>CM055313.2:68798640-78798640 GCA_029255685.2 Silene conica | reverse complement strand
CTACCACCTGGAGTGTATCTCATTCCAAGATTATGGACAGTATTATCCCCTGTTTCTGATGCAAATGTGGGTGTAGAGAAAGTTGTTTCATTGGTATTATTTATTTCAATACCTACAAACATATTGAAATAAGTTACTATGTGCAGTTATTGTAAGCTTCTGTACCTGTTTTTGTATTACATAATGCTAGTTATTCTAATGCAAATGAGTTATTGTGTTTACATTGAGTTATTGTATCTAATAGTGACTTCTTTTAAAAAAGTTATAATAGTTTTTATTGTATTCATAATAGCTGTTATTGTATTGTATAATACATGTTATTGTATTCAGTTTTCCATTTTTGTAATACCTGTTATTGTAATTCATTATATCTGTTATTGTAATTCATAATAGCTGTTATTGTAATTCATACTAGCTGTTATTGTATTGCATAATACATGTTATTGTATTCAGTTTTCCATTTTGTAATACGTGTTATTGTAATTCATTATAACTGTTATTGTAATACATAATAGCTGTTATTGTATTCATAATAGCTGTTATTGTATTCATTATAACTGTTATTGTAATTCATTATAACTGTTATTGTAATACATAATAGCTGTTATTGTATTCATAATAGCTGTTATTGTATTCATTATACCTGTTATTGTATTCATAATAGTTGTTATTGTATTCATAATAGATGTTATTGTATTCATAATAGCTGTTATTGTATTCATTATAACTGTTATTGTAATTCATTATAACTGTTATTTTAATACATAATAGCTGTTATTGTATTCATAATAGCTGTTATTGTATTCATAATAGCTGTTATTGTATTCATAATAGCTGTTATTGTATTCATAATAGCTGTTATTGTATTCATAATAGCTGTTATTGTAATTCATACTAGCTGTTATTGTATTGCATAATACATGTTATTGTATTCAGTTTTCCATTTTGTAATACGTGTTATTGTAATTCATTATAACTGTTATTGTAATACATAATAGCTGTTATTGTATTCATAATAGCTGTTATTGTATTCATTATAACTGTTATTGTAATTCATTATAACTGTTATTGTAATACATAATAGCTGTTATTGTATTCATAATAGCTGTTATTGTATTCATTATACCTGTTATTGTATTCATAATAGTTGTTATTGTATTCATAATAGATGTTATTGTATTCATAATAGCTGTTATTGTATTCATTATAACTGTTATTGTAATTCATTATAACTGTTATTTTAATACATAATAGCTGTTATTGTATTCATAATAGCTGTTATTGTATTCATAATAGCTGTTATTGTATTCATAATAGCTGTTATTGTATTCATAATAGCTGTTATTGTATTTGCATAATACATGAAATCATGAGTTATTTTAAGCTCAATACGTAATTCATAATAGCAGTCAATATAAGCTCAATAGTGAGTTATTTAAGCTCTCATATAGTTATTGTATCATGAAATCATGAAATCATTATAAACTAGACAAATTGATACCTGAAATCGTCAATGTTTGATCGTCATTAAGCTGATTAAGATGATCGTCATTAAGTTCGTCTGAATTCATGATCGCAAATCCTGAAGATTACGAAAACAATACATAAATTGTCGTACAATTTGTTATTTGAAGCAAATAATTCAGCTATTCAAGTATTAAAATAACAAAATCGTAAGAATTAGTACCGAAAAATTAGGGTTCCTGCAAGTTTTTCGTCTGATTTTTCAGAATTGATGAAGAATTGATGAAGAATTGATGAATTTGATGAAGAATTGATGAATTGATGAAGAATTTTGATGAAGAATTAGATGATTTTCTGAGATTTTGTGATGATTTTTTTGGGTTTTTGAAGGAGAGAGAAAGTTAGGGAAAACAGAGTTTGTTAGAAATTTGATGAAGAATTATGAATTTTAGGCGCGTGTTAGAAATTTGGGTTTAGGTCAATTGTATTTATACGCGGGGGTAACTCACGGAATATGGCAAACTCACCGGAACTCGCCTCTCTCTCTCTATATATATATATATATATATATATATATATATATATATATATATATATATATATATATATATATATAGAATTGGGATCCTATGAGAACCACCAATATAATGAGAACCGTGAGAACTCTACCATACAGACTTTTTTTAAAAAAATTAATGACATATTTGGATTCGGCATGGAATTTTATGGCTAGAAAACATATTTCTTGGTCTAGAAAATATATACTAGTGACGGAAATCGAGGCGAGATACGTATTATTAATTTTCATGCACCTACTACCGATTTTGACGTATCTATCATTTTTCATGCACCTAGAACTCGTTTTAATGCACGTAGAGCCTATTATTTCATGCACCTAGTAATCATTTTCATGCATGTAAAAAATTTCATGCACGTAGTGGTTGTTTTCGTGCATTTATAGCCGTTTTAGTATGTATAATTGTATTTTGGTACACTAAGTATATATTTTGTTAATAAAATCAATTTTTTTTGTTTAATAATAATATATATATAGCATTTTTACTTATTATATAGCAATTCTATTTATCAACGAATGAAAAGGTAAAGGTAGTGAATATAAAAGACGTATTTAGACTGGAGTTTATGGAATATATTAACGAATGTAAAAGGCAAGTTAGAAAATCTAATTATCTTTAGGTAGAATAAAATCTTTTTGTTGCACGGTTTTTAAACAATTTGGAAAACACTTTATTTTTTTAAAATATCTTTTCAAAACTAAGCATGCTTATACGAAATACCTGACTAAATATTTTTGTTAATAATATTAAACACGGTTTTAAATTATAGAGATTTTTTTTAAAATTATCTTTCTAAAACTAAGCAAATTTAAAGATCTAATTATCTTTAGCCATAGAATAAAATCTTTTTTTTACACGGTCTTTAATCAATTTGGAAAACACGTTTTTTAAATATCTTTTCAAAGGTGCACATATGAATACGAAATAGCTGACTAATATTAATTTCAATTCCAATTTATTTAGATAGTGTAAAACCTCCTTAATTGTAGAGAATATTAATTTCTCCATATATTTAGGTATACTCAAAACTTCTTAATTGTAGAATATTTATTTCTTCATATATTTAGGAAGAATAAAATAATTTTGTTGATAGTAAAAAGATTTCTCCATATAATTGTAGAATATTTATTTCTCAATAAAATAATTTCTCCATATATTTAGGTGTTAAACACGATTTTATCTTTAGGTGAATTTTTTTGCTAATTAATGATTGTATATATGTAGGTAGAATCAAATCTTCTTAATTGTAGAATATTTATTTCTCCATATATTTAGGTGGAATACAATATTTTTGTTGATAACATTAAACACGATTTTATCTTTATGTAGAATTTCTTATACATTATGTTTCCAAAACTAAGTATATGAATATCAAATACCTGATTAAAATTACCATTTTGCTAATTAATGATTGTATATATGTAGGTAGAATCAAATTTTCTTAATTGTAGAATATTAATTTCTCCATAGGTAGAATCAAATATTTTTAATTGTAGAATATTTTTGTTCATAGCATTAAACACGATTTTATCTTTAGGTAGAATTTTTTGTACATTATCTTTCCAAAACTAACTACATGAATACCCATGAAAATCTGAGTTATCAAATTTAGGTGGAATAAAATCTGAGTTGTCAAATTTCGAAGCTTTTGGTTGGTTGATGAAAAATTGGTCTGTGAGGGTGAATGTGAGGGCTTGCACGGGTGAATGTTGTAACTATATTGCGCCACATAAGCTAAATTACAAGTTTCTTTTATAGTAATAATGATGATAATAATTACGATTATAGATAGACTAGGTTTAAACCCGGGAAATTCACGGGACTACTTTTAAAATTTAAATGAATTTATATAGTTATAGGATTATAGCTAAGATATAATGATTTACGGAATGGTTATAAGACTCCGTTATAAAAATAATAATCTAAAAGTTGGATAACTTACATTTAACAAAATGGATCATCTTACAATTTAAAATCGTCTAACAATATAATTAATATAGTTAAAATATGTAACAAAATACATACATTAAGAGAACAAAAAAATGTTCCGCTACATAAAACAAACAAGAAAATAGTTTAAGTGAAATACTCTTCAAACACGAAGAATAAAAATTGGAAGTGAAAAACATGAGTGTAACAACAAACAACTCTCATCTGCTTACCAAACTCAGACTCACAAAGATGGATATCATAATACCGATAAACAAAGGAGAATATCAATTTCTATTGCCACAAAATGTCATTGTCTATCATAAATCAACATAATAAAAGCCAAACTAAGCTTGAATTTATCTCTTTTTATTATTTTTTATTATTAGAAACTTTTAGAAATTGGAATTTATTTATCTTTACTTGATGAGTGATGGAGATGGAGGCTAAAGTTAGAAGTGAAATTTATACTGATTTTTGTAGGTTTCTTTAAGAACTAAGTAGGTTGTAACCCGTGAAATTCACGGGGTTTCTTTTTGAATTTTAGATGAATATAGTTAATAATATTAAAAATAAACAAACTAATTATTTACGGATAAATTAATTTAGAATTATTTATCACATATGCCAATATACATGAGCTATTACATATTTTGTTTATTAGGACGATCAAGATTTACAATAAAAATAGTGCACTTGTAATTACCCATTACACCATTCTTAAAATATGTAAAATATATAGTCCTGCAATAAAAGTTGTCTATTAGAGTCTTACAGATCGTACAATAAAAGCAAACGTAAAGTAACTGTTGTGAGAGAAGTAGTAAATGTATAGTTGGTTTAAACACGTAAATTTGATTATTTTTATTAAACATGTTCATAAGGTGAACAACAGTTGATGCGTGCGACCGTCTTACACATGGCAATGAGAATGCAATTGAAAGTCATAACATAATTCTTAAAAGTGTTTTTGATTTTTGTGAATTGTGAAGGATGAAGATAATTACGTGTATTTTATGTATAGTAATTCTCTTATAGTGTTTTGAGAAGTGATTAGCTATATTTTGAGTAGGGTATCATCATATCCCATTCAGAGTTTATTGTAAAATGATTGAAATAAACTTTAATGTGATTTGATCATACTTCCAATTTTTAGGAATCAATGATTTTTTTTAATTTCATTCACACTCTTTTCCCTAGAATAATGGCAATTGGTTTCTAAACTTTAATATTTTAGGATCGTAGTTGCTCATTAATGTACGAGTTTTACTCATTCATGTACTTTTTTTCATTATTTTTCCATTAGATACCCTTTCCTTAAAAACAGAAAAAATCTCTCTCTAATACTCTCCCTCCCAAAATTAATCAAATTTATTAAATTCGTCAAAATTACACAATTATGTATGATAATTCTCGTATCAATCAAGTGATCATTCTAATTTATTACTTTATTAATTGTATTATATGAAATTAACTTCCTCCAAACATCCTACCATGTCAATCACAGGCGAGGAGTGAAGAATAGTAAGACGAAAGGTTCAGTCAAGAAGTGTGATTTCATCGAAATTATCGCTGATTGATTCCATCGAATTACCCAGAATTCAAACCTAATTAAGTAAACTTCAGTTAGCCAGAAGCCTTTATGTTTACTAATCGTGGTAAGGGTCTTGATCCAATTTTATGAACAACAATTAAAATTGAAACTGGAATTGAATCGAATTTAACCCTAGAATAATGGCAATTGGTTTCTAAACTTATTGCCTTCTAAACTCAATTTATCCATAAAATTGGTGTGATAATAAATTTTTTTATTCTCCATAATCTTCTCGGTTGCCATAAACCGAACTTAAGACCCAATTTTCAAATCTTTTTATTCTCCATAATCTTCTTGGTTGTCATAAATCTTTTTACCGAATCGCGAAAGGTCGTCGACGTTTTGCGAAAAATCGTCGACGTAATTCATTAAAAAGACCTAACCTACCCTTCCTCAACAACAAAACCTCTAAAATTCAAACACTCACCCAAAGCCCTCACCCACCCACAACCACGCACCACCACCGTACGGCCACCACCCGCGGCACCAAGACCACACCCCCACCCCACGACCACCGTACGACCACCCAACGGCCACCGTACGACCACCGCGAAAGGTTAGCAATTTTTTTTTGTTTTAATTAATTTGTTAGTCTTAATTATGGTTGTATTATGTTATTGTTGTCATTGTTTATGTTAATTAGATTAGATTTGTTAGTTTTAATGTTATTTGTTAATGTTTTTGTTATTTTTTTCAAATTTGATTCATAATTTGTTTTTGTTATTGTTTGTTGTTGTTGTTGTTGTTGCTATTGTTGCTTTTGTTATTGTTGTTGTTGTTATTGTTGTAAGATTAGAACGGGCTAAAAATCGAAAACACGTTTTAGGTGTGGGTTGGACGTGGGAGGGGCACGGCTAGGGTTGGTTTGAACGTGGGAGGGGCACGACGGGTCTAGGTAAGGACGTGGGAGGGGCGTGGCTGGGCTGGGCTGGGAAGGGACGTGGGAATGGGGTGGGTAGGGTGGGTAGGGACGTGGGAATAGGGTGGTGGGAATGGGCAGGGACGTGGGAATGGGGTGGCGTGGGTGGGTAGGGACGTGGGAATTGGGTGGTGGGAATGGGTAGGGACGTGGGAATGGGGTGGTGGGAATGGGTTTTTTTTTTTTTTACGTTTAGGGTTTAGGGTTTAAGGTTTAGGGTTTTTTTTACGTTTTAACCGTATATTTGCAATTTTAATAGTTTAAATTTTGTTGTTTTCAGGAATGACAACCATGCCGTTGAACAATAAAACTTGGCTTTCACAACGGATTGCAGAAGCTGACACAGATCTCGCAAGCCCTGCAGCGGAAAACCCGATGGTGAAAGCATCTCTTGAACATCAACGCAACTACTGGATCAAGAGGCGTGACGCAGTCCGGTTAGTGAACGAATCTGCAAGTTCGTACCCTCGACGTCCTGACACTCGCCGCCTTGCTGAAGCGAGAAACATGATACGTCTTGAGCCCCCAGTCTTATCTCAACAGGCAATGCATGTGTATTGCAAGATTATGGACGTCATTAGAATGTATGAAGATAATCACCCAGACGTTAGCGGGAGGCGGTCTTCGGCGCCTAGTTCGAGGTGTTGTTCCCATTAAAGTATGCCATCTTTCGATGTTCGACGTGTACAAATCGGCATAATGTGCAACTGCAGGTTCTCTTATCCACTCCCAACAAAGATCGATCGGTGGCATGGGTGCTTCGCTCAGTGGGCCACTGTAGTGCAATCTCATCCAATGGCTATGATAGTTTACGATCCACAAGACACCGTACGGCCTCGACTCGTGACCCGTGGACCTCAGCGGTAAGAATGTATAACAATTCCATTGCCTGACTCCTTTGTCCGCCCGCTGCCCGATACAACAGATTCATCGCAACCCCCGCTCCCGGTAAACTCGATAGCCCTCAATGTATGATCCCATATGCTCAAAAGCGGAGGCGTACAAGGAGACTCATCAAACACTGTCTTGTACACATCGTTTCCCTGAATCTCTCTAAGACACCACACTCTCATGACCAAGTGGTCCTCCTGCCGTCCCCGGGCGGCATGCGATATTACCCTATAACCACAATGACCATCAGCAACCACATCAGCCCAACCATCAAAGTGCGCCCATAAGTCTTGGGGGACCCCATATTTTTTGGCCCAAGTACACAAAGGTCCCGTTGTGTAACCGACCTCCAACGGTGCACCAATAGGTCCATCTCCGAAATCAGACACCGTACCGACCGAAGGTGTCGTCGAAGGACTAGAAAAAATCTTGGCAAATTTTCGGGCAACATGCTCAAAAGCGGACTTGTTCCGAGTAGTGGAACCCCTCGGTCTCCCCTTAAGGTTTTCTCGAACCTCAGGTGGACGAATATCTTTATCTGTCGGGTGGAGACCATCTCGAAGTTTCTCAATGATTACCCGTCGCTTCGCTGGATCGCTACCTCTAGCCTGCTCTATAAGAGCCTCAAACTCATCATCATCGATCTTCGGCCTATGATCGGGACTGTCGTACACCAAAGTTCTCCAAAACAAGTGCACGTCCTCAACGTGGACCCTCCTACCGTTTCTTTGCATCAGAATCATAATGCAAGCACAAGGCAACCCGTGAGTAACCTGTATCGCACATCACAATGCTCTTCAAGCCCGTTCCCCAGCTTCATCCCTCTCTTAATCTCAGCTTCCATTAACCTAATGGCTTTGATAGATACATGTTTTCGCAATAAGGAGAAAAACGGTCCAGCACTTACAGAGTTGGTCAACGATGTCTGTAACTCATGTCGAATCTTGTAGTGTTAAGCTTCAAGCATGGAGTGAATACGAGTCCACATAGTGTCGAGGTTCAAGTTTTGACTCTTCAACCAAGCTTTCAGGAGGGAATGACACGACTCTACCCGGGAAGTGGCCGTGTTACCGAGGTGAAAGTATTTGTTCGTATAGAAAACAACGAACTTTTTCTTGTAATGCGCCCATGTTCTCTCCACATAATCAGCCAAATTTACCCAAGTTTCAGAAAAGGCTTCCCATGCTCTCCCAAACTCAGCTTGTGTGGTTGCATTGATCACACGGTACCAACCCGTTTCTTTACTATGCATTATCATGTCTTTGTACATCATCATCTTTCTTGAATTTTGTGCTCTGGTCTCCATGGCTTTGTTCACATGCCAACGACACAAAATGTGAGAAGTTTCCGGATAGAGGTCCTCAATAGCCGGATCAAGCCCAACTCTCGGTCAGTGACAAGAGTAGGCATAGGTGACGACCCCAGAAGTAGCTCCTCTAATCTCCGCAACATCCACCCATAAGATGTATCATTTTCAGACGGAAGGAGAACAATGGCAATTAAGAAGGAGGATCCAACCGGTGTCACGCCAACTATCTCAATAAGTGCAATCTTCAAAACATTGGTCGAGTAGGTAGCGTCGATAAGAGCCACATATGGGTAAGCACGGAATAGTTTGACGGATTCCGGATGACACATAAACACATGAGTTAACTCTTTCGTATCGGGGTCTGATTCGTGCCACTCCACATATTTGGCAGCAACTGCTACAGCCAACAGTTGTTAAGTGGGATTCCTACTTCCTCTCATCTCACGCCGAACCTTGTTCGACTCGCTATAAATTTGGGTGATACTTGGTTGGGGTTTTTCCGGGGTCCTTTGATGAAGAGCGTTCTTGATATCCCTCGACGGAATCGACGCCCGGACTTGTTGCCTCACAAATTCTTTCTCTTCGCCATCCAAGCCGGCAAAATGTCTATCCCCATCTTTATAGGTCGCTACTTCGTGGTTGTGAAAACCCGCGTTAGTCGAAGTAATAATGTACCAAGCAATCGTCGGCTTCCCATCATCCAAATGGGCGTACTCCTGCACCGCTCGAATCCTAAACAAACATCCGCACTTAGCCGACCCTCTCTTAGTAGAATTCTCCGGTTTCTCAGGATCGATCTTCTTTCTGGTTCGGCCGTACCTTGAACAACGGAAGTACGACCCGAGCAACTCCGGTTGTTTGCGATTTTTCGCCCCATTTGTTGCCTTCACTAAGGCAAAACCATTATCGATAGCTATTCTTTGAGCCCAGTCAAACGCCTCATCCCGACTATCAAAAGATGTTTCCGTCTCAAATAATCGGTTGTAATTAACCTCATTTCCACCAAACTCCTCAAACGACTCCTGTTAATACGCAAAATTGGTAAGGATTATATTAAAAAATATTAAAAACCACTTAATTTATGTTAAAAACTAAGTAAAATAACGGAAAGAAAAGGACTTGAAAACTGGCCGTCCAAGCATGGTATGGACGTGAATAGTACACGTCCAAACCATGCATGAACGTGTACTATTCACGTCCATACATGGTGAGGACGTGCACTATTCACGTCCAAACCATGCATGGACGGCCAGGATTAACGTCTAAGCATGGTTTGGACGTGAATAGTGCACGTCCTCACCATGCATGGACGTGAATAGTACACGTCCATGCATGGTTTGGACGTGTACTATTCACGTCCATACCATGCTTAGACGGCTAGTTTTGCCGTCCTTTCCACGCGAGGACGACCATTTTTCAAGTCTACTGCAAAATTTCGATTGAGTTTAATTTGTCTATTCTATGGGTTCTACGATTAATTCAACCTAATTTCAACTAAAGGGCTTAAACATGTAATTCAACAAAAATTAATTGAAAAAAAAAATTAAGATTTTAGTTACTTACCGATGAATCGTTGTCGTCGTTTGACATTGAATCGTTGTCGTTGTTTAATGTTGTTGTTCGATGTTGAAACCGTTTTTTTGGATTTTACGTTGTTTTTGTTTTAGAGAAAAGAAGGTAGAGAGAGAGAGAAAAAAAAAGGGGCATGTTATGTCTTTTTTATAGAAAACGTCGACGACTTTTCGCAAAACGCCGACGACCTTTCGCAACCCCCATCTTTTTATTCTACATAATCCCCTTCACTTCAATACCTTTCTTTTCATCTTTCATATTTAAACCCGTAAAACAACTCCTAAAAAATTATGTTCAATTTCTTTCGATTATTTCTCAACAAAATTTGTTCAATATTCCCCAGTCTCAACAATTTCTAAAATGGTCATGATAAACGTTCTTACTATTAGTCAACTCAAATATGGATCTTTTCTTTATAATTTCCTTTTTTAACTATGTCTTAAGTGTTTTATTTTAATCATGTCTTACAATTGTTACATCTATTAACATTATCATGTGTTAATTTATTAACTTACATAACTTAAAGTTCTCAAATTTGAATGTTATAGTTTCTGTATATATTTTAATATATATATATATATATAATTATATTATATTATTTCTTTTTTATTTTTAATAAGTACACATGTTCAAATAAATATAATTGGTTATATAATAAGTAAAAATTATAGTCATCTTTAACAATGAGTGTACACAACCCCGTGATTTTTCACGGGTGTTACACTAGTATTTAATTAAAAGGGAATTCAAAATAATGTGACATGACAAATTTTAATGTGACATAACATATTTTAATGTCACGTAGCATATTTAATTAAAAGGGTATTCAATCTGCAGCATGGAACACAGCAGCTGATACCGTCGTTTAGTATCAAAAATAACCTAGGTCTAGTAACAATAAGCTATTGGAAGTAGGGTCGAATTCCTCAGGGAGACATGGTTATAAGTAAAAGGTCAGTCTATAAGTAACGGATTGGGGGGGTTTTGTTGTTGAAATTATAACTAAGACGGATTAAAAAGAGCTTAAAACAAAGATGATAAAAACGAGTTTTAAACCAATAAAAAGGGGAATATGTCAGGATTCAGGTTGTCGCGGTAATTAATGTCACATAAAGATTAGGTCAGTCGATACAATTAACGAAGTGGGAACGATTAATATCCTTTCGGTCTGAAATCACCTTTGGACCCCCTATCAATCTTTCGATCTCTAGATAGGTTACGTAAATCAACCTAAACAAGCCTACCTACCGATCTTTCGATCCAGGTAAGGTTTTACTAAGTAAACTAGTCTCCTGCGTGCACTCATTTGACAAGTTTTATAATTATATTGTTTATGGGTGAACTTCGTCGTAAGGACGACTAGCATGCAATTCCTACGACATAACTACCGCGAGTTCCTTCATCCTAACATATTATGGAGATTAGCTACGCATGCTTTGGGGAATTATACTAACTACGACCATAATAACAACATTCAACATCGCAAATGAAAGTAAAACGCTATAAATCATAAAATAACAAAAGATAAAAACAATAATAAAGATAGAGAAATGAATTACAGTGATGGCGGAAAGAAAGAACAGGATCCGAATGCTTAAAATGAAGAAAGCCTTAAGTAAAATGTTTAGATCTAAGAGAATGTGAAAGTGACTGCTTAAGAAAATGTAAAAGTGAAAATTCTAAAGTAAAGAGAACTCTTTCCTCATTAGAGTGTTAACCTAGTCCTTAAATAAGGATTAGGTTAACTCCTAAAACATAAAACCTAAAAATAAGAAATGCATATCCGGTACGCATAAGTGAGTTGCTCGATCGAGTGACTGAACCACTCGATCGAGTAGCTGTTCTTCACAAAACGCTCGATCGAGTAACTTCGAGTTGGCAACTACTCGATCGAGTAACTATGGGAACCTCGAAGATTGGGTCCTTCCTGCAGACTCCTCGATCGAGTATCATTTCATTCGATCGAGGCTTTCTCCTCCCGCATCCACTCGATCGGGCTCTGGTGTTTACTCGATCGAGTAGATGACAGACAATTTGCTTCTTTTTCGCTTTTTTCTTGCTTTTGTCCTTCGTCCACGCCTTGGTTCCCGTTTCTTTAAGTCCGGTACTGCACTATCGGGGTTATGGGACTCCTTGACTTGCTTCATCTTCTAAAAGAGCTTACTTTGGACAGAAAAAGCATGGTTTCTTCAACTTTCGCATAATTCCTGCAAAATAACAGAAAATACACCAAGAGAAGAAAAAGGGGACAAAATGGCATGTAAAGTGCGTGAAAATGCATAGAAATGCGTGCTAAATGATGGCAAAAAGTATATAAAATAAGCACGCATCAGCAGCCATAGGTAAACTAGCTTGATGGATTTCCAGTAATGCAAGCAAGCTATGGGTGTAGTGGATTCATCATGTCTATTTAAAGAGGCAAACATGGGAGGAATATCACCCTCCTACTGATACAGATTGGTGCTGGAGAAAGCTAGGCAAACTGAACGCATAAGGTGCTTGGACATTACATGGCTCAATTCATTACACTGTGGCTAAAGGTTATTTATGGTTTCGGGAGAAACAACATAACACAAACTGGCAGAGACTTATATGGAATAGACGGGGAGTACCAAAGCATAAAGTAATAGCTTGGACGCATCATCAGGCTTTCACAACTAAGACAAAATTGAAGCAGTCGAATATCATAGAGGAAGACAGATGCCTATTTTGTGACACTGATGCAGAGACTGTATCTCATTTATTCTGTAATTGCACTTACAGTCAGAGAATTTTACAGGGGGTTGCAGTATGGAGTAAGTTCAGAGTCCAATTTGACATAAGCAACAAATGGAGATTGAGATTATGGGGGACAAAACTTCAGAGAGCAGTTAAAAATGGAGCTATCAATGCTGCAATCTACTATATATGGCGCCAAAGGAATCAGTGTAGAATTGAGAATGCAGTAATAAGACCAGACATTGCCGTAGAAAGTATTAAAGCAGAGCTTAGAATGATGTATCGTAGTAGAATGAACTCTCAACTTAGTGTGAAAGACAGAGCTTATCTTGAAAGCCTTGTCTAAACACTAAGTACATGTTTTTTTTATTCTTTTAGCAATACATACTTACCTTAAACCAAAAGACCAAAATACCCTTATTTTAATTCATTCAAAAGTAAAAACACATATTAACACTTAAAACTCAAAGATAAACAATTACCAACAGTCCAACACCACAATAATTCATTATCATCATCATCAAATTGTCAATTAACCAAAAAAATTACTCCGCTGCCAGATTGTTATTGCTCCACCATCACCAACAAGAACAACAACAAACTCAAAGTATCTACTCATCACCCCCATCAGACCACCACTCCATTCACCGAAAACTTCACTCATCATCCGATCCAATGATTACTCACCACCGCCACTGTCTGCACTATCACCCCAGACCCTCCATTTCATCGTATTCAGCCACCCTCACCTACTAGTCAACACATCAAAACCCTACCATTATCTTCAACCACCGCTAACTCCATCAGTTAACACTCGATCGCCACATCAAAACCCTGCCCTTATCTTCAAAACTTTTACTAAACCTCTCGAAACCCACAACCCCAACCTATGAAACCGTCTTTGAGATTGTGTAAAATCCATGATGAATTTGATTGTGCAAATATGGTCGGCTCTCTTGGGTAGATGAAGGTCCTCATAATTTGATTGCCGAATTTTGATTTTTCAAATATAATTTTGATTGGGACTGTATTTTTGAGTTTGATTTTGTTTGTCTTCTAGTCAGGCGGTAATGAATGTTTGGAGTGAATTAAATTAAGGGTGTTATGCAGTTATGGTCACTTCATAGTTTATTCCTTTAATAAGTCCGAAGTTATGCTAAACAGTAGGTCTCTTGAGAGACCGCCTCTTTATAAGCTTATTGAGAGATTATTGTACAAATTTAAGAAAAAGTGGTACTAAAGGTAATATAATAGGTAGAAATCATGATTAAAGATAAAATAAGTACATTTATTATGTAAATACGTACGAAATTACTATAGTATGATCGATCACAAAAGGGTCACAAAATACAAATAAGGGATATTCTACGGTGTACCCTCGAGTTTTTCAATTTTCTATGTTGTACCCCTACATTTTTTATATTATATGGTATGACCTTAAACCATGTACATTAGTCTATACAATGACCTTATTTATTGCTTTTGTTAGCTTAATTTCTTAATTTATCTATTAAATCGTCTATTTAACATTTCAATTACTCGACAGCATACCCATTTACTTATTAGTTCGCTGAATTACCGTTAGTCAACCAAATAGTGTACAAATCTAACTCAATTTCATCAAATTGTTGTTATTATTTCATGTTTCATAACATATGTTTTTAATGGACGTTTTATGCTTATTTAGTGTTATTTGTGATACTTTCTATATCGAATGATGATACCACATTAATGAGTCAAAATAAATGTCAAATTACTACTTTTTATAGTGATAAAGTTAATGGAGATTTGAAGGAGGCCATTATGGAGAATAAGTAAGAAGTTTAAGGGTATACCGTAGAAATTTTAGAATGTAGGGGTACAATGTAAAAAATCAAAAAACACGGGGTACACCGTAGAATATCCCTACAAATAAAAGGGTACAAGAATGGTCTCTCAATAATTTATTGAAAGACCGTTTCTTTTAAGTTTTAGTGTATGCTAAATGATGATCGAGAATGGGATACGATGAGAGTTCAGATATATACAATGTAATGTAGGTAGACCTGTCAAACAGGTCGAACGGGCGGGTTGCGGGTCGGGTAGATACGGGTTCGGGTAAAATACGGGTCGGGTGTATTTCGGGTCGGGTAAAATACGGGTCAAGTCTATACGGGTTCCGGGTCGGGTTCGGGTAAAAATACGGGTCAATCAACATCTTTTCCTCGCATTTTTTAAAACATATTTTATATCGTAATTTCTACCCTTTATACGTTTTTATCCTTTTGCTCGTTTTAGTTAACTTAATTGTCACCATTTTTGCCCTCACCACCAACATCACCATCGTTATCATCATCATCATCCTTACTAACTCGCTAAGTACGATAATGAGACTCAAATAAGTTAACAATGATGATGTGACATGTGATCTGAGGTGATGACGTGGAAGTGTTGACGCGAAGTGCGGCTCAGTTCGACGTAATACGGTGAAAGTGACGGTATGAAATATATTTTGAGGTGATGATATGACATGTGGTCCTAGGCAATTATGTGGAATGAGGTGTAAGTGATAGTTTGACACACATTTCGATGTAATGACGTGACATGTGGTCCGTCGAAATAATGAGGTGACAGTGCTAACGTGGAATGTAACTTGACGTACTATACTAAAAGTGACGATGTGACACACACTTCGATGTGATGACGTGGCATGTGGTTCGAGGTGATGAGTTGGCGCTGCTGACGTGGAATGCAATTCAACGTACTACGGTGAAAGTGACGTTGTGACACACACTTTGAGGTGATGACGTGGCATGTTGTTTGAGGTGATGACGTGGCATGTTGTTTGAGATGATGACGTGACATACCGCATATATATACATATTTTTCCTCAAAAATTTATAAGTCATCAATACTTATTTGACATTGTATATTTTAAAAACGATATATTGTCTTGACCCAACGGTCAACCCGCTGCGGGTCGGGTTTTGACCCGCTGTTTACGGGTCAAAATGGGTTCGGGTATCTTTCGGGTTCGAGTTGAAAAAACCGGGTCATTTACGGGTTATTTACGGGTCGGTTTACGGTCGGTTTTCAGGTCGGGTCAGGTTTTGACAGGTCTAAATGTAGGTGATATTTTGTAAAATATGATAAATACTAAGTGGTAAATAATAATTTTCACCGAGTAAAAAACTGAAGTGGAACATAGTGCAGTGGTAGAGGTGAGAGTCGGAATGGAATCGTGAATCAGGCGGATCCATGAAAAGTGTTGGGCCAATGTCACCGTAAGTGGCCTAGTTGTTACGTTTAGTCTATTGTCGATCATCATTCTTCTTATTTGTTTTGCATGCACTTGAAATTAGTGCTTTTTTAATGGATTTTGGGTGGCCCTGCTTGTTCGTCATGTAATTCCAAATCAGAAAAAACATAATCGGGGATAGGCAACTTGATTTGGACTAAATAAACATAGATTTTATTCGCGATCGAAATAAAAAGGAAATAACAATTCTTGATTATTACGATTATACAGAACTCTTATTACAATCCCAATAACCAAATGTGCTAGTGTAATAATATGCTTATATTAACAACAAATTTTATTTATTCTTAAACTCTTATAGAGCTATAGGCTATAGCCCATAGGCTAGGTCCGCCCATGCATTAAACGTCTTGTAAAGATATACAAAGTTACTTGTTTTTACTTTTCTTTTTCTTTTTTCTAGGTATTTTTTATTTGATTAATTTTTTTATGTATTTTTATCTTTTATATGGTTTTTTATGTGATTATTCCACTGATGATTTTGGTTTCCCCTACAATTTATTTGGTATAATCATATATAAGTTCATGTTACTCGTCAATTTGATCTCTTGGAATATCTACCATAATAGATTTTCATTTTGTAGGTTTCGACTGACATTATGCAAAGAAAGGGGATTGTTAATTCTTTAGTTATTTAATTTACGGGTTAAAAGTCTTTTTATTTTCATAATTTAAGCAGTCAATCACAATTCTTTAAAAGATTGGATTAATTGATAGAAATACTCCGAACTATGAATGAATTGCTCAAAATACTCTAAACTTTATTTTAGCTATCAATATAACCAACTAATGCCCTCATTCGCTTTGAATAGAATTTGTTGTTTTGTTAACTTATTGTAGCATGTTTTAATGGTCTGATTCGGTGAATAGATTAACAGAGAAGTAAAAAGAGAAAGACGGGCTAAAGAAAGGTTAGAAATTTCTTCACTTATTTAGCAGGTAACATGTCATATATTATAATAAAAGCGAATAAGAGCATTAGTTGGTTATATTGGTAGTTAAAATAGAGTTTGGAGTATTTTGAGCAGAACACCCATAATTCAGAGTATTCTTATCAATTAATCCTAAAAGATTTTGCGTTTATACTATGTAGATTTTGTATGATTTTCTTACTTCTCATTTTATATTAGGAAAATGAGATGACGCCACCCGGTGGCTCTCAGTTTGAGCGCCACCGGTAATATTAACATAATTTATTAGTTATTTTGCTTTTCCTCCATCTAAATTTCAAATTCGAACTAAATAGTATTAAGGGGTAATATAAAAAGTTAACATTATTAATTAGTTATAACAATAAAGATAATTATAAATATTTTTTTTATAAAGACAAACTTCAAAAATATAGGTGTTTGTGGAACTATATTTTGGTGCAAAGGGGATATTGGGTAGAATATTTTTTTTTATTTTTTTATTACAAATTTGTTTTAGTTAGAATTTGAATATTAAATATTTCAGTTTATGAATTCTTCGCGAGCGGTATTTGAATCAAAGGAAAATAAATTACTAGGACGTTGAAATTATATAATACAAATTACGTTCCATTCATTTATTTTTGTTTTGTGTTCATAATTAAGATGAAGCGGGTAAAAGGTAAACAAATGACTTAGACGGAGAGTAGTAGTAAAAATTAAACAAATCAACAACAACTTCACAAGTTAAAACATTAATTTTCGGCAAAGAACGTGAATGTCGATAGCAATTGAATCTAATACTTAGAGCAAACTAAATTCAATCAATTTTGAATTTTGAGAGAGAGAATTTAAGTAAATAAAAACGTAATTGCTCTTTTATGTACATATTTTACTTCATCATGGACTTTTTTTCATAATATTTCCAAACTCTACCCTTCTCTTAAGAAAAGAGTCAAAATTTCTCAACCTATACCAGCCCTTTTGTCTTTTTTGTAAGCAGCATACTTCGAAACAACACAGATTCTCATTTATGACGGACATATGTGTCGCAAACTTGCCACGGGTCAAATATTATCCACTTAGGTAGAAAATGTAACACCCCAAGAGTATGAGAGGAGATTTGTCCCACATCGGTAGAATGTGAGGCTTGTGATAAGTTTATAATAATTTCCACCCACCACTTAGTAACAAGGCCTTGTACTTTTGGGCTTAAGTGAGGACAAATAATTGGCCCAAAAGTGTGCATCCATCTTATTGGGGTTGTGTTACGACCGTGGTGGGTCGGGGGTGTTACAGAAAAAGACAAGGCATTTAAGATTTTCAATGGTTTTGTAAGAATAACTTTATGATTTCTATGATGAAATCAGTCCCAAGAATCGATATAGACTTGAATTAATTCAACCCTAATACAATTAAGACGGAATAAAGAACTAACCTTGGTCCATGTCTTACAGACGCAATCAATAAACAAGGAGTATAAAGAATTGATTCTCCTCCTTGACCCTTCTTTTATGTTTCTTAATGATGGAGAAAGAAACTGTCTTTCACTTCTTTCTGTTTCAATGTACGTTTATTGTTTTGTGTTGTGTCAGGATAATAATTGTTAATGATTATCTTGTTTCATAGTATATATATATAATAATATACTATGTACCTTTTCGTACAATCGAAACCCGATCGTACCTTATCGTGAAAGACGGGATATATTAGGGTAAGGTAAGAGGGAATAATAATTTCCGGACTTAATTACTTTAATCGGGACCGATCCATCACGATACCGTCTTTTATATTAAAGTCTCGTAATATTTAATATGAGTTTAACTTATATTTAAACCCGACACAAATAGGCCATTCGAATATTATTAAATATTCTAACATTCTCCCACTTGGCCTTTGTGTTATCTTGATGGTTCAATAACTATAATAATGTGCACTTTAATGTTAAACTCATTAACTTTTATATCCTTAATTGATTTAGAACTAATTGGATCATGGCGGTCACACATCATTTATATCGACATGATTCCTTCCATGTATCACAAATCAATTCCAAATCTAAGTTATCTTTGATTTGAGAAGAACATTAATTCTCACAATTAGTCACATGTAATCAAATAACTGTGATGTATACTTATACTATAATGATTAAGGGGGCGTTTGTTTCGCGCATGGGTATGAGTTTGGAATCAGGAATCATACATGGGTGGTATGGGATTGGAACTCCATACCCGATACCTTGTGTTTGTTTCAATTGTAAGGGGTATGAGCTTGAAACTAAGTTAAAGTTGAAATAGGCAAAATTTAATACTTTAAATAATAATTTTATCATATAAAATTATGAAAATAAAGATTTTATCAAATAATTATATAACATGTTTTGTTTACAATACGTGTTAATATTTATTTTGCACATTTTTTATAATCGTAATTTGATACCCATGGGTATCAAACTCATACCCACCCCTCCCCCTGGGTATGAGAAACCCATACCTCGTGGGTTTGAGGTATGGGTATGAAACTCTCGGATTTTCTAAACAAACACGTAGTATGGGTTTGGCTCATTCCAAACCCATACCTTATACTTTTTAGGTTTGAACCAAACACCCCCTAACATGTCTATTATATAACAGAAACAATACTATACGTGAATTCTAGATGTCACATATATAACAAGCATATTCTTTATAATAACAAGGCCTTTGATACAACACCCATGCGTTCTACATGGCCAATGAACGCCTTGGGTGGTAATCCCTTAGTTAATGGATCAGCGACCATCTTAACCGTTCTTATATGCTCAAAAGACACTCTTTGCTTCTGTACCTCCTCCTTGACCGATAAGAATTTTAATTCCATGTGCTTAGCACCCTTGGAGTATTTATCGTTCTTAGAGAAGAAGACGGCTGCAGAATTATCACAATAAATTCTCAGCGGCTTGGCTATACTATCGATGATCCCAAGTCCCGAGATAAGGTTTCGCAACCACAATGCTTGAATAGTGGCCTCAAAGCACGCCATAAATTCGACTTCCATAGTAGAAGTAGCAATGACAGACTGCTTCCCACTTTTCCATGATACTGCTCCTCCAGCTAAAAGGAACAAGTAGCCAAATGTTGATTTTCTACTATCAACACACCCGGCATAATCTGAATCTGAATAACCAATCACCTCAAGATGATCAGATCTCCTATAAGTAAGCATGAGCTCCTTAGTGCCTTGTAAGTACCTAAGGACTTTCTTTGCAGCCTTCCAGTGGTCCATCCCGAGATTACTTTGATACCGACCCAACATTCCAACAGCAAAGCTGATATCGGGTCGAGTACATGTCTGAACATAGTTCAAACTCCCAACCACCGATGCATAAGGAATTTTCTCCATTTCTTTTCGTTCCAAGTCATTACGGGGACATTGCATTTTACTAAATTTGTCCCCTTTCTGTATAGGAACTATTCCCGTAGAGCATTCATTCATTCTATATCTCTCTAAAACTCTGTCAATGTAAGCTTTCTGAGACAACCCTAACAATCCTTGTGATCTATCACGGAAAATTTCAATTCCGATCACATAGGATGCCTCACCCATATCTTTCATTAAGTTCTTAGACAGATATTTCTTTACATCAAACAACATGCCTAGATCATTAGCAGCAAGTAAAATATCGTCAACATATAAGACTATGTAATACCCCGTATTTTAGCCTCGATCAACGACAGTCAAACCGTGTTTTATACAATCATTCAAAAGGAATGCTTATAAAGTATTTTACGTAAACTGTTATTGTTTTATAAACCGTATTTCTATGATTATTTCATATTTCATAATCATTGGATATTGAGGAGTATTTCATAAAATGACAATTCATTCGTATTTCTTTAATTTTAATAATATATTTACATTTATATATATTTCCAATTTAATATTTACTTATCGTTAATATATGTTTTTATTTTGTATTTAAGGCGTAATTTCATCTAAATCTTAATTTGTTTAATATTTTAAGTAATTGCTAATTTTCTACCAAATACTATCGTACTAATAATTTTATATTATTGTAATTAATTTAATTATTATTTTAATATTAAATTAAATGTTATACCCGTGTTTTTATAAACAAGTAAACGAGTATAATTAGTTATGTTATTCGTTAATTTTAAGTTACGGGTTGTGAACGAAGTATAGTTAATAGGGTGTCTCGATATTCGTGATGGGCCGAGTATGTAATACGCCGTATTTTATTATTTTATTATTTTATTATATTAATAATTTTATGATGTGTCGATAGGTACTTTTGAACGTTAGTGTTCGATAACTTATTCATCGAATACGAGTTTTATATTTTATGTGGTAAGTAAGGGGGTCGAGGATACAACATATTAGTAAACCGTGTTCGGGATGTGGCCTTGGGCCTCGAATTGTGTGCCAAGACCACCAGCCCACGTCAATTCAAAGCACAAACAACACAAATACCAGCCTTGTTTTGCTTATGCCGCTTCTTGAAAACTCTTACCCTAAACCTAATTCTGACCTATCGACACACTCAAACCTTCACCACACTTCTGCCGCCACATCCAAGGGTAAGAAGGAGTGTTTTGCACGGTGGTTCGGGGTTGCTAGGGTGGTTCGTTGGCTAGCACAAGTAAGTATGTTCACCATGACTCGGTCTTTCGCGATTTTGCCCTTCTCTTTTATTCGCTTATTTCAGTCGTGTTATGGTGTTTTGAGATCTGATTTCTATGCAATAATACACTATGATGTTGGTAGTAGGGTTTTCACCATAGTCGAGTCGTCTCTAACCACCGAGGACCATCAGACCATAGTCGTTTTGTCGTTGTGCCAACTGTTCGTTTTATTTATTCAAAACAGAGTATAAACATGTATGTTGGTGGTAGGTTTCGTTTCTGTTGTAGGTTGTGTTTAGTTCGAGTTTTAGTCTTTTTTTATTGTTGGTTGTCACGGTGATAGGGTGGTGGTTGTCACGGCGGTTGGGGGTGAGTCGTGAGGGTGTTAACCCGAAGTTCGTTTGGGGACAGGAACTGATAGGAGCCGCTTCAGAACAGCGTTTCTGAGCAGGCTGTTTCGCACGGTTTTTCGAATGCAACGTCTTTCACAATTTTGATGGGTGTTAGGGTAGATGGTTAGTGGGTAGCACGGGGTTTGTACTGGTGGTTGTTGTGGTGGTTCGTGGTTGTTGTGGCTGTAAATAAACTAGTTCTCGTTTGGGGTGTAAACGGTGAAACAGGCTGACTGTGGGGGTCTGTTTGTTTTCTGATCCGTTGTTTGGAGTCTTGGGTGGCACTCAACGGTCAGTGACCTCCTCCCTGGAACCATCGTGGCTCAGTGGCGAGCCTGGTGGTGCCAGTGGGGAGGCCAGGGGTTCATGGTGGTGTTGGGGGCAGTGTTAGTCGTGGTGGTCAGGCGCTTAGGGGCTGTTAGTAGGCTGATGTTGTCACGGTTCATGGAGGGGCTGTTAACACGTTTTTTTTTGGCTCTTTTCACACAAGTTCTTTTACTTATTTCTATTAGAATTATAAGTGTTAGTATAAGCTTTATAAATTCTATAATTTTATGATTATGAGATATGGTAACAAGGTCATGATTGTGAAAGTTATGTGTAAACATGTTGGTACAATCATTGTGCTATCAATTATGCTAATGTTATGGTCATAATCTATTAGTTTTCATGATGGTTTTGGGGTTATTAATAAGTAATTGGGTTATCGGTATCGTATGCTATAATGGGTAAATCTATGTTGACAAGCCTATAGTTAGTAAGTTCTAATTAAGTAGTAATAATTGATTATGTTGAATGCTATTTTAGTAAGTGCTTTTAGCAAGTCCATTTTTAGTAACTTTATAATTGGCATGAAAATGAGCATGATCAAGTAACTGAGTTAATGATGGTAATTGTACGAATAGCTTTTGATTTAAGTAATATTTATAGGAACTCGGATCGAGGTGGAATACTTCTAGACAATGGTTGCTAGTTTGCAGATTGCTATTCCAGGTAGGATACACTGACCTTATACTTTATGATGTGTTATGAATGGATGTGGTATTGTGTGTTATGGATGATGAGCATGAATGACACGAGGATGATTTTGGTTAGATTGATTGTGGATTATTGGTAATGGCATGAGCATTTCATTATTTGATTTCATGATTGAATAATTATATCGTTGCATTCATGAGTATGGCATAAGCATTGGATACAGATTCGAGATGATGTTATATTATTGGGCCTAGGCTAGTTCTGCAGGACTAGACCTGGTGACCTCAGCTGTTATGCTGGTTTTCGGCGACGACCGATGATAGTCTGCCGGGAGGTTCGGTATGGCTGGGTGTTACGGGTTTGAGATTGAGAATTGAGATTAAGAATTGAGATTGAGATTGAGCTCGAGCATATCATTGCATTTGCATATCATAATTGTTGCATTATAATTATTGTGTTATCCTACTCAACCGCGAGGTTGACAGTGTATTCGTGTACACCTACGATGATCCGGAATGGGGAGTAGATTCTACAGGTCAGAGACAGATGGATTAGGAGCTTGGGCATGGAGAGAGACATGGCTTGGACCTACTTAGAATTAGATCACATACTTAGATGTTATCAGTTGTACTTTTATTCTTCGCGTAGTAGTTGTAATATCAAAAGTTTAAATTTAATCAGATTTTATATAAAGTACTTTGGTTTGTTTTACTTTGTTGTTCACTACCTCGGACATTCCGAGATGGTAACAGCTCTATTTATTTGAGAATGTCTTGCTAAAGGCTCTTAAATAAATGGGGGTGTTACAGACTAAAATAACAAATCTACTCCTACTGATCTTAACGTAGATACACCGATCAACAGTAATCTCTACAAACCCATATGACGTGATGGTATCATTAAACTTTAAATACCATTGTCTGGAAGCTTGTTTTAGTCCATATATCGACTTTTCTCAGCCTACACACCTTATCTTCATTACCCGGGGATGAAAATCCCTCAGGTTGGTCCATATATACTTCTTCCTCAAGCTCACCGTTTAGAAAGGCGGTCTTTACATCCATTTGATGAAGCTCTAGATCATAATGAGCTATCAAAGCCAAAACAATTCTTAAAGAATCTTTATTTGACACCGGAGAGAAAGTTTCCTTATAGTCAATACCATCCTTCTGACTGAAACCTTCGGCAACAAGTCGAGCCTTATATCTTTCAATGTTACCTTTAGAGTCCCTTTTGGTCTTATAGACCCATTTCGACCCAACGGCCTTAGAACCCTCAGGTAACACTACTAAGTCCCATACTTTGTTTTCATCCATAGATTTCATCTCTTCTTTCATGGCAATTAACCAATTATCAGAATTATCACTTTTCATGGCCTTATGGAATGAGACGGGATCCTCACTAATGCTCAAGTCACATTCAACGTTATATGTCTCGTAGTCATCTGGGATTAGGGATGGCAATGGATCATGGATCCGATCCAGATCCGTAAGACCCGACCCTGATGGACCGGATCTGGATCCTATTTTTTCAGATCCGTTGGTCCGGGTCGGATCTGGATCCACTACTTTTAAAATGGATCTGGATCTGGATCCTCCTACGCAGATCCTGAAGGATCCAGATCCATTTCTGGACCCGTTTTCAAAGTAAAAATATGAAGTTTTATGTCTTAGTTATTTTGTTTTCTCAGTTGTGTTTGGATTAATTGGTAATTATAATTACTACTTGTAAGATTTTGTTGAAAATAATTGTCACGCTACTAACTACTTCTCATTTTTATTGTATTTCGGAAAATGGATATCAATAGTGTTATGACACATGAGTTTTTTTTGTTTTTTTATAATGTGGGGGTTAGAAACTTGGACCCGTAACGGACCGGATCCGGATCTGGATCTCACATATTTGGACCCGTTGGGTCTGGATCGGATCTGGATCCAGGGTATACAATGCGGATCTGGATCTGGATCCTACTGGACCCGGTCCAGATCCGACCCGTTGCCCTCCCTATCTGGGATGGCAGATCTTCTTTCTCTTATAGATCGCCTTAATTGTTCCTCTGGAACATTGACTACCCTTCTTCTCCTTACAGGTTGGCTTGACTGTTCACGTGACATATTATTATTATTCTCCCCTTGAATTGTGACTTGATCATCATTGTTGTTGTCATTTTGTGGGTCTTGCACTTCATTTTCTTGTTGTTCCATTATGTCATTTGACTGTAACGGCATAATTGGTACAATAATTTCCCGTGCAATTTCAGGAGAAGAAACTTCAACCCGAATTTCTTTAATGTCCACCTTTCGTGATTCAATGCTCCCACTAGTTTGACCATTCTCAATGAATCTAGCATTTCCAGTCTCTACTATTCTCGTACTGTGATTAGGACAGTAAAATCTATACCCCTTTGACTTTTCAGGATAGCCAATGAAATAACCACTAACTGTCCTAGGATCTAGCTTCTTTTCATTTGGGTTATACAACCTTACTTCAGCTAGGCAACCCCAGACACGAAGATGTCTTAAACTCGGTTTCCTTCCCGTCCATAGTTCATAAGGAGTCTTAGGAACTGCTTTACTAGTGATGTGTCTTATTTTTATATGATTTTCACCTCTCTTTTAGCTCATCTTTATATGATAATTTGCACTTTATGAGGTGATTTTATGAGCTAATTCCGTGTTGTAGGTGTTTTGCATGTTTAGTTGCATTTTGTAGGAAACGGAGCAGGTTGCGACCTTTTTCTATCATTTTGGCATTCACCGAGCACCACGAGGCTACTTGGAGCGAGTTTTGGCCATGTAAGGGCATTTTGGGAAGATTCACTCATTCCCGAGGAAGAAGAAATGAAATTTGGTTGGTACTTGAGCCAAGAAAGTGAGAACTAGTAAAGAAAAGAAGAGATTGCAAGGTCCCCAGATTGCTGTTCGAACCCCAGAATCTCGGGGTTGATGCGAGATAGCCATATACCCAAAATGCTGCGCCCCCGAGACTTGTTCGAACCCCAGAATCTTGGGGTTTGATACCTGAGCAATTCTTGGCCTCAATTGATGCGCCCCCTAAGACTGTTTGGTCCCCGGATTTTCGGGGATTGTGCAACTGAGCAACTCTTCACTTTCCTAGCTAGTTTTTGTATTTAAACTCATCACTAGAGAGCATTTTACTCATGCTTTTTCATACATTTCCCTAAATCTACAAAAACCTAGTTTTCTTTATGTTCTTAGTTTTTTAATCATCAACATTTATGCTTTAGTTCCGGGTTTTATTTGAAGATTACTTTACTCTTATTAATCAAGTTCTTGTTCTTATTTCCTTAAGTTGGTAATTTCTTTTCCTTACTTTTATATTATCTTTTTAATTCCAATTTATATATTGTTATCATGTTTATGTTAATTAAATCAATCTTTGTTAGTTTATATATTATCATGAGTGAGTAGTTTTATAATCTAGGGTTTAGGGAAGCCATGTTAGATTAGTAATTGATAATTGTTGAATTGGGATTTATTATTATTAATTTGTTGTTTCTATAACATGCTTGTTATGTATTGTTAACCTTTGATTCTTGATCACAATTATTGGTTATCTTGTTAATTCTTTTCCTAAGATCGAAAGTCGGGGATAGAATTTGGCTAAGCATGTTTTGTAGCGCGACCTAGTAAGTGCGAGAGCCCGCTAGTAATCTTTCTAAGACTAGTAATAAAATCGAGAGATAATTGCTAATAAGTCTAGACAACTTTTGATCATATGTTTCCCCAATTCGACATCAATTATTGCTAATTTACATGTGTGAACCTATTTCCCTAGATCTTTTATTATCATTGTTTTACATCTCAATTTGTTATCGTTTTAATCATCAAACCAATCAATCAATTGAATCGACCTTGATAGAATTCTAGCCATAGCTTGTCATATTGCATCTACCGTCTCCCTGAGATCGACCCCTACTTCCTTATCTACATTCATTTGTTAGTTAAGCCTAGGGTATCTTTGTTAGGTACGCGATAAGCCTATCAACTAGGAACACGGTTTAAAACATATGTTGCTGTCTTTAATGCATAAATCCATAGTGAAGGAGGTAAAGAACAATTACTTAACATGCTCCTAACCATTTCCATTAAAGTACGGTTCCGCCTTTCAGCAACACCGTTCTGCTGAGGTGTACAGGACATTGTATATTGTGCACAAATACCCCTACTTTCAAGTAGCTTTGCAAATGGACCAGGACATTGTCCATTTTCAGTAAACCTTCCATAAAATTCACCACCCCTATCCGACCTCACAATTTTTACTTTCTTTTCTAGCTGCATTTCCACCTCATTTATGAATATCTCAAGGACATCCACAGAATGAGCCTTTTCATGCAACAAATAAGTAAAACCATACCGCGAGAAATCATCTATAAAAGTGATAAGTACTTTCACCACTCCAAGATGGAACGTCAAAAGGTCCACAAATATCGGTGTGTATAATTTCTAAAAGCTGAGAGCTCCTTGTAGCTGATTTCTTAATTGTATGTTTAGTCTGCTTCCCTTTAATGCAGTCTACACACATCTAAGTCACTAAAATCCAATTAAGGTAGAATTTCATCTTTTACCAACCTCGTTAACCTGTCTTTGGATATGTGACCTAGCCTTTGATGCCACAAGTAAGCTGATTTTTCATTTGATGGACTACGTTTAATACCTTGACTCTCAACATAAAACAAGGAATCAGAAAATTTAACATCAAGATTGAACCTATAAAGTGAATCAATCAAAGTACCACTACCATAAAAGTATTCATTACGGTACATAGAAAATACACCATGTCCAAACTTAAAATTAAAATCTAAATTATCCAATTTACTTAATGATACAAGATTTCTAGCACAATCGGGTACATAGAGACAATCTGTAAGATCTATATGACAACCAGTGTCTAAGATTAAGCTGTAAGTCCCAATGCCCTCAATGCGTGCCTTCATCCTGTTTCCCATGGATACAAACTGTTCAGCTCCTCTTATGGGCTGGATCATACGATATCCCTGTTTAATGTGAGAAATATAAGTAGTTGCACCAGAATCTAACCACCGAGTATTATTAGGTACTTCTATAAGATTTGATTCAAAGCAAACAAAACTATAATGTTTACCTTTCTTTTCGAACCATGCCTTCCTTTTAGGACAATCCTTCTTAAAGTGTCCAGGTTTCTTGCAAAAGTGACACTTCTTTTCTTTCTGGATCGCACTTTCAGGTCCTTTAAAGAAAGACTTTCCCTTCTTACCATTCTTACCCTTATTACTCGGTTTAGCCTTACTGCTGCTGGCACCATCATGACTCAGGAAATGAACTGCTTGCTGATCTTTCATCTTCTTTAATCTCCCCTCCTCCTGTATAAACACGGCTTTTAACTCTTGATAGTTCCATTTATCTTTAATGGTGTTATAATTCACCTGAAACTGGCCAAACTCATAAGGTAGAGAGTTAATGATGAATTGTACCAAGAAAGTATCACTTACATCCATCCCTAAAGCCTTCAATTTTGCTGCCAGATTAGACATGTGTGTCACATGATCATGAATCGGTTGAGACCAGTCAAACCTTTTAGTAGTCAGCTCACTCATTAAACTACCAACAATTGACTTGTCAGCTAAATCCGACTGTGAACACTCCTTTACTTTGAGCATGAATTCCCTTGCTTTCTCTGTTTTAGGCATGGAGGGCTTAATGTTGTCAGCCATTGTCATCCTCATAAGGTTTAAACCCAACCTATTAGATTTCTCCCAAGCCTGGTAACAACACTTTTCGGCTTCGGAGCTATCATCTGTTATGGTCATCGGTTCCTCATCTGTCAGGATGGCAATGTCCAATGACATTATACCCAGAGTGTACTGGATCTTTAATGCTCACTCATCATAATTAAGCCCATTGAACTTTACAAAAGAGTTAGCAGATGCAAACATATTTGGAGATGCTGCAAACATTTATACATGTTTATCCATTAGTGCTTTGAAAAAACTATCATACAGATTCAAATAATATTAAATAAAACTTTCATACAAGTATTTAAATGACCTTTGGGCAACACTTAAACACAAGTAACCATCATTGATGTTAATATATATATATATATTTTAACAATTAATTATAACATACATGAAATCTAATAAGAATGCTATCTTTGGATATACATGCTATTAGACCCAATTTATGAATAATTAATCCTTTTATATCATCAACTATATTTTAATGACCCACCTTTGGGTGATCTCCCAAAAAATATAGAGGACAAAATAATTGATCACTCAAACTATTATATCATTTAAACATCTCCCTTTAATCATGATCAATTTATAATTTTCATTTTTAAATGTCTAAATGTAATATAACAAGACCACTTTGGTGACTAACATGTGATATACAAGATAAACATTTAAACTTAATGGTAAATATATCACTAAACTTTTACCGATGATCCAGAAATTTCATTGTTCATGCATTATAGAATTCATTCATTAAATGTAATGCATGGATACTTTACAAATAAATTGACCATAAGAAAACAAAAACATTTACTTTACTCTTTAAAAAAATCTGTATACTACAAACAGAAATGGGTATTTACCAAGGAGGCAATCTTCTAACACCACAACAAAAAAACAAAGAATAAGATTGACATTCCCATATTTATGAAAGTATTGTTTCTGTTATACTATTATTCCTGACAAAACTAATCAATGTTTAAATACTTTACCTATTATAGACTATATATATGATAGCCGAATAAGAACACGAAGAAAGTGGTATTAAAAAAAATCATGCACGACTCATGAGTATGATATCAATGATTATGCAGAAGTATCAACCAATTCACAGTCATAATGACAGAACTAACCAGACATGCAATTTTCACTTTCATAATCACGAACGAGCAAAACATGCAACTCAATATAATTTGTGACTTTTAGCGGGTAAATTAATCAATTCTATAATTGCTCTGATACCAAATGTAAGAATAACTTTATGATTTTTGTGATGAAATCAGTCCCAAGAATCAATATAGACTTGAATTAATTCAACCCTAATACAATTAAGACGGAATAAAGAACTAACCTTGGTCCATGTCTTACAGACGCAATCAATAAACAAGAAGTATAAAGAATTGATTCTCCTCCTTGACCCTTCTTTTATGTTTCTTAATGATGGAGAAAGAAACTGTCTTTCACTTCTTTCTGTTTCAATGTACGTTTATTGTTTTGTGTTGTGTCAGGATAATAATTGTTAATGATTATCTTGTTTCGTAGTATATATATATATATATATATATATATAGATATATATATGTATATATGTATATATGTATATATGTATATATGTATATATATATATATATATATATATACATATATACATATATACATATAATAATAATAATATACTACGTACCTTTTCGTACAATCGAAACTCGATCGTACCTTATCGTGAAAGACGGGATATATTAGGGTAAGGTAAGAGGGCATAATAATTCCCGGACTTAATTACTTTAATCGGGACCGATCCATCACGAACCGTCTTTTATATTAAAGTCTCGTAATATTTAATATGAGTTTAACTTATATTTAAACCCGACACAAATAGGCCATTCGAATATTATTAAATATTCTAACAGGTTTGTCTTATATATACAAATGGAAAAACTTGACCAATTACAAACTTACGACAAATATATCCGTCAAAAGAGAGGCTAACTACCGAAATAAATAACCTTCGGCCGAAATAAATAACTTTCGGCAGTTATTCTCGTTCGAGATGAGCATGAATTCATCCCCATTCTTATGATTACATAGTTTATCATCTAGGTCAGTCAACCACTGTTAGTGAGTAAGTGAGTGGAGGTTTAAATCTGTTCCAAAGTCAACTCATATGGGTCAAAACCTTTTACATTGACAAAACTAAAAATTTACTCGTAGTAAACTGATTTCAATGCAGCAGCATATACGGGTCAAAGTCTTCCTATCGAATATGTCAATACGTGAATTATACATTACTCTTATAAATAATATAAAACAATTCATTTCTATTTTAACGCGTGAGTTCGTCACATATAATAATCAAACAATAATTATTGTTATTAGTAAATTTAGTATAGATCTTGGGAATTGGCCATATGCTTGTTTTACCTAATCACTTCCATAAATAATGACGAATTTACCACATATTATACTCCTACAAAGTTAGCTCAACGACCTCCACCTAATCTTGTGCCTTAGTTTATAGCACATCAATCCATTATCTCACTCAATTAAAAAATATTCAATAAATAAGCACTAATTTAAAATAAACAAGTTTTAATCGTAACCAAAGATGATAAAACGATTATAATAATTTAAATTACTGTTCATAATATACTGATAATTTAAAGTGCGAAAAAAGAACACTAAGATTAAGTGCAATGAAAGTACCTTTTACGAAGTTCTTCCATTGACATGTCATATTTGAACTTTATAATTGATTTGCTATGTCTATACCTTTGTTGGTTTTGAGAAGAACTTGGTTCTTCTTTTCAAACCAAGTTTGTCTTTTTTAAAACAAATTTTATTATTCAACGAGATATACAAACCTAACACAAAACCTCCCATTGCAATTACTCTAATAGTATAAAAAATTCATCCATCACTAAAATAATAAATAAGCGACGATAGTTCTTTCAAGGATAAAGACTTTATACAACTTATTAATCATCGCTAACGGTTCAATTTCCGTTTAACATGCTAATGCTTTCTATATTAAACAACTGAAATACGATAATAGAACCAATGTGAGCCATTCATAAAAATTACAAGTCACCCTCTAATATTTATTGCCTTATAATAAAATTTATGATTTTTTTATTAGATATTTTATACTAAAAATGGAGCCCCCTATATAATTACACACCACAAAGGTAAAAACACAAAAAACCAAAAAAAACAAAAACATGAAGAGTTATCTCATTTCTGTGCTCCAAATTCCTTTTGATGAAGGGTTGGTTAATTTTACAACTCTTTTTCTTGAGTGATGTTTGTTTTTCGGGTCGATTTCTTGAATGTTTTCGACCTTCAATATGTCAGCCGTTACGATGTGATGATCAGATGTACCCTTAGACGAGAACACTGAGTAGGATCCTGGCACAAATTTGTATTGCAAACCCGGAGATGCTAGTATATAATCGACTCTTGTACCATATTTGCATGTACCTTGTACACCTACATCCCAAAACAGTGTCAATACAGATTAGGAAATCTCTGCCCGAAACATAGCTTCTTGTCATTCATCGATTCATAGTTAATACGTGTCCACGACATATCATATGTAAGCCGGTCCCAACAGGGACCGATCCATAAGTCCAATGTCGAGTTTAAATGCTGGTGGTGCCAGTGTCGAGTCTTAACTCTTAACCATTTCTTTGAGAAAACATATGCATTTAAAACAAGAATTTCATACTTTGGCCTTTGGCTATCACGACGACAGATTCACATTCTCCCGCGAAATCCTTTGCATCAGTATACTGCTTGTCCTTCAAGAATTTCATCACCTCTGTCTTTGGTATCGGTTTTCCAATGTCTTCGTAGTACTGAGACATTGTAAATTTCACGAATCACGATAACTAGTCTGTGAACGATTTACTGACTAATTTTTGATAATTAGTTTCAACCAGACAACATATTACTTTTTTCTATTAACTTAAAAAAAAAAAAAAAAAAAAGTTGAAGAGGGTGGCGTACTTTAAGAATATCAGTCCATCTTTCGTGAGAGTAATCAGAGTGGGCGAGAGAGTTAAGACCTCCGGCAAGAATATGAGGCGCGTCATTAGACTGAATAATGGCGTTAATTTGCTTCATTCGCCAGTTTTCGTCTAAATGATCAAGATGAGTACAGTAGAAATTAACATCCCCTACTTCAGGTACTTCTATTGTTGTCTTTAACACATTCCTGCATTTAATTAAACAGCTTTCTTTCTTCATCAAATTCCGTATCGAATTTTACCAAGTACGACTCCATTAATGCTCTACTATGTGTTGTTAATATCAACTCATTAGTCACACAGTTCATCATTACCACATACATATGATAGATTGATAGAATGGTCCTAAAACTGTATTGCTGCAAACGATTTCAAGATGATAGATGACCCATATTGAAAATGACATCGAAGGCTACATCAGCAGCTCTTGTAATGTGTTTACATGGGTTCACATACAGAAATGGGCAAAAAGATCTAGAAACGGGTTCACATACATGTGCAAAGAGCATTTTAATCAGAGATAAACAAACGATTACGACAAAAATTAAAAAATTTGTATGTCGGTCATGCTTGATTTTGTAATGTTTCCTTGTGCTTTAACTTGCGTGTATGGATCCTCACACAGTAAAGATACACCTCGTCCACCCAATAATAAATTTGGTTTTGAGTACAAGGAATACTATGAGCAACTCAACTAAGCAACCTATAAGCAACACAGAGAACTATAGTCTAAGGGGAGTATAGTAACATGTTCGAGATACCGTCCTCCTTACATTTAACCTGTATATGAAATCGTTTCGTATTGGATCCTTGAAAGCACTTATGTACTTATGTCTAAGGGCACACATTAGAAAAACCGTTATTATTAATTATTAATGTATAATTATGTACTTATGTCTAAGGTACGTTCTTAATTTCCTACCGAATAATTATAGATAACAAAATTGCTTCACTTTGAATAAAACAGAACAAAAATAAATAGATCTTGTATATTAAAATAAATAGAACACCAATTATTTAACACCGACCACCTCAACTACCATATCAAGTGTACCATATATTACTCCTAACTTACTCCAAAACTATGCGTATTATATTAATATTACGATTTTTCTAACGTCTGCCATATTTTCATTAATTATGGTAAAAATGACTTTTTATTTAAGAAATAAATGAGAATATGTTATCAATCTTTCCGTATTTAAATTATTAATGTATGTTCGAAGGGCACACATTAGAAAAACCGTTATTATTAATTATTAGTATAAGCTTTTGCAGGAGGACCTGGTCAAATGTATACACACTCTTGCATCCGTTTTTGGTGACTTCTTTTTTATCGTTGATGATGACGGAGTATGATTACTTATTAAAAGTTTTTTTTATTTTATCATTAATATTTAATCATGATTGTATAGTCTTTTAATTAACTTTATTAAAGATCGTCTCTTAGAAGGCTTATTCCGAAACTCAGAGTGCCAAGTGCATGTTGTTGTGTTGATAACGAAAGAAGATAGAACCCGGATCTTTTGGTGAAGTGTTGTGAGTCGCATATTGATCAGAAATGCACCAAAGTTTAGGTAGGGTTTCGTCAAAAAAGAAGAATACCTTTAGAGCTTGTTTCCATACATATAATACCCTACTACTTTCATGCATGTCTATTTTCATTATTAATCAACGTATCGTATGGTCAATTATTTGTTTCTTCTTCTCCTGCTGACGGAAACGAATATTCCTTTCGTTTCAGTCATTTATTTATGTAATTTATTTTAGGTATCTCGATCAATTATTATTTTTCTACTTACTTTAAAAGTAAGTAGTTTTTTCCTCTTCTATCGACTTTATGTCAAAAATTAAAGATAAATAGATGACCGTAATAGAGGGAGGCGTAGTAGAGTATAATTTTAGAAACAACCACTTTATTTTTCCTATCACATTGACATTGTCTCTGTTCAATTTTAGTAGCTAATCATTGTTAAATGTGAGCTATATTGTCCCACCACATATAAAATGAACAATTTTTCATACACGATTATATGAAAATGTTCATCATTTGTATATAAAATACATGTGAAGATATTATAATGGTTAAAGTTAATATTTATTGAATAAAGTTAAATGCTCCATAGCAAAAAGTTTAATGCATGCGTAGGTATTATGGACCAATTTTGCCGGATACTTAGACCTGTTCTTTCTGGCTTAATTTTATTTCATTTTAATTTTTCTGTGTTGTATTCCATGAAGTTTTATTTACGTTCAATTAATCTATTCACAAAATTGACTTTTAATTCAATTAAATCACTTCACTTCAGTTCCACTCAATTTAGTTCAATTAAGCTCTATTCTAATTAATTCAATTTAGCTTGTTTCACCCGAATAGAACAGGGCCTAATTGTGCCAATGAATACGTATAGAAAATACTCCCTTTGTTCCAGTGAGATGTTTACACACATGTTGACGACTAGTCCTTTTGTTCCGGTTATTTGTTATCCTATTTTATTTTAGGTATCTCAGTTCTATTTTGAAGAATATATTTGTTGAACAATTTACTCAATCACACTCAATTTAGTACACTTGTGTTAAAATTAAAGGATAATAATTTGACTGAAAGTGAGCGAGGATATTAAAAAAAAGAACACGATTCTATGAAGTAGGATAGAGTATAACACAAGAAATGGAAACACAAGACCAAAACTATGGTTGACCATAACATAAAAGTTCGCAATGCAATTAAACTTGTTGAGTTGTGCAACTTAGGGAGTACAAAATTACTACATTTAACTTACGAGTTGTAACTATTTTTGATGCTTTCGATTTTGGAATCATCCTATTACCTAAACTATTTGGTTTGTAATAAATACAGAATAGTTTTTCCTGTTTTATTTATCTGTTAACTGTTAATAAAAATATGTTTTACAAAGAATAGAAATAAGTATATGATGGAAAAGAAGAAGATCATTTTCTTTTATACTAAAATGTTTCGAATTTTTCTAAATCTAAACTAAACTCATGTGAGCCAAATTTCTGAACTAAAGTAACTATCTGAGCTAAATTGAATTTATCCGAGCTAAAAATTTTTAAATTGATTTTATATGAGATGAATAATTTTAATTCCAAAGAAAGAGGGCGAAAGAAAATATGCAATAATTGTTTTTTTAATGATTCCTTACTTGCAAGATTTTGCTACAAGTATAAATCAATACATCAAGTTTTGCCCTTTTCTTTTGTTGTTTTTTGCTATAGAAAAAAAGCTATTCAATCGAGAGTAATGTGCCAAAACCATGAAAAGACTAGCAAGTATAGCAACCAAAACTAACACAAATTGCTGTGAAAGGTAAATATTATTCTTGTGGGAAGTAGCAATCTATTTTGTCTTATCTTTCCACATAAATACACTACTATAAAAAACGCCAAAGAAACCTGTTGAAAAAGCAGAAAATTTCCTATGTTACCTACACACCACATCATTCTAATGATGTGGTGTTACCCACCAATAATAATTTGTGAATTTGCCATGTATAATATAAGAATAATTAAGCAAGATATTTTATAATCTCTAAGATTTCAATATCTTCTGATTCTTCTCTACCATTATCTTTACTATTATATTACAGAAGATTTTGCCGCCAAAGTGTTTTATCAGTAGAATTAATTTTGCCGCCAAAGTGTTTTATGACTAGAATTAATTGCCGCCAAAGTGTTTTATCAGTAGTATATTGCTTCTTTAATTTTTGCATCAACCATATTGCTAGTTTTCATATTGTGCAGAGCAAACGTCTTTCATAATTTGAGACATGGACAACATATTGAATTCCGATCGTCATCTTTGATAGCGAAAGGGTATAATAATGACGGTGTTCAATATCTTCATCTCATAGAACAGGAGACAAAAACCGCTGAGTATGTTGTTAGATTTAATCCATTGTGTGGTTTAGTGACTTGTTCTTGTAAAAACTTTGAATCAAAGGGTTTATTATGTTGTCATGCCTTGAAAGTTTTAAACTTACATGGAGTAAGTTTGATTCCATCTAATTATATACTCAAAAGATGGACCAAAGATGTGAAAAAAGGAGCAAACATAGTTGGGACTCTTGGGAGTAGTAGCTTGAAAGATGGAACTCCTAAGCATTCTGTGACACTTATGAGAGGCTCTCTGATGCACAAGGCTTATAAGGCAATTAATCAAAGTATACTAGATTCCAATGGAGTTGATATTGCAGAAAAATATTTATCAGCATGGTTAAAAGAGATAGAAGACCATGTCACAAATATAAATCTGTCTAATGACGATGGTACTTCGGACTCGAATGACGATGAAAGTGATGAAATTTGTGGCAGCGAAAGTAATCACATTCCGCAAGTGAAAAATCCTACTAAGAGAAGACCTGTTGGTGAATCCAACGCTAGACAGAAAGGGGTTCTTGAGAAGCGGAAAAAATCTAGAAGTAAAGAACATACTGGTAAGTATATCAATGGATAACTTTCTTTTACTTTTGGTTCTTTTAGCACAATATCATTGTGTACGGCTGTACGCTAACAATTTATATAGTTCAGTTGTACTCTGTGTTTGAGCTTTTATAATTGTATACTCCGTATAAGTTTAGTGATCTTTTTTGAAACATTTGTTTAAAACTTACTCCATATTTTTTTTTCTATGTTTGTCTTGCAGTTACAGATATCAATTGAGAGCTATTGATGATAAAAAGAAAGAAGAATTGCATCAGCTCGGTGTTCCTCTGTCAAAGCAAAGTTCTTAAAATAATGTAGTTTTTAGTCAACTTAGTAAGATTTTAGTAGCCTTAGTGTTTTTATTATCAAGTGTTATTTTTTCGGATTGTCGATTATTTACGATTTTTTGTATTTATTTTAAAAGAATATTAGAGAACAATTAATCCTGGTGATCTTTGGCGGCAAAATTTTCTGCAATATAAATAGTAAAGATAATGGTAGAGAAAATCAGAAGATATTGAAATCTTAGAGATTATAAAATATCTTGCTGAATTATTCTTTTATTATACATGGCAAATTCACAAACTATTATTGGTGGGTAACACCACATCATTAGAATGATGTGGTGTGTAGGTAACATAGGAAATTTTCTGTTGAAAAAGGCCTTAGACACCTGTCTAGATCATAGGTGTCTTTGGTTAAGAAACCATTTTTAGATCATAGGTGTCTTTGGTTAAGAAACCTGTTGGAGGAACTGGTATCTTAACTAAGAGACTTGTTTTTATTAATAACTGGTGTCTTTGACTTATACCTGTTATCAATACAATACATGCAATGGGATTCGAACCCACGACCACAAGGAGGATATTTAATGGCTTTACCAATGAGCCACAAGATATTTACTATAGATTTATTGGGATAACATTTAATTATCTACTATTTATCAATATTTGGGGTCGCAAAAAATCGTCTTTTAAACCAATTTTTTTTAAGTTTGGGGTACCGGCTGCTACCCCTTGCTCTAAGGTGGGTTCGCCCCTATCTATGACACCACTCTTATTTACACCCGTTAAGAGATAGAGGTATGCATGTATTGCTCGGTGAATCTAGTAGAATTAATTAAACAATATATTATTTAAGAATAATTTATTATTATTAGTTATTAAATAAATTGTAAATTAATATATAGGAAACCGGATTCTGGAGGACAGGTTTCTTAGTTATTAAATAAATTGAAAATTAATATATAGGAAACCGGATTCTGGAGGACAGGTTTCTTAGTTATTAAATAAATTGAAAATTAACATATAGGAAACCGGATTTCGGAGGACAGGTTTCCTAGTTATTAATAAATTGAAAATTAAAATATAGGAAACCGGATTCTGAAGGACAGGTTTCTTATTTAAACATTGCAAACTTGTTATATTAAATCACCGGTGTCTAACGTTAAGAAATCTGTTAGAAAAAAAAACAGGTGTCTTATAATTGATGTCTTAGGCCTTTTTTGTAGTAGTGATAATACCCAACCTGTTGAAAGTTTATGACAATATGACGCATATGTTATTATGTCCGTTAGAAGCGAGACTTGTTACAAAAGCCAATGGCTATCTTTTTCATTCAATTGTTATGGATGAACATTCTAAGAAGCTTCATGTATAAGAATTGAATAATTATACCCTTCTAAAGCTGCCAAAGATTAGGTGAGGTGAGTTCCTTTTCTCAAAGAAATTATGTGCAACTTTTTTATCTTGTTTTTCACTGGAAACAGTTAAGAGGATACCATTATACCAACTGCTTCAAAAGCTACTTCTTATATGCTAATTCTTACAACAGGTTAAGAACAAAACTTTGCTCAACTCCAGCTACTCTAGACATTGACTTTATTTTTTCTTTTGCTTTCTCTACAATTTTTATTTTTCTTGTAATAAAGTAAAGTATTCATAACAAAATTTAATTTAATATGCACCACAAACTCTACAAACTGTATTCCCTCCCTCACAAACTAAGCTCCTTCAATGCAAGTGTTTGGCCCTATTTTTTCAGGTTAAATGAAACCGTACTGAATTAAAAGAGGAGTGAGCTGAATTGAACTGAACTTAGCTAAAGTGAGAAGAATAAAGTTGAAATAAGTTAAACTAAACTAAAGTGGGTTAAATAAAAGTTTAAATTAAAACAAAAAGAATAAAGGCTAAATCGGTTATTGGAGAAAGTCACTTGTTTTTAGGTGTCAAATAAGTCAAAAGGACATTACAATATACGGACCCTATACAATCATCCCTAGTATCTCCGTCTTAATTATTAAACTAAATCATTTACAATTATTGGATAGAATTATTACGGTTATATACTAACGGGTTAAAGCCCGACTACCTTATCAACACAATCGATACTTTCGAATTGGAAAAACAAAGAGTTTTGCTGAAGACGGATACCTCTCACAATGATGCAAGTGGGAAAAATGAGGTTTTTTCATGGGTATGTCAGTTGCATTTTGTGAGAGACACACTATCCGTCTTCAACTTCAGCTTCTGACGGATAGTGTCCCGTCTTCCATAAGAATTTGTGATGGAAAAAGCCTAAGATTTGTAATGACATTTGACATCATATCTTCCCCATATTATGAGAATCAAACTATGCTGGCATAAAGCTGCAGTCAAGTTTTGCCAAATTAAGTAGAACGTAGCTTATCTTCTAAAGTTTCTAAAATTGACATTTATTTTCAATCAATGAAAACGTCTCAACACAAAATTGCCATTTTGATTAAAAATATAAATAAAAAATTGAAAAAGCAGAGGAAAAACAGGGGAAATAATCAGAATATTTTGATGCCTAATTTAGCAATATCAAAATAAACAAAAACATTAGCGAGTGTTTTAAGACTTCCCGAAAAGTCACGAGAACGGATACTCATAAGTCATAACCTGGTTCAAACCCGAAATAACGGCAATATAAACAAAGAGTTAAGACATAGATAAACTAACCTGAAATCGGAATCATCAAAGATTTTCTGAACTTTAGATTTCTTGATAGGCCATTTAGAAAGAACAGCATTACCATATTCTGGAGCCCAACTTTCAGCAAATACATAATGCATTCCTAACGCAGCTGCTAATTCTGACAATGGTTTCATTTCTTTACCTTCTTCTGCTTTAATCTCTTGTAATCCCACTATATCAGCATTCAGTTCTCTAAGAACATCAACTATTGTTCTATTACTCCTTTCTGAAAAGCTCGAAATCGATCTCGACTCGTCTAATCTTCTACTTCTCCCTAAGGATATCTCATTATCTGGCAAATTTATTGATACCCTTAATCTTGACTTAGCAAATTTCTGCTGTCTGCTTACCAACGTATCTGAATTAGTGTTACAGTTCGTGGTGCTGGGATGAAGAGGAGATTGTTTGAGTATCCCTTTTGGTCGATCGTTAAAGGGTTTAAGGTTCGATTTCTCGGAACACGGACGGAAAAGATGATCATGATGATGATGATGATGATCAGTATGATTGGTGTTAGTACTGTTAGGTAGTGCGGAGTTTGGTGGGACAGCAGGTGCCATGGAGAATAAGGCAGCATTAAATGTTGCAATTTTAATGGGTTTATGAGTTTTTTGTGTGTTTGGGTAAACAGTTGAACGTTTGGGACTATGTTGGTAGTAATCGTAGGTTCCTGAACTGGTTTTTCCGAGCGTTTTGATGACGATTTTGGGGTTGGAGTTTCGACGTCGAAGACGGGAACATAGTCGCCTGATGTTCTTATTCAGGAGTTTCAACATGGTGTGCAGAAGGAATGTTATGTTAAGTTAGGTTAATGGTTGGTTGCAGAATAAGAAGCAGAAAGAAGAGTAGTAGTATCAGTATGTTGTGGGATTACTGGCAGTACTGAGAGTAGGTGTCATGAGAGACGATCTCGTAATATATGGATGGTTGGTTGCATGAAAAAGAGGAGGAAGTGGAGGAAGTTGAGAAGAGGGTGGTGTTGTGTGTGTGTGTGTTATATGGAATGGAACGTGAGAATGACTGTTGAAAAGGAAGGAAAGAATTGGGTTTAGAGGTTGTTTTGAGATTAAAGAGTGCGTTCAAATTTTGTGTTAGGTGAGTAACCGAGTGTTAGTAGATGGGAGAAATCATGTACTCCCTATTTATATTGGACTTATTTCCCAAATATCTTTTCATATTCTATATATCGATTCTTCCTTTTTTTACCTAAAAAATAAGGAAATAAATTTGTAAAATAAATAATATTATATTTTACGTGTTATTGAATTTGGACTATACAAATAAAAAAACGAAATATGAAAGAAAACCTGAATAACGAATGAGTAAATAGGGAAGCATATATAAAATAGAAGAGAATATAAAAATATTTTCGTATGTACCTGAAATATAAAATGGTTTTTCTAACATGAGTCTCAAGATTATTTTATAACAGAAAAGATTAATAAGATATTGTCATTAATTATTGTAAGAACTTGTGAGAAATTGATCAAGATACTTTATCCACATTTAAATTATTGAGGACACACATTAGAAAACCGCATAACAATATTCCTGATCCGTAAAATTACTGAGTACAAGATTATAGCAAAATTACAATGTAAGATCAGAAATATAAGCATCAAACTAAATTTGATAAAAAAAACTCCAAGAAGTTAATTAAGAATCGATGATAAGAAAAATAAGTATTTTTGGGAGCAAATATCCAATCTTTTGGCAAATATCCATAATTAGCTTAAACGATAAAGAAACTCATTCCCAATATCGGAATCAAACTCAGTTTTTGGATTAAATTTGCAAAATTCCAATCATATTTTTTAGAGTGGCAATAATACAAATGTAGAAGTGATTTAAATAATTAAATTTATAATGTCTTAACAAATCTCAAACCCATGCGGATTAATGAATCGAGGCAAGAATTTTAAGGATATTTGATAGGATAAATGAATATACAAGTACAATAGCCGAGACTTGACCATCTTATATTAGTCTACTCAATAAACAATTTAGGTTGATAGTAACATAATTTGGAGGCAACTAAATACCGATTCAACCCAAAAGTAGTAAAGAAGACATTATTTGTAAATTAAATTAATATAACCCGACTTTAAATGACACAACAAGATGTTAACAATTGAACTACTACCAATGTATGAAGGGCGTGGTGGAGATTAGTTTAATTATTGGATCCTACACCAAACTGTGAGGACCGTTTTTGGGGTTTCTATATTTATATATCATCAAATTTGCAGATAACGTCAAGATACCCCGAACTGCTCCTGAATTCAGGCAACAGCTAAACTATCGAAATCTTGCTGGCTGCTCTAAGTCACCCTGAATCCCGTCAGCTAACTAATCCGGCTTCTATATGTTGGTTATAGGCCTGTTTTTTACTGCTGAACGGAGTGAAGTATTTGAGACTGGAATAAAGTTAATTTGTAAAGAAATAAGAAGTGAGTTAAATGAAGTGGAGTTGAGCTGAAATTAAGCATGTACTTTAACACAAATTATCATTATCATTTGTGACGTGACGGCTGGGGCGGCTATGACCAAGTGCGGGGCGAGCGTGCGAACTGGGCCTCCATATTTTTGGACCTTGTGTTCATATAAATTATGAAAAATAAACCAAAATGTGATAGCACATTGGTGAATACATGTTTTAATTGCCCATGCCACCCGAGTTCGAGCCTTGCCATAACCATTTTTATTTATTTTGAGGGCCTCCATTTTTATTTTGCACAGGACCTCCGAATTATTCGAGACGCCCCTGTGACGGCACTATTCCGTCATAAGCTTGTGACCTCTTATATGAAGCAAGTGGGGAACAACTGAAATGGCAAATAAGTGGAGGATTGTGAGATGTCACAAGCAAGAAGTTCGGGTACTTTAAATGAGTTATACAGTACATTATACTGTGTATGAAAGCGTCAATTCACATCTTGTAATGAGATGTATCGTGTCCGACACCAACACTCCAAGAACACACGGCGAAACGTGTCGGACACCTATAAAGGCGTGTCTAACTTTCTACATTTATTTGAGCACATGTCTAACACGTGTACACGGTATTTGGTCATCAGTTTGGATGAATGATGTTCTTCAGCTATCGAAAGATATTAAATAGTATATTGGTTTAGATAAGAAATGAAAATGATTTTTTTTTTTTTTTGGTGAAGAGGGGTTTAATCCCCCGGGCCCATGCATTCTCGCACCACCACATGGACCATGTAAGCCACCCTTTCGGAGCTGCAGTGGCCAAGTGATCATCGCCCCAGCTGGTAATCGAACCCGACCCCTCTCAACTCCTGCATTTCTGCAAGCTTTAAGGTTTAACTCATTTACCACTGGACTAACACCACTTGGTTAATGTAAATGATTTATTATCAAACAGTTTTACCTTCACTTATTTAAAATTAAATATTTTTACGAAAATAAAATCAAACATTTATAACTATAAAATGTATATTTATTAAATTTAAATAACATGTCTCGTGCCCTAAATTTCATGACATGTCGTGTCACGTGTCCGTATTCGTGTTCGTGTTCATGTCCGTGTCCGTGTCCGTGTCCGTTTTAGTGCTACTTAAATCTCAAGATAATTCTACCCAAAATCACAAATTCTCATTTGTAACGGCAATATCCGTCGCAAGTTTATGACGGGTCAAATAAAACTTATTTAGAAAGATAAAGACAAAGTACGTGTGATTTTCTATGCACTCTTATTTTTATCTTATCTAAACAAGTGGGTGTACTTGACCCGTCGCAAACTTATGACGGATATAATAAGAGTAAAAAATTAAAAATAACGTCTATGATTAACAAAACATCACAGTGAAAGAAATAAAATAGTGATGTTTTATCTTATATCCCAAGTTTTGGGTTAAAGTTTTACTCATATTCTTAGGAGTTGTTTGGTTACCTTCTAAAATCACGGGAATTGGAATATCATGGGAAGTGGAAAAATTGAGTATTGTTTGGTTGCCCAATTCATGGGAATTAGAACTTCCCATGAAACTTCAATTCCTACATAATGTAGGAACTCACTTACCTAGACCCCCTTAGGTAAGTGGGAATTCCCACATGAATTGAAGTTCCCGCATTCAATCAAACAACATTTACTTTTAACTAGTTGTTGTATGGCGCGCTTTGCGCGCCATACCCCAAGATAGTGTGGCTCATCTATTATAATTAGTATTGTTTTATGCATGTTTTATTGTTGTTTGTTGTACCGTCAAAATTGGTTATTATCTTGGTTGCTTTAGTGACGTATAGCGACGTCTGTAATCGTTATTGTTCCATAGAAGGTTTCGTTCTGTAACCACATTACACAATTTTCTATGTTTGAAGGTCAAATGAGTTCTCTTTCTAGCTCATCCTTTTCCTTAGCGTCTTCTCCTTGGAGTTGGATTCTCCTCTTACCCTGTCTTATACGTCCCGTCCTGCCTCTGTTTCCATTTTCCTTTACTTCTAGCCTCTCTTTCTCCTTATCTTTCATTTCCCTTCTTTTTCAACTTAGCTTCCTTCGCAAAATTTCATATCGAAGAAAAAAGTAATTATGCATATATAATCTAGACTTTTACCCAATCGAAACCACCCTCGCCTTTCTCCTTCTCACCCGTCACCCTCCAAAATTTCAATAGGTTAGAAAAAAGCAATAAGATTGTGTAATGTGGTCCGTAATCGTTATTGTTCCATAGAAGGTTTCGTTCTGTAACCACATTACACAATTTTCTATGTTTGCAATCAACCTTTTTATTTATTTTTTTTAAAAAAAAATACTTAAATCTTACAAAACTTTCCAAAGTTATGAATAACTAACTTTTGAATTATGTTGAAATTAGTGGGTTTCGGAACTATCATCGTACTTCAATTACTTTTTCTCTTAATTAGTCCATTGTTCTCTCTCCCGCCATCTTCGTATCTCCTTGCATTTCCTATACAATCTCCTCTTTTTTCCCATTTTCTTTTGCCTCATCCTCACCCCCATCCTTCTCCCTTCTATCCAACACCCTTCGCCACCCTTAATCTGAACCGAACTACGCACACACGATTTCATTTCCTTTATCCCACCAATGGCCGTATGTCTAAAATAATATCATCCTCCGTCTCCCCGTCATTTGAACAAAACCTGGCAGACCATATCGATATCTCCCTTCATTGTCTCACTTAAGCCTCTTCCCCCGTCATTTGAACAAAACCTGGCAAACCATATCGATATCTCTCGTTTCTATGTAAACTTGCACCATGTGAAGCTCTGGATCAAGATTTTTGGGGAGTAATTATTTAATGATTCCTATCAAATCATTATGATATTTTCGTTCTTTTTCAATGGATAATGGCTTTAGAATTATCATATTATCTTACGATTTTGGGTTTGATGGATGATTGTCACTTTGAGTTTCGCTCTATGAATAAAACAAATGTAAGTTTTGTTCTCTGTTTGTAAATCGGATCCCACTATTTATAAGAGATATATAGTAATTGTTTTCACTTTTATTTTTTCCTCTCAATAGAAGTTTAGGAATTTTCGGGGTAATAGTATTTAATTTTCTTGTCTTTATTTAATTTTGGTGCAAATAATTCTAATTTTATTGGTGGCTAAGTTGGAATATGAAATTGGATAATTTATATTATAATGTTGTTCGATTCCTCGCTAAAAAGATCATTATCAATTTCATTGCTCAATTATAACACAAAGTGTAGTTTTCATCATCATAAGAGTAATTTACAAGATTGACACCATGAAATAACGGTGCTAAAGGAATTGAACATCTATCAGATTACCGCAATCGGCTCAGTCCTAATCGCCAATTACAAGCTATTTCAAATTTAGGTCTCTGGTTATTGTTCATAACTTCCAAATATGTCGGGTGGGCGTATATGCTTGTATTTTCTCTGAGATGAATTGAACCATCGTGCGCATTCTGCAAACCCTTATGATGGGACCCGCTTCAATATATCAACTCCTTCTGTCAAAGCCTAGTCAATCTAGCCCCTGGACACCAAATAAATAATAAAAGGATAAATGATTAGATAAAATAGAGTTTTGAAAATAACATTATGAAAGTCCAAAATAGAACAAACCAATGAAAAATAGATCTCAATTTTTACAATATTATTATTATTATTATTATTACTAAAACACCAAAATGAATTAAACTTTTTCATGAAAATAAGATGATTAACCGAAAATAGAACAAACCTAAATGAAAAATGAAACATCATATCAAAAGGAGCGATACCCAGATGGCCTTACCTAGTAAATAGTCCTAAAATTCATATAATGACAACTTGTACTTTGTCTCGAATGACAAGTTAATATACAAATTCTTGGGGAAAATGAAGATGAAATTGTGGGTTTTTCAAGGGGAAAAGAGTGATGAAATTTAAAGGCCAAAATCAAATGTAAACTACAAGAAATTTGATGAATAAATAACTGTGATTCTCTCCGTCAATCATGTACACAACTTCGTAACCACCTAAATATAACAAAAGAACACGAGAATAATGCAAATATAATGATTATGTCGATCAGTGTCTCCCATCAATAAAAAAGTAAAAAAAAATTGTGTGAATAATTGAGGGGAGATGTAGTTGTGGAAGAGATAGAGCAGTATTGTGAATATGATATATGAGGGAACAAGACAAATGTGACAACGTAGTTGTGGAACACAAAGAGCAGTACTGTTAAAGTGTTAATTAGTGACACCAAAGGCAATCCAAATAAAAGTAAGAAAGGCCTAAAGAAACACGACCCATGAAAGATGAGTGAAATAAAAGTAAGAAAACTTCAAATAAACACAGTCCATGAAATACCACCAATGAAAGTAGAGTAGAAAAGTTATTATTCATTATGAGTAGTAACTTGTCTTAAATTGAGCGTATAATATAATAAGGACTAAATGACTATTAAACGAGTATTGTCGTAAATTGAGCGTAGAATATATTTTGTTTTTGTCGTACTCTTACGTATAATATAATAAAGTTTAAATGATTATTAAACGAGTATTGTCTTAAATTGAGTGTAGAATATTTTTTTTGTCATACATATAATATAATAAGGTTTAAATTACTATATTAAACGAGTATTGTCTTAAAATAAGCGTTAGAAATAGGACGTTGATTAATAATATATGTAGTGGGCGTGAGTGCATCAATTTAGCCCACATCATGTGGTATATGAATACCCATCCATCAATCTCAATACAATATAATGAATTTGGGTCATTTGATGCATTCACACCCACTACATATATTATTAATCGACGTCCTATTTCTAACGCTTACATGATGTGTTGAACCTCAAGCTTCTGGTTTCGGAACCGAATACGGGTTTTCTCAACCTCTCGAGGATGCTAAGTTGTATGTTGGAAACCTGCCTTTTGATATTGAAATTGTTTGATCATACTGCCCAAAAAAGTGAGTGCATTTTTTATCACAAGGTCCAAATACAATAAAAGACAAAAAATAAGTTACTATTCATAATGAATAGTAACTTGTGTTACCCATATTTTAGTAAGGTAGAAGATATAGTAAGGGTTTCGTAACCGAAGACGGGTTTTCTCAACCTCCTGAGGATGCTAAGCTGTATGTCGGAAACTTGCGAAATTATTTGATCATACTGGCCAAAAAGTGAATGCATTAAGTTTGATCATCCGACCCAATACGAGTTTGATCATCTGGTCCAAAACATATGCAATAAAAGACAAAACACAAGTTACTATTCATAATGAATAGTAACTTGTGTTGCTCACTTTTTAGTAAGGGAGAAAGATTCACGTGATTTTCAAGTTCATATGAATTTAATCTTCCCGAAAATTTTATCTTCCCATGCCGAACCAAACGACCCCTTACATGTTTTTAAAATTCTCCGTTATATGGCTAATTGCTCTCATACACAAATTTTGTACCAATCAGTTTTTTAAGTTTTATATACAGCAAATTAGACTCATAATTTTTCAAGAATGTATAATTAAGCACAAATTAATTTTTTTTACCATTTTTAACTAAAACTTATTGTTTTTTATTATAAAAATTATTATAAGTATATTTATTAAATAATTAAATATAATATTTACATATTTAACAAAAAAATATGATCCAAATTTAGTATAAATAAAAACTTGGTCATGTAATTTTTCATTGTTATTTCATTAACAATTTTTTTTACGGTTGTAAAGAGAGTAGTTTATACACTACATACCCAACTCTGAGAGTCGAATTTTATTATTACATCATTTTAAACATAAATTAAACTAAGGATGTTGGCGATATTCAAATTAGGCTTCTTGTGGGGACGATCGAAGGTAGCCAACTAGACAATCATTTCTTTCCTCTTCTCGATCAACTAGACAAGCTGCAGTTTGTGTAATCATCTTGTCACCTACCTAGTCAGACTCTTATTGGCTTTAATACTTACAAAATTATCAGAAACCTAAACATGCTTCTTTTTGTTCTTATCCACGTAAATCGCAGGATTAACCTCCAAAACTCTTTTACCATTATCCTTCATGAGAAGGTGACCTTTTAACACAACTAATTCCCTTGAAACATCCTTATTCCTAGGCTCCAGCTCCAAAACTTCGGTAAGATCCGATTTAGCTTCCAAAAATCTCTTCAATTTCATAAAAGCTAATGCCCGACGAAATAGAGCCTTAACATTACGAGGAAATGTGTCCAAAATCATAGAGCACAAGTCCACAGTAGCTTGATATTCTTCAAGTTTGAGGGCACATGCAACAAGGTTAGAATTGAGAGAAATACTAAGGTCAGATAAATATAGGACATCTTCACCTCCGATAGCTCCAAGACTTAAACCAAGAATCTTACAAGCTTCGTTGTAACAAGCTGTTACCCTGTCAAATTGATTTTGCCTAAAAAGATCATTTCCTCTATCTTTGAGCTCCTTCACCACAGACATTGACGTCTCCTCAAGATTCATCAAATAGCCTAATATTCTCTCCCCATTATCTTCCATAAACCTATCACTAACATGGTTACTAGAAAAAACGTCACGAAATTTATGAAAAACACTTGTGGAAGACATAATACCAAAGTTGAAAAATTGAAAATACCCACCTTAAACCACAACTTCCGAAACTAAGCAAAGCGAAGATAAAACAACGACGGCTTAATCTCCACAACCCGATCAAAAACCCCAACAATCAGATATCAATTGAGATAAATATACCCCGCAAAACTGGCAAAGTTCTGCATGCAATCAATCAAAGGCATAAAGAACAACAAACTTGTAGATCGGAGAATATGATGATGGCAAACAACCAGATCTAAACCAACAACAAAGAGAAAATTATTTTAGTACCAAAACGACAACATGAAAAGAAGAGCAAACCTGGTTGCAAATAGGGAAGATTTGGTCGAAATCGGGAAATTAAGAGGTTATCGTTGAAGAGCTAGTAAAACCTGGGTTGCTGAGACCTCGCCGACGACGAAAATAGATAATCGGAGAAGTCGCTAGCGAGGAGAGTTGTTAACAGTGTTGGGTTTGTTACTAGTGGTTTAAGATTTTCTCTCTCTTGAAACTTAACACTTGACAAGATATATGTCTTGTCTATTCATTAACAATTCTCATTATGAACTTCCGTGACCAAAATATATAAAAGAAAAAAAATATTTGAGCATGATTTTAATAATCAAGAATTTTAGGAATAAAATCTAATCAATAATTTTGATTTTCACTAATAGTAAAATATTTTAGCAACAAATTTTATTCTTAAAAATAAGATATATGGTTAATTGCACATTAAATAAAACTTATGAAATTCATTTGTTACATTTATAAGTTAAAGGGCTTGATTGCATATAATATTACCCAAATTCTCATTTCAAACCGTCATTATCCGTTTTAAGCGTAGGACGGATCAAATACATACCAAATCACCCCCACTTGTCACTTAGAAATGACAATTTTTTGTTTTTATTAACCCCACTTGGTAGTGTTTGAACCGTCTTAAGATTAAGACGGATAATACCTGTCTTAGGCAAAACTTACTGATAATATTAAACTTATATATGAGGATGGATTTGCTATATTTCCCCTTTAACCTTATATCATGACATTATTTATTATCTTTCTTGACTTATTTTTTTTTACAGTTGGATATATTGGCATTGAATTCATTTGATCAAATACACTTTTTAATAATACGATAAACTAAGATAAATACAGTAGCTATATAGGCTAACAAAATGTCATGATATAAACTTTAGTTAATCGATTGATTGACTTGTTTTTTTTTTTTTGCTAAAAGGTAAGAAATTCTCATTCATGAAAGCGCTTTTACAAACTATTTCTAAGCACCTCAACAGGTTGCTTGACCATACTCAACTTCTAACATCTCATCTTTACATTTAGCTTATTAAATTGAATCTTACCTAGCTAAATTCCATCTTTGCTATAGACACTCTACTTAGTGTATATTGCTGGAATCTAATTCTGATAACTTCCTGCATCTGCTGAATAATAACATCTGGTCTTGTTACCTTCTGCTGTACTCTTGCTACATTTCTCTACATCCATATATTATACCAACAGGCAATAATAGCAGCTGTAGTAACTAGCTTTCTTTGTCTCCCCCATCTCCTCCTTGTAACCTCTATTAGACTCATTTCATTCCCTATATCTGCTCCTAACCAGTCTCCAATGCCCTTCAGCAAGATCCTACTGAACTTACACTCCCAGAACAGGTGCTTATGACTTTCTGACTGTTCTTGGCATAAACAGCAGCAGTCATCTGCACTAACATGATACTTGAACAATCTGTCCTTGAGCATTAGCATCCCCTGTACTACCATCCACCCAATAAACTATGTTTTGGAATAGCCATGGGACACCGGACAGCATTATGCCAATTCACTGGTGGCCTCTTGACTCTTAACCAATCATAACAGCTTTTGACAGTATAATTCCCAACTCCTATACTCCAACTACCACCATTCACAAAACCATCTCTTATAGTCTCCTTGACCTTGCAGATCTTCCTCCAGTACTAAGAGGATTCAGTACAAGGGTTATATTCAATCCATTCACCATGTTTTAAGTACACATGGCTCACCCATTGTCCCCAAAGCTTGCCAGGATGCTCAAAAATCCACCAAATCAACTTCCCCACTAAAGACATATTCCACACTTGACCTTGCTTTATACCCAAACCTCCTTCCTTTTGAGGCACACAAACTTTAGACCATCCAATTGCTGGAACTTTGTTATACTCAGCATGCCCATCCCATAAGAAGTTCCTACAAATACTCTCCATTCTTTGCACTACCCCTTTTGGCAAAACAAACATAGAAGCCCAATAATTATGCATGGTAGACAAGACTGAAGTTACTAGAGTGAGCCTTCCTGCATAAGACAAGTGTTTGGAACACAAACCATGTATTCTGTCTGTAATATTGTCAATTAGGCTGCTATAGTCCTTCTTCTTGAGCATGCCTGCAGTAATGGATACCCCCAGATACTTGAATGGCAAGACTCCCTCAAAGAACCCTGAAATAGTCATTATTTCCTTCTTCAGCTGACTATTAACACCACTAAAATAACAGCAATACTTCTGATTGTTCATCCTCAATCCAGAAGCTACTGAAAAAGCTGCATATGATCTTAAAAGAACCATAATTGATTGAGCATTCCCTTTACAAAACATTAACAAATCATCTGCAAACATGAGATGAGTCAGTTTGAGTGATTTGCCAAGAGGATGATACTAGAAAGGCAAATGTTCAGTGGCACATTTCAAAATTCTGCTCAAATACTCCATACTCAAGGTAAACAACAAGGGGGACATTGGATCCCCTTGCCTTAGTCCCTTCCTCCCTTTAAAGAACCCAAAACAGTCTCCATTAAGAGCAATAGTGAAAGTAGCAGATGTAACACACTCCATCACTAACTGCACAAACTTCTCAGGAAATCTGAAAGCCAGCAAAATATCCTTCAGAAATTTCCAGCTCACTGAGTCATACGCCTTCATCAAATCCATTTTAAACATACATCTGGATGAACAATGCTGTCTATTGTATATTCTGACCAGATCTTGACAAATTAAGATATTCTCAATAATAATCCTCCCCCTCACAAATCCTCCTTGATTCAAACTGATCAGCTCTGGCAGCACTAAAGATAACCTATTGCAAATCAACTTTGTAATGCACTTGTACAGTACATTGCAACAAGCAATAGGTCGGAATTGAGTCACATTCGTAGGCCTTGCACACTTTGGTATTAAAGTCAATATTGTAGTATTAAGCTGCTTTAATTTAGAAGTTTCTCTGACTCAAACACATCCTTCACAGCTGCACACACCTCATCTCCTATCACACTCCATAAGTCTTTGAAAAAAAGCACTAGAATAGCCATCAGGACCAGGTGCTTTATGCTCAGGAATAGAGAATATTGTTTCCTTAATTTCCTCATTGGTTATCCTTCAGCAAGACTTGATGATGCTCCAAAGTACACACTTGTCCATTTTCTTATAACCTTAGCATTGATTGAGACAGTCTCCACTTCTTCCCCAAGGAGCTTAGTATAATATCCCAGAAATGCATCCTGAATGGCTTGAGGGTTCATCATGAATCTTTCCTTGATTATCAGTGATCTGCAACACTTGATTTCTTAAGAAATTCTTCTTGATTACACCATGGAAGTACTTGGTGTTGGTGTCTCCATCTTTTATCCAATTCACCTTTGCTTTCTGCTTCAGAAAAAGAGTACAAACAGCTTGCAACTCTTTATAATCTTTCAAAGCTATTTGTTCCTTAAGCATCTAGTCACTATCTCCAACATTAATAGCAATCTGACTCTGAATATACTCCAGATTCTTCAGAGCCAACATCGTGCTATTCTCTATATCACAGAAATATTCAGTATTGAACTCCTTGAACTTATATTTCAACTTCTTCAACTTCTGAGTTAGACAAAACATCTTGGTACCAGTCACATTGATTTTCCACCAGTTTCTCAGCTTGGGCAAGTATTGATCAGTTTTCCCCCACATGCTTGCATACTTAAATGGTTTCTTATGATGATCTTTTTCCTCCTTACTCTTCAAAATACATGGAGTATGATTAAAATCCCCTTCTGGCATAAAATGAGCCACCATATCCCCCATTCCAATACTCCACTCACTATTAATCAAAGCCCTATCCAATCTACTGTATGTTCTTGTGGTAGGATCCTGCTTGTTGTTCCAGGTGAACATGGAACCAACATCGGGACAGTCAAACAACTCACATTCAGTCAGACAGTTTTTAAAGTCATTAATCTCCACATCAGTACTCACTCCTCCTAATCTTTCAGCATGAGCCAACATAGTATTAAAGTCTCCACATGCTAGCCAAGGTCCTCTCACAACCTTATGAAAACAATTAAGCTGCCTCCATAAATCATGTCTCCCTACCAGCTCATTGAAACCATAAATCATAGACAACCAAAACTCCTTTGAACTTGCTACTTCAGTCACTTTCATATTGATACACTGAGCTGAATAATCATGAAACTCAATGTCAAAAATATTTGGATTCCAAAGAACCCATATTCTCCCTCCTTTATGTCATCTATTATTAGTAGATAATAATATGCCATTTAAATTCTTTAGAGACAAGGATTTCACCTTTGTCTCAAGGAGTCCAAACAACCCAACTTTATTCATATGCAAAAACCACTTAACATGTCGCTGTTTAGTTGGATTGTTTAGCCCCCCTAATGTTCCAAAATCCTATGTTATACATTCCCCACCTTCTGGTGAGGAACAATGCCACTCGTCCCAATACCTTCCTTGGGTGTCAATGATCTATTAAGAGCTTCTAGAAAAGTTTGTTGACCAAATGTCTGCATACTACAAGCACTTGCAGTCACTTCCTGTCTACTTATTCGAGTTGCAGGCCTCAAGGGTGTATTGCCCAGTGAATAAGTCCCATCCTTCTGCCATACCACCGGTGTTTCCAGAGGAATATCAACCACAGGAGCACGAACAGATGAAGGGAAACTATCCACCTGAACAACTGGATCAGCTGGTTGTAAGACATCCTGAACCACCTGCTTACGCCTCCATTCCTGTGTGGGCTTCTGTTTAGTATGAACAACAACTTTTTTCCTACTGCAATCCTTTTCAACATGTTCCACCCCCTTACAATGTTGGCACAACACATGCTTCCATTCATATTCTACCTCCACTAATACCAAATCACCATGTTCATCCAGGAATTTTATTTTATCACGTAAAACTTTACCAAACTCCAACTCAATCATAACCCTAGCATAGCCAATTCTAGTTTTTTCATCAGTTGCTTGGTCACATCTAATATACTCCTCCAGTATCCCAGCAAGCCTTTCCAATCCTTTCCCCCAAAACTTAAGCGAAAGCTTATGAAATTTAACCCACACAGGAACTGATTTCACAGCATGTTTAACTAAATCCGCATCACTAGACCATGGTTTAACAATCAAAGGTTTATTATCAAAAAGATAATGTCCCTGTTGCAACACATCATCCTTAACCTCTTGGGTTTTGAATCTTACCAGAAATACTCCATTAGGTAGAAAGGATAAGGATTCCACCTGGTGTTGCATTCAGAGTCTCCTGATGAACCCTTCCACAACCTCACATGGTGGATTCACTCCCAATATAAAGCAATACACAGAAATTTCCAATGCTCCAGCTCAATTTGTACCTCTTTTTCTGTGAACTTAATCAACTCCACTTCTTCCTCAATGGGCTCCAGGGAATGATAATCTTTTGACTTCATAACAACCTCTGGTTCACCATCAAAAATATGTTCCACCAGAGGTTCTAACGGCAGAGGAGCTATCCCAATAATGCTACCCAGAGATCTCTCACGCCGACTATCCTGACTAGAAGAACCACCAGCCACAGCCAACCTTGGAAATACTTCATTATTTGCAGACGATAGAGGAGAAAATTTATTATTATTTGGATTTGTTTGTTTTTGTTTTTGATTAGTTGCAGATCTGTGTCCAGAATTTTTAGCAATCGTCATTCCTAGGGACCAGTAAAATTACCAGAATTACAAATAATCTTTTTCTCTCTCTATCTCTACCACCGTTTTTTTTTTATTTTAGTTGATTGACTTGTTCATTTAACCAATTACCCATTAATCCGCCCATGTACTTATTAATACAACCAATTGCTCACTAACTCACCCCAATAACCAATTGATCGTTCTAACAATCCTTAAAACCTCATTATCATTTGGTGTTCATGGAAGAACTAACAAAGACATCTTCCCGTTAGTCAAAGGAAATTTGTTATAATTCTCATAAACAAGATAATATGATGTTAACAAATGAGATTGGAAATAAATTAAATGAAATTTGTCGGGGGATGTATTCGCTAAATGAAGTGTTGCTGTCTTATAGAAGATCGTTATATCAACTAAATATGAAATTAATCAGGATACACTATAAAGTGTAAATCGGTAAATTCATGCGATATGTCTGAGATTTGATATTTTGCATGAAATATTTAATTTTTAAACCGGAAAACTTTAAGAGACAATAACTCGTGTTTACGAATTCACTAAGTGATGATTTATTTTACAAATTAATCATCTTTCCCGAGAAGCTTAAAAAGTAAAATTCATGGTATTTAAATACGAAGACTAAAAATATTTGTATGCGAGTTTATTTTGGGACGTACTAAATCTCGCACAGTATTTTACTCAATCCCACACATTTTTTACATTTATTTCGAATATATATATCCTTCTCATTTTTATATCATCCCCACCAAAAAAACAAGAGAGAGAAACATAAACCCCAAAAATTCCCAAAAATCAACTCACCTCAAGTTCTGATTTTAGTGCAATTGGATTTCCCGATTTCAACAATTGTTCTAAAATCTGATTTTACAGCAATTAGAATATGTAAATATTCTAAAATCCCTCCCAATTGGTTCTTATTTTACTGCAATTGAATTTCCCGATTTCAGTACAATTTCAGAGATGGATTGAATTTCAGTTCAGTTCAAACACTAATTGTTAAAAAACCCTCATTTTAGAAAAAAACATCAATTAAATTGAACAAAAGACGGAATTTAATAAAAAAATTACAATGAAACGACGAACTTACGTTTTATATGTGCGAGTTACGATCCATAATAGTCGAATGAATAAGAGATTTATTAGGTTTAAAGAGAGAAAAGTTTTTAATTTTTTAAAAGTCTTTTTAATTCTTATTATACGACAATTTTAAAAATTTAGGGTAAAAAAGTGTTGAATTAAGCAAATTAGGGTGCGAGATTGCAAGTAGGCTTTTTTAAATTCACGTGAATTGCTAAATTGACCTCTTGTTTGGTTACCCCAATTCACGTGAATTTGTACTTCCCATGAATTTGCAATCATAATGGAGGAAGTGACTTACCTAGGCCCCTAGGTAAGTGAGAATGCCGAATTGCATTTCCTACCTAGCAACCAAACAACATTTTCTAATTCACGTGAATTTTAAAATCATGTGTTTTACCACTTCCTAGGCAATACGAATTCCTACGTGCAACCAAACGACTCCCTCGTTACGAGTTCATTTTGGTTAATAGCTCGACCTTCTACTCTATCTCCAATTCTCCATTCCATTTATAAACCGCAGCACAATTTGACAAATAGCACAAAACCCCGACAGTCTTGAACAACGAATGCCATAAATTGCGATAAACATCATATCTTCACCAGGTATTCTTCTTCATCTTTCTCCTTTTCAACAATTTCAACTTTGGGTATTCTTGTTTTCAAGCATTTAGGTGCACAATTGCAACTCTCTGTAGTTGCTATGAATGATTGTTAATTCTCCGTGTTTCTAAATTTGCAGACAATAATGTCTATTATCAATCAAGGTATGAACTTTAGAAGCTGTACCCATATTGCGAAACCCGGCATTTTACTTGCAAATTTGGATTTACCCATTTTAAGATTTCGTAAATTTGGTATCCCATGTGATTTTCAAAATGGTGCTAGGGTTAACTTTAGATTTCAGTGTTCAATTGCGGAAAGAACGTATTCTTCAAGGTCGAAACGTTACCCTAGTGAGACAATTAAGAAAGTAGAAGGTGGGTCTGGGTCATCCTTATATGCCCGTCCTAGTTTAGCAGAGATGAAGAAGCAAAAACTCGAGAATCGTGCTCGAGTTTATGAGTTTTTGAGAGGGATAGGCATTGTCCCTGATGAGCTTGATGGGCTTGAATTGCCTGTCACTGTGGATGTTATGAAGGAACGTGTCGATTTCCTTCAAAAATTGGGTCTTACAATTGAGGATATTAATAATTATCCGCTTGTTCTTGGGTGTAGCGTTAAGAAGAACATGATACCGGTTTTAGATTACCTTGGAAAAGTTGGTGTTAGGAAGTCCTGTATTACTGAGTTCTTAAGAAGGTATCCTCAAGTTCTTCATGCTAGCGTCGTTGTGGATCTTGAGCCTGTAGTTAAGTATCTCCAAGGGATGGATGTTAAGCCTGTTGATGTCCCTCGTGTTTTAGAGAAATATCCAGAGCTCTTGGGGTTCAAGCTTGAAGGAACCATGAGCACTTCCGTGGCGTATTTGGTTGGTATTGGAGTTGGAAGAAGGGAAGTTGGTGGCGTCTTGACTAGATATCCTGACATTTTAGGTATGCGGGTTGGCCGTATTATCAAACCCTTTGTGGAGTACCTTGAAGGATTAGGAATTCCAAGATTAGCGGTTGCTAGGTTGATTGAGAAAAAGCCTTACATTCTTGGGTTCGGATTGAATGAGAGGGTCAAGCTTAATGTTGGGTACCTTGTGGATTTCCATGTTAGGGAAAAATCACTTGCTTCAGTAATTGCTCAGTATCCTGAGATTATTGGAATTGACTTAAAGACCAAGCTTTCCTCACAACAAAACCTGTTCAATTCTGTACTTGATCTACGCCGAGAGGAATTTGGTCAAATTATAGAGAGGATGCCTCAAGCTATTAGCATTAACAAACCAGCAATTGTGAAACATGTTGATTTTCTCAAGCGATGTAATTTGTCTTTAGAACAGGTAAAAAAGATGGTTGTCGGGTATCCACAGTTACTTGCTTTAAATTTAGACATCATGAAGCTGAACTTTGATTACTTCCAATCGCAAATGGGTAGGCCTTTGGATGAGATGGTAGATTTTCCGGCCTTCTTCACATATGGATTAGAGTCGACGATAAAGCCTAGGAATCAATTGGTTGTAAAGAAAGGACTGAAGTGTTCCCTTTCCTGGCTTTTAAATTGCTCAGATGAAAAGTTTAAGCAACGAGTAAGTTATGAATCTATTGATTTAGAAGAGATGGAGCCTGAGCCCACATTTGACATGAATTCTCTCATGGGATCCCGAACTGATGAGTCCGACTCAGATTTTGACGATTCTGATGATGAAGATCAGTAATATGAAGATTCATTCAGCTTTGCAATATCTCTGTCAGAAGTATATTGTTCCATCTCCAAGCAATTTCAGCATCTCCATTTGGACAGCATTTTTTCTGATATCTGGAGGTAAAGTTTATCTGTTCTTGTCTTTACCCATCTACTCTAGTTTCTTTGCTGAATGATAGATAGCCAATTCCCTCTGTCCACTTTTTTTCTGCGTAGACTTCAAGACTAGACAATTAAACTGATGTTCATATGTGCAAGCTGTCTAAAATAGATCATCTATCGTACCACTTGACTACTTCTACGGTAATTTTCTGGAAAGCTGTGTTCTGCAGAGTTGGCTAGATCTTTGTTACATAGTACACAGCTTTTTGTTGATTCTGTTATTTTTATCTAAAATGGAAGTTACGGGCAGGTATTGAATATCTGACATAGGATGCTATAAAAATTGTTGGTGCAACATAGGTGAAATATAGTTTGCTTTTTTGCATTTATTTGCTTGAGTATCAGATAATGTTGGACAAATAGTATTAGCCAACGAAAGGGAATGTTAAGTGGAGGTAGATGTAATATGTTTACCTTTTAGTCTCGAACTTCAGAACCTTTTATTTGGAGGTTGAACTCTGATGTTGTCGCTGAATATTTATTAAAATTACACCCTGATAGAGTATGTCGTATGTGTAGTATTTATTATTAACCTGCTCCTTACTCTGTTACCCATTAGCAGTAGTCTCTGCCATTTCATCCAGATGACTAGAATCTTGTTGAGAGCATGAATGACCAACGTGAACAAAAAAGGGGCCATATTTCAAGTTTTGAGTGGATGTGAACCTTGTTATTAGAGCCTCATCAATTATCAACCGATAAGCGCATTTCAAATCCAAGAATCTATCTAGAAAATCGCTAGTCACTTTATCAAGGGCCTTCTCAATGTCAATCTTAGAGACCACAACCCCTAAACCATCATGAAAAGCTATATAGCCAAAAGATATTGAAGGTAAAAGTGAGCTGGCTAGTTGAATGTGCATTTTTCACTTTGGTTAGCTCACTTAGCTGTATGTTTAAGTGGCAGTTATAAGCTACGTTACTCCGACTCTTCTAATTTCGTCAGGTACCCGTGTCCGACACTGGACACTCGGACATGGGTACGACACATGGACACCTCATTTTAGACCAAAATGTGCATATTTTTCAATAAAATAGCCGAGTCCGACACTTGGACACGTACCCGTGTCGGGTACTTCTAAACGAGTCTGGGTAACATAGGTTATAAGTTATAACAGATCATACAGTTCAGACTTCTAGATTTTTGTTCAGTGGATAAGCTGGTCATAGCATCTTCCTTCTGGTGTTTGTCACCTTCATCTCAGGCTTTGGGTTGGTGTAAACAATATGTTTCATTTCATACGCCTGTTTGTTTCTTTGCGGGCAGCTTTGTTGCTACAGGGGGACTATATAATCTCATGTACATTCAGGACTTCTTAGAAGTGACTGTGTACGGAATTGTCTGATAAGTAACTTCCTCTGTTGCTTGAAATACAGCTCTACGATAAACACCCAGCTCCAAACTATGACTGTACTACTGTAGTAGGGTTGAGGGACGGGTCTGAATAGTTCAAAGTAGATAACATTAACACCGTGTATTAAAGAGACGAACCTTTATCCCTGTAATAATGTCCTTTATAATCTCCACGAAATGAAAAGTTATCATGTATCATGTACCGTATCTGATTGGCCCATTTGACGGGTCTAGTTGATTTGCATGTGAAACGCACTAGGCAAATTTATGTCTTGTAAAAGTTTCTTGTTTGTACTCTCGCAGTTCTCACAATTATGCATCGCTTTGTGTCCTTCGTACAGCAAATCTCCCAACTTGCTTGATTAGAGATTACTTTTGTCAGTCACATCAGCCTTATCTAGACCTTCTCCAAAGCTTCTCATTATGCCATGGTAGATGTCGGATGCTGGACTTCCAACAATGTCCCCAGAAAGACTCGGGAATGCTCTATTTCGCTTTCTGCCGAGGATGCATGTGATGTATTCATAGAGGGCAATACTTTTGTCTGTATCATATGTTCCGATGGTCTTTTTGTCTCGCCACTGATTAACTAATGAACCTCTGCAGATCAAGAAGACCATGCTCTTTGATTGTACTACACATACGTGGGTTTTACAGCTTAATTTGTGTAAAATGTTAATCTTCTTGACACCTTAATCAGCAGTTTGTTTAATGATGTAGTCTCTTTTAAACTATCTTGTGATAATTATAATAATCTTTCATAAGAAGTTATGTTACAACTTTAAATGTTCCATCCGTTCTGTCATATATGCAACTCTCAGATTTTGTGACGTCAATTTTCTTTTCAACTAGTTTTTAACTCGTACAAAATGGACAAATATGTTTTTAAGCTCTAATATTCTAATCATGTAATACAACCCCTTCCCATCAGAGATGTATATGTTTATCAGCCTTCTTTTACATTTACCAAACAATATTTCAGGTATTTTTACTCATCGTCTCCCTTTTCTACCTATTTATGAGCCACTTATTCCTTCGCGATAATCGATTACGAGTATATAGATTTTAGAATCTTCAATAATCCATTGATCTTCCTTAGAGTGTGCCACTCACTAGTACATGTCTTGGCTGAGCCTTAATGAATGCAATGGAGTTTCAAGGTCCCTGAATGCAATCGTCACGGCTCAGTACAGAAGCCAATCCTCCCTCTTATGAAAACTGATAGTCGTGTTGCGTGCTGTCACATAATATAATGTCAATTGTCATGAATAATATTGTATAACACTAGCATGTTAGATTAGATTAGCTCGCATATTCGACATATGATCTGCGTTAGGCACTTGGGCTCAATAACAATGTGATTTGAGTTGGGTTTGTTGCGATATATCAAAGATGAATCATTTCTTACCTGAGATAGTAAGTGTGATCTTAACTGAATGCCTGAATGACAATCAAGATCAAGCCACAGCACCAGAAAGACTCGGGAATGCTCTAAATGAAGTATTTTACATTCAAGCTGCATTACTGCTTCAAGACCAATCTTGTGACGAAGATTGACCCTACCGGGTTATAAAGCTGTATTGGCATCATCACATAATTCGCATCAGTTATGCCTGACAATCAAGATCAAGCCACAACACCAGATAACCAGGGAAAGTCTCCAATCAAGATTTACGATAAAGACCAAAACAATGCGAGCATTTTTTTAGGGACACAAATTACACTCCATATCTTACACAAGTGCAAAAGTTCATTCCTCATATCTCAAATAATCAATATATCTTCTACCTCCGACCAGCAGTTACTAATATGTAAACTCAAGGACTAGAAACAAAATTAAACAAAGGAATAGCGAAGTACATGTTTGCGGTTTGCCCTCAGAATAGGCAGGTTTCTATGAAACTAGTCTGGTGAGCATCTACTAATATTAATTCTTGCTACGCCTCTCCGCTTCTTTCTCTGCAACCAGAACACAGAACTCACCACCTAGCATGTCATGTATTTCAACATTTAATGATTTACTTAGCTCGAATATCTCCAGTACTACTTCAACAGTTATATTGAAACCAAGGATGGCTAAGACACGGACAGCATTTGAGATTCTGCATATGTTTTGGCGGGTTTCCAAAGGAGTGGTATGTTGCACTTTTTCTTCAGACATTGTAAAACCACCATGTGTTTGCTCGGAAATATCCACTTCCATACTGTCTTTTGATTCAATAAGTTCACCAACCCAGACATATCCATTGCACCCAAGTATCATCAGGACTCCATACTGATCTAGTTGGTGAAAGTGTTGCTTCCGTTTCTTGACCAAATAACAAGGGACAACAATCAATTGGCCTCTATCAAGCTGCAAGAAATCAGTATACTGAGTAATTTAAAACGCCGAATACGAATGTCAGACCACAAATGATTTTGAAAGACAATTAAGTGATGAAATATTATAAACAAGGGAAATGAATTACTGGACTCAAAATATAAGTATATACCCTTCATAGATCATCTCCCGGCTTCTGTTAACAAAATGGGAGTTCAACCTCACTTTGGTGAAGATTATATCACAAATTCTCAAAGTGCCACTGTCCGCCCTTATAGCTAGTTGCCTAGTAATCATTTTCAAAAAAATTACATGAACTACTTTAATTACATGAACTATTTTGAGATTTATCAAACGTTTTACCTAAAAACTTCGTTTACTTTTAAGATTTTAGGAAATATTAAATTTTACCTCTCTTTTTCGAAACTATTGTTATTAATTAGTATTTTAGATCTAAGTTTTATGTTTTACAAAAGAAAATTGAGTTTTTGATTTTCAAACCTACAAGTTTAACTTGACTTTTGAATTATGTTTTACTTCGCATTTGAACTTGACACTTTTCTTTCTTTATCTTCTCGCATTCTGAGGTGTGCGATCACCCGGGGACGGTTCTAAAGGATGATTCTTGTCGGCAGACCCCAAATCATTGTTGTACACGAACGATTTTAATATCATAAATCACCATGTTATGAGTTTTAGTGAGCATTTTACATTCAATTGCCCAATTGCCTTTGGATGAGACTTACTGAGAATTTAAGATAATACTACAGTCTACAAACAGAGTATTAAGCCTAGGATAAATGCACTGGAGAGACCAAACCAGTTCCTAAAGCAGAAAAAGCTGATGTATTCATAGTTTGTCCAATATATGACATTCATGTAATCGTTTGCGAAAAATCAGCATTCTGCATCGTAAAAATCGCTTTTGAATCTTCCTATACAACTAGTCTCAAAATGATTTGGGGTCGACTAACATAAATCATCATCTGAATGCGTTTACGCCTGAATCCAACAAATAAAGTCAAGGATATGGTAAAGGACTTCAGTCTCTCTCCTGGTTGAGCATGAATTTAATGATTTATCATATACTAGCAGGTTTGTGATAGAAGAAAAACATGAAACTGTTGCAGCGCATGCAGGTCCAAAGTTGCATTTCTCTTATTAAAGAGGCCTACGGTTTTGGCCCCTTTTCGGCAAAAAAAAAGCATTGCCTTGGTTAACCCGAGTTCAACAATTAAGCTTTAAATCAATCCAATTAGTTATATTCTTTCTCGACCATTATTAATTAATAAACAAAATCCCTGAGATTAAGAAAAACGTTTTCCCATCACGGAAATCAAAGATGGAAAAGTGATGATAGAGACCAAACCTTCCCATATTTATCACTCCGCGCTTGTAGTTGTGCAGTATAGTTATTTTGAACATTCCGGACTTCAACCTGAATGGGATACATGAACAAATAATTCGATTATTCGATTATTTCATGGAAACATAAAAATTAATACTCCGTAGCAGTTACGAAACTCACAGATATGACATCATTCTCTTCAAAAATATTCCGCATGTTGAGTTCATCAACTTCATTACGGCGCCTCTGTGAATACAATAAGACAGTAATATCATTCTATAAGAAGGGTAGATATAGAGGCATCTCATACAGGCATACATTAACAAAATAAATGTCTCCTAGACTCCATTAATATTCCCATAGACAGTAGAATATTTTTGCTCACATATTCCTCATGAAATTCATGACGAGTACAAGGATAACAAGCAGGATTAGTATCACGAGCAATTGAAACCAATTTAGGGCAGCAACAACTAAGTAACATAAAGGAAGCCATAAGCATAAAGTTACATTCCAAAACAAATTCAGAGACAGCTTCAAAGAACAATCAATAATCCAACCGAAGCTGAAGAAAAAAACAAGTGAAGCAAGCAGCTACTCAATTTTTTTAACAAGTTATCGACAAGGATGGTGACATGAAATAACAATTCTTTTTTTTGTCCATTCTTCTAAATTCATTTACAGCTGACAACCCTATCTAAGCCATTGCTATGGACTAGAGATAATCTGGGATTCCATCAAAGCATACAATTAGAGCTTCTATAGATAAGGTTATGCTATGGAGTCGAGCATACAACGACTTCTATATTTAAGCCGAGGTGTTTAATGTAAGACAGAGGTATGCGACAGAATAAAAAGTCAGAGTAACATAACACGAACAAGTTCAAGAAACTAATTACAAAAGGGGTAGGCACATCAATCATACTTAAGGTGGGTTACATTTAACGGTTACCTGAATGCCATCAAGTAATGTCACAGAAGCAAGCATCAAACTTCCTTCGTGGTACGCATTGACATCAACTTTCCAAAATTTTTGAGCTACCTGAAGTCAGGAAAGTGCACGGTCTCAAATCAATTAAAAGGACATGACATTTACAATAAGTAGAACTTTTGTAGTTAGTGCAATATATATGAAAGCTACACTAAAAAGCAGTCACAAGACCCATAACGCCCTTCAAAAAGATACAATCAAAAAAAGAAGAAAACAAAGACAACATGATCAAGCAAAGGTTCAACATGGTCAACAAAAACGATCTAGGCAATGTTGTTATGATTGACCAAAATCAAAGCAGGATGACCACCACATGACCACAAGTTACTGAAGCCATGGCTGTGAGACTAGGACTAGAAACAGCAAAAAGAATGGGCTGAGTAATAATTCTGGAAAGTGATGCCTTGAACTTGGTAGACAAAACGACAGAGGCCTACTAGTAGTTATTGCTTGTCGCAAAGTCAAACCAAGATGGCCACCAGAAGTAACTTAAGTCATGGCAGCAAGACTAGAAGCAAAAATAATGGGTTTCGAAAAAATAATTCCGGAAAGTGATGCCTTGAACTTGGAGGTTGTAGAGAATACTCGAGGATGTGTGTGTACCCTTTTGTTCTTCCGAATCTATTATATGTGTTCAAGTCAAGCGGAGGAAAATATTCTTGCTCATCATATAGCGAGGTTGTTTAGCGAGTGTGTTGGTATATCAAACTTTTTGCTAAGTATTTTAGCTCTGGTAGAGTTCGATATGAATAAAACAGAAGTTTAATTTGTCCCAAAAGATGTTTTTGCGACTTCTTCTTCAATTTACAATTAAATGAACTAATTCACATTTCAAAAAGCTATCACATTTTTGCTCGAAGTTTTACCAATCATTTGGTTAGTATGCCTACAAAATCTTACTAACTGATACTACATAATGTGACCCAAAAAAAGTTGAACCAATATCGTTAAGCTGTTATGAATTCTCCCAATAATTAGATTATGCACACGATTATCAGAGCGAATATCATTTCTAAACAATCAATTTCAAAAATAAACGAAATAAATACCTCAACAACTCGACCAACAACAACGTTTCCCGTCTCTGGAATGTATCTACACCAATGAAAAGATTATAAAGTAACGAACTTCACAGCCATAATATTACAAATAGTGGCGGAACTAGGATTTGTATCGAAAATTACAAGTATATTCCACTCCCCTGCTAGTACCCTTGATTGCGCCACCGTCTAAAAACACCTCAAATTCAACCAAATTAAATAAAAGGAAACAAAAAAAACCTGGATTTAGTGGAACGAACATAGACGAGACGATCAATGCGCTCAACAATCCCACAGTTTGTCGAAATTAGTTCACCGTCAAGGTCTAGTGTCCCATGTCCCCTTCAATTGAATTCAATAAAAAAAACATTAGAAAAATTTCAAAAAGAAATAGGAAATTAAAATTAGGGTTTAAGCTTAAGCTTGTACTTGAGAATGGAGGAATCATTCAAATTGACAGGAATGGGGTCGGCGACGGTGACGGAAGCGTCGGAAAGGGATTTGGAGGAGACGGAATGGAGAGTATCTAGGGCTCTTTGTAACCTAATTTTCTGGGTTTGATTTAGATTTAATTGTGTTTCTTTCATTGCTTCTGTATAATTTGGGGGGAAATCAGGGATGTTTTCTTTTTGCTTAAACCCTTGTTATTTCCTTTATGAATTTGGCTAAAACAATAAATCAACAATATATAACTTTGAAAAAAAAGTTACAAAAAGATTATAATCAAAAAAATAAAATGTTAGATTACAATCACATGAAAATTGTTTTTTTTAAATTACGACATTATAACTTTTATAATATTACTTCTGATCATAAACTACAATTAAAATATTAACTTCTTCAATGGAAAATTGATGCCGATTTGATTTTTTTGTGACTTAAGTTCATTTTTTTAAGACCAAAATACCTTACCTACAACCTTATGACCCTTATATTCATCCCAAAATCATACTTCATAACTTATCTTTTCTTTAATTCTTATTTCTTCAATAATATCACCTAATTAAATTTACCATTTTATTCAAATTCTACTCTAATCTATTTAATTTTAGGGTTATTTACTGGGAATACTATGAACTATTGCACTCCATCTCAAAATACTCCATACTTCGAATTAACTAGGAATATTATCAACTAATGCACCCCTTCTCATCTAACAGAATTGATCTTTTTTTTACCTAATGCAGCAGGTATAGGCGGGCCCACTCTTTGTTTTGTTTAGAACTTCATCTTTTTCCCCTTACATTTATTAAACTGAACCAAATTAGATTTTCCAGATTTTTTTACACAATCAAATCTTACCAAAATTGAACAAAATTCTACAACCAAATCTCAATTAAATTAAACAAAATTATACTTTTCAGATTGGATTAATTGATAAGAATACTCTGAACTATGAGTGTCCAGCTCAAAATACTCCAAACTTTATTTTAACTACCAATATAACCAACTAATGCCCTCATTTGCTTTGAATAGAATTTGTTGTTTTTTAAAGTTGTTGTAGCATGTTTTAATGTTGTGATTGAGTAAATAGATTAACATATAAGTAAAAAAAGAAAGACAGGTTAAAGAAAGGTTAGAAATTTCTTCACTTAATTAGCATGTAACATGTCATATATTATAATAAAAGCGAATGAGAATATTAGTTGGTTATATTGGTAGTTAAAATAGAGTTTGGAGTATTTTGAACAGAACACTCATAGTTTAGAGTATTGTTATCAATTAATCCTTTCAGATTTTGTTATTTCACTAAGTACATCAATACTATGCTTTTACCACAATAAGATACCAGAAAAACTACTCCATACTTGATAAACAATTACAGAAACATTCACGCAATTTCACTCCGAATTTTTCGAAGAAATTCTTGTTCTTCAAGTAGTACTTTTCCTTTTCATCAATCATATATTTTTCCTTATTGCAAATATTTACAACTGCTGTAAATTATGATGTAGCTAAATATGTAGAAACAAGTTTGAATAATCATGGTAGTGATCCTCCTCCTCATTTTTGATCCCCTCTGTATACTTTTCAGACCACCCAACAACATCGATATACAAAAGAAGGCACAAATCTTAAAAACGGAGTAATTCAACAAAAGGTTGAAAATTTAATACAAAAATTAAAAGCAAAATTCAATTAAATTAGCACATATTAAATTTTTCATATAAACTCATGTATAAGAGAGGGCACAAACCTTAGAAACTATGAATTCAACAAAAAATTCAAAAATTTTATACAAAAATGACTGTTATTGTGAACCCCCGCGATTTAGCGGAAAAATAAACACAAAAGGATACGAAAAATACGAGGTTTTTAAAACTTTTCTTGCAGAATTAAATAACTAACATGCGAAGGTTCAAACTAAAATAAAAGTGCGGAAATAAAAGAAACCATACTAGTTATACAAACATAGTAAAGAGTGTACGGGGAAAATAAATCCCACGAATAAAAACGTAACGTAAGGTAGTCTAGCGATACGAAGTGAAACTAAAGTCCAAGGGTAAGTGCTCGCTAGCCACGCGTCTTCCCCAAACAGCACCAACCTACATTCATGAAACATGAACGCCACAGTCAGTGGGGAGTAACTCAGGGTTCTCCCAGCCACTTTACGTCAAAATACAAATAGATAACAATAAGAACATATTGTATATGGAGTAACACATGTGAATACGAGAAATATCAAAGCATGATACTCAAAATCAGGTAAAAACCAGGTGATCGACTCAGAGACCAACACTTGATGGCATGTCCAATCACACAAACAACAACAACCAAGAATAGAATGAACGCCATCAGAGCGCATATGCACGACCTCTGACTAATGGAGCGCTTAGGCACGACCTCCAACGACAGGAGCGCTTAGGCACGACCTCCAACTACCGGAGCGCTTAGGCACGACCTCCTACAACGGGAGCGCTTTGGCACGACCTGCAACTACCGGAGCGCTTAGGCACGACCTCCTACAACGGGAGCGCTTTGGCACGACCTCCGTAACTATGTATAGCGTATAACCACTGCCTATATGCCTAAGACCTGGCCAGACGTCTCGATGTAATAACCTACACCGAACGACACACGGGGACCGGAGCGCATATAGCACGACCTCCGACCAATCCCGAACATAGCTAAAATCCCATTCCATGGGTGGCATTTGTTCATTACAATGGTACACAAATCGTACCACCGCTATCTATTCACAAACAAGGTAACATAACTGTCACCATCACATCTTAGGATAACATAACCGTTAACCCACTCATTTAAACAAACATGAGCCAATAAAAGATCAATAATGCAACACTTATATCCGTTCCATGCCGAAAGAGAACACACGGGATTGAATAATGAAACAAAAGTTATAAACGCATTTCACATTACAGCTGCCCTCTGCCGTAAAATTCATAATTAATTCAAATAAAATCGAAACGATACAAGGCCAATTGGGTCGGTTTAATAAGACTTTTATCTACAATATTTGTCAAATAAACATTTCCAAAAGACGAACTTAACAGGGGGTTATTGACTGATCTTTACAGTGTGTCAGAAACCGTCACACAAAATGTATTGCTTCATAAAACGGGTTTAACAAATCATTTTGGTGCAAAGCAAACTCCTAACATCATCCAAAATCTTCAAAGTTTAATTATTGAAAAGTAACAGAATCATTTCAAAGTTTAAAAATGGTTTTAGAAACAATCTTTGAGCTACTGTCCGTTCTGCGAGTATTTCAGCGCACTGTTCGTAAATAATTTATTGTGAACAAACAACATGCAAGAAAATTACGATAGTTTAGAGGTAGATTCTAAACTTAAAATAAACAGGGGTCTCTTTTCAACATTTTCAAAGGCGGATACTCTAAGATGTCGAAATAAATTGTACAAGACAATGGACAGATTTGTCAAGGTGCTGAAACATCATGAATTAACCATTGTAAGCAAAACATTATGAACTTGAAAGACCATCAAACTAATCATCCTCAATGATCATAACCTCATTTAACCATACAATCCTTAATAAATTTCCACAATTAAAATCTCATCCAACACAAGCATGCATGATGAAATTCATCCAAACATATGATTTATGAACCTAATCATGCCACTATTTAACCAAAAACAATCCTAGTATACTAAACATTACTAGCATATAGTCATGCAAACAAAGACGATAAAGTCGAGTAACCCATCACCGTTACCTTTTAGTCTAAACTCTCGTCAATCTCGTATGTATCGCCCTCCGGACCACTTGACTCGAATCCTACAAACAAAAGGAGATGTTAAAAACGGAAGTAACTAGCTTGAGTCAAAGCTTTGGATTTCGAAATTAATAAGGAAGAGGAGGAGATGAAAACTTCTTATTTAGACAGTAGGGAAACGACGAGAGGAGAAAAATGGCGCGAGAATCGTCGAAAACGGATAAGAAAGGAAGATTTTGTGACCGTTTTACGGTTGAGGTGCACAACAATGGTGTCCTCTTGTTTTCTTTGTGATTTTGTGAGTTTCTTCTGAAAAAATGAATGATTTGAAGAAGAAGGTAGAGGATGACCTTGGGCATCAAGGCAAGGCTTAGTACTCAGCCATGTGTCCCAAAGTACATGTGGAAAAGAGTATAGAGTAAGCAACGAGCATGGGTCTCGTTAGCGGATGGTCCGTGACAGCCTTTCGTATTTTCGACATAATTTTCTCCTCAGAACTCGTAATGAGGTGTTTTTGGTGGCGTTGGAAAGCTAAGAAAAAGAGCTAAAACTTTTATTTTATAAGAAAGAGCTAAATATGCCTTTAAAATATCTCAAAATTAGTAACAACGACAGAGTAGTTGTTCGTAGATTAAGGAGTATAGGTTTAAGACGGGCATTTTTAAATATCGTTGTCAAAAACGATAAAATATAGATTGGAATATTATTTATAGGATAATACTTATTATTAAAATAAGATTTTAATAATATAAGATAACATGGAATTTATCGGGGTGTTACAGTTATTAGCTGTAAATATTGTATATATCCTTATCCTATCTTATCTCCTTAGTTAGTTAGTTTGTATTTTCTAACTTAGGTTAGGGAGTAGTATGGGATTTAGGTAGTCAGAAGTTGGGTCTAGGAATTTGTAGGTGTGGTTGGGTGAAGGGGAGACATCCGAAAAAGGGAAAACGTCTTCGACGAAAGTGACATGACGGGAGATATAGACACGAGCGGAGGACATATCGAGACAACGGTACCCACGTTGGTTGGGTGGGTATCCAAGGAAGACACATTTGAGAGAGCGAGGAGCAAGTTTATGTGGACGAGTAGCGGAAATGTTAGGGAAACACACGCATCCGAAAACGCGAAGGTGATTGTAGGATGGGTGTTTGAGATATAAGATGGGCAAATTGAGTGAATTTATCAAAGACTTGTGATTTAAATTTGAGCGGATAAACCCATACGAATTATGAAAAATTGTCGATTAGGACCATGTAGTATTTAAAGTCAGTTTTACTTAATATTGGTGACGTCCAAAGATCACAATGAATTATATCGAAAGGAGCTAAAGTTTGCGAAGTAGAATTAATTATAAAAACGGTAGACGTTTGTGTTTGCTTATTTGACACGATGGGCATAAATGAGAAGCATGAGTCTTAGTACATAAAATACGACGTTGAGAACTTAAGAGACTTAAAATAGATGACCCAGAGTGACCAAGACGAGAGTGCCAAACATCATGACCGTGAGTAATAAAGTCTTGAGGCGGCAGAGATGGACTCGGGGATGGATGGGTAGACACGAGATAGAGCTCGCCGTCACTGTCACTCCCTAAAATCATTTTCCCAGTTGGAATATCCTTCACAGAAAAATCAAACGGATCAAATTCAACGCTAACATTATTGTCTTTGGTGAATTGTCGAACGAATATTAAGTTTTTGATAATGTTAGGTGTATGAAGGACATGTCGTAAGTGTAAAGTTCGGGAATTTGTAGGCAATGTAGAGGTACCAGACCCTAAAACTGGTATGCTATTACCATTTCCGACATAAATCGAACGAATTTTACTCGTATTAATAGGATTAACAATCATACATGGGTCAGCAGTGAGATGAGATGATGCACCGGTATCCATATACCACGGATCATCTTGTTGTTGCACTGATAAAGCTTGGAATGCCTGACTTAAATTAGTGGATTTGTGGTGCCTCAAATTCCAACATATAAGCCTGCCCTTGATGGCGAGAGCCGAGTTTCGATTGTAACCAGGTGAGGGACGATGGGTAGGAGTAGGCTAGGGAACCCAGCCGGGATATGTGGGGTACGGGCGGGGGGTGGGGTCCAGGAAGGTGGCCATAAGGGCGGTGGTCCCCACTGGGAGGGGTAGGTAGCGGTTGGTTGGGCCGAGTTGTTATTATTATTATTGTTGTTCTGACGATAATTATTATGTGAATGATTATGTGAAATATTATAATTATTATTGTCGTTGCTAACGTTGTTGCTGAGACCAGTTGGATTCGAAATTTACTCCTTGAACTTCACGTGCCTCTCCAACAGGCAACCATTGTGTTTTGCGATAATATATCTACGGTATACTTATCCGGTAACCCAGTTCAGCACCAACGAACTAAACACGTCGAATTGGATATTCATTTCGTTCGGGATAAAGTCAAACTTGGAGAAGTCCGTGTCCTCCATGTGCCAGCCGAGTATCAATACGCTGATATTTTCACTAAAGGTCTACTTCGACATCTTTTTCAACGGTTTTGCTCCAATTCGAGTGTTCGGTCTGCTACCGCTCCAACTGCGGGGGGCGTGTTAGCTAGTAAATATTGTATATATCATTATCCTATCTTATCTCCTAAGTTAGTTAGTTTGTATTTTCTAACATAGCTCAACGTATCCCATATTCATGGGATAGTTAGTTGTGTTGGGAACTAAGGTAGTCTCTACTAACATGTTCATATTATTAGTCTTACTAATATAACTAATTAAACTCATATTAATATAGTTAACCTATCTTAATCTTATGCATGCAAAATAAAAGCGGAAATAAGGAGAATCGTATTCTTACAACCGGTCCGAAATATGCTTAGGACGATCCTCCAAAAGCAACCAAGTAAGCTTGCCTCCAATGAGTGAGCACCAAGACCTTACCTTAAACGGACCAAATAACCGAACCCGAAACTAGAGGACGGAATTAGGCTAAAACCGTGTACTAATAATAATGTTATTAGTATACTAAGAAAATATTATATAAATAATATATGAGAGGTTATGTTTTATTTTCTCACACACTAGAAAATAAGCTTGAACAACCACAAGTAAAATGAACTAGGTAATCACATATATATATAGAGAGAATATGTGATGCATGGGTTGGGTGGGATGGTGTGTGTCGTGTGAATTTTGCATGTGTAAGGGATTTTGATTCCTTCTTATGCACTTAAGCACAAGGTAAGGTCATATCACAATATGACATAATCATTACAATTATAAGATAAAATATCATATATAAATTTATCATATATTGTCAATCTTACACGGCACACTAAGTCGTAATATGGACCTTCATATTACGATTTATAATTTGTACAATTTAACTAATTACGTAACATCTTATGTGACATAATAATTGTATTAATCTAAAATATAAATTTATCACGCACATAAATAATATTTCCAAATTAATTAAATCATATTTAACAAATTATTCAGTAACTCGAAATTACTGTCCCAACATATGGTTATCGTAATAATCGTCGATACGATATATTAACAACGTTTGTTATAACCATGAACCATTCATTATACTAATTTTGATATTTCTAAAATATCATTTAATATTTGACAATTGACACATTTCAATTTCAAATATAAATCTTACCTTAAGATTCAACCTCTGAATTCTTGATATACGGTTTTAAGAATATCGATCAATCTGTATCCTATACAATTAATCAATATACGTTTAAGGGGTTAGTCCTATAGGTGTGACCTAAAGGGATCAACTCACCACCACCGTCATACGACAGTAATGTTAAACTCTAGTCAGCCAATCATTACCGATTAATGTTGGTCAGTTGACTAAATCAATATTGGATCGTCCCTTGCATATTCTTTTCATAAGATTTATGACAATGATTTTTATCATTGTCGTGATCGCACTATTGTTGAGGACACATTTCCCAACAATCTCCCACTTGTCCTCGACAAGTGTGCGTCACCAATTCTCTTGTCCTATTACGTCATCTCCCACTCAATGCAAGGTGTCTTCCAGGTCGTACTTGCATTTGATCATATCTTGAGCGGTTTTCTCGATCTGGAGATTTAACTGCTTTGACCGGAATTATCTACCATAGATACCTTCCGAGCGTGGCCACGCATTTTCAGTTAAACTTCTCCTCGAGTGGCCCTGAGATTTAAGACAACCCCGACGAGGGACTGGACAATTCCTATCCTACTGTTCCCTTTGACTAACACAGTCCATCATGACCCAAAAGAAGCCCATTTGACCCCCTTTAACGGTTGATCGTAGAGCTAAAATCAAAGTCAATCTGAGGCTGCATCACCTTGGGCGAACAGTCTCAAGTCAAAGAATCGACTTATGTGAATAATATAGTAGCTCTCGCCACGACCAGGCTAATTATAAAATTTCCATAACTCTATAAGCGGTCACTAAATGCCCGACAGAGTGTTACACAGTCTGCCTATGTGATCGACTAGTCATCCCATATGACTCTATGACATTTGAACTTGCCATCAATCGCCTCACATTCTAGTCGCTTCGAGACGTCACCTCATACAAGCGACTATGGGCTATACTAAGTTAATCCAGTTCACTTTACGGGGTTCAAATTGTCTCTTACAACCCATTTCGATTTCACAAAGTATAAATTGTGAGTTAATATTAATAATAATAACTCAAACGATAAGAGTGATTGTTATGTGCGAACAATCAATACGATATTGTTGCTCCACATAAACAATCTTTGATGATCATACATCAATTTGTATTAATGGTTTGTTATGTGAATATACCCTATCTTCACATCTTTTAAACCTACAAATTTCGGTTTCCTTTTGACTCATATTATCTTGTATAATATGATCTAATTCAAGTACACTTCAAGTCTCTTATACTCGACTCGAGTTTCCTTACTTTAAGGAAGCTCCCACTGTTTTCTCAAAACTCATGATGACATGTCATCCATATGAACATAGTCATATTGTACTAGAATTCATATCGTAGTTAACCTAGATTCGATCTCTTAGTTCTCCTCGAGAAACTTATATCGAAATAGGGCTTTATTTCAACTTATGACACTTTTATCAAGGTTATATGAATTAACATTTTCATATCTTGGATTCAAATCCAAACCTTGTAAACTAATCAGTGACGTTTCATTATCACATAATAAACTCACTTACAATTTATGTTCTCAACATACATTCATCTAGAATTGAAAACCTCATATTCTTTACCTTCTAAAGAATCACCATTCTCTCTAAATGGTAGGTTTCGTTTCCTTAATAACTTTTCTCCCACTGAATTCTGTATTACTATCTTATAGTTTAATAACTCCCACTGATTAGGTAATATCTTCAAACATCTTCTCAACTCATAATGAACATTTCATTTTGATTTACTTCAAACATTTTCTCAACTCATAATGAACATTTCATTTTTCATTTCCCTTCCCACGAGAACGGGAGACGTCACCTCCTCTATTATCTTTATAAAACAGAAACATTAACATCATGGAAACGATTTCCTTCTGTTAACACTCGCGGTTCCCTTTGTCCTCTCTAGGAACTAATGACAACATATGGAACATTTCCTTTTGTGTCCTCACGTAGTTTCTTCTGTGTCCTCTCGTAGTTTCTTCTATCCAATCTACTAGAGTTCTTCTCAAGGACTCTTCATAGGACTCCTCTCTAAGATCCTATGTTTATTTCATTGGTTTGCGGGCGTAGAATTTCTCCCACTCTATCCTTTAAAATAATCGTTATTTAGGAAGGATAGCATTTTCGCCCGTTAACAATGTACTGGATAAAGAATTATGTGAGTAGTGAGACATTAGTTCTCTCATTCGTTTAAGGTAATCATCTTATAACGAACTGATGTTCTTATGTTTGAATTTGAAGTATTTCACGGGATGCAATTCTCGTTTTTAAGTAAGTCGTATTACCTTTATAATGATCTTATCATTTCTTCCGTACGGTGAATCATTCAAGGTACTTTATTACGATCTATGAAAATCGTATCAATTCATGTTATAAAAGCATTTTAAAACAACCAAACATGTTTGATTTAGAACAAAAGGATGACTTGGGTTGAAAACCAAGTCACCACTATTACAACCATTGTTTCAACAAGATTCTTGTCGTACAAGAAATACAAAGTTCTTAAATTAAAATGCAAAAAGAAAGAAGACATCAAATGAAAATTAGAGCCATGCTCTTCATGTCTTCAATCTCGGATGCTACCTTAGCCATCCATGGAATGAGCTTCAAGCTCTCCTTTCCTTTCTCCTTGCCCTAGATCTTGGAAGGAGTCCCTTTAAAACAATTAAAAAGGGTTAATATTAACAACTTGTATCATTATACAAAAGTTAATCTTATAACATGAGTTTAAACAAGAATTATTACCAAAAGAGTGAACTTTTCAAGCTTTAGGTCGGCCAAATACATTGGACAATTCCGTTTCCAATGCCCTATCTTCATGCAATAATGGCATTTATTTTCAACCTTTGACGACGATGAAGAAGAAGCACCTTTCGTAAAAGTCTTCTCCTTAGGAGATGCGGGTTTGAAGGCTTTAACATTTTTACCCTTGTTGGCCTTGCGCTTAAACTTCCTCTTGCTTTTTGAATCGATATTAAGCACATCCTTTGTGGAACTCTCATTAAGTCCCATATCCCTCTCCGCTTGGACTAACATCTTATGTAACTCGTCCAAGGAGGTTTCTTGATTTCGCATGTTATAATTTACCCGAAATTGGAGATACGATTTCACTTTGTTTAGGGAGTGAAGGATTTTGTCAACAATAAGCGAGTCGGGAACATTCACCCCTTGTATCTTCAAGGTTTCGGCTAGCTCAACCATTTTGAGCACATGAGGACTAATCTTTTGACCTTCCTTTAAGGTCAAATCAAAGAAGGCGGAGGCCGCCTCATATTGGATCACCCTAGGAGCTTGCGAAAACATGGTCGCAACTCTAGTGTATATCTCATTAGCCGTGGCTAGCTTAATCATTCTTCTTTGGAGATCCGGCTCCATCGAAAATATAAGCACGTTCTTCAAAGCATGCGACTCCTTCATGTAGGCCTCATAGGCCTCACGAGTCGCTTCCGATGAACGAGCACCGGGAGTGGGAGGAGCGGCAATGGTAAGATAACGAGTCTTATCGTCGGCTTGCGCGGCCAACACCAATTGGGCGTCCCAATCCTTGAAATTTGCGCCATGCTTCTCAAGCTTGCAACGATCCATAAAGGACCGAAGCCATGAAACGTGTTGTGGGAGTGGTGGAGCGTTATTTGCCATTGATTGAAAGTCGAAAAATGAACTACAAATAAAATTAAGGAATTAAAACACAATTATCGTTTTAATAAATAAACTTGTAAATTTTAAAACAAGTTAAGCATCTACTTAATGATCTCTTACCCAATTAAGTAAATGATCCCGAGACCCAAATACACACCAACTTGGGCACGGTTTAGCCGATACATCCCTCATTAATATGACTCGGTAGATTAACTCCTTAATCAATTCTACTTTTAGAACTCTCGGTCGATAAAAATTACACTAATTCTTATCTTAGCCCGAACTTATTACCACTACGGTGGCTCGAATACCTTCGTCGAGATCAACCAAATTTCAAGAATAAGTAATCATATTACCCCACTTCACCAACGTAATAAGGTTTGCACCCCGGTTTAGCCGAGCCTACTCCCTTATGAAGAAGATCCTTCGCGGGTCCTTTACTTTTTGGTAAGGCTATGTCTCGATTTTTAAATAACGTAAGAGATCTTGTCAATTTATTATCTATCTCCTTTAAGTGAACTAAGTCGGTGAATTATCGATAAATTAATTGACACGGTCGATAAAATCGATGAAATGCATGAGTTTAATGACGATTTGGCTATGCATGCAAACATAATAAGCATAAAACTTAAAAGCATAAATAAAACCCTAGTATGGCCTTTCCTAAAATAGAAAATAAAGTGAATTACAAATTCGGAAACCAACTCCTTTGGTCCCTTGAACTTCACGCGCGGCACGCATCCCAAGGCAACTCCGTCTTGGTCGGAACTCCTTTCCGAAATGGCACCGTCTTCAAGGATCTCCGGAATTACAAATAATTACAAATTTTCTATTTATTTTATACATTATAAAATAAAATAAAACAATAAAATAAAGTGATACGAGATCACATTAAATTACAACCGAATCGATAAACCCTTACATTACGGGAAATATCGATTAAAATTTAAGGCCATACTAAGTAAATTACATAATTCGAAATTACGTAAATAAAATATGACATTCATAAACAATAATTAAATATGCAATGCTTATGTAAAATGCAAAACCTAAGCCAAATCGTCCTATTTAAACACGTTTTAAATATCGTTATTCGTAATAACACGGTTTTATGGAATAACGTGATTTAAACATTTTAAAATCACTAATCACTCTATGAATCACTATTCATGATTTAGTTAAGTTTCCTAACACATTTTAGGATTCAAAATTTAGTCTCACTCAAATTTCGAAAATTAACTTAACTTATTTTAATATTGTTCGGTTTTAATCGGTTTTACGGGAAATAGCATTAAAATAATCAAACGAGTCATAAAAATTTCGAAAAATTCAAAATTCAAAATTTTGAACATACTGAAAATTTTCTAAATTTTCAGATCCTTAAAATTTAAATATTTTCGAAATACACTTATTTATTTCGTAAAATAGGCCGTGTGCATGCAAAATAATCGGAAAAATTCAAAATTACTTCAAAAATTATGAAATAAAATACCAATATAATTTTTACATCTTCCTAGACACTCAAAGTATCTGAAAATTTAAGGAAAAATCAGATGCACACTGTTTTAGGATTGAAAATGATTATGACTCCTCCAACACTCAATCTCCAATTTTAACCTTTTAAAATTAAACTTAAAGTTTCAGAAACTTTTGGCACTAAATAAAAATATTTTGATGATCATACATAATATGACTAATATGGGTGAATTTTTCGGACCATTTAAGTAACTTTTACTATTTTTAATAATTCGTGTCATATATATATATTACGCGATTTTACCGATTAAAATCATTTCTCATGCAATATTTGAGATTAAAAGCTCAAAATTCACATGCATGCTATAAATAATATATGTGACACTATATTAAATTTTCATGGTCAAATTCGAACTTAAACTATTTAAGCTAAAATATGTCACTAATATTACGATTTTTACGATACAAATCAATATTCATGCCATATTAAAGAAAAATTTCTGGAAAATTCATCATATATTTTAAATATTGCATGTGACATCTAAAAAAAAAATTTATAGTTAAATTCATAATATAACTATTTATCCCATATTTATCTCATTTTATGACTATTTAACCATTAAAAATCATAAACCATGCATAAAACCTTCAATAATTTCGAAAATTATGTATTCATAATATGTTAAATGCATGTGAGAACATATTTAAAATTCATGGCCAGAAACATTATTTAGCTATTTTTCCCAAATAAAAAACATTTTTAACTGATTTATAGCATGAATTAACCAATTTAATTACAATGATGAACAATGTTATTCCATAAATCATCAAAATGACTTAAAACTATTTTAAGACCAGAAAGTATACATGCAATATGATTTTCGTGCATATCCTATATGTACTACTCATTTTCGTTTTTAATTAAAATCGTATTTTCTCGCAAAAACGTATAAAATCGAGTTGCATGCAAGCAACCTAGTGCTCTGATACCAATTGTTGGGAACTAAGGTAGTCTCTACTAACATGTTCATATTATTAGTCTTACTAATATAACTAATTAAACTCATATTAATATAGTTAACCTATCTTAATCTTATGCATGCAAAATAAAAGCGGAAATAAGGAGAATCGTATTCTTACAACCGGTCCGAAATATGCTTAGGACGATCCTCCAAAAGCAACCAAGTAAGCTTGCCTCCAATGAGTGAGCACCAAGACCTTACCTTAAACGGACCAAATAACCGAACCCGAAACTAGAGGACGGAATTAGGCTAAAACCGTGTACTAATAATAATGTTATTAGTATACTAAGAAAATATTATCTAAATAATATATGAGAGGTTATGTTTTATTTTCTCACACACTAGAAAATAAGCTTGAACAACCACAAGTAAAATGAACTAGGTAATCACATATATATATATATAGAGAATATGTGATGCATGGGTTGGGTGGGATGGTGTGTGTCGTGTGAATTTTGCATGTGTAAGGGATTTTGATTCCTTCTTATGCACTTAAGCACAAGGTAAGGTCATATCACAATATGACATAATCATTACAATTATAAGATAAAATATCATATATAAATTTATCATATATTGTCAATCTTACACGGCACACTAAGTCGTAATATGGACCTTCATATTACGATTTATAATTTGTACAATTTAACTAATTACGTAACATCTTATGTGACATAATAATTGTATTAATCTAAAATATAAATTTATCACGCACATAAATAATATTTCCAAATTAATTAAATCATATTTAACAAATTATTCAGTAACTCGAAATTACTGTCCCAACATATGGTTATCGTAATAATCGTCGATACGATATATTAACAACGTTTGTTATAACCATGAACCATTCATTATACTAATTTTGATATTTCTAAAATATCATTTAATATTTGACAATTGACACATTTCAATTTCAAATATAAATCTTACCTTAAGATTCAACCTCTGAATTCTTGATATACGGTTTTAAGAATATCGATCAATCTGTATCCTATACAATTAATCAATATACGTTTAAGGGGTTAGTCCTATAGGTGTGACCTAAAGGGATCAACTGACCACCACCGTCATACGACAGTAATGTTAAACTCTAGTCAGCCAATCATTACCGATTAATGTTGGTCAGTTGACTAAATCAATATTGGATCGTCCCTTGCATATTCTTTTCATAAGATTTATGACAATGATTTTTATCATTGTCGTGATCGCACTATTGTTGAGGACACATTTCCCAACAAGTTGTACACGTTTGTTATATATTATGAATGATGACCAAAACCCTATTGAGGGTATTCCATCATTAACAATGACAACCAAAAGTCAACTAAAATGATTAAAATTAACCATTTCAGATTCAAATAAATAAAAACAAATCATTTCTTAAAACACTATAGTAGAGAACAATAAATTGGAAAAAATCAAACTTAAGAAAATAAATAAATAATATCACTAATTAATTGAGGGAAGATTTGAGTTACCTCTTTCATTTTGTAATCATTTGGGGACAAAATTAAAATTAGTCCGCCTTTAATCAGATGATTTGTGCAAGGAGATAAATGGCGACAAAGGAAAAACAATGGCGATGATAATGGATGATCAGATGAAAAAGTAGGACGGAAGTAGAAAAATGAAGAAGAAAAGGCTGATTAGGTAATAAATGAAATGAAAGGAATAAAAGAAGTAAAGGTTAATAAAAGCGAAAAAATGATTTTTTAAAAAGGGGTAACCGGTAGAACAGGTAGCCCTTCCACCTGTTCTATTACGAGGGAATGAGTGTATTAGCTGGGAGTATTCCTAATTAATTTAAAGTATGGAGTATTTTGAGAAGAGTTGTAATAGTTCAGAGTATTCCCGATAAATAACCCTTAATTTTATGGTTATGATAGTAAGTAATCCTTATGTATATAATCCTTAGGAGGAGGATTCATACAAACGGTTGTGGAATCCTTTATTGTTGTGATTGCTATTGAGGTAGAGTTTCCATACTCAGATTTGTATAATTTGATTGTGACAGTATCGTGACGGTTGTATTCTGATATAACGGTATTGTTATTTGAGATTATATTGGGAACATATATTAATGTGTGAGACCGTTGCGAGAAACGGCTCTCACTCCTACAATCGCTCTTCGTAGGACCCGCCACGGAGAGGATGTGCACGCATTAAGGATCTAGGTACCCCTTGCCGCGAGCAAGTGGGGGATTGATGTGGGGCTTGAGGTCGCCACTTTGTTATTGTGACAGTGATATTGGTAGATTGTGATTATCAGATTGTGGTTTGTGTTATTATATCGTGACCGTCTTATTGCAGCCGTTTCTGACACTTGTTGTTGTTGTACTGTGATGATCCATGTAATGGTGACTTGGTGAGCAGAGTCTCAAGTTCGTAGACGTTGATGCTTGCTGGCTTGGGAGGATGGGTCACCACGTCAATTTTGTAGTGTGTTGATTAGTTCACCTAGCTTCCGCAGATTTTGATTTTTGGTTCAATTCCATCAGACGATTGTAATATATGCATTATCATTTTTACTCAATACCTATAATAAAATGGCTATTATTATCAATCCAACCTCATTTTAGACATTAACCGTAAAATTCGATACAATCAATTGAAAAACAACAAATTGCAGTGCATTGGTACAGAGCTCTTCATCGCTAAAAGACCTCTAAAAATGCAATAAAACAACAATAAGAGAGTGAAAGATAAAAGGGTAAGAAAGCGAGGAGGATTTATAAGAAAATTTGCAGCGAAGGAGGACTTGGACACTAACGCCTTTCTCCTTGTCGTGGTGATTCAACATTATAAGTTAGTTTCAGTGAAGCGAGGAGAACAAGTGAAGAGCGGAGAATGGAAAATGGTAAGAGATTGGAAGAATGATGTGGTGTGACATGTGAGAGAGGTAAATAATAGGTAAGGTGAAAAAAAAATCTATTTAAGTAGGCAATAAATAGGCAAGGGTATATCGGTCACTCTTTGAGAAAATTCTCTGGAAAAGTTGGCGAGGTGCAATTTTCAAAGAAAAGTGATATTAGGGCCGCAATTTCAAAAAAAAAAAAAATTATAAGACTGGAATTTTTAAAAAGTAATTTTATAAGGCCGTAATTAACAATTTTCTCTAATTAAAATTTGGTGTTATTTATTGATAAACAATCAAGAATGAGCAACACTCCTATTAGACCGCCATATAATATATGACTGGACCAAAAGGAGAGTAACTTTATGTAAATTTTAACTTTATCTTACAACCTGGTTAGGATGAATATATTTAAATGCGCAAGTTATCAAAATGAATTACTGGATTTTCAAAATAAAATATTTTGGCGTTGTTTGGTAAACAGTATATTGAAAAAATATAGTAGATTTCGGCATAATTAGTAGGTTGACCAATCAATCTACTATTTTCACGTGTTTGGTAAACAACATATTCTGATAGCATATTGGTCGGAATCTACTATTTTTGAATATGTTGCTAATAGCAGCATGTTGTATTAACATATTCAATTTATACATGAAACCGTTTTAATTATCATGTAATCTGTTATTTACCAAACACCATTTTTTAATCTGCTAATTTAATTTAATACTCAAACCTGCTATTAAAATCTATTAACCGTATTATGCTAACGTTACCTATTATTATGAATCTGTTTATGTCGTTTGCCAAACAGGGCATTTGTACAATTAGATTCACTAGTTTACTTGGACTACTTTGTCTTTTAGGGTTGGTCTTACGGATAAAATAGTCCTACAGAACAATTTGTCATCAACAATATATTACTAAAAAAATCAAACAAAAAGACTCATTCGGTTATTTTTTTTTCTAAATAATAAAATTATAACCAATACTTTTAATTAATTAATGAATACATTGAGTAAACTATTATACCAGGACAAAAATATCAACGTTAAAAATTTTATGACACTAGTTTTTGTAACTAGTAACAAGTCGTTTTTTTATCTAATATTAAACTAGTTTTGTTACCCGTGAAAATCACGGGTTATTTTTTTGGATGTCCTTACGCTATTTTCTAATTAATTTTTCTTTTAAATTCAATAATTTGATTGTTTTCTACTTGTCAATTAATAGCTTACCAGTATTATTGCAATTGTATATGAAATATAGTCAATTAACATCTCTGTTTTTTTATTCTTCAATTTCTTAATTTTAGGTTTAAAAATAAATTGGGTTGGAATATTTGTAGCCAACTTAGCATGATAATTTTAAATTTTCTCCATAAAGTTAGAATCATATCAACATAAATAACATTTTGAGTCATATAAAACTTTTAGAAAATTGAAAATTAGAATAACATTATATTATCTACATAATTCTCCGTTATAGTTCGACTTGTATATAAGCTATGTAGAGTTCCAATTAATATGTACACGTTTTGTGTTTTCTTTAGTTTATTACTAACCACCATTTTTTTATGAGTCAAAATAAACTGAAGTTGATAAAAACACCAAGTTTAAGCACCAATGTATTAATATATAAATAGGTAATAATTTTTTGTTTGAATGGACAAAAAGGGAAGAAGATTGTCGTATAAAGCCAAGGTCGGGGCCTAGGCTCAATAGATCTTAGGATACAAAATATTAGAATCTAAATTTTCAATTTTATTATCATCGCACTCATTAACAACATTATCGAGTGTTAACATTCTTAAATTTGAACTTCTTCTATTAAAATCCATAAAAGAAAACAACAATACCAACATCTTTAGCCATAATTCATACAACCGATATATGTAATTGTACCAGATATCATTTTATGTCTTTACATACAAAAATAATAATTCACTGCACCACTGTTGTATCTAACAAAGTAAATAAACTATTATTATTCAAATGCTCTTAAAATAATTTTTTTCCATATATAAAAAGTACAAATGCACAACTTATAAAGTGTACAATTAATAATAATACAAAATTACAAATAACTTCGAAGAATTGTCAAGGTTTTCATAAAAAAATATGTTTTCATCTAAGTTGTTTAATTTTTATTCTATCATTCTCTACTTTGGTGAAGTTATATCTCATTTTGTAACAAATCGCATGTAATTACATGACAAAATAAAATAGTCATAACTTACAAATTTTTGCACTCACCCATAAATCTATGATTAGTGTGAGTTATGATGATAGGCCTAATTTTTATGCTTAACTCTCGTTTTCTTAGGATGATCGATTGTCTAAATAATATAAATGACAATATTTTGTAATAAGATGATAATGGCGGATGAAAAAAGCGGGTGTAATAAGAGATTGGACATAAAAAAAATGAGACATGGTCCATTTTATAGGTTTAATGATCGGTCGAATTTTCACAATTAACTATTATTTCCTGTTGAATGATCTATCTTTAAATAATAGATATGACAATATTTTAGTAAGATAATAATGATAAATGAAAAAAAGGTGTAATATGAGATTTGGCAAAAACAAGGTTCATTTTTTAGGAGTATAAATGTTTAAGGTATCCATCTAGATTTTTATATAGGACACTCGATTCTATATGATAATTTATAACCTCGTATAATTTAGAAAGAAAATACAAGTGAAGCTGTTTATCAATTATCATTTTCATAAAAAAAATAGTAATGAGAAAGTTGATTTTTCAGAGAAGATCAAATCAAATTCGCTATCAAAATTCATATTTTATACTAAAATATCACCCTCAAAATTGACTTTCATAAATTTTAGAATTTAATTATATAGAAATAAAAAAAATTCATAGAGAAATCAAAGATTATTTACTTATTGTCTAAAAACTAAATTTACATGTGCATGCCAGTATTAGTTAGCTAAGCCAACGATTTTATGAAAACGCCTTCACAACCGCCTACACAATATAAGACAAACAAAACACAACACAAATTAGTAATTTATCTTACAAAATTTAAGGAATTCAAATCAACTACTCAAATTTTTACCCCTCACATAACTATTTTATAAAAAATAAATAAGGGATATTTTACATGATACCCCTCAATTTATCGACTTTCTACATGGTACCCCTACAATTTTTAAAACATACATGGTACCCCTAATTGTTGTCATTATAACTAAGTGTACCCCTAAACTTTATTTACCGCCAATTAAACACAGTTTTAGGCGTTAAATGATTACTTGGGCACGTAACCAAGTTTGTCATTTATTATCCCATGACATATGAACTCTATTAGAATCATTACCCATCTCCGGACGCGATAATTTTGCAAGGGATAAATAATTTTCCCGTCAAAATTTTCTTAGCCCATATACATCTATAAATATTAGGATCAAGATGGATATTGAGTCTAATATAGTCCTTATGTCATATGATAATAAATGACAAGCTTGCTTATGCGTTAAAGTCATCACTTCACGCTTAAAAATGATTTTAATTAACTGAAAATAAAGTTTAGGGGTATACTTAGTGATAATGAAAACAATTAGGGGTACCACGTATGTTTTAAAAAGTGTAAAGGTACCATGTAGAAAGTCAAAAAATTGAGGGGTACCATATAGAATATCCCAATAAATAAACAATCTTAAGTAGAGGAGGCTAAATAATTAATTTAGAAGTTGAATGATATATATTAAAATTTAGTGACATTAATATTAATAAGGAAAGGGATGTAGTTTATGAGTTGTTTTATATAATCTTAAATGTGATAAAAATTATATGGCAATTTAATACCGGAGTTGAATAGGTGATGGTTAATTATTGCATATATTGGAGAAGAGTAATTATGTTAAAAGATGAGAATTATTTTGTGACATCAAAATCAATATTGGGCTTTTAGTTTGCCTAAGTATCATATTATTATATTTATAAAATTATTTCAAAGTTAATACAAGAGTTGAATAGAGTGATATTTAATTACTGTATAGATAGAAGAAGAGTAATTATTTTAGAAGATGAAAATTATTTTGCGATATCAAAATTATTCTAGTTTACCCCAAGTATCCTTTTAATTATATTTATAGATATGTGTATATTGGTAAATGATCGATGAGTTTGATAAAATTTTAATATAGGAATGACATACTTTTGACTTGCCTTTTTATTTTATTTATAGATTTATGGATAAATGAATTAAATTAATGTCATATAATAAATTAATAATTCATGTCAAATTTAAACATGTCATGTCACATTAAAACATGTCATGTCACATTATTTAAGTTAGTCTTTTAATAAAATTTTATAGATGTGTTATGTCGTCTTCTTAAAGTTTTCACCTTCAGCAATATATTTCAAAATATATATTAAATAGTATAAAACTATCGGTCATTCACGTTATTGTCGTTAATCTTTAGTTAGTATGGAGTATATAGTTGTTAAGCAATTATAGTATTTCACTTCTCCCTATAGTCTTCTTTTTCCACTGAATTATAGCTATAAAAAATAGTAACATATTATGGTTATTAACTTAAGTTTTCCCTCTTAAATAGTGAAAGAAGAGGGAATGAGAATCAAATTGTAGAGAAATAATTTACCTTTGAAGAGTGCAATACCACAAATAATCTTGATATTCCCTCAACGAGAACAAAACAGACACATACGGAAAGTGAAAATGTGATGAGCGCTTCATAACCACTGAAACTTCCATAAAAACTAAAAATCTATATAAAAGTATATAAGAAGAACCACTACACATGAATTAGACACGTGTCACTTTCACATTAAAAATTTTCCCGCCCAAATTCCCATGAAGTAATATCGATTTTGGAAAATCTTGGAAAAAAATATTCTCGCTGATTAATGTATACAAAATAGGGAATATCTAACCTGTCTGTGCCCGTAATATTTAATAAATTTAGACTGATATTCAAAATCTACAATATTCCTATGCATATCGGTGCAAAAATATTATATATAAATTTAGAAGTGTTTAGACTATAAAAATATTCTATATAAATCCGTGCAATATTCTATATAAATATTCTATATAAATCCGTGAAATATTCTATAAAAATATTTTATATAAATATTCTATAAAAATTATTTTATATATCTTTTAAATTTAGACAATTCCTGGTGTCAATAGACAGCGAGCATTATTATTCAAAGATATTATCCGTGCAATATTAAATTTATCCGTGCAATATTAAAACCTCCAAAAAATATTCTCATGTACAATTGTTGGAAAAATATTCTCACATATAGTTAATTACCGGTGCAATATTATTCAAAAATTCAATTAATTCAATGAGATCCAAACTACCATTTTAAGCGTAACTATAACATATATTTTCAATTCTGTAATAGTGCTATTATGTCACGGCTAAATATAAAACTAAGAACTATTTTTAATAATTAGCTATGGGGTCATTTACACAAGTGGTATGCAACTGGTCTGTCTTAAGAAAGACTTATTATTTAATTAAATAGAGACTAATATAGGAGATCTTAAATGATACAATCTATATATCTATCTATGTATAATTGTAATAGGAAAATCATTAGACACACGACAGTCATTAGTTAAGTATTTTCCCGCTCAGTAGTTATTTCGTTATTTATGATAAAAAAAATCATTACTTAATTTCTTATTAATATTGATTGTAATTATTATATTACAGTATTATTATACTCTTTTTTATGATTTTATGTAATCACGTTATCTATATCTATTTATAATTTAATTTTCTTTTTTATTTGTATTGTGTAGAATTTTTATCAGTTTGAATTACTTGAGTAATTCGACGTCTACGAAGTATTACTCGGTCGGTAATTTCTTATTGGGTTATTCTACATGGTAACCCTGTATTAACAAAGTTGAGGGTTACCATGTAGAATAACCCCCTTATTTCCTCAATTTATTATTAAGATTGTTTCTTTTAAGAAACAATCTTAATAATACCCCCTTATTTCCTCAATTTATTATTATTAACACTTTTTTCCACTTAATTACTCAAAATAATGTTAACTCTCATTATCATCATCTCTTCAAAGTATATTACTATAAATCTCCAAAAACCGGGGTCAATAATTAACAAAGAAATTCACTATTAAGCTCAATGTTTACAAATGAGTCGATACTCCTCAATTGTACGCCACTTTACCATGTGAATGTGTCGAACAATTGTAGTCAATATTGCATTTATAACATTATTAGTTTTGGGATATTTGTTGATATTTTAAAAACAAAAGTTTTTTAATTAGATTAACGCTATGAATTAGATTTGGGATTGATTATTATAATGTTCAATATATAGTACTCTTACTATAGTATTTAGCATATTTTATAGGGATTTTTTTATATCGAATAGATTTTTATTGAATTTTTTTTTCAAAACTCGTTTTATTGGGGGTAATGAAGGTGGATTTGACAATTTGGGTGTAATCAAGCAAAATTGTGAAAATAAGATTAATTAAGGGATTATGTTTTTTTATACACATGTGATTTGTAGAAAAAGTAAGGTTATGTTGTAAAATTATAAAAATATAGGGTTACCTTATAGAAAATCTCAAAATGCAATTTGTCACGTCACATACTTAACGGACAAAATTAACGGAAAAAAATTAAGGGTTACGGCAATACATATTAATAAAGTTGATGGTTACCATGTGTGGTCTCTGAAAAGTAGGGTTACCGTGTAGAATTTAAAAAAACACAGGGTTACCATATAGAATAACTCTTTCTTATTTGTAAAGAAGTATTTGTTAATGTAATCTAATTCAGGTTCTGTCGAGCCAATTCGGGTCATGTCAGTTTGGTTCATCATTTTTTCGAGATAACTAGGGTCGGATCAGATTGGATCATTACGGGTCGGGACGGGCCAATGATTAAGAGAGAAATCTCATTTAAAGTCATTTTGTTGATTAAAGTTTTGTTTTTCAAAGTTATGTTCGAGTTGGCCGTTCTCAGATTATACCACTTCGGGTTGGATCAATTATGAGTCAAATTAGTTAAGAAATTTTTTGGGACGAGTCAGATGAATTCGGATTTTGGGTCATATTTGGGTGATGTAGTTTGGGTCAATTTTGGGTCTCAAGTCAGCCTATTTTCGGACATGTAACGATTATTGTTCTCAAATTGAAATATGACAAAAATAATCGATAGTAAGGGAAAAACTGTAATAGTCAGGCAACGGAAAATTGAAACTTATAAATAAAGATAAAAGGCGAGACCAAATATTACTCCAAGTCTCAAATTCCAAAAGATAAATTGTCGCCCTGAGTAATTCTAACATATTGATAACAATGTTATTCCGGTTTTTAATAAAGCTAAGAGCTATTTAACTATGCATTTCCGTGCAAAATTGCACGGGTTCTAAGCTAGTTAGTTAATAATTTAAAACCTTAATACACTTTGCCTTCCATTTCAAATATTTAAACATTGAGGAGTATTTTATGACTTTTAAGTATCCTTTTTCATTATTCTCAAATTTAACATATACATAAATATGGATTAATGTTCATAAATTTTGAGCATCATTTCTCATAATTATCAAAATAGGCATAAATATGGATCAAGTTCATGACTTTTGAGTTTTGAGTATTTTTTTTATTATTATGAAATTTAAAATAGACATAAATATGGATCAATGAAAAATGGAATGTAAATGTTTGCTTTATTATTGTTATTATTATTATTATTATTATTAATTTTTTTTTATAGAAGGATGCGCGCAACTATCATATATATAGAAAAGGATAAAAAAAAAAGAGTTTACATAAAATTGGTGGGCAGCCGAGATACAATCTGAGCTCCCACCCCCTTAGCTACAGCAAAGCTAAGCCTAGTAAAAATGAACGCAGCCATCCGCGCCCCTGCATCCTGAGATACCGAGTATTGCTGGATCCGCTTCAGCAAGGCAACAACATCCGAACCCAGCTCCCCAAGCGAAGAGAAAGAGAAAGGAAGGAAACCATAACCTGCAGCCTCACAGCGATCCCTGTACTTAGCACACTTGCGCCGAGCAGCATCGGCAACAACCCGGCCAGGTACAAAATCGCTCATCCCAGTCTGAGTCAGAGGGGAGGACCCAGTCAAATCAATACACACATCACGCCCCCTGTCCCACGAATAAAGAAGCAAATCCGCATTAACATTCGTTTTATGATTGTTTAAAGTCCATATAACAACTATTTTGACCAAAAGGTAAAACATTAACATGGCAAAAACTTGACAAACGGATTAAAACATTGTCAATTGTAAATCATTTAAACTAAACCAAATTGAAAACATGAATTCAAATATAAAGCAAACGATTCATAAATACCAACAATATCGCAAATTAAAATATATTTTATTGAGCATCACCACTGCAGCAGCAACAACAACGACAACAACACTCAACAATAATTCTCAATATCGTCAAATAAATAAATTAAATCATGAAATATAATCCACAACGTAGAAACTCATGGGCAATATATTTTAAATAAATAGAATAAATAGAAACTATTATACTCCCTTGACACACCTAAGATCATCCCATTTCCCTTATTTGGTAACACATCTACCCTCTTCCCAGTTCTCAACTTTCCTTATTTGGTCATTTAAATGACCAAATTGTCATTTTGCACATCCCATATTTACAATATATGCCACTCAATTATAGCATATATTGTTTATTCAAGTTTCTGAATATATGCCACCAACAATCCACTTGTAAGTTTTTCTTACTTTTACATTGTTTATTCAAGTTTCTTAATTCTTGTGCAAAAATAAATGGGATGATCTTAGGTGTGTGGAATGAGTAACTATTATGATTTTTTATAGACATTATACAACCATAAATTTCCATATTTTAATTTTAATCTTAATTTATTTGGTGACATTATTAGATTAAATAATTGATTGCTGAAAAACTCAAGAGATGAATTAAATAGGAAAAAAAATATTAATGAAAATTATGGGTGTTAATTAATATAAAGAGTTTTGATCAATTTATTAACATATTATATTACAAAAATTAAATAAATAGGAAAAACTTTTAATTAATTGGTGGGGGTTAAGTATTATGAAGAGTTTTAATCAATTTATTACCTTGTTTAAATACAAAAATGAAATAAATAGGATGAAATGTTAATAAAAATGGTCGATGTTAAGTAATATGAAGAGTTTTTATTAATTATTAACACGTTTTATTAAAAAAAATTAAACTATAATTATAAAATTTATTAACATATTTTATTACAAAAAATTCAATTAAAATGTCAATATTAATTATAAATTACGAAATTTTGATTTAAATTTTGAAGGGTTATATAAATTTTGGAAAACAATATATTTAATATACGAAATTAATTTAAGAATCTTGATAATACCCTTTAATATTATAGATAAGTGAATTAAATTAATTTATATATAGATAAGTGAATTAAATTAATGTCATGTAATAATAAATTGATAATTCATCACATAAATTCGCCATGTCACATTAAAAATATGTTACGTCGTATTAAATATGTCAAGTCACATTCAAAATAATGCCACACCACATTAAAATTTACCATGTCACATTTTTTTAGTTACCATTTCAATAAGCGTTTATAGATTCCTAAAATCTAACAAATATTATTTTCTTTCTATTTATGTGATGGTCTTTTGTCGTGAAATGTTTGTCCACCTTTTATAACACACATTTGTATATATGACGTGGTTAAGACTTAGACTAAGTTTAACCAGGTACCAAAATGGTACACTAGCAACAGTAAAAGGCAAATTCTCAGCCAAAAGTAAGGATTAAGGCAGCTATACTGTAGAAAAATCCAAGGGTGGGTTTTGGATTTCCAAGACTCACCTTAAGATCGGTAAAGTATTTTGTGTGGGTAAAAGCGAGTCTTATTTATTGTTGTTGAGATTTTTAATGAGTCAGAAGGATAAAGTGGAAGAAATAAAAGAGTGTAGTTGAGTCTATAGGATAAAATAGTAATATTTTACTCTTGTTAAAAACTTATATTGAGTCTATAGGATAAAATAATAATAATACGAACATAAATAAAATTGTTGTAAGAAATCTTATTTTATTACTATTTTAGTAAAAAATGCAATTTAAGGGGTTAATTTTAGTAAAAAATTTCAAAAAGGAGTAATTTTAAAAATTTTGATTTCAAAAAGAGCAAAATCTAATTTACTCTTATTTTATTACTATTTTACATTATTTTATACTCCCTCCTACCCAAGATAAGTGTTCCGTTCTTCATTTTTCTTTATTCGTCAAAGTGTCCCGTTGTGTACTATTTAGACCGTTTTATTACCTTTTTACCCTTCACTATTTATATTTATTACCCACCCACCCACCCCTAACCCAATATAATAACTTCTCTCTCCAATCTAAATACCCCTACCCTACCCAAAATACACAATCCATAAATCTTCAACCCACTAGCAAACGGGACACTTATCTCGGGTAAGAGGGAGTATTATTTTATATTATTATATTCATCTCATCTCATCCCATTTTTATTTTTATTTTTCCATTTCCCCATTATTTTATCATTATTATTGTAATACCCTAGCCCTGCTATATTTTCCACCCACAATCCTTAGAGCGAGTCAAATTTCAAACAAATCACACACTTCAATTTTTCTAATATTTATTATTATCTTAAATTTTCCCTAATATAGAGTAAATGACAACTAATCAAGTAATAATACTGGTTAATCAACTAGTAGTATGTAAGAAGCTTATTAATCAACTGTAAGTATGCTAGAGGGGAAGACAATGAGAAAGCTTCTGTCTTCTCCTCTCGAATTTGGGCAAGTCCTGCGGTCGTATTTATGGTCTTGGGTTTGTATTCTTCATTTAGTAACATGAGCTATCAATCATTTGGTATTGGGGACACCCTAACACCATCTCCTCACAAAAAAATTAATGTAAAAAACTAAATGTGTTGATTTATGAAAGGAAATAAATCAACTCAGATTGATTGTTTAAAGCAATTTCAGTAAAAAATGCAATTTAAGGGGGTAATTGTAGTAAAAAATTTCAAAAAGGAGTAATTTTAAAAATTTTGATTTCAAAAAGAGCAAAATCTAATTTACTCTTATTTTATTACTATTTTACATTATTTTATACTCCCTCCTACCCAAGATAAGTGTTCCGTTCTTCATTTTTCTTTATTCGTCAAAGTGTCCCGTTGTGTACTATTTAGACCGTTTTATTACCTTTTTACCCTTCACTATTTATATTTATTACCCACCCACCCATCCCTAACCCAATATAATAACTTCTCTCTCCAATCTAAATACCGCTACCCTACCCAAAATACACAATCCATAAATCTTCAACTCACTAGCAAACGGGACACTTATCTCGGGTAAGAGAGAATATTATTTTATATTATTATATTCATCTCATCCCATCCCATTTTTATTTTTATTTTTCCATTTCCCCATTATTTTATCATTATTATTGTAATACCCTAGCCCTGCTATATTTTCCACCCACAATCCTTAGAGCGAGTCAAATTTCAAACAAATCACACACTTCAATTTTTCTAATATTTATTATTATCTTAAATTTTCCCTAATATAGAGTAAATGACAACTAATCAAGTAATAATACTGGTTAATCAACTAGTAGTATGTAAGAAGCTTATTAATCAACTGTAAGTATGCTAGAGGGGAAGACAATGAGAAAGCTTCTGTCTTCTCCTCTCGAATTTGGGCAAGTCTTGCGGTCGTATTTATGGTCTTGGGTTTGTATTCTTCATTTAGTAACATGACCTATCAATCATTTGGTATTGGGGACACCCTAACACCATCTCCTCACAAAAAAATTAATGTAAAAAACTAAATGTGTTGATTTATGAAAGGAAATAAATCAACTCAGATTGATTGTTTAAAGCAATTTCAGTAAAAAAATGAAATTTAAGGGGGTAATTTTAGTAAAAAATTTCAAAAAGGAGTAATTTTAAAAATTTTGATTTCAAAAAGAGCAAAATCTAATTTACTCTTATTTTATTACTATTTTACATTATTTTATACTCCCTCCTACCCAAGATAAGTGTTCCGTTCTTCATTTTTCTTTATTCGTCAAAGTGTCCCGTTGTGTACTATTTAGACCGTTTTATTACCTTTTTACCCTTCACTATTTATATTTATTACCCACCCACCCACCCACCCCTAACCCAATATAATAACTTCTCTCTCCAATCTAAATACCCCTACCCTACCCAAAATACACAATCCATAAATCTTCAACTCACTAGCAAACGGGACACTTATCTCGGGTAAGAGGGAGTATTATTTTATATTATTATATTCATCTCATCTCATCCCATTTTTATTTTTATTTTTCCATTTCCCCATTATTTTATCATTATTATTGTAATACCCTAGCCCTGCTATATTTTCCACCCACAATCCTTAGAGCGAGTCAAATTTCAAACAAATCACACACTTCAATTTTTCTAATATTTATTATTATCTTAAATTTTCCCTAATATAGAGTAAATGACAACTAATCAAGTAATAATACTGGTTAATCAACTAGTAGTATGTAAGAAGCTTATTAATCAACTGTAATTATGCTAGAGGGGAAGACAATGAGAAAGCTTCTGTCTTCTCCTCTCGAATTTGGGCAAGTCTTGCGGTCGTATTTATGGTCTTGGGTTTGTATTCTTCATTTAGTAACATGACCTATCAATCATTTGGTATTGGGGACACCCTAACACCATCTCCTCACAAAAAAATTAATGTAAAAAACTAAATGTGTTGATTTATGAAAGGAAATAAATCAACTCAGATTGATTGTTTAAAGCAATTTCAGTAAAAAAATGCAATTTAAGGGGGTAATTTTAGTAAAAAATTTCAAAAAGGAGTAATTTTAAAAATTTTGATTTCAAAAAGAGCAAAATCTAATTTACTCTTATTTTATTACTATTTTACATTATTTTATACTCCCTCCTACCCAAGATAAGTGTTCCGTTCTTCATTTTTCTTTATTCGTCAAAGTGTCCCGTTGTGTACTATTTAGACCGTTTTATTACCTTTTTACCCTTCACTATTTATATTTATTACCCACCCACCCACCCACCCCTAACCCAATATAATAACTTCTCTCTCCAATCTAAATACCCCTACCCTACCCAAAATACACAATCCATAAATCTTCAACTCACTAGCAAACGGGACACTTATCTCGGGTAAGAGGGAGTATTATTTTATATTATTATATTCATCTCATCTCATCCCATTTTTATTTTTATTTTTCCATTTCCCCATTATTTTATCATTATTATTGTAATACCCTAGCCCTGCTATATTTTTCAACCACAATCCTTAGAGCGAGTCAAATTTCAAACAAATCACACACTTCAATTTTTCTAATATTTATTATTATCTTAAATTTTCCCTAATATAGAGTAAATGACAATTAATCAAGTAATAATACTGGTTAATCAACTAGTAGTATGTAAGAAGCTTATTAATCAACTGTAAGTATGCTAGAGGGGAAGACAATGAGAAAGCTTCTGTCTTCTCCTCTCGAATTTGGGCAAGTCTTGCGGTCGTATTTATGGTCTTGGGTTTGTATTCTTCATTTAGTAACATGACCTATCAATCATTTGGTATTGGGGACACCCTAACACCATCTCCTCACAAAAAAATTAATGTAAAAAACTAAATGTGTTGATTTATGAAAGGAAATAAATCAACACAGATTGATTGTTTAAAGCAATTTCAGTAAAAAATGCAATTTAAGGGGGTAATTTTAGTAAAAAACTTTCAAAAAGGAGTAATTTTAAAAATTTTGATTTCAAAAAGAGCAAAATCTAATTTACTCTTATTTTATTACTATTTTACATTATTTTATACTTCCTCCTACCCAAGATAAGTGTTCCGTTCTTCATTTTTCTTTATTCGTCAAAGTGTCCCGTTGTGTACTATTTAGACCGTTTTATTACCTTTTTACCCTTCACTATTTATATTTATTACCCACCCACCCACCCACCCCTAACCCAATATAATAACTTCTCTCTCCAATCTAAATACCCCTACCCTGCCCAAAATACACAATCCATAAATCTTCAACTCACTAGCAAACGGGACACTTATCTCGGGTAAGAGGGAGTATTATTTTATATTATTATATTCATCTCATCTCATCCCATTTTTATTTTTATTTTTCCATTTCCCCATTATTTTATCATTATTATTGTAATACCCTAGCCCTGCTATATTTTTCAACCACAATCCTTAGAGCGAGTCAAATTTCAAACAAATCACACACTTCAATTTTTCTAATATTTATTATTATCTTAAATTTTCCCTAATATAGAGTAAATGACAACTAATCAAGTAATAATACTGGTTAATCAACTAGTAGTATGTAAGAAGCTTATTAATCAACTGTAAGTATGCTAGAGAGGAAGACAATGAGAAAGCTTCTGTCTTCTCCTCTCGAATTTGGGCAAGTCTTGCGGTCGTATTTATGGTCTTGGGTTTGTATTCTTCATTTAGTAACATGACCTATCAATCATTTGGTATTGGGGACACCCTAACACCATCTCCTCACAAAAAAATTAATGTAAAAAACTAAATGTGTTGATTTATGAAAGGAAATAAATCAACTCAGATTAATTGTTTAAAGCAATTTCAGTAAAAAATGCAATTTAAGGGGGTAATTTTAGTAAAAAATTTCAAAAAGGAGTAATTTTAAAAATTTTGATTTCAAAAAGAGCAAAATCTAATTTACTCTTATTTTATTACTATTTTACATTATTTTATACTCCCTCCTACCCAAGATAAGTGTTCCGTTCTTCATTTTTCTTTAATCGTCAAAGTGTCCCGTTGTGTACTATTTAGACCGTTTTATTACCTTTTTACCCTTCACTATTTATATTTATTACCCACCCACCCACCCACCCCTAACCCAATATAATAACTTCTCTCTCCAATCTAAATACCCCTACCCTACCCAAAATACACAATCCATAAATCTTCAACTCACTAGCAAACGGGACACTTATCTCGGGTAAGAGGGAGTATTATTTTATATTATTATATTCATCTCATCTCATCCCATTTTTATTTTTATTTTTCCATTTCCCCATTATTTTATCATTATTATTGTAATACCCTAGCCCTGCTATATTTTCCACCCACAATCCTTAGAGCGAGTCAAATTTCAAACAAATCACACACTTCAATTTTTCTAATATTTATTATTATCTTAAATTTTCCCTAATATAGAGTAAATGACAACTAATCAAGTAATAATACTGGTTAATCAACTAGTAGTATGTAAGAAGCTTATTAATCAACTGTAATTATGCTAGAGGGGAAGACAATGAGAAAGCTTCTGTCTTCTCCTCTCGAATTTGGGCAAGTCTTGCGGTCGTATTTATGGTCTTGGGTTTGTATTCTTCATTTAGTAACATGACCTATCAATCATTTGGTATTGGGGACACCCTAACACCATCTCCTCACAAAAAAATTAATGTAAAAAACTAAATGTGTTGATTTATGAAAGGAAATAAATCAACTCAGATTGATTGTTTAAAGCAATTTCAGTAAAAAATGCAATTTAAGGGGGTAATTTTAGTAAAAAACTTTCAAAAAGGAGTAATTTTAAAAATTTTGATTTCAAAAAGAGCAAAATCTAATTTAATCTTATTTTATTACTATTTTACATTATTTTATACTCCCTCCTACCCAAGATAAGTGTCCCGTTCTTCATTTTTCTTTATTCGTCAAAGTGTCCCGTTGTGTACTATTTAGACCGTTTTATTACCTTTTTACCCTTCACTATTTATATTTATTACCCACCCACCGACCCACCCCTAACCCAATATAATAACTTCTCTCTCCAATCTAAATACCCCTACCCTGCCCAAAATACACAATCCATAAATCTTCAACTCACTAGCAAACGGGACACTTATCTCGGGTAAGAGAGAATATTATTTTATATTATTATATTCATCTCATCTCATCCCATTTTTATTTTTATTTTTCCATTTCCCCATTATTTTATCATTATTATTGTAATACCCTAGCCCTGCTATATTTTCCACCCACAATCCTTAGAGCGAGTCAAATTTCAAACAAATCACACACTTCAATTTTTCTAATATTTATTATTATCTTAAATTTTCCCTAATATAGAGTAAATGACAACTAATCAAGTAATAATACTGGTTAATCAACTAGTAGTATGTAAGAAGCTTATTAATCAACTGTAAGTATGCTAGAGGGGAAGACAATGAGAAAGCTTCTGTCTTCTCCTCTCGAATTTGGGCAAGTCTTGCGGTCGTATTTATGGTCTTGGGTTTGTATTCTTCATTTAGTAACATGACCTATCAATCATTTGGTATTGGGGACACCCTAACACCATCTCCTCACAAAAAAATTAATGTAAAAAACTAAATGTGTTGATTTATGAAAGGAAATAAATCAACTCAGATTGATTGTTTAAAGCAATTTCAGTAAAAAAATGCAATTTAAGGGGGTAATTTTAGTAAAAAATTTCAAAAATGAGTAATTTTAAAAATTTTGATTTCAAAAAGAGCAAAATCTAATTTACTCTTATTTTATTACTATTTTACATTATTTTATACTCCCTCCTACCCAAGATAAGTGTTCCGTTCTTCATTTTTCTTTATTCGTCAAAGTGTCCCGTTGTGTACTATTTAGACCGTTTTATTACTTTTTTACCCTTCACTATTTATATTTATTACCCACCCACCCACCCACCCCTAACCCAATATAATAACTTCTCTCTCCAATCTAAATACCCCTACCCTACCCAAAATACACAATCCATAAATCTTCAACTTACTAGCAAACGGGACACTTATCTCGGGTAAGAGGGAGTATTATTTTATATTATTATATTCATCTCATCTCATCCCATTTTTATTTTTATTTTTCCATTTCCCCATTATTTTATCATTATTATTGTAATACCCTAGCCCTGCTATATTTTTCAACCACAATCCTTAGAGCGAGTCAAATTTCAAACAAATCACACACTTCAATTTTTCTAATATTTATTATTATCTTAAATTTTCCCTAATATAGAGTAAATGACAACTAATCAAGTAATAATACTGGTTAATCAACTAGTAGTATGTAAGAAGCTTATTAATCAACTGTAAGTATGCTAGAGGGGAAGACAATGAGAAAGCTTCTGTCTTCTCCTCTCGAATTTGGGCAAGTCTTGCGGTCGTATTTATGGTCTTGGGTTTGTATTCTTCATTTAGTAACATGACCTATCAATCATTTGGTATTGGGGACACCCTAACACCATCTCCTCACAAAAAAATTAATGTAAAAAACTAAATGTGTTGATTTATGAAAGGAAATAAATCAACTCAGATTGATTGTTTAAAGCAATTTCAGTAAAAAATGCAATTTAAGGGGGTAATTTTAGTAAAAAATTTCAAAAAGGAGTAATATTAAAAATTTTGATTTCAAAAAGAGCAAAATCTAATTTACTCTTATTTTATTACTATTTTACATTATTTTATACTCCCTCCTACCCAAGATAAGTGTTCCGTTCTTCATTTTTCTTTATTCGTCAAAGTGTCCCGTTGTGTACTATTTAGACCGTTTTATTACCTTTTTACCCTTCACTATTTATATTTATTACCCACCCACCCACCCACCCCTAACCCAATATAATAAATTCTCTCTCCAATCTAAATACCCCTACCCTACCCAAAATACACAATCCATAAATCTTCAACTCACTAGCAAACGGGACACTTATCTCGGGTAAGAGGGAGTATTATTTTATATTATTATATTCATCTCATCTCATCCCATTTTTATTTTTATTTTTCCATTTCCCCATTATTTTATCATTATTATTGTAATACCCTAGCCCTGCTATATTTTCCACCCACAATCCTTAGAGCGAGTCAAATTTCAAACAAATCACACACTTCAATTTTTCTAATATTTATTATTATCTTAAATTTTCCCTAATATAGAGTAAATGACAACTAATCAAGTAATAATACTGGTTAATCAACTAGTAGTATGTAAGAAGCTTATTAATCAACTGTAAGTATGCTAGAGGGGAAGACAATGAGAAAGCTTCTGTCTTCTCCTCTCGAATTTGGGCAAGTCTTGCGGTCGTATTTATGGTCTTGGGTTTGTATTCTTCATTTAGTAACATGACCTATCAATCATTTGGTATTGGGGACACCCTAACACCATTTCCTCACAAAAAAATTAATGTAAAAAACTAAATGTGTTGATTTATGAAGGGAAGTAGTATGATTGTAATTTTTTCAATTATTGTTTTATTTGATTTTGCGTTCTAAATTTAAAATTCACGGGATTGGATATATTGTCACGTTGTTGATATTATACAATTTCAGATTTAAAACCTCAATAAGCGACAAAAAGACTCGTAATAAAAAAAATTAATTTATTAATCAAATATCTACATTGTAATACGGGTAATATATAGTCAAAATATATTTTCCACAATTTCATAAGTTTTTGTCACGGATTATTATTATTTTGCCACGATTATTGATATGTTTATTAGTATTTTGTCACAATTATTGTTTTTATTATTGTTTTTTTTGTTATGTAATTAATTTAATCTAAAAGAAATTTGTCAAAATAAAAATTTCTAAACTTTTATTTGTGAATTATTATTCAAAATAGATTGAATGATTGACATTGTTTTGAAAAATTATAATGAGAATTATAATTTGTGTTCAATACTATTAAATATATTAGTTTAATTTTTAAGTTTAATTTTCTGAACATTATGCTTTAATTTGCATTTAATGTTTAAAATATTATTTTTCTTTTCCTTTTTTCTTTTCAAAATAAGAAAGGATGATGTGGCTTGATAATTTACTCTTAAATAGTTGAATGGTGAAATGTGATGCTTTAGTTTGTCTTTTTATTACAGTATATTTATAGATTGTAAAATTTTCACTTTGCTTATAATTTAAATGTTAATTTTGCTTTTTGTAAGAATGTAAAATTGACCAAGGCTGATCTATTTAATAGAGAGAGAACTGAGAAGTCAATTCACGTCACATTATTTTTTCGATATAATCATACAATGCTTTATTTACTTATATATAAGTGGTTTAACATATGTGTGATATTTATAAAAAACATAATAACTAAAAATAAAGATTGAAAAGAAAAAAATATTAGTCTGTCAATATCTATGCGATGTTAGAAAATATATATGGAGTATGTATTAATTAGTTATCATTATGAGAAATTAAATTTTGAAATCATATAAATCTCTTACCGAATTAACCATTTTGCCCAAATTATTTCCCAATGTAGCTATTGCCAAAATTAATTATATTGTTAAAACCTAAAACATGGTTAAAATGGGAATTAAATTCGAAAATGGGTTAGTTTTGGAAATACTTTATAGAAAAAGATCGTTTTAGTAAAATGCTCTAAGTTTCAAGCATACAATTATTTTTCTTCTCCAATGGTTGCATTAGAGCTAGACAATTTATATAAATTACACGCTAGTCCCAAAAACTCTATCATTGGAGTCGCTCAGACAAAGCTAACAAAATAATTCAAGTCACTAAAAGATATGTCTATCATTGATTCATACTATTGGATGGAAATACTTCAAAAACAAAAAAATTTAGCTACTTAGGTTGTTTAATGAAGATATTTGTTGTAAAAATCTTTAAACCGGATAATTTTCTCCTCCTCAAAATCTTACCAAACAACCTTGTTTGATTTCTAAACCTATCATTTTTATCTTCCTTCAAGATCTCCTTAAGCTTCTCTATACCAACTAAATTTTCTGTCATTTTATCTCCCTAAATAACGTATCCTACACTCAACAACCTCTTTTTTCTCCATCCTTAGCAGGGATGCAGGATGGCCTCGTGGAAAACCTCTTTCTTTCCGCCTCCTGCATTCTTTGGCTTCTGCTCTCTCCTCCTCATCATTTCTATACCGCCTTTTGTCACCACCACAGTTGCCATAGGACGTATACATGTCCTTAAACCAAGCTCCTCATTGTCTCCTTCGCTATTCCGCGAAGCTCCAGCCTTTCGCAATGGCGACACCTGTGGCCCTCCTAATAAAGATCATAGAATTCATATTGCCATGACCTTGGATGCTAATTATTTACGTGGAACAATGGCTGCTGTCTTTTCTATTCTTCAACATTCTACATGTCCTCAAAATGTGTTTTTTCATTTTCTTTGGGCACATCGTGAGACTGAAATTATATCCGCAATCAAAACCACTTTCCCATTCCTTAAATTCAATGTTTATCGTTTTGATAGCTCGCGTGTTCGAGGCAAAATATCCAAGTCTGTTCGACAAGCGCTAGACCAACCCTTGAATTATGCACGCATATATTTGGCTGACATTATTCCTCAAGATGTTGGTAGAGTTATATATTTAGACTCCGACCTTGTGTTGGTCGACGACGTAGCCAAATTATGGGAAGTCGATCTCGGCGAGAAAGTGGTAGCAGCTCCTGAATACTGCCATGCAAATTTTACGTACTACTTTACTCGTGCATTTTGGAACCACCCTACATGGGGAAAGAAAACATTTCATGGAAGAAATCCTTGTTACTTCAACACAGGCGTCATGGTTGTAGACGTCGATAAATGGAGAAAGGGAGGGTACACTCGAAGAGTAGAAGAATGGATGTCAATACAAAAAGAGTTGAGAATTTACGAGTTGGGTTCATTGCCGCCATTTTTGTTAGTTTTTGCAGGAAATATTAAGGCGGTTGATCATAGATGGAATCAACATGGACTTGGAGGTGATAATCTTGAAGGAAAATGTAGGGAACTACACCCTGGTCCGATAAGCTTGTTACATTGGAGTGGCAAAGGCAAACCATGGTTAAGGTTGGACTCTAGAAAACCATGTACAGTTGATCACCTTTGGGCTCCCTATGATCTTTATCGCCTGTCAACTGAGTTCTTAGAAGCATATTGATCATTGTTGATGAAAATTGAAGTTAGTGTACATGGGGAGAAAAATTATGAAGATATAGAATCGTTGACTGGATTTCAACCTTTAACTTAACCAAAGATTGAAGTCTATATGTCCATTCAATGTTTTTATATCCTAATAGAGGGGAAAAAAGAGGTCAATGTATTAAAAAGAGAAAAGCAAAAAAACAATGAAATGACTAGAAGAAAATGAATTTAAAAAAAAAAAACCAAATGAGGTAGTATGGGATGTCTAAGATTAGTTTATGAAGACATTTGTTGGATTTTTCTTATTTTGTACAGATTAATGGGGAAATAACTTTTTTCTCAAAATATTTAAAATAAATTCATCCTAATTTTTAGTTGAATGTTTACAATAGCGTTCAGCTGGATTAAGAAATTGGTACATGTGGTAAGTTCCAGTGATACAGATTCAATTTAAAGAGTATATGATTGCTCTTAAAAATGAATATCTATATTGAAAGATGTTAATCAATCTAACATTTTTTTACCTCCTAATCATGTACATGTTTTTGGAGGAAATTGTTAATTCATATTTTGATTTTACTTCTCATAGTAATCTTTATAATACCACTATTAACGTGCTTTAGAAATAAGCATTTTTAATCATCCCTTTTATTCCACCATATATCAAGTTATCATTAACGCCACTATCCAACAATTCACAGTCATCTATAACTTCTCTAAATTCATTCATTGCGCGTTGCTTCCTCTGCGACCTTCTTAATTTTTCATGTTCGACATATTTGATTAAAATCCTCTGTTATAACGACCCAAGACAATAATGTAGAAATGAATTTAAGCTCTTTTACAATTGTCATGATCGTCATTTGTCTTCCTTTTTTGACCAGCCATAAAACTTCGGCGATCTCCAAACGTCGTTCTCGGATAGTCTTTTGATAGTCACATCCATATAATAAACTGTAGAAGATAACACCACAATTTCAAAAACTTCTCGCCAAAATATCACAACAGCAGTTGACCGTCCAATTGAGTCCTCACACACCCTATCATACCCATTATTCAATCTTGCGATCACCTTTATCATTTCAACTCCGCTAAGCTTTGTCTCCAACACGATCACCACTTCCAAATTTTCCCGCCGTAGCATCCCATTTAATTACAATTGTCGGGTGGTTGCTAATCCATGACATGTGTAGTTTATGGCGATCAGCGGGGTTGCCCATTAGCAAATCCTTTTGCTTAAACTCGATTAAAAGTGCTTAAACTTCTTTTGCTGTTATGATTTGCCTTACTCTTTTTCACCCAACTATTTTACATGGTTATACCCTCATCATCAAGAATTTATATCCTTGTGTTACTGCATTGTTTTCCCTCGTAAGGATATATCTTGTAAGTTTTTGAATCATGAGTTCTACTCCATCATCTTCTTCGTTTTTCATTAAATCTAATTCCGATAATAACTCTTTGCTCTCATTCATGATTTATTTTCATTTTTACTCACTTGTTTAAAGGAGGGCCTCGCTCATTTATGTGCCATATTTGTATATGCATTGTCATATAACCCATCATCGCAATTTTTTTCACCATATCCCATTATACCGCATCCATAACAAAACAAAGGTAATCGCTAATACTTCGAAGAAAATTCAACTACCTTACTCACTGACATTCTTTGGACAAACACATCTTTAACTAACAATTTGTGGACGCCCAACATTATTCAATCTCACGACTCTGTCCTATTATTTGATCTTCAATCCGACTTAGATCATCTTTGCATGTTCGTCCTACCATTGGACGATCATAAATACGAACCTAATAAGGAACATGGAAATTAGGGACTTTCGCCATTTTACCTACACGGTGTGGTTTGTTAAAACATTAGACGAAACGATAGAAATGCGGGGGTTGTCCGTATAAAATTCTATTCTTGTCTTTCTCTTAACGAAGTTTAAATATAAAAGTCCTACGAAGAAAATCTAGAATATTACCTTTTTGATGTACTTAATGTCCCAATCAATACAAATCTTTTACTTCGCGTTCCTTCCTCGTCATCTTGTTTCCACACAAAAGCCGACATATTGACAAATTGAAAACTAAACAAAAACGTATTTTTTTTATTTTACGTGTTTTTCTGAAAATTTCAGAGTGATTTTGATGATGAGATGAACAATGTTATGGATAAAAATCAACCCCTTTGTCAAGGCCCACCTGGCACATGCTCATTGGGAAATAAGGAAAGACTAAGATTGAAAACATGGACCATCAAATCAAAGCCCATAGAAAATACACACGCGACATTTGGTTTTGTCAAAGTCAGTCGCAAAAAATCCCTACTTTTCCTGAATAGAAGCATGAATTCAGGAGTTGGACCAGGAAAGAACAATGGACCGCCGCTCTTGCAAGGCCAGACTTATAAAAGGACACCCAACTTCTAGCCAAGGCATTCATCAATTCCGTCATCAACATCGTAACAAATACTTAGAAATTTTACTTTAATTCAACAATAACTCGTAGAAACTCCCTCTTATATTTCCATATTCACTAACCATCTCGATTACAGTGCAAAGTTGGTGAGATTCCGTCTCCCCTGCGGCTGTTTCCCACATCGGGTTTTCCACATCACCAAATTATCTTGTGTCAACCTTTCCCTTTATCTTTCATTTCATTCTTCAACGTCATCATAGTTGGTTTATTCATTGGTCAAAGAGTGTTACCAAAAACATTTGGCGCCCACCGTGGAGCAAAGTGATTGTTTCGGTACCAAAATTTCCTAAAGTTTGCTCGTCACCATGTCTGGAACCAACCCGAGTCCTTCCAGCACCCAAAGCATGCTAACCCAAACTTCTGAAACTAGACCTTCAGCATCTGTAAGACCAATCAGTGCACTCCCAACATCAAGCCAGATGGCCAGCTTCCAGCATTTCACCTAGTGTAACACCCTCATTGTTGGGAATTGTGTCCTCAACAATAGTGCGATCACATAATTAAATCTCATGACGAGAATGCGCAAGGGATGATTCGAAATTATGTAGTCAACTGACCAACATTAATCAGTAATGATTGGCTAGCTAGAGTTTGACATTACTGTCGTATGACGGTGGTGGTCAGTTGATCCCTTTAGGTCACACCTATAGGACAATTCCCTTAATTGATAAACTGATCAAATGTATATTGATACAAGTTGATCAGATTCCTTAAATTCGAATATCGAGAAATCAGAGATTAAATCTTAATGTAAGATTTATGTTTGAAATTAAAACGTGTCAATTGTCAAACATTAAACGATATTTATCAAATGTCGTAATAAGAGTGAATCGGGTTGTACATTATTACAAGTGTTGTAAATCGTATTGACGATTATTGAAATGACCATTTTATATATTAGTAATTATGAATTACTAGTCAATTTGTTAAATGTGATTTATTTAATTTATAAATGATATTTATTTGATAAATATGCATTTTAAATTAAGACAATTGTTTCTTATAATTGTGATATAATGTATGTCACAAATATACTATTGTACAAATGACAAAATATAAAATGGAGTCCATTTTATGTAGGGTGCCGGTTTTATGGGTAGTGTTTAGGGTATGATTTGTGTGTTTAATACTCTAAACACAATCATTAAAGCATGCCGTGAGAACACTAACCTATGGCCACCCTATGTGCATGGGTAAGGGAAAATGTTCCCTTTTGGTGCTTCCCGTGGCCGGCTTTCCAAGCCCCAACACAACCCTAATAAATCTTGTGATTAACTCACAAGATTTATTCATTCCAACTTATGCATAGTCTTTCTTGTATGAGAAAAACTTCTAAAACCTCTCAAAATATTATCTCTTAATATTCATATAATTAGATTATAGGGTTAATTGATAAGAATAATACAAACTATACCCCACCCGCTCAAAGTAATCCAAACTATACAATAACTCAAAAAAATCCCAACTTTACATTCATTTAGCTCGTATTGACATCCCCCTCTAGTTTACCTATTGTTACCGGTTATAATTACTTTCAGCAAGTAATCAATCACCCCCTTCCTTATAACTACTTCATCTTCTCCATTGTCAATCTCCTCTATTTTCTGAAATTTTTTCACTCCAAGTTTTCAAATTTTTCAACTCCCTTCAAATTTCAATATGTCTTCTTCATCTTCGTTGTCCTCCTTCAGAAACGACAAAAAAGTGGTGTAATGTGCACATCAATTACCAACGACTTTAAGGTTGGCGAAGAAGGGTAAAGATATATGCAAGACCTTTATGGTTGTCCCTTATATCCAGTAAGTAGCTTTGATTGAAGTTTGATTGAAATTTGTATTAATTCAGAAATCCCTAATTTTATGATTGAATTTAAATTGAAATGCACTGTCTTTCAAAAAACCCTAATTTTATGGTTTTCCCCAATTTGATTTGGTTGCAGAAAGGATGTTGATTTTTCCTGTTAGAAGATGAGGTAGATTTGCCGGAAACAAATAACTATCAAGATAAGATCAGAAGATTGAAGAGGAAGAATAAAAAATTGAAAGAAGAGTTAGTGGAATTAAGAGATGGTGTAAGACAACATTGTAGAGGGGAGAAAGTAGCAATGAATTTTTTTAGTTTTCACTTGGATTCTGTTTGTTTCTTCATTTTGAAATTTGTATAAAGTAGTTGAGATTTGCAGTGAGAAACAGATGGAATGTATGAAATCCTTGAAGTTATGGACGATGAAGTCTGGAAATAGATTAAGGATGATGAAGATGAAAATTGGGGGAAATTGGGTAATTTTTAGGGTTTAATTAACTGGGTAAACTGAGGTAAAGGGGGAAAATAAGGTCAAAGGCAACTTAAGTTTGGAATGGTAACCGGTTCATCAGGTTCCCCTTCACTCAAGCCAATACGAGTTAAATGAAGGTAAAGTTGGGATTTTTATGAGTTATTGTATAGTTTGGATTACTTTGAGCAGGTGAGGCATAGTTAATCTAATAAGATTAGATTAAGTTTAAGGAAACCGATTATATCACCTAGCTCGTGTATCATTCGGTTATTGAGGGAAGTATTGGGTGCATCGTGAAGGAGGTATCCTACATTGGTTACTAGGGTTGGAGGATCATCATCATTGCCATATTCCCGTCGAATTGTAAGCATTCGACATCTTAATTCCGCATATTTATATAGCATGCATAAGATCTTAAAACCCTAATTAAAGAGTTAATTAGGATATTATAATTAGTAAGACTAATTAGTTTAGGGCGTGTATGACATGAACCCTTCACTCATAACCCAAGACCTTTACTAAGGACCGCTTAAACTATGAAAGTGTCACCATCTCGGTTACCCGAGGTATAATATCAAAGAAAGGCACAAGAACTTTTATTAAATTACAAGTACAAATATTACAAGTGGCTCAAACTCAAAAGATGACTAAACAACAACGGAAGCTAAAGGACCAAATATAAGTGAAGACTACTATGACTTCTCAATGGCGACTTGTCCCTTCCCAGCCTCAAGCAAACAATCAGCATCGAGCTACCTGCTAAGAATTCGCTCATCATACCAATGGATCATCATAGCGCATAAACCACAAGCGTCAGTTACTATATACGCAATATGGTCACTACCAATAGAGAATAATATAACAATCTTAAAGCAGAACACGGTGATATCACCAATAACCAATCATCTCACAGCAGCGACCTATAGTCCCACAACCAACCCCCACTTGCCCGCGGCAATGAAAACCCGGACTATTAATGTGCACACCCCTTCCGTGGCGGGTCACACGAAGGGTGATCGTAGGATTGAGATCCATTTCCCTTAATGGTCCCAAACATTAATTCCACATTTCATCTCGTAACCACAGGTGATATCATTCTTACAACACAACAATAACATCATCATAATATAGCAGAAATACCGTCACAATCACATAATAGACAACCGAGTAGGGAGAAGTGTCGGAGAACCCTACCTCAAGGTAAATCACATAAGGCAAAGATCCAATTGATTCTACCACTGTTCTTCTAAGAAATCTCCTCCTAAGATAACATATAGGGCATTACTAACAATCATCACAATAAGATTTATCTTAAAGTATGGTAACAACGAATACGAAACTTACTTGACAACAACGCTAGGCTACGATGACCACGCGGCTAGATTTCGGTATGAAATCTTAAAGGTTTTAGTGTGAGAGATTTGAAAGAACAAGGTGAATGACGACAGACAGATTAGTGTAATTATAATTTTTAACTTCCGAAATTCTTTTATAGAGCTACTGCGACGCTGACACGGAAAACCTAGCTGGGTCGAGTTACCGACCAACTCGGCCGAGTTGAGCTAGCTCGACCAAGTTGAGATAGCCCGGTCGAGTTACGTCAGCTCGACCGAGTTACGCCAACTCGACCGATTTCGACTAACACGATCGAGTAAGAGGTACTCGGCGGAGTTGGGTCACAACTTAGCAACAAGACATACCTTGGGTCAACTCGACCGAGTTACCCATACGACAAATAGAGGGGTGTTAAAATCTTCATTCCTTAGAACGAACTTCGTCCTCGAAGTTCACAATAAACTTGAAAAGACCCGATTTACAACACCACAAAATTACGCTATGTCAACACCTACTTTTACTTCTTACTCCGCAAGTCAAACCAAGACGTAAGACAACATAAATTTACCACATCTCGAAGATGTGCAAAATACAACAAGACCTATGTAAAACATCTGTACACTGACTCATACAATTGATTCACAAGACTTAGAACCCGATGCGCAATCATCGCGAAGTGCAACATAACTCTAATGACATCTTACGCAAAACCTAACACCACATCCCAAGGATGTGTAGAACGCACCCAAACTTTTACAACTTCGAAACACCGCATCTCAAAGATGCGCGAGGCACAACAAAGCTAATAAAACATAAATAAAATTTATATAAAATTGACCGAAAAGACTTAAAACACAACGCGCTCATCTTCTATCACCTTAAAAGAAACAGGGTACGTCCTCGTAACCTTACAACATAACGAATGACATTCAGCTAACCAACACCACTCAACTCTAACCTTCTATCCTCGCCACTAATTCACCAAGCAACACCAACACAAACCATAATATAGCTCACCTAACGCTATCCAACCATCGACTCCGAATCATATAAGTGTTGTCAACTCTGTATTCCTTTTATATCACACACCCAAATCCAAAACCAGCACAATCCACCAATCGAGTACGTGATGACCGGTTTTTGCCGTCACTACCGGTACCAAACAAGATTTATAAAACCCGATAATAAGTAGTATTAAAGTCGGGGTCGAACACGAAGATGGTGGGGATAATCGCTTAGTCTAGTTCTAATTTAAGTCAAAGTTGGGTAATAGGGTTGAGAGTGATAAGACTAACAACTAAAGACAAATTAAGGCAAATATACTAAGATTAAATCGATGATAAAAACAACTAGGGTGTCGGGGGTTACTAGGGTAGGTCGATGTCAAACATGCAAAGGGCAGGAGGTCTCTTCTATGCTAAGTCTAGGTTTGCCGCGTCTCTCGATTAGAATCGCCTAAAGTCGAACCATATCCTAGCTCTCGCTACAAACAAGGCCAACAAATCATAAATACATGCTCATGAGAATCCTAGACTATCGTCAAGGGCAAACAACACGAGAATCATGCCCAACCGTCGTTGAGGCATTTCATCAAGCATAACAACCATACAATGAAAACCTAACAAAGATGAAGATCAAACCTAACCCTAAGCAATAATCATCAATATCAACCACCCAAGCAAACCCCTAACCCTAGAAATAGACTACTCACACATAACTAGAGAGCACATGTAAACAAATGAAGTATAGATGATAAACATGATGAAAAATGATAAAGGCAAGCAATTGATTAAAGATAACTTGAAGTAAATGTAAACAAATGGAAATACTAAACAAGAGAAAGGAAGATTATACCAATACTTGCATTAAAATGAGGAACTTGGATACAAATGAAAAATTCTCTAAAATGTCTTCAAAATACACCCAAAACACCAAATGAAAACCAAAGATTACTAGTAAGAACACTAACTAGGATTAAGGAAAGATTATCTAAAAAGGATTATAAAAACTAAAGAAAGATTAAGGATTTGAGTTGAGATTTTAATGTGTAAATGTAAGCAATGAAACAGTAACAAAACCCTAGGAATGCGTGAAACTATCTCAAAGTTGCCTCCCTGAAAATAGACTAAGTGCGGGTATATATAGTGTGCGAAAATCTGAGATTTGACTCTCAGCCGGTCAACCGGCTGCCGGTCATGTGACCGGCTAAGAGTAAAAAACGTAAACAATTGATTTTTCCTTCATTGAGCATGATCTTCAGCCGACCGGCCGACTGCCGGTCGGGTACCGGCTTAGAGTACAAATGCTAAGGTCTGACTTTTCTCTTCAATTTCTTCAATGTACAGGTACAGCCAGCCGGCTGGCCGGCTGCCGGTTGGCCACCGGCTGGGAGTCTTTTCTTAAGGGTCTGAAACTTTGACACATTTTGAGGGAGCTTTGATTACCAGCCGACCGGCCGGCTGCCGGTCGGGTACCATCTCAGGGCCTGGTTCCAAATTGCTGTAACATTTCTTCAATTTTCCTCGAAAGTCAAGTCATTGCTCCCAACTGGCCCACCGGCTGCCGGTCTGGGAACGACTGAGAGGGCCTGGGGCATTTTCTTCATTATTTCTTCACATTTCGCTCCAAAATCGTCTCGTTTGCTCCCGTTGCTTCGCTCCCGCCACAATACCTACAACATGGGAACCAAATAGGAATAGTCGAGGCAATGGGCATAAAATCGAGCAAAGGCACGCAAAACGAGGTCGAAACGGGACCAAAAATGAGGAAAAGGAAATGAAAATTATGACCAAAATATAGCTCATCAGTACGCCTTACCATGAACTGTTACATTCTATCACCCTAATAGGGAACTTTGTCCTTGAAACCTACTCACGCTCATAAGTGTCACCACTCAAAGCCGTCAATAGTATCACAATCATACACCTCCACAACCTCCCTCCACACACACATATATATATATATATATATATATATATATATATATATATATATATATATATATATATATATATATATATATATATATATATATAGAATTGAGATCCTATGAGAACCACCAATATAATGAGAACCATGAGAATTCTACCTTACGGAGTTTTAAAAAAAAAATTAATGACATAATTGGGATCCAGTGAGAACCACCTTACAATGAGAACCTTGTGAGAACTCTACCTTACGGACCTTTTTAAAAAAAAATTAATAACATAATTGGATTTGGCATGACATTTTATAGCTAGAGAACATATTTCTTGGTCTAGAAAATAAATACTAGTGATGGAAATCAAGGTGAGATACGTTTTATTTATTTGCATGCACCTACTATCTATTTTTTCGTATCTATCATTTTTCCGCCACTAGTATTTATTTTCTAGACCAAGAAATATGTTCTCTGACCATAAAATTTCATGCCGAATCCAATTATGTCATTAATTTTTTTTAAAAACTCCGTAAGGAAGAGTTCTCACCGGTTCTCATTGTAAGATGGTTCTCACCGGATCCCAACCGTACCCTATATATATATATATATATATATATATATATATATATATATATATATATAACCACATACTACCATCACACCACCTTTACCTTTAATTATACAGTCACAATTCTATCTTTTATGCTACACTAAACTCAAACTTCCAAGCATACCTCAACATGCAAAAATCATCAAACTCTTTTTACCGCATCCGACCCTTCTTAAGATAAACGTCACTTCCTGCTTAGTACTAGATCCTTAGTGATTCTCTCTCATTATCATCATCTTCTGTCTCCGATAGCTAACTACAACCGCGACCTCGATCACCATACATATACCTAAGACTCTCATCCACTAACAATTATATACCTTCACTCATTCCGCACTCTCTCCTCCCATATACCCCCAAACTCCGGACATAACCATTATTTTAACTCTTCTACATTACCGCATGTCCACATTCCTTTCTATTCCTGCATCTACTCCCTAAAACATCACTCATAACCCAAAATTGTTGCATCCTCCCTTAATCCTCAAATTTTTTTTCTTTTGCCCAGTTCGTCCATCACTTAACATGATACTAATCCCAACATACTGAGGATTCTTATTCCACCTGCAACTTCTAGCTTTGTACACACATTCCAGTAACTATTTTCTCAAACCATGACAACAGACGCCTCACTTCACACATGGTCGAAAGTACCCCAACAATGTCCCACAACTTTGTTTCCACTTATCAAAGTTACCATTATAACTATGGCAACAACAACCACATGTGTAACACCCCCATAGTCCTCCTTATTTGTAAATAGGGTTCTCAAGTAAAAAATTCGGATCATGGGTGTGTCACAATTTAACCAAATATGGTAGTAGTACCTAGACATGTAATAAAATAGGTAGTTGTCGATGCAATTTAAAATCCAAAGGATAAAATCCGATTACAACCATGTTTAAAGTTTGCGGAAGCGAAAGTAAAGTTTAACGGTCCAAAAAGAAAGATAAAGTCTCAAAGCATTTGTCTTCGGTTGAAACATTAAGCGCGCTCTCCTGTACATCCCACGACTAAATCCCATGAGTACCTGTCACACGATCTGCTCACACAATTTGTGATCACCGCAGGTCCAAACAAGGACAAAACAAATAAAAGGGTCAACAATAATGTTGAGTAAGGTAAACAATCCGAATAAAGAATAAACGGAATATGAAATCATAACTTAAAAGATATTTTAAAATAGTACGTAACAAAAGTGTCTCGAAAGATTGAAAACAGAGTATCAGAATTACCACTGTTAGTTAAAGGGAAACAAATAATTTCAAATGATTAAGAACAACATAAGTGTTCCAAAATATTCAAATCCATATCCAACCTTTCAAGATAATTCCAAACCAAAAAAAACATTTCTTTCCAACAATTTCCAACGTCGGTATATATTTGGATAGAGGCCGTATGAAGAGGATCCACTCGCCCTAAACCGGATAAGACGAGGTTCACCAAATCATGTACTAAACTGTCCTAGAATCCCGAGTGTGCACACCCCTCTAAGGGCCAACCCCAAAGAGGAAGATAAGAGGACGGGGTCTCGATCAACTAACCCCCATCAGAAGCTCTGTATAGGAAGTCCCTTATTATGGAACAACCTACCCCTCTACCAAAACCGTTTCAAACCAACATGAGAATCCATTTCCAAATAACCAAGATATTTCCTTCAAATTTGATAACTCATCATAAGCTTGTAAAAAGCAAAACGGTTTTGGTTCCCAAAACTTTTAAAATCATAAACCGCTTCTTTCCATATTAAACACAATCCCGTTTCAAAAGATCAAAACAAACAAATCTTTATCCATAATCATTTTGTAAAATGAATTCAACCAATATAAATATTTCAATATAACCAAAAGTCTTACCATGCAAGATAGTAACAAATCGTAACGGTTTAATAAGAGTGTACGGATAAGCGTTTCCCTTACCTTACGAACGATTAAAGGTTAGAGAGCCTCTTCTATGAATCCCGACTCTACATAATATTTAAAATAATAGTTACTTATATGTACGACCATTACTAAGCTACTTGTAGTAAATTATGCGATAACTATACTTTCTCGGTTTTTTTACAGATTTGAAACAGAAACTTTAAATCGTCATATCTCCTTCGTTACTAAATGTTTTGAGGTGAGACCAGTGGGGTTTGGTTCCTTAGTGAGTTGTTCATCTTTAATGTTTCGGTGGTAAGAGTCTAAAAACGTGTGTAAGGGGTCCAAAGTTACATTCTACCAAAGTTGGTCCAAAGGTGAGTCTTAAAAAGTTACGGGGTGGTAAATACTCTTAACATGTCGAAACTCGTCGAAACGAAAGCCTACTAGACTTTGCATTCATTAAAATTTAACATGTGAAGAGATGGGTCACTGATTATATTTTTATGTATGACTAAATTACCCTTTTATGGAAATGTAAGCTTTTAACAAGTAAGACTAATTAAAACATTTTTCCAGAACACAACAGAAACTTGTAAAAATCATAATAAATCCAAAACGTCATATTTTTATGCACGGTCGGCTTTATTGGATTCCTTTATGTGTTTATTACATATTGTTAGCCATGCATGTTGTCTCAAAAATAGGTTTATCAGATATAAAATCTCGTTTTAATAACAGTGGTCAGAAACTGAGTCATAAATGTTTTACATCATAAATCCTTCTTAATTAATCGAAACGAGTTGATTCCAAGTCCCATTATTATCTACATTCATAGTAGTTTAACATACTAAAAGTTTAGATACTGATTCATCTTGTAGATATGGTTTTATGACTCATTAAGTGAGATCTAGTGATTCGGATAAACAGAAAACATGTTGTAGTATATGATTTTTCATTTCTAAACGGTACATGCAAACATCCTAATTTTTGGTGAGTGTTTTTATAACAACTTAAGGAAAGTCCCAAATTTTTATTTTCTGAAAATACTCATTTTAACATGTGATTTCAGATCTGTTACATGCATGCTACGTTTTTGACAACATAACGGTTTTTTACTAAATTCAATCCTTTGCATGCATGGTTGTAGATTCATATGTTCAAGTTTAGATGTTAAGTGATATTTGAATGCATGTTAAAAGGTTATAAAAACAGATTTGAAGGGTTCATAAGCTTACTTAGTGAAGGGTTGATGCTATGAAGGATCTTCTTCCTTAACTTTCCCTTCTTCTTGGTTTCTCTCTATCTTTCTCTCTATATTTCTTTTTAGTGTGAGTGATGGAATGAGAGAATGAAATCTGATGGAGTGTGGAGAAATGGCGTGGGAATGGGGAAAAAAGAGAGAGAGAAGGTTTCTCACAAACATGCCAAGTGTCCTTATGAAAATGCCAAATGCCATCTTCATGCATAGGCCAAATGTCTAGGCATGCAATGGTCCACATGTCTAGACATGCATTGGTCAATGATTATGTGACGGAAAACGATGCACGGAAAACGATGCATGTGACGGTTTTACGTGTCTCTATTAAGCGATACTTGTTTAATTAATAAGTTTCTCATTTTATTTTATTGACGGATTTTACGGGTATTACAACATGCGACTCTAGTCTATATCATACTCTACTCTCGCCCACGAGTCCAAGGTCTCTATAAACAAAAATAACCATGACAACAATCTATCTGGCTATACCAAAATCACATATCCTTTCAAAAGCTCGTCTCACAAGTATACACCCGGTAAAAATTTGGGCCGGATTTTCCGACGGTACCGCCCATAAACAACTCTACTTTCAAACTAAGACCGATAGGAGTTCAAGAAGAAATGATATGCATCAAGAGATATAGAAGAATGAAGGTGATGCACAAGAAAGAGGAGGATCTTCGAGAACTTAGAAGCATTCTCCAATAGTAGTACGGATCTTCCAACTTTGGTAGAAGACACCAGTCTTGATCGCCATATGGATAAGCTCACGGTTCATCGATTCAAAGACATAACAGTAAAATCATTGACACTCAACAAACACGTTAGAACCTAACAAAAACAATCACAATACAGGCTGCCACTTGTTCTTAAGTCTACCCATCACTCATTCATTATTCTAAACTTTTGGTCAAGTTAAGTTCGGGGATCACATGAGTGTAAATCCCTGATGGTCCTAGCTTATTAACATAAGAGCATCTTCAATGATTATAAAAAGGGTCTCTCTGCAATTTCTTAAACTTTTCAAGCGGGTTGCTCATCATTAGAGTTGGAAAAATATGCTCTGCTTGAAAAATACACATGCTCTCACAAATTACATGCTTGATTAGTTGATTTCAGGTTTGGGTTATTATTGGTTGATTATGTGAACCAGGCCTATTCAAACTACAAGAAGTATATAACGAAGCAAAACTCTTTACCCAACCATTTCTCTTTTGTGAGAACATGTGCGACGAGAAATTATATACTATTGTCGATAATGGACAATCCGGGTTTACACAAAAAAAGTAAAGATGTATAGCTTAAAAGCAGGATTACAAAAAATCTTCTTTATTAAAGCAACCACCACAGAATTGAGATGTCGCTCTGTGGTTGAATCTGCATTATTTATTTAACTCAATAAAAGAGCCCACTTTTGTAATTATTTTTTATATTCAATTTCAAAAGACCAATAAATAATTTAATTAAATTAGAGCATAGTTTATGTTTTACAAATGAGATTTGATATGCTAGAACAATATAATCAACTTAATTCGGGCCAAATTTATTACTATGTTTATATTTAAATTATATGATTGTATATATAAAAATATATAAATATAGAGTGAAATATGAAGGAAATCAAATTATAACTACAAGTTTACAACGATGAAAATTTTTGAGACCTTTGAAATGTGATGGAAATCAAATTAATACTAAAAAATTATTTAGCAGAAATTATAATAATTATAGTGACAATAATAATTTATAAGAATAAAAAAAACTACCAATTCATTTATGATCAAATGATGAATAAATATCTCGGAAAAAATAATTGAAACAAAAGAATGCTTAAAAATCTCTACCTTTTTAGATAGACGTAATTATTGACAAAAAAAAAGTAAACTTTTGGAAATTAATGATGGTAAATCATAAAAATTAAAATTGTATTTAAACTGAAAACAATAATAATCCCTTTACTATAAAAGGGATAGAGTTTAAAGACTCTTGATTGGTTCCTTATTTTTAGGCATGAAAAAACATTTTTTTTCCCTACTAAAACCCACGTTCTCCACTTCTCCTATTTGATTTAATTCTTTGATTTTGTTTTTATTTCATTCTTCTCATAACACATACCCTAACCCAATCATATAATATACATTTCCTAATGTTATCAACACAATATAAACATACAAAAAAATTACAAATTGAATAATTACAAAGAAATAAAAGAAATTACAAATTGAATATAATTATAAAAATCAATAAAAAACTCATTCGTTAGTCGTTACAAATATTAAAAAAATAATGAGGTAGATTTGAAAAATGTTTTTTTTTTCTTTTACAAAAACAAAATTAAAATACACAACAAAAATATAACCATTTTACCTAACAATATTCATAAAACTGAACATAGTAAAACATTATTTTAGCATCGAGTACGGAGGAATACTTTATAGATATTAACAAGAACTAGCTTAATATTTGGGGAAAATTAATTTAAAATAGAGTGAAAGGAATAAATAATATAAACGCAAGTGATAATTAGAGTGAAAAAAAAATTGTTTTTCATTGAAGCAATTGCCAAAGGTAAGTGAGTTTAGGAACCTGAGAGGCTGAAAAAGAATATTGTCTCATTGATGAGGGTTCGTCGTGGTTATTTATAAGATAGGTCGTTAAATAAATAGAATGCGTTAAGATATTGTCGATAAACTTTGATTATTCACTAATTAAGTAGCGTAGCAAACTTAATGATCCCATTATTCTACATTAAAGATTTTGGATAATTAAGGACGGCCTCTTAGTGAACACAATTTTTTAACTAAAACGAGCGTATATGTCTTAACTTTAAGGCAAGTTAAATAATTATTAGAATAAAACAAAAGTATAAGACATGTAAAAATGCAAATGTTTGTCTTATATAGTCAAGTGATATAATATTTGACACGGTTTATGTTAAAACGAAATACGTCGGTATTAATGGAGACTAACCGGAATCGATGAATTATTAAGAGTCAATTTTCTTCATACTCATTTAGACATTGAAAAATCTTCCTAGCGAATAAATTAACTTGAAATTTACATAAATTAACTTGAAAGCCCTTTTTTTGAAAACAAAAATTATTCCGAATTGGGATTTAAGTTCTCACGCGTTCTCATTTAAGACCGTCTTACTTAAGGTCTGTCATAAGTCATATCTGAGTTAAATAAAGTCGAAAACTAATGAAATTTGTGAGTATTTTGAATATCGTACGAAATAATTTTAAAAAGAGCCTCTGCATTTTCGAGTATCTGTTACCTTTCAGATTACTTATAAACTTTAACATATTCTGCATCGAATGATAATGATTAACAAGTTAAATTATATGTACGTCGAATCTTCAATTATCGATTTATTTATATTTATATTATCACAAAATTGAACATTTAATCACACTCATTTTATAAGTTTTGTATTTAATGATAACGTCTGTAATTACGACCCGTGCATTTTTTGCGCGGGTATAAAACTAGTTAAAAAAAAAGAATATAAAAAAATGTTAAAAAATGTGAAAAAACTTAATAAACAATAATTGATTAAAGGAAAATTTCATTGAAAACTAATCTATATATGACTTTCATACATATGAAAACATCAAATCTACAACTTTAAAGAGTAAACGTGAACTAATAATATGTAAGTTATATGCCTTTTGATACATTAATTTAATTTTGATATTAACGAATGTTTTGATGACATATCTAACTTAGAAATTTGTAAGATTTGATACTAAGATTAATATTATTTTTGGATTTATTTTAGGGAAATACGATTAAGCGTAGAATGAGTTAGCAGTACTATGTATTTTTATTAAGCATGAGATGATGATCCAAATATGGATAGAGTTCGATCCCATTATTTTGATTGGGGCTTGAAGGGGTGACTAAGGCTAATCCTATCATCTTTGTTGGTCTTGAGTCTAAGCTATTATCCAATAAAGATTGGGTGGGTTCTACAACCTTGGCCCAACGAGGTGTTCACAAAGATCGTCGCAAGACAAGAATGAGTTGGACTATGGAGGACGAACCACCGAAGGGGCGTGTGGGCCACGTCGGGGTGCTTGGGGGCGAATCCCCAGAACCGAGCGTGCACTCGGGTGCTTCCAAGAAGTTGGACTCCAAATCTATTTTGGAGTATATTTAATTTTTATGTTATTTTTATTAAGTTGTTATTTTAATTAGTTTGTTATAAGCTAGTTATTAGTTTGTTAGGTAGTTACTAGTTTGTTACAAGTTTTTACAAGTTAGTTATTAGCTAGTTAATTAGTTATCCTAAGGTTGTTAGGATTAGTTATTTAATTCTTTAAACAACCTAGATATAGTTTAGATTTAATAAGGATTATATTTAATCCATTAAGATAGGTTTTAGGACTTCCAATCCAAGACGGATTCATGGGAGGCGTGTGGTTTGCTTGAACGTGTGCTATTACTATAAATAGGGCACATCGTCTTCTTTGTTTGAAATTCAATTATTCAAGTTATAAAAATTTACAAGTTTTCTTTTAAGGTTGCTTAAAGAATCCAGGACGCATCGCGTGTTGATCCAAATCGTTAGTATTTGTCGCGTTTCAAATATTAGCACGAATTACGAACTATAGGTCTAGGAGTAATTCACCATTGTTTGAACTATAGGTCTAGGGCAAACAAATATCTTTCTACCCTGGGGATTCACCTCAAGACCGTCACAAATACAAACCACCACCATCACCACCGACGGACCACCATCACGACGTCATTCATCACCACCACCGTCCATATTCATCGTTCATAGTTTATCAAGATTCAAGAAAGATCGTTCCATACAATACCTAAATTACTAATTCATTCAAGATTGTTCTTAAAGATTTCAAGAAGCTTTCGTGGATGATTTCTTTGTCAAGAATTCGTATCATTAGTGGTATCAAAGCTTCGGCTCTTGATTTTCTTTTCTACAAGATGATCCATGAAGGGAATTAATATGGAGGGTGCGAGATTTGAGGGAGAATGAAGAGTTCCGTTACAATTGCCAAGAAACCTAATGCTACGTAACTTACAAATCCAACCCGAACAAATCTCCAACGATCAAAGAAGTCAAATCTTTTACACCAAGTGTCAAGTTCAAGATAAGTGGTGTAGCATAATCATTGACGGGGGTAGTTGTTGATAAGGGTAAAGTCGTCACCCTAAATCAAAGTAATCCTTAGGATACTACTAACTAATAGCTAGCGGTAAGAAAGGTATCGAATCCACAGGGAGGCGGTAATAAATTGTTTGCTAAAGTAAATAAGTCTTAAAGTAACAATTGGGTTGTTTGATTGTTTTTGGATTCTAATCAACTAATTGCAAAATAAATAAATAAAGATGTAAACAAGTTTTAGGAAAGATCTAGGGATCAACTTCACATAGGCAATTATCCAGGGGAATAGGATTTAACTAATTTAATTGGGCAAAATTATTATTTAAGATCATATGTCCGGTCGGTATTCATATAATCTTTAGATCTAAACCTAACATGCGGTCGCTATAATTAGGTCAGTCTATTCAATTGTTGTGGCCTATCTTAGTCTTAGTCTACGGTCGGATCTAAGACTAATTTGCGAGACTAATTAACTAATCCTGGCCAGTAATTAATTAATCAGGTTTAAAACAACAATAGAACAATAATAATAAGCAGTTTAACAATTAAACATCATTAAAGTTTGATCCCCCCTTCTAATTACCTAGATCCCTTTTCACCCTAGACAAATAAATTAGCTACGCATGGCTTGGGATCTAACTACAACAATATTGATTGAAAACATAATTAATAAAGCAATAAACTAAGAACAAGAATAATTGAATAACAATAAAGTAAAGATTATGATTAAATACCGTAAATAGGAGAACAAGATCCGAAGGCAATTGCTAAATAATAATCTAGGGAGCTACTAGTAATAATTAGGGTTTTTTAGAGTAATAAAAGTGTCTCCAACAATAGGCTACGAAGCCTTTATTTATAGTAAACTACTAAACAATTTATGGAAACTCGGGGTAAATTAAAGCACTCGATCGAGTGCTCTTAGCGCGTAATTTCTGCTTCGCGCACTGAACTTCAGACGGCCGCCATTTCTTCGTTACTTGTCCAAATCAAGTGATTGTCGTGGCGTTGGAAAGCTAAGAGGATGAGCTTTCACCTCCAGTTGGAATCATCTGATTATCATGTGTAGAACTCGAGATATGGCTCTCCAAAGTAGGTACTAGTTATATGGAGCTCTTCTTTGTGCTTGCCTTCGATAATCTCCTTAGCTCTTCCTTCCTAGATCCTCGTGCCATGCTACGTGTGTTCCTTCATGTCAGGTCCGCGGTGCTCCAATCCATCTTTTGCTCCATAAATGCATCAATTCTGCATTAAACACCGAAAGCCGGAAGTATCGACATTCTAATATAAATAGCATATAAATGACACAATTTAGCACAAGAATCATCTCAAATTAAAACAACTAAAGGGGAGACATAAAAGTGTATAGGAATATGACTCATCAAACTCCCCCAAACCAACCCTTTGCTTGTCCTCAAGCAAAGCATCACAACATTACAAAAGACAATCATACAAATGGTGAATAAATAACTCAGAGCTAATGTTAGTGCACATACAAATCCCAAGTTGGCCACATCTATAACAAAGTAATGACCAAATGTACCAATAAAACAGATTCAAAGGTACGGGTGATAGAAAACGCAGCTCAAGTCACGAGGTTGATATGACGGTGTAATATAGACAAAAACCCAAATATCTTTCGACCTGCAAGACAAATTTTAGTCGGATTCTCGCGGATTCACTCATGCTCATAAGTATATGTAAGGGTGAGTTATATGTGAAGATAGAAAGAAATAAGAACACTCACTCAACTTAATGAAACATCCATGCAATCTAATGTGATAGAGATTTCCCCAACAATTATGCATGTATAGGTGGACAAAGTACATGTATCAAGACGGCAAAGAGGCTAGTGGGTAAGGGTAAAGAAATGGTTTGTGCCAAAGCACGCTATGGACATGTGGAGCTAAGACGGTAGTCGCAGCGCAAAACAAAACCAAATCCACTTTTTTAACGAAAGATAAACCAACCCAAGACCAGAGAAATTATCTTAACATGAAAGAACATGAGAGTTTATAACATTACTCTCCAAATATTAGACTCTAGATAGTCTCCTTCAGTCTCTTAACAAAATCCAATGAAGCATTCTTTTCTTTTTTTTTTTTTTTTTTTTGTGCTTCATATTTTTCTTTTTTCTTTTTCAACATAAGAGATTGACACAATTGCTCAAAAATTTTCACTACACCCACTTGGACAAAATTAGTCCCTTTCCAACCATAGTAATGAAATATCATGATAAACCAAGCAACTGCGACTGTCCCGAAAAGGAAGGCAAATTCTAGGATTGTAGCTTATAAATATTCAAATACAAAGTATGCCACAAGGTTTCAAACGAGTTTTTCATAGGGAATTTGGTTTCAAAGGTAGAAAGGCAAATTTTTGGCTATGCGAAACTTATTTGAAGGGTAAGGACCGTCTATCCTCATGTACTTGTCATACATTCACATAAAAGCATCAAGTAATCAATTTCACACTTATGCAGTTTGATATTACATATTCCACAAGGAGAAACCACACTCAGGCCTAAATAACAATGAGACCAGTTTATTAATGTTCCTGGCCTAGGAAGCTCTATAGACCTCAGAATTTAAGTAGTTTACCAACTTATTTTGTCAAGTCTAATCAATATAAGGTATGTCAATTACGGTCAAGACTTGATCATTGAGCTTTGTTTTCATAGGCTAATGAGTCAAAACAATGTACATGGATAACTATTTGGGATTCAAATGCAAAAACAATGCAAATTATCATCATTGCTATTTAATTCACCAAGACTCGACCTAAAAATGAAAGAAAAAACATAGTTTTGGATTTTTTTTAAGCACACAACATAAAATAAAGACTCTCCCCCAAACCTAAATGTCACAGTGTCCTCATTGTGACCTAAAAAAACATGTAAGGCACAATATAAAATATAACCAGCACCCTAAAGGACACTACTAACAAACGGAAAGGAGAAAACATAACACACTAAAAATAAAGTAAATAAAGGAAAAAATAAAGAAGGATAATACCAGCTGGAAAGCAAAAGAACTCCCCCAAACCAGCCGCAAAGTGGGGGTCTTAACGATTCATACGTAACCAAGGCAACCTTTTCTGACTTCAAAGCTCCAGTGTGGCCGTATCAAGGCAATTCAATGCCCGTAGAAGAAGGTCGAAACTCACTCCGTGTGCTACCCACAGGCTTATGTAGCACCATGAAACAATACAAACATATACAAATATCAAAACGAATTGTCTAAGTTCAGTCTCAACGGGAGTAAAATCCAAATTATAAGCATAAAAAAGTTCTTTGTCATTTTGAAAAATGAAACTCAAAGGTGGATCATCAGCAAGATCCACAGTATCTTCAGGTTCCTTAGAGAGGTAGTCGTCTTTGAAAATTTCGGCTTCCCAAGCATCTAACTTAGCCTCCAAGTCGACACTTCCGTCACAACTATAATCCAAAATAGGAGGTGGCTCTTCTTCGTAGATCAACTTCTTGAACTCATCCACCTCTAGCTCCCATGTATGAGACGCAGTAGTAGAAGCGTCAAATGAATTCCTGTCAATACACAAAGCATGGCAAGAATCTAAAGAAGGATCGAGAATGGTAATTACATGACATGTAGCTTGAAAATCAGGAGGACGGGGTGCTTGGTTGTGTAGAAAAGTGATGGTGTCATCCCCGATGCGAAAAATGAGACTACCCTCCCTAAGGTCAATAAGAGCCCAAGCGGTACTAAGGAAGGGTCGTCCGAGGATAATAGGTATTTCAGCATCCTCTGCCATGTCCATCACTACAAAATCACAGGGCACATAATATTTTCCTATCCTAACCGGTACATCCTCTAAGACACCCATAGGGCGCTGAATGGACCTGTCAGCCATTTGGAGGGTCATATTGGTACATTTAAGTGTGGTCATGTTAAGTTGTTTACAAGTAGTATACGGCATGACACTGACACTCGCCCCAGAATCACATAACGCATTAGAAAAATCAAGAGAACCAACAGTGCAAGGAATAGAAAAACTCCCTGGATCCTTAAGCTTGGGTGGAGAATTGGCTTGCAGCGCGGCATGACACTCCTTAGTGAATGCAATTGTCTCCACTTCGTTGAAAGTTCTCTTCTTTGTTAATATCTCCTTCATAAACTTTGCATAAGCTGGTACCTGAGTAATCAATTCAGTAAAAGGAACGCTTACTTGAAGATTTTTCACAACTTCCATGAATCTCCCGAACTGTTGATCAAATTTTGATTTCTGTTGTTGGGTTGGGAATGGAAGAATAATCTTTACTGGTTCAGCTTCCTTTGCATCCTTAGAGACCTTTGGAGAACTCTGGCTTGGAATAGTAGTATCGGGTACCTGTGCATTAAGCGAAATAGAAGAATTAGAAGTACGCGGATGAGGCACTCGATCGAGTGCGGCTGACACTCGATCGAGTGGGGTTGGCACTCGATCGAGTGCACTGCGAGCTCGATCGAGTGTCTTGGATTTAGATCGCATCGCTTCTTTTCGTTTTTCTTTTTCGTTGTTCTCATGTATACGAGCTTTCTCTAGTTCCTTTTCTTCTTCGTCGGCACTGAAATAGAGATGCCCTAAACCTTTAGGAAAAACATAAGACACTTGACTATCATCTTTGGGTATCTTCGGCTCTTTATAAGAAGTACCACTCCTTAAATGAATAGCATGAACTTGCTCATGAGCTTGTTGTCCTTGGGGAGGAAGGTTTCCGGGCTGCCTATTTGTATTTTGGCTTGCTAGTTGGGCAACTTGAGTGTCCAATATCTTATTGTGAGCCAGTATCTGAGTAATCTGTGCCTTTTGCTCCATCTGAGCTTTATGGCTCTGCTGCAACATAGCTTTGATCTCTGACATATCATTATTTGAAGCTGGTGGTGGATGAGTTGGCATTAAAGGTTGAAACTGTTGTTGGCGCTGATTGTTAAACTGAGGGCCTCCTTAATTCTGTCTATAGTTTCCTTGCTGGCCGCGGTTCTGAGGAATCACATAATTTGAATTTGGTTGTTGCTGAGGTGGGGTAGGATTTTGAACATTCTGGCTTGACCATTGAAGAAAGGGATGTTCCCTTGTCCTCTCATTGTAAGTGTTAGAAAAAGGATTAGCTTGCTTGTAGGATTGGAAAGCAAGTACCTGTTCCATAGGACTTATACACTCATCAGCAATATGACCCTCTATACCACATCTTCCGCAGAGAATTACTTCCCCTTGTTGAACCATATTAACCAATTGGTGTTGGCCACCCAAAGCTTGTGTTGTTTGCATCTGTGCAATCTTAGCATTCAAAGCTTCTAACTGGGCTGCGACGGCACTATATGTACCACTTCCCCTCGCAGAGCCTCTTGGATTCCCATATTCGGCAGTATGAGTAGCCATATCATCAATCAATTTATAAGTTGTATCATCAGTGGTGTTATTCTGAAATCTTCCGTTAGCAGAAGAATCTAAAAGAGCTCTATGATCATCGAATAACCCGTTGTAAAACTGGTTACAAAGAAACCACTTCTGAAACCCATGATGAGGGACTGCACGAACTAATCTTTTGAAACGTACCCATGCCTCATTGAAATCTTCAGTACCTCCTTGTTTAAAGTTAGTAATCTGATTCCGGAGGTTGTTTGTCTTTTGTGGAGGAAAATATTTCTTGTAGAATGCAAGAGCAAGGGAATTCCAATCAGTAATGGCGTGAGCAGTTAAATCCAACTCGCGCAGCCATTCTCTAGCATCATCCTGGAGAGAAAAAGGAAAAAATCGGTATTTGACTTGATCATAAGTTACTCCTATCTGCAGAGGGATGGAACTGCAATAAGTGACAAACTTATCCATATGCTTAGCAGGATCTTCCCCAGCTCGACCTCCAAACATATTCCTTTCTACCAACGCGAGATAAGATGGCTTGATATCAAAAGGCTTTTCTGCAGCATCGGTAGGAGGAGGAATAAATCCTTTTGGAATAGAAGCCAAAGTAGGCTCGTTGTGGCTTGCCAAGGTGGGTGTAGCCATCTTTGGTGTAGCGACAAAGGTTTCAGAAACGGTATCGTCCTCGTCAGAGGATGAGTTTTCTGAAGTAATGAAAGGCTCAACCTCGTCAAGTATACTCAAGTCTTCTACTTGACCTACTTCTCTATTAAAATTCCTTCTGTAGCGAAAAGTCTTCTCTGGTTCAGGATCAAAAGCAGTAATCTCGGACCGAGTTGACCTGGGCATACAAGGAACTTAAACAAGAAAATGGTGAGAGCCGTCACAAGGAACTTTCGTTCCTTGAGACAAAAGACAAATTAAACAAATAACAAACAAATAAATTGTTGCCTCCCCGGCAACGGCGCCAAATTTGATAAGGGTAAAGTCGTCACCCTAAATCAAAGTAATCCTTAGGATACTACTAACTAATAGCTAGCGGTAAGAAAGGTATCGAATCCACAGGGAGGCGGTAATAAATTGTTTGCTAAAGTAAATAAGTCTTAAAGTAACAATTGGGTTGTTTGATTGTTTTTGGATTCTAATCAACTAATTGCAAAATAAGTAAATAAAGATGTAAACAAGTTTTAGGAAAGATCTAGGGATCAACTTCACATAGGCAATTATCCAGGGGAATAGGATTTAACTAATTTAATTGGACAAAATTATTATTTAAGATCATATGTCCGGTCGGTATTCATATAATCTTTAGATCTAAACCTAACATGCGGTCGCTATAATTAGGTCAGTCTATTCAATTGTTGTGGCCTATCTTAGTCTTAGTCTACGGTCGGATCTAAGACTAATTTGCGAGACTAATTAACTAATCCTAACCAGTAATTAATTAATCAGGTTTAAAACAACAATAGAACAATAATAATAAGCAGTTTAACAATTAAACATCATTAAAGTTTGATCCCCCCTTCTAATTACCTAGATCCCTTTTCACCCTAGACAAATAAATTAGCTACGCATGGCTTGGGATCTAACTACAACAATATTGATTGAAAACATAATTAATAAAGCAATAAACTAAGAACAAGAATAATTGAATAACAATAAAGTAAAGATTATGATTAAATACCGTAAATAGGAGAACAAGATCCGAAGGCAATTGCTAAATAATAATCTAGGGAGCTACTAGTAATAATTAGGGTTTTTTAGAGTAATAAAAGTGTCTCCAACAATAGGCTACGAAGCCTTTATTTATAGTAAACTACTAAACAATTTATTGAAACTCGGGGTAAATTAAAGCACTCGATCGAGCACTCAAGGCACTCGATCGAGCACTCAAGGCACTCGATCGAGTGCTCTCAGCGCGTAATTTCTGCTTCGCGCACTGAACTTCAAACGGCCGCCATTTCTTCGTTACTTGTCCAAATCAAGTGATTTTCGTGGCGTTGGAAAGCTAAGAGGATGAGCTTTCACCTCCAGTTGGAATCATCTGATTATCATGTGTAGAACTCGAGATATGGCTCTCCAAAGTAGGTACTAGTTATATGGAGCTCTTCTTTGTGCTTGCCTTCGATAATCTCCTTAGCTCTTCCTTCCTAGATCCTCGTGCCATGCTACGTGTGTTCCTTCATGTCGGGTCCGCGGTGCTCCAATCCATCTTTTGCTCCATAAATGCATCAATTCTGCATTAAACACCGAAAGCCGGAAGTATCGACATTCTAATATAAATAGCATATAAATGACACAATTTAGCACAAGAATCATCTCAAAACAACTAAAGGGGAGACATAAAAGTGTATAGGAATATGACTCATCAGTTGTGCAAACGTTACTTCCGAAGAGATGATATCCAAACTTGCGATACCTCTCACATGATAAGGGTAAAGTGTTAAACTGTTAATTCTATTTTTCATGTTATGTCTCCCACTAATTTGGTAGACGGTGATCACTCACAAGACTTACTGATATTTCAATCATGGCTTAATTAAATTAAGCAAAGAGAGTTTGTGTATATTCAAAAGTAGGATGTGTCATTTCTGTATAGTGAAATGGCATTTCGCTTCTTTGTAAAAAGGGTAGCGAGAAGGAGTAAATAAATGTAGTCATTATATTGGGCTGATTTTCAACAATTTCCCTTTTTTCGCTTTTCTTCTTTTATTTAATTTATTTAAAATTTCATTAGTCTAGATTTACAAATACGGAGTTATGGACTTATATTATATGCGAAATATTGGTTTATCGTGGTAGATCGATATTATGTGACGGTTGTATCCCGTGCTTCTGTACAAAATTTGACCATTATTTAGTCAATAGTAACCATTTTTGGGTAAATAGAGAGCACCTTGAAAAAGAAGATCATTTTTTAGCCATAAAAAATGGTCACTCTTTATAAAAAAAAGGTCATTTCTCTACTGGTAGCATGTGAGACCATCGCACAAAACAATTTGTGGCTTTATTGATGTACACGTGTCTTATTTGACCAACACAAATTACCTCTGTTAGTTTTTCATATGACTTAATCTAAATTGAATTTTTGATGCCATCTTTTTTAAATATAATTAGTGCGGGCATTGTATCATTAGTCTTCTTATAAAATATTTTCACCACGAATATAAATTTCATAATATTGAAGAGTTAAGGGATTATCCTGAAATGTTAGAATGACATTAGTTAACGTCTTGCCCTGCAAGTATACATTTCAAATGAGTCACAAATTTAGTTTTAATGGGTTCGCGTAAAATACGAACACATATACTTCAATTTTAGAAATTATGGTTTAAACTTCATATATTTTACAATTCTTAGTAAAAAATATTTAAAATAGTATAACCGTACAATTTGCACGGATTTAAAACTAGTACTTATAAATAACACGTCAAGCTATAATAAAATAGGGCGCACCATTAAAAATGCTCTAAACATACGACATCGGAAGTGATATGATATCACGTAGACGTACCCATGATTCACAAACCATGCTTGTTTATTTGCTCTTTAAACCCATGGAAGTGTCAAATAAGAAGGACCAAGTCACTAAACGTGGAGGCCATGTGTGATATGCGTGAAAAAAGGCCGATTACCGCAACTACACCTTTAGGATATGGGCATTCGCCATATTGTCACTTCCTTTTTAAATTTTTGTTATGTTGATAAGTTAGATTAAACACTATCAAATTTGATAAAGTTGGATCACCAAAACGGACACCATCGCAATAAGATTGTACACAACATCATGACCCGCTCATTTTGGCCGACAATTTTATTATCAGTGGTGTATTCTAAATCGATAGAAGACATTTTTAATGTAATTATTATGATTTTTTTTAGTATGTATCCAAAAAATGTAAAATTTTCAAGTCAAACAATTTAGTAATAAAAACATTCCATTATTCGAAAACTGTGAGGTCTTGGGACCTATCCTTTGTGGGTACGTCAATGCCTACGAGTCTACCAAGTACCACCCCATAGGCTCAACATGACATGAAAAAAAATAAAAATGCAAAAAATCAAATCTAAAAGCAGTAAACAAGCATATGAGTACCGAATGATTACCGCTATACGAGCTAAAAGCCGATAACATTAAAGGTTGAAAAACAATACGAGAATTATTTGATTTAGGTTGTAATAGAGCAAATTAACTCATTAAAGTGATCACTATTTTTATTGCGAAATGACCTGCGATCTCTTTACAACGTTCTTTATCGCCTCCCTTGAGATATCGCCGCTTGTGGGTATGTCTTGAAACAAGACTAGCCTGATCAAAGTGGCACTCCCATACAATGTTAGCCAACAATTGAGCCTGTCTCCATCATAGCACATGGAATTTGACAGTAGAATGGACCATGCCTCAATTCATCTGTCCTTTTACTCTTTAACCCCATCAAATGAGTAACTCATTGACTACATATAGCAACTTTTGTTGTGGGTCATAGCCGCAACATCTGCTATATAACCTGCTAATTTGGGTGCTGCAATATACAGAGCAGATTGCAGTCCAAGTGCGCATACTTCAGCATTCAGGAATCAGCACCACAACTTGTCTTCATCTTTTAAAGTTCTGTGTACTTAGTATAGTAAATACATTTCATGGGGACCAACCTACACTTTCAAGCCATTACCCTTGTATTATGGTGCATACAGACAAGCTTCAGAATTTCAGCTCTCTAGATTCTATATCCCGGGTCTATCCGTATTATCTAAAAATCTCGAGTTTCAACAATCCGTAAGTGGTTGACCTAGTTTAACCCGAAATCTAGAGTTAGGCCCTGTTTTTTTCAGCTGAATGAAGCTGAGCCAAAAAGAACAGGGGCTTAGATTCGGAAGTTCCTAGCTGCCTTTGTCATCTTGTATTGTCGAGCACAAACCTATTATGATATGTATGTAATAGGCTTCTTATACCCGTAGATTAAACTTGGTGAAAAAGCAAAATGGAATGGTAGAATAGACATTTTTGGTATGGAAAAGAAAATTGGTGATACAAAGTTGCTCTTAAAAAAGCGCAAAACTTAGATAAGCTCACAAAACGACGTAGATACAAAATCCCGCCTTTGATACAGGCCTAGGCTCACCCAAACTCAAACTCGAATTCAATAGCTGTAGAACTACCACCAAACCTAGCATGACTCTTGAACAAAAGGGTATAAATTACCAGCACTAGCACCTAAATCTAATCTTTCCAGTAGGACAAATCACAACAATTAAAGAAAAAAAAAACTAATGTTCACAATTGAAGCGAAGCAGCTTCAATATACTTCACATTACCCTACCCTCGACACCAGGATCAGATGCGGTATCAGAGACGTGCCCTTCACTGAGAGCTAATGCGCGGAACCTGCCTTTCTGTGCTCTAGGAGGGAGATGTTTTGCAGGTTTTCTTTGGTTCACTGTCCAAGGCAAGAACACTCCTGTTCCTCCAGGGGCCATCCTTGTTGGATTCACAATGACAGGGCGAACTGGAGCTAGCATAACCATGGGCGCTCGAGTCATTCCCCACTTTGGGATCACGTCAACAGGGCCTCCATTGGATAGGGTTCGTGGTTCGGGCATCCCCGGTTGCCACATAGTCATGGGTTGGTTTAGAGGAACAAAGGGTTGTGAATGCTGCATGTGGAGATGGTCTTGTCGAACCCTGGTAAATGTGATGCTGACCCTTCTTGTTGGAGACGTACACATGACTTGTCTCGCCATGTCAGCACTGTTGTTCCTCATGACGAGAACAGTCCTGTAATCGAAACAATGCTCTTTAATTTGATCCAGCTGAATTGAAGTCGTCAATTATATGAAATTGCTTTAACATGAAAACTACATGAAAAACCAGTAACTGGTGGCTGGTGGACTCAAACTACCGGTCTTCCGGGTCTACTACTATTGAAAGAAGCACTAATAAGTAATAAATGATGCAAGTGTCAACAACATACCCTTGTTTCAAAGAGAGCATGAGTTGCCCTTTGAAGTTCCCTTCACCGTCATTTACCAATGTACGTCCAAAAGCCATTGTAGATTCCGAGAGTACTAAAGTACAGAGTGGTTGGTCCAGATGGGGCGGCTTAAGAAAAGGCTGAGAATATTCTCCCTACAAATCGAGTGTTTGAGCACCAATCAGTCTCTTGATAAAAGATTCAAGAACAGCCAGAAGTACTTCTTTGAAGAACAGAAACTTACCTCGTCAAAATAGTTGATTATGCAACCATTTGGCTTTCTGTTTTCCGGTAATACTTGCCATTGGACAAGGTGATCAATCGCGCTTAGAAGGAGTTCTGGGATTTCCTCGTTGTTCGCTGCAAATACATGTCACAGTATGATAAATTGAACTGCTGAGTGAAGAAACTCTAAATAAAACAAAATCATTCTGGCTTACCCTTCTGTTGGTCATTGGTTGCCTCGTCTTTTATATGTCCGAATATTGGAACACCAAGCTGAATCTGTTCCCTTTTGTTTGTTTTAACTTGTTTGTTAAACAAAATGTAGGTTTCGCCTGCATTAACCCAAAAGATAAAAATATTTTCAGTCAATCTTCGGAATGTTTGTTATATGTGACAATCATTGATTCAAAATGCTAGTACAGGGAAAAAGCTCGAAAGTAAGAGTAAACATGCATGTCAAGCATATCACACCTAAAAGTTCTCCATTTTGACCAGCTAATCGTAGTTCTTCTGCAAAATCGTGTAGCTTGGAGAGCTCTGAGACGGTAAATACATCCTCGAACATCTTGAGTCCTTTCACGACATTAACCTGCATATTTAAAGCAAATTTGTTAGCAATACGTACAGCAAAAAGTTCGAATTTTAACACCCGAATTGTGTAAGATAAATAATTCATGTTCAATTTTCGTTTAGAAGAACTCGCCATGTGCCCTTTCACTGGCTCCTTGGCTACGAAACCTTTTGTCAATTTGATCTGCTCACGACGAAATGTGCAGTCTTCATGGTTATCACATACTTCAATGTGATCAACAGTTGCCTGTATTTCATGAGATCCTACATTTGACAGAAGTAAGATTATCCATTAAATTGCCAATAAGAAACAACGGCCAAAGACACTTATCTCAACAAAATTTAAGATTATGGAAGCCTAGGTAAGTATGATATGTGACACGGGCACAAGTCCAAGTACCATGCATGCTCAACTATTAATTTCTATATTTAGATGACACGTTCAGGAACTAACAATGCTATATTCTTAGTTGCAACCAATTTAAAAACAAAAACACGAGTTCTTTGTATGCCACCATTAGTATCGGTCTGAAAGAGATTTCATTCAACAAAACAAGTAATTAAAGTACTACGTGCTAACAAAAAACCCGATTTGAAAATTCAACTACTCATACGTTATATATCACGTCATCCCGACTTCAAAGCAATCACGGAGTATAATACATGTCAATTATTTGTTAATTAAATTATGGAGACGATGTCATATTGAAGGCAACTTACTAATAAAATTCTCAACTTTCATTAATTATACTTTAATAAGAAGAGCATGACAATATGACATCAATCGACATGCAGTAGAAAGTTGATTATGTGTGTGTAGCATGCCCACAAATCTAAACAGAAAAATTAAAGTACGTCACTCAAGCTAGGACACTTTATTATTTATTTGACGTACGGGAATCAAATGCTAAGTACCAATGTGATTAGAGTGAAGAAGGAATCTAGAGTGGTCAGCAAAATTGCCCTGTTTATCGATTGACCATTGCATTATCTATGATTAAAGTAAACCCCTTAACAACGAGTCTGGGACACACTTGAACGGAGGCAAATGAGTCCACGATATAAACTCAAGAGGGTTCCACTCTAAAACCAATTGACAATATTGGCAATAGAGGGAGTAACCCTTGCCTTATAAAGTGTTTTCTCCTCTTTTATCGAAGTGGGATAATCCTCACATGTGGTGCTTTCGAGTTTCTTCACAATGGCCTTTCCCAAATTCTTGCGTGACCGCTTTACATAAGAGTCTGCATAAATTGCGTTTTTCATAAATTTTTTATCTTATTGTGTTTCAGTTACCTAAAATTGCTATAATTTTCAAGATTACGAGTCTGTTTTACACAAAGTCTTAACTCTAATTTTTTGGCTACCAGTATACAAGGCTTTTTAACACTTGACTAAACAGTTTGTGATGTATATCATCTAATTTAGTTCGATTCTGAATCGAGTATGACCATTAAAATAATAAAGCTCTCTCTACTTACGGTTGATTTAAGTGCTCATAACTAACATGGACTTGAACAGTTACAATGATAATATTAAGTAAGCGAGCAAGCGAGCACTACCCAACTACTAACAAAAGAAAAAATAATTTTAAAAGATTTGGATTCCCCGGAGCAAACTGTAAACACAAGACCTACCCAAAAAAAAGTCAGAAGAAACATAATAAAACCAGAAATAAATGAGTGAGTGACTTTAAGGCACCTCGAATAGTTCCATTTTCCCCGCCCTAAAACCTCGGGAAAATCTATATCAGCCTACTAAATCCTGTATTCTGACTCACTTTCTTTCTTTCTTCCCTTTCTTGGTTCAGGGAAAAAAACAGAAAAAGTTAAACAGAGGAAGTTTGGTGAGGTGAAGGCATAAAACAAGTGCCTAGGTGCGTTGGTGGTCCTTGTCAATTGTCATACGTATTCAATAAGGTTAGGGAAAATGAGGGACCATTTGGGTATAAATGCTTGGGGCATCTCCTTTTCGTACGACTTTTAAGGGTACACTCACCCAACTCCCTTCCCATGTTCTAGAGTTTTAGTTTGCATTTGTGGTGCTCTCGTGGAGTATATATTCTTGCTTTTTCCTATGGAATTCCTTTTTCTCATCTTTCTCCTTTTTGTTTAGGTTTATCAATTGCACCTCATCCACATATCTATCGACTCTTACATCTAACGAAATTTGAAGGGACGGTTTTATATTAATCAAGTTTAATATTACTACGTTATAAATTTTACTAAAAGAGATGTGAGGCTAAAATACATATATCATGGACAATAAGTGTCGGGTTTAAATCTTAGCTCTCGTGTGTCGGTGTGTGGGGCTTATGATAATATTGTTATCATAAATTGTCTTATAAAAAAATTTGTTTACAACAAGTTTATTTTTCGCTACCTAGAAATAACATAAACTATGTTATAGAAACCCCTTTTAAAATTAAATATTCGTATATTAACTTTATATAAGAAGAAAATTTTGGATTTAAATCCCTAACTGTAGTTAAAAATTTCGAAAAATATAGTTCAATTTCTGAACTTATTTTGAGTTTTCTTACAATATTAATTATTCGTCCCCATTATAGTTATAAATCCTAACTCTGACACAAATATTGTAGAAGTGTTTATCTTAAAATGGGGTTAGCTTGTTATAGTTAGACAATAACAACCTAAAAATTGTACTCGAAAGGCGTAGTTAGTTCAGAAGTAAAGGATGAAAGTGCGCAAAATGGTAAGGTAAAACGTAATAGGTAATGTCATGTCAAAGAGTGGAAACACATGGTTCAGGCACTTTGTGCGGCGACATTTTAAATGTCCTTTACAAAAAGAATGGCTCTAACCAAACTTAAACATACTTTTCTCATCATCATTATCTTTTATAATTTCAGGCATCTCTATATAGATTCTCCCATAATAACAGATGTCTTCTTCTATAATACCCATCTTTTGTTATTTCTGGAAATTTAATTTGGCAAATTAGTTTTTTCCTACTTTAGTTAGTACGGAGTAGTTCGTTTTGCTTGTGACGGTTATAAGCATTTGATCCCGTACTATTGTACGACTCTATTTCACTTGTCATCTCACTTACCAATCTCACATGCCTCTTTATTTATGTCACAAGCGCAAATGGAAATTTGTGTTTAGTTAGTATGAATGAACTGTATTTTTTAATGGTTTTTCTAATGTAAACGTTAATAAGGTAATTTAGAAACATTTACAAGACATTCTCGTCAAAAATACCATAATTTATGAGAATATCTTATAAATGTTTTCGTATTATTATGCTTATTAATGTGCACGGTACGCCCTTAAAAAAAAGGCTTCTAAAATATATATTTTTTCAATCATTTTCCCTTTTGCTCAAAACATAGAATAATAGGAAAATCAACAAATAATTGATATTTTTGGGGTAAAGGGAATTATACGGGCGAATATGATATTGAAAGGGTTTGAACCTAGAGTTTAAACACCACTTAACAACCTACAATATTTGAAATATCATTCGCTATATTTCTAAGAAATCAAGGGGTCGTTTTGTTCGTTGGACGAATTGAAGTTCCAAGTGAGTAACAATTTCTACTATTTTCTAAATTACGTAAAATGGAAAAAATTATTTGGTTGGAATGTGGGAAGTGAATTCCACATGAATTCCACTTACTTAATGAGCCTATGTAAGCAACTCCCCCTTTATGGAACTTAAATTCATGTGATTCGGGGCAAATAAACAACCAACCAATTTTGCAAATTCTACAAATTTCAATTTATATGTATTTTAAATTGGATAACCGAACCACTCCTAATATCTGATGATATTGGTGAAAAGTGGAAAATTATTAGTTTAATATGTCTAAAGCAACTCAGGTTGATTTTGTCGTCTCACAATTCATTAAACTTAAATGATAGCAACTATTATTAAACCATTAAACATAGATATTTATGTATTGTGCCATATATCGAATAACATTTGTCAATTGATAAACTTCATAACAAGAAAATATAATATTTTAAAATAACAACACTAAAAATAATTGATATAAAGTTGAACAAATCATCTTTAAATTAGACTTAAGTGATAGCAACTAATTAATTAAACCCTTAAACGTAGCTTTTTATGTATTGTGACATATATCGAATAAAAGACAAGAAGATTAAATAAATCAAAAAATACTACAACATTTGTCATAAACTTCTTAATATTTTATAATAACAAGAATAAAAATAATTGATATAAAGTTGAAGAAATCATGTTTATTGTATAAATTATCGGGCATCCTTAGTTGTCATCTCCAATAATTTAGTCAAAAATTTCATGTAATTGGTTGTTGAAATTACTTAAAATAGAAAGATAACCCTAAAATAATAATAGAAGACTAGTAGTAGAGGTTAACTACCCTTAATAATTGGAGTATTGTCTTTATCATCAGCGGTGTAAAGAGCCATGGAAACTCCGCCCCGTAATCATACACATTACACACTCTCTCTATAACTATCACCTTTGAAAGATACTCTTAATTAGCTCAAAAACATGCGTGTTGCTAATTAACCCAACAAATTACGATTACGCCGGCCATAAACACATCAATTAATTAATTATTTAATTAACTGTTACGATCTCGTATTAATTCAATTTTAAATCTGAGAATATAAAATTAGTTTTTTTTGAGATCACCAAAATTAGAATAAAATAAAATCTGTGTCCTTCCTGTCACCTTTTGACGTACTACTCCACTTATATTAATTAATTAGTTATAAATCGTCGCTTTTTATTTCATTAACTGTTGCTAAACGTTAGAATTAGCGCACAAAACGTTAATTTAATTAGTCTAATTTCATATGGCGAATAGTTAATGGGTACAAGAGAAGTACAAAGTAGTTCAGAACAGAGTAGTTCATTTTGGTGCTGATTTTGTAGTGGCATATGCTTTTTTAATGCCATATTGTATGTCGTTAAGTGATTATATGCTTTTTGTAAGTTAACTTTTATTGGGCCTACGATATAGGAATAGCTTTAACAAAACCACAATTATGTGACTTAGAATTATCAAAAGTGAGTGATTTTGGGTATATGGAGCGGGATGTCAATGTCACCTGCATCGGCCGCATTTATCGTCCAAGGCGAGTGAAATAGATAACGGATAGATAGAGGGTTGGATGAAGACCGGACGTGAGACAATGGTATGGTGAAGTCTGGAGAGCAGTGGAGGGGGATGGTCGCAATAAAGGTTAATAGAATTGTTGTATCCTTGAGGGAAAAAAAATTATATTAATTATTTGACTTTTTTTACTAATTTTCAAAAAAAATGTTTTAAAGTCAAAACATGAAATTATTTTGTCATGGAACATAGACAAAGATAAAGTATTGGTGGAAAAAATAGATTGAATATTCAAATTTTTAAATTTTTTTTGTACCATTCTTTACAATTTCATTTTCTTACAAATATAATTAAGATTGGATGGAGTTTTCATATTTTCATAAATTTTAAAAGTAATCTTCCTTAAATTAATAATTCTAGTTTACGATGGTCGCACGTGCGACCAAGGAAACGATGACTAATTTTTGGTAAATAGTTACCACTTTTAATCAAATATTAACCATTTTTTTGGGTTAAATAATTACTTATTTTATTTTAGAGTGGTCAATATTTATCAAAAAGTGGTTATAGCTTCCGAAAAATGGTCACGTTTTGAAAAAAAATACGGGATAGACCGTCGCATAGAAAATTACTGTCCTTAAATTCTTTAAATTATGTATATAATTATGATACGTTAATTAATCCGAACCCAAAAAAAATCAGTGAAAAGTAGAAACAAATAACGAGATCTTTCATAGAAAGAAGCGCAATTTTGACCATCTAAAATAGTTAATAAATAAAATTAAAATGGTAGCAAGAGATTTTTCAGGAGACATTGATGGAATTCAACAACAAGAACGGTGAATATCACAAACTTTACGCTACACATTTTGGAATTTGTTGCCTTACCATACAAAAGTTAGACAAATTCAGTACAACGAAAACAGAGGAAATCATATTTAATTGTTCGTTGAACAGAGCCTTGCAACAACATACAGAGCATAACATGATTAGCCATATATAATTCACGCTCGTTTTTTAATCAAAGTTAAATGAATGATTGAAATGAATGGTATACGATTTAATTTCCGTGATCAAGTGAAGAATCCTTACCCTCCAAATGAAATATGAAAAGACTTAGGTGTAAGGAGCACGTTACGGACACGATCAATTATTGATTTATATGCAACAGTGAGAATTAATCAATGGAGCAAAACTAAACAAAAAATATAGACAAAATGATTAAGGGTAGGGACTTACCTGTGTCAGTAATATCACTGTCAGGTGAATCATCACCTTCACTACTAACACATCCATTAATGGCCCCAACATTCCCATTACCATTAACATTACACTTCACATGATCGTAATCGTCTTCCGTAATGTCAACGCCAACCTCTCCACCTTTCCCCTCCCTCGCCGCGGCCGCCTTTCGAAGCTCCGCAGCGACATCAGCAATGGTAAAATACTTTTGCATCTGTAACACCGGGATCCAGTTTAACCGTCTCCGGTGAATTGCGGCGAACGCAGCATCGTACTCCGATGGAACACGGTTGTCTCCGCCGACATCGCCGTCTTTGACGGTGTTGCTGATCTGGACGAGGTGGTGGCATAAGGCGTCTATGATGGCGTTGGCGGCAGCGAACTCGCCTCTGTACCATTCTAATACTTTGTCTTTTTCACCCTCCGGTAACGATTCTGTGCTCGTCACCGAGGATGAAAATGGGATCACTGCCGCCGCCGCCGCTAACGGTGACATTGGTCCTGCCGCCGGCGACATTTCTTTCAATTAATTTTATTCAAGAAATAACAAGAATTGGCTGTTTGAATAAAATTCTGTTATTTTATTATTCTAGATTTGTGGTGATGAAATGTAGTGTTTAATAGAGAGTAAATAGAGAGAAGGGTTAAATAGCTAGAAGAGAGGTGTGGTCGTTTTGTTGGAGTCTAAATTATGCAAAAGGGTTTAGGAGGTTTTATATTTATATCCGCAAATTCTCGTTTAAAGCGGCCTTGATCGTCTTATATTTATGTTTAAGACGGGTTAAATATCGCACGTGTTACAAAAACAAAATGTATTGGTATTAACAAAAATTTCCTGAAATTGCAAACGTTTTATTAAAATATTACTCATATATGGCCGTTAATGAGACGAGACAGCTCGCGAGCAACTCGAGATCGGCTCGGTCAAAGCTCGGCTCGTGTGAGCTCGACTCGAGAGCTTAACGAGTCAAGTTGAGCAAAGGCTGGCTCGACTCGAAAAGCTCGCGAGCGGCTCGAACATTTGAGATTATATAAGATACTCCGTATTAATCATATTTTATAAAAATATGCTCATATGTTATAAAAATATTTTATCGTTATTATATCTTTGTATCATATATATCAAATATCTTGTTGATTTGCTAAACATTTTTACATAAAATGTTCGAACCTTGTTATTGAAAATATCGGAAGAAAAAAATTAAAAATAAACAATTTTATATAGGCTCGATTTGTCTCGAGTTTGGCTCGAGCTCGTGTTAAAGTTCGCAAGCTTTGTAACGAGCGCATTTTTTTCAAGCTCGGGTAAGATCAACTCGAGTTCGAGCTCGTGTTGTAGTAATCGAGCACGAGCCGAGCAAGGCCAAGCTCGGGCTCAGCTCGGCTCGTGTTAACACCCCTAGTTGCAATTCAGTAAATATGAAAGAATAAAACGGATCTATCTGTATTAAGAAAGACCCGATAATTCACATTTATATTCATATTTTGTTTCCTTGAAATAAAAGAAAATACTCTGAACTTTTCTCCGTACACATAGGACTAGAGATGATGTGGCATTTTTTAAATGAGCGAAAAGGGGTTTGGGGTATTATTTATTTTAATTTGCTAAAACAAAAAATTGGTTTGTTTTTTGTGAAGGGCCAAAAGGCATGAGGAAGCTTCGGTATGGAAGATGTAAAGGTGGCTTTGTGAGGAAGGTAGGGGGTGGGTGGTAGGCCACATTTATTTTATTATAAATATTGATTTCACAAAACATAAATTTAGAAACATTATGATAAATAATGTTAATTATTTCATGATATTTGCTTATAAGTTTGAGATACATTGAATTTTGAATTGAATAAATGAGTAGCTAAAGATGCAAAATTATATAATGTGAAATACAAGAAGTGGAAATATCATGAAAATATATCACTCTCGACTCTCGAGACAAAAATAAAATATACGTTAACTTCTTTACTAAATATGGAGCAAATGACGTAAATTATATTTACTTACACAAAGTATAATTTACCCCAATAAATAAATAAATTACATAATTTATTACTCCCTCCCCTAATTTATTTCTTTACCATACTTTTGGCACTATTCATGCGTGTGGACGAAATTTCTAATATATAACATAAAATATTGACAAATGTGAAAAAGTAAACGTAAAAAAATAGCTTTTTTTATTGTCAGATGAGTCTCATATCTCCTCCACCTAAATAGAGGCGTCACAAATACTTATTTACTGCAGAATTCTTCATGTATAAATACGAAAATTCCCTGATTTTTAGAATTTTAATTTTGTCACCTAATAAATAATTGCACTTTATTTTACGAATCTTAACATATGTGGTATTTCATATAGACGTAAATTTTAGGAAAATGGTCAAATGTTATTGAATAATAATAATAATTGAAAGGAGTATTACATTTTTTTTTGCATATATTGCATATTTAGTTTATTTAATTTTGAATGTAGAATAATTTACAGCTGACCTAGTATTGTAAATTGATGCTAAAGTAAACAGGATACGTGTATTTATGCTAAAGTGAAAGAAATATAAAAGGAAAAGGGCGTAACACGAGCAAAGTTTGGGGGAAAGTATCACATGAATCTTAGGATTCTAATTTCAAATCTTCAATAAATTGCAACAAATCTCAGATCAATCTACCTAATTCAAGCGTTATCAATGTATTTTTCAGATTAATTGAATGTTTATCTATGAATTTTACCCAAGGTTACGTATTTGTGTTTTTGGGTTTCTTCATAACGGTATATGTGGTATATTATCGACGCATATGGATACTTATCGATTATACGTAATTAAAAATATACTCCATCTGTTTCAGTGACAGTTTTTTTTGTCAAGGAGAATAGAGGAATTATAAACAAATCACTAAGACGGAGGATGTGTATAAATTTTGTTTTCACATAGAGATTTTACTCTTCACATATATCCTTTTTATAAAATTTTCATATGATACTTCGTTTCACACGAACAAGGATGGTTGTGCGTGGTCAAGTGGTGGGGCTTTGGCGGGAAGGCATATGACAGGAGTTCAGTGTTATTGTTTTTTCAAAAAAATATTACTAGTTAGGCGGTTCTTTTCTAAATTGACCGGAATAAGGTTTATCGGCGATTAAATAGGCAGGAGTTGGTGGCAGGTTGGTGTTAGAGACTTGATGGTGAAGACTGAAGGGAGAAAAAAATCAATTCGGTGAAGGAATAAAAAAAATAATAAGAATAATACTATAAATGCGCATGTGAAAAAACAAAATTTGTATGTAAAAAACACGTTTTAATGTAAATGTTAGTGTTTTTTTTGTAAATAACCTCCTTATTTGTACGTTTTTTTTTGACAAATAACCCATTATCATGTTCATCCTCCTTATCCGTATCATTTTTGTGAAGGGTCCATAGGTTTAGTCGTTGATTCTTAATTGTGCAGCTTTGTTAGGAAATTAGAATGATAGATTACAAATTAAACACTTGGTATTAGGGTTGGCATCGGGTCGGTTTGGGTAGAGTCCAACAAGACCCAGACTCGAACCTGATTCACATACCTTGGACCCATACCCGACACAAATCCTAAAGAGTTTGAAATTAATGGACCCGTATCCCTCCAAGACAGGACCGAGAATGGGTAGGATCTATCCTAGGGTCTACTTTTTCTGTGACTAAACATTTCTTTGAATGATAGACCGTTTGAAGTATGTATCTTGATTAGTGATAGTGGGTAAGTTTAAGATACTCGCGTCCATTGTCTGAAAAAAATTGAATGATAGACCATTTGAAGTATTTTTCAACCAAGGCACGAAACCGAATGAAAACAGCGCAGTTATCTGACTTATTTTTTAGTGGGTATAGCCAAGTGTAACGGGTATAATGATCGACAAAAACTACATAATATTTGTAGCCGTCAATTGAAAGGAGAAGGGAAATCCATACATTGGAAAAATAAAAGTTCAAGAGGGTGATGAGAGCGTAATGTAGATTGAGCAAATGTGAGTTTATGAATTTATTGATGGAACAACCATTACAATTGGAAAAGGAAAGTTGCGATAATTGTAAATTGACAGAAGAGTTTATGGAGCCAAGGACAGAGGCAGCGGGATGACCGAGTTTGTGATGCCAGGAAGAAGCATCATGAACACGACTGAGATGAGCAGAGGGTAGGATAGAGGAGGGTGGTGCACGCCATTCGTAGAGACTATTCTTAAGCGGGCCTTGAAGAAGCACTCGACTCGTGTGTCGGTCCTGCAAAACGCATAAATCAGAGGTAAAGTGAGCAATCACATTATTATCAATACATAGTTGAGAGACAGAAAACAGATTTTTAGAAAATAGATGGAGCATGCAAAACATTGGTAAAACGAAAACAAAGGAAGAGGAAGGGATAGTAAAGGAACCAATGTTACCTATTTGAAGAGGAGAACCGTCACCAATCAGAAGATCATCGCTCCCATCATACGGAGCATAAATGACAAGATTATTAAGGTTATGGGTAATGTGATAGGTTGCACCACTCTCAAGAACCTAGTCAGAGGCAGAGGAGGAGTTGGAAACGACGGCAATAGTGTTGGCACTAGGGAAATGACAGGTACTTTGCTTGGAGACGGAAGTACGGGGAGGGGCAACAAGGTGTGGGTGAAGGGATTTAAAGGTGGGGCAGAGACTAAGGTAGTGGCCGAAAGTATAACACCATTGACACTTCTCTTTGAAGGAGTGACAGGGTGAGTAGGGGAGGTAGAGGCAGCGAAATGTTGGGAGGGCAGAGGCAAAATACCAGCAGAGGTGGGAGGACAAGTATTGGGGTAGCGGTTTTTATGGTGGTGATAGGCAATATTAACAAGGCAGGGGTGTAGGAAGAGGGATTGGGGTTGGTGTGTTTTAGGGAGAGGTTGAATTGTAACAGTTTTTCATGGAGGGATCAAAATAAATCGGAGTATCACGATTTCGAATGGCCTCGATAAGGGACCTGTAAGTTTCAGAGTCAAGTCCATAGAGAACCTTGAAGATGACATCTTCATTATCCATTGGTTTGCCAAGTCCGGCAAGTTCGTCAACACACGATCGAATTACTCGCACATAATCGGTGGCAGAGAGATTGGTTTTGGAAATCGAATCGAGGCGATCTTTAAGTCGAGGAATATGTCCTCGAGACAGGTTGACATAAGTTATTTTGAGGGTAGCCCAAATGGCGGCAGAAGTGGCAGCACCAAGGAGCAGGTTGATGATGCTATACGAGATGGTTCCTCGAAGAGCACCACTCAACAGTCTCTCCTGACGAAGCCATGTGAGACATGTCAAGTTTGTGACAGGGGCTGATTTATCATCAGTGATTGTGGGAGGTGGATAAGGATAAGTTTCATCCACAAATTTGATAAGGTCATAGCCAAAAAGCAGATCTTCAATTTGGCGAGACCAATCACGATAGGTTGAGGGAGTAAGTGTTGGAGCTTGTGTCCTCCACATGTAGTGTGATAACGTCATTGCCCATACCCTTGTACGGACAAGTGGGAGATTGTTGGGGCTGGTGTCCTTGACAACTAGTACAATGACTTACTAAATCTCTTTAAGGATCACAAGGGCATACTTCAGTATTATTATCAGTTGATCCACGTTTATCAATAACGGTTGGCTTGCTAGATAAGTTTGACGTTATTGTCATACGGATGACGGTGATCAACTGGTCCCTATACGTCACACCTATAGGACACGTTTGAGAGATGTGAAGGTATGAAAATACAGTCACATTTATGCCGGATACGACTAAACAGTTAGTTAGAGGTATTGACTATTAAATTAGTCAATAAGATGTTGAGATTATTATTTAATACGGATTAAATAATTTTAGCTAATACGGATTACATGATTATTCGTATATTAAATATAAACGGTTATATTTAATTAAATATTGTATTCGCGTATTAATATAAACAGTTGTATTAATTTGGGTAATTATACAATATCGTAATTTTATCAGACCATTATTAATACATCGACTGCATTAATATCTGATAACATGTATGCGATTTATAATTAAAATCCCGCAAATAATATTTAGCAAAACGGGTCGAATCACGCAAAGGAATAAGGTAAGAGTGGAGAAAGCCCACTCTCACCCATCCCATTCGGCCAACCCTCAAGTACTACATAAGGAGAGTCCTCCTTTTGTCAGTTACTGGTTAATTGATAATCTCAAGAATTAGGATTTTGAGAACATTATTTTCCCAAAACTCAGATCTCACATCTAAAACTTCACAAAAGCTCTCCCCATATTGCAAGGCAATTGGAGAGTATTTCTAGCACACGCGGCATCATCTCATTCAAGTCTTGGGTGCAAGTTATATGAGAGAATTTACTTTAATTCCTGTTCTTAGGCCTATTCAAGCAAGGACCCAAGGTTGTATTCCTTTTTCATGTTTTTATTAACTTATGACAATAATCTCAATTGTAAAATTCGTTATAATCCTTCACGTTTTAGGGCGAATACATGCTTTATTCCCCACAAGTGGTATCAGAGTCAAGGCCACGAAATTTTACTTTTGTGTTTTTCATAAGTTTTAATTTAAAAATTTTGAAAATTGATTTCTGTCGGCGTGTGGGTCGGTCGACCCATTATTGTGGTCGGTCGACCTCTGCCCGCGTAGGGTTTCTGTTTTTCGGCAGTTTCTCTTTTGTATAATCGATCTTGTTTTCGATTCCTGTTTACATATTGTTAATTAATCGATATTCTTGACAATATGTGAACCCTTGTTGCTGTTTATTTTTATTTATGCGTTTTGAATCAAAGGTTAAAACTTGTTTTGATTAAAAGTGCAGCAATTTCGCGTTTTCAGAAACTCGACTTCGTGTTTTGTGGTCGGTCGACCCGTTTATTGGGTCGGTCGACCACTCTGCAGTTACAGGAAAATTATTTTTCCTGTCAGGAGGTCGGTCGACCTGTTTAATGGGTCGGTCGACCACTATGCAGTTACAGGAAAAAAAAATTGACAGTAGGTCGGTCGACCACTTCCCTGTAACAGTCGTGTTTTATTTTTCCGAAAATAACTTGTTTTTATTTTCCCTTGGCCAAAAAGTAATATGCTGTATACGGAAATAGTATATTATTTTTGTGAAACGGTTCACTCTCGTTTGATACATATTATTTTAAAACGGTTTAAGATAATGGATTATTAACTTGTTAAAATTAAAGTGGTTAAAACGGTATAATCACATAATTTTAATCCCGAAAAGGTGGTTTGGTAAAATTTGTTGATCATAATAACAGTATTATGTCATGAATGAATTTTAATTTTAGTTGATGCATTTTATTTATCGTCTTGTTGAATGCCTTTTGAATGCTTTCTATAACGTATTTAATTTTGCAAGCGGTTGTAACTTAGTGTGGCCTTAGAAGATTGTGTCACCGTAATGATGGGACACAGTCTTGCTTGTAATTTTGAGATCTTGAATCTCCGTTTTGGGTTTTTGCCATGTAATTACTTTTTTATTTAAATTAGAATGTAAATAGGGTTATATTTGTAATTTAAATTAGTAATTTTGTGAAGACCAAAGACGGAGACCGGATGCTCACTCCCGCTGCAAGGACCAAGATGGAACATCAAGACAAGCTTCTAGGGTCCAACGGTGGATTCCAAAGTTGTTTTTATGTTTATTTTGGTAGGATAGGCCACACTAGGACTTTTATTTACGTTTATCGCATTTATTTTATGCTTTCATCGATAATAGCTTGCATCATATTCCGCCTAAAACCAAACCACCTAAAACCAAACCACCTATAACATGCCTGAAAACTGACTCATGTAGAGGTTACGCGTTAGTTTTCTGTGACAATACAGATGTCACATGTCAATTGCAAAGCCATCACTTTATTTCATTCATTCACGCATATGCTAGATATTAGTTCACTTAAAATGGATAAATATAAGTTGATGGTCTTCCTCGTATAACCAAAAATTGAGAATAGTCTTTATAAATCAGACTCCCATGAATCCCTTCTTCGTCGGTAGGCATAATATGACCCCTTCTACGTCGGGTAAGTGGGAACAGATGATTTATTTTATCTCAACATCATGGTCACTCGATACTATCTAGCGACTGAGATGGACTAATAGATAGGATTTACGGAAATCTATCGACCAAGAGTTCCAACGGTGGAATTAGCCAAGCTGTGGGCTTATCAATATACAGAAATTGAGTCTTGGGATCGTTTATATAATTCTTGAGGGAGATCAATTATATAAATGCATGAGTCTACGAGTTTAAATACAATTTAAAATAGACTTAAATTACAACAATGAGTTGCTTATATGGTTTTGTTTTATCTTCTTTTCAGTGTAGAACACGATCATTTAAACTGTTGTATAACTAATGGCTGGTGAAGACCCAATGCCAAGTGCCAAGCTAGCACGTGAATCCTGGCTAAAAGCTTTCATGGACTCCATGAATCAGTCTACTAGACTGAGGAATGATGGGTCAAACTTCTCTGACTGGGAGGCAGCACTACGGAATGCTGCCATTGCTGACGGAAAGCTTAAGTACTTAACTGAGCAGATTCCGGCATACCCAGGAACTGGAGCTAGAGCTAACGAAGTTCGCGCTCATAGCGACTTCGTCATGGAAGCGGGTGCGATAAAGAACGTACTCATCTATGCAATGGAATCAAATTTGCAAAGACGCTTCATAACCCATGGTGCAAACAAGATTTTCACCACGCTCACTAACGAATTCTCAAAAGCTCCGAGAATCGTTTCTTATGAGCATACATGTCGCTTCTTAGAGGCGAAACTCCAGAAGGGCCAAGCGGTTAGCCCACATATTCTCAACATGATTGAGAATATCGAGAAACTGAAGGCCCTAAACTGCAACATCAGTGAGAACATAATCGTTTATCGAATGCTTCATTCGCTTCATGATGGGTTCGCCCTCTTCAGGGCCAACTATTACATGAACGACATGAAGAAGACTCCTCATGAGCTCCACTCCCTTCTCGTACAGACCGAGAAGGATCTGAAATTAAGTGGGAGCGTGAAGCAGGATGTTCTCATGATCTCCAGTAAGGGTAAGGGTAAGGGAAAAGCTAAAGCTCAGGGCGACCTAACAGTAGGCAAGCCCAAGTTTAAGAAGTCAGGATTTACTAAGAGTGGGTCATGTGAGTCGAGCAACTCACAGGGCAAGGCAAAGAGCAAGGATACTAGCATGGAATGTCACCATTGCCACAAGACTGGGCATTGGAGGCGCTCATACCCCGTGTATCGTGAGGACATTAAGGCAGGCTGCGTTACTCCTGTTGGTATGTCTTCTTCTTCTTTTATTCACATGATTGAGATTAACCATGCAAGTTACGGAACTTGGGTACTAGATACTGGTTGTGGTTCTCATCTATGTAATCATGTGCAGGGCCTCCGAAACCAAGAACCCCTCATCAAGGGTGAGGTTGACCTGCGTGTCGGGAATGGAGCACGTGTTGCTGCAGTCTCGAGGGGAACATACGTGATCCAGCTTCCAAGTGGATTCGAGTTATCTTTATATAACTGTTATTATGTTCCTTGTTTGTCCAAAAACATTATTTCAGTTTCTGCACTTGACAAACTTGGTTTTTCATTTGTAATAGAAAATAACAGTTGTGTTTTCTCATTACACAATATGATTTATGGCAAGGCAGTTTCCAGGAATGGAATTTATGTTTTAGATCAAACAACCGAAATATTACATGTGAATAACAAGAGATTAAAGGTAGGTGACAAAGATCAAACTTATCTATGGCATTGTCGTATAAGACACATAAATGAGAAACGCGTAAAACAACTCATACAGAATGGAGCTATCTCGACCTTTGATTTCGAATCATATGGCACGTGTGAATCATGTTTCATCGGCAGGATGACTCGTATTTCCTTCAAAGGTGTTGGAATGCGCGCTGCCGACCTATTAGGACTCATACATACAGATGTGTGTGGCCCTATGTCGATCAACGCACGAGAAGGCTATAGGTATTTCATCACTTTCACAGATGATTTAAGTAGATATGGCTATGTCTACTTAATGAAGCATAAAAGTGAATCCTTTGACAAGTTCAAAGAATACCAGAATCGGGTACAGAACCAACTGGGAAGAAAGATTAAAGCACTACGTTCTGATTGTGGTGGTGAGTATCTTTCACACGAGTTTGATCAACACCTTAAAGACTGTGGCATCGTGCAACAGTTGACTCCACCTGGAACACCACAATTAAATGGTATGTCCGAACGGAGAAATCGAACTCTACTCGATATGATTCGATCCATGATGAGTCACACCGTTGTGCCTGATTCATTGTGGGGCTATGCTCTTTTGTCGGCCGCTCTAATACTTAACCGAAGTCCGTCTAAAGCTGTTGACAAGACTCCATATGAATTATGGAAGGGAACGGTCCCTAACTTGTCCTTTATTCGGGTTTGGGGCTGCGAGGCTTATGTCAAGTGGAGACACGAGGATAAGCTCGGCCCGCGATCGGTCAAGACATACTTTATAGGCTATCCAAAAGGAACTTTTGGTCATTACTTCTACTCGCCAACCGAACAACGTAAGTTCGATAACATTAACAAAATTGACAGCAAAAAAGAGGTTTTCGGGGTAAAGGGGATTAGGTAAGATCTGAGCTTGGCTTGCCATGGAGATAGACGAGATGAGAAAGATGAAGAAGAATGGGAGGATCTTTTAGATTACTGATACCATGTAGAAATTATATAAAACTTATTTGATTTTATTCATTTGAAAATCGTCACGTCATATATATACAAGGTTATGACTATTCTAATTTAGGTATACAAAATATCAAATTATTATACAATCGTAATAAGATTATCACACATTATTTACAAGATAAAATCGTAATCTAAAGATTATGTTATATCTTCAATAGGGGATAGTGTAAAAAATTAATAAAAGGGTAGTTTAAATATGTTATAAATTTGACTCGTAATGTTGTAATTGGATCACATTTATTAAGTCTTTTAAGCGTAATCAATTTTGATGGTAATTTTTAAGATTAAGTCAAATATAATGGAATTATTACTAAATATGAATGTATAATGAAATTATTTATAAAAAACGTACATTTAGAGCATCTCCAACGGTAAGCTAGTTGCCTTTGCCAATTAGGATTTTCAAGCTACAACATTTTTAAGCTATAAATTATTACTCGTATAATGGTAAGCTATTAGTGTTGTGGTCTAGATGGACCCATATGTCAACTAATTTCCATATTACCCTTTTAATTTAATACATTTAGTTATTTTACGTAAAAAAATAAAAATTAAAAACACACTCATATTTCCACGTGTGTAATTCTAGTTGGTAGATTTATTTTGTAGGATCATTTGAGCTACTTGCCCCATGGAGTTAGTAACTCATTTTAAGCTACTTCAAAAAAAAGTGCTCCAATGATCAAGGTACCTGTTTAAAAACTTTTTATTTACAAGCAAGTCCTTTTTATGAACCGTTGGAATAATGGGTTATTAAAAAAAACACTAAAAACTACAAAATGTAATTTTTGGTGCCCTCAGTATTTAATGATACTACTCTGTTGTAGTATACTACAACAATGACAACGTCCTAATATCCAATTGATTTGAGGTATGATATGAATTTCGTATCATTTTAAATTGTTAACTAGCGTAACACCCGTAAAAATTCACGGGTTGTTCAATTTTAATTTTGACGGGAAATGATCAATTAAAGTTGCTAGATATACTAATAATATATGCGGAGTATATGTAATTACTTTAAAGAAAAATAAAAAGTATATCTATAACGTAGGATATATAAGAACATGTTAACATTAAAAGTTTGACGTATAACTTGAAAAACGTAAAATATAATTAAAAAATGTAAACTTATAACTTTCCAATAAAATGAGGTTTTAGTAATAGAATAGAAAAAGATATAACGAGTGAAGAAAATTAATTGAGATAAAATAAGATTTAGGAAAGAGAGAATAAAAGATAAATAAGGTAAAAAAGAGAAATCTAAGTAATTATATGGTTGAAATATTAATTAATAAGTTGATATTTAATGAAAGCTGACATAGCTTCACGTTATTGGCCGAAAAAAACTGAAATTATGAGGTTGAATGAGAGAGCTCCATTAGCCTTATTCTGAAACCTGGTTACACCACATCAACAGTTTTACATTTTGCTTTTATATATATAATGATAGCGCGCAAGAGTTTAAGAAGTCAACATAGAAATATTGTTAAGTGACACTATACCCAGACAAAGATAAATTATTAATTCAACATAAAAATATAATAGTCGATATGAGATAATTAACGGCTTCATTTTCCTTTTTAACTCACAATAATGAAACACCCTTGTCTTGCAAAAATTGCAAAACACTCGTATATCAACCATGAAATTATCAAAGTGGTCATTTTCAATCAAAATAAGTCATCTTCTTCGTCGAAACAACTAAATTGATATTCATTCGAAAATCAAAATTTTAAAATCAAACTAAAACTTTAAGTATGCCAAGGGAACACTTAACAAGTTATTGCATAGTCTAATTGTATGTACATTCCTAATCTTTAGACTCAGTAAGTAACATAGGGGCATGGCCGAGACTCGAGAGGATGAATTCGTATGGTGTTAGTGATAAAGAGATTGTCGTGTATCTATAAATCAAATAAGCTAAGTATAAGAGTTAACTCAAGTAGTACGAACTCTTTATCTCAATCATTAAGTTGGAGGTTTCATTCTCACTCGCGACTTAGTACGTTCAGTTGGACTAAAAAACATCAAATGAGCTGACCAACAACAAAAATTCTAATGTTCACCGGGTGTGCAAGAATATTATACACCCTCACCAATGAGATGCTTTAATTCTTATTTTAGAAATATTATATATTCTATTATTAAAGGATAATTTATTCAATTCTAATATTCTCATTCGGTAGGGTGTACCCAAGAATTTCTCAACCAACAATACCTAAAGTTAGTAGTTAAATATAGGTTGGGCTGAGTCCACAGGGACTGAAGAACAAATTTCCTATTTGGGATTTTGTTCTAGTTTATGCTAGATCACAAATATTTGGTTTCGATTGAATATATAATAAGTCTAATTATATAAAGTAAGATTACTTAAACAAACAACAAATAAGCAAAACAAGTGCGTAAAAAAGAGAAGTAATAAATCAATAAGAGAATAGCATAGGTTGGTTGGGTTCACAAGAGTGCAATTGGGTCAAATTGGGGTATGGTAAGAGTCAAAACTAATAAATTGTATAGGTTAGGTTGAGTTCTATCGATTTACAACTAACGTAGGTTAATAGGTTATTAGGTTGAGGTTTGTCGATTTACAACTACCATAGCCCATAGGTCAATAGGTTAGGTTGAGTTTTGTCGATTTACATCTGCCATAGGTTAATAGGTTAGGTTGAGTTCTGTCGATTTACAACTACCATAGGTCAATCACAACAAGCTATCTCAACTTATTGTGTTTCTCAATCAAGATACACACACCTTACACAACTCCAAATGTGACCATATATCATTACCATTAAGGTAAAAACATTGCTCAATTCGAGTACACTTGAGAGTTATGCGAACTTTCTTTAAAGGGGTCAAGTGTTTTCGATACTCTCTAAATTAACCTAGGTAGCATGAAGAGTTTTTTTAACCAGTCATTTTGTGTCTGATACCGACACTTCTCGGACACACGCCTAAACATATCAGACACCTGTAAAATCGTGTTTAACTTTATTCATTTATATGGGCACGTACCCATGTTATTTGGACACGTGTCCGACGAGTGTCCTTACTATTTGGACATCATTTGGAAGACATTGATTAGAAGATGAGTTTGGATCAGAAGTGAAAATGAGTTATATATATTGAAAGACATTGATTAGAAGATGAGTTTGGATCAGAAGTGAAAATGAGTTATTATAGTTAAGGCCCAATTTTAAATCACTTGCTTAAATACCTATATATTAAAAGACTAGTTTTCTTTCCCGTGCGTTGCACGGATATTAGAATAAGAAGTTACAACTAGTTTTACTCCCGTGTAATTTGCACGGGTTCATTATTAAAATTATTGTCAATTAATTTAATTAAACATGTATATTATTTCTATAAAAATAGTTTTATTCTCGTTCAAATTGCACGGGTTTATATTTTAAAACATTGATATATCTAAATATTAAATAAATTCACATATTAAGTTTTATACGAAGTATTATGTAGTAGTGTTATTTATTTATTGGTTATAAGTTATATGTGTTGCATTATGAAAAAAGTTGTAAAATGGAATAAAATAACTACTTTTAATATGAATATGTGATACGAATTAATATTACTTGTACTTCACTTATTAATTATATGTAAAGCTGGACAACAATGTAAGAAGTCTACCATCTAACCCAGCTTATTTATTTTAGTGTTTTAATTAAGGTTTTATTTGAGTTTTTTTTATATATTTTTCGTCATACGAAAGTCCATTATTTTTTGAGATATATACGCTAACCTATCGAGTATTCATTTGTATTCCACTGTACCACATTACCATCTTGAAATTTTGGTCCAATTTTTTACTTTTTACATAAAATTAATTTAATAGCTGTTTTTATTTAAAATATTTTAATAACTAAATTAAATAAGATCAGTTAATTACGTCTTTTCTTGGTTTTTTGAATTGTGACCATAAAAATTGATTTATACAAAATTTTATTTTTATACGGGATATTTTAGATCCATTTTATACTTTTAGTTCATATGAGTATGTAGCTATATTTTATTTTTAAAGTAATTAAACATTGATTTTTAAAGAATTTAGACGATCATGCTATTGTTTTTTCCTTTGAATTTGTGTTTTTAACAATATTGTTATTATATTTATTAATTTATAGAACAATTACTTTTTTAAAAAAAATTATAGAGGTGAAAGTTTAAGAAAAAAATATAAAAGACAGTTAAATGTCGAGGAAGTAATCGTAAAAAAAAAATGAATAATGTTTTTGGGTTTCAAAGATGGGCCCACCAGAGCAAAAATGGAAAAACAAAATAAAAATGGTTGATTAATGACGTGGCTTAATGTGGATGCATTAAATGTTTCGGTATTAATATAGATAAGATTATAGTGTATTGTACTACCTTTTTAGTTGTAAAAAACTAATTATGAATTTAATGTTTGATATACTATTCTTTTAGATTTCAGCAGTTACTAATTTAACGTCGTGTCTATATTGAGAATAAGTAGAGAATTCTTTATTTAGTTAGCAGATGAGGTATGAGAGAAATGGTGAAGCAATGAAGAGTTCGAAACAATACATCTGAAACGATATAATGGAGTTTAGTGTGTTACGAATTTACAAGCATTTTCATCTTGAAATAAATTAACTCAATTAAAAGCTAGTGATATAATACTGATATGACATATACTTCATTAATTCTTATTCAATGTTCTATTTTTGTACAATTTAATCTAATGTTTTCCTTCCATACTTGGTAAAATAATTGACAAAAATACATTCTTCTATTTTTTGTATTTACAATGATATCATTGCAAATTTGCAACTGCAACTCCACGTTACGACATATTTTTATACACATCCCTAAATATTTTCAAGAATACCCCCACAAAAAACACTATAAAGTCTTTCCACATTAAAAATTATTCCCCGACCCAAGGTGAAAATATGTAAGAATAAATATTTTGTTATTTATGAAATACCTTTCAATACCCATTTAAAATAAATGCGTGTCATTCACACAATTATTCCAGATCACCTATCTACCTCATCATTGTGGTATTTAATATTTATATATACTACTTAAATCCAAATTTGACATTTTTGGGATTTCTCTAAAGTATAATATATTTGACATTTATCTCATTTCGTTTGCATAATTAAGTACAAAAGTGTATAATATTCAATTGAATAGTAGTGCTACTCTTGTACCAAAAAATAGTAGTGTTGTTCTTAATTTGGTCGGAATGTGATTGATCGCAAATATTCCTTTTAGGTAGGAATTTTTTAGACTTAAATATTTAACTAATTTCATTTATTTGTTCCACACATTTTTAATTAAGACGGGAAGTAATATGAAAAAGATAAGAACATAACGTGTAAGAAAAATATAAGAACATAACGTATATTCATTTTAATGTTAAGACGAAGACAAATTGAGTTAGTTCTTTCTTCCGCTTTCCCATTTTCATTTTTAATAGAAACGCTGAATAATGTTAATAACCTTAAATAATAAGTATATAAATATTAAAAAATAATGTTCTAAATCTAGTAAGAAAATTGTAAATAATCAATTATTTTTCAATTCATTTCTGATTTTCATTTTTAATAAAAACGTTGAATAAAGTTAATAACTATAAATAATAAGTATACATATCGTAAAAAATAATAATGTTTCAAATCTAATAGGAAAATTGTAAATCATCAACTATTTTTTATTTTTCTAAATCTAATATAAAAATTTTAAATAACTAATTATTTTCTAATTCTAATAGAAAAATTATAAATAAGAACTATTTTCTAAATTTCTAATTCTAATAAAAAAATTGTAAATAATATTTTTTTCTCCTAATTCTAGTAGAAAAATTGTAAAAAAAATCATTATTTATAAATAGTAGTGTTTTGAAAAAGGTAGAGACTACCACGTTGCTCGAAAAAAACCTCCTTTAATTATATATATTGATTAACACAGCTGAAGTTTTTTCCACCTAAGTTACATTCTTCTATCTAATATCTAATATTTATCCCCCTAATTAATTTCATGCCATAAATACTACATTATAATTTGTACACAAATATAATTTAAATATGGATTATTTCATGAGAAAAATTCATCATATGGATGTCCTGCAAATATCACTTCATCCTATCAATAATTCCAGTTAATTCTATCATATCCACCATTATTTTCCCCATAACAGTCTAAAGATGAATTAAATCCATCTTATCCATCATATCAATAATTCCAATTAGACACTGTTATGGGAAGAATGGTGAATGAATTAATTTGGAATAATTAATAGGATGAATTGATATTTGCAGGACATCATATGATGGATTATTCTCATAAAATAATCATTTAAATATTTATAGTAATGATCTTTACTATGAATAAATGACTAACTATCTTATGCATGAAAACTATGCATACAAAGCTTTTATATTAAAAAAATAACCCTCTATTTATTAAAATAATAGGTGAAATCTCAAATTTTACAGCTCAAATTACTCTACCTACAAACTCGGACTCGCATGTTTAGTTATTCTTAAATATTTGGATTAAAATTATTAGTTATTCTATAGAAATTATGGTACTACTTTATAATTGTTATTTATCAATATGTTGTAGAGAAATATATCTATTAAGATACTTTGATTACCATATTGTTATAATGTGTGACTTATTCTAAGACAGATATTATAAACTGCAAGGCTATATGTTTTACTTATTTTATTTTCACATTTTAACCTTAAATCCCCCTTAATACTAAGAGAATAAAGGTTCTTTTATTTTCTTGCAAATGGTTCTATCTAAATAAAAAGACGGGTAAAACTTTCTTTTTTTAAAGTATCTTTTCATTAAAATATAATCTTATAATTAAATTCAAAATTATGATTTCTTAATAAAATAAAAATAAAAATTGATCTTAAAGTATAAACTATAAGTTGGGAAATTTTTCATTAAATGTAATAATTGTTAACTTTAGAAAATAACTTGATATATACTTACCATTAACTTTGTGACAAATTTTTTTATTAAAATAATTGGAAATAAATTATAAAATGAATTCTTAATTTTATAACGTAACTCAATTCTCCTTAATTAATTTTCCATTATATATAAATAACACCCTAAAAATAAATACTCTATATATACTGCAGATTGAGCATGATCTGTACTAGTTTAATATCAAATACATTTATAAAAGAAAACTAGTTTTACGCCCGTGCAAAAAATGCACGGGTTTAATTTTATTAAATTGAAAAATCAATAAAGAATGTGAATAAATTAAAAAAAAGTTATGATTTTAATATTATTTTAATATTATATATGTATTTTTTTCATTTATTGGGCTCGTTTAATTTGATATAACGTATGTGTTCAAAATATAATACATTTAGAAAAAAATGCTATCCGTTTTTCAACTCTATTTATAATTTTTTTTTATTTTGTTGTTTATCTTTGTTGTAGAGGTAAATATGTAATTAAAAAAAATGGTAATTATTAGTGAATAATGCTCGTTATACGATGAACAATAGTAACATTATCTCAATGCATTCTCTCGGCTATTTACTTGTTCGTTTTTTTAAAAAATAAGAGTTAAATTTAATTTAATGATTTTTCAAAGTTAATTAATTTTAATAATTTTACAATATATTGAATTAAGAAGTTAATAATTATTGAATTAATAGAAAAAATGAAAGGAAGAAAGAGGGTAATTAATTAGTTTGAGGATCATGGGAGACCCTACATTAATGTTAATCAATTTTTTTTATGAAAATCAACAACCAATGAAAATGCTTGAAATTCTATTTCTTTTATAATATAGGGATTTGAGGGTTTATAACCATAAAATAACTATAGTATTAATTTAAATAACGTGTCTCGTATCTTAAATTTCACGAGATGTGTTACGTGTTCGTGTCCTATCTATTTTCGTTTTGGTGGTACAAAGAGATTTACCCATGCAGTTACACGGCTTACACCAATAAGGCAAACAAGTTAGGCAGGTTAGTTCGAACAAGTTCGTGTTAGGCGTGTCATACTCTGGGTCTAGTTGTGCGTTTTTCAGTTTCGGTCATTTCAAATGTATCAATAGTTTTATCAATGATTTAGAGTATTATGTCTTTGACTAAAAAAGTGTGTTATGACGAATTAAATACTTATTTTAGTGTAAACAATACTTGGCGTTATTTCAAATTAGTTATTTCGGTCATTTTATTTTAAATCGATTTATTTATAGTCGAGTCATTTAGATCGTATATAGCCTTAGGTTATAACAAAGCTTGGACCAATTTCAAATCAGTTTAGATCTTACGCAATTTGCATCGACAATCAAAATACCTTTCAATTGTCGGGCCAGCATTTAACGAAATCTACCCATATCTGCCATTCCTTATGTAAATTCATAAGGAACAAGTACCTCTTTCAAGATTAACATTCATAGTCGTCCTCAAGAACCTACACCATTAACTTCAAAAGGAACAAGTACCTCTTTCAAGATTAATGGTCCAAAATTAATATGAAAAAACATGATATGTTTGATACCAAAAAGGACATTATAATCATTTTTAAACGAAAGGGCAAACTTGAAAATCTATTTGGTAGTAAGAATGACCAGTGGTAGTGGCTCTAGGTTGAAGCGTAGCGTTGGCCACATCTAATTGGATAATAGTTGACTTTTTGTAAGACCGTACTCTTTTTGACTGAAACCATCTGAACTGAACTGAACTGAACTAAACTAAATTTAGTGAAACTGAATTAAACTGAATAGTGTTGAACTAATTTGAAGCAAAAGTTAGTTTATGAAAAGAAAAACTAAACTGAATTAAACTAAATATAGATAAATTGAGCTAAAATAAGCTAAAATAAAGTCAAAAATAACGGAGTTTCGGAGTAACCATTTCTTCTAAATTTACTTGCCACAACATGTAGAGTATGTTTATTCTTTTGTTGACTCCTCATACGCTGTCGTTTCCCCACAAAGTTCCATGATCAATTCGATGCGATCTTATTTTAGCTTATCAAAAAATAATTGATTCAAAAGAAGTGCTATATTAGTATTACTATATATATTATTAGTAATAGCCATTAAAGCAACTTGTTACAAGTTGATACCTAAAATAAATTATAATCGGATTTGAAAATAATTTTTAGTTTATTTTTCATATTACACGGTAAATTTAGAGCTTAAAAATGGAGATATTATTACTTAAATAAAAACCAAACTTGAAAATCCTATGAAACATATAAATGTGGAGAAAATGTGTTGTTACACATGACCCGTATATCGGTGGCGCATTTACTAATAATGCGACCACTCTCCGGCTCTCACTTTCAGCCTATTTGGGACTCGGGTCATACACATAGGTGACTTACCCTTGAATAAGTTGTAGAAGTGCATACATAATGCGTACCTCTTGTAAACTATTCGATATGACCCTATCGGCTTCACCCACCATAATCGACCCCAGTGACCGGATAGCCAACAGCTAAACAATTCTAAACTTCTAACGTGATGAAGAAGTGGGCTTTACGTACTAAAGCATTCCTAATACTCATCATATGGCCATATGGGCTCTATTTCGGTCTGGACTTCAATGTTTCGGCTTGGATTTGTCACTGCTCAGAGTGCTCACTGTTAACTACTCCATACTATTTAATGGATTACTCGCTCGTTTCAATCATTTTTTATCCTCTGCTTTTTACACGTTTATGAATGTTCATTTTATTTTGTAAATATTGTACTTACACAAGTGTAAAAATTATAAAATTTTGGTACTCTTAGGGTGTGTTTGGATTGAGGGTTTTGGAAGGAAAAGAAAGGGAGGGAGAATAGGGGATTTAGAATCTCTTGTTTGGATAGAAAATAAGGGAGGAGGGAAATGGAGGGGAGAGATTTGGAGGGATCTATTTTCTCTCCTACAAGGCAAATCAAAATCTCTCCACAATAGGAGAGATTTGGAAGGAAATTGTAACCAAACACCCATATTTCCTTTGCCCTCCCCTTCCCTTCCTTCCCTTTCTCTTCCCTCCTTTCCCCTCCCCTCCCTTTCCCTCCATTTTTGTTATCCAAACACACCCTTAAAGTACTCATTAAGACGAATCAAACAAAATCTTTTACAACTATATTTTTTTTTGTTATGTATAGGAAATTATTTTAAGGATTATCTTCCTTCATGAATTAGTATCCGAAAAGCAAAGTACAATAATTGACCATGACGAAGAGAGTTGTTTTTAGTGATATTAGCAAGTATGACCATTACTCAAACATAAATTGTTATGTTTATCTTTTTTTTTTGAAAAAGTTTTTTGATAAGCTAGTATTTTATGTGATAACCGACATACTTAAAAATCATAAAGTATCAATGTAAAATATCAATTTTGTCAAAATTAAATAATAAGTTCATCAATTAAATCTAGGTACTACCCCTATTCCGATCATTTGCTTTCTTTTAGGCGTTATTTGGTTGTCTTTTAAATCCATTAAAATTGGAATATCATGGAAAGTGGCTAAACGGAATCTAGTTTGGCTAGCCAATTCATGGGACGTAGAACTTTTTAGGGAACTTCTCCGTAGGTAAGTGAGAGTTCTCACATTAATTGAAGCTCCCATATTCAACCAAACAACATTTACACGATTCACATTCAAGTTCATCTGAATTTAATTTTCACGGGAATCTTATTTTTCTATGGCAAACCAAAAAATTCCTTAGTTTTTGTACAACGACCAAGGAAAAGGGATGAACTGATTCACTTGAATAGGTCTTCCTTATGACGGGTATATCCATCACAAACTTGCGACGGGTCAAGTACATCCACTTGTTTAAATAAGACAAAAATGAAAGTGCACAGAAAATCACTTGATTTGTCCTTATCTTCTCAAATAGTTTTTATTTGATCCGTCACAAGCTTGCGACGTATGTTACCGTCACAAATGAGAATTTATGTATGCCCTTATGTAGTTATGCTCATTAACAACACTCTAGTTTAAGTTAGCCTGCTTTTTTTCAAGGGAATGGACGTTTTATTTCGGCCTAAAAAGGCCATGGCTAACCCCAAAAAGGCCAAGGTATTTTTGCTTGGATTTGGGCCTTGACCCAAATTTTGGCCTAGCCCAACCCACACTATTAATAGAGAGTTGTTTTTCTCCTATAAAATTTGTTAAAGTAATTTTAACTATTATCGTTATATGATTAAGATTGTAAAAACGAAGTCTATATAGCATAAATTGTATTCACGAGTACATGATTAAGCATTCTAAAGTGGTGGTGGTGTATTTTTTTTGGAGAATAATTTATACACTTTGTTATCATATTTTACAATTTTATACAGTCATTATGATTTTAATGTACTAGTGTCTTATATGTTACACTACTTATCTAGTTATATCCTTGGGTAAGTACTAAATTTTAGGATAAAAATCTCATTTAAATTTAAAAGCCAGATCTAATCTACCAGGGTCGTTTTGGGCTCAATATAAAGGTCACATATTGATCCATGCCACATATACGGCTTTTCTGTCATCTGACCAGACTCATGATCACCTCTACACCAAATTGATGATGAAAAAAGCTTGTGTTTTCAATGGTGGTGAATCTAGAGTTGACAATATGGAACTTACTCTGCTCATTCTAGAACTTTCTAGATGCTTCTATACAACTCATGTATAGCTGTACAGTTGACTGTTTGTAACTAACTTTGACTCATGTAACTAACTTTGACTCATAGTTTGTAAGAACTTAGTATATAAACTGATCTTGTAACAGAATTTACCAAGTTTTGCTAATATAAGAATCAATTTTATTTAGCTTTCTCTTCTATATCGAATCCACTTTTTTCTGTTAAGCTTACGTTCCATTAATGGCTGCTTCAAGATTCGTCAATGGTGATTGTTCATGTCACTTTGTTCAATTTCACAACAATTAGTTTATCAAATTTCTTTATGTGTCGGGTTTTCATATCGGTTGGGTCTATTTTATTCATGTAGGCGAAATTATCCCTTTTTCTCAGCCACTTGTTCACATTTTATTAAAATATCCCTTAAAATAAATATAGAAAAATGTAACAAATAATTGAGACGGATGAAGGTGTTTTAACCTAAATAATTCACAAAAATGTCACATTCATCTTATTAAAGTCATTATTAATCTAATTTGTTATCAAGTTATCCACCAACTTGAGTTATTTTCAGGACATGTGTCATTTTGGATCGGTTACAGACCAGAGAATTAGGACAAAGAAGATACGAGTACTAGTTAATAGTTAGAGATTACTGTAGTTGTCTTAGCCAGTTAGCCTAATGATTAAAAAAAAGTATAGTAAACAATAAGTCCTTAGTTCGAATCTTTCATCCTCGTTATTGAAACACCCATATGACTAAATTAGTTATGGTTAATGGTTTGATCTCAGTTCATGAGGTTGAATCGGTTCACCAAATTTTCAGATTACTCCAACTCTCCAACCTCTTTCTAAAGAGGCAGTGATTATTAATTTTTTCTCCTAGAAGTCATGAGACCGCTCATGTTGATTATTAGCCTTTCGATCGTAATTATTTGTTTATCTTTTATATTTATGATAAAAAAAAATGAAAGATAAACAAATGATTGAGACGGAGGGAATATTTCTTAGCAGCACATTCATGCGCCTCTTTCATTGATTATTGGTTGGTTTTCCCTGTATTTCAGTTTATACATAGGATTCCTGTTCCGAGTGCGCTTTTAGGGGATGATGATAGTGATGCTTCAATCACTACCATCAGTGGCGACGGACAGCTAGGTAGCACGGACACTTCTCGTAATGAGCCGTACCGTATCCGACACCGACACTCAACGGACATACGCCGAAACGTGTCGGACAGCTAAACAGTCGTGTCTAACTTTCTACATTTATTTGGGCACGTGTTCGACGCGTGTCCATGGTATTTGAGCCGTGTCCATCGCGTGTCCACGGTATTTGGTTTTCATTTGCGGTGCATGATGTTTTTCATACGAGAAATGCGCTATCGAAAGAGATTAATTAGAATATTAGTACGGATTAGAAATGAAAATGAGTTATTATCAAGGGCAAGTTTTATCCTCATTTATTTAAATTTAAAATTAATATCAAATACTTTTACAAAAATAAAATCAAACATTTATAACTACAAAATGTATATTTTATTAAATTTAAATAATGTGTCTCGTGTTCTAAATTTCATGGCATGCCGTGTCCCGTGTTCGTGTTCGTGTCGTGTCCGTGTCCGTTGTAGTGCTAGCTAGACGAACAGTGGAAATATTGAAGCTTTTATTTAATTAAAAATTTTCCATCTTTCTTTCAAAAAAAAAAAAAGAAAAATCTCTCTTTTTTTCTAGTTTATTCTATTGCACTAGTAATTTAGCCTCGTTATATTATACTGAAAGGTAGGCTTGAAGTTAAAAACATGTTTGTTAGTCTATATTATGTGTTAAAGTATAAAATCGATCTTGAACTCTAATCATTCACTTAAGCCACGACGACCCTTCACACTTTATACGGACTATATGCCAATCTAAATCAACCCAAGCTCTTAAATTCGTGTGTATACGTGAAACAACAAAAATGTATACGAATCAATTGTAGCTGTATTAACATTAATACATCGCGTTATCTCACACTTGAAACCGTCTCGTACATGATACTCATGATTCACTACTACTAAGTAGTAACCCATATAACATAAGTATGACCTAATGACCTAAACATACTATTTTTGTTATGTACATAGAACTACTATCTCCTAACTTACATGATACATCAATCTTGCCAACAAAGCAAAATCACAGTACATCTCCAAATAATATAAAGCCTTGCTCTCTGTTCTCTTATTTGCTTAGCGCAACGAACCTTCAAATTCCTAGCCGAAAATGACGCCACCGTCATGCTTGACATCTTCATTCACCTCAAAAACTATAAAAATAATATGTACTATAATTTATATTTATTTCAAAAATAATATTTTGAAATGAGAATGGAGAAATTAAGAATGGTAAAGGGATTATATAGTTATGAAAAAAGAAGAAATGGGAAAAGGGGATTTGTGGTTGAGAAAAAGAGTGGGCCATATTAGAAGTTGGGCTAAGTAGGAAAGGCCCCAGATGTCTAAGGAATTGGACAAGAGATGATAAATGGTGTGTTTCCGTATTATCTACATAGATAATGACTTTGCATCAACTTCCCTGTTTACTTGCTTGTCTTTGTCTTTTTACTGTTCATTTTGTACTCTTAAACCTATGTTCACGTACCTCATGAGCAGTCAAATATCTACTCACCCAAGATTTAAATTATGTTGATAAATGGTTCTTTTAGAACAAGTGGCCGTAAAATATTTATAACAAAAATATTAAAGTGATGGTTTCTCTTATTTGAATGTCACTAGTTTTATTACCCGTGAAATTCACGGAATTATATATTGCTACATTGGTGGAGTTATGTAAGCTCATATGTACGGCCGCACTAAAACTTGATTACAAAATCGACTCGTAAGAAAAAAGTTTATTAATCAATACCTACATTGTTATAATATATAGTCAAAATTTATTTTCCACAATTAACTAAACAATTCAATATTTTTATTAAGAGATTGAGCCTCTGTAGTACCAACTACCATTAGGGTTCGCTAAACTAGTGTTAAGATTTTATTGGTACGAGTATTATTTTTCAATATGAAAAAGTATTAAGGATGATAATATGTGTTAAAACTTTTTATCATCCTGGCGTCAAGCTATTTTCCCGCATAACCTCCCCTACAGTATCATCACTGCAGTAGATTTTAACCACCAATTTCGGGATTGGTGTGGTTACTCTACGCCCATGACACCAGAATTATCTTCACTAAAGTTGTGGCACCGTGTACAAAACTCTGTCCCAAAAAAGCATGTTTTGGTTTCAAGTGCTCCATAGATTTTGTTAATGCTGGTTTATAATGAACCAAAAACACAAATAATGGATTCAGTATTGTTTGCACCATACAATTGTCGCCTTCCTTATAAACCAGAGGGAGAAATTCATCAAAATACGACCCCAGGGAACCATCGAAGTCATCAGGACTCTACAAGTCATCTTTGGACACAGGAATAATTTATTCCCGCGTAGCGATCTAGCCACAACGCTTAAAATTGCAGTCTTTCTTTAGCAGAAGAAATTTCGAAGCCACCATTGTCTTCAAAAGTTGGATGCACAGCTTGATAGTTCACGCTTCAACAGCGTCGAAGAGATTAGTAGAAATAGCAAGCACAATCTAGTTACTAAAGGTGATTAACAAACGTTCTCTTTTAATCCTCGCCATCCAGACTAGGTAGCACCAAAACGGACACGGACACGGACACGAGACACGACATGTCATGAAATTTAGGACACGGAACACGGCATTTAATTTTAATAAAATATACATTTTATAGTTATAAATTTTGGATTTTATATTTGTAAAAGTATTTGATATTAATTTTAAATAAATGAATGTAAAACTTGCTCTTAATAAAAAAATTATTTTCATTCCTCATCCGAATCAATATTCTAATTGATCTCTTTCGATAATGCATTTTCTCATCTCAAGAACATCATTCACCGCAAATGATAACCAAAATCATGGACACGCGACGGACACGGCTCAAATACGATGGACACGCGTCGGACACGTGCCCAAATAAATGTAGAAGGTTAGACACGGCTATTTAGGTTTTGGACACGTTTCGGCGTGTGTCCGTGGAGTGTCGGTGTCGGACACGGTGTCGGACACGGTACGGCTCGCTAGGAGAAGTGTTCGTGCTACCTAGCATCCAGACTTCATCAAATTGTTTATCCATTAGAGCTGTTGGATCTGCTAAACTTGGCGATGGTAAACTAAAATCTCATTTTTTTCTTGTTTTGAAAAAATAGACAACATGCTCTACGACAAGGTGAATAATGCGTGCATTTTATATGCGTTTATTCTCATGTTTAGCACGCATTTCTATGCTTTTATTTGATCTCTTTATTACATTTCCTCCGGTAATTGCTACTTTCGGCATGTTTCGTGTCTATTACAGATATGGAACCCATTTATGCATTTACAAGTCAAAATCGGTCGATAAAGGAGACGGAGCTCATAGTCCATGCCCGAGTCATTGGAGAGGTGTGAAGTCGTCACCAAAAAGGCCCTAGATGGGATGGAACGAGACAAGGAGTTGATAGACAAGCTGTTTACGTGGATAGACAAGCTATAGTTGTCTGTCGACCATGCTGAGGTGTCGATAGACAGGCTACTTATATCGATAGACAAGCTACTTATGTCGATCAACATTGAAGTTAGACACGGGAAGTTTGCGTTTGGAAGATGCATGTCTAGTTGGTCGATCGACACATGCCAGATGGATTTTAGCTCGTGATTTGTGGGCCTATTAGTTACTTAGTTGTTCTATTTCTTTGGACTAGTATTTAAAGTTTAGAACTTTTTGTTCATTAGGTTATCTTTTATTCTGCTCTCGACTGCTAAAAAAACTCTATTACGTAAAACTCTCTAAACCTTTTTAGATCTAGAATTATTTCCTTCTCCATTCCTAAAACTTGGATTCGTATTGTTGGTTACACGGTCATACTAACCTAACTACTAAATTAGTCATACTAATTAAGTTTATAAAATTAACTCTTTAATTTATATAGATCTTTATGCATGCAATATAAATGCGGAAATATAAAGAATTAGACCCTTACAATCGGTCTAAGTAAGCTAAGGATGATCCTCCACGGAGCAACCATGGTAGATTGCCTCATTTACGATGCACCCAAGACTCGCCCTTAATTACTAAAGACGTACACGGACTAGGTGACGAAAATTGGTTCTCCTTAAAATAAATTCTAATCTAATTAGAATTCAACAAATACTATAAAAATTATAGTATAATAATAACATATTTAGAGAGGTTTTGTGTATTTTCTTATACTAGCAAAATGGCATTAGGGTTAGAATAAGAATATATGATCAAGTCACATATATATAGAGGGGGGGGGGGGGGGGGATGCCGTGTGCATGGGCTCATGGGGAAGAGTTTTATTCATTTTGTCTTACCCACATGCTTAGTGTTAGGTCACATCAAACCCTAACAAAATGATAATAATTATAAGATAAAATATCACATAATATTATCTTGCAACACATACTTACACGACTAACATTGTGTAAAATGGACTTTCATTTTACAAATGTAATTTGTACAATTTGTGTAATATGTAACATCTTATGTGACATAATTTAATAGTATAAATTTAAAATATATTTATCATATAAATACTATTTCTAAATTAATTAAATCATATTTAACAAATTATTTTAGTAATTCATAATTACCGTCCCAATATATGGTTATTATAATAATCATCAATACGATATACAACGTTTGTTATAACCACGAACCTTTCACATTCTAATTTCGATATTTCAAAAATATCGATTAATATTTGACAATCAACACATTTCAATTTCAAATATAAATCTTACATTAAGATTCAACCTCTGATTTCTCAATATTCGATTTTAAGGAATTTGATCAATTAGTATCGTATACAATTGATCAATATATTAATTAAGGGGATTGTCTTATAGGTGCCGTGTGCATGGGCTCATGGGGAAGGGGATGCCGTGTGCATGGGCTCATGGGGAAGAGTTTTATTCATTTTGTCTTACCCACATGCTTAGTGTTAGGTCACATCAAACCCTAACAAAATGATAATAATTATAAGATAAAATATCACATAATATTATCTTGCAACACATACTTACACGACTAACATTGTGTAAAATGGACTTTCATTTTACAAATGTAATTTGTACAATTTGTGTAATATGTAACATCTTATGTGACATAATTTAATAGTATAAATATAAAATATATTTATCATATAAATACTATTTCTAAATTAATTAAATCATATTTAACAAATTATTTTAGTAATTCATAATTACCGTCCCAATATATGGTTATTATAATAATCATCAATACGATATACAACGTTTGTTATAACCACGAACCTTTCACATTCTAATTTCGATATTTCAAAAATATCGATTAATATTTGACAATCGACACATTTCAATTTCAAATATAAATCTTACATTAAGATTCAACCTCTGATTTCTCAATATTCGATTTTAAGGAATTTGATCAATTAGTATCGTATACAATTGATCAATATATTAATTAAGGGGATTGTCTTATAGGTGCGACCTAAATGGATCAACTGACCACCACCGTCGATCATACGACAGTTATGTCAAACTCTAGTCAGCCAATCATTACCGATTAATGTTGGTCAGTTGACTATATATAATATCGTATCATCCCTTGCATATTCTCTTTATGAGTTTTTGGCAATGATAATTATCACTGACGTGATCGCACTATTGTTGATGACACATTTCCTAACACGTATTTGGTAATTTTAATTCTTATTCCCTTCGTTCCTCTTGTTTAATCGTTATTGTTTACGTTATTGTTCTTTTTAGATTTAATTTATGTTTATTATTCTTCCATTAAATTTCATTATGCAATTCATTATATTTTCATCTACTTTGATTACTGTTATCAAATTTTCCATGAGTAGCTAAATTCTTATGCTAGGATTTAGGGGATCTATGGGGATTAAGGGTCTATACTTAGGTTATTAGGTCCAATTGATTTTATTAGTCTAGGTTGTTATTTGCAACATATAAAATACGAGTAATTAGTTAAAGGCCACAATTAGTTACTTGAACCGGTAAATCCATACCTAAGATTGAAAACCTGGAAAAGATTAGACCTGTTGCAAACATTAGGGTGCCCTAGTAAGTTGCGAGAGCCCGCTAGACGCATCTTAGAGCGAATAGCGATCCGAGAGGACCTTTTCACTGCTCTTTAGACTGATAATTGAGACCGACCTATGACCCTACCTTTGATCTGTAATGTCCCATGGTGAACCGACAATCCTAGTCTTCTCTCTTATTATTTTCACAACTTAATTTATCTCCTTTAATCTCTTTTACTTTAATTGCTTAGTTATTACTTTCAAACAAACAAAACCCCCGTTGTTACTAGACAGACTTGAATTAGCATTTAGATCGAATTTATTTTTGTCTCCCTGTGGATACGATCCCGACTTCCTTGCTACATTAGTTAGGTCAGTTGGTTATTTTTGATAGGGTTGCGACAGCTCATCAGTGAACAATTTGGAAAACTGTTTCAACATTTGTACATAATTCAATTAGTTTTCCAACACAGACTTTGTTAATTGTGAACAACTTTTAATGGCAGAATTTATTTCCCTTAAATTAGTAGCACTTAGTTTTGAAATACAATTTAATTATCCAAGAAATTCATCGTTGAGTGTGATACGTGCCTATTTTATGCATTTTAATTACTCTTTTGGCACGTATTTTCTTATATTTTCGTGACTTTTAGTTGCTATTTCTCCCGAAACGGTTTACTTTGGTATTTCTATGTTTTAAATGTAGGAATACGCGGAAGTGAGCAAAACTGAACTTTATTCGTCCTCCGGAAACTGTTTTGAGTAATAATGCGGAGCAAAGATCCGGATTGCACATCCTAATGTTGTTATTGGGCCAAATTCAAGCTGATACGTACAGAAGCGGTCGACCGACCCACCAGAGAGGTCGACCGACCTAAGCCCAGATTATGGAAAAGCCCAGCGTCAGCAGAAGCGGTCGACCGACCCGGAAAAGAGGTCGACATACCCAGATTTTGTGTCCGCGTCTTTTATTTCGTGTTTTACTTACCTAATCTTGTAATTAGAACTTATTTAAGGAGACCTAAACTCAAAAATTAGGTCAAGCAATCTATGTTAGTAAAACACTCCATGTTATTCAAGAACTCCATAGTTAGAAAGAGATTTTATTCCAAGTTTTCATCTTTTGTTCTTAATTCCAATTAAGTTGTAAGTTTGCTACAATTAATCTTTCCTTTTAATTTAATCTTGTTGTTCATCTTATTGTTGTTTCTCAATTCATGTTTTCAACTTTATTGTCATCTTTAATTATGTTGATTCCTTTAATGTTCTTAGTTCTTGTTATTGTTAGTTTCATAATTAAAAGTATGCATAGCTAATTCTTGTGATTAGGAATTAGGGGAACCATGGTAAAGATTTGATTTTGATAGTTTAATGATTGAATTACCAATCCCCCATTGTTGTTGGTAAACTAATCCTTAGGATTGAAAGATTATTAGGATTAGTTTAACAACAACTTTGGGATTGCCATATGAACGAAAGTTTAGTGCTTTTCTAGGAACCCTAAGACCGGAAGGATTGGGTAGAATATTGACCTAAAGGTTTATTCTTTGTGCCTTGGGATTGTGTTATTTGGTTATTTTACCTTTCCTTGACTTGCTTTGACCATGGGGAACCAAAGTTCCTAATCTCCTTTTTATCTTATTTTAATTCTCTTGTTTAATTGCTCTTTTAGTTGTTAGTTCAAACCTTAAATCAAACCCCCTTTTTTGGTTACTTGTAATAGACTTTAAATTCGCAAACATAATTAACTTTGTCTCCTTGTGGTTCGACCCTTGACTTATCCTGTCTAGTTTAAGCTGAGGTTTTATAAATCTTATCTTTGACACCCCTCAACGACGGGTGTCAGAGTGATTGAAATCACAAAGTAATATGACGCCTGATTTTATATATGATTCGTGTCGGATAGTGTAGTGGTTTGCCATGCTATGCATGTATAAGTCGCGTGTTTTGGATTGTGCTTGTTTTTCATCTTATCGTTTGAGTCTCACCATTTAAATGGAGTTTGTTGGAAGTTGAGAGAAGAGAACACGTCAATCAAGAGCGAAACGGCTCCGAAACGAACAACCCATAAGCTCAATCCCGTAGTAAGTTTGCCACAAATATTGTTATGTTTATTAGTATTTTGTCACGATTATTGTTATTATTAATGTATTTTGCCACGAATATTGTTACATTTATTAGTGCTTTGTCACGATTATTGTTATTATTATTGTTTTCAATTTTGTTTTGCTATGTAACTAATTCAATCTAAAACCAAGCTAAAATGCTAAACGCTACTAATAATAATTTTAATATAAGTATTTTGCTATAAAACCTAAAGCTTCAACGGATTTGAAGATTGAGTTTTAGCAATAATTGTTATTAATTAACTCTCAAATATCCTAGTAAATATATTCTTTATGTACTAGTGTTTTATCTATTATAATAAACAATTAAAACTGTGTAATAAATTGAGCTCGAGATTGAGATAAAACTCTCGTGCGCAGTAAGGAGCTCAATTTTTTCAAGTTCAAAAAACTCTCGACTCAAGCTCGTTAGTCAAATTTGCTAAACCGCAAATTTTAAGACACGGAGAAATGCTCTTCTAGTGAATCGAACCTACTGCTTGACCTACCTCCAACATTTATTTACTATATTTACATCTACTCGAATTTTTTACTACCGCACGACAATCTAATCTTTTAACATTTTACTATTTAGAGTCTGTAAATTGTCATCTTCATTATTCAAAATCCCACCATTTTATTTTAATTTTCCTAAAAAAGTCGGAAAAAAAACATCATCCCTTCCTCGGAAATTTTTCGAGAATATCGGTTCAACGAATTTAATGTATTGTATGAACTTTGAAATTAAAATCTTCTAATATCTAGTGTGCTATTATCTACACTTGATGTTTACCATTTTGTGTATTTTAATCTTATCTTATTATTAATATTGCTGACTTAATTATATATTTAAACTGATCAAATTATGAATCAATAAAAACTATTAATTAAAAAATCACTTAACTAAATGCGAGAATGAACATAAATCCTTAAATTAAAGAAAAATAATAAATACTTTGACTTTTTGACTTTCAATTTTTGAAACCCATTTGTAAAATATTGGGACTCTTAGGCCCTAGGATTTGAACACCGACTCTGATTTGGTGAGTTATTTCCATATTGATCTTTATTTACTGTAGCCTCTCTTCTCCCTTAAGATTACTAAATTTGTTAGAAAAATTAGCTAGTACTTTTGGCTTTTATAGAACGTATCTTGTTCTACCGTAATCAATATACTATAGGGTAACGAGATGCCTTTGTTACAACATTGTCTCGGAGCCCAATCAAAGTTCTAATTTGTGTTTTCTGCTTTCGCAATATGATTTTAAAGTTATTTGGGATAGTTAATTCTGGGTGGTAATATGGCAAGAGCAACACATCTTTGGTTTGTGTAAGAATGATAGTGATGAAGGTAAGGTCGTGTTTACTTTTATGTAGGTTAAGCTAATATATCTTAAAGACAACTGATCTACATTTGTTTTTTATCCATTTGCGCTTAAACTCGAGGAGCGATTTGGGTTTCATGTAGAGTTGTTTGATCTCTTAGAAAGCCGTAGAGATTTTGTGATGGGTCATTTAAGATCTCAATGGGAGTTTGTTACTTGGAGTTTTTTTGGGTTGAACTATCTCGTCTAAACATTGCCACCTAAAGAAGGGAGATTTTTACTCGTTTAAAATGTTATTTTGATTTCAACTTGGGTTATTGCCTTAGTGTAGGCATGTTGCTTGTGTTTGCTAACACTTTTTTTCGTACGAAGGTGAGGTGTTGGTGGTCCTTATGGGTAATTTAGTATGACGATATATTTGGGCATGACTCTGTTTTGGAGGAGATTTTGTTTCGTAGTTTCGTGTATGTTGTTTTTTATACATCATTCTTGTGACACCCTCTCTTTCGTATGGTTGTTATTTATGTTGTTGTTGACTTATGACTCAACTCAGTCGAGTTAGTCAAATTCGGTCGAGTTAGTGTAACTTGACCGAGTTAAGTCAACTCGGTCGAGTGGATGTAACTCGATCGAGTTAGTGCAACTCGGTCGAGTTGGTTGTCCCGCGTTCAGCGTCGCGGTTATTTATAAAAGATAAACCGAGGTTAAAACATAATTTTACCCTAAATCGGGAAACACAGTCACGCCCCCCTTTTCATATTTCTCTCCCAAAATCCCCTAAGAGTTCATAGCAAGTGTGGATCGCGCCGATCATCTAGCCTAGCATGTGTCGTCAAGCAAGTCTCATTCTTCTCGTTCGTATGTCATCTAGATAATAGTTATTCCTATGGTTAGTTATCCTTGTGTATGTTCTAAGGAGGACATTTTTTAGAAGAGTATTGGTAGAAAGCTTTGGATTTCATTCCTGTGATTTTGTCTCGAGGAAGGGTTCTCCCTACTCAGTTATCTGTTATGTGATTGTGACGGTATCTCTATTATATTGTGACGATGTTATTGTTGTGTTGTAAGACTGATATCACATGTGGTTATGAGATGAGATGTGGAACATATGCGTGAGACCGTTGCAGGAAACAACTCTCACTTTTACGATCGCTCTTCGTAGGACCCGCCATGGAGGGGATGTGCACATTAAGGATCTAGGTATCCCTTGTCGCGAACAAATGGAGGATTGGATGTGGGCCTAAAGGCCGCCACCTGTGATGTGATGAGATTGTGATATCAGTTTGGCTTTGGTGATATCAGCATGCTATGCTTTGAGATTTCATACTTGTTCTTGATTTTGGTCTTAACTATAATTGTGTATACACTGACGCTTGTGGTTTGTGCGATGTGATAATCCATTGGTATGATGAACAGGTTCTCAGGTACCGCGTGATTGATGATGCGTTGGCTAGGAGGATGGGTCGTCACACAATTTTGTAGCGTCACAGATTATATTTACTAGCTTCCGATGTTGCTTTGAGTTTGTTATATTTTTAGAGACATTGTAATCACTTTACTTTATTTTTTATAATAAGTTACATTATCGGTTACTTTCATATTATGCCTCGGGAAAATGAGATCGTAGCACTTTCATAGTCTGATGGTCCTCCCTAAAGGCCTTGGATTATGAGGGTGTTACAATTCCATCTATTGTGACGTTGGGTATCTCATACACATGTGTGTTGTCATTTAGTAGTTGACGTGCTCTTAGGATTGTCCTTCATTTAGTATGATAATATGTTGGGTACTTAGTAAGTTTGACAGTAACACTCGGACATACTGGGGAGCCTTAACCAGACCTTGCCTAGTAAGCAGCTCGGTTGTCCGAGGTAAGTATGTATATATCAAATAGACCATTACAAAACAACTAATTAAAGTATAAATGTATGTATTACAACATTACAAGTTAGTTATGTCAATATAAAATTCTAACCATAACTCATAGTTATTAGACAACCACTACTGACATTTGAGCATCTTGTCATCGTTGCGACCCTTCAGCAAGGGTAACAACAACAAACACCTGAAACATATCTCATTGCTCATCATTTGTCGGCAATATCAAATTGTTCACCGCAGACACAGACATAAAGAAGAAAGACCACACAAAACACCACCAAATACAGGCTCATAAACAAATAGCAACCCACGGAAAGGTACAATGAATGGAACACAACAACCCGAACTCCATACCAGAAGTAACCGTCTACACATCGGAACGTGTAGCCCTGTCTAGACCTGTCAAAACCTGACCCGACCCGAAAACCGACCGTAACCCGACCCGTAAATAACCCGTAAATGACCTGGTTTTTTCAACCCGAACCCGAAAGATACCCGAACCCGTTTTGACCCGTAAACAACGGGTAAACCCGACCCGCAGCGGGTTGACCGTTGGGTCAAGACAATATATCATTTTTAAAATATACAATGTCATATAAGTATTGATGACTTATAAATTTTTGAGGAGAAATATGTAAATATATGCGGTATGCCACATCATCACCTCAAACAACATGCCACGTCATCACCTCAAAGTGTGTGTCACACCGTCACTTTCACCATAGTACGTCGAATTGCATTCCACGTCAGCAGCGCCAACTCATCACCTCGAACCACATGCCACGTCATCACATCGAAGTCTATGTCACGTCGTCACTTTTAGTGTAGTACGTCAAGTTACATTCCACGTTAGCACTGTCACCTCATTATTTCGACGGACCACATGTCACGTTATTACATCGAAATGAGTGCCACACTATCACTTACACCTCATTCCACATAATTGTCTAGGACCACATGCCATATCATCACCTCAAAATATGTGTCATACCGTCACTTTCACCCTCAGATCACATGTCACGTCATCATTGTTATCTTATTTGAGTCTCATTATCGTACTTAGCGAGTTAGTAAGGATAATGATGATGATAACATGGTGATGTTGGTGGTGAGGGCAAAAATGGTGACAATTAAGTTAACTAAGACGAGCAAGAGGATAAAAAACGTATAAAGGATAGGAATACGATATAAAAGAAGTTTTAAAAAATGGGAGGAAAAGATGTTGATTGACCCGTATTTTTACCCGAACCCGACCCGGAACCCGTATAGACTTGACCCGTATTTTACCCGACCCGAAATACACCCGACCCGTATTTTACCCGAACCCGTATCTACCCGACCCGTAACCCGCTCGTTCGACCTGTTTGACAGGTCTAGCCCTGTCGGATTTCCCATCGGAACAGGTAATCCATACCGCCAGTGGGGACCATGGCCTTAGCACCTAAGACCCACTCATCGCAACGAGCGTATCCTGATCATTAATGTGCACATCCCCTCGTGACGAAAGCTACAAGGGGTGAACATGAGGTTGGAACCATCTTCCGACAATGGTCCCAAGTCACAATTTCATAAGCATCAGATTATCTTCATCATCATAAACAATACAACTCAATCATACTACACTCGAACATCGTCACATACAGATCCATAAATTGAACACTGACTAAGTAGGAAGAACCTACATACCTTTCGCAAGCATCATCGCAACCAAGTCATAAAGCAATCACGCTGCCTCCTACAACCATCCTACAACAAAGCTGCTACCCATTACTAACCCAAAAGGAATTACCGAGGTCAAGTCTAAAGATGATTAACTTACTGGTAGCTAACAAGGCGTCGACAGTGAAGAAATCGACTTTACAACTCTTCGCTTACGTCATAGCTTTCGTGACAGGGTTTTATTAATGTGCGAGAGTGAATGAAGGGTGGAGGAAATGGGCAGAGAATCAATTTAGGGGGTGTTTGGTTCAACTTAATTTGGAATGAGGTATGGGTTTGGAATGACTTAAACCCATACCAAGTGTTTGTTTAGAATTTTTTTTGTTTTCAAACCTATACCTTAAACCCATGAGGTATGGGTTTTGGAAACCCTAGGGGGAGGTGGATATCACCCATTCCAAACCCTTGGGTATCAAATTATATAAAAAATAAAAAATTTCATTGTTTGTGAGCATTCTACGTTTATCATTGTTCATCTTCTTCTTTCAATTCAGATATTTTTTTCCTTTATATTAGTACTTTTCTTTTGCACAACAATTATTTTGACTCAACTGCTTATCAATTTAAATCCGTATTTCTTGATTCTAAAATAATTTTTTGAGTTAATTCGTAGTTCATCTGCACTTTACTTATTTCTGTTTGAGTTAATTCGTAATTCATCTGCACTATGTTTTTTGAGTTAATTAATGTGCACTATTTTTTTTTTCACTACAATATTTTTTCGACTCACAATGAGGATCGGAAGAAAGAAGTGGTATTTGAGATGTTAAGTCGTAATGCCTAAATAGTTTATATTCGGATCATAGACTCGTTTTTTTCTTATGCAGTTAGTGAATAATAATTTGAACAATGTTTTATAATAAGTTATCATTTACTTTGGTATTCATTTGTATTTTTGGAGTTTGAAAATTCGAATCTTACTTTATAATAAGTGCCATTTATTTTGGTATTCATTTGTATGTTAAGTCGTGATTCTATACATTTGTAAAGTTTATATTTTGTTTTTAGTTTAGATGATATATAATAATTATTTTAATAAGATGATAAAAACATTTAATTTGATTTCTAATTCCAACATTTTTCAATCCAAACACAATGTATAAGAATGAAATTGATTCCAGTATTGAACCAAACACATGGTATCAGGAATCAAGTTGCAACCCCATACCACCCTGGAAATCTGGAATGATTCCTGATTCCAAACCAATACCACTATTTGAACCAAACGCCCCCTTAGGGTTATCAGATTTAACAAAAATGATTTATAAGTGATTTAGATTAAAACCTTCGTTAAACGAAATAACCCGCTGGTTAGACCGTACTCGACCGAGTACCACGCCAGGTCGAGTACCTATTTGCCAATGAGGTGCAAAGGTTCTCCTTTCCGCCAGACTCTCTTTATGGTGAAGGGTTGGTCAACGGGTCCCAAAACGACGAGTATTACACATATGCCTATATTTGGTACTTTGTATGTTGGTCACGTTTGTGCAGACTTGGTCCATTTGTCCGTTTTATGGGTTGTGTTCAATTTAGAGTGGCGATTACTAGTATAAGTAGTGACTTGAAGATCGAAAATTTGATAAAAGCTAATTTTGGTTTGTGTTATACGATTCAGGTTATTGTAAAGGATTTGAGTGACCTAGTAGTTGTCTCTCAACAAGTCTTGAGTTGTTTTGTTTTTGGACTTTGGTTTGTTTAAGAGCTTATGTAATTTCTAATAATCTTTATTTCCTATTCAGCTTAAATTTTTTATTTTAGGGTGGAATATGCTATACAAGACTTTTATATCAGTCTAGGTTAATCAAGACGATGAGATAATTGGTGAACACAATTCTATGAGAATCGAGTTGTAAGACTTTCTTTGCAATGATGCTTCAATTTGTTTCGAACTCAAATTGGTTAATGACTTAATGCCGATAACTTGTTTATTGTGTGATTCATAGTCTTAGCTTGCTTGTGGATTATTATTAGGACAAGTTTGAAGTGAAATTGAAAATACAATCTAAGAACATGCCATATAAGTGGTTGAGCCCCAATTGTAAGGGGACAATGAACATCACTCGAAAAGGGATGGACTTAAATCCTCTCATTAATTAAGCAAGATAAGGATGATACTTCATGTGATTGGATCACACTATTTTATTCGAAACTTATTTCATAGTCAATTGTCCTAAAATACAAAGTATCAATCACTCCCGGCATTGACAAAACTAACTCGCATGTCATTCTACAGTCACTCACTTTATTATCACATTTTCGTAGGACTATTTTGGACTGTCCTGTGTCCAATTAAGAGTGACATTATGTGAACTTATACGAGTAACTTAGGTGATTGATGTAAGCTTAAAATCTAATTAGACAAGATCTAAAGTTCAAACCATCTCACTTGTGACAGACACTATATATCGCAAGCTGAAAACGGATAGTGTACCTCTCACAATAAGGCAAGTGAGAGAGCAAGTAAGAAAAATGGAGTGCTCCATGAATAGTGGCATTTGCATTTTGAAGGAGGACACAATTCGTCTTCAGCTTTTGATGAATAGTGTCTGTCTTCAACGAGATATTGTGTCTAAAGTTATTAGGTTTAATATCGATTGACTTCGCTTACCTGAGGATAAATTATATTATAATCGATCTTATGTTATTTGTTTGCCTTTGGTTTTAGCACAAAGAGAAACAAGAGTGGAGATGATGATTTGTGAAGGTTACTATTGAGTGACAACTAACAAATAGACAATGAGTTATGTCTATGATGAAATTACATTTCAAAAGTATATTCTCAATCAATATATATAGGTAAAGAAGTGAATGAGACACTCGTAAATGAAATACATAAACATATGACTAAGACGGAGCGAATATGACTTATTCCTCGATAACTATTCAGCTGATGAATTTTTCATCAATAATACAAATTATTGATAACTAAATCAAATTAAACCTAAAATGTAAATATATATATATATATATATATATATATATATATATATATATATATATATATATATATATATATAGCGAGTGTAAGCCATGTTCTTTCTAATTTAATTTCACCTCGTTCTTGTATAAGATCGCTGGCACAAAAAAAATCAAGTACATTGCTTTAATTTTTTGAAGTTCTTAGCACTTTAGTCTTACGATTTTTCACTTATCTCTAAGATTTTTGGAATTTCAGACATTATATTGAACTTTATTATGTATATAATTTATCGGAATTACTTATTTCACATATGAGTTTTACTCTTTTACATATGTTTTGGTATTAATTTTCCATCTAATAACTTCCAATCTCAAACCTAATCAATTATCTTTTATTTCTACCTTTCTCATAAAATCTAATTTGATTATTCCAAATTTTTTATCTTAATTCATTAATCAATAAAATAATTTAACTATTTATTCAATATTACTAGTAATATCTTTCATTGCTATTTTCTACACAAATTCTTAATCAACAATTGGGGGTTGTGCGTACGGACTCCCTTGTAAGGCTTTCATTTTACATCGAATATAGTCTCGCAATTGACGATGCATAAGAAATCATGGGCATATAAGAAATAACAACGATAAAATTGTAATTATTGTATGTAAAACTAGTAAATTTCATATGTGAAAAGTATAACCCTAAAATCAACCTTTTCCATAAAAACGAAAAAAAGAGGATTCAAGCTTTAACATAATACTTTTCCTAGCTTTCAAACCCAACATTTAATAAAATATTTTTAAGAAAAATAAAAAAGCAATTAAATTGAATGGATGCAATGAGTTTTTATATGATAATGCACATGATCAAAATCTTCTTTTTTTCATCTTTAATAAAAATCACAAAAACAAAAAAAAAATAGACATCTAAAATGTGTAGAACCATATGTTATGAAAATAAAGGGCCCAATGTTAGTATTTTGGTATACATGTTGTGTTGGTACTAAACGACACGTTTCGCTAAGAGTAGGTGTTTGACGGACCCCTTTGTGCACTTGCGCTTCGGTTGTGACTCTCAGAATCTTTTAGTTTTCGCATATCCCACGTGCACTCCCATGTCACTCCGTTGAATTCTCTTACTTCTCTGTGTCCTACCCTTGTCGTTTCCAACCAGGTAAGATTTGAGCTTATAAAATTGACCGACTCGGAATTCCGTATCTGACCTAAGAGCATGTAACTAAGTACAAATGGCGAGTAACTATTGTGCTCTTTATTTACACCCTCCTCCATTTGAGAGCAACAAGCCAACAACTAAATTTCTTCCTAAATAATAAATTTTTTTTGTATGCTCTCCATATTAAATATTGGACCCACCTCTTTTAAACTTGTATTAAAAAAAATGACAAAATAAATTTTTTTTTTCATAAATTTTACTTGTAAGGACCCACTTTAAATGAAGAGTTAGTTTTCCAAGTGCTCTCCCCCAAGAGCACCAAGAGAGCTCCTCTCCATTTTCTTTCATGGAGACCTCCTATTGTAGGAGAAGAACACGCTATTTATGCTCTCCAATTGTTGTGACCATTTGGAGAGCACCTAGAGAGCCCTTTAGACATGCTCTAATATTTGAACTCAAGACACTAGCGTAACCCAAGCCTGAATTGACTCGATTCAGTATACCTTACCTAAATATTTATTGTTGCAAATTGATAATTCTCTTATTTCATATGATAATAGTTGACATAAAAATAACCCTAACCCACAATGACTCGACCTAACCCGGCCTAAATTCTTACAAATCTAAATAACCCAAATCCGAATTATCTCAAACTCAAAACGACCCTCCATAAACCCGACTTGTTGACCTGTTTACCAGGTCTAGATAAAATATAATGTATACGTTTGAAAGCATCCAAAAACCAAGTAAAGTTGCAACTTTGGTGCAATACTCTTCTTTAATTTTTGATACTTTAATTATATCCGTCTAAAATTTAAGACGGACACAAAAGCACCGGTCTGGTTTCTCTCCATTACTTGAAAAGAAATGGACCTTTATTACCTTTGAACGGTTCGGATTAAATCTTGAGATGGTCTAGTGGTTGTAATTATTTCATAAAAGTAATATTTTATTGAATGGATAGAGAAAATATATTTAAATAAGTGTGTATTAGAGAGGTAATGGAGAGAAAGTAATGGAGAGGATAAAAATCCCAAAAGCACAATGTTTAAAAGAGAGTAATAAATTTATCTAAAATCAAAGAGGAAGCATTGCAAAGGCGGGCATGTTATACGTCGTCGACAAATTACTAATTATCGTCGACACTTTTACATGAACTACTCATTTTGCCCCCTTCAACCTTTTATATTTACCGCTTGATATTCGGACTAAAATTCATAAAAAAAATTGTCGGTTTCTTACAAAATAAAAAAACTCGGTTTTCTTAGAAAATACAAAAACTTGTCGGTTTAGTGCGATTCGATCAACGGATTCTAACGAATCGATCAACGTTAATTCAACGATTTCAACAACGGTTTTCAACGATGAGTGACAATAACGAGGTTAGTTTACGATTTAAATTTGTTTCAAATTTATGATTTTTAATTTGTAATATAGTAGAACGGATTAGCGGTAGATTCCCGAAACCAATTTGAATTTTTGAAAAAAAAAAATAGAAACTGCCCAGACAAAAATAATTTTCGTCCAGAATAGGCTTGAGACAAAAATAATTTTCGTCCAGACTAGGGTTGGGACGAAAATTATTTTTGTCCCAAGCCTAGTCTGGACGAAAATTATTTTTGTCCCAACCCTAGTCTGGACAAAAATTATTTTCGTCCCAAGCCTTGTCTGGACGAAAATTATTTTTGTATGGACTAGGGTTGGGACAAATATTATCTTTGTCCCAATTTTTTTTTTTTTAAAAAGAAAAACCCTAACCCTAACCCTAAACCCAAATATCAACCGTGTGCAGGTTTATGACGATGGAGACGGTGTTGACTACTCTAGTCATTTTATCACTAATAGAATTTTTGATTCGAGTACGGAAGGGTTTACTTGGGCATATGAGATTGCAATTAAACTCGGGTTTGGAATAAAAAGAGCAAGCAACAAAAAAGTCGGTCGTCACACGAGTTTGAGACAGGATTATTTTGTTTGTCGGAGGGGTGGATGACGGCCCGTAAATAGTGATGATGATACTTTGATAAGGAGTAACACGGGTAGCTCGTGGTGCAATTGCAGATTCAAAATGAAACTTGTTGAAATACAAAAAGGTCATTGGATGATGGTCATGCTATTCGAGTTTCATAATCATGGGTTAACGATGTATTGTGATGGCGATAGATATCACGCACGGTTTGATGAAGATGAATTGGCTTTCATCGACGCCTAAGTTAGAGCTCGCGTTACACCGGCGACTATTAGTGCGGGTTTGCATCAGGGAAATCCTGAGAAGTCTAGACCTAATCGGCGACAAATCTACAATCGTTCTCAGAAAGTAAGGGTCGAGGAAAGAGATGGGAGAAACCCGGCACAACAAATGTTGGCACTCGCGGTTCAGCATAAGTATGTTCATTTTTGGGTTACTAATCCGGAGGAGGAGGAGCTTACCCACGTGTTCATGGCTCATCCAGAATCAGTTAAGATGTTTCGATCATACTATTATCGCCTGATTTGTCGACGAAAAGTGTTGACGCCAATATCACAGCCAAGAACCCCTGAGCGGCAACAAAGTCACAACTCCTCCTCGCCATCTCCAAAGTCACAAGGGTTGGGACGAAAATTATTTGACGAAAAAAAAAATCGTCCAAACCCTAGAAATTTTTGTCCTTTTTTTTCGTTTTTGGCAAGAACACGACAAAAATCCGGGTAAAAACATAACTAAAAATCCGACATTCAAACTACGATTCAATCCTAATTCCGTCAAAAATTAAGGCATCTATCCTAATTTCGTTTCTAATCTATCAAAATAACAACAACAAAAAAAAACTAAGAAGTAAAGAATACATACCGTGTTGAAGTTTTGAATTTGAGACGGAAAATTTGTTGTTGAAAAGAAAACGGTTTTTGAATTTGAATTTTGTGAGATGAAGAATGAAATTTGAGTTAGAATTTGTTTGAATATAAAGGGAAAAGGAAGGGGATGGAAGGTTAGTTTAGGAAATTCATTAAAATGTGCCAACGATAATTAGTAATTTGTCGACGACGTACAGTAGGTTGGTTGCAAAGTGACAAACCCCCTATCCCCTCCCCCCGTAGGACCAACCTCAGACCAATCCCTGACCATCCCCAACCACCTCTGAACAGCCATAACCATGCCCATACTCCCCTCTCATTGCAAAGAGGCCCGTTAACGTCTACCTGTCAAGAATAGGCGGGCTGGCAAGACCGGGATATTGACGATCACTGGAAGAATATGTGACCCCCAGCCATAACAAGCTGGCAAGCAGGCTACAACTACTTCACTCCTTCAATTCAAAAGGCAAGAAGGTAAATTCTCAAACATTCGACACTCCAAAATTCACACCACAAGCCACCATAATATCCATTAGAATTCATTATATAGTCTCCGCATTCAAAAATCCCGAACCAGGAGCTCAAGAGAGGACACGGACAATAACATAAGAAAGAGAGATTATAGTTATACTCGAATTAATACGCCAATTCATAGAAGACGAACTATAGAAATTTGAAGACCAGCTCACAGGCGTCACACCATAGACAGGAAGTCAGTAAATTCCTAAAGAACCAGCACTCAGGAATCCAATATTTCTACACAATTAACCAAACAATTACCATGACAATTTGGAGGGTTCACAGCATAGAAAACGAACCATAAGCAAGGTCCTTTCTCAGGTATACAATGTCATTAACCAAATACAGCTATAAAACATATTTGACAATTTTTTTCAGTGCAGCTTAAGAAAGAGAGAAAAACTTGGACCAACCTTTGTTACATTGGCAAACATAACCATAGACTTGACTACGAGAGGGCTTGACATCACCTCGAAATGGCGTCAATGTTGGAACAACCTTTGTTACTTAGATAAAGCATAAGAGGACCTGGTGCATCCTCCTTAAAAGGTTCAATAAGTATCTTTACGAACTGCTTCACAGTTGTAATGGTGGCAGTACAGAAGTTATAATCTAACAAACCCTTCTCCTTCAAACCAACAGCACCCGAGGCCTAGGCGCCATTCGCTTCTCGAGGCTTAAAGTCAACAAAGCAGCACCTGTAGTTAAGAAATCAGGCTTGTAACCAAGCTCAGTCATCGAGAAACCCAACTTTTTTCTGATATTTTCTTGAGATGTTAGCAAAGCATTACGCTGTCTCCTCATTAATTCAGAAACATCATATTCAGTCCATCCAAAGCTTTTTAACAGCTGATATTTCGACTCGATATCTCTTTGTCCTAGATTTACTCAGCAAATGCACTCCAGACAAAAACATACCAGAATTTCGAGGAATCCCTAATTCCTCCTCAACCCTAACCAATGCATTTCGGAAAAACTTGGTATTCCTCAAATATGATCAGGGTTGCAGAAGAATGCCATTCCGAATAACATTAATATCAACACAATACGCATTATTCAACAATACGATATTTGAATTAAGATATCCCAAAGCAGACGGTCCCATGAACGAATGGTTTTTTCTAAAAAACTTTATTAGAAGAGAAACTAAATCAGACCCGGAAAAACCAATATGTTCGAAAAGTTTAAATTTGGGGATTAGGGTTTTGTCAAGATTAACAGCTAAGATTAGAGGGTAAGAAGAAAAGACCTTGATAATGTGGGTATCATCAAAACCACGTTCCTTTAAGAAATGAACAACATGAGATGATTAGAAGTATTAGGGTTCTTGGAACGAAGTTTGGTGGAAGTGCAGAGAGCTAGTTGAGGTGAGAAACCCAGATGATGAATTAAATAATTACTGTAAAATTGATTTGGGGAATTGGTTGAATAAAGATGAGGATGTTGGAAATTATAATGCAGATTAAAGAACGGGAAATCATCATCATTCACTCTTTTCAATTCTAGCACTGTATTTTAGTGTCGAAGCTCGAAAATATGAAAAACGAATAATTACAGGACAGTCACTGCGTGGATCACCAAGGACTCAAGGAGTCCTATTTTAGACTTTTTAGGGGGTATTCGGATCCGTCTCGACGGATCATATCAGGTTTAAGTTATCTTGGTTAGCCAAATCTTTTAGGTCGAGTAATGTTTGGGTGATGGAGTTATTTGATCGGAATATTTCGGGTTAAATGATGTATTGGACTACTCCGATTCATGTCGGGTTGTCATCGTGTCTAATATTTTATCATTAAATTTAGTTTGTAACCATTATTTAATTTAGTTATTATTAAGTGACACGTATCCATTTAAACACTAAATCACTTTTATTTTATCAATTTTAAGCTTAATGTGTGTTTGGTCGTACTTTTAAAAGTGTTATTTTGACTTAAACATTTTTTGTCCAAAAACATCATTATTTAAAAGTTAAAAAAATCTCAAAAGCCAAAAAACTTTTTTTCCCCATAAAAATAGAAGCGCGGCAATTTTGGTCCTTATACTTTTGAAAAGCATTTTTCGAAATTAAGTTTAAATACAAAAGTTCATTTCCAACAAGTTAGGCAAACATACTATTAATAATTGGGGTTCGAGTGTAACGCCCGTAATAAAATAAATATTAATATATTAAAATGAAATCAAATTGGATGAAATAACGAGTACGATTTATTTCAAAATATAAAAGAAATATAACTTGAAAATTAATTTATTACAAGGCGTCACCGCCGTATTTCCTGTACTGGAAATACAAGGCTACAAGATCTACTCAACAACTCTTATATTACATACTAATTATATCCTGAGTTTTAAATTTATAATGAACTCACTCCCTCGGTTCCCCAGCACAGAAACCTGAAAATAATTTGAATAACAAAATCAGTCAACACTGACTGAATATGATCTCAGTTACCTTCAATGGTCCTAATTAAATAATTCTTATTTAATTATTACCCGTACCAGTCAATTGTCAATGGGGATACCCTGTCATTTTATCATAACATGCAAGATATTGAATACCGGTTTACCATTACTGAAATGAGACACATTACGGAGTAAAAACTCCCCTGGGCTATGCCCTCATCTATGTACACAGGATCCCAGATCTTAGACCTGTGTAAACCCCTGACACTTTCGTCAGTAATAACCAGAACCTTAGTTCTTATGAGGCCGTGCCCCCTTCCATGTACATAGGTTAAAATTTGTAATGTCATCTCTTTCTGTAATAGTATCCCGAATGCTACAATTGGCCAATTATACATTATAAGGAAAAAATATGTAATCACACATTTTAAATCCTATCTTTACGAAATGTATATATCATGATTATAAAAAAAAAGAAAGACGTAATTAATATTATATTATATCGAACGAAAATATAACATGAGACGGTATAACAAACCTATGATGAAATTAACAATAGAATTGATAATAACCGCTTATTTTTAAGTCCTTATTTTACTATATTTAAAGGTAAATAATTACTTTTATCGATGAAGGGTCCTGAAATCATACCTTATTATTAATTAGGTAGGTAAATATGGATGATTTAATTAGGTTTCGTACAACTTGTTCTTCTTTTCTTTGCTTTTGTTGTGTTCTTTTAATTTCTTTTTATTTGTTTTTATCCTACTAATGTCAGGAACATTTGTTGGCTTTTATAGGCCTTCAAAGTCGGTGAGGTGAAACAAGCAAAAGTTTACTCGGATAAGATTTCGAGAGGTAAAATGCAATTTGTTTTCTTCCTTCTTTATTTTCATACTTATCCTAAATTATTTTTATACCATAATACGTACTCTTGATCCATTACCTTTATAATAAGGGTAAATATTAAATTGTATAAATTCGTAAATGAGGTACACGGAGTATAAAGTACGAAATGTCTTATTTAAGACTAACTATTTCTCGTCTGAAATAAGACCTATTGGTATAAGGTATACTACATGTTCGTCGTATATTATTATATGTTATAATATTAATAAAGTGTTATAGTATTAATAAAATATATATATTTATATATATTCGGTTTATTACATCGAGTCACTGATTTATCGAGTCACATTCAGTCGATTTTGAGTTGCAATATTATTAGGTCCTGTTAAATCGGATCAGACTTATCAGTTCTAATCTTAGTAGAGTCTTTAAGACCATCCGCATCAATGATATTGTAAAATGTATGTATTGGATAATTCTAAAATGTTTGAGTGATATGTGCTATATATATGTCATGGTGGTGCGTCATCTTTGATGACCATAATAGTTTATTAATTAAAGTACAATTTCATCCACTTTCACCAATTTTCAGCCAGGTGAAATTTTCACCATGTGAAATGCTTAGGTGGGCAATTTTTGACAATTTTTCTTTTAATTCAATTTTCACCATTTTGGTGAGAATGAGTGAAACACACCAATGTGTGTGCTCTAATTACGGTGAGCAAAACCGGATATCCGCTCCGGTTTTGAAATTCGGATCGGATATCCAGTTGTAAAAGTATGAATTTGGGCAATCCACATCCAGATCCGAATATTCGGATATCCAAAAATTCGGAACCCGAAAATCCGAATATCCAAATTTCGGAAATCGGATTAGATCCAGTTTTAAATGCATAGCAAAAAATTAAAAAAAAGGTCCGGTGCAGAATGAATCATTCAAAAATCATCACTAGGAAAATTTCATTCTTCGACTAATGAGTATATTTTGTGCTTCAAAACCAAACAACGAAAAAAAAGACAATGTGTATAATGATTATGCATTTCTTTTTTCACGCTTCTCGATTATGTTTATAACATTAACAATCAATATGTACTACGTATCAAACACAATAAATAATGGTAAAATGTTTTGGTTTTTTTTCTCTTTTTTTTCTTTTTAATTTTTATGATTCGGATCGAATTCGGATATCAAATTTTAATAAAATCACAATCCACATCCAATCCATATTATTCGGAAAAATTCGGACCGGATATCCAATTTGAATGATATCCATATATTTCGATTATTTTTTTTGGATATCGGATCGGATTCGGAAAAAAAATCGTATCAATTTTTTTTTGATCAGCCCTAGCACTAATGTATGTAATGCTTTTTTGCCAAATGATAAACAAATTTCTTTTCTAAGCTTTATCAAACTTTGGGTCCATTAATATTACTATCCTCCGTTTTTATATAATGTACCCATTTGTTGAATATATGAGTGTAGTATTTTAATAAAATGGGTACATTATATAAAAATGGAGGAAGTAGTGAATAAGTGAAAATTACTAATAACCACCCCCTATTTATCGTATTTTACAAACAACCTATAACACCCCAAGAGCATGATATGAGTTTGTGTGGAGATGTGTCCCACATCGGTAGAATGTGAGGCTTGTGATATGTTTATAATAGCTTTCACCCACCATTTAGTAACAAGGCCTTGTGCTTTTGGGTTTAAGTGAGGACAAATAATGGGCTCAAAGGCTTACCTCCCATCTTATTGAGGGTGTGTTACGACCGTGGTGGGTCGGGTTGTTACAAATGGTATCAGAGCGACCCTGCGACCGTGTGGTGAGCCTGTGGTCGTGAGTACCCGGGTCACACACCTAGTGGGGAGGATTCTGGCCCTGGTTGTGGTCAAGTTTGAGGCACAACGTCCGACGTTGTGTTCTTTAAGTGGGGGAGTTTGTAACAGCCCAAGAGTATGATATGAGCCTGTGGTCGTGAGTACCCGGGTCACACACCTAGTGGGGAGGATTCTGGCCCTGGTTGTGGTCAAGTTTGAGGCACAACGTCCGACGTTGTGTTCTTTAAGTGGGGGAGTTTGTAACAGCCCAAGAGTATGATATGAGTTTGTGTGGAGATGTGTCCCACATCGGTAGAATGTGAGGCTTGTGATATGTTTATAATAGCTTCCACCCACCATTTAGTAACAAGGCCTTGTGCTTTTGGGCTTAAGTGAGGACAAATAATGAGCCCAAAGGCTTACCTCCCATCTTATTGAGGGTGTGTTACGACCGTGGTGGGTCGGGTTGTTACACAACCACCATGTATTTTGTTTATTACAAAATACCACCTACATTAAAGCGTATATATCCCAACTCACACCGTATTTCACTCCCGAACATATTTTCACTTATTCACCGACTCGATTACTAACTAAACTAACAAATACCTTAATTACCCTCCAAATTAATTACACCCAAACCCTCATTTGAACATTCACTCTTTCAACCAACTGTACCCGATCTTCATCTTCTTCCCTCATATGTTCATCATCTACCTCCTCAATCTTCATCTTCTTCCCTCATATATTTTTCATTAATAAGAAACTCAATCCCCTTTTTGGCTTCCTATTAAAGACTCTGTGATGAGTCGCAAATCTTGGTGGACATTTTCTTAAATTATGACTGTGATGTCAATTCATCTAACATATTTGAGAGGTAAGTTTTCGATCTGAGTTAATATGCATCTTATCTGGGCCACCAGTGTGTCCCATCTGTGTAATTAGTAAAAGTGGAATTCTGTTTGATTTCTATATATGTGCATAGTAATAAATGCGGATCTTCCGATTTGATTCTCATTTGTTTTCTGGAGTTGAAATTGAGTTAGCTGACAACAGTCCCGAAGGTGGTAGCCGCCACTAGGCAAATGAAACTGGGTACGAGTCTACAGAAGGATCGATTAGTCTACAGAAGAAGATGAAGATTGGGGACAGTTGGTTGAAAGAGTGAATGTTCAAATGAGGGTTTGGGTGTAATTAATTTGGAGGGTAATTAAAGGTATTTGTTAGTTTAGTTAGTAATCGAGTGTGAAAATATGTTCGGGAGTGAAATACGGTGTGAGTTGGGATATATACGCTTTAATGTAGGTGGTATTTTGTAATAAACAAAATACATGGTGGTTGTTTGTTTTTTTTTTGGTACTAAAAGTGGGGCGAACCCCGAATACAAAAAGTTAACTTGGGACTAAACGAGGGAAAGCTACTCCCAGTAAATCTTCTCTCAGAATAGGCCTAAGACCGTCTGGAGGTGAATCTAACTTAGTAATAGTAGTAGAAGAGTATACTCCCGCATTAGCCAACCAGTCCGCCGCGCGGTTGGCTTCCCTGAACACATGCTCAATTCTTACTGTCCATCCGCTCATATTAATAAGCTCCTTGCACCGAGTCACCAAAGGACGAAGACTATTGCTAATAAGTTGATCGTCTCGGATTAGATTAACGCACACTTGATTATCCATGTGAACTAAGACTTTGGGGAGACCCATTGTCTTGGCTAATTCCAGGCCCATTACAAGGGCCCTCAATTCTGCCCTCATGGACGTGCTGTACCCGCAAGAGAAGAAAAACCCGTACACGAAATTACCAGTATCGTCACGAATTACACCTCCACAACCGGCCTCGCCTGGGTTGCCTTTTGATGCACCGTCTGTATTGAGAAGGACCCAATCGTGTGGTGGAGGGTGCCACCGGATATATCGCTCTTCCCTAGCGGTTCCCGGGTTCGGTAGAAATAGAGAAAAAGGGTCGAAAGCTCTCATCGACATGTCGAATTGATTATGTAAAAAACGAATTGGGTCAGTGGGATTTTCATTGGCGCGGCCAAAGACCTCATTGTTCCTCCATTTCCATAGCCACCAACACGTAATAGCAAATTTCATGGACCAATTTGAAGAAGACAGTGAAGAGCCATTACTTGCGTTTTTCGAAATCCAAGTCGGGTACGAGTCTGTGTGGAATGCTTCTTCGTGGGCATAATCCCCTAATGCCATCCATATTGCCTCTGAATTTGGACATCTCCTCAACAAATGGTCAGAAGTTTCATCCTCTGTTTTGCACCTTGGACAAATCGGATCGTCGGAGAGTCCTCTTCTAACTCGGGTGCAATTTGTCATTAGTCGTCCGTGAGCCGCTATCCATATGAACATACGGATTCTTTGTTGGACTGGGAGTTTCCATATGAGATGCCATGTAATGAGCTCGTTATCACTCGGAATCTCTGCACCTTTAATGATAGCAAGGGCTGATTGAATTGTGAACTTTCAATTGGATGTGCCATTCCAGAATAGACTATCTTCCATATCCGGGTCGGGCGAGAGAGTATAAGAAGCAATTTTCTGTAGTTCGTCTCGTGGAAGATAATTCGAGAATTCATCCCACCGCCAATCATCGTTTTCGCCCCACATTTCGCTGACCGTGGCGCCTATAATATTGTCTGGAACAGGAGCGATAATTTTGTCGGATAGGCAGCCTTTATCCGCCCAAGAGTGATCCCAAAAAAGAGTTCGTCTTCCATTGCCTATAGCTCTCGAAGTACCCTTATAAATATACTCAGCATTAGCCGTGATTCCAGCCCAAACATTGGACTGGTTTGTTTTGGGTTGAAACATGTCAATGTCACATCGGCCATTACAGTATTTAGCTCGTAAAACTCGGGCCCATAGTCTTGATGGTTCAGATAACACACGCCAACCGAGTTTCGTGAGGAATGCTGCGTTGGCTTGGCGCGAGGATTGTAAACCAAGTCCACCCAAGGATTTTGGTTTCTGTACAACTTCCCAATTAATAATATGCACCTTCTTTTTTTCATCGTTACCGCCCCATAAGAAACGTCGGGTTTTCTTATCGATACTGTCACAAAGAGATCTTGGGAGTTTAGCCGTTTGCATATGGTAATTTGCCATGGTAGACAAAGTTGATTTAATTAAAGTAGTTCTACCGGCTAGCGAAAGATGCTTAGTTTTCCAACCAGCTAATCTTTTGTTGAATTTTTCCTCAAGATGAGCAAAAGTTGCTTTCGTAACTCTCCCATTGATCGTTGGCATCCCTAAATACGTACCTAGATCGAGAGTCGACTCCATGCCTAAAATCGAAGCAATTTCATCCCTGTCGGAATTCTTTGTATTAGGCGAGAAAAATATCTTGGACTTAGTCGTGCTAACCTTCTCTCCCGATGCCATACAAAAATTATCGAGCACGTATTTGATAACAATAGCTTGGTCGACTCTTGCCTCGGCAAATAATACCATATCATCGGCGAAGAAAAGGTTCGAAATTTTCGGCCCTCCTTTGCAAATTGGAATAGGTAACCAATCTGTTTTACGAACCCTGTCATCTATAGCTTGTTGAAGTTTTTCAAGGCACATAACAAATAAATATGACGACAATGGATCACCTTGTCTTACTCCTCTTGTCGGGTGAAATTTTTCAGTTGTTTCTCCGTTCCATAAGATTTGCATCGAGGGTGTAGTGACACATTCCATGATCGTGTCGATGAGAAGTATAGGGAATTTCATATCAGATAGTGTATGTTTGATGAAATCCCATCTAAGACGGTCATAAGCTTTCTCCAAGTCAATCTTTATAGCCATATAACCTTTATTCCCCTTTTTCTTTCTCATGGTGTGAATAGCTTCCTGGAACACTACAATGTTATCTGTTATTTGTCTTCCCGGTACAAATCCGCTTTGGTTTTCAGAGATAAGGAATGGTAGAACTTTTTTTATTCTGTTGGCAAGAGTCTTGCTGATTATTTTGTAAGCGACATTACAAAGACTAATAGGCCTGAACTGTGAAACATGCTCTGGTGCACTAACCTTAGGGATTAAGACGAGATGAGTATCGTTCAATCCATCAGGGAAGCCTTTGCCTTCTAGAGCTCGCATAACCATAGTACAAACATCATCTTTAACAATTGCCCAGTTCTTTTGGTAAAAGAGCGCTTGAAAACCGTCGGGACCGGGAGCTTTAAGAGACCCCATATTATATATTACTCTTTCAATTTCCGCCAAAGAAAAATATCTGGTTAACCATTCCCAGTGCTCGTTACTGTAATCTTGAAAAAGGTCGTAAGGAATATCCGCATTCGTAATATCGCTGACCTCTTCGGTATAAAGTTGCTTGTAATAGTCTACGACAATACGCTTTACTGCCTCTTTTTCCTCAATCCATATTCCAGCATCGTTTTTTAGAGCAGTGATTTTATTGCGCCATCTCCGAACTAAGGTACTAACATGAAAGTAGGAGGTGTTTCTGTCGCCGTCTTTGATAAATTCGACACGCGATTTTTGATACCATAGTATCTCTTCCCTCTCTAAAATCTCATCTAATTCCCTTCTAAGTTTGGCTTCCAACTTAATTAAGTGTCCCTGACGATTGGCTGAAAGTTCTCGTTGGCAGCCTTCAATTCGAGCTTTCAGTTCTCGTTTCTTATGAAAAATATTTCCAAACACTTCCTCGTTCCAGTTCTTTAATTTGTTAGACAAATTAGAGAGTTGATCTACAAGATTATTGCCTTGTAACCAACTGTCTTTGATGAACGTAGAGAAGTTTTCATGCGTCATCCATGCGGCTTGGAAACGAAAGGGTCTTTGGACCGAAGACAGGGGAGCAAAACCATTCGGGGAATAAGTAAGGGGCAATGATCGGACTGGAAGGCCGGAAGATTACGAACAGTAGCATTCTCAAACATAGTACCCCACGCACTATTGCATAAAGCTCTGTCTAGTCTAGCACTTTGACGTGTTGTTTCCGAATTTCCTCTAGCCCAAGTATGCGATGGACCCGAGAACTGGAGCTCTAATAATTCACAATTTTCAATCCAATTGTTGAAAACTTCACATCTTCTCGCCATATTGGGATCACCTCCATGTCGTTCGGCTAGAGAACGGGTTTCGTTAAAGTCCCCCGCAAGCATCCAGGGGAGATTATTCACACGGGCATACTGTTCTAATTCAGTCCAAAGTTCGCGCCTATTCTGCTGGTTTGGGCTCGCATATACTGCTGTAAAAAACCATGGAATATCACCTCTCCTAGCAACTTCGATAGTAATAAACTGGGCATGTTCTTTTACGATGTTAACCGTAACAAATTCGGGGCGCCAATATAACCAGATACCGCCACTAAACCCGACAGCATCTACACGACAATGCCCTCCATAACCCAAAATTCTACTAATTTTCTCAGCATGATTACCATCTTTGTGTGTTTCGAGTAAGGCAATCACAGACGGTCTAAAGTTTCTGATAACTTCTTTAAGAGCATTGATCTTATTTCTATTCCCTGTTCCCTGAATATTCCATACCAAGCAGGTGATGGGGGGTAGGTTAGGAGTAAGGGATGGTATTCTATCTGTCATAGAAAAAGGTGCAAAGTTTAGAAAAGATAGATAAGCTCGACTTACTAGCGAGAGAATTTGACTAACATTCCATGGAATCGACATCTCCACATGGAGAGTCGTTTGGTTTTGCTGGATTGGTTTGAAAGTGATGTCCATCATCGGGCTCTCCTGTACCATCACCCCCATACAGGGAACGGGCATCTCCGGCGAGAGTGGAATTATGTACTCCCGTGTGGGGGGTATTCTCTCGAGGTGGAGGGGGTGCGGTAGACATTGGAGCTGAGGAAGTGGGGGATGGTATATTGAGATGTGGGGATTCATGATGGGATGCATCTTGTCGTGATTGACTAGTGGTTGGAGCTACCAGAGACGACGAACTGCCCTGTTTTATATTAAAGTCGGCTTCGGTAAAAGGAATATTGGTAACATCCTTTAAGGTAAGTAAAGGGTCTTTTGGTAGATTAGTTGTTTGTAAAATACGATAAATAGGGGGTGATTATTAGTAATTTTCACTTAATATTACCATATTTTACTTGTATTTATTTACTAATTTATTTTTATAGTGCATATTTATTTAAAGACAATACTTTTGCACAAATCTTTTCATTAGCATACTGTTAACAAAAAAAATCACTAAATCTGATTCTTTCGATTCACAATTTTACAAGCTCCCAAATTAATTATGTTTTCGACAATAAATGGTAATTTGAATCTAAAATACTGTATTTCATCCATTAATTGCAAATTATTTCTCAAATAAACGTATTTTTCTCAAATTAGGATTTAGTGTATTAAAACTTTGATGTTGATTGTTGGGGTGGTGAGATGGATTAAGGACGGCAAGGGCAAAAAACAATGCAAGGGTGATCGACTGTCAGGGTGGTTGTTGGCGTACGACAGGGGAGTGTGTATGTGTTTGATAGAGTTTGGGTCATGTGAATATGTGATGGAAGCAAAGCAGGACTTAATCGTTTGGCAGTAGGTGAAAGGGGAATACCATGGTTGCCAATGAACTCTGGTGGTGGGCGAATAGGTTCCTTGAAGTGAGGTCCTTGGGTGGTGAATGAGACATGGTGCGTGGTAAGGAGGATTGTAGGTTGATGATGGTGGTGGGCTAGGTAGCACCAAAACGGACACCGGCACGGACACGTGACACGGTATCCCATGAAAAGTAGGACACGGGACACGGCATTTAAATATAATAAAATATATATTTTTATGGTTATAAATAACGTATAATTTGTTTTTATCATGTATTTGAAACTAAATCTAAACAAGTAAATGTACAATTCGACCTTTATAATAACCAATTCTCATTTTTCCTACCAAATTTATCTTTTAATCAATCTTTTTTAAAATTTTACTACTCGTATAAACTATAATATGTTTAGTCATGTGTCCAACGAGTGTCGGGTGTCTGAACGTCGGACACGGTGTCGGACACGGGACGACTAATTAGGAGAAGTGTCTGTGCTACCTAGGTGTTGGGTTACTACGTGATTCAATTTCTTTTTTCTGTGTACCACAATGAGAGAGGGGCCGTTTGGTTAGAGAAAGAAAAATGGAAAGAAAATAAGAATGGGTAACGGGGGGAAAGGAGAGAGATTACCTAAAACTTAATTAGTTGTTTGGTTACACCAAGAAAGGAAACTAATGGTCCACTGACACTCACTCCTACCACTAACACACCACCACAAACAACCACTTATTTACTAACGGCGGTGATGGTGGTGGTGTCATGGTGACCGTGGTGGTAGGGGTGTGGTGATCACGTCGATGGTGGTGAGGGTGTCATGGCGATGGTGGTGATGGAGTTGGTAGAGATGTCATGGCGATGGTGGTGACGGTGATCACGACGGTGATGGTGGTGCGGGTGTCATGGTTTGTAGCGGTGGTGGGGTGTCATGACGGTGGTAGTGGTGTTATGGCGGTGGTAGTGATAACGACGATGGCTGTGGTGTCATGGTGGTAGTTTAGTGGTGGCTATTGTGGTGGTAGTTGCAAGTGTAGTGGTAGGTGAAGAAAGTGATTGAGAGGTAACAAGAGTAATGAAATCTCATACACTAGGGGTAGGGGTAAGGAATTAGATGGATTGGAAGGTAATGAAGGATTTTCATTCCCTCTGTTTGTGTCTAACAAACACAAACAAAGGAAATGCGCAACTTTGTTTCCCTTACTTTTTTTTTGTAGACCCCCAACCAAACGCCCCTAAATCTATAATGAATAAATGGTAAGTCTCTCTTGCGACGGATATATCCGTCACAAGTTTGTAACGGGTCAATTTTTCCCACTTGTATATATAAGACAAACCATTGAAAATCCCAAATATCAAGTGGGTAATATTTGCGACAATAATATGTCCGTCACTAAAAATTATCCCAATTAATTGTCCAAACCGATCATAGATAGAAACCGCCCAAAAATTAAGATTTACCACCTTAAACGATTGAGAGTTGAGACTGCCAAAGTAATTTTTCAGAAGAACGCAGCACGATAGCAAAATGAAGGTGTTGTATGATATGCAAAAGCTTAGCCTCTTCCAAGTATTATAACAATAATCATGGACAGACAAAAATTTCTTTACAATTTTGTCCACAAAGTGGACGCTGAATATTAAGCCCTAATTTTTAACAAATTGCTAAATGGCTCAGATGTCACTTAAGCGACAAGGCTTCAGCTAATGTTTGTTTGGGGGAAAAGAATACTAATAGAAGATACATGTAAGAGGATTAGATTACAGTATAGATGATGATCACGGATTCACGGATGCGCTTATAAGGATGAGAGAAAACAGACTATGACCTACATTGTTATATACGGAGTACAACACAAGGAAACAAGCAATCACAGGCACGGCTCTATCTCCAGTATTTCTTATATGCCACGAGGAAATAGTATTTCGATGTCAAGAAGAAGCTTCTCTTTTCTCAATCTTTTGTACAACCCGGTTCATCTGGACCAAGAGGAACATCTCAATACAAATTTAATAGTTGACCAGCAAATTTAAAAAATAACATAAAACAATGTCTTGTACTGTCCTAATACATACCGCATTTCTAGGGGTGGCCATGAAATCAATGCTCATCTTGGCCGCCAATAGTCAGGAGCTGCAACAACAGAGGTCTTTAATTTCCTGGCTTGGGAAAGATGTCAATGCTAAAGAAACTATATTTTCTTCATCTAAAGAACATGGATGCAAGAGAGTAAATGAAAAATCAACAGAGCCCAGATAGCAGCCGGCACTAACCTCTTACGCCCGCTGAAACACCACCATCGGATGGCGGACCACAAGGAATGTGATTTTGGTGATGTACAGGATGGGGCGGGTACGCCCACGCATGATTTTGTGGTCTCATTGGTTCGCATGACGGACCAGCTGAAGGCTGATATGCATAGTGATTCTCAGAATGCATAGAACCTTAAAACAAGGGCGCGAAAAGTCAGCCAGCAAGAAACAGACAGCAAGGACTGACTGTATCAGATAAAACACAGCGAGTCTTGTATAAGATGGGTCTCCCATGTGACGTCTACCCCATCATCTAGTTATAGTCTTTAATAGGGTAGTCTCACATGTAAGACCAACTCAAAGTCAATGTCAGAGGACTTACTGGGATATGGGGGCCTAGAGTATCCCCAGTTTTCTGTCACCTCCGGTCTTCGTGCCCCCCAATTTTCTGTCAAATCCTGTCTTGGCGGTCCCCAGTTCTCTGTCAACTCTGGTCTTGATGGCCGTGTGTGTTCTTGATCACCATAGAAATGACTATCTGAACTCCGGCCAAAGCGGTCTCGATTAGAATAGGATGGTGGAGGCGGAGCTTCCCTTTGAGGTCGAAATTGCTGATCTGCCGGATGGTAGGAGAAATGATTGGATGGGGAAGGATAAGATGGTCTGGTATTGTAAGCCTTATTTCCATATGCATTGGCATCAACAGGTTGAATATTATTTCCCGGTACAGGATTTTGCATCACAGGATACGAATTATAAGAGCAAGAACTGGTTGTTGACACAGGCATCTGCAAAGGATGGTGGACTCCTGGAGCAGATGGCCGTGATGGCATAGCTTCTGGCATACCCTACAGAAAAGAAGGCAAAAGAGAAGTATTAACAGAAGCTGAAAAATGCAGGAACAAGAGCCAATTTACTGAATAATAACCAAAGTCCTGACATACATTTCTTCCAACAGGAAGATGTAGATCAGCGTCAACATGAGGCATGGCAGTTGCATGGGGTGCAAGTGAATGAGGTGGAGGTGGAGGTGGTGGTGGGAATGGAGGTGGTGGAGGTGGCGGCAGTGGTGGATATGATAGCGGAGATGCCGGCAAAGGAGGTGGTGGAGGAGGCACATCGTGGGGTAAGGGCGGGCCAAATGTAGTAAACTGCTTTTGACAGTGATGTGAATTATGCCCATTAGCAATGGCCATAGATGTTGTATCAAGTTCAGTCTCACAAGAGGGAGCGACATCTTCCATTTCAAGCTCTCCGTCCACATCCTCCAAAATATGCCTATGTTTTCTAGCTTCTGGCAATGTCGTAATCGCTTGAGTTTCTTCAAATTTAGGGTCATGCTCTGGTGTAACAGCCTCAAAGCTCCCACCATCTGAATCACTCCCGTCTTCTATTTTTTCTTCTTCTTCTTCCTCCTCTTCTTCTTTAAGCATACGGAGCATGCAAAAGCCAGAAAGCTCCATACTTGAATTGCTGATTAATATGAAAAGGAGATAATGTGAATCAGTTGCACATTGTTAAAAAAGAAGCATTTCCATATAGTCAGGACTGGGGGAAACATAACCAATAAAACATAAATCCACATCTTACAACTAAATTCAAGGGTACTTTTCATACAACTTTAGTACTCCAATAACAATAAAAAAGATCTTTTAAGTCATAACCCACAACCCCGATCACCTAACTTCATGTGAATGCCAAATATAAATATATAACACATCAACTTAGAATACACAGGACAGAAAGGTGGCAGGATCTATGGCAGATAAAGTTGAGCTTTTGGTGATTTTTCACCTTGGAAGCTTACAACTTACAAGCCTTTGAGGTCAAATACACATCCTACCCTATGAAAAGCATTCCCAACTCTTCGCCAATTGCCAATAATACACCCCAAAACACCACGGCTCTGTAACTAAGCTTTCCGGAGCTCCTCCGTCTTCCGTCTTCCGTCTTCACGAACAAAGTGTACTATACTTCAATAGTAATCATATTTAATCAAGCATACGAGGACTTGATGATTAGTACCCTCAATTTAAGAGGAAAATCATTTCCGCCTCTCCCTCTTCACTCCACCACTCTGTAGTCGTGTTACTTGTGTACATGTGCCTAGAACTCAAAACCACCAACCAAGCATCCCCGTCGGGAATTACCTATAAATTGCGACCAAATTCACCTTTTACACTAAATTTTTTTATGCAAGAAGGCGCGTTAAAAACCAAAATGAATTACGATGTTACCACTACTAGGGTAATCGCAAACAAGTCGAACTTTCAAGGACATTGCCAAAACTCAAACAACCACACAACATAATTCCTATGACAATCTATGTAACTATGCATGCAGAAAAAAGGACGGCCCTAAAATAAGGAGCAAAATAGTGATTGAGGTCCCACTCAACATACACAGTTAAGTTGGGCAATAAAATCAATCAAACTGTTCACCAAGTACTTTAGGAACATAAAATAGGTAAGACAATTGAGGCAACTATGCACGATGACTGGTAACTACCAAAATTTTGGTAAATCAGAAACTCGGACCACAAAGTGCATTAAACCCTATGCCTTCTAAGATAAGTACAAATAGCCATAACAATGAGTTACAGAGAAAGCCGACCACAAATAGCTTTGGGACCAAGGCTTTCTTCTTCTTGTTGTCGACATGAAGAGTTAAAGCATGGTTACCCAATTCGCTCGGTACCCTATGAATCGCGAATTGTTAAAGCGACTTCTATCATGTTGCTTACTGAAATTACATATAACACACATTCTACAAGGGCGAATCGGGAATTGGCAAGGCACTGACTTCGGGTCATGTTGTGCCCATAATATATTTTTCCCCATGTAGCAGTTCCATAGGTTAATAGAGTAATATACAAATCCTTTCAAAGATGGAACAAACAGCCACTTGTATATAGAGATACGTCCAACACAAGAAATTATCAGAACTTAATTACATTTGATAACACACAATATTACGCATGCCTTTTGTGGAACGATACAGTAGATAAAAAGTTCTGAATGGATCTCACTAAGCACCATACCTATCCATAACATTAAGAAATAATCATATTCGAGGAACTGCTTTTGTCTTGGTACAATCAAAGGTCAACAAATCAAGACGTACTGTCTATCCAAGTAAAGACGATAGCTATTACTCTGGAATATTCCGTGTATGAACAATATAGAACTATGCAATTGTTCTTCACTTGATTATTACATATTGCATGTGCAATGCACCTTGCAGACGAAAAGTCTGCAAAGCTAACTTACATTCATGTGGGGATTGAACATGTTATGTCTGAGTGAATGTGTGATGAAATTCATTGAAATAACTGAGAAATAAATACACAAATATTAACATTGACTTTTGACAGTACCCTTTCCCTTGCTAAAAATGTAAAATTATTCAAGGTTCAACCATTGGCATTTCCATCCAAAAATTTATCAATCTCTCGCATCGTTTCACAAAAACATGCATCAATAGTGCAGTTACCCAATGTCATCAATTTACTGTATTTCTTGTACGAGAAATATTTTATAGAGGTTATTTGTTCAATTATTGGATATTCGGAGACAATTGACTTAATACCAGTAAACGGAAAGGACAAACATGAATTCATTAAGCTTGTACTTTTTTTATTCTAACATGGTTTTATTGTTTTTGCTAGGAATATCAACGGCATTGAGTTTAAACCCAAAATAACCTAAATGTTTGTACTTTGTCCACAATTATCACATAATTCCACAAAAACATACATATAAAACTGTAAGATCACCAAAATGTCATTAAGTTAGTGGATTTCTTGTATACGAAATATTTTAGAGAGGGGATCCATTCTATTATTCAAATCATGTACAAGGATACATTATGTTGACAATTTGGAGTTTAGACCCAAACCAATAACGATGGGTATATTAAGTTTAAAGATTATCGAAAAGATTATTTGTTATTTTTAATGTATCTATAGCCCTCACTGTACTCATTTATCGATTTTATCACGGTTGTATCATGCCCACAGATTAACCTACATTCTTTAGACGCACATCTTCAAGAATCCTTTTTTTATTGTTCTTTTAATAGCAGGAGAACAAGAGCAATTCTACACAAGACTTCCTTATCCCCAACAAGTACCACCACATACTCATACACCCGACCGCACTCAATCCTGGCCCTTTTCAATTTTACCAGTTCATTTCTCACTCCTCACATCACGCGCCATACCTACACCCCTACTGCCACCACCATCCCCACCTTGACAACCACTACTTTAGCCCCAAAACATCATAAACGCCAAAAATCCCAGTCCAACCACACTCCACCCCCAAACCATTCTCCGAGCTCCTTTTTCCGCTTTCCAATCAAAACCGCAACCAAATGACACACTAGGGGTCTGGTCAGTGATTAACCTATTTTTGGGGAGGGGTTAAACAGGGTGTGGTGGAACGTCATGTAAAGAGTGGCCGCTGTGATGGTGCCTATCATGGGTGTGGCTGAGGCAGGGAATAATAAGGGATGACCAGTGTGGTGACTGATATTGACGAAGGTAGTGGCTGAGGGAAGGAAAAAGAGTGTGCGTATGAGTGAATATAAAAAACAGAGTAAGAAATACAGTTGAATGAAGTATCCAGTATCCTATTAAACTAACCTTGTAAAAGAACTTGTCACAGAATTAAGGCAAAAGTCATTCTGAAAGCTCTAAATCTATTACTGACTACTAGCAACGATGTGAAATTCACAAATCAGATTACCTTCCATACTCATCAACCACCATGCCCTCCATATCGCGTAAAGGATCATCAAATGATCTCTCTGTCCTAGACATGCGGCCAGCAAAACCACTATTTGAACAGCTTAGCGATTCTAGCTCCTCAATATGATGACGAATGATGGACTCTGGAAGGATCCTCTTTTCTTGCCACAGCCTAAGGACCTGAAAAACAGAACAGCAGTGTACCATATGAACAAATGATGTTGATCAAAGTAACTCAATAACTAGACAAAAGTAGTTCAGACTTCAGGGCCACTGCCAGAGTGAAAAGATAGTTGTTCACTTGCCTTCAAGCATTGCCTCCGATTATCTCTAGCAGCTTGTCCAGCAGGGGCTGCAGCTGATACCATGCGTGCAAGTGTCTCCTTAAGAGCTGAGAAATATGAACCACCGACTTCACCTAGATATTTGAAATCCAGTTCAAAGAACACAGAATAGTTACAGCAAGAACAGGAAGTATGAATTCTAACTGGAAAATATGTATCCCCTCCTCCACCTCTTTATCTTTATAATAAGTGATTGAAGCAGATTGAAACATTTGATAATTAGTGCGGAATGTTATACCTTTCAGACTTCGAGAGCTTTGCGCAATTGAGTCCACAAGAAAGAATAGATCAATCCGTCTGTGCATACTTGGTTCTTTTTCCAAATAAAGAACGAGAAGTTCCACTGCCTATACCCAAAAACTTCGATTAATTCAAAAACAACCTACAAACTGGAGAAACATATAGAAAACCTAATTTTAAAAAAAAAATCTAGATCAACTATGTCCTAAATATTAGAAGCCACCACTTAAGGTTTTGTTCTTTCTGGCTTAATTTCAGCTCCTTTCAATTTTACAAGGTTGTATTCCGTTAAGTTTTATTTACGTTCAATTAATCTTTTTACAAAATTAACTTTTAATTCAACTAAATTCACTTCACCTCAGTTTCACTCAATTTAGTTCAATTAAACTCTATTTCAATTAATTCAATTCAGCTCGTTTCAGCCGAAATGTGTAGTTTTTACAACACAAAAGACAATTCAAGACTCCCTTCAACCGCAGGTTAAATAAACTAGATATGATGCAGTCATCCACATCCATTAAAGACATGGAGTTGTTCCCAAACAACCCATGGTGACAAATTTATAATAGAGCCGAACACAATATGGTGAGCTATTTTACTATATCTCACATACTCCAAATCCGTTGTGTTAATTGCTGTTTTGTTACGGGACACATCTCATTACAATACCAATTGATGCCAGAAAATGTAGTCAGTTTCCACAGAAAAACATTGATTCTAGATGTTGGAAACGATACCATAACAATAGTAGATAATTTGATTTTTTTAAGAAGCCAATTATTTCACTGCAATCTCTGTCAAAGTTGACTTCACATGTGGATGAACACACTATATTACATCTTGACATAAGAGGTTATGTAGACTGAAAAGAAATAAAGCAACGAAAAAACCTTCATTGAAAATCCTAACCAACCATGGTTCACAGCTAGGTAAACCTGGCAGATCTGTCAAGAATGACCCGCCTGAATATCCCAACCCACACCCAAACAAAGAACCCGAATGGTACGCAAACCGAATCAACAAAACCCCAACTGGCCCAACGTGAAAGTTTATTGTCGCATATTGACCATTATCGCCAAATAACTTGAAAACTTGCTACAAAATGACCCCAACCCGAAATGACCCGACCCAAGCTGAACTATTGCAAACCCAAATTGATTCGACCCAGAACTAACCCAACCCAAAACTGACCCAGCCAGGCTAATTGAAAGGGGGCTAAACTCGAGAGAACTTCAAAAGTTCACAAACGATTCTGGAATTCCCTGAAATTGCGAAACTTAATAGGACTAGCGCTCTTGACTGGTTTTAAAAAGATCAAAAATAAAACTGAACCCGCAACTCCCCTGTACATTTGTGAATTATTTTTTCTGCCTTTGCTTTTATCAAACAACAATTAAAAGGTCATCCTATACCGGCAACTAAAATGCCAAATCATAACATTCATAAGCCTGTTAATCATACCTCAGCTGCAACACCAAACTTTACACAGTCAACTGCTATTCGGGTTGCCCGACCAATGCTCTCTTTAGTTCGAGAGAGTGATTCAAGAGTCAACTCTAGAGATGCAAGGGTGGCCTTAACTTCTGCGAGATTGGTTCTTTCACTTGACTTATTCTGATGACAAATACTGGTATCTAAACACTTGCTTTCGCTGACATCTGAAACATGCATACTATGAGGTAGCTTCACATCAACAGTAAGATCCAGCATAGGTCGTGGATGACTATTATTGTTTGAAGCAGCTGTAAGGTCATTGGAGTGGGAAACATGTTTCTGCACAGCTACTTCTGCAACGTCAACACTTAATCCATTATGATCATGCGAAGATCTACCAGAGATTGAGGCGCCATTACACATTCGCTCTGATGAAGAATCATTCAAAGGAAACGTTGAAGTCTCCAAAACCTCTGTTGCAGTGTGCTTAACTTCTTCTTCAGCCTCCAAAGCTTCACCTCTGTGTTGAAGACCCAATTACATACATATTATTAGAGAAACAAACACCCTGATAAGAAAAATGAAGTAAGAAGTTCCCTTCAAAGTCCAAACTACAAGAAAGTAAACACTCCCTTGAAGGTTTGAAGCCCATAGTAAAAGTAAACAGACAACAACAATAACAATATGAACAGTGGTGCCATTCAGGAATGTATAGTGCTTCACTAGTCCTCAACTGTCGAATATCATATTCTGAACCACCTTGATTTTATCTTACATGAAACAGAGCATCTTCAACCTAACAATTCTATTTGAGCTACAAAGTAGAAATGCCATTGATCAATTATTAGAGCATCTTGTTGGTTTTGGGACCAGAGTATTATGAAAAAGGATAAATTGGTACCAGGCAAATATGAAAATGGAAAAAGTGTATCCGCCAATATGATTTGAAGTGCAGATTAATGGAAAAGGGGTATCAGCCAATATGATTTGCAGTGCAGATTGATAAGTAGTACTCCCTCCATTCAACTTTTATCGCCCCACTTCATTATAATACTCACATATATTGGAGATGTGGGGTGATAAATGTTGAGTGGAAAGAGTTATAAGTAGTGTACTATTTGTGAAAAGTTATATATGACAATTAAATGTGCAAGAGAAAATAGCAATAGTAAAAATAACTATCCTATCCCACTTGTATCTTCCCATTTAGATCAAAGTGTTGTCTTGGACATTGCATAAAGTCAAATAGGAAGATACAAATGGGATAAAGGGAGTACAATAATAGCAATACTTACAAGCAGCTAGCATTTATACATCCCTCCAGCAAAGCACTTGGGACATCATTAGCTGCACCACAAAGAAGCATGGTACTTTCATCACGACAACCATCATTTACAGTGGCCGTTGGAGATACCTGGTCTGTGCCTCTCACAGAATGCAACTCAATCAGAGACTTGTCATTTTCCACCGCACCATCAATTAAATCATCATCTGCTTTGCCACATTCCTCTGAAGGTGGCTCAATTATTTCAGCGGTCGATAATTCCAACATGGGCATCGACTCAACAACACTGGTCACTGTGTCCTGCAAAGCCAGAACCTTGGGAGCATCATGTGATATACCAATGGTGTCTGAGACACAGTGAACTTCGCTGTCTATACTAACAGCCATTTCCACAATATTATCTTCTGTACATGCCACGTCTTCAGAAGCCCTAATTACCACATTGGGTATAGGTGAGCTACAAATGTTCGAAGCTTCAAGTTGTGAAGCATTATTACAATTAGACATATCATTTTGCAACTCCAAGTTATTGCATGGTTCATCTTCTACAGCAATGTTGGGCCCAGACTCCATAGAAGGAAGATGGCATTTTTTATTAAAAGTATCGGGGCAAGAATCTTCTACCACTGTCGGTTTGGTCTCTTCAGCAGCATTAGCTGACATAGCCTCCAAGGCCCTATGAAGACGCTTTGATGGGGGCAATGCAGACTCGCAGTCAAATGTACAGCCTAATGGTTGACTAGTCATAGGTTTTGAAGTTTGAGGCTTTAACTCTGAACCCTGTGCACCACTATCAGTGGGTGAGCATACCATAACCTCTGGGCAAGTGTTCTGAGGCTGAGACTTATTCTCTAGCTCCTGACTGGACTTACCTATAGGTGAAGATCCAATTATTTCATTTGATATTAACGCACTCCCGTTAAGTTGAATATCATTACATCTCTGGGTAGAGTCCTCCTCCATTGCTACACAAATTAATGCAGACTCGGAAGAAGTTTCCTCAGTCCTTACAAGAGAATCAAGCTGTTGTTTCTCTTCAGAGAGCAATTTACCCATTCGAACCCTAGCACGTTTAACCAAAGGTAAGTGTTCGTCCCCTTCATTTTTAGTCTGATTATCAGACATAACTACACATGACTCAGGCAGTGGTATTGTGTCTTGCACAATCCCTATGTCTGTTTTAACTAGTCTATCACATCTTGATCCTAGACAATCACTTTGGACTCTTTTTCTTCCCGGATTCCTTTTTTTCCTTACAATAGAAGCCTTTGTTCTGAAATCGCTAGTACTCACCTCATGATCCCCTTCACAACTACCATTGACAATCTCTAATTGTTCGCACTTATTTTCAGATTCAATGGCACTATCTTCATTATAGCTGAGGCCCTCAGAGTCCATAGCAACTCCAGACCCATTATCATCAAGTGTTCCATTTGAGTTACACACTGGTGAATAGCCAACATTGGGGATAGAACCCTCAGGAGATCTTTTGCTTCTCTTAGCTTTTCTCAAAGGACCATCCAAAAATCCATTTATGCCATTATCAACAGAGGTTTTGCCACCATTACAATCTGAAACATCATTCTGAAGTCCATGTGACTCAAACTTTGATCCACTCCTAGACCTCTGAACTGGTCCTATCATTTGAATGGTACACCGCTGTGGCTGAAAGCTTCTAGCCTTTTTCCTTAAAGTGTAAGTGGTAGGTATGACCAACATGGATTCAACAGCATTATCAGCTGGCTCTTCCGATGCCCTCCTTTGATCCAGAGACTCTACTTCAGTCAGAGCCCTCGCCTCTTGCACAGCTAGACTTGGCTCATCTTTTGGTATAGGAGAATTAGAAGATCTGATTATGCAATCACGTATCATTTCAGATTCTGCAGGATCAGTTGCTCTTAGATCTCCAATAGCGTTTTCATCAGGGAGTTCACCAGAGCTAACTCGATTCTTCTCCTTCAACGTATCATAACAATCAACAATCTCCTGCAAAGCACGAACAAAATCAGCACCCCTTCCCTTACGTTTGCCCAACAGAGAAACTTTTTTCTCTTCAGTGAATTCTTCAACATCAGCAGGATTGCAGAAGCCTCTGCATGTAACGAAGAACATAACTATTAATAATTTATCACTATGAGACACTAGCCTCAGGAACAGTAGCAACATTAGAGCTTAACCCTACAATACTACTGGTCGAAAACAGATCTCAACTTATTTATTTGAGAAAAGCAGTAACATAAAACCAACATAGAAGGAAAGGACATTCAATCAAAATAGATATGTAAGGACCTTTTCTTACGAAGTTATCATATAGTTATACACATCTAAATAGGATCTAGGGCAACAGACTCTTCAATGTCTCTCTCAGGTGAACATGTTAACATCAAGACTAAAGATATTGGTTTGGACATTTGAAATTACGCATCAAAATCAGACGTAAAAAAGCAAAAGCAGACTCTGAACAAATACAGAAGACCACCCACTGACATAGTTTACTTATTACCAATGCTGATAATTGCATCAGACGAGTCTGCAAAACAGCGTAGGGGAGAATAGTATGGTGATTGATAACATGGGATACAATGATTGGGCGTTACAGAAAACATGGATATTGTGGTATTAGACAAGGATAAATCAGTACGATGCATTGGCTGGACGTCGTAAGTCGTAACCCTCACAATCTCACATAACAAGGTTCAAAGGCTAACTATCAAGGGCTCCCACATGACCCAGCAACTAACAATACATGAGAATACAACACACATTGCATACCCTACAGTGCATGCAAAACATGACAACTTCCATAGGCATGAACAATATCAATACAAGGGAAACAGCTATTCCAATTAGGCAACTTAGTTAAAATCACTTGGCCATTCTAACTTAGAAACAGTAAAAGGGATTTGGAATTGAAAAAGAGAAGTGCAAAGATATGTAATTATCTGTTAGAGAGAAATACAACAGTGAATGAAGATATCTGTAACTTCAGTGTAGTTATAGAAGTTCATCCAATCACAACTTAGAGATTTTTTGGTTGTGCTTTCCGTTAAGAGTTTTAATTATTGTGCCAACAGCTCCTTCTCACCAGCAAAGGATAGACGCGTAAAAACACAGAAATCAGATTAGAAACATTAACTATGAACAATTTTATCCGGAAAACCAAGAGATGATGAAAGTGATTCAACACGAGCTAGACTAAGCAAAAGATTAGGGCCTTGTTTGGATGGGGAATTGGAGGCAGAGAGAGAGATGGACACATTTTCCTCCTTCTTCACCCCTTCTCTTCCCCTCCCCTTGCCTCCCTTTCCATCCATTTTTGGTATACAAACATGGCCAAAGATATGATTGGATACAAAAATAGGACGGAGGGAAGAGTGGAGCATGTCAGCATGGTGTTTTCCTTCCAAATCTTTTGTAACTTGGAAAAAAATGTATCCGCCTGAAGTGCTGAACAAAGGAAAATTAGATACATCCATCTCCCTCCACACAACTTACTATCCAAAGAGAAGAAAAACTTTAACGCATTTTCTTCCAACATGAGCCTAAGTGCCTAGCCAACAAACAGATCAGGTGCTAAGGAACAATCACAATTTGTGGTAAAAAGGTTATCACAGTGTCTGTACAGCAGTAAGGTCAGGAAAACAACCTCATGTATGTGAAACATACTCAAAGAGAGAGACAAAGAAAGAATGGTACAGCCAATACACATTGGCTGTGTCAAATATAAAATCTCAAGTCCAAATAGGTGGAAGGTGCCATAATGGCCTGAACAAAATAAAATGATCTTTTGGTTCAACTGCTATATTTTAAATATACTTGAGCTGGAATCGAACTTACCGCATGACCATAAAGCCATACAGAATTTCTAGCATATCAGACTATTATTGTGGGATCATTGATCATATATTCAAATAGACGCCCACTGAGCACCCAAATGCTCAAAATATATTTACAAAGCCTACTTCAAACATCTAGGCTACCCCAATGCTCAAAATATAACTTAAAGTCAAAAACACAAAAGTTGTGGAGTAAATGTGGGTTTTTTGAGAGGCAAATGGTATAATCTGGATAGTTAATGAATAAATTCCTGGTGGTTAAGTGAAGAAGTTTACCTAGAGACACAAACTGAGTTAAATCCAAGTTCACATCAAGCGATGAAAAATTTTTAGGATGGGGAGCAAGGGTCACAATCTATTGAACCAAAGCCACAAACAATCTGAAACTGAAACAGTTACTTCACTCTTATATTTTAATTAAACCTTGAGATCCCAGGCCTAGAACAGCACCTACAGCAAAATACTTGAGATAAAAGACGCAATATATTACTTAAATCGAAGTATTATTTGTTTTTATTATTTCCACAGAAACATTCTGTAGGCCTTCAAATACACCAGAGGAATAATTTTATCGACGACAGTTTTAAGACTTCCCCTACTTCACAGGCTCACAGCTGTAACAAAAACCTTTCTACATTCTACAAACCACGAGCTGCAGGTAGCCAGCGACGCAATCTACAATCCACAGCACATATCAGCTAGGTTCTTAAAATAACGGTCACTTGAATATGTGCTTCAGGAAATGAAGCTTAACTTTCATAACTCTTAGTATTATTAATGGAAGAACTGACACAAAGAGAAAATAGAGAAGCAAGAGACAGTAAAGTGTTAACCCAAAAAGGCACTGAGAGAAAGAAAATAGAATGTGTGTAACTATAATCGAAAAAGACAGTCACCAAACAAGGTTTGTGGATCCTCAATATTCACGAGTCCTTGGTCATCAAACTTTGCATGTGGTACAAATTGATAAATCGACCCCTGAAAAAAATCAAGGTCCAATCATCCGGGTCTACTGTCCAAACTTGATCTTAGAAAGACTTTGAACAATATGTGTCTTGGGGTTTCCCAAACACTAGAGAGGATGGCTTTTCCTAGTATAGAGAATATAATTTTTTTTTTTTGTGCTTCCACCAGGTAACTGCTAAAAGGGAACCTACTGGTATCTTTGCTAGTTCTAAAGGTCTTCATCCAGGTGACCCACTGTCGCCACTTCAGTTCATATTGATTAGAGAACCCCTTAGTATTTGATAAGAAAGGCAGTAAGAATGGAGGTCTTAAGATAGTGTTAACACTGTCTCTTTCCAGATTCTATCCTATCCTAATATCTCAAACTCGACAAAAGAAAATGGGGTGCTTAAATACGTGTTTTGGCCTTATTTGAAGCAATGTATAAGCAGTGTAAGATTAATCTTATGAAGAACGATTATTCCAGCACGGACAGTGTAGGGTATTAACCAGTAAGCTGAATTATTTGGTTACGGACTCAACTATCTCTGTTCTTCGAATTCAACTGTCGTCTTGGTGCTTCCTAAGTTCCTATAAGAACAAAATTTGTTTGGGATGCCATTATTGTGAGGTAAAAGAAACTACCCCCGTAAGCGGATTGTCCAAGTGTGCAACTCTTTTAAAAAGCACTTTCTGCAATCTGTACACTCTAGGTCTCTTTTCACTATCCCTATAATTGGTACTTCAAAACACGAAAACTTAGCCGACCACTTCGTGTAGGATGAAAAAATCACTTGAGGATTTCCATTAGTTTATACAGTCCTAATTCCTAAGACAATACTCTTGGTACATGGCATCTTTAACATAATAAATCCCGCGCTTAAGGTTGAGTAAAAGTGGAGGTTCACCAGTGACGATGAGGCACTTTGAAACATGGAAGAATATCATTGGAATTAAAATTGGGTGCATATTCTAGGTTTATAGAGGAGCCTAATAGTTCTCAAGGAATTGGCCTTTAAAGATCAACAACCTCTCCTTTGAAATAACCTTGTTCCACTGTGAGCTTTCTGCTGAAAGATTGAGCAAGAGAACTTCGACAACGTAGCTTCTAAATCTTGTTTCATCCGGATAAGTTTGTATGAAAAATTAACGCTTGATAGATACTGACAAATATGCTTTTACTTGATTATGCTCAATAGGTTTATTAGCCTTATCCAACATATTTTCATAACTTACTTATAACCCTAAAAGCATACTGTGTCATGAACCATGACAACTAGCTACCTACGGAATCATACATGACAAAGTATGTTACAACCCACATTTGTTTTCATCAATGTACAACTTTTTTCCACAAATTACCAACACTGCCTCCTTCTGGAACAAATCGACGACTCTTAAATTTTATTTTGACCTAAGATGATTGACTTCACTTCTTTGTTAATTTGATATTGAAACAATCCAAAACTACTCTCAATCAAAAGAGGAAAGTTTAAAGGGGGAAAAATGAATAAAAACATATGGGTCAAATACGTACATCTTGTATATTCTCATAAAATAGAACCTTGTTAAGATAATCACAGGGATAAGGCTGTAAAGCAATGTTGTATCACTCTATGGCACTGAATGTTAGGCTAAAAACAGTAGTGGTGGAAATGGTACACTATGGTAAGGGGCGGCCCAAAGGGCGTGCAATTCAGTTCTTGAACTGGGCCCCAAGAAGACAAACGGCTCAAAACTTTTGAAATCCACTATGTTCCTTTTCATCAGGGACCAAAGAAATCTACAAATCCACTAAGCAGTTTACTATTTAATGCGGCCCAGCCACACAGCTCAAGAGTAACAATATGTAATTTCATTTGGATTTTCAAATTCATTACATCACTGTCGGTCAAAAACCTTTTCATTTTCTTTAAACTTTCATATCTTCATCACGCTTGCTTTTGAAAATATGAATCAATTCCAGATTTCTCACACAAAACAATCGTCGGTCAATTAGTTTATAAGTAATTGCATATAATACGTCTTGTATTAATTTTTTATTTAATTTTTCAATTTTATGTGATTTAGTTTTACATCACCCTAATCCCCCATATTTACTCATTTGAGAAATCGAGGTTGATTTCAGATACGAATGTAGTTGCAAGGAATTTCTCAACCTTCCACTATTATGTGGATTGAGAATTTCAATTTTGGATGCATCTAGGTTCTCATGAGCGCACATCATTCAATTTCGATTCAAAACACACATTAAAGAGGTTTCTTTTCCACCGAAAGAAAAGCAGCAAACACAAATAAGCATTAGACCTTGTAATGAAAATAACTTACATTTGTTGCGTTCCAAAGAAATGAACAAATACTTTCTTCCAATCTGTTGAATAACCCCATTTTTCTGGTTCACTTACCTAAAATAAAGAAGGAAAACAAATGGTCAGCAATGAAACAGATGGAAAGAGAGCAACAAGAGTGAAACTGCAGTGTCTACGCTGAGGCAAGTAAAAGATAATAGCAAAAAGAAGGGGAGGGGAAAACCCCAAAGCCACCAATGCCTAGTGGAAAACGCAAGGGAATAGGGGTGAAGAAAAGGGGATTCAGATCCAGGAAAACGGTTGGGTTTAAACCTCCTGCAGAGGGTTCGGGGGGAGGGGGGGTGAAGAGTTTATGAAGAACATAAGGAGGTGAATGCATATCCATCATAACATACTAAACATAGTAAAGAAGAACACAAATACTCGAGGATGGTCACAAATACTTAAAAGGTGATACCGGGAACATCTACCCTCATATCAGATACTAAACCCATTCTTATGGCTATATCCCCAAGCCTTACAAAAGTGACAAGTGTGCATCTCCAAGTGTATAAACAGGCGCCATTTTATGAAAAAAAAAGTTTTTTATTTTGCTTACAATGAAGTATGCAAGTGTTATTCCAATCTCCGAGTGTGCAAGACATCGCTACGTGAGGTTACATGTAAGAGTTTGGATAATATAGCCCCCACTCACATATAGCCTATTTGCTACCTAATGAAGGTATTTTGTTGTCCGTCTCCTCCCTTTCCCTCCTAACCACCCCCCCCCCCCCACCCCCACCCAGACACACACACACATCCAAAGAAGGGCTAAGCTCTTTCATCTAAACAACACACAAACATCCGCAATCAAATATGAAAACAGCATTGCCTTCGCGCCTCAATGACTCCCGCACTTTGCGGGATAAGGGTAAGGGGATAACATGTACACAGACACACCTTCACTTCACCCGTGTTATAGTTGTGTTAGCAACAGAAATAGGCTGTTGGCAAAGCACAGATTTGTCCCACTAGCTTGGAAATTCGTATCTACGACTCTTAACTTCAACAAACCCATAGCAATAATTTTATCTAACACTATAGAATATGCTCAGTAAATCCGATAATACAAGCCATTTAATACGCCCATGACAACTACAGTCTTTTAAAATCCGATGAAAACCTCCATCTAAACACAGAAACCTCAACCATTACCCCACGATGCCGAACCCCTATAACCTTTATAGCTTTACCCACTCTATAGTCTATTCCACTATATCTCTCTACATATATGCATATACATACCCTTTCACGAAACACAAGGCGATACGAAATATACTTTTCACAGTAAAATCTGTTCATCTCAAGGTACTACAGCAGATCCATAGACAAACAAATATCATACAAAAACACTCAAAACAAACCCTTAACAAACAAGACAAGACAAGAGTAATAAATCGTCCTTTTGCCCAAATCATCTGTTTCCGTTTAATTAAAAAAGTTAAACAAATGATTGAGACCGGGTAAACATACCGTAGCAGGCCAGGCCGGAAAACCTTTGACCTTAGCGAGAACAAGATCACCGACTTTCCACTGCCGTCGCGCAGCAGCGGCGGCAGCAGCTTTACTCCCCTTCCTTTTACTGGACCCCATCAAACAGCAACGCACCAATCACCACCCCTCTTTATTACCGTTATCCGAACCAAAAAGACACGAAAAATAAAACAAACCCTAAATCGCGAAAAACCCCAAATTGAAAAGTGAGAGCAAACACAAAAATCGACGAATCCCTAATTTATAACCATCAAGAGACACGGTAGGGTTTGGAATCGAAATCAAAAACATTGAAATGGGAGAGAGAAAGAGTGAAATTTGAATAGAGAGGGTTAAAGTGTGATAATATTAACCCTAAAAGAGGAGAGAGAAAGAGGGATGGAGGAAAGGGGGGAAGAAGAGGGTGGGGGGAATGCTAACGTGCGCTCTCAAGGGGTGGAGTTGGGTTGTTTTATTTTTATTTATTTTGTTTTTTTTTAATTTTAATTTTGAATTCAATTCGGTGAATGGATGGGAATTGGGATTCATGACTTCATGAGGGGTATTATGGACTTTTCCAACAAGGTTAACTAAGGTAACATACAGTACTGACTGAGTACTCTACCTGTGACCTGTCTTACTGGACTATGGAGTTTCAACACTTTTCGTGTTGAGGAAGGACGGTGAGAGTAGATAGCTATTAGTTGAGAAAATGGGTTTTGAGTTTGTGTTAAATGTGGAAAATCAAACTTGATAAATTCATAAATTACTAATAATTGTTATAGGATTTCATGGACATACAGTATAGAACTTTCACACGAGTTAGGTGGGTTTGTTAAAAATGAAATGTTTAAGTTTTATAATATCGGTTAAAAATAGTTTCAAACGCTTTTTTTTACCATTTTTTAAATTGAAAAAAAAATCATATTTAATATTAATATTTTAATCATATTTAACGCTTAAATTAATTATATTGAGACAATTATAAAAAAAAGTAAGTTATTTTAATAATTATTTTATCATTAAAGGCCAGGTACAAAAATTATATACAAATGATTTTTATAATTGTGGCTATGATTTAAATTATTAAAAATAAAAATTTTAATTAATGTGAAACTTCACCCCTGGATTCAGTAAACTTCAAACTTGAGTAACAATGGAGAACAATAAGAATGAGTTAACTGTTAGTTAGCTATTCTCACATCCCCTGTAACAACTCGGCCTGTCACGGTCGTAACACACCCCCAATTATTTGTTCTCATTTGAGCCCAAAAACACAAGATCTTGTTACTAGATGATGGGTTGGATCAATTATAAACATATCATTAGCCTCATATTTTACCAATGTAGATACCTTTCCACACATCTCAATATCATAATCGGGTGGGGTGTTACATCCCCTTCAAGCTGGACTTTCTGGATTGGATTGAAGTCCAAGCTTGAGTGAAACGAACTATTGTTGTTGTTTTTCCAATGCCTTTGTCATTATGTCTGTCAGATGAAGATTAGTTCTAACATGGTGAGGAACCAGAAATCCCTCTTGCAATTTATCTCGTACATAGTGGCAATCAATGTTCAAATGCTTTGTCCGTTCATGGGAACAGGTTTTGTGCTATCTATGTTGCTGCTTTGTTGTCACACAGTAAAAGAATTGGCTTTGGTATGTTTATATTTAGATCAAGCAATAGCCTATCAACCCATACCAGCTCACTTGTTGCATATGACATGCTCATGTACTCTGCCTCTGTCGTGCTCTTGCTGACTGTTTTTTGCTTTTCAGTTTTCCAAGGTATCAAAGAATTGCCAAGAAACACGTAGTAACCACTGAGGGACCTGCAAATGAATGCACAATTTCCCCAATCTGCATCACTATATGCAGTGATATTTAAATCAGAATCAACTTTGTAAAATAGTCTTGTGTTATAGTACTCCTCAAGTACTTGACCATATGTAGAACAGCTTGCCAATGTGGCATTTTGGGTGTAATCAGAATTTGGTTAAGATGTTGAAGTGTGTAAGATAATTCATGCCTTGTTAGAATAAGATATAATAATCTCCCAACAAGCCTTTTGTAAAGATCAGGCGTATCCAACAATTCACTAGTATTTGTGGATAGTTTCAAACCCTTTTGCATAGGGAATTAAGCAGGTGTACAGTTCTCCATATCCAAATCCCTTAATATGTCCAAAATGTATTTTCTCTGATTCAATAGAATACCAGTTTAGTTTCGTGCTACTTCTAATCCCAAGAAGTATCTCATCTAGCCTAGATCTTTGATGGTGAAGGTCTTATTTAGACCTTGCTTGACTTGTTAAATTTCCTTCTGATTATTCTCGGTCAAGAGCACCTCATCAACATATACAAGTGCAACAATAAAGGAACCTTGCTCAATGGACCACTTTGTGAATAATAAGTAGTCTTGGTTAATTAGATTGAAAAAACAATACTCATTACATATTTGGTCAACACTATGTTCTATTGCCTACAAGCCTGTTTGAGTCCATAAAGTAACTTATTTAACTTGCAAACTTGCCCTTCTTTTGCCTTTTGATAGCCCTCGGGAGGTACCATATAAACTTCTTCATCTAAATACTCATGAAAGAAGGCATTATTGATGTCTAGTTGATGTAATGGTCACCCCTTATTAGAAGCAATAGCCATCAATGTTCTCACTGTTGTAAATTTGGCCACGGGTGAGAAAGTGTGCTTATAATCCTTGTCCTTAACTTGGTTGTAACCCTTTGCTACCAACCTAGCCTTATATCTCTCAATCATTCCATATGCTTTGTATTTGATCTTATATATAGACCTACTTGGAACCAATGGTTGTATGTCCCTTTGGCAGTTCATCAGTGAGTTCCCAAGTTTCGTTAGATTCCAATGCTTCTAACTCTTTCCCCATTGCTTGGATCCACTGGGGATGTTTATGTGCCTGATAATAAGTGACAGGCTCTGTTTCTTGAGTCATGTTTGCCATAGATGATATGTAAGTAGGATCAAAGTCACTCATATCATGCAAAATGCTTGCATGAAGTGATTGAGGATTATTGACTAAACCAGTATCTGCTGCACTTTGCTGCTGAATTTGTTGTTGCATTTGAAGTCTAACATTACAGTGAAAATCCTTTAGTCTAGTAGGTAACTTCATATTCCTTGTAGACTGCCTCATAACAGATATTGGTCTCCGTTAGATTCATCATGCTTAGGATGTTCAGTGTGAGCATCTTGCTGTATATTATTATTGGTAACCTCAGATGCTTCCCCTTGATGAAGGATGCCACTTGAAGGTTGAACTGAAGTCTCTGAATTAATGGGTGATTCTCCGTGTGTACAAATGAGGTGTTGGTGACTTCTCTTCCGTTAATGGGCTGATATGAAAACTGGGAGTCTTATCTGGAAACTCGTGTTATATGAAGATCACATCCCTGCTAGCAAATACTCTATGATTGACCAAATCATACAGTTTGTATCCCTTTTGCCCTAGTGGATATCCAATGAATACACATTTCCTTGCCTTTGCCCCAAATTTATCTCTATGTGTATTAGGAACAGTGACATAACATAGGCTACCAAAAACTTCCAACTCAGTATAAGATGGTTTCTCTCCATGTAACACTTCAAATGGTGTTTTTCACTTGAGGATATGAGTAGGCATCTTGTTGATAAGAGTTGTAACAATTATTATGCACTCACCCCAGAACTTTGGAGGCAGGTGTACATGAAGCTTAAGGGACCTGACAGTTTTTACCAAATGTTTATTCTTTCGCTCTACCCTCTCATTCTGTTGAGGTCTCCCTACAATACTCTTTTGACGCACTATCCCTCTTTCTTAAAACAACTTATGACATTCTTGCTGAATAAACTCAGTACCATGGTCACTTCTAACTTTTCTGACCTTTGTGGCAAATTGTGTCTCAACATATACAAGGAAATTTTTGATAGTATGAAAGACTTGATATTTATTTTGAAGCAAAACAGTCCAAGTACTCCTAGAATGATCATCAACCAAGGTTAGGAAATATTTGGAACCATTAAGAGACTGAGTTTTGTAAGGCCCCCAGAGATAAATATGTAATAGTTTAAAACAAGTTTTAAAATGAGATGGACTTTTATTGAAGGGTAAAATATGGTGTTTGGACATCACACATGTTTCACAAAAGAATTTATTATAGTGAAAATCTTTACAAGTCTCCACATGCTTCATCTTATCATAAGAACTATGGCCTAGTCTGTCATGTAGCAGTTTCAGATCACTAGACGACACATTACAAGATGATTTATTTCTAGGATTATGACTGTTAATGCATTGAAAAAAACCTTTTTGTTGCCTGAACCAGTATAAATCTCCTTTTTTGTGTCCAATTCCAAAAGTAACCTTACTTGAAGGTCCCGGAATACACATCCATTGGGATTAAATTTGACAGATAGGTTAGAATCAACTGTCAATTTTCCAATGGACAACATATTCTGTCTAAATCTGGAATAAGGAAAACATTTTTGAGTTTGATTTCAGGTGTCAGATAAACTGTTCCTATCTCATAAACAATCTTGATGTTTCCATCTGGTAATCCCGCAAAAAAAGGTTTAGATAAGGGTCTTATATCATACAACATGGTTCTATTAAAGGTCATATGATCAGATGCTCCTGTATCAATGATCCAATCAGACTTCATAGCAGAATAAGCAACAGAGTTGGCAACAGATGAATTTATTTTACCTACAAAACTGGTTGATGCAAGATTTGCAGAATTATTGGTTATTCGTCTGTGCATAGTTTGTAAAACCTTGTTCATGACAGTATCAATTAAGCCCTTCATCATATCTTGATCAAAGGATTGTTGAGAAGAAGAGCCACCATCATGTAATGGTGTGTCAGATTGAGAAGTATCTGCAAGACTGGTAATGACATCCACATTATGTGCACCTCTTTGGTAGACATTCCTTGAAGAGGCTTTGGGTTGAGATACAGCTTTAGGTTTGCCCTTGCCTTTGCTGTTCCTAAGAAATGCCTTTATTGATAGCAGATATCCTGGATATGACCTTGTTTCCCACAAAAGTCACATGTTTGCAATTTATAGCATTCTTCTCTAGTATGGCCAGTATTTTGACAATAAAAACAGACTTTGACCTCTTCTTCAGGATCAACATTATCATTCAAATTCTGCTTTTTCCATACATTCTTCTTCTTTGCACTGGCATAAGCATTTGCTTTGGGTAAAATCTCCACCGCATCAGTGATTTGTTTCTGGCACTCAACCCTGTATATCAAGGATAGTGCTTTGTTAATAAGAGGCAGAGGCTCCATTGTTATAATATTGATCTTATCATTCTCATATGATGAATTTGGGCCCATGAGAAAGTGAATTAACTTCGAGATAGATTCTATATCCACAATCCTTTTGAGAAGAGCACAAGAACACCGATCTAGAGCACCACATGTGCATAAGGGAATAAGATCAAGGGAATCAATACTCTCCCATGATCTCTTTATCTTGCTGTAATACTCCACAAGAGACGTGTTATCCTGTTTGATTTCTCCAAGTTCCTTCTTCAATTGATAGATCTCAAGTCCATTAGTTTGACCACAACAATCATTCAGTTATGTCCACAAATCTCTGGTGCTAAGAGTATACAACCGAGTCTCTCAAATTACAGGAACAATAGCAAAAGAAATCCATTTGGAGCCCAGAATATCACAACGCACCCATTGCTTATGACGTTTGTCTTTCGGATCAGGTTTCTGGAAAGAACCGTCAACAAAACCTTCCTTGTTTTTTGATAGCAAGGCCATATATACCTCACGTTTCCAGTGGACAAAATTAGTTCCATTGAAAAGATTTGTAAAAAGTCGTAGAGTAGGTTGATCGGAATGTGTAATGTAAAGAGGATCATCATAAATCTCATAAGTAGGTGTAGCAGTAGGTTGATCAGGCAATGCGATTGTAATTGAAAGGAAAGAATTCAAGAAATTGAATCAAAAAATGATTGGAAAAAAATAGGTTAACCTAATTTGTAATTGTGAGGAATTAACAATTATGAATGATGTTGATCAAATTTGCGAAGAAAGATGATCGCGAGGATGATATGAAGAAAGATAAGAAGTAGAGAAGTTTAACCTAATTCTGGCGATGAAGTAATCGCGAAGAGAAGAATAGGTAAACAATGAGAAGAAATCCCGAAATGTTGCGAGAAATAATGGCGGAAGCGTGTGATAGGATCGTATATTCTGCGATTGATACCATGTGAAACTTCACCTCTGGATTCAGTAAACCTCCATTGAAGTAGAGCTCAAACTTGAGCAACAAGGTAGAACAATAAGAATCTTCTAGGGAGGGAAGTAAATAGAATGTGAGTTTGTTATTGATATGAATGAATAATTACAGGAAGTTAGTTACAACCATTATATACATGATAAATGAATATTTTTAGCATAACAGGGGCATCCAAAATTTCAAATTAAACTCATATCAGGAACTCGACCAAATAATAATTCAAACGAAGTTTTATTTTGCAAAATCCGAGTGGGAGTCCGATTGATTAAATAAGCCGCTGTCAAAACATATTCCTATGTTCCTACTGACACGGGTCGTCGTATACACGGTCAAAGATAAACGTAAGTCTACTAACTAAAGCTAGCGAAAGTAGGGTCAAATCCACGGGGAGGCACGGTCATAAGAAAGGGTCAGTTTACAGGTCACAATTGGGGGGTTTTGTTGTTGATGTTTATAACTAAAAACAAACGGATATAAAATAAAACAAGGTAAAACGATAAATTCAATCAAATAAAGAGGAATATGTCAGGAATCGGGTTGTCGCGGTAATAAACGTCACATGGTAAAACTAGGTCAGTCGAATTATAAACGAAGTGGGAACGATTAATATCCTTTCGGTCTGAAATCACCCTAGACTCCCCTATCAATCTTTCGATCCAGATAGGTTATATAGATCATCCTAAACAAGCCTACCTTACCAATATTTCGATCTAGGTATGATTTTACTAAATAAACCGGTCTCTTGCGTGCACTCATTTAACTAGTTTCATAATTAAATTGCTTATAGACGAACTTCGTCGCAAAGACGACTAACATGTGATTCCTACGACATTACTACCGCGAGTCCCTTCATCCTAACATATTATGAAAATTATCTACGTATGGCTATGGGATCTAAGCTAATAACAATAATAACAATAAAACATGACATGATTGATAATGATAAATTACTATAAAGCATAAAAGATGAACAATGAAAATAACAATAAGAGTAGAGAAATAAGATTACAATAATCGCAGAAATGTTGAACGGAATCCGAGATGAACCAAAAGCAAAACTAATCTTGAAAATGTGAAAAGCTAATGAAAATGTGATGGAGACTAAGAGTGTAAAATTTGATTAAGAGTGTAAACTATGATATCAAAACTGATAAGTGATTAGTGTTAACCTAATTCTTAAATAGGGATTAGGTTAACTGCTTAATCACTAAACCTAGAAAAGAGAAAACGCAAATCCGGTGCAGCAAGTGAGTTACTCGATCGAGTGACAAAACCACTCGATCGAGTAACTTTTCTTCAAAATGTACTCGATCGACCAACAATGGTCCAACATCTACTCGATCGAATGACTTCAAAATCCTCGGGAACTTAGTTCTTCCTACAGACTCCTCGATCGAGTAAATCATCACTCGATCGAGCGTTTCTCCTCCTGCATCCACTCGATCGAGTAAACACCAGAACTCAATCGAGTAACTGGTAGACCAGGTTGTTTCTTTTTCGGTTCTTTTGCCTTTGTCCTTCGTTTTTGCCTCGGTTAACGTTCTTTTCAGCTCGGGACTGCACATCTGAGGTCATGGGACTCCTTGACTTGTTCCATCTTCTAAAAGCGGTCTACTTTGGACGAGAAAGACTCGGTTTCTTCAACTTTAGCATAATTCCTGCAAAACAACAAGAGATACACCAAGAGGAGAAAAAAGGGCAAAATGGCACGCAAAGTGCGTGAAAATGCATAGAAATGTGTGCTAGATGATGCCAAAGGATGTATAAAATCGGCACGCATCACCTACTTCTACTCAGCTTGCCGATATACTCACTAAAGCGCTTGGGCGGTCGCATTTTCATCGTTTGTTGGGCATTGCTAACCCCCATGCTCCAACTTGAGGGGGGGGGGGGGGGGGGGTATTGACATAATATCACCGGATATTTTGCTTATCAATTAAGCATATTCTTTCACTGATTTTTTAAATATAATATATCCTACTTAGAAGGATTTAGTTAGCTTGTTTATAGGCTATTCTATACGTATATATTCAAGGAACATATGGTGAATGAAAGACACACTTATGATAACTAACTAACTAAGCACAATCACCAAAGTTGGTTATGTTTTCTAAGCTAACTATGACACTTGACCAGAGTTAACTGTCACTTAGTTATTCTCATAATTAACATTTTAAATATAAAATATGTTAATATTTTAATAAAATTCTTAATTTATCTTTAATACTCCCTCCATTTTCCTATTTTCTTCCAATTTGTTTTTGGGTGGTCAAAGTTTTCGAACCTTAACCGTAAATAAGTTAGAGAATAATAAATTTGAAGTTATGAAATTAGAACATTTACACTTATTATCAAGAAATCGTTTAGGAAGAATGTAATTCTTGGAGACCACAATGAAGCAAATGGCAATCAATCAATCAATATATATAATTAAATAATAATTTATTTATAATTTTTCTATTAGAATTAGAAAATAATAAAATAATAAATGATTTATAATTTTTCAATTAGAATTATAAAATTAGAAATTAGTTGATTAAATAATAATTTATTTATATTTTTTCTATTAGAATTAGAAAATAAGAAAATAATAAATTACTTACAATTTTTCTATTAGAGTTAGCAAACTAGAAAATATTTGATTAAATAATAATTTATTTATAATTTGTCTATTAGAATTAGAAAATAAGAAAAAAATAAATTATTTAAAATTTTTCTATTAGAATTAGAAAATTAAAAAAACTTGATTAACTAATATTTTAAATATAATTTTCCTATTAGAATTAGAAAATAATAATTTATTTACAATTTTTCTATTAAAATTAGAAAATGAAAAAATAGTTGTTTATTTACAATTTTCCTATTACATTTAGAACATTGTTGTTCTTTAAGATTTGTATACTTACTATTTAAGGTTATTCATTTTATTGAACATTTTTATTAAAAATCAAAATTTGATATGAGTTAGAAAATAATTGATTGTTTATAATTTTCGTATTAGACTTAGGATAATATTTTTTAATATTTATATACTTGTTATTTAAGGTTATTAAGTTTATTCAACGTTTCTATTAAAAGTGAAAATGAGAAAGCGGAAGAAAGAAGTAACTCGTCTTCGGCTTAACATTAAAATGGGTCAAAAAAATGCCACCTAGGCATATGAGACAAATTTGTTACTTTTTATGTTCTTATCTTTTTCATATTACTTGACCTTTCAAAGTTAAAATGAATACCTACAACTTGATTTAGAATGAGTGAAACTAAAATGAAAGTAATTAAGTATTTAACTATATACAAATTAGTTCGCAAGGGTTGAGTCTAGCGGTTAAAACTTTGGTGGAATTCCCAGAAGACCCAGGTTCAAGCCTCCTCATTATGGAGACTGTCATCCTCGGGAGGCTTACCTGTTATACGTGGTTTGCAGGTTATCACATGTATTCCTAATACGAGCTTATATGATATTCCTAATAGTACATACTACTCTGTTCTTTTTTAATTGTCATTCTCATTTTTCGAGACACTCACTCCTCTTTTTAATATCTCTCAAAATATAACTAAATATATTGAAATGTATCTTATATATAAAAGCAACAACCACAGAGCTTACGTGACGCTCTGTGGTTAAAAGTCAACTTTTCAAAGAATAAATTCGGCGCGAAGCTCTGTGGTTAAAAGTCAACTTTTCAAAGAATAAATTCGGCGCGACCCATTTTCACTACCCATGATCTTTTGAATGAATTAATTACATTGATGTATTTACATTTGTTAATTAATGGTTTTGATAAATAAATGTCATTAAAATATTGCAATATAAAAGTACAATACCCATTTTTATGTGTTACACTCATCATTTAAGAATGTCAATCTAAACCTTTATTATTAGCAAAATAATAAATAAATTGCATAACGAAGAATCAATTCAAAAACTTAAAACTACAATCAACCAAATAGTTAAATATTACCCATTTTTAGTGAAAAGATTGGATCCAAATAAAAAATAAGAAAATTTAAATTCTTCTAAAAACAAAATGTAACAACTCATAAACAAAAAAAAAAATACAAAAGTCTGGGTACAATTATATTTTTTTTGCATGCGCTTGATCTACACAAGAACTTCTTCAAAGTAAGAAAAATGGGGTAGATCTGAAAATAAATATATATTAAAAAAATATAAACTCGGGAGAATATAAAAAAGGCAAAAAAATACAAATATTAAATTTGGACAAAGTATTATGAAGTAAATATAATCTTTCGAAGATCGGGTAATACCTTCAATATTAATGAACTACCTATAATATGAGAATTTTTTTTAATAACTACTTAAGTTAAAATAGACTAATTGATTGATAAATATGGATACACTTAAGATGATGATAAAGAGTAAAAAGAAAAGAAAATTCTAATTATCATCGATTCATAATCTGTGGTGATTTTATTCAATCAAGTTGGTAAAGAGGAGGCCGTAAGGAAGAGGGTTAGATTGAGACGATGTGGGTTAGTGAAATGGTAAGTGTGTTTTTTGGTTATTAACAAGGTGGGTTAGATAGGTATTAATGGGCAAATGGCTGACATGTTTCGGTTAACAAATTTGTTGGTAAATTTAATTCTCTTTAAATTAAAATTAATAATTTAATCATATTCATGACTTATTTTTTTTTATATTAAAAATAAGCGTTGTTTTGTAATTATTTAAATAAATAGGGTATAAAAGATAGATAAAAGTTAACTTTTAGTTTTTGTGTAATTTCAATTACTATAATAATATTAAATTAATATAAAATAAGTTTATATAAATATTAACTTTTAAGAGCGGGTATAATGATTCAATATGATATATTTATCTTTGACCCAGCGATTGGTCAAAATAAATGATCTCACACATTTTTAGATCAGTATCACGCCTTAAATGATAATCTGTATACTATAGATTTATTCATCGTTTTAGAAGAGTTTGAAATTTTAAATTGTTGACTATTTGAAAAATCTTAGGACCCGCTTTTTTGGCAAATATTACTCGGCAAGAACTTGAGTTATCGTGTTTTAGACATAATTTCAGGCTAATTATCGTCATTGTATAAAAAAATAACAATCATAACTTATGGAGCAAAGTGTGTTTAAAAATTGTGATTCTTAAATTATATTGTATCATGCGTCTGTAAATCAAATTTTGCATTATTTTTGTATGATTATATCACGAGTTTGCATATGTTGTAGCTTGACTAAATCGTTTCAATTATACATAGGTCACATTTTGCATTTCGTGTTATTTTTAGCGATTAGTATTACGTAATTTGTACTAAATGATAAACGAGCCAAATTCTGATTTAGTGCACAAGTCATTTTGATTTGTGCACGTGTTTTATAAACACGCACGAGTTTGACTTAATGAAACACATGTTTAACAATTTTCACAGGTTACAACTAATCAGACCCACGTAATTTGACGAACTATGTGTTATTTTTTTACTGTGAATAACTGTTTTCAAATGAAGTGTATAATTTAGGATTTATGTGTATCATTCGAGTAAAATAGATAACGTAAAAACACAAATTTAGCTAATAGAAGTATATATGGTACTATAATTATTCAACCAAATGACATTAATGAATCATTTACGCTAATTGCAAATGAAACTTTATATTTGTTGTTGCAAACAAAATACTCGACGATACAAACAAAACATTTTATATTGCAAACGAAATTTAAATGTATAAGAGCAAAATTTGAATTAGCATTACAAGCAATTTTATTTATAATAAGACCAAGTAAAAACTACATTTATTTTTATTTTTAGTTTTAGTGCAAAAATACTACATTTATTTTTAATATAACAGTATTCATATGTTTGACACTCCCTCTCTCTTCAAAAAAAGCTCCCTTCACTCTCTAAAAAAATCAATTAAAACCTAGTCCTTTGCTCAACCGCCGCCGCCTACCTACACTCACCCAAACCCGTTTTCCTCCTTCCCTCGCCGGAGATGGGTCCCTATTTCGACCTAATATCTCCGGCGACTCCCCTCAATTCGCGGTGACTACGACCTGCCTCTGGTCAGTTATTTCCCATCCCATTTTTCTTAGCTTGTCTCTGGCGCACGGTGGTGAAAGGGGGTTGGTGGTTTGTTTCTGAGGTCGTTCCGTTCTACCGTTCTCCTGTCCTGTCATTGAAAGTGGTGCATGCAACCCAGGAATGTTCCCCTCTCCCTCGCCCCTTCCCCTATCCCTGGTAAGACCTTTACTCTTCTTGGTTGGTTGTTCTGTTTTTGATGAGTATAGCTCATCTTTCGTTTGCTCTTTGTTTGGGTCCCTGGGACGATCTGGTGGTTCCTACCGATCGATCATTTGTCCTGTTCTGTTTGTGTCAGTCTTTGTCATTTTCAAAGGCGGTCTGTTGCATGCACACCAATGGTCTTGGGGGAGTCCGGTTGGAATTTGGAGTCTCGGTGGTCTAGGGGTTGGTTCGGTGGGACCGTGGTTTTTTTGATTGCGGGCTCTGTTGGGCGGGGTTGACTTGACTGGCGTGGGTGTGGTCTCCGTTTGTGTTGGGAGTGGTAGGATAGTGGGAGTCGGGTTGTGTGGTGGTGGTTTGGGTAGGGTTAGAAGCGGTGGTTGTTGTTTTTGGTAATGGTTTATCATTTTATATCAGTTTTTAGTATTTGCCAAATAAAAATGACTCTAGTGTATCTACTTTGGGCGTGTGTTGTGTCCATCTTTGTGTGGCCTCCTAGGATGGTCATTGGTCTCTTCAAATGGTTTGTCTGTGGGTTTGGTCATTCTTTGCTCGTCGTTCTGGACTTCGGCTTACCTGCCTGTTCTGAGTGGCTTCCAAGGTGTAGGAGTTTTGGCTCCGCTTGGCATAGATCTTCAGGGTCTTTGTCCCCCTTTTTCTATCTACGTCTTTGTGGCGTAAGTACACTTTGCGCCCTCTTCTTGGATCTTGTGGTCCATGGGGTTTATTGGTTTCCGTGGATCCTGATGAGTGAAGATCGTACCGTTCATTGTTCAAGCCTTGTTTGTCCCCTCAAGAAAGCTGAGGTCAAAGGTGGTGGCTCCAGAGCTATTTTATTCAGCTTTTAGTCATCAATACATGTTTACAATCTGTTGTAGTTACCTTTATGTCTTTACTTATCGTTTAAAAGTTAAACGTGCATTTGATCATATGAATCAAATGTCATTTGTATAAACCTTGTTTTACTGCTGCCAAAAAAAAAAAAATTCTTTTAAGTATTTATAATAACAAGATTGAAAAACATAACTGTGCAATTTGCACGGGTTTAAAACTAATACTCATATTAAAGCTCTATTCATAAAGAATTTTATGGTGTGATTTTTAAAAATTTTCAACCAATATATTTTTTGCAGAAATTGAATTCAAAGGCTAAACTCGTAAAATGAAAACGTCAATTATCTTAGAACGGAGGGAGTATATATATATATATGTGTGTGTGTGTGGCTGTGTGTGTGTGTGTGTTTTCTGAAATATATAAACTAGTCGAACTTGAGGACAAATTATAGAATAAGACTATTTTTTAATAAAAATAAATCATTTACAGCTAACAAATAATTTATTCTCTTGCCCGCAAAAGTGAAATCTATTGGTTAAAACTTGGTGAAATCCTCGGGAGACCTAAGAGTAATCTTGTGGAGATTTCTGGGCTGAGTTCATGCTTGATAGATTTCGAATTTGTCAATCTCAAGTGACTTACCTAGTTTATGTGGTTGGCAAGCTATCACGTATGCTTGGGCGTTTACCCAGTGTACATCAAAGGTAACGGCTAAAGATTCGTCCGCCACTAAAAAATCATTCCCTTAAATAAATAATGAAATCTCGTTGCATAGTAAAAAAACAGTATAAAACAATAATCAATTAATGCAAGTTGAGAGGTCGGAGTCACAGTAGATACATGAAGCTTTTAGTGTGACAGAGTAACTATTTCCATGAAGTTTCGGGTGGACGAAGGCAGAAGCGCGCGCACAATGGACTACGACTGAAGCGTAGCGAGAAACGACACACCAGATCATAAAAATAAGTGTCAGTATTTACTACTCGTAACTCGTAACTAGTCTCTCCAACCAAGCTTTAGATGAAGAAAAAAAGATGACACATCATGCAAAGTAATGTGCATGGCTCTGTGATTTCTAAAATTATGACCCGCCAATACGTAAGAAAACCTCTTTACTTTCCTTGTAGTAACTGCACCACACGCTATTGCATTGCTTCATTCATTGAGCATATCTTGGAACTCACAATCCAACTCTTTCATTCATTTGCTCTTCTCCAAACTACCTTTCCCGTTTCATGGATTTTTTACCCTTCTTCTCTTTCATGTTTATTTACCAATCTTGATTTGGATTCTGACCAATGATTTCTTTTGTTTCTTGCGAATCACAGGAGTCTTCTCTCTTGTTTTTTCCTAGTAACATGAGACTCGTAATCGCTATTTTTGGTGTGTATTGGGCAAACTATTGGATATATGTAGGCCTTGTTTGGTTGACATAAAGGATTTAAAGTTGCCGGGAATTGAAGCTAGAATTAAGTCAGAAATAACAGGGTCTAAGTTAACAAGTCTTGTTTAGAATCGTTGTAAGTTTAAACAAATGAGTAGTATGCATCATCAACCTCAAATAAAGTGTTGATTTGAATGGTTTTCCACTATTATGTAAATTATTCTTATTTATAATAATTGTAATAAGAAATTGAGTTGTACATAATACTCCGTATATTCTCTCAAGAAAAAACACTCCGTATATGATTTTGTTAGTGAAAAAAGGTGGTTTGTCATACAACAATCACTTTTCCTAATAACACAAGTTTTACAATTAAAATTATTTCTCTATTAATCTAACTCAATGGAAAAACAATATGGAGTAATAATTTAAATTTCTCAATCATTAACTTCCCTAATTTCTCTAAGCATTACTAAAAGCAAGTGCAATGGAAGAACTTTTTAAAAAGTTCTTGTTTTGCCATGTCAATTTTTTACAAACTAAAAAATTAGAAACATTTTGTCACAATGGGAGAACTTTAAATAAAGTTCTTCAATGTACAATTGTACCCACACTAAGTTATTTAATGTTTTTCATTTAATTATCAATTTTTGTTTATTGGTTAACTTTTCTTATTTTTTAGAAGAACCAAGTTCTATTTCTCAAACCAAGTTCTTCATTTCAAGGACAAACTTTATCCTACAACTAGTGTAATACCCGTGAAAAATCACGGGGTTGTGTACACTTATTTTTAAAGACGACGTCGGTATATTTATTTCAATATATAACAATTATGTTTATTCGAACGAATTGTTTTTTAACGGGATGTTTGAATATAAGATATATTCGGTGAAAAGGTGAATTTCCTGGTGCACTAATATTCGAATAACTATTAGTAATGATGATAATATTTGGGGTACTTATGATAACATTAATGAATAAGGTATATAAGAAAAAACAATAGACGACTAAAATAAAGATTAAATAACTAATAATGAGTAATTTGGAAAGTTATTGTCTTTTGATGAATTGCTTACGGAACATAAGTTGACGGACAAATACGATGAACAAAATAACTAATCAGGTAAAAATATAATTTAAATGGGTGTATTAAAATTCGATAATGTAGGAGGAAAATTACAGTTTCTCGAAAACATCCTTGTAAACAACATTCGTTGTTGTATTAGTCATTCCTCCTTCTTCATCAAGGAGTAACACTTTTAGACCTTTCTTACTCGTAACGCTCGATATAGCAACGTACAATTGGCCATGGGTAAAGACTGGTCTGGGAAGATAAAGTCCAACACGAGATAGAGATTGACCCTGACTTTTGTTAATAGTCATAGCGAAAAAAAACAAAATTAAATTAAGTTTTACATATTACATAACTGAAAATAATATAAAAATCGAGTGTAACAAATCTTTTAATAATGAATATGTAAATAAAACAATTAAAAAACATAATAAATTATCGATCGTCCTTAAATGTCCGAGAAACTGATAACGTCCTAAATTTTTTTTTTTTTATAAAATAGGCGCCCCAACACATTATTATACAGTAATGAACATTAGTCTATTTCGGTTATAGCCCAATATCCAGTTCATTATTTTTATAATAATAGAGAGAATCCGGACCGCGATAAAGTATACACATTGCTAAAATTATAAGAGGGATGAAGTGACGGAGCATGTTTGCAACGCCCTTCACATTAGTATCAATGACGTTATCGAAATCTTCTGCCGGAACATCCCAAATAGCGTTGTTTTTGTTAATAGTACCCGCATTATTTACTGCAAGCAAAAAATGGTGCTAAGTCTTTTACGCATATTGATAGTTCGCTAGATTCGGATGTGAAGAAAGAACATTTCACAGAGATTATTAGATGATGAGCAATTAAGATTTGAGAACATGGTACACATTTACCGCCGTTACTTTTCCTTACGCTACAGAATTTCGTACTGCCGTTACATTATATTCAGTCATATAACTCCCTCCCAAAATACAGTATTTCGACCATGATAAACAATACTTCAACATATCACCCATCCTTTACCAATAAATGTTCATGGTGAAACCTATATCCCTTAGCATCGAGTTGGGGAAAAGGAAACAGAATTAGCCTCAGACTCCACTCATACACTGGCTGGATAGGGCGACAGGCCCATCTTCAAACCATGATGGTTAGGGACGTCCACAAAAAGTAAGCTCTAACGCCCCTAAGTACCCTGGTTGACAGTGGAAGCACCTTTACTTAATAATTGAACCCTGGATAAAAAGCTAGGGTTTACCCAAACTTATCACATACCAGTGGCTAATGGGTGCAAGCAATCAGACAATCAAATCACTGCAACATTTCTTACCCGTTTTGTCCTCCGAAAATTCTAAATACCAGTATAGGATAACTCACAGTTCATCTTGGAGAGATTCTTGTGCATTAACCTCTCCCAAATTCATCGCGTCGAAATTACCAATTGAAATTTAGCATTCATCCTATGATTAACTCCTTGTTTGTAAATTATATTCAAGTACTGCTTGCTGCCCAATATCCTCAATCTTTCCCACTCCCTGATTTTCGACACGATATTCATCTCTTTCACCCTATTTCAAGAGCTATGTTATCCTCTTCACAAACACTTACACATAAACCCTAATTTCTCTCCACATAATTTCAACAATTTAAATAATATTCAAACAAATTGAACAAAACATAATTACCAATAACATCCGGAATCCGCTTCTTTTCGACCAGACCCTTAGCCAATTCTTCCACGCTCGCATTCAATTTCTACAAAAACGATAAACCTCAAACCCTAATTACCAATTCACGAAATAAACAGGAAACAAAACATAATATATTTTGAATTCAGAATGATTGTGACGATTATATTCTGGTAAATTGAGAATGAGTCAAATTTGGAAGGATTTTATTCTGATTCAGTTTTTGTATTTAATAATAAAGAAATGATTATTGATCAACAAACAAAACAAAAAATACAAATATATTGTAAAACATATCATTCTAGTATGTTCTACATTTACAGGCCATGTTAATGTTAGTGGGACTGGGATCCGTTTTAAACCATATTAAAACATAAAATTGAATGATGAAATGATGAAAAATGTTAGGAATTGAAAAGAAGGAAATTGAAATGGTAGATTGAAGAATTAAGCAATGGATTAATGAAACGAAAGTTGGTAGCTATGAAAAGAAAATTACCAAAGTTGGCAAAATTGAATGAGTAGAAAGAGGCGGAGAGAGACGATGCAGCACACTAGCACATTAGGGTTAGTCATTCTATTAAATAAACAATAGCAGATGGTCAAAGTTGGACTTTGATTATGATTTTTCAACATGGTCAAAAGTGGAAAGATTTTATTCTGTATATATTTTGTATTTAATTTAATAATTTAATAATAAATAAATAAGTAAATTATTATTAAATTATTAAATTATTAAATTATTATGACGTGGCAGAATCTGATTGGTCTATAAAAAGTGAAAATGCTGAGGTTGAATGTGAGACCTCGAAACACCCAATACTGCGATGTGACTGCGCCACGTAGGCGGAAAACCATTCTTCTTTTATATATATAATGATGGAACAAACTTTATTTAAAAGTTCTTGTTTACAAACTCAATGCAAAAAACTCTCCATTACAATTGCTCTAAAAATACTAACCACTTTAATTAGTTAGTTTGACCGTTTAACCTTGGTCCAAACTATTGCTACTCCTTAGCAATCGCTTATTTTTTTAATTTTATTTTTATTTTTTTCTCGACAACCACTACGAAAAAATACGCCATTTGCGACGGAAATTTTGCGACGGACATGAAATCCGTCGCAAAAAGGTGTTTGGGACGGACTTTGCGACGGATTTCTTTTTTGCGACGGACCTAAATTTCCCAGACCCGCGAAGTAAAAGTCAAATGGCGGGAAAGTTTACGACGGAAAATCCGTCGCAAATATTGACTTTTGCGACGGAAATTCCGTCGCAAGCACATTGACCAGACTTGACAAACACATGGTCCAGGTCAAACATTGACCAGATTTGCGACGGATTATCCGTCGCAAAAGTCAATATTTGCGACGGATTTTCCGTCGCAAATCTGGTCAATGTTTGACTTGGACCAGATTTGCGACGGAAAATTCCGTCGCAAATATCCGTCGCAAACGTTACTTATACAGACCCCCCGCGGGTCTTTTCTTTTTCCCCAAATCGATTTTAATTTCGTATCCCTAAAACCTAATTGCGATTTTTCGACGATCAACCACCCCAACCCACCACCCCCGACGCCACCACCCCCCCACCCCACCACCCCTGACACCGCCTCCCCCGACGCCGCCGCCTCCTTCCTTCCTTTCCTTCTCCTTCATTCCTCCTCCTTCCTCTCCTTCTCCTTCTCCTTCTCCCTGCCACCTCACCGCCGCCGCCACCTTGCCGCCGCCACCTTGCCGCCGCCACTTACTTCTTCATTCTCCATTTCTCTTAATGTATGTATACTAACTTTCGTTATTTATGTACCGTCTTAATTAGTTATTTTTAGTCCGTCGCAAAATTCCGTCGCAAATTCCGTATTATTGTTTTTTATTGTTATTAAGAATAGTTAGTTTAGTTTAATTGTTATTTGATTAGTTTAGTTAGTATTGTTAGGTGGTTAGTGATATTAGGTTAGTAGCTAATTTCGTCCCAAATCCGTCGCATATTGTTGTTAAGATGTTTAGGACGATTGTTTTTTGATATAAAATTTGCATTGTTGTTGATTGTTAGTGTTGTTGATTTGTTTAGAATATTCTTGAATAGTACCCGTTCAATAATTACACATTAGGTGTAATTGTTGAATAGTCCCCGTTTTGGGACTGTCTTTGAATCTTTCATGCCATTTATGTAGTAAACATTCTTATATTTTCTTGATTGTAATGAAACAAAAATTGGGCAACACTTCCTTATTGTTCTCCAAATACATTCTATATAATGTATTTGGAGAACAATAGGGAAGTGCTGCCCAATTTTTGTCTCATTACAATCAAGAAAATATAAGAGTGTTTACACTAATGGTATGAAACATTCAAAGATGGGTTTAAGCTGGAGAGATAAGGACCCCAGACCGTTATATGTAAATTGTTTTTTTTTGCAGGTTGGTGTTGGTGTTGGTGTTGGTGTTGGTGTTGGTGTTGTAATTGTTGTTGTTGTTGTTGTTGTTGTTGTTAGTTGTTGTTATATATGTAGTTGTTATTTAATTGTTGTTGTTAATTAATTGTTGTTGTTGTTAATAAGTTGTTAACTAGTTTTTGTTGTTAGTTGTTGTTATATATATATATATATATATGTAGTTGTTGTTATTTAATTGTTGTTGTTAATTAGTTGTTGTTATTGTTTGCTAAAATATGTAGATTTACTATGAAGAGATTAGAAAGAAAATGGATGTATGAAAGGTTGGATTCTAGGAAAAAAATAAGGCAGGATTTCGTAATTGATGTTAATGAATTCATTAACTATGTTAAGCAACAAGACGAATACGTTAGGAATAGAGAAATTAGGTGTCCATGTTCTAAGTGTAAGAATACAAAGTATTTAGTTGAGCAAGAAGTACGGAAACACCTTGGTTTGAGAGAGTTTTGTGATAACTACTACGATTGGGTGTGTCACGGAGAGAAATTCTCCGTTGAGGAAGAGGGAAGCTCATCAATGCACTCCGACAATCCTTATAGAGATATGGTAGAAGATGCGTTACGCGATAGCATTGATCAAATTAGGGAAGATGCTCTAAACGCCGAGGTGGTCGATGAATCTCCAAATCCTAATGTATTAGCTTTTTTCCAAATGCTAAAACATGCCGAACAACCTCTTTATGTAGGAAGTCGTATGACATTGCTACAGTCGGCTTCAAGGTTGATCACTTTAAAATGTGAATTCAACTTAGCTGAAAAATGTGTAGATGGTTTTGCGTCATATATCGGAGATATGATTCCTGAAAATAATCTTATGACGCGTAACTACTACGAAACCAAAAAAGTTCTTAAAGCTCTTCAACTTCCCCATCAGAAGATAGATGCCTGCTCGGTAGGATGTATGCTTTTCTGGATGGACGACGCTCACCTTGATAAGTGCAGAAAATGTGGTACGAATAGGTACAAATTAGAGAAAAATGCAAATGGCAAAAGAGTTCCCGAAAAGTTCTTAACTTATTTTCCATTAGGACCACGGTTGCAACGCTTTTATGCCACAAAGCACATCGCGGGCGAAATGCGTTGGCATTATGAAAACCCTCGTGTTAGTGGAACAATGTCTCATCCAAGTGACGGGGAGGCTTGGAAACAGTTTGACCGGCTGCATCCTGATTTTGCATCTGAGCCTAGGAATGTCCGTCTTGGACTTTGCACTGATGGTTTCGCACCGTTTAGTCAATTCGGGAAGCAGTATTCATGTTGGCCGGTGATACTTACTCCATACAATTTACCACCCTGGCTCTGTATGAAAAGACAGTTTATGCTCTTAACATTACTTATTCCCGGTCCCCACAATCCAAAGAAAAACCTTGACGTCTATTTGCAGCCTCTTATTCACGAGTTGAAGCAATTATGGGAGACGGGGATCTTAACCTATGACGTTTCCCTGAAGCAAAGCTTTGATCTTAGAGCCGCACTCCTATGGACGATGATGGATGAAATGGTACCGAAAAAGGCAAGGCCTTAGGTACTCACATTATGGGTCGTAAAAACACCCTACAGATGATGGATGAAATGGTAATTGTTTAGTTTTTACTTCATTTTTTCTTGTCTTCAATAATTTTCACCCTTTGACAAAATTGAATGTTTTTTTCAACAAGTGTCGTTGGATTTAAATTGCAGGCTGGAGAAGATGGGAGGGATGTACCATCGGCCTTGAAGTTGCTTGAGAAGACAAAAAAGCATGCCAAGAAGGGTTGGCTATCAACGAAACCCAAAGCACTATTTGTAAGTTAACAGAAACTTTTCTTTATATTTTAGTAATTTGGTTTACTAATTAATTAACGTATACTAATAACATTTTATTTTTGTTTTGTAGGAAAAAGTTTTTTAAAGAAAGAACAAAATGATAAGTGAAGGGATCCCGGAGCAAGATATCGACGACAACGAGATCTATTTAGAAGAACACGGCGGTTTCAACAAGAAAGGGTTGATACTCGGTATGGGAAATGCAGCCCCAGTCATTTACGAGCGTCGTCGTCACTCAAGTGCTGGGACCCAATCATCATACACCCCAGGTTTGTATTTTATAGTTTATTAAAAATTAAGACTAACCAATTATTTAACCATTTACTAAATGAATATAATATCATGTTTGACTATTAATTGCAGGTATCGTCAGCAGAGTTCTTCGAGAGAATGCTCAGCTAAGAGAACGTGATCTCGAGACATCCCAAAGGCTGAAGGCAATTGAAGAGTTCTTAAGTCAGCGGGGGGAGTTCACTACTCAGAGCTGCAACCCGGGAGGCTTTTCTCAGCCGAGACGCGACTTTGACGATGATGGCGGCGACAATGCTAGGGCGGCCAGTCATTTCGCCACCCCACAGCCCACCGACACGACCGTTAGATAGATTTCATTAGGTTGTTTAGTTGATGTACCGCGGACTATGTTTAGTTTTTAGTTGGATTATCATTTGTAAAACTTTCTTATTAGTTAAGAAAAGACGTTTTAAAACCCTTGTCTCCGACAAGTTTTTGTTGCTGGGTTGTTTTTCTAAAATTGCAGGTTTACAGATCATGCAAAAGGGAAAAAATGAATCATTTCAATGAAATGGGGAGCTGGAAAAACGGCTGAAACACGAAAATCATACAGGAATCTGCGACGGAAATGTCTCAATTTGCGACGGAATTCCGTCGCAAACCTTGACCAGAAGTCAAGGTCAGTCAAGATTTGCGACGGAATTTCCGTCGCAAATGGTCCTTTTTGCGACGGATTTTCCGTCGCAAATCTTGACTGACTTTGACTTCTGGTCAAGGTCAGTCAAGATTTGCGACGGAAAATCCGTCGCAAAAAAGACCATTTGCGACGGAAATTCCGTCGCAAATCTTGACTGACCTTGACTTTTGGTCAAGGTCAGTCCGTCGCAAAATGAGGTCAATCCGTCGCAAATATGTTGCGACGGAAAAATCCGTCGCAAATTAACTTTTTGCGACAAAAATATGGGATAGATGCAGTCCGTCGCAAATCCGTCGCAAAAACATCATTTGCGACGGATTTCACCCTTTTTGCGACGGAAAATTCCGTCGCAAAGAGAGCATTGTTTTGTAGTGAACAATGTTGCACAAATTCAATCCAATTCCCTTATTATGCCCCTTTACTTGAAAATAAAATAAAAAATCCCATACTATTATTTTAAATTTAGTCCATTTAGCTTAATTTTGTTCAATTTATTTACTCTATATTTCACCAGGAGAGCACCCTCTCTCATTGGAGAACTCTTATTGTAGTGCAAAAACACACATGAGAAGCTCTCTATTTTTTGGGACCATTTGGAGAGCTCCATAGAGAGCTTCCCATTACGCATACTCTTATCTAATCTCTTCTTTTTTGGTTATTTTTTCCTATTTTGTTCCGTTTTATATCATAGGACGCTCCTATAAAAAGTTACTAAACCTTTTTTGCAAAATCAATAAATCTCCCTCGTGACTTGTTATCCGTCACAAACTTGTTACGAGTTGAATAACACCCACATGGGTAAATAAACAAAAGTAAAGGTGCATAAGTAATCACAAAGGTTTGTCCTTATCTTCCCAAATGAATTTTATTTGACCCGTCACAAGTTTGCGACGGATACTATCCGTCACAAATGAGAATTTGTGTAAAAAAATATCCCTCCTATTTTGAATAACTGTCTCATTATCCATTTTCGTCTATTCACAATAATGTCCTATTGTCCATTTTTGGTAAACTTTTATACTTATTTTAAACATTTCAACCCACGACAATACCACATATTACCTACAACACTACTTATTTTAATCACTCTATTCACGATAATAATCAATAATATTTTTCGTCTCTCCAATGTTCTTACCCCACACAATAATTTTCATTATTTAACTAAATTCCTTAATTTTTGTGTCATTGTTATAATGAGATAGTTATTCGGAATAGGAAGAAGTAGTGTCTAATTGGGACACATGTCAACTAAATTGTGGCACTAGTCCGACCCAAGGAGTCATAGTGCTGGGTAGTGGCGAATGTAGGAATTATGTAATGGGGTGTTTTATAAAATTTCTAGGATAAAAAGAATCAAAATATAGAGATATTTCAATATGTAAAATTAAAAGTAAAAATTGGAATCATAGTGCTGGGGAGTGGCGAATGTAGGAATTATGTAATGGGGGTGTTTTATTAAATTTATAGGATAAAAAAGATCAAAATATAGGGATATTTCAATATGTAAAATTAAAAGTAAAAATTGTGGTTGAGGGGGCTTGAACTCGGGTTGCTTGAAGGTGGGTGATTAATTCTACCACTAAATAACTAAGTTTTTTTTTTTTTGTAATATTGACACACAAATAAACATAAATTTTGTTTGTTCAGGATTAAGGGGGTGAGGGGTTAGGAGGGATGTCATTGGGGCGGGGAGGTGCCGGATATAGGCTTCCATGTACCCGTACCCATCAAGAAAACCTTGTACCCATCCCCACCACACCACCCGTGGCGGTACAAGTTTCAAAAACCATCCCCGCCCCACCACCCATGGCGGGTACAAGTTTCCAAAACTATCCCCGCCCACCTACCCATTAACCCACTATACCATAAATTTTTCCGATCTTTTTTCGTACAAGTTGGTTTAATCACTATTAATTTCAGTAATTTGTTTATATAATTTTAGTTATTTTCCAAAGAAGTTGGTAAAATACTTTATAAAATAGCTATTTTTAACGTTATGTCTTAATTATAACAAAATAATATTTGTAAATTATCGTAATAATAGCATTAATTTTTGTAGTAATTGACGGATAAGCGGGTATGAAAAAGTTGGTAACATGCAAAAACCATCCCCGCCCCATTACCCATGACGGGTACAATTTTCGTACCCGTCCCCGCCCCACCACCCGCCAAAGCTTTACCCGTCCCTGCCCCAACTGGGCAGATGCTGGGCGGTATCCACTTGTAGCCGCCCCAATCAATGACATCCCCCATCATGTTCTATAAATCCGCCCCTGGTGTTGGGCTGGGCTATAAGGCTAGTCAGGCCACTGAAACACGGCCCATAGACTGGGTTCGACCGGGTTGAGCTGTCTTGGTCCGCTAGACTGCTACGATGCACAACTCATTTTATGTCGTATTATTTGACTCCATTTCAAGGGCGTCGAACATATTGAAATTGAAGAGTGTCTAATTAAAGAAATAATGTTTAAACTAACCCACGGGAAAATAGTAACAACGGTCTCACATTATAATACAATTCAATCAATCAATATTTTAATACTAAGAATAGTAGACGCTCATATGCTAAAATTTAATTATGCAATAAAAAATCCAAAATAGAAGTGATATTCCGCAACCGTACCATGCATTACATGATGGAGCTAGTGTTGTCAAAAGTCATGATCATCATGACCATTATTCTGATCATCATCACCATCGGATGACAAATGAACAAGCCAACAAGCACCATACAAATGACCATTTATACATACAAAATAATCTAAACCATCTTTATGACTTCCTAATCTAACAACCGCACTTTTAGGCACCATTTTAGCACTTCCCATACTCCACACGCGAGCTCCACAATACGGACACCGTACGCCTTCTTCTAACTTTACTTGTCTATTAATCAAACACGCTCTCGTTTTCGACCTAAAAAATCCCCTAAATACTCCTCTAAACAACCCCAAATCATCGTCTCCACCTTTTATTGCGTGCTCACACGGATCGTTCACGTATAATAAATCGTCCCGACATGATTTCATTAAGAAGCATTGACCGGACGTCTTAGAAAATCTAACCGCCTTCACAATGTGACCAGGTTTTGAATCTTGCACTTGAATGTTCGGGGTTGGTTCACACCCGCAACAGTAAAACAATAGTTTTCCTAGCGAGTGCCAACCACCCCCGAACTGTGAATTATGGGACCCGTGCATCAATGCTCCTATAATTGTAGGCGCTCTATTGATGCACAGCTCCCTCCAAAGTACTCGTTGGGATACCGCTCTAAGTTTTCGACAAACTTGCCCTATTGTACATAACGTCGGTAGATCCCACTTTATAAACTCGAAAACTAATAGCAAAATCTTCTCATTCACAATGCCGGACTCGGGTTCAGGCGTAAAACCCGAGTCCGACTTTTCACAAAGCACGTTAATTGACTTGCTTCGCTTAGTGGTAATGTTCATTTGGTACGGTGGCATTATCTTTTGTCAGGAAATGTAATGAAGTGGATGTGTGTATTGTGTAACATGCCACATATGCGACATTTATAGTCTCTACCTATTGAATATTATATTACTAAATGTTTTCTGAAATAGTATTATAGTAATATCCGTTTTAAGGTTAAAATAGATCAAATATATATCTATTTCTATAAATAAGACAAACATTTTGTTACATTCTATTCATTACTCTTTTGTCTTATCTCTAATACGTTATCTGTTTTGAGTTTAACACAGACAATATGGTCTTAAATACTGTATGTATTTGTGATATACATTTGTTGGGTGAGAATCTATTAGACCGAGCACGTGGCATTAGTTGACTGGATTATAAGTAGTCTTAGGTTAGGAAGATATTTAAAGGTAGTACGCGTCATGTTATAATTGGACGAGAAGACGCATGGTCTATTATAATCAGAAAACGACGGATAATTGTGTTCCTAATAAAAGAACAAAGTAGGGACACGTGGCCATTGTGTCCTAAGATTCTGAATTTTGGTAACCTTTTTATGTGGCAAAAGTAATTGTGGTATTACGTGGTGAATTGTGAGGGATTTGCGATCTAAGTTAAAGAAGATTCTGATTTTTATATTGTAAAAGAACTAAGAAGTGATTAAAATTGTGTAACACTTGACACGTGGGTAAATGAAAGGGATGCACGACTATATCGGATTATGATACATGTCAATTTATATTGTTGTCGTACATTCTTCTAGAGCTTTACATGCTAAGGATTACTTTTGTACCCACTCAATCTTGATAACAATATCCATGGTACGGTTTATATCCGAGGTGGTACGTCGGATTCGATTTAAGTAGATACGGCAAAGCTAGAATGAAAAAGTAAAGGGGATTGGTTTATAAATAATAATACATTTTAATTTTGTTAATACTTTAATATTATTTTTAGATGAATACTCCCTCCATTCTTTTTATATCACCCCATTTCTTTATACACGTTTGCCAATACTCATTTTGTTTCGATTATATCTTTAGCTACATACTACTAAAAATTATAAAATTTTGATATTCTTAATCCTCTTATCAAGACAAATTAAAAAAGATCTCACATGAATATATTTCCGTGAGCGGATTGAGATAAAACTGACGTTGAATACTCACTTGTGAATAGTGTTCAAAAGAGGATTGGGGTGATGTAAAAAGAATGGAGTGAGTATAAAATATGAGTTATTTTATTACAACTCATAATATAGTTTAACCTCATGAGTAGGGTGATAATGACATTACTGACAACTAAGCTATTTTCCATTCAAAGTAAAGATTACGACTGTTATTGTACATATCCCAAAAATATTGTTCAGGTCATAATCATGGTCCCTTGGGCCCATGTATGCTTCATCTATGGATCTGAGTGACGTAATTTGAATTTGGCAAACTCAATTATTCGTTTTTTAAAATCCAATCACGATATATATATATATATATATATATATATATATATATATATATAATATATATATATATATATATATATATATATATATATATATATATATATATATATATATATATATATATAGAGAGAGAGAGAGAGAGAGAGAGAGAGGCAAGATCCGGTGAGAACGATCATTCGGTGCATACGGTGAGAACGTTTCTCAACTATGGATTAAAATCAAATCTAAGGTCCTAATTAGACGGAACCCAAGGCAGATAACAGATTGGACTTCTTGAAGTAGGAACCTGAGTCTGTTTTCGAGTGGCCCTCCGTATTCATCAGTTCTGTCGTTGATTCCTTGTTTCGTGAATTGGTCGATTAAGTATCCGTGTGCACCATGGATCTGCACACCATCAAAACCCAGCACGCATAGCACTGAGTTTGATCTTATTGCCATGGATGTGATTCAACTGCCATCATTCGCGATTGATTCCGTGGCTAACATTGGTGATTGAATTGGTGTTGTATGTAATTCATACTTGCATACATTTTTTAAGAAACATGCTGCATGTGTGTATATATCCTGCAACAATTTTTTAGTCTATTTGAATGGTAGCTTGCACTCTTGCAGTATGATGCTTTTACATGTATCAAGGTCTTAAACTCATCCAATTTGATTGTAGATGATCTGTGCCGCGTTGTCCAGTGTATTTCATTCCCGTGAGAATTAAGAATAAAAAAACGTATGTTAGTTTTGGGGCATTCTTCATATATACTGCTATGGTTTTTTTAAGTTCGTCACTTGGTCAGCCACTAGCGGCAGGTTAAAATTGGTTCTCATTCTTAAACTAGATACATTACAAAATTGTATCTAGGTTTTTGTAAAAAAAGTAAAAAAAAATGTATCTATTTCGTCAAAAATGTATCTAGGTCTACGTAAAAAAGTAAAAAAATGTATCTACTCTTTCAAAAAAATGTACGAGTATCTAGGTTTATGTAAAAAAAGTAAAAAAAAATGTATCTACTCCTTCAAAAAATGTATCTAGGTTTATGTAAAAAAAGTAAAAAAAAAAATGTATCTAGGTTTATGTAAAAAAAGTAAAAAAAAAATGTATCTACTCCGTCAAAAAATGTATCTAGGTTTACGTAAAAAAGTAAAAAAAATGTATCTAAACCTTAAAAAAATGTATCTAGGTTCATGTAAAAAAAAGTAAAAAAAAATGTATCTACTTCGTCAAAAAATGTATCTAGGTCTACGTAAAAAAAGTAAAAAAAATGTATCTACTAGTCCAAAAAATGTATCTAGGTTTATGTAAAAAAAGTAAAAAAAAAATGTATCTACTCCTAGAAAAATATGTATCTAGGTTTATGTAAAAAAGTAAAAAAAAAATGTATCTACTCCGTCAAAAAATGTATCTAGGTTTACGTAAAAAAGTAAAAAAAATATATCTACTCCGTCAAAAAAATGTATATAGGTTTACGTAAAAAGGTAAAAAGAAAAAAGTATTTACTCCGTAAGAAAATGTATCTAAGTTTGTGTAAAAAGTAAAAAAAAAAAATTATCTACTCCGTCAAAAAATCTATCTAGAATGTGGGTTGTGGGTATTTCTTAACCGTTGATTGTGTTTTAATCCAACAAACGTGACTCGTTCTCACCGTATGCACCGAATGTTCGTTCTCACCCAATCCTATATATATATGTATATATATGTATATATATATGTATATATATATGTATATATATGTATATATATATGTATATATATATATACATATAGATATATATATGTGTGTGAATTGGTCTCGACACGAATTGGTCAAGCTAAGTGTTCTTTACCCCTGAGAAGAAAACGAGGGGGAGTTTGTTTCGCACATGGGTATGAGTAGGGATGACAACGGGTCGGATCTAGATAGGGTCCAATAGAATTTAGATTCAAATCCATTATGTGACAATAGAATCCAGATCCGACCCGGATCCGACGGGTCCAAAATGATCAGATACAAATCCGGACCCGGGTAGGATCCGGGTTATCCGCGGGTCCTATGTTAAAAAAATCACAGTGACTATATATATTTTTTCATGTCGAAATTTATTTTCTTGTACTGTGCCAAGATGTAGATAAGTTGTAGATTGCATTCAGTATATACATAATATTTATTTATTTTTTCTAATTTTTAATGACACTCCTGTCTCCACCCCGATAACTGTGTTTGTCGGATTCTTTAAACACGAAATCAGAGAGATACTGTTATAACAAACAATTTTAAAGATGAGTTGCATACATTCGACTTGATAATCTCTCTCCTGAAGCACTTTCTCACAGTCGTTGAAATTACCTGACTTTAGAAACAGTTTCTAGTGGTTGTAGACGTTACAGGTTTCAGCTGCCAAACAGTGAGATACAAGTATATTCTAGAGTGGTGATAGAAGATGATAAATCCGGTCACAGCTGTTAATTAGATTTTTTTCTTAAATAGTCAAATTTCAACTTTCGTTTTTTTAATATTAAAAACAGGTCTTAGGGTCGGGTTCGGGTCTTGTCACAAGATCCAGATCCGTCTTTAAACTCATGGATCCATATCCGGTCCAGATCCGATGGGTCCAAATTATAAGGATCCATATCCTATTCATCAGGATAGGGTCCAACGGATCTGGACCAGATTCAGGACATGACTGCAGATGGCTACATTATGCAAAGCTTTGCTTACAGAAATTGATCAATATGCCCCACAGTGGGCGCCAAATTATTTTGGTAAAAATTTACTTAAGATGTATATGAGATTTGCGGGTTAAAGTGACCTAACTATGACCTAAGGATGCGTAATAACTATAAAATTGCAACGAATGAGAATGAATGACACGAAAGATTTTGGTGACGCGGAAAAACCCGTTGAGGGAAACAACGGGGAAAAACGGAATCCCACCAAGATTTCACTATAATATGTCGTAGGATTACAATGAGAACAAAATTGACAAGATTATCTGTGTGCTAGATTGAATACAAGTTTGCTCTGTAAAAGTCGATGCCTTTCTCCCTCTGATTTCTCCTCCTTTTATAACGATAGTTAGTCTTTTTAGCCGTTGATGCCTGCTCCTCCTAGTCTAGTCTTGGAGTCAGTTGCTTGCTTGTAAGCAACTGACCTTCTTGACTTGGTTTTTGAGCTTTTTGAGTTGTTGTGGACTTCTTTCTCGTTTGATCCAGCGGCCTTTACTTCTTTAATATGGCGGTCCATTTGCTTGCCACGTCATCAATCCTATTTTTCTGTTTTCACTAATAAATGTGTGTCATGCGTCGAATTGGGAAATGAGCGAATTTTTCCTCAACAGTGTTGATCCCGGGACCTATAGACATTTTTTCTATACCTAGAAACTACACTTTTCTCTCTTGTTTTATTTTATTAGATTAGTGTTGGAATATATTAGTTTTCCTCTATGTAATTTACATTTCCTTTTAGCATTTACAAATTAGAATATAATTTCAAGTTCTAATTCTATTGCTAAGGTAATTTTATTTTTTATATTATGTTATGCAATTTCATTTAGGATTATTTTATAACAATCACTACTACAAAAGTTGCTTACTACATAGGTTTTTTTTACTAATAGACATAGGTTTTTGAATCGATGTAGAGTTCAGTTATGTCCTTTAGTTTGTAATAGACATAGGTTGTACAACCGATGTGCATTACTCTAATGGACATCGGATTTTCAAAAATGCTATGTCTATTGCTTATAATGGACAACGGACTTTCGTAAAATCCCATGTCTAATATGTAAAAATCTTATGTCCATTAATGTTATTTACATCAGTTTTTCGTTAAAAACAATCCTATGTCTATTGTTGATTTTTACATCAGACTTTCGTATAAATCCCATGTCTATTGCTGTTATGTACATCAGTTTTTTACAAAATTCCATGTCCTTTATTGCGGCTTTTTTTTAAAAAAAATTGGAATCGTTAATGCTAATGCTAATGCTAATGCTAATACAAAAGTGGGATTGTACCAAAACGGAGGCCATTCATTACAAATTACGACAACAAAGGTCGTTCGTCATACATTGTTTGAATTCAAGAACGAACCAAACAAAAATCGTTCGTCATACGTCCAATTCATACAACACACCGATAAAGTTCACGAGACGCAAAAAGTTTTCAAAATCAAACTATACATTATTACTATGACAACAAAGGTCGTTCTCCATACCATGTTTGATGCTAGTGCTGTTGGTTGATGTTGTTGGTTGCTGCTACTACTGCTTGATGCTCATTGCCGCTACTACGCTGCTACTACCGTTGTTTGTTGTTGCTGCTGCTGTTTGTTGTTCGTCGTTGTTGTAGGCTCTTGCTACTAAGTGTTGGTTGTTGCTACTACTGACTACTGCTGGATGCTACTGGCTGTTGTTGATTCTGCTGCTAACTGCTGCCTGCTGCTACTGACTACTGCTGATGCTACTCGTTGTTGTTGATGTTGCTGTTAATTGCTGCCTGCTGCTACCGATTGTTGTTGCTACTACTACTGACTGTTGTTGCTGCTACTACTCGTTGCCGTATGCTCTTGTTGTTGGTTGCTGTATAAAAGGAAGGAGAATCAAGCGAGAACCCAAGCTTTACAGCCGTTTGAGATCGATTAGACTCAATTAAATGTTTCCGAGCCATTAGTCTATGATACCCTAGGACATGAGACTAAAATTTAATGATATATCTATAAAATAACTTACTGTGGGTGAAACAAGTCCAGCAGCAAGAAGAAGACCAGCAAAATAAGTTACAACAGACCTAAACACCCATCAAATTAATCATTAAGGAATGAGCAATTCTACTGTAAGACCATCTTTTTGTAGGAAAAGATTAAAAGTAACTTAGAATTTGAAAATAATTTTGAAATATTAACATTTTTACTTAATGATTTCATTCAAAAACATGGAATTAGGATAGATAAATGGACAAACAGACCTGGTTGGGTGCAGAAAGTGCTGAGGATCAGGAAGCTCTTAGTGATGTGCAGAGATGAGGGACCGAGTAGCTGGCATGGGTTTCAAGTACACCAAATGTGTAGACCTGCTGAGACTGATGAACTCTGAATATTATGAATGGAAATTTGAACTGATTGGTGCAATAAAGGAACCTGCATTTGCTGAATTGATACAGAAGAAGGTTGGGTGAAAAGCTATTAAGAGGATTACACATTACAGGTCATACAAACAAGCCTTCATAATGCTCGACAAGTACCTCCAATAATACAGATCCTCAATCAGTTTTAGGATAGTAGGATACAACGTACCTCAGGTAATGCTGGAGCATCATTGGTCCTGTCTGCAACAACAACAACAACAATATGCCCACCTTTTTTCAATTGCTGGTCAAAAAGAAGCTTGTCACTGGGTGAAGAAGCTAGGATTCCACATTCCAAAGCTATAGCTTTTGCAGTCTTGATATATACATACAAGTAAGTTATCGGAGACGCATACCTAGTTATAACATTGTAAAATACAAAGTGAACACCAGGAGGGATCATCTTGATACTTTTGAAGATAGGTCCAGCCGAGAAAACCTGACAACGAATGTAATAATACAACTTATTCACACTAGTAGAAAAATAGCTTTTTGCGGCTCCATAAAATGGCCTTTTTGCGGCGTTTTTGGTGTAGCAGCAAATAAGGGGGCCGCAAATAGCTTTGCTATTTGCGGCGTTTTAAAAACGCAGCAAATAGAGACTATTTGCGGCGTTTTTTTGAAAAAAACGCAGCAAATAAGATGACTATTTGCGGCGTTTTTTCAAAAAAACGCAGCAAATAGGATGTCTATTTGCGGCGTTTTCTCAAAAAAACGCAGCAAATAGGAATTAAAAAAAATAAAAAAAAAAAATTTTTTTTTTTTGAATTTTTTTTTTTATTTTTCAAAAAAATAGTACTATCAAATGATTTAAACATAACTCTCAAATATATTTGTCTTCAAAACAATCTTTACACGATTTGAAATTCATACGTCAAATAAAAATAAAATACATACAACACTACTCCAAAACTACTACAAGGGAACTCTATCTAATGCAACTCTATGCTTGCGAACAACTGCAACCAGACCGAGCAGTACAGTTCCTTCAACTGGTCCTATATATGCTTTCACAGACAGACGCCAAGCATCTGATCTGCATTCCTGCACCGCTGAATGCCCCAGAACCAGCATCAAACCACAGCAGTTGTGCGTGCTCAACCCCATTTCTACAGACCTGCAGACCTGCTACTACGCCCATCAAAGCATCACAGCCACTGCAAGTCCCTGCACACAGCACACACCCAGCTTCAGTACGCCTAAGAACTCTGCAATACACCTACAGAACAGGTCTGATCACGTTGCAACAAAAATAATGAATCACCATAAACCCTGAAAAAAATTGTGTAAACCCTGGAAAAAATTATGGAAATATTAATGTTATGTTTACGTTGCACTACCATTTGAATGCTGGCTTAATTACCTATAGGATATAAAATATAATGCTCAACCAAGCATTTTGGTACTCTAATTACATTGTCCAAGATCAAAATAGAGTGCAAGAGTAACGGGATTTCACGCTACTCGAACTTCCCTAAACGACTTTCAAATATTGAAGAAAGCAATCCCATGCTTATGATTTCTTTCAAGTGACTGTACCAGACATTGGCGCATGCTGGAAAACCTAGTCTGGAAAAAAAAAATTCATGATCTGGGTCTCAAATGTATGGCTATGTTGACACTTGACAGACAGTCAACTGAAGTGCTAAGACTGATGATTACACATTTAAATTCATTAGCTGTTTTGATGTTAAGGATCATTACAGAAAGCTGATAATGCTACAAATTTTGGTCAGTAGATCTCCATATAACAGAAGATATGTACAGTGATTACAACAAGGTTTCATCGTCATCACATCATACCAGGTATGAACACCGATCACCATTGACAAACTAAATGGCTTCCTCAACTATCGCCACAGAAATCTAACTAACTTCCTGACATGTAAACTAGCTTCCGCAACTATCACTCCAGAAATCTAACTGAAGATGATGAACACATCCTAATCTTGACTACAGTAATCTAACTGAAGATGATGAACACATCCTAATCTAAATAAGACCGCCTTATTGTTAAGTGTAAATAGGCTAACAATATAAATTGAAAAGTAGCTGCAAAACACCTACTGTCCACACCTACCCTCCAAAACAGAAATAATGAATCATCATATATAACTAAAAACTCTTCATAAAGCAGATAAAATTGAAAAGTCGCTGCAAATGTTGTGCAATCTAGTCACTCGAACCATTCTTGGTTCAGGATCTTTAGGTTAGTACTTCCCAGGTGGGAAGAGGTAATGAGCTAATTCATATTCGTTCCCAGATAAGATCATATTCGGCTCGCAATCGAGTGTCAAGTGTCTGTACTCATGTCCACGAATCGAGTATTCGAGGAGAAAAGACTGAAAACTAGTGTGGAATAGAAAGGGGACAAACTAGGACAAGAGCAGATATACTTACGTTCCCCTGAGACATGCATTGATGAGAAAATATTAGCGTTTCCCCCAGAATCCTTGACCGACGCAACCAAATTGACATACTTTTGTCGAGTTGCAACATCAGCACTCCTGATTGGCACAAAAAATGCCAAACACAATATAAGCCATCAGTGTTATAAAGGTTGCGCGAAAATTACGAACAAGCAGTAAAAACTTGCAATTTCCCACTTCTATCAAGATTTATTCTCTCTAAATATCTAAAAAAATAATACTAACTCCATTTGAGTAGAGTTCATATCTTACCATTTGAGAATGGAAGAGGCATATTTAAGATTTAGTGATGAGAAAATCATTGTTATTCCTTAACTTAAGAATCTACATGCAGCAAAATGGAGATGGCGACAGTGCAAATGAGAAAGACCGACACAGTAATAACAAGTATCATGCCAAAAAGTTCTCAATAAAGTAAATGCACCTAAACAACTCATCTGTTATAAGGAGTGTTTGGATAGCCATCCGCTCATGGGCGACTTCTACGTGCTTAGGACCATAGCCTGTTCGATCTGGATCCTAAAGAAGACAGGAAACAAAATCACATTAGAATACAGAGAAAAAGAAAGCAATGCAGATAACAAGTCAATCGATAGTATTACATATTTACAGCAACTAAAGACCAACCTAATACAGAATTCACGAGAAGGATATTGCACCAACTGCTGCAGCATAGATCAGCAACACAAGTCATCTCTCCGGTTGTATCAGAGTATGTAATTTGCATCTGAGTCGGGTTACTTGGGTAATCTAGGCATGTTTCGGGTGTGTAATTAACAGGTCAATAACGGGTAAGGCTAATGGATCAACTCATACAAGTCAAGATTAGAACCTGACATTTGATAACATGCTGAAGAAGTCTTCTAGAGCACAGACCTGAATCAAACAAACATGACCAATATAGTCAAGTTAGATTTAAACCTCTGTTAAATTGAGATTTTGAAGAAAAGGGAAGGAAACGAATAGTTTTTCCCTACAAAAAGCCTAGTTAAAATTCGTCCAACATAGGAGTAATTAAACGAATATGAATTGGCACCAAGACCTTAAAGAGAACCCCAGTTGGTACAAAATGATTCTGTAAACACTCAGTGCTCGTGGCTATACAAATTAAACATAAACCCTAACAAAAATTAGGGTAATCAATGAATAAAAGCTAGTTAATTCATCAAAAATAAACAGAACCCTAACAAAAATTATTAATCAAAAACAAACATAAACCCTAACATTTAACCAAATTGTATTCCAAAAATCAACATTTCAAATATTCAAAAATAAATATAAACCCTAACTAAAATAATTAATCCAAAGCAAACATCAACCCTAAAAATCGACACTGCAATTAATTGAAAAGTAAACCATAGAACAGATCGAGTTTCACATACCTAATATTCAAGTGATATTGAGGACGAATGTCACTGATGTCTGGAGGACCTGTTCTTCCGAAGTGCGACATTCTTCTCCTTCTCCTTCTCCTTCTCCTTCTCCTTCTCCTTCTCCTTCTTAGATTTGGGTTATGGGATAAAGCGGAGGGCTAGATTGATTTAATTAGGGTTTCAGTAGATTTTGTGTATGAGGTCCATATAGGATAGGTTTTCTTTTTTTTTAAATAATTTGGTCTATTTGAGGCGTTTGGGGTCAAAACGCCGCAAATACTCTATTTGAGGCGTTTTTCTACAAAAACGCCGCAAATAGTAATATGATTTATAAAAAAGGAAAAGTTATTTGCTTCCATTAGGCTAAAACGCCTCAAATAAATAGCCGCAAAAGAGTATTTTTCTACTAGTGTCAACAACTTGAACAAACTTCTTGTATCCCAGCTCAAAGTTTACAGTTCCTTTCGAGACATGTAAAATAAAATATTACCCTAAAATGTATACCTTACAATCAACTAAAAAATAAAATATCCATCATAGAGTATATCAATTTCTCCTCACAAATCAAGTAACTTAACCATTATTGATGGAGTAGAGGATAGAGGTACCTCCAAAATCAGGAAACCCGCTCAGGCAAAGACTTTACGAGATACAGCCTGGACCCTTCAGTTTATGAGTACCGCCTCAGTTTCATAAACACAAGAGATTCCATCGTAAAAACAATTCACAATACGACTAACCTGTAGCTCCTTACATTATAAACTCGTACAATTTCTACCTTTATACTTTATAGGATGCATATACTTTATAGAATTCGAAAGCAACTCAGAAAATCGCAAACAGAAAACCCCCAAATTCGAAAAAGATGAACCCTAATTTCGAAAATAAAAGATAAAACTAGCAAATTAAGGATGAAAAAGAAAGGAACTTACTTGGTGATGGGAAGGCTTTCTTTCTCTTCTTCAGTCGAAAATGGCTCTTTAAGCGACTATGGCTCTACTAAAGTATGTCAAGTGCTTGCCTATTTCCATACACAGAGACAAGACGAAGAATGAGAATAGCCCGGAGATAAGTTTCAAATGAACGACTCTCGAATAAAGGATTTTTTGACAAAAATTTGATTTTTTCGCAAACCCTAGATCATTATTCACTCAGATCTTGAAATTTGAGGACGAAAGGTAGAGGGCTTTTGTTTAATTTGCTCAGATCATTATTCACTCAGATTTTGAAATGTCGAAATTTGAGGAAAAAATTGAAAGAAATGAATGTATGAAAAAATGAATGTATGAAGGCACAAATTCTTATTTGCAACGGTACTATCCGTCGCAAGCTTGTGACGGATACCGTTTTCTCTCACAAAATATCCAATTTTTCTCTCTCTCCAACCCTATTCCTGTGGTCCCCTTTCTCCACTACTCATTTTGTATTCATTTTATCTCACAAAATATCCGTCACAAATGTTGACCCGTCGCAAGCAAGACATACTAGTATGAAGGAGGGGGGGTGCTGATGAATAGAAAGAATCAATATATTAGAAGAAGTAACTGATGGACATGGGATTAGTCCTAAAGCCGATGTAAATAAACTGATAATAGACATGGGATTTATAAAACAACAGATGTCCATTAATATCATCAGTCATGGACATGGGTGGTAAAAAACAACAGATGTAAATAACTAAATAAGGACATCGGATTTTTGAAAAAACCTATGTGCATTATTTACTACATAGGTTTACGTGCATTCACTGATGTAGTTAGGAGGTTTTGTAGTAGTGAATAATCCAAACTATTAACGGGTCACCTTAATACTACATTTATTTGTTGTACCTAGAGACTAGGGTATTTTTGTATACTCCTCCAACACCCATAATTTCATTTTGGGCCGTGCGTGACCCGTTTTGCCGTGCCAAAGCATGATTCTTCTTATTTCTTACATTTTCGCGTCGTAGCCCACCCTTTAAGTCTAGGTTCCATGTCAGCCCCGAATCGTGCCATATTGTTCACTGATGTCGGGACGTGCAGTGTCAGGCTGACAAGCATGCTACTGTCTGCTACTGAGTAGGCCCGTCTATTTCGTCGGCTTTTATCTAAGAATAACTGTGTAAATTCGTGATACGCAATCTAATTGCTACAAGGACTTGAACAACAGACCTTAATTCTGTTTTTAATTAATTTACTTGTTTATCATCAATTATTAATATTATTGTTTAAGTGTTATTTAATTAATCAAATTTTTTTGTTGTTCAAAATTAATAAGGGTTTATTGAGTTTAATCAAATTTTATTTGTTTGTCAAAAGGATTCATTTTTGTTCGTTGTTTATTTGGAGGCATTATATGCGTAGATTAGGCGTTCTTGAGTTATTTACTAGTGAGGGTTGTTTAAAATTTTTGTTTGTTTATTGGTTTGTGTACTTGATTAACTTGTTCAACAACTTAACAAATTACTTATTAGGTAATATTTCTCATATCAGAAACAATACTTATTGAATTAGGTGTTTGATTATTTCGATGATTATAATAGAAGTGAACTTAGTTGTTTAATCTATTGAATAAATTGTTGTAAGACCTTCACAAATTACGGGTTAATAAGTATATAGGGTGCGAGTTTATGGTGACCAAAGCATGGAGGCAATGACAATTGATGCTAGAGCAAGAAGTGTATATTAGAGGGTGGGGTCGACATGATGGTATACGTATACCATATGGGGAAAAAAGGATGAGTAATTAAATGTGTGAGAAAGATGTAAAAAATAACAAAGGAAAAAATTATTAAAAATGGGAGTTGTTAGACGACACCAGGTGTTACTGGGTTTCAATAACATCCTAATAAAAAAATTGAAAAAAATAAAAACTATAAAGTAAATTTCGTTTTTGCGCCAATATGTAAGAATAAAATTGCAATTTACAAATTTATCATATTAATAATATAAAAGATAAAAGATAATAATTAAAATTAAATTATATCTAATATTTACATATCACAACAAACAAATCTATCTATCTATATTATTAAAAGAAACTTTTTTCGAAATAGAGATATGAAAAGATAAAATTTGCTACTATATTAATAAATATACTAATAATTACGCGAATACAACAATTAATGAAATATGTGTATTAATCAAATTCATAATAATAAGAGGGTAATTGCATATCACTAGTGTAACATCCCGCATTTTCGTAAGCAATATTTAAAGGTTTTAAGTTCAAGCTCGAGAAATAATTTATATTTCGTAAATTTTGGGATTTCATTTAAATAACTGTTTAATTTATACGAGAATATTTTAAAGGATTTAAATAAGGTTTCATTTAACTGCTTAATTTACGTCTTAGCAATTTAATTTCATAGTCCGGAAATATTTATATCGTCGTAAGTTTATAGTTACCTTAAGTTGGTGTTTTTAACTTAAACCGTCTTAAAACTTGTCTTATGGGCCTAACTTGTTAATGGACCCATTTTCCCTCTTTTTCCTCACAAAACCCTAACCCCACCATCCTCCACCTCTCTCCTTCATTTCAATTTTCAGATCTTGCAAACAACAACAAACACCATTTTTATAGATTTCTCCTTCAATCTTAAAATGCTCATAAAATCTTCGTTTCTTATCCGATTGAGACGATTTTCGCGGCCACGGATTCCTTGTCTCGAGCCTGTCGTTTTAAGGTAACCAATCTTGCATTTTATGACAGTCGAAATTTCGGCCTGTTTGATTTAATTCGAAATTCGTTATAGTTGTGATGTTTTGTTGTTTTAGGCGGTGTTTGTGTTAGCCCGGAAGAGGACTTGGTGCTTATTGAGCAAGATCTTGAAGGTTTCGCTAAGTAAAGGTGACGATAATGAGAAACTCGGCCTATTTGTGAATATTAGCACTTTTGTTGTTGATCTTGTCATGGTTTCTGAATTATGTTGAGTTGATGATTTACGGACTTAGTAACATGTTTAGGATTGTTCCTATGTGAGAAATTCATGCCCTTTTATGTTGAAACATGCTCATATGTTATTTTCAGTTTTTCATATGTTAAGACGGATACATGAAATTAATCGTTTGAGGATTGTTATGGGGCTTGCGTGCTGTTAGATTAGTAGTATTTGGTGTTTGATAATGTTGGGTAAACATCATTTGAATCGATTTATAAGTTTTGGTGTCGAATGATTAAGTTTTGATGAAGGCTGGAAACGCGATTTTCTGACCAGGCTCTCTGAGCCGGTCGACCGACCGGCCGCCGGTCGACCGGCTGAGAGTACTTCTTGAGGTTTTTGTGATTTATGCGTAACATTGAGACCATAGGAAATAGGTCTCCCAGCCGGCAGACCGGCCGCCTGCCAGCCGACTGGGAGTGCGTTCTAGTTTGGTTGCGTAAGTTGTAGTATAGAGAAGCTGAGTTCCCAGCCGGCCGACCGGCTGCCTGCCGACCGGCTGGGAGTCTCTTTGCATTGTGTTGTATTAAAGAAAGAAAGGCTGAGGAGGTCACCAGCCGGCCGACCGGCTGGGGACCCCTGTAGGCTGTTTTGAGTTTTGAAGTTTGATCGTAACTTTCAAATGGTTAATCGGTTTCGATTGAAACTCGTTTTGTGTACCCTTGACATGTATTTGAGGTCCCCGGAGGATGGGCAACATTATATTGAGTTCGGGAATGAAGTAAGGATAGAGACCCCCCGGTCGGGCAACCGAAAGGGAAACCGGCTCTCCCTCATCTTAGTTCTCGGGGTCGATTAAGTGTTGATTAGAAGTTAAAGGTAGAACTATAGAGTAGTTCATAGACTTGGATGATATTGTTTTGATGCGTATTAAGTTATGCCTTAAGTTGGCCTCTGAACTTAATACGTGAATTGTTTGTCGTGTATGGGAACATGCGTTGAGTTTTCGCCTCTGAGTTCCATACATGTCTGTTTGTCGTGTCTGGGACATGCGTTGAGTTTTCGCCTCTGAGTCCAGACATGTATGTGTGATCGCGTCAGGACATGCCTTAAGCTGGCCTCTGAGTCTGACGAGTAGAGCAACTGCACGACGGGGCAGTCAGGTTGTCATACCTTACCCGGAGTGCAGGTGTTTGGTGCTAGAACATGCGTTGAGTTTTCGCCTCTGAGTCTAGTATCTTGTGATGTAGTAGGGGAACATGCGTTGAGTTTTCGCCTCTGAGTTCCTTACTTGTGTTAGTGAATTGAATGCTAGTCCATGCGTTGAGTTTTCGCCTCTGAGTCTAGTGTTTTGTGATAGCCGGTCCATGCGTTGAGTTTTCGCCTCTGAGTCCTTGCTTGATATTGTGAACTTGGTATTTGGGTTATGCGTTAAGATGTCGCCTCTGAACCTTTATACTTGCTGAATAATTTAGTACTTGGGTTATGCGTTAAGATGTCGCCTCTGAACCTTTGTACTTGCTGTTTATCTGCTTGCCTAGATGATGGTACAGTGTCAGATATGCATGATGAGTTATGGATGTTTATCTGCTTGCCTAAATGATGGTACAGTGTCAGATATGCATGATGAGTTAGTGATGTTTATTTGATTGGTGGTTAAATCATCCAAGGCATTGGGTGACTCTTGTTCGGTTTCATAAATAGTTGGATTGAAAGACCCCCCGACTGGGTAACCAGTAGGGAAACCGGCTCTCCTTCCTATTTGTTTATGAAGTTGGTTGAGAGTCGTGCATGGTAATCGCATGATAGTAAGAGATCAGATGATGAGTTGTTTATGCTTCACATGTTGTTATATGTTGGAGTATTCTGTATTGTATCATGTGTTACGTGTTGTCACAAAAGGTGGCTAGGAGAACTCTAGTCACTCCCCACTGATTGTGGCGTACATGTTTACATGTATGTAGGTACATGACAGGTGGTTGGCAGAGGGTTGCATGGAGCTAGCGAGCGATAATCCTATTCATCGATGGACTCACACGTTTACGTTAGCTAGACTTAGTTTACATTTCAGTTTGAGTGCCTGTAGGGATGTACCATCCCAGGCTGTTTGTATATGTATTTTACTTTCAGTTATAGTTTTAATTCACCTCGCATGTTAGTTATGTTAAAAAGTTTTAATTCCGCTGCATTTTTAGTATTTTGTATGTTTTATATTTCCGCTTTCGCGAGGGGTTTTACACTAGAATTTTATTAGTATTATAGATTTTTATGAGTTGAAACTCAGTGTTTAGCTCGACCTATAAATAAACAACTTCTAATGAGTCAATCTCATCATATTTATCTCATAGTTTTTTTTTGTTTTGGCTTTCTTTTCTCATACGCTAGATTTACTATTTGTATATGATTGATGTGTATATTTATTAATGATTAATTAATTGATATGCTTAAATATGTTCGGTTCTTAATATTTATGCTATATTATATGGTTTCTTAGCATTACTAACCGTGCAATTTGGTTCAAAATTTCAAGTATAATATTAAGCGAGTGTATAGGGTGTTTGTTTAATGCATGGAGCAAATCTTCAAATAATTCTTGCGGCATATGACATCATGGTTTTACATCTAAAAAAGTACGAAGTATATTGTAACATATCTATCAGTTTATATCGATCTATAATAGTTGTACAATGTGTAAATTATAAAAGATCAAAATTAGAGGATGGAGAAAGAGATGTCACTTTGGTAGCCGATTTCATACTCAACAACTATTAAAACAATTCTATCTGACGGTCATGTATGTAACTATGTAAGTTTTATGGTTAAAAGAGATGACTATGAATAAGAGTACATTATATTTCGTAGACAATTAATTGAGTGATCCCGAGTTAATATCCATCCATACATTACATCCACCAGGCCATCATATACATATAATTTCTTAAAAAATAGATTCAATAATTGTGAATTACAATATCATCCTTTTCGATTTATCACAATATAAAATAATCATATTTATAGATCTTGCTATTCACTAGTAGGGTGGTACTCAAAATAATATGTATCATACGACATCCGATGCCACTGTATCGTCGTTTGATAGATAATACGGAGTAATGTTTTATTGAAAGAATATAAGAAGCTAACAGAAAGACATGCATTTGACTTAGCTTGGGCATAAAGTTCTTAGATAATACTTTTAATAGAGCGTATTTCGTAAAGTATAAAGTTTAAACTCTTGACTTTCCATCCTAAATATATTTTTTTTAGACCTTTCATCGTGAAGATCTTATCACAAGTTAAGTAGAGAAAACAGATAATATAAAACCATCTACCACAACAGTTCGTCTTGCATGTGACAGTCACAAATTTATGACCTCTCATAATCCTGTCTCACGTCACAAATTTGTGACGAATTTTGTCCATTACAAATGTTAATTTGTGCTACCACAATGAGTTTTATTAGTTCTGGTCGGGCACGAGGCATCATTCCAAAACATAGTTTGTGATAGCACCAAATTGATATCCATTTGTGTCAAAGACACTGAAGCAAAGGAATATTTTATAAGACAAGTCTAGTGGTATATATAATAGTCGTAAGACAAATGCAAAATGTTTAATGAAAAAAAAAAACAATACGTCTTATATGCTCAAATAAATGATATTTAACTAATTTAATTTAATGTTAAGCTTATGTTTGATTACATATTACTCAAAAATGGTCACGTGTCTCTTCTATAACTGCACTACGTATTTAATTAACGGAATTATTTTTCCACATACGGATTTTACTCTTTCACATACACTTTTTCATAAATTTTCCATGTCATACCCTTTTTCCAAACATAAACAAATAGACTCTTATGCATATATTTTTCCCTAAAATATAAACTAACTAGATTTCATGCCCGGGCGTTGCCCGGGTAATATCTTGACGTAGTTTTTTTAAGTAATTATCGGAACAGTTAATCTTCTAAAGATACTTAGTATAAATATATACAAAGAATAATTCAGGTATGATTATTTTTGATGGCTAATAAAACATTAGATGTATCAGGCTCGTATTATTTTCTTATTAGCCCGTATTCTTCTTACATTAGCTCGTATTCTTTTTATATTATCCCGTATTCTTACATGCTCATATTTGTAAGTTCGTGATCCTCTTATACGCTCGTTGATGAGCTCCATTTTGGTCATCATTTCCTTTGAATTTTCCTTGTTTTCGGTCACGATTCGACCTCGATTCGCGTACCTTTAGGTGTTTTTACGTCCGTTGCCTCGTATATTCCTATTCTATCTAATTTTTGTAGGCATTACGGCGGGGGCGAAGAAACGAGTGAAATCGAGGTGAATTCGGAGCGATTTATGAAGTTTTATGAAGGTTTTGTGAAGAAGCCGCTTCAGGCCCTCCCAGCCGGTCCCTTGCCGGCGGCCGGTAGGCCGGCTGGGGAGCTTGGTCTTGATTTTTGAAGCAAAAAGAAGGGAAGTTTCAGAACCATGAAAAAGGCCCCCCAGCCGGTGGCCAACCGGCAGCCGGTCAGCCGGCTGGGATGGCTTTTCCATACTTAGCCAAAATTTGAAAGTTGAAGAAAATGCAAATGTTGGGCAGATTCGTGAAAAAGGGTCCCCAGCCGGTGGGCAACCGGCAGCCGGACAACCGGCTGAGGGTACCTGTGCATTGAAGGAAAAAGAGAAAAAGTCAGATTGAAGAAACCAGCCTTCCAGCCGGTGCCAGACCGGCAGCCGGCCGGTCGGCTGAGAAACAAGCTCACTTTGAATAATTTCGAAGAAAAGTTCAGAAGTCCAAATTTGGACTCTCAGCCGGTCACAGACCGGCAGCCGGTCGACCGGCTGAGAGGCCTTTTTCGTATTTCCGCACTCTATATAAACCCGCACTTGTGTATACTTTTGACTACGTTACTTTTACACACTTTTCTAGGTTTTTGCACTGTTCCATTGCTCTATACTTAGACTCAAAAAACTCTCTTAATAATTTAATCTCCTTTAGATCTTAGTTTAATCTTTCAATATTAGTTTATCCTTTCTTAGTAATTCTCTTAGCTTTGTTCTTGGGCAATTTTAGAAGACTCTTATTGGGTTGTAATTTGAGGGTTTGAGAGAATCCTCCAAGTTGTAATCCAAGTTCCTTGCTTTTTCCTTATTATTGGTATAATCTTCTTCATCTCTACTTTATCTTTGCTTTTCCTTTAAGTTTTGTTTGCTTAATTGTTTACTCTTACTTAATCCAACATGTCTAGCAATTCCTCATCATTTGTTTACATACTTATGTTAGCCATGTGTGAGTAGTTCCCCTACTAGGGTTAGGGGTGTGCTTTGGTTTGTTGTTAGCTATGAATCTTGCTTAGGGTTATGGTTTGGTTCTCTTCTTTGCTAGGTTTTCATTTATGCATGTTACATGTTTGATGAAATGTCACAACGATGGTTGGACATGATTCTCATTGTTGTTGGCCTTTGATGATAGTCTAGGGCTTTCGCGGACATGTATATTTGTTAGGTTGGCCTTATTTGTAGCGAAAGCTAGGATAGGGATCGACTTTAGGTGAGTCAAATCGATAGACGAGACAAACCTAAGCCTAGTATAGTGGAGACCTTAGATTCCCTAGCATGTTTCGTTACCGACCTACCTTAGTACCCCCGACACCTTAGTATCTTTTATCCATCGTTTTCATCTTGATACTTTTGCTTTAATTTATCTTTAGTAGTTGTTAATCAATCACAAACTTATTACCCAACTCGAGCTCGAACTAGAATTTAATTATACAACTTCCCCACCGTCTTTTGGGTTCGACCCTAAATTATACTACTTAATTTGGGTTCCTTATAAATGTGTTTGGTGCCGGTATCGACGACAAAATCCGGCCATCAAAATGGCGCCGTTGCCGGGGACGGTGTTTAGAAGTTGTGTAGTTTAGTTTTAGTTTTAGTCTTGAGTTAGTTGAGCTTGCTTTTGTTTTGATAAAAGATTTGGTAGTTATTTGTAGAGTGCTTGTTTTATTGCTCACCCTAGTGTTTAATAAACACTAGGACGACTAATTGGTTGGCTAAGTTTTATGCCTAGGGGTGACTCTAGCTCTTTGTTGTCATCTTCCGAACCGGAAAGGCTCTTTCGGGCCCTAAGGAGGAAGACTATTGCAAGGGTGAGAATTGCGTCCCAAGCTTCTACTAGCCAAAACAACCCCTCTTCATCCGAACCACCAAGTCCCAATCAAAGCAATCCTAGCCCAACATCCGAAAGTTTTGACAATCCGTTTTATCAATCACCACCACAATCACCACACTTCCCAAACAACCATCAAATTCACATAATGGCCGCTCTTCGTGATTATAACCGGCCCAATCACAATGACACCACCAATCCAATCAACTTCGGGGTTCTTGTTCCTCAAAATTTCGAAATACATCCTTCCCAAATGAGTTCAATCGAAAAGAATGCCTTTAGCGGGGCTTCCCACGAAGATGCTCATGGGCATCTAAGAAAATTCAAGGGTAAAGTCGCGATGATAAAGAAGACCGGAGTACCCGAGGAGACATTAAGGCTTATGCTTTTCCCCTATTCCTTAACCGACAAGGCCGATAGGTGGCTAAATGTCCATGCCCCAAATACATTCACCACATGGGATGACTTGGCAACGGCTTTCCTTGCCAAGTACTACCCATCATCCAAGACCGCGATGCTCCGGAATGAGATAACACAGTTTCAACAAGATGAGGGGGAGTCTTTGGGAGAAGCTTGGGATAGATACCAAGATTTGCTAGCCAAGTGCCCACACCACGGGATACCACCTTGGTACACAACTCAAACTTTTTTCCAAACCCTTCTCTCCCGGACTAAGGAAATGGTTAATGCATCGGCGGGTGGTAGCTTTGACCACTTGCCACATGAGGAAGGAACGGAACTCATTAAGAAGATTGTTGATTCGGAGGAAAACTATGGTACTAGGGGGAATGTCTTGAGGAAGAGTAGTAAGTACCCTAGTGAGCACCTCTCCAATGCTAAGGCAAACGAAGAAACCAACGCCAAGTTGGATATGCTAACCAAGAAATTGGAGGAATTGACAAAGGGCTCCACTAGCAAAGAAACCAAGAACAATGTCCCGGGGATGTACCAAGTAAATAGTGTTGCCACATGTGATTTATGCGGAGGAAGTGGGCACACATTTGAAGTTTGTGCAAACAACTCAATTGAGGGAAGTGGAAGTGAGGAAGAATTGTATGCTTTTCAAGCATTCAACAATCCTAGAAACCAAAATACTTTCAACCCCAATTCAAACTACTATCACCAAGGGATTAGAGGTAGTCCTTATATGAGTTACAAGAGCACCAATGTGTTGAATCCTCATCAAATTCAACAACCTCAAGTGCAAAACCCCCCCGGTTTTCAACCAAAGGGCGGAAACTTCAATCCAAGGAACAATTTCAACAACAACAATTTCTACCAAGGCAACCAATCCAATCAAGCCAATCAAGGCTTTCAACAAGGTTCCAATGATCCAAACTTCAACCCCAATTTCCAAAACAACCAAAATCCACAACATTTCAATCCAAATTTCAACAACAACCCAAACTACAACCAACACCAACACCAAAGCTTCAATCCACCACCATTTCAAAACAACCCCAATCAAAATCAAACCAACTACAACCACAATCCACAAAATCCCAACAACCCAAATTACAATCAAAATTTCAACCAAAACTTTCCACCAAACAATCAAGGCCAAAACTTCAACAATCAAGTTCCGAAGGGCAACTCTCAAGGTGGGGGTGCAAGGAATGATTATGGATTCCCCTTGCCCCTCACCAATGTACCTCACCAAGATACTAGTGATTCCCAAGTGGGTGAGTTATTGAAGCTTGTCAAGAACATGCAAGCAACTCATACCCAAGAGATGGCTAATTTGAAGAGTGCCAACCAAAGGGAGATACGGGAAATGGAGGCTCGAGTTGCCTCTCAAGCTCTAGCCAATCCACAAAGGCCACCGGGCGGCTTCCTTGCCCAAGGTCAAAGTTCCAAAGATGCATCACACAATCACCAAGCACATGCGGTGATTTTGAGAAGTGGAACGGAGCTAGAAGACCCGTACAAAGACTACAACTATGGTGAAGAGGAGCCTATCTTGGAGCTTGTGAAAGACAAAGGAAAAGAAGTCGATGGTGGCAATTCAAGGGATGATGACTTTTATGTGGAGGACCTCCCTTATGAGGAGAAAGAAGATGAAGTTATCTTGGAGGAGATGGGTGCTAGACAAGAGGAGTTGGTTCCACAACCAACTACTAAGGTAACAAGCAAACCAACACCCACCAAGGTACTATCTAACCCTCAACCAACTAGTTTGCCTTATCCTTCAAGGGCTTTGAAGGGAAAGGAGAACCTCAAGTTCACAAATTTTTGTAAAATGATTGAAAAACTTGAAGTGACTCTTCCCTTTACGGAGGTGATATTGAATATGCCAACTTATTCCAAATTCTTAAAAGAAATTTTGTCGGGCAAGAGAACCTTGGGTGACCAAGAAGTAATGGCTATGAGGGAGGAGTGTAGTGCACTTCTCCTCCAAAAGGAGCCAAAGAAACTTGGTGATCCGGGGAGTTTCTCTATCCCTTGCATAGTTGGTGGCATTCCAATCTCTCGTGCCCTTTGTGATTTGGGAGCTAGTGTAAGTGTGCTTCCTTTAAAAGTTGCAAAAAGAATTGGTTTGAATGATTTAGTTCCTACAAGTATCACCCTCCAATTGGCGGATAGGTCCGTCAAGCACCCTTTGGGAGTGCTTGAGGATGTACCCGTCAAAGTGGGTAAGCATTTGATTCCCGCCGATTTTGTTGTCCTTGATATTCCGGAGGATAGCCACACTCCCATCATCCTTGGTAGGCCTTTCTTGGCTACCGGAGGCGTCTTGATAGACGTTAAGAATGGGCGGCTCACCTTTAGAGTTGGGGATGACAAAATTGAGTTTAATCTACCTACTATGATGAAAGGCCCAAAGCATGATGAGGCATTTACATTGGACATTGTGGAGCAAGTGGTAAGGGAGATGGTAGAGATGGAAGAAGAGGAGGAAGGCCACATGGAACAATTATGTGGCATCACAACTAGTGAGGACAAGGAAATGGATGAGGACATTGAGCTTGAAGATGAAGAAGTTGAGAAGGTGGAGGGAATGCTCCCTCCAAAGGTACAACTCAAAACCCTTCCTCCCTCCCTCAAGTATGCCTTTCTTGGGGAGGGAGAGGCTTACCCGGTGATCATCAATGCCAACCTCAATGAGCAACAAGAATCCAAACTCATTTCAACTTTAAAGGATCATAGGAGCTCATTGGGGTATAGCCTTGATGACATCAAGGGGCTAAGCCCGAACCTTTGCATGCATAGAATAATTCTAGAGGAAGGGAGTCGACCTAGAGTGGAAGGTCAAAGGAGATTGAATCCGAAAATGGCGGATGTAGTGAAGAGTGAAGTCCTTAAATTGCTTGAGGCCGGAATCATATATGAGATCACGGATAGTCGGTGGGTGAGCCCCGTCCATGTTGTCCCCAAGAAGGGGGGTGTAACATTGGTTACACAAGAGGATGGGACTCTCTTACCGACTCGTCCGGTGACCGGTTGGAGGATGTGCATCGATTACCGTAAGTTGAATGCGGCAACTCTCAAAGACCATTTCCCAATCCCCTTCATTGATCAAATGCTAGAGAGGCTTGCGGGGCATTCGTACTATTGTTTTCTTGACGGTTATTCCGGGTTTTTTCAAATACCTATTCACCCGGAAGACCAAGAGAAAACAACTTTTACATGCCCCCAAGGTGTGTATGCTTATCGGCGGATGCCATTCGGGTTGTGTAATGCACCCGGCACCTTTCAAAGGTGCATGATGGCCATCTTTGCCGATTTCCTTGAGAAATCTATGGAGGTTTTTATGGACGATTTTAGTGTTCATGGTGATTCATTTGACCTAGGGCTTTCTAATCTTGTGAATGTATTGAAAAGATGTGAGGAGCACAATCTTGTCCTAAATTGGGAGAAATGCCATTTCATGGTAGAGGAGGGGATTGTGCTCGGTCACATAGTGTCCAAGAGGGGCATAGAAGTTGATGGTGCAAAAGTGGCGGTCATTGAGAACTTGTCACCCCCCACAAATGTGAAAGGGGTGAGGAGTTTTCTTGGACATGCCGGCTTTTACCGGCGTTTTATCAAAGATTTTTCCAAAATTGCCAAGCCATTGACTTCTCTTCTTCTCAAGGATGCTCCCTTTTTGTTTACTAATGATTGTCTTGAAGCCTTTGCTAGGATCAAAGAAGCACTTGTGACGGCTCCTATTATTCGTGCTCCGGATTGGGGATTGCCTTTTGAGATTATGTGTGACGCATCCGACTACGCGGTAGGAGCGGTCCTAGGTCAAGTTGTGGATAGGAAACACCACGTGATATACTATTCAAGCAAGACTCTTGATTCAACTCAAGCAAAGTATTCCACAACCGAAAAGGAGATGTTGGCAATCGTGCATGCCATTGAGAAGTTTCGGCAATATCTCATGGGATCTAAAGTGGTGGTGTACTCCGATCACACCGCTTTGAGGCAATTAATGTTGAAGAAAGATGCCAAGCCAAGACTCTTGAGATGGGTTCTTTTACTCCAAGAATTTGATCTAGAGATAAGAGACAAGTCGGGGTCGGAGAATGTGGTTGCGGACCACTTGTCTAGATTGACTTTTGAGGATCATGGTTTGCATGATAGAGATGGCCCAATCAATGAATGGTTGCGTGAGGATAGTTTGATGGCAATAGGCAATAAGTTGCCTTGGTTTGCGGATATTGCCAATTATCTTGTTAATGGCTTTATCCCGGAGGAGTTGGAAGCAAGAGAAAGGAGAAAGTTGAAGGTTGATGCTAAGAGATATTTTTGGGATGATCCCTACCTTTTCAAGAAGTGTGGGGATGGGCTCTTGAGGAGATGTGTATCAAAGGAAGAGGGGCTCGAAATTGTTGATAGGCTTCACAACTCCGCCTATGGAGGGCACTTGGCGGCTTCACGGACTATAGCCAAGGTTCTTCAAGGAGGGTTCTTTTGGCCTTCAATGTTCAAAGACATTCACGATGTTGTTAGATCTTGTGATGCTTGTCAAAGGTCGGGCAACATCGGTAAAAGGAATGAGATGCCCCTAAAAACCATCTTGGAGATTGAGTTGTTCGATTGTTGGGGGATTGACTTCATGGGACCTTTCCCCAATTCATGCGGGAATGAGTACATCTTAGTGGCCGTGGATTATGTCTCGAAATGGATTGAGGCGGTTGCCTCCCCCACCAATGACTCCAAGGTAGTGGTAAAGCTCTTCAAGACCATCATCTTTCCCCGTTTTGGTGTACCCCGAATAGTGATAAGTGACGGAGGTTCTCACTTCCGGAAACATACTTTCAAAGCCCTCCTAGCCTCCTATGGAGTGACCCACAAGGTCGCACTTGCCTACCATCCTCAAACTAGTGGGCAAGTGGAGGTTTCAAATCGTCAAGTCAAAGCTATTCTAGAGAAGGTGGTGCAAAAGAACCGGAAGGATTGGTCCCAAAAATTGAACGATGTGCTATGGGCTTTGCGGACGGCCTACAAAACTCCTATAGGAATGACCCCCTACAAGCTTGTGTACGGGAAAGCATGCCACCTCCCGGTGGAGCTTGAGCACAAAGCTTGGTGGGCCTTGAAGGAGATGAACTTCAATTTAGACATGGCCGGGGAGAAAAGGTTCTTTCAAATGAGTGAGCTCGAGGAGCTTAGATATGAAGCTTATGAGAGTTCAAAACTCTATAAGGAGCAAACGAAGAAGTGGCATGATGCCAAGCTAGTGAAGAAAGATGTGAGCGTAGGAGACCTTGTTCTCCTCTTCAATTCTAGAGTCAAGAACTTTCCCGGGAAGCTTAGATCACGGTGGTCCGGGCCCTTCAAAGTGATGGATATTTCTCCTCATGGGGCCTTTGAGCTTTGGAGTGAAGGCGGTGGCACCTTCAAAGTCAACGGGCATCGGATCAAGCGCTATTATGAAGGAGACTCCAAAGGCACCGTCGAAGTTGTTGACCTCGGGGACCCACTCCCCGAGGAGGATTAATTTCAAGGAAGTTTGATCACGAAAGGTTTGGTGGAGTCCCTCAAAAACCACCGGTTGTAAGTATTAGTTCTCTTTAGTTCATCTAGTTTACATGTTAGTTTCTTTTTAGTTCGGTTTTAGTTTAATTTTTAGGTTGCATGAGATGTTTGGATATGTTTGTTGCTTGTTTGTGGAAGATTCACGAGTGTAGTCGGAGGATTATTGGCAAAACCGTTGTAGGCAAAGTTGATTTTTATGTTCAATTTAAATTATTTCTCGAAATTGTGTACAGGTACTCCCAGCCGGCCAACCGGCCGACGGTCCCATACCGGCTGGGAGGACCTGGACACATTTCTGTTTTTGATAGTTTATTTGGACAGATTTCAGATTTTGCATCCCCAGCCTGCACCTAACCGGCAGCCGGTCAACCGGCTAAGAAGGCCAGTTCCTTATTCAAAAATCAAATTGCAAGGAGAAATGATTCCCAGCCGGTAGGCCGGCAGCCGGTCCACCGGCTGAGAATCAGGAATGTGTGAAAATACTTGAAGAAAAAAAGCAAGGAGAAGGGAATCCCAGCCGGTAGGCCGACAGCCGGTCCGCCGGCTGGGAGTGTTTTTGTATGTGAAGGATCCGAAGAAAAGAAGAAGGAGTTGGACTCTCAGCCGGTCGGCCGGCAGCCGGTCCGCCGGCTGGGAGTGTTTTTGTGAGTAAGAAAAGAAGAAGAGGAGTAGTGGAAATTGAAGACCTGATTTTGAGCCGGTCGGCCGGCAGCCGGTCCGCCGGCTCAGAATCAAAGCCTTTGAAAAAAATCGAAAAAATGCAAAAAAATTGAAACCCTCACTCTCAGCCGGTCGACCGGCGGCCGGTCCCAGACCGGCTGAGAGTCGCCTGTCGCGCAAATTATAACTCAATACCCCTCTTTTCTTTCTCATTTCTACCTCATTTCCCTACCATTTCCCTTCATTTCTTCTTCATCCTTCCTTATTTTCTCCCCTCCATTCATCCTTTACCCTCAAATACTCCCTCAAACTCCACCAAACTCTCTCAAATCAAAACCCCCTTTACTCCCTCATCCCTTATCCTTCAATTAACCATGTCGGGAAGAACAGAAAGGCGATCCAAATCAAGGCACGACCCAAGGGTGGAGCAAGAGTATGAAACTGTAATGGGAAGTGGCAACATTGGCCCGGATCCTTGCTTTCCCGGTCTCACATTTGCCTCAATCCAACAAAAAGGTAATTTCACTTACTTTAAGAATCGCCCCCTTCACCCAACTAGGTTCATTGATAGAGCCGGATTGAGAGAATTAGGGATTGAGAAAGTTACAGCGGCTCTTTTTGAGGGTTTAGGAATGAAAACCTTGTATGAGACAAAACCGGTTCACACTTCTCCCCGGTTAACTTGGGAATTTTTGAGTTCTTTGGTTGTGACTAAAAACCGAACTTTGGGGAAAGTTGCATTTCTTGAGTTCCGATTGATGAATAGGGAACATCGTCTCACCTTGGATGAATTTGCTTTGATTTTTGGGCTAGACGGAAAATTAGCCATTAAGCCTCCGGAGGGCTTTGATACTGAGCTTATTTGGACAGCCATAACCGGTCTTGTAAGTGATAGAAGTCGAAAGAAACCGGCTAATAGGGTGCATTTGGCACCAATTAGAATTTGGCATAGGTTCATGGGGTGGACCGTTTTCTCTAGGGATGAGCCTCACAACTTCACTACTACTGAGCTTGAAATAATTGGTTCTTACTTGGTTGGTGGCCCGAAATTGAACATTGCTCACCATATGGCCCTTCACTTGAGTAGGTTGGCATCCCAACCTCAGCTTACTACCCCCATTTGTGTTGGGGGGATGGTCACCTTGATTGCCAACAACCGTTGTCAGAGGCACTTCACGGTCGACTTTATTCAGGGCGAGAATGTGCTATCTAGCCGATACTTGCAGGATGCTTTGGGGTGGGTGCGTTATAACCCCAGTGATCGCAAGGAGTATTGGCAGATTCGGGTTGACAACAAGTTCAAGAATTCAGTTCCTTTGCCAAACACTGAGTTGATGAGAGTTGTGCCGGGGAAGACCTCTTACCTCCTTGATATTGAGGCGGACCCCGAGGATCTTCCCCCAGACCAGCGTGCCCCTAGAGTCTACACCAGAGACAGAGTCGGTGCCACTCCTTCTGACCTTCCTTTTGAGCAGTTTCAGCAGCCCCCCATTTCCATGTCCCAGTTTCAGAGTGGTCCCTCGCACTTCCAGGGATCCACCTCCGCCTCCGGTCCATCTTCTTATTCATGCCCCCCAGAGCTTATTGATTTCATGGCCCGAGTTGACTTGGGCATGAAGACTGCAGCAGATCTAGCGGACCAGCGCCAAGCCATAGCCGATGAGCGGCATAGGGATTTGACCTATAGGATGGATTACCTTTACCATGATCAAGCCTATGGGTCATTTCCGAGTTATGATCGGTCCGTCCGCGAGGGTTATCATCATCCGGATGGTGGTCGCCCATCTTACTACATGCCTCCGGATAGGGGTTATGTGCCTCCTGAGGGTCGTTTTTACGGGGAGATTAACGTCACCCCGGGTTATTTTTCAAACCCGATTTTTCCCCCCAACTTTCGGGGTAACGAGGATGCGGGCCCTCCGAGGCATTCATCCTTCCATGGCGGTTATGGTGATGCGGGAGCTAGTGGATCGCAAGCCTCCCCCTTCCGCGATTTCGTGAGCAACCCTAGCGACTTCATGGTCGTTGATGGAGGCAATGGGAATGATGAAGATGATGGTAATGAAGATGATGGTGGTGAAGGTGATGGTAATGAAGATGGCGGTGATTTTGATGATAGCTTTGATGAGTGACCACCTTTGGAGGTGGTAGATGGTGATGATTATGCCCCCCTTGCAAAATCCAAAACAAGTCAAGTAACTCCCTTAATCCAAATTTCTCTTTTAGTTTGCATTTCCTTTCCTAGCATGCATTTAGTTAGTATCTTTTAGCTTGTTTTAGTTTTTAATCCATCCTTGCATATCATTTAGCTTAGTTGCATATACTTGCATTCATTTAGATGCATTAGATTTCAATTTTGTATAATATTGTCACATGTAGTTTGCATACATGTAGAATAGAGCATTTAGTCTAGCTTTTAGTTTTTCTCTTCTTTTGTTTACCTTTGTTTTTTATGTCTTCTTAAAAACCAAAAAACAAAAAAAAAAAAAAAAAAAAAAAAAATTGAAAAACCAAAAACTTTCAAAAATATGTTGTTTATTTTCCGGTTTTCCTCCTCACATTATGCATATAAATAAGTGTGGGGAGGAAGAACCGTTTATTTCAAAAAATACAAAAAACAAGTTTTTATTTTCTCAAAAATTTCAAAAAAGCCAAAAACATGTTGTTTTCGTTCTTTTACACCATTTCCCCCTTTGCACTTCATTACATTGAGGACAATGTAAATCTTAAGTGTGGGGAGGGAAAATTTCCACCTTGTGAATATTTGATTGCTTTTGTAAGTATGAAAAAAAAAAAAAACCTCAAAAATACCAAAAAATCGAAAAATTTGAAAAATTCAAAAACATGTTTTTACCTTATTAGTGTAGAATTGTATATACTTGTGTTTGCTTTCCCTCCTTCCGCATAGGTAACACTCGCTTGAGCACCGCTTTGGATCTTGAAGACACCACGGTATGATCGTTCCAACCTCTATTTCACTCTCATTTTCTTCCTTTTGTTGCAAATGAGGAGGATGGGCTTGTATTTGGAGGATGTGGAGTACATTGTGGAGATTGTGTGTGGCTTGTGTGCTTTTGTGCTGTTAGGAGATGCATTAGCTCTGTTTGGCATGTAGTTTGATAGTCTCATTTGCATTAAAACATGTCTATATTAGTTGCATTCATGGCATATAGTTGCATTTAGGATGATGTTTTGAAAATGCCTAATTGAGAACTTTGACGAAATCGTTTAGGCCTTTACAAATAATTCTTCTACTTGGGACTTTGTCTTTTAGAATGATTTTTGAAACACCCTAGGTTATGCTTTTCTAGTATCTTTCTGACCGTGGTCCAATACCGAGTCAAGGGTTTGCATGTGAGTCACCTTGTCCACCCCCGTGATGCGAAATGGTTTTGATTATCTTGTCTTGGTGACCTTGTTCGACTCGGCGGTTTGGCAACCCAAAAATAACTTTCATGAATAAATTTGGAATGCTCTTGTCAATGATCATAAGAAGTGGAAATGTTTTGAAAAAAAAGAAACAAAGAAGCCTCAAGTGAAAAAGAAAAGAAAAAAAAAAATGGTTAATGAAAAAGGAATAAGAACATGTTGTTTTGATGGAGGCGTACCACTTCGATGTGCTTTGGAGGGTAGTCATTGAGTTGGCTTCCCACTTGGTTGTGAATTCGACCGCCCAAAGACAGAGTGATTGTCACCCCGATAAGCTATTGTCTAGAGGTTAACCGGTTGCCTAATAAGCGATTGGCGAAAGCAAAGGACATTAGCACGCGTGGGACAAACCCCATCCTAACTCATGGCATGAAAAAGAAATGAAAAAAAAATTGAATGAGGTCAAGTTTTGATTGTAATCCACCATCTTGTATTGATTTGAGCATTTCATTCCAAAAAAAAAAATCAATTTTGCCTTGCCGTTTTGTCGATCTTGGGACGACCCATGACCTTTACTTTGTGAAGAATCTAGACTTGTTGTATCTTTTGCCTTTAGCATTGCGGGGATCATCATTCCATTCCATCCGATCGCCCTTGACAAAAGTATTTGGATAACGGTTATGAAAGTAGCCTAGTTTAGCATGATTTGGCGGTGTTTTGTTGTCATCCTTCTTGCCTTAGTGACTTGTAGAATTAATATTTGTAAAGGAGTTTACGACTTTGAATTTGTTCTCTTTTAGTTGTTTTCCACCGCTTGAATGAGGCAAGCGGTTTTCTTTCTTTTCTCGATGCATGTTGCTTGCTTATATGTGCTTTGTTTTGATTTGTTTGCATCAAAAGTTTTGTAGCAAGACCTTACTTGCCTTGCAATAGGGCATTCTCCCTCATGAATGTCAAATTGTGAGTTGAAAGGGCTACGGGTGTAGCTAAACCCGATTCGGCTTCTAGTTAGCTTAGTTAGTATGTTTCTTTGTTTTTAATAAGGGTTATATAGTTACTTGATCTCTTACTCGAGGACGAGTAAGGTTTAAGTGTGGGGAATTCTGATGAGCTCCATTTTGGTCATCATTTCCTTTGAATTTTCCTTGTTTTCGGTCACGATTCGACCTCGATTCGCGTACCTTTAGGTGTTTTTACGTCCGTTGCCTCGTATATTCCTATTCTATCTAATTTTTGTAGGCATTACGGCGGGGGCGAAGAAACGAGTGAAATCGAGGTGAATTCGGAGCGATTTATGAAGTTTTATGAAGGTTTTGTGAAGAAGCCGCTTCAGGCCCTCCCAGCCGGTCCCTTGCCGGCGGCCGGTAGGCCGGCTGGGGAGCTTGGTCTTGATTTTTGAAGCAAAAAGAAGGGAAGTTTCAGAACCATGAAAAAGGCCCCCCAGCCGGTGGCCAACCGGCAGCCGGTCAGCCGGCTGGGATGGCTTTTCCATACTTAGCCAAAATTTGAAAGTTGAAGAAAATGCAAATGTTGGGCAGATTCGTGAAAAAGGGTCCCCAGCCGGTGGGCAACCGGCTGAGGGTACCTGTGCATTGAAGGAAAAAGAGAAAAAGTCAGATTGAAGAAACCAGCCTTCCAGCCGGTGCCAGACCGGCAGCCGGCCGGTCGGCTGAGAAACAAGCTCACTTTGAATAATTTCGAAGAAAAGTTCAGAAGTCCAAATTTGGACTCTCAGCCGGTCACAGACCGGCAGCCGGTCGACCGGCTGAGAGGCCTTTTTCGTATTTCCGCACTCTATATAAACCCGCACTTGTGTATACTTTTGACTACGTTACTTTTACACACTTTTCTAGGTTTTTGCACTGTTCCATTGCTCTATACTTAGACTCAAAAAACTCTCTTAATAATTTAATCTCCTTTAGATCTTAGTTTAATCTTTCAATATTAGTTTATCCTTTCTTAGTAATTCTCTTAGCTTTGTTCTTGGGCAATTTTAGAAGACTCTTATTGGGTTGTAATTTGAGGGTTTGAGAGAATCCTCCAAGTTGTAATCCAAGTTCCTTGCTTTTTCCTTATTATTGGTATAATCTTCTTCATCTCTACTTTATCTTTGCTTTTCCTTTAAGTTTTGTTTGCTTAATTGTTTACTCTTACTTAATCCAACATGTCTAGCAATTCCTCATCATTTGTTTACATACTTATGTTAGCCATGTGTGAGTAGTTCCCCTACTAGGGTTAGGGGTGTGCTTTGGTTTGTTGTTAGCTATGAATCTTGCTTAGGGTTATGGTTTGGTTCTCTTCTTTGCTAGGTTTTCATTTATGCATGTTACATGTTTGATGAAATGTCACAACGATGGTTGGACATGATTCTCATTGTTGTTGGCCTTTGATGATAGTCTAGGGCTTTCGCGGACATGTATATTTGTTAGGTTGGCCTTATTTGTAGCGAAAGCTAGGATAGGGATCGACTTTAGGTGAGTCAAATCGATAGACGAGACAAACCTAAGCCTAGTATAGTGGAGACCTTAGATTCCCTAGCATGTTTCGTTACCGACCTACCTTAGTACCCCCGACACCTTAGTATCTTTTATCCATCGTTTTCATCTTGATACTTTTGCTTTAATTTATCTTTAGTAGTTGTTAATCAATCACAAACTTATTACCCAACTCGAGCTCGAACTAGAATTTAATTATACAACTTCCCCACCGTCTTTTGGGTTCGACCCTAAATTATACTACTTAATTTGGGTTCCTTATAAATGTGTTTGGTGCCGGTATCGACGACAAAATCCGGCCATCACTCGTATTCTTATTTTAATAGCTCGTATTTTTAGCTTAATAGCTTTATTAGCTTTTATTCATACGTTAATAGCTCGCGTTCTTGTTTGCTCGTATTTTTTAGTTCCCGATTCTCTTAATTTCTTATTCATTTACTTTAGCTCGTATTTCTTATGTATTCATAATTTGTAGCTCGTATTCTTTTAATTATACCTCGTAATCTTAAGTGTTTATTATATCATGAAATTTGACGTCTTTCAAATCTGATTCTACTTTTTTAGTTTGAGAAGTGTTTCAATTAGCTCATGTTTTCGTATTCTGTTTACATTAGCTCATATTCTCATCTTAATAGGCCGTATTCTTATGTGCTCGTATATTTAAGTTCGTGATCCTTTTAATCTCGTATTCGTATTCATCTGTGCTCATATTTTGAAGCTCGTCTTATCTTAATACCTCGTATTCTTTTTTCATTAGCTTGTATTTATTTGTCATTTGTGCTCGTATTTTAAAAGTCGTCTTATCTTAATAGGTCGTATTGTTTTTACATTAGCTCTTATTCCAGCTTAATAGCTCGGATCGTATTCTTTTTATATTAGCCAATATTATTAGGTTAATAGCTCGCATTCTTCTGTGCTTGTATTTTTTAGTTCGTGATTCCGTTAAACTCTTAATCTTTTTAAATTAGCCCATATTCTTATGTGTTCGTATTCCGTAGTTTGTATTTTTTAATTATAACTCGTAAATTTAAGTGCTTAATATATTCATAAATACATCTATTTATGCTATTAACTAAATAAGAGAAGGGAAACAACAAAATTATACCATAACTTTACGGTAGCCAAAATTCTTAGTTATCAATTATTTAATTAACTAATCAATAATTATCCAACTGATATTTTATTACTATTTAATTATCTTTTTATTTATATACTTAATTTATTTAACCAAAGTAATATCCAATCTAATCACTCTAAAAACAATAATTATCCAACCGATATTTTATTACTATTTAATTATCTTTTTATCTTTTTATTTATATACTTTGTTTATTTAACGAAAGTAATAGCCAGTATAATCGCTCTAAAAACAATAATTATCCAACTGATATTTTATTACTATTTAATTATCTTTTTATTTATATACTACGTACTTAATTTATTTAACCAAAGTAATAGCCATTGAAATTGCTCTAAACAATAACCAATGAAATCAATTATTTTATTAACTAATTCAATAATTATCCAACTGATATTTTATTATTATTTAATTATCTTTTTATCTTTTTATTTATATACTTGATTTATTTAATGAAAGTAATAGCCAAAGTAATCTCTCTAAAAACAATAATTATCCAACTGATATTTTATTACTATTTAATTATCTTTTTATTTATATACTTAATTTATTTAATCAAAGTAATAGCGAATGAAATTGCTCTAAACAATAACCAATGAAATCAATTATTTTATTAACTAATTCAATAATTATCTTACTGATATTTTATTACTATTTTATTATCTTTTTATTTATATACTCAATTTATTTAACCAAAATAATGACCAATGTAATCGCTTTAAAAACAATAATTATTCAATTGATATTTTATTACTATTTAATTATCTTTTTATTTATATACTTAATTTATTTAACAAAAGTAATAGCCAATGAAATTGCTCTAAAACAATAGCCAATAAAATCGCTCGAAAAGTTCCTCTTTTAAGTATATATATTGATTATTCGAAAAACATGAACAATGAATTATAATTTTCTAATTAGTCGAGTACTTTTTTTTATTTCACAATTATTAATATGTATTATTATTGAAATTATTAAGTTTATCAATAGGTGAAATTAATCAATCAATATATATATATATATATATATATATATATATATATATATATATATATATATATATATATATATATATATATATATATATATATATATATATATATAGGGTTGGGATCCGGTGAGAACCACCTTACAATGAGAACCGGTGAGAACTCTTCCTTACGGAGTTTTTTTTTAAAAAATAATGACATAATTGGATTCGGCATGGAATTTTATGGTCAGTGAACATATTTCTTGGTCTAGAAAATAAATACCAGTGGCGGAAAAAATGATAGACACGAAAAAATAGTTAGTAGGTGCATGCAAATAACTAAAACGTATCTCACCTTGATTTCCGTCACTAGTATTTATTTTCTAGACCAAGAAATATGTTCTCTAGCTATAAAATGCCATGCCGAATCCAATTATGTTATTAATTTTTTTAAAAAAAGTCCGTAAGGTAGAGTTCTCACAAGGTTCTCATTGTAAGGTGGTTTTCACCGGATCCTAAGTCTATATATATATATATATATATATATATATATATATATATATATATAATAGAGTCGGGATCCGGTGAGAACTCATATATATTTGAGTATTGAGTAACAATGAATGAAATCAAAAATTTCACACGCATAAAGGAAATTTAGGAAATTTCGGGTGAAGAGGGGATCGAACCTCAGACCTTCAGGTCAAAGATCGCTGCTCTTACCAACTAAGCTAATAACGCTTACCTGATGAATGTTACTTCCGTAATCTATATATTCGTTATACTAAACAATATCACCTTTTTTAAACAATATCACATGTTATATTAAACAATATCACACGTTATACTAAACAATATCACCTTTTTTTACTAGCAATTTTTTTTTCTTTTCGTACCACTTTTTTACGCTAAACAATATCATATGTTATAGTAAACAATATCACGTTTTTTTCAATATCTGTTTTTTTTCCTTTACGTACCATATTTTTTTAACGCTAAACAATATCACACGTTATACTAAAAATATCACTTTTTTTTAAACAATATCACACGTTATACAAAACAATATCACACGTTATACTAAACAATATCACGTTATTTTAATAGCATTTTTTTTTCTTTTCGTACCACTTTTTTAAGCTAAACAATATCACATGTTATAGTAAAAAATATCACGTTTTTTTTAATATCAGTTTTTTTCCTTTACATACCAATTTTTTCTAATGCTAAACAATATCACACGTTATACTAAAAACATCACTTTTTTTTTAAAACAATATCACACGTTATACTAAACAATATCACCCATTATACTAAACAATATCACGTTTTTTTAATAGCAATTTTTTTTCTTTTCGTACCACTTTTTTTTACGCTAAACAATATCACATGTTATAGTAAACAATATCACGTTTTTTTTAATATTATTTTTTTTCCTTTACGTACCAAATTTTTTTTAACGATAAACAATATCACACGTTATACTAAAAATATCACTTCTTTTTTAAACAATATCACACGTTATACTAAACAATATCACACGTTATACTAAACAATATCACGTTTTCTTAATAGCAATTTTTTTTCTTTTCGTACCACTTTTTTTACGCTAAACAATATCACATGTTATAGTAAACAATATCACGTTTTTTTTAATATCAGTTTTTTTCCTTTACGTACCACAGTTTTTTAACGCTAAACAATATCACACGTTATACTAAAAATATCACTTTTTTTAAACAATATCACACGTTATATGAAACAGTATCACAACTTACACTAAACAACGTGTTATTAAAGAAAACCTAATACCAAAAAAAACGTGTTTTTAAAAAAAAGTGATGCTGAAAAAACATAACAAAAACGTGATACATAAAAAAAAACAAAAAAAAAAAACAAGAAAAGAATAAAGTGATGTTAAAAAAAACAACCCGTTATTGAAAAAACGTGATACTAAAAAAAAATTCAAAAAAATGATACCGGAAAAAAATACAATTAAATGTGGTATATAAAAAAACAAAAAAAAATGAAAATTATATAAATAATTAACGAATATTTATATAAGAAACGAATATTAGTATTGTGACTTTTGCACTTTAAATATTACCCATTATTTATATCACTGAAGTAATATTTATCAGTAAGCTAGAGTAGCACAGTTGGTTAGATTGTTTACTTTTAACCAGTAGGTCGAAGGCTCGAGCCCCCCTTCCAGCGTGTTTTACTTTTTCGCGTGATATTTTGCTATTTCCTTCATTAATACTCATTACTCAAATATATAAGTCATACTTACATGATCCCATTCCTATATATATATATATATATATAATTAAAGAAAGCTTAATTATATAAGTCATTACTCAAATATATAAGTCTCCACCTTTTACAAAACACTTAATTATAAATAATGATTTATTTACAATTTTTCTACTAGAATTAGGAGATAATTAATTATTTACAATTTTTCTATAAGAATTAGAAAATTAGCAAATTGTTGTTTAGATAATAATTTATTTATAATTTTCCTATTAGAATTATAAAATAAGAAAACACTTAATTATAAAAAATGCTTTATTTACAACTTTTCTATTAGAATTAGGAGATAATTAATTATTTACAATTTTTCAATTAGAATTAAAAAAACTAGTAAATTGTTGTTTAGATAATGATTTATTTATAATTTTCCTATTAGATTTAGAAAATAAAAAAACACTTAATTATAAATAACGATTTATTTACAATTTTTCTACTAGAATTAGGAAATAATTAATTATTTACAATTTTTCTATTAAAATTAAAAAAATTCTCCACCTTTTACAGAACACTTATTTATAAATAATGATTTATTTACAATTTTTCTACTAGAATTAGAAGATCATTAATTATTTACAATTTTTCTATTAGAATTAGAAAATTAAAAAAATAGTTGTTTAGATAATAATTTATTTATAATTTTCCTATTAGAATTAGAAAATAAGAAAATAATAAATTATTTACAACTTTTCTATTAGATTTAGAAAAATAAAAAAATAGCTGATTATTTACAATTTTCCTATTAAATTTAGAACATTATTATTCTTTAATATTTGTTTTCGGTTTGATTAATACACATTTGTGTCAATAAGAAGACGGGTTTGGTCTTTCAATTCTTGCAAATGAAATAATTAACTAAAATAAATACAAGTAAAGGAAACAATTGAATTTTTGTCAAAAAAACGAATGACATCACAAAAATGAACACAACACAAGTAAAAGAATGAAATAATCCCTCACGTGGTAGTCTACACTTTTTACAAAACACTTAATTATAAATAATGATTTATTTACAATTTTTCTACTAGAATTAGGAGATAATTAATTATTTACAATTTTTCTATAAGAATTAGAAAATTAGCAAATTGTTGTTTAGATAATAATTTATTTATAATTTTCCTATTAGAATTAGAAAATAAGAAAACACTTAATTATAAATAATGCTTTATTTACAATTTTTCTACTAGAATTAGGAGATAATTAATTATTTACAAATTTTCAATTAGAATTAAAAGAATTAGTAAATTGTTGTTTAGATAATGATTTATTTATAATTTTCCTACTAGATTTAGAAAATAAAAAACACTTAATTATAAATAACGATTTATTTACAATTTTTCTACTAGAATTAGGAGATAATTAATTATTTACAATTTTTCTATTAGAATTAAAAAAAAAAAATAGTAAATTGTTGTTTAGATAATAATTTATTTATAATTTTCCTATTAGAATTAGAAAATAAGAAAACAATTAATTATAAATAATGATTTATTTACAATTTTTCTACTAGAATTAGGAGATAATTAATTATTTACAATTTTTCTTTTAGAATTAGAAAAGTAGTAAATTGTTGTTTATATAATAATTTATTTATAATTTTCCTATTAGAATTAGAAAATAAGAAAACACTTAATTATAAATAATGATTTATTTACAATTTTTCTACTAGAATTAGGAGATAATTAATTATTTACACTTTTTCTTTTAGGATTAGAAAATTAGTAAATTGTTGTTTAGATAATAATTTCTTTATAATTTTCTTATTAGAATTAGAAAATAAGAAAACACCTAATTATAAATAATGATTTATTTACAATTTTTCTACTAGAATTAGGAGATAATTAATTATTTACAATTTTTCTATTAGAATTAGAAATTTAGCAAATTGTTTTTTGGATAATGATTTATTTATAATTGTCCTATTAGAATTAGAAAATAAGAAAATAATAAATTATTTACAACTATTCTATTAGATTTAGAAAAATAAAAAATAGCTGATTATTTACAATTTTCCTATTAGATTTAGCACATTATTATTCTTTAATATTTATATACTTACTATTTAAGTTTATTAACTTTATTCAACGTTTTTATTAAAAATGAAAATCGGAAATGAATTAGAATAATTGATTATTTACAAGTTTCATATCTTAAGACATTATTATTTTAATATTGATATACTTACTATTTAAGGTTATTAATTTTATTCATCGTTTCTATTAAAAATGAAAATGGGAAAGCGTAAAAAAGAACTAATTTAGTTTGTCTTCGTTTTAACATTAAAATGGGTAAAAAAATAGTCTCAAAAGGATATAAGAGTAATAAGCTAAGACAAATCCTTTACTTTTTCTTATACATTATGTTCTTATGTTTTCCATATTACTGAATCATTCAAACTTAAAATGAATACCTCCATCTTAATTAAAAATGTGTGGAACTAATAAATGTAATTAGTTAAACATTTAAGTCTAAACAAATTCCTACCTAAAAGGAACATTTGCGATCAATCATATTCGACCAAATTAAGAGCAACACTACTATTTTTTTTGTACAAGAGTAGCACTACTATTCAAGTGATTGAGTATTATGAACTTTCGTACTTAATTATGCGAAAGAAATGGGATAATTTCTTTAATTAAGTAAAAAGAAAATAAGATAAATGTCAAATATAGTATACTTTAGAGAAACCCCAAAAATGTCAAATTTGGATTTAATTAGTAAAAATATAAATATTAAAAACCACAATGATGACTAGATAAGTGCTGAAGTAGAATAATTTTGTGGATGACATGTGTTTTAAATGGATATTAAAAGATATTTCATAAATAACAATATTTATTCCTACATATTTTCACCTTATTATTTAACAATGAGACATTGCTTGTGTTATAAAATGACATTTTTTTTACGGGGGCGGAGGTAGATAGGTTTTGAGGGAGGAGGTAAGTGTCTTCAGGGGTAGGGTTACTCTCCGACGTTCAAGAGTATTATTTGAGTTGTACAAGCAAATTGGTCAGAGATGTTCAAGAATACAATTTATGATTCTGATGATCATCAAGTTGGTTAGTTGAGTTTGTGTAGTACAAACAAATTGGTCAGAGATGTTCAAGAATCAATTTATGATTCTGATGATCATCAAGTTGGTTAGTTGGGTTGTCAAGTTACGATTTAAGGAGTATAAATATAAATATATATGTTGGGTTTCTAAACCTCTTATTATTATTTTAGTCATACTAATTTTAATTCATAATCTCATAGATCTTGTTGCATGCATAACTAGATGATAGCCAAAACATATGAAGAATGAAATAGTCCTTACATTGCTTGAGTTTCGGCTAAATGGGCACAATCAAAGACTCCTTCTTTGATTGTTCTTGAGCTTATATCAAAGGATGATCCTCCTAGTCCCCAATATAGAAGACCTCCAATGAGTAGGCACCAAGACACACTCTAATAATATTTATGTTTGATTTTACTAGAATCTCACACAAATAACCTAGTTATTACTATTATTATCATATAATAATTAAGGCGAATGAACAATATAAATTGTTCTTTTGAGCTTGGTGATACACGGCTAAGAACAAGAAGAAGGAGAGTATTTTCTCACTTAAAATCTCTCTAAAACTTGCTTGTGTATCTTGTAAGAATGAATAATAGGTTGAGTACACAACACACTCAATTGAGTGTATGTTTGGACGGTTAGGTTGAGGTGCCCTATGCATGGGCACCAATACACCACTTGTCATGATTTATCTATATTTGAATAAACAATTTTTATCATATAAAAATTCAAACATAAGATAATAATGTACAATGTGATTGAAGTGTGATGAGCTATCACACGGTCCAAACCATACTACCATGTTCATTTTATCACATATAAAATGGACATCATAAGTTTAACTAATTTAAACTTAATTATCATGAAATAATAATCCCATTATTATTAAAACATTTCTATTATAAATTAATTCTTAAATAATGTTTCATAAACATATTAATTTTAGTAATGACATATCATTCACTAAAATTTTACAACTTATAATCATATTATAAGTATATTCCAAACTCGGTATAAACTAGGATTGATATGACTCGAATCATATACGACCATATCGTTTTCTTATTAAGAGAGTTGTCCTAAAGGTGTGACCTAAAGGGATCGACTGATCACCACCGTCTTACGACAGTAATGTTAAACTCTAGTAAGCCAATCATTACCGATTAATGTTGATCAGTCGACTATATGAAAAGGATCATCCCATGAGTATTCTTATTGTAGATTTATCAGTACTTAATATTTTACTGACGTGATCGCACTATTGTTGAGGACACATTTCCCAACAATCTCCCACTTGTCCTCGACAAGTGTGCGTCACCAATTCTCTTGTCCTATTATGTCATCTCCCACTCAATGCAAGGTGTCTTGCAGGTCGTACTTGCATTTGATCATATCTTGAGTAGTTTTCCTCGATCTGGAGATTTAACTGCTTTGACCGGAATTATCTACCATAGATACCTTCCGAGCGTGGCCACGCATTTCCAGTTAAACTTCTCCTCGAGTGGCCTTGAGATTTAAGACAACCCTGACAAGGGGTTGGACAATTCCTATCCTACTGTTCCCTTCGACTGGCATAGTCCATCATGACCCAAAAGAAGCCCATTTGACCCCCATTAACGGTTGATCGTAGAGCTAAAATCAAAGTCACTCTGAAAACTACGTCACCTTAGGCGAACAGTCTCAAGTCAAAGAATTGACTAGCAAGAATACATATAGTAGCTCTCGCCACGACCAGGCTAATTATAAAATTTCCAGAACTCTATAAGCGGTCACAATATGCCCGACAAAGTGCCTCATGCAGTCTGCCTATGTGATCGACTAGTCATACATTATGACTCTATGGCATTTGAACTTGCCATCAATCACTTCACATTCTAGTTGCTTCGAGACGTCACCTCATACAAGCAACTAGGGGCTATACTAAGTCTATCTGGTCCACTTAATGGGGTTCAAATTGTCTCTACAACCCATCCAGATTTGACAAAGTATATAAATAAGTAGTTTTAATGTAAAACATAAAACTTTAAATAATAAACGCGGTTATCATATATGAACAATAAAGCTTGTATTTCATATCACATAACCTAGTACATGTTCGGCATACGCCTTAAACCCATAGATAAAATATGAGCATCATGCTTAGCTTGTGATAGTGCTTTGGTTAAAGGATCAGCAACATTTTCTTCTGTCCCTACCTTACATATCACAATTTCCTTTCTATCTAGAAAATCTCTAATCACATGATATTTTCTTTGTACATGCTTCGATCTACTGCTAGACTTTGGCTCCTTAGCTTGAAAAACAGCACTACTATTATCACAATAGATGGTGATAGGATCTTCGGCCTCAGGAACTACTCTTAGTCCCTCAAGAAACTGCCTAATCCACACTGCTTCTTTTGCAGCTTCACATGCTCCTATGTACTCAGCTTCCGTTGTAGAATCCGCAACTACTGGCTCCTTATAGCTCTTCCAACTAACGGCACCACCATTAAGGATAAAGACGTATCCAGCCTGGGATTTCATATCGTCTCTATCCGTTTGGAAGCTAGCATCTGTGTAACCCTTTACACTTAGCTCATCCTCCCCACCAAACACCAAAAGGGAATCCTTAGTCCTTCTCAAGTATTTAAGGATATTCTTAACAGCAATCCAGTGACCTTCACCTGGATTCGCTTGATATCTACTAGTTATGCTTAAAGCATGTGAGACATCTGGACGAGTGCATACCATGGCGTACATGATGGATCCAACTGCGGAAGCATAAGGAATCTCTTTCATGCGTTCAACATCCTCGGGTTCAGTGGGACATTGAGATTTACTCAAAAATATCCCACTTCCCATAGGAAGAAATCCTCTCTTGGAGTTCTTCATGCTGAACCGTCGAAGTATCTTATCGATATAAGATTCTTGACTTAGTGCCAACATCCTTTTAGGTCTATCTCTATAGATCCGGATACCTAGTATGCGTTGTGCATTTCCTAAATCCTTCATTTGGAAATGACTTCCCAACCATCCTTTCACAGAGGATAACATTGGAATATCATTTCCAATAAGTAGTATGTCATCTACATACAGTATTAGGAACACGACTTTGCTCCCACTGAATTTGGTATATAAACATGGTTCCTCGACACTTCGAGCGAAACCATTTTCTTTTATAACCTCATTAAAACGATGATTCCAACTCCTGGATGCTTGTTTAAGACCATAGATGGATTTCTTAAGTTTGCACATCTTGTTAGGAATTTTAAGATCTTCAAAACCTTCAGGTTGCATCATATACACATCCTCCTTTAAATACCCATTCAAGAAGGCGGTTTTGACATCCATTTGCCATATTTCATAATCATGAAATGCGGCGATCGCTAACATAATCCTAATGGATCTAAGCATAGCAACTGGAGCAAAGGTCTCATCATAATGAAGACCTTGTACTTGGGTAAACCCTTTAGCTACTAGCCTAGCTTTGTAGACATCATCATGTCCTTCTATGCCATTCTTCACCTTGAAGATCCACTTGCACTGAAGAGGTCTTACGCCTTCAGGCAAGTCAACCAAGTCCCATACTTGATTTTGATACATAGAATCCATTTCAGATTTCATGGCCTCTTGCCATTTTGTGGAGTCGGGACTAGAGATTGCAGCTTTGTAAGTGGTAGGTTCGTCACTTTCTAAAAGTAAAACATCAAGACTACCATCTCCCTCAATTAATCCAACATACCTTTCAGGTTGATGTGGAATTCTACTCGACCTCCTAGGTTGAATAGGTACCGAAGCAGACGAAGAAGGAACGTTTTCGTTCATCTCTACTTCAGTTTGTGGCTCTTGGACTTCATTGATCTCACGAAGTTCAAAATTTCTCCTACTCTGTCTTCTAGAAACAAATTCCTTTTCTAGAAAGATAGCCTCTATTGATACAAACACTTTGTTATCTCGAGGTTTATAGAAGTAATATCCACGTGAGGTGGTTGGATAACCAATAAAAGTGCATTTTTCGGATCTTGGAGCTAACTTGTCATCGGTCTTTACCTTGACGTAAGCCTCACAACCCCATATCTTCATATAGGATAATGAAGGAACCTTTCCTCTCCACATCTCATATGGAGTCTTTTCGGTCACTTTAGTTGGACTAACGTTCAACGATTTGATGGCGGTGAGAATTGCAAATCCCCAAAATGAATCTGGTAAATCAGTTTGACTCATCATGGACCGAACCATATCTAGTAAAGTTCGATTTCTCCTTTCAGCCACACCATTAAGTTGTGGTGTTCCAGGAGGTGAGAGTTCTAATAATATACCATTATCTTTTAAGTGTGAATCAAATTCACCACTGAGATATTCACCACCTCGATCTGATCGAAGTGCTTTAATCTTCTTGTCAAGTTGGTTTTCTACCTCATTTTGAAATTCCTTGAATTTCATGAAGGCTTCACTTTTAAATTTCATTAAGTAGACATGCCCATATCTACTTAAATCATCTGTGAAGGTGATGAAGTAGTCATAGTTACCCCTAGCGGTGATTGTTAATGGACCACATACATCGGTATGGATGAGTCCTAGTAAATCACTTGCTCTTGTTCTTTTACCACTAAAAGGATTTCGAGTCATTTTGCCTAGGAGGCATGCATCGCATATACCATATGATTCATAATCAAATGGTTTAATAATGTTAGTCTTTACTAATCTTTTAATGCGTTTTTCGTTTATATGACCAAGTCGACAATGCCAATAAAATGATTCATTTGGTTCACTTGTTTTTGCTCTTTTTGACTCTATGTTATAAACATCACGGAATGAGGTCGCCGTTTCTAAAACATAAATTCCATTAATAGAAGTGGCATGGCCAATAACCATGTCATTCTTAGAGATAATACAACAATTGTTCTTAATGGAAAAACAATAACCTTCAATGTCTAACATTGCTACGGAAATAATGTTTTTAGAAAGCGATGGTACATAATAACAATTATTTAAATGTAGCTCAATCCCGCTTGGCAAGGCAAGAGTATATGTCCCTTTTGAAGTGGCCGCTACCCGAGCTCCATTTCCAAGTCGGAGATCCATTTCTCCCTTGTCAACCTTCTCGGCTCCTTTTAAACCCTGTACACGATTACAGAGGTGAGAACCACAACCGGTATCTAATACCCAAGTTGAATTAGAAGTATAATTAATGTCAATAACATAAATTTCGGATAAAGAATTACCTAACGGAATTACAAGACCCTCTTGAATATGCCGTAAATAAATTGGACAATTCCTCCTCCAATGGCCCATATCACGACAATAGTGACATTGACCCTTTTGTGATTTCTTTTGCTTCCTTCTCTTCTTTGCAAGACTTTTCTTGCTAGAGCTCCCACTGGCTTTATCATAAGCCCTTTCTTTCAAATACAAGGCATCCAACTCTTGATTTAGCTCATCAATATAAGCCGTATCAAGTAAAGGTCCCTTGGGATATGGGAGAGAAGTGACAAAGTTCACATTGCCATCCGGACCCGTTCCGAAATGAATTTCTCTAGTAGTATCAAAGTTATTTCGGGTGCAAATTTCGTCAAATACATTGTGACAAGAGTCAATAGTAATGGGTGTAGTAGGGTTCGATGGATCCATTGCGGTCTCAATTACTACAAAACGGAAATAAAGGAAAATATTAACGTTTATCATTTTAATTTATTCACTTGTGTAAACAAGCAAAACATTTACTCAATGATCTCTTACCCAATCAAGTAAATGATCCCGAGACCCAAATACATACTAACTTGGGCACGGTTTAGCCGATACATCCCTCATTAATATGACTCGGTGGATTAACTCCTTAATCGATTCTACTTTTAGAACTCCCGGTCGATAAAATTACATTAATTCTTATCTTAGCCCGAACTTATTACCACTACGGTGGCTCGAATACTTTCGTTGAGATCGACCAAATTTCTAGAACGTAATCACATTACCCCACTTCACCAACGTAATAAGGTTTGCACCCCGGTTTAGCCGAGCCTACTCCCTTATGAAGAAGATCCTTCGCGGGTTCTTTACTTTTTGGTATGGCTATGTCTCAATTTTAAAATGTCGTAAGAGATCTTGTCAATTTATTATCTATCTCCTTTAAGTGAACTAATACGGTGAATTATGGATAAATTGATTGACACGGAGTGGGACTCGAAACTCGATATGCATGTTAAGTTGATGGCGATTTGGCAATGCATGCAACATATAAAATAAATGCAAGACATATAAAAACTCCTAGTATGGCCTTTCCTAAGATAGAAATAAATGTAAATTACAAACTCGGAAACCAACTCCTTTGGTCCCTTGAACTTCACACGCGGCACGCATCCCAAGGCAAACTCCGTCTTGGTCGGAACTCCTTTCCGAAATGGCACCAACTTCAAGAACTTCCGAAATAACAAATAATTACAATTTTCTATCTATTTTATACACTATAAAATAAAACAACAAAATAAAGTGATACGAAATCACATTAAATTACAACCGAATCGATAAACCCTTACATTACGGGAAATATCGATTAAAATCTAAGGCCATACTAAGTAAATTACATAATTCAAAATTATATAACAAAATAATGACATACATTACAAAATAATATAATGCATCATAATCAAATATGTTCATTTTAATGCCAAATCGCCCTAATACATTTTATTAGTCTTAACTTATCCGGTTTTATGGAATTTACGATTTAACCTTTAAATATGCCATAAACTTCAATGTAAATCTTATTTACATCAAAATTAACTTTCCTAAAACTTTTTAGGATTAAAATTAGTCTATACTAATATAGGCAAATTAATTCAAAATTAATTTATGTGTTCATTTTGGCCTTAATAATTTCATAGTCATCATGAAAAATTCAAATTAAATTACAATAATTAAAATCTGAATTTCGAAAACTTTAACATTCTGAAAATTACTTTAATAATCACAATGTCAAAATTTCATGGTTAAAATATTCGAACTAGTTTCGACAATTAATTAATTTTAACCAACATGTCAATATTACTCCATTTATCATATAAATCGTAATGCATGCAATACAAATCTATATTGTACGAAATTTTACATACTATTTGTAAAATATGCATGTGACATTATACATGAAGATTACGGCCAGAAACTTATACCATCTATTTTAGTCTAATTTTCTGATTTTAAAAATTAAATCGTCAAAATACTAAAATGATGTAATTGAACAACTTTAAATTCCACAATTTATCTATATAACCTAAAAACAATTTTAGGACCGGATATATACACATGCAAAACATTTCGAGTGTCTTATCTTATAAGTCGAAATAAGTAGTTTTATTTAAGTTCCAATAACTCGGAAAAACAATACCGATTATGCATGCAAATAACCATTTGCTCTGATACCAATTGTTGGGTTTCTAAACCTCTTATTATTATTTTAGTCATACTAATTTTAATTCATAATCTCATAGATCTTGTTGCATGCATAACTAGATGATAGCCAAAACATATGAAGAATGAAATAGTCCTTACATTGCTTGAGTTTCGGCTAAATGGGCACAATCAAAGACTCCTTCTTTGATTGTTCTTGAGCTTATATCAAAGGATGATCCTCCTAGTCCCCAATATAGAAGACCTCCAATGAGTAGGCACCAAGACACACTCTAATAATATTTATGTTTGATTTTACTAGAATCTCACACAAATAACCTAGTTATTACTATTATTATCATATAATAATTAAGGCGAATGAACAATATAAATTGTTCTTTTGAGCTTGGTGATACACGGCTAAGAACAAGAAGAAGGAGAGTATTTTCTCACTTAAAATCTCTCTAAAACTTGCTTGTGTATCTTGTAAGAATGAATAATAGGTTGAGTACACAACACACTCAATTGAGTGTATGTTTGGACGGTTAGGTTGAGGTGCCCTATGCATGGGCACCAATACACCACTTGTCATGATTTATCTATATTTGAATAAACAATTTTTATCATATAAAAATTCAAACATAAGATAATAATGTACAATGTGATTGAAGTGTGATGAGCTATCACACGGTCCAAACCATACTACCATGTTCATTTTATCACATATAAAATGGACATCATAAGTTTAACTAATTTAAACTTAATTATCATGAAATAATAATCCCATTATTATTAAAACATTTCTATTATAAATTAATTCTTAAATAATGTTTCATAAACATATTAATTTTAGTAATGACATATCATTCACTAAAATTTTACAACTTATAATCATATTATAAGTATATTCCAAACTCGGTATAAACTAGGATTGATATGACTCGAATCATATACGACCATATCGTTTTCTTATTAAGAGAGTTGTCCTAAAGGTGTGACCTAAAGGGATCGACTGATCACCACCGTCTTACGACAGTAATGTTAAACTCTAGTAAGCCAATCATTACCGATTAATGTTGATCAGTCGACTATATGAAAAGGATCATCCCATGAGTATTCTTATTGTAGATTTATCAGTACTTAATATTTTACTGACGTGATCGCACTATTGTTGAGGACACATTTCCCAACAATATAGATATTAAAGAACATAATGATGTAGGTGATCTGAGTTAAGAGAAATAATTGTATTGATGAGATGAAATGCAAGTGGGTATTAGAAGGTATTCATACAACAAAGTAATGACAAATAAATGGTGTTTCTGAGGCGGATAGAATAAGCCGTAAAAAGATCAAAAATATTTTTTAATTAGTATTAGATTATAGTTTATTATAGTCCGTATTCTTATGTTTTTCCTCCATATTTTCAATTATTCTTTATAGTGTGACCATTGTTTTATAGGGTAGGGGTTGATTTTAAATTGTATGTGTGTCCATTTGTTTAGGGATGGGGATAAATAGATCTCGAGGGAGGAGGTAAGTATCTTGGGAGATAGAGCTACTCTCCAACGTTTAAAAGTGTGATGTAAGTTGCACAAGAAAATGTCTATAGGTCGTTAGAGTTGTTCAGGGATACAATTGATCATGTTAGTCAAGTTGGGTAGTTATGTGAGAAGGGTATGCGAATATCTAAATGGTGTCGAAAAAAGTCGTGTATGTAACTACATAATGATTAGAACAGCTGAACAAGTACATAGGTAAATAATTTTTTTTTCAAAATTATATTTTATGTGATAGTAACAGAGGCACATATGTTATGAAAAGAGCTTAAAAATCTCTATAGTAACATGTATGCATACTCAATTTTGATTGTTATAGGGCGTGATTTGATTTTACATTGGATATATCTATTGTTTCGAGCGGTGGGGGTAAATAGGTTTTGAGAGAAGAGGTAAGTGTCTTGGGGGTAGGGTTATTCTACGACGTTGAAGAGTATGAGAGTAGTACAAATAAATGTCAGTAGGTTGAGGTTTCCAGGAATACATTTTACAAATCATTTTATTGGTTAAGTTGGTTAAGTGGGTGAGAAGGGTACTCCATGGGTAGGATTACTCCCTGACGTTTACGAGTGTCACTTAGAAGATTGAAAAATATATTCATATGTAGGTTGGATGGAAAGGGTTGAATTTGTGAAAAAGTGAATAACGTGAGATATTGATTGGAGAAGTTAAATGAATAAATTTTATTTGAAAATGTGTATTATCTGAGAAAAGAACCGACAAATATAAAAATATAGGCTAAAAACATTTAAAATATCACATGTATAAACTCAATTTTGTTTAATTGTTGGACACAAAACTAAACAATCAAATGTTATACTCTCTTCAGTCCTATTGAATGCTCAATTGGGCCGGGGAATAATTTTTTATGTGGAATGACGTTATGTGTTTTTTGTGGGAGTATTCTAGGAAATATTTAGGGGTGTGTATAAAAAGATGTCCTAATGTGGAGCTGTAGTTGCAAATTTGCAATAATAACATTGTAAATAAAAGAAATAGAAGAAGATATTTATGTCAATTATTTTATCAAGTATGGAAGAAAAACATAGGATTAAATTGTACAAAATTAGAATGTGGGCACATTGGATAAGAATTAAGGAAGTATTTGTCATGTCCGTATTATGTCGCGGTAGATAGGTAGATAGGTCTGGAGGTATGAGGTAAGTGCCTTGAGGATAGAGTTATTTTCCGACATTTAAGAGTGTGATTTGAGAAGTACAAGTAAATATAGATACAATGGGGTTGTTCAGGGATGCGCATACGGTTAATTCTGATGGTCAAGTTGATTAGTTGAGTGAAAAGGGTACGGACAATGCCTGAATGGTGTGGAAAATGGGGAGGGGGGTATGTAGCAAGAAAACTGATTAAGTAGATGAACTTATTTCAAGGTTGTATTATGTGTAAATGACTTAGGCATAGATGCTATAAAAATAAGTTAAAAATCTCTGAAATATCATATATGAAAACTCAATTTTGTGTTTTTTTCTTGTGAAGCACAAAAATAAGTAATCAAATGTTAATAAATATCATGTCAATATAGTATTGTTAACGTTTAACTAAGTTACTTTTTTGTCTTGGTGATTAAAAAAACACCGTACCGTGGTTTGAATTTTACACCAAATTTCGATGTAACATCTCGAGTGTTGCATCCACCGTTCATTCCTTAACACTTCTCTCATACCTCTTTTGTTAACCAAACAAAAAAATTGCATGTTTTTGTTTTCCTATTCAAGGATTTCTCATTCAAACAAGATCGGTTTTGAAAGCAGAAGTTAGATAGGTTTCTGATAAATGGATGAACTTTTCAAAGGGAGAGCTAACATTGATGGATAAGTTCGGGTGTTTTTTGAAAGAGGGGTCACTTGAATATTTTAGGTGTGTATTGGAAGCTAGGAAAAAGTGTCGATGATGAGTTAGATGGGTGTTTGAGGTAGCAATAAAGATGACTAAATCGCATTTGATGATTAATTTCATGATAGGTTAGTAGGTGTGACTTTGGATTGTGGACCGTTTCATGTGTTGTTTGAAGAGTAAGAGTAGTTGTTTGAAGGGTTTTTTTCGTGTGATACTGTAGATTATTGTGGCGAGTTGGTGGTAACATTATTAATGAAAGAAATAAATATAAATGAGGTAATTTTTTTAACAAAATAACACATGTATAGAACGAACTAATATTATTTTTATATAAAAAAATTTATGATTTACTTTTGATTTACATGGTGAAAATTTTATGAATACCACAAATTAATTTAGTATCCGTGCATCGCACGGGCAAAAATACTAGTATATTTTATTATATATCAATTAGGGTTTATGGGTTGGTGGAAAGTGTGGTGGTTGAGTGGTGGATGGTAATTTTGGATAATGCATAATGGTTAGAAGACGGTGCATGACGATGATAAATCGGTGAAGAAATTAGTTGATGAAATTAATATATTTTATATTTTACTTCATGTCATAATGAGCTCTAGTCCACAAATGCCTAACATTCACAGTGCATCGATGCAAATCGTCGGATAATTATTCGACATAAGTTTTGTTTTATCAAAATTATAACCATGTATCAACATGTAATATTTAGAGCACAAATTAATCAATACACAATGATTAATTTTGAATAGTTGAATTTAATTAAACTTATCAGAATAAGGGATGTTGAACGAAGGTGGTGTCAATGGTGAAGGGAGATGAGGGAAAAATCTATCGGGAAAGGAATGAAAAAGAAATGATAGGGGTAAAATTGTAAAAAAAACGTATGTGAAAGTGTAAAATTCGTATGTGAAAAAGCACGTTCCTTAATTAATTATGAAAATCGACATTTTTTATTAGGGGAAACGAATCAATTATGTCAATGATTTAATATATAGTATATTTTTTTTTGGTAAAGCGAAGCGGGTTTAACCCATAAAAAAGAAGACACTACAAGAAAACGGAAGCCTACAAAAACAGACCACCACAAACAGAATGAAAGAACATGAAACGAAATAAGAAACTGAAAAAGGAAACTACTCAGTAGATTGGTTCGGCACCATTCGTGGCCAAGCCACCCCACAAATATCCTGCTGACCTAACTTGCGGACTTGCGTCGGTATATTCGAGAGGTCATACCGAACTAAATTCTGAGATTGCACAACACCTTGATTAGCTAACCAATCCGCACACGAATTAGCTTCCCGATACGTGTGATGAACTTCCACCCTCCAAGGAGAGTCCCGAATAAAGGACTGACAAATATTTATCATATGGGAGGGCGCAGACGGGACAGTCGAGGGGGATTCCATAAAACCCATAATGGTCTGCGAATCCGTCTGAATTACGAGTTTTTCGATGCTGAGTTCCATAGCAATTATCAAGCCCCTACGGAGTGCAAGCAATTCAGCCCGAGTCACCGTTGCTTCCCCTAGCTTCTCTGCGAAAGCTCCAAGAACACTGCCCGAAGGATACCGAAATATACCTCCCGCTCCCGCCTCTCCCGGATTTCCTTTTGATGCGCCATCAACGTTTAAAGCTATCCAGCCCTCCGGCGGTGGAGGCCACCGAACGAAAACTTCCTTCCGACAAACCTCCGAGCCCAACTCCATAATTCGGTTATCACAGGCAAGAAGGACCTCCTGCCACCTTTGCATAAAGAAATTACCCTTGTCGAGTGTAGCCGTATATCCCTGCCCAAAAATCCGCGAGTTACGCCACTTCCATAACCACCACACAACCACCGTAAATTTAGAAGGCCAATTGTCGATTTCAGGCGTCCTTAATGGCGATAAATTGAGAATGACCCATTCTTTGATTGTCAAAAGATTCGCAAACTCCGGTTTCTTAGCAAAAGGAAATAGCTCCCAGATTGAAGGGGTAAAAAATAGGATTAAGTACCTTATTTTTCAAATGATATTCTATGTAGTATGAGTATTCATTTCAGGTAACTTATTTATTGAATAAGGTACTTACCAAACTCTGCACTTGCAAAATCACAAGATAGCTAAATTTTGGTCAAGTAAGCTAACTCAAATGCCTTTCAAAACAAAAGGTAAAACTAATAAAATAATTAATTTGGATATTTTAGATTTTATATAACTTTGAGTACATTTTATTAACTCTTACTTTAAGTTCATTCAGTTCCGTTCAACTCAACTCCGTTTAGTTCAATTCTGCTGTCTCTTTTTAAATTAACTCTTAATTTAACTTCATTTAGTTCAATTTTAATGTATTTAGTTCAATTCAGCTGAACTCTTCTCAAATTAACTCTTATTTCAACTTCGTTCAGTTTAGTTCAACTTCATTCGATTCATTTCAGCTCAAGTCTACGATCCGCTAAGTGCTGCTTAACATCATTTAGCTTAACTCTTCTCAAATTAACCATTACTCTTACTTCATTCAGTTCAATTCAGCTCAACTATTCTCACATTCGATTCATTTCAGCTCAAGTCTACTTCGCTAAGTGCAGCTCAACATCATTTAGCTTAACTCTTCTCAAATTAACCATTACTCTTACTTCATTCGGTTCAATTCAGCTCAACTATTCTCAAATTAAATATTATTTCGACTTCATTTAGTTCACTTCAACTCAACTCAACTCCATTCATTTTAGTTCAACTTTTCTCAACCGAAAAAATACGGCCTAAAATAGAAGTTCCCAACATAAGAATCTCTTTTTTTATTAACCACATTCTCGAGATAGCATTGGGGAGTAAGATTTAAGGATGATTGACCTAATGGTCCTAATCCCCACATGCATTGTTATCGTTAATCCAAAGGCAGTTGAAGTCGTGTTTGATACAATGGCAGTGGAGATTGGGTACTATAAGTGTAATGCTTATATTTTCCACTACGTTACACATTATACATGATAGATTGTTACCAGTAGGCCCGTGCATTTCACGAGCATTAAATCTAGTTTATTATTATGGCAAAGAGCTAGGAAAAATCATGATCCAGATAAAATCTTTTATTTATTTATAGTTAAGTATTGATTCCTTATTGTTAAATTTTTCGACTGCCCTTCTACAATAATAAGTTTGAATTTGGAATTTTAATTGAGAAAAAACAAAATATATATATTAATTGCAATAATATTCGAGATCGTTCATTTGAATAACACCCGATATCACCATCCCATTTAACTTAAAAAAAACAATTAAGATACTGAATCTTTGGGCTTGTTTGGTTGACATAGGGGAATTAAAGTTACCGGGAACTTCAAGATCACGTGAATTTCCAATTCATGTGAATTCGCAAAAAGTGTTTGGTTCGCATATGAGAAGTTAATTCATGCAGGAAGTTCTATTGAGCAATGGGGACTTGGTGAGTAATTTGCCACATAATGGAGAAAGTAAATTCATGTGAGAAGTTCTATTTCCCATGATATTGGCAACCAAACAACAACATAATTTTACACTTCCTAAGTTCAACATCCCATTATCTTAATGGGTAACCAAACAAGCTCTTTGAGATTAAATCGAATACAAAATAATAAAAGGTTACCCATAAAGCCATAAAGGCCATATTCCATAAGCCCATAATATAGGTTTGAGGTTCCCAACGTGAAAATCCACTGAAGTTAACAACTCACGTGACAGGTGGGGCAAAATCCTAATTCCTACCCAACGGTAACCCAACTCATATACTCGGTTTCTACGCACTTTTTTCTCTCTTTAAATTAATTAAATGTAAATATAAATACAAATATATATACTTTCTTCATTTGGTACTTTTGATTTGATTACTTTGTAAACACAGCAAGCGTCAGGCCTTCAATCAAACTCTTACTCCCTATTTATTGTTTATCTAAATCTGTTTTTTTTTTTTATTTATTTTCCCCACTTTGATTTCTTTCCCAGGTATTCTTCTTCATTCTTCATTCATACTCCATTATTATTGCATGCAATTTTTCCAGTTACTATCTTATATTTGTTGATTAATTTGTTTGGGTTTATTGTTAAAGAGTGTGATTTAATGACTCTTCTACGTAATTTTTCCAATTTTTTGGCAAATTTGAGGAAATAAAAAGTTGGGTTTGTTATTTTTGAGCATTTTATGATGTGGGTTCTTCAATCCGGTATAGATTAACTTAAATTTATATATTTCCGTATTTGTTTGTATTTCTGCAAGACCTTGTTCATTAATTTATCCGATATGTTTCTGGGATTTTGATGATTCTGGCAAGTTATATACAGTAGCTGAATGGCGGAACTAGGATTTGTAGTTTGGTAAGCGAAAAACAATTCAGGGAGCGAACTAGGAATGCAATAGGGTATACAAATTCTTGTTTACAACCGTTTGTATACCGGAATAATTTACAATGAGAGTCAGTAAACCCAGCCAAACCAACACCTCTTAAGGTAAACCTGAAATTTTGTCATTGTTAGGACTTAGGGTGGCGACTGGCCACTGCCCTGCTGGCTCGCTCGCTCCCTAGTTCTAGCACTGGTTATATAGTGTCCATGTTGAAGTTTGCTACAATCACAGGGCATAAATTTATACTATACTTCATAATTGTTGGATTAGTGAGATGTTATCTCTATTTTTTTTTCTGGGTTGGAGTGGAATCTATTAAATTATGCTCAAGTATTGAGCTTTCTAGGGTCATATTTTTGACTCTTTCATTTTGTATTTATTGTTTCACTGTCAATATGTCGTAGCTGATTGGTTAGTCATTAGTGCAACTCAATATGTTTTGACACTTGTATTGTTTTTTTAATTAAACTATTAGGATAGATGAATTAGTGGATTACATGTTGTCATGGACTAAATCTTTGATCTGAAGAATGATCGAAGTGGCATATTTCTGATAGCAAAATTACGTAAATAGGGGCCGTTCTACATTGTACAACGACCTTAGGCTATTTTATTATACACCTTATTTGACGATGAGAATAATAACTATGTTGTAGCATACAGCGATGTTTCATAAGACCGACTTGTACTGATTATTGAAGTTTTAAATTCTAGGAGTGCTTACGGTTTTAACAATTGATCTAAGCAATATGTTTCTAGTTGACGGGAAGTTCAAACTTTGGTTTGAAGGCATAGGGAAATGTTTGTTTAAGGTAAAACTGCTGGCTAAAAGGAAAGAATTGGATTGCCGTACTCGATTGATTATTCTTACTGATTTACTTCTACCTATTTGTTTGTATTGGGGAATGGAGAAGTATATAAAAGGCGTTATCTCTGCACTATGTGACTAATAGATCTTGTAACATGCAAGTTGCATGTAACTGATTGTGAATAGGGTAATCTAGAACGAATGTAATACATTATTATTCAAGTACCTCAAAGGTTCCCCTTAAGGTGGGGGATTGGGGTTGAATGTACTTAGCCTCACCCGTAATGAAAAAATGCGCTACAATCTTCTGACTGCTATTTCACAATACGAGAAACTTATACAGTTGGGTCTCAGCTCGAATGTCAGCTTAAATTCTGGATATAGAGTTGTGAGCTGGATTTTAGTACCCCTGCAATGAAAGAAAAATTTCTTATGATGTGTATGGTTTTTTGCCTTAATGATCAAAAGATCATATGCTATCCTGTATTGTTCTGGACCCGGGTGTGTTGTATAGTGTATAATAGGTTCTTAATATTATAAGAAATCAAGTGTACCTAGGTTAGGGCCATGTATAATCCCATTTGGTTCACCACCCAGACTTCAACTTTTCCTCAATGCTGGAGGAAATTGTCGTCTATTTATTTTTAGCATATCTGGTGTAAGTTTGATATCAGAGTCTAGCTTACAACCTGATCTTAAAATCCAGTACCCTTCCTTAGAATGTAGTGATTTTGGAATATCCTCTGTATGTAGCAGTGAATGTCTTCTGTATTGGGACGAACAGATGATCATTCATCTGTGTATAGTATTAAAATCAAGTATTAGGAGCTGTCACAGTTAATGCTTGTCTTTGTATAGTATTAAAATCAAGTATTAGGAGCTGAGACAGTTAATGCTTGTCTTGTTCTCGGAACTGTACAGTTCATGTGACTATTTGAGATATAACGAAGATGCCCCAGTGGTAATCACCATTTCCCATTAGTTCGTTCTACCACCTTTGGTTGGTAAACATATTCGTGATCTTATAAGAGAATGAAGAAGACATTCTTCTATGTAAGGTGAAAATAGTTTACGCGAGGAATACAAATTCAAGTTGAGGATTAAAAAAATTTGTATAAAAGTTAATCTTTTCGGAAGTTGATCTTACAAGAAGAGTGTCATTAGCAAGCATTTGATTTAAGATTTCACTTTGAGCCTCTTCTCTCAGGAGTTTTTGTCCTGGAGTGGAGATTTTGTTCTCTTTCTCAATACCTATGCTTCTAAATGAAATTAAGTATTTTGTTAACATCCCTTATGCTTCTCTATTATGACTTATTATTTTAATAACTGCCTATGTTCACAGGTTGTTAATATCTCTCAAGGAAATGGCCGATTTGGATGATATTGGCATTTCTGCAGCAATAAATCTTTTAACTGCATTGGCATTTCTTATCGCATTTGCCATATTAAGGCTTCAGCCTATAAATGATAGGGTCTATTTCCCAAAATGGTATCTGAAAGGGCTACGATCTAGTCCAACTCGTCCAAAAGGAGCTGTAAACAAGTTTGTGAACTTGGATCTTAGAACATATTTGCGGTTTCTAAAGTGGATGCCAGAGGCACTGAGAATGCCAGAACCAGAACTCATAGAACACGCCGGACTTGATTCTGTGGTGTATATTAGAATTTACCTTTTGGGGTAAGTTTTGAATTTGTTACATTCTTAAGTATTATATGCTATTTTCTGACTGGAAATGTGATTGTGTCAAACTGGCCTGATCACAAGTCTAACTTTTGATGAAGCTGTCTCTGTAAGTCTGAAAACAAACTGTTGCATGTGCACACACACAGAAACTAAAACACACACAGTCAAACACAAACACATGAATGTACATCAATTTATATCTTTGATGTGTACGCTTTAATGGTTAACAAGTGTATTGGCACTCCTCTTTTTACCTTCTCATCTACTTTATTTGATGCATGCGATGTGTAATGTTACTTTCTTTGCATTCTTGTCTGTGAACGCAGATCAATATTTGCGATAATTACATCTCCTTGTATTCAAATACTCTTCAATCACTTTAGCTCAATAACACCTTTATGTTTTCCTCCTCTCTCACCTGCTTACGTGTTGGAGCTATGATTTATGATGTTAATGTTAATTATTTCTTCTTTGCACATGTAACTCTGCAACTAATGACGTTTGACAGGAATTTAAGATTACCCATTGCATCTCTATATCGGTTTTAAGTGCTTGACGTTACTGTTTGGAAATGAGTTTGTTGACATGATGTTCTGTTTGTTTCTTCCCTGATGCAAAAAAACCTTTGTGCAGCTTGAAAATATTTGTTCCAATTATGGCGCTAGCGTTTGCTGTTCTTCTGCCTGTTAATTGGACCGGAAAGATGTTGGACACTGCCCATGATCTGACATTCAGCACCATCGACAAATTTTCAATTTCAAATGTACCACCAGGATCAAATAGGTGAGAACATTTTTTGACTGGTGTACAAAACCAAAATTTTATGAGCTAGTACATTTCCAAGTTATGGAATTTGAATTTTGCTGAAGTGGGTTCTGAACAGTTTGCATTCACGAATTATCACAAAATTCATATGATTTTAGTGAGATAGGGAAGGAGAAAGGTCCTAGCTTATGTGGACATTAAAACAGTGGACATTAAAACAAAGGAGGAAATCTAAGTGATGAGCAACAACAAAATGATGAGTAGTATACTACCCTTGATAAGTTTCCCAAGGGACGGTCTCTTAATAAGTTTATTGAGAGACTATTTACAATTTTAAGAAAAAAATGGTACTCGAGTTAATAAAATAGGTACAAATCATGATTAAAGATAAAATAGGTCCGAAATTATTTGTCACGACCAACAATAAAAGGGTCACGAAATACAAATAAATGAGTAGAGAAGACTGGTCTCTCAATAGTCATTGAGAGACCGTCTCTCCAAAGTTTTATCACTTAACATTGGACCTGAAATGGACAAAGCGACAAAGGTATCTCTTTCAGATGTGTTACTAGAGGAAGCAAGCTGTTATAAATATCAGAAAGTTTGAAAGATTGTTCTGGAGCCAGTCATTTTGTCAGCTGAGCAGGGTATTAGCGTGAAAGCAGTAACAATATAATGAAGTTACTGTTGTTCTTTTAGGCCGTCTCCAAGACATTAGTCTAACTTATAGTCTAAAGGCTGATGCCGCACAGCTTCCTGCAAATAGTGACACAACCTTGTCCGTATCTTAACAACACAAAGAAAGAGGTTGTTTCCTAATTACCCAAGATGCGAATCTCGTCGGTAAGACGGTAATTGCTTTAAATGACTGTTACTTTGTCATGAAACGTCACACAGTTAGTTTACTGAGTCATTCGCTTTATTCCATGATAATCAGGAACCAAAGTCTTGCTGTCTTGTGCTCCAAAATGAGAATCCCGCCCATAATTGTTACAGTGCTTTGTACGAAGTAGCATGTTAATAACTTGATACAAGTTCTGTTGACCTCATGCCTGTTTATACAGATTTTGGGCGCATCTCTGCGTGGCGTATGCTTCTACATTTTGGACCTGTTACATGCTTTACAGTGAATATAAGATAGTGACAACCATGAGGTTGGAATTTCTTTCCTCAGCAGATCGGCGCCCGGATCAATTTACAGTAAGTTTTTTTTGAACTATAAACAATCACTCCTTGTTCATAGTCCCTTCTTTTCCCTTCTCAATTTACCCCAAAAATGATTCATATGCTGTATATGGAGAACGTTGTTCATTTTTATGAAAATGTCTATTAAGCTTCTTCTGGTGGTTGGCTCTTGGCCTGTTGTTACTTGCTATACTCTATTTAATTCTGCCGTACTGTTTTTTCATTTTTCCTTACATACCAGCTACAGTAGCATCAATGCTCTCACCAAGAGCAAATCATGCTTTTCCTTGGTAGCAAATCCTTTTTTTGTCGTTTGTCCTTTTCTTTTATAGTGTAATAATAATGCTAAAATAGAGTGGTGATCTGTATCATCAATATATTTTTTTTCAGCCTAAGAGGTAATATCTTACCTAGCAAATTATTCCACTGTCATTTCCGTGCTATATTTAGTTGTTATATATGTGAAATCGACAGCGGTTACTTATAAGGCACAGGCTGATTTATTCAAGGCTTCCTTATTTCTCTCAGTGTTCCTTAAAACTTAAGAGTGATGTTTGTGTTTGTTGCTCTTTTTTTACACTACAACTGTACAAGTCCTGTGTGTACTGTGTGAGTTATCTGCACGTGACCTTATGCTAGATTGGGTAGATGGCTTTTCATGAGTTAAGATTGTTCGCTAGTGTTATACCTGTAACAAAAATGACTTTGGGTGTTGTCCTTTTTTAATGCGACAGCTTTTTTTTCTTCTTCAGGTTCTTGTAAGAAATGTACCTCCAGATCCTGATGAATCTGTCAGTGAGCATGTAGAGCATTTCTTCTGTGTGAACCATTCTGATCATTATCTACTACATCAGGTAGGCTGTATGTTAGTATCTTTGATGGGAAAAGACGCTTAAAGATGTTATTTTAAATTTCTTGATCCTGCAACCTCTTCGAATCCTGCTAATTGATGTTTGCCATTTTGTCGTGTGCTAATATTATAGGTGGTATACAATGCCAATAAACTAGCAGATTTGGTTGACAAGAAAAAGAGTTTGAAAAATTGGCTTATCTACTATCAAAATAAGTATGAGAAAAAACCTTCAAGAAAGCCCACAATTAAGGTATTCCCCAGCTACCTTCATTCCCTTTGAGCGTCATGTTATATAAAATCATTTTTTGTCAAAGTATGCTTGCAATGTTTCATGCTATGCAATACTCCATTCATATAGCCTACCTGTCTTGTGCATGTATTCCATACCTAAAACTCGACTGTTACTTGGAAAATGCTGAAAATTTAATTATGCTGGACAATACTGGTGTTGAATACTTTTAACGAGTCATTGGTTCATCACTTCTGAAGTTTTCCTGCCTGAGACTGAGTGCCAGTCTTGACTATATGTTGAGATGTAATACTACTAATATCAGCTTATAGACAGGTTTTTGGGGTCTTTGGGGAAATCGTGTGGATGCAATTGATTATTACACCACGGAGATTGAGAAACTTAGTGAAGAGGTAAGTGGTTCTTCTACTTGAGCTTATACTTGTCAGACATGCACTACTTAGTACTATGATTCTCCAAGTGATGACTGTAATTATTGGAAAGCGAAATAACTGAAGTCTTATGCAAACAATTATACATTGAGGGACATATATTTTGTTCTTGTTTTTTCTATGCATTAAATGGTTGATTTAATATAGGAAGCGGCTGAGAGGGAAAAGGTTATTAGTGACCCAGATGTTATATTACCAGCAGCATTTGTGTCCTTTAAAAGTCGTTGGGGTGCTGCTGTGTGTGCTCAAACTCAGCAATCGAGTAATCCTACAATATGGCTGACAGAATGGGCTCCTGAACCAAGTGATGTTTACTGGAATAATCTCGCAATACCTTATGTTTCGCTGAATGTTCGAAGGTTACTCATGGCTGTTGCCCTTTTCTTCCTCATATTCTTTTTTATGGTCCCTATTACGTTTGTGCAATCAGTGGCCAACATCGATGGCATTGAGAAGGTTTTCCCATTTCTGAAGAAAGTAGTTGAAAAGTAAGTCATCTGTAATTGTTGTTTATGTTTTTCAACATGAGTTTTGTCCCAATTTTTTTTTGAATTCTGTTCTTCATAATCCGAGTTATTTAGCATCATCATAATAGAATTCCCTTGTGGTCACTTTTATATCTTTTTGAGAGTATGTAATAAGTCCAGCTCCCTTTTTCCTCCTACTCCGTTTCAAGTATACTAATTTTGGTGTTTCTAAAATGTGCCCTAATTATTTTTATTTTCCATGATATTTATCATAAAACTTTCCATTTTAGTAAACTGATTTTGATGATATTTATCATAAAACATGTAGACTATTATTGTTTACGATTGGCAACCATAAATACATTTACCATTTTGCATTACTATCTACATCTTAGTTTGTTCCTTAGATTTTGTGTAAAACAGACTCTAAAGTTTATTTATAGATAGATGAAGTATTGAGTTTCCCACCTTCTATTATTATGCTCGTAGTTTTGTTAGTGCTACTCAGTTAGTGGTTAAATACTGATGCAAGTATTTACAGAGTGTACACATATGAATCAGCCACCTTCTATTGTTGTTTGTAAAGTCACTAAGGGTGTGTTTGGAGAACAAAATGGGAGGGAAAGGGAGGGGAGGGGAATGGAGGGAAGGGAAAGGGAAAGAAAAGAAAGGGAGGGGGAATGAAGATGGGTTGTTTGGATAGTTTTCCTTCCAAATCTTGCCAACAATGGAGAGATTATAGTTTGGTCTAATGGAGAGAAATTGAATCCCTCCATTTCCCTCCCCTTCCATTTCCTTCCTACCATATATTGTAACCAAACAATGGAAATTGAATCCCTCCCTTTCCCTCCCCTCCCCTTCCCTCCCTTTCTCTCAATCCAAACACACCCTAAGTTTCCAAACTAATACAGAAATGGAAATGTCTCAGGGATTCTGTGAAGTCTTTCATACAAGGATATGTTCCTGGAATTATATTGAAGATATTTCTTCTCCTCATCCCAATGGTTATCATGCTAATGTCTAAGATAGAAGGTTTCACCTCATTCTCATATTTGGAGAGAAGATCTGCATCTAAATATCATTTGTTTATTCTGGTGAACGTGTTTCTTGGGAGCATTATTGCTGGAACAGCTTTTCAACAGCTCGATAAGTTTTTAAATCAGTCCCCAACTGAGTAAGTATCGTTTCATCTTATGGCACTACCTATGGAATCTTGCAGGGTGTTTATTTGTTGTGTGGGTTACTGATCCTTTTCTAAAGTAAGTCACAATGAGGAATTAAGGATAACGATTTAGATGAAAACTCAACTATAAGTTCTCTTTTCAAGTCCATATGATATCACGCTGAAGTCTATACGAATACGCCACTTCCATTTGCAAAATTGCAATATGCTTTTAAATAGTGTTTATTAAGCAGGATTTAAAATTATCACATTCTTAACAATATGTGCTGAGTAACTTTCATGATATAATTAAAATTGAGGAACACGTTTTTCTGATGTCCTGCAAATTATAATCATGTTGTGTATCCCTGCAGAATTCCTAGAACCATTGGGGTGTCAATACCAATGAAAGCTACTTTCTTCATTACTTATGTTATGGTTGATGGTTGGGCTAGTGTTGCTGCTGAAGTCCTCAGATTAGTTCCCCTAATATTGTTCCATATTAAGAATACCGTATTGGTTAAAACTGAGCAAGACCGGGATGAAGCAATGGATCCTGGTTTCCTGGACTTTCCTACATACGAGCCTCGGATTCAACTTTACTTTCTACTTGGACTTGTTTATTGTGTTGTCACACCGATACTTCTTCCTTTCATCATTGTCTTCTTTGCGTTTGCTTACTTGGTTTTTCGTCATCAGGTACAATCTTCTTAAAGTTTGTGGACACGCACACACACACACGCACACACGCACACACCTTTGAAGAAGATTTATATGCAACTAAAAACACTCCATTCATGAAAGGGTAGGATTTTAAGAGAAAAAATTTCCGTGTAATATCATGAAAACATGGTCAGTTTCACATCAGATTTGCTCAAGATTCTCATATTACCATCACGATTTTGGTTGCAAAACATCCTTTTGCTTGTAGTGGACTAAGTTCTCTATCTTACCATCATGATTTTAGTTGCAAAATCTTTTTTCATGCCATTAAATTGTGTGTGCACAGATTCCATGTACTATAGGCTCAAATATTGTTTCTTTTAAATGATTCCAGACACTGTTAATAATTTTTTTAACGGGTACTCTGCTTTGTTCTCCCTAGATTATCAATGTCTACGACCGAAAATATGAAAGTGCAGCTGCCTTCTGGCCAGATGTACATCAACGCATAATTGTGGGTCTTGTAATTTCACACCTTTTATTGCTGGGATTGCTGAGTACAAAAGATGTAAAGACTTCTACACCCTTGCTGGTTGCCCTCCCAGTATTGACGATCTGGTTCCATATAGTTTGTAAAGGTCGCTTTCAATCAGCTTTTACCAGGTTCCCCTTGGAGGTTAGTCTTTCTCATCTCTATTTTCTTTGCTGTTTAAGCATAATCCAACTTCATTTGCTCATGGAAATGGGACACATTCCATGCTCATCAAGTATCAAATTAGGAATTTGTTAGGCTCTCACTCCCACATGCCAATCTTCCTAAACTTCAACACCCCCTGCATTTTAAATGCTCTCGCCTATATTACTCAGATACACATGACGGTCGGAGTCTGGTATCGACTATTTTGTAATGAAGTCGCTCTCTTACACTAGATTCGAGACTCCAACATTAGTATCTATGTTAAGATAGTGTATAGTATTTAGAGACTATACACATTGTGGTCAGAGTGTTGAACCATATTGTGATGAAGTATCTATGTTAAGAAGGTAAAGTGTGAATTTTTGTGAATTTTTTTTATGCTTTTTCATGTTTCTCTCTAATCGTCACTTTCATGTTAGAAGGTAAAGTGTTGTCTTGTTGCTTTCAGTCTCACCTATATTCTGCAGGCTGTCAAATGTATTTAGTTTTGATATAGCCTACAGAGACCTGGCAAACCGGTACCTGACTTGACTCGTAACCAAACATACAAACCCATATCTGAAACCTGAACTGGCCTGACCTGACTTGACTCGTAACCAAACATACAAGCCCATATCTGAAACCTGAACTGGTCTGATCCGATCGGAGTATGGCGGCATTTTGCTAAGTCGAATGGACCCTTATCTCTATATGACTCAGTAATAGCACCCGGAACATCAAACCGAAATGGTCAAGCCTGTATCCGAGTCAAAGACACGGACTTGTATCCGACTAAAAGACCTGTTTGTTAGGTTAATCAAAATGACCCAACAATATCATACTCCATTGTGGTAACTGGTAAATACGAAGTTGTGTAACCGGCAAGTGTTTTGCTGAATTTTGTTACAGGAAGCCATGAAAAAGGATACCCTGGAAAGGGCAACTGACCCGACTCTAAACATAAGATCATACCTATGTGATGCCTATCTTCATCCAGTTTTCAAAGGAGGCCAAATATACGTGCGACCACCAAGTGACGAGGAGGAAGGTCTTCCCCTCGTAGCAACAAAGCGGTCTCAAAGAAGTAGCAAAGTAACTTCCCTTGCTAGTTCTGAAGTTAGTGTATAGTCTGTAAATAACATTAGTAAACAATCTCTAGTTTCTAATTTGCGCACGGAGGCAAATTTTTGTTCATAAAATGTACTGTCCAATTATCTTTTTGCCCTTTTTATCCTTTGTAAGCAGTAATTAATTTTAATTTAAGATATGAACAAATAATTGGTACGAAGGTAGAGTGAGTTTAGAATTATTTCAGAGTTAGCTGTTTAAAAGAAGGTTTGTATAATATTAGGGAGCTGTTATTTCAGACACAGATGTTCGCTGTTCGTTCGTTTTTGTTGTTACTTTTGGATGTTTTTAGACATATTAACGAGTTTTAACCTTTCACCTGAGTAGTTTCCAAGATGATGTGTATTAACTTGATATACCGAAATCAAAGGTGTCTTTGTTGAGTAAGGATCCTCTCCATTTCTCGAAAAGAAATGGAGGTCCATTACTTCTCAACGATTCGGATTAAATTTGGAAACGATCCAATGGTTGTAGATTTATTTGGAAATAAAAAGGTAAATGAAAGGGATTGGAATATATAATATAGTAATGTTTGTGAGAGGAAATGGAGAGAAAAGAAATGGAGAGGATCCATTTCCGTCTTTGTTAAGGCGGATTTTGGTGTTTTCCACACATTTGCTGTGTTTGAACTTTGAAGCCTCACATTGGTAAACATTTTAGCGTTGCTAATTTACTTTGCTATATTACACCTTCAGTTTTACTCACAAAAAGAAACATTTTAACTCGAATTTTACTTGTTTTTGTATTTTTTTATTTTTTTAGCTTATTTATTTTTGAGCACATGTGTTTTTTTTCGAGCTTATTAGAGTTTATAGGGTAGATTTTAAATTTTTTTCCTGTTAAAACTAAAATTTTAACTTATTTTGTATGTACTTTTTTTTCTTAATATTTTAGTAAATAAACTCGGAAACTTTACGATACAACTCATAATTTTTAAAACTAAACTCAAAAACTTTATTATAATACTCAGAAATTATAAACTGGATGTAATACAGCGGATGTGTAATCCACTTACGGAGTTCTACTCCTTTATTTTAGAGCTGATCATGGACCGGACATGATAAGGCTTGGGCCGGGCTAATATGTTAAAAACAGCCCATGCATTGGGGTCGAGTCGGGCAAAGTCAATGGGCCTTTTTCTTTAGCCCAAATCCAGCCCGCCCTCGAGTTAGATTGGGCTTTTTGACCCTTACGACTCGTGACACATTTAAAATGTGAAGACGCAAACAGCGCACATTGAAAAATAATACAACGGAATTCTAACATTCAAGATTATAATACAACTAAAAAAAGTTTGAAACAAGGTTTTAGCAAATTCTAATTCACAATCGTAGTAAATTGAACCAAACTTATATGAAAACATGAATATAAAACTTGGCCGTAGGCAGTAGTATATCTATAATCAACAACTTTTGACTTTTTGCTTACTTATACAATCTACACAACTACACATTACGCAAATTACTAAAATTGGGGCCGGGCTTTGGGCTTTTTTGGGGCCGAGAGTTTAGCCCAAATCCAGCCCAATTTTTCCCATGGACCGCATGGATCGGGTTTTGGGCTCTTTTGAGACCGAGAGTTTAGCCCAAGCCCGGGAAAAAGAGGATCAGACCGGGTAGGACTTTTGGGACCTGGGCCATTTGATCAGCTCTACTTTATTTTCATAAAAGTTCCCATTTTGCCTTTTTTCTATTTGCGTGTTTGGATAACATTAATTTTTGTATGTATATATTACTAAACAATAATTAATAATTACAACAAATTGAATTAGGAAAAAAAACGAAGATGAAGAATGAGATATTTTAAACGGTTATAAGTCTTATAACTTTAAACGGTTATAAGTCTTATAACTTTGTACTTGGCCACTCCGGTGTCCCTAAAATTTATTTTTAAATCACTTATTTTCAACAAAATGAATTCAAAGCAAAATTTTGTTGGACCTGACCCGTTTGTATGGGTTGTACTGACCCGTTTGTATGGGTTGTAGAAGTTAGTTCGGGCTAGACAGTCAAGGCTATTTCATGTAATCCACATATCACATGAGCGTGCTCGTGTGGTCTACACGAACTGACATTAGTTGATTCTTATTTTCCGCATATGAACTGGTCGTGCCCATTCGTGCTGACCACACAAATGGGTTAGGGTGAAAAAATCTTCTTGTTACTGTCTCGTCGAGATAAACAATTTGAAAAAGAAAATTGCCACAATCAAACCCGAGCGGAAAGTTCTGACCATTTAAAAAAAACTAGTCTTAACTTTATTTCCCAGTTCTAGCTTAAATCGTTCTTATTATGATGATATGTTATTTAACCGTTCACTAAGGAATTGTCGTGAAAATTTATTCAATTAAATATCTTTCAAATTTGATATTAATTTAGAACTTAAGATCTAAATTACACGTTAATCAATTTAATTACTGCATATATAAGAATTTATTTACTCATTTAGCTTTTTAAGTACAACTTAGGTAGCACCAAAATGGACACGGACACGACACGTGACACGACATTCTATGAAATTTAGGACACGGGATACGTTATTTAAATATAATTAAATATATATTTTATGTTTATAAATAAATGTATAATTTTATTTTTAGCATTAGTTGAAACTAAATCTAAACAAGTAAAGATACCATTCGACTTTTACTAAACATAATTCTCATTTTTTCACCCAAACTCATCTTCTAATCGATCTTTTTTTTTTAAATTTTATTCTTCGTCTAAACTATAATATGTTTAGCCACAGATTCGACGAGGGCCGGGTACCAAATAGGTTTTAATTATCATGTAAGAAGGGCAATAACGAAGATTGTGACTCGTGAGAAACCTATTTAAAGAGATTGTCATAATGAATACGCTTTAGAAAAAAAGGTAAAAAATCAAAGTAAAGTCCGCTGTTCGGTATTAAGCGATTATTCCCGCGGAAATATGAATAAGAAGTGATACAATATGGAAAGGCGGTGATAGAAGTGGAAAAGTTTCCTTAATTCATCATCCATAGCTAGAATTGAACTTATTACCGTTAAATCTCCCAAAACCCTTATCCTATATATAAAAGCAACAACCACACTGCTTAGGTGTCGCACTGTGGTTGAAAGTACAATATTTTTAATTTTTTTTTTCAAGTGTGCCCCACATTGTTCCCCGTGTTCTCTACCTTCTTTTTTTTGCTTTTATTGAGATAATCTACATCTTATGCTCTAAAGAATTCACAATCAAGTTAAAAGCCAAATATGCGACTGATATTAATTAAAATATATATGATCCAAAAATTGAAACTATAAAAAAATACTTCGTTAAAATAATAAAAATCAACTAGATGAAAAAAATATGAAAATTTTTTCCATGAAAAAAAAATTATGTATTACACTATTACTCCTATGACATATCAAAATAATATAAAAGGCGACATTAATAAAAAAATATTCACGAATTAGGAAAAATTGGAACTCGAAAAAATAGAAAATAATTTACTTAAAATACTTCTAAATTAATCGATCAACAATAAAATATGTAAAAAAAACTGCATGTAAACTAGTATTTAGTCTTGATGACTAGAGTCGAAAATAATAGATACTATTAAAAGCACCATGTGAATTATAATGTTTTTCGTAAGATGTAGTGTGAGATCTAAGTATGAAAGTTGAGAGAATGAAAATATGAAATTAGGGGGAGAGGCGGGAGAGACTTAGTTGAGCTAGGGTTGGTGTATGGATGAGAATAGGAGTGTGTTGCATTGAATTTATATGAACAATATGGTGGATTTCGTTGAGCTGTTATTTACGGAATCTTAAGTTCAATTCTTATGGACTTTGTTAAAACGACTTACTTAATTTAATTTCGATCTTTTCACGGATGAGCCCAAGTTAATATCAATGAGTCCAATAAATGTAAGTTAATGATACCCCTGCAATCATTAGGTCAAGTTTGGATGAGTTATTTTATATGCAGCAACTCTCTTATAGGACTGTCCTATAGCATAGGACTGATCCACTAGAAGAATAGCCCAAACTAATCATTAGATTATTGTTTTTTTTATTTTAATAGCTCGATATTTTATGAGTAACACTTACACATTTAAATAAGTTAGTAATCAACTAGTGTAACACCCGTGAAAAATCAAGGGGTTGTGTACACTTATTTTTAAAGACGATGAAGGTATATTCATTTCAATATATAGCAATTCTATTTATTCGAACAAATTAAATTTTAGCGGGATGTTTGCATATAAGATATGTTCGGTCAAAAGGTGAATTTTCTGGTGCACTAATTTTCGAATAGTTGTTAGTAATGATGATAATATTTGGATTACTTTTGATAACATTAATGAATAAGGTATATAAGAAAAAACAATAAACGACTTAAAAAAAAGATTAAATAACTAATAATGAGTAGTTTGGAAAGTTATTTTCTTTTGATGAATTGCTTACGGAACATAAGTTGACGGACAAATACGATGAACAAAATAACTAATCAGGTAGAAATATAAATTAAATGGGTGTATTAAAATTCGAGTAGGACGAAAATTACAGTTTCTCGAAAACCTCCTTGTAAACAACATTCGTTGTTGTATTAGTCATCCCTCGCTCTTCATCAAGCAGTAGCACTTTTAGACCTTTCTTACTCGTAACCCTAGATATAGCAACGTACAATTGGCCATGGGTAAAGACTGGTCTTGGAAGATAAAGTCCAACACGGGATAGAGATTGACCCTGACTTTTGTTAATAGTCATAGCGAAACAAACTGCTAAAGGAAACTGTCTTCTTTCAAACTTAATTGGGAACCTGGTTTGATCGGAAGGAGTCAAGGTGATGCGGGGAATATAGACATTGCTTCAGATATGACTGCCAGAAATAACTGTTGCACTAAAAACGCGATTTCCTAGTTGCTTTACCTCCATTCGGGTGCCATTGCACAAACCATTTGCTTGGTCAATGTTTCTTAAAAGCATCACTATAGCTCCAACTTTCAGTCTTAAGCTGTGATTGGGTAAACCAGAACATCTGATTGAGTTAAGAAACTTTGTAGAGTAAAGTTCTCTAACCCCGCAATTAGTCTCTTCCTTACTTATTTCATCAGAGCTTAAGTAAATTTTTTCTTCCTTTTCAATTTGATCCAAGACATAGTCGTTTACCTCCTCGACCACATCGTGAGTAGGTGCTAGTACAACTCTTTCAGTGAAGTACAGAGGGTCACCTAAGTGATCTTTTAAAGATGGGTACGTGTTATCTACAATAGTAGATATTGGATCTACACCAGGCTGAATAAGTATATCTTCTGGTAACTCGATGCTAGTTACTCCATCATTTGACCCACCTGCTAAGCCATCCCCAACTTCGAGAATCCACTCTGAAAATTGTCGGATTTCATCAACATTTGACTGTGCACTTCCTACCTGAAGTCTCATATTTTTAGTGAGCTTCAAAACCTGAAATTTAATATATATCTGAAACGGTCAGACATGAACTACTATGTAAAAGTAAGTATTACATATGATTGAGATAAGTCTCGGGAGAATTTTTAAAAATAGGCTCTAACCTTGCAATATCTCCATAAAGGTGAGGAACAAATAGCAGCACCTACAATATCTTGCCTGCTTCCTTTAGGTATAACAGGCAAGACTTGTCGAAAATCACCGCCAAACACCACAACCTTCCCACCGAATGGTTTTTCTGGGTCTCCTTCCGGTGAAGTTCTCATAATATCTCTCATGCTTCTATCAAGAGCTTCAAAACAATAACGATTGACCATAGGTTCGACAATTCTACTACGTATTGTTTATGAATATTGGGTTTGATATAGTTGTTTTATGGTACATTTAATGTCTTTTCCAGTTTTAAAACTCTGCATCTGGTTTGATGTCTGTGATATGAGTCGAATCTGTAGTTGTTCAAATTAGGCCATAACAGTGAGGGAAGAGGCGCTTTACAATTTAATACTGGTTTGATGTCTGTGATTAAGGTACATTTAATGCCTTTTCCAGTTTTATAACTCTGCATTTGGGTTGTTACTACTGCTTTTTGGCCGCCTCTATGTTTGTTATATGTGAAGATTCGAGCTATTTTTATCATGTTTTGTGCTTAATTTTGGTTGAAAATGTTGTGAATTGTTGATTATGTGAATGTTCACCCTGATTTCAATTTGTTCAGTGATGATTGTTTTAGAGTCAAACTGAGTTTATGTAATTCAGTTGTTCAAAGGAAAAATTACAATACTTGGTTTTAGCCAAATCTGCAAATCTTCACATCGTCATTGTCGAGGTATCCTACATTTGACTATATTGATTAGTTATTCTAATTAAATATTCAAATCAATTGATATGATGCATGTTAATTAATGTTGATTAATTTGGTTCAATTTTTGTTTCTGTTTAATTTTGGGAGGAAATGTTGCAAATTTTTTACTTTGTTAGGAGAATATATGTCCTTCTGGCCAGATCTTGAATTTTACATATCTAATACCTATGCTGTCTGAATATATGGTAATTGGTGTATATAAAATTTCAATCTTTTTGGGTTTTTAATGTTTTGCTTTTGATTGATTCTACTGTAACATTTGTTGGTGGATTTGGTGAAGTTATGGAACAACACGATATGTTCAGCACGATATGCTAATCAACTCTGAGTATGTAAAAATGTGTGTATGAGTGCGCGCGAATACCCAAACTGTTTTCGTGAATTGGTTAGAGTCTTATGTTTCATGCAACAAAAGAAAAAGTTTAGATATTTTGAGGATCTGATATACTTATGGGTGTTATCAAATTTTGATTTTACTTTGAGTACCTAAGTAAAGTCTTGAAATTATCATCTGAGTCGAATCTGTAGTTGTTCTTAAGCGGATTTGATAGAAGGTTCGACAATTCTACTACGTATTGTTTATGAATATTGGGTTTGATATAGTTGTTTTATGGTACATTTAATGTCTTTTCCAGTTTTAAAACTCTGCATCTGGTTTGATGTCTGTGATCTGAGTCGAACCTGTAGTTGTTCAAATTAGGCCATAACAGTGAGGGAAGAGGCGCTTTATAGTTTAATACTGATTTGATGTCTGTGATTAAGGTACATTTAATGCCTTTTCCAGTTTTATAACTCTGCATCTGGGTTGTTACTACTGCTTTTTGGCTGCCTCTGTGTTTGTTATACGTGAAGATTCGAGCTATTTTTATCATGCTTTGTGCTTAATTTTGGTCGAAAATGTTGTGAATTGTTGATTATGTGAATGTTCACCCTTATTTCAATTTGTTCAGTGATGATTGTTTTAGAGTCAAACCGAGTTTATGTAATTCAGTTGTTCAAAGGGAAAATTACAATACTTGGTTTTAGCCAAATCTGCAAATCTTCACATCGTCATTGTAGAGGTATCCTACATATGACTATATTGATTAATTCATTGTTATTCTAATTAAATATTCAAATCAATTGATAATTTTATACAATTCAAGATTGGTTGATGCGAAAGTTATTGTGTTTAATTTAAGTCAGAGTTGCACTATTTAGATTATGGTATTAACCATTAAATTTACTCATTATCTTTTAGGTTATGTGTTTGAGAAGTCTGATTGGCTGTAATTAAATATGATGCTGAAATAATTGAGAAGTCTCACGAATTTTTTATTTTAATACAAATTCCAGTCTCATTCTCTTCTTTTATATAATATTTTTTTATTCGATTTTGTTATTAAATAAATCATAGAATATATGATTTATGGAATATGCCTTAAGATAATATGGAATCAATTTAGCATATTTAATATATTGAATAAATATATTAGATGTTACACGTTTTTTTATGGAAAAATGGAATATTTTGTACTTTATTCGATTTAATTATTAATAAATCATAGAATAAACTTACTTAAAAAGCTTTGATCTTTTATTGAATGATCACTTAATTGTTGATAATGATATGTGTGAATTGATTAATTCATTGTTATTCTGATTAAATATTCAAATCAATTGATAATTTTATACAATTCAAGATTGGTTGATGTGAAAGTTGTTGTGTTTAATTTAAGTCAGAGTTGCACTATTCAGATTAGGTTATGTGGTTGAGAAGTCTGATTGGCTTTAATTAAATATGATGCTCAAATAATTGAGATGTCTCATGAATTTTTTATTTTAATACAAAATCCAGTCGCACGAATCCATCTTTAATCGAAAATAACCAACTTTACTATGTAGCAACCACATAGAAAATTCGTAAATGATTAGCTAATTAGCTAATATTTATGGAATGATAAGACGTATGGAATGATTATAAATTTATGGAATCTCGGTTTTCACTGTTTTTCTTTAATTTGTCGGTTTTTCTTTAATTTCTCAGCCTTGGATGGTTATTGGTGATATGAATTGTGTGCGAAATTGTGAAGAACGAATTAGTACTGACCCTCCAAATTTGTTAGCTATGGATAATTAATATGTGTACTTGGAATCACTATAATAATACTCCCTCCATTCTTTTTATATCACCCCATTTCATTATTCACGTTTGCCGATGTTCATTTTGTTTTGATTATATCTTTAGCTACATACTACTAAAAATTATAAAAGTTTGATATTCTTAATCCTCTTATCAAGACAATTCAAAAAAGATCTCACATGAATATATTTCCGTGAACGGATTGAGAGAAAACCGACGTTGAATACACGATTGTGAATAGTGTCAAAACAAAAGTTGGGTGATATAAAAAGAATGGAGAGAGTAATAAATAAATAATAATATTATAATATTTAGGGATATGTAATGGAATATTTTCACGTGTAATTGATCATATATTTATGGAAAGATAATATTTATGGAATGATTAATATTCATGGAGAAACTTGGAATCCGTGAATAATAATAAACTAGTGTACCACCCGTGAAAATTTACGAGGTTGTGTACACTTATTTTTAAATACGCCGTCGGTATATTTATTTGAATATATAGCAATTCTGATTATTCGGACGAATTATTTTTTACCGGGATGTTTGAATATAAGATATATTAGGTGAAAAGATGAATTTTCTGGTGCACTAATTAATATTTGGATTACTTATGATAACATTAATGAATAAGGTAGATAAGAAAAAACAATAGACGACTAAAAAAAATTAAATAACTAATAATGAGTAGTTTGAAAAGTTATTGTCTTTTTGATGAATTACTTACGGAACATAATTTGACGGACAAATACGATGAACAAAATAACTAATCAGGTAGAAATATAATTTAAATGGGTGTATTAAAATGATGCTGGCAGTTGAATGTCTGGACATGGTTGTAAAGGTTGCGAAAAATCAATCACTGCAACATAAATTCGTGCAGAGTAAAACAGTATGTATATGAGGAAAATACTTAAGCTATTTAAATAAACCGAATCCACGTACCGATTGATGTTGATACAACCGTTATTTTCACTTATATATTAAGAAAATAGTTAAAAAAGGACATTGCAACATATAAAATTAAGAAAGTTAGGATATTTAAATTTTAAAAAATACCAAAAATAAATTAAGTTTAATATATTACAAAAACTTAAAATAATATAAAAATCGAGTGTATAAAAATGAATTGACAAATTCCACCGACATGATTTTACCCACCCATTTCATTTGATATACCTTACCCGAGCCCAATATACCTAACCCACACAAAAGATGAAAGTTTAATATAAAATCAGAATCCTAACTCCAAACCACAAAGGCCCAAAATACGTGACCCATTGATTGATTTGATCAAATTGTATGAAAATCAATTGGCAAATTCCACCGACTATTCTACCCACCCATTTCTTCTTCTGAAATGAATTTTAACATCAGAAACTCCACAAAAAACCTTGCATGAAACCGCTTAACCCTATAGATGGATCAAAAGAATGTTCAATTACAATGGTAAGTTAAATCATATGATCAATTACAATGGTAAGTTAATTAAGCTATCAATCACTTGGAATCCGTGAATAATAATAATATTATACTCCAATATTTAGGGAATCAGAATATATGACTTGCTACCTAATCATGATTATAATAATAATAATAATAATAATATAATATTATAATACTATAAAATATATGACTTGGCATAAACTAAGGATTCTTATTGGTCTACGAAACTGATTTTTGTGAGGGTGAATGTGAGTGCGCGAAAGAGGGAACGGTGAAATATTATTGCGCCACGTATGCAGTTTTACATTCTTCTTTTATAGTAATAATGATAAATCATTAGGTTGTCAAAATAAAATATGTTTATTAATTAGTATGTTTTAAAACAAATATAAATATAGTTTATCTTAAAATTTCAAAAGTCAATACATAATACATATTATGTAGTTTGAGGATTGTAATTAATTGAATACAAAGTTTGAATAAATAATCTTATTAAAGTATATTATAGCGGGTCAGACGGGTCTTTCCCTAAATACGAGGGTTATTACTAGATGGAATCATTTTCGAGTTGGGTTGAAGAACGAGTTATTTTCAGGCGAGTTTTGGTTGGTTCTTAAGATCGAGGCATTTCTTTCTCAAGTTTGCCTATAACGAACTATATTATATAGATCTTTATAGAGAATAGTCGAGATACACATCTAATAAAAACATTGCGATTTTGCTTAAATTTAGTCTAAGGGAACAATATTGTTTAAGATTTTTACTAGTATATACCGTATTTACTTAAAATAAATATATCACATTCATATTGTATATACTGAGATTTAACACTTAAAATCAACGCACTGTTACATTATTGTTTACTTTTTAATTGCTATATATTTATAGTATAATATCACAGGTTGACTATTATCATTATATATATAAAAGAAGAATGAAAAACTGCCTATGCGACACAATGTGGATGCGGAATTAGGCTAATGCAAGTTTCCCATTCAATCTCACAATTTTAGTTTTTTTTAAACCAATCATGTTTAACCAAGTTGATCATCTTTCCACATCAGCATAAAACAAATAAAAAACTGAAATTAATTGAGAACCACCTAATTAACCGTGTATAATTAATATAATCGTGTTAATTAATATTGGTACAAATTCTCAAAACCTAATAAAAAAGTGTGTTATTTTCTCAATGTTCTAGAAAATCTCAAGCAACATTGGGAACCACCCACCCTAATCTTATAATTAAAAAAACGTCTCAAGTGACCAAAATTTTGTATAGGTAACAGCTTTATAATCATATTATAATTCAATGGGTAACATAACATTATGCTAATTACTCTGTAAATACACAGTTTTTAATGTTTTAAATAAAATATTTATAGTCGTGTGCACGTCAATGTTTAATTAGCTCGCGTCTGGTGTATATTTTTCATGAGCCAGGTTAATTGGCGGGTCAGATCGGGGTTAGATCGAGTTACAGACCTACATATGGGGAGTATTAGAACTGTGCTAAATTTTAGTTGTCGTCATTGACATGTTCTTAACTATTGATTCACTTTGAAAAAGAGTATACTATTTTCATATTAATTAACTATCGACAACTCCGTATTAATTCATTTACTTCGAATTTGAGAATACAATACAATATGACAAATAATGAATCATTGCGGATATAGCACGAGCCTGTTCTAAATAAAAAAGAAGTATTTGTATTAACTCAAGGTTCATGATAGCCAAGATTGCCACACTAAATCCATAAACGAGTATTATTGCAATACCGTATTGGACCTACGGTGTATAGTGTATACCGTGTCTTTAATCACGGTTTCATTTTTTTCTTCTTTAGAATTATTGTATTCGAGTTTGTCTATGGTCGGGTTTAATAATCATGATATATATATAAAAGAGGAATGAATAAAAGATGACGTGACACTATAATATTTCAGCGTTCACATAATGAAGGTTTCTCATTCATTTTGGCAATGTTAGTTTTAATTTCGCCAGTAAGAGTAAGTCAACTAATTACACATTAGATTTGAAAAAGTAAGGTGTGAATACTCAGTTGGTAGTTTTCAATATCAATTACACTTTAATGATGATTACGTATAACAAGTAGACATTAATTACCTTTTGGTTCTCAAAGTTGTTCGAGAACTCCAATGACCATTCTACTCTTTTTCCTATATTCTTTTGTCTCCATTATCCAAATACCGTATTAAGTTTATTTAAGTTACATAATTTAATTAAATTTTATATTATAAGTTATTTGAAATAATTTTTTTTAAAATTTTTGTTCTAAAACGTACTTTACTGAATATTATTAATTTCTCATTTCTAACGTACAGATTACGCTTTTTTAAGTGATATGTCAAAGTGTCAAACGTCTAATGTTTAATGATTTTTTAAAATAAATCACGTATTGTTTTGTCGTAATACCGTCAAAACTCCAAGTTCTATAACTACTTCATAGTTAATTGACAACATTTATATAAAATCTACTTTCTTAATAACACATAATATTATATGTACCGTTTTTATAACTTTTTCTATAACTTATTTTTATTAAGAAATTTTCTAAATGTGCTTCAATATATGCCTATTTATATACTTTTTTATCTTCTTATATTAAAGCCTTTATATATACATAAAATATGTTATTAGATTATCTAACGAGGGTAATTGATCACATACTTTACAGAATTAAAATTAACAACCCCGCGAATTTTCACGGGTGTTACCCTAGTACAATTTCTAAAGCGCATTGGTCAAAATTTTCACTTTAGCAATGCAGGGGTCAAAATTTCATTTCAAAAGTACATAAAACTAAATTTTCGTTTTAAAAATGCACGGGTCAAAATTTTATCTCAAACGTGCATGGATACAAATTTTCGTTTTAAAATGCACGGGTAAAAGGTTCATTTTAAAAGTGCACGGAACTAAACATTCGTTTTAAAAATACATAGGTCAAAATTTCATTTCAAAAGTACATGGGTCTAAATGTCGTTTTAAAAATGCACAATTTAGACCCATGCACTGGTCAAAATTTCATTTCAAAAGTACATGGGTGTAAATTTTCGTTTTAAAAATGTAGGGTTCAAAATTTCATTTCAAAAGTTCATGAGACTAAATTTCCGTTTTAAAAATGCATTGGGTAATAATCTTCACTAGATTCTGTTTCACTAATTAACAATTGGGTATTACATAAAAAAACGGTGTCTAAATTTTCACTTAAAACGTGCATGCGTAGATTAAAATTTTTATTTTAACCTTGCACAAGTTTGACTAAAAGAAAAACAAGTTTAATATTTGCCCTGTGCAATTGTTCTGGCCGATTCAGTTTTATTAATTTTGTTATATTTATTTCATCCAAATAATTTTGTATAATATAATTTCTAAAAATTTAAATACGATTTTATAACTCAATTTTTAGATTGGTAATTTAAAATTCATGAAAATACAGAGAGATTTTATTGTTTTATTTTAGAACTTTATTTTTTAAAATAAATAACTTTAAAAGAAAATAATTAATTAATTATTATAAAAATTATCTTATATGTACCTTCTTAAAAAAATCTTTTGAAATAAGAAACCCGTGCAATTTGCACGGGTATGAGACTAGTATAAAGATACTCTTCCTCCCGCCTTTTCTTTTCTGTTGTATTAATTTGTTTTTTCCGTAATAATTTGTGCTTCAATTACAATCATAATTCAATCTCTCATCTTCTCTGTTTTATTACTCTTTCAATTCAATTAAATTCAATTTCCTCAGAAGCCCTAATTTGTTTGTTATATTATTCTAAATAAGAATTGGAAAGATAATAATGGTGGATGTGTTTAGCAAGATTAGTATGAAGGAGGATGATGAGGACTTAAAAAAGATGGAGTCTTCTTTATGGTGTAATCTGTGGATGTTGGCTTCCGTGTGTCTCGAAGTTTCTGATGAGGAGAAAAAGCTTTCTTCTTCTTGCTCTGGATCAATGATCAACATCCCTATGTCCGAGAAGAAGCCCTTGCTAATCAATCTGAATGTTAAACCTCGCAGTTGCAGAAGACCGCGCTCTCAACCAATTGACGCTCAAGCTTTGTTCCCTTGTCTCTACAAGAAGCGAAAAATTGAGGCTGACGAAGATGGGTTGTCCGAGATTCCGACAAAGAAACGAAGTATTGTTCGTTTCAAGCACAAACAGAAGATATGAGAGTTAGAATCAAGAATCAAGAATCAAGAATCATGATTGGCGATGTGGTCAAGTACAAACAGAAGATATGAATCCTCCTCTGCATTGGTAGTTAAAGTGTGAGGTTAGACTAATTAATTAGGAGTATGTTGTTGTAGTCTTGTAGATGGGTAGTACTGATGAATACTGATTAGGTTTATTCTTTTATAAGTATATATTCTTACAGTCAAGTCATTCATATGTCTGAGTTATTCTTTTATTCTGTGAATTAATGGAATTCATACTTATTATTAGAATAAGGATATAGTATATATTGTCTTATCTTGTTGTTAAGTATATTATCTTGTATTATCTTGTAAATATACTAGGAAGGTTAGTTACCATAGAAGTAGGAGTCGTTGGAGACCAGGAGACCATGTAACTATAAGTAGGAGTTTGTATCAGGTTGAAATTATAATAAGAATTTCTATCTTCTTTCTCTGTTCTCTGGTTTTCACATGGTATCGTGAGCCAGATCGATTCGAAAAAAATATATACATAAAAGCACATACATAATACAAACACCATGACAGGTGATGACAAATTGAAAGGAGAAACAAGTGGTCCAAAGACCATCCCCGTCACTTCACCGCTATATCTCCACCCCTCGGAGAGTCCAAACCTCAACGTCACGCAAATCGTGTTCAATGGAAACAATTACGATTTGTGGTCTGATGCGTTTCGGAATGGGTTGGATGCTAAAAATAAATTAGCATTTTTAGACGGGAAAGTGACAAAGCCTCAGTGTAATGGAGAAGAGGAGACTATTGAGGCAGTCGCGTGGCGACAGTGCAATGCAATGATACGGGCTTGGTTACGTAATGCAATCAATGAAAAATTACACCCAAGCATATCATTTGCACAGCCAGTAGCAGAAATATGGGAAGAGTTACGCACTCGATACTCGGCCGGAAATGCACCACGTGTTCACCAATTGAAAGGAGAATTGAATGAATGTAAGCAAGGGAATGATACAGTAGTCGAATACTACACTCGACTCAAAGCCATATGGGATGAATTGGGAAATTACAGCAAGATAAAGGATTGCACATGTGGAGCGGCCGCTTCGATAATAAAGGAGCGTGAGGAGGAGAAAGTACACCAATTTCTTATGGGATTGGACTCAAAGTTATATGGCAATGTGAGAACGAATTTATTAATGGAGGACCCGATTGCTACATTAACCCGTGCATATGCCATTGTCCTTAGGGAAGAGAGACATGCTTCAATCACCAAAGTGAAAGAAGATCGAGTTGAGGCTGCAATGGCAATGCGAGGTACTGGAGGACAAGGAAGGACTTGGAATCAGAAATCCGACAGTGACGATACACAGGCACCGCCACAATGTTCCTATTGTGGAAAATATTACCACACCGAAGAAAACTGTTACGATAAACATGGGTATGAGACTGTGAAGTCCCGTGAGAGAGGCAGAGGAAGAAGAGGCGGTGCAGGCCGTGGCAACCGTGGAAGGGGCAGAGGTCGCGGCCAGGAGCAACATCAGGCCAACGCTGTTGGAAACTCCTCGGGGACGAAGGAATCTGACCAGACTCAACAGAATCTCAACTTCACCAGTGAGGAGATTGAGAGGCTAAAAATTTTGCTTCAAGGAAGTCCCGAGGGCACTGATAAGTTAAAAGGTATGAAAGCTATTATTGATGTTGAATGGATGCTAGATAGTGGGTGCTCTCATCACATGACAGGAAGGCGAGAATTGTTGGAAAATGTCCGAGTCGACAGTAACTGCTCAACCGTGAGTTTACCAGATGGAAGGAGAGTTGAGACGAAGATTCACGGCGAGATTCGATTAAGTGAAAAATTCGTCTTGAAGGATGTTTTATTCGTGCCTACTCTTACTTGTGATTTGATTTCCGTCAAGCAGTTAATTAGTGAAAATAATTGCATTGTAACATTTTACTCTGATTTTTGCGACATACAGGACCTGAGTACGAGGACGATGATTGGACGCGGTAAGCATCGATATGGGGTGTATTACTACGAGCCGGAAAAGAAAGAAATGGTGGCTCAGACTAGTGTTACGGGGGAAGCACGTTTGTGGCACAGAAGGCTTGGACACCCATCTAAGAGTATTTTCTCTCGTTTTTCTGATTTAGTTGGTAGAAATTTGAATTGGACATCGGACACGGTTTGTGATTCTTGTTGTAGGGCAAAACAATCTCGTACACCTTTTAAATTGAATAATAAGCGATGTGATATTCCTTTTGGTTTGATACATTGTGATTTATGGGGATCATATAAGGTTGCTAGTTTAACTAAAGCTCATTATTTTCTAACTATCGTTGACGACCATAGTCGGGCTGTTTGGGTATACTTGATGAAAGACAAAAGTGAAGCTGGTATTTACATGAAAATATTTTGTCAAATGATCAAAACCCAATTTGAGACTTGTGTCAAGAAGATTCAAAGTGATAATGGAACGGAATTATTGTCGGGATCAATGCAACAATATTATGAGGAAAATGGAATTTTATTTCAAACTAGCAATACTAACACACCCCAACAAAATGGACGGGTCGAAAGAAAACACCGACACATATTAGAGAAAGCTCGAGCCCTACGATTTGAAGGAGGTTTGCCTTTACAATTTTGGGGAGAATGTGTTTTGACCGCTGCTTATTTGATAAATCGCACACCTACACCATTGTTAGATGGCAAAACGCCATTCGAAATTCTTTACCATAGGACGCCAATTTTTGAGAATGTCAAAGTCTTTGGATGCTTATGTTATGTACACAATAACGATAAGTCTAGAGATAAGTTCGAGGAGCGCGGAAAACGCTGCATTTTCATTGGATATCCACATAGCAAGAAAGGATGGAAGGTTTTTGACCTCAAAGAAAGACGTGTTTTTGTGTCACGAGACGTAAAATTTTACGAAAATGTCTACCCTTATTTGACCACCAACAGTGACAGTCATGGGCTCGAAAAAGGTGTTGGGTCAGCAGGTGAAGGGACTCGGGTGGACAGGGGGAGTGACTATGTGGATACTTGGAATTTTTGTGATGAGGATATACGTGATATCATAGTGCCTGATCAGTCCAGAGAAGTTGCAGAAACTTCGACGCCCTCTGAAACAGAACCGAGAACAGAGATTGGGGACAGTAATGACGCAGGAAACAGAGAAAATAGCAGCAGCAATCAGAATGACGAAGAAAGAATGGGAAGAGGAGCACGAACTAAGTTCGAGCCGTCATGGAAAAAGGACTACTACTGCAAGTCAACAAGAGTAATAAACCCCACTCACGATGCTTGCCGTGCACAGTCGAAGTCTTCTATGTCAGGTACCCGTTATCCATTAATCAATTATGTTAACAATGATTGTTTTTCCAAGTCACATAAATGTTTTCTTACAAAAATTGATGAGCACAAAGAGCCTGGTTTATACTATGAGGCAGCCAAAGACTCGAAGTGGCGTGAGGCCATGAAGAAAGAAATTGATGCATTAGAGGCAAATGGAACTTGGAAGATAGTTGATCTACCCAAAGGAAAGAGAGCAATTGGATGTAAATGGGTATACAAAATTAAATATCATGCCAATGGAGAAATCGAGAGATATAAGGCAAGACTTGTAGCCCAAGGGTTCACTCAAATTGAAGGAGTTGATTTTCACGAAACTTATGCACCGGTTGCAAAAATGACAAGCGTGAGATGCATGCTTGCAGTGGCGGTGAAGAAGAAGTGGTTAATTGAGCAACTAGACGTCAATAATGCTTTCTTACATGGGGAGTTAGAAGAAGACGTATACATGCGTATTCCGCAAGGTTTTGAAAAAGACAAAAGCAATAAAGTATGTAAATTAATGAAATCTATCTATGGATTAAAACAAGCATCACGAAACTGGTTTGCAAAACTCAGTGAGTCGATGAAGAAATATGGTTTCGTTCAATCAATGGCGGATTACTCATTGTTTACGTTAAACCGAGAAGGAGTGTTTATTGGCGTGCTCGTATACGTTGATGACATGATTGTAGTTGGCAATAACCGAGCTGCTTGCGATAAATTCAAGACTTTTTTGGATGCTAAATTTGGAATTAAGGACTTGGGTAGACTCAAATTTTTCTTGGGCATTGAAGTTGATCATGGAGCAAATGGCCTATTCCTTAACCAAAGGAAATATGCTCTAAGTATTATTGAAGACAGTGGTATGGCAGGAGCAAAAACAGTCAACACTCCTCTTCCGACTCGACATAATCTCGCAATGGCTAAGGGACCAGTTTTGAGAGACATTATGAAATATCGAAGGTTAGTCGGGCGATTGGTGTATTTGACGATAACAAGACCGGACCTTGTGTATTCGGTCCATATATTATCGCAATTTGTGAATGAGCCCAAGAAAGAGCATTGGGAAGCGGCATTACGAGTGGTTCGGTATGTGAAAAGAAACCCGAGTAAGGGAATCACTTTAGCAGCCAACTCGGATTATCAATTGCAAGGCTATTGCGACTCCGACTATGGTAGTTGCCCAATCACAAGAAGGTCGTTAAGTGGATATTTTGTATCACTTGGAGGGTCACCTATCTCTTGGAGAGCGAAAAAGCAAGTGACGGTGGCTAAATCCACCGCCGAAGCAGAATACAGGGCGATGGGAGCGGTCACTAGTGAATTGTTGTGGCTGAAATCGTTCCTTGCGTCCTTGGGAGTTTTTCATACAAAACCAATGCATATGTTTTGTGACAATCAAGCTGCGTTACATATATCGAAGAATCCCGTGTTCCATGATCGTACGAAACACATCGAGATTGATTGTCATTTCGTGCGCCATCATTTAATATCGAATGCAATTCACGCGCGTCATGTTTCAAGCAAGGAACAAATCGCTGATTTGTTTACTAAAGCTCTTGGAGGAGAATTGTTCGATCATTTGGTATTCAAGTTGGGTCTCGGTTTGCCTCGAACACCAACTTGAGGGGGAGTATTAGAATAAGGATATAGTATATATTGTCTTATCTTGTTGTTAAGTATATTATCTTGTATTATCTTGTAAATATACTAGGAAGGTTAGTTACCATAGAAGTAGGAGTCGTTGGAGACCAGGAGACCATGTAACTATAAGTAGGAGTTTGTATCAGGTTGAAATTATAATAAGAATTTCTATCTTCTTTCTCTGTTCTCTGGTTTTCACACTTATTGTTTCTATCAAAGTCTTTTTCCGCTACTTTAATTCATGCTTCCGCTACTTTTTCCAACTTTTCTAATAAAAATTTGGGATGAGTAATGTTATATGGAGTCGAGTTAATTCACATTCATGTCAAAATCTGGAATTGATTTCGGGTGTCGTATTGCATTCGGATCAAGTTATTCGGGTCAGGTCTATTTTGTCAAGTCTGTCCGAGCTTGACCCGAATCCGAATTGAACATGACCCAATATAACCCAATTCGAAGGATATTACGGCAATACGAATGTTTATGTAAATATTTGGGTAAGACGGTTTTAATAAATAAGTGGTGGTGATGAATGATGATCTTTGTGAGAAACCAAGGTGCGCCCTAAGTGTTATTGCTGCCGTTTAACATACAACTCCAAGGTACACTCAAAGTCTCAAACTTTCATATATGATCTTTTATTAAGTTTATTATAGGCTAATTCTGCTGCATGCTTTCTTAGACCGATTTGTATATTGTATATTGTATATTGCGAGAAAATATTGGTCGAACTCGAGATTGAGATCAATCGAGTCTAAAACTGATAAACCCAATTCTTAATTTTTAACGCTAATTGGTTTTTTACGTTTTTGTGCGCTCTTATGGCGAAGGTACCGGAAAAACATTGCCCAAATTCAGGTAACTTTAATTAAATTATAATTGAACAACTTTTAATAAGCTACTCTACTTAAATTTAAAGATTGATTCCATGTTTGCCGTGGCTGCTACCTTGGTGGTCGGCGGTGGGCGTAGATGGTAGTTATGAGGATCTGGATGTGAGGGGATGTAGGTGGAGGTGATGGGGGGCTGATATGGTCGCCGAAGGTGGCTGTAATGGTGGCTGAAAGTTGGTCGCGCGAAAAGGGTTGTGATTTGAATGTTTGTGGACAGGGGTATAGGGGAGGTCGTGGTGGCTGGCATGTTGATCATTGGTGGTTATGATAGGTTAGGTTGTGAATTTGGAAGTATAGGGTGGCCAATGGTGGTTAGTGGTGGCTGCCATGGTGGCCAGAGGTGGTATCAGATGTTGGGCAAAGACCGTCGCAGGTTACAGCTGCTCCTTTACTTAGTTTATTTTTCATACTTGGCAAATTTTGTTTGTGGACAAGGAAGGTTGAGGGGATCGTGGTGGCTGCCCTGGTGGTTTGTGGTGGTCATGGGTGATATGGTTGTGAAGGTGGAAGTATGAGGTAGCCAATGGTGGTAAGCGGTGGTTGTTACGGTGGCCGAAAGTCATATCAGATACTCAACAAAGACCGTCGCATATTTGGCTGATAGTTTGATTCTCGCGTCTAAATTTCACACTTGCTTGTTTCTTCAAGACTTGGCCATTTCAATTTATAATACTGTCTTGCACTTCCGCCTCACTTTCGCTTCTCACATTCCAGTCTCACTTTCCGTCTCACATTTGCATTAAATTAATAAAATAATAATAATAATACTAAAATTACGCATAAATACAAATAAATATTATATCTAAACTAATATGACTAATTATTATAAATTAGTTAATAAATGAGCTTATTAGACTATTAAGCACACAAAATCGAGTCAGAATAAAGTAAAAAAGAGGGGTAAAACAGTACCAAAATAGTACTCATCAGTGTAGCTTTGTAGTATGGACTGTTTCATGTGTTGTTTGAACGGTAAGAGTAGTGGTTTGAACGGTTATTTCGTGTGGTACTAAAGATTATAGCAGCGAGTTGGGTGGTTAGATATATCTGTGATTTAATACGATGGAGACATAGTAGGTCTATACATAGATAGTGGTAGCCTTAGTGACATAAATGAATATTAATGAGTTAATTTTATTAACAAAATATCACATGTATAGAATGAACTAATACCTTTTTTATCATGAAAAAAAGTTTTATGATTTACTTTTAATTTACATGGTAAAATTTTTTATAAGTATCATAAATAAATTTAGTACCGTGCATCGTACGGGCAAAAATACTTGTTAAATTTAAACTATAGAAATAGACATATTACAATCAAAATATATGTGGTTTTCAGATTACAACCATCTTTTGTGACGAAAGTCAATTAGGTTCAATATTTGCGATCAATGGACGAGATTGCTCAGAAAAGTCATTTGTACAAATGACAGAAGTATTTTACTTAGCTCATAAGTCATAAGGTCTTAAGGATCAGATTCATAAACACATGTAATCCTTTGTACATTTTAAAAATTCGAATTTAAATTGGCAATTGAAGAATAAAAAACTACATGCACAATAAAAAAAAGAATAAATTGCAAACATAATTAGTCATTTATTTTCTATTTACGCAATATCCCATCTTAAAAAGACTAATTACCCGCCGTAAAAATCTCTTTTCCGTCCATCTTTAACAAGAAAAACAAAAAGAAAAAAACACACATGAAAGCATACAAACACTTCTATGTCAATTGTTGCCTAAAAAAAGGCAAACTAAATTAGTTGTATGCATTTTTTTTACCATATTTGAATTTGTAGCAAAAATGTGACAAGTCCAAATAAGAAAAAAAAATCATAAAAAATATGTTTGAATGTTTTAGGTTTGATTTTCCATCACCCATTTAATTTCCTTAACTCTAGCAAATTAACTTGGAAAATTAAGATTAAAAATCATATTACAAACCACAAAACAAAAAGATTATCAAGAAATTTTTACCCCTTTTGGGGTACAGGGAAAAATCTTTTACAACAAATTTGATTTTCCTGTACACCCTATAATCTTAAATTAAATAAAAAGTTTTCATTATTAATTAATTAATGATGAATACAATTTTAAGCCGAAATTTCTTCATTGTTTTACATCTTCTCCTACTGTTTAAGTATGTTAAAGTTTCGTTGTGTGATCCTAATGGTGCATTAACCTTGGCTTGTGGTGCGAATGGTGATGGTAAAGACGCGGATGGTAGGACATGGGAGGCGGATACCAAGTACCTTGCTACCCAAGTAAATTCCCAAGCTATTCGCGCTCAATTCCAAGACCCGGCTCTTTCTTCTGAGGTTCCGTATATGACTGCAAGGATTAGTGCCTCTGAAATGTCTTACAAGTTTCCTATTAATTCAACGACAAGATATTTCATTCGTCTTCATTTTTACCCTGCGTCTTATGGCTCTTTTAACATCGACAATTCTTATTTTTCTGTTTCGGCTGGCAGCATTACTCTCCTTAACAATTTCAGTGCTTCAATCACGGCTCATGCAACAACGCAGGCTTACATTATAAAGGAATACTCCCTTGCGCCATTAGCAGGTGGTGGTGGTGGTGGCGCTACATTAGATGTTGTTTTCAAGCCATCTGATAAGCATCCTGGCTCTTTCGCTTTTATAAATGGTATTGAGTTGGTTCCTACCCCTGAGTTGCTCGACGCAGCAGCTCTTGTTGGATTTTCTGATCAAAGTTTAGATGGAAAAGTCGCTAATGTGGAGACAGTTGTGAGGTTGAATGTAGGAGGAAATTTCATTCCGCCTCAGAATGATTCTGGTTTATTATTGAGAACCTGGTATGATGACACGCCGTACCTAGCAGGAGCGCAGTCTGGTGTTACACTGTCTGATAATGAAACCGTTGGTACAGTAAACTACCGCGGCACACCTACATATATAGCCCCTGTCGACGTCTATGATACATGGAGGAGCATGGGCCCTGACCCCAATATTACTCTCGCCTACAACCTCACTTGGGAATTTTCAGTGGATTCCGGTTTCTCCTACATCACAAGGCTTCACTTCTGTGAACACCTTTACACCAAGACCAACCAGAGGCCGTTCTATATTTTTATCAATAACCAATCGGCCCTCCTTAGTGGAGCTGATATAATTGCGTGGACCGGAGGCAAGGACATTCCTACATACAGGGACTTCGCTGTAGCTATCCCAGGTGTCGAGAATAAACAGCAACAACAACTTACCGTTGCTCTTCATCCTATGGATAACAGCGACAACAAGCCAGAGTTCTATGATGCGTTACTCAACGGTCTAGAATTATTTAAGGTTGGAGATGCTACTAAAAATTTGGCTGGACCGAACCCAACCCCATCAGATGCATTAATCAAGGCAGACGCGGAATTAAGAAAAAACTTTGTCCACGATAAGCCTAACATCAAGGTAATTGGTACAGCTACTGGAGTGGCAGCGGCTTTTGGCATAGCCACTGCTTTGGCGGTAGTGATGTACAAGAAGAAAAGTAGGATGCCGAGGTCAAAGTCTGGAACATCTAGTTGGTTGCCAATATACGGTAACTCTCACACCGGGGGAATGAAATCGACAATTGGAGGACAGAGTGTGGCAAGTGCACAACTTTCAAATGAAGCAGCAGCTAATTGTCGACACTTTACCTTAGCGGAAATAAAAAAGGCGACCAAGAACTGGGATGAATCGTACGTGATTGGCGTTGGTGGTTTTGGAAAGGTGTACAAAGGGGTAATAGATGGAGGCATTAAGGTGGCTATCAAAAAGTCGAACCCATCATCGGAGCAAGGAGTCAATGAATTTGTTACTGAGATTGAAATGCTGTCGAAGCTGAGGCACAAGCATTTAGTGTCCCTTATCGGATACTGTGAGGAGGATGGCGAAATGGCCCTTGTTTACGACTTCATGTTACACGGTACTTTACGAGAGCATCTCTACAAAAACAACAAGACTAACCTCACTTGGAAGCAAAGGCTTGAGATCTTAATTGGTGCGGCAAAGGGTTTGCATTACCTCCACACGGGATCCAAGTACACGATTATCCACCGTGATGTGAAGACTACTAACATCCTCTTGGATGAGAATTGGGTCGCCAAGGTTTCGGACTTTGGGCTCTCAAAGACCGGACCTGATCTAAAAGAACAAAACCATGTGAGCACCGTGGTAAAAGGTAGCTTCGGTTACCTGGATCCTGAGTACTTTAGAAGACAACAACTTACTGAAAAGTCGGATGTTTATTCGTTTGGTGTTGTGTTGTTTGAGGGTTTATGCGCGCGCCCAGCGCTGAATGCGAATCTCCCAAAGGAGCAAGTTAGTCTAGCAGATTGGGCTCTAACTTGTGTAAGAAATGGAACTATAGATGACATCATTGACCCCAACATCAAGGGTGCAATCAAGCCTGAATGTCTAAAGAAATTCGTCGAGACAGCAGTCAAGTGCTTGTCGGATCACGGTGTTGATCGGCCCTCAATGAGTGATTTGTTGTGGAATCTTGAGTTCTCATTACAACTCCAGGACAGCGGCGATGCACCAAAAGGAGGTTCATCCGGAAGAACCACAACAAGTGACAGCATCAACATGCACTTAAGCACTCTAGACCTTGACGACGAGGATCTGGACTACTCAGGATCAAACCAGGATAATTCCAGTACTGCAATTTTTTCACAGATTGTCCACCAGACAGGTCGATGAACAAGTAGACCGGTGCTGTTTGCGATCCGTGGTCAGTAAGGGTTGTCAAGTTTAGTGGCATTTAAGCATTTTTGAGGCATGCCCACATATATATTACAGTATATCTTTTCCGTACATTATTTAATCTTTTGTTTAGCTCTGTTGCTCGGATATCTGGGTATTAATGCACCATTAAATTTATCTGATTGTATCCGTTTTCACAAATGACTAGTCTTCGTCCAAATTGGTGCACCATGCACAGAAGAGTTTGTACATTTCGTAAACACTAGCATCTTTTTTAGCTTTGCACGAAGTACGAGATATAACATCTGTCGATAGTTAAACTGAGAATAACATAAAATAAGACGGTTGGAGAATGAACGTGAACAAAAAAATATTTACGATTTGCTGAATCTAATACAAGAATTTGAACAAAAATTGAAGTATGATTTTCGCACAAAAAAATAAACAATCAAAATTGAATAAATTATGTTGATGCTAGACTTTACAATTGTGCGACTAAAGAAGAACAGTAATTCTTATTATTTCAGACCGCAAGATCCGTCTGAAATAAATAAGACGAATACCATTTCGTCTCACAAAATACTCATTTAGAGAGTGGGTGGGAAATCACATGGAGATGTCCCACCACCCATGTGATTTCCACTTGTGAGAGGTCTTGCATCGGAGCAATTAGCTTAATTACCTTATCTACTTTCAAATCCAAGCCGATTTCAGACCCAAAATTGTTCTGACTGGAGGTTTACGAGCTTTATCGAGCACTTTGGATGATCAATTCCGCAGCAACACCCATTGCATGAAAGCCGCTAACGGCTAACAACGTGATCGCCAGCTCGTCTTCATTCCAACGCCTCAGACCCGAACTCAGGTTCGTCAGAACATTCACGTCAACTTCCAGCAACCACGCGGGAGTGCACCTCACGACCAAACCCAAGAAACCTTGGACATAAGCCCGCCATGTGGCCCAATCACAGCCCAAGGAGATCTTACCTTTGAGGGCGGTAGCCATAAACTCAAAGTGGGTAGTAAGGACCTTGGCTCTCAACTTTGAAGAAGAAGATGACGCTTCTACGCCCCATGATAGTACCCCACTAAGTACAGCAAAGTAAGCCAATGCATAGCCACTCAAGGTTGCAACCACCTCACCGGGTTCTCCACTATGACCAGATCTTTGCGAGGATATAAACCACGAGGGCAGCGTTTCTTTGAGAAGGGTTTGTACAAGGTTCATACCTCCTGATACCCAGACAAAGGAAGCCCCCACAGTGGCCGCAAGCTTTACCCGTGCCATGGCAGAAGTGAGGGACACCTGTCCATATCTCATTCCAAGCTTGCACTTCTTTAACTTATTTATGGTGTCACTGGATAATCCACCAGTAGCAATATCTTTCACAGACATAACCAGAAGAGGGAGAATACCTTCCGTCACAAGGGTCATGTCTCGGATGAACGGGTACACACGTAAGAAGAATATCCCAGGAGCGACTGGTCCCATTCCATTGGAAAAATCTGATCCCAATCCATGGCCCAAAAGAGCGCCCACGCCTCCGTTTCTACATCTAGGGGAAGCAGTGAACCCTAGAACGGAGGAAAAACAGCTTTTTAAAAGTTGGAAAACTGCATCATTGTTGCGGCTAAAGACGGTGCGTGAGGCTGAGAAGATGAGAAAGTCGGTCCAACGCTTCGCCTTCTGAGCCCAGAGAGAGGATAAGATGGGCATGCAGGGCCAGGGACAGCCAGCAGAAAGCACGATTACTGATCGGCCAACTAAGTTCAAGAAACGTTCATTTGCCTTGTCGATTTTATACGTAATAGTGAGGCTCAGAAGTGCAGCTAATGGCAGAGGAAGGGTGGGATTAGAGCTACCAACTGCAACAAAAAGTAAAGAAATGGCGGTAAGCAAAATGGCAAATTTTAGCCCAATATCTTCTCGCTTTCTCAAGTGCCTCTTGAGATCCAGCAGGTTGCATACTTCTGCTTTTGGAACGCAGTTTTAGGAAAGAGGAGTTGTGGGCCGTTTTAGGAAATAAATACCTTTTAGGAAATTCCCACTTGTACCCTTCTGGTATGAGCTAATCCCACTTGTACCCTTCTCGCTTGTTATTATGAAGTGGGGAAGAAGTGTTAAGTATCGTCAAGTAAGATGTTAAGGGCTATGTAAACAATATCAAGAAGAGTACCCTAACTGAAATACTCCGTATTTGTTTTCTTTTCAACAAACATCGTTTTTCCCTCCAAATTCATTTTATATGACCCCACTTCATCTTCAACATTCATCTTTACCGTTCTTCCCCACTTCATCCTCAACATTCATCATTTACTATATTTAAGGGGTGAAAGTGAGAATAACTAGAAAGTTGGAGGGTACAAGTGGGCTTTCCTGAAAAGTAGGGGTACAAGTGGAATTAGTCCATACCTAAGGGGTACAAGTGAAAATTTCCCTAACTTTTATGTCCTAACTCTTAAAGAAACTAAAAAGTGGTGGGGACATTTTGGTCATTTCAGATAAAAACGCCAAAATACAAACTATGTAACAGCTCAAAAAGGGAATTTTTACAATTACAGAAAAACCCTAGTATAGAAAATTTTAAAAGAGAGAAGCATATGAAGGAAGGGTACCTGAAGCTAGACTAGGTACACCAATGCCAGTGGCGGCCAAAACTTTATGTATTTGTTGTTCTACATAAGATAAATTTGCGGCAGGACTTGGCCAATCAGTTCCATTCATAGAAGCTGGCTTCCAGACTCCTCGTGTAACTTCGGCTGCAAAGTAGCTAAGTATGCTTGCCAAAGATGCTGGGAAAAAGTCAGCAAGATCTTTGAGCCCTGAAATTAAAACGTGTTTGTTCAGAACTCATCATATTAGTCTGTAAAAGTGCCGAAGTCGGATACCATCTTCCAAAACTTACAGCACAGGCCAAAACAGTATGAAGTCAATACACACTAACAACTTTTGCTGGTATAAGAAAGACATGAAACCTATCAAGTCCGTAGTAGTCCATGCACTGTAACTGGTACTTAAGGTGCACTGTAACTGGTATTTAAGATAAGCCAAGGCTAAAAAGTTATTGGCTTCACATATCGAAAGGCCACCGCCGTTGGCGATCCACCCACTCCACCCATTATACCACCCTTTCCCTATTCAACACCCCCATAACACCCAATAACCACCACACCCAAACCCTAGAAAACCCCTGTCACCCCCGAAGACACCAGATCTGGTATTTTCGGGGGTTGGGGAAAGGATTTCATTGGTGAGGGCAAGTTTCTAGAGTTTAAGTGTGATAGTTATGGGATGGGGTCGGGATCTATGGTGAAGAGGAGGTCGGCTAACTAGATTACAAGGTGGAAGGTTGGCGGTGACAGTTACACGTCACCACGAATGACGGTGGGTGGGGCTTCCAAGAAACAACTAGCTTCCTATGCTGTTCGGACATCAAACTCAGATTTATAAGGTTACATTACATATTACATTTGAAAATGACTGCCATGGATGTGTTCTCAGACGAAAAGCGCAGTGACTAGTGGTGGTCGTTTGACTGGTTGTGGTGGTTAGCACTTTGACAAAGGTAGTTACTCATTTGATTGGGTGCAGTGGAAGCTTGGTTGGGTTGTGGGGGTGGGTTAGTGGGTGTTTTTGGGTGGTCCGGCAAGATGGTGGTGGCATGTGGGGAGGGTGATGTTGATGTAATTTGTTGTGGTTAGTACTTAACATAAAGGGTGATTAGTTTTAATGTAATGTCATGAATTTATTTCTTAAGAAGCAAAGGGGATGAACAAAAAAATGAGGAGGGAGTAACTCATTTTTTTTACTTTCTTCATAGTTCATAATAAAAAGAGATCATATATTCTTGTAGATTGTGGCCACCAAAAATTTGGGTTGGGAAAGTTGGATAACAACTAATTCCCTAACAACCAAAGAACATTGAGCTATTCCATTGGTCATGAACACTAGGCAGATGTATGTTATAGAGGGTATCACACAAACCTGTGGCTAGATCACGCGGTGACAACTTATCATGGGCACAGGCTGCTAAAGCGGCATCCAACACGAATGGAAGAGCTTCCAAAATATCCCACGCAGGTAACTGGAGCCGTAGAACAGCCTCTTCCACAGCTGAACTAGATGAACTACTACTTCCAGAAGTCGTACTTCTGTTAACTTTTTTGAAAAGCATATTCAAGAGAGAATCGACAATCTGATGGACAGGAGTGCCTGGTGTAAGGCCGGATAGTGGAGAGGCTATACAGGCCTGATGCTGTCGGTACCAACATTTTAGTTTCGGAAAAGAATCCACAAATATAGGCTGAGTGGATGGTGGACTTAACAACTTAGAAATTTTTTGGCTTTTGGTCAGATTGTTGGCAGTATGATTTGGTGATGCTAGCTGAGAGTTCCTCACCAAGAGCAGGTACTCAGGACTTAGCTGGGAAGCCACAGATGGCAAATCCCCCATGGCCTGTTCAAGTGGAGTGTGCTCAAAACTCCAAAGTTTTAAAAGAAGAGTAAATGCACTAGAGAACACGGCATGTGCATTTATTTCTTCCCCCGTTGGCAAAGCCCATGAGACCTTGGGTGAACAAGAGCCGAAACCTTCACAGATAGACATCAATTCTGCAGCAAGTTGTGGAACCTGAAATGATCATCAATGTAACCAGAGTTAAAATATGGTATTTGTCAAGTCTTTAGCTTTATAACTCCTTTTTCCATTTTACCAAATAGAATGTATGCTTGGAGACTTAAGAGTGGTAAACCAGAAAAGGCAATTCTAACTGCATATTCTCCCATTTGTAAATTCCCACATCAGTATCTGCAAGCATCTATATATTTGAAAAGTAAAAGTGTAAAACCAAAATCGACATACGAGAATCACACCCAGATGTATGAAACTGTCAACTTGTTTCTCCACTCAACTTTTCTACTTTGATGCCCATTACATGTATTCCACCCCAACCATGTTTGGCATGGAAAAATCTATTACAACTGATAACTAAAACATTTCCATTTCGAAAGATTTCAGTGACATAGACAACGAAAACATGTTGCCAGATAAAACCTTGACTTTCTTTAGCACTTTTAGTCTCCAAATAAGACTGGTGACAGTAGCAAAGAGGAAATATCTTCTAGATACTTATAAACAAGAGTTGCAGGAATATGTGCCAGAAGAACCCTTCATGTCACATGGGGATGTCAATCTACTCCTGAGACATGCATGATTATTTGAACTACAGTAACAAACAGGTAAAACAAATGTATCAAGACATTCACAGACAAACTAAAACTAACAGCATGTTCCTTACTTACCAAGCCATGGAGTGAAAAGATCTGAACAATATCAATTGTTGCTATTCCAACAAGAAGGACATTGAGAAATGGTCCCTGACTAATTAAATGACTCTCACTTCCAGAATACTCTGGTGGAATAGGAGGAGACAGCAACCTCAAAATAAAGAGAACTGTGTGCTCCTGGTAATAAGAAAAGAAGAGTAGAGTAATCAGAATCTCGGTGATCAATGCTTAAAACAACAGCAAATTATGCATAGATTAGCATTGCACCTGCACATTCCAGCCACGGACAAGAGATGCCCCACAGAAAACAGTAGCTGCACGTATCTTTTCGTCATCTGACCCGCCAACTGCAATCTGATATAGTTTCTCCAGCTCTTCTAAGCTTCCATTGAAACAGAAAATGGGAGTTCAAGTCAGAAATCCATACAAGTTTTTTCTTGTGCAGTTGTACTTACTACTTAGGGAGGGATCCAAAATGCAAACAGCTGCAACCAAGCTCAAAACTGTAGCATATAACTTCGGAGCCAATTCTCGGCCTCCCATTTCAACTTCATCATTTCGGGTATTTTAAGATGAGGTAGGATTCCATTTGATTTAGTATACGGACACATACTCAAAATGATAACTAAGATTCCCTCAAAAGAACCAAAAGCTTTAGCCCAGAAAGAAGTACTCCCTAATATACACCTAATACCCCCAAATACAGTTGATAGGGTGAGCTAGCCTTGAAAATAAACAGAAATGTTGCTCCATCTAAAATCCAAAAACACAAAAATATGGGGAAGAGAACTTCCAACCCATAAATTCAATGTATAAAATCAAATGAGATTCATGAAAACCCCATTGATCCTTTTTACATGCAAGTTGCAACCCCCTGACATTATAAGGACTATGCAACTTGAAAGTGAAGAAAGAGATGTCGTGAATTCAATACGTTTGCAGCACATGACACAAATGTCTAAGCTCAAAACCAGTTCCACATTGTAGAACGTATAGTCCAACCCAAAGATCAAGCCCTCTCCAAATTACCTTTAATAAGAATATACCAAGGAAAGGAACTGCTGACTGATAGTAGATATTTGTGTCGGTCTTAGATTGTGATTTTATCACAATCTAATCTTTTACTACGGGTCGTTAATGTCGTTTTGTCAAGTATTCGATATTTGGTCATGTTGTGGTTTTGTGGCATTTTTACCCTACTTTCTTGTAAATCTTTATGTTCGAGATCAAGGGATTTCACTCATCGGTCCAAGGGTAGCACACGAACCTCATCATCATCCGATTTCTTGCTTGGGAAGCTTTGAAGAGCTGAAGTTTTGATCAAAGAAAAGAAGATTTCCAGCCATAAACGCAGCCTGCGAGAGGAGGAGCAGCCTGCGGGCACAGGCGCAGCCTGCGTCAGTTCTGGCAGCCTGCGCTGTTTTACGCAGGGCTGCGGTTTGTGACGCAGCCTGCGGTTTCGGCTGCTTTGTTGCGTTAATTTCAGCTTTTGGAAGAATCGTCCTAGGGTTTTATGCACCCATATAAATACTCAAGTTCTGAATGTTTTTAATCTATCATCTTATCTCTAGAACAAGAACAATTACTCTAAAATTAAGTTGTAATCTTTCCTTATTTTCAAGCTTGTAATTATGCAAATGAGGAGTTAATCTCCTTTACTCTTGGTGTGATTCCGATCAAAGTCTCCGACTTTGACTTTGTAAGACTCAAATAACCCTTTCTTTTTATCTAATGTTGTTTCCTTAGTTTATCTTTTACATTCTAAGTAATTATTTGTGTGGATTGATCACCCTTGCATCTTAGTTGCTTAGTTTTCGCATATGTTAAGTAAACGGTTTAGTTTACTTGATGTTATTTGAAGCAAGCTTGTATGTATGTTGAGTTGGCTTAGATGAGACATATTTATGAGTAGGAAATTACATAACTTTCCTTGCTTTCATGGTTTAATGATTAGTAAGTTTAGTTTCTACATCACATCTTTTGGAATTAACGGAATTACATACACGGTTTAGTCGTGTGGTTCGTTTTCAATTAGATGTTGGTTAGGGATGGATAGTTTAAGGGGTTGTTAGAGTCGAGCAAGTCTTTGTCGGGTGACTTTGTGACGGTTACACCAAGTTTTTCTCTCTTATTGATTATCGCACACTACGTGTTTGTGTTTTTGCCTAGCCAAAATCATTTCTCATTTATTGCTCTTTTATTGTCATTGTGAATGCTTTCCCAATCATTGAATCTTTCATTTATGTTTTTCCCTTGTTGTTCATTTATGTCAATATCCATGGTTTGTTGATGAGTCATTTATCTTTAGTCTCTAAGCATCATCAAGTCTTCATTAAATCTTTGTTTAGTTTTGTTTAAGCAAGTCTTTAGTTATTTCCTTTCTCTTGGGTTCGACCCTTAACTTGCACTTTACTACTTTTATTTCGAGTATAGTCGAGTCTAGTTTAGGTTTTATAATTTGTTTGGCGAGATAATTAGCGTAATAACGACCACTAGTTTTTCCGTATCACTGACAGACATGATAGATCATCATATAGCCACAGTAATCCAGCAACGTATGTTTCAACCTTAATGGTTTAATATAACTCGACATAACAAAGCTAAGGGAGGTGTCAAAAGTAGCTAAAGGACACAAAATAAGAGATTTATAAACTGATTCCTATTTGTGATGCAACCTTCACAGAAGGTGCGAGCTGCAAGTTATTATCTGTTTAAGCACATACCATTTTCCAACCTCGATGGTTTATTTTTCAAAGGTGACGGACAATTGTATTTCTGCTCCTAATGAGAACAACGTCCTTTGTTTAACCAGAGTTTCAAGTGCTAAGACAGACGTTCTGTAACCACGACTACAAGAGAGGCTATTATCCTGCCATCTTCACTAGGGAAACTATATTTTTTACAGTTTTAACTTCCTCAAAGCACTTTTTATTGTCCTTCATAGTTCACGGAAATCTCTCTAGTCAAACAATACCAGTTTAAAGAGTGAAACTTAATTACTCGTATATCTGTGCAGAATCTAAAATCTTAACCCTAAAATACTGGCCAGATATGAAAACCAAAAGAGCGAAAGGAGGAAGCGAGAATAATAGAACCAGCACATGGATATGTTTCAAGCAACAAGATAACAAACAAAGAACTTGAGAAACTTTAATGATGCAACTTATTTCATCCAGGCCCGACCAAATAACTCTATGAGAGTGAATAAAACCTGCCGACACATTCCTTCCCCCTCTCCTTTTCAAAACACAATAGAAAAAAGGTGAGGAATAAAAGCATGCAGCAAAACAAACCGAACAAACCACACAGCAAAGTAACAATATATGCATATATGTACCTTGAAGCAGGACTGGAAACCAAAGCATTCATCAATGCAGATGTAAGGGGTGAACCTTTCATCAGCGACGACCAGCCAGTAACCTGTCCAGCAACACTACGAGGAACCTGATTGACACGTGCATTCACATAACTGGGCCACATATAAGCAGAGAAGTCTAACAAATTTCTGGCGATGCAAGCCTCCACAATGAGGTGCCGCATATTTCCATCTGCAGGAAACAATATGCTATCAAATTCCAGAATTCTAGAAGGTGATCCATACAACACAATTGTACAAACACAAAAATGCAGCCCAAATGCCAAAAGCTTTGAGATGTAAGCTCACACCAGCGCCAAGCGGCAAATAAGGCTGCAAGTGATCATACGCCTAAAATCAACTCTCAACAATATGTAAAAGCTTGGTCAATAATACCCATTCACTCAGTAAATAAGCACACACAATAAATATTTATAGATTGTTTGGTAAAATTGGCAATCTCAAAGTCAAAACTCCTACTATTCTTGGAAAGACCTGGTCTGTGTTCTTCTCAGTAATGCTAAAATAAAGCCTGGCTATATAGCTAACATGTAATCTCCTACAAAACTTTCCCGGAACTCATAAAGTCATTCAATGCAATTCTAAACGCAAATGTCATGTACAGTTATCCAAAATAGCCTCTTTTTGTCAACACAAGTGTAAGGCTGCATACATTTGAACCCTCCCCCGCCAATTACAGCCTTACCTCCTGAGGCACATGGGCAATGTATTAAATGTTGTTTTTGATATCATTAGTGTATTTCATGCAGATTATCAGCATTATAAGCGACAACTCATGGGAAAGATACAAATTCTATTACCTGCCTTAACAAATTAGTCATAACTTGGAGAGCAACCACAAGTTTGCTTCATAAACAGTGAAGTGAAACCCAAATGCAGAAGGCAAAAGCTCCATTGAGCTCAATATGCTTGGCTCGATTAAAAATCATTACAAAAATTGAATATTCGGTCAACTTGGCTCGTATACAGCGTTAAGGCCATTAACAACAATGAACTTATGACCTATTCATACGTCTAATGTGACATACCTAATGAGTAGTCTCAATACGAAGGCGTTATTCATACGTCTAATGTGACATACCGAATGAGTAGCTTCAACACGAGGGCATAATTATAAATAGATGAGGAATATACCAAACAGAAATCAATTTGTGGCACGTCTGTATACTAGATAAAGAAGGATTACTCACCACAATTCAAGGGCACATCACTGATGTTGACAGAATCAAGATATGAGTTACTGACATTGAGCCCGGAACAATAAAGCATAGCTTTGGCAGCAGCCTGATTCGCTAGTGGCGCAACACATGAAGGAGGAGTTAACAAGCCTTCATATTCACCTAATTGCTCTAAACTAGAAACCAGCCCACAGCGACGAATCCCTGAGACCTGTTTATTCTCTGTTTGACAAAACTCAAGCTCCTTATCCAAGGCACATTCTTCTTCCTCAATCAGGTTGCCAAGTACAAGAGGCATAATGGACAATAACATGCACAAGGAAGTATCAAGGCGAGCTATGGGCCCCTCACACGGGTTCCTTTCCTAAAGCAATAACATGGACAAAAATCATCAAGAGAGCTAGTACAGCATGTACCATATTATATATTGGTGACTATAATATCGAGCATACATCTCGTGTGGTACCTTGTAAAAACAAAATCCTATCTGCCCTGTGAGTTTTAGGGCAACACCCAGCAGAGAAGATATGCATTTATTATCAGACCAATACATCCCCAGGATAGTAAACCTTGCAGAATAGTGTGATCGGAATTTAAACAATACAGAGAAGTCACTACACACATCCACGGTAATTATATCTACCATAAATCAACATCGTATCAAGCAACCAAAGCTATACATGATACATAGCAATGCTGAACTACGATTGCTACGAAAGTCCTTGCACAGGGGAATGTTGTAAGAAACCAATAAAATGACCATGGGGAAAGTAGTAAAAAGCACCAAATGATAAACCTAGTTTAAAAAGCATGGCTCGGGCTGTCGGGCGTGCTTTAGTCCAAGGCTAACTGAGGCACTAACCAAAATGTTTCGGTGCGCCTTACAAACAAGGCACGGTCAGCGAGGCGCACTACTATGCCATTTCAACAAAAAAATTTTCTTGTTCACTTATTGTGACGTTCTCTTTAACAAATAATCCCCACCTTTTACTCCTTTCCATGTTCGCAAATTCTCATTTGTGACGCTCGTAAGTTACGAGATAAATGTGACCATTTTATGATAAAAAGTTACCATTACTATGATATTAAGTGACCACTAAAATACATACCCTCTGAACAAGACGCAGCGCTGCAATCCACAAGCCTAGAAAGGTGTCGTGCCATGATGTACTGTTAAGTGCCCGGAGTGATTTCACCATACCTGTATAATGTAACTTAATATATTGCGTTCTTGAATAAGGCAGTTTCAAAGATTGAAAATGAAATAAATGCATCAGGACTTACCAGTAAGGGTATCAATGGCACAAGTTGGAGTTACAATAATACCCTCCATAGCATCTTCAAGAAACAAGTCAATAGGAATCCAAAGAGAAGAACAACTAGCACCATGACATTGAGCAGCTAATGACACAAAGGATCCAGGGGCCATTACAGCATGAAACTGCTTCTGTAAGCTTGTTTTGTTTTCCGAAGATAGAAGTTCACATGTATCAGATGCCATTCGCACAAAGACTTCTGGAGTTGTGTTCTTGGAGTTCCTTAAAGCTGCTGACTTAGAGGCAAGCAATTGTAATCGCTGCACAAAAGTCCTCCAATTTGAGGGCCTAATCAAATCACGCAAATGGTCAGACGTCAGAGTATTGCACTTCATATATCAATATAAGAGAAGATAAACGTATGTCCAAAATAAATTTCTTGTCTCCGTAATCCCCTTTACAAATGACGGTCGATCCCAAACTTTGATTAGTGTTAGAACCCATAAGCCCTTTGACTTCTCTGTGAGTAACAACCAAGAGCATCTACCACGTTGTTTCCAATAATCACACAAGAATAAAGACATACAGACATTCCCTTTGAAGAATGAGGAGTAAAGTCATTAACTATGAGAGGTCATATGCCCATATGGGATAAATGTTGCAAGAGAGGGAAACGGTTATTTTCATCCTCTCTTAGCTTTCTTAATGTTTGGTTGATATTGTTAAATTGTTGTTTTATTCTCCCAACAGCCCTTCTCATTATCCACAGTGGATTTGGGAGTCGTCTTTCTCAATGGTTTCATCACTGTCCCATAAAATCTGATTGCCTACATCATCCATACCCAACACTTGACCATTCTTCTATCAGCATACTCTTTGTCATCCTGGACATAGTGAGGGTCCATCCACCAACACCACTGAAACAGTATCCAATCTTCAACAATCCCGAGCTAACTGCCTGTCAGCCTGCACCCCCTTACTACCATTACATATATCACTGGCTTTCTCAACTTTAAATAATCACCCTAGCGGCCTTTACCATATGCCATGGCTTATTAAATTTGTCCCATGTCATACCCAAAAACACCATGACGGACCAACAACTATCACAATGAAAGAGAAATCGAAACAATATGACTAGAACTCATACACAAACATTCAGATAAAAAGCAATGTGATAAGTAAGTAAAGCTCCTTTCAAAAAACAAAAGGTAAGTAAAGCTTACATATTTTGGCTTACAAGGAAAAGAATCCTGGAAGTAACTTTATTTTCCAAATATTCTGCAATCAGGTCAATAGCCATCAAAGTATTTCCTTTAAGTATTCTCTCTCTATACTCGATCCGATTATCCTGAAAGTGACTATGGACATCAATTTCCATATCCTGTAACCTGGTCAGCCAGTTAGATTTCTTATCAAGAGTGTACTCGAGTAGCCCTTCATCATCCAGTGAAGCATCAACTAACTGCCACACACTAGAGAAAATGAAAAGCACCATAAGAACAGCGGGATCAGCAGGCGCATAGCCATAAACATCTGAAAGGTGTAGAGCATCATTGACAGCTTTCAAAGTCCTGCAACCACGATAGAGCACTTATTATAAAGTATATATGTTACAGATGATAAAATCGTAAGAGAAGGGAACAATTTCTTTCATAAAAATGACAACATACACACTGTGTACCATCCAAAAGTAGGAGCAGAGAGTGCATGCATAATAAAGCCTTGAAGGCTCGAACACAAAATCCTAGGACTTCATATCCAAAGTTAGCTTCTAATCATGTTTAACCTCTCCCCTCATATGTACTAAATCACTTAGAGATGAAATGCATTACTGGCCCCCAAATTATACTACAAATTCATATACCTTCAAAACTCATCTGGTAGGACAACATTCGACTACTTGAGAAATTGGCAATGAGCTTGTAAGATAAGCTGTATGTGATATCCCGTAATAGGACTCCGCCACTAAGTATAACTTGTTCTTTAAAATATGATTGTACAAGAAACATTGACGATAAATCAAATCTCTCTCTCTCCTCAACCACAGAGCACCCCATTTCTCTTACTATCCAAGCTTCCAAGGACATCTGTATTCAGTGCAGAGAGCATTGAACTATGCAACAGACACAATGGGGAACATCCGTGTAACTCATAGGATCTCCTAAACCTGAGACTGTTGAAAAGCCTTCTTGCATTATTGGGTGCCTGATGCCCCAGCTGCCAGAGAATGTCATATGGGCATATGGCCTTAAATGCTTATCCCAAGCACAGATAAAAGAGGAGAGTTGCGAGAGGTTTGCATTTGCCAGCATCAAAACAAGTCACACTAACACCTTATGAATGGCTCTAAACTGAATCTAGTTAGCTGATAATACAAGTAAACTTGGTATATTGCAGAATAAATTAGAACTATTAGAAGTACATCTACCAAAAACATGACTAGCAGAATTTTTTGACACACACACAGAGTGAAAGAAGTATACTCACTTATCTTGACAGGATTCATTTACTTGAAATACCAGAGACCTGTGTCTCTTAAGAAGTTCAATGTACAGTCTATAGGCTGTAGGATGCAAACGCCGACTCGGAATTGCCCTGCACCAAGTAAAAGTACAATCAGCACTGACTGCATCATGTGAAGCCTCTAGAAATAACTAAAACAGAAGACCAGAAAGCAGCAGCATCCATTAGTTATGAAATAAAATACAACACAACGCACCAGTAGCGAAAAACTTCGGTGGCTCAAGTTTGCATTACTTTTCATGTGTAGAGTATTTATAATTAACAATGCTGTACATAAAACTATAGAAGAGACACCACAGGAGTGACACCCATTTAAGAGCAAAACAAATATCATCACTCCCTTTTCTCCAGCATAATTTATCCAGAGAAGTAAGGAAAACATTCGATACTCTGAAACTCTGGAAGTGACACCAAACTTCTAGCCTCACCATATATAACCCTTAGAAAAGAACACTTTTGAGTAGTGGACAAAAAGAATCTTTTCCACATATGTCCATAACACTTTCATTTCATATACTCCTTCGAGTTGCTGAAGGCACGATCATTTGGGGTTTTATACCCTTCCAACTCTATCAGACACAAGCAAAAATCATGAATAACCGTGATAAGATAATAGCTATTGTTCTCTGCCTAATGTTGTACACAAGTCCATGTTCCATGAGCTAGTTATCTTTCAACCCGTGTTCTCCATGAAAAGGTGACATAATCAAGTAATCAACAAGTATAAAGCAAGGGTCTACTGAGCACCATTGAAATATACAGATTCTAACCAAATTCCAAACTAACAAAAGAAAAATGTTTCAAAGTAACAAAGTGCATATGTTCAGCACAGTTTTTTTATAAGTTTCTGCAACATTTCCTAGGTGCAACACTATCATTCTATTAGTTGTACTGCTACCAAATTTGTCCGCATGATGCTTCTTGTACTCCACTAAACAAAAAGTTTGATTTGCTTGAGGGTTTATTGAGAACTCCCGCCTTTTCTAAGCATCATTTTAATACCTCCAACCTTCAATAGTATTTTTTTTTCAAAACTCCCACCTTTTATGAACATTTTATTTAAACTCCCAAAGAAAGAAAAAATTTGCCAAATTGAAAGGCATTTTGTTAGAAAAATTAATCATGATATATCTTCATTTTTTACCAAAACCCAACTTTTTATAGAACGAAATGTCCATTCATGACCGGTACTGCCAAATAAAATTTTAAAAAGTCTTATTTTGACTAAAACAGCTTTTAGGTGCAAATTTTGGAGAAAAAGTTCATTTAAGGTGGGAGTTTCGAATTTGAAACATATTTACAGAAGGTGGGAGTTTCAGAAATAGGGTAAAATCACTAATTTTGCTTAAAAAATATGGTTTTGTTTAGAGTTTATTCACAACTCCCACCTTCTCTAAGTATCATTTTAGCAACTCCGACCTTTAATACTTTTTTCAAAACTCTTACATTAAATGAACATTTCCTTTAAACTTGTGCCAAAAACCTTTTTCTTCAATGTCAATTCTGCAATTCATGACCGTTATAAGACATTTTTTTAGAAAAACTAATCATGACATATCTTCATTTGGCAGCAACCTTCTGGTAGAATGAAATGTCAATTTATTTTGACCAAAACAGCCTTTAGGTGGAAACTTTGGAGAACATTTACGGTGGGAGTTTTGTAGAAATTACAAAAGGTGGGAGTTTTGAGAAAAGGGTATAGAAGAGGTGGAAGTTTTGAATTAACTGTTTTCGATAATCCAGTACAAGGAGCTTTGTGCTAGGCAGGTTCACTCAAGACAGAGTGTATTTTCTTATCTTTAATTTTTGGTTAACTGACTCAATTCCTACGGTTAGAAGAATATGTCTCCCAGACAAATCTAGGTAAAGTTTCAAATATTCACCAAGGCCTGACCAATACCAAAATCGCGCGCATTCATCAACAATCAAAGCCCTCGTTCTTTTCAACTTTCCTGCCTTATATTAAAAATCACGTGCAATCATCAACTGAACTCGTTTTCAAATTACTGTGTTGCCGAAACACCATACCTAGAACTCAAATCCAATATTTAACCTCAGCCATTAAAATTAACACCTAAAATGAAACGAACTATGCTTTTCACTCAGAAACGACTGTGTTCCTCATTTCAACAATGAGCATTTGCAGAGTTATTGTGTTGCTCAAACAGCGTACGTATAACTCAAAACCAACATTTTAACGTCTGCAACTGAAATCACCTATTTTCAAACGAATTATGATTTCAACTTGAAGACTAAATTAACACCTAAATGAATCCAACTATGATGTTAACACCAAAAATCGCTAAATTTGAAATTAACATTGCTAAACGGAATTTAAATCGAAATTAACATCGCTAAATAGGGGGAAATCGAAATTAACACCTAAAATGAAACGAACTATGATTTTAACATAGAGACGAGTGCATTCCTTAACAATCAACTTCGCGAAAATCGAACATATCTCACTAAAATTAGTCCTATAACAAGTAACAAAAATACGAAAACACAAAGAAATTAATCAAAAACAAAAGGAAACCTGGAAGAGAGCAGCGCAAGAACAAGGAGAGGAGAAACAAGGTGAAGAGACAAAGCAGCGTCTAGAAACTTCCATGCGATAGGAATATTATTATCGAAGCAAATATGGGAGACGAGTAAGTGGGCGAGTTCGACGGAGGGATGAGTTAACTCGGCGGAGTGGAGGATCGCGCTGAGTTGAATCGCCCAGTGAATGGGATCAGTGTTGTTCTTTTGAGATGATTTAGTTAGGTCTAAGATATTGTCCCATACGACGGCGTTTGACATGGTTGGAGTTTGGGGGAAGGGGTTTGTTCAAGTTACCATTAATGGGGGTTTTGAGGAGAAGTCAGTTGTGGATGGCGGATTACAGGATTAGTGATGACTTGTGGAGTTTATAGTCATTCTGGTTGCGTTACTAGTTTACTAGTGGATCTTGTACTAATCCATCGTCATAACTTTACTCCAACCTAAATAAATTTAAAATTATATTGTGCTATTTCGACCTCTTTTTAATGTACTTGTTATATCCCGCCCGTCATTTTACTCAAATCACAGTATCACACACTTTTTACACTCTGGAAGAGAAACGAGAAAAATTAAAATCCAAAAAAATCAACTCCCTTCTCCGTCATCTTCCCCACCACCCTTCCAGCGTCGACGGCCACCCTCCCAGCGCAGACGATTACCCTGATCCCCTCCACACACCAAATTTACTGAAATTATTAGTATAATCTAAAACTCTTCTCTTAATTGAGACAAATTCAACAGGCTTTTCGACGTTAATACACGACGTTGACTCGAAATAAAGACGCTTGTTCTCTGTCTCCCATTCTCATTTCCTTTTTCTTTTCTCTGAAATTGAACTGAAATTGGGAAATCCAATTGCAGTAAAATCAGAACCAATTGGGAGAAATTTTAGAATATTTATATATTCTAATTGCAGTAAAATCATATTCTAGAACAATTGTTGAAATCGGGAAATCCAATTGCCGTAAAATCAGAACCTGCGATGAGTTGATTTTTAGGAGAAGAGTTGATTTTTGGGGTTTTTTTTAGAGGTGTCAGTTTCTCTTTTGTTTTTTTTGTGGGAATGATAAAATTGAGGAGGGTATATTCGGAATAAATATGAAAATGTGTGGGATTGAGTAAAATGATGTGCGGGATTTGGCACGTCTCCTTTTAAATCTTTTTTTTGTTTTTAACTTTTTTTTATAAATTGGTCGCTAGAATATCGTCTTAACTCTGGATGGTCCTAACTAAAAAACTATATATTTTGCAGAAGCAAAAGTATATCAGCTCGGTTAAGCTGGGAACATGAATGGTTGTGAAGTAAGTTATGGTCATTCAGAAGTTTCTATGTTTTATGTATTGCGCTACTTTTTCCTATTCTCATAAGTTGTTTTATATATTTTTGCATAAATAATAAGGAACGTAAAGAATGTCAGTGAAAGGTGAATCTCACCATATCAACGTTGAATTTTAACTAAGAAAACATGCATAAAAGAGGAATGGAGCGATTCTAAGAAAAGGACGAACGTGAAATAGAGGTAATTCAAAAGAACTAGAGGGATATATCATATATCCAAGATTCTCCTCACATATGAATAGTGTGCATAAAACAAAGGTATACAACAGACGAAATATATTTTAGATAATGTAGTACTTTTTATGATTCTCAAAAATTGCTTCATTTTTCTTTGCACAAAAATCAAGGAATTTAAGTGAATGTTAGTGAGAGGTTAGTCTCACCATCTCAATGTTGAATTTTAATCCAATAACATGCTCAAAAGAGTAATGGAGTAATTTTAAGAAAGGACAAAGATGGAATAGCGGCAATACAAAAAAGAATTAGGCTGTGTTTGACAAGGCAAATAAGATACCTGATTTGTTGAAGTGACTTTTTTGCCAAAACAATCAGTTACCTTTTTTTTTTTCAGGTGTTTGGCAAGTACCTGATTTAAGAGAAAAAGGTCCTGAAATAAAAAGCTACCTCAGGTAGCATTTGAGAAATCAGGTACCTGTTTTATTTTTATCTACCTATTCTACCCTTGATTCTATAATGTTGATTAAAAAAGTTAAACACAATACAAAACCCTTACCTACTTTCCAAATATAACTCATAATCACCCCTCGTCAGCCGTCGCTGCCGCGCCTCCCTCCATCGTTATATGTTAATTATTTTCTCATTCTCTTTCAAATATATTGAAAAAATTTCATTATAACTTGTTAAATTTATACTTGAAATTAAGAATCTAAGATAAAAATTTAAGAACTGGTATGTGAAGCCCGCCTTGCCCTCAACCTAGTAAAAACATAACGCCGTCAACGACAATAACACAAAAATAACAGTAAAAACGTAAAACATATTAATAATAAACCATGTCCTTTTCCGTCATTTTGTTAAATATCGGCTATCTTTTCAGCTAGTATCCAAACAGTTTTAACAAAAATCAGCTACCTTTTCAGGTCTTAATTTACAGGTACCTTTTCAGGTTTCAAGTACATTTTCAGGTTTCAGCTAGCTTTTCAGGTTTCAGATACTTTTCAGCTAGTTTTGCCAAACAGACCCTTAGAGGGATTTTTATGGGAAAAAACTGAAAGTGTAAAATGATGGGGCCAAAATGACCCAATAGACTCGATATATCATACTCGAGAAATAAAAGTGACTCGAAAAGTGTGATCCCAACTTAACTCGATAAACCTGATTGGCCTAAAATGGTTTTTGAGTGTCGAGGTCACCGCAGATCAGTCTAGATAAAGAAGATAAATATTGATCATAACGCAAAATTTCACAAAATGGCAGATTTCTTCTTCACTGAACCAAAATCATGAACATGCATCTGTATTAAGTGTATTAAAGTAACATGGATCCTATAATCGTAACAAAGCATGCCAAAAACAAATCACCACATTTTGACCGAGACTCAACAGCAATGTAAAGCTCAGTTTACAGCAGCTTGCTTTCCTTGTATGACCATATCATCGGCAGAGTAGTAATCAGCGATTAACCGATACATATAAGATGGATTATGACCTCCTCTGCAAATGAAACAGGATGCAGTTAGAGAAATCTTCCATTCAAATAAAAAGGTTAACAGCAAAAAAGTTCAGAAAAATAAACTCAATCAGTCGAACTATTATGACAAGCGTCACTTTAAACATATTATGGTTAAACACTAAATTCGAATCTAAGGAATTAGTGAAAGGTTATCAAATTCAGCATATTCAAACATAACCAAAGTTGGCTGTGTTAACGTTCATCTTAAGAAAGGCCAGGCTCCACCAAAAACAAACAACCTCACCTTCGGACCAAAAAAAACAAATAGCCAATGCAGAAATTTAAAGGGCATATCACATAATTTGACAACAAAAAGTTGACTGAATCCAGTAAAGAACTTACGTGTCAGTGATGAATAGGCTGACAAGTTTTGGAGGCACATAATCAAATGTAGGGTTGACAACATGAAGGAGTGGTTCACCATTGCCGCTTCCAAAATCCAAACAATCTGAGAACTCTCCGAAATCCAGTAAATCAGATGGGGATTTCAGCTCGTTAAGCAAGATCTCTGGGTTGTGCGGATACAAGGGGCAAAGCTGCCACAGGTCACAAATCGCACAACTAGGTGAGTAAGCTAAGTTGCATGAGTAGTTCGTACAAGTAAACGAGAAATAATATTTAAGCTCTAGAATGTATTCCCTCCATTTTAATCAACTAGACCATGGCGACCAGTCAAGAGCTTTCATGCGACCGGTTAAGGGAAACGGTGACAATCACCTTGTCGGCATTTTTTGCCACATTGAAGAATGCCGCTTGGCGCATTTACATTGGATGCAGCAATGTTTGGAAAAACGAAGAAGAAATTGATACTTTGTTAACCGATTTGAATTGCACAAAACATTTGTATAGGTGATGAATTGCAATGTTTAAAATTTTTGACCCATTTCTCTGGGATAAAAATGTCAATAAATAATAATTTTATACAAAAAATTCTTAAAAAGTTTTCACAAAAATACCTATTGCATTCATAAATATTATTTATATCAGATATCATAAAAAAATTATTTTACAGAAAAATGATATATGATGGTAAAGTAAAAAAGGAGAGATGTTCGGGTAGAAGTAGGAGGGAAATAGAGAGGGAGAAAAACAGTTTTGAGGGAACTGGGCTATCCATATCCTTAGAGTGAAGACCTAAATTATTACCCAATTTAAAAGCAGTAAAATAAAGTCTTCAAGCTAATAAATGTATAACAGCACATTTTAAATGAATAATAATGAAGACATAGAACATAGATTGATCACCTTATGACTTCCAGCAACTACCACAAATGGGACAGCGTGTCTCTGAGCAGCTAGTGCAACCATATTCAGGCCAACAGGGGCTATCAGTCCACCATTAGCCATGACAGCATGGGCACCAACAATGACCTTCACATACATATCTTAAACTTAAATAGCAACTTTCAAGAAAAGTGCCAAATGTAATCAAAGAACAGGGTGGTCGTGTATATACCATGTTTACTCGAGAAATCATGGCAAAAACAGCAGAATCGGTTATTACAGTGGTCTGCAATCCTCTGGCTACTAATTCTTTGGCAAGAACATGTCCCTGGTACCTAGTACCATGATCACAAAGAGAGCAAGTCAAAACTTCTGACGACACATGAGCTTATAGCAGTAAAGCAATAGTTCCCCACTTGTTGACGATACAAACAAGAATACATCCACACCTAGAATAATGTGTAATGTTGCTTTTGATAAAACCAGGAAGGAAAACTTCTGAAGATCGTTACATTAGGACAGTCAACACCAAGCATGCCAAATAACTTCTGGTTTCAATTCACCTGACTCCTGAGAGCTCTAATTTTCTAAAAATAATCATTCTTTCGCAAAGTATTTGACAAATCTACTGTAAAGGCATCACATTAGAATATTAGATATGGAGCTAAACTTTTTACAACCAGGGTTATTTGAAAATTAACAATATGCCAGTAAGTTCCTTTCGTTTCTTTTTCCGTCTTTTTTCTTGACAACCAATCTTGTTTTAGGATTCAGATACTAAAAATTTTAGCTCCATAAAAGAAGTAATCACAAATACCTTGGTGCACCTTCAGCAACAAAAACCCGGAACGATCGTTTTTTCTCCTTTGCTGCACATAGAAACTCCATCACTGTTCTTGAACGGCCTAAAGTTAATATCACCTCGCTGTAACCACATTTGGAACGACTGAATGAGGAGATAGCCAAGCCTAGAGTTCAAAGGATAGTATCACATATAGATATGAATTGTAAACAAACTGGATCCTTGTTACACAGGTAGGATAACAATGGAGGAACAAGAACTCATTATGTGGGCCATGAGCCCATGAGTACTTGTGTTACTTTTAACTTAAATTCTATGATCAGAAGGAATATTTAGAACACAAGTTTGTGTTAACTTTAAAAAGGGGTTATTCCATTGAATAGGAAGGAGTAAAAATTGACTCCTACAAAAAAACTCATTTGTTTACATAAAATAGTTAGCCAAAATAATGGTTATGGCATCATCATGCATGATTTACTACGACAAATAATACCCTTACAGGACCCAAAATTATTGTCCTTTTCAGGTTTAAATACTAATCAAGCTATTAAGAAAATTCAAGAATTATTCAAATACGATTGTCCGCACACCGCACATGGTTATTTGGTTATAACACTTCACTCGTGTATTAATTTTTATGTCCAAATGTTATGATAAATCTTCATACAAATATGTATTTCAAGAATACAGTGACATTGTGAACATTAATATCACTGTCATCGAAAGTACCTACAAATATAGCCTACAATCCACCCCTAGAAAACATTACTTAAGTAGAGCATACCATACGCAGCAAAAAACTGGAATCTATTTTTTGAGGAAGCATTGAAAATGACAAGTAGAGACATTATACAATTTCGTGAATCCGATCAGGCATGAGAGCATAGCAGGCAATACAACAATGAAAAATTGAAAAGCTGTATTTAAGTAGAAATAGTAGAAGAATGTACTTTTGATGAATGTGCTCGACTGCCTGCTCGGCAATCTGTTCATGGCAAGTACTGATATCTTGAATGAGCTCATTAACGGCTTCAATGACATCGTGCTTTAGTTTCCGGCTCCTCAAACCCTTGTCAGCAGCTGCGGAAGAAAAATAGTCAGCTACAGAAAACATACACAAGGCTAGATTATTCGGAGTAACCGCACGTAATGCATCCTGAATTAAAGTCTTGCTATCTTAAGCTCCCAACTTTTACTTTAATCCACATTGACAGTGTTCAAATAAAACAACATTCAAATTCATTTGATATTTTGATCCTTCAAAAATAGTCCTGAAGAGATAGCAAAAGAGGCGCCGCTCAAAGGAAGGGAAGAAACCCATTAACCCCGACTCCAGAGTCTTCAATTGTACAGTAACATCAAAACAATTATAACCACAAACTATTGAATAAATCTAACTACAAAATGCATTATGTTTCCTTCTGGGAATGGTTCACCATCTATAGACCTGAAAACAATAAAGAGAACACCACTTCATTTTCCTTATTCACTCCATCTAAAGATCCAATTGTCCTCTTCACAGGTGATCAAGGGATAATCTTTTAAACCACCGTGTACTCCAAAGTAGTTATTTCTCTTTTCTGAATAAGCAAATAAATAAAACAAATTACCATTTCCTAGGTTCATGTCATGGAGAATTCAATATAGGGTGTTTAGCTTCAACCAATGCACAAGCCGATACGGAGCAACTTCCTATTGAGGGATTAACAAGATGGCGGAGAGCGCATTAAGAAATCCAGGAACTGGAGTAATGGCAGAAAAAATGAAAAGATTCACATAGAGGCCAAAATTTGTGTAAGAGTAAAGCATTTCACAAAGGTGGTCTCAGAAAAATTGTCGGCCCACAAGAAAAGCATACTAGCAATTGTTGACCCCAGCTACTTTAAGATTACATGAACATCAATAACCAAGAAATCTTAAAGATCAAAAGCAGCAGTACATGCAATTGCATAGGGTTCATAAAACTTTTATAACTAGATATATTTAACACTAATAATAGAATTAATAATAGAATATGTATAATGAAGCTTCTCTGTGCTAACACAGTAACACCACAACTTACATCTGCTTTTTCCTTCTGAATCACCCCCGGATGAGGAAGTATGATGGACGGCAGCATTATCAGGCAACTCCTCAAGAAGAGTCTGCAAAGACGGTGGGCGTAAAGTGCTTCTGGATGCAGCAGCAACCGCAGCTGCTGACAAAACGGGACGACCACTTTCATTATCATCTTCATCATCATCACTTCCAGCTGATATATTTACGTCTCCTATAGCTGCAGTAGTGAGGGATAGATCCTCCTCCCTGATTATATGCAGCACGCGCCTCACAATGTTACCAACAGCAAGCTCTGCAGTCAACAACAGAAGTCAACAAAGGCTGCCACGGTGTCCAAATTACAGCAGAATCTGCAACTCTTAAATTGTTAATTAAATTTTCTATTAGAAGGTCAAGAATTTTAGAATTTCACGATTCTTCATGTTGATCATTCGAGGAACAGAGAAATACAAAATTTATGCCTACAGGCCTAGCTTAACTTGCATCTCTAGGTTTAAGGTCAACATGCATCTAGTACAAATTCAGAGGTGCAGCATCAAACTTTACGATATTACTCATCAAGAAGGAATCCCAGATAACCAACAGCCTTGGGCATCAGCACAAGGCGAAAGTCATCAGCATTATTCACACTAACCTAAGTTTGTAGGACTAAAACCATCCATTAAGAGGCGACCAAAGACTATGTCCTTATTGTATAACAGTACAACACAACAACAACATCAGAGCCTTAGTCCTTATTGTATAACAGTACTAAGGTTAAATTCAGTATAGTGTAATTCAATTGTAATGAGACCCTCTTCAGCGAAGAAAGTGGGAATGTAGGGGTAAGAGGAAAAAAAAGCAGATGAATTACATTTGAATAAATCGTTTGAGGCAACGTAATTTGTTTGATCTGAACCTATGAAAATGCCATTACATAAGTAAGTCTAAATGTATGGCTTAAACTCCCCTATACCACTTTTCTCTATCTACTTTATTTCTCACCATCTCTCCTAAGTCCAATTTAAGATTACATACACAGTGACCACCGCGTTCACCCAAACATGCACAAGAATACTACATAATATTTTATTCTAAAACTCTAAAATGCTACATAAAGTTGTCACTATTTTAAATCACTTATTTTAATAATAAATTGTTGTATGTAGGAATAGCAGTACTCAAAATCAGTACCACTCCATGGCACATTAATCCTTTGCTTGGATAGAGGGAAGGAGAGGAGAGGGATTAGAAGAGAGACAATTTCCCTAGTTTGGTTAGCAAATTGGGTTGTTGGAGGAAAGGGAAAATGCATCGCTCCAATAATTTCCCCTCCAATAAAGGAAAAATTTGGAGGGAAAACTCACACTATCCATTCCACCTCCCCTTTCCATTACTCCTTCTCCTCCGCTCCCTTTCTCGCCCATTTAATATCCAAACAAGGCCTAAAACTTTGCCATTCAAATTGTATGTAACGCCAATGTTTAGTTACACATAAAAGAGAGGCATACCGACGGGGTTTGCAGCAATTAGCTGCTCTCCAACAGCCTTAACAGCATCGATAAGGGCACCAGCCTGATTAGTGTAAGGAATCCTCTGCTGAGATATTACCGACCGAAGCAACTCCGCTGTGTACCTCGCTGTGGCCTGTGACCCCTCAATTTTACTAAAAAACAAAAACATGAACAAGCAACAGATCAAAAAACAAACTCATTCATCATGCCTAGAACTTCCTACAATTTCTCAAAACAAATCAGTATGCCTAACACGAACACTCACCGTTTCTTAAGTTTGTTAACAACATCATTGACAAGAACCTGGACGTCTGGCATTTTATCCTTTCTTTTTCCCTAGAACCACCTGGACATTGGCAACATCGTAAGCTAAATTTCCAGATTCAGGAATTGTCGTGTCACATAACAAGCTACTTATCTTACAATATAAGGAAGCGAGACAACGATTACTCCTAAAACTCGATTATTCAATTCAAATCACATAACAATATAGCTATGGCAACACAAACCATTATAATTGTTCAGAACAATGATTATACTCATAAACCATGCCTGGTTAGGATAAACAATTGAGAAATTGAAGCTGTGGAATGTAAACCCTGAGAATTAAACAATTGAGGCAGTGTAGGGGTGGTGGACTGGTGGTGTTGAAAAATTGTGGGCTGCTAATTGCTGAGAACGACCGAAAATCAATTGCAGAAGTAGAATATTAATCGAACCGTAAAATAAAATCAATTGCAAAACTTGTGAACTAGGGTTTGTAAAATTTGGGATTAAATTTAAGCAAACATTAACTCCCTCAGTTCTAATAATTTACCTCAATAAAAATAGAAAAGCCAAATAAATGATCGAGACGGAAAAAGTAGACTGTAAACAGATATTATACCTGAGAGCAGAAGTATGAAGAAGGAAACTGAAATAGGGAAGACAATTCAATGTACGGGGGTTTGGCCGTCGACGAACAGAGCAGCCAGGTGTGAAACTTGTCGACTGGAGAAGCACGGTTTCTGGTACCCAACTACGTTGTTGTGCTACTTTTTATTGAGGCATGATCAAGTCCCCCCCCCCCTCAACAGTTATCCGATTTGAACCGGACCGGATTGAAAATTGAAACTTTAAAATAAAGCCTCGGGATCTGATCGAAAAAAGTTCAGTCCGATTTTTGTGCAAACCGAGAGTTTCTGTCCGGTTTATTTTACCGGCTCGGATACATGCTCAGCCTAATTCAATAGTTTAGTTTTTGGTTTGAATCGGATTTGAATTGGAAACCGGTCTATTTCTAAGGATTTTGATTGAACATTAAGGGGAGATTTTGTTCATCAAAGATTTAAAGGGTAAGAAAATAAAATTAAAAAAGGGAAATGAGGGAAATTGAATATTGCCCCAAATTTTAGTTATTTATCAAAAGAAAATCAAACGAACCCCAATAACTACCTATCTTATTCACCATCACCAACGACCTCTGTCGTTACCCTTAATTGTCGCCATCAACGTCGACGATGGTGCAACATACTAGCCATTGTGGTCGGTGTGGTCCTTACCCCACATATCGTGCACACGTCCATATCCATTAGAAAATTGAAATTATTGAAGCCTTGTCCTACCAGCGACAATAATAATGCAAACCTTTGATTCATTTGCAATCAGACTAAATAGTTTAACAAACAGTAAGATGTTTAATTATTTGACTATTTGCATTTGGATTAATATACTTATACTCTAATTAATTAACACTAGTATGATTGTGCTGATGAAAACTACAACGAGAATTTCTGGTTTTGGAACATTCAAATCTGCTTTCATGGAAGAATATATTTTTTATTATAGTTTAAGGCGGGTGGAGCAAGTAGAGTGCGTCTACGACGGTAGCTTTGGTGTTGGCTGATAAGTCATAAATAGATATATAAATATATCATTTTTATCATTTTTAGATCGGTTTTATACTTAAAATATATCATTTTCTAATTTCTACTATTTCTCTAGTATAACTAGAGGGTTTCGTACCTCAACTTTTGTACACTTTTGATACACTTTTTAAAATCAATTCTTAGCTTAATCTTGTAGTTTGATATAATACTCTCAAATATTTTAGCTTTACGTTTTAATTATGCTTGGGAATTCCAGATCTTGTATTGCATATTAAGGTATTATGCAATCTTTTTTTTCTTGTTCATGTTCAATTCTTATTTATCTTTCACCTAATTTAAATCATGCTTTTTCATCACATAATTATTGTTATTATCATTGTCATGAGTAGCTAAATTATTAATCAAGGGAAAACGAGAATCTAGGTCGTTAAAAGGGTGGGTTTACCTTAATAAACTGATATTTAAATTGCTTTTCGTTATTGTTCAGTTTATTGTCCTGAATCTAATTGATTAGTTAGTGGTCATAATTAATTGATTAGTCTTGCAAACTAGGATGATCACCAACCGGGTTAAGACTAGTATAGGTTGAGATAACTAAATAGAGATAGTTTAATGATAGTGACCGCATGTTAAAATACCTCTAAAGGGGATATAGGATCGACCAACCATATAACCTTAAATAACGTAATTAGCTATGTCAATGAATTAAATCTCACCCCTGAATAACTGACCTAGTGAACCCAACCCCTAGACCTTATTTAATATTTCAATTCTTTTAATTACATCGCTTTTAGTTGTTTTACCGGTTTTATGTGAGACGAGTGATGAGAAGTTGCATAGTTACGATCGTTGAGGAAGGGAGAAGAACTATGCAACTCTCCATAGAGCTAGTATTGAAAGATTGATGAACCGCAAGAAATACTTGGTTTCACAAGGAGCTCCTTACAATGGCTACATTAGCTACAACGATCCTTACCTAGCATGGTATCACACTATCACTCGCCTAGCCATTAGTCCTCACTCCACAGTTGTGCAAGGAAACTATGAGTCTCGTTATTATTACTATCCTACCGCTTCCGACTACTCTTTATTGGTACGTGACTTACTCTATTACCTTCTTACTTGCCTTGTTACTATTTATTTGTAAATGACATAAATGACATTATTACTCTTTGCAGACTCAAGGTCGTGTATTCAACTACAGTCACTCTACAACCTTACTTGCCTCGTCACCGGATGATGTTACATTGAATCAAATACAATTGGTTACTGAGATGCAAAGGATTTGTCTTCAAAGCCTCCAAAATACTAGTCAAGCACATCTCATTCATCAACAACCACAAAATGAAGGTGATGTGGAAGAGGATGAGGAAGCGGAAAATGAGATTTCGCGCTACGACTTCTGGCATTTGGAGCATAGAGCAACTTCATTACACGACATGCTCAGCGGTTCAACATCAAAAACAAGTAGTAAGAGGGGTCGTAGGGGAAGAAATTAGGCGATAGTGTTCTCTTTATTTCAATGACTAATTGCAAGACTTTTTTATTTTAATTTCAAAAATTTTAGGTGTGTAAAGATTTAACACTTGTGTAATTGAAGTTTCTTTATTGGAGATTGCGTTTATGACATTCCGTTTGTGTTTATGGTCTGAAGTTTCTGAATTTTCTAATGCAAGTAGTTCGTTTTCATAACATCCGACTTCATTTTCCTTCATTTTTTTTTTGTGAAGACAGGTCAAACCACTGGCCTACCTAACGGCTTACCTCAATTCTCACAATTTTGAAGAAGCTGTTTTATTCTCTTTCTTTTTTTAGTGAAAACAAGGCAACTCGCTGGCCTACCCCGCGACTTACCTCCTCCGAATTTAAAAGCAGCGGCTTCATTATGCTTTGATACTGCTTTTTTAAAAATGAAAATACTAGAAAATGTTGGGGTTGTCAGCGGCTTCTCTCATTCTCTATTTTTATGGTTCTACACTTCTACTTCATTCTGCCCATTTCTGTTTCTTTTTTTATGAGAAAACAGGTAAAGCCAACAGTTTAGTGTAAAAGGTTGAAAAAAATAAATAAAGTGATGAAGTGAACCCATTTGAAAGAAATAGTTTCAAATGAATCTCAAACCGATAAATAGTTTGATAAATAACCTCATTTTGTTGAAAAATTCGTTTTAATTACCATATTAAGAAGATGATACAAAAAATACATTGAACTTAGACACTTACGAGTAGAGCTGTTAATGAGACGAGACAGCTCGCGAGCAACTCGAGATAGGCTCGGTTAAAGCTCGGTCAAAGCTCGGCTCGTGCTCGACTCGAGAGCTTAACGAGTCAAGCCGAGCAAAGGCTGACTCGACTCGAACAGTTGAGATTACATAAGATATTAATCATATTTATAAAAATATACTCATATTTTATAAAAATATTTTTTCATTATTATATCTTTGTAGCACATATATATATCAAATATCTCGTTGATTTGCTAAATATTTTTAGATAAAATCTTCGAACCTTGTTATTGAAAATATCAGAAGAAAAAAATAAAAAGAAATAAACAATTTTATATAGACTCGATTAGGCTCGAGTTTTGCTCGAACTCGTGTTAAAGCTCGCAAGCTTTGTAACAAGCCATTTTTTTCAAGTTCGGGTAAGATCGGCTCGAGCTCGAGCTCGAGTTTTGGTAATCGAGCACAAGCCGAGCAAGGCCAAGCTCAGGCTCGGCTCGACTCGTTAACACCCCTACTTACAAGTACTTACGACTATTAAGATGGGTTTTGACGGTTTCGGACCTTAAGATCAAATTTGACCCGATTTTTGGTCTATAGATGGTTTTGTCATAAAATAGTTTTATTTTAAATGAAATGACATCTTGATTTTGAAAATTGTAGTATTCTTGTTATCCTAGAACTTAAATTCTCTTAGAAAACGACATTATCCATTACAAGCTGAACACGATGTGAGTGGCACGGCTTATAAAATGATCTATTTTCTCCTACTTGTCTTTCCACCTGTCTTATTGTAAAAGGATTAATATCCGTCTTCAACTTGTGACGGAGCAAGACTCTTAATCCGAGAATGGCGTGGTTTGAGCTTCATGGAAAGGGCGAAGTCTATTGCATACCAAAGCATGTTGTAAACTTGTAATCATATCATCAACAGGCTGTTTGCAGGGGGTACAAATATGAATATCTACAAAGATAATATTACGATATGCAATCATATCATCATTGGATTTATTACTATTATGTATTGCGTATAAAGATATTAATTTATGTTATTATTCCCGACTACTTTCCCGAGTCGACATATTTTAATTCAACCGATAAACAAATAATCAGAAGGAGTGAATTATATTATACAACCAATAGAAATCTCAACCTCAGTGGCAATGAATCTTGCTACATAATTTGGTGTTATTGGAATGGAAATAGTAAATTATGAACGTGAAAATGGAACAACACGAAGTCGTTGAGCTTTCTGGACCGTAAATCCAAAATTTTCGTCCATGTTCATACTTTCGGGTGTGACACCATTTTCAAGTATCCAATCAAACTCATGAACGAGTGAAGCAATCATAAGAGGAATTATCCGATTGGCCAATGACATACCCGGACAAATTCGACGTCCCACACCAAATGGAATCAACTCAAAATTATGACCCTTCACGTCAATCTTCGATCCTAAAAATCGTTCAGGCTCAAATCTCTCCGGGTTATCCCAAGTCTTTGGGTCTCTTCCAATCGCCCATACGTTAAGTAACACCATTGAACTTGCAGGGATTGTGTACCCTAACATGTTTACATTTGATTCGACTTTCCTTACTGGGATCGGAACTGGAGGGTGTAATCGAAGGGTTTCTTTGATGATTGCTTGCAAATATGGAAGCTTAGTGATATCACATTCTTGAACCGAATTTCCTTTTCCCATCGTCTCTTCAAGCTCTGCTTGTAAGTTTTCGAGTTTGCTAGGATTTTGAATTAGTTCTGTCATTGCCCACTCAAATGAGCTTGACGTTGTGTCTGTTCCTGCAACAATTAATTCCTAAACGAAGACAAAACAATTTACGAATAAGTAACTAAATTACATTTATCTATAATATGCACGTATTTAGCCCTGTTTTTTCTGCCTTGATATATTCAGTTAATCTCTTTACAAAATTAATTTTTAATTCAATTAAATTCACCTAACTTCAGTTCCACTCAATTTAGTCCAGTTAAGTTTTACTCCAATTAATTTCATTCAGGTCGTTCAGTCGAAAAGAACAGGGCCTTAGGAGATAAATGGGCTTGTTACATTATGCCTAAAAGACTTACTAAGAACAGGCGAGGAATAGCTGTTGCCTCAATATACTCAGCTTCGTCTGGTTTCATGTCTAACAAAGTATCCAGTACGTCGTTGCATCGTACATAATTCGGCAAGCATCGCTTGCTCAATCGCTCTTCAATAATCACATTGAACACATCGAATATCTTTTGGGCGGAAACACCCATACGCTGTCTGATTCCTTGGACATCCATCTTTTTCATAATAGGGAAAAAGTCGGAAAGATTAGGCGTTCCCATTTCTTTGATTATCTCTCGAAACGTCTTTCTGAACGAGCTAGATACGTCCGATACAGGATAGCCTAAATCCAATGAACATAAAGTCGTTGACAGTACATTCAGTACTACATTAAAACCCGCTTGCCCAATGTCTACCACCGTGCCTGTGTTGGCGCAATTTTGAACGTATGAGGTAAGGTCTTTCACCTTACTCTCTCGAATAACTCGGGTAGCATCAAGTTTTTGGGCAGAAAAAATGTGGGAGTTACAGATTTTTCGTAGATTTCTCCATTTTGGAGTTGGAGGAGGAAAGATGAGGGAGTTTTCAGGATGGTTAAGAGCATGAATAGCGTCAGGGACAGCCCTATTGGAAAAAGTAAGATCATGTTTTCGTACAGCTTCTTGGACAACAGCGGCCGAAGAAAAAACGACAGTCCGCTGTTGTCCAAGTCTGAGAAACATGATAGGGCCATGAATCTTAGCAAGCTCAATTAAGGAAGTATGAAGTGAATGACCAACACTAAACAGGTTGCCGAATATCGGTAGCGTCGGCCACGGGCTTGGTGGTAGTTTTCTTGTTTTTGAGCTTTTTTTGGTAAGAAAATGGATTGTGAATCCTAGACTGCAGAGAAATAATACGATGCGTAGATAAGTAGAATAATAGCATTCCATAATGGTGGTGTTTTGGTGTCTGATTTTTTTTGCTTATGCTTCGTTGTTGCTCATTCGGCCTTTTATAATGGACCATGCGTCCATGCCTCTCTTAAAAGTTAAAAGACCTATCTTAAGATTAAAAAAATGTCGAAGATTTTGTAGCAAAGGTAATTATTTAATAAAACGTTACAATTTAAGTACAACTTTTTTAAAAAAACTAACTATTAACAATATCTTTTAAAAAAACTAATAATAATATATTTTAAAAGTTTTTAACCCGTGTAAAATTGTATGAATATAGTTTTAAAAACATCGATGTAATAATTAATATTTAAAAATGTTAAACCAAAATACACATATGTATATTTTACGGAATTATTTTTTCGCATACGGATTTTACTCTTTCCCATACACTTTCTCATAAACTTTCCATGTCATACATTATTTATGAACCTAATAAAATTAACTCTTCAATATATACTTTTTCTCTAAAATTAAATCTAATTGCTCCAAAAACTTGAACAATGGGATAATTTTCTAATTAGTGAATTAGTTTTATTGTTTAGCAATTATTTATATGTTTTATTGAAATTATTAGGGTTTATTAATTAGTAGAAAATATATATTTACTTGTTTATAAATTTTTACCAATTAGGTTTAAAAATTTGTGGAAGGTATGGTTAGGGCAGTCAGTAGTGGATGATAATTTTGAGTAGTGCGTTGGGGATAAAAGCTAGATTGGGTTGCGAATTAATGAACCACAACTTATCCTTTTACTATAAAAAGGATAGAATTTCTTGCAATCCTATTGGTCCATAATTTTTAAAGAGAGAAAATGTTTTCATTTTTGTAAGGCCCTCCATGTTCTTTGTGTGAATTAATTAGTTGTTCAATTCATTTCCATTTAATTAATTTCTCATAGATTTAAATTAAAAAATACAAGAGACCTTTATTTTGTAAGATTTATGCTAAGTTGTTAACTACTATTAAAATTAACATCTAAAAAAAGTCATGAAAATTAAATCAACCTCCATTCAAATCAAGATGTATCTATTTAAAAAAATCATTGATAAAACCATTATTAAACTAAGAAATTAAAATATAATAATATCATCAATTAACTAAACAAATCTAAACAAAATTATAAATTCACATCAACTACATATATACGTTAGAATACAAGTGGAGAGTCTTTATGCGAGAATGATTTGTGTGTTAATGTGACCAGATTCCAAACTTAAGGGGCTAATTACCACTCACACGATAAATAAAAAACAATAATTATTCAATATAATCAACATGAAAAATCGTTTAAATTTTTTTACTACCAAATGATTAATGAGTAAACCCGTGCAATTATGCACGAGTATAAAACTAGTTAAGTTATTATAGTCAAATCATGGAATAATACACAAGTCCTCAACATTCATATACGGAGTATAATATATAATGCATCATCAACAAACGACCTCCTTTGCCCAGAAGCAATCAACACATACAACACAATAAGAGACCAAGTACCCAACATTCATTTGTTTTATCCGATGCAACCATCTATCAACATGAAAGTTGGTGCTATAGTTATTAATGAATAATCACTTTGGACAATAAAAGTTATAATTAGGCATCAACATAAAATATGTGAATTAATAGAAGCAAGGGCTATTGAATGAAGATTGTATTAGTGGTTAATGAATGAGGGAAGGGAAAAGATCAATTAGGCAGAACAAATAAAAAATGACAAGGGTAATAATATAAAAGTCGTTTGTGAAAGAGTAAAATCCGTATGTGAAAAACACGCCCCATATTTTATATTCTATTTCTTTTATAATGATAATAGTTAAAACACGTGGGTTAAAAGTTGCAAGGGTTTGAAATTTACAAATATTTTAAATCCTGAAAAAATGCACAAATTCAGTACTAAAACATGATAACAAAAATTTTTAGATCTACTAGTTCTACTGGATAAGCTCAATATCTATAAAGAATTCTTTTAAAGTATTATTTTAACGAAATGCTCTAAAATCTACTTAAGCGAGTCTTACAGTTAATTTTTATTTTTATTTTTTTGTAGATCTAATTTTTTAAATTGAAAATTAAAATAAAATTATTTATTAACATTATTTTGCACAAAACTATTTCTTATTAAAAAAAATTACTCAAATTTAATAATATCTCAAAAATTTGCTATTATGATGATCAAAATGTTAAAGTTAAAAACTTGTAAAGTAATATACAGTAATAACTTTTTTTTTCTTTTTTTTTTGTTGACGAGGGGTTTAATCCCCAGGCCCATGCATTCCCGCACCACCACATGAACCATGTAAGTCACTCCCTTCGGGGGCTGCAGTGGCTAATCGAACCTGAGACCAGGGGCGGAGCTAGCCTTTGGGCTGTATGGGCTTTAGCCCTATAAGAATTTAGAAATAAATAAAATTACATATGGTTGTGGGGATTGCAATAAGAGTTTTGTACATCTACAGGTCATGTGTTCGAGTCCTACATTCAATAATTTTTTTCAATTCTTTTTCTTTTAAGATTTATTAAGACTAGTCATAAAAGTCAAGATTATTTAAATTTTAGACTAGTATATAAATTTCACTTTCACAAAAATTTAAATCAATACTCCTTTCATATTTTTATATATGACGTCTTTCTTTTTCGAGATGAATATATATTTGACTTTGATTTTACAGAAATAAAAAAGTCGGAAAAGTATATAATTATGTAAAGGAATTCAGTTACAACGAGCGATCTTACAAAAAAACATATAGTTTTTTTTTATGAAGAAGATGAATATTTTTTGGCAATTTCAAAATATTTAGTAAGTAAAATATCTTTTAATTTGGGAAATGTGTTAATTTTTTTTAAAAAGTACTCCTATTATATTAATTTTTTTTAGCATATATTAATGGATGGTAGAACGTAACAAGAGATCCTTGTCAATCGGAAACTACTTCTTTTCGAATAAATAAATATTTTATGTAACAACTCGACCCACCACGGTCGTAACACACCCCCAATAAGATGGGAGGTAAGCCTTTGGGCCCATTATTTGTCCCCACTTAAGCCCAAAAGCACAAGGCCTTGTTACTACGTGGTGGGTGGAAGTTATTATAAACATATCACAAGCCTCACATTCTACCGATGTGGAACAACTTTCCTTTTCACACTCTTGGGGTGTTACATTTTACTTGTAGACGGAATTGAATACATTATCATTTTGACCAGTAATATAATATAGCGTAGATATCGGTTCCACAAAATTTTGTACCAAAAAACATTTATTTATATATATGTTAATTTAATTCACCCCTATATAGTTTCAAATCTTGGCTCCGCCCCTGCCTCTCAACGGCTCAACCTCTCAACACCTGCAAGCTTTAAGAACTCAGTTACCACTGGACTAACACCACTTGGTTTAATAACATTATTTATTTTATCATTTTTTATCATTTATATTTTCATTGTCTAATACGGAGTAATATTTTTTGTTCATCTTTTTATTTTATCTTTTTATTATTGATAGATTATGTGGACTATTGGAAAAATTTTGCATTTCATATTGTATTATTTATGCAACATTAATGGAATTGAGGATGGTGGTTCATTAGACTTTTATATTGATTATTCGATAAAATTCTATTAACAAAGTTGGTTTTTATAAATTAATTTCATATTTTTTTGGTGGGTCCCATATTTATTTAAAAATAAAAAATAAAAGAAAATAAATGTGATGACGTGAAAGTACGAAATTGCACGTAATATTACTAACTAATTGTCCAATAAAATTTGAATATAAGAGATTGCATTCCATAATTCCTGAAAAAAGATTTGATTCCATTTGCATTAAATTGGTTGACGTGATCATGTATTTCAATTAACAATAATTCCAGAAAAAAGATTTGATTCCATTTGCGTTAAATTGGTTGACGTGATTATCTATTTCAATTAACAATTTATTTAACTCCATAAATTCCATAATTCTACACGTGATTTAATGCCAAGATTGTATTCCATAAGAACTCAAATTGTCGAGACTGAAAAAATTTGAATATAAGAGATTCAATTAATTAATAATATAAATTTATAAATTTATAAAGTCAACAAGCTCATCCATCCCATAATTCTATGTGTGAAAAGGTAATTTAAATAAATTTAGGTAATTTAAATACCAGATCCGTCAAATGATTGCCAAGATTGCATTCCATAACAACTCAAATTGTCGAGACTGAAAAGATTTGAATATAAGAGATTCAACTCATTAATAATTAATAATAATAATCATGGTCCTGCTCCGTAAATTTCCTAAAATGATAAGAATAATATTAATAATAATATCCTACTAAAGATTGATACACCAGATTTCCCTAATTTCTATTTTGTAAATAATAATAATTTGGAAAGAATAATAATAATAATAATAATAATAATAATAAGAATAATGCATAGGCCCGGGGGGATCAAACCCCTCGTCATCAAAAAAAAAAAAAATAATAATAATAATAATAATAATAAGTTGCGTGAATCATGGTAGATCTTTTCTAAATTCCTATTTCCAGTAACTTCGGCCGCGCAAATACTTCGGCCTTGCAAATACTACCACCGTGCAAATACTTCTAGGGAGATTCAAGAATCATATTTATAAAGATAATTATATAAACATAAACAAATCTCTCATCATTCACCATTAACAAATATTAACAAATAACTTAAGCAACCAGAATTGTGTTATGGCTTTGAACTGCACCCCCGTTGCCATACGTCACTTGACCTCGAAGATCCTTACTGCAGAAATTGTGGTACGGGTTGTACACCTTTGGGAGAGAAAAAGTTTCTACAACAAAGATGATACTCTATCATTAATTAGAGATGCTTTTATTTGATTCAGAGGTACTACATGTTTCACGTTTAATTGACTTTTTTTTTATCGACTATGTACTATTTACTAATATTATTACAATTTTCAGGAAAATATAATTCAGGCTACTATCCGCAAGAGTATCATTAACAAATTCAAGAACAAGATCAACGAGGGACATGTATACAAATTATCAAGATTCACCGTGGAAGCAAATAAGGGGGCTGAAATTGCAACTTCTACTGAACTACGCATCTACTTTTCATATCCAACAATGGTTAAAGAGGTTCAGGATCTACCCATTCCACAATATGGATTCAAGTTTGTGGACATTCGTGACATTCTATCAGAAACAATATCTAATGAACATTACATAGGTACATCCATAAATCAATCATTATAATATGTTTATTTATTATATAACTTATTAAACTAACTTCAAACTTTTTAAACTAATGCAGATGTCATTGGAAAATTTTCCGGAGTCGGAGAAGTCAGATCAACAAAGAATGGAAATAGTTGGATGACAATATACATAGAGAATGTTAGGTAAAAATTCTGCTACCTTTTATATTTCAATGTTACCTATGTATAAATATTTCTGTATAAGAATTTATAATAATCTGATTATAAAAAATATTCTCAGGAAGGAGAAAATCGCATGCTCGGTATGGAACAATTATGTTAGTTTAGTTCAGGCGTTTGTTGATGCATGTAAAAATCCTACTGAACCTGCTATAATTGTCATCCGTTGTGTACAACGAAGTAAATGGGAAGGTATACTAATATTGTTGAACCATGTATTCAAATATATATACTAAGTATATATGTCTATGTTTTGATAATGACAAGTCTAACTATTTATATATTATATACTCGTATGAATAATCGTGTGCTAAGTGTACAGAATATTATTAACAAGATCTAATCTATCAAGTATTAAAAGACTCAAGTATCTTAGTCAATGAATTGACTAAATCGAAGATTGATAGAAGATCACAAGCGCGCCTAATGAACTAAAGTTATACTTATCAACTATAGCTTTAGTACAAGATTGATTCAAGTTATAGCTAGTAGCTATAACTCTATATTATGAAGAAATGGTCGGAATATATGTGTTTGGTTGAAACAATTATTTCCAAATAATGTCGTGTACAATTAATGGTTAATTGGTGTTCTATTCTAAATATAGAATTGTTAATCTTAATAGGATTATATAAAATATCTTTGAGTTAAATAGGAATAAATAATTTTCTTATGAGATAATTATTTATTACTAAAATAAACTAAGGATTTTTATATGATCTTAATTGTCAAATAATATAATCGAAAATATAGTTTGTTACGACTTTGGGAAACGTGTAACATGTCACGATTACCATAATTCGTATAGGATTAAATTAAGTAAATATTATGTATTTATTTAATATCCTAAACAAACTAAGATTATATTATGATAATATATTTTATTATCTTTGACATGGTTTAGGAAGTTGATTTAATAAGGATACTAATTGTTTATTATATAAAGATCTTTCCTAAATATGAATTAGGAAATTGATTCCTTATATAATACTTATAGTATATTATTAAATCTTTCCTAAATATATTAAGATTAGATTTAAGGTAGTAAAACTAAAAGACTAGTATTCTAGTTTAAGTAATATTCCTAAATCATCTAGGGTTTAAATTACCTAGATATATATTCCATATAAATAGACTACCTATGACACATTAAGATACACGAAATACACATATACATTCACGCAAATCAAGAGAGAAAAACCGCCGATCATCTACTTCAATATTCGAGCTTTTCATTGTCATATCCGATTCAAGATTCAAGTGCTCAAGCATTGATCTTATACATTCAAGATTGTGACATCAAGAAACATTGAAGACTTTATCTTATTAACGTAAGATAGAACGACTATTTAGCGGTACTCATTGTAAGACAAATATTTAACGGTATTTGTCGTAGCTAGATATTTAACGGTATCTAGATAGAGTTGCGACTAACATCAAAGTTGCACGAGTAGGATTGATAAAATTGTAATTCAGAGTTGATACTAATTTTATTAATCGAGAATAGTGGACGTAGGTCTCAAAGTGTGAGACTGAACCACTTCAAAAATATTGTGTCCCTCTTTATTATTTGTTTTACTCAAAGATCACCATACAACCATTCACACATCGAAGAAGATTTAAAAAGAAGGCATACTCAATTCAACCCCCCCTTCTTGAGTATATTATATCAATAAACTCTTCAATTGGTATCAGAGCCTCGTGCTCTTGATCGCCTAGCCGCGTGAGTTTTGATCCTTCTATTGATTCTATATTATATACTCTTTCAACAATGGATTCCAAGCATCTCAAGTGCCCTATCTTCGATGGCAAAAACTACAGTCTATGGAAGAATATGATGACTCATTACATCAAAGGATGTGATTGGGAATGTTGGAAGATCATCCAAACCGGACCAAAGAAGATCTTGGTCGCCGCCGCCAACGGAACAACCTATGAAAAGATGGAAAGCGATTATGTGGAAAGTGACTACAAAATTGCAGAGAAAAATTCTAAGGCTATGAGCCTCCTGCAGAATGGTATGATAACCTCAGAATTTGATAGATTCTCATCTTGTAGTTCCGCTAAGGAAATATGGGATAGTCTCGAACTTGCCTACGAAGGAACATCCGCAGTCAGGAAACATCGCATAGATTTGCTTATTCAAAGATATGAACTTTTCAATATGGAAAAGAATGAATCTATTGATAGCATGTCTGCACGATTTTCTTGTATTATTAATGAACTGCGGAACCTTGGTAGAAAGATCGATTCTGAGGATATCATTCGAAAGATTCTCAGGAGTCTCACCAAAAAGTGGCAACCAAAGGTCACAGCTATAGAAGAAGCACGTGATCTATCTCAGATTACTTACCAAGAGTTAATTGGATCTCTAATGGCACACGAGATCATGCTAAATAAAGACGATGATGATTCTAAAGGAAAAGGAGTCGCCCTACAAGCTTCCACAAGTGAAGTATGCGAAGAGGAACTTGAGGACGAAACAGTTCTATTCGCAAGAAGATTTAAGAAAGCAGTTTTCAAGGGTAGATACAAAAACCCTAACAACAAAACGGTCGATAAAAAGAAAACTGACACCAAACAAACATTCTTCAAAAGAGGATGTTTCAAATGTGGTCAACAAGATCATATGATCAAGGATTGTCCAAGCTGGGACAAAATCAAAGACAAGTCAAAAAGAGGAAAGACCAAAACAGAGTTCAAGAAAGTAATGCTTGCATCATGCTGGGGGAGAATTAGAATCTGAAGATGACGAGGACTCAGAAGAAGAAGATGTAGCACACTTGTGCCTAAGCAACGTCAGCCTAGATCTAATCTCATACGACAATGATGAAGATGAAGCATCTCATATGTGTCTCCTTGGAGAATCCGACTCAGACGATGACGACGATGAAGAGGTAAATTTTCTTCAACTCAAAAATCAAGTTAAAAATCTATCTAAGGCTATGTTAATTAAATACTTTGAGGAAACCCTAGACCAATGTCATGAGCAAAGTCTTGAATTAGATGACTTGAAAGAACAAATCCTCGATATTGCTGAGGAAAATCAACTTCTGAAAGCCAAAGCTAAGAAACTGAAATCCAAAATAAGCATTGAAGCCAATGCTAAGTTGGAAGCAGTTATGTCTGAGAAAAAAGGTTCTTGAGTCTAAAGTTATAGCTAATGAAGCTATAACCTCAAAACTGAAACTCAACATCAAAGAGCTTCAATCCAAAGTTATAGCTAATGAAGCTATAACTTCAGATTTAATAAAGGCTAATGAGCTTCTAAAGTCAAAATCTTCGATTATGGTCGAAGATGAGACTCATCTAGAAGAAGTTGAGATCCTCGAAAGCAAAATTATGGATCTAGAATTCAATCTATCTAAAATCAAGAAGGAACATGTCAAAATTGTGTCTGACTTTCATAGAGACATTCAAAACCTAAAAGAGTCTAGCAACACTGACCATAGTGAATGTAAGAAAGAAATAGACTCCTTAAAAGACCTCCTTCTTCATGCTCGGAAAGTTCACGACAAATGGGAAGGAAGCACTAACGTTCTAAACTTCCTAACTGAACAATCCGACAACAACATCAAGATGGGATTAGGTCACGAGTGTTATGGAAGAAGGGATCACTCAAAGTGTAAGCAAAGCCCAACAGACAGAGACTTTAGAAGAAGAAAATATGCCGACCTTATTGAGTATTTAATATGCACTTATTGTGGCCATACTGGACACCTCCGAGAAAACTGTGTGAAACACGCACAAGATTTTAAAACCGGAGTTAAGTTTGTTAAATCCTTAGGAATTCCAAACGACATTATTTCTATCTCTGATAGTGATGATGACAAAACTGAGGAAATAAATATTGACCACAGATGGTTCTATAACATGACATTTGACTACGAAGAAAAGAAAAATAGAACCAAACAAACTCCTCAAACAACACACAAAAATTGGTCACCAAGAGTCCAAACAAAGACCTACACAAAAACATCAAAACCAAACTACTACCAATATAGAAAGACCTATGTAAGACAAGTTTGGGTTAAAAAGGAAGATGTGTTTGTGATTACTAACAACAAAGGACCCAAGTATGCTTGGGTACCTAAATCCTGTCTTTGAAATTTTTCGTACAGTTTGTCGCCAAGGAAAATAACCTATGGTATCTCGACAGTGGATGCTCAAGACATATGACAGGCGACGTTAATCTATTCCAAACCCTTAAACCCTTTGATGGAGGTAAAGTCACATTAGGTGATAACAAAAAGGGAAAGATCATCGGAATTGGTAAGATAGGTATTTCATCCTCTCATACTATAAATGATGTATACCTTGTAAGTGGTCTCAAACACAATCTTATCAGTATATCTCAATTATGTGACAAAGGAAACAAAGTGGTTTTTCATTCAGATATATGTCGTATAATCTTAGAAGGCACCAGTAAAGTGATACTTGAAGGTCACAGGATGAAAAATGTTTATATGATTGATTTAAATGCTGTACCTACTGATTCTCTATCATGCATGAAAGTTACGTTAGATGATCCTTGTCTATGGCACAAGAGATTTGGTCATATTAGCTCACATATTCTAAGTAAGCTGAAAAGATGGGACTTGGTCGAAGGTCTTCCAAAGATCAAATTTGATCAAGAAAAGATGTGTGACACATGTGCACGATGTAAACACGTCAGATCATCCTTTAAGCCAAAAAGAGTGGTAAGCACAGAACAAGCTCTTGAACTAGTACACATGGATCTATGTGGCCCTATGAAGGTAAGAAGCAGAGGTGGTTCCAGGTACGTTTTCGTTCTAGTTGATGATTACTCTAGATTTGTTTGGCCAATCTTTCTCAATTCTAAAGACGAAACATTTGATGAATTTGTTAGTCTCATGAAACTTGTCCAAAACAAATATAAATCAAACCTAGTAACAATCCGTACTGACCATGGAACTGAGTTCGACAATCATGCCTTTATTGAGTTCTGTAAAACCAATGGTGTTGGACATAACTTCTCGGCCCCTAGAACCCCACAACAAAATGGAGTCGTAGAACGAATGAACAGAACCCTAGAAGACATGGGTAGAACAATGCTTCTTTGTAGTGGCCTACCTAGAAACTTTTGGGCTGAGGCTATAAGTACAGCTTGCTATATTCATAACCGTGCTATGATTAGACCTATTCTTAAAAAGACACCTTATGAACTTCTTCGAGGTCGTAAACCAAACATATCTCATTTAAGATGCTTTGGTAGTAAATGCTTTGTTCACAACAATGGTAAAAACAGATTAAGCAAATTCGACCCTAGAAGTGATGAAGCAATCTTTATAGGATATTCAGATCATAGTAAAGCCTACAAAGTTTTTAACAAACGTACGTTATTCATAGAGGAAAGTATTCATGTTATCTTTGATGAGAATAATGTCTTCGATAAGCCATTACAGGATATAGAGGAAAATCTAGATGAACCTGATTTCAGGTTATCAAGGGAAGATCCTCCTGAAATGGAAATTGAAGAAGGAGAACCTCAAAGAACTCATGATGAACTCAACTTGGGAGAAAATGGTGCGAGAGATGAAACTACAGTTGATGATACTGTAGATAACTCTCAAACCAATGACTTGGAACCCAGAATTACAGCTAATGAAGCTGTAACTTTGAATCAAAACCAAAGGGAAGAGGCCAGAGTTATACCTGACCCTACTATAGACCCAGGTTTGGATTCAGGGGGAACAAGTCAAGATCCCGAGTCAAGTTCAGGCAATGCTAATAATCAATCAAGGAACTGGAGATACAAAGGCTCTCATCCATTGGACAATGTCATAGGAAGCCTGACAGATGGAGTTCAAACTCGAAGGAGCTTAAATAACTTTTTCTCATTCTACTCCTTTCTCTCCACCATTGAACCTTCAAATATCAAGGAAGCTCTCGCAGAACCAGACTGGATAGTTGCCATGCAAGAAGAACTCCAGCAATTTGAGAGAAACAAAGTTTGACATCTTGTTCCTCGACCTAAGGATAGAACTGTCATTGGAACTAGATGGGTATTGATGAGCTCCATTTTGGTCATCATTTCCTTTACATTTTCTTTGTTTTCGGTCACGATTCGACCTTGATTTGCGTGTCTTTAGGTGTTTTTACGTCCGTTGCCTCGTATATTCCTATTCTGTCCAATTTTTGTAGGCATTACGGCGGGGGCGAAGAAACGAGAGAAATCGAGGTGAATTTAGAGCGAAAAGTGAAGAATTGTGAAGGATTTAGCAATGTCCTTTCCCAGGCCCTCCCAGCCGGTCCCCAACCGGCGGCCGGTCGGCCGACTGGGAGCTTTGACTTAGGATTTTGAAGAGGTGTTGCAGGCCCTTGAGAAAAGGCTACCAGCCGGTGGCCGACCGGCAGCCGGTGAGCCGGCTGGGATCATGATCCTACACTTAGCCAATTTCGTAAAATGAAGAATTATGCAGAGTTGGGCAGATTGCTACAAAAGGTGTCCCAGCCGGTGGACAACCGGCAGCCGGTCCATTGGCTGAGGGTACCTGTAGCCAACAAAAAGAAAAGAAGAAAGTCAGATTGAAGGATTTGGCCTCCCAGCCGGTGCCATACCGGCAGCCGGCCGGTCGGCTGGGAATCAAGGGTCATTTGAAGATTCTTTCAGAAGTCCGTAATTTGCCTCCCAGCCGGTCCACCACCGGCAGCCGGTCGACCGGCTGAGAAGCCTTTCTCAGATTTTCGAGCTCTATATAAACCCGCACTTGTATCACTTTAATTTTTTACGCATTCTTAAGCTTATTTTAGGGTTTTTACTGTTCCATTACTCAACACTTAGACTCAAAAACACTCTAATTTATTTTAATCTTCTTTAGATCTTTACTTAATCTTTCAATATTTGTAACCTCTCTTGAGGATTCTCCTTGGCTTTGTTTTTTTAAGCAATTGTAGAGGATTTTTTTGGGTTGTATTTTGGGAGATTTGAAAGAGTCTTTCAACTTGTCATCCAAGCTACTTCCTTTTCCTTGGTTAATGGTATAATCTTCTTCATCTTTACTTTGTCTTTGCATTTCCTTTAAGTTTTGCTTGTTCAATTGTTTACTCTTACTTAATCCAACATGTTTAGCATTTCCTCATCATTTGTTTACATATTTATGTTAGCCATGTGTGAGTAGTTCCCCTACTAGGGTTAGGGGTGTGCATTGGTTTGTTGATAGCTATGAATCTTGTTTAGGGTTAGGATTTGGTTCTCTTCTTTGCTAGGTTTTCATTTGTGCATGTTATATGTTTGATGAAATGTCTCAACGACGGTTGGACATGATTCTCATTGTTGTTGGCCTTTGATGATAGTCTAGGGCTTTCATGGACATGTATGTATGTTAGGTTGGCCTTGTTTGTAGCGAAAGCTAGGATAGGGATCGACTTTAGGTGAGTCAAATCGATAGACGAGACAAACCTAGGCCTAGTATAGTGGAGACCTTAGATTCCCTTGCATGATTCGTTACCAACCTACCTTAGTACCCCCGACACCTTAGTATCTTTTATTCATCGATTTCATCTTGACACATTTGCTTTAATTTATCTTTAGTAGTTGTTAATCAATCACAAACCTATTACCCGACTCGAGCTCGAATTAGAACGTAACTATACAACTTCCCCACCATCCTTTGAGTTCGACCCTAAATTATACTACTTAATTTGGGAGTTTATAAATTGTTTTTGGTGCCGGAATTGACGACAAAATCCGGCCATCAAAATGGCGCCGCTGCCGGGGAAGGTGTTAGAAGTTGTGTAGTTTAGTTTTAGTTTTAGTCTAGAGTTAGTTGAGTTTGTTTTGTTTTGATCAAAGATTTGGTAGTTAATTGTAGAGTGCTTGTTTTATTGCTCTCCCTAGTGTTTAACAAGCACTAGGACGACTAATTGGTTTGCTAAGTTTTATGCCTAGGGGTGACTCTAACTCTTTGTTGTCATCTTCCGAACCGGAGAGGCTCTTTCGGGCCTTAAGGAGGAAGACCATTGCAAGGGTAAGAATTGCGTCCCAAGCTTCTACTAGCCAAAACAACCCCTCTTCATCCGAACCACCAAGTCCCAATCAAAGCAATCCTAGCCCAACATCCGACAATTTTGACAATCCATTTTATCAATCACCACCACAATCACCACACTTTCCAAACAACCACCCAATTCATACAATGGCCGCTCTTCGTGATCATAACCGGCCTAATCACAATGACACCACCAATCCAATCAACTTCGGGGTCGTTGTTCCTCAAAATTTCGAAATACACCCTTCGCAAATGAGTTCAATCGAGAAGAATGCCTTTAGCGGGGCTTCTCACGAAGATGCTCATGGGCACTTGAGAAAATTCAAGGGTAAAGTCGCAATGATAAAGAAAACGGGAGTGCCCGAGGAGACACTAAGGCTTATGCTTTTCCCCTATTCCTTAACCGACAAGGCGGATAGGTGGTTAAATGTCCATGCTCCGAATACATTCACCACATGGGACGACTTGGCAACGGCTTTCCTTGCCAAGTACTACCCATCCTCCAAGACCGCGATGCTCCGGAATGAGATAACTCAGTTTCAACAAGACGAGGGAGAATCTTTGGGAGAAGCTTGGGATAGATACCAAGATTTGCTTGCTAAGTGCCCACACCACGGGATACCACCTTGGTACACAACCCAAACCTTTTTTCAGACTCTTCTCCCCCGGACTAAAGAAATGGTTAATGCATCGGCGGGTGGTAGCTTTGACCACTTGCCACATGAGGAGGGAACGGAACTCATCAAGAAGATTGTTGATTCAGAGGAAAATTATGGTACTAGGGGGAATGTCTTGAGGAAGAGTAGCAAGTACCCTAGTGAGCACCTTTCCAATGCAAAGGCAAACGAAGAAACCAATGCCAAGTTGGACATGTTAACCAAGAAATTGGAAGAGTTGACTAAGGGCTCCACTACCAAAGAAACCAAGAGCAAAGTCCCGGGAATGTAACAAGTAAATAGTGTTGCTTCATGTGACTTATGTGGGGGATGCGGGCATACTTTTGATGTGTGTGCAAACAACAATTCCTATGAGGGAAGTGAGAGTATGGAGGAGGTATATGCTTTCCAAGCCTTTAACAACCCAAAAAACCCCAATACTTTCAACCCAAATTCGAACTATTACCATCAAGGTATCCGAGGAAGCCCCTATATGAGTTACAAAAGCACCAATGTGTTGAATCCTCATCAAATTCAACAACCTCAAGGGCAAAACCCCCCCGGTTTTCAACCAAGGGGTGGAAACTTCAACCCGAGAAACAATTACAACAACAACTTTTACCAAGGGAATCAAACCAACCAAGCCAATCAAGGTTTTCAACAAAGTTTCAATGATCCAAACTTCAACCCCAATTTCCAAAACAACCAAAACCCACAAAATTTCAATGCAAATTTCAATAACAACAACCCAAACTTCAACAACCAAAACAACAACCAATACCATAACCAACAAAATTTCCACAACCCAAACCACCAACAAAACTTCCACAACAACAATTTCAACAATCAAAGCCTCAATGACCAAAATTTCAACCAACAATTTCCTAACCACCACCAAAACCCAAACTTCAACAATCAAGGTCCCAAAACAAATCAACAAAGTGGGGGTGCAAGGAATGACTACGGGTTTCCTTTGCCGCTTACCAACACACCTCATCAAGATCTCTCAAGTGACTCTCAAGTTGGAGAGTTGCTTAAACTTGTGAAAGACATGCAAGCGACACATAATCAAGAAATGGTGAATTTGAAGATGGCTAACCAAAAAGAGATCCGGGAGATGGAGGCTAGAGTTGCTTCACAAGCCTTAGCCAACCCACAAAGGCCACCGGGCGGCTTTCTTGCCCAAGGTCAAAGCTCCCGGGATGCTTCAAAACCACATGGTGTCAATGCTATTATGACAAGCAAACATGAGCAACCAATGCTTGAGAAGAGGGATGATGAAGGAGGGTCCAAGGTAGAGCAAGTTATGACGGTTTTTGGGAGTGGAAGTGAGGAATGTGTTGAGGAGGAGGTGATGGTGATGGTGCCCAACACTCCTCCGGATGATTGTAATGAAGTCGACATTGATGACTTAAACTTTGTGATGCAACAAGTCTTGAACATTCCGAAGAAGAATTGCGATGAAGGCCCGAGTGCCAAAGGAAAAAAGGTTCATGTGATAGAAGAGGAGGACCATGGATATGTGGAGAGCCTCATGGAGTGAAAGATGTGCGAATTCTTTCGTAAAATCACCAAGGGGGACCCTCGTTGCAATGAGTTGATCAAACTTGTTGAGGAAGTAGAGGCCACAATCCCCTCCACCCAAGAAAAGAGGGAAGTCAATGCCATTTCATTAGTGGCGAAAAAGGTTCCAAGAGATTTGCCAATTAAGTTAGGAGACCCGGGGAGCTTCTCTATTCAATGCTCCGTAGGGGGGAGAAACATTGAGCACGCTTTGTGCGATCTTGGAGCAAGTGTGAGTGTTATCCCACTTGCCATGGCCAAAAGATTGAACATTAAGCACTTGTCCCCTCCTATAACGGACATCACTCTTGCCGACGGGACGGTTAGACCTACTATTGGGGTCCTTGAAGATGCGGTGGTCAAGGTTGGATCGCTTTCCATCCCCACCGATTTTATGGTCGTCGATATTCCGGTCGGTGAAAGCTCTTTCATTATTCTTGGGAGGCCCTTCTTGGCCACCGGAGGAGCAATCATTGACGTGAAAAGAGGTAGGCTAACCTTTGAAGTTGAAGATAAGTTGTGTGAATTCGTGCTCCCGGATACTCCGTATGAGAACCTTGAGGATACACACAAGACCGTGAACTTGATTGCTACAATGGGGAGAGTTGAGCCTTCGGTGAAATTTGATGAGAAAGGTCCCAAAGAAGAAGTTAAGCTCAACCATTGTGAACCGTTTTGTGAGAAAGTGGAAAAGCCCATTGGCAAGGAAGAAGAAGTGAGTTCAAGTAGTTTCTTCAAGGACCCCGAAAGTGGAAGGGGGGTGTTGAAGGAGCTTCTTTTGAAAAAGAATGTGAAAATTCGAGAACCGGGGTTGAACAAGATGGAAACCCGAAGTGCAAGCGAGGTGGAGTGCCCGGCCGAGGCTTTTGACCTTTTCTTAAGGTCCCTAGCTAGCATGGACGAGGTTTCAACCTACAAGACTTGATGATTGATCATGAAAGGTTTGGTGGAGTCACTCAATAACCACCGGTTGTAAGTATTAGTTTCCTTTAGTTCATCTAGTTTTCATGTTAGTTTCATGGTTAGTTCGGTTTTAGTTTAATTTTTAGCTTGCATGAGATATTTGGATATGTTTGTTGCTTGTTTGTGGATGATTCATGAGTATAGTCGGAGGAATATTGGCAAAACCGTTGTAGGCAAAGTTGATTTTTATGTTCAAATTAAATTATTTCTCGAAATTGTGTACAGGCACTCCCAGCCGGTCCACCGGCCGACGGTACCATACCGGCTGGGAGGACCTGGACACATTTCTGTTTTTGATAGTTTATTTGGGCAGATTTCAGATTTTGCATCCCCAGCCTGTACCAAACCGGCAGCCGGTGTGCCGGCTGAGAAGACGATGACTTAATCAAAAATTGGAAAAACTCAAGAGGAAGTGATTCCCAGCCGGTAGGCCGGCAGCCGGTCCGCCGGCTGAGAATCATGTGCTGTGTGCAACAAGCTGAAGAAAAAGAAAGGAGAAGGCACCCCAGCCGGTCGGCCGGCAGCCGGTCCGCCGGCTGGGAGTTTTTGTAAGTAAAAGAGAAGAAGAAAAAGAAGACAATGAAGGCTCCCCAGCCGGTAGGCCGGCAGCCGGTCCGCCGGCTGGGAGCGTTTTTGTGAGTGAAAAAAGAAGAAGAGAAGGCAAAAGGAATCTGAAGGCATGTTTCTGAGCCGGTCGGCCGGCTCAGAATCAAACCCCCTTAAGAAATTTTCGAAAAATCAAAAAATCTCAAACCCTAACTCCCAGCCGGTCGACCGGCGGCCGGTTCCCAACCGGCTGGGAGTGTTCTGTCGCGATTTTAAGTATTCGAGAATCCCCATTCTTCTTCATTTCTATCTCATTTCTTCTTCATTTCTTCCACTCTCTTCCTTATTTCCTCATCTCCCATTCATCCCTAACCTTAAAAAACCCCAACAAACTTCACCAAACTCTCTCAAATCAAAACCCCCTTTACTCCCTCACCACCTCTCCTTCAATTAACCATGTCGGGAAGAACAGAAAGGCGATCCAAATCAAGGCACGACCCTTCGGTCGAGCAAGAGGTCGAAAATGTAATGGGGAGTGACAACATTGGCTCGGATCCTTGCTTTCCCGGTCTCACCTTTGCCTCGATCCAACAAAAAGGTAATTTCACATATTTCAAGAATCGCCCCCTTCACCCAACTAGGTTTATTGATAGAGCCGGATTGAGAGACTTAGGGATTGAGAAAATAACCGCGGCTCTTTTTGAGGGTTTAGGTATGAAAACCTTGTATGAGACAAAACCGGTTCACACATCTCCCCGGTTAACTTGGGAATTTTTGAGTTCGTTGGTTGTTACTAAGAACTGAACTTTGGGGAGAGTTGCATTTTTAGAGTTCCGATTGATGAATAGGGAACATCGTCTCACTTTAGAGGAATTTGCCTTAATTTTTGGGCTAAACGGAAAACTAGCCATTAAGCCTCCGGAGGGCTTTGATACCGAGCTCATTTGGACAGCCATCACCGGTCTTATAAGTGATCGAAGCAGAAAGAAACCGGCTAATAGGGTGCATTTGGCACCGATTAGGATATGACATAGGTTCATGGGGTGGACCGTTTTCTCTAGGGATGAGCCGCACAACTTCACTACTACAGAGCTTGAGATACTTGGTTGTTACTTGGTTGGTGGCCCGAAATTAAACATTGCTCACCATATGGCCCTTCACTTGAGTAGGTTGGCATCCCAACCTCAGCTTACTACCCCCATTTGTGTTGGGGGGATGGTCACCTTGATTGCCAACAACCGTTGTCAGAGGCACTTCACGGTCGACTTCATTCAGGGCGAGAATGTGTTATCTAGCCGATACTTGCAGGATGCTTTGGGGTGGGTACGGTATAACCCTAGTGATCGCAAAGAGTATTGGCAGATTCGGGTCGACAACAAGTTCAAGAATTCAGTCCCTTTGCCAAACACCGAGTTGATGAAAGTTGTGCCGGGGAAAACCTCTTACCTCCTTGATATCGAGGCGGACCCCGAGGACCTCCCACCAGACCAGCGTGCCCCGAGAGTCTACACCAGATATAGAGTCGGTGCCACTCCTACCGACCTCCAGTTTGAGGCTTTTCAGCAGCCCTCCATTTCCATGTCCCAGTTCCAGAGTGGTCCCTCATACTTCCAGGGATCCACCTCCGCCTCCGGTCCATCTTCTTCTTCATGCCCCCCAGAGCTTATTGATTTCATGGCCCGAGTTGACTTGGGCATGAAGAGTGCAGCGGATTTAGCGGACCAGCGCCAAGCCATAGCCGATGAGCGGCATAGGGATTTGATCTATAGGCTTGATTACCTGTACCATGATCAAGCTTATGGGACATTTCCGAGTTATGATCGGTCCGTCCGCGAGGGTTATCATCATCCGGATGGTGGTCGCCCGTCATACTACATGCCTCCTGATAGGGGTTATGTGCCTCCTGAGGGTCATTTTTACGGGGAGATTAACGTCGCCCCGGGTTATTTTTCAAACCCGATCTTTCCCCCCAACTTCCGGGGAAATGAGGATTCGGGCCCTCCGAGGCACTCATCCTTCCGTGGTGGGTTTAGTGACGCGGGAGCTAGTGGGTCGCGTGCCTCTCCATTCCGTGATTTTGTGACCAACCCGGGCGACTACATGGTGGTCGATGAGGGCAATGGGAATGATGATGATGGAGCCGGTAATGAAGGCTATGAGTCCGAGGATCACTTTGATGAGTGACCACCTTTGGAGGTGGTTGGTGATGACTTTGCTCCCATGGAAAAATCCAAAACAAAACAAGTAACTCCCTTAATCCAAATCTCGATTTAGTTTGCATTTTCTTTATAGCATGCATTTAGAGTAGTTAGTTTAGTTTACTTAGTTTGTTTTAGTTTAGTTTTCATGTTTTCACATCATTAGTTTAGATGCATATAGTTGCATTCATTTAGATGCATTAGATTTATATTTTTGTATCATATTGTCACATATAGATTGCATACATGTAGTTTAGAGCATTTAGTTTGCTTTTAGTCTAGTTTTTAGTTTTTCTTTTCTTTTGTTTACCTTTGTTTTTAATGCCTTCTTAAAAATCGAAAATCCAAAAAAATTGAAAAACCAAAAACTTTCAAAAATATGTTCTTTATTTTCCGGTTTTCCTCCTCACATTATGCATATAAATAAGTGTGGGGAGGAAGAACCGTTTATTTCAAAAAAAATACAAAAACAAGTTTTTTATTTTCTCAAAAGTTTCAAAAAAAAAAGCCAAAAACATGTTGTTTTCGTTCTTTTACTTCATTTCCCCCTTTGCACTTTATTACATTGAGGACAATGTAAGTCTTAAGTGTGGGGAGGGAAAATATCCACCTTGTGAATATTTGATTGCTTTTGTAAGTATGAAAAAGTTCAAAAATACCAAAAAAATCGAAAAATTTGAAAAATTCAAAAACATGTTTTTACCTTATTAGTGTAGAATTGTATATACTTGTGTTTGCTTTCTCTCCTTTCGCATAGGTAACACTCGCTTGAGCACTGCTTTGGATCTTGAAGACACCACGGTATGATCGTTCCAACCTCTATTTCACTCTCATTTTCATTCTTTCGTTGCAAATGAGGAGGATGGGCTTGTATTTGGAGGATGTGGAGTACATTGTGGAGATTGTGTGTGGCTTGTGTGCTTTTGTGCTGTTAGGAGATGCATTAGCTTTGTTTGGCATGTAGTTTGATAGTTTCACTTGCATTATAACATGTCTATATTAGTTGCATTCATGGCATATAGTTGCATTTAGGATAATGTTTTGAAAATGCCTAATTGAGAACTTTGACAAAATCGTTTAGGCCGTTGCAAATAATTCTTCTACTTATGACTTTGTCTTTTAGAATGATTTTTAAAACACCCTAGGTCATGCTTTTCTAGTATCTTTCTGACCATGGTCCAATACCAAGTCAAGGGTTTGCATGTGAGTCACTTTGCCCAACCCCGTGATGCGAAATGGTTTTGATTATCTTGTCTTGGTGACCTTGTTCGACTTGGCGGTTTGGCAACCCAAAAATAACTTTCATGAATAAATTTGGAATGCTCTTGTCAATGATCATAAGAAGTGGAAATGTTTTGAAAGAAAAAAAAAAAAAAAAGAAACCTCAAGTGAAAAAGAAAAGAAAAGAAAAGGGTTAATGAAAAAGAATAAGAACATGTTGTTTTGGTGGAGGCGTACCACTTCGATGTGCTTTGGAGGGTAGCCATTGAGTTGGCTTCCCAATTGGTTGTGAATTCGACCGCCCAAAGACAGAGTGATTGTCACCCCGATAAGCTATTGTCTAGAGGTTAACCGGTTGCCTAATAAGCGATTGGCGAAAGCAAAGGACATTAGCACGCGTGGGACAAACCCCATCCTAACTCATGGCATGAAAAAGAAATGAAAAAAATTGAATGAGGTCAAGTTTCGATTGTAATCCACCATTTTGTATTGATTTGAGCATTCCATTCCAAAAAAAATCTATTTTGCCATGCCGTTTTGTCGATCTTGGGACGACCCATGACCTTTACTTTGTGAAGAATCTAGACTTGTTGTATCTTTTGCCTTTAGCATTGCGGGGATTATCATTCCATTCCATCTGATCGCCCTTGACAAAAGTATTTGGATAACGGTTATGAAAGTAGCCTAGTTTAGCATGATTTGGCGGTGTTTTGTTGTCATCCTTCTTGCCTTAGTGACTTGTAGAATTAATATTTGTGAGGGAGTTTACGATTTTGAATTTGTTCCCTTTTAGTTGTTTTCCGCCGCTTGAATGAGGCAAGCGGTTTTCTTTCTTTCCCGATGCATGTTGCTTGTCTATACGTGTTTTGTTTTTACTTGTTGGCATCAAAAGTTTTGTAGCAAGACCTTACTTGCCTTGCAATAGGGCATTCTCCCTCATGAATGTCAAATTGTGAGTTGAAAGGGCTACGGGTGTAGCTAAACCCGATTCGGCTTATAGATAGATTAGTTAGTTTGTTTCTTTGTTTCTAATAAGGGTTATATAGTTACTTGATCTCTTACTCGAGGACGAGTAAGGTTTAAGTGTGGGGAATTCTGATGAGCTCCATTTTGGTCATCATTTCCTTTACATTTTCTTTGTTTTCGGTCATGATTCGACCTCGATTTGCGTGTCTTTAGGTGTTTTTACGTCCGTTGCCTCGTATATTCCTATTCTGTCCAATTTTTGTAGGCATTACGGCGGGGGGCGAAGAAACGAGAGAAATCGAGGTGAATTTAGAGCGAAAAGTGAAGAATTGTGAAGGATTTAGCAATGTCCTTTCCCAGGCCCTCCCAGCCGGTCCCCAACCGGCGGCCGGTCGGCCGACTGGGAGCTTTGACTTAGGATTTTGAAGAGGTGTTGCAGGCCCTTGAGAAAAGGCTACCAGCCGGTGGCCGACCGGCAGCCGGTGAGCCGGCTGGGATCATGATCCTACACTTAGCCAATTTCGTAAAATGAAGAATTATGCAGAGTTGGGCAGATTGCTACAAAAGGTGTCCCAGCCGGTGGACAACCGGCAGCCGGTCCATTGGCTGAGGGTACCTGTAGCCAACAAAAAGAAAAGAAGAAAGTCAGATTGAAGGATTTGGCCTCCCAGCCGGTGCCATACCGGCAGCCGGCCGGTCGGCTGGGAATCAAGGGTCATTTGAAGATTCTTTCAGAAGTCCGTAATTTGCCTCCCAGCCGGTCCACCACCGGCAGCCGGTCGACCGGCTGAGAAGCCTTTCTCAGATTTTCGAGCTCTATATAAACCCGCACTTGTATCACTTTAATTTTTTACGCATTCTTAAGCTTATTTTAGGGTTTTTACTGTTCCATTACTCAACACTTAGACTCAAAAACACTCTAATTTATTTTAATCTTCTTTAGATCTTTACTTAATCTTTCAATATTTGTAACCTCTCTTGAGGATTCTCCTTGGCTTTGTTTTTTTAAGCAATTGTAGAGGATTTTTTTGGGTTGTATTTTGGGAGATTTGAAAGAGTCTTTCAACTTGTCATCCAAGCTACTTCCTTTTCCTTGGTTAATGGTATAATCTTCTTCATCTTTACTTTGTCTTTGCATTTCCTTTAAGTTTTGCTTGTTCAATTGTTTACTCTTACTTAATCCAACATGTTTAGCATTTCCTCATCATTTGTTTACATATTTATGTTAGCCATGTGTGAGTAGTTCCCCTACTAGGGTTAGGGGTGTGCATTGGTTTGTTGATAGCTATGAATCTTGTTTAGGGTTAGGATTTGGTTCTCTTCTTTGCTAGGTTTTCATTTGTGCATGTTATATGTTTGATGAAATGTCTCAACGACGGTTGGACATGATTCTCATTGTTGTTGGCCTTTGATGATAGTCTAGGGCTTTCATGGACATGTATGTATGTTAGGTTGGCCTTGTTTGTAGCGAAAGCTAGGATAGGGATCGAATTTAGGTGAGTCAAATCGATAGACGAGACAAACCTAGGCCTAGTATAGTGGAGACCTTAGATTCCCTTGCATGATTCGTTACCAACCTACCTTAGTACCCCCGACACCTTAGTATCTTTTATTCATCGATTTCATCTTGACACATTTGCTTTAATTTATCTTTAGTAGTTGTTAATCAATCACAAACCTATTACCCGACTCGAGCTCGAATTAGAACGTAACTATACAACTTCCCCACCATCCTTTGGGTTCGACCCTAAATTATACTACTTAATTTGGGAGTTTATAAATTGTTTTTGGTGCCGGAATTGACGACAAAATCCGGCCATCAGGTATTCAGAAACAAATTGGACGACACTGGAGTCATTGTGCGAAATAAGGCCAGACTAGTGGTTCAAGGATACAACCAACAGGAAGGGATCGATTATGACGAAACCTTTGCTCCTGTTGCTCGTCTTGAGGCAATAAGACTACTCATTGCATTTGCAGCACACAAGGGAATGAAGCTTTTTCAGATGGACGTTAAGACTGCCTTTCTTAATGGCTATCTCCAAGAGGAAGTATTTGTTGAACAACCTCCTGGATTTCCTGACAGCAAACTCAAGGATCATGTATTCAAATTGGAAAAAGCTCTCTATGGCCTGAAACAAGCACCTAGGGCATGGTACCACAGATTATCAAAGTTCCTATTGGAAAGTGGATTCAAGAGAGGGTCTGTGGATAAAACTCTATTTCTTAAAAGCGAAAACTCAGATCTACTAGTCGTTCAGATCTATGTTGACGATATTATTTTTGGCTCAACTAATAAAAAGTTGTGCAAGTACTTCTCTGAGTTGATGACTTCTGAGTTCGAGATGAGTATGATGGGAGAACTAAAGTTCTTCCTTGGACTTCAAATACAACAAACTGAAGAAGGAATCAAAGTTCATCAACAAAAATACGTCAAAGAGTTGCTAAAGAAATTCGGAATGGAAACCTCTCATGCAATACCTACTCCAATGGTCACAGATAAGAAGTTAACCAAAGACGAAGATGGTAAGTCTGTAAATGAAACAACTTACCGAGGTATGATTGGCTCACTTCTCTATCTTACAGCAAGTCGTCCAGATATAATGTTTAGTGTCTGTGTTTGTGCGAGATTCCAATCTGCACCAAAAGAATCACACATGATTGCAGTTAAAAGAATATTAAGATACCTAATCGGAACCTCAAAATTATATCTATGGTATCCTATGGATTGTAACTTTAACCTAGTAGGATACTCAGATGCGGATTATGCAGGATGTTCATTAGACAGAAAAAGTACCTCGGGACTTGCTACATTTGTAGGTCCATGTATAATATCTTGGGGATCCAAGAAATAAAATTTCGTCGCTCTCTCAACTGCTGAAGCAGAATACATTGCAGCCGCACTGGTATGTTCTCAACTTTTATGGTTAAAGCAACAGTTACATGATTATGGTGTTGATGTTGGATGTGTGCCTATATTATGTGATAATACGAGTGCTATAATTATATCTAAAAACCCAGCCCAGCACTCGAGAACTAAACATATTGAAATTAGACATCATTTTCTAAGAGACCATGTTGAAAAGAAAAATATAAAATTGGAATTTTGTAGTACGGAAAAACAATGGGCAGATATCTTCACTAAACCATTGGCTAGAGAACGCTTTGAGACTTTGCGATTGGAAATTGGTTTAATCGGTGGCACCTAATCAAATCTTAAAAGCAAAAATAACCCAATGATTGACTACGGTTTAGATGAGATTATATGACTGTGTCCGTATACTCCGCTGCATGTGTATGTATGTATTCGATGATAAATTTTGTGATCATATTTATGTTATACAATTTACATATGAATGTGTGCACAACCGATCTCAAAATAATATTACGTCACATATTATAATTTACCCCAAACATACATATTATAATTTATATAAAACAATAATATACAAATATATAAATACTAATAAAAACAAAACTTACCTTATTACACACACAAACCGTGTGTACTAACCTACCCCATGTTACGTCACCCAACCACTTGCCCCACTACTCACCTCTACCTACTGCCACGTGTCCCTGTTCCCCTAACCATAATTATTACCCCAACTCCCTCAAACTTACCACATTCACCTCCATTACTCCATTATTACCGTCCTCCACCTACACACTCCATAAAATTCATAAAATAAACCCAAAACCTCCATCACCATTAAAATCCATCAAAACCTCCACCAAAAACTCGACTCAAATCACCATTCTCATCACCATTACAATGCCTCCCTCTCGAGCTACTCGCTCTCAACAAAAGAAACCCTCTCCACCTTCACCAACTCCTTCACCACCACCATCTCCGACACCCATTGCCACCGCCAGTCCAACCCCAGACAACGGAAAACGTCGTAAACTAAACCGAGCCGCATCCTCTGTTTCCAATGACATGCAAGATCTAGGATCGAACCTCAAGAACCCTCGTCCTCTGTTTAAAGATTACTCCGTCGAAGCCACCAAGGAAGGACTCGAGCGAGTTCGTATGACAAAACATGAAGGTATGCTCATTGACCGTCTTCTTCCCTATTCCATTCATTCGGGTCGGTTCTATCCGACATCTTGGGTCGAAGGGTCGAAGTCTCTGCTTTTCTTTAAAAAGTTCTTAGAGTTTCAGGGATGGAAATATATTAGTAATTTTTCGGGTTTGATATTTCCTATTGAGTTGGTTCAGTTCTTTGCCTCTGTGAAATCTACTGAGTCTGGGTTGAAAGTCGTGGTTAATGGTAGGAATGTCGAGGTGACCTTAGGTGATAATTGTGACATTTTTCATCTCGACCAAAGGGGTCTTGATATCGATACCCGTAAGGAATGGGGGGTGGTAACCCAAGAACAAAAGATGATGATCAAACAGTACTTTGATCCAAATGCCACTGAAATTTCTCCTCTCCTCACAAATTCGTTTTCGCCCAAATTGAAGTTGTTTGTGAACTATCTTTGGAACACGATTTTACCTAGGAGAGGTGGTCGTGACAAGTTATCGAGTATCGAAGATATCGTCTTATTCCATTGGTTAGAAGGAAATAAAATAAATCTTGCATTCTTATTTTGTTCGAAAATTTGTCAAACTTCATCCGTCTTGATCAAGGAAAAGACGAGTTCGACACTTGACATTCCTTATGGAATGTGGGTCTCAGAAATCTTGCTCAAACACTAGTAGAAAAACAACCATTTGCGGCTATCTATTTGAGGCGTTTTAGCCCAATAACAGCAAATAATTTATGCGTCATTTGAGGCGTTTTTTAAAATAGCGCCGCAAATGAGTGTGTATTAAAAAAATAAAAACAAATTAAATGAAAGAGTATATGCTGCGCATTACGTACATTCCGTGTTTTCATTATTCTATATTTCTCTCAACCATGAAACAATAAAGCAAAAACAAGTTTGACGGAACCACCGCCTATATTTCTCTCAACCACCTCAAATCTGCCAACCACCGCTCACCGCCACTGGAAATCGACGGAAATGGACGGAACTCGCCACCTCATCATCTCCTCTATTCCTATTTTTCTAAATTAGGTATGTGAATTGATTTTTAGGGTTAAAGTATTTTCGATTAATTGGAGTTCGATTAATTTCGGGGTTTTAATGATTGTTTGCGTGTTTAGTTGTCGCGATTGAATCTCTATGCAGCCTTTCATCTTATGTGATGATCAAACGTTTCTCCTTTTTCATTTCTAAGATATGAGCTTTAGGTAATTAGGGTTTGGGTTGGTTAGTGTGATGTCTGGAACTGTGCCTTATTTTTGATTTTTGCGTACATGTACAGGTATCAATTGTGATTTTTATTGTTATTTGACATGGGTACATGTACAGTCTGTGGAATCCTTGTTCTGCTCGGACTTGTGCTTACAATCTGGATTGGTTCACTAACGCGTCAAAGAACGAATGCTCAGCCGCTGTTGGCTTCAAATGGATGTTAAACCAGGTAAATAAGCAAATAGTTTTGGATTTTGGATTGTAAAAATGACCAATGTTGATTTGTCTGCTATTTATACGTCTTAACTTGATTGCTTATTAATTTCTGGATTACTCTCTGATTCCGTAAATTTGCACTACCAATAGCGAGTCCTGACAATTGGATATGCACTATTGCACTTGTGTCAGATACTTTAAATTATAGTGTGAGTATTTGAGTAATTAACCTGACTATCTCCCTATGATTAGTCCTGACAATTCCACTAATTACTGCACTAATCGCAGAGTGAACTGATCCGATGTGCTGGGAAACAATACAATATTCACTGTTGCGAAGGAAGAGTTCACATTTCATGTACATAACCGACCCTTCAATAACTGCCATGCTTCTACCATTGTGGAGGTGATGATTAATTTATTATGATTTAAAATTGTCATTTTTGCGTAGTTTCTTGATGAATGATCAGTTTTGTAGGTAGAGAAGAGCCATTTTCTAATTGCTTATTTCGCGGGAACAGTAGAAGGAGCACCGGATGTAAAGATTTGGTTGCAAAGATATAAGGTAGAATGATTGTTTTATGTAGTTTCACTACAAAAAAAACACGGTGTACTGACCGAATTTCTGACGGAATATACAGTCCGTCAGATGTCTCGGTGTACTGACAAAGTTCTGACGGAATATCCGTCAGAAATGATTTATGACGGATAACACGTCACAAATCCGTTAAAATAGGAGACCGCGAAAAAAATTGGAAAGGCGCGAAATTTTGGTTACATTTTCTGACGGATAATGCGTCAGTAATTAATGATGACGGATTTCCGGTCAGAAAAAAGACTGACAAAAGGCTGCAAGTTCTGGAAAAGTAGAAATAGATTCTGACGGATAATCGGTCACTAAATTTTCCTGACGCCCTATCCGTCAGAAAAGTCCACGTACGCAATTATTGACGGCTTATCCGTCACTAACTAGTAATTCCCTATTCCTGACGGATAATCCGTCAGGAGTTTTTTCAACTGTTTCCAATACCCACGTCTGCATTCAATTTTCTTTTTATTTCTCACTTAAAATAAATCCTCTTTCCTGACGGATTATCCGTCACTAACTAATAATTAGATATTCCTGACGGATTATCCGTCAGGATTTTTTTTAAAAACTTTCAGAAACCCTCACGCGTTCATTCTGCCTTCTTTTTTTTTTACCCCAAAACATATCGAACCCCATAATTTCCTCCCTAAATCCGATTTCTACCCCACCAATCTTACCACCGTGTCAACCACCACCACACTACTAACTCCACCTTGATAATAGGTAATGTATTTTTGTTTTTTTCATTAATTTCCAGTTTTATTTTCGTTTTATTTCAATTCATAATTGATTTGTTTGTACATTGTAGTGTGACAACCACCACCACCGTGACAACCACCACCACCGTGACAACCACGCGCCAACACTACTTTGCAAAATTAATTAGGTAATTGTTTATGTTTATTACTTAATTATTTATTTAAGAATGAATTAGTTTAGAAAGTAGTTAGTGTAACTTATTTAGGTTAATAGATAATTAGTTAGAAATTTTGATCTAGGATAATGCCAATTAGATAGAAAAAATGACCTAGGATAGTAGCCGGTTAGATAGAAAAATTGATTTAGGATAGTTGCTAATAATTTGTTGTTGTTAGTGTTGTTACTTCTTAATTGTTGTTGTTGTTGATAGTTATTAGTTGTTAATTTTGAATTATTATTTGTTAATTGTTGTTGTTGATAATTGTTAATTTTTAGTTATTAATTGTAGATAATTGTTAATTGTTGTTAATTGTTGTTAATTGTTAGTTATTGATAATTCTGAATTATTAAATATTGACCTAGTACCCGTTCAAAAATTACTTATTAGGAGTAATTTTTGAATAGTCCCCATTTTGGGACTGTCTTTGTACGTTTCAAGTCATTTAGGTAGCAAACAGATACTTGTTATTTTTTTAATGAGGGTACAAATTCGGTGACGATTCCTTTAATATTCTCTGAATACATATATGGACTAATAATATAATCCATATTTTGTATTTGGAGAATAAAGGGGAATTGCTGCCGAATTTTTTCCCCATTAATAAATAACAAGTGCGTGTTTGCTAATGACTTGAAATGTACATTGATGGGTTTAGGTTGGAGTGATAAGGACCTAATTCAAAGACTATTTGATTTTTTGACAATAATTATATATTCATTGATGATATTGTTTTTTTGTGTATTATATGTGATAGTTAATTAATAATTGTCAATTGATTGATTATTTGAATGTAGATACATAATAAGATGAAAAGATTAGAACGACAGTGGATGTATGAAAGATTAGATGAGAAAAAGAAACCTAAGCTTGAATTTGCAAATGGGGTAAAAGAGTTTCTTGAATTCGCTGCACAAAGTAGTGTGTATAAGAATTTAGGTGAAATGAGGTGTCCCTGTAAGAAATGTAATAACAGAGCTTTTAAAAGGATTAAGGATGTTCAACTGCATCTTTGGTCGAATGGTTTTGCCCCATGTTATTATGTTTGGACGTATCATGGTGAGGAAATGCCAACCGGAGAAAGTAGCAGTAGTACTGTAGTTAGTGATGATCCTTATAGGGAGCTCGTGGAAAATGCATTACGTGATAATATTGAACAAATAATGGAGGATCGACTCAATCCTGATGACCTTAGTGATGAGGAAGTGCGTCATGAAACCCCAAATCCTCAAGTTTCTTCCTTCTATAAATTGTTAGAAAAAGCCGAACAACCAGTGTATGAGGGAAGCAAAATAAGTTTATTGCAAGCCGCTGCTAGGTTGATAGCACTCAAATGTGAGAACAACTTATCCCTTCGATGCACGAATGGGTTTATGTCGTTTGTTGGTGACTTGATTCCAACAAAAAATGACATGTTACGCAATTTCAATGAGATTAAGAGTGTTCTTAAGGGACTACAACTACCACATGAGAAGATCGATGCATGTCCTACTGGATGTATGCTTTTTTGGGAGGAAAATGTCAATCTCGAGCAATGTACAAAGTGTAATGCATTTCGGTACAAAGGTAACAATAATTCAAGTAATGGGAGGCGAATTCCGAATAACCCCTTAATTTATTTCCCGCTTGCACCAAGGTTACAACGATTATATGCAACCAAGAGCATAGCAGGTGAGATGAGTTGGCACCATAGAAATTCACGATTAAGAGAAAAAGGGACAATGGCACATCCAAGTGATGGAGAAGCGTGGAAACATTTTGATCGAGAGCATCCAGAATTTGCAAGTGAGCCTCGTAACGTTCGGTTGGGTTTGTGTACGGATGGATTTTCCCCACATGGCGGCCAATTTGGGAAAAAATATTCATGTTGGCCTTGTGGGGAATAAAGCATGTATTCGCCCTAAACTTGCAGGATTATAATGAAAAATACAGTTGTGTTTATAGTCATAAGATTAAAAAGGATAAGAAAAAGAATTCAACCTTTGGTCCTTTGTGCTTATGGCCTAAGAACAGGAATTAAAGTAAATTCCCTCCTATAACTTGCACCCAAGACTTGATTGAGATGATGCCGCGTGTGCTAGAAAATACTCTCCAATTGCCTTGCAATATGGGGAGAGCTTTTGAGAGGTTTTAGATGTGAGATCTGAGTTTTGGGAAAAAGATGTTCTCAAAACCCTAATTGTGAGAATTATGAATTACCAGTAAGTGACAAAAGGAGAAAGACTCTCCTTTTGTATTACTTAGGTCGGCCGAATGGGTCTTGGGTAAGGGTGGGCTTTTTCCACTCTTACCTTATACCTTTGCGTGATTCGACCCGTTTAGCTTTAAGTTGTTCGCGGGTTTTATTTATAAATCGTAACATGTTATCAGATATTAATACAGTCGATATATTAATAATGGTCTGACAAAATACGATATTGTATAATTACCCAAATTAATATAACTGTTTATATTAATACGCGAATACTATATTTAATTAAATATAACCGTTTATATTTAATTTACGAATTAATCTTGTAATCCGTATTAGCTAAAATTATTTAATCCGTATTAAATAATAATCTCAACATCTTATTGACTAATTTATTAGTCAACACCTCTGACTAACTGTTTAGTCATATCCGGCATAAATGTGACTGTATTTTCATACCTTCACATTTCTCAAACGTGTCCTATAGGTGTGACGTATAGGGACCAGTTGATCACCGCCATCCGTATGACAATAACGTCAAACTTATCTAGCAAGCCAACCGTTATTGATAAACGTGGATCAACTGGTAATAATACAAAAGTATGCCCTTGTGATCCTTAAAGAGATTTAATAAGTCATTGTACTTAATTGTCAAGGACACCAGCCCCAACAATCTCCCACTTGTCCGTACAAGGGTATGTGCAATGACGTTATCACACTACATGTGGAGGACACAATCTCCAACAAACTCCCACTTGTCCGTACAAGTGTAGGTGCGATAACCGAATCTCATATCCTTTTAAAATTTCTCCCACTCAATGTAAGACAATTTGCAAATCCGCATTCGCAAAGGTCGTATCTCACAAGCGATCTGTATCAAGAGTGGTTTCCCCGACTAGAGAGTAACTTAACTGATAAAACGAATCTGTATTCGAGCATGGCCATGCATTTCAGTTACTACTCCTCGAGTGGCCCTGAGAAATGATAAAATCCTGATAAGGGTTTGGATATTTCCCTCAACTCGAATCCTGCCGATATCGCCCAGCATGAAATAACCCAGAAAAAATCCTCTTGGCCCCTGTTACGGTGACCGTGGGAAAGAAACCAAAGTTACCCAAAATCTGTCTTAATCTCAAGAAACAGTTGAAAGTCAAAAGACTCGACTCTAAGGAACACTATGGAGGTCCTATCCACGACCTGGCACCCAATGTTATAAAACATTTAGGACTCCATAACGTTGTCACGGGGTGTCCTACGAGATATCCGTATAACTCGCCTTTGTGATTGGTCAGTCATCCACGTGACTTATGGCTCGTTGAACCCACCATCAACCAACGTCACAAAATGATTACCTGAGTTATCAGCTCAAGTGGGTAATCAAGGACCAAAACGATGTAATGTTAATCAGTTCACTTTGTGGTGTTCAAAATTGGCGTACAATTCCACATGAAAAACAAAACATTTTATATCATAACAATAAGGTTGAATAGAGTACACGAGAAAATGAATTATTACATGAATTCATAAAAGAGTACTACAACTTAGGAACACATCTAATTCCCATGGAATGAATGTGTCCTTCATGCTTATCACGTGGTAATGCTTTTGTGAGAGGATCAGCTATGTTGTCATCCATAGCGATCTTATCAATAAATATCTTCTTTTACGCGGACTCAGTCGTAGAATCTGCTGTAACATTCTGTTTAGAACTTTTCCAGCTGACAGCAGCGCCATTAAGAGTAAAAACGAATCCAGACTGAGATTTCGAGTCATCTCGATCCGTTTGGAAGCTAGCATCTGCGTAACCCGTGGCGCAGAGCGTCGAGTCGCCTCCGTAAGTCAATCCCCAATCTTTAGTCCTCCGTAGGTACTTAAGAATGTTTTTCACGGCCATCCAGTGTTGTTCACCTGGATGAGCTTGGAATCGACTTGTCATACTCAATGCATATGCAACGTCAGGACGTGTGCATATCATGGCATACATGATCGATCCTATTGCCGAAGCATAAGGAATCCGACTCATGTGCTCTTTCTCTTCCACTGACTTAGCTTCTTGAGTCTTGCTCAATTGAAGCCCAGGAGTCATAGGAAGGAACCCCTTCTTGGAGTTCGTCATGCTGAATCTCTCCAGAATCTTCTCTATATAAGATTCCTGACTGAGAGACAACATCCGTCGTGATCTATCCCTGTAGATACGGATGCCCAAAATTCTTTGTGCCTCTCCCAGATCTTTCATCTGGAAATGGTTTTTCAACCATGCTTTAACCGAAGATAAGAGAGGTATGTCATTCCCAATCAAGAGTATGTCATCGACATACAGTACTAGGAATACAATCTTATTCCCACTCGACTTGATATAGAGACATGGTTCCTCGACTGATCGAATGAACCCATTCTCTTTTATCACTTGGTCGAAGCGATGATTCCAACTCCGCGATGCTTGCTTAAGTCCATAGATGGAACGCTTAAGCTTGCAAACTTTCTTAGGATGTGCTGGATCGATAAAACCCTCGGGTTGTACCATGTACAACTCTTCCTCCAAATAACCGTTTAAGAAGGCGGTTTTAACGTCCATTTGCCATATTTCATAGTCATGAAATGCGGCGATCGCTAAGATAATCCGAATGGAACGTAGCATGACTACGGGTGCAAAGATCTCATCATAGTGCAAGCCTGGCACTTGAGTGAAACCTTTAGCAACTAGTCTAGCCTTGTGGATATCTTGTTGTCCTTCCACGGCATGCTTTATCTTGTAAAGCCATTTGCATTGAAGGGGACGTACCTTTGCAGGTAGGTCCACAAGATCCCACACGTTGTTCTCATACATGGAGTCCATCTCGGATTGCATGGCTTCTAGCCATAGCATTGAGTCAGAACTGGTCATGGCACCTTTATAGGTTGTGGGTTCATTACCCTCTAGGAGTAAGACGTCATCTTTATCGTGTTCCTCGACCATACCAATGTATCTGTCCGGTGGAATAGAGACTCTTCCTGACCTCCTAGGTTCCTCAGGGATATCTACCGCAGCCTCGGTTGAAGGTACTGTTTCCTCCAATGGTTGCTCGGTAGTTGGTTCTTGAACCTCCGATAACTCGAAGGTTCTATTACTCGACTTGTTCTCGAGAAATTCTTTCTCTAAGAACGTCGCACTAGCCGCAACAAAAACACGTTGTTCGGTAGGCGAGTAGAAGTAATGACCAAACGTTCCCTTTGGATAGCCTATAAAGTATGTCTTGACCGATCGCGGGCCGAGCTTATCCTCGTGTCTCCACTTGACATAAGCCTCGCAGCCTCAAACCCGAATAAAGGACAAGTTAGGGACCGTTCCCTTCCATAACTCGAATGGAGTCTTGTCAACAGCTTTAGACGGACTTCGGTTAAGTATTAGAGCGGCCGACAAAAGAGCATAGCCCCACAATGAATCAGGCACAACGGTGTGACTCATCATGGATCGAACCATATCAAGTAAAGTTCGATTTCTCCGTTCGGACACACCATTTAATTGTGGTGTTCCAGGTGGAGTCAACTGTAGCACGATCCCACAGTCTTTAAGGTGTTGATCAAACTCGTGTGAAAGATACTCACCACCACGATCTGAACGTAGTGCTTTAATCTTTCTACCCAGCTGGTTCTGTACCCGATTCTGGTATTCTTTGAACTTGTCAAAGGATTCACTTTTATGTTTCATTAAGTAGACATAGCCATATCTACTAAAATCATCCGTGAAAGTGATGAAATACCTATAGCCATCTCGTGCGTTGATCGACATAGGGCCACATACGTCCGTATGTATGAGTCCTAATAGGTCGGCAGCGCGCATTCCAACACCTTTGAAGGAAATACGAGTCATTTTGCCGATGAGACATGATTCACACGTGCCATATGATTCGAAATCAAAGGGCGAAATAGCTCCATTCTGTATGAGCTGTTTAACGCGTTTCTCATTTATGTGTCCCATACGACAATGCCATAGGTAAGTTTGATCTTTGTCACCTACCTTTATTCTTTTATTATTCACATGTAATATCTCGGTAGTTTGATCTAAAACATAAATTCCATTCATGGAAACTGCCTTGCCATAAATCATATTGTGTAAGGAGAAAATACAGCTATTATTCTCTATTACAAATGAAAAGCCGAGTTTGTCAAGTGCAGAAACTGAAATAATGTTTTTGGACAAACTAGGAACATAATAACAGTTATATAAAAATAACTCGAATCCACTTGGAAGCTGGATTACGTATGTTCCCTTCGAGACTGCAGCCACACGTGCTCCATTCCCGACACGCAGGTCCACCTCACCCTTGATTAGGGGTTCTTGGTTTCGGAGGCCCTGCACATGATTACATAGATGAGAACCACAACCAGTATCAAGTACCCAAGTTCCGCAACTTGCATGGTTAATCTCAATCATGTGAATAAAAGAAGAAGAAGACATACCAATAGGAGTAACACGGCCTGCTTTAATGTCCTCGCGATACACGGGGCATGAGCGCCTCCAATGCCCAGTCTTGTGGCAATGGTGACATTCCATGCTTGTATCCTTGCTCTTTGTCTTGCCTTGTGAGTTACTCGACTCACCAGGCCCACTCTTAGCAAATCCTGGTTTCTTGAACCTGGGCCTACCTACCGCTAGGTCGCCCTGAGCTTTAGCCTTCCCTTTACCTTTTCCCTTACTTGAGATCATGAGAACATCCTGCTTTAGACTCCCACTCAACTTTAGATCCTTCTCAGTCTGTACGAGAAGGGAGTGGAGCTCATGGGGAGTCTTCTTCATGTCGTTCATGTAGTAGTTGGCCCTAAAGAGGGCGAACCCATCATGAAGCGAATGAAGCATGCGATCAACGATGATGTTCTCACTGATCTTGCAGTTTAGGGACTCCAGTTTCTCGATATTCTCAATCATGTTGAGAATATGTGGGCTAACAGCTTGGCCCTTCTGGAGTTTCGCCTCAAAGAAGCGACAGGTATGCTCATAAGAAACGATTCTCGGAGCCTTGGAGAATTCGTTAGTGAGCGTGGTGAAAATCTTGTTTGCACCATGGGTTATGAAGCGTCTTTGCAAATTAGATTCCATTGCATAGATGAGTACGTTCTTTATCGCACCCGCTTCCATAACGAAATCGCTATGAGCGCGAATTTCGTTGGCTCTAGCTCCAGTTCCTGGGTGTGGCGGAATGGGCTCAGTTAAGAACTTGAGCTTTCCGTCAGCAATGGCAGCATTCCGTAGTGCTGCCTCCCAGTCAGAGAAGTTTGACCCATCATTCCTCAGTCTAGTTGACTGATTCATGGAGTCCATGAAGGCTTTTAGCCAGGATTCACGTGCTAGCTTGGCACTTGGCATTGGGTCTTCACCAGCCATTTTAGTTTTACAGCAGTTTTAATGAACGTGTTCTACACTGAAAGAAGATAAAACAAAACCATATAAGCAACTTATTGTTGTGATTTAAGTCTATATTAAATTGAATTTAAACTCGTAGACTCATGCATTTATATAATTGATCTCCCTCAAGAATTATATAAACGATCCCAAGACTCAATTTCCGTATATTGATAAGCCCACAGTTTGGCTAATTCCAATCGTTGGAACTCTTGGTCGATAGATTTCCGTAAATCCTATCTATTAGTCCATCTCAGTCACTGGAATATTATCGAGTGACCATGATGTTGAGATAAAATAAATCATCTGTTCCTACTTACCCGACGTAGAAGGGGTCATATTATGCCTACCGACGAAGAAGGGATTCATGGGAGGCTGATTTATAAAGACTAATCTCAATTTTTGGTTATACGAGGAAGACCCCATCAACTTTTATTTATTCATATCTAGCAAATGCGTGAATGAATTAAATAAAGTGATGGCTTTGCAAATGACATGTGACATCTGTATTGTCACAGAAAACTAACGCGTAACCTCTACATGAGTCAGTTTTCAGGCATGATATAGGTGGTTTGGTTTTAGGCGGAATATGATGCAAGCTATTATCGATGAAAGCATAAAGATAAATGCAATAAACGTAAATAAAAGTCCTAGTGTGGCCTATCCTACCAAAATAAACATAAAACAACTTGGAATCCACCGTTGGACCCTAGAAGCTTGTCTTGATGTTTTATCTCGGTCCTTGCAGCGGGAGTGAGCATCCGGTCTCCGTCTTGTCTTTGGTCTTCACAAAATTACTAATTTAAATTACAAAAGTAATCCTAGATACATTCTAATTTAAATACAAAAGTAATTACATGGCAAAAAACCCAAAACGGAGATTCAAGATCTCAAAATTACAAGCAAGATCGTGTCCCTTCGTTACGGTGACACAATCTTCTAAGGCCACACTAAGTTACAACCGTTTGCAAAAATTAAATACGTTATTGAAAGCATTCAAGGCATTCACAAGACGATAAATAAAATGCATCAACTAAAAACAATTTATACATGACATAATACTGTTATTATGATTAATAAATTTATACCAAACCACCTTTTAAGATTAAATTAAGTGACTATACCGTTTTAATCACCAATTTTAACAAACATATAATCCATTATTTTAAACTGTTTTAAAACAATATGTATCAAACGAGGGTGAACCGTTTCACTAAATAATACACTATTTCCGTATATAGTATATTATTTTAAGCCATGTGAAAATAAAACATGTTATTTTCGAAATAAAAAAAAACGAGTCTGTTACAGGGGGGAGGTCGACCGACCTAAACTTGTGGTCGACCGACCTCCTGCCGAAAAACGGAAAAAACTGCAACAGTAAAATCGGTCGACCGACCTATTAATTAGGTCGACCGACCAACAAGTAGTAAAAACGAATTTCAGAAAACGCAAAACGCTGCACCTTTTGAAATTAAAACAAGTTTTTACCTTTTAAACTTTGATTAAAACAAGTAAATCAAAATTAACATCAACAAGGGTTCACATATTGTTAAGAATATCGATTAATTAACAATATGTAAACAGGAATCGAAAAACAAGATCGAAAACTCATAAAGGAAACTGTTTTTTAAAAAAAAACAGAAAACTCACACAGGGGCGGTCGACCGACCGCTAATACTGGTCGACCGACCGACGCAGCGGCAGAAACGAGATTTTTCAAAATCTTTAAAAAAAAACTTATGAAAAAACACAAAAGTAAAATTTTCATGGCCTAAGGCTCTGATACCACTTGTGGGGAATAAAGCATGTATTCGCCCTAAACTTGCAGGATTATAATGAAAAATACAGTTGTGTTTATAGTCATAAGATTAAAAAGGATAAGAAAAAGAATTCAACCTTTGGTCCTTTGTGCTTATGGCCTAAGAACAGGAATTAAAGTAAATTCCCTCCTATAACTTGCACCCAAGACTTGATTGAGATGATGCCGCGTGTGCTAGAAAATACTCTCCAATTGCCTTGCAATATGGGGAGAGCTTTTGAGAGGTTTTAGATGTGAGATCTGAGTTTTGGGAAAAAGATGTTCTCAAAACCCTAATTGTGAGAATTATGAATTACCAGTAAGTGACAAAAGGAGAAAGACTCTCCTTTTGTATTACTTAGGTCGGCCGAATGGGTCTTGGGTAAGGGTGGGCTTTTTCCACTCTTACCTTATACCTTTGCGTGATTCGACCCGTTTAGCTTTAAGTTGTTCGCGGGTTTTATTTATAAATCGTAACATGTTATCAGATATTAATACAGTCGATATATTAATAATGGTCTGACAAAATACGATATTGTATAATTACCCAAATTAATATAACTGTTTATATTAATACGCGAATACTATATTTAATTAAATATAACCGTTTATATTTAATTTACGAATTAATCTTGTAATCCGTATTAGCTAAAATTATTTAATCCGTATTAAATAATAATCTCAACATCTTATTGACTAATTTATTAGTCAACACCTCTGACTAACTGTTTAGTCATATCCGGCATAAATGTGACTGTATTTTCATACCTTCACATTTCTCAAACGTGTCCTATAGGTGTGACGTATAGGGACCAGTTGATCACCGCCATCCATATGACAATAACGTCAAACTTATCTAGCAAGCCAACCGTTATTGATAAACGTGGATCAACTGGTAATAATACAAAAGTATGCCCTTGTGATCCTTAAAGAGATTTAATAAGTCATTGTACTTAATTGTCAAGGACACCAGCCCCAATAGGCCTGTGATTGTCACTCCGTATAATTTACCTCCCTGGTTATGCATGAAGAGACAATTTATGTTTCTATCATTGATCGTTCCAGGTCCTAAGAACCCCAAGACAAATCTAGATGTGTACCTTCAACCGTTGATCAAAGAGTTGAAAGAACTTTGGGAAACGGGTGTGCACACTTACGATGTTTATAAGAAACAAAATTTTCAACTAAAAGCTGCATTAATTTGGACTATCAATGATTTTCCGGCATATGGCATGCTTTCCGGTTGGTCCACGTCTGGATACCATGCTTGTCCTTATTGTCAAGACAAGGATCATAACTCCTTTTGGCTTAAACATAGCAAGAAAGTTAGTTGGTTCGATTGTCACCGTGTGTTTTTGAAACCTGATCATCCTTTTCGCAACAACTGCAAGCATTTTCTGAAGATTAGAAAAACTGAAGATCGCATTGCCGCATCGAGATTAACTGGTGAAGAAGTGTGGGATGCGGTAAAGGATATGCCAAGAATTGTTGATGCTTCTGATCAAGAATTGAAAAAATTAAAAGACAAGAATGAAGGATGGTGGAAACAAAGCATATTTTGGCAACTTCCTTATTGGAAAACTTTGTTGATTCGACACAACTTAGATGTTATGCACATTGAGAAAAACATTTTTGAACATCTTATCAGTACGGTGATGAATGAACCAAATAAAACTAAGTTCGGAGTTAATGGTAAAGCTGACTTTAAAGAGCATTGCTTTGTACGGCCCCCATCATCTAGGTTTGTTTTAAACGCCGCGGAGAAAAAAGCTGTATGTGAGTGGGTTGCCAAATTGAAATTCCCGGATGGTTATGCTTCGGATTTGAGTCGGTGTGTTGATCATAAAAGTATGGTGTTGCATTCCATGAAAAGTCATGATTGCCATGTCTTTATGCAACGGTTACTTCCTGTTGCCTTAAAACATTTGCTCCCGACGGGTCCTTGGAATGCAATAACTGAGTTAAGTCAATTTGTCAAAAACTTATTATCCAAAGTTTATATGTACATAAAAGTGTTGATAATTTGGTAATGATTCAATTACGCAACTGACTTTTGAGCTATGATCGATGATGTTCAGGATGGTTCTTGGAGCTCTCCAGTGGTTGCGGACGACCAACCTTCCATTCCAATGTGGAATCCTGTTCTTTTTAAGGTCTTGAATCAACTCATTCTGTTTTACAAACTTGGTCCAACTGTTCGAAAGTGAGTTCTCTTTCTTTCATCTCATTCTTGTTGCATTGTCAATCCTTGTTTCGAATGAAATCTTAGACAGTACTTGATGTAGAACTACGTCGTTTGTTTCCAAGTTTTGTTTTTTATTTGAAAGAAATTTAGCATGCATGATCCATTGATCACAATCAGCCTGGCACTTTAAGAAAGGTACAGGAGTTACTTCCTTTGTTTCTTTTGAGTGAGAGACCTTCATTAGGCTTTGGCTACCTTAGGAAAAGGATTAATTAGGCTTGGTGTCGAGAGATTTAATGACGCAGAAACATGGTTTACGAAGGGTACTCTTGAGAGGTTATGCTCTTGGCTGCTGAATCCTACTTTATAATTTGTGTAAATTGTATTACTGTTTTTTGTAAGGCCACTGACAAGTGTTTATCTTAATTTATAGCCTACAATGTCAGGTTTGTGCGGTTTGTTAGTACACCAGAGGTAGTGTTGGAAATGGTCAATACTTTTGATGCAGAAATGTCTCAGCTCCAGCTACTCAGAAATATATATTCTCAGGTTCTCTCATTATGCTATGGTGAAAGTACCAGTTATCTTATTAATATTTGGATCTTACTGATACTAAATTTCTAAATATTTAAAAGGAAATGAGTTTTACTACTGGACTGTTAAAAATAAAATATAAGTCTGATTATGAATTGTTAAAAATAGGTCATTGCAGATGGGCGGGTGAAAGCTGCTGACCTTACTAGTTTTGGTTTCTGGTTTGGAAAGTGCTTTGTGGTGATGGTTAGCCGTTAAGTGCTTTAAATACAGTTAGTGATCTTACTAATGCCTATCTAGAGTTCTAGACGATGGTTGTCTAGTGAGGCAGATTTGTAAGATGTACTGACAAGTTGAGGCTATATTGTGCTTACCTTGCATTTCTTTAATGATTGTTTGATGTCCTGCGGCCTCCATGACGTGAAACTAGATATAGATAACAAAAAATCAGTTGTTATTCTTCATAGTGTCATGCTATGAATTATGATGTTAGCCTTTAAGGATCAATCATTCAATCACACTGACACTGACACATGGCTTAAGTTGAAGTGTCAGAGTGTCAATACACATGTCCATTTGTAGAGTGTTGATATGGGTACGCCACGTAATATAGAGTCTAAAGGCTTGAAGCATTAAATCGATTTCATATTGTTGCCGCGTTGTTTCCTTAGAGTACTCCCTTTGTCTTTCTTTGTTGCATGTGAAGGTAGTGGTTTGACTTACAAACTTTACTTTGAAGTAGAATATGAAACTTATCATTGAATTCATAGTAACAAAACACTGTTATAAGAATACACTTTATTCACATGCCTGCATATTATGATGCTATCAGTAAAGGCGTTATCTGATAAATGATTGTTGCTGGCTTGCTGCCAGGGACAAGGTTGCTGCTTGTGTAAAGCATTTTGTCGGAGATGGTGGGACAACGAGAGGAGTCAATGAGGCTAACATGGTAATTGATTCGCATGAGTTGCTTAGCATTCACATGCCTGCATATTATGATGCTATCAGTAAAGGCGTGTCTACTGTCATGATTTCCTACTCCAGCTGGAACGATGTTAAGATGCATGCCAATCGTGAAATGATCAGTGGATATCTCAAGGGAACCCTTAACTTTAAGGTATATATTTGCTTCAAAGTCCATCAATGTGTGTAAATTAGCTAAGATGGATTCTCTATCTAACTTTATTCCTCACCCACTAGGATTACTTATCAGGGAATCATTTTCCATAAAATGCTGATAACTGCTTCTGAAGGTTCAACTTAGTTGCATGGCCGCGATTTTCGGGTTTAGTTAGTTTGTTTATGTAAGGATTCAGGAGTATCTATTTGTCTATAACGGTTTTTGTTGAGCCAATTCAGGGATGAATCTGGTGTACTCTATTAATGAGTTTAAGCTATTCAATCATTGTGTGCTACTCAGACTTGGATCCTGGTGTTGGGTGCGAGCCTGTGCCAGAGTGTCAGACACACCTGGCTGTCTTAAGAACATATATTATGTTTTTTTTATGAAATGAAAAGTCATTCTGGAAGGAGTGTCATGACTAGTGTGGGCACTTGGCGCGCAGCCAAAGTGAAATTTCGCACCAACATAGGAATATTTTTTATTTTGCAAATTGCGATGTCTTAAAATGTGATTAGTACAGTCTTTTATGGCGCCTGATTTTGATGTTTTTGTGTCTGTTCTGTTTATTTTGCGTTTAGGATATTCTGAACTGCACTGATTCTGGTATTATATTAATCTATTGAATCATTCAATTCTTTGTTCTGACATACTGGTATGCCTGTCCTATTTATGAAAGAATCTCTTATTGGTTGTTATCACATCTCTTGCATTTATGACAACTCTGTTACATTTGTTGAACTTTGTTGTGATTCAATAGCTTGCAACTCGCTTATAGGCTTCAATCTCTACGTTTACAGAGGGGCATATGGAGAATGATACACATTTCATACATGACTACACGAGTAACATGTCTGTCTTTTCCTGGCTCACCTGCTTAATTCTGTCAGCTGACCATCATTTTAGTCAACAGAATAATTTAGAACTCTGGATTTCATGATCAATGTTTGCTACGACAATTATAGTCGTCAGATATGTGAATTAATTCGTGAATAGCATGATCTTTTGTGCTTCGGTGTGGCCCTAGTCAGTGGTAATCTGTTGTTTTCTGTTACATGTGCCCATGGAAATAATACATTGAACGTAAGTCTTGTTGACATTAATTGTGTTTTAACGAGTCGTTTTGTCGGAACATTGCGCTAGCCATTTTAATGAATGAAGTGAATTGGTTCTTTTGCAATGTGTCCTAATAGTTATGCATGGAATTATAATGGTTCTATCACTATCAGCAGTGATGTATTCCATTTGGTATTCTCTTAGAGCCTTCCTGTGTTCAAGTGGATGGGTTATGTATCATCTGCAGCAGTGATAGTTGTCCTGACTGTTTGAACAGAGACCTATGTTCTGAGTTTGTTTTATGGCTTGGTCAGGTGGATGGCTGAGGCCCGTGAGAGACTAGAGAAGGCATGTGCCGAGGCTAGAGAAAGGTCTTTGGGTAATAAGGCGTCAGATGCCAAGTTAAGGGCAGAGCGTGCTGCTGTAGAGCGGGCAACAGCTGAAGCTCGCCAACGTGCCATGGAGAAGTCAATGGCTGATAGGGCTATGTTTGAGACACGTGAAAGAGTGCAAAGATCTGTGTCAGAGAAATTTACATCTGAGAGAGATGTAATCATGAGGCAGAGCTCTTTCCCCTCAGTGAGTTCATTCATTCTTTCTTTCTCATTCGACTACTGATGATATAGGTGCCACTCTAATTTTGTGTTACTGGATTGGCAGACTAGCGAAAGGCTTGACACTGGTAACAGTGAACCAGCCGAAAGGTGCAAGGCCAGATTGGAGCGTCATTGTTGATTTCTTTTGACTCCCTTCATCCGTTTAGATTGTCTTCATTTTACTCTGGAAGTCTGAAGTCTTAACATTGTTGATTTTGACCAATGGCTTCTCACAATATATAATTGTTACAACTTGTTAAAAATGATGTGAAACATTTTACATTGTTGCTTCATGTCTATGGATAAAAATGATTGCAAATAATTGTTTTGCAAATAATGTAAAACGGGGACTATAATTTTGGGATATCGGCAGTATATATATATTAGGTATGTCTTTTCGCTGTAGCAGTAAGAAACTGATCCATTTCTCTGATCTGTGACATTGTCTCAGGCCAATGCACTTGCAGAAAAGAATATGCGTGATCTTCTTGCTCAAAGAGAACAGGCAGAGAGGAATGTAAGTAACTTATGTCCTATGATTGCTCTTTACCAGAGGTTTGCTGAAGCACTGTATTTCAACTGTTGTCATCACGTCATCTACCTCTTTACCAGAGGTTTGCTGAAGCACTTGATGACAGAGGCCTTCCTGATGTTCACTTGGGCTTGTACGATGATGTTATTGTGTTCGATTGCTCTTGATTTCTATTGAAGTTTTTTTAGCATTGTATATTTTTAGAATAATTTAGAATAATCACAAAAAACATGTAAGATTCTCTTGTGTAAAAATACATTTGAGGGTTATCATATTTAAATAATTTGTCTTCATTTTTTCACAATTAAAAAAAAAAAAAAAAAAAAAAAAAAAATTTTCTTTTTTTTACCTCTTTGCGGCGTTTTTTTCAAAAAACGCCTCAAATAGAGGACCTAGTTGCGGCGTTTTTTCCAAAAAACGCCTCAAATAGCCTTTTCTATTTGCGGCGTTTTTTTAGAAAAACGCCTCAAATAAGTTCTTATTTGCGGCGTTTTTTTTTCCGCCTCAAATGACTATTTCTATTTGCGGCCCCCTTATTTGCTGCTACACAAAAAACGCCGCAAATGACCTCATTTTTGACGCCTCAAATAAGTATTTTTCTACTAGTGAAAAGGGTGTTGTCGATGACTTAAGTTTTGGTGTTAAGCCCCGTGATCGAATGTGTGATAAATTGCTCAAATTGATGGGTATTATGTTTGATGGAGTCGATTTGGCTTTCGGAAAGACGGTTGAGGAGGGACCAAATCCGAATCCATCTCCCTCGTTCGAAGGCTTGGAGGCTAAGATGGATCAAATTATTGGTCTGTGCCAAGTTAAGCAGGAAAACGAAAATTTGGGTGCCTCGGGAAGTCGTGCAGGTGGTAGTCGTGGATTCGAAGAGGATGTGAAGGTGTGGATGGAAAAAGTTGATAAGCACTTGGTGAAGATTGGCTCAGAGGTCTCCGTGGTGTGCTCGGAGTTGCTTATTATGAGTGATCGCCTTTCCTTTCTCGCATCTCAAGGTGGAGCAATGGTGCGTGATCATGGTCTTTTGCGAGAGGATGCTTCCCAAGCACTAGAGGCCGTCAAGGCACTCTCGCTCAAGGTGTTAAATTTCGAGCTCGCGCTTAATGCCCAAGGCCGCAATGTTAGTAGCTGTTTGGATAGATTGGAGACTCTCGAATACCGCACCCGACCCGATTACGTGAGCCCATATGCCAAGACACCCGCCTCTAGCTCTCGTTCTTGATCCTTCGTATCCGTCTTCGTTTTTTCAGAATTGAAGTTGTTGTGTTGTTATTTTGCTTAAGTCCTGGGTTGGACTTATAAATACATTACTCTAGTGGCCCAATTGCTTCCCTAGCCCATTAGGAATCCGAGGCCTTATCATATTTTGCCTCCCTCAGATTTCTTAATCCTAACCGGCTCAAACCTTTTTCTCTTTTGATGCGGCCCAAATTGTTGTTATCTTTTACCTTGGCCCATATTACTTCTTATCTTTTGCAGGCCATTATAAAATCACCCTAGCCGGCCCAATTTTCTTAAAACACTATTGTTACATATTCGGCCCATTGGCTTAGTACTTTCGGATTGGTTGTGTATATTTCTTACATTTCGTATGTGTTTGTGTGATATTTTCTATGTTCGTATCTTTTAATTTGTTTTACATTCTTGCTTATGCTTCGTCGTATATTATTCTAGTCGTTTCATGTCTTTGTTCTCATCTTTTCGATGATGTCCAGAGGGGGAAAAATGCGACTTAGATTAGAATTTGCCTAAGCTTGCTCCTTGTCGTAATTCATTGTCTCTTAGGGTCCTTAAAGGATATGGGATAGATAGAAGATAGAAACCCTAAGTAATTCTTTGCTATGAATGACCATTATTATATTGAGGGGGAACATACACTTAGACACAAAATCTAAGAGAGACTTGCCATCATCAAAAAGGGGGAATTTGTTGAACCATGTATTCAAATATATATACTAAGTATATATGTCTATGTTTTGATAATGACAAGTCTAACTATTTATATATTATATACTCGTATGAATAATCGTGTGCTAAGTGTACAGAATATTATTAACAAGATCTAATCTATCAAGTATTAAAAGGCTCAAGTATCTTAGTCAATGAATTGACTAAATCGAAGATTGATAGAAGATCACAAGCGCGCCTAATGAACTAAAGTTATACTTATCAACTATAGCTTTAGTACAAGATTGATTCAAGTTATAGCTAGTAGCTATAACTCTATATTATGAAGAAATGGTCGGAATATATGTGTTTGGTTGAAACAATTATTTCCAAATAATGTCGTGTACAATTAATGGTTAATTGGTGTTCTATTCTAAATATAGAATTGTTAATCTTAATAGGATTATATAAAATATCTTTGAGTTAAATAGGAATAAATAATTTTCTTATGAGATAATTATTTATTACTAAAATAAACTAAGGATTTTTATATGATCTTAATTGTCAAATAATATAATCGAAAATATAGTTTGTTACGACTTTGGGAAACGTGTAACATGTCACGATTACCATAATTCGTATAGGATTAAATTAAGTAAATATTATGTATTTATTTAATATCCTAAACAAACTACGATTATATTATGATAATATATTTTATTATCTTTGACATGGTTTAGGAAGTTGATTTAATAAGGATACTAATTGTTTATTATATAAAGATCTTTCCTAAATATGAATTAGGAAATTGATTCCTTATATAATACTTATAGTATATTATTAAATCTTTCCTAAATATATTAAGATTAGATTTAAGGTAGTATTACTAAAAGACTAGTATTCTAGTTTAAGTAATATTCCTAAATCATCTAGGGTTTAAATTACCTAGATATATATTCCATATAAATAGACTACCTATGACACATTAAGATACACGAAATACACATATACATTCACGCAAATCAAGAGAGAAAAACCGCCGATCATCTACTTCAATATTCGAGCTTTTCATTGTCATATCCGATTCAAGATTCAAGTGCTCAAGCATTGATCTTATACATTCAAGATTGTGACATCAAGAAACATTGAAGACTTTATCTTATTAACGTAAGATAGAACGAGTATTTAGCGGTACTCATTGTAAGACAAATATTTAACGGTATTTGTCGTAGCTAGATATTTAACGGTATCTAGATAGAGTTGCGACTAACATCAAAGTTGCACGAGTAGGATTGATAAAATTGTAATTCAGAGTTGATACTAATTTTATTAATCGAGAATAGTGGACGTAGGTCTCAAAGTGTGAGACTGAACCACTTCAAAAATATTGTGTCCCTCTTTATTATTTGTTTTACTCAAAGATAACCATACAACCATTCACACATCGAAGAAGATTTAAAAAGAAGGCATACTCAATTCAACCCCCCCTTCTTGAGTATATTATATCAATAGACTCTTCAAATATTATTGTAATTCAAATTTCGTACTATTAATCTTTTACAGATTCATCATATTTTTTATTAACTATCGTCTAGGTGAACCTAGAGTGACAACTACAGGACACGCGACCAGATTTTTTTTAACCATGCAATTCCAGAGGTGGAAGCGTTCCTCGAAGAGTAAGTTTACAACAACTATTGTATAAATTCTTAATGAGATTGGATTATCAAACAACTTACTGATTTTCACTTACCTAACGCGACACAGGCTACATTCTGACGGTGAACCAAGTAACTCCAATGTTATATCATATTTCTCGACTGAGTCTGAAGATATGCTATCGGGGGATAATTTGAGTACAATCTCTGAAATTAAGAAATGTCAAAAGGTAATAGTTTTGTTTTGTTTAGAATCACTCAATATTTCCAAATAATGTGTATGTATTAAATAATGAACTGTGTTAAATAAGCTAAATGAATATTAAATAAGTTTTGTGTTAAAGATATGCTGTATTAAATAATCCCAGTGAGATGGACACAAAATTGTGTTATCCATCCTCAATGATGTTACAGCCAATCTTTTATTTATTTGTAGATTATCACAGGGGAAAAAAATCACACTATCATATACTTGAGAGTTTATCTCCAATAACCAACATGTTTTTAGATAGACACCTAAATAAAAGAAAGCTGGAAAATTCACGTGAAATTCACGAGAATTTTTGGATAAACTCTATTGATTTTCATCATTATCGCAGTAGAGTTTATCTTCAAATTAAAAAAATCGCACTATCAAATCGCACAGTCATCCAAAAATTTTAAAAATCGCACTATCATATACTTGAGAGTTTATCTTCAAATTTCACAGGGATAATTTGAGTAGGTGTCTATCTCACTGGGGATAATTTGAGCACAAGACAGTCATCCAAAAATAGATGACCCGTGAAAAGCAATAAGGAGAAGAAACTGTAAGTAATGACAGAAGTAAATCACCAAATTGTTCGGCTGCAAATCTCCAATCAGTCCTGTGTTCCCACCAACAGTCGCCTCATAAGACAACCTTATAGATATTTAAGACTTTTAGTTTCACATTATTTTGGAATATATTGTCAATATTAAGCTAAATGTTTTATGTCGTTCAATTATAGGCCGGAAGATATGTCACGGTTGCATTTATATATGATGTTGATTTGAATGTCAAGTGGTACTACGATAGCTGCAAGCATTATACCAGTAAAGTGCTGAAAAATGATGCGGGTAGGTGGGTTTGCAAGAGGGAAAAATGCATTGGCAGTACGGAAGGGTCTGAGACTAGCATACCAAGGTATTATACTGACCCCTAAAAGAATATTAAATAAGTTTTGTGTCCATAATATCATACCTCATTTGATTCAGGTATCAAGTTAAATTTCGTGTCATTGGTACGGATAACGAACTATCCGAGTTTGTCATCTTTGAGACGCAAATTACAAGCTTCATCAAGGTCTCTGCAGCGGACATGCTATCTTCCCTCGAACATGTGACTCATATCCAATATATCTGTGAAACAATATTATAGAAGTTATATGACATTAAATAATGACATGAATACTACGTCAAGTTTATATGGCTAATTTCTCATCACAACATAATTCATAATGATAACAGAAAGGGCGAAAGGATGATATGCCAGACTTCGACATTTTTATGGACAAGCAATTTGTCTTCAAGGTGGAAGTTCACCCTAAATACAACTTGGAGCAAAATTCAAGATCATATACAGTACTTAGTATGAGTGATGACGAGGATATGGTGGAACGCTGAACAACTAAGTACTTGGCTATTAAGGTAAGCCAAAATGATTATTCAACTAATAAATATGCTATAATTGTCTTTCACAAACTTATTTTACTTATTTTTAAAATCAACCTAGGAATCTGAAGTTGGTAGTATGTGTCATGATGTGAAGATCAAAGAGCGTAAAGCATTGTCTGAAAATAAGGTATACTTTGCATTAAATATTATTTGATTTGATGTGAATATGTTTCTTTTTCATTAAATACAATGTTTCAAAAACTTAATAACATTATTTCTCACACAGGAACATTCATACGAAAGTTCAGCCAGTGACTGCTTGATCACTCCACCCTTAAAACGCTCTTTATCAAAAATGTTAGACACAAACAATGATGATGACTGTGACGTGTGCATCATAGGGGATAAATTTTCAGCTACCAAAAAACTGCTCCAAGTCAAGATTGAAAAGGAATGATCGTGGTGGAAGAGTATCAGTGTTAACATGTGACCATTTATCATATAAGACTATGTTTTTAGATTCCAGAATAAATTTTTCTAAGGGTTTTAGACCCCAATTATAATATGCTATTTTAGTCAACACGTTCGAATTCTATTTCTCATATTTTGTTCTAAATTTGTCATATAAGACTACCATTTCTATTTCTCAAGAGCTACTGCATTCCTTTCCTTAGTTCCTAAGCCGAGTGATGAATAAACAGAGCATAATAGTACAGGAAGTTAGGGGCAGAGGGAGCTTACCAGCCAAATGTACCATGATCCAATACTACAACAGTGTCTGACTGCATTGCAGGATCATAAGCCATGATACTCTTCAAAGGTACCCCCTTCCCGATGCATTAGACATCTAGGAGCAACCATTCACAATGAGAGATCAAAGGATGCATTAAGAAATATATTCCTCAATACAATTCTCTCATGCTCATGACCAACAATGCTTCCCAACAATGGGCCTCTTCTAAGATGGAATAAAAGGTTGGCTGTAACATCATTAATTTTTGGTTGTAACATCATTAATTTTTATCTCCTAAGTAATTCGGAACAGTTTAAAATTATAAAGTTAGTAAAAAACTACCTTGCTATTAGTCTCACGTTTAGATTTACCCACTCCACTTCTTAAGTATTGAAATCTCTTAATCGTAAGAATTGGTGCTCTCGGTCGTCACTTTAATCTTGGCATGATCTCTGCCTTCTTTTATTTGTGCTATATATCCGTTTCCAAATGCAAGTTAAGGGTTCCCCATTGTGGATAATCAAAGTTTAAGAACTAAATTCCTAGATCGAGTAAATCCTCTCAAAAAAAGCAAAAAAAATCAATACCCAGAAATTATAAATGGCGTTGAATCCCTATTTACTGAATATACGGCTTATATAAGTTGGGTAATTGTATGTGATTCTTTATGGGAAGGATATGATAATATATGGAATTGATTATACCCAGAACATGTCCATATTATGTCACTCAAACCCATTGCATCCTTTAACACCATTATTTTTATGGGAAGGATACGATAATAATATACTAAGAACAAAAGGTTGGCCGCTAAGCAAATTTTGTGCATCAGTAATTTCGGTAAAGAGAGCAACAAGGACAATTTTTGTTGCTGATGGGTTTGGAAACCATTTCACCTTGTACCACCCCTTGGCGATTGGGTTCACTATGGTGATACTAATTGGTAAAACACATATTCTGAAGGAAGTATACCTCCATCTCCTTGAAGTCGGCTCCTCCCACTCCAACAATGAGTATTGACAATGGTAGATCGGAGGCCTTCACGATTGTATCCTTTGTCTCTTGGAGGTCCGTGATCACTCCATCCTGAAATAAGCAGTCCACTACAATTAGTACTGCCTTCAAAGTGGCATATTAGAGGTACCCAGACTGCATTGTCGGTAGCAACAGCATGGAATGGATCAGTGGGACATTTCGTCAGGTCAATTGATGACTACTACTTTAGCATAGATGAGAGATTTTAGGGATGTGTCGATTTTAAAGTGTAAGCTTGGGCTATTAATCATCCTTATAAACTTACAATGCACAATAATATATCTGTAAATAAGGAAGAATCTGGAGAAAATAATCTAGGGTACTGTAGTCCAGAAATCATATACTTATCTAATGCAGAAGCCAAGCTGCTGACGTGGCATCACGTAAAAGAAGCTCCGTCCTACGTGGCGCGATTTAAAGCATCCTAACATATTACTAACTAATTGTCCAATAAAATTTAAATATAAGAGATTGCATTCCATAATTCCTGAAAAAAGATTTGATTCCATTTGCATTAAATTGGTTGACGTGATCATGTATTTCAATTAACAATAATTCCAGAAAAAAGATTTGATTCCATTTGCATTAAATTGGTTGACGTGATTATCTATTTCAATTAACAATTTATTTAATTCCATAAATTCCATAATTCTACACGTGATTTAATGCCAAGATTGCATTCCATAAGAACTCAAATTGTCGAGACTGAAAAAATTTGAATATAAGAGATTCAATTAATTAATAATTAATTAATAATATAAATTTATAAATTTATAAAGTCAACAAGCCCATCCATTCCATAATTCTACGTGTAAAAAGGTAATATAAATAAATTTAGGTAATTTAAATACCAGATCCGTCAAATGACTGCCAAGATTGCATTCCATAACAACTCAAATTGTCGAGACTGAAAAGATTTGAATATAAGAGATTCAACTCATTAATAATTATTAATAATAATAATCATGGTCATGCTCCGTAAATTTCCTAAAATGATAAGAATAATATTAATAATAATATCCTACTAAAGATTGATACACCAGATTTCCCTAATTCCTATTTTGTAAATAATAATAATTTGGAAAGAATAATAATAATAATAATAAGCTGCGTGAATCATGGTGGATCTTTTCCTAATTCCTATTTCCAGTAACTTCGGCCGCGCAAATACTTCGGCCGTGCAAATACTACCACCGTGGAAATACTTCTAGGGAGATTCAAGAATCATATTTATAAAGATAATTATATAAACATAAACAAATCTCTCATCATTCACCATTAACAATGGCGCTACAGTTGAAAAGAGCGGCAAACTCTCGGTATAGAAGGAGGAATAATGGCGCTACAGTTGAAAAGAGCGCCAAACTCATTGACAATAGCTTTGTCGTCCCATATAATCCCACATTGTTGCTGAAATACCGTGCACACATTAACGTAGAGTGGTGCAATCAGGCCAGATCTATCAAATACTTATTTAAGTACATTAATAAGGGCTATGATAGAGTAACAGTACAGTCCACCTACGCAGTCGGAATAATCAGAATCCTTATCAGATAGATGAGATCCAAAGGTATTATGACTGTAGATATATTTCACCGTGTGAGGCTGTTTGGAGAATTTTTTCGTTCGACATTCATTATAGGACGCCACCAGTTGAGAGGTTAGATTTCACCTACCAAATAAGCAGAGGGTTGTTTTTAATGATCTGATCACATCAACATGGTCATTGATAGAGACAACATTACCAAGACAATGTTTTTGGCGTGGATGGATTATAACAAACACCATCCTGAAGCAAGAGAACTGACATATGCTGAGTTTCCAACGAAGTATGTGTGAAAACGTGATCAAAAGAGATGGGACAAAAGAAAACGAGGGTTCTCTCTTGGAAGGATGCACCATATGTCACCTGGTGACGGTGAATTGTATTATATGAGAACATTACTGAATTTCGTCAAGGGTCCTACATCATATGAGGACATACGGACGTTTAAAAATGAAGTTTTTCCATCCTGTAAAGAAGCATGCTACGCTCGGGGATTGCTTGGTGATGACAAAGAATATATTGACGCTATTAAGGAAGCAAGCGAGGGAATCAGGTGTATACCTAAGACACCTATTTGCTTGCCACCTTACTAATGGCTGGCAACTTGGCTAAGCCGGAGTTAATGTGGGAGAAGACCTGGACTCTTTTGTCCGACGATATTCTCTATAGGAGACGTGCAACGCTAAGGAACGAAGGTATTTTGAAACCACACAATTATGTTAAACTAATCCATCCTTATGATTTTTTTTGACATATATGAATTACAATTTTAAGGTTTCATGTAGTGACAGTTCACTCTTTTAACGCTCTTTTAACTCTTGCAGATCTACAACTTAGCGAAAGAGAGCTTCAACAGTATGCTCTGGCAGAGATTGAAGCACTGCTGAAAAGCAATGGTAGCTCCCTCCGTAGGTTTGAAAATATGTCATCCCTTGATGATTCATTAACATTAGGAGATACAAACCAGTTGATATTAGATGAGTTGTCTTATGACAAAGATGCACAAAAGGAGGAACATGTTAGACTTATTACATCTATGACTGAAGAGCAGAGGGTTGTGTATGATGAAATAATGGATGGAGTCCTGACTGGACGAGGAGGGGTCTTCTTTCTTTATGGATATGGCGGTACAGGCAAAACTTTCATATGGAAAACTTTATGCGCCGCGTTAAGAAGTCAAGGAGAGATAGTACTTCCTGTAGCTTTAAGTGGGATTGCTGCAATCCTACTTCCGAATGGAAGGACAGCTCATTCAAGATTTGGTATACCAATTAATGCATCTGAGCATTCCACATGTCCGCGCGTAAAACCAGGTACTGATTTAACTGAATTGTTGATAAGGACTAAGCTTATAATATGGGACGAAGCACCCATGGTAAATAAAAATTGTTTTGAGGCTCTTGATAAGGGTCTAAGGATGTTATGAGGTTCTCTGCTGAAGGTGACCCGAATAAGCCCTTTGGTGGGAAAGTTATCGTATTTGGCGGCGACTTTCGGCAAATTCTGCCCGTGGTGCCTAAAGGGAGCAGGCAGGATATCGTGGCCGCTTCGATCAGTTCTTCATACTTATGGTCTCATTGCAAAGTAAATTTTTATTATATTCGAATTTAATATTTTCTACAAATATAAAATGTTTAAACTTCATTTTGATAAGTTATACTTTCTTTAATATAAAGGTGTTAAAGCTCACAAAAAACATGCGTCTTCAACTTGGAGACCCTAATTCCAGTGTAGATGATATCAGACACTTTTCATAATGGATATTGAAGGTTGGAGATGGGTTAGTCGGTGGTCCTAATGACGGGGAGGTTGAAATTGACATGCCCAATGACATTCTAATACCCCTATCAACTGACCCTATTGCAACTATTGTCAATACTACATATCCATCACTGGATGATAATTTAGGGAACCACGCGTACTTGCAAGAACGTGCAGTACTTGCTCCTACGCATGAAATCGTTGAGTCAGTCAATGATTATGTATTGTCCAAGATTCCCGGGGATGAAAAGGAATACTTGAGCTCAGATGAAATAAGTAAAGATGAGAGCAATACATACATGCAAAATTTTACGTCTTTTTCAATCTTCGTAGCAACCGTTGTTATTACTTTGGCGTCAAATTAATAACAACGGGTTTTGTAACAACACTGTTGCGCCAAATTAATAACAATGACTATAATGTATTACAGAGTAACCGTTGTTATTGGTGTAACTATTAACAACGGTTCTTAGAGTCGTACCCGTTGTTAAAACTAATAACCACGGTCGTAAAACAAAAACCGTTGTTACTAGTGTTAATAAGATTCCGCGGCGACCTGATAATACATTCAACAACGGATTTTACTAATTTTCGTAAATAAGCGTTGTTGAATGGTCGTTGTTATTGCCCGATTTTGTAGTAGTGGCTACTGTCTAAGGATGTTTTGACAACTAAACAACTTGGTTGTTGCTTTAATATATGATGATGATGATGATGATGATGATAGACCTAGTAAATGAGTCAGAGAGGTGGGGCCAATCCGGATTGGGTCAGTTCGGGTCCAAATTACTTATTTAAATGTGTGTTTCGGGTCTATATATAGTTATTGAATTTCCGTTTTTTTTTCTGTTTTGATATTTTTAATAATAAGGTTCGAAAATTTTCTATACAAATATTTAAAAATCAATTAGACATTTCTTATATGTGTGATACAAATATATAATCATGACCAAGTATTTTTATAAAATATGAGTAATATCTTATCTAACTACATAAGTTCGAGCCGCTCACGAGTTTTTCGACCCGAGCCAAACGGTAGCTCAGCTTGACTCGTTAAGCTCTTGAGCCAAGTCCGAGCTTTGACTAAGCCGAACTCGAATTGCTCACGAGCTGTCTCGTATTATTAACAACCCTACTTGTTTTTCATTAATAATTGGAATGTTTATATAATATAATTCTAAAAAGGTTTTTTCCAAGATTGATAGTATCTTACAAGATAGGCCAATATTTAATGACAAATTATCGTAATATATAATATGAGATATTATTCTGATGATACTCCAATATCTATCAATTGCTATAACCAATAAACGTTTTAAAGATATTATTTATTGCCATTTTCATGATTTATGACATTCCAATATCTATCAATTGTCATGACTCATAATACTAACATGTTAAAATATCATTGCCATTTTCATGATTGATTTATTAATATTATTATTGATATTATTGCTAAAGTGGCGATTAACCCCATAACTTTGAGCAATTGTGAGATTAAGCCCCATAATTTTCAAATTTAGTGATTAGGCCCCATGACTTTGAGTGAAAGTGAAATTGAATCCAATTTTTTTATTTCCAACCAAAATTGCATCCAAAAAACCAATTTCATTCATTTATACAATTTATCAATACAATAAAAGTTGTTATAAATTTATAAATTGTATGAAATTTATAAAACATTTGGGGAAAAATTAATATTTGAATGAATTACATAAAATTTAGAATTTATAAAATAATTTCATATATATATATATATATCAATTATACTAAAACTAGTTAAAATATTTAAAATGTCCTATATAAAAACTATGTTAGTTAATAAATTATTTAAATTCTTGTAAAATATTAAAAATTATTTAATGTACAATGAATATAAATAAAAAATTATTAATGTGATATTTTATTTTAAAATTAAAAACATGGTTGAATTTCATCTTTTATCAAAGCTACGGGTTTTAATTGCTACATTTGTAATTTATGGGACTTAATTTCACAATTGTTGAAAGTTATGGAGGCTAATCACCAGTTTCGCGAATTCTATAGTATTATTAAAATCATTATTCCTCCATTGAGAGGTAATCGAAAGTAAGGGAAAGAGAAGGTAATGGAGAGGTTCTTTATCCCCGCACGACGACATGAGGCTGTTGGAGTAACGCAAGACTCCTATTTTTATTTGCTTTTTCAACTTTGACTCGAAAATCTTAAATATTGACGTCATTTATGTAATACGGAATACTTTTTCTATTTTAAGCATCCGTTTATTTGTATTCTTACTTCATCCATAAAATGAAGTTAATCTAGCTAGTGATGATGAAACCAGGGAGGGATAATATGGGCACTCGCCATCTTGGCCGATGAAATTTTCCAAATTTTTATTATAGTTTTCGAAATTTTTGAGTATACTTATATTATTATTACTTCGCATCCTCACTAAAATTTGTCGCCCCTAAACTTAAATCGTGACTCTGCAATTACAAATAACAACACATAAATATAATACAGTACTCTATAAACTCTAAAAGATTTAAGGACCAAGCAAGAAATCATATTTGTAGGGGCAAGAATAAAAATATTAGAAAGACAGTTAGCAATGTCTTAGTATGTATGAAGATGCACGTTAACTTAATAAATGCTTCAACACAGGTTCGAGATCTATTGTGGTACAGCAACTCAGCAACCAGTTGGTTCCAAAGATCTTCAAATCTATTTTTCTGATACAAGAATTAATTGCAGCCTCGGATTTTTTTCATTACAGAATCTTTTTTGTAGGGAAACGATAATGTCACTATATATTTTGTTAATCGTACAAATCCTTTCTAAAATATTTCAGGGAAGGAATATGACAATGAAGCAGATTCTTACGCAGCCTTTAACACTAATTCTCATTAAGACGGGTCAAATAGGTAGAAAAAAACAAAAGTATGATACTCCCTCCTATTCGTAATAACCTTCCCTATTCGGGGAAGGCACGGAGAATAAGGAGGAGATTATTATATTGGAAAGTATTGGTGTGAGGTTGGGTAATTGGAGAGAGGGTAGGTATTGTGGGGTAATTGTTGTGAGTAAGGTGATTAAAATAAGTACTGTATAAAGTATGAGTATGGTGGGGTATTTGGTGGAGTGAGGTGAATAAAATATGTATAAAAACTTTACTAAATAAGGAAATAGGGAAGATATTGTGAATAGACGAAAAAGGAAATAGGGAAGGTTATTATGAATAGGAGGGAGTATATAGTAAAAATAGTAAGTTTTGCTTCGATTTGTGACGGATATTTTGTGAGATAAAATGGATACAAAATGAGTTAGTGGAGAAAGGGGACTACATAAATAGTGTCGGAGTGAGAGAGAAAAAGTGGGTATTTTGTGAGAGAAAACGGTATCCGTCACAAGCTTGTGACGGATACCGCCGTCACAAATGAAAATTTGTGTAGTAAAAAAGGCTTACCCTCGTGTTAATAGAAAGAATATTTCCAATATTGTCAATAAAAAGAGAAATTCTTCCCCAAGTAGAAACACGGAAATACGAAGAGATCTTAACATAATGACTAAGACGAAGAATCATGACAATAGGACACGTGTCTGAATTTCACTCCCTACAAAATTATACTCCCTTCGTTCCGGTCATTTATTTGCCTTTGGTGTTGACAGTACCCAACGAAAAAGAAGGCAATATGAAATAGGCAAATAATTGATCAAGACGGATGAATTATAATTTATGAGAAAGTGGAGGGGGCCAATTTAGTCTTTCAAAGTTGAAAGATTAATTTACTGAGAAATTTTTTGTTTGCTGCCATTTCTCTGAGAATACATTACGGAGTTCAATGCAAAATGCAAAATGCAAAATGCAACAAGAAACAGTTGAGCAAATTCCAGCATCAAGAATTCAGAGAACATATGTATGTTACCAATATGAACAAGCATCTTAGAACAACACAGTAGAAGAAACGAAATAACAAGCTATAAATTTAGATAGTTTGACCCTAAAGACTACAACAACAAAAAAAGAGGGAAACTATGCCATATGAATACTTTTTCAGGTTGAAGCAAACCTCAACATCAAAACCGCCATCAAGGCAGCGACCCTGAAGGTTATGTCTTTCACGCTCTTGTCCACTCTCATGACCATCTCATCCTCTTCAAAACCCGTCTTGGTAAAGTTCTTGCGAATGCATATGATAGTGTCCCTCAGTCGATTCACGGACCAGGAAAGCCAAAATAGTCCAACTCCGAACGCAGATGTAAGGAGATTGGGTGTGGTCCCACAAGCAAGTTTATAGACCGAAGAGAATATGACAGCAAGTCCAGTCCCTGTGATGCTGGCAGAGAACTGTGTCAAAAGTTGAGGCAGTTCTAGACTTGATTTCTTCAATGCATTCATCATTGATTTGCTATTCCGGTTTTTATCCACCATTAGGGATAGAATTGTCTCAAAAGCATGAAGAGAGTTGCTTCTGTGAAGATTCCGTTCTGTAGTCGCTTTCCTGGCTTTTCGCTTCGGCTTCAGATGACCTTTCTTAGGACTGTATTGCAAACAACAATGTTGAGGTGAACTCGTTTAACTCGAGTGTTTTTACATCTATTACAACATTGATTACCGAACTACCTCAAGAGCTCCCACAAATGGTGGTGTAAGGGGGGCAGATGTGCGTATGCTTTCCCTTTAATGACCCACATCAAAAGTTGTGTCAAGAATCACATTAAAAGAAGTGAAACCACTTCAGCGAACCACTTTGTTCTATTCCATCATAATCCAAAGTCAAAGAAGAGTGAGTCTTAACTCCAATGGAAACATAAGTTATCAAAACACTTCATATTTATCATTTTTAAGCATGTGTAGCTATGTATCTTCAGAGAAAATATTGGTCAAAATAATACCACAAACGTTTGATAACCAAAGCCAAATGTGAGCAATATAAAAGGAATGGAGCAGGAGTGAAAGGAGGGAAAGGAGTACTAAAAAATGAACCAAAAGGAAACCATGCTAGCCACCCTCATTTTCTTAAACTAATCGTCAACAAGAAGCAATCCTAATATATGTATTCAAGACAGTTTAATGCCATCATACCGGATTAGTTTCTACCGATCCGGATATCCTGATGGCCTAAGGACAATATGAAAGCTAATAAATAATCACCTTTTAAGTGGAGAAGTTGTCACAGTTTCTAGCATCATAGAAGATACATGATCCTGCAAGTCAATAGCATCACTCCTGCAAATATGCAAAATTAGCTAGTTACTGATGCGCTGCGTATAATTTATGTAACGGAACAGTTAAATAATAATGACAAACTTGTATAGCACTGTCTAACCTCTAATGGGGTGTTTCACTGTAGACCTGTCAAAACCACCCGACCCAAAAACTTATCGTAACCCGACCCATAACCCTGTTTTTCAACTCAAACCCGACAGGTACCCAAACCCGTTTTGACCCGTAAACAACGGATCAAAACCTGACCTACAGCAGGGTCGACCGTTGGGTAAGACAATATATCTTTTTTTAAAATACACAATATCATATAGGTATTGGACTTTTAAATTTTTGAGGAGAAATATGTATATATGCGGTATGCCAGTATGTCAAATGTGTTTCACACCGTCACTTTCACCATAGTATGTCGAATTACATTCCACGTCAGCACCGCCAACTCATCACCTTGGACCACATGTCAAGTCATCACCTCGAAATGTGTGTCGTACCATCACTTTTACCCATTCCACGTCATCACTGCCACCCCTTCACCTTGGACCACATGCTACGTCATCATCTCGAACTGTGTGTCACATTGTATTACGTCGAACAACACTCCACGTCACCACCGTCACCTCATCACCTCAGATCACATGCCACGTCATCAATGTTATCCTATTTGAGTCTCATTTGTCGTACTTAACGAGTTAATGAGGGTAATGATGATGATAACGATGATGATGGCGAGAAAAGTGACAATTAAGTTGACTAAGCCCAGCAAGAGGAGAGAAAACGTAGAAATTACGATACAAAAGAGGTTTTAAAAAATGCGAGAAAAAGATGTTGATCGACCCGTTTTTTACCCCCGAACCCGTATAGACTTGACCCGCATTTTATCCGACCCGAAATACACCCAACTCGTTACCCGAACCCGAAACTACTCGACCATAACTTGCCCTGAAAGGTTAAGGAGAGTAATGAAACCCTTTATTAGTGTTTGTTTTACCTATTCTCTCATTCCCATTCTCCCTTCCTTAACCCCTCAGTCCTCTATCCCATATCCTTTCCCTACTAAGCCAAGCAATCACCATTGGTCCATCACCCACCTACTTTATCCTCCATCACCAACATTCACCCTCACTGATGTCACCGTGCCGTTGCCTCCGTCGAACCCTTGGCGCATCCCAATTCCAAACTATATCTCCACCACGAAAACAGCCAAATACCTCCATAAAATCCTTCCCACAGGTGTGCTTAATGAAGATTCAACTTCAACAAACTAGTTTGCAGACCGATTGATCTTTTATCCAAATAGAAGAGGAAGGGCGGGCAAGAATGCAATCATGAGAGCCTTAGTAAACAAAAAACATAATTTTCTGCAAAATGATTCTTCCCATGCTAGGTAGTATAATAAGTGGTCACAAAGGTTTCATCTTATAAGTAATAAGCTACTTGTCCCCCAATACAACGTTACTCAATGACGTACGCCTATGGCGAGGTAAGGGGGTCAGATGTACGCAACACAACCTTACCACTCTGCTAAAGAAACAACGATGTTTGCTGATGAGTGATGACCTATAATGAAAATTCACCACAAATGCATGACTCAAGGTACAAGAAGCATAGAGAGTGTAAAGAGTCATTTTGCTTTAATCTATCCTATTTAAGTGCCGAAGAACAGTTTGCTCTCATTGGAAATGGAGAGAGATATTTTACTTCTGTTATAAAAAATCTGAATACGAACTACTGCAATAAAGACATTAAAAGATAAATATGAAGGAGGAACATAATACATACCATGTAAAGTGAGGGACAAGCATCTGCTGTTTCGTAGACTGAACTGAGTCCTTTGTCACAGCGAATTCAGCTAGAACTGAATTCAGATCCTTCATTTCAGCTGCAGTGTCAACCAACGAAAGTCTCCCTTCAGGGGCATCATAGACTAAATCATAATCAGTCTCTTGGTGGTAAGAATATCTATTTGCATGACGAAAGGATTCCTTTGCCTTAAAACAGTTATCAAAGTGAAAGTTAATACTAGCTACATCTTTCAGGAGCACATCACTTGGGCTTGCATTAAGCTCCCTGAATTCGGACACAATAGAAGGAACCGGATAATCTTCCCTTAAGTCACTCGATCTAGACATTAGAAATTCCAAGAATTCTTTGTTGTTTGTCCATTGCTCGTCCATGCTAAAGCTGGAGATTATAGAATCATTGTGCATATCTGAAACATATACAATCATAATTTAGACATCAAACCAACTACATATCTTCTATAAGAGATGGTTGAGATGCAGCTTATAAAGAATTGGAAAAACTCTAAGTTCACGTACGAATAAGAATCCAAAAGTGTACCATTCCGGCCTTTAATATCCGTAAAATCTATAGAGAAGAAATCGAGAAAAAATTCCTGTCTTACCTAAACACCACATCATACTCGAGTCCTGACTCCTGACGTGGTGTTACCAACCAAAATCAAACAACCACATAATCAATCTTTAATATAAGTCATACTAGGGCGACCTGTCTTCCACGAAGAATTTTATAACCACTCTCACACTTAATCAACGAGAAATGACACAAAAATCCCTCGACCATCACTGGAACTAATGGTGAAATTTGACAGTTCCTTCTCTGACATGGGACACCAACAACCACCGTTACCTTCTACACTATCCATAGCAACATCAAACTTTTCTCTTACCCGGCCCCATCCTGACAACTAGCCATCTATAACTATTCAGCATCCACCATCTCATCTTCTTATCTACGACAATTCACACTATTCTATCGACTCTCTATGGAGTTCCTGGAGTAGGTGTTAAATTCAGGATGACGGCACTGGAAGTACAATTCCTCTGCCCAAACTCGGAATTTTTTTCAAGCGCTTTGCTGATGCAAATTGTTTGATACTGTCGGAGAAGCTCCACTTCAGGGATAAGTTCAAGAGGAAGTGGAAATAACAATTGTGAATTGCCTAAATGACACTGGAATGGAAAAACATGGCTAAGCCTATAAGTAATTTTGAAATAAATTGGCAATGAGAGATGAATTACACAAATGGAAAAAATGACTTAAATGTAGTGTAGCCGCCATCTATGAGAAGCAGCCATGGTTTTGGAGAGGAGAACAGGAAAGGGGTCACTATAGCCTCAAGGCTGGAGGGAGATGCACAAGTTTCATATTTTATTTATCATTACGCATATGACATGTGTAATATTTTGAAAGGTAGGTAACACCACATCATTTAATGAGGTGGTGTTTAAGTAACACATAAAATTTTCTGAACGAAAATGCTGAACAACAAAATCAAACCACGGTTACCGGGTGTGTAACTTGCTCGATTCGTTTTCGTAATTCGACCAATTTAACGAATTAGATTCAAAAAGCGTATTACAAAATTTATAATTCCGGAACTCGTCAAATCTAATTTGCTACACCTATCATAATTCGCTAATTCGTAATGAACAATTCCCAATAATTCGTTAAAATATGTGTACAGGTCCATTTAAATTTTTAAACAAACACCCATATCTTGCATATACTTTAATTTTTTAAAAATATTTTGTGGGTTTTAGCCAAGTCCTATAATTCGCTATCTGGGGGAATTACCAGCGAATTGACATGAAAACGAACTGCGAATTGATTCGCTTGAATCAATCCGGAATTCGGAGGGGGAGAGTGAATTTGGTAAATCTGAATCAAACATTAACAAGCAATGAAAATATCCCGTGAGTCAAAGAGATCACTGGTCATATGTTCAAGAAAATTCCAAATCATTTCTCTAAAATCGACAAAAAAATCCAGCATTTAAACCGTCACTCCAAATTCACAAAACTATAAAAAGGCATATTGAAGAATGACGAACGAAGGACACGATGTGCTGTCTAGAAAGCACTGTTGATGCATATGAGATTTATTTCTACTGGAAATTATAAAGGAGACTATAAAAAGCTGCAAAGTGAACCTTGGAATTCAGCAGGAAGAGACGTTCTTCTCATAGCTAAATAATTTACAAATTGTTTGTATCCACGCGATCCAATTCTTATATTACGAAGATCATTCTGCTCATGTGACACAGCAGTGCTTGATCTAGAGATGCCATGTCTTGATCCAGGTGTCGGCAAGAAGGGCAGTATATCCTGCATAAACCATGTGATTCAGCATTCAGACAGCACTTTAACTCTTAACAGAAGATCATATAAACATAGTACTCCATAAAACTTAGTGAACATGAAGGTTTCGCATGGGCTAATCAAGTTTCAATTGTTCTACAACGACAAATCCGACAATTATCAGACATTCCAATAACCAGATGTTCACCCATCCATACATGTTCAGAAACAGAACAATTCAATACATAAAATCCAAATCAACGAACTCAAGCCAGATTGAAATCCGATCATCATATAAAGCATAAGCATAGGTCACAAGTAAATAAATGCAGTAAAACTCTACAGACCATAATCATAATTCTCCCACAGTCTCAATCATTTGTTTACCTTTGATTAAAATACTCTCCTTCACAAATACCAGATTCATATAAAAAGTAAACAAATGATTTGGACGAGTAAAATGCGGTCTTAGCAACTACACTAAACTACAAAACTACAAGACGAAATTTTGCTCTGGCTACGCCCCTGCCCAGATGATCAAACCCAACATAGAACAAATTCAGCAAACTTAAATTAGATTAATTGTAATACAAAAAAAGATTAAACCCTAATAAAAAAAGAAACTAACCTTGAAGGGTTTGGAATTTGGGTGTTCTTGATAGAGAACAAAACCAGGAGGAAACCCAGAAGCAGCCATTAATGAGAGAGAAGATTAGTGTTCAGAAAATGGAAATTCTGATAACAAAAAACTTCTTCTCAAAATTGGTAAACTGCTAGAAAGGATGATATATGATCCAGAGAATAAAATTGGCCAGAAATTCCATTATAAGACAAAATCGTTGAGATTTTGGTGTTAGTTTGAGTGGTGTGTGTATCTTTGTCCACTTTGCTTTGGGATTTTATGAAGTTTCATTAACTTGTGGCGTTGAATTTTACGGGTATATAAATTACAAATTGCAAATTACTCTACAAATTAGAAGCCAAATTTTATCGTAATTGCCCATTTATGTACGAGTTTTATTAAATTATGAACTTTTTTTTCATTAATTTTTCATTCTATACCTTTGCCAAAAAAAAAGTTCTCTCTAATTCTCCCCCCCATAAAAAACCTCTAAACCACACAACTATGGATGCTATTTTCGTATCGATCAAATAATAATTTTAATCTCTACCTCTATTAATTATATTATATGAAATTAAAAAATTGATTTAGACCATTTTCCTTTTTGAAAGATGATTAAGACTAATTAAATTAGGATTTTTTTAAATCATTTTTATATTTTGTTAATTTTCTTACTTGTTCTTTTTTTTCGATTGTTATTTGGATTGAATTACTATCACAATAGAATTACTTACATGATTTAATGTAGGGTGATACTCAATCATAGACTTAAATTACTCAATTATGAACGTAAATTACAATTATACCCTTCTTATTTCTCCCCACCCAAATTCCATTTTGTTTCAATACCAATATATCCTCTCATACAACCACTCATCATCGATCAATTTCTTTATCCCTTTATTTCAATTGTTGAAACACAGGTGTGTCGCCTCTTTTTTATTTTATTTATTATTCTAATCCTAATTAGTCTAATTGTAATTCCAATTAGTCTAATTCTAATTCCGGCCTTGCTTTTGGATATGGATTATGATTTAGTACGACTGTGGTTTTGAATATCAGTTCCGACATTGATACAATCTTTATTGCTCCAGAGAACCCAAATTGATCAATTATGAATTAATGAATTTATTAAAATGTAGAACGAGGATGGAACGTGAGAAATCAATTTTAATCTATATCGCACCGGAGAACGGAAATCGTTTGCCTGAGAATGTGATATTTGAGATATTGTCGTGGTTACCACCGTTGGACGACGCTGAGAATGTGATATTTGATAAAGGTACAGATTATTACCTGATCGATACAAGAGTTAACATCATAGTTGTGTGGTTTAGGGTTTTTTTATGGGGAGAGAATTAGAGAGAACTGTTTTTTACGAGGGGTATAGAATGGAAAAATAATGAAAAAAAGTCCATGAATAAGTAAAACTCGTACATAAATGAGCAATTACGTTAATGTATTGGGCTTGTATAGATTAATGTCATAATAGCAAAAGGAATCTCCTTTCGAGGTTTACCTAAAAGCAAAAACAAACAATAGTCTCAAAATGGGAGGAAATTATCGCATCAGTTTAATGAACATACCCATTCTAGAACTTCTATTGTTTGCTGGATCCCAAATCATGGTGTGTTAACCAGGTTTGTTGTTGAAGTTGTTAAGGTCAATGCAGTCGTGTAGATATTCCGAAGCTATCTTGAGTTAATCATATGCCACCCGCTAGATTAAATGGCATGGCTCTTGTTCTCCTCATCCCAATATGGTGGGGGAGGGGGCGGTGGTGAAGGGTGTTGCACGACATCTCGTGGGTTGATAGTTAGAGTGAGAAATTGAAATAAAATCGTAACTGTTGTGAAAGATAAGGTTATGATGGTCAATCACGTCCATAATTGAGTAAAACTCGTCCATGATTGAGCAACACCCAATTTTATGACTTCGTCCGTCTTTGAGTGTGGTCGACAACTAGAAATCACCAAAAGAGGCATGAATACGGACAGAACAGGAATACGATACACACACATGAAACGACATCTTGTGAAATTAGGATACACGTTATTTAAATTTAATAAAACTATACTTCCTCCTATTTAGGGGTTAGTTCCTCTTTCCGTTTCAATGTTAGTTGAGTGTTGTTCTCTTTTTGGGTGTGAAGTTACTATAGGATCTTCACTACTTTATTGTACTCCCTCATATTTCATATATTGTTCCCTTTGAGCAATAACTTTAATGTATTGGGCTTGTATAGATTAATGTCATAATAGCAAAATGAATCTCCTTTCGAGGTTTACCTAAAAGCAAAAACAAACAATAGTCTCAAAATGGGAGGAAATTATCGCATCGGTTTAATGAACATACCCATTCTAGAACTTCTATTGTTTGCTGGATCCCAAATCATGGTGTGTTAACCAGGTTTGTTGTTGAAGTTGTTAAGGTCAATGCAGTCGTGTAGATATTCCGAAGCTATCTTGAGTTAAACATATGCCACCCGCTAGATTAAATGAGCATGGCTCTTGTTCTCCTCATCCCAATATGGCGGGGGAGGGGGCGGTGGTGAAGGGTGTTGCACGACATCTCGTGGGTTGATAATTAGAGTGAGAAATTGAAATAAAATCGTAACTGTTGTGAAAGATAAGGTTATAATGGTCAATCACGTCCATAATTGAGTAAAACTCGTCCATGATTGAGCAACATCCAATTTTATGACTTCGTTCGTCTTTGAGTGTGGTCGACAACTAGAAATCACCAAAAGAGGCATGAATACGGACAGAACAGGAATACAATACGCACACATGAAACGACATCTTGTGAAATTAGGATACACGTTATTTAAATTTAATAAAACTATACTTCCTCCTATTTAGGGGTTAGTTCCTCTTTCCGTTTCAATGTTATTTGAGTGTTGTTCTCTTTTTGGGTGTGAAGTTACTATAGGATCTTCATTACTTTATTGTACTCCCTCATATTTCATATATTGTTCCCTTTGAGTTGGGCACAAGGATTAAAGTAGAGAATAAAATAAGTGTAAAAAATTGGGTGAGATTTGGTGGTAGGAGAGTGATGAGCGAGTTTTGTCACCAATTCTCACTATCAAAAAATATTTATAAACCCGAATAAAGTAGTAAAATTGGGTTGTCAATCGCAAGGATGATGGAGATAATTGCATAGTTTGGTTCGAGTTATAGTTTAGTCGGGGGTAATAGGTTGAGAAAGGTGACTAACAACTAACGAGCAATAAAAGCAAGGATATTAAAATAAGTCGATAAATAAAAGAATTAGGGTGTCGGGGTTACTAAGGTAGGTCTGTAATAACGAAACATGCAAATGGAGTCTAAGGTCGCTCCTATAGTAGGTCTAGGTTCGTCTCGTCATTCGATTTAACCCTCCTAAAGTCAAGCCATATCCTAGCTCTCGCTATAAACAAGGTCAACTAACATACTTACATGCCTATGAAAGCCCTAGACTATCGTCAAAGACAAACAAAGCTAAGATCATGCTCAACCGTCGTTGAAGCATTTCATCAAACACGTAACATGCATAAAATGGAAACCCAACAAAGGAGAGTGCCCAAGTCTAACCCTAAGCAAGTTTCATAACTACCAACCCACCAAAGCACACCCCTAACCCTAGCAAGAGAACTACTCACTCATGATAAGGCATACAAACAAAACATTGTAGAGAAATTGCTAAACATGTTGGATAATGCAAAGGTAAACAAAAGAACAATGAAAACTTAAACAAATGAAACAACTAAGTAAAGAGAGGAGAGATTATACCAACAACTTGAATAAACTTAGGAACTTTGATTACAAAAGAAGAATCTTCTCTAACCCTCCAAATTACAACCAAATATCCACTAAAAAAAGTGCTAAGAACAACTAAGAGAGATTACTTAAATGATTAACTATAAAAGATTAAGCAAAAACTAAGGAAAGATTATGAGATCTGATGTGATTTTTTGAGTCTACAAATGTAAGCAATGAAACAGTAAAACCCTAGGAAAAAGTGTCTTAAGGAATAAAAATTTGCGTCAATGAAAACAGACTAAATGCGGGTTTATATAGTGTGTGAAAATCTGAAGAATGACTCTCAGCCGGTCTGGGACCGGCTAAAAGTCCGAATGTAAATTTTTGACTTTTTTCCTTCAACTAGCAGTCTGCTGCCGGTGAGTGGCCGGCTAAGAATCTGGCTTCAGGTTTCTGACTTCTTCTCATCTCGAAAAATGATTAAGTGTGGAATAAGGGCCCCAGCCGGCCGGCCGGCCGCCGGTCGCCCATCGGCTAAGAACAATGTTTTGAGTTTCTGATTGTTTTCTCTTCTTTTCTTCTGAAGGTCAAGTCAAGGTTCCCAGCCGGCCTACCGGCCGCCGGTCTGGGACCGGCTGAGAAGGCCTGGGATCATTTTCTTCTCAAAATCTTCACTTTTTGCAACAAATCCGTCTCGTTCGCTCCCGTTTCTTCGTTCCCGCCTAATACCTACAAAATGGAAACCAAATAGGCACAATCGAGGCAACGGGAATGAAATCAAGCAAAGGCACGCAAAACGGGGTCAAAACGGGATCAAAAAGGAAGAAAAGATAATGAAAATCATGACCAAAATGGGACTCATCAGAATTCCCCACACTTAAACCTTACTCGTCCTCGAGTAAGTAATCAAAAAGTTATATAACCCTTATTTGAAAACATGAAATAAACTAACTAAGCTAACTAAAAGCCGGATCGGGTTTAGCTACACCCGTAGCCCTTTCAACTCACAATTTGACATCCATGAGGTAGAATGCCCTATCGCAAGGCAAGTTTGGTCTTGCTACAAAATTTTGATGCAAACAAGTGAAAACAAAACACATATAGACAAAAAACATGCATCGAGAAAACGGCCAACCGCTTTCCTCATCTAAGCGGGGTTTAGAAAAACTAAACAAAGGAGGTCTATAGCGTAGGATGCCGACTTATGGTCTAACCACGGTATCAAACCCCTAAATCAAGTTCAAGCAACCAACAATGATATCACCAAAGACCAAGAAACTAATTCAAGGTGGGTAAATGAAAGCACTAAGCTATACTTCCGAGATTGACACGGCGCACGCATGATTCGACTCCATGCTAGACAATTAACCGATAAGAAAACCCCAAAAACCGACTCTCACGGGTGTCATTTTGAACAAAGGTTGTTTCAACATGCACATGAACATATCCACGGATTAGAGGAACGAGCACCATAGTTATGTGTTTTGACAAAACATACCACGTAAGGAGGACTACTCACAATCCTAATCTGGGTCGGTTTGATGGGCCGACCATAAAAGAGGCTTTATCCTCACATTTGAGTAGCTAATGTCGGTCTTAGGTCAAGTCTAAGGTCTAACACGGTTTCACATGGTGGTCGATACTCGGTCATTAAGCCTAGACTTCCGGGTTCCCGCAAGCAAGAACCCTAACAAGGTGACATCAAGAGGTGCAAGCTATTATGAGGGGTAAGACACAGGCAAGATAGTTATCATCATTGACGGCATATATCCTCCACTTTTCAACCTCCAAAGCATATTTACAAACAAATGCAAAAGAGAAAAACCGACTAACACATATTCATAAAACTATGAAAAGGAAAGCATGTGAAACTACATTTAAATTAACAAGCATGCAACAACACATCGACTATCCAAGCAGCACATCATCAGCAACAACCACAAATTCCCCAAAGGAACATCCAAGGCACAAAAATCTCGTTCTCCTTCATGCTATGAAGATAAAAAGAAAGGGGAAGGGGAGAAAGAAGTAGAAAAGAGTATACCAAGCTTCTTCAATTTTCTTAATGCCTCGGACTATTGGTGGTGCCTCTGCCACTTGTTATTCAAACAAACATATACTCCCTCCGATCCAGACAAAAGGTAACAGTTGCTTTTTGACACTATTCATGGTCGTAGGGAATCTTTGATATTACCATTAATCTATAAGATAAAATATAGTCATGTGGGATCTTGTTTGATTTATCGTCATGAATGCTATAAGAATATCAAGTTTTTATAATTTTTAATAATGTGTAACTAAAGATATTCACGTTGTAAAACGTGCCTCGACAAGTGTGATAAAGCAACTGTTACCTTTTGTCTGGATCGGAGGGAGTATATATAATGCAACTAAGGGAAATAAACAAAGAAAATGAAGAGCATGTTTTTTGGAATTTTTCAATTTTTTTCAATTTTTAGGCATTTTTTTGAAATTTTCTTCATATTTACAAAAAGAAATAAATATTCACAAGGTAGATATTTTCCCTCCCCACACTTAATATTTACATTGTCCTCAATGGAACAAAGTGCTAGGGGAAATGAAGAAAAAACGAAAACAAACATGTTTTTCGCTTTTTTGGAATTTTTAAGAAATGAAAAACTTGTTTTTGTATTTTCGAAAGAAGCGGTTGTTCCTCCCCACACTTATCTATGTGCATAATGTGTGGAGGAAAACCGGAAAGAAAAGAACATGTTTTTGAAGGTTTTTGGTTTTTTAGTTTTTTTGGATTTTGTGGTTTTTCGAAAGCAATAAAAACAAAAAGAAACAAAACAAATGAAAAAGAAAAACTAAACTAAGATGCAATTTTACAATGCTCTATACTACATGGGTACAATCTATATGTGACAATATGTGCGTGACAAAAATGAAATCTAATGCAACTATATGAATGCAACTACATGCAACTATACTAAACATGTGAAATGATGAAAAGAGATCTAAAACTAACTATCTAAACTAACTAACTAAACTAAATGAATGTGAATATGAAAAATGCAAAGGAATGAGAAATTTGGATTTAGGGATTACTTGTTTTTGGATTTTCAATTGGGAGCAAAAACATCAACAACACCTCAACGAACGACTCACTTATCATCTCCTGCTCCATCTCCATCACCATCTCCATCACCATCTCCATCACCCTCTCCGGTGTTGTCCACTTACATGCAATCGTCGAGGTTGATCATGACGTCACGAAATGGAGAAGGCTGGGAGCCGCTTGCTCCGGGGTCATTAGTCATACCATGGGAGGAGGAACGACCTGGGTGGCCCGAGTTCCCATCCCTACGCACTTCTAGGGGGGAATCGGGCTAATATAGTAGCCCGGCGCAACATGTATCTCTCCAAACTAGTGTCCCTCGGGAGGCACATATCCAGCCTCAGGGGGAATGTAGTAGGAAGGGTGACCACCGGAAGGATGACGATATCCCTAGCGAACTAACTGGGCATAGTTTGGGAAGGACCCATAGGCTTGATCGTGGTATAGATAATCAAGCCTAGAACAAATATCCTGATGGCGGCGATCTGCCAAAGCCTGGCGCTCATCGGCTAGCTTCTGACGCTCATCGGCTAACTGCTGCCACTCATAAGTCTTCTTCTGATTAAGGTCCACCCGGACCATGAAGCCGATAAGATCCTGATGCAAATGGCCAGAAGGAGGGGGAGGAGCGGAACTGGAACTAGAACCCTGGAAGAAGTGAGGGCCGCCGACAAAATGAGGCATATTAACGTTTGGTTGCTGAAATGGGAGATCGGAAGTGGTGATACCGGTATTCAACTGTCGTATCCCGTGTCGTAAATTTCGTGGGATGTCGTGTCCCGCATCCGTGTCGTGTCCGTATCCGTTTTGGTGCTACCTAGCTCTTCAATATGGGTGCTTTAATCTTACTATGATTAGACATTTAGACGTAGTAACAACTAACAAGTCCCAAATCCTAATACTACTTTTGTGAATCCTGAGAAGTACATAATATTTTAATATATTAATTTAATATATGTATCTTAGATTAGATATTAATTAGTATTGGTACTCAGTCTTGTTCGGGCTACTTCTATTTAACGTTAAAATTTATTTTCAATTAAACAAAACTACTTTGAAATTGCATAACCCATAAATTTTGTTTTAATATATTTCTCTATGACATTTCCTAAACGGATTATTTCATGAGAATAATTCACCTTATGAGTGCCCTTCAAATATCACTCCATCATATTAATAATTGTAAATTAATTCATCTTATTTATCATTCTTCCCATAACAGTCTAATTGGAATTATTGATAGCATGGATAAGATTGATTTAATTCATCCTTAGAGGTGTTATGAGATGAAGGGTGAATATAATGGATTAATTCGGAATTATTGATAGGATGAAATGATATTTGTATGACATCCATAGGATGAACATTCTCGTGAAATAATCCTTCTTCAAATTATGATGAAATAATTTATGAGACAAATTCACTACTCTTGCTATTAATATTTTATTTGAATCGATTGTTTAGCTAATTTTCATATATACTTTCTTTTGTTGTTAGTATTGTTACTTTTATTATATTCGTTATTACTACTATTATTTTCCCTACTCCCGCCGTAACTATTATTATTTCCACCATTGCCGCATTAATATTGATAACTGCGCTACTCTTGTTGTTACTTCTATTACTTTCATTACTCCGCTTACTGCTAATATTGCTAATTTGACTATTCAAATAAGGGATCACTATTATATTATTATATCTAATGTTACTACAAGTCTTTACACTACTAACAAGGTTACTTAACTATTTAGACATGTTATTTTAAGAGACTTATATATTTATATAAAGATATTGCATTTAAGCATTAAATCAAATCAAAATGATTATGGAATACTTGATTTATTAACCTTTTAATATTTTTTAAAATATAACATACTTATATTATATTTGTGTATGTTAAATAATTAACATATTTATACTAATTAATATCATAAGTGTAACATATTTATTGTAAGAAAAATCACATATTTTTGTGTTCTCTAAATTTATATTTCAAGCAAAAGTGTATATTATTTATTTTAAATTGAAATCCCTTGATCAGGTCTATCGCACAACGTTGTCGATAAAAAAACTGTATAATTAATTTGTATAGATTTATTAGTAACATTAAAATACCTTGGTTTCTCTAATATATATAATCTTGAAATATTGATTTACATTTATTATAATAAGATATATCTATTTATATTTTTACTTTTTGTTGTCTCAAACAATAAACTAATTCTATATATTAAATCAACAACCACAGTGCTGAGGCGTCAGCCTAAGCTTGTGGTTGAAATTCAGTGGGTCATCCATGTTCATTTAATGAATTAATTGTTAATATATGCTGATCACATTGTTTGATATAAATGACACTCGTATATGATGTATACTAAACTATTAATATATGAACATTTCTTCAATATTTTTGACAATAACCTTATTAATGAGAAGCACACCAAAAATATTAAATTAATAACTACTAGTATAAAGAATTGACTTAAAACACCCAAAAAAGTGAAGGGCAAACGAAAAAATATACCAACAAAAACGTTAAAAAAAAAATTGTGGATGACTTCCTCAACAAATCAATCGTGTTACACAATAGTGACAGGTAAAACTCTCACATAAAAGGTTTTGAATTTTTTAAAAATAATATTCCAAAGTGTTAAAATTGTATTAAATTTATTTTATTAAAGATTACAAGTTACTAGAATTTTTTTAAAAAAAAAAACAAAATTGGAATGTTTGATTATTATATGTAATCAATTAATTTTTTTTCTTACCCTCCATACATGAATATCAATGGTTTAATGAAGACCATTGATAATGAAAAGAACAAGTCTCATATGAAGGATTGAGAGACAAAATTCGAGATTGAGGCGATAGCCTAAATTTAGGGTTGTATTTATTGAATGTGAGATTTGATTGTATGGTGGAGGACAATGTAGGATTTTGAGCTAAATTGATAGATCATATTGTTATATATGAATTAGATACTTAAGTTTTTAGATGATTTTGAAGATGACTAGCTAGATCAATTTATGCAAAGGAGTTATGAGTTAGTTTTACTCATGTAAACAATATTTTCATAATTTTATATGATAAATATATTTTTTTATATAATAAGCATATAATATTCCCTTTCAAAGCAAACTACGACGAGCGTACATGTCATGACGGCCTTCGGGTCTGAAGGAACTATGTTAATTAAATTACAAAATTTCATCGTAGAATCCAAAATCTTGGCTAATAAGACAATTAATTGACATCTATAAAATCTTATTAAAAGGGTAAACTAAAACATCAAACTAATATGACGTGGCAAAAATTAAATGTGACATGGCAAAAATTATTGTGACATGACACTAATCTATATAATGTAAATTTAGTAAAGTAGTCCCTTCATATACACATAAAATATACTAAAATGTTTTTACAAAAATATCATTATTTTTTTTGCATATCATCATTACTGTTAAATTAATTGTACATATTAAATATTTGTTGAGCCAACATATTGTAAAAGTGATATTACATCTACAATTCACATTGTATAATTAGATTTCAAAGAATTAGGTTAGAGTATTTAAAGTTTAAAGATGAGTAATGAAAATTTATGTGACAAGAAAAATGCACTACGATAATAAACTCGCTACAACATTATATAAAAAAAGATTAAGCACCTCATTAACTCACGTGTCATTTAATTGATGTCCAAATATTATGGGTCACATGCCTACAAGTACAAAAAAATATAAAAATATTAGTTGCAAACACAAAAAATAAATTAATACAAACTTTTTAGTTTCCACTCACAACTTCGGTTATTAATCTATCATAATCTATTTAATATATACTTCTTTTATTTATATGTTTGTAATCACCATTTATAATTTGGAGTTATGTTATCATAATCTTTATGGTTTTTCCCAACTTTTCTTCTTCCCCTAAATAAATTGTTGATATTAATGCGAGAATTAATTACAAAAATAATCTTATATAACTATCTCATTACTAAGCCTATTTTTATTTTTATTTTTTTAAAGTTGATAGGTAAAGTATACATAAAGAAATAAATGAATTGTTTCGTTTTTTTTATCGTTTTTATGTTATGGGCTAATAATTAGAATTAGAAACTAATTTAATTAATATTTTGTGTTGGTATTGAAATTGCAGGAGGCTAATATACTACATATCAATAACATTACATGAAATTGGAAAATAATGGTAATAGATCTTCTTTTCAATTTTCTTTCGGTTTGGATACTCTTTTTTTTGTCGGGTTTTCCATTTTTATTATTGTGTGTGCAATATAAAATCGTAGTATTATTGTTGAGTGTTGTTGTCGTTGTTGTTGTTGCATTGGTGGTGTTCAAAAGAATATATTTTAATTTGTTATATATTTTAAATCACTTTAATTTTAAATTATTTATATGTGCATTTTTTCTTAAGTCTTATTGTTATATACTTGCTCAATTTTGTTTAATTGGATATAATTTCATTAAATTAAATACATATATAAATATAATATATAAATAAAAGGCAGGGCAAAAAATGATTAAACAATTCTCATGCAAGGTAGATTTTGTAAACAAAATATATAAAAAAGGAAAAAACAATTAAAGCAAACTTTTTACATTTCATTTATCCCTACTCTATATTTATGTCTATTAAATTTGCTAATAATGAAAAAGGACGATTAAAAGTCACAAAACATTGCTACATATTTATGTATATATTAAATTTGATAATAATATATAATAAAAAATATAAGTCATCTAAAAGTCATAAAATGCTTCATCAATTGGCTATAAATATTTGATGGAAGATAACATTTGTGAGCCATAATTCAATCGAGTATTTTGTTTACCCCATCACCGAGAGAATTGTATGTGTAAATCATCATTCTTATCAATGTAAGGGTATTACACTAAGATAAGTGTATTAAGGTGTTAAATTAATAGTTTATTTATTTATTTATTTTTAAGTTCTATTGGTTATGAAGTACTATGACAATTTTGAGCTTCACATATGTTGTTTTGTTGTTATTTAGGGGCTATCAATATTTGTGGAGTTGTGCTCTTAAAAGGTAAATATACTTACATTATTATTATTATTTAATGTTCTATTTCTTTCATTATTTAAGGAAAAATTTAAATTAATATAATCATAATGTAATATTAAATAAATCAAATACCACCATTTTTTTGTTATTAATTGCTTAGTGGATTTTTTGTAGGGATGATTTATTGGAGAAAGAGAACTATACGAAGAAGGGTATGCTATAATTGCTTAAACAAATACTCCCTTATTTCCCTCAATTTTATATTATAAACTAACTACAAGATTGACAACATGAATGTTAATGACTAATTAAAAAAATAGTATTTCATAAACTTTAAAATGTATGTTTTATTTTTGTATGTGTTATTTTTTTATTCATAATTCTCCCTTTGAAAAATTGCTCTCATAAAATGAAATTTGAGTTGCAAAGATTTCAATCATATTAACAAGTTGGACAAAATAAATCTTATTGATATGAATAATGGCTAAATGTCCATTATTATTAATATTTATGCTTACAATATAGTTAATAGGCTACTTAAAATATTTAATTTTAATTCACACGTCATTTTTATATTGGCTAATGCATAATTCATCTATATTGAAAACTAGATTATTCATTTATTTATTCAATATTGTAAAATATCAACTGCGTTATCGATTTATTTATACAATATTATGAAAAGACAAGACTAAATATTTTATTAATATCGCAAATCTTGATAGCCCTTAAATTTGAACAAAACAAACGCGTACGATGAAGTTTGAAAATGTGATGAATATTTCATAACCCAACAATGGAACTTACATAAAAAAATATATAATTAATTTAAAACCTTGACACACTTAACTTGATGTGAATAGATAGATAATACATATTAGTGGCACATACAATTTTATTGACAATACGGATATGAAAAAATATTGTTTACAAATTTTGGCTCTATCAAAAAAATATAAAAAATTGACGGGATACGTTTTATGACTTTGAGCATTTTTTTCTATTATTATTATCAAATTTAAGATAGACATAAATATCAATCAAGGTTCATCACTTTTGAGCATAGGTGTTAAAAAGATAATACTAAGTATCTTACTATGTCATGTGTTATTAAAACGTTATATCTAAAATCATGTGTCACATGCTTATAAATAAAAAATAAAAGTAAACAATGTTAGTTGCGAACACAAAAATAAATTAATACAAACTATTTATTTTCCTTTCCTAAATTTGGTTATTAACTACATTTTTATTTAGCTTTTGTTTCTTTTATTTAATAGGATGACTTTATGATTTCCTTCACCACTTGTAGTAGGTTACTATTTAACTTAATTCATCAATTTTGCAAAATTTGAAATTTATGATTTTTGACAAATTGATATAGATGATATATTAAGGCTAGCATTTATTAAACTTTTTAATTATGCTACTATTCAAAAATATGATTTATAAGAAATAAAATATTGAGATAAAAAACCCTCTAATTTAATTAAAAAGTACGTTATAGGCTCTTTACACTACATAATTTATCATTCTAAAAAAAAGAATAATAATCAAATATTATGCATTAATTAAATAACTTTTAAATATAATAAAAGTCAAAACTATATATTTTTAAATGGATAAACTAATTGCTCGGACAAATCTTAATAATATGATAAAATAACAATACTAAAACATATAAACCCGTGAATATCACGGGTCACAAAACTAGTTATTTATTCATAACCTGATCAATATTCAAGCTTATGTTAAGTCCCCGTTGTGTTTTTGGTCCAGAAGTCTTTTAACTTTTCTGTTAGAACACAATTTGTTGATGATGACAAGTTACCTTGATTAATCTTATGTTTGCTTGAGTAGTACAAGAGATTAGCAAAGTGACATAAAGCTCATTGAAGATCACAAGATCATATGTCAAGATGCAAGCAAAGACAAGAGAAGGCCAAGTCTATGAATATGTTGTAAGCAAGGTAGTTTAACATTCATTCGTATTTGTTAGAGGTGCAAAATCCTTGCAACAGTCCAACAGACTATTGCAACTGGAGTTTCTAGTACGGTCATGGAGATTATATTTCGAAAAATATTTCTATCAAAAGATGTTGGTATTTTTGGTTCATTTACATATTTCAAAAGTTTTACAAACTGAAAGAAATTAATTTGAAATTCAAAAGCTCACATTGCACATGAGGTCTAAAGGCTAGAAAAAGAAGAAAGTTTACTTTTTCCTTTTTTGGCCATAAGACCTTACAAAAGGAATGTTCTCTCTTACACTCCTTACCTTTAGTGGCTTGCCTTGAGCCTTGCAACCATGTGCATTTTTTCAGATTGTAAAAGACACTCCACCATTTGAACCCTTGGGTAATAGAGTTAAGCAAACAAAATACACACTTGAGAACACCTCTCACTCGCCCAAGACCCTCTATAAATATCAACACCTTGGCTCATTAATTGCTAAGACTTTCTAAGCATTAATTGTTAACTTTGCAAAAACCTTTTAAGCATTTACTCTTCAAGTTTATTTTTGCAAAAGTTTCTGTTTTTAAAGAAGTCTTCATTTGTTTTCGAAAAGCTATGATCTCCTTGTACTAGTTCGCATTTCTAACGAGTATAAATGTTTGTTCGATGAACCTTGTGTTTAGATCTTAAAAGTAGTCTCCATGTTCTTTAAGAGAACCCTTGAGACATTGATCGTGTAAACCAAAGGTAGAACAACAAACTCTTAGAGCGGAGTAGCTTTAAGTTTGAGTCAAGTCTTCGAGCGGAGTAGCTCTTAACAAATGCAACCGGAGTAGGTTGGGGAGTTGTTTTGTTGTAATAGTTTTAGTCAAGCGGAGTAGCTTCTAAACTTTCAATAAAATAACGGTTGGACGTAGGCTCCGGAGTAGGAGCTGAACCAATTTTTTACATCGTTTGTTTATTGCTCTTTCTCGTACTTGTTACTCGTTTCTTGTTATACTCATAATAGATCTGCTCTATGCAACAGTTCCTCATACTGTTGCTTAGTTTCTGATCTTGTTGCCTTAAATCGTGAAACACTTAAGCTAATTCAGAAATTTTTAAAAGGTCACCTAATTCACCCCATCCCGCTCTTAGGTGCTAAACTCGTTCTTGATTCTTCAATTGGTATCAGAGCCTTGTGCTCTTGATTCAGGTTTTACCACCAAAGAGAAAGATCCGTAATCATGGACGAGTCTAAACACACTAAGTACCCAATTTTCAAAGGTGAAAACTATGCTTGGTGGAAACACCGCATGGAACACTACGTTAAAGGTGTTGACTACGAATGTTGGATGATAATTAAAAAGGGCCCACTTAAGATTGAGGTGACTGATAAGGAAGGAAACACGACACCAAAAGATGAGGAAAAATATAATGAAAACGATTACAAAAAGATCGAGAAAAACTCTAGAGCCATGTCCATTCTTCAATATGGCATCGGCGACCAAGAGATTAATCGTATATCGGGTTGCACTTCGGCCAAAGACATTTGAAACACCCTAAGCTTAGCTCATGAGGGTACGTCTCAAGTCAAGAAGTACCGTGTTGACCTTCTCATGCAACAATATGAGATGTTCAACATGGGAAAGGACGAGTCAATCAATAGTCTTTCATCTCGTTTCTCTTGCATTGTTAATGAACTTAAGAGCCTAGGTCGAAATTTTGAATCCGAGGATTTAGTCCGAAAGATCCTTCGAAGCTTAACTGAAAAGTGGCAACCGAAGGTGACGGCTATTGAGGAAGCCAAAAACCTTGCCACCCTCTCCCTAAATGAACTAATGGGATCTCTCATGGCTCATGAGCTTTCTCTCACAAAACGCTCTCAAGAGAGTTCTAAGGGAAAGGGGCTCGCTCTAAATGCTCTCTCAAGTGATGAGGAGGATGAGGATGTTGAGTTCGCCATGTTCACTAAGAACATGGCCGGCATAATTAATGGTCGTGGGTCTCAAAGGTTTAATAACAATGCTAGCAAAAAACGTTTTCCAAAGAGGAGATCTAATTCCAATTTTGGTTGCTTCAAATGTGGTGACAAGGGTCACCAAATAAAGGAATGCCCAAAGTGGGACGATATTAAGTCCAAGGAAAAGCGTGATTTTGCTAAAAGAGATTACAAAAACAAAGTTATGACTGCCATTTGGGGTTTATCCGATTCCGATGAGGACGAGTACCTTGAGGAAGAATTGGATGCAAAGTTAAGTATCTCTTCAAAATAAAAAACCGAAACCTCAAAAACATCAAAGAAAGAAGCTGCCATATGTCTCATGGCTCACTCGGTCGATTCAAGTTCCGACTCTGAAAGCGAGGTAAAATGTCTAAAGAAAAAGGCCCGCGCCTTTTCTAAAGACAAAATCTGTCTTCTTTTAGATGATTTTATTGACAAGTGTCGTGTCCAAGGAAATAAACTCGTTGCTATGCAAGATGAAATCGAAAGTATTGCCGAGGAAAATGTCAATCTAAAGGAGAGTCTAACAGAGGTAGATCAAACATGTACAATAACCAAACTAGAAAAGGAAGTCAAAATGCTTCGAAAACAAAATCAGTGTCTTGTGAATAAAGCTGAAAAAACTCATGCAACAGACTCATGTAATGTTGAATCTGAACTAGGTAAAGAGGTCGAGTCTCTAAAAAGAAAAGTTTCATCTCTCACAAAGGAACGTGACTCCCTCTTGGTTGAACTCACTTCATGCAAACTTGATAACAAACAACTAGAGGAAGTTGCGATCTTATTAAGTGATGAAGCTAGTCATGTCAAAGGAAAGATTGACAAACTTGAAAGAACGAGTCTAGATCAAGTTAAGAAAATAGAGACCTTGACCAAAGAATTGCTTGATGCAAAGCAGTTCTATCTCAAATGGGAAGGAAGTCAGAATGTCTTAGAATTCTTGTTAAAGCAATCCAAAGAAAATGAAAAGGCTTTAAAAAACTCTGGACTTGGTTTCAGATGCAACAGTAGTACACACTGTTGCAACCGAAACCAAGACCCAAGTCAAAGAGATTTCAGACGACGTAAGTATGCTGGACTACCTGAATACATCATATGCTATTACTGTGGAATGACCGGTCATGAGTTCAATGGTTGTCCTAAGAGAGAACTTGACCTAAAAAGAAACACCAAGGTTGCACAAGAAATATGGGTCAAGAAGGACTCGGTGTCTAGTGTTAAGAAGGGACCCAAACTTGTTTGGGTTCCTAAACTAACTGTTTGATATTGCGTAGGCATTAGTGGGGGGCAGCAACAATTGGTATTTAGACAGCGGATGCTCTCGTCACATGACGGGGGAAGAAGACCAATTCCTCTCACTAGAGGCCTACAATGGAGGCATGGTGACTTTTGGCGATAACAAACAAGGTGAAATCGTTGGTATCGGAAAGGTTGGTAAGTCAAAATCACTATGTGTGGACAAAGTGCTGCTTGTCAAAGGATTAAAACACAATCTACTTAGCATATCACAATTGTGTGATCGAGGTAATATTGTTGAATTTCATGCTTATGTGTGTAAAATCCTAGATGGAAAGACAAAGAAATTGGTACTAGAAGGTAAACGAGTCAAGGATGTGTATATGATTGATTTATGTTCTTTATCCGGTCAGAAACTTTCGTGCATGAGCGTCCATAAAAATGACCCATGGCTTTGGCACAAACGTTTGGGCCATGTCAATGCTAGAACATTAAACAACCTTAGAAGACTTGACCTAGTGGAAGGTCTACCAATCATAAATTTTAAATTCAACTCTTTGTGTGATGATTGTGTCAAAGGAAAACAAGTTAAGAGCTCATTCAAGTCGAAAAAGTGTATTAGTACATCTCGTGTCTTAGAGCTTGTTCACATTGACCTTTGCGGACCCATGCGTATCACAAGCAAAGGCGGTAGTAATTACATTTGTGTTATTGTTGATGATTGTTCTAGATATGTGTGGTTATTGTTTCTTGGAACTAAGGACAAGGCTTTTGGTGAGTTTTTAATTTGGCTCAAAATGGTCGAAAACAAATTTTCTCTAAAACTTGGTGCTTTAAGATCCGACCATAGAACCGAATTTGAAAACCTTGCCTTTGAAGCCTATTGTAATGAGAATGGTGTTAGCCATAACTTTTCGGCCACACGAACTCCGCAACAAAATGGAGTGGTGGAACGAATGAATCGAACTTTGGAAAATATGGCTAGGACTATGATCATTAGTTCTCAAGTACCAAGAAACTTTTGGGCCGAAGCCGTAAACACCTCGTGTTATGTCTATAATCGAGTCATGATTAGAAAAATCACCAACAAAACTCCATATGAAATTCTACGTGGAAGAAAACCCAATATCTCATACTTAAAATGCTTTGGTTGTAAATGCTTTGTTCATAACAACGGGAAGGACAACTTAGGCAAATTTGATGCCCGTAGTGATGAAGCAATTTTTGTGGGATATTCAAACCATAGTAAGGCTTACAAAGTCTTTAACAAGAGGACTATGAAAATGGAAGAGAGCATTCATGTTGTATTTGATGAATCTAGTCTTTTTGTATCTCAGGAACAGGAAAGAAATGAAGAGGATGATGATGAGTTTGAGCTTGGGATGGTGCGTCATGACATGGACCAAGTGTTGGAAGCCGAAGATCTGGAGCAACAGTCAGAAACACCTTTGCATGGGGAAGCAGGCCATAACTCAGGGGGAACCGACGAAGCTTCATCTTCAAATGAAGCCAGCACGTCAGGAGTGGAAAAAGAAAGCCAAGGCACAACCATTGATCCACCAAATTCCAATGATCAAACCCCCACACAAAATCAACCCCATGCAACAGACTCTGAAACTGTTGCATCTGAACAGAATGAACAAATTATCGCTCCCAACACCACCAACACCACCATACCAAAAAGATGGAAACACCAAAGCTCTCACCCTCTCGAAAACCTAACCAGTGACCTTGACTCAGGGGTAAAAACCAGATCCTCCCTCAGAAACTTCTGTGCCTTCAATGCTTACCTCTCACAAATTGAACCCGACCACATCTCAAAAGCTCTTGAGGATCCTTGTTGGATCATGACCATGCAAGAAGAGTTGGATCAATTCAAAAGAAGTTCCTCCTCACTTTGACGGAAAAAAAACTTTGTGATTTTATGTTTTGCAATGACAATAAGAAAAACCGATTAGGAGTCTATATTTATCTTTAAGGTTGGTGTTCATATATGATCAACTTATGCTTTGCTATTTTAAGGGTCACAAATGTAAATGGATGGAAATTTTGATTTGTGATTATCATATGTACATATCTAAAAAGACAAATAATGTAGTGTAAAGAAATATTTGAGAAATTGTAGTAGTACCGTTTACTTAAAATTGTATAATACAGAGTATAATTTTTTTTCCACTTTTTATATCTATTATGTTCACATGTGATATATTCTGAATATAAATTGTATTGTTTATATTTCATATTTTTATGACAACTTGGTGATTGCAAATAAAATCATAATACAAATTAAAAATATTAAATAATACATACTTTAATCATAACCGAATCATCATTTTTTACATTCTTTGATAATAAGTTAATAACCATATTTGAAATAGATGGCCCGTGCAATTTACACGGGTATAAAACTAGTAAGAAGGGATTAATTATCATACAAGTACAAGTAATACAACCAATAGAAATCTTCACCTCGACGTCAATGAATCATGAAACATAGATTCGTGGTAACTTAACTTGAAAATGAGAGTAAATTACCTCTTTTAAAATTCAGATTTCAAAATTACTCTCTTTTAAAATTCAATTTTTAAAAATTATTTCTTTTTATAATTTTTTCCTAAAATTATTCGTTTAAATACAGTTTTATCCGGACTTGATTCAAGACAACAACTTAAATTACTTGTTCTTTCTTGAACTTATTTTGTTTGTGCCTTATCCAATTTATACTTTAAAACGTATAATAATGAATAAGTTTAAAAACAAACGGAATAAGACACCTAAAGTAGAGTTTGAAGCCGTGTTTGATAACATTGCATTTTAAAGGGGTACTTTAAAAAAAAAATTGAATTTTAAAAGGGAGTTGTTGTGAAACAAAGACAAGAGAGAATTATAGAGAGAAAGTAAGAGAGACAAAAGTAGGTTCTCATTCCATTATGAGGGTATATATACATATACAATGAGGTAGAGTTTCCATAAGATAAAACACTCTAAGATATTATAAGATATGGACATCCATATAATATTATACTATAATATTTCATAACACTCCCCTTTGGATGTCCATCACTGAAGAAAATGGCTCGTTAAAAACCTTCCTAGAAAAACCTCGTGGGAAAACACTAGTAAAGGAAAAGAGTACACTAATCTTCAAACACGCATAGCAAAACTGCCTCGTTAAAACCTTTCCATGGAAAACCCAGTGGGACAAAACCATAGCTAAGGAAAAAGAGTACAGCGCGTGTTGCTCCCCCTGATGATGACATAACTTGATAAATCTTGAAATGATCCATAATTTGATATAACTTCTCGATCGTTGAAGTAATACCCATTATAATTAATAGACTTGAATCTTCGGTCAATAGAAATCCATGGCAGTTTCGATATCACATTTCTTTGATAACTCACACTCTGGATATAATCATTTCATAACAAATCTTGGATCTTCATTTCAATTGATACTTCCACAAAAATGATTCTTCTCCACAAAAACGACATGACATTATATGTCGAAAATAACTGTCATCTCAACAATAATGACGATCATGATTATAGCGTAATAATGCGCTTATATTGCTACCTCGTTAAAAACCTTGCCAGGAAAAACCCGTTGAGACAAAAAACCTAGTTGAAGGGAAAAAGAGTGTAGCCATCATTCCTTAATTCCTTGTATTAAGGAGAATCAATGCGATAATTATTGAATAAATCATCCAATACCTTTGAGCTATTTTCTTTGCTAAAACATATATTTATTGATTGACATCTTCATTGTAGATTTTGACTACAATATTTTCCAACTGTTATGGTACTTCTGAACCATAAACTAATTTCAAATGTTTAGCATGAAGCTCATTTAAATTATTATTCTCATATGCTCAAACTTCAGTTTGACATAATAATAATTTCCTTGAATTAACTCTGCATAAGTTTGAAGTTTTCCATTTTGGAAATAATCACGATAACCTTTCAATCGTGTCGTAGAGGTTCATATATAATCCCGAGTTCCCAAAACTCGATTAATAAAACATCACCATTTGATGATCATTTATAAGAGGCACCTATAAGGAGTTGTCCTCGTTGGAGTATCTCATAAGATAGTATTTCTTCTTTTTTAAACATTCATCAAATAATAACAATATAATAAATCACGTGCATGCATATGATATGTAACCGATTCTATTCAACATTCTAAAACAAATAATAATAATGTAAATATTAAAACTAAATGCAATGATGAACTAAATCTCGAAATGCACATGATGATGACTCGATAATGCAAACTGTACAATTTTTTTTCCAAAATTCATAACTTAAATTGACTTCCGGTCAATAAATGGACTTCTGGTCCATGAGCTCATTCATAATCATTGATTATGTGTCGACAATAAAATTGGACTTATTTATAAGATCCCCATTATCTAGTCCATTGAACTCCGCGCGCAATTGCATATCGATTCCTTAACCATATCGATATTATTTCAATATCTCGTGATATTCAGTACTGAATCAGTGATATCTGAATATATACGGTACCATTTCTTTTTCTATATAGGCCATCTATTATCATTCAGATATCTATGTCACTTCCGGGACATCTGATACGTGTCTATTTTATGATGTTTTACATCTATTTTTACACGTATTTGGTCGCTCAATTACTATGTTTTAGCCTTTATTTCCCACAAATAGTGTACTTTCGTATTTTTATACACTTTTGCAGATTTATGCGGAAAAGAGACGATTTAGCACCAAATCCATATCCTCGAGTCTATTGCATAATTAAGGAATAAATGGAAAGTCAACTGGAGTCAAAGTCAAGAGCCCAAAAGTCACAACAAGAAGAAATCCGAAGATTTCCATACAGAGGCGGTCGACCGACCAGCTAAACGGGTCGGCCGACTGGAATAGCTGGTCGGTCGACTGGAATAGCTGGTCGGTCGACCGAGGCCGTGGTCGGCCGACTGGAGTAGCCGGTCGGTCGACCACTCGCGTATGTATTCTTATTTCGTCTTTTCTTGTCAATTATAATATCCTGCAATGAGACCATAAGGAGACCTGTAGGATGTTAGTAATGACCTACCCAAGATTGAAAGATACGGGAAGGGCATTGGTTTACACTTTAAGACGGATAGGTTACTCAAGGCTGAAAGGTATGTGACCTGGGATTTAGGAATCACCCTTATTGTTGACACCCAATAATTGTGAGACCTAGGAACTAATAGCATAGGCCGAAAGGAGCTATTAGGTAGCATAGACCTAAAAAGTTATGTTACGCCCCCTTACGCGACTGCAATACATGTTGACCTTAGGATTTATATTACCTTAGCTATTTATTACCGCGAACATCCTAGCATCCCTTTTATTATATTTTATTCTCATCTTTATTTCTTGTTTTATTTTAATCTTTGCCTTAGATATAGTAATCAACCAATCAAACCCCCAAATTTGTTATCTTTAAACATTAACATTCAACAATAAACATTCCCCACCTCTCTGTGGTTCGACCCTGACTTTCACTATCTATAGTTTAAGTTTAGGAATTATAAATTTATCTTTGGTACCCTCAACGACGGGCATCAAATTTTGGCGCCGTTGCCGGGGAGGTGACGCCAGTGTTTATTGTTTTTTGTTTTTGTTTCTCTCTGTTTAAGGAACTTTTTGTTCCTTAAACCTTCTCACTTTTTTCTTGTAGTTTCCATCTTATGCGCAGGTCAGTTCAAGGACAACTCCTACCACTTGACCTCGAAATTGAGAGGACTCTTAGAGAAAGAAGAAAGCAACTTCTAGCAAATCAGGAAGGAGGTTCACCATCTTCCTTATTTCAAGAAGACTTATTCGAACGACCATCATTACCATCTTCACCAAAAACACCACCTTCACAACCAAATTCACCCATCAATCCACTTTCACCAAAAACACCACCTTTTACCTACTTTTCAGTTTTTCCTAAAGAAGAAGAGAATATGGCAGAAGAAGCTACTATTGCCAGTCACTCCATGCCTCAGGCAAAGGACCTATACAAAGGGTTCACTTTACCTGCAGGTACTGGGAAGCCATTCGAGGCCAAGCCTGCCTATATTACTATGGTTGAAAGAAACCAATTTGGAGGCTCGGCCAATGAGGATGCTGCTAAGCATATTGAAATCTTCACAGATTACATATGCTCTATAGCACCCCCAGAAGGAGTGACGCAGGACCAGATTAAACAAACCATGTTTATCTTCTCCCTTAGGGACTCTGCGAGAGAATGGTACAGAGATCTTGACCGCACTGCTGCGGGAGTCACAGATTGGAACACCTTAGCCTTAGCATTCTACATGAAATACTATTCTGCATCAAAGACTAATGCTTTAAGGGCGCAGATTACCAATTTCAAGCAAGGTCCCAATGAAGACTTTAGCGAGGCGTGGGACAGGTTCAAGAGACTTGTTCGATCCATACCACATCACGGGTTCGAACAATGGTTTCTTTGCAACCAGTTCTACAATGGCCTCTACGATGACAACATGGCCTATCTAGATGTTGCAGCTAATGGGAGATTCCAAGATAATTCAGGAGAGACTAAGGGTCTCAAGTTGATAGAAGATGTTGCTGTGCACCGCGCTGAGCATGGTACTTCTAAAGGAAACCAGAGGAAATCTGAATACAACCTATCAGCAATTGAGGCCTTGACAGCTAAGTTAGAAAAGTTTGAGGCTGCAGGAAAGCTCGATCTAGGGAGTGGAAGCAAGGGAGGAATATACCAAGTGAACGCCGTTCAGGACGGACCCTTTGCTTGTGAGAGGTGTGGTGGAGAAGGGCATGTGTCAAAATTCTGTACTTCATCTAATGAAACATGTGCCGCTTTTCAGCATTACCGTGGGAACAATTTCTATGACCCGAATAATAATAATGTTCATCCCAACTTAAGGTGGACAAGCCAGAATGTTCAAAACCCACAGCACATGCAACCTCAGCAAAATTCCACCTATGTACCCCCACATAAACAAAATTTCCAAAGACCACCTTTCAACCCTCAACCACCTTCTAACCCACCACCCAACACAGATGCTCTTATCCAAAATCTTATTGGGTTGGTTCAGAAGGAGTCACAGGCTAGAGAGGCAGGAATGAAGATGTTAGAGTCCCAGATTGCTCAAATTGCAAGCAAGAATGATACTAGGGCTCCGGGTCAACTTCCGACCAAACCGGACCAGAAAAAGGAGACTCTAAACGTCGTAACCTTAAGAAGTGGAGCCAAAGTGGGGGCTGAGAAGGAAAAACAGGCGAGTAGCAGTGAAGGCGGTCGACCGACCGAAGCTTCTGGTCGACCGACCTCAAATTAGGATCCGGAAATTTTGCCTGAACAGGAGACTGGTCGACCGACCGAAGATTCTGGTCGACCGACCACTGAAGCAGAACCCGAAGTTCCCTTTCGTCCAGATTTGCCGAATAAATTGCGGGATTTTCTCTTCCGGGGTGACAAGACCCCCAGGTTTCTAAAAAGGGCTGTAAATACTGAGTCCTCAGCTGCGCCTTTCCCAGAAAGACTCGTGCCTTCAAAGGATCAGGTATCTTTTGACAAATTTAAGGATGTGATTCGTTCATTAAATGTTCAAGTCCTGTTTTTAGAATTAGTTCAACAAGTTCCTTCCTATCTTAAATTTATGAGACAGCTTTTGTCAAGAAAGAGGTCTCTAGAAAAGGTTGAGTCGGTGGCCCTCACTGAAGAGTCATCTAGCTTTTTATCTCATGTCATAGCCCCTCATAAATTGGAAGACCATGGTAGTTTTTCTGTCCCCTGTAATATAGGAACCTTCCCAGTCAAGAAGGCTTTGTGCGACTTAGGTGCTAGTATAAGTGTCATGCCCCTAAGCGTTGCCTTAAAACTAGGAATGACCGAATTTGCAGTGACCAGTATGACAGTCCAGATGGCAGATCGCACATCTATGGAACCTATAGGGGTGTTAGAAAACATCCCTGTGCGTATTGACAGGTTCTTCTTCCCAGTTGACTTTGTAGTTTTGGACATCTCAGAGGATGCCCATATACCTATAATTCTAGGAAGACCTTTCCTTCACACTGCAGGTGCCATTATAGATGTAGGCACTGGGACTCTAACCTTCAAAGTAGGCAAGCATTCTATTATCTATGGCCTATCTTATAGGAAGAAGGATGCTATGACCCCCATCACATGTAATGCTATCACTTCTGAGAAGAAGTACGAGGTCATCACTACTTCTCCATCTTTATTACCTGTTCCTGTATCTGTTTTTACACCTCCGCCCCAGATTGGGAGCAGTAGGGAGGACACTTCTGTTATGACCATTGCAGGAACTGGTTTGGGGAAACCCAAAGTGAAGGAAGTCATCATCCAGAGAGGAGGAATGGGATGCCTAAGCTATGAAGAAGATGAGGACCCAGACGTCGTGGATCGGGAGGAGAAGAAGAAGAGGAGGCAAGCTCAGGAGGAGAGACCGTCGCATATGCTTTGCGACGGCGGAAAGAAGATGTGTTTTGCTACTAAAGCAAAAACCGTGGAGACTACGGCATGTCGTCAGAAGCCGTGGTCGGATATCTTCCGCATCTTTAGCGGATAGTTGTTTTAGTTACAGTTTTTAAGACAATTTATTTTTGTTGTGTGAAACTTTTTATTTTAGCTTGCTCGTAGTTTAGATCCTTTCCTTTATGTTTGAGTAGTTAAGACTTTAGAATCGTTTTTGGCATCTCGCGCATTGTTGGGCGCACGTACTTTCTTGTTTTTTTTCAGATTTTACGCAGAAACGAAGACCTCCAGGACGCAGAAGGTCGACCGACCAGAAACATCAGTCGGTCGACCAGAGACGCTGTATCGCTGATTTTTCTGTGGTTCACAGGAGGTCGGTCGACCTGTTACATAGGTCGGTCGACCTACTGTCCGCTGCGGTCTTTCGTTTCTCTTCCTTGGAAATCGTGAAATTGACTTGGTTACTTGAGTGGCACTGCTAGCCACCAAAACCTCCCAGCTTACGCTGGTTTGGGGAGATTTTTTCTCATGCGCTTCATAACCCAGTGAGTTCTTTCCAGTTTTTCCTTAGTTTTTTAATTTCTTTGCATCTTTCTTTTTAAATTTTATGAAACCTTTACTTAGGCTAATGCACAATGGGGACATTGTGCGGGTTGGTTTGGGGAATGGTTTCGTGTTACATGCATTGCATTTTGTCACACATTTATTGCATTTCTGTCTTGCATCGTTCTTTTCTTTATTTTCCTTATATATACAAAAATCCAAAAAAATTAAAAAAATTCAAAAATTCCAAAAAATGCACGTTTATTTTAGCATATAGGTCGAGTCGGAACGAAAGTATTTCAAGGATGATTTAGCTATCTTACATGTTTATGCCTTTACCTTGCCTTGTCAACTTGTTTTAGTATGAGAGTCTTTTGCATATCTACGAGTTTTTTGTCAACTTGCATATCTTGAGACTTGACTTATACCTTGGCAACCTACTATACATTCTAAGGTTTAGAGCCTATTTCCTGGTTTCATTCTTAAACCAGTTGTCTAGGATGTGAGTAGTACTCCCCTTGGAACATGTTACATCAATATGCATAAACATGAGCTTGAATTGCTATATACTTGTTTTACTTTCTCGTTTTGTGAGTCTTGGTACGTGCATTTGAGATCCCCTTTCTCATATTTACCCATAAGCTTCACATAGCCAAAATTGCCTTTTTATTCCCCCAAAACTACATCCCATACTTAGCCTACCCTTCCAAGCTAGTATCTGTGGTCTTTGGATTATTTTTTGAGGCATCTTGGTTTGTATGCTATCATGAGCAAAAAGAGAAAAGAAAGAAAGAAAGAAAGAAAAGAAAAGAAAAGAAAAAGAACAAGAAAGATTCAGAAAAAGAAAAAAAAACGAAAAAAAAAACGAAAAAAATCCGGAAAATACGGTAGTCAGTCGACCGACCAACTTCTTGGGTCGACCGACCACCTGACATCATCAGAAAAAAATTCGTTCCAAAAATCTCTTTCTTTTATATGTTATCATTCCCGTGCTTCATTCAAATATATTTGGGAGTCCTTTCTTATATTCAATGTGAGAGTTGTGCCACAAAAGAGCACTTTCTTAATATCAAAAGTGTGAAGTTTGTTGTTGGAAATCAGTTTTACTAGCTTGGCTACTAACCCCTCATATCCAAAAACATCTTAACCACTTTTTACCTTTTACCTCACATATCTTTCATTACCTCAATTGCATGTATCTAGGCCACTTAAATGGGATTGTTATACAAAGTTGTAGAATTCTTGTTCATGTTAGATTGCAGGCATGTTTCCATGGGTCGCAGTTAGGTGAGTGTCTCAACAAAATTACTTCTTTCTATCTTTTACATATACTCACCCTTTGCTTCATGAGTGTCTCGAGCGTACCGCGAGAGTCCATAGTATAAGTCTCTATAGTCTTTATTTTTGCAAGTTTGACGACCCCATAACTCGTTTGCATGATTTATTCACTTTCTCATTTTGTACTTGGTATTGGTATAGGCTCACATGTAAATTTCGCTCTGAGATTGAAATCGTTCCATTAGTTAAGATCGAGTCTATTTCTTGCTTGAGGGCAAGCAAGGGTTTGGTTTGGGGAATTTGATACGTGTCTATTTTATGATGTTTTACATCTATTTTTACACGTATTTGGTCGCTCATTTACTATGTTTTAGCCTTTATTTCCCACAAATAGTGTACTTTCGTATTTTTATACACTTTTGCAGATTTATGCGGAAAAGAGACGATTTAGCACCAAATCCATATCCTCGAGTCTATTGCATAATTAAGGAATAAATGGAAAGTCAACTGGAGTCAAAGTCAAGAGCCCAAAAGTCAAAACAAGAAGAAATCCGAAGATTTCCATACAGAGGCGGTCGACCGACCAGCTAAACGGGTCGGCCGACCAGGCCTGAACTTTAATAAAGTCCAAAATCTCAAGGAAGGCCAAAAATAAAAGAAGCCCAGAAAGAAGCGGTCGACCGACCCACATAGTAGGTCGACCGACCACAGCGGAAGCCCAAACGATTCTTTTCGGAAATAAAGTAGAATTAGAGTCTTTAGGAAACTCTTAGTTTTATACCCTATATAAACTAATCTTGTGATTAGGGTTAGATATCATATATCATCTTTTATCAATCAATTATCAAGTTTTATCAAGGAGTATCGATTAGTATCTATCTTTTACCATCTTTTAAGTTTTGTAATCTTTCAATAGTTCCCAAGCATTCAATAAAGTTTGTTCCTTTCTGCCCTAATTCAAATTGTGGTAATTACTCTTTTAATCCAGCTTTTTATTATAGTTCCTATTTTTATTACAATTGTTAAGTTAGAATCCCAAGCTTTATTGAATCTTGCATGCTTAGATTATTTACTATGTTCACCATGTTTAATCCCGTTTTCATAATCATCTTAACAACCATGAGTAGCTAATTTTCATATGTTAGGATGTAGGGGATGAATATGCGTAGGTAAATAAAATTCGAAAGACCGACTTGTAGCAGGACCACGGTCGGCCGACTGGAATAGCTGGTCGGTCGACCGAGGCCGTGGTCGGCCGACTGGAGTAGCCGGTCGGTCGACCACTCGCGTATGTATTCTTATTTCGTCTTTTCTTGTCAATTATAATATCCTGCAATGAGACCATAAGGAGACCTGTAGGATGTTAGTAATGACCTACCCAAGATTGAAAGATACGGGAAGGGCATTGGTTTACACTTTAAGACGGATAGGTTACTAAAGGCTGAAAGGTATGTGACCTGGGATTTAGGAATCACCCTTATTGTTGACACCCAATAATTGTGAGACCTAGGAACTAATAGCATAGGCCGAAAGGAGCTATTAGGTAGCATAGACTTAAAAAGTTATGTTACGCCCCCTTACGCGACTGCAATACATGTTGACCTTAGGATTTATATTACCTTAGCTATTTATTACCCCGAACATCCTAGCATCCCTTTTATTATATTTTATTCTCATCTTTATTTCTTGTTTTATTTTAATCTTTGCCTTAGATATAGTAATCAACCAATCAAACCCCCAAATTTGTTATCTTTAAACATTAACATTCAACAATAAACATTCCTCACCTCTCTGTGGTTCGACCTTGACTTTCACTATCTATAGTTTAAGTTTAGGAATTATAAATTTATCTTTGGTACCCTCAACGACGGGCATCAACATCCAAACTTCTTTACTTTGTAAGAGTACCAACTGCTCATGCTTGCCGTTTTCTTATTACTTAAAATATTTGAACCGATATGACTTTCACACTACCTTTCTTGTGTGTTTGTTGTTCAAACTGGCAAGAATCTAATTTTCGTTACACCAACTTTCTATGACTAATTTATAGATCGCTATATCATATATAGGGCTATCTGTCTATAATTAAATCATAGATTTCATTGTATGAACATATCACTTTTTTTGATAAGATGATAAAAGTGGTATTATTAATACATCTTCATTATTAAATGAATACCATCATTTTAAATCCATGAACCTCTATGTGATGTATTTCATATTTGAAACAAACCGCTGAACATCATGTCCAGTTGAGGATAATATACTTGTTTGTTTTTACCAGCTTTTCCTTATCATTCTCCCCCTAAGGTGGTAAAAACCATAACCACCTTAGACCTTAATTTCTCATATCACCGATGAGAATTTATATTGGCATTTTTTGTATAGTAACCATATAATGCAGTTGGATTTTAAATGTGCTGAATCACAATGCCTAATTTGGACACTAACGATTTCATATAATAAGCTGTGATTACCACACAATAACTACTTAAAAAAAATCATTATGTGGCTACAAGCCCCTTTATATAATGACAATCCATAAATGAACATTTACGTTCTTTATTACACTCCAAGTAGTTGTTAGATCTCAAATATCGAATATACTCAATCTCCGTGTAACGTCTTGCTTTTAATAAATTTACACAAAAGAGTTTCAGCACTTATATTTTCCTTAGGATAAACTTCAGGTTTATCGAAACGGGTAAAATAAGAACCCGGATGGCCTTAATATGTCACATCTGAATTATTTCATGTCAACTTTCTAAGTTGCCCACAATTAATTCACGGCAAACTTTAATAAGAATCGGCCGTGTCTCAATACTTTTACTTATTGAACGTCACTCCAAGTTGACTATATTTCTCATGCTAAATTTGTAGTCAGCAATACTTTATTCAACCTGATAATTGATGTGACAAATGACACAAGAAGTGTCCCATATATGTAGGCAAGACTCATCAATATTCTAATAAGAAATATATTCCTCTTTGAGTTTTCTCAAATGACCAATAATTATAATCGTCAACATATACAATGATAACATACTCATGTTTATCAGATCATTTTAATGTGTCGTATAACATGATAATTATATATGTAAATTGATCATAATTTAACTTACAAATCAATTATTCTCTTAACCACAAAGGTTCCAACAACTTAAAAATTTGTTGTATTTTTTTTTTGTTTTCGACAATTTACCTCATAATACCTTATGAGCGTCACATTAACCCCTTTCTTTCAAGAGTATAGTAAATATCCACTTTTGATAGGAATATAAGTGTTTCAAGATAAACACACCACATCCTCTTTCTTTCAAGAGTATAATAAATATCCACTTTTGATAGGAATATAAGTGTTTCAAAATAAACACACCACGTCCTTATATATAAGGACTATCGTTGACATAATTTACTCCCAATAAAATAATAATTTCACTCAAAACATTTTTTTTTTCACGATATTGTGTCTTCAAGACTACATTATATGAGTGAAATGAAAAGTATATTGCATCATTGCAAAATCCCATATGCCATAATTTATGAGATTTTTGACATTCATGAATAAATCCCGACTTTATTTTTGTTTTAATACATAAAATGTATCACCGTATACAAAAATAAATTGCAAACACTGTGAACTTCAGGCCACAGTTTTAATATGTTTAAACATTATGAACTTCCGGTCATAATTCGAGCCATAATTTCATTATTTGCAAACCCTATGAACTTCAGGCCATAGTGTGAATGTCAAAATTTCAACCCATAATAATTTATCCTTTATCGTATCAAATTTCGAGCATATATGAGTCTGACCTGACTTTTATAAGATATTCACTTTCATGAGATACTTTCATGCCATGTTCATTATGCTTATCATTATGCCATGTTCTCGATCTCTGTTACCGACAGAGTCTTTTATGAGATGTCACATTCACTTTAGGCTTATCATTATGTCATGCTCTCGATCTCTGGCACCGGCAGAGTCTTTTATGGAATGTCACATTCACTTCCAGGAATGGGTCTAATTTCAAATCTCATTATACTATTCAACTTCAGGTTAACAAAAATCAATTCAGAAATAATTTCCCTTGAATAAAAACTGTGTTTATTCATTTAAAACTCAAATGCGTATCAAAAATCGCAGCTGTGAACTTCTGGCCACAAGCTTTTACATGTCGACTTTTAGCCACTTACCTTATACAATTTAAACTTATTGTATTCATGAGATAGTGTTAAATTCACACCCCTTTAAAACTTTGAAATTCGGGTCAAAGTCGCAATATAAACACATTTGCTTGTTTTATGAAATAAATTCATAAATTTTTTTTTTTTTTTTTTTTTTTTTTGGAACATTAGACCCAAAATAATATGATATGTCCTTTTACTACAATATATTGTATTGATGTGACGGTGTGAAATTTACACCCTTAAACTTTGAACTTCATGAGGTCAAAGTCTAATATAAACATATCTCCCTTATGAGACGGTGTTAAATTTACATCCCTTCAAAGTCATAATATAAACATATCTCCCTTATGAGACAGTGTTAAATTTACACCCAAACTTTGAACTTTAGGTAAAAGTCATAATATAAACATATCTCCCTTTAAACTTTAGGTAAAAGTCATAATATAAACATATCTCCCTTATGAGACAGTGTTAAATTTACACCCAAACAAGAGTGATTGAGTTCGTTACTTCTATTATGTATTGCAATTTGCACATGATAATTTTATTGCTAAAAACAAGTTTGAAAAACACATCCAATAAATATCATGTATTGTATTATACTTAAAGCGTATACTATCTTCCATTATCATTCTTACTATAAGTAGTAGAAATAGGTGTAATCAACTAATCATACTATATATGATAACATAAAAGGGTAAGCATGTAGATATATAACATGTATGTAAACAATTCATAAATTGAATATGTGTTACTAATCTCATCAAAATTTATGTAGACGGTATACTTAGAGAAAAGTGTAGATAGAGAGGATACTCCGTATATATTATGAGTATATATGAATGACAAGTATGATGCAAACCTGAGTTGGCAAAGAAAAATAATAGGATTAGATCTTATGCAAACCTCTCTTTCCTTTCTGTTCAATCGCTTATACAGAGCTGCTTAAACCTTTTTTTTTTTCGCTCAATCGGTAAAGACTCGTGATGATAACGTGTTGTGAAACAAAGACAAGAGAGAATTATAGAGAGAAAGTAAGAGAGACAAAAGTAGGTTCTCATTCCATTATGCGGGTATATATACATATACAATGAGGTAGAGTTTCCATAAGATAAAACACTCTAAGATATTATAAGATATGGACATCCATATAATATCATATATTTATCTAATGCAGAAGCCAAGCTGCTGACGTGACATCACTAGAAAAAAGCTTTGTCCTACGTGTCGCGTTGTAAAGCATCCTAGAGCTATTGTCCAATTAGATTCATCCTAGAGCTATTGTCCAATAAGATTCAAGATATGGTATAATGGTATAATAACTATTCCAAGATTTCACGGACTAAATCTATGGAATCACAAGATTTCATTCCATATATTGAAACAATAAATAATGACAGTTTTGGCTGAAGATTAATTCCGTAGCACGGCCTAAATCCTAGAGTTACCAATCCATAATCACCGAACAAAAAAATACATACAAGTATTTTTTAGACTACATTTTCGATTTACATATGGGTCAGAATAATTACGGGTCGGAATACCTACAAGAATTTTTTAGACTACATTTTTTTATGGTTTAATCGTTATTAAATATGGGTCGGAATAATTACTCTTCATCGGTATATACACTTATGTGAGCGTCGTGATTTATTAGACTACATTTTCGATTTATTGTAAGACATCTGACTATTCACGTGAATGCGAAACATTTTAACAACTACGGAGTATTTATTTAATATAGTAAATAGTAAATGAGTGGTCATTTAATAATTTTGGAATGTTTTCGTGTAAGATGTCGCGCGCAATAACTGTTATTTATTATATGAACATCTTTAATAAATATAATTAAAAATACGTTTTTTAACCCAACTATACATTTACTACTCACGTCTCATCAGATTATTTACGTTTTGCTTTTATTGTACGATATGTAATATAAAACTTTATTTTATATATGGGTTACATATTTTAAAAATGGTGCAATGAGTAATTAAAAGTATACAAATTCTATTGTAAGTCTTGATCATCTTAATGAACAACTATATGATAGCTCATGTATACCGTCATACCGACATGTGTCAAAAATAATTCAAAATTTATTTATATGTATATAATTAATCAGCTTTCTTTGATATTATTAATTACGGTATTCATCTAAAGTTAAAAACAGGCCACAGTAAATAATTAATTTGCTTGTCTCCAATATTATTAACTATATTCATCTAAAGTTTAAAAAACAGACCCGTGAATTTCACGGGTTACAATCTAGTTATACTATAATATTTCATAACAGGAGTAACTTTTAATTTATTCCTAAAATTATTTGTTATGAATTAGAATGTACAAGTATATAGTAGTAAACTATATTTAACGAAAAAATGGAATAACACGGAGTCGTTGAGCTTTCTCAACCGTGAATCCAGCTTTTTCCTCCATATCCATATATTCAGGCAGGACACCAGTTTCAAGTATCCAATCAAATTCATGAACAAGTGTAGCAATCATCAGAGGAATTATTCGATTGGCCAATGGCATACCGGGACAAATCCGACGACCAGCACCAAACGGAATCAACTCAAAATTATGGCCTTTGACGTCAATCTCCGATCCTAAAAATCGTTCAGGTTCAAACTTCTCTTGGTTATCCCAAGTTTCAGGGTCTCTTCCAATGGCCCATACGTTAAATAACACCATTGAGTTTGCAGGGATTTTGTACCCTAACATATTTACGTCTGAATCGACTTTCCTCGGTACAGGGATTGGAGCTGGTGGGTGTAATCGCAATGTTTCCTTGATGATTGCTTGCAAATATGATATCTCACTGATATGGCATTCTTGAATTGAATTTCCTTTTCCTATCGTTTCGTCGAGCTCTGCTTGTAAGTTTTTGAGTTTGCTAGGATTGTGAATTAGCTCTGCCATTGCCCACTCGAACGAGTTTGATGTTGTGTCTGTTCCTGCAATAATTAATTCCTGAACGGAAAAATAAAATACATCAGTAATTTTTCCACATTTTGTGCTTAAAAATCTGGAATAATTCAATGTTGTACGGTAATGACTTACCAAGAACAGGTTTGGAATAGCTGATGCTTCAATATAGTCAGCTTCCTCTGGTTTCATGTCTAACAAAGCTTCAAGAACGTCGTCGCATCGTAAATAATTTGGCAAGCACCTATTACGCAGCCGTTCTGCAATAATCACATTGAAAACATCCATTATATTTTGAGCAGAAACACCCATACGCTGTCTCACTGTCTGATTCCTTGAACATCCATCTTTTTCATACTTGGGAAAAAGTCTGAAAGATTAGGTGTTCCCATTTCTCTGATTATGTCTCGAAACGTCTTTCGAAATGAGGTAGATACTTCCGATGCAGGATCGCCTAAATCCAATGAACATAAAGTCGTTGACAGTACATTCAGTACGACATTAAAACCCGCTTGCCCAATGTCTACCACTGTACCCGTGTTTGCGCAATTTTGAGCGTATGAGTAAAGGTCTTTTACCTTACTCTCTCGAATAACTCGGCTAGCGTCAAGTTTTCGGGCAGAAAAAATGTGGGAGTTACAGATTTTTCGTAGATTTCTCCATTTTGGATTTGGAGGAAGAAAGATGAGAGAATCTTCATGGTGATTGAGAGCATGAACTGCATCAATGACAGTCCTACTAGAGAAAGTAAGGTCATGTTTTCGTATGGCTTCTTTTACGACAGCGGCCGAAGAAAAAACGACAGTCGGAAGTTGGCCGAGTCTAAGAAACATGATAGGGCCATGAATCTTAGCAAGCTCAGCTTATGAAGTATGAAGTGAATGACCAACACTAAACAGGTTTCCAAAAATAGGAAGTGTTGGTGAAGGGCTTGGTGGTAATTTTCTTGTTTTTGAGCTTTTTTTGGTAAGAAATTGTATTGTTAAACTCATAAAACAGAATAAAAACACGATGTTTAGATAACCAACATAGCATTCCATAATGGTGATTGGTGATGTATGATTTTGTGCTTATGTTCATTTCATTGTTAATTCAGCATTTTATAATGGTGTCAAACATGAAGAAAATATAGTTTATGGAGATGATGTCGAGTGTCGACCACATAATTTAAATTTCACGAGACCATGTTGTTAATTTAAATATTATTGTTGTTGAGTACAGAGGAGGATCTTCCATTCTTCGCGCCGGGTTAGGTCCCTCTACAATTGTGGCTTAACTATTAACTCTCAAAATAAAATATACAATTTTTTTTTTATTTGAAACTAGACTTTAGATTTTACATTGAAAATATGGAATTGATTCCAAAATTACAAAATTAATGTGTAGTGATTGAAAAATCACTATTCACAATTTATTAGGCGTAATTATTAGTGATTTTTGAATTTTTAAGCATGCACACAATGTTTATGGAAATATATGATCAATTTTATCAATTTTCATTACTCCTTAGTCCTTACGGCTTCCGTTCCCGTCATTTGTTTACCTTTAGTCTTGTGGGACCATTCAAGGGTAATGATATTAGACACTCAAAATGAAATTGGATAACAAATGAGCGGGACGGAAGGAGTATATTTTTATTGAACTAATCATTACTATAATGGAAATTTTGAGATAAAATTTTAATATTTTATTTTAGATGTGTGACTTTTTGTGCGTGTATAAAGGTGTGTTCATATAAGAAAATGTGTTTATAAACATCTCTCTTTAAACTATATATAAATTGTTGCTTATTTAATCGTAAGTAAAAAATCAGTTATTTACTTTTCGGCCCCCCTAAATAATATTTTCAAGATCCGCCACTGGTTGAGTATAAATGTATAATCATGATTATTTAAGAAACAATTAATTTAATTTCACCATATCCTTCATGTCAAACTGGAGTGAAAGCTAAACCCCAAAGTGAATGTTCAATACGACTTAAAAATAGAAAAGTTTTGCCAACTTAAACAGTACAACGAATTGTTAAATATTCAAGGATTGAGAAGGATACGAGTTAATTTAAGCACAATAATGCATGCATTTTATATAGACCTTTTAGGCCTTGTTAGCATGCATTTCCATGCTTATTTCGTAATAATTGACTACAATTGTCCCCCAAACAGTCTACTTTAGTTTGTTTTGTATTATTTGCAGATACAAGCCGGATAGACGGACAATCAACCCACTCTTGAAATACGCGAGCACACATAAGGGAGTTGGAGCAGAATCATGTCACCTTGGGATGCACAGAGCTATTTAAAGGAAAGGAAAGACGAAATGAAGCTGCCAAAAAACTAGGCGATCGATCGAGAGCTTTACCATGCTCGATCGATCATTCTGGTGCTGAGAGCTATCGATCGAGAGGTACATTCCTTCTCGATCGATCTTTGCTGAATTCTACTCGATTGACTTTTCCATTATGATCGATCGAGTATTTCACCTTGAAGACTTCCTCGATCGAGTAGTTTGTTTGCTCGATCGAGGGAATAATTGCTGCTGTGCGCACCCCTTTTTAGTTTGGAGCACTATAAAAAAAAAACATAATGTACAGTAGAAAACGAGATGACACACTTCTTCTACCCTAATTCCTTCGAACACTACCGTTTCTCTCTTTTACTTTGGATCGGAATTTCATCTTCTTCCTCATGTTTATTGTAATCTACGGTATTCTTAATCTTCACTTTATTAATTCAATCTTGTTGCTTCTTTCTCTCTTGATTATTTCTTATGCTAGGATTTAGGGGAGCCATGACATAGGTATGATGTTTTAATTAGATTGTCTTTGGTTAGATTTGTATGTAATCATCACATTTAATAGCTTTTGATTGTTTGAGTCGACTCATTCAATTGATTGATTTGGTATCCCCTTGACCTAGATCGAAAGATTGGAAAAGGGAAGATCAGTGATAAACATTAGGATGTGCTAAGTGGGGGAGTTTGTAACACCCCAAGAGTATGAGAGGAAAGTTGTCCCACATCGGTAGAATGTGAGGCTTGTGATATGTTTATATTAACTTTCACCCACTACTTAGTAACAAGGCCTTGTACTTTTGGGCTTAAGTGAGGACTCTTGAGGCTGACCGATGGTGGACTCTTACTGGTCCGAATTTCCTCCTTGATCCGTTGTTCGATTGGGAGGCGTTCAAAGACAAGATCGAGACCCGCTTCTACCCAAAGGAACTCCGTGCTCAAAGACTGAAAGAATTCATGGATCTGAAATAGGGAAAGATGATTGTGCAAGAGTTCACGGACAAGTTTAATCAGTTGGCTCACTTTGCTTCTCGGTTCGTGAGGGATGAATCCGAGAGAGTCTACTTCTACAGAGGGAAGTTGGGCCCTCGCATCGAGAGTATGGTTCGGAGGGATTCGACTTATTTGTGGAGGTGTACGACGATGCGATTTGGGCTGAGAGTTCGATCAAGGCCATAGATGCTGAGGCTAGAGCTTCTTCTTCTACTACTCCCTCTTCCTTACAGACTTCCTCCCATGAGAAGAGACCTTTTGTCCCTTCTCCTGATCCTCTGGTACCTCAATTTAAGAAGTTCAAGAGATTCGACCCTTCCAAAGTCAAGGACCCTGTGCCTGTCCCGGATGCTCCCCTGAAATGTTTCAGATGTCACAGGGATCTTCACCTAGGAGTTGACTGCAACGGCAACACCTACACCTGCTATGCTTGCCAGAAGCCCGGACATCGCTCTTTCGAGTGCCCTGAGAGGAAGATTGTCGTTGGCAGAGCTGATACTGCTGATGGCGCCGTTAAGAGACCGAAGGCCAAGGGTACCGTGTACGTGATGAGCCGTGCAGCAGCCGAGGCTTACCCTCACCTGATCACCGGTATGTCTCAATCGATGTTTTTTATTTTTACCTATAGAACGTCGTCTCGAGCTCATCCGTGTCCTTCTTGCGTGCTTCACACTGAAATTTTTCTCCCTTTAGCCACCTCCTTTCTCTTCTTCCCGTGACTTCTTTGGAAATTTCTTTCCTTTGGTGTTTGTAAACCTTTTTATTTTTTATTTTGCAAATTTTACTTGTTTGAAGATTTGAAAAATCTAAAAAAAAGGGGGGTGGGGGTGATTTTAGAAAGTTTGGTTTTAAGAAGTTGAATATTTTACATCTTTGATTGATTTCAGCGTTGATCCGCAGTTAGAACTCGTTATCGGAGACTTCTGATAACCTGTACGACGCTTATCGACCCCGAATCGGTCTGATTTTGAATTTTAATTGATTTGACCGTGGACCCGTCTCTGATTTGGAGTGTCGGGTTATTGAATACGTAACGAGAATCCCAACGCCCTTGACAAAGACTGATGCTTTGGAAACTATTCGAAAATTTTGAAGAAATATGGGTTCTGATTTACCAACGTTCCTGTAAATGTTTTAGTAGCTAGCGCTGTCTTTACTTTCTTTGCTTGTCTTTTTCAAGTTTCGAGGACGAAACTTTTTGAAAGTTGGGGTGATTGTAACATCCCGTATTTTCGTAAAAGTATATTTTAATAATTTAAAGTGACTTTCGGAATTTAATAATATTTTAATTATATTTCGTAAGTTTTATTTTAAGAAATTCCGTTAAATTTCGTCTTAAGATTATTTAATCTCAAGATATCGTGTTTTACTTGGTAATTCCGTTCTTAAGGTTTTCCTTTCATTAATTAGGAAACCCGACTCAAAACAAATATAAAAGGACACCCTCCCTCCTCATTCAACGTGATTTCATTTCCCTAAAGAAAACAACTTACAGTAACTCTACTTCCTCCATTGTTACCATGTTCCATTTCACGAAAATACCATCTAAATACTCATCTCAACTCCGATTGACGCAAGGTTTTCGCCTACGCTTTCATCTCGTCATTCCCGTTCTTTCTACCTCTTTAATTTTCAGTTTCGTCAAAGTCGATTTTTGTGGCTGATTTGGGTAATCTCGAAAATGCCCCCTAATAATTCGTTTTTGGTGTTTGTAGGAGTTGACTTGGACGACCCGGAGAAGGATACTTACATTGTAAAAGATTAAAAGTGACGAATCGCTCTCTTAAGGTGACGATAATGAGAAACTCGGCCTTTGTCACATATTAGCACTTTATATGATTTTGAGTATGTTTTGTTGATAGGAATATATTTAGGATATGTGGATTGTGGTTGTTGTGCTGTAAATTAGTTAGAATCATTCTAGGGTTTGTTGTTTACATGTCTCTTACATGATTTGATGAGCATTGATAATGGGTAATGAGTTTGTGTGAAGAAATGGAATGTTTACTTTGTTGATTATGGATGATTATGTTTAATCTATGGAAATGATTAAAGGATGGAGTATGAATGCTTGTATATATTGTATATTGTGATTTTAGAAGTGTATGCAAAGTATAGAAACCAACCCATGAAGTTTGATTGAAGTTTAGGGTGTCGAAATGTTCGATTTTGGGAACAGGGACTCCCGACCGGTTGGTTGACCGGCGGCCGGTCAATCGGCTGAGAGTCTCGAGTGTGGTTTTTGAAGGAGGCTGAGAAAGGACTCTCAGTCGGTCGGGCAGCCGATCAACCGGCTAAGAGCCCCTTCTTGGTGTTTTTGGAAGTCTGATGTTGAGAGTCAAGGACTCTCAGCCGGGTGGCCGGCAGCCGGTCCACCGGCTGAAAGCCCCTGATCATGATATCTTGTTCGTAACTTTTGTTTCACTTGTCGGATTTGATTGATTCTTCTTCTGTATGATTCATATGCTTGTTTGAAGTCCCCAAAAATGGGTGACACTTATGTCGGATTCGGAAATGGATTTGAGGAGAAAGACCCCCCGGCCGGGCAACCGGAAGGGAAACCGGCTCTCACCTCAAATTAGTTTTCGAAGTCGGCTAAGTGTTGAATGGATGTTTAGTAATGAGATATATATATGTAATGATTGTCATTCGAGTTTGTGTTGTTGTACATCTTTGAGATGACATTATGTGATTTGTGTAAACCTGTTGTACGATGCTATATTACTCGAGTTCTCACCTGATTGCATTGTGTAGCTGGTTGGCCGTAGTGGCTTGGTCCTCACGGTCAGGTCTTAGATTGTCTGCCCGCCTTCGGGCATATCTCGTTCCTAGCTAGTTCGAGTCTTGGGGGTGCCTTGTGCACTTGTCGAATCGGGGATCGTAATCTGTTTGCGCTCCGAGAGTCTGGCCAGGTTTAGACTAGGACAATCATTCGATGTCGTCCTACCAGGGGGTTGTATAGTCTGAGATTGGGGATGTCGTAGTTTATAGACGAGTCGATTGTCGGCCTGCTCATAGTAGTCTAGTCGAGTCAATTGTTGACCAATCTAGTTGGAGTCGAGTCACTTGGTTGACCTATATCTTCTGTGGAGTCGAGTCAATTGTTGACCTATCTCTTGTTGATGAAATTGTTGTTGAAGCTTGTTAGAGTTTATGATTGTAATTGTATAGTGAGCCGGTTATGCTTCTCATAATTATTATTTATGTTGGAGCATTCTTGTATGTTTCATATGTTAGGTGTTAATGACAATAGGTGGCTAAGAGAACCTCCAGTCACTCCCCACTGATTGTGGCGTACATTTTTCCATGTATGTAGGTTGATGATGGCTGTTGCCAGGGGTTACGTTGAGGCTAGCGAGTGATGATCCGTTTCATCGATGACTTACACTTTACATCGTTTAGCTAGACCTAGACTTTACTTTCAGTATTTTGTGCCTGTAGTGATATGTTATCCCGGGTTGTTTTTGTATTGTACTTAAATACTTAATTATGTTTTGTTCTCTTCCGCATGTTTAGTATTGTTAATTCACCTCGTAATTAATCAAGCATGTTAAAGTTTTAATTCCGCGTAAATTTTGGCATGTTTGTTTGTTTATATTTTCCGCTGCGACGAGGGGTTTTACAAGTTCTTAGACGTAGTTGGCGTTGGACCTTAAACTGTGTGGAAGTCCAAAACCGGGCTGGATATCAGTCTTAGGAAAATAGGTGCATCTTGTAGAGGGCATATCTTATACCTCACAATGAATTCAAGGACTCATGATAGCTCATTAGAAATCAAAATGAGTTAGTTTTCATCTCCAAAAAGACTCATGGTATACTTTGTATTTTAGCCAGTTGATTCACGTTTATCAATAACGGTTGGCTTGCTAGAAAGTTTGAAGTTATTGTCATACAGATGACGGTAACCAACTGGTCCCTAAGAGTCACACCTAAAGGATGGAATCTGAGAGATATGATTAGATGAAAATGTAATCATATTGATACCCTATACGACTAAACGGTTAGTCAAAGTAATGATGATATAGTTATTTAATACTGATTAAATAATATTAGCTAAGACGAATTAATATGTTAATTCGTAATTGAATATAAAATGTTATATTTAATTATGTGTAATGAAATTATTTAATAAAGATTAAATGATTTAATTAAATATAAAAGGTTATATTTAATTAGTGAATTATAAATATAAGATATTTATAAGATAAAACATTACACGAGAGAGAGCGATATAACCGATTCTATAAAGATAGAATTTCGGTCTGAGCAAGGGAATTTCGGCAAGTAGGCCGTGTGGGTCTGATTGAGCTCGACACAACTGGTGCAATTATTAAGTTGTTCAGTTGTTGTGAAGTGCTATAGGTAGAACCAAATACTGATTTGGGGAATCCTAGTTGATGTCTAATAATAAGCTTATTTGCAGCTATAAATAGCACATTCACTCGGCACATTAAGGGCACGAGTTACATGATTACTTCCCTCCTCTCTCTCTCTCTCTCTAGCTTTCATCTTACACAAAATTAAAGGTAATTTTGCAGTTTCTAGCTCAGGAAAGGGTATTTCTAAGGACATCTTGGGTGCAACGATTAGGAGGATATCTGTTTTGATATCTGATCTTAGGCCTTTGCAAGGACAGAAGGTTAATTCTTAATCTCAATCTTTGTATCTTGTTCTTCGTTTATGACTATAAATTGTACATTATAAATTTGTTATAATCCTACATATAAAGAATTGAGAATATATACAGATATATTTCCACAAAACATTGAGTCGATCTTGATTTATTGAACCTGATAAGGGTAAAGTCGTCACCCTAAATCAAAGTAATCCTTAGAATACTACTAACTAATAGCTAGTGGTAAGAAAGGTATCGAATCCACAGGGAGGCGGTAATAAATTGTTTGCTAAAGTAAATAAGTCTTATGGTAACAATTGGGTTGTTTAGTTGTTTTTGTTTTCTAATGAACTAATTGCGAAATAAGTAAATAAAGATGTAAACAAGTATTAGGAAAGATCTAGAGATCAAGTTCACATAGACAATTATCCAGGGGAATGAGATTTAACTAATTTAATTGGGCAAAATTATTATTTAAGATCATATGTCCGGTCGGTATTCATATAATCTTTAGATCTAAACCTAACATGCGGTCGCTATAATTAGGTCAGTCTATTCAATTGTTGTGGCCTATCTTAGTCTTAGTCTACGGTCGGATCTAAGACTAATTTGCGAGACTAATTAACTAATCCTGGCCAGTAATTAATTAATCAGGTTTAAAACAACAATAGAACAATAATAATAAGCAGTTTAACAATTAAAGATCATTAAAGTTTGATTCCCCCTTCTAATTACCTAGATCCCTTTTCACCCTAAAAAAATAAATTAGCTACGCATGGCTTGGGATCTAACTACAACGATATTGATTGAAAACATAATTAATAAAGCAATAAACTAAGAACAAGAGTAATTGAAGAACAATAAAGTAGAGATTATGATTAAATACCGTAAATAGGAGAACAAGATCCGAAGGCAATTGCTAAATAATAATCTAGAGAGCTACTAGTAATAATTAGGGTTTTTAGAGTAATAAAAGTGTCTCCAACAATAGGCTACGAAGCCTTTATTTATAGTAAACTACTTAAACAATTTATGGAAACTCGGGGTAAATTAAAGCACTCGATCGAGCACTCAAGGCACTCGATCGAGCACTCAAGGCACTCGATCGAGCACTCAAGGCACTCGATCGAGTGTTGGTGGCACTCGATCGAGTGCTCTCAGCGCGTAATTTCTGCTTCGCGCACTGAACTTCAAACGGTCGCCATTTCTTCGTTACTCGTCCGAATCAAGTGATTTTTGTGGAGTTGGAAAGCTAAGAGGATGAACTTTCACCTTCAGTTGGAATCAACTGATTATCATTTGTATAACTCGAGATATGGCTCTCCAAAGTAGGTACTAGTTATATGGAGCTCTTCTTTGTGCTTGCCTTCGATAATCTCCTTAGCTCTTCCTTCCTAGATCCTCGTGCCATGCTACGTGTGTTCCTTCATGTCGGGTCCGCGGTGCTCCAATCCATCTTTTGCTCCATAAATGCATCAATCCTGCATTAAACACCGAAAGGCGGAAGTATCGACATTCTAATATAAATAGCATATAAATGACACAATTTAGCACAAGAATCATCTCAAAACAACTAAAGGGGAGGCATAAAAGTGTATAGGAATATGACTCATCAAACTCCCCCAAACCAACCCTTTGCTTGTCCTCAAGCAAAGCATCACACACAGTACAAAAGGCAATCATACAAATGGTGGATAAATAACTCAGAGCTAATGTTAGTGCACATACAAATCCCAAGTTGTCCACATCTATAACAAAGTAATGACCAAATGTACCAATAAAACAGATTCAAAGGTACGGGCGATAGAAAACGTAGCTCAAGTCACAAGGTTGATATGACGGTGTAATATAGACAAAAACCAAATACCTTTCGACCTTGCAAGACAAATGTTAGTCGGATTCTCGCGGATTCACTCATGCTCATAAGTATATGTAAAGGTGAGTTATATGTGAAGATAGAAAGAAGTAAGAACACTCACTCAACTCAATGGAACATGCATGCAATCTAATGTGATAGAGATTTCCCCAACAATTATGCATGTATAGATGGACAAAGTACATGTATCAAGAAGGGAAGGAGGCTAGTGGGTAAGGGTAAAGAAATGGTTTGTGTCAAAGCACGTTGTGGATATGTGGAGCTAAGACGGTAGTCGCAGCGCAAAACAAAACCAAAACCACTTCTTTAACGAAAGATAAACCAACCCAAGACTAGAGAAATTATCTTAACCTGAAAGAACATGAGAGTTTATAACATTACTCTCCAAATTAGACTCTAGATAGTCTCCTTCAATCTCTTAACAAAATCCAATGAAGCATTCTCTCTTTCTTTTTTTTCTTTTTCATATCACAATTTTTTTTTTGAAGTTTTTCTTTTCTTTTTTCTTTTTCTCTTTTTTTTTCCTTTTTTTTTTGTGCTTCATATTTTTTTTTTTCAACATAAGAGATTGACACAATTGCTCAAAAGATTTCACGACACCCACTTGGACAGAATTAGTCCCTTCCCAACCATAGTAATGAAATAAACCAAGCAACTGCGACTGTCCCGAAAAGTTAGGCAAATTCTAGGATTGTGGCTTATAAATATTTAAACACAGAACATGCCACAAGGCTTCAAACGGGTTTTTCATAGGGAATTTGGTTTCAAAGGTAGAAAGGCAAATTTTGGCTATGTGAAACTTATTTGAAGAGTAAGGACCGCCTATCCTCATGTACTTGTCATACATTCACATAAAAGTATCAAGCAATCAATTTCACACTTATGCAGTTTGATATTACATATTCCACAAGGAGAAACCACACTCAAGCCTAATTGACAATGAGACCAGTTTATTAATGTTCCTGGCCTAGGAAGCTCTATAGACCTCAGAATTTAAGTGGTTTACCAACTTAATTTGTCAAGTCTAATCAATATAAGGTATGTCAATTACGGTCAAGACTTGATCATTGAGCTTTGTTTTCATAGGCTAACGGGTCAAAACAATGTACATGGATAACTATTTGGGATTCAAATGCAAAAACACTGCAAATTATCATCATTGTTATCTTAAATCACCAAGCTTGAAAAAAAAAATAAGAAAATAAGACATGTTTTTGTTTTTTTTTTTTTTTGTTAAGGCATACGATAGTAGATAAAAGACTCCTCCCCCAAACTAATTATCACAGTGTCCTCAGTGTGATCCTAACAGCATAGAAGTCACAGCAAAAATCAACAACAACAGCCACAGCAACCTAAGAGGACACACCTAATAAAAAAAAAGGAAAGGAGCATGCTAACTAGAAGATAAAATAAGTAAAGGGAAAACAAAGAAAGATAATACCAGCTATATGTATAGGACTCCCCCAAACCAGCTGCAAAGTGGGGGAAGGAGTGGCCAACTGTCACTAAGGATCATCTTCGTTATCACCCTCGGCATCACTGTATTGAAATTCATCTATTTGGCGGAAAATGGCCTCAAGCTCGGGATCCGGCTCTCCACCGCGGCCTCTAGTGTGAGCACGCCGACTCCTACGGCCTCTACCACGTCCGGGGGCGACACCAGAAGAGGGAGCAACGAACTGACCACCATGGCTGGAGGGACCAGCCCCAAATGGGTCAGAAAAACCTCCAACAGGCATGTCGGGGCGAATGGGTGCGTAGATAGGCCTCCCAAGACATCCGGGCTCGTGGCTGAGCTCGGTGGTGAACTGCTTTCTGTTGATCCCATAGTTGCTGAAAACAGCGCTGTCATCTCCAACCTCGGTGTAATAGCTAGGAGTAGTACCCATGTAGGCCAAACCAGCAGAAAGGTCCATCCTAGACATCTGCTCCCACATCCTCCTATGAACAAGGTCATTGTTCACACCTTGATGAATCCGCATCTCTCTCTCAACTGCATAATCAATAGTATAGGAGGGGTAGAAAAGAGGTTGTGGGGTAAAAGGAGGCATACTGCCTACGGGTGGGTGGTAAGGTGGCTGGCGACGAGCATCAGGACGGGTGGCATTTGTAGTGGTTTCCCTAGGAAGGGGCATCAAAAGCTCATCCGGGATAAGGTAGGTTGGAGGGTCGGGTCGCTCCTCAGAATAATCCGGCTCAAGGGCCTCAAGGGGAGGCAAGTTCTCCTCATCTGGAATTCTCATGTAAAGGGCTGGTTTCACCAGCCAATAGAGATCTTTGCCATTCAGAATTTGTAGCCATTTGACGTTGTACTAGAAATATTGTTCATCAAGTAGGTCTGGGTCGAACTCAGTCATGGGTACATAGTTCTTATGTCCATCAAAACCGCAAGTCCGCCTGGCTAGGCGAGTAACAATGGCACCACAACCAAGGACACCGGAAGCGAGGGCCATCTTTGCCAAAGCGTGGCAAATAACCCCGGGCGGGCTGAACTTGAATATTGTCTCTCGGAATGGGTTAAGGTAGGAGGCAATTAACAGAACCTCCATCTTGTGAACTTTGCTCGTGTCTGCGCGGCTATAGATTAAGTGGGACATGATTCTCATGAATAGCTTGATGACTATATGTTGGACATCACTGAGAGCGAGAGCACTTGGGATAGGATTGGGAAAGCCTGTGAACAATGGAAAGTACCTTGTAGCAGTTAGCTCTTTAGGCGGCATGGCAAGTAGATTGTAGTCGGAGTTCTTTTGCAATCCTAGATGCCGGGAGACGTCATCCATTGTTAGAGTCTTTTCTTGGTTCAACAATCGGAAACTGATGGAGTGGAGGCCCGTATCATAGGAGAAAGAACTGAAGAACTCCAGAGTGAGAGCTCGATAGGAAAGCTCACTAAGAGTTAGGAGCCCGAATAATCCAAGTTCTTGGAAGATCTCTGTCATTGGTTCCAAGATTTTGAAGGCATCCAGGGTCTTCTTGCAAACGACCCGAGTGGGGATTATCTTCCGCTTAGCGAGCGCCACAAACCGCTCCCGTTGATGTTTATCCCGAAATGTAATCCAAGGGAATTCCGGAAAGGGTTCACAACCTGGAATCACCGGGGTTGGGATGTTGCGCGTAGTCCTATCTCTCTTGTTACTCCTTGAAGAACTCGCCATAGCCTGGAAGTAAAGTAGAAGGCAAAAGAAATCAAAAAAAAAACTCTATTCCATACTTAGTGAACTCGAATTTCTAGGGCTTAGGGGTCAAAAATCTGTTTGTCTACACTAAACACAGTAAATAATGGCATAAAAAGCATGGGAATCATGTGAGTAGACAACATAGGGAAGAATTCAAGCAATTAACACAAGATTTAAGCATAATTTGAGCAAAAACGAATGAAACCCTAGAAATCTCGAAAATTACCTCAAAGATGAGCAAATTGGATGAATTAATGCAAAAGAGGAACAATGGAATGATGTAAGATGAAGCAATTGATGATAGCAACAAAAACTAAGTGATTTGAGTGAGTAACAATGGAGATTGAAGGAAGGGGGTGTCGAAAATTTGAGGTGGAAAGGGAAGGGTTTGTCGAAAATTTGGGGAAAAATAGAGATTATTTGCCTTATGCTCGTTGAAAAAAACAAGACTCGATCGAATAGGACCGGCACTCGATCGAGTGTTAGTGGCACTCGATCGAGTGCTCCAGAATTTTCGAAATTTTTGCTTTGCTTGCTACGGCTTTATAAAAAAATATAATTACTCCAGAGCACTCGATCGAGCTTCGTTGACACTCGATCGAGTGTTCTACGGTAAGCAAGGAAATACGAATGAGGAATTAAAACAGCTTAGCTAGATTGCAACAAAAAGGCTCTTGATCGAGTGTCCTGAGCACTTGATTGGGAACTCGAGATGAGACGGTATCCATCATCAAAGCCTCTTTAGCACCATACTCCTTTATCCTGAAAGTACTTCACACAATTCATAAAAAAAGATAAAAAAAAAAATGACAAGAATCTGGGCTGCCTCCCAGTAGCGCTGGTTTATGCGGTCCCGCACGACCGTATTTCCTCAAAACTAGGAAGAATCTGAGGGGGAAAGGTTTAGGGCCTCTATCTTTCCAACATAGGCACCTTCATGATATAACTTTACGCGTTGCCCATTTACCTTGAATGTCTCACCTTCGTCAGATTTTAGAGTGACTGACCCAAATTTATTTACCTCAATAATGGTGAATGGTCCACTCCATCTTGACTTTAGCTTACCTGGAAAGAGATGCAAACGTGAGTTAAATAATAATACCTTGTCACCAACTCGAAGTTCCCTTTGCACAATATGCTTGTCATGCCACTTCTTGGTTCGCTCCTTGTACATTCGAGCACTATCGTAGGCATGCAGTCGAAATTCATCTAGCTCGTTCAATTGCATCAATCTTTTCTCGCCCGCCAGTGAGGGATCCATATTGAGGTCTTTGATGGCCCACATAGCCTTATATTCGAGTTCGACTGGGAGATGACAAGATTTGCCATAAACTAATCTGTAGGGTGATGATCCAATTGGGGTTTTAAACGCAGTACGGTAGGCCCAAAGGGTATCATCAAGCTTAAGGCTCCAATCCTTCCTATTTTTGCTAACTACCTTTTCCAAGATAGACTTCAATTCTCGGTTAGAAATCTCTACTTGCCCACTTGTCTGAGGATGATATCCCAATCCTCTACGGTGTGTAACGCCATATTTTGATAACAAGGAGTTGAGATGACGTTCATTGAAATGCTTTCCTCCGTCACTTATGACGGCGCGAGGGACTCCAAATCGTGGAAAGATGGTCTTTTGGAATAGTTTGACAACGGACTTGGCATCACATGTAGGAGTAGCAACGGCTTCTACCCACTTGGAAACATAGTCAACGGCCACCAAGATGTAGAGATTCCCATGAGAAGAAGGGAAAGGTCCTTGGTAGTCAACACCCCAAACATCAAAGATTTCCACTTCTAAGATCCCGGTTTGAGGCATCTCGTGTCTCTGCGAAATATTACCTGTTCTCTGACAAGCATCACATGAACGCACAAAAGCAGTAGCATCTTTCAAAATAGTAGGCCAAAAGAATCCAGATTGCATTACTTTGGCAAAAGTCCGTGAGGGACGTGATGACCACCATAAGAAGAAGAGTGACAATGGGACAAGATAGCATGTACCTCATTATCTGGTATACATCGTCTGTAAATACCGTCAGGGCATTCGCGGAAGAGGTAGGGATCATCCCAGAAATATCTCCTTGTATCATGTAGAAATCTCTTCTTTTGCTGATAAGACATGTCTGGAGGAAGTATGCCTCCCACTATGAAATTAGCATAGTCAGCAAACCAAGGAACACCTGTAGTAATAGCAAGAAGATGATCATCTGGGAAAGAATCATCAATGGGGACTAAATCCCCTCCATGGAATCTCAGTCTGGATAGGTGATCGGCAACTAAATTTTCAGCTCCGGATTTGTCCCTGATTTCTAGATCAAATTCTTGTAGCAGCAAGATCCAGCGAATGAGTCGTGGTTTGGCTTCCTGTTTAGCCAACAAATATTTTAAAGCAGCATGGTCAGTATAGACAATAACCTTAGATCCTACCAAATAAGAGCGAAATTTGTCTAAAGCATAGACAACTGCAAGTAACTCCTTTTCGGTAGTAGCGTAATTAATCTGAGCATCATCTAAGGTCTTGCTAGCATAATAGATCCCATGTAGTGCTTTCTCCTTTCTTTGCCCAAGTACGGCTCCAACTGCGTAGTCGCTGGCATCGCACATGATCTCGAAAGGTAAGCTCCAATCTGGGGACCTAATAATTGGAGATGAGATAAGAGCTTGTTTAATCCTGTCAAAAGATTTAACACACTCATCAGTGAAGATAAAAGGTGCATCTTTATGTAAGAGCTTAGTAAGTGGTTGAGCAATTTTGGAGAAATCCTTGATGAATCGGCGATAGAATCCTGCATGACCCAAAAAACTTCTCACACTTTTAACATTAACCGGGTACGGGAGTTTCTCAATGACTTCCACTTTAGCTTTATCAACCTGAATGCCTTTTCCTGATACTAGATGACCAAGTACCACCCCTTCAGTTACCATGAAGTGGCACTTTTCCCAATTTAGGACAAGATTAGTTTCTTCACAACGCTGCAAGACTTTGGATAAATTTCTCAGGCAAATATCAAAGTTAGTACCATAAACACTGAAGTCATCCATGAAGACTTCCATAATAGACTCAATATAATCAGAAAAGATGGCCATCATACAACGTTGAAAAGTAGCAGGGGCATTGCAAAGCCCAAAGGGCATCCTCCTATAAGCAAAGACACCATAAGGACATGTAAAGGTTGTCTTTTCTTGGTCATCGGGATGTATGGGTATCTGAAAGAATCCTGAATAACCATCGAGGTAACAAAAATACTCGTGACAAGCTAATCGCTCTAACATTTGGTCAATATAGGGGAGGGGAAAGTGATCTTTCTTGGTAGCAACATTTAGCTTCCTGTAGTCAATACACATCCTCCACCCTGTTACAAGCCTGGTAGCGATTAATTCATTCTTATCATTCGTCACCACCGTAGTCCCTCCCTTCTTAGGGACTACCTGAACTGGACTCACCCATCGAGAGTCGGAGATGGGGTAAAAAATACCTGCATCTAAGAGTTTTTGAATTTCCTTTCGAACAATGTCCTGCATAGGAGGGTTGAGACGACGTTGACCCTGTGCGCTGGGTTTATGACCTTCCTCTAAGTGAATACGGTGCATGCAAAAGTCAGGACTAATACCTCGTAAATCATCAATGCTATATCCAATGGCTTTTTCATGTTTCCGCAAAATAACCAACAAAGCAGAAAGTTGGCTCGCATTAAGGTTAGCATTGACAATTACAGGTTTCAACTCTTTATCATCAAGAAACACGTACTTAAGATGAGAGGGAAGGGGTTTAAGTTCAGGTTTCTTTACCTCGGTAACCTTAGGGGGGTTACCTAAGCTATAGACCGTTTGCTCTTTACGTTCCTCTCCCGTCAAAAGTTTTTCCATAGCAACTACTTCGGGGTATTCGGAAAGTGTTTCTGCATCATTCTTATCGGACATCAAGACGATCTCTAAGGGGTCCCTGTTCAAAGAAAGAGCAAGGGTTTCATCAATAGTGGCGTCCACAATATCAATACGATGACAACTTTCATCTACCATGGGATGTTTTAAGGTAGTTTTGAGATTGAAAGTGATAGTATCATCTCCGACAGCCAAAGTAAGGCTCCCATTTTTAACATCAATGACCGCTCCTGCGGTGTGTAAGAATGGTCTACCTAATATAATAGGAGTGTGAGTGTCTTCGGCCATGTCTAGTACAACAAAATCAACAGGGATGAAGAATTTTCCCACTTTTACAGGTACGTCTTCCAAGACACCAAGGGGGTGTTTTACGGATCTGTCGGCCATTTGTAGAGTCATATTAGTGATGCTTAGATGACCCATATTTAATTTCTTGCATATAGAGTAAGGCATGACACTAACGCTAGCTCCTAAATCACAAAGAGCTCTATTAATAAACAAAGGACCAATAGTGCAAGGGATAGAGAAACTCCATGGATCCTTAAGCTTAGGTGGTGAACGGGATTGTAAAACAGCGCTGCATTCCTCAGTGAATGCTACCGTCTCCACCTCATTGAAGGATCTCTTCCTTGTCAATATGTCCTTCATAAACTTTGCATAAGCTGGCACCTGAGTAATCAATTCGGTGAAAGGAACGCTTACTTGAAGATTTTTCACAACTTCCATGAATCTCCCGAACTGTTGATCAAGTTTTGATTTCTGTTGTCGGGTTGGGAATGGTAGAATGATCTTTATTGGTTCAGCTTCCTTTGCATCTTTAGAGACCTCTGGGGAACTCTGGCTTGGAATAGTAGTATCCGGTACCTGTGCATTAGGCGAAAAAGAAGGATTAGAAGTATGCGGACAAGGCACTCGATCGAGTGGGGAAGGCACTCGATCGAGTGGGACTGGCACTCGATCGAGTGCTTCAGGAGCTCGATCGAGTGCTTTAGCTCGTAATGCTTCTTTTCGTTTTTCTTTTTCGTTATTCTCATGTATACGATCTTTCTCTAGCTCCTTTGCTTCTTCTTCATCATCGCTGAAAGAGAGATGCCCTAAACCCTTACGAGAAACATAAGGCACTTCGCTATCATCTTTGGGCATCTCCGGCTCTTTATAAGAAGTACCACTCCTCAAGTGGATGGCATGTGCTTGTTCATGAGCTTGTTGTCCTTGGGGAGGGAGGTTTCCAGGTTGCCTATTTGTATTTTGGCCTGCTAGTTGGGCAACTTGAGTATCTAATATTTTATTGTGAGCTAGTATCTGAGTAATTTGTGCCTTTTGCTCCATCTGAGCTTTAAGGCTTTGCTGCAACATAGCTTTAATCTCTGACATATCATTATTGGCAGTGGGTGGTGGAGGAGGTGGCACCAAAGGTTGAAATTGTTGTTGGCGCTGATTGTTAAACTGAGGACCTCCTTGATTCTGTCTATAGTTTCCTTGTTGGCCGCGGTTCTGAGGAATCACATAATTTGAATTTGGTTGTTGTTGAGGTGGGGTAGGATTTTGAACATTCTGGCTTGACCACTGAAGAAAGGGATGTTCCCTTGTCCTCTCATTATAAGTGTTGGAAAAGGGATTAGCTTGCTTGTAGGATTGGAAAGCGCGTACTTGTTCCATAGGACTTATGCATTCCTCAGCAATATGACCGTCTACACCACATCTCCCGCAGAAAAGTACTTCCCCTTGTTGAACCATATTAACCGCTTGGTGTTGGCCACCCAAAGCTTGTGTTGTTTGCATTTGCGCAATCTTAGCATTCAGGGCTTCTAACTGGGCAATTGCTAAATAATAATCTAGAGAGCTACTAGTAATAATTAGGGTTTTTAGAGTAATAAAAGTGTCTCCAACAATAGGCTACGAAGCCTTTATTTATAGTAAACTACTTAAACAATTTATGGAAACTCGGGGTAAATTAAAGCACTCGATCGAGCACTCAAGGCACTCGATCGAGCACTTAAGGCACTCGATCGAGCACTCAAGGCACTCGATCGAGTGTTGGTGGCACTCGATCGAGTGCTCTCAGCGCGTAATTTCTGCTTCGCGCACTGAACTTCAAACGGTTGCCATTTCTTCGTTACTCGTCCGAATCAAGTGATTTTTGTGGCGTTGGAAAGTTAAGAGGATGAAATTTCACCTCCAGTTGGAATCAACTGATTATCATTTGTATAACTCGAGATATGGCTCTCCAAAGTAGGTACTAGTTATATGGAGCTCTTCTTTGTGCTTGCCTTCGATAATCTCCTTAGCTCTTCCTTCCTAGATCCTCGTGCCATGCTACGTGTGTTCCTTCATGTCGGGTCCGCGGTGCTCCAATCCATCTTTTGCTCCATAAATGCATCAATCCTGCATTAAACACCGAAAGGCGGAAGTATCGACATTCTAATATAAATAGCATATAAATGACACAATTTAGCACAAGAATCATCTCAAAACAACTAAAGGGGAGGCATAAAAGTGTATAGGAATATGACTCATCAGAACCCTTAGTGCACATAGGTCATGGGCTGTCCCGAAATGCGTAGTCTATTTGCGTCGACCATATAACTCAAGATATAAAATAGCTATGATGGTGATTCAAAATCCCTGATTTAGTTAAGACCTTAAACCTTCCAATAGAATAAGAGCAATAGCAATAGAGGTTTTTATTCTTGGGTTTGTAAATAAGAACTTCAAAGTTAAAGTTCTTCTATTGTGGGTCACATTGGGTTTGTTAAAATAAGAACTTGGTTCTTATTTAAGAACCAAGTTCTTTGTTGGTTTCAAGAAGAGAAAAAAGTTTATGTAGATAAAATAATTAATAATGGGTCCTAATTAAGAACTAAATAAAGTTCTTCTATTGTGATGTGAAGTTCTTAAACTTAGTAATTTGTGAAAATAACTTGGAAATAGGAAGAACTTTATATGAAGTTCTACAATTGCTATTGCTCTAAGAATCACATGATAGTAGGGTTTATTATATATTCAAACGTCTTAAAGACTTGTGTAAATATATTGAAAAAATTTCATTATGACTTTAATACTAACAACGCAAACGACAATAATACAAGAATAATAGTAAAAACGTAAAAGATATCAATAATAAACCATGTCCTTTTACGTCATTTTGTCAAATATCCGCTAACTTTTCAGTGAGTTTCCAAACAGTTTTAACAAAAATCAATTACCTTAATCATCCTTAATTTTCAGCTACCTCTTCAGGTTTCATCTACCTACTTTTTCACTAGTTTTAAACCCGTGCAAATTGCACGGGCATGTTTTTTTAAAAGAAGTTGTTATAAAAAATTGCAAATATAATTTAAATTTTAAAGTAAAGTAATTAAATCACTCTATTTTTTTAACGTCAACTAACTAATGTAATACTTGGGTTATAAAGAAGATTTTAGATATGAATTAAAAATTTCACGTGCAATTAGTATAAATAATACATTAGTGTCAATTGACCGGATAATTAATATAGTAAGATACGTCTTTTTTAGTCTTGTTAACTAAGTTTGAGTTTCTACTTGGCCTTGTTACTCAGGCGACCTCAAAAAAAGTTAGCTTATATAGATAAAATTAGATTATTTAGACAAAATTTATCACAAAATTAGTGATATTACAAATTATTAACCCGTTTTTCATTTAATTACACGCGTGCACAGGGTAAAAGAAATTTTTGACCGTATATATCCTAAAATGAAAATTCCGACCCAGTTTTCATTTAGTACAAATTGTTATTTAGTGGATGGAACAAATAAAAATTGACCCATGCAAGTTTCAACCAGTTTATTATATATTGTAACCATTTTTATTAATACCTCATTGGATACTATTTGTACTCGTTTTATTGACTTTTTGTACCTTTTTTATCAATTTGTAACTAGTCTCTCAATAAGTTTATTGAGAGATCGACTTTTAGAATACCTACTCTAAGTTTATAATAGGTAGATAGCAAAATACAATCCCACTAATATGATATTTGTTAGGATGTGTTAAATTGACCCGATAGCTAATTTTTGGTTTGCAATTTAAACATCCGGAAAAAATAACCTTTTAATTTGGGCAAAAAGAATTATATAACGGATGTACGATATCATATATATTCAATATATAATTGAATTTTTGTGTATTTTTTATGAGTTTTATAAAGATTATAAGTTATATTATATTTTTTGTTTCGGGTAAAGTTTTGTTACTCCTCTATTCATATCTTTTGTTCACAATTTATATCTCTTGTTATGAGTGTATTCTCAAGAGAGGAACAAATTAGTGAGATGTAAGACATATGACAAATGAGATTTCTGAATATACTAATTCGTTAAAATCGTTTTAATTTAAAATAGTTTTTTTTATGAAAATAAAGTTTGGACAGAAAAGGTTATAAAGTATATTAAGTTAAGACGTTTTTATGTTGACCAATTTTAATAAGTCCCATGAAATTCATTAAGAAACGGCCCACATACACATGTGAAATACCCATTATATTTTCTTATCAATGAAAGTTTATATAAAATGTAAATGAAAGTAACCCTAGCCACTACTACATTAACTACAATCAGTTGTTTCAAGCCTCGAACTCAGTAAATCACTCAATTTAGCCGCTCCTCTACCCCTTTTTGTCTCTTTAAATCTTTCTCCATCTCTCTAATTTTGATTAATTAATTTCAATAATCTTTGATTTAAACTTTACCAAAAAAAAAACCAATCCTTGATTATTAATTTCACCAGTCTTTTACGCAAAACTACTTCTAATCATGCGATAATTCAAATCTAGTACTCTTATGCATGTCATATTAGATCGACTAATTGTGTACTAATAATTTTGTTTGGATGATGTCAAATGTATTTTTAGTGTGATTAACGATCGAGGTGGATAACTTGTATGCATTTCTTTTATAAAATAAATCAGTTTTTTTGTTTATATGGTCATTTTATAAATTTTCTTTTTGAGCAAAGGCTAATTAAATTTTAATTATGATTTTTGGGTTTAAATAACATTACTCACTTGCTTGATTATTAGTTATATTGGTTAATTATTAGCTATATTTATTTTCAAAAGTTAATTACTACTAATAATAATTTTATTATTATTTATAGTTTATGAATGTTTTACCTTTAAAAAAAATATACGTAACTCGTGCAAATTTTGTTAAATTCCAATTTATGAACGTCTGGTACAATTTCAATTATGAATGTTTTAACAACTTTTTCCATTCGTTTAGATCTAAATCTAAAATACTTTACATAATTCGTTTCAAAATGGAAATATTTAGCACTTGAATTTTTCACCGTTCAATTTGCTATTTTTTATTTTTATTTATATGCAATTATCTTTTTAAATAAAGATTTTTATTAATTCATCAACGAAATTCGTTATAAAATAGATCAGTTATAAAATAGATCAATTATATTAGAGGAATACTATTTACTTCTATTTTTTACCTTCTCCTCTCACAAACGATTAAAATAGAAGGTAGATAACGACCCCGATTATATTAGAAACAAAGTATAGGACTGCTGTAGCATGCTAGATATACAATGAAATGTATTTTTTGAAATTATATAATCGAGTTATAATTATTAATTTGTAGATTATAAAAATTTGTGAGTACTATATTTATAATAAATCTTAAAATTTATTGGAATAATTACGAATTGTAAATTTCTATAAAGTTTAGTATCATAGTTCCTTACATACTCGATAATATCAAATGTGTAATTAATTCTATCATAGAACATGGCCCTAACTTTAACGAAAGAAAATTATGCTTTTTGACTTATTGGCTTTCAACCACAGAGCGCCACATAGGTTCTGTGGTTGTTGTTTTAATGAATAGGATATTTCAGCTACATTTTTAGGTAATTTTACCAAACAGAGTCTTATACTCATCAAACCACGTTGATTATTGTTGGTTCTATTATGAGAATGTTTTGTTATTAAGATATCAGACCCATTAGGGCCGGCTATCGTCTAGGGTTTATGAGAGTTGGGTTTATTATTATATATAAGGGTTTGATTTAGAATCATTTGTGAACAACTACTTTTCATTTTATTTTTCGCTTTCCACTACCTTGTATTTCTTATTTTTGTAAAAGACTACCCAAAATCCATGTTTCGGCAAAAAAATCAATTTTCCGACATTGACTTGCTCTTTTCTCCCATTTTTCACTCATACAACCCATATTTTTCCCTTTTATTCACTCAATTATATAAATCTGAAAATGCACATCTCCATACTCAGTGTCAAATCAACAGTCTCTTCCAAGCAATATCACGCACGCACCAACCATCTCAATCTCCCCCACCATTTCCGTCGTCACCTTTATTGTCATCTTTACCTTCGCCCTTATATTTCGATAACCCTATGGGCCATTCATAATTCATCAACCTAATGTCTATCACAGCTACATAACATAAAAGTGATAATAAGAGAGAGTCCATAATGATTTTCGAATAGTTAGTAGTAGCCGATAATAGATCAAAATTATTGCTGAAGAAAAATATATGTCGATGGTGATTTTGTTTTTCGTGAATTAGGAGTTTGATTCGGATAAATGATGCACAAATTGAGGTGATCAATGTTGGGTTTAATCGATCTTTATCGTCAATTATTATACTTATCAAGTAAAGAGTTAGGCTCTGTTCTTTTGGACTAAAACTAAATTGAACTGAATTGAACTGAACTTATAGGATCTGAACTGAACTTATAGGATCTGAACTGAAATTATAGGATCTGAACTGAACTGAACTTATAGGAACTGAACTGAAATTATAGGATCTGAACTGCACTTATAGGATCTGAACTGAACTGAACTGAATTTATAGGATCTAAACTGAATTGAACTTATAAGATATAAATTGAACTGAACTTATAGGATTCGAACTTAATTAACTTAATATAATTTAAGTTAATTATTATTATTATTATTATTATTATTATTATTATTAGGGTTATTTCATAGGAATAATCCAACCTATACCTCATCTTCTCATATTAATCCGCACTAACGATTAACTGAGAAAAATCCAACCTATAACCTCAATTATCTTTAATTGAACTTTGTCTATTTTTGAACTCTTATTTTCGGTAAGCAAACACGTCACCTTGACTTAATTTTTGTTTTTCCTTCTTCCTCGACAAAAAGTAAGTGAAGGTGACGTGCTAGCCTACCGGTAATAAGAGTTTAAAAATAGTTAAAGTTCAATGAAAGATAAATGAGGTTATAGGTTGGATTTTTCTTAGTTAAACGTTACTATGGATTAATATGAGAAGATGATACATAGTATGGATTATTATTACTATCCAAGAGAAGACTTTGATAAAAAATAGTCTAAAACACAAGGTAATATTACAATGGTTTGTTCATAGTTCATACATTATACTACAATTACATTACGATAAAAGTAATCCACATATTACAATTTTTTCTAACCATCTATTTCCATATTATCATAATCCTCATCAACTTCATCTTCATTATCAATATCACTATCGACAAAGAATCCATAGCCTCGCCAAATATTTTATACTTTGTTGTTTCGTACCTTGCACATGGTCTTCTTCCGTTTTTTATCAAACATGTCCGAATCTAATATTCCTTGAATGTTCACATCATGTTGTATAATAAGTATTTCAAGAGCGTGCATTCTTATAAAATTATGGTGTGAATGTAGAAACAATGATCGACATTTGATACTTATATGATATTTGGGGCATGATTTTTAAAACAGTCCACCTTTTCTTTAATTGACCAAATGTCATTTCAACTTTCATTCTCAATGATGAATGTCGATAGTTGAAGTATTGTACCATTCCTTCAGGCGGTCTATGCTTATATTCGGGTATATGGCATCAGGGTGAGTGTGTGTAAAATTGTTTGGTAGTAATGAGATAGTACAAACGGGTACAATTATTAATGATTTGTTGTTGCTTTTTTCAAAAAAAAATAACGTGTATCGAATAATTAAAACGAAATGTTTTTCTATCGGTTGTTAAAAATAATACTTTGTATATAGCTTTTTTGAATTGAGTTTATATGAGCTGAACTGAACTGGACTGAACTGAACTTATAGGAACTAAACTGAACTGAATTGAACTTATAGGAACTGAACTGAACTGAACTTATAGGATCTGAACTGAACTGAACTAAACTTATAGAAACTGAACTGAACTTACAGGATCTGATCTGAAGTGAACATAAATTAAGTGACTTGAAGTCCAAAAGAACAGGGCATTAGATTCAACATGATAATAACAAGTCAATGTCATATAGTTGAGTTTTTTCACCGGAAGTGAAGTTTTGGTAGTCTTTTTCAAAAAGAAAAAATAAATGGTAATAGAAAGCCAAAAATAAAATAAAAGATAGTTGTTCACAAACGACCCTAAATAAAAGGTAGTTTTTAATAAAAAAAAGTCTATATATAAACCATCTATTGTAACACAATAACACAATCGATAATACAATACCTATTCTATTTCCTATATATCTCTATATCTAACATGGTATCAGAGCCTCTTTCTTGAGGACTCTTAAAATCGCTTTCGCGTTCTAACCGGTGGGTGGGCGGAAATTTACACCCACCGGTGGGGATTTTCAATAAAAAAAACTACGTCAAATTGTTTTTTTTTCAAAAAATTAATATTATGATTTGTTTTTCCTTCCAAACTTCGTGATTTGAATCAAAAATAAAATACTTCTCTTCAAAAACTGTTTAAAATTATTCAACGTCATTTAAGGTGGTATTTGATTTATTTGGAGTCCGAAAAAATTAACGTTCTCTAGATCTTTATTTGACGAATATTTTTCTGTTTTATTGAAATTTCTTTAGGTTTGATTAGAGTTCCTATTAAATTATTTGATAGTCGACAAGTCCGAAAAACTTAACGTTCTTGTTCGAAATTTTTCTTTAACGAATCTTAATACTCATTTCTTACCTACCTTTCAAGACGAAGACATTTATGAAGATCGAAGAAGACGAATATTTTTTTTATTTTTTATATTGCTTATGTTTTTTTTCTTTTGTATTTCTTCAATTGTAAAGTTCCTACTACGTACTTCCTTTGCCATTGCGAGAGGGTATTAAGATACATGCCTATTAGGGCCGGCTATCGTTTAGAGTTTATAATAGTAGGATTTATTATATATAACCCATTTATTGTAACAAATGACACAATCAATAATACAATACCTATTATATTTCCTATCTATCTCTATTACTAACATTTATCTTTAAAAAAACAAAAGCTCATCACTCATAAGTTAAAAGAATAATCTTTTTTTGGTACAAACGGAGACACAAATGCGAGTTTTAATATGGACGAAATTAAAACCCAAGGTTATCAACTAAGTAAATCGACATTTGCGTAACAAGAGTTACCGTTCTTCATTTTCGAGACATTATCAATATTATCATAGACTTGCCAATAATGTAAGAGCAAATAGGCAGGGCCGGCCCTAAGGGGTGTCCGGGTTGGCAAATGACAAGGGCCCAAGTCTAGAAGGGGCCCATTAGTGCGAGATTGAAAGTCTGCTATTTGTCAAATAGATTGTATTACATATAAAAAGCAAACTAAGGTAAGTGGTGTAGGGGTTTTGTATCTTACTAAAGGTTAAGAAGTCTTGTGTTCTATTCCTAGTGGCCGCATTTTATATTTGTTTAGTTTCATTCATTTAATTCTTTACGTATATAGTGGGACAATTGAATTATAAAATATTTTACATGCTTTTGAGATTTTATGCGAATTGTGTTTGTCGTAGTATAATTAGTGTAAATTATACTTTCAATAGACACGTCTAATAAAGCTAATATCTAAACTTTGAAAAATTTTCAGTCTATTGATTTTTTTTAACGATAAAATGGTTGAATTATTTTTTTCAATTCTCCAAATCCAAATTATTTTTTTTCTAAATTTTTTAAGATTTTTCCTAAATCAACTCCATCTAATTCAAAAGTTTGCATGCGTCCGTTTTATTAAATTGTACGGAGCATTAGATAATTGCACATAAATTACTTGAGTAATTTTTTTTAAAAGTTAGGGCCCCATTTTACAATTTTGCCTAGGGCCTCAAAATCTTTAGGACCGGCCCTGCAAATAGGTAAAGTAGTCACGAGTTTATTGATTCCCATATACGTCGTATTATTGATGCATATTCATGAATACACTCCATACTGCCAATAAACAATCGATGCACAACATCACGATTACAAGATACATGAACTAAATAGCACCAAAAAAAAAAAAAAAAAAAAAGATACATGAACTAAATAAGTATGTGTTTGGCCATGCTTTTCAACTGTTTTTTCAAGCAAAGAAATAGAAGCTGGGTCAAACACTAATTTTTAAAAAGCTAAAAACTAATTTTATTAAACAGAAATTCTAAAACTGACTCCTAGAAACCCCTAGAAACAGAAGTAGCAATTTGGTACTTCTGTTTCTCTTTTCACGTTGCTCTTAAGTTATTTGAGCGTCAAAACCCAAAAAAATACCGCCAAAACCCAAACAATACCGCCAAATACCAACTTTAAGATTTTTTTACCTCTTATAAAATAAATTGTTATTCTTCTCATCACACATCCATACTTCGTCTCTCATCCCTAATATTCCCACAAGCATCATGTACTTTTTCTCCATTTTTTTAAATGGTATTATTGCTGTATTTATCATCAATCATCATCATGTTTCTCCAGTGATTTTTCATAGTTGTCTTTGTATATCTATATATATAATATATTTTAGCAAAATAAAAAAAATTCATAGAAACTAGTTAGGCCAAACACGATAAAATTGATAAAAATAGTTTTTTAAAATTTTTGGCCAAACAGGACCAATTTTATCAATAACTAGTTTTATAAAAACTCCTTTACAGAAGTAGAAATTCTTTTTCATAAACAAGGCCAAACATGCACTAAGGTATATTATGGAGGCACCATTTATTATTTACATTGTGATAATATTCTTACATTCTACATAAATAAATAGTCTTAAAAAATCTCTCTAAAAATCTCTCTAAAAAATCACTCAATGCAACCACCGTACGGTGGCCTCCCGCCGGAGGCTGATCCCACGCAGAACACATCGCAGGAGCCTCCTCCAAACTTGCCTCTAGACCACGGATTTCCACCACTGATAAAAAATTCGAAACGAAAAACTATGCATTTATCGGAATTCAATGGGTATACTATGGAGATTGATGATAAGCAACCGGATTCCCCAGCACCTCCAGCGGTGCCCAAACTCTCCTTTAAGGAAACGGTTCAGGGCTTCAATGACGATATTGACCATACGGAGAACAATGCAATGTTTGAGTATGATTATGAATCTGATGACGACCCTGAAGAGGATGATTCAGATGTAGACCCACTGTGCCCTCGGATTTGTCTTACAAAACATGAGAAAGCAGTTTTACGAAAGCCATGGAAAAATTCTTTAATTATCAAAATGTTTGATAAAAAAATTGGCTATTTATCACTTATGAGAAAATTGCAGTCGAAATGGTCGATCAAAGGAAAGCTCACTTTAACAGATCTCACAGAATCATATTACGTAGCACGCTTTTCGTCCAAACAAGATTTCGATTTTGTAATGTCCCAAGGGCCTTGGATGATCGATGATCATTATCTCACCATTCGAAAATGGATACCAAATTTCGTTCCATCCGAAGAGTCGATATCCAAACTCACCGCTTGGGTACGTATCCCTAATCTACCAGTGGAGTACTTCAATGAAGTTTTTCTGCAAAAAGTGGGTTCAAAAATTGGGAAAGTGATACGTATCGACAACACAACGGCAACTGCTCAGCGAGGACAATTTACTCGGTTAAGTGTAGAGGTCGATATTTCTAAACCTCTTTTATCAAAATTCAAATTATACGGGAAGGTGTATCGCATTCAATACGAAGGACTGAAAATGATATGTTTCAAGTGCGGAAGGCTAGGTCACTTGCAAGAGGAATGCTCTCGAAAGAATGGTGAAGATGAGATGCAGGAACCGGATCATACAGAGGATTATCAACTTTATGAGAAGTTGTCAGACCAGCAAGATGATCGCTCAAAGGAGGAGCCAGCTTTTGGTGATTGGATGATGGTCAAGAAGCCACCCAGACGAAGACCGCAGACCCTGCCTCCGAGCAACCACCAGGTTCCAAACAAGGAAAAAAATATCTTTAATTTTGGTCAGAATAATCAAGCATCAGGGTCAAGATTCGACATTCTAAATCCAGAAGCAGAATCAAGCGGAAATCTCTCAAATCCCAAAAACTTGCCAAAACCAATAGCACACCATACACCAGCGTCAAACATTCGATATCAAAAGAGTATCCCACATATCAAACAAAAGATTTCTATACTAAATAGACGCTCTAGCAAATCCTTACCCCAATCAAATCCTACTAAGTTTCCTACTTTGAACAATGGAGTAGAGTCCAACCATAATTCAAATACTCCTACTCCTAATCAACCTACAGGAAAAGAAAACTTTAAATCAAATACCAATTCCAATAACCCGAGTCCATCAGCCCTTCAAGATATCTCGAACTCTCTTCCTAGAACTGAAACTCTTTCCCCTGTTCCCACGAAAAAATCAGTTGATACCAGCAGCCCTAACATCCATGAATCCCCATCCTTATTTTTCGTACCTGAATTGTCCTCTACCTCAACCACGGTGTCTATCACAGAGCCCCCAGATAGAGGTAATCCCACCAACACAACAGGTCCAGATATCCGACTGGCCGGAGATGGCAGCACCGTATCTAGGCATGATGATTGCCGAGTGTCCAGTGATGGACATCAAAATCGAGTTAGCAAGGAACAACAACTCGAAGCTATCAATCGAGATGTCGATACCATGGAGTATTGACAGAATTCTAAGCAAAGTAAGTAGAGCTTATCTAGCTTCCCTTAATTACGTACCGGATTTTATGAGTACACGAATACCAAATTTGACTCCGAACCTCCCCCATATTACTTTCATGGTGTGGAATGTCCAAGGGACAGACAATAAAAATAAAATAAATGCTATTAAAGAGATCACACGAACCTATAAACCTACGGTTTTCGCTCTTGTTGAAACTCATATGGGCAGAGAACATGCTATTAAGATAGGTAATATTATTGGTTATAGAGGCAGCTCTTTCGTGGATACTGCGGGTTTCAGTGGGGGTATCTGGTTATACTGGAATACGGATGTAGTAAATGTAGTCCCTGTTACGGAGCATCCCCAATACATTACCATTGAGGTTGCTAGGCGAGGAGAAATTCCTTGGTTTTTTTCAGCAGTGTACGCGAGCCCTGATCCGACTAATAGACGAAATTTATGGCTGGAACTAGAAAATTTTGCTCGTAACAACAACAGACCATGGCTCCTAGCCGGGGATTTTAACGAAACTCGTTCTTTGAGTGAACGCCATGGAGGCGATTCGAATATGGCTCGTCGGTGTGCGAACTTCAACAATTGGATCGAAAATTGTGAATTTATCGAACTAGCTTTCACAGGTGCCTCTCATACCTGGGCTCGTGGAAATACTATTGACACGAGGCAAAGCGCTAGACTTGATAGAGCCCTGTGTAACGCGAATTGGGGGACCATGTTCGAGGATGCTATGGTAAAACACCTTCCTGCGTTTCAATCTGATCACTGTCCGCTGTTTATTTCACCAAATGGTTTCGTTCCGCTACAGGCTATTAATAGACCGTTCCGTTTCCAAGCTTGCTGGCTTACTCACGACAAATTTCAAGACTTGCTAGATCATAACTGGCCGAAAGAGGGTGTTTTTAACACAAGACTCGAGCTGATGGCTGATAAATTACAAACGTGGAATTCGGATGTTTTCGGTAACATACACAAGCGCAGACGTATTCTGATGGCTCGTATAGGGGGGTGTCAAAGGGAACTAGCTATAGCAAAGAAAAGCCACCTCATAAAACTCGAAGCGAAACTCCGAAAGGAGCTTGACGAGGTCCTAACACAGGAAGAAATTCTTTGGTTTCAGAAGTCAAGAATGGACTTTATTAAAGACGGCGACAGAAACACCTCTTATTTTCATGTCAGTACCTTAGTCCGTCGCTGGCGAAACAAAATAGCTAGCCTCAAGAATGATGATGGTCTGCTGGTCAGTGATTCGGCTAATATAAAATCCCTGGTGGTCGAATACTTTCAAAAATTATATACTGATGACAACACGCATAGCATAGAGGATGGGGTTCCGTGGGACCTCTTTCAAGACTTCAAAAATTCGGATTGGGAATGGCTTACTAGACCGTATTCCCTCGCGGAAATAGAACAAGTCGCAATGCATATGGGGTCTCTAAAAGCACCTGGTCCCGACGGGTTTCAAGCGCTTTTCTATCAAAAAAATTGGCCAATCATCGCCCCTTCCTTATACGATATGGTTTTCAAAGCTCTTGAAGGCAAAGGGATGCCTGAAGGACTCAACGACACCCATATTGTCCTTATACCTAAAATAGAAAATCCGGAATATATCACTCAATTCCGTCCTATAAGCTTATGCAATGTGGCTTATAAAATTATAAGCAAAGCCCTCGCCAACCGGATAAGGCGCGTCCTACCCCACGTCATCTCCGAAACTCAGAGCGGTTTTGTACCAGGGAGGCAAATTACCGACAATATCGTGATCTACCAAGAAATTATTCACTCTATGAACAAAAAGAAAGGGAAGGGCGGAATTATGGCTATCAAGATCGACTTAGAAAAAGCGTATGATAGACTCCGCTGGAGTTTCATTCGAGCCACGATGAGCGATATGGGTTTCCCAATTTTACTTATGGATACAGTAATGGACTGTGTGTCCACAGCCCGTATGCAAATTCTGTGGAATGGCGAACCAACCTCTCAATTTAGTCCCACTCGAGGAGTCCGACAAGGGGATCCTTTATCATCCTATCTATTCGTTATGTGCCTCGAAAAATTACAACAAGCTATAGATATGGAAGTTCGAAACAATAATTGGAAACCCATTACGATTTGTCGAAATGGACCGGATATTACAAACTTGTTTTTCGCGGATGATATGGTGATTTTTGGCGAAGCTTCGGATAGTCAGGCTTATGTAATTAGGCAGGTACTTGACAATTTTTGTCGCGCATCAGGGGCGAAGATCAGTGAGTCCAAATCCCGAGTGTACTTTTCGAAAAACACAGACCCACATATAAGGGAGTCAGTTGCAGCGGCTCTACAATTTGAAGAAACAGAGGATTTGGGTACGTACCTTTGGATGCCAACTATAGATGGGCGTGTAACCCGTCAAACTTTTACCCATTTGGAAGAAAAAATGAATAGAAGATTGTCAGGCTGGTCGACTAAGAAACTGTCTTTAGCGGGCCGAACAACCCTAGTCAATTCGACTCTTACAACAATAGCAAATTATAGTATGCAAACAGCGAAAATTCCGAGAACTGTCTGCGATTCCATTGACAAAAAAGCTCGAAAATTCTTATGGGGCGGGAATGAGGAAAGGAACGCTGTCCATCTCATATCGTGGGAGCAAGTGCAAAAACCGAAATCCATGGGAGGTCTCGGCATCATTTCTGCCAGACAGTCGAACGCGGCTTTCCTCACAAAATTAGGATGGCGGGTTTTATCCGAACCACGAAGCTTATGGTCCCGCGTCTTGAGAGCAAAATATTGCAGAAATCGCTGTGACATTGATATTTTTCAGGCTAAAACAAGTATGTCGAATGTATGGGCAGGGATAACCTCACAAGCAAGAACTATTGTTAGGGGCACGGCTGCCGCGGTTGGGAACGGGCGCAAAACGCTGTTTTGGGATCACGCCTGGGTTGACGGAGTCTGCCTCTCTGATCATACTATATCACCTATCCCGGAGAATATATTGGGACATACAGTAAGCGAAATGTGGGATGAAGCTCATGGCTGGAAATGGGATCTATTTGCCGAATTTCTTCCCCAAATTATGCTTCAAAAGATAGCATCCATTTCCCTAACTACTGACCCGGACCTAGAAGACTCGTTGTATTGGGTGGGTACGTCTTCAGGGAAGTTTAGCATCCGCTCAGCCTTAGGCTTTCTCAAAGAAGCCGAAACCAACACTGAAACCGCGACCCAGGTATGGAGCATTATTTGGAAATTACCGGTTCAACAACGTGTCCGTATGTTTTTATGGTTAGCAGCACACGACCGACTTATGGTGAATGCGAACAGAGTGAAACGGAACATGGGTTCTAATCCGGTGTGCCCACGGTGTGACGATCACGAGGAAACTACGGACCATCTGTTAAGGCTATGCCCTGTTTCACGCAACTTGTGGAGAGAAATAGGAGTAGCTGACAATAATTATTTCTTTTTTAATGCCCCGTTCACAGATTGGATTTCGAAGTGCGCAAGTAACGAGGTTCAAACAACGGAGCCTAACTGGCCGATACACTTCTCGTTAACCTGTTGGTGGATATGGAAATGGAGAAATAATATCGTTTTCGGCCGAGAGACGGAGAACCCCACCGACCCCCGCAGCTTCCTTTTTACCCAATTCGTAACTACAAAAAATGCGTTCGACATTCATAATATTTTCATCCCGAAACCAAGAAGTAGCTTGACAGAGGTTTTCATCCGATGGACTCCTCCCCCTCATGATTGGGTCTTACTTAACACGGATGGTGCATCGAAAGGGAATCCAGGTCCGGCTGGTGGTGGTGGCATCTTTCGTGACGCGACAGGTAACTTCATCTCGGCTTTCCTGTTTTCCTGTGGCCATTGTACTTCTATGAAGGCTGAATTCCGGGCTATCGCGGTGGGTCTAGCAAGAGCTAAGGAGATGAATATTAAGAAGCTCCTTATTCATGTCGACAACAAAACATGTGTTAACATCCTCACAGAAGACCAATTAATCAGTAATAATTTGAAGTTCCTAGTTACAAGATGCAGAGCACTCCTCAAAGATACGAGTTGGTCTACTAAAGTCGAGCACATTTACCGAGAAGCGAACCGTGCAGCGGATTTTTTAGCCAATCAAGGAGTTATTTCTACCATTGAGCCCGTCTATTTAGATACTCCTAGTGATGGTCTTAGGCCTATCCTTAGGGATGATATTTTCGGGGTAACCACCCCCCGTGTAATCGCGAACAATAATTAATTCTCTGTTCGGGGCTTTCCCCCTCTTTCGTACCAAAAAAAAAAATTTATTATTTACATTGTTTAACGTTCATATTTGATTTTGGTATGTACTCACATACTACATAATAACCAGCACATTCTGTGTAACAAACTAACAGACATTTCATCAACAATAATATCATCAATAATCATGGAGATATACCAATTAAGACGCAAAAATAAATTGTTAATTGTCTACTTGAAGAACACAATCCAATTGTATCCAATTGTATAATAAGCATACCCACCAAATCACCAATATGATCACATGATCCATCAATTATTCTTTCAAATTGATTTGCATCCATTACATCCAAATCATTCAACACTTCCAGAGATAATGATGGTTAAATCAAACGAATTGATAAACGTGTCAAGTGTCCACAAAATCACCAGAATATATCGTTCAAAGATTCATGCTATATAAGATCATTGATTGAACTTTAATCATTAAGATTTTGATAGAAATAGTCTTTTCATATAATACCAGATTGTTTTTTTTTTTTGTGACAAATACCAGATTGTAATGCATCCACACACATTAAACCCGAGTATTCGTGTAAGAGGGCGCGTTATATGATCATTAATTAGGGTTCCATTATTACCTTAAGATATTGATTTCACACGTTCTGCTAAATTATTTAAACAAGCGCCATGATAACCAAAACTAGTATGGAGTATTATATTTTCTTAATATAGAAGCAATTATTATTGTTATTTTGTTAACAGGAAAAGGCTAGATATACACATTATGTATGAAAAACTCCATACACGATCAATCACGGCGCGTCACGTAGATAACCCGATTTAAACCATATTAGTTAGTTTTAGGGTAGTTTAGTAATTTTACAAGTCTAGTTAACATGTAGTTAGCATTAATTTAGTAAATTTGGTAATTTTGTTTAAATTTTATTCTCTTAAAAACATTGAATGAGTTTATTTGTAAAATAAATATTTCTGTAATATGTATAAATTAATATTTTTGAAATTTATTTTTAAATTTCTGTTTTAGTTAGTAATTAATCAATAATAATAATTTTTTAAGTAATAATATTATTTTATTTTCGATTTTTTAAAAATTGGTTTAGTTATTAATAAAATTAATATTCCAGAAATTATTATTTTGGAGATTAACAATTTTTGAAAAAAAACGAAAATTAATTAAATTTAAAAAAACGAAATTCATTAAACTAGAAAAAACGAAATCATTACACTAAAAAAACGAAATTCATTACATAAAAAAACGAAATTTTATAAAAAATACGAATTAGCTTTAAAAAAATTAAAAATGTTTTTAGTGGGGTTCGAACCTGGGATCAGTTACACACAAGCTAATGTTTGCAAGCTGAATTTTAACTAATTAATCATGAGTATCAACACGTCTATTTATAAATTACAATTGTTAATATTTTAAAATCTACTAAAATAATATATTTAGGGAATGAAATCTACTAAAATAATATTCTCGAAAATCTCATTGCATATAATTAATTTTTTTTAGATATTTTAAATAAGATATTTAGGGAATGAATCTTATTATTGTTAGGTTGTATTTAAAAAAAAATATTATTATATTTAGTATAATTTAGTTACCTATTGTAGTGAGATATGGTGAAAAATGTGAGATTTTGTAATATTTTATTACGGGTTAAATAAAAATACAATATTTTGAACTCTATTAAAATATTTTTGGAAAATCGTAATTCAATAAATAACAAAAAAAAAATCGTAATTCAATAAAACATATTAAAATCTTAACAAAATAACAAATATTCCTAAATTATGCTAACTACATGTGGTTAAGAAGTTAACTATATTTGTATAATTACTAATACTAACACTAACTCATGCAAATTAACTATGGTTATACACGTGGCGCAATGTGTATCTGGTTAACCCTGGCTACATATACACATTGTGTATGGAAAACTTCATACACGACCAATCACGTCGTGCCACGTAGATAACCCAACTTAAACCACATTAGTTAGTTTTAGGATAGTTTAGTAATCTAATCTATATAAATTCTGAAACATTTATCAGGCTGTGGTTGCGCCACGTCATACATCCAACTTCTATTTTTTTTTTTTTTTTTTAATTTACTCAGGTGGGTCCCGCACAATAACTTATGATTTCCCTGCACAAAAACCGCCTAATATTCTACGTATTCCAAATAAATGTCTAAAATCGTAGATTACGAAACATTACACACATTTTTATATACATGAATTAATTAGAAATAAATGTTGTGATAATTAGACCACAATTTATTTAGATGATTAAAATATTATAATTAATAACAATTTACAATAATAATAAACCGAACATACAAAATTTGAAACATTATTAAAACATTTTTTGCGTCATTAATTGATTATTAATAAAAGTATACATTATCAGACGTATATTCATTTAATTTTTATTTTACAGACACATTTTTTTAAAAAAGTACGACAAAGATGAAAATCATAATTGTCTGAAATATATTAAGGAAAATTTAATTCATCTAAAAAGGAAAACAAAAAGAGTAAGCAATTATTATAATAACAAACTTTAAAACAGCATACCCGTGCAATTTGCACGGGTTTAAAACTAGTTTTTATAAGTCTAGTTAACATGTAGTTAACATTAATTTAGGAAATTTTGTAATTTTGTTTAAATTTTATTCTCTTAACAAAATTGAATGATTTTATTTTTAAAATAAATATTTCTGTAATATGTAAATCAATTAATATTTTTGGAATTTATTTTAAATTTTTTGTTTTAGTTAGTAATTAATCAATAATAATAATTTTTTAAGTAATAATATTATTTTATTTAATAGTTAGTATGTAATTATAATTCGGTATGTGTAATTTTATTAATTATATTTTATAGAAAATACGGATTAGCTTTTAAAAATTTAAAAATGTTGTTAGTAGGGTTCGAACCTGAGATGAGTTACACACAAGCCAATGTTTGCAATCAAAGTTTTAACCAATTAATCATGGGTATCACACTATCACCACGTTCATTTATAAACGTAAGTGCTAAATCCCGCACAACAATTTACTTAATCCCGCACATATTTTCTAAATCTTCCATAATTGCCCTTCAACTTATAAAAAGAATTAAAAAATGGTTCTACCTTAATTCTCTCCCTAAACCTAAACAACTGCTTAATCGTTTCGACAAGGATCGAAATTCGCACATTATTAACACGTAATATTGTTATTGATCAACAAATTTCTTATGCTCCATCTTTTAATTGCTCTTTTAATATTTCTTTATCAAAAAAGGGGTAATTTTACCATTAGGGTTTGGATTGATTTGAATTGTTGAAGGGATGGTTGTGGGGTCGTCAGTTTGGAGTGGGGTGGTCGGTGAGGGCGGCGTTGAGTGGTGGTTGTAGTGGTAGTGTTGCTACGGCGGCTGCAAGCTGTAGGTTGTCGGAGGTTCGATTTTAGGGTCGGTCACTGAGTGCAGGTTCTAGGCGTGAGGAGGGGGTCGTCGACTTGGAAGAGAATCGGGATTGGTTGTTCGGCGCTAAAACGGCGGTGTGGAGTGAGTGGTAACTGGCGGCGCCAGGAGAGTGGTGGGGGAAGGGTTGTCGGGGATCGATTTTTGGGTAGTTAACAGTATGTAGTATATTGCATCTTCTTCTCTCTCTGGTTTCTTTTTTTTTTGGGTTGAGTTATGGGAGGGGCACAATTGGAATAAAGAACAAAAATGTGTGGGATTGAGTAAATTAGTGTGCGGGATTTAGCAAGTCCCTTTATAAATTACAATTATTAATATTCTGAAATCTACTAAAATAATATATTTAGGGAATGAAATCTACTAAAATAATATTCTCAAAAATCTTATTGCATATAATGAATTTTTTAATTTTAAAATTGGCAAGTCATCCTTAATTAAATTTGAATAATCCAAAAATTGATTTCACAAAAAAAAAAAAAAAAAACCGAGTCGACTTATTAAAATACAAAAAGAAAATTGCAATATTAATTTACCAAAATAATTTCCAAAAGTATGTTAATAAAATACAAAAAAAAACATCTAAATGAATTACATACAAAAAAATAATTTGCAGAATACTGATTTACAAAATAATTTCCAACATAATATTAATAAAATACAAAAAAAAACCGTGTAAATTAATTAAAAACAAAAAATATTTTTTTCAAAAAAAAATCAAACAATATTACTACTTAATATTTTTACGAAAACTTAATTAAATACAAAAAATAACAAAATATTCTTAAAAAAAAATTAATTTAATAAAACATAATAAAATCTTAACAAATAACAAATATTCCTAAATTATGCTAACTACATGTGGTTAAAAACTTAACTACATTTGTATAATTACTAATATACCCTAACACTAACTCATGCAAATTAACTATGGTTATACACGTGGCGCGATGTGATTGGTTGTGTATGAGTTTTTTCATACACAATGTGTATCTCGATCGCATTCCCACACGCTAGTAAGCTAATTAGAGAAAAATTCACAAAAATATATGAACATAAATGGTAAAAATTAATATATTATGAATATATAGTTTTACTATTTTTTTATGATTAACTTATTAACATGTCGTTAAAAAACCGAATTAATAAATCAATCATGAAATCGGAAAGAATATTTTAAGGAGTTAGTATTATGAGTTAGTTGGTTATAACTGGCTAATATTTAACTAATAACTATATTTTGCAGAATCAAAGGCATATAAAATTTCCATTATTATGACAATTGATAGATATATAAAAATCAGAATAATATCTCATATTATTACGATATTATCTCATTGAAATATTGCCTTATCTTGTATGATATCGATCTTGGAAAATCCTTGTTACGATTGTATTCTATAAACATTTTATTTAATTATTAATGAGAAATATGGTTAATGCTTATGCAATTTAACAACTACTAGGTTCTAACCCGTGAAATTCACGGGTCTGTTTTTAGTAATTTAAATTAATATTGTGAATAATTAAAAGAAAGAAATCAATTATTTTAAAACTTTAATAATATGAAATTAATATTGTTAATAATTAAAAGATAAAGAAATTAATTATTTTAGAATTTCAAAATATGAAAATAATATAAAGATAAAGAAATTGATTATTTTAGTATTTTAATAATATGAAATTAATATTGTTAATAATATTAATCTAAAATATAAATACTATTAGTTTAAAAATTACGTAGCGTTATTTTAAAAATCGTGTAAGATTATAACTAAAATACGGTCGCATAAATTAAGACGCATACATCGATAAAAGTTATTAAATATTGTAAATATAAAGAAATTGATTATTTTAGTATTTTAATAATATGAAATTAATATTGTTAATAATATTAATCTAAATATATAAATACTGTTAGTTTAAAAATTACGTAGCGTTATTTTAAAAATTGTGTAAGATTATAACTAAAATACGGTCGCATAAATTAAGACGCATACATCGATAAAAGTTATTAAATATTGTAAATATAAAGAAATTGATTATTTTAGTATTTTAATAATATGAAATTAATATTGTTAATAATATTAATCTAAAATATAAATACTGTTAGTTTAAAAATTACGTAGCGTTATTTCAAAAATCGTGTAAGATTATAACTAAAATACGGTCGCATAAATTAAGACGCATACATCGATAAAAGTTAAAAAAACAAAAACAAATTTATTATTTCAATGTCGGTGGATTGTTTCCCCCAAATAGACCTCATCTTCATCAAGCTTGTGATTTTACCAATCTCAGATTTTAGTTTTCCACCATTTCTTCAACAACTTCTCTCACATCCTCCTGATTTATGGCGTATTTAGAATATACCATATCTTGTATACCATATACAATATCTTGAATATTATTGGACGTTAATTGAAATGGAATTAATTTGAGTCAAAGTAAAATGGAATATATGCTGGAATGAAATCTTGTTAGAGAAAAAAAGCATGATAAATTAGGAAACGTTTTGGCGTGAAATCTGTTAATTCCATAGATTTAGGCCGTGAAATTATTATTCCATTATATCATTATTATACCATATCTTGAATGTTATTGTATAATAGTTGTAGGATGAATCTAATTGGAATATATGGAATGAAATCTTGTTAGAGAAAAAAACATGATAAATTAATATTAATTTTAGCCGTGAAATCTGTTAATCATATATTGAAGATCCATTTATACCATTATTCCATATCTTGAATGTTATTGGACAATAGCTCTAGGATGAATCTAATTGGACAATAGCTCTAGGATGCTTTACAACGCGACACGTAGGACAAAGCTTTTTTCTGGTGATGCCACGTCAGCAGCTTGGCTTCTGCATTAGATAAATATATGATGATTGAAAGACTAAAGTTTTACATGTGTATCGATTATGGAGAAAACGGAATATATATTGATGTATTATTTCATACTTTCAGTATTTTGAGCATATGAGTATTTTTCCTTAGCTTATTACCCCAAATTTTATTTGTTTTTGAGCATATATGTATTTTGTTGAGTTTATTAAAAAAATTAAGTTACTTTTATTTTTTTTGGTCAAAACTAAAATTCAATTAAGTGTAAATGTAATACTTTTGAGTTTTATTGTAAATTTTTGAACTTAATATTTTAATAAATGAACTCATAAACTTTATAAAAATACTCCTAATATTTAAACCAAAACTCAAAAACATTATTATATTGCTCAGAAATTATAAAACCGGTGGTAATATATCGGTTGTATAATCCACCTGTTGTTGGGTATGGGGTAGTAATTTATTATTAGCATATTCAATTGACCCGTTATTTTTTCTCGACTATCGATCTCATAAACTTAAAATCCATAACCGTAATTGAAGAGTTTAACCACCAAGTTCGGGATGATGGACAACGTTGGGCGTTTAACAACGATCATATGGGCGACATGAATAACATTTACATGCACCTTCCGCAACGGTTGCCTCGTGAAGCCGGCTACACGCCTCCCTTCTGGTATAACAAGTACTGTTGGGATATATATAAACCCACGTGTGAGATTGTTCCACATTGTTGAGAAATAGTATTTGACTAGTTTATAACCAAGTAAGGGGCTGCTCCTATTAAAATTGATGTTATGATAAAATCTTTCTTGTGTTGTCGAGTAGTAGTTCGTCTATCCTCCATTTGGATGTGACATGTTCCGTTTGCATGTTCTACTTTATTTTATGGGATATTCTACCGTGTACCCCTAAGTATTTTGGTTTTCTATATTATACCCTTCTTTTTTTTATATTCTACATTATACCCCTAGATTTCTTAATTCTTTCTGGATCATAACCTTTTTAATTATTCATTAACTTAAGTATTATCAAACAACCATACTTTGACATCTATTTTGGCTCATTAATATTGTATCATCATTCTGTATGAGCAGTCTCACAAATCACTTTTAATAAGCACAAATTATTATTAAAAACCTCTGTGATGAACCATGAAATGATAATGGAGATTTAATGAATTTTAGTTAGATTCGTATACTATTTGGTAAGTTAATGGACAATTCGGAAAACTAATAAGTAAATGATCGATTAGGTTATCAAGATGATAAACGATTTAATAGATCAATTAAGAAACTAAGTTAGCAAAACTAATAAATAAGGTTATGGTATAGACTAATATATAAAGTTCAGGAGCACGCCATAGAATTTCAATAATTATGTAGAAATACACCATAGAATATCGAAAAACTCGGGAATACACGGCAGAATATCCCTTATTTTATCATAGCTAACATTCATTATGTTTTTAAGGATAACATTCATATGAATCATCATGTACGTACTTCGTCGAATGTTTTAGTGTCATCGGACAAATCATCATCATTAACATAAAGTTACGATCATGAATGCACTACTTATAATATCACAAATTCTTATTTGCAACGGCACTATCCGTCGCAAGCTTGTGACGGATACCGTTTTCTCTCACAAAATACTCACTTTTTCTCTTTCTCCAACACTATTCCTGTGATCCCCTTTCTCCACTACTCATTTTGTATCCATTTTATCTCACAAAATATCCGTCATAAATAGTGATCCGTCGCAAGCAAGACTTACTATTATAATATAGGAGTTGTCCAATGCTTTAATGAATTACTCTAATGGATAACAAGACTAAAGAACTACATTATTGACTTGCTATAGGATAAACATGAATGTATGGAGTATGACCAAGATCAAGATACTACGGCTATATAAGATATGATGAAATCAGGAAAAACAATTGCGAAAAAACTAATTCGTAATAAATAAACGTTTTGAAGAGTTACAAACGATAAATACTTAAGAGGAGGAGGGGGTAAATTAAGTGTCCCTTTTAAAAAAATTGAGTACAATACTTGAGAAATTTAATGAAGAATAAGTTCACCAGAGAATCTGAAGTTTTATGTCCCACTATGCTGAACTGTGACACACAGCTGATGATATTTAGATACGAACGAGTTAAGCGAGAGTACTGAGTACGTAAAAGTAAATAAACAAACGAGATTTAAAAAATTGGTTCAGACTTTAATTCGAGACCTACGTCCAACCGTTATTTTATTGTTTGTTTAGAAATTTACTCAAACAACTAAACCCCTACAATGAAAATAACTCGCCCCTATCTGTTATCGTGTAATCACTTGGATCCTCCTAATCCCTATTCTTAATCAAGGTTCAGGCAAGCTACTACCCTTTCCTCTTCCAACCAGTCCCTCCTCAGATTATACTCCCTCCTATTCCATATTTTCTTCCCTATTTCCTAAAACGGATTATTCAGGTTTTCTTCTTCTTTCCTATTTTGGAAACTTTTATTCTTATTTTATTCATTTCTCTCTCCTATTATGAAACCCCACCCAACTTTTTTACTCATACTTTATTCTTTTTTAATGCTTTTGGCACCACAATTTCTTATTTAATTCATAATTATTCATCTCTCTCTCCTATCACCAAACCCCACCCAATTTTTTACACTTATTTTATTCTCCACCTTAATATTTGTGCCAAATACAAAGGGGAACAAAATATAGAATAAGAGGGAGTATAATTATAGGGAACAATGAATTTGATACAAAAAAAAATGTCTATGATTAAGATGTATAATTAATAAAAATAGAATATTTACTTGTTCAATTTAAGAATTAAGTTGCATAATTGATAATTTATTAAAAAAAAAAAAGTGGGGAGAGAGAGTTTAATTTTTCTGTTTTCAAGGAAAAGGGTATTTTATGGAAATATTATTGTAAAAAATACACGATTAAGTAAAAGGCGTACATAAAAGTCGGGCTGAGCAAAAAAAGTTGATTCGAATTTAAGAACCGAATCCGAACCAAATACCGTACGAAATCCAAAAATTCGGTTTTTTTTTTCTGGATCCGGTATCCGAACCGGATTTTTTTAGTGTTGAACCGGAGCGGATATGGTTCTCAATAATCCAAAACCGGAAACCGATTTTTAAACCGGTTTAATAAAAGTTGCTAAAATTCTTTATCATCTAAGAGACTAAAACCCTAAAAATCTAAAATCCACTACACATTAAACTCACACAACACGTCTCCCCTATACTCCTCTTCCAAATCAGTTAAATTAAGGAAATTTAGTTTTGAAAAACTAAGACAAGGGTTTTTAAGAGGAAAACAAGTATACAACTTACTTGGTAAAACCGGTGTCAAACCAGTGCGATTTATCCGGTTTTCCGAATTTAAAAATAAAGCGATATACCAAATTAAAACGGTGCAGTACCAACGTCAATAAATGAAAAATTTTAAAAGCCAATTACCGTTCGAAATTGCGAAACCGATACGTATACTGCTTTTACTCAACCCTGCATACAAGAGCAACTAGATTATCGTCTTAAATTAAAACTTGCTTGTCAGTTGTCACCAGCTATTTTTCATTCAAACCTTTATTTAATTCTGCTTCGACAATCAACGTCATTTCCACGAGCTGTGTCTCATTACCGTTTCACACCATTATAAAATACTGAATCAGAAACGAAACATAAACAGAAAATTATACACCAAACATTATGGATTTTTATGTAAACATCGTATTATTTCTATGCAGTATAGGATTGACAATCCATTTTCTTACCAAAAAAAGCTCAAAAACAAGAAAATTACCACCAAGCCCTTCACCAACACTTCCTATTTTTGGAAACCTGTTTAGTGTTGGTCATTCACTTCATACTTCATAAGCTGAGCTTGCTAAGATTCATGGCCCTATCATGTTTCTTAGACTCGGCCAACTTCCGACTGTCGTTTTTTCTTCGGCCGCTGTCGTAAAAGAAGCCATACGAAAACATGACCTTACTTTCTCTAGTAGGACTGTCATTGATGCAGTTCATGCTCTCAATCACCATGAAGATTCTCTCATCTTTCTTCCTCCAACTCCAAAATGGAGAAATCTACGAAAAATCTGTAACTCCCACATTTTTTCTGCCCGTAAACTTGACGCTAGCAAGGTTATTCGAGAGAATAAGGTGAAAGACCTTTACTCGTATGTACAAAGTTGCGCAAACACGGGCACAGTGGTAGACATTGGGCAAGCAGGTTTTAATGTTGTATTGAATATTCTGTCAACGACTTTATGTTCATTGGATTTAGGCGATCCTGCATCGGAAGTATCTACCTCATTTCGAAAGACGTTTTGAGAGATAATCAAAGAAATGGGAACGCCTAATCTTTCAGATATATTCCCAATTATGAAAAAGATGGATTTTCAAGGAATCAGACAGCGTACGGGTATTTCAGCCCAAAAGATACTGGATGTGTTCAATGTGATTATTGAAGAGCGGTTGAGAAATAGGTGCTTGCTGAATTATGTACTGGATGCTTTGTTAGACATGAAACCAGACGACGCTGAGTATATTGAGGCACCAGCTATTCCTCACCTGTTCTTGGTAAGTCATTATCTCCGTCCCCTAGTCTACAATTATGACACGGGTGATTGTACTTGCCCACCATTTTCAGTCGTCAAAACACAAATTGGCGACAATAGGTGTCGCACTGTTTGGTTCCGTTTTTTCAAACGAGTCGCAAAATTTATTGCTAATTCTGACTTTTGCTATTAGTTCAATGAATTTTTTTTGGATAAATAGAATTATTTTGCAAAATAATCGGATTTTTGGGGTCAGTTTCAAACTAGTTATAGCAAACTGGTCCACGTCATCACTTTGAGTAAGGCAAAAAAATTATTGCTCAGTGACTTATCAATTATTTTGTCCTCGTATAGGAATTAATTATTGCAGGATGAGACACAACATCAAGCTCCTTAGAATGGGCAATGGCGGAACTAATTCGCAATCCTAGCAAGCTAAAAAACTTACAAGCAGAGTTTCAAGAAACAGTAGGAAAAGGAAATTCAGTTGAAGAATGCCATATCACTCAGCTACCATATTTGCAGGCAGTGATCAAGGAAACCATGCGATTACACCCTCCAGTACCGAGGAAAGTCGACTCGGATGTAAAGGTATTAGGGTACACAATCCCTGCAAACTCCATGGTATTACTTAACGTGTGGGCCATCGGAAGAGACCCTGGAAGTTGGGATACCCCAGCCAAGTTTGAGCCTGAACGGTTTTTAGGATCAGATATCGATGTTAAAGGTCAAAATTTCGAGTTGCTTCCATTCGGTAGTCGGTACTGGTCGTCGTATTTGTCCGGGTATGCCAATGGCTATTCGGATATTTGCTCTGATGCTTGCCACACTCGTTCATGAGTTCGACTGGATACTTGAAAATATGGACATGACTGAAAATTTTGGATTCACGATCGAGAAAGCTCGACGACTTTGTGTTGTTCCAGTTTGCCGTTAGGTATTATTGTATTAACAATCGCTATGCTACGAGCATGCTTTAAAACAGAGTGATAGCCAAATTTGTTCTATTCAATATTATACGTGAATAACAATGAAGTTTTTACCAAAATGGTGCTCAAAACGGAACTATTTAACAAAATGGTGCTCATTTGAAACTAATTACCAAAAATGGTTCCACGTCATCATTTCGGATTTTTCCTTTTTTTTAAAAAATTTCACAAACATGTGTCGCTGTCCGGGACAGCGACCAGTTACTAAGCAAAACAGACGGAATCAGAAAAAAACTTCAAAAAATTGTCATTGTAACTAGTCGCTGTCTGAGACAGCGACTAGTTGAAGAAACACTTTTTTGCTAAAACTACCTACTTCCCTGCATTCCTTCTCTCCCTTCCCTTCCGCCATGTTTCTCCAAAGCCAACTAGGAAAAAAACTTATTTATGGAATGATGGGCATTCACTGCTAACCTCTTTTACTCCGTACTTAAAGATTTCACCTTGAATTGGGTATCAAGCTGAGGAGAATAAATTTAAGTTGCCAAATCCAGGAGTACATGATTCCGAAAGCACAATATACAGAAATTGACATCAGAGGTAAAAAGGGAAGCTTGTCCATAAACTCGTACGACCTTTCTCCTTCCTCAATCTCCACCGCCATGCCTTCGTTGAAGATTTATTTACGTCGAATACGAGACGTAGCTGATGATGTTGGACGATGAACCGGTGATACCGCTTTCGCAATCGGAAACCGAAGATGATAATTCAATCTGGTGTTTGAAATCCATTGCTTGAAGTGAAAAGGGGAATTAATTATTTGGATTTAATTGGAAAACTGAACAACAAAATCAAAAGGAAAGAAGGTAAGGGAAGGGCGATTTGTATGAGAGAAAGGGAAGAGTGGAAAAATTTCTTACTTTGGATACCAATTTGTACGAGACCTTCAAAAATGTACTCCACTGTTACCTACTATGTAGGTGTAAATAGGTGTAGGCCTAAATATGTGCAGTAAAATTTAAGTCATTATTACAGCCTGGATGCATCATTTGACAGGAATTTAGATACAAGAAAAGTAAGAAATTGGTCTCATAACAGGAATTTCTCTAACTAGTCGCTGTCCCATTCAGCGTCTAGATACAAAAGGACAATTTTTTGAAGGTTTGTCTACCTAATTCTATCTATTTTGCTTAGTAACTGGTCGCTGTCCCGGACAGCGACATGTTTGTGAAATTTTTAAAAAAAAAGAAAAATCCGAAATGATGACGTGGAACCATTTTTGGTAATTAGTTTCAAATGAGCACCATTTTGTTAAATAGTTCCGTTTTGAGCACCATTTTGGCAAAAACTTCAATAACAATTCTCATTTTGATGTATCCTTCTCCCGTCTCGATCATTTATTTATTTTTAATTTGACAAAAAAAAAAGATAACATGCAAAGACCATTTATACACATTGTTATTGAGTGAGAATATGTGAATGATCAAATTAACTTTTAAAAATATTTTCAATATAAAAAGGTTAACAAATAACCCCACCGAAACAATATAAATGAAATAGGTGACCATAACCGAGGGAGTAGTATTTAATAGAGGTGAGCATAGGTCCAAGATCGGACCGGACTGGACCAAAGACCAAAAAATAATTATGTGACCCAACGCGTTAGAGCTAAAACTTTCGGTCCTGAACCTGACCGAAGTTGAATTATTTGGTCTAGTCCGATCATATATCAAAATGAAGCTAATATCAAGATGCTTAGATATTTTGCATATGAGATAATTATATTTTAATTTTGTTAAATCAAATAAACTAATTGTTTGAACAAAGATTAACTTAATTAATCATTATTGTTGAGTTTATAATAATATTGAAGTCTAAAATATTAGATTTTCTTGCAAAGTTTAAAAGATTAATCATATAAAACATAATTTATTTGATCATAAATTATTTGTGTTAAATAGATTAAACTAGATGTATGGATGTTAAGTTGAATTGCATTTTGAGTGTCCACACTCCACACTCCCTCTATTTAACATGAAAATGAAGAGGCCTGTAATAGCCGAAGCAAAATTAGTCGACGAGATTTGAACATAAACTGATTTGGGCGAAATTGCCACAAAATTAAGCACAAACAAAATTCCCGCACTCTTTGCTTCCACTTTGCAACACCAATCATATTATTTGTAATTTCGTAAACATAAGTCTAAAATCTCCCCAGAAATTGGCACCTGCTACCTTTTTACATGTAAATCTTGCCTACTACAAGTGAAGGCAATCCAGCTGCTTTTGTACATGTACCTCGTGCTTCGTCTTGTGACAATTCCGCAGTGAACAAATTGGCTGGAAACAGATAGCCAAGCACATGGTGATTAACTGATTGCTGCGGTTTGTAAAAGCTCACCTCTTTTCTTTCGGCAGAAGAGGTTTCTGAGGATCATTTGATGCAGAAGATGGTGATTCCTTCTCCTTAGACGCCTTTGGATTTTGGTAGCCTCTATTTTGGTCTCCCTATAAGCCAGGTTTAAGGCAAATGATTAGTTCTACAGTTAAAATAATTATACTCGGTACCTCAATAGATTGAGAAAAAGAACATAAGACAGAACATATGTTTGATGCAGTAACAATAATTGTGGAGCCCTCGAGGCACGTGTGCCTCCAGCGGCCTGTACAATTTTCTGAAACAATTTTCTGAAAGTCCAAGACGCCCTAATTCCAGAAAGTAGCTTTTCAAGGACGATAGGCAATGTTTTAAGTAAGTCACTGAAATTCGAATTTTTCAGTCAACACCTCACTTCGAGAGACGGAAGATTTCCCTCACCATCTAAGCGTGTCACTTATTTCTAGTCCGACGCTGACAAACAGCATCTTCTAGTGCTGAAACTCTTCCTGAGAAATGATTATACTCTATTCACTAATAACGGTTTTAACTTTTAAAGGACGATTCATGTGACCTCAAATCATTTTGGGATTAATGCTCCGATGTTGTTGAACTCTCAGAAATTCTATCAGAAAACCTGGAATTACAAGTATATTATATGATAAGAGATACAAGTAGCTTACCATCTTCTGTACACTAATCTTTCGGGACGATGGAGCTCTGGCGATGGATGAAGCTACAGCAGCAGCTGCAACACGTATCCTACAGGAACCAGTACATCTTAGCGATCGCACTAACACCCAGCAGAATAACCAATATGTTTCAGCGGTTTTATTCCTTTCTTACCTTTTATGCACATCAATATACACATCTGTTTCATCTACAATCTCTTCCTGAACATGGATTAAAAAAAAATGGCTTAGAATAGTGAGCACGCTACTTATTCATTTACTTAAATGACTGAACAAGGAAATGTTGAACTCCGGCACTTAATTTGTAATACATTCCACTCGTAGCGATGGCGCAAAATTTAAAGAACAGAAAACTGGTGTAAAAGCATAAGTGGGCCAATTATACAAAGTGAGTCGAAGAAATGGGTGCAAAAGTGCAGGTAGACAAATTCATAAATATGAAGGTATTTATGAACCAATAAAATCAACTCCACACATGATAAGGGAAACATCTTACCTGCAAAAGTTCCTCAAACACGTCCTCGAGCGTGATAATGCCTATTACCTCACCATCTTCAACATCTTCAGAATCATCATGGAAGCCATTTTCAGTGGCATCAACTCTGCTGAGAACTTGATTATTTCTGCTCATTGCTCTTAGCTGCTTATCGAGATCAACCACAACACTTCCTGATTCTCTGTCAGGCTCAAGAAGCAGCGGGGCTTTAAGGTCAGGATTCAAAGATCCAGCAACATTCGCGAGCATATAGTCAAAACTGCTGACATTTTGTATGTTCTTGCTTTTCTGTTTCACCTTAACTACAGCAGCCATATGGCTGCTTCCCTTTTGGAACTCATTCAAGATATCATACAGAGGCATATCCCTTGGAACCCTGAAAACTTCCGCAACTTAAATCATAACTATTAACTCAATATTACTCACACATGAAGTGACAAAATATGCATTATGCTTACCGTGGAATTCTTCGGATAGAGACTGCACTTACAGGTGTTTCAGTTTCTGGTCGCACAGTAAGAAGACTTTTCACCTAGACAGGCATATATATGGCAAGAAACTCATTTTAACAAATCATTGAACATGATTTAAATATCAAGATACCAAAAAACTATTTTCAGACTCACCAGCAATAGCCCGATGATATTTTTTGGGTTTCCAGAAAACACAGGAACTCGGCTATGTCCTCGTGCAAGAACTTTTCCCAGTGCTTCCCTGTAATATACCAGAAAAAGACAATATTTTGTTTAGTGTAAGTGTGTAACCCACTATGACAATTACAATGTGATACGAATCTGGCTTAGCATCACAATGCTACTCGAGTTTCAAACCAAGATAATGAGTACCAGTGTACCACCACTCATTGACTTTCAGATAGTCTAGCATGCGAGACTCAACATAAATAATATGATCAACATAAGCAATTCGTGTAGTACTCTTTACTCTTTAAAAAGCATACTAGAATAGGAAGGAGGACGCTCTATAAGAGACCTATATAGGTATTGAAAACTAATTCTACTCCTTAAAAAGCATACACATTACACAGAATTTTATAATGAATTCATAAAGTATCTGTAATTGATATCAAAATGAGGTACCAGTCCAACTTGGAGTTTACATCCAAGGAAAATGTTGATTCAATAGGTGTCATAGCTTCCTCGGCAGTCTGTAAATCACATAAATCATTGAACACACAAAGTATGTGAGAAGAAAGATCTAAACATGTGATGAGAAATGAAGCATGGCAAGATTCTTGAAATAAACCTTCTCTGTCAAATCCAAAGCCCCACTGATTATCGTTGTCTCATCATGAGTAAGTTCACCACCCTTGCCTTCCTAAACGAGAATAGCAAATTAGCAACAAAATCAGGATTTTCAGTATAGCAAGCATTGTTGCACAGTAATACTTCGAACAAGAAAGCAATATATGGATCACCACTAGAAGCAGATAATTTCATAACAAGTTAAATGCAATTTTGAAGAAATCAAATAATTACCTCCATACTATGAATAGAAACAAGGGCTTTCAACTGCGCTCGCCTAAATAATGCAGTATCATGTCCAAGGAGAGCATCAAGTACCTGACTTAATGGAGCACATTTAAAAAGAAGCTTAAAGATAATATTTTGAATAGGGGTCCAGACACAAGTAAAGAGACATGTCTTCAATACAGAGAATAATTAAAAGAAAAAAAAATTAAAGCGAAACGCTGGGATGTTGGAGACAAAAGGCTCAAAGCTATCCAAAATTATATATCTTTTGCATAACAGTCCTTCCTGTTCTTTTGTCACGCAAACTTACCTTTCTATCTCCGCTAGGAGATTTATGGATTGGTAAGTGTCAGTTCATACGCGTTCCATCAAACACAAGTATGGCCCATAACGAAAAACTCAAAGTAATTGGTCTCGTACGTAATTTCATACAATACTTTTCATGCCCGAGCAATCGAGGAAGCCTAAACAGACACCCGCTTATTCTCCTTCTCTTTTTGTTAGTTGGTGTGTTCTATAGTTTGTCTCTCACAGTACTTTCATATGACAGTCTTAGAGGAGACTTACTCACAAACATCAATGTCATACCAACCAATAAAGCTAAGAATTAGATTACCTTTCCAATTGGATAAGCCAGGGGATAACAAACTACCATCAGAATACGCACAAGCCAAACAAAATTTGCACCAACAGCAAGTCCATATTTTGAGCAAATAGCTTGTGGGATAATCTAAGGTGGCAAAACGGGACAAGAAAAAACGTGTCACCAATGCAGCAAATCATTTTAGCTGATTAATAATGGAAGAAGATGAGAAACACAACTCACCTCTCCAAAAGCTAAAACAAAAGTGACCGAGAGCACTACTGCAACAAAAGGGTGAAAAAGCTTGTCCAAGTATATAGGCAATGCCTGAAACGAAATATTCACCAATGACAACACAATTACATACTCCCAAATTAGCTTTGATATCAGTTGCAGTTCCTTTTTATTTACTCTTACTTACTTCCATCGCACAAGCATTACACAAAAGCAAGGTCACAAGAAGCTGATGCTGCTTCTTAACAACGGGTAGAATAACAGCTGAAAACAGAGATGCTCACAAGATTAACAAAGGAAATTGGCAAGTGAGACAATATAGCAAATATAAAACACAAATTGCAATTAAATTGTACACAGCCGTTTATGAGAAGCTCACAAGATTAACCATATTCATTGAACATAATCAAGTCGAGACTTTATAAGCTTATGTACATGATACATTGGTCATTTTTCAATCTAATTGACCTCAAATATCATAATATTATCAAATAAAAGCATGTAACATAAACCCAAACCAGTGCCGATTTTTAATGTAATTAACCCGAAATCTTATCAACGACTGTTCGTCCTATCACCATGGATGAAAATTAACAAATAAACAACAGTATGCTAAATCAAGCAAAACCCATGTATGTTATAATCTAATTAGGAAAGAAACTTAATACTCCGTCCGTTTTTATCCTTTGTGAGCGGTATTTTAATCAAAGATAAACAAATGATTGGTACAAGACCAGTACGAATGACTGTTTGACCTCTCACAGTCTCATTATATCATACAAATTACCAAAAAAAACACAAATTAAACAACAGCAAGCAAAATCAAAGGAAACCCATGTCATTTTTAATCTAATTTAGCAATAAAGCTCATCAAAGATAGTTTGACTTTCCCAAAAACAAAGAAAACCCAATTGAACAGACATAATGAAAAGATAAAAAAGATTACCAGCTTGAGTTTTTTCAGTGTTGGAACCACTGCGTTGAAGGATTTCAAGTTCAACAAGGCCAAGAGACATTAACCCCAAAGTCAAACCAGACATAATACCAGCAAAAATAACAAGGAAACATGAAATTCCTGCATAAACAAACCAATAAAATGTTGCAAAATCAACATCATCTGCTTCAAATATTATGTTTCTCATTGGTATTCCTGCAATCCCTATTGCTGTTGATAATAACATCTTGACTTTGAACAGAAATTCCTGCAGTGTTTAACGCAACTATAACCAAATATTATGTTGAACACTGAATGAATAATAAACTAAGATTTCAAGTGAAGGGTAGTTGTTGAATTCCCAAAATCTTAGGTCATTTCGGGTCACTTTTACATTTTTGGGTTTTGTTTGGATTGTTGGGTGGGGGTTTGGCAGTTTAGTCAACGAATATACGATCATACGGAGTAGTACATGAGTTATTTAGTCAACCATTCCCATCCATCCATTCCCACATCCGAAATGGGTCAATCGGTTCAGATTTGTATCGGAAGCATTTCAGGTATGTGGAGTCTGGGTTGATTAGCCGGATCATATTGGGTGGGTCAATTGTAATAATAATCAGTTTACAACGATAAACATTCGGGTCGTGTTATTACTAATCTTGGTCAATTGAGGTTCGGGTCTTGAGGTTGGGTTAAGCCGTTAAGGACAGATTATTCAAGACGGATCAATTTTATCATGTTTGTCTTCAATCCTTCATTGATCAAACTAGTTTATTTACAAATAAGATGGGATTTAAATTGGGTCCTGATTTTCGCAGTACACCTTTTACTCGATACAGTACACGGTTGACAATTTTGCCCCTCTCATTTTCCTTTTCATTTTCTCTCTCTAGTCTCCTTCTAATGTTTTCTCTCCAATATCAAAATGTGTACTACGAAAAGTAATTACAGTACATTTTTACTCAATACAGTAAAATGTGTACTGCGAAAATCAATAGTATAAGTATTATTAGTTTTATTATATTTTTATTATTTTTTTATTTTTTTATACCACATTTTCATCACGGGTAATTTTATAAAAACAATATGCGCGAAAATTAACGTAAAGTAACATAATAATTATGAATATATTGAAAAAAAAAACAAAAAAATAACTGTACTACTTCGAGTAAAGAAAAAAAAACCCCAAAATAAATGAAATACTTTGTTTAGTACCTCTATTCTCTCTCTCTTCAATCGGGCCTGTTTTCCTCTTACTATCGATCAAGCTCTTTAAAAACTATTTTATTTGTCCCATAAGTCTAGTAATTATAGGACTTGGGGACTTGGGATCAACGGCTAAGCCTTTCTTTTTCGGGATGCAGATGTTCGTTTACCTACGTCTGCCTTGTGGTTCACAGCAATTTGTATGGTCTTTAATCTCTCCCTTAGAAGGAGCCCTTTTTTACTTGATTAATCAATTAAGATATGTTGATTTGATTTCTAACTTCACTGGAATACTACGTAGTATTAAGTATGTTAATTCGTTTCTAAATAATTAACAATGATTCTTCTTTTCATGTTGATGAACAAACCTTATTAAAAATAATATATATTATTAAAAAAATAATCAAATTACCAAGTAATATAAGATTAATAAATTAATTACCTGCTCGTCACTTGAATAATTGAATAATCGTTCATAGTTGTAAATTTTTAATGGTGTAGAAGATGGTAAAATTTCAATATTAGAGAGAAGTAGGAGATAATTAGGTTTAATACTTTTCTAGTAAAGGGCAACAAATGGAAAATTTGGTGTAAAAAGTACTGTATTGAGTAAAAAACGTACTGCGAAAATAAATTGCGTTAAAATGGGTGTGAATTGATGCTTAACTTGTTTAATAGCGAGATTCAATTCTTCACTTTTAATTTTGAGGGCATGTGAGTATAAGTTATAAAAAAAAGTTGAAACTAAATCTCTTATTCAAATCACACGGGAAATTCAATATCAATTATCTAATATGTTATATAAGGTAGTATAAACATTGCTTTAACCAACGTACCGTGTCAGACACTGATACTGGTGAGACGCAGGCCCAAACGTGATGAACACCAATAAAGTTGTGTTTGACTTTCTTCATTTTATTTGTAGCACGTGTTCGTGGTATCTAGACATTTCTTGGACATGTATCCATGGTATTTGGACGCATTTCCGACACATTCAAACGGAACTAAGATGAATTTAGGTGAATGGTGTGTGTTGTTTTATGATGGATCTTGCTGGAAAAATACGTTAAATTGAGGGTGAATAATGTTATTTAGACGAGGAACCAGTTGTCAAAGAGATTGATTATTATATGATGAGTATGAGTGGGAAATTATAGAGTTATATCGAATTTTTTTTCCAAAATGGCGTTATAACAAAAAATTTAAAGAAATGGGCCGACTTTGAAACTAATTACCCAAAAGAGATCCATGTAAGTTTGATTTTGACGATGCTAGGCTCGAATTAAGGTCTGATGCGGGAGCATTCTACTACACTCTATTCCCGAGTCAGAAACGAGGAAGAATTGTTATGGGCTTAATATTGGCTCAAGAATCATGTTGAGGCTCACGTGCATGGGATGGTGATCCAAGCAGTCTTGTTACATATAATGACCCAAGCCCCAGCTACAGTAAGCTACACGGCCAAACCGTGACTACTGTTCATAGCCAGCCCATTTCATATTCTGGTTGTGATGAGTCAATTGGTTTATGGGTTCGACTTTGGATCCAATACTGTGTTCAACATCGCATGGTCTGAAATGAAGAAGGCCCATAACGAAGGAGGCAAGTACACGACCAATCTAGGGTTCCGTGTAGAAGTTATTATTGTTAGAATAAAGATTAAAGGAACTATGTGTTTCCTAGTCCATGTAGGAGTAGAATTAAGTTTCCTAGTGCAAATAGTAAATCCTATTTTAACTAGGAATCCTAGTTGTGATAGGATTCATAGTCCTAGTAGAATTAGGAATCCTAGTTGTAATAGGATTTACAATCCTAGTAGGAGTGAGAATTCTAGTGGTAGTATGATTCATAATCCTAGTAGGAATAGGAATTCTAGTTATAGTAGGATTCATAATCCTAGTAGAAGTAGAATCCTAGTTGTTGTAGGATTCGTAGTTAGATTAGGAATAAGACTCGTAATTCTAGTCAAACTATGTCTTTGAACTTAGGTAGAATTAGGGTTTCTAATCCTTCTAGAATTAAGGTAACAAACCTTATTAGGAGTAGGATTAATAGGTTGTTCGTCCACCCTATAAATAGGGGGCAGCCGTGCTCATTGTTATCATTCAAGAAAAGTATAAACATAAATTTAAGTCTCTGTGTGAGTATTTACATTAATTAGGTTTGCAAACTTAGCTTTTGGGATCAATCTTACGATGTTGGTTTGCAGGGTGTTTCGAGTCTTTCTTGCGAGGGGGATTAGGGCATCGTTATCATTCTACAATCCATTCACATATATACATCCATAAGATCGTTCCATCAATCTTCCATAAACCATCGTACGCATCATCATCAAGCCGCGCATCATCGTTCCATTCGTTCTTATTGTCATAATTATTACTAATATTTGCATTACAGATTATAAAGATTTTCATTCCGCTGCAGCGTTGTATTCAAGTTGACTCATCTATTCAAGCTAGTTAAAGAATACGCATCAAGGTCGCTCTGCGGGAGAGCGACTTGAGGCCAAACAACGACTCGGCGACTTAGCTTCATAAACAAGTGTAGTTGATGGGAATCAAACCCGCGGTTTAAAACAATCACTTCCCACCCCTAAACATTCAACCAAGGCTGGTATAATGATTTATAAGGGTAAGATTATTGCTACTTTTGAGACAAGACTTTAACAAGTCTTAAGACATGACTCGTTCAAAACTACCAAAAGTCTTAACAAAGTCTTAAGTTCAGTCAATTTAACAACTTAAAACGTTGAGTGAGTCTTGACTCCACTTTTATGGAAATTATCTAGTGAGTGGTTCCCGTGTGCCATTTCTTTTTGTAAAAACAAGAGGTAATGTAAAAAAGTACGAGTATGAAGTGAGTCTGACGGATAATGTATAAAGTCTGAGATGAGTCTGAGCAATAAAGAAATAATAAAAGTTAATGGAAATCTGATGTGATACAATCTTAAGACTTTGGTGAGTCGGAGCAATTATACTACCCTAAGGGGATTAAATTTACATATTCAATAAGGAATAATAAAGTGGGTCTGCCGGATAATGTATAAAGTCTGAGATGGGTCTGAACAATAAAGAAATAATAAAAGTTGGTGGAAAGCTGATGTGATACAGTCTTAAGACTTTGGTGAGTCTAAGCAATAATCTTACCCTAAGGGGGATTAACTTTAGAGTAAATTAATAATTACTCCCACTTATAAACCAATTTTCTAAAATAACTCCCTTTTAAAAACTTTTTATTATTTTACTCCCATAAAAGTTACTCATGCTATATTTTACACCCAAATTGGCTATCCGGTGACAGAATCCGTCAAAATTCAAATTTTTTGTTTTCGTGCCTAATTTTCGGACGAAAATACCCCTCTGCCTTCTTTTATAACATCAGACCTTCTTCTCCTCTATTCTCCTCATTCTACTCCTCCTTCATCCCTCTTAATTTAATTCCCCAATCATTCCCTAATTAAGGTATGTTCATCTTCTTCACTGAATATTTTTTCTTAATTTGTATAGTTTTCATCTTGTTTTCCCAAATTGTGTATTTATGTTTTGTTCGATTTTGGTGTTCATTACCAATTTTCGAATTCCTGTAAAAAATTAGGGTTCTAAAATTTTGCATTTTGCTTCTAAATTTTAGGTACGAAAATGTCAATAGAGAGTAGTTATGAAAGTAGTCATCATAGTGTTGTTGATGAGCAGCCCAAGAAATGTTTGTGTGGTGTCCCTGTCGCTATTTTGACATCATCTACCCACGACAATCCGGGTAGAAGGTTTGAAAAGTGCAAATTTTCAAACCCGTCAGCTAGTATGGTGTGTTGTCGCTGGTTTCGTTGGCACGATCGTGTACAAACAGAGTGGCAGAAAGACATAATTAACAAGATGAAGATGGAGAAAAGAGTGAACGACTATGAAGTTGGTAGTTTGTCTCGTGAAATTCAATGGTTGAAGGATGATAGGAAGAAGCTTATGTTTGAGATTGAAAACTTGAAGAACAAAGCATTCATGTCAAAGTATGAAAGGGTTAGCTACTCCAAAGGCTTCCCAATGGCAATTGTTATTGCCATTTTCGTCCTCTTCATAATAGTATGTAGTAAGTAGGTATTAGTATGTAGTAATTTGGATGATGTAATGTTTAAGAGTACTCTAATCTTGAGAAATTTGGTTTTAATGACAATGTTAACAATAATTGCATCATACATTTGTCGTTTCTCTCTTTTATGGTTTTTTACTTCAATTGAATGATAGTATGTAGTGGTATTTACTAAGTAGGTATTAGTATGTAGTAGGTAGTATGCAGTTCTTGGTCATAAAGTTTCTGCACATAAAGTTTCTGCACATAAATCCTGCCCAACCACCAAAATTAACACTACAAATAAATGTTCCTGCACATACAGTCTGCATATTATTGTTGGACACACACAACCTTCATTTGATGTTAATTTCACGCTGCAAAATTAAGAAATGGGCATTTCTCCACCATAAATTGCTGCAACAATCATTACATTGTTCTCAATTGATCATAACTTGATCAGACTCTGACTATATTAAAACAGAAAGTTCATTGTTCAAAGACCAGACCAACTTCAGTAACACAATAACTTCTAATTAAACTACATTGTGCAAAACAACAGGAAATAATGCTAATTAAAGTTCAGATACTAGACACTAATTCAGAGCATGTTGTTGGAAGCTTGGGATAAGATATCTGTGAATATAGAATTTGGAGCTTGGTTTGATGTCGATGCAATGTTGGGTGCCTGGTTTGATGTGGATGCAGTGTTGTGTGCTGTTCTCCATGTTTCCTTTCTTGCATCCCTGGCCTGTCTTCTTTCCCTCCCATTCTTTGCCCATTCACTTCTACCAAGAGGCCTTCCACCAGGAGGTGCAGCTGTCTTTGGAGGTGCAAGGGGGTTTTTGCATGTTCTTTTGTAATGACCTGAGCCACCACAGTTGCTGCAATTGTTGGATCTCTTCAACCTCTTCACTTGCTCTTCTTTTTCACCAGCTGACTTCCTTCTTTTTTTGGATTTTGGCCTTCCTGGCATGGTCCTCATTGCTGGTGGAAGTGGCTCTGGAAAACCAGTTGGTTCCCATTGTTTGACACCATGCATAGGGGAAACAGAATGGGCATAGGTGAGCATGTACCTCTCCTTCGAGTAAGCAGCATCAACATAGTTGTAGGGGTCCATTCTTTTCTCTAGCATGCATGCTATTGCATGAGGGCATGGTAAACCAGTTAAGTCCCAATGCCTGCACCCACATGATATTGTGTTTAGGTTGACAACATACTGCCCCCCCTTTAGCTCAACCTCAAACTGACTATCATCAGACTGCACAAAAGTAGCAAATCTTGCCTCACCCTTTGCCCAATCCAAATACTTTGTCACATATGGCATCAATCTCTTATCATGTTTCCTTCCACCCTCTCTTTTCTGACAAATTCTCTGCATTACATACCTCCTCATCCATTCTAAGTGTGTGAGTATTGGTTTGTCTCTTGCCTCTTTCAAAACTGCATTAAATACTTCACACACATTGTTTAAGAGGAGGTTTGATTTGCAGTTTACATCAAACGCATGCCTAGACCAATGCTGAGGGGGAATGTCATTCAAATATGCCCATGCATCCTTTGACAAAAATTCCATACCCTTCATTTCTCTCCTGAAATCAGCCTGCAATAATGGTAAACAATGACTGAATTAAGTATCAAATAATGAACAAGTATTAATAAATTAGTAGAGTTGCTTGCATTTACCTGTGTCAGTGCTCTAGCTGTTGCCCAAAAGGTTTCTTTGTATAACTGACCACTCCATCTCAATTTGAAATTGGACCAAATATGCCTTGCACAGAACCTTATGTTGGCCTTTGGAACCACTGTAGATAGGGCATCAACTAACCCTTTCTGCCTATCTGACATCAAAGTAAGGCCTTCTCCATCAACCTTTTCAATGTCATTGCTTAATAGCTCCAAAAACCATGTCCATGTATCCCTGTTCTCAACTTCTACCACTGCCCATGCTACTGGGTAGATATTGTTATTCCCATCTAACCCAACTGCAACCAGACACATGCCAGGGTACACTCCTTTCAAATGACAACCATCAACCCCAAGAATAGGCCTACATCCTGTCTTAAACCCTTCCTTGCAAGCTTTGAGGCATGTGTAAAACCTCTTAAAGATCACATGAGGCCTCTCAATGTTATCACAAACCACAAAAGCTGAACTTCTAGGATTATATCTGCCCAATGTTGCTGCATAATCCCATACCCTTGTATACTGGTCATTCCCATTTCTATGGATAACTAGTTTTGCTCTTGCCCTAGCCAACCAACACCTCATGTAACTCACATGCACACCAAGATCCTTTAGAACATGATTTTGAAATCTTTTAATCTTCCAATCTAGATTGGTTCTCCAAAACCCCAAATATTTCTCAGCCAGGAATTCAGAACCAACCTTTCTGTTGTAATTTGACATAACACAATTGTGTTTCAACCTCAAACCTCTGATTTGAAATGTCTCCTGATCTCTTAGCTTTCTAGCATGAACTCTAAATTTGCAAGGACTCTCAACACCACAAACACACCTACCTAGCTTAGATTTCTTCTTATTCCACTCACAGTTACACCTATTGTAACATTGAGCTGTCACTCTGTCTCTTCCATTGTGTGAATACCAAAAATCATAGCCATTCTTCACACTATGATGCACTAAAGCCTTCCTAAATATCTCAACACTTGGGAACTGTAACCCTTTGCTAAGTTTTATATCTTTCCCAAAGTCACATTCAGGATTAAAAGTAGGGTACTGAAAATCATCATCATCAGATCCCTGAAGACTATTTAGCTCATCAGAGTCACAGTCCACATCTGATGTAACATTAACATCTAAATCATCAATCCCAACTAATTCTTTTTTTGACTTCTGTCCCTCAACACTTAAACCATCTTCCACTCTCTTTAAAAGTGAAACACCCTCCTTCTCTTGGTTATCAATGAAACAGTCAAGGTTATTTAAACAAGATCAAACTCATTCAAACCATAATCAGTATCACTCAAACCTACTTCACTACCCTCAGAATCAGTGAATTCAACATCATCATCTCCCTCATCAACCTTATTTGGCAGAGCTCCATTTTTCCCTTTTTTCACTCTAGACCTCCCTTTCCCTTTAGCAGTTTTTTTTCAACCCAGTTTCACACAGTTTTCCCTTCCCTTTATCAACAATAGTATCCTCTCTACTTTCACACAGTTTTCCCTTCCCTTTAACAACTTTTTTCAACTCAACAACTCTCTCCTCTCTACTTTCCCGGACCTTTCCCTTCCCTTTGACAACCTTTTTCAACCCAACAACTTCCTCCTCTACACTTTCACAGACCTTTCCCTTCCCTTTTATGTCACCCTTCTTCAGCTTACCCTTCCCCCTACCCTTTTCTGTCACAGCACTAGATGCTTCTATAACAAACTCTTCCCTTTCCCTTATCACAATCCCAGGATGAACACTACTCTCTTCAATAATAAACTCACTGTCCTCTTCAATTACGGACCTTGGATTAACATTTTTTTTGCTCCTCCTCACATGCAGTTTTTCTTTCTTAACAATTTCTAGATCTGGTTGTTTTTCAGAGTTTTCAGTGATAGTATTTTTATGCCTAGGGCTTTTTCTAAGAGGCAAGGGTGATGTTGTATTTATGGTGGCCAATTTTGTCTGGGTGCCTTAAATTGAAATGAATCATTAAGACTATTTTGGGCCCCCACCAACTGTTTTTTTTCAGATAAAGTACTACTTTTATCTAGAGAATCTATTTCCCCCTGGCCCACATTCACACTCACATTCACACTATCTACTCTTTCTGAGACTGTTGAAGCATTAGATGTTTTGGTTGGTAAGGTTATCCACACATTGACTGTACTAGTAGTCTTACATACTGTTTTCACAATATCAATTAAATCAAAACATGAAAGCAACAACACCCTCCCTTCTGGATCACGAATACTCCACGTTGGTCTTCTATACCAAATCTCATAATCATCCCTACCAGTTAAACTACTAGCATAATTTTTAAAAAAATCAATAGTAAAGTTATCTAAGAGTATACCATGTTTAAGGTGAACAACACCACCCAAGTACTCATATCTTCCTTCCTCCAACTCAAAGTAGCCACCATAATAGGCACGTACAATTACCCTCTTCGGATTTGTTTTGGAAGCCATTTCCTACAATATTATCACGACAATTAGTATTGAAACTACAAAAAATAAACTACAATTAGGATTCAAGCACATAAATTAGGGATTTAAACCCAGAAATTAGGGTTAGAAACCCAAATTTGGGGATTTCCCAAAGTCAGAAATTAAAAACCCTAATTATGGATTTCGAGAAACTAGGGTTTCACAATCAAAATTAGGGTTTCACAAACCCAGAATTGGGGATTTCCTAAAAATAGAAATTAAAAAGAGTAAATTATCGATTTCGAGCCCAAAAATTAGGGGTTTTTCAAATTCATAAATTAAAAACCCTAAATTATGGATTTCGAACCCAGAAACTAGGGTTTCACAATCAAAATTAGGGGTTTTTCAAAATCATAACTTATAAACCCTAATTTATGAAATTCGAACCCAGAAATGCTAATAATTCAACTACAACAAAAAAAGGGCGAAGAAAACTTACAACAATGTCGAATTTAGGGGCGAAGAAAACTTAGAACAATGTCGAATTCAGTAATGGGTCGAATCTTTGGGGAAATTTTTAGAGTAAAAATTGATTAACAGTCAAATTTAGAGTGAAAATGAATGTGAATAGGATAATTGGGGTGAAAATGAAGGTGTAAGGGTGAAATAACGAACTGAAGAGTCAAGGGCAAAATGGTCATAAAATATGACTTCTTACCGGAAAACCAATTTGGGTATAAAATATAACCTGAGTAACTTTTATTGGAGTAAAATAATAAAAAGTTTTTAAAAGGGAGTTATTTTAGAAAAGTGGTTTATAAGTGGGAGTAATTATTAATTTACTCTTAACTTTACATATTTGATGCTAAGAGTAATAAATGCTGGGTTTTGGGACTTGAACAAAAATTACTCAATATTTGAGCATCCACATTGAAGAGGACTTATCATTCTCTTAGATGAAAGAGAATGCTAAAAGGATGTCTTCTTCAATGTGGATACATCCTCTTAACATACTCTTTAAAGAGAAAGAGGAAGACATCCTCTATTTATAGAGGATGTTCTTGTCTAGGTCTTTGTGTCATATATAATTATATAAGGGTGAAATATGGTGGAGGGGTCCTACTTAAAAGGTGGAAAGAAGAGGAAGTGTTGATCCTCTTTGATGTGGAGAAAAAAAGAGGAATAGGATGAGAAATTGAAAAATGTGACAAAAAATAAGAGAAAATATTATATCCAATGAAAAAATTAGAAAAAATAAAAAAGGGCAAGATAACCTCCTCTTCAATGTGTATGCTCTTAGTTTTAATCATTTGATTTTAACATATAAATTTAATTGATTTGGTGGTTAGGTAACTTAAAATAAATGCCACTTTTGTTGATAGTTATGAGTTCGAGTCTACATATCAACATCTTTTTAGGCAAAGACCTCAGTCGTTGTGGGGGAGGGCGACTTTAGATGAAATCGCTCACTCGATCCCCAAGCGACTTGCCTTTAAGTACCATACTAGGGTTTGGGGTTTGGGCGGACATTAAGTGACACTTAGGGTATGGTCGTTGAGCGGCAGAGCGACTTGAATCCTTTGGTGATAACGTGCACCCATTTTGGGTAAATACGTTGAAACTCAACCCATTTCGTTAATTTGTTTGTGTTTGAGCCCCAGTTTGGAAAAAAATCGTTATAATCACTTATGAGTAAAATATATTAATTTAGTCATAAAATTAAATAAGGATCTTATGCATGCAAATGGATCATAAGATAGAAAACCTTACATTAAGGTTTCAGATTTAGGGCACGAAATTTGGTCACCTATCAAATTTCGATCTTGAGTTTAAGTGACTACCAAGATGAACCTTAATCTTTTTTTTTTTTTTGACAACAGTAGAAGAAGTAACTAGACTCTAAAACTAGCATTTTTAGCCAGGTTGTGAGCCACCTGGTTTAAATGCCTAGGAAGGAAACTAAAAGAAAGGCAATGGAAATTCGGCAAAAGGCCCTCAATATCTTCGATAAGCCCTTTGGTGGAGTGAAACGGGCTTGAAACTCCCAGGATTTGCGCAAGGCTTTGTAGACAATCTGAAAGCACATCAACATGTTTGATATCCTTAGAGATAGCCCACTTCAGCACGCATCTAATGGCCCAAGTCTCAGCCTGAATAGCCGATTCTGCAAGGAAAACTTCACTAAGGAGACCCACAACAACACCCCCAGGATCAAGGACCACCCATCCCGCCGAAGCTTGAAGATTCACATTCCAAGCAGCATCCACTTTAATCCTGAAAGCACTACAAGAAAAACTATTTCCGATCACAGAGCAGGGTCTGAAATTTTTGAGGTCTTCAAAGATCGATTCGGCAAGATCCAGGTCACGCCCACCCCTTCCATCCTTCTTAGAGCTTTCAGCAGCAAGAGCATTACCTGTCAACACAGAGATAAAATTGAAGATGAACCTTAATCAAAACTACTAATAACATGTACTAAATATTATAGTAGTGATCCTTAAATAATGTTACTTATGTTATACTCACTAGTATTTTGATGTAATATTATGAATGAAACTTTTAAAAATTCTAGAGAAAACTTTTATATTTAAGTGATATATTTTGAATAATGACAAAATGCGTGATATAGAAAATGTGATCAACTCATTTTAAGAGAGGAAACCCTTGCTCTTCTTCTCTTTGGTCGGTCACATGCAAAAGGAAGAGTTCCCTTTGCTTTTTCTATTTTCCATATCATAGGTAGGCAATAGGTTAGCTTGAAGTAATCATTTTGCCTAATTCATAATTAGACTAAAATAAAAAAAACCTACAACTACCCTTAATAGCCCCTAATACACAGTTTCCATTTTGTAAAATATGTTCCATTTTACACTTAGAACATCTACAATGGTGTACTCATCAATTTTCACCAAAATGGTGAAGAGGAGATCAGAAACATTAAAAATGAATAAAGACATCCAAAAGTTAGTACAACTTGGCGAGATTTTTCGCCTGTGCGAAAATGCAGAAAATTGGTGAATCAATGCACTTGGGACCCATTTCCCTCCTTTTGCAGTGATTTGATTCTTTTTTTTAATTACTTAAATGGTCCACTAAGAGCATGTCAAGTGTCCAACCCTCAACAACTATAATTTTTGAGCAACGGCTATATTTTAAACGGATCTATTGTAGTGTAAATTTCGAGTAATTTTTTTACAAAAAAAATAATCAAAATTCATAATTGTTTTCCCTCTATAAAAAGAGTCTAATATCAATATATTTCTCACACCTCTTCTTCTATTTTCTCTCTACTTATTGATCAAATTACATGTAATTATTAATTATTTACACAAATATGAATCATAATAATATGAATCTAATTATAAATAATAATTTGAATCCTTCTAATGTTAATCGAAATGAAATAAATCCTAATAATATGAATTATATGAATCATAATATTAATTATGATAATTATCATCCTTCACAAGATCCTTATCAAATGCAACCGTCTTATCCATTCTCATATAATTATACTAATTAAAATTGGAACTAATTTTTAACATACGAATTTTACTCTTTCACATACACTTTTCTATTTACTTTCCATATCATACCCTTTTCCCCCAAAGATAAACAAATTAATGCTTCTAGGTATCTCTTCCCTTTTCATAAAATCGAATCTGATTGTTCTAAAACTTGAACAGTCGACCATACAATATGCACCCTTTTTCCTATATAGATGATGTTGCGGGGAAGCCTATCATCATCCCCCTTAATTGTGATTTATTCTGCATGATATGAGTATTGTTTTAATGACCAATAGACCATACACCGTTTTCCAATGTCTCATTCCACAGAAACGAGGACACCAGTGGACCCTACAAGTGATATCAACAATCTTTATGGCGGGAGATATGTGCGAAAATTGATCGTTGATTAATTGGGAAACTTCGTCTAACGTACTATTAGAATCATTATTTGTAGGTTCAAATTCAAACCCTAGTTCAAATAAACCAAATTAGTTTCTGGATAGTGTGTTTAATTCCAAGCAAGCTAGCATAAATACCAATTCGATGTTAACGGAGTGGGACGCCGAAGGGAGGGGAAGGAAAGGGAGATGAAAAAACAATTGAGTGAGGAGATAAAAAAATGATATGGGTAAAATTGTAAAAAGGGTATGTGAAAGAGTAAAATCCGTATGTGAAAAAGCACATCTCATTATAATCCTAATCATACTTATTCCCAACCAAATAGGCCTATTGTTACTCCATTTTTCCCATATACGCAACCCGTTCATCAAACAGTAGATCCCTCGCAAACTCCACCAAGTAACCATAAATCAAATGATATTGAAGTGGAAGTTGATATTGGTAATGAAAAAACACCACTTCAAATACCGGTAGATCTACTCCATGGCACGTACTAGAAGATGAATCCCTTATTTCATCATTCATGAGGGTCTCAAAAGATAGTATAGTTGGCACCGACCAAGCGAAAGAAACACTTTGGATTAAGGTTAAATCGTTTTATGATGAGGCCCATCAAGCCAATCCAGGTGTCTTGATTAAACGAACTCGTGCTATGTTTGATGGCCGATTCCGATGAATTTCACAATCTGTCATGAAATGGAGTGCATGCATGGAAACAACCACTATGAGGAAAAGAGTGGAATAAGTGAAGACGATGTAATCGCCGAGGCTAGGGAATTGTACAAACCAGCTATATTTGCTTTCGAGCATGCTTGGAACATGATGAGAAAATTTTAAAAATGGAAAATTTTTGTTGCTCCATACGCTAATGAGAGTTACGAAATCAACCAAAGTCGAGTTGCTGGTAACGATGGAAGGAGTAGTAGTGGGAAAAGAAGAGTACTCTACATCCATCTCTCTTGATGGTGAAAGTGTAGGTACCATACGACCCGAATGTGTTAAAGTTGCGAAGAAAAATAGAGGGAAGAAGAAGGTTGATGGCAGTACTTCTGGAGTTGATTCGAATAATCAAGCTGAAGTTAATAAGAGATTGGAAATGGTTAATCTAAACGCCGCCAGTGAGCTTGATATTCAACAACGTAGGCTGCAAGTCGAGGAAGCGAGGTTTCAGTTATATCGAGAAAGGATGAAGTTTACTCAACAAAGAGAAGCAAGAATGGAAAAGGAAAGTGATTTTAATACGCTTCAACAATTATTTAACCAGACTAATTTACCCCCCGAACTTGAAGATTATAAGCAAGACTTGCTACAATTATTTAAGCGTCCTTAATTATGTTTAATTGTTTATTTATTTGTGAGTCAGTTTTAGTTATGTTAAGTTTATTTTCAATTGTTCAATGTTTTAGTTAAGTTATGATTTAATTGTTGTATATTTTAATTGTTATATGTTTTATATTTGTTATTTGTTACTATTAATGAATGAAAGAAATCTATTTAATATATTCATCTGACAAAATCTTATCAATTAATTTATCAAATCTTTTATCCTTATCTTTTATCTCTTACACACAATCTTATCCAACGGACAAGATTAAATAGCTGAGATATCTTTATCCAATCTCGTATCCTTATCTTTTATCTCTTACACGCGATTTTATCCAACGGTCAAGATTAAATAGCTGAGATATCCTTATCCAATCTTTTATCCTTATCTTTTATTTCTTACACGCAATCTTATCCAACGGCTAAGATTAAATAACTGAGATATCCTTATCCGATCTCTTATCCTTATCTTTTATATCTTAAACACAATCTTATCCAACGGCCAAGATTAAATAACTGAGATATCGATCCAAGGCTAAAAAAAGAAAATATCATTATAGAACAATACTTCAACACTTACTATTATTTGAATATTAATTCTAATAATTTTAATAATATGAATTTAGATAATTTTTATTATATGAATTCAAATAATTATAATAATGTAGATCCTAATACGCATCCTAACAATTTTAATAATATAAATTCAGATAATTACGATGATTTTAATTCCTCCTTGTTTTCAGATTATACCTCGGACGAGCGTTTTAATAGATGTTCGGACGAAAGACGACATCAAAGAAAAATTTTAGTTAATCAAATTTTACAATCACAAAATCAACCACCTCAAATTCCTCAAAGACGACCTCGACGAAGAAGAAGGCATATTGAGAGGAATCGGGAAGACGGTCATCAATGATTATACAACGACTACTTCGCTCCTAACCCAGTGTACACAAATAAGATGTTTCGACGCAGATTTCGGATGCGTAGAAATTTGTTTATGAGAGTGGTTAATGGTGTTAAAGCTACTAATGATTACTTTGAAGATGGCCCCGATGCAACTGGTAGGGACAGTTTCACTTCGTTGCAGAAATGCACTATGGCAATTAGAATGCTTGCTTATGGAGACTCTGCCGACAGGATCGATGGGTACTTAAGAGGTGGTGAATCAACCGCACGAGAGTGTTTCCAATATTTTACAGATGCAATCATTTCTCACTTTTGAAATAAATACTTGAGGATTCCAACCGTATAAGACACTCAAATGTTACTTCAAATCGGGGCATATAGAGGTTTTCCAGGAATGTTGGGGAGCATAGACTATATGCATTGGAAATTGAAGAACTGCCCAAAAGCTTGGCAAGGACACTTTCAAGGGCATAATTCAAGTTCGACTGTAATTCTGGAAGTTATTGAATTGCCTCCCAAGACCTATGGATTTGGTATTCCTACTTTGGTACTCCTGGTTCGGCAAATGATTTAAATGTTTTACATCGTTCTCCGGTTTTTGATGCCTTATTAAACGGGCATGTGCCATACATTAAATATATGGTAAATGACAATCAATATGATTGTGGTTATTATTCAACGGAAGATATTTACCCAAAATGAACTACGTTCATTCAATCGATAAGACTTCCTCAAACACCCAAAGATAGGTTATTTGCAACTAAACAAGAAAGTGTTAGAAAGGATGTTGAACGTACTTTTGGCGTATTACAAGCTCGATTTGCAGTTATACGTAACCCAATACGTTATTGGAGTAAACAATTTCTTCATAAAGTAATGACGTCTTGCATCGGGGTTTAGGGTTTAGGGTTTAGGGTGTAATATGATTGTTGAAGATGATGAGCGGGAGTCATACTGTAACACCCTTATAATCCAATTGTACAAATAACAATTTGTAAAATGAAAAGTCCATTTTATATAAAATGTGTCGTGTGAGTGTATGTGTTTTAATGACTAATTAGTTCTAATTATGCCTTAGAAACATAATGATTAATATAGGGTTAATGTCTAATGTAGGCATGCATACCTATTGCATGGGTTAGTAAAAAAAGAGACCCCTTGACCTTCCCAAACACTCTACCTCACGGCACACTCATCCCACCCACCATAAGTAATGTGAATTGTTCACAATTCACTCCAATGCTTGTCCATTTTTCTAAGTGTAGAAAACCTCAAAAATTCCTCTATAATAATTTCTAGTAAGAAAATATTATTTTCTCTGATAATATAATTAGATTATATTAATCACTATAATAGATATAGTATTTCGGTTGTTATTCTAATAGGATTAGAACTCGTTTTTTAAGGAAAACCGATTTTGCTCACCTAGTCCGTGTAAGATTTCGGTATTAAGGGTAAGTCTTGGGTGCATCGTATAGTAGAGCTGATCAAATGGCCCAGGCCCGATGGCCCGACCCGGCCCAGCCCGATTTTTTCTCGGGTTTGGCCCTAATAGTTTGGCCCAAAAAGCCCGTGGCCCGGCCCAAAATAAGCCCGATATAAATATAGGGTCGGGTTTGGGCCAACCTAAAGGCCCGATTTTTGGCCCGGCCCGACCCGAAATTATTTTTTTAAAAAGAAAAAAATTCAAAAGTTGGAATCGTATATCACATCATATTAATAATCTTATATCACTAATGCATCGAATTATCAATTTCGCAGATATTTTTATTTTTATCGTACACCTTTGCTTAATACTATTCATTTTTTGTCAACTCATAAATTATGTATGGTACTATGGATGGTTCTCCTACCAAAAGAGTCGAAGTCAAATACCTAAGACTTGAAAATTGTATTTCGTTGCTAATAGTTTGTTCACATAACGATTTTGTCGATTGTTTCGTACTATATTATTTTGGCCCGTTTTGGCCCATTTTGGCCCGAGGCCCGTTATAGCCCGAACAATTGCGGGCTTGGGCCAAGAAATTTGGCCCATCGTTTTGGCCCGGCCCGGCCCGGCCCGTGTATTTGGGCCGTTTATTTAACACGGGCCCGGCCCAAACCCGGCCCGGCCCGGCCCATGATCAGGTCTATCGTATAGGAGGCAAGCTACTTTTGTTGCTCCGTGGAGGATTGTCCTAGCATATTTGGACCGAATGTAAGGGTTCAAATCTCTCATTTCCGCACTTTCACTTGCATGCATAAAGATCTTGTTATCTAATTAAATTGTTGATATGGTAAAAACGTTTAGTGTTACTAATTGTTTAGTAGGGTTAGTATGACGAACCCAACAAGTGGTATCAGAGCATTCGGTTGCTTGCATGCAACTCGTTTTCGTTTTTACGAGTAATGAGATTAACAAATAAAACGTAAAATATTTAGTTCATATATGATGATATGCACGAAACTATTTATGCATGTATACTTTCTGGTCCTAAAAATGTGTTAGGTCATTTTATATGATTTATGGAATAATATTTTTTTAATAAATTAATTGTTAATTTTGGTATTTTAATCGGCTAAAATGATTTTATTATGGGAAAAATAGCAAATAATACTTTCTGGCCAAGATTTTTATATATGTTCTCACATGCATTTTCTATATTATGAATATAAATTTTTCCAAGTTATTGGAGTATTATGCATGGTTTATGAAATTTAATGGTTAAATTGTCATAAAATGAGTATAAAATGGGTTTATATAGTTAGATTACGAATTTAGCTACGAACATTTTTGAGTATGTCACATGCAATATTCAAAATGTTCATTAATTTTTCCAGAAGTTTTGATCAAGTATTGCATGATTATTGATTTTTATGGTAAAAATCGAGATAATAGTGACATAATTAAACTTAAATAGTTTGAGTTGGAATTTGGCCATAATAATTTTAAACAGTGTCATATATATTAATTCTCGTATGCATGTAAATTTTGAGATTTTTCTTTCGAGTATTGCATGAGGATTGTTTTTAATAGTTAAAATCGTATATAATCTGACAAAATTCTTTAAAAATAGTAAATGTTAAATGACCGGAAAAATTAATCCATATATGTCATATTAGATATGTTCATCAGCATATTTTTTCTTGGGAGTCAAAAAGTTTCTGGAAATTTAATTTTTAATTCTTAAAAGTTAAAGTTAAAAAATTGAATTGTAAGAGTCATGATATGATTATTTCGGTCCTTGTGTAACATCCCGTATTTTCGTAAAGGTCTATTTTATCAAAATAAAGTAATTTACGGAATTTAATAATAATTTAATAATAATCGTAATTTATATTTTTAAGATTTCCGTTAAGTTCGTCTTAAAAATCGTTTAAGCTTAGGATGCCTTGTTCATTTTATATCAAACCGCTTCACTGTTTCCGTTTCGCTTGAATAGAGTAAACCCGACTCAATAAAGGTGAAAGGACAACTTAAAACCCTACCTTAAACCTCTCCATCGACATTCCATTTCTTTTCACAGTAAACAAACTCAAACACCATTTTCATTTCTCTTCAAGCTTTTCAAGACGATCTCGCCCCCTTCCCGAACTCGTATCGAGGTAAAAGTTACATATTCGGAATCCTCGCGAGATTTATGATCTTTCCATCACTTTCAATTTCAATTTCGTGAAACTTCATTTCGGGGCTGTTTTGCCTTAATCACGAAATTATCACTTTAATCCGTGTTTTTGTGCTTGAAGGTGGAGCTAGCAACAATCCGGAGGAAGAACTCGTGATCCTTGAAGAATAAACCGGAGCATTCGCGGAGTAAAGGTGACGATAATGAGAAACTCGGCCTTTTGCCTAAATTAGCATTTTATGTGATTTTTTTGGTTGTGTTTGATGAATGTTTGTTTAGTCTTAAGTTCTTTAATGTTCTTAATATGTTATACAAACTGATTTTATGAAGTTTTATTGATGAATTTGATGAGGAATGAGATTTAAGGTGTATACATGTTAAGACCGGTTTAATTTGTGATTTTATGGTTAAGTACGGAATAATGGTTTGGATACATGTTCATATGTTTATTTGATGTGGTTTACGTGCTGGAAGTGTGAAATCGTTGCTTAGAAACATGTTTGAGTTGGAGTTGTAAAGTATTGAATGGATTAGAGAATAGTGAAATTGGCGAAATGCGTGAGTAGAGGCTCTGAGCCGGCAGGCTGACCGGCAGCCGGTCGGCCGGCTCTGTGTCCCCTTTGTATTTTTTTGGATTTTCGAAGTTTTTGGGAAATGGGCCCCCAGCCGGTGGACCGGCAGCCGGCCGACCGGCTGGGAGTCCCTTATGTGTGTGTTGTGTTTGAGAAAAGAAAAGAGAGAGGGGTCCCCAGCCGGTGGACCGGCAGCCGGCCGGCCGGCTGGGAGACCTTGTATGTTGTTTTTGAGTATTGTCGGCTGAAGAGTAAAGGACTCTCAGCCGGTTGACCGGCCGCCTGTGGTCAACCGGCTGAGAGCCCCTGATTGTGTTATTTGCTTCGTAACTTATGAATTTCAAGTCGGATTGTATTGATTCCTTTTCCGTATGCTTCGTATGTTTGGTTGAAATCCCCGAGGTATGGGCGACACTATATTGGGTTCGGGAATAGAGTGAGGATAGAGACCCCCCGGTCGGGCAACCGAAAGGGAAACCGGCTCTCCCTCGGCTTAATTCTCGGGGTCAATTAAGTGTTGGTTTGAGTATACGTCGCTTGCATGTTTGGTTATGAATTGAGTATGTTCAGTAATGAAGTTGTAGAACTGTGATTTGGATTAGGTCACAGTTTGGAATGTAGTATGATGTGTTAGGACTGTAATTTGGATTAGGTTACAGTTCTGTGTTACCTTTGTATTATGGGGTATGATGTGTTAGGACTGTAATTTGGATTAGGTTACAGTTCTGTGTTACCTTTGTATTATGGGGTATGATGTGTTAGGACTGTAATTTGGATTAGGTTACAGTTCTGTGTTACCTTTGTATTATGGGGTATGATGTGTTAGGACTGTAATTTGGATTAGGTTACAGTTCTGTGTTTCCCTTTGTATTTGAGGTGTATTGTTGTGAGACAGTGACTAGGATTAGGTCACGGATTTTGGCTATCTTAGTATTGTTCGTCCAAGGCATTGGACGACTCTTAGTCCGGTTTCGTAATTGGTTTGGATTGAAAGACCCCCCGGCCGGGCAACCGGAAGGGAAACCGGCTCTCCTTCCAAATAGTTTCCGAAGTTGGTTGAGAGCCCTTGCGTAAGTATTTGCATGATGTTATGAAAGTTGAGATATTGAGATTTGTATGCTTCACATGTTTTTTATATATGCTGGAGTATATTGTATGTTTATGTGTTGTGTGTCACTGACAATAGGTGGCTAGGAGCACTCTAGTCACTCCCCACTGACTGTGGCGCACATGTTGTATGTGTGTAGGTACATGAGGCTGTTTGCAGGGGGTTACGTTGAGGCTAGCGAGCGATGATCCTCCATCGTTGACTTTTACCTTATCGTGTAGCTAGACCTTAGACTTACGTTTCAGTACTTGGTGCCTGTAGGGATATGCTATCCCAGGCTGCTTTATATCGTACTTAGTACTTATTTATGTTTTGTCTATCGCATGTTTAGATTTCTAAAGCACCTCGCATGTTTAGTTTGGTTAAAAAGTTTTAATTCCGCTGCATTTTTGGTACTTTGTATGTTTATATTTCCGTTTTCGCGAGGGATTTTACACCTTGGGCAGTGTTTTTCTGTATTTTTCTGGTCATTTCAGTTCCTAAAGTGTTTTGGAATATGTAGAAATTTTATTAGTATTTTATTGCATTATTTAAAAGTGAATTTTGAATTTCCAACTTAAAAATGCGTGTTTTATAGCATAATTATAAAATAAATTGGTTATTTTATAAAGACTTATGAATTTTCGGATCTGAAATTTTATAAAAATTCGAGAATGTTCAAAATTTTAGTTCTGAATTTTTCGAAAATTTATGACTCATTTGGATTTTATATTATATTTTCCCGTAAAATCGGTTAAATTCTGAAGAATATAATAATAAATAAATTAAATCATGTTCAAAATTTGAGTAAGACTAAATTTTGAAACCTAAAAGTGTTAGGATGTTTAACTTAAACGTGAATATTGATTGACATAATGTTAAGTGATTTTAAATGTTAAAATCACGCAATTCCATAAAACCGAGTTATTATAACGATATTTAAAATTATGTTTAAATAGGACGATTTGGCTTAGGATTGACATGTTCATTTACATATTCATAAGCATTGCATTTTATTTATGAATGTCATAATTTTATTTAAGTAATTTGAAATTATGTAACTTAGCTTAGTATGCCTTAGTTTTAATCGATATTGCCTGAAATGTAAGGGAATATCGGTTCGGTTGTAATTAAATGTGATCTCGTATCACTTATTTTATTGCTTTATTTTATTTTATAATGTATAAAATAGATAGAAATTTTGTAATTTTTATTCCGGAGATTCTTGAAGACGGTGAATTTCGGAAAGGAGTTCCGACCAAGACGGAGTTTGCCTTGGGAAGCGTGCCTCGAAGTGAAGTTCAAGGGACCAAGGAGTTGGTTTCCGAATTTGTAATTACATTTAAACTTTCTATTTTATGAAGGCCATACTAGGATTTATTTATGCTTTTATTTATGCTTTATATGTTTGCACGCATAGCCAAATCGTCATTGCATATCATGCATGTTCATCGATTTTATCGACCGTGTCAATTAATTATCGATAATTCACCGACTTAGTTCACTTAAAGGAGATAGATGATAAATTGACAAGATCTCTTACGTATTCAAATATTGAGACATAGTCTTACCAAAAAGTAAAGAACCCATGAATCCCTTCTTCAGAAGGAAGTGGGCTCGGCTAAACCGGGGTGCTATACTTGTTTCGTTGGGTAAGTGGGGTAATATGATTACACTCTCGAAATTTGGTTGATCTCAACGAAGGTATTCGAGTAACCGTAGTTGCAATAAGTTCGGGCTAAAGATAAGAATTAATGAAATTTTTATCGACCGAGAGTTCTAAGGTAGAATCGATTAAAGGTTAATCCACCGAATTATATTAACAAGGGATGAATCGGCTAAACCGTGCGAGTTAGTATGGATTGGGTCTCGGGATCATTTACTTAATTGGGTAAGAGATCATTAAGTAGATGCTTAACTTGTTTACAAGTTTATATAAACGATAATTGTGTTTTAGTTCCTTCGCTTTACTTGTAGTTTATTTTCAACAAACATCAAATGGCTCTTAACGATCCACCTCTCACGTATGTATCATGGCTTCGATCCTTCGTGGATCGTTGCAAGCTTGACAAGCATGGTGCCAATTTTAAAGATTGGGACGCACAATTACTTTTGGCCGCGGAAGGTGACGATAAGATTCGTTTCCTTACCGAAGCCGCTCCCTCCACTCGTTCCACGATTGCGACTCGTGAGGACTATGAGGCCTATATGAAAGAGTCACACGCTCTTAAGCACACGCTTATTTTCTCCATGGAGCCGGATCTCCAAAGGAGAATGATTAATCTAAGCACGCACGGCTAATGAGATTTACACCAAGCTTCAGAACATGTTTTCACAAGCTCCTAGGATGTTCCTACATGAGGTGACCTCCGCCTTCTTTGACCCAAACTTGGATAAGGGTCAAATTATAAGTTCTCATGTGCTCAAAAGAGTTGAACCATCTGAAAACTTGAAAGTGCAAGGGGTGGAAGTTCCGGACTCTCTCATAATAGATCGAATTCTTCGCTCCCTTAAAGTGCTCACCCAAGCGGAAAGGGATATGGGACTTAATCAGAGTACCACGAAGAATATGCTCGACATTGAGAAAAGGAGCAAAGGGAAGTTTAAGAAGAGTGGTACAAAAGGCAAAGGCAAGAAGGCCTCCATGACCACACCATCCAAAGAGAAGACCTTTTCGAAAGGTGCTTCTACATCGTCTTCAAAGGTTGAAGATAAGTGTCATTGTTGCACAAAGATTGGTCATTGGAAGAGAAATTGCCCGAATTACTTGGTCGACCTTTAAAGCTGGAAAGGTTCTTGCTGTAGGTAATAATTCTCATTTAAATTCAAGTTCTTTTGTTAACTTTTGTATATTGATACAAGTTGTTGACTCTCACCCTTTTTAAATTGTTTTAAAGGGGCTCCTTCCAAGGACAAGGGCAAGGAGAAAGAAAAGGAAGTCTGAAGTTCCATTCATGGATTGTTATGGTAGCATCCAAAGATTGAAGACATAAAGAGCTTAGCTCTATTTTTTATTTGATGTCTTCTTTCGATTATGCATTTTAATTTTTAAGAACATTGTATTTCTTGTATGACAAGGATTTAGTTATTCCAAACAATGGTTGTAATGTTGAATATTGGTGACTTGGTTTTCAACCCAAGTCATCCCTTTTGTTCTTAAATCAAATCGTTGTTTTTAAATGCATTTTATACTTCATCACATGAGTTGATGTGATCTTGATAGATCGCAATAAAATACTTTGAATAGTTCATCGTACGCTTAACATGATAGGATCATAATGAAAATCAAATAAAGTAATTTGATTTGTTTAAAAGGAGAATTACACCTCAGTGAAAACACTCAATCAATATAAGATATAAACATCAAACTCGGACGTGAGTTAATTAGTTCATTATAAGATGATCATTTTAAGTGAAAATGAGAACTAATATCTCACCCCTCATAATACTTACTATCCAATACATTGTTTATGGGCGAAATAGTTATCCTTGTAAGAATAAAGGTTATTTTAAAGGATAGAGTGGGATAAATTTTACGCCCGCAAACCAATGGTTTAAATATGGGATCTTAGAGAAGAATCCTATATGAGGTTCTTGAGAAGAACCCTAAATGAATGGATAGAAGAAACTACGAGAGGACACAGAAGAAACTACGCGAGGACACAAAAGAAAATGTTCTTTATGTCATTAGTTCCTAGGGAGGATCAAAGGAACCGCGCGTATAAACGAAAGGAAAACGTTTCCGTGAAGTTAATGTTTCTGATTTTATAAGATAATAAAGGAGAAATCGTCTCATGTTCTCTTGATGATAGTGTTTCTTATTCTAAAGGATTATAGAGGAGAAATCATGTCCTGTTGCTTTCCAAAGAAACGAGGACGAGAAAAGAAAACTTCAAAGAAAAGATGTTGATTGAGTTCAAACAAACAACTATAAAGATAGCGATACAAAATTCAGTGGGAGAAATAGTCACTAGAAAATTGAACCTATCATTAAGAGAGAATGGTAATTCTTTTATAGAATAAAAGGTTTTCAATTCTAGATGAGTAAAATGTTAAGAACATCATAGGATGATGGAAAATCATAAGTAAGTTTATTATATGATAATGAAACGTCATCCATTGAAGATCAACAAGGTTGAATAAATTATTCATTTTAGATAAATATAGAATCATCAAGATTTGAACGTGATGATTCTTACATGCCAATATGTTGAGACAAAAGCCTTATTTCGATATAAGTTCTCAAGGAGAACTATTGAATCGAATCTAGGTAAACTACAATATGAATTCTAGTACAATGTGACTGTGTACGTGAGAGCAACATGTCACGAGTTATAAGATAACAGTGGGAGCTTCCTTCAGGAAAGGAAACTCAAATCTAGTATGAGTACTAGACATGTATTTGAATAAGATCATGTTATACGAGATAATATGAGTCAAAAGGAAACCGAAATTTGTAGGTTTTGGATGATGTGAATAAAAGGTTTGTTCACAATTCAAACTACTAATTCAAATAATGAATGTGCATCTAAGATTGTAAAATGTGGAGCAGTAATATCATATTGACTGTTCGTACATGACAATCAATTTTATCGTTTGAGTTATCATTAACTCACTATTGATAAATACTTTGTCAAATCCAAATGAGTTGTGGGAGACAATTTTGAACCCCATAAAGTGAACTGGATTAACTTAGTATAGCCCATAGTCGTTTGTATGAGGTGACGTCTCGAAGCAACTAAAGTGTAAGGCGATTGATGGCAAATTCAAATGCCATAGAGTCATATGGGATGACTAGTCAATCACACATGCAGACTGCAGAAGACACTCCGTCGGGCAATAAATGACCATTTATAGAGTCCTGGAAATTGTATAATAGCCTGGTCGTGGCGAGAGCTACTATATGTATTCTTGCGAGTCAATTCTTAAACTAGAGCCATTCGCCCAAGGTGGTACAGTTTCAGAGTGACTTTGATTTATGCTCTAGGATCTTCCGTAAAAGGGGTCAAATGGGCATGTTTTGGGTCATAATGGGTTGTTTAGTCAAAGGGAACAGTAGGATAGGAATTGTCCAACCCCTAGTCAGGGTTATCTTAATCTTAGGGCCACTCGAGGAGAAGTTAACTGGAAATGCGTGGCCACGCTCGGAAGGTATTTATGGTAGATAATTCCGGTCAAAACAGTTAGTCTCAAGATTGAGGAAACCACTCACGATATGATCAAATGTAAGTACGACATGTAAGACACCTTGCATTGAGTGGAAGATGATGTAATAGGACAAGAGAATCGGTGACGCACACTTGTCGAGGACAAGTGGGAGATTGTTGGAGTAAGTGTCCTTAACAATAGTGTGATCACGTCAATGATAAATATCATTGATAAATCTACAATGAGAATACTCATGGGATGATTCTTCATCATATAGTCAACTGACCAACATTAATCGGTAATGATTGGCTGACTAGAGTTTGACATTACTGTCGTATAATGGTGGTGGTCAGTTGATCCCTTTAGGTCACACCTATAGGACAATCCCCTTAATTGATATATTGATCAATTGTATACGATACGAGTTGATCAAATTCCTTAAAATTATATGTTGAGAAATCAGAGGTTAAATCTTAATGTAAGATTTATATTTGAAATTGAAACGTGTCAATTGTCAAATATTAATCGATGTTTATGAAACGTCAAAATTAGAATTAAAGGGTTCATGGTTATTACAAATATTGTATATCGTATTGACGATTATTATAATAACCATATTATGAGACGGTAACTATGAATTACTAAATAAATTTGTTAAATATGATTTAATTAATTTAGAAATAATATTTATTTGATAAATATGTATTTTAAATTAATACAGTTGTATTTTGTGACATAGGATGTCACATGTCACACAATTGTACAAATAAAAATTTGTAAAATGAAAAGTCCATTTTATATAAAATGTGTCGTGTGAGTGTATGTGTTTTAAGGACTAATTAGTTGTAATTATGCCTTAGAAACATAATGATTAATATAGGTCTAATGTCTAATGTAGGCATGCATACCTAATGCATGGGTTAGTAAAAAAGGAGACCCCTTGACCTTCCCAAACACTTTACCTCACGGCACACTCATCCCACCCACCATAACTAATGTGAATTGTTCACAATTCACTCCATGCTTGTCCATTTTTCTAAGTGTAGAAAACCTCAAAAATTCCTCTATAATATTTTCTAGTAAGAAAATATTATTTTCTCTAATAATATAATTAGATTATATTAATCACTATAATAGATATAGTATTTCGGTGGTTGTTCTAATAGGATTAGAACTCGTTTTTTAAGGAAAACCGATTTTGCTCACCTAGTCCGTGTAAGATTTCGGTATTAAGGGTAAGTCTTGGGTGCATCGTATAGGAGACAAGCTACTTTGGTTGCTCCGTGGAGGATCGTCCTAGCATATTTGGACCAAATGTAAGGGTTCGAATCTCTCATTTCCGCACTTTCACTTGCATGTAGAAAGATCTTGTTATCTAATTAAATTGTTAATATGGTAAAAACGTTTAGTGTGACTAATTGTTTAGTAGGGTTAGTATGACGAACCCAACAATACCACCCCAATGAAACCCCATACAGAAGTTAAATCTTAATTCTAAACATAACAACTTAACAAGCGCATAGAAGTAAACAAGGAATAAGATCAAACCATATAGCAATCGACACCCAAACACCGTGAATTGATATTATGTCAACAACAGAAACGACACACCGGAAACAGCACACTCTTCCCCCTAAACGTAAACTTCGTCCTGAAATTTTCTAGCAACTATTTGCCCAATCATATCATCACGTAAATTAATCACTGCGTCATTAACCACACTTTACTCATATCCTAGTTTATGCAAGGTTATCTAAAGAAAGCAAGCTAGGTATTTCTATTCCTTTAGTATCCGGCCCATCATATTCGTTCAATCACATCAAAATACGTACATAAAACACTATAACACCAAATCATGTCATTAACTATCATATTGTATATATATAGTTTAACATGAGGTAAATTTTACATGTAATTGCATATCATCTTCTCTTAGCACATTCTAATTTCATTCATTTAATTTTATCAATTTATATATCAATGCTATTAGTGCGCATATAAACCATACATATGGAATCGTAATGTGACACATGCACCTTTAACACGGCTACCATTTCTATCCCAACGATAACACATTCGCAAGAGTTAGACAACAAGACTATTCCACCACATCGTTCATGCCCATTGGCTACCCTCACCCATGTATACTATTATCACAGATCATCAGTTCCCCTTACTATGCAGGAGTTGACACACATTGTTAGACACATGGTTTTCAAATTACAAGTAGATTTACCTTAACATGTATAAAATATTCTATATATCTGGTTCCGCAAATTTATAACATCCTCTAAAATTACCATACGGCTTTTCATAGAACCATTCCTTATTTGTAACGTTGTATCGGTTGGTTTGAATGGTCTCATGTTAAGCTTTTCATACATGGAGAGGAGAATGACACTAACACTAGCTCCAAGATCGCAAAGAGCCTTATCAATATGGTACGTGCCAATGGTATAAGGAATGAAATAGCTACCCGGATCTTTGAGATTTGGTGGAGATAAATTATGGAAGAATGCATAACACTCTTTCGTGCAAGCAACGATCTCCTTGCTTTGAAATGATCCGTTCTTCTTAAGGAGGTCCTTCATGAACTTCGAATAAGAGGGTACCTGCGAAATAAGCTCTACAATAGGAATTGAAACATGTAAGTTCTTAACCGTTTCCAAAAACTTACTAAACCTACCATCGTCGATTTGTTTGATCAATTGATATGGAAATGGAACTTGAGCTTTAGAAGGAATATCGGCCTCCTTTTCTTCGACATCCTTAGGCTTCTCTTGAGCCTTTGCTTCGCCATTGTCAACTAACTCTTCATCCATGATCATGGATGGACTAGCATCGAGCACAACACTCCCCAATTGAATGGCACTGAGGAAGCATGGGGATATGCACCTTGTGGTGGGAGTTGACCTTGTTGCCTTTGAGCATTAGATGTAGCTAGTTGGGCAAGTTGTTGTTCTAACATCTTAATGGCGGCATTTGTGGCATTGTGAGATTGGCCATTCTTTTGAAGTTGTGCTAACATCTCAATTTGAGTTTTAGCCATTTGGTTGACCAATGCTTCTATTTTCCCACTATCCCCTTGGTTGGTTTGATGTGGTGGACGTGGTGGGTTATATGGTTATTGAGGAACGAAATTATTTTGTGGTTTGGAGTTATAATTTTGTTGGGGTTTAGGGTTAAACACATTATTGCTAGAGTAGGACAAATTAGGGTGATATTTAAAGTTCGGGTTATAAGTATTGGAAAATGTACCCGGTGGATATGACCCTTGTCGATGATTTTGTAGAGCGTTTACCTTGGCAACCGTGGTTGGGCATTGATTAGCAAAATGGTCCGCTCCTCCACATCCTTCACACATAGCAATTTGGCTTGTGGTGGACACCGCGTTAACTTGCATGGTGGCATTAAGAGTCTTTTCGGCCAACTTTTGTTGAAGCAACTCAAGTTGGGCTAGCAAAACGGAATGAGTTGAGCCATCTTCCTTGGCTTTGTTTGGCGTGGTGGCACTCCGAGAATTGACATATTGCGCATCATGAATCGCCATGGATTCAATCGTGGCATGAGCAATATCCGTGTCGATTTGATCAAACTACCCATTGTTGGCGGAATCAAGAATTCTTCGGGATTCGGCACAACATCCACTGTAGAATGTTATAGCTAGGAACCAAGCATCTAACCCATGATGTGGGCATTGCCTTTGCAACTCCTTGTATCTCTCCCAAGCTTCAAACAAGCTCTCTAGACCATGTTGACGAAAACTTGTGATTTGGCTCCTTAAAGCTTGAGTCTTTTCCGGTGGGGAAAACTTTTGGAAAAAGGCAAGAGCCAAAGTTTCTCAATTGGTGATCCCCATGGTGGTATGATTGAGGCTATTGATCCATAACTTCGCCTTGTCCTTCAAATAAAAAAGGGAAAAGTATTTCATTAATTTGGGCTTGTGTCACTTCGGTTTGGCGGATCATGGAGCGATAATCGCAAAATTTTTGCACATGAAGGTTGGGATCCTCCGAACTGTTTTCGCTCAACGAGGATAATGAAACCCGACTTAATCTCGAAAACCGGTGCGGTAATTTGAGTAGTGGTGATATCGGTTGGAAGATTAGTTGCGGTGGGTTTTGAATGATTGGAAAGTTTCACAATCTTTTTGATTGGAGGTGGTGAAATTGGCATTGATGGTCGAGGCGGTGATGAACTAGGACTAGAAACCTCCTCATTTTCAATAGATGCAAGATCGTCTAGGAAATAGTTTCTAGCACTCTCGACTTGAATGGGAGATTCGGCTTCTTTTACTTCTCTCCAATAACGTTGACGTCTATGTAAGATTTTGTCGGGATCGGGAAATGGCGATTGTAAATCTTCACAATGAGAATTCCTGGACATAAGACAAAACCTCAAGAAAAAAGTAAGTGACGGTCTTAAGGAACAAGTGTTCCTTGAGAAAAAAGAAAAACAGAAATTAACAAAATATAATTATGAAAACCGTATCCTCGGCAACGGCGCCAAAATTTGATAGGTTCGGTCGTACACCTATACAAAAATAATTTCCCTAAACATAAATAAATGTAGCAATAGGAATCGAACACTAGGATACTTGCTTACAATTAGAAATTGCTATGGAAAAATCTGTCTTTATTCGATTTCGATGTAAGTTGGTTGTTTGGTTGGTTGTCACAATAATATTAAAAAGATAGTCTAGGGAATTCGGGCCGCATATGCAAATATAAAAACGTATAAAGGATTAACTCGGGACTAGTAAATATCACTTAATTGTTATAGGTTTATTAGAGATACGAAACTTACGATGTCGGTATCAACCTTAGGTCGGGTCCTAGAATCACTTACGTTAAAAACTAGGTCGGTCTACTAATCATATTTGGTCTATTCGATTCCTAGTTTCTCAACATGTGGATCGAACTACAAGATTTAATCTAAGATTTTGTACATAAACCAAAGATCAATTATTAAGTACAAACATGTTAAATAACAATATAAACAACATTACTAATAACTTTATTTATCAAATTACATAATTATATTTTGCATGGCTTCCCTTAATCCCTAGATAAGGTGGTTTAGCTACTCATATTAAATTGTGAATTAACAATAATATAAGTGATGAACATAATTAAATAAATAAATGAAACTTGATTAAACATAAATATATAAACTAATATTGTAAATAACTATGAGAAGTAAATAAAATGCTAAGAAGAATATGAAATAGAAATGCAATTACCGTAAAGGAAATGAACTTGGAAATGTAGAATAGAAGTAACTAAAAGATATATTGAAAGTAATTATATGAAATGTAAACTACTGAGAATTTTAGAGAGTATTTGTAAACTAAGCTAAAACAAAACAAAACAAAATGCTGAAAAAAGTCTGAATTGTAAGATGTTCTCACTCGACGGGCTCACCCGTCGCAAATCAGGGGATATCCGTCGCAAATACGACATTTGCGACGGACTTGTGACGGACACGGTCTGTCGCTTTTTTTTGTCGCAAAATGAATTACCTGCTAACTAATAAGACTAATTACCTAACAATATTAACTAAACTAAACAAATCAACATTAACTAAATAAACTAAACTAACAATTGTGAACAACCATAAACAACAATAATTAAGCATTTGCGACAGAAATTAATATAGCTAATTTGTGACGGTATATAATTATGGAGAATTAGGATACATACATAAGGAGAAAGAAGAGGAAGGAGAGGGAGGAAGGGAAACCGACGGTGGTGGGGGTGGCAGGCGGTGGGGAAACCGAAGTAAGTAGAAGGAGAAGGAGAAGAAGAGGAAGGAAGAATGAAGGAGAAGCAGAAACGACCGATGGTGACGGACCGACGGTAGGGGAGGCAGAAGGAAGGAAGGCGACGGAGAAGGCGAGTTTTTTATTTGAGGGAAAATATTTTAGGTAAATTGATTTGGGGAAAAGAGAACCCGCGGGTCTGTATATTAATAATTTGCGACGGAAATTCTGTATATTAATAATTTGCGACGGAATTTCCGTCGCAAAAGTCAAAGCGCAATCAAGCTTTGCGACGGAATTTCCGTCGCAAAAGTCAATATTTGCGTGGGAATTTCCGTCGCAAGGTTTGACTAACTTTGACCCTTGACCAGATTTTGGTCAAGGATGGTCAAGGGTTTGCGACAGAATTTTTGATTTGGGGGAAAAATAAGGAAGGAAGGCGACGGAGAAGGCGAGTTTTTGATTTGAGGGAAAATATTTTAGGTAAATTGATTTGGGGGAAAAGAGAACTCGCGGGTCTGTATATAAATAATTTGCGACGGAATTTCCGTCGCAAAAGTCAAACCCCAGTCAAGCTTTGTGACGGAATTTCCGTCGCAAAAGTTAATATTTGCGACGGAATTTCCGTCGCAAGGTTTGACTAACTTTGACCCTTGACCAGATTTTGGTCAAGGATGGTCAAGGGTTTGCGACGGAATTTTTGATTTGGGGGAAAAATAAGGAAGGAAGGCGACGGAGAAGGCGAGTTTTTGATTTGAGGGAAAATATTTTAGGTAAATTGATTTGGGGGAAAAGAGAACTCGCGGGTCTGTATATAAATAATTTGCGACGGAATCTCCGTCGTAAAAGTCAAAGCCCAGTCAAGCTTTGTGACGGAATTTCCGTCGCAAAAGTCAATATTTGCGACGGAATTTCCGTCGCAAGGTTTGACTAACTTTGACCCTTGACCAGATTTTGGTCAAGGATGGTCAAGGGTTTGCGACAGAATTTTTGAGTTGGGGGAAAAGAAGAAAGGAAGGCGACGGAGAAGGCGAGTTTTTGATTTGGAGGAAAATATTTTAGGTAAATTGATTTGGGGGAAAACAGAACCCACGGGTCTGTATATTAATAATTTGCGACGAAATTTTACGCCGCAAAAGTCAAAGCCCAGTCAAGCTTGGCGACGAAATTTCCGTCGCAAAAGTCAATATTTGCGACAGAATTTCTGTCGCAAGGTTTGACTAACTTTGACCCTTGACCAGGATGGTCAAGGGTTTGCGACAGAATTTCCGTCGCAAGAGTCAATATTTGCGACGGAATTTTCGTCGCAAACCTTCCCGCCCTTTGACTTTCATTTCGCGGGTATGGAAATTTTGAGTCCATCGCAGATTTCGTCTCAAAAAAATTGTTCGTCGCAAATTCCGTCGCAAGCCAGTATTTGCGACGGGAAATGATTCCGTCGCAAATACGTTGTTTTCTTGTAGTGTCTATGATGTTTGCATGACCCCCTATTTATAGTAAAATAGGTTAGAAACGGAAATAGACTTCAGAGGTACAATCCCGATCGGGGTCGCCATCCCCGATTGGCCGGGGACGCAGTGATCCGACTTTAATCCACTTCAATTCCCTTATTCAATGCATTAGGGATCCAATGGTTGTCTTAATACTTGATTTATCACCCGGTTTTAAGACTACTTTGATCAACCCTATAGCATCCAATATAAGATATTTTGATGTTTGATTTATGGACTTGCATTTTTGGCTTGATTTGTGAAGTATTTGGATTTTGTTCTTTTCCATTTCTTCATGCTTTGGCCTTCAAATTTCATCCAACATCTTAGCTCAACTTCTTAGTCCATTTTACAAATGTAGTAGGAAAAAGCCTTTGGGAACGTAGATTCCTAAAAAATAGAGTAAATACTTGCAAAACACTAAAAAGTAACATTAGCTCATAAAATCACTAAGATAAGTGCCAAAAGATAATAAAATCCGAGCTAAAATGAGGGGATAAAGTATATAAAATATGCACTTATCAACAAAATAAAAGAATTTTTTTTTAGTTTTTTGTGTGACGTTGTCGTGAGATCTCAAAGAGAAAAGGAAGAAAAAGTTCTTCATTTTTCATTATTTCTTACATATTAATATATCCTTATTATCATTTTATATTAATTGTGATTTTAAAAAATATTCGATCTAGCAACGAACAAAGGCATATCGTAAGATCATCTTGGGTGCAACTAGTAAGAAAAGTTCTATATTGAAATCAAATTTAGGTTGTTCTTAGGCCAAATAAAAGAAGATATAAAGTATTCTTTTTATGTCGATTTAATTATGCTTATTGCATTTATATTAAAGTATATTTTGATATAATCTTAAAATTGATATTAGTATGAATAATTTTATAGCGAAATATACGATATGTCCTACAGATAACTTGCATGATCCTTAATAGTATAATTTGTATGATCATTTCAAGTATATATATGAGTAATACATATGATAATACCACCTATAACAATGATTTTTTTCTCAATGGTGTGTTTTATATATTATGTCAGTTTACTAATATATATATATATACTTGAAGCTAAAACAATTTCAATGAAAAATATAAGGAATACTATTTATGGTTAAATTCCAGTGCATGGGAAAAAAACACTATGGGTAGGAGGGATAAAAAAACGATTAAAACTCATCATTATTCACAACTTATATTGTTAACTTAATTTTTTGTGCAATAATGAATTTTTTTCTCCTTATGCATTAGCTAAAGCAAAAATGGTGTGACACCACCTTTATGACTAAAAATGTAATACGCTAACAATACTACTCACACAAAAAAGATGTCAAACATCTAATCTAATACTCTATTCAAAACCTAACCTCCTTAAATAACATTGGTATTACGTAGTCATTACTTGTTCATTGTTCTTTTTAAAGCATTCCAAAGAAACCTCGTTTTGTAATCAGCATGAAGAGTGTGACTCTCTACTATTTAAGTACTACCAACTACTTACCTGCCATTATATTTTATAGTTTGCTTCTAACTTTGATTTTCAATTTAAGCTAGTCATGGAGAGTAACAAGACTAAAAGATTGCTTTTATTTGCTATATTCTTATCATTAATTTATAAGTCATATGGTCAATATAGGCCAACTCCAACTCTTCAATTTCCATCTTTTCCATCTGTACGTCCTTTATGTATCTCGCAATTTGCCCTTGTCAACCATGCATGTTCCATGCTTCCTTATTCACCTATATCACCGCCTTCTCCACCATCGTCTCCACCCCCTCCTCCACCTCAAGCTCCTTCTCCTCCAGATTCACCTGATTCACCCGCTTCACCCGATTCACCCGATTCACCCGCTTCCCCTGATTCACCTGATTCACCCGCTTCCCCTGATTCACCCGCTTCACCTGATTCACCCGATTCACCTAGTCCACCTTCCAACGGTCGAAGGCATAGGCATCATCACAGACATAGGCATCATGACTCTTCTAATCCAACAACTCAAGAATGTTGTCGTTGGTTGAAAGAAGTTGATACTCAATGTGTTTGCGATTTGTTAGTCCGCCTGCCTGTTTTCCTTGCCAAACCTGTACATGCTTATACAGTTGAAGTGGGTTCTACTTGTTCTGTCACATACACTTGTCCAGGTCGAATGATTATGTCTTAAAGTATAACTATGTATTACATTGTGATCTTAAAGTCTTCTGTGCCTTTATTATGCTTTAAATAAATTGTATACTAAATAACGTCTTTTGAATTATACATTCGAATAATGACGATATTCAGGTTTTGATTGTCATTTGTATTTGTGGGTAAATAATTGTAATATTATATAGAAAAATCCATTGACATATCTTTCATTATGAATTACTCTGTATGAATGGTTAACATGGTTAATGATGAAACGCTATCTTGATTTATTTTTATAAGAAATAACTACTTTTAGTATTTCAGAAATTATATTTCACATTACTTTGCTTTTTAATCCCATGATTTTGCAATACTTACTCTTTTATATGTAGTTGTTTATATTTTCTCAATGATGTCTTTATCGCCTATCTTAAAAACATGGCACATGACCCCCAAATTGTCAAATACCACCCTAATTTTAGGTTAACTCTAACGAATTTTCGCTCCTAATATATTCAATACTATCAATGTTATGCGATCTAGTCATTAGTTTAAGATAAGTCATAACAATAAAGATTAATCCAAGCTTTCACTTAAAACACTAAGTCACAATATTAGTGAAAAACTCACGCTTTCACTCAAGCATTTCAACAAACGCATAGTATGTTTAATATTGAAAATAAATTTCCCACGAAATTCCAATCACCACAACAACTAACTCAAGTTCATAACTTCACATAAGGCCCCCTAAATCCTAGGAGAGACTACTCAAACATAACTAACACAAACACTATAATAAACACAATAATAACAACGCTAAATATGATTAATAATAAGATTAATTAAATCGATATAAAAAAATAAAAACAAAGGGGAAAAGATTATATCTCTATCAAAAATATGGGGTTGGATAGAAAAAAGATGAACTTCATAGAAATTAAAAGGTCAAACTTAAATCTTGAATACAAAACTCAAATTAAACTAACTATTACAAAATAGAACTAATTAGAGATTAGTTGGGGAAATGTTAAGAGTTAACCTAAGAGAAATTTTTAACTAACGACTAAACTACTCTAAAGCTAAATCTAGGGTTGTGTATCTCTTCTCAAAAATCAGTTTACTATTTATACTTGTTCTCCAAATGGGGCAAAACCACCTGTTTTCCTCTTTTTGCAGAATAAGGACACATGCGGGTCAGGCACTAGCCCGGGTGGGTTAGGCAGTAGGAAGAGCGTTGCCACGATGGGTCAAGGTTGATTTACGCGACTTAATGGGAAACCTGGGTGGATTGAGCACTGGACCGAAGCAAGATCAGATAGACTTGCGCATGTCACATCTTAAAATAGTTCGAGTTCACTTCGATTGGTTCTAGTTCAATGTTTAGTTGTAGAAGGTTATTTCCTTGGCCTTTTTTTGTTTTACCCAAAGCTAATTTCAAACCACATGATGCTCCGGGACTAGGATGTTGTCAAGTTTATCCCGCTAAGCTTATCTCCTTTTTTTCCTGAACAACCAAGAAGGTATTGTAAGTGCAACACCCTCATAATATGTGGCCTTTAACGAGGACCCTCGGACTATGAAAGCATAACCATCTCGGTTACTCGAGGTATAATATCAAAGAAAAGTACAAGTTACTTTTATTAAAGCACAAGATAACTTACAAACGTCTCAAACTTAAAAGATAAATAAAATGTCAGCGGAAACTAATAAGGCTACAATAATGGAACTACTATGACTGCTAAGTGGTGACCCGTTCATCCCCAGTGCCAAGCAACAATCAACGGTGAGCTACCTGAAGAATCTGTTCACAATACCAATGGATCATCACAAAAATCAAACATCAAGTGTCAGCTGTATACGCAGTATCGTCACTACCAAAATCAAGAACGAATATAACAATTTCAACCACACCATACTGATATCACCAATTACCAATCATCTTACCGTGGCGACCTTTAGTCCCACAACCAACCCCGTTTGCTCACGTCAAACGATACACAGACCATTAATGTGCACATCCCCTCCACGGCGGGAACCACGAAGGACAGTCGTAGGATTGAGAGTCATTTTCCGTCAATGGTCCCATAAATATGTTTCGTATCTCATCTCAATTCCACATGTGATATCAGTTCTACAACATAACTATAATACGTCACATACATATATATAACAGATGACTGAGTAGCTAAGGAAAACTCTACCTCAAGCCAAATCACAAATTATTAACTCCCAAAGCAAGTCCTACAAGTGCTTTTCTACGAATTCTCCTCCTAATACATTATACTATACATCATATTACTAATCAAACATAACCTTAAACTCAGAAAATCGACAAAAGACTAAGAACTTACTTGTACAAGGGTGACTCAACAACTAGGATGATCGATGCGCGACTAACTTCCGATAGGTAATTAGAGGATTATAGTTTTTTACTTTGAGACAAAAGAGTGTTTGCGGCTTGATTAGGTTTAGTTAATTTTGATTTAACTTTCTGAAATTCTCTAATTAACCCAGCGCGAAACTGACACGGGACACCATACTCGACCGAGTACAAGATATACTCAACTGAGTACGCCCAACTCGACCGAGTTCACCCAACTAGACCAAGTTCAGACGAACAGACTCTGACTTTACTTCTAACATGGGTGTACTAGACCGAGTGTGACCTACTCGACCTAGTACACCCACTCGTTTAAGGGAGGGGTATTACAGTAAGTATCATCATCATGACATCCCATGCATCTCATGCAACCTCGTCCTTCATCGTACCACCATCAGCGACCTAATTCCGTCATCATCAATTCGCACCACGTGATTTGAATTTGAAGTAAGGAAGATTAAAAAAGGAAGAAGTAAATCAGAATTGCATTTGCTTTATTGATTTGTTATCTCTATCAAGCAGATAATCTAGTCCCTAAAAGGTGGTGCACTGGGATTTTAGCAGGGAACCTTCAATCGTGTACACAATATTTGATCCAATAAAACTATTTAAACCCTAATTAAAGATAAAATTGATGAATTCAGTTAAATCTACCAAAAATTGCTATAATATTATTAATGGAATTGGTAGTTATTTGTTCATAATCGATAAATTTGAGTGAAATTTAATTAAGATTGGGGAGAATAAGAAGAGAGAGAAAATTGGTTATTTGGTTGAGAGAAAGGGCGGTGTTTGGAAATATAATGAAAAAAAGTACATGAAAGAGTAAATGTTGTGCATGAAAGAGCAACTATGTAGTATTATTATTTCTTTAGTTAATTTCCTAAAGTTATAAGGAAAACAATAAGGCATTAGATTGTCATAAGGAAACGAGTTAGCACACGTTAGAGCAAGAGAATCGGTGTAGGAGGTTGTTTTCTTATTTCGTCTATGAGACTTTTTCATTAGTATAAATAATGAGTCATTGTAACACCCCCATAACCCGAGTCATTTACTAAGGATCCTCAGCCTATGAAGATGCCACCATCTCGGTTGTCCGAAGTAAAATATTGATGACGGGCTTTTCCCGTCACTACCCGCGATCAAACAAGAATTTATAAAACCCAACAAAAGTAGTACTCAAGTCGGGGTCGAACACGAAGATGGTGGGGATAATCGTTTAGCTAAGTTCTAATTTAAGTCAAAGTCGGGGTAATATGGTTTTTGTGAAAGGACTAATAACTAAGCAAGAAGTAAAACAAGATGCAAATACTAGGTCGATAGGTAAAAGGGACTAGGGTGTCGGGGCTACCTAGGTGAGTCGGTAACTAAACATGTGAGAGCGGTCTAGGGCCGCTTCTATGGTAGGTCTAGGGTCGTCTCCTCTTTCGATTTGACTAACCTAAGGTCGAGTCCTATTCTAGCTTTCGCTACAAACAAGGTCATCCTAACACATAAACATGCTCATGAAAGTCCTAGACCATCGTCCAAGACAAACAAAGAGAAGACTCGTGCCCAACCATCGTTGAGGCAATTCATCCAACACATAACATGCATAAAGTGGAAACCCAACCAAAGAGAGAACGCAAGACTAATCCTAAACATGCTTCATGGTTACCAACTACCCAAGCACACCCCTAACCCTATAAATAGACTACTCACTCATGGGTAAGGAAGACATGTGAATAATAGAAGAACAGGTGCTAAACATAATGAAATGAACAAAGGTAAACAATTGGAATGAAGAAAAACAAAGTTGATGTAAAAACTAAGTAAAGAAGAAGAAGATTATACCGAACAATTGCATAAAGGCATGGACTTTGATTACAAATGAAAGATCTTCTCAAATCCTCCCAATTACAACCAAAATGCCCTAGAACAAATGCTAAAGAGAACTACTAGGAAATAACTAAGGAAAGATTATAATTAACTACAAGATTAAAGTAAAGAACTAAGAAAGGATTAAGATTTTTGGGAGAGTTTTTGAAGCTAAGAATGTCTTAATGAAACAGTAAAAACCCTAGAAAAGGAAACAATATTGCGTAAAAGTTGCGTAAATGAAAATAGACTAACTGCGGGTTTATATAGTGCGCGAAAATCTGAAGAGTGACTCTCAGCCGGTCAACCGGCTGCCGGTCTGGAACCGGCTAAGAGTCAAAATAAAAACTTCTGAACTTTCGAAACTTGATGACCTCCTCCTCAGCCGGTGGACCGGCTGCCGGTCGGCCACCGGCTGTAGGTCTTGATATCAGGTACTGACTTCTTGAGAAATAGGCAAGTGTTGAGAGGGGGTCCCAGCCGGTCAGCCGGCTGCCGGTTAGCCACCGGCTGAGGACCCTGATATCAGGTACTGGGAAATTCGTCACAAGCATAGGGTGAAGGGGCTCCCAGCCGGCGGACCAGCTGAGGACCCCACTGAGCCATTTCTTCACTATTCTCCTCTTTTTGCTTTGATTCCGCCTCGTTTGCTTCCGTTTCTTCATTCCCGCCTCAAGTCCTACAAAATGGCAACCAAATACGTAGAATAGAGATATCGGGCATAAAAAGGAGCAATAGCATGTAAAACGAGGGCGAAACGGGATCAAAATGAGAGGAAAAGAAAGGAAAATAATGACCAAAATTGGGCTCATCAAATATCAAAAAAAGCAAGACATATTTATTAAATAATTAATATTGTCAATACAATAAATGTCAAACCAAAATAAATAAACTACGATAACAGCAGAAGCTAACGATGTTAAGACTTCTACGTGGTGACTAGCTTCATCCCCAACCTCGAGTAATCAATAAACGACGAGTTACCTACTAGAAATCTGTTCACCACCGCCAATAGATCATCACAGCAACAATAACACACTAGTGTCGGTTACTGCAATCAATTATAATATCACTACGAAATGAACAACGTATAATCATAATCAAAATAACAATCCACTGATATCACCAACAATCTCATAATATCTCTAGTGGTGACGTTAGCCACACCATTCAACCCCGATTGCACCTATATCCTTAATGTGAGCATCCCCTCCGTGGCGGGAACCATCCATGAAGGGCGATCGTAGGATTGAGAGCCATTTTTTGTCAATGGTCTCAAACATAACTTCCATAATCTTAAGACAATATAATCAATCATGCGATATTAGTCTTACAATAACATAACAATGACATCGTCGCACATAGCAGATAATTGAGTAGGGAAACCCTAACTCAAGGTAATAATGTCAAAGCAATCTTTCAAGGCAATGTCACATAAGCTCCTCTAGGAATCCTCCTCGTAACACATCATAAATCCTACTACTAACCATCTAACGCACTATAAACCTTAACTTAACAAACTAACATGGAAACTAAGAACTTGCTTGTAATAACGGTGTAAAACCAACCTAGGATGATCGACGCACAGACTTGCTTGCGGTATGCCGAATAGAGGATTAGGGTTTGATGTTCTTGAGGGAAAAATGATTACCGATGTGTTTAAAGAATGAAATTATGATTTTTAATTATCGTTTCCTCTAATTAACCTATCGCGAAACCGACACAGAACCGCCGTACTTGACCGAGTACACAATGTACTCGACCGAGTCATTGTATCCATATTTCAAATCATAAAATTATTAATAAACTTTCAAGTTTTTGTTTACACTTGTGTAAGTTTCGGTGTAACGCTTTTCGTTCCAAATTTGTTAGTGTTTGACACATTTTCGAACATTAGCATGAGTTGTAATCAATAAGTCTTGATTATAATTCATCATTGGTTGAGTTGTAGGTTTAGATCAAGCAAATATCCGTTATTTTCTTATCAGGTTTAATTCACATAGAATACAAAAAAGTTCAGGCTACTTTCAGATAGTCCTCTAAACTGTTCAAGTCATGTTTAGCTCAATAATCAGACAATTTCCAATACTGTCCAGTTTAGTAATTCCGCTGCAACCTCGCGACTTCTATTCTTTGAGTAGAATTCGTATCATTTACTATATTTTGTTCTTAAACAATTTTCATCATAGTTTTTCTAGAAATCTTACGTTCATGTTCTTCACCATTAATCATCACATTAGTCATATCTTATTTAGCATCTTTATCATTTTCATATATCATATAGTTTTAATTTCATCATCATTATGTTGATCATATCATATGTCATTAGTTCATTAATTTAGGTTTCAATATGTGTGAGTAGTTATGTAGTTTAGGAAATAGGGGAGTCATGCATAATTAATATTCACAAATGTCAAATAGAATGCTATAATATTGTTTAATTGTTTCTATCATATGTTTATTTTGAATTCTTAGTCTTTGATTACTGATCACAATCGTAGATTAATTTGGTAATTCTTTTCTAAGATTGATAGCCTGTTATAGAATTGGGTCAAACATGTTTTAGTAGACCGATTTAGTAATAGCGAGAGCTCACTAGAACCCGACCTAAGGTTGACAATAATATTGAAAGATGGTTGTCTTAAGACCTAATAAACAATTACCAATGTTATAAATTCCTAGTTAACATTAACGTTTGTTAATTTGCATGTATGACGATCTCCCCTAAACTTAATTTTATTATTAACATTTTTGTACACTAAAAATCAATCAATCCAACCAAAAGAATTAAAACCCACCTAGATAGAATTCTCTGCATGACAATTCATTACGTAACTTATGTATCCTTGTGTTCAGCCCCTATCTTAATACTATAATTATTTGTTAGCCAAGTCTATGGTATTTTTGCTAGGTGTGCGACAAGTCTATTAAGAACCGTCATACTTTTGGAAGATTTTAAACTACGCTTTACTCGATTATACTTTCAGAAGATTTTTTGTGATTTATTGATGACCATGTCATTGATGAGTGGATGTCGCGCTTCCCTCATACAAACAATATTTGTAAACTCGACTTTAGTAATGCATTAAGCCGAGGTTGACCCGCAAGGATCGTTAGGATAGTTATAAGCTTAGGTTTTTGTTTTCTTTTAGTCGGACAAATAACCTAAAGCAATTTCTAGATGAACTAAAATACAACAAACAAGAATAATGGAAGAAAGACTAAGGTGTCGGGTTCACTAATACGAAAGGAGGTGTCTTGGGTCATGATTTAGGATAGGTGCGGGTTGTTTTATATGTAAAATCACAACCTCTCGGTCCGAGAGCCGGAGGTACCTTTGGTCGGGTCTAATGAGTAATGAGCATTCGCTCTTACTAGGTTTAATCGATCAATCATTAGCTATCTTATCATTACTATAGGCTTTCGCCTTAAGACAAATCAAAAGAATAATTATTAATCCACACTTCAAGGAAAAAGTGAAAGATTCAAGCTTTGGCTCGAGCTTCCACCAACATGTAGTGTGTTGTGTGCGTGAGATTGAATATTTTCAAACTACCCACATAATTCCCATTATCACAACAATCTCATCAAGCCCTAACTTTAATATAGTCACACATAATTAAAGATACACTAATTAAGTTACCCATTATCCTAAACACGTTACTAAACGTGGTAATAATAGTAAGGATAAGAACTTTATATAAATTTACCGCCAAAACTAAAATAAACAATAAAGATGAAATAATAACAATAAGGAAATATGACAAATAACTACCTAATAAATCTAAAATTTTACGTTTTACTACCTAATATAATAAATTTTGCAACTAACTACCTAAAATCACACAATGTTAATCAGTTTGCTACTTTTTTTACGGAAACCGAACTTAAGTTAATTTTAAATGTTCGGGTTAAGTTAAATGACCATCTTACCCTTCCCTTAATAAACCTATTCCCTGTTAAAATTTTACCCATCCCTCTCCCTCCCCTGTAAAAGCTCACGATAAAGTAATTATTTCTGCCGCCATTTTTATACATCAAAAATTCCATGAACATGCCTAATTTGCAGCACTAGAGGGAGGTAATCTTCCGTTGTCTTCTCAAATTGAATCAGTAAGCATTTTTTCCATTTTATTTTCAATATAAAACCCTTCCCTAATTTGATTTTTTTCATTTTAATTTCACTCTTTACTGCCCGGTATGGTGAGGGTGACGGATACTTTGTCATCGCTCGCGGTCAAGTACTGGCCGGTATAAATTATTTGTAATGCTTCCCTAATTTGATTGCAAATAATAGACAAATTAGAAAGCTGAAGTACAATTTTCCCGTGGCCGCTGCTACTACTATTTACCTGAAGTACAACGAAGGATGTAATGCTTTACGTAAATTGGATTGCAAATAATACACACAAGATCACGCCTAGATTAAATATTTTGTATCTTCTTTAGTTTCACCTTGTACTTTAATGGTGTTTTAATGGAGGAAGGAGGGGGAAGGGCAATTTAGGTATTAAATTTAAACGGGACGAAATAAAATTGATTTCCGTCATTTTTTAGCAATTTCCGTCATTTTGGTAGTAATCGTGTAAGTTTTTACACTTATTAGGTTGTTATTTGAAGAATTGAACATATTAGGTAGTAAGATGTAAAATTTTAAACTTATTAGGTAGTAATACGCTAAATAGCCCAACAATAAAGAAAAACAAAGGAGAAAATTATATCTAAATGAGGGGAGAATAACCTTTATTTTTTTGTCATTATCACTATACCAAAATGAGAAAAAAAGATTGTAACGATCAAAATAAGTAACATTGTTTTCTTGCTAGACATAAATTTATAATTACACACGGAGTATCTTATAATACATGTAAATAGAGTGAGAAATCACTAAAATCAATGATTTTACATCTTTACAGATTTTGTTGTTACATAAGTTTGGTTATGCGATCCATTTAGTTTCACTCTGAATTAGACTAAAAATCAAAGTAGAGTAAATAGGTGGACAATGAACCAAACTAGATAAAATACGGTCCGATATGATTCCGATCAAATGGTCTATTCGGTTGTTCCCGCCTCATCTTTGGCTCAAAACTCAAAATCTCTATGTGAACATCCGTTTACGGTCTCACTATTATTCTAAATTAAGTCATTTTCACACTTAATAATACGAAGTAAGTTATTTCGTTATATACAGAAAGTCTCATTTCAGACAAGTTGTTCGGTCTAAAACTCTCAAACAGGCTTACATTACGACTTCTATCGTGATCATAAAAGTGATATTAAAAATCGGTCCGAAAGGAATAACGGGTCTAAAGAGAAATTAGTACGGAGTATAATACAGCCGACGAGAACCCGAAAGCTGAAAACGATCTAAGCCAAAATAGCTGCGCTGGCCTACACCGCACCAGAGAATCAAGCGACCCAGAAATTGAATTGAAGTAAATGACGCCATCCCTTCCATAATCACATAGGCGATAGGCTACTACATTTCTTCATTAATATCACATCGCACTCTTACAATTATATATCACACCAGTCGCACTTGGCTTCTTTCGTCTTCCTTTTAACACACTTCCGTTCAAAATCCCGTCCTTATTCATAACCCTAACATTTTCTCTCTTTCTTCATCCGCCATTGTTGAACCTCCAAAATGACCTCCAGGAAGATGCTTCGTGACGGTGAAACTGATTCCGCTGTCGACGACAATAACGCTGATCACTACGATTTTGATTTGTTCGTTATTGGCGCCGGTAGCGGTGGCGTTCGCGCTGCTCGTTTCTCTGCTAATTTCGGCGCTAAGGTTCTTCCTTAACTTTCTCATTTTCTCATTTTCGTATTTTACTATTGTATATGTTGTTTTCATTATGCGATCTTTGATTTTGTCGGCTTGTTAAGCTTGAGATTTTTATGAGATTACTGTTTTTTTTTGTTAAATTCTGTCTTTTTACTTGTTATTTTCGTAGTGATTTTTTGTTTTTCATCTGTTTTATTGAGATGCGATTGTGCGATCTTGTATATTGTTTTTAGTTAGTGATTGTTGTTAGAGATGAGATTTCATCATATTAATGTTGATTTGAATCATTCTTGTACTACATCCGTCCCAATCATTTGGCAACCTTTTATAAAATTTCCTCTCAGGAAGAATAAAAGGGTAAACAAATGAATAGGTTGAAGGGGTACCTAGTGAACGTAGCTGTATCCTGTGTTGTATTGCGAATTTGTTATTCCAACGGCGTGTTTGTTGCCGAGTCTATCGTGTGATTTGGTGGAGTTGTTGATTGAATGAATGGTTGATGTCTGCACTTCGAGTTTTTACTCTGTTTCTTATTGTTCATGGGGATTTATTTTAGAATAATAACGGAACCTATGGAACTTGCTACTAGTTGCTATTTTGTTAAGTCGTATGGAACTTTCGATTGATTTGATGATGTTTGAAGGTGATCGTTACTGTTTGGTATTATGTTTCGGAAATAGATTATCGAAAGACAAAGTAGTCCGATTTTTTTGGGTTGGTAATTAATATCTTAATGATGTGATCTAAGTGTTAATGCTTAATTTATTATATGAGGTAATTATGAGACCGTCCCATATACTTATGAATGAAATGAGAAATATCAGATATTAATGGTTGTTTGAACGACATCAGCGGGAGACTGTCAAGAGTTGTTGCTTTTATTGGCCTATTTATTAATTAACTTACTCTATTCATCGTTTTTTGTGAAGGTTGGAATCTGTGAACTTCCTTTTCATCCGATTAGCTCTGAAGTTATCGGGGGAGTTGGTGGAACGTAAGTTTCTCTTTGTCAGTTTAACTTCTTAAGTTTTAACATAGTACTTTGATCACTTCTTGCGTTTATCTTGATAGTAATGCCACATCTATGTTTTCTTGTTAATGTGCATTTAAAATGTTTTGTTCGTTACTTTGTTTTCCAGATGTGTTATTCGTGGTTGTGTACCAAAAAAGATACTGGTGTATGGGGCATCCTTTGGCAGTGAACTTCAAGTAATATTCTCATTTTCTCTCAATTTGTCTGTGATCATAATTATGCACTTTTGTTAGCTGCCATCTACCGTGAATAACACATATACTTGGTTTACTGTTTCGTGTGACCCGTTGGCATGTGTCCGTAGCTATATGAGCTTACTCAAAACTATTATGTGTACAATCCCTGTTATCTAGTCCTGGATTGTATGAGGATTGAGAAAGATGTTGTAATCCAACTAATTTAGTGGTGATAGGCGCAACTCGCAAAAAGCTGTTCTCAGAATAATACCCTCCCGCGATTCTTAGGAATTGCTTCGTCTACTTTTGTACAATGATCGAGAAATGTCATCTCAACTTTGAATTTTAGCCACACAAAACAGGCTCAAAATAGAAATGGAGCACTTCCAAGAATAGGGCCAAGTAGAATATGGCTTAATACGTAAGAATTAGATGTAGTATTTCCTATATATGGATTAAGAATTTGACTGTTTAGAAGGACCCACACGTGACTTAAGTTTGGTTGAACTTTATTGAATGGTGAGGACTTGAGCAGTTTGGCAATTATCTATAATCACTTAATTCTAAGTTGGTAGAAGTTTAAATTCTTGAGAAAAATGGAAGTTAATTCTCTGCTTACTTTCTTATGTAAACAACTATAGTACCATTAGTTACCAATGTGGAGGAAGAAGCTTTCCTTGAGCTAATCATTTAGGTGTCTCCTCGATTTGGCCACAGATTATTCTATGTTGTAGTCTTGTAGCTGCTGTTGCTTTTTTTTCAACCTTTCACGTGCTCTATAATTTTGGTGACTCTCTCACTTTGGAATCTTATATCCTGCCAATTTTGTATATTTATGTTCCTGTACCTCTATGATCATGATTTTCTAGGATGCAAAAAATTATGGGTGGGAGTTGAATGACAAAATTGACTTCAACTGGAAAAAGCTTTTGCAGAAGAAGGTGAGTTTTGCATTGATTTTTATTTTTATTTTTGTCGTACCTAAATGAGATGTTCCTGGAATTTGACTTTTTTGGTGAGATAACAATCATATTGTGCAAATTGTTTCTTGTACCCGTAACATGCTTCATAGCTATTTCTTTTTCTTCTAATTAACCTGTTCTAACTTGTGGCATCAAATCCAGACTGATGAAATTATCAGGCTTACCAACATCTATAAGAGATTGCTATCAAATTCTGGAGTTAAGCTATATGAAGGAGAAGGAAGAGTTGTTGGTCCTAATGAAGTGCAAGTGATACAGCTAGATGGCACAAAGTTGTCGTATTCAGCAAAGCACATATTGATCGCAACTGGAAGCCGTGCCACGAGTCCTGATATGCCTGGAAAGGTGGTCTTCCTTTCTTTTTCGGCACACGTAGTTGCATAATTTGTGATTTTATGATGTAATACGGTTTTACATTTGACACATGGCCCTCCTTTGCCTATCTGCCATTTCAGTGGTGATTATGTGATAATACTGGTCTCTAGTTGATGATTAGCTTTCTATTTAAGTACTCCCTTTATTTTGTTGAATTATCCCCATTAGCCCACTTTTTGTGAGAAGAAAAGGGGGTGCATCATGCATGGGGCTAATTCAATTAGAAATGGAGGGAGTAATATTTTGAATCCTTTTACCTTCTTGCCTGTAAGCATACTTTAAGCGTGATATACGATTGCCTTAGTAGTGTCTTCTTTGTTCTTTGACTGGTCTTAAATATATCATCTTCTGCTTATCTGATTTGTTTTTAACCTTTTAGGAGTTTGGCATAACGTCTGATGAGGCGTTGAGCTTGGAGGATCTCCCTAAGCATGCAGTGATACTCGGGGGAGGGTAAGTGTAAGAATGAGGTGCAACCATTGTAAAATACTCCAATGGTTGGGCAGAAGCTTGTTTTTCCCCCTACCATGATTAATGTTCATTTTGTGTATCTAATGGATGCAATAAATGGCTTAATTCATTCTTCATTCAGTTACATTGCTGTTGAATTCGCTTCTATATGGCGTGGGATGGGCGCCACCGTGGATCTCTGTTTCAGGAAGGAGCTTCCATTGAGGTACTTGAACTATTTATGTGAGGGACTGGTTCACATGTTTTGCTTTCATAGAGGCAAATGTAAGCAAAATATCTAGTTGCCACTCTTTGCAGGCTTAAACTTCTTAAAAACTATCTTTGGATGAAAGGAAATTGTTCTAAACTATAAGGAGATACCTGCAACACGTAGATGATTTTATGTTTTTGAGGTCACATTATATCTAAAATACTTTGCTTTTCGACAGTTTATAAGTTCTGTATAGGCACTCTAATGTTTTAGCTTCATTGCAACCAACATAGAAGCTAGATCAGAGAAACACAATTACACAAACAATTCTGGGATTCTAGTCGTAAGAAGTATTTGAGGTTGGGTGATAGAGAAGCTGGAATATGAAGTAAATTTGGCTAACAAATCAGAACAAGTTATTTGCTTTATATTTAGCACTAATGCAACTTCACCTGATTCCTCTGCATCTCGTTCCCCGCCGTTATCTATTTTTGACGTAATAGTGGTCCAAGATAGCTTGAGGGCTCGACTTTTTATGTTTTTTTTCTTTTTTGTTTGTTTGTGGAAATCACCCTTTGTCCTTTGGCGTCTCTTTGAGCTGGAAAGTCAAAGCAAACCTCCCTCAATGTTAATATATTTTATTTGAAACAATGGGAGGAAATCAACTCTGATAGAGGTTGTGCAAGTAAGGGTTATTTGTAACATTTAGCGCTCCTCTGGAAGCTTGTATGGAGTGTGGACTGCCTATTATCTCAAGTTTTGTAGAATGATATGTTGACAAGTCTTCGTTTATTTTTTTACCAGATGATGTTTGTTATCAAAAGTCGGGGATGAGTATGCTAGTTGCCTTCTGTTCTATTTTCCTGGTTGGTGTCTATGGCCACAGGGTATTCTATAAGATTACTAAAAGTTCATGATTTGTTGTGCATCCAAATCATCTAGAAAACCCCTTGTTGCACACTGTAATAGAGGAAAGTAACTTTAAGACGCACTTATGCGCAAGAGCCCCGCATGGTTAGTTGTTTGTTAGGAGCCAATGCATTCATTAACAGTAAGGGCAACATTATAATTTGATGACTATGGACACATGCATATATAAGGAATCAACTAGCCTACCAACGGCTTTCTAGGGGCCAACCTTGGCAAGAATTTTTTAAGCACTACCAAGTGGGTTTATGGCTCTAAAGTTATTTATGTTATCTGCTCCAGTGGCCTTTGAGACTGATTGCTATTCATAAACAGCAGCAGATCTGTCTAGGTTCAATGGTGAAAATTTTCATCATTAAATTTTGGGGGCGTGGGTAGTGTGCAAGACGGGAATTAGTTATGAAGATATGCCATTCATTCCATTGATTTCCTGTATATTTTAGGGCGTATACATTCTTCTGATTATATTAAAGGAACAACTTTTTTTCTAGGTTCTTTATGGACTAAATATGTGTACCTTTAATGGTGTCATGACTCATGAGTCTTATGACTAGAAGATAAATGGAGACTGAATAGAGAGCAAAATAAAAGTCTTGTAAAGGGTTTTGGTGCTTTCTTCTTGTTGATTTGTGATTACCACTGTTACAAAAACAGAAACAATAAGGTGGCGTTGTGAAAGAATGGGTGTATTTTGTATAATCTCCGTAATTTGCAAGTGTTTTTGGTTCACCTTTAATTGAATGCTGTTTATTGATTTATAAGTTTTTTATTATTTCAATGCATCTGCAGAGGCTTTGATGATGAAATGAGGGCTGCTGTAGCAAGAAATTTGGAAGGCAGAGGAGTTAACTTGCATCCTAGAACTACTCTAACAGAGGTTCTCTACCTCTCCAGTTTTTCCATTAATGGTGAATTTGTGGAACCAAATTTTGTTTGTTATGAAGTTCAAGCATTTATTGTGCAGGTGGTGAAAACTGACCGTGGTGTTAAAGTTCGTACTGATCATGGTGAAGAAATTGAGGCTGATGTTGTGCTTTTTGCCACTGGTACGTCCTTCACCCTTTTTGGGATTAGTTCATACGAACAAATACAAAGCACACTATTGCTGTTGACGGAATTATGTGAGGTTGTTTGCAGCCACCATAAATATATTGATTCCAAGCTTCTGATTTGAATTACGCTTCCTCAGTTACGTAGTGTCTTGTGACTTTAAAAATTCTGACAACTGATCAGTGTGTTTTGTATTACTGCCCTGTTCTCTGATGTCTTATATAAGTTTGGGAGTCCTTTGGTTTGCTCTAGAATATTAGATGGCCTATGGTCTAACGGTGAGCGTTTTGGTTAATAAAGTGGGTATCCAAAGTGTTAACTTCTGTTCCTTCATTATTGGTTAGTCTTCTGTGCTTCTGAATGTGGATGTGCTCCCCTTAAGTAGGATCTGAGGAAGGGATTTCTTTCCCGCTCCTGACATGAAGAGGTGTCAAGTGTCATTATTTTAATATACAAGAGAGCAGTAGATCATATGGGTCAGGTAAATGTTCTTAACCAATCTTCCATTAGGATTCCAAATGGTTGAGAAATTGATAGAGATAAGCAACTTCTACTTTTTGGGGTGTAAAGAAATAGAGGTAATGATCCCCAATAGTTGTGATTGTGAAATACATGGAACTTGAGAGATATCTGGGTTTTGTGGTCTTATGTAACGAATTCGGTGCTTCCATTTAGAGCTAGTTCTGCTTTGCCAATAAGTGCGAGGAGCATTTCTGATGATTTAAATGAGTGAGACTGTAACAGTGTTCATGCTGTGGCCAAAGGTTCTATGGGTCTGAGTTTTTGATGCTTTTCTATTATGGTAGAGCGGTACACTGTACTCGTAGTGTCTCAGTTGTTGTAGAATGAATAATTATTACAGGTAACTAATAAAATGTATGGAATTAGAGATGCTTCTCTTAGGCCTTGTTTAGATAGAAAAATAGTAGGGAAAGGGAGGGGAGAGGGTCAGTGGGAAAGACGGAATAATTTAGCTTGGAGGAGGGAAATGGAGGGATCCGGTTTCCCTCCCCAGTCCCCTCCATTGGATACCAAAATTTGAGGGAAAAGGGAGGGGAGGGGGAAGGAGGGAAGGAAAGTGGAGGGGGAATGGGATGTGGGTGTTTGGATACAATTTCCCTCCAAATTTTTCCTATTGTGGAGAGATTTTAATTTGCCTTGGAGGAGGGAAAATAGATCCCTCTCTCTCCATTTCCCTCCAACCTTATCTTCTATCCAAACAAGGGTTTTATAAATCCCCTACTCTCCCTTTCCTTTCCCTCGAAATCCTTCCATCTAAACAAGCCCTTAGGGAGGGACAGTTGTTTCTAATGTAATATTATTGCAATTTCTTGGCAAAAAATGACAAAAGTCGGGTAAATACCCCCTCCCTTAAAGATTGATTAGTCAGGACTAGAAAAATGATCGATGCTGGGATGGTATATTGATAGTGATCAACTGTATTGGGACAAGCCAAGACATATGAGACCATCTCTTGTGATGGTGGGAGTAATTTCACTTTGAAAAGAGGAGTGATCAAATGTGTTGGGACAAGCCAAGACAACATGAGACCCATCTCTCATTACGGTGGGAGTAATTTTCACTTTGAAAAGAGGGGAGTGGGGTTGGAACTTATTGCTCACTATACCTGTGTGGTTACTCACCTTTTATCTGAAGGACAAGGACCCCTTTTTTTGTTCTTTCCTTACTAGGGCAATGCTCGTTTTAGCACGCTTTTCCTTTGTACCTATCGTGTTTCAGGTGTCCTTAATTTGTTTCTTATGATATTTTTCTACACTTATTTTTTAAATAGGTCGTTCTCCGAATACAAAGAGATTGAATTTGGATGCTGTTGGTGTGGAACTTGACAGCGCAGGAGCTGTGAAGGTTGATTTATATTCTTCTTCTTGATTTCCATTTTATCTGTAAATTAGCATCCTTATTTTGTATCTATTAAAATATTAGTCAACCTTTGACCTTTTGTGCTCTAGTTTCTTTTAGGAGTAGTCCATGTGCTTTATTTTTGTTTTACCAGTTCATGCTGAACTTTAACCTTTTTTAAGAACAAAAACAAAATTTCGAACTTCAGTTTGTTATTGATTTGGCGGCTCCATGTGATGGATTTATGATAACCTGTAGCTGCGTGAATCAAGTACTCTTCAAAACTGAGGAGTTTGCATGTACCCTTGGCAAGTATGCTCTAACATACTCATACTTATCAGTTGGTTTGCTGTTAAATGTCGGCTATGACATTGCATTTCGATCGAGTTTAGAGGTTTTGGAGGTAACCGTGACTTGATTTAAGGTGCAATGACTGGGATCAAGCCTTCTTAAACTGAGATTTAATACCATATCTGCTGGTTCTCCGATGACATTGAGCTGATTAGTACTTTGTTCCTTGTCATTAATCTTTTCTTTATTCCGACTGGACTGTAATCAATTGAATCATGTACAGTGATACTTTGTTAGCTTTGGAGCCATATTCTCCTTATAATGATTTATCCTTATATTTATTCAGTTTTGTGAAGGCACTGTGTTTTCTTTTCTTGCTTAGCGTATTTCTTTCTGTACAGGTCGATGAATATTCACAGACCAGTGTACCAAGCATTTGGGCCATCGGTGATGTTACAAACCGAATGAACCTTACACCCGTGGCTTTGATGGAAGGAACTTGTTTTGCTGTATGGTTATTTGCCCTGCTCTTACTTACCCCCATATCTCAATTAAAGACCTAATGTATTTTTTGTTTATCTTTTCACTCCTCACGACTTCATGGTGTTTTTTGTCTTCAGAAAACGGTATTTGGGGGTAAGCCGAGCAAAGCTGATTATGGTCATATAGCATGTGCAGTGTTTAGGTCTGTTTTCCTGATCTTTGTTGGGCATATTTATTTTCTACAACTTTCTAGGTCAACTTGTCCCTGCAAGTTACTACATATTTTGTCCGCAATCAGTCCACCTGGTCTCAGTACATCAGATTAAGTGGTGTATAGTACATTTGTTACTGAATTGATTTTACGCCATTGACTTGGGCAATTTTAAGATGGTCAAATATTCAATCTCTTGCAACTACTCAAATTTCTAAATGTCTTTTCTGTTCTCTGAAACTAGTGGATAGAGATGTATTACGTGACAATACTGAAAATCTTGCAAATTTACCTCAAAAAAAGTACAGTATTCATGTGTATGAAACTATGCATAGCTTTGATAAGCAGTAGTAGTGCAGTACAATAGCCAGCTGTGTTTGTGCCAGTGTTGAGGGGTATTGTTGTTGGTGAGGTGTACTCATAATAGTTTCACTAGTAATAATGTCAGAAATATCTTTTTATGAGATTATCAATGGTTGTTCGGGCATAAAAAAAGTGTATCTTTTGTCAGATAAGATCTAACTTGATTCGACTTTTGGCCATGCAGCATACCACCTCTGTCTGTGGTTGGGCTTAGTGAGGAGGAAGCTATACAGCAAGCAAATGGCGATATTTTGGTTTTCACATCATCATTTAATCCGATGAAGAACACTATTTCCACGTATGTTGTGTCTCTTCACCGTACTTCAGGAGTTCACTCTCTTGTCAGACGCTTATCTGTTGATTTTTCCAATAGCCTAATAGTTCTCTTTTAAGTTGCTTGGTCCTATCTGTTTTTGGTTCGGAATCTCCTATGAGTCCTATCAGCTGCTTCTTCTGACATGCATCATTATCATTTTGTTGTACAGTGGTATTTTTCATGTTTGTTTAATCATGTCATATGTATCTTAACTTTTAAACATAGATAGAAGATAGACAATGTTCCCTTCTGTTATCAATTATTATACTTTGGTATCTCTGTTTAGCTGTTAGAAATCTATTCACTCTGATATTCCTGGATACAGGAGACAAGAAAAAACCGTTATGAAGCTTGTTGTCGATGCTGAGACGGATAAAGTGCTTGGTGCGTCAATGTGTGGCCCTGATGCAGCTGAAATTATGCAGGTACATAAGTATTTAGATTCAAATGTAACTCAGCTTTGCTTAAAAAAATTACCTTAATTCCTTTATTGTTAACTGCTAGATAACCAATCTATAGGGCATGCTATATTTGCATTAATAATTAGTTTGGAGTAATAATGCACGATGGAACAACTGATCACCACACATTGTATCAATGCCACATAACCGATGAGTATATATAGTCTCATTTTAGATGCATCTATTTGGTAATGCTGCTTGATGATTGCAATTTTAATTATACTCATGATGCCATAGAAAGTAAAGGCATTGGAGTTTGAAAGATATGCTATCTTCTGATTATTTCTCTGACTATATTTACCAATGGTATTGTGTTTTAGGTTTTTTAATGGCACTGCCTATGGTAAAAGTTTGCATAAAGTGTGTAGGTCTTAGAGACTTCGAGTGCCCTTCTTATGTGTATCTATTTCTCTGCAATCTCTAAGAAATGCAGCATGAGCTTACAGTAGGTATCAATAACTTTCTTTCACACATCTCACTCCCTTTCTTCCTGAGGGCCAAGTTGGTACTCACTACCCTTTTTTTTGTGTTTTTACAAAAGACTACGCAATAATTTTGTCAAGACGTACTAACTAATACTCCCCCCGATCCAGGCAAAAGGTAACGGTTGCTTTTTGGCACTATTCATGGTCGTAGGGAATCTTTGATATTACCGTTAATCTACAAGACAAAATATAGTCATGTGGGATCTTGTTTGATTTATCATCATGAATGCTATAAGAATATCAAATTTTTATAATTTTTAATAATGTGTAACTAAAGATATCCACGTTACAAAACGTGCCTCGACAATTGTGATAAAGCAACCGTTACCTTTTGTCTGGATCAGAGGGAGTAAGTATGTTTTGTTACAAATTGATACCTCTTTTATTTTCCGGCTAAAGGATTATAAAAGAAACCGATATACCCTTGACTGTCGTTGTAAAATGACCAATTAGGCCTTTGTGGTGAATTTTTGAGCCTTTCATTAGACACTTCGCCCTGATCGTCATCCTCATCTTCCTCCACCTTACTAAACCCTAATTAATTGTAATTTCAATGTATATTTAAAATTCAACAATAGGTCGCCCTCAAGTGTAAAGCCTTCACTTTTATTCTTATGTGCCACATTCCTCTCTTCCTCTTTTTAAAGACTCTATCTTTCCCTTGCACCAAACTGCTGAAGTGTCTGAATATAGGCTGCATGTATGAAGGTCGTGTGAAATAAACCCTGAACGTTATTGCAAAACTAAAGGTTGGCAAATATTTGGTAATGAGTTGGCAATTTAGCCGAAATAAGAGATTTGGTGAGTGAGGAGAGCTTAATTTGAGTTTTAATGGAGAAGAGACGTGATGAAGGCTGAAATTGGAGAAAAAAATTACATTCATTTTGGAGGGAAGCTGTAAATTTCATCGGAAGATGTACAAGAAGCATGTCTGAACACATTTATGATAACAAGCGGTCATACTAGGTAGCAAGTTTTATAAAATTTCTTGTTAGGTAGTAAGTCGTAAAGAAAGGAAGTACCAATTTAGCCTTTTAAATATGCTCCTTTTCTTTGTAATCCCAGCGCAAAGCTCGCGCATGCACTACCCAAACGTCTTTGGGCGCTTCAGGTTGCCTTCTACGTAAGTCGCAGATAGTGAGTCCACCCATGTTACTTAGACTCCTTCAGAAGTATCCGGCATGGGTGTGTATGTCCATGTGTCCAACGCGATTACAGATGGATATAGGAGTGAACTAACCCTACATTTGTCATAGAAAATTTTCTAGTAATGTTTTATGCCCTTTTATTTTCTCCAATACCCCTGCGGCCCTGCTGTGTGTGCATTTTAAACCTAAGGTGTAAATACAATATTATCATTATGAGAACATGGTGTTGTTTGGGTGATTTATTTTCATTTGATTCTTGTCATTGAAATTGGCCTCAAAGTCATCAATGTAGGAGATCGAGAAATGACGAGTACGTGTTTGATTACAAACAATTTATCTCATGAAGCTTGTTATTATCCAAATTGGGGGTCAGATGTACATAGGATCGCAACCTTACCCCTATGTGGTAACAATGCACCTTGTTTAAACACAAAAACTGCTTCCAGATCACCTATTCTAAAATTTGGGTCGAGAATTGCATTGTACAACTACTACTTATCATTGTAGAGAATCATAGTCAGTTTTGTGCGTCATTTTGTTTCAATCAAGTCCAAAAGCAATGAACGATGTCGAATGAGTTTTGATATGATGCTTACTTGAATTGTCTTCTTTTCCTGGTGGGTGGCTTGGCAGTTACCATTCTTATATCTGCTTGATTTGTCGCTTATTGGATGACTTGGTTATTTGCAGGGAATTGCTATAGCATTGAAATGTGGAGCAACAAAGGCACAATTTGATAGCACGGTGAGTCACCAATCAACTTGGTCGCGTTTCCTGTTCTTTTACTTCTCGTGTATCTAAGTTATAATGACTTGTGCTCGTGTAGGTGGGCATCCATCCTTCTGCCGCAGAAGAATTCGTGACAATGCGGGAAGTGACGAGACGTGTTCCTGGAGCGGGCAAGCCGAAGACCAATCTTTGATTTGAAAATGGACAAGTGCCCCTTTATACTAGGATATACACAAATTGATCTAGAATGCAGTGGGGTGTAGATTTATCAGATACATTGGTTAGTTTGATACATGCGCCGGGGTTTTTACGGTTTGGCAATAATGCATTCTGCCTTTTTGCTGTATTTTTTTAGTCATTTTATAAATTATAGATTTAGGCTACAGGACAGCACTGCTATAATATAATATCAGATGTGTAATATTTGGGATGATTATCAAGTATTTTGACATTTTATTCTTACTTAAGGTTCTGTTTGGTAAGACACTTAAGTAGCTTATTTGACCAAAATTTAAGCAATCTGATTTTTTTTTGCAAGTGTTTGGTAAGTAGCTTATTTGACCAAATAAGTTACTTGAAATGAAATGTTACCTCAGGTAGCATTTGAAGATAAGGTACCTGAAATGAGATATTTTCCATCTTTTACTCCTTTAATTTATAATATTAAATAATTATCATATCTTTTACGTCATTTTATCCAAATAGGCTATTTTTTCAGTCAGTTTACCAAACACACTTTTATATAATCATTTACCTTATCAGTTACTTTTTCGGTCACTTTTTCAGTCAGTTGCCTTTCTCAGGTTTTAGTTACCTTTTTAGTGTTCAAATAATTTTACTAAACAGAGCCTAATAGTGAAGATATGTAGATCCAATGAGAAGGCTCGACCAGAGGAGCAAGTACCCTAAAAAGAGAACCAATGGAAGTACTGATTATTCCTTGCTTGGCTAGTTGGCTATTATGTGGACATGACATTGTGACAAACGTGGTGGTTTTTATTTTTATTTTTTATTTTTTTGACGGCAGTAAAATATAATTAAAGAGCAGCTTTCGCAAGACTGTGAGCAATCTTGTTTAGACTTCTAGGATTAAAGCTAATACATAGGCAATGGAAGAAAGGTAATAAAGATAGGATATCATCGATGGCCGCCTTATTTTTATTATGCGGCTTTTCCGTTCCAACCATTTGATAGATCAATTGTAAGCAATCCGAAGCCACACAAAGGTGTCAGCTATGGCAATATGGCCCATCGTAGAGCCTCACGAAGACCCAGAGTCTCGGCCTGTAACGAAGATTCCGCCAGGAAACTAGAGGCGAAAGTACCAAAACAAGCACCATTAGAAACAAACACAGCCCAACCCGTCGGAGAGCGCGGGTCCGGCTTCCAACAGACATCCACTTTAACCCTATATCTATGACACACCACACCCACTAACCAGGAAAGAAGGAAAATAATTCCTAATCCCCATTTTAATGGGACAAAAAGGGTGAGTATCAGCCACCCCACCCATCTAGCTCCGAGAATGAGCCATGGAAATAGCCTCCAAGGCTAGGCCCACCGAAACACTTAGTATCCGGAAGAAACCATCTGAAGATACCTCAGACCCAGATAAAAGAATATTGTTACGCATACGCCAAATACTCCATATCATAGATAAAAAAGAGATTTGCATCTTCATGGGGTCAGCCCCAGAGGAAAGGAATTTAATCCAATTCATAATCCAATCGGGTAGAGAAATGTGGTGTATTGAGCATTTCACGTGTGTTTTCTATTATTTATTGTAATATCACATTTCTGAGACGTTTATTTTCAACATGAAACCAAAGGCTTAGATATATGCATGAGCATTGTTATAATAACGCCACTGAAACCGACAAGCAAAGAGAGGAGATAACACCAGTGAAACTGGCAAGCAAAGACGTGCTGCTCATAGACCATCTCACTGCACGAGAAACCCTAATTGCATATAACAAATGAGGAATAATGTTTTTAAGCATGCATTTGGATCAACCATACATTGATAATAAGGTGTTATATGGAACGCGTTGATTATAGCTTGACAACATTAAGAATCCAAATTTCAGAACATAATACTGAAAACATAAATCCAATGGTAAATTATTACGCCAAGGGATTGTCGTTGACGAGGACAATATCGTCCTTACATTTTGATTACAGAATTAAGATACAAGGGCATTTCCGACAAGTGCATGAAAGCAACAGCCACAAGAAAACCCGGCAGCAAACCATGACGAAGTGCTTCGTCGAATGAGAAGGGAAAATAAAGTACAGTTTACAAAAATGGAGCAAGATACGCTTAAATTAAGCCAATTAAAGTATTAAACTGACGAAAATATCAAACGAAGAAAAAATGAGAAAAAGCTGAAATAGTAACGACATTGGGAAAATGAACAAGATACAAGACAGTATCTCAGGATTCGCTACAGGGGCAAAATATAAGGCAAAGTGCTCTGACCACTAAAAACAGCATAGTACATATACTAAGCACCGTCAATAAACACCAAACACAAATTCTCCGGCAAAAAACATATCCAATAATAAAAGCATACTGTAACCAAGTCAAAATCCAAAAACAGTAACACAACCTGACCTAACTTTTCAGCAAAGTTGTAACTCCAAACCCATCATCTACCGCACCATCACAATGTCATCAATCTTCAGAATCATCTTAACACACTCCGTGGCCAAGGTGATTGCACTGGTGCTCACGAGCAAAGGCTGTACCACGTTTTCTTCTAAGATGTTCGTGATCTGCCCCTTCCTTACATTAATCCCGGCATTTATCTCTCCTTGTGCATGCCTGTTCCTAAGCTCCGTAACAATTGCAATTGGGTTGAGACCTGCATTTTCAGCCAAAGTGTATGGGATCACCTCTAAAGCCTCTGCAAAACATTTCACACAATAACTTTCCATTCCCTTCAAAGTTTTGGCCCATGCACCCAACTGCCTTGACAGCTCAATCTCCGGGGCCCCACCGCCAGCAATTAGGAACCTCTTACTGACCAGACACCTCACCACACACAATGCATCATGCAAACTCCTGTCCGCCTCGTCCAAGACCAACTGGTTTGAACCTCTCACCAAAACAGTGGTTGTTCTTCCCATATCCTTAATACCAGTAATCTTCACAATCTTCGACTCTCCCAGTGAAACCTCTTCTACTAAATCAGCAAAGCCCAGCTTCTCTGCCTTGAAATGCTCAATGTTTGCAATAGGTAGACAGTTTAAGGTCTTGGTAATGAACTCAATGTCATCCCTCTCAACATCCTTGATCACCAGAATTTTAGATTTTGCCAAGTAATGCAATGACAAATCGGTAACAGCATCCCTCAGAATACTCTTCTGAATCAAAAGCACATTACAGCCGGTGGCTTTAATCTTTTTTATCATTCCCAAAATATAACTCCTCTCCTCTTTCAAAATCCTATCCATCTGAGAGTAATCAGAAACAACAATACTCTGCTCAATATCAGTCTTCGGGGGAGAAATCTGAAATTGAATAACCCCAATCTTAGCATTCTCCATCCTAGTAGGGCCACCGGCAGAGTGTGATACTTTCTTGTCAAAAACCAAACCCTTGACCAGCTCAGTATCATCCACAGTTCCCCCAAGCCTTTTCACAATTTTGATATCCCGTAAATCAACCATATCTGGTTTTGCCGGATCAACAACAGATAACACAGCATCAACAGCAAGAGGTGCCAAAAGCGTGGAGTACTGGCTGACAACCTGTAGACGGCAGGAAGCCACAATTTATAAATAATACTGCAAACACTAACAACCTAAAGCCCCTTTACAAATCAAATATTTTGCTTTCAAATTCAAAACAATGAACATCTACATGCCTAGAAGTAACACATCTTTTAATGTGCAAGAATGATCAGCGCACAGATAAGGTCTTTCATTTGGAAACTAGTGAAACATCTATTCAAGAACTCTTCCTTTTTTTTATTCTCAAGTTTTTAATGGAGTTAAAGAAGCACATGTGAAGAAAAAAAACCCAACTAATTTTGAATATTAAACAGTTATCTATTAGCTTAATTATAATTTCACCATATTGGGGAATAATGTAGCCGATTTTACAACAACAATAACGTTACCCTAGCCCCTCAATGGATCCAGCCATTGGCGGAGTAAAGAGGTCAATAAGTCTTGCCTAATATCATGAGGTAAGATATAACAATTGACAGCCAGCATAAAAATCAAATGCCCCAGATAGTTATTTATAAAAATTATTCATGACATCTACCTTCTTTGTTGTCAAATTATTAAGTTGGTAAAAGTCTGAAAGAGGCACATATGAAGAAGTTAACAAACCTCTAATCAAAGCCAATTAGGTTTGAATAGCTTGCAAATTATTACAATAGCTGAATATTACAATTAAAATTGATTTGCTTTTGGCGGGGTAAGAGGGCCACATGGCATACCCCTAAAACGACGGTTTATTAATGACCCACAAGGTAAATATATCACTTTGCTAATTCTTCATACTAGTAGCAGATATTACAACAGCAACAAAATTAGCTTTATGTCTCAAAAGCACAACAGTATAAAGGCTCCCTCTCTACATCAAACGCACATATTCATAGATCTACAGCACCATCCTAATTCACAAACCAGAATTCATCCTAGATGGTCATATTACTGCTAAAAAAATGAGCTTTCTAATATAAGAATAAGAATTGAGCATAGTGGTCGATTGTTGGGTATAAGACACAGAATAATGACATATCTCACTAAACCCCTCCCCATTATACATTCCTATGCAGTGTCAACGGAAGCATCATTTTGCACGCCTTAAGAATTCTCCAACAATTAATTAATGATAAAAAATGAGGTGTGGTAAACTACTCGGCCTATCTTACCGTTTGTCAAGCAACACATTCATGAATAACAAACCACTAAAATCGAAGAAGCTCTAACTTAAATATCTTAGACATCGCTACCTTAAAGCAAACCCGTGCATACTTGTAAATCAAAATCACCACATCAAAGCACAAACACCAAAGCTCAATTCACACTCTCCGAATTACACCATACCCTAGTAATAAGCCAAGTAGAGGCAGCCTAACTGCCGCTTCCGAATCACAGATACATGATCCACAAACCACCAAGTCAAAGCATTCAAAATATTAGGAGTTGCTTCCTTGCATACACTTAAGGATCACATACTTGTTGTAGCAAAAGCATAGCTTACTATTACGCGAAGTAGATGCCAACTCAATCAAGTAACATTACTAAATAATTCTCAATCACATTCATAACTAATCAAAAGAATTCAAATTATTAGGTATTGCTTCCTTACAAATCCTAAAGTAGTACGTACAAACTATGGCAAAATCATACATTTCAGTATTACTAGAAGTAGATTCGAACTTGAGCAACAATTACTAGGTATCGCTTCCAAATCAAAGCATTAAACGTCCTCTACTTAGGCTATGTTTGGATACAATTTTAAGAGGGAAAGGGAGGGGAGGGAAAGGGAGGTGAGGTGAGGGGAGGGGAAGGGAGGGGAATTGTGGTTGTTTGGATAATAAAAATTTTGAGAGGGAAATGGGAGGGGATAAAAGAGGGACGTGATGTATTGTATGGAGGATGTTATGGAATATGATACCACTATGAAGCTTGAAGCTGTGTTTTCCATCCAAATCTCACCTCCCTAGGAAAGAAATCAATTTGAACTAAAGGAGAGAAAATAGATCCTCTCATTTCTTTCCCCCCTCATTTCCCTCCCTCAAAATATTGTATCCAAACAAGAGAAACTTCATCCCTCCCTTTCCCTCCCCTCCCTTTCCCTCCAAATCCCCCTATCCAAACATAGCCTTAAAGTCGATGCTTTTATTTGGTCAAAGCCTCGTGTATAACTATAAGACCTTCTTACACAATATTTACTCCAAAACATTAGATATTACGCAATGCACATCACATCTAAAAACTCCAAAACCACATATCAATCGATTAAGCTAAGTAGAAGCGGACTTAATCAATGAATCAAGCAATCAAACGCAATTACCTTACTATTACGAAGTAAAAGCAAACTTAATCAATGAATCAAGCAATTAAACGCAATTTACCTTACTATTAAGCGAAGTAGAAGCGGACTTAACCAAAGAATCGTTATCAGACAACTCAAGAGGAACCGCCATAGCCGTCAAAACCTCAACAGACTTAACCGAAACCTTATAAAGCGCATCGGAGATCACAGTAGGATGAATCCCCTTGGACAAAAGTGAAGAACACTGTTTCAACAACGCGCCGGCTATAACAACAACAGTAGTAGTACCATCTCCAGCAACAGAATCCTGCGATTTACTAAGTTGAACAAGCATCTTAGCAGCAGGCTGTAATACCTCCATTTTCAGAAGAATGGTGGCGCCATCGTTAGTGATGATGACTTCACCTGAAGGTGTTTGGATCATCTTGTCCATACCTTTAGGACCTAAACTGGTTCGAACCGCATCTGCAACGGTTTGCGCGGAGAGAATGTTTTGTTGACGGATGTCTTCGGTTCGCTTGTTGTCTACGAAGGTTTCAGATTTCTGGTTTCGTGTGGGTTTAGGGATAGCTGCCGCCATTGTTGAGGAAGATGGTGAAGGAAGAAACCCTAGAAATGGAGAGAGGGAAAAGGGGGGATACTGAGGGTTCTGGAGAGATGGTGTGTTTGTGTTTGTATTTTTAGCACACGATTGTTTCAAATCTTAACTTTCGAGTACTACCTATAAAGAGTTTTACGCTGTATCATTTACTCTTTATCATTTTAGGTTAATAATTTAATTTATGCTAATAATTTTTACTTAATGCGCATTAAAGATAACGGTTGTGATGCGCATCACCAAAAAGAAAGTAAAATTCATCCAGTAGGGTCCGACTCGGCGAGCTTGGACCAACAGAAGGTCTCCCTTTAGACGGCCTAAAATTGTCACATTAGAGTATTAAACCCGTCTAAAGCCTTTAGACAAAATAAGTCGTCTATAAGATCATCACGTTGTAGAAAAGTTTGAAGTTCTAAGTGCTTGGGAAGCTTAGTTTAGTCCAAGGTTGTCCCAAAAGTTAACCGGGTTTCAGTTTGCTCAATTTCCGAGTTTGTAAGAGTTTAGGTCTGACTGATTATTGAGGTAGTCATTTTTCGGATTAGCTATTATCAAATTGTTTACGGATTATAATCAACATGCAGCGATAAATGTTCGGTTAGGTAAATTCGGTTTTGGATCAAGCCCGAGTCTTGAGTCGGGTGTCCGATCAAGTTATTTGGTTCAGATCGTTTCGATCGGGTCAATTTTTTAGGTTTATTAGTTTTTTTCTTGGTGACTAATCAATCAGGTGTGACCTAGTTAATACTTGTGATATTAAAATACCAATCATGCGGTGACGTATAGGTTGACCGTAGTGTTAGTAATTAGTATGTTTAGAAGCGTTTGCAATAATAGTTGTGATATTAAAACACCAACCACGCACTGACGTTGGGGTTGATCGTAGCGTTACTGTATTTCAAAGCGTTTGTAATGGCCACCTTAACGTTGTTGGTATGGGGATTAGTAGCAACATCTTCAATCACATTCCGTATCTATTCACCAAAAAAAACGTGATGAACCATGTAATTAATTCATAACAATCGCGTAAAAGAAATCTAATTAAATCTATCAAACATCCTAGAAATTTCGTTTATTTTAGGCTTTTTGGTTAAAAACTCCCTTTTATTTAGGGTCGTTTGTGAATAACTATTTTTTATTTTATTTTTGACTTTCTAGTACCTTTGATTTCTTTTTTTTTTTTTGCAAAAGGCTACCAAAACTTCACTTTTGACAAGAAAAGTCAATTATACGACGTTAACTTGTCATTATCAGGTTAAATCTAACTCTTTACTTGATAACCATAATAATTGACGATAAAGATCGATTAAACCAGCATTGATCACCTCAATTTATGCATCGCTTATCCGAATCAAACTCCTAATTCACCAAAACAAGTTCATCACCGACATATATTTTTCTTCGATAATTTTGATCTATTATCGACAAAATCAAAACCCAGTACTAACTATTCGAAATTCATTATGGATATTATCGCTTCACTATGATATACATTAAGGTTGATGAATTATGAATAGCCTGTAGGGTTAATGAAATATAAAGACAAAGGTAAAGATGACAATAAAGGTGACGACGAGATGGAGGGGGAGATTGAGATGGTTGGTGCGTGATATTGCCTGAAAAGATTATTGAGTTGACATCAAGTATGGAAATGAGCATTTTTCAGATTTTTACTGGGTGAATAAAGGGAGCAAAACGGGTATGAATGAAAAATGGGAGAAAAGAGCAAGTCAATGTCGAAAAATTGACTTCTTTTGCCAAAACATGGATTTTGGGTAATCTTTTACAAAAAGAAAAATAAAAGGGGTGAAACGCCAAAAATAAAATAAAATAAAATAAAAGGTAGTTATTCACAAATGACACTAAATAAAAGATGGTATTGACAAAAAAAAAGTCTTCACTTTAAACTAAAAGAGATGTTATAAGACCTCTCCTTAGAATTTGAAATTACAACTCATAATATTAATGTTCAAGTTTCCAATAAACAAACTGAAATGAAATCATGGTCTCCAAATACAGGCTAAATAAACGAGTTTCAATAATCTCTTATTTTCTCCCTGCCTCTCCATTGCAAAACCAGGAAACCCAACTAAAGCCGTACCATTTTTATTTTTTTACAGTCTACGGGTACGACAGTTGCGGTAAATATGGCAAATGATCCACCTGACATCTATAGTGAGCAGCGTATGGCATCAACGGATGTCCTCGGTATCAAACGGAGCCCTTTACTTTCCAACAGTTGCAATGTTGTATCTTGATTCTGCTGGACTAAGCTTCCAATTTCTTTTTCAAGAGGCTCTCTTTTCAGCTGGTCTTGAGGATGGTAGTGCCCATACCCCTGCAATTTGATGAGAACTTTAAGGTCTAGAACAAAACTTAGAGGCTTTCCGTTTTGAAAAGACGCTTGAAATACCTCCAGATAGCTTAAAGGAGCAGTGTGTAATCCGCCTCCGAGTTTGCATCTGCTCAGTTCCTGCCATTTTAGTAGAGCTATTGTTAATACCACAACAGACACTGAAAATGCAAGCATGAGGGCTATGTTATTTCGACTCCTCACTTTGCAGCCGTATCTACACGACAGTTATAGGAATGAGTACGGTATCTACACCCTATCCGGCTATCTTTCCCACCCCGACATTCTCTAAGAAAACCGACTGATAGTGACAGAGGCCTTGCATGACAGAAGTAGAGGAGACATTTATAAAAAACGATACCTTTTTTACAGAACATTTCTCTATTTCACATTTTTTTTTTTTTTTTTTTTTTTTTTGTAAGATGAGAAGAGTTGCACCATTAGTTTTTTTTTTTTTTTTTTTTTTTTTTTTTGACAGAGGATTATGGTAGAGTCATACTATCGCTTTTGCAATAGCATGAGCCGACCTATTTAAGTACCTAGGACAGTGGCTTAAGGAAAAACAATGGAAAGTAATTATTAAACTAAATAACTCCCTAATAGTAGAAGCGATGATCTTGTCTTTATCTTCACATCCATTGACCTGCAAAACGAGTTTAAGGCAATCCGAAGTTGCATCCAGATGATTGAAACCTTTTGTCTTTGCATCTTTACATGCCATCAGCAAAGCAATAGCTTCTGCATGTAATGGAGAAGAAGCCCAGAATTCCGCTCTGCCCCAACTTATTTCATGTCCTGTTTCATTTCTCATTAACCATCCTGAAGACGCCTTTATATTTTCCTTCCATGAAGCATCACATTTGAGTCTAACATGAGGTACACATAAAGAGATTCCCACAATAGTAACTGGGTAGTGATTACGGATTAACTCAGACAAACTTAGTGACGAGGGCATTGAGATGTCATTTTCATTAGCCATTAAGCATTGTTGTTTGATCTTGGTTTCCCTCTGAATATTATCTCCTGCAAGGGTCTTGATGGTATTAGCAGTCGTCGTAGCTTGAAAGATAGTATTCTTGAATAACTTCTCATTTCTACTACACCAAATAACCCATAACGTTGCCACGAAATTCGAAATTAGGAAGATGTTGTTATCTTGTCGATTGAAAAAACAAATCCAATTCGAAATCCAGACGGAGATAGGGATGTGGTTGCTATGATGAGTACGAATGCCTAAAGGCGAGATAAACCAAATCCTTGAAGCAATTGGGCAGTCCCTCAAAAGATGATCAAGAGTTTCCATACTGCCATCATTTTGACAGGAACTGCAAATCCCATCTGAAAGGCCATTTCGTCGCTTTAATTCCATAGCGCAGGGTAGTGTGTTAGACAGAATTTTCCACAAGAATAATTTCCATTTAGTTAATATATTCAAATTCCACAACTGATGCCATTTCAATGACATTAAAGGTAGAATCTGTCTTGATTTATCTTTGGTTGATGCCGCTGTTGCCCACCATGAATCAAATGCAGAAATATAACCACTTTTTGAAGTATACTGGCCATTTGTTGTAAGATTCCAAATCATATTATCAATATCTTCCTGAAAGGGAGTTGGGGTGGACAAAATTTCTGTAACTGCATTTCCAGCGCCTACTTCCATAATTTTGTCAATGTTCCAACTTCCATCTGGATTTTGTACTTCAGAAACAGGAATTTGGGGAAGATGTACATCCTCTAACTGAAGAATAGACATAAGGCTACGCCCATTGATCCAGTTATCCTTCCAGAAATCAAGTTTCGAATTATACCCAACTTGCCAAGCTAAATGATGCTTCAGTAATTGTAATCCCCATAATATACTACGACCTCCCCAGGACATCGATATCCCAAATGAAGCCATATCTGCTTGCTTTAAAAACAGAGGAAACTTATACTTTGTTCCAATAACTCGATTAAGAAGCGATTGAGGTTGAGAGATAATCTTCCATGCTAATTTTGCAACTAGACTCTGATTAAAAATTTCTGTTTTACGAATACCAAGACCACCCTCATGCTTTCTCAATTGTAGGAAGTTCTTACTACACCAATGCATTCCCTTTTGTCGATTACCATTGCCCCACCAAAAATGTGAGATCAAAGAATCAATCTTTGATGTCACACTTACCGGCATACGAAATGCCGATAGAGAATAAATTGATAGTGAGGACAAGACCGCCGAAATAAGGGTATGTTTACCTGCCGTAGATAGGAACTTATTATTCCATGATAGAATGCGACGACGTACCTTTTCTATAATCGTCGCATTAAAAGCCTTTTTGGATCTGCCAAAATCCATAGGGAGTCCCAGATACAATCCCATTTCCCTTGGGTGTTGTATATTTAAAGTCTGTAAACACGTTTTTGTCGTTGACATGGTACAATTAGGACTAAAAGTAATGGCTGTTTTATCACTATTAAGTTTTTGTCCAGCCAAATGACAGTAGGAGTTAAGGATATTAGTTAATCCCTGACAATGAGCTCTCGTTGCATGAGAGAAAATGATAAGATCATCCGCAAAGAGTAAATGAGATACTCTAGTAGCACCTCTAGCAATTTGAATACCCTTAACCGTAGATGATTCTTGAGCATTATTTAGCATTTGGGATAAAACTTCCGTGCATAGTGCAAATATAAATGGCGACAAAGGATCTCCTTGACGTAGCCCACATTTAGGTATGAACGTATTGGTAACTTTGCCATTAATGACAATTTCATAAGATACTGTTGTAATACAGTTCATAATAGTATTGATGAAATTGTCAGGAAATCCCATATGAGTCAAAGTAGCACGTACAAAATTCCACCTTATTCTGTCATACGCCTTACTCATGTCAACTTTCATCCCGAATAACCCTGTTTTCCCAAGAGTCTTCTTATTTATATGATTGAAGATCTCATGACTAATCAGAATGTTGTCAGTTATGGATCTACCCGGAATAAATCCATTTTGAAAATCTCCCACCAAAATATTCATGTATTCTTTCATTCTATTAGCTAAACATTTAGACAAAATTCTCATAATGACGTTGCAAAGACTAATGGGTCTGTAATGTTCAACTTTCTCTGGGGCATGAATTTTTGGAATAAGAATAATTGAGGTTTTGTTGAATTTTTTTAGTATATATCCCTCATTCAGCATACGTAACAGTGCATCGGTCACATCCTCTTTAATATGAACCCAGAATTTTTGATAAAAGATACCTGTGATACCGTCAGGTCCTGGAGATTTGTTATGACCCATTTGGAACACTGCTTTCCGTATTTCCTTTTTTGTGAAAGGTCTGCTTAGGTGATCTTTTTGGTCATGTGTTAGTCTATTTTTCAAGGTTGAGAACACTTGCTGAGAATTATTCATGAAATGATCAAAATTTTGGTGTGATGCTGAAGTCTCAAAAATTCCTTGAAAAAAGGAAAGAAATCTTGTTCCAACTTCTTTTTCTTCAAATGTCCAATCCCCATTCTCAAGTTTAATACCCAAAATTTTATTTCTCCTTTGTCGTTGTTTAAACGAGTTGAAGAAATACTTAGTGTAGGCATCACCTTCCTCTAACCATTTCTCTTTCGATCTCTGCTTCCAGTAAATAGCAACAGCCTTATTAAATTCAATGTATTGAGCATGGATCGTATTATAGCGTTCTTGAATATCATTCCCATTAAAGATTTGATCTAGTGTGTCACCCATTTCTTCATCAAAGTCTGACCATTTTCTATTCCATTCTTTTCTTTTGTTTATGGACCATTGTTTTAGAGAATCCCTGATTCTGTATAATTTGGTGTTCAAACGATATGAAACTGATCCTTGAACACTTTTTCGCCATTCTTGTTGAATAATATTAGTCACTTCACCATACTCTAAAACCCAATTTTCTATCTTATAAGATCTTGTAGTTTTTTTGTATGCTGGATTTGTCGTTACAATTATCGGTGCATGATCAGAACATTGTATTGGTAAGTGCAGAATATTAGTATCCGGGAAAAGATCATACCATTTCGAAGAAACAAGGCCTCTATCCAATCGTTCATAGATACGTTCATGTCCCTTTCTGTTGTTGCACCATGTAAATCTTGGACCACTAAAGGGAATGTCAATAAGATTGTTTTGGCACTTCCATTCTGTAAATCTTTGTGCACCATATATAGTTCCTTGTTGTCCTCCTAGCTTATCATCTAAGTATTCTACTTGATTAAAGTCGCCCACCAAAGTATATTCGGCGTCCAACGTATTTAAAACATCCTGAATACTGTCCCATACCATACTACGTAAGTGTTTCTTTGGTTCGCCGTAAACAGCACAAAAATACCAAAAGAGAACGGGTGTTTCATATACTTTCAAAAGGATGAGATGCTCCGAAGAGGAAACAAAAGTGATGTTCAGACTACTTTTCCAACCCACCCATAAACCACCCTTAGACCCACAGGCATCTATGCCTACCGAAGACGTGAAGCCAAAACGTTCCAACATGCCATCGACAGTCTTAGACATACATTTAGTTTCAGAGAGAAATATAAAATCTATAGAACTACTAGTGACCATCGCTTTTATCTTAGTAATTGCAGGAGTTAGCGGGTCATTTAAACCCCTACAATTCCAAGCCAAGCACTTCATTGAGTGGAAGGAGATTGATGTGGTTCAATCTCCGCAAAACCTTGGTTTGCTTGTTGTTGAGATGTAGAGCTATCTGATGAGCTAGATAGCACTATAAGATCCTCCTCCTTGAGTGAAATATGAAATGATGTTCCCTGTCCTGAAGATGATCCTCTGAAAGACTTCTTTGCTATTAGACAGGTCTTGAAATGATTCCCAGCAGTACAGGTCATCTGTATGAAAGGAAGAACTACCAGGGTCTGAGAAACTCTTTCGTTTCTTTGGTAAGCAAGAACTTTCCCCTCTGCACATCTCATTAATCATTAGTTCTTTACCCTTTCTCTGAAAAACCCTGTTATAACTCGTATCACCAGATTGCTCCAATGGTAGCTGCTTAGTTGGATGAGCTACTACATCAGTGTTGCTTCTTGGTGAACCCTCCAGTTTATTAGCCATAAAGTGTTCATCCTCAGTAAGTCCTAGAAGAGCTTCAATTTCACCTAGAGCATCATGATAATCTGAACTATCTGAAGATACTTTCATAGAAGAGTCAGTAGATGTAAAAGATGGCCACTCAGGTGTAGGTAGAGGATCAGATTCTTCTTCCTCTGATCTGACATTAACATTTGGAGTATTGAAAGCATCTTCAAAAACATTACCCCTAGGGTCCATTGGCTCATGTAAAGTAATTGGTAAATATGGTGGTAACTCAACAACCTGATTATATCCTCGTGCATCATTATCCATATTAACATAATATGGATCTACTTGAACACGGTTAGAAATAGAATTCAACACAAAATCCGCCTCATTAAATGGATACTCAAACTCACCTTGAAACCTTTGATGATTAGATCCCTGATTAGTCTGAGTAAATGTATCATCGTCATTTTCAATACCTGGTTGATGTTGCTGATCTGGAATAGGATCAGGGGGTATCTCAGGACCCAGGTTATGCTGATTATCCATTAAAGCACCCATTTCCTCAAGCTGAATCTGTATATTATTTGTGGGTTGTGTAGTCATTGATACCATTATATTTGCAGCCCCATGAGTTGCTTCATATCCTGCATGCAAAAACAGACCATTTGCATGATTAATAGAATCTCTATTTCCTTCTGATGGAGGATGACCCTCATGAATAAAGCCATCTTGTTCCCTGTGAAATAATGGTGGTGGAATATGTCCGTTTGAAGCGATCCCATTTTCCACCTGATTTTCCAGTCGTGTCTCCGTCATGTGATGTTGTTCTTCATGAGGAAATTGTTCTTGTGCTTGCATGTCTATTGTAATGTTCCCATTTTCAACCAACTGAACATATACATCATTATCACCATGCATGTTTGCGTTATTGTCAACATTCATATCAGGAACCTCGTTTTCCAATGTTGCATCCTGAGCCTGTTGATCTTCCATAGGATGATGATTATTTATAGTTGCATGTTGATCTTCCATATGATTATTCACTTCAGCGTCATTATAGTGAGGATCTTGGTCAGCATTTACTGTTGTCTCTACATTCATTGTTGTTTGCATGTGTGGTGTCATCAACTGTTCCGCTTGAAAAATAACAGGACCAGCAAATGGAAGAGCAGTTACTGCAAATTCCATTCCCGGTAATACCCTACCTCCATCAATTAACCCCAAATCGAAATCTATGACATATTCCTCCAGAAAATCCGCTGGAACATATTCTCCCCTACGTTCCCCTAATCTTATTTTGGATGTAATATATCTAGTGGTAGATGGCAAAGCACATAGGTTAAGGTTGAACATAGTGTATTGGTACCTTGTTTGAAACACCACAAAGCCTTTGTCTATGGCTCTTTCTAAAGATGAGTTCAATGTTGAGACAATATCAGAAATATTGTCTGGACATATGCCCTTTTTATGGCCAATACGTCCACAACGAGTGCAGAATTTGAACACCTCTTCGTATTTAAACTGAATCCATAGTAGCTTCGTATTGTTGCATGCAAGAAAGAAACCTGGGTTCAAAGGTTCCCCTAGCCTAACTGTGACTCTCAATCTCAAATAGTCATGCTCTGGTATATCTTGAAACTGCTCAAACGTAGTATCAGGCCCAAACAGTCTAGCAATAATCCCAGCCATGTTTTGATTTAAGTACTCAAACGGAAGTCCGCAAACACGAACCCACAACTTTGCAGTTGGGAAAGTTACACATCTGGGTATCATACCCCTTCGCCATCTTCGTAGAACCATTAAAGCCCCATCTACAACTAAAACATTCCTATCTAAGACCTCATGCAGATCATGCATGTCATCAAAATGAAGGACGTATATATCTCCCATTCTTCTAACATGCACTGGGGCTCTAGTGGCCCAGTGATCGTCAATCATTTGATTGACACTAGTAGCCCGAAGAAGACGATAGTCAACTAAAAAACCCAGTAAACAACTGTTCCAGTATGTCGATGATTCTTCCAAATTATCTGGATGTGGTGAAACAACGGCGCCACTTCTCGGAAACCGCCATTCGTTAATCAAACCTGGGTTTCTAGTAATCTCTGTTCTAAAGTTAACATTGTGGAATAATTCCTCCAAAGGTGGGATTTGTTCCTCAACATAAAAGGAAGGGTTGTATTCCATTTTTGGTAAGGATCTTATGTTGTTAGTTTTTGAAATAGGTGAGATAATTTTTAAGAGAACTTGTACGAAACTTAACTGATTTACAGTACTTATCTGCTGCAAGCTACCTTTTAATATTGTAAAGCAAATGATTGTTTGGAAAAAAGAAAGCAATTTAATTGGGGGAGTGCAAGAGTCAGATTGAGACAATGCACTAAAGGGCAGTAAAGAAGTGTAGTATATTGTTTTGGAAACTGGTGATGTCAGAAGGAGATTTAAAGAAGATAGATTAAAGAAAGGAGATGAAAGGTTGAAGTTGTTTTTGTTTATTTTTTTGCAGTAAAAGCTCCACGAATGGAGAGTAAATTCTCTAGTGTTTTTTAGAGAGATGTGTACAAAATTGAATTGCCTGGCATCTCTATTTCACATTAAAACCTCTTTAAGTATTCCGAATTTATAACTATATATCCTCTTGTTTCCCAAACATGTATCCTCATATTAAGATAGAGACCTTGTCCCTAAAACTTTAAGTGATGCTAGGTCCGACTTACGCAGAAGTTAACCAAGTTACCTTGAGTTGAAATTGCAAATACTTGAGAAGGGCAACAGTATTGTCTAATATAGCTTCTTCGTCACCCTTTTTAAACTGCAGTTTCAGACAAAGAGATGCAAATTACTCCACAGATCTCTCCATAAGTTACTACTTACTATGCACTTCCGAAACTGTAAAATATGACAACAAATAGACGGCAATCCCGAATCCCCATGAGGGCAAATCCAGTGTATCTGTATCCTTCGTATATAAAGTAATGTAAGAAATTGTATGGACAATAACATATAGGCTACAGCGAGATCCAGAATTTTAAAATTTACGACTATTGTTACCACTTAATGTATCTTTATTTGATAGCGTCAAGTTTTAGCTAATTCAGAACATTGAGATAATGAGATGAATGGATTCAAACAAAATGGTTGTGTCAAACAATTTTGCCACAGAAATGAATATATTTTAATATTTTGAACACAAATCTAAACGATATTTCCTAGAACCGTGCCAAATTTTAGAGACTGATTGATCCATTTCACATAATTTCACGACATACACAAGGTAATTGTGCAGCATAGAGAAAAGCTTAATGAAAAACATGCTTACAAAAAGCTTAGTAACCATAAACATCAGATAGCATAGTTTCTAGATCAATCAATTATGTCCTCTTGAGTTTCAGAAGAAAAAGTATATGTAGACGTTATTGAAGAGCATAACCAAGTTCCTTAAGGAAGATTTCCTACACGCATAAGCAATCACAGGAGTACAACAATAAAGTGTGTACGAAAAACAACCACTGAAATTTTCACCTTATTTGATCCTGGAAGCAGTTCCTGTAACATATGCATCTTTTCAGCGATGAGAGTTTTGCGATTCTGAACCACAAAAGTAGTTATCAGTGGTAGCGCACATGGAAATGCTATTATATATAGCTAATATCCAGACATTATTATGATGAGTGGGAACAGTATGTCAGGGACTAACTACATACCGAAAGATAATGAACTGCCTGGCACAACGTGTTTTATTTACGTTGTATATATAAGTGATTCGGGTTCAAATCAAGCTCAACATATTTAGAACATATAAGTCATCCATCATGAAACACGATATAGAGCTTTGTTCTGAAGCTAACTATTCAGAGAAAAGCACATGAAGCACAGTTGTACTAAACAAAGATTGTCCTTTTCTTATAATGATGTGTGGGCCCAAACCCTTCTTACCCAAGACTGTCTTCACCAAAAATGAAGGGAAAAGGAGGGGAGGGCGAAAGAGAGAAGGGAACGGAAGGAAGAGGAGAGAGGGGGGGATTGAGGGAGGGAGTCTTCCTCCCAAATCTTTCCGTTGTTGGAGACGAAATAATTGGTCTTGGAGGAGGGATCCATTTTCCCTCTCCGCCAATGAGCTAGGGGGGTAAGTGCTGACTTTTGTACGAAACACTACATTAATGTAGAAAGATGGATAGGGATCACTCTCGATATTACATAGATCATCCTCTGAGGCAAACTTCTACGATTAGAAACTAACGTATGCAACTTATTTCCATATCACTCGAATGTCCACACCAAAATTATCAAGAACGTCATTATGGCCCCTTTTCATATGGGTTACCAACTTATTTCCATATCTATTCTTCGTCTCCAACTGAATTTTGACCTTTCCAATTTTGAGTTTTCTACTTCCTTCAACTTGCTCGACATAGGGCGTGGGTTTCAGCTACTTCCGCATATGACACTCAAGTGAAATACGTTCAGATATTTACAGACCTTTGCAAAGCTATGGATCCTTGAAAACAAGCTTGAATTGCTTGAGAGTTCTTAAGTTCGAAAGCCCAGCATCCTTAGCAACAAAATTCAATAATGGGAAGTGATTTTTTCCACCGACACATAGAAAGGAGAAGATAAAACTTTGTGCTAGCACAACTAATGGAAATTAAGCAGGTTTTCTATGACTTCTTTAGTGTACAAAATTGTCATTCTGGTTTACTTGATTATACACACCTAATTAAGAAAGTAAAGGCTACTATAACTTCACACATTTTGTCTAGATTTTAACTAATACTCCGTAACATATTCTTCAGAAGCAGATGAAATATAAGCGTGTAACTTATTATAGAGTGTCAAGTAAGAAGAAGAGTTGGTTAAAACGGCTTGCAACAAGGAGCAGAGTCAGCCAGTCACTGCACAGCAGATCACCTGCACGCTGCAACTCTGCAAAGACAATTTTCAAATGGCAACTTTCGCAAGTATGATCTTTCACACAGTTCCTTCCCAGCTGTGAGAACTTTAGTGATAAAGAATATAAATCCACGGTTCCCTTTATTTACTGGGGAAATAATCAGCTGAGTGGCTATAGTAAAATTCTCGAACTTTGATGTTCTAGCAGAAGCAGATGGTTTCAGGAACAATTCAGATTACTTGAGAGCAGACGCACACAATTGACTAATGCATCTTGCTATTGGGAATTCAGAGTCAGGGTAAAAGAGACAGCAAAGAATAATAGGTGACCTGCAAGCTACCATAATACAGAAGATTTAACTGGGAAATCTCAAGTTGGAAAGCAGGTGCATCAGTTATGGATGCTTGCTAAGCAGTTTGAATTTGCTAACCTAAACAAAGAAAGAAAGGGCAACCCATATCGAGAATCTTTCGACAGAACAATTTTACTTACATATTCGGCTTCTGATGCTCTTGAGCGTCGTTGGTAATTTTTAGAGAATCTCCTTGGGACTGCATTAGATGTAGATGTCTTAAAATTGAAAACTGAACCGGATTCGTAAGCCTCTTCCATTTTCACCCCTTGTACTGGATAAGTGTTAACCTGTTTAAGTGAATGCTGTGAACACAAGATAAACATCAATCGACCGTTTCAAAGAAAACTCCTGACAGTAATTATGCCGCATAGGCAACAAAAATTAGCTGAAATACATTGTGAAGAGTTAGTAGCAAGATGTCACCTCAGTATGATGGCGTTCCATATTCATATAAGACTCAGCTGAAGCAACCTCCCCCTTAGGCACTAGGCAATTCATCTGATGCATACAAGAATTAACCGGATATTGACACACATGGAATATATATTTTGAATATCCTTGCTGTGAATAATCTAACCAAAAAGAACGAATTTCATGAAGGTTACCCCTACCATAGATGTATCAAGCCTCCTGCTTCCACTGCTCTCATATGGACAATAGAAAGGAAGTGCAGCTGACTCAACTCGATTTCCATCATAAAATGTTCCACTTCCCATATCAATCGAATTATTAGTGTAATGAGGGCCAAGAAGTGCAGGATTTTGCGTGCTTTCAGTTCCAATGTAAGGTGCCTTCGAATGGGCTACAGAGAAACCGCTAAAAGCTATCATGTTGTCAGCAGAATCGCCCTGATACTCCCTCATATCTTTCATTGGGTCCTTAGGAACAAAGGGCTGACTGTTCATGCTATCGTCTAGACTACGAAGAGGTTCTTGCTCGTCCCAAAACAGCTTGTTTGAATGAAAACTACCAGAATTCATCATCTGTTGCACATTCGAATATAGTTAAAAAAAACTTGTTTAGGAATAAGATGTGCAAGACAAGTGAAATAAAAGTGTTTTCCAGAGCGTCCACCTCTATGTCTCTATCAACTGAGAGCATATTGGAATGATAAGACGGGAATGTAAAGCATGGTTAGCAAAATTTGATGTGAATACATAACATCCAATATTAGAATACGCTCTATAAGAGGGGAGTCAGATAAATCACTCATAAAAACAAACAACACAATCATACATTCATACATGCTGCATCCAACTGTAACAGTAGAGTCAGATAAATCACTCATAAAAAAAAACACAACACACGCAGCTCCCCGTCCATAATAAACCCACAGTCAAACTAAAGAGGGGAGTCCAACAAAAAAGGGCGCAAAGATGCATATATGAAACATGGGCAAAGGGTCTAATTAGTCCAAATGACAAGAATGCGAGAAAAGAATGTAGCAACCTTACAAACAATCATATACATGATGCTACCAACTGTAATCGAAGAGTTATTGCATGTAAACCTCCTGTCAATCCTACTGTACTGATAATAAACCCACAAAACATCTACAACCAATACCATCAATAATACGGTTTTACTAACGTATGCCCCACTCAAACGTGCACATAATAGGATTACAGGAAACTATCTGTCAAAGCCCAAAGGTTGCAACTTTAGTAATACACATTGAAACTGAAATGGGTACAAAAATAATACAACAAAATATCATCTTTATTAACAAGCGACTCAGTGAACGGAAATGATTGTAGATAATTACCTGATTAAATCAGTATGGAGTTAAGGATGGTGTAGAAAAACAGGGAAATACCTGAAAAGGAAAACCAAGGAAAAGAGGTTTACTTAGAGCTGCAGACTCGAGAGAAACTCAAGTAATGCTCACTGCACACCGCCCCACCGCTGAGAATCAACTTATAATTTCTCACAATTCGACATTTGTACTGCTTTTTTAGACTACTTTTTGTCTTTGTTAGGAAAAGGGTTGTTTCTAGTAGTTGTACACTCGTACTACGTAGACGTAGTAATCAAGAGCTGGACACTGGGTCGGGCCCTGGTACGGGACCGGCCTGTGTAATCAGCGTCCTAATTCAAGAATTCGTCAGGAATGGCGCAAGATTGAATAAAAAGAAGGGGTTATTTGTGGTTATTTTGATGATCAAATTATCGATTAAAAATAGTTTTAGTAATATAGAAAGGTAAGTAAATGAATGAAACGGAGCTAGTAATTCGTAGCATTTGCGTTGTTAAAAATGTAATTGGCAGAAGCACCAACTGTTTGTCATGCATGAAGCATATTTCGCATAGTGGCTTTAAAGACTACAACGCAAGATGGCCACTTTCAATCATATATGACGGGTTTATTGCAAAAGGTTTGAGTAGAGTAGAGCCATAAATAAATAATAGGAAAGGAAATGCTTGAAAGAAATTGAACCAATGATTGGTCATTCCGAGTCCGACTTGCCCCATCGCCCCCATGGCCCATCCCAAAGTCTTAGGTCTGGTTCAGTCCTGCTGTGCCCATAAGCTTGCTCTTTTGCTTTTAAAATGAATTTGTGATTTTGTTTGTGAATGTTAATGGTTTATGCTATTGTTACGTACTTATCGTTTGTACAATCGGCTAAATGTTTTCGTAAGTGAGACGGCAAATATGAGTAGCAACTAGCAAACGCACACAATAGCAAACCAGACGATGCAGTAAAAGAAAAAAAATGGACTAAGCCACTCCAAACAAAAAGATCACTCCCATTTCACACTTCCATATGACGATCTCCATTGTTGAACACAAATGCCGGTAGAAGAGTGTTCTTACTTATAGCGGCTTCCTAAATCGTTTCACAAAAAAAATGATTGCTTAAGAGGGATGGACAGGACGACATCCCCATTAGCCATCTTGATTCATCAGCTTCAACCCTCTATTCAAACCGGCACGGCATTTCACATATTCTTTTATGTATCACAACACTTGACCACTGCTTTTAGGCAAAAACTTAAAAAAAACAGCCAAAAGAATAAAACACAATTTCATGGAACAGACATAGGCCCATTAGTCATGACTAACCCTCCATGGCCTCCAACAACCTACCACATGCAACAGTAACCCATAAAACAGTCACGGCTAAGTCAAGAGTCATATAGTTGCCTTCTCTATGGTGAAATTATAGTGTTCTTGGTCCTGGAAAGGGGATCAATAGCACTGGGAACTGAATAATTCGCAGCCTATATTAACTCAAGTCGGTGAAATGAACACAAACAGAACATAACTAAATTTTACAGTGTGCCAACATTTACCAAGTTCTTAGAGGTGCACTACACGCATGGAGCATTCACTATTACTAGCCGTCCTTAATTTGAAACAATTGTCTTCACTTCAAGCAATTTTAGTGAATGATGAAAGCGCTTCAGAGGAGTACAAAAATTAACGGCCACGGCCACGTCCACGACCACGGCCTCTGCCCCTTCCACGTCCCACAGGTCTCCCTGAAATTTAAGGTAAACAAGACTTAGGCACAGAATTATGCATTAAACCAATAATGGAATAAACTAATAAAGGTGAATATCTTAGTCATACCTGCAACTGCCTTTTTTGGCTTGATTCTTGGGGTTTCCTCCACAAGTAAAGTTTCAAGATTTAAGCTGTCAGGAAGAATGTAGTATCGAATGTTATTCCCACGAACACTTAAGTGATCCATTGTAATGGGATTTTTCCCTTTTGGAGTGAGTTTTACCGTCTTCAAATGTGTGTTCATGCTAATGTCAACACCTACACATCAGCATTGAACACAAGTTAGCCTGTAGTGCATAGTCCACTATTAACTTGTAACTGAAAACTTATAAACAATGTTAGAGGCAGCAACAATAAAGCCTACGGTTATAATATGCATGAAACAACGTTAACATATGTACAAAAATCAGACAAGGTTTTATCCAGGGCCTCAAGTTACTGTTTATACGATAGCTAAATAACAGGTGGGTCGATAGAGATGGCACGCGTCATACTTGTATGAAGCGATGGGTGGTGAAACTGCTGTGTGCATACTATGATGACAATAACCTATCATCTGCCCACAAGTTTTTCCAAACGGAAATCAATTAATTTTGACCAAGAATACATCCTCCGGAACTAGAAGCACATAAAGATCACTCGTGAGTTCAGCTATTTGGTCACAAACTGAAGGCCTACCCTCTATACCTTGTGAAGGTACAGAACATGAGCTAATTAAGAGTAGTGAGGAGGGGCTAGCTCAAGTAACTTTTTAAAAATTTTGGAAAGAGCTGAAGTAAGAGTAATGTGTTCATTAATTGTATATTTTGTTGGATTTGCTTCTAAGAAGAAAAAGCCTAATGTGGGGCTACAATACAGTACTACTATAAGTCTGTCTAGATGGCTCTGCTAATTCAATCAGATAAACACTCACAATTATGATGAAAAAGCAATCAGAGGGAAGAGTACAAGAGATTACTTCTATTTGGGACGTACTGGGTAGCCCGAAATTGGAGGCAAAGACGGTGAAGGAAGATGGGACAGACGAGAGAAAAAGTGAAGTTAAAGTGGTAAACTGATCACTCTCCCTCCCAAGTGCCAACATCCCCTCCCAATGCCTTCACGCCCCCTTCCCTCTAAGTCCCCCTATCAAAGTACTCTCTGAGTAAAAAAAAACTTATCATGGGCTCTAGACCCCTCCAAAAAAGTTGAGCTCGATAAACTGCAAATCGAGCTATTATACCCACACAACCACAATTCTTTATCCGTAAACTTAAATCGAGCTGTTGCTGCATTGGCCAGCCTCTTCAAGCCAAAGAGTTTCAATGATCACTCAAAATCGAACATCCTAAAGCGTGACTCACTAAGTACAGCCTCCATTTCCATCATTGAGCTACAAGCATGGTTCCAAATATTTGTCGGTACTTAATGTATAATCTGTGATCCATCAACGCCAACATAAAAAGGCCAAAAATTCCCCGAGGCATGGATAGCAAAGAGCCTGCAATGTTTCTCCAACCAAGTTTTTCCTGAATAAAAGAATATTTGATAAAATGATAATCATGGCCAAAATTCTACAGTGGATTCATTAAGGCCCGTTCTTTAGGACTGAAACCCTCTAAACTAAAATGAACTTAGATTAATGTTAACTTAACTTATAGACATGTCCTAACCTGATGTGAAGTGAAATGAAGGAAAGAGTAAAAATGAACTTAACTTATAAGACTAAGCCTAAACTGAAGTATACTGAAATTAAGTCCAAAAAAGAGGACATTAGTCATTAACATGATATGAAACCACCAACAGGTATTAAAATAGCTATAAAAGCCACTTTTGAAAAAGCTTCCCCTATATCAAAGAGTCAGTCCACTGCATTTACAGTAGGAAAGAAGGTTCATGTAGTCAAGGGCGAGTACAAAAACATCCTTACTGACTGAAGCAGGAAGATAAACACAGACCAACTTAAGCACATCCATTCTTGCTTCATCACAAAAGAATTCAAAAAATGTGTTATCTGGATACGGCTGTACACTGCTCTATCTGATCAATCACAACACCTTAATTACAGACTGCTAGGTGTTAGCTAATGAAATCTGTATTTTAATATCATGGCTCATCGAATGATTCGAATCATCGAATTACACGTCAGATGACTACTTAGGACATCAAGTATGCACTCATACTTGCACAAAACGTAACACTAAATCAGAATTGTGCATGCTCAAGTGCATAACATAGAATTTTCCACCAAGCTACTCCAATCCTCAATGCTGTCACACCACCGATCTAAATCAATACTTCAAATTCTCTATATGATTCGGAATCACTCTCTGTGGAAGTAATCTACCCATGCTATAAAAACAGTCATTCAAGAATTTTAAGGATAATTCTCTTATACTGAAGCAATCAGCCAGGAAGGCAAGAAAAACGTATAAATGATTCATCTAATTCAACAAAAATTTGGAGAGTGCATCACTCACAGCTCAAAAAATAACAATTTACAGGCTCTAGACGTCCTAGGATTAAGCCTTCCGTGGGGTAGCAGCTAGGAATGAGTTTCAAATGATGATATACCATCAAATCAACATTGCCAAGATTCTTTGCCAAAAACTAAAATGCTTACATAGTTTTACAAAAATGGATTCAGCTACAAAGGTTAGGATAAAGCACAACGTCCAGCCATGTCAGATTAATTACCAAATTCCTTCACTATTCCTGATATAGTAAACAAACAGTATCAAGACCATCACCAGAAAAGCAATCAGAATTTGTTTTCCGATTGTAATTCACCACAATACAGATTTACAGACTATCCGCCTAGTATTACTAATGCCAACCAAGTCAAGAGTCAAAGACCATTAATACTTTTAATTATACCCACCAAACCATCAAATCTACTCCAACAACAAACGCCTTCGACTTAAACCCCGGAACAAAAGCCGGACCCCACAAATAACTCAAACACCCACCACCCACTACCCACTACAAGAAATCGCGAAACAAGGCTAAATTTGTGTACTACTAATTACTCACTAGCGCGAAAAATCGAATTGACTAAATCAGCGAAGGGTTTAACAAAACCCTAAAATCAATGTTGCAAGCGTAATTAAGTTACTAAAATACATTGCAAAAAAAGAAAAAGAAAAAGAAAACGAAAAGGATAGAAAACCTATAATAGTGCCATGAACAACAGTGCCGTTCTTAAGCTCAATGGAGACGGTTTCATTGTTCAATTTCATCAAAAACCTGTTACAATTAACAAATTGATTAAGATTAGGGAATGAAATTAAGATAAAAAAAGAGTAGAAATCGAAAAATACGGGAAGAAATTGGGATTACCTTACGAGCTTCATGATTTCGAAAATGAGGAATTAGGGTTTTGAGTTTGAAGATGGAGAGTGGTGTTGTGTAAAATAGGCTTAGCGGAAGTGAGCGGGAGAGGAGAGAAGGAGAAATAATGTGACAAGTTGTCAATACTCAATATGGGTAAAGATTCGACCCACTAGCAACCCAATGGATCCAAGTATTTGAAACTAATTTATACGGAGTACAAGTTTTGGGCTATGGTACATATTTATGATAAAAAAAGTTTTTGCCCCGTGCGAAAAATTGCACGGGTTATTTTCAAATTGTATCTACCACTTACTAAAATGTGGGTAAGGGGTGTTATTGTTCCTAATGAACAGTACTCACTTGCTTTGCCTTTTCCTCTTTACCCTCAAAACGTTGCGTTTGACAGTTTAGCATAACCAATTTTCTTACCCTCATTATCAATCTTTCATCTCAATTACTTTGGGGGTTACGAAACGTCGTCGACGTTTTATAACAAATCGTCGACGTTTTTCATAATAATTACCTCTCTTACCCTTCATCTATCTCTCTCTACCATATTTCTCTCAAACAAACAACAACATTTAAAAAAAGTCGGTAACAACGTTTAAACAACAAGAACGATTCAATGTCAAACAACGAACAATCAACATCAAACGCTAACAACGATTCATCGTAAGTTCCTAAAAATCTATTTCATAAAAAAACTAATAAAATACAAACTAAATTCAAAATTACACAAAATTAACAACTTAAATAATATACGGTTATGCAAAATTATACGGTTAAAACGAAATAAAAAAGTCTGAACGAGGGACTTTGAATTTCAAAGTCCGAACCATGGAGGGAGACTGAATCCCCACATCCCTCACCATGAGGGACTTGGAATCCCCACATCCCTCACCATCATGAGGGACTTTAAATCCCCACATCCCTCACCATGAGGGACGTCCATTCCCCACGTCCTCCCCCATGGGGAACCTTGAATCCGCACGTCCCACACCATGGGAGACTTTGAATCCCCACGTCCCTCACCATGAGGGACTTTGAATCCCCACATCCCTCACCATGAGGGACGTCAATTTCGCACGTCCTCCCCCATGGGGGACTTTGAGTCCACACGTCCCTCACCATGAGGGACGTCCGTGTTTTACGTCCTACCCCCAACCCGACGTGCGTGTTTCACGTCTTACCCCCGCCCATCAATCCGATTTTCACTTTCTCATTCTTTCAATCTATGCAAACACTAACAACAATACTACCAACAATAACAACTACAAACAACACTAACTAACAATAACAACAACAACAACAAAAACACAAATTAAAGAGGAAAATTGAAAAAATTAACAAAAACAACAATAACAATTCGAATTATTAGCCTAATTAACAATAATAACAACAACAACAAAATAATAACAAATTATACAACTTTAACAAAATTAATAAAAAAAAAACAACAAAAACAAAGCTTGCCGGAACAAAGTTGGTCGCGTGGTGGAGCAGTGGTGGTCGTGTGGTGTAGTGGTGGTGTGGTGTCGGTGGTGGTGTGGTGTTGGCCGTGGTAGTGTGGTGAGGGAGGGGGTGAATTTTTGATTTAATTTGGTTTGAATGAATGAATGAGAGAGGAAGGGTAAGTTGGTAATTTTAATGAAAAACGTCGACGATTTGTTATAAAACGTCGACGACGTTTCGTAATCGGGATTACTTTTTACCTCCCACACATTCTGCATCACCATCACCTTTCCCCAAACTCTCACTCGGTCCATCACCCTCACCCTCACCTTCACCTTCTCCTTCTCCCCCTTTCTCATCTCACCGTTTTCTTTCTTTCTAAACTTCATGACCTTTATTAGAATCAACTATTTAACACGGAGATTAATAAAAACCTTAATAAAGCTGAATTTGAAGCACTTTTGCAGGAATTTAAGACTGATTATAATCAAACTCATTTTTTGAGGAACAAAGAGTTTAAGGAAGCTGCTGATAAACTTGATGGTCCTTTAAGACATATTTTTGTGGAGTTTTTGGAGAGGTCTTGTACTGCTGAGTTTTCTGTCCTTTTGCTTTATAAGGAGCTTGGTAGGAGGCTTAAGATATTCTTTTTCTCTTCTTTAATTTATTCTTCAATTTCCTTCCTTGTACGGGTTAATTGAAATGGTAAGGTAATATAGTTAGGCCGAGTTGAATTGAATTAAATGAAGTAGAGTTTAATTGAAATAAATCGAGTAGAATTGAGCTGAAGTGAATTTACTTCTTTGCTTGCAGATAGTAAAAAAAAAGGGCCCAACCGGGTTCGAACCGATGACCTCTTGATCTGCAGTCAAATGCTCTACCACTGAGCTATGGACCCTTGATGTTGTTTAAGATGATTACTTTGCAATGATAATGCATGTTAAAAGATAGTTATGCACAACTGACATGGACCTTTCAAAAAAGCATTAGCATTACCAATTTACCTTAAATTGAAATTGAAGGTATCAAATCCTGATATTCAATAATGTGTCGTTTAATTTGCAGAAAACAAACCCAGTGGTGGCCGAGATTTTCTCCCTCATGTCCAGAGATGAAGCTAGGCATGTTGGGTATGTTCCCCCAAACTCTTTGCTCCAACTTCCCCTTTTCATAATTCCATTCGCTTTATAGTAATGCATGCTGGGTATTGTAAGGGAACCTTTCAGTAATTCAGTGCCAAACTGCCAACAGCTTTGAACCTAGGTCATGAGTGAGTTGTTAACGCCACATCCCGTGTGTAAATGATGGATGCAGATTTCTGAACAAAGGTTTGTCAGATTTCAACCTGGCCTTGGACTTGGGGTTCTTGACCGGGTTGATTCCAATGTGGTTGCTCATTTAATTCGCAGTTAAGGACGATAAATTTAGTTTGGGGTTGTCATGTTCAATTTTTAAATAGTTGTTATTTGATGGATGGTTGTAGTAGCAATGCCAGATGAATGTGGGTTTGACAAATGAAGGTGTGTTGAATTTTTGTCGTAAGTAGTTGGAGGATTTATTTGGCATTTTTTATTGTTGGATTTCAAAGGTTGGTGGTTTTAGAAATGTCAGATGAATTTGGGATTGGCTAATGATAGTGTTCGTTGAATATTTGTGTTAAATAGACCGAATTTGAAGGGTAGTTGTTCTACAAATGATGGGTGAATCTGCAATAGTCAAAATGATGGTGAATGCTAATTTTCTGTTTTAAAAAATTGGATGTCTAAGGGTTGTTTAAAGTTTAAACTGTCAAACGACAGTTTTTATTGAAATATTAGGTTATCTACTGTAAAGATTTTAGGATATAGTGTTTGCTCTGCCGATCATGAATTTTAAATCGCGGGAAATGAAAGAATTGTTGGTTCGAGATATGTCAGATGAATGTGAAATTGTGAAATAACAGTTTCTATTGAGCTATTGTTACAAGTGTTGGATGGATTTAAGGATATAGTAGTATGTTAGTGATCGTGAATTTTTTTATTTTAAATTTGTCAATGTTATTTGTTCTAAATTCTACTTGTATTTGGACAGATTCATGTGGAAAGAGCTACCCTTGGTCGTACTATGAATGTCATTGGAGAGCCAATTGACCACAGAGGAGAACTTAGTAAGTGGACTGCCTTATTATAGTTCTTAGGCGATAATTGTAAAACCCCTCGCGGCAGCGGAAAAGTAAACATACAAAACATGCCAAAAATGCGCGGAATTTAAAACTTTTGACATGAAGAGAAAACATGCGAGGTGCTTTAAACAAAACTAAACATGCGGATGAATAAAAACATAAATAAGTATTAAATACAATACAAAAGCAGCTCGGGATAGCATATCTCTACAGGCACAAAATACTGAAAGCATAAGTCCAAGGTCTAGCTACACGATAAAGGTAAAACATTGATGATTGGATCATCGCTCGCTAGCCTCAAAGTAATCCCCTGCAAACAGCCTCATGTACTTACACACATACAACATGTGCGCCACAGTTAGTGGGGAGTGACTAGAGCTCTCATAGCCACATATTGTCATACAACACCGAACATATAAAACAAGCATTATACTTCAACATAAATAATCATGTGAAGTGCTCCATCAATAACTCTTCTGATCAAACTCAAGCAAGTAGCTAACATACTACAACTCAATCATGTCTAACACATATCAGTAGTATATAACACTGTACCCCAATTCAGGCAAATATATACAAATCAACAGTATATAACACTGTACCCCAACTCAGGCAAGTATATACAAATCAGCAGTATATAACACTGTACCCCAACTCAGGCAAGTATATACAACAATCAGCAATATCAATCCATGGCCCCAACTCAGTCATGGAAGGATACAAACAAACACTACATGGGAGGATTCATATGATACAACAACAGCATGTCTACTTAGCCTCAGCAAATACAATCCCCTGGTAGAACGATCGAAACGATATACGGTCCTAGTCTAAATCTGGCCAGACTCTCGAGGTATAATTCTTCCTCGATTCGACAAGTATCCCCAGCTCAGGATACCCCCAAGACTCGAACTAGCTAGGGACGAGGTACCCCCAACTCAGAGCGGACTATCTGAAACCTGACCGTCAACGCGCAGGAGACGGTCATACCAAGACGCAATACAATCTTGGTGAGACAAGAGTCATATAACAGCTCATAGTGTTACAACCACATGCATAAACAACACATTACTCTAGACTTTAATAAAACCGTGACCTAATCCAAATCAACAGTTCTACTATCTCATTTCTAAGACTCACTCAACTCTTAACCAACTTCGTAAACCATTTGAGGTGAGAGTCGGTCTCCCTTCCGGTTGCCCGGCGGGGGGGTCTTTCCCCTCAAACATATTTCCGAACCTAGTGTAAGAGCCGCCCAATTTCTTGGACTACAAACAACTCAATTACTAAACAATATACTCAAGATGAACAACCAATCAACACTTAATTGACCTCAGAAACTAAGTCGAGGGAGAGCCGGTTTCCCTTTCGGTTGCCCGACCGGGGGGTCTCTATCCTCACTCTATTCACGAGCCCAATATAGTGCCGCCCGAACTCTGGGGACTCCAAACATGCATACAAAGCATACGGAAAAGGAATCAACGCAATCCGACTTAAGAAACGAAAGTTACGAACCAAATATAGTTGTTTGAGGCTCTCAGCCGGTTGGCCACAGGCGGCCGGTCAACCGGCTGGGAGTCCTTTACTCACAAGCCAACAATACGTAAAAACAACATAGGGTCTCCCAGCCGGTCGACCGGCTGTCGGTCCACCGGCTGGGGACCTCTTCTTCCTTTCTCGCAAAACAACAATCAAGAACAACAATTGGGACTCCCAGCCGGCTGGCCGGCTGCCGGTCCACCGGCTGGGGACCCGTTCCCAAATTTTTCGCAAAAACTAAACAACACTAAATGGGACTCTGAGCCGGCTGGTCGGCCGCCGGTCGGCCGATCGGCTCAGAGCCTCTGATCGCACATTTCGCCAAAATTCGACAAATTCCAATCCGTTCAATACTTTACAAATTCGTCTTAAACATGATTTTACACAACAACACAACATTTCCAGCATGTATACGACATCAATTAAACATAAGAACATGTATACAAACATCCATTTCATGACTTAACAACAAAATCCCAAATTCAACCGGTCTTAACATGTATACTCCTTAATCGACTTTCTCACCAAATTCATCATAATTTCTTCACAAAAATCAGTTTATATAACATAATAAGAACATTAAGAACTCAATAACCATACAAACTTTCATCAAACACATCCAAATTCATATAAAGTGCTAATTTAGACAAAATGGCCGAGTTACTCATAATAGTCACCTTTACTCCGCGAATTCACCGGGTTCTTCTTCAATAATCACTAGCTCTTCCTCCGGGTTGTCACGAGTACTACCTAGAAGCACAAAAACACGGATTAAGTGGGTAATTTCGTGATTAGGGTAAAACAGGCCCGAAATGAAGATTCACGAAACTGAAAACGGAAGTGATAGAAATGTCACAAATTTCGAGAGGATTCCGAATATGTAAAACTTACCGCGATTCGAGTTCGGGAAGGCCTCGAGATGTTGATTCTAAGCTTGAGAAAAAGATGAAAATGGTGTTTTGTTGTTTAATAGTGAAATGAAGTAAGATGGGAAGAAATGTCAATGGATGAGTCCTTATAAGGGTTTTAGGTTGTCCTTTTAAAAGCTTGGGTCGGGTTTGCTTTATTTAAGGCGTCTTAAGATTAAATGATTTTAAGACGAAACTTAACGGAAATCTTAAAAATATAAAATACGATAGTTATTAAAATATTATTAAATTCCGGAAATTACTTTAAATTATTAAAATATTCCTTTACGAAAATGCGGGATGTTCATAATGATTTTAACTTCTATTACGTAATTTGACATGTATTCTGAATCTTCGATAGAGACCGACCACTCTTTGCCCATCCATAGAGAGGCTCCTTTTGTTGATCAAGCTACTGATAGGGATGGCAATGGGTAGGGTATGGGTAGGGTCCGGCAAGACCCGACCCGACCCGAAGTAAAAAAATCTTAGACCCATACCCGACCCCGACCCTAAAGGGTCTGAAATTAATGGACCCATACCCGACCCTAATGGATATGGGTCCGGGTAGGGTCTACCCTATGGTTCAATTTTTCTTAACGAGTCATTCAATAAAATGTACCAAAGTTCGAATTAAATTACAAAGTTTTGATTAAAATATTACAAAGTCGTGGTTATTTGAATCATTACCCGTACCCGACCCTAAATTATATCATTTACCGTACCCAAACTCATCATTTTCATCAATTCCTCGTTATTCTTAATGGTGATTTGGATATGCGTATAGTATATTAATGATAACTAATAAGGGTCATCTGTCTGTGTGTATTATTTGGGTTATTGATGTTCGTATGTGTGTTTTTTTTTCTTTTTCTTTTTTTTCTTAATAAATATAAGGGTCCAAGGGTTGGGTAGGGTCCCAAGACCAAGACCCGGACCCGACCCGAAGTTTTTATATAAGACCCATACCCGACCAATACCCGAGTGGTTCTCAAAACTTCAGACCCATACCCGACCCGTTAGGGTCTGACCCTAAGGGTCTGGGTTGGGTACCCGACCCACTGCCATCCCCAGCTACTGACCAGCAGATCCTTGTTACTGGAATTAAGGTTCATTTTTCTTTTTATCCCCTCCTTCAATTGTGATTCATTTCAGCCTAACTGAAATCATTTTGGATGGGGACGTCATTGTAGATAAAAAATTATTGGAATTAAGGTATGTTGCGGTTCCAAGTATGTCTTTTATTATGTTTTGTTTTCCACTTTTATTAACTCCTAGAGCATTGGTTGAGTTGTGGCTTTTGTAGTACGAGCTGAATTATATTGCATTTTGTGGTTAGTAATGGTCTGCCTTATTCCAATAGAAGATGTGATTGTTGCATTTTCGCCCCTCAGTTTCATTGATCCGTATTTGTTATATGTATGATCCTTCCTCCTCCAGCTTCAGATAGAAATGATTGTCGTATTTGCTGAAAAGGGACTTAGTGACGTAAATAAAATGTCAATTGTTTATGGTTTGATTAATTGACTTCTACTCTCATTCCCTATCGCCATTTATTTGGCCAGTTAGAACAATGGAGAAAAAGTGCACAAATTTTAAGGTTATTACATGTCTGTTTCTGGACATATGGAATATCGACCCGATAACCATTTGTTAAAGTTAAAAATCTCTAGTTACGCCCTAATATCATGTTTTTCTATGGTTATCAGATTCGCTATGAATACGCCCTTACCGATTCGCAATTTGCTCTTATAGAATGTGTGTATATGTATTTTTAGTTAGCAATTTGTTAGAATTCACTTTCAATGACTTACAATTTGGCAAGGTACCAAGCAAATCCTGTAACCATGGTTTTCCAGCTCTTTTTGACACATTTTGGGACGGAATATAATCGAACCAACAATGGCAGATGGGTGTAACAATTAGCTCTATACAATATTGTTAAAATTATATCCCATGCACCACTACAATCAATATCACTAGCTGAACGACCCCGTATCCACTACCCACTTCCCACCACTCTACAATCCTACCACTCCTAGAGCACGCCAACCTCACTATTATGGATCAAATAGGGCATATTGGGCCGCGTTATTGGGGATAATCAGGTTGCGTTGTCGCGTTTTTCAAGGAAAAAAAACAGGAAAAGAAACCCGGTGGAAGTGGCTGGACAAAGAAGTTGGCTAAGAGATGAGGGATGTTTTGGATGTGGGTGAATGCATCTCCACTTCTCTCAGTTCCATTGATTTGTCTTGTTCAAGTCAATGTAATTACAGAAGTTGGGATTTAGCATTTCCGCATCTCTCAGTTTCATTGATCTACATTTATTTTTTTATAGACCCCCTTTAGCTTCAGTCATAGAGTTTGTGACGGTCACTTGAATTCATAGTTAACTTTATTGGAGACATGGGTATTTGCTCTATGTTTTGTTGCAGGTTGTAAATTGTAATGGCTGAATGTCCATGATCTACTCCTCCGAATAAGAAATTATGGGTTTCACATGTCTACATATAGGTGTTATTGTGTCATGTTGGCCAAATTTGTTTCTGAGTCCTTGTCTCATTTTTTTCATGTCATTGGTCTATTTCTGTATAAGAAGTTACTCAATTTAGAGTACTCTTCTTGCTCATTTACAGGTTAGAAGCTTAGGGAGAAAAGAAGACATGCTAGCGGATAAGGATCTATATAGATATTATAGTACAACGGATTTAATTAGAGAAGAAGCGTAAACCAAAGATGTCAGAGGTATTGAAGGACTTAGAAAGAATAAGCGGTCAAATGGGTCATGATGAAGGATTTCAAGCATATAATTCGCTAGCTAGGAAATGACTTGTATTATTATTGAATTGCTATATATGCATGAATAACATTCATTTGGTTTTGAAGACACCGAGTTATCCGATCCACGATAACTCGACTTTCCTTTCGTATCTTGTCAAATCATGTAATTATTCCTTTTACAAATGGAAAATTTGTTTTTACTCAAATTACATCAACAAAAAAAAATAGGTTTGTAATGGTACAACCTTGATGAATGTCTTTCACAACAAAGATCTATATTGTATGACCCGAATAAAATTTTGGCAATAATTCTAACACAAATTCTCATTTGTGACGGCGGTATCCGTCACAAGCTTGTGACGGATACCGTTTCCTCTCGCAAAATACCCACTTTTTCTCTCTCTCTCTCTCTCTCTCTCTCTCTCTCTCTCTCTGATACTATTCATGTGGTCCCTTTGCTCCACTAACTCAATTTGGTATACATTTTATCTCACAAAATATCCGTCATAAATGGTGACCCGTCACAAGCAAGACTTACTAATTTTAACACAAGATTGCGGCTAGAAATTTTATAGAAACGGTGACAAAGAAATAAAAACTGGTTTCAATTCCGCGTGCTTTTAGTAGTGACTATCATGATCATGCCACGCTCAAGAAATTAAACGTCGCTTGTAAAAATATCTAGGGGTATGGCGCGCGTAGCTCGCCATACAATAACTAGTAAATCTAAATATGTATCATCGGATAAATTATAAATATCCCACACACATTGATAGTATTTAAAAAGACCAAGTATTAATGGTCCAAAATATATCTCACATACCATTTTGACTAAAATGGTGGTCCAAAATATATTATCAATTGAAATATTTTGCGAAAATCAAGTCATAAAGAAAAGAGTATAAATGTTAGATATAAAACAAAATCAAATTTTGATAAAAAAGTGTATAGACGTTAGATATAAAATAAAATTTATGAACACTTATAATTTAGTTCCGATAATACATATTTAGATTTATACGATTTGAAAACAACTCGTGCAATTTTTTGCCGGGCCAAAAACTTTTTTAATCTCCACTAGTTTTTGGTCCGTGCAAAAAATTGCACGGGTTGTTTTCAAATCGTATAAATCTAAATATGTATCATCGGAACTAAATTATAAATGTTCATAAATTTTGTTTTATATCTAACGTCTATACACTTTTTTAGCAAAATTTGATTTTGTTTTTATATCTAACGTCTATAACACTTTTGTTTATGACTTGATTTTCGCAAAATATTTCAATTGATAATATATTTTGGACCAATATTTTAGTCAAAATAGTGTGTGGGATATACTTTGGACCAACATTTTAGTCTTTTATAAGTATATATTTTGTTTTAAAGTTTAGTTTTAAACATTTTGTTTATGTCTTGATTTTCGCAAAATTAAAATTAAAATATATGCTTAAAACTAAATCATTACTAAGTATATATAAAACGGTTATACTGTACTATATTTATTATTTTAATTTTGCAAAAATTCTATGCAATGATTAATAGAATACAGTATATATATTTTGGAACAACATTTTAGTAAGTATATATTTTATTTTAAGGTTTAGTTTTAACCGTTTTGTTTATTACTTGAATTTCGCAAAATTAAAAAATATGCTTAAAACTAAACCATTATTGGGTATATATAAAACGGTTATACTGTATCATATTAAATATTTTAATTTTGCAAAAATCAAGTTATATAATATTTTGGACCAACATTTTAGTCTTTTTTTAAATTTTTAACTATTACCCAATAAATTGTTAATTATTGTTGTTTATAGTAAATTATGTATTATTTATTGGGTATAAATTATTATGTAATAATTTCGGACGATATCCGAAATTATTATCAAGTCATATAATATTTTGGAGCAACATTTTAGTCTTTTTTTAAAATTTTAAAATTATGTATTATTTATTGGATATAAATTGTTGGAGCAAATGTATGTCCTCCACAATAGTGCATGTACAAAATAAATCTCATTAAGGGAATACATTTAGGATATTCACTAGCAATATTAGTCAACTGATCAACGTATATCGGTAACGGTTGGTCGGCTAGGGTTTGACGTTACTGTTGTAAGACGGCGGGTCGGCGGTGATCAGTTGATCCCTAAAGGTCACACCTAAAGGATGAAAACCCAAATAAGAGAATTAATTAATTGTATTTGATACAGTTTAATTTACGACTTTATGAATTGAGTTTATATCTTATTTTAATGTGATTAAATAAGAATTAGATTTAGTGATCAAAATGTTAATTCACTAGATATGTAGAGGTTATATGATAATTTGAAGTAGAGATAATAAGTTATTTATATTTACAAAGAGTTGTAAATTGAAATAATTAATTATTGTGGGGTACATTATATGATGATATAATGGTGAAATACTACTTAAAATGTTAAGTGTATATTATTTATTAGTTATGATATTTAAGTAGTTAAATGATCATATTAATAATTAATTGTATAAGATAAATTGTCACATTTCTTATATGCATTAGTGGGACAAATGTCAAGAAACAAAATGGACCCAAAAGTCCATTATAGTAAGCCACATTGTCTATATAAGGACCATATGTGCCTTATTTATTTAGAGGACAATTTATTCATTTCTTCATAAAAAAATCCTCTCTTATCTCTACCATGCAAAAACTCAACATTATTCACTAAATCACAAAAAATACTAAGAAGTAGTATTAGTGAATATTACTAAGTATAGTAGTAATAATAGTGATATTAGTAATAGAGTTAGAAATAATACTACTACAATATCTAGCTAATATTTAGTAGTATAGTTGGGATCTTCATCTTCGGTGCTATCTTAGGAGGTTTTCTATACTTGGAGACTCAAGCTCTTGCTAGGAAGATCATTCAAGTTCCTAGTACTTCATCATCAACACTTGTTGATTGATTTTCTTACAACCCAATGTGAGGAAATTTTCTTCTTAATTCTCTATTTAGCCTTTTTATTTACATGCATGTACATAGATCATCTTCTTACTAAATGCTTGATATTTAGTTTCATTACTTTCATGCATTATGTCTTAAGATTGTCTAAGACGAGCTTTCAAGTGGTATCAGAGCTAGTTTGTAGCTTGCATGTAAATTTTAGGCATTTTTAAGATAGTTATAAGATAATTTGAAAAATTCAAAAATGATGTCTAAAATGAGTGTGGGCACGAAATTTTCTTTGCATGAATACCTACTGATCTCAAAATGTTTGTGGTAAAATATCTTAGCTTGTGGAGTTGATTTGCTAATTATTATGATTTTTATTCAAAATCGAGTCATTTTCACAAGTTTTTAGCAAAAAGTTCACTAAAAAATAGAAAATGATGGCTTTTGGCCTTTTTATATGATTTCATATGCAACATGATGCATGTAAAATTTCATTAAAAGTTATTGAGTTTTGCATGTTTGTTGATTTTTATTTATTAAAAATTGATAAATCGGGACTTTTTCTTTGAAATTCGAAATGGGACTTTCTGGGTTTAAATTCTTCCCTATATTCCAAAATAAGTTTTAAAAGTTAAAAGTGAAATTTAGAAATAAATTTCGCCTTTTTCTTGCATGTGTATAAGATTTTATTCGATAAAACCGATAAACATGCATGCACGAAATTTTTGGTCCTTATTTTTTATATTTTCATAATCCTAGAATAATTCTAGAATAATAAACATTTTGAATTTTATATATGTTATAATTATTTAATGATTTTAATCATAAAAGTTATGAAAATGTCGATATAATTAGCAAATAACGATAAAATCAACCTAACAATCAGAACAAATTAGTATGATCTAATTTTAGAGTTCTAAAACAGTTTAGAATGTTAGTTTGAGCTTAAATATGATTTAAGAATTAATTGTTGATTTTAAATCGTTAAAATTAGAGCTGGCCAAATCCGGGCCAACCCGTTCGGCCCGCCCCGTTCGGCCCGCTTTGTTAGCGGGTTTGGTCACAAAAATTTTTTATTTTGGTGGGTACGGATAAAAAAAATTAGGCCCGCTATAATTAATGGACGGGCTTGGACTAAATAAAATTGTCCACGGACAACCCGCTAGGCCCGCTACAAAAATTGTAAACTATAGTTTTTATTTAACCTAAAAAAAATTATAAATTAAAACTGAAAAGTTTTGTATTGAAAATAGTATTTGTGTTATGAAGTTTGGTTACGAGCTAAAGAGTTATCGTTAGGTAATTTTTTACTTATTTTTATTCTAGCATTAAATTAATAATTATCTCCGCAAATATGTTTTTTTTACTCTTTCGTTATATCAGTAAGGTAGCTATTAATATCTTCTATTATATACATATATATGTATAATATCTCATGATTCTCAGGGGTTTTTTACTCTTATGTTATTAGTTTTATTTTGTAAACTTGGTAATCATGATTTTTTTTTTTTACCGTTTTGTTGGTTTGATTTTCCAATAACTAATTTCAATAAAAGCCCGCAAGCCCGCGGGTTGGCCCGCTAAGGTATATAGGGCGGGTACGGGCAGTTATAGTAGGCCCGCCATAGCGGGCACGAGCATAAGAAAAAGGCCCGTTTGACACTTTTTGATAGGTTAGGCCCGAACCATGTCCAACCCAAGCCCGCAAACGGTCAGCTCTAGTTAAAATCAATGAATTCCACAAAACCAAGTTATAAATAATCAATCTTAGCTTAGGAGCGATTTTGGCATGAAATTTTACAGCATATTATTCATTTTTATGTAGTTGAATGAATGGATGTGATTTATTTATTTAATTATTGATGATGTATGAAAAATCTTGTACCTAGTATGGCCTAGTTTTTTTAATCATTATTACCCGTAATGAAAGGGAATAATGGTTCGGTTGTAATTAATTGCAATTTCGTATTGCCGTATGTAATTATATATAGTTTTACTTTCAATATCAAATGTATAATAGGCATTGTTAGGTATTCATTTGTATGTAAGTTTTTTTATTTTTGGAGACCGACAATTTCGAGAAGTTTCTATTTTTGGAAAGGAATTCCAAATCCCACCAAGACGGAGCTATTTTTGGAAAGACGTTCCAATAAAGAGGCAAGAGACCAAGGAGTTGGTTTCCGAATTTGTAATAACTAGTTAATTTTTATTTACTAGGTGGTCATACTAGGATTTTATTTTTTGTTGCATGTTTTTCATTTGCTTGTTTTCGTGTCATACCAAAATCGCGATGCATACAACTACTTAGGTTTAGATTGTCGATTTACGTTAATTTTACCGACCTAGTTCACTTATAGGTAACTAAAAATAACTAAATTGACAAGATCTCTCACATAGATGAAAAACAATTGAGAACTAGCCTTACCAATTAGTAACACCTATGAATCCCGTGTTCGTAAGGGACTCCGCAACGTGGAACCTTGTTACCAAGGGTAAGTAGGGTGATAAGATCATATGCCAAAATTGGGTTGAACTCAACCGAATAAAAGTTACTTCGGGGATAGGGATGAATTTATTTGAAATACATCAACCGAGAGTTTTAAGGTAGAATTAGTCAATAGTTGACTTACCGTTTTTACATAAAATATAACATAAGATGACTAGTTTTATCTAAAGGCGGATCTCGGAATCATTTATATAATTTTGTGAGAGATCATTATATAAATGCTAAACTTGGTAAAATTGGTTTAACAAGTACTAGTATTATGTTTATAACAATGAATGATTTATTTCCTTATTTTGTTGTAGAATCTTTTCATTCACAATGGCATTATCATCATCATCATCACCGACTCCGATTTTAGGCAAAGACTCATGGTTGAGAACCGTGATGGATGTTTGTATCCTCAAAGAGGATGAGACCAATTTTGTCGAGTGGGAATCAACAATCAAAGGGGCGGCACAATCCGACAATGTAAAAACCCGGAATATACCATGAAGGAAAAACATAATATAAATGAAATTTAATGAATATCAGAGTGTAACTCAATGATAACTGGGTCCAAATCCGGATCGATACTAAAACCAAAACTAGCTAATACATTATTCAAGGGTTCTAAAACATAAAACAAACTCCTAACGAATTATTAAGCTCGCTTCGCACATTCCCCAATCAAGCATCAACCAAACAGTAACAACTTGAACAATCTGAGAGGGGGTCGATAATCAGTCGGGAGTAACTAGATGTTCTCCCAATCATTCTTACAACAATTGAATATAACCAATAATCAATAACAATTGAAATGTGAAACCAGTAAACATGCGAGATCATCTATACTCGTGAAAGTCCAATCAAACTTACCATCATTTGAAGACATACCACGACAATCATGTTAAGATATAAACACAGCATGACATGCAAGCAAGTTACCATACCATGATATTCTCGACACCATACAAATGAAACCATACGAACCTAGACCATATGCGACACTAGATCATGAACACATACAACCCAAGTAACTCACGACTCATAGAAACATAAGGCACAATGCTAGCAATAAAGCATAGCGAATATGGTGACACACATTCCATTGCAACAGAAGGCACAAAGCTATCATCAAAGCATAGCAAATAGAGCGAACACCCGTTAGAGCGTATCACCACTGCCTCTAACGTGTCAGAGCGTATCACCACTACCTCTGACTGAAGGAGCGTATCACCACTGCCTCCATCGGTGTAGAGCGTATCACCACTACCTCCACGGTACTATGTATAGCTTATCACCATTGCCTATATGCCTAAGATCTGGCCAGACCTCTCGATGCATTAACTGTACATCGACCGACACTCGGGACCCAGAACGTTTAACTGACGAATATGGCCACCCCCGAACATAGACCAAAATAAATCTCACATCAATGGGTGGCGTTAGTTCATTCCGATAGTATTTAACTGATATTATCGTCATCTATTCAAACTAGCCAATAACAATGCACAGTTTAACCGACTGCACACAATAGAACAGTTTAACTGACTGTCCAACTCAAATGCATAGAAGTATCCAACGACATATGCAAACACAATATTATACGATCACTGAACACAACTCAACATGTGAAACAAGTATAAACAACCAAAGTTATAGTAACTTTAACTATACATAAGTAATGGATGCGAGTTTATACTAACCTCAACTATAACTTCCACATATGGCTTGAGGTTATAGTAACCTTAGCCAAACCTTGACACGAACCTAAAGTTATACTAGCACCAACCATAACCTTGAGTCATACCTCAGGTTTACGTTAGTCTCAGCTATAACTATAACTTTAAATCGTAGTTCAAAGTTATATTAACTTCAGCTATAACTTTAACTCGCAACCCAAAGTTATATTAACTTTAGCTATAACTTTAACTCGCAACCTAAAGTTATATTAACTTCAGCTATAACCTTGATTTATACTTTCAAGGTTATACCTCGTTCAGCTATAACTTTGAGTCGTACTCAAGGTTGTACTAGTTTCAACTATAACCTTGAATCATATTTTCAAGGTTACACATACTGTAACTATGACCTTGAGCAACACTCTTGGCCGTTAGCCATGCCGCCATCTAGGGTTTTCCTCGTGAACCCTAGTTGCGCACACGACACTCATAACGATTCATCAACACATTATAATCCACAATTATGATAATAAAACATACATAAATATATGAAGCACAATTAATTCATGACAATAAATAATCAAACATGTATTAATCGTACAAACAATCATTAAATCATATTAATCACATCAATTGGCATAAACACAATTAGAAGAGAAACACCTAGTTACCTTTTTAGCAATTAATGAAAATCTTCATAAAGAATACGACCAACAAAGTCTTGTCTCCAACAAGTGTCAATAACCCCAAAATCAACTTTAAAGAAAGCGGAAATCCAAATCCTTGTGATAGAAATTGTACCAAGCAATCACTCTTTCGAAAACGCCAAAGGGAAAGACATCTTCTCCTTTACTCACAAAATAAGAGACCCAAAAAGTAGGTCTAAAGGTCCATATAAATAACTCACATAAAAATATTTTGACTATAATATATTGTAGAGGTAAGAGCAAGGATTGTGAAAATATAATTTATGTATGTGGTTGAAAGAATAAAAGATATTCAACAATGAAGTCAATAAGAGGAAAGAGAACAAAAGAGAGAAACAGAAGAAGAGGCGTGGGGCAATAATTTCACGCACCAAACAAAGAATTGACCTAGTTGCTTGCTAAGTTAAATTCTATTTATAAGGAGATTAACTAACGGGCTTTTGGTCCATTAACTCATACAATGGATTATCAATTACAAATTGGGTTGGACCATATTAAAACGTTTGGAGAACTTACATAAGAAAGATAATTATTAAATTAAAATAGTGAAATTGTGGACGGACATTTTAACCCATCCAAAAGTAGATCAAACGAGAAATAATAAAATATAGGACGGAGGTTATAAGTATAGATATTTCCAAAATACATTATTAACTTCGAAATAATTAATTAAATAAAATACTTTTATAATAAAATATTATTATAAAATACGGGGTGTTACAGACAATGTCCTTCGGTACTTGACCGAGGAACCACCTACCTCGCCCGGTTCAACAACGCCTCATGCGGCTAAAGCCGCTTATGAGGAGTATTTGAAAGTCTCTAATGATATCAAAAATGTTTTGATTTGGTCAATTTGTCCCACTCTCAAGCTTAGATGCATTCCCCTTAATGCCTATGAGATTTTCTCTATAATGACTACTATGTTTTCAAAGGCACCCTAAATTCGACTTTATGAAACCGCCACCCAATTTCTCGAGGTCAAGCTTAAGGATAACCAAAAGGTTGGGGCTCATGTGCTCAAAATGATTGATCATATAAAAACTTTAGAACGTCTAGATTGTCCAATTCCTAAGAAATTGGCCATTAGCCGTATCCTAGGCTCACTCACTCCAAAATTCATCAACTTTAGGGTGAATTATAACATGAATCACATGGATAAGAGTTACCATGACATTCATTCTCTTCTTGTTCAAGCCGAACGAGACATGGAGGCTCAAGGCACCGAAAAGAAATATGTTCTTTCAATGAGAATGAAGAACTTGAACCTAGAGGTTCAAAAAGGGAAGGGGAAGGCTAAGGTCCAATTCAAGAAGAAGGCCAAGGACAGGGGGAAGGGTAAGGCCATTGTGAATGGCTCTAAGACTAAGGTCAACAAACATCCAAACGGCAAATGCAATTAATGTAGTGAAATTGGACATTAGAAACGTAATTGTCCTAAATACTTGAAGGACAAAAAAGATGGTTGTGTGACACCGTCAGGTATAATTGTGGGAAAATATCTGTATATATTCCCAATTCTTTATATGCAGGATTATAACAAATTTATAATGTATGATTTATAGTCATGAACGGAGAACAAGATACAAAAATTGGGATCAAGAATTAACCTTCTGTCCTTGCAAAGGCCTAAGATCAGATATCAAAACAGATATCCTCCTAATCGTTGCACCCAAGATGTCCTGAGAAATACCCTTTCCTGAGCTAGAAATTGCAAAATTACCTTTAATTTTGTGTAAGATGAAAGACAGAGAGAGAGGAGGGAAGTAGTCGTGTAACTCGTGTGCTTTAAGTGTAGAGTGAATGTCCTATTTATAGCTGCAAACAACCTTGCTATTAGACATCAACTAGGATTCCCCAAATCAGTATTTGGTTCTACTTATAACACTTCACAACAACTGAACAATCTAATAATTGCTCAGACCGAAATTCTATCTTTATAGAATCGGTTATATAACTCTCTCTTGTGTAATGTTTTTAAATATATTATATTTATAATCGACTAATTAAATATAACCTTTTATATTTAATTAAATCATTTAATCTTTATTAAATAATTTCATTACACATAATTAAATATAACATTTTATATTTAATTACGAATTAACATTTTAATTCGTCTTAGCTAATATTATTTAATCAGTATTAAATAATTATGTCATCATTATATTGACTAACCTTTTAGTCATATAGGGTATCAATATGATTACATTCTCATCTAATCATATCTCTCAGATTCCATCCTTTAGGTGTGATTCTTAGGGACAAGTTGATTACCGCCATCTGTATGACAATAACGTCAAACTTTCTAGCAAGCCAACCGTTATTGATAAATGTGAATCAACTGGCTAAAATACAAATTATACCCTGTGTTCCTTTAAGAGATTTATACGTGTTGTCGCACTAACGGTTGAGGACACTAGCTCCAACAATCTCCCACTTGTCCGTACAAGTGTATGTGCGATAACCGATCCTCATATCCAATTAAATTTCTCCCAGTCAACGTAAAACAATTTGCAAATCGATCTGTATTCACAAAGATCGTATTTTACAAGCGATCTGTATCAAGAGTGGTTTCCCCGACTAGAGAGTAACTCAACTGATAACGAATCATGATTCGAGTTTGACCAAGGATTTCAGTTACTACTCCTCGAGTGGCCCTGAGAAATATTAAAACCTGATAAGGGGTGGATATTTTCTTCAATTCGAATCTTGCAGATGTAAGCACAGTATGAAATGACCCAAAAAAAACTGCTTAGCCCCAGTTACGTCAGCTAGTGAGAAAGAAATCAAAGTCACCCAAAACTGCCCTTTATCTCAAGAAACAGTCGACAGTCAAAAGAATCGACTCAAGGAACACGATGGACGTCCTATCCGCACGACTCGACACCGAATGTTCAGTAACATTTAGGATTCCATTGCGTCGTCACGAAAATTGTCCTACGAGTTAGCGTTATAATCTCGTATCTGTGATCGATCAGTCAACGGTTTGACTTATGGTTTATTGAACCCACCATCAATCGACATCACAAAATAATTGTCAGAGTTATCAGCTCGTGTAGGCGATCACAGACTAAAACAAATATAATGTAATTCAGTTCACTTTGTGGTGTTCAATGTTGTCAGTACAATCCACGTGAAAAACAATATATAAAACAAAATCGATAGTGTTATAAATAGTATATGAAATAGATACATTATCCAATTCACAAAAGTACTAATACAACTCAGGAACACGTTTAATTCCCATTGGAATAACGTGCCCTTCATGTTTATCATATCTTAATGATTTAGTGAGAGGATCTGCGATGTTGTCATCTGTCGCAATCTTGTCTATCACTATCTCCTTTTACTCAGTAGTTGAATCTGCAATAACACTCTGCTTGGAGCTTTTCCAACTGACAGCAGCGTCATCTCGATCCGTTTGGAAGCTAGCATCTGCGTAACCGTTTGCGCAAAGCTCAGTGCCCCCACCATAAGTCAATACCCAATCTTTAGTCCTCCGTAGGTACTTAAGAATGTTTTTCACAGCCATCCAGTGTGGTTCACCTGGATTGCCTTGGTACCGACTCGTCATACTCAAAGCATATGCCACGTCTGGACGTGTTCATATCATGGCATACATGATCGATCCTATAGCTGACGCATAAGAAATGCGACTCATGCGCTCGACCTCTTCCGGTGTCTTAGGTGCCTGAGTCTTACTCAAATGCACCCCCGAGGTCATCGGAAGTAACCCCTTTTTGGAGTTGGTCATGCTGAATCTGTCAAGAATCTTATCTATATAAGACTCCTGACTCAGTGATAACATCCGTCGTGATCTATCTCTATAGATACGGATCCCCAATATACATTGTGCCTCACCCAGATCTTTCATCTGGAAATGGTTCTCTAACCATACTTTAACCAAAGATAAGAAAGGGATGTCATTTCCGATCAAGATTATATCGTTGACATACAACACCAGAAAGACGATCTTGCTCCCACTCGACTTGATATATAAGCATGGTTCTTCGACTGATCGAATAAAACCATTCTTTTTTATCACTTGGTCGAAACGATGATTCCAACTCCTAGATGCTTGCTTAAGTCCATAAATGGAATGCTTAAACTTGCACACTTCCTTAGGATTTTTAGGATCTGTGAAACCTTCTGGTTGTACCATGTACAAGTCCTCCTCCAAATAACCGTTTAAGAAGGCGGTTTTCACATCCATTTGCCATATTTCATAGTCATGAAATGCAGCAATCGCTAAGATAATTCGAATGGAACGCAGCATGACTACGGGTGCAAAAATCTCATCATAGTGCAACCCTTGCACTTGAGTGAAACCTTTTGCCACTAGTCGTGCCTTATAGGTGTCTGGTTGTCCCTCGATGGAGCGCTTTATCTTATAAAGCCATTCGCACTGAAGAGGTCGTGCCTTATCAGACAAATCAACCAACTCCCATATGTAGTTCTCGTACATGGAGTCTATTTCGGATTGCATGACAGTAAGCCATAGCTTTGAGTCGGGACAGGTTATGACACCTTTATAGGTTACGGGTTCGTTACTCTCTAAGAGAAAAACGTCGACTCCGTCAAGTTTCTCGATCATACCGATATATCTATCTGGAGGAATGGAGTGTCTACCCGACCTTCAGGGTTCCTCAGGAATGTTGACTGCAACAGAAGATGAAGGAACAGTTTCCTCCATTGGTTGCTCAGTAGTTGGTTCTTGAACCTCCGACAGATCGAAGGTTCTATTACTTGTCTTATTCTCGAGAAACTCTTTCTCTAAGAACTTCGCACTAGTCGCAACAAAGACGCGGTGTTCGGTAGGCGAATAGAAGTAATGACCAAACATTCCTTTTGGATAACCAATAAAGTATGTCTTGACTGATCGCGGGCCGAGCTTATCCTCGTGTCTCCACTTGACATAAACCTCGCAGCCCCAAACCCGAATAAAGGACAAGTTAGGGACGGTTCCCTTCCATATCTCATATGGAGTCTTGTCAACAGCTTTAGACGGACTTCGGTTAAGTATAAGAGCAGCTGACAATAGAGCAAAGCCCCATAATGAGTCTGGCACAACTGTGTGACTCATCATGGATCGAACCATATCTAAGAGTGTTCGATTTCCCCGTTCGGACACACCATTTAATTGTGGTGTTCCAGGTGGAGTTAACTGTAGTACTATACCACAGTCTTTAAGGTGTTGATCAAACTCATGCGAAAGATACTCACCACCACGATCTGATCGTAGTGCTTTAATCTTTCTATCCAGTTGGTTTTCAACCTTCGCCTGGAATTCCTTGAACTTTTCAAAGGATTCACTTTTATGCTTCATTAAGTAGACATATCTGTAGCTACTTAAATCGTCCGTGAAAGTGATGAAATATCTAAAGCCGTCTCGTGCGGTGATTGACATAGGTCCACATACATCTGTATGTACGAGGCCTAATAGGTCAGCAGCGCGCATTCCAACACATTTGAAGGAAATACGAGTCATTTTGCCTATGAGACATGATTCACATGTGCCAAATGATTCATAATCAAATGGAGATATAGCGACATTCTGTATTAGCTATTGTACACGTTTCTCATTCATGTGTCCCATACGATAGTGCCATAGATATGTTTGATCTTTGTCACCAACCTTTAGTTTCTTATTATTCAAGTGTAATTTTTTAATCGATTGATCTAAGACATATATACCATTCATGGAAACTGCTTTACCATAAACCATTCCATTTAAAGAGAAAATACAGCTATTATCCTTTATTAAGAATGATAATCCGTCTTTATCGAGTACAGAAACTGAAATAATGTTCTTAGATTATCTGGGTACATAATAACAGTTATACAGATATAACTCGAATCCGCTCGGTAGCTGGATCACATATGTTCCCAGGAAAGCAGCAGCAACTTTTGCTCCATTCCCGACTCGCAGGTCCACATCACCCTTTGCGAGAGGTGTGATGTTTTTTAGGCCCAGCAAATCATTACACAGATGAGAACCACAGCCGGTATCAAGTACCCAAGTTCCGAAACTTGCATGGTTAATCTCAATCATATGAATATAAGATGACATACCAACAGGAGTGACGCAGCCTGCTTTTATGTCCTCACGGTACACTGGACAGTTCCGCCTCCAATGCCAAGTCTTGTGGCAATGGTGGCACTCAATGTCACCGTCTTTGCTCTTTGTCTTGCCTTGTGAACGACTTGTCTCACCAGGCCCATTCTTAAATCTGGCCCTTTTGAATTTAGGAGGCTTAGCTACTGTTAGCTCTGCTTGAACTTTTCCCTTACCCTTTCCCTTCTTTGCAATCATGAGATCGTCTTGCTTCATGCTCCCACTCAAATTAAGATCCTTCTTGGTCTGTACGAGAAGGGAGTGTAGCTCATGAGGACTTTTCTTCATGTCATTCATGTAATAGTTTGCCCTGAATAAGGAAAAAAAATCATGAAGTGAATGAAGCAGTCGTTCAATGATTACGTTCTCACTGATCTTGCAGTTCAGGGACTCCAATTTCTCGACATTCTCAATCATATTGAGAATGCGTGGGCTAACTGGTTGGCCCTTTTGGAGTTTCGCATCGAAGAAGCGACAGGTGTGCTCATATGAAACGATTTCGGTGTTTTTAGAAATTCGTTTGTGAGCGTGGTGAAAATCTTATTTGCACCATAGGAAATGAAGCGTCTTTGCAAATTTGGTTCCATTGAAAAAATGAGTACGTTCTTTATCGCACCCGCTTCCGTAACGAAATCACTATAAGCTTGTGATACGTTAGCTCTAGCGGTGGGGCCTGGGTTAGGTGGTAACGGCTCAGTTAAATACTTGAGCTTACCATCAGCTACAGCTGCATTCCGTAATGTAGCCTCCCAGTCCGCAAAGTTGGACCCATCATTTTTCAGTCGCGTGGACCGATTCATGTGGTCCATGAAAGCCTTAAGCCAGGATTCTTTTCTTAGTGTGGCACTAGGCATGGGGGCATCATTATGACCAGCCACAGTATTTGCAGTATTATTGTTTTGTTTAGGTGAATTCTACACTGTAAAGAAGAAATTAAAACATAATAAGCATACCATCGTCTTGTAAATAGTCTAGCAAAAATAGTTTAATGTGATGACTTTAGCATTTATATAATTGATCTTCCTCAAGAACTATATAAACGATCCCTAAGACTCAATTTCAGTAAATTGATAAGCCAACCTCTTGGCTAATTCTACATTTAGAATTCTTGGTCGATAACTTTCTGTAAATTCTATCTTTAGTCTACCATAACCACAGGATCGTACGAGGGTCATGATGTTGAGGTAAAATAAGTCAACAGCTACTACTTACCCGACGTAGAAGGGGTCATATGAAGGTCCCATATGCCTGATTGCCTGGCGACGAAGAAAGGATTCATCGTAATTTGACTTATAAAAGACTAATCTCAATTTTAGGTTATAGAGGAAGATCCCATCATCTTTAATTTTAATTCATTTAAGTGAACAAATATCTAGCATGCGAGAATGAATAAACTAAGGTGATGGCTTTAAAAAAAACCGTGTGACATCTGTATATCGACACAGACTAGCATACATACTATATGAGTCAATTTTCATACATTCTCAAGTGGTTTGGTTTAGGCGGAAAAATGATGCAGAACATGTGAATGAAAAGCAAAACGGAAATAAAACCAAAAATAAAGCAAGTCCTAGTGTGACCTATCCTACCAAAAAGAACAAAAATACAACTTGGAATCCATTCAGTAATGGACCCTAGAAGCTTGTCTTGTCTTTCCTTCTTGGTGATGTAGTGGGAGTGAGCAATCCGATCTCCGTCTTGGTCTTCTTTATTACATTTGATGAATTACATAATAAAATCCTATTATTACATTCTGATTCCCAAAAACGTAAAAATATTACACAAGGGAGATTCGAGATCTCATAAATACATCACAAATTATGTTTCCTTCATTACGAAAACATAGTTTACTAAGGCCACACTAAGTATTACAAAATACAACTGATTGCAAAAGCGTAAATAAATCCATTCATTCATTCAACAATATAATATATAGAATGCATCATACTAATCAAATTAATCTTTCAAGACATAATTTCGTAATTATGTAGAGTAATTTACCCAAACCTCCATTTAATGATTTAAATTATGTGATAATTCCGTAATTAATCCCATAATATTAATCAAACAAAACATATTCATATTATCGTATAATATGAATTAATCCAACATTATTTTAAACCTTTTTAAATAATTGGGTATCAAAACTTGTGAACTTTTTCACAACATGTATACATTATCCTTATAATGCATAACAAGAAAAAAAACAAGACGAAAACAACCCGTAAAAATCAGCCGAAAAAAAACAAAAAAAACAGGTTTGTTAGGATACATTTGATTGATGATGACAATCCCAATTTAATCTTATTCTTAAGTTTCATTTCAGGTTTATCAATTCGAATCAAGAAATGTTGATCTTCCGTTATCAAAGAATTCGTGTCAATCCGTGTCATTAGTGTAAAGATAACAAGTCGTAAATCGGGTTAATAATTGAACAGATTCAAAAGTAACACTTGAAGCTTTGCTTTTCGGTAAAACCATTTTGGCAAACTTGAAAAAGAAGAAAGATCTCTTTACTTCTCTGATTTACAAAACCAAGAATCCCACTTTTATGACAAAAGAAGATTCATTAGCAATAAAGTACAAAGGCCCCTTTAACCCTTGGATATTAGCCGTATAAGTGTCCTTTGTGTACTTTACACAAAGGTCCTTATCTTCTCTTTTCACTATAAAAGAAATGCCTTCTTCATCATTTAATGCTAAGACTTCCTGCACTCATTTATTGCTTTGCAAAACCTTCTTCTTAAACTCAAATTTTCTTAAGTGTTTTTGCAAATCTTTTCTAAGTCTTCAAGTGTAACAATCTGTTTAATCGTTGCCTTTATTTATGTCTTCTTATCTAGTCTTGAATGATCAATAAGTTGTTCCTCCTCAATTCATTTACGAATCAGTCCGAGGAAAACTTGATCTTGTAATTCATACTAGCTTGTAAGTCGAGGTTCTTAGACATTGTGGTCTCAAGAACAAGAGTCGCAACCGGAGTAGGTTGTTGGTCCTTTTATTGTACGGGTTTAAGTTTTCGGAGTAGATAACTTAATTTTCAATAAAAGAAGATTGGACGTAGGCCTTTAGAAAGTTGGCCGAACCAATTCAAAACTGCCGAGTTGCTCTTTTATTTGTTTCTTCATTAAGTTCTTCTCTCGTTACTTTACCTTCTGTTTTAAACAACTGTTTGTAAGACTGTTACTCTCGTACAGTAGCTTTACCTCATTTGCTAGACGAGAACGAAACAGTTACTTAAACCGTTGTTTATTCACCGTAACTAATCTTTCTTTATTAGTTAACTTACTTAAAACAATTAAGTCAAGTTAAAATTTTAAATAGTACCTAATTCACCCCCTCCCCCTCTTAGGTACTCGGTCTCCATACCCTTCAAGGTTGCTCTGAAAAAAAAACATTCTGCTCAAATTTCTTTTTTTATTTTCGCGTGAATAGTACCGCCGTGAAAAGTACGGCGAGTTTTTTTTTGTTTTTTTTAAAAATAAAAATAAAAATTGAACTTGAAAAATAATGTCGGGTTGCTAAAATACAAGATCGATAACATTCAAATTCTGATGCTTATTAGACATTGATATAATCTTAATAATTCAAATTAACCTTTTAAGACGAATATCAAGATTATCCTGGGATCGATTATTTAGCAAATTATTTCATTCAAGAACATACAAGACGATTTCCTTTTACGTTTTAACTCAATCCTTATTAAGTTAAAACATCTACAAATTTATTATTTTGTCATCTTAACTGATTAATACAACAACAATAATAAATCAAAAAGGAAAAACAAAAAAAAAGATGTCTCGACTAAGAAAATTGCGACGACTGTTTTTTTTTCTTTTTTTTTTCTCTAAACGTTTATGAAAATCATACAAAAATAAATTTCAAACCTAACGCTCTGATACCACTTGTGGGAAAATATCTGTATATATTCCCAATTCTTTATATGCAGGATTATAACAAATTTATAATGTATGATTTATAGTCATGAACGAAGAACAAGATACAAAAATTGGGATCAAAAATTAACCTTCTGTCCTTGCAAAGGCCTAAGATCAGATATCAAAACAGATATTCTCATAATCGTTGCACCCAAGATGTCCTGAGAAATACCCTTTCCTGAGCTAGAAATTGCAAAATTACCTTTAATTTTGTGTAAGATGAAAGCTAGAGAGAGAGAGAGGAGGGAAGTAATCGTGTAACTCGTGCGCTTTAAGTGTAGAGTGAATGTCCCATTTATAGCTGCAAACAACCTTGCTATTAGACATCAACTAGGATTCCCCAAATCAGTATTTGGTTCTACTTACAACAACTGAACAACCTAATAATTGTTCAGACCAAAATTCTATCTTTATAGAATCGGTTATATAGCTCTCTCTTGTGTAATGTTTTTAAATATCTTATACTTATAATCCACTAATTAAATATAACCTTTTATATTTAATTAAATCATTTAATCTTTATTAAATAATTTCATTACACATAATTAAATATAACATTTTATATTTAATTACGAATTAACATTTTAATTCGTCTTAGCTAATATTATTTAATCAGTATTAAATAATTATGTCATCATTATATTGACTAACCGTTTAGTCATATAGGGTATCAATATGATTACATTTTCATCTAATCATATCTCTCAAATTCCATCCTTTAAGTGTGACTCTTAGGGACCAGTTGATTACCGCCATCTGTATGACAATAACGTCAAACTTTCTAGCAAGTCAACCGTTATTGATAAACGTGGATCAACTGGCTAAAATACAAAGTATACCCTGTGTTCCTTTAAGAGATTTATACGTGTTGTCGCGCTAAATGTTGAGGACACTAGCTCCAACAATAACTCCTTCTTTTCACTATGTGATAGACATCAATTATGCTTGCACCTCTACTTGGGTATTAGATACCGGATGTGGATCTCACCTTTGTAATCATTTGTAGGGGTTAAAGGACGTGCGAGCACTAGCCAAGGGTGATGTGGATTTACGCATGGGCAATGGAGCTAGAGTAGCGGCCACCATCGTAGGAACTTATAAACTTAATCTAGCTAGTGGTTATGTTTTGTATCTAAATAATTGTTATTTTGTACCTTGCTTATCCAAAAACATTATCTCCATCTCCGCTTTAGATGCGGAAGGCTTTTGCTTTGTGATCAAGAACAATCGTTGTACTTTTTCTTTTAATGAACTGGTTTATGGTGAAGCTATTTCAGTGGGAGGTATTTATGTTTTAAATGATGTCAACAATAACGTGTATCATGTAGAGAGCAAGAAGCTCAAAAGAGGTGATCCAAATAAATTCTATTTTTGGCATTGTCGTTTATGTCATATAAACGAACGTCGCATTAAGAATCTTGTTACGACCAAAGTTCTCAAGCCAATTGGTTGCAAATCATATGGCACACGCGAATCTTGTCTCCTTGGCAAGATGATTCGTGCACCTTTTACTGGAAAAGGGACACGAGCTAGAAAGGTTTTGGCCCTTATACATACCGATGTATGTGGACCGTTAACAATCACCGCTAGAGGTGGACACAACTACTTCATTACGTTTACTGATGATCTAAGTAGATATGGATATGTTTACCTAGTAAGGTATAAAAGTGAGTGAAGCTTTTGAAAAGTTCAAAGAGTTTCAACATGAAGTAGAGAATCGGTGGGATAAAAAGATCAAAACCCTACGATCCGATCGTGGTGGTGAATACCTAAATAATGAATTTGATTCGCACCTCAAAAAATGTGGCATAGTATCACAATGGACTCCTCCTGGAACACCTCAATTAAATGGGGTTGCCGAAAGGAGAAACCGAACTTTGTTCGACATGATTTGGTCAATGATGAGTCAAACCGAGCTTCCTGATTCTTTTTGGGGCTTTGCTCTTTTGTCAGCTGTGTTCTCACTGAACCGTAGTCCGAATAAGGCAGCCAATAAGACTCCATATGAGATATGGAAAGCTAAGAAACCTTATTTGTCATTCATGAGAATTTGGGGATCCGACGTTCAGAGCAAGTCTAACGCCAAACTCGCACCCAGGTCTGACAAATGTCTTTTTGTAGGATATCCCAAGGAAACAAGTGGTTACTACTTCTACAACCGTCACGAAAACAAAGTGTTTGTGGCTCGTGACGTTGTCTTCCTAGAAAATGAATTTATTTCTAGAGGACAGAGTGGGAGGAAATTTGAACTTGGTGAAGTTCAAGAGCCACAAACCAAAAAGGAAGTAGAGGAAAACGTTTCCTCCTCTTCCGAAGCGGTTGTAGTTCCTAGGAGGTCAGGTAGAATTGGGCATCCACCTGATCGTTACATCGGTATTATCGAGGAAGATAGTGATTTATTGCTTTTAGAAACTGACGAACCCACTACCTACGAAGCGGCTATTACTAACTCTAACTCCGAACATTGGCTTCAAACCATGAAATCCGAAATGGATTCTATGTACGAGAACCAAGTTTGGGACTTGGTAGATTTACCTGAGGGAGCTGAGTAAGACCCCTTCAGTGTAAATGGATCTTCAAGATCAAACCCGGTATAGATAAACATATAGATGTTTACAAGGCTAGATTTGTGGCAAAGGGTTTTACTCGAAGTGTCGAAGAACTTTGTTTGTACATGAACTTCAGTGGGAGTCTAGTGACCTTCCTAATTTTATATGTAGATGACATATTACTCATTGGAAATGATATACCAAGTCTTGTTCCGTAAAAGAGTGGTTAGGGAAACATTTCCAAATGAAAGATTTAGGAGAGGCTCAGTGCATCTTGGGTATCCGAATCTATAGAGATAGATCTAAGAGGATACTAACATTAAGTCAAGAAGCTTATATTGATAAGATTCTGGATAGGTTTAGAATGAGAGACTCTAAGAGAGGCTTCTTACCTATGGGTACAGGAATCACTTTGAGTAAGTCACAGAGTCCTACCGAACCCAAGGATATTGAACACATGAAATTGGTCCATTATGCTTCCGTTGTTGGATCAATCATGTATATTATGATGTTCACACGTCCTGATGTTGCATTTGCTTTGAGCATGACGAGTCGTTATCAAGCCAAACAAGGTGAGAGTCACTGGATAGCTGTAAAACCCCTCGCGGCAGCGAAAAAGTAAACATACAAAACATGCCAAAAATACGCGGAATTTAAAACTTTTGACGTGATAAGAAAACATGCGAGGTGTCTTAACAATATTAAACATACGGAAGAGAAATGAAACATAAATAAGTATATAAGTGCGATACAAAAGCAGCCCGAGATAACATATCCCTACAGGCACAAAATACTGAAACGTAAGTCTAAGGTCTAGCTAACGAAAGGTAAAAGTCAACGATGAAGGATCATCGCTCGCTAGCCTCAACGTAACCCCCTGCATCAGCCCTCATGTACCTACACACATACAACATGTGCGCCACAGTTAGTGGGGAGTGACTAGAGTGCTCTTAGCCACCTATTGTCAATAACACATAACACGTAAGGCATTCAACATACTCCAACATTTATAACATGCGAAGCATATATAAATCTCAATCTCAAATCATCATGCAATACTCGCAAAGACTCTCAACCAACTTCGGAAACCATTTGGAAGGAGAGCCGGTTTCCCTTCCGGTTGCCCGGCCGGGGGGTCTTTCAATCCAAACTATTTACAAAACCAGACTAAGAGTCGTCCAATGCCTTGGACGAACAATACTAAGATAACCAAGTATCATACATTCCCAATCACAAACTAAAGCATGCTCAATAACCGATTCATCAACACAAGAGATAGGTCACCAAGTGACTCGACTCCAACAACTATAGGTCACCCAAGTGACTCTACAAACAAGCTAGGTCAACCAAGTGACTCTACTCCAACACTATAGGTCAACCAAGTGACTCTATTCCAACAACTATAGTTCAACCAAGTGACTCTACAAACAAGAGATAGGTCACCAAGTGACTTGACTCTAACTACTATGAGCAGGCCGACAATCGACTCGTCTATATACTATGACATCCTCAATCTCAGACTATACAACCCCCTGGTAGGACGACATCAAATGACTGTCCTAGTCTAAACCTGGCCAGACTCTCGGAGCGCAAACGAATTACGATCCCCGATTCGACAAGTGCACAAGGCATCCCCAAGACCCGAACTAGCTAGGAACGAGATATGCCCGAAGGCGGGCAGACAATCTAAGACCTGACTGTGAGACCAAGTCACTACGGCCAACCAGCTGCCGGTCCACCGGCTGGGAACCCTTTTTCCCATATTCTACGAAAACAATCAACAACAAGAAGGTCTCCCAGCCGGCCGGCCGGCCGCCGGTCCACCGGCTGGGGACCCTCTTTCCTCAATCTCTACCAATTTTTGCAAAACAACACAAACACCAAATGGGGCTCTCAGCCGGTCGACCGGCCGCCGGCCCCTGACCGGCTGGGAACCCCCTGTCCCAAATCGTGCATTTCGCTATTTCCAAAGATCATTCAATTCTTAATGGTTTGATTCCATACTTTGATTATACTTCTAAAATCATAAATTACAGCATATAAAACACTTATACTACATCTTAAAATCAATATCATAGGTTACCCATAATCACTCATAACAACAATTGTAAACATCCATTATTTCCACATAAACACCACCATGCTCATTATCAGTACTCAATAAATCATATGAGAAACATATAAACATCAAACCCTAGCATGATTTTAACTAATTTACAACATCACAACCACAATCCTCATATCCTAAACATGTTTCTAGTAACTAAACATACTAAAAATCATGAAAAGTGCTAATATTAGACAAAAGGCCGTGATGCGGAACCATCTTTAATTCAATCCCAAGAAATATTATTAAGTAAAGATACAAGGCATATTAATCAAAGTTACAAGATAGGATCAACTTCCGTTCTTAGGATTGCTTGGGAAGGAATTGGACCCTTGGGGCGTGCGACTTGAGAAGGCGTGAAATCCTAGGTGATTAGGGTTTGTGACTTTCCTTCTTGTTTCCTAGTTTGTTAGTTAATTAATTAAGTTTGTTACTAGTTTGTTACAACAAGGTTGTTACAAGGTGGTTACAAAGTTAGTTATTAGTTTGTTAGAGTTTGTTATTAAGTTGTTAGGGTTTGTTACTACAACTTAATCTTTTATTTGTTATTCTATCTTTTAGATTAAATAAGGATTATCTTTAATCCATAGGATAGAAATAGAAACCCTAAGAGTAGTAATAGTACACGGTTTGGCCGAGCACTTGGGAACCGTGTAGGAGTTCTATTTTGTTTCCTATTTCGTTCCTAGTTTGTACGGATGTCCTTACTATAAATAGGCATCCTTAGTTGTTTGTTTTATTGATTCAATTATCAAATTATAAACAAATTTTCTTGTTAAGTTTTACTTACAAAAAAACCCTAAAGTATCTGTGTGAGCTTTAACCCGAAGTATCTGTGTGAGCTTCAAAATAATTGAGAGGGTATCTGTGTGAGCTTGATCAATTATCCTATCCATCGACAATCATAAATCATTCATCAAATCGTTTCACAAATCTTTCAAGTATTAAGTGTTGTGCCTTATTACGTCATCAACAATCTTCATTCAAGAACCACCGTCCAAGAAACGCCACCACCGTGACCACCGTGCCACGTCACCATCGACGGCCACCATCACCGGCCACCCTTCGTTCATTCTTTCATCGTTCTTGGTTACTTTTCGTTCTTTATTCATTCAAGATTGTATTATTTTATTAGTATTTTTATTCCGCTGCAACATCCGTATTTTTGTTGATTATCTTTATTGATTATCACCCCAAATACGCATCAAATTGGTATCAGAGCTTCGGCTCTTGGTCTAATTTTTATTATACCAGTTCTTGGGAAAGTTTTTATCACAATGGTATTGAGAAACCTACATATGGAGACCGACGAAGAGATCCACGATCACAGGGAGAGGATTTTTCGTACGAAGTGCAAGATAAAGAATAAGGTGTGTACTATGATTATTGATAGCGGTTCTTGTACTAATTTAATGTCCATAGAGGCAGTTGAAAAATTACAACTACCCAAGATTGATAAGAAACAACCTTATAAGCTCTATTGGCTTGATGGAGAAGAAGGGATTAACGTAAACCAACAAGTCTTAGTCCCATTCAAGATTGGTCCATATGAAGATGAAATATGGTGCGATATTGTTCCTATGAGTGCTAGTCATATTTTATTGGGAAGACCATGGCAGTTTGATCGAAAGGTGAAACACAACGGAAGGACCAATGTTTATAGCATACCTAAAGGAAAAACAATATTTGATCTTCAACCATGGGTTCCAAAGAAAAAGAGTGAACCCAAGAGAGACGTAGAGGAGATGTTAATAGATGGGAAAGAGGTAGAAGAGGCGATCACCAACGGAGAACCAACGTTCATGATGGTAGTGAGGGACGTAGGAAGCCGTGAGAGTGGCGAAGAGGAGGGTCGGTGTGAGGTGCGAAATTTATTGGAGGAGTTCAAAGATGTGTTTCCGGAGGAGCTACCCGACGGACTACCACCATTACGAGGGATAGAGCACCAAATCGATCTTATTCTAGGAGCAGCCTTACCTAATAAGCCCGCTTAGCGTTGTAATCCGGAAGAGGCAAAAGAATTACAAAGACAAGTCCAAGAATTGATGGATAGAGGTTATGTACAAGAAAGCCTAAGTCCATGTGCGGTACCAGCTTTATTAGTGCCGAAAAATGAGGGAACTTGGAGGATGTGTATTGACAGTCGCGCCGTCAACAACATCACGATTAAATACCGATTTCCTATACCAAGATTGGATGATATGCTCGACGAACTCGCAGGATCAAAGGTATTTTCTAAACTAGATCTAAGAAGTGGTTATCATCAAATGAGGGTTAGGGAAGGAGATGAATGGAAGACAGCTTTTAAAACGAAGCAAGGGTTGTACGAATGGCTCGTGATGCCATTTGGGTTATGCAACGCTCCTAGTTCGTTCATGAGGCTAATGAATGAGGTATTAAGACCTTTCGTAAATAAATTTGTGGTTGTTTATCTCGATGATATTCTTGTGTATAGCAAAAGTAAAGAAGAACACAAGACACATCTAAGAGCGGTATTTGAGATGCTTAGAAAGCAAAAGTTATATGGGAAGCTAGAGAAGTGCACGTTCATGGTAGCAAGCGTGATCTTTTTGGGGTACATCGTGGGGGAAAAGGGAGTAAGCATGGATCCATCAAAGGTTGAAGCGATACAAGCTTGGCCTATTCCTAAAACAACCACGGAGGTAAGAAGTTTTCATGGTTTAGCATCGTTTTATAGGCGGTTTATTCAAGGATTTAGTTCTATCATAGCCCCTATTACGGAGTTGACAAAAAAAGGGGAATCCGTATGGACATCACACGCTCAAAAGGCGTTTGAAGAAATAAAAAAGAAACTTTGTTCGAATCTCGTACTTGCTTTACCAGATTTTAGTAAATTGTTCGAAGTTGAATGCGATGCGAGTGGGGTAGGGATCGGCGCAGTATTGGTGCAAGAGAAACGACCAATTGCCTATTTTAGTGAGAAATTGAACAGTGCTAGGTTAAACTATTCCACCTATGATAAGGAGTTCTATGCTATTGTGAGAGCTTTGGATCATTGGGCGCATTATTTACGCCCTAGACCATTCATATTACATTCGGATCATGAAGCCTTAAAGCATATTCATGGACAACAAAAATTAAATCCAAGGCATGCTAAGTGGGTTGAATTCCTACAATCTTTTACATTCTCTTCAAAGTACAAGACAGGTAGTTCAAACATAGTAGCAGATGCATTGTCAAGGAGACATTCTTTGTTGGTTGAACTAGATGCAAGGATTCTTGGTTTTGAGCATATTAAAGAACTATATAAAGAGGATCCCGATTTTTCAAAGGAATTCTTGAATCCGGAGGGGTTATACACCACGCAAGACGGCTACTTGTTTAAGGGAAACCGTTTGTGCATTCCTAAGGGATCGATGAGGGAATTACTTGTGAGAGAGGCGCATGGAGGCGCTATAGCTGGCCACTTCGGTATTCAAAAGACTAATGAGATGCTAGGAGAACACTTTTATTGGCCCAAGATGAGTAAAGACGTTCAAGATATTATTGGCAAATGTGTAATTTGTCAAAGGTCAAAGAGTACATTCAACAAGGGGCTATATACACCTCTTCCCGTACCAGTTCAACCATGGAATGAGGTTAGTATGGATTTTATTTTGGGATTACCACGTACTCAACGCGGTAAAGATTCTATTATGGTTGTAGTAGATTGTTTTTCTAAGATGGCTCACTTTATACCGGGTCATAAGACGGATGATGCAACAAAGGTAGCCGATCTTTATTATAAGGAGATTGTTCGATTACATTGAATACCACTTACCATTGTATCAGATCGGGATGTTAAATTTCTTAGCTATTTTTGGAAGACCTTGTGGAGATTAGTTGGTACTAAACTTTTATTTAGCACCTCCCACCATCCGCAAACGGACGGCCAGACTGAGGTCACCAATAGGACGCGCGGGAGTTTATTACGTGGGTTAGTGAGCAAAAGTACCAAAGATTGGGATATCAAGTTGGCTCATGCGGAATTTGCATACAATCGTACTCCTTCGGCCACCACGGGGCGTGCACCATTCGAAATCGTCTATGGGGTGAATCCGTATCTACCTATTGATCTAGTACCTATCCCAAAGAAAGAAATTATTAGTTTTGAGGCAAAGGAGAGACAAGCCACCTTCATGAGGATGTGTGAACAAGTTAAGGCTCAAATAGAAAAGGCCAATGCTAAATATAAAGAGAAGGCAAATAAACATAGAAGACAACCGGTGTTTAAAGAAGGTGATCTTGTATGGTTACACTTGAGAAAGGAACGTTTTCCATCTAAGAGGAAGAACAAGCTTATGCCTCGCGCGGATGGACCGTTCAAGATTCTTGAATGCTATGGATCGAATGCCTACAAAGTCGAATTACCGAGTGAATATGGGGGTGTAACTGCCACGTTCAATGTGGGTGATTTATCTCCTTATCTAGATGACACAGACTTGGAGGCCAATTCTCAAAAAGAGGGAGAGAATGATGCGGAACCATCTTTAATTCAATCCCAAGAAATATTACTAAGTAAAGATACAAGGCATATTAATCAAAGTTACAAGATAGGATCAACTTCCGTTCTTAGGATTGTTTGGGAAGGAATTGGACCCTTGGGGCGTGCGACTTGAGGAGGCATGAAATCCTAGGTGATTAGGGTTTGTGACTTTCCTTCTTGTTTCCTAGTTTGTTAGTTAATTAATTAAGTTTGTTACTAGTTTGTTACAACAAGGTTGTTACAAGGTGGTTACAAAGTTAGTTATTAGTTTGTTAGAGTTTGTTATTAAGTTGTTAGGGTTTGTTACTACAACTTAATCTTTTATTTGTTATTCTATCTTTTAGATTAAATAAGGATTATCTTTAATCCATAGGATAGAAATAGAAACCCTAAGAGTAGTAATAGTACACGGTTTGGCCGAGCACTTGGGAACCGTGTAGGAGTTCTATTTTGTTTCCTATTTCGTTCCTAGTTTGTACGGATGTCCTTACTATAAATAGGCATCCTTAGTTGTTTGTTTTATTGATTCAATTATCAAATTATAAACAAATTTTCTTGTTAAGTTTTACTTACAAAAAAACCCTAAAGTATCTGTGTGAGCTTTAACCCGAAGTATCTGTGTGAGCTTCAAAATAATTGAGAGGGTATCTGTGTGAGCTTGATCAATTATCCTATCCATCGACAATCATAAATCATTCATCAAATCGTTTCACAAATCTTTCAAGTATTAAGTGTTGTGCCTTATTACGTCATCAACAATCTTCATTCAAGAACCACCGTCCAAGAAACGCCACCACCGTGACCACCGTGCCACGTCACCATCGACGGCCACCATCACCGGCCACCCTTCGTTCATTCTTTCATCGTTCTTGGTTACTTTTCGTTCTTTATTCATTCAAGATTGTATTATTTTATTAGTATTTTTATTCCGCTGCAACATCCGTATTTTTGTTGATTATCTTTATTGATTATCACCCCAAATACGCATCAGGCCGAGTTACTCATTATTGTCACCTTAAAAGAGCGATTCTTGATGCGTGTCTATTTTATGATGTTTTTCATCTATTTTTTACACGCATTTGGTCGCTCATTTACTATGTTTTAGCCCTTATTTCCCAACAATCGTGTACTTTCGTATTTTTATGCACTTTTGCAGTTTTATGCGGAAAAGGGACGATTTAGCACCAAATTCATGCCCTCGGGATTTTTGCATAATTAAGGAACAAAGGAAAGTCAACTGGAGTCATTATTTAAGTACCAAAAGTCAAAACAAGAAGAACCGGAGAATTCCTACGCGGAAGCGGTCGACCGACCTACTATATGGGTCGGCCGACCTGGCCTGAAGATTAAGAAGTCCAAAATCTTAAAGAGGTCTCTAGATAAGGTTGAGTCGGTGGCTCTCACTGAGGAGTCATCTAGTTTTTTGTCACATGTTATTGCCCCTCACAAACTCGATGATCCTGGTAGTTTTTCTGTCCCTTGCAATATAGGAACGTTCCTTGTGAAAAAGGCTTTATGCGACTTAGGAGCTAGTATAAGTGTCATGCCCCTAAGTGTTGCCTTAAAACTAGGAATGACCGAATTTGCAGTAACCAGCATGACCGTCCAGATGGCAGATCGTACATCTATGGAACCCATAGGGGTGTTGGAAAACATCCATGTGCGTATTGACAGGTTTTTCTTTCCAGTTGACTTCGTAGTTTTGGACATCCCAGAGGATGCCCATATACCTATAATACTAGGAAGACATTTCCTCCACACTGCGGGAGCCATCATAGATGTAGGCACTGGGACTTTAACCTTCAAAGTAGGAAAGCATTCCATTATCTATGGCCTATCTTATAGGAAGAAGGATGCTATGACCCCCATCACTTGTAATGCTATCACTTCTGAAAAGAAGTATGAGGTCATCACTACTTATCCTACTTTATTGCCTACTCCCGTATCTGTTTTTACACCTCCGCCCCAGATTGGGAGCAATATGGAGGATACTTCTATTTTGACTAATGCAGGAATTGGTTTGGGGAAACCCAAAATAAAGGAAGTCACAGTGCAGAGAGGAGGAATGGGATTCTTGAGCTACAAAGAAGATGAAGACCCAGATGTTGTGGATCGGGAAGAAAAGAAAAAGAGGAGACAAGCTCAAGAGGAGAGGTCGTCGCATATGCTTTGCGACGGAAAGAAGATGTTTTGCTACTCAAGAAAACACTGTGGAGACTACGGCATGTCGTCAAAAGCCGTGGTCGGATATATTCCGCATCTTTAGCGGATAGTTATTTCAAGTTTCAGTTTTTAAGACAATTTACTTGTGTTGTTTAAGACTTTTTAATTTGGTTTGCTCGTAGTTTTAGATCTTTTTCCGTTATGCTTGCGTAGTTAAGACTTTAGACTTGTTTCTGGCATCTCGCGCATTTGCTGGGCGCATATTTATTGCATTTTCAGGTTCTACGAAGAAACGAAGACCGCTGTTCAGCAGTGAGGTCGACCGACTTGAAATATGGGTCGGTCGGCCTAGTCCCTGCATTCCTGAGCGGTCGGTCGACCTAATATACGGGTCGATCGACCTACCCGTCCGTCGCAGTCTGTTCGTTTCTTCCTCGGGAATCATGCAACCGTCTTAGGTACTTGAGTGGCACTGTTGGCCACCAAAACCTCCCAGCTTACGCTGGTTTGGGGAGGTTTTTCTCATGCGCCTATTAATCCAGTGAGTTCTTTCCAATTTTTCCTTAGTTTTTATTTTCCTTGCATCTTTCTTTTAATTTTCCGAAACCTTTACTTAGGCTAATGCACAATGGGGACATTGTGCGGGTTGGTTTGGGGAATGGTTTCGTGTCACATGCATTGCATTCTGCCACACGTTTATTGCATTTCTGTCTTGTATTTCTTTTCTTTATTTTCCTTATATATACAAAGAAAAATACAAAAAAATGAAAAAAATTCAAAAATTCCAAAAAATGCACGTTTATTTTAGCATATAGGTCGAGTCGGAACGAAAGTATTTCAAGGATGATTTAGCTATTTCACATATTTATGCCTTTACATTGCCTTGTCAACTTGTTTTAGTATAAGAGTCTTTTGCATATCTACGAGTTCTTGTCAATTTGTATATCTTGAGACTTGACTTATACCTTGGCAACCTACTATACATTCTGAGTTTTTAGAGCCTTATTCCTGGTTTCATTCTTAAACCAGTTGTCTAGGATGTGAGTAGTACTCCCCTTGGAACATGTTACATCAATATGCATAAACATGAACTTGAATTGCTATATACTTGTTATACTATCTCGTTTTGTGAGTCTTGATACGTGCATTTGGGATCCCTTTCTCTATTTTACCCATAAGCTTCACATAGCCAAAATTGCCTTTTTATTCCCCCAAAACTACATCCCATACGTAGCCTACCCTTCCAAGCTAGTATTTGTGGTCTTTGGTTTATTTTTTTTGAGGCATCTTGGTCTGTATGCTATCTTGAGCAAAAAGAGAAAAGAAAGAAAGAAAGAAAAGAAAAAGAACAGAAAAATTCAGAAAAAGAAAGAAAAGAAAAACGAAAACGAAAAAAATCAAAATATACAGCAGAAAGTAGGTCGACCGACCACCTTCATGGGTCGGCCGACCACCTGACAGCATCAGAATGAAAAAAAAATTCGTTCCAAATTCCCTTTCTTTTATGTGTTATCACTCCCGTACCTCATTCAAAATATTTGTGAGTCCTTTCTTATATTTAATGTGAGAGTTGTGCTACAAAAAGAGCACTTTCTTAATATCAAAAGGGTGTGAAATATGTTGTTGGAAACCAGTTTTACTAGCTTGGCTACTAACCCCACATATCCAAAAACATCTTAACCACCTTTTACCTTTTACCTCACATATCTTTCATTACCTCGATTGCATGTATCTGGGTCATTTAATGAGTTTGTTATACATAGTTGTAGAATTCTTGCTCATGTTAGATTGCAGGCATGTTTCCATGGGTCGCAGTTAGGTGAGTGTCATGACAAAATTACTTCTTTCTATCTTTTACATATACTCACCCTTTGCTTCATGAGTGTCTCGAGCGTACCGCGAGAGTCCATGGTATAAAGTCTCTATAGTCTCTAGTGTTGCAAGTTTGACGACACCATAACTCGTTTGCATGATTTATATACTTTCTCATTTTGTACTTGGCATTTGTTTAGGCTCACATGTAAATTTCGCTCTGAGATTGAAATCGTTCCATTAGTTAAGATCGAGTCTACTTCTTGGTTGAGGGCAAGCAAGGTTTGGTTTGGGGAATTTGATGCGTGTCTATTTTATGATGTTTTTCATCTATTTTTTACACGCATTTGGTCGCTCATTTACTACTCCCTCCGTCCCGATCAATTGTTATCTATTGCTTTTGACACAAAGATTAAGAAAAGAAGTATAAATGAATTTGGACCACACAAATTATATGACCCCACATGTAATCAAATGTCATCCACAAAAAGTTGCCAAAAATGGAAATAGATAACAATTCAATGATACACCCCAAAATGGAAATAGATAACAAATGACCGGGACGGAGGGAGTATGTTTTAGCCCTTATTTCCCAACAATCGTGTACTTTCGTATTTTTATGCACTTTTGCAGTTTTATGCGGAAAAGGGACGATTTAGCACCAAATTCATGCCCTCGAGATTTTTGCATAATTAAGGAACAAAGAAAAGTCAACTGGAGTCATTATTTAAGTACCAAAAGTCAAAACAAGAAGAACCGGAGAATTCCTACGCGGAAGCGGTCGACCGACCTACTATATGGGTCGGCCGACCTGGCCTGAAGATTAAGAAGTCCAAAATCTTAAAGAAAGCCCAGAATTCTCCTAAGCCCGTAAAAGAGGTCGACCGACCCACCAAATTGGTCGACCGACCTCAGCAAAGCCCAGGAACGTTTTCGGAATTTGATTAGAAGTATGGAGTCTTTAGGAAACTCGAATTTTCTGCCCTATATAAGCTAATCTTGTGATTAGGGTTTGGCATGGAGTTTTTAGAACAAGCTACAATAAAGTTCGTAATTTAGTTTTATTCCATCTTTTTAGTTTGATTGTAATCTCTCAATAATTCTCAAGCATTCATCAATAAATTCCGATTTCTGGTAATTATTCTCGTAATCTAGTTTTATTATTGTTCTTACTATTGTTGCATCCGGTTTAAGTTAGAATCCCAAGCTTTATTTTTGCATGCTTAGATTGATTTTCATTATGTTTTCCATATTTATTCCCGTTTTTATTATTGTTTCAATTACCATGCGTAGCTAAATTTCATATGTTAGGATGTAGGGGATGAATATGCATAGGTAATAGAATTCCGAGACCGACTTGTAGCAGAGCTGTGGTCGGCCGACTCAAATAATGGGTCGGTCGACCAAGGCGGTGGTCGGCCGACCGGAATAGCTGGTCGGTCGACCCACTCGCGCATTAATCCTGTTTCGTCTTTCCTTGTTGACTATAATAACCTGCAATGAGACCGAAAGGAGACTTGTAGGATGTTAGTAATGACCTACCCAAGATTGAGAGATACGGGAAGGGCATTGGTTTACACCTTAAGACGGCTAGGTTACTTAAGACTGAAAGGTATGTGACCTAGGATTTAGGAATCACCCTTATTGTTGACACCCAATAATTGTGAGACCTAGGAACTAATAGCATAGGCCGAAAGGAGCTATTAGGTATCATAGACCGAAAGGATATGTTACACCCCTTACGCGACTGCAATACATGTTGACCTTAGGATTTATATTACCTTAGCTATTTATTACCCGAACATCCTAGCATCCCTTTTATTATATTTTATTCCCATCTTTTATTATTTTTTTGTTTTAATCTTTGCTTAGATTTAGTAATCAACCAATCAAACCCCCAAATTTTGTTACCTTTAAACATTAACATTCAAACAATAAACACTCCCCACCTCTTTGTGGTTCGACCCTAACTTTCACTATCTATAGTTTAAGTTTAGGAATTATAAATTTATCTTTGGTACCCTCAACGACGGGCATCAATTCTTCACTTCTAATCTTCTACAATGTACGAGTCCTTGTCCGGGTCGTCCGAGTCAACACCTACAAACAACAAAAACGGATTATTATGGGGTAATTTCGAGTTTACCTCAAAACAGTCCCAAAATCGACTTTGAAATTTAAAGAGGTAGAAAGAACGAAAATGAAGAGATGAAAGCGTAGGCGAAAACCTTGCGTCAATCGGAGTTGTAACGAATCCACAAGATTGAATTTTGTGAAGATGGAGATATGAGAAATAAGAAATGAAATGTCTGATGTTTTGTTTCTTGAGCAAGGGTTTATGAATGTTAAGGAAATGAGGAGGAAGGTTCCTTTCACAATTGGTTTTAAGTTAAGCTTGAGACGGGTTTCACTCAAGCGATTCGGGAATTATTTGTAAACGGAAAACCAAAGAAAACACGATATCTTTAGATTAAATAAACTTAAGACGAAACTTAACGACATTTCTTAAAATAAAACTTACGAATTATAATTAAAGTATTATTAAATTCCAAAAACTACTTTAAATTATTAAAATTACTTTTATAAAAATACGGGATGTTACAATAGCCGTAAAGAACATCCTTAAGTACTTACGAAGAACTAAGGATTCGTTCTTAGTGTTTGGAGGACAAACTGAGTTACGTCTGATGCCAGTTTCCAAACCGATAGGGATGATTTAAAATCTCAATCTGGCTATGTCTTTATATTGAATGGAGAAGCAGTTTGCTGGAAGAGCTTCAAGCAAAGCGTCACTGCAGATTCTACAACAGAAGCTGAGTACCTGGCAGCATCAGAAGCTGCAAAGAAAGCTGTTTGGATTCGGCAATTCATGGATGGACTAAGAGTAATCCCTACAGCCGTGGATCCTATAACTATATAATGTGATAACAGCGGGGCTATTTTTCAATCTAAAGAGTCGAAGTCTAGCAATAAGTCTCGACATGTTTTGAGGAAGTACCATGTAATTAGAGATTATGTGGATAGAAGGGAAATAGATGTTTGTAAGATTGGGACAGACGATAACATCGCTGATCCTTTAACTAAGCCCTTATCAAAGGCTAAGCATGATGGTCACATTGTCTCCATGGGTTTGAGACAAGTGCCTGATTTTCTCTAGATAATGTGATATGTAATGATTGGATAATATATCAATATTTTCATATATGATAAATCACATTTATTGTTTATGATTCTTTAGTGAATTATTATTTTTGTTTGACTATATATACTTGGTTTATCCGAATTGATTGTATGACAATGTTGAACACCATTCAAGTGAACATGATGAACCATGTATTGTCCCTGGTCACTCACTGAGTTGACGTTTTTATGTGACTGGATTGTAAGGCGATCGATGGTTGGTTCAACACCATGGGGTCATAGTGATGACTGGTCGATTACATAGACAGACTGTGCGACACTTTGCCGGACAGTGACACATATAGAGTCTCTTATCAATTTAATTTAATTGAGGCGTGGTCGTGGCGGGAACTATATAGTATTTCAATGAGTCGATTCTTTTGACAAGAGACCAGTTATCCGAGTCGGTGTAGTTTCCGATTGACTTTTGGTTTATACTCTAAGTCATACTGTAAATAAAAGGGCACCCAAAGGACATTTGTTGGGTCATGGTGATCTACATTAAACAGGAGAAATTGGGTCAACAGGAGTTGTCCGCCCAACGTCATGGTATAAACATCTTTGGGCAACTCGAGGAGTAGTTACTGAAAATGTGTGGCCACGCTCGGAAATGATCTATGGTAGATCGTCCGGTCAGACGGTATCTCTCCAGATCGAGAAAACCACCCATGACATAAGTCAAGTGCAATTGCGACTTGAAAGACACCTTGCATTGAGTGGGAAATGTGAAACGGACACGAGAATTGGTAACGCACAACTTGTATCGGACAAGTGGAAGATTGTTGGAGCAAGTGTCCTCCACAATAGTGCATGTACAAAATAAATCTCATTAAGGGAATAGATTTGGGATATTCACTAGCAATATTAATCAACTGATCAACGTATATCGGTAACGGTTGGCCGGCTAGGGTTTGACGTTACTGTTGTAAGACGGCGGTGATCAGTTGATCCCTAAAGGTCTACACCTAAAGGATGAAAACCCAAATAAGAGAATTAATTAATTGTATTTGATACAGTTTAATTTCCGACTTTATGAGTTGAGTTTATATCTTATTTTAATGTTGTTAAATAAGAATTAGATTTAGTGATTAAAATGTTAATTCACTAGATATGTAGAAGTTATATGATAATTTGAAGTAAAGATAATAAGTTATTTATATTTACAAAGAGTTGTAAATTGAAATAATTAATTATTGTGGGGTACATTATATGATGATATAATGGTGAAATACAACTTAAAATGTTAAGTGTATGTTATTTATTAGTTATGATATTTAAGTAGTTAAATGATCATATTAATAATTAATTGTATAAGATAAATTGTCACATTTCTTATATGCATTAGTGGGACAAATGTCAAGAAACAAAATGGACCCGAAAGTCCATTATAGTAAGCGACATGGTCTATATAAGGACCATATGTGCCTTATTTATTTAGAGGACAATTTATTCATCTCTTCATAAAAAAATTCTCTCTTATCTCTAGCATGCAAAAACTCAACATTATTCACTAAATCACAAAAAATACTAAGTAGTAGTATTAGTGAATATTACTAAGTATAGTAGTAATAATAGTGATATTAGTAATAGAGTTAGAAATACTACTACTACAATATCTAGCTAATATTTAGTAGTATAGTTGTGATCTTCATCTTGGGTGCTATCTTAGGAGGTTTTCTATACTTGGAGACCCAAGCTCTTGCTAGGAAGATCATCCAAGTTCCTAGTACTTCATCATCAACACTTGTTGATTGATTTTCTTACAACCTAATGTGAGAAAATTTTCTTCTTAATTCTTTATTTAACCTTTTTATTCACATGCATGTACATAGATCATCTTCTTACTAAGTACTTGATATTTAGTTTCATGCATTATGTCTTAAGATTGTCTAAGACGAGCTTTCATAAATGATTATGTAATAGTTCCGGACATATTCAAAATTATTAAATTTTGTTATATAATACTCCCTCTTATCCACAAATATTGTCCCATTGTTAAGAAAGTACCAAATTTATGAGATATTAGTTGTTTAATATTTTGGTTGGGTAGGGGTAGGTAGATTGGAGAGAGTGTGTTGGGTGGGTAATAAATGGAATTTGGTAGGGGTAAAAAACAAGTAAAAAAGTTACTAAATATGGACACTGAGACACGTTGCTAAATAGACGGAAATGGACAATGGGACATTATTTGTGGGTAGGAGGGAGTATTTAATTTCATGTTATGCATATGTTAAACAGAAATTAATGTTTACGATTATTACATAAGACTTGATATAAGTTCATAAATATTAATTTGTACGTAAACAATTGAGTTTCAGGTAGTTATTTTGCATTAAAATCATCCTACAACATTGCGAGTCCCATCAGAAAAATTAAAAAAAAAAACAGTGTTGATGACGTGACTCAACCAGAGCCTCCTAAATATTCCTACAATTATATAGATAAGATGGGATCTAGTATCCGTCGCCGTCGATGTAATTATTCATATGATCATATCGTCCACAAAATTCGTACAACGTTTAATTTTGCCTTTCTCATAAAATACACTCAACATTTCTTCTTTTAACTTCAAACTTGATTGAATTAACGAAGAGAATAATTGACAAATAAGATAGTTCCTCGTTGAAAATTTAGTTCGTTTTATTAACAAATAAACAAACCAATTCAAGTTTATCAACAAATGGAGACTCATAAAATCAAATAAACATATACCATCTCAATCAATATTAAATAAAAAAACACAAATAGGATCATACACTCAGGTGTATAGAAGCAGGGTACATTAGGCCCACCTGATATATAATGTTCTCATTTTTTTATTGGAGCCCAATAAAAAACAAATATCTATCATTTTCTGAATCAACTTTAATTCCAATCAATTCTGATTGTTCAGATTCAATCCATGCATCTGTGCTATAAGGAAGCACATTAAGTACTCGTTAAAATTTGATGATATATGGACACATAAAAATGCGAGCGATTACGATAATAATATGATCTAACGTAAAAAGAATACGAGCTAATATAAAAAGAATACGAGTTAATATTAAAAGAATACGAGTTATTAAAATAAGAATATGAGCTATTGATATAAGAATACAAACTATTAATATAAAAATATGAGCTATTAAGATAAGAATATGAGCTATTAATATAAGAATACGAGCTAATGTAAAAAAAATATGAGTTTAAGAAAATCACGAACTAAAAAATACGAGCACAAAAGAATACAAGTTATTAGCCTAAGAATACGAGCTAATATAAAAAATACAAGTTATTAAGATAAAAATACGAGTTATTAATATAGAAATATGAGTTATTAAGATAAAAAATACGAGCTATTAATATAAGAATACGAGTTATTATTATAAAAATACGAGCTATTAATATAAGAATACGAGGAAATGTAAAAAGAATTGACTAATAAAATAAAAATATGAGTTATTACCTTGATATAATAATTAAATAAACCGAAAGATGGAGATATAATAATTAATGAGAAAAATCAATTAGTGGATGATGGATGAAGATGAGTTAGAAAAAATAGGGAAGAAGTTACATAAAGGAAAAAAAAAGGAAAATGGAGTAAAATTATTACTGATTTTTTTTTTTCAAAAGTAATTAAGAAAAAGACTAAAATTAAATAAACAATCCACGGTGGCAACTTCACAAAATGAACAAACTATCAACAATCGAACAACCACAATACAATTGTTGATTCATAATGTTTGCGTTCAATCAAACAACGACTTGCGAAGACAAGCACCAAATATCAAGTCAATAATCAAGCAAAAACTTAGAGCAATTGCAATGGAGTGGTTCTTGTATTGAGTTTTTTTTTTTTTTTTGGTAAAGTGTAAAAAATATATTAGAAACCATCAAACGAGAAGGTGTGAACCTTCCTTTCATGCTTTGTTACATCCTCAATCTATCTAGCCAGGTTTTATCCTTATGAGGAATTCCACCTTGACATCTTTGCTCTATTTTCATACAAGTTTCTTCTCGAATACATTAGTAAACAATACTAGGCCTTAGGTAAGTATGATTGACCCACTGAACCCAAAGTTTATCAGGCTTAGCATGGATCCACCAAGCCAATTTACCCACAGCTGCCTTATTCCAGAGCAGGTCATCTTTGATCCCCAGCCCTCCTTCCTTTTTTGGCTTACAAACTTTTTCCCATGAGACTGGTGGTACTCTTTTATAGTCAACCCCTCCATCCCACAGGAAGTTCCTGCATATAGCTTCCATCTGTTGAATCACTGAGGTTGGGAGAATAAAAATTTGAGCCCAATAGTTATGTAGAGTTTTTAAAACAGCTTTAATGAGTACCAATCTCCCTGCATAAGACAATTTTCTAGCCCCAATGGCTCTCACCCTTGCTTGGAGCTTGTCTATAATAGGCTTGCAGTCTTTTTCATTCAGTTTTGTAGGTTTTATGGGCACCCCAAGGTATCTAAATGGCATACTTTCTTCCACACAGCCTGCCACCTCTATAACATCCTGCTTTACATCCTCCTGTACTCCATTAAAGTAAACATTTGTCTTCCCTGGGCTCATTTTCAATCCTGAGGCTGCTGAAAAGGTAGCAAAGGTCCTTAGCAGAATCATAATGGAATTGATATCTCCTTTACTGAACAAGAGTAGATCATCTGCAAACATTAGATCTGAAAGCTTCATAGGCCCACAAAGAGGGTGAAAATTTAATGTCATTGTAATTGTGGTATGGTGCAAAAGCCTGGACAGGTATTCCATACAAATAGTGAACAGGAGAGGTGACAAGGGGTCCCCTTGTCTAAGTCCCCTCTTACCAGCAAAAAAGCCAGGAGAAGGATGTTAATGTAACACATGCCATCACCAGATTAGTGAAATTACTAGGGAACCTTAATGCCTGCATCATTTGTAGTAAAAAATCTCATTCTACAGTGTCATAGGCTTTTTGAAGATCAATCTTGAACATGCACCTAGGGGACACAGTCTTGCTCCCATACAACCTGATTAAGTCTTGGCAAATTAGTATGTTTTCCATGATGCTTCTGCCCTGAATGAACCCTCCTTGAGTAGGGGAAATTAAATCTGGTAGGACCTTAGCCAATCTGTTGCATAGTAATTTGGATATAATCCTGTAGACCACATTGCAACAGGAGATGGGCCTAAACTGACTGACACTTTTGGGGTTGTTTACTTTAGGAATAAGTGTCACATTTATAGTATTCAGTTGCTTCAACATTTGACCTTCAGTAAAAAATTCATGAATAGCTGCACATGTATCATTGGCCACTGTATCCCAGCTTGCTTTAAAAAATTTGCTAGTATAGCCATCAGGCCCAGGGGCCTTATCATCTGGAATGCTGAACAGAACATCCTTAATTTCTTCATCACTGACTGGTTGCTGCAATAACAGGGTATGATCATCAGTGCAAATGTTACCCTGCTGGACTATGTGAGATACCACTGGAATGGTTGTTGTTCTTGTGCCCAGCAAGTTCTTATAAAAATGTAGAAAGGTGTTCTGAATCTCATTGATTTCAGTATGGACCTCCCCTTCTAAATCCTCAATTAGGTGGACTTTGTTTTTCTTTCTCCTTGCCCTCAACAGTCCATGAAAATAGGCTGTATTTGAATCCCCTTCTTTCAGCCAATGAGCCTTAGCTTTCTGCCTAAGATAAGCATTGAGTTGGGTCTGCAAATGGACATATTTCTCATGTATCTCATATTCTTGTTGCATTAACTGTTCATTCCCAGGCTGCTGTACCAGTGCCTCCTGCAAATCTTGTAACTGAAGTCTGGTTATCTCTGTGGTATTCTCTATATCAGAGAATTTCATTCTATTCAGAAGTTTCAAAGGCTGTTTCAGGGCCTTCAGCTTCTGAACCAGAATATACTGCCTAGTACCATACAAATCTGACTGCCATTGCTGCTCAACCATTTCCTGATAATCAGCTCCATTACACCGCATACTGTGGAACTTAAAAGGCCTTTTCCTGTTTGTATTGCCCAGTCCTTCCCTGAGGATGCAAGGATTGTGATCAAAGTATCCTTCAGGGATATAATTTGCTTGCATATCAGGCAATAAACTGTCTCATTCAACATTTGTAAACACTCTATCCAACTTAGTGTATACCCTATCCTTAGGCTGCTGCTTGTTGGTCCAGGTGTAGTAGGCCCCCACTGTTGGACACTCAGCTAGCTCACAGTATGCAATACAGTCCTGGAAAGGTATTGCCTCAGCTAAATTGAATCCACCCCCTAACCTTTCCTCAAGGAGCATAACACAGTTAAAGTCACCCCCAATAGCCCATGCCCCCTGCATGCCATCAGCTATCCTAGCAAGGTTAGTCCATAAACTTTCCCTTTCTGCAATGCCATTGAAGGCATAAATCATAGTGATCTGAAACTTAAGCTGTCGAGGAATGTGCAGCACTTCCATATGAATATATTGAGGGTCATATTCAATGAAATCAATATAGTATTCCTCAGGTTGCCAGCCTATCCATATACGCCCACCAGGATGAGTATGGGTGTTGGAGCTTATACTCCAATTATTGAAGATGTTCATAGCATGATGATGGTTTTGTGGTTTAATCTTAGTTTCTAACAAAGCAAAAAGCCCTACATTATTCTGAAGCAGCAAATTATTAATGTCCCGCTGCTTATCTACTTTATTCATACCTCTAACATTCCAAATCCCAATAATCATTGGGGTTTGGATGGAGATGGTGGCCTGCTAGTCTCTCCTCCCTGTCCAGCTGTATTAGTGAGTTTATCCTTGTAAGTAGGACTTGCAGTAGTGTTTGATGGACTAGTCATAAACCCTCGAGGCATGCCATAGATGGGTTCCTCTTCTGCTCTGTCATCTTGAGTGTCTGCAGGTGGACTCTGTTGTGTAGCAGTCAGTGTTGGTACCTGCTTAACTGGTGGGAGAGGTGGTCTAGCACCATTGGTGCCCACCTTCCTCCTCCACACCTGTTTGCTCTTTGGTTGCTCCTTAGTCCTCCTACAGTTGATAGCCATATGTCCCATAATTTGACAGTTAGAACACTTACTAGGGATCCATTCATACTCAACTGGTATATCAATGATGTTACCCTTCTCATCTTGTACTCTAACGTTGCTAGGGAACTTTTGACCCACTTGAACTTCAACCATGATCCTAGCAAATCCCAGTCTGGTTCTGTATTCAGTAGGTTCATCCCTCTTTATGAATTTGCCTATCTTGCCTACTATCTTTGGTATACTAGCTCCCCACAATTTGAGGGGTAGCTTGTGTAGCCTTATCCACGTAGGGACTGTCTTCACTTCCTCCTTCTCTAAATCAACATCAGGCAGCCATTTCTTGATGATGACTGGTTTACTGTCAAATAAATGTATTCATGCAGCCAGAACAGCTTCCTGCATCTCCTTCGTTTGAAATCTCACCACAAAAACACCATTAGGTAGGAAGGATATTGTCTCTATCTTATGATGTTTCCATACTCATTTTATATAGCCTTCAAAGACAGGCCAGGGTGGATTGGATCCCAGGACAAAACCATATACGGCAAACTTCCAGAAGTCCACCTCTTCCTGGATGTCTTCTTCTGTGATAGTGATTACGTCCTCTTCATCATCCATTATCTCTACTATCCTCTTCCCATGTATATCATACCAGTCTCCCTGGGATTCCTCTGGTTCATTGATATCCTCTTCCTCTGGTACAATAGGATCAGTAGTATTGCCCTGATCATCACATTCAGTAAAGTCAAAGGGTGCAACACCTACCAGTTTTGTCATACTTCCATGCTTGCTTGCCTCCTCTACATTAGGTACTTTCGAGCCCTTTTCATTCCTTCCTTTATCTTTGGTCTTCCTGCTAGTGATGTTGCGAAGTTGAGATGGTGAAGAATCCATAGCCATGGTGCACAGGATCTTCAAAAAGTCAACGCCGTCAATTCGTTCTTCTTGTATTGAGTTTATAACCAAGAACTTTAAAATAAAGTTTTTACCATTGTGAAATAAAGTTTGTGTTTGAAATCACAAACTGGGTTTGAGAATAAGAACTGAGTTCTTCCAAAAATAAAAAAAGCTGACAAAATAAGGTAGAGTTGTACGTGAATGGTACGCACGAATCATTGCGGTCAGTGTAACACAAACCAGAAAATTTGTTCTAAATGAACAAATTGTGGTGGGCCCACCATCATAAATGAGTTGCAGGGTTTGTTTTCCCACTTTGCAATTTCACTTTGCTGCAAAGTCTTTTTTTTTTAATTTATTATTTTCAGCCATATTTTTGTTTAACGTCTAATTTTTAAATTTAAGTTGTTAATTTTTTTTTTTTTCAAATTTATCATATTTTCAATATAAATAGATAACACATCTTATGTATATTTTCACTATCTACCTTTTATTACCATATAAAGTTCAACATAAAAATATTATGAGAAAAGTAGTCGTTCTTAAAAGTAGTCGTTATAAAATTAGTCGTTTTAAAATTAGCCGTTATAAAACTAGCCGTTATAAAAGTAGCCGTTTTAAAACTAGCCATTTTAAAACTAGCCGTTATAAATTAAAACAAGTCTATTTATATAGAATGCTCAAGTATGAATTTTCTCACAATTCTCATTCAGTTTTTCCCTTCTCTTACTACATAACATTATTCACTCTAATACTACAAAATGTCTCTACTAAATAACAATAATAATGATGATGATGATGATTTAGAAGAAATTGTCATCGGATTTCTAATAGATGAGCTAAACGATGATATGGACAATCAAATATATGAAATGCTAATGGAACAACAAAGAGAAGCTTTAAGCCTCACGAGACAACATATGTTTCGTGATCGTGTAGAAGCTCACAATCGTCTCTTCAACGATTATTTTGCTAACAACCCTCTTTATCCCCCACAAATGTTCCGTAGAAGATTCCGCATGCAGAAAGATTTATTCCTTCATATTGTTCAAACTTTGTCAAATCAGTATGAGTATTTCCAGCTGAGGTATGATGCGTGGCACAAAACTGGACATAGTCCAATTCAAAAATGTACGGCAGCTATTCGACAACTTGCTTATGGATGTCCACCAGATACTTGTGACGCGACTATATAAAAATCGGTGAGACGACTGCAAGGGAGTGCCTAGTTAATTTTTGTCATGGGATTGTAGAGATTTTTGGTCATCGTTATCTTAGGAGGCCAACTTCTGCAGACGTTGAACGTCTACTTGAAATGCATAATCAGCGCCATGGGTTCCCAGGAATGTTAGGTAGTCTTGATTACATGCATTGGCAGTGGAGGGCATGCCCAGTTGCATGGCATGGGCAGTTTACTCTGCAATTAAATACGGGCTCAAAGGCGCACACCGAATTTTATTTCCTTTGAATTTGCGGTTTTTGTCAGTTTCTTAAGGGCAATTGCAATGGAAGAACTTTTTATAAAGTTCTTCCTTTGCCATGTTAAATAGCGCACCCTTGTCTAAACTCACGACAAGAATGCTAGCAAGAGCGTCAAACACTATTTTGTCAAACACTAGAGCATTCATAATCGGTCTCGGTTTGCGTGTGTTGGGATTAAGGTTTGCAATGGGTAGGGTCTGGATAAGGTCCAACAAAACCCAGACTCGACCCTGAGTCACATACCAGCTTGGACCCATACCCGACCCAAACCCTAAAGGGTCTGAAATTAATGGACTCATACCCGACCCAGAGCGTCCGGTCCGGGTAGGGTCTACCCTAGGGTTTGCTTTTTCCCTTGACTAAGCAATTTTTCCCTAAATAATATCATTTACCTAATACTCAAACTTATCATTTTCGTTAATTTCTCATTATTGTTAATGGGTATTTGCATATGCGTATAGTATATTACTGATAACTAATAACAACCGTCTGTATGTGTGTTGTTTGGTTTATTAACGTTCGTATGTGTGTTTTTTTCTTTTTTTCTTTCTTTAATAAATATAAGGGTCTAAGGGTCGAGTAGGGTCCCAACACCAAGACCCGGACCCAGGCTCGAATTTTTTATGTAAGACCCATACCCGATCCATACCCGAGTGGGTCTCAAAAATTCAGACCCATACCCGACCCATGAGGGTCAGACCCTGAGGGTCTAGGTCGGGGGGCCGACCCACTGCCTTCCCTAGTTGAGGTCCTAGTCTCGATCATCAACGGTCGACACACACATGTTTGTTAGTAAGTTATGAAGGTAATAGTCGTTTATAAGAAAGCAAACAACAAACAAAATAAGGCAACAAGGTGAGAAGCAGATTGATTGACTAGGAGTCCTCATAGAGACAAATTTGATATTTCTAGTCTGGTAGCTGTGAACATTGATGTTGCAAAATAGCGTTACGTTTTCTAAACTCCTAAAAACGTATCTTAAACTAAAAACGAGACTCCAAGATTCGACGCGTAGGAAGTAGTCTTGGAGTACTAAATGATATAAAAAAACTATAAATGAAAGTACAAAAAGTGAAATACGAAATCTACGGGCTCGAAGTGAACGGACCGCGTGCGCAATTTCTTGGCTATGAGGTATAATTTGCTACTTGGTATAGTGTTCATCCTTGAAAGTCAAGTAGAATGTTTGGGCATATTTTCAATGTTTTGGATATGACATGCGCGGTCGTTGCAATCCTAATTTCCTAATTTTATTGGGTTAACCATCCATTAGCACCAGGGAAACCCGAATTGATGTTCTAAATGAGTCTCTAACTATGAAGTTTAACAGAAGGAGGGTCAAATTTGAGATTAATTCACCTAGTTTCGAGGTCTATATTCGATTGTTTAACTACTAGGGGATAAACTTTAACTCAAGACCTTTAATCATATAAATTTACTATTTTCATTGTTTGCTTAGTTTTAGTATATTAAATTTCAGGGGTTGTTTTGGTTGGGGGTATTTAGAAAAAAAGGGTAAAGGAATGAAAACACTTTCATTCTTTTTTGTTGTTGTTTGTTTACCTAATTTTTTCTTACCTTTACTCAAATTTTAAATAGGAACACCCACAACTCCTCTAAATTGATTGATTTTACACCTACTCCGAGATTACCCATACTTTTTCCTTACCACCTCTCTCATTACCACCGCTAATAGACTTGCATTCACCTCACTCCACCTTGACAACAGCCCCACAGAAGGCTCTGGTGGTCCCCCACCCTAAGCCACTCGTCGACGCCACCTCTTTTGGTTAATCCCTCTAACACCTAAACACGATATTAATACAACAGGCACCACCGAATTTCCTCCTCCACACCCTAAATTATCATATTCAATGTGTTTTAGTGTGGGGAGGAAATTCACTGGTATAAGTTGGTATTGATGATGTGGTGTTTAAGAGTTAGGTAAGGTGGATTTCGCAAGGGAGATGAGCTAATGGAGGAGATGATGCATGGTCGGCCATAGAGGGTGCCGTCGTTGGAAGGACAGTTGATGGAGGCGGTCGAGGTTGGCACCAATATAGACGGTTGGGGTGGTGGTGGTGGTTAATTTTGGGTCTTATTTTTTCTTTCCTCTATTCAGGTCAAACCAAACAAGTGAATACATCAAGGGAAGCTCGAAACTCTTTTCTTTTCCTCTATTTCCCTTTTTTTTTTTTTTTTGGTTCAACGAAGCGCGCACTTAGTCGCATTACAATAGGGGAGGGGGGATTCGATCCTAGGACCTATTGTCCACAATACCTCTGTCTTAACCACTAGACTAAGACATCCTCGGTTCTATTTCCCTTTTTTATTCTCATTCCCTTTCCCCCCATTCGAACCAAGCACCACACCCCTCCCCCTTAGCTACTCACAAAGACACGGTCCCTTTAATTAATTACTATATGTTGCTTGCACAATAATTACATTATTTTTCTGTGAATTTGATACTCGACTTAGCTCTACTATGTTATAAAAAGATACTCCGTGATAGAAATTAATTATATATCATTGGTAGCATACGATTTTAGCTCACTCTTCCGCTATAACAATAACAATCTCATTATACCTTATTGATTGAAAAACTTGTGTTCCCTTTACCTTGTTATTGACAAAAATGAAAATTGTTGTTGACTTAAATTTCACATTGATGAATTATTAAACTATATAAGAAATTATTCTTCAAAAATGATTAGGCAATTAGTGACTTGTCTAATGTACCATGCCAGCCTAATCATACGAAGACGTGAGAAGATTTACGCGTAGGGGTCGTTTACCACTTTCGTATATAAAACTAACATTCTATGCATAATAATAATAATAATAATAATAATAATTATTATTATTATTATTATTATTATTATTAATATATTATTATTGGTGAGTCTTTCTTACGACAGGTATATCCGTCGCAAATTTTTAATGGGTTAAGTTTTCCCACTTGGGTAAATAAGACAATGTATAGGGAATATCAATATGCTTGTCTAATCCTACCCGAGTGGATAATATTTGACCCGTCGCAAGTTTGCGACGGATACACCCGTTACAATAACGAGAATTTGTGAATAATAATAATAGTAATAATAATAGTAATAATAATAATGTTTAAAAAGTCTGAAATTATAAGCTTGTTTTTGTATCCCATATCATTGTTTCTAATTATTAGTATCACCACCGACTAAATAAATGTTAAACTAAGATGATATTCATGTGATTGGTAGTGCATTCCCCGTTGTGTGGCCTTTTAATTTGAAAGAAGATGATGATGACAAGTAATAAAGCATGTTTTGGGTGTTTATAAAAACAATCTTATGCCCCAAACTGATATTGATTGCTTCATTTTGTTTGTTGGCAAAATTCATTTTGTCATGTGATTGATGATTGATTAAACAGAAGTTATTGGGCAAGAACGTATTAAGACGGTTTTAGAAATTAGTTAATTACCTCTTAAAAATATGCTAACTTGAAAATCACATGAATTGAGATTTTACTCTTTTGTTTGGTTTCCTTTTCTAACTAAAATGGAGGAATTGAAGCTTTCTATCTAAACTTAATTCTTACATGATGTGGGAAATGATTTATTTAGTCCTCTTTTGGTCATTTAATGTCTACTTATTTTATATTTGAGAATTATTATTCTACCATTGTTCATAATTACTCTTTTACTTTGTTTTTTTTTTTTATATATATATTGAGAGTAGTTAATATTACGAAGGATATATAAAGTAGTAATTATTATTAAAGATCATGGGAATTAAAGTGCTTTAACCAAACAACATATAACAACTTAATTCTTGAAAAATGTGAATTACTTAATGACAAACAAACAAGTTTAAGTTATTTCCCATGAATCTATAAATATAATTAAAAGACAATCTAATGCATCACATTTCACCATTCCACTATTTGAACTTTTTGACGAAATGGGATGATGAAGCAAATTATTTATCGCTTTGGGGCCCATTTGAAACTATTTCTTCCAAATGGGTTCACGTCATCACTTTTATTTATTTTTCAGATTTTTGTACAAAGCCGTTGCCTTACACAGCGACTTTACCTGTGTTGTTTTAAAAAAAGAAGCACAACAAATGAGAGCAATTGGCAAAAAAATGTAAACAACGAAACCGCTACTTAGGGTAGCGGCTTTATAGCTGGCCAAAAGAATGCCACCAACTCACTCTCATAACCACTCTCTTATCCCAAGCAACCCCTCTCTTACATAGAAGAATATCCAGGAAGCATTATTAGATGCTTGTTAGATTAAAGACGGGACTTATCTGGCTGTTCTTATCTGTATACACCACACTTAACTGGTTGCTGACTCGCTGCTTTACACCATACCTGCTACCAAACTAAATCTATCCTATATACGAGAAAGTCTTTTCATTAAGAATTTGAGGGCAGGCAAGCTCCCCTCTTCTTTTCTAACCCAAAGCTTCTCTATTTAATCTCATAGTCTAAATCTTATATATGAGTATAATGGCAAGTTGTATATGACGAACAAAGTAGAACATTACTAGACAAGACGATAATGCTGAGTTGGTGTTATGCGAATCTATAACTGCATCTGTCCACTTTATAAAAAAGAAGCTCTCGAAAAGTCAGTCTATCCGCCCACATCTAAGACCCCTTTCTCCTCCCACTTCGTCTTCGATTGGAAAGGGAAAGCGTTCCATAGTACATGTATGATTTAGTTAAAATTTGAGTTAAAATTTCATGGTCAAACACATACGATCCCGAAGTTTGGGTTGGAAGTTGCGGCTGCTCTTGGAGAACAACGGGTAATGGTGGAATCGGACTCTCTTATTGTTGTGCGTGCCATGGTCAAACACATACGATCCCGAAGTGTGCTCAGCCTGTGTGTTAGCGATGTTTGGTCTTTATGTTCCCTTTTTGATTTTAAAGGTTTTCATCATGTAAGACGTGGGGGTAATACTGTAGCTCATTTGTGTGCCCGTTTGTGTTCGGATATCGGGGAAGAACGGGTACTTGTTTCTGACTTTCCGAGTTCTGTCATTTCTATGGCGGAACTCGACCTTATTTAATAATATTACCTCGTTTTCTTTCAAAAAAAAAAAAATAAGAATCCGACATAATTTATCCTTACAAAATTAGCTACACACGTTTTGTTTTTGCCTGTTTTAGTTGTTTGGTTAATTGAAAACCATTTTTACAATAAGTTTATTTGGTCATAAAAAAAGTATACTTTATAATATTTGTTCATACTAATGAAATTAGTAAACCTGTCGATAAAGTGACAAATAATGAAGTATATACTATATACCCGAGTATAAAATAATGGAGGACTTGTTACATGAGTTGCCCATTATTTAAAATAATAATAATAAGGATAATAATAAATACAACAATTAGGGTTGTATATAGGCGTTATAACTACGTATACGGAATAAGATTTTATTTTCTTGTAAGGACGGTATTTATGTAATAATAATAACTCAACTTTGACCAGCAATGATAATATATTAATATTATGTCCTTGAAGATGAGATGTCTTTGCCGACGCTAATTGTAATACAGTATCAAATACAATTAATGTGTGGAGTATTTGATGGTGAAATGACTAATAGTGAACAAAGCCGTGTTTTTGTGGTAATTAGGCCAAAGCTTATCCTAGACTGCTTCAATCAATAGTGCCCCTCCAACGGAATGAATCAATAATGTTCATTCACATAAGACCATCCCCAAGTAAAAAGTCGATTTAATCGAGTCAATAACATATTAATTCTTAATCTCACCTAATTGACATTGACTCTTTTTACCCTTCCAGGCAAAAGGTCGATTTAATCGAGTCAATAACATAGTTTTTTTTTCTTTTTTTTTTTCCTAATTTGTAACCAATGAAAATTTGTCACATAAGGGGTTAATAGATGAGTCAATTTAGTCCACCTTGGGTCACAAATTGACCCTCAAACACCCTTGGGTCAATCCTAATTTTCTATTAATTGTAATTAACTTGACCCAAGCAAGCAATTGACCTAGCAATTGACCTTGCTTGGGGATAGTCTAATGCAAGTACATTATTCATAAAATGCTTTATTTCCTCTTACTTGTATTACATGTCCACTTATTTTATTATTAAAGTAGTATATCCGTCTTCAACTTATGACGGATATTAGAGGCGAATTTATAGGGGTGATGGGAGAACCCTCACCCCATTAATCAGTAAAAAAAACTAATATATATTTATCTATGTGCTAATATTTCCATTAAAGTTTAGTGCCTTAATGGTAGAAACATTCTCACCATCATAACAACTCAAGTTCAAACCCTCACAACTACATTGACCTTGACCAGAGTCGTTCAATTTACCGTTTGTTTGCGGGATTGGTAAATTATCCTTCGTCGCAAAGATATTATCCGTCACAAGTAGACCTGTCAAAATCTAACCAGACCCGAAAACCGACCGTAACCCGACCCGTAAATAACCCGGTTTTTTCAACTCGAACCCGAAAAATATCCGAACCTGTTTTCATCCGTAAACAACGGGTCAAAACCCGATCCGCAGTGGGTTGACCGTCTCACAAGCCAAGATTCTTTATAGTTGAATACTACACAAACCCTCACTCATTGTGATTCATGCACATCAACGAAAGCTTGATCAAAAGTTTATGTTTTGGGGTCTATATTCCACTTTCAGATTTTTTTTGTTTTTCATTTTCTTTCAATTAGAACTGTTGTATTTTAAAGTTGTTATAAAATTATATTGGTATCAGAGCCTCGTGCTCTTGATTGCATTACCGCAAAGAGTTTGATCCTTTTTGAGTTTATCTTTTTTAATGAATTCCACAACCGTCAAATGTCCTGTCTTTGATGGCACGGACTATGGCTGGTGGAAAAACCGTATGATGCATTTCATACAAGGAACTGACTATGAGTGTTGGGTAATCATACAAAACGGTCCTCTCTCTATCACTTCCACCGACAAAGATGGTGCTGTAAGTGAAAAGGAACCAAAGGACTATACAGCGAGTGATTACAAAAAGGCAGAAAAGAATGCTAGAGCCATATCACTCTTACAATCCGGTATCGGAGAATCTGAAACAAGTCGGATTGTTGGGTGTAAAACGGCCAAACAAATTTGGGACAGCTTAGAATTGGCTCATGAAGGAACTGTGCAAGTAAAGAAACAACGTATTGACATTCTAATGCAACAATACGAGTCCTTTAAAATGCTACAAGATGAGTCAATTAAAAGCATGTCTTCACGTTTTTCAAACATAACTAATGAACTTTCTAATCTTGGTAGAATTTTTGAAACTGAGGACATTGTCCGAAAAATTCTAAGAAGTTTAACTAAGAAATGGCAAGCTAAAGTCACTGCCATCGAAGAGGCAAGAGATTTAACTACACTCACCTATGAAGCTTTAATGGGATCTCTTATGACACATGAGCTGGTGCTTGAAAATGATGCTGATGAGAAACCCAAAGCTAATGGATTGGCGTTAAATGTCCTTTCAAGTGATAATGAAAGTGATCTTAAAGAAGGGGTTGCCTTGCTTTATAAACGTATTGCTAATATCATTAGAAAGCAAAATCATGGGAAGTTCAATAGTTATAAACAACGAGAGACTGTACCTTCTTCATCACGTTCTGGTTCAAAAATGGGCTGTTTTAAATGTGGTGAATGAGATCACCAGATTCGAAACTGCCCTATGTGGGAAGAAGAGAAATCTAAAGAAAAACGTGAAAGATCTAAGCAAGAGTACAAACGTGCTATGATGGCTGCAGTTTGGGGTGAGTCTGATTCAGAAGACGATGAACCCTCAAAAGAGGAAGAGAAGCTGTGCTTGAGATCTGTTTATAAACCAAGATCTCAGAGAAAGAGGAATGAAGACACTCTCAGATGTCTTATGGCTCATTCAGATGCATCAGACAGTGAATCAGAGGATGAGGTAAGTCTTTCACTAATCAAAACTAACCGAGGATGTCTTAGTCTAGTGGTTAAGACAGAGGTATTGTGGACAATAGGTCCCAGGATCGAATCCCCCTCCCCTATTGTAATGCGACTAAGTGCGCGCTTCGTTGAACCAAAAAAAAAAAAAAACTAATCAAAACTAAAGTTCGTTCTCTATCTAAAGAAAAGATCTTGAAATTGTTAGAGGAAACACTTGATAATAGTTATGAACAGAATAAACAAATGAGTATCGTGCAATCTGAAATAGAAAGCATAGCGGAGGAGAACATAGACCTTAAGCGTGAGTTAAGGAAAGTCAACAAACAAACAGTCAACCAGTCTGTTCAATCTGAGCTTAGTACAAAAAATGAGTCTCTTATTCATAAGATCGATGTCCTTATTAAAGAACTTGATGAATTAAAAGAGTCACATGCTGTTAAGTCGGCTAAATATTCTGATACTTGCTCAAAACTTGATAGACTTAATGTTGAATACGATGATCTCCTATATAAAAATAAAAGATTGCTTGAGAAAGTAAAGAACTTGGAGACAGACTTAACTAATGCTAGAAACGTTGCAGCTAAGTGGGAAGGAAGTAACATTGTGTTAAATTTTCTGGTAAATCAATCTAAGAATACAAAAAAACTTGGATTAGGTTATGAGTCATGTTCTGACACAAGACAAGACGATCCTCAATATCGTACTGTCTGGGTCCCTGAACAGAAAATAAACACTCCTCCAGAATGTTCAAATGTGCATGATTCCTGCTCTGACAGTAGACAAAACAATCCTCAATATCATTCTGCCAGAAATCCTGAACAAAGATTAAACACACCTCCAGACTGTTCAAAGCAGGGAGACTTCATTTATGCTAAGAAACCTGCTCCCCATGATAGAGACTTCAGGAGACGTAAGTATGTAGGTTTGCCTGAGTACATCATCTGCAACTTCTGTGGTAATGCTGGTCATGTGTTTAATGCTTGCAAAAAACGTTTAGGACATTTGGATCACAACATTAGAGTCGTAAAGAAAATGTGGATTAGAAAGGACGTCCTTGACCTTGTTCGTAATAAGAAGGGACCCAAACTTGTTTGGGTTCCTAAATCATCTAACTAATCTCTTTTCAGGGCCATGCGAGAGGAGGCAGTCGTTGGTATCTTGATAGTGGTTGCTCGCGACATATGACAGGTAATAAGAACCAATTCCTCTCGTTGAAGGCGTACAATGGTGGAAGTGTGACTTTCGGAGACAACAAAAAGGGTGAGGTTGTAGGTATTGGAAAAGTTGGTAAGTCTCGATCACATTCCATTGATGATGTGCTGCTGGTAAAAGGGCTTAAACACAATCTCATTAGTATTTCACAGTTATGTGACAAAGGGAATAAAGTTGAATTTCATGCAAACCTTTGTTATGTAATCAAAGTAAGTACAAATGAAATTGTTCTTGAAGGTAAGAGAGTTAACAACATTTATGTGGTTGACCTAGGAAGCATTCCAAGGGAAACCATTAAATGTCTATCAGTTATGCAAAATGATCCTATCTTATGGCATAAGAGGTTTGGACACGTTGGGTTCTCTTCTTTGAACAAACTGCACAAACTTGATTTAGTGGATGGTTTACCTTCAATAAAGTTCGAAATGGAAGGAGTTTGTGACGTTTGTGCTCGATGTAAACATGTTCGCAGCTCGTTTAAATCTAAAAGGTTTGTAAGCACCACTAAGCCTCTAGAACTCATTCACATGGATTTATGTGGCCCAATGAGGATTAGAAGCCGAGGTGGGAGCCTTTATGTCTGTGTCTTAGTGGATGATTACTCGAGATTCGTTTGGACTTTGTTTTTGCATGCTAAAAGTGAAACGTTTGAAGAATTCGAAGTCTTAATCAAAAGGCTGCAAAACAAACCCGGACACTCTTTAATCTCCATTAGAACAGACCATGGAAGGGAATTTGACAATGAATCCTTTTTATCCTTTTTCAGGAAACATGGAGTTGATCACAATTTTTCTGCCCCAAGAACACCACAACAAAATGGTGTAGTCGAAAGGATGAACAGAACCTTGGAGGAAATGACAAGAACCATGCTACTGTGTAGTGAATTGCCCAGAACCTTTTGGGCCGAAGCTGTGAACACAGCATGTTATATTCGTAACCGTGTGTCAATCAGATCCGTTCACAAGAAAACTCCTTATGAACTTCTATATGGGCGAAAGCCAAACATTTCTCACTTTCGTTGTTTTGGATCCAAATGTTATGTTCACAATAATGGTAAAAACAGTTTGGGAAAGTTTGATCCAAGAAGTGATGAAGCGGTGTTTATAGGATACTCTAATGAGAGTAAAGCCTATAAAGTGTACAACAAGAGAACTATGTGCTTTGAAGAAAGCATTCATGTAATTTTTGATGAAACTAATGTTCTCAATGCTGATTTGCAGGTTGATGATGACTTTGAGATTGGATTCATAAGGAATGAAACCCCAGAACTAGGTGAAGAACCTTCGTCTTCGCAGGAGAGAAATACTGAAGAGGTGCAGAACACAGGGGGAACTGAACAGACTAACGATCTGTTTAATTCTGAACGATCCTTCAACACTCCAGAAGCTACACAGAGAACAGAAAGAGTGGAACAAAATCAAACAGTCGAGCAAGATGTTCAATCAGAAACTTTCATTCCACGTCGCTGGAAACACCAAAGTTCCCATCCAATGGATAACATTCTAACAAACATTCATGAGGGAGTCAAAACTCGATCGTCACTAAATAATTTTTGTGCTCACTATTCATTCTTATCTGAAATAGAACCATCAAATATTACTGTTGCTTTAACTGATCCTGATTGGATGGTTGCTATGCAGGAAGAGCTTAATCAATTTGAGAGAAGCAAGGTTTGGCATTTAGAACCTCGTCCCAAAGATCGGTCAGTCATTGGAACGAAATGGGTTTTTCGAAACAAACTAGATGATACAGGTGTGATTGTAAGAAACAAAGCAAGACTTGTGGTACAAGGCTACAATCAACAAGAAGGAATCGACTTTGATGAAACTTTTGCACCTGTGGCACGATTAGAAGCCATTCGCTTGCTCATAGCCTTTGCAGCTCATATTGGGATCAAACTCTTTCAAATGGACGTTAAGACAACATTTCTTAACGGCTATTTGGAAGAGGAGGTATATGTTGAACAACCCCCAGGTTTTCTTGATAGTAGTTTTCCAAATCATGTCTATAAATTGGATAAGGCTCTTTATGGTCTTAAACAAGCGCCTAGATCATGGTATGAAAGACTCTCAAAGTTTTTACTTGAAAACGGTTTTCAACGAGGCTCAATTGATAAGACTCTATTCTTGAAATCGGACAAAGATGATTTGTTAGTTGTTCAAATTTATGTTGATGACATTATTTTTGGAGCTACTAATGATGTATTGTGTGCTTATTTCTCAAACCTTATGCAGTCGGAGTTTGAAATGAGCATGATGGGTGAACTTGAATTCTTCTTAGGCCTTCAAATCAAGCAAACTTCTCATGGTATCATGATTCATCAAGGGAAGTACATCAAGGAGATGCTCAAAAAATTTGGTATGAGTAATGCAAATCCATTTTCCACACCCATGTGTTCAACCTTGAAACTTGACAAAGATGAGAAAGGTAAAAGTGTTGATGAAAAGGTATATCGTGGTATGATAGGCTCATTGTTATATCTTACTGCGATTCGTCCTGACATTCTTTTTAGCGTATGCTTATGTGCTCGGTTTCAGTCAAATCCTAAGGAATCACATTTAATTGCAGTTAAACGTATTCTCAGATATTTGATTGGAACCCAGGACTTGTATTTATGGTACCCCTTACATTGCAATTTCACTCTCACGGGGTATTCAGATGCTGACTATGCAGGGTGTTCAGTTGACAGAAAGAGTACGTCTGGAGTAGCTACCTTCGTTGGACCATGTCTCATTTCTTGGGCTTCAAAGAAGCAAAATACGGTAGCTTTATCAACAGCAGAAAGTGAGTACGTTGCTGCGGCTCAATGTTGTTCTCAAGTTCTATGGGTAAGACAACAATTGCGGGATTACGGTATGAACATTAATTGCGTTCCTATTCTTTGTGATAACACTAGCGCAATAAATATTTCTAAAAATCCCGTTCAACACTCTAGAACAAAACACATCGACATTCGGCATCACTTTCTTCGTGATCATGTGGAAAAAGGGAACATATGCTTGAATTTTGTTAACACTAAAGATCCTTTCTGATATTTTTACCAAGCCTTTGGCAAGAGAACCATTTGAGAAAATTCGTTTAGAATTAGGTCTGCTACAAAATAGCTCGTAGTTGTATGTGTCCAAATTTAAACCTCCAATGATTGACTATATTGGAAGAGGATATCACTTATATCATTTGTTGTTCGGTTCCATTCTTTGATCTTACTTGCAGCTTACTTATTCTAGTCGGCGAACTTGTTCAATAGACTAGTAACAAAGGTTGACGTATTTGTGTCGTGTTTGATTCATAATAACTACTTGCAATTTATTGACCCTCACCTAACCACCCACCCACCCGTGTTCCCGTATACTCCAATCTACCCCTTCAACCTTTTTCCCAAAATCATAAACCCTAACCCATTCATCTCCCTCATCATCCCAAACCGCCATTCCCCAAATCACAACCACCTCTCACAAACACCACCATGCCGCCGAAAAAGAAAACAAAACGCACCATCCTCCCCCCCAACCCTACTCCTCCCTCCGCCTCCAAAGCCATCCTCCCTTTCACCACCACCACCCGGTCCCGCGCAAAATCTCTCGGACCTTTACCAAACCCAGAACCCGCCGCTTCTCCTCCGGCAACCTCTCCCAAATCTCCACCTCCCACCACCATCGAAAACTCAACCGAATCGCCACCCACTGTTTCCGACACCAACACCACAAAACCCCCAAAATCTAATGCCGATTCCGTCTTTGTGCATGCCTCTCCTGAACCGCCAGTAATGAGCACCGAGGACCCTATCTCTACTGCGAAATCTCCGGCCACTAAACGTCCTCCTCGAACTCGGCGTGGGGTTGTCATTAATGAACCCAGTCCTACTCTTGAAAAACCTCCGGTGACTGACAAGGGCAAAGACCCGATTGTCCATGATGAAGATGATGATCCTGATGATGTTGCTTGGAAGGCGAGTCTTGGGGTAAGTCTTCAAACTTTGAAGGCTCTCACAAAGGGAAAGGTAACCTCATTCAAACGTAAAAAGCCTATCTCCCCTGTCCGTAAATCTAATGCTTCTGCGGGTCTTGTGCCGCCAGTTAAGGCCACTTTAATGTCATCCATGGACCGAGACAAGGTTGTGAATTTTCTTAATTCTTTACCCCTGAAGGAAGAGGAACTTGCTCATTGTATCCGTCTATTGGACTGCACTGTCCTCCCGGGTCGCTATTATCCGCTATCTTGGTTAGAATCTCACACTGCTCTTTCCTTCTTTCAAGACATTCTTGCAATCAGCTGTTTTTATTCCCGAAATGGTTCAGTTTTATCAGTCGGTATCCGTCACTAACAAAGGGGATCAACTCTCGGCTAAAATTAATGGTGATATTCTTGTACTTCGTGCCGATGAGTTTGCTGAGATTTTCGATATTCCGTATACTGGTATTTCCATTTGTGATAAAAACAGTTGGCCTGGGATGGATAATGTGGAACCTCTACATATTTTACAATACTTTGACCCCAAAGCCACTCTCAAAACCAGTATAAGCCCACAAAAGCTTGATGCCCCACATCAATTCCTATACAATGTTATCCGGCGCACCATCACACCTCGTCAAAACTCTCGTGGTTACTGTAAAATTCCCGACCTAGTTTTAATGTACCATCTCATGACAAAACAAACAGTTAATCTAGCCTCGGTTATTTTTCAATATATTCGAGAGGTCGCCCATGACGTGCAGTCTGCTGCGCCTATTAAGGCTCGAGATTTACCATACGCGATGTGGTTATCACATGTTTTCTGGAAAAAAGGAATGTTATCTGATGACAGTGTTTGTATGGCGTTGGATGATCGCATGAGTGACGGATTGATGGGTCAGATGCATATTCGGGTTATAGCTGATAAGCTAGTTGGTTTACGCACTCAGGATGCTGCTGCTGGGCCAAGTTCAGGGGGATTTCAGGCCGTGATTTCAAAGTTGGATGAGCTCCTTGATGTTAATACTGAAGGTTTCGGAGCTATTGCACGGGAATTGGCATCAATCAAAACCGCCCTAACCTCCCTGTCCTCTATTCCTAACCTACTCCAACAGCTCCTCAACCGACCTTCCACCTAATCTCCTTTTTTCCTTTGTGACACTGTTTTGCAGGCTGTTTATATGTTTCTTCACTCACTGATTGTCTATCTTAGTACGATGATGTTTATAGACTGTGTTCGGTGGCTGCTTGTAGGTTTCTCTAGTTATGGACCTTGCGACTTTGGCATATTTTGACTTCCCTCTCCTTTTGATGATGTCAAGAGGGGGAATATTTTTAGGACTCATATTACTTACTGGCTATTAGTGCAGACTAATTCGATGAATGCTCTTTTATGTCTTTTCTTGTTCTTTGGTTGATAACTTGCTAAGTTGATCTAATACATATGTTGTCTGTTTCTGCTATATCATTTTTTTTGGCTGATTGCTTTTGCTGAGGGGGAACTTATTGTTTAAAGCAACTTGCCATCATCAAAGGGGGAATTTGTTGAGACACTACATTGATGATGACAAGTTTCCTTATCACTCGTATACTAATATGGATATGAGATATGTGTGACAGGTACTTGAGAACTTTCAGATTCGGATGACGGAGTTTGACAAGATTATTTTATTGTTAGAGTCTAGAAAAAATGTAAGAGTATATCACTTGTGTTTAATATTCGGTGTCACAAAATACGGCTTACCTTTTCGGGAACTAAAAGATAAAGAAATATTTTTTTCTTCTTTAGAAAAAAATAGATCTTTTATTCTTCAAAATATTTGCCTAATTTCAAGGATGTGATCTTTAAAGAATATTTAAAAATAATCCTTCAAAAGCTTTTTCCAGGAAGTTTTTTCATAAGAATAATTTCTTACTTTTTTTGGAGAGATTTATTTGGAAAGATTTTTGTGTACCTTATTCTATTGCCTAAAATACAAGTCATTATTGACTACATATACAAGGCTTTAGCTTGAGGATTGTACACGTTTTGACAGAGAAAAAGAAAAGAGTATTATTAAGCTTTGAGGTTTACACGTTTTATTTTCAAAAGCTTTTGTTTGCAAAATTGGTTTTTAAAGTTCATAATTTTATATTTTGCAAAACTCTTTTTGAGCCGTATTCTTGAGACCGTCTTATTTCTTACAAGTATTTATACTCGTAGGAATCTTAATTGTCTCCTTTGTTCTGATTAGTGAATCTTATTAAGGAGCAATTTCAGTTGTAATCTTCTTTTTTGTAAGGATACATTTGGGGTACGGGGTTGTACTCGAGATTGCACGATCGGGGTTGATCGTGGGGAAGTTCCTTGTAATTTGAGTTAATTATTAAGGAATCAATAATAAAGAAGGGGTGGACGTAGACCTTTAAAGTGTAGGTCGAACCACGTTAAAAATCGCGTGTCTCGTGCTTTATTTCTTTTGTTTACGCTTGTTTCTTTTTGTTTTATTATTGCCTTTCACGAAATTGATCAAAGAAATACTACTGCACGATTCGTATTGTATTAAACAGACAACCAGACTGTTTAATTTGCCTGAGTATCATTTCAGAATCATTCGTGGTTATTCCTTGTGGAATAAATTTTAAAAGGGTACTTAATTCACCCCCTCCCCCTCTTAAGTACCGGGTCGATAAACTCAACAATTTCGAGATACTTTTGAGCAGGATTAATGTTTTTAAATACAATTGAACTAGATTTCATGCCCGGGCGTTGCCCGGGTAATATCTTGACATGGCTTTAAAGTAACAATCGTTAACTAATTCAATTATTATCCAACTGATATTTTATTATTATTTAATTATTATTTTTTTATTTATATACTTAATTTATTAAACAAAGTAATAGCCAATGTAATCGCTCTAATAACAATAATTATCTAACTGATATTTTATTACTATTTGATTATCTTTTAATTTATATACTTAATGTAGTTAACTAAAGTAATAGTCAATGAAATTGCTCTAAAACAATAGTCAATGAAATCAATTATTTTGTTAACTAATTCAATAATTATCCAACCAATATTTTATTACTATTTAATTATCTTTTTATTTATATAATTTATTTATTTAACCAAAGTAATATCCAATGTAATCGCTCTAAAAACAATAATTATATTTATCTTTTTATTTATATAATTAATTTAACCAAAGTAATATCCAATGTAATCGCTCTAAAAAACAATAATTATAATTATCTTTTTATTTATATAATTAATTTATTTAACCAAAGTAATATCCAATGTAATCGCTCTAAAAACAATAATTATTCAACTGATATTTTATATATTTTTATTTATATACTTAATTTATTTAACCAAAGTAATAGTCAATGAAATTTCTCTAAAACAATAGCTAATGCAATCAATTATTTTACTAACTAATTCAATTATTATCCAACTGATATTTTATTACTATTTAATTATTATTTTTTTATTTATATACTTAATTTATTAAACAAAGTAATAGCCAATGTAATCGCTCTAATAACAATAATTATCTAACTGATATTTTATTATTATTTGATTATCTTTTAATTTATATACTTAATTTATTTAACTAAACTAATAGCCAATGAAATTGCTCTTAAACAATGGTCAATGAAATCAATTATTTTGTTAACTAATTCAATAATTATCCAACCAATATTTTATTACTATTTAATTATCTTTTATTTATATAATTTATTTATTTATTTATTTAACCAAAGTAATATCCAATGTAATCGCTCTAAAAACAATAATTATATTTATCTTTTTATTTATATAATTAATTTAACCAAAGTAATATCCAATGTAATCGCTCTAAAAAACAATAATTATAATTATCTTTTTATTTATATAATTAATTTATTTAACCAAAGTAATATCCAATGTAATCGCTCTAAAAACAATAATTATTCAATTGATATTTTATATATTTTTATTTATATACTTAATTTATTTAACCAAAGTAATAGTCAATGAAATTGCTCTAAAACAATAGCTAATGAAATCAATTATTTTACTAACTAATTCAATTATTATTCAGCTGATATTTTATTACTATTTAATTATTATTTTTTTATTTATATACTTAATTTATTAAACAAAGTAATAGCCAATGTAATCGCTCTAATAACAATAATTATCTAACTGATATTTTATTATTATTTGATTATCTTTTAATTTATATACTTAATTTATTTAACTAAAATAATAGCCAATGAAATTGCTCTTAAACAATGGTCAATGAAATCAATTATTTTTTTAACTAATTCAATAATTATCTAACCAATATTTTATTACTATTTAATTATCTTTTATTTTTATAATTTATTTATTTAACCAAAGTAATATCCAATGTAATCGCTCTAAAAACAATAATTATATTTATCTTTTTATTTATATAATCAATTTAACCAAAGTAATATCCAATGTAATCGCTCTAAAAAACAATAATTATAATTATCTTTTTATTTATATAATTAATTTATTTAACCAAAGTAATATCCAATGTAATCGCTCTAAAAACAATCATTATTCAACTGATATTTTATATATTTTTATTTATATACTTAATTTATTTAACCAAAGTAATAGCCAATGAAATTACTCTAAAACAATAGCCAATAAAATCATTGTTACATATTCCGCTTATGATAACATATTCCGCTTACGTTACTCTAAAACAATAGCCAATAAAAACAATAATTATTCAACTGCCTATGATAACATATTCATGAGAATACTAACAATAAGCCGTAATTTGTAGCTCGTATTCTTTTAATTATACCTCGTAATCTTAATTGTTTATTATATCATGAAATTTGACGTCTTTCAAATCTGATTCTACGTACTTTTTTAGTTCGAGAAGTGTTTCAATTAGCTCATGTGTTTCGTATTCTGTTTACATTAGCTCATATTGTCATCTTAATAGGCCGTATTCTTATGTGCTCGTATATTTAAGTTCGTGATCCTTTTAATCTCGTATTCGTACTCATTTGTCATATTTTGAAGCTCGTGTTATCTTAATAACTCGTATTATTTTTTCATTAGCTTGTATTCATTTGTCATTTGTGCTCGTATTTTAAAACTCGTCTTATCTTAATAGCTCGTATTGTTTTTACATTAGCTCTTATTCTTAGCTTAATAACTCGGATCGTATTCTTTTTATATTAGCCAGTATTATTAGGTTAATAACTCGCATTCTTCTGTGCTCGTATTTTTTAGTTCGTGATTCCCTTAAACTCTTAATCTTTTTACATTAGCTCGTATTCTTATGTGTTCGAATTCCGTAGTTTGTATTTTTAATTATACCTCGTAAACTTAATAAGAGAAGGGAAACAACAAATTATACCATAACTTTACGGTAGCCAAAATTCTTAGTTATCAATTATTTTATTAACTAATCAATAATTATCCAACTGATATTTTATTATTATTTAATTATCTTTTTATTTGTATACTTAATTTATTTAACCAAACTAATAGCCAATCTAATCACTCTAAAAACAATAATTATCCAACTGATATTTTATTACTATTTAATTATCTTTTTATCTTTTTATTTATATACTTTGTTTATTTAACGAAAGTAATAGCCAGTGTAATCGCTCTAAACACAATAATTATCCAACTGATATTTTATTACTATTTAATTATCTTTTTATTTATATACTACGTACTTAATTTATTTAACCAATTCAAAGTAATAGACAATGAAATTGCTCTAAACAATAACCAATGAAATCAATTATTTTATTAACTAATTCAATAATTATCCAACTGATATTTTATTATTATTTAATTATCTTTTTATCTTTTTATTTATATACTTGATTTATTTAACGAAAGTAATAGTAAATGTATTCGCTCTAAAAACAATAATTATCCAACTGATATTTTATTACTATTTAATTATCTTTTTATTTATATACTTAATTTATTTAACCAAAGTAATAGCCAATGCAATCGCTTTAAAAACAATAATTATCCAATTGATATTTTATTACTATTTAATTATCTTTTTATTTATATAAATAATTTATTTAACAAAAGTAATAGTAAATGAAATTGCTCTAAAACAAAGCATTAGTTACTGTATTTTTATTATTAAATTTTAAAAACAATCCGTGCATTTTTACACGGGATAAAATTAGCATTAAGCTTAAAAAATTACTTTCTCCCTTTCAATCAATTTTATACATTTTACTTTTAAACGGGAGGAACTACAATATAACTTAAAAAAACACAGTTTAGATTTGAATTTTAAAAGTAGAAAAAATTAAATTAACCATACTAAAAAAAAAACACAATTTAAATTTTTGGATTTTGACTTCCGCTGTGGCACCACCATTTTCCTTGTTAATTCCCCCCTCTTTTCCCGCCCTCTCATTTCTCGCGTTGTCCAATCCCTAATTCCCCAAATTAATCTTCATATTGTAAACCCAGAAGAAATTGTTTATGCAGTGTTGATCAAATTGGCGACGAAAGCTTGCTTTTCTTACTGGTAATACATAATTTTAAGCATAACACTCTTGTTAATTTAATGTCCTACTTTTTTCACCGTCTGTTATCTTCTAATCTCGAGCTATATTATCTTGGTACTGTGGTTAACACTTTTATGTGTCTGGTTTCTGCTATTACATTCATGATTCATCCATCCATTCAAGTTTATAGCATATGTTTGCATGAAATTTTACCCAATTAGAAGCGGGTTTTAGTTAATTAGTGAAGTAACTCAGTGATTAACTAACCCTAATTGATTTAGTTGATTGGTAAAGTAAATATATAGATAATTTTGCCCAACTGGATAGTTAAAGTGTATAATGAATGATTGCCGTGTTTCTTTCGAATTCAACTTGGAAGACATTATATAAGCTGAACCTATGAGCTATGACAATGCTGAGTTGATAATGTTAGATTCAATAGAAGAAAAGAAAGAAATTAAGAACATACTCCATACGTCGACGTACTTATCATGGTATGGGTTGATATATAGTTGGTTTTATGATGATCTGAACACAAACACACACAAAAAACACATGTATTAGTACCAATAATTAATGTAATACAATGACAACCTAAAACACTTGAGTAACTAAAAGAGCGAAGAAGAAAATACTCCTAAACCGAACAATAATAGAAATCAACAATAAGGAGAAAAAATTGCTCCGGAGTAGTAAGCTAATTCATGAAAACTAACATGATCAAATTGTATTTATATAAGGACCAAATGTAGTTTTCTTGAAGGGAAACTCTCAAGAGAATAGAGTTTCTACGTAAGTGAAATTAATGTTACATCAATTTTTATCTTCAAATAGTTGTTGTTAATTGCTTATTTTTATCTTAATTAAATGGCTATTTATCTTTTTATTTATACACATAATTTATTAAACAAAAGCAATGACCAATAATATCGCTCAAAAAGTTTCTCTTTTAAGTATATATATATATTGATAATAGAAATAGAAATTAGAAATCTTAGAAATCTCCATGGGGTTTATTTTAGTCGAGAAACATACGAATAAGTTAAAATTTTAAATTTGTGTTATCCAATTTTTAGTTTTTAGCGTGTTCTTTAAACAAAAGATTGTTGAGTAGGTCTTAAGAGGGACTGTCATCCAGTATTTAATGAGAGATATAACACTAAAAATAAAAAGGGATATTTTACATAGTATTCCTCAATTTTTTGACTTTCTACATGGTACCCTACACTTTTTAAAACATACATGGTACTCCTAATTGTTATCATTATCACTATGCGTACACTTAAACTTTATTTTCCGTCAATTAAACTCATTTTTAAGCTTTAAGTGATAACTTGAACGCGTAAGGAAGCTTGTCACTTATTATCACATGACATAAGGACTCTATTAAGCTCAATATCCATCTCGATCCTAGTATCTATAGATATATATGGGCTAAAAAAAGTGAAGGTAGAATTATTGATCTTTGCCAAATTATCACGTCTAAAGAATGAATATTAATTCTAATAGATTCCTTATGTCCTGAGATGATAAATGTCAAGTTTAGTTATGCGCCCAAGTAATCATTTAACGCTTAAAAATGAGTTTAATTGACAGAAAATAAAGTTTAGGGGTACACGTAGTGATAATGACAACAATTAGGGGTACCATGTATGTTTTAAAAAGTGTAGGGTACCATGTAAAAAGTCGAAAAATTAAGGGTACCATGTAGAATATCCCAAATAAAAATTAAATAACTTTATCCTCTTGTTATTTAAGAGATCTCTCAATAACGTTATTAAAAAAAAAAAAGGTAAAAACCCATTTCGTTGAAGTTTTTACGTACATATATAACTACAGGCATTAAAACACCCAATAAAAATGAAAAGAGATACGACGTATATACTTACTCACAAGTCCCAACATATTTTCGTTGTTTTCCATGAGGTACATTATCTATGTCTTTATTTTTTATTTTATTTTTTAAACTATAATTCCTCTTGTTTTATAATTTTTCCTCTCTTTTTCTGCATAAGAAATAATAAAATGAATTTGTATCACACAGAACACATTACCTACGTGTTATTGAATTTAGGCTACAAAACTCATCTAAAAAAAAAGGAAAATATGGAAGAAATTCTTAATCACCGAATAAGAAAATAGAGAAGAAAAATATAAAATAAACGAGAGTATTTTTCTAACTAGTACTCCGTATTTGAGAACATAATGAGTAAGCAAGCTAGAAATAGTCTAACATCGGGCATGAGAAATTGCATACGAGTTTCATAGTTTCATGGGCTACTCCTTTCATGAGTCATCCCATTATCCTTAACTCAACCCCACGTCCCTTAATTTCCATCTATTTTCCCCAAATTTATAATCGCATTTCACATGCACTAATCAATCAATGGGACTACATATATACGAAGTATATATTTCTATGTGCTTCTGTGCTTCACCTCTATATGTTTAAGATTTACTACAAATTCCTTTTGCTAATTTATATACATATAATCTTGCTTAAGTTTGGATCGGTTCTTTCGGTCCGCTCATTTCAGATGAAATTGTTTTGGGATCACTTTGAATTATTTTGAGTAAGAATATTTCTAAATTATTTCGGGTTATTTTTGTTGGAGTGATCAATCTTGAAATTTCAACCATCGGTTTAGGTTTTAGCTGAGGTGATTTTTTTTGACATGATATTAGAGATATATGACTAAAATATCATAGTTCAAATATTACCGGCCCCATTTCTAAATTGGTATATTAAGTATAATTTATGGGGAGACCTGCACTTGCATCCACACTTCAAGCCTAACGGACATTCGTGTGAGGGAGCATGTTAGAGTGTGAAAACAATTTTTAGACTCCAATCATCGGTTTAAACTATTAATTATGATGGTTTGTCGACAATTTCTAGTCTATTGGGTTTGTGTCAAATCGAGTCACTTTAGATTGGTCTCCTTCAGGCCGGGCTATTTTTGGTTGCTCTCATTCAACCATGTCACTTCAAGTCTATCGAATAAAGTTAGACTCGCATTTTTTTCAGATTTCAAGTGAACCTTAGAGCAAGTGCAATGGTTTAGCTAAGGGACTTGCTTGCAAATATGAAAACTTGTAAGCTACTAGCTAAACCATTGTACCACTACATTTGGATTAGCTTGGATTAAGCAAGTAGCCCCATGGGGCTAGTTGCTTAAGAAGACCCACAATTTGCAATTAACCAATCTTAGTGTAGTTGCATTTAATGATTAAACAACTAACTTTTTTTTTGTATGGATTTATTGTTTGATTTTTTGGCATAATTTAACTTTTAAAAAAAGTTGAAAAATTGTGGGGTCATTTAAGCTACAATGACTATAGCTTTATCATTGGGTGTGATGTTAGCTTAAAATGGGAGTAGCTTAAAAATATGAAGTGACAATTTCTAGCTACAACCTTATTGCTAACCATTGCACTTGCCCTTAGGAGACCCCATCATTTAATCAAGTCAATTTTACCAGATCCTACATCACTAAAATTTTATTTGATCTTTATTCCATATATAAACCAAACCATTTTAAATTTAAGACAGATTATATATACCCGAATATCTTAAAGTAGGCCCCAGAATGGTATACTGGTATAATTATAGTGGTGGTGATTAGTCCCATTGCCGCTCTGAATGCATATTTCTAATTCAAGTTTCTCCCTCCTTCCTTTCTTACCCTTCTTCATCTCTCCTCTAAACACCAATCTTTAGCTTTAAACACACAAACACACACCCAATTATTTCCATTTTTGTCTTACCTTACTAGTTTACTATTTACCCTTTTCCACACACTATCTAAACTTGCTTTCTTTACTTCATTTTCCACATTTTTTTCCTGATTTTATTCATTTTTTTCCCGATTTTATTGCATAGTATACAATTATACATGTTGAGTAACTTCTCAAAATAAATCACTAATTCCGTTTATAATGAAACCACCCATTTCAAAGCATTATGCAAGAACACAACAACATCATTCTGAAAGCATGACTAATAGTAATAGTAATAGTAGTAATAAAGTTGATTTGTTGAAGAAATTAAACCGTTTAAACCCATTTGAGATTCCAGTAAGCATAACTATATTCTTGCTTTTGACTTTATTCCTCATTTGCTCATCTTTCTACTTTGACTATGGTGCTGTAATTAATGGGATTGGAACTGCCACGTGGCCATTTGGGGTTGGTCAAAATCAAGATGGTGACTTGGGATTTCTTCAAGTAAAAAACAATGGTAATATTAGTATTACTAGTATTACTGGGAGTAATAATAGTAGTAATTATAGTAAAAGTGGTGAAAAATGTGATTATTTTGAAGGGAAATGGGTGTGGGATGAGACATACCCACTTTATAATTCCAAAGATTGTTCCTTTTCTGATGGAGGGTTTAGATGTTTGCCAAATGGTAGGCCTGATAATTCTTTTACTAAGTGGAGATGGCAACCCAATAAGTGTGATTTGCCAAGGTTCTTACCTTTTCTATTCTTTATCCTTTGTTAATTTATGTTTTTTTGTTGTCCATGGATTATTCGAAAACCGCCCTCTTTGTGTTGTCAATACAAGGGTAAGTATCCCGCAATTTGGGGAGCCATTATGTTGTTGTTGTAGTTGATGGGTTTATGATGATTTTATTAGTGTTATGATAATCTTGATGCCTTTATTCTTTTAATTATATGATTTTAGTGTGATGATAACACAAGGGTAAATGGCTAAGACTGTGTACATTTGACCCCCTCACCTTGTAATTTGCGGGAGCCATTGAGGTACTAGAGTGATGTTGTTGTTATTGATACTTTATGGTTTACCCAAATTATGAGGTACTATTGGAAGTTAGATGATTGGAGGGAGGAACATTGGTTACCTCATATGGTTCATAGTTTGGGATACTGTGGTGTTGGGTTGACTTAGGTGGTGTTGACTGATTCTTATCTAGTTGGTAAAAATGCTGTCTTGAATGTGTTAAGTTGTTGGTGTTAGTTAGTTCAGGGAAGATCATGGAGGTAGTGGAGAACTGGGGTTTGAGAACTTTCTTACAGACTTACCCCTTCTACTGTTTTGACTGAGTTAGTTATCGAGGTTAACAAGTTCAGGGAATGTCATGGAGGTAGTGGATTACTAGGGTTTGAGAACCTTCTTTCTCTCTTATGGTGTTGTTTTGACTGTGTTAAGCTGTCCGTGTCCCCTAGTTTAGGGTATGTCCTGGAGGTAGTGGAGAGATGGGTTTTAAGAACCTTCTTTCTCCCTTACTGGTTTCTACTTCAGTGTAGTTTGATTTTGATATTACTTTGATAAAATCATTTAGTCCCAAGTCTCTGCAATTTGGTTTGGTTACATTAGTTTTGTAGTGCGGTTGTCTAGGACAAGTAAATTTGTGGTTGAAGATGTCAATTAATACACTGGTAAACTCCTAGCTGGGTATTCTTAAACGGGGTCTAACAAACCCATTCTCCCTCGCTTTATGTCGATTTTTTGAACCAATGAATGTCAATAAACTGCTGGTTGATGATTTTTAACCTTTCATATTTTATTTGTGAAATCCTTGGGTCTTAGTGTGTATGATTTCCACAGCTATGCCTTCTGCCCTAATGTTTTTGCTATGGATTGCTACTATTGTAATGACTTTGATGCAGTTTCAAATAGTTGCGGGCCTAAAAAAATATGTATGAGGTTTATCATTGAAAATATACAAATAGTATTTTGTATATGAAGATAGATATAAAAAAATCAATTTCAAAGTTGGGTGAAAAACAAAAGAATGTTTATGGTGTCGTAGGGGCCCATGTCAACAGCATAGTTCCGCCATTGATTTCAGTGCTGAATTGTCTTTTCTGGTTGCGTCAGGTTTAATGCTACGGCGATGTTGGAAAAGTATAGGAACAAGCGAGTCGTATTTGCTGGTGACTCGATCGGAAGAAATCAATGGGAGTCTCTTTTGTGTTTGCTTTCTTCTGCTGTTCATGATAAGACTTCAGTCTATGAAGTAAATGGAAATCCCATAACAAAACATATGGGGTTTTTGGTCTTTCGGTTTCGTGATTATAACTGCACTGTTGAGTACTATAGAGCTCCATTTTTAGTGGTGCAAGGCAGACCGCCTGCTGGTTCTCCAGCAAATGTGAGGTACTCTTTGAGAGTGGATCAACTAGATTGGACAGCTGGCAAATGGAAAGATGCTGATGTGCTAATTCTTAATGCTGGACATTGGTGGACGTACGATAAGACTGTGAGGAGGTAAGTTGAACGAGTTCCTTTGTCTTTCAATGTCATTACTTTTCCGTGACTCAGTTATTCTAGATATAAATCTCTTGATAACTGTCGTGCTTTTCCCTTCCCTCTATCTGTGATCATTGGTGATTCCCCTGCACTTGACTCGTAGAAGCAATGAGGAAGAAAGACCGCTTCTGGCCAGAAAGATGTGGTTGGTCAAATTACCGTGTCCAATCCGCCCCCCAAAACTGATCCTTTAAATGAAAAAGCTCCATGCTACGGAGCATATCACTTCAATTGTTGAGATTGCTAGCCAAACAATATAGGAATCACTCGACACTTTTTCAATAAGAGAGTTGTATGAATTGAATTTATACATGTAAGTTCTGAATGGGAGTTTCAGTTTGAGGTGAATTGATGGTAAATTAACATAACTTCTCGGTATCTTTTTCAGTAGATGGGAATATGGGATTAAGACGAAAAGCAAATATGCAGATGACTAGGATTTTTTATTTGTTGACTTGTTTAGTTATGTAGAGCATCTGCCTAGTAATTTTAACTGAGACGCCGGTTCTATCGTATTTCCGGTAATTAATAGTAAAGCTGTTCGATATCATGGAGCCAGAAAACATTTGTTGCAAGAGATTCTTTGCTCTGAGGATCTAGTTGCCATTATTTACTGTCCGTAATTAGGCTTCTGTACTTTTGTTTTATTTTTATAGTATTTTTTATTTTATTTTGTGATGTTACGTGGAAAATTGAAGTACAAGGGATTGTTTGAATCAAAAATAAATCCTGGTCTTTACTGGTGTCATAATCAAATTGCTGTTGTCGCATATGCATCTGCTGAGGTTGTTTGCCGTGTGCTGTGTAGGTTATTATAGATAGAATGTTTTTAGATTGAACTAATATTGCGAGTATTAATTATGATGAAGCATTCATCTGCTTACGTCCCCTGGTCATTTTTTTTAAATTCTATGACTGATCTTTGAAAGTACCTCCATTTGAACTACGAACTGGCCTCCTAATATTGAACTCACTCCTCTCCAGTGGTTGCTATTTCCAAGAAGGAAATAAGGTTGATATGAATATGACGGTGGAAACTGCTTTTCAACGGTCGATTGAGACTCTCGTCAATTGGATAGATAGACACATGAATTTGACCAAGACAAAAGTCTATTTTCGATCCTATGCTCCCATACATTTCAGGTTTGCGTTCGTCATCCAACACTTCTATTTTTAACTTTTATTTTGTTATTTTTTGCACACTGGAGGTTAAGATGCACAAGGCATTGATGGCTGCTCTTGTTCCTGTTTGGAAATATTAATATACGAATCTGGTGTTTTTATCTTTGGAAATGGCGATGTTAATTTTACTGTTATAATGAGACTTGGGGCTTCCGTCCTGCGCCGTGTTCCTCTAGTGGTACTGGAATTTCGTGGAATCTGTATTTTTCAGTGAACTATTCTAATCAATCTTTTCACGAGACAAATTGATATGTAATATGTTGAAGCCAAAATTTTGAATAGCCCAAAGTTTTCCCCCACATCACACGGGATTTTTTTCATCCCCGAGTATTTCTCAAATATTCACAGCAAAGTGCAGAATGTGTATCCGTTTGCAGAATATACATTGACCCATCTTAGTGTCATTTACTCCTGGTTCATACTTCCATTATAGGTTTATACTTTATAGCACAACTCTCTAGAGCAGTTACTTTACTTGGGCAAATTTTAAGTGTCATAGCCCTGGCCATGTAGGTTTTATATTTTACCACCGATTGTTGACTCGCCGTCGTGATTTTCTAGACCAATAGGAAATCACCGAAGTATTTAACCCTTTCAGAAGTGACCAAATTCATGGTCCATCGCTCTTCCCATGGTAATAATCCCGTTACCACATTTTAAGTCTTGTTGATGCATTTATGGTGCAACGATTGATATCAATCCCAACACTAGATTCCAGGACCAAGTCTGAAACCTTGATTTGATACCATGGTTCTGTCCACAACACCCATGCAGATCATGCACAATTTAGTCGGTGAATACAGACGATTTCTTCAGTTCTGTCAACTTCTACCGGTCACTGTAAACTTTAGTTTACTCGGCTTTTCTCAACTAACCCCACTGAGTTATTTGTTTTCGAACAATCTCTACCATCCTAGTCCCAAATTCTGCTTTTCCACACGTTGAATTGTTGCCGGAGTCAACGTAGCTCATAGCATAAGTCTAGATGGTCCATAGATCTATAAAAAATTAAAAACATCCTTCCTGGAACGTGACAGAGCTCATTGCATAAGTTGAAGTGCTTCTTAGCTCTAATTAAAACATCCTTCTGGATGCTTAATCTTGGGCTTTTTTTTTTTCCACTGTTGACGTTTATTTTATGCTCATTCTTTTTTAGAGGTTACGTACACTTTTGTTTGATCTATCAGCCATAGTTGGCAAACCTAGGACTTCTTTGGAATATCAGCATCAGGAATTCAGTTTTTCCTTGCTAGATCACCTGACCTTCACTCACATTCTGGCTGTAAAGTTAACTCAAATTTTTCTAAGATTATCTGCTTCTGAAACTGATATTTACATCTCTTCGAGATTTCAACTGTTAGTGCTTACATGTGAATTATCGTGCAAACAAAGTTAATTAAGTTTGCTCTTCAGCATCAACAAACAATGACTTTTGAGTACTAATAAGACGCTCATTCTTTTCTACAGGGGTGGTGACTGGAAAAACGGTGGAACGTGTCATTTAGAAACAACACCGGACTTTAATGCACCATACTTGCCCGAAACGTGGCTACATTCCAATATAGTGAATGGTGTTCTAGCAAGTCATGCAAACACATCTAACTTGAAAACATTGGATGTAACTTATTTAAGTTTACAGAGGAGAGATGGTCATCCGTCACTATACTACATGGGAGATAAACTAGCCCCAATGCATCGGCAAGATTGTAGTCATTGGTGCCTACCTGGAGTTCCCGACACTTGGAATGAACTCCTCTATGCATCACTTTTTACTTAAAAATACTCAATTCTTTTCACTCATGGAGGCTTCTTGTATCTTTCATGGATCTCAGAAGAACCTCTGGGAGATGTATCAACCATTGATGCAGTGTGATACTGTGGTACGACACCTACACTTGCCATTATCTGGGGTGGCTGCTAAAATATCACTGCCTTTGTTTAGGAAAGGGGAAATTTTGTGCCTTGACTTCAGGTATATATTGGCGTGATACTGTGATGTACATGATTAGTGTGTTTTACACGATTGTAATATGGCGACAATGTAAAGGTTAAAGGCTGAAGAAAGTTGATTCTTTTCGACAAACAATGGCAGAGAACCTCAATGTTTTAAAATTATAGAGCTGGGAAGTTCATAGTTCAATGTTCTGTTTTACTTGGCCTATATTCCCGGTTCCCCCATTAGTTTTACCGTTCTCTGTGTAAGATTTGGGAGCCTACATTAGGAAAAGGCTCCTCCAAGCTCGGAAAAGGAACATACATGGAATGTACATTAACGGTAAATATAGTGCCCACGAGAAAGAACGTCCTTACAAAGCTTACAACGACCAGAATTGTGATGCGAAGCAAAATCTTTCCTGAAAAAGCGCAGGCCAGATTCGAGGTGTTTTCAGAGCACCAGGCAGTTACCGTGACGAAGACCGCTGGGATCTTTATGCATGTGAAGCTGGAAACAGTGTGATTGCCGCCAATACGATATGAAAGGAAAGAGGTTGATGGGATAAGAAGGGTTTATGAAATTCAGGATTCAAACGGTAAAGAGAAACGTAGTCAAAAAGGTATGTGGGTCAAAAGAAATGAGTAAAAGAGAGTGATAATGCGTTATGTTTAGTTGCAAATCCCCATCAAAACATTGTTCACAAATTTGTTTATACTTTAAAAGAAGCGAGAGAATAGAAAGATAAAGCAACTGAAATTACATCAAAATAAGTTGAGGAAGGTTTGGATATACACAAAAGAGAGTATTTTCTCCAAGTTTGTATGGTAAAAGGTTCGGACACAAAATTCCTTGTGAGTCTTGATTTCCAACCAAATGTAGCGATTAAAGTCTAGTAACGGTTCTAATAAGATTAAATCGACGTTTATTTTTATTGTTTTCACTTAAAATTAAAATACATACACCTAAAAGTTTGTATAGCATGGAATTGGTGTTCCGAAATTCAAGTAAGATACAATATACGTAGATAACTTGACCCAATACGAACAAGATTCGAACCTAAACCTAAATACGTCTTATCTATCACACGATGATGACTCGATATCAAGTGTAACTAATACGGATGTGTTGTTAATCCATTATATAAATTCAATCAAGTCATAAGTAGACCTGACGCAATGACTTGAGTCGACACCCGAGCATGATCTGAACCCGAATTGAGTCGATCCAATATAATCCGAGCCATTTTAATTTTTACAAACGGATTATTATCCATCCACAAATAACTTGATACTAATGACTAAAAATAACTCAAACCCAAAATGTGTCGACATAATCCAAGCTCAACCCGAAATCTATATACCGGAAATAATCCTACTAATATCTGATCCGATTGACCCATTTACTAGGTCAAGTCATAAACTCATAACCAACCAAATTGAACAGATTGCCAACTCATCTCTTAACTTGTTCACAATGCGAGGGTTGTTATAAGCACTTCTCCCTTCAATCTTCTCTTCAACCTCCTCTCTTTATCCTCTTTCAATCGATTAATTTAGGATATATCGTGTGAGGTCAAAAGTAGGTGGATGAAGCAAAATAAATGATATTTTTATCAGTTTTGGGAGAACAAGGTTGAAGAGAAGGTGAGAAAGGGAAAGTAGGTAATACCTCTAAACAATGTCACCATTATATTGTTAAAGAGACACTATTCGTGTTTAGTTTGTGACGAATAGGGTATGTCTTTAACGAGACTTAATGTATTGTTCGTCTCATTGAAGACAGACACTATCCGTCATAAACCGATGATAAATAGTGTCCCTTTCACAATATCACAAGTGAGAGACAAATGAGATGCTTTATTTGATTTGTCACTTGTATATTATAAAATGGGTATTATCCGTTTTCAGCATATGACGGATAACGTCGATATTCAAGGAGTATGTGTTTTGTTAATAGAGACTCGAGAGTAGAGGATAGAGAGAGTGGAATGTAGGGACAACGAATAAAGTAAGAAAAGAAAGAAAGAAATAAAGGAGCAAGAAGGAGGGGGCCATGTCTTGTAAGGTCCACTCCAAGCAATCACACACTCCTACTCTACTCCTACTACTACACACTTCCACACTACAATCCTCAATCCAACACAACCCCCCCATTTTCATCTTTCATCTCCATTTTCTACACTTTATTCATCACTCTTCTCTCAATCAATCTCTCTTTTCCCTTTTTTCTATTCATTATTCCTCCATTTCCTTCTAATTTTGCACTTTCAAACTCTTCACAAATTACAAATAAATAAAGTATTTTATTACTATATAAATTTAAACACATTGTTTAAATTGTGTTGTTTGTAATTTAGAGAGATGGGTGGAAATAATGGAGGTTGGAAAAGAGTAGCTATTAAGTTTATTTTACTTCCTTGTACTTCTTTCTGCTCTACTTCTGTCAATTCTCCTTCTATTGCTGTAAGTACCCAATTTGGAAATTTGGAAATTTGGAAATGTGTGTGTTTTAGAGAATCAATTAGTCTTCTTTAACACGGTTTTATGCTAATATTGCATGTATATTAAAAAGTGCTCCCAAGGTCCTGCTCATTTGTTTACTTTTTATATTCTTGTGACGGGTATTTTAATAAAAGGTAGACAAACGATTGAAACGGGCATTTTAATGTTTTACAATTTGAGTATGTAAGGCCGCCTTATACAAGAAGTATTTGGATTGGAGAATTGAATTTTCGATTTGATTTTATGGTTTTATTGGTAAATGCAGGATTCGGGTCATGACCCGGAATTGGGTTTAAATTATGTGAATGAGATTGGCGAGGAAGGAGATTATGTTTCCAATGTGTGTAACAAGGTAAACTCTTTTTCGCTTTTTTAGGGAGAATTAATTTGTTGGTTTAGTTCAGAATTAGTAGTTTAGTACATTTGGTATTTTGGACGCAATTTTCATCACACAAATTCTCATTTTCTCATTGAGTACGGATACCTATCCGTCAGCAGTTGGGTACGGATAATGCCCCTTTCACAATTTACAGGTGGCATTATCCACAGGGTGCTCCATTTCCCCACTCGACTTATTGCGAGAGCAGTACTATCCGTCTTCAGCTTGTCCGTCACAAGCAAGACACCTTGTTTTCATCATGGATCATTTGGAAACTACTTGTCGGTGTTAGTTGACACTCGGGTTAGGTTGTGTGTACGCAGTGTACCTCACCCCTTAGGCCTTAGCTTGCTATTTGAGGGAGTCTTTGACGCACTGGGTAATGTAGTTGAAGTCCTTTATATTTTGGGAATGCATTTTGAAATTGAACAATTAGTCTTTTATGGGTGCTGGTATATCTCACATTTTCCGTTTGTGTGCTGAATCTGATACCTTCAGATGAAATTCAGAAATCAAAAACAATAGTCATGTATGATTTATGAAACTGTTTCACCCTTAGATTTGTGGTTGGTGGAGGATGTTGAGAGTTCAGGAGGAGCCATAGCCTTTGAATAATGGTCCTACATGTATCATTAATTAGAGTAAACAACCCAATTTTGGGATACACTGTCTCCCACTTTTTGGCTGCAGTATAGGACTTAGTAAGCATCCTGAGTTAATGAGATACCATAATATGTTCTAAATGAAAAGTAAATGCAGTTTTCGATATGGACCCATGTCCGCCTTCTACTCAGTTTTTCCCCTTCAATTATTTATGTAAATTGTAAAACCTCAAAACATAAAAGATTTTCGACTTAGAAGTTGCTTACCGTTTCTTATTTCACCAGTTTTTGATATTATCTTTATATTTTGTTTTGTAAGAGGCAATATATCAATCAATAGTAATGATTTTTGTGCTTAGATTTTGTGAAATGTGTCCCGCACTCCAATTGAGACTGAATTTGATGACACCACCGCCTTTAAGCATTGTCGTGGGGCTTTTATATATCTCCTTAATTCGTGATCAGTTTTCAGTTGATACCTAAATAGCCGTTTGTTTCAAGCACCAGTGATTATAATGGGTGCTTCCTAACTTCAGCAGTTTATCTACAATGGTTTATATTACCTAACACTTGTTGTTAATTATATGACAGAATCTGTGCACGATATGTCTTGAACCGCTACTTAACACTAGCAGTGCAGCATCAAGTCCTGGTAAAGCAGTATTTACATCACAATGCTCTCATTCATTCCATCTGTCTTGTATTTCTTCAAATATCCGCCATGGCAGTGTATCATGCCCTATCTGCCGAGCCCAGTGGACCCGTCTACCTCACACCTTGCACCCTCCATGTTGGCTCTCTCGCAACCAACAAGATCCCATCATTCGAATCCTTGATGACTCCATATCCACATTCCGGGTTCATAGAAGGTCTTTTCTACGTACTGCTCATTATAATGACGATGATCCTGTGGAGTCCGAGGCTCATCCACCGTCCCACCCCCGCCTTTGCTTCAGTCTGACGCCGCATCATCACTTGACCAGCCCAATGTCACCCTGGTATAAACAAAAGAGACCGGCACATCTGTCAGTAAGACTTGCTCCTCAGCCGGGAATTGACTTGGTGCTCGTAGCCAGCCCAAATGGACCCCACTTGAGGCTTCTTAAGCAATCCATGGCATTAGTGGTGTTTTCCTTACGGCCAATAGATAGACTGGCAATTGTCAGCTATTCCTCGGCCGCGGCCCGTATATTTCCCCTAAGGCGCATGACGTCGTATGGCAAGCGCACTGCGCTTCAAGTCATTGATCGACTTTTTTACGCAGGCCATGCCGATCCTTCAGAAGGGATCAACAAAGGGATTAAGATTCTCAAGGATCGAACCCATGAAAACCCGTACTCTTCCATTTTGCACTTGTCTGATTATCCTACAAGTACTGAAATCCAAACCGGCATTCCAGTCTCTATTTATCAGTTTCATGTGGGGCCAAGTAACTCGATCATGCATGAGCTGGAGGCCCTCTTAGGGGAATTGCTAGGTGGGGCCGTCCATGAAGTTCAGTTAAGAATCGGGAATGAGGATGATAGCAGAATAGTGAGGCTTGGTGAGCTTACTGGTGACGAGGAGAGGAGAGTTATTCTAGAAGTCGATGAGGCTCATGGGCGCATATGTATTGGTTATAGCTACATTGAGGGTGGGTCTCGGGTGAACGAGCATATTAGAGTAGGCGAAGTTGTAGTAAGTATTGGTGATCGAAGAGACGTTGATGATGGTTCGGATGCCATTCTTGCTGGTGGAAGGACAAGTTGTGTTGATAGTTGGGAATACCATGACCCTTACATGGCGCGAAGATGGGCGAAGAGATTACATGGAAGACACAGGATATGACTTAAGAGGGTTAATCCAGGAATGAAGCGAGTTAAATAGGTTGTATTGTTTGTTAACGCGATTTGCTATCGAGATTGTATAACATCATTGTTTCTTGTATTTATGTCAATTTTAGTATCAGTCCTTGGTTATTTCCAAGAGATTATGATTACCAGCATGATGTTAAATCACGGTCATGTCACTGAAATGGTTTTGTGAAGATTTTAAAGATCACAACAAATGTATTTAGAGAGATTAGGTCGTGACAGTCGATGACGTTAGTATAAAATCTATAATCGTAGATTTTTGGGATATTCTATTGTATACCGTTGAATTTTTCGGTTTTCATGTTGTACCTTACATTTTTTAAATTTTATGGTGTATCCTTGATATATTAGAGTATACCCTGTTTTTATTTATTTTCTTTGTTAGGGTTGGTCAATAAGCTACTAGAGCAACTCCAATGGACAACTACGACTCTTTGTAGTCTGTCTTTCCGACTCAACATTTCAAGTAACATTGTTTTCTGGCTACAAAGTCATTCAGTGGTAAGTTATATTACCTTGTAACTTGTACGATCCCATAAATTAGATTAATATTTTACCCTTAATATTATTTAATTTTCACATTATATCATTCAAATGATTCAATTTCAAGCAGCATGTAACTTGTTTAAGCTACCTTAGCTTTCAAGCCTATCATTAGTCTTGTTCTCCAATGGTTGTATGTAAATTGCAAGCGAGTTTTAAAAAGATATCATTAGAGTTGCTCTAATTTACTTATTAGTACGAATTGTCCACTAACTCACCAATTAATATACATATCTAATTAAAAATTCATCAAATTTCCATTATCATGATGTCACGAATCATACGGGCTATAAGATAGTTTTAATAGTAGTCCGTGCTTGTTAAAAGCAATTTATAATGCTTCTTACATAGAATGATGATACGATATTAATGAGACAGAATAAATGTCGAAATACGGTTGTTTAATACTCGTAAACTTAATAAAAAATTAAAAGAGGTCCTAATGAATAAATAAATAATGTTTATGACTTAGAGCATCTACAATGGTAAGCTAGTTGATACTAGCTTACATTTGCCACATCATTTTTTTGAGCTACAACAATTTTAAGCTACAATTTACTCCAATGGTGAAGCCAATTAGCTATTAGCTTGAGAAGACTCATCTAACATACTTTATTATTTATTTATTCAATTCTTAATTTCTAAATATAAAATTAAAATTTTAAAAATAAGACCACTATTTTCCTATTGGTTATATTCTTCTTGTAGTAAGTCTTGCTTGCGACGGGTCACCATTTGTGACGGATATTTTGTGAGATAAAATGGATACAAAATGAGTTAGTGGAGAGAGGGGACCACAGGAATAGTGTTGGAGAGAGAGAAAAAGTGAGTATTTTGTGAGAGAAAACGATATCCGTCACAAGCTTGCGACGGATAGTGCCGTGGGATACGCAAGTAGCTCCATGAAGCTACTAGCTCAATTTTTTTGGGGCAAAGCTAATCTAGATAGACAACTCCAATGCTTGAGCAACTAGCTTGCAATTTCTTAAAATTGCAAGCAAGTCCTTTTATCCAACCATTGGAGATGCCGTAGAACATAAAATACACTTTCTCTGCGTTATAGTGTTATTCTTTACCTTTATGTACAAAAGTTAAAGAAATGATTTTAAATCACAAAACACTTTACCCGTTTTGGATCACAAAAAGTTACTAAAAAGGGAAAGAGGGACCACCGGACCATCATTAAACTCGCATAAAAAAAATATGAACTAACACTATAACTAAGAAGGGTATATATATACACTATAAAAAAATAACTTAGAAAACGAAAAAAACGTATTAAAATATCCTAAATTTTTGTGTTTCGTACAACTCGTGCTCCATGCTCCACCTAAATTTTCTTGTGGGTAGCAATTGAAGCCCCCTGGTAGTCGGGTACTGGTTGTTGCATTTTGGCGATGTCATAATCCTAGTGTGAATCTTCTGCAATTTATAGTACATGAGTATTTTTACGGAAATTAATGCCAAACCGACACTATTTGTGATAATACATTCAGTTTATGAAATAACCCCGATTTTTTTATGATTTAATTAGAGTAATGACCAAAAAATTACGTAGTTGCTTTTTTATGCATAATAATTATTCTTTTGTAAATTTTTAAGTATTGTGTGCGGGAGTTAGCAGTTCCAAAATTAATTAATTTCAATCATCATATTTCCATTTAGTTAAGAAAATCTGGATCATAATGGATCCTTGATACAAAGCTGTTAAACACAATTTAATATGGAACTCTTGCCTTATTATTTCTTCTGATCAAACAATATATAGCAAGTACAGAGAATTTGTGACGTTAGGGTTGCACACAGCACAGCCCAAGTTAATGATGGGCTTAAGACAAAATACATACGATAATTAACGAATACGACGAATACGACAATATAAAACGAGATATAATCTATTACCCCTCCTCAAGTTGGAGCATAGGGATTAACAATGCCCAACTTGCGGACTAAGGACTGAAATGGAGAAACGCCGAGAGCCTTAGTAAGAACATTCGCTAATTGTGCCGTAGAAGGAATATGAGAGGTAGTAATAAGACCATCTTTGATGGCATCCCGAACAAAATGACAATCGATCTCAATATGCTTAGTGCGTTCATGAAAGACCGGGTTTTGAGCAATGTGTAAAGCCGACTGACTGTCACTGAAAATTTGTACGGGAGCGGAGAGAGGGACACCGAGATCACTCAAGAGGCTTGTAAGCCACTTAATCTCCCCAGTAATAGCACGTAATGCACGATATTCGGCCTCAGCCGAAGATAGAGAAACTGTATGCTGCTTCTTGGTCTTCCACGAGACAGGGGAAGAGCCAAAATAAATAAGCCAGCCAGAAAGAGACCTACGACTCTCGGGACATGAACCCCAATCGGAATCACACCAGCCCGTTAACTGCATGGGGGAGCGAGAAGAAAGCAGCACGCCATGACCAGGAGTGCCTTTAAAAAAACGAACCGTGCGAAGAGCGGCGAGCCAATGAGCTTCACGTGGATGACCCATGAATTGTGATAAGATATGCACGGTGTAACAAATATCTGGTCGAGTCACAGCCAAATAGACCAAGCGTCCCACCAAACGCCGATACTTTTCTGGATCAGTAAGAAAAGGACTGTCACTTTTCCCAAGCTGGTGATGCTGTTCTATAGGAGTCGCGGATGGTTTGCACCCAAGGAGGCCAACTTCAGTAATAATATCGAGAGTGTATTTCCGTTGACATAAGAAAAGACCATCGGCATTACGAGCAACTTCGATGCCAAGGAAGTATTTAAGGTCCCCTAAATCTTTCATATGAAAACATTTGTGCAAATAGGCTTTGAATGTAACAAGAGATGGCATATTATTCCCGGAGATAATTAAGTCATCCACATAGATCAAGACATTGAGACGCACCTCATTCTTCTTATAAGTGAACAACGAATAGTCAGAATAACTTTGTGAGAACCCGTATTTTTTTAAAGCCGCACCAAGTTTAGCAAACCAACATCGGGGAGCTTGCTTGAGACCGTACAAGGACTTCTTCAATCGACAGACGAGACCGGGTTTTGGGGCGACAAAGCCAGGTGGTAACCGCATGTATACTTCCTCTTCTAAGTCACCATGAAGAAAAGCATTACGCACATCCATTTGATGCAAATGCCAATTGGACGCGGCGGCCACAGATAGAAAAGTACGAACGGTGGTCATTTTGGCCACCGGAGCAAAGGTTTCATCATAATCCACACCTTCTGTCTGATGATTACCAAAGACAACTAGCCGCGCTTTAAACCGTTCGATGGAGGAGTCGGACTTGTATTTTATTTTATACAACCATTTACTGCCCAATGCTTTCTTTCCGGTGGGTAATGGTGTAAGAATCCAAGTATCATTAGCAATGAGAGCCCGTATTTCATCCTCCATAGCTTTGCGCCACTCACCTATTTGGACAGCTGCTTTAAAATTACGAGGTTCCGAGTGGGACGTAAGAGCAGCCAAATAGGAACGATAATAGGGAGAAAATTTATTACAAGATAAATAGTGCGCCAAAGGATACGGATTACCTGAGGATGGAGATGTGACAAGGAGGCGAGAGGCTTGGGACGGACTACCATCGCTATTTTCGTCATTGTCGAAGTCGAGAATGTAGTCACGGTAATTAGCATTGGGAACACGTGCACGCTGTCCTCTGCCCAACTGAGGCGATGTAGGTGACGGGACACGGGACACGGCGGAAGGAGGGGAGACAGGTTCAACTTCGTTCGAAACCGGAGAACGCGGGTTTGTTGGTTCCGTGAGGTCATTCCCAGGAATGTCAGGAATGTCAGAGGTATCATATTCCCAATTAATAATTATGTCTGATTGAGATGTGGACTCATTATCAAGCGTGGGGTGCCTGAAACATTCTGAAATGGGAACTGGTCCTCGTAGAATATGACATCCCGAGACACAAAGAACTCCCGACGCTCTAAATCATACAAATACCACCCTTTTTGACCCGCGGGATACCCCATAAAGACACATTTTCTGCTTCGACTGGCAAATTTGTCACCTTTGGTTTTCTGATTGTGGGCAAAACACAAGGACCCGAATACCCGCAAGATTTGAAAATTGGGTGGTTTACCGTGAATACGTTCATAAGGCGTGAGGCCATGTAGTAATCGAGATGGTGTACGGTTAATAATAAAGGCCGCAGCCAAGACACACTTCCCCCAATATTTGACAGTTAAGCCACTTTGAAATTTTAATGCCCGGGCCACATTTAAAATATGTTGATGTTTTCGCTCGACACGCCCGTTTTGTTGTGGGGTGCCCACACATGATGATTGAAATAAAATACCTTGCTCGGAAAAGAAAGGTTTTAGAGTGTGAAATTCAGTACCGTTATCGCTCCTCAAAATTTTTATGTCAGCCGAAAATGTCTTTTGATCATAGCAATAAATTGCTGAAATTTATGTGGAACGGCAGTTTTAGTATTGAGCAAATAAACCCATACCCCGCGTGAAAAATCATCAACCAATGTTAAGAAATATCGTGCACCGGTCGTAGATGGAGCATCATACGGACCCCACAAGTCACAATGAATTATTTCAAAAGCAAGTAAACTATTGTTTGTGCTCAAAGGAAAGCTATTTCGAACATGTTTAGCCCGATGACAAACCTCACATGGTTTGGATAACGATTGTTCTTTAGTACTTAAGAAAGGGAGAAGCTTAACAACTTGCTCAGACGGATGACCCAATCGGTTGTGCCACAAGGTAAAGGATGACTCCTTGGTATGAATAGCGTGCGCAATCTCCAAGGTAGGTCGAAGGTAGTACAGTCCGTCACACCTCTCACCATTGCCAATCTCCTCCCTCGTAACCCGGTCCTGTATAATACACGAAGCAGCGTTGGTTATAAATACACAATTTAGTGCATCACTTAACTGAGACGCAGATATTAAATTACAAGTCAATTGGGGAACAAATAAGACGGGATTCAACGTTATTTTTGAAGTAAGAGGAACACGTCCTATGAGGGAAGCATGAATTTTGGTACCGTCAGGTAATCCCACAGTCCGACTCGGAATATTTTGAATATCAGTAAGAAGAGCAAAGTTACCAGTAACATGGTGAGAACACCCTGTATCAATGAGCCACTTACCAGAATGATCATGACTCAGTGTGCCAAACACGGTTACCAGTGAAGCGGAAGAAGTAGTGGGTGCGGTATCAACATTATTTGAACTTGCTGCTTGTGTGTGTACTGCATTATTCGCAGTCTGAATTCCATCATTGCGTACACCATTATTTCCTTCCCCAGTAATACGCTCACCCCCACTGCCGCGACTCCCCCCACGCCCACGACTAGAGGAGGAACGGCCAGAACCGCGTTTGGACCCCTTAAGTTCGTAGTACCAGTCGGGAACATCCCCAATTAAATCGAAACACATGCTACGGTCGTGACCATTTCTATTACAGTGGTTACAGTGCAATTTTTGTCGTTCGGTACGTGTCAGTTGGGACAGAGTTTTGTGAGGGGAACGTCCAAATGTATTGACATGAAAATTTGCTATATCAGTTTTAGGTTCAGAAGCTACTCCTATCCCACGTACACGCTCTTCCTGATATATCATATGAAACGCTCTAGCCACGGTAGGGGGAGGTGTTTGAGCCAAAATAACAGACCTAAGGGACGAGTAGGGCTGTGGTAACAGACCCAACAAGAACGAGTGCAGACGCTCCGAATCACGCCTCTCTAAATGTTGCGTGGCACTAGTACACTTGGCGCAACATTTGCAGTCGATTATGGGTTGATGTTTGTCGAGATCATCCCATAATTGACACAACTTTCCATAATAGACAGTAATTGACATACCTTCTGATTGGCGACAGTCCCGAAGATCACCTAGTATTTGTTGGATTCTAGAACCATCCATGACCCCAAATCTTTCCTGTAATGCATCCCAGAGAAGTTTTGCATTGTCAAATTTTGGAAGAAGACCACGGACTTCCGGCGTAATAGTATTCGAGAGCCACGAAACCAACATCGAATGGATAGTTTCCCAGTCATCATTGGTACAGGGACTTTTCGGTTCGTTAAGAGTGCCATTGACAAACACGTACTTACGGCGCGACTTTAGCGCGATACGAACATCGTGTGACCACTCGTTGTAATTTTCAGGCGTGAGGCGGATAGGTGTAATCGAATCACCGGGTTCATCTTGAGGACCAAGGTAATGTGGGGAGGAAGGTTCGATTTTCTGTGACGTTTCGCCGTTCGTCATAGCGACGGCTAGGGTTTCAGACCTTAATATTTTAATTGTGTTACTTTCACTGATACCATGTTAAACACAATTTAATATGTAACTCTTGCCTTATTATTTCTTCTGATCAAACAATATATAGCAAGTACAGAGAATTTGTGACGTTAGGGTTGCACACAGCACAGCCCAAGTTAATGATGGGCTTAAGACAAAATACATACGATAATTAACGAATACGACGAATACGACAATATAAAACGAGATATAATCTATTAAAAGCATTGTGTGGCAATGTCTCAACAATTAGAAAGTATTCGAACATGAAATAATTTTCCATTTCATGATAACTACTTTGAAAGTCTAATCAATCAATTCTGGTTAGTAATTAATTAATTAAATTCAGGACAATAAACTAAACGATAACGAAAATTAATAAAACTATCAATTTATTAGAGGTAAAACCATTCTAACGAGCTAGATCCTCGTTTTTCCTATATTAAAAATTTAGCTTCTCATGATAACGATATGTGATGGGAAACATAATTAAACTAGGTGAAAGATGAATAAGATTTAAACTTGAATAATAAAAGAAAAATTGAATAAATATACCTTAAGAAGAAGTACAAGATCCGGAATGTTTTGCGTAATTAAAAACTAAAACTAAGGGGCATTTGTTTCGCGTATTGGTATGAGTTTGGAATCACGAATCATACCTGAGTGGTACGAGGTTGGAACTCCATACCTCATACCTTGTGTTTTTCTCTACTCTCCCACATGTTTCACTAATATTAATAATAATAATAATTAATAATAAAAATAATAATAAATATATATAACAATAATAATTGTAACACCCCATAATTTCCAAGTCATTATATATTATTAAAATCTTATTTTAGTAATAATAATGTTCCACAATAAATAAAATTCTATTTAAAATATATCGTTTTTGACAATGATATTAATATGTCCGTCTTAAAGTTATACTTCTTAAACTTGTGAAACGCTACTATGTCCTTGTTGCTAATTTTAAGATACTTTAAAGGCATATATAGCTTTTGCTTATAAAATAAAAGTTTTATCTCTTTTTCGTAGCTTTCCAACGCCACCGATAACACCTTAATACGAGTTTTGTGGAAGAAATTATGGCCAAAATACGAAAGGCTGTCGCAGAATATCCGCCGACGAGATGCTCGCTCGTGGCTACCTCTTCCACTTGGCCTAAAACCTTCGACACATAGGCTTAGCACCTCTTACACTTGGCCTAAGAACTTAGACACCTGCCCTAAATCACTTCTTCCACATGTCCTAAGACTCTCGACACATGGCCTAAAGCCCTCGACACATGGCCTAACCTACGACACTTGGCACTACTATTTTGACACATGGTGAGGAGGGGCTAGTTAAGTGCCTTGTTGCCCAAGGTTACCTTGGCATGCAAGTACTTGTCCATATTGTGATAAAACACCTTCCTTCCTCTATTGTTCGGATGGTACACACCAAACACAACACCGGTTACATGCATCTTTACCTTCAATCTTAAGACGATCGTAAAATCTTCGTTTCTTATCGGTTTTCGACGATTTTTGCGCATATCTCTTCCTCTCATCGCCCTCCATCTTTCTAGGTAATAAAAGTATACTATTTCTTCCTTAATATACTTTGGTCGTGGCCTTTAAGGCACGGTTCTCTTAGCTAACCTCGTTTATTTATGTGTAGCTAGTTCGGTTGTCCAAACCGGAGTGGCTTTGAGTCAAAATCATGCTTGTTGAAGAGCTATAAGGTAACGGTGATGGGTTACTCGACTTATCGTCTATGTTTGCATGTGTTCTATATGCTAGTAATGTTTAGTATACTAGAATTGTATTTGGTTAAATAGTGACATGATTAAGTTTATAAATAATATGTTTGGATGAATTTCATTTTGCATGGTTATGTTGGATGATATTCTAGTTGGAAATTCATTAAGAATTGTGTTAAATGAGGTTGTGATCTTTGAGGATGATTATTTTGATAGTTTTTCAAGTTCATAATGCTTGGTTTACTTTGGTTATTTGATAAAGTTTTACCACCTTGACAAATTTGTCCATTGTCTTGTACAATTTATTTCGACATCTTAGATTATCCATCTTTGAAAATGTTGAAATAGACCCCTGTTTATTTTAAGTGTAGAGTTTACCTCTAAAATTTCGTAATTTTCTTCCATGTCGTTTGTTCGCAATAAATTAATTACGAATATTGCGCTGAAATACTCGCAGAACGGACAGTAGCTCAAAGATTATTTCGAAAACCATTTTTATACTTTGAAAATATTCTGGTCCTTTTCTATAATTAAACTTTTAAGAATTTAGTTGATGTTAGGAGTTTACTTTGCCCCAAAATATTTTGTTAAACCCGTTTTATGAAGCAATACTTTTAATGCGACGATTTCTGACATACTGTAAAGATCAGATTATAAACCCCTGTTAAGTTTATATTTTGGAAATGGTTTTTTGATGAATATTGTATCTAAAAGTCTTATTAATCCGACCCAATTGGCCTTGTATCATTTAGATTTTATTTGAATTAATTATGAATTTTACGGCAGAGGACAGCTGCAATATGAAATGCATTTAGAACTTTTGTTTCTTTACTCAATCCCGTGTGTTCTCTTTCCGCATGAAATGGATATAAGTGTTGTCTTATTTATTAATGGTTAGCTCAAGCGTTGTTAATGAGTTGGTTAACGGTTACGTCATCCTAAGTTTGTGTAGGTGACGGTTATGTCATCCTAAGTTGTGTTGGTGACGGTTATGTTACCTTGTTTGTGAATAGATAGCGGTGGTATGATTTGTGTACCATCGTAATGAACAAATGCCACCCATGGAATGGTATTTTAGCTATGTTCGGGATTGGTCGGAGGTCGTGCTATATGCGATCTGGTCCCCGTGTGTCGTTCGGTGTAGGTTATTACATCGAGAGGTCTGGCCAGGTCTTAGGCATATAGGCAGTGGTTATACGCTATACATAGTTGGAAGTTGTGCCTAAGCGCTCCCGTCGTTGGAGGTCGTGCGTAAGCGCTCCGGTAGTTGGAGGTCGTGCCTAAGCGCTCCCGTCGTTGGAGGTCGTGCCTAAGCGCTCCGGTAGTTGGAGGTCGTGCCTAAGCGCTCCCGTCGTTGGAGGTCGTGCCTAAGCGCTCCCGTCGTTGGAGGTCGTGCCTAAGCGCTCCGGTTGGAGGTCGTGCCTAAGCGCTCCGGTAGTTGGAGGTCGTGCCTAAGCGCTCTGATGGCGTTCATTCTATTCTTGGTTGTTTTTGTTTGTGTGATCGGACATGCCATCAACTGTTTGTCTCTGAGTCGATCACCTGGTTGTTTACCTGATTTTGAGTATCATGCTTTGATATTTCTCTTATTCACATGTACTACTCCATATATAATATGTTCTTATTGTTATCTATTTGTATTCTGACGTAAAGTGGCTGGGAGAACCCTGAGTTACTCCCCACTGACTGTGGCGTTCATGTTTCATGAATGTAGGTTGGTGCTGTTTGGGGAAGACGTGTGGCTAGCGAGCATTGTTGATCATTCGACAATTACCCTTACGCTTAGTTTAGATTTAATTCATGTTGTTATCGTGGGATACCTTATCCCTCGTTAATTTAGGTATTCGTGTATAATTTATACTTTCTTATTAGTTTTAGTCTTCCGCTTGCTGTTTTGATATTCCGCGAAAAAGTTTTAATAAATATGTCGAATTTTTTTTAAAAGTATCGTATTTCCGCTGCAAATTACTTGTTTATTTTTATGCTATATCTCGGGGTGCCACAGTAATAATAATAATAATAAAAAACAACAATAACAATAATTAATAATTAAAAAAATATAGAAAAATAAATAAATATAAAACTATAATAATAATAATAAAAATAATAACAATAACAAAAAAAAACAACAACAATAACAATAACAGTAACAGTGTGGACTGAACTTAATAAAACTGAACTGAACTGAATTATACGAAGCTGAACTAAACAGAACTGAACTGAACTGAACTGAGCCGAGTTGAACTGAACTGAGCTGAACTGAAACGCGTTGAAAATAAGTCAGAAAGAACAGGGCCCAAGTGATATAAGTTTGAAACTAAGTTATAGTTGAAATATGTAAAATCCAATACTTTAAATAATAATTTTAACATATAAAATCATGAAATTAAAGATTTTATCAAATAATTATATAAAATGTTTCGTTTACAATGTCTTAATATTTATTTTTCACATTTTTGTTTATTGTAGTTTGATACCTATAGGTATCAATCTCATACCCACCTCCCTCATTGGGTATGAGAAACTAATACCTCATGGGTTTGAGATATGAGTATGAAATCCTCAAATTTGTTAAACAAACATGTGATATGGTTTGCCGCATATCAAACGCATGCCTTATCCTTTTATGTTTGAACCAAACACCCCCTAGAATATTTGAGAGAACTATACTTGAACTATAAGACTAGGCTACGAAGAACATATGAAGAGTGTACAAAAAGTGTGGTGTGTAGTCCTCTATTTATACTAGAGAAATAGTGGAAATTCGGAATAATTCCAAAAGCTGACGCGGAAGGTCTCTCGATCGAGTAAGGCAATTCCTCGATCAAGTAACCCGCTCCCTCAATCGACTATAGGCTTTACTCGATCGAGGAGCCTTTCTCCGGTAAGATTTCCGCTCTTTTTTGTCTTCTTTCCTTATTTCCTTGTTTTTCTCTTTTCCTTAATTCTTTTCTTTCGTTTCTTTTTCTATATAATTTATTCGTGACATATTCTTCCTTAATTTCTTCAAATATTATTTTGTCGACCCCGCTGTGCTTTAACTCTGATTTATTTCCATAAAATATCTTTTTTCTGTATTAAATCACCAAAAAGCATAAAATCGTTCTAAAATTGGTAAAAAAGAGATGCAAAAGTATATATAATTATGACTTAACAGCTCACTAAGACTCTGAAAGCATCCAAGTATATATTAGGAATATTAATAATAGTTGGGCTTCAACCATTACCTTAAGGTTTTGGTTGAGACGGTTCATCTATCATGGTATCAGAGCCTTTGTGACCAAAGGTCACGGGTTCGAATCCTGGCAACCTCAAAACCCCTTAAAAAACCACGAAGTGGAAACCAGCACACGGTATGGGTGGGCCTGTGCAAACTAACCACTATTCAAGCCCAATGGGCATTTGAGTGAGGGAGCGTATTAGGAATATTAATAATTAGTTGAGCTTCAACCATCACCTTAAGGTATAAGAGCCTTCAAAAAAAAAAAAGTTCATGCCTCTCTTCAACCTCTCAAATTTTTTTCAATGGCAAGTCATGCCTCCCTTCTCCCCAACACCAATGAACCAGCCGTGCCCTTCGTGGCCATCAGTCTTACGAATGCATGTTCCGCAACTCACTCCTACTACCTACCGTGCTTGGTCCCGTCAGATCGAAGATCTTCTTTTCGGTTACGACTTGGCCAAGTACCTTGATAACTCACATCCCTGCCCCCCTTCCAATATCTGTGATGCCACCAATACCCTCAAACCCAACCCCGCTTACGCGACTTGGCAACGCCAAGATCGCCTCTTAAGTGGTGCTCTCCGTGGTACTATCCACTCGAGCATCACACCCCTCCTCCTCAATGTTAAAACCTCACATGAAATTTGGATCCGTCTCAAGTCCACATATGCTAGTTCTTCCCGGGGACATATCCTTCAAATTAAAGATCGTCTCCAATCCATCTCAAAAGGAAATTCCACTGCCACCGACTATATGCAAGTAATAGTATAGTCTTAGTGCTCACCATTTGTCTGCAATACAAACGGATTACAATTGACATAAACAACAACAAAAAAAACAGACAAACACACCACACATGGCCAGTAACAGAATACAACAATCAATATGATATATACAACCAATAGTAAAATAAAATCAAACTGAATCCAACAATTCTTGTACTAATCATCCATCTCCAAACTCTGAGAGCCAGTGTCTGAACCACCGCCCGGGCATGACTACACACCGCAACGTGTAGCCCTGTCAGGTTACCTATCACAACAGGTAACCCTCACCGCCAGTGGTAGATCGCGCGTAACCTTGCAACCTAAAGTTCCGCTCATCGCAACGAGCGTACCCAAATCCTTAATGTGCATATTCCCCTTGTAACGGGAACCACAAGAGTCGAACATAGGGGTTAAGACCATCTTTCGAGAATGGCTTCACAATCTCACTACCGATTGCCACAAGACACCAAATCATAATAATAACAACAAATTGAGCAATACAATCAATTACAAACAAAAACTGATTATGCCTTATTGCTATACTAGTAGGATCAAACTAATCACTAGTATTCAGAAACTTACCACGAAGGACATCTTATACGCCGATGGATAGAAGATAAGACTCGATGAATCCACGCTCAAGCTACGTCCATCTCGGCATAAGGTTCATGGTGACGTCCCAAAGAGTGGTGAGATATGGAAGATAAGGAAGAGAGCGGGAATTAGGTCTTAGGAAAAGATAAAAGGTTTTACGAAAATGAGTTATTAGGTTGTAACTCTTGTATAACATTATAAGACGCTGAGACGGAAGTACTCGGTCAAGCATGGAGCATACTCGACCGATATTGCACTTGGTTGAGTGTCAATGACACTCTATCGAATGACTCTTACTGATTAAGAATATATTTTGACGGAATGAATATTGTAATCCCGTACATTCTAAATAATATCTCGCGGAACCATTATTAGACCGGGTACTCGATAGAGTACCCAAGGTATTCGACCCAGTTTGTTGTACTCGACCGAGTACCCCATAAATAGACTCTACTAGAATATCAAAAACGAGTACTCGATCGAGTACGGCCTACATACTCGACCGAGTACCCAGCAGCTAGCGTGAGGAGTATCACACCATCTCTTACTAGGTATCCTACAAGATCAAATTTCAGTCAACGGGTCCTTAATAAAGTATTTATTATAACAACAATTGACTGAAACTCCCCAAAATAGAATAGGCCAACAAATGACCGGGACAAAGGGAATATAAGATTGACATATAAACTAGTGTTTTGTCAAAGACAACCTTTAATAATTTTTTTTTTCAAACATCATGTTTTTGTCGTATTTCAACAACTTAATCATTTGCGTTCATTTGTAATTGGTTGTCTTTTAGTCGATGTTTGATATAGTAAATGAGGGCGGTTGGGGTCTTCTTGGACTCGTTCGAAAGGTGAGAATACATGCTTTCGAGGGTTGTCAACAAGTGGTCAAATGTGACCTTATGTGGAGCATTTTCGATCACTTAAGTATTTTGCACATGAGAACATAATTTGAGTTTTTTTGCTTTGTTTTTCCTCCGATTCACCCCCTCGCACCACCACTTGCAACCAACAATCACTATAGACAATACAACTATGACCTATGTTGCACTCCCCTTTACTTACATACCAAATTTCAGAACAAAAATAAAAATAAAAATCCCATTAAAAGAGCTACGAAAAACCACTGCTCACTCGCTATTAACCCAGATTTACAACAACCCTTTGTGATCAGCCTTACTTTACACACCAATCTACACCACATAAGGCCACCTTTGACTACGTGTTGACAATCTCTGAAAAGCTTGTACTCCCATCTTTCCCAATGAGTCCAAGAGCACCTCAAAACGACTTCTTTGGCTATCTCAAGCAACGATTGAAAGTCACCCCATTGCAAGTGATTAGGAAGTTGACGAAATCCGGAAAAAAGGTTGTGTTTGACAAAATAATTAAGAGTTATGTTTACTAAACTTTTTTTAAATGTGACGTTTGGAAATATTTTCTTTAATATTGTGTTAGAGCAAAAAAACCATATAAACTAATGATATGAACTTCCGCGACGAAAACAAATTTAGAGAAATTGATCCAAAAAAATACTGTCTCATATTCTCAATAAACCTCGTCTTTTATTTTGTCACAAAAGTTACGGAAAACCATTACTCCACCATATCATTAAATTTGTACTGTCACACAAACACACCATCTTATCATATAATTAAATTTGAACCAGAAACACTTTCTAAAAATAAAAATAGAAAAGTTATTGAGTATAGACGGAAAAAGAAATAGAAACGGTTATTAAAAATAGCAGAAATTCTTGCTTCAGACCGTTTTTTTTAGACGGGCCAAAATGTCACCATTTTTTTAATAGAATATAACAATTTAATAACAAAATGTTATATCGCAGTTACTCTTTACCCTGAAAAATGATCTTAACATTTTATCAAGAAATGATAACATTTTATTGTAAAAATGACTATAATAACTCCGTCTGAATTTCAGACCAAAAGTGACGGTCTGAAATAAGAATTCGCCTAAAAATAGGAGGAAGAAATATGGCCTAAAATCCTACACAAATTCTCATTTGCGACGGCAATATCCGTCGCAAACTTGCCAAGTAAAACCCATTTGGAGAGATAAAGACAAAGTTTTTGTGGTTTTTTATACACTTTTATTTTTATCTTATATAAACAAGTGGGTTTACTTAACCCGTCGTAAACTTGTGACGAATATAACAGTTGTAGGAGAGACTTTCTGAAAATCCTACATGAGTTTTGGACCACATACTTAATAGCCAAATTACTTTAGTACACCCTGGCCAGTGGGCAACATACAGAAGAAAACAAAGGAAGGACTGGAAAAATGACCAGAAAAGCCAAAAAGTAAAGAAATAGAAGAACCAGTAACAGCAGCAGCATTAACAAGTTAACAACATCATCATTCAGTGGAATTGTCATTACAATCATTATTTCAATACTCAAATTATTATACTACTACAACTAATGCCACCACTATTCCAACAATCACCATTAATTATTTCCCAATAATATTCTAATTTCTTATTACAAACGGGCTATTTTTATGTGAAATCAAGACGAAATATATTTCCTGATAAAATGTTAATATCAGTTTTTTGACAAAAAAAAAATGACAATATTAGTTATAATATTTTTCATTAAATGATTATTTTTGTTTTAAAAAATGTTGACATTTTATTTTTAAAAAAATCTTCGGTAATGAGTAGAGCTTGTAAAAGCAACCCGATCCGAAAAGGTTGACTTGAGACCCGAAATCGACCCGAATTACATCACACAAACGTGACCCGAGCCGACCCGAGCATAACCAGAGATTTCTTAACCGGTAACTGACCGCGCCGAAATGACCATTCTGAACCACCCTACCCGAAAATGACCCAACAAAACATAATTCTAATTGAACCGAAAAATTTGAAATGACATTTTCTCTCTTATTCATTGACCGAAATTGTCCCAACACGCGTGACCTAAAAAAGACTCGACCAACAAACTTGAAAGTTGAGATAAACTGACCTGACCCTATTTAATCCAAAATTAATAAGAGACTCAGGGGTTGTTTGGTTCACTTTTTAGGAATGGAATGGATTGGAATGAGAAATCATAGTGGTATGGGGTTCCAACTTCATACCTTTCAAAACATGTTTGGTTCATTAGAAAAATAAACGTAAAGGAATGGAGTTTGGATCCAGGGGGAGGAGGTGGGTATGGGATTCCAGGGGGTTGGGTGGAATGAGAATCCTGATGGATTCTAAATCCATTCCAAAATGTCTCAACCAAACACTACAATGTCTAGAATCCATTCCATTCCATTCCATTCCAATCCACCCAACCAAACACCCCTCAAAGTGACCATTCCAATCTATCCCTATAAAATGAATAGAATTTAAGTGATTTTGATTGGTTCCTTCAAATAAGCAAAAAAATCACCCACTAACTTTTATTTTGATTTAATTTCATTCACTCCTAAATTCAGAATTATCATTACATTTTACATAATCGATTGCAGTATTACATTTCGTCATTGTCATAATAAAATACGATACGATCAAATTATTGTTCATCGAAAATATAAATAACAGTATACAACATTTCAATAAAATACGATATAGAACGGTCCAAAAAATAAATCTGAAAAACAAAAAATAAAAAATATATTATATGGTCGAATTTTTTTTGGGTAGTTAGTGAGTTGAACCAATAATAATTTGGGTTAATTACGATGGTTAAAAGCTTAAGATTTAAACAACAATTATATTTTCATATCTATATATATTTTTATCAGCTACTATTCGTATTATATTTAAAACGGACCAGTTCTACTTCTCATGGGTATATAGGACAAATATTTTACTTTTTTCTTATTATCCTACATATATATTTGACCCCTCCTAAACTTAAACGGATGACGTTGTCCTAAATAAATTTGTGTATATTTATAATGTCAAGCCAATACGTTGTTTTTGCTTACGTCTAAGTTAAGTATTAGACCTGATCATGGGCCGGGCTGGGTCGGGTTTGGGCCGGGCTCGAGCGAAAAAACAGCCCAAATGCATGGGTCGGGCCGGGTCGGGCCGAAATGGCGGGCCATATTCTTTGGCCCAAGCCCATAATTGTTCGGGCTATAATGGGCCTCGGGCCAAAATGGGCCAAAACGGGCCAAAATAATACAATACGAAATAATCAGCAAAATGGATATTTGAACAAACAATTAGTAACGAAATAAAATTTTCAAGTCTTAGGTTTTTTACTTCTACTCTTTTGGTTAGGAGAGCGATACCATAGTACCATACATAACTCATGAGTTGAAAACAAATTATTAGTACACTAACTAACTAAAGTTGTACAATGAAAATATAAAAATATCCGCAAAGTTGATAATTCAATGCATTAGTGATATTAGATTATTAGCGTGATCTGATATACCATTCCAACTTTTGAAATTTTTTTTAGAAAAATAATAATTTCGGGTCGAGCCGGGCCAATAATCGGGCCTTAACGTTGGCCCAAACCCGGCCCTATATTTATATCGGGCTTCTTTTGGGCCGGGCTACGGGCTTTTTGGGCCAAACTTTGAGGCCCAAACCCAAGAAAAAATCGGGTTGGGCCGGGTCGGGCCATTGGGCCTCATATGATCAGCTCTATTAAGTATTTAAATGTTTTTCAGTTTTTAAATCGATATAACTATAATACTTAAATTATATTTTTATTAAAGATATTGAACTCATTAATTTCGTCGTTTTAATAAAATTCAACCCGTGTATTCCTGCACGGGCGTAAAACTAGTTAATCCATATATCTGTTCTAAAACAAAACCAGAAAATAAAAACGAATATGATTTAACACTGGTCTCAAATCACTAATACCGGCTCTCGTAACCTCAACGGAAGCTAGCTCACATCTGCAATAATTGCGAATTGCGAAGCCATAAACACACTCTTCCCTCCCTTTCTCTCTCTCTTTCTGGTGAAGTGTTCACACCTCACATCTTTATTACTGTAATATTCTAAGAAACCAAGGAAAAAACACACTGTTCTTCCTCTTTTCTACTCTTTACTCCAACAAGATTCAACCTTTTTCTTTCTATCATTGCTCACAATATTTTCCTGACAAATTCCCAATTACTCATTTCAATTCATGGAAATCTTGTGATTTCCTCTTGCTTTTCCTGTTTTTTATGTCTATTTCTTTGTTATTTTTACTGGGTTTCTTCACATCATTACTATAGTACAATGCCGGAGCAATTAATCTCCTCTCACCCCATTACTTCCTCTGATTTTGTAAGTTTTAAATACTTGTTTCGTTAATTTAACTATTTTTGTTGTTTTATTACTGTGTTTTGCTTGATTAATTGGTTCTTTTCTATGTTATGGGATGATTTATGATATGGGTATTGATTAATTAGTAATTTTAGCTAATTTCCTTGAGTAATGTTCAATTTTCGCGGTAATTTTACTGGGTTTTTGAGATTATGAATAGTAATGTCTCAGATTTATCTTTTTTTGTATGAGTTTTACCTGTGCTTTTCGGTTTACTTTGTGTCGGTGAGAATGTCTGTTAAGGTTGTTGGAGGTATGTATACTGAAGCTGCTGACGCGGGAACAACTTTCTATGTATACTGAAGCTGTGGAAATGCTGGAAAATTAGATTTATTACTTAAAAGAAAGATAACATTTGGATTGAATATTTTAGTTATAGCTGAAGTTTTCAACTGCGCCGCTTCCCGATGTTGCTTTATACAAGTAATACCACATTCATAAGGGTTGCCCGGATAATAAGACGGTTTTGCGGGTTACTTCATTCATTGATGAATTCTTGTAGCATCTATCTGAAATTGACTTAAGTAAGCATTTTCCAATGTTTAGGTGCTGACATATCTGTATTCAAGGTTTTTGTGTCGTCGTGAGTACAAATCATTCTCAGGGTAGTCTTCTTTTAGTATTAAGTTATTTATTCGTATGTTTATCGTGTTACTCGTGAGTTATGACTTTGGGTTTGATTTATATAATCTACAAGTTTCAGTGTCAGTGTAGAATGTTTGGTGAGGTGGTTGGTGGTATGCATTGTCTAGGTGCTGACATATTTGTATTTGAGCAAGTTAAGCATATAAATATGATTGAGTGTGCGAAGATGTTGGGAATTGTTGTTGACGATATAGGATTTAAATATGTTTTAGTTCTCTCGCTTTTTACCTGCATCTCTACCTAATATGGGTAGATGCTGGCAGTGTATGCAGAAGTGTGACACGAGTAGAAGTTACAATGAAAATGGTATAACTTGTAGTTGTGCTCTTGTGCAAGTTAAGATTCGGTAGTTCTAACTTCAAGTGTACGGTCAAAAGTCAAAACCTGTTTTTCTTTCTATGACAAATATGATGCTGTCGGAGAAGAGATTGCATTTGGTTAATCCTTGGCTGATGAGGATTACTGTTGAGCCAACTAGCTACTTTGGTTATCATTGAATAAGATAGCTGTAAGCCTGTAATTTGCCCATGTGTTTGTTACTGGCCAAAGTGCTAAGCAATTATTCCATTTCTACATTGAAATCTATACATTTTGTTGGTTGGGAATTTGAGATTCATATGCGGATATAAATTTAATCATTGATCTTTTTTTGTTTGTGGCCACATTAGTGTTTTGTAACTACATTGAAGTAAACTAGAAACAGATGAGAAGAGAAACATAAATCAAATGCTTCATTGTATCTTGTCTTGTAGAATTGTCGCAAAGACTTGATCGTTTGTTTGGTTCAAGGTCATAATTTACTGTAATTCTAAGTCAATTCATGTAATCGTGTGTCCTTTTGGGATTTAGTCTCTAGGGCCCTAGCCTCCCCTAAGATAGTTTCTTCTAAGTTTGTTCGTTGATGCTGGGCATGCTGCTAATTCAGTGATTATATTGAGTAAATTTTCTGAGGGAGACCGAATTTCGCTGCCAGCTTGGGATTTTCCTTCTTATTGTTCATATTTTTGTCCCACATATACGGTAAACCATACATATTACCCCATTGGTTTTAGTGCAAGTAAAGCATGAAAGAACGCTTGTCTGCCGACACAGGATCATAATTTAGGGTGTACTGTTGGAGTTTCTGCATAAGTTACTACTCCCTGTCCCATCAATAGCCTATGTATTCCTTTTGGTCCGTCTCAACAAATAGTTTATATTCCTTTTTAAGGAGTTGTGTGGTGGAAAATGAGTTTGAGGTATAAAGTGACCCAAAAGCAATAGTATACTATTGACGATGACAAACGTAGGAACAAATTTAGCTACCACTCCTTCCATAGTGACTTGATACCAAATGGGTCATTATAGCACAAACACGGGCAACTTACTTTTCATGAATCACGATACCCTTTACGTAGTATCGTGATTTATCTATTCTTGTTCACAAATTCTTAAATGAACTTTCTCATGATAATGTTATCATGAGACTGACCGACCCATGTTTCGTAATAAATAGGATTTATTCTGTTTTAGTGGATTAATAGGCTTACGTGTAGCGTTATCATGAGTTAATTGAGCTGCTCTCACATTAGATTAACATGATACAGTGTTTGAGGAAGCTAACTGATTCTTGTTTATGTAGCCATGCCTGAAGATGGGCGAATTGGCTCTTGATACTGATGATGTTGGAGCTGACATCTACCTGAAATTAGGCCTGAGAACCCGCAGCAAAGGAGCTCTCAAAACACCAAAGTTCATCTCTCTTCTGTCCTCACTTCTTGAGACATCTGTCCAAAATAATGAAATATTATTGGAGGGAGCTCAAATTGAAGATGCCCTCACTACATTTCATGGTTCCAGATCACCGCCTGTCAGCATACGACAATACATTGAGCGGATTTTCAAGTATGCAGGGTGTAGTCCATCCTGCTTCATAGTGGCATACATTTATGTGGATAGATACCTCCAACAATCTGAAGCTTTCTTGACTTCACTTAATGTCCACAGACTTTTGGTCACAAGTGTAATGGTGGCAGCAAAGTTCATTGATGACGCGTAAGTAGTTCAACTTAACATGCTCCTTTACTTCTTTTTCTTTTGCTTTGCTTTGCTTTAGCTGGAAAATGTCTACGCTGCATTTTTTGGTCAATGCTCCAACTTCATTCTTAAAAGATATAGATGGGAAAGATAGATCTTTGACATGTATTATTCCACAAATCACTTCTGAGTTCTGACATTAAGGCTGAAGGCAAGTAGTCGTTCAGCAAAACAAATCTTGGTCATTCATAATGTTTTTTCTAAGATGAAACTGTAATGTTTTTTCTAAGATGAAACTGTAGCCATGATACGTATAGCTTATGTTAAGGTTTATGGATGGTAAATAGATTGTATTCTATCGCATAGATGCAAGTCCTTGGAATTATTGGAATTTTGCATTATGCACCATTTTCAAAAACAGCGCCTTTGTGTTAACATAGGAGTAAGGGTGTCTACATCCAGCCTCCCCACAGTAAAATTCGCAAACACGTCTCATTTTAGTGTGTACCACTGTATATAACATTAATGTCTAGAGTGTCGATTGTAGACCATTGTGTATTTTCTGCTTATCTGATGTTATCTTCTAATATCTGATGTGTCGACCCTTCTAAAGCTAAATGAGTTTCTCCTCACCTGAATTGACTGTTTGTTGGAAACATATATCTTAAGCCAGAAAACGAATGTAATGAATTTGCGAAATTTAAACATTCCAGCTTTTTTAGCGGCAAACTCTCAACTTACAGGATTTAAAATTTAACTTTACCTGTAAGGTAGTCTTTCCGGTTTCCGATAGTATTCCTGATATAGAGCTGTATAGTTTGAGATCCAACCTTGCATTATTGTTTAGATTACATGGCTGCTGTAACTAGTTCACCACTTCACCCGTTTAATTAGTTTGTCTAGATGCTAACAAATTTGTTGCGGGCAATATTACTTTGTGCAAAAATATTTATTTTCTTTCTGATCTTCCTCTGAACAAGATACGACGTAGTTGCCTATACATTTTCCTGATGAAGCTTCATTCTTTTAAGCTTCATCACTTATTTGATATATATAGCTTGTTCGGAACTTCGGGTAACATTTTCAGTATTTTCTTTAAGATTATGGTAGAATACATCAACAATGCTCAATTAGCTGCTGGTGCTTCTTTTTGTAGCGAAGTAGCAATTATCAATGCTATGGTTGTCATGGGTCACTTTAAAACCTCTCTATTTGTGTCGAAAGAGGTGAAACCGTGTAAGGTCGCAAATATACTATGCCAGACCTCTAATGGTTTGTAGCAGTAATAATATATTTATGCTAATGGAACAGAAGCAATATTTGCGTTGGATTCCTGCTAATTGCTTTCTTGTGCAGATTTTACAACAATGCATACTACGCCAAAGTAGGAGGCGTAAGTACGTCAGAAATGAACCAGTTAGAGATGAAGCTGCTATTCAGCTTAGATTTTAGACTCCAAGTAGATGTGGAGACCTTTAGGAATTATTGTTTGCAGTTGGAGAAAGAAGCCGGAGGATGTCAGATCGATGGGCCGATCAAGGCCTGCTGGGTTAAGGAATCATGGTCCACTAAATCTGGGTCTCCACGTACTACTCCTGTTGCTCGATGACGGCTGGCTCTCTCTAGCCGATTGTATCATTACAGTTGTGTCAACAATTAGGGCAGTTTGAGGACCATTTAGAGTAATCAGGCAATGCAGAAATAGTAGTTCCTGAGCTCCATGAATTTCAATGTAGTTTTCCCGTTTGCTGTCGTGTTTGTATTGGGTTATCCTATTTTGGTGGTATTGGTTGTAAATGGGAATGATACGAATCAACACATTAATGTAACGATTCTTGACTATGTCGATTACTCAATTCGTGTGTAAAACTCTGAATATCCAATTTATTATTTCTTTCATTTCTATGTATATATATATATATAGATTCTTCTGTTTCCTACGCCAGTATTTTAAAACTTCGATCACAAATGTATATAGAAGAATATAAAATGTTATGTTTCGACAAAATTAAAGGGAAAGGCTATTCTATTTGGAGTGATTTCCAAGGGAGAACGACACACTTATTTATACATGATTAAGACGAGAGCTAACGAACTAATGCAATGTATATGATGGAGTAAATGCAATGCAAGACTCAATGTACAATAGAGACTGGAATGCTTGGGAAGTGCAGCGACTGTTTTGCAAGGAAATCGAGGTTCAGGAAATGCTTCGGTCTAATATAAAATTTTAAATTGTCAAAATAACCTAAGTAACTTGTATGAGACGGTTTCATACAAGTGAGAACTTCCATGATATAGAATGCCTCTCGTTTTCTAATCTCTCGAGAAAACTGCCATGGACCATAACCAAAATATTGTTCTTGCCTTGTAGTTCAGCCATCAGAGAAAGAGACCCGAGCTTTCGAAGGTTGAGCATGTATAAACAATCAAGCACTTCATAATCAAAAACATCTTCACAACTACGAGTATAATTTACCTGTATCATTTCTCCAGTTTTGCATTCACTAATGGAAGTTTTCCCCGAGAAAGTAATTTTAAAATGTTTCTTCAAATTAATGTAGTCCAAAAAATTTACAAGATATGAAGCATGTAATTCCATAAATATGAAACATTATGCCGCGCTATATAGTCAGTCGTCCGAAACTCAGACCACTGAATCCGGACCACGCTTTCCATACTCCTAATGTACAAAAGTAACAAGCTTGAAGAACCCAACTGTGACTGCTGTCAGCTGCACACATACAACAAAAGGATGCAGTCAGTTTCCAGCCCTAAGATAGCACAAGAAATCCTCTTTCGGGAACCACCCTTTAAGATGGAACTAATAGCCTGGTATACAAACTTCAAATAAATTCAATGCGTATACAAAATTTCCCTTTAGTGACACAAGGTTTGAAGGTGAAAGTTTTGATAAATTTCTAATTTAGATGTCCTAAGGTACATTATGTATAAAATTATCTCGATTAATCTTCTTCAGCAAACTAAAGTGTGATTTATATAGTCTCAAGGGAATAGAGCAGAATTGGGTCAAATCTCAACCAGAAATTTTTGAGAGCTCGTGTCATACCGGCATAAATACGGCCAATACCTCCTCAAGATATGGTCATCATGCAACATCATGATCAATATTTGATACCATAAATACAGCCTTCCCCATGCAATTATGTTTACAAACAGCAAAAGCAAGTTAGATTAATTACCAAGCACGAAGTTTCTGACATTTTAACGCCTTCATTGCAGCTTCAGCAAATGCTCGTGCTGCATCAGCCTCGGCTTCTGCAGCCTCGGCCTCCCTTGCTGCCTTTTCAGCTTCTGCGATTGCAGCCTCTGCTTGAGCTACTGCTTGAGCAGCAGCTGCTGCTGCTTCTTGAGCTGACATGCATTTCATCTTCTCCAAATCAGCAACAACCTCAGGCCTAGTACAGAGTTTAAGTTCCTTCCTTTGTGGCCGAGGGCGATCCATAAGTTTACTATCTGATGGAGATCTTGCACTTGGCTCGGAAGCTGGTACACTTGTGGAGATCCTATACTTGTGCTTTACCTGATAGAGTGAATGCCATGACAGCAGATGTATGCTCAAGGATTATTTTGGAATAGTTGACAGAAAAAATTGGATTCTAGCTACTCAATGAGTGCTGGGATCAAATTAATTTGTATATTCTACTTTTTATCGTGTTTTCCAAATCTTTTTTTCCTTCTCTATTTTCCATTCTTGTTTTTCATTATTTTGCCAATTATTGGCAATTTCAAATGATGATTTAAATTAGCGGACCCAATCAATTTGAGATTAAGGCATTCCTATTGTTGGTTATGTTGTTGTCAAAGGTAGTGTAATTATCGCTCAGCTATGCATTTCAATTCTCAAATAATCCTTGATATAAACCACCCTATGTTACTTCGACAAAGGTACATATCCAAGTGTCAGATTATCCATGATTTAAAAGATACATGCTGTTCCATCCACTTTTTCCTTCCCTCTTTTGTTTTCGTCATTTCTCGTGTTACTTTGACACTTCACTTTCGTCGGGTGTCCAATACTTTAAAGGGTTTGACATGACACGACATTTCAACACTTCATTTAAGACCCAAATAAGTGAAAATTTTGCAGAAAATAATCATATTCAACACCGTGTTGTATCAGACATTTGCAGCCGAGTCAGAGTACATAGGTCATTGTGTCACATTTTCTGATCTTGTGTGGTCTCTTATGCTATCACTCCTTATGGTCTCCTTTAAGTCTACATCCACAACCACTTATTGTGAGTTGTGACACATACAAGGCAACAATTATTTTGGGTTAAAGCTATATTTTTATCATCAGGTATCCATCCTTCCAAGACAAAAATCCACTTCAATGAACTGTCACAATTTTAGCAAATAGCAAATTAGCAATGCTAGAACTAAAGCCAACAAAAACCAAGTGCTAAAAGTTCTTAAAAAGTAAACGACTAGGTGAAAAATTTTAACAAATAAAAACATTCTTGCTAATTACAAGTAGTTAACTTACTGTGCGCATAAAATAGAAGGGCAGTGAGCCACTGAGCCTAAGATTTAGGGTGTGTTTGGACAACAAAAAAGGAGGGAAAGGGAGGGAAGGGAGAAGGAGGGAAAAGAAAGGGAGAGAAGGGGAGGGAGAATGGAGGAGATGATTTTCCTTCCAAATCTTGCCTTGGTTGAAGAGAAAATAAAGCTTGGAGGAGGGACCTTCCCTCCAAATCCTTCCACCTTCATTTTGTTAACCAAACAGTGGATTTCCCATCCCTTCAAATCACTCCCCTCCCTTTCCTTCCAAATCCCTCAATCCAAACACACCCTTAATCTGAGTTACTAACCTTGCTGTAAAAACCAATTACATTACACAAGAGCAAAACAGAGGCACTACAAATGTGCGCTTGAAACATATTCACATATGTACGTACAACATCGATTCTTATTGAAACAAACAATTTTTTAGAAATCTCATAGGCTCATAATTTACAAAGGAGAAAAAAACAAAGCTGTTCATTCCTAGACGAAGGATTGAAGCATTCTTAATAATCGTAATAGATAAATGCGTTGAAGAAACCAAGCGTAGCAAAGTAAGAATGCTTCACTTGCCAAACCTAAATATATATAGCCAAAATGCAGCTAGGGCAAAAAACATATTAAGGAATGAGGACATTTATCTTGATTTAGGCAAACACACACATTTAGTCATTCATGCAACAAGAGCTCCAGCAAATGCAGACTGTAAGCAGTATCATTTGCCAATCCAAACAAAACGCAGCTACTAAATAATATTGCACAACTGTAGACTATGTTATTTGAGGTCAGCGACAAACAAACAACACTCCATGCACCAATTGTTTTGGCAATAATTACCTTTAATAATCGACCATTAGCAGTCAGAGACTTCAATTTTGAATTCAGCAGCATACTGAAATTTGCAGGTGCTTCATACCGCTCCTACATTAAGAATCGTGTGAGTTAAGCATAAAATTGACAAAGTCTAAAGCAATCTTACAGGAATTTGATATGGAGAAAGGATAGAGGATGGGGAAAATTATGGTAGGATATGGCCATATGGAGTAATTTAAAGGAGAAGAATGAGGCAGACGAAAACATAAGAAAGATCACACTGAAGAGAACATGAACAAAGGGAGACAATAGCAGCGAGTATATAGTTGAAATAATAATTACAGAGAGTAAAATGAACAACAGCCTATTCTAAAAACATATTTAAAGCCTAGTGCTTGCTAAAACATCCTAACGATGCTAATAAATCCAAATGATAATAATCATTAAAAAAACCAATACGATGTAGTCATTGGCACGAGGTAAAGTCACGAATCTCCTACACAAGGGGCGCACGGGCACTGGTCTAGCGGCAAATTTGTATTTTAAAAAAATAAACATGCAAAAATACTCGAATTTTCTATTTAAAGAGGTAAAGCGGGATGGTTGAAATGGAACAGGTTTTTATGCGATAAAGATATGCCCCATAGATTAAAGGGAAACTTCTTTTGTAGAGCAATTAGGCATGCCTTACTTTACGGCCCAACACAGTTGGGCCGTGAAACATTGTCACATTCAAAAGATGAGCGTGGTGGAGATGCGTATGTTGAGATGGACGTGCGGCCATACAAGAATAGATCGATTAAGGAGTGAGGTGATCAGGGAAAAGGTGAAAGCGGCGCCAATAAAGGACAGGATGATGGAAAACCGACTAAAATGGTTCGGCCATGTGAGAAGGAGGCCTATAAACACACGGGTTAGGAGAGGTTAGGAGGGGTCAGAAAATGTTGCTAGGGGTAAAGGGAGACCGAAACAGACATGGCTAAGAGTGATAGAGCACGATATGAGATTTCACAGGCTTGACGAGGGGATGGTGATACGAATACGGTTACGGAGATGGTTCGTTTGCTTTTTAGTATTGAATAAAGTAGAGTAGTAAATAGCCTTGATGGGTTATTATTGCTAAAATAAAGTTTTCAGTTTTTAGTCCTTTTGATTTGCTCTTGTTGGTAGCTATATAAGGCTTCCTTAAGTATGTATTTTGCATTCAGAAATCATAAGAAAAAAACAGTTGCTTGCTAGCACAAAAATCCGTTATTATTCGATTGCGTTTTGAATATTAACTTGATCGTTCTCAATAGGTCTTGGGATCGTTCGTTGTTGTCGAATTATAGGTCTAATTCTACAACTATGCAACTACTCTACTTATAGGTCTAATTCTCGTGGGAGTAATAAAAGACTTGAAAAAACATATGAAATTTGCATAATACTTTGCAACTAGAAGAAAAAAAATATAGAAATTTGCATAGAAGTGTGACACGTTAGCTATGCTGTCTACAAAAGGCGCGAACCTCAGGCACCTTGAGGCATTTCGGTTAATCCCCACACTAAGCCTTGTGAACAAAGTTTATAAAAAATATTAGAACTTAAATAACGTGGATTTACCACCTAGAGTACGTTTTACCTCTATGTACATAGCAATCGCGTTCTTATCAGATCCTTTAGGCTCCTTGAGAGTTGTAATAGCCTCCAATATAACGGTATCCAACCTACACGAGAAGAAGGAATTATATTCAAACTAAATACTCAAAGAAAACCGTATATATTGCATCTAAAGTCTTGGATGCATTCTTTTAAAAGCATAACTTCAGAAATAAAAGCCTAGTCGCGACAGGGTGTTTACTTTTTAACATCATAATTGTCACCGTATTTAATTATTTTTTGTTTCTAAGAGAATAACTAGAATGTAAAATCAAGAGCAAAATGGAATGTCATTCACTTGTCGTGACCTTTCAAAATTGACTTAGCCAAGTGTATGTTCACTAATATCCTTGTCTTTAGGTTTTTCATCTGTCTGTCTTACATAAAGAGAGATGCCACTTGTCAAAACTGTTTACCAAGTTCATAGCTTCTAAAAATCATAAGCAGATCACAGCTTTAGACTCTGATTTTTCTTTGACAGCACAGAAAATGGGTCTAACGAGATTAAAAAACTTTAAAAAGTCGTAAATATAATATCAGCCCTATCTTGGAACACATAGGCAACAAGATTGCAACCTTGTATACGCTTTCTTTGAATCAGCAACCTGAACTGGGTCACTCGGCAGCACAGGTCTAGCTTCTGCAGTTTTTTCATCAACTTTCGCAGTGTCTGCAACTACAGCTTTATCCCCAAGTTTTGGGATTTGAGGATTCCTCTTGAGTGCAAGCCTCGCCTTTTCTCGAGATCCTAAACCACTCAGTGTCACATTAATATTTCTCCACTTATCCTGAGAGAACAGAAAATGAGTCTTGTATCAAGCAATAAGGGAATAGACGATGATCATTATCAAGAAGCATATTCAAGTGACCATTTTATTCGAGACACTTAAGAATATACCTTCAGATCCACATTAGAACGCGAGCGCAGAACATCTTCGAAAGCTGGATCTCTAAGTATTGTTTGCCATTTTCCAGCACCGTGCTTATGTACTCCAGCTTTAAGTGCTGCCTCTTCCTCAGCTGTCCACTTTTGCTTAGGAGCACCCATTAACAAGACTTAGAATCTCTTCTGAAAGATACCATCTGAAACCAAAAAGTATTTAGAAATTGCACTACGGCAAACTCCCAACTGATGAACTACAAAAAAAACTTAAAAAGTTCTTAAATTCGTTAAAGATTTAAATTTATGACCAGAGACGGGGAATGCAGTACAAAAACCATCGTACACACTAAGTACAGACAGCAAGATGCTTTATTTTCCCAAAACAGCATAACATTTGGCTAGTAATCACCTGAACTATGCCCTAGGTGAATATCCTTGTTCTCCTTCTACACCATATGCAATCATAAAAACATCAACTTCACTACATATGGTCAGGAAATCAAGCATTCCATGTTGCTTGGCAGCAAAAAAGTCAGTGACACTAAAAGCCTTTCACTAACTACGACAAAGCTTGGTTAGCAACGTATTACCAACGCACAATCGTCAACTAAATCAATACAACTATGAAACTAATTCCCTTGTTTCCAAAATATTAAAAAGGACATCCGAATCAGATACAGCTCGGACACAGCTCGCAAAACCAAACAACTTCAGCATCGTTGCTCGTTAGCAAATCAAAAACAGAGAATGGCACAAAGAAGTTCAGGGTAATCGACTAGAGAATTTTGCATGATTTCATAGTGCCCTAGAAATCCTTCAGAATTTTGCACCCAAATTCCATCATAATCAAAATGAAATCCAAATCGTTTATATTACCACCAAAATACGACAGAATTCCATAATCAATAGAATAACATGAACCCAAAAACCAAAAACAAGATCAGAGATAAACCCAATTCAAATTATGCACAATTATCTAACACCATGAAGATAAATAAATAAATAAATAAAATTACCCAGATGGAGTGAAATTAAACAGCAGAAAATCGCATAAACGCAGAAATACGAAGATCATGGAAATAAATGAATCAAATTGCAACATACCCAATACCCATAAGAGAAATCAAACAAATAGAAAGTGGAAAGTGGAAAATAAGTACAATTAATTAATATAATGAATTTGATGATGATTGAAAATTACCTAAATAATTAAAGGAAAAAGGAAAAAGAGGAAGATGGAGAAGGTTTAAGAAAGGTGCAGAGAAGAGAAGACAATAAGAGTGGTGTTGTCTACATTTGGAAGCACTGCGGCCATGGATATCTCCTTCCTTTATTGTTTCTCCTTTGTTTTTGTTTTTGTTTTTGTTTTTTTGTTTTTGTTTTTATTTCGATTTTTTAATAATTTTTGGGTTTGGTCACATTAGTTTCCGGTGTTTCCAAGAAGTCTCCTAATTAAAAAATAATAAGAAGAAAATAAATAAATAACACAAATTGTTCTATAAAATCTATATTTAGCTAAGATTAATCCAATAGTATAAGGTCCGATAAAATTATTTAATAAAAATATGAAATAATATTTTTATTTAAATAATCAAATATTTTAAATTAAAATTTACAGGTTAGTTTTCATTTCATTATTATAAAGTATATTTTATCAAAATAAAATCCAAAACTTAATATATATATTAATGTCTTTGTTTGAGCTTTTTCCCCAAAGATCAGTAGTCAGTCATATGCTATAAAACGATCCTATAAAAAAGTTGTTGATAAATAAATGATGAAAATATCACGTAAATTGCAAAAAAATAATACTAGTATGTTTTATTTCAACTCAAATAGTAGGCTCTCAACTTTAAAAATGACGTGTGTATGCTCAAATATAATAGAAAAGTGTTTAATGGAATTATCTTTTAAAAATAGATAGAATAATTATTTACTCTCTTTATTCTTTTTTAATTGTCATTTTCACTTTTCGAGACACTCACGTATCTCCTCAATATCTATCATTTCGGACGACTAAACTTGTCGACTGGAAAGAGTTACCCAAAACCAATCGTAGGACGTAGTCACCTTATGCAACTCTGGCGGACTCAATAGTCGCCAAATTAACCAACTAGCGATAGTCGCCAAAATATCAACTAATAGTCAGGGAAGTCGCCAAATTGGCGACTACCATGATTATCAGTTGCCATTTTGGCGACCAATGGCACTGAACAGACCAAAAAGTTTTATTTGAATACTTTGTTTTTGTAACACCCTTATAATGCGAGACATTTACCAAGAATCATCAGTCTATGAAGATGTTACCATCTCGGTTGCTCGAGGTTGAATATCTAAGAAAGTCGGAACTTCTATTAAAGTTTCTAAACGTCAATACAACATGTCTCAAAATAAACTGAATAAACTAAAATGTGATAAGCGGAAGCTACACTAAGTTAATCTTCTAAGTTATGACTCGCCTCCATCCCCAACCTCGTGCAATCAATCAACAACGAGATACCTGCTGAGAATATGCTCACCATTACCAATGGATCATCACAGTAACACAAATACACAGAAGTTAGTTACTGTAACCAAGCTCGACATCATAAAACTTATAATCAAAGACATTTTTTTTTGCGGGGATAATCAAAGACATAAACAATAACGATAATTCGACAGTATCCCAAACATCTCATAACCATCTCTAATGGAGTCACATCACTCAACCCCACTTGCTCGCAACAAGCGGTACTCAAATCCTTAATGCGCACACCCTCCGTGATGGGAACTATGAAGGGCGATCGTAGGATTGCGAGTCATTTCCCGACAATGGTTCCAAACATGACTTCCTCACATCTCAATGGTAATCATGAACAATAACATAATATTTGTCTCAAAATAACATAAAAGCATACATTGTCGCATATAATAGATAATTGAGTAGGGAAACCCTACCTCAAGGCAATCACCTCAACACTAGATTCACAAGTGTTCTTCTACGAATCCTCCTCCTAAAACATCATACAAGTCTAATTACTAAACGTCTAAGGCACTGCAAAACCTTAACAATCAATCAAAAGTGCTACAAGGGGAAACTCTCTTGTAATTACGGTAAACGCGCGAACTAAGATGATCGACGACACGACATGACCTTGTAATAGGTCAATTAGAGAGATTTAGGGTTTTATGCTTGAGAAAACTGATTATGAGAAGAATTAAGTGTACGAAGTTATGATTTTGCAATCATGTTTCCTCTAATTAACGTAACACGAAACCGACTTTGGACAGGTGTACTCGACCGAGTACCTAGGGTACTCGACCGAGCACAAACGAGCAGACCCAAACTTAAGAATCCCACTAAAGTGTACTCGACCGAGTATGTCATATTTGACCGAGTACACTAGCTCGTTAAAGGGAGCAGTAGTACAGTTTTGACGACTGATTTCAGTCACAAAAAACGTTGGGTTTTTCATGAAAAATCAAATTCCCTACATTGCATCATTGCCTACTTGTATTTTTCCATTTCTCAATGTGCAAATCAAACCCAACAACACAAATGGAACACCAACAACCAACTTCTCATATATAAAATGAGAATTAATCCAAGTTTACAAGTGTACCACCACAAGAAAAGTTTAACATCCGACTAAAATGAAGTTCACAAATATAGCTATTTAGTCTTCCAAATTTTTAGGTTTTGGCATTTAAATCAATTAACGGGAAAGTCAATTCACGCGCTGAAACTTTCTCCTTCAGATGGATCATTAAGATCTTGCCCATGGGGATGACGATCGGGGTTGCACGAAGCGAAAAAAGCTTTCATCCTGTCGAACTTTTCTTTCATCTTCCGTATTTGTTGAACCCTTTCGTCGTTTCCTATCTTTTCTTTATCAAGCCGTACTTGTAATAAATTTACGATCTCCAACTCTCAGGTTTGCTTTGACTTTGAAAACATCCTTACTCTTGACGCCTTGTAAAAAAAACTCCACGTGCTTCTCTAGTTCCATACACAGAACTCTTTTACCCCTTCCCCAAGTCAAACTAAATCTCATTATAAGGCCTAATGGGGTTATTCTCTTTTTCATGCAAAAAGGCATCCTACAAAATGAAAATAGTAACAATTAAAGGTCATTTTTATATAACAATTTGGCAAAAAAATATTTAAAATTAATTGGTACAACAAAAATCACGTTAAGAAAAATTGTTTAATTTCAAATTTACATATAATTCCTTATCTTTCACTTTAGTCCAATGCCTATTACCATAGTCGTCAAGCATTACAGGTCAACATGAATTAAGTTTTACCAAACTGACTGAATGGAGTAAATCCATCTGTACACAAGCTAAGTCGCACATTGTGGGGTTCATCAGCAAATTCAAGATAAATGATATCAAACCGCTTCAATTCCTCCCCATCACTCAAATGACACATCTTTTCCGAGGTGCGAGGATTTTCTTTATGACATCTCATTTATTCAACTATATTTTTTGTTGTATACATTCTTTAAAGCCTTGAAGCGAGAGGAAAAATAAATTAATGAGTTTAATGATAGAGAAAAATTGTTGATTACACTTTTATAAAAACTACATTTTGAAACTTACAGTCTTATTATTATTTTTTTTTAATATTACAACCATAATAGTAGTTCTGATAAAAAATTACAGTCAAAACATTACCTCCGACGGAAAATTAGTGCCAAATTGGATTTTCGTGACCTAAGTTGATTTTTTAAGACCAAAATACCCTACCCAATCTCTTATTTCATCTCTAAATCAAAAATCAATGCTCTATCTTTTCATTTGTTCAACAATTTACCCTTTTTTATTCTTCTTTTTTTCTAACTCTTCATTTGTTCAACAAATTCTCTAATTCACCATTTTCTTCTAATTCTATCATAATTCTACATTGGAGTATGTCTATTTTCTTTTAAAAGTAAAATCATCAATTTTTCCCAAATTCAAAATTATTAGAATTCTTCAATTTTAATAATATGTGTTCAAATTGGACATACACCCTAAATCAAATTATGGGTAACCCTAGTTCGCGACATAAACCCTAAAGTTAATTCAAATTAGGGATAATTTCAAATTCGCAGCAACATCAACAATAATAACAAAACGAATATTTACCCCTTGACTTAGAACCATCAGATGCGGACACGTTTTTTCTACTCATGAATAGAATCTGTTACTTACATTATAGGGATGCAATAAAGAAGAAAATTAGGGTAAAATTTAGGGGCAAGTTGGGGGAAAATTGGGGGGAAAGAAGAGAGGGTTTTGGGTAAATAAAGAAGGTAAATGAAAGGCCAATGAAAGGTTAACATAGTCACAAATATAGACAAGGGCATATCGGTCATTTTTTGACAAAATTGACCAGAAACCTGGTTTTGGCGCAATTTTCAAAGAAAACTAATATTATGCCTGTAAGTTTCAAAAGAAAATTAATAAAGCTGTAAGTTTCAAATTGTGATTTTTATAAGATTGTAATCAACCATTTTCTCTTAATGATATGGGTTTTTTACTCATTTCACCTCACTTATTAGTTATTACCCTTGCGTTTTTTTTTTCCCTTCAAAACAAAATCTCCCTCACTTATACAAAATCATACATTCTTCAAAACGTCAAAACATACATCAATCTTTTAATATGAAAGCTGAAAATCTAACTACTTTTTTGGTATTGTAAAACTTCAGATTATAAGATTATTATCAAAAATAACATCAACAACCAAAAAACCAATTAATTTTACTGCTGTCAAAAAAAAAACAAAAAAAAAAAAACCATCAACATTAAATGTCATATTAAACTCTACAAAAATAATTCTAATGTTGTTTATAGCAAAATCTAATTTTCCATAATATTTAGGAAACCAAAACATGTTTCCTGCATTAAAGTTTCTGAAGTAGCTAACTTGTGACAAAATGTTTGCCTGGATTTACATTGATTGATAAAATGATATAATACAAGGCCTTAAGAATAAGGGAGAAAACAAGAGGGGGAACCACAACGTTAATTGCGCAAAATTACAACCCCTGCCACCTGCCCACCTCTAAAAAAAGAAAAAGAGATCAGATCACGGCAAACCCTGGTAATTGCAGTACCCCAGTCAATAATACTGGAGAACAAATTACCAAGATGCAGAGGATCAGCTAATCTTGTTCCTCCAACTCAATTACAATTCTAAACTGATGTGCACAATGACTCCCTAACTGGTTGGTCAAAGATTGCAATGTCGAATTCCTGTTAATTTTGAGGCGTTTCAGGACAATAGGGCTTGGTAAGTACTCTTTCAAAATAGTCTTGAATCTCTGGTAGAATTCGCTGGATTAGGCTAGGATACCTGTCGTTAGAATTAACAGATTTAGTTTAAACTCTTGAAAGCGTCACAAACTCACACGTAAACATATGCAGATGGCCAGGCGCGCATAACACAGTATAGTCATGTTCATACATGCTCATGGATGATTAGTAACATGACAACATATGACTCACAATAGCATTCAGAATTCAGAAAATTACGAGGCACAGAGTACTATTTTAGATGATCTTATGAAATACTCCATCAAAAGTTGCTTCAAATAACCACGGCTTCTGAATAAATGAAGCTCAACCAATTAATGAATCAATTTGCTATATTCAGTAATCACCCGATTCTTGGCTCACGGAATAGAGATTTGTAACTCCTTAGATTTTATAGTATCCACTAGGCCTAATGTGAAGTGATGGGGACAATGCTCAGAAAGCAACAAACATGCCAGAAGCATTTCTTATCATATCATTCCGGAGCACTTATAAAGCCTATAAGTCAATATACATAAACAATGATGGGCAGTACAGTTTCATAATTCACACAGTATCTTACCAGGGCTTTGAGCATATAACATCAAACTGCTCCAAGATAAACAAGATGCAAGAATGCCGTAACGACATAGCGTTGTAAGCCTCCGACAACTCGTACATGAGAGTGACATTATCCACAGAAATATCCTGAAACGTACAAAATCCATTCAATTAGAAAAGTAGCAAAAGACTGCATTAAAGAAGCCAAATTTCACACATTACATAAGAAATAGAAATTTACATGAGGATAATTTATCATTACCTGGGCAATAGTACACTCACAAAGACGCTTCAAACCCTCTAGTAGATATTGATCGGCAGCTCTGAGCAAGTCTTGTGCAATGTCCAAACTGACGTTCACGGAGCCTGTGTAGATATATCTGCATATTGACAATACAGCATAAGTGAAACTGGTTGACATGTTATCCCCATCACAAAGAGAGGCAGAGAAAGGCCTCACCTCATCATCAACTCGAAAACATTCCATTGGATATTTGGGATCTCTATGTCTTTGGCGTCCTTTTCCTATAACCATTTAGGACAGAAAAAAATTAGCATTCGCAACTTTACCAATTAAACATAGCCAAGTGAAACAGAAGATGTTAATTAATATTTACCCCTAAATTCCATATAAATGTATAATATAATGCATAGAATTATTTATTTACGGTGCTTACTCGATAACCACCATCAAACATTGCACGAAATGCATCAGAAGATGCGAGAAGGCAAATTCGGTGAGCATAAAATCTCCTACCTGAAAGAAATAAAAGAATTCAGTTTCTAATAAGTAAAAACTCCAACCGACAGAAGAGTCATCCCAAAATTTCCAACTATTAAGTTAGAAAATTTACCTTCAACTAAGAAGGTAACGTCAGACAACGTCGAATTGTTTACATATTGCTCACCTAAATAGACCTGCAGAAACAATGTATGATACTTGTTAAAAGGCAGCACTCATTCAAAATGACAAATAATACATTTTAACTAGTTAAGAATCCAACTGATAAATTTTGAAAGGAACTGATGCAGTAACTGAAAGTCCAAACTCTATACAAAGGAAAGCATAGTGGAACCCACCTGAGGAGTAGGAGATGGAGGAGCTGCATCAACAGGTGATTGCGTTGAGACTTTGCTTGCCATCTTGTGCAAAGCCATTGAACCAGCTTGTTGGTGCTTAATAACTGAAGATCCAAGAAGCTCCAAGAGCAACTCCAACCCTATTGAAAATTAGGTCATATAATGTGAGCCAAGTCATGGTCAACTTGGGGAAGGAAATGTAATTGGTTCCTCTACGATATCGCAGACTACCCTAGTAAAAAAAAGGTGACAAGGAAATTTTGAATCATGGGAATTAGGAAATTACCATTACTGTCTACGAAAATTCTCCTCTGATGCTCAGGGGAACAAAGGTGAGCGAGGGCTAGAGCAATTCGTCTTTGAACAGCCTTGTCTGCTACGCGCATTAGATCCAATAGATGATTTAGTACCTGGCAGATGGCATGGACAAAGGAGGAACAGTAAGAAACACGAGAGAGCACCAAAATGGTAAGAATGCAAGGAACATAATTCTGCCGAAGTCAAAATTAGTATATTGATATTTCGTTCCAAAAAAGTTAAGTAAATACAACGAAAACCATAGTAATATTGAAGAGAGAAAAAGCGGCAAACAGCAAGTCGGCAAACTCAAAATAGAAATAACAAAGTAATGAGATGAAATCCTACTCGTCCATGTATCTTCTCCTCCAATCTCTTTAGTGTCTTTGCAATACAGTCTTTGGTTGGCTGCAGAAACATCAAAAAACATTCAGAATAACCCAGCAAATTAGACAGGAATAAACATTTCAAATAAATAAACCACCCATATACTAATTGCACGAAACACAAAATATGCAAAAAGTGTAACAGATAGACGGGACTAGTGAATTATTTATTACTATAATTCACTCAGTACTAAGATATAATCCAATTTCACTATAAGATGGAAATTTACAAGATAAATTCTGTATTGGCATAGCACTAAGGGCCTTTTAATGTGAATAATCCTCGCCTGCTAGAACAATTAAGTGGAATGCACAATGAACATAAAGTTTGTCCTGGGGCTCCAAATGCTCTGGTGCATTAAATTTTAAATGGTTCTCAAAACAACCTAATATGAGTGATGGATAGGTCCAACAAACATATAGAAGATAAACACAGCTGCACCTAAAAGGCTATAATCATTAACTCGAACCATGGCATGAGCAGGAACCCAAAACACAAACACCAACTTCTCAAATCATAGCCCAGCAAAGCAAAAAAAAATACAATGTAATAATACCTGAACAATAAATTCTCCATCCTGGAGTTTTTGAACACCACCAGTCTTGATAACAGCTGCAACATTATCCTACAATAGAGATCAGATAAGTTATTTAGTAACTATCATAATAGGACGCTCCATAACAAAAGATGGTAAACCACCAGTATTTTTAACAAACCTCATTGTCTGCAAGGCCATACAAAGCAAATGCAGCATTGTGTTGTAGAGAACCATTCTTTGACTCAAGAAGTTTCAATAATGGCAAGAGGCCACCGCATTGAACAATACCAGCTTGATTATGTGCATCCTTTGAGCAAACAATAGGTTCAAATTAGTGCCAGAATAAATATGCCTACAAAACTTTGTAGGGGAAAAGATCGTCTATGACCACAAACGAGAGGTAAATATAAATTCCGTTGACTAGCAAAGCATTGAACTCACGGTACATAGTAAACTATACTATAGTACAGATAGTAATTATTTTGATTGCAAGCAGCTCACCTGAGCCAACCTTCCAAGAGCAAAAGCCGCCATTTCCCTGAGCTGCGTATCAGTTGACAGAAGCATCTCAATCAAAGGTGGCACAGCACCTCTCTGGACAATGTGAACCTGCAGAAATTTAATTAGCAAAGTCCATAAAGATCTTCTAAAATGCAGAAATTATAAAGCAAATAAGATTTGTAACAATCCAGAAATTAATCTTCAAAAGACACACTGAAGTAGAACCTTGCAATCCGAATCAGCAGCTGCAAATTGGCCAAGCAGTAAAGCAGCTTCTCTTTGGCTCTCAAAACAGCTAGAGCTGCATAAAGGAAAACAAAGGAAGCACACAAACAGGATAAGAGAGAAAACTCTGAAAAAAAAGAAATGCTTAAATTTTTAAATAACACTACTAGACTTCCAAAATTTTATGTCTAATTTGACCCTAAAAGTTTAACTTTGGCTATTAGTTTCCTCAAATATGTAGAGATACAAAGAAAAATTTGTTATCGTTCATTTATAACATGAATGATTTTCATATTACCATTTTTGAAAAGTCGAGAATAAGTGATCAACATTTGAATTAATAAAGTAACATAGTGGCAATTTAAATCATGAGTAGAAAATTCTTGCCACATATTACATACCGAAGCAGCCCAATGACAGGTTGCAAAGCACCAGCAGCGAGAACTTCTTTCTTGATGTGAGGAGACGAGTGAACCAAATTCCCAATCACACCAACCTGCATAACCAGACCTGTCAGCCCAACTGAGCAGCTCATAGCGATGCATAAAATCATCAACAATCCTGACATCCCACTTAGCAAAATAACAGCAGAAAACTAACCGCTTCATAATGAATAGCTGGGTCCTCAGTGAGCAGCATTAGTACAAGGGCAGGCAGCGCATTGCATTCAACAATCTGACATCATCAAAATTTCAGTTATTCATGGAAAATGGTCTTAAAACAAGTTTTTGGATAACGAACAAGGGATATACTCACCAAATTTTTGTTTTCATCATTTTTAAAAGCAAGAGTTCTTAATGCTCCTGCAGCTGCTCTCTGGACTTTGAGATCAGAAGACTCTAGAAGTTCAACAAGTGGTGGAATGGCTCCTTCAATCCTGTGTACATATTCTAGAGTTAAAAGGAGCCTCTCTTTAACCGACAAAATACTGCAGGAAATGGCTATGGAATTCAACAGACCTGAGAAGAGATTTAATGTTACTATTCTCATGAGCAAGGTTAGTTATCGCATCCGCTGCTCGTCTTATAGCACCGTGGACAGATCTAGATTTGCAGCTATTCTTTCTTTTCAATAGGGAAACAATATGAGGCAAAGCTCCAGCATCAACTATAAGCTGCTGGTATTCCGGCTATCATTTAAAAAAAAGGCAGTACATTAGATTTTGTTCATTGATGCCATAACAAGATGAGCGATTCTCCAAAGACAATTGTAAGTTATGGCCCTACCCACTTAACAAGTCAAACCACTTGAAATTTGCTCAGTTAGACAACAATCAATTAAACAGAACTAAATTAAAGGCCAGTTAAAGTGACAGCACTAGAGGAAGATACCACATTACCAATACCGCAGCACATTTGTTCCACAAAAAAGCTTTCCAAACAAGTCAACAGACAACACAGTACTAATTATTTTTGCATCTTACCTTTCGAGGCAGATACATAAATAACATAAATCATATATTCCGGATTATTTTGTTCCCCAAGTATTAATTACAATGAGTTCGTGAACAATTCAAGACAGTAAACAAACTATAAGCCGCTGCCTTTCAACATCATAACAACTTCAATGCAGCAAACATCCTTACGACTATTAGGCAAGTTAATGAATAGCCATCGACGTAAACTCAAAACAAAACATATACCTCTCGCGAAATGCAAACACGTCGAACAACAAAAGCTTATTGAGCCTAATGTCTTTTCTCAAATTTGTCATGCATTCACGGATTGGATTCATTTTAGGTCTCAATCTCAGCTACATAATTTCAAAACATTGACACTAACAGCATCAGCAACCTTGAAGAACAAATGATCCTACTAGAATCAAACTTAATATGAGAACAAATCATCTCAATTCTCAACACATCCTATAAACAGCTAAATCTACACCGTAATCGAAACTCCACTCGTATTAACAGACAACATAACATCCAGTCCAAATCAAAACCACCAAAACTCATAATCAAAACTTTTAATCACTAGGCTTATAAGTTATATGAAATAACATACAGCAAAAATGACAAAATCAAAAAAAAACAAAAATGACAGCGAAATTCATAAAAGAGAAGAGAATTAAACCTTAAAAGCAAGAAGGCCAAGCGCAAACGCACATCCTTTCTCGACCTCGTGTTCAAGCGTCTTCGAAACGACACCTTCATCCGGTGGCGACTGAAGTTGCAACACCAGCGCCGGCACCGCACCGCAATCAACTATCTTACTCACCATTTCCTCTGCACATTTGTCAAATAAACAACAAATTCCTCAACATTTCATCATCAACATCGTTTTCTCAAAATCAAAACTTCTAAAGAGCGAAAAAAACAACAAACTTCATAAATTAACATCAACTTTCTCCAAAAATCAAAGTTAACAACAAATTCCTTACATTTCATCAACCTCAACATAAAAATTCAAAATCAATTCCTGAATTTCGGAAATCATCAACTTATTCAAAAATGAAAGTTATAGAGAGAGAAAGTAACCGTTCTTAGCGAGGTCAGAGAGAGAATGAGAAGCGGCTTTAGCGGAGGTACGATGAGTACGAGACCAGGAGAAAGAATTCATCAAAACATTAACGTGAGAAGATATTTCGGAACTTAGATCTTGCTGATTTTCAATCGAATTCGGCGATAACGGAGGAAGATCGAGCCTCTGGTGATTACATCCATGGCGACTTTCAGCGGTATCTTCTTCCTCAAGCTTTCGCTTCAAGCTTCGTCGAGCACCTGATCGTCGATCCATGGCTGAAGAGAGAGAAAGCGATGATATGGAGAGAGAAAGAGTGTCTGTGTGTGTGACGATGAAGGGTAGGGGTAGTTTCGGAAAATGATTTATTGTTTTTTTAAAATAAAATGTTTAGTTTTGGTTTTTTTGGGTTTATTTTAGGGTAGTGAGAGGAGGTGAAAACGTGGGAGAATGAAGTGAGGTTTATATACGAGGGTTGAGTGTGGTCAGTGAATCAAAGAAACGCGGGGGTTTTAAATGTTTGGTGAAATTTTAGTCTCCCGCCTTTTATTTCGTTTTTCACTTTGTTTTTTTTGGGTCTTCACTCCCTCCCTCACCAACACCCATGCTATTTCGAGGTTTTTGGGTATTCATTTCTTCAATATCGGAAATAACAAAGTTATAAATTGGATTAGGTAATTCTTTATCTTACAGATTTTTATCAATTTGCATTGAATCATAGTGGACAAGTTTGTGCTTTTGATTTTTGAATTTTTTACTAACAAAAGACCAAGACACACGGGTAAACGTATTACAAAGTAAATTGATGCGTCTAAAGCTAGATGAAAATCACTATCACTTTGTCACCCTTCAAAGTCATCTTCAACGCATCAGTTAAGCTCTTGCAAGTTTCGACAACAATCCTAATTCTTCGTTGTCTCGGTTAAGTCTATATTATCTTTAAGACGAGGAAATGTGATTATTTTATGATATAATATTACAACTAAAAACTTTAAACAAAAAAAATTATGGTAATATCAAAAAATATTTACATTTTATCGTTAACTAGGTTAAAGTCTTGCAAAATTGCGCGGATATAATTTAAAAGGAAAAATAAATAAATATATATATATATAGAATCAAACTCCCGTGCGAACTTTCTTACGGTGCGAACCGTACGAACCTTAGAAGAAAAAAAAACAATTTTTTTTACGTTGGTTCGTACGGTTCGCACCGTAAGGGAGCTCGCACGGGATCTTGACCCTATATAGAATCAAGATGTCGTGTTAACTCCCTTAACGGTTACCGTACGAACCACCGTAAAAAAAAAAAAAAAACTAAAAAATTTATAACGTTGGTTCGTACGGTTCGCACCGTAAGAAAATTCACACGGGATATTGATATCGACTTCATGCATAACAGCATAAAACAATCAGTAATGAGGTCAGTGTGGAACAATTAATTATTGATATTCCAAGATAAGGCCTCATAGATAGCCACGGCCTCAGCACCCAAAGGTGAAGAAGCGTAGACGGATGAACTGAAACATATATTGCCCGTGCAATTTGATAACATTATAACACATACTCATACATGACCATGCTTATGCAATTTTGTAACTATTATAAAAAGAAGATAGATGAAGTGACATTACTCAACAATCTTGCATTCGTATTGGAAAATTTCCTCTCTTTATATATCTTTATTATATGTTGTCAACTCGGTTTTTAATATATTCATACACAAAATTTCTTCCTTTTATATACCTTTGCATTTCCTCCTTTTTCAGATTACCTACGTGATTCTTTGTCTTATCTGCAATCACCTACATTTCATGATACTTTAAAGCTTATGTAATAAATATTTTGACCAAAAGGTAAAATATCAAAATAACAAAAACTTGAACAACAAATTCAAACATTGTCAAATATAAATTATTTAAATTACCCGAACTGAAAAACTTGAATGCAAATATACAATAAATGATTATAAAAATCAACAACAAAACAAACTAAAATATATTTTATTGCAAACCATCATTGCAGCAAAAACACTTAACAACAATTCTCAATATACTCACTATCATCAAATAATTAAATTAAACCGTAAAATATAATCCACTACATAGAAACTCGTGGACAATAGATATCAAATAAATAGCGTGAATACAAAATATTATAGGTACTATAGTTTTTATAGACATTACATAACTATAAATTTCCATATTTATTTTTAATTTTAATTTATTTTGTGGTATTATTAAATGATATAATTGATTGTCAGCAAGAAACTCAAAAGGTGAACTAAATAGCAAAAAATCTTAGTGAAAATTATGGTTGTTAAGTAATATAAAGAGTTTTAGTTAATTTATTAACATATTATATTACAAAAAATAATTAAATAGGAATAACTTTTTAATTAATTTGATGGGTGTTAAGTATTATATGAGTTTTAATTAATTTATTACCATATTTAATTAAGAAAACGAATTAAATAGGAAAAAATGTTAATAAAATTGGTGGGTGTTAAGAAATATGAAAGGCTTTAATTAATTATTAACATTTTTTATTACAAAAATTTCAATTAAACATTAATTTTAATTATAAATTATGAAATTTTCATTACAAAAATTTCAATTAAAATGTCAATATTAATTATAAATTTTGAAATTTTAAAGGCTTACATAAATTTTGGAAAACAATATGTTTAATATAGAAAATTATTTTAAGAATAACGATAATATGCTTTAATATTATAAATAACTGAATTAAATTAATTTATATATAAATGAATTAAATTAATGTCATGTAATAATTAATTAATATTCTATATCATATTAAGTTGCCACGTCAAATTACAAATATGTCAAGTCACAATGTCACGTCACATTAAAATTTATTATGTCACATTATTTTAAGTACCTTTTAATAAGATTTTATAGATTATACGCGTAACTAACCTGCTATTATTTGACAACTATTTTTTTTACTAACGACTTCAATTTATCTACTAATTACCTTTCTAAAAGAGTTATAAAATCCGAATCGCACATGTTAAATTTCAAGAGCCTATAAAGCGAAACGACTCATGCTATGCGCCCGGGCTTGGACACTAGTGATGCATAATTTATGAATTGCATTTACCGGTTCTTTAGCTCTAAACTTGGATGGTGATGATTAAATAATAGACTCTTTTCTTTGCAAGATGCAAGGCCCTTCATGTCATTATTTAAAGCATAATTTGTGAGAAACTAACTTACATTTATGCCCATTTGTGAACAACTATTTTATTTTATTTTTGTTTAAAAACTACCTTTTATTTTAACTTTTTGTTAAAAACTACCTAAAAAAAGTTTTGAACCCAATTTCTATTTATTATTGGTTTCACACGTGAGTTCTCTAAATTTTCACTCTTATTTTGTCGTTAAACTTGATATCCAAACTTATCATTCTTATCTAAAGTTCTAAACGAAAGGAAATTACTTACTAGTGAAAGTAGGGCTGAGCAAAAAAAATCCGATACGAATTTTTATCCGAATCCGATCCGAATTTCGGAAAAAAAAATTCCGAATATTTGTATACCGTTTAAAATGGATATCCGATCCGGTTTTTTCCGAATAAACTGGACCGGATGTGGATCGAGATTTTCATAAAACTGGATATCCGAATCGATCCGAATTTTAAAAAATTATATAAAAATGTTTAGAAACTTCATGTTTAGTTTATGCGGATTTTAGACATATTTTGAAATTTGTAATAAAGACTTGTAATTTAATAATTCATGCTACCGAGACTTATAATTTACACAAATTCTCATTTGCGACCGGTATATCCGTCGCAAACTTGCGACGGGTACTATTTTATCTCACAAAATATCCACTTTTTCTCTCTCCCATGTGGTCACCTTTCTCCCCTAACTCATTTTCTATCCATTTTATATCACAAAATATCCATCATAAATGGTGACCCGTCACAAGCAAAACTTACTATATAATTTAATAACTCATGCGATCGAGACTTGTAATTTAATAATTTATGCGATTAAGATTCTAGACTTGTAATTTATGCAATCGAAAACCCCTTTTAAAGTGGGTTGCAAAATGTGAAATGAACTCAAATTGCCTTTAGTTTTAGTTTGCAACAACAAATTGGCCAATAGCCCAAAAACTTTTGTGGAACTTTTTTTTACTTTTAAATCTGGATCAAATCCGGTTTCCGAAATCTGGATATCCGAATTTTTGGATTCCAGATTATTGGATATCCGAAATATTCGGATCGGATGTGGATCACCAAAATTGAGAATTTCAAAGTCGGATATCCGATCCGAATGCGAAAACCGGATCGGATATCCGGTTTTGCTCAACCCTAAGTGAAAGGATTTAGCAGGTCCTACATTCACAATAGGACTTCGTTATTTACGCTGCAATGCCCATTACCACATTAAAAAACGTATTCACAGTCCTTTCACTAGCAAGTAGCATTTGGGCATCCTACTTTTGCCCCCTAGGTAGTTTTTGACAAGAGAGGGAGTTACTGTGGCTGCTGCAAATGAAGTATGAAGTATTGCGGCATCATACGACAATGAGTAGAACAATATGTATCAGAAATGCATAAACCAATCAATACTAGTGCATTTTATCAAATAAATGCATGACTAACACCTATTCACTAATAGCATAGAGTTCATACAATTTAGCCCATGTTCATCATCCGGAGCAATTATTTCACATGCTTAAAGAAAGAAATTGAAGCTAATGGCAAGAATTCGCTTTCGTTTAGGACTTTAGATAATAAGGATAAGCTTGGATATAAAGTTTAACGACAAAATAAGAATGAAAATTTAGAGAACTCACACGTGTGAAACCAATAATAAATAGAAATTGGCCTTAAAACTTTTTTTTAGGTAGTTTTTAACAAAAAATTAAAATGAAAGGTAGTTTTTAACCAAAAAAAATGTAAGGTAATTGTTCACAAATGGGCATAAATGTAAGGTAGTTTCTCACAAATAATCCTTATATAAAGCATGCTAAATGTGATATTGTAATAGACACGTCCAAAATTCATAATAATTAATTCAAACTCACACATTTGATAGCATGATATTAAATCTCAATATGAGACTACACTATTAAAATCAGTTTAAGCGATTTCGTATCAAATATTAAGTTTCAAAAGTGACCCTATTGAGTTTTACAATGCAATATACATATCTTGATTATAATGTAGATAATGCTAACTAATGTTAAACACCATCAAAAAGCCGAAAGTCCAAAAAACATGCCTCATATTCTACCTCAAATGTATTTAGATACCAAAACCAGATACATATAATACAAACAAAAGATCAAACACCATATATATAAACCCATAAATTTCACGATTAAATAAACTAAATAACGACTTTTTTTAGTGCGAAAGAGGATAAATGCCGGCATCTTCCCACATTAAACTTCAAGTGGTTGATGATTGGATGATTACTATTGATAATATTGACGCAAAATAAAATTTCCATATGGATTAAAAGTTTCGAAAGGCGCATAGATTTAGCTTTCTGCAATCCAGCTAGGAGATCAAGTAGTTCCGCCTTCATTGACGTGCAAATTCCATATGAGAAGAACTGAGCGGTGATAAAATTTCATGTATCATCATGAAAGATTCCCCTCCTTCTGCTTGCCCAGGAGTACCTTAAATAATGTTCCGCCAGTGTTTAGCTAGATCCACCCATGAGGCAGGAGAGCCATCAATCAATTAATCAATCAATATATATACTTAAAAGAGGAACTTTTCGAGCGATTTCATTGGCTGTTGTTTTAGACAAATTTCATTGGCTATTACTTTCGTTAAATAAATTAAGTATAAAAGATAATTAAATAGTAATAAAATATCATATTATTAAAAATATAATAAAAGGTTTCAAAATAAGGATAAGAAAAGATAAAATTTGCAATTATATTAAGAAATTAACTATAAGAAAAGATAAAATAAGTGTTTGTGTTTCTATAACTAGAATTTAGGTTACCCATGCTATCAAATAACAATATGAAAGAGATATCCAACTTTCAAAAACAGTCGAAACCCTTTCCCTCTACATCTCTCATTGCTTTCGTTTCTATATATATGTCACCCCATATGAACTCTTTTTTTGTAATATTGATGTGTATAATAATTGTTTGGCTATTTAGCATATTACTATCTAATAAGTTTAAAATTTTACATCTTACTACCTAATATGTTCAATTATTCAAATAACAACCTAATAAGTGTAAAAATTGACAGATTACTACCAAAATGACAGAAATTGCTAAAAAATGACGGAAATCAGATTATCTCGTCCCGTTTAAATTTAAAACTTAATTTAATACCTAAATTACCCTCCCCTCCTTCCTCCATTAAAACACTTTTCTCCTTCAACAAAAACTCACTTCCCCCTATTCTCCATCAATGTCGCTCCAAACCCAGATTCTCAATACAATCTTCAAGCTCAATCTCACATTATAATATTTTGATACAACCAAACAATTAAAAACCGCGAAGTAATTTTTCTCGTTGATAAGGGATGAAATTATCAAATTTTATACAAAACAATCAAATTAGGGGAAGAGTTTTATACTGAAAATAAAATGAAAAAAAATGCTTACTTGATTAATTTTAGAAGACAACAGAAGACTATCTCCCTCTAGTGCTGCAAATCTGGCATGTTCATGGAGGTTTTGATGGATAAAAATGGCGGCTTGAATATTGAACTTACAGTGAGTTTAATGGGGGAGGGAGATGGAGGAATAATTTTATTAAGGGAGGGGTAAGATTGTCATTTAACTTACCCCGAATATTTAAAACTAACTTAAGTTCGATTTCCGTAAAAAAAGGTAGCAAACTGATTAATGTTGTGTGATTTTAGGTAGTTAGTTGCAAAATTAATTATATTAGGTAGTAAGATGTAAAATTTTAGACTTATTAGGTAGTTATTTGTCATATTTCCTAATTGTTTATTAAGAATATGTTTGCTTATATTATCCACCATCGTATCTTTATATTGTTTCTTAGACAATACTAACTTACTTACATTGCAATTTGATTGAAAATTTCAGGTACAATATTAAGTCGAGTATTTAACGAGTCTGCTGAAAATATCAAGTAAAGCTTATCGTATGTTTTTTTTTCTCTTTTTCTTTATTATTGAGACTTTGAAGCATTTACTTTAATATTTTATACGTTTCTCTTGATATGTATATTTTAAATCTATTCCGTTAATAAATAGAACTGGTCATATATGAAAATCACGGAAGAAAATGACCATTAAACCCAAGTAGTATGTAGTATGTAGTATAATTGTTAAATTGTATATAATATTTTATGCTAACAAATTTGGAAGCTAGATTTGCCTTATAAAATTTTAATTTTAATTTTAATTTTCAGGAGTCACAATTGACTCATTGCTTAGGTATCTAAGCAAAGTTAGTGGTCAAGCATTACAAGAAAACAATCAAAACATGCATACATAAGCGACGATACACCCTAATTTTCACGATCAATTGCCTGCATCCATTGTATTTAAAGTATAAACTTCCTAAATATATACGAAATGCATTTCTTCATGTCTCTAATTATTTAAAATTAATATACCTCTTCTGCTCTTCATATATGATATATCTCTCAATAGTCAAACCATTCAGAACATTATTTCCTCTACATTCATCAATTTAAAATAAAATCTCAAGTATATACAATTTTCTTGATTAATTATGGCCAACTTGCCAAGGCAAAGTCGATTATTATCGTCATCATAGCCATTTGTTTGTGTACTATAGGATTCATAGACAACGTTCACGCAAATGACGTGAACTACTCGATAACTTCAACCGTCTTAACTCGACCCAAGTGCAATGGGTCGATGGCCGAGTGCCTAATAGGGGACGAGTTGGATGAGCTTGAGTTTGGGCTCGACTCAGAGAGTAATCGTCGCATTTTTAGCGACGCAAAGGAAGTACGTATGTAAGTTATGGTGCATTGAACAAGAATAGAGTGCCATGCTCGAAACGTGCGTGGTGCATCATACGTAGTACTATAATTGTAAGCCTGGTGCACAAGCTAATCCTTATAGTCGTGGCTGCAGTGCCATTTCTCGTTGTAGTAGGGGATAATTTTTGAATTTTCTTAAATATTTCATAGTCAAATTAAATTATGTGATATTGCTCTATAGTCTTGACTCTTGACCTATATAATATATATTTCTCGCTATTATTTATCATGATTTCATGAAAATGCGGTTATTTTGTTTGTCGGATGCTAAATTAGTAAATTTCGAACAAAAAGATGACATACGATAACATTTATTTTTACCGGAACAAATGTCATACTATGTTGATGTGCACACATGTTGGTTAACCAAATTAAGAATATTATATAAATAAAAAGATAATTAAATAGTAATAAAATATCAGCTGGATAATTATTGAATTTGTTAATAAGATAATTGAGTTCATTTTTTATTATTTTAGAGCAATTTTATTGACTATTAGTTTGATTATATAAATTAAGTATATAAATAAAAAGATAATTAAACAGTAATAAAATATCAGTCGAATAATTATTATTTTTAGAGCGATTACATTGACTGATATTACTTTGGTTAAATAAATTAACTATATAAACAAAAGGATAATTAAATAGTAATAAAATATTAGTTAAATAATTAAATAGTTGATTTCATTGGCTATTACTTTGGTTAACTAAATTAAGTATATAAATAAAAATATAATTAAATAGTAATAAAATATAAGTTGTATAATTATTAAATTAGTTAATAAAATAATTGATTTCATTGGCAATTGTTTTAGAGCAACTTCATTGGCTATTACTCTGTTTCAATAAATTAAGTATATAAATAAAAAGATAGTTAAATACTAATAAAATATCAATTGGATATAATTATTATTTCAGAGCGATGACATTGGCTATTACTTTGTTTAAATAAATTAAGTATATAAATAAAAAATAATTAAATAGTAATAAAATACAAGTTGGATAATTATTCAATTAGTTAATAAAATAATTGATTGTAAACTTAGAGTTTTAGCTACCGTAGAGTTATGTTATAATTTGTTGTTTCTCTTCTCTTATTTAATTAAAAACATAAATAGATGTATTGATGAATATATTAAGCACTTACGTTCACAAGGTATAATTAAAAAAATACGAGCTACAGAATACGAACACATAAGAATACGAGTTAATGTAAAAAAATGTTTAAGAGAATCACGGACTAAAAATACGAGCACGGAAAAATTCGAGCTATTAAACTAAGAATACGAGCTAATATAAAAAGTTTGTAAGAATGTTGGCAAATTATGAAATTAACTACACGACTTCTTGAAAACTACTTAAAATTGAGAGAGTGCATTTTAAAAATGGCTTTTGCTCAATGCATTGTAAAAATTTTGGTGTAGGATACACACGATACTCCAAGTATTTTAAATCGGTGCTATTTGGTGTCCTACTTTTTTGATGTGTATATTACATATTGATCGAAGTATAGCAAAAGTTTTTCACTAACGACCATTGATCTTTATTTTTGAGCCATGCTAATTGCTATATTGCTATTGGTAAAGTTCCAAATTTTTTCGAGATCTACATTCCCACATATGCGATCTTTATTTAGAAAAATAGAACAAAATTACACTAACTACAAAATGAAGTTGTGCTTGATCACGCAGCTACCCACAAAACCTACGGATGACCTTGATAGAGTTCATTACTACTCTCTTACACATGACATTTGTTTCATAACTGAGATTTTTTTCCTTTCGTTTTTGTCACACTACCTTAACATCAGGAAGGGACATTAATGCCAATCAAAAATAATCAGTCACTAGATAATTGTAGAATGAACGACATGCACTAAATATATAAGAAATAACATATTACAAGTAAATCCCTGAACCCAATTGAGTAGCGGCTATTACCTAGCAAAAATATTAATGTCTATATTTTTCATCCATGCGTCTTTTACATTGAATTTGAACATTTACATATGCATAAAGTTGTACTTTTTATTAGGAATGATAGACCTCCCAACAGATGTTGAAGGACCCTAGGAGACTCCATATGACTCTATTAGGGTTGGCAATGGGTAGGGTCTGGGTAGGGTCCAGCAAGATCCGGACCCGACCCTGAGCCACATACCTTAGACCCATACCTGAGCCATACCCGAAATGGTCTGAAATTAATGGACTCATACATGACCCATACCCGAAAGGGTCTGAAATTAATGGACCCACACCCGACCCAGAGGGTCCGGGTCTAGGTAGGGTCTACCCTAGGGTCTGCTTTTTTATTTGACAAAATGATTTTTTCCCTAAATTATATCATTTACCTAGTGCCCAAACTTATCATTTTCATCAATTTTCTCTTTATTCTTATTGGTTATTTAAATATGCGTATAGTATATTAGTGATAACTAAAAATGGTTTATGTATGTGTGTATTATTTCAGTTATTGACGTTCGCATGATTGTTTTTTAAAAAGTAAAAAATAAATATAAGAGTCTAAGGGTCGGGTAGGGTCCTAACACCAAGACCCGGACCGGGCCCGAGGTTTTTTTATAAGACCCATACCCAATCCATACCCGAGTGGATCTCAAATATACCCATACCCGACCCATTGCGGTCCGACCCTTAGGGTCTGGGTTGGGTACCCGACCCACTGCAATTCCTAGACTCTATGCATAAAATTGTACTTTTTACCTAGTGCATTAGGTCAATACGATTGTGCTCAAGCTGTTAAACTTCGACCTTGAGCTCTTCCATTTCATTTAGAGAAGCGGCTATACCTATGATTAGGAATAACAAAATAACCGGCAAAAAAATGACAATAACATATCCCATTAATAATCCTTATCCCTCTCGTTTCACTTCTCCTACACATGTATGTACAATGATTATATGAACCATGGCTGACAATATTTACGTGATTTAAAATTAATGTAATAGGTATTATGGAGTAAAACAATGTATAAACACATGGCTACTCCATCGTTTCATTTTTCCATCCTAGCCTTCTCATGTTTTATATATATGGAGTTGGATTATTACCTCCCCAAATTTCCATGAAAATAATTTTAGGACAAAAGCCTACTTGGTTATCACTTATCACCACTTATGAAGCATTGTTTTCTCAATTTTGTTTTTATGAAGTTCTACTTTGTTGGAACATTTTAGTTGATGATGACAAGTCCTTGAATATATTAATTGTTTGTTCTTAAGTAGCATGAATTGAGTATTCAAGGCAAAGCAAATGGATTGAAGAACAAAGGCAACAAGAGATCATCCATTGTGTTTCAAACATGATCAAGAAGAACAACACAAGTCAAGAACAAACCCCTTGTAACCTAAGTCACAAATGTAAGAGTAAGTGGAACATTCTCGTTAAAGTCAAGTGATTGCTTTGTCATGCAACAGTCCATCAGACTGTTGCGTCTGTACCGCATGGAGTTTTTTAGTACGAGAAAAATCATTTCGAGAAACTTGCAAAATGGTCGTCTTAGTTTTCTGAAAATAATTGTCAAAATCTATTTTCTTGTAAAATCGTCTTCTCTTTTGGCACGCACGAATTGAAGTATAAAACCCGTCTTGTTCGTAGTGTACCGTATTTCGTAAAATAATAAGAACTTGTGAATTGTTTACATTTCAAATGTAAATGGTACTTGAGCATCTTATTAGAAGATATTTTATTAAGCAAAATCTGAAATGCTTTATCAAGAGCCAATGAAAACTAAACAACAACTTTTGCTTGTCAAGTGGGCTAGCTATTATCCAATGGGTAAGAGTGTAAAAGTACAAAGGAAGTACACATTGGGTAATACCCAAGTTTTGAGTACTATAAAATAAACCACTTAGCCTCATTCAATGCTAAGGCTTTTACAATATTTATTGAAGTATTTCTGCAAAACTCTCATGCTTTCAAAGATCCTTCTTTAAGTTTTGCAAAATCATTTTAAGTTTTAAAAGTCTTCAAACGTTTTTTCAAACACGGTCTGAAAACCTCCATGCATCAGTAAGCTACACTGTGACATAATGAGTTTGTTCCATGATTCTCGTGTTTAGATCTTAAATGTAAATCTCCACGTTCTTAAATGAACATCTGAGATTCTGATCCTGTAAACCAGAGATAGAACATCTTAAAACTCTTGAAGCGGAGTAGCTTTAAGTTTGAGTCAAGTCTTGAAGCGGAGTAGCCTTGAGCAAATGCAACCGGAGTAGGTTGGCGAGTTATTTTACTTGTATTCGTTTAGTTGTTGGAGTAAATTTCTAAACAATCAATAAAATAACGGTTGGACGTAGGTCTCGGAGTAGAGACTGAACCAATTTTTTAACCTTGGTTGTTTGTTTATTTACTTACATACGCTTCGCTTTCTTCTCGCTTGCTTGAACGATTCCAAGTTTCTGTGTAACAGTCAATCATACTGTTGCATAGAACACTTTGCTCATCTTGTGAACTTACTCGTTATTAAGTCTCTCAAGTGTGCTGTCGTTAAAATTTTAAAAAGGTCACACCTAATTCACCCCCTCCCCCTCTTAGGTGTTTATTCATTCTTAACTCTTCATACTTCCTCAACTTATTAGTTTTCTTCTAAGTCAAATTTCATCACTCGTTCACAAGTGCCGGGAAAAAATAAGGCTATTTTGAAGGCCATTCGTCATTCGCCAATATAACAGTATAATTAAAAATCGACATCTTGACATTCACAAATACCGAATGTAAGAGCATTTTCAAAATTATTGTTACATTTCAATAGCCTTAAATGCAAAACAATGGATCTAAAAATTTTCAAGGCGCTGAGCAAACCTTGAAAGCCTCTTAAGACAATGGTTTTGTCATTGCTTACAATAACAAACTGAATTCAAGGATATGAGGCTTATCCTTTAAGTTCTTATTTCCAGAAGAATTACCAAATATTGAAGAAATTACATTGAAAAATATGGATAAAATTAATAGGTGGCCACCACCCTACAAAAAGAAAAACATTGGTTACATGTTAATGCCAAAGGACAATTGAGGTGAGTGGTAAATATAAATAATTGAGGGGATAAAATGTGTTTTGAAGGTCAAAGGAGAAAATTGTTGGTGCTTGGTTACTATTCATTATGAATAGTAACTTACTTTACTCACATTTTAGTAAGGAGTAGATATATGTGCTTAAAATATTATTTTGACAGTGAAGAATATGTAAGTGTTTTTCCAAGACAATTGAATTGAAGGTAAATGTTTCTGTTTCTATTAGAGTTTCAAACTTTCAACGTTCCATGTTGTTCCGATGATGATACATCTAATATTTCATTAGCCATAAAAAACAATCATACTTAAATTATTCTCTATATATGCCTATTTAGGGCTGAGCATAGGTCCAGAACCGGACCGAACCGGACCGAACCCGAAACCGAATTCTACTAAATTGGGGACCGAAAACGGGACCTATAAGGATCCGGTCCTGGACTGGACCGGACCGGTAAAAACCGGACCAACCCGAGACCGGACCATTTGGACCGATATCCCATTTGATCAAATTTTCTTATTTAACTAACAATAAAAGTCTTGAATAAAAACGCATAGTCTAATTTGTACTACTTTTCACATCACGCAGAAGAACGCATAAGTAATAACTAGCCAAAATAACACATTAAACAACTTTACAATTCAGAAGTCAAGAGTTCAATAATCATAATTTTGACTCAATTCGGTCTGGACCGAAAATTTTCGGTTTTGGACCGGCCGGACCGAAACCCGAACAACATAAATTGTTGGACCTAGGACTGGATCGAAACTCAACCGATCCGGGTTCAGTCTGGACCAAACGGTCCGGTTCGGTCCATTTTTCCGGTCTGGACCGAGTTTTGCTCACTCCTATGCCTATTATACTAAGGGCTTGTTTGGTTACCCATTAAAATCATGGGATGTTGAACTTCCCGGGAAGTGTAAAATTATGTTGTTGTTTGGTTGCCAATATCATGGGAAGTAGAACTTCCCACATGAATTTACTTCCTCCATTATATGGGAAGTTACTCACCAAGTCCCCCCTTGGTCAATAGAACTTCCCGCATGAATTAACTTCCCATATGCGAACCAAACACTTTTTGCGAATTCACATGAATTGGAAATTCATGTGATCTTGAAGTTCCCGGGAACTTTAATTCCCCTATGTCAACCAAACAAGCCCTAAGTATGTTTGGAAGATTAACTATTACAATAATTATTTTGAAATCATGTCAAGATATTACCCGGGCAACATGCCCGGGTATGAAATCTAGTTTTATAAATATTTCTGAATTTAAATCTGGTCGTTTTGGGACAAAGATATCAAACCTATGAATGGCCTTCCTCGTATTTTCGAACTGATTATGGACTTGAAATAATAAGTGGACACAACAAATGTTAACACACATCCTCTAATTTGAGTGGACAAAAGCACCAAAACTATACTCAACATCGATTACCGAATACCGATTGCTCCGTAGGATTGATTCTAGGAAGACACGATGCAAGCCTCATTCTTAGCGTCGGGGACAAACACAAACCCAATTGTATCTCCAATTAATCGTCGAATTCCACAAATTAAAGCCATTCAAACACCCTCACCGCCCAGAACCATGGCTACTTCACCCAAGTGGGCCCAGAAAACCATCACCCTTTCTCCTCTCTCCCGTGGCTGCCACCTCATCACCCCTAAGGTTCTCCTCCCCTTTCATCTTTCTTTTTTATTTTTATTTTATTTTTGATTGTTGATTGCGTTTTGAAAAAATATTAATTAATTGTTATGTTAATTGAGTACTTTTTGATTTTGGATTTTGTTAAATTGGGTTAATTTGACGGTGTGTGTTTGGATTCGATTATAAAAACAAGCTCAAACGAGTTTCCGATCAATGTTACTGAGCTACTGCTTGGATTGTATCACTTTGACTGACTGGGATTAGTCAAATTACTATATGATGAAATTCCATGTATTGAAAATTGGGAGTTGGTATGAGATTAGGATTAGGCTCCTTAGTCAGCTTTGAGTGGTTAGTTGGACAATGAGGTCAGTTAGAATTACGGCATTTCCGAATTGGCCTGAGAAGCTTTGGGCCTAATTTCCCTGCCAAATGAGTCTGAAAGTTTGGTGGATGTTCGGTTTTGGTATGTCGAGTTGCAATCACATGTTTCAAATTAGGGTGTTAGTGGCCTGCCTTAGTAGTGAAGCTTGGGAGCATGCAATTGCTGTTAAAATGCACAACTTTCGATTGTACCCTTCAGCAGTTGTGTACTGAATGTTATTGGTAGTACATCGCACGTTCTGTGTTTCTGGTTTTACATATTACAGTTACTGCTTGTTTGTTTTTTTCCCTGACTACCTGAGCTATTGAGCGGCGATGATTTGTAGCATCTCATCTGCTAAGAACAAAATAAATTGCAAGATATTGTTGTTGGTTCTCCTGATTCCATTGTTTTTAATAGTATCTGATTGTTTTCATCAGGTATTGAAGGAAATTGGATCAGATTTGTCTGATTTCAGCTGTGGGCTTGCTCATATTTTCCGTGAGTGATCTTAGATTCCATGTCTCTGAGAGTTTGAGAACTTAAAATGCTTCAAACTTGTACGAATTTTGCTTTGCATTCATTTGTTGTTTTTGTGCATGTAATATTTCAGTGCAGCATACAAGTGCTTCGCTGACCATAAATGAGAATTATGATGGTGATGTGCGAGAAGACACTGAGACATTTCTTAACAGGGTGGTCCCAGAGGTTGGCGTTCATCATGTTAACGTTTGCTTAGATTTGTCCTATTCAGCATAGGGTCTTATGTGTGAATTTTTTTCATTCTTCAGGGTCCTTCTGCACCTTGGAGGCATACATTGGAAGGTTGGTTTACGAAGTGACCTGTTAAACCATCAAGTAGTCAGAAATGTAGCTATTATTTGCCTTGATAAAAATCAATTCACTTCTTGCCTAAATTTTGTTTGAGACGCAGACTTTTAAAGCTCACTTCAGATGCGTGCCGACACGATCACCCTTCCAACAGAACACGTATCATAGACACTTCATTTTAGATCCCGAAAACGTTTTTTCTCCCCAAGAGTCATGTTTGACGCTCCTACTTGCACTTGCGTACCCACTTGCAGCCAAGCACGACTGCAGGAGCTTTTTTCGGGCAGAATGGATGAGCTATGTTATTTAAATTTCTAGAAGATTCAAAGACATTTAAGAGTTGTTTAGAATTTTAAAAAATGTCTTGATATACCGGTTATATCCAGGGGATTTTGGAATCGTCTAGACTTTTGAAGATTCTTGACGGTTAGACCTTTCTAAGGCCCTGTTCTTTTGGACTTCAAGTCACTTAACTTAAGTTCACTTCAGATCCTATAAGTTCAGTTCAGTTCAGTTCCTATAAGTTCAGTTCAGTTTCTATAAGTTCAATTCAGTTCAGATCCTATAAGTTCAGTTCAGTTCAGTTCCTATAAGTTCAGTTCAGTTCAGTTCCTATAAGTTCAGTTCAGTTCCTATAAGTTCAGTTCAGTTCAGTTCAGTTCCTATAAGTTTAGTTCATATAAACTCGATTAAGAAAAGTTATATGCGGAGTATTATTTTTAACAACCGATACAAACATTTTCTTTAATTATTCGATACACGTCATCGATAAAAAAAACAACTCATTAATAATTTACTCGTCTTTTACTCTCTAATTAATGTCAAACTATCATCCTCATTAATTCCAAAAAACAACAACTCATCATACGACGCCCTCACCCTCACCAATTGTCACTCTCCCATTAATTAGTTTCTTCATGACAATTGTTAGAGAAAATAAATGGTTAGAGAAAATTGTAATAGTAAATTATTTTTTATCTAATATAATTGTAGTATAATGTATGAACTATGAACAAACCATTATATATAAAGTTGAAAATATTTTAAAGAGAAAATTGTTGATTACAACCTTATAAAAACCACTTTTTGAAACTTACAGCCTTATTAAATTTTTTTTGAAACTTACAGCCATAATATTAGTTTTCTTTGAAAATTGCCTCAAAACCATGTTTCCGGCCAATTTTGTCAAAAAATGACCGATATGCCCTTATCTATATTGTTGCCTATTACTATTACCATTTCGTGTTGACCTTTGATTTACCTTATCTATTTACCCCCAAAACCCTCTCCTTTTTCTCTTCTCCCAGATTTCCCCCAAATTTCTCCTAATCTTACCTAATTTTGCAGTGTATTACATCATTTTATTGTCAATAAACGCAATCTGATCATGAGCAAAAGAATTGTGCCCTCATCTTATGGTTCTAAGGCAAAAGGTAAGTATTTTTACATGATTTTCTCTTAAATTGAAGAACCCTAGTTTTTTTGAATTTGGGGAAAATTTATGAGCTTAATTTTAACAGAAATTAACATACTCCAATGTAGAATTATGATAGAATTTGAAGAAAATGGGTGAATTAGAGAAGTTGTTGAACAAATGAAGAGTTAGAAAAGAGATTAAGGAAAGAGAAAATTTGTTGAACAAATGGAAATATGAAGGTGGGTAATTGATTTAGAGATGAAGGTTGAAGAGTATAGAGAATATAAGGGGTGAAGGGGTAGGGGTATTTTAGTCTTAAAAATTCAACTTAAGTCACGAAAAATCCATTTTGGCATTGTTTTTCCGTCGGAGGTAATGTTTTGACTGTAAGTTTTGATCAGAACTAATATTATGGCTGTAAGTTTCAAAAAATAATTAATAAGGCTGTAAGTTTCAAAAAGTGGTTTTTATATGGCTGTAATCAACAATTTTCTCTATTTTAAACTACGTTGTGTTTTAGACTACTTTTTTATCAATGTCATCTATTGTATAATAATAATAATAATAATAATAATAATAATAATAATAATAATAATAATAATAATAGTAATAATAACAACAACAACCACAACAACAACAACAACAACAATAATAACAATAATAATAATAATAATAATAATAATAGTAATAATTAACTTAAATTAAAATAAAGTTAATTAAGTTCGGATTTTATAAGTTCAGTTCAGATTCTATAAGTTAAGTTCAGTTCAGATCCTATAAGTTCAGTTCAGTTCCTATAAGTTCAGTTCAGTTCAGTTCAGTTCCTATAAGTTCAGTTCAGTTCAGTTCCTATAAGTTCAGTTAAGTTCAGTTCTTATAAGTTCAGTTCAGTTCCTATAAGTTCAGTTCAGTTCAGTTCAGATTCTATAAGTTCAGTTCAGTTCAGTTCAATTAAGTTTCAGTCCAAAAGAACAGGGCCTAAGAAGTAGGATGAGAGGTCTGTAACTAAACCCATGCTTCTAAATTCGCATTTGGGTGTTTGAGAGTTCTAATCAAGCTTTCTATAAAGAGACTTGTGCTCTATCTCCACTCAGCATTCTTTCTACTAGATTAGATATGAAGAGTGCAAGAGAATGCCTATTGAGGAGCAAACAAACGTGTCGAGTATAATACTTAGCTGAGTTAGCTCCCTGATGCATACACATGAGGGGGTTAAATGTGGGCCAACATGGGAAGCGTGACTTGTTTATGACAGATTGTTGACGGGTGAGGCATGGGACGCAACTTGCTTGTGCAGTTGTGCGTGCCAAGAGAAGTTTGTACCGTGACAACGTGCTTACTTAGCTTGATTGCGCTTCTTTTTGAAGGACCATTCATTGAAAGCAATTCTCAACACAATTTCATATTGTGTCATTTCTAATAATCTCTCCCTAATAGCAGGGGTAAGACTGCGTATGTCCGCTCCCCACCCCGCCTTTTGCAAAAGCCCGTGGGGCACTAGTGTGATGTAGTTTTTTGCTTGCTTTTTAGTTGAGCCCTTTTTTGTGTTGATTTGGGATCTTTGGTATTCTGTACAATGGTTGGTATGGTAATCATATTAGTAATTTCATTTGGAGTTTTTTCACGGTCCTAAAATTTTGGACTGGCGAATAAAGGCAATGGTCGTGTGTGTGAGACAGAGAGACTAGAGGGGTTTGTTTAAGATATTAGCAAGCTGACAGTCAGCTTATGTTAATCTTTAGGCCGTGTTCTTTTCGGCTGAAACGAGCTGAATTGAATAAATTGGAGTAGAGCTTAATCGAACTAAATTGAGTGGAACTGAGGTAGAGTGAATTTAGTTGAATTAAAAATTACTTTTGTGAAGAGAATAATTGAACATAATTGATTGAACGTAAATAAAACTTAACGGAATACACCCAACCAAAATTGAAAGAAGCTGAAATTAAGCCAGAAAGAACAGGGCCTTAATCTTGATGATAGTGGTGTTGTCAGAATCTTTTCGTGGAAGTATGAACAATAATGCCTCATTATAACATTGCCATTTGTGAGTGTTTTAATTTAAGAAAAGAGATTTTCACCTTTTATTAAATGATGCTGAATTGTTGATATTTGTTCGTTTTATCGTGTTTTTGCAGGACATGATGACATGCCAGCACATATCAAGTCATCAATGTTTGGTTGCTCACTTACGTAATTACCTTAGAGACTTTACCTTGAGTTGCTTTGTTTTTTTTATTCTTGATGGTCATGTCAATTGTGACACTTTCCTTCATCTTATTCTTAATTCTTATTTAGGATTCCGATAAGTAATGGAAAGCTAAACATGGGAACCTGGCAGGTAACTCTCCTAATTTTGTTTTCTTTACTCTTCTGCTGCAACCTCTAATTCTAGCACTGTTTGCAGTCTACAAATATTAGGATTTTTCAGTGAGGGTAAGCTAACTGTTTCTTAAGATTTTTTTGGGCCATGTAGTACTTCTGTATTTTCCCAGAAAATTGTTTGTGAAAACGTATTTTAGATGATTGGATGTTGGGGATTCAAACGTGCTACACGAGTCAGCCTCTTCGAAGGGCCTTGTACATGCGTGACTGCTTTCCAAAGTGCTAGCCTACATGACTCATTTATATGGAGTATGAGTTTAGCAAACTTTGCTTGAGTAATAATCACAATTGAGGATTTTGTAAAATCGACCCTTTTCTGGAGCGTATGCACTTGTTAGCCATAGTCGTGAAGGTTAATCATACTGTATTATTTTTTCTGCTGATCTGATGTTTGTCAAGAGCGAAAAGTGTAATCATATGGAAATCTCCTTTTACGGAAGTTGAGTCTTATACTCATATGGAATCAATTTTTTGTCTAACATAGTGATATAAAAGGCCGCATGAGTGAGGTGTTTTGGTTAATTATTTGCGGCGTGTGTTCCAGTAGTCAAATAAACCTAGCTACAATAAATTGATGTAGTACTAGGTGAATGTAATTCAACATGCTCCTGGATGTGGCTTATTCATCGAAATGGAGGGAGGTATGTTCATTATGGTTATGGATCATCCGAAACAACCTTTGGACTGATTTGAACACTAGGGGAATAGGCTGTGTGCGTCAATTTCCTTACCCGCTACAAGTGAGAGCTTTTGTGACAAAAGGGTAATGTTCGGTAGGTTTTGCATCTTTAGAGATTTCTAAGAGTCATCTCATTTTATTTTTATCATCCTTGATCAGATATATTTCCTGAATTTGTTATTGTGAAACAGGGAATATGGCTATGTGAGCACCGTGATTATCCCACTCCACGCAAAGTGGTCGTTACACTCAATGGGATATAATTGCTTCGCTTTCGAACCTTTAAATCCTGCTGCCTAGCATTTGTATGACGGTAGCATCTTGTGTTTCTCTTGGTGAAACATGTATAGTGACTTTTATGGATGGTAGTACGTACTACGTAGTAGTCCAGGCATAGTTTGGTCACTCACTGACTTTGTTCTGAATCTAAAACTTCCTGTATTGTGTTTGACTGAAGTGAAGATACATAAGCTCTTGGGAGTCTTGGCTTACAAATCGATCAGACTGATTCCCCTGGCTTATTTCTTAGGGTTGCTAAATATCGGGGTATTTTTGCTTACATTTTTAGTTTATACCCATCTCTCTCATCGTTTTGCATGCTCTCTACTATATTCAGTATTGAACTGAAATTCTTGGGTTCACCGGATATATCATGTCAATCAGCACAAATTCTCATTATCCATCACAAGTTTGCGACGGATCAAATATTATCCATGTGGAGTAGATAAGACAAGAAAAGTGACTAGGGAATACCAATTTATTTTGTCTTATCTATTCACATGGGAAGTATTTAACCCGTCGCAAGCTTGTGACGGATATACCCGTCACAAGAGAGACTTATTGGTCAATCGGATTATCATGTCAACGGACATCCGACAACCCTACAACAATAATGGTACTGCTTGGATATAAACGTGACTGTGTGCGCACGCAAAAGTTCTTTTGATGAAAAAGAGTAAATGAAACTAGTATTTTGTAAAACACAAATTTGCCTTGCGGCGGGTCAAATATTACCAATGGGGCAATGTGTGGATAATATAGGGGGTTGCGAAAGGTCGTCGGCGTTCTGCGAAAAATCGTCGCCGTTTTCTATAAAAAAGACATTGCATGCCCTTTTCCCTTTATCTCTCTACCTTCTTTTCTCTGAAACAAAAATAACATAAAATCCAAAAAAACGGTTTCAACATCGAACAACAACATCAAACAACGACTCAATGTCAAACGACGACAACGATTCATCGGTAAGTAATTAAAATCTTATTTTTTTTTTTGAATTAATTTTTGTTGAATTACATGTTTAAGCCCTTTAGTTAAAATTAGGTTGAATTAATCGTAGAAGCCATAGAATTATACACATTAAACGTAATCGAATTTTTGCAATAGACTTGAAAAATGGCCGTCCTCGCGTGGAGAGGACGGCAAAAGTAGCCGTCCAAGCATGGTATGGACGTGAATAGTACACGTCCAAACCATGCATGGACGTGTACTATTCACGTCCATGCATGGTAGTACACGTCCATGCATGGTGAGGACGTGCACTATTCACGTCCATACCATGCTTGGGCGTTAATCCTGGACGTCCAAGCATGGTATGGACGTGAATAGTGCACGTCCTCACCATGCATGGACGTGAATAGTGCACGTCCTCACCATGCATGGACGTGAATAGTACACGTCCATGCATGGTTTGGACGTGTACTATTCACGTCCATACCATGCTTGGACGGCCAGTTTTCAAGTCCTTTTCTTTCCGTTATTTTTACTCAGTTTTTAACATAAATTAAGTGGTTTTTAATATTTTTTAATATAATCCCTACCAAATTTGCGTATTAACAGGATTCCTTTGAGGAGTTTGGTGGAAATGAGGTCAATTACAACCGATTATTTGAGACGGAAACATCTTTTGATAGTCGGGATGAGGCGTTTGACTGGGCTAAAAAAATAGCTATCGATAATGGTTTTGCCTTAGTGAAGGCAACAAATGGGGCGAAAAATCGCAAACAACCGGAGTTGTTGTGGGGAATAAAACATGTATTCACCCTAAACTTGCAGGATTATAATGAAAAATACAGTTGTGTTTATAGTCATAAGTTAATAAAAAGCATGAAAAAGGATTCAACCTTTGGTCCTTTGTGCTTATGGCCTAAGAACAGGAATTAAAGTAAATTCCCTCCTATAACTTGCACCCAAGACTTGATTGAGATGATGCCGCGTGTGCTAGAAAATACTCTCCAATTGCCTTGCAATATGGGGAGAGCTTTTGTGAAGTTTTAGATGTGAGATCTGAGTTTTGGGAAAAAGATGTTCTCAAAACCCTAATTCTTGAGATTGTGATTCAACCAGTAACTGACATAAGGAGAAAAACTCTCCTTATGTAGTACCACATGGTCGGCCGAACGGGTAGGGTAGGAGTGGGCTTTTTCCACTCTTACCTTATACCTATGCGTGATTCGACCCGTTTAGCTTTAAGTTGTTCGCGGGTTTTATTTATAAATCGTAACATGTTATCATATATTAATACAGTCGATATATTAATAATGGTCTGACAAAATACGATATTGTATAATTACCCAAATTAATATAACTGTTTATATTAATACGCGAATACTATATTTAATTAAATATAACCGTTTATATTTAATTTACGAATTAATCTTGTAATCCGTATTAGCTAAAATTATTTAATCCGTATTAAATAATAATCTCAAGATCTTATTGACTAATTTATTAGTCAACACCTCTGACTAACTGTTTAGTCATATCCGGCATAAATGTGACTGTATTTTCATACCTTCACATCTCTCAAACGTGTCCTATAGGTGTGACGTATAGGGACCAGTTGATCACCGCCATCCGTATGACAATAACGTCAAACTTATCTAGCAAGCCAACCGTTATTGATAAACGTGGATCAACTGGTAATAATACAAAAGTATGCCCTTGTGATCCTTAAAGAGATTTAATAAGTCATTGTACTTAATTGTCAAGGACACCAGCCCCAACAGTTGTTCGGGTCGTACTTCCGTTGTTCAAGGTACGACCGAACCAGAAAGAAGATCGATCCTGAGAAACCGGAGAATTCTACTAAGAGAGGGTCGGCTAAGTGCGGATGTTTGTTTAGGATTCGAGCGGTGCAGGAGTACGCCCATTTGGATGATGGGAAGCCGACGATTGCTTGGTACATTATTACTTCGAATAACGCGGGTTTTCACAACCACGAAGTAGCGACCTACAAAGATGGGGATAGACATTTTGCCGGCTTGGATGCCGAAGAGAAAGAATTTGTGAGGCAACAAGTCCGGGCGTCGATTCCGCCGAGGGATATCAAGAACGCTCTTCATCAAAGGACCCCGGAAAAATCCCAACCAAGTAGCACCCAAATTTATAGCGAGTCAAACAAGGTTCGGCGTGAGATGAGAGAAAGTAGGAATCCCGCTCAACAACTGTTGGCTGTAGCGGTTGCTGCCAAATATGTGGAGTGGCACGAATCAGATCCCGATATGAAAGAGTTAACTCATGTGTTTATGTGTCATCCGGAATCCGTCAAACTATTCCGTGCTTACCCATATGTGGCTCTTATCGACGCTACTTACTCGACCAATGTTTTGAAGATTGCACTTATTGAGATAGTTGGCGTGACACCGGTCGGATCCTCCTTCTTAACTGCCACTGTTGTCCTTCCGTCTGAAAATGATACATCTTATGGGTGGATGTTGCAGAGATTAGAGGAGCTACTTCTGGGGGCGTCACCTATGCCTACTCTTGTCACTGACTGAGAGTTGGGCTTGATCCGGGCTATTGAGGACCTCTATCCGGAAACTTCTCACATTTTGTGTCGTTGACATGTGAACAAAGCCATGGAGACTAGAGTAAAAAATTCAAGAAAGATGATGATGTACCAAGAAATGATAATGCATAGTAAAGAAACGGGTTGGTACCGCGTGATCAATGCAACCACACAAGCTGAGTTTGGGAGAGCATGGGAAGCCTTTTCTGAAACTTGGGTAGATTTGGCCGGGTATGTGATGAGAACATGGGCGCATTACAAGAAGAAGTTCGTTGTTTTCTATACGAACAAATATTTTCACCTCGGTAACACGGCCACTTTCCGGGTAGAGTCGTGTCATTCCCTCCTGAAAGCTTGGTTGAAGAGTCAAAACTTGAACCTCGACAATATGTGGACTCGTATTCACGGCATGCTTGAAGCTCAACACTCCAAGATTCGACATGAGTTACAGACGTCGATGACCAAGTCTGTAAGTGCTGGACCGTTTTTCTCCTTATTGCGAAATCATGTGTCTATCAAAGCCATTAGGTTACTGGAAGCTGAGGTTAAGAGAGGGATGGAGCTGGGGAACGGGCTTGAAGAGCATTGTTGTAGTGGATGTGCGATACAGGTTACTCACGGGTAGGGATGTCAATGGGGCGGGGCAGGTGCGGAGGGGGGTCAACCCGCGCCCGCCCCGCGAACTTTTAATGCGCACCTGCGACCTGCGGCGGGTTGAACTATTCAAAACCATCCCCGCCCTGCGGGGACCCGCGGTTGACCCGCCTATCTCCTCAAGAAACGTAAATGTTGAATCTAAAATATACTTGTCGTACTACTTATACAAATAAGTTTTCGCAAAATGCCTTATTATTCAATTAACTAGAGTCCGTGGAGCCATAAAACAGTTTTACATACAAATATACCACCAAAAACATGCAAAAACAGCAGCCGAAAGCCCAAATTCTGACAGAGTACTAGAAGAGTAGACAAAACTTCACAACAAATACTCTTCAATTCTTCATCTTCAGTTCTTCAGCTCCGTTTGTTTTATCAGTTTGGGAAAATGGGGATTTAGGGGAATTTGGGTAGTTAGTGAATGACCTGAATGTAGTGATAACGATTTACGAATGATTATTTTTTATTGCCTTATTGGACTGGGGAAGTGGGTAGTCTGGGTTATTTTACTTATTTACTTGTTTTGGCATGGGGAAGTGGGTAGCTTGGTAGGATAGATTTAATTTATTAAAAGGTTTTTTTATTATTTTAAGTTATATTTAATTTATCTTATTATTCTTATATATTACCACTAGATATTATTATTTATTAGGCGGGTATAAGCGGGGCGGGGACATGTGGGGCGGGGCGAGCGGGGTGGGTGTGGGGCGGGGTGGGTATGGGGCGGGTCTCATGTGAAACCCGCACCCGCCCCGCGACCCGCGACGAATGATGTTTTTGAAACTCATCCCCGCCCCACGACCCGCCAAATTATTACGGGGGGCCGGTGCGGGGCGAGACCCGCCAAGACCCACCCCATTGACATCCCTACTCACGGGTTGCCTTGTGCTTGCATTATGATTCTGATGCAAAGAAACGGTAGGAGGGTCCACGTTGAGGACGTGCACTTGTTTTGGAGGACTTTGGTGTACGACAGTTCCGAATATAGGCCGAAGACCGATGATGATGAGTTTGATGCTCTTATAGAGCAGGCTAGAGGTAGCGATCCGGTGAAGCGACGGGTAATCATTGAGAAACTTCGAGATGGTCTCCACCCGGCAGATGAAGATATTCGTCCACCTGAGGTTCGAGAAAACCCTAAGGGGAGACCGAGGGGTTCCACTACTCGGAACAAGTCCGCTTTTGAGCATGTTGCCCGAAGATGTGCCAAGTTTTTTTCTAGCCCTTCGACGACACCTTCGGTCAGTACGGTGTCTGATTTCGGAGATGGACCTATTGGTGCACCGTTGGAGGTCGGTTACACAACGGGACCTTTCTGTTCTTGTGCCAAAAAATATGTCGTCCCCCAAGACTTATGGGCGCACTTTGATGGCTGGGCTGATGTGGTTGCTGATGGTCATTGTGGTTATAGGGTGATATCGCATGCCGCCCGGGGTCGGCAGGAGGACCACTTGGTCATGAGAGTGTGGTGTCTTAGAGAGTTTCAGGGAAATGATGTGTACAAAAAAGTGTTTGATGAGTCTCCTCGTACACCTCCGCTTTTGAGCAGATGGGATCATACATTGAGGGCTATCGAGTTTACCGGGAGCGGGGGTTGCAGTGAATTTCATTGGATGTCTTCCGAGTATTTGACCGCCTTTGCGTCGTTGTTTAACTGGACTATCTGTTGTATCGGGCAGTGGACGGACAAAGGAGTCAGGCATTGGAATTGTTATACATTCTTACCGCTGAGGGCCACGGGTCACGAGTCGAGGCCGTACGGTGTCATGTGGATCGTACACTATCATAGCCATTGGATGAGATTGCACTACAGTGGCCCACTGAGCGAAGCACCCATGCCACCGATCGATCTTTGTTGGGAGTGGGTAAGAGAACCTGCAGTTGCACATTATGCCGACTTGTACGCGTCGAACATCGAAAGATGGCATACTTTAATGGGAACAACACCTCGAACTAGGCGCCGAAGACAGCCTCCCCCGGGTTGAAATTGTACTTCGAGATTTATTTGTATTGTTTAGGTTGTAATATTGAAATGTAACCGTTGTGATTTCAAATTTCAAAATGTTATCGTTACAATTTCGAATGGTTTTCATGTTGTTTGTAATCGCGATTTCATTGTGAAACAAATTACAAAGATAAAAGTTAACAAATTACAAACGTTCAATAAAACAGAGCGATTTCATTGTCAAACAAACCTTTTTCACTACTAAAAAGTTAACAAATTACAAAAGATAAAGGTTAACTTATTTTAAAACAAAGTTGCATAACACTCATAACAGTTAACTAATACATCCCGTCGTTCAGACCTCATTGGCCCAAAACGAAAAATACACAGGGATGACCCCGGTTATCCGTAAAAAAGTCTTCTCAAACTCCCACCAACCACGCATCTGAGGAGAACCGCTAACGTCGGGGTGATTATCTTCATACATTCTAATGACGTCCATAATCTTGCAATACACATGCATTGCCTGTTGAGATAAGTCTGGGAGCTCAAGACGTATCATGTTTCTCGCTTTAGCAAGGCGGCGAGTGTCAGGACGTCGAGGGTACGAACTTGCAGCTTCGTTCACTAACCGGACTGCGTCACGCCTCTTGATCCAGTAGTCGCGTTGATGTTCAAGAGATGCTTTCACCATCGGGTTTTCCGCTGCAGGGCTTGCGAGATCTGTCTCAGCTTCTGCAATTTGTTGTGAAAGCCAAGTTTCATCGTTCAACGACATGGTTGCCATTCCTGAAAACAACAAAATTTAAACTATTAAAATTGATAACATACGGTTAAAACGTAAACAAAAAACCTAAACCCTAAACCCTAAACCCTAAACCCTTAACCCTAAACCCTAAACCCTAAACCCTAAACGTAAAAAAAACCCCATACCCACCACCCCATTCCCATGTCCCTACCCATACCCACCACCCCGTTCCCACGTCCCTACCCACCCAGGCCACCCCATTCCCACGTCCCTACCCAACCAAGCCACCCCTTTCCCACGTCCCTACCCACCCTAGCCACCCCATTCCCACGTCCCTTCCCAGCCCAGTCGTGCCCCTCGCACGTCCTTACCCAGACCCACCGTGCCCCTCTTACGTCCAAATCTACGTGTTTTCGATTTCTAGCCCGTTCTAATCTTAAAACAACAACAACAACAACAATAACAAAAACAACAATACCAATAACAACAACAAGAACAACAACAAACAATAACAAAAACAAATTATGAATCAAATTTGAAAAAAATAACAAAAACATTAACAAATAACATTAAAACTAATAAATCTAATCTAATTAACGTAAACAATGACAACAATAACATAATACAACCATAATTAAGACTAACAAATCAATTAAAACAACAAAAAAAAAAAATTGCTTACGGTGGCCGTGGGGTGGTCGTACGGTGACCGTGGGATGGGGGTGTGGTCTTGGTGCCGCGGGTGGTGGCCGTACGGTGGTGGTGCGTGGTTGTAGGTGGGTGAGGGCTTTGGGTGAGTGTTTGAATTTAGAGAGGTTTTGTTGTTGAGGAAGGGTAGGTTTGGTAATTATTATGAATTACGTCGACGATTTTTCGCAAAACGTCGACGACCTTTCGCGATTCGGATAATATAAAAGGAAGTGTCTAGGGAATATCAATCTATTTTGTCTTATTTATTCATATGGTAGTATCCGTAGGCTTGTAACGGATATATCTAGAGTTTACAATGGGCCGTGTTGGGTCGGCCCATGTGTCGGCCTATCGTGCTTTCCCCAAAAATGGCACGGCCCAGGCACGAATATTGGGTTGATTGTGTATTTGTGTCGTGTTTGACCTACTCACCCCAACCCTCGTCGCGGCCCGCTACTGGCATGCCAATTTTCGTGCTCGGGCCATGCTCGGGCCGTGTAACACCCCCATCATCCTATTCATTAATAAATAGGGTTTTCCAGTGTAATTCGGATAATGGGTGTGTCACAATTAAACCAAATGTGGTAGTAGTACCTAACCATGAAATAAAATAGGTAATTGTCTAATGCAATTTAAAATCCAAATGATAAAATACGATACAACCAATTTTAAAGTTTGCGGAAGCGAAAATAAAGTTCAACGATCCAAAAGAAAGATAAGGTGTCAAAGCATTTGTCTTTGATTGAAACATTAAGCGCGCTCTCTTGTGCATCCCACGACTAATTCCCACGGGTACCTGTCACACGATCTGCTCACACATTTTGTGATCACCGCAGGTCCAAGCAAGGACAAAACAAATAAAAGGGGTCAACATTATTGTTGAGTAAAGTAAACGATTTGAAAAGAATGTAAATGAATTAAGAAAGAATAACTTGGAAGGTATTTTATAAGATAATAATACATATCAAAATACTTCGAATAATTGAAGAACATAATATAAGATTTGTCAACATTAAATTAAAGGAAACAATAATTTTAAATGGTAAGATTAACATAAGTATTCCAAAGTATTCAAACTCAAACCAATCCTTCAAGATAGTTCTATTTCAAGAAAACCTTTCTTTTCCAATTATTTCAACATCGGTATAACTTTGGATAGAAGTCGTATGAAGTGGATACACTCGCCCCAAACCGGATAAGACGAGAGTCACCAAATCATGTACTAAACTGTCCTAACATTCCGAGTGTGCACACCCCTCTAAGGGCAAACCCCAAAGAGGAAGATAAGAGGACGGGGTCTCGATCAACTAACCCCCATCAAAAGCTCTGTATAGGAAATCCCTTTCACTAGGGACAACCTACCCCTCTACCAAAACCGTTTCAACCAATATGAAATTCCATTTCCAAAACAAAAACCATTTCCTCAACATTTGATAAGTCGTTGCAAACTTGTAGAAAGCAAAACGGTTTTGGGTTTCCGAAAATAATAATTACTTATTTCTTATCAAATACAATATCCTTTCCAGAGATTAAAACAAATAAATCTTTGTCCATAATCATTTGTAAGGTAAGTTCAAACAATATAGATACTCAATATAACAAAAGATATCAATATACAAGATAGACAATAATTCAAACGGGTTATCAATAGGGTACGCAAAAGGTGTTTTCCCTTACCTTGCAAGCGGTTAAAGGTTAGAGAGCCTCTTCTACGAATCCCGACTCTACATAATGTTTAAAATAATAGTCACTTATATGAACGACCATTACTAAGATACTTGTAGTAAATTATGCGATAGCTATACTTTCTCGGTTTTTACAGATTCAAAACAGAAACTTTAAATCGTCATATCGCCTTCGTTACTAAATATTTTGAGGCGAGACCAGTGGGGTTTGGTTCCTTAGTGAGTCGTCCATCTTTAATGTCTCTGTGGTCAGAGACTAAAAATGTGTTTAAGGGGTCCAAAGTTACAGTTTACCAAAGTTGGTCCAAAAGTGAGTCTTAAAAAGTTACGGGGTGGTAAATACTCTTAACGTGTCGAAATGAGTCGAAACGAAAGCTTACTACACTCTACATTCATTAAAATTTAACATGTGAAGAGATGGGTCACTGATTATATTTATATGTATGACTAAATTACCCTTTTATGGAAATGCAAGCTTTTAACAAGTATGACTAATTAGAATATTTTTCCAGAATATAACTGAAACTTGTAAAAATCATATAAAATCCAAAACGTCATATTTTCGTGCATTATTGGTTTTATTGGATTCCTTTGTGTGTCTAGAACATATTGTTAGCCGTGCATGTTGTCTCAAAAATGGGTTTATCAGATCTAAAAACGCGTTTTAAAAACAGTGGTCAGAAAATGAGTCATGAAACGTTTTACATCATAAACCCCTCTTAACAAAACGAAACAAGTTGATTCAAAAGCCTATTATCATCTAGACTCAATGTAGTTTAACATATTAAGAGATGAGACACTGATTCCTTTTGTAAATATGGTTTGATGGCTCTTTAAGTGAGACCTAGTGATTCGGATAAACAGAAAACATGCTGTAGTATATGATTTTTCATTTCTTAACGGTTCATGAAAACATCCTAATTTTTGGTGAGTGATTTTATAACAACTTAAGGAAAGTCCCAAATTTTTGTTTTCTGAAAATACTCATTTTAACATGTGATTTCAGATCTACTACATGCATGCTACATTTTTGACAAAATAACGTTTTTTTTACTATGTTCAATCCTTTGCATGCATGGTTGTAGATTCTTAAGTTCATGTTTAGATGTTAAGTGATATGTGAATGCATGTTAAAAGGTTATAAAATCAGATTTGAAGAGAAATGTAAGCTTACTTAGTGTAGAACTTCAAGTATTATGCAAGATCCTCCTCTTGTTCTTTCTTCTTCTCCCTCACGTCTCCCTCTCCTTCTCTCTTATTTTTTTTTGTTGTTGTTTATGTGTGTTTTAGGTGGGGATATGGCTGGTGCTTAAGTCTTAAAGAGGTAATAAAGAAAAAAAAACAAAGGTATGGGGAAGGGGGAAGGGAAGTGACGGCTCAATGCATGGGGAAGGGGAGATGTTTTCTCCTTTTCCTCTTTCCCATGCATGGGGAAACCACACCAGTTTTTTTTTGTCGTTTACGGTTTTTCGTGCGACGGTTTTACGTACGTAGTTCTCGGTTTTAATTAAATCATACCCGGATTTAATTAATACTCGAGCTTAAATTAAATTATCCGTTAAAAAATTAATACGGATATTGCGGGTATTATAGGCCGTGCTTGGCGCATGGGCTAATCGTGCCTTGCACGTGGGCCGACCCATAAAACTTAAGTTTTTTTTAGAAAAAAAAAATTGTTTTATGAGTAATTGTTATATTTTTGGTACTTTTTGTTTAATAAGTAGAATATGAGTAACTAAGTAATAATATAAGATTATAAGATGAATAGACAAATAATTTGTGGTAAAAACAGTGAAATTGATTGGTATTTATAGAGTTAGGGGAGAAAAAAAATAAATAATAAATAAAATGTAAGGAATGATTACATTCAAATGGCAGCAATAACACGTCAACACTACAGTCTATAACCGTCACATTGCAACGACAACATTACAACAGTCACAAGTTTACGGGCTAAAAATCGGGTTGGGCAAAGCAAAAGGAGGTGGCATCGATGTGCATTATTGTCGGCGACAATATCGTAAAGTACTGAAAATCATTTGATCCATAATTGAAGATGAACGGTAGCCCATCTCAAGTCTGTAGTGTTGTGTTTACCTATCACTTTATTCCGGCATTTGCGCATCATCGGACACGATTTTGGTTATAGATCAATCCCTAACCCATCGCTTTTACTAATTTCGAATAACCACAAACGGTGACCTGGTGGATTTAGCTGATGGGTTGCCAAATTATGATGTTGTTTGTGTTCGGCATGGGTCTAGAATATGGATAGAAGAGGTGTAGTAGTCTATATTGTTGTCGAGATAGGAGCGAAAAAGTGATTGATGGCTGAAAAGGGTCGTGTAACTCGTGTTATAAGACTGGTGATGGGAAACGGGTTTAGTATGGTCTTGGAATATGTAGCTTGTGTAAATGATTGAGACAAATCAGCAAGGTATTTTTAGTAAGTTTTACTTGCGACGGGTCACTATTTGTGACGGATATTTTGTGAGATAATATGGATACAAAATGATTTAGTGGAGAGAGGGGACCACAGGAATAGTGTTGGAGAGAGAGAAAAAGTGGATATTTTGTGAGAGAAAACGGTATCCGTCACAAGCTTGCGACGGATAGTGCCGTTGCAAATAAGAATTTGTGATGTATTTTTACTACTCACATAAGACAAAAGAAACATGTTATTCACACCGTCGTGTCTTATCTACTATACACGTCATTTATAATGGCGGCTTTGATACTTTAATGATTTTTTAAAAAACAAATACCACGTAAATCACAAACACGCCACTGTGAGTGGCGTGGCGCATTTACCGCATGACGTAGGTTTAGAATCTGTTGATCCCATGTGATCTCCATTTTCACAAATATTCCTTTTTTTTCTTTTGACAGTAGTAAAAAGTCCCATAGATTACAGGGAGGCTTTTGCAAGATTGTGAGTAATCTTGTTCAGACTCCTAGGAACAAAAATAATGGTCATACAGTGAAAACTGAAAAGGAGGTAGGAGAGTGAGAATGTCCAAAACAACGCCTTTTATCTTAATAGCCACCGCCTCCAAATTCGCCATCTGGAAGATAAGTTGCAGACAAACAGACGAGGCCTCCAACTCTCCAAGTGACGAATCCGATTTGTAGATGCCCAAGACAAAGCCTTTAAGAGTCCTAGAGCCGCCTCTGCATGTAGAGGTGTCTCAGCATTAAAGCTTAACGAGTAGGAACCAAAAACAGAACCATCTGGCGCATACACAATCCATCCCGCAGGAGCATTAAAATTGGGGAGCCAACCCGCATCCACTTTTAACCGGTATGACTGACACAAACCATACCCCTTAACCAAAACAAAAGGATGATAGTTCCGAATAGAGCACTTAGCATCATTCTGAGGACTTCTATCACACGATTGGGAGATAGAATCCACACCAGTGTCGACCGCCAATGCCTCAAACACCAAATCCTGAGACAATTTCTGTAATCTGAAAAAAAGGGTGGCGAGAAGGGAATACCTGAAAAGATAACGTTATTTCGGGAGCACCAGATACTCCATAAAAAAGAAAGGAACACAACGACAGAAGAGGATGAAATCGTTCTATTAAGAAGACCGAAACTGATCCAATCCATGATCCAATCCCTTAGGCTTAAGAAAGAAGTGTGATCAGTTTTGATACCCAAAGGGGAAGCAAACTACAAACGCTTACCCATAGGGCAGTCCCGAAATAAATGTTCCATGGTTTCAAGACATTGACTATTCAAGCACAGGGGACAAAAAGAGGAACCCCGGATATTACTTTTTGTAAATTCCGCTCCCACAGGTAGAGATTAGGATAGAATACGCCATAATAATACCTTCCATTTCATTGGTCCTGGCAAATTCCAAAGGCGCTTTTAATATAAGAGTCTTACCTTGTCATCAACACGCTCACGATCCTTCCTTGAACAGTTCCCTCTTAAATAATCTTTTAGACACACCCCATAACCCGACTTAACAGAGTAAATACCATCTCTAGTGAGACTCCAAAATATTGCATCCCCCCTTCAGCCGCACAAATGGGTATTACGTAACACATATTTTCTTTGCCCACATTGCATAAAAAACTTCATGAATAATGTCCCAATCCCAAGTGTCATCCAAGTCAACAAGATCAAAGATACGCCATTCACGCATACTTTCTGGTGTAAAACCAAACCGAGTAACTCCAGGAGGTTGCATACCATCCACCCATTTAGCATTCCAAATATTCAACGAAGAATCCTTTCCCACGTTCCAACCACATTCCTTCATAACAAGCGTCACACCATTACGAATACTACGACAACCCCAAGAAGCACTCGTTAGGTGCCGCACCAAAGCCCCCCTCCCATCCAAACTTTCAACAAAGATATTGTCATAAAAAGTACGGGTAAGAAGAGAGTCTCTCTCACTTAAAACCTTCCATACAAGTTTACCCAAAAGAGCCTTATTCATACTGTCTAGACCTGGCAAAAGTATACCGAACCCGAAAAACCGATCGAAAATAACTGAATCGATACCTGATCGTACATCCGAAAGTTATAACTGAACTTCACCCCGAAACCTGAATTGACCTGAACTGATTCGAAATCGAACTGAATTTGTAATATCCGAAATAGACCCGATATCGAATGAACCTGAACTGTTTAACCTGAATTGTTCTAATCCGAACCGATATATACCTGAACCGATTTCAACCCGTACATTGATCACTAAAACCCAACATTGAAACCCGAAATAACCCGAATGTACCTAAGTGTCATATCCAGGGTGTCTTTTTGTGCATAAGTATCACCCATATGACGTCAATGAATTACGATTATATAGTAATTACTAAAAAAACATTATATATTACGTTTTTTAAAAACATTATTTGTATTATATCCAATGTTTTGAATAAAGACCTAATCCATTGACATCCGATCCGATTTTGACCTGACTCGAATCTCATCTGCTCTGATATTGACCCGACTCGAACCTTATTTGCACCGATATTGACCCGACTTGAACCTGAACCGACCCAAAATATCAACAACCGACTAAAACTGGAAACTGAATCCAACCTGAGTTGAACCGAACTGAAATCGAAAAAAAGATAAACCGAAATAACCCGATTCGAAAGAACCCGAACCGAAACTGATCCGATTGACCCGTTTGCCACCTGTTAGAATGTGACTCGTTTGTCGCATTAATATGTCGGAGTTTTATTACGGTGAGCAATAAACTAAGAAGAGATAAAAGAAAAACTCGGAAATACATTGGGAACAGTGAAGCTGCACGTCCAATTGTACGCTGGTACAAGCATTGATGATGTCAGCATGACATCTTGGTTTATGTTTCATGCATTCCGTTGTTGATTAACTTTTGGAAATTAAGATTCCAATTTTCACTTGGTTTATTGAGGAGTCGTGCGTGCATGTATTTCATGTACGTACGTACTTCTTTTATTTATTTTGTTCTTTAGTTTAGTAGTTTAAGTTAAGTTTGTTTAGGAATATGTTTCCTAATTAGATTAGTCTTTGTTAGAGTAGTTTACTATATAAACAGTACTCCGTCTTAACTATTTTTTCAAGGAGAGATTTGTGAGGCAAACACTTTGAGAGTTTTAAGAGGCAGATCTAGAAAAATTCTGTGCTCATCTTTTGTAATTTGTAATTCTCCCGACATAGTGAAATATTTTCCCTCGCCCTGGTGGATGTAGCTATCGCATTGATAGTGAACCACGTAAATCTTGTGTGTCTTTTCTTTTTTTTGCATCTACTCCGTATCGCTTCCGCACAACAATTGGCACCAGAGCTTTGAGTTTTTTGGATCCAGGGAGGAGAATATGGCAGGTGACACTATAAGGGTTGAGAATTTCGATTGGAGGAATAGTTTTGCACTATGGCAATTGAAGATGAAGGCTTTGCTAAAGGAGCGGTGCATCTGGAAACCCTTGACGCAGGGTTTCTCCACGAAGGTGACGAAGACTGAAGCTTCGGCTGCAGATGCTCAACCTAAGATGACTGAGACGGAAGATCCTGCCTTGATAACAATGGAGGAGAGGGCTCATTCATCGATCTTGTTAAGTTTGTCAGACGATGTCCTAACTGAGGTAGCCGACGAGTCGACTGCAGTGGGGTTATGGCTGAAATTGGAGAGTTTGTACATGACAAAGTCGCTCACCAATAAGTTGTTGTTGAAACGTCTATTCTCTTTCAAGATGCAAGTAGGTATGTCACTTCGTGATCATCTGGACAAATATAATACTATATTACTAGATCTGCGTAATATAGATGTTAAGATTGAGGATGAAGATGCTGCTTTAATTCTGCTGGTTTCTTTACCTGCGTCGTATGAGAATTTTGTGGATTCTTTTGTTCTTGGTAAAGAAACATTAACCCTAGAGGAAGTGAAGTCAGCACTTTGCACTAGGGAGTTGCGACAAAAGGCAACTGTTGACTTAGGAGACGGATCAGGGGCAGGTTTAGTTGTTAATAATGCTAAAAGAGGTGGAGCTCGGAAGAAAAAGGCTAAGGCTAAGAGTCCGGACACCAATACTGCTAGTAGTTCTGTTATCTGTTTTCTATGTAAAGAACCCGGGCATAAAATACCTAGTTGTCCTAAGTTGAAAGCTAAGTCTAATGCGGCAGTAAAACAAAGTAAGAATGTGGAGTACGATTCTGAGGCGGATTACGCACTTGCAGTTGATTGTGTTCGTCCTATAGATCGTTGGATTCTAGATTCTGGGTGTTCTTATCACATGTGTCCACACAAACATTGGTTTAGTACTTATGAGTCCTTTAATGGGGGTCACGTTGTTGTTGGTAACAATGCTACTTGTGAGGTAGTGGGTATTGGGTCGATTAATGTGAAGACTGCTGAGGGTAAGAAGTGTACTTTGACTAATGTGAGACATGTTCCAGCCTTGGGGAAAAATCTTATGTCACTTGGTTCATTAAGTGACTTAGGATATGAGTTTCGGGGTAAAGGGAATATTTTGTTCGTCACGAAGGGTTCTCGTTTGGTGCTGAAAGGTGTCAAAGAAAATACCTTGTATGTATTTCAAGGTGAAACACTGACTAGTTCTGCAGTTTGTGCATCCGTAAATCACGAAGAGATGACTAAGCTTTGACATAAGAGGCTTGGTCATATGGGTGAGAGAGTGATGCAACTATTGTCCAAGAGAGATCTTCTTAATGGTGTCAAGGTGGGAAACCTTGAGTTTTGTGAACATTGTGTGTTTGGTAAAAAGCACATATCTAAATTTAGCAAGGGTGTTCATACAACAAAAGAAGTCCTTGATTATATCCATTCATATTGTTGGGGGCCTGCTCGTGTTGAAGGTTTGGGAGGTTATTATTATTTTGTTACATTTATTGATGACTATTCCAGATATACATGGCTTAGGTTACTGAAGCATAAGAGTGAGACTTTCAAAGTCTTTGTGCAATGGAAGACTTTGGTGGAAAATCAGAAAGGTAAGAAGATTAAAAAGCTACGAACGGACAATGGTTTGGAATTCTGTTCAGGAGAATTCAATGAGTTCTGTAAGAATGAGGGTATAGGAAGGCATCATACCATCAGGGGTACACCACAGCAGAATGGTGTAGCAGAACGAATGAACCAGACACTGTTACACTACTACAAAAAAGACTTCTTACGACGCTCATCTAACGGCGCTTAGCACAATAAACGCTGAATTATGTTCAATTAAACATAAAATAAGGAGCTTCTAGAAAGCGCATGATAATAGCGTCGTGGTTTTCAACTTTTGCAATACGCGGGAGGCTAAAAATGAAAATTTTATTCTACCGCTTGGCATGCTCTATCCATATAGCCTCAAAACTTGAAATTAAAACCTCCTACCACTCAGTATATTCATATCTTCTAGAGATGAGAGGAAATTGAGATGCTAACCCTCATGGTAGACAAATTAGCATACGAGGTATGTTCCTTCTTTCAATCTTTTCCGTTCTTATTGTATATTTGCATATTTTGTGTTTGATTTTTAGAGTTTTAATTGTCTTTTTACTTATATTTCTTCTTTTTCTCTTAGTAGAAAATTGGGGGTTTCTTTGTTTTGATTGAACTCGACAATTACATTCATTAAATCATTATGTAATTGTATATGTTATAATCTCATTCATTGATTTGGTGTATATGTGATCTACGCAAACAACTAATTAAATTGCTTTGAATCTGACATCCTATTTTGTATAACACGGACAAGGGTAAATTGTGCCAATTTTTATGTTCTCTTCATTGTTTAATTGCAGCACGAATTTAGAAATTATGAAAAGAGAGAATCCAATTATTAAACACAATTATCATGGCTATGTGTATCTACTCCTTTGTGAGAATTTATATATAGTTTTGTATTACATCTTATTCTTAATGGAAAGTTGAACTTCTGGGTAATGACTTGTGTCTTGAATATGGAACAAATTACTTTATACTTCAACAATTCTTGTTTAAGAGCGTTTTAAATTAAGACGACTCTCATAATGGATTATATTGGAGATGAAAATGAATTTTTTTTATGAGATGTCTTAACTTCAGACGGTCTTAAGCAAGTCATACTCTGTATAATTTGTGATTTCATGCCATGTCTTTCTCAATATCCTTCTTTTAGTTAGTACAAGCGCCTTTAACTATCATTTCTTATCTTAAAATTGTGTTCTTGTACAAGTATAGTTTGACATTATTTTTAATATTAATGTAGGAATGGATCTTTTAAACTAAGGTAATTGGTATATATGACACGTAACTCGCCAAATGGTATGCGCTAGTTTTCTTAATCCTTATTTCAATGGAAACATCTGAAGGAAAATGGATAAGAGGGAAGATTAACTACAATTGTTTGTTAATTAATGTGCAGGTAGAGCAAATTAAATGAGATATAATATGTATCTCTCTATCCGGAGGAGAAACTCATACTTGTACAAATATACTTATTGCTGGTACATACATATCTTTATGCCTTTCATTGTTTTACACAAGTTCCATATGCCAACTGATTTTCATTAGCGAAATAAATCCTATAAGTGTTAATTATTTCTTTGTACTTATTGCAGATTGATATTTGTGAGAGAACGAGAAATTTTTCCAAGATGACAATGGATTGAAATATGTAAAGATTGGTGTATGTGAGAGAACATGAAAATTTCCCAAGTTGACAATGGATGGAAATATGTTATGCAAGCAAACAGTAGGATGAAGCATGCTAAAGTAACCATTGTATTGCTTATGATATGTCACTAAGACCGTGAGTATATAATTTAGCTTTCTAAGTTGTATTGTACTTTAGCTTTCTATAGCTTTCTATAGTATATAGTTTAGCATCGAGTTTACTTTTGTTGTATTGTTTATTAACAATGGTTTGTAACACATGGATTGGAAGTTTGGAACATGTATCAAACAATGTTATTTTTATTCAATAAAAAATATTTGTGTGGATATTGGTGAATAATAGGCACTGACATTATTATCGAAATGTGTGATGCCCGTCGTTGAGGGTACCAAAGATAAATTTATAATTCCTAACTTTAACAATAGATAGTGAAAGTCAGGGTCGAACCACAAAGAGGTGGGGAATGTTTATTGTCTTAATGTTAATGTTTAAGGTAACAATTTTGGGGATGATTAGTTGATTACTATATCTAAAGCAAAGATTAAAATAAAACAAGAATTTAAAAGATAAGAATAAAATATAATAAAAGAGGATGCTAGGATGTTTGGGTAATAAATAGCTAAGGTAAAATAAATCCTAAGGTCAACATGTATTGCAGTCGCGTAAGGGGGTGTAACATATCTTTTTAGGTCTATGCTACCTAATAGCTCCTTTCGGCCTATGCTATTAGTTCCTAGGTCTCACAATTATTGGGTGTCAACAATAAGGGTGATTCCTAAATCCCAGGTTACATACCTTTCAGCCTTTAGTAACCTATCCGTCTTAAGGTGTAAACCAATGCCCTTCCCGTATCTTTCAATCTTGGGTAGGTCATTACTAACATCCTACAAGTCTCCTTATGGTCTCATTGCAGGATATTATAATTGACAAGAAAAGACGAAATAAGAAAACATACGCGAGTGGTCGACCGACCGGCTACTCCAGTCGGCCGACCACGGCCTCGGTCGACCGACCGACTATTTCAGTCGGCCGACCGTGGTCCTGCTACAGGTCGATTTTTCGGATTTTATTTACCTATGCATATTATCCCCTACATCCTAACATATGAAAATTAGTTACTCATAACTGTTAAGACGAATATAAAATTGGGAATAAACATAGAGAACATAGTAAATAAACTAAGCATGCAAGATTCAAATAAAGCTTGGGATTCTAACTTAACAATTGTAATAAAAGCAATAAGAAAAATAATGAAACTGGATCAAAGAATAATTACCACAATTGGAATTAAGGCAGAACGGAATTAACTTTATTGAATACTTGGGAACTATTGAAAGATTACAAAACTAAAGCTTGAATAAAACTGAATAATTGAATCTCTCTGAAACTTATTGTCTGTTAAACTGGATTATAATGGATATAAAACCCTAATCACAAGATTAGTTTATATAGGGTAAAAACTAAGAGTTTCCTAAAAGCTAAGACTCTACTTTATTTCCGAAAAAGAAATCGTATGGGCTTCGTGCTGGTCGGCCGACCCGTATAGCTGGTCGGTCGACCACTTCCTGCTGGGCTTCTTTTATTTTCGGCCTTCTTCGAGAATTGGGCTTTATTGAAAATCGGGCCTGGTCGGCCGACCCGTTTAGCTGGTCGGTCGACCGCTTCTGTACGGAAATCTTCGGATTTCTTCTGTTTTGACTCTTGGTACTTGATTTTGACTCCAGTTGACTTTCCATTTATTCCTTAATTTGAGCTAAAGACTTGAGGATACGAATTTGGTGCTAAATCGTCTTTTTTCCGCATAAATCTGCAAAAGTGCATAAAAATACGAAAGTACACAATTTGCGGGAAATAAAGGCTAAAACATAGTAAATGAGCGACTAAATACGTGTAAAAATAGATGTAAAACATCATAAAATAGACACGTATCAAATTCCCCAAACCAAACCCTTGCTTGCCCTCAAGCAAGAAATAGACTCGATCCTAACTAATGGAACGATTTCAATCTCAGAGCGAAATTTACATGTTAGCCTATACCAATGCCAAGTACAAAATGAGAAAGTATTCGAGTCATGCAAACGAGTTATGGGGTTGTCAAACTTGCAAACATAAAGACTATAGAGACTTTATACCATGGACTCTCGCGGTACGCTCGAGACACTCATGAAGCAAAGGGTGAGTATATGTAAAAGATAGAAAGAAGTAATTTTGTAGAGACACTCACCTAACTGCGACCCATGAAAACATGCCTGCAATCTAACATGAACAAGAATTCTACAACTTCGTATAACAATCTCATTTAAGTGGCCTAGATACATGCAATTGAGGTAATGAAAGATATGTGAGGTAAAAGGTAAAAAGTGGTTAAGACGCTTTTGGATATGTGGGGTTAGTAGCCAAGCTAGTAAAACCGGTTCCCAACAACATATTTCACAACTTTTGATATTAAGAAGGTGCTCTTTTGTAACACAACTCTCACATTATATAAGAAAGGACTCCCAAATATTTTGAGTGAAGTACGGGAGTGATAACATATAAAAGAAAGGGATTTTTGGAACGAATTTTTTTCTGATGATGTCAGTTGGTCGGCCGACCCAAGAAGCTGGTCGGTCGACTGACTTCCGTATTTTCCGGATTTTTTTTTCGTTTTTTTTTTTTTTTTTTTTTTTCTTTCTTTGAATTTTTCTGTTCTTTTCCTTTTCTTGCTTTCTTTCTTTCTTTTCTCTTTTTGCTCATAATAGCATACAAACCAAGATGCCTCAAAAAATAATCCAATGACCACAAATACTAGCTTGGAAGGGTAGACTAAGTATGGGATGTAGTTTTGGGGGAATAAAAAGGCAATTCTGGCTATGTAAGGCTTATGGGTAAATATGAGAAAAGGGATCCCAAATGCACGTATCAAGACTCACAAAACGAAATAGTAAAACAAGTATATAGCAATTCAAGTTCATGTTTATGCATATTGATGTAACATGTTCCAAGGGGAGTACTACTCACATCCTAGACAACTGGTTTAAGAATGAAACCAGGAAATAAGGCTCTAAAACTCAGAATGTATAGTAGGCTACCAAGGTATAAGTCTAGTCTCAAGATATACAAATTGACAAAAACTCGTAGATATGCGAAAGACTCTCATACTAAAACAAGTTGACAAGGCAATGTAAAGGCAAAACATGTAAGATAGCTAAATCATCCTTGAAATACTTTCGTTCCGACTCGACCTATATGCTAAAATAAACGTGCATTTTTTGGAATTTTTGAATTTTTTAATTTTTTTGGATTTTTGTATATATAAAGAAAATAAAGAAAAGAACGATGCAAGACAGAAATGCAATAAACGTGTGGCAAAATGCAATGCATGTAACACGAAACCATTCCCCAAACCAACCCGCACAATGTCCCCATTGTGCATTAGCCTAAGAAAAGGTTTCAGAAAAATAAAAGAAAGATGCAAAGAGAATAAAAACTAAGGAAAAACTGGAAAGAACTCACTGGGTTAAAAGATGTAAGAGAAAAAACCTCCCCAAACCAGCGTAAGCTGGGAGGTTTTGGTGGCTAGCAGTGTCACTCAAGTATCCAATTTGATTTCACGAGTTCCAAGGAAGAGAAACGAAAGACTACAGCGGACAGTAGGTCGACCGACCGGTATTTCTGGTCGATCGACCTTCTGTGAACAGCGGAAAAAATCTGCGATACAGCGCCTCTGGTCGACCGACTGATGATTCTGGTCGGTCGACCATCTGCGTCCTGGAGGTCTTCATTTCTTCGTAAATCCTGAAAAAGCAAGAAAATATGTGCGCCCAACAATGCGCGAGATGCCAAAACGATTCTAAAAGTCTTAACTACTAGCAAACCGAACTAAAAAGTTTCACACAACATAAAATAAATTGTCTTAAAACTGTAATTTAAAAACAGCTATCCGTTAAAGATGCGGAAGATATCTGACCACGGCTTCTGACGGCACGCCGTGGTCTCCACAGTTTTTGCTTCAGTGGCAAAACACATCTTCTTTCCTCCATCGCAAAGCATATGCGACGGTCTCTCTGCTTGAGCCTGCCTCCTCTTCTTTTTCTCCTCTCGATCCACGACGTCTGGATCCTCATCCTCTTCATAGCTCAGGCATCCCATTCCTCCTCTCTGGATGATGACTTCCTTCTCCTTGGGTTTCCCCAAACCAGTTCCTGCAATAGTCATAATAGAGGTGCTCTCCCTATTGCTCCCAATCTGGGGCGGAGGTGTAAAAACAGATACAGGAACAGGTAGTAAAGTGGGAGAGGTAGTGATGACCTCATACTTCTTTTCAGAAGTGATAGCATTACATGTGATGGGGGTCATAGCATCCTTCTTCCTATAGGATAGACCATAGATGATAGAATGTTTGCCTACCTTGAAAGTTAGAGTCCCAGTGCCTACATCTATAATGGCACCTGCGGTGTGAAGAAAGGGTCTTCCTAGAATTATGGGTATATGGGCATCCTCTGGGATGTCCAAAACAACAAAGTCTACTGGGAAGAAAAACCTGTCAATACGCACAGGGATGTTTTCTAACACCCCTATAGGTTCCATTGATGTGCGATCAGCCATCTGGACCGTCATACTGGTCACTGCAAATTCGGTCATTCCTAGTTTTAAGGCAACGCTTAGGGGCATGACACTTATACTAGCACCTAGGTCGCATAAAGCCTTTTTAACTGGAAAGGTTCCTATATTACAGGGGACAGAAAAACTTCCAGGGTCTTCTAATTTATGGGGGGCAATTACATGTGTTAAATAACTAGATGACTCTTCAGTGAGAGCCACAGACTCAACCTTTTCTAGAGACCTCTTTCTTGACAAAAGCTGTCTCATGAATTTTAGATAAGAAGGAACTTGTTGAACTAATTCTAAAAATGGAACTTGAACATTTAATGAACGAATTACATCTTTAAATTTGTCAAAAGATACCTGATCCTTTGAAGGCACGAGTCTTTCTGGGAAAGGAGCAGCTGAGGATTCGGTATTTGCAGCCCTTTTTAAGAATCTGGGGGTCTTGTCACCCCTGAAAAGAAAATCCCGTAAGTTATTCGGCAATTCTGGACGAAAGGGAACTTCAGATTCTGCTTCAGTGGTCGATCGACCAGTATCCTCGGTCGGTCGACCAGTCTCCTGTTCAGCTGATATTTTCGGATCCTGCTCCGCGGTCGGTCGACCAGATTCCTCGGTCGGTCGACCGACTTTGCTGCTAATCGCTGTTTTTTCTTTCTCAGCCCCTACTTTAGCTCCACTTCGCAGGGTTACGATGTTTAGGGTCTTCTTCTTCTGGTCTGGCTTGGTCGGAAGTTGACCCGGAGCCCTCGTGTCATTCTTGCTCGCGATTTGAGCAATCTGGGACTCTAACATCTTCATCCCTGCCTCTCTAGCCTGCGACTCCTTCTGAACCAACCCAATAAGATTTTGGATAAGAGTATCTGTGTTGGGTGGTGGATTAGAAGGTGGTTGAGGGTTGAAAGGTGGTCTTTGGAAATTTTGTTTATGTGGGGGTACATAGGTGGAATTTTGCTGAGGTTGCATATGTTGTGGGTTTTGAACATTCTGGCTTGTCCACCTTAAGTTGGGATGGACATTGTTATTATTTGGATCATAAAAATTGTTCCCACGGTAATGCTGAAAAGCGGCACATGTTTCATTAGATGAAGTACAGAATTTTGACACATGCCCTTCTCCACCGCACCTCTCACAAGCAAAGGGTCCGTCCTGAACGGCGTTCACCTGGTAAATTCCTCCCTTGCTTCCACTCCCTAGATCGAGCTTTCCTGCAGCCTCAAACTTTTCCAACTTGGCCGTTAAGGCCTCAATTGCTGACAGGTTGTACTCAGATTTTCTCTGATTTCCTCTGGAAGTACCATGCTCAGCGCGGTGCACAGCAACATCTTCTATTAACTTGAGACCCTTAGTCTCTCCTGAATTATCCTGGAACCTTCCATTAGCTGCAGCATCTAAGTAGGCCCTGTTGTCATCATAGAGGCCATTGTAGAACTGGTTGCAAAGAAACCATTGTTCGAATCCGTGATGTGGTATGGATCGAACAAGTCTCTTGAACCTGTCCCACGCCTCGCTAAAGTCTTCATTGGGACCTTGCTTGAAATTGGTAATCTGCGCTCTTAAAGCATTTGTCTTTGATGCAGAGTAATATTTCCTGTAGAAAGCTAGGGCTAAGGTGTTCCAATCTGTAACTCCCGCAGCAGTGTGGTCAAGGTCTCTGTACCACTCTCTCGCAGAGTCCCTAAGGGAGAAGATAAACATGGTCTGTTTAATCTGGTCCTGCGTCACTCCTTCTGGGGGTGCTATAGAACATATGTAATCTGTGAAGATTTCAATATGCTTAGCAGCATCCTCATTGGCCGAGCCTCCAAATTGGTTTCTTTCAACCATAGTAATATAGGCAGGCTTGGCCTCGAATGGCTTCCCAGTACCTGCAGGTAAAGTGAACCCTTTGTATAGGTCCTTTGCCTGAGGCATAGAGTGACTGGCAATAGTAGCTTCTTCTGCCATATTATCTTCTTCTTTAGGAAAAACTGTAAAGTAGGTGGAAGGTGGTGTTTTTGGTGAAAGCGGATTGATGGGTGAATTTGGTTGCGAAGGTGGTGTTTTTGGTGAAGATGGTGGTAACTCGAAAAGGTCTTCTTGAAATAAGGAAGATGGTGAACCTCCTTCCTGATTTTCTAGAAGTTGCTTTCTTCTTTCCCTAAGAGTCCTCTCAATTTCGAGATCAAGTGGTAGGAGTTCTCCTTGAACTGACCTGCGCATAAGAGGAAACTACAAGAAAAAGGTGAGAAGGTTTAAGGAACAAAAAGTTCCTTAAACAAAGAGAAACAAAAACAAAAAACAATAAACACTGGCGTCACCTCCCCGGCAACGGCGCCAAAATTTGATGCCCGTCGTTGAGGGTACCAAAGATAAATTTATAATTCCTAACTTTAACAATAGATAGTGAAAGTCAGGGTCGAACCACAAAGAGGTGGGGAATGTTTATTGTCTTAATGTTAATGTTTAAGGTAACAATTTTGGGGATGATTAGTTGATTACTATATCTAAAGCAAAGATTAAAATAAAACAAGAATTTAAAAGATAAGAATAAAATATAATAAAAGAGGATGCTAGGATGTTTGGGTAATAAATAGCTAAGGTAAAATAAATCCTAAGGTCAACATGTATTGCAGTCGCGTAAGGGGGTGTAACATATTTTTTTAGGTCTATGCTACCTAATAGCTCCTTTCGGCCTATGCTATTAGTTCCTAGGTCTCACAATTATTGGGTGTCAACAATAAGGGTGATTCCTAAATCCCAGGTTACATACCTTTCAGCCTTTAGTAACCTATCCGTCTTAAGGTGTAAACCAATGCCCTTCCCGTATCTTTCAATCTTGGGTAGGTCATTACTAACATCCTACAAGTCTCCTTATGGTCTCATTGCAGGATATTATAATTGACAAGAAAAGACGAAATAAGAAAACATACGCGAGTGGTCGACCGACCGGCTACTCCAGTCGGCCGACCACGGCCTCGGTCGACCGACCGACTATTTCAGTCGGCCGACCGTGGTCCTGCTACAGGTCGATTTTTCGGATTTTATTTACCTATGCATATTATCCCCTACATCCTAACATATGAAAATTAGTTACTCATAACTGTTAAGACGAATATAAAATTGGGAATAAACATAGAGAACATAGTAAATAAACTAAGCATGCAAGATTCAAATAAAGCTTGGGATTCTAACTTAACAATTGTAATAAAAGCAATAAGAAAAATAATGAAACTGGATCAAAGAATAATTACCACAATTGGAATTAAGGCAGAACGGAATTAACTTTATTGAATACTTGGGAACTATTGAAAGATTACAAAACTAAAGCTTGAATAAAACTGAATAATTGAATCTCTCTGAAACTTATTGTCTGTTAAACTGGATTATAATGGATATAAAACCCTAATCACAAGATTAGTTTATATAGGGTAAAAACTAAGAGTTTCCTAAAAGCTAAAACTCTACTTTATTTCCGAAAAAGAAATCGTATGGGCTTCGTGCTGGTCGGCCGACCCGTATAGCTGGTCGGTCGACCACTTCCTGCTGGGCTTCTTTTATTTTCGGCCTTCTTCGAGAATTGGGCTTTATTGAAAATCGGGCCTGGTCGGCCGACCCGTTTAGCTGGTCGGTCGACCGCTTCTGTACGGAAATCTTCGGATTTCTTCTGTTTTGACTCTTGGTACTTGATTTTGACTCCAGTTGACTTTCCATTTATTCCTTAATTTGAGCTAAAGACTTGAGGATACGAATTTGGTGCTAAATCGTCTTTTTTCCGCATAAATCTGCAAAAGTGCATAAAAATACGAAAGTACACAATTTGCGGGAAATAAAGGCTAAAACATAGTAAATGAGCGACTAAATACGTGTAAAAATAGATGTAAAACATCATAAAATAGACACGTATCAATGTGCTTGCATTTATGAGACACATTGAATAAATGGTGTTCGCATGAAGCTAACCTTTAAAGGCCCTGGTGTTTTCGTTGTATTCCAGAAGACACTGTTGCGGCGCTATTATACAATATACCGACGCATATATTTAGCGCCTTAAAAGGTCCTAGCGACATAGGCAAAGCCGGCGCTTTTGATAGTGTCGGTATAGCCCTTAGCTACGCTATTTAGCGCCTGTAAAAGAAAATAAAAGCACCACAAGAAGCCTTTTTTGTAGTAGTGTTAGAGAGAGTTCGATGCATGCTCTCTAATGTAGGTCTTGCTAGAAGGTACTGGAGTGAAGTTGTTCTTACAGCTTGTTGCTTGATCAATCGTGGGCCTCATACGGGAATAGACTGCAAGATTCCTTATGAGTTATGGAGCGGCAATGTACCGAATTATTCTACACTGAGAGTCTTTGGATGTGTAGCTTATTATCATATAAAAGAGAGTAAGTTGGATCCGAGGGCAAGGAAGGGGTGCTTTCTAGGATATGGAGATGGGGTTAAGGGGTTCAAGATTTGGTCTCCGTCAGAGGGTCGTGTTATTATTAGCAGGGATATTACCTTTGATGAAAATTCCATGTTTATTTCTAAGGAGGTGTCTGAGGGTGTTGAAAAGGATAATAGTGCCAAGAAAGGGGTGGAGTTTGAGGTGGCTCCTGCCACTTTATCTATGTTACCACGGGTTGTGATCGAGGAGGATGTCGAACCAGTTACTACGTACTTCTAGTCCTGTGACTACTCATACTCCAATTAATGAGGAAAGTCATCAGGGTGAGTCTTCTAGTCAACCAACTGATCTTACTGACTTGCCTAAACGTGTAAGTAAGAAGACTAATAGGTTTATTGAGGAGATTGAGGGTCGCAAAGTTTGCGGCAATTATTGCTATGTTGAGGAGATGATTGGTTATGCATTACAGGTAGCTGATGATATTGAGTCTGAAGAACCATCATCTTATAAAGAAGCAATTGTTAATAGTATTCAATGCAATGACTTGCTGCTATGGGTGAAGAAATGGAGTCTCTTCACAAGAATAATACTTGGGAACATGTGCCACCACCAAAAGGGAGAAAATTGATAGGGTGTAAATGAGTGTTCAAGAAAAAGGAGGGAACTTCAGAGGCTGAGACAGTTAGATACAAAGCTAGACTTGTTGCTAAGGGGTTTAGTCAGGTAGATGGAGTTGATTATGTGGAGACTTTTTCTCCTGTTGTGAGACACACTTCTATTCCTGTGTTACTAGCTATAGTGGCACATTATGATTATGAGCTTGAGCAACTTGATGTCAAGACTGCCTTTCTGCACGGTGAGTTGGAGGAATATATTCTAATGAAGCAACCATAGGGGTTCGAAATTCCAGGGAAAGAGCATCCTGCCTGTCATTTAAAGAAGTCCTTGTATGAGCTTTAGCAATCTCCAAGGCAGTGGTACAAGAGGTTTGACACTTTTATGGTAGAGCAGGGTTATGAGATAAACCCATATGATTGTTGTGTTTATCATAACAAGCTAGAAGATGGGTCTTTGATTTATTTACTCTTATATGTCGATGACATGCTTTTTGCTGCTAAGAAAATGTCAGATGTTGATAATTTGAAGAAGCTACTCAGTTCAGAGTTTGATATGAAGGATTTATGGTCCGCAAAGAAGATATTAGGGATGGAGATTTACAGGGATCGTTCTAAAAGGAAGCTTTTCTTATCTTAGAAAAGCTACATTGAGAAGATACTTGGTCGTTTTGGTATGACTAATGCTAAACTTTTAAATACTCCTTATGCTGTCGGTAAGCTAACTATATCTTCTGCGCCTGAAACTGAAGCTGAAAAGTCTTATATGTCAACGGTTCCCTATGCTAGTGCAGTAGGCAGTTTAATGTATGTCATGGTTTGCACTAGGCCGTATATTGCACATGATGTTAGTGTTGTTAGCAGGTTTATGGCTCAACCTGGCAAAGAACACTGGATAGCGATAAAGAGAATTTTCCGCTACATGAGAGGAACGACGGATGTTGGTCTTGTTTACGGGAATGATGATGAGTGTTTGGTTGTTGGATATTCTGATTCCGATTATGCTGCGGATATAGACAGCAGGAGGTCCGTAACCGGGTATGTTTTTACACTTGGTGGTTCTGTTGTTAGTTGGAAGTCAACATTACAATCTTCTGTGACTTTGTCAACCACAGAGGCAGAGTATATGGCTTTGACAGCGGCTGCTAAGGAGGCTATATGGTTAAAGGGGCTCGTAAGTAAGCTTGGTCTACATCAAGAGATCGCTTCGTTATATTGTGATAGCTTAAGTGCTATTTGTTTGGCGAAGGATCAAGTGCACCATGATAGAACCAAACATATAGATGTCAGATATCATTTTCTGAGGAACGGGAAACGAATTAAGGTGAAGAAAGTGGGAACAGCTGATAATCCTGCAGATTGCTTTACTAAGCCGGTTCCGTTTAGCAAGTTCAAACATTGCTTGGACTTGTTGAATATAGACAGTTATGTCTAGACCCTTCGGGGTGCTGAGCTCGAGGTGGAGCCTTGAGCGGCCCGGTCCAGGGCTAAATGGACGCAGGCCTTTGTCCAGGGCTAATTGGATGGCAGGCCCAGTCCAGGGTATATTGGATGGTTATAGACTCAAGGTGGAGTTTATGGTGTTCTAGTGTGCGCGCTTATTGCTGGAACATCACAGATACAAGGTTACTTGAGAGTGACTTGTATATTTGGATGAGTGGTTTGGAAGTCGTTTGCTAAATGCGACTGTCCGAGTCAAGGTGGAGAATTGTTAGAATGTGACTCGTTTGTCGCATTAATATGTCGGAGTTTTATTACGGTGAGCAATAAACTAAGAAGAGATAAAAGAGAAACCCGGAAATACATTGGGAACAGTGAAGCTGCACGTCCAATTGTACGCTGGTACAAACATTGATGATGTCAGCATGACATCTTGGTTTATGTTTCATGCATTCCGTTGTTGATTAACTTTTGGAAATTAAGATTCCAATTTTCACTTGGTTTCTTGAGGAGTCGTGCGTGCATGTATTTCATGTACGTACGTACTTCTTTTATTTATTTTGTTCTTTAGTTTAGTAGTTTAAGTTAAGTTTGTTTAGGAATATGTTTCCTAATTAGATTAGTCTTTGTCAGAGTAGTTTACTATATAAACAGTACTCCGTCTTAACTATTTTTTCAAGGAGAGATTTGTGAGGCAAACACTTTGAGAGTTTTAAGAGGCAGATCTAGAAAAATTCTGTGCTCATCTTTTGTAATTTGTAATTCTCCCGACATAGTGAAATATTTTCCCTCGCCCTGGTGGATGTAGCTATCGCATTGATAGTGAACCACGTAAATCTTGTGTGTCTTTTCTTTTTTTGCATCTACTCCGTATCGCTTCCGCATAACATTACCTCTATTCATACACTCAATATTTCTAATACCAAGCCCTCCTTCAGACTTTGGTAAACTGAGAAAGTTCTTGCTCGTCAGTGAACAGTCTTGCCAGATCTCACTCCCGCCCACCAGAAATGTGCCAAGAGAATTAATCTTCCTTGACACACTTACCGGTATCTTAAATACCGATTGGACATAATTTGAAAGGATGGACATGACATAAGAGATCAAAGTTAACCGTCCTGCAGATGATAGAAAAATAGCATTCCAGGAGGACAAACGTCGTTTTACCTTTTCTAGGATCTCATAAAAAATCAAGCGTTTGGAAACCCCAAAATCCGTAACAATCCCCAAGTACTTACCAATACCCTTATTATTTTGGATTCGGAAGATATTCAGCCCTTCCCTTGCAGAAGCCAAAGTAGTACTTGGGCTAAACAGGATGCCGGATTTACTATCATTGATGTGTTGACCCGAGAATTTGTAATAGGAGTCTAACAAGATACGTAAATTAGCAAAAGCTCCATTTTTATCTTTTAGAAAGAAGATAGAATCATCAGCAAAGAAAAGATGTGAAAGTATTGGGCTATTTCTAGCCAGTTTAATGCCAGAAAGAAGGCCCTTTCCACAACGGCATTAACATTTTGAGATAGTATCTGCATGCACAAAATAAACAAGTAGGGAGATAAGGGATCACCCTGTCGAATCCCACAAGAAGGTTTAAACTGCTTCAGGGGAGCCCCATTTAGAAGAACCTCACACGAGACGGAAGTAACACAAATATTCTTAGTTCAAACAAAAATGACAATTTTTTTTATAAAACTATAACAGAAGTTGAGCAAAATTTCCAAAATCAAATTGCATCCTGAAGCAGTCAAGCATACTCTTCCACTCCACAATCAGTTCATATTATTGTTTGTTATTCTAATTTACGCTTGATTTCGTGCTCCTCTCCGTCGAAAATCTTATAAATTCCCCATTTTCAAGCCTTCTAACCGAGCTCCAATAGTAACAAAAAACTCTTCCGCTGTCATACATCTGAACCGAAAACAAGTACTCCTCACAATTCCAATAATAACAAAATACAATCCAAAAAACATAGCAAACTTTCATTAAAGTCGGACACTATCCATCCCAAGTTGAAAACAGATAGCGCCCTTCTCACAAAATACAAGTGACGTACCCATGAAATGTTATATTTTCCCCACTTGTATTCCCACTTGCCTTGTTGTTGGAGGAATAATATCCGTTTTCAATCTGTGACAGATAATATCCGTGAGTTTGAGAGTTGAAAATTATTAGACACAAATATATACTCATATTAGGGAATTTGGAGTATTATGTTTTTTTAGAAAGAATGATGTGAAGACGAATATATCCGTCACAAGCTGAATACGGGTTAAAGTAAAGTAATACCCAATACCCAAGTTGGTAGATAAACAAAATCAAATTGTCTAGAAGTCAGCATTATGTTTTTATTTTATCTAACCACTTGCTATTAGTTGACTCATATTGAGCTTCTGACGAATAAGTCCATACTCAATAAGAATTTGTAAATCGGATATAACTTGAAGTGAAAGTGAAATGTGGTGAAAAACCGATTCGAAATCCTGTACGGCTATACTCCCCTATACAGCTACACAAATTCACTTTTCATTCAGCTAAATTCACTTCACCTCAATTCCACTCAATTTAATTCAATTAAACACTATTCCAATTAATCTAATTTAACTTGTGCCCAAAAAAACAAGACATTATTGATACAGCTATACTACCGTTATAGACTTATACGGAGTAGTTATCAAGTTATACCTCGTATGAATGTATAATTGTATCTCATTTTCACTCCTTGTTAACATACTCTCTGAGTACCATCTCCCTCCCCCAAATTAATTGCACCACAAAAACCACCAAAACCCTAAAATTCAAACAAAACATTCAATCAACCAAACCTCTAGATCGCGATTATCGTCACATTCATCCCCAAACCGATATTTTTCGTCCAAATTCCAACCTACTAACCTATTAAATCAGGTAACGATCTTCATTTTCGATTTCAATTTCAATTTCATATTTTATCGATCAATTGATTGAAATGTGATCATATTCTACAGAGATGTACGGAGGAGGTGGTTCCAGCGATGGCGAAAGCCAAGAACCTTCAACTCAAAGGAAAATCCCACCTGCTTCATCCATGTTGTGGGTCCGCAATCTTCGTCGTTATATCGGATCTGGTGCCGGTCTCGGCTCCGAAGCTTTAATGGGTTTGTCCTTTCTTCTCTTCTTCATCCCCCATTTCATTTCCCACTTCTTTTCGCCAAGTATTAGTCATTTTATGCAATATAGGACGCGATTGTTATTTTATGTCATCTCCAATTAATCACTTTGTGTGGTTAACGTAGAGGCGAGACTGCGTACATTCGAACCCTTATCATATAATTTTTGGGAGGCCTTGAAGAACTGGGATAATGCTGTTGTGTGAATGCACTGAGCAATAATAATGTAGGTTCGTATTTCGTGGGTGGGTTTGAATGGGATGGCATGCTCTAGCTACGGATCTGCGTTTTTGTTAAGTTTTAGAATGGCGAAGTTGTTGCCTTTTTTGTATCTTAGGCATACAATACCTATTGATGTCGATGACTAAATATTATTAAGCAGCTTTCATTGTTAGGAAAGTGGGAGTTTTATACAATCAATCTCCATGAAAGGACTCAAAGGAGTAACTAATTCAGTTCTAGTAGAGAAAGCCAACTGTATTGCGAGAAAGAGAGTGATTTCTTAGCGAACTATATCAATGACTTTGATTTTGGTACGAGGGACCAAGGGTGATGTATCTCTCATCTCGGGTTTGAATATTGTGCACTGTATTGAGGAAGTAGGCTTGTCATTATTTTGGATTTTGAGTTGGTTGATGATTGATCTTTTTACATGTGCTATTGATGGTAGTCTTAAGTATGATCTCATAAAGTTCTCTGGGGACTCTTTGCTTAACTTATTGGTAATTCACTCTTATTTTTTAGAGCTTGAAACGAAGAGAATCTTACTTGATATATTCAAGGAGAAGCAACAAAAGAGTGCTGAAGCTGGCTCTATTCCAAGCTTCTACAAAAAGGTAGGTTAACTGTATTAGAATTTAGTAATTCTTGTATAATGTATGTTACCAACAATAGTATCTTTCGCTATCAAAAGTTGAAATGGCTAACTGTACTATTTAATAACAATGATTAGTTCTGAGTTTAGCGAAGGTTGTGTAGACATGTTTCGAGTTGTCCCACGCTATGGTACATTTCTTGTAGACAACTTTCGAGTTGCAGAAGAGAAGGGTCAGCTTGTGTTTCGTACTGTCCTTAGCTACAGACTGTTGTTCAGTTGTTGCAATTAATAGCAGTTAAACTTGTTAATTTTATCGGCTTTGTGGTACTCTACAACATCACCCAATGCCTCAAAGACTCCCATATATGGCAGGGTAGGGAAAGAGAGAGAGAGGGGGGGGGGGGGGGGGGGTCGGATGTGAATTTGAAGCCAGTGTGATGTAATTGATCACATAAACGTAGGCGCAACAATAATCTTGCCGGGTTTCCTTACCATTCTGTCATAACTCATGAGCAGAAACCAGAAGACGGATCTATCAGTTATAGAGTACAGAGGCTGGCAAAATATCGATTTCTCAAGGTACATGATAATTTCTCTCTTAGATAACTGGTTTTTGTTACAATGTTATGTGATAGGTTTTAAGAGGTCTGACATGCCAGGTCTTCTCTTGAGCTTTTTTGTAATGTGATACGTTGTGACTGCTTTGTTGGTGGTTGGTGTTGTACGTCATGGTATATAACGTCGTATTTGGACGTGATTCTGATGTAGGGTGTGGCGCCAAAATCTTTGTCGTCATGCCGTCAGAAATTCAGAATACCACCGCATAATTTTCCAAACTTTTACCTAGTGTTCACAATGATGGTCTTGCCGCTCATATTTACATGTGGTTAGAAACTTGTTCTTAAATATTATTCAACGTTATTAACTATACCTCTCTTAAGAACGGAATTTTGTGATCTTACTTAATTATGGAATATTAGGTAAGATTTAACTCGCAGAACACTCTCATGTAAACATGGGTCCAAATGCAAATATTGTGAAATGAAGTGGATGAAGGGAGTAGTAAACACTTCTAGTTATGTTTATGCTGCACACTTAAAAGATTTGTTTTGCAAGAAAAATGAGTGATTGTTTTGTTGCCTTAATGAATGTACAAGGATTTTCTCAGACATCCTTTAGATAGAAATGGCGAAGTTCTTGAATGGGTATTTATGATGAGCCTGTGGGGCTGTGGCTACTGTTGCTGCTAAGGGTGATGGGATTTTACATAGCCCACCCTGTTGGTGAAGCGTTGGTAGATTTTCCTATGGAAGAAAGTGCCAGAATAAATGTCAGCTTAGATCTTTCACATGATGAACGTTCATTGCGCTGATCTTGATCCTATATAGGCTATATTTCCATGCAAAAGTAGCTAGGACCCGTCGTCTGAACGTCGTCCTCAAAAATTTAAGAATGAGGATGATTGTAGATTTGTAGGTGCCCTGGCCTTAAGAAAAACTCTCAATGAATATTTTTGTTTCTTTAGGATTTCATACGTTTCTGCCCTTTCTGGTGTTTTCCCCTTCCCTTCCATTATTTGAAGATCACTTCTCCTTACATTTTGCTCTCTCATTTGTCTCTCTTCCACTAAATTATTCTTAGTGTCTGGAATAATGAGATTTTTTGGTCGGTGAATTTAGATTTGCATGTTATTTTATTTGTTTTTCTCTAATTAGTTGCAATATGCATTCCTATTGTGGCAGAAACAATCAGATCTTTTGCTTAATGCTGATGATTTGGATGCTATGTGGGTTTGCTTGAGAGAAAATTGCGTGATTGATGATGCCACTGGTGCTGAAAAGGTTATTCCTACTCTGATTGTTATTCTTTTTTGTATCTCTCCTTACCGCTTTATCTTTTTTTTTTTTCAAAAAAGCTGTCTTAATAGCTCCATGTGATTTTGTTATACGATCTCTATCATATGGACATATCATGGCGCTTTTGAATTTCTCTGTGGTGCTACTGAAATTTTAGCAACTTTAATCTCTCTACCCTTTTCAATTTAACCCTTGCAAGATAAAGTTAAATAGTATGCTATTAATGTTTTGTAATTACTGATGAATGAAATTAGGCAAGAAGACACTGCATAGTGCTCCACACCGTTTGGTATTACTTTGCATTATTTGGCTAACTTATCTCATCTACCATAGCCTGGTGTCTTGTTTTCTTTATTCAAGCATATAAACTTGCATTTCTGAATAATGGATCCTAAAACTGCAGATGAACTATGAAGACTTCTGTCATATTGCTTCAGTATGCACAGAACAAATTGGCCCTAAATGCCGGCGTTTCTTTAGTCCATCTAATTTCATGAAGTTTGAGAAAGACGAACAGGGAAGAATTGCCATTCTCCCGTTCTATCTTTATGTGATGCGAACGGTATGTTCAGCCGCAATTCTTTCTTAGTTTTGGCTGTTTTTGTAACCTTTGACAGTCTGACAGATATATGATTTGCAGTATTGAAGTGGGTCATCACTTGTCTCTACTTTACATAAAAGGATGTAAACCATGAATACCTGATTCACATTACGATTGATTCAACTTTGTAATACTGACACACGTTTTGCTCAAAATAGAGCGTAGTTCGGTAAAATTATAACCAAAAACTGTAATTCGGATTCGTAATTCGTGCGAATTGTTTCGCGATTCAGTAGCTAACTAAGCTAATCTGGTAACCCTGGATGTAATTGTAGACCCTTCTCCGTTTGCCATCTGTTGATGGTTTTCTTTACAATCAGTGTTTATGTTGTGAAGGTTTCACTTACACAAGCAAGAATTGATATGAGTGAGCTTGATGAAGATTCTGATGGCTTTCTTCAACCACATGTATGTCTCTCTCTTTATGGGCTTAACGTATGTCATGCTTAGCAGCTTTAGAAATGAAAAGTGACGTTTTTAAGATGTTCCACCTAAGTTCATTATCTATTCTGCAGGAAATGGAAGCTTACATTAGAGGCCTTATACCTAATTTGGCACAATTGCGTGACATGCCATCTGCTTTTGTACAAATGTATTGCCGGATTGCTGCTCACAAATTCTTTTTCTTTTGTGACCCACACAGACGAGGTTAGTCCTGCTTAATAATAATGTCCCGGTGTAACATGGAAATTATGTCCTATATGGACCTCAATTTAGTCACTTTCTGTGCATCTGTTTCACGACTTTCACAAACTTTTTTGATGTGAACTGTCTGCATGGCATCAATGATTGCTTTATGTAATTCAACATAATTCTGAAGAAAATCTTAGCTAATAGTGTGTTTTGTTAACATGTTACACACCCTATCATTCAGGTAGGGTAGATAAGGATTCTTGCACATTCTTTGTGATTTTTGGATTTTCAAGCAGACGTAGTGTTTAGATGTCATAGCCATAGTTACTCCGACACGTCACCTCTCCAGCATGTCGCCTGTCGACACGACACAACATCTGACACAGCACGACACTCTGTAAGTTACTCAGGAACGTGATACGACACTGGTACGGTGTGAAGCTGCATTAAAGGTCTTACCTGGATTGTTGCTTTTGTCAGCTGAAGAAGAAAGATGGTAGTTACATCACCCTTTTCTATCACCGGCCAAGAGAAAGAAGTGAGATAAATAGATAGAATGGGGAGTGACTAGATATAACTGTTGCGGCTAAACTCTAAGAAGTTAGACAATTAGGGTTTATCATTTAAAAGGGGGTTATTGGTCTTTTAAGTGACCAATACGAGTATGTAATTACTCTCTTTCTTTGACATATTTTTTCAGTTTCACGTGACAAGTGGCAGGATTTACTCAAAATTTGCCACCTCCTAACTATTCATTGTTGTATTGGGCCCACTGAACAAAGAAATGCTCCGTCTTTTGTAGCCTCCTTATAAATAGAAAAAGAAACCAAACAAACTTTTAGGAGTTGCTGCTTCTTTTCGGAAAACAATTTCCATTTGTACCCACACTTTAGAGATACCGCGTTGTCTCCGTCACTATGGTCTATAAAGTTGGTTAAGAATCAAGATACTTGTTTGACCATATCGTTATATCACCAAATTTTCAAGCTTGTGTGTCCGACACGACTGCGTGTGGAGAGTCGGAGTAACGTAGGTCATAGTTTATTTTTTTAGTTATATAGAGACGAGGTACAATTTAGGCTATTGATGGAATGGGTTCAGGGACTGGTGTTTGTTCGGGGAGAGATATAAATTGAGCTTTTAGGAGGAGAGGCCAACAAGGCAACAAGGCAGGAAATATAAGTCGTCTCAGTTTTGTTTCTAGTGCTAGCCAAGCTTGGTGTTGGGGTCTGAAAGCTAGCTTGCGTAGTGGAGATTTCTGGTGTTGTAGCTTGTAAGAGTGTAATTGTGGGCTGTTACGGTTTTGGAAGAGAGATATTTTTGTAACGAGGCGCTTATGGGAAGGGTATTTGGTAGTTTAAACTTTCAAGCGTGGTTGGCTACAAATTATGATTGTTTGGGTAGTCTCATACTATGTTACTTTGACACTTCACTTAGCTGGCCCGCGTGCCTTCCCCCCAAAATGGCCCGCCGAGGCACGGATATATCGGATATATATTGGGCTGGCCATACCGTGTCGTGCATGGCCCACTCACCCCAACACCCATTTTCGTGCTCGGGCCCGGCCCGGCCCACAGGTTAATCATGCCTTGCACGTGGGCTGACCTAAACTTCATTTTATTTTATTTTTTTAAAAATATTTTATAATTGATATATTTTTAGTACTTTTTGTTTAATGACTTGAGTATGACTAATTGAGTAATAATATAAGATTATAAGATGAGTAGATGAATGATTTGGGAGAAAAATGGTGAGAATTGATTGTTTTTTTATGGAGTTAGGGGAGAAAACAATAAAAAATAAAACAAAGCCTAAGCAACAGCTACATTCCAACGACAACAACACGTCAATACTACAACAGTCACATCACAAGTTTACGGGCCAAAAACCGGGCCGTGTTGTGCTAGGCCCGTTGGGCTGTGTCTATGCTTAGGCACGAGAATTTTCAGAAATCTCAGCCGCGGCCCGACTCCACCCCGTCGTGCGCGTGCCATTGCTACTATTCGGCCGTACCCGTGCCGGAGTCGTGCCGCCCGCCCTGACCCCGAATTGCCATCTCTACCGGTCGCTTGTCCGACTATCTGTCCAAGACCGACACGACACTTGATTCTAGACCAAAAACTGAAAATTCACACAAAATAGCCGTCTCCAACACTCGTGTCAAACACGACACCCGTGTCGGAGAGTTAGGGTAACACAAGTCTCATATCACAAATGATACCTAGTAGGAAATTATAGTACTATAAATGTGTAAGGTGGATTTGACTTAAGTTTGCAGAAAATACTACTTCCTCCTATTCACAAATAACCTTCTCTTTTCATTTTGACATAACGGTTAACGTAACACACTATCTCACCATATAATTAAATTGGACCACACAAATACACTACACCACCATACAATTAAATTTAGACCACACACACTTACCAAAAAAGGAAATAGAGGAGTTATTGTGAATAGACGAAAAAGGAAATAGGAAAGTTTATTGTGAATAGGAGAGTACTTTTTAGTGGTTTAAAGTTTAAACAGTTTTTGGTTTTATTGTAGTTTGGTCCCTATATATTGCTCTAATCTTATCTACATGGATTTTGTGAAAACCCATGCGCACAAATGTGATTATTTTCTAGAGCAATAACAGCTATTTAAAACGTTGCATTTCAAGTTTTGCGAATCATTATGCTGGACAGTTTAACAAGCTTGAAGTCTCCATTGCTTTTTTTTTTCGCTTTCGTATTGGTCTTTCTTTTTTAGTTTTCTTATAATGTACACGGTACAGTAGATAATAATAATAAAAAGAATGTGAAAGGTCAAATACTAGGAACCTTAGATTTATCATTTGTTGTGTGTAGGGAAGGCCTGCATAAAGAAAGTGCTGTTAAGTAACTGTTTGCAGGAGCTGATGGAACTACATCAGGTAGTAATTTGTTCTTTTCAGCCGTAGAATCAAAGTTCACTGCTTCTGTTTTCTTTTTGCTAACAGTTTGTTCTTTGGCGCTGCATAAATTTTTGGTGTATAACTCTAATTGACTTCCTCCTTGAACTTCATTAGATATTATAAACAAACATAGGGACTTTTCCATTTCCATCGGTGAAAGACTCGCTATTCTAGGAAAATGGCTAAATAAACTTTTTGCACTTCCTATACTGTGATGTATTCGGTCGATGCAATTGCTGATGACATTTTTTTTTTCTAGTTTTTTATTGGTCGATGAGAACAATATCTCTATATTGAATATAGGCGGGATCTATGAGGCCTAGGGTACTGATGTTGATAAACAAAGTTAGTGAACAACCATTAAAGCTGCATAGCCCTGTTGAACCAATGCAAAAAGTTTGATCTACTTGTGGTGTCAGTGTTTTTTTTTGAATTTTTTTGAAATATAGTTTGATCTTCACCTCCATTTTCAGGAAAGCGAGGAAGAAGTCACCGATACCGAACAAGCAGAGAATTGGTTCTCTTTGACTTCTGCGCAGCGCATTTGTGGTAAGTGTTTAGTCAAAATTTTTGTCCCTTCTTTCTGCTTACTTCTAATTATCTGTTATGCTTTATTAAGACTTCTGTGGATCCTCTAGTTCCAGTTAACCAGTTATAACAGCAGTCATTGCCTAACCGGTGAATTTTTAAAAAATCGTACCCTTTTGAAAAAGTTCGACCAAGGAAAAGGACACATTTGAATTTCTTAGAATTTTACTATGCAGTAATGCAACAAAAACGAGCCTTAGTTTTAGAATGATTTGGTTTTGGCAAATGTTGTCTGAAAGAAACTTTAATTTGTTAGTATATTTTTGCAATGACTTTAGTCTCTTACTCTTCTTTTTGCTTATTGTAATGCCTGATTTTATAAGCAATGTACATATATCTCAAAGACCCTCATTGTGACTCCTGACTGACGTTTCTTGTTCTCTAATGCTTGATTATTTTTGGACATCTTCATTTGTGGTATTTTTGAACAATATCTGGGGGCACACTGTTTTTTCCCCTTAATAGTGTGTGCAAGTGTATTGAATCTGACATTGTACTCTTTTGAATCTGAAGACATGTTTCTAGCACTTGACAAAGATATGAATGGGACCTTGAGCAAGCAAGAACTTCGTGAATACGCAGATGGGACTCTGACAGATATATTTATTGAGAGGGGTATGTAGCTACTCATTTTTGGCTTCTGTGGTATGTCATGATTTAAAAGTTTAAATTTGCATTCTCTATCATATTTAAAATCTGCTTTTTTGTCATGACACTGAGGATATGCGGCTACTTTGTTGTTGCTCAATTGGATGATTGTGAATTTGTGATACTCAGTTGTGAAGGTTGATGGAGTGGTCTATGGTGGTAATTCAGTTTGCAATTTTTCAAGATCTGGAACATAATTTTTGAAGCAGCTATAAAAGCATGTTTGCAAAAGGCATAATATTATTTACTTTGATGGTTGAAAGCTTGAAATGTTGTCTGTGATACTTGCCAAGCTCCTTAAAAATTCATTGGCATATTTTACTTGTTTGAGATATCCAGTATCTTCTTCATGTAACATAAATTGCTTTAAACATACATATGGGAGAAGCATTAACAGTGTAAAAGATTTCACTTGTATATCTTGGTTATTCAATGGAGGGTAGTATTAGAAAATGCATTCATAGCTTCGTACAAACACTACTACCTTATTTGCTCCTGTCTCTTTGAACATCTGGAGTCGTAAAAAATTCTCTTTCAATCTTGATGACTTATGGGCTCAAACTTGTTACAACTTACATGGTAGTGTTACATGATGAAATCTTAATTTTTGAAAAACACATATTTTGCTCTGCTGACCTGATTATGTTTTAGTATTTAACTAGTTTTGGTTCCTGTAGTGTTTGATGAGCATGTACGTCGTGGAAAAAGTGGAGGAGCAAAAACTCGGGAGATGGATTTTGAAAGCTTCCTGGACTTTGTTCTTGCCCTTGAAAACAAAGACACTCCTGAAGGATTGACTTATCTATTCAAATGTCTAGATCTTCATGGCAGAGGTTTCCTAACAACAGCTGATGTCCACACGCTTTTTAGGTACATTTTCTGCTGCAGGACTCTTGCAACAAAACCTCTCCGACTTTCTTACTAACGCTTTCCTTATATTGACTACTTTTCTCCCCTCCCTTCCTCTCCCACTGATTTGTATTTTCTGACCTAAAATGATTAAGGATCTACTGTTGGTGTTGCTGGAATGAGATGGAGTCTTCACGTCTTGTTTTCAGTTCTTATTTCCACATGACCACATGCCACTTCCATGTCTTTGTAGAGTTTGGAGTTAACTATTCTGATGACAGTTGTCTTCTCTAAAATGTTTCAATGATGAGAGCTGGTAACAGTAGTATTCGCTAGACTGTTCCATTGGTGAGACCTGGTGACATACATTGCATTTTTCTTTGCTGAGACGAAAATGTCCTGGTCCTTTTTAAAGTTTCCTTTTACTAATAAATGGAAGAAAAGAAGGGTATGATCTGTGAGTCTGAGATTTTACCCGATACAATCTTCCTACAAAAAAGTTCTGTAATTTCCTACTCGCAGTTGTGAAGTAATATCTGTGGGTCTCAAACTGACAGATACAATCGACTTTATTAGCCATGCTCTTGAACTTTCTACTTCTTTTTGGTGACCGTAATCCCGTATTAAGGTTTTATACTTGAAATTTCCTCTTTTTGTGTCATTTGTGTTCATTGTAAGTTATAATCCCTCTCCTTTCTTTTGCTCTGCGCCCCCCACATGGTTATTGGTTCTTCTCCGAGGAGGCGAGTGTTCAGCTCAGAAGAATGAGTTGGCTAGTCAGTTATTGCCTTAATTTGGTCAACAAGCTGAATGTAATGTCTGATATAATGCATCAGGGATGTTCATCAGAAGTGGATAGAGGGAGGAAACTATGAATTATGTATTGAAGATGTGAGGGATGAAATATGGGATATGGTGAAGCCTGTTGATCCTTTACAAATAACATTGCAAGATCTACTCTCATGCAAACAAGGTGGCACTGTTGCCAGCATGCTTATCGATGTTCGTGGGTTTTGGGCACATGACAATCGAGAAAATCTTCTCCAAGAAGAAGAGGAGCCTGAGGAAGAAGGTTGAGTGTTCGTCTTCAGCGAGAACTATGTGCTTTATTGTATGTATCGAACTTGGCCTCTTAATTCTTGTATGTATGTATACTTGAAGATTGGGGGAATGTATGTACTATTGTACTGTCTGATATGAATTATAGCAGTAGTTAACACTATGCCACGACATGACTCCGAAACTAAAGAGAAAACTACAAGAAGCAGATACATTGTAAATGTTAATATCACTCTGGTTCGAGATCGTCTGTGGCTGGCTATGTTAGGAAACATTAAAACTGAGATTGATTTTACATTTAATATTTTCTTATTAAATTCTGGGTATGTTAATGCATAATCTACTAACATTGCATTGGATCCTTAAGCATAAGGATAAACTAAGAGCGAATATACTAATAAAAATTGAAAATAACGAGAGAGATTGAACTTGGTGAAGTGATTACTTTTTCTGGTTGAAATTTTAACGTGTTTTGCTTCATTTGAAACAAAAATGAAATTGATTCGACTTCATTGAAATTGAATTGTGACCGCAGGTAACTTGACTCAGTATAGAAACTGCATTGAACATGGAGAGTTTGAACCCGAGAAGGGAATTGATTTTCTGAATCAAATTCAAAAATGACCGAAACTAAAAACACAATTTGATTAAACCGATTCACTCGATCCAGCAAAAACGTAGGAGTAACTTGTATGTCAAAAAGTAGTAAGCTATAGAGCACTGGTGTAATTTTAGGTGCATAAGTGTGTTTTAAATCGAAGCAATATATATATATGTATGATGTATCCATGTAGTTGTACACTCCTCCTGTAACGGATGTCCGGATCCTCTCCTACATTAGTGACATAGTCACAACGTAAGTCTTGGGCAACATACTATCAACGATTCCTTATTACTTTGATTATTGATTTAATTATCTCTTGTTTAAGAAGGTGATATATCTGAAATGACATACTTAGAAACACAACTAAACAAGGCATGTCATGAAGAACATGTAAGCTCTAATAATAATGTACTGTAGAAGAAGATCAAATTAGCAATGCATCAGTTATCAACTTATCATACATACATTAAAAGCTTTACTTTTCCTTTAAAAGACTTGGCATGTACAAGTACTTCGTATGTCCAATCAAAACGGCAGCTATATACTCGCGTCTTACACAATACATGAACACAAACTGATGGAGAACACCAAAGTAAAAGTAAAAGTGTTTGTCGAATAAGGTGGATGTTAATGGGCCTTGAGAACTACGGCAGAAAGAATAACCAGAAGCATGAACAAAAGTGCAGCAATAAAGGATGCGACCACAGCTCCGCTAGACCTCTGGCAAAAATTCCCAAATTGTTGACAAATTGCAATCCAGTTTGTGTTGGTGTTTCCTTTGTGTGCCAAGTATACTATTGCTGCTGCTGCTGCCGCTGCTGATGTTGTTAAAGTCGCTGCAATCTGCACCACAAATGTTTGTTGTTAAATTTGGTGAGCAGTATTGTATTGTATTGTATTAAAGGGCGGGTTGAATGTTACTTACGGCATCAAAAGTAATAAGGACAAGTCTGGGTGCCTTGGCGTGTGGCCTGACAATAGTGACAATGGAGAAAGGCATGGATAGGACTACATACGTTGCTGCTACAGCATTAGCTACCACGAAGTACCTGGAAACGACATATATGGTAATGTGAGAAGAGGAGAAAGAGGTAGGTACTAGGTAGCAGCAGGTGTAAGAATGAAGTTACTTACGTGAAAGTAGGAAGATCATAATATCTAGCCTGAAACTGGAAGAACTGGGTGAAGAAAGGAAGTGTTTGATTCGTAGTACCCATAGCGATAGTGGCAGCAAGAAGAGCCGCAAGAGTGATTAACCTTGTAACAAAATCAATGATCCCAATTCCTCGGCTAACGGATGCTGCACCACCACTTCTACGAAATCCTGAATCATGACTCGCCTCTCTAGCGACCTTTCCAATAAAGGGAGTTTCCATAATGGGGGTTTTCCCCTTCTTGGAGGCGCCGCCGCTTGTCTCCCCCTCCACCTCAAGGGATGAGTAATGTTGTTGCTCCTCCTCTCCATGCTTCATCATCCTCCTCCTCAAAGAGATAACCTTAGAAGACTTGAATATTATATTGTAGGAGGAGATAGATATGTGAGGTTTGTGAGATGGAGTTGGAGGATGTAGCATATATAAGAGGTTTTGAAAAGGGTGGAGTTGGTTCCATGAAGAATTAAAATTGGATTTGGTGGTAAAGCATGCATGATGATCATTGTTTAACAGGGTTTATAGTGTGAGTATTAGTTCAAAAGTTGAATGAATGCACTTTGTAAGTAAGTTTTAGGTGAATCAAATAATGAATAATGGATTGGGTTGGGTTGGGTTGGGTTGTCAACTGTGATTAGGTTTGACCCAATTTCATATTGGAGAAGCAGGGTAAACAATGTGCATGCAAGTCAAGCTGCAAAGAGTGTACCCCTGGCCTATTCCCCTAACTTATTACTGCTTCAGGTTGGGATGAGACAGATAGTTGAATTGTAAATTAGGTGACCAGCTACGGTTCAGCAGTTATATATTGTAGAGTAATGATATGGGAAACCAGATGATTACAACTTGTATGTGCAGCAGACATCTCAAGGCATTTACATGTCAATCCATATTTAAGGTACTACTCATTTAGGACATGCTTCTACCCTTAAGACCACTAGAAACAAATGCTACTTATTACCATTATCTTCACCTCCATTCCATTCACCTTCAAATTCAGAAGTAAACGGACACAAATGGCAGCCAACCACGCGAACTTGCCTAATAAATAAGGAAAAAAAACGACCACAAACTTCACTTCTACTTATATTAAACACAAATTCTCATTGAAGTAGGACACAATCCGTCACAAGCTGAAGACGGATAGTGTTTTTCTCACAAAATGCGAGTGAGACGACCATGAAATGCTCCATTTACCCCCACTTATTCTCCCACTCTTGTAAAGAGAGAACACTATCCATCTTCACTTTGTGACGGATAGTATCCGTCTTCAGCAAGACTCTTTGTATATTAAAAACAACACACAAATCTTAGGCTTTAGACCAACACAATTATTCTCTAAATTAACACTCAACTTAAAACAAAATGGCCAAGTGGTAGAGCAACTTCTTGAAGCCGTTGCCTCACAAGACCCGTGGATATGACATTAACTTTTTGGGATTTCAGGGTCTTGCAATGACTTGACTGTACTTCATCGTTCTCCATTTTTGATGACATGATAAATGAGTGAGTACATCGTATTAACTATATGGTTAATGGAAATCATTATAACACAGGTATTATCTAACCGATAGGATCTATCCACAATGGACGACTTTCATACTGAAGGAATGTAATCCGTGACTTTCATTATCGTAAGTCTAAGTACATATATACAATAAGGGGCATAATCTTCTGCCTATTAATTAGGACTAATCTACCTAATTTACATTGATTGTATCCTATAAACTAGGAAACAAATAAGACTGAATATAAACAGAATATTTACATATTCTATCATACCCCCGTAGTCGCAACTGGAGGAGGATGAACATTGAGACTGTCCCTAAAGTCATTGAACAGAATAGATGGAAGTCCCTTAGTAAAAATATCAGCAATCTGAGAACGAGACGGAACGTGAGATACACGCACAGCACCTCGAGAAACTTGTTCTCGAACAAAATGGATGTCTATCTCAATGTGTTTCGTCCGTTGATGTTGAACGGGGTTGCTTGCGAGATAAATTGCACTAACATTATCACAGTAAACAAACGTTGCTTTGCTGATTGGATGATGTAATTCGAGAAGTAAGTTTCGGAGCCAACATGACTCAGAAACGACATTCGCAACTCCACGATATTCCGCTTCGGCACTAGAGCGAGAGATCGTTGGTTGCCTCTTTGAGGCCCAAGAGACTAAATTGTCTCCCATAAACACGCAATACCCACTGGTAGAGCGTCTTGTGTCTGGGCAACCAGCCCAATCCGCATCGGTATATGCCGTAAGAGATGTTGGCGGAGAGGCAGTGAGCCATAGGCCGTGACTTTTAGTTCCTTGAACGTACCGAAGAATGCGTTTGAGAGCATTCATATGAATTTCCATAGGGTTGTGCATAAAGAGACATACTTGCTGTACCGCATAGGATATATCAGGACGAGTAAACGTCAAATATTGTAACGCACCTGCTAAGCTTCGATATAAAGTCGAATCGGCACATGGGGTAGTGTCAGCTTGCGAACTTAATTTCGGTTTTGCTTCAACAGGTGTTGTGGCAGGTTTGCAGGAACTCATACCTGCTCGATCAATGACCTCGGTTGCATATTTCTGTTGAGAGAGGAATAAACCCGTAGAGTGACGAGTGGCGCGTATTCCAAGGAAATAATTGAGAAGACCGAGATCTTTCATGGCGAACTCGTCTCCAAGTCGAGCCATGATGGTGCGTCGAAGTGTTTCATTCGAACAAATAAGGAGAATATCATCTACATAGAGTAACAAGTAGGCTGTGTTGCCTTTATCAGTGTGATAAACAAATAAGATGTGATCACATTGACTATGTTTGAACCCGATTGTTTTGACGAAATCTCCAAAACGAGTATACCACGCACGGGGTGCTTGCTTGAGCCCGTATAATGATTTCTTAAGAAGACAAACATGATTAGGAAACCGAGAGTCACGATAACCGAGTGGTTGGTACATGTAAACTGTTTCCTCGAGATTGCCATGTAGAAATGCATTTTTTACATCTAACTGCCGAATATCCCAACCATGTGATAAAGCCAATGGGAGAACCGTACGGATTGATGCCGGCTTAACGACTGGGCTGAAAGTTTCACCGCAGTCGATACCAACCTGTTGAGTTTTACCATCACCTACAAGACGGGCTTTATGCCGCTCAAATGAACCATCAGATTTAAATTTGTGCCGAAATCCACATCGACCGAATTACGTTCACATTAGTCGGGCGCGGGACAAGTTCCCACGTCTTATTACTAATTAGAGCATTAAATTCATCGTCCATAGCCAGTTTCCAATTATGATCTTTAAGAGCGGTAATGGGGTTACGGGGAACAGGGGATATAACTGTTGTGTTTAAATTGAGCATTGTGCGTGGTTTGGATATCCCATGGTCAGCACGTGTAACCGGTTTCGAACTTAAAGTTGGAACTTGGTGATGGGGTGATGAAGGCGAGTGGGTAGGGGCATTTGGTAAACTGGTGATTTGAGAGGCAGTCGGTGTATGGGGAGTTTGCAGAACAGGGGGTGTAGTCGGGGCAGGGGTGCGGGTTGGCTGTGAACCAGGTGAAGGTGGACTGTGCGTAGTAGAATTTGGAGAGGGGGCGTGGGCTAGGACATGTGGGTGAATTATGTCAGTGAACGTATCATACGAGTGAGAGTCGGGAGTGTGAACTTTAGCGAATGGGAATTGTGTTTCGTCAAAGATAACATGGCGACTAAGAATGATTTTGTTTTAAGACATATCGTAACATGTATACCCACGGTGATGGTCCGGATATCCTAAGAAAAAGCAGGGAGTCGACCTAGGTTGGAGTTTATGGATTGTAGTAGATGGAATTAACGGGTAACATAAACAGCCGAAAACACGAAGATGGGTGTAGGAGGGTTGTTTATGGTAGAGAAGTTGGACAGGGGATTGTAAGCCAATAACTTTGTTAGGGAGTATGTTAAGAAGATAGGTAGCCATTTTTAGAGCGTGATGCCAGAACGATAAGGGTATGGATGCGTGGTGTAATAAAGTCCGAACAATGTTGTTAATGGATCAAATTTTTCTTTCGGCTTTGCCGTTTTGGGATGAGGTGTGGGGACACGATAATCTAAAAGATGAACCGTGTTGGGCACAGAAAATCCAAAAGGGTCCGTTGTCAAATTCTTTTTCGTTATCACATTGGATGGATTTAATTTCTCGGTCAAATTGGGTTTTAATGTTGTTGCGAAAATTAACAAATATGTTATAGACATCGAATTTTTTTGCTAACGGGAAAGTCCATAAAAAATTTGAATAATCATCGACTAACAATAAATAGTACCGGTGTCCGGTGGAACTAGGAACGGGAGAGGACCACAAATCACAGTGAATAATATCGAAAGGCATAAACGTTCTATTATTGGAAGGCAAGAAAGGTTTCTTAACATGTTTTCCTAAAACACAGGAATGAGCAACTGTTTTGCTAGAAGACGAGATACATTGTATCAATTTATTTGACTTAAGCGCATGAAAGGCAGGTACACCGGGATGACCTAGTCGATCGTGCCACAACTTTGAGTCGATAGCAGCAAACACGGACTGAGATGGATTGAAGACCGAATATGAAAAATGGGATAAAGCTCACCCCGACTCTCACACCTCATCATTGGTTTCCCCGTCTTGTAATCCTTCACATAAAAACCGTAAGGGTCAAATTCGACAGAAACGTTGTTGTCAGTTGTAAATTTACGAACTGATACTAAGTTTTTGACAATTTTTGGGACGTGTAGGACATTTTTGAGGGCAAGGGTAGAGGTAGAGTTGGGTATATGGGCTTGACCGACTCCTTCAATTGAAATACAATGGCCATTTCCGACAACGATAGAATTAGGAATGCTCGAATTATAATAAGAGGAGAGCTTACCTGCGTTAGAGGTCATGTGAGACGTAGCTCCGATGTCCATGAACCAACGGGGGTCAGGAGGCTGGATGCCAAGAGTATACATGGCCTGTTCTATGTCAGTTTGAGTTGGAGGAGCCTCGGCCGTGTAGGCTTGCTGTTTCGGTGTCGCAGAAGGGCGCAAGGGCCTGGTCCATGGCGTGGTTGGGTAGGGGCAGGGGGGATATCCCCAAGGTGAGGAACCCCATTGCCATCCATCGTAACCACCATAGGGAGCCATGAATGGCCACGAAGGGGCTGCTGTGTTTGAAGCTGTTGTGGCAGGAGTGTTCTTGTTGATTTCTGATTCTGATTTCCTCCTTTCCCTTTTCGTTTCTTCTTGTTATTGTTCTTTCCTTTAGCCGATTGTTGGGTTGACGGAGGACGCCTTAAGATCGAGGCGCTATCACTGTCATCACGCTGAACGTACATAGCGGTACCATTACTGGAATTTTGTTTTGCTATCCCTGCCTCTTCCAAAGTGAGCATAGAGCGGGCTCGGTAGAAGGGTGGAAGTGGACTGCTTTGCCGAATAATGGTTCCGACTCCCTGGTAAGCGGATGATAAACCGGAGACCATCTGTAAAACAAGTCGATTATCCGTGACTGGAGAACCAACGTTTTTCAGTTGGTCGGCTAAATTTTTGAGGCGTTGACAATATGCAGAAGCATTAGGAAAATCATCCATCGAGACATGAGAAAATTCCTGTTCAAGCGTGACCGCTCGAGAGTGTTCGTTATCTTGAAATATGTCGCGAATGCGACCCCAACAGTCCTTAGCAGTATTGTCTTCTTCGACGACGGTTTCGAGCAGGTCGTTAGAAATAGTCGCATAGATCCATTGTAATACAGTAGCATCTAAAATCTCCCACAACTCCTTGTCTTCGGTTGAGTTTGATGACGGAGTCTTCCCTTTGGTATCGATAATATGATGCAGTACGTGATGGGATTTCGGATGATTCAGGAATAGCGTTTTCCACAAGCGGTACTGATCATTATCGAGACCTAGGGTAACGGTGGCGTGATTGCGAATATTCGGAACGGCAAGTGCAGGGTGAAATGCAGAGGATTTCGACCCTTCACCGGAATTTTTTGTCATGATGATGTAGGTGACGAGAGGTCAGAGAGAATGAGCGGAAGCGACGGAGGTTGGATCGTTTTAGGTTTAAAACAATACTGATACCATGAAGGAATGTAATCCGTGACTTTCATTATCGTAAGTCTAAGTACATATATACAATAAGGGGCAGAATCTTCTGCCTATTAATTAGGACTAATCTACCTAATTTACATTGATTGTATCCTATAAACTAGGAAACAAATAAGACTAAATATAAACAGAATATTTACATATTCTATCACATACAATCAATTTCACTCCCACAAACACCCAAAGAAAGATTATTTGTAGAGCGCCAAGAAGCGGCTCGTAAAGATGATGAGCGGGCATTCGGCGTACGACAAGCTAGGTTTGCAGTCATTCGTAAACCAGCACTTACTTGGAGCGAGCAACTGATGCGCAAAATTTTAAATTGTTGCATAATAATACATAACATGGTTGTGGAAGATGAATGAGATACATATGCTAACTACTCCAATTCTACTGAGTTCGACAATAACGAGAATGAGGAAGGTCATCTTAATGTTGATGATCCCGAGTATGAAGTAGGATATACAACTCCTATAACAGCGTATATTCAAATTAGAAATCGTATAAGAAATGGAAGTGTACATCAAGTGCTAAGAGCAGATCTAATTGAAACATTTGGCAAAAATTTGGCGACCTCAATTAGTGTTGTATTATTTTGTTTTTCAACGTTCTTTTAATTTATTGTATTTCCTATATCGTTTTACGTATTTTTGTATTTAATTAAATTTATGTAATATTTGGTGTTTTTTAAAATATTGTATTGAAAATAATGTTTTAAATAAGGAGAAAATATTGGCATATGCATAGGAAGTGAGTCACTATATTTAAGGAAGTAGATAATATGAAGATATATACTTAACTAAATTAAGTCTAACTATATACAATAAATAAGGAGAAAATATTGACATATTCTAATAAAGAGTTCTTATAAAATCTACACTTACTCATGACTCCATGCATAAAATCAACTTTCACCGGTGCGTACGGTCGCGTTCATCAAGTCAAAGTTATAGAGCATACTCGCTCCTTTCGTAATATAAGACACTCTCTTTTAACATTTTAAAATTAAAGTTTGCAAACTTTGACCATAAATATTTAAGGATTTTTCCCATTAATACTCCTGTGATTTTCACTTTTCCCACTTGTACCCCTGCGTATAGCACTTTACTAGTCGTACCCCTAAACTTAATTAGTTAATCCCATCCGTAGCCAAACATGTTTATGCCGTCTGTTTTAGACGTTAAGTGCCATGTTGGCACTCTATTTGCCAAATAAGCTCCTGACTTTGCAAATTATTTTCCCATTAATGCCCTTGTAGTTTTCATTTTTCTCATTTGTGCCCTTACGTAAAAAATAATATAAAGGAATGAAAAAATTGTTGGAATTGAAATTACATGAGTCGGATATCCGATTTAAAGTTCAAATTTTTCGATGTTTAATCCAAGACATTACAAATATATATCTTATTGTTGATAACCGAAGATTTACCGAAACATTCGATTGTTAAATTTACTTAAATAGTAAAAGTGTCAGAAATATTTTGATTAAAAAATTAAAAATTTACCCGAACTCAAATTAGCTATAAAAGACTATAAATACAAAATTTATCGAAACCGAAAAAATATGGGAAAAATTTATGATAGATCAAAAGAAGGGGGGGTTGAGAATCTAAAATTTAGTTGGTGCTACAATGATGAAATAGGTAAGTGACGCCGCAGGATCAATATGAACATTGACAGGTAATGACACTCGTCTTGTTTGTCGACTTGGTCCACTTAATATAAAATAAGTTGTGAATGTTAGATAATATTTCTTTTTGAATAAAATAAAATGTAATATATAACGGTATTATCTCATGCGATATAAAAATAGATATAATAAACGATATATTACAACTTTTTATTAATTTAAAAGGGTATAGTAAGCAATGCGGTTTTAAAGATATCAGGCTCAACATCGAAACCTAAAATGCAAAAATGCAGGGATACAAGTGGGAAAAAAAAATACACAAGGGCATCAATGGGAAAAACCATTTGCCAAGTCAGATGCTTATTTGGCAAATAGAGTGCCAACATGGCACTTAACATCTAAAACAGACGGCATAAACATGTTTGGCTACGGATGGGATTAACTAATTAAGTTTAGGGGTACGGCTAGGGATGTCAATGGGGTGGGGCGGGTGCGGAGGGGGGGTCAACCCGCGCCCGCCCCGCGACCCGCGGCGGGTTGAACTATTTAAAACCATCCCCGCCCCGCGGGGACCCGCGGTTGACCCGCCTATCTTCTCAAGAAATGTAAATCTTAAATCTAAAATATACTTGTCGTACTACTAATACAAATTAGTTTTCGCAAAATGCCTTAACATTCAATTAACTAGAGTCCGTGGAGCCATGAAACGGTTTTACATACAAATATACCACCAAAAACATGCACAAACAGCAGCCGAATTCCCAAATTCTGTCAGAGTACTAGAAGAGTAAACAAAACTACACAACAAATACTCTTCAATTCTTGATCTTCAGTTCTTCAGCTCCGTTTGTTTTATCAGTTTGGGAAAATATGGATTTAGGGGGAATTTGAGTAGTTAGTGAATGACCTGAATGTAGTGATACGAATGATTATTGTTTATTGCCTTATTGGACTGGGGAAGTGGGTAGTCGTGGGCAGTTTGAGTCAGTGGGTTATTTTACTTATTTACTTGTTCGGGCCTGGGAAAGTGGTTAGCTGGGTAGGATAGATTTAATTTATTAAAAGTTTTTTTTTTATTATTTTAAGTTATATTTATTTTATCTTATTATTCCTATATATTACTATTATATATTATTATTTATTAGGTGGGTATAAGCGGGGCGGGGACATGTGGGGCGGGGCGAGCGGGGTGGGTATGGGGCGGGGTGGGTATGGGGCGGGTCTCATGTGAAACCCGCACCCGCCCCACGACCCGCCAAATTATTACCCACACCCGCCCCACGTGGGGCGGGTGCGGGGCGAGACCCGCCAAGACCCACCCCATTGACATCCCTAGGTACGGCTAGTAAAGTGCTATACGCAGGGGTACAAGTGGGAAAAGTGAAAATCACAGGGGTATCAATGGGAAAAACCCAATATTTAAAAAGCTATGAAAATTTAAGATGAGATATTAAGTTATTTGCATTTGTTACAAAAATTTGATTCAAAAAGTATCTTTTTACAAAAATAATATTCGTAAATTGTACATATACTAGATTTCATGCCCGGGCGTTGCCCGGGTAATATCTTGACATGGTTTCAAAGTATTGTAACAGTTAATCTTCTAAAAATACTTAGTATAATAGACATATATAGAGAATAAGTCAGGTATGATTGTTTTTGATGGCTAATAAAACATCAGATGTATCAGGCTCGTGTTCTTTTCTAATTAGCTCGTATTTTTCTTATATTAGCTCGTATTATTTTTATATTAGCCCGTATTCTTACATGCTCATATTTGTAAGTTCGTGACCTCTTATACGCTCGTATTGTTATTTTAATAGCTTGTATTTTTTTTACATTAGCTCTTATTGTTAGCTTAATAGCTTTATTAGCTCGCATTATTCTTATGTTAATAGCTTGCGTTCTTGTATGCTCGTATTTTTTAGTTCCCGATTCTCTTAATTTCTTATTCCTTGTACATTAACTCATATTTCCTATATATTCGTAATTTGTAGCTCGTAGTATTTTAATTATACCTCGTAATCTTAAGTGATTCAATTAGTTTGAGAAGTGTTTCAAATCTAACTTTATGTTTTTAGTTTGAGAAGTGTTTCAATTAGCTCATGTTTTCGTATTCGGTTTACATTAGCTCATATTCTCATCTTAATAGGTCGTATTCTTATGTGCTCATATATTTAATTTCGTGATCCTTTTAATCCCGTATTCGTATCCATTTGTGCTCGTATTTTGAAGCTCGTCTTATCTTAATAACTCGTATTGTTTTTTTCATTAGCTTGTATTCATTTGTGCTCGTATTTTAAAGCTCGTCTTATCTTAATAGCTCGTATTGCTTTTACATTAGCTCTTATTCTTAGCTTAATAGCTTGTATTCTTTTTATATTAGATCGTACTCTTAGGTTAATAGCTCGCATTCTTCTGTACTCGTATTTTTTAGTTTGTGATTCCCTTAATAAATTCTTGTTCCTTTTATATTAGTTCATATTCTTATGTGTTCGTATTCTGTAGCTTGTATTTTTTTTAATTATACCTCGTAAATTTAAGTGTTTAATATATTCATCGGTAAATCTATTTATGTTTTTATCTAAATAAGAGAAGGAAAACAACAAATTATACCATAACTTTATATGGTAGCCAAAATTCTTACTTATCAATTATTTTATTAACTAATTCAATAATTATCCAACTGATATTTTATTATTATTCGATTATCTTTTTATTTATATACTTAATTTATTTAACCAAAGTAATAGCCAATGTAATCACTCTAAAAACAATAATTATCCAACTGATATTTTATTACTGTTTAATTATTTTTTTATTTTTTTATTTATATACTTGATTTATTTAACCAAACTAATAGACACATGTAATCGCTCTAAAAACAATAATTATCCAACTGATATTTTATTACTTTTAATTATCGTTTTATTTATATACTTAATTTATTTAACCAAAGTAATAGCCAATGAAGTTGCTCTAAACAATAACCAATGAAATCAATTATTTTATTAACTAATTCAATAATTATCCCACTGATATTTTATTACTATTTAATTATCTTTTTATTTATATACTTAATTTATTTGACCAAAATAATGACCAATAATGTAATCGGTCTAAAAACAATAATTATCCAACTGATATTTTATTACTATTTAATTATATTTTTATTTATATACTTAATTGATTTAACAAAAGTAATAACAAATGAAATTCCTCTAAAACAATAGCCAATAAAATTGCTCGAAAAGTTCCTCTTTTAAGTATATACTAGATTTCATGCCCGGGCGTTGCCCGGGTAATATCTTGACATGGTTTCAAAGTAATTATCGTCAGTTAATCTTCTAAAAATACTTAGAATAATAAGCATATATAGAGAATAATTTAAGTATGATTGTTTTTTATAGCTAATGAAATATCATATGTATCATCATCGGAACAACATGGAACGTTGAAAGTGCATGAAATTTCAACGGAAACGGAAACATGTACCTCCAATTCAATAGTTTTGGAAAGATACTTACATATTACGCATCAATGTCAAAATAATATTTTAAGCACATATATTTTTATAATAACTTCTATACTTTTCATTTGAGCATCATCTTGAAGAAATTTTTTATCCAATATTTGCAATATATGAAGATAGTTGAAGCTCATATTCTTTTAATATTAACTCCTATTTTTATTTTACATTAGATCATATTCTTTTTACTTTAGCTCATATTTTTATCTTAATATCTCGTATTCTTATCTTATTAGCTCGTATACTTTTTACATTAGCTCGTATTCTTATCTTATTAGCTCGTATACTTTTTACATTAGCTCGTATTCTTATCTTATTAGCCCGTATTCTTTTTATATTGGCTCATATTCTTTTTATATTAACCCGTATTTTTATATGCTCGTATTTGTAAGTTCTTGATCCTCTAATATGCTCGTATGTTTTTTACACTAGCTCGTATTCTTATCTTAATAACTCACATTTTTTTACATTAGCTCGTATTTTTAGCTTAATATCTCTATTAGCTCGCATTCTTACATTAATAGCCTGCCTTCTTATGTGCCCGTATTTTTTAGTTCCTGATTCACTTAAGTTCTTATTAGTTTTACGTTAGCTCTTATTTCTTATATATTCGTATTTTGTAACTCGTATTGTTTTTATTATACATCGTAATCTTAAGTGCCTATTATATCATGAAATTTGACGTATTGCAAATCTGGTTCTATTTTTTTAGCTCGAGAAGTGTTTCAATTAGCTCGTGTTTTCGTTTTCTGTTTATATTAGCTCGTGTTTTCGTTTTCTGTTTATATTAGCTCGTATTATCATCTTTATAGGCTGTATTCTTATGTGCTTGTATATTTAAGTCCGTGATCCTTTTAATCTCATATTCGTATTCATTATGTGCTCATATTTTGAAGTTCGTCTTATATTAATAGCTCGTATTTATTTGTGCTCGTATTTTAAAGCCCCTCTTATCTTAATAGATCGTATTGTTTTTACATTAGCTCGTATTCTTAGCTTAATAGTTCGTATTATTTTTATATTAGCTTGTATTCTTAGGTTAATAACTTGCATTGTTTTGTACTCGTATTTTTTAATCGTATTTTTTTTACATTAGTTCATATTCTTATGTGTTTGTATTATGTAGCTCGTATTTGTTTTAATTATACCTCGTAAACTTAAGTACTTAATATATTTATCAATACATCTATTTATACTTTTAATTAAATAAGAGAAAGAAAACAATAAATTATAACATAACTTTACGGTACCAAAACTCTTAATTTACAATCGATTATTTTATAATAAATTGTACTTTTTATTCTGATTACTTTTTTTCTTACGCGAAATTATAATTAAAATGAAAGAATAACCATTATTTAATAAATAAAAATTTATGTACAATTACTTTTTTATGAGAAAGAAATCACATTTGTTCTGTTGATTTATGACCCGTAACTTGATAGGGTTAGCTTAATTAGCTTTGTCACTACAGCCTATTGTATCAATTAAATTAAACACATAGAGTTTCATTATCATACACCAATAATTCAATTTAGTCGGTTAATAAGTAATCGTAAGTATAATACACATTTTAGTTCTGAAAACAATAATTATCCAATTGATATTTTATTATCATTTAATTATCTTTTTATTTATATACTTAATTTATTTAACCAAAGTAATAGCCAATTGAAATTGCTCTAAAACAATAACTAATGAAATCAATTATTTTATTAACTAATGCAATTATTATCCAATTGATATTTTATTACTCTACTATTTAATTATCTTTTTATTTATATACTTAATTTATTTAAACAAAGTAATAGCCAATGTAATCGCTCTAAAAACAATAATTATCTAACTGATATTTTATTACTATTTAATTATCTTTTTATTTATATACTTAATAATTTATTTAAACAAAGTAATAGCCAATGAAATTACTCTAAACCAATAGCCAATAAAATCGTTCGAAAAGTTCCTCTTTTAAGTATATATATTGATACTAGATTTCATGCCCGGGCGTTGTCCGCGTAATATCTTGACATGTTTTCAAAGTAATTATCGTAACAATTAATCTTCTAAAAATAAATTCAGGCATGATTGTTTTTGATGACTAATAAAACATCAGATGTATTAGGCTTGTATTTTTTTTATTAGCCCGTATTCTTCCTATATTAGCTATTCTTTTTATATTAGCCCGTATTCTTACATACTCATATTTGTAAGTTCGTGATACTCTTATACGCTCTTATTCTTATCTTAATAGCTCGTATTTTTTTTACATTAACTCGTATTCTTAGCTTAATAGCTTTATTAGCTCGCATTCGTACGTTATTAATAGCTCGCGTTTTTGTGTGGTCGTATTTTTTAGTTCACGATTCTCTTAATTTCTTATTCCTTTTAAATTTGCTCGTATTTTTTATATATTCGTAATTTGTAACTCCTGTTCTTTTAATTATACCTTGTAATCTTAAGTGCTTATTATATCTGACATTTGACGCACGTCTTTTAAATTTGATTCAATAATTTTAGTTCGAGAAATGTTTCAATTAGCTCATGTTTTCATATTCTGTTTACATTAGCTCATATTCTCATCTTAATAGACCGTATTCTTATGTGCTGGTATATTTAAGCTCGTGATCCTTTTAATCTCGTATTCGTATTCATTTGTGCTTATATATATTTTGAAGTTCGTCTTATCTTAATAGCTCGTATTGTTTTTTCATTAGCTTGTATTCATTTGTGGTCGTATTTTAAAGCTCGTCTTATCTTAATAACTCGTATTGTTTTTACATTAGCTCTTATTCTTAGCTTAATAACTCATATTATTTATATATTAGCTCGTATTCTTAGGTTAATATCCCGCATTCTTCTGTGCTCGTATTTTTTAGTCTGTGATTTCCTTAAACTCTTATTCTTTTTAGATTAGCTCATATTCTTATGTGTTCGTATTCAGTAACTTCTATTTTTTTAATTATACCTCGTAAACTTAAGTGCTTAATATATTCATCAATACTTATATTTATGCTTTTAAGGAAAACAACAAATTATACCATAACTTTATGGTAGCCAAAATTCTTAGTTATCAATTATTTTATTAACTAATTCAATAATTATCCAATAGATATTTTATTACTATTTAATTATCATTTTATTTATATACTTAATTTATTTAACCAAAGTAATAGCCAATGTAATCACTCTAAAAACAATAATTATCAAACTAATATTTTATTACTATTTAATTATTTTTTTTATCTTTTTATTTTTATACTTGATTTATTTAACCAAAGTAATAGTCAATGTAATCGCTCTAAAAATACTAATTATTCAATTGATATTTTATTACTATTTAACTATCCTTTTATTTATATACTTCATTTATTTAACCAAAGTAATAGTCAATGAAATTGCTCTAAACAATAGCCAATGAAAACAATTATTTTATTAAATAATTCAATAATTATCCAACTGATATTTTATTACTATTTAATTATCTTTTTATTTATATACTTAATTTATTTAATCAAAGTAATCACCAATGTAATCGGTCTAAAAACAATAATTATCAAACTGATATTGTATTACTATTTAATTATCTTTTTATTTATATACTTAATTTATTTAACAAAAGTAATAGCCAATGAAATTGCTCTAAAACAATAGCCAATAAAATCGCTCGAAAAGTTCCTTTTTTAAGTATATACTAGATTTAATGCCCGTGCGATGCACGGACCTAATTGTAATTTTATTTCGAGTAAACCCGCTTTAAACCAAAAGAAATAAGAAAAACAAAAAAACTAAGAGTGTGAACATGAGACAGTACCCAAAACATGAAATATAACATTCGCTAGAATTACAGTTTGATACACAAATCCTACTCAAATACAACCATTGGCCAAAGAATATTAACCTCATTATACGTTTGAATTTATAACCTAAGAGTTTAGATAAAATTTAACTTTATAAATATAACCAAATATCTTATCTTATCTTATATATTAATATATTTAAATTTTAATTGTTTGATAAAGAATTAGGCCATTTATATTTCAAAAAAGTTGAGCTTTCTGTAGTCAGTATAACAAAAGAAATTCATTAGTAAAAACATCGTAGCCAACATACGTAATATAAAAATCAAGAAATTTATTAAAAGGATAAACAAATAGACTATGTAGTAATTATGAATAAATTATTTATTTATTTTTATTAAATTAAATCTATATTCTAAATTATTGTAAAAATTACTTGTGCATTGTTAGATGCAACTTGCAAGTTGTATCTAAGTTAGATTTTTACGTTGTTAATGACCATACTGAAGATACTCTTTCTTAACATTAAGAACAATAGATATGAAACTATAAATCAAGAATATAAAAAAAGAGCATATGTAAGTAACACAAATATACACAATAATTATATGCTTTCTGGCTACCTATTCATCTCTCACTTTTCCAAATCAATCTCACAAACGCCTACAAAATGAAAAAGGCAATGAATTAGACAGCTAAAAACTGATTCATAAACAAAACCTAACAATATACAACGAAAACCTAACAATATACAACGACGTATCATCATGCATATCGACATATATGAAGAAGATGAAATATAGGCATATAGCCAGCCATAGGAGAAAAGACGAAGACTTTATTTGGGTTTGCTTTTAAATAGGAATGCAATTAAATATTTAAATACTAAACTATATATTTTATATCGGAGCGTGATATTCACAATTTAGCCAGAAACAAAATACCTAACAAATTAAATTCTACCTATTGTAGAATTGTTTAATTTCATATCTATAGTATTGAATTTATTATTTTTTTGGCAAATTTTTAAAACCTCTTATTATATTAATCAACCAATTATATCGTTCGGAAAAGCTTCCTTTAATAATATAGATTGATATTGCTTAAGGCAACAAAAGGTAGAAGAGTGTAAAACGTGAAACGAGAATATCTATGTAGACATTTGGTAATGTTGAGGACATGTTTGGACTCACGCCTATCATAAACTATGGGTATCGATCATCATTCTACAAACTTGGCTTAATGTCTTTTTTCCAAGTAAAGATGGAGCAACATTGCAACAATATAATAACGCAAGACAATATGGATTTTAATTTCTGAAAAGCTTGTTTCATAAACCAATACTACCACAAAATACACACAAATAATGACTTTTCGAGTGTCCTGAAACCGGGAAACTCATACATGGATCTGGCAACGGTTTGAATTTACTCTAACAAATACGCTTCAATTGTCTATAAATTTAAATCTAAATAGATTTCATTTTTAATTCCGTCCTTGAATAGTACCCAAATAAAAGAAAATCAGTACTGAAGCGATTAAACCTAGTAGGATAAATAACTCAATAGAGAACCGGAGTAGCGAGCATCGACAATTTCTAGTTCCGCATTTGTGGCAGAATGATGTTCCACACCTGCACACATTGTAAGATCATTATTTTCCATCATCATATACTTGGATGACTCAATAAACCTAGTTTAATGTCGTCAATAAACCTAGTTTAATGTCGTCGTCTTATCGTGTCACCAATTTTAATACTCGATAATAAATAATGGTCAATCTGTTTGCAGGCCTAATTACATATATATGTTGGGTTTACCGGTACGTATCCAAAGTAGGGAACTAGCGATCGTGGGTTTTTTTCGTTACCCAAAAAAAGAATTGGTCAATCTATTTGACTCATTTGTCTACGTAAGGTTTTAAAGATTTTAGGTATGCAAATGCAATTAGATAGTTTAGAGTATAGTTTCGCTTTTTATTAATTTTTTACGCTAATAACTTTTTGCCTCTCTTTTATTGGAAACTTGTTCTCACTTTTGTGTGAGTTTTGTTTTCACCTTTGTGTGAGTTTTGTCCTCACCTTTTGGTGGGTTTGTCCTCATCGTGTGGTGAGACTTTTCCTTCTATTTGAGAGGTTCAAGAATTAAGTGGAAGATTGACGTTTCATTATTGATCCGATGAAGATAAAACTGTTGTCAGATTGCTCGTTACAAACTTTTTGGTCAAAAGAATTGGATTATTGTCAATGCTTTAGAAAATTTGGAGACCATCTTGTGAAAAGCCGTAGAAGACGATATGTTAGAGAATGTGCAGAAGCGTCTCATAAGCATATCAAGTTTAGAAATTTTCTGTTGATCGAGAATGTAGTTTATTTGATTTTAATCGTTTTGTGTCATGTTATTCTTGATTAATGAAACGATTTTTTCCTTCAAAGAAAAAAGATAGTTTAGAGTATAATACTCAACTAAGTTTTAAGACACGGCGCACCTTCAATAAATGGCTCCTTCCCCTTACACAACAAGTGATCTCTTGTGTTATCTTTAATTCTTATTTAAAACTATTTTAGCTTACTTTGCTCTCAGACTAAATTAAAGTGAACATCAAAAAAACATAGAAAGTATATAGTACAAGGTTTAAGTTAAAACGATTTTAACCAAGACCAATAATAATGTTATTAATCTCGAGAATAGGGTTGGAGAGAGTAGTAACTTAAATTAGTCATAAGTCACAAATTCTTATTTAAGATAGAAGTATTCATCTTAAGCTTAACGCGTGCCAAATAGTGACTCTTTTGCATAGATAAGATAAGATAAGCTAATTTTTTTCCCTAAACTTTTTCAATTTTGCCTAATTCATATAAATCATTATTATTTGACCCGTTTTAATTTAAGACGAATATATATTTGTTTTAAAAAAAAATTAGTGCATAAGTAATGTATAGATCACGACTCACAAAAGTCACAAGTAATTGCTGTTACTCAGCTAGGCATCTATCTATATTCTATATAAAAGTATATTACAAGAACCACTACACATGGATTGGACACATGTCACTCTCTCATTAAATTTTTTCCCGCCCAAGTTCCCATGATGTAATATCGATTTTGGAAAATTTTGGAAAAAATATTCTAGCTGATTGATATATACAAAATAGGTATGTACGTGCAATATTTAATAAATTTAGACTGATATTCAAAATCTAATATATTCCTATGCATATCCATCAAAAAATATTCTATATAAATTTAGAAGTGTTTAGACTATAAAATTATTCTATGTAAATCCGATCCGTGCACAAATATTTTATATAAATATTCTATTAAAATTATTCTATATATCTTTAAATTTAGACACTTTTTGGTGCCAATAGACCGCGAACAATATTATTTATAGATATTATCGGTGCAATATTAAATTTATCCGTGCAATATTAAAACCTCCAAAATATATTCTCACATAAAATTGTTGGAAAAAATATTATCACATATGAATAATTACCCGTGCAATATTATTCAAATATTCAATTAATTCAACGAGATCCAAACTACCATTTATTTTAAGCGTAACTATAACATATATTTTCAATTCTATAATAATGGCATTATGTCACGACATAATATCACTTATGTGTATTTTCAATTCTATAATAGTGCTATTATGTCACGGCTAAATATAAAACCAAAAATTATTTTTAATAATTAGCTATGTGGTCATTTACACAAGTGGTATGTAACTGGCATGTCTTTAGAAAGACTTATTGTTTAATCAAATAGAAACTAATATAGAAGATATTAAATTATACAAGTACAATGTATATATCTATCTATATATAATTATAATAGAGGAACCATTAGACACATGACAGTCATTAGTTAAATATTTTTCCGCTCAGTAATTATTTCGTTATTTATGATAAAAAATCATTACTTAGTGTTTTATTAATATTAATTGTAATTATTATATTACAATATTATTATACTCTCTTTTTATGATTGTATCTAATCACTTTATCTATATCTATTTATAATTTATTTTTCCTTTTTAATTGTATTATATAGAATTTTTATCAGTTTGAATTTACTTGAGTAATTCGACGTCTACGAAGTATTACTCGATCGGTAATTTCTTATTTGTAAAGAAGTATTTGTTAATGTAATTTTATTCAGGTTTTGTCAGGCCAATTCGGGTCATGTTAGTTTGGTTCATCATTTTTTTCAAGATAATTATGGTCAGATCGGATTGGATCATTAGGGGTCGGGCCGGGTCGAGTTGGGACAATGATTAAGAGAGAAATCTCATTTCGAGTCATTTTGTTCAATAGAGTTTTTGTTTTTCCAAGTTATTTTCGAGTTGGGTGGTTTCAGATTATCCCATTTCAGGTTGGACCAATTACTTATCAAATTTTTTGGGACGATTCAGATGAATTCGGATTTGGGTCATGTTTGGTGATGTAGTTTGGGTCAATTTTGGGTCTCAGTCAGCCTATTTTCGGATATGTAACAGTTATTGTTCTCAAATTGACATATGGAATTTTTTGGTAAAATGGTGTTATTTACGAAATTAATTGGGTAAATGGTGTTGGTTTGAAAGTATTTGGGGTTATAGTGTCCACGTGGACACTTTTCGTTTTTGTCAAGATTTTAAGCAAAGCCGCTGAGGTTATCAGCGGTTTCACTCAATGTCTTTTTTTTAAAAAACGTACACTTTTTAGGGGGTTTGAAAGCCCAAAAAAATACCAAAAATACCAAAAACGCCAAGCTCCTTGGCGGCTTATACTGCTTGTGTTTATTGAGCATTGCGTAGTCCTCCTACTAGTAGAATGAATGCCCCATAAACCCCAGAAACCTCACTCAAACACTCACCCCTTTTGCGACGTATCTCAAAGCATTTGTCCCTAGTCAAGCTCGAGGGGGGCTGCTCGCTAAAGGTGTGGTGAGTTAGAGAATCAAAATCATACGTAAATAAGCGTATATGAGGCTTTCGTACCAGTCCACAAACAAAACCATAGAGCCCCCGTAGATTCGGCTATTTGAGAAATCTACATAGAGAGACAACCGTTCTTGCTGTGCGGACCAAAACAAAAACAAGACAAAGGCAGATTATTCCATTACGACTACTCTATTAAATTACTTTTAATAATCGAATCCGCTAGGAAAGCGAATTCGAAGAGTGCTCTGCCCCGTGAAATTAATCACAAAGACAGGACGAGAGTGCGCCACGTCACTTTAGTACATGGGGATTCGGCATTCATTCTACTAGTAGGAGGACTACGCCCGCTTATGAGAAGGTGGGTGATTCTCAGATGAGTTAATAAAGCTGGAATCTTCATCATCTGAAGCTAAATATGAGTTCCTTTGACGAGCTAATGGTTTTTGTTGATGCCTTTGCTTCTTGCTGTTCTTCCCCATTTTTTCCATGCAGGTTTCTGAGTGTTTGAGTGAGGTTTCTGGGGTTTTGACTTTCGAGAAGGGTTTTGTTAAAAGTTGCTTGTTCATGGGTAGGAGGATTGGGCATTCATTCTACTAGTAGGAGGACTACACAATGCTCAATAAACACAAGCATAATAAGCCGCCAAGGAGCTTGGCGTTTTTGGTATTTTTTGTATTTTTTTGGGCTTTCAAACCCCTGAAAAGTTTACGTTTTTTTAAAAAAAGACATTGAGTGAAACCGCTGATAACCTCAGCGGCTTTGCTTAAAATCTGGACAAAAACGAAAAGTGTCCACGTGGACACTATAATCCCAAATACTTTCAAACCAACACCATTTACCCAATTAATTTCGTAAATAACACCATTTTACCAAAAAATTCTGACATATGACAAAAATAATTGATAGTAAGGGAAAAACTGTAATAGTCGGGCAACGAAAAATTGGAACTTATAAATAAAGATAAAAGTGAGACCAAATGTTACTCTAAGTCTCAAATTCCAAACGATTAATTGTCGCCCGGACTAATTCTATAATATTGATAACAATGTTATTCAGGTTTTTAATACGTTTTAAACATTTATCTATATAAAACAAAAAACTATTTAAGTATGGCAATATATAAAGATTCTTCAAATTTTGTCATTTTCTATTGTTGTACAATGTACATTACACACACTCACATAGTCACATGCAACTCAAAATGCTTATGCAACAGTTAACCATCTTTATCAATTCATCACTTGTACAATAATGCCTTCAAACTTTAATTTACTTTCTTCCATTTTAGAATGAATAATAACTTGAACCACCTAGTGTCGGTCATAAACTCGTAACGTCTTATAATTTACTTCTCACAAATTTCTGACGGTTTCGTTTTATAGTATATTATAGGACACGATATGTTTTCTCAATACCAAAAAATTCAATATAAATATGTTCAGAAACGCGAACCAGATAATTATTACCAGTAGAATGGAAAGTAAGGATGAAGTAATTAGAAACAAACCTGCATGTAACTCTATAACATCCAGTACTACGCTGAACAAAGAACCTGCAATTAGGACATCGTCTAAAATTCCCCTGTCTCGCTGCATTCAGAAACACTACTTCCTCAAACCTACATCTTTCATGATGATTCCTTTCCCATTTTACCCCGCAACCGAAACAAAACAACCTTTTACAACGAGGGCATTCTTGTCTTCCTTCGCCTTTACATTCATCAATCACCACCTCTGAGCATTCTTCATAAGGACACACTGCTCTTCTATACCCTTTAACTGCCACCCAATTATCGGCCATTATACGACACCATTCCACAAACGAATCCTTCGTAATAATCGAACGACATTGAAGAGGATCCATTACTGCCTTGCATTCTACGCCGGGGCATCGGATTGTTGGAGTATTTGCTTGGATTTTGTAGAGAATGTGGGTTGAAATACAGTCTTGGCAGAAATAATGAGTTTCAGAACACTTGCTTTTTTTCTTGTATATCTTTTTGTCAACTGCTAATTTCTCCTCAAAGCATATCTCACAGACTGTTGCTTTCTTAACATTTCCCATATTTATTTTGATCGAGCTCGAGTCGAGTTTTTAAATTTGTTATCTATCGAAACATTTGAAGAAATTTATCAAAACCCAAAAACAATCATCATCTGAGGAAAATGATCAGAAATTGAGTAGTAAGTTAATAGTAGGGTGATAATGCAAGAATTGAGAGGTTATTTCTAGGAAAGATGGTAAAAAAGCACAGGCGTAAGTTGATGGAAATTTCATGGTCTACGAAATTACTAAAGGTGGACACATCTACTGACAGGGGCTGAATGACTAGTTTACATACTTACTATTATTGGCTCTGTCTTTGATGTGAAGGAATAACTGTGAGCGTAGTGGATTTGTTTCTTGGAAAAGGACTTGTAACCCAATTCTTTTCAATTTTGCAATGCGGTATGGAGGATCAACTTTTGTGCTGTGTGATTCAAAATGGGTTATTGTATTGTGGATTGGCCCAATTAGATCGATATTACCTCAAAATTTGAAGAATAGAAAGACAACTAGAGTGAGATGGAGGGAGTAAGGCCTTCATTTCAATCAATTCTATACATTTGTTTTATTAACATATGTCAATACTCGTTTTCTTTTGTTAATATCTTTAATTACATATCGTTAAAAAATTATAAAACTTTCATATTTATAGTATACTCGGTAAGACAATTTAAATAAGATATCACATGACTATCTTTTATGGAATACAAAGTATATTAGAAGTTGTGTAAAAAATTCACTCTACTTCTGAATTTTAAAGAGTGCTCAAAAAGTGAAAGCTATAGAATTGGTTGGAATGGAGAAAGTATATATTAAACTCTACATTAAATCATCAATGATGTTCTTGTGATTGGAAAGAAAAAACTTATCGATTTTCACCAATGAACATTATTGTCATTTTCTACTATAATAACCAAAATTTACTTTTTAAGTGTCAAAATTTTGTTAGGTAAGACTAGATTTCATGAATCTTTGCTCGGGTAATATCTTGACATGGTTTTAAAATAATAATCCTAATAATTAATCGTCTAAAAATACTTAGTGTAATGGGCATATATAGAGAATAAATCAAGTATGATTGTTTTCAATGGCAAATGAAACATCAAATGTATCATCATCAATAGAACAACATGGAACATTGTAATTCATGAAACTTCGATGGAAAGGGAAACATGTACCTCCGATTCAATGGTCTTGAAAAGACACTTTCATATTACGCATCACTCTCAAAGTAGTTTTTAAGCACATATATTTTTATAATAACTCATATACTTTTCATTTGAGCATCATCTTGAAGAAAATTTTTATCCGATATTTCTAGTATATGAAGATAGTTGAAACTCGTGTTTTTTTAAACTTTAGCTCGTATTCTTTTTACATTAACTCGTATTTTTATCTTAATAGCTCGTATTCTTATCTTATTAGCTTGTATATTTTTTACATTAGCTCGTATTCTTATCTTAATAACTCGTATTCTTATCTTATTAGGCCGTATTCTTCTTACATTAACTCGTATTCTTTTAATAATAGCTAGTATTTTTATATGCTCATATTTTTAAGTTCGTGATCCTCTTATATGCTCGTATTTTCTACATTAGCCCGTATTCTTATCTTAATAGCTCATATTTTTTTTTAAATTAGCTCGTATTCTTAGTTTAATAGCTCTATTAGCTCGTATTCTTAGATTAATAGTTCGTGTTCTTATGGGCTCGTATTTTTTAGTTCGTGATTCTCTTAAGTTATTATTTTTACATTAGCTCGTATTTGTAGCTCGTATTCTTTTAATTATACCTCGTAATCTGTGCTTAATATATCATGAAATTTGACGTCTCACAATCTGGTTCTATTTTTTTAGCTCGGGAAGTGTTTCAATTAGCTCGTGTTTTCGTATTCTATTTACATTAGCTCGTATTCTCATCTTAATACGTCGTATTCAATGTGTTCGTATATTTAAGTTCGTGATCCTTTAATCTAGTATTCGTATTCATTATGCTCATAATTTGAAGTTCGTCTTATTTTAAAAGCTCGTATTGTTTTTTCATTAGCTCATATTCATTTGTGCTCGTATTTTAAAGCTCGTCTTATTTTAATAGCTCGTATTGTTTTTACATTAACTCGTATTCTTAGCTTAATACCTCATATTATTTCTATATTAGTTTGTATTTTTGGGTTAATAGCTCGTATTCACGGTGTAAATTTGTAAGACCATTATATATACTATAATATTTTGTTTCATAAATTGGTCTAAAAAAATGAAAATTTGGCATTTGAACTAGAATATTCAATTATTGTAACCTTGAACAAAAACACACAACAAACCTACAATTTAAAAACCAAAATTACAAATCATGGTACGAAGTTAGAATAGAACTTGTCTCGGCAAGAGTATACACATAGTAGTCACTCCGTCTCATTCATTTTTACCCTTAAAGAGGTATTTAAGTACATACCAACATTTTGAATTCTTATAATTCTTAAAGATTAACCCTACTTGTATATATTCAAGTAAGTATGTGCACATTGTTCTCAGTTCTCGTTATTATACTAAGAAGAAAAACAATGATAGGACGGCTAAAAACTGAATAAACAACGCGACTAGCGTGCATCGACACTGGAAGAGGCTGGAGTTACACTTGGTGTAGGAGGGGTTTGCTACACTTCCAGTGAGAGGGTGCCATGTGTCTTTTTTGTTGGAATCTGATTTTTGCATCTTTCTTTAGATTCCTTGCATTAAATGTCCACTTGCATGACTACCCCACTTAATTACCCACTTAGTTATAGTTTAATACATGTTTACTTTTTGTAACTTTTTACTTTTTCAACACATTTTGTTTTGGAGAATACATTTAAGGTATTTTGTCTTTAGTTTCTACGGTATACGGCATACGGTATACATTTATACGGTATTTATACGGTATACGGTATACGGTATTTATACGGTATACTTTAATTTATATATATATTTTTTAATATATTACTTTTTTAATACCCGTATTTTCGTATTTTAATGTCGTATTTATACGGTATACGGTATTTTTCTCTTGAATTGATATGTTTTTACTAAAATTAATATAAAAAAAAACATAAATTATTATTTAAAAAAAGAGTAGATGTTTTTTATGTTGACTTGATGTTTATTTTCCCATCTATTGAATATATTTTTAAAGTAAATGAACAAAAAATAACTAGATGTTTTTTTACGGTTTTTTCCCCACTAACCACGTCCTGAGTAGTCTTTATATTTAATAAAGATTGTAAAGTAATCAGTTGTTTACAGTGGTTGGGTTGTTGATTGTTGTTTGTGTATGTTGTCGTTTGTTCCATAGGTTGTGTGTTCGAGCCCTGCTGGGTGCCATTAGGTTGTATTTTTTTGTCATTTGTTTTTACTTGAGTTGTGTTTATTTTTCTGATATCATTCGTTGTTTTGACAAAAATTTAATTGTTTCCCTTACTTGTATTTATTTTAGTTAAATATTTAATATGCAAAAATTGATAGACCAAACCCGTTTTGTTATTGACACAAATGTGTATTAATCAAACCGAAAATAAAACCTCAAAAGCAATTACAATGTTGAACCAAATCTACTGTAATTTGTAGACCTGACAAAAGTATACCGAACACGAAAAATCGATCGAAAATAACTGAATCGACACTTGACCGTACATCCGAAAGGTATAACTGAACTCCACCCCGAAACCTGAATCGACCTGAACTGATTCGAAATTGAACTGAATTTGTAATATCCGAAATAGATCCGAGATCGAATAAACCTGAACTGTTTCAACCTGAACTGGTTTGACCCGAATCGAAACACACCCGAACCGTTTTCAACCTGCTTAATGATGACCGAAATTCAACCGAAACCCGAAATTACCCGAATGTACTAATGTTCGTTTGTCAAACAAAAGAAAAAAAATTAAATATTTATATACATATTTTTATATTGTTACGGAAATTATGGTCCAAGTTATCCTAAACGTCAATAATTAATTATTTATATACATATTTTTATATTGTTACGAAATTATGGTCCAAGTTGTCCAAATTGGTTATACACTTTGTTTACTTTTTGCACAAAAATTACTTTCTATACATTTACTTTTTGCACAAAAATTAAGATTTATGCATAATTACTTATCTACCCTTGTACACTTTGTTTTATTTCAATTTTGTCCTAATCTAATCACACATTTGGCTCCATTTTTACTTCAAAATTTCTCATTTTACGCCAAAATTTCACTTCCTTTTTCATTTGAAGGTCAAATTTCCAGCTTAGTTCCAAATTTTTGGCTCCATTTTAACCTCAAAATTTTTCATTTGGCTCAAATTTTCACTTGGCTAAAATTCTTCATTTTACCTCCAAATTTTCACTTGGTTAAAATTTTTCATTTTACCTCCAAATTTTTTACTTGGCTTGTGTTAATTTTTTTACGTCATTCGTTTTTTTGAGTGATTATGTCATTATTTTTTATAGCTTAGCTTAATATTAGAAATTGAATTAATATATTTTTTAAAAATATTTACAAAAAAACACATTTTTCATTTGTTTAAGGTTTGAATTATTTGTTTTTTTTAAGCATTGATAAAAATGTTTTTTTAATTTCTGCAAGTTTTCAATTAACTGTTACGAAGTATTTTTTAAAAGTTTACAAAAACGCCTTTTTTTTTTTTTTTAACAGTTTACAAAAACGACTATTTTAAAAAACGAAAAAACGACTATAGTAAGATTTGAAAGATTAAGTATACAAGTTAGATTTGAAAGATTAAGTTAAGTTTACAACTTTGATTTGAAAGGTTAAGTTTACAAGTTGGATTTGAAAGATTATTTGTTTTTTTTTCTTTTCATTTCATTGGTTTTGGCGAATTGTGAAGCTGATTGTGGAAGCTTAGCTTAAGAATATTATTACAACCTAAGTCATTTCTTTAAAAAAACTACATTTTATTTTAAAAAACGACTAGTTTTAAAAATTGACTATTGAATTTCTTTAGAAATTGAAATAAAAACGTAGTCCGTTTCGCTTCAAACCGTAACTTTCGTCTGAAACAAGAAGACCTCCCACAAGTGGAAACCACATGGATAGTGGGATATCCCATGTGCTTTCCCACTCACTCTCTAAATGAATACGAATATGTGTTCTTTTGTTAGAGAAAATGATATCCGTCTTATTATTTCAGACGGATCTTGCGGTCTGAAATAAGAATTAGTGAAACGAATATGTGTTCTTTTGTTACCATTCGTTCATAGTTTTAATATTGTTGTACTAACTTAGTGAATAAAACGACTTTTTATTTTAAAAAACAATTAGTTTTAAAAAATGACTATACAAATTCAATAAAAAAACGAATATTTCAAAATAATAACGACTATTTTAATAATAATTTTATAATTTGCTTAAAACGACTTTTCATTTTAAAAAACGACTAGTTATTTTTTAACAGTTTACAAAAACGACTATTTTAAAAAATGACCATTAAAAAACGAAAAATGGCTATAGTAAGATTTGAAAAATTAAGTTTACAAGTTGGATTTGAAAGATTAAGTTAAGTTTACAAGTTTGATTTGAAAGATTAAGTTTACAAGTTGGATTTGAAAAATTAATTGTTATTTTTTTTTTCATTTCATTGGTTTTGGGTAATTGTGAAGCTTATTGTGAAAGCTTTAATAATAAAAGAATATTATTTGTTTTTTATTCATTTCATTGGTTTTGGGAAATTGTGAAGCTTGTTGTGGAAGCTTTAATAGTAAAAGAATATTATTTGTTTTTTATTTTCTTTTCATTTCATTGGTTTTGGAAAATTGTGAAGCTTCTTGTGGAAGTTTTAATAATAAAAGAATATTATTTGTTTTTTATTTTCTTTTCATTTCATTGGTTTTGTGAAATAGTGAAACTTATTGTGGAAGCTTTAATAATAAAAGAATATTATTTGTTTTTTATTTTCTTTTCATTTCATCGGTTTTGGAAAATTGTGAAGCTTATTGTGGAAGCTTTAATAATAAAAGAATATTATTTTTTTTTTTTATTTTTTTTTCATTTCATTGGTTTTGTGAAATTATGAAGCTTATTGTGGAAGCTTAGCTTAATAATAAAATAATATTATTAGTACGTTTTCGGCTATTTTTGTTTTACATTACGATTAACTGTTTATGTTTATTTAAAAAAAAAAAATTTAACCTAAATGAAGAAAAAACAAGTAGATATACTTTTTTAACGTTTTTTTCCCCACTAACCACGTCCTTGGTGGTGAATATGTTTAATAACGATTGTAAAGTATGTAGTTGTTTACAGTTGCTAGGTTGGTTGTTTGTTGTTTGTTTAAGGTGTTTCTTCCATAGGTCGCGTGTTCGAGCCCTATTTGGTGGTACTATGTTTTATTATTTCATTTTATTTTTTACTTGAGTTGTGTTTAATTTTTCGTTCGCTTTTTTGACCAAAATTCTAGTGTTTTCCTGTACTTGTGTTTATTTCAATTCATTAATTTATTTGCAAGAATTGATACACCAAACGGATTTTCTACAACTTGATTGATACGTTATTTTCTGTGTGTATAAATCGCCGAAATTACAACTTAAAAATCAATTACAATGTTCAACCAAACCTACTGTAATTAGTGTACAAACAATTGGAGTATTGTGACCGTCGTTGCTGAGAGTCGGAGAACTGCGAAGACGAGTATTGCGGCCAATACTGTCATGACTTGGGTATCGTTGGCGTTGTTTGAGATGCTGCAAAAACCGGAGTGACGTCCGTCGGAGTATTTATGGTGTCACTGAAACCGCTCAATTACATTTTTATTTTTTAAGATTTTGAATTAATGGGCTCTCGTATCATTTTAATATACTTTACTAGATTCAAAAAAAAAACATTCTAACAGAAATTGAATTAATATTTATTTTTTAAACATTTACCAAAAAAGCACCTTTTTCATTTGTTTACGATTTGAATTATTTTTTTTTTAAAAGAATTGACAAAAACTTTTTTTTTTTAATTTCTGCAAGTTTTTAATTAACTGTTAGTTTTTAAAAGTTTACGAAAACGACTTTTTATTTTTTAACAGTTTACAAAAACGACGTTTTAACAGTTTAATTTCCTTTGAACTATTTATTTTAGGAAACGAATACAGTATTTTAGAAAATGACTATCGAATTTCTTTAGAAATTATATAATTGGATCTGAGAGTTTAAGTTTACAACTTGAATTTGAAAGATGAATTGTTTTTTATTTTCTTTTCATTTCATTGGTTTTGGGAAATTGTGAAGCTTATTGTGAAATGTTAGCTTAATAATAAAATAATATTATTAGTGCGTCATCTTCGTCTATTTTTTGTTTTAAATTACGATTAACTGCTTTAAAAAGCGTTTTTTTATTTTTAAAAACGACTACTTTTAAAAAATGACTCTTGAATTTCGTTAGAAATTCATTTAAAAAAGTAATATTTTAAAAAGCTACTTTTTATTTTGAAAAACGACTAGTTTTAAAAAATAACTATCGAATTTCTTTAGAAATTAAATTAAAACAAATATTTTTAAAAAGAATATCATATTCTGATATAGTTGGATTTGAAAGATTAAGTTTACAACTTGGATTTGAAAGATTATTTGTTTTTTATTTTATTTTCATTTCTTTGGTTTTTGGAAATTGTGATGCTTATTGTGGAAGCTTAGCTTAATAATAAGTTTATAATTTGCTTAAAACGACTTTTTATTTTAAAAAACGATTAGTTTTAAAAATTAAAATGAATAGAAATTCAATAAAAAACGAATATTTTAAAAAAACTACTCCTTATTTTAAAAAAACGAGTAGTTTTAAAAAATGACTACAGAAGAAAGGTTAATGCATCCTCGTAACTTCGATAACTGCCTCGGTATTGCTACGAAGTGCTTCCATATTTTAGGGTTAAAGTTTGTTTTTAATGGAAAGAAGGTGAGGGTTTGGAGAGAAAGAGAGAAAAGGTGATGGATTTGGAGATGGAGAGAAAAAGAGAGAAGGTGATGGGTTTGGAGAGAAAGAGAGAAAAGGTGATGTATTTGGAGATGGATAAAAAGAGAGAAAACGTGATGGGTTTGGAGAGAAAGAGAGAGAAATGTGGATGGAGTTGGATTTTGTTAGTTTTTATAGAGAAAATATAAAACACATGAAATTGGTAATCCGTGTGACACTAGCCAAACCAACGGCCAAGATGTTCTTCATAGTTAAATTTATTTTGCAATGAATGGTCAGGATTTGATTTAATGTTTATAATGTAATGAAATTGGTAATCCGTGTGACACTAGCCAAACCAACGGCCAAGATGTTCTTCATAATTAAATTTATTTTGCAATGAATGGTCATGATTTGATTTAATGTTTATAATGTACTACAACTACTATTCTAAAATCAAATTCATATTTAAAATCGTCTCGACTCGTAAAGCTTTCGACCCGAGCCGGAGCTCTAGTCGAGCTCACACGAGTTACATATTAAGTAGTGTCGTTAGAATCGAATTGGTACGATCGGATTGTAGATTCATAAGATCCTACTAATTTAGTAAAATACATAATTGACGCAGGATCGGGTTACATATTAGATAAAATGAAGTTCGTCTAAAAATCTCGATCATATTTACATTGTATTACTATTCTAAAATCAAATTCGTCTAAAATTAAGTTCATGTTTATAACCTATTACTATTCTAAAATCAAATTCATCTAAAATCAAGTTCGTATTTATAATACTCCATATATCACTATTCTAAAATCAAGTTCATCTTTAAAATCTATTACTATTCTAAAATCACAATATGACGTCTACGGTTTGACGGGGTTAGGGTTTATGGTTTACTAAAGTATATTGTAGTTACTCTATTGACAGCAGTGTCGGAAGGTTCAAATTGGTACGATCGGATTGTAGATTCATAAGATCCTACTAATTTAGTAAAATACATAATTGACGTACGACTAGGTTACATATTAAGTAAAATGAAATTCGTCTAAGAATCTCGATCATATTAATAACGTATTACTATTCTAAAATCAAAATCGTCTAAAATCAAGTTCATGTTTAAAACCTAATACTATTCTAAAATCAAATTCGTCTAAAATCAAGTTCGTATTTATAATATATTACTATTCTAAAATCAAATTCGTCTAAAATCAAGTTCATTTTTAAAATCTATTACAATTCTAAAATCAGAATATGACGTCTTAATGGTTTTTTGAATAAATGGTTACATTTATGGTTTAGCTTAACGTAAGCGTCTAAGGTTTTACGAGGTTAGGGTTAGTATATTGTAGTTTCTCTATTGGAAGGAGTGTTTTTAGGATCGAATCTGTAGGATCGGATTGTAGAATCATAAGATCCTACTAATTTAGTATAATACATAATTGGTACGATCGGATTGTAGATTCATAAGATCCTACTAATTTAGTAAAATACATAATTGACGTACGACTGGGTTATATATTAAGTAAAATGAAATTCGTTTAAAAATCTCGATCATATTAATAACGTATTGCTATTCTAAAATCAAGTTCATGTTTAAAACCTATTACTATTCTAAAATCAAATTCGTCTAAAATCAAGTTCGTATTTATAATATATTACTATTCTAAAATCAAATTCGTCTAAAATCAAGTTCATCTTTAAAATCTATTACTATTCTAAAATCAGAATATGACGTCTTAATGGTTTTTTGAATAAATGGTTACATTTATGGTTTACTTAACGTAAGCGTCTAAGGTTTTACGAGGTTGGGGTTAGTATATTGTAGTTTCTCTATTGGAAGGAGTGTTGTTAGGATCGAATCTGTAGGATCGGATTGTAGAATCATAAGATCCTACTAATTTAGTATAATACATAATTGGTACGATCGGATTGTAGATTCATAAGATCCTACTAATTTAGTAAAATACATAATTGACGTACGACTGGGTTACATATTAAGTAAAATGAAATTCGTCTAAAAATCTCGATCATATTAATAACGTATTACTATTCTAAAATCAAATTCGTCTAAAATCAAATTCATGTTTAAAACCTATTACTATTCTAAAATCAAATTCGTCTAAAATCAAGTTCGTATTTATAATATATTACTATTCTAAAATCAAATTCGTCTAAAATCAAGTTCATCTTTAAAATCTATTACTATTCTAAAATTAGAATATGACGTCTTAATTGTTTTTTGAATAATGGTTACATTTATGGTTTAGCTTAACGTAAGCGTCTAAGGTTTTACGAGGTTAGGGTTAACGGTTTACTAAAGTATATTGTAGTTTCTCTATTGAAAGAAGTGTTGTTAGGATCGAATTAGTAGGATCGGATTGTAGAATCATAAGATCCTACTAATTTAGTATAATACATAATTTGGTGATCGGATTGTAGAATTATAAGATCGGATTAGTAGAATTATAGTAGATTTGGTTGAATATTGTAATTGATTTTCAGGTTTTATTTTCGGTTTCATTAATACACATTTGTGTCAATAAGAAGACGGTTTTGGTCTATCAATTTTTGCAAATTAAATAATTAACTAAAATAAATACGAGTAAGGGAAACAATTAATTTTTTTCAATAAAACGAATGACATCAAAAAAATAAACACAACTCGAGTAGAAAAATTTAAATAATCCCTCACAACAAAAAAATACAACATCGGGGCACTACGCAAGGCTCGAACACGCGACCTCTTACACAAATAACAATCAACCAACCCAGCCACTGTAAACAACTAATTACTTTACAATCTTAATTAAATATAAAGACTACTCAGGACATGGTTAGTGGGGAAAAAACCGTAAAAAAAGTATATTTACTTTTTTTTTTTTTTCATTTACTTAAAAATAATTTTTTTTTAAAAATATATCAAGTCAGCATAAAAAACATCTACTCTTTTTTAAAATAATAATCTATGTTTTTGTTTTTTTTTATTAATTTTAGTAAAAACATATTCAATTCAAGACAAAAATACCGTATAAATACGACATTAAAATACGAAAATACGGGTATTAAAAAAGTAATATATTAAAATATATGTATAAAAATTAAAGTATACCATATAAATACCGTATACCGTATACCGTATAAATACCGTATAAATGTATACCGTATGCCGTATACCGTACAAATTAAATACAAAATATCTTAAATGTATTCTCCAAAACAAAATGTGTTGAAAAAGTACAAGATTACAAAAAGTAAACATGTATTAAGCTATAACTAAGTGGGTAATTAGGTGGGGCAATCATGCAAGTGGGCATTTAATGCAAGGAATCTCAAAAAAGATGCAAAAATCAGATTCCAACAAAATGGACACATGTCACCCTCTCATTGGAAGTGTAGCAAACCCCCCCTACACCAAGTGTAACTCCAGCCTTTTCGATCGACACTGTCTAACTCCGCATTTGTGGCAGAATGATGTTCCGCACCTGCACATACACATCATATCATTCTAACATCATTATCCCTCATCGTCATATACGGAGTATATACTTCCATGACTCGATCATCACTCTGCTTTAATGTCAGTCGCCTTATCATGTCACCAATCTAACTATCTACGTACTTGATAATAAGTTATGGTCGTCAATCTGCCTCACTCATTTGTTCATGTAAGTTTTGAAAATATTGTAATTAAGCAAATGCAATTCATTTAGTTTAGAGGTGTTGGATTTTTATAATTAATTGACTAGATATTATTATTAATAATATTAATAGTCTTATACAAATCCTAATTATATGTCCCATTAATCAGGCAGTTAAACTATGGACTCTAAACTGCTCCTTAATTCTCTCCCATCTAGGAAACCACTACTTTATTTGTGTTGCGTTCAAACACTGCTCTTTGATGGAAAGAGCAGTATATAAGAGAATGCAAATTCTGATTAATTAGGTCACTAAATCTACTCTCCCTTAAGAAAATTACATCATCTAAATAAGTGAGCAGTAAGGGTTTGGAACCGAAATCAGACGACTACAGTGTTCTTCAGAAATTCAGATTAATAGTACTTTGGGGTTGATAAAGCTGTTCAGCAATACCAATAAGCAATGGCTGGAGGTTCTTAATTCTCGATCTTTTTATCGCTTCCGCATTCATTAATTGTGTGTTTATTAAAGTTAATAAAACATGCTATAAAGTAATTAAATAACTTACATTTGGTATCAGAGCCTTAATGGCCTCTGTCTTGCTTGTTGTTTTCCGACTTCAGTTTTTCCTCCTTGTTGTAATCAATCTGCTGTCTCGTCTTCTGTCGTTTATGTTTTTCCGAATGTTTGTTTTGATTCGGTTGTTCCGTTATTGAAAATAAGATCTGGATTTTTTTTTTTGGCTATTTCTATCTGTGAAATCGTTTGCAATCCGGAATGTTTGGGTTTATTTTCTGTGTTTAATGTAGAGCAGAGGTCAGGGATGAAGTTTTTCCAAAACTTTTGGGTTTTTGGTTTCACTGTTCGAGTTTTTCTGAAAGACTTTCTTTTTTGTCTTGTACCTTCATTAAAATATTTTCATTTATTGTTTGCTATGGATGTGTTGTCGCATGTTTACAAGCATGGTGGGACATGGTGGAGTTGCCTTTCTTCTAGTTTTTCATATTAATGAAATTATTATTATTATTATTTTTATTTCATTTTCTTGAAAAGCATGTGAACTTTGTCCTTATTCTTGAACATGGTAAAAGTTGTTCACTTTGTACTGTTTGAGACTTGTTTAAATCACATGTTATCTTAATTTTATATAGTATTGGTGTAATATGCTATATACACGTATAATACTGTTTTCGTATATACATAAAGTCAAGTGTATATATTAATGTTAATGATTTTTTTTTTAAATGTCAAGTGATTTTAAATTTATTAATTAGAGAGTAGCCACAGCATCTTTAATTGTTTAAATTTTATTCGAAATCACATGTGGAAATTAGACATTTAATTGTAATTAATTATACGTCATATGATTAGACTTACCCACAGGAATCTTATTATATTTGTATGAATTAATTAGGGTGTTATATTAAATTATGTTTCTTAATCTACCCACAGGAGTTAAGAAATGAATATGATTTAATAGTTTCATCATAAAATTCAATTTTTATGCATCTAATTTGAGTAGACTTTAGCCCACAGGCAAGTTTATGTCACTAGGTTCATATTAGCATAATTTACATTGGTAAGTTATGATAAAGTTAAGTCTCAATTTTTTGTTACTAAGTGTGTATATTTAAATCTGCAGCAAGTTTACCTGGAGGTTCCTTTGATGTCAAAATTGACGTTCCTGAATTAACTGGTGACAATTTTAAGGTGTGGAAAGAAAGAGTTCTGCTGCATTTAGGGTTCTTGCGTTTTGATTATGCTATTCAGAATGATGAACCGGCTGAAATAACTGAAAAAAAGCACACCAGATCAAGTAGAGCTTCGTGAAAAGTGGGTGAAATCCAATTATCTTTGCACGTTGTTCATTAAGACTAAACTGTGTGCTAGTATCAGAGGTTCAGTCGACAAGCATACCAAAGTCCGGGACCTGCTTAAGGCTATAGATGAGCAGTTCGAAACTTCTGATAAGGCTTTGGCAAGCACCTTAATAATGCAATTCACATCCTTGAAACTTAATGCCACTAAAGGAGTGCGTGATTTTATCATGCGCATGAGGGATACTGCAGCCCAACTTAAGGAATTGGAAGTTACTATGTCTGACACTTTCTTAGTGCATTTCATCTTATGTTCTCTCCCAACTCAATATGCCCCATTTAAGATCTCTTACAATACACATATGGATAAATGGTCTCTCAATGAATTATTGACCATGTGTGTTCAAGAGGAGGGGAGGTTATCATTGGAGGAAGGTGAAAAGGTGAATCTAACTACTTCTACTGATAAAGCATCATCCAGTACGAAGTATAAGGCTTACCCTAAAGATAAAGGAAAGGGAAAGATTCCAGCTGAGCAAGTAATTAAAAAGGATTCGTCGTGTTTTTTCTGTAAAAAGAGAGGACACATGAAGAAAGACTGCGTAAAGTTTGAGGCTTGGCTAAAAAAGAAAGGTAATTTTCATGCGTTTGTTTGTTATGAATCTAATATGGTCAATGTTAATCATAATACTTGGTGGATTGACTCTGGTACTACAATCCATGTTTCAAATACCTTGCAGGGTATGACAAACCTTCGGAAACCAGTGGCAAGTGAGAGCGCCATCTATTCAGGAAACAAGATAGGCTCGCACGTTAAGGCCGTGGGGATATGCAATTTAATTTTAAGTACTGGTTTTATTTTGATTTTGGAAAAGACTTTTTATGTTCCGAATTTTGCTCGGAATTTGATTTCAGTTTCTAGACTTGTGCCTTTCGGATATTCTTTTAACTTTATGGACTCTGGTTTTAGTATTTGCAGAAATTCTAAAGTTATTGGTAATGGTATTTTGTCTGATAATTTATATCGTCTTTGTTTACAAAATGATACCACTCAAAACACTATGCATGTTAGTACTGGTTTAAAAAGAAGTATTATAAATGAGGAGTCCTCTATGTTATGGCACAGGAGATTGGGACACATCTCCATTGAGAGGGTCAAGAGATTGGTAAAGGAAGGGGTACTTAGTACTTTAGACTTTACCGATTTTGAGACTTGTGTTAGTTGCATTAAGGGAAAGCAAACTAACAAATCTAAGAAAGGTGCTAAGAGGAGTTCTGACCTACTAGAGATCATACACACGGATATATGTGTTGGAAACTGAGGTAGTCATACTAGCTAGTTCATATTATTAGTCTTACTAAATTACTAATTAATCTCATATTAATATAGTCGATCTTATGCATGCAAAATAAAAGCGGAAATAATGAGAATCGTATTCTTAAAACCGGTCCGAAATATGCTAAGGACGATCCTCCAAGAGCAACCAAGTAAGCTTGCCTCCAATGAGTGCGCACCAAGACCTACCCTTAAATCGAACCAAATAACCGAACCCGAGCTAGGAGACGGATTTGGGTTAAAACCGTATACTAATAATTCTCATTAGTATATTAGAATACTACAATGAATGTAGTATAAATATTATGAGAATAATATTTTAGAGGATTTGTTTTTATCTCTCACTAGAAATAAAATTGCCTAACAAGACTCTCTTTAATATGTGATGGATCACATATATATATAGACAAAAATAGGTTTGGTTGGGGTTGCTTGGTGCATGTCGTGTGATTGTAGTATGTAGGAAGAATTTATTGCTTTTGTTCTTACACATGTCATAAGTGATAAGTCATATCAACACTTACACAATAATAAGATAAATTATCAAATAATGTTATCTTGCTACATACATTACACGGTTAACATTTGTAAAATGGACCTTCATTTTACAAATGTAATTTGTACAATTGTATAATATGTGACATCATATGTGACATAATTAATTGTATTAATTTAAAATATATTTATCACATAAATGATATTTCTAAATTAATTAAATCATATTTAACAAATTATTTAGTAATTCAAAATTACTGTCCCAACATATGGTTATCGTAATAATCGTCGATACGATATATTAACAACGTTTGTTATAACCATGAACCATTCATTATACTAATTTCGATATTTCACAAATATCGATTAACATTTGACAATTGACACATTTCAATTTCAAATATAAATCTTACCTTTAAGATTCAACCTCTAATTTCTCAATATATGGTTTTAAGAATATCGATCAATCTGTATCCTATACAATTAATCAATACATGTTTAAGGGGTCAGTCCTAGAGGTGTGACCTAAAGGGATCAACTGACCACCACCGTCATACGACAGTAATGTTAAACTCTAGTCAGCCAATCATTACCGATTAATGTTGGTCAGTTGACTAAATCAAATATTGGATCGTCCCTTGCATATTCTTTTCATAAGATTTATGACAATGATTTTTATCACTGTCGTGATCGCATTATTGTTGAGGACACATTTCCCAACAATCTCCCACTTGTCCTCGACAAGTGTGCGTCACCAATTCTCTTGTCCTATTACGTCATCTCCCACTCAATGCAAGGTGTCTTCCAGGTCGTACTTGCATTTGATCATATCTTGAGCGGTTTTCTCGATCTGGAGATTTAACTGCTTTGACCGGAATTATCTACCATAGATACCTTCCGAGCGTGGCCACGCATTTCCAGTTAAACTTCTCCTCGAGTGGCCTTGAGATTTAAGACAACCCTGACAAGGGGTTTGGACAATTCCTATCCTACTGTTCCTTTCGACTAACACAGTCCATCATGACCCAAAAGAAGCCCATTTGACCCCCTTTAACGGTTGATCGTAGAGCTAAAATCAAAGTCAATCTGAGGCTGCATCACCTTGGGCGAACAGTCTCAAGTCAAAGAATCGACTTATGTGAATAATATAGTAGCTCTCGCCACGACCAGGCTAATTATAAAATTTCCAGAACTCTATAAGCGGTCACTAAATGCCCAACAGAGTGTTACACAGTCTGCCGATGTGATCGACTAGTCATCCCATATGACTCTATGACTTTTGAACTTGCCATCAATCGCCTCACATTGTAGCCGCTTCGAGACGTCACCTCATACAAGCGACTATGGGCTATACTAAGTTAATCCAGTTCACTTATGGGGTTCAAATTGTCTCTTACAACCCATTTGGATTTCACAAAGTATAAATTGTGAGTTAATATTAATAATAACTCAAACGATAAGAGTGATTGTTATGTGCGAACAATCAATACGATATTGTTGCTCCACATAAACAATCTTTGATGATCATACATCAATTTGTATTAATGGTTTGTTATGTGAATATACCTTATCTTCACATCTTTTAAACCTACAAATTTCGGTTTCCTTTTGACTCATATTATCTTGTATAATATGATCTAATTCAAGTACATTTCAAGTCTCTTATACTCGACTCGAGTCTCCTTACTTTAAGGAAGCTCCCACTGTTTTCTCAAAACTCATGACATGTCATCCATATGTACATAGTCATATTGTACTAGAATCTATATTGTAGTTCACCTAGATTCAATCCATTAGTTCTCCTCGAGAACTTATATCGAAATAGGGCTTTATTTCAACTTATGGCATTTTGATCAAGGTTATATGAATCAACATTCTCATATCTTGGATTCAAATCCAAACCTTGTTAACTGATTGGTGACGTTTCATATAATAAACTCACTTATGATTTATGTTCTTAACATATATTCATCTAGAATTGAAAACCTCATATTCTTTAACTTTTAAAGAATCATCATCCTCTCTAAATGGTAGGTTTCGTTTCCTTAATAACTTTTCTCCCACTGAATTTCATATCACTATCTTATAGTTTAATAACTCCCACTATCTTCATAGTGATTAGGCAACACCTTTAAACATCTTCTCTACTCATAATGAACATTTCATTTTGATTAACTTCAAACATTTTCTCAACTCGTTATGAACATTTCATTTTTATTTTCTTTCCCACGGAAAGAATCTTCTATTTTTACGAGAACGGGAGATGATTTCTCCTCTTTTATTTTTATAAAACAGAAACATTTACATCATGGAAACGATTTCCTTCCGTTAACACTCGCGGTTCCCTTTGTCCTCTCTAGGAACTTTTGACAACATATGGAACATTTTCCTTTTGTGTCCTCGCGTAGTTTCTTCTGTGTCCTCTCGTAGTTTCTTCTATCCAATTTCTTAGAGTTCTTCTCAAGGACTCCTCATAGAACTCTTCTCTAAGATCCTATGTTTATTTCATTGGTTTACGGGCGTAGAATTTCTCCCACTCTATCCTTTAAAATAACCGTTATTTAAGAAGGATAGCATTTTCGCCCGTCACCAATGTATTGGATAAAGAATTATGTGAGTATTGAGATGTTAACATTTTCTTTCATTTAAGGTGAAAATCTTATAATGAACTGATGTTCTTATGTTTGAATTTGAAGTATTTCACGGGATGCAATTCTCGTTTTTAAGTAAGTCGTATTACTTTTATAATGATCCTATCATTTCTTCCGTACGGTGAATCATTCAAGGTACTTTATTACGATCTATGAAAATCGTATCAATTCATGTTATAAAAGCATTTTAAAACAACCAAACATGTTTGATTTAGAACAAAAGGATGACTTGGGTTGAAAACCAAGTCACCACTATAACAACCATTGTTTCAACAAGATCCTTGTCGTACAAGAAATACAAAGTTCTTTAATTAAAATGCAAAAGAAAGAAGACATCAAATGAAAATTAGAGCCATGCTCTTCATGTCTTCAATCTCTCGGATGCTACCTTAGCCATCCATGGAAGGAACTTCAAGTTTCCTTCTCCTTCTCCTTGCCTTTGTCTTTGGTAGGAGCCCCTTTAAAACAATTTATAAACGGGTGAGAATCAATAACTTGTATCATTATACAAAAATTGATTAAGTAACATGAATTAGACGAGAATTTATACCTACTGCAAGAACCTTTCCGGCTTTGAGGTCATGGAGATACTTCGGGCAATTCCGCTTCCAATGCCCCATCTTAGTGCAATAATAGCACTTGTCTTCAACCTTTGACGACGATGAAGAAGAAGCACCTTTCGTAAAAGTCTTCTCCTTAGGAGATGCGGGTTTGAAGGCTTTAACATTTTTACCCTTGTTGGCCTTGCGCTTAAACTTCCTCTTGTTTTTTGAATCGATATTAAGCACATCCTTTGTGGAACTCTCATTAAGTCCCATATCCCTCTCCGCTTGGACTAACATCTTATGTAACTCGTCCAAGGAGGTTACTTGATTGCGCATGTTATAATTTACCCGAAATTGAACATACGATTTCACTTTGTTGAGGGAGTGAAGGATTTTGTCAATAATAAGCGAGTCGGGAACATTCACCCCTTGCAACTTCAAGGTTTCGGCTAGCTCAACCATTTTGAGCACATGAGGACTAATCTTTTGACCTTCCTTTAATGTTAAATCGAAGAAGGCGGAGGCCGCCTCATATTGGATTACCCTAGGAGCTTGTGAAAACATGTTCGCAACTCTAGTGTATATCTCATTAGCCGTGGTTAGCTTAATCATTCTTCTTTGGAGATCCGGCTCCATCGAAAATATAAGCACGTTCTTCAAAGCATGCGACTCCTTCATGTAAGCCTCATAGGCTTCACGAGTCGCTTCCGATGAACGAGCACCGGGAGTGGGAGGAGCGGCAATGGTAAGATAACGAGTCTTATCGTCGGCTTCCGCGGCCAACACCAATTGGGCGTCCCAATCTTTAAAATTGGCGCCATGCTTCTCAAGCTTGCAACGATCCATAAAAGACCGAAGCCATGAAACGTGTTGTGGGAGTGGTGGAGCGTTATTTGCCATTGATGATTGAAAGTCGAAAAATGAACTACAAATAAAATTAAGGAATTAAAACACAATTATCGTTTTAATAAATAAACTTGTAAATATTAAACAAGTTAAGCATCTACTTAATGATCTCTTACCCAATTAAGTAAATGATCCCGAGACCCAAATACATACTAACTTGGGCACGGTTTAGCCGATACATCCCTCATTAATATGACTCGGTAGATTAACCCCTTAATCGATTCTACTTTTAGAACTCTCGGTCGATAAAATTACACTAATTCTTATCTTAGCCCGAACTTATTACCACTACGGTGGCTCGAATACCTTCGTCGAGATCAACCAAATTTCAAGAATAAGTAATCATATTACCCCACTTCACCAACGTAATAAGGTTTGCACCCCGGTTTAGCCGAGCCTACTCCCTTATGAAGAAGATCCTTCGCGGGTCCTTTACTTTTTGGTAAGGCTATGTCTCGATTTTTTAAATAACGTAAGAGATCTTGTCAATTTATTATCTATCTCCTTTAAGTGAACTAAGTCGGTGAATTATCGATAAATTAATTGACACGGTCGATAAAATCGATGAAATGCATGATGTGAATGACGATTTGGCTATGCATGCAAACATGATAAGCATAAATAAAAGCATAAAACTTTAAAAGCATAAATAAAATCCTAGTATGGCCTTTCCTAAAATAGAAAATAAAGTAAATTACAAATTCGGAAACCAACTCCTTTGGTCCCTTGAACTTCACACGCGGCACGCATCCCAAGGCAAACTCCGTCTTGGTCGGAACTCCTTTCCGAAATGGCACCGTCTTCAAGGATCTCCGGAATTATAAATAATTACAAATTTTCTATCTATTTTATACATTATAAAATAAAATAAAATAATAAAATAAAGTTATACGAGATCACATTAAATTACAACCGAATCGATAAACCCTTACATTACGGGAAATATCGATTAAAATCTAAGGCCATACTAAGTAAATTACATAATTCAAAATTACGTAAATAAATTATGACATTCATAAACAATAATTAAATATGCAATGCTTATGTAAAATGCAAAACCTAAGCCAAATCGTCCTATTTAAACACGTTTTAAATATCGTTATTCTTAATAACATGGTTTTATGGAATAACGTGATTTAAACAATTTTAAAATCACTAATCACTCTATGAATCACTATTCACGATTTAGTTAAGTTTCCTAACACATTTTAGGATTCAAAATTTAGTCTTACTCAAATTTTGAAATTAACTTAACTTATTTTAATATTGTTCGGTTTTAATCGGTTTTACGGGAAATAGCATTAAAATAATCAAACGAGTCATAAAAATTTCGAAAATTCAAAATTCAAAATTTTGAACATACTGAAAATTTTCAAAATTTCAGATCCTTAAAAAATAAATATTTTCGAAAAAAACACTGTTTAAGGTCTGAAAATAAAGTAATGATTATGACTCCTTAAACACTCAACATCAATTTTAACTTTTAAAATTAAAACTTAAAGTTTCAGAAACTTTTGGCACTAAATAAAAATATGTTGATGATCATACATAATATGACTAATATGGGTGAATTTTTTCGGACCATTTAAGCAACATTTACTATTTTTAATAATTCGTGTCATATATTACGCGATTTTACCGATTAAAATCATTTCTCATGCAATATTCGAGATTAAAAGCTCAAAATTCACATGCATGCTAGAAATAATATATGTGACACTATATTAAATTTTTATGGTCAAATTCGAACTTAAACTATTTAAGCTAAAATATGTCACTAATATTACGATTTTTACGATAAAAATCAATATTCATGCAATATTAACGAAAAATTTCTGGAAAATTCATCATATATTTTAAATATTGCATGTGACATCTACAAAAAATTTTATAGTTAAATTCATAATATAACTATTTATCCCATATTTAACTCATTTTATGACTATTTAACCATTAAAAATCATAAACCATGCATAAAACCTTCAATAATTTCGAAAATTATATATTCATAATATGTTAAATGCATGTGAGAACATATTTAAAATTCATGGCCAGAAACATTATTTAGCTATTTTTCCCATAAAAAAAAAAATTTTTAACCGATTTTTGGCACTAATTAAACATTTTAATTTCAATATTGAACAATATTATTCCATAAATCATCAAAATGACTTAAAACTATTTTAAGACCAGAAATATATACATGCAATAACATTTTCGTGCATATCCTATATGTACTACTCATTTTCGTTTTTAATTAAAATCGTATTTTCTCGCAAAAACGTATAAAAACGAGTTGCATGCAAACAACCTTATGGCTCTGATACCAATTGTTGGAAAATGAGGTAGTCATACTAGCTAGTTCATATTATTAGTCTTACTAAATTACTAATTAATCTCATATTAATATAGTCGATCTTATGCATGCAAAATAAAAGCGGAAATAATGAGAATCGTATTCTTAAAACCGGTCCGAAATATGCTAAGGACGATCCTCCAAGAGCAACCAAGTAAGCTTGCCTCCAATGAGTGCGCACCAAGACCTACCCTTAAATCGAACCAAATAACCGAACCCGAGCTAGGAGACGGATTTGGGTTAAAACCGTATACTAATAATTCTCATTAGTATATTAGAATACTACAATGAATGTAGTATAAATATTATGAGAATAATATTTTAGAGGATTTGTTTTTATCTCTCACTAGAAATAAAATTGCCTAACAAGACTCTCTTTAATATGTGATGGATCACATATATATATAGACAAAAATAGGTTTGGTTGGGGTTGCTTGGTGCATGTCGTGTGATTGTAGTATGTAGGAAGAATTTATTGCTTTTGTTCTTACACATGTCATAAGTGATAAGTCATATCAACACTTACACAATAATAAGATAAATTATCAAATAATGTTATCTTGCTACATACATTACACGGTTAACATTTGTAAAATGGACCTTCATTTTACAAATGTAATTTGTACAATTGTATAATATGTGACATCATATGTGACATAATTAATTGTATTAATTTAAAATATATTTATCACATAAATGATATTTCTAAATTAATTAAATCATATTTAACAAATTATTTAGTAATTCAAAATTACTGTCCCAACATATGGTTATCGTAATAATCGTCGATACGATATATTAACAACGTTTGTTATAACCATGAACCATTCATTATACTAATTTCGATATTTCACAAATATCGATTAACATTTGACAATTGACACATTTCAATTTCAAATCTAAATCTTACCTTTAAGATTCAACCTCTAATTATTTCTCAATATATGGTTTTAAGAATATCGATCAATCTGTATCCTATACAATTAATCAATACATGTTTAAGGGGTCAGTCCTAGAGGTGTGACCTAAAGGGATCAACTGACCACCACCGTCATACGACAGTAATGTTAAACTCTAGTCAGCCAATCATTACCGATTAATGTTGGTCAGTTGACTAAATCAAATATTGGATCGTCCCTTGCATATTCTTTTCATAAGATTTATGACAATGATTTTTATCACTGTCGTGATCGCACTATTGTTGAGGACACATTTCCCAACAATATGTTGTCCGGATATGAACGCTAACGATCAGAAATACTTTATTACCTTTATTGATGATTATTCACGATATATGCGTCTTTACTTACTTCGTTCCAAAGACGAAGCTTTAGATGCCTTTAAAATTTTTAAGGCTGAAGTAGAGAAACAGTGTGATAAACACATTAAGATTGTGAGATCAGATAGAGGTGGTGAGTACTACGCTAGATATACTGAGGATGGACAAGCATCTGGTCCTTTTGCTAAATTTCTTCAAGAGCATGGGATTGTTGCCCAATACACTATGCCTGGTTCTCCGGATCAGAATGGTGTAGCAGAAAGAAGGAATAGGACATTAATTGAAATGGTGCGTAGTATGAGAAGTAATATTAAACTTCCTTCATTTTTGTGGGTTGATGCGCTAAAGACGGCTGCGTATATATTAAATCGGGTTCCTTCCAAGGCTGTCTCTAAGACGCCTTTTGAGTTATTCAAAGGTTGGAAACCGAGTTTGCAACATATACGCGTTTGGGGATGTCCGTCTGAGGTGAGAATTTACAACCCACAAGAAAAGAAACTAGACCCAAGGACTCTTAGTGGACATTTCATTGGATATGCCGAAAAGTCCAAAGGTTATAGGTTCTATTGTCCGTCTCATAGTACCAGAATTGTGGAATCTAGAAATGCAAAATTTCTAAAGAATGACTTGATCAGTGGGAGTACTATAGAAGTTGAACCTGAAAAGGATCAACATGAAGATTCACCCTCTGTTTTGAGTAACAGGTTGGTTATTGATCACGGTCCTGAAGTACGACCGGAGGTTCAACAACCAAATACAGAAATTCCACAAAATTTCGATCAAAATATAGTAGATCATAATGAGGAAGAAATTCCATTAAGAAAATCTACTCGAGAGAGGAGATCGGCGATTCCTGACGACTATGAAGTATATCTACAAGAATCGGATTGCAGTGTTGGAGCTGATAATGATCCTATGTCATTTTCACAAGCCATAAGTTCTACAGATTCAAACTTATGGATGGATGCTATGAAAGATGAGATGAACTCTATGGCATCTAATCGAGTTTGGGATCTCGTCGAGTTGCCCAATGGTGTAAAAACCATTGGATGTAAGTGGGTTTTTAAGACTAAAAGGGACTCAGTTGGCAACATCGAGAGACATAAGGCAAGACTCGTTGCTAAAGGGTTCACTCAAAGAGAAGGGATTGACTACACAGAAACATTCTCTCCTGTGTCTAAGAAAGATTCTCTTCGAGTTGTCATGGCATTAGTAGCTCATTTTGACTTCGAGCTACATCAGATGGATGTGAAAACGGCATTTCTTAATGGCAATTTAGAGGAAGAGGTTTACATGAAACAACCTGAAGGATTCTCCTCTAAAGACGGTGACCATTTGGTTTGTAAGCTAAATAAATCCATATACGGTTTGAAACAAGCCTCCCGACAATGGTATAAGAAGTTCCATGAAGTAATTTCTTCATTCGGTTTTGAAGAAAATATCATGGATCAATGTATATACCTTAAGGTCAGTGGGAGTAAGATTTGTTTCCTTGTGTTATATGTGGATGATATTCTGCTAGCAACCAATGATAAGGGGTTGCTATATGAGGTGAAACAATTTCTTTCAAATAATTTTGATATGAAAGATATGGGTGAGGCATCTTATGTCATTGGCATTAAGATCCATAGAGATAGATCCCGAGGCATTTTAGGCCTGTCTCAGGAGGCCTATATCAACAAAGTGCTTGAAAGATTTAGAATGAAAGATTGTTCACCAAGTGTAGCACCTATTATGAAAGGTGACCGATTCAGTTTAGACCAGTGCCCAAGGAATGATTTGGAAAGAGAACAAATGAAAAATGTTCCTTATGCTTCAGCTGTTGGTAGCATTATGTATGCTCAAGTCTGTACTAGACCTGACATTGCATATGTTGTTGGAGTATTAGGCAGATATCAGAGTAACTCAGGCATCGATCACTGGAAGGCTGCAAAGAAAGTGTTGAGATACCTTCAGGGTACTAAAGATTACATGCTTATGTATAGACGGACTAATAGTCTTGAAGTGGTGGGGTATTCCGACTCAAACTTTGCTGGTTGCATTGATTCACGAAAATCCACATCTGGATATGTGTTTATGCTAGCTAACGGAGCTGTATCATGGAGGAGTACTAAGCAGACATTGACAGCCACCTCTACTATGGAGGCCGAGTTCGTTTCTTGTTTTGAGGCTACCTCACATGGTGTTTGGCTGAAAGGTTTCATATCTGGGCTAAGAGTTGTTGACTCTATTAGCAGGCCGATTCGAATGTATTGTGATAATTCAGCTGCGGTATTTATGGCTAAGAATAACAGAAGTGGAAGTCGAAGTAAACACATCGACATTAAGTATTTGGCCATAAAAGAGCGTGTTCAGGAAAAGAAAGTGATCATAGAACACATTAGCACTGAATTGATGATTGCAGATCCCTTGACTAAAGGCATGCAACCTAAGGGTTTCCAGGGTCATGTAGTGAACATGGGACTTGGTCCCATAATGTGATACATTCATTTATATTATGTTTTTCGAAACTTTCATTTAGTTGGATATTTTCTCTTTTAATTATATACGTACGTTCTTTGGTTATTTGTTTTATTGAGAAATATCATTATGTTTTGACCTAGAGTAAACATATGGTTTATTCATTAAGTTAAGTATGAGTGGTGAGAGACTAAGTATATCGTAATACATGGAAGATTAATTCTCGTCCCAGGGAATTCGTCGCTATGATTCGTATATGAAGTTCCTCTCTGTTAAATGGGCCAAGTGGGAGAATGTTGGATTTTTATAATTAATTGACTAGATATTATTATTAATAATATTAATAGTCTTATACAAATCCTAATTATATGTCCCATTAATGAGGCAGTTAAACTATGGACTCTAAACTGCTCCTTAATTCTCTCCCATCTAGGAAACCACTACCTTATTTGTGTTGCGTTCAAACACTGCTCTTTGATGGAAAGAGCAGTATATAAGAGTATGCAAATTCTGATTAATTAGGTCACTAAATCTACTCTCCCTTAAGAAAATTACACCATCTAAATAAGTGAGCAGTAAGGGTTTGGAACCGAAATCAGACGACTACAGTGTTCTTCAGAAATTCAGATTAATAGTACTTTGGGGTTGATAAAGCTGTTCAGGAATACCAATAAGCAATGGCTGGAGGTTCTTAATTCTCGATCTTTTTATCGCTTCCGCATTCATTAATTGTGTGTTTATTAAAGTTAATAAAACATGCTATAAAGTAATTAAATAACTTACAAGAGGTATATTCAAATTGGTAAGTTTTAGTCTTACCTTTTAGGGCGATAATGGTGGGCTCGATCGGCAGTAAAATCGACACATAATTGACATAAATATGGACAACATACCCCCATTTAACATAATACTAATTACTTCCTCGTCTTGATATGATTTATCCATTTTATTAAAATAATCCACTCTTACACTGAAATGGAGAGCCTTTATATAATTTTTGTATCCAAATCTGACCTTATTTCTCAAGCATCATATCTCATGCTTTACTCATGCTTTACTCATGCAAACCATTTGATTTTTATGTCAATAGAAAGCTTAAGATCTTAACTAAAAAATGGATTTTGAATCACCTTCATATCTTGTCTATAACTTGAGTTATGGTTGATACAAGCAACATGTGCAAACGAGTGTTATTCTAATTTCAGAATGACCAATGCATGTACACTAAAAGTTCCATAACTCAGATTTACAGACTATTTAAGGTTGATTATTTTTTGGATGAAAGAGAACTTCATTAGATTTCCAAAGAGTTATCATGGGTCTTAATATTCATTCTGAGCTAAGAGATATGGCCTCTACAAGATAGGGCTGAATTGTTTAACTGTTATAGAACCCGGTTTTGGACCTTCAACTAATTTGAGGTGATCAAGCTCCAAATACGTCTAATAAAATGGTCCTTTTGTTGGTCCAACTCAATATTAGGATGAGTTTAGGAAATTTTTGTCCAAGAAATGGCTGCTATAAAGAGATATTGAAGGAAACAAAACATTGCTCAAGGTGTTTTCGGTTTTGGACCATTGCTGAAAAATGTCACTTTCAAGTTTCCTCTTTTGATCAAACAACTCCAAAAGCTCTTTTCGCATCTTGGGGGACTCCAAACGGTCCTAGTGAAGACTCCTTGTCTCCTTTGGCTGTTTATTGCTCATAAAAAGGATAATTGTCTTATTAGTTTACTTAAGTCATGCTTTATGATCTATGTCATTTTTCATTTCTGATTTTGTGTAAGGCTTTTTAAGGCTATTAGAGCCGTTTTTCTTTGTCTTTTTGTCGTTACTTTTGTGAGCTTTGTGAGCCATTAGATGGTAGTATAGATAGATGGTTAGGATGCATTGACTTGTACTATATAAAGCAAGCTAAACCTCATGTAAAACTAAAATTTGGATGAATGAAAAAAATGCTGAAAATTTTAAGTTTTTCAACCTAAATTATTTACTTTGTGCTGGATTTATCTCATTTGCTATGTTCTTGGGGATTGAGTAAGCTCTTTACTGGGTGCTTGAGTGAGCTCTTAGGCTTGATCTAGTGGCTGGGTGCTTAGATTAAGTCATATGTTTTACTCAATCCTTGATCATTTGGCATAGCTTTTCTATTGCAGCATAGACTTTTTTTTAACAGGTTTTAGCTAGGCTTAATAAGAGCAATCTTGTTAAGTCATATCCTTTTATGTTTTATTTTTTTATGTCCGACAAATAACTCAAATAAAATCTTCACATTGACACTCAAAACAGCCCATTTTCTTTCAATTTGTGATTGTTCTCGAAACATCCCCTTATTGATATATTATGGGTCCATTTTTTTGCTTCACTCATATATTCAACAAATGGGTAAATCATATAAAAATGGAGGAAGTAGTAAATAAGACCAAATAAGGAATATGGTGGCCAATATGTTGCTCACAAATCATAATAATCACAAATATGCTCTTTAAATTTCCAAAGTACCTTCAATAAATTATACTAATAAGGTAATGGTCTAAGGTCTTACATAACAAGCGATAAAATACGTTTCGTCTTTGGTGTTAATCAATTAATCCTAAAAAATATGGTTGGAGAGACTAGCATTCATTTAGTCACTTACACAGATAGGTCACAAATCACAACTCACAACTCACAACTCACATGAGTTTGCTCTTACTCATCAAGGCAATATATAGAGATTCTTCGAATTTTGCAATTTTCACTCGTAAACGCCTTCAACATTGCTTTCTCCCATGGAAGGATGTTAGATATAACATTACACAAATTCACACAGAAGACGGACACTATCTGTCACAAACTGAAGACGGATAGTGTCTCTCTCATAATATGTGAGTGGTAATCAGGTGAACCTTAAATGGAGCACCCACCTGCCTTTCCACTTGTAATATTGTGAGAGGGTACTATCCGTCCCCAGCTTATGACGGATAGTACCGTCTTCAATGAGACTAATTGATAACATTATATGCGTGAAAAATTGAACCACCTAGTGGTATAACATTATCAGCACGTTTTTTTCTATTCATCACAAGTTTGGACGTTTTAATCACCATCCATTTTTAAAACACTCGTAACTAATTTGGTGTGGTTAATTAGCCTACGGAAACTTAATCTCATTTTAATACGTGTTATTATTTTTCTGATTTCATAGGCTACCAGCCTACCACTTGACAAATTTTATTGGACACAAAATGTTTTGTTAATCCAGAAAAATCAATATAAAGATAATTTTCAGTTTGTTTCAAACGTTGGAGTATATTTTTGCCTCAAAATCTATTAGACTTTTAAAACAAACTATTTAGAATTTACGCCGGTACACGTCATAGACGGAACCCGAACCACATAATTAAATGATTAAGTAAAAGCAGAATGCAAATAAAATGATAAAAAGTTTAAAACAAACCTGCAGGTAACAGTATAGCATCCAGCCCTACGCTGAACAAAAAACCTGCAATTAGGACATCGTGTAAAATTCCCCTGCCTTGCTGCATTCAGAAATACAACTTCCTCAAACCTACATCTTTCATGGTGATTCCTTTCCCATTTTACCCCGCAACCGAAACAAAACAATCTTTTACAACGAGGGCATTCTTGTCTTCCTTCACCTTTACATTCATCAATCACCACCTCTGAGCAGTCTTCATAAGGACACGCTGCTCTTCTGTACCCTTTACTTGAAACCCAATTATCGACCATTATACGACACCATTCGACAAACGAATCTCTCGTAATTAAGGAACGACATTGAAGAGGGTCCATTACTGCCTTGCATTCTACGCCGGGGCAACGGATTGTTGGAGTATTAGCTTGGATTTTGTAGAGAATGTGGGTTGAAATACAGTCTTGGCAGAAATAATGAATTTCAGAACACTTGCTTTTTTCCTTGTATATCTTTTTGTCAACTGCTAATTTCTCCTCAAAGCATATCTCACAGATTGCTGCTTTTTTAACATTTCCCATATTTGATCGAGCTCGAGCTCGAGTTTTTAGTTAGCAAAGATCATCTCATCTAATAGACTTGTTGGTGATTATGCAAGAACTTAGAGGTTTTTGACAAGTTATTAACTTATTTCTAGGAAACATGATAAATTAAGTATCAAAGGGTCTTGCTTGTGACGGATCCGTCGCAAGTTGAGGACGGATAATTTGCTCTCACAAAAATGCAAGTGGATATGCAAGTGGGGAAAGTGGAACATTATATAGATAGTGCAAGTTGCATTAGGTAGGAGAGGCACTATTCGTCTTTAACTTATGACCGATAGTGTCCATCCCAAACAAGAATTTGTGATTAAGTATAGACGTAACTGCGCAAGTTAAAAGGAAATTTCATCGTCCACGAAATTACTAAAGTGGGAAACATTTACTCGCATGGGCTCAAAGAGTAGTTTAGACGTGCTACTAATGGCTCTTTATTTAGTTCATTTTCTCTATAGTTTAATTTTAACTTATTTTAATTTTATTTAATTCTATTCCGTTTAGTTTTGTTCAGTTTCAGTCAATTTTATTTTGCTTATTTCTTCAAGAGATTAACAATTCAGTTCAATTTCATTTAATTTAGTTCAATTCAATTCTACTCTATTTATTCAATTCACTTATTTCAGCTGAAAATAACAGAATGCGAGCGAGAAGGAGTAATTGTGAGCATAGTGGACTTGTTACTTGGACAAGGACTTGTAAGACCCAATTTTTGAATTTGTAATGTGGGTACAGAGAATAAAATTTGTGTGGTGTTGCGATTCAAATTGGGTCATTGCCCTCATTGGACTCATTGCATAGTAATTTGGCCCAATTAAACTGATGTTGCTTGAAATATGGTCAAATTGTTCGTGATTTAAGTAAAAACTAGTGTGTATCCCGTGCATAAATGCACGGGTATAATATGAATCTATGTATAAAGAAATTATGTAGATGGCATTTTTAACTCAAAAATATAAATATTTTGTATAAATATGGAAATGTTTAAATAAGTGAATATATATGTATAAAATCAATAAATAGTTTAAAAATAGATACCCATTCTTACACCTTAAATATTGATTGAAGACAAAACAAACACAAAGATAATAAAAGTCCTTAGGGAAATCAAAGGAGGAAGACGATACGAATAATCTCATCGTTAATGTGAAAAGGTACAATATTACGTTATACCTAAATGACTCCCATAATCCATGATGTAAGAGGTCGGAGATACTCAATTTTACAGTTGCATTAACAAAACATAGAGATTGTTTCCGAATGATAATCCGGAAATAAAAACATAGATGATTCAAATCATTATTCTTTCATCGTAAGAGAAATCTCGTTTAAAATAGTCATTTTTCTATATTTCATCCAAAATCAAAGAATTAATGAGACTGACTTCATCAAAGACAACAATATCAAACATATTAGTGCAATTCTAAATATAAATACCAACGGAATGTTGTAAATGTTGTATGATACAAGCCCACACTGAGTACTAAAATCAAAGAATTAAAGAGCTCATTTTAATCACGCCATATCCAATCTCCTTGCATTTGTGCCTTCAAATTGAAATTGAACTTTGACACCCTTCGTTGTGTCCCTGGAATGCAAAACACCAAATGTTAATATAGTGTAACATTCATACTTTCTAATTGTAAGATAATTTGCATTTTCAGCATTGCTTATGCAATAGCATATTCTGGAAAGTTCTAGGGTTTATTAGATTTCAAATAATCTGTTAAGTCTCATTTAATGTGTCCTAGGAAATCTAAGTTGCACCAAGGCGAGATTTGGTTAGTGTCTCATCCATGGAGCATCTTAGGCGCACTCGAGGCGCGCCTTTACAAACTAAGATGGAGTATACAAAATTCGAGCCCTCCAATATGTTTTCCATACGTTGATCACTGGCCCAATGACAATGTATTAGCTAATTTGCTGGCAAGGTGAAACAAATTAAAATATACGGAGTAATAAAATTTAGTACATATTATTCCGTCTAATTCCTTTGAATTGACTTATTTGTTCAAAATCCACATCAGAAATTTTGAAAAATGGAATGATTTAGAGTCGGAGGGTGTATGCCTTAAAATAATAGTCTCACAATGATGAAATCAAATTAAAAATGAGCATTTCCTAATTTGGTAGTCGTATAATTAATAGTAACATAACCATAATTCTACAACCAATACTTATAGCTATATTGCGCAGACAATCGCACACTGGACACTCGGACATAGGTATGACACTTGGATACTGAATTTTATACCAAAAACATGATATTTTTTCATATAATAGTCAAATCTGACACCTGGACACGTATTCGTGTAGGATACTTCTCACTGAGTTCGAGCAAGATAGACTTATAGTGACTACATACAAATCACTTACTTCGTATTCATCTATAAGAACGGTCTAAACCCTAGTTACCTACCTAAAATTTTCATTATCGTCCACTTCAAGACTTCAATAGCCAATTTTATTTATTCTGTTAAGGCTTTATTTTGTTAAAGCTGTTAGCGGTTACTACTAAGCAAACTAAAAATTGTGAAAACTCTCAACTCCTTCCTCTAAAGCTTAGTAGTTTGGAGCTAACTTATTAGAAGATGTTGGTAGAGTTGTAGGGTCTATTAGATGAGCTATTTATGCAAGGTGAAACAAACTGCAATAATGACCTTATAAGAGGGTCAAATGTTGGTATAATTGAATATGAACAATTGAACACTACAAATTCAACAACTGAAAAACTAAATGTCAAAGGAGATAAAAAAATGTTAAAAAATCAAAAAGAGATGGTATTGCACTAATCGAACTTGTCCATAGAATCTTTAAACTCCTCTGCAACCATTAATCTCGGATCACTCCGGCTATAATTTTTGGATTAAAAATCAAACAAAGACCCCTAATTTTCGATATTTAGTCATTTCATAATCAACTAAGTTAAACATCTTTAGATAATAGATTTCACCTTAAATCATAAGCAAACACGACCAAAATAAGAAACAATACCAAATAATGTTGCCATCTTGATTTTCTTTGGAGATAGATCTGCCACCATTAATCAAGTTTATTTCTTGATTAGTTAATTTGGAGAATTGCATAGTCTAATAATTGAGTCTTTTTGAGGTCTTAGTTCAGTGGTGAAGACGGAGGTATCCTGGACAATAGGTCCTAGGTTCGATTCCCCTTCCCCTCTATTGTAATGCGACCAAGTGCGTGTTTCGTTGAACCAACAAAAAATAATTGAGCCTTTTTCACGCTAAACACCCAAATCATTTTCGCAAATTAAGTCGCTTACCATTAATCGAATCTGCCAAACTAAGTAAGTTAAGTTAATCCCTAAATTAGATGACATCTACAAAAAACTACGTATAACCTAAAACGACTCAGACGAAGAAAAATGACAGAAAAAAAAAGGAATTACCGGGTAATTAAAAGACTATAGTAGAAATAATATGAAAACTATCACAAATTATTCGATATTTCGTAGAGATGGCTAAATATAACAACAATTCATTATTTTCAAAAATCCTCTTTTAATAAATTATGTCAAAAGTAATTAAATTGTTTGTAAATAATACAAAACTAGATTTCATGCCCGGGCGTTGCCCGGGTAATATCTTAACATGGTTTTAAAGTAATTATCGTAACAGTTAATCTTCTAAAAATAAATTCAGGTATGATTGTTTTTTATGACTAATAAAACATCAGATGTATCAGGCTCGTATTCTTTTCTTATTATCTCGTATTTTTCTTACATTAGTTAGTATTCTTTTTATATTAACATGTATTCTTACATGCTCATATTTGTAAGTTCGTGATCCTCTTATACGCTCGTATTCTTATATATCTTAATAGCTCGCATATTTTTTACATTAGCTCGTATTCTTAGCATAATAGCTTTATTAGCTCGTATTCTTACATTAATAGCTCGCGTCCTTGTGTGCTCGTAATTTTTAGTTCCCGATTCTCTTAATTTCTTATTCCTTTTACTGTTTGACATTACCTTGTATTTCTTATATATTCGTAACTTGTAACTCGTATTCTTTTAGTTATACCTCGTAATCTTAAGTGCTTATTATATCATGTGATTTTACGTCTTGCAAATCTAGTTCTATTTTTTTAGCTCAGTGTTTCAATTAACTCGTGTTTTCGTATTTTGTTTACATTAGCTCATATTCTCATTTTAGTCGGCCGTATTCTTATGTGCTCGTATATTTAAGTTCATGATTCTTTTAATCTCGTATTCGTATTCATTTGTGCTCATATTTTGAAGCTCGTCTTAAATTATCTTAATAGCTCGTATTGTTTTAGCTTGTATTCATTTGTGCTCGTATTTTAAAGCTCGTCTTATCTTAATACCTCGTATTGTTTTTACATTAGCTCTTATTCTTTGCTTAATAGCTCGTATTCTTTTTATATTAGCTCGTATTCTTAGGTTAATAGCTCGCATTCTTTTGTGCTCGTATTTTTTAGTCCGTGATTCCCTTAAACTCGTATTCTTTTTACATTAACTCATATTCGCATGTGTTCGTATTCTGTAGCTTGTATTTTTTTTTAATTATACCTCGTAAATTTAAGTGCTTAATATATTCATCAATACATATATTTATGCTTTTAAGGAAATCAACATATTATATCATAACTTTATGGTAGCCAAAATTCTTAGTTATTAATTATTTTATTAACGAATTCAATAATTATTCAATTGATATTTTACTACTATTTAATTATCTTTTTATTTATATACTTAATTTGTTTAACCAAAGTAATAACCAATGTAATCACTCTAAAAACAATAATTATCAAACTGATATTTTATTACTATTTAATTATCTTTTTATCTTTTTATTTATATACTTGATTTATTTAACCAAAGTAGTAGTCAATGTAATCGCTCTAAAAACAATAATTATCCTACTGATATTTTATTACTATTTAATTATACTTTTATTTATATACTTCATTTATTTAACCAGAGTAATAGGCAATGAAATTGCTCTAAACAATAGCCAATGAAACAATTATTTTAGTAACTAATTCAATAATTATCCAACTGATATTTTATTACTATTTAATTATCTTTTTATTTATATACTTAATATAATTAATCAAAGTAATGACCAATGTAATCGCTCTAAAAACAATAATTATCAAACTGATATTTTATTACTATTTGATTATCTTTTTATTTATATACTTAATTTATTTAACAAAAGTAATAGCCAATGAAATTGCTCTAAAACAATAACCAATAAAATTGCTCGAAAAGTTCCTGTTTTAAGTATATATATTGATTGTGACGGGCCACATATAATTTGTGTTTAAAATATTCATAATGTTTTGCCAATAGCCAACAACATTCCAAATATTGAAAAATGTCTTTATAAACTACATTTGTTAATATATTACATTTATTAGTTTGTATTTCTCCAATATAAAACTTCCAAACCCTTATTACGGATAACCTAAAAAATACGGAGTAGTAATATAAAGTGGGTCATGTTTCAATAGTAACATAAAGTCGACAACACCTAATAATGTTGACTCTTATATGACAATTGAGAGTTGAGACGGAGTCATCTTTGTTCTGGGAGGAAATATTTCGTCTCAATTTACCTCTTGCGACGGATATTTAGGGCCAACGTTACTTTTGCGACAAAACCAAATGACGTTTTCGACGGACATTTCTGTCATGTTGACCTTTGTTTTGCGTACTATAGTGTTAAAACAATTTATAATATCTCACATATGCTAAAAAACATTACAAATATTGAATATTTTCTTCCATTACATTAATAGTTATATTACATTCATCAAATTGTTTTCTTTCACCTTAAATTTCCGGACCCTTCTTACACGTGACCCCAAAAATAGTTTCATAAAATCGATCATGTCTAAAAACATGCCGTGATTAATAATAGTTAAGAAAACTACTTATATGATAATTATTAAAAATTATGGTTGGATATTATATGCTTTGCAAAAATTTGGTATTTATGTGGAAATTAAAAGTATAAGTTCATAAAAAGTAAAGAGTACTACTTTTACAGTTTAGCAAAAATTCAAGAAATTAAGATGGCGAGAAGATCGAGACAAATGGAAAATAGTGTAGAATAACTTTTACAAATTAGAGAAGGTGATACCGAAGATGTCTTAGTCTAGTGGTTAAGACGGAGGTATGGTGGACCATAGGTCCCAGGATTGAATCCCCTTCCCCTATTGTGTGCGACTAAGTGCGGAGCAGAGTAGGGGTAGTGGATGAGTGGGTAGTTTTTGTTTTACGTATTTATCGTGTACATAATCCGTATTTTATACGGTCGATCGATATGAGCGCGACACGTCACCTTTTACTCTAAAATAGCGGTTACCGGTTGTTGCTTTAATATATTAAATGATATCGAATTTATGGAGTATTTCATGTTACATAAACAAAGTCAAAATATATTATATATGGAGTACTTTATTGACAATAATGTAGGTAGAAAATGTGAGGAGATATACGCTGTCAAAAGTGTTTCGTATAATTACGATGATTTTTTTGGAGAGGTAAAAAGTAAAAAAGAGAGGATTTTTGTTTTAAATAATAGTGGATGAAAGGCTCTTGGTCTCGTCTCGCTTTTCTTTGGCTGCGGTTGAAGTCATATGTATTGTTGTTTCGTGTTAGGGTGCAAACTGCAATTTCATGTGCCACATTAATAATGTAAATGTGAAAACTCATATTCATAGGTGTCATAAAATACTCCCTCCTACCTATTTAAAGTGTCTCATTGTCTTCAAAGGACAAATTTTATGGTTTATTAATTGTTTATTATTTTGGTTGAGTAGGGGTATGTTGATTGGAGAGAGGGTGTTTTATTTTGTGTAAAGTAAGTAGGATTAGTGAGCTTCTAATCATTCCCTCCCATTTTTAACCCAATATTGTTTCCCTCCTTATTCTGTTTCATTATTGCCGAACAGAAAACTCTTTCACTCCAGATAAACGGTTTTCGTACACTTTGTTTTGCGTAAAATAAAAATTACACCATACCGATTAAAAACATAAATTAAGTTCCATAAATTACATTTCAGAAATTAAATTACATAATTACATAACATAAATTAAATTACAAAAGTTACATGACGTTAATTAAATTAACTAAATTAAAATACGTAAACTAAAAGACGGACTTCAGAATAGCTTCGATTTCCATCGTTTTTTTTATTGGCCCAAACGAGATGTCCCATTAAGCAAGTAAACTGAAACAGTGTCAGCCCCAAAACAGTATACAGAAACTCATCTAATTCTGAAATTAGACCCACAAATTAAATTTGGAGCCAAATTAGAAAGAGATGAAAAGTTGGCGCCAAAATGAAATTTTACAAACTGATGCAAAGTTCTCAATGCTATAAATAGAAGTCACTATTTATGGACTTCATTCATGAGCAAACAACCAAAGTATCCCTTTCTACCAACATTTAGAATAAATCAGCAATACAACAGCCAAAGTATCTCTTTCTACCAACATTTAGAATAATTCAGCAATACAACAATCAATGAGGAAAAATCTTACCAACTTAGAAAGATCTAAAATAAATGAGACATTATTAGAACACAGTAAAAATCGGAAGCCAAGCTACGGTATTATGAACGAATTGGCAGCAAGGTTCATGGTCGACTATTAGCAGAATATGGAAGACGGCTGAAGCACAAAGGGCATCAGAAACTATTGTAGATGTCAGCAACAAGAAACAAGGTTGCAAACGTTCTGGGAAGGCAGTGTTAGATGAGGAAAAAATCGCATCAATTGATTTACTAAACAGGACTACACAACAAGACCTTGCAGACAACCTAAGGGTAAGTCAATCTACTGTTTCAAGATGGGTAATGACTAAGAAAATAAGGGCACACACAAATGCATTAAAGCCGGGTTTAAATGATAATAACAAGCTTGCTAGATTAATGTTTTGTCTCAAACATATAGAGTATCATCAGTTAACAAAAACAGTGGTATTCAAAGATAATAGGCACATAGTTCACATGGATGAAAAATGGTTTGCTAAAACAAAACCTTCAACTCGGTTTTATATGGGTAAACGTGAAACTAATCCTCATAGATGCGTACAGTCTAAGAACTTCATAGAGAAAGTAATGTTTATGTGTGTCGTAGCTAAACCCGAGTATGGGTCAGATGGTGAAATGGTCTTTGATGGAAAAATTGGTATTTGGTCATTTGTTGTGCAAGTACCAGCTAAGAGAAATTCCAAAAATAGAGTGGCAGGCACAATGGAAACAAAATGTATAGAATCAATAAACAAGCAAGTGACTAAGGACATGGTCTTAAATTGTGTGTTGCCTGCAATAAAGGCTAAGTGGCCTAACAGTAGGAGTAAGCATGTGGTTATTCAACAAGATAATGCACGTCCACATTTTACAAATGAAGATCCTGATTTCAAAGAAATGGCTACGGCAGATGGATGGAGGATTGAAATGACCTATCAAACACCCAATTCACCAGACTTGAACGTCTTGGATTTGGGATTTTTTAGGTCAATTCAATCCCTTAAAAAAAAAAAGCAATCAAATTGGATGAATTGATACAGAACACATTGGATGCATATCAAGAATAAGATGCATTGAAACTGAAGTATGTATGGTTAACATTACAAGCATGCATAGTAGAAATAATGAAAAGAAAGGGAGGTATTGACTATGTTGTACCACATATGCACAAACATAGTCTAGCAGCTCAAGGATTACTTCCTGAATACCTTAATGTCGACATTGACTTAGTGAAGGAATGCGTATGGTACATCAGAATGTTGGAGATGCATCACTTATAAGTGACTTGGTTAATGCACTATCAGATTTAACAGAGAATGCGCAGAATGCAGAGAATGAAGCAAGCACCAGTGGTACCAGTAATGAACCAACAGGGGAGGTTGAACCTGTTGGCACCATTACTGAAATGGTCATTGGGTCAGACAACTCAACAATGGAGACAGACATGCCACCAGTGGGTCAGATATCTTGTTGGTTAGAGGATTGTTGTGCTGATGAATGAATACTGTACTCGTACTAAGGAGTTAACATTTTGCAGGTATAATAAGGACAGATAATGTATGTTTTGAAGACAGGAAGGTTTTGCAGACAAGTTAAGCAAGGGATTGTCAATAGCAGACACAGAAATTAAGCAACATAAGCATCAGCAGGCACAATCAGCAGCAGTTTTTGAAAACAACTAAGGTTTTGCAGACAGGAAGGTTTTGAAAGCAACATAAACAACAAAAGCATCAGCAGACATAAAGGTTTTACAGACAAGTTTTTGAAGGCAGAGCATGGTAATTAGCAAATAACTTAAGCACTGTAATCAGTAGACTATTTAAGCACGCAAACTTTGCATCTCTTTTGTAAAAGTCAGTGGCACACATTGATAATATGTTCAGGCTAATATGTTCGAGTCTAACTAGCAAATGTTAACACACTCGTCAACATTGTTGACCATAGACAGCCTCATCACTACAAACGGTGGTGGCATTGTCTACGGCCAAGAACGTTTTAGGGTATCAATCCCCTCACAAATATCATCGGGTTATTCACAAAACGATGGAAATTATCATTGATTTAAAAACCGTTATCATCATTAGTCCGTAAATTTTAAAAACAAAAATTAAACGCAGGGATTTAGAAACAACCTTCGTAGATCAAGCAATATTAAAGGCAGAATGATTCATCAGACTCGTTCCCGTCAATACCGGGCCAATACTTAGCCAACTGCTTCAGAAACCAAGACCGAATAATAGGATTATTTCGTATACTGGCCGGATCTAGGGTTTCCGATGAACAAACATTCTCAGGGACACATGCAGCCTCAGATTTCATCTCCCGTATACTCAAATCAACCTCGTATTCCATTAAAACCCCATACTCAGGCCAGTATTTTACCAGATCTTGCATAAAACTCAATCTACTTTGTGGAATCTTACGACTGGCTAACCAAAGTTCCCCCTTCCTCTTCATATCCTCTTCCTTATTTCTACTTTCGACACATGCAAGGATTTCAGATGACCCAACATCAGATCCCTCCGGCTTCGCCTCTTTCTCATCATCAATCTCATCTTCACCACAATCATACAAATCTTCATAAGCCTTCTCCATAGCACGGACATCAAGAGGCTCAGAACATAAATTACGATTTTCAATTTTCTCGAAACAAATATCACGATTTCAGAAGAGAAAAGAGAGTTATTTTAGTGAAAAATGGCGAAGAGAGATTATCAAAGGAGAAGAGAGCTTATCAGAGGAGAAGAAGAGAGATTATCAGAGGAGAAGAGGAAGAGAGAAGTCAGAGAGAAACAATAATCGAAGAAGAAGAGTGAAGAGGAGAGAGGAAGAGGGATGGCTGCGTTGAAGGATTAGGGTTTGATGGGGTTTTTGTGGCGGGAGGGGTTAGGGTAAACAGAGGTTAAATGGGTTGGGTTAGTATAAGTAAATAGGTTAGTGGGTATAAATTAGGCTAATTGGGCTGGGTAGTTAGGATTAATATATTGGGTAATGGGTGGATGGGTGAGTAATAAGTAATATATAGTAAGGGTAGAATGGTAAAAAAATGGAAAAAAACTTACCAAAAGAGAACAATGGGACATTGTCCTGAATAGACCGAAATGGACAATAGACATTTAAGACGGGTAGGAGGGAGTATAATAGTATAAAGCCTTTTGTAAAGAAGATCAAGAATACATCTGTGAGAGCTAGCCAAAAACAGACAATATCGTATTATTATTGTCAGTGAGCAGTGAACACCGGTGCAATCGAGGCTCAACACGAGGTATTCACGTTTCCGCACAACATTTCAAAATATGCACTCTTGTTCTGCAATATGCATTTTACCATTTGAATCCTTAATTTTCCATCGTCTTATTTCTCTCCTCTTTTATTAGCTAGTTTATTCTTCAACTTAATTCGTAATCACTTACAATTTTGTTCCAGAATATGCGTTCTTTTACAATATACTTATGTTAATCATTTAATTGCCCTTAAAGTCAACAAGAACTCACACAAACAAAACTCACCGGACCCCAATTACTAACCCGCTGGTATAATCCAAACCCGATACGACAAGACCCGATGCGTTGTTACACATGCAATGATAATAAGATGTCACTCTCCTTTGTAGGTCACTTTTGTGAACTTCATTTAATTTAATTTAATTTAATTTAATTTAATTTAATTTATTTTAATCTAATCACATTTTATATAAGCCACCCGGAATCTCAATAGTTTTTTGGTCGTGCTGACGGAATCACATAGTAGTAGTGTGATTAGTGTCTACTAAGTAAGTATCATACATTATCCTGCTCGATCTAATTAAATACGTACGTATTATAATAAGATTATATAATTTTATTGCGCCCCCTGTGGACTGCATATTACGAAGTAAAAGTTTATCAACAAACTGACAACTTATTTTGGACTCATCATCCTACCCGAGCTATTACAGCATTACGTATTACCCTCAGATACTAATTCTTCTTTTAGATGATTTATTTTCGTCTAAAACGGTAAGATAAGGTTTTGTAACTATTTTTATAGTCGGATGTAATAACAATGGTTAGTTAGTGTTACAACTTATTATTTTTTCCATAATACACAGTTGACCGTAAAATGCTCCTAAAATTTTACTTCGTATTTTATTATTTCAGACAAAAATAAAACGGTTGAAAAGAGACTAACACTACCTAAATAAAGGCCTGAATTGCACGCGGAGGCCGGAACCGAACACTTTGAAACATCAGGAAACCAAAGTGAATTACAAATTTAGCTGATGGTCATTAGAATTTGAGATTGGAAATTACCAATAGGCAATAGTTATTGTTGTATTATACAATTGTTGATAGTTAGTCGAGATTTTCAGTTTTATTTCAAGCAGTTCTTGCTTCAGACGAGTTAATTCTATTATAAGCTTGTGATCTGACTGACCTCTTACAAAAAAGAAGAGGGGACAGTTGGGTCACCCTTCATGTGCTTTCCACCTACCTCTCATGAGTATTTTGTGAGAGGAAACGTTATCCGTCACAATACCGTCGTCACATATGAGAATTTGTGTTTATTTTAATGTCGCATTATGTGTTACACTCTATACCTAACTTAATCAGTAAGTCTCCTTTGCGACGCATATATCAGTAGCAAGATTCTAACGGGTCAAGTTTTCCAACTTGTCTAGATAAGACAACGCATAGGGAGTCTCAAAAGGCTGTTCTTTTGCTACTTAAATGAGTTATATTTGACCCGTTGCAAATTTGCGACAAATGAGAATTTGTGTAACTTAATATATCATCTTATCTATATTAATATAAGAACATTTCGTACAATGTCGTGCGTCCACATCATCACATCCGTTTTCTTTTATCTTTTCATTTTTAAATAAACGTAGGGCCCAACACAAAAGGTACGTAATTAATTTATGAAAAACCGAATTTAATAATAGAATTTCATCGAATAATCAATACAAAACTTCAATGAACCAACATCCGCAATTTCATTTATTTTGCATAAATAATTCAATATGAAAATGCAGAATTTTCTCAAAAGTCCACATAGTCTATAAATACTAAAAAAATAAAATAAAAAGGATAAATAAAAAACATTATTATACAATGAAAATATAAATGATAGAAAAATGGTAAAACAAATAACGTTATTATATTATTTTACAAGCTTTTAACTCTAACATTTTGACCCTCATAATTTCAAATTTTCAAGATATTACTAAATTTCGGTAATTTTTTGAATAAGAAATAGTTTTCAACAAAAAACTGATAATAAATAATATTGTTTTAATTTTCAATTTTAAAAATGAGATCTACAAAAAGCCAACATAATTAATGAACTATAAAACTCTGTTGAGTAGATTTTAGAGCATTTGTTAAAATAATACTCTAAAGGAATTCGCTATAAATATTGAGCTTATCCACTAGAATAAGTAAATTTCAAAATTTTGTTATAATGTTTTTACACTTAATTCATGCATATTTTCACGAATTTAAGACATTTGTAAACTTCAAACCCTTACAACTTTTACACGTGTTTTAAACTATTATCATTATAAAAAGAAATAAAGTATAAAATATACATATATTTTGGTTTAACATTTGTAAATATTAATCATTAATTATATCGATGTTATTAAAATTATACTTGTGCAATTTTACAGGGGTTAAAAATTATCTTATCTATAAATACAAGAACATTTCGTGCAATTTCGTGCGTCCACATCATCACATCTATTTTCTTTTCTTTTTTATTTTTAAATAAACGTAGGACCCACCAAAAAAGGTACGTGATTAATTTATGAAAAACCAAATTTAATAATAGAATTTCATCGAATAATCAATACAAAATTTCAATAAACCAAAATCCCCAATTCCATTTATGTTGCATAAATTATACAATATAAAAATGCAGAATTTTCTCAAAAGTCCACATATTCTTTCAATAATAAAAAAATAAAATAAAAAGATCAGCAAAAAAAACATCATTATACAATGAAAATGTAAATGATGAAAAAATGGTAAAACAAATAACGTTATTATATTATTTTACAAGCTTTTAACTCTAACATTTTGACCATCATGATTGCAAATTTTCAAGATATTACTAAATTTCAGTAATTTTTTGAATAAGAAATAGTTTTCAACAAAAAAATGATAATAAATAATATTGTTTTAATTTTCAATTTTAAAAATGAGATCTACAAAAAAGTTAACATCTTACTTATAAAAACAACAACCACAAAGCTTATGTGGCGGCCTGTGGTTGAAAGTTGAAATTTTAAAAAAAATATTTATTTCGTGTGGTGGGTCACCCATGTTATTTAGTTCGATTTAATTTGGCAAATAAATACACCCATAATCCTAAAAAAATCATGTACATAAAGTTCTGTAGATTAATTAAGTCAAATATCAATTTTATATGATTAAATATCCAAGTGATGATCAAAATATAGAACAACGAAGAAATATTTGATGTTATGATTGTATAATATTTTGAGAATTAAAGTAAACTTCATATTGTAAGGACTAAATTGGATGCAACATAAACTTATGATTTGATGAAAAACATTAAAATACAATTATATTCTTAACAAAAATACTTATACGATAAAAATATTACTCAAACGACCCTTAATATTTAAGGCTCCCTATTATATCGGATAAAAAAAAAATATTATTTTAAAAGAATAAAATAGGAAAAAATAATAATTACTCTTTTCTTAAGAATAAAAATCACGTTTGTATATAGTAAAAATAAGTATATTCTTAATGCTTATAGGAATAAGCATATTATCATCATTTTATTTTACAAATTATATTTTAAAAAAAAATACTCCATACTAAAATATCGGAGTAAAAAGTGACTCAAAACAACGAGAAAAACAAAATAGAAAAATATAACAAATACGTCAAAAAACACTCAAGGAAATTTTCTTGATAGAGTTCCAAGGATGAGATAAATAAAGAACGTTCAAAAACCATAAATAAAATTGCTATATGAAAAAAATAACCCCAAAAAAAATGATGAATAAGCTGCTACTATAAAAACAACTGAAAATGTTCGATTATCGTCTGTAATTCTATACACTATTTATCGTCTGCAAAAGGGATCCATACATACATCTTTTGAAACTTTTAATAGTTACACTTCATGTATGAACCCTAATAATAAGATTAAGGGTGAGATTGAGTGAGAAAGAACGGAGTTTTTAGGCAATAATATATAATTACGGTTGTACATAACTTTGGGGTCGTATTTATTTTGGCATTTAAGAGAGAAGAATTTTGAGATTAGGAGCTAAGAGACAAATAGCTAAGCGGCTCAAATAGGGAAATGACAATATATTTAGGTTAGGGTAAAGAAGAGTGTTTATATGGATGATAGTTCATAGTGATAAGTTTAAAGTATATGGGCCAATGCAAAGAGCCAAAGAACGTAGTTCATATTCTTAATAGTATAGGTCCATAATGATAAATTATTGAAATGCATGGATATACTAATAATAATAACTAGGTTAAAAGTCGTACATTATAAATTAGTAAATTAAATCTTAAAACATAAAATTATAGAAATACTATCATTATTGAACGGATTATTCGTCTTAAACTTAAGACAAGTCAAATATTTGAAATAAGTAAAAATAGAATGCATGGGGAAAAATAATATATTTGTTAACATATATAAGTAGGATGATAATTAACTCATTTTAAAGTTAAGATGGATATCCCTTAAAGATGTATGTGACATAAGTTTGCATATATAGGTCACTTTTTTTGAGTGAATTGAACCAATTTACGTTTAAAAGATAATTTTGCCCAGTTAAACAGGTCGGATTGGCCGAGTCAGAATACGGGTCGTACCGTATAAGAAGTCGGAATACAGGACATTAAAGTTATCTAAATGGTTGTTTTAGAGATAAAGTACTAAAATAAATATTTTTTTTTGTATTCATATTTAACATAAACTAATCATTTACATAGTGGTAGATTTGGACCCACAATAACGAATTATTTTATGTTGGTGGAGTAACTTCTATTACAATGTGGAGGAGAGATGGTCGTAAGTTACCCATCGTATATTTATAAGAGTTTGCCAATTGAATATGGGGTGTAATATAGTGTTTCATAATTAATCATTTGAAAAACATAAGGGACTTATATTCATATTTAATCAATCTGTTTTTTTTCTCATCGGGTCGAACGAGTTAAGTTATGTGCATCATGTAATTTAACACTTAACATTGTTATACATCACTGTAATTTGGTTAAAACTTTATTCTTAAAATAACTATGTTTTTTATATAGTTGATGTATAATCTATTTACTCTTCTTTTAATGCCACTTCTATATAATAATATAAAAAGGCATGTTGAGCCTCTTTTGAAGCGCCATATGTCACACTATATATTCTTGCCACCTAGCATACCTATTAATATTATTACTTTAAGAATAATAATAAATTTTGTGTAAAAAAAAAGAATACTAATAAATTTTTACTTAACAATACGAAATAAGTGCACATAAATCTAAATAAATCAATAGTAAATTACCCGCCCTTCAATCTTCCCAAGAAAAATCAAAAGTCATATAACACTCTTTCACAATTTTAATGACTTTCATAATTACAATTTATCTTATATAAAGTCCTCTTTTTATTTTGTGTGTTTCCTAAAATATAATAATAAATTTCAAACGTAAACAAGAATAACTCAAAGCACGCATTTTATTCTCATCCTAATTATCATAAAAACAAGGTAAATGTGAATTTTTTTTCCCTTTTTTTAAATATTACTGTTATTAAATTAATTGTTTTATCCGTGTTTTGATAATATTATTTAAAACTGGGATTTTTAATCATGAAATGCTTTAATCGTGTTTAAAAAAAGGTATTCATCAAATTTATTACTTTCATCATTCAAGAAATAAGCTTATTTATTTTTTGTTTTTCAATTAATCGAGTGTCAAAATATTAGACATGTAAAATAAAGAGAAGAGAAAAATTATCCAAAGTTGAAGAAAAAAAGTAGAATATGAAAGAAGTAATATAATTGGTTAGGTGAATACTTTTTCTACTATTTTGAGATAAAACACTTTTCTTTTTTAGTTTTGAATCAGTTGGTACAGTAATTTGTTGTAGTGAGATGATTTGTTAAATTTGGTATGTATTATTTAATATGATAATTCGTGTTTTGAATCAATTGATTTGTATCATTGTATGTATGTATGCATGCATGCATACATGCAAATGATGCAATGTATGCATGTATGTATAAAGTTATTAATGAACAATACATTATTATTATGATATTGAGTTTTATTAGTATTTTATTAGGAATTATTTATAGAGACCAAGGTGAGAATTGTGATAATATGCGGATATGGAAAACAATTATCATGCTCGTAAATTTCTAGCTAATTTCTTTGTTAATAATGATTGTATTCTTTTAATCTCTCATGTTTTGTTTACTCTACTAATTAGGCGGTCATTTTTTTGTCGGCTACCTATATAAAATGTTTACTTTTTAAGATCACTTTTTTTAATTCTCATAAAGTTCCTCAAACTACAAAATGGATTCTGAAAAATTGGAAGTATCTTACGACTGCTATATTTTCTTTTGTTTTTTCAGGACCGAGGTATTTGTATCATGTACTTTCATTAATGGGTCCCTTTAAATTAAAGATATAGAACCTATATATTTATCATTTGATCAATTCATGATTAAATTTTTTTATTAAAACCACATAAAAGAATCATGATAATAATAATATAAATATAAAAAATGCCCTTACAAATCCCGTGATTTTCACGGGATACAAAACTAGTTTTTAATAACAATGTTAAAATTACACTTTTTAATAACAATATTAAAATTACTAACCCGTGCAATTTGCACGGGTTTAAAACTAGTAATTAATGAACTATAAAATGTTGGAGTAAATGTCCTCCACAGTGTGTGATTATTTGAATAAATCTTTTACAAGATCACATAGGGATACTTAGTATATTAATCAGTTGGTTAACGTTTATCGGTGACGATTGACTCACTAGTAGTTTGACGTTACTGTCATATGATGACGATAATCAGCTGATCCCTAAAATTCACACTTATAGGATAGTACTGAGAAATGTGATTATATATTGATATAATTACGTAAATGCTAAACTTAGCTAAATGTAGTTAAGTAGATGATAAACATTTAATATGATTAAATAATAATTAGGAGAAATGAATTAAATGTTAATTCTAATAAATATAAATATATATAAATATTATATTTATTAATTATATTTTAATATATGATATTTTCGAATAATATAATTGGGTTAATTAATTATAAGATAATTAATTAATGTTCTCTGGGAATTATAATGTACACCGAAAATTATTAAAATATGTATGACATTTTAAGGAAATTCGGAATAAGTAAACTGACTTAGAATATTATAATATAATGAGGTTTCCTAATAGAAGTACAATACCAACACAAACCAAAACCCTATAAGAAGGGGATTTCGGCCGTGTGGTAGAGAGAGAAAGAGAGTTGTTTTTCTCTCTTGTTTTCTTTGATCAGTTTATCATCTTAAATCCCAAAACAAATCCTCTAAAATTAATAGTAATTTAGGTGGAACTTTGAAGGGATCTCTCTCAGTCGTCTTGGGTGCAATCTGAGGAGAACTTCTACCTTGAAGTTTGGGTTTATACTAGGTTGTTCTTAGGCCAATCTCATATAGGAACAAAGGTTATTTCTATATTCTTGACTGTTTAATTCTTGCAATTAAGTTTTTATTGAATCGTTTTTGATATAATCCTTGACAGTATTAATATGATTAATACTTTTATAAGTAAGAGTAAATTAATAATAACTTCCTTTTAAAATTCAGTTTTCTAAAATTACTCCCTTATATAATTTTTTTCTAAAGTTACTCCCTTAAGATGTATTTTTGTCAAAAATTGCTTCAAAACTCTAATTCAAGTGACTTATTCTACTAGTTTATTAATTGATTCCGTTTGTAACATAACCAATTTATGCTTTGGAAGGTATAACAAGAATGAATAAGTTCAAAAACATACAAAATAAGTAATCTAACTTTGAATTTTGAAGTAATTTTTAATAAAAGTGTATCTTAAGGGAGTAATTTTAGAAAAAAATTATATAAGGGAGTAATTTTAAAAACTCTATTTTAAAAGGGAGTTATTTTTAATTTACTCTATAAGTAATTTAAGAAATTATTTCCTACAAGTGGTATCAGAGTCATTGTTCAAAATCGTTTTGATAATTAATTGAGAATTAAATCCCACGACACAAGTTTTTTTTTTCACGGTTCAAATTTTTTTTCATCTCTCGGCTTAATTTTTTCCGTGATTGTCACGGCTGGTTCACAACGGTTTTTTTTTTGCTTGTTTCGTTTTTTTTATTTTTTTTATTTTGTTATTTTAATTGTTAAAATAATCATCATATGATGGTGCTCATAACAATGATATAGATCAATGTTTATTAAAAGTTCAATCAACATAATTTTAGAATTAGATTGATTTGTTTTAAATTGTTAAGATGAATGAATATTGTTCATATGAATTAAAAGTTAACCTTAATGACAATATTTGGAAATTTTTAAGATCTAATATGATTAGAACTATAACACATAAATTATGAGATGAACATACCTCCAGCAGATGCTAAATTGGTAGCTTACCGATTTCCAATCCAGTGACCAAATGACAAATGGTAATCTCAGATGGGAGCTGGAGAATAAAGCATTAGTTGTAGGACGGCGAAAATAACCGGTAATCAGAACAGTACGGCGAAAATTGTACGGCTTGCAGCTGGATTTGGAGAGGTTGAAGACGACAAGCATCCACCTTGAGAAGTTGCTATTGAAGTATTTTCATTGTCAGGGAGGTTTGGAAATGAAAGAAGATGGAGAGGGGGATTGGGCGAACCAGATGAGAATTTAGGAAATACAATGGATGGTCATGATCAGAAACGAAATAGACGGATGAGAGTGTAAATGTAAATGAAGCTTGTGGTTCAGATTAACCAACAAATATCCACCAACGGTCGAGATTAACCAGCTTTAAAAAATTTGGAAGGCTAAGATCTTAATTCAATAAAGTAAAATTCTGAATGGATGGTCCAGATTTAATTGAGAAAATGGAATGGAGGGCTAAGATTAAAATTGGAAGAAATCAATTGAATTGAAATGAGAATGGATGGTGAGGATTTGATTGGAAATTGAGATGGACGGCCTAGATCGAAATTGGATTTCCAATTGATTTCTAGCGACGAAACACTATTCATCGAACTTTTCTGAAGTTCGTGCCTTTTAAGGAGAAAGGATAAGGAAATGCAATGAGAGGGTTTTAAGCGGTGACTCGGGAATTTGAGTCGGAATTATTTGTAAACAATAATGCCAAGCGAGATTTAACATCTTAAGGTTTATATAACTTCAAAATGGAACCTATACGATTTATCTTAAAATTAAGTTTACGAAATCTTATTTAAATTATTAAAATTGCGGATTTCAAAAATACGGGATGTTACAATCATCCCAACTTTAAAAAAGTTCCGTTCTCGAAACTTGAACGAAGAAAGTCTAAGAAATCCACCTCACTCAAACAGGTTCGGAATTCGGATGCATGGCACGCATCGAAGCTTCGTTTTCCCATGTCTCCTCTTCGACATCGCTGCACTTCCAAAGAACTTTCAGCAATGACACCACCTGGCTCCGCAGTTTCTTGTCTTGGCGATCTAGAATCTTCAATGGTCGCTCTTCGAAAGCAAGACTCTGCTCTAGGTTGGCGATCTCCCGCTGAAGCACATGGCTCGGATTACTGACGTACATCCGGACATGGCTTTTCATGTTCATGCATATTCAGGGGTGGAGTCAGGATTTGAGACTATATAGAGCTGAATTTAACTGACATACAAACACATTTTTTTGGTACAAAAATTTGTGGAACCGGTATCTGAGCTATATTACTGGTCAAAATGATAATGTATTTAATTCCGTTTACGAGTAAAATATTTATTTATTTGAATAAAAGTACTTCTCGATTAACAAGAATCTCTTGTTAGGTTGAACCATCCATTAATATATGCTACAAAAAATTAATATAATTAATATGAGTACTTTTACAAAAAAAAAATTTACCACATTTCCCAAATTAAAAGATATTTTAATTACTAAATATTTTGAAACTGCAAAAAAATCCTCATCTCTTTCATAAAAAAATTATATACTTTTGTAAGATCGCTTGTTGTAACCGAATTTCTTTATATGATTATATAATTTACCGACTTGTATATTTCTGTAAAATCAAAGTCAAATATATATTTATTTCGAAAAAAAAAGACGTCATATATGAAAATATGAAAGGAATATTGATTCAAATTTTTATCAACATGAAATACGTAAGTGACGATATAACACACTTATTGTTTGATAAAAAAATAAAAATAGCTAAATGTAGGACTCGAACACATGACATTCAGATATACAAAACACTTATTGCAGTCACCACACTCAAATGTGCTACTCTAATAATATATTTATATTAACAACTTTTATTTATTCCTAAACCCGTATAGTGTATAGCCATATAGTCAAAAGGCTATCCATGTGCATATTGTATGTTTATATGAAGATGTCTTGCTTTATAATATAAAAATATAAACAAATAAATGAAAAAAAATAAAGGTAAATAACGGTGGGTCTTGCTTCAAACCACAATTTTGGTCTGAAATAATAAGACGGAATTTTGTAACCATTTTACAGTCAAATGTAACCATTATTTACAAATAAGTTATCATAAGCTGTAACATTGACCATACTATCGTGGTTACATTCGGCTGTAAAAAGTTTACAAAATTCCGTCTTATTATTTCAGACCAAAAATAACGGTCTGAAACAAGAATTTATGGGTAAATAAATGATTACCATGAAGAAGTGCCGACAAACGGAGATACGACAATACGAAAATGAAAAAGAATCAAATCCAAGAGTAAGGTGTTTGATGATGAGCTAATTGGCCCACATCATGGAGTGTGTGGAAATGTGACAAGAATCACGAGCCGTCGCTAAAGGAAGATTCACGTAAAACTTTTGGCCACTCAAACTCTTCAATTAAAGAAGACAAATCCATGGCCACTAGACGAGGATAAATAACTTGGCAACTCCCTTACTCCACTTTATATTTGACATATTATCCCTTTATAACGTCTTCGTCCTTTTATATTAGGTATTCTTTCTGTTTTGATAAATTGTTACTTATTTCTTTCTTATACAAAGATTGTTAAATATGTGAAATAGATAAATAAAATGAAGAAACAATTGCAACTTGTATACACGCTAGCTACTTATTCAAAACTTGCCCAAACTAGGATAAATAACAAATGAATAATACACCTCAATATGGAAATAAATAACGATTCAACTGAATAGGGAGAAGAGAGAAGAACTTTTAGAATCGTATATATATAAAAAACTTTACTACTCCCTTCACACGTTAATGTTTTTCTATTTCTGTAATATATGTGATGAATATTTTAATGAAATAAGAACATTAATATATGGAGGAAGTGATGAAAATATTAAAATGTATATATACTTTTCTTCATTTAAACCTCATAAACTAGTATAGAATTTGTTTGAGAATATATCTTGTGATAAATACATATAGCGTTGTACGAATATCTAATAGTAACTTTAGAATCTCTATATATTACTCTTACTCCCAAAGCTCATGGTTAACCGATGAGTTGAATAACCACCACATCAAAATCATTTGGTTGATTAGAATTTTTTTGATAAATTAAATGATACTCAATCAGTATTCCATATTTGCATAAATATTTAGAATGAACTCACTAGGTCCATATTTTATTTGATCATAAATAAATATATTTAATCAGTTTTTTGTCATTCAAATAACACATTCAAACAAAATTAATAGACGGTATTACGGATTTACGGTGATAATAGAAAAAAAAAGACATTACACTACATTATACGTATGTAAAATAGTTACTCACATTTCGAGACCATTTTATAATTTAAAATTAAAATGATATAAAGTAATGTAAAATAAACGGAGAATCAAATAAAAAGGTAACTTCGGAAATAATATCAGAAAAATAATTGCGTTATTTGTACAAATTACCGTTTCAATAACTTAGTTAGAGACCGTAACTAAACGAGGGTGACGATTGACGAACCTGAATGGAAGTGGAGTATATAAGTTGGGAAAAACAGGAAGGTATTCGATAGTGAGGCACACCAAAGCAGCTGTCATCCCTCATCACCGCAAGTCATTTCTGGACTTGTGTGGGATTATACAGCCTGCTTTGCTTACTTGCTTGCTCTTCTCCTTACCCTCCTCCCATGGCTTCCTCTCTTTGTCTTTTACCCTTTTTCTTATTTGCTCTTTCCTTTCTTGCCTCATCTTCTACCTCCACTGCTGCTTCTAATGATATCCTACATGGTACTCAAATTTATCATCTTTTCTGGGTTTTCATGATTTTTATTATTCGGTTTAGTCTGGATTCGAGTCGGGTAGATCACTACTTTTGATGTTCTTCTGGAAGTGAATATTTTTTATGTTGCACCAATCATTTCATTGATCATTGATTGATTTAATCATTGCTGTGGAATTGATGTGCAATCATTATATAGGCTAAGGAAAATCAGGATTTATTTATAATTATAAAAAGGGATTTATTACATGTTTATAACGGAATCTGAATCTCTGATTATTTAAATTAGATGAATTATTCGATAGTGATACTTTGTTCTAACTGTTTGACCTGTGTTTCATGGGTACTTAATTGACGATTCCAATCATTTGTTTACTTATTTATTTATTTATTAGCTAGTGTTTTAATCAAACGTAAATAAATGATCGAACACGGAATTCTTGTGTAAGGTGATGTTACACAATATGTTCGTAAAACGGATCTTTTTAATAACTAATTTTTCATATAAACGGGTTATGAATCTATTTACACGATGTTTGTATAATGCGGTCTTACATGAGAATAAGTTTATGATATGATGTGATGTAGGAAATGATGAATCAGAAGGAGGTGTAGGACATGAGTTGTACAAGGAATTTCTGAGAGAAGAAGCAGTATCTAGATTAAATGAGCTCGGAAAGGTATACTATTCAAATCAAAACTTAGCTTTCATGTACTATACTGATTCATTCAATTAAATATTGAGCTTATGATTGCTGTTTTAATTTGTTTTTGATAATATGTTGTAATTGGTCAATCTGTGTCTTCATTGACTTTGTGGGTTCTATAAATTGATGTCACTGTCCAATTGCATGTAACTCACTTAATTCTTTCACAAGTGAGCCACACGGGCCGCGTTGATGTTGACGTTAAAACTTGGTCATGTTTTTCACCTTACGGACTTTACCACCTAAGCTAGTTGACTTCTGAACCAGTAAACATTTTTGTAGGATCACAATAGTCTTCTGTCAGGTGAATAACTCGTCCTGTCAGCAAGTTGTTTCAGGAATAATCTTATGTACTGTTGCATTTTTGGTACTTTTGACGCGTATTTTAACATATCATCATTGTTACCGTCATCTCATGTTAACAAGCTGTAGAAACAATTTGAGGGGTCGGCTGGAATTTGTAAGTTTGTTGGAACTGGTACCACATCTTTGTTATGAATGTCATGGAAGATAGTTGTACTATTACCAATCATCTTGGAGAGTGCCATTTACTTCATGATATCATCATTTGGTAATAGTGTCCTTGCACAACTGTCAAACTTGTTGATAGTACAAGCATTGTTCCGATATTTCTGTAGATGTGCACAATTTGGCTAAATTTGACATAAACTGGAAGGAACAAATGATAATGTTGATAATGATTGCCATTTTATGGCAGTGTTAGCTATGATAGAGATGTCTTAACTATTCATAAATCATAAGGGACGTTAGTATAGCATGTTGCTTGTGATCAAGAACAATAACGAACATTTCTTTCGTCGTTTCGTATTGAACAATCTGTTATATTGTCTTATCATAGAATGGGAGCCATTATTTTGTTGAAATGGTTTCTAGACTAATGTTATTATGAGACTCTAGCTAGTTTAGATTTTGAGTCAACAAGAAGCATGGATGGTTAATTAATTGTGTTTGATAGGTAAGTGATGTAGATGGATACCTTGAGAGGACATTTATGAGCCCTGCTTCAATAAAAGCTGCGAGTGTTATTCGTCAATGGATGGAAGATGCTGGCTTGAAGACGTGAGGATTCTTCCATTATTTTAACGTCAATAAAATTCTAGCATGGTATGTTAAATTGTATCTCGATGCAGGTGGGAGGACCCTATGGGTAATGTGCATGGCCGTGTTGATGGAATGAATGCAAGTGCTCCTGCATTGTTGATTGGCTCACATCTGGTTATTTCCTGCTCTTGCCTTTCATAGTTTTTGTTTGGAGGATCTTATCTGGATAGTAGATTCATGGTGCATATGTTCTGTTTTATTTTGTTACATAGGATACTGTGGTGGACGCGGGAAAGTTTGATGGGGCATTAGGAATCATATCCGCAATATCAGCTCTAAAGGTATTGAAAGTCATCAACAAGTTAGAATCGTTGAGGCGCCCGATCGAGGTCAGTATTCGCTTCCTGATACTCCGTCTATATATTCTCTTACAGTACAAAAGTTACAAGCTTTTAAAGATGGTAATATGAAAGTAGTTCTTATAAATCAAGCATGACAAATTTGATATTAACTATGTATATTTGGAAAAATTGATGGTAAAAAGTTAGCTAACTTAGCTTTGGTTAACCACCAAAGTCAAATGGGGTTGAAATCTGAGATGGAGGTAGTCTCATATGTTGGATACTCTTTTGAAAACGTAAATACAATCTCGATTGATACTTGGCATTTTACTGGCGATTCCACTCTTTAAAAATCTTCACTGTTGTTTGCGTTATCGTCTTTGTTGGTTTTTGTCTGACTTCTTAGCTATTCAAGATTTCAATCTGCTTCATTGTCGCTGTCGAAAAGCAGATTCTTTATGCTACCAAAAACGAGCTTTAACATTTGATCTTTCTGCATTAGTCTGTTGAGAATTTGCACCATGCTATCATTACAGATTGCTGTTCCAAAATGAAATTGCATCATAAAATGCATGAGATTTCTATTTAACGACATAGAGTTTAGTGAGCCTGTTTTGCTTTATTACACGATGTATTTGAAACTTATCTGATATTTACGCTACTTTTAACCATGAATTGGTTCTTTGCGGTGAACAATTTAGGTCATAGCCTTCAGCGATGAAGAAGGTGTGAGGTTTCAGTCAACTTTTCTAGGAAGTGCTGCAATTTCTGGCATCTTACCTGCTTCCTCTTTGAGTGTGGCTGACAAGAGGTTCAAAACTAGTTTCCTGCAGTATTTGGCCACATGCTTTTAATGCACATCTGCTAATTTTTCCTTTTGTTGCACCTTATCCAGAGGGAAAACATTACAAGATGTTCTTAAGGAGAACTCAGTTGAGGCGACAGAGGATACCCTTCTCCAGCTAAAGTATCAGCCACAGTCTGTCTGGGGTTATGTGGAGGTATGCTAAATATTTTGGTTTTTTAACCGCAGCCATTTTAGTTCCACAAAAACTTAGTACTCCGTGAAAGACAGTTCTAAATGTGAGACCAATCCATTAATCATATTATATACTTAAATGAGAAATGCATAAACATTTGGTTTTTTGAGCCTTCTAAATTTGGGTTTATATATGTGCTGCAGGTTCACATTGAACAAGGGCCCGTTTTAGAATTAGCTGGTCTTCCTCTTGCGGTAGTGAAAGGCATAGCTGGGCAGACTCGCTTGAAGGTACATTCGCTATGTTACTTTTTTGTAGTTCAACAGACTCTTTCCGATCAATGAAATAGAAACAATACAAATGGACTATCAACCAGCACTCCAAGACCTTTCGTTAAAAAATCTTTCAGGGTAGCTAGTACTACAAAGTTGTCATATGAACCAGACGAACATCAGCTTATGTCCTGGCTAACCCAGGCATTCGTCCACACAACTTCTGAGGGAAAAAGGTTGACCACTAATCCCTTTCTTTGCAGTAGTTATTACTTATGGTGCAAACTCTACATCTTCACATAGTTCCCATACGGCAACATGATAATCAAGTACACATTTATGAGGAAATATTATGCTTGTTCTAATTTCTTTCATTATCTAAGAAAATGTGAAAGACATGGACATAAAATAGTTTGGGGTTTCTGATCCACGTGTCTCTGTACACGATATTCTTAGCACAATGCACACAATCCCATTTCCACCAAATCCAGAAATTTTCCATACAGTTTTCTTTATGCTGGTAGGACTCTCATTTTGTCCATGTGGAATTGTGTATTGATGCTTTACACACTTGAAATTGCAAGTTTCTAAAAATATTTATGAAATTTAAGGGTACAGTCAGGAAATCTGGATGAATGGAAGATCTTCTTTTGGTTTAAAAACTTGCTCTGATTTGCAAGCATGAGGGCCATGAGTGGAAATGCAATGTGCAGTTCCATTCATGTGAGAGGATGGACGACTGAGGTCTATGTTAATCGGCCTAGTCGACACGGTGTTAGGTTCAACATGGTGTCAGTGTTGGCTGTTTGACACACCGTTTTAACATTTAATGAGTGTCTTGCCCAGTTATTAGACACAGCCACATGTAAAATACTTAAACTAGCCGTGCTGTACGCGGCCAGAAAAAGGGGGAATTTTTTTCCCCTCTTTGTTCAACCAGGGACATGCCCCCTTGTCTCCCTTTTCATTTTTTGAAATTGTTCCAAGTATACTGTACACCCTATTACTTATCTCTTAATTTTCTCGCTCGTGATCTACATTTTGACATTTATTGAGAATATGAGGCAAGCGTGAGTGTTGTGTCTGATTTTGGTCTGTCGCCTGTAAGCCATGCGTTCTATGTCGGTGGTCATGTCCGATACGCGAGACAGTGAGGGAAGTTAAGTGTTAGAAGTAATGAAGTAACATAGACTTGGAAGCCCTTCTCTTAAGTGTTTTCTACAATAATTTTTAACAATAAGAAGTAAACAACATTACATGGTCTCTCAATGGCTTTCGCCTATGATAAAATCAGATGTGCATAATCTTACACAAATGATGGAAAGGCATAGAACTTGTTTTTGAATGTGCAGAAACGAAAATTGCATCGAAATTGCAGTTACCAACTACTAACGCAATACATAGAACCTGTTTCCCAGTGCGCCAATATAAAAGTTGTGGTGAAATTTGCAGAGACCAACTACTAAGTGGGACGTCAAGTTTGTATGGGAAAATTACAATCTCACATCTAGTTCATTGCAGGTAACAGTATCAGGTTCTCAAGGACATGCAGGTACTGTGCCCATGTCCATGCGCCGTGATCCAATGGCAGCTGCTGCTGAAATGATTGTATCTCTAGAAAGCCTTTGCAAACACCCTCAGAACTATTTGTCCTCTGATGGTGAATGTAGCAATGTTGAATCTCTTTCTGGATCACTTGTTTGTACTGTAGGAGAAATGTCAATGTGGCCAAGTGCCAGTAATGTTATTCCAGGACAGGCAGGATCTTCACCTTATGCTTCTACTTCATATGCTATCCCTCTATCCCTTTTGTAGTGGCTCGATTTGGCTTTGATGGTCAACCGACATTGATTTCACTTTTTATTTTCTCACAATATACAACAACTGCTCTTTTTGAATGAGAATTTGATAGTAATTTTAAAACTAAAACATTACATTGTCCTACACACATTTGGAAAAATTGAAGGTAGAAGAAGTTGACATTGATTGTCGACAAAAATAAAATAGGGCTTTTCTTAATCTTTCGTAAAGGTAATAAATACTCTATGAAATTGCTTCTGATTAATGACATATTCTGTTTTTGTTTTTTATAGGTGACTTTTACAATAGATTTACGTGCTATGGATGATGCAGGCCGCGAGGCTGTTCTGTATGAATTATCAAAGAATATGTATAACATCTGTGACAAACGTTCGGTTTCGTGTGTAATTGAGAGAAAGGTACTTCCTTTTCATTCAATTACCAAATTTCTCTGCTTTTACTTGGCGTGATTCTAATTGCTTTTATAAAACTTTTAGCATGATGCAAATGCCGTCAATTGTGATTCCGAATTGAGCTCACAGCTTAATTCTGCTGCTCTTTCGGCATTTAAGAAAATGGCCGGTGATGTTGAAGTGGATGTGCCAAAATTAATGAGTGGAGCTGGGCATGATGCCATGGCCATGGCTCATTTAACTAAGGTCAGTTTCTGCATCATAGTTTTATCATTTCTGGGTTTATGGAACTATGTTAATCTGATTCTTCATAGTACCTTCCTATGTTAATCTGAGTAATATAGTATGAAACTGGTGGATTAGTGTTCTCATCGATATAACATTGACAGATGGGAATGCTGTTTGTTCGGTGTCGAGGCGGGGTTAGTCACTCTCCTGCAGAGCATGTGTTAGATGATGATGTTTGGGCAGCTGGTTTGGCAGTCTTAGCATTTTTGGAGAACCATTTGTAGGATTCATTTGCGATTGCTAATTGTGCTTCAAAGAGCACAACAAGTGTACAGAATAAATCCCTCTTGTATATATACTCTATAAACTATGAAACATTGATTTGCATTATAACAATGCCTCTTTCAACTTTCGTCTTCTCTTTTCTTCTCCAATCACTGTTTATGTTTAAGTCACTGTAGTAAATCTCGTGTTGTGGCAACAGTTTAGCATGTTAAGTCGGTGCTTAATGCCCAGGCTTGTTTTTTGTTTCCGTTATCTGTTTAGTCTCATACCGATGGGCATATTACTACACAGGCCGTTGTAATCAATTCGGCTAGCATTCTGCACAACTGTGGCAAGTCCCAAACAGGTGGACAATACTACACATCCCATTGAGATCAATTAGATTAGAGTTCGAGAGCAGCACCCTACACATCCAAGAGCGGAGCTCAATGATGTCGGTTCAGAGTCCAGTACCAGAGTTTACAACTATTTGGTCAGCCTAATTGTGGTTTGGTCAGGTCTTATACTCCAATGTTGCATTCCTAACTCCTAGCCATAGGAATAGGATTAATACATTCTACAATGATGGTAAACTTGCATCACTCAATTTATTGTAAGCAAATTCTTATTTAAGACGGTTCAAATAGTATGAATAAGACGGATATATCCGTTTTAAGAGAGGCTAGCTATTTAAAGTTTAATGTAGAAGTACAATTGTGTCTTGTGTGACATAAAAGAGGACACTTTCCAGTTTTCATCTGGGAAAAGAAAGGCTATAAATACACAAGAAATATGGTGAAGTGGAATGAATGAATACACCTTTCCCAAAACAAAAGGTAGTATTATTATCGAATATTGAAGTGCAAGCTCTTTTTTTTAAAGGAGTCTCAAGCTAAACACGGATACTTTACTTTCATAAAAAATGCAAGTGGATATGCAAGTGGGAGAAAGTGAAGCATCATATGAATAGTGCAACTTGCATTATGCGAAAGGGGCACTATCCGTCTTCAGCTTGACGAATAATGTCCATCTTTGATGATAATTTGTGCTTTTAATAAGACCCAACCAACCATCCATCCACAGACCACAATTATTGTTCCTAACTGCTCAACTACACCACCAGTAATCTTCCATTCCCAATTTTTGAAGAAACCTACAAAACATTAACCAAATATATACTCATAAGTCATAACACGTATAAAAAGCAATATCTTTTAATAATTCTGATTATTAATTTATTATACTAGTGTTAACACCAACTTCATAAATAAAATGATTTTACAACTTTAGTATAAATTATGTGCTTATAATAATCAAATTTTATGAAATAATACATTTATACATATAAAGCCAAAATTTTAGAGGTCAAGTTTTTTGATACCTTATGTACCTTTCTTTTCAACCATATTATATTGGCTTGGTTGTTTGTTAGAGTTGCTCTTAAAGTCCTATTAGTGATTAGTGTACATCTCACGCAAAAGCGTGGATTTTTAGATCGTTTTTCTTTCATATTTGCATTTTAGTTATATATTTTCTTAACATTCAATTATCAGATAGTATATATTTTACCATATAAAAAAAAGTTTGAAACATAATATTTGTTATCATTAATAAAAAGAATAAAACTTATTTCAAGATAAGAAAAATCGATATATATTTGTTGCTTTTTCAAATTTGTTTTGGCGAACCTGTGAATTTTTTGCACGAGATTAGAAATAATTTTGAAAGTGAACCACATAAATTCATGTGTTTCTTTATTTTGCTTTCGTTTTGCATCGTCTCAACTCTCAAGTCTCAACACACTTCTGCGTATAATAATTGGCATCAAAGCTAGGTTAGGGGTCCGAGAGAGATGATGGCACAACGGTGGTTAGCGACAAAGATCAACATAATTATGTAAAGAGTAACTTTTAAACTATAGCACATAACGATGAAAGTTTTTTCTTAAATAGCACTGTGTCTACAGGAGACTGTTCGCGCCATTTTTCTCCACAAAAATGACAAAGAATGTTGCAGGATAAAGAATCATGTAACTCTTAAACAATTACATCAAACACAACTAATAAAATTTATCCAATCTAAATGACAACTCATAATCATCATCCCATCCTTACAAACATTTGAATCCTGCGTGTCCAAAGCTTCTACTTCAAATTAGATAGCACAATCAGCTAAGGACAAGCGTATGGTTTAGCTAAAAAACTTGCTTGCAAATATAAAAAGTTATTAGCTAGTAGCCAAATTATTATGCCTTTACTTTTGAATTAGCTTAGTAGACCCATTAAGCTAGTAGCACAAATGGACCATACCAAAATTTTAACCTATCAATTAAAGTTTCTTATAAGAAATAATTATTTAAAAAAAAGAGTTGAAATTTTTGTTTTATGAGGGTTCATTTAATTTAGTTTAGAATCATCCCCTTTCTATAAAAAGAAATGACATTTCAAACCTTCTGCTTGACTGAATTTTTCCTTTTTTTTAATCAAGAAAAAAACTAAGATGTCACGCTTATTCCCCCACTATCACCAAACTAATTAATTACTCTCTTTTTTCCTACTATTCCTCCCACTATCTCTTTTCTCTTATTCTATTTTACTAATTGCAAAGTTTAGAGAAAAATTAATTACTCTCTTTCTTCCTACTATTCCTCCCACTATCTCTTTTCTGTTATTCTATTTTACTAATTGCAAAGTTTAGTGAAAATAATAAGTGTAACTATATATTTACTTTCTTCAATAAAATTAAAAGTTTATTACAAATATTAAATATAAGTTGATTGGCTAAATAAAAGTTATTGTACATAAAATTAACATCTCGGATAGTTATGAAAATTGATTAAAGAAAAAAGTTAGTGATATAAGTTATACAAAAGAGAATAAATTTTAATAGCTAATATTGTTCCAGATTTCATCTTATTTCTTTTTTACAAACTTTGTCAATAAAATGTATATACATTAAATTGAACGAAAATTTATATATATGTTAAAATTATAAATTACTCATAAAAATAAAATAAAAAATACTTTAAAGAAACAATAATTTCTCAAAAAATTCTAAAACAATAATATTTTTTTTATAAAAGAACAACAATAATTACAGTATTTAAGTAATTTATAATAAAAAAAAATAAGCTAACGAAAGTTGTTAATTATTCCCCTACTTCCTCATAAATTAGTCAATCAATGAAAGTTGTAAATTTTTCAAATTTGCGATGAATTATCCTAATTCTCAATAAAACAGATAAATTAACAATAATGATTTATTTCTAAACAACTAAATTTTTTTATGATAAAAAACTCTTAAACTCATCCTAATCAATAAACAAATTAATTCACATATATTAAATTAAACACTATTGATGATAAACAATAAAAATAATTAATACAGTAATATTTTGATTTTGGGATTAAAATAATTACACCCGTCAATATTTCAAAACCTACAATAAAAGCGTGTATAATATTTTGTATATATATCTCGTAATTTTGAAGATAAACCCGTGCATTTTTTACACGGGATTAAAACTAGTTGTATGTAATCGTAACTTAAACTGGTATAGCTTAAAAAATATGATGTGGCAACTCAAGCTAATGGACCATTAGCTCACCGTTCCACTTGCTCTAATGACCTACTTCAGCCTCAGACATCGAATAAAAAAATAGCTTAGTTTAATTATCAATATATTTTTGGATAATCCTTAAGATAAACTATTATTAGTCTTTATTCAATTAAAAGAGTAACTTAGCTTGATTATCTATATTATTTGAGTTACTAAAGTTTTACTTAATACTTAATACTATGGCATAATTGAATTAAAATTATAATTTTTACTTCACTTTTGTTTCAAACTAGACTGTACCTGAAAAATCAATCATTTATTGTTTAATTCTTTTAGCTAATTTATTTATTAACGTAATTTTTTCCAGTTTTTGGAACCGATTTAAAGCTGCTCAACCCTTAAATACTACTTTTAACAATGAAGTAATGAATTAAATAAAGCAAAAGCAAGAGTGGGTATTATATGTATGAAGACATAAAAACAAGTTCAATATAAAAAAATGTTTATGAGTTGTTATATGCATCCAATTTCATAACTCTGTTTTCGTCTTAATTAGGCATGAATTTACATATGTTCATGAATTTGCTACGTTTATTGAACCTTACCTGTAGAAAATGCAAGTTATAATAACACATTATTTTGCAGATACACATGTTCAGATTGTCACAAAATCGCTAATTTATCGTGTTGTGTTTACCACATCATCTGGACCGTACTCGACCTAAACCCGAATCTAATCACTTTTAAATGAGCTTCTTAAGAATATAAGGAAGAAAGTTGACCATTTGTACATATGTGAGACTTATTTTAATCAAAAATAAATAAATATTTAAACGATTATAACAGTGAAGTTTTTGCTTAATTGGGGTTGAAAACGGAACTATTTAACAAAATGGCGTCGGTTTCAAACTATTTACCAAAAATGGTTCCACGTCATCATTTCTGGTTTTTTTATTTTTTTTTTAATAAATTTAAAACTAGTCGCTGTCCCGGACAGCGACTAGTTATTGTACCAAATTTCACAACAAAACAGAAAGAAGGCTGAAATGTTGTCTTCATCTTCGAAGTGGTGTGTACTTTTTTTTTAAACTTCCATTTCTATTGCCATATTAAATCTACTCGTTAAGCTATTTTCGTCTTCTCCGTTCTCCTTACTCCGATCACCAAATAACGAAATACTGCTACCATTCTCTTCTTCTCACTACCGTTATCAAATTTACATCGTTGTTTGAGTTATTAGCTCCGTAGTTTTGCGCAAAAAATAACCCGTAATATTGCCGTTCATTTAACGATTTCATTTTCGCATTTTGTTATACTGTTTAACTGATACTAGCATCAGTTACTGTACCTTTTTTCTGATGGAGCAAAGGAAGCTCCCACTTATCCTGCAAACATTTTTTTGTGCAATTTTAGCTTCTTTATTCTCAAGTTAATTCTGCCTCTTTCTTACCGAACTTTCGGAACGGCTTTACTTGGGTCAAAGGCCACGAGAGAGCTTTCTCGAATTATCTTCTATAAATGAGAGCTTCTCGTTTAGAGAAAGGAGACAGAAGAGATCCAATCTCAATAGACAAGGAAAGTTGTTAAGTCCTGCAATTTCAACTGTTCAATCTCGTGATTCTAGCACTTCCGCTTCAAAGCCTCTTCTTGGCAGTCGAGTTACACTTTTTACGCCAACCCTTAGCAGCATGTGATCTATTATAGAACAACTTGCACTGTTTTGCTGTGACGCGATTGATCGCACGCTAAAGTAAATGTCTTAGAATTCGCCAACCCCGGGGTAGAGAGACTTTAGTTTCAGGCCTCAGCCCTCTCATTAATTTCTCCGAGATGTACCGTTATCATAGTCACGATGAAATTATGGAGTGCCTACTGTTCAGTGACACAAATACTGTATCAGACACTGAGTCCTTCCTCACAGGTAATATAATTTCTGTGGCCTATTTAAGCTGTTACATTAATTATTCACGGTATCTTCTACACACGGAAATGGATGATGAAATTATTTGCACTACCGAACTAGAAGAAGAGTTCATTGAAGAACAAGACGGCGTTTTCTCGAACCCTTTTCAGAAATTGATTCTTTCCACGAGATAAAGGAAACAGATGGAGAACTAGATGAGGACCTCTATATTTATGTAAGGAAACCAAAGATGGTGTTGTCATGGCAGAATATGAGAAAGAAAACCAAGAAAATGTTGCTTGAGAAGATCAAATCCCCATGCCTAATAATGGCAGCCAGTCTCAATTCTGTTAAAATCAAGATCCATTTGCTAGTGAGCGGCAATATTGCGGGTTATTTTTTGCGCAAAACCACGGAGCTAATAACTCAAACAACGATGTAAATTTGATAACGGCAGTGAGAAAAAGAGAATGGTAGCAGTATTTCGTTATTTGGTGATCGGAGTAAGGAGAACGGAGAAGACGAAAATAGTTTGACGAGTAGATTTAATATGGCAATAGAAATGGAAGTTTAAAAAAAAGTACACACCACTTCTCGCTGTCCCACACAGCGAGAAGATGAAGACAACATTTGTTGTGAAATTTGGTACAATAAACTAGTTTTAAATTTATTAAAAAAAATAAAAAAATCAGAAATGATGACGTGGAACCATTTTTGGTAAATAGTTTGAAACCAACGCCATTTTGTTAAATAGTTCCGTTTTCAACCCCAATTAAGCAAAAACTTCTATAACAGTTGTATTAGGATATCCGTTTGGACCCCAAGCGAAAGCACGAATTTTAGATTGTTTATCTTTCGAATTTGTATTGGCAAACCCGTGCATTTTAGTTATATGCCACGATTTCTCACATTCAATTATCATATAGTATAAATTACAATATAAAAAAGTTCAAACATAGTATTGTTAGCATTAACAAAGAGATTAAAACTTATTTCAACGCAAGTAAAATTGATATATTTTTTTTTTTTTGAAATTTGTATTGGCGAACCCATACATTTTTATACCGGATTAAAATTAATATTAATAGTGAACTACATAAATTTATATGTTTCTTTATTTTGCTTTGGTTTTGCATCATCTCAACACACTTCTACCGATAACAATTGACATCAGAGCTAGGTTATGGGTCTAAGAGAGATGATGACACAAAATTAGCTATAAAGATAAGCATAATTGATAATTATGTGAATAAGTAATTACGAACCATGGTAGATAAAGGTGAAAGTTTTTCTTAAGTAGCATTGTATCTGCAAGAAACTATTCACGCCATGATTCTCCATAAAAGTGACAAAAAATGTTGCAGGTGCGACGACTGGTGTTGAGTCGTCCATCACAGAAACAACTAATTTATCAGCAATCTAAGGAATAAGGATCATGTACTCTTAATTAATAACATCAAACACACTTTCAATCACGAATCTATTCCTACATGTCCAAAGTTGGTACTTCAAACTAGCCAGCAGAATCAACCAATGACCTGCTTCCGCAACAACGATCGAATAAAAAGTAGCTTAGAGCAATAGCAATAGAAGAACTTTATGTAGGGTTCTTCTTATGCCATGTCATTTTTCACTAGTTCCAATATTTAAGAACTTTTATCTACCATAGATGATCTTTAAATAAAGTTTTTAAATGGATCCTACAATTCACTATCCTACTTTTTCATGAAATGAGATAATTAATGCATTATTATTTTTTAATTGAAAATGAGAATTATTTAAATTTAATTGGTTATTAACATTTTTCAAGAATATATTAAATACGCTTTAAATTTCAATACGTACAAACTGAGTTCTTATTTTAGAACTCGGTTCTTAAAATTAAGAACAAACTTTTACTTGCAGTAGAAGAACTTTTTTTTAAGAGTTCTTAGTGACAACCCCAAGACGAAAAACCACTATTGCTATTGCTCTTAGTTTGTTGATTATCAATATTTTTAGATATTTTTTAAATAAACTGATAATTAACACATTATAATAATTTATTAAATTGTTATTATTCTCTATTCAATTAAAAGAGTAGCTTAGCTTGATTATCTATATTATTTGAGTTCATAATGTTTTCTTAATACTTATGGTTTTATTGATTTAGTATTATAGTTTTCACTTTACTTTAATTTCAAAAGTAGAGTGTATCTGAAAAACTGATATTTATCCATCCGATTTTTAATTTTTTTGGATCTAATTTTTTTCTATTAATGAATTTCTTTCTAGTTTTTGAAACCGATTTAAAAGTTTCTAACCCTTAAATACAAATCCTATTTTTCCATCCGATTTTCAATTTTTTTAGATCTAATATTTTATTAATGAATTTCTTTCTAGTTTTTGGAACCGATTTAAAAGTTACTAAGCCTTAAATACAAATCCCTACAATGAAGTAATGAATTAAATAAAGCAAAAGGCAAGAGTAGGTGTTATATGTATGAAGACATGAAAACCATTCCAACATAAATCCCAATATTCATTGCTAGATTATCTCCATTTAGTTAGCCCCTTCTCTTTCCATGCCTTTCCATATATCCCTCTTCCAATACCAACCAAACCAATTACATATATATAAACACCTTTAAACAATGCCTTTCTTTACACTTAACCTCTCTTTCAGTGTTTGAACAAACAACAAACATCAATCAAATTGAATTAAAAGGGAGATTAATCAATTTTTCTGTAATGGCAGCAACAAAATCACTTGTTTTCTTCCTCAATTTTCTGGTAATTATGGTTCATGGTGATAATACATTTACGAGTTCTGAAAGACGGGTTTTAGAAGACAAGCATTATGATCATGGTATTAATCATCATATTAGAAAAATGCAGGCGTTTAGGGAGTTAATTGATGCTTCTCCTTCACCTGCCTCAGCTCCTCCTTCGGTATGCATTCAATTTCATAACTCTGTTTTTTTATGTTAATTAGGTATGAATCTACGTATGTTTATGAGTTGCCCCGTTCATTGAACTTGACCCGTAAAAAAAAGTGAGTCATTATAACACATTATATTCAAGAATATATGTCGTGTTTAACTCATCATCCATACTCGACCTAAATCCGAATCTGATCACTTTCAGATGAGCTTCTTAAGAATGCAAAGAAGAATATAAGACTTATTTTAATCAAAAGTATATAGTTGATCGACTGTTACATTTGTAGCACTGATACGTAATCTAGAGTACGAGTAGTAATTAATCAAGTTCTATCTCGACATATTTCTAACATTACGATTTACGATTTCTAATACGGAAAAAAATGGAAAAAATTCAGGGACAAACAAGAAACACAATGGTGTATCACGTCACGTCTTATGGAGCGGACCCAACAGGGAAAAACGATAGTACGGATGCACTTTTAAGGGTATTTTCGGAAATCGGAAATAGCAAAAATAATAATAATATTGGGAATTTAATGGATGGGATTACTAATTTGGGTGGAGTAGAAATTAATCTTGATGGTGGTACTTACGTAGTCACCCGTCCTCTTCATTTCCCAACTCCTTACCTTGGAAATATCTTGGTACGCTTTTTTACTCCTTTTCTTCCTCATTTTTCACTTTTAGGCCTTTTTATCTTTTCGCTTGAAACGAACTGAATTGAATTAATTAGAGTAAAACTTAATTGAACTAAATTAAACGGAACCAAGTTAAAGTGAATTTAGCTGAATTAAAAGCTAATTTGTGAAGAGATTAATTGAACATAATTCATTGAACGTAAATAAAACTTAACGTAATAAACTAAAGAGCTGAAATTAAGACAGAAAGAACATGACCTTATTCTTTTGTAACACGGTTTCATGTTATGACACAGTCCCGTAATATAGAAAGACAAGTGTAACACCCGTGAAAAATCACGGGGTTGTGTACACTTATTTTTAAAGACGACGTCGTCATATTTATATCAATATATAGCAATTATGTTTATTTGAACGAATTATTGTGAAATGTGGATTTTTTTTCTAATGACATTACATCAAACTTATATAGACAACCAAAAAGCCAATGACTGGTAGAGTGAAGAAAAATTCAGGAAATAAGAAAGGACGGAAACTTAATTTGTACTTAATTTGTAAATTATAGAAGACGATAAATTATAGTTATTATAAAACCCCACATATTATAATTTTTATATAACATTTATATATATATTTATAAAATATATAATAACATTTGATTTTAATAACTCATTCATTAGTTTTATATTAATATTCTTTTTATCAGTTTTATATTAGAAAATTCATTTATCAGTTTTATATTAATATTCTTTTTTAATAACTCATTCATTAGTTTTATATTAATATTTTTTTTAATAACTCATTTATTAGTTTTATATTAATATTTTTAGAAGACACAATTAATGACAAATTCTAAATAAATACCACAATTATGTGATTTTTTTTAATTTTTGCAAGAGATATTTCTTTTAAATATGAATTTACAACGCGAAATTATATGCATTCATAAATTATAATTGTTTACATAGAATCTCCATATCTATAACCTCATTCATTTTTAATACTAGAATCTTTGTATAATTGTTTATATACAGTCAAGTAAATACTCCGTAATTGATTATTGTTGAGTTGAATGCGAGAATTAGAAGTACGAGTTACTACTATTTCATTTTACATATTGAGATGTTAGAGCATGTACATTGAAGAGGACGTTAACATCCTCTTATTTTTTTCCTCTTCCTATATTTTTTTGACACATCACTTACTCTTTCATCCAACTCATTTTCCACTATCTTTATCCTCCTCCTTCTTTTCTTCTATTTTTTTCCCCTACATCAAAGAGGATCCTCTCTTCCTTCTCTTTCATATTTTAATTATTATTTTTGTTAAAAATAAACTAAAATAAAGTGTACATGCAAAATTTCCATTGACAATTGGGCACAAGGGCCTAGATTGTACTTCCTCTAAAAATAGAGGAAGTCATCCTCTTCCTCCTTCAAAGAGCATGTTCAAAGTTGGTTCCACATTGAAGAGGACATCCTCTTAACACCCTCTCTCATATAAGAGGATGAGCAATCCTCTTCAATGTGGATGCTCTTACGCCTTAGAAGAATCAAATCTTATATTTAAAGAAGACGTAATTAAGTATACAAAGAATCGCAATAATTTGTTACTTTACGATGTTTAATCGTATTCTAATTAATCTTTTAAGGAAGAAAAGCAAAGTTATTATTCCGATGCGTATTGTTTACTTTCTGTGTGTGATCCTCGAAAAGTTAACACTGAAAATAAATAATCAAAACTCTTTGAGCTAACAAACTGACCGACATAAAAAGACTTTTAGTAAGTCTTGCTTACGACGGGTCGTTATTTGTGACGGATATTTTGTGAGATAAAATGGGTAGAAAATGAGTTAGTAGAGAAAGGGGACCACATGAATAGTATTGGAGAGAGAGAAAAAAAGTGGGTATTTTGTGAGAGAAAACGGTATCCGTCACAAGCTTGCGACGGATAGTGCCGTTGCAAATAAGAATTTGTGAAAGACTTTACTATTGTTGAGGGGATCCATAGGATAGATTGGAAATCGGATTATGCCGATTAACAACACAAAAACTTTCGAGGGACGTGTCTCTCACTAATGTTATTGAGAGACCTCTTATATAATGGGTGGAGAATTCATTGGAGTTTTTGTTGTACTATGACGGCCTCTCACAAAACTTAACTGGATTAACGAATAAAAATTTATAAAGTAAGATAATTTTAAACAGTCCGTTTTTCTTAAGACGGATCACCATTTGTGACGGATATTTTGTGAGATAAAATGGATACAAAATGAGTTAGTATAGAAAGGGGACCACATGAATAGTGTCAGAGAGAGAGAGAAAAAGTGGGTATTTTGTGAGAGGAAACGGTATCCGTCACAAGCTTGCGACGGATAGTGCCGTTGCAAATAAGAATTTGTGAATTTTAAATGAGAGAGACCATTATAATAAGAAATACTCGTGTAACTCATTTAATATTAAGAAATGAATTGTTTTCATATACATAAAACCGTCTCACATGCTCACCTGCGACTTAGTGCGCTCATTTGAACCAAAAAACCGTCTCACATGTGATGATTTACGTAATAATTACTTTTGACAAATTAAGGATATTTTAGAATTCAAGAACGGAACATACAGAGTAGAATTTGTGATGAATCTATGATGTAGTCCTTTGGCGACAACAACTAGACTTTACTTCTTCCACCCACCACAAGTCCACAACAGATGTTATGATCTGAGCCACAAGCATGTCAGTGTTCTGCTGACCGACAAAAATAATCCGAATTAAACGGATTAGACTCTTATTTTCATTTTATTTGATTCGAAAAATATATATTTAGAAATGACGCGACTTAAAATGAATTAAAATTGATAATAATAATAGTAATAATAATAATAATAATAATAATAATAATGATACCATTCATTCACATGAGCACATCTATATGTGTATACATGAATCATGATATGAGCCAAATAACTTTCGCGATATGTTAAGACAAACAAAAAAATCGCTTTGATTCAATGTAATATGCCAAATTGTGAATGAAGGTCGTAGATGAAGCGAACCTCAAGCTGACCAGGCTAGGCCTGGACAAGAATTTTGGGAAAAAATATAGATAATTTTTTTAAAAAAATAGCTATTATTAGAAATATAGGTAAAATTGATGTTTATATTTCGAACCTAAGTAAAATTTGAATATAGTACCTCCCTAATGGAGGTTGATGAGTAGTAGTCCTGTCTAAGGGCTGCTAGGAGGCCTTAATTTTGGTGTTTAGGCATGACAAGCGGAGACAGTTAGGATGTCAATTTCTAGTAATACGACATTTTAAAGTACTTATTAACTCTATTCAATGTAAGTTTTCTAGTAAAAGTTTCTATTCAATGTAGCATGCCTCAATAGAGATTAGGCTACCAAAAACCATGAAAAGTCTATCTGTTAAATTGTCCACAATTTCTCATTTGTCACAGACATATCCGTCGTAAACTTGCGACGGGTAAAATATTACCCATTTGGGTGGGAAAAGACAAGACATTTGAGATTTTTTATGTTGTCTTAAAACTTGACTCGTTACGAGTTTGCGATGCATATAACCGTTGTAAGAGAGACTTACATAAATTGTTTTTTATCTTAATTTGGCAAGAATTGAATTGGAAAACAAAAACAATTCAATTCAATAAGTTTGACATTTTATTCAATAATTTGGTAGACATTTTTGTACATTAGGTAACTTTTGAGAAATCAAGTTTCCTATGGCTACTCAAATAAAGCAAGACCATTTTTTCATATGAGTGACGAGAAACCTTACAACCGCTACTCAAATAATGCAATACTACTATTTTATCAATGTTTACTCTAGTGATTGTGCTTTTGTTTTTCTATCTTTTTACATTGCTTAACTTTACATCAACAATTCCATTATGATAACTCATGTTAGCCGATCTTAGGCTAATGCATCATGATTTTATTGTTGTACCAATTTTTGTAGGAATTATTATGTTGTATCATGAGGTTAGGGACTTAAGAGTTTAATTAGTGGGGTCTTTAAGTCTGAGAGTTTAAAACATTAAAATTCGTAGTTACGATGCAAAAAAGTAATACTCCTAAAAATGTTCTATAAAAAAATTCAAAATATTAGATTTATCGCGCCTTGGCCCACGTTATATATGTGTAGTTAAGGGAGTAGGCTCCCTATCTACTAGCCCGTTTCCTCCGCCACTGATAAGCGATAAAGAACTCGACGATTAATAGTGTTTCTCTTGTGATTTTGTGATACAGATACATGGAGGAACACTAAAAGCCTCGGACAATTTTCCTACAGATGGTTACCTTATTGAACTTTCAGCATCATCATCGACTCAAAACCAGGAGAAAACTACCACTGTCGACCAACAACTTAGCTCCAATTCAGCTTCCTACAACTTTGAGTACATTACTTTTCGGGACTTAATGTTGGACTGCAACTACAAAGGTGGAGGTATTACAATCACAAATTCTCTTAGAATTGGCGTAGACAATTGTTACATTGCCCATTTTATGACCGAGGGGGTTCGTGTTGATAGTGGTCATGAGACTTTGATCAGAAATTCGTTCATCGGCCAACATATAACTGCCGGGAGTGATCCCGGAGAAAGGAGATTCAATGGAACAGGAATTGTTCTTAATGGTAACGATAATGTTGTTACTGATGTGGTGATTTTTTCAGCGCAAATTGGAATACTGGTTTCAGGGCAAGCTAACCTGTTATCAGGTGTGCATTGTTACAATAAAGCTTATGGTTTCGGTGGCACTGGCATATATTTGAAGTTGCCAGGATTAACTCAAACTCGGATTGTAAATTCGTACTTAGATTACACGGGAATTGTGGTAGAAGATCCTTTCCAACTCGTGATTTCTAACAACTTTTTCCTAGGAGACGCGTTCATTCAATTCAAGTCGATAAAGGGTATTGCTAACGGAGTAAATATCGTTGATAACTTATTCTCGGGATCTGGCAAAGGAATCGACATTGTTCAATTAGATGGGTCTTTCGGGAATGTTGATCAGGTCGTGGTTGATAGAAACAGTGCAAACGGAATGAACCTAAAGTCGACCATTGCTCGTGCAGCAGTTGAGGGCAATGCAGCATCCTGGACAGCAGATTTCAACAGGGTTCTGCTGTTTCCCAACCTCATTAAGCATGTTCAGTATACCTTAAGCACGAGCGGGAATTCTTTTCCTAGTTATGCATTGCGGAATGTGTCTGATAATCGAGTGGTAATCAAGTCCAATATAGTCGCTCCTACGAGCGTTTACGTCACAGTTGAGCAAGGATCAAACTGATTTAAGAAGGTGATTGTGTTTACGGCGATGAGATTAGTCGTCTTGGGTTGTTGATTAGTGGGTATGTTAGGTGATTATAGTGATTAATGGATCATTATTAATTAATGTCAAATGTATTGGGTGGAAAAATGGTTGATATATGACCATTACTCCATTAGGCTTTCAAAAAGCGTTTCTGTTCAATGTCCGGATTTCCAATCTCATTTTCGTGTTCCGTCCGGACTCTTTTGTTTCGGTTGTAATGACGTAAAATCAAGTGTAAATTAATTGATGATGCAAATGACAAAGAAATGGGAGTGATTTTGGTTGTAATGACGTAAAATCAAGTGTAAATTAATTGATGATGCAAATGACAAAGAAATGGGAGTGATTTTAAGGGGTCGTTTGGTTGCATATAGAAATTTGTATGAAGTTTTTGCTTAGATGGTGTCGAAAATCAAAATATTTATCAAAATTCGGTTCTTTTGAAACTAATTACAAAAAATGAGTGTACGTCATCAGTTCCTATTTTTTTTATTCTTTTTTTCTGGAATTTAGTACTTGTTGCTGTCCGGGACAGCGACAAGTTGCTCCCATTTTCATAGCTTTGACAAGCTACCTTCGTCAACTCCGTTCTCTTTACTCTGACCACCAAATAGTGAAATACGGTCACTATTTTCTTCCTCTCACTTCCTTTATGGTATTCACATGGTTGTTTGAGTTATTTGCTCAATGGTTTGAAGCAAAATATGAGCCGTAATATCGTCGTTCACCAATAATTTCGGTTTCGAAAATACCCGATGATACACAGAGGAATTGTTGTTAGCTTTGGTTGATCTAGCGAACTGATTAGGGGGAATTATTGGGAAGTATAATCTAGGAGGGTTACAAGGAAGATACAAAGTGATTACCATGATAGGTAAAATGTTGAAGATGCAGGGGAATTTGGCGTGCGGAAGGGTGATAATGTCGCATTAGATCGAAACATTAGGATTGTTTCAAATGTAATTTAATTATAGTATCAAATAATGTCGAGTCAATTATGTATTTTTAATATACTTTGTTTTCATCAGGTATTAATATGAAATGTTGTATATGCCGGTTGAAGAAGTCATCGTTAGGCAGTGGTGGAAGAAAATAGAAAGAGAGGAGGGATGAAACAAAGGAGAGGCAGAAAAACATAGGAGATGCACTGTTCAAAACCGAAATTGTTGGTGAACGGCGATATTACGGTTCCTTTTTGCGCAAACCATGCAGCAAATAACTAAAAAACCATGTGAATACGATAAGGGAAGTGAGAGGAAGAAAATGGTGGTCGTATTTCATTATTTGGTGATCGGAGTAAGGAGAACGGACTTGACGAAGGTAGCTTGTCAAAGCAATGAAAATAGAAGCAACTTGTCGCCGTCCCGGACAGCAACAAGTACTAAATTTCAGAAAAAAGAATAAAAAAAATCGGAATTGATGACGTAGACCCATATTTGATAATTAGTTTCAAAAGTAACTCATTTTGTTAAATAATTCCGTTTCTAACACCGTTTTGGTAAAAATTTGCCTAAAAAATCATACAACACATGAATTTAGAATTCATGTGAATTGTAAAATATTGTTTTGTTGTTGTGAAGGAGGTCCAATTCATGTAATCATCCCCACTTATCTACGAGAGGACTAGGTAAGCAACTTCTTCTATTATAGATAAATTAAAATTCATGAAAACTACTAATTCATGTGAATTGGGGTAACCAAACAACATATCCATTTTGCAATTCACATAAATTTAAGTTCATGTATTGATTAGTGTGTAGCCAAAGGACCCTTATGTATGTGTTTTGTTTGAATTTCCGTTGTTCGGTCATCAGTCTTGTGTATTGATGCGTGTCATTCTTATAGTCTTTTTAGACTCCATTTTCTTGCATTATTCGTAGTCATTTACTATGTCTATGCCCCGAATTGCATACTTTGAGATTTCTTGTATCGATTGTAGGAATGTACTCAGAGGTATGGAAATAGAGCCTAAAACCGTTTTCTAAGCTTTGCTTAGGAGGTCAGGAGAACAGGAACTCGCATCATGTCATCTTGGGGTGCGTGAAGTCAAATTGGAAGCCTTAGTTGAAGTCCTTTAAGTCAAGCAAGCTGCAAAATAATTCGATCGAACTATCATTCGGTCGATCGACCAGAACAAGCCGAGAAATAATTCGATCGACCAGAATATCGGTCGATCGACCAACGATCTTCACGGAAAATTCGATCGATCAGATTTTAAGTCGATCGACCAAAGCTGTTCTCCAATTAATTCGATCGACCAGAATTCTGTCGATCGACCTGTTTGTGATTTATGAGGCTTGTTCTAATTAAGCCCATTAGGTTAAGCGTTAGACTTTTCTGATTTTCGAGATTTAAGAGTAGACAAGCAGACTTTGTATCTTACCTTTTTTTTTTCTTTTATCTTAATCTCTCATTGCATAGAACTTAATTACTTTTTTTTTATTCAACGTAAACACTTTTCTTCAACTTTTGAGATCTAGGTTTCCGGAATCCTGTACTCAACACTTTTGGATTATTGGTAATTTTGTTTATTTCCTTCCTTTTACTCTTGTCTTTTCTTTACTCATTTCTTCCTCTTGCATTACGTTATTTTCTATTTTTCTCGCGATCATGAATTTTCCTTTAGTTATTTCTTTTGTTTCAATCGCTATTTCCGTCATGCGTAACTAATTCCCTTGACTAGGATATAGAGGATCCGATGAAATTGTGACGTTTCTTGATTAGGTTAGATCGGTTAATAGCCGATTGTCTTTGTTGTTAATTAGGACATTTTATTTGTTTTAATTGGTTAAGTCGAGTTAGCTAATTAATTGTATGGTAAACCCCGACCTAAGATCGAAAGACTGGCGAGGGCTAGACCTGTCATAAACATTAGAGTGCCCTCGTAAGTTGCGAGAGCTCGCTAGAAGCATTTTAGGGAGAATAGCGATCCGAAAGGACCTTTTCACTACCCCTTAGACTTTCATTTGCGACCGATCTGCGACCTAGACTTTAGCTGTTATGCTTTCATTGGTGAACCGGCTGTCCTAGTTCTCTCCCTCATATTTTTATACTCGTCTCCTTTATGTTTTTCTTATACTTCAGTTTCCTTCACTACTCGTAGTTTAGATATAAAACCCAAATAACCCCCTTTTTTGGTTATTTTGTCAGACTTTGAATTAACAATTAGAACATATATCCGTCTCCATGTGGATATGATCCTGTGAAATATAGTGGTTAGTTAGAAAGAGTAGTTAGTTGTAGTTAGTTACAATTCTGTTATTCTGTTAGAATTCTGTTACAACAAACTACTCTACTGTATATAACCAACTCCTTGTACATACTCATTAATTAATTCATTCACTTTTATTTACTCTTTCTCTCATCACATATCCTCTCTAAAACTCTCTGTTAAACTGCAACAATCATCAATGACGTTTATCATCACCATTGCTATAAGCTCATCCATGTCTCCATGTTTTCACATGGTATCAGAGCAGGTTTAGATACCTGTCTCTTTCCTTAAGAAATTCGTTTCTTGCTTCCGTATTTTTTTTTTCACAAAAACAAACTCCCTAAAAATTAGGTTTTAACGAATTCTGTTCGTTCCTTCATTCTTTGATTTCATCTTCTGTTTCCTTCTGATTAATCATCTGATTTCTCCTCTTTCATATGAGAATCAATCAAAATGCCAGAATCTACAACTGTCATCAACAATTCGTATGATGATCCTCTATTTCTTTCCACATCAGATTATTCTAGAATGAAATTACTTGAAACTGTCTTCAATGGACGGAATTATGCTCACTGGAGTAGAGGAATGCTTCTGGCGCTTGAATCAAAGAACATGCGAGGTTTTGTTGAAGGATCGATGACGAAACCTGCTTTAAATTCGTCAAAGTTTAACATGTGGCTTAGGAGTGATTCTATGGTGCGATGCTGGATTGTTAATACAATTTCTCCAGGAATCAAAGAGGCTTACATATCTGCTAAGTCTGTTGTTCTGTTATGGACGGAAATTCGGGAGAGGTATGGTCAATCTAATGGACCTTTACTTTTCCAGTTGAAGAAGGAGATAAGGAATATTACTCAGGAGAATGATTCTATTGCTGTGTATTACACTAATCTCAAGAGACGCTGGGATGATATTGATGAAATTGAGGCGTTTCCTGATTGTGACTGTGGAGCTCTTGACAAATGCACCTGTAATATTCTGAAGAAAATGTTGGAAGTAGCATCCAGGGAGAAGTTGATCACCTTCATGATGGGATTAAACAATTCATATGAGAATCTAAGAACTAATATCCTCTCTATGGATCCCTTGCCTAACATAAACAAGGCCTACTCTATTCTGCAACAAGTGGAAAGTCAGAAGAATATATCTCAAATACTTCAACCTGGACAAGATGTTAGTGTTTTAGCAGCCGTGAAGTCTCAAGGAGTTAGAAATGAAGGAAACCAGGCTCCTTGGAATGTTTGGAAGAAAGACAACAATAAGAAAGCCAAATATAATGATAGGTGGTGTACATCTTGTAACAAAGGAGGTCATACTGTTGAAACCTGCTTTGTACTCCATCCAGAGCTTCGCACATGATACCTATCCAGAAAGGCTGGTGCAAATCAGAAGGACAATTCTCAGAATCAGAATCAGAGATTTGCTGCGAATGCTGTAGATATGCAGGATGATCCTCTTGAAACAGACAAAGGTGGTTGTAGCAGGGGATATGGGCAACCAAAGGTGGATCCAGCTTTGGTAAATGCCATATATCAGCAAGTTATGCAAGCCATCTCCAATAATCAGGACAATGGAATGCAATACTCCTCTGCATCTGTAAACTTTGCAGGATAATTCTGGCCACAAATGCTATTTCAGACTCTTTTTGTTTTAATCAAATAGAGTGGATACTTGATACTGGTGCCACAGACCATGTGACATCCCAGAAACATTTATTCACAAATCTGAGTCTAATGTCAAAACCTACCTTGATAGGACTTCCTGATGGAACAACCAAACTTGTTATCCATTCTGGTGATATTAGTTTACACTCAGGAATTATGTTGTCAGGAGTGTTATTTGTGCCAGACTTTAGATACAACCTATTGTCCATTGCGAAATTGTCTGTTCATTCTGGTATGACAACATTTTTTGATGACAATAAGTGTGTTATACATGCCCTGGATAAGAGGATTGTGGTCGTGTGTCCAAAACAGGGAGGTCTGTACAAGTTCAAACAGTCTCCTTCACATTTAGAGCATGCAGCAGTCATCAATCATAATAATTCTATGAGTAGTTTTTTATGTTCTGCTAATGACTAATGTAATAGTCACAGCAAAGTGGATTTGTTTCATGCTCGTCTTGGTCATACATCAGTTGTAAAAATGAAACATATACCAGAAATGAATAATTTGGACTTGAAGGACTATAATTGTTAAACTTGTATTTCTGCAAAGATGCACAAGTTACCCTTTGAAAGACTCTTCTAGAGCAGTCAAACCCTTTGATTTAATTCATGTTGATTTATGGGGGGCCATATAAGATAGCCACCATTACTGGAGCCCATTATTTTCTGAATATAGTAGATGATCATATAAGGATCACTTGGACTTTTCTTTTGAAAACCAAGGAGTTTATTTCAACTGTCATTGATAATTTCTTCTCTCAAGTGACAAATCAGTATAACACCACAGTAAAAGTAGTGAGGAGTGATAATGGGACAGAAGTGGTTCAAGAAGTCTGTTCTAAGTTGTTTGCAAGTAAGGGGATAATGCATCAACGAAGCATACCCGGTGTACCCCAACAAAATGGGAGAGTTGAGCGCAAACATAGACATCTAGTTGAAACAGCTAGAGCTATGAGGTTATATGCTGGATTACCTAAGAAGTTTTGGGGAGAGTGCCTTCTTGCAGCCACCCATATTATCAACAAGCTGCCATCAGTTATTCTGGGATGGCAGACACCTTATGAGGTTTTACTGAAGAAGGAACCAAAATATGATGAGTTAAGAATCTTGGGATGCTTATGCTTTGCTCTAATTCCATCTAGACAAAGGGATAAGTTTGATCCCAAGGCTAGAAGGTGTGTATTTGTTGAACATAAGATCATAGTGAGTAGAGATGTGGTCTTTAATGAGACTATTTTTCCCTATATGAGCACTACTCATGTTACTGCCACTGAGATGTGGTCTCATATCCCTGAATTTCCTGGTGAAAGTCATCTTAGTCAATCTACTAATGAAATTCAAACTGGTATACCTGATCCAATTCCTGAAGCTACCAGTAATCAACGTACTGCTGTTCCCATTCCTGAAACTACTAGTAATCAGCATACTGCTGCTCCTATACCACCTTTTATACCACCTAATACTGGCAATGAACATTATGGTGTTTCATTAGAACCCTCCAGGAAATCAAGCAGGGTTAGCAAACCAACAAATAACCTTCAAGATTTTGTTTGTCCAACCCTAAAAGCTGCTGCTCCTTCATCTGCTTTCTCTGTATTTGATGTGAACACATACCCAAATGAACTCAGAGCTTCTCTGAACAATGTTCTCTCTATACATGAACCATTTACATATAAACAGGCCAATTGGGATCCTAAATGGATAAAGACCATGCAATTAGAATTGGAGGCTTTAGAGGCAAATGGGACATGTGATCTTGTTCAATTACCAAATGGCTTCAAGGCTATTGGTTCAAAGTGGGTGTTTAAGATTAAACACAGAGCAAATGGTACCATTGAGCGATAAAAGGCTCGCTTAGTAGCCAAAGGTTACAATCAGATTGAAGGGAAAGATTTTAAGCACACTTTCTCTCCTGTTGCTAAGTTTACAACAGTTAGAGTATTATTAGCCATTGCTGCTGCCAAGGGTTGGGAAATCAAACAATTGGACATTAACAATGCATTTCTACATGGGTTCTTGGAAGAAGAGGTTTATATGCAACCTCCTGAGGGTTTTACCAAGGCATTGAATGGTCAAGTTTGCAGACTCAAGAAGTCACTCTATGGGCTTAAAGAAGCCTCTCGACAATGGAACTTAGAATTGTCTAAGCTCCTCATTGCTCAAGGTTTCTCAATCCAAGTCAGACTATTCCTTGTTCATCAGAAGTCAGCATGAGTCATTCACTGTTGTACTTGTTTATGTTGATGATTTACTGATCACGGGATCAGACACTTCTTATACTACTCATTTGAAGGGAGTCCTTGATTCTGCATTCACAATCAAGGATTTAGGGGATATAAGATATTTTCTTGGTCTTGAGGTGACAAGATCAAATGAGGGAATACTCTTGAATCAGAGAAAGTATGTTGCAGATCTTCTTTATGATGCTGGCATGACAAATTGCAAGCCTGCTCTTTTCCCTCTGCCTAGAGGACTTAAGCTTTCCACTGATGAAGGCATTCTTCTCACAGAACCAGAAGTTTATAGGAAGCTAGTGGGAAAACTACTCTATCTCAACCTCACTAGACCTGATTTGGCTTATTCTGTATAACATTTAAGCCAATTCCTTAGTGCTCCCAGAGAACCTCATCTACAAGTTGTTAATCATGTTCTCAAATACCTTCAAGGAACACGAGATGCAGCTCTTTTTTATCCAGCAGATAATCACTTGACTCTCACAAGCTATTGTGATGCAGATTGGGGTGCTTGTCAATTTAGTTGCAGGTCTATCACGGGTCAGTGCACTTTCCTTGGCAAATCACTTATATCTTGGAAGACGAAGAAACAGAAGACAGTCTCCAAGTCATCTGCTGAGTCAGAATATAGGGCAATGTCTTATACTGTAGGAGAGATAGTATGGTTGCAGAGTTTACTGAAGGATTTTGGTGTACAGGTTGTTCTTCCTGTCCAAATGTTTTGTGATAACAAGTCTGCCCAACACATAGCAGCTAACCCCGTATTCCATGAACGCACCAAAATCTCAATATCGATTGTCATTATATTCGTGAGAAAGTACAGGAAGGGATCATAGCAACTACACATGTGAAGTCTAGCATGCAACTGGCTGATTTGTTAACTAAACCACTGGGGAATCAGCAACATTTTTTCCTTGCTTCCAAGTTGGGTTTACTATTTGACCCTCATCTAGCAAACCCACCTTGAGAGGGGGATGTGAAATATAGTGGTTAGTTAGAAAGAGTAGTTAGTTGTAGTTAGTTACAATTCTGTTATTCTGTTAGAATTCTGTTACAACAAACTACTCTACTGTATATAACCAACTCCTTGTACATACTCATTAATTAATTCATTCACTACTCTTTCTCTTATCACATATCCTCTCTAAAACTCTTTGTTAAACTGCAACAATCATCAATGGCGTTTATCATCACCATTGCTATAAGCTCATCCATGTCTCCATGTTTTCACAGATCCCGACTTCCTTACTGTATTAGTTAGACCATTTTGATAATTTTTAATAGGGTTGAAACAGTCGTGTCATGTATAAACTTCAGAGAGTCAAAATTTGAAATGGTTGTTGAATAATTTGTGAAGTGTTATTTCCAACAACAAAGAAAACTACTTTGTTTGATAAAATCATATGCTATTTGAAACCATGTCCTAAATTTTATGTCTTTCACATGGATTTGGTAAAGGAGACATTCAGATCAGTCAGCTTAAATCTTGTAAACCTCGATTGAATTTCGATCCATAATTTACTTGAGCTAAAGGCAAAAAATACTAGCTTAAATGTCTTTGTGCTTTTTAATTTGAATATAATAATTTATAATATTAATAATAAATAAAGAATTAATGAAAAAAAAAAGCTAGAATATGTGTTTTTAATGAGAAAATAAATATTTTTAATTGAGTTTTATCGGTTTAGTTATTATAAATTTGAATATATTCACATCGGGTATTATCCAGTTATTAATAAATTTGGATGAATTACTCTTCGAGTAGATTGAATTTTATTCCCGATACTATTCAAATAACTCATTTTGAATGTTTGATAGATTATCAATCGGTTTTCAAGTTTAGTTTATTTTGTTAGGTTAGGTTAGTTATAAGTTATAAGTGTAGATCTGACAAAGAGTTTCAAAGCACTATTAAATTGGCCCATTCGTAAACTTATATCATAGCACTTGTTTAGTCCTCAACGTTGCGCAACGTAACTTGTTATTGGGCCTAATAGGTCTAGTTTTTTCTTTATGGTTGCATTCTACCAAAATTTTTACATGCTGCATTACTGCTTAATAAAACGGAATTACTTTTTCACATACGAATTTTACTCTTTTACATACGCATTTTTATAAAATTTTCATCTTCTACCCTTTTTTTCTAAACCTAAACTCTCCCTTTTGAACCTAAACAAAACAACTCTTATGTATGAATTTTTACCCTACAATTGAATCAATTATTCTAAAAACTTAAATAATGGATTACAATTCTCCAACCATTGAGTCAATATTGTTTATTCACGATTATAAATACGTTTTATTAAAAATATTAAATTCATATTTTACTGGTGTATTATCAAGTACTTTTTTTTATAAAATCTAATTAAAAAAATATACTCCCCGTTATTAATACAACACAAATTCTTATTTTACACTGTCACTTTTGGTCTGAAGCTTCAGACGGACCATATGTGACCATTTTATAGTTAAATGTAACCACAATAGTGTGGTTAATGTTACAGCTTATGATAACCTGTTTGTCAATAATGGTCATATTTGACTTTAAAATTGTTACAAAATCCCGTCTTATTGTTTCAAATCAAAATTATCGTCTAAAGTAAGACCAACTGTTAATACAAATGGTAAAATTTGTTTTATCATATTTCTTGAGATACAGTTTGCATCACGAATATCTTTGATTACACATTATTATGAAAAAATCAATATTTTTATATCATCAATCACAATAAGTCAAATAAGATCTCACATTCTATATAACCATAAATAGTGTCAAAAAACAAATGTTACAATTTGCTTGGATTAGAGAGAGTATCTAATAAATGTGAATTTAATATGGCATATCCATATAATTATCCACTTATTATCAATTTATTTTTACATGACCTTGAATTAATTCACTTATTTTCCTATATAAATCTATTTAATCTTCCATAAGTTTTAAACTCAATTAACTCAACCATCTCTACGCATTTTTTAAATCACAAGTTATAGAATAAGACCGTGATACCGTTTATTTTTATTAAAAAAAGTATTTTCGGAATTACTCTTTCACATACTACTTTTACTCTTTCACATACATTTTTTCCACAATATTTCCAATCATTACCCTTCCCTCAAGTAAAAATAACCTTACTTTTTTATTTTCCAAATTCTCCTAAAACCTAATTAAATTTATATCAAATTATTCAATTGTGTATATTAATTCTCATATTAAACTAGTAGTTACTTCAATCTAGACTATATTACTTTGCTTTTTGATACACAAAATTGCACCATAAATTGTTTTGTCCGTTGATTTGTAAAATTAAAAACAGAACTATATATTCAATCCTTCGTCTTCGTACATGTGTACCCAGAATCTAAGCAACCCAGAATCTAAGCAACTAATTCCTAAAAGTTATACTGTTGTATTCATAGACAATAGAAAAACCATAACACTGTTCCAACACAATCATTGAATGTGCGGCAGATTTCAATTCGGCATGCATTCAAGACTTTTTTCTTTTTTTAATTTATGACTTAATAATGAATTTTACATACATGGAAGAACAAGGAGGATGGTGATGTACGGGGATTGCATTGATTGTGATTGGGGATGCTTGAAGGGTGGTTCGTTGTTGGAATTGCGGTTCGGAAAAATTGATAGTCTCTCTGATGGAATCGCTGGTAACATGGGTGGTTGGTGGTGATTAGGTAGGGGAACGGAGGCGTTGGCGGCAGTGGCGAATAAAGTAGGGAGGATGAGACTTGAGAGATGATTAAAAAATAAAAGGGGTAAAAAACATAATTTACGAATGTGAAAGAGTAAAATTCGTATGTGAAAAAGTACGATCCTATCTTTTTATTACTAATAAAGGAACTTTATTTTCAACCATCTTACCATCTGAAACGGTATCACTCAAGAATAACTATTTTTAAATGACCTGCCTTTGAAACAAAAAATCATTCATCTACCCATTAATGTGTTTATTCACTCTCGAATACATTAACTTACATTGATAAATGCTTATAAATTCCACTAAATAATGCACATAGTTGAAGAATTTATTCCTTAAGACCATCCCGAAGCAGAATGTTTAGTTAATCGGGTCAACAACATTTTTACTACCATCCCCAAGTAATGGTCGTGATAATTAGGTCGCGACCCGATTTTAATATTAATCTCACCTTATTTATCTAAACCTACTTTCCCCTCTCAAGCAAAAGGTCACGACCTATGTCATCAACTAAATAATTTTTACAATTTCCAATATTTTCAATCATTTACCACATTTTCTACCCCACCAAAACTTTTCTCTTACCTATCATTTTTTAATTTTTTTATTCTTGAACTAATAAAAGTTGTACTACGTGATCACAAATATGGTCAATTTTGTTCAACAATGATCACAAATTGACCTTTGTGAAGCATATGGTCACAAATTAACAAAATGATCACCAATTAATTAACTTAATCATCTAATTAACCATGACCAAATAAGGTCATAACCACCCTCATACCTTGCTTGGGGATGGTCTTAATTGCACCCTAATTATTTTGACCAACTTTCACCCTCTAAAGCAAAATATCGTGACCTAGGAATTATCCTTAAAGTCAATTGAGCTGGCCACGGGCCGAGCACACCACACTAAGCCCTTAACTAACCCTTGAATAAAACGGGTTTAGCGGGCCAAGTTGGGCACACCCACTAACCCTTAACTGGCCTTAAATAAGGCAGGCCTAGCGTACCAGACTCGGCTTATAACAGTGGACCCATCATAAGCAAAAGATCGTGACCAACGAATTATCCTTAAACTCAATGATAGGTATATGAGTTTACACTTCCTCTTCCACCAGCCCTTCCTCTTGTTGCATATTTGTCACCCCTTCCTCTGGTTGTTCCTCTACCAGCCCTTATACTCTTCCACCTCTTCCAATTCTAGAGGGCTGTGCAGTTACAGCATCATGAGGGTTAGATGTAGTAGCCACTTTTTCCATCTGTAAGTTGTTGCTTCTTGGTCTACCCTTTGCTCTCTTTGTTGGTGGCTCAACAACATTGTCCTTATTAGGACATCTTCTTTTGTTGTGTGAAGTGGACTTGCAAATGGAGCAAGTCATAAGTAGGGCATGCTTATTCAATTTGCCAGGATTTTTAGGGTCCTCATGTGGATCCCTTCTTCTCTCCTTTCGTGGCCTGCCAGGTCCAACTTTTATTGGTGGGGGATTTAAAGTCATGGAAACCTTAGGCCAATGTCTTTGGCCAGGACAAGGGCCAATTGAACCATTGTAGCTCAACAAATAAGCCTCCTTCTTGTACATATCATCAACATAATCTTCAGGTTGACCATGCATTTCAAAGATGACAGCTACAGCATGACTACATGGGATACCAGTCAAGTCCCATCTCTTACAAGTACATGTCCTTGCAATCAAATCAACATTTACCTCATCTATGCCTTGTCTCACTTGAAATAAAGTGGTTGTTGATGGAAAAACACGATAGTTAGCACATTTATCCTTGGCTTCTTCTAATCTGGCCTGAACTCTAGGACATACTGTCAATGTCTTCTTCTCCATTTCAGTTTTTTTGGACATCATCCTGGTCATGATGGATGTCCTAATGTCCTCAAGCATATACAATAAATTCTTAGCTCTAGCTTCTATAATGTACGCATTAAATGTCTCTGCCATGTTGTTCACGATTACATCACTCTTGGACTTGGTACTGATAAATGCCCTACAAAAGAGTGAAGGATTGCAAACTAAGAAAGCTTCAGCTGCCCCGTTGTCCACCTCTCTCATAGCACTTACCGCTTCATCAAAATTAGCTGTGTTGTATGCCATGGCACAATTCCAAAAGCACAATTTCATCTCATCCCCCTTATAAGTCTTGTGCCAGTTTGCAAAGATATGACTGACACAATGTATGTACTCTGCCTTAGGGAGTTCTTGTGCCACCATTGTAACAATGCTCTGCATCAAATAATGAGGATTAACTTTTGTAACAAATAAATAACATTAACTTTATTAAGTGTGTTAAAAAACCATACCTGATGCTGATCTGATATTACTGTCCACCCATCATCATCTTCCTCTCCTAAGGCCTTTTTCAATTCCTTAAAAAACCATTCATAACTAGCATTGTTTTCACCTTCTACTACAGCCCAAGTTAATGGATACATTTGCTCATTAGCATCCCTACCATTTGCTGCTATTAATTGCCCTCCCAGAAATGTTTTCAAGAAACAAGAGTCAACAGACAATACTCTTCTACACCCAGTCAGCCACCCTTGTCTCAGAGCATGAAAACAAACAAAAAACCTTTGAAAAACAAGAACCTTATCTCTACCAGGAACTGTGTGCAATATGAAGATACTGTTTGGATCTCCCTCTTTCAAAGCTTGTATATAACTACCCATTTTGTTGTAATGATCTTTCATTAAACCATGGAGCTATCTATGAGCAATGTACTTCACCTTATATGCATAATTTCTCTTAATAATTACCATATATGCCGTCCTAACAGTGTCAATGATCTCAGAGGCTGGCCAGGTTGACTTCAGTTGCCTGTTCCTTTCCATGTTTCTCTGGCAGGTATGATGTGGGTCAACAGATTTCACCAACATACAGACTCCTTGTTTATCCCAACTAGCATACATTCTGAATGGACATCCTGGAACACATCTCACCCCAAACCTTTGACCTCTACCTTTGCCACTCTTATCAAAAGTGAGATTTCTTCCTTGAGCTATCGCATACCTAGTCACACAGTCTATAAAAATCTCTTTATTTGCAAACCTAATCCCAACACACCATCTGAACTTACTGAAATCAGTCTTCTGATCTACTTCTGGCACTGTATTCTTCTTTCTTTTACCAGGCACAAAATCTTCTTCACTGTTACCAGGGGTGCGAATTTCATCCCCACTATTGTCAAAATCACTTATTATACCATCTTCACCATGTCTCCCTACTTCACATTCCTCATCTACTTCAACTGCCTGCTCTTGTCCAGGTAATAAGATAGTAACAACCCCAATCTGAAGTTGTCTTGTTATTTTCAAAGCATTTGCATTCCAACTTTTAACCTTCTCCCTAGCTACTTGAAACTCCTCATCAGAAATGTCTTCTGACTCAATTTCTTTCTCAATAAAATTCTCTACTTCTTCATTCAACACCTCTATTTCAATTAACTCATCATCAGTTAACTCTAGCTCACTAGATTCCCCATCATCACTGTCATCATCTTCTTCAGGTTCATACCCAGGATCCTCACTTTCACTCAAATCATCCCACTCAACCTCATCATGGGTATTTAACCCAGCCCTTTCAGCCTCTTCCTCATATTTGTCAAACAGATCTCCTATTCTTGTGTCATTGCAGTCAAATAACGATTCAATAGGAGTTACAACCTTTTGTATTTGTTCAGATATGATTGTTTCTGGTGGTTTAGTTGGGGTTGTTTGTTTTTGTTTAGATGAGAGGATTTGTTTTTGTTGAGATGGAGCTGTCTGTTTTGAAGAGTTAATGGTGTTAGGTGAGTTTAGGGTTTCATGAATTTGTGGTCCCTTATTCATACCAGTATTGACATTATACCATTGCTTTGTTCTTTTCTCCTAGGCGTCAACTTTGATGGTAACTGCACAACAGTCATCAACTCCATTGAACTATAATTTACCAACTCCATGACCTCTGGAATATCCCTCTCACTAACAAGATAACACTCAATAATTCTTTTCCCAATTGACACTTCACTCATAGTCCCAAACATCCTTATCATTCTCAATCTTTTGTAATCCAACTTGAGGCCTCAGATAGAAAATCCCATCAACATTTCTTGTAAAACAACCACACTTCTTAGCCTCTTCAAGCAAAGTAAACCAACAAAACTCGTCACACTCCACACCCGCAGTCCTAAAACATCTACTACTGTAAATCAGATGCACATCACCTTTCCTAAAGGAACCTCTAAACCAAATATTCAGTGTAACAATGTCCCAAGGACTTACCTAGATAATCATAATTAACGAAACAAATAACAATCAACTTAAATTCATCAAACTAACAATCAAATATAATGATTAAACTCAAAACCCTTAACCTTAGCCCCATTTCAAACAAAAACATAAATGATTAAACTTAAAACCTTTAACCTTAGCCCCATTTGATTATAGACGAATATCATCAAAATTATGGTAATTTAACACAATATAACAAGATTACACTTCAATTCTAAATTGGAAAGATTTAAGTCAAAGGAAACACTTACAATGACCATTGTTGCTGCAGTTGCGTATGGTAAGGAGAAGATGATGATGAAGATTGATGAAGATTGCCCAATAAATTTGAAGGTGGATGATGATGGTTATGGATGGCGATGGAATTGGGAGATGAACAGACGAAAGAAAAATGGCGTTTTTTGTTTGAAATGTGTTCAACACACTTCTATCTAACTTTCTTAATAGGGTGTGTTAGACAGGTTGCCCGTCTCCTTGGGTTAATATTGGAAGATATCAAGCATAGTATGGATTTAATTCGAATTACTAATAGGATGGAGCATTATCGTAAGACCAAGCATAGGATGGATTCTTTATATGAGATAATCCTTATTAGTATTAGTTATAGACTAATTAGTGTTTGTTTTTCATTATTGTTTGTTTATTTATATGCTTATTAGTGTTAATCTACCTTTTAAACATGTTTAGTTTCCAAGTTTTCATCTTCTATGTTTGTTTGGGTTTAATTAATATGATTAAGGGTGCGATTAGACTCCGACATGTGTAGGTTACCAACTAAATTTCACCAACTTGGTGTCGAGGGGGAGTTTTTTGGGTTAATTAAGGGGTCTGTTAGAACACTTATGGTTGATGATGCCAAGTTACTTCTAACCACTTCTAATGTCTTTTTCTAGCTTTGTGTTTAATAGCAAATGATATCAAGCTTGTGAATGATCAAAGACAATCAAGAAGAAGTTCCAAGATACAAGAGAAGAAATCTAAGTCGAGTCTAGAAAGAGTGTTGTAAGCAAGGTAATTGATCATACTCATCTAAGTCATTAAAAGTGCAAAAGTCATGAAACAGTTCTCAGACTGTTGCATGACCTGTGTCTAGTGCTAGTTACGGAGATAATTTTCAAAGAGGATTTCAAATGTTTGAAATTGTTTTCAAAAATATCAGCTTGTGTTGAAATAAATTATTATTTGAATCAAAGTTCAGAAAATCAAGTTGAAAATCTTATTCAAAGGAGACTTGGTCTTTGTGAAAGTAAAATCTTGCTTTATTTCCTCATTTAGCTAAGTGAGTTTCTCCATGAGGGAAAGTTGAATGCTTCCTTAGCTAAATGAGTGTATCATAGAGCCTTGTGAAATCAGACCAGTCCTTTTACCCTCCTTGACAATTTGACTTACCCTTTTACCTACCAAGTAAAGACAATCTCATTGTGTAAAAGGTAGGCAAAGCACATGCTTTAGGGTTTCAAGAAGCCTTGCATTTCGGCTATAAATATGGACCCTTGGGTTCATTTATTGCCAAGACTTTTTAGTGCATTCATTACAAACTTTTGCAAAACTGATTTGTGCTTCATTTTTCAAAGTAACTTTGCAAATGTTTTAAGTTTTTAAAAGTCTTCAAAAAGGTTTTAACAAGGACATTATCTCCTAAGCACTAGTAGCACTCTTAATGCCTAATGAGTATGTTCAAGGACCTTGTGTTTAGATCTTAAATGAAGTCTCCATGTTCTTAAAAGAGAACCCTTGAGACATTGATCCTGTAAACCAAAGGTAGAACATCAAAAACTCTTAGAGCGGAGTAGCTCTAGGTTTGAGTCAAGTCTTTGAGCGGAGTAGCTCGAAGCATTGCAACCGGAGTAGGTTGGCGAGTTGTCTTATTGTAATAGTTCTAGTTAAGCGGAGTAGCTTCTAAACTTTTAATAAGATAACGGTTGGACGTAGGCTCCGGAGTAGGAGCTGAACCAATTTTTTATATCGCCTGTTTTCATTCTTGTTCATTCTCTTATCAATCTTTCGAATGCTTACTACTTACGATAACTAGCAGGTCTGTGCAACTGTTGCCTATACTGTTGCTCAGACTCCATCTTTCGTGCTTGACTCTTAACCTTATCAAGTTTAAATCTGAAATTTTAAAAAGGTCACCTAATTCACCCCCTCCCCCTCTTAGGTGTTAAACTCGTTGTGACTCTTCAATTGGTATCAGAGCCTCGTGCTCTTGATTTAGGTCTTACCACCAAAGAGAAAGATCCGTAGTCATGGACGAGTCTAAACACACTAAGTACCCAATCTTCAAAGGTGAAAACTATGCTTGGTGGAAACACCGCATGGAACACTACGTAAAAGGGGTTGACTATGAATGCTGGAAGATCATTCAAAAGGGCCCACTTAAGGTTGAGGTTACAGATAAAGATGGAAAAACGACACCAAAAGATGAGGAAAAGTACAACGAAAACGATTACAAGAAAATCGAGAAAAACTCTAGAGCCATGTCCATTCTTCAATATGGCATCGGTGATCAAGAGATAAATCGTATATCAGGTTGTACTTCCGCAAAAGAAATCTGGGATACCCTAAGCCTCGCTCATGAGGGTACATCTCAAGTCAAGAAGTACCGTGTTGATCTTCTCATGCAACAGTATGAGATGTTCAACATGGGAAAAGATGAGTCAATCAACAGTCTGTCGTCACGTTTCTCATGCATTGTTAACGAACTTAAAAGCCTAGGTCGAAACTTTGAATCCGAGGATTTAGTCCGAAAGATCCTTCGAAGCCTAACTGAAAAGTGGCAACCGAAGGTGACGGCTATTGAGGAGGCCAAAGACCTTGCCGCACTTTCCCTAAATGAACTAATGGGGTCTCTCATGGCCCATGAGCTCTCACTTACTAAACGCTCTCAGGAGAGTTCAAAGGGAAAGGGACTCGCTCTAAATGCTCTCTCAAGCGATGAGGAGGATGAGGATGTCGAGTTCGCTATGTTTACCAAAAACATGGCCGGCATAATAAATGGTCGAGGGTCACAAAAGTTCAACAATGCTAGCAAAAGACGTTTCCCTAAGAGGAGATCAAGTTCTACCTTTGGTTGCTTCAAATGTGGTGACAAGGGTCACCAAATCAAAGAATGCCCAAAGTGGGACGAGATTAAGTCCAAGGAAAAACGTGAGCATGCTAAACGTGACTACAAGAGCAAAGTAATGACAGCTATATGGGGCATGTCTGATTCCGATGAGGATGAATTCCTTGAGGAAGAATTGGACGCCAAGTTATGCATTTCTTCAAAATCGAAAACCGAAACCTCGAAATCAGCGAAGAAGGAAACCGCCGTTTGTCTTATGGCTCATTCCGTTGACTCTAACTCAGATTCTGAAGATGAGGTAAATAGTCTAAAGAGAAAGGCCCGCACTTTCTCCAAAGACAAAATTTGTCTTCTTTTAGATGATTTCATAGATAAGTGTCGTGTCCAAAACATTAAGCTAAATGTCATGCAAGATGAAATTGAGAGTATAGCTGAAGAAAATGTCAACCTAAAGGAAACTTTAACTAAGGTAGACCAAACATGTACTATAACCCAACTTGAGAAGGAAGTAAAGTTGCTTAGGAAACAAAATCAAAATCTTATGAGTAAAACTGAAACAGCTCATGTAACAGATCATTGTCCTGTTGAAACTGATCTTTGTAAAGAAGTCGAGTCTCTAAAAGGAATGGTATCCTCACTTACCAAGGAACGTAACTCCCTCTTAATGGAAATCACTTCATACAAGCTAGACAACAAACAACTAGAGGAAGTTGCATCATTGTTAGGAGATGAAGTGAGTCATACCAAAGCAAAATTAGAAAAAGTCGAAAAACTAAATCTAACTCATCTAGGAAGGATAGAGACCTTGACCAAAGAATTGCATGATGCAAAACAGTTTTATCTCAAATGGGAAGGAAGTCAAAATGTCTTGGAATTTCTGTTAAAACAATCTCAGGAAAATGAGAAAGCCTTGAAAAATGCTGGACTTGGTTTCAGAGGCAACAGGAGCACTCACTGTTGCATCCGAAACCAGGACCCAAGCCAAACCGATTTCAGAAGGCGAAAGTATGCTGGATTACCTGAGTACATTATCTGTAACTACTGTGGAAAGACAGGTCATGAGTTCAATGAATGTCCTAAACGAAAACATGATCTAGCAAGAAACACCAATGAAGCACAAAAAACGTGGGTTAGAAAAGACTCGGTTTTGAGTGTTAAGAAGGGACCCAAACTTGTTTGGGTTCCTAAACTAACTGTTTGAATTTGCGTAGGCATTAGTGGGAGGCAGCAGCAATTGGTACTTAGACAGTGGATGCTCTCGTCACATGACGGGGGAAGAAAGCCAATTCCTCTCGCTAGAAGCCTACAATGGAGGCATGGTGACTTTTGGCGATAACAAACAAGGTGAAATTGTTGGTATCGGAAAAGTTGGTAAGTCAAAATCACTATGCGTGGACAAAGTGCTGCTTGTCAAAGGATTAAAACACAATCTCCTTAGCATTTCACAATTGTGTGATCGAGGTAATATCGTTGAATTTCATGCTCATGTGTGTAAAATTTTGAATGGTAAGACAAGGGAGTTAATTCTCGAAGGTAAGCGTGTCAAGGATGTGTATATGATTGATTTATGTTCTTTGTCTAGTCAAACTCTTTCATGCATGAGTGTTCACAAAAATGACCCGTGGCTTTGGCATAAGAGGTTAGGACATGTGAATGCTAGGACACTAAACAACCTTAGAAGACTTGACCTAGTTGAAGGCTTACCCATCATTAACTTCAAATTTAACTCCATGTGTGATGATTGTGTCAAAGGAAAACAAGTTAAAAGTTCATTCAAATCTAAACATTGTGTTAGCACATCTCGTGTCTTAGAACTTGTTCACATTGACCTTTGCGGACCCATGCGTATCACAAGCAAAGGTGGTAGTAATTACATTTGTGTTATTGTTGATGATTGTTCTAGATATGTATGGTTGTTGTTTCTTGGAACCAAAGATAAAGCCTTTAGTGAGTTCTTAATTTGGCTCAAAATGGTCGAAAACAAATTTTCACTCAAACTTGGAGCCTTAAGGTCCGACCATGGAACCGAATTTGAGAACTCCTCTTTTGAAACTTATTGCAATGAAAACGGTGTTAGCCATAACTTTTCGGCCGCACGAACTCCACAACAAAACGGAGTTGTGGAACGAATGAATCGAACCTTGGAAAATATGGCTAGGACCATGATCATTAGCTCTAAGGTTCCAAGAAATTTTTGGGCCGAAGCCGTAAACACCTCGTGTTACGTCTATAATCGAGTCATGATTAGAAAAATCACCAACAAAACACCTTATGAAATTCTACGTGGAAGAAAACCAAATATCTCATATTTAAAATGCTTCGGATGTAAATGTTTTGTTCACAATAACGGGAAAGATAATCTTGGAAAATTTGATGCCCGTAGTGATGAAGCAATTTTTGTGGGATATTCTAACCATAGCAAGGCTTACAAGGTCTTTAACAAAAGGACTATGAAAATGGAAGAAAGTATTCATGTCGTGTTTGACGAATCTAGTCTTTTTGTGTCCCCTGAACAGGTAAACAATGAAGACGAGGATGATGAATTTGAACTTGGAATGGTCCGTCATGATATGGACCATGTGTTAGAAGCTGAGGATACTGAACAACAGTCAGAGGAACCGTTGCATGGGGGAGCAGGCCAAAACTCAGGGGGAATTGAAGGTCCTTCACCCTCAGATGAAGCTAGCACATCAAGAGCTGGTGAAGAAAGCCAAGGATCACCCTCTGATCCCACAAACATCAATGCCCAAATTCCCTCACAAAATCCTCCACACACTACAGACCCTGAAACTGTTGCATCAGAACAGAATGAACAAGCTCTCGCTCCTAACACCACCGTACCAAGGAAATGGAAACACCAAAGCTTTCATCCTCTTGATAACCTGACCAGTGACCTTGATTCAGGGGTAAAAACCAGATCATCACTCAGAAACTTTTGTGCCTTCAATGCCTACCTCTCACAAATTGAACCCAACCACATTTCAAATGCCCTCGAAGATCCTTGTTGGATCTTGGCCATGCAAGAAGAGTTGGACCAATTCAAAAGAAGTGAGGTATGGCATCTTGTCCCTAGGCCGTCAAATCGGACTGTCATTGGCACTAGGTGGGTTTTTCGAAATAAGCTAGATGACAACGGAGAAATCGTAAGGAACAAAGCAAGGCTAGTGGTGCAAGGGATAACCAACAAGAGGGAATTGATTTCGACGAAACCTTTGCACCGGTAGCTAGACTTGAAGCCATACGAATTCTCGTTGCCTTCGCAGCTCATCATGGCGTAAAACTTTTTCAAATGGATGTAAAATCCGCGTTCTTAAATGGCTATCTAAATGAAGAAGTTTTTGTTGAACAACCACCGGGTTTCTTGGATAATGAATCACCGAACCATGTTTACAAACTTGATAAAGCTCTATATGGTTTAAAACAGGCTCCTAGAGCATGGTATGATAGGCTTTCAAAATTTCTCTTGGAAAATGGTTTTGTACGTGGTTCGGTTGATAAAACTCTGTTCATTAAGGCACATTCAGATGTAATGTTGCTTGTGCAAGTATATGTCGATGACATAATCTTTGGTGCAACAAGTGAAGCTCTTTATGATTATTTTGCAAGTCTAATGAAATCTGAGTTTGAAATGAGCATGATGGGAGAACTAGGGTTCTTTCTTGGCCTTCAAATCAAGCAAAAAGAAGAAGGCACCATGATCCATCAACAAAAGTATGTGAAGGAAATGTTGAGTAAGTTCGGGTTGACCAATGCGAAACCCGTTGCTACACCTATGGTATCTAACCTCAAACTTGATCTTGATCCTAATGGTAAGAGTGTTAGTGAAAAGGTGTATCGAGGTATGATCGGTTCATTACTTTACTTAACCGCAAGTCGACCCGATATTCAATATAGTGTTTGTGTATGTGCTCGCTTTCAAGCTAACCCTAAGGAATCTCACTTCAAAGCCGTAAAAAGGATCTTTAAATACTTGATCGGAACCCAACACCTATATCTTTGGTATCCTTCTTACTATGATCTTGATCTTGTAGGGTTTTCCGATGCCGATTATGCGAGATGCATGTTAGATCGTAAGAGCACGTCGGGAATTGCCACGTTCATGGGCCCATGCTTGCTCACGTGGGCCTCCAAAAAGCAAAATACCGTGTCTCTATCAACGGCCGAAAGCGAGTACATCAGTGCTGCACTCTGTTGCACACAAATCCTATGGGTTCGTCAACAATTGCACGATTTCGGTATTAATTTCGAATCCACTCCTATTTTTTGTGATAATACTAGTGCAATTAATATTTCTAAGAACCCAATACAACACTCTCGGACCAAACACATTGAGATAAGGCATCATTTTTTACGTGATCAAGTCGAAAAAGGAACGATATGTCTTAACTTTTGTAAAACCGAAAATCAAATTGCGGATATTTTTACAAAACCGTTAGAAAGAGAACAATTCGTAAAACTTAGGTTGGAAATTGGTTTGTTGAGTGATGCGTGACATTAAATAATTTCCGTCTCCTAAATGATTGACTAGAGTCGAGAATATACGTAGATCGGTTTAAAAATGCTATTTGTGTTTGTGTACGGTTTTTAATGCAAGTCCGTTAAGAAAACAAAGAAAGTAGGCATGCATGTGTTTATCCATTAAAGCTAGCTATGACCCATCAAATCAATACTTTTTGCTATCACAAATCACCTCATTAATACCCATAAACCGCCCCATTTAATCCTTTACACTCAACCACCCCAAAACCGTCTAATCCCCTTTTATCCTTCAGTTATTAACCTCCCTCCCTCTCTCTTACCTTAATTCAAAAATTAAAAACTACTTCCCTCTCTCCCTAACCTTCCCATCTTCCTTCAACCGTCATCTTCACCATAAAACCTTCCTAAAATGCCTCCCAAAAACATAAGTCGTGAACTGAAAAATCTTGCCAACACCTACAACCCAAAATACGTTGCAAAACTCACCATGACCTCACCCGCATCCCCTGCCAAAACCACCACTGCCAAAACCACCGCTGCCAAAACCAAGGCAAAAACTACGGCCGGTCCAAAGCCCAAACCTGGCTCGAAAAAGGGAGTTCCCACGAAGAAAAATATGGGAGTACCTATGGATGTTCCCTCAGTGTCCGAATCCGACCATGAAAACACGAACGAACCAAGGGATGAAGACTCTGTTGCGGGGCATGAAAAAGGGGAACATGCAAACCTCGAAAATGTCGAGGAAAGCGATGTGAATGAAAAGGGGAACGAGGAAACAGAAGAGGAGGTTGTTGAAAGTGAAAAAGGAGAAGAGGAAACAAATGAAAGTGAGAAAGAGAATGAAGAGGATGAAGGAGTTGAGGAGAGTGAAGAAAATGAGGAAGAAACAACTGAAAAGGAAAGAGAGGGAAAGAAAGGTAAGGGAAAAAGAAATGCTAATGAAATTGAAAAAGAGAAAGAAAATGCAAAGAAAGATATGGGAAAGAAAAAGGGAGTTGAACCCGAAAAGAAGAAAAAAGGTGTTGCCCAGGAAAGAAGAACACGGGCTGTTGAGGATGAGCTAGAAGAAGAAGGAGAGCAAAAAAAGGAAACGGAAACTGTTGCAACAAATGAAAATGAGGATGAACCTCACGATCATGAAATGTTTGATGATGGGCTTGATCCATTGATGCACACCACTCACCAATCAAATGTCAAACGAAAAATCAGTGAAATGTTCGGAGAAGAAGAGGAGTTTGATGATACTGTTCTCTCAACTTTAAAGAAACCCAAAATCACAAAAATCACCAAGCCCCCACAAAAACCAACCCGTCTTCTCACCAAAAAGAACAAACTCATACCCAAAACCCGTCTTCAAAAACAAACCAAAACTACTGAGCTGGTTGGTCCTTCAAACCCCTGCACTACTATCATTGCCACCGCCTTTGATGAACCTTTTAAGAATGAGGTATGGGCGCATCTCTCCAATCTTCCTCTCTCCGAAGAGGTGCTCGACAAGTGTCACCGGTTGCTCTCTTGCTCATTCAACACCGGTAGGCGTTATCCAAAAGATTGGTATGCTACTTCTCCGGCCTTTAATTTCTTCAAAACTGAAATGATTGTCCAACATTGGGTAGATTTGCTTGACATGTACAGCCCTGTGTACGTGTCTGAGGTCGTTCAGTTCTTTGCAACCGTACGGGTGGATGTTGCATCAGAAACCCTTTCTGCCTATATCAATGATAAACCCCTTGCCCTTACCATTGACCAATTGGCCACAGCCCTCAAAGTTATTCCTACTGGCCTTGATACATTTCCTAAGGGGACATGGGGGGAAATTGAAGCATCTATTGTCACTGATATAACCAAAACACTCCGACCCGGGATCAAGAGAGAAGGACCCTCCAACATCTATGGAGCTGAACTCCGTGCCCCTCATCGCTTTATCTTTAACTTCATTAGACGTGTCCTTGTCCCTAATGCCTCCACTCGTGGTCGGTGCTCATACCTGGAAATGACCCTTCTCTACTACATTCTCAAAAGTCTACCCATAAGCCTTCCACATCTCATATTCTTCCGCATTCATGAGCTTGCCAAGGACATCAAGGTGGGAAAGTTCGACAAAACAACCCTCATCCCATATGGTATGTGGCTCTCCCTTATCTTTAAGAAACATAAGCTTATTATGCATGGGAGCCCTGCTGTGGAAAGACTCAGTGATGAGATGACTCCCGGTCTTCTTTCTCAAATGGGATTGGCATCTAAGGAGGGTAAGTTGGTGAAGAAGTTCAGTGCAAAGGGAACAGATGCTTCAACTGTTGCACCAGGGCTGGCTAATGAGAAGTTGGATCAAGTCTTGAATCTTATCAAGAAGATGGCCATGGACATTGAGTCGTTGAAAGAGGAGGTGGCTGAGTTGAAATCTGTGAATGAGGACCTCGTGGAGAGGCTGACTCAAGAGGAGCAGGAGGCCGAGGACGAGGCCTAACCCCCCCCCCCCCCCCCCCCACCCAACCCACTCCCCTACCTTCTAGCTTGCTAATATTATTATTATTATCATGCATGTATTGCCTTTGACTCTGTTTTCTGGACTTGTTTTTAGACTCATATGCATCCTATGAACTGCTATCCTAATCATCGTATGTTTCTCTTCTTGATGATGTCAAGAGGGGGAAGTGTTATAAAATTTATGTTGTTATTACTTAATGACTCTTAGGCTAACGTACACCGTAGAAATGTTTTAGCTACCATGATTAGAAGTCTAACTTAAGTTAAGATTGTCAAAACCTTGATCACCTTGATTACGTATCTCTTGATGTCTTATTAATTGTGGTTAACAAAGACCGACTCACCATGGGCTAAGGGGGAACTTGGGACAAAAATTTTATAAGTAACTTGCCATCATCAAAGGGGGAATTTGTTAGAACACTTATGGTTGATGATGCCAAGTTACTTCTAACCACTTCTAATGTCTTTTTCTAGCTTTGTGTTTAATAGCAAATGATATCAAGCTTGTGAATGATCAAAGACAATCAAGAAGAAGTTCCAAGATACAAGAGAAGAAATCTAAGTCGAGTCTAGAAAGAGTGTTGTAAGCAAGGTAATTGATCATACTCATCTAAGTCATTAAAAGTGCAAAAGTCATGAAACAGTTCTCAGACTGTTGCATGACCTGTGTCTAGTGCTAGTTACGGAGATAATTTTCAAAGAGGATTTCAAATGTTTGAAATTGTTTTCAAAAATATCAGCTTGTGTTGAAATAAATTATTATTTGAATCAAAGTTCAGAAAATCAAGTTGAAAATCTTATTCAAAGGAGACTTGGTCTTTGTGAAAGTAAAATCTTGCTTTATTTCCTCATTTAGCTAAGTGAGTTTCTCCATGAGGGAAAGTTGAATGCTTCCTTAGCTAAATGAGTGTATCATAGAGCCTTGTGAAATCAGACCAGTCCTTTTACCCTCCTTGACAATTTGACTTACCCTTTTACCTACCAAGTAAAGACAATCTCATTGTGTAAAAGGTAGGCAAAGCACATGCTTTATGGTTTCAAGAAGCCTTGCATTTCGGCTATAAATATGGACCCTTGGGTTCATTTATTGCCAAGACTTTTTAGTGCATTCATTACAAACTTTTGCAAAACTGATTTGTGCTTCATTTTTCAAAGTAACTTTGCAAATGTTTTAAGTTTTTAAAAGTCTTCAAAAAGGTTTTAACAAGGACATTATCTCCTAAGCACTAGTAGCACTCTTAATGCCTAATGAGTATGTTCAAGGACCTTGTGTTTAGATCTTAAATGAAGTCTCCATGTTCTTAAAAGAGAACCCTTGAGACATTGATCCTGTAAACCAAAGGTAGAACATCAAAAACTCTTAGAGCGGAGTAGCTCTAGGTTTGAGTCAAGTCTTTGAGCGGAGTAGCTCGAAGCATTGCAACCGGAGTAGGTTGGCGAGTTGTCTTATTGTAATAGTTCTAGTTAAGCGGAGTAGCTTCTAAACTTTTAATAAGATAACGGTTGGACGTAGGCTCCGGAGTAGGAGCTGAACCAATTTTTTATATCGCCTGTTTTCATTCTTGTTCATTCTCTTATCAATCTTTCGAATGCTTACTACTTACGATAACTAGCAGGTCTGTGCAACTGTTGCCTATACTGTTGCTCAGACTCCATCTTTCGTGCTTGACTCTTAACCCTATCAAGTTTAAATCTGAAATTTTAAAAAGGTCACCTAATTCACCCCCTCCCCCTCTTAGGTGTTAAACTCGTTGTGACTCTTCAGGGTCTAATTGTCATTACTCTATCGTGTTTGTACTTTGACCTTGAGTCCTTGTCCGTCAACGAGAGTTGGCTAGACTTGAGTCGGGACATCTTGTTGGGAGTAGTAGCTTCATTGAGTCGAGCCCGGAAAGGATGACTTGAGAGGGGGGTGCCCTTAATTTTCGGTTTGAGATCGACTCTCGGGAGAGGGAGTGAGATGACCGGGGTATAGCGTGGACTTAGAACCTTAATCTTTAGGAAAGGGGAGTCAACATAGGCATATTTTGGTAAGCTTTGACCCTTGAATTAAGGAGTTTGATGCGTGAGCCCGGGAGGGATTTGTGTCGGCATAGCTAGTGTCTTATGTGAGCCCGAGAGGGAGTCTATGAGTGAAATAGAGGCGTCTCACCATTAACCTCCCATTGACAACTTGTTACATGAGTTAAGCGGTAATTACAAGTGTTGGAAGTCGAAGTCGCGCTCTAGTCCTTTTCTTGATTGCTTTTATCTTTATTCTATTATTTGTTCGTTTTCTTAGTTAGTAGTCATAGTTAATTTATGTTTAGATGTTTAGTTTGCTTCCTATCTCATTCTTGTTTTGCGTAGCTAACCTACAATTTGAGACCGACTAGTACTTGACCTTGACCTCCATGTGGATCGACCTCGACTACCCTACTACATTAGCTTAGTTGATCGGGGGAGGGCGACAAACCCCGCTATCACCACGGGCCGAGCTCACCCCACTAAGCCCTTAACTACCCCTTGAATAAAACGGGTTCGGCAGGCCAAGTTGGGCACACCCCATTAACCCCGTAACTGGCCATAAATAAGGCAGGCCTAGCGGACCGGACTCGGCTTATAACAGCCCGACCCATCACAAGCAAAAGATTGTGACCTAAGAATTACCCTTAATGTCAATTGAGCTAGCCATGGGCCAGCTCACCCCATTAAGCCCGTAAATAAAAGGGGTTCGGCGGGCCAAGTTGGGCACACCCCACTAAGTCCTTAACTGACCTTAAATAAGGCAGGCCTAGCGGACCGGACTCGGCTTATAATAGGCCGACCCGTCGCAGTTGTAACACAATCTCATTAAGACTGAATGTGTACCTTCGAAGCCCATAATTTGTCCTCAATTAAGCCCAGAAGCATAAGGCTTTATTACTAAATGGTGAGTCTAATTACTTATAAACATGGAACAAGCTCCTCAATTTCTCAATGTGGGACAACTTTACTCTCAATATCATGGATTGTTACAGGGTTGTGGAGGGAGGTGAGCCGAACCCGACTCGTTGGGAGTCTTAGGCGTGTTAAGGGCGGGCGATGCTGGCGGGCCTCTATTATTTTTTTAATTTATTTTTTGTTTTTGCCTAAAATGGCGGGTCAAAGGGTGGGCCGGGTTTGAAAGATGAAACCGAACCTGATTGCTATGGATGTGACCCTAACTCAGCCCGTTGGGAGTCAAAGGTGGGTTTAGGACGGGCCGGGCTGACAAACCTTTATTATACAGAGTATCTTTTGCCTAAGATGGCGAACCAAAGGACGGGCCAGGATTGAAATATGGAACCCGAACTTGGGTTGTGTTGGGACTGGCTTGACGAATGAGGGATGGGCTATACGGGTCAAGCCAAATGCAGCCCGTGAACCGAGATGGGCCAGGTTGGCCAGTTCCTTTGGTCAGGTCTACATAAGGGTATGCATCTCCAAAGAACACGATAAAACAAAGCAACTAAATCCTGTAGTATGACATTACGATAATGAGCATAATGCCAGAAATTGGAGCCATGTATAGTTTGAGAAATTGGACCAAACAGCAATGATGAGATGTCAATACACTTTATACACCACATATATACATAATACAACATAGTAGCAAAATACCATTATATAATTATTCTTCTACATTATGTGGATGATGATGAACCGGGTCCTGTCAACAGCAATTGATAACGAAACGAGAGTAACATGTATTTAACTCAAATAGGTCGGCCAAAGATTTGTAGTATATATCTCTAATTATTTATTTTGAAAAATAGGGAGGGATCATAATATCAATTTGTTATTATATTCTGTTTTACTCAATAATTTTGTTTTGTTTTGTTTGATGTTTCTCAAAGATAGGATGGATGATTAGAAATTTAGAGCTTCTTGACAGCTAATACCGTACCTTAAACACAAACCATGTACTATACCAAAATGGATCTTATCAAACTTGATTGTATGTAATAAATGACCATTATTAGATGTAAATTGGTAGTAGAATAGTTTAGATAGGACTAGAGTGGGAGGTGAGCGCGCGGGTTGATGGTTAGCATGTCTCAACACCGATATTGGGCCATTTTAGCATGACGCGGGATTGGCACGGCCCAGCAAAGTATGTGTGTCAATGTGCCATGGACCTTGGGTTGTGTCTGAGCCGTTTGAGAAAGAAGATCGTGTCATGGCAAACCCAAAATATAAAGAAATAAGGCTGAAGTGGAGTGGAGAAATTGTTTGGGCGCGCCCAAGCACAACATGACACACCATGTGCCTCTGGGCCGTCATTTTCATTTCATCGGCACGACATGAAGCCCACCTTTCCATACCTCGTCTGTGTTATTTTCTCCTTTAGGCATGATGAGTCAGTAGCATTGTGATTTGTGATCTTTAATATTTTATCTTTTGAATAAATATTTAATATATTATTATGAGCACTTTAGATACATTATTTAAAGATGTCTTAAATAAAACCGCTATGTGTTACTTCTTTCCTCTCAATCATTTGTTTGCTTTTGATTAAAATGCCCGTCATAAAAAATAAAGGGTTTTCTACATAAAACCCCTCATTTTTCCAAAACTTCGTTGATACCCCTAAACTTAATGAAAACCTTTCAAAGTATCCAAAATGCACTAATTTATCTCTTTTAAGTGTTTATTGTATGCACCTTTTGTTGATCTTTTGACCCCAATTTGTGAAACCATTAGCATAAATATCGTTTAGTCAATCGTAAACATATTTTGTTTACAAAATTGAACTGTTTGAAAACTCGGTTTTTAATAGTTTGTTTATTTTAAGTACTATTCACTAAATTCAAAGGTATTTTTTGAAAATGAGATCACAGGTATCACGTAGAATTATTTAAAAAAAAATACAGGGATATCATGTAGAAAAACCAAAAATAAAAAAAGCAAACAAATATTTAGGACAAATAAAGTAATCTTTTAGTGTGAGTGAATAATTTTTTTTTTTTTTTTTTTGACAAGAGTGTGAGTGAATAATTGTGCTAACTTGTTAACTTGATATTTCCTCCGTTTTGTTCATTTGTTTCCCTACTACCACAAACACTAACGAGAGGATCGTACCAAAAAAAAACGAGAGGAGAGAATGGAGACCATTCATGATGGTTGTTATTAAATAACAATAATGTAAGTGGACAATCTTTAGTACTATGAAGATTTCTAATTAATAATAATCTCTAATTATTATTTATTTTGAATAGAAAGATCATAATATCAATATGTTATTTGCTCTTTAGTAAGTCTCATTGAAAACGGACATATCCGTCATAAGTTGAAGATTGGTCAAGTAATACTAAGTTGGTAGATAAGACAAAAACAAATTGTTTAGGGAGTAGCATTATTCTGTTCTCTTATCTAATCATTTGGATAATACTTAACCCGTTTTAAGTTTGTGACGGATATGTCTGCTTTCAATGGGAATTTGTGTTTGTTTTTTTACACGGTAATATGTTTTGTTTTGTTTTGATGTTTGTCAAGATAGGAAGGATGACTAATAGAACTTCTTTGACAGCTACCAGCCTACCACCGTACCTTAAACACAAACAATGTACTGTACCAAAATGGATTTATCAAACTTATAATGAATGGACATTTTTAGATTTAAATTGGTCGTATAATTAGGAGTCGTTTGGTTATATGTAGTAATTCGTATTGTCTAGGAAGTCGTAAAACACATGATTTTAAAATTCACGTGAATTAGAAAATGTTGTTTGGTTGCTAATTGCTATGTAGGAAATGCAATTCATGTAGGCATTCCACTTACCTAGGGGGGCCTAGGTAAGGCACTTCCTCCATTATAGAGGAATTGCAAATTCATGGGAAGTACAAATTCACGTGAATTGGGGTAACCAAACAGCAAGAGGTCAATTTAGCAATTCACGTGAATTTAAAATTCCTACGTTTTTTAGTGGGTAACCAAACGACCCCTTACTTAGATAGGACATTTGCTAGGAGTTTAAAAACCAACCCAAAAACTTGCAACATTATTAAGGCACTGTTTTTCTCAACTGAAATGAGCTGAATTAATTTAAATGGAGTAGAACTTAATTGAACTAAATTGAGTGGAGCTGAGGTGGGGTAAAATTAGTTGAATTAAAAGTTAATTTTGTGAATAGATTAATTGAACATAATTGATTACATGTAAATAAAATTTAATGGAATACAATTAAGCAAAACTTAAATGAGTTGAAATTAAGTAAAAAAGAACAAAACCTAAATCTTAGGTAATAATGTTAAATATAGCCCTTCAGGTTATATTTAAGGGTTAAAACCTTCTAAATTTGGTATTCATATAAGAATTTATGACAAAATGCACAAAAACTAATGTAATTAATAACAATATTTAGTATTAATTTTAGCTTCTTAATGGCCCAATTAAGGCTATATTTATCATTTTCTTTAAATCTTTGATATATTATTATGTGCATTGTTTTTTTAGGGAAGTTATTGCATTGTTTTTGTATTTTTAATGGTGCGAAGGATTCATTATTAATGTCTGGGTTTTGGATTATAATAGAATAAATTAAAATGAGTTTTCTTTTCTTTTGTGAAGTGATTGTTTGTTGATATAGTTATCAACACAATTTTCATCTCGGGTTTTGCAAAACGAGTTTATTTGTATTGATAACACAATAATATGGTTGCATACATCCAATCTCTTTTACCCTATAATTTAAGGGAGTTATTAAAACACTACAAGATTATTATGTGAGCATGGAGAAGTTGAGACACAAAAGATAGACAAATATCTAAGTAAAACAAACAACTATGATATTTTTTTTTTGGTTGAGTGTGAATAATCTTCTAACTTGTTCACATTATACTCTTTTTATTTCACTGTTGCCTGATTTACTTATACTTTTTGCACAAAAATCAGGCAAGAAGAGATGACTTCTTATTCTGAGTATTAGATAACAAGTGAACTATAATTGATGTATAAAATCAAATTACCTAGCTAGTTATATCTATTTTGTTTTATATAGAAAATTGACAAATAATACTAATACTCTATAATTATTTGTTCCTAAATTAAATGTGACACGGGGCGAATAACTAGGTTAAAATCAATTGTTCATTCTGAGTGTTAAATATAGTTTTGATGAATAATGGACATGTAATTCATGAGCAATTAGATCAATTGGTACAGAGTCTTGTCTTAGAGCCCTGAAAATTCAATAGACCTGTATTTGACCTAAATCGGAAGGTTTACACCAAAAAATAAAATGAAAATGAATATAATGGATATGCAACTAACTTGTATTTGTGATATAGGACTATTTAGAACATTAAATAATCTACAAAAGACCTAATATTTATAAATTGAGTAAGCCATCTATATTCTTAGAAGAAAATAAAAATAAAATAATAATAAAAAAAAAGTAAAATAAAAGGAGGAAGTGCCCTCATATTTTTCTCAAATACAACTATCACTTAAACCACAAGTCTCAAACATATACATAGATAAACATACTATATTTGCAAACAAAAGCCATAGTTTATTAAAAGAAAGAAAATGACTGGCGATGTAGAAGCAGCAGCAGCTGAAGAAGAAGTTCCAAAAGTAGCCTATAAAGACCCTCCACCATCACTCTTCCTTGATACTAAGGAACTAAGAAGATGGTCATTTTACAGAGCTCTTCTTGCAGAGTTCATTGCTACGCTTTTGTTCTTGTATATCTCGGTGTCGACTGTTATCGGTTACAAGAGCCAAAGTTCTCACGATGACTGTCGTGGTGCTGATATTCTTGGCATTGCTTGGGCTTTTGGTGGCATGATCTTTATTCTTGTTTACTGCACTGCTGGTGTTTCTGGTACGACTTTTCGACATTAATTTTACTTATTAAGGTAATAACGTTGATGATGTGGACACGATTGGATCGTTGTGTTTGTTGGTAGCCAGGGTAACCTACATATAACTGTTGCTATAGATTTGTGAAGTCATATAATCATGTATTAATTGGGATTAATTAACATGTGTTAGCAATAATGCACATTCAATTCAATTTTATAATTCCTAGTGATATTATTAAATGTTTTTCACACGTCCAAAACAATAGTGGTTGTTCACTAATTTTCAAATAAAGTGATTGAGCATGGGATTTAATATTAGGGTTATGATAAATACAGTTCTTATTAGAGTTGTGTTAAAAAAATAGGAGTATAAAAGACCGTAAATTTTTAATATTTGTATTAATTGCATTTAGTAATATATAATTTAATTCTTAATTTTGAAGTTAATACCGCATATAAAAGTAGGTATTAAATGTTTAAATATCATCTTTAAGACTATCTTTAAACATTACTCTTAATATTAATACAGTATATTATATAGGTAGCACGGACACTTCTCCTAATGAGCCGTACCGTGTCCGACACCGAGTCTGACACCGACACTTCACGGACACACGCCGAAACGTGTCCAACACCTAATCAGCCGTGTCTAACTTTCTACATTTATTTGGGCACGTGTCCGACGCGTGTCCATGGTATTTGAGCTGTGTCCGTCGCGTGTCCACGATATTTGATTATCATTTGCGATGAATGATGTTCTTGAGATGAGAAATGCGCTATCAAAAGAGATCAATTAGAATATTGATTGGGATGAGGAATGAAAATAAATTTATTATCAATGGCAGGTTTTACATTCACTTATTTAAAATAATATCAAATACTTTAACAAAAATAAAATCAAAAATTTATAACTAAAAAATGTATATTTTATTAAATTTAAATGCCGTGTCCCGTGTCCTAAATTTTATGGCATGCCGTGTCCCGTGTCCGTGTCCGTGTCCGTTTTGGTGCTACATAGAGATTTATATATTAGCTTGTGTACTTGCTTTATTGGCAAACAATGCTACCGGTTTGTTTTGGGTCGAGCCAGATCATTCAACAAGGTCATGTAATTAAGGGTTTAAGTTGTGTTATCAAATTTTATTGGATTCGGGTCATTTGGGTCCGATCATTAAGGGTTTGGGTTGCTTATGATCGAGTCCTTTTAGAGGACTATACTTCAAAAAAAATTATAATTACGGTTTAATTTTTCAGAATCACACATTTAGTAAGAGGGACTGTCTTACAATTGATTTTCTCTTATTCGAAAGAATATTTAATTTGTTTTCAAATTAGTTATTTTAGGTAACTCTAGGTTATGTTTCACAATATTATTTTTGATTTAGATAGTTTCACATGAACTCATTTGGATCCGGCCAATTACGGGTCTAGCAAAGTTCGGGTCAAGTTTTTGCCGAATAAAATATTTGGATATCGGGTCATTTTCAGGCTTTATAATTTAAGCCAATAATTTCAAGTCAAGTCAGTGACGTCGAGTTGGTTTGTCATGTCCGGAAGAGAGTAACTATCTAATTATTTACTATCTAATTATTTAGGTTTTTTTAAAAGTAAACCAAGTTGTAAATTTGCTTACAAACTCAAGACCACAACAATAACATCAAAGCCTTACAAAACACAAATTCATTTTTTTTTGTAAAGCCGTGATATAAGAGTTTGTATAACACGGGATTTTGCAATTGACCTCTAACTCTTTTTCCTTTTTTAATCTAGTAAAATAATCCGTTGCAGTGAATAATAAGTAATTGAGAGGCTGATAATTATTGAAAATGTGCAGGTGGACATATAAACCCAGCAGTGACATTTGGATTGTTATTGGCAAGGAAACTGACACTAGCAAGGGCCATACTGTACATGGTGTCCCAATGTTTAGGGGCCATTTGTGGAGTTGGACTCGTGAAGGCCATACAACATACCAATTACAATACCTTTGGTGGTGGAGCCAATGTCTTGTCCGCTGGCTATAGCAAATCAACTGGCCTTTGTGCTGAGATTATCGGCACTTTTTTCCTCGTTTACTCTGTTTTCTCTGCTACTGATCCTAAACGCAGAGCCAGGGATTCCCATATTCCTGTAACTTCCTCTTCCCTCTCTTTTGCCTTCTCATATACCGCATCTTTTATTCAACCCTCGCATTTTCATAATAATCATCATTTTTTCATGACTAAAGAATAATCATTTTTTAAAAAAATTGTCGTTATTTATTAAAAAATGATCACTTTTTGCTATAAATTACAAAAAAAATCAACATATAATAGAATTGTTGATTATATATTACCTTTGGTCTAATTAGTCACTTATTATGAGCAAGTATATATAACTTAGGCCATGTTCTTTTCGGCTGAACGAACTGAATTGAATTAATTGGAGTTAAGTTTAATTGAACTAAATTTAGTGGAAACGTGGTGAAGTGAATTTAGTTGGATTAAAAGTTGATTTTGTGAAAAGATTAACTGAACATAATTGATTAAACGTAAATAAGAATTAACGAAATACAATAAAGTAAAATTGAAAGGAACATCAACCTTATAGGCCTATAATGACTCATTTATTTTATTTTTTTAATTCAAACAGGGTTAGTCTTAATTAGGGAGTTCCTTAATTAGGTCTAAAATTCACCCATCCTTTGTTTCTGTCTTAAGCCAATATATACCGAAAATTTTAACTTGATTTTTGGACAATGTAAAGGTATTGGCTCCTCTTCCAATTGGATTTGCGGTGTTTATGGTTCACCTAGCCACCATCCCAATTACCGGCACCGGTATCAACCCGGCTAGAAGTTTCGGAGCTGCCGTGATCTACAATGATAAAAAGGCTTGGGCCGATCAAGTAAGAATACACCATTTCTTTTGTTTTTTCTTTTACCGAAATACTAATTCTATCACATCGTTTTCTTAAGGACAAAACCAAAAATTGTACTTTAGCCGAAATAAGTCAAGGACGCAAACTAATAATGCATCAGACTAAACAAAAAAAATTCAAAAATTTCAACTAAAAGTCGAAATTCATTTGGGCCGTTGGGGTGTTTATGTTTGGCCCACAATATTCATTTGCCCTTTGGAGTCCATCAAAGATTACAAATTTGCAATGCATAATCATCGATAAAGTAAAATGGTAGTAAAAATGAACTTATTATGTCGAATTTGACGAGAATGCAGTGGATTTTCTGGGTGGGACCATTCATCGGAGCTGCAATAGTTGTGGTCTACTATCAATATATCTTGAGAGCGGGTTTTGCAAAGGCGGTTGAGTCGTTCATGAACTCGAGCTCCCCCAATCTTGACGATGAATAATCCTATTTAATTGAAGCATTGTATTAGCAGAACGTATGTAGAAATGCAAAGAAGAGTGTTACATGTTGTGCAGCAGTCTTAATTACGTTTTGCTTAGTGTTATTTCATGTTATGCGTAGTCTTAAGTGAAATTATATAATAGTTATATATTGTTAAATCTTAGTATTCTCTACCATTCTTAGAAATCATCCTGTTATATATACACACAACACACATACCCAAACATTACTTATAATCGACGTGTTCACTATCCTAACCAAAACCATCTGATCAGCTACGGTGAGTCAATTTCTTCTTCGAGGGAGGAAGGATTGATTTGAAAGTACGCGTTGTGGGGTTGCATATACGAAAGCATCTAACCGTGTATTCAGCCCCACCCATAGCAGATTAGCAGTATTATAATTTGGCACCAGAATTTTGAAGCAAATCAAGGCATTATATTGGAAGAGGCTACAATAAACTTAAATGTTATAACATCCGTTATCATATCCTTAGGCCAATTCAATTCGATCCTTTTAACACAAAATATATAAGAAGGGTTTGAGTACAGAAAAGGGAACGATTTTGTGGTGAGTTGGGTTCGGGAGTTTAGGGAAGTGGGGGTTGTCGATCAGATTGTACGACTCTTTGCAGACGCACTTAAACCGTAGGATGGATGTTAGCCGGTAACCAAACCAATATATGAATCACCAAATCTAATGGTATTCCATAGGAGGTTACAATTCTACGATGGACTACATTTGGACATCTTCATTATATTAGACACCCAAATTAATCTGAATATTGGAATCTGAATAATGTATGTTGAATGACTTGAATCTAGGAAGGTGATTGATGTTAGGATTCTAATAAATATGTCACAACCTTCTAATAATATGTACTCGGTAGTCCGTATAATGTGATGTTTTATTACGTACAATGCTACTTCTTAGACACCTACTTAACAAAATGTTGTATTATCTTCAACAACAATTTCTGTCTTTCCGGAACTCTTGCTGCATTTTCTAGATATAATATTAATCTGACTTCATCAAAAAAATACATTACAACAGAATTAATATCTCATTTATCCAATTTGTAAGGGTATGATTATCGCCGCATCAACTTTCTAGTAACTTTTATTATTTCTTTATTGTTAAAACTTGTTAGTAATTTAATATAATTACCGGTTCATTTAGCGTATTTGGGTTTGGTTCGTAGATGGGTAAGTTCTGTATAATATAATATATATAAGTTTGGGTAATACGGAGTGTACACTTGCACAATTATTTACGAATTTACGGTATAGTTTTCATTTGAACAATGATGAAGGGCACCCGAGGCAATGCCCGGGGAAACTTTGATGGAATTTAATTTCCGCAATAGAAATTGAATATGTCAGAATTTGTGAAAAGTTACAACTCTTCACAAATACATTTCCCTATACTTTTTATATCTATATAAATAGATATGGAGTGGAGATTTTTTCTTCTGCATCATTGAAAATATAACAAACTGCATAAAATACTTCTGAGTTACATCTCTGATTCTTGTGCCGGAAAGCAGAGGACACCGTCTCATCTCAATAGGAAATTCGGTATAACCCTAACACTTATATAGGGTCGAGTTGTTCTATTAGAAAAGCGAAGTCGATTCGGTGTGAATTATTATTGTCAATTCCTGTTTCGTGCATACTCATTATCTAACAAAACTCACCCCAGACTATAAATTATCCGTCAAATTTAACTCGGACTCTACTTTTCTACTCTATCACTTCACTTCCATTTTTTTACAAAAGAAATGACGCATAGATATTACTCATTGATTAATTTCTCTTTATAGTCTTGATGAGTCTTAAGTTAAGTATTGTATTTCCAAAACTCATCTTAAGATGTAAATTACTGGTAATTTTAAACGAGTCTTTTTTCCTAAAGTCTTATTTTAAGATTATCAATAATTTTAAGTAAACTAGTAATAATCAAACCAAAAAGTACAATATCGGAAAACATGTCCAAACTTCACCAAATAAACAACCTCCTATTATTGGAGCATATATAATCGGTAGTTCTGATCGGAGAATTAAGCATCGACGACTAACCACGCCAATTGATTCGGAATTGTTAAAAGATGGAACTGCGGAATCTCATGTTTTATTTCCCTAAAAATTTCAATCTTTCAACAAGAATTTGTATGAGATTGTAGCTTTTGTTCATTACTTTTGTTTTGGTCTAAACATTCAATCTTTGGCGTCAATTTGTGTCACTTGTTCTAAACAATAATATATGTAATCATTTTAATTATAACAACGTTGTCATATTTAGATAAACGTTCCTATAAGATCAAGTAATTGTTTGATTGTCAACATGTCACTGAAATATATTGAAAATGATAAATCACATGAATCAATTTAACGAGTATTGTATTTGTAAGGTTCCTTTATTTGTAAGAACAGAAAGATTGTGACGTTTCAGATTAAAATTATTGTCTAAAACAAGAATTTGTGACTAAGGATCGTTTGGTTCCTTTATTTCTAAGAAAAAGAGAGATGGCGATGTTTCCATGAATGGCAATCCCATGTTGATTGTTGTTTGTAATTGGATCCGCCTTATACTGTTTGAAAGAGACAATATTAACCACCCAAAATACAGTGACGGCGAATGCAGGGAAGACGGTAACAAACTATATTGCTACTAGTGGCAGAGCCGGGATTTCAAATCAGCAAGGGCAAAGAGATAATAATGGTTTAAAGAAAGCTTAAAACTTCAATTGTTTCAAAACCGGAGCAGGGACGAGCGCCCCTATTAGCTTTTCTAAGCTTTCAAGTTTCAACATCATTCATGATGAACATTATTCACCGTAAATGTTCATTTAGAGTGACAGCATCAAATGTTAAACCAAGATAATACCAGGCTCTCACATTCAACCCCTCAATTCTCTCTTCAATTTATCCCGGAATATGGGTAAGTACATAAAGTAGAATCATAGACACATGAAAAGAGCTTTTTCAGAAGGAAAACCAACGTCACAGACTCGCAACATGTTGTGTGAAAAAAAACAAATAGATAATTTTTATATTTTTGATAAAACCAAGGCATACAATCAAGATTAAGCAAATAAAATATTATTTTTGTTAGTAATATATTTAGTTATATGAGATTATTTTTATCGGAAATAATTGAGACACGAAAAGATATTAGTGATACACATTTGCACAATTCTACAACGTTGTCATCGTGGCTGGGATTGGTTTTTTTGCATTTTCTTTTTCGAAAGAGGTCCATATAATCCCCAACCCCCAAACAGATTAATTATAATTCTAGTTAATTTCATGAATTAATCCAACAGTTCCACAGGCCTCTAGTTCCTTGTTTGGCCGCGACTAGGACATGATAATCGATCTTCTCCTTTTCTGCATTAATCGATCACCGACAAAACCATACACACAGCATAGCCAACAAATTCAGACGAACCATAATTTTCTACCTTAAACTTTGGCTCCTCTCTAATAGGGTATCAAAGCCAGAATTTCCTCCCTACCCCAATCCTTGGGAATTCTATTGCCCTATGCTTGAGAAAACAAGGTAATAAAGCCAAGGACAGGACCCCTCATCCAAACTTGTGGCTAAAAAAGGTCGATTAACATGTATCGAAGACATTCAGCTAGCTGCCCTAAAATGGCTGAAAGGGCTACCCACTAAGTTCCCAACCAGAATAAGACGCAAGGTTGGCTTGGATGCAATTGTAGGAGGAATTAAGGAAACGAAGGGGAGAGTAAGGAACTAAAGATAGGGAATGTGAGGGAGGGGGAATGTACATCATAAGGTGTTCTCCTTCCCTAGGTTTCCTACCTCGGGCGGATTTTAATTAGGCTTATAAGAGAGAAAATGGTCTCATTTCGTTTCCCTCACCTCCATTACCCTCCAACCCAAACTCATTATCCAAACAATAGATATTATACATCTCCCTTTCCCTCCCCTCGTTTTCCTTCTTTATCTATCTCTCCAGATAAGGGATTAAGGTTTAATAGCAAAATCCTGCTCGTTTGCCCTTCGATAAAGTACAGCAGAAGCTTCCACCCTGTATTGCCCAGTAGGAATGAAAGAAAAACATCACAAGTCTAAACATAAGATAACAAAAGAAACTCGAATATAGTAAGTAAAGCTTCAGTTGGAGAAAAAGACACATATCCTCACCAGCTAGGGTACACAGCAAATCTTCCAGTTGAAAGAGCCCAGTTCACCTGTTTCAGGTTAAAGATAATAACTGCACTCAGTAGGGAGCACGGCAAGACACACAAATTACGTAAATAAAATGAAATAGGTGAACCCCTCACCAGAAACGTTGCAATCGGATAATCGAATACGTTATTAACTAACAGTCATCCCATATATATCGTGGCCATTTAGCTTTGCCGGTCAAACAATGTCAAGTTTGACCAAAATTTTCTCATTACACACTTTTAACAACCTTTCTATAAAAAGCTAATATGAAGATTATTTTCTTTTGGGAAAATTCAAGCTACGCAAAATTTATCTTGGAACATATATTTATAAATAAAAATAATCGAAGTTGGAATACTTTAATTTTTAACTATCAAAGTTAATGGCGACAATAACAATGTGATGGAGGCAATAATACCTTGTCAGTCCCTGGAGCATTGGCTACTACATGGGTAACTTGATCATCGATTTGGTTGGTACATACAGCACCAAATTGCTCAGCTGTCTGCCAAAGGGGATATAAATGTGGATTGGCTTCCCCAACAGGAAAAACCCTGCTGAAAAGAATACGGCAGCCAGCCAAAACACTTCTTTGCTCAGAAGCCAAGATGTTTCTAACGTCCACATCATCTAGTGACTTGTTGGCAAAAAAGTTCTTATGCAATCTCTCTATGACCTGGTTCATGAAAAGATACGGTATAGCTTCATTTTTCAATGTGTCACCGCGATAAAAAAAAATTCAAAAAAGAAAACAATACTTTTCATGAAACTTACACTTAAACAACATGCCAAGGTTCCATCCTCTGGTCTCTCGTCGCGATCACAATCAAGAAGAGAAGGACCTGAAAGCCCAAAGTGTCTCCTACTACAGGGGAAATAAAGATACCTGCGACCAAATGGTATGTGAGTATTAAGATTAAAGTGTCAAAATTGTGGGGCATGTAAGTTGATTCATACCCACTCACCTTTCCACAAGTATTAGGTTTAGCTTGTTATGAGGCCAAACTCTAACAGAATCATCTATGATTACAACAGAAGATTCCATACCCAGAACACCCTCTAAATCTTTACTCTTGAGCACCTTATCATCCCCATCCAAGGGTTCACCATCATCCCCTCGTGAGATCACTCGCCCCGCAAACAAATTTCCTTTAGGATCTAGTAGTTTAGCCATCTCGGTGGCATATAACTTGTTCCCCATAGTATAAAGATGTAGTTCATAAAGCTTACAAGCCTGAAATGACAATAGCACAAAGACTTTAGACCCTAGAAACAAAATAATGATTCAGGCAAGTATGAAGGTAAAGTTATGTTGGAGAAGACACGTGTACCTTCTCCAGAAAATTCCAGATACCAGGTCGCAATTTCGTCCACATTCCCATACGTGGGAAACGAAAAAGATGGCGCTGTGGTTGTTCCCGATCGTGTTCTTCTTTTTTTCTCAATATCTCATCATGTCTAGGATCCACTTCCGCAAACTGTGATGAGCATGATCAGAAAAGATCTATCTTAATTCAGTATTAACTTCTCCCTCTGTCCATGAATAAACATTTTAGGAAGTTCATAAGCGAACTTCCTATTTGGAATATTTTATCTTTGTATGTGATTTATGATCATTATGGTTTATGACCCCTACAAAATTCACCAACTTAAATTTCATCCACATATTGACATGTTTTTCTGTTCCTTACAACACACTAAAATTTCGGAATGACAGGGTGGTTATGCTAATTACTAAACTTGTTGAAGAGATAAAATACAACCAAGGTATATCTTTTTTATCAGAGGTTGAATCCTAATTTGTGGCCAGAGGGGACACCAAAGGCCTCCGCCCCTCCATCCCTTGGATAGATAAAGAGGGAAGGCAGGACTTTTGGTTTTTTCAGGTCGTCAAAAAATTTACCAATGGTTCTTCGTGTTGTCAAATAATTGAACAATGAAAATAGATGGCAAATGCCTGATCGAATTGATCGAGTTATGTAGGAGCAAGGTTCAAGTCTGTTAGGATGCCTCAGCTGCATACAGCATACATCACTGCATTTCAAATTTTGGGTTGTTTATTATTCCAAAAATTTTAAGAAACTTGCTTAAGTTATGGTAGGTGTAACTCGTAAGTATAATATTATCCATGCTAGAATTAACATAAAACCTTAAAATAGACACCCACCTTGGCTGAGTTCAGCAGCGTGTGATCCAAATCTAACACAAGGCACAACTTGCGGGAATCAAACATTTGCTTTTGCTCATCCATCCTTCTGGCCCTTTCTTGCTGGATAGCTGCCTTTTCTTGAGCATCATATCCTTCAAAAAGATGTTCAACGTCTCCCCAGTGATTCTGTGATGACGGACGATCAGCAACAGCCTCTTCGGGACTTACCGCAGATTTAACTGACTCACTGGAATTAACACTTGCTCTGTCAGGATTATCTGGAAGTAGTGTCTGCACACTGGACGTTTCAGAGGCAGTGATTATGTTGGCAATATTTTTCAATTTTGTAGTGAACTGCTTAGCAATATCCGGCAAATCTGGGGGAGAATTTGTACTAATATTGTCTTTAACTCCTTCGATAGCTACATTAGGTAAAACCTTTACTTTATTATCGTCAGACTTTTGAGTTGCATTGGACTGCAAGGCCCGGCGAGGGTCACGAGGTTTCATCCGACGTTTTGCTAGGTCTTCCTGAGGACCCTGCAAGTATTCAATACATGTTAGCCTCAGTAGTAACACTGAGGGTCATAACTCTCTATAGTTCCTTGATAATGGATCTGAATGAATCATCACTGAAATAATGAGTAACCTAAAGAACGAATGCTTGTTGAGAACAAGCCAGCTACAAAAATAAGAGCAGTATATCATCCCAAGACATAATTAAACTTCTACATGCAGTCTGCACCAACAACGAAGAATCGCCGCAGTATTAGGAATGGACCGCAGTTGCAGAGTGTGAAGAATGGAAACATACTTAACTTAAAACCTTCTATTAACTTTCTTTTTGGGGAGGGAGCTAACTTCTAGAATGCGCGAGACACAACAAGGCACAAGGAGCAATGAGGAAAGTGGAAACATGAGCCTCATAAACATAAGGCGCTTTGTTTTTGCAACCAAATTTGTATTTCCAAAATAAAATGGTCAGCACCCATACCCCTTGGATTTAAAGTAGGTTACCAACAAAATAATAAAAACAAAAAAATACTCCCTACATCCCAGCCATATGTTTAACTATTCCAATTTAGGGTGTCTCATTCATTTGCTTACCCCTATTTTGGAAATTTATTGGGGGTAATTTGATCATCCTTGTGTATTTTGGGTCGACTTGTCATCCAATAACAATATCTACAAATAATCCCCTTCACTTTACTTGGTCTTTCTGCCAAAGCTGAAGGTAAACACATGGACGGGTGAAGGGAGTAAATAAAAGCTAGGTATGTTGAGGCAAAGGGCAGGCTGCAACAGAACCAGAAGAAATAAAAATGAAAATTGCATAGTAGTGTCCCTTGTTTGCCAGCCTTGAGAAAAGGCATACCTACGTCGCCCTAAAGCACTTTGACTAGTGACACAGTTTTGAGCCTTGCACTTTTCAAACATAGAGTGAGGATGAGAAACATAGAGCAAATAAAAAATCGCCCTTACAGCTATCTGAGAAGGGATCTGAAGCGGACTCGCGCCAGAAGAAATTGTTGGAGCACTGATTGGCAATGACACTTGTCTTCTTACTGAATCCGAATTTGCTGAATGTGATACTTTCGGTAGCAGGTCACTGAATTTCGGTTGATCCTTAAATATATTAATTAATGATGCTGAATTGCCAGAAAAGCCTTTCAATAAAGATTGCAAGGAATCCATAGGGCTGTCATTTGTTACCGGCTGTGATATAACACCAACTGGTCCACTGGCATTTACACTATTAATCCCAGGAGTACCAGTAACGGCAATCGATTTCCTAGGATCAGACGCTGGTCCAAAAAAACTTCTAACATCCGGCCCAATATTTCCAGGCACAGTCTCCACTTCAGTCACATTTGTTGATGACGTATGTGTAATGTCAAGGCCACTTTTCTGCCTTTTCGAGTCAGGATTGCCGTCTACAGGACATTCAGCCTTCTTCTTTGAATTCATTATCTCCCCCAATGATTCCAATTTAGGGGACGAATGAGGCAACAGTGGAGAAGGACAAAAACTAAGGTCGATAGAGCCTGAATTAGAAGTAAGACGTCGAAGCCTAGGATCTCGACTCTTTCCAGAGGCCCGAGATGCAGTATTTATCTCCACATTAGAAGCTCCAGCACTATTACCACTTGCTAATTCTCGGGCAACTGGAATGCTAGTAACAATGGGTGATGAAATACGTGCTTGTGTCAAAATAGGGGGATCTGCATTCTTAACATTGCTGTTATATGAAGTAAAACTAGTGACCTCGTTGTTGAGATCATCAACTCCTTCATCCTTTCCATCTTCTGAAGGAGTGGGACTTGGAAGATTATCTTGGGTCGAAAAGGAGCTCACACCAAATTTTTGTTGATAACTGGAGACAGCTTTCAATGCGGGAGTTTCATAAGGATACATAGTAGAATTATACAAGCCATGTGATATCTTGGGAGGAGCACCTGATTCGAAGAAAGGCAATGTGGGTGCTGATTTGCTAGTTGGAGAAGGGAGACTGTCTTCATCATGAACTTTGTGAAGGTCCAGAAGAAGACTAAAACCGCCTCCCTTGGCCTTCATGTTCGCTTGAAATTGGTTCATTGCACTGGATATAGCACTACTATTCTGTTTATAAGATTGATGCGTAGGTGAGTCCAACCCAGCTCTTTTCAAAAAGTCAGAATCACTGTCACCATCTTTAACACTCATTGTGTTAGAATCGGTTAGAATTGCTTTATTATCATTTATAGGCAGCTCCTCCTGCCTGTCTATTGACTTGGGTTTTGGCGGAGAGGGCGGAGGCGGAGGATTGATAGCTGTGATCATGGCTTCTACCTAGGACACCATATAAAATTTCAGGTCAAATTTAAACCAACTCAACTTTCAACCACAGATGATTAATTAGTTGAGAGCAATCAAAGCAAACCTCTTTCCTCTGGTCCGAAGTAAAAAGAACAGAACTGAGTCCCATGACAAAATTGAGAAGCCTGCATCAAAAGGATATAAGGAAACAACGAAACAAACAGCCAAAGCGAAATGAAGCTCGTTTACGAAGTAAAAAGCAAAGACGGGTGGGAAAGAAAAGACCTTATCATTTTCTCTTTATTCTGATCCCTTACAGTAGGGGTCATAGTAGAAAACACCTGCAAATAAAAATCAATTTAAGGTCGCCAACTAACTCGAAACTGCTCACACATTACTGCGCTAAGCAATAGTTTTACTACAAATGGCAATAATAAGAACATGAGAGACGGCCTTACAGAGTGTACACATAGAAAAGCAGAAAAAGCTTGTTTTATAAGATCATCTTTAGATGGAAACCAAGTGTGCAACACCAATTCTCTCAGGCTCTCCAGCGAACTCCTCAATCGAGCGCACACGATATCAAACGATCTATCATCAACATTATGAACAAACAGGTAATCAGACTTAAAAACCACTCAAAAAAACCAAGTACTCATTTCATCTCCGTCATATGTTTACCTTTCTTACTCTTTGTAAGAGATATTCTAATCAAACATAAACAAATGACTCGGAGTAAAGGGAAAACCTAGAAATAAAATTTTGGGGGTAGCGATTTTAAGGTAGCAAAAAAACGACAATCTCAACCATTTTTTGCAAGTTTGGGGTAGCGGGCGCTACCTTTGCTACTGCCTACAGGCTAGGTTCCCAGAGTCTAGGACAGATGGAGTGAGAAGAAACAGTGTAATCAAAACCAAAACCAATGGTAAAACATACTTATTAGCTTCAGCAGCAGTGACATTGTCAAGAACTTTACGAATAGAAGACACTTGCATTTCCAATTCACCATCTTCAACCTCTTCCTTTTTACCACCACTTTTGCTTTTATCATCCTTGCTATCTTCATCGTCCTCGAACTCGCCATCAATTTCACCTTCCTCCAATTCACCTTCTTCCTTTTCACTATCATCTTTATCATCAACTTTCATTTCACTATCATTTTTATCATCTTTGGAATTATCAAGCTCAACTAAAACATCATTAAGAGGCTTATTCTGTACAGCTTGAGCCCATGCTAAATTGTACAAACCTGACGCACCTCCATAACCTCGAGGATACGAATATTTATACACATCCTTCATCCAATACCTATTTTTATTGCTGTTATTATTGTTATTATTATTATTATTATTGTTGTTGTTGTTCGTCGCTTCCGATGCCGCTGCTGGTTTCGTATCTGGTAATTCTCCACTTTCCGCACCACCACCACCACTGCCTCCCCCGCCGCTACTCATTCTGAAAAATCTAGGGTTTTACTATCTTCGATAACACCGATATCCGATCTACCAATTCGATTCGATTCAATTCATCAATCGCAGAGCGTTACCGAAACAATGGCGATTATAGGTTAACTTGGTTAGGAATTAGGAGTATAAAATTAGGATTATTCACGAAATTAGGGTTTCAGAAATGAGAAATTAGTTTGCAAGCAGATTCAGAATAATGGTATTAGGAACTGCAGATTGTTGGACATGAATTGCTGGGAACAAGAGAATAATGGCGATCTCGGTCGAAATAATTGCAGATCTAGCAGAGAAAAGGCAGCAACAGTGAGAAGACGATGGTTATTTTATCCCCAAAAGTTGAAGATTCACGGCTCTAATTCTGGACTATAGGCAGCTAATCTCAGATGCATTTCTTTTTAAATTTAAATATTTATTCTCGAATCCTTCCATTTTATTGTATTCTTACCATTTATTTTTGGTCATTATTGTATCATGTTTTGGGTGAAAAAGTTAAATTGAACTAAATTTGATGGTACAAAAGTGAACAACAGAGCTCAACTGGTAATATAAAATTTATTTAGTTTCAATCAATTAAATCTAATTAAAAGCTAGTAAAAGTAATGTAACATGACATGTTTAAATACGACCTGTCAAGTTTAAATGTGACATAACATATTAATATGACATTGATTAACAATTTATTATATGACATTTGTTTAGTTCATTTACCAATAAATATATAAATAAAATAAAAAGGCTAATCAAGAGTAACTTATTTCCCCACTAGAATACTAACAACTTACGTTATTATCTTTCTTATTTAAAAAGTAAAAAAAATATTAAACTTTTACCTCTTAAATTTCTAGATAACTTAAACAATAATTAAAAATCAAAATCAAAGTTCATACAATACTAAATTTTATATTTCGACGTTTATTGTTAGAATATTTTAAGCAGCAAATAAATATACAGAACTTATAAAATAATAGTATATAAGTTTTAAATATTAAGGAGAAATAATAACATACTACATTAAACATTGACCTTTTAATTTTTATAATTATAAATGGTTAAACGACAAATAAAAAAATTACACCACTCTAATTTTAAATATTGACCTTTTAATATTATCATTATTCTTAAATTAGTTTTGTATATTAAATATATTATTTTCCCAAATTTATGCAACCCTTCAAAATTTCATAATTTACGATTAAAATTAAAGTTGTAATTAACTTTTTTTAATAAAACATATTAATAATTAACTAGTTTTGTACCCGCGAATTCGCGGACTTGTTCTATTTGACCCGTGTATTTATTTATTGTTGACTTCCATCTTTAACTTATATATAAAATAATATTTTTTTATCGCGCATAAGCTATAAGCAAAACATTTGTAAATGTTTTATTCCTTTTACATTATTTTTCATGATCATAGTAATATAGATATAAGTTTTAATTTGAATTTTATGGTCATATATTTTAATACATGTTAATATTATTCTTGAATATTTTGTAATCAACAATTTAATGTGGCTAATTTTAGAAGTATAAATGTTTGTTTATGTTTTTTTACAAATTTGTAATTTTGCTCTATTTATGAGGTACATCATAAATTAAGCTAAAAACGGCTGCGTCGTTAAATCGATAAACAAGGCACTCCAAGATCGCGGTTACATATCTGATAGGCTTTTTTAAGAAAGTTAAATAGATCATTTGTAAGCTGACTAAAAGAGTAAAAATATGTTTTTTTTTTCACATTTGAATCTAAATATGTAATTTTCTCTTTTTAATAGCCTCCTCACAATCAATAATATGTTAATTGAGATAGTTAAAATTTAAATATAAATAAAATAAAATAAGCATCATCTTAATTACAAATCTAACTATATATACAACTTATTAAGGGTTAAAAATTTTTAAATCTTAAAAGATAGAAATATAGAGTATCTTTTTAAAAAGACTATGAACGTTTTAATCACGTGCACATATATACCTTGTTTTTCACTTTTCCCCAAGTGTGCTAATCACAATATTTTAAGATGGCTTTGAAAATAATCAAAAGTGCCAATATGTGAAATTGTGAAGGTTTATAATCCAAATTATTGGATTTTTTCATTTACCACGTATAAGACCTTTTAGCTACTATCTTTATAGTCAATGAGGAATTATGTGGATATATTTTACAATTTAAATGATGAAAGTAAATTCTTAATTTATTATTATAATTTAGTACATGATCATAAGATTTCAACTAAAAAATATTATTAGTAGCTTTATAATTCAAATTATTAGACTTTTTATTAACTCTATGTTGGATCTTTTAAGTTTTAACTACTATCTCTATGGTTAATGAAAAGTTAGATGGACGAAATGTATGATTTAAATGATGAGAGTAAAAGCTTAATTTATTTTTATAATGTAAATCATGATCGGTATTATGGTTTCCCTCAAAAAAATATTAGTAAATCTTAAGAAGAATTTTAATAAATAAGTTTGATGTACCCTTAATATTAACCAATACAAAAAATGACATGTGGAAAAAATTTGATGTTTTAAGAAGTCTTTTAACTATATTACATATTGTTTTTTTTTACAAAACAGAATAATAAAAAATAAACAACTTACTAAGATCCTCTCAATTCAAATTAAAAACTAAAATTATATTTAATATATGACATTTTTCTAAATTGATTTATTGATAAGGATAATGAGATCTCATTCTCTTGAAAACTAATAAATATTTTTTTTTCTAATGCAATGGAGATCAAAAGAACAATTAAAGTAAACGCAATTTGAAAGATCCAAGCTACGAGTAAATGTTTAGCTTAATATAAAAAATAACAAAAACGACTATATAAAAATGTAATTAAAATTTTTTATTATCAGATTAATATCTTAAGCTTGTATTAGCTTTGTTATATGGACGTCGATTGATCAAAACCTAAAAAACAAAGAAGTAAAATAACGAAACATAATTTATGAAGAAGATATTGTTAAAAATAAAAATAAAAAGTAAAATTCAAAGAGTAAATTAACCAAATAAAAAACAAAGGGAGAAAAACATCTGGAAAATAAATTAAAATTTATCAATAGAGGATGATGAATAAATAACAAAATAGATTATTCTTTCCAATCTTCAAATTTTGGGTGCGGATAACCTGATAAATAACAAATCTGATGAGAATGAAACTTTAGTTCTCATATATATGAGATTAGATGAGCAATTAAATGATAACATTGATATGAGAAAAGATAAAAGGGCATGCAACTCCTAAACTAAGTAGTATGAAATTAAGTAAATAATTTAATTTAGTTACTTAATTACTACTCATGTTAATTAAGTTGAGAATAAATGCGAATTTTTTTAGAAATTTATTGCGTAATACCTTTCATATTTCTAATTGCTTGAAATTTACGATAATATATTAATATGCAATATGTTGTGCATTTGTGAGTCTTTTTCTCATCGACTTATGACATATGAAAGATGTTCAGGCTAACCTTTTAATAGTATTCAATAGATAGATATTATAATAATATTAATAATTATTATATTAAGTAGTACTTTGTTTTCATTTTTATTTTCACTTTTATTTTTAATTATTTTCTTCTAAATTATTAAATGTTGATGTGATTTTTTGTAAGTTACATTTTTTTGGGATTTTTTAACTCATCAAATATTTAATGTATATATAAATATTATTTTTAAGATTATTGATGTCCTTTAATTTTCTTTATTTGTATGTTATTACAAAATGTGCAAAAACATTTTTATAAGGACTTTTAGCAATCATTAAATTTTTTTTAAAAATAATTATATCAAATAATCTATGATCCACGTCATACTAATTTGTCATGTCACATTAATAGTATGTAAGGTGACACTAAACTGACATTGTCTATGTATTTAAGTTTTACCCTTTTAATAGTATTTATTGTGAAAATCCATCAAAAAAAAGTCCCAACAATATATCAATCTACATATAACATATGTAATTTCATTTAAAGAAATGAAATATATAAAATAAAAAAAAATTAAGGAAAACTTAGAATGAGTGGGGAAGAGAAAAAGCCATAATAAAATAAATAGAATGTGACATTATTATTGTAATTATTATTGTAATTAGTATTGTAATTATTATTATTGATTATTATTATTATTAATAATTATTATTATTAACTATTATTATTATTATTATTATTATTATTATTATTATTATTATTATTATTATTAGTCATATGTGTCATTGGTTTGGGCTAATTATTCACATGTGGAATTGACGTGGAATTATTTGTCTTGAGTGGCATTTACGTGGCTTTTTGAAAATTGACGTGGATTTAACGCATGACATTTAGGTGACATTTTGTAGGTAGCCTTTTAATATAGTTTTATAGATATTTGTATTTTTTATAAATAGCGTAAAAATTAGAATTATATGGTTTTCATTTGTTGCATAAAATATTCTAATAATAAACGTCGATATTTTAAATCTATTAGAAATTTCGATTTTTAATTGTTATTTAATTTATCTAGAAATTAAAAAGCCCATTTAATGTTTGTTATGCTATTTACATTTACTGATTTTTTTAATAAGCAATAATAATGACGTGGCTCCATGTCATGTTTAATAAGTGACGTGGCTTTTTTAAAATGTTAGGTGGCATTTTTTACGTGGCATTTTAGGTTACCTTTTAAAAAAATGCCACGTAGACAATGTCACCTAGCATCAACAAAAATCCATGTCATTTATTACACATGACATGGAGCCATGTCATTATTTCTTATTTTTCACTGCAATGTTGATTCCTCGGTTAATGTTAGCTTGGATATTCTGAAGGATGGTTGGAGTCTTGCACTTACCATTTCTAAGCTGTTGCTTGCGCTAACGACGTTGTTTTTGACACTTGATCCATGTAAGCTCAACTTCTCGTGGGATAGATATAGAAAGACGACAATTATTTTGGGATGGACAGATACGAATTGGGTACTGACATACAATTTTGTTTGTAGATAATGCGCTTGTGCCCGGTATTGCGCACCTGTATTTGAATGATAGGAAACGACATGATCAGTTGCAGCTGAATGGACACTCCGGTTTGCCAAGTAATGAGGGAGGAGTCGTTAATACGACAGATAATTCTCGGAATTGTTGTCTGAACTTGGTTGGTGTAGTAACGCGAGCTGTAAATAGATGCAAGAACGGTTTGTTGTTATACTGTCTATGGTCAGAAGACGCCTTAGATTGTGTAAGCTTCTCTGTCTGTACCGTGTAATCTATGTTGTTGTACTTTGTATTAGTGTTTAGCCGCTGTAAATTGTGATCTATACTCGGCGTTTTACTTGTATCATCTGAAGTCGAGTTACATGAATTTCATCCAACGACGATAATCTGTTACGATGTTCTGATAAACTAGAAAAACAGTAATGCATATTTCAAATGTGAAACTGGCTTTATTGTCTCTGGTCAGAAGACATCTTAGATTGCGTAAGCTTCTCTGTATCTGATTTCGGTTCATATTGTTGTACTTTGTAACAGTGTTTAACGACTGTAAATTGTGATCCATACACGACGTTTTACTTGTATCATCTGAAGTCGAGTTATTTGAATTTCATCCAACGACAATTATCTGTTACGCGGTTCTGATAAACAGACAGACAGTAATGCATATTTCAACTGTGAAACTGCAAGTGTTGTATAAATGATCAAACAACAAACAGGAAATTGCATTATTCTGTCTAATTCTGAGTTTAAAATTACATTATGTTAATGCCGAAATAGTGATAAGATCTAGGATTTTATTAACTTCGGTAGCTCTTAATCCTAACTAATGTATTTATTGTTATTATTATTATTATTATTATTATTATTATTATTATTATTATTATCATCGAAAAAAGATCAGATCTTGGCAAATTCTAAGGTACCCTTGCCATCATGAGCCTTCCTGTAGAAGCACAAAGTGTAATCAGAATACAAGACATTCTTGTATTTCGGCTTTTCACCAGTATTTTCCAACACTTCCTCAAGAGGTCCAATCACGTCACTTGGTTTCGGGTTCACAAACAATGAGATTGAAATCATGTCATTACTTCCATTAGCAATGACGTGGTGTTCAATGCTCTTGTACCTACCATTGCTCAGGATTTGCAGCGTGTCACCAACGTTGATAACCAAGGCCCCTGCAACGGGTGGCACATGAACCCAGCTCTCACCATCTGGTGCTCGAACGTACAGCCCTCCAATATCATCTTGCAGTAGGATGGTGAAGGTGGAAACATCGGAGCGTGCTAGCAAAAATAATGTGACATAACAAGTTTAAATACGACATGTCAAGTTTAAATGTGACATGACATATTAATGTGACATGGATTAACAATTTATTATATGACATTTGTTTAGTTCATTTACCAATAAATATATAAATAAAATAAAAAGGCTAATCAAAAGTATCTTATTTCACCACTAGAATACTAACAACTCACATTATTATTTATTATTTAAAAAATAAAAAAAATATAGTTTTGCCTCTTAAATTTCCAGATAACTTAAACAATAATTAAAAATCAAAATCAAACTTCATACAATACTAAATTTTAAATTTCGACGTTTATTATTAGAATATTTTAAGCAACAAATAAATATACAGAACTTATAAAATAATAGTATATAAGTTTTAAATATTAAGGAGAAATAATAACATACTACATTAAACATTGAACTTTTAATTTTTAAAACACAAATTCTTATTTGCAACGGCACTATCCGTCGCAAGCTTGTGACGGATACCGTTTTCTCTCATAAAATACCCACTTTTTCTCTCTCTCCAACACTATTCCTGTGGTCTCCTTTCTCCACTACTCATTTTGTATCCACTTTATCTCACAAAATATCCGTCACAAATGGTGACCCGTTGCAAGCAAAACTCACTATTTTTAAAATTATCACTCATATTCAAGTGTTGGATCTTAGCTCTCTGCTTTAGGATACTCATTTCTGCTTGCTTAGTCTTCTTATACCGATCAAGCAAAACACGTTCCTGATCAGCAAGTTTAGACTCCCAAGGATGGTTCTGCATATACTCTTGATGCTTGATAAGCTCACACTTTAAATCGTTCACTTTTGTTCTGATGCACGAATAATTCTGCTTGTGAATATTCTGCAAACCAGTTCTCAGACTCTTCAACTTTGAAAACAAAGCCCTAATAGGACTCCCCCCAGTATACTTAGCCCAGTGATCATTAACAGTAGAGTAAAAAGAAGTATTGCTGCCCCCAACACTCTAAATACTTGAAGTATTTTTGAGTTTTTCTCCCAAAATCTCCTAGATTAATGAGCATCGCTGAATGGTCAGAAATTTCAGGGCCAAGAACTACACGATTGTCTGCACCTCACTTCAAACCTGCTGATGCCAAAGAACATTACCGAAAACTCTATCAAGTTTAGCCCATCTAAGAGTCTTACCCTGCTTATTCGACCAAGTATACTGACATCCAGTTGCTGGTAAGTCAGTAAGACCACAATTGTCCAAACACATTTTCAAATCATTCATGTCACCATAATTCAAATGTCTACTGCCAATCCTCTCATTTGCCTTAAGAACAAAGTTAAAATCCCCCATACATAGTTATGGGTGATTTACAGAAGCACTTATATTATGTCTATACTAAATTTGTTAATAATGAAAAGAATGCTCAAAAGTTATAAGACCGTGCTACATATTTATTTATATATTAAATTTGCTAATAATGATAAAAAAAAAAACGTCCAAAAGTCGTAAATTGTATCCTCAATCGGTTATAAATGTTTGATGGAAGAAAACATTTGTGAGCCAAAATTCAAGCCAATTTTTTTGTATGCCTCCATCACCAAGAAAATTGTATGTGTTAATAATGTTTCTTATCATTGTCTCAACATTAAGGTAAGCTAAGTATATTAAGGTTTTATTTATTTAATTATTTATTTATAAGTTTCATTGGCTATGGATGACTCATTTAACTTGGCATATATGTTGTTTTCATCTAGGACTATCAAAATTTGTGGTTTGTGATATTCAAAGGTAAATATACTTACATATTTATGATTCAATGTCTTATTTCTTTTATTATATAAAAAAAGTTTAAACTAACAACGATAAGGTTAACATTACATAAATCAAATTTCACCATTGTTTGTTATTAATCATTTAGTGATTTTTTTTGTAGGAATGATACATTGGAGAAAGAGAACTATATGTCTACCCCATCACCGAGAGAATTTTATGTGTAAATAATCATTCTTATCATTGTAAGTGTATTACGGTAAGGTAAGTGTATTAAGGTGTTAAATTAATAGTTTATTTTCTTATTTTTAAGTTCTGTTGGTTATGAAGTACTATCACATTTTTTAACTTCACATATATGTTGTTTTGTTGTTATTTAGGGGCTACCAAAATTTGTGGAATTGTGTTATTCAAAGGTAAATATACTTACATTTTTATTATTTAATATCCTATTTCTTTCATTATTTAAGAAAAAATTTAAATTATTATAATCATAATGTAAATATTAAATAAATCAAATTCCACCATTTTGTTTGTTATTAATCGCTAAGTGGATTTTTTGTAGGGATGGTTCATTAATCATTGTAGAAAGATAACTATATGAAGAAGGGTACTAGAATTGCTTAAACAAATACTCTTAATATTTCCCTCAATATTATATTTTAAACTAACTACAAGATTGACAACATGAATGTTACTGATTAATTAATTTTAGTTTCACAAAAAAACTAATATTTCATTAACTTTAAAATGTATGTGTTTTTTTGTAAATCTTATTGACATGAATAATGACCATACGTACAATATTACTAATATTTATGCCTACAATATAGTTAAAAGGCTACTTAAAGTATTTAAATTTAATCAACATGTCATAATTATATTGGTTAATACATAATCTTATCTATATAATTCCTGAATCATTTCTCAAGCTCTGGTTAAGCCACGTCATCAACCCAATCTTTAATTTTTATTTTTTAATTTTTTTTAATTCACTCAGGTGGGTCCCGCATAATATATGATGAATTTCCTGCAATATAACCGCCAATATTCTACATATCCTAAATAAATGCCTAATATCGTACATTCAGAAATATTACGAAGAATCTTATCTATAATAATACAGAAACATTTAATGAATTCTGGAAGCCACCTCATTAATCCATCATTTTATCTTTTTTTTAATTCAATTATGGTGAGACCCATATTTTTGTTTACTGAATTAATTATCGAATAAATGTTTGCGTTTCATTAGTTGTGTTATTATTACGTACTAATTCTTATTTCGTAAACAATAATTTATACGTAAACGATTATATTTATAACGTCTAACTTATATATTATATATTAAAATATATTGTCGATGTCGATTTATACATAATTATTAAATAATGAGTTATGACTAACAATCAATATTACAATAAATAATACATAATTATAATAAATACTAGCCAAAATTACAGTAATTGATAGAAAAATGTAACAAAATACAAAAAATGATAAAAACATGATCGAAATTTCAAGTACAATTTTCATGACAGTACTAAATTAAAATAGCAATAAGAATAAATTAAAATAACAATAACGTCAAAAAAAAATACTTACAAAGTTAATGATATTACAAAAATCTTAATCAATTATAGCATATTGCCTAAAATTTCATCATCAAAAATATATTCGGATTATTAATAGAACTATTTAAAATAACAATATTATTAAAACGACCCCGTGCATTTTTGCACAATGCTAAAACTAGTTCATCTAAATATTGATTACTAGATTATTCATTTATTTTTATAATATTGTAAAAAGACAAGACTAAGCATCTTATTAATACCAAAAATCTTGATAACTCTTAAATTTGAACAAAACAAACGCGTATGATGAAGTTTGAAAATGTGATGAATATCTCATAATTTATGCCTACAATATAGTTAAAAGACATATTAGTGACACATACAACTCTAGACGATAAGGATAGAAAAAAAATATTGCTTACAAATTTTTTCCCCTATAAAAAAATATAAACAATTAGAGATACGTTTTATGACTTTTGAGTGTTTTTTCTATTATTATCAAATTTAAGATAGACATAAATATTAATCAAGGTTCATGACTTTTTAGCATCGACGTTAAAAAGACAATACTAAGTAGTATCTTACTATGTCATGTGTTATTTGTTTTGGTACGATGTCATGTGTTATTAAAAAGGCAAATCGACAGTACTAAATTAAAATAGCAATAAGAATAAATTAAAATAACAATAACGTCAAAAAAAAATACTTACAAAGTTAATGATATTACAAAAATCTTAATCAATTATAGCATATTGCCTAAAATTTCATCATCAAAAATATATTCGGATTATTAATAGAACTATTTAAAATAACAATATTATTAAAACGACCCCGTGCATTTTTGCACAATGCTAAAACTAGTTCATCTAAATATTGATTACTAGATTATTCATTTATTTTTATAATATTGTAAAAAGACAAGACTAAGCATCTTATTAATACCAAAAATCTTGATAACTCTTAAATTTGAACAAAACAAACGCGTATGATGAAGTTTGAAAATGTGATGAATATCTCATAATTTATGCCTACAATATAGTTAAAAGACATATTAGTGACACATACAACTCTAGACGATAAGGATAGAAAAAAAATATTGCTTACAAATTTTTTCCCCTATAAAAAAATATAAACAATTAGAGATACGTTTTATGACTTTTGAGTGTTTTTTCTATTATTATCAAATTTAAGATAGACATAAATATTAATCAAGGTTCATGACTTTTTAGCATCGACGTTAAAAAGACAATACTAAGTAGTATCTTACTATGTCATGTGTTATTTGTTTTGGTACGATGTCATGTGTTATTAAAAAGGCAAATCTAAAATCATGTGTCACATGCTTATTAATACAAAATAAAAATAAAAATGTTGGTTACAAACACAAAAAATAAATTAACACAAACTATTTAGTTTCTTTTCCTAAATTTGGTTATTAACCTAAGTATTTATTTGACTTTTATTTCTTTTATTTAATAGAATGACTTTTTGGTTTCTCTCACCAATTCATCATTTGTAGTAGACTACAATTTAACTTAATTTATCATATTTGCAAAATTTAAAATTTAGAATTTTTGACAAAATGATATAAATGTTATATTAAAACTAGAATTTATTAAACTTGATAAATATGCTACTATCAAAAAATATGATTTTATAAGAAACAAAATATTTGGATAAAAATCCCTCTAATTTAATTAAAAAAATATGGTTTAAGCTATTTACACTGGAAATTTTATCATTCTTAAAAAAAAGAAAAAAAATAATAATCAAACATTATGCATTAATTTGCCCTTTCCTCTTCACTCACTAACTTTATATAGCTAGATAACAAAGGGATGTTGAAGCTTTTATATAGAAAATTTAGTACACAATTTATCTATAAAATCTAATCTAATTAAAAAGCAACCATAAACATTTAATTTTTTGCCACATAGCAACTACACTAAATTATTCAAAAAAAATTACACTAAGAAATTTATTAATAATAATTTTGTTCATATTCATGGACCTATGTTGCTGGAGGTTTTGAAGGTAAAAGTTTATAAATATATGATCAATAATGTAAAACTGAATTTCGATTTATTTATTATTTATGTTTCGCCAACGACTGTTGACACCTTCTTTTTTAAAAAAAAACTACATGTTATTAGTATATTAATCAAATTAACAATTAAAGTACAATATATAGCTTTAAAAATAAATCTGAGTTGTCAAGGAAATAAGACATCAACTAACTAACTTTATGTATTTCAAGACTATATATTTTTAAATGGATAAATTAATTGCTAGGACAAATCTTAACAATACGATAAAAGAACAAAATTAAAACAAATAAACCCGTGAATTTCACGGGTCACAAACCTAGTTTCAATTTAATAAATCTATTTGAAGATCACTTAGAATCTTATCTATATTAATACAATAACATTTCCTGCAATTTCGTACGTTCAGGTCATCACTTCCATTTTTTTATTTTATTTTTTAAAATAAATATAGGACCCACTCAAAAAAAAATATATGGAATTAATTTATGAAAAAACAATTTTGTTAATAGAATTTCATCGAATAATCAATACAAAACTTCAATGAACCATCATCCTCAATTTCATTTATGTTGCATACATAATACAATATGAAAATGCAGAATTTTTCCAATAATCCACATAGTCTATCAATTAAAAAAAAAAGATGAACAAAAACATTATTAGATAATGAAAATATAAATGACAAAAAAATGACAAAACAAATAACGGTAATATATTATTTTACAATCTTTAACTCTAACATGTTGATCATCATGATAGCAAATTTTCGAGATATTACTAAATTTGAGTAATTTTTTTAATAAGAAATAATGTAGTTTTCAATAAAAAAAAATTGTTAATAAATAGTACTATTTCTATTTTCAATTTTAAAGATGCGATCTACAAAAAGTTAACAAAATAAATGAACTATAAAACTTTGTTAAGTATATTTTAGAGCATTCCGTTAAAATAATACTCTAAAGAAATTCGTTATAGATATTGAGCGAACCGCAAAAATGCGTAGATCTAAAATTTTTGTTATCATGTTTTAACACTGAATTCGTGCATTTTTTCACGGATTTAAACCATGTGTAAACTTCAATATCTTGAAATTTTTGCACGTGTTTTAAATATTATTATTATAAAATAAATAGAGTATATAAAATATACACGTATTTAGGTTTAACGTTTTTTAATATTAATCATTATATCGATGTATGTAAAACTATAGCCGTGTAATTTTGCACGGGTTAAAAACTGGTTCATTTTTAAATACGCAAAGGCGTTTAGAAAACTATGTAATTGAAGCTAGAATTGTATTTTAGGGTGACAAGTCGATGACACCATTCTTTATAAAAAAACTGAATAGAAAAAATAAATATAGTAAGTGGAAATAGTTATGACATGGAAAGAAAATATTAATCACCTGCTGTTGTGATTAATACTGAATTCGTAAATTCTGTTCCAACTGTAACTAATTCGCCAGTAATTGAGGGAATTCCTGCAATTGTAGTGCCAGAAGTAATTCCTACTAAATCTGTACCAGTTCCTAAACCTAAGTGGTCGAATGTTGTGAAAACCAAGTCCTCTGAGGGTATGGGATTATTTTTACATGAGGAAAGTGTTAATTCAGATGCTATAGATATTGATCTTGAAGACATTCAAGAAGAGTTGAAATTGTGGGAGTTTACTCTCATGGGACATGTCCTTGGTTCCAAGCCACCTTTGAAGCAAATCACTGAATTTGTTGCCAAGAATTGGGGAAAAATAGCTAAACCTGTGGTTCAATACTTTAAGAAGGGGTGGTTCAGTTTTCGTTTTGAGAACTCTGATAGCATGAATGCAGTATTGCGACAGGGTCCATGGAAAGTTGGCTCCCATTCTTTGATTCTCAAGCAATGGCACCCAACTTTTTCATTTGAAATGGAGAAGGTCTCATTGGTTCCAGTTTGGGTGCTTTTTCATGACCTAGATCCTTATCTCTGGTCTGCAAATGTCCTAAGTAAGCTCTCGGGTAAGATTGGAAAGCCTCTTTTTGCTGATGTACCTACTACCTTGAAGGCAAAGCTCTCTTTTGCTAGGGTTTTAATTAAAATTGATATCTCTTCTGATCTCCCCCTAGAAATTGTGCTAAATACCCCCTATGGAACTTCAATTCAAAGAATTGAGTATGAATGGATACCCCATTATTGCCACACTTGTGGGAAAATGGGGCATAAGAGTGCAAATTGTAAAAGGAATAAGCCTGCCAAAGAGTCTGAAGTTAAGCCAGTCTCCTTGGATCCAACTCAGCATTCTGACTCAGGAGTGGTTGTAACTCCCACAGATGAGGATTTACCTTGTTTGCTAGGTGGCAAGTCAGCTGAAGATGGGCAGATACCTATCTCAGAAGTGCAGAATGGCTGCTCAGAATGCCAAGGAGGGCTAGGCACCCATGTTTGTGCTCTTGTGGAGGATACTGCTCAATCTGAGGCTGCTTGGCATCAAGTATGCAACAAGAAGGGCCAGTTACCTGATCCTCAAACAACCTTGAAGAGAGGATCAGTAACCAGGCCAGTAGAGTATCCTGCAGTGAATAACACTTTTTCTCTCCTGGATTCAGATGAGGGGGGAAAAAACAAATGCAGGATACTGGGCAATCAGTTCATGGTACTGATAGTGCGTGGATGTTGCAGTGCATTCACCAATCAATCATTATGATCATATCGACCTGGAATATTAGAGGGTTCAATAAAGCAACAAAGCATAGTGAGGTTCACCAATTCTTGAAGGATCAAAAAGTGGATATACTTGGACTGCTTGAAACAAGAGTTAAGCATTCTAAAGTGAATAGGATTCTAAAAACTTATTTTAGAGGTTATCAATGGGTTGGGAATTACATTTCCCATTCAAATGGTCGAATCTGGCTCCTATGGGATCCAAAGAAAGTCTCCATCAGCATTCTGGACACTCATAGTCAGGTTATGCACTGCTCTATCAAAAATCTTCATAATGGTTTTAATTTCTCACTCTCCATAGTTTATGGAAGTAATGATGCTATTCATAGGCAAAGCTTATGGGAATCTTTGCATCGTTTCTCTTTGACTGTTAAGGAGTGGGCTGTAATGGGGGACTTTAATGTGGTAAGGTATCCATCAGAGAAAATCAGTAATACCCCCTATACTCAGTGAACTCATGAATTTTAATCAATGCATTATGAACTGTGGTCTGGATGATATGGGTGGGACTGGGACGGACTTCACTTGGTTTAATAAACAGGAAGCATGCACCAGGGTTTATTCCAAATTGGATAGAGTCCTCATTAATAGTCACTGGATCCAATCTTTTCCCCAAACAACTTGTCACTTTCCTGCCCCTGGAATATCTGACCATAGCCCTGCTGTTCTCAATTTCCATGATGTAGCTATAGTCAGGAAGCAATTTAGATTTCTCAATTGTTGGGCTGATCATCCCCAGTTCCTCCCTATTGTTGCTGAAGCATGGACTATGAGATGCACAGGCAATAAAATGTTCAGGTTAATGGCGAAGCTAAAAGAAGTGAAAAGGCAGTTAAAAACCTTGCACCATTCTCACTATTCTAATATAAGTGAAAGGGTGAAGGACAAAAGAGAAGAGTTGGCCATCTGTTTTAGGAATCTTCAGAATGATTCTATGTCTCATGACTGTATTGAAAAAGAGTCCAAAGTTGCAGCAGAGTTCCAGGCCCTGAAGGAGACTGAGATCAAAATTTTGCATCAGAGAGCTAAAGTGCATAATTTGACTCATAATGATACTAATTCCAGTTTCTTTTTTAATAAAATTAAAGAACGGCAGCAGCATCAGATGATAGGTGAAATAGAAGGCAGAAATGGGCTTAATTACACTGGGTTACATGATGTTGGAGAGGCCTTTGTGGACTACTACTCCCATCTTTTGGGAACTGATACTCCTGTTCAACTGATTCCTCAGGCAATTATTGCTCAAGGACCTCTTGTAAGTAATGAAGATCATGACAATCTAATGAGGCCAGTCACAAGAGATGAAATTAAGAGAGCATTATTTGCCATTGATTCAAACAAAAGCCCAGGGATAGATGGGTTTTCTGCAGGCTTCTTTAAGCATGCCTGGGATGTTGTGGGATCAGATTTCTGTGCAGCTATAGAGGATTTCTTTCACACTGCTTTCCTCCCCAAACAAGCCAATGTCACTCTTGTTACTCTTATTCCCAAGAAGGCCACACCTCAAACTGTAAGAGATTTTAGGCCTATCTCTTGCTGTTCTGTTATTTACAAAACAGTGACCAAAATCATTACTCAGAGGATGCAAACTATTATGACAAAGCTTGTTGGTCATGAACAAGCGGCTTTTGTGCAAGGCAGGAACATTTTTGACAATGTTATGCTAACTCAAAGTCTCCTTAAAGGCTATGGTAGGAAATACATTACTCCAAGGTGCATGCTCAAGGTAGATATTAGCAAAGCATTTTGATGCCCGTCGTTGAGGGTACCAAAGATAAAATTTATAATTCCTAACTTAAACAATAGATAGTGAAAGTCAGGGTCGAACCACAAAGAGGCGGGGAATGTTTATTGTCTTAATGTTAATGTTTAAAGGTAATAAAATTGGGGGTTGATTGTTGATTACTAAGTCTAAGCAAAGATTAAAATAAAACAAGAAATAAAAGATGAGAATAAAATATAATAAAAGGGATGCTAGGATGTTCGGGTAATAAATAGCTAAGGTAAAATAAATCCTAAGGTCAACATGTATTGCAGTCGCGTAAGGGGGTGTAACATATCTTTTTAGGTCTATGCTACCTAATAGCTCCTTTCGGCCCATGCTATTAGTTCCTAGGTCTCACAATTATTGGGTGTCAACAATACGGGTGATTCCTAAATCCCAGGTTACATACCTTTCAGCCTTCAGTAACCTATCCGTCTTAAGGTGTAAACCAATGCCCTTCCCGTATCTTTCAATCTTGGGTAGGTCATTACTAACATCCTACAAGTCTCCTTATGGTCTCATTGCAGGATATTATAATTGACAAGAAAAGACGAAATAAGAAAACATACGCGAGTGGTCGACCGACCGGCTACTCCAGTCGGCCGACCAAGGCCTCGGTCGACCGACCGGCTATTCCAGTCGGCCGACCGTGGTCCTGCTACAGGTCGGTTTTTCGGATTTTATTTACCTATGCATATTATCCCCTACATCCTAACATATGAAAATTAGCTATTCATGACTGTTAAGACGATTGTAAAATTGGGAATAAACATGGAGAACGTAGTAAATAATCTAAGCATGCAAGATTCAATAAAGCTTGGGATTCTAACTTAACAATTGTAATAAAAACAAGAACTATAATAAAAACTAGATTAAAGAATAATTACCACAATTGGAATTAAGGCAGAACTGAATAAACTTTATTGAATGCTTGAGAATTCTTGAATAATGATAAAAGATGAACTAGATGGTAAAAGATTGAATAAAAGATACTAAGGTATGATAATAGATATCAAGCATACATATGAAAAAAGCCTCTCTAACCCTAATCACAAGATTTGTTTATATAGGGTAAAAACTAAGAGTTTCCTTATAATTCTAATTCTACTTTATTTCCGAAAAAGAATCGCATGGGCTTCGTTCTGGTCGGCCGACCCGTTTAGCTGGTCGGTCGACCGCTTCTTGTTGGGCTTCTCTTATTTCCGGCCTTTCTTGAAAATTGGGCTTTATGAAAATCAGGCCTGGTCGGCCGACCCGTTTTGCTGGTCGGTCGACCGCTTCTGTACGGAAATATTCGGATTTCTTCTGTTTTGACTCTTGGTACTTGATTTTGACTCCAGTTGACTTTCCATTTATTCCTTAATTAAGCAAAAGACTTGAGGATACGAATTTGGTGCTAAATCGTCTCTTTTCCGCATAAATCTGCAAAAGTGCATAAAAATACGAAAGTACACAATTTGTGGGAAATAAAGGCTAAAACATAGTAAATGAGCGACCAAATACGTGTAAAAATAGATGTAAAACATCATAAAATAGACACGTATCACATTTGATACTTTGCAGTGGCCCTTCATTCATGATATGCTAAAACAACTGAACTTTCCAAATATGTTTATTAAATGGATATGAGTTGTGTAACTGGCTCCTGGTTCACTTTGAGTGTCAATGGAGGCCACCATGGGTTCTTTAAGGGGAAGAGTAGAGTTAGGCAGGGTGATCCCTTGTCCCCATACCTCTTCGTATTGAGTATGGAGGTGCTATCCAGAAGACTTAGGTCTATGTGCAGTACAGTATCAGTTTCTCATCATCCCAAATGCTCTAGGATGAATCTCAATCATCTTGTCTTTGCTGACGACTTGATGATCTTTGTGAGGGGAGATGCTCCTTCAGTGAGTGCTGCTGTTGCCATATTGCAGGAATTCTCTCAATGGTCAGGTCCGTGTCCTAACCTTGAGAAGACAGAGGCTTATATGGGAGGAGTTTCAGACCATCTAAAGGCTAGCATTTTGCACTCAATTGGTATAAAAGAAGGGAAGTTTCCTTTCAGATATTTAGGAATCCCCATTAACCATTCTGGGCTTAAGGCATCCATGTACCATCCTCTTATACTCAAGATTCAAAGTATAAGACAAAGGTTCAGCACCAACCAGTTATCGTATGCAGGAAGGATACTTGTGCTCAATACAGTCATGTTTGGCCTCATCAATTTTTGGTGTGCTAGCCTCTTAATTCCAAAACAAATATGTAAACTCATTGACAAATTAAGTAGAGATATTTTCTGGGGGAGAACAACTGGCACATCTAAAATGATATTCAAGTCTTGGGACAGTATATGTAAGCCATGGGATGAGGGTGGCTTTCAAATTAAAAGCCTCCACAGCTGGAACCTTGCTTCTCTGCTCAAATGGCTTTGGAGGTTTGATGGGGAGCATGGTACTATCTGGATTCAATGGATTCGAAGGTATTACTTGGCAGGTGGAGATATCTGGACACTGCCTATAAAGGAGTGCTATCCTTCGTGTCTCAAGCATGTGTTGCAGGTCCGCAATCATTGTAGTGCGCAACTGGGGGGTCTGGAAGCAGTTAAAGGACTGGTTCAGAACTGTCTAGTGAATGGGAAATTTTCAGTTCATCTGGCCTATGAGAATGTTAGAACCAATGGGCAGAAATTGCCAGTCTATCGAGCAATTCATAAATCAGCAGGGGTATCTAAGTATAAAGTTTGCCTTCTCATGGCAGTACAACAAAAACTCTCCACAATGGATAAATTGCAACAAAGGGGGATCATTCTAGTGAACAGATGCAACCTCTGCAAAGCTGATGCTGAATCAGTATCTCACTTGTTCTTCGAATGTCAATTCACTAACGATATATTAATGACTCTGAAGAATTGGCTTGGCATTAATGTCACTGTCACTGGCCTGACTGATCTACTCTGCTGGGCAAATGACAGAAGGAACAGAAGGCACTGGAGGAATCAGTGGGTTAGCTGCGGACTGGGTAGCCTTGTTTATCACATATGGCAGGAGAGGAACTCTAGAGTATTTGGGGCGGGTACTCGCTCACTTTTCACTCTGTTTCAGGATATCCAGAACTCCACTACTGCAATTATTTTGCACAATACTGCTGAAGTTTTCCATGAAGAAATTCTAGCCACTACCAATATACATGTAACTGATACATAAATATAGGGGATTCTTTGTATAGGGGATATATACTTTGTAAGACAAACTCATGTACTCTGATTTCATTGGAATATATGAGAATACCTTCTTGCAAAAAAAAAAAAGTTTATTAAAAGAAAAGGGAAGGCGATAAAGTTGAAATGACTATTATTAATGGATTATTTATTAGTAATACTCCATACTATTAGCCATCTTCTCATAATGCCCCAAATTTTATTTAACCCACAATAAACCACACAATTTGTGGGAAATAAAGGCTAAAACATAGTAAATGAGCGACCAAATACGTGTAAAAATAGATGTAAAACATCATAAAATAGACACGTATCAAATTCCCCAAACCAAACCCTTGCTTGCCCTCAAGCAAGAAATAGACTCGATCTTAACTAATGGAACGATTTCAATCTCAGAGCGAAATTTACATGTTAGCCTAAACCAATGTCAAGTACAAAATGAGAAAGTATTTAAATCATGCAAACGAGTTATAGGGTTGTCAGATTTGCAAATAAAGAAACTATAGAGACTTAATACCATGGACTCTCGCGGTACGCTCGAGACACTCATGAAGCAAAGGGTGAGTATATGTAAAAGATAGAAAGAAGTATATTTGTAATGACACTCACCTAACTGCGACCCATGGAAACATGCCTGCAATCTAACATGAACAAGAATTCTACAACTTCGTATAACAATCTCATTTAAGTGGCCTAAATACATGCAAATGAGGTAATGAAAGATATGTGAGGTAAAAGGTAAAAAGTGGTTAAGATGTTTTTGGTTTTGTGGGGTTAGTAGCCAAGCTAGTAAAACTGATTTCCAACAACAAACTTCACACTTTTGATATTAAGAAAGTGCTCTTTTGTAGCACAACTCTCACATTAAATATAAGAAAGGACTCCCAAATATTTTTGAATGAGGTATGGGAGTGATAACATATAAAAGAAAGGGATTTTTGGAACGAATTTTTTTTCTGATGGTGCCAGGTGGTCGACCGACCTATACAGGCGGTCGGTCGACTGTCTTCTGCATTTTCCGGATTTTTTTTTTCTTTTTTTCCGTTTTTTCTTTCTTTCTTTTCTGAATTTTTTTTTTTTCTGTTCTTGTTCTTTTCTTTCTTTCTTTTCTTTTCTTTTTGCTCAAGATAGCTTACAAACCAAGATACCTCCAATAAGTCAAACCAAAGACCACAAATACTAGCTTGGAAAGGTAGGCTAAGTATGGGATGTAGTTTTGGGGGAATAAAAAGGCAAATTTGGCTTTGTGAAGCTTATGGGTAAATATGAGAAAAGGGATTCCAAATGCACGTATCAAGACTCACAAACGAGATAGTAAAACAAGTATATAGCAATTCAAGCTCATGTTTATGCATATTGATGTAACATGTTCCAAGGGGAGTACTACTCACATCCTAGACGACTGGTTTAAGAATGAAACCAGGAATAAGTCTCTAAAACTTAGAATGTATAAGTAGGTCGCCAAGGTATAAGTCAAGTCTCAAGATATGCAAGTTGACAAAAACTCGTAGATATGCAAAAGACTTTCATACTAAAACAAGTTGACAAGGCAAGATAAAGGCATAAACATGTAAGAAAGCAAAATCATCTTTGAAATACTTTCGTTCCAACTCGACCTATATGCTAAAATAAACGTGCATTTTTTTGGAATTTTTGAATTTTTTAATTTTTTTTGGATTTTTGTATATATAAGGAAAATAAAGAAAAGAACAATGCAAGACAGAAATGCAATAAACGTGTGACAAAATGCAATGCATGTAACACGAAACCATTCCCCAAACCAACCCGCACAATGTCCCCATTGTGCATTAGCCTAAGTAAAGGTTTCAGAAAATTAAAGAAAAGATGCAATAAAAAGAAAAACCAAGGAAAAACTGGAAAGAACTCACTGGGTTAAAAGATGCATGAGAAAAACCTCCCCAAACCAGCGTAAGCTGGGAGGTTTTGGTGGCTAGCAGTGCCACTCAAGTATCCAAGTTGATTTCACGAGTTCTAAGGAAGAGAAACGAAGGACTGCAGCGGACAGTAGGTCGACCGACCGGTGTTTCTGGTCGATCGACCTCCTGTGAACAGCGGAAAAATCTGCGAAACAGCGCCTCTGGTCGACCGACCGATTTTTCTGGTCGGTCGACCAGCTGAGTCCTGGAGGTCTTCTTTTTTTCGGAAATCCTGAAAAAGCAAGAAAAAAAAATGCGCGCCCAACAATGCGCGAGATGCCAAAACGATTCTTAAAGTCTTAACTACTAGCAAACAAACTAAAAAGTCTCACACAACATAAAGTAAATTGTCTTAAAATTGCAACTTAAAACAACTATCCGCTAAAGATGCGGAAAATATCCGACCACGGCTTCTGACGGCATGCCGTAGTCTCCACAGTTTTTGCTTTAGTAACAAAACACATCTTCTTTCCTCCGTCGTAAAGCATATGCGACGGTCTCTCTTCTTGAGCCTGCCTCTTCTTCTTTTTCTCCTCTCGATCCACGACATCTGGATCCTCATCTTCTTCATAGCTTAAGCATCCCATTCCTCCTCTTTGGATGATGACTTCCTTCTCCTTGGGTTTCCCCAAACCAGTTCCTGCAATAGTCATAACAGAAGTGTCCTCCCTATTGCTCCCAATCTGGGGCGGAGGTGTAAAAACAGATACAGGAACAGGTAATAAAGTGGGAGAAGTAGTGATGACCTCATACTTCTTCTCAGAAGTGATAGCATTACACGTGATGGGGGTCATAGCATCCTTCTTCCTATAAGATAGGCCATAGATAATAGAATGTTTGCCTACTTTGAAGGTTAGAGTTCCAGTGCCTACATCTATAATGGCACCTGCAGTGTGAAGAAAGGGTCTTCCTAGAATTATGGGTATATGGGCATCCTCTGGGATGTCCAAAACAACAAAGTCGACTGGGAAGAAAAACTTGTCAATACGCACAGGGATGTTTTCTAATACCCCTACAGGTTCCATAGATGTGCGATCTGCCATTTGGACTGTCATACTGGTCACTGCAAATTCGGTCATTCCTAGTTTTAAGGCAACGCTTAGGGGCATGACACTTATACTAGCACCTAAATCGCATAGAGCCTTCTTAACTGGGAAGGTTCCTATATTACAAGGGACAGAAAAACTTCCAGGGTCCTCTAGTTTATGAGGGGCAATGACATGAGTTAAAAAACTGGATGACTCTTCAGTGAGAGCCACAGACTCAACCTTTTCTAGAGACCTCTTTCTTGACAAAAGTTGTCTCATGAATTTAAGATAAGAAGGAACTTGTTGAACTAATTCTAAAAATGGGACTTGAACATTTAATGAACGAATCACATCCTTAAATTTGTCAAAAGATACCTGATCCTTTGAAGGCACGAGTCTCTCTGGAAAAGGAGCAGCTGAGGACTCCGTATTTGCAGCCCTTTTTAAAAACCTGGGGGTCTTATCACCCCGGAAAAGAAAATCCCGCAAGTTGTTCGGCAATTCTGGACGAAAGGGAACTTCAGGTTCTCCTTCAGTGGTCGGTCGACCAGTATCTTCGGTCGGTCGACCAGTCTCCTGTTCAGGCGAAAATTTCGGATCCTGCTCCGCGGTCGGTCGACCAGATTCTTCGGTCGGTCGACCAGATTCTTCGGTCGGTCGACCGCCTTCACTGCTACTCGCCTTTTTTTCTTTCTCAGCCCCCACTTTAGCTCCACTTCGCAGGGTTACGACGTTTAGAGTTTCCTTCTTCTGGTCCGGCTTGGTCGGAAGTTGACCCGGAGCCCTAGTATCATTCTTGCTCGCGATCTGAGCAATCTGGGACTCTAACATCTTCATCCCTGCCTCTCTAGCCTGCGACTCCTTCTGAACCAACCCAATAAGATTTTGGATAAGAGCATCTGTGTTGGGTGGAGGATTAGAAGGTGGTTGAGGGTTGAAAGGTGGTCTTTGGAAGTTTTGTTTATGTGGGGGTACATAAGTGGAATTTTGCTGAGGTTGCATGTGTTGTGGGTTTTGAACATTCTGGCTTGTCCACCTTAAGTTGGGATGGACATTATTATTATTTGGGTCATAGAAATTGTTCCCACGATAATGCTGAAAAGCGGCGCATGTTTCATTAGATGAAGTACAGAACTTTGACACATGCCCTTCTCCACCGCACCTCTCACAAGCAAAGGGTCCGTCCTGAACGGCGTTCACCTGGTATATTCCTCCCTTGCTTCCACTCCCTAGATCGAGCTTTCCTGCAGCCTCAAACTTTTCCAACTTGGCCGTTAAGGCCTCAATTGCTGACAGGTTGTACTCAGATTTTCTCTGATTTCCTCTGGAAGTACCATGCTCAGCGCGGTGCACAGCAACATCTTCTATTAACTTGAGACCCTTAGTCTCTCCTGAATTATCTTGGAATCTTCCATTAGCTGCAGCATCTAGGTAGGCCCTGTTGTCATCATAGAGGCCATTGTAGAACTGGTTGCAAAGAAACCATTGTTCGAATCCGTGATGTGGTATGGATCGAACAAGTCTCTTGAACCTGTCCCACGCCTCGCTAAAGTCTTCATTGGGACCTTGTTGAAATTAGTGATCTGCGCTCTTAAAGCATTTGTCTTTGATGCAGAGTAATATTTCCTGTAGAATGCTAAGGCTAAGGTGTTCCAATCTGTAACTCCCGCAGCAGTGCGGTCAAGGTCTCTGTACCACTCTCTCGCAGAGTCCCTAAGGGAGAAGATAAACATGGTTTGTTTAATCTGGTCCTGCGTCACTCCTTCTGGGGGTGCTATAGAGCATATGTAATCTGTGAAGATTTCAATATGCTTAGCAGCATCCTCATTGGCCGAGCCTCCAAATTGGTTTCTTTCAACCATAGTGATATAGGCAGGCTTGGCCTCGAATGGCTTCCCAGTACCTGCAGGTAAAGTGAACCCTTTGTATAGGTCCTTTGCCTGAGGCATGGAGTGACTGGTAATAGTAGCTTCTTCTGCCATATTATCTTCTTCTTTAGGAAAAACTGGAAAGTAGGTAAAAGGTGGTGTTTTTGGTGAAAGCGGATTGATGGGTGAACTTGGTTGCGAAGGTGGTGTTTTTGGTGAAGATGGTAATGATGGTTGTTCGAATAAGTCTTCTTGAAATAAGGAAGATGGTGAGCCTCCTTCCTGATTTGCTAGAAGTTGCTTTCTTCTTTCTCTAAGAGTCCTCTCAATTTCGAGGTCAAGTGGTAGGAGTTCTCCTTGAACTGACCTGCGCATAAGATGGAAACTACAAGAAAAAAGTGAGAAGGTTTAAGGAACAAAAAGTTCCTTAAACAAAGAGAAACAAAAACAAAAAAACAATAAACATTGGTGTCACCTCCCCGGCAACGGCGCCAAAATTTGATGCCCGTCGTTGAGGGTACCAAAGATAAAATTTATAATTCCTAACTTAAACAATAGATAGTGAAAGTCAGGGTCGAACCACAAAGAGGTGGGGAATGTTTATTGTCTTAATGTTAATGTTTAAAGGTAATAAAATTGGGGGTTGATTGTTGATTACTAAGTCTAAGCAAAGATTAAAATAAAACAAGAAATAAAAGATGAGAATAAAATATAATAAAAGGGATGCTAGGATGTTCGGGTAATAAATAGCTAAGGTAAAATAAATCCTAAGGTCAACATGTATTGCAGTCGCGTAAGGGGGTGTAACATATCTTTTTAGGTCTATGCTACCTAATAGCTCCTTTCGGCCCATGCTATTAGTTCCTAGGTCTCACAATTATTGGGTGTCAACAATACGGGTGATTCCTAAATCCCAGGTTACATACCTTTCAGCCTTCAGTAACCTATCCGTCTTAAGGTGTAAACCAATGCCCTTCCCGTATCTTTCAATCTTGGGTAGGTCATTACTAACATCCTACAAGTCTCCTTATGGTCTCATTGCACGATATTATAATTGACAAGAAAAGACGAAATAAGAAAACATACGCGAGTGGTCGACCGACCGGCTACTCCAGTCGGCCGACCAAGGCCTCGGTCGACCGACCGGCTATTCCAGTCGGCCGACCGTGGTCCTGCTACAGGTCGGTTTTTCGGATTTTATTTACCTATGCATATTATCCCCTACATCCTAACATATGAAAATTAGCTATTCATGACTGTTAAGACGATTGTAAAATTGGGAATAAACATGGAGAACGTAGTAAATAATCTAAGCATGCAAGATTCAATAAAGCTTGGGATTCTAACTTAACAATTGTAATAAAAACAAGAACTATAATAAAAACTAGATTAAAGAATAATTACCACAATTGGAATTAAGGCAGAACTGAATAAACTTTATTGAATGCTTGAGAATTCTTGAATAATGATAAAAGATGAACTAGATGGTAAAAGATTGAATAAAAGATACTAAGGTATGATAATAGATATCAAGCATACATATGAAAAAAGCCTCTCTAACCCTAATCACAAGATTTGTTTATATAGGGTAAAAACTAAGAGTTTCCTTATAATTCTAATTCTACTTTATTTCCGAAAAAGAATCGCATGGGCTTCGTTCTGGTCGGCCGACCCGTTTAGCTGGTCGGTCGACCGCTTCTTGTTGGGCTTCTCTTATTTCCGGCCCTTCTTGAAAATTGGGCTTTATGAAAATCAGGCCTGGTCGGCCGACCCGTTTTGCTGGTCGGTCGACCGCTTCTGTACGGAAATATTCGGATTTCTTCTGTTTTGACTCTTGGTACTTGATTTTGACTCCAGTTGACTTTCCATTTATTCCTTAATTAAGCAAAAGACTTGAGGATACGAATTTGGTGCTAAATCGTCTCTTTTCCGCATAAATCTGCAAAAGTGCATAAAAATACGAAAGTACACAATTTGTGGGAAATAAAGGCTAAAACATAGTAAATGAGTGACCAAATACGTGTAAAAATAGATGTAAAACATCATAAAATAGACACGTATCACATTTGATACTTTGCAGTGGCCCTTCATTCATGATATGCTAAAACAACTGAACTTTCCAAATATGTTTATTAAATGGATAATGAGTTGTGTAACTGGCTCCTGGTTCACTTTGAGTGTCAATGGAGGCCACCATGGGTTCTTTAAGGGGAAGAGTAGAGTTAGGCAGGGTGATCCCTTGTCCCCATACCTCTTCGTATTGAGTATGGAGGTGCTATCCAGAAGACTTAGGTCTATGTGCAGTACAGTATCAGTTTCTCATCATCCCAAATGCTCTAGGATGAATCTCAATCATCTTGTCTTTGCTGACGACTTGATGATCTTTGTGAGGGGAGATGCTCCTTCAGTGAGTGCTGCTGTTGCCATATTGCAGGAATTCTCTCAATGGTCAGGTCTGTGTCCTAACCTTGAGAAGACAGAGGCTTATATGGGAGGAGTTTCAGACCATCTAAAGGCTAGCATTTTGCACTCAATTGGTATAAAAGAAGGGAAGTTTCCTTTCAGATATTTAGGAATCCCCATTAACCATTCTGGGCTTAAGGCATCCATGTACCATCCTCTTATACTCAAGATTCAAAGTATAAGACAAAGGTTCAGCACCAACCAGTTATCGTATGCAGGAAGGATACTTGTGCTCAATACAGTCATGTTTGGCCTCATCAATTTTTGGTGTGCTAGCCTCTTAATTCCAAAACAAATATGTAAACTCATTGACAAATTAAGTAGAGATATTTTCTGGGGGAGAACAAGTGGCACATCTAAAATGATATTCAAGTCTTGGGACAGTATATGTAAGCCATGGGATGAGGGTGGCTTTCAAATTAAAAGCCTCCACAGCTGGAACCTTGCTTCTCTGCTCAAATGGCTTTGGAGGTTTGATGGGGAGCATGGTACTATCTGGATTCAATGGATTCGAAGGTATTACTTGGCAGGTGGAGATATCTGGACACTGCCTATAAAGGAGTGCTATCCTTCGTGTCTCAAGCATGTGTTGCAGGTCCGCAATCATTGTAGTGCGCAACTGGGGGGTCTGGAAGCAGTTAAAGGACTGGTTCAGAACTGTCTAGTGAATGGGAAATTTTCAGTTCATCTGGCCTATGAGAATGTTAGAACCAATGGGCAGAAATTGCCAGTCTATCGAGCAATTCATAAATCAGCAGGGGTATCTAAGTATAAAGTTTGCCTTCTCATGGCAGTACAACAAAAACTCTCCACAATGGATAAATTGCAACAAAGGGGGATCATTCTAGTGAACAGATGCAACCTCTGCAAAGCTGATGCTGAATCAGTATCTCACTTGTTCTTCGAATGTCAATTCACTAACGATATATTAATGACTCTGAAGAATTGGCTTGGCATTAATGTCACTGTCACTGGCCTGACTGATCTACTCTGCTGGGCAAATGACAGAAGGAACAGAAGGCACTGGAGGAATCAGTGGGTTAGCTGCGGACTGGGTAGCCTTGTTTATCACATATGGCAGGAGAGGAACTCTAGAGTATTTGGGGCGGGTACTCGCTCACTTTTCACTCTGTTTCAGGATATCCAGAACTCCACTACTGCAATTATTTTGCACAATACTGCTGAAGTTTTCCATGAAGAAATTCTAGCCACTACCAATATACATGTAACTGATACATAAATATAGGGGATTCTTTGTATAGGGGATATATACTTTGTAAGACAAACTCATGTACTCTGATTTCATTGGAATATATGAGAATACCTTCTTGCAAAAAAAAAAAAAGTTTATTAAAAGAAAAGGGAAGGCGATAAAGTTGAAATGACTATTATTAATGGATTATTTATTAGTAATACTCCATACTATTAGCCATCTTCTCATAATGCCCCAAATTTTATTTAACCCACAATAAACCACACTATTCATCCTCCCTTCTCATAATAGACTCGACAACCGACTACTTGTTTAGGCGGCTTAATCGACCCTTAATTATAATTTTACCCTTAATTATAATTTTACCCTTAATTATAAATTTCTTATTACCCCTTCAAAAGCCTACGCAACCACCCCTTATCCCTCACCATAGTCCATATCACCATCGTCACAACCACCATGACACTTATGCCCACTTCAAAGCCCATCCGAATCTAACATCGGCATGAGAACGCACCACAACTACCCAAAATCAGACTTAAAATTTACACCCAAATTGAAATGGGGATGTTAGATTTTTGAAAATCATCACTATTGTGGGTGGAGAGGAGCAACATATTTCAAGAAGGCAACATCGGTACTTTTGGCGAAGGAGCTTGCTCCAGTGTGAGAGGAGAAGTAGATGAGTGGTGATTCACGGAGGCTATTGTGTGACGGTCATAATGAAAAAGGATTTTCCTAAGCGTGCACCAATTTCTTCCCTTTTTTTCTAATTTCGTAATTTTAATGAAAATGGATGTTTTGCAATCAAATTGGTTCATTTTTGTTATCAACATTTCCAAATCTTGTCTTCATTTAGTCCCTTATGGTCTCATGGAGGACCCTTAATCTGGAGTTAGATTCTTTCAGTTGTTATTTGTCGTTTCCTACATTTTTCTAGATCATTCCAATTCGGATGTTTCAGTTTTTTCAGTGGTGTGGTTCGTAAGGAATGAAGGGGAGATGGGGGTGTGGTGGTGGTGGTGGTGGTGGTGGTGGATGACGGTGGAGAAGTGATGGTATATTTGGATATGGTGGTGGAAGTAAGGTGGTCGTATATAGATTTATAATGTTACAATGTTTGATTAATATGACGATATTTTTAATGGATGATTAATTTTCTTTATATAAAAATTAGGACAATTAGCATGTTAACCTGATTTAGCAGGTTAAAAGTAATGCAAGTGTAATATGAGAATACATGTTCATTAGTATGGTTTGTTGTAGGTTAAAATGAAATTCAGAGTACTATGAGAAGACGGCAAATAGTATAGAGTATTCTTGTTAAATAATCCTATTATTAATTATGTAGAGATTTAAGAACTTAAATTTCAATTTTAAATTAATAATCAATTAAGCCAAATTCCAATTTCTAAATTTAAATTAAAGTTTATCAGGTATGTTGTCTCCATGCATAGGCGGGGGAGGCGATTTCGGAGGTGAGGGATGATTCGCTTAGATTTGTTGTGGTGATTTTGTCGGTGGGGTGTGAATATAAAGGGGTAAAGTTATACAGATGTTAGTGTGGTGGTAGTGTCGGCGACCACGGAGGAGTATCGTTAGCGCAACAATAGTTAGACGTGCAAGGTGGTGATGGTTGGTGGTGGTAGTGGTAGGTGTTTATAATGGGTGGTTAGGATAAATGGAATAACTAGATTATAAATCTTAGGAAAGTGAGACAACGTCAAATGGCCTATCTAAGATAAGTATTGATAAACATCCTTTATTTAATTTCCTTATTTTCTACTTAGCCATTCATAATTTCAATTTTCTCAAACATCACTTCATATTTTAAAGTTATACTTGGTGTCCCTTAAGACAATCATATCTGATATATGTTTTAAATGAAACAAATGAGTAAAAAACTACCAGGTAGGTAGGGATTGGTAGACCACTTTGAAAGACCCGTCGTCTCCAAAGAGTTAGACCATTACGATGACCAAGCGCGCACCGTCCTCTTTTGATGCACGTCCCACAAAGCCGTCGATGAAAAAGGTATAGTAGTGTTTGTCGAGAGCATTAGAGGAGGGCTTGAGATAGTTTTTGGCTGTGGTCGAAAGAAGTACTCAAAGGATGAAGCTTTGGCTATATTTAGGGTGAAGAAGGTTGGTTGATGGTCCCTTCAAAAAAAAAAAAAAAGGTTGGTTGATGGTGGTTGAATAAGGTGGGTGTTTATGGTACGTGCTAGGATATACTCTCTCCTATTCAGTCTATAGTTTCTTTTTTTTTGCACAAAAATTAAGGAAATGAATTTAGACCACACAAAACACCATACTCCACATGAAAGTGAATTTTTTACCAAATAAGGAAAAGAAAACAAAACTCAACTACCATGAAAAAGAAAACGAGAACTTTAGACCGAATAAGAGAGAGTAGGTAGTAACTGACTAGTGGCTAGTGACTCCTGAGAGACGGTGTTGGTGGATTGCGTGAAAAAGGATCAAACAAGGTTAGAAACCGTATATTTGACTTCGATCTCCATTTACCAAAATCGGATATAATTCAAATTTTAAGTTGTATTGTATATGCAAAAAGCTCTCACCTCTCTCAAAAACCCAAAACCAAAAACCCTAAGTGTTAGGTTTTTAGTTGCTCATAAACTAAATATTTAGTCATACTAAACTAATACTTTAATTAACAAATTAATTAACTTATTATAATGATCTTATGCATGCTAAAAAGCGGAAATAAGGAGATTTTGAACCCTTACACACGGTCCAAAATTATAGCAAGGATGATCCTCCAATGTTTAACAAGAACACCTCCTCCAAGATGCACCAAGACAACCCCTTGATCAACCGAAATCTTGTAGTAGCTAGACTAAGAACCGGTTTTCCTTAAACTATTCTAATCTCTCTAATTAGAATATTATTTCAATACTACAAATAGTATGTTTATATTATCTTATAATATGATTTTAGAGGTTATAAAATCTCTCTTTAACTTAGTATATTTCGGCTAGGTTGAGAAGAGAAAAAGAATAAGAATGAGGATGATAATCCATGGGTTATATATCACTCACATAATTAATTTAAGCTTGTTAAAATAATTGAGTGGGTATGGGGAATAGGTAGCCGGCTCAAGGCATGGGGAAGCATAAAAGATAAAGCTTATTTGGCTTATCAATGATATAGGTATGTAAGTCTAAGCATTAGGTTTAATGCTAGACAATAATTGTGTCTTTAACCTTTAAAACACAATTTAAACATCCTTAATCATCCCCATAAAACCGACACTACCACTTAAAATGTAGTCCATTTTATCTTTGTCTTTTAATCAATTGTATAAGTGTGACAACAAAAGTGTTACACTATAATAACAATTGTTATAACTTAAAAATGCATATTTATCACATATAAATACCATTTAAAAATTAAATAAATCATATTTATTATTTCGACATGTAATTCGAAATTACGAACATATAAAATGGTCATTCAAAATTTATCGTCAATACGATTTACAACCTTTGTAATAATTATAACCCAATTCATTCTAATTACGATATAATAAAATATCGTTCAATGTTTAACAATTGACACGCTTCAATTTTAAACATAAATCTTACAATAAGATTTAACCTCTGATTTCCCGATATACGGGTTTAAGGAATATGACAAATCGTATCAATATACATTTGATCATTTTATCAATTAAGGGAATTGTCCTAAAGGTGTGACCTAAAGGGATCAACTGACCACCACCGTCATACGACAGTAATGTCAAACTCTAGCTAGCCAATCATTACCGATTAATGTTGGTCAGTTGACTAATATAAAATCTTATCATCCCTTGCGCATTCTCATTATGAGATTTAATTACGTGATCGCACTATTGTTGAGGACACATTTCCCAACAATCTCCCACTTGTCCTCGACAAGTGTGCGTCACCAATTCTCTTGTCCTATTACAATCTCCCACTCAATGCAAGATGTCTCTCTGAGGTCGTACTTGCATTTGATCATATCATGAGTGGTTTCCTCGATCTGGAGAATAAATGTTTGACCGGAATTATCTACCATAGATACCTTCTGAGCGTGGCCACACATTTCCAGTTAACTTCTCCTCTAGTGGCCTTGAGATTTGAACAACCCTGCAAAGGGGTGGACAATTTCTATCGCACTACTTCCTTCAACTAGTCACAGTCAGTCACAGCCTGAAGCAATCCCATTTGACTCCAGTTACGAAAAGTCGTAGAGAATGGATCAAGGCTATGCCTAAACTGTACCATCTTGGGAGAGTAGTCTTTAGTCTAAGAATTGACTCACAAGAATACTATAGCAGCTCTCGCCACGACCCGGCTATTATAAAATTTCCAGAACTCTATAAGCGGTCACCTTGCCCGACAGAGTGTCTCTGCAGTCTGCCTATGTGATCGACTAGTCATCACATATGACTCTATGGCACTTGAACTTGCCATCAATCGCCTCACATTCTAGTCGCTTTGAGACGTCACCTCATGTAAGCGGCTAGGGGACATACTAAGTCAATCCAGTTCACTTATGGGGTTCAATATTGTCTCTTACAACCCATTTGGATTCTGACAAAGTATCTTTTACTTTGAGTTAATTATAACTCAAATGATGTTGTCATGCAACAATAGTCAATACTATTACATTGCATTTGATGCATAATCATTTGTTTGTATTAGTGTTTTGCGAATAATCTTTATTCATGATTGCAAAACTTACAAATTTTGGTCTCCTTCATTCTCATATTATCCCGTATAATATGATTCTATTTGAGTACATATCTAGAACTCTTTCTAGATTTTGAGTTTCCTTTCCGGAGGAAAGCTCCCACTGTTATCTTATAACTTGTGACGTATCGATATACTGGAGGGATTGAAGAATCACTCTCTTTAGTCACTTATGTACTGAAATCTACATTGTAGTCTATTTATGATTTCATCATTCTAATAATTTTCATTCATCTTGGCTATTTGATAATGGTTTTATTCATCATTATGAATAACGTATCCAACCATTCTAATTTCTAATGGGCGACCTTTTATTATCCATATAATAAACCTTCCCTTTAAAGCTCCATCATCTTATGATATTAAGCATTCTGTTCATCTAAATTGAGTACCTCTTATTCTTTACTCTTAAAGAATCACCCATTCTCACTAAATGGTAGGTCTCAATTCTTTAATGAATATCGCTCCCACTGAAAACAATATCTCTCGATTTCTTAAATGAACATTTCATTTCTCGCATGTTAAACTATTACTCGAATCATTATCACTATCTCTATAGTGATCCATCTTTTCAGATCATACCTTCTGACACAACATAAACTACTGTCGAGGGGACTGAGATGATTTCTCCTTTATTATCTTATAATCATAGAGAAATCATTACTTCAAGGAATCGGTCTGGCCTTCGAATAGATAGATGATTTCTCCTCTATTATCTTATAATCTCTGAAAAATCATTATCTCATGGAGCCGATTTATCTCATGGAGCCGATCTTCCTTCCGAATTCATACGGGGTTTTCTACTGAAACAATGAACATAAAGAACCTTTCTTCGAGTGTCCTCCCGTAGTTTCTTCAGTGTCCTCTCGTAGTTTCTTTTGTTATCTTATTTAGGTTTCCTCTTAAGAACCCTTTCAGGAATCTTCTCTAAGGTCCTATAGTTATATCATTGGTTTGTAGGTCGAATATTTTCTCCCACTCTATCCTTTAAAATAACCCCTATTTGTACAAGGATAGCTTATTTCGATCGTACCAATGTATATAAGTTTATGGTATGATTAATTCATTCTCATTTTCACTCAAAATGATCATCGTATAATGAATTAACATTTTCTCAAAATGATTGAAAGTACCTTCATGTGGTATAGTTCTCCGTTTTAATCAACTCTTTGATTATATTATACTTGATCGTATCAATGTTTATTGCGTGATAAGATCACTATTATTCATGTTTTAACAAGGTATGCAATTTATTTGATAAATCAAAACATTGATTAAGAACAAAAGTAGTGACTCGGGTTGAAAACCAAGTCACTAATATCCAAAATTACAACCATTGTTTTAGGATTTTAATCCTTGTCTTACAAGAAAGTAAATTGTTCCAAAATAAAATGAAAAATATGAAAGAAGACGATATGAAAATTAGAGGCTAGCTCTTTAAGTCTTCGATCAATTTGGATGCTACCATAGCCATCCAAGTAAGGAACTTCATGCTTCCTTCTCATTGCCCTTATCATTATTTGGAGGCGCCCCTTTAAAACAATTAAAAAGGGTAAATATCAACACGCTTGTATCATTATACATAAGTTGATAAATGACATGAATTTAAACGAGAATTATTACCTACGGCGGTTGCCTTTCCATTTTTGAGGTCACTTAAGTATTTGGGGCAATTTCTCTTCCAATGACCGATCCTCGTGCAATAATGGCACTTGTCTTCCGATTTCGAAGACGAGGTGGAAGCGCCTTTCGAAAAGGTCTTTTCTTTGGTCGCCTTGGGCTTGAACGTTTTCTTGCCCTTGCCTTTAGAGGCATTCCTTTTGAAGCTCGTTTTCCCTTTCTTTTCGATGTTCAAAACATCCTTGGTGGAACTTTCATGAAGTCCCATGTCCCTTTCGGCTTGGACTAGCATCTTATGCAATTCATCCAATGTGGTCTCTTGGTTTCGCATATTGAAATTCACCCGGAATTGAGCATACGCTTTAACCTTATTGAGCGAGTGAAGAACTCGGTCAATAATGAGAGAGTCGGGTACATCAACATTTTGCGCTTTTAGAGTCTCCGCGAGCTCAACGAGTTTGAGCACATGAGGGCTTATCTTTTGCCCTTCCTTGAATGTAATGTCAAAGAAGGCGGAAGCCGCCTCATATTGAATCACCCTTGGAATTTGCGAAAACATGGTCGCAAGCTTGGTGTATATCTCATATGATGTGGTCAACTTAATCATACTCCTTTGGAGATCCGGCTCCATGGAGAAGATGAGCACATTTTTAAGAGCGGAGGACTCTTTCATGTAGGCTTCATAGGCCTCACGAGTTTGGACCGACGAACGAGCGGTCAGAGCGGGAGGAGCGGCTTCGGATAGGTAACGACTCTTATCGTCACCTTGAGCGGCCAAAAGCAATTGCGCATCCCAATCCTTAAAATTGGAACCATGCTTATCGAGTTTACAACGATCCATAAAGGATCGAAGCCATGATACGTTAGTGAGAGGTGGAGCGTTGGTTGCCATTGATGATGTTGAAAATTAAACTACAATGATAAAAGGAAAAACAACATCATTTTTAAAATTCATAATTTAAATTTAAGAAACTTAAACATGTTAAGTATATTTACTTAATGATCTCTTACCCAATTAAGTAAACAAACCCGAGACCCAAACCCATACTAATTCGGGCACGGTGTAGCCGATTCAACCCGTATTGGTATAATTTGGTGGATTAACCCTTTAATCGGTTCTACCTTAGAACTCTCGGTCGACAATTTTCTAAAAAACGTCTTTAGCCCGAACTTATTGCAACTACGGTTACGAATACTTTCGTTGAGATCAACCAAATTTCAAGGTGTAATCTTATTACCCCACTTACCCAACGTGACAATTTTAGTACCCCGGTGTAGCCGAGCCTACGTTCTTGTGAAGAAGGGATTCATGGGTCCGTACTTTTTGGTAAGGCTAAGTCTCAATATTTATATGTAAGAGATCTAGTCAAATTATTATCTATCTCCGTTTAAGTGAACTAAGTCGGTGAATTATCGATAAAATAAAAGACTAGGTCGACTAGGTCGAAACATGCATGATACGAAGTATGACGATTTGGCTATGCATGCAAACATATAAAAGCAAATAAAAGCATAAAGATAAACCCTAGTATGGCCTTTCCTAGAAAAGAAATAATAAAAGTACAAATTCGTAAACCAACTCCTTTGGTCCCTTGAACTTCACGAGCCACACACTTCGAGGTAAACACCGTCTTTGTCGGAACTCCTTTCCGAATGGCACCGTCTTCAAGGAACTCCGGATTTTACAAAAATCACAACTTTTCTAGTCTACTTTATACATTATAAAATAGAAATAAATTACAATTGGGTGATACGAGATCACAAAATTAAAACCGAATCGGTAACCCCTTACATTACGGGAAATACCGATTAAAAACTAAGGCCATACTAAGTAAATTACATAATTCCCAAAATTACGTAAATAAAATCATGACATTCATAATAATGTATGCAATGCTTATGTAAATATGAATTAACATGCAAACCCTAAGCCAAATCGTCCTATTTAAAACACTTATTTAAATAGTTATCGCAAACCTCGGTTTATGGAATCGCGTGTTTTAACGGTTAACAACACTATGCATTATATGAAACAGTTTTCATCCTTAAGTTAATCATCCTAACTCTTATAGGTTTCAAAATTTAGTCTTACTCAAACTTTGAACATGACTTAACTTAATATATTTCAATATTGATCGGTATTACTCTGTTTTACGGGGAAAATAATATAAAATCCAAAAGAGTCATAAAAATTTCGAAAATTCAAAATTCAAATTTTGAAAAATCCAGAATGTTCTTAAAAATTTCAGAATCTTAAAATATTAGTATTTATACGGTTTTAACATTATTTCATAAATAACACTTAAAAACTGCATTTTTAAATCAAAAATTATACAATTAATTTCATAAATGCAAATTAAATACTAATAATATTTTTATACCTTCAAAAACATTTTAAGAACACAAAATGGACAGAAAATTAAATGGCACATAGCCCCATAGCCGAAATTTTAAATAGATGACTCTAAATATTCAATTTTAAATGCTACCTTTAACAAATTAAAATTAAATCAAATCTGAAACTTTTGGCTCCCAAGAATATTTTCATGATGAACATATCATATATGAATAATATGAGTTAAATTTTTCGGCCATTTTAACAACTATTGCAAATTTTAACGATTTTCGTCATATATCGTACGATTTTAACCTTTAAAATTATTTCTCAAGCATAAAATAAGATAAAATTCTCGAAAATTTTATACATGCTGGAAATAATATATATGACATCGTGTTAAATTTTTATGGCCAAATTCCAACTTAAACTATTAAAGTCGAAATTATGTCACTAATTACCCAATTTTTACATTAAAAATCTATAATATTGCAATATTTGAGATAAATTTCTGGAAAATTTAGCATAAATTTTAAATATTGCATGTGACATACTCATAAATTTTTATAGTCAAATTCATAATATAACTATACAAACCCATTTTTATTCATCTTATTGCATTCTAACCCTTAAAATTCATATCACACGTTTTATAAGTCCATAATTTACGAAAATTCATATTCATATTACAGAAAATACATGTGATAACATACTGAAAAATCTCGGCCAAAAGATAATTTTAACTATTTTTCCCTAAATAAACGATTTTAACCATTAAAACTTTATAAAATCCGAGATTTAAAATACCATTAATCAATATTCATGCAAAATATATTCCAAATATTCTAAAACATTTTAGAAAACAGTAGGTAATCATGCTTAAATTATTTCGTGCATATCTTATATCAAACGAAAATTTCAATTTTATTTTGTTATCTCTATAACTCCGTAAAAAACGTAAACGGAAAGCATGCAAACAACCTATTGCTCTGATACCAATTGTTAGGTTTTTAGTTGCTCATAAACTAAATATTTAGTCATACTAAACTAATACTTTAATTAAAATTTTAATTAACTTATTATAATGATCTTATGCATGCTAAAAAGCGGAAATAAGGAGATTTTGAACCCTTACACACGGTCCAAAATTATAGCAAGGATGATCCTCCAATGTTCAACAAGAACACCTCCTCCAAGATGCACCAAGACAACCCCTTGATCAACCGAAATCTTGTAGTAGCTAGACTAAGAACTGGTTTTCCTTAAACTATTCTAATCTCTCTAATTAGAATATTATTTCAATACTACAAATAGTATGTTTATATTATCTTATAATATGATTTTAGAGGTTATAAAATCTCTCTTTAACTTAGTATATTTCGGCTAGGTTGAGAAGAGAAAAAGAATAAGAATGAGGATGATAATCCATGGGTTATATATCACTCACATAATTAATTTAAGCTTGTTAAACTAATTGAGTGGGTATGGGGAATAGGTAGTCGGCTCAAGGCATGGGGAAGCATAAAAGATAAAGCTTATTTTGCTTATCAATGATATAGGTATGTAAGTCTAAGCATTAGGTTTAATGCTAGACAATAATTGTGTCTTTAACCTTTAAAACACAATTTAAACATCCTTAATCATCCCCATAAAACCGACACTACCATTTAAAATGTAGTCCATTTTATCTTTGTCTTTTAATCAATTGTATAAGTGTGACAACAAAAGTGTTACACTATAATAACAATTGTTATAACTTAAAAATGCATATTTATCACATATAAATACCATTTAAAAATTAAATAAATCATATTTATTATTTCGACATGTAATTCGAAATTACGAACATATAAAATGGTCATTCAAAATTTATCGTCAATACGATTTACAACCTTTGTAATAATTATAACCCAATTCATTCTAATTACGATATAATAAAATATCGTTCAATGTTTAACAATTGACACGCTTCAATTTTAAACATAAATCTTACAATAAGATTTAACCTCTGATTTCCCGATATACGGGTTTAAGGAATATGATCAAATCGTATCAATATACATTTGATCATTTTATCAATTAAGGGAATTGTCCTAAAGGTGTGACCTAAAGGGATCAACTGACCACCACCGTCATACGACAGTAATGTCAAACTCTAGCTAGCCAATCATTACCGATTAATGTTGGTCAGTTGACTAATATAAAATCTTATCATCCCTTGCGCATTCTCGTTATGAGATTTTATTACGTGATCGCACTATTGTTGAGGACACATTTCCCAACACTAAGTTTTGAGTCTCTCATGCACACGCACACGCTATTCCCATTGCTCCTCTTTCCTTCTCGCCGGAGATGGGTCTCCGGCGATTGCTCACGCCTTATCGGAGCCGCGATCGTCTCAAGATTGATCTCACCCCCGTCTCCTGTTGGTTTTTCTGGCACGATCTGGTCACACATTGTGGGCTGCCGGTTTGTGGGTTGGTTCTGAGGTTGTTCCGTTCTCTCGTTCCCCTGGCATGTCATTGAATGTTGTGCATACAACCCATTGATGTTCCCTTCTACTCGCCTCTTTCTCTATCTATGATAAGTTCATTTACCTATGGTGTAATGGTCTGTTTTGATGAGTTTCACTCATTCTGTTTTGTTTCTCGTATGTGGTCGTGGCATGGGACGACTAAGTGGCTCCCCTTCCCCTTGCCCCCACTAGTCGGACTCTTTGTTGGTTTGATGTTGGTCTTTGTCATCCTCCGATGGTGGTCTGTTGCATGTACATCGATGGTCATGGGGGGTTCGTCTGGAATTTGGAGTCTCAGTGGTTTGTTGGTCTGTGTTGTGGTGTCCATTGGTGATTAAGGCTACGTAGGTTGGGCCTAGGGTGATCGGGGTGAGACTGGTCTTGTGTTGTTGTGGCCCTCCTTGGTTGAGGCGTGGTGGGTAGGAGGAAGTCGGGTTACTTGGTAGTGTAGTTGGTGGGATTAATGTGGTGGTTGTTTTTCTAAACTTTAGTGGCTTATTTTTATAGTCTAGTTTGTTTATACTGGCAAAAAATAAGGACATTGGTAATCTTACACTGGGTGTGTGTTGTGTCCATCTTTACGTGACCTCTTGGGATGGTCACGGGGCTGTTCAAGTGGTTTGTTTGTGTGTCAGGTCTTTCCTTGCTAGTCGTTTCGAATGAACTACGGCTTACTTGCCTGTTCTGAGTGGCTCCGAAAGTGTAGGAGTTTTGGCTCTGCTAGGCATATATATTTATGGTCCTTGTCCCCCTCCTCCTTTCTACGTCCTTGTGACATAAATACATTTTACGCCCTCTTCTTGGATCTTGGGGTTCATAGGGTTTATTGATTTCCGTGGTTTCTGATGAGTGAAGATCATTCTGGTCATTTGTCAAGTTTTATTTGTCCCCTCAAGAAAGTTGAAGTTAAAGATGGTGGCTTCAGTCAAAAAATGCAAAAAAAAATTACTTTATCATATTCACCTTATAAAAATGTATCATATACTTTTGCTCATGCATATATAGTACACGCTTTTATCATTCTTTGGACATCTAGTATTTTTTTTTTCTCCTTCCTATTTTTTTTTCCTTCATTTGTTCACGTTTAAAACGAATGGGTCCGTTTTAACCAAGTTAAGATCAGCGCAAAGTGTCAACATCATGCGCAGATGCGAATGTTGATTTGAATCTTATTTGTTGTTATCTTACACACGTATTTAGCGACACCAAATATGTCAAAACATTTTACTCCGTAAATACCAACTATACAAGTACAAAATAAAAAGGATAAAATGATAGATGCATTTTCTTTTTCAGATTATCTTTCTTGTCTTTTTTAATTCAGACTCTAGGTAGCACGGACACTTCTCCTAATGAGCCGTACCGTGTCCGACACCGTGTCCGACACCGACACTCCACGGACACACGCCGAAACGTGTCCAACACCTAAACACCTAAACAGCCGTGTCTAACTTTCTACATTTATTTGGTCACGTGTCCGACGCGTGTCCATGGTATTTGAGCCGTGTCCGTCGCGTGTCCACTATATTTGGTTATCCCTTGCGGTTAATGATGTTCTTGAGATGAGAAATGCGTTATCGAAAAAGATCAATTAGAATATTAATTCGGATGAGGAATGAAAATAAATTTATTATCAAGGGCAAGTTTTACATTCACTTATTTAAAATTAATATCAAATACTTTTACAAAAATAAAATCAAAAATTTATAACTATAAAATGTATATTTTATTAAATTTAAATGCCGTGTCCCGTGTCCTAACTTTCATGGCATGCCGTGTCCTGTGTCCGTGTCGTGTCCGTGTCCGTTTTGGTGCTACCTAGTTCAGACTTCTAGCGTTGACGTCATGATGATTAATCAACTAATATTAAATAAAATTCATCAGCAGGTCTTGTTTGTGACGGTATTAGACAGAATTAATCCCGTCACAAGCTTGTGACCTCTCACAAAAAGGAAGAGGGGACAAGGTGGGGACCCTTATGCTTTTTCACTCATCTCTCATGGGTATTTTGTAGGAGGAAACGATATCCGTCACAAGTTTGTGACAGATACCGCCGTCACAGATGAGAATTTGTGAAAATAAAATTATCATCAATGATGTCTTTATTCCATTCGGTATTTTAGGTTTTGCAAATCCACGCCTACGTCTGCTACGTGGACAACATTTTAACAAATACTTTCAAAACCGACCTAAAAAATAAACACTTTATTTTTAGGCATTATCTTTAAGAAATCGTTCCAAATGAGATCAATTTTAATTTTTGAATCAATTGAGACAGATCAAATTTGTGATACACAGTTGCAATAGACTCCAATTTGTGTTGTGATAGTCCCACATACCTTAGGTTTTTTTTTCTGTTTTTCTATTTCCTTTTTAAACTTTTTTTAAAGGTTGTCAGCAGACTCCCAATGCCTCAACAAGTTAATTATAAGTTCCAGTTAGTTTCATGAATTAATTCAAATATGCAACTGGCCTTTAGTTTCCAAGTTCAAACCATTATACGGGTCGTAGCAATTAGCCGAGACTTGATCATTCCTTTCTCTGATTCATCTACTGCCATCCCTCTCAACAATGTCACACCCAGAAACTGATCTCGTTCCCTTTTCTGTATCAATCAACCCCTGACCCAAATCTTTACGAATTCTGTCAACATAGGGTTAGGCGAAACCCTCATGACAAAAGCTAAAGATGTTCCTTCCCATCATTCACAACATACGGCTAAAGATGGTCAGTAGTGAATAACATGTATCACCATCCTCCTTCAATACTGACCTCATGCACAGTTACCCAAAAATGGCCGAAAACTTACCGTCAACTGCTGTTGCTATCAGAATAAAAAAGCAAGGTGCTTGTTTGGATGCAGTTATAGGGGAAGAGGATGAAGAGCGGAATGGAGGAAGGTATATGGTGTTTCCATCTAAAACTTTCCTAAAATGATTTTAATTTAGCTTGTGCAGAGAATGTGGATTTTCCATTTTACTCGCCTCCATTTCCCTCCAACCCCATCTTACTAACCAAGTTTCTCCCCCTTTGTATCCTTCCACATCCCTCTATCCAAACATATGGTTAAGGTTTAATAGCAAAATCGTGCTCTCTTGCCCTTCGATAAAGTACAGCAGAGGCTTCCACCCTGTATTACCAAGTCGGAAGGAAAACATCACGAGTCTGAAACATTTAATGATAACAGCTATTTGACTATAATAAGAATAACTTTTCAATTGGAGAGCACAATTCCTCACCAGCTAGGATGCACCACAAACCTTCCGGTTGAAAGAGCCCAGTTAACCTGTTTCAGGGTAAAATGTTAACAGCAATCAGTAGGAACAGGGGAAGATAAACATCACCTTGGATATAAGTAAAACAAGTAAACTCCTCATTAGCGGCATTGCAATAGCATAATCAAATGGTACTTGACTAAAATTCTCTCTACTCCATACATATGGTCCTCATTTGACTTTAGCGGTCAAACCATGTCAACATTGACCAATATAACTACAATCTTTTTAAAAAGATAGTACGAAAATGTTATGATGATTCTACGTATGAAATTTTTACATTGTAAAATAAACATGTACATCATAAAAATACTGGTCGAAGTCAAAATGCTTTGACGAGCAATATAAAGTTATAAACTGGGGACAATAAAAAATGGATGAACATTAGAAATACCTTGTCTGTTCCTGGAGCATTGGCTACTACATGAGTAACTTTTTCATCTATTTGGTTGGTGCACACAGCACCAAACTGCTCGGCTGTCTGCCAAAGAGGATATAGATGGGGATTGCTTACGCCAACAGGGAAAACTCTGCTGAAAAGAATGCGGCAGCCAGCCAAAACACTTCTTTGTTCAGAAGCCAAGATGTTTCTAACATCTATGTCATCTAGCGACTTGTTGGCAAAAAAGTTCTTATGTAATCTCTCTACGACCTGGTTCATGTATAGAATAGTTAGATAGACAATACAACAATAGTATAATCCACCAATGTATCTCCCTGATAAAATAAATCTACTCCCTCCGCCTGAGTCATTTGTTTACCTCTGATTAAAATGCCCCTCACTTCGAATAAAAGAGGCAAACAAAATGATTTGGGATGCATGTCCTTAAAATTAAACTTTTCTCAAGACTTACTCCTAAACAGCAAGCCAGGGTTCCATCCTCTGGTCTCTCGTCACGATCACAGTCAAGAAGAGAAGGACCTGAAAGCCCAAATTGTCTCCTACTACAAGGGAAATACAGATACCTGCCCCAACGGAAATGTGAGCACATACAAAGAAAAGCCAATATCGTGTGTATCAGATTGTGCTTCAAAATCACTCACCTTTCCACGACAATTAGGTTAAGCTTGTTATGTGGCCAAACTCTAACAGAATCATCTATTATTACAACAGAAGATTCCATGCCCAGAACACCATCTAAATCTTTAGTCTTGAGCACCCTATCATCCCCGTCCGAGGATTCGCCATCATCTCCTCGTGAGATTACTCGTCCAGCAAACAAATTTCCATTTGGATCTAGCAATTTAGCCATCTCGGTGGCATATAACTTATTCCCCATGGTATAAAGATGTAGTTCATAAAGCTTACTAGCCTGAAATGGTAATAGCACAAAGACTTGAGTCCCTCTAAACAACACACAAGATTCTCTCCAGTATTCGTGGAAAACTATTTTTTTTGGAAGAAACATGTACCTTTTCCAGAAAATTCCAGACACCAGGCCGCAATTTCGTCCACATTCCCATACGTGGGAAGCGAAAAAGATGGCGTTGTGGCTTTTCACGATCATGTTCCTCTTTCTTTCTCAAGATCTCGTCATGTCGAGGATCCACCTCCACAAACTGTGATGAAATGATCAGAAGCAATCTATCTAAAACCCAAATTAAGTACTACCGCTACTTCCATCTCATTATTATTGTCTCCATTTGACATGGTGGTAGAACGTTGTTGACTTTAATAGATATTTTCTCACAAGAAATAGTTTCAAACTTCTACAAGATCGTGGAAATAAATTGTTTTTAAAAACCAAACATGTCCAACATATACAAGCAACTTTTCATATATTGACGGAATTAATAGTCAAAATTGACACAGGCTGACAAAATCAAATGGTGACAGCAAATTCGCCATGGAGACAAAATAACATTACTCGTGTTAGAGTTTACCACATTAAAACAGATGCTAACCTTAGCTGAGTTCAGAAGCGTGTGATCCAAATCTAACACAAGGCACAACTTGCGGGAATCAAACATTTGCTTTTGCTCGTCCATCCTTCTAGCCCTTTCTTGCTGAATAGCAGCCCTTTCTTGAGTATCATATCCTTCAAAAAGATGTTCAACATCTCCCCAGTGGTTCTGTGATGGAGGACGACCAGCAACAACCTCTTCAAGCTTTAACACAGACCCTGAGTGGTGATCAACAGTTCGTACTGATTCATCAGAATTAACACTCGCTTTGTCCAGATCAACAGTGACCGTCTGAGAACCTATTAAAGGTGTAGTCAGCACACTGGACGTTTCGCAGGAGGTGATTATGTCTGCAATATTTTTTAAGTTTTTCGTGAACTGCTTAGCAATATCCGGCAGATCTTGAGTTGAAAAAGAGGATGTGGAATTTGTATTGAAATTGTCCTTAACTCCTTGGTTGGCATCATTAAGTAAACCATTAACTTTCTTATTGCCAGTTTTCTGAGTTACATTTGACTGCAGGACACGGCGAGGGTCACGAGGTTTCATTCGATGTTTTGCTGGGTCTTCCTGTGGCTTCTGCATATAGAACTGCCACATGTTAGCCTCAGAACGACCAACGAATCACAAAGCCTCACATTTCATTGTTAATGGGTTGAGATATAGCATTACTGATATCATGATAAGCTAAAGAAAAGAATGACTGCTCATAACAAACCAGCTGATAAAACACATGCACAGTTTATCCTCTTTACACAATATAAATTTTTACATGCCCTCACACCACACAAACAGCCAGGACTTGCAGCACTTCTCGAACTGGAACTCGCATGAAGAGAACAACAAATACAATTGCATAAAGAGGTCCAGTTCTAGAAGTGCTTCATGTGAGGTTATTTTTATTGAGTTAGTTGTGTTTCATTGTTAGGTTATTTTTATTGTGTTAGTTGTTCTCTTCATGCAAGGGATAAAAAGATATAGAGAAAACAAAGCATCACCGTAACAGCTATCAGAGAAGGGGTCTGAAGCGGTCCAACCCCATACGACATTGTAGACGAAGTTGTTGGCAATGACACTTGTACTGAATTTGAGTTTGCTGGATGTGATACTTTTGGTAAAGGCTCATTAATTTTTTGCTGCTCCTTCAATATATTAACTAATGCTGCTGGATTGCCAGAAGGGCTATTCAATAAAGACTGCAAGGGATCCATATAGCCGCCATTGTTTACCGGCTGTGATATTCTACCTATTGGCCCACTGGTACTAATACTACTAATCCCAGGATTGATAGTAATACCAACCGATTTCCTAGGATCAGTTGCTGGTCCGAGAAAACTGCTAGCATACGAGCCAATACTTCCACGTACAGTCTGTACCTCATTCATATATGTAGACATATGTGTGGTTTCAAGGCCACTCTTCTGCCTTTTCAGTGCAGGACTATCCACCACAGGCCCTTCGGGCTTCTTCTTTAGATTAATTTTCTCCCCCAATGACTCCAATTTAGAGGTGGAGCCAGGCAACAACGGAGAAGGACCAAAACTAAGGTCAATAGAGCCTGAATTAGAGCTAAGACGTCGTAGCCTAGGATCACGACTCTTTCCAGAAATCCGAGATACAGGATTAATCCCCACATTTGAAGTCTCGACACTAATACCACTTACCAATTCTTGGGTAGCTGGAAGGATAGAAGCAATGGCAGCTGATGGAGATGGTTGCGTCATGATAGCGTGAAAAGCATTCTTAACATTGTTGTTGTTACCAACACTATTAACCTCTTCATTGAAAACACCAACTCCTTCGTCATTGCCATCCTCTGAAGGAGTAGGACTTGGAAGTCTATCAGGGGTCATAAAAGAACTCGAGCAAAATTTTTGTTGGTAGCTGGACATAGCTTTCAATGCCTGAGTTTCATAAGGATGCGTGGCAGAATTGTGCAAACCATGTAATATCATAGGAGGAGCACCTAACCCGAAGTAAGGCAATGTGGGTGCTGCTTTGCTAGTTGGAGATGGGAGACTGTCCTCATCATGAACTTTGTGAAGATCCAGCAAAAGACTAAAACCACCTCCCTTGGCCTTCAAGTTAGCTTGAAATTGATTCATTGCATTGCCTAACACATTACTGTTCTGTTTATCAGACTGATGAATAGGTAAGCCCAATCCAATTCTTTCCGAAAAGTCAGAACAGCTGTCACCATTAACGACACTCGCTGTGATAGAATCAGTTATAATAGTTTTATCATTATTTATGGGCAACTCTTCCTGCCTGTCCATGAACTTGGGTTTTGGCGGAGAGGGTGGAGGGGGAGGACTAACAGATGCAATCATGGCCTCTACCTGAGACAGAAAATATCACTCTTGTCAAACTTAAAACTAACTCAAATTTCGACCGTAGATGACAAATAATTAGTTGAGGGACACGAAGTAAACCTCTTTCCTCTGGTCCAATGTAAAAAGAATAGAACTTAGGCTCATGACAAACGTGAGAAGCCTGCATTTAAATGGATATAAGCAAACAGCATAACAAAAAAACGCAAAAGAAAGATCATTTATGAGGAAAAGAAGAAAAGACCTTGACATTTTATCTCTATTCTGATCCCTAAAAGTAGGGTTCATATCAGAGAACACCTGCAAATAGAAACCATATATTAAGGTACTCATTTAACTAAAAAATTCTCACACATTTACTGTATATGCAACATTTTCATTACTAAATCGACAATAGTACCTTCCTCCCAACTTGACTGTCCCCATTTGACAGTCAACTTTTATTATCGATTTCCAAATATATATTGTTATACAGCATCAATTTGTCATGCTGAATTATCAGAATCAACTATTTTCATATAATGACAACAAAATTTTTTAACAAAAAAAGGAGAATCGGGCTTACAGAGTAAACACATAGAAAAGCAGAAAACGACTGTTGAATAAGATCATCCTTGGAAGGAAACCAAGTGTGCAACACTAGTTCTTTCAAGCTCTCCAGTGAACTCCTCAATCGAGCGCACACGATATCAAACGATCTATCAGCATCATCATGACAAAGTTAAAGCCAGTGTTAAAATAACAAAACAGCAGTGTACACAAAGTTAAACCAATCCCAAAAGCAATTTAATCAGTGTTAAAACCAATAAAAAATGGTGCAGACAAAGTGAAAACTGAGCAAAAAACAGTATAACCGAAGTTAAAACTTAAAATCAATCAGAAAACACAGGATAATCGAAGGAATGCAGTAAAATTGAACTAAAAGCAGTTTAATCAAAGTCAGACCAGGCGAAAAACAGCGTAACCAAAACTAAAGTGCGGAACCAAGGCTTTAGCAGGGACACTCCCAGTCCCTGGCCAATGAAAAACTTCACATTTTACGGGGTTTTTTCTCAACATTACCAGTTCGTCTTCCTAACTACAAATCCTAACTCTGCCACCAGGTGTAAACAGAGTTATTAAAAGCAGTCAAAACACAGTGTAATCGAATGGCGAAAAACGTACTTATTTGCTTCAACAGCAGTAACATTATCAAGAACTTTACGAATTGAAGAAACTTGCATCTCCAATTCACCATCTTCAATCTCTTCCTTTTTATTCCCACTCTTATTAATATTTTTATTATTATTGTTATGATTATTATTATTATTATTAACATCCTTATTCTCATCACCATCCTCGAATTCGCCATCGATTTCACCTTCCTCCAATTCACCTTCCTCCATAGCACTATCAATTTTCTCATCATCAATTTTATTATCCTTCTCATTCTTATCTTTCCTATTATCGAGCTCGACTAATACGTCATTAAGAGGCTTATTTTGTACAGCTTGAGCCCATGCTATGTTGTATAACCCTGATGCACCTCCGTAACCTCGCGGATACGAATATTTGTACATATCCTTCATCCAATGATTATTTTTATTGCTGTTACTGTTGTTATTATTATTGTTGTTGTTCGTCGCTTCTGGCAGCGTTAATTCTCCGTTTTCTACTCCGCCGCCGCCGCCATTGCTGCCCATTCTATACAATCTAGGGTTTTAATATCTCCGCCAACAATACTACGCGATCAATCGATTTGATTTGATTTAATAATCAAATTTACAGGGCTATGAAATTAAGATTGTTAGCGAAATTAGGGTTTCAGATTTGGGGGGAAAATCTAGGTGAAAAATAATTAAATTTGGATTGAGTGTTGCGGTTGACGAATCGATCGATAAGTGAACATGAATTTGCTGGAAAGATGGCGATGATGCAATTATTTTGAGAGATCGAGATCTAAAACAAAAGCAAGAACAGTATGAAGAAGATGGTTGTGTTGAATTGCGAGTAATGTGATTTGATTCCGGTCAAAAAGATACTCCGTGCTCTGTATATACTCGATTTTATAAATTTAAAATTCACCTACCTTTAGCCTTTTATTTGGGATTCATTTTCTCCCTAAAATACGTGTTCATTGTTTTAGACCTTTAGTTACGAGTTACGACATACGATTAGTTTTAATCCCGTGTTAAAAAATACGCAGACTGATATTTAAATTAAGAAATATAAAACGTACATATATTTACGGATTTGCTAAATCTCGCACGCTACTTTGCTTAATTCAACACTTTTTTACCCTAAATTCTCATAATTACCCTTAGTAAATAAAAGAATTAAAAAGACTTTTAAAAAATTAAAAGACTTACCTCTTTTTAAACCTAATAAATCTCTTATTCGTTCGACTATTATGGATCGTAATTCACACATATCAAACATAAATTCGTCGTTTCGTCGTAATTTTTTATTAAGTTCCGTCTTTTATTCACTTTGGTTGATTTTTTTTGTTTTTTAACAATTAGGGCTTGAACTGAACTGAAATCCAATCAAACTCTGAAATTGAACTGAAATCAGGAAATTCAATTGTAGTAAAATAAGAACCAATTGGGAGGTATTTAGAATATTTATATATTCTAATTGCAGGTAAATCAGATTTTAGAACAATTGTTGAAATCGAAAAATCCGATTGCAGTAAAATCAACACCTGAAGTGCGTTGATTTTTGGGGATTTTTGGGGGTTTCTGTTTTGCTCTCTTGTTTTTTCGTGGGGATGATAAAAAATGAGGAGGGCATCTTCGAAATAAATGTGAAAACTGTGTGGGATTGAGTAAAATGATGTGCGGGATTTAGCACGTCCCATAATTTATGCTATGTGTTTTTCGATAATCAATCAACTAAATATCAATGTGTAAATCAGGGTTATTTCAAATACTTGGAGCAGTATCTTTCTCTCGCCAGCTGGACGTCTTACTTTGATTAATTCTGTGCTCTCCTCCCTCTATATTTTTATTCTATCGATTTTTAAAATTCCGGTAAGTGTGACAAAGAAGATTAATTCTTTAATTTCACATTTTTGATGGGCGGGTACAAAAGAATCAAGTACTATCCATTGGTGTAGCAATAATTTCCTAAGTCTTCCCAAATCTGCGGGAGGCTTTGTTGGGAAATGTGTCCTCAACAATAGTGCGATCTAGGGCAGAGTATGGATCGGGTATCTGATCCGAAATACTACTTCGGATCGGATATCCGATCCAAAAATCCAAAATTTTAGTATCCATGATCTGATCCGAAATGTTCGGATATCCGAAATGTTCGGATATCCGAAATTTAGTATCCGAAACTATCCGAAAATTTCGGATCAGTTATCCGATATCCGAGATCCGATCAATGTAAATATATATTGTCAAAACTGTAATAAAAAAGAAAAGTAGCGTAATAAAAATGAAAATGTGGGTTTGTGAATGTGGAATTGTTGATTATTGGTTTTGCTAATGAAAAGAAATTAAAATTTACGGTTTTGTAGACGAGGGTTATTTACGGTTTTGTGAATGACGGTTATTGAGTGAGATGAAATTAGTTAGTGTTATTTAATATTTATGGATCAAATCTCGGATACGGATCGGATATTACTTGGATATCGGATATCCAATCCGATATTTGATATCCGATCCGATAACTTTCGGATATCGGATATCCAAATTTTAAAGCCAAATGTCCATATCTGATCCGATATCCAAATATTTCGGATACAGGTATCCGAACCAAACCACTTTTCAGATCAGATATCCATTAATTTGGCTCAGATACGGATCGGATGTCGAATCAATTCGGATCATCGGATTTTTTGCTCAGCCCTGGTGGCGATCACGTCAGTGATAATTATCATTGCCAAATCTCATTAAGAAAATATGGAAGGGATGATTCGATATTATATATAGTCAACTGACCAACATTAATCGGTAATGACTGGCTGACTAGAGTTTGATATTACTGTCGTATGACGGTGGTGGTCAGTTGATCCATTTAGGTCACACCTATAGGACAATCCCCTTAATTGATATATTGATCAATTGTATACGATACGAATTGATCGAATTCCTTAAAATCGAATATCGAGAAATCAGAGGTTGGATCTTAATGTAAGATTTATAATTGAAATTGAAACGTGTCAATTGTCAAATATTAATCGATATTGTTAAAATATCAAATTTAAAATATGAATGGTTCATGATTATAACAAATGTTGTACTCTAAGGTATCGATGATTATTATAATAACCATATATTGGGACGGTAATTTCGAATTACTAATATGATTTGTTCAATATGATTTAAATTAATTTATAAATAGTATTTATATGATAAATATATTTTAAATTAATTCAATTAAATTATGTCACATAAAATGTTACATATTACACAAATTGTACAAATTACATTTGTAAAATGAAAGTCCATTTTACAATGATTAGCCGTGTAAGTATGTATTGTAAGATAATATTATGTGATATTTTATCTTATAATTAATATCTTTTGTTAGGGTTGATGTGACCTAACACCTAGCATATGGGTAAGACAAAAAGGGTTTCCAACCCTTCCCAATGCTCATCCAACACGGCATCTCAACCCCCTCTCTCTATATATGTGAGATGTTCACATATGATCATTCTAACCCGAATATACTTGATATTTCTAGTGTAAGAAATAACATAAAACCTCTAAATATTATTACATAATATTTTGATACTACAATAGTTGTAGTATTCTATAGTAGACTAATAATAAAATTAGTTTAGGTTTTAAGGACACCGGATTCCGACACCTAGTCTGTGTAAGTCTTCGGTGATTAAGGGTAAGTCTTGGTTGCATCGTAAAGGAGACAATCTAATTTGGTTTCTCCGTGGAGGATCATCCTTAGCTTACTTGGACCGATTGTAAGGGTCTAAATTCTTTATATTTCCGCATTAATATTGCATGCATTAAGATCTAAATAAATTAAAGAGTTAATTTTGTAAATTAATTAGTATGACTAATTTAAAAGTTAGGTTGGTATGAGGTATGACCGTGTTACCTACAAGTGGTATCAGAGCATACGGTGGCTTGCATGCAACTCGATTTTACGATTTATGCGAGTAATTTGATTAACATTAAAAACGTAAAATAATTAGTACATATAAGATATGCACGAAATTTTTATTGCATGTATACCTTCTGGTCTTAAAAATGTTTTAAGTCATTATGAATGATTTATGGAATTATATTGTTCATATTTATAATTAATAGTTAATTTTATTGTTTAAATCGGTTAAAAACGTTTTATTTATGGGAAAATTAGAAAATTAAACATTCTGGCCGAGATTTTTATATATGTTCTCACATGCATTTAATATATTATGAATATGTAATTTTCGAAATTATTTGAGCTTTATGCATGGTTTATGAAATTTAAGTGTTAAATTGTCATAATAAAAATGGGTTTATATAGTTAGATTATGAATTTAGCTACGAAATTTTTTGGAGATGTCACATGCAATATTTAAAATGTGTATTAAATTTTCCAGAAGTTTTTCCTTTATATTGCATGAATATTGATTTTTATGGTAAAAATTGAGATATTAGTGACATAATTCAACATAAATAGTTTGAGTTTGAATTTGGCCATAAAAATATTATACAGTGTCATATATATTATTTCTTGCATGCATGTAAATTTTGAGCTTTTTATTTCGAATTTTGCATGAGAAATGATTTTAATTGTTAAAATCGTGTTATATATGGCATAATTTGTTAAAAAATAGTAAAAGTTGCTAATGTAAAACCCCTCGCGACAGCGGAAAAGTAAACATACAAAACATGCCAAAAATGCGCGGAATTTAAAACTTTTGACATGATAAGAAAACATGCGAGGTGTCTTAACAATATTAAACATGCGGAAGAAAATAAAACATAAATGGAGAAATAACGGTGACCAGGTGAGGGTAAGCCTCGACTGCAGCACGACCCATCACGTACACGGTACCCGTGGCCTTCGGTTTCTGAACGGCACCAGCAGCAGTAGCAGCTCTACCAACGACAGCCTTCCTCTCGGGGCACTCGAATGAGCGATTCCCGGTCTTATGGCAAGCATAGCAGGTGTAGGCGTCGTCGTTGCAGTCAACTCCAAGGTGAAGATCCTTGTGAGATCTGAAACACTTCAGGGGAGCATCTGGTACAGGCACAAGGTCCTTGACCTTAGATGGGTCGAATTTCCCGAACTTCTTTTGCAACATCCCCGGAAACATCACGGAACAGAGGACGAGGTATTTGATCATAATCTTGAAATTCTTCTTCCATATTAACGATTTCCCTTTTTCTAATTTTCGTCTCTTGCTTACTTCTGATTTCGGAACGGTGACGGAAAATGGGTTCGGGGGACGGTGGAGGCGAGGGTGTTGGTGTCGGAGTATGGTGTTTGAGTAGATGATTTTATTTTAGCTTGGTTAACGGGTTTTATGAAGCGTTAATGGTGGTTTCTTGAATTTTTGGTTTTAGTAAGATTTGGGGACGGTGAGGAAAGAGTGTGAGAGTTGTGATGGTGGGGTAGGCACACGTGGGGGTTAGGTAGTAGAAATAAATAGGGTAAGTTTGGAGGATAAACAAATAAGACGGGTTTAGATATTACGGAAATTTTGGTACGTATATAATTGGGATATGGTGATAATAATTTACGTACCTGAGACACGTAATATATATATATATATATATATATATATATATATATATATATATATATATATATATTATATTAATATAATAATATTGTGGGCATAAATTATTAATATGTGAATATTATTATTTTGATCTGAGAAATTGGTTGTGTACGTTCGTATAACACGTAGCATGATATAATCAAAATCGAGCATTTAATAAAGAATAACACACATAGGCATGCAGCGGAATATACGGACACAGTCATATAATTCAGTCTTTTCATAGTCAATCATTGGGTTATTTTCAGCTCTTAAGATCGATTAGGTGCCACCGATTAAACCAATTTCCAATCGTAAAGTCTCAAATCGTTCCCTAGCCAAAGGTTTAGTGAAAATGTCCGCCCATTGTTTTTCCGTACTACAAAATTCCAACTTAATGTTTTTCTTTTCTACATGGTCACGTAAGAAGTGATGTCTAATCTCTATGTGTTTTGTTCTCGAGTGCTGAGCCGGGTTTTTAGATATTATAATAGCACTCGTATTGTCACATAATATAGGTACACATCCCACGTCAATACCATAATCAAGTAACTGTTGTTTTAACCATAGGAGTTGGGAACATACCAGTGCGGCTGCAATATATTCTGCTTCTGCGGTTGACAAGGCGACTGAATTTTGTTTCTTGGATGCCCAAGATATAATACATGGTCCAACGAATGTCGCAAGTCCAGAAGTACTTTTCCTGTCTAAAGAGCAACCTGCATAATCCGCATCTGAATATCCTAATAGGTTAAAGTTACAGTCCATAGGATACCATAGATATAATTTTGATGTTCCAATTAGGTATCTTAATATTCTCTTAACCGCAATCATGTGTGATTCTTTTGGTGCAGATTGGAACCGAGCACAAACGCAGACACTAAACATTATATCTGAACAACTTGCAGTAAGATAAAGAAGTGAGCCAATCATACCTCTATAGGTAGTTTCATCTACCGACTTACCGTCCTCGTCTTTGGTGAGTTTCTTATCTGTTACCATTGGAGTAGGCATAGGATGAGAGGATTCCATTCCGAATTTCTTGATTAGTTCTTTGACGTATTTTTGTTGATGCACTTTGATACCCTCGTTCGTTTGTTGAATTTGAAGACCAAGGAAGAATTTTAATTCTCCCATCATACTCATCTCGAACTCGGATGTCATCAATTCTGAGAAGTATTGGCACAACTTTTTGTTGGTTGAGCCAAATATAATATCATCAACGTAGATCTGGACAACTAGTAGATCAGAATTTTCACTTTTCAGAAATAGTGTCTTATCTACTGATCCTCTCTTGAATCCGCTTTCCAATAGAAACTTTGATAGTCTGTCGTACCATGCTCGAGGGGCCTGTTTCAGCCCATAGAGAGCTTTATCTAATCTGTATACATGGTCTTTCAGTTTGCTGTCAGGAAATCCAGGAGGTTGTTCGACATAGACTTCCTCCTGAAGATATCCGTTAAGGAATGCAGTTTTAACATCCATTTGAAATAATTTCATTCCTTTATGTGCAGCAAATGCTATGAGTAAGCGAATCGCTTCAAGGCGAGCAACAGGAGCAAAAGTTTCGTCATAATCGATCCCTTCCTGTTGGTTGTATCCTTGAACGACCAATCTTGCTTTATTACGAACGATGACTCCAGAGTCATCTAATTTATTTCTGAATACCCATCTCGTTCCAATTACTGATCTATCTTTTGGACGAGGAACGGGATGCCACACTTTATTCCTTTCGAATTGTTGTAATTCTTCTTGAATGGCGACTATCCAGTCGGGTTCTGCAAGAGCTTCTTTTATATTTGTAGGTTCAATTGTGGAGAGAAAGGAGTAGAAGGAATAGAATTTGTTTAAGCTTCTTCGAGTTTGAACTCCTTCTGTAAGGCTTCCTATGATATTATCCAGAGGGTGAGAGCCTTTATATCTCCAGTTTCTTGATTGATTGTTTTCATTGCTACTGCTTGACTCGGGATTTTGACTTGTTCCCCCTGAATCCAAACCAGGGTTTGTAGGAGAGTCAGGTATAACTATGCCCTCTTCCCTTTGGTTTTGATTCAAAGTTGTAGCTTCATCAGCTATAACTCTGGGTTCTAAGTCACTGGTTTGAGAGTTATCCACAGTATCATCAACTGTAGTTTCATCTCTCGCACCATTTCCTTCCAAGTCAAGTTCATCAGTGTTTCCTTGAATTTCGCCTTCATCGTTATTTTCTATTTCAGGAGGATCTTCCCTTGACAACCTAAAGTCAGGTTCGTCTAGGTTTTCCTCTTCTTCCTGTAAAGGCTTGTTGAAGGCATTATTCTCATCAAAGATAACATGTATGCTTTCTTCTATGCATAAAGTACGTTTGTTAAAAACTTTATAGGCTTTACTATGATCAGAATATCCTATGAAAATAGCCTCATCACTTCTAGGGTCAAATTTGCTTAAACGATTTTTACCATTGTTATGAACAAAGCATTTACTCCCAAAACATCTTAGATGAGATATATTGGGTTTACGACCACGTAAAAGTTCATAGGGTGTCTTTTTAAGGATAGGTCTAATCATAGCACGATTATGAATATAGCAAGCTGTACTAATAGCCTCAGCCCAAAAGTTTCTAGGTAAGCCACTACAAAGAAGCATTGTTCTAGCCATGTCTTCTAGGGTTCTGTTCATTCGTTCTACTACTCCGTTTTGTTGTGGTGTTCTAGGTGCAGAGAAGTTATGTCCAACACCGTTGGATTTACAGAAATCAATAAAAGCATGGTTGTCAAACTCAGTTCCATGGTCAGTTCGAATAGTTACTAGATTAGTTTTTAATTTGTTTTGAACAAGTTTCATAAGACTAATAAATTCATTAAATGTTTCATCTTTAGAATGTAGAAAGATTGGCCAAACAAATCTAGAATAATCATCAACTAGAACGAAAACATACCTGGAACCGCCTCTGCTTCTTACCTTCATAGGGCCACAGAGATCCATATGTACTAGATCAAGAGCTTGGTTAGTACTAACTATTCTTTTTGGTTTGAAGGATGATCTGACGTGTTTACATCGGGCACATGTGTCGCACATCTTTTCTTGATCAAATCTGATCTTGGGAAGACCTTCGACCAAATCCCATCTCTTTAATTTGCTAACAATAGGAGAACTAATATGCCCAAATCTCTTATGCCAGAGACATGGATCATCTAACGTAACTTTCATACATGAGAGAGAGTCAGTAGGCACAACGTTTAAATCAATCATATAAACATTTTTCTTTCTATGACCTTCAAGAATAATTTTACTTGTACCTTCCATAATTATACGACAAACATCTGTATGAAAAATAACTTTGTTTCCTTTGTCGCATAATTGGGATATACTAATTAAGTTATGTTTAAGACCACTTACCAGATATACATCGCTAATAGAGTGAGAAGATGAGATGCCTATCTTACCGACACCTATTACCTTTCCCTTTTTGTTGTCACCGAAGGTGACCTTTCCTCCGTCGAATGGTTCCAAGGTAGTGAATAGGTTGGCGTCACCTGTCATGTGTCGGGAGCATCCACTGTCGAGGTACCATAGGTTATTCTCTTTAGCGATTATCTGCACAACGTAATTTAAAGACAGGATTTAGGTACCCAAGCATACTTGGGTCCTTTTGAGTTAGTGACAATAAAAACATCTTCCTTTTTCACCCAGACTTGTCTTACTATAGGTCTTTTGTATCTGTGGTAGTTAGGTTTTGTTGGTCTAGTGTGAGTCTTTGGGTATTGTTTCTTGTAGGTTGTAGGTTTAGGAGTTTGAGTGGTTCTATTTTTCTTTTCTGCGTAATTAAAGGACATGTCATAAAACCATCTATGGTCATTGTTTCTTTCTTCAACCTTTTCATCAGCTTCCTCACTGTCAATGATAGATATGGAATCATTTGGTATACCTAGAGATTTTACAAATTTGACTCCAGTTTTGAAGTCAAGTGCGTGTTTTACACAGTTTTCTTTTAGGTGTCCAGTGTGACCACAGTAAGTGCAAATTATATATTTAGGCAAGTCTACATACTTCCTTTTTCTAAAGTCACGTTCATCAGGTTTTTGTTGACATTTAGAATGGTCTCTCCTACCATAACACTCATGTCCTAGACCCATCTTCATGTTGTTATCAGATTGTTCAGTTAGAAAGTTTAGTACGTTAGTACTTCCTTCCCATTTTTCGTGAACTTTACGAGCATGAAGAAGAAGGTCTTTTAAGGAATCTATTTTTTTATGCAGGAGGAATGGTCCACATTGTTATGATCTTTCAAGTCTTGAATGTCTTTATTAAAATTGAACACGATTTGCGCATGTTCCTTTTTAACTTTGGATAAGCTGAATTCTAGATCCATGATTTTTTGCTCGAGGATTTCAACTTCTTCTAGATGAGTTTCATCTACAACAACTGGTGCAGATTTACTCTTTAGAAGTTCACTAGACCTTTTTAGATCTGAGGTTATAACTTCATTGGCTATAATCTTAGATTCAAGCTCTTTAATGTTGAGTTTTAATTTTGAGATTACAGCTTCATTGGCTGTAACTTTAGACTCAAGAATTTTCTTCTCAGACATTACTGTTTCCAATTTAACATTTGTATCAATGTTAACCTTGGATTTCAGTTTCTTAGCTTTGGCCTTTAGGAGTTGATTTTCCTCAGCAATGTCAAGAATCTGTTCTTTCAGCTCGTCTAATTCAAGACTTTGTTCGTGACATTGATCTAGGGTTTGTTCGAAATAATTAATTAAAGCAGACTTAGATAAATTTTTAACTTGACTCTTAAGCTGTAAAAAATTTACCTCTTGGTCTTCATATTCTGTATCAGATTCTCCATAGAGGCAGAATTGTGATGAGTCATGATCGTCGGAGATTAGATCCAAACTGATGTTGCTTAGGCACAGGTTAGCGACTTCCTCTTCTTCTGAGTCTTCGTCATCTTCGGAATCTAATTCTCCCCAGCAAGATGCGAGCATAACCTTCTTGAATTCAGTCTTGGTCTTATCTCGTTTGGATTTGTCTTTAATTTTGTCCCAGCTTGGACAGTCCTTGATCATATGCCCTTGATCACCACATTTGAAGCACCCTTGCTTGAAGAAGGTTTGCTTAGAGTCATTCTTTTTCTTGTCGTTTGCTTTATTATTGGATTTGGTAAATCTCCCTTTGAAGACTGCCTTTTTAAAGCGTCTTGCGAAGAGAACTGTTTCATCTTCCAGTTCAGGTTCGCATTCTCCACTTGTAGAGGCTTGTAGTGCAACGCTTTTACTTTTAGGATGATCATCGTCATCTCTATTTAGCATGATCTCATGAGCCATTAGAGATCCAATGAGTTCTTGATAAGTCATGGTCGTGAGATCACGAGCTTCTTCAATTGCAGTGACTTTTGGTTGCCACTTTTTGGTAAGGCTTCTAAGGACCTTTCTGACTATGTCCTCAGAATCATACTTCCTACCAAGGTTCCGCAGTTCATTAAGTATGCAGGAGAATCGTGCAGACATGCTATCAATCGATTCATTATTTTCCATAGTGAAAAGTTCATATCGTTGAATAAGCAAGTCTATACGATGTTTCCTGACTGCAGAGGTACCTTCGTAGGCAAGTTCTAGGCCATCCCATATTTCTTTAGCTGAATTGCAAGAGGAGAAGCGATTAAATTCGGAAGTAACCATACCGTTTTGAAGTAGACTCATGGCTTTTGAATTTTTCTCAGCAATCTTGTAATCAGCTTCCACATAGTCACTTTCTGGTTTCTCATATGTAGTTCCATTTGCAGAGGCAACCAAGATCTTCTTTGGTCCGTTTTGTATTATCTTCCAGCATTCCCAATCACATCCTTTGATGTAATGGGTCATCATGTTCTTCCACAAGCTATAGTTCTTTCCATCGAAGATATGACACTTAAGGTATTTTGAATCCATTGGAAATCAATAGAAGGATCAATCTCAAGCTGTAAGGCTTTCAAGAGCACGAGGCTCTGATACCAATTGAAGAGTCTATTGACCTAGATATACTCAAGAAGGGGGGGTTGAATTGAGTATGCCAACTTTTTCGATTCTTCTTCGATGTATGTTGATGACGCGTGGTAATAGCAAGTAACAAGTAAGAACAATAAAGTAAAGGAGACACGATCTTTTGAAGTGGTTCAGTTTCACACTTTGAAACCTACGTCCACTATTCTCGATTAATAAAATTAGTACCTTCTCCGGATTACAATTTTATCAACCCAACTCGTATAACTTTGATATTAGTTGTAACTCAATCTAGATACCGTAAAATATCTAGCTACGACAAGTACCGTGAAATACTTGCTTACAATGAGTACCGCTAAATACTCGAAACTATCTTAAGTAAGTAAGATAAACTTTTAACAACTTCTTGTATTGAAATCTTGAATGTATGAAAATATTCTTCAATGCTTGTAGTCTTGTATACGAGATTTGACAATGATTGCACGAATATCGAGACGTGTGAGAGACTACGTCCGTTTGATTTTTTCTTGATTTGCGTGAGGCTTGTATGTGTTCTGTTTAGGCGTGTGATATTGTAGGTATATATACAAATTTAGATCTAGGTTAAACCCTAGATAGTTTAGGAATATTACTTTATCTAGAATACTAATTCTAGGTAATATTTAAAACTTAATCTTATATGAATTAGGAAAGTACTCTAATAGAATAATATTAAATTAAGACATAAGATAATATTTCCATAATCTTATTTGATTTAGGAAACATCCTTATATCATAAAATATAGAATCCTATTTTGAATCAAATCCTTAATTCTTGTCAATAATATAATAAATTATATTTTTATTTAAATCCTAGTTAATCTTTAAGTATATTAAATAAATATCTTTATTTATTTAATTAACCATAAAGATAATATGAAACATGTTAGTAGTTGTGTAGGAAACGTAAGGAATACTTCCTTGACACACTTATTCCCCACGCACGTCCCAACGTACGTCTAATAGGACACGCTCTTCGAGACATATTTCTCGAAGCACGTTTCCCTAGGAACTTGAATTTTGTCAATAACGGTTAAAATAAAATCCTTAGTATTTTAGAATAAATATTTACCTCATAAGATAAATACTTTAATTCTTGTTAACAAAAGAATATCTTTATTTTAAAACCGTTCATAAGATTACTAAATTAATATATGATAATATATTAATAGCACGCATAAATCTTCACGCTTTGACTTATATTACGCAAATCTCATTTCTTTAATAGTTATAGGAATGATTTATAACTTAAGAACTCTTGATATCATAATGAAGCTTTTGTCTTGTAAATCTTCAAAAGACTTGACACTTGATATGAGCTTGATCGTTCTTCAATTCTTCGATTGATTTATACTTTATTAAACTACGATCATTGCTCTATAATTAACTGTACACTTAAACGCACGATTACACGCATATGCATATAAAACAAAATTGTTTAGACTTGTCATTATTAAAACATAAAACAATATATTACATATATAGAATATATTACTCAACAAATTCCCCCTTTTTAATGATGGCAAGTCTTTACCTAGAATCGTGTCTAAGTGTAATATTGTAACGTTCCCCCTCAACATAATATTGGTCATTCATAATATAGATCAACTAGGGTTTCTATTTTTAAATTAAACCAATTTCTTAAAGAACTATGAGACAATACGTTACGACTAGGAGCAATCTTAGGCAAATTCGTAATCTAGGTCGCATTCTTTTCCCCCTCTTGACATCATTGAAAAGACGGAAACAAAGACATAAAACGACTAGAATGATATAATACGAAACAAACCTAAGTATACAATTCTAAATCAAACACACAAACGTAATTAAAATCAAGCAACTATGAAATACAAACGGGAAAACGACACACAACCATATACTACAATGCCAAAAGGCCGAATATGCAAAATAAAGCCACATGGGCCGAATGTGTCGAATAAGAGCCTAATGGGCCGAATGTAGTAGGATAGGAAAAATTGGGCCAAAGATAGGGTAAAACAAAAGGTAGGCTAATGTTTTGAGGATTAAGGAAATAAAAGATAGTGAAAGGCAATTGGGTAAGGAATATGGATATCCACCAAGAGAGCACCCAAACACATTCCGTCAAAACAGTTCTTGCACACAAACCGAGACAAACAACTTTCAATCTTCCTCGTTTACGAACTTTAACTCTCGGGTAAAACTAACAAGGTTGCCATTAATTTTCTCCATCCATTCCCGTACATCATCATTCATCCCCGACCCGGTAGCTTTGTCAGATTTTGGTTCCTTTAACCCAGAAACAATAGAAACAAGTTTATCACTTTGAGTTCCAAACCATCCAACCCACTCTGTTTCCCATCTCTATTACTTCGTCCAAATTGCAATTCATGCTCATCACTCAAGATACCCATCAACTTCATCATCTTATCACCCATGCGATCTCGGGGTTTGACACCATAACTATTTCAACCCATCTTTTGCAACAATTCATAGCCAACGTCTACCACCCCTTCACCCTTTTTTTTTTTTTTTTTATTCGAACTTTTTCAACCCTTCTTTTGCAACATCCCCGGAAACATCACGGAACAGAGGACGAGGTATTTGATCATAATCTTGAAATTCCTTTTCCATATTAACGATTTCCCTTTTTCTAATTTTCGTCTCTTGCTTGCTTCTGATTTTGGAACGGTGACGGAAAATGGGTTCGGGGGACGGTGGAGGCGAGGGTGTTGGTGTCGGAGTATGGTGTTTGAGTAGATGATTTTATTTTAGGTTGGTCAACGGGTTTTATGAAGCGTTAATGGTGGTTTCTTGAATTTTTGGTTTTAGTAAGATTTGGGGACGGTGAGGAAAGAGTGTGAGAGTTGTGATGGTGGGGTAGGCACACGTGGGGGTTAGGTAGTAGAAATAAATAGGGTAAGTTTGGAGGATAAACAAATAAGACGGGTTTAGATATTACGGAAATTTTGGTACGTATATAATTGGGATATGGTGATAATAATTTACGTACCTGAGACACGTAAATATATATATATATATATATATATATATATATAAATATATATATATATATATATATATATATATATATATATATATATATATATATATATATATATATATATAATATTAATATAATAATATTGTGGGCATAAATTATTAATATGTGAATATTATTATTTTGATCTGAGAAATTGGTTGTGTACGTTCGTATAACACGTAGCATGATATAATCAAAATCGAGCATTTAATAAAGAATAACACACATAGGCATGCAGCGGAATATACGGACACAGTCATATAATTCAGTCTTTTCATAGTCAATCATTGGGTTATTTTCAGCTCTTAAGATCGATTAGGTGCCACCGATTAAACCAGTTTCCAATCGTAAAGTCTCAAATCGTTCCCTAGCCAAAGGTTTAGTGAAAATGTCCGCCCATTGTTTTTCCGTACTACAAAATTCCAACTTAATGTTTTTCTTTTCTACATGGTCACGTAAGAAGTGATGTCTAATCTCTATGTGTTTTGTTCTCGAGTGCTGAGCCGGGTTTTTAGATATTATAATAGCACTCGTATTGTCACATAATATAGGTACACATCCCACGTCAATACCATAATCAAGTAACTGTTGTTTTAACCATAGGAGTTGGGAACATACCAGTGCGGCTGCAATATATTCTGCTTCTGCGGTTGACAAGGCGACTGAATTTTGTTTCTTGGATGCCCAAGATATAATACATGGTCCAACGAATGTCGCAAGTCCAGAAGTACTTTTCCTGTCTAAAGAGCAACCTGCATAATCCGCATCTGAATATCCTAATAGGTTAAAGTTACAGTCCATAGGATACCATAGATATAATTTTGATGTTCCAATTAGGTATCTTAATATTCTCTTAACCGCAATCATGTGTGATTCTTTTGGTGCAGATTGGAACCGAGCACAAACGCAGACACTAAACATTATATCTGAACGACTTGCAGTAAGATAAAGAAGTGAGCCAATCATACCTCTATAGGTAGTTTCATCTACCGACTTACCGTCCTCGTCTTTGGTGAGTTTCTTATCTGTTACCATTGGAGTAGGCATAGGATGAGAGGATTCCATTCCGAATTTCTTGATTAGTTCTTTGACGTATTTTTGTTGATGCACTTTGATACCCTCGTTCGTTTGTTGAATTTGAAGACCAAGGAAGAATTTTAATTCTCCCATCATACTCATCTCGAACTCGGATGTCATCAATTCTGAGAAGTATTGGCACAACTTTTTGTTGGTTGAGCCAAATATAATATCATCAACGTAGATCTGGACAACTAGTAGATCAGAATTTTCACTTTTCAGAAATAGTGTCTTATCTACTGATCCTCTCTTGAATCCGCTTTCCAATAGAAACTTTGATAGTCTGTCGTACCATGCTCGAGGGGCCTGTTTCAGCCCATAGAGAGCTTTATCTAATCTGTATACATGGTCTTTCAGTTTGCTGTCAGGAAATCCAGGAGGTTGTTCGACATAGACTTCCTCCTGAAGATATCCGTTAAGGAATGCAGTTTTAACATCCATTTGAAATAATTTCATTCCTTTATGTGCAGCAAATGCTATGAGTAAGCGAATCGCTTCAAGGCGAGCAACAGGAGCAAAAGTTTCGTCATAATCGATCCCTTCCTGTTGGTTGTATCCTTGAACGACCAATCTTGCTTTATTACGAACGATGACTCCAGAGTCATCTAATTTATTTCTGAATACCCATCTCGTTCCAATTACTGATCTATCTTTTGGACGAGGAACGGGATGCCACACTTTATTCCTTTCGAATTGTTGTAATTCTTCTTGCATGGCGACTATCCAGTCGGGTTCTGCAAGAGCTTCTTTTATATTTGTAGGTTCAATTGTGGAGAGAAAGGAGTAGAAGGAATAGAATTTGTTTAAGCTTCTTCGAGTTTGAACTCCTTCTGTAAGGCTTCCTATGATATTATCCAGAGGGTGAGAGCCTTTATATCTCCAGTTTCTTGATTGATTGTTTTCATTGCTACTGCTTGACTCGGGATTTTGACTTGTTCCCCCTGAATCCAAACCAGGGTTTGTAGGAGAGTCAGGTATAACTATGCCCTCTTCCCTTTGGTTTTGATTCAAAGTTGTAGCTTCATCAGCTATAACTCTGGGTTCTAAGTCACTGGTTTGAGAGTTATCCACAGTATCATCAACTGTAGTTTCATCAATTCATTAAATGTTAGGGAACATTGAATTGAGTGGGAGCTTTATGATTTACGGATAAATGTAAAGTTCAGTGGGAGTTCTCGCTCCAGGATTTGAAGCTATTGAGTCATGGGTATGACTTCGGGATCTTCAGAATCAGGCAAGAACAAGAGTTTAGTGGGAGTAAACGTTATCTAAAACAACTCATTACTCGTTTGGAATGAAGCATTGATACTTATAAAAGGTACACGAGTTTTGGTTCTAGATGACATATTGATATGAATTAAATCTAATTGAACATGGGATGTTTAGTTGAGATTATAAAAGACATCTTGTTATTAGTGTTAAGGTTGTTCATGGAGATGAAGATAGTATAACCATGATGGGATCATGAAAATTTATCGAACCTTAAGAACTATTGTTTGCACGCTTAAATCACTAATGATTCCGCCATTAGTATGATCGTGTAAAGTGGATGCGCACCGCTTACAGGACAACCTGTAGAGCAGGTGTTAAACCAATGATTAAACCTTGATCAATTGTCAAAGTATTCTCCAATGAAGATGGAAGACAAATTCAAGATCTTGGAAGATAACTTAGTCGTATGGTAAAAGGTTTGCAACGACTCAAGTTCCAAGACACCAAGCAAAGATTTGTGATAATCTTTGGCTTACATTCATTGACTATGCATCTCAATGACTTGTATTTTAACTACATGGTCATCACAAGATTTTACAAAATGTGTAAGTTCAAAAATTATGTAAAGGCATTGTTGTGGCTGGGAGTTACACAATGCACATAATCTTATTCGCTAGTCATGAGAATGACTTGTCTCTTTCATATGAAAGATCAATGTATGGATATGATCCGCAAAGTGAACGCTCGCACGAACCGTGGTAAACCTGGTTTACTCAAAATGAAGATAATTACAATTTTAAGGGATGTAAACGAGAGACCCTAAAGCTGATTGTAAATTAAATGATGTTCAAAGGTTGACCACTTGGATGGTGTAATCCACTAATTGTTTGAGTTATTTATAACTCACGAAAGGTCAAGTAAAATTCAAATGGGATGGTAAGACCATATTGAACCCCATTAAAGTGAATTGAATTATCATGACCTCGCCCCTAGTTGCTTAAGTGAGGTGACATCTCAATGCAACCGGATGTGTGATACGATTGATGGCGAGTTCAATTACCATAAAGTCATACGGGATGACTAATCGATCACCTAGGCATAGACATGTTAAGACACATTTGCCGGGCTAATGACCGCTGATGGAGCTCTGGCGTACTCTTATTAAAAGACTGTCTGGTCGTGGCGGGAGCATCTATCGTGTTTCACATGAGTCAGTTCTTGGACTAATGACTGTTCTCTGAGGTGGCATAGTTTTCAGATTAACTTTGATCTATGTCCTAACACCTTCGTAACTGGGGTTTATAAGGACATGTTTTGGGTTATGATGGGCTGTGGCCAGCCGGAAGGAATAAGTCGATTGGGAATTGTCCACCCCTTGTCAGGGTTGAGAAATATCTCTAGGCCACTCGAGGAGAATAATAACTAAAAAATGCGTGGCCACGCTCGGAAGGTATCTATGGTAGATAATTCCGGTCAGTAGTTATAACTCCAGATCGAGATAAACCACTCTAGATTTTAATCAATTGCCGGCACGACCTGAGAGGACGCCATGCATTGAGTGGGAGATAGTAATAGGGCAAGAGAATTGGTAACACACACTTGTCTCGGACAAGTGGGAGATTGTTGGAGGAAGTGTCCTCGACAATAGTGTGTTGACGTAATTAAAACTCATTTGAATGAAACACAACTGGGAGTGTTACTCTTTTAAAGTCGACTGATCAACATTTACCGATAATGATTGGCTGTCTAGAGTTTGACATTATCGTCATATGATGGTGGTGATCGGTTGATCCCTTAAGGTCATATCTTTAGGGAATTCCGTCTCAATGGAATAATTAATTAATATTGTATTGAATACAAATTAATTAATAACTAGAAATTTTGGAAATAATTTTATATGACGAATATTTTATAATGAGATTATAATAATAATAGTCAAAGTAATAAAATCGTTTTATTACTCGGGTTTTATTTATTCGTTTAAGAAACGATTAAATTGAGAATGAACACGGTTGATCATAAAATTACAAAGAGTTGTAATTAAAATTATGATATTACATTTTATACAATAATAATTTCGAAATATTGGAATAATTATTTAAATGTAATAAATTTGTAAATTATGAATTTTAATAGTTAAAATTGCACAATTAACAAATTGGGTCATGTGTTATGGGACATGTGTGACATGTTACAAATTAACACAATTGACAAAGATAAAATGGGTCTATAATTAGACCCATTTGAACCGTGTAAATGATGCTCATGTGGGTGATGATTGTGTGTGCTAGTAAGCAAAGAGGTTGAGTGTATGAAGCAAAGTGAATATTGTAAGGAATATTGCTTACTTTGTGTAAGAGCATAAGAGGCATGCATATGCCATTTTGGCTCATCATAGCCGGCCAAGAGTGAGCAAGCAAGCTCACCTTTGCTCCTTAATTACACTCTACACACCTCTTACTAGTTAAGAGTTGTTGCACTTTGAAAGTTGTTCTTCTCATGCAAAATCTCACCATAACTTCATTCTCTACATTTTCTAGTAAAATAGTTTTCTAGTAAAATAATTATTTCCATACTAATAATAATATTAAGAGTAATATTGTTATTATTTCTAGTTTACTAACACAATTTTCTAGTAACAAAATTTGTGTTAGTTTGAGATCGGGTCCTTGATACGCACCTTTATGAGACGATTTTTGTTAGATCGTTACAAGAGGATTTTGGGTTTTTGAAGACTCAAATAATAGGTGATTATTGAGTATAAACCTTCTAAAACCAATTAACAAAATTTGTGTTAGTTTGAGATCGGGTCCTTGATACGCACCTTTAGGAGACGATTTTTGTTAGATCGTTACAAGAGGATTTCGGGTTTTTGAAGACTCAAATAATAGGTGATTATTGAGTATAAACCTTCTAAAACCAATGTAAGGACTATCTCATCTTATGATATCATCTTGCATGCATAAGATCTATTTAAGTTTTTATGACTAAACTTAAAGAAACAAAACTCACATTAGATTTGAGTATAAAAACAGGAACCTAGTTCCCAACAATTGGTATCAGAGCATTACGGTTGTTGCATGCATGATCGGATTCATGTTTTATGTTAAAATCGGTTTAGCATACACATTTCGGAATTTGTCGAAATATTATTGGATTTATTATGATAAATCACAAAATAATTTTGCATGTTAAAGTTTCTGTTTCTAAAATGGTTTTAGGACATAAAAATAATTTTATGGATTTTTATTGTTCATTTTTATATTTATTTGTATATTTTGTAGTTTAAATCAGTTTTAAACAACAATTAATGGGAAAAATAGTTAGAAATAGTTTTTGGCCGAGATTTTTTGATATGTTCTAACATGCATATTTAATATATTGTATATGAATTTTCGTAAGAAATGGAGTTAATATGCATGGATTATGAATTTTATGAGATAAATAGTCATAATATGAGTAAAATTGGGTATATAAGGTTATATTTCGAATTTAACCTTAAAAAATTTTTATGAGAAGGCACATGCAATATATAAAGTACGTGTAAATTTTCGAAATTATTGGACTTGTATTGCATGATTAATGATTTTTATAGTAAAAATCGGATTAATAGTGACTCAAATTCGACTTTAATAGTTATAGTTGGAATTTTGCCATAAAATTTTTACACAATGTCACATGCAATATTTAAAGAATGTATATAAATTTTGGGAATTTATTCTCAAGTGATGCATGATTTATGATTTTAATAGTTAAAATCGGATAAATAGTGACTTATTGTGTTAAAAATAGTTAATCTTAATATTATGGCATAAAATTTTACCCATGGATGTCTTATATAATAGGAACATCACATCCATAATATGGATATCAAAAAGTTTCTGTTTTTATGATTATTAATTTTAATGAGTTAATTAGCTAATAATCATGATTTATGAGTCGAAAATAAAATTTTCGAGTATGGTCTGTAATTTTTGGTCATTTTCAGATTCTAATATGTATTTTAGGATGACTAAAAATTTATAGCAATTTATTGCAAGTTTTTTTTTATAATTTAAATCGGATTTTTAACCATAAAAACGGCTTTTATAGGATTTATTTAAGAAATAAACTATATATATTTGCAAAAGACCATTTTAATAATTTCTGAATTTTTAGAAAATTTCCAGAAAGTTTAAAATTTTGAATTTTAAATTTTGAATTTTATTGACTCATTTGGCCATATTTTGTTTATTTTTCCCGAAAATACAAGTAATTTATGAACAATAATGCAAAATCAAGTTAGGTCATGATCAAATATTAGTGGAGACTAAACATTGATTCCTAAAGTAAGTTAGGATGATTAACTTGGACATAAATGAGATTTATGTAATTTTTGATGATTTTAATAGTTAAAATCGCGCATATCCGTAAAAACCGTAAACAAATATGAGATATTTGCTCCCATAAGGCGATTTGGCATTAAAAATTGAGCATGTGCATACATATTTTATTTATTGCAATTTATTTAATATGAATGTCATATTTTGAATGTTATTTATATAATTTGGAATTATGTAATTTTTCTTAGTATGACCTTAGTTTTAATCAATATTACCCGTAATGAAAGGGAATATTGATTCGGTTGTAATTTATGTGATCTCGTATCACGGGTTTGTAATTTAATTTAATTTTCAGTTTTACAATAGAGTAGTTGTGTTATTTTATTGTAATTCCGAAGATCCAAAAGACGGTGCCATACGGAAAGGAGTTCCGACAAGACGGTGTTTTCTTGGATGGCGTGCCAATGAAGTTCAAGGGACCATGGAGTTGGTTTCCGAATTTGTAATAGTTAATTAGTTTTTACTATTACTAGGAAGGCCATACTAGGATTTTATTGCTTTATTGCTTTTATTTTTGCATTTTAATATGTTTGCATGCATAGCCAAATCGCCATAAACATGCATATTAGTTTAGATCGTTATAAACGACCGTGTCAATTATAATTATCGAGTTCACCGATTTAATTTACTTAAAGGAGATAGATAATAAATTGACAAGACCTCTATATTAAACAAAACAATTGAGAATTAGCCTTACCAAATAGTAGAACCCATGAGCTTCTATTTCGTGGGGTGGTGCTAGTCCAGTGGGCAGTACGAACCTCATTACGTAGGATAAGTGGGGCAATGAGGTGGATTCAGTCCAGTGGGCGGATCGCATCTCGATGCAATTGAAATTTGGTTTGTACTCAACGGAAGTGTAAAGGACCAGTGGTCAATGTGTTCCGGGCTAAGATGAATAAATTATGATTTGTCATCAACCAAGAGTTCTATGGTAGAACCGGTTTATTTTAACCCACCAAACCATATCATTGGGTCGGAGTTCCAGTGGTTCACGATTTCGGGGTATGGGTTTGGGTCTTGGAATCATTTATAAAATTGGATAGAGGTCATTTTATAGATGCATTAGCTTGATAAATATGTTTACAAGTTAAAAATGAACATTAAAACAATTAGTATTTAATTACTTCATATGTTTAAAAATTTTGTAGTCTTCGAATCAATATCAATCATGACTACTTCCACTACTACCAACACTTCATGGTTACGTTCCTTCATGGATCGTTGTAAGCTAGAAAAGAATGGGGCAAACTTTGCCGATTGGGATGCCCAACTATTGTTAGCGGCAGAGGGAGACGGTAAGACCGAATTCCTCATTGAAGAATCACCTCCTGAACCTGCAGAAAATGCCACCGCTGCAGCAAGACGACCCTATGATACTTATCAGAAGGAGTCTGCGGCAATCAAAAATGTTTTGATCTTCTCGATAGAGCCAGAACTCCAAAGGAGTGCCATAAAGATTGGCACGACCTATGAGATCTACTCCAGGCTTGTGACAATGTTCTCAAAGGCTTCGAGAATTGTCCAATACGAGGCGGCATCGGCCTTCTTTGATCTCAACCTTAAGGAGGGGCAAAAGGCTAGCCCACATGTGCTCAAGTTAATTGAGCAGGTAGAAACCCTAAGGATGAATCAAGTGGACATTCCTAAAGAACTAGTGATTGACAGAATCCTCCACTCCTTGTCTAAGGTGAAAACTTATGTACAATTCCGGGTGAACTTCAACATGAGGAACCAAGACATCTCTCTCGATGAATTGCACAATATGATCGTGCAAGCTGAAAGGGATATGGGCCTAAATGTTAGTGCCCCTAAGGATGTGCTCAACATTAATGTTAAGAGCAAAGGGAAGTTCAAAAGGAAGGGTAAGGCAAAGGGGAAGCAACCTTCCAAAGGTTCAAAGAAAGTGTCTTCTGAGGCAAGCACCTCCAATTCCAAGAAGAGCCCTCATCAAGGGGCCAAATGCTTTTATTGCAATGGCAAAGGACATTGGAAGAGGAACTGTTCCAAGTATCTCAGCGATCTCAAAGCTGGGAAGATTCTTCCAGTTGGTACGATAACTATCCCGATTTTATGTTAATATCAACTAATGTATTATGATACAAGTTGTGAAATGAATGCTCTTCTTACTTGAATTAGGGCATGAAAGCAAAGATAAGGGAAAGGAGAAACAAGCTTGATGGATCAAGGGAACTAAGAGTAGCTCCACTCGGGATGATCAAGGAGCTTTGTTTTTCACTTATTTTGCTAATATTTCAAGTGTTGTGTGAACAATTTAAAGCCTTTGTTTTATTTCCTTGTTGGACAAGGAAAGGATAATCCTTGAACAATTGGTTGTAATTTGGATAATATAGTGACTTGACTTTCAACCCAAGTCACTATCGGTTTTATAATTATGTTCTTGTTTAGTTTAACATACACTTACAAATCTTAAACATAAAATATAATTGATTTTCACATTTCAATGTATGACCATTGAAACCGAATAGGTATAGGATACCCAATTCAAATCAAATCAAAATCAAATTAAGTTTAGAACTCAATTAAAAGGAAAAGTTATCAACCATCCAAAACTATCTAAGCTTTAAATCGAATAATTTCTGTGATAAATCATAAGGGCACACAAACCAACATCAAAGTCATTGCTTGTAACATTAGTGGCTATCTTTGGTAATAAAATGAGATTATTATTAGAAAGATAGAGTGGGAGAAATTTAAAATGCCACAAATAGCAAATGATTTTGATTAGCACAATGGATATGATCTATTAGTGAATAGTAGGATTTATTGTGTTTTGGTTGTGTAAAAGATTTAGAAGATAGATTAAGTTGTGGATAGGATCTACGATTTAGAAAATCTACACCTTATGGTTGTAAAAGGTAGATTAGGCTGTGGATAAGATTCTACGCCTTATCATCCCAAAAGTTGTAGATAAGCCCAAAGGCTGTGGATAAGATCTACGGTTTGGTAAAAATCTACGCCTTATATCCCAACGGCCCCGGCCGTGGAAGATACTTCAAAGATAAATTCTTGAAGTTTGTAAGGAAAAATTCTATACATGGATAAGATCCATGATAGAGTCCTCGTGCAGTACAAGATAAGATAAATGTGGGGAACTGAAAGTTCCCACGCACAAAAATTGTATACCATAAGAAAAGACTCTTATAAAAACTACGGGAGAACACTCGAAGAAAATTATTCAAAAGATTTTGCAAAGGCTCAAGAAAGGGTTCTTGGATTTAGATGGTGATCTAAATGTGCCAATGCAAATTCTAAGAACCATGAAAATTATAAGATATACATGCTAATAAATGAGATTTATTGGGAGAAACATATGTTGACATGTGGATGCCAGCAGTCTGCAAAGTTAAGGTGAAGAGTCTATCTAGATATACTCAAGAAGGGGGGGTTGAATTGAGTATGCCAACTTTTTCGATTCTTCTTCGATGTATGTTGATGACGCGTGGTAATAGCAAGTAACAAGTAAGAACAATAAAGTAAAGGAGACACGATCTTTTGAAGTGGTTCAGTTTCACACTTTGAAACCTACGTCCACTATTCTCGATTAATAAAATTAGTACCTTCTCCGGATTACAATTTTATCAACCCAACTCGTACAACTTTGATATTAGTTGTAACTCAATCTAGATACCGTAAAATATCTAGCTACGACAAGTACCGTGAAATACTTGCTTACAATGAGTACCGCTAAATACTCGAAACTATCTTAAGTAAGTAAGATAAACTTTTAACAACTTCTTGTATTGATGATCTTGAATGTATGAAAATATTCTTCAATGCTTGTAGTCTTGTATACGAGATTTGACAATGATTGCACGAATATCGAGAAGTGTGAGAGACTACGTCCGTTTGATTTTCTCTTGATTTGCGTGAGGCTTGTATGTGTTCTGTTTAGGCGTGTGATATTGTAGGTATATATACAAATTTAGATCTAGGTTAAACCCTAGATAGTTTAGGAATATTACTTTATCTAGAATACTAATTCTAGGTAATATTTAAAACTTAATCTTATATGAATTAGGAAAGGACTCTAATAGAATAATATTAAATTAAGACATAAGATAATATTTCCATAATCTTATTTGATTTAGGAAACATCCTTATATCATAAAATATAGAATCCTATTTTGAATCAAATCCTTAATTCTTGTCAATAATATAATAAATTATATTTTTATTTAAATCCTAGTTAATCTTTAAGTATATTAAATAAATATCTTTATTTATTTAATTAACCATAAAGATAATATGAAACATGTTAGTAGTTGTGTAGGAAACGTAAGGAATACTTCCTTGACACACTTATTCCCCACGCACGTCCCAACGTACGTCTAATAGGACACGCTCTTCGAGACATATTTCTCGAAGCACGTTTCCCTAGGAACTTGAATTTTGTCAATAACGGTTAAAATAAAATCCTTAGTATTTTAGAATAAATATTTACCTCATAAGATAAATACTTTAATTCTTGTTAACAAAAGAATATCTTTATTTTAAAACCGTTCATAAGATTACTAAATTAATATATGATAATATATTAATAGCACGCATAAATCTTCACGCTTTGACTTATATTACGCAAATCTCATTTCTTTAATAGTTATAGGAATGATTTATAACTTAAGAACTCTTGATATCATAATGAAGCTTTTGTCTTGTAAATCTTCAAAAGACTTGACACTTGATATGAGCTTGATCGTTCTTCAATTCTTCGATTGATTTATACTTTATTAAACTACGATCATTGCTCTATAATTAACTGTACACTTAAACGCACGATTACACGCATATGCATATAAAACAAAATTGTTTAGACTTGTCATTATTAAAACATAAAACAATATATTACATATATAGAATATATTACTCAACAAATTCCCCCTTTTTAATGATGGCAAGTCTTTACCTAGAATCGTGTCTAAGTGTAATATTGTAACGTTCCCCCTCAACATAATATTGGTCATTCATAATATAGATCAACTAGGGTTTCTATTTTTAAATTAAACCAATTTCTTAAAGAACTATGAGACAATACGTTACGACAAGGAGCAATCTTAGGCAAATTCGTAATCTAGGTCGCATTCTTTTCCCCCTCTTGACATCATTGAAAAGACGGAAACAAAGACATAAAACGACTAGAATGATATAATACGAAACAAACCTAAGTATGCAATTCTAAATCAAACACACAAACGTAATTAAAATCAAGCAACTATGAAATACAAACGGGAAAACAACACACAACCATATACTACAATGCCAAAGGGCTGAATATGCAAAATAAAGCCACATGGGCCGAATGTGTCGAATAAGAGCCTAATGGGCCGAATGTAGTAGGATAGGAAAAATTGGGCCAAAGATAGGGTAAAACAAAAGGTAGGCTAATGTTTTGAGGATTAAGGAAATAAAAGATAGTGAAAGGCAATTGGGTAAGGAATATGGATATCCACCAAGAGAGCACCCAAACACATTCCGTCAAAACAGTTCTTGCACACAAACCGAGACAAACAACTTTCAATCTTCCTCGTTTACGAACTTTAACTCTCGGGTAAAACTAACAAGGTTGCCATTAATTTTCTCCATCCATTCCCGTACATCATCATTCATCCCCGACCCGGTAGCTTTGTCAGATTTTGGTTCCTTCAACCCAGAAACAATAGAAACAAGTTTATCACTTTGAGTTCCAAACCATCCAACCCACTCTGTTTCCCATCTCTATTACTTCGTCCAAATTGCAATTCATGCTCATCACTCAAGATACCCATCAACTTCATCATCTTATCACCCATGCGATCTCGGGGTTCGACACCATAACTATTTCAACCCTTCTTTTGCAACAATTCATAGCCAACGTCTACCACCCCTTCACCCTTTTTTTTTTTTTTTTTTTTTTTTTATTCGAACTTTTTCAACCCTTCTTTTGCAACATCCCCGGAAACATCACGGAACAGAGGACGAGGTATTTGATCATAATCTTGAAATTCCTCTTCCATATTAACGATTTCCCTTTTTCTAATTTTCGTCTCTTGCTTGCTTCTGATTTTGGAACGGTGACGGAAAATGGGTTCGGGGGACGGTGGAGGCGAGGGTGTTGGTGTCGGAGTATGGTGTTTGAGTAGATGATTTTATTTTAGCTTGGTCAACGGGTTTTATGAAGCGTTAATGGTGGTTTCTTGAATTTTTGGTTTTAGTAAGATTTGGGGACGGTGAGGAAAGAGTGTGAGAGTTGTGATGGTGGGGTAGGCACACGTGGGGGTTAGGTAGTAGAAATAAATAGGGTAAGTTTGGAGGATAAACAAATAAGACGGGTTTAGATATTACGGAAATTTTGGTACGTATATAATTGGGATATGGTGATAATAATTTACGTACCCGAGACATATATATATATATATATATATATAATATTAATATAATAATATTGTGGGCATAAATTATTAATATGTGAATATTATTATTTTGATCTGAGAAATTGGTTGTGTACGTTCGTATAACACGTAGCATGATATAATCAAAATCGAGCATTTAATAAAGAATAACACACATAGGCATGCAGCGGAATATACGGACACAGTCATATAATTCAGTCTTTTCATAGTCAATCATTGGGTTATTTTCAGCTCTTAAGATCGATTAGGTGCCACCGATTAAACCAATTTCCAATCGTAAAGTCTCAAATCGTTCCCTAGCCAAAGGTTTAGTGAAAATGTCCGCCCATTGTTTTTCCGTACTACAAAATTCCAACTTAATGTTTTTCTTTTCTACATGGTCACGTAAGAAGTGATGTCTAATCTCTATGTGTTTTGTTCTCGAGTGCTGAGCCGGGTTTTTAGATATTATAATAGCACTCGTATTGTCACATAATATAGGTACACATCCCACGTCAATACCATAATCAAGTAACTGTTGTTTTAACCATAGGAGTTGGGAACATACCAGTGCGGCTGCAATATATTCTGCTTCTGCGGTTGACAAGCACTAGTACAAAAAACCCCTATAGTGTCCCCGCTATCGTGGCGGTTTTAATAGAAAACGACACAAAAGCCCAAAAAAATCGGCGGGAACGAATTTTTTAGCCTATAAGGAGGCTATCGTGTCGGGTTTAATAAAAAACCGTCACGCTAAAATAAATTATTCGTGACGGTTCTGAGTCAGAACCGTCACAATAGGACATTTGTGGCGGTTATTTGTATAACTGACATAAAAAAATGACACTAAAGATACTGATAAATAGCAACGCTTCTTTTATAAAACCGTCACCGTATAAATTTTGTGACGGTTTAACTTTAATAGACTATAAACAAAGAAGACTTTGTATTAATGTAAACCACTGCTACGTTCACGCACAAGCATCTCTGCCTTTCAATCTTCATCTCCTACCTTAATCCCTAATTCAATTTCTAAATCCTTCACTTCGCAATTATCAATTCTTTCGCAATTATCAAACTTCGTAATTATCAGACGTCGCAATTATTAATCAATTCCTTCGCTTACTTCGAAGGCTTCATCAGACTTAATCCACGATATCTCCTCAATCAAAGGTGCGCCATACTACTATTGCTTCTCTAATTTAGCGTACTGCAGAATAATAGAATTATGTGAACTATTTTAGTGATATTTGAGTAGTTAAGCCGATTTCTATTTCGATATTTTGTGATTAGATATTCATCCCAATTTGCTATTTGGTCGACATGCGGTTGGGTCATTATCGAGTGGTGAATTTCAGTTTAATTTCGTTTCAAGTCAGATTCAGATGAACAAGGATGCTATGATTTATCAGTTTAACCTTGGGTCGGGTCTGTTGAATGTCGATCACCAAAAGTTTGGGTTCAACCGGATAGGATCAAATGTTGTTTAGTACAAGCCCTTGGTGGCATTACCATATATTGGTTTGCTAGAGGTTAAGTGTTCAAGGGCTGGTACAGGCCAGTGTTTGGTTCAGAGCGCTTTTCTATTCTCGCTGATGCGTGTGTTGCAGGTGAACTGTTGGCTTTATTGTTGTCGTTGTACGCTAGAGTAAGCCCTTGCCTGATACAGCCTACCTACACGTCATCTCTTGACTACTACTTCTGCCTGATATAGGTTAGTGCTGTTAGTGATTGAAGAAATCCTAAAATAAATGTGGTGATTGATTTTCTTGCCTTCCCTTTTGTCGCAGTTCAAAGTGCTTCTGGTTTTCCGTCCGCCAGTGCCTCCGTAAGCAGCGAGTTTCTTTTAAATGTGGGATCCCCTGGCGCAATAGTATGTAAGGAGGACTTAAATACTCTGAAAGCAATACATGAAAGCGTTGATAAGTACACTGGGATTCTTGTAGAGAGATGACCTCTTACTTCTCATTTGCATGTTTTTAATGAATTATTTTCTTTCAAAGTTCTTGTCCATTACTACTCATGAAATCATGTGGCAAATGGATCATTAGGGTCAGGTCGTTTTGAGTACATCTGTTCAGGTTAGGTGATAACTGATAAAATAATAAGGATCATTTCTACCTTTAATTTTGGATAAATGTCGGTTTGGGTCTCGTGAATACAGCTTAAAGGTGGGGTCATTTTGGGTCATCATTATTTATCAAAGTCCCTGTCCCAAGTTAGTTATTTTGAATGTGTGCGAGTAATTTCATGTTGGGGTTGTATAAAGGTTTAGCTCCGTCACTAGTCGGCATGGTTGCTTCTCAGGTAATATGTTGTTTTGAAGTGGCCATTTTATGCTGTTATTGTTTACCTTGAACGGTTTGATGCTGTCAATCTGTTATAATGCAGCTTAGCTTATTGTATTATCTTTGCACTATTTATTTCCAATTTCTACATAAGTTTAGTTTATCGTATTATCTGTGCACTATTTATTTCCAACTACTAGAGAAGCGTAGTTAGGATTGCGCATTTTGTACTTGAGTTGTATCTTCATTATAGAACTCAAATTAGGCTTACCACTTCGTTGAAACTTGACAGTAACCTTGGGAGTCATTATAGTGCTGAGAAAAATACTTCAACTTGATTTTCATGTGAGATTTAGTTATATGAACAAAATATTCCTAGATTTTGAGGAATCTTGAAGCTTTGCCTAGATTTTCATCTGACACATGTAAGTGAATTATTTTAATTGAAATGTACTCTTAGTACAATCTCTTTCTTCTTAAGACATGATTTCGTTGGGTATATCCGACCCATTGTTACTCGGCAATTTGTGGGATTCTGCGAGGCAGTGGGTTATGTTGTTACTGTACTTTTAATATTATCTGTCTGCCTATGCTCTTTTGCTACCAGTATTGTGCGAGAAAATGACTACTTATTGTAACTAGTTAGAGTAAAAAAGAATATGAGGACCACTTTAAACTCCAGCAGAGATCATTTATAGACAAGCGTAATGTGCTTTGAGATATGAGACTGATGGTACAAGTCCAATACAATATATGCTTATGCCCCTTGGAGTTTCCTTGCCTTTTATGTGCAATTTATGTTGGTGAATGGTGATACAATGTTTTGGTACTTTGGGGTCGAGCTCCTTATGTAGTTCACTTTCCCCTCCTCCTCACTGAAGAAGGGGATGGTGATGGTGATGGTGAGTTAGTTAATTGGAACCTTGAATTTTATGAATTCACCTACATCTATAGTAAAAGGAACATACCTCTACTACCTACTGATCTTTGTGTCTTTATCTAAACTTTCTGTAACATTCTTTGCTAGGTTTGTTGGTGTTGGTGCTCGACGTGTGAGGTCATTATTCCAAGCAGCTAAGAAAAAGGTTTGTTGTCAAAAGTGTCATTCTCAAAGTGTGGAAAGTTTTTCAGTAGTGGATATTATTGGTTAATCCCTCTGTATTATATGATACAATGAGGAAGCAGACAGAGCATGCATGACACGTGTTTATTGGATTCCTGTATTTTTAGGCATAATTATTTGATTTATAGCTTCCTTATTGTCGGAGTACTGAAAACTGAGTGCCTTTCGGATAGTTACTCTTTATAAAGATGAATCATTTTTTATTTGAAATTTAGTACTCGATGTTTTTTAACTGCAAATTTGATGTGTATTTCTATATCTCCAGGCTCCCTGTATTATTTTCATTGATGAAATTAATGCAATTGGATCAATAAGCAAGCAATGGGAAGAACATACGAAGAAGACATTGCATCAACTTCTTGTCGAAATGGATGGTTTTGAACAGAATGAGGTTTATATGCCTTTATTTTCATATTAGGTTAAATGCAATGTTCTTTGAAGAGTAATCTCAGTTAACTCATAATGACAGGGAATGGTATTGATGGCTACAACAAACTTGTCAGACATTCTAGATCCAGTTTTGAGCTTTGACCAGACCTGCCAGATTCGATAGGCATGTAAGTCTCATTCACAATAACTACGCCTTCTTTACTTGTGTATTCCATTTCATGTCGAGATTGTTGTCAGGTCTCTATCAATTGTTTGGTTTTAGCTGAAAATGCAAAACTATGCTTCAGAAAATATGACACAATTCAACTTGTCAAAGTTGTTAATATGCTCTTAACCCACAATATAATCTCATGAAATAATCCTGATAGAACAATTGTTCATGGCTATGATCAAATATCTAAAAATTTAGTAAACATAGAGCAGAATGAAAGCTTATTTTTTAATCAGAGCGCTTCCTTTTCATTGGATTTCTTGTGAATAGAAGTAAAATAAAAAGCCTTGTTGCTTATTAATCTACAATTCATTCAGGAATTCGCTGAAATGTCACTTTTATGTAGATAATTGTCCCGAGTGCAGATGTGCGAGGCCGCAAAGTGATATTAGAGGTATATTTATAGGATAAACCAATAGGTGAAGATGTTGATGTCAAATCAATTGCTCTGTGGTACCCCTGGATTTAATGGAGCAGGTGTTTCATTTTTTTCTTCACATTTTCAAGTTTCTGAATTTTTTTATGAAGTTAAAAAAAGGTGAGCTCTCTCAGAATATATATTAAACCGTTTTCTAATTAGTTAAAACGTTTTCTAGTTTGATATTCATCTCAATCTATCTTATTTATTATTTATGAAAATTATCAATCGATTTTGGTGAACCAATTTGCTGCTTATTAATCGATTGAAGTGTGTTTGTGGTCTTGGTTTAAGGTGTTACTAACTTTAGGGTCTTTTGTTGCTTCTGTGAGTATGTTAACATATGTAATGCCAGTTTGCTGCCTATCAATCGATTAATGCTGCTTATCAATCAAGTAGTGCTTGAAATGGTGTTGGTTAGACAACTCGGCTATAAATTATGGGTTCGTGCATGAGAGTGGAGGGTGTTCCAGGTAGGATCGACTAGGGATTTAGTAGTTATACCGATCTTATTTTTGGTTTGGTTATTGAAGTCAGTTCAATGACTTGACTTAATCACATCTTAATTCTTAAGCTCCACCATGTCATCACTTATTAGAATATTATCCTATTTTATATATTTAGTGTCCCCAATAACCTGAAGATTACGAATGTGGCTATTATGTCATGAAATGGATGTATAACGTAACATTCTATTACTCAAAGGGCAGTGTGGGACAATTTGAGCAGGTATTTCTTATTTTCAAGTAAAAATATTTATAGTTTACTTATTTTCTTTTTAAACAAAAGCATCTCATAATTCATTTTCTTAAATGTAGATTATTGAAGATTTAACCATGTCAGTTGAAGATATGAATGAAGTTAAAGAGGTGTGGGCTACAAAATGTTTCGAGAACATGTAGTTTAGATTAAATTATTGGATTTTTACTTGTTGCTTGTTTGAGGTTATTGCTGAGGATACTTGTTGCTTGTTCTCTTGGATTATGCGTCGTTGGGAAACATAATAGTGTTATTGTATTGTTGGATGAGAATATGAGATGTATGGTTATTCCGAAACTATTGTATGAAGCATTATTTTTTTGGTAATTGATGAAAAATTTTTTGCAGGTATTCTTCCATCAATATTTATATTCGGCTAGCATCGATTTAGGGGAGGTGCTGTCGAAATTAGCTAGTTAATTTTTTTTTTTAAAAAAATATAGATATATGGCGACGGTTCTTATATTGGAACCGACACCATAGCATACCATAAGGTGACATTTTTGAACTCACAGCCGACATCGTAGCATATAAGAAAGTGACGGTTTTAGACTCAAAACCGACACCATAGCATACATTATGGTGACGGTTTAGGTCTCACAACCGACGCCATAGCTTACCCTATGGTGACGGTTTTAGACGCAAAATCGATAGCTTACCCTATGGTGACGGTTTTAGACGCAAAATCGACACCATAAATTACCCTATGGTGACGGTTTTAGACGCAAAATCGACATTATAGCTTACCCTATGGTGACGGTTTTAGACGCAAAACCGACACCATAGCTTACCCTATTATGGCGGTTTAGACCCCTATGGTGGCGGTTTGGGACTCACAACCGACACCATAGCGTACGCTATGGTGACGGTTTTAGACGCAAAACCGACACCATATCTTACCCTATGGTGACGGTTTTAGATGCAAAACCGACACCATAACTTACCCTATTGTGGCGGTTTAGACCCCTATGGTGGCGGTTTAGAACTCACAACCGACACTATAGCATACGCTATGGTGACGGTTTTAACGCACAACCGACACCGTAGAGTAAGCTACGGTGACGGTTTTACAACCGACACAAACATTATGTGACCCCGACAATCACGTCGCTAGAAAACCGACACTAATGGGGTATTAGAACCGACACTGTAGGGTATAATTCTACTAGTGAAGGCGACTGAATTTTGTTTCTTGGATGCCCAAGATATAATACATGGTCCAACGAATGTCGCAAGTCCAGAAGTACTTTTCCTGTCTAAAGAGCAACCTGCATAATCCGCATCTGAATATCCTAATAGGTTAAAGTTACAGTCCATAGGATACCATAGATATAATTTTGATGTTCCAATTAGGTATCTTAATATTCTCTTAACCGCAATCATGTGTGATTCTTTTGGTGCAGATTGGAACCGAGCACAAACGCAGACACTAAACATTATATCTGGACAACTTGCAGTAAGATAAAGAAGTGAGCCAATCATACATCTATAGGTAGTTTCATCTACCGACTTACCGTCCTCGTCTTTGGTGAGTTTCTTATCTGTTACCATTGGAGTAGGCATAGGATGAGAGGATTCCATTCCGAATTTCTTGATTAGTTCTTTGACGTATTTTTGTTGATGCACTTTGATACCCTCGTTCGTTTGTTGAATTTGAAGACCAAGGAAGAATTTTAATTCTCCCATCATACTCATCTCGAACTCGGATGTCATCAATTCTGAGAAGTATTGGCACAACTTTTTGTTGGTTGAGCCAAATATAATATCATCAACGTAGATCTGGACAACTAGTAGATCGGAATTTTCACTTTTCAGAAATAGTGTCTTATCTACTGATCCTCTCTTGAATCCGCTTTCCAATAGAAACTTTGATAGTCTGTCGTACCATGCTCGAGGGGCCTGTTTCAGCCCATAGAGAGCTTTATCTAATCTGTATACATGGTCTTTCAGTTTGCTGTCAGGAAATCCAGGAGGTTGTTCGACATAGACTTCCTCCTGAAGATATCCGTTAAGGAATGCAGTTTTAACATCCATTTGAAATAATTTCATTCCTTTATGTGCAGCAAATGTTATGAGCAAGCGAATCGCTTCAAGGCGAGCAACAGGAGCAAAAGTTTCGTCATAATCGATCCCTTCCTGTTGGTTGTATCCTTGAACGACCAATCTTGCTTTATTACGAACAATGACTCTAGAGTCATCTAATTTATTTCTGAATACCCATCTCGTTCCAATTACTGATCTATATTTTGGACGAGGAACGAGATGCCACACTTTATTCCTTTCGAATTGTTGTAATTCTTCTTGCATGGCGACTATCCAGTCGGGTTCTGCAAGAGCTTCTTTTATATTTGTAGGTTCAATTGTGGAGAGAAAGGAGTAGAAGGAACAAAAGTTGTTTAAGCTTCTTCGAGTTTGAACTCCTTCTGTAAGGCTTCCTATGATATTATCCAGAGGGTGAGAGCCTTTATATCTCCAGTTTCTAGATTGATTGTTTTCATTGCTACTGCTTGACTCGGGATTTTGACTTGTTCCCCCTGAATCCAAACCAGGGTTTGTAGGAGAGTCAGGTATAACTATGCCCTCTTCCCTTTGGTTTTGATTCAAAGTTGTAGCTTCATCAGCTATAACTCTGGGTTCTAAGTCACTGGTTTGAGAGTTATCCACAGTATCATCAACTGTAGTTTCATCAATTCATTAAATGTTAGGGAACATTGAATTGAGTGGGAGCTTTATGATTTACGGATAAATGTAAAGTTCAGTGGGAGTTCTCGCTCTAGGATTTGAAGCTATTGAGTCATGGGTATGACTTCGGGATCTTCAGAATCAGGCAAGAACAAGAGTTTAGTGGGAGTAAACGTTATCTAAAACAACTCATTACTCGTTTGGAATGAAGCATTGATACTTATAAAAGGTACACGAGTTTTGGTTCTAGATGACATATTGATATGAATTAAATCTAATTGAACATGGGATGTTTAGTTGAGATTATAAAAGACATCTTGTTATTAGTGTTAAGGTTGTTCATGGAGATGAAGATAGTATAACCATGATGGGATCATGAAAATTTATCGAACCTTAAGAACTATTGTTTGCACGCTTAAATCACTAATGATTCCGCCATTAGTATGATCGTGTAAAGTGGATGCGCACCGCTTACAGGACAACCTGTAGAGCAGGTGTTAAACCAATGATTAAACCTTGATCAATTGTCAAAGTATTCTCCAATGAAGATGGAAGACAAATTCAAGATCTTGGAAGATAACTTAGTCGTATGGTAAAAGGTTTGCAACGACTCAAGTTCCAAGACACCAAGCAAAGATTTGTGATAATCTTTGGCTTACATTCATTGACTATGCATCTCAATGACTTGTATTTTAACTACATGGTCATCACAAGATTTTACAAAATGTGTAAGTTCACAAATTATGTAAAGGCATTGCTGTGGCTGGGAGTTACACAATGCACATAATCTTATTCGCTAGTCATGAGAATGACTTGTCTCTTTCAAATGAAAGATCAATGTATGGATATGATCCGCAAAGTGAACGCTCGCACGAACCGTGGTAAACCTGGTTTACTCAAAATGAAGATAATTACAATTTTAAGGGATGTAAACGAGAGACCCTAAAGCTGATTGTAAATTAAATGGTGTTCAAAGGTTGACCACTTGGATGGTGTAATCCACTAATTGTTTGAGTTATTTATAACTCACGAAAGGTCAAGTAAAATTCAAATGGGATGGTAAGACCATATTGAACCCCATTAAAGTGAATTGAATTATCATGACCTCGCCCCTAGTTGCTTAAGTGAGGTGACATCTCAATGCAACCGGATGTGTGATACGATTGATGGCGAGTTCAATTACCATAGAGTCATACGGGATGACTAATCGATCACCTAGGCATAGACATGTTAAGACACATTTGCCGGGCTAATGACCGTTGATGGAGCTCTGGCGTACTCTTATTAAAAGACTGTCTGGTCGTGGCGGGAGCATCTATCGTGTTTCACATGAGTCAGTTCTTGGACTAATGACTGTTCTCTGAGGTGGCATAGTTTTCAGATTAACTTTGATCTATGTCCTAACACCTTCGTAACTGGGGTTTATAAGGACATATTTTGGGTTTTATGATGGGCTGTGGCCAGCCGGAAGGAATAAGTCGATTGGGAATTGTCCACCCCTTGTCAGGGTTGAGAAATATCTCTAGGCCACTCGAGGAGAATAATAACTAAAAAATGCGTGGCCACGCTCGGAAGGTATCTATGGTAGATAATTCCGGTCAGTAGTTATAACTCCAGATCGAGATAAACCACTCTAGATTTTAATCAATTGCCGGCACGACCTGAGAGGACGCCATGCATTGAGTGGGAGATAGTAATAGGGCAAGAGAATTGGTAACACACACTTGTCTCAGACAAGTGGGAGATTGTTGGAGGAAGTGTCCTCGACAATAGTGTGTTGACGTAATTAAAACTCATTTGAATGAAACACAACTGGGAGTGTTACTCTTTTAAAGTCGACTGATCAACATTTACCGATAATGATTGGCTGTCTAGAGTTTGACATTATCGTCATATGATGGTGGTGATCGGTTGATCCCTTAAGGTCATATCTTTAGGGAATTCCGTCTCAATGGAATAATTAATTAATATTGTATTGAATACAAATTAATTAATAACTAGAAATTTTGGAAATAATTTTATATGACGAATATTTTATAATGAGATTATAATAATAATAGTCAAAGTAATAAAATCGTTTTATTACTCGGGTTTTATTTATTCGTTTAAGAAACGATTAAATTGAGAATGAACACGGTTGATCATAAAATTACAAAGAGTTGTAATTAAAATTATGATATTACATTTTATACAATAATAATTTCGAAATATTGGAATAATTATTTAAATGTAATAAATTTGTAAATTATGAATTTTAATAGTTAAAATTGCACAATTAACAAATTGGGTCATGTGTTATGGGACATGTGTGACATGTTACAAATTAACACAATTGACAAAGATAAAATGGGTCTATAATTAGACCCATTTGAACCGTGTAAATGATGCTCATGTGGGTGATGATTGTGTGTGCTAGTAAGCAAAGAGGTTGAGTGTATGAAGCAAAGTGAATATTGTAAGGAATATTGCTTACTTTGTGTAAGAGCATAAGAGGCATGCATATGCCATTTTGGCTCATCATAGCCGGCCAAGAGTGAGCAAGCAAGCTCACCTTTGCTCCTTAATTACACTCTACACACCTCTTACTAGTTAAGAGTTGTTGCACTTTGAAAGTTGTTCTTCTCATGCAAAATCTCACCATAACTTCATTCTCTACATTTTCTAGTAAAATAGTTTTCTAGTAAAATAATTATTTCCATACTAATAATAATATTAAGAGTAATATTGTTATTATTTCTAGTTTACTAACACAATTTTCTAGTAACAAAATTTGTGTTAGTTTGAGATCGGGTCCTTGATACGCACCTTTATGAGACGATTTTTGTTAGATCGTTACAAGAGGATTTTGGGTTTTTGAAGACTCAAATAATAGGTGATTATTGAGTATAAACCTTCTAAAACCAATTAACAAAATTTGTGTTAGTTTGAGATCGGGTCCTTGATACGCACCTTTAGGAGACGATTTTTGTTAGATCGTTACAAGAGGATTTCGGGTTTTTGAAGACTCAAATAATAGGTGATTATTGAGTATAAACCTTCTAAAACCAATGTAAGGACTATCTCATCTTATGATATCATCTTGCATGCATAAGATCTATTTAAGTTTTTATGACTAAACTTAAAGAAACAAAACTCACATTAGATTTGAGTATAAAAACAGGAACCTAGTTCCCAACAATTGGTATCAGAGCATTACGGTTGTTGCATGCATGATCGGATTCATGTTTTATGTTAAAATCGGTTTAGCATACACATTTCGGAATTTGTCGAAATATTATTGGATTTATTATGATAAATCACAAAATAATTTTGCATGTTAAAGTTTCTGTTTCTAAAATGGTTTTAGGACATAAAAATAATTTTATGGATTTTTATTGTTCATTTTTATATTTATTTGTATATTTTGTAGTTTAAATCAGTTTTAAACAACAATTAATGGGAAAAATAGTTAGAAATAGTTTTTGGCCGAGATTTTTTGATATGTTCTAACATGCATATTTAATATATTGTATATGAATTTTCGTAAGAAATGGAGTTAATATGCATGGATTATGAATTTTATGAGATAAATAGTCATAATATGAGTAAAATTGGGTATATAAGGTTATATTTCGAATTTAACCTTAAAAATTTTTTATGAGAAGGCACATGCAATATATAAAGTACGTGTAAATTTTCGAAATTATTGGACTTGTATTGCATGATTAATGATTTTTATAGTAAAAATCGGATTAATAGTGACTCAAATTCGACTTTAATAGTTATAGTTGGAATTTTGCCATAAAATTTTTACACAATTTCACATGCAATATTTAAAGAATGTATATAAATTTTGGGAATTTATTCTCAAGTGATGCATGATTTATGATTTTAATAGTTAAAATCGGATAAATAGTGACTTATTGTGTTAAAAATAGTTAATCTTAATATTATGGCATAAAATTTTACCCATGGATGTCTTATATAATAGGAACATCACATCCATAATATGGATATCAAAAAGTTTCTGTTTTTATGATTATTAATTTTAATGAGTTAATTAGCTAATAATCATGATTTATGAGTCGAAAATAAAATTTTCGAGTATGGTCTGTAATTTTTGGTCATTTTCAGATTCTAATATGTATTTTAGGATGACTAAAAATTTATAGCAATTTATTGCAAGTTTTTTTTTATAATTTAAATCGGATTTTTAACCATAAAAACGGCTTTTATAGGATTTATTTAAGAAATAAACTATATATATTTGCAAAAGACCATTTTAATAATTTCTGAATTTTTAGAAAATTTCCAGAAAGTTTAAAATTTTGAATTTTAAATTTTGAATTTTATTGACTCATTTGGCCATATTTTGTTTATTTTTCCCGAAAATACAAGTAATTTATGAACAATAATGCAAAATCAAGTTAGGTCATGATCAAATATTAGTGGAGACTAAACATTGATTCCTAAAGTAAGTTAGGATGATTAACTTGGACATAAATGAGATTTATGTAATTTTTGATGATTTTAATAGTTAAAATCGCGCATATCCGTAAAAACCGTAAACAAATATGAGATATTTGCTCCCATAAGGCGATTTGGCATTAAAAATTGAGCATGTGCATACATATTTTATTTATTGCAATTTATTTAATATGAATGTCATATTTTGAATGTTATTTATATAATTTGGAATTATGTAATTTTTCTTAGTATGACCTTAGTTTTAATCAATATTACCCGTAATGAAAGGGAATATTGATTCGGTTGTAATTTATGTGATCTCGTATCACGGGTTTGTAATTTAATTTAATTTTCAGTTTTACAATAGAGTAGTTGTGTTATTTTATTGTAATTCCGAAGATCCAAAAGACGGTGCCATACGGAAAGGAGTTCCGACAAGACGGTGTTTTCTTGGATGGCGTGCCAATGAAGTTCAAGGGACCATGGAGTTGGTTTCCGAATTTGTAATAGTTAATTAGTTTTTACTATTACTAGGAAGGCCATACTAGGATTTTATTGCTTTATTGCTTTTATTTTTGCATTTTAATATGTTTGCATGCATAGCCAAATCGCCATAAACATGCATATTAGTTTAGATCGTTATAAACGACCGTGTCAATTATAATTATCGAGTTCACCGATTTAATTTACTTAAAGGAGATAGATAATAAATTGACAAGACCTCTATATTAAACAAAACAATTGAGAATTAGCCTTACCAAATAGTAGAACCCATGAGCTTCTATTTCGTGGGGTGGTGCTAGTCCAGTGGGCAGTACGAACCTCATTACGTAGGATAAGTGGGGCAATGAGGTGGATTCAGTCCAGTGGGCGGATCGCATCTCGATGCAATTGAAATTTGGTTTGTACTCAACGGAAGTGTAAAGGACCAGTGGTCAATGTGTTCCGGGCTAAGATGAATAAATTATGATTTGTCATCAACCAAGAGTTCTATGGTAGAACCGGTTTATTTTAACCCACCAAACCATATCATTGGGTCGGAGTTCCAGTAGTTCACGATTTCGGGGTATGGGTTTGGGTCTTGGAATCATTTATAAAATTGGATAGAGGTCATTTTATAGATGCATTAGCTTGATAAATATGTTTACAAGTTAAAAATGAACATTAAAACAATTAGTATTTAATTACTTACACGGTACCCGTGGCCTGCGGTTTCTGAACGGCACCAGCAGCAGTAGCAGCTCTACCAACGACAGCCTTCCTCTCGGGGCACTCGAATGAGCGATTCCCGGTCTTATGGCAAGCATAGCAGGTGTAGGCGTCGCCGTTGCAGTCAACTCCAAGGTGAAGATCCTTGTGAGATCTGAAACACTTCAGGGGAGCATCTGGTACAGGCACAAGGTCCTTGACCTTAGATGGATCGAATTTCCTGAACTTCTTAAATTGAGGTACAGGAGAATCAGGTGAAGGAACAAAGGGTCTCTCCTCACGGGAGGAAGTCTGTAAGGAAGAGGGAGTAGAAAAAGAAGAAGCTCCAGTCTCAGCATCTATGGCCTTTATCGAACTCTCAGCCCAAATCGCATCGTCGTACACCTCAACAAAGGAAGTAGAGTCTCGGCGAACCATACTCTCTATACGGGGTCCCAACTTCCCTCTGTAGAAGTACACCCTCTCTGACTCGTCTCTCACAAACCTATAAGCAAAGTGAGCTAGCTGGTTGAACTTGTCTGTGAACTCTTGCACCGTCATTTTCCCTTGCTTGAGATCCATAAACTCCTTCAGTCTTTGCGAACGAAGCTCCTTAGGATAGAAGCGAGTCTCAATCTTCTCTTTGAACGCCTCCCAATCAAACAGTGGGTCAAGTAGAAAAGTCGGACCAGTAAGAGTCCACCAACGGTCAGCCTCAAGTGTCAGAAAGTGAGTGGCTAATCGCACCCTATCCTCCCTAACAACTGAGTACATGGAGAAGCTCTTCTCCATATCTCTGTACCATTCCGATAAGGCAACGGGGTCGACTTCACCGCCGTAGGTCTTAGCATGGCTCCTAGCCATCTGAGAGGCAATCCAGGAGAAGCCACCAGGTCTATTAGCCTCATTACCATGTAGAGGAGGAGGAGGAACAGCTTCAGCCTGAACCCTTTGCTCTCAAGGACTTGTAGAAATGCTTGCATTATAGTATTCTCCGCGGCAGTAGTTCTCACCATCCTTCAAAAGAGAAAACAGTGTTAACCTAACAATTAACAACCACAAGCAGTCTACCACTTGTCCTTAAGTCTACCCAATCTCTCATTCATTATTCAAGTTTTTGGTCAAGTTAAGTTTGGGGATTACATGAGTGCGTCGGGAGCGATAACGCTCTGATACTAACTGTAAAACCCCTCGCGGCAGCGGAAAAGTAAACATACAAATCATGCCAAAAATGCGCGGAATTTAAAACTTTTGACATGATAAGAAAACGTGCGAGGTGTCTTAACAATAATAAACATGCGGAAGAAAATAAAACATAAATAAGTATAATAAGTGCAATACAAAAGCATCCCGGGATAGCATATCCCTACTACATGCACAATATACTGAAACATAAGTCTAAGATCTAGCTAACGAATGGTAAAAGTCAACGATGAAGGATCATCGCTCGTTAACCTCAACGTAACCCCCTGCAAACAGCCTCATGTACCTACACACATACAACATGTGCGCCACAGTCAGTGGGGAGTGACTAGAGTGCTCCTACCCACCTATTGTCAATAACACATAACACATAAGGCATCCGACATACTCCAACAATTATAACATGCGAAGCATTGGTATCAACATCAATCTTCATATCAACATCTATCACTTATGCAAAGGCTCTCAACTAACTTCCGAAACTATTTGAAATGAGAGCCGGTTTCCCTTCCGGTTGCCCGGCCGGGGGGTCTTTCACTCCAAACCATTTACGAAACCAGACTAAGAGTCGTCCAATGCCTTGGACGAACAATACTAAGATAACCAAGTATCATACATTCATATACACAAACTAACAACCACTTACATTGTAATACTCCGTATTTTTATTAGAGTTATTTTATTATTGAATAATTTTTTGGGCGTGCTAATAGTTATTTGAACGATCGTATTCGATAATTAATTTATCGAATAAGTGTGTCATTATTATATCTCGTCTTTTCTTTATAATAATTAATATTATAGTTATCGTGTCGATATATTCAAGGATTATATTAACACATAACGTATATAATTGTTGATTTTTTTAATATGTCGTTGGTGAGAGTCGAACTCGGGATCTTTGGCACACATTTGTTTTGGGCCTCGAAGTGTGTGCTACCTTCGACAAAGCCCACATCTCGTGACAAACACATCTCACAAAACAAACACAAACATCAGATATAATGTTCAGCCGCCATATATTAACCTAAACCTAGACCTAGTTCTACCCTAAACCACACACTACCAACACACCTACAGTACAGCCGCCGCATCAGGGTGTAAGCCAGAGGGTTCACACGGTGGCCTAGGGTGGTCTAGGGTGGTTCGTTTGGGCAAGGAAATAGGTATGCTCACCACCTTTCTGTTTTCGCAGTTTTGTCATCCTTTTTCATTCGAATTGTTCAAACCGTATAAGCATGTTATGTTCTGATACTTTATGTGATAATGATCTATGATGTTCAGTAGCCATGTTTAGACCTAGGTAGTGCCATCGTTGGCCACCGTTGACCGCCGCATGGGGTGTTTTATCGCCTGTGTTATATTCGTTTATTGACGTTTTCAGAACAGAGTTGTTTGTGTGATATTCGTGTGTAATTTCGATGCAGTTTCTGTCCATGATTGTTATGGGTGTTAATGTATTTGGATGGGTGGTAGTCATGGTGTTTGGGTGGTGGTTAGCACGGTGGTTAGTGGTCGTTCAATACGGTTTTGTGTCGGGTTTTGTCGAAGGGTCTGAACCGCTTGTTTTAAGACCATTGTTGCTGCTTGGTTGTCGGGGGTTGTTTATGGGTGTCGTTATGGTGGCAGCCGCTGCCGTGGACTCCCCTGGAACCACCGTGGCTCAGAGGAGAGACCGGTGGTGTCGCAGGCGAGGCCAGTGGTGGTGTTGGGTGGCTGCGAGGGTGTTAATGTGGTGCCAACAATAGGTTTATTAGCGAGTTGGGTTGTTGCTTCGTTACGGTTTCGCTTGTTGTCTTCTATTGCTGGGGTTTTGCTTGTTTGATAGCATCATCATTACATAATTATTATTATTATTATTATATTATTATTGGTATTATATTATTATTAATATTATTAGTTTTATGTTTATCAATGTTGTTAGTCATTATTATCTATAAAATCTTATTAAAAGGGTAAACTAAAGCAGAAAACTAATGTGACGTGGCAAAAATTAAATATGACATGGCAAAAATTAAATGTGACATGGCAAAAAATATTGTGACATGGCACTAATTAATGTATATTTAGTAAGTTAACCCTTTCATTGATGAGCTCCATTTTGGTCATCATTTCCTTTGCATTTTCTTTGTTTTCGGTCACGATTCGGCCTCAATTTGCGTGTCTTGAGGTGTTTTTACGTCCGTTGCCTCGTATATTCCTATTCTGTCCAATTTTTGTAGGCATTACGGCGGGAGCGAAGAAACGAGACAAATTGACCCGAATTTGGAGTGATTTATGAAGAATTGTGAAGGATTTGTGACTGTTGCCTCCCAGGCCCTCCCAGCCGGTCCCCAACCGGCGGCCGGTCGGCCGGCTGGGGGCTTTGACTTAGCAATTTTGGCGAAAAAGAAGAGAAGTTTTCAGAACCAAAAAAAGGGCCCCCAGCCGGTGGCCAACCGGCAGCCGGTAAGCCGGCTGGGATGACTGTTCCATACTTAGCCAAAATTTGAAGAACGAAGAAGTTGCATGTTGGGCAGATTCCTGAGAAAGGGCTCCCAGCCGGTGGACCACCGGCAGCCGGTCCACCGGCTGAGGGTACCTGTAGCCAAGAAAAAAGAAGGAAAAAGTCAGAACTGAAAGATAGGCTTCCCAGCCGGTGCCAGACCGGCAGCCGGCCGGTCGGCTGGGAATGCATGCTCATTGAAGATAATCGAAGAAAAACTCAGAACTCAGATTTTGGGCTCTCAGCCGGTCCACCACCGGCGGCCGGTCGACCGGCTGGGAAGCATTTTTCAGAAATTCGCGCACTATATAAACCCGCACTTAGTCTTTCATTTGTACACTTCTTATAACGTTACTTTGCACACTTTTCTAGGGTTTTTACTGTTTTGAATACTTAGTACTTAGACACAAAAACTCTCTTAATATTTTAATCTTCCTTAGATCTTTATTTAATCTTTCAATATTAGTTAATCCTCTCTTAGTAATTCTCTTAGCTTTGTTCTTGGGCAATTTTAGAAGATTTTTATTGGGTTGTAATTTGAGGGTTTGAGAAAATCTTCCAAGTTGTAATCCAAGTTCCTTGCTTTTTCCTTATTATTGGTATAATCTTCTTCATCTCTACTTTATCTTTGCATTTTGTTTTAGTTTTGCTTGTTCAATTATTTACTCTCATTAATTTCCACCATGTTTAGCATTAATACTTTATTTGTTCAAGTTTATTCCTTAGCCATGTGTGAGTAGTCTTATTCTAGGGTTAGGGGGTTTGCTTGGGTAGTTAGTAGCCATGAAAAATGCCTAGAGTTAGTCTTGTTTGCTTCTTTGGTTAAGTTTTCGCATCTTGCATGTTATGTGTTTGATGAAATGCCTCAACGACGGTTGGGTGTTAGTCTTCACTTTGTTTGCTTTAGACGAAAGTCTTGGATTTTCATGAGCATGCTTGTGTGTTAGGTTAGCTTGGTTTGTAGCGAAAGCTAGGACTAGACTCGACCTAAGGGTTTGTCAACTCGAGAGAAGAGACAACCCTAGACCTACCATAGAAGTGATATAAGACCGTTATCTTACGTTTGGCTACCGACTTACCTAGGTGACCCCCGACACCCTAGTCCTCTTTATCATCAACTTCATCTAGATTTACTTGCTTTAGTAGTTAATTAGTTTTTCCAAACCAAAACCTTTTACCCCGACTCATACTTAAATTAAAGCATAACTATACAACTATCCCCACCGTCTTCGCGAACGATAACCCGATTATACTACTTAATTTGGGTTCTTTATAAATGTGTTTGATGTCGGTATCGACGACAAAAACCGGCCATCATTCATATACACATAAAATACACTAAAATGTTTTACAAAAATGTCATTATTATCATCATTATTTTTAAATTAATTATGCATATTAAATATTTGATGAGGTAACATATTCTAAAAGTTGTGATGAGCTAACAAATTCTAAAAGTGATGTTACCTCTACAAATTCGCATTGTATAATTAGATTTAAAAGAATTAGGTTAGAGGTTTTAAAGTTTAACAATGGGTAACAAAATTCACGGTGACAAGAAAAATGCACTACGATATTAAACTCGATACAACATTATATAAAAAAAGACCAAAACACCTCATTAATTCACGTGTCATTTAATTCATCTCGAATTATTATGGGTCACATGCTTATAGATAAAAAAAATATAAAATTATTATTGCAAACAAAAAAAATTAATACAACTTTTTAGTTTCCACTAACAACTTTGGCTATTAATCTATCATTATCTATTTAACATATACTTTTTTTATTTAATAGTATGTTTATAATCATCATTATTATAATTTGTAGTTATGTTATCATAATTTTTATAACTTTTCTTTAACAACTTTTCTTCTTCCCCTAAATAAATTATTGCTATTAATGCGAGAATTAATTACAAAAATGATCTTATATAACTATCACACTCATCCCAATTTTTATTTTTATTTAGAAAGTTGATAGGCAAAGTATACATAAAAGAAATAAATGAATTGTTTATCGTTATTATGTTATGAACTAATTGTTAGAATTAGAAACTAATTTAATAATATTTTGTGTTGGTATTCAAATTGCAGGAGGCTGATATACTACATATCAATAACTTCAAATTGAAAAATAATGGTAATAGATCTTTCCACTTTTCTTTTGGTTTGAATACTCTTTTTTTTGTCGGATTTCCTTTTTATTATTATTGTGTGTGGAATATAAAATGGTAGTATAATCTTTATTATGTGGTGACATGTTATATTATATCTTAACCCTTAATTTATTATTTGACAATTTTTTAAAAATTGTATTACACTGTTTTTCATTCTTTCACGCAGTTTAACTTTTCAAGTAAAACTTCTAATTCTATTTTGTATTTTGCCAACCAGGTTATAAATCAGATATTTTAGACGAAGTGTTGAAGTATGCTACAAATATGTCAAATTGACCTTTTAACGGTGTCATATGCAGAGTAAATATTATAGTTTATTGGTCCTAACACAATGCTCATTTTCATATGAATTTTGAATAGTTTCAAAACTTTAAATAATTTTACCTAATACTCACAGTGTATATTTTTAGCACTCACAGTGTATATTTTTCGAGATTTTTATTTTTATTTTTAATATGTTTATATTTTATTTTCTCATGAATTAAGAAATTTAATAGTTCTTATGAATTATGATAGTATTATTGTTATGATTGTAAAATTGGATGAAGGAAGAGAATACAACAATGCTTAAATCTTACAAAATATGTTTGAATCATATCATATCACATATCATATACTATCATATACTCGCCTTAAACTCTAATGATTATGCCATTTCAATAAATGTGTAGTTAGTTTTGCTAATTTTCCACTACTAATAATTGACAAATCCATTTCTAGAGTTCTACCCCTTATTACCTTCTTCTCTTATTTTTTCTCTCACTATTATTATATTTTATATTATCATAATTTTTTGTCTACTTTCACAAAATCTTGCTTCCTCCCTCAAATAAATTGTTGAAATTTATGCGAGCAGAAATTAATTATACACGTATTTTAATGTAACTCCGCTACAATATATCTATATAATAACATAAAAAGGCTTCTTGAGCCTCTATTGAAGCGACACATAAGCTCATGCAAGACTTGCCACATGTCACTAGCCATCCTACTCAACATTCATCTCCTTATCTTTCATTCACCCTTCATTATTGCTCCCTTTCATTATTCCTCATTTTACCGCCAACACTAATTTATTTGACGGTTTCAGACTCAAATTCAAGTTTTATTAATTGCAAGCGATTAAAAAGGGTAGACGAATACTATATAAAGAACAATAGTTATTCTGTGTGACGGTCTCATCCCGTGTTTTTTTTTTTTGCAAAATGCGATTTTCTTGGGTAAAAAATAACCACTTTGTAATAAATAATCACCACTTTGAAAAAATAGGTCATTTTTTAACCAAAAAAAGTAGCCACTATTTGATTAAAAGTGATAAATATTTATCAAAAAGTTGTTACTTTGTTATGGTTGCACATGCGACGGTCGTAAAGTAGAATTTGTGTATAAAAAATTACTAAATAAATTGCAAATGCTACTTGGCTGACCGGAAACATTGTTCAAAATGTGCGTTATCTTTTTTTTCTTCCATATAACTAAATCTAGGTTAAAACATATACTAAGGGCTTAATTGAACAATTTCATTTAAATACGTATTAGGTTAGAACCGATCATAGTTTAAAATGTATATTTTATGTGTTAAGCTAACTCTAGGTTAAAACATATAATAACGTAATTTAACATTTTCATTTTAATACGTATTATGTTAAAACTGATCATAGTTTAAAATATATATTTCATGCATTAAACTAACTATGAGGTTAAAACATATAATAGCTTAACTGAACAATTTCATTTAAATACGTATTATATAATAAAACCGATCATAATTTAAAATGTATATTTCATACGTTAAATTATAATTTAAAATCTATATAATAACATAAAAAGGCTTCTTGAGCCTCTATTGAAGCGACACATAAGCTCATGCAAGACTTGCCACATGTCACTAGCCATCCTACTCAACATTCATCTCCTTATCTTTCATTCACCCTTCATTGCTCCCTTTCATTATTCCTCATTTTACCGCCAACACTAATTTAATTATTTGACGGTTTCAGACTCAAATTCAAGTTTTATTAATTGCAAAAGGGGTAGACGAATACTATATAAAGAACAATAGTTATTCTGTGTGACGGTCTCATCCGGTGTTTTTTTTTTTGCAAAATGCGATTTTCTTGGGTAAAAAATAACCACTTTGTAATAAATAATCACCACTTTGAAAAAATAGGTCATTTTTTAACCAAAAAAAGTAGCCACTATTTGATTAAAAGTGATAAATATTTATCAAAAAGTTGTTACTTTGTTATGGTTGCACATGCGACGGTCGTAAAGTAGAATTTGTGTATAAAAAATTACTAAATAAATTGCAAATGCTACTTGGCTGACCGGAAACATTGTTCAAAATGTGCGTTATCTTTTTTTCTTCCATATAACTAAATCTAGGTTAAAACATATACTAAGGGCTTAATTGAACAATTTCATTTAAATACGTATTAGGTTAGAACCGATCATAGTTTAAAATGTATATTTTATGTGTTAAGCTAACTCTAGGTTAAAACATATAATAACGTAATTTAACAATTTCATTTTAATACGTATGATGTTAAAACTGATCATAGTTTAAAATATATATTTCATGCATTAAACTAACTATGAGGTTAAAACATATAATAGCTTAACTGAACAATTTCATTTAAATACGTATTATATATTAAAACCGATCATAATTTAAAATGTATATTTCATACGTTAAAATAACTATTAGGTATGTAAAAAAAATGAACTAAACATGCTACGGAGTATATTTAAAAGGTATTTTCGAACGAATCGTTATAAACGCCTCGTGATTTTCACGGGCAATTAAACTAGTTATCATTTCAAAAGGGTAACTCCGTTACAATATTATAAAAAAGCAAGATTATATCTCACTAAGTAAGTCACGTCTCATGTCAAATTCATTTCAAATGCTATGAGTCATATGCTTATAAATACAAAAAAATATAAAATAAAACTATTAATTGCAAACATAAAATAAATTAATAACAATCTCTAATTTTCCATTCACAACTTTGGCTATTAATTTATCATAGCCAGTGGCGGACCCGGAAATTTTGTTCTAGGGGGCACAATTTTTTTTTTGACGTATTACCTAAGTACATCTAAGACAATATTTTTATATTTTAGAGTTTTTTTCCTAAATTAGTTATGATATTAGTAAAAGAATGAAAACATATTGGTGATAGAGTATAGAGATATCTTTTTTCAACTTTTTTTTCTAAAATAATTTAAATTATGAGTATATGTAAAAATAATATCTAATTTGGAGAATATAATACATTTTAGTACTACAATAATTAACAATAAATGAAATTGGTTCAATGATTTAGAATTTGGTTAGTTACCCGAAGGTCATGGGTTCAAATCTTATTTCGAACAATTTTTTAATAAAAAAAGAAGTAAAATATTTATATGTTATAAGGATTCGAACCTTGTACCTCAAGGTTTAAACAATATACTCCTATCAACTATGTCATGATAATTTACTAGCTATTATAGATACATATAAAGAATTATTTCGGAAATTTCATGGTTTCTTTTATTTAATAGTATGTTTCTTATAATTAATCACTACTATTATACTTTGTAATTTTGTTATCATAATTTTTTATTTCCCTTTCATTCACAAAACTTTCTTCTTCCCCTAAATTAATTGTTGAAATTAATGTGAGAATTAGTGGTTACAAATTAGATTATAAATATATTAATGTGAGTCAACATTGAATAGATAAGCTATAAAAATACTTTCATCTAAGTAAATGATATATAAAAATCATTTCATTAATTTTTTTGCCTATACGTTGAAAATCCATTAAAATGACAAGAGGATGTTCAGACGCTTATGTACATCTATTTGCTAAAAAAGTCTATAAAATTAAACATCTAATTTTTAGCCGATTATTAAGACGAAAATAAGTTGTGTTTTAACACAGCGCTTTCTATGTATTATTCATATTGTGTCTAATAGACTGAAGACAATATGTAAAATTCAATGATGAAATATTATTAATATGCATTCATGTGGAGATTATACAGGTTTACATCAATTTACAAGTTTTTTTTCACTAAAATAAGTTAGGTAATAAGGAATAGACTTAGATGTCCACCTTTTTGTTTATCTACCCGATAAAAATAGGATCAAAACTTTTACAATACACGAAAATGACAACAAAAACAATAAAATACGTACTAAAATACCAAAATTATCCCGTGCATTTGCACGGGCACAAAAACTAGTTATTATTATTATTATTACTATGATTAATGTTATAATTAGTATTTATATATTAAAACTAATTATTGTTGTTATAGTAATAATGTTGATATTATGGTTAGATTGTTGTTAGTGTTGTTATGATTTTAATGGCATGATAATAATGTTTTGATATTATTATTGTTGTCATCACTAAGCGTATCATTAGCAATTGTTATGGTTAATATTGTTTTTTTTGGTAAAAGGTAAAAATTTATATCATAACAAACAAGCCAAGGCTAGTTCAAGTTACAAAAGTTTGCACTGCCTAAGCCAATCAATATCCGATATATGAATACTAGTAAAATCAATCCGGCTGACTCGAATTCGCAGATCCGCCAAAATATTAGCCGCAACCTTGTGAGGAACATGAATGAGGTGATCATGTTTACTCTGATTCCGTTGTTGCCAAATATGGTAGAACGCACTTAACACAATTGCCCCAACAATCCCATTTTGAAGCTCACTCCCAGTACCCGTCTCACACCAATGAAGCGTATTTTGCACAGGAATTCGAAGGCTGGCCATGTCGTTCAGAGCCGTGACTAGCCTGCTACTGTATGCACACCCAAGGAACAAATGATCGACAGTTTCGTCCTCATTCCCACACAAGAAGCATTCCAGAGGCACAACAATGCCAAATCCATTGAGGGAAGCATTAGTTCTCACAGCACCATTCATGTAAATCCAACCAAAAAATTGATGCTTAGGCATAACTAACCCATTCCAAACCACTGATGACCACGAAACTGTAGCCCTCTGACTTCGTAACCATTCGTAACAGCCGGCTGTAGTGTACCCATGTGGACTGCCAGTCCATTCGCCATTCGTAAACCCATCAGCCAACATGTCCCTCACCTTACATATGCGCCTCCAAGACCAACTGGTATAGGCCGAAGGGTTGTATTGCAGCCAATGTTGATTTTTTATGTAATTGGTTCTCACCCACATTACCCACAAAGAGGACTTGTTGAGCATAATCCAATTCACAAGCCGACCTACCATAGCGATATTAACCAATTCCAAACTACGCAGCCCCAGCCCACCCTCAGATTTAGGTGCACAGACCTTATCCCATGCCACCAAAGGAGCCCTGCTATACTCCGTTCTACCATCCCATAAAAAATTCCTGCAAGTGCTTTCAATTTTATCGATAACACCTTTGGGCAAGAGAAAAATAGTGGCCCAATAAGAATGAAGTGTAGTGAGCACAGCCTTGACCAACACAAGCCTCCCGGCATAAGAGAACTTTCTAGCACCATACGAGTGAAGCCGGGCACAGATCTTCTCTGTCAGACACTCACAGTCACGCTTTTTCAGTCGAGTTGTTTGAATTGGAATCCCTAGGTATGTAAAGGGCAGAGCTCCTTCCACAAACCCCGAAGAAGCTAAGAACTGTTGCTTCAAATCATCGGAAACACCAGCAAAATAAGCACTGGATTTAGACGCGCTAAAGTGCAGACCTGAAGCTGACGAAAAGGTAGCAAAGGACCTTAAAAGAACGGACATAGACCGGACATCACCTTTGGAGAAAAGAAGAACGTCATCCGCGAACATCAAACTTGCCAACTTTAATTCTTTGCACATCGGATGATATTTGAACGGATAACTCAAGGCTGCATATTTGATAATTCTTGTAAGATAATCCATACAGAGTGTAAAAATCAAAGGAGACAGAGGATCTCCTTGACGAAGACCCTGTTTCCCCTTAAAGAACCCAAACATTTCACCATTAATCGTCAGAGAGAAACTAGTTGAGGTAATGCACTCCATAACCATGTGTATGAAATCAGTTGGAAAGTTAAGTTTGTGCAGCACTTGCTCAATAAACTTCCATTCGACGGTATCATAAGCTTTCTGCAAGTCGATTTTAAGCAAGCATTTCGGAGAAGTGTTTGGCCGACCATATAAACGAATAAGGTCCTGACAAATAAGAATGTTTTCCTGAATATGTCTTGCTTGGATGAACGCCCCCTGATTCATATCCACAAGTATGGGCAGCACTGAGGCAAGTCTCGAGCAGAGGACCTTAGAGATAGTCTTATAAACCACATTGCAACAGGCAATAGGACGGAACTGCTTCACAGAATTCGGTCTGTCCACTTTAGGAATAAGAACAAGATTGGTTGCATTCATTTGTTTTAAGAGCTTTTTATTCACAAAGAATTCACGAACCGCACTAATCACATCATCTCCAATACTAGTCCAAGCATCCTTAAAGAACTTACTCGAGTAACCATCCGGCCCCGGGGATTTGTTATCCGGAATACTAAATAAAGCCTCTTTGATCTCATCATCAGAAACCGGAACCAAAAGAAGCTGCTGTAACTCACCAGTGCACACCTTCCCTTGATTGATGACCCTTGAGCGAACGTCAGCAGTGCTAGAATTAGTCCCAAGAAGATGCTGATAATAATCTAAAAAAGCTGACTGAATTGAACTAGGCGTATCACAAAGAGCACCACTCCTGTCTTCAATGCTCAGAACATAATTGTCTCCATGCCTCTTCTTTAGTAGCCCGTGAAAGAACGCACTGTTAGAATCACCATCTACAATCCAAGAATGCTTCGATTTTTGCAGCAGGAAACTATTCTTTGCATTATTGAGGGCCTGGAATTCATTAGCCACTTCCAGTTCAAGTGCTCTGTCTTCCATGTCAGTCGGATTAGCGCCTAATCTCTCTTGAATAGAGTGCAAAAGGTCCCTCTTGAGTCTGGCCGCAAGCTCAATATCACTGAACCTAGTCTTATTTAAATCCTTCAAAGGAACTTTTAGAGCTTTAAGATTCCCAACCAATTTAAACATAGCCGTGCCCATACGATTTTTATCCCAAGTCCTCTCCACCGTAGGAATAAATTCACTAGAGCTGCCCCACATGTTAAAGTACTTAAAACTCCGCTTGTACTGTATCACCTGATTACTACTTACAATGCAAGGGCAATGATCATATAACCCTTCAGGCAAGAAATAGGCATAGAGATCCGGCCTACTAATACTCCAAGATTTATTCACCATAAATCTGTCTAGTCGACTGTAGATTCTCGCTTCTGGTTGCTTTTTGTTATTCCAAGTATAAAACGATCCTTTACTCACAATATCAACAAGCCCGCAATCATTCACACAATCCCGAAATTGAGCCATTTCTGAATCAGCCACATTACCTCCAATACGCTCATTAACAGCAAGAACAGAATTCATATCTCCAGCTATGGCCCAAGGACCATTGATCACCTGAGATAGTCTCCTCAAATGATTCCAAAGCGGCATACGAGCAGAAGCCCCATTGAATGCATAAATCATGGTAAGAAAAAAAGAGTGTCTGTTGACCAGAGAATCCACTTTCATGTGAATATATTGAGCGTTGTACTCAATAAAATTCACCCTAAATACAGCCGGATTCCAAAGAATCCAAATACGACCCCCCGGATGATAACCATTATTAGTCGAGATACACCAAGAGCTAAAATTACCAAACGCCTTACTCATGGCCTTAGCCTTTATTTTAGTTTCAAGAAGGCCACATAGCCCAACCTTTTTATTCTGCATAAAGAAATTAATCTCTAATTGTTTCCTAACCCTATTCATACCCCTAACATTCCAGAAGGCGATATTATTCATGGACATGAGAGATAGGGGATAAGACATTACCATTTGCAACAGTACCAATATCTGCTGAAGCTTTCATAGGAGATTTCAGGGCTTCCTTATAAGAAAATGCTCCAAAAGTTCGAGCACTAAATCCCTCCGATTCCGTTACACCCCTCTGATCCCCTTGACCCAATAACTTTTGCCTAGGCCCATCATCATTGTTAGCCCGCTTAGGCCCTTCCTTGTTCTTTGGTTTACGTCTGGTCACAACCTGCCATTCAGATACAGAGGGCTGGTGAGGCTTAGATGAATGGCCTCCATTGGGATCTTGCACTTGTTTGATACCCTTCCTACATTCAGAGACCTCATGTCCCATACCCCTACACTTTGAACAAGTAATAGGCTTCCACTCATATTCAATGAGCACATGAACAATCATCCCATTCTCATCCTTGAAGGCAAGTTTCTCATTCAATTTTTGATTCACCTTAAGTTCAACCAACACCCTTTGTCAATGAGCATTGTGACTAGTATTAATTACCTATATTGTGGTTGTTCTCGATTTAGCAATATTTGGTTATTTGAAGTCCTGCTATGTTTAGTAAGTTTATAGTTAGCGAGTTATAATGAACTAATGAGGATTGATATAAGTAAGGAGTTAATATTAATTGGTATATATATACGTATGTTGTTATGTATATTTGAAATGTGGGATAAGTGTATCAATTATAAATGTGATCGAATAAATTTAATAGTGTTTGGTGGTATGGTTAGAAATTGATATTGAGTACTATTTTTAGGAACTGAGTTCGAGGTGGAATAATTCTGGCAGTTGTTCGGTTGTTTTTCAGTAAGTCGAGGTAGGGGATATTCATGTCCGTGGTTGTGTTGTGACATGAGGTCACTCATTATATGATTGATATATTTATTTATGATTGCATTATGATTGATTGAATATTATTGATTATCGTGGAGAACGGGGCTTGTGAAATGAGTTTTGTGATATGGGTCTTGTGATATGGCCATGGAGGAGTGGGGTGATGGAAGGTGGGGTGTGATGGAGGTAGAGTGGTTGATTGAATGATATGGAGATGGAGGAAGAGGCAGTTCTGTTGTTGTTTATGTTTTGTCTATTTTACCTACTCAACCTCGTGGTTGACCCTGTGTATTCGTGTGACACCTACGATGATCCGGAATGGGGAGTAGATTTTACAGGTCAGAGACAGTTGGATTAGGAGCACGGGCATGGAGAGAGACATGGCTTGGACCTACTTAGAATTAGATCACATACATAGGTGTAATCAGTTGTACCTTTTTTTTTTTATGCGTAGTGTTGTAACATCAAAGTTTAAATTCTATCGGTTTTATATAAAGTACTTTGTATTGTTTTACTTTGTTATTCACTACCTCGGGCTTTCCGAGATGGTAACAGCTCTATTTATTCGAGAATGTCTTGCTAAAGGCTCTTGAATAAATTGGGGTGTTACAAAGTGGTATCAGAGCGAACGATCCTCAGGCCTAAACCAAATGAATAATAATGAACGTAGGAAGAGTCTAATAAAATGAACCCCGAGATAAAACTGATAGTTGCCCCAAAAAGGAACGAGATGAGTTAGGGGCCCCCTCACACCAAACCTAGGCCCTTTTGGTTCTGTCTCGGGAACCCAATGAGAGTAACTGAAGAGTGGGGTAGAATATATATGATGCCCGTCGTTGAGGGTACCAAAGATAAATTTATAATTCCTAACCTTAACAATAGATAGTGAAAGTCAGGGTCGAACCACAAAGAGGTGGGGAATGTTTATTGTCTTAATGTTAATGTTTAAAGGTAACAAGTTTTGGGGATTTGATTGGTTGATGCTATATCTAAGGCAAAGATAAAAATAAAACAAGAATTAAAAGATGGGAATAAAAATATAATTAAAGGGGATGCTAGGATGTTTGGGTAATAATTAGCTAAGGCAAAATAAATCCTAAGGTCAACATGTATTGCAGTCGCGTAAGGGGATGTAACATATCTTTTTAGGTCTATGCTACCTAATAGCTCCTTTCGGCCTATGCTATTAGTTCCTAGGTCTCACAATTATTGGGTGTCAACAATAAGGGTGATTCCTAAATCCCAGGTTACATACCTTTCAGCCTTGAGTAACCTATCCGTCTTAAGGTGTAAACCAATGCCCTTCCCGTATCTTTCAATCTTGGGTAGGTCATTACTAACATCCTACAAGTCTCCTATTGGTCTCATTGCAGGATATTATAATTTATAAGAAAAGACGAAATAAGAAAACAGACGCGAGTGGTCGACCGACCGGCTACTCCAGTCGGCCGACCACGGCCTCGGTCGACCGACCGACTATTCCAGTCGGCCGACCGTGGTCCTGCTACAGGTCGGTTTTTTCGGATTTTATTTACCTATGCATATTATCCCCTACATCCTAACATATGAAAATTAGCTACTCATGACTGTTAAGACGATTGTAAAATTGGGAATAAACATGGAAAACATAGTAAATGAAAACATGCAAGATTCAAATAAAGCTTGGGATTCTAACTTAACAATTGTAAATAAAGAAATAAGAACAATAATGAAAACTAGATTAAAGAAGAATTACCACAATTGAATTTAAGGAAGAAAGGGACAAACTTTATTGAATGCTTGGGGATTGCTGAAAGATTACAGAACTTATCGTAAAACTAGATACTAAAACTTGGTGATGAAGGTCTATAAAAGATAGATGATTTAAAGATAAAAAGATAGTTAAAAGATATAAAACCCTAATCACAAGATTAGTTTATATAGGGTAAAAACTAAGAGTTTCCTTAAGATTCTAATTCTACTTTATTTCTAAAAACGAATCGTACGGGCTTCGCTCTGGTCGACCGACCCGTTTAGCTGGTCGGTCGACCACCTCCTGCTGGGCTTCTGTTATTTCCGGCCTTTCTTGGAAATTGGGCTTCATGAAAATCAGGCCTGGTCGGCCGACCCGTTTGGGTGGTCGGTCGACCGCTTCTGTACGGAAGTCTTCGGATTTTCTTCTGCTTTGACACTTGGTACTTGATTTTGACTCCAGTTGACTTTTTATTCCTTAATTAAGCAAAAGACTTGAGGATACGAATTTGGTGCCAAATCGTCTCTTTTCCGCATAAATCTGTAAAAGTGCATAAAAATACGAAAGTACACAATTTGTGGGAAATAAAGGCTAAAACATAGTAAATGAGCGACCAAATACGTGTAAAAATAGATGTAAAACATCATAAAATAGACACGTATCAAATTCCCCAAACCAAACCCTTGCTTGCCCTCAAGCAAGAAATAGACTCGATCTTAACTAATGGAACGATTTCAATCTCAGAGCGAAATTTACATGTTAACCTATACCAATGCCAAGTACAAAATGAGAAAGCATTTAAATCATGCAAACGAGTTATGGTGTTGTCAGATTTGCAAATAAAGAAACTATAGAGACTTATACCATGGACTCTCGCGGTACGCTCGAGACACTCATGAAGCAAAGGGTGAGTATATGTAAAAGATAGAAAGAAGTATATTGTAATGACACTCACCTAACTGCGACCCATGGAAACATGCCTGCAATCTAACATGAACAAGAATTCTACAACTTTGTATAACAACCTTATTAAGTGACCCAGATACATGCAATTGAGGTAATGAAAGATATGTGAGGTAAAAGGTAAAAGTGGTTAAGATGTTTTTGGATATGTGGGGTCAGTAGCCAAGCTAGTAAACCGAATCCCAACAACATACTTCGCGACTTTTTGATATTAAGAAAATGCTCTTTTGTAGCACAATTCTCACATTAAATAAGAAAGGACTCCCAAATATTTTGAATGAAGTACGGGAGTGATAACATATAAAAGAAAGGAATTTCCAATTTTTGGAACGAATTTTTCTGATGGTGCCAGTTAGTCGGCCGACCCGTATATGCGGTCGGTCGACTGACTTTCGTATTTTTTCGGATTTTTTTTTCGTTTTTTTTTTTTTTCTTTTCTTGCTTTCTTTCTTTCTTTTCTCTTTTTGCTCATAATAGCATACAAACCAAGATGCCTCAAAAAAATAAACCAAAGACCACAAATACTAGCTTGGAAGGGTAGGCTAAGTATGGGATGTAGTTTTGGGGGAATAAAAAGGCAATTTTGGCTATGTGAAGCTTATGGGTAAATTTGAGAGAAGGGATCCCAAATGCACGTACCAAGACTCACAAAACGAGATAGTAAAACAGGTATATAGCAATTCAAGTTCATGTTTATGCATATTGATGTAACATGTTCCAAGGGGAGTACTACTCACATCCTAGACAACTGGTTTAAGAATGAAACCAGGAAATAAAGCTCTAAAACTTAGAATGTATAAGTAGGTCGCCAAGGTATAAGTCAAGTCTCAAGATATGCAAGTTGACAAAAACTCGTAGATATGCAAAAGACTTTCATACTAAAACAAGTTGACAAGGCAAGGTAAAGGCATAAACATGTAAGATAGCTAAATCATCCTTGAAATACTTTCGTTCCGACTCGACCTATATGCTAAAATAAACGTGCATTTTTTTGGATTTTTTTTGAATTTTTTTAATTTTTTTTGGATTTTTGTATATATAAGGAAAATAAAGAAAAGAACGATGCAAGACAGAAATGCAATAAACGTGTGACAAAATGCAATGCATGTAACACGAAACCATTCCCCAAACCAACCCGCACAATGTCCCCATTGTGCATTAGCCTAAGTAAAGGTTTCAGAAAATTAAAAGACAAATGCAAGTAAAATAAAATAAAGGAAAAACTGGAAAGAACTCACTGGGGTAAAAGATGTATGAGAAAAACCTCCCCAAACCAGCGTAAGCTGGGAGGTTTTTGGTGGCCAGCAGTGCCACTCAAGTACCCAAGACGGTTGCACGATTCCCGAGGAAGAGAAACGAAAGACTGCGACGGACAGTAGGTCGACCGACCGGTGTTTCTGGTCGATCGTCCTCCTGTGAACAGCGAAAAAAATCGGTGATACAGCGCGTCTGGTCGACCGACTGATGTTTCTGGTCGGTCGACCAGCTGAGTCCTGGAGGTCTTCGTTTTTTTTTTTTTTTCTCGGAAGTCCCGAAAAAGCAAGAAAATATGCGCGCCCAACAATGCGCGAGATGCCAAAACGATTCTAAAAGTCTTAACTACTAGCAAACCAAACTAAAAAGTTTCACACAACATAAAATAAATTGTCTTAAAACTGCAATTTAAAAAATAACTATCCGCTGAAGATGCGGAGGATATCCGACCACGGCTTCTGACGGCACGCCGTAGTCTCCACTGTTTTTGCTTCAGTGGCAAAACACATCTTCTTTCCTTCATCGCAAAGCATATGCGACGGTCTCTCTGCTTGAGCCTGCCTCCTCTTCTTTTTCTCTTCTCGATCCACGACGTCTGGATCCTCATCCTCTCCATAGCTTAGGCATCCCATTCCTCCTCTCTGGATGATAACTTCCTTCTCCTTGGGTTTCCCCAAACCAGTTCCTGCAATAGTCACGACAGAAGTGTCCTCCCTATTGCTCCCAATCTGGGGCGGAGGTGTAAAAACAGATACAGGAACAGGTAATAAAGGTGGAGAAGTAGTGATAACCTCATACTTCTTTTCAGAAGTTATAGCATTACATGTAATGGGGGTCATAGCATCCTTCTTCCTATAGGATAGGCCATAGATGATAGAATGTTTGCCTACTTTGAAGGTTAGAGTTCCAGTGCCTACATCTATAATGGCACCTGCAGTGTGAAGAAAGGGTCTTCCTAGAATGATGGGTATATGGGCATCCTCTGGGATGTCCAAAACAACAAAGTCTACTGGGAAGAAAAACCTGTCTATACGCACAGGGATGTTTTCTAGCACCCCTATAGGTTCCATAGACGTGCGATCAGCCATCTGGACCGTCATACTGGTCACTGCAAATTCGGTCATTCCTAGTTTTAAGGCAACGCTTAGGGGCATGACACTTATACTAGCACCTAAATCGCATAAAGCCTTTTTGACTGGGAAGGTTCCTATATTGCAGGGGACAGAAAAACTTCCAGGGTCTTCTAATTTATGGGGGGCAATGACATGAGTTAAAAAGCTAGATGACTCTTCAGTGAGAGCCACAGACTCAACCTTTTCTAGAGACCTCTTTCTTGACAAAAGCTGTCTCATGAATTTAAGATAAGAAGGAACTTGTTGAACTAATTCTAAAAATGGAACTTGGACATTTAATGAACGAATTACATCTTTGAATTTATCAAAAGATACCTGATCCTTCGAAGGCACGAGTCTCTCTGGGAAGGGAGCAGCTGAGGATTCCGTATTTGCAGCCCTTTTTAAAAACCTGGGGGTCTTATCACCCCTGAAAAGGAAATCCCTTAAGTTATTCGGCAATTCTGGACGAAAGGGAACCTCGGACTCTGCTTCAGTGGTCGGTCGACCAGTATCCTTGGTCGGTCGACCAGTCTCCTGTTCTGGAAAAATTTCCGGATCCTGCTCTGTGGTCGGTCGACCAGAATTTTCGGTCGGTCGACCGACTTTGCTGTTACTCGCTGTTCTTTCTGTTTCAGCCCCCACTTTAGCTCCACTTCGCAGGGTTACGACGTTTAGAGTCTCCTTCTTCTGGTCCGGTTTAGTTGGAAGCTGACCCGGAGCCCTAGTATCATTCTTGCTCGCGATTTGAGCAATCTGGGACTCTAACATCTTCATCCCCGCCTCTCTAGCCTGTGACTCCTTCTGAACCAACCCTATAAGGTTTTGGATAAGAGTATCTGTGTTGGGTGGTGGATTAGAAGGTGGTTGAGGGTTGAAAGGTGGTCTTTGGAAATTCTGTTTATGTGGGGGTACATATGTGGAATTTTGCTGAGGTTGCATATGTTGTGGGTTTTGAACATTCTGGCTTGTCCACCTTAAGTTGGGATGGACATTGTTATTATTTGGATCATAGAAATTATTCCCACGGTAATGCTGAAAAGCGGCACATGTTTCATTAGATGAAGTGCAGAACTTTGACACATGCCCTTCTCCACCGCACCTCTCACAAGCAAAGGGTCCGTCCTGAACGGCGTTCACCTGGTAAATTCCTCCCTTGCTTCCACTCCCTAGATCGAGCTTTCCTGCAGCCTCAAATTTTTCTAGTTTGGCCGTTAAGGCCTCAATTGCTGCCAGGTTGTACTCTGATTTTCTCTGATTTCCTCTGGAAGTACCATGCTCAGCGCGGTGCACAGCAACATCTTCTATTAACTTGAGACCTTTGGTCTCTCCTGAATTATCCTGGAATCTTCCATTAGCTGCAGCATCTAAGTAGGCCCTGTTGTCATCATAGAGGCCATTGTAGAACTGGTTGCAAAGGAACCATTGTTCGAATCCGTGATGTGGTATGGATCGAACAAGTCTCTTGAACCTGTCCCACGCCTCGCTAAAGTCTTCATTGGGTCCTTGCTTGAAATTAGTAATCTGCGCTCTTAAGGCGTTAGTCTTTGATGCAGAATAGTATTTCCTGTAGAAAGCTAGGGCTAAGGTGTTCCAATCTGTAACTCCCGCAGCAGTGCGGTCAAGGTCCCTGTACCATTCTCTCGCAGAGTCCCTAAGGGAGAAGATAAACATGGTCTGTTTAATCTGGTCCTGCGTCACTCCTTCTGGGGGTGCTATAGAGCATATGTAATCTGTGAAGATTTCAATATGCTTAGCTGCATCCTCATTGGCCGAACCTCCAAATTGGCTTCTTTCAACCATAGTAATATAGGCAGGCTTGGCCTCGAATGGCTTCCCAGTACCTGCAGGTAAAGTGAACCCTTTGTATAGGTCCTTTGCCTGAGGCATAGAGTGACTGGCAATAGTAGCTTCTTCTGTCATGTTATCTTCTTCTTTAGGAAAGACTGAAAAGTGGGTAAAAGGTGGTGTTTTTGGTGAAAGTGGATTGATGGGTGAATTTGGTTGTGAAGGTGGTGTTTTTGGTGAAGATGGTGGTAACTCGAAAAGGTCTTCTTGAAATAAAGAGGATGGTGACCCTCCCTCTTGATTTGCTAGAAGTTGCTTTCTTCTTTCTCTAAGAGTCCTCTCAATTTCAAGGTCAAGTGGTAGGAGTTCTCCTTGAACTGACCTGCGCATAAGAGGAAACTACAAGAAAAAGGTGAGAAGGTTTAAGGAACAAAAAGTTCCTTAAACAAAGAGAAACAAAAACAAAAAACAATAAACACTGGCGTCACCTCCCCGGCAACGGCGCCAAAATTTGATGCCCGTCGTTGAGGGTACCAAAGATAAATTTATAATTCCTAACCTTAACAATAGATAGTGAAAGTCAGGGTCGAACCACAAAGAGGTGGGGAATGTTTATTGTCTTAATGTTAATGTTTAAAGGTAACAAGTTTTGGGGATTTGATTGGTTGATGCTATATCTAAGGCAAAGATAAAAATAAAACAAGAATTAAAAGATGGGAATAAAAATATAATTAAAGGGGATGCTAGGATGTTTGGGTAATAATTAGCTAAGGCAAAATAAATCCTAAGGTCAACATGTATTGCAGTCGCGTAAGGGGATGTAACATATCTTTTTAGGTCTATGCTACCTAATAGCTCCTTTCGGCCTATGCTATTAGTTCCTAGGTCTCACAATTATTGGGTGTCAACAATAAGGGTGATTCCTAAATCCCAGGTTACATACCTTTCAGCCTTGAGTAACCTATCCGTCTTAAGGTGTAAACCAATGCCCTTCCCGTATCTTTCAATCTTGGGTAGGTCATTACTAACATCCTACAAGTCTCCTATTGGTCTCATTGCAGGATATTATAATTTATAAGAAAAGACGAAATAAGAAAACAGACGCGAGTGGTCGACCGACCGGCTACTCCAGTCGGCCGACCACGGCCTCGGTCGACCGACCGACTATTCCAGTCGGCCGACCGTGGTCCTGCTACAGGTCGGTTTTTTCGGATTTTATTTACCTATGCATATTATCCCCTACATCCTAACATATGAAAATTAGCTACTCATGACTGTTAAGACGATTGTAAAATTGGGAATAAACATGGAAAACATAGTAAATGAAAACATGCAAGATTCAAATAAAGCTTGGGATTCTAACTTAACAATTGTAAATAAAGAAATAAGAACAATAATGAAAACTAGATTAAAGAAGAATTACCACAATTGAATTTAAGGAAGAAAGGGACAAACTTTATTGAATGCTTGGGGATTGCTGAAAGATTACAGAACTTATCGTAAAACTAGATACTAAAACTTGGTGATGAAGGTCTATAAAAGATAGATGATTTAAAGATAAAAAGATAGTTAAAAGATATAAAACCCTAATCACAAGATTAGTTTATATAGGGTAAAAACTAAGAGTTTCCTTAAGATTCTAATTCTACTTTATTTCTAAAAACGAATCGTACGGGCTTCGCTCTGGTCGACCGACCCGTTTAGCTGGTCGGTCGACCACCTCCTGCTGGGCTTCTGTTATTTCCGGCCTTTCTTGGAAATTGGGCTTCATGAAAATCAGGCCTGGTCGGCCGACCCGTTTGGGTGGTCGGTCGACCGCTTCTGTACGGAAGTCTTCGGATTTTCTTCTGCTTTGACACTTGGTACTTGATTTTGACTCCAGTTGACTTTTTATTCCTTAATTAAGCAAAAGACTTGAGGATACGAATTTGGTGCCAAATCGTCTCTTTTCCGCATAAATCTGTAAAAGTGCATAAAAATACGAAAGTACACAATTTGTGGGAAATAAAGGCTAAAACATAGTAAATGAGCGACCAAATACGTGTAAAAATAGATGTAAAACATCATAAAATAGACACGTATCAATATATATATATATATATATATATCGACCTGGTTATTTTTGTACCAACGTTCTTGCAGGTGAATAATGAGGTAAGTAATATGTGAGTTATCATTAATGTTGTGTGTTAGAAAGATGTGTGAGATATGAAATGTGGATCGAGTTGGATGATTTAATTGATATTCCAAGAGGATGGATGTGTATTTGTTGAGCAATAGTTAAGAGTGGTGTGACCCTATGATTTCGGTATTTTGAAAATGTTCATATGATTATCCAGTATTTAAATGACTATCGTTAGTATATGACTCTGATGTTTAACTCCTTGTAAGGATGAGTAACTCAGTTGATCTTATAATTATACGTTATAGTAATCCATGTCTAGTGATATGCGGAATGTGTTTCCCCAAGCCATGAAGGTATATAGTTATGTGTTGCGTATATCGTACTTAAGATTTTATGCCTATTATACGCATTTAAAGTTGATATGAAGTTCGTAATCAATAAGTGACATCGTAGTACCTCCTAGGTTATACTTCCGTACTTGAATAAGTTGTGATTAGGTGATGGTAGAAACTAATTTGTTTATATACACGCGTATAGCTATCGAACTATATAGTTGAGCCTACCTTCAGTTTCGAAACCTTTAGCGTGTTCTAGATGATAATTGTTGTTGAAATGAGGAATGAATGTTAATCTGGTACTACGTGATGTCTATGCTTCGAATGTATGTCAACGTGTTACGGGAGAAGAATGGCTGAATTTCGATGTAGAAATGTGAAATTGTAACGGAACCAAAATTTTAAATAAACATTCAGAATAATGTTGCCTTGTTGGTACAGGCTATCAATGTAAAGGTGTTCCATATTCGAGTATGAAAATTTTATGCATGATAACCCCATAGTTGGGTTTACAATGTTTTTGATCTTATGTTAATAGGAGTTATATTTTGAGAGAAATAAATCTCTTAGTTGACAGTGGTCAGATTGTTACCGCATAGTCCCGTTTTGACCCATCTTTTTGTAAAAGAAGTTATTTAAAATCTGGTTATTGTTTATGCATAATTCCAGCTCTACTGTTCAGAATGTTCGTTCATTTTTTCAAAATGATACGCCATGTAAAATCTTAACGAGCCGTTATTTAATTGTGATTTTGCAAGTTGCCTAATTTTCTGTAGAATTGTTGTATTTAATTATGATTTTTGTGAGTAGCTGCATAACGTTTAATTGGTGAAATTGCGAGATATGTAAGTTTCATATAGAAGTTTAATCAAATGTGAATTGTGTGGTGTGACTATGTGATATCCCGATATAGCATCAGTAACATGAATAGTAGGCATATAATATGAATATGAACCTCACTATATGATAGCATATTTTTGTTATTTCGTCAAGTTTAATATAGACTCATTTCAATTATATGTCTAACATTATGACCTCAAAATAATTATGTGCTACTCGTATGTGATGTCAAAAGCATGTTTATCTGAGAAGAGTCTTGCCAAGTGGCAGAATGAAATTTAACTGGTAAGCTTGTTAGCATGATATAGTAATCTAATGGTTATACGTAAATGTGATTAATTGAACAATGTGAACCTTGTTGATGTTCTTTCGGATATTGATGGTTTATCACTGTCTAGTTTCCTGTGATTATAATCTTTATAACTTTTCCAAGTGTATTGTTATACCATACCGAAGATTGCATATTGTTATATTCAGAATCTGCTCACGATGTGTTAAGTTATTAATTGTTGGCATATGACTTATGGAAGCATTAGTCTTGTGATTGTTTACTTTTATCGTTAAAATTTTCATAATTCATGAGTGAGAAGAACAATGTCTTAGTAAAGAAGATTAAGAATACTTCGTGTAACCTTGTTTCAATCTGTAGCCTGTGAAATTGTCTTTTGACACGTATTTTTTTGATCACAAACTACCCTTTCAATGTTTCAAACATTCCAAATATTTTCAAAGTGATAAACCAGGTTTAAGCTTAATGTTTGATACTTATGGCGTTTGTTGCAAAATGACAATTCTGTAGCTATGTGTAGATGAAATCCAGCCTGAATGTTTAATTGTTGCGCATTGTATAAAATCCTTATTGTGCAAGTCATACATGATAAATGATGTCATGTGAGTGGACGGGAAATGTACCTAAGTGATTTTGTTAACTAATTGATATCTAGGGATGTTAAAGACCTTGTGAGTCTATGAGTTATGTATGTCTTGTGAAATATGTCAATGTTCCATGTTTAATTACGTTAATTAATTTTGCGCTATGTCTTTTCCTAAATATGATTTGCTTCTAAAATATGATTATGAGCATGGAACATTTTAAATTTTCAAGTATGAACTATGAGCTTCTTGATTGTTTACATTGTTGTTAATATATTAAATTTGTGATAAAATTTCAAGGGTATGCAAGTGTTACCTATTCTGATTCTGTTTTACTGCGCAACACGATTCTACCGATCCTAATACTTTATTATTGTTCGAGGTTATATGTTACATGATAATTGATATGACTCTCTTACGAGTGCTTATTTGAGTTGAATATTAGCAATTATATTATTCTATTTTGATAGTTAATAATTTCTATTGATAGGATAATCCTTTTGTTTGTGAGACGGGTTGAGTTGTGAAATCGGTAAACTTTTGGTAATTGATTAGTTGTTTATGCATAAGGGTTTTGTATTGGGTTGGTTTGGTATAGCGTCCAGATCCTTATTTTATTAATTGTGGAATGATAAGTATACATACAAGTATGTCTATGAACTTGGAAGGTAAGTACTGAGGAGATTGAGTTGCTCATGAGTCTAGAATAAGACCATGAATGATGTTGTGTTGAGATTGAGATTGCAGTTCAGTGTCTAGTCGAGTTGTCTCATTCTTTGACCTTGACTCGTGGGTGAGTAGCTTAGAGTTTCACTCTCTAAGTGTTGAGCAATTCCTTTCATGGGACATTTGACAATATTGATATTGAAATCGAGATGGGAGTTGGTTACTAGTATTGGGATATGAGTTATTAGGCCGTTGTGCCATGTTGTGTTTACAATCCAGTATGACCTTGATTACTGAGTCATATTCTGGGTTTGAAATCGATATTGGAACGGAAGAACTGATAGCTTCTTTATTCCGCCGGTTCACTCACCCCTTGTGTTTGGGTCTTAGATTCGACGATGAGTGCGATACTTGGTTACTGGGAGTGGGATGTTATGAGATAAAGTAATGAGTAAGACGGAGTAATGAGCTGGGATTTGTATAATGAGGTTATGAGGACGTAACCGTGTTTTAAGGAGGATAGGATTGTAAAACCTTGATGATTTATTATGATATGGCTAGTTGTTACTTCTGTGATAATCTTGGTCACTTCTGTGGTGCTTTGTATTGTGTTTCGTGAAGTATCCTTTATTTTAGTGGTACGTTAAAACTTTGAGGACAAAGTTTTCTTAACAAGGGGAGAATGTGACATTGCGAATTTTAAAAGTACCTCTATTAGTTAAGGATGTTATATGAAGTCACGCCTTGTGTTCGTTACGTGTCATGTGACCAGTTTGTTGACCATGGGATGGTGAACTTCGGGACGAAGTTCATTTTAAGGAGGAAAGATTGTAATACTCCGTATTTTTATTATAGTTATTTTATTATTTAATAATTATTTGGGCGTGCTAATAGTTATTTAAACGATCGTATTCGATAATTAATTTATGGAATAAGTGTGTTATTGTTATATCTCGTCTTTTCTTTATAATAATTAATATTATAGTTATCGTGTCGATATATTCAAGGATTATATTAACACATAACGTATATAATTGATTTTTTTTATATGTCGTTGGTGAGAGTCGAACTCGGGATCTTTGGCACACATTTGTTTTGGGCCTCGAATTGTGTGCTACCTTCGACAAAGCCCACATCACGTGACAAACACATCTCACAAAACAAACACAAACATCAGATATAATGTTCAGCCGCCATATATTAACCTAAACCTAGACCTAGTTCTACCCTAAACGACACACTACCAACACTTCTACAGTACAGCCGCCGCATCAGGGCGTAAGACAGAGGGTTCACACGGTGGCCTAGGGTGGTCTAGGGTGGTTCGTTTGGGCAAGGAAATAGGTATGCTCACCACCTTTATGTTTTCGCAGTTTTGTCATCCTTTTTCATTCGAATTGTTCAAACCGTATAAGCATGTTATGTTCTGATACTTTATGTGATAATGATCTATGATGTTCAGTAGCCATGTTTAGACCTAGGTAGTGCCGTCGTTGACCACCGTTGACCGCCGCATGGGGTGTTTTATCGCCTGTGTTATATTCGTTTATTGACGTTTTCAGAACAGAGTTGTTTGTGTGATATTCGTGTGTAATTGCGATGTAGTTTCTGTCCATGATTGTTATGGGTGTTAATGTATTTGGATGGGTGGTAGTCATGGTGTTTGAGTGGTGGTTAGCACGGTGGTTAGTGGTCGTTCAATACGGTTTTGTGTCGGGTTTTGTCGAAGGGTCTGAACCGCTTGTTTTAAGACCATTGTTGCTGCTGGGTTGTCGGGGGTTGTTTATGGGTGTCGTTATGGTGGCAGCCGCTGCCGTGGACTCCCCTGGAACCACCGTGGCTCAGAGGAGAGACCGGTGGTGTCGCAGGCGAGGCCAGTGGTGGTGTTGGGTGGCTGCGAGGGTGTTAATGTGGTGCCAACAGTAGGTTTATTAGCGAGTTGGGTTGTTGCTTCGTTACGGTTTCGCGTGTTGTCTTCTATTGCTGGGGTTTTGCTTGTTTGATAGCATCATCATTACATAATTATTATTATTATTATTATATTATTATTGGTATTATATTATTATTAATATTATTATTAGTTTTATGTTTATCAATGTTGTTAGTCATTATTATTATTATTATGATTAATGTTATAATTAGTATTTATATATTAAAACTAATTATTGTTGTTATTGTAATAATGTTGATATTATGGTTAGATTGTTGTTAGTGTTGTTATGATTTTAATGGCATGATAATAATGTTTTGATATTATTATTGCTGTTATCACTAAGCGTATCATTAGCAATTGTTATGGTTAATATTGTTGTCAATGAGCATTGTGACTAGTATTAATTACCTATATTGTGGTTGTTCTCGATTTAGCAATATTTGGTTATTTGAAGTCCTGCTATGTTTAGTAAGTTTATAGTTAGCGAGTTATAATGAACTAATGAGGATTGATATAAGTAAGGAGTTAATATTAATTGGTATATATATGAGTATGTTGTTATGTATATTTGAAATGTGGGATAAGTGTATCAATTATAAATGTGATCGAATAAATTTAATAGTGTTTGGTGGTATGGTTAGAAATTGATATTGAGTACTATTTATAGGAACTGAGTTCGAGGTGGAATAATTCTGGCAGCTGTTCGGTTGTCTTTCTGTGAGTCGAGGTAGGGGATATTCATGTCCGTGGTTGTGTTGTGACATGAGGTCACTCATTATATGATTGATATATTTATTTATGAATGTATTATGATTGATTGAATATTATTGATTATCGTGGAGAACGGGGCTTTTGAAATGGGTCTTGTGATATGGGACTTGTGATATGGCCATGGAGGAGTGGGGTGATGGAAGGTGGGGTGTGATGGAGGTGGAGTGGTTGATTGAATGATATGGAGATGGAGGAAGAGGCAGTTTTGTTGTTGTTTATGTTTTGTCTATTTTACCTACTCAACCTCGTGGTTGACCCTGTGTATTCGTGTGACACCTACGATGATCCGGAATGGGGAGTAGATTTTACAGGTCAGAGACAGTTGGATTAGGAGCACGGGCATGGAGAGAGACATGGCTTGGACCTACTTAGAATTAGATCACATACATAGGTGTAATCAGTTGTACCCTTTTTTTTTTATGCGTAGTGTTGTAACATCAAAGTTTAAATTCTATCGGTTTTATATAAAGTACTTTGTATTGTTTTACTTTGTTATTCACTACCTCGGGCTTTCCGAGATGGTAACAGCTCTATTTATTCGAGAATGTCTTGCTAAAGGCTCTTGAATAAATTGGGGTGTTACATACATCAACAAGAGATAGGTCACCAAGTGACTCGACTCCACCAACAAAGAGATGGGTCAACAATTGACTCGACTCTAACTAGATTGGTCAACAATTGTCTCGGCTAGACTACTATGAGCAGGCCGACAATTGACTCGTCTATATACTACGACATCCCCAATCTCAGACTATACAACCCCCTGGTAGGACGACATCAAATGACTGTCCCAGTCTAAACCTGGCCAGACTCTCGGAGCGCAAACAAGTTACGATCCCCGATTCGACAAGTGCACAAGGCACCCCAAGACCCGAACTAGCTAGGAACGAGATATCCCCGAAGGCCGGCAGACAATCTAAGACCTGACCGTGAGGACCAAGTCACTACGGCCAACTAGCTATACGATGCAATCAGGTAAGAATTCGAGTACTATAGCAGCGCACAACAGGTGTACACAAATCACATAATGTCATCTCAAAGATGTACAACAACTCAAACTCGAATGACAATCATTTCATATATCTTATTAGAAACATTCATTCAACACTTAGCCGACTTCGGAAACTAATTTGAGGCGAGAGCCGGTGTCCCTTTCGGTTGCCCGACCGGGGGTTCTTTCTCCTCAAACTGATTTCCGAACCCGACACAAGTGCCGCCCAATTTCTTGGACTTCAAGCACGCATATCATACATGTGAATATACGACCAAGAAATTTAATACCAAATATCTTAGCATGTAATTCAAGACATCAAGTAATATGAGCACTTGCAACTTACGTAGTTCAACCCGGCCATAGATTAACATGTGAATTAGTATCGGAACTCAATAAGAAAGTTATATCAAAAACCATCAATTAGATTCATATAAAACAGGCTTATAACCTTTCAATATACACATTAGACACGTTACTACTCAAGTGATACCTCATTTCGCGAATAAACGACGAATATCAATTTACTACCAATCATGCGATCAATTAACATAGAACGAAGGTAAATTCGATTAACGAGTCTCATATTAAATAAATATACATCTCAAATCAATTATATGAGCCTCACAACATGATTAAAATATGCTAAGACTCTTAACAAGCAACTCCCTAAAAGTTAACTATCTCCATGCACAATTTCCGTAATCAATTCCTTATGAGCTAATCGACTCGAGACGGATAACCACGCTTCTTATGATGACTTTCCTAGATCCAATATAAATATAAAACCAAGTATATATACCACCAAACATCACTTAAAACATCCTAAAAACAATTGGGAAACAAGCCCCCAAAACAGCTCGAAAAACAATTAAACGAGCAATCGACTCGAGATGGATAGCCACGCTTCTTATGATGACTTTCCTAGCTCCAATATACATTTAAAAACAAGTATATATACCACCAAACAACACTTAAAACATCGTAAAAACAATTGGGAAACAAGCCCCCAAAACATCTCGAAAAACAATTAAACGAGCAGAAAGTTACAGCGGTTTTTGCGCAGCCTGCGCAAGGGGGTGCGCAGCTGCGCCTGGGCTGCGCAGCCTGCGCAAGGGACTGCGCAGCCTACGCCCAAGCACGATCCAGGTTTGCTCACACGCATTTCCTGCAATTCGTTAATTCATTCTATCTTTCAACAAACACTTCTAAACCATGATTTCTAGTATAAAACCTATATTATCAGCACATATCAACCCATAACAATCCCAAGTGTATCTCATATATGATCTTTGAACAAAATCAAGCATTTAAACAAGCATAACAATCAAAATCCCAAATTTTACCGATCTTCATGTATACTCACAATTTCCATTCAAGAGATGAAATTAACATAATTCTTCAACAATAAACATGATAAGAAGTATAAAGAAGATAAAAGCAAGCCTAAACATGTTCCTAAACACAAGATTTCATCCAAATCACAACAAGCATGCTACTTTAACAATTAGGCCGAGTTACTCATAATCGTCACCTTAAGAGAGCGATTCTTCACTTCTAATCTTCTACAATATACGAGTCCTTGTCCGGGTCGTCTAAGTTAGCTCCTACGAACAACAAAAACGGATTAACATGATGTATTTCGAGATTTCCCCCAAACAGCCCCAAAATGAAAGTCGATGAAACGGAAATTGAAAGAGATAGAAAGATTGCAAATCTCGAGAGGATTCCGAAAATATAAAATTCACAAATTCTTATTTGCAACGACACTATCCGTCGCAAGTTTGTGACGGATACCGTTTTCTCTCACAAAATACCCACTTTTTCTCTCTCTCCAACACTATTCATGTGGTCCCCTTTCTCCACTAACTCATTTTGTATCCATTTTATCTCACAAAACATCCGTCACAAATTGTGACCCGTCGCAAGCAAGACTTGCTATATAAAATTTACCTTGATACGAGTTCGGGAAGGGGTCGAGATCGTCGTTTGAAGCTTGATGAAAATGGAGAAAATGGAGTTTTTCCTTTAACAGTGGAATGTGTTTGTGAAATGAAGATGTCGATGAAGAGGAGGGTTTATGTAGGGTTTAGGTTGTCCTTTTTACTTTTACTTGAGTCGGGTTTATTTGTTTGTGATACGGACTCAAGTCGGGAAATGAAATGCCAAGTGAAACAATGTCTTAAGATTAAAATATCTTAAAACGGAACTTAACGGAAAACTTAAAATAGAACTTACGATTTATTATTAAAATAATATTATATTCCGAAAAATACTTTGAAATCATTAAAATATTATTTACGAAAATACGGGATGTTACAGCTAAAATGGCCGGAAAAATTAACCCATATTAGTCATATTAGATATGTTCATCATCATATTTTTCTTGAGTGCCAAAAGTTTCTGGATTTTTAATTTTAAATTTTTAAAAGTTAAAGTTAAAAATTGAAATGTAAGAGTCACAAAATGATTATTTTGGTCCTTGAACAGTGTTATTCTGATTTTTTCTGTCCTTTTCAGTCCACTGAGTGTCTTGGAATATGTAAAAAATTTATTAGTATTTTATTGCATTATTTATAAGGTAATTTTGAATTTCCGTTTAAATATGCATGTTTATACGTATTATTTCGAAATAAATTGTTTATTTCGGTTATATTTATGTTTTTAGGATCTGAAATTTTAAGAAAATTTTCAGAATGTTCAAAAATTTGAATTTTGAATTTTCGAAATATTGTATGACTCAATTGATTTTTATATTGTTTTTCCCGTAAAACCGATAAAATTCCGAACAATATTATAATTAATACGTTAAATCATGTTCAAAATTTGAGTAACACTAAATTTTGAAACCTAAATGTGTTAGGATGTTTAACTTAATCGTGAATATTGATTCACATAATGTTAAGTGATTTTAAATGTTAAAATCACGCTGTTCCATAAAAGCGTGTTATTGTGATAACGATATTTAAATTATGTTAAATAGGACGATTTGGCTTAGGATTGGCATGTTAGTTGCATTTTTATAAGCATTGCATATTTATTTATTTATGAATGTCATAATTTATTTACGTAATTTGGAATTATGTATTTTGCTTAGTATGACCTTAGTCTTTAAATCGATATTTCCCATAATGTAAGGGGTTATCGATTCGGTTGTAATTTAATGTGATCTCGTATCACTTTATTTTATTGCTTTATTTTATTTTATAATGTATAAAATAGATAGAAAATTTGTAATTATTGTAATTCCGGAGATCCTTGAAGACGGTGCCTTTCGGAAAGGAGTTTCGACCAAGACGGAGTTTGCCTTGGGATGCGTGCCGCGTGTGAAGGTCAAGGGACCAAGGAGTTGGTTTCCGAATTTGTAATTTTCATTTAAATTTTCTATTTTAGGAAGGCCATACTAGGATTTATTTATGCTTTTAAGTTTTTATGCTTTTGCTTTATATGTTTGCATGCATAGCCAAATCGATCGTTAATCCATATCATGCATATTCATCGAGTTTATCGACCGTGTCAATTAATTTATCGATAATTCACCGACTTAGTTCACTTATAGGAGATAGATAATAAATTGGCAAGATCTCTTAAGTTATTTAAAATTGAGACATAGCCTTACCAAAGAGTAAAGAACCCACGAACTACTAAATTGGCAAGATCTCTTATGAAACCTTGAAGCTACAAGGGATGAATGTTCCCGATTCTCTTAGTATTGACCGAATCCTTCACTCCCTAAACAAAGTGAAAACGTATCCTCAGTTTCGGGTGAACTTCAACATGCGTAATCAAGAAACCTCTTTGGACGAATTGCATAAGATGCTTGTCCAAGCGGAAAGGGATATGAGACTTAATGAAAGTTCCACGAAGGATGTGCTCAACATCGAGAAAAAGAGCAAGGGAAAGTTTAAGCGGAAGGCTAACAAAGGCAAAAATGTCAAAGCCTTCAAGTAGTGGCTCATAGACCTAGTAGTCCTAGTTGACATCGGTGGTTGGGGCAACTGTTTGGGACGGCTGGACTACACTTTCAATTAACCATGAAAAATTATAAACATTTTTTATATTTGCATGAACTTATATTGGTCTAATTTATTTTTATAATTTAAAACTTCATTTATGAGATTACTGCTTTTAAAAATGAAACAAAGTTTTTTTCCAGTTTGTACATTGCTCTTTATTTCACCAAAACTAGATACCGCAAATTGATTTTTTTTAATTTCTAAATATTTATTTAATTTTCTTTTTTTAAATAATTATTTTTTGATATATTAATTAATCGACTATGAATTATAATCATTTCTCCACCGGCTAAGAAGCAAGACTCAAGTTTCTGAACTTTTTCTTGTTTTCTTGAGAAGTCGAAGTCAAGCCTCTCAGCCGGCCTAGCGGCCGCCGGTCTGGGACCGGCTGAGAGGGCATGGGGTCATTTCTTCTTCAATTCTTCACTTTTTGCGACAAATCCATCTCGTTTGCTCCCGTTTCTTCGTTCCCCGCCTCAATACCTTCAAAATGGGAATCAAAAAGGCATAATCGAGGCAATGGGCATGAAATTAAGCAAAGGCACGCAAAACGAGGTCGAAACGGATCAAAAATGAAGAAAAAACAAAGAAAATCATGACCAATATGAGACTCATCACTTATAAACTTCTTACTTGCTTTTCCATCATGATCCTTTTCATTTCTTTATTAACTTTATCATTATTCATTATCAAACAATCGTACTTTGACATTTATCTTGACGCAAGCACTACGTACTATTAAAACCTTTCGTTATGAAGCATGAAATAATAATGGAGATTTGACGAATTTGAGTTAATTTCGTATAATATTTGGTGAGTCACTGAGTAATTCGGTGAATTAATATAATACATTATTGAGTAATTAAAATGATAAATAGACGATTTATAAATCAATCAAGAAACTAAGTTAACAAAGATACTCCCTCCATTCCAATGAATTCTATACATTTGCTTTATTCACGTTTGACAATACTCATTTTCTTTTATTAATATCTTTAGTTACATATCGATAAAAATTATAAAACTTTGATATTCACAATGTATTCGGTAAAACAATTTAAACAAGATTTCACATGACTATCTTTTATGTTATATATTAGAAGTTGTGTCGAACATTTACTCGACTTATAAATAGTGTTTAAAAAAGTGGAATGTATAGACTTGATTGAATTGGAGGAATTATAATATATAAGGTCGTATAGAGTCTAGGAAAACCAAAAACTTAAGAATATACTTATAAGTAATTTATTTCCGCAGTATGCTTTTTACTCAATATAGTACTTTTGACACCAAATTTTCCATTTGTTGCCCTTTTCTAGAAAAACATTAAATTTAATTCTCTCTTCCTTCTCTCTAATATTGAAACTTTTACCATCTTTCACCCCATTAAAAATTTACAACTATGAACGATTCAAGTCACGAACAGGTAATTAATTCATTTATCTTATTACTTATTAATTTGATTGTTTTTTTTTTAATAATATAGTTTATTTTTTAATTAGGGTTTGTTTATCAACATTAAAAGAAGAAATTGTTAATTATTTAGAAACGAATTGACATGCTTAATACTACGTAGTACTTCAATTGATTTAGAAACCAAATCAACATATGTTAATTGTTTAATACTACTTCTTGTTTAGAAACAAATTCCAAATGAACTACCTTGCTTAATATTACGTATTACTTCAATTGATTTAGAAATCAAATCAATAATGTATGTAAATTGCTTAATACTACGTAATCCTTCAATTGTTTAGATACGTAGTTCATCAATCTTTGTTAATTAGTACTAAACAAACGTATTTCATTAATTTGAGTTTTTTCCGTTTTACTCAAAGAAGTACAGGTATTTTTTGTTTCTTTTCATTTTTTTTTAATATAATGTTGCACGTACTACGTTGTATGTATTTAATGTAGTATGTAAAAATAATAATTTCAGTTTCTCAAAAAAATTATCAAAGTAGTACATTACTATAATATAATTAATTTTTGTTTCACGCAGGACGACATTAGTTTGGAAAATTTCCAAAACGAACGCATAGATACAGCCCATACAGGCCATCATTTCATTACGAGAAAAAAATATTGTTTTTATAAAATTACTCGTCATGAAAATAGGGTACTAAAAAGTAATAAAATAATAATAAAAAAAAAAAAAACTATTACTGTAATATTTACACTATTGATTTTCGCAGTACACATTACAGTGCATTGAGTAAAAATGAACTGAGAAAATAAATTACTTTTCGCAGTACCCGTTTTGATATTGGAGAAAAAAAATTAGAGAGACTAGAGAGAAAATGAAAAAAAGAAAATAAAAAAGATAAAATTGTCAATCGGGTACTGGGTAAAATGTGTACTGCAAAAATCAGCACCTTATAATGTTCATATATCCGGTCGGAACTCGATGGAAGCGGACTCGAAGTGAGGCCCACAATTGTATTGACAAAGTGGAGCTGAGCCAAGTGTGTCTAATTTGTTAGAGGTGTACAACTCGTCAACAGAATCCGGCGAGATGATCGTTTGCGTTGCCGTCGTCGGCCACCAGGTTACTTCCTCTCTCTATTTCTCTTTTAATTTATGGATTTCACAATTGCATCTTTATTTCAATTCTATGTTATTTCAAATCTACTATTCTTTGCAGAATAATCCGTTGTATATTCAAAGTTTCACGGAGGCAGATGATGCCCTCAAACTTCATCACATTGTTCATTGTTCTTTGGATGTCGTCGATGAACGAGGTTCCTTTTTTTGTCTCTTTTATTTGTTTACCTTTCTGATTGCCCTACTATTTTTGAGATCAGCTAGAATTGTCGCTACTCTCTCTGTCGGAAGTGATGATAAATATTTGATCGAGATTGGGAAATATGTTTTCTTGTTAGATCTTCCATTGCTGGTGGTTTGTTTTATCTAATGTCAACTACTTTAGAGTTTGGTTTGTTGGATTGTTGTAGTGGTAACAATGCTGAATGTGATCATGTAATGTAAAACCCTAGATTCTCCCCCATTACGTTATAACTATTGCGAAACAGAAAGAATTTCGTCACTTAAATGGAGTCGCAATTAAAGCTTAACTTTGTGGAAACTGTAACACTAACACCTGGGATTGTTGACTGTATTTTATTAAGAATAGGATGGGAGAATAACACTATAACTACAACATTACACTAGTAGCTAAAGTGTTTCTGCAAATTGCCAGGCAAGGGTTCGATATATGGAGTCTTACCTCTTTGTTATCAACGCAAAGACGAGATGACTCGGCATTATAATTGCATCATCATAACAAATCATTGATGCTTCACAATATTAAGATGTTCAACTAGGCTAGGGAGGCCAAAGATGTTCACTTCATTAAAAGTGTAAATAACGTTTGGATGTATTGGGTTTATTGATTGAGTTGGTTGCGTTTGACATATTATTGTGGACAAATGATCATGGGAATTTTAAGTTTTAGGAAGCATACTTCTGAATGGTCAGGGTGTGCTTGGATACAACAAAGGATGGAAGTGGATGTGAGGGTGAATGAATAGGGTGAGGGGGGCCCTTCCCAAATATTTCCTTTGCTGGAGAGATTTAAATTGCCTTGTAGGAGAGAAATACATGGATCCGTTTTGCTAATCAAATAGGCACAAATAGGAAATGTTTTGCTACATTATTAGTTCCCCAGGCCTCCAATCACCACACTCATTCCCTACAGAATATCTATTGTCACATTTAGGGTGTGTTTGGATAACAAATTGGGAGGGAAAGGGAGGGGAGGGGAATGAAGGGAAGGGAAAGGGAAAGAAAGGAAAGGGAGGGGGAATGAATATGAGTTGTTTGGATAGTTTTCCTTCCAAATCTTGCCATCAATGGAGAGATTATAATTTGGTCTAATGGAGAGAAATTAAATCCTCCCATTTCCCCCCCCCCCCCCCCCCCCCTCCATTTCCCTCCTTTCATATATTGTAACCAAACAATAGAAATTGAATCCCTCCATTTCCCTCCCCTCCCCTTCCCTCCAATTCTCTCAATCCAAACACACCCTTAGGGTGTGTTTGGATAACAAAAATGGAGGGAAAGCAAGGGGAGGGAGAAGGAGGGAAGAGAAAGGGAGGGGAGGGGAGGGAAGGGGAGGGGAGGGGAAATAAGTTATGGGTGTTTGGATACATTTCCTTCCAAATCTCTCCTATTATGGAGAGATTTTAATATGTCTTGGAGGGGAGAAAATGGATCCCTCCAAATCTCTCCCCCTCCATTTCTCTTCTACTCTTATTTGCTATCCAAACAAGGGATTCTAAATCCCTTACTCTCCCTCCCTTTCTTTTCCCTCCAAAACCTCCAGTCCAAACACACTCTTAGTTTTTTTTTCATGCTTTGTTTATCTACATCTTTAACATAGAAAATTTTATAGTTTCACACTTGCACGTGATAATGTATTTTGATTATTTTGTTTGTATAAATAAATTTAGATATTTTGAGGTTAGGCATACAACCATCCTGAACTTATGATGTTTCGAGTTTCAACCTGAGGGTATGTTGAATACCACTTTTGGAGGGAAAGCAGAGGGAAAAGAAGGGGAGATGAGGGTGAATGTAGTAGGTGTGTTTGATACAATTTTCCTCCAAATATTTAGTATATTAGAGAGATTTTAATTTGACTCGGAGGAAGGAAATGGATCTCTTCATTTTCCTTACCCTCCATTAGCTAAACAAACATGGGAAATTGTATACCTCCTCCTCCTTCCCCTTCCTTTCTCTCCCAATCCCTCCATCTAGATAAGGCCTCAGTAGATGCCTTTTTTATTTGTGATATTAGCATCTGAGATTCCTTACCGGCTTACCCATTATCTCTTTGATCTCTCAGTGAACAATCCAAAGAAATCTGGGCCAATGCTGAATGAAACGTTCCTAGGCCTGCTTTACCCAACAGAAAATTACAAAGTGTAAGTTACCATTTCAGTATAATTAATTACTTCTGTTGTGGGAGGGTGTTTTATATTGAAAGGATGTTCTTTTTGCAATGTAATGTTGATGCTAGGAAAGTGGCAGTGATGATTATGTTTTTCTGTTGCTTGTAGATATGGCTATTTGACCAATACAAAGGTGAAATTCATCTTGGTGACCACAGATTTAGATGTTAGAGATGCAGATGTGAGAAATGTAAGTATTTAACTTTGATAGTCCTTTTAACTTCTATCTCTTCTTTGGCTGTTATATTGCGTGCTTTCTTGGATAGTGTAATGCTAGATGATTTTTTTTTTAACTATTTCTACAAATCTGGTATATTTAGTACAGGGTAGAAATGATCTTTACTAGTAGTTCTAGGACGATTGACAATGTGAATTCATCAGGCTTCTAGTTAATACGCTCCCTTTTCAAGTTATCCAAAGAAGATACATTCCAGTATTTTATTTCTAATTTTTGAGTGCAAGAGGCTGCTGGAAGAGTTAGCTTGTGGAAGCAAGTTGTGAGCGATTCTGAGTGATATATTTGGAGTTGTATTAGTGGTTCATCGGTTCCTCTTCTGCTAGACTACTAGTAGGTAATTTTACTTGATACGTTTTAGTACATAGAATGACAAGTTCCTTGTGGATTGATGATTAAGGACGTTCAGTGATCTGAGGGAGAAATTGTTTAGTGCATTGTGTAATCCTTTGTGGCTTAATAGACGACTTGGGAAATATCTAATCACAGCCTAATTATGGTAGGAGACAGGAGTACTATATTTTGGGTATGAGACTCAATCTCTGTACTCGTCATCGACATAATGTGGCAGACGATTCGATTGTGGAATCCTGTAAAGCCTTGCTAAGCATGGGGCCTAATGACAAATGACTCTGTTTGATACTCCCACCCATTCAATAGCGTCTTTATGTTTGATTAAAATATTTCACAGAAAATTATAAAAAACTAAAGAATTTGTTGAATGGGAGAGACTATTTTCTAAAATTCTTTTGAAAGCTGATCACATGCCTTTCTGTTGGAGTAGTTCTTCAGGAAATTCCATGCAGCATTTGTGGATGCAGTTTCAAATCCTTTCCACATACCTGGTAAGAAGATAACATCCCGAACATTTGCGGAGAGGGTTAGCAACATTGTCAAGTCTTTCGGACAGGGTTCATCTTGATGACCATGTGGTGTTCATCCTGGCAATCGTGAAGCCCTAGAATTTGTCGAGTATTTGTGATAACATTGTCAAGTCTTTTGGACAGGGTTAGCAACATTATCAAGTATTTGTGACAACAGTGTTTTCTAGCTTACTGATGGAGACCAATAGTGCCAAATCAGAGAAATGTCGTCACATGATGAAGTGTTTTATAGGCTGAAGCAGTGTACTCTTGTTTAGCTATGAATTTTCAGGAGAACCAAGCATTGAGATTGTTTAAATTTCTGTGGCAATCTTTAAATTACATGTATGCACGATTTTACAGGTTCTGTATTATACTCATTAAGAATTTCATGTTCTACATTTGTGGCTTTTGCCGGGACATATTTGCGCTTGATAATGCATTCCTTGCAGTTTTGACGGTGGAAGTTCTTGCGTATGCCGGAATGATGTTATAAGCTTTGCTTTAGGAATTATGCATCAAATCACGTATGTGGGTGCTGATACACTCAGGGGGAGTTTGATTTGAGAAGGGAAAGGGAATGAAATGAACAAAAAGAAAGAAGAGGAAATGAAAGGGATACTTGGATATTAAAGGGTAAAGGAATCATCGCCCGAAAAACAACTTCCACCACTTCCATGGCTCCACCACCAATACCAACCATATGTCACCACTCACCACCTCCTACACCAACACCACCACCAATGGCAGCGCTGGCGTCCACAGCTTTACACCAGCAATCCTCTTTTCAGCGCGCCAACAGTGTATCATTATTGTTTGAGACAAATCATCTATAGAGAAACCATGATTGATGATCCGCTAAACCCGAAAGAAGTTATTTTCAAGGTTAAAGACCCATCTCGTAAGAATATAAATTGTGGATATTGGTTCATCCATTGTAGATTCAGATCAGCGCCTGGGACAAAAAGAACAATGAAGCAATCCAGCGATAGGAGAACTGGTCACAAAGAAGTTACAACGGCAAAAATAAGTAATAAGCAATCACAACTAAGGCAATCGCCAGTCCGTTCCTCCTAACAAATGCTGAAATGCACACTTAAGAAGGCCATTGTAACTGGCTAACTGCTATGTTTGGTGCCTAGCTTGTAAATTAAAATGGGAAGCTTCATCTTTAGATGGAACTGAAGGACTACAAGAGAAAGAGATCGCCAACAATTCATCATTCAATCAGACATCATTTGAGATAGACCCTTAATAGTGTAATGAAACTCGTTCACTTGTGAGGCCTCCTAAGTACATCATCAACATGTGGACTTTCAAGAAAATAATATGGTCTATCCGCCATTTTGTCACAGAAGTCTCCCGGAATTGATCATAGAGGCTGAAAATCCAAATACAAGTGCGTTTGAATACTCAAAACAATTTGGTTTACTGACTGAGCACATTCTCCTTCTCTTACAAAGCATCACGAGCAGCAATTCGACACGCAATGGCATCAGCAAGTGAGCCCAGTCCCAATTCCAAGCCGGATATTTTGTAATGCTTTAAAGCATAGCAATATAATTAGAAAAAGCATACGAGCACTCTACAACAACGATTGGAGTTAAAAACTACCTTTTTAATCAGGGCTTCATTTGCTCTCCCTGCTAGATCTTCTAAATCAATCTCCTTTCCCTTAACCAAGGCTCGAATGGCATTAATCTATAGGCACTTGGAACACAATCGTTAATTGCCAATCGAGAATGTACAGCTTCTTGTAAGGTTTACTAGAGAATGTCTTACCTCATCTGATGAAGCGTTAAAACGAGCAGCTAGGATATAGGTTGAGTTCTCAGAGATGCCACACCTTTTTAAAGATTCTGTAATCTGCTAGGCGTATGATTTTAATTAGAATGGAAAATAATTACAGATAAACGAGGGATAAATTTGGTTTAGGAAAATTTTATCCATACATGCTTAGATCCAGAGGAGTTGTACACTAGTTCAGAATGAACAGTCCGTGTAGTTATGGAATCCCGTGCCTTGGACTGAAGTGCCTTGTGGGCGGCTGTAAGAATGGGAAAAACATCCGGAACCTGACGAGGGAAATAAATAAAATCAAATACAAGCAGTAAATATATGATAATATGTGACATTGGTAACATTGTCAGAACTCGGAAGCTCACCAGAGATGCATTAAGAAATGAAACTTCTGGGTCTAGGGTTCCGGCTTGCATAGAATCCAGCAGCTCTCTGCAAATTAGCAGAGTGACAATGCTGTGATGTTTAGCAGCCATTCCCAAAGTTTCATACGAGAAGAAGTTGACTAAAAACAAATGTGTGCTTATAAAATAATCGGTTATATGTAATGAGCTAAAAAACTAATCATAAAATTCACATGAATAATAGCCAAAGACCCATTATTCTTAGTTCTCGATTATGATGGAATAAATCAAAATGTTTCTCTAAAGTGGTTGCACTAATGCACTTCGTTCTCTTGTGAAGTAGTGGTCCTTTGATCTTGACGCAATTTTGATCATGGTAATTCGTAAGCAACCTCTTTGTGTTGATAACACGAGGGTAAGAGTGCATACGTCCGACAACCCCCTACCTCCACAATTTGCGGGGAGGCTCTGGATGGTGATTTCCATTAAAAAGAATTCCCCACAATCTTTTATCAGTTACTAGCATATGGTATTCCAAGTTTTAAATTGATCTGTCAGGAGGCCCAAAAGGTTGGAAAGTCATCAACCTCATTGTATGCATTTTTATCAATTTGCATTCACTTTACCATAATGACCTCGTCCTACTTCGCCCATAGTTAAGGAACGCAATGTGTGTTCATACGCTCCTCCCCTTTTCACCCCTCGCTCTATACTCTAGTCGCTAACACCTGCTACAACAGGAAGCATCCAACGTTCTCCAAAGCATCAATGCTTTGTTATCTACCTGAACTACAATCCGCATTTCTACGCGGACCCCTCCATCACAAGTAGGAAATTGTCAAAATATGACCTACAGCTACAACTAGATGAATGCTTAAGTTATGCTATAGTCAGATAAGCGTTCTTACCAAAATAATATACTTATTTTACTATATATCGTGTCAATATGAGATTATGAAACAGACACCCAAGGAGAAAAGGAGATGCATGGATAGAGAGTGATTGAATAGGAAAAAATTTAGTAATTTTTACGGTCGAGGATTAGAACTATGACAGAGTCGAATAAATACAAGAAGTAGTTTGTTTCAGAGCATAATTTAGGGCTATTGTCTCATTTTAATGACATGTCACAAAATTAAACAAATTAGCAAGGGATAACACTCCTACTCCAAACCCCCAAAAATAACAGTTTAGGTTATCGATTTTTGCTACCAAAGCAAAAAATCCATGAGCATGAGACTATAAGAAAGTTTGCTACCCGAAAGTTACATTTCTAGCTCTGCCCCTCCTTAAGATACAATAGTTATACACTTATACTACAATGGCACTTGTGTAGAAATCTCCCATCTTTCTACTTTCAACAGAACAATTAAGAGCGGTGGGCATCGCAATTGTTGCTTTTGTTGCGTAATATCTCCCAAATTCGTTTTTTCGGGTTTGTAGATTTTGGAACACAACAACCTATATATACAAGCACAGCCGATGTCTTACAAGACAGTTGGTTCCATAAAGATTACGATTTGTGAGCTCAGTTATTGAGATTATTACACGCATTTGCGGAGCTAGGATTTGAACGTAGTGGGGGGAAACCAGCAATGGTATAAGGTAAACTCGAAAAAAATAAAAAAAAAATTAACTAAAATCTTTGAAACATTAATCAACCGGCAGTGGTGGTCGCCCCTGCTAGCCCTCTCCCCTATCTCCACCACTAATTTAACCGCGTACAACTACTTTATAATATGTTATTTTTAAATTCAACAACGGGTCCGAGTCACACCCGAACGGAGGAGAAAGAGTCCACTATATAAACCCAAGAGGGTTCCACTCAGAGCCCTAAAATCAATTGGCAATAGAGAGAGTAACCCCTTGCTTTATAATGTGATAATTCTTCTCCTCTTTTATCAATGTGGATAATCCTCACATGTGGAATTTTCGGGTTTCTTCACAGTTATAGACATCATTTAGTAAAATTACTACTCCGTATCATTCACTGGATGAATCAAACTATTAAACCCTAAAAAAATAAAAATGGAACAACCAGATAGAGTAAGAAGTGTAGAGAGAAATATACTTGGAATTAGTGACATCAGTGAACAGTAGAAGAGAAAGTGTGTTAGCAGAGTCAATGTCGAACACCTTCATCTTCCTGACCAGCGTATTAATGGCGAAGCAGTCGGACCCTGGCCTCTTTCAACTGCGCAACTGTTAAATCGGATTTGTTATGATTTTATTGGTGCGATACGAACTAGACCAGCCATAAATTAAACTTGTTACAGATTATAAAGAACCAAACATTTGTAAAAAAAACCAAATAAATTATAAAGATACAAAAACTAAAATTACATAGTGATGTTGAGGCAATGAGGTCTGAGGATGGTGATGATGTTGCAGATAATGACGGCGGAGGTGATGATGGCTATGCTAGACGAGACGATGGTGTGGTATTGTTGAATGATACTGATGGTGAATGATGGTGAACGATGGTGTGACAGTCAGCGAAATCAGAGATGGAGCCGATAATATTCGAGAACGAAGGAGACGATGGTTGTGCGGGGGCGGTCTAGATTATTTGGTGGTTAACACACTAAGGCTAAGTTCTTTCTGGCTTTTTAGAGCTGAACTGAACTGAATGGGGCTGAGCTGAACTGAACTGAAGTAAACTAAACTGAACTGAGCTGAACTGAGCTGAGCTGAACTGAATCGGGCTGAGCTGAGCTGAACTGAACTAAACTGAATTTAATCGAGCTGAACCACTACAAGAATAAACAAAACAGGCGACGGACCAATGGCGACTGAAGGATGTAGTCGCCAAAATGGCGACTGAAGATGAAAAATGGCGACTGCAATCAGTCGCCAATTTGGCGACTGTCATTTTTCCCAAACTTTTTCACCACCGACAAAAAAAAGCGACTCAAAGAGAGGATTGGCGACTGTACTCAGTCGCCAAAATTGGCGCCAAAAAATGGCGACTGTATTAACAGTAGCCAAATAGGAAATTCAGTCGCCATTTTGGCGACTGTGTTTGGTCAGTCGCCAATTTATAATTTGCAGTCGCCAAAATTTTTCACCATAAATCAGAAACAGGCCCCTTTATTCATTACGCGACTCTTTAAAAAAAAAATACAAAAAGGCGAAAAACATCCGCTCTACTTCCGTGACCACCCACCACCTCCGGCGACCCCATCAGCCACCACCACCACCTCCGGCGACCCCATCTGCCACCACCACCGGCCACCACAGCAGCCGCCACCACCACCTAAGAAAACCTTTATTTAATTGGAGGTTTGTATTTTTCTTAGTTTAATTTCGATTTTTAGTTTGATTTTTGTTTTGTTTTGTAGATTTATTGATGTAGTAGCCAATTAAGATCGTCTTAGCTTATTAGGTTGTAGTTAATTAAGTAATAGAGCCAATTAGGATGATAATTAGTGAAATTGGGGGTTAGGGTTCATATGAAATTGGGGGTTAGGGTTCATATGATTAATGTTGGTTGCCTTATTAATGATTTTATGTTTGTAATTTTACTTAATTATGTTAAATTATGGGTTAGGGTTTATAAAAATTGAAAATTGGGGATTTTTGATTAATGTTGTTATGATTGTAATGTTGTATTATGTTGATTAATGTTGTAAATTAATTGGGGTTTTTTTTATTAATGTTGTTAATTAATTTGGGTTTTTTTTATCAATGTTGTAAATTAATTGAGGTTTTTTATTAATGTTGTAAATTAATTGGGGAATTTTTATTAATGTTGTATTATGTTGATTAAGACGATGTTGTTATAAGTTTGTTTTATTTATGTTGTTATGCTTGTAATTGTTATGATTTATAAAAAATGGGGATTTTTGATATATAAGTTGTTATTATCTTACGATTGAGCGAGGTTGTTGAAAGATTTTTTGTTTATGGATTTATGTTTAGATTAAAATGAAGAGATTGGAACGTTCATGGATGTATGATGGAAGGGTTGGTATTAAGAAAAAACGTCCTAATGCTAGGTTTATAGAGGGTGTTGCTGAGTTTATTGAATTTGCTAAGCAACAAGATGAATATAACTCGGTAGAAAATCAACTTAGGTGTCCTTGTAACAAATGTAAAAACATGAAATACACAATTGTCCTTGAGGTACAAGAACATCTCTATACAAACGGGTTTTGTCCAAATTATTATAATTGGATTTCTCATGGGGAAGTATATTCTCCAATTCACGAACATCCTCACATCCAACCTCACATCCAACAACTTGATGAGAACCCATATAGAGATATGATTGTTGATGCCTTGGACTCTTGGAGTACAATGTTCTCAATGATGACGACCATCGAGCTATGAATGAAGAACAACCTCCAAATCCCCAAGCAAAGGCTTTTTTTGACATGTTAAAAGCTGCGGAACAACCTTTATACGAAGGGAGCAGAATGTCATTATTACAAGCGGCCTCTAGGATAGTAACCTTGAAGTGTGAGAATAATATGTCATTTAATGCCGTTGATGGTATTGCTTCTCTGCTTGAGGATGCTATCCCCGAAGATAATGTCATGACTCGAAGTTTCTACAATACAAAAAAAGTAGTTAAAGGACTTCAATTACCGCATCAAAAGATTGACGCATGTCCCGAAGGATGTATGCTCTTTTGGAAAGATGATGCGTTGCTTGACAAGTGCAAAAAATGTGGAATGGATAGATTTCAGACAAGTGATGGAGAAGTTGTTTTGAAACCTAAAAAAGGCAACAAGAGTAATAGAAGGGGTCAAAAGTGTAAGAAACCAATAGCAGAGAACCAATTAATTTACCTTCCTCTTTCCCCAAGACTTCAAAGAATTTACTCTACCAAAAAAATTTCCGAACACATGACATGGCACAAAGAAAATCAGCGTACTCCGGGTAAGATGTGTCATCCAAGTGACGGGGAAGAATGGAAACGTTTTGATCAGATGTATCCTGAATTTGCCGCGGAACCCCGTAATGTGCGACTTGGCTTGTGTACGGATGAATTTAGTCCTTTTACCCAATTTGGTAAGAGATACTCTTGTTGGCCCGTAATGGTCACACCATACAACTTACCCCCTTGGTTATGTATGAAAAGGGAATTTATTTTCTTGTCTCTCATTATTCCCGGGCCTAAGAATCCGAAAGGGCATTTGGATGTTTATTTACAACCATTAGTGGAAGAATTGAGACAGTTGTGGGAAGTTGGGGTCGAAACATATGACGTTTTCAGGAAGCAAAATTTTCAACTTAGAGCTTCACTTTTGTGGACAATAAACGATTTTCCCGCATATGGTATGCTATCCGGTTGGGCTACTGCGGGACAGAAAGCATGTCCTCATTGCATGGTTGAAAGTAAAGCTTTTTGGCTTCCAAATTGCAAGAAAATGAGTTGGTTTGACTGTCACAGATGCTTCTTACCAGACGGTAATCTTCTAAGGAGCAACAAAAAAGCTTTCAAAAAAGGTAAACAAGTACTTGATGAAGCTCCAGTTCATCTTCCGGGTGATGCGTTGTGGGAGTTGGTACGTGATTTGCCATCTTCTATTGATGGTACCGATGAAGAGTTTAAAGAGCTGAAAAAGAAGAAGAATGGTTGGTATAAAAGAAGCATTTTTTGGGACCTTCCATATTGGAAAACTATGCTAATCAGACACAATTTGGATGTAATGCACATAGAGAAGAACTTTTTTGAGCAACTCATTGACATGATCATGGATGTTGAAGGCGAAACATGTGATACTGTTGCTTCTAGAAAAGACATAAAGACATTTTGTGATCGTCCCAAATTACACATTCGCAAAGATGGATCGAAGCCAAAAGCCATTTACACTCTGGACAAAGCTCAAAAGAAGGTATTATGTGAGTGGTTAAGGAAGTTGAAGTTTCCTGATGGATACGCTTCAGATTTTCGTCGCTGTGTTGATCTCAAGAAGCTCAAGCTACAAGGCTTGAAAAGTCATGATTGTCATGTATTCATGGAGCGACTGTTACCCGTTGCTTTGAAACATCTCCTCCCAACTACTGTTTGGAATGCAATTGTCGAGATTAGTCAATTTTTCCGAGATTTGTGTTCCTCCTCAATATGTGTTGATGACATGATTCGTCTCGAAGATCAAATACCACAAATACTATGTAAGCTTGAGATGATCTTTCCTCCTTCATTTTTCAACTCTATGGAGCATTTACCTGTACATTTGCCCTACGAAGCCAAAGTTGGAGGACCCGTTCAATATAGATGGATGTATCCATTTGAAAGGTAATAAAAGAAAGATTCGTTACTATATATTTAATTTTAGAATATTAAATTACAAATCTATATATTATCATTAAACATTGATCTAATAAATGTGTAGGTTTCTTAATCATGTGAAGAAAAAGATTGGTAACAAAGCTAAGGTAGAAGGTTCTATATGTAACGCCTATTTAACAGAAGAGATTGCAAATTTTTGTTCTCTCTACTTTGAAAAGCATATAGAAACCAAAGCACGAAACTTGAATGTTGATAAAGCAGATGATGTTGATTCAAGTTTACCCGAGTTTTTTCAAACTCAAGATGATGAAGGTTGTTCATCAAAAGGTGGAACGAGATATTTGGACGACAAGGAATACAATCGTGCTCACTTATACGTTCTATCAAATTGTGAGATCTTAGAGCCATATGAAGCAAAATTTGTGACTGATTTCAGTAAGGAACATCCTAGTGTGAGTAAGGATGATGTTTGGGACAAACATGAGCTAGTGTGAAAACCAAATTGGCGACTGCCATACAGTCGCCAAATTGGCGACTCCCCTTCCTCTTCAGTCGCCAAATTGGCGACTCCCTTTCCTTTCCAGTCGCCACTTTCGCTACTGAACCTTCAGTCGCCATTTTCCTTATTATAGCGACTACAGCTACCGTCGCCAAATTTGGCGACTGACAACAGTCGCCAATTGTTTTTAGGCGACTAGGACTTGCGACAGAACTTTGGCGACTGAAGACAGTCGCCAAATTTGATTTGGCGACTGTCTTCAGTCGCCAATTTCCGTCGCCTGTTTTATGTATTCTTGTAGTGAACTGAGCTGAATGAAACAGAAATTAATAGAAATAAACTGAATATAAATGTTTAATTAAAGTTTAATAACTAGTAATAATATTAATAATAATAATAATATAAAAAAAGTTTGTTTTAATATAAATTTGCGATTTTTTAAAAAATAATTATATTATTAAAGTAACCATATCTAGGCCAAAATGACCATTTTATTAAAGTATTGTCCAAACTACCCATATCTAGGCTAAAAAAATGTATTTACTTACTTTAATCACTTGAATTTAAAAAAACCAATAAAAAACCAATGCAAATCACTAGTTAACCCAAAAAAATCCATTTAGAAGAAACTATCAGCCATACGCTTCAATTTTCCTCTAATTGAACCATAAAGTACAGCCAAATCAAATCACAATACAACATCAAAGTATTCAAGGAAGAACAGATTCAAACATGGATGATAAAGAACGGAAGAAACTCATGGACAAAGTTCGAAAAGAAATTGCAAAAAAAATAGGGCGTGATATTGGTGTCCATAATAACCTCGATAATGAAGCACATCAAGACGATACGGAAGTCAATAGCGAAGCAACATAGATGATGTCTTTGTTAATGATATCTATATTTTCAAGATTATGATTTTCGATTGTGTTAACAAATATTATTATTTGAATGTTATCAAATTTTACTTCTCAATTACATTTTTTCCACTCTTTCATGTTTACTACTACTACTACTACTACTAATAATAATAATAATAATAATATATAAAAATATAATAATAATAATAATAATAATAATAATAATAATAATAATATAAAAAAAGTTTGATTCCTCTTTGTCTACTCAAGACCTTCACTCCCCGGAGTAATGTCGAGTGTAGGTCGGCTGTCCGGCGGCAGCGCCAGGAGGAGAGTATTGTTGGGGCTATCCTTGCTTGGGGGGCACCGGGAGGGGGGTTGCAGCTGTTACGGGAGTGTTTGGCTGAGGGTTCTCCACCGTTTCACGTGGATGAGGAGCTTGATTTGGGTGAGCTTAACCTTCACCAATGTCGGCGGAAGATTAGTGATGGCCATTATACTGCTGCCGTTCGGGTGCTCTCTTCTTCTGGTGTCGCACCCTACTCTGTTGCCACTTTAGAGGCTTTGCAGGAGAAGCATCCGGTCGTCCCCGCACCCTCTTTACCTCCTTTACCTGAGGATCATCCTCCACTTGTTGCTTCTTCAGCTGTGGTGTTGGATATGATTCGTAGTTTCCCACGCGGCACTTCTTGTGGGAGAGATGATTTTCGCGCTCAGCATTTCATGGATTGTTTGAGTGGGGCTGCGGTGGCCATCTTTGATGATTTGATCGCTTCTATTACTAGGGTGGTTAACCTTTTTTTAGATGGCCGGTGCCCGCCGGCTCTTGCTGAGTACCTTGCTAGTGCTCCGCTCACTCCTCTGGTTAAGCCCGGGGGTGGTCTTCGTCCTATTGTTGTTGGCATTGTCTGGAGACGGCTAGTCTCTAAGGTTGGTGCTTTTTTGGTTGGCCCTACTCTGGCTTCTTATTTTGCCGATCTTCAGTTTGGGGTTGGGGTGTCCGGTGGAGGAGAGGCTATCTTGCATGCCTTGAACCGGCTCGTGGAGGCTCGTGGTGGTGAGGTAGGGCTTTCTATGTTGCTGGTTGATTTCCGGAATGCTTTCAACCTTGTTGACCGGTCCGTCATGCTTCAGGAGGTTCGTCGTCGTTGCCCGGGTCTTTCCCGTTGGGTGGAGTTTTGCAGGCCTGGTACTTGGATGATGGTACTATTGTGGGAGATTCGTTGGAGGTGGGGAGGGTGTTGGATTTGATTTTGGCTGATGGCCCCGGTTTTGGTCTTCATCTTAATGTTGCTAAGACTGAGCTCTTTTGGCCTATTGAGGACCCCCGGAGTCGGCTTCCCGGTGTTTTCCCCACTTCTATCAGTCGTCCCTTACGGGGTGTCTCGGTTTTGGGCGGGCCTATCAGTACTTGCCCTATTTTTAGCGGCGAGATTGTGGAGAGGAGAGTGACTAAGACTATTGAGCTTATGGACTTAGTCGCGAGGATCGAGGACCCGCAGTGTGAGTTGCTTCTGCTTCGTGCATGTACTGGTATTTCAAAGCTTTATTTCTCTCTTCGTACTTGTTCCCTGGTTGCTTTTGGGTCAGCTCATCTCCGTTTTGATGCTGCGCTTCGTTCTAGCTTGGAGCGTATTATTACTGCGTCTGGGCCTGGGTTTGGGGAGTGGCAGTGGCGCCTTGCTACTTTCCCCTTTCATTTAGGCGGGCTTGGTGTTTATGCAGCGGGTGATGTGGTACATTATGCGTTCTTGGCTTCCCGTTTGCAGTATGCTGAATTGCAGGCTAGGCTCCTACGGCCTTCTGGTATCATTGACCCTGACCCGTCTTTCACCGATGCCTTGCGGCTGTTCTCGGAGATTACTGGTTCTGATTTTCTTAGTAACCCTAGTGAAATTGCTGCCCCCAAACTTATGAAGAAATTGGCAGATATTTATTTCTCGACGGTTGCTGCTTTTTCGAAGTCGGTCTTCTCCTTGTCCCCGCGTCAGGTTGCTTTGTGGAAATCTCAGCATGGGGCTCACTCTTCTGATTGGTTGAGAGCAGTTCCTATCTCTGGGTTGGGTCAGACTATGAACAGGAGGACTTACCGTTGTGTGCTTGGGTATAGACTAGGTGTTCCACTTTTCTTGGTACATAGGCCTTGCTCTGCTTGCTCTCGGGTTTTTGCTGAGGATGTTTTTGGGGATCACGCTGTCTCTTGTGCTGGTACTGTTGGGGTTAAGCATCGTCATAACCTTGTTAGGGTTACTCTGTTGGACATCTGCTACAGGTCTGGGATTTCGGCGGGTAAGGAGGTTGACATTGGTTTGGTCGATGGACATGGCGGCTCTCTTCGCCCTGCGGATTTGCTTCTTCATTCGTGGGACAGGGGACGTGATGTGTGCATTGATTTGACTGGGTCCTCTCCTCTGACTCGGACTGGGCTGACTGATTTTGTACCTGGCCGGGTTGCTGCGGATGCTGCTCCGCGCAAGTGTGCTAAGTACAGGGATCGTTGTGAGGCTGCAGGTTACGGTTTCCTTCCTTTCTCTTTCTCTTCGCTTGGGGAGCTGGGTTCGGATGCTGTAGCCTTGCTGAAGCGGATTCAACAATACTCGGTATCTCAGGATGCGGGGGCGCGGATGGTTGCGTACATTTTTACTAGGCTTAGCTTTGCTGTAGCTAAGGGAGTGGGAGCTCAGATTGTATCTCGGCTGCCCACCAATTTTATGTAAACTCTTATTTTGTTCTTTTTTATATGATAGCTGCGCGCATCCTTCTCCAAAAAAAAATAAAATAAATAATAATAATAATAATTATTATTATTATTATTATAAACAATAAAAATATATATAAAATAATAATAAGATGAAGAAATAATAAAAACAACAACAAAAACAACAACAATAATAATAATAATAATTATTATTAATTAATAAGAATAAATAGAATAATAATAAATAAATAAAATAATAATAATAACAATAATCTATCTCTATAAAAGGAGTAGATTTTAAGCTCTTCTTATTGATTCCTTAAAATAAGGATTGTATGGGCCCACTAACTTTACTTTGATTTAATTTGTCTCTCTCCTATATTCACAAATAATTTCGACTTTTACTCATGCCAAATTACGTATTCTAATCTTTGTTCATTCCTAATTACGTAATCGATTGCAACAGTATTACATTTCGTCATTGTCATAATAAAATACGATATGGTCAAATTATTGTTAATCGAATATTTAAAAAACAATATACAATGGTCAAATAAAATACAATATCAGTCCAAAAATTAAATCTGAAAAACAAAAAATTACAAACAGCAAAAATAATATCGATCCAAAAATTAAATCCGAAAAACAAAAAATTACAAACAGCAAAAATAATTACAGTCCAAGAATTAAATTATATTATATTTTCCAATCTAATCAATACAAATTAAGATGTCAAACAAGATAAAATACATATACAACAGTCCGATATATATCAAAATCATATTTCGCCAAAGTCTTCATAAAAATAAAAAAAAAAACAAAAATCATGTATATCAGCACAATCAGAATCACCATGATCCTTTCGTCTTCAAGGTTTTCAATCCAACCATACGATACAAAGTCGACACGAAAAGGAAACGGTTAATTATCAGTAAAATATTGTTTGCACGATAAATAGTCTTTTTGTTAAATTTAAAACTTTTAGTTGAATCCTTTGACTATAAAAGCGATGAAATTTCTTGGCTTCCTATTGGATGTAGAAATTTAGCAGTGAAAAAAACATTAATTTATGTGGGATCCCCCACTTTGTGCATATATTTAATTATTTTCTCTTATTCAATCAATTAATTGATCTCTTTTCCGACAAGAATTCTGGAAATTTTCATATCTTTCGTTCTCTAAAAATGTATAAATTAGACAATTGCATACAAACACATAAAATAGATTTATAGATTATAAGTACGTAAAAATATACATTGCTCACAAATCATAAAAATATATTTATAAATCTCATATTAATTTTATGCCATATAAACTAATAATTCATTTTTCACTTGCATTTCATACGTTCGTTTAATATATATGAACTGTATTTTAATAAAACGTATGAAATTCAGGTGAACGGAGAAAACATTTATATTTTACTCCGTATATTACACTTAAAACGAGTGAATAAAAAGATAATTGTCATCAGTTTAGTATATTCTTATTGGTAATATTCTTAGTTTCTTACAACCTGCTACAACTCAGTTAAGTTTCCTTACTTTGGTGTCGTATCAATTAATATATCTCAACCCGTGCATTTTTTTGCACGGGCATAAAACTAGTAATAACAAAAACAATAATAATGCAAATAATAATAATAATAATGCATGTAATCCTTCTTTTCGGTTTTAATAAAAGTCCTCGTTCATTAAAAAAAAAAAAATAAATAAAAAAATAATAATAATAATAATAATAATGTGGGCTGAACTTAATAAAGTCGAGCTGAACTGAACTGAATTGTATTGAGCTGAGCTGAACTGAACTGAACTGAACTGAACTGAATTGAACTGAACTGAATGGAGCTGAGCTGAACTGAACTGAGCTGAACTGAACTGAATAGAGCTGAGCTGAACTGAAACGTGCTGAAAATAAGCCAGAAAGAACAGGGCCTAAATTTGGAATTATTCTCGGGTACATTAGAGGATTATACGTTGTATACATGGTAGTCGAGATTTGTAACAAAGAATTTGGGTTTATATATATATTGTAAGAGTTTTATTAAAAAAAATTAAGTACCTGTAAAAAAAATTTGTAAATCAAAATATTATATTGAAACTCAAAAATAATACATATAAAACCCAAACATTTTAATTTTAACACTAAAAAATTATAGTGCAAGAAAAAATTATAAAAGATAAAAAAATTTACATATAAGCTCAATTAAAATTTATATTAGATGTACAATACTCATAAACATTTGGATGGATAATCTTGTTTGTGCGAAATTTATATGCTCAAGTGCTCAACTAAGGATTTTAATCTTTTACATACTACTTTTATTATTTTTGGTTTTTTTTTTATCACATCACTTAAATAAATTTGTCCTGACTTCCTTCTTCCCCATCATCACCTCTAAGGCTCTAATCAATGCCACCAAACTTCGCTCTTGTCAGCCTCAGCCGCTCCCATATCCTCGATGCTTCTTTTGAAAAAAATCAAGGTAGAAACTAATTAAAAAATACTTGTATAAAACAACACACGTTTTTGTATTTATATAAATACGATAGAAAATTTGTGATACAACAGTCAAGTTAAACAGTCTAATATGTGACATATCACATATATTTAAAAGTAATCTCTTAATTTTGCAGATACATATAGAAAAATAAATAAATAAAATTAATATTTAGGGACTGCATAATCACAATTATATAAATACATAATGATAATTATGTATAATAAAAGTCATGATACGTTCATGCAGCCAAAACTCGGTTTAACTTAAAATAACACATACTTTTTTCCCTAAATTAATTGCATAATCCGAAACGAGTAAAGTAAAATAGAATATACAATTTGAATGAATTTACGTAAGTCATATTAACTATTAAATCACACAATAATACCAAAACTAACGAAAATGGAAATCGGATATAAATCATTTATCAAATTAAATTGCGCTGATAAAATTAACGGTGATGTAAATTACGAGTTGGAAAATATAGTCACAAAAAATAGAAAAAAATACCTAATCAATTAAATTAATACAAACAAGCATAAAATCTTAAGAAAAATATATAGAACAGTATTAACTATTAATGTTATAATAAATAATCAAAACTATATTGCACCAAAAATATAATTGAAATTTTTTAATAAAAAAACATATTGTTCTATCAAATATGTTAGAATATATGTAAATTCATAGATTGACTTTTTTTTTCATTTGCATGAAATACTTTACTTAAATAAAAGGTAGCTAATTGATTTAGATCGAAATTGATGAGTAAAAATATGAAAAAAGTGCATCGCTAAAAAAAGTAAACAAATATTATAAAATAAATTTGGAATAAAGAATAATTAAACTAAAAATCACAACACTTTTTAACTAATATAAAATAAGAAAAAAATAAGACCAAAATTTTTATTTAAACTAATAATAATAATAATAATAATAATAATAATAATAATAATAATAATAATAATAACAACAACAACAATAATAATATTGGTAAATACGAATTTTTATTTACAATTATTTTAACAATTATTATCCATGTAATTTTTCTCACACATGAAAAAAGATGTTATTTCTTACGAGTACATCTTAATGAGATTTATGAACTACTTTTCTAATACCTTATAATATATCTTCATATGATAATGTTTAATAAATTGATTTAACCGTTTTAAAGGTACACAAATCAATTCTAATCTTGTTCCATTTACTTAATAACAGTTTATGTTAAGTAAAAATTGGGTTAGAATTACATGTTTAGAAATGTAAGAATTTGCATTTTAATATATGTACGGGTCAAAAATTTATTTTGTCCCGTGCAAATGTGTAATTAAATTAAGACATGGGTTAACAATTTTGTAACACTCATTTTATAACAATTTTCATATGAATAGTTTTGTTATATTATACCTATGTAAGTCAACTTTTTATAATATAGGTGACATGAGGGCGTATCTTACTATAATAATTATCGGATCAATTGACACAACATTATCATCATATATTTATCTAATGCAGAAGCCAAGCTGCTGACGTGGCATCACCAGAAGAAAGCATTATCCTACGTGTCGCGTTGTAAAACATCCTGGAGCTATTGTCCAATTAGATTCATCCTAGAGCTATACATTGTCCAATAACATTCACCCGTGAAATATATGATTAACAGATTCATATATGATGATTTCGGATCTTCAATATATAGTAACTTTGACTCAAATCTATGAATTGTCCAATAACATTCAAGAGGGAAATATATGATTAACAGATTCATTCCATAGATTTCGGATCTTCAATATATGAGTAACGTCCAATAACTTCCAATTCAATATATGATTTCGGATCTTCAATATATAGTAACTTTGACTCAAATTAATACCAATTCAATTAACGTCCAATAATATGCAAGATATTCTATATGGTATACAAGATATGGTATATTCTAAATACGCCATGGTTATCAAAGACCTTCAGCAGCGGGAACGGGGTCAGAGTGACATAGGTCTTGTTTACGAAGACATTTATCTGTTAAGTTCGGTTTTTAGTGATGTCGATTTTATTTTTGCTAGGCGTGAATGTAATAGGGTGGCCCATGAACTTGTCCACGTCAGTCCTTGGATAGAAGGCCGGCGGTTTTGGGAGGACAGCCTTCCTACGAACATTGCTGTACTTGCTACATCGGAGTGCGGAGATTTAATATAATTTAACCCTTGTGGTTTTTCAAAAAAGAAAAATACGCCATAAATTCCAAGATTTCATGCCTAAATCTATGGAATGACAATATTTCACCCCATAAATAAAAAACCGTGAACTTCACGGTTATTTTATAGCTGATACGCCATATTAATTTCATATTATTAAAATACTAAGATAATCAATTTTTTTATATTTACAATATTTAATAACTTTTATCAATGTATGAGTCTTAATTTATGCGACCGTATTTTAGTTATAATCTTACACGATTTTTAAAATAACGCTACGTAATTTTTAAACTAACAGTATTTATATTTTAGATTAATATTATTAACAATATTAATTTCATATTATTAAAATACTAAAATAATCAATTTCTTTATATTTACAATATTTAATAACTTTTATCGATGTATGCGTCTTAATTTATGCGACCGTAGAAATTCACAATCTTACACGATTTTTAAAATAACGCTACGTAATTTTTAAACTAATAGTATTTATATTTTAGATTAATATTATTAACAATTTAAATTTCATATTATTAAAATACTAAAATAATCAACTTCTTTATCTTAATATTATTTTCATATTTTGAAATTCTAAAATAATTAATTTCTTTATCTTTTAATTACTAACAATATTAATTTCATATTATTAAAGTTTTAAAATAATTGATTTCTTTATCTTTTAATTATTCACAATATTAATTTAAATTACTAAAAGCAGACCCGTGAATTTCACGGGTTAGAACCTAGTTTTATACTAATTGCAAGTGAATCTTTCAATTCAAATTTAGAATTTTTTATTACTCAAATATTACACTGGCCAATTAAATTATTAATAAAAAATAGGGATTGTTGATTAATTTACTTTAAAACTTAATCAATATTTACAGTTTTTAATAATAATTCCACGGACCATTCGCATATAATTTGCACGAATTTAAAACTAGTAATACCCGTATTTTTACCGCGACTATCATTTTCCATTTTCCTTATTTTTCGACTTGTTAAGTGACGGAGAACACATGAATTTTCGGTTATCTATACTCTATAGATAGAGGGCGAAGAGACATGTAAAGAGGCTGAACCCTAAACGATCCCGTAAAACCAGAAAGAACAAAGAAGCAAGGTATCTAAAATGAGTCGAATATCAAGCATACTCCGGCCACTGGTCCGTCGTCAACTGCAATTACTCCGTCCAGTATCATCTGGTTCAACGCCATTTATGTCCACATTGTTATCTCCATCTTCACTGCTCTCTCCTTCTTACATGTCTTTCTCTTCCCTTTCCATTCCTGCTGTCGCATTCCTTTTCTCCCCCTCTTCGGCTTCGTCGCCTTCCAGATGCTTCTCTTCTTCATCTGGTAATCTATTTTCTTTATTCTATTTCTTAATTCTACTATTATCTCATTCATTTCACTATACTAGGGCTGTTATTCCTTTGATCATTAAAAAGCCAAAGACGGAGTAACATCTTAGACTGACTTTGTTGATTTTCGCTAATGACTCAATGTGATTTTGTTGTTAATGTGATTTCTAGTTTATGATTGAGTATCCTCGGCAGGCCGCATTTAGAAATTTTGCTATCTAGGATTCTCGCCATTGAAATGGATAGAAAAAAACTTTATTTTAGAGTTGGAACTCCTTTTTAATCAACTCTGCCGTCGCATGGCCATTTGTATGCTTATTTATGAATCCAATTCGCTTCTTTTTGAGTTAAGGATTGAATGAACCAAATTGTTATCCGAATCAAGTAATTTCATTTGATCAAGACAAAATAATTAAGCTGAGCTAAAATTTGATATTAACTCGAAATAATTAATTTCTTTTATTTTATCTGGTTATTTAATAAATTAGCCTTAATCCCTAACTGATTTGAGGTCGGCTAATATTAATCACCCACTGAAATCATCAATGACTGGTAATAACCAATAAGCAAAAAAATATTTTGATATTGAAGATGATTATTTTAGTGCAATTGGTAGCTGCATCTGGAATTGCGCAGATATATTCTGTACACTGAGAGGGCATTGATAATTGGAAGATTATTGAAAGTTTAAATTGTCTAGAATGATTTAATATAGCGTTTATGATTATTCATAACTTTAGTTCATGTTTTTTCTATTGTTGGTTTAGAATCTCCTTCCAATATGATCGAGGTGAAATCAGAGAACCAATTGAGCGAGTCTCTCCTCAAAGCAACAGGTACGTGATTCATATCTGAATTACATGTTCATTCGTTATTTTTGATGATGGTGGATCATTCCATGCCATTCTTGCTGAACTTCATATTACTTGGTGGTCAGATGACTCTTTTCCGTCGATCTTTTACTTCACAGCAGCGTGGTGTGGTCCATGTAAGTTTTATGGCTTTAATCTGGGTTTTAGATGTTCTGTATCAGTTATGTATATACGTTTTGAAGCTGTATATAAGTGCTTTTCTTTAATGACGGATAGTATTCTTCAGTATGTTTTAAATACCAAAATACGCAATCAGAACATAAATGCTATAAGCAATTATACTGTTCTTCAAGGCTGCTCAAGTTTTGATGGATATGCGACATCCAATGCGTGATACACTGAGTGTGTTATATAGATTAAGTAAGCGCTACATTAGAATAAGCTCGAAGCAATTTGTGAATCCGGTTGCCAGGTTTCTCTTGACGTAGTTAGTTTTATACCCTACCCTTGTTAAAGTATCCATTTCACTTATAGAAGTTCAGTATTGGAATCTCTGGTTTTTATACTCCATTCATAGTGATAGCCTATAATCAATTGATCATTTCCAAGACAAGAAGGCGACATCTCTTAAGCGCCCATACAAAAACATTACACATGTGCCTCAAAGGCTTCCCCTATGGTGAGACAAGAAGGAATCGGATGTGGATAACCTTACTCCCGTGTTGAAAATACACGTGAGGGGATCAATAATGAAAATTGTGCTTAGAATCACACGTGGATTACTCCTTCACAATACAAGAGACTCAAACAATTTTAGCGAGGCAGTTTTGGAACACTTTCGACTGAACTGGATTCTTGGTGTATTTTGCAGGTAGATTTCTGTGGCCAAATATTCAGAAGCTGAGTGAAAGTCTGCCAGATGTAACATTCTACAAGATCGATATTGATGAGGTAATCATCTTGTTCCTTTCTATTAGTATCTAAAATGTAAAATTTTTGTTGTAATTTTGTAAACGTACTTCTGTGAACAAAATTTATATGTCTTGCTGGGAACAAAAAAATCGTGGAAACATGCAACAGGCAAGTTGTTGTTCTTAGAGGCTATCTGAAATAAACCTGTTGGTAATAGTTGTGAATCTTGTGATACAATCTATACTCCTGTGGTAGACTGACACACACTATGTACATTGAGTTTTTATTGGTGTCAATAACTGGATATTGTCTTGAAAGTTTCTACTAAAGCATATTTTTGTTGTGTTAGATCTGATCTTTCTAATCCCCATTAGAGTTTGACAATGTGAGCAATTAAATCCAATAGTCCGATGTGTACTGCCAGTGTATTGATGTGCGCGCACTGGATAGTCTTAATTTGGGTAGCATGCTTGTTTGACAATCACCTATCTCTGTAGGAGATTATGAAAAAGAGTTTATTCACATGTTTGTATGGATCCTATTCTTCACTTATTTGATGTAAAAATTGTGTGTATGTTATGTTATCCTTAGCAGTTTGTGCTTGTTTGCAGGTGGGAACTGGGCCTACGGTACATAAGTTTTGCATATCTTCCGTTGTAAGAGTCTCACCTCTCTTTGTGGATCCTTCAGTCTTATTCATAGCACGATGGAGTCCAGAAACAAACCTGAACATTTTTCATTACCTGTTTTTGTTTTCTTCAAAATTTCAACAATTATGATTGCAGAGTTTTTATATGATGTGGTGACTGGTACAGATAATAGTTCTAGAGAATTGAGCTCATTTGATTTTATTTTGACTTTAGTTTGATAGACTGTTAGACTGGTTTAAACAGATAATCCTGTCCTCACTAAAGTAAAAATGGCAAGAAGACTGCTGTGAGTGAGTTGGTGTTTACAGATTAATGTTTTGGAGGGCAGCTCTGACACATGTTATATAGCTTAGGGTAGGAGGAAAATTGTAATAGACAAGGTAAGCACTGGAAAAAATAACGGTAACTCTGTAAGATATCAGACTGCTCTAGATTGAAATACTAGGACATCCAAACCAACAGATGACTCGTCAAATGTAAGACTATAGTACTGCATCTTCGTTATTGAGCTTCAAGACTAATTCTGTTTAACCTTACCCCAGAGTGATTTTAGATTTGGTCAACAAATAGTGGAAGCTTATCATAATGTTGAATTCTATTGCGTAAAATTTCTGCTATCATCTCAAGGCACGAGTGTAAATGTAACTGTTTCTGATTTTTCCCCCTGAAAGACATCCTTACTGATGTTGCAGCAGGTTTAACATTCTGTAATTCATTTTTTTCACTGATAACTTGGCAGTAAAAAATGCGCTTTTATCTATGTTCTGTATTGATACAATTTTATTTTTCCATTTCTAGCCAACTCTCCACTTCTTCAAGGATGGAAAGAAGGCTGCTGAAGTGGTTGGTGCTGATCCGAGTAAAATTAAGGATATAACGTCTACACTCTACAAGTAAGTATCAATCACATGACATGTTTCTGTGCTATCTTTCTGTTTGATGAGTAATTTTTATAACTTGAACATACTAGTACTCTAAGCTAGCAGTGCAGCATCATATGACCCCCCCTTACCCCTCAGTGTGCTGGATATATTCAGGCGCTATGATTATGTTGGTGTTTTTGTAAGAATTAGCAGGTGCTAGGATCTGTTTGGCTTATGCTTACCATAATTGGAAGAAAGTCAAAATTACCGAACCCTTTAAACAACCATTTGTTAAAGTTTACATTTTCCCTTCGGCATCCTATTGAACTATTTAGCACTCAAGATGCTTATTTCAGATTTATTTTCTTCACTGTGCTACTCGCGTCAATTTCTCATTGCCATTAACTATTCTTTTTCGCTCCATTCACCAACATTAGTATGTTGCCATGTTGGCAGTGAGCCCTCATCAAGACAATCCCAGTGTGCTTATGAACGGTGACCCTTAAAAACTGCCTTACACAAAATACATCTATTGACAATTGAGAACCCCAACTACAAAGCTTATGAACAGTTGGTAGAGCACAATCCTCAGCCAGTACTGTTGTGACTGTGGGATCTTAGGCACTACAAAAATATCCCAAATGGGGATGGTAAGGTAATCTATTGCCAAAGATGTCATGCAGTAATTGTGTCTAGCTTACCTGCTTTGATCGAAGACACGGTCTTTTTTGTACAAGACCACCCTTGGGGTATTGTGATTCTGCGGTTCTTCCTTCAAACTCTGTAGTAGTGTAATCGTATCCATCAAGTATTGAAGTAGGATATCTTGAGTCCTGTGAATCATATTTTCTTGTTTATGAGTAATACAGAAGTGGTGATGCATATATATGGATTAGTTTCATTAAATGGCAAGCAGCAAATTAATTCCACCATTTCTTTGTTAGTCTAATGTGAAAATTTGGAATAACTATGTTCTTGAGCTACATAAAGCTTTGGTAAAACTTTAGTTTTGGTAGAATCTTTAGTCTAAAATTATCTCAAATGTTTCATTTCAGGAACAACCCCGCTGAATGAAGTATATCCTCTTGCTGACATTGCTGTATGTGTGGATTCTTAATATTTGCGTGGAGAGAACTGGACGGGATCTTTCTTTCAAATGAATATCGAGTTACTGTGATTTGGCTTATTCTCAATGTTAGTGAACAGTAATCACTCCTATGTTTAGAGGTAGACAAACAAGACTGTACTCCTAGCTTTTGCGGTATGTTTTTTAGAGACTTATATTACTGTTCAAACACGGGATTAGCTTGCGGCAATGGAAAAAGTTTCGAGCCCGGATTCGAGAAAGGCTTTGGTCAAACAGTATATCAATCATTTGGCTTCCTACATTGGCTAATTGTGCTGGTTCTATCCAGAATCTTTGTTGTTCTTTCACGCATAATTGGCGTATTTTTATTTCCTTAAAGAAGCCATATAGTGTGTATAAAAAGGTGACAATCGGTTACCCGTGTCCTTAATGAGTCGGGTTGTATTGGGTTTGTCACTCAGTTTCATTTGAATTTCCAATATGATGTCGAACTTTTTTCATTCTTTCACTCCACAATGGAGACACTCTTGATTCAATGGAAAAGCAGTGGTAGCCAAATTGTGCCAGAAAGTGCCGAAATTTCAGACTGCCAAACGTAATGGTAATATACTCCGTATTTGACAAATGGACAACTTCAGAAATCATTTTATCCTCTGAAACATGTGTAGTGGAAGTGCTACAAAGTTTAAGAAATTAATGTCGTCATAGTTGAAGCCACAATGGAGGCCAACAACAAGAAACTAACATCAATCACGGAAATTGTCTCAAGAAATTAATGTATTTATCATCTTCATCTAATAAACAAGAATCCCCAATCTGGGTTCAAACTAGGGATGAAAGTGGGGCACGTGAGTCGTTGGACTGACACGACCCATGACCTATTTTTGTATTATTTGGAATAGACACTTTTCAGGACGACATGACATGTCACGGTCCGGTGTTTGAGAAAACAGACCGTGCCTAGGCATGCTCAAATACAAAGAACTCTGGTTAGAGACTTAAAATAGAGCAATTGGGCATGCTCAAGCACGACACGAACACGCATGGGCCGTGGGCTTTGTCTAGGCCGCCATTTCCATAGGACCGACATAGCACGGTACGAACCCACCTTCATGGGCTTGGGCTATGTCATTTTCTTCTCTAGGCACAGCGGAGACAAGATCCGACATAACTCACTTCCATCTTTAGTTCAAATTAGGTGACGAGTTTTATATCCCCCAATTTGGATTGTCTCAATATTCTCTCTATTTCTTTTCTAATACACTTATATTTTAATATATTTTCTCTTTCTATTTATTAAAACTTTATTTTTAGGAAAGGATTATAACCATTGAAATCACAAGCTTTTATCCGGACCGTTTATAGGAAATGAAGAGAATCTAGAACCCTTCTCCCCCCATTATAAGATTTGTTCTGGAATTGTAATAAATGAATAAATTAAGTAAAATTAATGAGTTCATCAATATCTAATTTACATATATGTCGACCTCATACCGAAAATTAACTTCAAATAAAATTTGTACTACAAAGTTACAATGGAGATTTTTATATTAGATATAATACGTGGTCGCATCCCAAAATTAATTTCAATTCAAAACTTCTTCATTACAAATTAGCCTCATAATATTTCTCTTACATGTGACTTTGTTCCTCCTTGCCTACTAACCAGTTTACCTCCTTTACCTACTAAGCAATTTACCAATATTTCAATAAATTCATCATATTTATTCCGACTACACTATCATATCATATCATACCATTTCATATCATATCATTGTGATTAATAAAATTGCAAAATGACATAGCTAAGGAAGCAAATACATAAAAATAAATGCTTAACTAAGTTGTAAGCAATGCAAATTTTAAGATGCGGTCATCGGTGGATATAACCCGTTGTCTAGCACAAATACTGGACGAGACATTTATTCTGGTTCTTATTCAGGTTCTTATTTGGGTTCGATGGTCAACATGGTGGCAAGGGGATGTGGCATTTCCTTTTGCTTATTTCTTTGCAAGTTAGCTAAAAAAAGTAGTGTAACAAATTAATACCTGTTTAGTTATTGCTCCTTAATAAGTTGTAATCAGTGACTAGTTTAATATCCTTACATGATTACAAGGGACTTTTCAATTGTCTCATTGGGTTATTTAAGCCAATTTTGATGGTATGAATGACAAAAGTTGTTCCACAAAATATTATCAAATACTTTGCAAATTGCTGAGTACAATTTCGAATTCAAACTATTGATTGAACGCGTATTCTAGCACCGTCTCTTGAGTTTGAGTCAATAGGTGTTGGCTTGGTCTTCTAATTTGTCAAGCTATAGGTCTAGCTTGTCGAATATATCCTTGTTCGACGTTTGTTACTTTCGCTGTTAATTTCGTATCATAAGTGGTATTAGAGCTTTGATGCTTGATTTTCATAAGTCGGGACGGTTCTAGACCCTTGTTTTCATGATCATTCAACGCAATATATATAACTAGGATCAAGTGAGTCCATGTGACAAATTTGAGTGCATAAGACCTCATCCAAGCCCTTAAATAAGAGAAAATAGATGGTCGAGATTGACCAATACGAACTGATTTAGGGTGCAAACTTACGAACTGACTAACATACAACAAAAATAAACACTCAGCGGTCAAGTTTTAGATCTAACCACACATCCTCACCTACGCTCCTTTACTCCCCCACACTCAAGTTAACCATACTCCACATTTTTTTACTCTCTCTCTCATCCATACCCACATCCACCAGTTGCCGGCACCGGCCAACAATTCTCATCGACAACCCCGACTTTGATACTTTTACTCCTCCGTTTCTTACCCACCTTTCTTTATCTCTTCCATGTCATCACTCCGACAACCAGTCTTACCCTGACATTGAAGCTCCGACAACAACAACCAACATTCACCCCGACATTATCCCGTAATTATTTTTTTAGAGAAAAGTGGCTAGGCGGCTGAAAACTTAGGATAAAATAAACTTTTAACCTCCGAAATTCTTTTATAAACCTACCGTGACGCTGACACGGAAAGAAGCACTCGACCGAGTTGGACCAGCTTGGCCGAGTTATACTTACTCGGTCGAGTTCGCCTAACTCGACCAAGCACACAGTACCGAGTAATACGCAATACTCGACCGAGTTAGGACGAAACCAACTCTGACCTGGGTGTACTCGACCTAGTATAGTCAACTCGACCGAGTAACTCACACGTCTAAGAGAGGGGTGTTACACCACCGGCTGGGGAGCTCCTTCGTTGCTTTGGCCACGTGTTTGATGGATGTGACGATGTTCCCAGCCAAGTGGCCGGCGGCCGGTCCACCGTCTAGGGCAACATTTTTGAGCTAGTTTTTAGAAATAATTTTGAGGAGGAAGACCCCCGGCCAGGTGCCCTGCAGCCGGCAAGGGGACCGACTTCCACCACAAAATAGTTTCTAGAAATTAATTAAATATTGTATGTGTGGGTGTGTTTCTAGCCGGGTGGCCGGCAGCTGGTCCACTGGCTGAGTACATTTTTTTTGTGAAATTCGTTTATAACTTCTGTTTTATTATTCGGATTTCGTTTTATTTTTTTTATGATTCATATGTTTGATTATTATCATATAGAGTGTTTTTTAGTCGTTTTATGTGAAATTTATATTATGCACCATTATGATTGTCTATTTGGTTTGCGCCCGACTTGTGTTGATTCTGACAAGTTTTGATTGATCGTATGTGCTGATTCTGGCATACGGTTAATACCTAAGATCGTCCGCCGCGCTCTCGTGCTGATACTGGCCATTGGGGTAGTCGTTCTTAGCTAGTTCGAGTCTTGGAGACGTGCTGTTCGGGAGTCTGTCGAATCGGAAAAGTAGCAACCCGAGAGTCTGGCCAGATTTAGACTATGACTGTATTTATATGATCGTCGTCCTACTAAGGGATTTGATATGTTGAAGGTTAAGTAAACATGACGTCTTTTGGCTTGGCATGAGTTTATATCCGTGATTTAACTTGTGTTTGGTTATGTGTTTTAGTATTCGTCCATGCTTTAAAGGTAACTTCTGAGTCGGATATTTGACACCGTTGCATATGTGAGTGGTGTTTGAATATGCTTTAAAGTTAGCCTCTGAGTCAAACCGTACGCATATATGTTTGTGTGTGTGTTTGGATGATATTCATATTTGATTCACATGTTGATTTATATTGTATTCACATGTTGTATTCACATATTTGATGATATCTCGTTTCACATGTTGACTTGTTTATATTAATTGTTGTATGTTGACTTTTATATCGTTTTCATATGATTCGTTGATTATTATATCACACATGATTTTATTGATATCGTATCACATGTTTACTAGTGTGTTGTTTGATATATGCTTGTTTACATGTTTTCTGATGAAAAGTGGTTGGGAGAACCTCGAGTTACTCCCCACTGACTGTGGCGTTCTTGTTTACATGAATGACAGGTATATAACTGATTAGCTGGTGTTGTTTAGCTGAGGAAGACGTGTGACTAACGAGCATTGTTGATTATTTGACATTAACCTTACGTTATATCTTAGATGTAATTTATGTTGTTACCGTGGATACCTTATACATCGTTTATTTAAGTTGTTATGTATAACTTATACTTGCATTCTGGTTTTTAATATTCCGCATGTTTATTTGAATTTCCGCGATCAAGGTTTAATCATACGTCGAAAAGTTTTAAAAATCACGTATTTCCGCTATGCATTTACTTGTTTATCTTTACGCTGAATCGTGGGGTTCACATAACATTTTGATCCAAGATTTCTTAATTTCAAAAGCCACATCAAATCACAAATTCTCATTTGTGACGGTCGATATCCGTCTCAAATGAGAATATAAAGACAATCATCAGCGATTCACTGATTCCCAATGCATCCTACTTTTTATCTTCCCAATTCACAAGTTTATGATAGATACTGCCGTTACAAATGAAAATTTGTGTTTTATCTTATTTACTTATTTAAATGGTACTTAAGCCGTTATATCCGTCGCAGGTGAGACTAATTTACATTAAATTAAGAACTCCACCATTTGGTGCAAACATCAATACAAATACACATGTTACTAGTGTTAGTACTGTAGTTAGTCAAACTTATTTCATATGATAATAATGATTGGTACAATATACAAGTAGTACTATAATATAATTTGAAATAATGGATTAAATTAAGCTTAATAATCTGTTTAAAACAAAACAACTGACATAAGTACACAAAGTATACAGATTACAGCCCTAAAGTGAGACATAAAGTCATAAACCAACTTCATATTGACTGAAAATTCTCTGGAAAAATGGTTAATCTGTCAGATTAGGGTTTTCATCCAATCACAAATTTATCATTAACCCACTTAATTTTGATTCCTTATTACGTCAATTAATTGCTCACTTGGTATCGAACCTTCACTTCTTGTCATTTTCCTCTTTATTTAATTCCCACTTTCATTTTAATTAATTATATTTTCCCCCAAATTCCTCTTTCACTTGCTAAATTCTATGTCAAATCCGGGGATTTATTTTTTAATTTATCCACCCAAATAAAGTTTTATTCTTTTCTGAATAAACACTGGGTAAAATCTTCATTTTTTCTTCTGGGTTTTCAAGATCTTGATAAAATTTTAAAACTTTGAAGAAATTGGTATTTTTTGAGTAATTTAATCATTATTGCAAAAATGGTAGATCAACAAATTAGTGATGCAAATTTAGCAGTTGTAGCATTTGAAGAAGACGAAGATGAATTTAGAAGCTGTTGTGGTGAAGATGGCACAAATGAAGTGAATAATGATTGTGATTGTGATTGTGATTTTGATGACAGTGAAGGTGAAGATGATGAATCAATAGTGAAGATATATTTTAAGGGTATTTCTGTAAATGGGTTTGGAAAATCGTGTTCCGGGTTTTCGGGTATTGGTGTTGTTATTCTTAAAGGAAATGACGCTGATGATGTTAGTTGCTGTGTACAGAAAAGATTGGATTTTTATGTGGAGAATTGGGTTGCTGATTATTTAGCACTTATTGATGGTTTGGGTCAAGTGTTGAAGTCTGATGTTACAAGGGTTTCTGGTTTTACTGATTCTCAGATGATGTATGAACAGGTAATGCTCTAGTTTTGAGAATTTGGGTACATGCAATTGCAAATCTTTGTTGATTTTGTGTTGTTTGATGTTTATGTACTAAAAAACAACATTACCATAGTGCCTGAATGGCTCTCGCAAATTGCGAGGTAATGAGGCACTTACAAATTGCTAGGTAAGGGGTAGTCCGCTGTTCTCTTGTGTTAGCAACCACTTCAGTTAACCATTTTCGCTTTATTCTATCATAATCCATAATCAAAGAGAAGAGTAATGAGTAGTGGAAATGGAAACAGGATATTCTTGTTATGTTATCTTTAAAAATTCTGCAGGTTTTTTTTCCTGAGAAAATGTATATCAAGGTTTAGATGTTTCATTTGTGAACTGCTGAATGCTGAGATGTTAGAAATGGGTTTGTTGGGTTTCAAAGTTTGCTACTTTGCTGTGATTGCATAAATTAATGTTAGAACTGCTATAGCGTCTGAGGATGTGTGCTCAAGCTGGCATGTTACTTAGACCCGGCTACAAATATCCGACACCGTTGTGGTCGGGCGTTTAACTTGGTCACTGGGGTAAAATTTCGCACCTTTTCGCTTAAATGAGATCTCCAAGTGCCAATAGAGATGCATTACTGATGTGTGTTAAACATGGTTACGTTGGGTAACCAATGTCTTTGCTTTTGTCAATAACATGAGTTTGCAGTTTTCGCAAGTAGTTTGCCACAAAGAATTTCATTCCTTTTGTTAGTTGGTGTATTGTCATCATGTCTATTTTAATGGCACTGCTTTGCTTTCTGCTTCAGTGATTTTCTTAGATTTTGACTATGATTAAGTTAATAATTCTTTAGATTTAGTGTCAGCAGCCAACGGGAATTATTTAGGTAATAACTTAATCTGGTAAATGTTTGTAAACTTTTATCCATTTGGTGTATTCTTCACACTGCCATTTAAAGCGTGGTGATACTTCATTAGTCCAGCCATTGAGTATTGAATTGTGCACTCTGATATAATTGACTAAATCAAAGGTCAGTTAAAACCATTTACCTTCTTTTTTAACCGGGTACCACTTGGTCGTCCTGTTTGTGGCAATCATTGATTCGTTGTTGCTTAGAAAGGGAAAAGGCTAGTCTGTGTTTGTCCAATGTCCAATCCCTCTTTACCCTGCTTGGAGCGGGAGCCTCTTTGAAGACATTTGGGTAGTGATAATCTTGTACTCTTAACTGTTATCAAAAATGATCATAAGCAAATCTACATGGGGGTTTGTTGGAACTCGTTATATTTGCGTCTGCTTTAAGTATATCTTTAAATCTTGTCTGCTTTAAGACCTTTTGTTCCTTCTTAACATCACCAAATTTGAGTCAATGTTTTCTGTTTTCCCCCTTCAATATATTTCGTCTTTGTCTTGTTTTGAAGCTGACTTTGCTCTACAGATCATGCTGGAGAAGAGCCTTGATAATCCCCTAATGGTTGCTTTCAGAGAGAGAATTCTCGAGCTTGTGAGAAGTCTAGAAAGTTTTACGCTGAGACTTGTTCCAAGCATTCAAGTACAGAGGCCCTTGCAACTCGCGCAGGTTGCATTGGGTTTAGTTTCATTAAATGAGAAGAACTGTAGCTCTCTACAACATTGTTCAATATGTTGTGATGATAAGCCATCATCAATGATGCTAACCTTATGCTGCTCGCACAAATTTTGTTCCCACTGTCTTATGACGTATGCTGATGGTAAATTAGAGGCGAGACAAGTCCCTGTCCGTTGCCCTCAACCGAAGTGCAATTATTTCATCTCGAGTTCTGAGTGCAAATTATTTCTTCCTGTTATTTCTTATAATATTATGGAAAAAGCATTAGGAGAGTTAAATGTCCTAAGGTCGGAAAAGATTTACTGCCCACATCACAACTGCTCTGCTCTAATTGATCCTCACCAATGCTTGTCCGATGAATCAAGTGATAGTTGTGTTGAATGTCCTGTTTGCCAAAGATCTGTCTGTGTTAATTGTGGTGTTCCTTGGCATAATTCATTGAGTTGTGGAGAATATCAGGACCTCCCATTAGAGGAGAGAGATGCTTCAGATGTTACGTTGCATCGATTGGCTCTGGATAGGAGATGGAGGCGTTGTCAGCAGTGCCACAGAATGATTGAGCGGACACAAGGTTGCTACCACATGAACTGCTGGTAAGATTTTGTACATTGTCTTAAGTACATGGAGCGATAACCTGTTTAGCTTTTATGTATAGTTGATTATATTTGAAATTCAGCTGGAGAAATTTCTAAGGGCTTTAGGGATTTGTCTTGTGAATATTTTTATATTAAGATGAGAAATAGGATGAGTACACTTAAAGTAGAGCAAGCAGTCCTCTTGCAACAAGTTATGGAGTAGAAAGATCATCATTTCATTTTCATTATGGTATACTAAATACGTAAAGTCGATTGTCCACAATGCGGAACTAAGACCTCCAACAGCTAAGAAATGTCTTAAAGGTGCCCTTCTGCTTTAGTAGACTGTGTAGGGCTGCTTGCCCTACTTCAAGCAGCCAACTTTGCCTTCTGGTAATAATTCCTATTTTCCCGTATTATCCCATTTTGATGTCCCGTACGATCCTCCTCTTTTGGCATGGTAATATCCTCTGATTCCCGCCCTATGGGATTATAAGAGGCAGAGATATGGAACTTATTCTGAAAGCAAGTTATTATCCTCTTGTCCACCCATAGAAACATCCTCACCTACATTTTCATAAATCATAGCCTATCCCATATATATTAGACCTCAATCCATCAAAATTAGAATCCGAGTCACCAAAGAACAAGAAGAAAGGGAGAAGTGTTGTGCTTAACTCACTTGGAGAGACGGAGAGAGGCACAAAGCAACAATCACCTAACTAGACCTCTAGGAATTTGCCAGCAAAAACATATGGGCATCATGGAGACATAAATTGCCGACAAAGCTAAGCGTGCTCACTGAAAAAAGAGAGTGAAAGCCTAAGTCCTATAGATTTAAATATAAAAATGTTCAAAACTCAGCGGGTTGGTGGTGGAGAAAGTAGTTAAAATATTTAAGTGAATGAGCATCAATTGTGGAACCAGTTAAAAAAAGGTTGTCACAAAGAAGATGAACTCTGTTTATCAAAATCCCATTTTACCACAATCGTAGTTTCTAGAGGTTTATACTCTACTTTTTTCTATTAGGAAAAAACTCTAACTTTCAAGTAGCAGATTGCTCTCAAAAGTTGTTTTTGAGTTTTTTCAAGATGCCAAATAAGATGTGGTTGATCTTCAGATCTGTAGAAATTTAAATAGGGTAATTCCGTAATTAGGGATTTAGCGCGTCACATTTTTGTACATGTAAACTTTAGTGAAGCGTGTAAGAAAGCTGAAAATATATGGGAAGGGAATATCAAGGAAGATGTAAATCTAGGTATCAGATAGTCAGAGGATCAAGGCAGAAGCAGATTATTATTCAGTCAGCTCAACATTTTGATATATGCATTTTGTCTTTGTAGTCGACTAGTAGATTTTCTCCTCTTTGTCTGATCCAATGTGTAATGGAATCTATTTGAAGTTGAAAATTCAGATATTCAGAACCTTTGTTTTGCACACCTGCCATATGATAAACATTATAATCTGATAGAGCTTAAGGAATTATGTATACTTTTATGTATTTATAAGAACATTATGAGTTTACATTCTGCTTTTTGAAATTGTTGTATAGTCAGAGTCAATGGCTTCACTCTTAGGCTATGTTTGGATAGGGGGATTTGGAGGGAAAGGGAGGGATGTAGTTTTTCTCGTTTGGATACAATATTGAGTGGGAGGGAAATGAGGGGGGAGAGAAATGAGAGGATTCATTTTCCTTCCATTAGTTCAAATAGTTTTCTTTCCTAAGTAGGTGAGATTTGGAAGGAAAACCATAATACACTACATTATTCATCATATTTCATTAACATCTCTATCCAATATACCATGTCCCTTTTTATCCCCTTTCATTTCCCTCTCAATAATTTTATTATCCAAACAACCAAAATTCCCCTCCCCTCACCTCACCTCACTTCACCTCCCCTCCCCTCCCTTTCCCTCCCCTCCCTTTCCCTCCTAAAATTGTATCCAAACACACCCTTAGAGTCTTAGGTACCCTTGAGTTTTCTACAAAGCCTCTTCGAAGGACTCTTCTTCTAAGATTTCTAACGAGGCTTAAGATTTTGATCAATATCCTCAACTACTTGTCAAAATAAGTATTTACTACTTACAAGAACATTGTAAAGTGTAGTGCATGATTATAGATCAAGACTGGCGGTAATTTCCTGACTGCACTGAGTGCATTCTGGTAGTTAGTGGTTACGAAAATTTATTCAGCTATCTTCCTGGATTATCTCGAAGTGCCCGTTTTTTCGCTTTTCTTTTTTCTTCCCTCTTTTATGCGTGGGAGTAGTCTAGAAACCAATCATTACACTTCTTTCCCTATGGTTTACCTACCTTCCTTCTATTATTTATAATTCTCTAAAGCAGTTAATTTTTGCTGACACCAAGTTCTTCGGGGGCTAAATTTTTTTTCCTGATCCTGTTGCTATTATTGTGGCTTACGTAATGAACCTTTTGAAACATAGTTTGGTTTCTGTTGATTAGCAGAAAAGCTCGTACTTGGGATTCCAGGGATTTCCCTTCCTGCGCCCAATGAATGGGGTTGTATAACGTTTTTATTATAATCTCTACGTTAATTACTTGATACTTGGCTGGCTTTTCTACATATCTTTGGTATGCTTTTCCTTTTATTGTATCATTCAGGGCCACCTAGGCTCAAAATATACTGGCGAGTGATGAGACATTCAGGTGAATTGGTTGGACGTTCATTTTTCATGTTGTACATACAGATCAACTGTGCACATGTGCGTGTATTCATAAACGTGTCTGTGTCCATTGGTATGGACATGTCGGCTGGTAAAATCATTGCTGACATGGTTTTGAAACCCACATGCAACAAACTACCTGTGTGCCTCCTACACCCAAAAAAACTCCCTTCCGTTTTCTATTTTTTTGATATTTTGTTTGACGATTGATTATATTAGACATGTTATAAGATTCTGAATAACCATCACCTAATTTTTTGTTCCTCAGGTGTGGTCATGAGTTTTGCTACGCTTGTGGTGCTGAATACACAGCAGACGGTCAACAAACATGTCAATGTGCATTCTGGGACGAAGGTGCATCAGAGGATTCAAATGGCACAATCACCCCTGAAGAACAATGGCAATGGAACTCATTTGATAACTTTCCAATGATATTAGATGCATATTCGGATCAAGAGCGTTCCCAGCTGGCACTAATCCAGAGATTCCTTGCTGGCGGTTTCAGCTTGAGCGATCATCACCCTTGCCAGTCACCTACTACTCCGGCCTGTACAGATTCTTACGTAGATGTCATGAAAGATCTCCATCAGCTTCCTTGGCTTGAGAGGTTTGTTTCTGTGATAAGTGATAACTATGACGACGACTACAGCCATTGATATAGAGAAATCAGTAAATCTAACAAAGTATTTTGTAAGACGGTCTAGAAATAACTTATTGTCAGAGCAAGCCTAATACGTCTTAGCACAATTCAAAAATCAATTGATTAATGAGTATTTAGGTTTGTCTGATAATAAAGTTAAATTCAAAACCGTGTTATTGGGAAATTCTTAATTTTTGAATTTCCCAAAACCGCCATTAAAGGATAGAAGAGTCTCCCCCTCTCATCCTAATTGTTGCGACTGCAAAGTTGAAACATTGTTTAATTGTAGGTTCGATTGATCGATGATCATGCTTTGTGATTGTGTCTCGCAATCAGTTGATCATGAATATTGTACTTTTATGGTTTTCGATTTAGTAAGCAACAGCTTCACTTTTACCGAGTTTTTACAAAGTGAATAATTAATATATGTACTACTATATCTATAACTGTCGCGTGGCATCAAATTTACCGTATTGAATAAATTTATGCTGTTTAAACTTTTTTACGACGGTAAGTTATTATGATTGCAGTTTGCAATTGAAGGGTGCTCTAAATATGAATATAAATAAATTGTAAATTAATACAAGTATACAACAACAGATGATAAGATAGCTCAATTTGAGGATCTGAAAAATGAGTATGAGTATAATGTGGCCATTTTACAGCACAAATCAGGAAGTATAAGATGGTGTCTTCGCCGCAGACAGGGGCCAGATGCATTGAGTCTTTGACAAACATTGACGCTCATGTTTTTACATGCTCATTGTTCAAACTTAACACGGTTGTTTCTGCAAATAACATGAAACAGTTTTCTGAAACATTAAACATCACTATATCAGTACAGATATGTAATATGTATGTATAAACAAACACCAGTGTTCCGAGTAGGTGTGCTCTTTTCAGCATTAGCAGACGGATGCTGTCCGTTCAGAAAGAGTGCGACGTAGATCTGTGGTATCAAATCCAGAATTTAGGTTTAATCTCGGTATCTGTCGCTAGCTTTTTACCACCTCATTTTAGTCATAGCACTGTAAATGCAAGAGCATTTTTCTCATGCTCCTCCTGCCAATCTGCCATTTCGGATTCACATTGTCAACACAAGTTGGTCCATGTCAGAAGACCAAAATTTCGCCTTTATAGTTTATTTATCGCAATATTTCAGAGTGGCTGTTTGCTGGATAAGTGATACAACACGACCAATGCTTTTATTTGGGCCAAACAAAAAGTTAAAAAAAAAAAAACATTTGGTAAACCGTGAGAAACACCCTATCTGATACTTGCAGGAGTTGCATCCGAGGCCGAAAGTGTAGCTCAGCATGTGAGAGTTAAATGCTTGAGAGACCATTTTTGTACCATCACATTTGGATCCCATTACCTTGTAGCCTGTGGCAGTCATACTCAAGGAACTTTCTACCTGGTACAATCGTGATCATAGTTTGCAACACAGTTGTGCTCAAGGAACATCACATTTCTCTTTGTTCTGGCACTTCTTAACTCATCTCAGCTTCACCTTCATTAACAATCACGAAAATTGCATTTGCCTTGCTCTGTTCACTCCAAACATACCACCGCCTTAGCTTTGAGCATCATCTTGTGCTGCGCTTCCTCCACAGAACTATACAAGTATACTTCCACATGACTTGATACTGAGATGTTAATATACTTCATTCCAACACCTTGCTGAGTTTAAGAGCTACTCATATACAATCGAGAAATCAGGCTCCAATATACCGCAGCTTTCAATCAGTTTCGCTCTTAGCAAATGCATGCAGCTCGTTAAACAATATAGATCCACACCTACAATGAGAACATCAATAAATTATAGGAGTCAGAATTATTTCAAGAACAATAACATAATCAGTACGCCAAGATTAACGTTTGAGAATGCTTGTGCAAGTGAAACCCTGCTTAGCAAAGTTGTTAATGATGTTGAAACGACCTTCAATAACTATACGGTCAGTGCTTTCCTTAGGTACAAATGTACGATCATCAATAGTCCTGCGAAGATTGTCCATAGATTTATAATTTTCAAATATCCCATTTCAAGCACCAGACAAACAACATCAGAGCCTTAGTCCCAAAATGTTTTGGGGTCGGCTGACATGAATCATCCCTTGGAACCGTCATGAGTGAACTCTCATCTCAACAAGAAAAAAAGAAGGAAAAGAAAAAAACGGAAGTGGAGTGAAACAAAAAAATGGAAGGCAAAGGGGGTTTTATAGATTTTAAATCGAACTTATCACATGTATAAAAACCCAAAAAAATAAATCAAGAATAAAGTTTAAAGTGATTTTGAGAAACGAAGTAAAAATTAAAATAAGAGTTTTGGAGGAAAAAGTGTAACAAATCCAAACATAATTTTTTTTTTTATTTTTTTATTTTTTTTTAGAAAACTTAATAAAAACATCAAAGGCTAGAAGTCCACATGCATCATATTCCTCCATAGTGCCCTCTCCATCACCATCCCCTCCTGAAGCCCGAGAAACACCAGACATGAGACATATAATGCAGTGAACAACACTACTATCATACTAGAAGACATTCTGTCGAGGAAGGGAGCCATTAATCTGGAATTCTTATGTTGTATAGTCTGTGGAGAGAAAACATATATTGTGAGTAAGATTGATCACAAGAAAGATTCTCAGACTTACTGTTCTGATCAGATCCTTAGTTTCCCAATTTCTTGAAGAACATCCTTTTGAGAATAAGAAATGGTGGAAGTGAAGTAACGAAATGTTCGCGTCAGTGACAGAAACAGGGATCTGATCTGAACATAAATTCCGAGAAGATGATTCCATAATCAAGTCACCAAGGATGGATTTTTTTATTCAAAAGAAGCTTGATTCAGCTCGAGATACTTCACCACATGGCTATTAATCTAGTATCCTGATTTCAGCTCTTCTTAACAATTGGTGTAATCCAGTACTGGCAGTACAGTAGTTCAAAATACTCCATAAAAAACATCAATGTGTCAAAGAACTTCTCCAGGAACTTTGGGAAGCGGCTTCTTCCTTTAAGGTGTAAGATTTCATACATCTTAAATTTACGCCTAGTATATAGAAACGGAGCTACCTTTCCCTTTCCAATCACACTCACGAACTGAGCAAGATGGCATACATCTATAGTCTTAATCCCCAAGATGGCAAGAACTGAGTTTTGCATCTAGAGTATTGAAAATTGAAATAGTAGCTGCCTTCCCCTTCCCCTATATCACTCAGACTCCAAAGCAGATGTAAAGTTCCCTCTGACGATGGGTTCAACAGGCAAGCTAGTTTTTCTTGCCATTGTCCTAAGATGTACTAAAATGTGTACTCTCTTCAAATGTAATTTAATTGAAACTACATGTGTGGTGCGTGCGCCAGTTCTCTAGCTGTACGACAATACTCTGCAAAGGTACAGAAACAGATTCCATTCTTGCATTATGTAACCCGCTTTTCTCATGAAAATTTAATAATGGTTTTCCAAAAATAACTCTGAAAAGAACTTCTACGTGTTCTAATAACGAAGGTAAGGTTGCTTACATCTAGCCACCCGGACAGAAGCCTCTGAGGCGTTGGATTGCTGTTGTGATTGTGTGTTACCTCACACAAATATCCCACATTGCTGGCATTTTGGCCTTTTGGCACAGTTAAAAAAATGTTCCATTCCCCAGTACATTGGTAGCTTAAAGTGAGGGATATATTTACCTATAGATTGCAAAATAAACCCAGATTTATATACGTCTCCGAGTAAAGACCAAAGCATGGTACTCCATAAGCTTAAGCGACGAACAACTCTTTTCAGGAACACTAAATACCAAATTTAGCACTGACTAAAATCGAATGGAGTGAATCAGAACAGCGTGGTAATTCCGAATTTCCAGCTTGCTAGAAGATAAATAAGAACTGGGGTTGCTTAGCAGTGATTTCAGACACCACAGACTAATGTTCGATCAGTCACGCAAAGCAGGTAATAAAAGATTACCTATAGTCAAGTCTTAAAGTAAACTCGAAACACTGCCTGTTTGACAGCCCTTCTGTACTAGATACACATTTAAAGATGACTAACACTAGTATACATGTTAGGTACATATGGGTAAAAAGGCACTCACTTGTCATCACGTCATTGCCGTTATAGTCATAGAAGCCCTCTTGACCTCAAGAATTTCTCTTGTAACCCTCATCACCACAAGAGCAAATACCATCCTTGAAGTTGTGAAATTGTTCAGTATCTCTCACAGATATTTCCCGGCGAACAACTTTTGAAATATACTTTATAGTGTTATGACAGCTTTCACACATGTAAAGATTTTTTGTTACCCAAATAGGAGTGCCAGGGGCGGTATTGATGAGCCCAAATGAAATGGCGAGCTTTTCACTGTGACCACAGAATACCTCAGATTTTGAACCATTGGCAGAAATACTGTCAGCCTTATTTAGTTCAGAAGCACTCATTTTCTCATGAAAGGCTCTCAAAACGGCATTAACTTCTTTTATGTCAGGGTGAAACTCGTCATTACTAAGGAATGCATGTACTTTCCCCTTAACTTCTATCCAGCTACATCCAGGATCCACAATGACGCCCTTCTCCCTCATCATCTTTCTTAGTTTGATAAGATCATCCCATTTATTGCATGCAGCATAGAAATTGCTCAGAAGAACATAATATCCAATACTTTGTTTATCAGATTCAAATATTTTATGTGCTGCAAGTTCTCCTAGCTCAAAATTCTGGTGAATCCTACAGGAATTTAATAAGGCGCCCCAAATGGCTTGATCAGGATGTAGAGGCATTTCCTGAATGAATTTATAAGCATCCTCCAAGCGTCCTGCACGTCCAAGCAAATCAACTATGCAGGCATAGTGCTTCAGGTTTCGAGAAACATGGAATTTAGTTTCCATGGCATCGAAGTACTCCAACCCTTCCTCTACCATACCAGATCTACCACAAGCACATAGTAAGGAAATAAACGTAATATCATCTGGGTTCACATTTGAAGATAGCATTTCATGAAAGTACTCAACTGCGAGTTTCCCTTGCTTTCTATCAGCAAAACCAGTGAGCATTATATTCCAGGCAGTGATGTCTTTCGACCCGTGGTTGAACTGATTCAAAGCGAGGTCCATTCGCCCACACCTTATATACATATCTAAAACGGCATTTGGAACAAATCCATCAAAAGCCAACGTGGTCCTTAAGGCATAAGCATGAGTCTCTTTCCCACACATCAAAGCACCTATCCTTGCACATGCAGAAAGGACAGAAACCAGAGTGATTGAATTGGGATTTAAAGAAACTTTCATCTTACGAAACAAAAAGAGAGCCTCAAAGCTCCTGTTGTTTTGGCGAAGCCCTGAAATGATTGAGGTCCAAGATATCACATTCTTGTCTCGAATTCGATGGAAGACCTCCAAAGCCTTATCAATGTTGTTACAGTTGGAGTAGAAATCAATCAGAGTATTCGAAACCATCACATAAGATATATATCGTGATCGGATAGCAATATCATGAAGTTCCATACCCATACTTAGGAGACCTAATGAAGCACAAGCAGATATAGTACTTGCAATAGTGATCTCATCAGGAACGATACCTTCATTCTCCATTAACCTATACATTTCAACAGCCTTTTCAGGCAAATTATTATCATCATAACCGGAAATCATAGAAGTCCACGACACCACATCTTTGGATGACATTTCAGCAAACACACTTTCAGCTTCAACCCAATTCCCGGTACCAAAATACATTTGAATCAAAGAATTACAAACCGAAACCTCAACTCCAAGACCACTACTAATCACATAACCATGAACTTGCCTCCCTAGCTTCTCATCACCCATAAGTTCACAAGCTGCTACAACAGAAGTAATAGACATAAAATCCGGATCAATACCAACAACACGCATTCTCATAAACAGTCTAATCCCCTCCAAATATTCCCCATTCTCAAAACACCCGGAGATCATCGCATTCCACGAAATCCTATCCCTCCTAGCCATCCCATCAAACACAAGTCTTGCTCTATAAAGATAACCACATTTAACATACATGGTAATCAAAGCATTCACCACATCAACATTACTCTCAAACCCGAACCTAAGCACATGAAGGTGAACCTCTCTACCCCTACACAAATCAGGTACACCGCCACAAGTCCGTAAAATACAAGGGAAAGTATATTCATCAGGCCTTACACCAACCCACAACATCCTATGATACAAACTCAATGCTTCATCAAAGAAACCCGCTTTCGCATACCCGCCTACTAACACATTCCATGAAAACAAATCCCTTTCCTCCATTCTCCCAAACACAAACCAAGAATCGTCTAAATTCCCAAACCTCACCAACATGCTCAAAATTGCATTCCCTAAACGAATAGCGAACCCACCTTGTCTCCTATCGCGTACGTAATAATAAACACTTAACCCCTCCCTCACTGCCCTCCTCCATTCACAAAGCTGAAGTATAGCAATAATAGCATCATCATCAATACTAAAGTTTAGTTCTTTAACTGAAATTAAAAGGTTAATAGCGTCGTTTAACTTACGATAGGAGCATAATTCAGTGATGGTTGAGCTCAAGTCCGTCGAGGTTGCATCAATTGAGGTTTTGCTGATTAGAGAGAAGTGTGGGAGCTGATTAAGAGAGAGATGACGGTGCGTTTTGTAGAGGGGAAACAGAGGAAAGAATTTACGTATGTGGGGTTTGGTCTGAAGAGGGTTTAAGGAGTTTGGAGATGGCGGAAATGGCAGGGTTTTAGCTGATACCGCCATTGTTGTGGAGAAGTGAGAGCTTGAAGGGGTTTTGGATGAGGTGAAGTGGAAAGAAATTAGTCGTTGGAGGGAAAGCTTCTTGTTGGACGATTTTACCCTCGTGGGATTCAGTTTATTAAATATGACACCGTAAATTCTTATTTGAGACGGTTCCAACTTCCAACTTTTGTGATAAAAGAAAGTCCCGGTACTATATTGTGGATTTGTGGTACTTTTCCTCTCTCGATCATTTATCAATGAGTTTTGTTTGTGACGGATATACGCTGAAGATGAATGTCTCTCTCACATGTCACAACTATATAAGTGGGAACACAAGTGGAAGGAAATGAAGCATTTCATGGGTATTGCTACTTGTATTTTGTGAAAAAGGCATTATTTGTGTTCAGATTGTGACGGATAGTGTCCGTCTTTAATGAGGCTCTTGTGTTTGTCCGCTAAGTCCCCCTTACTTCTACGCAGGGACGAAGCTAGAGCGATATTCTAACCCGGTCCGTATATTATGTTCGTTAGTGTCTAAAAATTAAAATGGACAAAATAATGCTCAAAGTAAGATATTGATAGAGAATTTATATTCTTCTTAGCCATATTTATTGTCTATAGAAAATACTTGAATGAGCATTAAATATAGTAAGAACTATAATTAAGGTAATAATTATTATGAAATTTATTTGTTTACATATTAAGTCATAGGCATTTCCTTTCATATATATGGAAAATTAACTTCAATTAATATGTTTTCTTTTATTATGTGCATAATTTTTTAGGTCGGCCCGGGCCATGGCCCTAGGGCCCGTGCCTAGCTTCGTCATTGCTTCTACGTGCATCTCAAAATGGTAGTTTTCAAGCTCCGACTCAACTCCTCTCCTAAATGCATGCATAGGGACTTGTTTTAAATTTTTGCTCTTTTTCGGTTCATACCTGTAAATAAAACAAGAAAACCAAAGCAGACATTTCGGGGGACATTTGTAGCTAAACACTACTAAATATGCATAGAAATGCGTGCAAATAAGGCCTAAAAGGACTATAAGAATGGCACACATCAGGTGGTGAGCAGTGGCGACGACGGTGAAGAGTGACGGTGGTCGGTGAGCCGCGGTGGTGGTGAGAAGTGGCGGTGGTGAGGAAGTGTGGTGGTGTTTTTTATTTGCGGAATTTAGAAAAAAGAGAAAATTAGAGTGGTACTAAGAGACGAAGGGCAACGTCGTCTTTTTACTAAAAAGTGTCGAGTACGTTTATTAAAACATTGTTTACGTTTACTAATCGAGTTTATTATCTATACGTTTTGATAAGAAGACTAAGGAAATGACAAAAATAATGAAAAATAATACTCCCTCTACATATACGTGTTCGCCTTATTTCTTTAATATATGTGATGAATATTTTAATAAAATGAGAGAGCTTAGGCGTATGTGACTGTGCGGAGGAAGTAATAAATTGAAAAGTTTTCTGTCATATTTGCAAATTGCAATCCAATTGGTTGGTTATGTAAAAGACGTAAAACTCACCACAAAAATAGAAATAGATAAGGGAGTTTTCTTATAACTGTTACTATTAACCCTATATAACCACGGTTTTAAGAACTTAAAAAAAATCGTTTATAAACTATTACTAATAAGAATATTACTTTTTAAAACACTATTAAATTTAGATCTCGTCGTAATATTTGTTTTAAAAGACCATTTTGCCCTTTATTTAACCCTCATCCTGTCGTTTCCTATCTAATTAAACATATAACCTAGCTTACCTTTTATCAATCACACTTGGGGACAAAATCACCTTAACCTAGTTTCATCTAATTTATCTATCTAAATTAAGATAGAAAAAAGTTACTTTAGCTTCATCAAAGTACTAAACAATCTTATCTATATAAAACCAAAAACATTTCAAGCATTCTCCTTAACGTCATCACATTCATGTTTTTAATTTTATTTATTTTAAGTAATGTGGGACCCACAGAAAAAAAAAAATGTAATTAATTACTAAAAAATCTCTATGTTTAAGTTTTAGACGTAAATGTTTACGTTTATATTTTCTACACGTAAATATTAGTGAATAATAAGAAATAATGAATAACTTAGAAAGTAAATAATTTAGCCCAAGTTTTACTAATAAATCACAGTAAATTAAGTCAACTATTAAAAATTCAGTCCAAATTTTTACTACAATTATAATTGCAATTACAATAACAATTAAAATAAAGTACGAAAAAATACATCCACTATAATACTAATAAGATAAAATAAAATTTTAAAGAAGAATATAATAATACACATTAGCTCTAAAACCGCAAAAAAAAATGTTATAAATTTTATCGAACTATATATTGCATAATTCCGAAAAAATGACATGTGATCGATTTAAAAAGTAAAAGAAAAATCATTTAATTAAGATATATGACGAAAACAACATCTCAATAAAAACATTTTCCTAATATAGTTACAAAATGAAGTAAAGTATGGTAGCAAATAACATAATAGACCAGTAAGTTGCGAGCATCATTAATTTACAGCTATGATATAAAATGAAACAAGAATTTGAAAAAAAAAAACATGCACATTTAACTAACTAAAGGTACGAATTTTAACAAAGGAAAATAATTTATTTAAACAAAAATTATAGACATGCATGATTTTTAAAAAGATGATAAGATGTGTAAATAAAATAAAATTAATGAGAGGAGCGATTTTGGTGCGGGTAATAAATTTCCATTAACATATAAAAGTTTTGGTTTTTTGACAAAAAAAATTGTTCTAGCTAATAATCGTAAATTGTTATATACTAAAATGATTCCTCGCAAATCACAAACAACTTTATCTAAGGTGGGCATCTGTCTTTCAATACCAGTTCTTAATCAAGAACAACTTGATGTGGGGATTTTCAAACTTATAAGCAATTGAGGCTTGAAAAGTTTGATTTTCGATAATATATTTTTGTCTAATACAACATCTAAAATAGTTTAAAAAGTATTTTAATATGTAAATTTTTAAGATTACTTATGTTATCTATATTAATATAAGAACATTTCGTGCAATTTCGTACGTTCACATCATCACATCCATTTTATTTTATTTTTTATTTTTAAATAAATGTAGGATCCACCACAAAAAATATGAAATTAATTTATGAAAACTCACTTTATTAATAGGATTTTATCGAATAATCAATACATAACTCCAATGCACCATCATCCTCAATTTCATTTATGTTGCATAAATAATACTCCCTCCTATTCCATATTTTCTTCCCTATTTCCTAAAACGGATTATTCAGGTTTTCTTCCCCTTTCCTATTTTAGAAACTTTTATTCTTATTTTATTCATTTCTCTCTCCTATTATCAAACCCCACCCATCTCTTTTACTCCTATTTTATTCTTTTTTTATTGTTTTTGGCCCACTATTTCTTATTTAATTCCTAATTATTAATACCTCTCTCTTATCACCCAACCCCACCCAATTTTTTACACTTATTTTATTTTCCACCTTAATCTTTGTGCCCAACACAAAAGGGAACAAAATATGGAATAAGAGGGAGTACAATATGAAAATGCAGAACTTTCTCAATAGTCCACATAGTCTACCAATACTAAAAAAAGGTGAATAAAAAACATTATTAGACAACGAGCATAAAAATGATAAAAATTGGTAAAACAAATAACGTCGTTGTATTATTTTACAAGCTTTTAACTCTAACATTTGACCATCATAATAGCACATTTTTAAGATATTACTAAATTTGAATAAATTTTTTGAATAAGAAATAGTTTTCAACAAAAAATGTTTATAAATAGTACTGTTTTAATTTTCAATTTTAAAAATAAGATCTATAAAAAAATTAACAAAGTAAATGAACTATAAAACTTTGTTAAGAAGATTTTAGATCATTTCGTTAAAATAATATTCTAGATAAATTCGTTATACATATTGAGCATATCCACTAAAATGAGTAGATAAAAAAAAATTGTTATCATGTTTCAACACTGAATTCGTATATTTTTTTACGGATTGCAATTTTTGCACGTGTTTTAAACTATGATCATTATAAAAGAAATAGATTATAAGATATACATGTATTTTGGTTTACATTTTTAAATATTAATCATTATATCCATATTTTAGAACTATACCCGTGCAATTTTGCACGGGTTAAAACTAGTTACATATATACATGAATATTCCTCTTTAACCAAATAATAAAGTAATTTTGGGTAATTTCATTCATTTACCCTCCCTTTTTTTTCTTAATTTCATTCTTATCATTTGATAACCCAAACTCCTGTTTAATGTACAAGTACTCTACACAAGGTGAAACTGTTAAACTGCGTAAACATTAAGTTTTGAATTTTAATATGAATTATTTCTACGAAGATTCTCTTTCATTTAGGAGCCACAATCTACGCTCATGCAGATAATTTATTGCTTGTTGGGTAGGCACTAGCCAGGGTTCAATTGGTGCAATTATTTATTTATTTTCGGTATAATTCTTATAGTACATCAAAGAGGGCTTAAGTTCGAATTACGTTGTCTCGGAGAGGTTTTATGTCCTATATATACTATCCGAATTCCGATTAGATACGACCATAAAAATGGAATATATTGAATTCGACCAGACATTAAATAACAACTTTGTTTGTCCCTCCTCTAACCCAACTTGAACCGACCAACGACCCAGAATCGTTTTACTTAAAATTAAAATAAATGAGCTTCACTTATAACCGACACGAGTGACCCATAACACCACAACGAAGCCTTATAAAGGAATCAAGATTCAAGACTTATGGCCTTATGGGGACTGAGCAAATTCTGGTAAATTTGGAGCAGTTAATTTTACCGTAAATCAACTGCTCTCCTCTTTCATTTTCCTGAAAATATATATACGTCTAATAGAAATAGAAAAAGCGGAAATTATATTGTTATTGATAGTTCGTTCGTGTGGAACAATTACATCGATATCGTATTTATACTCCAAAACCTGAAGAAATAATCATATCTCCTATATAATATTATTACGATTACGGTATATTGTAATATACCGTAATATCTTCAACTTCCCCTCAAACTCATGATAATTTGAAAAAAATTCCATGAGTTTGCACACAAAAATAACAAAAAAAGAAAAATATGAAGGAAAAAACAGTTTCTTCAGTCTTCAATCTTCAAACTTAGATAGGAACGTCGCAACTTCTCGAACTTGTCTAGAAAACGTCGTCAGACGGAAACGATGTCGTTTTTCGGGCCCGTCAAAATATCAAACAATCAATATTTTCGAATTCGTTGAAATCTCAGAGTCAAGAACGCCGCAATTTTTCGAACTCGACTCCGTGAAAGGGAAAATTATTCATGCACATCTTATCTATATTAATACATAAACATTTAATGAATTCTGGTGTAGTCACCTCATTAATCCATCATTTTATCTTTTTTTTTTAATTCAATTATGATGGGACTCGTATTGTTGTTTACTGAATTAATTATCGAATAAATGTTTGCGTTTCATTAGTTGTGTTATTATTACGTACTAATGTTGATTTATTTCGTAAACAATAATTTACAACGTTTAACTTATATATTATATATTAAAATATATTGTCGATGTCGATTTATACATAATTATTAAATAATGATTTAGGACTAACAATCAATATTATAATAAATAATACATAATTATAATAAATACTAACCAAAATTACAGTAATTGATAGAAAAATATAACAAAATACAAAAAATGATAAAAATACGATCGAAATTTTGTACAATTTTCATAACAGTACTAAATTAAAATTGCAATAAGAATAAATTAAAATAACAATAACGTCAACAAAAATACTTACAATGTCAATGATATTACAAAAATTAATAAGTTGACGGGTCACCATTTGTGACGGATATTTTGTGAGATAAAATGGATACAAAATGAGTTAGTGGGGAAAGGGGACCACATGAATAGTGCTGGAGAGAGAGAAAAAAAAGTGGGTATTTTGTGAGAGAAAACGGTATCCGTCAAGCTTGTGACGGATACCATCGTCACAAATGAGAATTTGTGTACAAAAATTATAATCAACTATAGCAGATAGCCTAAAATTTCATCATCGATAATATATTTGAATTATTAATAACCTATTTAAAATAACAATATTATTAAAACGATTACATATTTTCACGGGGTTAAAATTAGTCTGAAATGTTATTGGGCAACTTGGGTCTTTGACCATTTCCAGCTAACTTCCCACCAAACTGATTGACATATACAAACACAAAACACAAACAGCATTCCTTCCTTTGATTTCTTTAGCTTTTAAGATCAGCAGCCTTTTTAATTTTCCTTTTCTTTCTATTTTTCCCCTTTTTGTGAAAAAACAAAACTTCAATTTTGTGCTTCAATTTTAGAGAGAGAACATAAATTTTTGTAGAGAGAAAAAGGAGAGATGAACCCAAATTGGAAGCTTAAAGGATGCTGCAATCGTGATCAGAAAGCATTCATGATCACTATTGGCATCTTCACTGTTGTTATACTTGCTGTATGTTTCTTTTTTGCTGCTTTACTTTTTTTGTTCAGCATTATTTTATCAACTTTTGTCTAATTTTCATGCCCACTCAAGTTTTTAAGTTAACAGCAGTTCTTGCTTGCTTGTGACGACTAATCCGGTCACAAGCTTGTGGGACACTTTTATGTGTTTTCTCAGTCACCGATTCGTATCCGTCACAAGTTTGTGACGATGCACGGTCCACTAAATTGTGTTTAGTTGGGTTTAGTTTTCATCAAGATTTGATTTTTATGGAATGCTCACTTCAATGGGTGGTTCATCCTCAGTAAGTGCGCTGTAGGGCACACTTATTGATTTTGATTATTGATTATCTATTTTTTCATTTTGGACAGGGGCAGATCTAGAATTAAAATTCTGGGATAGCGAATTTTCTTTATGTTTGATGTTTTATACTGATGTAAGTCTCATATCTATTTTTTCATTTTGTACAGGGGCTACTTGCAGAGGCTTGAGGCAGTTCAATAATGTTGCTTCATAATCTGCATTCAAAAAGTTGAAAATAGTCGAAACACATTGAAAGAATACTTGAGAAAAATATGAAAAATACGAGAACTGTCTGGGCCGGGTTTGAACCGCCGGTGGACCGGGTTTGAACCGTCGGTCGGACCGGTCTGAACCGCCGGCCGAGCCGGGTCTGAACCGCCGGTCGAGCCGGGTCTGAACCGCCGGTCGAGCCGGGTCTGAACCGCCGGTCGAGCCGGGTCTGAACCGCCGGTCGGGCCGGGTCTGAACCGCCGGTCGGGCCAGGGTGAACCGCCGGTCGGGCCGGGTCTGAACCGTCGGTTGGGCCGGTTCGCCGATCTGGGCTGGTTCGGGTTAAAATTCTCTTTTAATAATTGTGTTTCGGGTTAAATTTCTCTCTTAATAATTGTGTTACCAAGATCATTCCGTACCATTTCGAGGTGATTGACCCGATTCTCCCATCTTTAAAGTTCTGGATCTGTGGAAAAACATGGAGCTATATCAGCTAATTGTCATACGAGAACATTTCATCCCAAAACTAAAAATTAAAGAGTTAAAATTCAATAAATATATTCAAAAAAATACCCAGATCTTAAAATTCATCCCCAAAGCGTTAAATACCAGGACTTAAAATTCATCCCCAAAGCGTTAAATACCAGGACTTAAAATTCATCCCCAAAAATTTAAAATAAGAAATCGAAAGTGATGGAAAAATTCATAGAAATACAAAAACTTAAAAATTCATACCAAAACCCTACATACAACAATATGTATGTCAAAATGAAGATGCAAACAAGTTAATAAAAAAAAATTAAAATCGAAAAAGCCTTATAAAAATTCAACACCATACCTACAAACGAAAAAGCCTTAAAAAATTGAAAAAATTGGAAAAGCGATACAGGCAAACGAGTTAATTTAGGATAAGTATCATTAAATAATAGATCAAAAAACTGTACACAATTTTTAAAATAAAACCATAATCATATAGAATACAAAAACTTGAGTTTCGGAAATAGATCCATAAAAAAGAATCGAAATAAATGAAAATAAAACAACATAATAAAAAAAATCGAAAGATTTGAAAAAAAATTGAAACAGAAGACCATACAATGTTTTGAAGTAAAAAACGAAATACATATAACGTACGAAGAAATCGAAGCAAATCCATGAAAAAATATTCATATTACATAAAAAAACAGTATAACATACCAAAAATCAAAATACATGATAATAGATCATACTTTTGTTATTTGATTCGTTTGTTTCCGTATTTTGATTTGATTTTAGTTGATTTAAGCAAAATATAGGGAGATTAAGTCATATGGGTAATATTTTATTTTATTTTGTATTTTTTGTATGATTAGAGAAATGAGAACAAGAAAGAGAAGGGATATAAATAGAGACAGGTGACGGCTGAGTTGTGAAAGATTGAAGGAAGTGAATTTAGGGTTTATCTAATAGGTAGCTTTAGAATTTATATGTAAGTTGGTTATGGGTATAACAATATGGACTGCTATAAGAAATGGGTCAATCATCAATATTACTTATTACACCGTCTCTTTGGAGATTAATTGTAGGTTATGGGTATACCGGCTAGTACAAGAAACCATGGGCTGTTATAATATGTAAGTTGGTGCTATGATCATAATATGGGCTGGTATAATATGTAAATTGGTTATGTGTATACTGTTTATGCACAAGTGTTTTGATAAGTTAATTGTGGTTTATTTTAGTAGGTCATCATTATTACTTATTAGTAGATAATAGTTTATATAATAGGGAGTAGTATTTAAGATAATTTGAATGTTTAAATTTTTTAATTAATTATGATATTTATTACATTATATTTATATTTGATATTATATTAGCTAGAACAAGACGCCGATCAACACCCGTGTCTTTACCTATCAATGTTCATGTGAGCATTTATCTTCCAATGCCGGTCTTCAGTGATGGACAACTTTATGTAGCGATTTCCAGGGTTATTAACAAACAAGGCTTAAAGCTATTGATTTGCGTCAATAACACGCGTACATCGAGTACTACAACCAACGTAGTTTATCATGAAATTTTTCAGTGTTGTAAAGTTTATATTACTTATAAAATTGTAGGATAATTTGCATCGTACATCGTACATCGTATGATAGTGATTGGTACTTTAATTAATTTGTACGTTGAATACAAACTTATTGGATTATTTCGGCATTGTAAATTAACCCTGCTCAATTATGTTTTTCTACATCTAATAATAGCAATTGTTATTTCAACCCGTGCATTTTTTTTTGCACGGGTTTAACACTAGTAATTGATTAATTTTGAATTAGATTCTCATACACAAATCATGCATTTGTGTAATAAGACGAACATTATGGTAAACCGTAACAAATTTTTTTTTGACTGTAAAGCTAAATTTTGTATGATTATTGAACGAAAATCCTGCCGGAGGACACCATAATTATTTAGTCCCTCCGACAGGGTTGCGAAATATCGTTTTTTAGGCCTCAGGAGCGTGAGGCTCTAATATCATAATAGAAATAGAAAGAGCGGAAATTATATTGTTATTGATAGTTCGTTCGTATGAAACAATTACATCGATATCATATTTATGAAAGATCTGAAGATAATATAATATTACTCCGATGACGGTATATTGTAATATACCCTAACATCTTCAACAACGTCTTAATATTAAACTTGTTTTTACATCATGTATTCATGTTATTAAAGAACACGGTATTAAGGTAAGATTATTGGGGGTCTTGAGACAAGACTTTGACGAGTCTTAAGACAAGACTTTTCTCAAGACTACCAATAATCTACCAAAGTCTTAACAAAGTCTTAAGTCGACTCTTGGCTTTCCAAGACTCGACTTAAGACTTTGTCGAGTCTTGACCCCACCGTATTTTATTTTTTTAATGTTATATATTCTTTTAATGTTATACTCCCTCCTATTCTGAATAACTGTCACATTTGCCGTTTTCGTCTATTCACGTAATTGTCACATATTCCATTTTGGGACATTATTTATACTTATTTTATTCACTCTAACCCACAATAATACCCCACCTTACCCCACAACACTACTTATTTTAATCACCTCTACTCACAATAATAATCAATAATACCTTCCCTCTCTCCAATCTTCCCACCCCACACATTACTTTACATTAAACAAATGAATTCCTTAATTCCCGTGCCCAACCCGAAATGTGACAATTATTCGGAATAGGAGGGAGTATATTCTTTTAATTAGTGTTGCTTTGTACGTAAAATGCATTAATAGAATTTCTCACCATTGTTTTGTTTCACTTTTACCGCCAAAACTTTATTTCTCACCCATTTCTCTCAATAAAAATTCCGAATCGCGAAAGATCGTCGACGTTTTGCGAAAAATCGTCGACGTTTTTTTGACAAATGACCAAAGTACCCTTAGCTTCTTCACTCTCCTCTTTAAAATTCAATAACTAAGAACACTCTCCCTTAGCCTCCCTTAACGGAGAACACACCACACCACCACCACACGTGACCGCCGTGCACCGCCACCGTCGAGCACCTCCACCGTCGCCACCTACACGACCGAAAAAAACAAGGTTAGTTGTTGTTTTTGTTATTTCTTATTGTTATTTGTTAGTTGTTGTTGTTAGAATGGTAAGATTAGAATGAATGGAAAGGAGAAACACGATATTGGTAGGTGTCCGAGATGTGGTGTACACGGCTAGTGGGGGTGGGACGTGTGAACTACACGGCTAGGGGTGGTTAGGACGTGGGAATGGGGTGGCTAGGGGTGGTAGGGACGTGTGAACCACACGTCCATGGTTGGTAGGGACGTGTGAACCACACGTCCATGGCTGGTAGGGACGTGTGAACCACACGTCCATGGCTGGTCGGGACGTGTGAACCACACGTCCATAGATGGTAGGGACGTGTAGTTCACACGTCTAGGTGGGGAATGGACGTGTGAACAACACGTCTAGGTGGGGTTGGGACGTGTAGTTCACATGTCCCTCATGGTTCGGGTTTTTTTTTACGTTCTAACCGTATGTTTTCAATTTTAATTCTTTAAATTTTTTCAGGAATGGCAAACATGTCGTTGAACGATGAAACTTGGCTTTCACAACGGATTGCAGAAGCTGAGACAGATCTCGCAAGCCCTGCAGCGGAAAACCCGATGGTGAAAGAGTCTCTTGAACATCAACGCGACTACTGGATCAAGAGGCGTGACGCAGTCCGGTTAGTTAACGAAGCTGCTAGTTCGTACCCTCGACGTCCTGACACTCGCCGACTTGCTGAAGCGAGAAACATGATACGTCTTGAACCCCCGGTCTTATCTCAACAGGCAATGCATGTGTATTGCAAGATCATGGACGTCATTAGAATGTTTGAAGAGAATCACCCCGACGTTAGCGGTTCTCCTGAGATGCGTGGTTGGTTGGAGTTTGAGAAGATTTTTTTAAAGATAACCGGGGTATCCCTCCGTATTATTCGTTTTGGGCCAATGAGGTCTGAAGGATTGGATGTACTAGTTAACAATGAAATCGCTTTGTTTGTTTGAACGTTTTTAATTTGATAACTGTTATCTTTGTAATTTGTTTCACAATGAAATCGCGATTATAATGAACATGAAAATCATTCGAAAAACGGTAACATTTTGAAATTTGAAATCACAACAGTTACATTTAAATATTACAACCTAAAGAATACAAATAAATCTCAACCTAAATAATACAAATATATCACAACCTAAAGAATACAAATAAATCTCAACCCGGGGGAGGCTGTCTTCGGCGCCGAGGAGTTCTTGGTGTTGTTCCCATCAAAGTATGTCATCGTTCGATGTTCGACGTGTACAAATCGGCATAATGTGCAACTGCATCTTCTCTTACCCACGCCCAACAAAGATCGATCGGTGGCATGGGTGCTTCGCTCAGTGGGCCACTGTAGTGCAATCTCATCCAATGGTCATGGTAGTGTACGATCCACATGACACCGTACGGCCTTGACTCGTGACCCGTGGCACTCAGCGGTAAGAATGTATAACAATTCCAATTCCTGACTCCTTTGTTGACGTACTGGCCGATACAACAGATAGTCCAGTTAAACAACGACGCAAAGACATTCAAATACTCGGAAGACATCCAATGATGTTTACCGCAACCCCCGCTACCCGTAAACTCGATAGCCCTCAAGGTATGATCCCATCTGCTCAAAAGCGGAGGCGTGCGAGGAGACTCATCAAACAATGTCTTCTACACATCGTTTCCCTGAAGCTCTCTAAGACACCACGCTCTCATGACCAAGTGGTCCTGTTCTCGACCCCGGGCGGCATGCGATAACACCCTATAACCACAATGACCATCAGCAACAACATCAGCCCAACCATCAAAGTGTGCCCATAAGTCTTGGGGGACTGCATATTTTTTTGCCCGAGAACACAAAGGTCCGGTTGTGTAACCGACCTCCAATGGTGCACCAACAGGTCCATCTCCGAAAGAAGACACCGTACTGACAGAAGTTGTCGTCGAAGAGCGGGAAAAAAACTTGGCACATCTACGGGCAGCATGCTCAAAAGCGGACTTGTTCCGAGTAGTGGAACCCCTCGGTCTCCCCTTAGGGTTTTCTCGAACCTCAGGTGGACGAATATCTTCATCTGCCGGGTGGAGACCATCTCGAAGTTTCTCAATGATTACCCGTCTCTTCGCCGGATCGACCCCTCTAGCCTGCTCTATAAGAGCATCAAACTCATCATCATCGGTCTTCGGCCTATATTCGGGACTGTCGTACACCAAAGTCCTCCAAAACAAGTGGACATCCTGAACGTGGACCCTCCTACCGTTTCTTTGCATCAGAATCATAATGCAGGCACAAGGCAACCCGTGTGTAGTCTGTATCGCACATCCACAATTCTCTTCAAGCCCGTTCCCCAACTCAATCCCTCTCCTAAACTCATCTTCCAGTAACCTAATGGCTTTGATAGACACATGATTTCGCAATAAGGAGAAAAAGGTGTTGGAAACTGAGTTCCACATTTTATACTCAAATCTAATATGAGTTTTGTTTCTTTAAGTTTAGTCATAAAAACTTAAATGGATCTTATGCATGCAAGATGATATCATAAGATGAGATTGTCCTTACATTGGTTTTAGAAGGTTTATACTCAATAATCACCTATTACTTGAGTCTTCAATACCGAAATCCTCTTGTAACGATCTAACAAAAATCGTCTCCTAAAGGTGCGTATCAAGGACCCGATCTCAAACTAATACTAATTTTGTTACTAGAAAATTAGTATAAGTATACTAGAAATATTAATAATATTACCCTTAATATTATTTAGTAATGGAAATAATTATTTCCTTAGTAAAAACTATTTTTAACTAAGGAGTTGTTAGAATGAGGTTGTAGTATGTAAGTGCTTTGTAGAATGAGAGAGTAAGCATGCACACAACACTTAGCCAAAAATCGTGTATGTTGTATGAATAAGGTGTGCCTTATATAAGCACATGAGCTTGCTTGAGCAAGCATCATGGCCGGCCAAGGCTCCCAAGGAGAGCCAATGCATGGCCTTCTTACACTTACACAAATGCATAAGATATTCCTTACACCTTCATTTTGCCTTACACTCAACCTTTATACACTTACACACACCAAAAACTCACATGCACACTACATGTTACACGGTCCAAATGAGGTCCAAAAATGGACCCATTTTATCTTTGTCAATTGTGTTATTTGTAACATGTCACATATGTTCCATAACACATGACTCAATTTGTTAATTGTGCAATTTTAACTATTAAAATTCATAATTTACAAATTTATTACATTTAAATAATTATTCCAATATTTCGAAATTATTATTGTACAAAAATGTAATGTCATAATTTAATTACAACTCTTTGTAATTTTATGATCAACCGTGTTCATTCTCAATTTAATCGTTTCTTAAACGAATAAATAAAAACCGAGTAATAAAACAATTTTATTACTTTGACTTATTATTATTATTATAATCCCATTATAAAAATATTCGTCATATAAAATTATTTCCAAAATTTCCAGTTATTAATTAATTTGTATCCAATACAATATTAATTAATTATTCCATTGAGACGGAATTCCCTAAAGATATGACCTTAAGGGATCAACTAATCACCACCATCATATGACGATAATGTCAAACTCTAGACAGCCAATCATTATCGATAAATGTTGATCAGTTGACTTTAAAAGAGTAACACTCCCAGTTGTGTTTCATTTCAAATGAGTTTTAATTACGTCAACACACTATTGTCGAGGACACTTCCTCCAACAATCTCCCACTTGTCCGAGACAAGTGTGTGTTACCAATTCTCTTGCCCTATTACTATCTCCCACTCAATGCATGGCGTCCTCTCAGGTCGTGCCGGCAATTGATTAAAATCTAGAGTGGTTTATCTCGATCTGGAGTTTATAACTACTGACCGGAATTATCTACCATAGATACCTTCCGAGCGTGGCCACGCATTTCTAGTTATTTTTCTCCTCGAGTGGCCTAGAGATATTTCTCAACCCTGACAAGGGGTGGACAATTCCTAATCGACTTATTCCTTCCGGCTGGCCATAGTCCATCACAACCCAAAATATGTCCTTATAAACCCCAGTTACGAAGGTGTTAGGACATAAATCAAAGTTAATCTGAAAACTATGCCACCTCAGAGAACAGTCATTAGTCCAAGAACTGACTCATGTGAAACACGATAGATGCTCCCGCCACGACCAGGCAGTCTTTTAATAAGAGTACGCCAGAGCTCTATCAGCGGTCATTAGCCCGGCAAATGTATCTTAACATGTCTATGCCTAGGTGATCGATTAGTCATCCCGTATGACTCTATGGCAATTGAACTCGCCATCAATCGCATCACACATCCGGTTGCATTGAGATGTCACCTCACTTAAGCAACTGGGGGCGAGGTCATGATAATTCAATTCATTTTAATGGGGTTCAATATGGTCTTACCATCCCATTTGAATTTTACTTGACCTTTCGTGAGTTATAAATAACTCAAACAATTAGTGGATTACACCATCCAAGTGGTCAACCTTTGAACACCATTTAATTTACAATCAGCTTTAGGGTCTCTCGTTTACATCCCTTAAAATTGTAATTATCTTCATTTTGAGTAAACCAGGTTTACCACGGTTCGTGCGATCGTTCACTTTGCGGATCATATCCATACATTGATCTTTCCTCTGAAAGAGACAAGTCATTCTCATGACTAGCGAATAAGATTATGTGCATTGTGTAACTCCCAGCCACAGTAATGCCTTTACATAATTTATGAACTTACACATTTTGTAGAATCTTGTGATGACCATGTAGTTAAAATACAAGTCATTGAGATGCATAGTCAATGAATGTAAGCCAAAGATTATCTCAAATCTTTGCTTGGTTTCTTGGAACTTGAGTCGTTGCAAACCTTTTACCATACGACTAAGTTATCTTCCAAGATCTTGAATTTGTCTTTTATCTTCATTGGAGAATACTTTGACAATTGATCAAGGTTTAATCATTGATTTAAAACCTGCTCTACGGGTTGTCCTGTAAGCGGTGCGCATCCACTTTACACGATCATACTAATGGCGGAAACATTAGTGATTTAAACGTGCAAACAATAGTACTTAAGGTTCGATAAATTTCCATGATCCCATCATGGTTATACTATCTTCATCTCCATGAACAACCTTAATACTAACATCAAGATGTCTCTTATAATCTCAACTAAACATCCTATGTTCAATTAGATTTAATTCATATCAATATGTCATCTAGAACCAAAAAAAAACTCGTGTACCTTTCATGAGTATCAATGCTTCATTCCAAACGAGCAATGAGTTGTTTTAGATAACGTTTACTCCCACTAAACTCTTGTTCTTGCTTGATTCTGAAGATCCTGAAGTCATACCCATGACTCAATAGCTTCAAATCCTGGAGCGAGAACTCCCACTGAACTTTTCATTTAACCGTAAATCATAAAGCTCCCACTCAATTCAATGTTCCTTAACATTCAATGAATTGAAATGGTTGGGACTTCAACCATATGTGCTAATAGTCACATCCTTTTCAAATACCCTTTTGAAAAATGGTTATTGAGTTTACTGAATTCATTCTCAATGAATTGCCTTACTACTTTCAACAAAGTTACCCTTAACTTTGTATACTTTCAACAAAGTTACCCTTAACTTTGTAGACTGCAGACATCCACATGTCTGCTTCTGCTTCTCTCAACAAATCTCATTTATCAGCACGTAAGTCTTATAAATTTCATGGTTCTTTGCATTGGCATATTTAGATCACCATCTAAATCCAAGAACCCTTTCTTGAGCCTTTGCAAAATCTTTTGAATAATTTTCTTCGAGTGTCCTCCCGTAGTTTCTATAAGAGTCTTTTCTTATGGTATACAATTTCTGTGTGTAGGAACTTTCAGTTCCCCACATTTATCTTATCTTGTACTGTACGAGGACTATATCATGGATCTTATCCATGTATAGAATTTTTCCTTACAAACTTCAAGAATTTATCTTTGAAGTATCCTCCAGGGCCGGGGCCGTTGGTATATAAGGCGTAGATTTTTACCAAACCGTAGATCTTATCCACAACTTTTGGGCTTATCCTCAACTTTTGGGATGATAAGGCGTAGAATCTTATCCACAACCTAATCTACCTTTTACAACCATAAGGTGTAGATTGCTCTTGGGATATAAGGCGTAGATTTTTACCAAACCGTAGATCTTATCCACAACTTTTGGGCTTATAAGCCGTAGAATCTTATCTACAGCCTAATCTACCTTTTACAACCTTAAATCGTAGATCCCATCCACAACTTAATCTTCCCTTTTATCTTTTACATAACCAAAACACAATAAATCCTACTATTCACTAATAGATCATATCCATTGTGCTGGTCAATATCATATGCTATTTGTGGCCTTTCAAATTTCTCCCACTCTATCTTTGTAATAATAATCCCATTTTATCACCAAAGATAGCCACTAAGGCCACAAGCAATGACTTTGATGTTGGTTTGTGTATCCTTATGGTTTATTACAGAAATTATTCGATTTAAAGCTTAGATAGTTTTGGATGGTTGATAACTTTTTCTTTTAATTGAGTTCTAAACTTAATTTGATTTTGATTTGATTTGAATTGGGTATCCTATACCAATTCGGTTTCAATGGTCATACATTGAAATGTCATAATCAATTCTATTTTATGTTTAAGATTTGCAAGTGTATGTTAAACTAAACATGAACATAATAATAAAACCGATAGTGACTTGGGTTGAAAACCAAGTCACTATATTATCCAAAGTACAACAATTTGTTCAAGGATCCCCTTTTCCTCGTCCAACAAGGAAATAAACATAGGTTCTAAATTGTTCACACAACACTTGAAATGCTAGCTAAATAAGAGAAAAACAAAGCTCCTTGATCATCCCGAGCGGAGCTACTCTTAGTTCCCTTTGATCCATTAAGCTTGTTTTTCTTTTCCCTTATCTTTGCTTTCATGCCCTAATTCAAGTAAGAAGAGCATTCATATCACAACTTGTATCATAATACATTAGTTGAGATTAACATAAAATCGGGATAGTTATCGTACCAACTGGAAGAATCTTCCCAGCTTTGAGATCGCTGAGATACTTGGAACAGTTCCTCTTCCAATGTCCTTTGCCATTGCAGTAAAAGCATTTGGCCCCTTGATGAGGGCTCTTCTTGGAATTGGAGGTGCTTGCCTCAGAAGACACTTTCTTTGAACCTTTGGAAGGTTGCTTCCCCTTTGCCTTACCCTTCCTTTTGAACTTTCCTTTGCTCTTAACATTAATGTTGAGCACATCCTTAGGGGCACTAACATTTAGGCCCATATCCCTTTCAGCTTGCACGATCATATTGTGCAATTCATCGAGAGAGATGTCTTGGTTTCTCATGTTGAAATTCACCCGGAATTGTACATAAGTTTTCACCTTAGACAAGGAGTGGAGGATCCTGTCAATCACAAGTTCCTTTGGAATGTCCACTTGATTCATCCTTAGGGTTTCTACATGCTCAATTAACTTGAGCACATGTGGGCTAGCCTTTTGCCCCTCCCTAAGGTTGAGATCAAAGAAAGCCGATGCCGCCTCGTATTGGACAATTCTCGAAGCCTTTGAGAACATTGTCACAAGCCTGGAGTAGATCTCATAGGCCGTGCCAATCTTTATGGCACTCCTTTGAAGTTCTGGCTCCATCGAGAAGATCAAAACATTTTTGATTGCCGCAGACTCCTTCTGATAAGTATCATAAGGTCGTCTTGCCGCGGCGGTGGCATTTTCTGCAGGTTCGGGAGGTGATTCTTCAATGAGGAATTCGGTCTTACCGTCTCCCTCTGCCGCCAACAATAGTTGGGCATCCCAATCGGCAAAGTTTGCCCCATTCTTTTCTAGCTTACAACGATCCATGAAGGAACGTAACCATGAAGAGTTTGTAGTAGTGGAAGTAGTCATGATTGATATTGATACGAGGACTACAAAATTTTTAAACATATGAAGAAATTAAATGCTAATCGTTTTAATTTTCATTTTAACTTGTAAACATATTTACTAAGTTGATGCATCTATAAAATGACCTCTATCCAATTTTATAAATGATTCCAAGACCCAAACCCATACTATCGAAATCGTGAACCACTGGAACTCCGACCCAACAATATGGTTTGGTGGGTTAAAATAAACCGGTTCTACCCTAGAACTCTTGGTTGATGACAAATAATTATTTATTCATCTTAGCCCGGAACACATTGACCACTGGTCCTCTACACTTCCGTTGAGTACAAACCAAATTTCAAATGCATCGGGATGCGATCCGCCCACTGGACTGAATCCATCCCATCGCCCCACTTATCCTACGTAATGGGGTTCGTACTGCCCACTGGACTAGCACCACCCCACGAAATAGAAGCTCATGGGTTCTACTATTTGGTAAGGCTAATTCTCAATTGTTTTTGTTTAATATAGAGGTCTTGTCAATTTATTATCCATCTCCTTTAAGCGAATTAAATTGGTGAACTCGATAATTATAATTGACACGGTCGTTTTTAACGATCTAAACTAACATGCATGTTTATGGCGATTTGGCTATGCATGCAAACATATTAAAATGCAAAAGTAAAAGCAATAAAGCAATAAAATCCTAGTATGGCCTTCCTAGTAATAGAAAAACTAATTAACTATTACAAATTCGGAAACCAACTCCTTGGTCCCTTGAACTTCATTGGCACGCCATCCAAGAAAACACCGTCTTGTCGGAACTCCTTTCCGTATGGCACCGTCTTTTGGATCTCCGGAATTACAATAAAATAATACAACTATTCTATTGTAAAACTGAAAATTTAAATTAAATTACAAACCCGTGATACGAGATCACATAAATTACAACCGAATCAATATTCCCTTACATTACGGGTAATATTGATTAAAACTAAGGCCATACTAAGAAAAATTACATAATTCCAAATTATATAAATAACATTCAAAATATGACATTCATATTAAATAAATTGCAATAATAAAATATGTATGCACATGCTCAATTTTTAATGCCAAATCGCCTTATGGGAGCAAATATCTCATATTTGTTTACGGTTTTTACGGATATGCGCGATTTTAACTATTAAAATCATCCAAAATTACATAAATCTCATTTATGTCCAAGTTAATCATCCTAACTTACTTTAGGAATCAATGTTTAGTCTCTACTAATATTTGATCATGATCTAACTTGATTTTGCATTATTGTTCATAAATTACTTGTATTTTCGGGAAAAAATAAACAAAATATGGCCAAATGAGTCAATAAAATTCGAAATTTAAAATTCAAAAATTTTAAACTTTCTGGAAATTTTCTAAAATTTCAGAAATTATTAAAATGGTCTTTTGCAATTATTTATGGCTTATTTCTTAAATAAATCGTATAAAAGCCGTTTTTATGGTTTAAAATCCGATTTAAATTATAAAAACTTGCAGTAAATTGCTATAAATTTTTAGTCATCCTAAAGTACATATTAGAATCTGAAAAAGACCAAAAATTACAGACCATACTCGAAATTTTATTTTTTCGACTCATAAATTACGATTATTAACTAATTAACTCATTAAAATTAATAATCATAAAAACAGAAACTTTTTGACATCTAACTTTTAGATCTGATGTTCCTATCATATAAGACATCTATGGGTAAAATTTCATGCCATAATATTAAGATTAACTATTTTTAACACAATAAGTCACTATTTGTCCGATTTTAACCATTAAAATCATAAATCATGCATCACTTGAGAATAAATTCCCAAAACTTACATACATACTGTAAATATTGTATGTGACATTGTGTAAAGTTTTTATGGCACGATTCCAACTATAACTATTAAAGTCGAATTTAAGTCACTATTAATCCGATTTTTACTATAAAAATCATTAATCATGCAAAATAATTCCAATAATTTCGAAAATTCATACAGGAACTTTATATATTGCATGTGACTTCTCATAAAATTTTTAAGATTAAATTCGAAATATAACCATATATACCCATTTTTGCTCATATTATGACTATTTATCTCATAAAATTCATAATCCATGCATATTAACTCCATTTCTTATGAAAAATCATATACAATATATTAAATATGCATGTGAGAACATATCAAAAAATCTCGGCCAGAAACTATTTTTAGCTATTTTTCCCATTAATTGTTGTTTAAAACCGATTTAAACTACAAAATATACAAATAAATATAAAAATGAACAATAAAAATCCATAAAATTATTTTTATGTCCTAAAACCATTTTAGAAACAGAAACTTTAACATGCAAAATTATTTTGTGATTTATCATAATAAACACAATAATTTCGAAATTTTCGAAATGTGTATGTTAAACCGATTTTAACATAAAACATGAATCCGATCATGCATGCAACAACCGTAATGCTCTGATACCAATTGTTGGAAACTGAGTTCCACATTTTATACTCAAATCTAATATGAGTTTTGTTTCTTTAAGTTTAGTCATAAAAACTTAAATGGATCTTATGCATGCAAGATGATATCATAAGATGAGATTGTCCTTACATTGGTTTTAGAAGGTTTATACTCAATAATCACCTATTACTTGAGTCTTCAATACCGAAATCCTCTTGTAACGATCTAACAAAAATCGTCTCCTAAAGGTGCGTATCAAGGACCCGATCTCAAACTAATACTAATTTTGTTACTAGAAAATTAGTATAAGTATACTAGAAATATTAATAATATTACCCTTAATATTATTTAGTAATGGAAATAATTATTTCCTTAGTAAAAACTATTTTTAACTAAGGAGTTGTTAGAATGAGGTTGTAGTATGTAAGTGCTTTGTAGAATGAGAGAGTAAGCATGCACACAACACTTAGCCAAAAATCGTGTATGTTGTATGAATAAGGTGTGCCTTATATAAGCACATGAGCTTGCTTGAGCAAGCATCATGGCCGGCCAAGGCTCCCAAGGAGAGCCAATGCATGGCCTTCTTACACTTACACAAATGCATAAGATATTCCTTACACCTTCATTTTGCCTTACACTCAACCTTTATACACTTACACACACCAAAAACTCACATGCACACTACATGTTACACGGTCCAAATGAGGTCCAAAAATGGACCCATTTTATCTTTGTCAATTGTGTTATTTGTAACATGTCACATATGTTCCATAACACATGACTCAATTTGTTAATTGTGCAATTTTAACTATTAAAATTCATAATTTACAAATTTATTACATTTAAATAATTATTCCAATATTTCGAAATTATTATTGTACAAAAATGTAATGTCATAATTTAATTACAACTCTTTGTAATTTTATGATCAACCGTGTTCATTCTCAATTTAATCGTTTCTTAAACGAATAAATAAAAACCGAGTAATAAAACAATTTTATTACTTTGACTTATTATTATTATTATAATCCCATTATAAAAATATTCGTCATATAAAATTATTTCCAAAATTTCCAGTTATTAATTAATTTGTATCCAATACAATATTAATTAATTATTCCATTGAGACGGAATTCCCTAAAGATATGACCTTAAGGGATCAACTAATCACCACCATCATATGACGATAATGTCAAACTCTAGACAGCCAATCATTATCGATAAATGTTGATCAGTTGACTTTAAAAGAGTAACACTCCCAGTTGTGTTTCATTTCAAATGAGTTTTAATTACGTCAACACACTATTGTCGAGGACACTTCCTCCAACAAAAGGGTCTAGCACTTACAGAGTTGGTCAACGACGTCTGTAACTCATGTCGAATCTTGGAGTGTTGAGCTTCAAGCATGCCGTGAATACGAGTCCACATAGTGTCGAGGTTCAAGTTTTGACTCTTCAACCAAGCTTTAAGGAGGGCATGACACGACTCTACCCGGGAAGTGGCCGTGTTACCGAGATGAAAGTATTCGTTCGTATAGAAAACAACGAACTTCTTCTTGTAATGCGCCCATGTTCTCTGCACATAATCAGACAAATCTACCCAAGTTTCAGAAAAGGCTTCCCATGCTCTCCCAAACTCACTTTGTGTGCTTGCATTGATGACCCGGTACCAACCCGTTTCCTTACTATGCAATATCATGTCTTTGTACATCATCATCTTTCTTGAATTTTTTACTCTGGTCTCAATGGCTTTGTTCACATGCCAACGACACAAAATGTGAGAAGTGTCCGGATAGAGGTCCTCAATAGCCCGGATCAAGCCCAACTCTCGGTCAGTGACAAGAGTAGGCATAGGTGACGCCCCCAGAAGCAGCTCCTCTAATCTCCGCAACATCCACCCATAAGATGTATCATTTTCAGACGGAAGGAGAACGGTGGCAATTAAGAAGGAGGATCCGACCGGTGTAACGCCAACTATCTCAATAAGTGCAATCTTCAAAACATTGGTCGAGTAGGTGGCGTCGATAAGAGCGACATATGGGTAAGCACGGAATAGTTTGACGGATTCCGGATGACACATAAACACATGAGTCAACTCTTTCGTATCGGGGTCTGATTCGTGCCACTCCACATATTGGGCAGCAACTGCTACAGCCAACAGTTGTTGAGCGGGATTCCTACTTTCTCTCATCTCACGCCGAACCTTGTTCGACTCGCTATAAATTTGGGTGCTACTTGGTTGGGGTTTTTCCTGGGTCCTTTTATGAAGAGCGTTCTTGATATCCCTCGGTGAAATATTAGCCCGGACTTGTTGCCTCACAAATTCTTTCTCTTCGGCATCCAAGCGGGCAAAATGTCTATCCCCATCTTTATAGGTCGCTACTTCATGGTTGTGAAAACCCGCGTTAGTCGAAGTAATTACGTACCAAGCAATCGTGGGATTCCCATCATTCAAATGAGCGTACTCCTGCACCGCTCGAATCCTAAACAAACATCCGCACTTAGCCGACCCTCTCTTCGTAGAATTCCCCGGATTCTCAGGATCGATCTTCTTTTTGGTTCGGCCGTACCTTGAACAACGGAAGTACGACCCAAGCAACTCCGGTTGTTTGCGATTTTTCGCCCCATTTGTTGCCTTCACTAAGGCAAAACCATTATCCATAGCTACTTTTTGAGCCCAGTCAAACGCCTCATCCGGACTTTCAAAAGATATATCCGTCTCAAATAATCGGTTGTAATCAACCCCATTTCCACCAAATTTCTCAAACGAATCCTGTTAATACGCAAAATTGGTAAGTATTATATTAAAAAATATTAAAAACCAGTTAATTTTTGTTAAAAACTGAGTAAAAATAACGGAAAGTAAAGGTCTTGTAAACCAAACATCCATGCATGGTCTGGACGTGAATAGTGCACGTCCAAACCACGCATGGACGTGTACTACTCACGTCCAGGCATGGTATGGACGTGCACTATTCACGTCCAGACCGTGCATGGACGTCCAGGATTAACGTCCATGCATGGTCTGGACGTGAATAGTGCACGTCCATACCATGCCTGGACGTGAATAGTACACGTCCATGCGTGGTTTGGACGTGCACTATTCACGTCCAGACCACGCTTGGACGTGTGGTTTGGCCGTCCTTTCCACGCGAGTACGGTCATTTTTCAAGTCCATTGCAAAAATACGATTGATTTTACGTAGTCTAATTCTATGGATTCTACGTCTAATTCAACCTAATTTCTACTAAAGGGCTAAAACATTAATTCAACAAAAATTAATTGAAAAAAAAAATTAAGATTTTAATTACTTACCGATGAATCGTTGTCGTCGTTTGACATTGAATCGTTGTCGTGGTTTGATGTTGTTGATCGATGTTGAAACCGTTTTTTCGGATTTTATGTTGTTTTTGTTGAGAGAGTTTCAGAGAAAAGAAGGTAGAGAGATAAAGAGAAAAGGGCATGCTATGTCTTTTTTATAGAAAACGCCGACGACCTTTCGCAACCCCCTAAAAATTGTATTCAACTAATTTCATATTCACAAATTCTCATTTGTGACGGCGGTACCCGTCACAAGCGGATACCGTTTCCTCTCACAAAATACCCACTTTTTTTTTCTCTCTCTGTCTCTCCGACACTACTTGTGTGGTCCCCTTTCTCTACTAACTCATTTTGTATCCATTTTATCTCACAAAATATCTGTCACAAATGGTGACCCGTCACATGCAAGACTTACACTTCCATATTACAAAATGAATCCCAACCAAAATTTTGATTTAAATTCTATTATGAATTTACTTCAAAATCCACAATTTCAACATGTCTTTTTATATATATAATTAAGTTTATATATATAATTAAGTTCCGTTAAGTTATATAATTAAGTTTATGCATTTTAATTAGTAATGTTTAATACAAACTAGAATTAATTAATACGTTTCTAAGCAAGAAAAGTAAATGGAATAGTAAAGTCTGAGACGAGTCTGACGGATAATGTATAAAATCTGAGGTGAGTCTGAGACAACTCTGAACAATAAAGAAATAATAAAAGTTAGTAGAAAACTGACGTGGCACAGCCTTAAAACTTTTGAAAATCTAAGGGATAAATCTTACCCTTACCGAAACACCTCAGATAACTTCTAGTTGTCATGTTATTATCACTGATCATATTTGATTGCACGATATTAATATTAATCCCGTAATCAAGCCAAAACTTTACCAAAAATAATTCGCAACTGAGGGAATGAATAACTGAAATTCATCCACACACAAAAGCTCCCTCCAGCAATCCAACCCTCTTTCCGCAATGTAAGTACTGCTCATGCTCGGAGTAATATTATCGCTCTCGATTAGCAAATGGAGCTAACAATAAAATTCAGTCTGGTGCCTCCAAAACAAGCATCCACGCCAAATAAAAACATCACAATTTCTTATTTCAAACCAAGCATATCCATTTAAAAAAATAAAACGGGTCAAATAGCTACCACAATAAAATGCCTAGATATTAGCAAAAAGACTCGTCTTATCTATGCAAGTGGGTTTATTTGACCCGTTTTAGTCTTAAAACGGTTATATCCGTCTTAAGACAGAATTATTGTAAAAACATAACCGATATCGCATCATGATAAAGCATTTAGTAGGGTTTAAGGATTAATGGAGGGTACCAATGTTCGAACCTTGGCCATTAGTGTTAGAGTGTGAACTCTTAACCACTAAACTCAAGGTACAATTGGTAGCATTTAGTGCAGCAAGAAATTTTAGCACGTCCTGTAGCCAGAAATGTGATGAATCGTACCAGAATTGAAATATTACTCAAATAACTAAGGTGAATTTGTATAAAGCAAAATATCAAGGAATGCCACGCCGCCGAGTAAAAGCTATATTCCGTATTTGACAATACTCAACGCATATATTCCATATCAAACAACCAAAACAAAACTTCAGAGAAATGTCTTTCAAAGCAATGAGACATTTCTTGCGATCCCAACGCATACCGTACCTTAGCGCATCAAGTGTGATCCTATAGTAGAAAACATGACGAGAAAAATAACTGACAAAAGTAGTAAATCACAAACAGGTTTGTAGTCCGGGTATATTGGTCATACACTTGTGCTTGATGTAGTCAAGGGACTCAAAAATCACAGCAGTTTTCAGAAAGAAACTTGTATTCAGGTGTTTCACCGCTCTTTTTGTTTTATTCAACCATACAGAGTATAACCTAACCAACGAGTAAGAATCGTTCCTCAGCTAACAATGGTGAATTCGCAACTGCATAATTTCCATAAAAGTAACAAACAAAACTAGGAAGCACACATTATCCCATAAGAGGCACTCCATTAATGACAAACTAAACGCACATAATCTAACCTAAGAAACCAAACAGAAATACAAAGCACTTGGACATTTATTAGAGCAAGAAATTTCAACACACATCATGCAATTCATCTGATAACAAAACTAGTAATCGCAGATGGACTTCATATCTGTCAAAAACCTACGAAACCCAAACTACAACATTGAAGCAAGAGTGTAACTGCCTCGCGATAAAATAGGATAGCCAAGGTGAACTTATATTAGCAAATCAACAGCAAAACTAGGAATTCGGAGTCCATCAGTTCTGAAGCACAGTAGACATTCAATAAATCAAATGCACATGGCATTGCAGTTCTACATAACTGATGCAAATCATTGAAACAATAGTTTTATCGAATCATGATCATAATTGAGTATTACTTGGATAGCCAGTGTAAAATTGTGTCATTGCGACAACAAAAGTAACAGACAATACTACCAGTACACAGATATCATCAGTTCAAAACATAAAAAAAGGCATTCAACAAGCTAAATGTGCATCCTATTACAAATCCAAGAAACGGAACTTCAAAGAAGTAGCGTGATCGGACTGACACACTGTTAAAAGGTATAAAACCATTGATCGGACTCTTCTCGCAAGGTTTGGAGTTCTCAAACCCTTAAACAATGTGGCCAACCAATGGTTTTATACCTGTATACAAAAGAAAAGCATGGAGGTCAGTAAATGGCTTTTATTAAGGAGTAATCATAAAACATAGGACGAACTAATGCATATCATAATGCAAAATTTAAGTAGAGCATTTATTAAAGAACAAACGTTAAAAAGAAATATAAAAATACAACAGAGAAACTTACAAACAACATTTCCAGCTCTTCATCATATCAACAATCTACATAACTCTGACATACAACAAATAAGTACATAACCTCACCTCCCTCCCTAACTCCTTCAACTCATCATCTCGACTCGCTTTCGTCAAATATCGAGACTTTCCAGCTGAATGCTGCTTTTCAAAGGCACATACTCGCCGAGGTACCCACCAAGGTGATCATGCAAAGCAGACTTATCAATACCCTGATGGTGAAAACTCTTGCATACATAGTAAAACACACTTTGCACCAACAAACCGATCAAATTCACGATAACAAGCAGGCCAACAAGAAACCCACCGACTAAAATCCGGACGAAAACCGACGTATCCTCCGCGTGAACAACCACCACCGAGAAAATACCGTTAATCGCGCCACAAACTAAAAGATACACAAAAACAAACAACCCCGCCATCAAAACCTTCCCTTTAAGCAACTCATAACTCTTCTTCATCGCTGCGAAACCGTAAACCGGCTCAAGCACCGACACTACGCTAGCAAGATGCCATAACGCGGTAATATAAACATGCACAAATAAAAACATGGCAAAGGATAACACCATAGAGAAAAACAACAGGAAAGCGCTATCGGTATCCACAGCGACTATAATCAGAACCAACAATCCAATGAAGGCGATATTATACCCAAGCATAAGTAGCGATACCCACAAGAAGGTGTGGAAAAGTCGGCGAAATACCGACGGAATCGCAGACAAAGTGTCGGAAAACGACACGGGTTTAGCCGTATATAACGATGCGACGGTGAAGACGACGGCGGCGGTGGCGAGAAGAGAGAAAGTGAAGAGGAAAAGAAGGTAGAGGAATTGGAAAAGGAAAAGTAGGGCCCATTCGTGGGATTGGGTTTGGATAGGGGTATTCGGGTCTTGGAGTCGGGTCAAGATAGGATGGGTGAAAAGGGAATGAGCTAAGATTGCAAAAGAAAGAGGGAAAATTAGGGTTAGGGTTAGATTGTAGAAGGTTTTAGGAGAGTGTTTGGGGATTGAAATAGATTCTTTGAGGATTGAAGTTAGGGTTAGGAATTGAAGTTGTTCTGGCTCTAGATCCATTGAATGAAGGTTATCTGGGTTTGAGATCTGGGGAAATTGTTGGTTTAGGTGATGAAGATGAATGATTGATTAATGAGATGTGGTGTGGGGTGTATTTAATTTGTTTGTTGAGGTGGTTTGTTGTTTATTAGAGATATAGGGTCGTTGATTTTTGGGTTAATATACCTTATTTAAACAAGGTTAGGATAAATGTCATTAATGTGACTACTTTTCTCTTATGTCCATAGAAATCTACCTCAAATAATTTGAAATTAGTTTCGTAGAAACCACAATATTTTGTAAGTAAGTGTTTTCGTTTATACATATTTTATAAAAATTTAATAATAAACTAGCAATTTAATAATAATTTTATATATTAATTATTAAATAATAACATATTTTTTACCAATTTTAATTATACCAATACTCCATTATTATCAATCTTTATTATTAAGATAATTATAACCGATAGAGTAAAAATTAAGAAAATCAACAATTAAAACAAATATACAATCTACAAAATTAAAACTATATATGTATTAAACTAATAAAAATATACACTATCATCTCATTAAATAATTCTTACTTTAAATTTACAAAAATATTTACTAACACACACCACCAAAAACAACCCCTTATCTATTGACGGCAGTAATGGTGGTGAAGGTGACATGGTGGTGGTGGTGGCAGTGGTGGGGTCATGGCGGTGACGATGATGGTCGTTGCGATGATTGATTAGTCTAGTTTAGTAGATGTTAATAAGGTTATTTTGATGGTTATTTGATGGGTTGAGAAGCATTTTATGGGATTTTAATTCACATGTCTTTGATATTGGGTTGATGATGGATTTGCATGTTTTTATGGGATTATTGGATTGATTTGTTAATTTGATGGAGTAGACTTCTTTGGAGGTTGTTGTTGGGCTAAAGATGTCTCATGCAATATAGTTTTTGAAGCAAGTCAAGGTCCAATTACTATGATCCAAGCAAGTGCACATCAAAATGAACATTGGATTCCATGGATTTCATGAATTCAACTCATGTTTTATGACACAAACATTGGATTCCAACCCTAGTTTATGACACAACATGGGACTTAATGCAATTTCAACAACTCCTTAATTCTCATTTATTTTGGTAATAATACCTATAATTTAAGAGACATTAAGAAGTTGTCTTTTGAAAACCTATATAAGAAGATGTTGTTGACACTTTTAGGGTGTGCTTCCAGATGCTTTACATATTTTCTCTACCAATTTAATCATTAGAATACACAAATAATTTCCAATTTCTAGTTTGTTTTAGTTAGTCATTTTGCATGGAGGGCTAAGTTCTAAATTCTTGGAACAAAAGATTGAAACCTTCAAGCTATTTTGATTGTAAGACTCTAATCTTTATTTTGTCATTTGAATATCAAGTATTGCTTAGTTCTAATATTTGGTTGTTAATTTTACTTCTAGTTTGATCACCTAGTTGTTTTAATTAAAAAATCAATTGCTAATTTGGGTAATGAATCGGATTGTTCATTCACCTAAATATTTTGTAGCAACTATATTTCATCAATTCGTATGCCGTTTCATCGTTGTTGACTTATAGAAAGATAATACTCGTATGAATCAAATCGTATCCCGCTTGTGAGTGCGTTCATTCATCTTTGTTAATTCTCATTGATTTACTCTACGTTGTGATTAAACTTAGACGCTTGGATTAGGTTGTCATATTCGTAAGGGCTTTTTACGTACGCTTTCGTAGTGATTAGCTATACTCGTAGTGATTAGCTATACTTAAGTGAGAATAGAAATTTATGATTTCAATAACAAAGTATTCAAAAACAAAGTAAATCAATAGAGTCAATGATCAATCTTTAGCTTGTTGGTGGAAATCGTTTGTTCCGAGATTCCTTTTATTATTATTTACATCATTTTTATATTTATTGCATTTTATTTTCGTCTTAGTAGATTAGATCAATCAACACATCAAAACCCCTCCTTTGGTTACTTAACTTTAGCACACATTTAATCGACAAAAGACCTTCCTTGTGGGATCGACCCCTACTTACACTAGCTACTAGTTTGAGTTTGTAGTGGATAAAATAATTAATTTGGAGACTCACGACAAGTCTAGCCAATGATGATGGTGGAGTGTCATGTTGGTGGTGACAATGGTAGTGGTAAAGATATTATGGCGGTGGCGGTGATGATAGTGACTATGATCACGACGGTGATGGTGGTGGGGTGTCATGGCAGTGATGGTGGTAGTGGTATACAATCAAACATCCAAAATTTTTAAAAAATATATTTAAAAAATTACAAAAATGATTAAATTATCACAAAAACTTAGGAGAGACCACCTCTCAATAATTAATGAGAGACGACCCATCTTTAATCAAATGGTTCCAAATCATACCATATTATAATATGGTAATTAATTTTAATTAATTCAATTTATAGTTAATTAGTCAACCAATAATCTTGTGAGAAGATTGACCTTCCTTATTTTGTGAGATTCTAATTCACATTTATGAGTATCCAATTCCAAAAAAATAAACAATTCAGAAAGATTTTGAATCCAATATTCACGCATGATTTTGAAGAAAAATTTCGATTCCAATATTCACGCATTATTTTGAATCATTACTCATCCATTATTCACGCCAGATTTTGATTCCAATTCAGAAAAAACTAAATACACAGTTCTAAAGAATCAATACTCATCCATTGTTCACGCAAGATTTCGATTCCAATTCAGAAACAACGATGAATATGGAAGAACATGACGATCCGATGGAATTAGAAGGTATTATTAATCACGCCTAATGTACTTATTTTGTTGTAAAAAAATTTTGTTGCAAACTAATCAATTATTCTTGTAAGTTGTAGCATTGGCAATGATGAAAAATACAGAAGATGATGATTCGACACCATTTGAGGTTGAGGAAGATGATCTCAAAATAACAGAGGATGATGGTAAACTATTATTTCATCATACTTACAACAATTTAGTACTTGTTTTTCTATTATGCGTACAGTCGGTTTAACCTAAGTAGCATATTGCATGAATTTCGTACTTGTTTTTTCTTTTTATGGACTAACAGATTAACATGTACAAAATAGAAAAAAATGATACGTTTGGCCTACAAATTTTTACTAATACGAAATAAATTATAACATGTACAAAATAAAAAAATGATACGTTTAGCCTATAAATTTGTACTAATACGAAAACTAATATAACATGTACAAAATAAAAAAATTTGAGACGTTTAGCCTGTAAACTTGTACTACTACGAAATCTAATATAACATGTACTAAATTGTTAAAATCAATTTCGTATGTTTAATTCCTTGTTACGTACCAACAGTATGATAACATTAATTTCGTACCCTTTTTTTTTGTATATGTATTTTGTAATTTGGGTACTTCTTATTATGATGTAGGTGTCATTGCAAATGAATTAGACATAGCTGGCTCATTACTTGGGGCTAAAGCTTTGAAATGGGAAAGATTATACAAATTATATGTTCAACATTCAAAATGTGTAGGATTTGGGGTAAAGAAATGGTGCACTCGTACAAACAAAGTTGTACCACCGTTGGTGACGGAAAAATACTTTGCATGCTCATGTCAGGGGGACACAAATTCAGGTAAAAAATGCAAGTCAATTAGTGAAAGTCCACCATCTTCAATTAACGAAAAAAAACGCAAGCAACGGACTACCCTAATAACGAGGACTGTATGTTTAGCAAAGTTGAGAGTGAAGTATAATAACGATTACAATTTATACGAAGTCGTGATGCATGTAGTTGCCCATAATCACCCATTAACACCACCAGAATGGCATCACCATCATCGCTTTGAAAGAGCAATACCGCCCGAGGAGGGTGAGATTATACGGATTATGACAGAAGCTAGGCTTCCCCCTACTGCTCAATATCGTCTTTTGGTTGCATCTTGCGGTGGTGAAGAATATGTAGGGCATACTAAGAAGGACCACCTCAATTTCGTTCATAGGCTTAAGATGAAAATAATTGCACGTGAAGATGCACACAATGTTGTTGACATGCTACCAAAAAGGGCAGAAGAGGATCCTTCCTTCTTTTATAGAATTAAGTACGATTCTCAGAAAAGAGTACAAAATCGTTTTTGGAGGGATTCAATGATGAAGGAGGACTATGCTATTTATCATGATGTTGTAATTTTCGATACCACTTATCGCACAAATAGATACAACCTTATATGTGGTGCCTTTGTTGGTGTTAATAATCACTGGTCAAATGTGATGTTCGGTTGTGCGTTCCTTTCCGACGAGAAGCAGGAGTCCTTTGAATGGTTGTTTAACACTTTTAATGAATCAATGGGTAGTGATATCTTCCCTTCGTCCATATTTACCGATCAAGATAAAGCTATGTCAAATGCTATAGAGAAGGTTTGTTTTTACACACATTTTCGTTTTATTAATTAATGATTAAATGTAAAAACTGTTGCGATTACATTCCTAACATTTACGAATATAATTATTCGAAACTGTCATTGATATTTTTAAATTTTGTACATATATTGATTTAAAAAAATTGGGTTTTGATGAAGTATGTGGGTATTGTGCGCATTAGAATAGATATGATTTAGCTTGATGGGTATTTGTGAGTTCATAATTTAAGTAATTGAGCATATTGTTTAGACTTTGTTTACGGTAATTTGTTGATTATTCAATTGTGGGTATCTTTGCTTATTTTGGAATTGATACGTTCATCCAGTAAATTTGTACTAATACGAAATCTAATATAACATGTACAAAAAAAAATTGATACGTTTATCCTATAATTTTGTACTAATACGAAAGCACATATAACATGTACTAATATAATTTATTTTACGAAACTGACTTTGGCTTTTGTTGTTATCAATGTAGGTTTTTCCAATGTCACGACATCGACTTTGTCAGTGGCACATACAACAGAATGCTATATCTCATTTTGGTCTCCTGAAGCATGACGCATCATTCCAACATGTTTTCAACAAATGTCTTAAAGGATGCTTTAACCCGGATGAGTTTCAATTAACTTGGAATAAGATGATATATGAATATGGATTGGAGGGTTATGAATGGTTCAATCGGTTATACAAAATTCGAGAAAAGTGGTCTACTGCATTTAGTAAGGATTTTTTCTCCGCTGGCATCCTTTCATCTCAAAGAAGTGAAAGTACAAATCATGCTATTGGCTTTCAAGTTAATAAAACCACTTCGCTCACTGATTTCTTTGATATTTAGGCCCTGTTCTTTTGGACTTCAAGTCACTTAACTGAAGTTCACTTCAGATCCTATAAGTTCAGTTCAGTTCAGTTCAGTTCCTATAAGTTCAGTTCAGTTCCTATAAGTTCAGTTCAGTTCCTATAAGTTCAGTTCAGTTCAGTTCCTATAAGTTTAGTTCATATAAACTCAATTAAGAAAAATTATCTACGGAGTATTATTTTTAACAACCGATACAAACATTTTCTTTAATTATTCGATACACGTCATCTATAAAAAAAACAACTCATTAATAATTTACCCGTCTTTTACTCTCTAATTAATGTCAAACTATCATCCTCATTAATGCCAAAAAACAACAACTCATCATACGACGCCCTCACCCTCACCAATTGTCACTCTCCCATTAATCAGTCTCTTTATCACCATTGTTAGAGAAAATAAATGGTTAGAGAAAATTGTAATAGTGAATTATTTTTTATCTAATGTAATTGTAGTATAATGTATGATTATGAACAAACCATTATATATAAAGTTGAAAATATTTTAAACTACCTTGTGTTTTAGACTAATTTTTTTTATCAATGTCATCTATTGGATGATAATAATAATAATAATAATAATAATAATAATAATAATAATAATAATAATAATAATAATAATAATAATAATAATAACAACAACAACAACAACAACAACAACAACAACAACAACAACAACAACAACAACAACAATAATAATAATATTAATAATAATAGTTAACTTAAATTAAAATAAAGTTAATTAAGTTCGTATTTTATAATTTCAGTTCAGATTCTATAAGTTAAGTTCAGTTCAGATCCTATAAGTTCAGTTCAGTTCAGTTCAGTTCCTATAAGTTCAGTTCAGTTCAGTTCAGTTCAGTTCCTATAAGTTCAGTTCAGTTCCTATAAGTTCACTTCAGTTCAGTTCCTATAAGTTCACTTCAGTTCAGTTCCTATAAGTTAAGTTCAGTTCAGTTCAGTTTCTATAAGTTCAGTTCAGTTCAGTTCAGATCTTATAAGTTCAGTTCAGTTCAGTTCAGTTAAGTTTCAGTCCAAAAGAACAGGGCCTTATAATGACACTATAAAGAGGTGGAGGAGTGAGGAGGAGAAAAATGAATTTCAATGCAGTAGATCGACACCTTCATCAAATATGTCCACAGTGGGACTTATTAGGAGTGCTTCAACTGTTTATACTATTAACTTGTTCAAACGTTTTGAGGAAGAATTTATATACTCATTAGGTACAAATGCTATTGTTGTTGGTAACGAAGATACAACAAAGGTATTTAAAGTTTCCGAATTGGATGATCCTGAAACATATCATGTCGTAACATTTGATTCAGTTAGTGCTCTTATATCTTGCTCATGCCGAAAGTTTGATGAAGTTGGGATGTTTTGCTATCACTCCCTTCGTGTACTTCATTTGAGTTCAGTTTCTGATATTCCTGAAAGATATATAAAGAAAAGGTGGTCACGCTATGCAAAATTAGAGGTACGTTTTTTTATCACTATCTTTTTTAGTTGACTGTACCCATTAAAATATTCTTCGTACATTTTCAGAGTACATATTACATATACGTTTTAATTACATTTTTTGTGCTATATAATTGAAGTAGCTCATCTTATTTCGTTTAGGTGTGGGAGCGGTTGAGAGAGCAGTCTACCGGTATTGTAAATTCAGTAGAACGTCTGTCATGTGGCCAGGCTAATCGCACACCTGCCAAAGATAAAAAGTCCCTAGACTTGACTAACATACAAATTAATGTAGATAGGGAAGAAGGGGTCGAACCACAGGGAGTGTAACACCCCCATTTATTTAAGGACCTGAACTAGGACTCCTCAGATAAATAAAAGTGTTACCATCTCGGTTTCCCGAGGCAGTAGATACAAAGGAAGATAAACAGTACTTTAAATATAAAGTTAACTCAAACATATTTTACATCCGTGTCCAAAAGTCTTAGCAAAATAAAGTACAACTCATAAAACTGACTAAGTGATCTAGACATCTACTCTAGTCTTGATCCAAGCTCTTCCTCCCATAGCTTCCCCCTTAGTCTCAGCACCTGTCATTCTGCTCCCCACAATTGGTTCATCACAGGTGATCACGAATACACAGGGTCAACCACGAGGTTGAGTAGGTAAAAGAATAAGTAAAACAACAATATAATAAACTCCGCGCCGATCCAACACCATATATATATTCTCCGCACCGATCCAACGCCATAAATACTCCGCACCGATCCAACACCATAAATATACTCCGCACCGATCCAACGCCATAAATACTCCGCACCGATCCAACTCCGTAACTCAAAGCCCAATATATATATAATCACATCTTATGATAGCACAGAGTAAGATAACAACTCAACATAATAATCACATGATATTGTATTGTAAACATGTATAACACCAATAAAGAGCAGATCACACATTATCGTAAACCAGTATCTTCCCCTACCTGAAATAGTAGGTACGCAGATAAACCCCAAGGCTTGTTCAGAAATGTTCCACGCGAAACCCGCTACCTAAACAAATATTATATAATTAATAAACACCCTATATCTCGTAATACGTGTTCACATTCTATTTATAGAAACTTCCTATATTTAGAAAGCTTCCCAACAATCGAGGTTTCTCAAAATAGTACTTTCTAAATATAGTAACTTCTAAAAATAGCAGCTTCCAAAAATAGATACTTGGTTTTGAAATTCAAACTATACATTAATACCCACTTAAAACCTCCCATAAAAGCTCCCAAAACATATCTCTTAATAAAATCTTTACTATAAATAAAAGATATCAATACTATAAATAATAAATATATTATGAATAATAATAAAAATACTAATGAGTAAGATATTAATAAAAGTTTACTAATAAAACTAATACCAAAACTACACCCTACACGACCCAACTCACGACTCACTACCCAACGCACCCCATGGTGTTAGCCCACCACCAACACCACGCACAACCCCCACACACTGCCGGCAACCACCAGCGACCACCCCCACCATGGCCACTACACCCCAGACCACCACCAGGGTGGTCGACTCTCTCCGGCGAGGTGGACCAGGGGCTCTAACACCCCTGCTTCCTCACTCTTAACCCGCGGCAACCCAAAACAGACTGTCACCACCACCGCCACAATCTGCCAGGCCACCGGCAAACACCACCATTAGAACCCCTGTCCTACAACCAACAGACAGTGGTGGTACCACCGCACCGACCTCCCCCTAGTCATCGGTGGTACCACCCCCAAACCAGTCTACCCAAAGCAACAACTTAAAACCAGCAGCCGTTCCCCTGATTCCTTCTAAAACCACCGTGAAAACAACCCCCTCGACCACCATACAACCCTACCCTTAACACCACGACAACACCCAGACTACCCCTGACTCCCCTTTGACACGAATCATCACCCACGACTCCTTCTTTTATCACACAGAGACAAGGAAGACAACACAAAACCCATAGACCCGACAACCATGCTGAAACCTACTGTAACCAGGGGTGATAAACACCCCTGTCGACACCGCCGGTGACTCCTACAACCACCCAGATCAGCCTCCTGACCAACCTCCAGACACTAGAAAAATAACAACACAAAAACAAACCCAAACCCGACACTCAAACCCCTCTCGAAACAGTGACAAAACAAGAGACCCTTAACAAAATAAACAACAAATTAACACAGGCTGCGCATACCTGTTTTCTGATCTAATTCGAAGGGTCTAAACGGAGGTGAACCACCGTGGGGATCTGACCTTCTTGAAGGGTGATGTCGGCTGAGCAAGATGGGGTAGGTTAGAGTGTGTAGATAGGTCAGAAAGTTGACTCGAAATCCTTCTTATAAGGCGGCTGATATGAGCAAAGTGAGGGTTTGCTGTTTTAACAACATGGGCGTGGGCTGTTTACACAGATTTCGAGGCCCATGGTCGAGCTGTACTAGGTCCAAGGTTCGAGCCACACAAACAACCTTCTACAAACATTAACTTAGGGTGGATAGATCCCCCTTTCAAACCCCACCAACGACTCAAAACACCCCATGAAACGAGCACTAGCGAACTAGTATTGGGTAAGCTAATCGCATGGCAAGATAAAATCGTATCTAAAATTCGAGGTATTACAGGGAGACGGTGATGTAATTGTAATTAGCTATGGAGAGAATTCTATCAAGGTCGGTTACAAGAATTTGGTTATGATTTGGGTTAACTAAGGTAAAACAGAAATGAAAATTAAAGATGTAAACGATTATAGGGGAGAATCTAGGGGATTGGGGTTACTCATGCATATAGGAGCTTAGTCATGTCAAATTAAAGAAATACATTGTCGATAGTTGATTAGGTTTATAACAATTTCCTCTCGGCCTAGAGTTTAACCGTAGATTGATTACCAATTAGCTCTCGCGTATATTGGAACAGAATACTATAACATGTCATGCCTAATTTTATCCCGACTTTCGATCTTAGGATAAGAACAACACAATTAACAATTATGACTATGACTACAACTATTGAATGATCAAGTTCTATCCCGGCTTTCGGTCTTAGGATGAGAATAATGATTTATCAATAATCATGGTCAAAATCATATATTAATCAAATGAAACAAGCATGTATATAACCAACCATACGATAATGCAAAATCAATAATTTAACATGACCTAACAACTAATCTAGCATGGTTTCCCCCCTAGATATAAAAACTACTCACACATGGTTTTATGAACTAGATTATCTATTCTATTAACTAAGATAAACATAATGACGATAACGAAATAAAACCGTAAAGAAAGATAATACCGGGAATTAACGGAATAAGAAATCGGAAGAAGAAATGCGAATAGCTTCGGAAAATGCTTGAATAACCAAAGAACTATTTTTATAAAGAAAATGAACTAAAACAAAGAGTAAATTTTTACAAGCTTTAATGTAGCTAAAAGTTCCTAAAACTTGATGGTTTTATGCTAATTGATGATGTGCAAATGAATGAGATCAAGGGGTATATATAGTGATGAGGAGACGGGGTAGATTGCAGCCACCCCGGACTGGGGCAAGAACATGACGTATGCATTCCTTGAATCTAGACCAAAAAATAGCCTGATCAAAGCCACCCCGGTATACCGGGGCAGCCCACCCCGACCGGGGTGAAAACACTGTCCATATACTCCATATTTCGTCAATTGTTTACATTTGGGAACATGGGTGACGTTGCAAGGATGATGTAATGATCGCTTTTGTCATGCTTTGCACATTATGCTCTTCATGAGTTGACTTCTTTGTTGACTTTCTTTCTTTTTCCGTCACTTCTACTACCCGAAGAATGCTTGTCTCGACTTTGGTTAGCTCCGATGCTCGGTAAATGTCAAAATGCAAGAGAAATCCGAAATTCCTACAAAAACCGCTAAACCACATACAAATTACCTAGAACACGGAATTAGCTCAATAAACATTGAAGAATAATGTAAACGATGATAAAACATGAGCTAAAATGGGGACGAAAAGTATATAAAAATAGAGCATATCACATGGCGTCGAGATATCCTGTGCAAATTTCACACCCTCATACTACAAAGCCAAGGGTCAAACGAAACAAGGTCTTTCATAGACCAAGTTTACAAAACTGCATGTGCTGGTCTGCAGAAAATTGTTGAACAGTCTTCTACAATGCAGTCGTTATCTTGTATCCAGGGCATCAACAATGATAACCAAGATGAGCCTCAAAGAGTATTAGATCCAATAAGAACGAAGACCAAAGGCCGAAGTGTTAGGTTGAAGCGTCCTTCCAAAAGTAAGAAGGCAAATGGAAGGGGAGGTCATTTGACTACAACTACTACTTTAGTACCATATACACCTCCACCCCTTTTAGTTTAGATTATTTATCTTTTATTTTTAATAATTAATCTGGACCATTTATTTCGTATTCGGCAACTTTGTACCAGATAATTTCGTATTTATTTTGGTGTTTTCGTACACTTTGTTAGTTAATTTAATACCAATTTATTTTTGCATTTTTCATACCATTGTAATTTCGTACCATTTCTTGTTAATTTAGTACCGTGACATTCACTACTAATTCAGTACCAGATAATTTCGTATCTATTTTTTCTTAATTTCGTACAATTTTGGTTTCGAATTTATTATATCATTCTTTAATTTATAATGGAAGGGGAAATATTTATATTGGAGGAAATATTTGGAAAGTTTTTTCTAGCTAATATTTGCTTTAGCAAACAATCAGGGCTACTTTACAAAGTTTTAGGAATAACATATATTCAGTATATCTTTGGTAACGTAACATATATAGCATTTCTCTTTATTACTAAAACTAAACTAATATGAAATCTATCTTTTCTACTAATACGAAAACTAAACTAATACGAAATCTAACATACCATGTACAAGTATAAAAAAAATTATACGTTTATCGAGTAATTTTGTACTAATACGAAATCTAATTTAACATGTACCAAATAAAAAAAATTGATACGTTCATCCTATAATTTTGTACTAATACGAAATAAAATATAACACGTACCAAATACGAAATTAAATATAACGTGTACAAAATAAAAAAAAAGCAAGAAGAACAACCAAACTAAGAAAAATTGATACGTTTTAATGACCTGATTAAAGACCAAATAAAGTGTTTAATATCACATAAACTGAAAATAATACGTGTCTTACAAAAAGCTAGAAAAAACGACCAAATATTCCCGTCACATAACCAAAATGAGATTGTCTAAAATCGTCTACATTATAAGATAAATGTTCTAAATCCAATTCTACTTTTTTGGACCCTTCCTCTTTGCTCCTCTCACTCTTACTAAGCCTTTGTTTTTCCTTGGTGGACTAATATTTTGGAATCGATTAAAACCTTCATCATTAATGCCGAGATCGATGAAGGCATTTCTTTTGCTGCTTTCGTCACCTCAATGACACGCTCAACTAGCTCATCACATGAACGCATTACTTCCTCGTTCTCCACCAATTGTGTAAACGTGACTTCAACATCATTATCAGCAACTCCATCTCCCATTTTTTCCTTCTCCATATCGCTTAACTTTTGGGCATTGATCTTTATTCGACCAACCCTCTCAAGCGTAAGCCTTGAGTGGATTTCTTGATCTCTAATTATCAACATCGCATCTACCTCGCACTCCTACCACAAAAAAATACACAATACAAAATTAATATAATAAGCATAAATAAAAGTAATCAAAATTTACATGGCAAATGCAAAATTAAAGTATTGGCTGAAATTAAAGTTTGGGCTGATCTTGTATACATACTGTACAAAAAAAGAAGGTACGAATTCTATTGAGTTTGGTACAAATATATTATGACCAGGTTAAAACATACTGTAACAACGAATTCATCAAAGTTCTTTAAAGGTAAAACCTACTGTAACCACAAACAAGTCCATATTCTACTGTAATAACGAATTCTTTAAAAAATAAATAATGGTACAAATCTAACATTGCCAAGAAACAGATTGTATGTTAAAAATCAATATTTGTACAAAATTATAAACAATTAAACATGAAGATTAACTTACAGTATGATATAGTAAGCAAGAAAGTGAAGGTTGCACTTACATTTTTGGCACGATCGCGAATTTCTGCGTCGGTAAGAAGGTCATCAGGGATCTTAAATGATACAATCCTATCATTGTCACTCTTGATTGATTCAATCTTTGACCGCATTTCATTTTCAGCTTCTTTTGCGGCTTTCTTAGATTCCTCTTCACGTTTCTTTGATACAAGGTACGTTAACGAATCCCACTCACCATTTCCGTACTTTCCATTCAACTCTAATGAAGCTTTCCTCTCTTCCTCTATTTTACTTTTCAGATTTTCAGTAGTCCAATGTTGTATCAATGGCAATTCTGATGGGGCCTTTTTGCATTGCCAAGCCAAACGATGAAAATAAACAAGTTGAAGAAATAACATACAACCCCAAACATTCTTTACCTTTCTAGATCTCCACTTGTTCACAGCTTCACCAATTTCAGTCAAAATGTATTCACACCGGTCAAGTCCACCAATATCCTCCACAATTTTAACAGAAGGCAAAAGATGAAGGTCAACATTCTTATAGTCTTCGGGTGCTAACAGTGTACCTAAAGCATACAAAACAAAACACCTTTTGAAGTCATCCCCCCCTTCGCCCAACGCATACATCTCCCCGGCAACAGTTTCAGCACTAAGTTCTTTTTTTGGAGCTACTTAAAATTTCTCCCTCCATTCCTGAATATATTCCATATATATGGTGCTTGTCTTGTTTTTTGTTTGTCGCCAAGATAACTTTCTTACCCGTATTAAATGGCAACATAAACACGTCGTACACATCATATACGGTTATGAAACACTCTTTGTTATCATCTACATGAAACTGTCGAGTAGCAGGATGGTACGCACCTAGTAGGAATGGTACCATTCCGTGGTTAAACCTTGACAACTTCAAACTTAGTAATCCGCCGAAGTTTATTTCCCGTACAGCTTGTTTCTGTTTCTCTGTAAGCTGTCCAACTAGTCGTTCCAAGCCTAGTGGTCCCCCATAATTAGTGACCTCCTTCTCGTAGCTACAAAAAAAAGTATATATTGTTGGTCAAGTTCATACAAATACACCCAATCCAGAAACTTTTTACAGTAAAAAGTAACCATACTTTATTACAAAACTTTTGTTGGTCACGTAAATGAATGGGATATACCTCTGTGGGTCTTTTGTTGGTCCATCTTCAACTCCACCTTTTTGAACATTAGCACAACTCCTCTTTCCCGAACACCCCATGTGTTACAAACTTCAGGTACATTCGGCTTCTCAATGTCTCGATCGTTAACATTTGAACATTCCCCTTTTTCTATCACAAGAAAAAAAATCAATATAAAAAAATATCGATACGTTTATCCTATATATTTGTACTAATACGAAATCTAATATAACATGTACAAAATAAAAATTATTGATACGTTTATCCTATATATTTGTACTAATAAGAAATTAAATATACCATGTACCAAATTAAAAAATTGATACTTTTATCATATAAATTAATACTAATACGAAAACTAATATAACATGTACCAAAATAAAATAATTTATACTTTTATCCTATAAATTAGTACTAATACGAAAACTAATATAACATGTACCAAAATAAAAAAATTGATACGTTTTATCCTATAAAATAGTACTAATACGAAAACTAATATAACATGTACCAAAATAGAAACTGTTGATACTTTTATCCTATAAATTAGTACTAATACGAAAACTAATATAACATGTACCAAAATAAAAATTTTGATACTTTTACCCTATAAATTAGTACTAATACGAAATCTAATATAACATGTACAAAATAAAAATTATTGATACATTTATCATATAAATTAATACTAATACGAAAGCTATTGTAACATGTACAAAATTTAAAAAGGGTTTTTCCCATTGATACCCTTGTGGTTTTCACTTTTCCCACTTGTACCCCTGCGTATAGCACTTTACTAGCCGTACCCCTAAACTTAATTAGTTAATCCCATCCGTAGCCAAACATGTTTATGCCGTCTGTTTTAGACGTTAAGTGCCATGTTGGCACTCTATTTGCCAAATAAGCACCTGACTTGGCAAATGATTTTCCCATTAATGCCTTTGTATGTTTTTCTTTTCCCACTTGTATCCTTGCATTTTTGCATTTTAGGTTTCGATGTTAAGCCTGATATCTTTAAAACCGCATTGCTTACTATACCCTTTTAAATTAATAAAAAGTTGTAATATATTGTTTATTATATCTTTTTTTATATCGCATGAGATAATACCGTTATATATTACATTTTATTTTATTCAAAAAGAAATATTATCTAACATTCACAACTTATTTTATATTAAGTGGACCAAGTCGACAAACAAGACGAGTGTCATTACTCATTACCTGTCAATGCTCATATTGATCTTGCGGCGTCACTTACCTATTTCATCATTGTAGCACCAACTAAATTTTAGATTCTCAACCCCCCTTTCTTTTGATCTATCATAAATTTTTCCCATATTTTTTCGGTTTCGATAAATTTTGTATTTATAGTCTTTTATAGCTAATTTGAGTTCGGGTAAATTTTTAATTTTTTAATCAAAATATTTCTGACACTTTTATTATTTAAGTAAATTTAACAATTGAATGTTTCGGTAAATCTTCGGTTATCAACAATAAGATATATATTTGTAATGTCTTGGATTAAACATCGGAAAATTTGAACTTTAAATCGGATATCCGACTGATGTAATTTCAATTCCAATTTTATCATTCCTTTATATTATTTTTTACGTAGGGGCACAAATGAGAAAAATGAAAACTACAAGGGCATTAATGGGAAAATCATTTGCCAAGTCAGGTGCTTATTTGGCAAATAGAGTGCCAACATGGCACTTAACGTCTAAAACAGACGGCATAAACATGTTTGGCTACGGATGAGATTAACTAATTAAGTTTAGGGGTACGGCTAGTAAAGTGCTATACGTAGGGGTACAAGTGAGAAAAGTGAAAACCACAGGCAGGGGTATCAATGGGAAAAACCCATTTAAAAAATATGGTTGAAGCTAAAAATTAAATTAGTACTAATACGAAAGCTATTATAACATGCACAAAATTTAAAAAATAGAATATGGTTGAAGCTAAAAACTAAATTTCATATTAATACAATGGTTGAAGCTATTAGTACTAATGAACGTTCTTCTACAAATTTGCAAACTGGATGTTACACCATATTTGTTAAACTAAATTTCGTCTTAATTATCAAAATCACCATATTTGTTTTTAACCTATAAATATTGCTAATAAAAGTTTCATCCAGGTTGCTTAAATACGTTTTTAGTACCATAATACAAAAGAACAAAATAAAAGTACAAAATTTACATGGTCTTCAAAAATATATATACCAAATTGCAAAAAAATGGTACCAAATTCATAAACATACCTATTACGAATTTCACTCGTTTTCTCGGGGCCGGCTTCAATGGACTTTTCCTACCCGTATTCTTCTTCATTCTGGTGATTTTGATAATTAAGAAAGATGAATATTTTTTGTGTCCTAGGTTGCGTATTCTTTGTACTTTTGGTTTAATATATGGATGAATATGTACTGCATTGGAAAAGATGAAGATTTTTGGAAAAGATAAGATTTTTGAAAGATTTTGCTAAAGATTGTACTGCAACTGTTTGAAAGATTATATTGCAGAATCTTCAGAAACTTTATGCTGCTTGAAACACAATCACACGCAATATGTTAATGTTTGTATTTTGGTCAAACATATATTTCTTTCCTATTTTAATGTTATTGGTATTTAATTATTTTTTTCTCTCTCCTATAAACCATATTATATTTTGGTATAGTATTTGATATGGTCCAATTTATAAATGGGTCGTCTCTCAATATTTTATTGAAAGACGGTCTCTCAGAAGACCTACTGTTAAATTATTTACCAATACATATTAATTATTAATAAAATAGACAATTTAAAAAGTTAATATAGTAAACTGTTAATTTTTTTTTGGTGAAAGATAATTATATATTGAGACAAAAAAAACGTTCTAACATTTACAGCCTAGCATTTACAAAACAGCATTAACACAGGATAAATAAATAAACTGTTAATTATATACCCATTTATTTGTAATGGGTAAAAGTACATCTTTTAAGAAAGATCATAAATCTCGCAAGGATTCCGAATATGTAACTTTTACCTTGATTTGATGAACGGATGATGAAGAATTAAGCAAAAGAATAAGATGAGGATTAAGGAGGTTTTAAGAAGATGAAGTTCACTGTATTCTTATTTGAGGTTGAATAATTATGTCGACATATTTGGGTTTAAGGGTTTATAACTGGTCCTTTCCGCTTAAATGAAAACGGGTTGGAAAACACCAACGGGTTTTTAAGATGAACTTATGTTGCCAAGTTATATTCGTCTTAAGGACTCAAGGTTCTTAAGACGGATCTTATTATTTATAAAATCCTCCTCAATAATTTATTAAAATATTACTTTACTACTTAAAATAATTAAAACCTTAAAAATATATCCTACGAAAATACGGGCTGTTACAGTTCTCACCGGATCTTGACTCTATATATATATATATATATATATATATATATATATATATATATATATATATATATATATATATATATATATATATATATATATATATACTTCGCATGTTATAAATGTTGGAGTATGTTGGATGCTTTATGTGTTACGTGTCGTTAACAATAAGTGGTTAGGAGAACTCTAGTCACTTCTCACTGATTGTGGCGTACATGTTTTCATGTATGTAGGTACATGACAGGTTGCTGGTGGGTTACAGGAGGCTAGCGAGCGATGATCCAATCATCGATGACATACCCGTTATCGTGTAGCTAGACCTAGTTTTTGAATATACATTTGAGTGCCTGTATGGATGTGTCATCCCAGGCTGCTTTTGTACTCATACTTTTCGTACTTAGACTTATATACTTATCTATGTTGTTCATTTCGGTTTGTATAGTTTTGTTTTAATTCACCTCGTTTTATCTTGCATGTTAAAGTTTAAATTCCGCGTAAATTTTGGCATGTTTGAATGTTTTATTTTTCCGTTGCGACGAGGGGTTTTACACACACAAACATTAAAAAAAAGAATAAAATAGGTGTAAAAAGTTGGAAGAGATTGATAATAGGAGAAAAAAAATGAATAAAATAACAATAAAAATTTCCAAAATAGGAAATAGGAAGAAAACCTGAGTAATTCGTTTTAGGAAATAAGGAAGAAAATATGGAATAGGAGGGAGTATTATTTTACAAACTTTTAACTCTAACATTTTGACCATCGTAAAAGCATTTTTTTGTGATATTACTAAATTTGAGTAATTTTTTTGAATAAGAAATATTTTTCAACAAAAAATGTATTAAATAGTACTGTTTTAATTTTCAATTTTAAAAATGAGATCTACCAAAAGTTAACAAAAGAAATGAACTATAAAACTCTGTTAAGTAGATGAATATTCCGTTAAAATAGTAATCTATAGAAATTCGTTATATATATTGAGCTTATCCACGAAAAATGAGTAGATCTAAAAATTTTGTTATCAGGAAAGAAATAGAGTATAAAATATACATGCATTTTGGTTTAACATTTTTAAATATTAATCGTTATATCGATATTCTTAAATATATATACCCGTGCAATTTTGCACGGGTTAAAAACTAGTATTCACTAAATTTCTTACAATCAAACATAAATCACAAATTTTTAAAAAAAAATATATTTAAAAAATTACAAAAATGATTAAATTATTTGCCATGACATATTAATTATTAATAAAATAGACAATTCACAAACTTAATATAGTAAACTGTTAATTATATACCCATTTATTGGCGATGGGTTAAAGTACATTTTTTAAGAAAAATAGGCGCTTAGGAATGTAAAAAAATTGACTAGAAAAAACATCACAACTAGCAAACAATACCAAATTTGGACAAACTAATAAATCTTTTTAAAAAGGGTAATACCTTAGATATTAATTGACCGTGCTCATAATATAAGGAACAACTTTTTGTAATGGAGTAAGTTTAAAATTGAGTGAAAAGAATGAAGAATATGGTCTTGAAATGACGATGAACAGTGAAACGTAGGGAAGAGCATTATACTGGTGATTTTATCTAATAGAGTTGGTGAGATTGACAACTGAAAATGTGTGATTGAGAAGGTGAGGGGCGGCTAAAAGAGTTGACAAATACGGAGAATAATAATGTGTTTTTCGGTTATGCTACTTATGTATAAGTGTGAAATTATATAAGGTGGGTAAATAATGTGTTTTTCGGTTATTTTACTTATGTATAAGTGTACAATTATATAAGGTGGGTATAGTTTGTAAAGGGTAAACTGATGCGTGTCGATCTACACCAAAAATATTAAACCTAAGTCTACTAACTGATTGTTAGCGGAAGTAGGGTCGAATCCCACAGGGAGGCAGAATTTAAAAGTAGGTCAGTCTATTAGTCACAAAATGAGGGTTTTATAATTTTTATCTAAAGTACGAGTTGATTAAGGGAGAGAAATAAAGAAAACGGGGTAATAAAAGTCTAACAGATGAGAGGGGAATATGTCAGGAATCAGGTTACCACGACGTTTGTGCTATATATTAGCGTAATTAGGTTAATCGGTCTATGATAAAGAGGGTAATGATTATCTCCTTTCGGTCTCAAATCACCCTAGGGTCCCCTAAATAACTTTCTTCCTATTAGGGTAAGTTTATTGCTCTATAGGGAAGTCTATCTTTCCAATCTTTCGATCTAGGTCAGGTTCAACTAAATAAACCAAGTCTTCTACGTGCACTCGATCGACTAGTTCATAATTAAATTGTCATCAACAACCCTTATTTCAAGATCAACTAATACAAATTAAACCTATTACATACTACTGTGGTTTCCCTCATTCTAACATATTAAAGAGATTCGTTAAGCATGGCTTTGGGGACTATACTAACCTTTTGTGACGGATAGATAATAAACACATGATAACTAATTATAAAAGAAAGACAAAATAAAGGAAACTAGAAATGAAACAATAATAAAGGAGTAAAGAGAAAAAAATTACAAATTAATCCAAGTGAAGGTAGAAGAGAAAGGAAAAGAAAAGTGGCAGAAATTCCAATCTAAAAGCTACTGTGAAAAAGTAAAAAGTGAAATGATAGAGAGTTGTAAAATGACAAAAGTCTATGATTAGTGAATCCCTCATCAGTTGTTAACCTCTTTCTTTTATAAGAGAATTCTGATTAACACAAAGTTAGACCTAATCTCGCGCAAACAATTCAACGGAGGCCCATTAGTAAAAACCCTTCGACCGAGCATATCAAGTTTACTCGATCGAGTAACTTCTTCACGATTTCCTTTGATCGAGCATTCAAGTTGCAGCTCTTTTCGATCGAGCATTTCATTCACTCGAACGACCACTCTATTCACTCGATCGAGTATTATGATTACTCGATCGAGCATTTCTTCGTCTGGCAGCCTCCCCATCGAGCTTTCTTCCTCTTAGGTATTTCATGCTTTCCAAGACTTGTGAGCTCCGTTTCAGGTTCCATCTTTAAAATTAGAGTACTCGGGACAACTTTTGCTTGGTTTTTACCACTTTCAGATTCGTTCCTACAAAATAGTAAGGAACATATAAAGTAGCTTGTTCGGGGTAAAAAGGGACGTAAAAGACGCGTAAAGCATAGAGATGCGTGCTAAAAAGGTGTTGAAGAGTGTATATAATATGCACACATAAAAAATTCCCCAAACCAAACATTTACTTGTCCTCAAGCAAAATAAATGCAACTACGTACGCTACATGCAACTTAACTAAGGACCTGATAGATTGAAGTAACTCTCAGAGCAAGTTATAAGTCAAGTGCTAAACCGTTTAATGCAGAAAATTAACCACCAAAAACTAAATACCCAAGCAACGAATTCATGCATATCTAGAATAACAATTTGGACGTTTGACTTTGCAAGACTTGTACACTCGGACTCTCCCCGGTCACTCTTCTCTCAATGAAGCAAAGGGTGAGTATAAAATGTGTAAAGAGAGAAGAAAAGTATAGACACTCACCTATACTACGACCAACATAATCATGCAATGCAACTAACATGACAAGAGATTATGGCTACCGTACACACACATTTCAACCATTTAAGGACTATCACATGCCGAATAATTGCAAGATATTATGGGTAATTGAGGCAAAAAGGTAAGAAGGGGCAAAAAAAAAACAAAAATATAAGTTAAGAAATTAAAAAATATAAGCTTTAAACAAAAAAAATTAAACCATTGATCTCCTCTCATAATTTTTGTTATTTTTTACCTTTATTAATTAACCATTATTTTCTTTATTTAATGAAAAGACCTTATAACTTTCATTTCATTTACTAATGTATACCACATTTGTATGTTCCATATTTTTTTTATTCTCCTTCTATTCATAAAATTTTGAGAGAATTAGTTGCAAAAAATTTCATATTAACTATTAGAACAACCCTGATTTTCGATTTTATTTAAAAAATTAGCACTAAAGTATACATAGAAAATTAAATTAGTTATTTTATTTTTTTATTTTTATTATGTTTTGAATTAATTAGAATCTTATTAGTTATTATTTGTTGTGTTTGTTATAATATTGCAAGATAATGAATTTTCGTCTTTAGTCAAAAAATTGGTAGGTGGGGTATACCTAGAGAACTAAATTAATTATTCGTTTCTTAATTTTATTATGTTCTGAATCAATTAGAATCTTATTAGTTTTGTTGTGTTTATATTAATATTGCAGGGAGTTGAATTTTTAACTTCAGGCAAAAAATTGCTAAGTAAAGTATACGCAAAGAACTAAGTTAATTATCGCTTTTTATTTTTATTATGCTTTGAATCAATTAGAATCTTGCCATTTATTATTTTTGTGTTTATATTAATATTACAGGGGATGACATACTCACATATCAATAACAATGCACGAGATTGAAATAATAGTTATGGATCCTCATTACAGATTTTTTCTTGGTTCGAATGACTCTTTTATTTTTGCCGATTTTTTTTCTTTCTGCAATGGTGTATTTGAAATATCGTAAGGTAACAAAAATCTTTAATAAGTTGTCGACATGTTACATTATTGTCTTTCACTCTTTCCTACACGTTAGTCCCATTTGTAACACTTGTGCTCTATTTTTATTTTGTCAAACATGTTAGAAATCAAATTGCTTAGTTAAAGTGTTAAAGTATGATGCACATATATTTTATCATATCATAGTGTTATAAATATATGCATAATAAAAATATGCACGATTAGTAATTAATTAGAAACCGTTTCTTATATTCTCCAATTTGTTGTTCCAATTCCAATGATTTCAAGCCTTTAAATCATTTTTTTTGCTTTCCATCAAAAATATTATTCTATAACTCACAATGTTTTTTGGATAAATGTTCTTTTCTAAATGATCTGTTTATATTTTATTTCTCATGAATTAGGAAATGTTAATATTTCGTATGAAGTATAATTGTATTGTTTTGATTATACTTTTGGATGAATGATCGAATTTGAATAATCTATGTTTGGAATTGTATAGGCATATAAATCTTTATTTGTTGCGTGATTCCGAGAGAAGTTTAAGGGTCGTGCTTTTTCACATACGGATTTTAATCTTTTACATACGCGTTTTAAAATTTTACCCTTATCATTTTTTTCATCTCGCCCCTAGAAGCAATTATCCACGCTTTCCCTTCCCACCCTTCGACATTCTCTTTTGCTCCAATGTCCTCTCGCCTCCGTCCCAGCCTCCCTTATTCCACCTCTCTTATTCCGACCACCATGAATTCTGTAACACCCCAAGAGTATGAGAGATTTGTCCCACATCGGTAGAATGTGGGTGTGTGTGGAGATTTGTCCCACATTGGTAGAATGTGAGGCTTGTGATATGTTTATAATAGCTCTCACCCACCACTTAGTAACAAGATCTTTTGCTTTTGGGCTTAAGTGAGGACAAATAATGGGCCCAAAGGTATACCTCTCATCTTATTGGGTGTGTGTTACGACCGTGGTGGGTCGGGTTGTTACAAATTCGCACCACCCACCACGACAATCTATGGAGTACTTTATCTAATCTTGTACTGTATACATTGAAATTACCCTTTTCCAACAAAAACGGTCAAGGGGAATCATCTGCATTGCCACAGGAGCATGCCTATGAAAACGACGTTGTGTTTTGGTTATACTGGAATTTTAAGTTGATCGATTGCACAATGATGGAAAGTAAAAGCCAAGTACCATCTTCCATCTATAGCACCGCGAATAACATTAATTATAATGTCTTTAACATTTGCCATAATTGCATTTGACGATGCCGAGTTTCCGACTTGTCATATTTGTCATTTGTGACAAATTCTGGCACTAAGTATAGACGGTTTAATTATAACAGAAATTGGTGTATATTTTCAAGGACTATAATCAGATTAGGTTTTCGAGATAGAGATTGGTGAAAGAGGGGTAATTTGGTTTTTAGGTAAAAAGGGTACTTGACGGAAACTTAATGAAAAAATGTATGTGGAAAAGTAAAATTCGTATGTGAAAAAGTAATTCCAAAGTTTAACTAGTTTTGCCTATCTTACCTTATACCACTAATAATTATTATTAGAGTTCACTCATAAGGTTTTGATCTTTACTTTAATCTCTTACTTGGTCCCAAATCTATAAAATCGTATTAAAATGTTAACCTAAAAAATGTGACATGACAAATTTAATTGTGACGTGACAACTTTTATGTGACATGGCAAAAAAAGTGACATGGATTACCAATTGAAGAAGATTAAAAAATATAAGTTAAAAATTTAATAAAACATAAGGTATAAACAAAAAAAAAATAAAAAATTTAAATCATATATCTCCTCTCATAGTTTACCTTATTTATTTAACCATTATTTCATTTATTAATGAAATGACTTTTTAACTTTCCTTTCCTCATTATTATATATACTCTTTATTTATGTACCATATTTTTTTTATTTTCTTTTAATTCATAAAATTTTGAGAAAAATTGGTAATAATATTTTTCATATATATTTCGAAGTTATAAGGTTTAGTTTTAACTGCATATGGAGTAGAAAGTAAAATTCAAAGCAACTCGTTCATATATGGAAGGATGACTTCTACAAATTCAGATTTAAACAGTATGGTTGATTATGGAGTATAATTTTCCAGCCCAATTTCGAACCAGGGTTTTTGATTTTGGACCGGTCTCCACTCTAAGTTTTTTCATCGGACTGGTGGAAAGTCTTAGCGGTGAGTTTACGCTAATAGTTGACTTGTTGCCGATGCTGGGGTTAGGGGTGAACAAAAAATAACCCGGACAGGTAAACTGGACCGTCCGGTCCGGTCCGGTCTAGACCGGAAATATATCCGTTCGGTCTTAAAAAATACGGTGATCGATCTATGGTTTGGTCCACATTAAAAAAAAATTAATTTGCCTTGTAAATAGGTGTGTTCACCGATCCAAAATTGGATTAGATCGAACCGGACCACAAAGATCCATGGACCGGATAACCCCTATGCCAAACTCGTAGACCGAACCAGTCGATAATACTCCCTCCTATTCTATGTATTGTTCCCCTTTGAGTGAGGCACAAGAATTAAGGTAGGGAGTAAAATAAGTGTAAAAAATTGGGTGAGGTTGGGTGATAGGAGAGAGGAATGAATAATTAGGAGTTAAATAAGAAATTGTGGGCCACAAAGATTGAAAAAGGAATAAAATATGAGTAAAAGAGTTGGGTGGGGTTTGATAATAGGAGAGAGAAATGAATAAAATAAGAGTAAAAGTTTCCAAAATAAGAAAGGGGAAGAAAACCTGAATAATCCGTTTTAGGGAATAGGGAAGAATAGATAGAATAGGAGGGAGTATATTTTATTTTTGAGCTGAAATTCTTGTTAAGATAATTAATTTGTAAAGAAAACTACCGTTTTTTTTTAAGTCATTGTAAAAGCTTTGAAATGGCTATTTATTAAATCGTATCATCCACACTATAAAATATTATTTTTTATATTTTTCCAAATCACCATCTTTGAAACTAGTAATCAGAAGTTTTGATCTGTCAAAGTTTATTCCGGTTCGATTTAGTTCAATTTTGGATCTGTGAACATCCCTAATTGGGCTAATTGTAGACTTAGTAGTCGGACTCGGGAGTCAACGTTGGTAAAAAAAACAGAATTATTTTTTACATACGAATTGTACTCTGTCACATACATTTTTTTTTCCATTAATTTTCCATGTTATACCCTTTTCGAACCTAATCAAGTTAACCTTTCTGATACCCTTATATCATCTTTTTTCCTTTAAAATCTAATCAAATTGATTCAAAAGTTAAAAATATGGGGCGTGTTTTTTCGCATACGGATTTTACTTTTTCACATACGATTTTTACCACACTGCCCTTGTCATTTGTTTTATCATTCACCCAATTGACTTTATCTCTCTTCTTTCATCCCCTTAAACCAACCACTCCGATCCGTTCACCGCCCCTCCAACACCAATAGGGATGTCAATGGGGTGGGTCTTGACGGGTCTCGCCCCGCACCCGTCCCACGTGGGGCGGGTGTGGGTAATAATTTGACGGGTCACGGGGCGGGGATGGGTTTCAAAAACATCATTCGTCGCGGGTCGCGGGGCGGGTGCGGGTTTCACATGAGACCCGCCCCATACCCACCCCGCCCCACACCCACCCCGCTCGCCCCGCCCCACATGTCCCCACCCCGCTTATACCTGCCTAATAATTAATAATATCTAGTAGTAATATATAAGAATAATAAGATAAATAAAATATAACTTAAAATAATAAAAAAAAACTTTTAATAAATTAAATCTATCATACCAAGCTACCCACTTCCCTATGCTCAAACAACTAAATAAGAAAAATAACCCACTAACCCAGACTACCCACTTCCCCAGTCCAATAAGGCAATAAACAATAATCATTCGTCACTACATTCAGGTCATTCACTAACTACCAAAATTCCCCTAAATCCCCATTTTCCCAAACTGATAAAACAAACGGAGCTGAAGAACTGAAGATAAAGAATTGAAGAGTATTTGTTGTGTAGTTTTGTTTACTCTTCTAGTACTCTGTCAGAATTTGGGCTTTCGGGTGCTGTTTGTGCATGTTTTTGGTGGTATATTTTTATGTAAAACCGTTTTATGGCTCCACGGACTCTAGTTAATTGAATGTTAAAGCATTTTGCGAAAACTTATTTGTATAAGTAGTACAACAAGTATATTTTAGATTTAAGATTTATGTTTCTTGGGGAGATAGGCGGGTCAACCGCGGGTCCCCGCGGGGCGGGGATGGTTTTGAATAGTTCAACCCGCCGCGGGTCGCGGGGCGGGCGCGGGTGCGCACTAAAAGTTCGCGGGGCGGGCGCGGGTTGACCCCCCTCCGCACCCGCCCCGCCCCATTGACATCCCTAAACACCAACTCTGTTCACCGCCATCCTTCACCAATTCCGTTCTCCTGCCCCACGCCCCATTGTCCTATGCCGACATCTCGTGATATTTAGAAAAAAAAGAGAAATTAATATATAGAAAAAAAAGTAAAGAACTTAAATAATATTTTTAAAAAAAGAAAAAAGGCAAAAAAAAGAAGTTGCAACAGCAGCAATATGCAACGACAGCCCAACAGCATTACCGATTTACCGCAACAAAGCAACAATACGGCGTCAATTGCCGGCAACGCAATAAACAATCACATTAAATTCTGAGGGCCGCCAACAATTCGATAGGTACCGACAATTCAAAGACGTCGATCGCCATAGTTAACCGTTATGTATATCGGAGTATATAATTTCAGTAAAATAGAAACTTAATAATTTCAATAAAACGTTTTAATAACCGTTAATAAACAATATTATTTCAATAGTTGGAGAATTATAATCCATTGTTTAAGTTTTTAGAGTAACTAGTTTTACGCCTGTGCAAAAAATGCACGGGTTTAATTTTATTAAACCGAAAAAATAAAAATTAAAAGGTGAATATATTTAATAAAAAATATAATTTTAGTATTGCAGATATCGATGTAAAAAATAAAAAGAATTTATACGCTTAACTTAGACGTAAGTAAAAACAACGCATCTGCTGACATTATAAAATTATACAAATTCTTATATAGGACGACATTATCGGTTTAAGTTTAGCATGGATCAAAGATACATATGTAGCATGAATCAAACAAAAAAAAACATTATGCATGGCGAAAATAAAAATAGTTGTCCTATAAGTCTATGACCCATGGGGAGTACTCACTTGTTTTAAATTTAAGACGGATAATAGCCGGTAAAAATATACTCCCTCCTACCCAAGATAAGTGTCCCGTTTGCCATTTTTCTTTATTCATCAAAGTGTCCCGTTTGATACTATTTGGACAGTTTTATTACGTTTTTACCCTTCCCTATTTACATTTATTACCCACTTATCAACCTCTAACCCAATAGAATATCTTCTCTCTCCAATCTAAATACCCTTACCCTACCCAAAATACACAAACCATAAATCCTTGACTCACTACCAAACGGGACACTTATCCCGGGTAGGAGGGAGTATATAGATTTAAAATTGTAGTTAAGGTTTAAATTCTAAGTTCATAACCATCGTAATGAACCCAAATTATTATTATTAGTCTGATTTTCTAACTACCCAAAAAATTTCGACCATATAATATTAATCTTATCTATTTTATGTACATTTAAGACGGAGTTACATAATTTCGTTGATTTCCAATTCTCAACAATTTTAATTTGTTAATTTCCAGTATTTGAATGTATTATTTTTTAACAATTTATATATTATTATATTTGATATTCACTTTTTGTTTCTGTTTTATACTCATTGTCACTCACTTTAATCCTTTTATTAGTGCAGGTTAAATGGAGTATTAACAATTTCTTTAATCTTTGAATATACTATATCTGTAAAGTGTAGGCGTCGCAATCATATTATTATATTTAATCTATACCTTTAATTTATGTAAAATTAGTTAACTTATTGTCAATGATCATTAAAGATCTGATTTTTACTACTGTTGAAATTGAATAGTTAGAATTTCGGAAGATTTCATATTCGATGTGTGATTATAGATTGTAACGTAACTTATTTAATTAAATTAAATTGGAGTAATTAATTATGTAAATGAACATGGCGGACCCCACATTGATTAAATTTTTTTCTTTTCTTAATTTCCATCGACCAATGAGAGCTTTTTAAATTCTACCCCTTTTATAGTAAAGGGATTGATTTAATTTTAGAGTAAAGATGCATATATAAAAATTGTTTTGTCTATGTTTAGGGAAGATGGTTTATGTTTAGGAAAAAGGGTAACATATGGAAATTTTATGAAAAAAATGTACGTGAAAGAGTAAAGTCCGTATGTGAAAAAATAATTCCGTAAAATAATGAACCCTAATTCTTGAATGGTGAACAACTTGAAAGGGGAACCTTAATTGATAAGGCGTGTTAACGTAAAATAATGGACCCAATCATCTTGCTTAAATTAAAAATCGCAGGCTTTGGAGTCGTAGAATCACACTAAAGAGAATAATTTGGAGGCTGTGTACAGTTGGTTGGAGGGGGCGGTGTTGTCGTGATAATTTGTGTATTGATACGGAATATTGTCTAAAATTGTATCGCTTGGAGTTAGGCTGTTCGTGTTGAAGGGGGATGATTGGAGAGAAGAAAAAAAATCAATTGATATTAGAGTAAAGATGTATATATAAAAATTGTTTTGTCTATATTCAGGGAAGATGGTTTATGTTTAGGAAAAAGGTAACATATGAAAATTTTATGAAAAAAATGTACGTGAAAGAGTAAAGTCCGTATGTGAAAAAGTAATTCCGTAAAATAAGGATAAATTACAAATAACCACCACGTATTTACGTTTTTTTACAAATTACCACCACGTATTTGGTTTTTAACAAATAACCCCCAAACTTTTACGTATACTCCCCGATTACCACTGTATTTTAATCACGGACAACTTTTTTTTAATTTTCCGTCTTGTTAAGTTATAATTTATACAAAATACCCATATTATCCCACTCTTATCTTGTGTCTTTACTTATTAGCTAGCTTGTTGTACTACTCCATCTCTTCTTCTCGCCGGAGCCAGCCTCTAGAGTCAGGATCAGAAAGGAGAGGACGCGAGAGTCTTGGGTCCGATATGGTAGTTCAAGAGCAAGCTAGTAAGTAGACTTATGTTTCCACGTGCTGATCCAAGGCGAAAGCATGCCCGCATAAACATCGTCCTTCGTCAACCAAGAGTGCGTTTTCGTTTGAAATTGACCTGCCTTTATAAGAAAAGAAGTCCCTGCTAAATTACTCTTTCAGATGATCCAGTGGAAGGCTTCATTGCAATACCTTTCTCGCCCAAGTCAAATTACAAGTGATTGTACATGAAAAAAAACACAACCCTACCCAAACTAACTACACACCCATAACAAATTAGTTACCTGCTTTTCTTTCCTTGCCTTCTTTTGATTTTTTGGGTATATTATAACTTCCGATATCATCTCCAATTGATTTTGGGATTTAGGGTTTGAACTTTATTTTGATTTGGGAAATTAGGGGAAATTGATGAACATGGTGTGTATTTAGTTAGTTTGGGTAGGTGGTGTAATTAGAAAGGGTAATATGGGTATTTTGTATAAATTATAACTTAAGAAGACGGAAAATTAAAAAAAAGTTGTTCGGGATTAAAATACGGTGGTAATCGGGGAGTATACGTAAAAGTCTGGGGGTTATTTGTAAAAAACCAAATACGTGGTGGTTATTTGTAAAAATATGCAAATAGGTGGTGGTTATTTGTAATTTATCCGTAAAATAATGAACCCTAATTCTTGAATGGTGAACAAATTGAAAGGGGAACCTTAATTGATAAGGTGTGTTAACGTAAAATAATGGACCCCATCATCTTGCTTAAATTAAAAATCGCAGGCTTTGGAGTCGTAGAATCACACTAAAGAGAATAATTTGGAGGCTATGTACAGTTGGTTGGAGGGGGCAGTGTTGTCGTGATAATATGTGTATTGATACAAAATATTGTCTAAAATTGTATGGCTTGTAGTTAGCATGTTCGTGTTGAAGGGGGATGATTGGAGAGAAGAAAAAAATTAATTGATATAAGCGGAAAATAACAAAGATAAAATTGTAAAAAACGTATATGAAAGAGTAAAATTCGTATATGAAAAAACACCGATTTAAAAAAAATGACGGAATAAACTTTAACGGATCAAAATTGCGGTTTAACAGTTTCGAAAACGGTAATCTGGTAAAAGGAAAAATGAGTTTGTGAAGAGTGATAATGCGGATAATGTTTGGTACCTCAGTTTATCACAGTTAACATTGCTGCCATGGCTTCGTGCACTTCTTTTTACCATCCTCTTCATTGCTTCCCTCCAAATACTCAGGTATTCTTTCTCTTTAATCCACACATACGCAACAAATACTTTGTTTTTGTTACAGTACATTGATTATCCTTAACATTTGCAGGTGCACAGCTTCAACAATGGCTTCCTATCAATAAGAAAGTCGTTTAATTCAACATTTGGTTCCAATGTTGATACTAGTGTTACACCTACCAAAGCTGTTTCGAATTCCGCCTCTTCCCTGCTGCTTCAATCTTCCCACATTTCCGATACTCCTTCGCAGGTACTACCTCCGTGTCAATCATTTGTTTACCTTTTTTTAAGACGATTAAGTTGGGTTATATGAATTATATGGATTATACTCCCTCCGTCTAAATCATTTGTTTACTTACTTTTTTTTAATTCGATGGGTATTTTAATCACATGTGAACGCATGACTGTGACTAAGGGAGTATTGTTTCACTGGTTTGGAATTTGTGGGATTATGTAGGTGGAGCTAGCAGACCCGGATTTTTACAAGATAGGATTTGCTCGAAGTTTGAGAGCTTATGGTGTCGAATTCAAAGAAGGCCCTAGAGGCTTTGGAGTTTTTGCTTCCAAAGATGTTGAGCCCCTTCGTCGGGCTCGTGTAAGATGTTTTCTATTTCCCAGTTTTTCTGTTGCTTCTGCAGGTTTTCTCATGTTTTTCACTACTCTTTTGCTTGGATGGAGGTATTCGGGGGAGGGGGACACAGGGGCGGATTGAGGGAAACCGTCATTTGAAATACAATGCATTAATATTCCTCTAAAATGAAAGCAACGGATGTTTAGGGTTTAGATTAGTGTCGTGCATTCAAAATCAATTGTTTTAGTATCCTATTGAGTGAGCGTTTTCTGACTTTGGTTCTGAAGTTTTCCAAGATCTTGCAACATTGTGAGGACAGGACTATAAAAGACTTTTAATTGCATTTAGCTCTATGTTTCAACTTGTAGTTGCTGTCTAAACTGTGTTCAGTCTCTTAGTGACTTGTTGGAGGGGATGCCACCTGTTTATTGGTGGATTATCTCTGTGTTTGGGGAGAGACCGAGCTTTTGATCTCAAAGTCTAGAATAGTAACAGCACCAATGCTACAATTGTAAGTTGGCCGAGTTTGGTTCGGAGGCTACTTAGTGATAGATGAACCATCTCAACCAAAACCTTAAGGTGATAGTTGAGGCCCAACTATTATTAATATTCCTATTACGCTCCCTCACTCAAATGCCCGTTGGGCTTGAAGAGTGGTTAGTTTGCACAGGAGGCGCCCCATACCGTGTGCTGGGTTTCCACTTCGTGAGTTTTCGAGGGGTTTTGAGGTTGCCAGGATTCGAACCCGTGACCTTCGGTCACACTGGCTTCTGATACCATGATAGATGAACCATCTCAACCAAAGGTTTTGGTTGAGATGGTTCATCTATCACTTAGAACATAAAATTAAGAACTTAACTGTCATTTTTCTGAAAAGAGGCTTTTAACCCGCTAATTGAAATTAATAGAGTTTTACAATGAAGTGATGATATTTTGAAATCAAGGAATCATGCATTTGTGCAACACATATTTATTGATATAAACAGTCTGCACTTGGCCTTTGACAATTGACAGATGATAATGGAGATACCACTGGAGCTTACGTTAACAATCAGTAAGAAACTTCCATGGATGTTCTTTCCAGATATTATACCTATTGGCCATCCCATATTTGATATCATAAATTCAACAAATCCAGAGGTATTTTTGGTTAATAGCCTTGCTCATTGGTATCCTATAATTTATTTAGGCTTTTATGTTACTCTTCGAGTACACTGCTAATTGCCATGGCTATTTGTTTTTTTTTTCTGACAGACAGATTGGGACTTGAGGTTTGCATGCCTACTATTGTATGCTTTCGATCAGGAGGATAACTTCTGGCAGTTGTATGGTGACTTCTTGCCAAGCATTGATGAGTGCACTAGCTTGCTTCTGGCAACAGAGGTTTGATTATGAACTTGTGAGAAATGTCCTTTATTTTTTCTAGTTACATTTGGTATTCTGAGATTTTAGTTCAGTGTTTTTTATTTTCAGTACAATTTGCAATCATCTACTCCAGTAAATGGTCAAAGTTGGGGACTTGGGGAGTATGTTTTGACATTGTACATCCATGTATATTTTTGAGAAATCAGTGGTCAGTCCGTCAATCTGTTGACATTGACTGACTGTTGAATTCAAATGGGGATTATATGAATGGGATCGAGTACTTTGTAAGTGTCACAAGTGCTTTTCAGTTAGACTTGTTCACATTCATCTGCATCCACAAGTCTCATTATAGACACACTCATATCCATATTTTTTTACAATCTGAGAACAATTACTCCTTTTCTTTTTATAATAACATCAGTTGTCAAACATTACTTACCTATTAAAGCACGCGTTTGTGAAGCATTATCTTTTAATTAATTCTTCCAAACCCATTACCTGACGAAAGAAGTCAATTTTCCATGATTGACCATTGTAACACTTGATTGCTGTAGACAAATGTCAGCAATTAACTTAACCAGGTTTTAGTCTGGCTTTTGTAATAGTTTTCCATATCTTAGCTATGTTTTTGATTGCTTCAAACAGATGTCCGCACTTCCGCATTAGCCATGTATTCTATTATTGTTTTGCGAATTCCCCAGCAGCATTCTGTACAGTAGGATTACTACTGTTAGTCCGGCTATGTAAAATAGTTTGACGGTGCAAGGGATGCGTATTACGTATTTTCAGTATCAACCAGTCCATGATGGGAATATCTTGCGACTTTGTGAGTACTAATACAAAATTAGTATATCGGTCACAATTGGAGTATCTTTGCGAAGATGCAGGCGCACTTAACGAGTCCCGTCCTATGCGGCAGTAATCTAATTAACCGATTACTAGTACTTCTATATAAAAATCCAAATTTTGATAGATTCTCATGTTAGTAGCATCTCTCTTCCCTTCCTTTTCCAAAAAGTAATGGGGTTTGTAGATGTTAGTCGCTAAAATATTGTTAAAGTAGTGGCACAATTAATGCAACAACTGATTAAATACCTCTTTACAAAATGTGATGGACGAGTTTTGGCACCATGATTTGTAAGTAATTGTTTTTGGAACAAAATCATACGAAATTTGTTGTAGGCCATTGTGTTTGGAATCGGGTTGATAGGGATTATTATAAGCAGTGTGTGGAGAAAGCAACATAGCCATATGCCCGTATCAATAGATGCCCCGTCCTTTGAGAAAGTGGATGTTTCTGAGACTTTCTCGTTTCTGTCTTGCTCATATACTGCGAAAGATGTGCTACTTTAAGCTGGGATCCTGACTGAACAGTTAATCTTGCTAATGCACTGTCCTAGATAAACATGGGTTTTGCTGTAATAAACAGTAATCTTATAGGCCTTTTACTTGTCACAGGAAGATCTACTGGAGTTGCAGGATGAAAGTCTGGAATTATTGATGAGAGAACAACAACACCGTGCTTTAGAATTCTGGGAAAAGAACTGGGTACTTTGTCTTTCTCCCTTCCAAAACTTTTATGGTAATTTTATTACTTGCTTACCGCTACATGTAGTTATTTATGCATTCGTTCTCTTTCCTAATAAGTTAATCTTCTTCAGCACTCTGCTGCGCCACTAAAAATAAAGCGTTTGGCACGTGAGCCTGAACGATTTATGTGGGCTGTTGGTATCGCACAATCGCGATGCATAAATATGCAGTTAAGGATTGGTGCCCTAGTTCAGGACACAAACATGTTGGTTCCTTATGCTGGTGAGTTGAAGACCTCTTTTAATTGCTATTCCTCTTAGCTTAAAAATTTGTCTAGATTCTTGAAGAATTCCAAGAATACATGCTTTGTGGTCGAACTCGAGTCAAGTTTTAAGCCGTAATGTTCTCCAATAATAAACTATTCATATTGTCATCATTGCCTTAGTGTAAAGGCATGATATTAACTCCCAGTTTCAACTTTGATTGAACCAGCCCGATCTTGGTTGTTATGCGGTTATGCCATAAATATGGTCATGGTAATGTTCAAAACCTTTCCAAGCTTGTCGCTATAAGCTCGGGCTAGATTTTAAACCATTGGAGTTCATAATCCACTTGATTATTGTATTTTGTATATATAGCATTTGACTTCAAAATTCAAATGGCAAACACATCCTTGCTTTTTTTTTGTAGAGGCAAAAAAATGTTGTTAATGCATGGAATCATGGATGCAAGTGCAACCTCTATTGTTTTGTTGGATTGTTTTAACAATGATTTTGCCTTACTACTTGTTGACTTAGCCTGTAAATTGTCCATCTTAGGTGACACAAATCACTATGTGCAACTGCTTTAGAAATCATGATCTTAAATCTTGGTTGTTGCAACACATATATGGCCAATAGGGACTCAAATTTGTGATCACTGTACGAATAATCTAATACAATACTAATACATAAAAAATAGTATGGACGTTGTAAATCCTACTATATTTGTCGTGTTGTGGTGTCGCCAACTAGACTTAATTCCATGTTAAGAATTTATTATCACATGCTCCACGGCATTTAGTTCCCAAACTATCTCCCGTTTCATGCCTACAAACATAGTCACAACCATTTAAGGAACTTATTATCCTTCTATTGGTGCATTGGGCGTCTTACCCTTTAGCCTATATTTGCTGAGAACTGTTGTCATCAAAAGAACTGCTTCTGTTATGTTGGCAGCCCAAAAGTGCTGTGGGAACAAAGCTTGTCTGGAATATATTCTATAAATGATTAAAAATGTCTTGATTGGCTTTATGAACAGAAAGTTCAAACTTTTTGTTGCAAATTTAGATTCGAATATTCGATATGAAATTTAATATAAAGCTGGCACAGAAAATATTGCACTCATACATTATCAGGGGCTTAGAGAGAAAGTAGGCGTTGCATCTAGTGAAGATGAGATGAAGGAAAATCATCGATGATGGTTTGGCCAGGTGATACGTGAATGGGGCACTAGTTATGAGAATGTGAAAAAAGGGCAAGTTATAAGATTGAAAAGGGTAGGATAAGATCAAATAAAACATAAATAAGGGTGATGCTAACAAATGAGTTTACATGGGATTGAACACTATATATGACGTTCCAGAGGGGAAGTGGATCATGAGAATTTGGGTGGACAATGAGTTTGACCCTGTCTTGTTATTATTTATTATTTTTAGGATAATTTGTGAGAAGCTACCTTATATTTATGTCCATTTGTGAACAACTACCTTACTTTTTTTTTTTTTGTTAAAAACTACCTTTTATTTTAATTTTTTGTTAAAAACTACCTTAAAAAAAAGTTTTGAGATCAATTTCTATTTATGAGTTGGATTTCACACGTGTGAGTTCTCTAAATTTCATTCTTATTCACGAATAGCATAGAGTTCATACGATTTAGCCCATGTTCATCATCTGGAGCAATTATTCCACATGCTTAAACAAAGAAATTGAAGCTAATGGCAAGAATTCCCTTTCGTTTAGAACTTTAGATAAGAAGGATAAACTTGAATATCAAGTTTAACGACAAAATAAGAATGAAAATTTAGAGAAATCACACATGTGAAACCAATAATAAATAGAAATTGGCCTCGAAACTTTTTTTAGGTAGTTTTTAACAAAAAAATAAAATGAAAGGTAGTTTTTAACAAGAAAAACAAAGTAAGGTAGTTGTTCACAAATGGACATAAATGTAAGGTAGTTTCTCACAAATTATCCTTATTTGTATTTCATTTGCTTACTTGTTTAACTTCTTTTATTCAGTTGAATTTCTTCTTTGTTATCTTCCCCAATGCTTTGCATTACTTTTTAATCAAAATTCCCTTCACACTTAAATCTCCACTTTTACAGTTTAGAATCTTAGATATCTTTACAGCTCACTCAAAAGGCTTTCCTCGGTTTTTGGTGCTTTTTCTCCTTCTTCTTGTCACACTTGCCTATCTTGCATTCTTGCTCCATTTTACTATCATATTTTCCTGTCTCTCATTTATTGATCTCCCATCACACAATGTCGGCTCACATGTTTATTCATGTTAGCTACCTGAGTCACTAAGGTTTTGTTATGATTTCAGACTGATGTTTATGTTAATCATCAGCTGACATACGAAAGAATAGAAAAATTAAAAAATGATACACTTTCTTCTGTGAATACTTTATTTTGTTAGTTATCTTGCTTTTAATTTGAGATGTGTGCTTATATTGTGCAGACATGTTAAATCATTCTTTTCAGCCAAATTGTTTCTTCCACTGGCGCTTTAAAGATAGAATGCTTGAAGTTATGATTAATCCTGGGCAGAAGATTAATAAAGGGGAGGAGGTAAAGTCTTTATTTGTACAATTCTTTTAGAGTTGCAGAAAACAGATCTTGCTGGGAGATGTTTAAATGGTAGGACGCTGCTGATAGATTATCCGGACTATTGGAAAAGTTGTGTGTTTTTTTACTGACACTTGTATCAAATTAAACCAGATGATAAAGTTTGGCATATTGTTAGATAGAGGATCACACTTTAAGCTTATGCCCTTGATGGTAATTAAAAGTGTATTTTTAGACGAAGGAAGGCAATCAGCCACGGAGGAACGAATAAATTTCGGATTATGCTTCTAGTTTTGGTTAAATATACACACTTCTACCCCTCCCTTTTCAAAAAACATTCGATTGGACGTTTCACTGTTTAAGGCTATTTTTTTACTTTTCTCTCTCTTGATATAGAATGACACAAAGTTCGGTCATCAATTAATTGAAAAGGAGTCATTGTGGTTCTGGGATTAGTTTTTAAGGTTCAGGTTAAATGGTTATTCGCTCACTGTGAGACTGTCTTACTCCAATTTTTTTAATCAGTATTCTATATGTTCAAATAAGTTGTGTTCAGTAATGGAATAGATTCTATGTTTCTATTATTACTATGAGTAAAGTTGTAGATAGCTATGCCATATTTACTTTGCGGATACAAATTCTCCGTAAAATGCTTTTTTGTGCTTATACTTATGTTTTAAATCCCCTCAGATGACTGTGAACTACATGAATGGACAGCAGAATAAAATGCTTATGCAGCAATATGGATTCTCCTCACATGTGGTAATTTCTGGGATCAATATCATTGTGTCTGAACTCTGAAGCTTTCTTTTCTTTATTTGTCAAATACCATACGAATTATACCATAAGTTGTTTGTTACATCAGCTATCAATTTCAGTATGTTTTCTTTTTTCACTTAGTGAAATTCAGTTTCTCCTTACTTTGGTTTTCCATTATTTGACCTGACTGTAACTGTTGGATGTATGAATAACTGATGTTCTTGTTTACATAATCATTTCTTAGAATTTTTTTGTCAAGACGTGACAATGTCAGTCGATTCATACTAGGAGACACAATTAGATCATTTTCTGTCCAACCTATCATAAGTTAAGGGCAGAAAAGAAAATAAATTGTGCAATAGGGTTTGAACTTTCGATTTCGTATTTTTTTCCGCAGACCTTTTTACTTACAACTCTTAGATCATCATGCTTTTTGTGATTATACTTATGTTTTAAAACAAGTGTAAAAGAGCTTGATTATTGCAGGGTCATGATCGAGACTGATGTTTTGTAGTGTGTGGAAACAGTTTAACTGGCTGCAAGTGTTGGATGTGACATGATGTCAAGTCTTGAACACAGTGATTTTGCGAAAAGTTTCATTTTTTGGACTGAAATGAAGTGTTGTATGTCATGTCTTGTTGGAAGGTCGGAGTAGTGAAACGCAATACACAGCTAAAAAGTGTCAAAATAACATATCACGAAGACTCTTTGTGTGGTTCATGTAGTGCAAAAATAATGAGTGCATTTACAAAGCAAACTATCTTTCTTTTTCATTATCATATTTTACAGTTTTCTGTAATTTTGTCTTCAGAACCCTTGGGATGTGATCTCCTTCACCGGAGATTCAAGGATTCATCTGGAGACATTTTTGTCTGTGTTCAACATAACTGGTCTTCCAACAGAATATTATCATAATAGTAAGATACTACACTCATTTTTTTGTGTTTGTTTTTAATGGAACTGTAAATCTATAATGATACCTCACATTTTTCTACATTCTTAAATCTGTTAATTCCCTCTTTGTGCAGGTGAAATAGCTGTAGATGGGGGTAATTTTGTTGATGGAGCAGTAATTGCAGCCGCTAGAACATTGCCTACTTGGTCCGATAGAGATGTTCCTCCAATTCCTAGTGAGGAGAGAAAGGCAGCAAAGGAGTTACAACAACAATGCCATGAAATTCTTTTCAGATATCCCACAACATCTAAGCAGGATGAACGGATTCTAGGTGATGTTCTGTTCCGATTATATCTTATATTCGCATCAATTTTAAAAATATTTTTCTCCTATCTTATAAAAGTAATGTTTTTTCTGTGAGAGCCTAGAATTTTTTGTGTGTAATCTATTCCGGTCGTGGTTGAGAATCGCACAGTGGCATGTTCAGTGTTATGTGTGGGTCATGTAAGTTGAATAGGTCATGTATTGGCCAAGTATTAGACTATTAGTCAGAGTTTGTTCAAACATCAATCAATTATCTTCAAGTGAAGGTCTAAACAAGGAACTTAGCTATGAATTTTTTGTTCAGTTCAGGACCCAAGTTTTATCCCATCATTCCATGGAACGAACGATTCAAGGTTCTGGATTATGATTGAATAAAACAAAATGGCTCACTAAATTGGTATTTTTTGTTTTTGTTATTGTGAAGTAGCAATCACAATTTTAGTTATGGGCCATCCTGAACAACCTCTTAACATTGGTTGGTGACTTGGTGGTTGGCATTGGGTAAAGGTGTGTGACTTGTGTCCTTCTGACCCCCACCCCTCCCTATCCCGCTATTTCGGAGTCCTTCAGGCAATGGGGTAATGTTTTTATTGTTGTTATAGTTAAGAAGCTAAAGTTTCAAATATTCCAATTAACCTGGTCAACACCTAAAAAATATTCATTTATTTTATTTTGTTCAACAGCTTCAACACCAGATGCTCGGAGAACACTCGAAGCTGCTATCAAGTATGTTTGTTCACAATCTATTATTGCTTTTAGCTTCATGCAACTCATCTCGTCATCCCTGGAAGAACATTTTAATCACCTTACAAGTATTATTCACATAATTCTTTTGTCATTCCCAGTGATTTTGAAAAGTTCATCTTTTGGTCACTGCACTATGATACTCCCTCTATTCCACTATGTTCTTCCCAATTACTTTTTGGGGCTCAAAGTTCATAAACTTTGACCATTAATTCCCGAGAAGTATAAAATGTCGTAATGTGATTTTCATATTATACATTTGTTATCAAAAGATCTTTTATAAAATTACAATTTCAACAAAAAACTATAACATTCAGCTATACTAAAGCACGGTCAAAGTACTGCCTTGAAGACTGAAAAAATAAATGGGAAGAACATGTGGAATGGAGGGAGTATTTGTTACCAGTATTTGATCCACGGAATTAAGTAGGTACAATTTTTAAGATGATATTCATGATAAGCGGCGGAACTAATAAGATTTGAAGTTAGGGGAGCTAAAATTTGAAGGGGGTGGGACTATTAATGCAATCGAGTAAATAGGAAAAAAATCGAAAATTTTGACTAAAATTTCAATTTTTTGGTTTACCTCTGCCCGTGGCATTCTGTCACTACTCATGATAGTATGGAAATAGTTCCTATGTTAATATAAAGTTAACTAAGTTTACACTGTAAACTCCGTTTACATTTGAAGATATTACCGAAACCACTGAGTAATTTTCAGAAATAGGCAATTTAGAACGATTATTTAACGAAATAGGTTGCTTTTCAAATTAATTACCGAAAATGGGTACACGTAGGATTGGGTTTTCCGAACCTGTGGTCAGAATCAAGTCGCCCACCCGGAGAGCGACTTGACCCTTAGCAACCCAAACCCATATTGAATGAAACTAAAAAAAAAACAAAAAAAGCTGTAGCCGCTCAGTCGGTGAGCGATTTGGTGTCGAGTAACCAGCAACAGGCCAACAGCCATCTTCTTTGTTCACAGACAAATCGCCCCCCCACAGAGCGTTTTTACTCTGTATCAAAAACAAACTTTCAGCTTGTACTGCATGCCAAATCGCTCTCCCCCATGGCGATTTGACTCTGACAGCATTTTTAGCCTCGTTTTTTGATAAGTATACAACTTACATTTGGTCGTCGTCCGGGCAAGCGACTTGAAAACGAACCTAGCTTCGGTGATGACGTGGACCCATTTTCGGTAATTAATTTGAAAAGTAACCTATTTCGTTAAATAATTGTTCTAAATTGCCTATTTCAGAAAATTACTAGAAACCACTTCTCTTATTCTTTGAGATGGCCAAACTTTCAAACTGCATTGCGTTCATTACAATTCACAAAAATTTCCTAAGGCCTAATCATGTAAAAAGCCTACCGTAGATTTGTGACTTTTGTTACAAAAAGTAGTGAGACTTGCGGACATCCTCTTAACGGGAAAATTAAACGGAAAAAGTAACACAGCTCTCATAGATACATCACTAAATCCTTTTAAGCAAACATTTTTCTTGTGCAATATGCACACAAGTACAAAACGCGTTAAAATCCGCTCGAATTTATATTTTGGAGTTGATAGTGTTTGCCACAAATGATAAAAGGAATAACATATAAGTGCATTTTTATGTACAAATAAAAAAGAGTAAATATTTTTTGCACCATTTTGGGTACTCCACAGTGGCGTATCTAGGATTTTAACGTAGGGGAAGCGAAAATTCAACGATGATTCCGGCGACGAGGACTAAAATTTAAACACTAAAATAATTGTGAGGTTAAAGTAAAACACTTCATTAAAATAAAACTTAGTCCATAAAATTTTGAGTAGATATAAGTAAAACAATTTTGAGTAGATATAAGTAAAACAAAAATTCGTGAGTATATCGAAATAGTTGTTATTTACTATGAAAAAATGACAGGCTGTAAGTATAATAAATAAAGATACAACCCAATAATATTACACTTTCCTTTAAGATTTCCCTAAAAAAAAGTATCTAATAATAAAGACAATATTGTAACATAACTGTAATAAATCAATAATAAATCAAAGGGTAAAGTGCAAAATATTGATTGTCATGGGAGTCGAACCTGAGACTACTTGATTAAAAAATAACCAACAAACCACTACACCACTAAAGATTTTCTAATTCTTTATGAAACTAAAATGTACATAAATTAAAAAAGGGGGATGCAGGTGCATCCACCGCACCCCTTTGGATACGCCAATGGTACTCCACCATATAGAGTTATTTTTACGACTCAAATTATTAACATATTGTTGCTTTGTTTATTGTTATTGATCACAGGTACCGGCTTCACAGAAAGTTGTTCTTACAGAAAGTCATTGATGCATTGGATATCTATCAGGATAAAATATTATTCTAATGACTGTTACAAGGAGCAACCGGTTTGGAGAGAGGTTCCAACATTTCTTTAAACGTATATCTAATATCATCGTGCAATAGTTTGAAAGTGAATCTCCGGGATGGAACATCTGGTCAAAATACTTTCCAAAAGATCGGGAGAAACGAACTATCAACTACCGTGGTTGTACACTTGGTCTGAGATTTCGGAAAGATCATTGTTCATGCGCAAGGGCAGAGATAGATGCATGTAGTATGCGGGGGCAAGATAAGGTAAACTCCTGGGAATAGAACATTATGAAAGCTCTATAATAGTTTCAGGCATTTGTGTTAACATAGCAGTATTTAGTTAAGTACGTACTCGATACTCATTATTGTTAATGCTAGATGTTAGGAAGCTACGACGAATGTCACGCACATGTAAAGTCCCCGTCCAATGCTAGATAGAAGAGATGAAAGCTTTTTTGGTTGTGGATTATATGATTCTTGATGCATGTGCTTAACAACATTATAGATTTATAGGTTTAGACTTGGAAGAAGCTTGATAAATCCAGGTATCTCAAACTGTTTCTGCAACGAGCTCATGATGATGAAACTTCTGAGGAACTAAGAGCAACAACAGCTGTTGGGTTTATTAGGAATATTAATAATAGTTGAGCCACAACCATCACCTTAAGGTTTTGGTTGAGATGGTTCATCTATCATGGTATCAGAGCCAGTGTGACCAAAGGTCACGGGTTCGAATCCTGGCGACCTCAAAACCCCTCGAAAACTCACGAAGTGGAAACCCAGCACACGGTATGGGGGGCCTGTGCAAACTAACCACTCTTCAAGCCCAATGGGCATTCGAGTGAGGGAGCGTATTAGGAATATTAATAATAGTTGGGCCTCAACCATCACCTTAAGGTTTTGATTGAGATGGTTCATCTATTAGGGTTTACTAATAAATAATTTGTGTAACGGAATCCTTCAAATAGCGGAAAGCTCAGGCTGATCAGGGCTCTTCACTTCTAACAGGAAGTGGAAGCGCTTGGAGTGACACAGTGCAGCAGTTGTAACATGAGCATGACATTGAGCCTAGGCACGAGGGAGAAGAGTCCTAAGAGTGATAGCACTCAATGCCACTCAACCAAGCTGCATTTAGGGCAGAGTTTCCAAAACCAGATGCTTGCTTGACGGTGGCAAATTGATGGGAAGTGCGTGAGCCCAGGGTCACAGGTACAAGATTTACTGCCCTGGGTAGTTAACCAAAAGACGATACTTTGGTCCATTGCAGAATATTCAATTGCAATTTTATCTGGAAAGATTGCAATTTTGAGTTTGAAGAATAAGATTGGACAGGAATGTCTAAAAATAATCGCAAGGTCGGGTTCGTTTCTTCATATTCACTTCCCACTGTCTCTCTATTTGTTAGTTGCATCTCTATGATGGAGTACGCCAGTAGCGTCGCCAAGCATGAGTTGGTTGATGAGGCGGCGATCCCACAACTTTCTTAATGTGGATGCTATATCGCTTCTCTTTCCTAGAGTCGCGGGATCAGTACACGGAGTATCTAGCACGTACCGGAAATAAGTCAGCCGTGTGCATGCACAATGGAGCACAATGGAGAAGAGAGATGAATGCCATGCGAAAGTGTATGTGGGAAGATGAGTAGAGAAGGGAGTGTTGGGTGAAGTAATAAAATTTGAATACTTTATTTTTTATGTACTAAAAAATTAAATTAAATTAAGCCATTAAGGTGTGATGATGCATGCCTATTCAAATACAAGCTTTAAAAAAATCAAATATCACCTCTAAAAAAAAAAGTACACGCTATAGTGAGCCAGAAACTAATTTGTTTGGTGAGGAACTTGGGAATGATGGGATCCTTCCATTTTACTAAACTATAGTGACCAGAAACTAATTTGCTTTTTGTTAAATACAAGCTTTAAAAAAAAAAATAATCAAATATCTCCTTTAGAAAGAGTTTATCAAACACAATTTTTAATAATTCCTTTTTTGTCAAGTACGATTTTTTGACCGGATTTCGACAACTTTATGATCACTTGCAGTAGGGTGACTTTTAGTCAATGTTTGAAATAACAAATAAGATTAGTTGGATATGTTCTTGGACTAGTGGGTTGTCAACCAAGTGGTTAAAAGTGGTCTTATGTGGGGTCGATTGTAAGTCTGGGTTTATAGCGGCAATGGTTGTGGATTTTTTTCGTAGGTTTTTAATGGGGTTATATCCTTATGATACTTTGTTTGGTCTGAAATTTGCTATGTAGGTAGATGGAAGTGTAAGGTAGGTTGTAGTTGTGTTATTTGTGGTGGTTGTTGGTTGCAAGTGGTGGTTCGAGGAGAGTGAGTTGAAGGCAAAAACAAAACAAAAAAGTCAAACTAGGTTCTCACGTGCGAAACACTTAAATGACCATAAATGTTCCACATAAGGCCACATTTGACCACTGTGTGACAAACCCCGAAAGGCTTGTACTCTTACTTTTTCAACATATCCAAGAACATCAAACCGACCTTATTTGTTATCCCAAACATCGACTGAAAGTCACCCAATTACAAGTGGTCAAGAAGTTGTCAGAATCCGGTTGACAATTTTTTTTATTAAAGGCTGTGTTTAACAAACTGGTATTTTAAAGGTTGTGCTTGATAAAAAAACCCTTTTAAAGATAATTTACATTGTACCCTTAAGTGATCGCGCCGATCGACCTAAACAACATGTTATCTTTATGTTTTAAAGGGTTAAGACACCTTAATTCGCAAAAAAATATCAATTCATCCATTCTCCCTTTGCTCATTACTCCTCCTTCGACTGTTAGCGGTTTTCCCTCTAACCACCACTCCTTTTGCGGACTGTGGCCACTCATAACGTTGACTTTCACCAACCCCTAGCGCAACTGCTCACTTTCACACCAACAATTCACCATAATTAAACCTATCAGATCACCATTAAACTTCACCAACTCCACCCCTTATCTTCTTCGTTCACCACGTACAAAGTAGTGACCAGTTCACCGACAACAACTATCATCAAGAAGGCAACCTCCACGACAACCTCCTTTGAAACCCGAAAACCACAACCTCTAGACCTAAGGGCGTGGAAGGTGACACACTATGCAAGAGATGTGATGACATGAGAAGCTCATAAAAAGAGATATTGAGATGGTGACTGACGAGTGCAGTAGGTGAACGTGGTAGGTGGTGTGTGTAATAGGGGATAGTGATATAACAATTTGAGGGTAAGGGTCTGAGGGAGGCAGATGTAGGTGTGGTGTTTGCCGTGGAGTAGGTCACATTTGAGAGTTAAATGAAAGGTTACCTTATACAACCAGCAAAAAAATTAGGTAAGTTTGTTACGGGAAGGAAGAAGGAATAAGACCCTGTTCTTTTGAACTTAATTTTTGCTCATTTGAGCTCAATTCAGCTCTATTTAGTTCAGTTTAACTATTTTATTCACAAATTAACTCTTATTTCATTAAGTTCAACTCAAATAAATTCAGTTCAGCACAAGCCGTTTTAATCCAAAATATAAAATATAAAAAAGATTAAATTCGAATTAATTCAAAAATAGAGCAATTTAAACGGATCACCAATACCATGAATTCGTTTTATAATCCTAAACAAAAATAATATGTCTTGCTTAAGGCGGGTACTATCCGTCTTAAGTTGAAGTAAAGCTGATCATATGGCCCAGGCCCGATGGCCCAGCCCGGCCCGACTTTTTCTCGGGTTTAGGCCTCATAGTTTAGCCCAAAAAACCCGTGGCCCGGCCCAAAAGAAGCCCGATATAAATATAGGGCCGGGTTTGGGTTAACCTGAAGGCCCAATTTTTGGCCCGGCCTGACCCAAAATTATTATTTTTTAAAAAAAAAATTTCAAAAGTTGGAAACATATATCCGATCACACTAATAATCTAATATTACTAATGTATTGAATTATCAACTTTGCGGATATTTTTATATTTTTATCGTACAACTTTAATTAGTTAGTGTATTAATAATTTTTTGTCAATTCATGAGTTATGTGTAACACCCCGTAATTTCCAATTATTTATATATTATTTAAAATCTTATTTTAGTAATAATAATGTTCCACAATAAATAAAATTTCATTTAAAATCTATCGTTTTTGACAATGATATTAATATGTCCGTCTTAAAGTTATACTACTTAAACTTGTAAAACGTTACTCTGTTCTTGTTGCTAATTTTAAGATATTTTAAAGGCATATTTAGCTCTTACTTATAAAATAAAAGTTTTAGCTCTTTTTCTTAGCTTTCCAACGCCACCAAAAACACGTCAATCGGAGTTATGTGGAGGAAATTATGCCGAAAATAGGAAAGGCTGTCGCAGAATATCCGCCGACGAGATGCTCGCTCGTTGCTACCTCTTTCACTTGGCCTAAAAACTTCGACACATGGGCTTAGCACCTCTTACACTTGGCCTAAGAACTTAGACACCTGCCTTAATCACTTCTTCCACATGTCCTAAGACTCTCGACACATGGTTTAACCGTCTCGACACTTAGCGTAAGAGTTTCGACACTTGGCGTAAGAACTTCGACACTTGGCAATAGCTTCCGACACTTGGCTTGAACATGCAAAGCATGTTCCTTGCTGCCCAAGGGCTTCTTCATTCTTCTTCCTTTCTTTTTTTTTCAGCCATGCACACAAAACACAAAAGAATAAGGAACACCATTGTTGCTTGTGCACCTCCACCGTAAAACGATCGTAAAATCTTCGTTTCTTATCGGTTTTCGACGATTTCCGCGCCTATCTCTTCCTCTTCTCGCCCTCCATCTTTCTAGGTAAGAAAAGTATCAAATTTTTTCCTTAATATACTCTGGTCGTGACCTTTAAGGCACGGTTCTCATAGCTAACCTCGTTTATTTATGTGTAGCTAGTTCGGTTGTCCAAACCGGAGTGGCTTTAAGTTCAAAATCATGCTTATTGAAGATTTATAAGGTAACGGTGATGGGTTACTCGACTTATCGTCTTTGTTTGCATGACCATATGCTTGTAATGTTTAGTATACTAGAATTGTGTTTGATTAAGTAGTGGCATGATTAGGTTCATAAATCATATGTTTGGATGAATTTCATCATGCATGCTTGTGTTGGATGAGATTTTAATTGTGGAAATTCATTAAGGATTGTATGGTTAAATGAGTTTATGATCATTTAGGATGATTAGTTTGATAGTCTTTCAAGTTCATAGTGTTTTGCTTACAATGGTTAATTCATGATGTTTCAGCACCTTGACAAATCTGTCCATTGTCTTGTACAATTTATTTCGACATCTTAGAATATCCGCCTTTGAAAATGTTGAAAAGAGACCCCTATTTATTTTAAGTTTAGAATCTACCTCTAAAATATAGTAATTTGCTTGCATGTCGTTTGTTCACAATAAATTATTTACGAACAGTGCGCTGAAATACTCGCAGAACGGACAGTAGCTCAAAGATTGTTTTGAAAACCATTTTTAAACTTTGAAATGATTCTGTTCCTTTTCAATAATTAAACTTTGAAGATTTTAGATCATGTTAGGAGTTTGCTTTGCCCCAAAATGATTTGTTAAACCCGTTTTATGAGGGTTTATGAAGCAATACATTTTGTGTGACGGTTTCTGACACACTGTAAAGATCAGTCAATAACCCCCTGTTAAGTTCGTCTTTTGGAAATGTTTATCTGACAAATATTGTAGATAAAAGTCTTATTAAACCTAACCAATTGGCCTTGTATCATTTAGATGTTATTTGAATTAATTATGAATTTTACGGCAGAGGACAGCTGTAATGTCAAAATGTGTTTAGAACTCTTATTTCATTATTCAATCCCGTGTGTTCTCTTTTGGCATGAAACGGATATAAGTGTTGTATTATTCATCTTTTATTGGCTCATGTATGTTTAAATGAGTGGGTTAACAATTATGTTATCCTAAGCTTGTGTAGGTGACGGTTATGTCATCCTAAAATTGTGTGGCGACGGTTATGTTGCCTTGCGTCTGAATAGATAGCGGTGGTACGATTTGTGTATCACTGTAATGAACTAACGTCACCCATGCAATGGGAATTTATCTATGTTCGGGATTGGTCGGAGGCAGTGGTTATACGCTCCGGTCCCCGTGTGTCGTTCGGTGTAAGGCATTATATCGAGAGGTCTGGCCAGGTCTTAGACATATAGGCAGTGGTTATACGCTATACATAGTATTCGGAGGCAGTGGTTATACGCTTCGTAGCTGGAGGCAGTAGTTATACGCTCCAGTAGCCAGAGGCAGTGGTTATACGCTCTGGTACGTCAGAGGCAGTGGTTATACGCTCTGACGGCGTTCATTCTATTCATGTAATCGGAGGCAGTAGTTATACGCTCCGTAACTGGAGGCAGTGGTTATACGCTCCAGTAGCCAGAGGCAGTGGTTATACGCTATGGTATGTCAGAGGCAGTGGTTATACGCTCTGACTATGTGTATTCTTTGCTTGGATGTTTCCTTGATTCTGATACTATCTCATATTTTGGCTTTAATTCTGTTACACATGTTGATCCATGTTGTTATCACATGTTTTGGTTTATCGCTCATGCTTTGATCATGTTGTTCATGTTTGGTAATATATATGATTGTTTATGAAATTATATACATGTTCATATGTATAAGATGTTTAGTATTACCGTTTACATGTTTTCTGACGTAAAGTGGCTGGGAGAACCCTGAGTTACTCCCCACTGACTGTGGCGTTCATGTTTCATGAATGTAGGTTGGTGCTGTTTTGGGAAGACGTGTGGCTAGCGAGCATTGTTGATAATTCGACATTTACCCTTACGCTTAGTTTAGATTTAATTCATGACGTTATCCTGGGATACCTTATCCCTCGTCTATTTAAGTTATTTTGTATAATTTATACTTTCTCATTAGTTTTTAGTCTTCCGCATGTTGTTTTGATATTCCGCGAAAAAGTTTTAATAAATATGTCGAAAAGTTTTTTTTTAAAAGTATCGTATTTCCGCTGCAAATCATTTGTTTATTTTTATGCTAAATCGCGGGGTGTCACCTAAGACTTGAAAATTTTATTTCATTACTAACAGTTTGTTCAAATATCCATTTTGTTGATAATTTCGTATTGTATTATATTTTGGCCCGTTTTGGCCCATTTTGGCCCGAGGCCCATTATAGCCCGAACAATTATGGGCTTGGACCAAAGAATATGACCCACCTTTTCAACCCGACCCGACCCATTCATTTGGGCCGTTTATTTAGCTTGAGATTGGCCAAACCCGACCCATTATCAGTCTAAGTTGAAGATGTGCCAATTGTTATCACATGGTGGAAATAAATACAAATTTTTTGATCATTTTTTGATAATAAGTGGATAATTTGATATAGATCTAATCTGTTTTAAACTTAAAAAAAATAATGTCAATTTGATTGAATAATGTCCATTTTAATCCAGAATTTGTGGAAAAAAAATGGTGGAATTTAGAAAAGTGAAAGGAATCGTAGTTGATAAGCTAGGACAACAAATTGGCATGTGTTTAAAATAAGTCAAATTGAAGCTCAAGTGTAAAGTAGCGTAACAATGTCCCCTACTCCACCTTCAATATAGCAAAACCAAACCCACATACATAAATTAATTTAAATTAATTAAATTAAATGGAGACTGCTCGGATTCGTCACCATGGCCGACCTCCACTATCCTCCGGATCTTCTTCTTCTCTACTTTCCGCCATTGATTCTCCTTCCTTTCATCCTCAGCACTCCATAGGTTTCTTTCTTCATTTTGTTTTAATTATTATTATATTAGATCTACAGGTTTTGTACTCATACCCTATTAATTCAATTTCATGTTGATTGATTTAGTTCATTTTACTTTTTGTTTTGTTTTATAATCTGATTCAAGTCATTCAACCTAACTTCAGATCTTTTTTTTAGTGTTTGATTGATTGAACTTTGTGTGATTACTGATGAGTAGCTGTTAAGTAAACATTGATCTTGTTGATTTGATTTCGATTAATTTGTTTGTATACGAAAGAAATTGATTTTGATTAATTAGGTTGTAATAAGTGTAATGAACTTGTTGAGCATCTTGCGGGAAAACGTAATTTTTTTTGGCGATAACGAATGAATGATTGCTTGGATGTGCACTTTCTATTGCTTCAGTTATTATGACGTGAAAGCGATCACATGAAGTTTGACTTGGATAAGTTACATGTGCTGACAGTTGTTTGTTATGTGAGAGGGTGATGTTTATACCTTTTGATGTTATGATGCAGATAATTCTTTCTTTGATGCATCTCAATATGCGTTTTTCGGTAAACATGTCGCTGAGGAGGTTGAGTTAGGAGGGTTAGAAGAGGAGGAAGATAACCTTTCTTCAGCTGGATTGCCTAGTGATTATCATTTGTTTGACAAAGATGGGGTATGTATTCTTCTACCATTTATGCTCATTCTTGAAACTCGTTTCTTACAGATTAATTGTTCTTCATCATGTATAAAAAATGATAACGTGGCTAATCGGCTGCTTACTTCCTCCGAGTTCCTCGGGTGGACCTGGTGGTGGAGACTAGAGTCTGAATCACTTCTATCTTATTTATGATGGCTGGATTTGTTTGGTTGAAAATACCTGTAATGTTGAAGTATATATGTTACAAATGCAATTTATGACAATAATTTATGTAGTGGGGTAGGCAAATGAATTTGAGCATTCATAATGGCATTTCTGAGTTTCATGGTTCACAGTCGTAGTGGTTAACTTTGACTCTCCATCTATGCATGTATGTTTCTAGCGGCATGTATCTTCTGATATCTCTACAACTCTGATATCATTAGTGAGGATCCCGTTAGTTGTGCCAGGCTGTGCTGTATTATGCAGCTCCTATCACTTATCCCGTTAGAAAAATATATTTCTCGAACAAGCTTTTCTTTGATGTATTGAGTAATCAAGAAACAGAGTATGCTTCGAAGCTCCTTGTATTCTTATGTTCTGTCTTGCTTAGCCCAGTCCTTAATAGTAGCACATGTGTGATCAGGATGGCATTTTTTTTGGGTAATTGTGCTTAATAGATGCAAAATATGCCACTTGACAATACTAACTAGTTGCATGTTTGCAAGTTTGTTCTGGATTAATGCTCTCTTGGACAATGAATAGTTTATATTTGGATGCTCTAACTTTGAATTATTTTTGTTTCAAAAAGTGAGATTAAGATATAACTGTACTGTAAGGTGTAAAATATTTTAAAACCATATGCTTCATAACTCCCGTCTCGCACTTACTCTTGTCATGTGTACTTTCCTTTTTGTGTTTTATTGGGGAGAAGGGCACACATTCTATAAATATCTCCTTGAGGGTCATGTTGGGCCCAAGTATGACCCATGTGAAGAGCGTAAGTAATACAGTGAAGTGAGTTTTAATATTACCTATGAGTGACCAAGTTTGTTGCTACACACTTGAAATTCGATCCTTAAAGACGGTCAACCTGTAAATCTTATTTATTCTAGTTTAATTAATTGTAATTTGCACTGCTTTTCTAATTTAGCAAATTTTTTAACCTGATTAATTTGCAATCAAGCAAATAAACGATTGGAGTCAATCATGACGGTTCCAAGGGATGATTCATGTCAGCCGACCCCAAAACATTTTGGGACTAAGGCTCTGATGTTGTTGTTGTTGTTGTTGTTGTACTCAATCATTTAAATCACTAAGATTCTGTCGAAGGTGGCCCTATTTGCATAATGTAAAATGTAATAATATTCTCGTGTACTTCAAATTAGATCTGTGATGCTCAACTCGTCTAACCACCCTGTCGTACCCCGTGTCACTCGATCTGTTGCGGGTATGGGATATAGGCTGGACACGGCCTAGCTAAATTTGACGTGGTTCGGTGAACCTTTCAGTGACGGTGGCGGACGTTTGGAGCACTTGAGTGAAATCAAGGAGGTAGAAACTTTCAGATTTATTAAATCTTAAGGCGAGATGGTGGAAAGGGCAGTACATTGGAGTCATCAAATGAGGATGGAAGATGAATAGGAAGGACCAGAACAAAAATCAAAGAAAAGAAAATAAAGAAAGAGAAAAGAATATAACCTTGTACAAATTCACAATCTGGATCCTTTGAAAACGTGTCCCAAAGTCATTGATTTTAAAATTTCAAGAATCTGACATTACTCGTATCAGATCCTTGCATCCGAGTCTGAGCTTCATAGAACTAGACAGTGGGGGGTTATGGATCTGGAATGTTGATTTTGGATGAACGGCATGAACCCGTTATCAATTAGGAAAGTTATGGGTACCTGAATAGTGTGCTATCTCAGCCTACATGTTACGTTTAGATGGGCCCATGGATATTAGATCTACTAATTGACCTTTCACAGCTTCACACCTCTGGAAGACTGGAACTGTTGGTATAATTTGGTGACGATGGAGATATTTTCTTAAATATCAGCCGTAGCACCGATATGCGCCTGAGTTATAAAGATTTTGAAGTTTACTACTATCGCATTTTACTGAGTTGTAAGCCGATACTGAAATAAAACTGTTACCACAACTGAAACCGATATTTAGTAATACGGTGAATTGGTCATGACTGGGTTTCTAAATATTGATAGCTTTCATACGCGTGATGCACACGCATGATATGAGATCAACTAATTTAATTAACAGTAGATAAACTGATTTTGGCATTTACAATGATTGAATTGTTATATTTGATGTTGTGTGGTGAAGTTTCTAGCATTGTCACGTTCATATATACCACTCATGACATTTGAAGTTCTTTAATAAGTTGGGTGACTACTTCCACCAGTGGTGGTTCAATTTTCTTTGTTCAAATATTCTTTCTAATTCATTTATTAATTTGATTTTTCAGGGGCAGGATGTAGGTTTAGTATCTTTGTCTGATATTGATGATTTGGAAACAACATTCTCGAAGGTAAACATCTTGTGACGCTTACACAGTTACACTTCTCGAGTATTAATCTTATAGATTTTTGAAGGTCATATGTTAGGAACACAATCTCATAGCAAACTGACTCATGAAATTATTTGAGATTCTTATATCTCGAGACTCTAAGTGATAACGCAGTAAATACATTTTTGACTCAATATCCATTGCGAACTACCTTGAAAGCAGTTCTCTATTTGCTCTTCTTGCATGAATAAGATTGCCTACCTCCTATACTGCTTACCCCGCCATATGCTAGAGTTCAGGACACTAGAGAATGTTCTTGTTATTCGTGTCATGAGTGTATTCTATTAGGGACATGGGACAAACATTTTAACAATAAGTTGGAATACCAATTTATTTTGATGAAGGATCTGAGGTGGCTTTCGATGTAATCAAATCCCTTATAAACAAATGGTGTTAGATATATTTTATCTGTGTTTGTGTTGTGTATTCTGTTGATACTTTTGTCTATTTTGGGGATATATTTCCTTACTTATAATCAAATGCCTTCTATTTACAAGAAAAAGTTTTTTGTTCACAGTTGAACAGATTTGTGACAGGACCAAGGAATCCAGGTGTAATTGGCGATAGAGGGTCTGGTTCATTGTCACGAGAAAGTAAGGCTTCTACAACTTGGGTCTGAAAAATATTCCTGTGTAGTTCTAAAGGCTCCATGAATTGCTGCATGAGGTTATCGTTTATTTTTAATTTCTGATGGATGGCCTATTCTCAGTGGCGGACCTAGGAATTTAGTGTTAGGGGGCACTGAATTTTTTTTGACGTTTTATTTATGCACGTCTAAGGCAACATTTTTATCTTTTGATGTTTTTTTTCCCCGAAATTATTTATAATATAAGTACAAGAATGAAAAAAATAATTGGTTTTATAGATATTGTTTTTCAAAAAGTAATGTTTTCTCTAAAATATTTTAAATTCTAAATATTTGTAAAAATAATATTGTTTTTCTAGAATATTCTGAATATAACACACTTTAGTACTTGATTTAATAACAAGTGGAAGTGGTTCAATGGTTTAGAATTTGGCAAGTCATCTAAAGCTTATGGGATCGAATCATATATCAGTAGGAATTGAACCCCATATCTTCTAAACAGAACTCAATACATCTACCAACTGTCATACTAACTTAGTGTCTAATTGAATACTTGGCACCTGTCCCGCTGCCCCCTGGATCCGCCCCTGCCTATTCTGTTATTGTTTCTTGGTTGTACTACCTCAGTACCATCTCTGTTGTCTCAATTTGACTTTGATGATGAAACGATGTTGAAATTTATCGATATTTTTTCACAATATACCATTGTTACACCCTTTCAAAATGAGCATATGAAAAATCCTTGTTTTGATAATAGAACATCATATTTAAATTATTTCTCTACACATATTAGGATATAGTATAAAATGTTTATGGATAACATTGGTAAACTATGCAAGTCAAATGGGACAATTATTTGTGATGGAGGTAATAGTAGAGTTAATTCTTTTCTGACTTGGTTCAGTGTAGAAGTCAAACTATCTTTGACAACAACCACTAAGCTAGAAGCACCACGACCAGGTATACACAACTCTGCGACTCTATAGTCCTTTTTAATGATAACTAAGATGCAACAAGCACAAGTTTTCGTATGTGTAATGTGAGACTATGAGTTAGAAGAACAGTTTTGATACTAACAAGATTCTAAGCCAGCTGGCTGTCCCTTACGTTCGAAATCGTTTAGATCTGCATCTCCTCTCATCTCCAATATTATGTGCTCTTTGCAGTGGGCACAACTAGTGTTCAACATGTTCAGCTTCAAGTTTTGATGGCCAACAATCAAAATCCATCATTTCATACATAGGGGAAAGTAGCAAATTTCCCCCAAACGTGTGTGTAGGTGCAATTTGCCCCCAAATGATTTTATATGTGCATTTTACCCTCAAAACGTTTGAGGATATGTGCAAATTAACCCGATTTGAGATTTCCGACAATTTTCCATTTACCACCACCCATCCCACCACAGTCAAACACAATCTTCACCCCAATTCTCTCACTCCATTTAAACCCCATCTATGACTCAACCTTATTGCATCTAACCTCTGATTCAACTTCATTCCATTTGTTAATTGTATATTTATGATGCTTTCTTGCTAGCCCCCCGTTTCTGGGTATTATGTATTCTACTTTTTCTTGTTAGGCTGTTTAAAGTTAGCAACTTTTTATTGCAATTTTAGTTGGCAAAATTCTTTCCGTTTTTCAATCACTGCTTGATCAAATATTATTAATTTCATTTCAAGGGTTATAATTGTATTTTCCCATGAAATACAGCAGCTAAAATTTTGGGTGTAAAAAATAAAATATAAAGGTTGTTGTTTTGATAATGGGAGATGAGAGTTGGAATGGGAGTTTGGGTGAGGATTGTGTTTGGTGGTGGTCGGATGGGTGGTGCTGAATGTAAAATTGTCGGAAATTTAAAATTGGGTTAATTTGCAAATATTCTCAAACGTTTGGGGGTAAATGCACATACGAAAGCATTTGGGGGCAATTTGCTACTTTCCCCTTTCATACATATGTTCTTCCTCGTCCAATCACCCACTTGGCCACTTGTATAAAATAGTACTTCTATCCCATTTGTAGTATGCTCATTTCCCTTTTGGTCCATCCCAGAATGGCCGGCCATTTTCTTTATGTAGTACGAATTTATTTTGTCTAACACTACCTTAACATTTGTCTAACACTATGTCTAAAACTACCAAAACCCGTCTTTAGGCTAAAAAAAGACAAATTTCCGTCCAGTGACTAACCTGCACATGACTATCTTAAGACAAATTGATTTCTCCTTTTTATTCTTTACTTTTCACTCTCATTTATAAAGTCACATTGTCTAGTGAATCAAGGAAGCAGAAGTGACCTATTCTTCTACGAAAAAGGTTATTCAGTAGATTAGGCAAATGTTGATAGATATCAAGTTATGTGCTAAAAATTTCAAACTTTGGGCAGTTCTTTGCAATATGTGTAATGTTGGAAGTATTTTCTGCCAATAAAAACTCTTGGAAATAAAAAGGTGTATAGTGAACTTATACTATCCCTAATGAAGTAACATCACGGCAATGGCAATGTGGTACCTCTCCATGGACATGATTTAAGTCAAAGGGTAATAATGTTATTTCATCACTAAATTGTCAATAGTACTTCTACTCAATATAAATGACTATAGCTATGTGTAATGGATGTAATCCAGATCATCACACAATTTAACAGTGATCCTAGTATCATCGCAAGTGTTTGTCTCCCATGCCCAACTGAATTATGCATGTTCTATTCTAATCCAACCTCCTAACTCAACCTGCTCTCCTTGAGGTCTCCTTGAGGTCTGCTTTCTCTGCCATTGTTGTGGCTTCAATGATATTGTTAATGTTGTGGATGGTGTTGTCATGGTCTAAATTATGCGCTGGTGTTGGGATTGGTAATTGAAAATGATAGAGAGGGTTGTATACTTTTTCGTGTATGTATGCGTGTAACAGCTAATTTAGTGGGAGAACCCTCGCTGCCTCGCATAGACAGACTAAGTGACAGTACGGTATGTATGCGTCTTAAGGAAACCTACTCAAAAACAAAAGGCAAAAGGCAGCAATGAAATTGGCCGCCACCTAAAGTGCATCTCACAAAATCACTCTTAACATCTGAATAGTAATTCAAGCTATTTCTAAATCTGTGGGTTTCCCATCTGTAGCAACATTGAGAATAATTTGAAGAACTTGGGCATTCATAATCACATTTTCCAACTTTTAAACCCATGCCTTGTGAACCAAGTGGTGTTAGTCCAGTGGTAACTGAGTTAAACCTTAAAGCTTGCGGAAATGCGGTCTAGGTAAAACCAGGTGGGGCGATGACCACTTGGCCACTGCAGCCCCCGAAGGGGTGGTTTACATGGTCCATGTGGTGGTGCGGGAATGGATGGGCCTGGGGGATTAAACCCCTCGTCATCAAAAAAAAAAAAACCATGCCTTGTGCTAAAACATTCTGTGTTAAAACTTCTCACTTGAGCATCTGTTGTATCTTTTAAGTCCTCACTGCTACAAAAACTTGTCTGCCCTTGGTTTCACTTTGTCCTTAATAGTGGTTATGCTGACGTCATACTGCTGTCAAACCTTATTTATTGGCCTGTCTCATGATCTTTCTTGTATTCAGGTTCATCTGTTGCAGAATGGTCTCGGGATGGCTTGTTAGACCACACTATATCGGATGTGAATAGTGCATCAGAATGTACTTTGTGGTCATCTCATCCTCATTCGTCCAGTCTTCCTGAGGATTATAAACCTTTGCCCAGAGCAGTGTCCTACCCTGATCAGCAACTACAACAGCAGCAGTATCTTCAGCAACACTTCCCAAGTGAGACATTATCAACTCCACAGTTATCATCTTTCACCTCTTTCCCTCTTCCCGGTGATGGAGCCCGACAACCTTTGTCACATCGCCATTCCCTTCCTTTGAATATTCCTTCCATGAATGTCGCCGCAGATTCCTGTAATTATTTTCCGGGAACTTCCCCTACTCATGGATTACGTTACAGTGGGAATATCCCCGGTGTCTCACCGGTCCACGGGTTTAGTAACCAACCTCGAAACCAGTGGAGCAACCAAGCGGGTTTATTGCATGGTGATCATTCTAGGATGCTCGATAGTGTAATTCAACAACGTTTAACACAACACCTATTGCAACAGGCAATCCGTCAGCCGATGTCGCCATTAGATCATTTTTCATTCCTGCAGTCTCAGCTCATTGGCAGCCACGCATCGGCACCTTCACATGTTTTGAGAAAGTATGACACAATGTATGGTATAGCTGAGATGAGGGATCACCAAAGACCCAAGTCAATGCGCGGTAAACATAATCGTTTCAGTCAACAAGGGTCTGACTCTGGCCAGAAGAGTGAATGCATTCAGTTTAGGTCCAAGTATATGACTTCAGAGGAGATAGATAGTATATTGAAGTTGCAACATACTTCTCACAGCAATGACCCCTACATAGATGACTACTACCATCAAGCCTCGGTTGCCAAAAAATCCTCAGGATCAAGGGTTAAGCCTCACTTTGCCCCAATGCATTTGAGGGACGTACCTTCTCGTGTACGTAATAGTGGTTCTGATCAGCACAGCCACCAGTCAGTCGATACTCTAAGAAGGCTTGCCTTGTCTTCCATTCGTAGGCCTCGCCCACTTCTTGAAATTGAGCCTCCATCCCCAGGATGCAATGACAGTAGCAAAGAACACAGGTCTCTGGAGCAAGAACCAATGTTTTCTGCTAGAATTGCTGTTGAAGACGCTTTTACTCTTATACTGGATGTTGATGACATTGACCGTGTTCTTCGACATAATCCACCCCAAGATGGTGGGTCCCAGCTAAGGCGCAGAAGGCAGGTTTTACTCGAAGCTTTGGCTGCAGCCCTTCAGCTTGTTGATCCTTTAGGCAATGGTGGGAGTACAGTGGATCCAGGGGATGATATTGTATTCATGCGCCTCGTTTCTCTTCCCAAGGGATGCAAACTTCTCTCAAAGTATCTTGAGCTGGTGATGGTTACCCCCAGAGCTGCAAGCGAGTTAGTTCGAGTAGCTTGCATGGCTGTTTTCCGCCATCTTAGGTTTCTGTTTGGTGGTCCTCCAACAAAGCCTGAAGCTACTGAGGCCACAGCAAAGCTTGCTAATGTAGTTTTAGCTTGTGTCAATGCCATGGATCTTCGTGGTCTAAGTGCTTGTCTTGCTGCTGTTGTCTGTTCTACAGAACAGCCACCACTACGCCCGCTTGGAAGCACTGCCGGGGATCACGCATCTGTCATCTTGAAGTCTTTACTAGATAGAGCAACCGAACTACTATACGACTCTAATCCTCAGGCCTCTCTTAGCTTCTGGAAGGCGTCATTCACTGCTTTCTTTACTCTACTTACGAAGTACTGTGTGAGTAAATATGACACAATCATGCAGTCTGTAGTAAACCAGGCACAGACTAATTCAGAAATAACGAGGTCAGAAACGGCAAGGGCTATCCGTGGGGAGATGCCAGTTGAGCTATTGCGTGCCAGTCTTCCTCACACAGATGAGCACCAACGGAGAATGCTGATGGAATTTGCTCAATACTCTATTCCTTTTCCCGACACTGGTTTAAATCATTGTGATGATGATAGTGATGGCCTAATTGCCTCAGAATCAGTCAGAAGTTAATCGATCATGGCCTTTTCAACTCATGGTAGTTGCCAGACCTAACAAGCGCGTCACTCGGGTTGGGTATGGCGGATCAACGTTACTTCATGTCTTGAGTCATTTCGGGTATGTTAGCTAGCATTCAGGTGAGGTTTTTTGTGATGGGTATGTTTCAGGTGTTGCATTGTGGAGTTGTTAAGTATCAGTCTGGGGCGAGAAAAACTAGGCTTGGATCTCTTGGGTACAAGGCAAGTTGGATCAATTCTCGCCGGGTCAGTTGTGTTAGGTCCAGTGGTTACCTTCTGGGTTTTTAATGAATGAAGGTGTACCTCTAAGATTGATCGTGGGAATTCTCAACGATTTCATATTCTGATGAAGTGTATCTGTATAGTCCAAAGTTCACGTGGGCGAAAACTATTTTGATGTTTCCCTCATGTCCGGGAGGCCTAATTTTTGGTGCCTTTTTGGAAATTGAAACCCTTGGGAGGAGAACGCGCAGAATAGAGGGTTAACATTGTACAGGATTCCGTCAAAGTTGCGTAATGTTTTAGGGTGTAATTTACTGTCTGACCCTTTTGCTGCTTATTTCGATCAGGTTAACTGTATTGTTGTCAGTGGTAACAATGTTTTTGCAGTGATCCACTGAATTAGTGTAAATGTGGCAAAGTGAAGCCATTGGCTATGGTGAATTTGTTCAGACGTATCCACGTTACTTGGCGGGGAAGAAGTGAAATCTTAACTTGTAAGCCGAGAATCTCTTCTAGTTTTCACTTACTGTATACACGCTCTTGTACTCCGATTACTTTGTGGACAACAATGTACTTTGATTTTTGAATTTAGTTGCGCGTAATTGTCTCGTCTTCTCTGTTTTTCTCCCTGTTATGAACGTGTACTGTTTGCGGTTTGGGTGTTGGATTCAAATGGGAGCAGGGTATAGATTATTTTATGACAGCTCAAAAAGGAAATTGGAAGTGAGTATTGAAGAAGCTACATGATATCTAATCACTTTATTATGTCCATTACATACAGTACATCAAGTCTCTAAGCTCATAGGTTTACTAAGCGTGCTATTAAATTGTAGAACTCGTTAACCTGATCGTAAAAAAACGTCTAAGCTCAATGATTGAATGTTGAACATTTCAAACTTAAACCAAGGGCTCTAATCTTGTTTAACTATCTATATCTATTGATTTTCTCTTCTCTGACCACTACTGTACGCCATGGTCGTGACCACCATTGTACTAGTCTGTCACCGTCCTCTATCTTTGGATAGTGATGGGCACGAGAACTGCCACCCTAGCCTTAACAACTACAGCCATTGCCGGTTGGCTGCTACTGCCACTATACATAAGCCACAATGCCGTCCACCACTACCAGTATCCATCAGCCATTAGCTTGTCCTCCAATGCCGGCCAATAAATTTCCACTCAATAAAGATGTAAACGGTATACACCTTAAATCTAATTTACTTTATGCAAGACTAAATTTGATTAGATGAAAAGCTAACCAAATCCATGTTCTTTTCAGTTAAAATGAGCTGAATTGAATTAATTGAAATAAATTTTAATTGAACTAAATTGAGTGAAACTGAATTGAAGTGAATTTAGTTGAATTAAAAGTTAATTTTGTGAAAAGATTAACTGAACATAATTGATTAAACGTAAATAAAACTTAATGGAATATAGCCAAGCAAAAATGAAAGGAGCTGAAATTAAATAAGAAAGAACAGGGCCTAACTCACGTAAGTGATACATAACCGTTTACATGATTTAACTGTAAACTAAAATCGTCTTTCCATCTTCCCGATATCATCATACTACAATCCATTTTTGTAAAATATGTTTTCTAAAATGTTAGCCCAAGTCCTAATCAGCCTAAAAATCAGACACATACATAAATATAATTATTTAATGAGATATTAACAATATGATTGCCGAGGTAGTAATTAGCACAATGTAACACGTTGGTCCATACAATTAAAATGACTCATTCATCTCGTATCCTTGTGAAAACTTGTATACAATTAAAATGTATATCAAACGTAACCTGAAAAATATAAAGAGTATTCATTAAGTTACCAACATGCTTTCTTTTTGTATGTGCATAGTCTTGTTATGAGTAAACGCCAAGTTATTTTCCAGCTCATTATTTCATATTCATGGATTATCTATCCTACACCGTTTATACCACTCACTCCTCCATTTCAGTCATTTATTTACGTTTTAATAATCTAACAGAAACATCAAGAAAACGGGACGAAACCATTTGAGATATGTTGTTGGACGACAAAGTGGATCACAAATAAAGTGGATAATCAAATAATGAAGTGAGAAACATTGCTAAATTCGAAAGGTAAATAAACGAACGACATCTAAAAATGAAATAGGTAAACAAATGACCGGGACGGGAGCGTCGGAGGGAGTGAGGGAGTATTGTACTATACACCTCATCAACTGCATGGTACAATAACATACCTACGTACTAAATGTTGATTATAATATAGATTGGAGTAAGTAGATTACGTACCCTAATAAATATAATTAAATAAATAATGCTATAGTAAAAAGTCATTTTCTCGAATGAACAGATTTTGTTATATATATAAATGATGAGAAATAATTATTTGTATGTAAGATTTTAGTTATATTATTATATATGTTAGAAAAAGACTAAGTGAAGACCAGAATTAATGCAATGGGGCATCATTGTTGCAGTAAACAGAAAGTAAAGAGAGGTTTATGGTCTCCTGAAGAAGATGACAAACTTGTTAATCATATTACTTCTCATGGCCATGGCTCTTGGAGTTCTGTTCCCAAGCTCGCCGGTAATTTATCGATTTTCTTATTTTACTTCTTCGTCTTTGTTAATCATTTACTATCGTAGTTGATGAACGTTTTAATGAAATATCGACTGCTATGTGAAAAAAGAGTATGATATTAGTTGATGAATGTTTTAATGAAATATGAAGTGCCATGTGGAAAAAAAGTATGATATTAGATGTTAAATATGTATCGAATTATAATAATCATCACTAGCGCTATCTGTGTTACTTAGACTCTCCGACACTTTGCCTTGTCTGACACTGGAAGCGTTGGATACTAATTTGTGTTGAAATTTTCTATTTTGTGATCTAAACTGAAGTGTAAAAGTGTTATGTCAGACATGTGACACAACAGCTAAGTGAAGTGTCGCTTCAACCTTAATTAGAGCACATTTTGTAGGTAAAAATCTTTTGAGATACGGAGTGATCGATAGGGTGGCATTAGGTGATATTGAGATTTGTACTATCTTCCCACACACCCTTACATGGAGTCCATCATTTTCATGAATCCTACACTTTGTATATAATAAGAGGGTGATATCGAGATTTAGTAGTCAGTAGACTCAGTACCATCTGATAGCGCGCTGCCTATGTTGCAGGGTTACAAAGATGTGGAAAAAGCTGCAGATTGAGATGGATAAACTACCTAAGACCAGATCTAAGAAGAGGATCATTTACTGAAGAAGAAGAAAGAACTATTATTGAAGTACATAGAATACTTGGCAACAGGTGGGCTCAAATTGCTAAACATCTTCCTGGTAGAACTGATAATGAAGTTAAAAACTTTTGGAATTCTTGCATCAAGAAAAAACTTCTTGCTCAAGGTTTAGATCCCAACACTCATAATCTCTTGTCCTACTCTACTCATAAAAAATCCAAAAATAATAATACTACTAATAAACTTCCCAAAAGTGGTACTATTTCTAGTTCATTAGCTTTCTCAGTCGATAATCAGTTCAAAACTCGCGACACTGGTATTAGTAGGGTTAACCAATCAAGCTTTGTACCCGATAATGATATCGAGTTGCCTAATATAAGCTTTAGTAGTAATATTAATTCGACAATTACACAAAATTTTGATCCGATTTCAGGGTTTTCGACTCAATGCTTTGAGTCGAATAATTTCAGCATGAAGATGTGTGACAATAATAATAATAATAATAATAATAATAATAATAATAATAATAATAATAATTTGAGTGATGTGATTGTGGACGAAAACTCCATGTGGAATAATGAAACCTTAAGAAATGTACAAGTGCTTGAAGAACAGCACTTGTCGGGGACATTTGATAAAATTGGAACGATACAAGAAGAAATTGTTTGTGAGCAGGGTTTCGAAAATTGTTTTAACAACTCGGATTTTGATTACTGCTTCGAGGATAATTACTGTTCTGCTGATGTACCTGAGTCAGGATTGTATGGTGATGACATTGGCTCAATTATGGAACAAGTTGCATGGGGAAATACTTGTTAAATTCTTCAGTTTTACGATTTGTTATGATTTAGCTAATTGGCTTCTTGGAGAATGTTGTTTAAAGATCAAATCAACATCTCAATTTTTATTAATCTAATAAGTATTACAAATGTGTAATTTTGGGTAAATTGTATACATGATTAGGATGCTTATCAATATAGCTTAATGACTAATTAATGTAACTTTACTTTGTACTCTAGGTAGATTATGTTTTTGGGTTTTGACTTTTTATCAAATGAAGCTAAGATTAAGATGGGTTACTATTTTGTGTACTTGGATTACACAAAAACTTTAGTGATATGGTTTCTCGTCGGATCAGTAAGTCATTGAGAGACAACTTTATCGTACTCCTTTACGTACTTTCTTCGTACCCCTATTATTATCGCTTGGGGCTCAAAATGGGTGATAGTGGTCTTTATTCTCAGGTATGATTTCGACATTTCCATAGGAAAACGAGTGCGTTACACGGTAATAATACTAATTGGCTTCGAATTTTTATTTTATTTTGGGGCTTATGGCCGTTAGGGCTTATGTCGTTAGGCCTGCTCATTTTTTTGGGTCTAAAAGGGGTCACAAGCGCGATTTTGATGCTGGCGTTTTCAAACCCAGGTTATGAATACCACCGCTCACGACTTTAGGAACTATACTAGTTGAGGAAATATAGGGTCGTCATATTATGCATATCTCTAATGAAATTTCATTCCTTAAAGACAAAAATGTTATCAAAATGTTTTCATATAAATGATAGCAAATGTTGCAATGACTACAACAATTTGAGGTCAACAAAATTTCTTTGGCCCTCTTCATCAACATCACTTAGAATTTTAAATAACAAGAAATTCAATGAAAAATTGAAAAAACAAACGAATTCAAACAAATTAATAACACGAATTTTTATCCTCTTAGTAATGTTTAGAAGTTTTGTGTGCGTTGATACGGCTGCAATGGTAACGAATTTCACCATCATCCTCTGCATCTCCCAAAACTCCGCCGAGCTTAACCATTGATGCAGCGAACATATTAGGGAAGGTTTCGGGTTGTGTCGCGAATGTATCGACCAAACGGGCTGTCCTGTGGTCGCTGTTCAAAATTTGGTCAGTGTACAATAGACCCATGTTCTTTTGAAGGTTTTTGTAGTAGGTGTTGTCAAAAGCATTTGGTGTTATCGGGTCAAGATCGGCATACACGGTTTGGTTACCACATTTCCTTTTTAGGTAGTTCAAGTATTTGGGAGAAATTGATGGGTCGGGTCGTCCGGTTCCTTTGAAGTTGTACAGCCTTGGTAGGAATGAACCACATGAACTTTTACCTATGGTGTGTGCCCCTGTAACAAAAAAAACACAAGAATTAGAAACGATGTTTAGAGGGGCAGATACAGGATTTTAGTCTCCGCGTTTTTGATATAATACCTGAAAGAATAACAAGATCGAGGGTGGACAAGCCCATGGATTGGTAAAACTGAATGAGGGAAGTAACACTTTCTTGACTATTGGGAGCACCTTCGGCTTCTTGACGAATGGAGAGGAGACCGTCTTTCCTACCGTAGTAATTTGACCAGTACGGTCCTCCGACCAAGTAAGTCGAGTCTCTAGCAGCAGCTGTAAGAATGTCAGCACAGGACACCTTCCCCGGGCATTTCTTCTCGACGGCTCTCTTTATCTTGTTAATCACACCGAACCCTCTCAATGTCTTGCTTGGTTTCGCTGTCATCTCGCTTTCAGGGTAATTTAATAGGATTGATGCATCACATCCCTACATTCGGAATGTTTAATGTTAGGGTACGAACAACTATCATGGTCGTCTTTTGAAATCAGTATGAACACAATACGACCTGACTTAATTACAAATTTAGAAAACATACCCGAACAGAGCAGTCATGGAAGTGTAGCCTTAAGAGGCTAGCAGCAATGGTAAAGTCCTTCTCAAACTTTTTCCTCACCATCCTCGCGACAATATCTTCAAAATCATCACACTTGTTGTCGTAGTAATTGTAGCTTAAGCCGCCATAGGCGAACGCGGTAGAGATCAAGGTTAGCCCAAATAATGCAAAAAGAGGCAAGACAGATGATACCCGAGAAACCATGATCGATCAACCGATGTTTTTTTTTTGTTTTTTGGAAAATTAGAGGTGATTTTTTTAGTTGTTTGATTGTTGTTTGGATAGACAAATTGTTTTATAGCAAAGGGTGTCCCAAAGATGTGCGTAGTAGTATGGTTAAGGTACGTGCATAGCACAATTTAGATTGACGTTTAAAGAAGACATGGGTGCATGTACGGCCTGTCTGACCAAGTTTTATTTGTTAATGGAACACCACCACCAAATATGGCAAATATGGACGTTGACATTTCTAATAACTTATGCTAAACTTATATTGTCTACTAGTTGTCTTCATTCATTTCATACAATCACACATTTTCATACAAAAATATTAAAACAAGATTGTTGTATACAGGCAGGGCGGATCCAAGGGGTTCGGGTGGGTAGGTGCCCCACATAAAATTTCACGAATACATTTTTGTAAGTGTCTATTATAATTGGAAGAAGTGTGTATTTTTTTTACCGAATCGCGAAAGGTCGTCGACATTTTGCGAAAAATCGTCGACGTAATTCATAATAATTACCAAACCTACCCTTCCTCAACAACAAAACCTCTCTAAATTCAAACACTCACCCAAAGCCCGCACCCACCCACAACCACGCACCACCACCACCCGCGGCACCAAGACCACACCCCACCACCCACGGCCACCGTACGACCACCCACGGCTACCGTAAGCATTTTTTTTTTGTTTTTTTAATTAATTTGTTAGTCTTAATTATGGTTGTATTATGTTATTGTTGTCATTGTCATTGTTGTTGTTAGTGTTGTTATTGTTGGTGTTGTTGTTGTAAGATTAGAACGGGCTAGTAATCGAAAACACGTAGGTTTGGACGTAACATGCGCACGGTGGGTCTGGGTAGGGACGTGGGAGGGGCACGGCTGGGCTTGGTAGGGACGTGGGGAAGGGGTGGCTGGGTAGGGTAGGGACGTGGGAACACTAGTACAAAAAGTGCTATTGACATCGCCACTATAACATCGGTTTTTACTAAAACTGATGTAATTGATCTAATTTTTGTTATTTACATCGCTTTGAAATCAAAACCGATGTTAATTATATAATTTTACATCGCTTCGAATTCAAAACCGATGTTAATTATATGATTTTACATCGATTTGTTATAAAACCGATGTTAATGATAATTAATTGCATCGGTTTAAGTAAACCGATGTTTAGTAATTAAGATAATTTTTGTTATTTACATCACTTTGAAATCAAAACCGATGTTAATTATATTATTTTTACATCGGTTTGTTATAAAAACGATGTTAATGACAATTAATTGCATCGTTTTAAGTAAACTGACGTTTAACAATTAAGTTATTTTTGTTATTTACATCGCTTCGAAATCAAAAGCGATGTTACACTAGTAGAAAAAGTGCTATTGACATCGCCTTAGTAACCTCATTTCTTAACATAAACGATGTAATCTACAATAATTAAGTTGTTAACATCGGTTTTAGAAAAAAAACGATGTTATTTATTTCATTTCAGTTATTTACATCATTTATTAACACCGGTTATTTAAAAACCGATGTTAATTTATTTACAATGCATCGATTTCTTAAACCGATGTTAATTTATTTAATTGGTATTTACAAGACATCGTTTTACAAGTGATGTCACAAGAATCCACCCCCTACACGCGATAGAAAACCTAAGTTTCTCCTTCCCTTAATTTGCACAGAAAACCTTTGTATCTTCAACAAATCATCGGCCGCCTCAAATCTACAGTTGCCACCTTGTTATCGCTGACAGCCAGGTCATGATCCACAACCACTTCGTTGCAGTTCGTCAACTTCCAATTCGCAATCAGGTAAAAATATTTTGTTTAATTTTTTTTAAAATCATCGAAACTGATACCTTCTTTGAAGATTTTATCTCGATTATTGCCACTGAATTTCGATTTTCTATCAATTTGGGTTTAGAGATTCAATTATTATTATCATATTATGGTACAGTTACTAAGTTTTAGGGTTAGAGCTTTCACTTTAATTTCAGTCAGTCAATTGGGAAATAATTCATTTTCTACGGAGGTTAGTTGAATTAAGGAGATAGCAAATTACATCTTCTTTCGCCTTGTTCATAGCCCTCGAATCTGAACCTTGAGAACGTGATTCGAAATTTTCGTCTCCTATTATCGAGCTCAGATGTTGCAAACTTATTATTGTTGAAATTACTATGCAGGTATTGTTTTAGTTTTAGTTTGAAATTTGTATTCAGTTCATTTATTTTCATGCTATGTTGTTGTTGTTGTTGTTGTTGTTGTTGTTGTTGTTGTTGTTGTTGTTGTATGATTCCATCTATTTTCAGCGACTTCTATTTCTCTTATCAATTTCAACTTTACTCGCCATTGTTATCTTATACTCCCTCGTCCCAATCATTTATTTACGGTTTGTTTATCCTACGTCTCGTGTATTTTAATAATAAAGAAAAAACAAATGATTGGGGTAATAAAAATAAGTTGCAGTGAAACTAACTTGAAATTACTATTGGTTTCCCTCTAATTGTTGTCTAACATATTTGATTTTTGTTGGACTATTTTGAATCTATACTATTTAACCTTAAATTCCTTAGTTTGTTTAGTAGTTACCGTGAAAAAGGACTGTGTTTTTTTTAACTGAAGTGCGTCGAATTGACATATTGTCATTAGTAGATGTAGTTACGTTGTACTCTCTTCTTCTATGGCAATGTCAAACCTTTTGAAATATTGGTAAATTAAAATTTCTAGGTAATCGGAGATCAAGTTCAGCTGCTAACCGGAAGTTGGCATTTCGCGGCGTAGGGTATACCAGTATTAGGATTGATGCACATACATTCTCATTTTGTGAGCAAGCTGTTACAACTAAGAATTTTAGGCCAGAATGTCTAGTGGGAGAGGGAGGTTTTGGTAGAGTATATAAAGGGAGACTAGAGAGTGCTTACCAGGTTTGATATTTTCTATCCTAAATCCATTTTATGCTCTGGTTATTATCTGCATATGCATTGTTGCAATAAGCCTTCTGCCATAGTTACTTAACATATACAACGTAGAATCAGCCAGCACGACCTGTGACATGTTAACTGACTTACGCGATGGTGTCATCTGTTCATGAAACTAACTCCTTGTTGCCTTGTTGGGTTGGGTTTTTGTCTTACAGAACATTAAAATCACTCACATAGGACAAGGTTAATAAAATGACATTGCACTATTCTCCCTCCCCGTTCGCGAATTTTTGCAGAAAAATAACGACGAGATCTCTAATATCGGGGTATAGGGAATGGTGGATAGTTAACAGCAAGAACAGCCATTTGTCGGTGCTTATCTTATCAACTTTTAGTGTGAACTGCAAACCTGCAGTTGATGATGAAGATAATGATAGCTTGAGACGTTGAATTGTCTATGACTTGCCACATTTTAATAGCTCATCCTCCAGAGTGCTTGCTGCTTTTTAGAAGTCAATTCTACAAAAGACTGTTAGACCTAGCCACGTATGTTGGAACTGGGAACATGTCTTAACATTTGGTTTTTAGCGTCATGCCAGTTGTTTGCAACGGGAAGATTATGAACAACATTGCATCTTTTAGTTGCGTTTGTTAACATCATCTACTGCCTTTAGCTTTCGAGCTTCGATAGTTTTTTAAAATAATAGACTAACTAAGAAAAAGAGTAAGGGTCAGGCGTTCATATACATCTCTTTTTTTTGGTCATTGGAAAACGAATCTATTTTATCCAGCCTTCTTCCTTGTATATTGTGATTCAATTTGTTTACCTATTATATTGTTTTAAGTGGAACTCTGTTGTTTGAATTGAACAACTCAATAAGATCAGGACGTAAACTTCCACTTTTCTTTCACTCAGTAGAGTAGGATTCTTGTTAAATAACTTTGTATTACATACAATAGGTAAGCAAGATCGCCACTGAGTCCAATACTTGTATGAGTTTATGTGTGTCTTACTGCTGTTTTTGTAATTTGTTCAATAACTAACAGCGTAACCTTCTGATATGGTGTATTGCATCAGCATATATCTAATTAAATTAGATATTGTATGTATTAGCAGGGCCGGGTCGTAAGGTGGAACTGAGATGCACTTTTTGAAAACAAGTTGACTTCTCTAGCCCCGCTGTTAGTAGGGTCAACAAGAGGTACGCTAAAACAACCAACTATCTATACAATTGTCAAATTCCTTCAGTTTGGTGTTGTAATTCAATGTTTTGAGCAAGTTCATTTAATTGTGTAAAATAATAGAGATATATGAGATCGCGAGAAAATAATCAAAAACTTTCTAATTAAGTAAATAATTGAAGATTAGTTAAATTATTTCTTTGAGGTAGAAAAGGTAATTTCTTTGAGCACGTTCAGTTTTATTTATGCCTCTGAGTGATTAAATAATTAGGTATTGATATAAAAGTCCCTCAAACCCTCTTATAAATTGCAAAATTTGTCACCCAATTAACATTTTCTATTGTCGTGGTTTTCCTTTGTTAAATGGCAAACATCCATTTTGTTCCTTTTCAGATGCTTGTTGAGCTAGGCGCTGAAAGCTTGATCCAACCAGGTTTAGCTATGCTAAGTGAGACCTGGGTTTCCACATTTGTTTTCATGGAAATGCCAGCAGATTATGCTAAATCCATTTTTGTGGTCATTGTTATACATTTTTAAGGTTGCAATAGTTTTCACATCTTTTCTTTTGGATATTTGTCTAAGTTTGTGTGGTTGCAGGAGCTTTTGGGTTTGGTGTTGTGCCCACCGTGTGCAAGTTGTCGTTACTACGGTGATAAGGTTCATCTTTAGTCACCATTTTAGGCTGGATTAGGAGAATCATTGAGCCAGTCCCTGTTTTTTATGTAAATGTGATCCGCAGTGCTTCTCTTCTGCAATAATCATATTAAGCTGGATGAACCGGTAGCCTTTCCAAGCTGGAAGCACGTCTGGTTAGACGGAGCTCAAATATATGGAACAATCTAGGCGTATTACACTACTCGTATTATATTAGTTTTTTAATTACATTTTGTATCTTACAATCTTTATTTAGTCGGAAGTGTTGTACAAGTATTCTTTTGTATCGATCTAACAATATTTATGTTGAAGACACGTTTATTATAATTTAGAGTATATTTATAAATTATGGGTTTTGAGAATATATTTTTTTTAAATGATTACAGCTCTCATTTGTGGTGTTCTCCACACCTCAAATGTATTTTTTTTTAATTAAAAAAATACCTATTTACGTCGTTTTTAGTCCATAAATGATGTAAATAAGGTTGATATTTACATCAGTTCCGCACCAAAAACTGATGTTATTAAATGTCGTTAACATCGGTTTTACTTATAACCGATGTTAATGGTATACTATTAACATCGCTTTTCACTTATAACCGATGTTAATGGTATACTATTAACATCGCTTTTCACTTATAACCGATGATAATGGTATACTATTAACATCGTTTTTCAATTATAACCGATGTTAATGGTATACTATTTACATCGGTTTTAGAAATGATGTAAAGGAAAAAAAATACTCTAAATGTCGCCCCCAGATACATCGCCAAAAAGCGATGTAAATGGGGCAAAATAAGCGATGTCAATGAGACTTTTTCTACTAGTGGAATGGGGTGGCCTGGGTGGGTAGGGACGTGGGAATGGGGTGGTGGGTATGGGTAGGGACGTGGGAATGGGGTGGTGGGTATGGGTAGGGACGTGGGAGTTGGGTGGTGGGTTACGTTTAGGGTTAAGGGCTTAGGGTTTAGGGTTTATGGTTAGGGTTTAGGGTTTAGGGTTTAGGTTTTTTTTTTTACGTTCTAACCGTATGTTTTCAATTTTAATTCTTTTAATTTTTTTGTTTTCAGGAATGACAAACATGCCGTTGAACGATGAAACTTGCCTTTCACAACGGATTGCAGAAGCTGAGACAGATCTCGCAAGCCCTGCAGCGGAAAACCCGATGGTGAAAGCATCTCTTGAACATCAACGCAACTACTGGATCAAGAGGCGTGACGCAGTCCGGTTAGTTAACGAAGCTGCAAGTTCGTACCCTCGACGTCCTGACACTCCTCGCCTTGCTGAAGCGAGAAACATGATACGTCTTCAACCCCCGGTCTTATCTCAACAGGCAATGCATGTGTATTGCAAGATTATGGACGTCATTAGAATGTTTGAAGAGAATCACCCCGACGTTAGCGGTTCTCCTGAGATGCGTGGTTGGTGGGAGTTTGAGAAGACCTTTTTTACGGATAACCCGAAAAAGGCTCCTTTTTTACGGATAACCTAATGGCTTTGATAGACACATGATTTCGCAATAAGGAGAAAAACGGTCCAGCACTTACAGAGTTGGTCAACGACGTCTGTAACTCATGTCGAATCTTGGAGTGTTGAGCTTCAAGCATGGAGTGAATACGAGTCCACATAGTGTCGAGGTTCAAGTTTTGACTCTTCAACCAAGCTTTCAGGAGGGCATGACACAACTCTACCCGGGAAGTGGCCGTGTTACCGAGGTGAAAGTATTCGTTCGTATAGAAAACAACGAACTTCTTCTTGTAATGCGCACATGTTCTCTTCACATAATCAGCCAAATCTACCCAAGTTTCAGAAAAGGCTTCCCATGCTCTCCCTAACTCACCTTGTGTGCTTGCATTGATGACGCGGTACCAACCCGTTTCTTTACTATGCAATTTCATGTCTTTGCACATCATCATCTTTCTTGAATTTTTTACTCTGGTCTCAATGGCTCTGTTCACATGCCAACGACACAAAATGTGAGAAGTTTCCGGATAGAGGTCCTCAATAGCCCGGATCAAGCCCAACTCTCGGTCAGTGACAAGAGTAGGCATAGGTGACGCCCCCAGAAGTAGCTCCTCTAATCTCCGCAACATCCACCCATAAGATGTATCATTTTCAGACGGAAGGAGAACGGTGGCAATTAAGAAGGAGGATCCGACCGGTGTAACGCCAACTATCTCAATAAGTGCAATCTTCAAAACATTGGTCGAGTAGGTGGCGTCGATAAGAGCGACATATGGGTAAGCACGGAATAGTTTGGCGGATTCCGGATGACACATAAACACATGAGTTAACTCTTTCGTCTCGGGGTCTGATTCGTGTCACTCCACATATTTGTGATCAACTGCTACAGCCAACAGTTGTTGAGCGGGATTCCTACTTCCTCTCATCTTGCGCCGAACCTTGTTCGACTCACTATAAATTTGGGTGCTACTCGGTTGGGGTTTTTCCGGGGTCCTTTGATGAAGAGCGTTCTTGATATCCCTCGGCGGAATCGACGCCCGGACTGGTTGCCTCACAAATTCTTTCTCTTCGGCATCCAAGCCCGCAAAATGTCTATCGCCATCTTTATATGTCGCTACCTCGTGGTTGTGAAAACCGGCGTTTGTCGAAGTAATAATGTACCAAGCAATCGTCGGCTTCCCATCATCCAAATGGGCGTACTCCTGCACCGCTCGAATCCTAAACAAACATCCGCACTTAGCCGACCCTCTCTTAGTAGAATTCTCTGGTTTCTCAGGATCGATCTTCTTTCTGGTTCGGCCGTACCTTGAACAACGGAAGTACGACCCGAGCAACTCCGGTTTTTTGCGATTTTTCGCCCTATTTGTTGCCTTCACTAAGGCAAAACCATTATCGATAGCTATTTTTTGAGCCCAGTCAAACGCCTCATCCCGACTATCAAAAGATGTTTCCGTCTCAAATAACCGGTTGTAATTAACCTCATTTCCACCAAACTCCTCAAACGAATCCTGTTAATACGCAAATTTGGTAAGGATTATATTAAAAAATATTAAAAACCACTTAATTTATGTTAAAAACTGAGTAAAAATAACGGAAAGAAAAGGACTTCAAAACTGGCCGTCCAAGCATGGTATGGACGTGCATAGTACACGTCCAAACATAGTACACGTCCAAACCATGCATGGACGTGTACTATTCACGTCCAAGCATGGTATGGACGTGCACTACTCACGTCCAAACCATGCATGGACGTGTACTATTCACGTCCAAGCATGGTATGGACGTGCACTATGCACGTCCAGACCATGCATGGACGTTAATCCTGGCCGTCCATGCATGGTCTGGACGTGTACTATGCACGTCCATACCATGCTTGGACGGCTAGTTTGGCCGTCCTTTCCACGCGAGGACGACCATTTTTCAAGTCTATTGCAAAAATACGATTGATTTTACGTAATCTAATTCTATGGCTTCTACGACTAATTCAACCTAATTTCTACTAAAGGGCTTAAACATGTAATTCAACAAAAACTAATTGAAAAAAAAATTAAAATTTTTGGATTTTAATTACTTACCCGATGAATCGTTGTCGTCGTTTGACATGGAATCGTTGTCGTTGTTTAATGTTGTTGATCGATGTTGAAACCGTTTTTTTGGATTTTATGTTATTTTTGTTGTTTTTGTTTCAGAGAGAAGAAGGTAGAGAAATAGAGGGAAAAGGGTAGATATTGTCTTTTTTATAGAAAACGCCGACGATTTTTCGCAAAACGCCGACGACCTTTCGCAACCCCCTTTTTTTATGAGGTCAAGGGTTCGATTCTTGGATAGCACATATATTGTTATTTACTTTTGGGCTTAGCCCATGTAATTTGTTGCTTATTTCAAATATCTATTAAAAACTTGCACAATATAAGACTTGAACCTCTAACCAAGGGATCTTATTAAGATCTAAACCATTGAACCAATTACATTTTTTTTTTGGTTATTTCATATGAATAATCCAACCTATACATCATCTTCTCATATTAATCCCTACTAACGATTAACTGAGAAAAATCCAACCTATGACCTCAATTATCTTTCATTGAACTTTGTCTATTTTTGAAGTTTTATTTTCGATAAGCAAACACGTCACCTACTCACCTTGACTTACTTTTTGTTTTTCCTTCTTCCTGGACAAAAAGTAAGTGAAGGTGACGTGCTAACCTACCAATAATAAGAGTTTAAAAATAGTCAAAGTTCAATGAAAGATAAATGAGGTTATAGGTTGGATTTTTCTTAGTTAATCGTTAGTATGGATTAATATGAGAAGATGAGACATAGATTGGATTATTCCCATGAAATAACCCTTTTTTTTTTTCTAATTTATGTACTAATATTAGACCTGTCAAGCATGCGAGTTACGGGTCGGGTAAACTACGGGTCGAGTTTATTTTGGGTCGGGTAAAACATGGGTCAAGTCTATACGGGTTCCGGGTCGGATTCGAGTAAAAATATGGGTCAGCAACATCTTTTGCTCGCATATTTTAAAACTTCTTTTATATCGTAATTCCTCCATTTTATACGTTTTCTCTCTTCTTGCTCGTCTTAGTCAACTTAATTGTCACCATTTTTGCCATTACCACCATAGTTATCGTCATCATCACCCTCACTAATTCGCTAACGATAATGAGACTGAAATAAGATAATAGTGATGACATGACATGTGATCTGAGGTGATGAGGTAGAAGTGTTGACGAGAAGTACGGTTTAGTTCGATGTAATACAGTGAAAGTGACGTTATGACACACATTTCGAGGTGATGATGTGGCATGTGTTCCTAGGCAATGAGGTGACAATGATGATGTAGAATGAGGTGTAAGTACGGGTGTTAACGAGCCGAGTCGAGCTCGAACTTGGCCTTGCTCGGCTTGTGCTCGTTTACCAAAACTCGAGCTTGAGCCGATCTCGAGCTTACCCGAGCTTGAAAAAAATGTACTCGTTACAAAGCTTGCGAGCTTTAACGCGAACTCGAGCCAAAATCGAGCCTATATAAAATTGTTTATTTTTTTATTTTTTTCTTCCGATATTTTCAATAACAAGGTTCAAAAATTTTATGTAAAAATATTTAGCAAATGAACTAGATATTTGATATGTATGATACAAAAATATAATAATGATAAAATATTTTTATAAAAGATGAGCATATTTTTATAAAATATGATTAATATCTTATGTAATCTCGAATGTTCGAGCCGCTCGCGAGTTTCTCGAGTCGAGCCAGCCTTCGCTCGGCTTGACTCCTTAAGCTCTCGAGCTGAGCCCGAGCTCGAGTCGAGCTCACACGAGCCGAGCCTTGACGGAGCTTTGACCGAGTCGATCTCGAGCTGCTCGCGAGTTGTCTCGTCTCATTAACAGCCCTAGGTGTAAGTGACACTATGATATACATTTCGATGTGATGATGTGGTATGTGGTCCATCGAAATAATGAAGTGGCTGAGCTAACGTGGAATGTAACTTGACGTACTACACTAAAAGTGACGACGTGACATACACTTCGATGTGATGACGTGTCATGTGGTACGATATGCTGAGTTGTCGGTGCTGACGTGGAATGCAATTTAACATACTACGGTGAAAGTGACGGTGTGACACACACTTTGAGGTGATGACGTGGCATGTCGTTTGAGGTGGTGACGTGACATACCGCATATGTATACATATTTCACTACAAGAAAATATAATTCAGGCGACAGATATTTGGCAACTGAAGGGTAGTCGCCAATTTGGCGACTGGAAATAAAACAGGCGACGGACCTCAGTCGCCAAATTGGCGACTACAAAAAATTCCTCAAAATGTTCACCTACCGACAAATTTGGCGACTGAAATCAAAATCGGGCGACTGATTTCAGTCGCCAAATTTGGCGACTGCATATGTCCGTCGCCAAAACGCGTATTCAGTCGCCAAAATCGCTGATACAAACAGAATACGCGTCTCTCCTTTATCTTCCCTTCGATTTACCAAAACCCAAAAACATAAAAGACGATTACTTAGTACCACCACCATCGGTTACATGCACCACCACCACCACCACCCCCATCCGTCACGGATTCCGCCCGACTTCAAGTTTCCGGTCATTCCTCTACATTTCCCCTTCATTCCATTAAATCAAGGTTTGTATGTTTTTCTAATTCAATTTCATTTTATAGTTTGTTTTTGTTTGGTTTTGTAGATTTAATGATTTTAGTAGCTTATTAAGATCGTATTAGGTTATTAGTTTGTAGTTAATTAGGTTATAAAAGCCAATTTAGGATGTTAGTTAGATAATTGGGGGTTAGGGTTTATATGAAATTAGTATTAGACGATGTTGTTAGCCTTATTAATGTTAGTTAATTAGATTAAAATAGTTTATTAGGATGTTAATTAGATTTTAGTAGCTTATTCGGATGTTAATTAGATTGTAGTAGGTTATTAGTATGTTAGTTAGTGTGTAATTAGGGCTAAATTGGGGGTTAGGGTTTTTATAAATTAGGAATTTTTGCTAAATTGTTATTATTATATGTGATTGAGGTTGTTGCTTAAGTTAGTGTGTAATTTTATATATAATATATTATTGTTGAAAATTGTTTTATAGATATTTCGTTTTTGTTTAGATTATAAAATGAAAAGATTGAAACGTTCATGGATGTATGATGGAGTGTTTGATATTAAGAAAAGACGATCTAATGCTAGGTTTATAAAGGGTGTTGCCGAGTTTATTGAATTTGCTAAGCAACAAGATGGATATGACTTGGTAGAAAATAAACTTAGGTGTCCTTGTCGCAAATGCCAAAATATGAAATACCTATATGTCATTGAGGTACAAGAACATCTCTATACAAATAGGTTTCGTACAAATTATTATAATTGGATTTCTCATGGAGAAGCCTATTCTCCAATTCACGAACAACCTCACATCGAACAAATTGATGAGAATCCATATAGAGATATGGTTGTTGATGCCTTGGAGTTTAATGTTGCCAATAATGACGACCGTGTAGCTATGAATGAAGAACAACCGCCAAATCCACAAGCAAAGACTTTTTTTGACATGTTAAAAGTTTCGGAACAACCACTATATGAAGGGAACAAAATGTCATTATTACAAGCTGCATCTAGGATAGTAACCTTGAAATGTGAGTATAATATGCCATTTAATGTTGTTGACGGTATTGCTTCTTTGCTTGAGGATGCTATCCCCGATGATAACGTCATGACTCGAAGTTTCTACAACACCAAAAAAGTAGTTAAAGGTCTTCAGTTACCGCATCAAAAGATTGATGCATGTCCTGAAGGATGTATGCTCTTTTGGAAAGATGATGCTTTCCTTGACAAGTGCAAAAAATGTGAAAGGGATAGATTTGAGACAAGTGATGGAGACATTGTTTTGAGAGCAAAAAAAGGCAACAAGGGTAATAAAAGGGGTCACTAATGTCGCTTAGCAAGCTGCCTGGGGCGAAAGTTTTAAATAAAAAGGCGCAATGAGACCCTCTTACCTAAGTGCATTAAAGTAACGTACAGTCCTATTTAGTTAAGGATCCTGTTGTTCGACCAAACCTAACTCACTACATTCTTTCGCTCACTTCCTTGATGGTTAGGGCTCATCAACTTGTAAGTATGAAAACAAAAAAGCTTTCTCTCCATCTCGAGCATTTTTTACTTTGGCAGTTGGCTTCGTCCCTTCCTTTTTTAAGTCCCGCCCCCCTCAACTAACGAAAGTGTAAGAAACCAATAGCTGAAAACCAATTAATTTACTTTCCTCTTGGCCCAAGACTTCAAAGAATGTATTCTACCAAAAAAATTGCCAAACAAATGACATGGGCACAAAGAAAATCCGCGTACTCCGGGGAAGATGTGTCATCCAAGTGACGGGGAAGAATGGAAACGATTTGATCAGATTTATCCTGTATATGATAATGAACCCCGGAATGTGCGACTTGGCTTGTGTACGGATGGATTTAGTCCTTTTACCCAATTTGGTAAGAATTACTTTTGTTGGCCCGTAATGGTCACACCATACAATTTACCACCTTGGTTATGTATGAATAGAGAATTTATTTTCTTGTCTCTCATTATTCCCGGGCCTAAAAATCCGAAAAGTCATTTAGATGTATATTTACAACCATTAGTGGAAGAATTGAGACATTTGTGTGAAGTTGGGGTGGAAACATATGACGTTTCAAAGAAGCCGAATTTTCAACTTAAAGCTTCACTTTGATGGACAATAAAAGATTTTCCGCCATATGATATGCTATCTTTTTTTTTGAAAGAAAACAAAAGTTTATATTAAATCAAGCCCCGACAGAGCAGTAATAGCTTGTGGGAAATTTTCGGACAAGACAAGATATTCTCCTACCGTCTCACACAACCTAGCTGCAAGATGAGCTACCGTATTTCCATTACGCCTTACATGGGTGAACTTATTAAAAGAGAACGACCTAAGCAAATTTCGGACATCCGTTGAGCACAGACCTATTGGCGTACGATGGTGGCAGTCTTTTTGAACAACTAGCACCAAATTGAGGGCATCACATTCTAAATGGATATTGGTCACTCCCTTCATCATTGCGATTTCCATGCCAAAACTTGCAGCTTGTGCTTCAGCCACTTCAATAGACCAACCCATCATCAGCCTCTTGCTCCCTACCCACATAATGCGCCCTTCATCAACCCGAGCAACCATACCCAGACCCACCATTCCAGAACCGTCCACAAAAGCATAAGTATTCACTTTAATAAAACCTTCCTCTGGTCGAGACCATGACATTTCTCCAACGGCATCCCCATTTCCACGACCGGAGCATCAAAAACATGTGCAACATAAGTACGGTAATCCGACACCATCTTGATGAAACTTGTGACAACAGTCCCCGGAGGGAGAGGAGACTCTTCAAACACGCGTTGATTACGAATTGTCCACACGACCCAAACAATTGCAAAGAATCTAACACATTCGCCTTATCTGCATTTCGCATAACCCAGATGAAACGGTCCTTACACAACATACCTCCCGTTGCTGTAAGAAGCGTCCCTAGACCACTATCCTCCCATATCATTCTCGCCCCATCACAGAAAAACAGAGCATGGTCGCAAGTTTCGTCCTCATCGCAGAAATTGCACGTCGGAGAGGGGCTACAATACCGATGGTACAGATTTTTCCGAACTGCTAAGATACCTATGAAGATGCGCCAAATGAAGTGAGAAAGTTTAGGGGGGACTTCAGATTCCAAAGGCTCTTCCAAAGTTGACAGTCCATAGCACTACTACCACTCTCTTTACTTCGCCCACAACCACGCATTCCCAACCAGTACCCCGACTTTACAGTGTACGTTCCATTCTTCGCCGGCCACCAGTATCTACTGTCATGAGGGAGACTTTGCTCAACGAAACTGCCCAAAGACTAACAACATCATTCTCCACCAAAGCTCTCGAGCACGGGTCACGTTCCAGCACCTCATCTCAGAATCAATAATATCTGCTACTGTCAGCGCCGGGTCAGCTTCTAACTTGGAAGTTGGAATCCGACCCATACCCACCTGGAAGCCACACATCATCCCACAAGCTAATGGACTGGCCATCTCTAACCCGCCATTTCAGACCCTCCATTAACAAGGATTTAGCATTCCAAAGACTCCTCCATGTAAAGCTCGGATCATACCCTCGTCGTGCTTTAATGATAGACTCATTTTTGAAATACTTTGCTTTGAGGATACGACTCACAAGAGCATCGGGATTAAGCATGATCCGCCACACTTGTTTAGCCAAAAGAGCGTGATTAAATACTCTCATATCCCTGAAACCCATTCCTCCCATTGATTTTGGTGTACACCACCTCTCCCACCTCATCTAATGTAAGTGCCTTTGCGTGTCAGTGGATCCCCACCAGAACCTAGCCATTAGCGAGCGGATTTCCTCAACAATGCCTTCGGGAATTGCAAACAAACTCATCATATATGTCGGTATAGCTTGGGCCACGGCTTTCAAAAGGATCTCCTACCCCGGTTTGAAGAACATTTTTTCCTTCCATCTCCTCAATTTCTTCCAAATTCTTTCCTTCAAAGCAGCAAAATCGCTTTTTTAGACTTCCCGATTATAGTCGGAAGACCAAGATACTTCTCATGTTTATCCACTTCACACACCCCCTAATTTAGTTTTGATGTCATTTCTCATATGACTCCCTACTCTTTTGCTAAAAACAATTTCCGACTTATCATAATTAATTTTCTGTCCTGATGCTCTCTCATACATCTTAATAATATTAGCTATAGCCGAGCATTCCTCCATATTGACTCTAGCAAAAAGAATATTGTCGTCAGCGAAAAATAAATGTGAAATTTGGGGTGCCTCACGGCAGACACGCATGCTATGGATACTGCCTTGCTCCACTGCTATTCTTAAAAGATGAGAAAATATGTCCGCGCAAAGAAGAAAAAGATAGGGCGACATCGGATCACCTTGCCGAAGCCCACGACTCGGATGAACACACCCTGTTGGTTTCCCATTAATAAGAAAAGATTGTGACACCGTTGATATGCACCTTAATATACGAGTTCTCCATGCATCCGAGAAGCCCATTCTCCTCATAACCTCCCCTAAAAAACTCCACTCCACTCTATCGTAGCCTTGCTCATGTCGAGTTTCAATGCAAAATTACCTCTTTTCCCTTCACCCCCACGTTTCATTGCGTGAAAAATTTCGAAGGCAATAAGGGCATTATCCGTGATAAACCTCCCCGGTGTAATCACACATAAATTATCAATTTTAGTTGGTCTTGGTTTTTACGTGAGTTAAGCCGTTAATATGTGATTCTACGTTCCATAATGTCAGGTGTCTCATAATCCAGTAGCTTCTGATTTTAAGTTACATGGCCCATTTTTGTGGGCTTCTTGGCTCCTTGGTTACACGTGGGACGCAAGTTTTACCCGCGGTAATTTGGTCAGTCGTGTGGAATTTAAATAGGTTTGGGTCATGCGCTTTTAGTTGAGTTGGGTTTGTCCGGTTTATTTCGGATCAATTTGTCTACCAGGTTGGATATGGTTTAGTCGGATCATTATCAGGTTTACTTATTTATCGCATTATTTCAATTTTTACCATTTCAGTTAATTTTCGACCATTATTTGGTATAGTTATTTCATTATTACGTTAAACGTATCAACTAAATGTTAAATCGCTTTTATTTTGATCAATATTAAGTTTAATAATTGTCGGGTCTTTAATCATACCAAGTCAACATTGGGTCGATTTCATCTCGAGTAGAGTCGGATTTGGGTTACCCGTCATCGTGTCGCAAATGGGTTGGGTCGGATGTGTTTGAAGTTGTTAAATTCTGGATTCTGTTGGGCTGAATTTCGAAAAGGTCAAGTCAGGTTTGTTGAATTGGGCCAAGTTTGGCGGATGAATACTTAAGCCAACCTACTATACGTTGTCGACAAATTACTAATTATCGTCGACATTTTTTAATGAAATTCCTAAACTACCCCTCCTATCCCCTTCTTTGATTTTTTTTTGTTTTGTTCTTATTTTGATAGATTAGAAACGGAATTAGGATAGACGCCTTAATTTTTGACGGAATTATGATATTTTTTACGGAATTAGGATTGAATCGTAGTTTGAATGTCGGATTTTTAGTTATTTTTTTTACCCGGATTTGTGACTTGATCTTCCCAGAAAAACTCACGAGGAAAAAAAAAAAATAATATGGGACGAAAATATTTTTCGTCTGGGACCTTGTTGGGACAAAAAAAAATTTTATCTGGGACCTTGTTGAGACAAAAAAAAAATTTGTCTGGGACCTTGTTGGGACAAAAAGAATTTTTGCCTGGGACGTTGTTGAGACAAAAAATATTTTTGTCTGGAAAAAATTTTCGTCGCAGACCAGATTGGGACAAAAAAATTTTTTCGTCCCATATTTTTTTAGGGTTAGGGTTTTTTTTAAAAAAAAAAAAAATTGGGACAAAAAATATTTTCGACCTGACCAGGTGTGGGACGAAAATTATTTTTGTCCCAGACCTGGTCTGGACGAAAATAATTTTCGTCCCAAGCAATATCTATTTTTTTTTCAAAAATTCAAATCGGCTTCGGGAATCTAACGCTTATCCGTTATTGTTGCTCATCGTTGAAAACCGTTCTTCAAATCGTTGAATTAACGTTGAAACCGTTGTTGAAATCGCACTAAACCGACAAGTTTTTCTATTTTCTAAGAAAACCGAGTTTTTTAATTTTGTAAGAACCCGACAATTTTTTTTAGTCCGAATATCAAACGGTAAATATAAAGAGTTGACGGGGACAAAATGGATATTTCATGTAAAAGTGTCGCCGATAATTAGTAATTTGTCGACGATTTAAGAAAGGACTGCAATTATTTTCTGCGGATGAGCAACGAGCCAACGAGTACGTGCATCTAAAGAGTAAAGAGTCGCCATTTTCAACACTACCAGTCTACTGTTATTTCATCACTCAACACCACTATAAACATGATAAACGATGGGCATGGTTATATGTTCAAAATACGAGTTCAAGTCATTTTTGGCATTCCAAATTCGTTCACTTCACTTTAAAGCTGCAATTATCATAACATATGCCTAATTTTAATGTCATTTCACTTGACGATGAAGATGAAGTACATGATACAAGCTTTTTAACAAGCGGTCACGTACTTTATTTGGTTAAGTAACGAATGAAATATGGTCATTTTAAATTGGGCTGTCTAACGCAGCCATGCAGGGATACTATTAGACCATTCCCAAGCAAGAAATCAATTTAATCGGGTCAATTGCATATTATACCTTAATCTCTCCTTATTGACCTTGACCCACTTAGGCCCTGTTCTTTTCGGCTGAAACGAGCTGAATTGAATAAATTGGAGTAGAGCTTTATTGAACTAAATTGAGTGGAACTGAGGTGGAGTGAATTTAGTTGAATTAAAAGTTACTTTTGTTAAGAGATTAATTGAATATAATTGATTGAACGTAAATAAAACTTAACGGAATACAACCAACCAAAATTGAAAGGAGCTGAAATTAAGTCAGAAAGAACAGGGCCTTAAACCCTCCCAAGTAAAAAGTCACGACCTACGTCAATACCCCAATCAATTTAATTAAGAAATCAAACAAATTCACTCTTTTTTTTTTTTTCTTTTTCTTAAATGGTTGGAAGTGACTTGGAACCAATTAAAATGTGACACGTATGAGGTCGATTGGTGAGTCAATTTACATGAAATTGGGTCGATTTGTGACTCAAATTGACTTAAGTCAATTCTAATCGATTTCTTAAATACAATTAACTTGACTCGATCCCATATCGACCTCCCAATCGACCTTGCTTGGGGATGGTCTAATGATGTGAATTAGAACAATCAACAAGTATAAACAAGTGATCACAAGTAGGGATGGGAATGGGTAGGGTCTGGGTAGGGTCCGGCAAGATCCGACCCGACCCGAAGTGAAAAATTTTAGACCCATACCCGACCCAGACCCTAAAGGGTCTGAAATTAATGGACTCATATCCGACCCTAATGGGTCTGGGTCCGGGTATGGTCTATCCTAGGGTCCAATTTTTCTTAACAAGTCCTTCAATAAAATGTACCGAGGTTCGAATTAAATTACAAAGTTTTGATTAAAGTATTACAAAGTCTTGGTTATTTGGATCATTACCCGTACACGACCCTAAATTATATCATTTACCGTACCCAAACTCATCATTTCATCAATTTCCTCGTTATTCTTAATGGTTATTTGGTTATGCGTATAGTATATTAATGATAACTAATAAGGGTCATCTGTTTGTGTGTATGATTTGGGTTATTGACGTTCGTATGTGTGTTTTTTGTTTTTGTTTTTCTTTTTTTTAATAAATAAAAGGGTCTAAGGGTCGGGTAGGGTCCAAAGACCAAGACCCGGACCCGGACCCGAAGTTTTTATAGAAGACTCATACCCGAGTGGGTCTCAAAAATTCCGACCCATTAGGGTCCGACCCTAAGGGTTTGGGTCGGGGACCCGACGCACTGCCATCCCTAATCACAAGATGAAATGGAAGAACATAATTTTTACTTTCCTAAATCGGGTCTAGTTATTCTGTTTGGTCATTTATAAAGAGTTAAAAAGATTCGGTCATTATTGTGTGTGATCAGGATCCAATTCGACATTGAAAAATAAACCATTTTATACTAAATGATGATTTCTTCAATTTATAAAAGTCACTTTTTATTATAAAGCTGACACTTTTTTATGCAGTTGTATTGTATTCCGTCTTTAAACAATAAACCATATTAACCAAACCTTAAAATAATGATTGAATTTCAAGTATATTTCTATCCTATAATTCTTAACCTACAATATGTGATATGTGAAAAGGGGTTGGGGTTAGCTACAAATCAACGTGTGTATGATGAGTGTGATGAGAAAGTGCAGAAGTACATGGTCGATGACAGAGGATCGCATATCTGAGGAATTGTACAACTTTATGGTACAATTAGAAACGCAACAACTCTATTTTAACAACGGCTTCACTTATGTAAACTGCCCAACCAAATCGGGAAATATATACTGTATTATCGCACCAATTCCACGTACATCTATCATCTATCATCTATCATCTATCATCATCTATCTACTCTCCTTCTCCATTCAACAGTTCAACCCCAACCACCGTCAAATTGCTGACCATCCTTTGCCAATATACAAGTTTACTTTCGATTCATACATGTCACGTAGCATCATACATCAATCATCGACTTTAGTATACAATAACATGGTCAAGCAAGTATTTGGAGAAGGTTTAAAAATAAATATGATATTTTGGATTCGAACGTACAGAATTTTAATACTAATAACTTATTATTATTATTATTATTATAAAAGCTAATTTTTATTGACAAATTAAAAATAATTTTTACAAGAAAATTATTATTATTATTATTATTATTATTATTATTATTATTATGGTTTTTTAAACGTGTATCCAATGACACATATTAATTAATAGGATTGTTTTAGAAAGATTTATAAGATAATCTCATTAATTATCGCAAATTTAAGTTTATACTTACATTTCGATGAGAATATTTTATAATTCTTTCCAAATTAAGCCTATTAATGTGTGTCCTCAGGGCACACGTTAGAAAAACCGTTCCTATCATATATTATAACAACAAACTTTTGCACAAGATCAAACAAAAATTTAGAAACAAATTGTTGGCCAATTAACATACAATCTCGAATTTCACTCCCTTAGCAATAACAAAGCTAAATCTAGTAAAAACGTAAGCAATAGCTCGTGCTCCAACATCCTAAGATATAAAGAATTTCTGATTCCAATTGAGTAAGGCAATAACATCTGTCTCCGGCCAACTCACCTAACGGGGAGAAAATAAAGGTAAGAAACCATAGTCAACCGCCGAACACAAGTCCAACCTGATACTTGACACACTTGCGCTGAGCGCTTGAGCAACATCAACCACCACGAGTCCGAGCAGGAAATTAGACATGTTGGATTGAGTCAAGGGGGATTCGGTCAAATCCACACACAAATCGCGCGCCTCTGTCCCTAAAATAGAAAAACAAATCCGAGGGACGTAGGGGATTTTTTATCATGCCCATCGATCAAACCAATATCCACCCCCTTATCGGCAAAAATCTCAGACCGAAAGTAGATATGCAAGAGGGTGTAACGAACAAAGTTATGTCGATGTTTGATACCAACAATATCAGTACACGACACGACATGATCCCCATAGGTATCCCCATCAAAAGACCCGAGAATAGACACGACACGGTCTAGGCATAGAAAACAATTCAGTGAAATACTCAGTCGATATCTAAGCACACAACAATTCGTCCTCCCATTCATTGTCTACCTTAACCCGAAAATAGAAACCACACTCAGCCAATCGAAAGAGTGAACACCCTAATGAAACTTCCACAATGCTACATGTCGAGCGGTCAAGGAAAAACTTGACTCAGCTAAAGCAGTAACCTTCTTGAATTATTATTATTGTTATTAGGAATATTTTTTGTTATCTAATAATACTCCCTAAGTCCTTAATAGTTTTCTAATTGTTTAGTTGAATTGGGTGGATATAGAAAATGTTTTTGTTCTTGTTATAAAAATTCTTCTGCCATTTGGAGTTATACATATTTATACTTCGTATATAGTCCGTTTTTAAAAAGGAGCATAATAGATAACATTCACCTCTTTTGAAAAGGTTGCATCTGTTACAACTCACAAGTTTGTGATGGTGATGCCGTGACGGGTGAAGTATCATTCAAATGGGTAGATGAGACAATAGTTAAAGTGCCTTAAAGTCACAAAAAAACTTGTTTTTATCTACCTAAGTGAATTTTATTTAACCTGTCACAATTTTGTGATGGACATTCGATAAAATGAAAATTTGTGAACAATAACATTAATCGACAAATGACAAAATAATGTTTTAAGAATTTATTTACCGTACATTTTAGTGTTTTAGTTTAAGGAAAGTGGAAAATTGGAAGAGTTGATGAGTATACCAAGGTGCTCTTTATAGGAATAATTGTATCCTTTTTAAAGACGTTTGTATGAATGGGAAAGAATGCATTTATAGAGTTAGGGTTATAGACTTATAGTGCATCGAAATGTTAGTGGAATAAAAACTATAAACTTCACAATTCACACGTTTTAGGACCAAATGAAAATCATGTACAATCACATATGAATCCGATCGGTCCCCTTCCCCTATGGATATTGTTCCCACTACCTCTTCTTCAAGCTTCTCATTCACATATGCAGATCGAATTAAAAGATTCACAAGTTAGTTGTTGATTTTACGGTTTTATTGGACGTTTTTCTTCAATTCTTTTGATGTTGTTTATTTAAAAGCCGTTAACTTTAACTTACTTCACTCGCTCATCAAGATGATTAGGTTGATCTTTATCCTAGAGAATCATCTAATTTTATTACATTAATAGAAAAAATAAAAAGAAACAAGTAATCGTTGACTTGATATAAAATTGATTAAGGAGACAGTTGATTTAAGCAAAATCATATTCAAAGTATATTCCATTAAAGTTGATGAAGAAAAAGGTTATCGCAATGAACAAAGTATAGCGAAGGTGATAAGTAATAATAAACCGGTTCAACCCTATTTAAATGCCCTAACGTGATAAGCTCGACTCAAGATTTTAAATAAACTAAAAGTAGGTAATTGAAAAATTACTCAAAACTCAAATTAACCTAATAAGTTTCAAAATAGAACATACACGTATTTAACTATCTACTTGACCCGAGAGTATCCCAGCTCAAAATGGCGTGAATTAACTGTTTAAAAAACACATTTTATCTATCACACTCATGACCATTGATTCAAAAATCAGACGGGCACAAATTATTGTGAATTTGAAACGCTTAATATAAGCCACAATTAAAATATCTCCAAAACTTAAAATGTTAAATTGCATAACATAGCAAAAGCAAAGTCAACTATATTGACCATCTTTTGTTATAAATTCGAATAGACTTATAAAAACTACTCGTTTACATTTCACTTAATAATAATATATATATTTTACCAAATAAATATGCTAGTATTAAAGTTGTTATCAATTACGTTTGAGTATTGACCATCTTTTATTATACCTGTATGGCTTTATGTACCCATGTATTTATTAGTATTGACCATAGGTAATATATGATATGGAGTATTTTACTTGTATTTACGTAAAACTTAAGACGATAAATATCATTTTAAATGATACAGTAAGTTTCATTGGATCAAATAATACTAGAGTTGGTATATAAGACAAAAGCAAAGTACCTAAGGAATAACATTATACTTTTATCTTATTTAACAGTTTGGATATTACTTGACCGTCCGACTTATAACAGATATGTCCGTGTACAACAATAATTTTGGGTAAATGATAATCTGTATTTACTTCGTATTTAGTAGTAAATAAAATCCATAGTGAGGCCCCAAAAGTAAGCCCTATATCGTAGCATCGGTTGAGCACCCAATAATAGTTGCATGGCGAATACATTGAATGATTTGAAGATCAAGTCAACCACTTTTTAAAAACTTGTATACTCACTCTGTCTGTCTGTCATCATTCATTGACCTTACAACGACGACACTCTTCATCCTTCCATCTTCCAACCTCTTCTTCCTTCTCTCTCCATGTCTCTATGGTACATTCCTTCGGCGCTCTTTAATGTCCTCCTTCTTTCTTTTACACTTTCACACTCTTTTCCTCTTTCCAAAGCACTGTCAACTCTTTTTCTTCATTCCATCTTCCCAACTTCTTCTCCCATGCTTTCATAAATTCCTCCCATCATTTTCATCAACTTATCTCCTCTTATTTCTCTCTTTATTTCGCTCCTACTTAAGACCGTCTTAAACAAGAATTTGTAATTTTTAATAAGTCTCTCTTTAAGACCGTTGCAATTTAATACCTGTCACAAAAAATTCGTCTTAAACCAGAATTTATATGATGCTTTAGTTTTACCCAGTAAAAAAAAGACACAAACAAAAATGGCAAGTTTGAATGTGTTTTTCTCTGTTGTTACTCTGTTTTTCGTATTATTTACATTCAAAGAAGTTAAATCAATGGAGAAGAACACAACGCTTGAGACACTCTTAGAGGTGAAGAAATCATTCGTTAGTGACCCAAATGGAGTTTTGACGAACTGGGTTAGTTCAAACCCGGATTTCTGCAAATGGGAAGGAATCAAATGTTCGGGACTCGGTAACTCGGACCGAATTGTACTGAGCCTAAACCTGTCCGGGTCAGAACTCAGTGGGTCAATATCACCTTCACTCGGTCACTTACATCAACTACTCCACCTTGATCTTTCTAACAACAATTTAAGTGGGTCCATCCCAACTGCTCTTTCTAACCTTACTAATTTGGAATCTTTACTTCTTTATACTAACCAACTCGATGGGGTGATACCGAGTGAACTCGGCTCACTCGCGAGTCTCCGAGTTATGAGAATCGGTGATAATGGGTTTGTTGGGGGTATACCTCTCTCTTTTGGGAAACTTTCTAATTTGGTTACACTTGGGTTAGCCTCTTGTAGCCTTAATGGGTCAATACCTAAAGAGTTGGGACAACTTGGGAAACTTGAGAATTTGATTTTACAAGAGAATTATTTGGTGGGTCCCATTCCTGCTGAGCTGTCAAATTGTACAAAACTTACTGTTTTTACTGCTGCAGTAAATATGTTGGAAGGTAGTATTGGTGCAGATTTTGGTAAATTGGGAAACTTACAAACTTTGAACCTTGCTAATAATAGTTTGTCAGGTGTGATTCCTGAAGAAATTGGGGAAATGGGTCAGCTTGTTTATCTGAATTTGATGGGGAATCAGTTGACGGGTCGGATTCCGAAGTCGTTGGGCAAGTTGGGTAGTTTACAGACTCTTGATTTGTCAGATAACATGATTACCGGGGGTGTACCAGATGAGGTTGGTCAGTTGGGTTCGCTTGTTTCGTTATCTTTATGGGGAAATGAGCTTGGTGGTGGGGTTCCGGCTAGTATTTGCTCGAATGCAACTAGTCTAGAGGTCTTGTATCTTTCTGATGCTCAGCTGTCAGGAGAAATTCCCAAGGAAATCGGGAATTGTCTGTCGTTGAAACAGCTTGATTTGTCGAATAATACTCTTAATGGGTCGATACCAGTCGAGTTGTATGATCTGGTTGAACTGACTGATCTTTTTTTGTACAACAACAGTTTGAGTGGTACATTGTCACCATTAGTTGGTAATTTGAAGAATTTGCAGTCTTTGGGAATCTATCAGAATATGTTTGTGGGAAGTTTACCTAAAGAAATTGGTAAGTTGGGTGAGCTTGAAGTGATGTTTATATACGATAACCAATTCTCAGGCGAAATCCCTGATGAAATTGGCAACTGCTCGAGCTTACAGATGATGGATTTCTTTGGCAATCGCTTCAGCGGGGTTTTGCCTTCTTCCATTGGATTGCTGAAGGAGTTGAATTACATTCATCTCCGACAAAATAACTTTGTGGGGGGACTACCAGCAAGTTTAGGTGACTGTCAGCAGTTGACTATTCTTGATTTAGCCGACAACGGCTTTACTGGTGGAATTCCATCGACATTTGGTAGGCTGCAATCTCTAGAGCAGTTTATGCTCTATAATAACTCTCTGGAAGGTAACCTCCCTGCTGAACTTAAAAGGCTTTCAAACTTAACAAGAGTCAATCTTTCGCATAACAAGTTAAATGGTAGCATTGCTCCCTTGTGCAGTTCAACCTCATTCCTCTCATTTGATGTTACAAACAATGAATTCGATCATGAAATCCCACCCCATTTCGGAAGTTCTCCTTTGCTCGAAAGGTTGAGATTGGGAAACAACCGTTTCACAGGGGAAATCCCTCGAACACTCGGGGTTTTACACCACTTTTCCCTGTTGGATCTTTCGGGGAATTTGCTCACAGGTTCATTACCATCTGAACTTTCCTTTTGTAAGAAACTATCTTATATTGATTTAAATGGTAACCGTCTTTCGGGCAAAATTCCAACCTGGTTTGGGAGCTTACCTCAGTTAGGAGAACTGAAACTGTCCTCAAATTCTTTTGATGGTCCTCTACCTCGCGAGTTATTCAACTGTTCGAAATTACTTGTCCTTTCCCTGGACAATAATCAGCTAAATGGCACTATTCCAACCGAAATTGGTCGTCTTTCTTCTCTCAATGTCTTGAACCTAAGTAAAAACCGGTTCTCTGGTTCAATTCCCTCGTCCATTGGCAAGCTAAGCAAACTCTATGAGCTTCGGTTGTCACAAAATGACCTTGGCGGTGAAATACCCCTTGAGATTTCCTTGCTTCAGAATCTTCAGAGCATGCTAGACCTTAGTTCCAACAATTTTACCGGGAATATTCCACCCCAAATCGGTACGCTTACTAAGCTTGAAGGTCTCAGTTTATCTCATAATCAGCTTACTGGTACGGTCCCTCCTCAAATTGGCGAAATGAGCAGTTTGGGTACGCTAAACCTCTCATTCAACCACCTGGAAGGTAAACTCGATAACAAGCTCTCTAGGTGGCCAGTTGACGCTTTTGTCGGAAATATGTTTACATGCGGTGGTCCCCTGCAACATTGCAGCGCCATCAAGTCCCAACATCAGAAGAAAACGTCTAAGATTTTGATACTCTCCTCGTTACTTACCATTATCGCTGCTGTAGCGTTACTTCTTGGAGTGGCATTCTGCTTCAGGCGGAGGAGAGAAATTCTCAAAAAAGCGAGTGAAGCAGGGTCTACTTTTTCGTCAAGCTCATCAAACACAAACCGCCACTTGCTCAAATCAAAATCCCCAGGAAAGCAGACAGAGTTTAGATGGGATGACATTATGGAGGCAACAAAGAATCTAGACGATGCATACGTAATTGGGTCAGGTGGATCGGGGACAGTATATAAAGCTGTTTTGGCTTATGGGGAGACGGTTGCAGTAAAGAAAATCCCGTGGAAAGATGATCTTATGTTGGATAAAAGCTTTGCGAGAGAGATTAAAACCCTTGGGAGAATACGGCACAGGCATTTGGTGAAGCTAATTGGGTACTGTAGCAACAAAGGAGGCTCAAATCTTCTGATATATGATTACATGGAGAATGGAAGTGTTTGGGACTGGCTTCATGGTCAAGACAGACAAAACTCGAAGGCGGGGAAGAAGGGATTGAATTGGGAGACTAGGCTAAAGATTGCGGTAGGGTTAGCCGAAGGGGTTGAATACTTGCACCATGATTGTGTGCCTAAGATCATTCATAGGGACATTAAGTCAAGCAATCTTCTGCTTGACTCTGATATGGAGGCTCACCTTGGTGATTTCGGACTGGCAAAGCAGGTTCATAACAATTATGAGTCGCTTAATGACACTGAGTCGACTACATGGTTTGCTGGATCTTTCGGGTACATTGCGCCAGGTACTCACTCATCTTCCTGATTCGTTTACTCTTACACTAATTTTATTACACCATTAAAAAGTGTTTGAACCCTTTAATGCAAAAAGGCAAGTAGTAACGCGAGGTTGGTTTATGGTTCGCTAGCTTAATAGGTTGTATTTCTAACATTATGTGTGGTATGTGTTATGCCAAACAGAGTACGCTTACACGATGAAGGCAACTGAAAAAAGTGATGTCTACAGCATGGGGATTGTCCTGATAGAGCTTGTTACCGCCAAAATGCCAACAGATTCAAGTTTTGGCACAGATATGGACATGGTGCGATGGGTGGAAACGCATATTGAAATGCAAGGTTCGGAAAGGGAGGAGCTAGTCGATCCAGCATTGAAGCCTCTTTCTCTTGACAATGAAAACGCTGCGTTCCAGGTCCTGGAGATAGCACTCCAGTGCACCAAGACACATCCTGCTGAAAGACCAACTTCTCGGCAAATCTGCGACCAGCTTCTGCAAATCAGTAGAAATAGAGGATCGCTACTACTGTGAATTGGGACGGTTAGTGTGATTGAGTGATTAGAATTGTGAATTTTAGCTTGCTAAGTACGTAGTATAATCTTCAATTATGTCCATTCAGGATTCTGCAAGATAACAGTAATGGATTGATTTATAAATATCTCGTTGTCCTTCGCTACAATTGTGATCTGAAAAACTGTAATAGTGACTCGCAATCAAGCAATCAGCACTTCAGCAGTCTTCCCTTCTGGGACGGGGTACCAACTACCAAGTACCAAATAAACCTCATAGACAACTAATTCAAATATTCTTCAAGGCTGCAATTTAGTCGAAACCAAATGAAGCTCTCACGACTACAAATAAAATATCCCTCAGAATGTTGGTCGATTAGCTGTGTCAGCTAAATATCGATCAATTACCATGGCAGTAAATATCGGTTGCATGCTGCAACACCCAAATATTGGATATATATTTAGTACAAATAAGTTGCACAGAAAAATAAGGTCGAGTAACTCATAAAGTAATAAACCTTCATGTACAAGCCGATATTTAAAACCATTGTTTACTGCTTTGAACATCTTATCTAATTTGTGTGCTTGATTTTTCGACGGGGTTAACATACAATTCTGACAAAACCATTTGGCAGCTGAAGATGTAAAGATTTTCATTATTAAAAAGGATTGAAATAGTCAAAATATCAAAGAGTGTTCAGAAAGCTTCCTATGAATACAAGGAAGACGAAACCGTTGAAACAGGAAATGCAGCTCTTAATATAACAGAGTTTACTTAACACAACCCACATGAGGAAGGTCTTTTACTTCAAAGCAAGCTATTCGTCTTCATCTGCATCGGAAAAACGAGAATAAAATAAGTAAAACATGAAGTAGTCAAATTCATTTAATAAGAAAAATATGTATTAGCTGAATGATGTATCTGCTTCCTAATCCTCTTAGTATATTAAACAACCTTATGTTCCGTTTCCCATACAAAAGAATCAAGCAATTGTTCAACTACACCAGAAACAACACAGAAGAAAACAAAAGATGAAGAAACAAACACAAATTGGCCTAAAAGTCAAAGATATTAGCAACAAGCTAACGACATTGTAAATTTGTAATACTAAAAAACTTTATGATTAATTGGTTTTCAGATAGTTGTCTTCCTAATCCAAAATATAAGTCACCCTCAGCAAACACACTAACCAAAATTACCAACATGCCCCCATCTGACGTTATCCGTTTTATATAACTAAAGAGTGTAAAGGATTAGTTGTCTGCCTAATCCAAAATATAAGCCACCTTCACAAAGACACAAACACACTAATATCAACTTTTTTCTGCAAGGGAGGAAAGGATTAGTTGTAGGCATTGTATTAAATCTCAGTTTAAAACTCAGGTCTCAAATCTGTCAAGTAGTATGATCTCTATTGTTGACTCTATAAATACGGTCAATAACTCAATACCTCTTGAAAATGTTGTAAAGATAACCTTCAAAATATTTATAATTTTTAGCGTGCTGTAGTGTTGAGGCTCGCATTTAATACCACTCCGGTTGGTAAATTCTAGGGTAAGATAAAACTAAAGATTAATCGGTATTGGAGAAGCTCATGACATGAAATAAACTTAGTGTTAAATGACAACACTCAAAAGACTTCTAGAACGGGTAATATTTTGGATTAAAACCAATTTTCTAGGATGACTTGTAGTTTGGATCACAGGGAGTAATTATTAAGCATCATAACATAAAAAATAAAATAAAATAAAAATAAAACACTACATGAAAGAATGCATCTACAAGCAAGGCCTCTTTATCTACTTGGTAACAGCTAAAATAACAAGGGATAGTCTTGTTTGAGACCGTATTGAACTTACAACATACTCCCTCTGTTTCATATTGAACTAACAAGGGCTAGTCTTGTTCGAGCCCGTATTGACCTTCCATTCTTAATTTTAAAAGGCATGAAGTGCATTGGGATGAGAAGGGTCCTAGGTGACAAAGTGGAAGGCGCAAGGCCAAGGCAATCACCTTTTAGACACAAGGAGCACACCTTTTGCAAATAAATATGTATTCTCTATGAAGTTTTGTGCAATATTTCCCTGTTTTGATACTAAATAACGTTAACACGTGAAGGAGTAAAAGTAAGGGATCATATACCAAAGAGAAGGACGTAATAACAAAACAAGAACAAAAGAATATTTGAAGCTGGTTGTGCCTTGTTTATAAGCCGCATTTAAGGGCACCAAGGTGTTCTGGCTGGTGCCTCACCGAGCCTTGGGCTTAAGCACCCCCCACACGCACGTTTTCAAACTAAGCTTCTACTTTGAGCATTTTTCACCATTTTGCAAGCACCCTTTTTTGTAAATATTACACAAATACTAGTCCTTTCTCCTACTAACCCTTTATTATCTAAAGCAAATATCTTCATATTTTGCATGTGTAGTTATTTATTCTCCCAAATTAAAATCTTTTTTATGTTGTGAGACGAATGTGGCTATCATTTCGTCTTCGAATATGTTCAATGAATTTTGTTCATTCTTCCTCTCCCACTCCAAACAGTCCTCCGGATTTCGTGCCTCCCGTGAACTCCGTGAGTTCGTTAATTTCAATTCTTGTTTACAAATGGTGGTGGCCAAATACCTCTATTTATGTTAAAAGAAAAAACTACCTACATTGAATCTAGTCACTAATATTTAGCGTTTAAATTTAAGGCATGAAGGAAAGACATTGAACATAGTCCAACATAAAAAAGAACGAACAAAATACAATGAACATAGTCTAAGACGAAATGATAGCCATATTCGTATCATACTCCCTTTCTTCAAAAAGAATCGTCCCTACTCTTGGACCTATGACATGGGTTATCAAAAGTCGACCCACGAACTACCTCGCTCGAGTTTAGCCTTCGAATTCCAATCGCAATCGGAAATTCAACCAACATAGTCCAACATAAGAAAAAAAAAGGGTTATTTTTGTCAAATACTACCTTTTATTTAGGGTCATTTGCGAGAAACTAACTTTTATTTTATTTTTTTGCTTTAAGCTACCTGCTTTTATTTTCTTTTTGTAAAAGACTACCAAAATTGGACTTCCGGCCAAAAAAAGTCAAGTTTCTGATGGCTGACCTTCCTTTTCCTTCCTTTGCACGTGTGAACTTCTTTTTTCATTAAAATCACTACCTTTTTCGTCAAAGCCTGCCTTACTTTATTTTCCCTCCAAAACTTAAGCTACCTCTATTTTCTCCTTCCAATTTAACTCCTTATATTCATTACACTACCTATTTTTTCCTCCTTACATCCACACATCAGCTTCCATCTCTCTCTTTTTCACTTTTCTACTCTCGTCACTTTTCTTTTGCAATCCAAAAAAATGTCCTTGTGCACATCGAACTTCATGGACTTTACAAAATCCAGGGAAGAAGTTTGTCACTTGTAAATTTTACAACCCTGATTCATATATGCGCGGTTGTGGGTTTTTTATGTGGGTTGACAAAGATACGACGGAGTGGCAAAGGAACATAATCAACGACTTGTTGATCGAAAACAAAAGCCTCAAAACTGAAGTTCATCAAGCAAGAAAAGTCCTTGAAGAAATGGGAGAAGAGGTTGATGGGGAGAAGTTTAAGAAAGTAATGGATGAATTGGTTTTACTTGGGATGATTAAAGAAATGAGGAAGGGGAAGAGATATGTTAGTAAATGAATTCGTTGTGTTAAAAAAATGAGGAAGGAGGGAGATTTGCTATTAACTGAAACAATATACAACTCCAAAAAGAAGTTCACACGTGCAAAGGAAAGAAAAGGAAGGTCAGCCAACGCAAACTTGACTTTTTTGGCCGGAAGTTCAATTTTGGTAATCTTTTACAAAAATAAAAAATAAAAGTAGTTAGCTTAAAGCAAAAAATAAAATAAAAGGTAGTTTCTAGCAATTGGCCGTAAATAAAAGGTAGTATATGACAAAAACCCAAAAAAGAATGAACAAAATATATTGAACATAGTCTCAGACAAAATGATAGCCATATTCGTATCATGTTGTAAGGTATTTCTAAAACAAAGAGAGTAGACACTAGCACTATCATCAAAGGAACCACTTATGATGGAAAGAGACATCTTAAATGAACCTCCCTGTGTTATATGAAAATAATAAGCCAATAGGCAGAGTCTTAATTAGAAGAGAGATTATTTAACTTCCAACGGATGTGTATCCGATATGGATGGGGCCGGGATTTAAAGGGTTTGCTTTAGTAGAATTTAGAATATCGGAATCTGCCCTGAATCTTGAAGTTTTTCAGAAATTTTTTCGCGGATGGTATCATCTGCACCTAATTACATGCACGAATATAAGCATGTGCTATGATAGTGGAAGACATTATCATGCCAATATGGTGATGCCGAAACCGACGTGGAGCCAAAGACTATAAGAGAGCGCTTTATATATAATTAAGATGGAGATAGTGGGAAAAGGGAGTATCATCTGCACCTAATTACATGCATCCTCTTTATTGTGGGCAACAACGGAGTAAGAATTGAATTCCATAGGGTCGATGATGGATGATGGTTAGTTAGTGGGCACAAGGACCAATGTTGCACACCCTCTACAAGTCGAGGAAGTGCTCCTCTTCCTCCATCAAATAGGTCACGTAACATTGGTTCCACAATGAAGAGGACATCCTCTTGGAGAAGAGAGACTAGGATGGTCCTTCCTCTTCGTTGTCGATGGTCTAGAGGGATTACATCTATTAGAGAAAAGGTCTACTCAAACTTTTTCTCGTGTAAATAAACATGGATTACATGTATTTGAGAAAACAAAAACTACCAGTAAAGAACATTGCATAAATTTTAGACTTCGTCAACGACACTAGGAAGACAACACAACTAAGAAGTACAAAGGCATCTCTTGGGCAGGATTACATTCTTCTTAAATATCTTGAAAACAAAATAAGAAAAGACATGGATTTGAGCTTTTCACTCATGCGACAAAGGTTGTCATGGTGTAGGTAGATTACAACATTGCTTCACCCATTTCCATACCATGCACTCAAACCATCATGCTTTCCAAACCATTTAAAGAATTTCAACTCTTATAATGGGATAAGTTATATAAGTACTTTGATCAAATTTACAGAGGACGGTGCATTAGAGATTTAGCAAGAAAACACAAGTTAAACTAATTCCACAGAAAATTAATCCCCACTCTTACCAAACACAACAGAAGGCAAAAAAAGAGCTCCATAATTCATTTCTTACCCGACCAAAAAAAGAAGCCAAATGCTTCTTAATCCATTGATTGGTTGCTTATTACCATCTATATCCCTTTCCAAGCCCCAAAACACAAGAAAAGCACAAGGAAGTAAATACACACTGTAGCAGTGCATGCTAAAATTAAACCTCTTATCTTCATCCCACGTTTTAGGAAGATTTTCAGGTTATTTGAATAGAACTTTAGGAGAGAAGGGGAGGCAAGGAAGCTTAAGGGGAGGGAAAATAGAGCAAGAGTAGAGATACGTATATATTCCATCCAAATCCTTTCAATGTTTTAAGTATTTTAATTTTCCTTTTAGGGCTGCCAACCTAGAAAATAACTCAATAAAACATTCTTGCATCTGATAAGTGGGGGACTTGTTTTTATTTTATTTCTGATATTGTTAACAGTGACACTTAAACCCTTTCCATGCATATCCCTCCATCGGAACAAAGTATTTTAAAATATAAATCATTTGAACAAATACATGGAAGATTCATTATATTGAGAAGCATTAACCAAACGACAATGTGTTATGCTTCCACTTCCACTTCAAATTAATGTAAACCAAGTAACCAACTATCACTATGAAAACTAATCGAAAAGGTAGCCCCGAAATGAATTGTCACAGTTATCACCTCATCCTCGACAGTCACAAAAAAATGCTTCAATTTCTAAAGGTGTTCTAAGGACAGAAGGCCCAAAGTGCACCTAAATCACCCTAATCCATTCCTTAATGCCTCGCTTATTCACTATAAGCACAAGGAACTACGGCAAGTAGAAATCAACAAGTATTCTTTCTATTAAGGATTATGTCAGAGCCGCTTGTAGAAAAACACTCTGTCTTTCACAATGAACTACACTAACAGCATACATGCCAAGAGATCAGCATGAGTTATCAGAAAAAAAGTACATGCCCAGAGGCCAACATGAACAACGTGCAGTATACATGGGGTTTTTAATCTTAAATAAAGCTTGCATGGACAAACATTACAACCAATCACAGATAAGATGAGGCTATGATGAGATGATTAGCATTTAGCAATAGTACATATTAAGATAGATGTGATATATTGTCATTTTACTTGCGCCCCTCTTTATAAACCACCAATCATGACTCTTAGTACCACGCGAGGGGTAATTACCACTCATGAAAAGAGGAGAATTGTAAGATGAGTATTGCAAATCTTATAGATCTCAAAAAACACAAAAACAAGGTTGTATACATACCTGCATCTCTAAACTACAACAATATTCAAAGCTCCCTATATAGGCAATAAGCCACTAGAAAAAGGAAAAATATAGAGAAGAAAAAAACAGAAAAGATGGCTTCACGCAAGTGAGCACCAAGTGCCCAATTAAGTGCGTACATACATACTCAAGAGTATTAAGGTTCCACGTCATGGTATCAATTCTTGGTTTGAAACTTGATCTCAAAATAGTGTGTCAGGCTAACCTCAAGCTGATGCGCTGATAACGCGTTATAAAATGGTAATAATAACTTTCATAACCACGACGACTCGGCTGTTAGTCAGCTTAACAGCTTAGAATAATACCATGATCCCAAAGCTTTTGAAAAGAAAGTGAAAAAAAATCAAGCTTTAGCATGAAAGACAAACTCTAACATCCATGGCTGGAAACCTTTATATATCCCTAGCATACAAGAAGAGGTACATAAAACAGCACTAATCCAAAATGTTTATCGTTTTTCTCTCTCGAAAACCCCAACTCCAGTGAAAAAAGCCACACTACTACAGTCGGGATTAAATTAACAGGTCTAAAAGAACGCCACTGATCATTATCGCCATTACCAACAGGCTGGAAATAATGGAGTCTTTCCTCTGCAATAAAGGGAAGATCATCTACTACTACATTTTTAAAAACCGTGGATAACTACTTCACGCTAATCAAATGACTGCGCTTCTTTTATTCTAAAGTAGAGTCACTCGATACGATATTCAGTTTGGGTCAACAGCCAGACTGAAAACAGGCTCTCTAGGTAATATTGGAACCCCTTATCTCGCAATTTGCAGAATTTGGCAGAATTAAATCACACACAATGTACGAAAATCGACGAATAATAAAGCGAAAGTCGTACCAATATAACGACGTTCATTAGCAGCCTTGGCTTTCTCGAGCATCTTATCAAGATCTTCTTGAAGCTTATCATCCCATTTCACCAATTGAGTTACAAATACTGCACCAAGTCCCATCCCTATAACATGCTCCCATGGATCTATAATACAATCATTAAAAATAACATTCAATCATCACTACATCAATTCAAAATTCAAATTAATAACACGAAAAAAAAGGGAATCAAATCTGAAAATGAGAAAGAAAAGGAACCTACGACGCATATAGGGAAGTTTACGGAGAGCGTTAGAATACATCTGAGTACCTAACCCTAGAAGAGCTCCGACCATTGTCGCACTCCACGCCATTTTCGCTTTCTCTCTGTCTCTCTCTTGTTTTCGCCGATTTTTAATCAGGTGATTTGAGTAGTGAGACTCAGGAAGGTTTTGTTGATTTCAATCGGGGGCGAGACTTGAGAATTGGAACGAGTAGGAGTAATGAAGTACATAACTAAAGGCTTTAAATTGACCCGACTTGTTAACCCGATCGTTAGTCAATTCTCAAGTCTCGGCTTTAAATTGACCCGACTTGTACCAGGGGATTATTGTGTAATTGCATAGGTGTTACTAATAAATACAAATTCAATTACTTTGAAAAATAAAACCCTAATGAAGAAAAACCCTAAAACTAGCCCTAATGATGAAAACGAAAAATCATTTAGATCGACAAAAAAATGTAAGATGCATCAATCTTTCGACGAGGGAAATGCATCTATCTCCATGGATGTTGATGATTCTTATGTCCCTAACACTTACGATACTTTGAATCTCTCTGAGTCGTCACCGGACGCTTTCGATCATGAGGAAGCGTTAATGGTGACGAATATGGAGAAGGTGGAGGCAACCCAAGGTAACGAAGAACTAGGTGGACCGCACCAATTGACGGCCAATGGTATGGGATCGTACAAAGACACCCTCAACAAAGGTATGGGACCTTCTTTCTCTTTGAACCCAAACCAGGGTATGATCATTGTCAATAATGATATGTATGACGATACATCGGATGATGATATTGAAGATCCTTTGGTTGCTAATGACCCTCTCTGTCCAACTATCCTGTTAACTAGGCAGGATAAAATGACGATTAGGAATAACTGGCGTAATTCACTTATCATCAAGATGTTTGATAAAAATATAGGCCATTTCTCGTTGGTCCGACAACTGAAAAGAAAGTGGTCGATCAAGGGTGATGTTATTTTCACAGATGTTGGATGTGGTTACTATGTCGTTAGGTTTACGAATAAAGAAGACTATGAATTTGTGTTAACTGGAGGTCCTTGGATGATCGGAGATCATTATCTGACAATTCGTAAATGGGTACCGAATTTCATAGGAACTGACGAACCTATTAGGTACTTAACTACGTGGATTAGAATTCCTCGCCTTTCGGTGGAATATTACCATGAGGATGTTCTTCGAAAAATTGGCAGCAAGATAGGCCGGGTAATTCGTATTGACAGGCCTACGATTAATGCTGAAAGAGGTCAATTTATTCGTATGAGTGTCGAAGTAGACCTAACAAAGCCACTTCTATCGAAATTTCGACTCAATGGTCGCGTATGGATCATTCAATATGAAGGGTTACGACAAATTTGCTACAAATGCGGAAAGCTTGGACACATTGATAATGTGTGCCCATCGTTCCCAATCCAGCGTGATAATCAGAACGAACCAAATGAACATCAACGTTCCCAGGAACAGAACAAACAACCACAAGAGATATCCAAGGAAACAGATGACAATTTCGGAGCCTGGATGCACGTTAAGAAACCTCCACGGAAAAAACCTGGAGTGACCAACACAGAATCGAAAATATCAAAGAAGGACGGAGGGAATGGGTCACGTTTTGCAGCGTTAAATGACATGACCTCTACTGAGAATGAAATTTGTGAGAAGGACCGAGTTCTGGTTGAAATACCAGTGGAGAATGTTATGGTGGAAGGAGGTGAAAAAAACGAGAACTCGAGCACTGGCTGTGAACAACAATTTGCCCAAGCAGGAAACCCAAAGGAGGATCTGAACCGAGGCCCAGTTCAACCGACCTTGTTTGGCGCAAATACGTTTGCTCGTAATTTTGCTAAATATTCATCGAAGGAAATTCCGACAAAACCAATCTCCAATCCTAATTTAAGCAGGGATCAAAAGTTTCCTAATCAAACGAAAATCCAATCCTTGGATATAGAAAGTCCTAACAACAATGGGAAAGATCTTGCAAATATCCTAGAAGGCAACAATAAGGAAAATTGTGAGTCCTACCATAATTCTAACTCTACTCACATAAATATACAAACAGTTGCACAAAGATTCATTAAACAAAGAGCAACCCTACGCCTTCCACGAAAAATTCCGTCCCCTGCCTACCGAATCTCGAACCTAAAAATTCACAAAAAAGCCTCTGTTCAAATCACTCAACCGCATCTCCCTGCGAATGACAACTCCCTTCGACCCGCTCCGGATCCCTGTAACAAGACACTCAACAATACCACCGTCTCAATTCCCATGTTTGACGTTACCAATGCGGGGACCGGACATGGCTACGGCACTACCGCTAGTGCATACGATGGAATTGGAAATCAATGTCTTCCTCCTACCGATCACAATCTCGCCGGATCTCTTTCTGGAAGTAAAAGTATCACCGATGGTGATGCTAATTCTCAATAGACTCTCGGAGGCTTATTTGTCCTCGTTAAATTTCTACCCGACGTGTTTAATGGATCGATATCCTAATAACTTAAGTCCTCGTCCTCCACTAAGCCTAATGACTTGGAATGTACAAGGTGCTGGTAGTCCGGAATTTCTAACGATGTTGAAGGAAATTATCCGAGTTAACCATCCTCAAGTGCTTGCCTTGGTCGAATCTCGCATCAGTGGCGAGATTGCCCAAAGGGTCTGTGACCGTATCAACTTTGGCGGAAAAACTAGGGTGGATGCAGAGGGTTTTAGTGGTGGTATTTGGTTGTTTTGGAGACCAGAGGAGGTCACTGTCACGCCCATCGTTCATAATACCCAACATATTACAGTCGAAATTTCTCGCACAGGGGAATTGCCGTGGTTCTACACGGCACTATATGCTAGCCCATACTCGATTAAGAGGGAGGAATTATGGCAGAATTTGGAGCAATTTGCGAGAACCCATAATAAGCCTTGGTTAGCCATGGGCGATTTCAACGACACTTGATTTATCTCAGAAAGAAACGGGGCTAGCGAAGGAATGCGAAGACGCTGCAACCGGTTCAATGCTTGGTTCGAAAAAAATAACTGGGTAGATCTTGACTACTCAGGACCGGAGTATACGTGGTCCAGAGGGCATACGGCGGAGACACGACAATGGGCTCGGCTAGATCGTGCAATTTGTAATGCTGATTGGCGCGTGATGTTCGAAGAGGGATCTTTACGCCACCTCCTGCAGAACCAGTCTGATCACTGTCCAATTATTGTGAGCACGAATGGGTTCGTTCCAATCCCGGGTATTTTAAGACCTTTTCGATTTCATGCTTCTTGGATTTCACATGATAAATTTAATGAGTTTGTTATCGAAAATTGGAATATTGAGGAACCACTAATCCCTTTCATCCATGAATTCACATCTTAGTTACAAAAGTGGAACAAATAGATTTATCAAAACATCTTTGTGAAAAAAGCTAACTTGGAGAAAAGGATTCTTGGTGTTCAGAAACTTTTAAATAATGCAAGTCAGAGCCATTTGTTCAAACTGGAAACTAAACTAAAGGCTCAGTTAAACCAAGTTTTACGAGATGAGGAGTTACTTTGGTTTCAGAAGTCTCGAATGGAACGAATCTGTGATGGGGATCGCAATACTAGGCTGTTTCACCTAAGCACAATTATCCGAAGACAGCAGAACCGTATTGTTGCCCTCCAAGATGGTAACGAAAACTGGGTTTGGGATGATGCGGAGGTAAAAAACATGGTTATCAATTATTTTAAATCTCTGTTTTTAGGGGATAATGTCGACTTCCGGTTGGACGAAGTGCTCTCGAACCAATTCCCGACTCTCTCTGAGAACGAAAACAGGAGTCTTTCGCGGGCTTTCACTGTCACGGAAGTCCAAAGCGCGCTAAAGCAAATGTCCCCGTTCAAAGCCCTGGGACCGGATGGGTATCAAGCCTTATTTTACCAAACCCAATGGGATACGGTTGGACCTAGTCTAGCGCGGCTTGTGCTAAGTGTGCTTAATGAGGAAGTGATACCGAATAGCATTGGTGAAGCTTTCTTGGCTTTAATCCCGAAGGTAGATAACCCCCAACTGGCAAATCAGTTTCGGCCAATTGGCTTATGTAACGTTACATACAAACTCATTACAAAGATGATTGTTAACCGGTTGAAGCCCATCCTGCCTATTCTGATCAATCGATTCCAGGCGAGTTTCGTTCCGAACAGACAAATCACTGATAATATTATTCTCGTTCAGGAAGCTCTCCATTCAATGAAAAAGAAGAAGGGAAAGAAGGGTTTTATGGTCCTTAAATTGGACTTGGAAAAGGCGTATGACAAGCTTGAATGGCCGTTTCTAAATCACTGCCTTATCGATATGGGGCTACCTCTGAATCTGGTCCGAGTAATAATGAAGTTGATTTATTCGGTGACCTTAAATGTCCTATGGAATGGTGAAATGACGGAATTTTTTGCTCCGACTAGAGGTATAAGAGAAGGTGACCCGCTATCGCCGTATCTATTTACCATCTGTATGGAGAAATTAAGTCAAATTATTGTTCACGAAACAAACATTGGTAATTGGAAAGGTTTTCCGACGTGCCGTGGTGGACCGATTCTTACTCACCTATTTTTCGCTGACGACATTATCCTTTTTGCCGAAGCAACAGTTGATCAGGCCACAGTCATTAATGAAAGCCTCCAACGTTTTTGTGTAGCCTCGGGTATGCGCGTTTCGCGAGGGAAGTCGAAAATCTTTTTCTCGCCAAATACCAACGAGGAGTTTCGGTCAGCTATTACGAATACTATAGGTATTGAAAGCACGGCTAATCTAGGTACGTACCTGGGTATGCCTACTATTCACGGCAGAGTTACGAAGGATACTTTTGACTTTGTAACTAAACGGGTGGACAAGAGACTAATTTAACGGGGTGGAAATCTCGAGGTTTATCTATGGCGGGAAGAACAACTTTGATCCAATCGACGTTGAATACGATGCCCTCTTATGCTATGCAAACGGCGTACCTCCCTAGAAGCATATGTGATGAACTCGATAAAAAATCCCGCCGATTTTTATGGGGTGGAGATAGTGAATCTCGTGGACTCAGTTTGGTCTCCTGGTATATGGTAACAAATGAAAAAGAATATGGGGGTCTGGGACTTCGGTCTATGCGCCAGGCGAATAGTGCGTTTATGGCTAAATTAGGGTGGCGAATCCTTAAGGAACTCAATGCTCTATGGGCTCGGGTTCTTCGACATAAATATGCGACGGGCCGGTGTGATCTCGATATGTTCGAAGCTAAACAAAATTGTCCAAATGTGTGGCGAGGGATCGTGGAAGCCTCAGCGATTCTCGAGCAGGGAATAAGGTCGAATATTGGGAATGGTATCTCGACACTCTTCTGGAAGCACAAGTGGGCAACGGAGTTGCCCCTCGAGGACATGTCGAGTTTCGAGATTCCTGAGCAACTCCAAAACTCGACTGTGGCTGACTTGTGGGACGATGATACAGGGTGGAAATGGGAACTTTTCGCAGACATCCTACCAACATCTATACTTCAAACCATTGCATCCTTTGAGGTAGTACCGGGAGAAGGTAATACTGATAAATTCTTTTGGTCCGAAACCCCTTCAGGTTACTTCTCGATAAAGTCAGCTATTCGTCTAATCCGTAAACTCTCTAGCCAAGATACTAATACTTGTTGGAAACTCCCGTGGAATAATTGGGCTCCACAACGGATGAGACTGTTCCTTTGGCTTTTAATGCATGACCGCATTATGTATAATGTGAATAGAGCTATACGAGGTTTTACCGAGGACCCATGCTGTGGAGTTTGTCCGGGAATAGAGGAGTCAGCACTCCACTTGCTTCGGGATTGTCCGAAAGCTCAGACGGTATGGCAAAATTTCCCTCTAGCAAATACTGAATGGTTTCGATCCCCTGTAAGCATTAAGGAATGGGTTACTCACAATCTAGCCCAAAGAGGCCGAGGGGTAGGTGAACACTGGGCTACCACGTTTGCGGTAGTCGTGTGGTCGTTGTGGCGCTGGAGGAATTGTCGGGTTTTCAATAGACAGGAGACCATCCCAATTAACTTATTTACTACTATCACGGACCGTATTCGTGAAGTGTTGGAGGCGAAAGATACCAACGACCTTATTAGTATTGGTACGACTTCTCGCCGCAAGGAGATTACCATAAGGTGGTGCGCCCCACCCATAGACTGGGTCATGTTAAATATTGATGGGGCATCTAAAGGGAACCCGGGTCTAGCTGGAGCAGGAGGTATTTTGAGGGATAGTGCCGGCAAGGAGATTGTATCGTTTGCGGAAAAGCTAGGCTTAGCAACGGTCACAAGAGCAGAGTTGATGGCCCTGAGATTCTGAGAAGGGGTCTTATGATTGCGATTGAACGTAAATTCCCGCGTATTTACGTCCAAACTGATTCAAAGGTTGTTGAAGGTTTTATAAAGAACTTAGACAAGGAGCTTTTACCTACAGCGCATTCTCATCTAATTCTCCTTTCTCGATCTTTCTTTTATGAATCAAATTGGGAAGCGGATATAGTACATGTATACAGAGAGGCGAATGCTTGTGCAGATTGGCTCGCAAACCTGGGAGTGGAACAAGAGGTAGGGCTACGTATTTTTGAACCGAACAGTACGCCGATCCCTTTACGCCGCCTTATTGATCAGGATGCCCGTGGGGTGTCGTGGCCGCGCCGGGTACCGACTGACGGCTTTTCGTAGTTTAGGTGCTCCTGTGTGTTTTTTAGTTTGTGTGGTTGCTTTTTTTTGTTTTGCTTTCAGTAGTTTTCGTTTGTAGTTTCAGTTCGTTTTTCTTTGTATTGGGTTTTCCCACGTCTCTTCACCAAAAAAAAAAAATACAAATTCAAAAAATTGATTGAAAATATTTGAATTAATAATTGATTGACTTAATTGTGAGGATAAAGACTTAATGCAACGTTTTGATTACTAACACTATGTGAATCGGTTCAGCTCCGTCATGCATTCTAAATTACTTATCAAGTTGAATGAAGGATATACAATAAAACTATGCAATTTATTAAGTGTTTCGACTTCATCATTTATGTTTTGGTTGAATATTAGAATTTTGATTAATGGATGTGGATTTGTTTCTACCTCGATGAGGGAGGTGACTTATTTTAATTAGAAACGGGTGTAGTTTCGTTCATAAAATGCACAGTTTTGTTAGAGGATCATATTAGAGATAAGAACGATTAATTTTACTAACTTCATTTGTAATTTAATGATAAAATCTATGATTATTATTTACTGGAATCAAATTATTATTTAATAATTTAGTTTGGCATTAATGTCTATGAAAATTTATTAGTAAAAATAGAACTTTGAGGAAATAAATTTATTTTCCCCATGTTCGCCCCTTGCGACTCCCGTCACAAGAGGCAAACTTCAAAAGAAGCGAACATGGGAATATGGCTATCTTCCGACATAGCCCCATCATCCTCACAAACACAATCACATCGACTCCTCCAATCACAATCACATATATATAATGCATACACTCAATCCAAATCACAATACATACAATCATGCAACAACTGATTAGGATAACCTACCTTATAAGAAACCACATAAAGCAGCATGCGACGGTCTATAAATGTTCTTCTACTAATCCGTCACTTAATCACGCAGTAACAACAATCAACAACAACATTCCCCCAAATCTGTAAAACCCCTCGTCGCAGCGGAAATAAAACATACAAAAACATGCCAAAATTTAAGCGGAATTTAAACTTTAACAGGCATAAAAACGAGGTGAATTAAAACTGAAACTGAAACCACAGATATAAACAGAAATATAGATAAGTATAACTGTCTAAGTACTGAAAGTAAAATATATACAACAGCCTGGGATGACACATCCCTACAGGCACTCAAAAACTGAAATGAAAGTCTAGAGTCTAGCTAATGCAATGTGTAAGTCAAAATCGATGAATAGGATCATCGCTCGCTAGCTCCATGCAACCCTCTGCGAACCACCTGTCATGTACCTACATACATGTAAACATGTACGCCACAATCAGTGGGGAGCGACTAGAGTTCTCCTAGCCACCTTTTATAACGACACGTAACACAGAAATACACAACATACTCCAACATATATAAACATGTGAAGCATATAAATCTCAATATCTGAATCTCACATCATCATGCAAATACTTATGCAAGGCTTTCAACCAACTTCGGAAACTATTTGGAAGGAGAGCCGTTTTTCCTTCCGGTTGCCCGGCCGGGGGGTCTTTCAATCCAAACCATTTACGAAACTAGCCAAAGAGTCATCCAATGCCTTGGATGAACAGTTCTAAAATCAATACTCTATCTATTACAATCAATCAGCAACATCTGACACTGTACCCCAACTCAGGCAAGCAGATGCAGATCAGCAGGTATAAAGGTTCAGCGGTCAACTCAAGACATAACCTAGATACTAAATATTCAGCAAGTATAAAGGTTTAGCGGCGACATCTTAACGCATAACGTTAACCTAGATACCAAATTCACATTCACAAGCAAGGACTCAGAGGCCAACTTAAGGCATAGACCTTGCTACTCAACAAGACACTAGACTTAGAGGCCAACTTAAGGCATAAACTAGCATCCAAATTCACAATCACAAGTAAGGAACTCAGAGGCCGGCTTAAGGCATACTCCCTTACTACATCACATGACACTAGATTCAGAGGCCAGCTTAAGGCATACTCTAGAATCAACAACTGTACTCCGGGCAAGGCATTAACACCCTAGCTACCCCGTTGTACAACTGCTTTACTCGTCAGACTCAGAGGCCAACTTAAGGCATAGATTGACGCGATCACATAAAAACATGTCTGGGCTCAGAGGCGACATCTCAACGCATACCCCAGACACGACAAGCATACACATATAGGGCTCAGAGGCGACATCTCAACGCATACCCCCATATATGACAAATAGTCCACGTATTAAGCTCAGAGGCCAACTTAAGGCATACCTTAATACGCATCAATATCAACAGCATACATATGTAGAACTCTAACTGTCCTAACTCAAACATAATCCGATACAAACTACAACCGGATCATTAGTTCTAATCTTCTTAGATTTCTGAACAACACTTAATTGATCCCGGGAACTAAGTTGAGGGAGAGCCGGTTTCCCTTTCGGTTACCCGACCGGGGGGTCTCTATCCTCTCTCCATTCCCGAACCCAATATAGTGTCGCCCATCCTCCGGGAACGTCAAACACACATACAAGGTACACGGAACGAGTCTCAAACAAATCGGACTAGCCGATCACAAGATAAAACCAATTTAGTGAGAACAGGGGCTCTCAGCCGGTGGTGGACCGTCTGCCGGTCTGCCGGCTGGGAGTCCCTTCCCATATGCAAACTTATGTTTCAAAATTAAGGGAAATAGATTCTCAGCCGGTGGACCGTCTGCCGGTCTGCCGGCTGGGAGTCCCTTCCCACAATACCTTCCACGATTTTACGAAAAAGAGGACATGACTCTTAGCCGGTCGACCGGCTGCCGGCCAACCGGCTAGGAATCATGCCCCAGCCTCCTTTTGAACAAAGCGCACATCCAAGAAGAGACTCTGAGCCGGTCGACCGGCGGCCGACCGGCTCAGAGTTCTTTCACATTTTTCCAAAAATTCGAAAAATACAACAAGCCTGACTCTGAGCCGGCCGACCGGCTGTCGGTCAGCCTACCGGCTCAGAGTCCCTGCACGCAAAATTCGCAAAAATCGCAAATGATTCTAAACTCCGTAAATCGATACCAAACTTCCAAAATTGCAACCAACATACATTACCCAGCATATATAACACTTATGTGCATCAATAGCAAGCATCAATTTCCACAATAAAGCCACATTAGGATCATATCTTATATTCGTCTTAAGAATGAAAAATCTGAAAATGAACAACTAACCATATGAATACCAAACCTAGCATGTGAGCATCATATAAGAGTAAACCCTAACATGTTTCTAAGTCCAAACAACCACAACAACCAATAAATTCAGAAACTTTAACAATCAATATCAAGAAACATGCTATTTTAACAAAAGACCGAGTTTCTCATTATCGTCACCTCAAAAGCGTTTTATGCTCCTAGCTCCTCTTCCACAATGAAGCTATCGACCTAACGATCCTCTAAATCCTCTCCTACAACAAAGAAAACGGTTTTTAGAAGCTAAAAACGGAATTAAGCAAAAACAGCCTCTTTTTCAAGTCGAACGAAAATGAAATTGAAAGAGATAGTTGTCTTGGAAATTTCGCAAGGATTCCGAAAATGTATAACCTACCTTGATTCGGGTTTGGGAAGAGCTTGAAATGTTGATCTTAAGATTGAAAAGAGAAGGAGGAAATGAAAATGAATGTAACAGTGATTTTGTTTTGAGGAAAGCAAATGTCGATAGAATGCCTTGGGATTAGGGTTTAAGTAGTCATTTTCTTAAATTAATCGGGTTATTTGTTGTGAACGGGTTTTATGAATCGGGTTGAAGACATGCCAAGTTATTACATCTTAAGGATTTAAGGTTTCTTAAGACGGATCTTAACGGAAGATTTAAAAATAACTTAACAATTTATCTTAAAATATTATTTTATTCCGTAAAATAATTTAAAACCTTTAAAATATGATTTACGAAAATATGGGATGTTACAAAATCACTCAATTAGGGTTTGACCAACTGTAAACTGATGCAATAAAAGAGATACAGACTTATCGACGATCACCATGTAAAAGCTATGACAACGACTGAAATCACTAGCTAGTCTTGGGTGAGATTATATTAGTAGGAAAGGAGAAGAGTTTTGGGAGGATTTGTGAAAACTGACTGATTAGCGAAAATAAAAATTGATTAACGACTTCCTCTTCTAATTAAATCAATCCGCAAAACCGCCCGCCAGACCGCCAACTCAATCGAGTCCGCAATTAACTCGGTCGAATAAATCCAACTTGGCCGCGTAACGCCTACTCGGTTGAGTTCCCACTCGGCAGAACCCAAACTAAACATAACTGACAGCCAACTCGGTCGAATTGGCCCTACTCCATATAGTAACTAGGAGACAAAAACATGTAGTATTACAGTTTGTTGAGCCATTGTCGGGAGATAATCTTTGCCTTAATGTTTGCCCCTTGTGGCTCCCGTCACAAGGGAAAGTGCACATTAATGATTTAGGTTCGCTCGTTCCGATGAGCGGAGTTTTAGGCGGCTAGGCCGCAGTCTCCACTGACGACGAGGGTTACCCGTTGAGATGGGTGTCTGCAATGGCTATATGTTGCGATGTGTAGTCGGATTCGGGTTGCGGTTCAAATCCTGGTTCTTGGAGTTTATTTGGAGGATATTGATTGAGACGAGAATTATGTGATTGTGTTACATTTATCGTAAAATCTTTATAGAGTAACTGACGCTTGCTATGTTTTCAAAATTGTGGTGATTCGTTTGATATTTTCGGCAAATAGAGAGTAGTGGATTGAGAGGTGTGTTTGTTGAGTTAGCTACGGGGGAGATGGTCACCGTTGATGACTATTTTAGCTTCCGCTGTCATTTTAGAGACTCGCCTTTTAATTTGGATTTTGTTGTACCTTTTGATTTCCAGACGTTTTGGTTGTACTTTGACTAAGCTATATTTATATATTTATTTCTGTTCTATTACAGTCTATTTTATGTTCACTATCTCGGGCAACCAGGATGGTAGCGCCTTCATATGCTAAGATAGGCCTTGGTAAAGCACTTTGGTAGTTGGGGTGTTATAAAGTTATAACAGAGCGACAATTTTGGAGCCTAAAACCAATCAATGAACCAAATGAACATATGGTGTCTAACTAAAATGAACCCGAGTAGATTGAAGTTGTTTGGCGCTACCGCAAAGGTTTGGGAGACGTACTAAGACCGCATTTTGGCCCTTAAAACTTTGAGTTGGTCACTACGGGGTGTTTCAAGGGGATCGCTGTATATGTATGTTTGTAAGCTTAAATAAAACTGTAATATGTGTAGCTTAGATTGGATGTTATAATGTGAGTTTAATGGAGTCGGAGTAATAAGCTAGTGTTATTTGAGACATGTTTTGATGTTATTTATGTGGCTTTATACTTAGCAACATATGAATAAGAGGATTAATTATGTATATGTTATGGTTGGATGGGGGAAGCCGTCTTTTTGCATGACTCGGCCAAATGTGACAGGGTACTCGACCGAGTGGGTTTTAAATGGGTTTTTCATGCAATTAATGAATTGGGGTCACTCGATCGAGTAGATAGTTTACTCAACTGACTGAGTTGTACTCGACCGAGTGCCTCAGGTACTCGATCGAGTACGTTTTGGTGCAATTTATGCAACTACTAGAGTGGGTGCATTCGACTAAGTAGATGGAGTACACGATCGAGTGGCTTCTACTCGACCGAGTATCTTCATATACTCGACCTAATACCTCTTTGAGCGTATTATGTTTGTTATTGAGTCATAAGTTGTATTGCTTACATGTTTTTGGGTTATATCAGCTCGAAAATGCCGCAAAAGAGATTTGTTGGGTACACCAAGGCTGAGGAGATGTCCCAGGATGAGGTAGCTTAACTGATCAAGCAGAATGAGGCGCTCACCAATGCCTTAAAGAATGTGGGAAATGACAAGGAAGCACTAGTCAATGCCACAAAGCTCAGTACTGCTATCTCTAGGTTCAACCTGACTACCTATTAGGGTATGGGCGCGTCGAACTTGCTCGACAACTAGCAAAGGGAAATGAAAAGTGTGTCGCAAGTGATTGACTATCTGAAAGAGCTGAAGGTGGAACATGTTGCGTTCTACTTACGAGATTAGGCTAGGTGTGGTGGCACCGTGAGAGGGTTTCAGCCAGAGACGTTTACAAGAACTCAGAGAGGCTGCGTTTCCGAAGGAGAAGTTCAAGCATGCTGAGGAAAAATTTTGTGCCGGAACATATTCGAAACGACCTGAGAAGCGAGTTTTATACTTTTTTTATGATAGACGGCATGACAGTGTCAGAGTATACTACCATCAGTTCAACGAACTGTCACGCTACGCTAAAGACTTGGAGCTGAGTCAACATAATTATCTTTCCGCTTTGAGATAGGGCCGACCTATTGAATTATGGAAAAGATTCTGGTTGTGATGATTTATGACCTGAAGGTTGTTTATGAACGAGTGCGGCATACAAAACGATTTGTTTTATGGCTAAGGAGGCAATGCACTACAAAGCAACATTATCCTTGCGACAGAAAATGTCGTCGCAAAATAGTCTTTCCCGTCGTAAATATGTCATTTGCGACGGAATAGGCTTGTCGTAATTTTTTGTCGCAAAATTCATTTTTGCGACGGATTATTCCGTCGCAAGATAATTGTGTGACGGATTTTCCGTTGCAAACTATGGTCAAACTCAAGGAAAGTTAACGTTTGCGACGGGAAATACGTCACAAACATTGACTTTCCTTGACTTTGACCATGGTTAGAGTCAAAGTCAGTCAAGGTTTGCAACATATTTCCCGTCGCAAACATTGCCTTTTCTTGACTTTGACCATGGAAAGTCAAAGTTAAGTCAATCATTACGACGGACAATTCGTCGCAAAAGTTGACTGACTATTTGACTTGGAAGTAAAAAAATTCGTCTCGTTCAGTTGCAGCGAAATTTTTCGTCGCAAAACATCCTTATTTGCGACAGATTTCTCTCGCAGACTTTCTCACCATTTGACTTTTTTGTTCGCGGGTTTGGCAAATTACCTTTCATCGCAAGTTCGTCGCAGCAGGAAATTCAATCTCAATTTCCGTCGCAGCAGAAAATTCAGTCACAAATTTTGTCGCAAGTAGGATATTGCGACGAGATATATGTCCGTCGCTAGAATCCCGTTGCTACGACACAATTTTTTTGTAGTGATGACAAGGTGGCGGAAATGGATGACAAGGTAGCTGAAAAGAGAAGGCTGACAGTGAGTGATGTGTCCAATTTATATATGATCATACTCCATATTTTAGCTTGGGTTTATTTGTTTATTGTTCTTTTATAAGTATTTTTGTGAGCTAAAACCATGTTCTAAGTGTTTTGCTTGTATTTATTGCAACAAAACATTTAGTAGCTTTTCCCATCATTTTGGCAATCATCGAATGTCACGAGGCTAAAGAGAGCAAGTCTTAACCATGAAAGTGTTAGTAATCATATTTCATATTAGGACTCATATCATATATTAGGAAATTTATATTTTAGTCATAAAACTAATTAGATCTTATGCATGCAATGGAAACACAAGACTTTGAAACCTAACATTGAGATTTCGGTAAATAGGACACGATTTGGTCACATACCATAATCGTTCTTGAGCTATAAAATGAAGGGATGAACCGAGACTCCAAGTATAGGAACTCTCCTCTTGTTGCACCCAAGACAAAATCCTAATCTACTACTAAAATATTTGATATTGTAATAGTAGAAAAACCTTAGATAATATTACTAACTCTTTTGATACTACTTTAGTATTTAGTAATATTATGGAGAAGATTTTAGAGAGAAAACTCACTAACTTAGCATAAGAGAATTAGTTGTAAAAGTATGAAGAGAGAATTATGAGAGCATGAGCATATAAGGAGACAAGAAGGCAAAGGGAAGCTCTTCTTCCTTCTTTTTCTGGGTTCAAGAAGGTGGGAAGAGAGTCCTTCCCTTTTACCTTTTACATGTTTTAGGTTTGCATAAGCTAGGGTCTATAAGCATCATTATGTCTAATTCTTAATTAGACAAATAATAAGACCCATAACCACCTTCTCCTCTTCATTTACACGACTCCCATGTTACAACATGGGATCCGTATTACACTTAAAATTGTCAATTGTGTTATGTCTCAATTTGTGACATATCACATGGACTTGTGATGTTATAATTAAAATATGTATAAACAATTTAAATACAATATTTCAATAAATAATTAATACTTAACACTTAGGTACTAATTTTTAATAAATCACATTTGGTCAATATAATCTACAACTCGATTGTAATTATCATTAACCGACAATTTTTTTTATTGTGATAACATTTATCGACGTTAAAGAATAACATTTATTCTAATCAACTTGAATCTCGTATAATTGAATTATAACGAGATGCAAAAACCTCTTATTTAATCTTGTCCAAATTTAAGGAATTAATCAATTCGGAACTTATACAAATTATTAACTTTACATATTAGGGCATTATCCTATATGTGTGACCTAAAAGGATCAATTGATCATCACCATCACATGACAATAATGTCAAACTTAAGCAAGCCAATCATTACTGATAAATGTTGATCAGTCGACTGTAATTTATTGTCCCTTCCGTATTCAATATATAAATATATATGAGATTTATAAATGATTAAGGCTAAATCATGTGATCGCACTATTGTTGAAGACACTCACTCCAACAATCTCCCACTTGTCCTAGACAACTGTGCGTCACCAATTCTCTTGTCCTATTACAATCTCTCACTCAATACAAGGCATCTTCACAGGTCGTACTTGCAATTGATCATGTCTAGAGTGGTTTTTCTCGATCTGGAGATATAACTGTCTGGCCGGAATTATCTACCATAGATACCTTCCAAGCGTGGCAACGCATTATTTTCAGTTAACTGCTCCTCGAGTGGCCTTAATATTTTGGTTAGCCCTGACAAGGGGTGGACAATTCCTATTGCCTTATTCCCTTCGGCTAGCCATAGCTCATTATAACCCAAAATGTGCCCGTATAAACCTCATTTACGAAGGTTGTTGGACACAAACCAAACTTAATCTAAAACTATGTCACCTTAGGTGAATGGATATTAGTCAAAGACGAAAGACACCCATACAACCCCAAACATAACTAAAAAAGGTGAATAAACCACCCAAAACATGTCCCATAAACTCTATAAAACGCATGCGATCATTTCCTACCCCCTACAAGAATAAGGTTACGACCCCATAATCAAATATAACTGATCAAAGAGGTGACAATAGCGCTCCTTCATGGCCTCTTCGAGTTCCCATATCGCCTCTTCCACATCATGATTAAACCATAATACTTTGAGCTAAATCGTCTCATCGTTCCTTATCTTGCGCACTATATAATCTAAGATCTCTTTTAATGTCTCGACGTAAGTAAGAGCCTCGTCCAACTCAATGTGTTCTACTTCTAACACATGATATGGGTCATTACTGTACTTTCGAAGTTATGACACGTGAAACACATGCATTATGCACCTGATCAAGAGCTAGTGGCAAGGCTAACTCATATGTCGCTTCCCCCATTCGGTTCAAAATATCGTATGGCCCAATGAACTTTTGGCTCAGCTTCCTTCCTTTACCGAATCTCATTGCTCCACACATCGATGACACTTTCAAAAGGAGCTTGTCACTCATCTGGAACTCAATATCTCTACGATGTAAATCTGCATAACTTCTTGTCGATCCTGGGATGCCCTAATCTTTTATCGAATTAAGTGAACTTGTTTAACCATATCATGTACCATATGTGGTCCTAAAACCACAGTCTCTGCATTATCATCCCAGCATACCAAACTTTTGCACTTCATCCCATAAATTGCCTCAAAGGTGTCATCCTAATACTCGTGTGATAGTTTTTATTGTAAGAAAACTCGATTAAGTCCAACCGTTCTTCCCAACTCTCACAAAACTCTATCACACAAGCTCGTAACATATCTTCCAAGGTCTTGAGGTCCTCTCACTTTGACAATCTGTTACAGGATGAAATGTTATACTCATTTTCAAGGTCGTACCCATTAATTCTTTCAACTCCTGCCAAAATCGAGATATAAATCTCGCATCCCTATCTGACACAATATCCTTTCCGTACCCCATGTAATCGTACAACATCCTTCTTGTATTCAAGAGCCAATTGAATCTTGCTCCAAGTATCTTTCAATGGGATAAAATTAGTCGACTTAGTCAAACGGTCTATGACCACCTATATCATTTTGTTACCCTGATGAGTCCACGGTAATCATACAATGAAGTTCATGGACATAGACTCCCATTTCCACTTCAGTACGTCAACGTCCTCAAGTGACTGAATCTTAGCTTGTAATCTCCGTTTTCCCCTTTGACTCTCTGGCAAATCAAGCATCTACCACAAATTAGATACTTTCTTTTTCATCCCTGGCAACCAAAAAGTCTTCTTAAGGTCTTTGTAGAGTTTGTCACCTCCCGAATGTACCGAATATATAATGAAATGAGCCTCATCATAATCATGTTCCTAAAGTCTGCGTCATTAGATACACAACACCTTCCGTCAAACCGAACACTCTCATCCTCGTGAATAGAAATGCGCGAGATAATGCCACTTTCTTTAATTTTCTACTCCTTGATCTTAGGGTCAAGAAGCTGCTTCCCACGAATATCGTCATAAAGCTAAGGCTCAATGGTCAAATCACCAAAAGTATCCCCCTTGTAAACCATATGAACCCCGATCTTTTATACTTCATCCTCCAGTTTCATCAATGATAGGGTTATGCATAAAGAATGCACACTCTTTATGCTCAAAGCATCTACCACCATATTAGTTTTCCCTTCATGGTAGATGATTTCCTTGTCGTAGTCATCGACTAATTCCAACCATAGTCTCTGACGCTTATTCATCTCCCTTTTATGTAAAGATATACGTCAGCCTCATGTGATCTGAAAATACCAGAAATGTCGCCCCATACAGATTCTGCCTCCAAATCTCCAAAGGTAAGACAGAAATTGTAGTCAAACGTTTCTTGAGATTTTGGAACAATGTTGCACAACCTTAGTTCAAGCAAAAACGTTTCTCCTTCCTCAACAACGTTGTCATAGGTCTAACAATAAATTTGTTTTTTGACAAACCATCAGTAGTACCCTGCTAAACCAAGACACTTCGAATTTCAGTCACATTCTTCGGTGCCTTTAGACACTGCATGAATCTTACTTAGATCAAATGTAACACCAACTTTAGAAATCACGTGAGCCAGAAAGACTAGCTTTTCCAACCAAAACTCACGCTTGGATAACTTAACATAGAGTTGGTTATCCCGTAGAGTCTGCAACACCACCCTCAAATGTTCATCGTGTTGCTCCTTAGTCTTGGAATAGACTAATAACTCATCTATAGAGACTACCACAAACTTGTCTAAAAAGGGACTAAAGACCCAGTTCACTAAGTTCATCAAAACTGTCGGTGCACTGGCCAACCAAAAAGGCATCACCACATATTCATAACGGTCATACCTCGATCTCAACGGTGTCTTAGTAATGTCATCATCTATAATTCTCAGGCGATGATAGCTCGATACTCAACTGATCAAAGAGGTTATTGATCCTCGAAAACTAATATTTGTTCTATACAGTGACATGGTTTAAGTCTCTATAATCAATGCACAACCTCAAGCTACCATCCTTTTTCTTCACAAAAAAGATTGGTGCACCCCAAGGTGATACACTAGGTTCGAATATGTCGCTTGTCTAACAACTCATTCAACTGCTTCTTCAGCTCTTCTGTCGTGTGAGTTTATGTTATTCATGTGTGAGTGTGAACTTCGAGGACGAAGTTCATTTTAAGGAGGGAAGTCTTCATTTATAGTTGAGGAGTACTCGGTCTAGTAACGGGTACTCGACCGAGTAAGTGGGGTAGCGGTTGAGTAGGGTGTATTCGATCGAGTACATTCGTTTTTATATTAAACATGATTCTGACTAAGTGGTACTCGATCGAGTATGTTGGTACTCGGTCGAGTAGGTCGTACTCGATCGAGTATCTTAGGTACTCAACCGAGTACCCAATTTTATACGGGTTTTTCCGCCGAGTTGGTTAACTTAGATTGAACTCATAAAAAGCTTTTCGTAAGTTTTATTTCATTTTCTAAAAACCTAAAATCATTTTTCTTTAAGTTCCAATCATCTTAATCACCTTCAAGACAAGAGTTAAGGATTCTGTTCATCGGATCTAGGTTGGTGTTCGCCTAAAAAATTGTAAGTCTCGTTTTCTTTTGTCCTTGTGTTTTTGTAATCTTAAGTTGGGTTAGAATGGGGGGGAAGGATGAATGAGTGATAGATTGTGATTAGTTTTTTTTATGATATATGGTAATTTTGTAGAGGCGCATTTTTAGAGTTTGATCATAGCACTTGCGGATATGAATCAGGTAGGGTCCCTTTCTCGGTTTACTGTATGATTGATTAGAGTTTGTGATGCATTTATTGGATTTTATAATTTTATTGTATGATGGTATTGTGGCATAGTATGATGGTTAAGATTATTTTTGGAGCCGTTGTCGGGAGATGTTCTCCACCCCCATGTTCGCCCATTGTGTCTCCTATCACATGGGGGATGTGCACATTAATTATCTAGGTTCGCTCGTTGCGAAAAGCGGAGTTTTAGGTGGCTAGGCTGTGATCTCCCACTGGAGGCGAGGGTTACCTGTTGCGATGGGTGCCTGGAAGGGCTACGTGTTGTGATGTGTAGTCAGATTCGGACTGCAGTTCGGATCTTGGTTGTTGGAGTTGGAGGATGTTGTTTGAGACGTGAGTTATATGATTGTTTGTTGTTTATTGTATTATTTTTGTATAATAACTAACACTTGCTATGTTCCAAAACTGTGGTGACCCATTTGATATTTCTGGAAAATGGGAAACAGTAGATTGACATGTGTGTTTGTTGAGTTAGTTGCAGGTGATGGTGGACACCGCTGATCACTAGCTTCCACTGTCATTTTAGAAACTCACCTTTTAGTTTGGATTTTTTGTAGCGTTTGATTTTCCGACGTTTTAATTGTACTTTGACTAAACTATATTTATATATTTATTTCTGTATTATTATGATCTATTTGATATTCACTATTTGGGGCAACCGGAATGGTAACACCTTCATATGTTAAGGTAGGCCTTGGTAAAGACACTTTGGTAAATAGGGGTGTTACATATACTTTGTTTAGGATTATGAGGTTTATTTAAAGTTTAGTTCTTTAAAGTGGTTTTTTATTCCTAATCACATGTAATTGGTTTCCTTAAGTTGAAATCGATGTCCTTATGAATTAATTCTTCGAATTGACCTTAATGACGTTTAAGGTTGTTTGTAACATGTTAGTGAGGCAAAGATGCGAGATCAGGGGATTTCCTAAACTAATTTGGGTAGAATTAGAATTAGTTACTTCCATGAGAGTGAGTTAATTAATTTATTGAGTTAATTAGTAGCTTAAGAGACAGAGAGAGATATCCGAACACCAATTTTACTTCTTTAATGAATTATCTTGCGAATTTGTTAATTACCCATTAAGGCTAACTTTTAAGCACGTACCCAAAACTTCCAACTTTTTAAATCAGTTTTTTTTATCTATATAAAATAATAAAACAACAACTACCATCACATTTTCCCCTCCAAACTACCTATTCATCATTTCTATTGAAAAAACTATTGTTTTCTAAGATAACTCCCAAATTGTAGCACTTTATCAAAAAAATAAAAAAAATAAAAAAACTAAATTTGTTTCCTCATTCGCAAAAGTTATATATTTCTAATGTTTTCTAAGTTCTACTTAGGCAATTAAAACATAAATAAATGATACTAATTTGTAACTAGCGACTATTAATAGTTTTTGACGTTTTTGATGTGACACAAAAACTTAGAGGGACGATTTAATTTCTATTTAATATGATGAAGGGAGAGAGTTATTTAATTTCTATTTTTCATTTCTTTCTCCCTTATTTTAGTGGAATACAATCTTTTAGAAACTTGTGAACTATCTAATAATAAAACCTTACATAGTTACATGTAATATGCAGTAAGAAAATTAATTAAATGATAATTCTATGACTGAAGTTATGTTTATCTATATCTATATATAAGAATAATAGAAGTTACACAACCCATTAAATTGGACACATGTTGTTATCTCCTTGATTTTTTTCCGCCCAAGTAAGTAAAAGAGTAAGAAGATTATTCAATGAATTTATCTTATGATAATTGCCAAAAATAATGTTGGGTAAATTAATCCAACACAAGTTACACAATAAAGTTTAATGAAAAATGTTACAATGCACATGTAACATGTTTGAGTAAATGAATGTGAATTCATTTACGTAAGAATGTGCAGAAAACTTATGAATTGTTTTCAATTCATTTGTTTGTATAACGTGAGATGACTAATGATGGTATATTATAACGTTATTTCGCGTGACTATATAAAGGATGCAATTCCTTTGGAAAACATATCTCACAAAAACCATAATCAAACAAGGTGACTTGTTATCTAAAATAGCAAGTCGGGGTTTGAGGTGAGAGGCAGTATAACGGGTATTTTTATACAATAATTTAGGAGGTTATTCTAGGGGTAATATTGGTGGCATTTACTAATATTATTGGAAGGCTAGAAATTGTGATCTTATATTATTGTGGGTTTCGAGTTGGTATTTAATTCGAGATGGTTACGTTGTACTAGTACTATTTTTATAGTGGATTTTAGTCGATTTGGCTAGTGGGTTTTACTTCCGGTTTGGAAGGTTTTACCCTGGGTTTGACCCTAAATATTGTCTCATCTTATTATTGCTTATATTTATTTACTTTTACGGTTTACTTGTCGATTGGTTGCTTCCGTTGCACGTGGGATATTGGCGCTAATTTCCCAACAGTGGTATCAGAGTCACTAGGCTCGATCTGGTGGCTGGTTTAATTGGCAAGGATATCGAATATGGGGTCTCAATTCGAAGTACCAAAATTTGATGGTAAAAGTAGTTTCACCCTTTGGCAAAGAGGGATGAAGGATCTCCTGGTTCATCTTGGCTTGGCTAGAGCCTTGAAAGGAGATGGTGGTAAGCCGGAGAAGATGAGTGACGACAACTACGAAGAGGTTTGCACCAAGTGTGCACGTACTATAAGGTTGTGTATCTCGGATTTCGTCATCAATTGTGTTCTTGATGACGACTCTCCATCGGTGATATGGGAAAAGTTGGAGAATCTCTACATGGCGAAGAGTTTGACTAACAAGTTGCTTTTGAAGCGACGGTTATATCGGTTAAGGATGGATTAGGATGAAAATTTAATTGGACATGTGAATTTGGTCAATGGACTGTTAGACGAATTAAAGAAGATCGAAGTAAAGCTTGAGGAGGAAGATAAGGCGTTATTACTCCTCAATTCTCTTCCGGACACATATGAGACTTATGTGGATACTATTTTGTGCGGAAAAGACACCATTACGATGGAGCAAGCACAAACAGCTTTATTGTCCTTTGATGCGAGGAAGAAGGACAAGGCTGGGGTACAATTGCAGTTTCTCGGGATGGGGGAGGTCGATCATTTAACAGGGAGTATGGATCGAAGCATGGCAGGTCTCGATCCAGGAACGCTTCTAATAATGATGTGAATTGTTTCAAGTGTGGTGACCTTGGGCATATTAGGTAGTTTTGTCCTAAAAATGCGGAAATGAAGAAAACAAGGGTGACACCAACTTGGTTGCCGGTGAAGGAAGTAGTGGTTGTTTCCTTACCGTTGACAGTGACAAATTTGCGGTCATGGATGTGAACGACGTATCTTCCAAGGAAGAATGGATATTAGATTCTGGTTGTGTCAACCACATTTGCACCCGAAAGGAAAGTTTTGATGAGCTTCACGAAAATGTGACTATGAAATTGAGTTTGGCTGATAACTCAATGGTTGATGTCATAGGTGTTGGAGTGGTAAAATTAAAATTGTCAAATGGGGTGGTGCACACTTTGGACAAGGTTTCTTATGTTCCAAAGTTGCGGCATAATCTAATTTCACTTAGTCGGCTAGACTCCAAAGGTTATGGGTATAAAACTCATGGGGAAATTTTGAAAGTGACTAAGGGTTCTATGGTCCTCATGAAGGGGGAGTTACGTCGTGGTTTATACCGTTTGGATGCCTCATATGCAATAAAAACCTCACAGGATAACAGGAAACGGAAAATTCGTGCACGTGTTTCGTTTGCGGAAAAGGCAACAACGAAGGTAAATTGTTTTCAGGTTGCAGACGGGCGCAAAGGTAAAATTCCTGCTGGTAGGAATGTGGAGAGCAAGAGGTTTCTCTCTGGAGTTAAGTAACGTCATTGACTGGGTTTAGGCTGTACATGGTGCATTGTCCGTGATATTCAGTTAGGGATGGGGACCGAATACTAACTCGGGTGTGCAGCTGATAATTTCAAAAGGCTAATGGTTAAATCCTCGGTGTTGTTCACTTGTGTTGGAGGGGGAGATTTGTTGGGTAAATTCATCCAACACAAGTTACACAATAAAGTTTATTGAAAAATGTTACAATGCACATGTAACATGTTTGAGTAAATGAATGTGAATTCATTTGCGTAAGAATGTGCAGAAAACTCATGAATTGTTTTCAATTCATCTGTTTGTATAACGTGAGATGATTTATGATGGTATATTATAACGTTATTTCACGTGACTATATAAAGGATCCAATTCCTTTGGAAAACATATCTCACAAACAATAATCAAACAAGGTGACTTGTTATCTGAAATAGCAAGTCGGGGTTTGAGGGTGAGAGGCAGTATAACGGGTATTTTTATACAATAATTTAGGAGGTGATTCTAGGGGTAATATTGATGGCATTTACTAATATTATTGGAAGGCTAGAAATTGTGATCTTATATTAATGTGGGTTTCGAGTTGGTATTTAATTCGGGACGGTTACGTTGTACTAGTACTATTTTTATAGTGGATTCTAGTCGATTTGGCTAGTGGGTTTTACTTCCGGTTTGGAAGGTTTTACCCTGGGTTTGACCCTAAATATTGTCTCATCTTATTATTGCTTATATTTATTTACTTTTACGGTTTACTTGTCGATTGGTTGCTACCGTTGCACGTGGGATATTGACGCTAATTTCCCAACAAATTAGTCACACTATATTCTATTAACACAAGAGCTTAATTATATGTTATATTGTAATTACAGAAAATAATCTATCAACATTATTGGATAATAATAGCATTTAACATCCTGATTTATCTTTAAAAAAATAGAGTCGTGCATTATTATAAGATGCACTTAAGTTTTCTTACAATTATTTTTTGGTTAATATGTTACTTTCAATTAAAAGCCATTGATTTATTTTACAGTTACTCAAATGCGCTCCTTTGATAACCATTTTTACAACAAGCATGTTTTACGAATGACTAAAGATATCGATATTATGATTTTATCATAATTTATAACGTAAATTTGTTTTATATAAGATTTGTTAGTTATTTTATATTTGAAAATTGCAAACCTTTTTTAAACGGGTTTTCAATTTCACAAATTCTTAGTTAAAATCATCGTAAGTTAGGACGACACTCATAACCGATTTAAATAAGACATAAAACAGGTTGTGAAATTTCTTAATTTAAGACGGTCTTAAGTAAGACCTATTATTTTGATATATTTATGTTAGCTAATACAATTCATATATCAAATACAATTAATATTAACAACACAAATTATTTTACTCCCTATGTGATGATTTTTTTAAACTTTTATAATAACTAGTTTGTCTTGTGATAAAACGGGCATACAACTAGCTAGATACTATATTTCATATTATACGTATACATTACTAAGAGTACCATACTTATAGTTTGTAGATTTTTTTGATGTGGGTATATACAACCAGCCAATTATTTATGGTGCTTTTTAACATAATTATGTTCTACTAGGGGCATTGGGTTAAAAAGTTTATGTTAATCTAATGTAAAATTGTGTACTAAAAATCTATATATAGTCGCCGAAAGTATGGGCAGTAACGAGTTTAAGTCTTTAAGTAAAGTTTTATTAGGCAAACGGTGGGAGTAAGAAAATTTGTAATAACGGATAAAGTTTGCGAAATATGCTTAACAGGGTTTAATATAAAATTAAATTAGTAGAATAGAAAAAATAAAATAATAATAAGCAGATTATATAATATTTTTCTTAGTTTCATATTTTTATAACTATAAAAAAGATACTTTCATATGAGTCATACCTACGATGTTTTTAATAACTAAACCTCATATGGTTTATACGTACTATGTCTTTAAAAGTTACACGGAGATTGTTCTGTAGTGTTAAAAAACATAAGGAAAAAATAATATTAGATGTATTATCTTAAGTAATACAATATGTATTTTACAATTGGTGTCGCACTACATCCACCCCCATTATTGGGGCATGTATGGGTAGAGCATTCGCAAATGGGTACGACTACAAATATTTCACCCGTGAGGACGTGATGGGTGGTGGGACGGGGATATACCGACCTACAAATCAAATATGTTTGAAATTTTTAAGACTTAAAAAATTTATGATATTTATTAGATAATGTTTTTTAAAACTTATAGAACGAGTGCAATTCGCTTACATTCGAAATTATCATCGATGTGAAATAAGATATGAGTGTAAATACATTGGCTTATGAATGCTTGGGTGAAGATATGAGATTCATGCATACGTTTTCTCACCAATTATTTTTATCAATTATATATCAATTTGGTGTGAATATTAGGAACATTATAAATGTTAAATCTCGATTAATATTATAATTTAATTTGAATGTGTAAAATGTTGTACATTTTTAATATAATATTGAATAATATTATAATAATAAATTTCCAATGATTGTTTATATATTTTTTATATATGTCCATGCAATTTCGCACGGGTTCTAAGCTAGTCTCTTATATTTCTTTTACTTATCTTAGTTTAAGTAATTTATCACTTTGTTGACGTCCTTGTTATCTTAATTTACTTAGTTAGTCTGAAAAGCTCAAACATTTAATTAAACTAGACCCAAATAAGAACTAAATCCAGTAGCCAACCTATTTGTACCTTGGGTTCGACCCTCTTAAAGCTACAACCTTCTTATCGTACACTTACGTGAGTTGTATAATTTAAAACTCGACAAAGATTTGCTGGTCTCCACATTACATTATGTTTTACAAAAGAGATTAAGTATTATCTTTTATAAAAGACATTAAGTTAAAAAAAATCCTTAACGAGCTAGGTTAATTGGCTATGATAGAATTCACATGATTCATAAGCATCAGTTTTAGCCTTTATTTAGTGCAAAAAAAGAAATTAGTGTTAGTACGAGTATCTTTAATGGTAAGGTACGATTTATTGTAGCTTGCTTTACCACATAAGAATTTTCATCAACATTTATGGTAAGCTACAATCCCCCCCCCCAACCAATTGTGAGTTGAATACAATTGTAGCTTGAGTTGACCGAATTAACAATAATCGATCAATGAAAAGAAAGCTACTTGAAATCAAGCATGTAGATAGCTTGGTAAAACATGTGTAGCTATCAAACTGGTCGTATATTTCAAACTCTAATAGCGATGAACCTGCTTATTTTTTTAAAAAAATTGCAAACATGTCCTTCGTAGTTACCGTTGGAGATGCTTAATTTGCTTTTTGGGATTGTGTCTATTTTATGTTGCAGTTAGTAAATCATGTTAACAAAAACACTCATGCAAACAATTGAACTATTTTAACAAACATTGCTAACAAATCTTGAAAATATTTAAAATATAAAGTAGTGCGTTGTAAATAAGCACAATCCAATTACGCATTGGCATAAATTCGTACTACATCGATTATAGTTGTTTGACATTTTGGACATCTTGCACTACTCCATCGTAATTCATCGGCGCAACTGAAACATGTGCACATGTGACCACATCTGCAAAAAAAAAAGTGTTAGATAGATGAAATATTGATAAACACAACTAAATAAGATTCTTAAACATAAAAACAATTTATTATAGAAGAATATACTTGTATAGAAGAGAGTCAATGGGCTTTTGTAGACAAATGCAACAACTTTCTTTGTTTGTATGTCTCGCACTTGGTTTCTTCTTTTGTCCACGTTCTGTTCAAGGGATTTAACTAAGATCCGTTAATATAATTAGTACATGTATACGAAAGTAAGCATAATGACATGCCCATTTTAAAATAATAATTGTCCATATAAATGTTAGAGAATGACCAGTCAAATAAAAATTAAGATAAAATTGAGATATATATTATTTGAAGGAAAAAACTTTTTGATGATCATGAAATCCCCTACATGGTTGTAACACATGAAGTAAAATTTCATTACAAACTTACCTATTGTTGGAATCCCTTCACTTATAGATTGTTGTAACTTTACTTGCATGTCCACACAACTTGTTATGGACTTTCTTAACTCAGATATCTCAATATGAAGTTGTTGCATGTGTGCTCTTAAATCAAAAATAAGTTCCATTTCCTAGAATATATAACGAAGAAGATTAATTCAACAAAAATCTCAATTAAATAATATAATTTTAAAATAATTATTCTTTGTTTTAAACTTAAACTATATCTAAAGGGAAAATGTGTATCATAAAAAATATTATATGAAATAATAAATTTATATTGAACTTATCTAAATTTGATAATATTCCAAGAAAAAAAATTCTTACTATAGAAGAAATATTTTTCACGGATGGTCCTTGATGAGTGTCCTGGTAATAAGAATGATATTTTGAGAGTTCTTGTATGGATGTTGATGCAACATTATCAGAATCATCACTAATTTCTTGATCATGATAATGTATCCATGGATATTGCGATGTGGACATATTTTGATCGTAGTCCTCATTAATATTATGATATTTTTGAGGGCTTGTGGTTACTTCTTCTGTTTCGTTGTCCTCTTCAATCTCAACATCGTCATTGTCATCATCTGTCTCCCTTTGGTGTTGCTCTATGTCGGAATTAGATGTATGGTCACATATAATATTTTCTTGTTCTTGTTGATGATGATTGAGTTCTATCTTATGTTGATGATTATCAACATTGTTAATGAATTTGAAACTTTCTTCGTCTTCCTCCATTCCAGTTGAATGAAAAACTCTTTGAACACTAGACATAACTAATCGGTCCATTCTTTCTCGAAAATCACTTGCCAAAACGGATGAAACACTACCTCTGTAGTCATATGAAGTGTGAACAAGTATGAGTAACAGTTTTACAAAAAATCCATGAATTAGAGTTATGTAATTAGTCAATTGTATTATTTAATTTATCAAATTCTAAATTAAAATTAAGAATATTAAATCGAACTAATTAATGATTTTCGCTAAATTAGCAATTAATTGAACATAGTTTAGTGCAAAAAATGCCACAAAAAATATTTTATAACAAAGTTAATTTTTAGAAACTTATTTGATGAAAATATAAACAAATTCAAACATGATAAACACACGCCTTCAATTTATTGTGTTCTCTCATATGCGTTTGACCCAACTCTTAAGAAATGAAGTATATGTTTTTTAGGGTAAAAATTATACATAATAAGAATATAATAATAGAATGCACGTGGAGAAGTAGAGTGAATATATTAGGTGGAAAATAAAGTATGATATTAATACTAATAGAATGCAGATAGAAGCAAAATAGGCAATTGTGGGTGAAAAGTAAGGTAAATTATAATACTTTAATCGAACATTGAGTATTCCTTAGAAATATAAGAAAAAAATGTTAAAATGTGGAGTACATGAAACTAAAAGTTATCTCAATTTTACCATTTTTTATAATATTTATAAGGATAAAATAAGTTTAAGAAGACAAATAAAAAATCAAAGGTTTTTGTTTTCGGCTAATACTTTTAGAAAAGAGAATCTAAAATTTTACCATTAACTTTTTGATTATTTAGTTAAACCACAAAAGATACATGTTAAAGGCTATTTGGATTAGTATTAGTTATTTTCCACACCTCTATCTTATACAAAATAAAATAAGCAAAAATATTTCAAAAATATGTAGGCAGAATGTCACCTTTCTAGAAGTTGTCTGATTTCCTCATCATGCGAACGAGTATTGTAAATTTCTTGATACCATGTTTGTCTAAGATCCTCCCAATAACTACGAGGACGAGCTATATCAATTGTCCAATCAAGATATGGCTCTATGGATGTTGAGTTGTTATTATCTTGTTCGAACATTACTTCATCATTGTCACATTCTTCTTCCTCTACTTCTTCCAATTCTTCTTCTACTTGCAATGCTTCTTCCTCGGATTCTTCATCCCATTCAATATATTTTGCCGGGATGTAATCATCTTTAATGTCATTTGCCTCATCTTGTCGTGAAATATTTGCAGATGGAAACTCTATTTGAATAGCTTTTGTAGATACAATGTCAACATTTTGACGTGTTACCTCATTTTCATCACAACAGGCTAACGTTGTAGCTTCCTTGTTTGTTGATTGTCGATCACCGTTATTTTGTTCTTGAGAAGATATATGTGCATGATTCGTAGCTTGATTTTGACTTGAATTTTCTCTAAGAAATTCATGGTTGTTGTTTTCAATTGAACAACTACTTTTATCTGTAGATAAATCAAATTTCTCCTCTTGACTTTTTAATTTCGTGTCTTTTTTAAAGGTAGTTTTCTTACATGTTTCTTGTAAAATTTCAGTTTTCTCTTTCTCTTGGTTGGTATTTTTAACATTCTCAATAGAAGCATTAACGGCATGTAGATCTTTGTTTCCCATAGTACTATATTTCTCCCTACCAATATACCAAACAAATATATTAGTAAATTTATATATAAGGTTGATTTTCAAAACATATAAAAAGCTATTAGCGTCTATTAACTTTATTATAAAAAAATTAATTTTGCTATGTTTTCTACTATGTGAAGCTTATGGTTATGAAACATATTTCAATTCACATAAAATTTACTCATCATCTTATTTTCACATAAGTAACTTTAATATAAAAATAATTCTTATAATCACATAAAATTTCAATTTGGTAAAGTTTTAGTATATTCACCTACAACATTCTCATTACGACAACAAAGATAGGTTACCTTAAATAATTGATTGTAGATATTGTTTCTGATTTCCTCGAATCACGTTTCTTTGGTGATAGTAATTGTTTTTCATTTTGTATACAAACGTCTCGTCGTAAAAATTTGTAGCGGAGTAACGACTGTACAACAAGAATAAGAAAAAAAAAATGAGCCATCAATCTATAATAACTTACGTAGTACAAAAATCACTGAAATTTTGTTTTTATTTGTTAAATGCAAGTATCATTGTCATAGACTAAAATAAGACAAACTTTATTTTTGTTTAGTAGGTTTATATTGTCTAATATATTGTAGAAATCTTATTGAATTGTTAAGTTATAATCCAAATTGAGCTAATAGTATGAAAAATATGTGATTGTTTAATTAATAATTCTCTTTTTTCAATAAGATTGTCAAAGTAATGGAAATTATTATAGTTCCATTTTTTGTAGGCAAACTTTAGAACGTAATAACTTAATCTTTACGTAATGTAGCAATAAATACCTGAATACGACCACGTTGTGGAAATTTCGATACAGATAGTCGACATCTTAATTCTTCAACTTCCTTGTACCTATCTTTCTCTAATCTCTTGAAAAGATCGGCAATTGCTTGTCTTCCTCGCAACTTCGGAGAAGAAATAATCGGGACAAAAATTCCCGATTGATCTCTTAGATCAAATCCGATTTTTAAACTCATGAAAGATGGACACAACAAGGATTTACACTCTTGATTAACATCATCATTAACTCCTTGGTTATTATTCGCGAGTTTTCGCACAATATCAACCACCCTCATTCTTTCATCTTCTTGTCTCCTCGTAGAACATGAAATTGCCTCTATATGTATTTGTTGTTGAAATTGGTCTTGAGAAATTGTTGAGTCCTTAATATTCATTTGTTGATCTAAAGCTAAACTTTGTCCTTGTGTATTTAGAACACCATTGTTATTGGTTTGATTATTTTTTAATTCAGCTTCTAGTCCTCTCCATTTTTGAACCAAAGAAGAGACGCTAAAATCTGTGGATGAATTGTCTGATGGACTTGGAGAAGGTTCTCTCATAAAACTAGAATCTCGTGAAGATATTGAGCATGATTTAGGTAGACTCATGAATTCTAAATCTTCATTTTCCTCCTCCTCCTCCTCCTTTGAGTCAATCATGTCTTTTGCTTGTTGAGTTGCCCATTCATCAATGACACGTGATTGTCTTTTATACATAGGATATGATGTATCTTCATCATCTCTTTTTTTGTGAATAGAATTATGTTTACCCCAACATTCAAAATCAATACCTTGATAATGGAATTTTCTACTAGCTCTAGTATTAGAGGTTCCGGATGTTGTAACACAATTTTGAAACTGATCCCTCACAAACTCGTTTAGATTTTTCTTCAATGTAATTTGTGAATTCTTATTAAGATTATTAGAGTTTGCATCCTTGCGCCTATCTTTGTGGTTCTGTTCCTTAAGGATACAACTAAAGTGAGAAGGTGACACAACCTCAACTTGGGAAGATGCCATTATCAAAATATGAAAATTGAATATTGGAAAAAATAATATAACAATACAAAATTTTTAAATTGTGAAGAAAAAAAAATGTACTATAATATTTTCTGAAACATGCACATGAACATGACTTGACAGAATTTCGCATTCAACCTAAGCATTATAAATCTTTTTTCTCTTTCTTTTGTCATTTTGTGATGTGATCTCTCTTTGTTCTGTATTTCTTGTATGAATAAGAGTTTTCAATGTTAATTATCGTTTTGATTTATACCTTCTATTTTTGACATTTGGTATCCCTAATGATAGGAAAAGAGAAATCCCAATTTAGAATTTTCAATTACAAAAGTTATTCATTATATATATATATAACAGATGTGTTTTTTCCAAGTATAGAAACTTTAACGTGACAACTAATAATTGTAATAATTTTGTTTTTTTACTAATGAAAGATTTAATATCTAATATATGTATATTTAGATAAGAAAATTATATGTTACGTAAGAGCAATATGTTACTATGTTTAGGTAGTGCTAGTTACAAATAGAAAACTAACTTGTCACAACTATTAAAAAATTGACTTATTGAACATATACATTATCATTCATGCAAATATATTTTTTCAAAGATTTTCCACATTAGTGTGTAACTTTGTTTTGCCACGGGTAAAAAAGAGATGAGACTACTAATCATTAGGGCGAGGAGAGCCCCTTGTTGCATCAATTATAAAAGCCTCGTCGTCCTTTTGAATTGGAATTTTCTAAAACTAAAATGAATTGAAAGTCAAGGTTAAACCCGAGTAAAGGAAGAGTCAAGGTTAGTTGTTTCCTAGGAGTAGACTCGCGTGTTGTAAATGAGATCGCACATATCAGTCGGATATACTCTGAATTGCAAACTAGAAGCGAGCAACAGTAGGCAAGAACGACGTGAGTACACAACCGGTGCGCAACACCCGAGCGAGTCGCGTATGTTCCTTGTGCTGAAGGTTTTATCGGTCGTTTTCTACTCATTCATTCTCTACCTTCAAACCTAAACCTTAATCTCTCTTAATGAAGAAAACCGTACCTCAATCAATAAATAAGTTAACGATTGCTTTAATGGTTCAGGAATTTAGCCATATGATTCATGGTGTTGTAAGGTTTTCTCATCTTTACTACATTTTCTACCAGTCTTCTAATTAGCTAATTAGATTAGGGCGCCCTAAAAATTGGAGGGTTACTGATCATTAAATAGTGAATTTATATCATTAGTAAGTTTGTAGAATGATTAGTGATGTATGTCTTATTTTTTATTGTAGATAGAGGACATTTGTAGAAGAATGCTATTATTGCTTAAGTAGTTTTAACACTCGTGTAATGGAGGTTAGTTTAATTATAAGGGTTATTTTACATTCTTAATTGGATGTAACACGTACAAATTCTTAAGAGAGATGGTCTCTCATTAATGTTAGTGACTGATGGCCGGTTTTTGTCGTCAACTCCGGCACCAAAAACAATTTGTAAACTCCTAAATTAAGTAGTATAATTTAGGGTCGAACCCAAAGGATGGTGGGGTTAGACTATAAATCTCGTTTTAGTTCTAGTTTAGTCGGTCAACAAGATTGATTTGTATTCTAAATTCTAAACTAACAACATAAATTAAATGAACAACTAAGTAAACACAATGAGAGAAAAGGCTAGGGTCTCGGGGTCACTCAAGTAGGAGGGGTCTAGTCTAAGTCGATATAGAAGGAATAACGAAGGGTGAAGGCTAGATGCGTCCCTATCTCTCGATATGAGGCGGTCCTTGGGTCTAGTCTAGTTGAACTCTCGTCCTAACTAATCCTAACCCACTTATCTAGTACGGTCCAACTAAGCCCGACTCTCGTCGCAAGCAAGTCTAACCAATCACAAGGAGAGCCGAACTCTCGTCCAAGCAATCCGGCAACATGTTCAAAGCAAAATATAAGAGACCAACATCCAACGAAATATGTAAACAATTGAAGCTATAAGCATGGGTATTTTGTCTAGGTAAAGCATAAGCACTCTACTAACTAGTCTTAAACTCTCGTTTCGAAGAATAGCTAATAATAAGAGTGAAATTACTCAAGCTCTCACTTGGGCATTTCCACAAGCACCTTGTATGCAGAAGATTAAAGGCGAATTACGCATAACGATTAACATTCAAAACACGACTCAAATCCGACCTACTAATCCCACAAGAGGTTCCCCTTAACCCTAGATTAATCTACTCACACATGATAAACAAAAATAACACAATACTAACTATGTAAAACATACTTAGTAACAAGATTAAACAAACAATGTAAGATAAAATAGAAAACATGTAAACAATTGAAATAAGATGAAATTAAGGTAAGAAATATACCAACTTAAAAATAAAGGAGAAACTTGGATTGAAATATGGAGGATGAATGTCTTCTATCTTGTCTTCCAAAATTACAACCCAAATAATTGCTAATTTGAATAAACTAAAGACTAATTAAATTAAACTAATTATTAAAGAAAGATTGAAGGAAATGAAAGAAGGAAAATTACTTGAACTAGGGTTCTTACATATTTGAGAGGATAATTTTCTAGTCTAATGGTAGTCTAATCTAAGGTAGTCCTAAATTGTGAATACTTCCCCTCCTTTACGAATAAATGAGAAAAGAGCCTTATATATAGCTCGCTCTAATTACAAAATTAAAGGGGCTAATTACTAATAATAACAGTAATTCTAATAATAATAATAGTACTAATCCTATGTAATACTAATCATACTACTAATAATAATATTAGTAATAATAAGAACAATAAAAGTAACAAAAGACAACAACATCACGCTACAAAACAAGACAACGCAACAAGTATGTCTTCGCCGGCTCGCCGGCGGCCGGTGGAGCACCGGCTGGCAACCTTCTGGAATAAAATGGACTAAATTGAGGGTAGTGGGAGCCGGTGAGAAGAGCGGTAGCCGGGCACCCATCTCAGAGCGAAAACAGGGGAAGTGCAGCGCGCGCGAGGCTAGAAGACTTAGTCGTGGCTGCTACTTTGGTGGTCGGCGGTGGGGTTAGATGGTAGTTATGAGGATATGGATGTGAGGGGATGTAGGTGGCGGTGATGGGTGGCTTATATGGTGGCCGTAGGTGGCTGTAATGGTGCCTGAAAGTTGGTCGCGCGAAAAGGGTTGTGATTTGAATGTGTGTGGACAGGGAGTATAGGGGAGGTCGTGGTGGCTAGCATGTTGGTCGTTGGTGGTTATGAAAGGTTGGGTTGTGAAGGTGGAAGTATATGGTGGTCAATGGTGGTTAGTGGTGGCTGTCATGGTGGTCAGTGGTGGTATCAGATGTTGAGCAAAGATCGTCGCAGGTTACAGCTGCTCCTTTACTTTGTTTATTTTTCATACTTGGCAAATTTTGTTTGTGGACAAGGAAGGTTGAGGGGATCGTGGTGGCTTCCCTGGTGGTTGGTGGTGGTCATGGGTGATATGGCTGTGAAGGTTGAAGTATGGGGTAGCCAATGGTGGTAAGCGGTGGCTGTTACGGTGGCCGGAAGTCATATCAGATACTCAGCAAAGACCGTCGCATATTTGGCTGATGGCTTGATGTTTGCGTCTAAATTCCACACTTGGCTTATTTTCCAAGACTTAGCCATTTCATCTCATAATACCGTCTTGCACTTCCGCCTCACTTTCATGTCTCACATTTCTGTCTCACATGTGCATTAAATCAATAAAATAATAATAATAGTACTAAAATTACGCATAAATACAAATAAATATTATATTTAAACTAATACGACTAATTATTATAAATTAGTAAATAAATGAGCTTATTAGACAATTAAGAACACAAAATCGAGTTAGAATAAGGTATAAATGAGGGGTAAAACAGTACCAAAATAGTACTCATCAGTGACATACCTCCCTGGATGTAAAGTTAACTTAATCCACCAATAACATGACAATTTTCTTACAGTTAGATGGATGACATGTGTTCTCATCAACCTATTAGTATTGATACAATAGGATCCTGCATTTAGGTGTACAGAAGTATTGTACATCAGAATCATTTAATAAATAATCCACTAATTGTCTATCTATAGCCCAATAAAAACAAATCTCTAGACTCTAATTAGAGGCGGCAATTATTGACACGACCCGAAAACACAACACGAACGAATCCGACACAAAGTTAGTGGATTAGTGTAGCGCTCCCGATTTCCAAGGAGTCTTAACTAGACCTTCCTTAGCAATCAGAGATGCTACCATCTCGGTTTCCCGAGGGAAATGAATATCAAATAGACTATCAAAGAACAATTATAAAGTTATTCCAATTACTGAAATATCTTATAACCTTCTATTAAACTTTAAAAAAACAAAAGTGAAGTCTAATAAAATAACAACCGGTGATAACTATGATACCAATCGCATGTCGTCTCGACCCATCCCATGGCAACGCAAGCACAAAGCATCAACACCTGAAACTATCCCACTGCTCACCATTAACCCTAAGTCAATAGTTCACCGCAAGTATAGATAGTGAAGATAAGACACACAAAATAAAGGACATACACCAAGTTAGTACAAGCACAAGAATAAATCCAAACAATAGTCAAAACAAGATAAATAATATTATAATAAAGATCATACCAACACTCCTCAACAATATCTCACAAAGACCAAACAACATCCGGCAATACCATCACAGTACAACACCAATACCACCACCATCATCTCAACATACAACCCCCACTTGCTCGCAGCAAGGGGTACCTAGATCTTTAATGTGTACATCCCCTCCATGGCGGCGACCACGAAGGGTGATCATAGGATTTAGAGCCATTTCCCACAATGGTCCCAAACATGAATTTCACATCTCAACACTGCCAACACCGTCACCAACATCTCATCGCTACCAATCCCGTCACCAATGACACGGCAGTCGCAACCCTATCAAAAATAACCAACTGGCCTAACTAATGTAGCGAGGAAGTCGGGATCGTATCCACAGGGAGACAATATAAATTCTAAATGCTAATCTAAAGTCTATTTATGTAACCAAATTGGGTGTTTGTTTGTTTGTTTGTTCTAAACTAAAAGTAGAGAAGGATAGAAAGAAATAAAGAGCATAAAAGATATGAGAATAAAAATAAGAGAAAGAGAAACTAGGACAGTCGGTTCACCAATGAAAGTATAACGGTTAAGGACTAGGTCGCAGATCGGTCACAAATAAAAGTCTAAGGGGCAGTGAAAAGATCCTCTCAGATCGCTATTCGCCCTAAAATGCTTCTAGCGGGCTCTCGCAACTTACTAGGGCACTCTAATGTTTATGACATGTCTAACCCTCACCAGGCTCTCGATATTAGGTCGGGGTTTACCATACAATTAATTAGCTACGTCGACTTAACCAATTAAAAGCAATAAAATGTCATAATTAGCAACAAAGGCGACTAATAACCGATCTAGCCTAGTCAAGTATCGTCACAATTTCATTGGATCCCCTATATCCTAGTCAAGGGAATTAGTTATTCATAACGGGATTGACGATAAGGAAAATCAAAATAACTTTGGAATACAACATGTTCGCAAGAAAAACAGGAATTAATGAAACAGAAAGATGAAGCAAGGAGAAAAGAGAAATAAGAATAAAACAACTGCGAGAAATGAATTACCGAATATCAAAAGTAAGGTAGAGAGAAACTCCAAAAAACTAGGTCTCCCAAAATACAGAGAGAAAACTACCCACAATTTTTGATCGAATCTCCAAAGTAAAAAGAAGAGAATAGAAAATAGAATACCCTAATGAGTACAAAGTCAGTAAAGGCCCAAAAAGAAATAAAAACGAAACATAATAAACTTAAAAGAAAACTAAAGAACGAAATTTGTCCCGCATACAGGCATGTCGATCAACATGGAATTGTGTCGATCGACACACCCAATTTCTCCAAATCTAGTCCCTTCTATGACGATGGCATTCCGACGATCGACATAGACCTCACACGTCGACCGACATGGAATTTGTGTCGATCGACACAACATTATAGCTTCAAAGAAATGACTTCCTGTGACGATTGCTCCTTGACGATCGACATAACTTTCACTGTCGATCGACATAATTGACTGTGTCGATCGACATAGCATAACATGTCCAACTATGCTCAAAATCCGCAGAACCTGCAAAAAGCCGCACAACTCACCAGTAGCGAGAATTTGGAGGGAATAGCAGCAGAAAAGACGTGATAACACATGAAAATGCGCGCCGCGAGAAAGGAAAAACTATGCAAAAATTGCACGCATCAACCAACATCATACTAAGAATATACAACAATACATCACGACATATACACGTTACAAATACACAAATCAAAGACTTGACTGAGTAGGATAACTTACCTGATGCACACATCCATGTATCACCGCTAAGCATCTGTAAAACCCCTCGCGAAGCGGAAATGTAAACAAAGCAGCATGCAAAAAATTGCGCAGAATTAAAACTTTTTGACATGAACTAAACATCGCGAGAAGATTTAAAGTAAAACTAAATGCGGAAATTAAACTAAATAAATACTTAACTTTACATACAACAAGCCAAATGGGGATAACACATACCACGAATATCAAAATAGTAAATAAACAAACTAGCTAAACGATATAGAAGTGTATAGTCATGTCGTTGAAACACATCGCTCGCTAGCTTTCAGACAATCCCCCATATCAGCACCAATCTATCATACATGAAACATGTACGCCACAGTCAGTGGAGAGTAACTCGAGGTCCTTGATACGAGTTGGACGACGAGTCAATGAAGGAAGAAGTTGATTGAAAGTCGGAAATCAACTTAATTATTCTCGAGAATATTTAAATTTATTTCGCGCTTTTATTAAACGAGTTGGCTTCTTTGGATGTTACGACGGTTCGTTTGCATGGTTACGTTGAGTTAAGTGTTGGTCCAACACTTTGTTTTACAACTTTACGTATAAAATAAAGGGGATATAAATGCCTTATTTAGTTGGTGGTTTATTGTCGTCTATTTTTTCAATTTATTTTGCATTTATGGGAGTCCTTAATTAGCTAGAATCAATGGTCTTGATTAGCTACTCAATCGTGTCTTTATGTGGTATTTCTCTAATCTTATAACGTATGGATCATAGCCTATTTATAAGTCTTAAGTAATGTTGTTTTATTCATTCAGAATTCATAATAAAAAAACCCAGTTTGCTTGCTAGCACAAAACTTCGTTTATATTCAATGGTGTTTTGAATATTAACATTGTTCGTACTCAATATGTCTTGAGATCGTTTACCATTGATAAGTTATAGGTCTAACTTATCAAATATCCAGTGATGTGGGATTTTCAACATAAGGAGTTTTTTTATTGTTTTTTTACCGAGGATTTTGATGTGGCATTTTTAAGTGAAGGAGTTTTTTTTTGATATTTTGTGTTTCATATATAATAACAAATGAGGTGGGTGATGTGGCCCCTCCTTTATTGAAGTCTCAACCACATTCTTCTTCTTCACCACTACCTTTCTATTAGGGACCAATTTTGTAGGAATATGTACAACACTTGTCTGCTGCCTCTCCTCTATAATTTGGACTAAATCAGACACATTATCAGCTAGCACAATGTAGCAATTTATCAACCTATCACGCTCATCTATTCTACACATTATCTGCCAATCTTTATCATCTAAAGCCCTTTCAATGCCAACATTAGGGTTTATGAAAAAAGAGTATCAACATTCCTCCTAAATGAACAAGTTTTCTCAACTTCCTCAAGTAATGTGAACCAATAAAACTTATCCTTTTCAACCCCAACAGTCCTACTACTTCTACCCAAATAATAAATACCATTATCATTCTTTTTAAACACACCATCATAAAATAGTTTCATAGTATGCCATGGATCTGTCTAGATAATAACAAATTAAATTGAATAAAACAATCAAAATCAAGGAACTAAGTGAAACACATATGAAAATCTAGGAAAATGGGTAATAAAGATACATGTGTCGTCGTCATCTTCAACCTCAGAGCTTTGATGACATTAACAATGTCAAAATTGATACGGAACAAATTTGGGGGCGGAATTCTGGTGGTTTAGGGGTAGAATTTAGATGATTTAGGGTAATTTTGGGAATTTAGATGAATTAGGGTAATTGATAATGAACAAATGGGTAAATGAAAGGTTAAGTTCAATGTTTATCGGTTTACAAGGTCACGGGTCAAAAGAATTTAGTAAGATATGAGTAGGGGTAAAGTTGGGTTTATTGTGTGCTTTTCTAAAGATGGATTATTATAAGAAGACCAATAATATGATGAATTATTCCTGTTAAATTTCCCTATATTAAATTCATCATGTTTAGATAATATAGTTGAACAAAATGTATTACCTTGAAATAAGGCCAGTAAAGTGAGTAATTTTCTACCTTTGGAGGCACCTTTAGTAAATCATAATGCGGCCTAATGATATCATACGACAATATCACCGAAGCATCTAAAGCTTTAATGAAATATTTACATATCGTAGAAATATAATGTTTGAATCTATCGGCAACATCACGATAAGAAAAAATATCAGAAATATGGTCTCCATGCAGTAGGCAGTAATATCAAATGGTTCCTTCCTAAAAGAAACAAAAATATCAGCAGTTCCCAAAAAATATCAGAGGTTCCCAAAAAATATCAAATGTTTCAAAAGATGGAACTATTTTAGATAAGTATCTAAAATATCGTAATAATAATAATAAATTAATAAATTGAACATATTATTATTAATATTTTAGTTTTATTATTATTATTATTATTTATTTTATTATTTTTTATATAAAAATAAACCGCAAACTTTTATTAATCAAACAAAACTTTTATTATTATTATGTTAGTTACTTAGTTTAGTTTAATTAAACTTCATTCACTTCTATTAATTTCTGATTCATTCAGTTAAGGTCAACTCGATTAAATTCAGTTCAGTTCAGTTCAACTTGATTCAGTTCAGTTTCATTCAGTTCAGTTCAATTTAGTTCAATTCAGTTCAACTCTAAAAAGCCAGAAAGAACATGACCTAAGTTTAATTTAGTACAAACAATTTTAGACCACAAGAACAGAACCTTATACTATTCCTCTAGTTTCGAGTCTTTAAACTAGTGCATTAATACGTCTTATTCTCACATGTCTAAACCATCTTAGCCGATTCTCAATCAATTTGTAATTTTTGTAACAAAATTATTTTTTCACATAGGAATTTACTCTTTTACATACATTTTTCTTCATTTTCTTTCCATATCATACCCTTTTCCTAAGCTAGACCAATTAAGTTTTGTATATACCCTATTCCCTAAAATTGAATCTAATTGTTCTAAAACCTTGAATAATGGATTATGTTTCTTCAGTTAGTTAAATTTTTTGTTGTTAACAACTATTAATATATTCTATTATAATTATTAGGGTTTGTCAGTTAGTGAAATTAATATTAATATGTTTCTATATTTTTTATCTTCGCGAACCATACCATAGGTGCGTGTTACTAGTTTGCTAGTAGAATAGTAATTAGTAAAAGAGTAATTCTTATCTTGCTACATGGAACCATTTGACTCGTTCACAAACAACAAGATACAACCGACATGCTCAATTAATAATGTTCTTAATATGTTAACCTTTTGTCATCTTCTCCAAACATATAAGAAGATATCATTAGACTAGAGTAGAGGCAACGAAGGTCGGGTAGAGAAACGTCAGGTACATCGGCTGGAGTAAGGGTTTGTGAACGTAGGTGGTGATCGTGGTGAAGAGAGATGAGGGAATGGGGAAAATCAATAAAGTAACAAAATGAAAAAATGTGATAAAGATAAAATTATAAGAGACGTATTTGAAAAATTAAAATTCATATATGGAAAAATGACGATTTATCTTATCTATATAAATAGGAAAACATTTAGCCCATCCTCATGAAACCACCTCATTAAATTTAGTTTTTCTTTTAAAAATAAATGTGGGTTCCACAGCAAAAAAAAAAAAAAATTAATTTCTGAAAAACAGCTATGTTTATGTTGTCTACGTAAATAATTACGTTTTATGTTTCATACGTACGAGAATATTAATGTTGTTTCAGAAATCGCAGCATTTTGATTAAAATAACATTAATAATAAATTACACTAATTGATAAGAATAAGAAATTTAAATACTAAAATGTAACTACAAATGAACTAAAATATTATAGAACAAAATATTTTAATTCCAAGAAATTAATTTTGGAAAAGTTTGTAACATTTTATAATAATAAACGTCTTAGTTCTATATATAAAAAGAGTTTTAGTATACTTACGAGAAGTTACAAAGTTACAAAAATTAATACTAAAATTCCGCCCAATTATATCGTTTATGTTTTGTTAATAATATTTATGGACTATTTTTTTTAAAAGATACCCGTGCAATTTTGCACGGGTTTAAAACTAGTTTTTGTGAAATTTAAATAAATAAAAATGATGAATATGATGCCTTGTGAGTTAAGTGAACATAGGCCCTGTTTGGTAAACAACGGATTAATATTTACAAAAACAGATTTAAAAAGCAGATTTGACTAACAGAATGATTTAGCGGATTTGACTAGCAGATTTATTTAGCATAATTAATTTAGAGGTGTTTGGTAATTGACAGTTTAAATTAGCAGATTGTCTAGAATCTTTGTAAAATGACATATAAGGATATGAAGAAATTATTTATTAAATATATAAAAGGAATCTCTTTACTATAAAAGGAATAGAAAATGAAGAGTTTCTATTGGTTCTTGATTTTAAAGTTGAAAAATAACCTTTTTTTAGGGCCCCCCATGTTTCATCACTCACTTTAATTTTTTTTTTTCATACTTTCTAACTACTTAAATTATGATTTCAAATTTAATAACATAAACTATGCAACATTATACATTATATATTTTTTTATTACTAATACATTACAATATAAATATTCAAAAAATTACAAATTAAATAATTTTCTTCACGGAAAAAGTTAAAATGTTTTCTATGATATACCAATATAATATTAAAAAAATTACAACCTGAATATTACAAAATATTACGGAGTATATTATTTATATTACGGAGTATATTATTTATTATAAAAAAAAATGCGATTTATTTCAGTCTTCAAGGTACAAAAGTACTCCGTAATATATATACATGGATGAGTTATTGATAATATGAAAAGAAACGGTTGATTGAGTTTGATTATATGAAAAAATGGATGGGTTATCGATAGTGTGATAACTACGATTAACATTGGGGTACAGGCAAGTTAAGATTGATAGTATAATTACTTTTACTACTACTTTTAGGCAAAATAATAACGTAAAAACAAAAATTGTTGAACCCCTCCCTAGACCTGGTAAAAGGGACAATCAAGTCGGGTTATTTGATCGAAGCGGGTTATTTCAGGTTTGAGTTATTTTTGAGTCAATTATTATCAAGTTATTTTATGTCATTCAAATCCTCTTTTAAAAAATCTCAAATGCCGAAATCGTTTTAAACAATTTTTTCTCAAAAAAAGAAATTACTCAAAAACAAAAATAATTTTATAGAAAGGTAACCGTTATCATATTTTTTTGCAGGAATTTAAAAGTCACCCGTGCATTATTTGTACGGGATTAAAACTAGTGTTAGTATTATATTAAGAGGGTAAATAAGACGATTTTTTCTTTCTAATATGCTAATCCAATATGCTGGTGTCTGGTAGCAGTGGTAGGTGCAGCATATTGTAAAATAGCATATTGGACGCCAATATACTATTTCAATATGCCATTAACCAAACGCTCTAAATAGCATATTGGTAAGTCAAGGCTAAATCTCTCAAATATGCTGAAATTTGGTCAATATACTGTTTACCAAACAAAGCAATAAATTAAGGTGCACTTTCCTTATAGACTTATAGTCTCCCACCATCTTCCACTTTCTTCAATCATTCCCAGCTTCAACCTCTTCAGTGTTCAACCCTAATAATTCTTCCTCAGCAATTCCCAATTTTGATTTCTACTCTACACTCCACTGTTAATCAATCGTATAATTAACCACTAAATCCCCAATTTACAAGTCATAGTTATGGCGATGATGATTAGGGTTCGAAGCCGTGATGGTATCGAAAGAGTTTCAATCTCAAACCCTAATTTAACAGTTGCTGAACTAAAATCCCTAATTGAATCTCAACTCCATGTCCCCGTTTCAAATCAAACCCTATCCGTCAATCAAAATCTCTTACTGGCCAAAACCCTAGACGCCCGATCTCAATTCACCGACATGGCTAACCCAAGAACCCTAATTTCTTCCTTAAATATTGGGCACGGATCGCTAATTTACCTGTATTACGATGGCGAGCGTGAAATCGCCATGCCTCGTAGCGTGCGAGTCACGCCTGCTGGTTCGTTTGGGAAGAAGATGACTATGGATGATTTGATTGCGAAACAAATGAGGGTTACTAGGCAAGAACAGCCGCATTGCGAGATGGTGTCGTTTGATCGCGATGCCGCCAATAATTTCCAGCTTTATGTGAATGAGACGCTTGCTTTTGGGATTAAACGAGGCGGGTTTATGTATGGGAGAGTCGATGATGATGGGAAGGTCGAAGTCGATTTCATTTACGAGCCGCCACAGTTGGGGAAGGAAGATAGGCTGTTTTTGTTGAGAGACAGTGAGGAAGAGAAGATAGTTGATGCAATTGCGTCAGGGTTAGGGATGAAGAGAGTTGGGTTTATTTTCACTCAGAGTGTTGGTCAGGAGAAGGATAATTATACGATGTCGGGTTTCGAGGTTGCTCAGGCAGTGGAATTGCACGCTGAGAGTGGATTGAAGGAGTGGGTGACTGCTTTAGTTAAGTTGGAGGTGAATGAAGATGGTGGACCTGATGTTCATTTCGAGGCATTTCAAATGAGTGATATGTGTGTTAGGTTGTTTAAGGAAGATTGGTTTGATTTGGATAGTGGTGAGCCGAAGGAAGGGGAGGAGATCGATCCCAAGGTTTCGAAGATGAAGAAGGAAGTTGTTGTTGGTGGGAAGGATGTTAAGGAGGTTGATAATGACTTTTTCTTGGTAGTGGTCAAAATTGCAGATCACCAGGTTTGTTCATACTTGGATTTGATAATTGGCTTGAGTTCCTTGCTTCTTTTTCGTATCTTCCATATGCATATTAGTTGTTACGAGCGCTTGATTTCTATAAATTATCGCTGTGTTCGTTTCATGCTAGCTAGTAGAATAGTATAATCTATGACACCATAGTCATTTCAGTTGTTGGAGCGTGATGGATGAGGACACTCGGCTTGCAGTTTTAATTGCTACGGCTTTTTTGGATTGCTCGTAGTAGGAAAATAACAAAGAAAAGGAGGCAATGGTAGCGGTAAATAGGGGAAGGAGATGAAGATAGGCTAATAGGGGTAATACATTATCCTTGTACGGAGTAATAGTTCCTCATTACCCTTTATCTTCCTTTTGCAACCGTCATTTTTGTCCTATCACCTTGTTTTGAGTTACAGTACTCTCATAGTCTCATTTCAGCTATCCTGGACACATGCTAGCCCTTTTTCGTAATGAGATTAATGTTCATGGTGAGGATATATCACTACGCATATCTGTGGAGGAAATTAGAGACTAGAATTTGATATAAATCATAGGATCGGAATGAGACTTTAATGTAAAAGTGAAGACTTTATTTTAAAGAGGGTAATAATTGTCAATTGTTATTCCCTCACACCATTCTTCTTGGCTCATTCACTGCGTACTTTCCAATCCTAATATTATCCTCTCCAAACTCACCACCACCACCACCACCACCACCACCACCATCACCACAATATACCTCCCTCAACTCTAGCACCAACATTTGACCGCCACCATTCCTCCTCCACCACCACCACCACCACCTTCCCAGTGAATGAACGGGATGGTTATTATTGTGGTAATTTTTTTTGCTAAAATAGCAAATTAGGAGGCTGTCTGATTGTTATGGAATTGCAATTGCCTAGGGAAATCCAATTAATAGGAATTAGATTAGTTTAGCAGTAGTGTTTGGTTAATATAACAATTTTATTCCATATGAATTGCCAATTATCTAAAGGGAGTAGGTAAGCGAATTCCTTTATCGTGTAGGTATTGAGAAAACTCGTGGAATTTGAGTTCCTAAATTTTGCCAAAAAATGTGGTAACCGAACAAGTCTCGATTTTATTTTCAGGAGATTTCAGACTGGAATCAACCAAACTATCACTTAAGAGGAAATAAGGAATAAACGTTGTAATTTATCTTCAAATTACACAATTAAGACTATAAACGTGGTAATGATGGATTAGCCATTTCTTTGTGAGACTTGACAAGATTTTCAAACCTAACAAAGAATCAATTTGAAGGTAGATTAAACGATTGCTTATGCTAATTAAATAGCAAGCGGTTTAATCATCTTTAAAACACTACCCAAATAAAAAAATAAGTAATTATGATTATTTTGTAGGTTTGTAAAATCTTGTAAAATCTCGCAAGTAAATCGTGCATAATCCCAGTAACAATACTTTACCATTATCACGTGTATAGCCCCCAAACGCCTCTTAGTCTTTACTAATTAAGTAGCCCTAGATTAATCAAGTGGGGAATCAAGATTTTGATTGGAGAAATGTTTGTTCTGTTGATGGCAAGTAAAATTATATGCAGTTAAAGCTAGAAATTTTGATCGAAAACAATGTAAACATTCATCGTAAGCCTGACTTACTGAGATAAAACTCTCGTTGTAGAGAGATACACCAATTTATCAATTTGCTAATTGTGGTGCACGTGCCCAACGTTTCTGAAGTTCATTTGTAGGGCATAATTGTAATCAATTATTTTCTTTGAGGAAAGATTAGTATTGTAAATTATATTTTCTCTGTTTCATATGGTTATATGCGTTTTTTCAAATTTCCTCTCACATTCTTGAAAGTATTTATTTATTTATCAAATGAAACGAAGGAAGTAGCCATACGGCATATAAAAACAATATCAACATTAAACGAATAAATTTCTAACAACGCTGAGAAGAATCTTACTTGCAAAATGTTTCGGCGTGGGCGAACATGAATCATTCTTTGGGAACCGTCATAGAATACAAGTATTTTCCTTGTATAAAACAATGGCTGGTTTAGTGAGCGAAGATGGTCTAGATATTTTTTCCCTAATATATTTGGCATTATTTGTACAAGCCTGCCAAATGCTTCAATGAAGTTGGTAATCTGGTAGAGTGGGATGGGGTCGCTGGCAAATGGGTGTGTGTTGTTTACATGATGGTTCAGGATGTAAGGGTGTTGTTTCGTGGTGGAAGTGGCTTTTAAGGTGGGGATGAAGATGGTTGTTACATTTGGATGGTGATTTGTTATTCCCTTCCATATGCAAAACCAAACAGGCAAGGCAATGATAGGGTGTCCTTTCCCCTTGTATCTTTTCTTGTTTTATTTCCCTTAGCTCTTCGAGAACCGAACGCCCTCTTAGATTTGATACGGACTATGCCAGCAGACATCAAGTGCTTCCCTTTAGCTCTACCATTACAACTTTCGTGGCAAAAAGAAAATGACAACGGGAAGACTTAAATCTAAAGAAACTGGAAAAAAGGTGAAAGGGTACTCAACATGTGTCTTGCTTCCCATGAAGGTGCTTCCTTTTGTAAAAGAAATATCTTCAATTTTCCCTTTTTTGGAGGCTTGAGAAATTATAAGAATGCTATTAAACGTGGGTCACATTGCACCTGGTTTGTAAAACTTTTTGAAGGTTACCACGGTCGTATTTGGAGGCGTAATCTAGACCACCCGCTACACAACATTTTATGCTATGTTTGCTGTGCTTTTTGAGGAGAAAGCATTGACTTGGGTCAGTAGTGGCCGATCTTGCAGAAAGATTAGGGATGGCCGGATTTGAATCTTGGGGGACAGTTAAAGTCTTATATAGTACAATTTGTACAAAATACTTGTGTAAATTAAGGGAGGAGCCACTGCCCAGCCTTCTAAGAACCTTCATCTAAAGTCTTATATAGTACAATTTGAATCTTGAGGGACTGTTCTTTCTTTGTTGAAGGATGCGGGCAAAAGTTTTAGGGCAGGGTTTTCAGCTAGTAGCTGGCCTTCTCTTTCTTAAGATTTAATGCCTTGTATAAAGCACATTGAAGGAACATAATAGAATGGAAGTGGCTAAGGGCAGAGTGAAGCCAGCCACACCTAGGAATGGAATGGGTGAGGATGGAAGAGAAAGGGTGGGATTGGAAAACCATTTCTCTTGGTAGCTATAGGATGGTAGGAAAGAATTAAAAATAGTCCATTTCTCTTCAGGTATTTCCAAATCGTTCGAAACTTAAGCAGAAAGCCTCACTCCCCCTTTCCCAATTTTACCGCTTCCATTTTTGTCTTTGAGACCCTTATAGCTTATTTCTGTTTCTTTAGTCCGGCCTTTCCAATTTTGGACTCAAGTTAGGATATCTCGTTCCGCTTCCAACATAAAGGAAGGATATATCCTTCGTTTCCCTTTTCTTTGAGTTGCTATTGGTTCGTAGAAAAGGATTAAAAACAGAATTGCTATATCGCGCCCCATGTTTTACTTGTTACGCCCCTTGTTTTTCAATTTATTCCTATTTTGCCCTTTACATCGATTGAAATGATTTTACGTAAAAATAAAATATCGTTTTAACAAATTTATTTTGATGACGGTTTTAATTAGATTGATGACGGTTTTAATTAGATTAGACGACCTCGAACCTTTTCATTTACTACTTACCTCCAACCTTTTCATTTACTACTACACAAGTTTTACACCAACTTACTAAGTAATGAATCATGGCGACGACACCGGTAACGATTTTTTTTAATTATTTATTTACTCCCGATAACGGTCAAGGATCGCAGTTTAACGATGATTATTACAACAAAGGACCACAATTCAACAATGCCTTGAATGCTAATCAATATTATCGTCATTACGAAGAACGTTGTTTTGATTCTACGGATAACGGGTTTATACGTAATACTAACCACGACGGGGATGATAATGCTGACGAAGACGGTGATTTCGACAATGAAGAATCAGAAGCTAACAATCGTGATGATAATGACGAAGACGGTGATTTCGACAACGAAGAATCAGAAGCTAATGCAACCGAGAAGTTAAGTCTGTCTTCATTAATGTAATTGCGTAAACTCAGCCATAGTCGTGTACGTTATACGACATAACCAAGGCTATGCAATATCATGTAGAATTAAGAGCTTGGCCAAGCAAGATCATGTAGAATTAACGACGGAACTCAGCCATAGTCGTGTACGTTATACGACATAACCAAGGCTATGTCGCGTAGATTGCACGACAAAACCTTGGCCATGTCGTGTGGATTACACGAGCACGTCCTGGATCTGTCGTGTATACTACACGACACAGCCATGGTAGTGGCGTGTGTTTTACACGACTTGGCCATGGCCATGTCGTGTAATCCACACGACATGGCCAAGGTCTTGTGTTTTCTACATGGCTTGAGTACTTTTTTCAATTTTCGTGTAAAAAAAATTATTAATCATATTTCCCGTCAAACATCATTTCTAGTCGTCGAATGAAGGCCATGACGGAAGCGGTAAAGATTATAGCGATCACTTTGTCTTCAATAATACGTTTATAGTTCATTTGAGGAAGCATTTGATCGGTCAAATGAAGTTCCATATAATTTGGGTTTTCACTTGGTAAAAGTCAAGTATCAACCAAAGCACTATCCCCGTTTAATGTCGTCAAATGTGAGCGTCATGGAAGATTCAGTAGTAGGGCCAAGGATCCTGCAAATCCGCAAAGGAAAACCTTCACAAAGCGGTTTGAGTGTCCATTTGATCTAAGAACCCTTAATGTTAATAAGCGTTCTTGGGAAGTAAGACCGAAGTGTGGTATTCACAATCACCAATTGGGAAGCTATTTAGAGGGTCATAGACGTCGAGCTAAACTTAATGAAGAGCAGAAAAGTTTTCTCAAGGGTTTATGACAATCTCAAATGAAACCCGGAAAGGTTAGAATTGCTTTCACGCGCAAATATTCCGATCAACCAGCTCCGGTAATTAAACAAGTATACAATCAGAATGCAAATTTTAGTGTTGTGGATAGGGAGGGTCGAAACAGTGTACAATACATGCTACATCTAGCAGGTCAAGCGAACTATTTTCGAGAATATACGAGTGATTCACCCACAAAAGCTCTCACAAATGTTTTTATGGCTCATCCCGAGGCCGTTAAAGTGTTTAGAATGTGGCCTTATGTTATATTGATCGATTCTACGTACAAGACACATAAGTATGATCTAATACTGGTTGAGTGCGTAGGAGTGACACCGGTTGGTAACACTTTTCTTATAGCTTATGCCTTAATCAAGAAGGAAGATGACGTCGGTTATAAATGGGTGTTGGTAACATTAACAAGGTGTTAAACCAAATGCCATTATCACTAATCATGACCCGGTTGGTAACACTTTGCTTTCATTAGTCCTCCCTCATGATTAGTGATAATGGCATTTGGTTTAACACCTTGTCCTAACAATGACTTTAATGTTACCAACACCCATTTATAACCGACGTCATCTTCCTTCTTGATTAAGGCATAAGCTATAAGAAAAGTGTTACCAACCGGTGTCACTCCTACGCACTCAACCAGTATTAGATCATACTTATGTGTCTTGTACGTAGAATCGATCAATATAACATAAGGCCACGTTCTAAACACTTTAACGGCCTCGGGATGAGCCATAAAAACATTTGTGAGAGCTTTTGTGGGTGAATCACTCGTATATTCTCGAAAATAGTTCGCTTGACCTGCTAGATGTAGCATGTATTGTACACTGTTTCGACCCTCCCTATCCACAACACTAAAATTTGCATTCTGATTGTATACTTGTTTAATTACCGGAGCCGGTTGATCGGAATATTTGCGCGTGAAAGCAATTCTAACCTTTCCGGGTTTCATTTGAGATTGCCATAAACCCTTGAGAAAACTTTTCTGCTCTTCATTAAGTTTAGCTCGACGTCTATGACCCTCTAAATAGCTTCCCAATTGGTGATTGTGAATACCACACTTCGGTCTTACTTCCCAAGAACCCTTATTAACATTAAGGGTTCTTAGATCAAATGGACACTCAAACCGCTTTGTGAAGGTTTTCCTTTGCGGATTTGCAGGATCCTTGGCCCTACTACTGAATCTTCCATGACGCTCACATTTGACGACATTAAACGGGAGATAGTGCTTTGGTTGATACTTGACTTTTACCAAGTGAAAATCCAAATTATATGGAACTTCATTTGACCGATCAAATGCTTCCTCAAATGAACTATAAACGTATTATTGAAGACAAAGTGATCGCTATAATCTTTACCGCTTCCGTCATGACCTTCATTCGACGACTAGAAATGATGTTCGACGGGAAATATGATTAATAATTTTTTTTACACGAAAATTGAAAAAAGTATTCAAGCCATGTAGAAAATAGGACAAGACCTTGGCCATGTCGTGTGGATTACACGACAGAACCATGGCCAAGTCGTGTAAAACACACGACACTACCATGGCTGTGTCGTGTAGTATACACGACAGATCCAGGGCGTGGCCGTGTAATCCACAAGACATGGCCAAGTTCTTGTCGTGCAATCTACGCGACATAGCCTTGGTTATGTCGTATAACGTACACGACTATGGCTGAGTTCCGTCGTTAATTCTACATGATATTGCTTGGCCAAGCTCTTAATCTTACTCGCATTATGACAAATTTCTACATGAAGTTTACGCAATTACATGATTTACCTCCTCGGTTGCATTAGCTCCTTTCGACAATGAAGACAAACTTACCTCCTCGGTTGCATTAGCTTCTGATTCTTCGTTGTCGAAATCACCGTCTTCGTCATTATCATCACGATTGTTAGCTTCTGATTCTTCATTGTCGAAATTACCGTCTTCGTCAGCGTTATCATCCCCGTCGTGGTTAGTATTTACATATAAACCCGCTATCCGTAGAATCAAAACGTTTTTCGTAATGACGATAATGTTGATTAGCATTAAAGGCATTGTTGAATTGCGGTCCTTTGTTGTAATAATCATCGTTAAACTGCGATCTTTGATCGTTATCGGGAGTAAATAAATAATTAATAAAAGTCGCTACCGGTGTCGTCGCCATGATTTTTCATTATTTAGTAAGTTGGTGTAAAAATTGTGTAGTAGTAGTAAATGAAAAGGTTGGAGGTAAGTAGTAAATGAAAAGGTTGGAGGTCGTCTAATCTAATTAAAACCGTCATCAAAATAAATTTGCTAAAACGATATTTAATTTTTACGTAAAATCATTTCGATCGATGTAAAAGGCAAAATAGGAATAAATTGAAAAATAGGGGGCGTAACAAGTAAAACAGGGGGCGTGATATAACCATTCTGATTAAAAATAGGGGTATCCATTTCTCTTCAGGTATTCGGAAATCAAATCTTTCTCAACTTTAAGGAGAAAGCCTCACCCCTCTCCTCCCGATTTTATCACTTTCCTTTTTTCGTTGCTCTTTTCTTGTAGCTTATTTCTTTTAGTTTAGTCCGTCCTTTTCTATTTTGGAGTCAAGTTTGGTTTAGTCTTTCCTTTCCACCTTAAAGTTTTGACAAACAATCAGTGCATAGTTCCTCAACTTCAAAGCCTTGTGTTATGTATGGCGTAGCTGTGTAGTGTATTTATATTGGTAATAATTGTCTCAACAGATTACTAACCAATATCTTACATTACTATTGGTTAGTTTATATTGTTACTTGACCTTATTGACCTATTTTTAAGTTTATTTTGAGTGTACTTCAGGTAAAATTGAAAGAATTTGAGGAAACACTAAAACCTATGGAAAATATAGAGGAAGCTGTGTAAATTTCTCCAACTAAAATTGAGAGGCCCTTTAAATAAGGAATGTTGGTATTCACAGCAGATAGGTTTGCGATAGTCCAAATGCTTCCAGTATTACTTTCAGATTCGTGTGTCCATTGTCCTTTATCAACTACTCATTGAGACATCTTGATCGATCTCATCCACTCCTAAATGTAGACTTTTTTCCCCCTAACTGTGCTTTTTTTCCCCAAAATAAGCTTCATGTTTTAGCACAATGTGCCATGTTATTTTATGAAATTGGACTTCATCACTAAGAGTGATTGGATTTGTGTATCTTGGTATCTTACACTCGAAGGAGTATGCTTTTGGATAATTGTGGAAGGTTGTTGGACTTTCCAATTTTCATGTGTTACATTGTTTCTATGAAGTTGATTGTATTAAGACTAGAGGTAATATACTTTACATGACTGCGGGTAATAGAATACCTATGAAGTAATGTTTGGGGATAGGGATGCATGAATCAGAAGCACATGAACCGTGCTTCTGGCATAGTCGTACTCACATATAATTCTTGCAAGTAAAATAAATAGACTTCATCCATCTAATGAAGCGGTTGATAAAATCTAGGACGTTGCCAAGGGTTAATCTGATGATTTTAAACAGCAGCTAGAAAATGAATAATATAGATAATAAAATGCTCTCAAGGTTTTGAAACATGATTATTGTAATTTGTTTGTCAAAGAATCGTAGTACAAAACTATAGATTGATGATCGGTGGATTGGCTTATAGTCGCATATTTGCACTTGTGCAGGGTCCTCTTCTATCATCATTTCCAATAGAGAACAGGAATGTGGCAGTATCAACGAAGGCTCTCAGAGCTCATTTGGATCGTACAAAGTCACTTCCTTTTGTGAAGCGAATATCTGATTTCCATCTGCTGCTTGCAGTAGCCAGGTATTTGGACCTGAATGCTGATGTCCCAGCGTTAACGGAGTGTGTACTTTCACAAAGGCCAGTTCCTGAAGGATATCAGCTCTTGATCGAGTCTATGGCTAGTGCTTGATGTATGGTTTATGGCGCAAAATTGTTTGTTTATCATATTTGTTCCCAGTTGTGTTTAAGGCAAGTTTACAGAAGCAAAACTTGAAACTGGTTTATTCTGCAAGTTCATCCTCATTTTGGCCGAAATTAGGGTAGTTTTGGCTGGAATGGGGACTGTTTTGTTCTGTACATTCGCTGTGTTTATATATTGGCAGTGCTACTATTAGCTATCATACTGTTTGGTAGACACAACAAAACTGATAGTTGTCGGAGAATTGGAAAAGTGGCAAATGTCTGTATCTGCTGGTTTATCCTGACCGTGTTTGTTGATCACCAACATTGACTCTGTTTAAGCATTGAAACTCTCCTTGCTATTGCCTCTATACAGCGGGTTAGCATACAGTCCAATAGATTGGGATTCCCTTGGAACAAAGGGTAAGTTTAGTTTCTCACCAGGGTGACGAGATTATCTCCCTACTAGAGGTGGCGATACGTTTGGGTTCAAATTGTTCGGATCAGATTGGTTTTAGAATTGTTGGGTCAGTCTCATCCTTTGTAGGGAGTCTGTTATTGTGGGATCATCATCATTTTTATCATCACTGACTTTCATTTGATGAGATTTGGTTCAGTATCAGGTCCAGCTATCAGTATTCATTTTGTGTTTGCTTTCTATGTTTTGATCATTAATTTTATGTTTAAGCTATTTTAAAGCTCATTTATGTTTTTTTTTTTTTTTAAGGTAGAGGGATGAGTTAGAATTATGTCAGGTATATATTGGCCACGCTTCACTTCAGGGCAGGATCTGAAGGACCCATGCCCAGCAAGAATACATGTTTTCAGAGTTGTGAGAGTAAGAGATCGCTGACTAATACTCAGTCATGGGGCACGAGACGGTGTGTTGGGAACTCCTTTCATGGTTTGTAACGACCACACACGATACACCACATCAAAGTAAAGGATCAACTCTTATTTTGAAGGCAAAGTAAAGAGCAACAACAAAGTTTGAGACCACAAAACGGTTTTCATGGATTAACATTTCCCGAACAGACTTATTTGATATTACGCCTCTAAGAGAAGCGAGAATAAATTGATATTATGCCTCTAAGAAAGCGAGAATAAATTTGATATTACAGCTCCAAGAGAGGTACAAATAAATTGTGCAGCGATGTGTTATCTAAAAGCCTATTGTGTCTCATTGAAGAGATATTGTCTGTCATTGTCACACCCTCTCACATTCTGCAATTCATAAAGTGATCCATTTCTCCCCACTTGCCTTCTCACCTGCTTTATTGTGAGAGAAATTTATCCGTTCTTTTCTTTGTAACGGATATCCGTCACAAACAACTCTTTGTTGTTTATATATGCAAAATTGAATATCATGACCTAAGATCTGACATATATGATGAAACCTTGGATTATGGCTTTATAAAGATAGAATAAAGACACTTGTAATGGAAATCTAAACGATATTTGTTATTCTATTCTGAATCATAAAAAGGTTATTCGTATAATATTATGTTTGCTTTTGTAAAATGTTATCAATTTAGGGGGCGAATCCAGAATTTAATGCATGGGGTTAAAAAAGAAAATAATAAACTTATATATAATGTGGTGGGATTTGAACTTATGACCACTAGGTGCAGATTTAACACCTTTACCATTAAATCACATAATATATACTGTATTGTTCATTTAGTGGGCTTACATTTACTTATCTACTAGCAGCAATATTTGAGGTAGCAAAAATTCGCTTTTTAACCATTTTTTTAAAGTTTGGGTAGCGACGCCACCCCTTATTACTAGGTAGGTTCGCTCATGGTTATCGTACAAGGCATGTCCAACAGGAATTGTTTTAGGGGTGACATACTGACATGCATGGTGGAGGATTAGTCATTTCCTTTAAACCAAGTGATGAGCATATATTGTTGCCTTGTTGCCTTGTTGGTTATAGTTGAAGCTTACACAAATCCCACCTCCACCTCCAGACATATATCCCCTACTAACATTACATTCTTTCTAGGGATCTAAATATTGTTGAGTCTATCACGTAGCCTCCTTCTCCACTTTCCAATCAATTTTTAAAGTCATTCCGAAACTTTTATGTGAGATAAAGCATATTCATTTCAAACTTAAACGGGTTAAATAGAAACGACAAGATTAAATCAATGTTTTTACGCACTAGCAAACCAATTGTCTTACTTGTCTATGTGAGATGTTATATAACCCGTTTTAGTCTTCAAATCGATATAACTGATTTGAAAGGGACCAAATACTTATAATTCTTGGGCTAAGAAATACGAATGTATGCGTCGTTATTAAAACAAACATTTACTATATTATTACCTTTTGAAATATGCACAATATTATTAAGCTCACACATTTATATATCAAGATATGACAAATTTAATACTGTATTTTTAAATTAAAGTTGTATGAGATAGAAGCGTGGCTAGCAAATTTAATCAAATTTTGTATATATTTTTTTTTAAAGTATTAATATTTTTTCATAATATTTGAAGAGTATTTCGAAAAATGCACGAAATCGGAATATGCATGCCGATTGTAGTTTACACTTTACGTAAATGAAGGACAGGGCCATCCCATGTGAATTTGGGGTCATCGCTAAATATTATCAACTAGTTTAGAATTCGTGTAATTTGCACGGGTATGTATAAGACAGTACATATATTAATGTATACACAATATTTATAAATTTGTGAATTGCTGATTGTTGAGACTATGAAAATTGTCTCGGTATTTTTGACGTCCGTTACAATATTTGTTAAGATATATTTAATAAAATGTACGGGATTTATTTTACATGTCTTCTATTAAATTTCCGTATTATGTCCAAACAGAATAGCCTAACACACGAGCCCAACATTGTATCATATAGACGGACCAAATTAAAATCATATTAACTCTCTGAATATTTATAGACGACCCGACTTATAAGTAAATTATAAAACATAAAAAATGAATATAATATTAGTACCTTATATTTTTTTTATAGTTAGAGAGTTAATTTATTTATTTTTTGATAATATGTGAGTATATTATAACTCAAATAGACTCTTAGGAATAAGGCATCAGTGGCGGGACTAAAAATAGTTTTTGCAGTGATAACTATTTTATATGGATGCTTGGTTATTCGATACTCCCCAGTGTTTTGGCTGACACTGAAATTTGTAATGTAACGGAGTTCACCCTCTTTCACCAAAGATTTGTATTTGAAAAATAATCTTTTGGCAATTGTAGCTGAATTTTGGTACTCTGAGAAGGCATATAAATATTAAAAGTTAGTGATATAACTGATTAGTTTGGTTATGTGCAAGGATATATACATATAAATATTGAGCCATTTATATGTACTGTGTATACGACACTGATTAAAAGTTACTTTATGTATAAAAAATATATAGATATAAATAAATAGTAATTTTAACTTGTATTTACCTCCGAGTCGATAATTATGAAATTGATATTACTTACTACATTTCCATCTCCCCAAGTTTGCTCCCAGGAATAAAATATACTTCTTTTGATACGACACGATTCTTTGATTTGTGTTATGTCCGTAATTATATCGTGAGTTGTGTTTTCGGCCATAATTTAAAGTTTTGTTTGAGTAATCGTTTGTTGTTTAAGGCATTCATAATATTACTATAATCGTACAAAATAAGGCATTATATAATCGTACAAACTTTTGCTATCTATTTTAGGGCAAAGAGATTATATTGTATATGCATAATATTATGTGATTTTTTTTGTAATATCTTTTGTATGTCATTAAATTAATTGAAATTTTGTACGTCATTATATTTTGTAACTTATGAATTAATTGAACTTTTATACTTTATTCCAAAAATTGTGATTTTTTTGTAATATCTTTTGTATGTCATTATATTTTGTAAGTTTTGATAGAATAATAACTCATTAAATTAATTGAATTTTTATATTTCATCCGTGATTTTGTTTTGATTATTTAAATATCTCATTGAATTAATAAAATAATATCTCATTGAATTAATAGAATAATATCTCATTGAATTCTGTTTTTATACGTATTGAATTCAACTTCGCAATGAGAATAATATTTACCATTAATTCAGTTTTCATGATATTTGTCCGTTACTTTTTCACATAGTCAAAATTTGGTTTAAGAATATATTTGTCATTAATAGCTCGTGCAATATAGAACCCTTGATCTCATTCGGACGGGCAATCAGTCAATATTTGGTTTAAGAATCTCATTGAATATTTTTTTCCAAGAAGTGTCTAAATTTAAAAGATATATAGAATAACTTTTTCAGAATATTTATATAGAATATTTTTGCATGACTTTATATAGAATATTTTATAGTCTGAACGAATGTAGAACGATATAAAATCGATTATACAAATATTTTTATAGAATATTTGGTTATCACGCTTTGTCTATGTTTTCATATCTAATTGATTCGACCCCTGCATCATTCAATTTTCTATTTTAAATTTTTTTTACAATATTTTCCAAAATCGATTTTACAACATGGGAAGTTGGGCGGGAAATTTTTTAACGTTGGTGCGACACATGTCCAATTCATGTTTAGCGGTTGTTGTTATATACTTTTATATAGATAAGTCTTGGTTTTAGGCTCCGTTTGGCAAGCCATTTCAGTTACCTGATTTGTCTGAAGTAACTTTTTTTGCCAAAACAATCAGATAGCTTATTATTTTTGGAGTGTTTGGCAACTACCTATTTGGAGTGAAAAAAGGTGAAACAGGTACCTGAAATAAAAAGCTACCTCATGTAGCATTTGACAAAACAGGTACCTGATTCATTTTTATTTACCTATTCTACCTTGGATTTTGTAACGTTAATTAACAAAATTAAACACACTACAAAATCCTTACGTAAACTTAATTAACTTTGCTGTGTGTATGACTTTAATGGAAAACTAATTTTATATTAATAGTATATTTTTGAGGATATATTGTTTAAATTTTATTTTTACCTAATCGTTATATATTAATTTGTGAAATTCTTTGGGTATGAATCATGTGTACATAAAAGCTAGTAGTTGAAGCTATTCTTATAACTTTATTTTAATGGTCAATTCATTCGAAACATTGTACATGAAGAAATCCTGAAAGTAGCAATGTAGGCATTTTCCAGTACCATTTTAAGTGCACGATTATATTCAGAAGTTACTACTCTATCTGCTTCAGTCATTTGTTTACAATAACACAAAAATAATAGTAAAAACGTAAAAGATATTAATAATAAATCATGTGCTTTTACGTCATTTTATCAAATACCAGCTACCTTTTCAACTAGTTTCCAAACAGTTTTAACAAAAATCAGCTACCTTATCAGGTCTTAATTTTCAGGTACCTTTTCAGCTCCCTTTTTAGGTTTTAGGTATCTTTTCAGGTTTCAGGTACTTTTTTAGGTTTCAGCTATCTTTTCAGCTAGTTTTGCCAAACAGACCCTTAAGCAAGAATTTGTGATATTATTTTGGGCGCCATGTTAAAGCAGTAAGTAATAATTAAAGATTTGATGTATTACTACCAATTATATAGTTTTTTGAGTATTAATAAAACTTTTGAGTTTTGTTTCAAAAATTATGAGATTTATTATAAAATTTCTAAATTCATTAACTTAAACATCAAGTTCAAAAAATTACAATAAAACTCAAAAACAGTACATATAAACTTAATTAAATTAGAGTTGTGATGGAACAAAATTAAAATCTAACTCCTAAATTTTAATAAACTTAGAAACAATACACATGCTCAACAATAAATAGAGTTTAAGGTAATAAACTTAGAAAAAAAAACATTTATACTCAAAAAGAAATAAAATATGAGGTACATTCAATGTATGTTATTTTTCTCATGCAGTTGGTCTTGCTTCAGACGGCCACTTTTGGTCTGAAACTCCAGACGGGCCACATGTTACCATTTCACAGTCAAATGTGACCGTTATTGACAAACAAGTTATCATAAGCTGCAACATTAACCACGCTATATTGATTACATTTAGGGGTCGTTTGGTTCACTCTTTAGGAATGGAATGGATTGGAATGAGAAATCATAGTGGTATGAGCGAGTTTCAACTCCATACCTTTCAAAACATGTTTGGTTCATTAGAAAAATAAACGTAAATGAATGAAGTTTGAATCCAGTGGGAGGAAGTGGGTATGAGATTCCAGGGGGTTGGGGTGGAATGAGAATCCCGATGGATTCTAAATCCACTCCAAAATATCTCAACCAAACACTAGAATGTCTAGAATCCATTCAATTTCATTCTCATCCACCCAACCAAACACCCCCTTAACTATAAAATGGTTACATATAGCCCGTTTGAAACTTCGGACCAAAAGTGGCCTTCTGAAACAAGAATTTGTGTTTCTCATGTTAAAGTTTTTCTAAATTAAAAGATAATGTTTAATTGTCGGAACATAATAGAGATAATAATTGTATTTATGACGACTTTTAATTGCTCAACTAAAATATAAACTTTGAAACAAGAAACTTTCGTGCTTGCAAGTAATAAAAACATATTTATCTTGATTTTTATTTAAGACCATCTCAACTTAAAACCGCTCTTACCTTAATTAAAATAACGGTGAAACTAGAAAAAAATTATTAAAGGTTTGAACTCAAGACAATTTTAAGTAAGATCACCTAAAATTCTGAAAATTTTACGGGGTGTAAAAAGGAAAACATTAGACATAAAACACAAATTAAATTAGATAGAAGTAATTAGGCTCCACTTGAAGTAATAAACAAACAAATTATGAACGCAAAAAGTTGGATAGTAAATAACTAATCCTCCCAACAAAATTACTTGATGAAAATATTAACAAATATTTTTATTTTAATAACCTAATATTTTAAATCAACAACTTACATATTTAAATATATTAGTTTTCATTATAAAGTGTAAAGTTATTAAAATAAAATCAAAAACTTAATATATTAATGTTTTTGCATGAACTTTTCTCCTATTACATCAGTCATATATTATAAAACGGTTTTATATGCTCCCGGGTCTTGTTTCATTTTGCAAAGTTGTACCTAGGGATGATAATAGATCACGGATCCTATCCAGATACTGGGATCTAGATCCTACAGATCGGATCTGGATTGCAATATTTTGGATCCAGTGGATATGGATATGGATAAGATCTATATGTATGAAAATGAATCTGAATATGGATCTGATGATTAAGATCCATATCATACCCTTATATCCATTTTTATTTTATTTTTTTTTAAAAAAAAAGTTAAGATAAATAGTAAAAAAATCATTTTTAAAAGTTTTTTCATAAACTTAGCGATGATTTCTTTCTAATAACAGTTTCTGATAGCAAAAAGTACTTTATTATCGCTAAAACTTTACTTTTTGACATTTTTAAAATTTTATTTTTAATATTTGTATTCTAATATATATAACAATAGTATCTTATCTATATAAATACTGAATCATTTATCAAGCTGTGGTTGCGCCACGTCATTCATCCAAACTTTAATTTTTTTTTTAATTCACTCAGGTGCTCCCGCATAATATTTGATGATTTTCCTGCACCATAACCGCCCAATATTCTACGTATTCCAAATAAATGCCTAAAATCGTAAATTCAGAAACATTACGAATATTTTTATATAAATCATAAATTTAAATAATTAGAAATACACATAATCTGCGTGATAATTAGATCACAATTTATTTAAATAATTAGAATATTATGTTTAATAACAATTTACAACAATAAAAAAACGAACATACAAAATTTTAAACAAGATTAAAATATCGTAATATTAATATACAACCAGGAAAAATGTACAAATTCAAATATTCTACGAAAATCAAATTATAAACAACACCGTTAAAACTAAAACTTAAAATCAAATATAAAAAGATATTATAAACTCCTCCACAATTTTCTGATTCATCAAAAAATCACGGGGTTGTTATTCGTGCAAAAATGCAGACAGTATAGTTCACTCAGGTGGAACTATTATCGTGCACGAGTATACTTTTAGAACTATACCCGTGCACGTATTCATAAGGAAGAATTCATGTATAGTACCATATTGCACAGGTGTAATTCTATGAATAGTACCTCATGATTTTATTTACTCGATATCTATAAATATTATAGATATCTATATGGTGGATAATAATACCCACCATTCATGATGAATTAAAATATATTAATTTTATGTGGTGGATAATAATTTATAATTCTCCGTTTAGAACGCATTTTTTAAGGAAGAATAACTTATAGATATCCAAGACAACAATTTAAAACAAGATTAAAATAACATAATATTAATATACAAGCATTTCCAATTTCCTAATACGAGACAATTTAAATAATTAGAATTATTTAAATTAGACAACAATTTAAATAATTAGAATATTAATATGACATGATATAAGTAACAATATCAATTACCGCTATAAACAATATCACACGTGTTTAATATGTAACAATATCACCTGACATTCAAAACAATACCACACTGAACCCCTGCCATTCAAAACAATACCACACTAAACAATATCATATAGTATAAGTAACAATATCAATTGTCGCAAAGAACAATATCACGCTTTGTTTGTGAGAATTAAAGAAAGGACCTAATTCGATACACGTTTCCCTATCGTTTGCTTTTTAAGGCACACAATCAGGACAACATTAAAAAACCAAACACACAAAATTTAAAACAAGATTAAAATAACGTAATGTAGTTTATAATGAAATTTTTCAGTTTTTAGAATCAAATTAGTTTGAGAAATTTTAATTTTATATTTATGTTTTGTTGAAGGATAATGTAATCGTTATTCATTTGAACAACTGTTTTGATTTTATAGTAATATTTACATTTTTTGGTACTCAATTTAATGTACTAAATTTTATTTAAAACATGCATTTTAACGAATTATCAATATAATAGAAATTGAATGCAAAATATTCACGTATTATTGACACTATTCGAGAATATTAATTATCTACCACATTTTTTCTAAAAATATACCCGTGCAATTTTGCACGGGTTTAAAACTAGTGTTAAGTTGGTAATAAAACCCAAAAGTTACACACAACTAATAATTTAATATTTTAAAAATGATTTTTTTAACCTTAAAAGGTGATTCTTTTTACCTAAAAGGATACGAGATAGATCCAAATCCAATCTAGATCCCGTGGAACAAAATATGGATATGGGAATTTCTGATCCTGTGGATATGGACCAAATTTGAATCCACGACAAGAATAAAATATGGATCTCGATCTTATAGGTTCTTATCTAAATCCTATTCATTGTCATCCCTAATGGTACCTCACAAATATCGATCTTAACATGTTACCCCGTTTAATACACATTATTTTACATTTAACAAGTGATTCAAATTATGAAAACATGTTTTTTTATTACAAATGAATTTCACCAAATATGGATAAGATCTTAAAATTTGTTATGTATTTATCATGTTCTTGCTCTAATTTTACAAATTTGGCACATCAAATTATAATCTACTCCAAAACATAGAGTAAAAGATTGTATAATTGTGTTTTTATAGACTTTTTATTTGTATTTCGAATTTTAAAAAGAGAAAATAACAATTTATCAAACATTTTAATATAATCCTAGGTATATTGCTGATAGTGTGTAGGGTCACAACTCACAACTGATAATGTAAGTTTCCATGCAAATATTTCTACTTCCCTTTACAAAATTTTAATTTGTTTCAATTGGATTATTGATAGCATTATTATTTACACCCTCTATTTTTCTATTTTCTCCCATTTCCTTTATATGACAAATTACCTATTTTTTCCCATTTATTTTATTTTTGGGATATTCTACATGTTACCCCTCAATTTTTCGACTTTCTACGTGGTAGCCCTACACTTTTTAAAACGTACATGGTACCCCTAATTGTTGTCATTATCACTACGTGTACCCCTAAACTTTGTTTTCCGTCAATTAAACTCATTTTTAAGCGTTAAATGATTACTTAGACGCATAACCAAACTTGACATTTATCATCTCATGACATAAGGACTCTATTAGAATTAATATCCATTCTTTGGACGTTATAATTTGGCAAAGATCAATAACTTTTCCTTCACCTTTTTTTAGCTCATATATATCTATAAATATTAGGATCGAGATGGATATTGAGCCTAATAGAGTCCTTATGTCATGTGATAATAAATGACAAGCTTCATTACGCGTTCAAGTTATCACTTAAAGCTTTAAAATGAGTTTAATTGACGTAAATAAAGTTTAGGGGTACGCGTAGTGATAATGACAACAATTAGGGGTACCATGTATGTTTTAAAAAGTGTAGGGCTACCATGTATAAGTCAAAAAATTGAGGGATACCATGTAGAATATCCCTTTATTTTTTTTATTTTGGACATACAAATGACAACTTGGTCCTTGTCCCATTTCATAAATTACAAAGTGTCATTGAATTAGTAAGCTAATTATGTTTTGGATTAATTTGTTAAAACGAATTAATGGATCAGCCCAAAACTGATTAGGGTAATGACTCCTCCAAAATTTTGGCCCAATTTACAAATTTCCCTCTAAAAAATCATACCCATGTTCATCCCCATAACTACCCCCAGCAAAATCTACCCATTCATTACTGCATGTTAAACCCTAAAGACGCTCATCTTTATAATCTCCGCCACTTTTCTCTCTTGGAACCCTAACTCTTTAGAAATTTTGTCCTCTTCGTATTCTCCACCACATATTTCTCTCAATTTGATTTTCTCTGCGCTTTGTATTCCTACTCCCTTCGTATTCTCCACCTTCAACTTGCGAATCACTTCCTTCTGTCCACCTCCTTCATCCGCTCATATGTTACTCAAAAATCGTTGCGATTATTATTGGCGTTGTGATGTTGCATGTCAATACTGAGATGGTGTTGACGATTCTTTTAATGATAAATCAGAAATCCATAACACACCTTGGTTTATTAATTTGGATGAAGATTCATCTGATTTTGGCGTTGACGTTGTTAGATCTGGTGATGTTGTTGCCGGATCTGGTTGTATTACCCCAAAACGCCAGAAGTCTGAAGTACTTGAAGATGAATCTCCAAGTACGAAAAGGTTCAACGGATATTGTAACCAATTTCTTGAGAAACAAAGAGCCCGTAAAAATTTATTAGGTAAACTTCTGCTTTTTTAAATTGTATACCTTTTTTTAAAATTTTTTCGTTGATTTAAATTTTATTTATTAATAATGTGTTTTCTGCATGTTGAAAGAGGACAAAATGAGGAAAAAGGAGGAGTAAATGAAGGTTAAAGGAGCCAGATGGGGTGTTGAAGAAGATGAAGGGGAGGGGGAAAAGTTGGGGACAAAGAAGAGGAAGAGGAGTCTAAAAGATGAGTGAGAAACAACGGAGGTTCATTCCAAACTATTCATTTTTTTAATATAGTTGTTTCTGCATGTTGGTATTTATTTTGCTGTAGGCTTCTGCATGTGTTGTTTGGTTCTTATCTGCTGGTATTAGTAACTATTGTTCTGCTAGTATTAGTAATTATTGTTGTTCTGCTGGTATGGGTAACTATTGTTGTTCTGCTGGTATCTACTATTGTCTGCTGCTGGAATCTGTTGTTGGTATCTGTTGTTGTTCTGCTGGTATTAATAACTATTGTTGTTCTGCTAGTATGGGTAACTATTGTTGTTCAGCGGGTATCTGCTATTGTTTGCTGCTGGAATCTGTTGTTCTTATCTGTTGTTTGGTTTGTGTTTTGCATTATTGTATATGTTGTTTTCTTCAGTAAGTATATATGTAATGGTTAATATGCATTATGGTATCATGTTGTTGTCTGTTGCTGGTATCTGCTGTTGGTACATGTTATTCATATTTGTTGTTTGGTTCTGTTGTTTGGCTTCTGTTTTGCATTATTGTATCTGTTGTTTTCATCAGTAAGTATGTAATTGTTAAAATGCATTATGGTATCTATTGCTGGTATATGTTGTTCATATTTGTTGTTGGGTTCTATTGTTTGGCTTCTGTTTTTTATTATTGTATCTGTTGTTTTCTTCAGTAAATATGTAATGGTTAATATACAGTTAGTATCTACTGTTGTTTGCTGCTGGTATCTTGTAACACCCCAAGAGTCGGGTTGTTACATATCTGTTGTTCATATATGTTGTTTGGTTATGTTGTTTGGCTTCTGTTTTACATTATCGTATATGTTGTTTTCATCAGTAAGTATGTAATGGTTAATATGCAGTTAGTATCTGTTGTTGTCTGCTGCTGGTATCTGTTGTTGGTATCTGCTATTTATATCCGTTGTTTGGTTCTTTTGTTTGGCTTATGTTCTGCAGTATAATATCTATTGGTCTATGCTCAATGATATGATAAAAAAATGCTAAGTATTTTGAGAGCTTGTTGCCTTGAATTGTTATAAAAAATGACAGAACATTTGATTCCACCATACATTGTTTGTGTATGAGTTTTAATTGAATAACTAGTTGTAGGAGGCCTTTCTATGACCACCATGACATATAGTTATTCAGTTGTTACCATTTGCACTAACAGTCTATAGCTTATTGAGGCATTTGTTCTGCTCATATTGTATGCTCAATGATAAAAGTGCTTACTGCTTTTAGAGCTTTATGTTGGTTATTGTCCTCTTTGCTTCTTGGTTGATATGCTCAATGATAAAAAATGCGCACTGCTTTGAGAGCTTTGTGTCCAATTATGACTGCCTATTCTATTAACTGATGTTCAATTGTGGTTGCCTATTTTGTTTTGAGAGTTTACTGTTGGTTGTTGCCCTTTAAGCTTACTTCTGCCTCTTTGCTTAGTGATTAATATGCTCAATGATAAAAATTGCTTACTGCTTTGAGATCTAAAATGTTGCCTATTTTATGCTGCATATTCTATATTCTGATGTTCTATTGTGGTTGCCTATTCTGTTTTGAGAGTTTAATGTTTTTGTTCCCCTTTAAGTTTGATGTTGCCTCTTTGCTTATTGGTTAATATGCTCAATGATAAAAACTGCTTACTGCTTTGAGAGCTAAAATTTTGCCTACTCTATATTCTGATGTTCCATTGTGGTTGTCTATTCTGTTTTGAGAGTTTAATGTTTCTGTTGCCGTATAAGTTTACTGTTGCCTCTTTGCTTATTAATTAATATGCTCAATAATAAAAATTGCTTACTGCTTTGAGAGCTAAAATATTGCCTATTATATATTCTGATGTTCAATTGTGTTTGCCTACTCTGTTTTGAGAGTTTAATGTTTCTGTTGCCTTCTAAGTTTACTGCTGCCTCTTTGCTTATTGGTTAATATGCTCAATGATAAAAATTGTTTACTGCTTCGAGAGCTAAAATGTTGCCAAAATTTATTGCAATAAAGTCCTATTGATTCTTACAAAATGTTTCATACCCAAGTGATGTTTATGGTTTAAACATTTCTACAACTAAACTGTTTACAAAAGAAACTTGCACTTAAATGGGATGACTTAAAGTTAGTGGAACAATTATGTCTTGTAAATTTGCATCCATGTCTGCCTCATGTAGATAGTTTTAGACAGTCTCTTATAATCACTTCATCTGCAAGTAGATTTCTCGGAGTGTCCCAACAAGTCTTTGTGCTTTTTTCTTCAAATATGGATCTTGTCGTCATTGTGACCCTTGCTTTTGATTATCTCCAACGTACATGATTGTAAATTTAGCCAAACATCACTAAGAACTTAGGCTGGTTCATTATTACATGCTTCAATTACATTTGGTACCAGTTCATCAATAGTGCTTGCCCTTTTTTGGTCTGGAGTGATTGAATTGATCTGAAAAAAGCCAAGCCTAGCACATTAAGATCAAGTGAGTTTGGTGATTGTTATGTGAGATTGATGTTGAAATCATTGGACTTTGCTGCCAAAAAGAAATCTGGATCACTGTTGTTTATATGTGGTTTTGCATTATCTTGTTGGATGGTTATGTCTTTGCTCATTGATGTTGGCCATTTACTTTGAATAACTGGTATTATCTTGCTTATTAACATATCCTTGGTGACTGTCTTGATGATTGAAGCGACTGATTTCGTCTACAAAGTACCAGTATGTCTGTTCTTTGATTTTCTCTGTGCTGGCTGTTGAAATGTGAAGGGAAATATACCTATTTTCCCATCAAACAGTGGATTGCCATCACCATGATAAATTGGCCTTGAAAAGCAGCCATGAACATTACTTTTGTTTTGAAACTCTTACTTTGACATGCCCTATAAGGATCAATTTCTTCAACTAGAAGAGAATAGTTGGCTTGCTCTTGTGTGATGTAAAACTACTTCTCATCAATATGAATGATGTTTCTCATATCTTTAAACTTTAAAGAATTCGATATCCTATCGTAGCTTAAATTTGATAGTGCAAATATCAATCTGTTTAGCTTGTTCTCATCTGTTGATGAAGGATGTAAGGCTGAAGTATGGTCCTTATCTTGCCCCGTTTAACTCAGTTGAATATTGTTGTTGCTGAAACACTAATGACTTCACCAAATGAAGCCATTGATCCCCTTTTCCCCATACTTGTTGCTAGTATCTTTTCTACTGGTACTTCAAGGGTTTATCTCCCCTTCTTACATTTTAGTTTGGAGTTTAACATTAGTTCTTCACCATGTTCTCTTTGTCTTTTTGCAATTCTCCTTACATCAAATATTGTTCTCCTATCTACTTGATATTTGGTTGCTAATATGTTCATTGATCCTCTAATTGGCTTGTCATTTAGAGAATTCTCGAACAAATAGCAACCTATTCTATGCCTCTCATCATTTGGTAAGTTTGGACCACGCATTTTCTGGTAAGGTGTTGGTGAGTAATCAGGTTTTCTACCGTTTTTTGGAATTATGGTAAGTTCACAGTCTGCGAATTCTTGTTTTATTGCTGTTATTTTTTTGCAGTTTTCTTGTTTTTGTCGTCCTTTTTGGATAATTAGTAACGGTTTTGTGTAGTGCATGATATTAATGAAGGAAAATAAAGAAGGAAGATTCTGATTGAGAATGAAGAAGTATTTATTTTAATGAAGAAGAAGTGAAGGTGAACCGATATTAGTATGTAAAAGGTGATGTAATGATGTTAGGTTTTGTATAGGGTAGTAGTGTAAAAGATGATGTAACTGTGTAGGTAGCTTTTGGGGGAACATTTATGAATATTTGAATTTCCCTCATTCTCTTTTTGGTGGGAAACAACCACAAATTACTTACTGATTAATTTAATCAATTTTATTTAAGCCTAAGTAATTCAGTGCAAGTTGGATCATTACTTTTTCAGATTTTAATACAATGCCTTAATTCATGTGCAAATTAGAATGTATAGAAAATAGAAAAATGGAGGGAGTATTATTCTTATATATTGCCTCATATATAGGTCGAATTTTTTTATACCACAAACTTATAAACTAAAACTAAATTACAATAAAAAAAATGTAGAATTGAGGGAGTAAATTATTTCATCATTTCTCAACGACACATTATACAATTTTCGTGAGAACAAATGAACTGCTGTTTATACCATCGAATTAACTAGTGCCACATTGGCACCTAGCAATCCTATGTGATTAACTGATTATCCCTTTCGCCCCAATTATTATTTACCTTTGATTAAAACACCTTTTAGAAAATAAAATGGTAAATAGAATAAGTGAGACGGAGGGATATTTACTAATGAGTAATGAATTAACTAGAAGTCAACAATAATTAGGAATTGTAAAAAATACACATATTTCATCATTTTCTTGGCTCCACAACTTTGTTGCCATTTGGTTGTACACTTAAAGGAAGAGATGGCATTTCTTTGACGGCTATATCATCATCTTTAATTGCATTCTCATTATCGTAATCTTTGCCTTTTCCCCATATCACCATATACAATCCTCCAACAATTACCAATGCACCAATTATCCTGTCAAAATAAAATTTATGAGATGTGTCGCTATATGAAATGATAACTCATTTATTATAACTAGATGTATAAATTTCTTATTAAAATGATTTGTCTTATAATTTGAGACCGTTTTATTTTAAAACTTATGTCACATAAATTACATCAACTCGTTTAGTTTCTTTATAAGCATGTAGTTTTTGGCTTTTACCAATTGGTTTGTTATTAGTGGGAAACAATAATGTTGACACAAATCATGGACGATAAAATGATATTGTTGCATTGTATGTAACCGATTTAACTTTTTCGACTAAATAAACGTGTTAGTTTGCTCTTTCGAGCAAAAAGAATTTGATATTCGTTTGTGAACGTTTCATTTTTAGACTATTTTAGTGGAGTTATTAACTGATAATCGTCTATGTGTTTGTGTATCTAATATTATCAGTATCATTTGATAAACGAAAACCCGTCTTATGATTTTCATCTCTAATGGATTTAAAGACTTATTCATATTACTAGTATACTCTATTAAGATGAATAATCTGATTTTTTTCGTGTTACGTAAGCTAAATTAATTTTTCTCCTAGTCGGAAATGAAAAATAAAAGATACTCTCTAGGCAAGAGATATATGAAATCCGTACCTCCCTAGGAACATTTTCTCGGCCATGAAGAAAGTGCTTAAAATGGCAACAATAACCATGCAGAGGGGAGTAAAAGCAGTAACAAAAACAGGACCTCTTTCTTTCATCACTAATCCTTGAATGTAATACGCCAGCCCTGAGCAAAATATGCCCTACACAAAACATGTCCACGTAAAAATTAACAAGCTGAAGTTATAGATATATACTCCCTCCGTCATAATCATTTATATGGAATATTAGTTGAAGAACATACACTGTAAACAGCGGCCAATAAATTGGCATCCCATCCAATTGCCCAGATAGCAGATTTACCCTTTTCCATTACAAGGGCAACTGCAGTTCCTTCAAGTGTTCCCAATAAACATATCCATGCTGTTAGAGATAGCTCTGCTGGGTATGTTTTCAACGTGATTGCCTATATAAATTTAATAATTAAACTAATTAGCTCGCTAATAATCAATTTCACAAATTCTACATATAATTACTATCTCTCGTTTGGTTGCCCCCATAAAAATGAGTGAATTGGGAAATCCCATGATTTGAAAAAAATGAAGATGTTTGGTTACTCCCAGATCATGGAATTTTCTTTTTCCTAAAATTTCCAACTCCTCCATTATGGAGGATTTGATACCTAGGCCCCCCTAGGTAATTGGAAACTCCTACGTTAATTCAACTACATGATGTCAACCAAACGAATTTTAGGCAATTCACATGAATTGACCAATTCACGTGTTTTGCAAAATTATGAGAAATTAATTTTGGTATGACAACCAAACGAGGCCTAATTACAATTTAACTTTACTTGGTCTAGTAAGTACGGAATAGTTGAATAGTACTCGTGATTGTAATACATAGGCTCTATTAACGATATAAATGGATTTGAAATAGCAGATGTCAGTTAGCAAATTTGACTAACAAAACAAATTAGCTTAGTTAAGAAAGATTGAGCGTTTGGTAATTTGCTAGTTAGATGGCAATTAGATTATTTTAATGTATAATCGAAACTGTTGTTACAATCACGAGGTCTGGGGTTTTAGCTTCGTCTTTGCTCGTATGCTATCTCAATATGTCATTTATTATACACATAAAAATGGTAAGTTGATTGATCAATTTTTGTATTTAGGACCTAATTCACTATATGGTCTAATATCCCGTTTGCTAAATATAACCTGAATCACCGTGAAGTGGTAGACGATGTGCCTATATTAAATTGGGGTTGAGCGGCGATGAACTTAATTAATTTTAGTATCCTAATGCTGCATGATGTCTCCTATCAACCCCATTATGTAAAGTAATAGCATTAAGGAAAGTAAGCAAGAAAAGAAACCTGAAGAATGACAAAAGCAGCCCAACAAAAGCAACCAATAGTGATCATAATGGAGCCCTTAATAGCTTCGTGCACGCTAATATCAATTGGTTTCACGCCATTTGTACCATTATTTGTTGCTGCTGCTGATAAAAACGTAAGGGCAGGTCCTTTTACAAGCGTCATCATCATTGCTCCACCAACCGTTGCTACGGTTCCTACTATCTTTGCTTGACTCCTTATGCTCCTGCACTTCACCGTTTCTAACCTGCATTCATTTTATTATCAAACTTAAAGTCACGATGATTGAATCTCGATTCGCAAATTGTTGTATAGACGGTCTCATAAGTCATACCCAAGGATCCAAGCCACCACAAATGTTATGGCTGGAAGAATGTTAACCATTGTCGCCGCAAACGTTGCACTCGTGTACTTCATTCCAATGAAATATAAGTTTTGATCGAGTACAGGCCTAATGCAAATTCCAATTCAAAAATAAGCACTTTGATTCAAATATATATCCGACTTCGAGTATGTAAAATTAGGGATGTCACTGGGACGGTACAAGTGGATACCCCCAACACCCGCCCCAACTAGCCTCAGTTGGGGCGGGAACTGGTAGAGTTTTAACGGGTGGTGGGGCGGGAACGTGTACGAAAATCGTACCCGTCATGGGTAATAGGGCGGGATGGTTTTGCGTGTTACCTAATTCATACCCGCCTACCCGCCAATTATTATAAAAATTAATACCAGTTTTACGATAATTTTACAAATATTATTTGTTATAATTAAGACGTAATGTTAAAAATAGTTATTTTATAAAGTATTTTACCAACTTCTGTGATAAATAACTAAAATTATAAAAACAAACTCCTGGAAATAAAAATTAATAGTGATTAAAACAACTCGTACGAAAAAAAATAAAAAATATGGTGCAGCGGGTTAATGGGTAAGTGGGGAGGGGCGGGATGATTTTGGAAACTTGTACTCGCCATGGGTGGTGAGGCGGGATGGGTACGAAGTTTTCCTGATAGTACGGATTCGGGGAGCATATATCCAGCATAGCCCCGCCCCAATGACATCCCTATCTAAAATCATATACCGCTACACCAACACACGCTTATATATATATAGTAAATACGTAATGATTTTATTAATTAGAGTAACTTATGTTATACTCCGTAACCATAAGTCTCTCTTATATATACTACGTAATTGTACTAGAATTAATTAAAACATGTGTTTTGGAGAAATCATTACTCGAGCACACTGAGTAGCAATATCTTGATAAACATGGAGCACGTCATCTTTGGTCTCACTTTCCTGTGAACAATCAAAGCATACACAATACTTTATTATTAATGACGTAAGTACTTTTACTACTCAATTTTCTTGACTAATTTAACGTCAATAAAATGAGTTTACTCATTATAACATAATTCCGATACCATATTTCCCACGTATGTGAGAAGATGATATTGAAATTGAGCTCATTTCGCATGTCCGCGATAATAGGGAAAGAAGGGCATGTACTTGTCCAAAACAACAGCAAATGGAGCAACAACGATAGTAGCGACTGCATGGCGGTAAACAACGAGAACATAATTGCTCATCCCATGGTTGAGTGCAACCTTAGAGAGGATGTCCATGCCTGCTAAACCAGATTGAAGAAATATAACTGCTATAAATGGTTTTGCTTTATTAAAAAATGCCATATTTTCTTTTATTATTTTTGTTTGCCTAAATAAGAGTGATCAATTATTGTACATGTGTAACGAAAGAGCATGCAACAAGTTTGTATTTATAGTAGTGGAATCGATATTATGGAGTATGAAGTACGGAGTACTCGTATATTTTCTAGATCAATTTGGATATCTCGATTCCTTACAACCGTTTATACATTATTCGGAAAGGATGTAACGGTTCTAACTTTACACAATTGATTGTGACGTGATGTGTAGAAGAATTAATATACTAAAAGTGAATCTATAAAAGATAATGGACTATCCATTATTTTTGAGGTAATGGAGAAGATCCTAACTCGTTTATATAGTACATATTCACCAACAAAGCCATTACATGCAGACTAGGTAGGTTATACCACTGATTGTATAAAACCGGTGGTATAGTTACCTTAAGCGTACAAATTATAAGCTTTATTGTAAGTTTGAGTTACTTTATAAAAACATTTAGTTCAAAAATTATAATATGTTAAGAATAATATTTACGATATTACTTCGATAAGATATCATCTTCGATATTACTTAGTAAATATTGGTAAAATATATTATCTTGTAAATTAAGTAAGATTATATATTACTTGCTTGATTCTACGAGTTTGTTTAGGAAATCAAAGATTGAGGAGCGTAGGATGTATCAGTATATAGATAACAATGTATCAGTACTTTGAAGCATCAATGTGAATAATACTTTTACCATCATCTTTTCCTTTTAAAATTCACATGGTATCAGAACACTAGAGGATCCATTTTTTTTTCAAAAACAAACAAAACAAAACTCAAAACGAAAATACTACATACATCTCATTTCACCATGACCGGTGATAATACAAAATTGAAAGGAAGTGGGGGCAGTCCAAAGACAATTCCCATAACGTCTCTGTTATATCTTCATCCATCCAACAACCCCAATTTAAATGTCACACAATTTTTTTTGATGGCACAAACTACGACATGTGGGCTGACGCGGTGAAGAATGGTTTGGATGCTGAGAACAAATTAGCTTTTATTGAGGGAAGAGTTAAGAAACCCGAGTGCACTAACAAGGAGGACAACCTCGAATTAGTAACATGGCGTCAATGTAATGCAATGTTACGAGCATGGCTTTAGAATGTAATAGACCCGAAACTTCATCCGAGTATCACGTTTACTCAACCAATTGAAGATGTTTGGGAGGAGTTGCGGGGACGGTACTCGGCTGGGAATGCACCAAGAGTTCACCAACTCAAGAGTGAGTTAAATGAATGCAAGCAAGGCAAGGAGACAGTGGTGGAGTATTATACTAGACTTAAGGTGATTTGGGATGAATTAGCCAAATACAGCAAAATCAAAGGCTGTAATTGTGGCGCAGCAACATCAATAACGAAAGAGAGAGGAGGAAATGGTATACCAATTTCTGATGGGTTTGGATTCGAAGTTGTATGGAACCGTTCGAACAAACCTGCTGATGGAAGATCCAATTGGTGAGTTAAATCGAGTATATGCGTTGATACTAGAGAAGAACGTCATGCCTCACTTACCAAAGTAAAATAGGAACGAAATCACGCCGCCATGTCAGTTAAAACTCACGGCGCGCGGGGAAGACACGGCTATAATAGAGACAATGAGAACGAATCAGAAAATCCAGCACAATGCACTCACTGCTGGAAATATTATCATACGGAAGAAACCTGTTATGATAAGCATGGGTATGAAGTGGTGAAAGCACGGGAAAGAGGACGAGGACACAGAGGTCGTGGCACTGGGAACCGTGGCAGGGGACGAAGCCGCGGAAATTACCAGGTGAATGTTGTAACAGGAAATACAGGAAATACAGAGGAACAGGTACAGAAAAACATATCGTTTATACTGCTGAAGAACTCGACATGTTGCGACTTCTGTTGAACACACATACTGATGCAACATAAACTCTCAGTATACCAGATGGAATGCTTAACGAATACATGGAAAATTGGAATGCTTAACGAATACATGGAAAGGGGATTGTTCAACAATCAGTATACCAGATGGTAGAAGAGTCGAGGCCACGATTCATGGCGAAGTTAGATTAAGTGACAAATTTGTTTTAAGAGATGTCTTATTTGTACCCTCCTTTACTTGCGATCTCATTTCAGTTCAACAACTCATCCATGAGAACAATTGCTTAATAACATTTTATCCGATTTTTTTGTAAAATGCAGGACCGGACTACGAGGATGATGATTGGACGGGGTGAGCATCGGGAAGGGGTATATTACTATCAACAGGACAACATGGAGATAGCTGGTACAATGACGGTTGAAAATGAGAGTCGTCTGTGGCATAGAAGGGTCGGGTATCCTTCGAAAAGTATTTTTTCTCGTTTTTATGATTTAGTTGGACACAATTTAATTTGGAATTATGATGAAGTTTGTGATTCATGTTGTAGGGCAAAACAATCCCGTACCCCGTTTAAATCCAGTAACAGTAGGTGTGATGTTTTATTTTGACTTATATACTGTGATATTTGGGCGGCATACAAGGTAGCAAGCTTGACCCGAACACATTATGTTCTCACGATTGTCGAGGAGATTATATGAAGCTTTTCTGTCAAATGGTTAAAAATCAATTCGAGAAAACCGTTAAAATAATTCAAAGTGATAATGGGACGGAGCTATATATGGTCTAGAGCTATCCAACAATATTACGAAGAGAATGGCATATTTTTTCGCACTAGCAATGTAGACACTCCACAGCAAAACGGTCGAGTTGAGAGAAAACATCGTCACTTGCTAGAAAAAGCTCGTGCATTGTGTTTTCAGGGAAGACTAACATTACGTTTTTTGCTCGAGTGCATTATGACAGCCGCTTATTTAATAAATAGAACACCCACGCCCATGTTAGACGGAAAACCCCATATGAAATTTTATATCGTAAACTACCCAAACTTGACAATTTACGAGTGTTAGGTAGTTTATGTTATGCCCACAATAAAGATAGAACCCGAGAGAAGTTCGGAAAACGAGGTAAGAAATGCGTTTTTATTGGGTATCCACATAGCAAAAAAGGGTGGAAAGTTTATGATTTGAGTGAACAACGAGTCTATGTTTCATGTGATGTCAATTTTTACGAAAACTAGCACCCTTTGTCTGAGTAAAAAACCATCTCACAACATGAACTTAACAAAAACATCAAATCTCACGTTAATCATCCTCAATCTATTAATTATGGCAACAAAGTTGAGGGACGTTCAGTTGTGAGGGGGAGTGAGCATTTAGAATTATCTCAAGAAGAGGGTAATTTGGGCGAAACAAGGGAATTTGAAATGTCAGACACAAGAACTCATTCTGAAACTAGAAATGCAAAATAGAAACTCAGTCTGAGTCTGACTCTGAAACAGAGGGAAATCATAAAAATAATGAAGGCGCAGAGCAGGCCATTGTGATAAGTACACAAACAGAAGAAGCAGTAATGGGTTGTGGAGCAAGAGAAATATATGAACTCGTATGGAAGAAGGACTATTATTGCAAATCGACAAGAGTAATTACCCCAAATTTGAATGCTCATTACGCACAATCAGCATTCTTCGAAGTCAGGTACTCGGTATCCTTTAGACGATTATATTATTACTAATTGTTTCTCAGATATTCATAAACCTTATTTTAAATTAATTAAGATATTTTTCGGAATTTAATAATATTTTATTTAAATTCGTAAACTTATATTTTTGAGATATTGTGTAAATTTCGTCTTGAGATTTATTTAATCTTGGGATGTAATATAATTTCATTGGCATTTCCGTAACAAATATTCCCGAACATTTGATTTAAAACCCGTCTCAATTTACTTGTACTTCAAAGAAAATAGAGAAAGGAAACTTCCTAACCCTTTCCCCCATCATCTTCTTTTGTGTTCTTCAAGTGAGAAAATAAGAAATCAGTAACTCATTTCTCATCTCAAATAAAATCCCCAATCCACAAATCTCTTCATAAAATCTTCATTTCTTATCGGAATCTAGCGATTCTTGCGCCTATAGATTCGTGAGATCGTCTCCGTCGTTTTAAGGTAATCAATTTCGTATTAGGGTTCGATCGATTTCTGGGCTGTTCCACCCTAGCTCGAAATTCGTGCCTCCATACGGTGTTTTTGTTGATTTAGGCGGTGCTTGTGTCAACCCGGAAGAAAACTTGTTGATTGTTGAAGAGGAACTTGTGGATTTCGCTAAGTAAAGGTGACGATAATGAGAAACTCGACCTATGTCATATATTAGCATTTCTATGTGATTTCGTTGTGTTTATGGTGAAGTTAGTAATGGTTATGACTCATGAGAACTTTGTTGTGGTTCACAAACGATTCTTATGTTGTTTATATGATGAAGTTTATATGGGTGGTGTTTATTTGACATATACATGAGATGGGTAGAAATTGGGGAAATTAATATGTAATCACAAGAGAGATGTTTGATAACATGTTCATATGCCTAATTGATATGATATTCATGTTGGGATTGATGAAATGCTGATAGAATGTGTATAGGAAGGATTATAGAAGAATGTGAATGTTTAAGAATGTCGAAATATGATATCGCGGGAATAGGGGGTTCCCAGCCGGTCGGCGGCCGGCAGCCGGCTGACTGGCTGAGAATCGTCATGGGGTAATTATTGTTTGTCTTGCAGAAGTTTGTGAATGGGGCTCCCAGTTGGCCGGCTAACGGCCGGTGAGCCGGCTAACGGCCGGTGAGCCGGCTAAGGACCCCTTCCCCTTTGAGAAATAGTATAGGAAGTTGGCGAGGAGGGATCCCGAGTCAGGTGGCCGGCAACCGGTCCACCGGCTGAGGACCCATTCTCCTTTTATTGAATTGTAAAGGCTGTCGTGGGGGAATGGACTCCCAGCCGGCCCACCGTCTGCCGGTGGCAGGACGGCTGAAAGCCCCTGCCCTTTGTAAATTGTTGTAACTTATGATTCACATGTCGGCGTATTGATTCTTCTTCCGTATGATTCGTATGCTTATTTGGAGTCCCAGAAATTGTGCGGCGCTTATGTTGGGTTCGGGAATGGATTTGAGGAGAAAGACCCCCCGGCCGGGCAACCGGAAGGGAAACCGTCTCTCGCCTCAAATTAGTTTCCGAAGTCGGCTAAGTGTTGAATGGATGATTAGTAATGACATATATATATATATATATATATATATATATATATATATATATATATATATATATATATATATATATATATATATATATATATATATATATAATGTTTGTCAATCGAGTGTGAGTTATTGTACATCTTTGAGATGACATTGTGTGATGTGTGTAAACCTGCTGTGCGCTGCAATATTACTCGAGTTCTCACCTGATTGCATTATGTAGCTAGTTGGCCGTAGTAGCTTGGTCCTCACGGTTAGGTCTTAGATTGTCTACCCGCCTTAGGGCATATCTCGTTCCTTTCTAGTTCGAGTCTTGGGGGTGCTTCATGCGCTTGTCGAATCGGGGATCGTAATTTGTTTACGCTCCGAGAGTCTGGCCAGATTTAGACTAGGACAGTCATTTGTTGTCGTCCTACCAGGGGGTTGTATAGTCTAAGATTGGGGATTTCTGTAGTTGTATAGACGAGTCGATTTTCGGCCTGCTCATTGTAGTCTAGTCGAGTCAATTGTTGGCCAATCTAGTCGGAGTCGAGTCACTTGGTTGACCTATCTCATTATTTGTAGAGTCTCTTGGTTGACCTATCTCCTTATTTGTAGAGTCACTTGGTTGACCTACCTTGTTAGAGTCAAGTCACTTGGTGACCTACTTTTGCGTTGATGAATCAGTTGTCGAGCATGTTTTAGTTTGTGGTCATTGATGTATGATATTTGGTTATCGATAGTAATCACATGATGATATATGTTAATGCTTCTCATAATCTGTATTTTTGTTGGAACATGTTGATGTGTTCACCTGTGTATGTGTTAGTGACAATAGGTGGCGAGGAGAACCTCTAGTCACTCCCCACTGACTGTGGCGTACATGTTTTCATGTATGTAGGTTGATGATGTTTACAGGGGGTTACGTTGAGGCTAGCGAGCGATGATCCTTCATCGAATGACATTACCTTTACCGTGTAGCTAGACCTTACTTTTGTGATACAGTTTTATGTCTGTAGGGATATCCTATCCCGGGCTTGGTTATGTATTTAATACTTATTACTTATCTATGTTTTATTTCTTCCGCATCTTTGGGTATTGTAATTCACCTCGTATATTAGTTAAATATGTTTAAAGTTTTAATTCCGCGCAAAATTGCATGCTTTTGTATGTTTTACTTTTCGCTGCGCGAGGGGTTTTACAGTTGGTACCAGAGCGTTATCGCTCCCGACGCACTCATGTAATCCCCAAACTTAACTTGACCAAAAATCCAAATAATGAATGAGAGATTGGGTAGACTTAAGGACAAGTGGTAGTCTGTTTGTGCTTTGTTAGGGATACGTCTAACGGTTTGTTCTTATGAATCCGAAAAATGATGGGACCGAGTACCTCTAAGAGTGTGCCGATGCAAACTCTCCCGCGAACTCTACCGAGTTGTCAAGCTCAGACGAATGCGCCTCCTCCCTCCCAAGTGCGACAGGAAGACTTCCAACCCGGAGGATTTGCTTGGGTGACTGCCCAAATGTGGAGGAACGCTGCTAAGACCTACGACGGTGAGGCTGGTCCTTTGGCCCTTACTGAGTGGTTCTTCGACATGGAGAGGAATTTCGCTGTGCACGATGTAGCCCCGAAGGATCAAGTGAGGTTGGCATCACAATTTTTGGTGTGCGAGGTTGGCCGATGGTGGAGAATCACGAGCCCTACATCAGTACCTGACCCTTTGCTCACCTGGAGCCGCTTCAAGACCCTAGCTGGAAAGAGGTTATATCCCAAGTTTCTGCGCCAACAGAAGATGACAGAGTTCATGGACCTTCACAAGGGGACCCTATCTGTGCAGGCTTTCACTGGTCGATCGTGGAGTTAACTTTTTTTGCCTCCCAGTTCGTCGAGGATGATGAAGATAAAGCCTACATCTACAGGAGCAAGCTCAATGCAGAGACTGGGAGCTTGTTGAGCCGTAACTCGATGACATTCACAGAGACCTACCTCAGTGCTCTACGGACCGAAGATCCCTATTAGATGTTCTATGAGAGATTTGGAGCTCCTTCTCCTCCTTTCCTTCTCCCTTTGCATGACCAGCGAGGCAAGAGACCGCTCAGTCCTCTTCCCTCCTCCTCTCACTCTGGAAAGGGGAAACACCTACTGGCCAGTGAGCAACCTACTGCAGCTAACCCGGACACAAACTACTTTGGCAGACCTCGTTCTGGTTTATTTCTTCAAACGTAACCTAGTGTACATAGAGGCCCGTTAAGATCATATCCTCCCTCCTTAGACTTCTGTTAGTATACCTTGAAGCTATCTTCATAATTGATAGTAAACCTGGTTATTTTGTAAACTGTCCTCATTTCAAAGAATTTGAAAATAAAAGTTTATTTTTGGAAGGTTAGGTTTAAAGAAAGTGGATAATTTACAACTTTGATAGATTTCAGTGTTGATTTGTCATTTGAACTCGTTATTGGAGACGTCTGATAAAATGTACTATGCTCATCGACACCGGATCGATCTAAATTTTGTGATTTTAATTGATTTTATCTTGGACTTGCCTTTGGATTGGGCGTCAGGTTCTTGAATGCGAAACGAGAACCCCAACGTTCCTTAACGGAGACTTGTGCTATGGAAATTATTTTTGAAATCCTGGAAAGAAATCTGAGTTTTAAGTTATCGAAATCCCGTTAAATATTTTGGTTTTATCATTGTCTTTGTATCCTTTACTCATTGTTTTCAAGTTTCAAGGACGAAGCTTTTTGAAATACTAGTTTTAAACTCGTGCAAATTGCACGGGTATGTAATTTAAATAATTTTATTAGAAAAAGGTTATTAAAAAGAAAGTATGATTATGTTTTCAATAAAATCGTACTTAAGAAATTGGATTTTAGTTATATATCACGTTTGCGATTAAAAGTTTTAAAACGGTAGGTGAAGTTTAGATATAATACATCGGGTGTAATCGTACGATTACTAAGTTGAATTATGATTTGTCCTTTTTATATCTAAGTTCTAACTATGAGTTGCTACTTGACATGATAACTGAAAGGGCTAATTAAAACACATAAATATACTATAAAATGAAATTTTTGCTAAATATTAATATAAAATTAAACGCATTTACTGGTCATAAATGGAAAAATAAACAGTGATTACGTTAACTCTAAAATTTATTTATAATTTGTAAGGGCAAATATTGAATCATATTAAACCCCTTAAATTTTGAGCTGAACCGAAGTGTCATGTCCAAAAAAGCACCAACAAAAGCATCCCAACGCACAAACTCAAGAGCTGACTTTTGACCCTAATCCGCATTGATTTGATCCAATATAATTCGACCTAAATGTTTATTATTTAGCGATGACCATTAGTTCATTACCCATATATAATATAATATAATAATAGTTGACTAAACCAAAGTAACCCGTCCGACGTGACTTGTAATCTTCAAACTTGGAATTAACCTGCTCAAATCCAATCTCGTTGGCCCGTTTGAGTTTTGACATGTGTAATTGTAGATAAGACTATCCAAATAACACATGTCCATTAAAATCACTTAATTAAAATATAAAATAATATTATAAAATATAAAATAATATCTTTATGTTAATTAACTTTTATTAAAATGATAACCTACATATTAAAATATGCTAACTATCATTATAAGATATGAAATTATCAATATCTTTTGTATTAGACTAACCTTATATTATGAGATCTTATGCTACAAAACTGTCCTATATAATAGTTGATGGTAACCTATACTTTCAAATAAATTAAACAATATGGTATAGACTAATGAAATGAAATACATACGGTAAACCACTAACAAAAGGAGCTTGGGCCAAAATTTGTTGACTCATACGTATTACAAACTCTATTGACCCGTATTTAAATACCCCCAAAGAAACACTCATGTATTTACCATTATCATTAATCCCCGTCGTTTAAACTCTCACCCTAACACCTTTAATTTGATGAAATTGATGATGATCATCACTCTTCTATATCCTTCTGAATTGGGTTTGATTCTAACACTACTCACCGTCTAAACAAAACACAAATACATTACTCTTTATTATTTATGCAATAAATTCAAATCACAAAACACAAATGCATTACTCTTTATTATATTTACAATAAATCCAAAGACATGCGGGATAAATTTATAGTTATGCCCAGATTTTTTATTTCAAGGGTCGATAAGATTTGTTTTAATGGTTGTGTGATTTATTTTTGAATATTTTATTATTTACAGTTTGGATCAGAGATTTCATCTAGTTGTTTTTTAGTCTAATTTTACTCTTCTCGAGAGTTTTTTCTTTACAAAATAAATTAATTAAAATATCGCATCTTCTATTGAACAATTTACTAAATTAATTTGGTTAATTTTATTTTTTTAGTAAGTAATAAGTAATGGCAAATAATTAGACCATATTTGTGATGAATTCTTATATCTATATATATATATATATATATATATATATATATATATATATATATATATATATATATATATATAGACTTGGGATCCGGTGAGAACCACCTTACAATGGGAACCTTGTGAGAACTCTACCTTACAGACTTTTTTTTAAAAAATTAACGACATAATTGGATTCGGCATGGAATTTTATAGCTAGAGAACATATTTCTCGGTCTAGAAAATAAATACTAGTGACGGAAATCAGGGTGAGATACTTATTATTTATTTGCGTGCACCTACTAACTAGTTTTACGTATCTATCATTTTTCCGTCACTAGTATTTATTTTCTAGACCAAGAAATATGTTCTCTACCCATAAAATTCCATGCCGAATCCAATTATGTCATTAATTTAAAAAAAAAACTCCGTAAGGAAGAGTTCTCACCGGTTTTCATTGTAAGGTGGTTCTCACCGGATCCCAACCCTATATATATATATATATATATATATATATATATATATATATATATATATATATATATATATATATATATATATATATATTTTAAAAGTCCATTTTATTTTAGTTTAATCTATACAAAAGTATATAAGAAGAACCACTATACATGAATTGGACACGTGTCACTGCCACATTAAAAATTTTCCCGCCCAAATTCCCATGACTGATTAATGTATACAAAATATTGGAAAAAAATATTCTTACCGATTAATGTATACAAAATATTGGAAAAAATATTCTCACATCACTAATAGATATACAAAATATTGCAAATTATTCTTTGAATATCCTTTAATAATTAATCCATATAATACAGTAAAAAATCGGCAACTAATCTGATAAATTTACTTTTGCTTCCCATCTATATTAACTTTGGAAACGAATATTTAGATAATTATTATTATAAAATACACAGAAAAATACGGCAACTAATCTGGTAAATTTCATTTTCCTTCCAATCTATATTAAATACGAAAAAGAATATTTTTATAATTATTAATAAACAATCAAAGAAATACACTCGGGAAAACGACAATTAATCTTTAAATAATCAATCAAAGAAATACACTCGGAAAAAAAAGAGCAAATAATATTTAAATAACCAATCAATAAAAGATAAGCAATCTTGAGTCAATCAAGCTATTGACGTGGAATATATATTGCGTAAAAAATTGTGTAAATCGCATACATGTTCAAACCAAAAAAACAAAAATACTAGATACCTTGAAATTTATATTTGAGTATAATACATGTCATAGCTTAAGGTAAAAATGGAATATATTGTATCATACAGCTATTCTAGGTATAGAATGCAATATGATGAAATCCATAAAAAATATTGCAGTCGTATAAGATGTTGTATTCTTATCTTATAGAAGATATTGCAGCCGTAAAAGATACTATTTTACAATTGTATTCTTATCTTTAATATTGTACGTATGAAATATATTGTACCATACAATTATTGTACGTATAAAATGCAATATGATTCATATATAACTATAATAAAGAAATCATTGGACACATGTCAGTCATTGGTTAAATATTTTTTTGTCCATTAGTTATTTCGTTGTTTATGGTAAAATTATTACTTAGTTTCAAATTAATATTAATTGTGATTATTATATTATAGTATTATTATATTTTCTCTTTTTATAATTTTAGCTAATCATTATCTATATCCATTTATAATTTATTTCTCTTTTATGATTTGATTATGTAAAATTTCTATTTATTTGATTTTAGTTGAGTACTTAAATGTTTACGGAGTATTACTCGGTCAATAATCTCTTATTTGTAAAGAAGTACAAAACATTTGGTAATGTAATTCAATAAACCAATCTTTTTCATACTTGCAAAAATTTAGAATTTAGATTTCTTGTTCAAGGTTTATAAATAATTATACTAAGACATTAATTTTGTATGACTTATTTTTCAAGTTTTTTTTTTCGACAATTCTACTGAGATATTAATTTTGTATGACTTATTTTACGGCAAATAAATGGAACATACTACTAAGGTATTTTCTCACAAAACACATACTTTCCGGAAATGAAAAATGTACAAATTAGTGAATTACGCACAGTTCACCAATACGACAATATCAGTCCAAAACTATGGCATGATGTATTTCCTTATTTACATCCTTTAACTTCTGCCCTCATTGTTTTGTTATACTTTTTTCATACTATACTTAGTAAACGGGTCGAATCAAGTTCCGTCGGACCAATTTGGGCCGGGTTAAGTTTAGTTCATCAATATTTCGGAATAGTTCAGGTTGTGTCGATCATTTTGGGTTTCAGATTTATTTTGATGTGTTGGTCGGTTTAAGTGGGTCGGGTCATTTTCGGGTTAATGATCAAGAGCGAAATCATAATTTTGGATCTGGGTGGTTTCAGATCGGCCACTTCGGGTTGGATTAGTTATCAATCAAGATAATTTAGGTCATTTTGGGTCGGGTCGGATCAATTCGGATTTTGGGTCATATTCGGGTGTTGTAATTGGGTGTCGGATCTTAGTCAGCCTATTTTTGGATCCGTAACAACTATTGTTCTCAAATACTCCGAAATATGACAATAATAAAAGGGTAAACTGTGATAGTCGAGTAACTGAAAATAGGAGCTTATAAATAAAGATAAAAGGCAAGACCAAATATTACTGCAAACCTCAAATTACAAATAACGAATTGTGCCTGACTCTTTTAACTTATTGACAACACTATTATTCTGATTTTTTATACATTTTAAACATTTATCTATATAGAACTACGGACTATTCAACTATGCATTTCCGTGCAATTTGCACGGGTTCTAAGCTAGTACATAATAAAGGAGTATATTATATTTTTTTACTTATTGATAATATAACGATTTATTTTTTTCGTTCCTATTTATTCCAATTAATTAATGAGACATTTCTGATTATTTATGCAATTTGATTGTTGTACGTATAAAAAATGGAGTTTGTAAAAAATGATATGGTAGAACATGGGGTATAGTGTGGGTCCTCTATTTTAAAAAATAAAAACATGTACTTTCAACCACAGTGCGACACCTCAGCACTGTGGTTGTTGCTTTAATAAATTAGATGGGGTGATTGTAACATCCTTTATTTTTGTAAACCTTATTTTAAATTAATTAAGGTATTTTTCGGAATTTAATAATATTTTATTTAAATTTGTAAACTTATATTTTTGAGATATCGTGTAAAATCCGTCTTGAGATTTATTTAACCTTGAGATGTAATATAATTTCCTTGACATTTCCGTAACAAATATTCCCGAACATTTTATTTAAAACCCGTCTCAATTTACTTGTACGTAAAAGAAAATAGAGAAAGTAAGCTTCCTAGCCCTTTCCCCATCATCTTCTTTCTTGTTCTTCAAGTGAGAAAATAAGAAATTAGTAACTCATTTCTCATCTCAAATAAAATCCCCAATCTACAAATCTCTTCATAAAATCTTCATTTCTTATCGCAATCTAGCGATTCTTGCGCCTATAGATTCGGGAGATCGTGTACATTAGACATGTATATAAAAGTAATTACAAATAAATATTTCATTATTGTAAAATTATTAAAAAATAAATTATTCTATTCATTGGATATAAACTATAGCTACGTGATTATATTTCAATATTTATACATTTAATCAAATTATTAAATATTAAATCCCGTACAATTTTAAATATTCAATCCCGTGCAATTTGCACGAGGTCAAAACTAGTTTTATTAAATTTAAATAACATGTCCCGTGTCCTAAATTTCATGACATGTCGTGTCCCGTATCCATATTGGTGTCCGTTTCGGTGCTACCTAATCCGTCACCCACAATTTTTGTTTTGCATTATTGGATGCTCACTCCTTGGACCCCACTCAGCAACAATCGCATTCTAAAGCCAGGTATAAAAATTCATGGCACTAATATATGAATCACAAATTTTTATTAAAGACGGACTCTGTCTGTCACAAGTTGAAGACGGATAGTATTTTTTCTTATAAATTGTAAGTGAAACAACTCGTCAAATATTTTCCCCTCAGTTATTCTCCCACTTGTCTTATTGTGAAATGGATTAATATTTAGCTTATGACAAACATTATCCGTCTTCCGCAACACTTTTTGTATATGAATATCTTACTTTCTGAAACGGTTAACCAATGTTAATGCTGGCTCAGGTGGATTTCCATAATATTAGAAAAGTGGAATCTAATGTTTCATATGGATAAACTAAGACATCATTATTAGCATAGAGTTGGTATATAGGCCGGTCCTGAATATTTTGAGACCCTAATTAAATTTGTAAAATAGGGCTTTAACTCTAAAAAAAATTGTTTAAGTAATTTATGTGTTATGGTCTAATAGTACATTTAAAAAAATCATTTTTTTTTTGAAAAATACTAGTAATTTTTTTCAATGTTAAAGGTGAGGTTGGTTCTTGAATAATATTTTATTTAAATTCAAATTAGGTCACTAAAATATAAGCAAATGAAAAATGAAAAAAATATGGAAGGGTAAAAAAACATGGATGGAAAATAGAACACGTGATCTTCTATTACCTAGTTAGATGCATAACCACTGAATTACATCCCTTATTTTGATCTTTTCATGCATGAAATTTTATTTAACAAAGACCACAACTTCTAATTTCATCTTAATGAGCCCCTTTTAAATTTAAACCCTTGTCATTTGACCCAATAGACACCTCTTAGGGCCGGCCTGCCTGTATGAGGTTTTGTGTAGTAAAATAATTGAATCTATTTATGCAAGAGTCATATCTATGTGTTAAAATTAGTTATTTTTGAATGATCTAAGATAAAAAAAGGAAATATGACGAATAACTACCTAATAAATCTAAAATTTTACATCTTACTACCTAATATAATTAATTTTGCAACTAACTACCTAAAATCACACAATGTTAATCAGTTTGCTACCTTTTTGACGGAAACTAAACTTAAGTTAGTTTTAAATGTTCGGGTTAAGTTAAATGACCATCTTACCCTTCCATTAATAAACCTATTCCCTCCCCTGTAAAAGCTCACGGTAATTATTCCTGCCGCCATTTTTATACATCAATAATTCTATGAACAAGCTTAATTTGCAGCACTAGAGGGAGGTAATCTTCTGTTGTCTTCTCAAATTGAATCAAGTAAGAATTCTTTTCATTTTATTTCCAGTATAAAACCCTTCCCTAATTTGATTTTTTTCATTTTATTTTCACTCTTTACTGCCCGGTATGGTGAGGGTGACGGATACTTTGTCATCGCTCGCGGTCAAGTACTGGCCATATCGTTCATCTTTCAGTTTTATTACTATTTACCTGAAGTACAATGAAATTGGATTGCAAATAAAAATCAATGAAGGACGCCCGCTGCTACTACTATTTATCTGAAGTATAATGAAGGATGCCGGTATTACGTAAATTGGATTGCAAATAAAAATAAATTGGATTGCAAATAAAAATCAAATTACAAAGCTGACATAAATTGGTCTTACGTGGATTGCAAATAACCTTGAATGCAAGAAACTACGGACAATAATTTGTTCAGTTCTAATAGTGGTATGTTGCCTTGATATTTCGGCTAATAAAGACGAACGAACTAAATTCTCGCTGGTACAAGAGGTTTCTGAACAGAGGTGACAATTAGCTATAGCATTCTGATGATGCTCTCTGATTGTTAGTATGCGTTTGGTTTTGAATTCGAAGGGAGTAGGACGTGTTTTCTTATACACATGGTCGCGCCTTGATTAAATATTTTGTATCTTCTTTAGTTCCACCTTGTACTTTAAAGGTTTTTTAATGGAGGAAGGAGGGGAAGGGCAATTTAGGTATTAAATTAGGTTTTAAATTACGGGACGAAATAAACTGATTTCCGTCATTTTTTTAGCAATTTCCGTCATTTTGGTAGTAATCGTGTCAATTTTTACATTTATTAGGTTGTTATTTGAAGAATTGAACATATTAGGTAGTAAGATGTAAAATTTTAAACTTATTAGGTAGTAATATGTTAAATAGCCATAAAAAAAATTATGTCAAACACTACATTTAAAAAGTTGTTATTTCACGAGAGCAAGAACCAAAAAGTCGCTTTAAGCAAATAGTTATTTTTAGGCATTTTTTGGTTGTGGCAACCGTAAAAAAAATAAAAAGATTTATACAGGTGACATTTGACTCAGTTGGTCAAATGCACTTTTATTGATAAGATAAACTAATACAAAATAGTAACTACATTGACAAATAATAAAGTGTTGATGGCGTACGGATGGTTGAACACGAAAATCAATTTCCACATCCCCAACATTCTTGAAGGGATGATTAGAGCTGACCAGATCGCGCATATCATTACTCGTCTTAAGGGACACGACTTCGGAGAATTAAATACCTGCAACAAGACACAAAAATGTGTCTCAGAGATTCATCACCTTGACAACGATAATTAACATCAGAGGACTATCGAGACCCTTGAACCATTGAACCTGCAACTACTTCCTCTACCGGTTCCTCGACACGTACTTGGTGAACTTTCTTCTATTGGTACTTCAATTAAACCTCTCCTTCTTAATGCGCTAAGCCTCCTTGCGGTCGCTTCAATCTCACAATCAATCCCGTAAAATGGTTCAAGACGGAGAGATCTCCTACTCATGCAAGAGCCTACACACTCGATTAAAGAGGTTAGTAACAAAAGACTTAATATAAACTTAGAAATAACAATCAATATCAAGCCTAGCTCCCCGGCAACAGCGCCAAAAACCTGATGATTTCAAATTTAACCTCGCAAATGAACGAGAACTTGCACTAATTTCAAATTGACTTTAAATATACCAAGGCTTTAAGTTATAAGACTTAGATATCAAACTTTAGTTATATAAAAAATATAAAGCAAGACAAAATTTGAGTTTGAACCAGAATATACTTTATACAGAGTAGAACCTGAGGTCTAAGGAAACTGCTCTGGTCTGGTGGAGGTACCTCTAGATGATATACTTTTTTAAGTGAAGTATATTCCATGATCTGGGTATCATTTCCCCTTCCATTGTCATTAGACTGTAGGCCCCATTACCAACTATGCTCTCAACTTGGTATGGGCCCTCCCAGTTGTAGGCGAACTTTCCAGCTTGTCGGTTTTTGGTGTTCTGGAACACCTTTATCAGGACCAGATCTCCTACTTGTAAGTTTCTGATCCTGACATTTTTGTTGTAGCTCCGAGCTACCATCTGCTTATATGAGGCCATTCTGATGTAGGCACTGGTCCTGAGTTCATCAACAGTGTCCAGGCTACTTGTCATTTCTACTTGGTTCTGGTCCTTAGTTATACACCCGTATCTGTGGGTTGGGATTTTGACTTCAGAAGGAATTACCGCTTCTGCTCCGAAGACAAGGCTGAAGGGGGTTTGACCTGTTGCTACTTTTGGAGTAGTTCTGTCAGCCCACAGGACCAGAGGGAGCTCCTCTGCCCATTTCCCTCCCATTTCGTGTAGTTTCTTTTTCATATTTTCAATGATGGATCTTATTACTAGACTCAGCTTGTCCGTTGGACTGAGGGTTTATGGGGGTAGATTTCTGGAGTGATACGTTCCACCCAGCGTAGAAAGCCTCAGTTTTCTTCCCAATGAATTGGGAACCATTGTCACATATTATCTGCGAAGGTATACCAAATCTGGTGAATATGTTACGCTTAATAAAAGAGATGACCTGTGCTTCAGTGGTTTGGGTGAATGATTCTGCTTTGATCCACTTGGAAAAGTAGTCTGTCATGGCCAGCATGTACAGCTTGTTTCCTGGTGCTTTGGAGAGGGGTCCCACAATGTCCATCCCCCACTTCATAAAAGGCCATGGGGATATGACCAGGTGCAGGGGTTCTGCTGGTTGGTGATTGACAGATGCGTGCTTTTGACAGGCGTCACAATTTCTTGCATACTCCTTTGCATCCTTGCGCATTGTGGGCCAGAAGTACCCCATTCTGAGGGCTCTGTTGGACAGGCTTCTTCCCCCTGCATGATTTCCACAGTCTCTGTTGTGGAGGTCATGCAAGACAGTCTGTGCCTCAGTCTGATCCAAGCAGCGCAGATATGGTCCTGCTAATGATTTCCGGAACAAGATGCCATCAATTAGCAGGAACTTGGAAGCCTTCATTCTGAAACTGCGCGCTTCTTTTTTATTGTTGGGTAGGATATCATGCTGCAACCAATCTAGGTACGGCTTTCGCCAATCCTGCTCTGATTCCTGGTCTGGGTTGCTGCTGCAGACGGGTAATTCTTCCTGGTCCTGATCTGGTCAGGGAATGGCTGGTCTGAGAACATGGGTGATTGGAATACTGGCTATGTCAGCTGGTTTGAAGGTTGATCCCAGGGTTGCCAGTGCATCTGCTTCTGCATTCTGCTCTCTGGGTACTTGTTGGATGCAGAATTCTGCGAATTTGCTGATTAACTCCTTTGCTACGCACAGGTAAGCCACCATTGTTGGATCCCTTGCTTCGTATGCTCCATTGACATGATTCACAATTAATTGTGAATCACTATATACATTAACATGGTTGATTCCCATGTCCAGGGCTAGTTGCAGTCCCAGGACTAGGGCTTCATACTCAGCCACATTGTTTGTGGTCTTGAACTCACACCGGACTGCTTGGGTAATTAAGTCTCCTTCCGGTGATCTGAGGATCAACCCAACTCCTAACCCTCTAGCCTTTGAGGCTCCATCTACTCATAGTTTCCAGGTGCCTGGTTTGGCACCCTGTTGTAAGTGTAGGATTTGTTGTTCTGCTTCGGTCTGGAGTGCTGGGCTAAAGTCGGAGACGAAATCTACAAGGGCTTTTGACTTTATGGCCGTGCGTGGTTGAAACTAGAGAGCATATCCACTGAGGTGCACAGTCCACTTAGCCATTCGTCCTGAGAGCTCTGGCTTTCTCATAACCGTCTTGAGGGGGTGATTAGTAACCACCGAGATGGTATGAGACTCAAAGTACGGGCGCAGCTTATAGGATGCCGTGACCAATGCCAATACTAGTTTCTCAAGTGAGGTATACCTTGTTTCTGCTGGTAGCAGTGATTTGCTGACGTAGTACACTGGATGCTGAGCTCCATCGTGATGCCGGACCAGAACTGAGCTTACCGCTGCTTCGGTTACGGAGAGGTACAGGAGTAGTACTTCCCCCTGCTCTGGTTTGGATAGTAGGGGTGGACTACTCAGATACTGCTTTAGTTCCTGAAATGCTTTCTCGTGCTCTAGTGTCCAATCAAACTTCTGGATTTTCCTTAGAATGTCATAGAATAGTCTGCACCGGTCTGAGGATCTGGAAATAAACCTGCTCAGGGCTGCTACCCTCCCTGTCAGACGCTGCACATCTTTAGGCTTCTGGGGTGATTCCAGCTGCAGAACTGCTTTGATCTGCTCTGTGCTGGCTTCTATCCCATTCTGCGTTACCATATACCCCAGAAATTTCCCACTGGAAACTCCAAAGGTACACTTGGCTGGATTCAGCTTCATTTTGTACTTCCGGAGGGTGTTGAATGTTTCCTCCAGGTGCTGGGTGTGTTCCACCGAGCGCTTGGATTTGACTACCATATCGTCTATGTATACTTCCATATTTCCTCCTATCTGGTCTTTGAACATCATATTTACGAGCCGCTGATATATAGAGCCAACATTCTTAAGACCGAAGGGCATTACGTTGTAGCAGTAAATGCCTCTTTCGGACCTGAATGTTGTTTTCTCCTGGTCTGACGGGTCCATCTTGATCTGGTTGTACCCGCTCCAGGCATCTAGGAAAGTCAACATTTCATGGCCTGCAGTGGCGTCCACCATAGCATCTATGTGCGGCAAGGGGAATGGGTCTTTGGGGCAGGCCTTGTTCAGGTCTGTGAAATCCACACAGACCCTCCACTTGCCATTCTTTTTTGGTACCACCACTACATTGGACAACCACTCCGGGTACTTGACTTCCGTGATCTTCCCTGCCTCCACAAGGTTATCCACCTCCTGGTTTATGACCTGCATCTCTGCTGTACTGGTCTGAATCCTGGATCTATGCTGAGCTTGTGTATTATAATCTCTGGGTCTATGCCAATCATGTCTTTGTGGGACCAGGCAAAGCAGTCCACATTCTTTCTGAGCAGCTGGAGGAGCTGTTGGCGCAGATCTCTAGAGCACTCTGAGCCTACGAACACGGTCCTCTCTGGGTACTGCTCATCCAGGTGGACCTCATCGATTTCTGCCTGTTGGGGCTCGATGTATTCCTCCTGGTTGTGCAGTTGCTGTAGTTGCTATGCTCTGGCGGCTGGTGGCCTGGTGGTCCTTTTGAGAGCTACTTTGTAGCAATCCTTGGCCTCCTATTGATCTCCCCATATCTCCTGGACTCCGCATGGTGTAGGGAATTTCAGGCATTGATGATACGTTGACGGGATTACTCGCATTTCGTGGATCCAGGGCCTGCCAAGAATAACATTGTAAGTAGATGGACCATCAATAACTAAGTATCTTACCTGTTTGTTCAGCCTTCCGGCGTAGGTTGGGATGGTGATTTCCCCCAGGGTATGCGCTGTTTCTCCGCTGAATCCGACCAGGGGAATGGATTTCTTTTTCAGGTCTTTCTCGTCAAATCCCATGCTCTTTAGTGCATCCAGCATTAGCAGGTTGATGGAGCTTCCTGTATCTACCATGACTTTCCTGACCTCATAATTGCCAATGTTCAATGTGATGATCAGGGCATCATGGTGCTGCTCTGGTACGGCTTGTGCGTCTGTTTCGTCAAAAGTTACTGCTGGGAGGTCCTGCCGTGCTATTCTGCATGATGACTCTGGCTTGTCTCCCTTAGCTGATGTCATGCGTCTTTTGGCTGCAGAATAGGTGAGCCCACACAGGTAATGACATTGAAAATTCTGTTGCAGGGAGGAGTTGGTGAGGGCTGCACCTGGCGGGCTGCATTGACTCTGGTGGACTTTTCTGGGAGCAGATGGTCCAAGTTGCCTCGGTCATACTGGAATCGGACCTCCTTTCTGAGGGTATAGCATTCGTCCGTTGTATGACCTATGTCATCATGGAATTCACATTTTTTGCTGGCATCACGGCGGTTATTGGGTCGTTCCTCTTTCTTCTTTGACCATCTGACTCCCTTGAGCTCTTTCAGGGCCTTCAGCAGGCCTGACATTCCGGTGGTAAAGCCATACTCACTGACCCTCAGAGGTGGATCTGCATCGCTTTTACCACCGGTACTTTCTGATACTTTGCTCACTGGCTTGCTGTAAGGTTTTGATCTTTCACGCCTTTTCTCCACCGACGCTTTCCTGGACACAGGTTCTGTGTCATAGGTACTTCTTCTGGAGGCAGCGTCCTCCTCCAGCCTCATTGCTGCGACTGCCTGAGCTTGTACATCAGCAAAGGCAGTGCACGGGTGCATTGTCAACTGCTTGTACAGGTCTGAATCATGATGTAACCCTCTGCCGAAGGCTTCAATGGCGGTGGGTACATCACAATTCGGAATGACGACCTTCTCTTTGTTGAATCTGGTGAGATAGTCTCGAGTTGTTTCCTCGAATCCTTGAACAATCCTGTAAAGATCACTGGTCTGCTTCTCTGGTTTCATGTTGCTTGCGAACTGCTGATTAAAGGCATTAACCAGATCTGCAAAGGAAGATATACTGTGGTTGGGCAGTCCTACGAACCAGTGCTGGGCTGCTCCTGACAGGATTGATCCAAATCCCTTGCACATGCAGTCCTCCTTGAGTGCTCCGGTTGCGGTCACCACCATCATTTTCTGCTTATACTGATTGATGTGGTCCAGGGGGTTGGCCGTACCATCGTATAGTGTCATGGTTGGTGGCACAAACCTCTTGGGCACATTGATTAGAGCAATGTTGTCAATGAAGGGTGAATCTGCATAGCTGTCTTGGGAAGCTTTCTCCATGGGCCTTGGCATACCGGGTATCTTGGTGAGCATGTCCTTCAGCTCCTGGTAACGCTGGTCTGATAGGCTGCCTGCTCCTGAGAATGGATTGGCTGGCGGAGGGAGGAAGCTAGGAGGGGCTCCTCCCCAAGGGACTGAGGACGGGTTGACATGGGGAGGGAAGAAGCCATGAGGGGCTTCTCCCTAAGGGCCTGAGGACGGTTGGCTGACAAGCGGGTTGGTTACTACGAATGGATTGAAACCTGGCCCTGGATGCCAATCAACTGCTGACTGCGCTGGGGCTGCTCCCGTCCATCCTCCGAGGCTGAACTGGCTCACGGGTGCTGACCTTACTGGGGTATCTGGCGTCCATCCAACTGAAGATTGGGGAGGTGTACCTGCAAAATTCAAAGGATCGGGCCCAGGGGGAAAACAAGGTGTAGGATTACCTGCAGGCTGTACTGGACTGGGTTGCGGTGCTCTGAACACAGACGAATCAAGATCCAGTATCTCTGAGCCACTGCTTGGGGTGACGACACCTAGATCCAGTCTGGTGACGACCTCCTGGGGAATCGACCGGTTCAGCCCTGCCCTCCCGAAGGGTTTAGCTTTTGTCCCAGACATGTTTTTATGACGAGATGACGGTTTCAGATATTGGAATTCGCACTATGCCCCATGGTGGGCGCCAAATTGTTTTGGTAAAATTTCTACCGGGTCAAGTTACTGAGATGTGGGTCAAAGTACCAACCAATAAATGAATATGCGCAAAAACGAACGTAAAGAACGAAAGAATAAAAAGAATGAACACACGAGGTTTTGGTGACGTGGAAAAACCCAATGAGGGAAACAACCGCGGGGGGAACGGAATCCCACCAAGTTTTCACTATTTTCGAGGATGATCGTTGTTTTGAGCTAAGTACAAATGTTTGCGTGCGTAAGTAAAGCTTTTTAAACGTATATTAGAATACATAATGAATGCCCTAATTTTCCCTTTTATAGGTTTGGACTCCTGGTCAGCTGGTCCTGGTCCTGGTCCTGGTCCTGGTCAGCTCCAGGAATATAGGAGAGAGTCTAGGGGAATATCCTTTTAGGGTTTTGACCCTTTCCTACTCCTTCAACGTCTCTTTCTTTACTTGGCTTGATCTTTTGATGGGTTGCTGCTCTTGACTTGCGTACGGGCCCAATAGTATGATAACAGGTTTTTGGGCTAAACAGATATGATAATCCAATTTTCCAAGTTTCAATGAGAAAAGGAGGGTAGGTTTGGGAAAACACAAGTTTTAGAGTGAGATATGTGGGTGGAGGCTCGATTTTGGATTTAGAAATTAGAAAAAGAAGAGGAGTAGATAGCTATGGTGGGTGTTACCGTGTTAGGGTAACAATATTGGTCTGCCACGTCAGCTTTTCACTAACTTTTATTATTTCTTTATTGTTCAGACTCACATCAGGTCCACTCCAGACTTTATATATTATCCGTCAGACTCATCTCAGACTTTATTTTTTTACATTATTATTCTTTTACAAAAAGAAATGACAAGTGACAACGACTCATTGGATAATTTCAATAGAAGGTGAGGTCAAGAGTCACCCAAAGTCTTAAGTTGAGTCTTGAATATCCAAGACTCAACTTAAGACTTTGTTAAGATTTTGGCACTTTGTTAAGATTTTGGTAGATTATTTATTGGGTGAGTCTTGTCGTAAGACTTGCTAAAGTCTTGTCTCAATACTACAAATAATTTTACCCTTAGGCAGTAAGGACGATGCCTTTTTGGTAGTGAAAACAAGAGTCTCTTTTGAGTTTCTTTTGTTATAATTAAAATATTTTTTTCAATTTTTTTAATAATGATATAGGTAAGGTTTGGGTCTCGTATCCCAGACCTAGATCCGAAATATTTTATTAAGACTCATACTCGACCCATATTTATTAGGGTCTCAAAAAATCAGATCCGGCCCATTAAAGTTCGACTATAATGGACCTGGGTCGGGTCCCCGACCCACTGTCATCCCTACTCTTGGTCTTGTTTTATTTTGTATAATTGTACATGACAAACAGGCCGGTCCGAAACATTTGGAGACGCTGGGCGAAATTGTAAAATTAGGGTCTAACTTTTAAATAAATAATTAATGTGTAATTATCTTATACAGTTTAATAAATGAAACAAATGATGCAAAAAAAGTTTTGAATTTGATATATTGATTCTTGAAAAATTAACAAATTAGAAGAAAAATGATATTGAGTATGGAGAATTGAATAAGATATATCTTATAATTCAACATTTTAATCGTCAAAAAATTGCAAAATATCGAAATTCTATTAATGTTTAGAGATTGACTTTATTCGAGGAGTCCACTAAATGAATAATTTGGACAAATTAAAAGCATAATTTGCACAAAATCTCATAAGCATAAAAAACAATTTATAACTCCATTGACCCACATATATATATATATAAAATGGAGAAAATAGGATAGAACACATGACCTCTTAACACTTGATAAGATGAAATACCACTAGACGTTTTACCATATTTTGATTTTTACATGTAATAAATTTTATTTTACAAATAACACACATCTACTTTCACATTAATGGGTTCCTATCAGACTTGAGCCCTTGTCAGATGTCAACCTCAACACCCATTAGGGCCGACCCAGCTGACAAATATCAATCTTAACTTATCACCCCATTTAATAGACATTATTTTACATTTAACAAGTGATATTTAATTATTTATTCAAATTATGAAAACATGTTTTATATTACTTCCTCCATTCTAATCAATTCTATACATTTCACTTTTTGTATATTATTCATCAGTCGAGTGAATTTTCGACATAACTTATAATATATAACATAAAATATAGTCATGTGAGATCTTGTTTAAATTGTCTTACCGAGTATATTGTGAATATTAAAGTTTTATAATTTTTATCGATACGTAACTAAAGATATTAACAAAAGAAAATGAGTATTGACAAACATGAATAAAGTAAATGTATAGAATTGATTGAAATGGAGGAAGTACAAATATTCGCCAAATTGTCTCACGAGTTCTCGTAAAGTAACTAATTTAATACACGGGTACAATCTATAATATGGATAAGCTCTTAAGATTTGTTATGCTCATGTTCTTGCTCTAATTTTACAAAGTTGGCACGTCGAAATTATAATCTAACATAGAGTACAAGAATATATATATTTGTTTGCTTATCGACCTTTTAATTTTATTTCGAATTTTTATTCAAATTATGAAAACATGTTTTATATTACAAATGAATTTCGCCAAATTGTCTCACGAGTTCTCATAAAGTAACTAATTTAATACACGGATAGAATTTAGAATATGGATAAGCTCTGAAGATTTGTTATGATCATGTTGTTCTTGCTCTAATTTTACAAAGTTGGCACGTCGAAATTATGATCTAACATAGAGTACAAGAATATATATATACTTGTTTGTTTATCGATCTTTAAATTGTATTTCGAATCTTAAAAAGAGAAAATAAAAATTTATTGAACATTTTAATATAATCCTAGGTAGAGTGAGTAGGGTCACAACTCATAACGTAAGTTTCCATGCAAATATTTCTATTTTCCTTGGTTGCATTATCATCTATTATTTTATATATCGGCTCATATTTAGTTCGAAATTTTTATACTACAAACTTATAAACTAAAATTACATTATGATAAAAAAAATGTAGAATTGAGGGAGTAAACCATCTTATCATTTCTCAACGATACATTATACAGTTTGATAAGTGTATTATTTATATATTTTTACCTGCTATGCTAGCTCTATTTTATATTGTGTTATGCACTTATCTTAGTGTTTTGAGGTAATATTTGCATTTATAGTGTATTTTGTTGTTTTAACATATTTTGTAGGTAGACTTAGCTTTTTGAGCTAAAATCACTACAAAGGAGTTAAAAATACTTACACTAGAAGTACAAGGCCACGAATAAAAGCAATGAACCAAGTGTTGATGTTGCATTTGATTTTGCATGAATCAATGTATGTTGGATTTATTTGTGAAATGCAAAAAATACAATAATCAAAGTCAAGCCCAAGAATTCAAATCCAAATTAGGTGGAAGTTTTGGATGCTAAGGAGCTTTGGATGCTAAGATTAAGAAGCATTATCGGGTGATTAAAGGAGCATTAAAACATGAACATTGGATTCCTTGGGCATTAAACCAAAGAATTAAGATAATAAAGCTCGGACACTGCGACCCCAATCGGGGTTGGTGTCCCCGATCGGGTTTGAATATGTTGGAGCTAGTGTCCTCCACAGTTAGTGCGACAACATGAATAAATCTCTTAAAGGTTCACAATGTATACTTTGTATTTTAATCAGCTGATTCACGTTTATCAATAACGATTGACTTGCTAGAAGTTTGGCGTTATTGTCATACAGATGACGGTAATCAACTGGTCCCTAAAAGTCACACCTAAAGGATGTAATCTGAGAGATATGATTAAATGAAAATGTAATCATATTGATACCTTATACGACTAAACGGTTAGTTAATGTAATGATGATACAATTATTTAATACTGATTAAATAATTTTAGCTGGGACGAATTAAAATGTTAATTCGTAATTAAATGTAAAATGTTATATTTAATTAGTGTGTGTAATGTAATTATTTAATAAAGATTAAATAATCTAGTTAAATATAAACGGTTATATTTAATTAGTAAATTATAAATATACGATATTTATAAGATAAACATTATACACAAGAAATGATAACAACCGATCCTATAATGATAGAAATCGGTTGGCATAGGGAGTGGTGCACGGTCAGTCGAGTATGTTACAAGTTTTAGTAGTAGTTTAGGTAGACTCAAATACAGATTTGAGAAATCCTATCTAAACTCTGCAAGGTGGTTAAGGTTATGGGATAAGAGTTATACTTATTAACAAACACCACCTAGTACTATAAATAACACCCACTCAGCACCATACATGGCACGAGTTCCAAGAAAAAGACATTACTCTCTCCCTCTCTCTATTTTCATCATTCACAAAAATAACGGTAATTTTGCAGTTTCTAGCTCAAGAAAAGGTATTTCTCGGAGCATCTTGGGTGCAGCAATTATGAGGATATCTATTTTGATATCTGTTCTTAGGCCTATTTACGGGGACCAAAGGTTAATTTGGATCTTAATCCTTGTATCCCGTATTTCGTTTATGACTATAAATCATTAATAATAATTTCGCTATAGTCCTGCAATTAAGTATTGGGAAGTATACAGATATTTTCTCACAGAATAGTCCTGCGGACTGTTCAATTCGGACATTACCCGTAATGTTTTCTTATAAATATATACTAGCTCTCATGCTACGACTTGGGTGTCTTTTTACAATCTTTTGATCATCTTGTTAGACAGTTTTTACACACTTCAACACTTAGAAATCTCTCTTATAATCTTGTAATTCTCCCTTTAGTTTAAGCTTTCCTTTGTTTTACATTTACATATATATTTTTAATACAAGCTTTCTTTTGTTTTCTGTTCTTCATTTATTTGATATTGTATTTCTTCCTTTTCTTACTAGTTTTATGCCCGTACAATAAATGTACGGGCCTGTTTCTAAAAATTTCGTAAATATTAGTACAAATATAATTCAATATGAACTTAAATGAGAAATATATAAATTATCAATCCGGGGATGATTTTGACTCCAAATAATTGATTTATTGGTATTGAATTAATTAATTTTTTTTAAAAAAGATTATTATAAATTGAAATTAATTTTCAATTTTAATGTTATTAACGGAATAATCAAACTTTATGAAATAAATTTGAACCATATAAAATAGATAAAAAAATTGTATTGTACTTGTATAACTTACCCTTTAAACAACTTACCCTTTAAATGAAAGTAAAATGATAGAAATTTATTTAGTGGCGGGGGTTGACGGATAAGAAAATTATTTTAGACTGCTAGTTTTAAGGAGTCAATCACAATCTCTTCAAATCTTTAGATTTGATAGTACAAAGATTTCGAGTTTATTTTATTAGTATTATTATTAATTATTAATCTGATCCTTATTAATAAACGGAATTATTAAATTTAACATTCGGAATATGACATTTTTTAGTTTGAAATTTGAATTTTATTACGACAATGGCTAAATGTAAGCCGAATGAATTATAGAATATAAGACTTTTAATTGAATCATTTTGGTGGATATTGGACCGTTATTTATATTTTCGATTAACAATAATTTGATCATATATTGTATTTTATATGTAAATCATATAACAATATTACATAATATAAATAAGCAATAAGAAAATTAATTCCGAAATTAATTAATTATATATCATATAACATATTATAGGATGAGGAAAGCGGAAAGAGAAAAATTAATTCTGAATTTAGGTAAGAGGTAAATTAATTCATTGTTAAAAATGTGGGCTCTTTGTTTCCTTAATTCAAGGAGCCAATCAGAATTATTTAAAAGCTATTGCTTTTATAGAGATAGATTATTGCACTTCCATTATGTCATTTATATTATTGTCCATTAGTTTTAATCATATAATGAGTAGCTAAATTCTCTAGTCTAGGGATTAGGGGAGACATGTAATAAAAAGTGTTTGCATTATGACATAATTTGGAAATATAAAATGTTGTTCACTTGTTTCTAGCACGTGCTTGTTTAGTTAAGATTAATTTTATTTAAAGGCCTTAAATATCGATTAAGTTTGTACCTCATTCTAAAAGTCGAGAGGCACGAGATTTGAGTAGGACATTTGCATGTGTTAATAGAGTAACCTAATCATTTCGAGAGATCAATTGGACTATTCTATTTGTATGGTGTATGATGCTATCGTCAAGAGGCGGGTGTCTAAATTATTAGCAATGAACAATGTTTTATTATGTCCTGTTCGTCATATGCGTTTACATTTCTTACATGTTGCACCGACTTCTAGATGCTTTTATTATTATTGTTTACCTTTTGAATCAACACTCATACAAGCAACTCGTTAAGTCTACCTAGATAGAAAGACTACCCATAACAATATAATTGAACTACATACCTAGCTTCCTGTGGATTCGACCCCTTAATACTACATTCATTTGTCGTACTCTAGGATATATTTTCATAGGTGTGCGATAGTATATTACAGTTTTCGTGGGAACAAATTAACAAGCTGTTATTTATACCATCGAATTAACTAGTGCCACACTTGCACCTAGCAATCCTATGTGATTACCCCTCCATTCCAATCGTTGTTTATTTTTCATTCAAAATACATTTCAAAAAATTAAAGTCGGTAAATAAAATAATTGAGACTGAGGGTATTTACTAATGAGTTATATATGAATTTAATTAGAAGTTAACAATTAGGAATTGTTAAAAAATAAACATATTCCATCATTTTCTTTGTTCCACAACTTTGTTGCCATTTGGTTGTACACTTAAAGGAAGAGATGGTATTTCTTTGACGGCTATAGCATCATCTTCAATTGCATTCTCATTATCGTAATCTTTGCCTTTTCCCCATATCACCATATACAATCCTCCAACAATTACCAATGCACCAATTATCCTGTCAAAATAAAATTTCATATGAGACGCGTCGCTATATAAAATGATAACTCATTTATTATAATTAGATGTATAAATTTCTTATACGTTTAACGATTTGAGACCGTCTTATAAAATTTATGTTATGTAAATTACATCAACTTGTTTAGTTTCTCTATAAGCACGTACTTTTGTTTTTTAGCAATTGGTTTGTTGTTAGTGGGAAACAATAATGTTGACACAAATCATGGACGATAAAATGATATTGTTGCATTGTATGTAACCAATTTAACTTTTTTGACTAAATAAACGTGTTAGTTTGCTCTTTCGAGCAAAAAGAAATTGATATTCGTTTGTAAATGTTTCATTTTTAGACTATTTTAGTGGAGTTATTAACTGATTATCATTTGGTTGTGTTTCTAATATTATAAATGATCCTATATATAAAAGCAACAAACCATGGTGTTGAGGTGTCAGCCTGTGGTTAAAAGTCAATTTTTCAAAGAAAAATCGGTGGACCCTCCATGTTCTTGGAATGATTTAATTGCTTTTATACATATACCGGTTAAATTATTTCCTATAAATGACATTCGTATAATCGTATATGATATATATACTAGGGTTAAGATCCCGTGCGAATTCCCTAACGGTGCGAACCGTACGAACCCATAGTAAGAAAAAATACATATCATTTTTAAGGAACACAGGTCAAAATACGGATTATTAAGAGTGACATTTTAAAATACGGTTCAAAATATCATTATTGTAACCATGTCAAGAAACTCATAACTTCTATTAAGAGTGACGGGTTAAAATATGGATTATTAATAGTGACGGGTTAAAATACGGATGATTTTCAATGCCTTCGGATGATTTTCACTTCCTTTAGCAATAATACACTTTTCTTAAGCTCAAATTAGATTAGCAAAGGTGAAATTAATTTACGGTACATGACTTATATTCCATGTAATTGCTTCAATTAAGTATGTTATGGAGTATAAATAACGTGCTTTTTTTTCAAATCACATTATTTTTATGTAGAATATTCTAATGCAACTAAAATTCATAACTAAATTCAAATTTCAATCATAACTTGATAAAAAAACTAATCACTTTTTTTCACTGTTTTTAATAACATATTTAAATCAACATACCGAGCAATTTGTACGGGTTTAAGACTAGTCATTTGACAAATGAAAAACCGTCTTATGATTTTCATTTCTAATGGATTTAAAGACTTATTCATATTACTAGTATACTCTATTAAGATGTATATTCTGATTTTTTTCGTGTTATGCAAGCTAAATTAAATTTTTTTCTCTTAGTCGGAGATGAAAAATAAAACGTACTCGTAGGTAAGAGTTAAATGAAATCCATACCTCCCTAGGTACATTTTCTCGGCCATGAAGAAAGTGCTTAAAATGGCAACAATAACCATGGAGAGGGGATTAAAAGCCGTAACAAAAACAGGACCTCTTTCTTTCATCACTAATCCTTGAATGTAATACGCCAGCCCTGAACAAAATATGCCCTACACCAAACATGTCCACGTAAAAATTAATAAACCCGAGTTATAGATATATACTCCCTCCGTCATAATTATTTATACGGAATATTGTTGAAGAACATACACTGTAAACAGCGGCCAATAAATTGGCATCCCATCCAATTGCCCAGATAGCAGACTTGCCCTTTTCCATTACAAGAGCAACTGCAGTTCCTTCAAGTGTTCCCAATAAACATATCCATGCTGTTAGAGATAGCTCTGCTGGGTATGTTTTCAACGTGATCGCCTATATAAATTAAATAATTAAACTAATTAGCTCGCTAATAATCAATTTCACAAATTCTACATATAATTACTATCTAATTAGTAATTACTACTCGTACTATTTAACTTTAACTTGGTTCAGGGCCGGCCCTTAGCGGTGTCTTATGGGTCAAGTGACAAGGGTTCAAGTCTAGAAGGGGCAAATGACATTGAAATTAGAAGTCCACTATATAAATTATACCTTAAGGCCTTTTCTTAAATAATGTCTTATTACATATAATAATCAAATTAATTGAAGTAGTCTAGTGGTTATGCATCTTACCAAGTTGTAAGATTATAAGATGTCATGAGTTCTACTCTTTGAAAGAATAAGGCTTAAACGTTAAGGTACCTACTTTAAATAAAAAATCATTTTTTTACAATTAATCAAAAATCAACTTTATATTTCAAAATCTGAAAAAAATAGTGTTTGATCAAAAAAAATTGTACGCCTGTTGTTTCGTTTATTGAATTGTATTTTTGCAAAGTCGGAGCCCCATTTTATAATTTTGTTAAGGGTCTCAATATGTTTAGGACCGGCCCTGACTTGGTTTAGTAAGTACTCAATACTATTCGTGAGTGTAATATAAACGCTCTATTTAACAAACGATATAAGTAGATCTGTAACAGCAGATGACGGTTAACAGATTTGACTAGTAAAATAAATTAGCTAAACTAGTTTTATACCAGTGTAAAAAAATGCACAGGTCGTAACAATAGAGGTTAAGTGTTCAATGTCGTAACAATATAAATTATCCGCATTAGCATTAGAATTTAATCGGGCCTCGTACTTATTATTGTAACCATGTATAATGAATTGGCTCTTCCTATTCAAATGTGAAATTCAAATAGCTATATTGAAATTGTAAATATTTTGGGTCGTGTTATATAACACAAACTACATGAATCGAGCATCTAGGTATAAGTACAGTTCACTTACAAACTAATTAACCCTCCCTCCTTGCAATTTATTTATCTCAACGCTCCATGATCATCTCACCAATTTATCCTCACATTTTCACTCAACTTCAATTGCCCGCACTTTGGTCACCCCTTATCTCTCTCTTTACTATTTTCCCTATAACAGCAACGATAATTACCACCACAAACAGGTTGTTGAATACGTCTTTTACTCTTTACTATTTTCAGTCTTCATCGCTTTATTTCCGCCGTCTCCATCGCTGGGATTTTGGTGTTGCCATCTCTCGTGTTTTATATGTCATAGATCTATGTATTTTGTTTCATTTTAGTATTTTGTATGATGTTTTGTTAAGTTTTTTTTATGTTTTTTTATTTAATTTTTTTTGTCCACTTTCGTTAAATACATCATAAATTATAGTTTTGTCCAATTTTCTTTCCAATTTTATCCAATTAAGTTTTAAGTTTTAATTTTTATTTTTTGTTATCATGTTCATAATTTTGATAAATTTGACAATTTTTTTATTTATTATATCTAAATTGTGAAATTCCGATTATTGTTGTTTCTTAATATAATTATAATTATAACTGTTAAGGGAGCACATATTTGTATGAAAATGATATTTTTGATGTCTGATAATTACTAAATAAATGATTCTGTCTCACAATAATTATTTGTAAGACGTATTTTTTTTTAAAAAGGGAAAATTAATACAAGTACTTTTCTTATAATCGTTAAAATCCTCACTATGGTGTATGTTTTTAACATTATGATTATATAATTTACTTTAATGTTGCTAAATTTTGTATATTTCTTAATATTATGAATTATAATTGTATGAATTTCATATTTTTTTGTTGTATAAGAATGTTATTGAGTACTTATCAAGAAGGAAATCAATACAAATAATTTATAATTTTATTCAATTTGTAATTTTTTTGTAATTGTTTTGGTTCAAATTTGTTCTTAATATTCTAGGAAAAAATATATGTATAATATTGAATTGTCGAAAAAGTTGAAACTAAATTAAAATTAAAATATCTTAGACTATTTTTCAATTCCTAAACCAGGGACCAATAGAAAGACTTTAATTATTTCAGCTTTTATAGTAAAGGGATTCAAGTCATCGTCCCACAAAGTTATAAGATTAAACTTTCACTCCAAAAAAAAAACAGTGACTTTCTTTAACTGGACCAGTCCATAAAACTCAAAGTCAGTCAATGTTTGCGACGGAAAATTCGTCGCAAATCTTGACCCTATCCCGTCGCAAGAATTCATTTTGCGACAAAAAAAAGCGATAGACTGCTTCCGTCGCAAGTCCGTCACAAATGTCGTATTTGCGACGGATTTGCCATTATTTGCGACGGAGCAGTCCGTCGCAAGACGGCAAGAGCCGTATTGTTTTGTAATGTTTGTCTATAATACATGAAAATGAGTGAATTATGTTGCTTAATAGTTCCCGAGTTAACTTTTTCTATAATACGTGAAAATAGTAGTTTGAAAAGAAGAGAAAAATGCAAATCAAGCTCAAATACATGTAAGAGAGTGTAATTAAATGTGTGCAATGAATTTGGGGTCCTATCTTAACTTTCTTTTTTTCAATCCATAAAACCAGGGACCAATAGAAATGCTTTAAAAATTCCGCTTTTATAATAAAAGGATTAAGAAAGATTGAGCGTTTGGTAATTAGCAATTAGATTATTTTAATGTATAATTGAAATTGTTATTACAATATGTTGCTAATAGCAATATATTTAGGCAGTGACGGATCTAGGAAATTAGAGCCGGGGGCACACTTTTTTAACGCTCATAAAATACGCGTCTAAGACAACATTTCTATATTTTTTTCCTAAATTAGTTATTATATATGTAAAACAATGAAAAAAATAATTAATTTTACGTATGTATTTTATTTTAATAAAATAATGTCTTCTCCAAAATATTTTAAATTCTAAATATATGTAAAAATAATATTTCTTTTGGTTAATATTACATACATTAGTACTCATTTTAACAACAAAAGCAAGTAGTTTAATGGTTTAGATCTTGTTAATTTATCTAAGGTTTAGGGTTCAAATTGCAAATCAAGCAATATTTACAAATATATATATTTGAACAAAGTGACTTGGGCTTAATTTAAACACGTGGGTCTTGCTAAGATAGAACCCCCTACCTTCACCAAAACTATGTCATGGTGATTGTTTTGGGAGCACCTGCCCCCGAGCCCTTTTCTGGACCTCCCTGTATTTAGACCCTAATTCACTCTATCGTACATACATGTGGTTTACTAAACAAAACCTAAATAATTGTGAAGTTGTATATGATGTATCCATATTAAACAGGTCATCAACTTAATTAATTTTAGCATCCTATTACTGCATGGTATATCCTATAAATCCATGAGTTTGGATTTTCTCCATTACCTCTCTAATATAGGCTTATTTTAATATATTTTTCCTCTCTATTCAATAAAATATTATTTTTATGAATTAATTACAAGCACCGGAACATCCCAAAATTTAATTTGAACCATTTAAAAGTAATAAAGGTCCAGAAATAGAGAGAATTCGGACTGACACCCATGATATAAAGTAATACTAGCATTTAAGGAAAGAAAGAAAGAAACCTGCAGAATGATAAAAGCAGCCCAACTAAAGCAGCCAATAGTGATCATAATGGAGCCCTTAATAGCGTCGTGCACGCTAATATCAATTGGTTTCACACCATTTGCAGCATTATTTGTTGCTGCTGCTGATAAAAACGTAAGGGCAGGTCCTTTTACAAGCGTCATCATCATTGCTCCACCAACCGTCGCTACCGTTCCTACTATCTTCGCTTGACTCCTTATGCTCCTACACTTCACCCTTTCTAACCTGCATGCGATGCATTCATTATTATCATACTTAAAGTCCTGCATAATTAAAACTCGATTCACAAATTATTGTACAGACGGTCTCATAAGTCATACCTAAGGATCCAAGCCATGACAAATGTTATAGCTGGAAGAATGTTAACCATTGTCGCCGCAAACGTTGCAGTCGTGTACTTCATTCCCATGTAATATAAGTTTTGATCGATAACAGGCCTAGTGTGAAATCCAATTCAAAATAAGTACTTTGATTCAAAATTCAAATATATATCAACACATTTGAGTATGTAAAATCATATACAGTGAGACCGCGACACGCTTATATAAAGTAAAATACGTAGTGATTTTAGTAATCAAAATAACTTATGTTATACTCTGTAAACATTAGAAAATGTGTTTTAGAGAAATCATTACTCGAGCACACTGAGTAGCAATATCTTGATAAACATCGAGCACGTCATCTTTGGTCTCACTTTCCTGTGAACAATCAAAACATACACATCAATTTTTTTTAATGACGAGGGATTGAATTTCCTGGCCTCATGCATTCCTGCATTACCAGACCTCTCAATGCTTGCATTTCTGCAAGTTTTAAGGTTTAATCTATGTACTATTAAACTAACGTCACTTGGTTTATATACACTAATTTTATTAATTATTAACGCAAGTACTTTTACTATTCAATTCTCTTGATTAATTTAACATTAAAAAAGATGATATTGAAACTGAGCTCATTTCGCAAGTCTACGATGGTGGAAAAGAAGGGTATGTACTTGTCCAAAATGATAGCAAATGGAGCAACAACGATAGTAGCGACTGCATGGCGGTAAACAACGAGAACATAATTGCTCATCCCATGGTTGAGTGCAACCTTAGAGAGGATATCCATGCCTGCTAAACCAAATTGAAGAAATATAATTGCTACAAATGGTTTTGCTTTATTAAAAAATACCATATTTTTTATTTTATTTTTTTTCTTATTAATTTACCTCTATTTAATTACAACATATATATAGAACAAAGAAAAATATATATGTTGTTTGCTTAAATAAGAGTGACAAATTATTGTACTCCGTACATGTGTAACGAAAGAGCATGCAACAAGTTTGTATTTATAGTAGTAGAATTGATATTATGGAGCATGAAGTACGGATCAATTTGATCTATTTGATCAATTTGGATCTCTCCGTTCCTTTCACCGGTCTAAATATTATTCTAAAATAATGTAACGGTTTTAACTTTAAGCAATTGGTTGTGATGTCATGTGTAAAAGAACTAATGTGTTAAAATTGAATCTATTAGGGGGTGTTTGGTTCATACAAAAATATCGGTACAAAATCAAAAAGCAACCCACGGTGATACAGGAGGTTTGAAACTCTATACCTCGTACCTTGTGTTTGGTTCAATTCTGGAATGAGAAAATAAATTTTGTTATATATTTATTTTATTAATAATTTTTTGTGCTATTTATTTATGTATTAATTTTGTATTTTAATTTTTTATGTATTAATTAGTTAAAACTTTTTTATAATTTCTGTATATGTAAGTTACTTATTTTTAAATGTCAATTTTTTTTGTTCTTAAGTATACTAAACATGTCGGAAAAAGTCATTCTTTATATTTTATCGAAAAAAGTTTTAAAAACAATTTACTTTTGTGAATATTTAAAAGTTATAGATTGTTTTGGTCAAAAATTACCAAAATGGGTCGAGAATTACCAAAAGTCGTTAAAATCGGGTTATAGTGATCTTTAGGTGAAATAGATGAAATTTGTGTTAGAAATCATAAGGGTTGAAAGAATTAGGAAGATTAGAAGAAGTAGGAGGAGGAGAGACGCAAGAAAAGTTGTTGACGCGGAAAACCCGTTAGGGAAAAACCGCGGGGGAAACTGAGTTCCACCAATTCCACTAGAAAGTTCGACCAGAAAGTCGAATAATATTACAAGTATTTCTATGGATTTCTAGTGAGAGAAGTGTAATATTATATTGTGTATGTCATTACAATGTTATTCTGCCTTATTTATAGAGCTAAACTCCTTTTGGGACCGTTGTATCTTGCATTTGTCCAACGGTACAATGACTTCCTTCTTAGCTTCTTTCTTCTTCTTCCTTTACTCTGCAACACTTTCTTGTCTACCCCATTTTGGGTAATCCTTGAGCCTTGTGCTGCAGCTTTTCCCTTCTTCTTCCCACGCTTCTTTATTCCATCTTCTATGTTCTTTTGTAAGTTATTTGTGATTGGGGCCCATTGACTTGACTTGTTTTTTATTCATCCATTACTACGGTGACACGTGTCGGGAGGTCGAAATGCTAATTTTGGGGTCTAACATTAGCCCCCAATTCTTGCATAAGTGCGCTTGTGTAAGAATTCGCCCTATTCCTGGACCCAGAGGAAGTGATTTGGTCGCCAAGAGGTTTCGGGCTACTCCTGGGGGCAGACTGCTTCCTGGACCCAAGATTCGTGCTGAACAAGCACTCTGTTCCCGCAGGCGGCTATGCTGGAGGCGAAGGACACTCTGGCTGCGGAAGTGAAGGAACTGAAAGGGGCAAATGGTGTTCTGGTCGTCGAGGTGGATGCTTCGTGGAGGAGGGGGGTGCGTTCTTCAAGATTTTATCTGGTGTTGTTTCCTACACTCATTGGAAAGCTAGAATAATATATATGAAAGAATTTTAATGAGATTAAGCACCTGGAGTGGAGTGTAGAGGAAGAGGGTCTGCCAGAGGTGGACACCCTGGTTCCAGAGATTCCTGCTCCAGATGGCCAGAATAATGACGCCAGTTAGAATTTTCTAGGACTCTGAGTGTCAGGGGTTTCGTTGACGTTTTTAGCATTTCCAATGCCTTTTTGTTTTTCCGTTTGATTTTTAGGTTTAGCCGTTGTAGGCGGTTTGCCTCCGTTTGATTTTTAGGCTCAGCCGTTGTAGGCGATTTGCCTCTGTTTGATTTTTAGGCTCAGCCGTTGTAGGCGGTTTGCCTTTGTTTATTGCATGCATGTTTCTGTTTGAATATGGCCAAGTGTGGGTGCTGGCTTCAGGGTATACCCATCTCAGTCAGAGGATGTCAGGCTTGCATGGGTGCTTAGTATCGCGGGCAACAGTGTCCCGGTTGCTCGTACCTTGCTACATTCGCATGCTATTTTTGTTTTATACAGATTTCGCCCCTTCTGGTTGCCTGGAACCTGGGGGAAATGTGTTCGGCAGCTGAGTGTCCAGCGTGTTCCACCTTTTAAAAGAAGTATTTCTTTAGGTGGAGGGTGTTTCAGGGTCTGGGCCCTCTTGGTCGATCGCGCCGTCGAGGATTCATGTTCCACAACACTAGCCCCCATTTCTGGAGGTAGGATGCCTATTTCAGCCTCGTTTTGGAGTCCTGGACTAAAGTTAGAAACAAAATCTGCAAGAGCTTGTCATTTTATTGCAGTACGAGTTTCAGATTTTTAAGTCACGACCATTTAGGTGTACAAACCACTTAGCCATTATTACAGATAATTCATGTTTTCCTAATATTGTCTTTAGGGGATAGCTTATTAAAGTTGAGATTATGTGAGACTCAAAATAAGGTCTTAATTTATAAGAGACTGTAAATAATGCAAAGACAAGTTTTTCATGAGCTGAATACATGGTTTTTGCAGGTAGAGACTTACTGACATAGTGCTGGATGCTGAGAACCTTCGTGTTCTGGTACCAGAACTTACATCTGCCTTGGCTACAAACAGGTAGAGGTAGAGGGGTTCCTCCAGGATTTTCCTCCTGAGACTTTGTTGACTGGCCTGCTGTATGGTCCAGGCCTTTCATTATTTTCTGCTGGAGCCTTCCTGGACGCAGATTCAGCGGTATGGTTGAGCCTTCTGGGTCCAGCATCTTCTTCCAGACGTACGACATCCAGAGCCTTCTGCTGCACCTGGGCGAAATTCGTGCAGGTCCACTTGGTCAGGTCCTCGTACAACTCTGAGCCCTCTGGTAGCCCCCAGCGGAAGGCGTGGATGCCGGTAGTTACATCACATCCGGGTATCGACACCATTTCCGTGTTAAATCTAGCCAAGTAATCTCTGGTGGACTCTTCTGGACCCTGGATAATGCGGTATAGGTCGCTGGTCTGCTTTTCTGGCTCCCTGCTGCTGTCGAACTGCTGGTTGAAGGCGTTCACCAATTCGGCAAAGTTGGAGATGCTCCCGTTTGGTAGACTAACAAGCCATTGCAAAGCTGGTCCTGAGAGGGTTGATCCAAATCCCTTGCACATGCATGCTTCTTTTAGGGGTCCTGATGTTGTTACCACCATCATCTTTTGCTTGTACTGGTTGATGTGGTCAATGGGGTCAGCTGTGCCATTGTAGGGCACCATTGTTGGTGGCTTGAATCCCTTTGGCATGCCGACAGAAACAATGTTGCTGGTGAAGGGAGAATCCGCGTATCAATCTTGTGCAACCTTTTCCAGGGGCCGAGGTACACCCGGTATTTGGTAGACCAGGTCCCACAACTCTTTGTACTGCTGCTCCCACATGTTGGGTCCTGCAGAAATGTTAGTTGTAATGGGATGATGAGATAGAGTTTCATACCCATGTGTTCTAGAAACTTGAGCGGCCTGGAGGCTGGCGACTAGGGTCGTGTGGACTATGGATAGGGTTTGTTGGATGCTGCATCCTGCTATCCCTTCTCCTCCAGTAGACTGCGGCCTCATCGAGGATCCTGCTAGCCATTCAGGTGCCTGTTGATGCGAGGGTCCTGCATAGTTATAGAAGTTAGTATTTGAACGCATTCTTATGAGCTCCTTACCTAGAGCCAATGTTTGGCGTGAAGGTGACTCGTAGGGGAGGAGCCCCAGCCCGTTGGGTGCTGTCACTTCTGACGGAGCGATTCCTGCTAGATCCAGGCAAGTGACTAGTTCTGCCGGAACTGCTCTTCTTGGGGGTCTGGTTCCTGCATCTGCTAAGACATAGGCTGGATCCGCCTGACTTCTGGATGCAGCTTCTTCCCTCAGCTTCTGGGTCTCATTTATGAGGTCATCCACTATTGGCGGAGCGTGTTCATTTCTTCCATCATTATCCGCCACATCTCGAGTGTTGGAGCTGGCTGACTAGAGGGGGACAGTGCTTGGGAACTAGTTGTCTTCGAGCTGGTTCCTCTGCCAGCAGCTGGATCCAGAGAGTTGGTGGTTTTGGAGGTGGTTCCTCCACCAGCAGCTAGATCCAGAGAGCTGGTGGTCTTCGCGCCGTTTCCTCTGCCAGCGGCTGGATCTAGAGAGTTGGTGGTTTTGGAGGTGGTTCCTCCACAAGCAGCTAGATCCAGAGAGCTGGTGGTCTTCGCGCTGGTTCCTCTGCCAGCGGCTGGATCTAGAGAGTTGGTGGTTTTGGAGGTGGTTCCTCCACCAGCAGCTAGATCCAGAGAGCTGGTGGTCTTCGCGCTGGTTCCTCTGCCAGCGGCTGGATCCATAGAGCTGGTTTTCGAGCCGGTTCCAGACATGACGGCTATTCTACCAGCAGCTAAAGTACTTAATGTCAGGGAGTTGGCGGCCTTCGAGCTGGTCCCTGACACGACGACGACTTCTTTGCTTGACCGGTTTCGGAGAAGACGATCACTATAGCCCCACGGTGGGCGCCAAAATGTTTTGGTCAAAAATTACCAAAATGGGTCGAGAATTACCAAAAGTCATTAAAATCGGGTTATAGTGATCTTTAGGTGAAATAGATGAAATTTGTGTTAGAAATCATAAGGGTTGAAGGAATTAGGAAGATTAGAAGAAGTAGGAGGAGGAGAGACGCAAGGAAAGTTGTTGACGCGGAAAACCTGTTAGGGAAAAACCGCGGGGGAAACTGAGTTCCACCAATTCCACTAGAAAGTTCGACCAGAAAGTCGAATAATATTACAAGTATTTCTATGGATTTCTAGTGAGAGAAGTGTTATATTATATTGTGTATGTCATTACAATGTTATTCTACCTTATTTATAGAGCTAAACTCCTTTTGGGACCGTTGGATCTTGCATTTGTCCAACGGTACAATGACTTCCTTCTTAGCTTCTTTGTTCTTCTTTCTTTATTCTGCAACACTTTATTGTCTACCCCATTTTGGGTAATCCTTGAGCCTTGTGCTGCAGCTTTTCCCTTCTTCTTCCCACGCTTCTTTATTCCATCTTCTATGTTCTTTTGTAAGTTATTTGTGATTGGGGCCCATTGACTTGACTTGTTTTTTATTCATCCATTCCTACGGTGACACGTGTCGGGAGGTCAAAATGCTAATTTTGGGGTCTAACATAGATCTTTTCACCATATTTTACCTTTTATTTCTCTTGTTTTATTTGATACCAAAAGGTATCATTCTCATACCCACCTCCCCTTGGGTATGAGAAATCCATACCTTATGGGTTTTAGGTATGGGTATCAAAATACAAAAACGTGAAACAAATACAAGGTATGAGTTTACCTTATACCTAATACCTAATACCTAAAATGGTTGAACCAGACACCCCTTTAAAGATAATTGACCATCAATTACTTTTGAAGAGGTTATAGAGAGGATCCTAACTCGTTTTTGATACATTATATTCGGCAACAAAGCCATTATACGCGGACTACCAGTGACTGTATAAAACGGGTGGTATAATTACTTTAAGCATAAATATTATAAGCTTTATCGAAAGTTTATGAGTTACTTTATAAAAATATTTATTTCAAGTAAAAAATTGTTGTCAATGTAACAAACAATTTGGAGAAGAATAATTTTAGAGGAAGATTTTTTGCGATTATATTGAATGAATAAATATTCAGAACTACAAACAGTACAAAGACTTATATTGGAAAGCTACTTCAACAACTGACTCCTACTTTACATGTTTCCTCTAACTGACACCACTAAAGACTCCCCTACACACGATTGCACATCATGTCCTATAAATCAGGACAATGACCAAATCAACAGCAAAAAAAAAATAACAAATTTCCTAAGCCTTAGCAACTTAATTGACTAACTTCACTGGATGTGTTGGATCATATTTCAACACCACCCCTTGATTCAAACATCGTGACTCCAATCCTCTTCATGAAGGTTGATTCTTTGCCTGACACATGCCTTTTGTAAATAAATCAGCATTGTCAAGCTTGTTCCACAAAACTTCAGCTCCTCACTGCCATCACTCACTAACTTTCTGATAAAGTGATATTGAACCTCTATGTGCTTAGTCTTGGCATAAAATGCATGATTTTTTGTCATTGTTATGCTTGACTTGTTAACACACCATAATTTTGTTGCACCCTTCTACTTATACCCTAGATCAGCCAGAAGTTTTCTTAACCAAATAGCAAGCGTAGTTACTGCTCCTACAGCCACATACTCAGCTTTAGAGGATGACAAGGCCACAATCTTCTACTTCTTTGAGCTCCATGTCACTACACCCGAACCAAAACTGAACACTAAACCAGATGTACTCTTTCTATCATTAATATTACCTGCCCGATCACCATCAGTGTATCTAATGATCTTAAATTCTTCTGGCTTGGAATATATACCAGATACCATACTCTGATGTCCCTGCCACATACTTCAAAATCCTCTTTGCAGCACCCAGATGTTGCTTGTTTGGCATGTGCAAATACCTTGACTCAACATTGACACGGTAAGATATGTTTGGCGTAGTGTATGTTAGATAGTTCAATCCACCAACTAGACTTATATACAACTTCTCATCAACACTAGGAGTTCCATCATCTCTTTGTAGTTTGTCATTTGTATTCATTGGAGTAATAGCAGTATCACTCCCATTCATCTTGAATTTCTTCAGTAGATCTTGAGTATACTTTCTCAGATTAAGAAATATACCATTACTCCTCTACTTAACCTCTAAACCAAAAAAGTATATATTGTAACAGCCCAAGTCTGTCATATCAAATTCATTCATCATTGCCTTTTTGAAATTTTCCAGTAGTTTTTGAGATGAAGTGAAGTAGATAATATCATCTACATACAGACAAACTACTAGAAACTCATGACCTTCTTGCTTCTTGATGTATAGAGTAGGCCCATTCTCACTTCTCTTAAATCCTTTTTTTGTAGATAAATGATCTATTTTACTATATCAGGACCTTGGAACTTCTCAACATTTTCTTCCTGAACTTTTTCATCAGAATTTTCAAATGTGAAAAATCTATGAATCTCCTTATCTTCAAACTTCTTTTCCCAGTCCCACTTAGTTTCTTCATCAAACACCACATTTTTGCTAATAATGACCTTGGCATTGACTGGATCACAAAGTTTATATGCTTTTGATTGAGTTGCATAACCAACAAAAATGCACTTAGTAGATTTTTCATCTAACTTGGTTCTCAAATTAAGTAGAGAATATGCAACACTATAAAAAAAACTTTAAATGACTGACAGTAGGCCTTATCCCTCTCCATATTTCATAGGGAGTCTTATTTGCAACAACTCTTATAGGAAAAATGTTTAACAAATACACTGATGTTGCAACTGCTTCACACCAAAAATCATTGGGTAACACTTTGAACCATAACATACTCCTGGCCATCTCCTGAACAGTTTTAGTTTCCCTCTCTGGTACCCCATTCTGCTGAAGTGAATAGGGTGTTGTAAGTTCTCTCTTGATCCCATGATTCTTACAAAATTCATTGAACTCTTGTGAGACAAACTATCCTCCTCTATATGTCCTTAGAATTTTTGTTCTTTTTCCACTCTAATTTTCAACTAGTGCCTTAAACTCTTTGAAATTCCCAAATGATTCACTCTTGGTTTGTTGGAAATAAACCCAACTCATCCTGCTATGAGCATCTGTTATGAGTAAAAAAATACTTAATCCCACCTAATGACTTAGTATCTACTGGTCCACACAAGTCAGAATGTAACAAATTTAGACACTCATTTGCTCTCCATAAACTCTCATTATCTTCTACATTATTTTCCTTGAGTGCAACTCTCACAAAATGATAGATCACCTAACTTATGTAATCCATCTACTAAATTCTTATTACCTAAGAACTTTAGTCTCTGCATATTTAAATGCACGTACCTCAAATGCCATAACCTTATAATGTCATCACCTTTCATAGTCAAGACTTTGCCTACCTTTTTTTCTAAATCCAAGGAAAACATCTTATTTCTAACCATGAGAGTCTCAACAATGACCTCATTGGATTTCTTATCCTTGACTACACAAGACCTATTGTCAAAGGTAAGGAACATGCCTGAGTCCAGCAATTGACCCACACTTAACAGATTATAGGCCAAAAGTTGTACATACTGAACATTACACAAAAGTTTAGTATTATTTGACTCAGTTTTGACACCAACAGTACCAATACTATTGGAATAATAATATCTTTACCATATCAATAGGATATTAGGTATATAATGTACTGACTTAGTTTGTTAAGTTTATATTTTGTTTCCTTGATAATAGCTAGAATATAGGAACTAATTATGTTGTAATCAATACATATTAACATCTCTGTATCATTCTCATTCATTTAATAATAATCATTAATATTCCCATTCTTTTGTGTTCATTCGTTCTTCATGGTATCAGGGAGCGTTTGATCCTGTTTTTCAATTTATTAAAAAAAAAAGGAGAAAGTTACACGATGACACAGGGAGAAGGAAGTAAGAAGAATGTTCCAAAAATGCAGCAAATTCCACCATCCTCACCATTGTACTTACATCCGAGTGAAAGTCCAAATTTGACTCTTACTCAAACCATTTTTGATGGAGACAATTTTGAGTTATGGATGGATGCAGTTAAGAACGGTCTCGACGCGAAAAACAAATTGAGTTTCGTCGAGGATGTCGTAAAGAAGCCAGTCATTAATCAAGGCAAATATGAGACTCTCGAGGCAGTGGCCTGGAGGCAGTGTAATGCCATGGTAAATGCGTGGCTGCGAAATACTATTCATCAAAAACTTTATCCTAGTATTAACTTTACTGGGAATGTCGCGACGATCTGGAAAGAACTTCAAGAACGCTACTCAAAAGGAAATGCACCAAGGGTCCATCAACTAAAGAGTGACCTCAATGAATGCAAACAAAATAAAAATCAATCGGTGGTTGAATATTACACCGAATTGAAGGCTATTTGGGACGAGTTGGCCAATCATAGTAAAATTCCACCCTGTATCTGCGGAGCCGCTTCAGCAATAATCAAAGAGCGTGAAGAGGAGAAGGTACATCAATTTCTTATGGGACTCGATAGCGCTTATTATGGTCACATCCGTTCCAATCTTTTAATGGAAGATGAGGTACCCTCCCTAAGCAGAGCGTATGCTCTAGTGATGCGTGGGGAGAGGCATCGCACTGTTACGAGAGGAAAGAAAGAAAGCACAGCCGAGGCAGCCATGGCTGTACAAGCTATTGGAAGATGTGGTATTACTAATGCGACTAAGAAAAATGAAGAAGGAAGTACTATACAGTGCTCGTACTGTGGTAAATATTGGCATACTGCTGATAATTGTTGGGATAATCCTGACAACCAAGGAAGAGGACGTTGGCGTGGTCATCGCGGCAGAGGAGGACGAGCTCGTGGTGGCCAACATCAACGAGCCAACGCTGCTACAACAAATGAAACAGATGCGCAGAAACAGGAATTCACTAATGACGAGATTGTTCAGTTGAGGAATCTGTTAAGCACAAAGACACAAGGTAGCCAAAAATCCGACCCAGGTATAAATAATAATCATTTTGGTAATTGGTTAATGGATAGTGGAGCATTACATCATATGACCGAAAGACGTGAGTTGCTCAATAATATTTGGCGTGGCAGAAAATCCACAGTGAGCCTACAAGACGGTTAAAAAATAGAAGCAGCGGAACATGGGAGTATAAAGCTAAATGAGAATTTTGTCCTAAAGGACGTACTTTATGTTCCAACTCTAACCTGTGATTTGATTTACGTACAACAATTGATCCAAGAAAACAATTGTTTAGTGACCTTTTATGCTGATCACTGTGTTATACTGGACCAATCTACGAGGATGAAGATTGGACGAGGTGAACATTACGATGGGGTCTATATTCAAAGGTGGCCAAGAGCACAATGTGGCAAGAGCGAGTGTGGCTGTTGATTCACAACTTTGGCACCGACGTCTCGGACATCCATCATCTAGTATTTTACCTCTTTTCTCAAATTTAGTTGATTTTAATTTGTCATGGAAATCTACGGATATTTGTGACCCATATTGTCGGGCTAAACAAACTCGCTCAACTTTTAAGCCTAATAATAAAAGAAGCCATGAATTATTTGCTCTCATACATTGTGACATATGGGGACCCTATCATACCAAAAGTTTATCGGGTGCACAATATTTTATCACTATTGTCGATGATAAGAGTAGGGGAATTTGGGTTTATTTGATGCGAGACAAAAGCAAAGTTAGTCAATTGATGATAAAATTTTGTAACATGACAAAAACACAATTTGGGAAGGAGGTGAAAATAGTACAAAGTGACAATGGGATGGAGTTTCTTTCGGGTATTATGAAGAACTATTACGATGACCGAGGAATAGTTTTTCAAACTAGCCAAATTGACACACCACAACAAAACGGTAGGGTGGAGCGTAGACCTGTCAAAACCTGACCCGATCTGAAAACCGATAGTAACCCGACCTGTAAATGACACGTAAATAACCCGTTTTTTTCAACCCGAACCCGTTTTGACCCGTAAACAACGGGTCAAACCCGATCCGCAGCGGGTTGACCGTTGGGTCAAGACAATATATCATTTTTATAATATACAATGTCATATAGCCAATAGGTATTGACGAATTATAAATTTTTGAGGTATATATATATATATATATATATATATATATATATATATATATATATATATATATATATATATATATATATATATATATATACATATACATATACATATTTTTGACCTTTTTGAACTCCGTTTTAGTCTTTTCCCTCTTTGATTTGTCTTTGATTTTGTCCCAACTTGGACAGTCTTTGATCATGTGATCTTGTTGACCACACTTGAAACATCCTCTTTTGAAGAATGTTTGTTTCGTATCAGTTTTCTTTTTGTCGACAGTTTTGTTATTAGGGTTTTTGTATCTACCTTTGAAAACTGCTTTCTTAAATCGTCTTGCGAATAGAACTGTCTCGTCTTCAAGTTCTTCTTCGCATGCTTCGTTTGTGGAGGCTTGTAGGGCGACGCCATTTCCTTTAGAGTAGAGCTGATCAAATGGCCCAAGTCCGATGGCCCGACCCGGCCCAGCCCGATTTTTTCTCGGGTTTGGGCCTAATAGTTTGGCCCAAAAAGCCCGTGGCCCGGCCCAAAATAAGCCCGATATAAATATAGGGTCGGGTTTGGGCCAACCTAAAAGCCCGATTTTTGACTCGGCCCGACCCGAATTTTTTTTTTTAAAAAGAAAAAATTCAAAAGTTGGAATCGTATATCACATCATACTAATAATCTAATATCACTAATGCATCGAATTATCAATTTCGCAGATATTTGTATATTTTTATCGTACACCTTTACTTAATACTATTCATATTTTGTCAACTCATAAATTATGTATGGTACCATGGATGGTTCTCCTACCAAAAGAGTCGAAGTCAAATACCTAAGACTTGAAAATTTTATTTCGTTGCTAATAGTTTGTTCACATATCGATTTTATCGATTGTTTCGTATTATATTATTTTGGCCCGTTTTGGCCCGAGGCCCGTTATAGCCCGAACAATTGCGGGCTTGGGCCAAGAAAATTGGCCCATCATTTTGGCCCGGCCCGGCCCGTGTAGTTGGGCCGTTTATTTAACACGGGCCCGGCCCAGCCCGGCCCATGATCAGGTCTACTTTAGAGTCGTTGTCATCTTTGTTCAGCATGATCTCATGAGCCATCAGAGATCCAATAAGTTCTTGGTAAGTAATCTGAGATAGATCACGTGCTTCCTCTATAGCCGTGACTTTTGGTTGCCACTTCTTGGTGAGACTCCTGAGAATCTTTCGAATGATATCCTCAGAATCGATCTTCCTACCAAGGTTCCGTAGTTCATTAATAATACAAGAAAATCGTGCAGACATGCGATCAATAGATTCATTTTTTCCGTATTGAAAAGTTCATATCTTTGAATAAGCAAATCTATACGATGTTTCTTGACTGCGGATGTTCCTTCCTAGGCAAGTTCGAGACCATCCCATATTTTCTTAGCGGAATTACAAGATGAGAATCTATCAAATTCTGAGGTTATCATACCGTTTTGTAGGAGGCTCATAGCCTTAGAATTTTTTTCTGCAATTTTGTAGTCACTTTCCACATAATCGCTTTCCATCTTTTCGTAGGTTGTTCCATTGGCGGCGGCGACCAAGATTTTCTTTGGTCCGGTTTGGATGATCTTCCAACATTCCCAATCACATCCTTTGATGTAGTGAGTCATCATATTCTTCCATAGACTGTAATTCTTACCATCGAAGATAGGACATTTGAGATGCTTGGAATCCATTGTTGATAGAGTATATAATATAGGATCAATAGAAGGATCAAAACTCACGCGGCTAGGCGATCAAGAGCACGAGGCTCTGATACCAATTGAAGAGTCTATTGATATAATATACTCAAGAAGGGGGGGGGGGTTGAATTGAGTATGCCTTCTTTTCGAAATCTTCTTCGATGTGTGTGGATGTATGATGAACGTTGAGTGGAGCACGAATAAAATAGAGACACGATATTTTTGAAGTGGTTCAGTTTCACAATTAGAAACCTACGTCCACTATTCTCGATTAATAAAATTAGTACCGACTCCGGATTACAATTTTATCAACCCTACTCGTACAACTTTGATGTTAGTTGTAACTCTTATCTAGATACCGTTAAATATCTAGCTATGACAAGTACCGTTAAATACTTGTTTATAATGAGTACCGTAAAATACTCGATCTATCTTACGTCAATAAGATGAAGTCTTCCATGTTTATTCTAAGTCACAATCTTGAGTAAGATCAATGCTAGAGCACTTGAATCTTGAAACGAATATGACAATTATAAGCTTGAATCTTTGAAGAATAACGAACGACGATTTGTCTTGATATGCGTGAATATGTGTGTGTGTTTTCGTGTTGATCAATGTGTCACAAGTATCCTATATATTTATATGGAATTGTATCTAGGTTATTAAACCCTAGATGATTTAGAAATATTACTTAAACTAGAATTCTAGTCATTAGGTAATACTACCATAAATCTAATCTTAATATATTTAGGAAAGATTTAATAAGACACTTTAGGTATTATATAAGGAATCAATTTCCTAATTCATATTTAGGAAATATCTTATATAATAAATAAATAGTAACCTTATTAAAACAACTTCCTAAACCTTGTCAAGATATAATAAATTATATTCCATGCATAATATAATCTAGATTGTTTTTAGGATATATACATAAATACATATTTATTTATTTTAATCCACCCAACACGATTAAGGAACGTGTCATGATACACGTTTTCCTAAACCGTATCAAAAAATATTTAGATTATATTATCTTTACAAAAGTTAAATAAGAATCCTTAGTTTGTTGGAAATAAATAATTAACTCATAAGAAAATTACTTATTCCTTTTTAACCAAAAGATATTTTATATTAACCCATTAAGATTAATAATTCCATATTCTAAAAATAGAATACCAATTAAACATTGATTGTCCATGATGATTTTGGAAACTAAAATCGTTTCAACTATCACACATATATCGATCATTTCTTCTATATCAGGTTATAGCAACGAGCTATACTTTTGAACCAATCTTATACTAAAGTTATAGTTGATAAGTATAACTTTAGTTCATTATGCGCGCTTGCGATCTTCTTTCAATCTTCGATTTAGTCAATCCATTGACTAACACACTTGAATCCTTTATACTTGATTGAATAGATTTTATTACTAATATTCTGTACACTTAGCACACGATTATACGTACGAGTATATAATATATATAGCTAGACTTGTCATTATTAAAACATAAACATATATACTTAATATATATAATTGAATATATGGTTCAACAATTAACATCTTTGAGGCGGATAAATATCCTGAGGAAGGAAGGTGAGGAGAAGGCTCGACTAGAAGGAGAGGACAAGATGAAGGCTCCGCTGAGGAGAGAGAAGCGAGGTCGATCGTGTATCATTCTTATTCATTTAATAATAATCCTTAATCTTCTCATTCTTCTGTGTTCATTCGTTCTTCAAATACCTTCCACATTTAGTTATTGTTTATCATCTCCCAACCTTATTTTACACTTCTTTGACTTATCCAAATCTTTGAACAATGCTTTTGTACTTACATATGATTTGAGCAACCATTGTCAATGTACCATACACCTTGCTCCTTGTCTTGTGTTTCTGATCTTGTAAGAAATAGTTTTTCTTCATTTTCTGCAGCAACATTAGCTTGCTGATCAGATTGGCCTGCTTCCATAGAATTTTCCTTCTTCCAACAATTGGCCTCTTTATGGTCAGGCTTTGTACATTAGTAGTATTTCAGGGAACTCCTTGTTCCCTAACTCTTCTGCTCTTGGCTCTCAGCTGCTTGGCCAGAATATCTACCAGGTCCCCTACCTCTGGAACCTCCTCTTCCTCTACCTCTACCTTTTTTGGTTGACCTTCCCTTGGAAGAATCATCCTTCACTTGCTTGTAGTGCCTTCTCCTTCACTTGCTCAGAGTTTCTTTTGATTTTTTCTTCATGTGAAAGAAGTGACCTCATTAACTCAACAAAGCTATACTCTTCAAGATCCTTTGATTCTTCTATGGCAGTCATAATATGATCAAACTTTGCTGTGAGACTTCTCAAAATTTGATCCTTTGACTCTCCATATGCCTTCATCTATTGTACCACCCCAAACACTCTAGACAAAGTCTGGTACAAACTCTTTCTCACCCATAAGAGTTGTCTCAAACTCTCGTCTCAAAGACTGTAGCCTAACCTTGACTACCTTTTGTCACCTACATACCCTTTTTTGAGGATATTCCAGGCTTCCTTTGAGGTGGTTGCCGATGCAATTTTTGAGAAGATTTTTTCATCCAAGGCTTGCTGAATATTGAACAAGGCTTTGGTGTCTTTCTTTCTCTTCTCCTTTAACTGAGCATCAGGGTCGTCTGTCTTTGAATTAACAAACCCATGCTCAACAAACTCCCACAGTTCTTGAGATCTGAAAAATGTTTTCATTTTCAATTCCCAAAGCTGAAACTTTACACCAGTGAAGATAGGCACTGAGAGACTATTGGAACTCAATCCATTAGTAGACATGATGAAACAATTCCGAAAATGAACCTAAGACCTGATACCAAATGTTGTCATTGTAACAAACAATTTGGAGAAAATATTTCTAGAGGAAAATTTTTTGTGATTATATTGAATGAATAAATACTCAGAACTATAAAGACTTATATAGGAAAGCTACTGCAACAACTGACTCTTACTTTTCCCGCTTCCTATAATTGACACCACTAAAAACTCCCCTACACACGATTGCACATCATGTCCTATAAACCAGGACCATGAAAAATCAATAGAAAAACAGAATAACAAATTTCCTAAGACTTAACAACTTAATTGACTAACTTCTGTTGATGTGTTGGATCATATTTCAACAAAAACAATATATAAAAGATTATTTAAAATTAAGTTCTGCAAAAATATATACATAAGCCCAATTAGATTTAACATGGGGTGTACAATAATACACTTGTGTAACCCTAATATCGAACACCAGCCTTTTAGTTTATGTGTTTCCTTGATCGCTATTGTAAAATCAATAATACGATTGTCATGTACCAACTACCAAATTACCAATATGTTATACAGCGATTATATAGAAAATTTACAGTTTATTTTGTACTTCATAAGAAAACACTTTGCTTGTCTAGTTAGGATTTTGTGACTTGAATTTTGTAGCAGAGACAGATTAAGCTAAGGCGCGAAGAAGTCAGATTAGTAGTAGTACTGTACGGGTGAGTTATGCGTACGTACTGAGACCTAACGTTTGTTTTGCTCCAAGAACTAGACTTAGTCCCTCCACTTTTCTATCCCTTTTAGTAGCGTTGGTCATTGGTGCGGGTCGGCACTATTAATTCGGACCCGACCCACCATTACACCCGTACCATGACCCGCCCCGGTTGACCCAGGTCAAACCCCATCCCGTCCCGTTCTTGCTCGGCTGCAATTTCTGGAACCCAGCCTAGCTGATGACCTGTGAGTTTGACCCGCCCCTAACCCGGCTCGATGACCTGCCATAAAGTAATCGTGGAGTGAATTGAAATAATTGATTGAAACCAATTATATATAATAATTTTTTTTAATATATCTGTATATCAAACTGTAATAATTAAATCGAGTCATTTTAAATTTAAATATCTATTTACCTCATCATTATGTACATGATTTAATTATGTAATTTAATTAAGTAATTTAATTACAAGTTATCGAATGTATGTCATTTTAATTACGGAATACAGAATAAAATATAAACCTTATCGAATGTATATCATTTTTTAAACGATCCGGCCCAAACTCGGTCCCAGACCCGGTCCTAGACCCGCCCACGACCTGTCTTGGACCCGCCTCAGACCCGCCAATAATACCACCCGGGCCGGGTTCGGGCTATGCTTTACACGCATCAGCTCGACCCGTCCCGGACCCGCCACAACCATCGGGCAGTGTCTGGGTCCCCATACACCAAACCCGCACTGCCCCTAGGCCTGTCCTGGACCCGGCCAACATTTTAGGGATTTCGTATATCTGTCGTTTTATGCGTGAATTAATTCTTATTTGGTATGGATGTTTTATGGTGGGTGAAATAAATAATCTAAACATTCAAGTTTTATTCAAGATTAATTAAAAGGAGAATTTGATATTATAATAAAAATGGATGATTTGTGAGGTTTTTCTTAAACAAGAAAACACGGTTTGTTTCACGTTTTTATTATTGGGTCTTATTTTTTTAAGATTGAAGGAGTTTGTTTGGATCTTGGTTGGCCTCAAGATTGTTTGTTCGGTTCATGTTGAGTGTGTTAGTATGTGTACTGGTTTATTATTATCCTATTTTCTCCATTTAACTATTGGTAACGAGACGCCCCGATCCTTTACAACAATAACCACTTGTTATGCGGAAGCATTGATAACTTCGTATTGCGCCTTTGTTGCACCAGTGTTCATGGTCCATAATAATATGACATTGTTTGTTTTGGGTCAGGCCAAGCCACCATAGATTGACCCTTTACCAGACCTGGCAAACAGGACAGTTATATATACTCAAGAAACAATAACAAACCAACTTCAATCCAACCAAGAAACAGAGACGGAGATGACGGATCACGAACGAGAGCTTGAACCCGGATTCTTTGCATAAGGGTTCACGTAGTCGGGTCGGGTACGGAATTCAAGCGACTCCAGCCTATCCAAGCAACTTGACATGTTTCTCCCTTGAGCATTGAGCGCAATTTCGAAGTTGAGCACTTTGAGAGATGGTGCTTTGACGGCCTCGAGTGCTTGAGATGCATCTTCCCGTAATAACCCGTGATCCCTTACCATGGCTCCTCCCTGAGTCGTAATAAAAGAAAGACGATCACTAATGCTTAGCAACTCCGAGCACACAACTGACACTTCCGAGCCAATTTTGACCAATTGCTTATCAACCTTTTCCATCCATTCTTGCACATCAATGTCAAAAGCACGACCTCTCTTCTTACGACTACCCCCTGCCTCATCAGTGCACTTCTGCTCTTCATACATACCAATGAGTTTATCCATCTTTGCCTCAAGATTTGTAAAGAATGGAGATGAAGTCGAGATGGGTTCCTGACCAACAGTCTTACCAAACGAGAGATCAACTCCATCAAAGCAAATGCCCATCAATTTCAACAAACGATCACACATAAAATCTTTTGGCTTAATTCCGAAACTAGCATCATCAACAACTCCTTTCTTTAGCAAGAGCTCGGACACCCACATTCCGTATGGAATGTCGATTGTCGAGCAAAATTTCTCCTTGACAACCACACTAGAAACTTGACATATTTTGTGACAAATTAGGGATGCTAAATCAACCTTCTGACCTTCCAACCAACTGTACAACACGACTGCTTCAACACTAGCAAGTTTGTCCCTACCACCTCTCCGAGGGAGCACGGTATTCCACAAGAAATTCAAGAAAAACTTTAACTTGGGATTAAAAGAGACGGTAAGTAGAGGTGAAACCTCAATGGCATCATCATCAAAATACTTCTTGATTTTTAGTTTCTGGTCTTTAGAAACAACACTCCACTCCATTTTCGGGTCAAGATTTAACCCTTCTTGATCAAGTTTGAAAATTTCACAAACATCCGACTTACTCACGACAACATCTTGTCCATTTACGACACCCATAATACCATTATCACACCTTTTAACCGAAGCAAGAAATTGAACCATCTCAATAGGGAAAATCAACCCAGAAAAATCACTAATGTACTCCCATCCCTGAAATTTTAAGAAATCCTTAAAGAATCCTAAAGACTTCGAATTTTCGACCCATGACCTCGGATAATAACGACCCGCATGTATAGCATAAGGTAGAACACGTTCGATTAACATACCTTCGTTTTTAGTCATTCGAACTCTTTCAAGACCCTCCCTAGTAGCTTCAATCGAATACTCGGAAAACAGAGGACGCGGATTTCGAGATTTAGAACCCATTTCATGCATGTCATCAGAGATGGAGGGGGATGAGCGGTTGAGTTTTCGTCGTTTGCCTTTGTCGGATGGTGGTGCTGAGGTGGCTATGGGTGTTGGAGACGGTGGGGGTGACGGAGTTGGTGAAGGAGGTGTGGGTTTCTTTTGGTGAGAGCGAGTGGCTCGGGAAGGAGGCATGATGGTTATGGTGAATTATGGTGGTTGATTTAGTCGAAGTGATGATATTTTGGGACGGATTTAATGGAGTTTTGTGAAGGTTTTTGAGTTTTATTAATGGGTTTTGGTAAATTTGATGGAGGTTTTGGGGTTTAATGTCGGTAAAGAGAGAGTAAAGGGAGGTAAGTTTAGGGAGTTGGGGTAATAATGGTTGAGTGGGTTAAAGTCAAATGCTAGGATTAGTAGGGGGGCACGTGGCAGGCGTGTGTGGGGCTTGGTTTGGGTGTAGACGTGGCTTAGGGGGGACCATTACACACACTTTGTGTGTTTAATTTTGAGGTACATATTTTTGTTTTTATAATATTTGAATATTATTATTTTGTATATATTGTAATATGTATGTTTGGGTTAAATTATAATATGTGACGTAATATAATTTTGAGATCGGTTGTGCACACATTCATATGTAAATTATATAATATAACTATAATCACAAAATTTATCATCGAATATATACATACACATGCAGCGGAGTATACGGACACAGTCATATAATCTCATCTAAACCGTAGTCAATCATTGGGTTATTTTAGCTTTTAAGATTTGATTAGGTGTCACCGATTAAACCAATTTCCAATCGCAAAGTCTCAAAGCGTTCTCTAGCCAATGGTTTAGTGAAGATATCTGCCCATTGTTTTTCCGTACTACAAAATTCCAATTTTATATTTTTCTTTTCAACATGGTCTCTTAGAAAGTGGTGTCTAATTTCAATATGTTTGGTCCTCGAGTGCTGGGCTGGGTTTTTAGATATAATTATAGCACTCGTATTATCACATAATATAGGCACACATCCAACATTAACACCGTAATCATGTAACTGTTGCTTTAACCATAAAAGTTGAGAACATACCAGTGCGGCTGCAATATATTCTGCTTCAGCAGTTGAGAGAGCGACAGAATTTTGTTTCTTGGATCCCCAAGATATAATACAAGGACCTACAAAGGTAGCAAGTCCAGAGGTACTTTTTCTGTCTAAAGAACATCCTGCATAATCCGCATCTGAATATCCTACTAGGTTAAAGTTACAGTCCATAGGATACCATAGATATAATTTTGAGGTTCCGATTAGGTATCTTAATATTCTTTTAACTGCAATCATGTGTGATTCTTTTGGTGCAGATTGGAATCACGCACAAACACAAACACTAAACATTATATCTGGACGACTTGCTGTAAGATAAAGAAGTGAGCCAATCATACCTCGGTAAGTTGTTTCGTCTACAGACTTACCATCTTCGTCTTTGGTTAGCTTCTTATCTGTGACCATTGGAGTAGGCATTGCATGAGAGGTTTCCATTCCAAATTTCTTTAGTAACTCCTTGACGTATTTTTGTTGATGAACTTTGATTCCTTCTTCAGTTTGTTGTATTTGAAGTCCAAGGAAGAACTTTAGTTCTCCCATCATACTCATCTCGAACTCAGAAGTCATCAACTCAGAGAAGTACTTGCACAACTTTTTATTAGTTGAGCCAAAAATAATATCGTCAACATAGATCTGAACAACTAGTAGATCTGAGTTTTCGCTTTTAAGAAATAGGGTTTTATCCACAGACCCTCTTTTGAATCCACTCTCCAATAGGAACTTTGATAATCTGTCGTACCATGCCCTAGGTGCTTGTTTCAGGTCATAGAGAGCTTTGTCCAATTTGAATACATGATCTTTGAGTGTTGTTCAACAAATAATTCCTCTTGGATATAGCCATTAAGAAATGCAGTCTTAACGTCCATCTGAAAAAGCTTCATTCCCTTATGAGCTGCAAATGCAATAAGTAGTCTTATTGCCTCAAGACGAGCAACAGGAGCAAAGGTTTCGTCATAATCGATCCCTTCCTGTTGGTTGTATCTTTGAACTACTAGTCTGGCCTTGTTTCGCACAATGACTCCAGTGTCATCCAATTTGTTTCTGAATACCCATCTAGTTCCAATGACAGTTCTATCCTTAGGTCGAGGAACAAGATGCCAAACTTTGTTTCTTTCAAATTGCTGGAGTTCTTCTTGCATGACAACTATCCAGTCTGGTTTTGCGAGAGCTTCCTTGATATTTGAAGGTTCAATGGTGGAGAGAAAGGAGTAGAATGAGCAAAAGTTATTTAAGCTCCTTCGAGTTTGAACTCCATCTGTCAGGCTTCCTATAACATTGTCCAAAGGATGAGAGCCTTTGTATCTCCAGTTTCTTGATTAATCATTTGCATTCCCTGAACTTGACTCGGGATCTTGACTTGTTCCCCCTGAATCCAAACCTGGGTTTATAGTATGGTCAGGTATAACTCTAGCCTCTTCCCTTTGGTTTTGATTCAAAGTTACAGTTTCATTAGCTGTAACTCCGGGTTCCAAGTCATTGGTTTGAGAGTTATCTACAGTATCATCAACTGTAGTTTCATCTCTCGCACCATTTTCTCCCAAGTTAAGTTCATCATGAGTTCCTTGAGGTTCTCCTTCTTCAATTTCCATTTCAGGGGGATCTTCCCTTGATAACCTGAAATCAGGTTCGTCTAGGTTTTCCTCTATATCCTGTAATGGCTTATCGAAGATATTATTCTCATCAAAGATAACATGAATACTTTCCTCTATGCATAAAGTACGTTTGTTAAAAACTTTGTAGGCTTTACTATGATCTGAATATCCTATAAAGATTGCTTCATCACTTCTAGGGTCGAATTTGCTTAATCTGTTTTTACCATTGTTGTGAACAAAATATTTACTACCAAAGCATCTTAAATGAGATATGTTTGGTTTGCGACCACGAAGAAGTTCATAAGGAGTCTTTTTAAGGATAGGTCTAATCATAGCACGGTTATGAATATAGCAAGCTGTACTAATAGCCTCAGCCCAAAAGTTTCTAGGTAGGCCACTACAAAGAAGCATTGTTCTAGCCATGTTTTCTAGGGTTCTGTTCATTCGTTCTACGACTCCATTTTGTTGTGGGGTTCTAGGGGCCGAGAAGTTATGACCAACACCATTGGTTTTACAGAACTCAATAAAAGCATGATTGTCGAACTCAGTTCCATGATCAGTACGGATTGTTACTAGGTTTGATTTATATTTGTTTTGGACAAGTTTCATGAGACTAACAAATTCATCGAATGTTTCGTCTTTAGAGTGAAGAAAGATTGGCCAAACAAATCTAGATTAATCATCAACTAGAACGAAAACGTACCTGGAACCACCTCTGCTTCTTACCTTCATAGGGCCACATAGATCCATGTGTACTAGTTCAAGAGCTTGTTCTGTGCTTACCACTCTTTTTGGCTTAAAAGATGATCTGACGTGTTTACATCGTGCACATGTGTCACACATCTTTTCTTGATCAAATTTGATCTTTGGAAGACCTTCGACCAAGTCCCATCTTTTCAGCTTACTTAGAATAGGTGAGCTAATATGACCAAATCTCTTGTGCCATAGACATGGATCATCTAATGTTACTTTCATGCATGATAGAGAATTAGTAGGTACAGCATTTAAATCAATCATATAAACATTTTTCATTCTGTGACCTTCAAGTATTACTTTACTTGTGCCTTCTAAGATTATACGACATATATCTGAATGAAAGACCACTTTATTTCCTTTATCACATAGTTGAGATATACTGATAAGATTATGTTTGAGACCACTTACAAGGTATACATCATTTATAGCATGGGAGGATGAAATACCTATCTTACCAATTCCGATGATCTTTCCCTTTTTATTATCACCGAATGTGACTTTACCTCCGTCAAAAGGTTTTAGGGTTTGGAATAGGTTTACGTCGCCTGTCATATGTCTTGAGCATCCACTGTTGAGATACCATAGATTATTTTCCTTGGCGACAAACTGCACAAATAATTTTAAAGACAGGATTTAGGTACCCAAGCATACTTGGGTCCTTTGTTGTTAGTAATCACAAATACATCTTCCTTTTTAACCCAGACTTGTCTTACATAGGTCTTTCTATATTGGTAGTAGTTGGGTTTTGATGTTTTTGTGTAGGTCTTAGTTTGGACTCTTGGTGACCAATTTTTGTGTGTAGTTTGAGGAGTTTGTTTGGTTCTATTTCTCTTTTCTTCGTAATCAAATGTCATGTCATAGAACCATCTGTGGTCAATGTTTCTTTCCTCAGTTTTGTCACCATCACTATCAGAGACAGAAATAGTGTCGCTTGGAATTCCTAAGGATTTAACAAACTTAACTCCGGTTTTAAAATCTTGTGCGTGTTTCACACATTTTTCTCGGAGGTGTCCAGTATGGCCACAATAAGTGCATATTAAATACTCAGGAAGTTTGGCATATTTCCTTCTTCTAAAGTCTCTATCTGTTGGACTTTGTTTACACTTTGAGTGATCCCTTCTTCCATAACATTCGTGACCTAAACCCATCTTCATGTTGTTGTCGGATTGTTCAGTTAGGAAGTTTAGAACGTTAGTGCTTCCTTCCCACTTATCGTGAACTTTCCGAGCATGAAGAAGGAGGTCTTTCAAGGAGTCTATTTCTTTCTTACATTCACTATGGTCAGTGTTGCTAGACTCTTTTAGGTTTTGAATGTCTTTATGGAAGTCAGACACAATTTTGGCATGTTCTTTCTTGATTTTAGATATACTGAATTCTAGATCCATGATTTTGCTTTCGAGAATCTCAATTTCTTCTTGATGAGTCTCATCTTCGACCATAGTTGAAGATTCTGACTTAAACCGTTCATTAACCTTTCTTAATTCTGAAGTTATAGCTTCATTAGCTATAACTTTAGATTGAAGCTCTTTAATGTTGAGTTTTAGTTTTGAGGTTATAGCTTCATTAGCTATAACTTTAGACTCAAGAACCTTTTTCTCAGACATAACTGTTTCCAACTTAGCATTTGCTTCAATGCTTATTTTGGATTTCAGTTTCTTAGCTTTGGCTTTCAGAAGTTGATTTTCCTCAGCAATATCGAGGATCTGCTCTTTCAAGTCATCTAACTCAAGACTTTGTTCATGACATTGGTCTAGGGTTTTCTCAAAATATTTAATTAGCATAGCCTTAGATAAGTTTTTAACTTGACTTTTGAGTTGAAGAAAATTTACCTCTTCGTCGTCGTCGTCTGAGTCTGATTCTCCAAGGAGACACATATTAGATGCGTCATCTTCATCATTGTCGTTTGAGATTAGATCTAGGCTGACGTTGCTTAGGCACAGGTTTGCTACCTCTTCTTCTTCAGAGTCCTCGTCATCTTCAGATTCTAATTCTCCCCAGCATGACGCAAGCATTACTTTCTTAAACTCTGTTTTGGTCTTTTCTCTTTTTGACTTGTCTTTGATTTTGTCCCAACTTGGACAATCTTTGATCATGTGGTCTTTTTGTCCACACTTGAAACATCCACTTTTGAAGAATGTTTGTTTGGAGTCAGTTTTCTTTTTGTCGAACGTTTTGTTGTTAGGGTTTTTGTATCTACCTTTGAAAACTGCTTTCTTAAATCGTCTAGCGAATAGAACTGTTTCATCCTCAAGTTCTTCTTCGCTTACTTCACTTGTGGAGGCTTGTAAAGCGACGCCCTTTCCTTGGGGATTATCATCGTTTTTATTTAGTATGATCTCGTGTGCCATTAAGGATCCAATCAATTCTTGGTAAGTGATTTTAGATAAATCACGTGCTTCCTCTATGGCCGTGACCTTAGGTTGCCACTTTTTGGTGAGACTCCTAAGAATCTTACGAATGATATCCTCAGAATCGATCTTTTTGCCAAGGTTCCGCAGTTCATTAATAATACAAGAAAATCGTGCAGACATGCTATCAATAGATTCATTTTTTTCCATATTGAAAAGTTCATATCTTTGAACGAGCAAGTCTATACGATGTTTCTTGACTGCGGATGTTCCATCATAAGCAAGTTCGAGACTATCCCATATTTCCATAGCGGAACTACAGGATGAGAATCTATCGAATTCCGAGGTTATCATACCGTTCTGTAGGAGGCTCATGGCCTTAGAGTTTTTCTCTGCAATTTTGTAGTCACTTTCCACATAATCGCTTTCCATCTTTTCATAGGTTGTTCCATTGGCGGCGGCGACCAAGATCTTCTTTGGTCCAGTTTGGATGATCTTCCAACATTCCCAATCACAACCCTTGATGTAATGAGTCATCATATTTTTCCATAAACTATAGTTTTTGCCATCGAAGATAGGGCACTTGAGATGCTTGGAATCCATTGAAGAAAGAGTATATAATATAGAATCAATAGAAGGATCAAAACTCACGCGGCTAGGCGATCAAGAGCACAAGGCTCTGATACCAATTGAAGAGTCTATTGATATGATATACTCAAGAAGGGGGGGTTGAATTGAGTATGCCTTCTTTTTTAAATCTTCTTCAATGTGTGTATGGTTGTATGATGATCGTTGAGTAGAGCAAGTAATAAAGAGAGACACAATATTTTTGAAGTGGTTCAGTCTCACACTCTGAGACCTATGTCCACTATTCTCGATTAATAAAATTAGTACCAACTCTGGATTACAATTTTATCAACCCTACTCGTGCGACTTTGATGTTAGTCACAACTCAATCTAGATACCGTTGAATATCTAGCTACGACAAATACCGTTAAATATTTGCCTTACAATGAGTACCGCTAAATACTCGTTCTATCTTACGTTAATAAGATAAAGTCTTCAATGTTTCTTGATGTCACAATCTTGAATGAATAAGATCAATGCTTGAGCACTTGAATCTTGAATCGGATATGACAATGAAAAGCTCGAACTTGAAGAATATGAACGGCGGTTTTTCTCTCTCGATATGCGTGTATATGTGTGTGTGTTTCGTGTCGTTTAATGTATCATGGTGGTCTATTTATATAGAATATGTATCTAGGTAATTCAAACCCTAGATGATTTAGGAATATTACTTAAACTAGAATACTAGTCTTTTAGTAATACTACCTTAAATCTAATCTTAATATATTTAGGAAAGATTTAATAATATACTATATGTATTATATAAGGAATCAATTTCCTAATTCATATTTAGGAAAGATCTTTATATAATAAACAATTAGTATCCTTATTAAATCAACTTCCTAAACCATGTCAAAGATAATAAAATATATTACCATAATATAATCTTAGTTTGTTTAGGACATTAAATAAATACATAATATTTATTTAAATAAACCCTATACGATTTATGGTAATGTGGCATATCACACGTTCCCAAAAATCGAAACAAACTTTATCTAGATTATATATTTTTGACAATAAAGATCATATAAAAATCCTTAGTTTATTTTAGTAATAAATAATTATCTCATAAGACAATTTATTTATTCCTTATTTAACTTAAGGATATTTTATATAATCCTATTAAGATTAACAATTCTATTTATTAAAAAAGAATACCAATTAGACACTAATTCTACACGACATAAATTTGGAAACAAATGTTTCAACTCAACCACATATATATTCCGATCATTTCTTCATAATATAGAGTTATAGCTACGGGCTATAACTAGAATCCATCTTGTACTAAAGCTATAGTTGATGAATATAACTTTAGTTCATTATGCGCGCTTGTGATCTTCTATCAATCTTCGACTTAGTCAAATCATTGACTAATATGCTTGAATCTTTTATACTTGATTGATTAGATCTTGTTACTAATGTTCTCTACACTTAGCACACGATTATACATACGAGTATATAATATATAAATAGCTAGACTTGTCATTATCAAAACATAAACATATATACTATATATATATTTGAATATATGGTTCAACAGGTCGGGCCAATTTGGGTCGGTCATTTCGATTTTGTCACATTATCATGTTTGTGTGGATCGGGCCGGGTCATTTCAAGTTACAAGTTTGCATCGGGTTTATTGGCCGGGCCTGTTTTGGGTTAAGCAAGTTGGGTTATTTCCAGTCGAGTCATTTTCGGGTTAATGATTAAGAGAGAAAAAGTCATTTTAAGTTTTTTTTTAGCCAATTAGAGATATGTTTTTTTTTTTACAATGTTCATGAAAATAGAGTCATAAAATAGCTCTATGAACTAAATTATGAGCTATTCTATTCAGAGATCTAGGACAGAAGGAAATAAAAACACAATGAAAGTTTGAGCATAAGTCTAGAATAATATCATCAATTAGATGCGAGACAGAGTGATGATGATCTGACACTCTACCAATCTAATAGACCAAATTAAGGCAATCAGAGGAGAGTTCAATGTGATTGAACCCAGAAGCAGTCGCCTTCAAAAAAGCTTTCCAAAGAGCAGAGGTAAAAGAGCCCAAAAAGAGTCAGAACTAAAACAAACACCTTTGGAATCCACAAAATACCACCCAGTCGCAGCTCTAAGAGAAGGCTGTCAAGCAGCATCACATTTTATTCTAATTCAGTTAGTGCAGACAGAGATACCAATAAGAATAACATGGAAGAATTGACGGATCGCCATATAGATAAAGAGCTCCTCAGGATCATGTGGAGACCTCAAGTGAGAACAATCATCTTTTCCAAGAGCGATCCCATAGACAATCTCAGTCATAAGAGAGAGATGGTGAAGGGTTACACCCAACTCCATATCCATGCTTCTTGATCTAAAGATTTTTGTATTACGGAGATCCCAAATATGCCATAAGTAGCAGACAAAAGCAATGGAGAAGAAAAGGAACTGCTCCTTCTTGTTATGGAAGAAAGAAACCAAGGAAATAATCCAATCTTGAATAGAAAGTAGATTACCACTATCAGTCCGAATAACCAACGGAGAGGCAAACCAAATTCTCTTGGCTATAGGGCAATCACAAAAGAGATATTCAAAGGTTTCCTGACACGACTCATTGTCACAGAAAGCACACAATTGCATTCCAATTATCACACCGCTTGGAACCTTCAACCCCGATTGGAAAAGTATTAGTCAAAATTTTCCACAAAAGAATCTTCCATTTTCCCGGTAAGTTCAAAGACCATAATCTTTTCCTGTAGAAAATCCTGGTTGAGTCCGAGATTCTGTGCTGATCTTTAAAGGATGCATAAACCTCCCAATGTTTCTGAAAAACAAACCAGTATCCACTTTTAATCGAATACCGACGATTAGGATTGAATTTCCAATAAAGGGAGTCACAAGCTTCAGAAGAAGAACCATGAATGCCAAGGATCTTTGCAGAAATATCGGGAGGACACATCTGGCTGATGGACAAAGAATCACAGTTCCCCTTTGAGTCCTGAAATTGGGAGACATAAGAGATAGGTTGGGCAGCGAAAGCCGTTCCATAAGAGTTCAAGAGTTGATTCACACTCGAGCTATTAGCCCAACAATCACTCCAAAATCTAGACAGGGGAGCCCAACATTCCAAGCAAGCCCATTCTTGAGAAACGACAACCCCCACAAAACACCTCTACAACCCCAAGAGAGACTTCTCCTTTTAGATGGTTCCTCAAAACAATTGGTATAGTCGAAATCAAGGCATTGACCTAAAGTACGGGCAATTAAGGAATCTAGCTCCTTTAAGATGCGCCAACTAATCTTAGCAAGAAGACTTCGGTTGAGACAAACAGTGTTTCTGAGACCCAAACCACCCTGAGATTTGGAAAGCCCAAAGAATAATTTACTATACCAATGGATGTCTCTCCCATCACGATTACCATTCCACCAAAATTGTGTCAGTAAAGAATCAATCTTACTAGACAGACTTACCGGCAATTTGAAAGCTGATAGAGAATAAGCAGAGAGAGAAGAAAGTACCGATGGAATAAGAATAAGACGTCCAACAGGTGAGAGAAAAAGGTTATTCCAAGACTGCACACGTTTCCGAACTTTCTCCATAGTAAACGCAAAGATCTCCTTCTTAGAAGTCCCAAATTCAGTAGGGAGGCCCAAATAGTTACCCATTCAACATTGTTTTTTAATCCCCGAAAATTTAAGACAAATTCTTGTAGTAGTCATAGTACAATTTGGCCTAAAAGAGACCGCCGACTTGTCATCATTCAATCGTTGACCTGAAGCTTAACAGAAATTATCAATAATATTTAAGAGAGCACGACAATACTTAGGTTTCGCTTCAATAAAGAAGATAGAGTCGTCCGCAAAAAAGAGATACGAAATAGGCAAGGCACGGCGACCAATTTTAATACCCTAAAGCCTATTATCCGATTGAGCGGCCGAAATAGCTTGTGAGAAGACTTCAGTGCAAAGGGCAAATAAAATAAAGGAGATAAAGGATCCCCTTGTCTAATACCATTGGTAGGCCGAAAATACTGTCCAGGAGCTCGTTAATAAGAATATTATACGAAACCGTGGAGACACAATTCATGACGAGAGAAATAAAATTACCAGGGAACCCCTACTCATAAGAGTTGCCCGAATAAAATCTCATTTCAATCGATCATAAGCTTTACTCATGTCAATTTCAAAGCAAGCCCCCCTTTATTCCCCTGGCCTTGCGAGAGATCCGATTAAAAAGCTCTTGGGAAATTAAAAAGTTATCTGATATATTACGGCCAGGAATAAACCCATTTTTAAACTCACTAACAAGGAAAGGCATGACCTTCTTTAGACGATTAGAGATATGTTTTGTCGGGTCATTTTCGGGTTGGTTCTTCGTTGTTACATGTCAAGAAAACTCGAGTCAGTTTTGGATCAGATCAGATCCTTTCAGATTATATGTCACATTTAAATGTTATAGTTGAAGACAATTTCGAATCTCGAGTCAATCTTTTTAAGTTGGGTCAATCTTATTAAGTTAGTTTTTGTTATATCTACTCTAAACCTTCTTTTCAAAAGATCCCAGGATACTAAATTTCGTAAACACTTGTATAGATATGATATTTTATATTTACACTCTACCGACGTAGAGATGGTTTGCACCCAACAAATACTTTATTTGAAATCAACACCTTTTTTGCAGTATTAAAAGGCTTTTGCATTGCTTTAGTTTGTTATTGGATGCTCCACTCCTTGGACACCACTCAGCAACAATCACATTTTAGATGCTATAAATATCCATGGCACTAATATAATAATCACAGACGAGTACGTTACAAGTTAAAAACGGATAATATCCCTATCATAATAAATAATAAATAAATGATATTATTTATGAAGTGTTTTATTTTCCTATCTGTTCTCCAACTTACTTTATTGTGAAAGATTAATTATCCGTTTTTACTTGTGACAGATAATGTCCGTGACAATTCAGACACGTTGTGCATGAATAGCTTACTTTCCGAAACGGTTAATCAATGTTAATGCTGGCTCAGGTGGATTTCCATAATATTAGAATCGTGAAATCTAATGTCTCATTTGGATAAACTAAAACATCATCATTAGCCTAGAGCTGTAAGAGCTTTTGTGTTTTGTGTGAGAAAAAAATGACGTACGAAGTCTTATCTTTGGGTGAGCAATATAAAGAGGGGATGATTTAAATGACTCCAAATAAAAATTATGTCGAAAATTGTAATTAAAAGTCGTTTTAAGCAAATAAATAGTGTGTGTAGGTAGTTAAATGTTATTGTTACATTGTTATATATAGGTCTGGTGGTTCATAGAGGAATTAAATTAACTAGTTTTAACCCGTGCAAAATTGCATGGGATTAAAGGTATAAATTACAAAAATAAAATTTCACATAATTATACTTTTAAATATTAATAATATTTAACGTCCATAGCTTATAAATTATCTAATAAAGCTATAAATATTGATTTTTTGACTCTTGAAATTGCGTTCCATATATATCTAATAAAGTTAGAGAGTGTATTAATTATCTATTAAAATTACGTAATCTAGTTTAAATATAATACATAGTAAGTTAGAGAATCAATATATTATTATAGCTTTGTTAGATATATATGGAACATTTTAACGTAATATAATACAAGATTATATTTAATACATAGTAAGTAATTAGATAATCTTGCATTAGATAATTACATTAACAAAGTATACATTAATTATCTAATGCAAGATAAGTAATATTGCATTAGATAATTAATAGATTACATAGTAATTATCTATTAAAAAAGTAATTTATATATTAAGCGTAAAAAAAGTTATAATAATATATTACGTAATGTTATAATAATAAATTATCTAATAATATTATAACTTTGTTAAATCTCTAGATTTTCAATCTAAAATTAATGTAACATTTTTATTAAGCGTAAATATGAAAAGAAAAAAGATATAAATTATTCATAGATCGTTATTTACCACGAAATAATATTTACGTTTAAAACATAAACATACATTTTACGTACGAAACATAAACATTAACTGTTTTTTAATAATTAATTGAATTTTCTTAGCCGTGGGACCCACCTTTATTGTTTTAAAAAAAATAAAAAAAACTTATTTAATGACATGGCTTCACAAAATTGCTTAAAATGTTATTGTAATTATATAGATAAGATGTGCTAATTTGTAATGTACGTGATTTTAACTTCTACATAGAAATTCACATGAATTACAATAATATGTTTATTTGATCATGCTCGAGTTTGTTTCTTAGGAGTTTCCAATGAACACGAGTGGATAGGTAGTGAAATTCTCCCATCATTTTATAAAGAGTTCTTTTTATAACTAATACCTTTGTACTATTATATACTGTTTTAGGAACTACCAAGGAGGTAGCGGCCGCTACCCCAAATCGCAAAAAATCAATAGATATATAAGCCGGATTTTGGTACCCTAAATGTAAGTAATTAAAGAATAATAATGATAAGGTGCAAAAGTTTAGCAGTAAACTATATGTATTTCAGTGATAGGGATAGTGGTATCCCTAGTAAAACGTCCTCAGTTTGATTTCTGCCATCTTCAAATTTTTGGTTATTTTTTCACTTTTTAAATGCCCTTATTAAATATGATCCATTAACTTTCTTTAATTTATTAAGTAAGTTGAACATCTCGCATTTTCGTAAAGAAATATTTTAATAAGATAAAGTAATTTCCGGAATTTAATAATATTTTAATAATAATCGTAATTTATATTTTTAAGATTTTCGTTAAGTTTCGTCTTAAAATCATTTAATCTTAAGACGCCTTGTGTATTTAATAATATCCCGTCTCATATTTCCGTTCCACTTGAATAAAGTAAACCCGACTCAAACTTTTAAAAGGACAACCTAAAACCCTTATAAGACCTCATCCATCGACATCTTCTTCTCCTTATTTCATTTCACTGTTAAACAATAAAACCCCATTTTCATTTTTTTTTCTCAAGCTTAGAATCGACATCTCAAGGCCTTCCCAAACTCGTATCGAGGTAATTTTATATATTCGGAATCCTCGCGAAATTTGTGATCTTTCTATCACTTTCGTTTCCCATTTCGTGAACTTTGATTTCGGGGCTGTTTTGCCCTAATCACGAAATTAGCCTCCTAATTGGTGTTTTTGTGCTTTTAGGTGGTACTTGTGGTAACCCGGAGGAAGAGCTAGTGATTATTGAAGAGGAACCCGGTGAGCTCGCTAAGTAAAGGTGACTATTATGAGTAACTCGGCCTATTTTGTTAAATTAGCATGTTTTATGTTAAGATTGATGTGTTCTTATGTTTAGAGGCATGAGATAGGTTACAAATATGTTTTATATGCTTATTATACAGATGGTGGTTGTTTATTTATGTTAAATTCATAATTTGGGTTGATTTTGGAGTATACATGTAAGACCGGTTTAATTTGGGATCTTGTTGTAAATTCATTAAATGGAAGTTTGTTTACATGTTCATATGCTTATTTGATGTGATATTCATGCTAGGTATGTTGATTTTATGATTGGAATTAAGGTTTGTGAGTATTTCTATGGTTTTTGGATGAATTGGAATGTCGCGAGTAGCATTTTCTGCGTACAGGGACTCTGAGCCGGTCAGCCTATAGGCGGTCGGTCGACAGGCTTAGAGTCCTATGTGTGTTAGGTGGCTTTGTTGAGAAGGGGTCCTGAGCCGGTCGACAGGCTTAGAGCCATATGGGGTCCTGAGCCGGTTGACAGGCAGCCGGTCGACAGGCTTAGAGTCATATGTGTTGATTGTGAAATTGTTGAGTGGGACTCTCAGCCGGTCGACAGGCTTAGAGCCCCTCTTCTTTATTTTGTAAAATTTGGTAATATGGGTGGGACTCCCAGTCGGCTGACAGGCAACCGGTAGGCCTAGACCGTCTGAAAGCCCTTGTTATCTCTAAAATCATTGGTAACTTTTGTTTTATGATTCGGATTCCGTTAATTCTTCTTCCGTATGGTTCGTACGCTTGTTTGGAGTCCACACTAAAATCATTCGTATCTTTTGATTCACATGTCGGATTCCATTAATTCCTTTTCCGTATGCTTTGTATGGTTGTTTAAGGTCCCCGAAGTTCGGGCGACACTATATTGGGTTCGGGAATAGAGTGAGGATAGAGACCCCCCGGTCGGGCAACCGAAAGGGAAACCGGCTCTCCCTCGATTTAGTTCCTGGGTCAATTAAGTGTCGATTGGATGTTTTTCAAGAGTAGACATTTTATCATTTAAAGTTGTTGAAGTCCCAGATGTTGGGCGACATTCATGTTGGGTTCGGGAATGGATTTGAGGATGAAAGACCCCCCCCCCCCCCCCCGGCCGGGCAACCGGAAGGGAGACTGGCTTTCGCCTCAAATTAGCTTCCGAAGTCAACTAAGTGTTGATTGGTTATAGTTAAGGAATTGATTGTGATTTAGTGAGTAGCCTCCTTGGGAGATTTGGTTGTTGAACCGCTTAGTGGTTGGTTCGTTGTGTTTGTTCGTGTGAACCCCTTAGTGGGTGGTTCCCTCTTCTAGACGAACCCCTTAGTGGGTGGTTATGTCTTCTTCGTGCGAACCCCTTCGTGGGTGGTTCTATTCCGCGTGAACCCCTTAGTGGTTGGTTCTAGCTTAGTGTTCGAACCCCTTAGTGGGTGGTTCTGTCTCTTTGACGAACCCTTAGTGGGTGGTTATGTCTGTTCGGCGAACCCCTTCGTGGGTGGTTCTGCCTTTTGTCGAACCCTTCGTGGGTGGTTCTTTCTCCTTGTTGAACCCCTTAGTGGGTGGTTCATTGTTCTGTCCGAACCCCTTCGTGGGTGGTTCGTGTGTGTTTTGTGTTTAGCTGCCTGAGTTGGGGTATAGTGCTAGACATTGCTGAATGATTGTATATGCTTGTCTGAGTTGGGGTATTGTGCTATATACTGTTGATATGTGTTTAGACATGATTGAGTTGTAGTGCGTTAGCTACTTGAATGAGTATGATAAGAAGAGTTATTGTTGGAGTACTTCACATGATTTGTTTATGGTGGAGTATAATGCTTGTATTTATATGTTCTGTGTTGTATGACAATAGGTGGCTATGAGAGCTCTAGTCACTCCCCACTGACTGTGGCGCACATGTTGTATGTGTGTAAGTACTTGATGTTGTTTGTAGGGGGTTACGTTGAGGCTAGCGAGCGATGATCCTTCATCGTCATGATTTTACCCATTCGTTAGCTAGACCTTAGTTTTTATGATTTCTGTATTTTGTGCCTGTAGGGATATGCTATCCCGGGCTGCTTTTGTGTTGTACTTTAATACTTATTTATGTTTCAGTATTGTTTATAGCACCTCGCATGTTTAGTTTGTTAAAAAGTTTTAATTCCGCTGCATTTTTAGTACTTTGTATGTTTACTATTTCCGCTTTCGCGAGGGGTTTTACATAAGTATTTAATATAGGTAATTAACTTTTGGCTCTTTAATTAATTTGTTATTTTTTTTGAAAATTTTCAAATTACTAATATTCATTATTTAAGGTATTAAGAATTTAACTAGTGTATCACCCGTGAAAATTTACGGGGCTGTTCAATTTTAATTTTTTTAACGAAATGATCAATTACAGTTGTTAGAGAGAATAATAACTTATGTGGTGTATATATGTAAATGCGTTAATAAAAATAAATAAAAAAGTTTATATATACTTAAAATACATAAGAACAGATTGACATTTGCCATTTAAAATGTAATTTTTCAAACATCAAATATAATTAAAAAAAGGGAAGCATTTACTTTCTCTACACGTAAAATAGTTATGAATTGAAAGTTAATTAAAATATAAAAATTAAGTAATCTAATCACGGAATTCGTAAATATAACAATAATATTATAACCTGACTTTAATTAATTATTGAATATAATAAGGTAAATACATGGTCAAAATTTTGTATTGTTTAACATTGTCGTTGAAGTTAGAAAATTGAAAAAAATGGTGAAAAATTCTTATGACCTAAAAATTAGTTAAGCTTTTTAACTTAAGTATCTAAACACGATATTCTCGAGCAACATTAAGATATAAGGGATTGTGGAAGAAGATTGGTTGTTGGCTGGTGAAATTCTCGAGCAACATTAAGAAACAAAAGGGGTTGTAGAAGAAAATTGATTGGGTGATATGGGAAAAAGATTGATTGGGTGATAGGGAAGAAATTTTTTTGGGAAGTACGTAATTAATGTAACTGTTTTATTATACTCCCTCCTATTCCATATTTTCTTCCTTATTTCCTAAAACGGATTATTCATGTTTTCTTCCCCTTTCCTATTTTGGAAACTTTTATTCTTATTTTATTCATTTCTCTCTCCTATTATCAAACCTCACCCAACCTTTTTACTCCTATTTTATTCTTTTTTAATGCTTTTGGCCCTACAATTTCTTATTTAATTCTTAATTATTCATCCCTCTCTCCTATCACCAAAGTCCACCCAATTTTTTACACTTATTTTATTCCCTACCTTAATATTTGTGCCAAATACAAAAGGGAAGAAAATATGGAATAGGAGGGAGTATTTAGTAGGATGTAATTAATGTGTTTTGTACTCATTAGGATGTAATTAATGTAATTATTTTGTAATTAATGTCTTTTTTCTCTTATTTGCTTACTCGGTTGATTCTTATTTTATTGGTTGAATTGCCAATAAGAAGCTCAAAGTGAATGAGAATGCTTCAAAATGCAAATTCTGAAATATTGTTGCGCCACATCAGCATTTGTACATTCTTCTTTTTTATATATATATATATATAATATATATATATATATATATATATATATATATATATATATATATATATATATATATATATAGAGAGAGAGAGATTGCATCTTGTGAGGTCTATGATCTTAAATGAGGATTAAGGTCTACTTGTAGATCCAAATAAGAACCATTGGATCAACAAGAAGAACCATGAGATGATGCCACGTAGATAATACAATTTAAGAAAAAAACGCAAAAATTACTTCAGTGGGAGTCGATCCCGCAAACTCGCGCTACAGAGACTAGAACTTTACCAACTCTGCCCCAGCATCCTTGCTTATTTATGTAATATTGTACCATATTTAACACATGATTTTTGAAGTATAATTTTAGGTCAGATTTCAGCAAAAAACATAAGCGCCACCGATGGGGATCGAGCTCGAAACCTCCGGCTTCATGTACAAAAGGCTTATTCATTGTTCCATATACACTTTATTGATTAATTTCATACTGTAAAAGATTTATACGATTTTATACGAGGTTTTTATTTGGAATTAACTTAACAAGTATATCTGTTTCGCATCAATTTCCTATTTACTCTTCCGTCTTCTTCTTTGGTTACCTTGTTAATTGCTTCTTCTCGAAATATTTTTTTTCTCGAATTGTTTTTTTTTCGAAATTTTTTTGTTCTCGAAATTTTTTTTGAAATTTCTTTGTTCTCGAAATTTTTTTTTCGAAATGTTTTTTCGAGAATTATTTTTTTGTAGCGGATCCGCCTAATCCAACCCAAACCCTTTCCCGTTAGTTAGGATACCCGATTCCCAAAAATCGGTTCACTTTTCCTTCTTTGGGGTGTCTTTTAATTTTTTATGCTGTTTGAATGACAATAGGAAGGGAAAAGGTTTAGGGTTAGATTATGCGGATCTGCGATAGATACACACCTTTAAATGCGTAGATACATATGTCTAAATGCGTAGATACACACCTTTAAATGCGTAAATACACACGGCTAAATGCGTAGATACACATGTCTAAATGCGTAAATACACCCCTTTAAATGCGTAGATACACATGGTTAAATGCGTAGATACACATGTCTAAATGCGTAAATACACACCTTTTAATGCGTAGATACACATGTCTAAATGATAGATACACACCTTTTAATGCGTAGATACACATGGCTAAATGCGTAGATACACATGTCTAAATGCGTAGATACACACCTTTAAATGCGTAGATACACATGGCTAATGCGTAGATACACACCTTTAAATGCATAGATACACATGGCTAAATGCGTAGATACACATGTCTAAATGCGTAGATACACACCTTTAAATGCGTAGATACACATGGCTAAATGCGTAGATACACATCTCTAAATGCGTAGATACACATGTCTAAATGCGTAGATACACATGGTTAAATGCGTAGATACACATGTCTAAATGCGTAGATACACACCTTTAAATGCGTAGATACACATGGCTAATTAAATGCGTAGATACACATGTCTAAATGCGTAGATACACATGTCTAAATGCGTAGATACACACCTTTAAATACGTAGATACACATGGCTAAATGCGTAGATACACATCTCTAAATGCGTAGATACACACGTTTAAATGCGTAAATACACATGGCTAAATGCGTAGATACACATTGCTAAATGCGTAGATCACATGGTTAAATGCGTAGATACACATGTCTAAATGCGTAGATACACACCTTTAAATGCGTAGATACACATGGCTAATGCGTAGATACACACCTTTAAATGCATAGATACACATGGCTAAATGCGTAGATACACATGGCTAAATGCGTAGATACACATGTCTAAATGCGTAGATACACACCTTTAAATGCGTAGATACACATGTCAAAATGCATAGATACACATGTCAAAATGCGTAGATACACATGGCTAAATGCATAGATACACATCTCTAAATGCGTAGATACACATCTTTAAATGCGTAGATACACATGTCTAAATGCGTAAATACACGTGGCTAAATGCGTAGATACACACCTTTAAATTCGTAGGTACACATGTCTAGTAGATACACACCTTAAATGCGTAGATACACATGGCTAAATGCGTAGATACACATCTCTTAATGCGTAGATACACTTGTCTAAATGCGTAGATACATACCTTTAAATGCGATACACAACTTTGAATGTGTAGGTACACATCTCGAAATTTTTTTATCGATAAAAAAAGAAATGAAAAAGAAACTTTTCGAAAAAAAAAATTCGAATTTTTTTTTTCTCGAATTTTTTTTCATTAGAATAGCCCAAGTTACTCAATAAAATATCACAAGTTTTTCAAATCAATATTTCGAAAAAAATGAAAAAAAAAAATTCGAAACAAAAAACTCGAGAATAAGTCATTAACAAGGTAACTAAAGAAGAAGCTAGAAGAACAAATAAGAAATTGATGCGAAACGGGTCTACTTATTAAGTTAATTCTAAACAAATACCTTGTATAAAATTGTATAAATCTTGTACTATATGAAACTTATCATCAAAGTTTGAGTGGCTTATTGGTTTAGTTGTTGGTCTTTGATGCAGGAGGTCCAGTGTTCGACTCCTAATAGCCGCAGGTTTTGATTTTTGCTTAGTAGTAAAATCGTCGCGTCATAAATAATATCCAATATTATACTAATCATCATAAACGCTATGGCCTGTTGGTTAGGCAGTTTGGCTTCCATACTTGGGGTCGCGGGTTCAATTCCTAACGTTGGCAGTTTTTTATTTTTGCTTAAGATGTAGACCTCAATCCTCATTTAAGATGTAGACCTCACCGGATCCTCGCTCTATATCTATATATATATATATATATATATATATATATATATATATATATATAGGGTCGAGATCCGGTGAGAACCACCCTTATAATGAGAACCATGAGAACCCTCACTAAATCTCCACCATATCTCGCTTCAAATGTTTCGTTGGATCATTTACCATTAGTTTAACTTATTCAAATATACACTTTAGTATCAATAAACAAAATATTTTGATTTAATTAACAAAATATATACTTAGTGTACGAAAATACAATTAGGCGTACTAAAACGGCTATAAATGCACGAAAACAACCACTACGTGCATGAAATTTTTTACATGCATGAAAATGATTACTAGGTGCATGAAATAAGAGGTTGTACGTGCATTAAAATGAGTTCTAGGTGCATGAAAAATGATAGATGCGTAAAAATCGGTAGTAGGTGCATGAAAATTAATAAAACGTATCTCACCTTCATTTCCGCCACTAGTATATATTTTCTAGACCAAGAAATATGTTCTCTAGCCTTAAAATTCCATGCCGAATCCAAATATGTCATTAATTTTTTTTTAAAAAGTCCGTAAGGTAGAGTTCTCACGGTTCTCATTATATTGGTGGTTCTCATAGGATCCCAAATCTATATATATATATATATATATATATATATATATATATATATATATATATATATATATATATATATATATATATATATATATTGATAATGATGATTTTTTCCCTAAATCGACTAATTTTCCTCTTAATAACGGAGTATAAAACACGAATCAAATTGCAGAAAAAAACAAAAGTAAAGAAAAGTTGTTGAATTTTAAGAAAAGTTTATGTCATTACATAAATAATATTTTATGCTCGTTGTAAGTTACAATGCGAAAATCAATATTATCTTTAGAAAATAACATAATGATATGATGAGTTGTTGTATACATGAAGCTTCCAAGTCATTTCATTGCCTCCATTTAATTGTACATTGTGAATTTGTAATTTAATTGTACATTGTGAATTTGTAATTTGAATTTTTATATGTTGAATAGTACTGAGTAGGGATGTCAATGGGGCAGGTTTTGGCGGGTCTCGCCCCTCACCCGTCCCATGTGGGACGAGTGTGGGTAATGATTTGGTGGGTCGTGGGGCGGGGATGGGTTTCAAGCGCATTCGTCGCGGGTCGCGGGGTGGGTGCGGGTATCACATGGGACCCGCCCCATACCCACCCCGCTCGCCCCGCCCCGCTTATACCCACCTAATAAATAATAATATCTAATAGTAATATATATATATAGATAAAAAAAATATAACTTAAAAGATTAAAAACAAACTTTTAATATATAAGTATCCTTACCCAGTAGCCGAATAAGGCCTAAACAAGTAAGTAACCCCTACCCAGTAGTCCAATAAGGCAATAATCACTAGTTCACTACTCAGTATTCCGTATTTGGGCATATGTTTCGTGGTATATTTGTATGTAAAACCGTTCCATGACTCAACGGACTCTAGTTAATTGAATGTTAAAGCATTTTGCGAAAACATATTTGTATAAGTAGTACGACTAGTATATTTTAGATTCACGATTTACATTTCTTGAGGAGCTAGGTGGGTCAACGGGTCCCCGCAGGGCGGCGACGGTTTTGAAGGGTTCAAGCCGCCGCGGGTCGCGGGGCGGGTGCGGGGGCGCATTTATAGTTCGCGGGGCGGGCGCGGGTTGACCCCCCTCCGCACCCGCTCCGCCCCATTGACATACCTAGTACTGAGTACGTTTTTTCAATTTCCAATTTTCAAAGAGTATAATTTTAAAATATTCACTACCCCTAATAAAAAAATACTTGATTCGCCCCTGACTACTACCAAGATAATTTTCATTTAGAAACTACTATATATAAATTTGATTTTTTTGAAAAGGTTATCAAATCTCTTCCAAATACAATAACAACTAGACTTAATGCCCGTGCGATGCATGGACCGTTAGTAATATATTGTCTTATGAATCACTGTTAAACGTCGAGTTAAAAATAACCACTTCAAATATAAACTCTCGTCCACAAAATGGATCTTGCAAACTCCAATAGTTTGAATGATAAAGCTTAAAAAATTTCTAAAACTTTGAATGATAAAACTTGAAAAAAACAGTTTAACTAATAATAATGATCATTTGTCTTTATCTCATCTTGTTATCTATCACTTTAATCTCATGATGCATTATACTTTAAATAATAAAAATGGCAATAGTTATTTATGATTGTGGAAATATGTGGAAATATATTCCATATATTATCCTAATATATGGGAATATATATTCCATATATTTTATGTTATTTACTTGCACATATTGTATGATTGTAATCTTCTGGTTACTTTCTTTATAGGAAGTAGTTTAGGGTAGCTATGATTCTGTTTTTTTGTATAAGTAGCTAGTTTGTATTACGTTTTCATTGACCAAAATAATAACTAAGGCATTCACGCCTCTTTCACTTCTCTGTTACACTGTTTATCATGGTATCATCGGAGCAGGTTTGATCCTCGCATTCGTCACATTCATACTCTCAACATATATTCTAAATAAATGACAAAGATTAGGGGGGGGGGGGATTCTGGTTTTGAGAAAGAAAAAGGTTCAGGGAGTGGTACCGAGAAGATGACCATACCACTCTCGTCACCTCTGTTTCTTCACCCCTCCGACAGTCCGAGTCTCAAACTGACTCAGACGATTTTGAATGGCGAAAACTATGCTCTCTGGGTTGATGCGGTACGCAACGGGCTCGATGCGAAGAATAAACTGTGCTTTGTTGACGGTACCTTATCAAAGCCCGACGGTTCCGAAACCGACAATTATGAAGTTGTAGCATGGCGTCAATGCAACGCCATGGTTAAGGCTTGGTTGCGAAACGTGATAGACGAGAAATTGCATCCAAGTATTGCTTTCTCGGCCACCGTGCTCAAGATTTGGAAGGAATTACAGGAACGTTACTCTGCCGGCAATGCACCGCGAGTTCACCAACTTAAAAGTGAATTAACGGACTGTCGTCAAGGTAGTCGTTCCGTCGTGGATTATTACACCCATCTGAAATCAATATGGGATGAGTTAGCAACCTACAGCCGCGTACCAGCCTGTACTTGTGGTGCCGGCGTTGCTTTCATCAAATAAAAAGAGGAAGAGAAAGTACACCAGTTTGTTATGGGACTCAATACGGCTTTGTATGATCACCTTCGTTCCAACCTGTTGATGGAGGATAATCTTACATCTTTAAGTCGCGCTTATGCTCTCGTTCTTTAAGTCGAGTACGTGAAGACCAGGCAGAAGTTGCAATGGCTGCTCGCGGTGTTGGAAGTCGTGGCAGAGGTTCATCTTCCGTGGAGGAATCACAGGAGTATGACCCCCCACGTTGCACACATTGTGGTAAGTGGTATCATACGATAGAAAATTATTGGGAAAGACTCGGGATTAACGGAAGAGGCCGAGGCAAAGGACGTCGTGGTGGTCGTGGCCATGGACGTGGTGGACGCAGCACTGGCAACTCCAATTATAATTCATCTCAAGTTGCTAATCCTACTACTGCCAATGAAGGAGAATCCTCCAACAAAGATTTTACCGCAGACGAAGTGGAGCAGCTTCGTATTCTTCTTACTTCGAAGTCCGACGGTAAAGAAAAATTGACAGGTATGAACCATGTTAAATTAAATGAATGGATGTTTCACAGTGGTGCATCGCACCATATGACGGGATGTCGAGAGATGCATGCTTACGAATTAATGGCAGGGAGCGCCGTCTACAATAGGCTTGCCAGACGGATCCACTATTTTAGCTAAAGTTCATGGAACGGTCCTATTAAATAAATCATTCCAGTTACAAGATGTTTTATATGTTCCCAATTTGACTTGCCATCTTATTTCAATTCAGCAACTTATCCGTGAGAACAATTGCTTTGTGACTTTTAATTCTGATTATTGTATAATACAGGACCAGTTTTCGAAGACGGAGATTGGACGGGGTGAACAACGCGATGGAGTTTACTACATGACACGAGTCGATGAAACCATAGCACGGACAACCGTTGATGAAGGCCGACTATGGCATCGGAGATTAGGTCACCCTTCAAGCAATGTTTTTACGCAATTAAGTACTTTAATTCAGAAACCGTTATCTTTTAATTCCGCTTCTGTTTGTGACCCTTGTTGCCGCGCCAAACATACTCGTTCCCAATTTTATCCCAATAATAAAAGACACAATATTTTGTTTCATTTGATCCATTGTGATATTTGGGGGCCGTATCGTGCTAGTAACTTATCCGGCGCACATTATTTTTTGACCGTAGTGGATGATCATAGTAGGAGTGTATGGGTTCACCTTATGAAGGATAAAGGGGAAGTTGGTGACCTTATGAAATATTTTTGTAAAATGGTTAGCACACAGTTTGGGAAACAAGTAAAAGTCATTCAAAGCGATAATGGTACCGAGTTTCTTTCGGGCCATTTAAAACATTTCTACAATGAGAACGGAATACTTTTCCAAACTAGTGTGACTGACACCCCACAACAAAATGGACGGGTAGAACGTAAACATCGACACCTCTTAGAAAAAGCTAGGGCCCTTCGTTTTCAATCAAATTTACCCATTGAATTTTGGGGGGAGTGTGTCCTAAGTGCAGCCTACCTCATCAACCGCACACCTACCCAAGTTTTGCAAGGTCGAACACCCTATGAACTCTTACACGGACACCCACCCAATCTCGACAATTTACGTGTCCTGGGTTGTCTTGCATATGCTCACAATAAACAACGCCCTAAGGACAAATTCCAAGAACGAGGGATCCATTGTATTTTCATTGGGTATCCTAGAACCCAAAAGGGGTGGCGGTTACCTGATTTAAAAACCCGTCGCCAATTCGTTTGTCGAGATGTGAAATTTTATGAACATAATTTTCCTTACGACATTTCAAATACCCAAAGTGCACCTCACTATGATTTAAATGATGAACCCATAATTGCAACAGACCCCACCTTTGAACAACAAAACTTCAATGTATCCAATCCTATCCCAACCCATGTTTTGACCCATGAAACAAATACTACTACCCCTGAAATAGAGACTCTACAGCCTGACTTAGGGGAGATTCCAGAGGCTATTCTTGAGGGGGAGAATGGATCGCATACTGATAATAATACTTCTGGTAACGTTTTCGAGCTTGAAGTAGTAAGGGAGGAGGAGCCAAAACTTGGAAGAGGAGAAAGGGAGAAGTTTGAGCCCGCATGGAAGAAGGATTATCTTTGTAAGTCGACTCGTGTCATTCCCCAAAACAGTGCTCCCGCGTCCCATACTCCGTCCTCTAAGAAAGGTACTCGTTATCCAATAACTAATTAGGTCACAAGTAATTGCTTTTCCGTTTGTCACAGAAATTTCATGGGAGCTATCGATTCGGTAAGAGAACCTCGTAATTATGTCGAGGCCATAAAGAATAAAGAATGGCAGGTTGCAATGGCAAATGAGATCGATGCCTTGGAAAAAAATGGCACTTGGACAATTGTAGACTTACCTAAGGGTAAACAACCTATTGGATGCAAATGGGTTTACAAAATCAAGCACAAAGCGGATGGCACTATTGAGCGTTACAAAGCTCGTCTCGTCGCACAAGGGTTCACCCAAATTGAGGGGGTGGATTATCACGAAACATTCGCACCCGTTGCCAAAATGACTAGTGTACGTCTCCTGTTGGCTGTCGTGGTGACAAAGAAGTGGACTATTGCACAACTAGACGTAAATAATGCTATTCTTCACGGTGACTTGAGTGAGAAGGTCTATATGAAATTGCCACCGGGATTCGAAGCTCAAGGTTCCGGTAAAGTGTGCCGTCTACTGAAATCTCTTTATGGTTTGAAACAAGCATCGCGTAATTGGTTTGCTAAGTTGACGGATGCGCTAAAAGGGTATGGTTTCACACAATCACTGGCGGATTATTCGCTGTTCACTATGAATACGGATAAATTTTTCCTTGCTATTTTAATCTATGTTGATGATATGATTGTGATGAGTGACAATATTAAAGCTTGTGACAATTTAAAAAGCTTTCTCGATGACAAGTTCGGAATCAAAGACCTCGGGAGACTTAAGTACTTCTTGGGAATCGAAGTCGCACATGGGGCATCGGGTTTATTTCTTAGCCAACGAAAGTATGCATTGGAGATTATAAAGGAGGCTAAGATGGAGGGAGCCAAGCCGGTCAATACCCCCCTTCCTCAACATCATAAGTTAGCTCTCGCTGAAGGTGCAATCTTAAAGGATCCAATGATGTATCGGCGCTTAGTCGGGCGACTTGTTTATCTTACCATTATCCGACCTGATTTGGTATATGCGGTACACACCTTGTCGCAATTCGTTCAAACCCCACGCAAGGACCACTGGGACGCAGCCCTACGAGTAATTCGTTACTTAAAAGGTCATCCGGGGAAAGGTATTGTAATGAACAGAGATACGGTTTTCCAGCTGCATGAGTATTCGGACTCTGACTGGGCAAGCTGCCCCCTCACACGAAGGAGCTTAACAGGCTATTTTGTTTCATTGGGAAATACACCGATATCCTGGCGAACTAGAAAACAACCAACGGTGGCTCTATCGACCGCCGAGGCGGAATATCGGGCCATGGCAGCTGTTACTCGTGAGCTTATTTGTGTCAAATCTTTCCTCTCCTCTCTCGGCATTTCCCACACACAACCCATGCGAGTTTTGTGCGATAATAAGTCGGCTTTACACATTGCTAAGAACCCGGTTTTTCACGACCGTACAAAGCACATTGAGATAGATTGTCACTTCATTCGACAACATTTGGTTACGAACAACATTGTCGCGAGTCACGTTCCAAGCAAGGACCAACTAGCGGATATTTTCACTAAAGCTCTTGGTGGCGACGCATTTGATTATTTGCAGTGTAAGTTGGGCATTCGGTTACCCAATGCTCCAACTTAAGGGGGAGTGTGGAAATATATTCCATATATTATCCTAATATATGGGAATATATATTCCATATATTTTATGTTATTTACTTGCACATATTGTATGATTGTAATCTTCTGGTTACCTTCTTTATAGGAAGTAGTTTAGGGTAGCTATGATTCTGTGTTTTTGTATAAGTAGCTAGTTTGTATTACGTTTTCATTGACCAAAATAATAACTAAGGCATTCACGCCTCTTTCACTTCTCTGTTTCACTGTTTATCAATGATACATGAAATAGGATACAAAATGTAAATAGTTACCATTTGCTTGGTAAGGTTCGAAAACATTTAATGATAGAGCTTAAAAAAATTTCTAAAGCTTAAGAATATCAAACTTAATTGATATTTGAGTCAATAAATTTATTGTCATTTATATTTTAAAAATTAATTGACGTTTGAAATTTTTTGCAGTAAATTTATTTAACTAATATTATTTTTTATTTTTTTTATTTATATACTTAATTTATTTAACCAAAGTAATAGCCAAAGTAATCGCTCTAAAAACAATAATTATTCAACTAATATTTTATTACTATTAAATTATCTTTTTATTTATATACTTAATTTATTTAAGTAAACTATATTATTAAAGGAAGCTTTTTCCGAACAATTTCTTGGCTGTTTTTTCAGGCGATTTCATTGGCCGAGCGATTTCCCAACTTTCCCAAACTACTTCGCACCTCATAAAATAAATAAATAAATGTTAGTAATATAGTTATAAGAATTTGCCAATTTGGATAGACGATGATTATTGAGAAGAATTCTAATCTAAATCCAATATGTTCCCAAATTATAAAAAAACTAAATTGATAATAAATAAGAGAAGTAGAGTTTGATAAGCTCAAGAGACAAGAAAATTGTATCAAGAGTCCTACAACTTGACTATATTAGAGCAACTCCAATGGTTGCATTTAGGGACCTGCTTGCAATTATTATAAATATTTTAGCGGTATGCTCACCGTTAGAGCATCAAATTACGTCCCTGCTTGTAAGCATGTGTAGCTTTGTCAAGCTATATGCTTGAAATAAATTAATAATTAAGCAATAATAAAATAAATTATATTATGGTACTTTATTTATTATGTGGGTCTTTTAAGCTACACTTGTTGTAGTTTACCACTAGAGGACGTTGTAATTTAGAACCTTTGTTGCTTCAAAAGACGGTGTGGCAAAGCAAGCTACAAAACCTTGTAGTTTGCCATTGGAGTTGCTCTTAGTAACTCAATCAATGTTTTAAGTTAGTTGAAATCAATGTTTTAAGTTAGTTGAAATCGTTATCACATATGCATTTACATGCACTAATAAAATTTAGTAATCGACAATCACATTAAATCAACGTAAAATTAGAAGAAAAATTTCATACAATCAATAAGAAAGATAGTACAACCATCACAAACAAATAAATAAATTAAGAGGTAACAAATTAAATTAAAGAGATAAAGGCAAGTAACTAATTATGAGGTTTGATGCCTAATGCGATCAATATATATAGATGAAGTATCCTTTGCCTCTTAGAAGTCTATTCTTAACATCAAGGTAAAAGATATAGTCAAATTCTTAAAAAATTATCTAATTATTATCTCAATTTACCTAAAATTCTATCGTACTCATAAAATAATTAAAATTGCTCAAAAGTCATTCGAAAAACTTGGATTCATGTAGTGGCTCTAAAAAGTCTAAAAAAAAAAGCAGCCAATGAAATCGCTAAAAAAACTTCCTTTAATAATATAGATAGATAAGAGAGGATTGTAATTTTATTTCGCTATAATAATTCATAAAACGGATTAATTAAATAGACGACAGTGAAACCCTCCTGAAAGAGACAGCTAAAGCTTAGCGTACGTTGTTCATGAGATTAGGCAAATTATTTAGGCTAAAAAGATAACATCCAAAAGAAGTTGTCTTAACTTTCCAAAGAATAACATCTTTGGCACGTTGGAAATTATGGTAGGACTATCCACAATTCCACATCAGTTTTTTACTATTTTTTTCAATTTTTTTATTTTTCATGTTCACTTCAGATGTATTTCATATTTTATACCTTTTATGTTAGAATTACCTTAACTCTATTTTCTTACATCAAAATGACACATCCAATCCACTCATTGGATAATTTCTGTTGAAAGTGAGTCAAAACCCACCCAAAATCTTAAGTTAAGTTTTAAATTTTCAAGAATCCAAGACTCAATTTAAAACTTTATTAATACTTAATCGATTATTGGTAATTTTGAATGAGTTAACCTACCAAAATCTTATTTTAACAATATCAATAATTTTACTTTGATACAAGTTTATACAATAGTACAGAGTACTATAGAAGGTTAAGCCGATTAGCTAATACACCAGTGCACAGCTATTTCATTTCTCCTAGTTCATTACAAGCAAATCGTAATTTTATGTTTTATAATGTGGGCATCTGAGTAGGGATAGCAGTGAATCGGATCCCCGACTCAGATCTTTAGGGTCAGATCCTAATTGGTCAGATGTGAGTCTGAACTTTTAAGATCCGCTCGGACATGGGTCGGGTATGTGTCTTATATAAAACCTTCGGGTTCGGGTCCGGGTCTTAGTGTTGGTACCCTACCCGATCCTTAGACCCGTATATTTATTTTTATTTTAAAAAAAGGAAAAACACAAATACGGACGTCAATAACTCAAATAACACACATCAGACGACCATTTTCAGTTATCATTAATATACTATACGCATATCCAAATACCCATTAAGAAAAATGAGGAAATTGATGAAAATCATAAGTTTGGGTAGTTGGCAAATGATATAATTTAGGGAAAAAATTGTTTAGTCAAAGAAAAAACAGATCTTAGGCTAGACCCTACCTGGACCCGGACCCGTCTGGGTCGAGTATTGGTCCATTAATTTCAGACACTTTAGGGTCGGGTCGAGTATGGATCCAAGGTACGTGACTCGGGTCCGAGTCCGGGTTTTACTGGACCCTACCCAGACCCGACTCGTTGCCAACCCTACATCTAGCCATCTAGATATGACCTAGGTAGCACCAAAACAGATACGGACACGGACACGGGACACGGCATCCCATGAAATGTAGGACACGGGACACGGGACACGGCATTTAAATATAATAGAATATATATTTTATGGTTATTAATAATGTATAATTTTATTTTTATTATGTAGTTGAAGCTAAATGTAAAAAAAGTAGAGGTACCATTCGAGCTAAACTATAACTAATTTTCATTTTCCACCCAAACTCATCTTCTACTCGATTTTTGAAAAAAAATTATTCCTCGTCTAAACTATAATATGTTTAGCTATGTGTCCAAGGAGTGTCGGGTGTTCGAGTGTCGGACACGGTGTCGGACACGGGACGGCTAATTAAGATAAATGTCTGTGCTACCTAGAGCATGACTATAAGCTTCTGTGAAATATTACAAGAAGCTCAAGTTAGATTATTATCGAACGTTTAGTTTTCCAATTATCAAAAGAAAAAGAAGAATTTCTCTTGATGTAGATTTGTTGCTTTTAAATATCATGAAGTCATTTTGATGGAAATCTTAAAGCTTTAAAGGCGATCAAATTTGGCGTAAATGAGAAGATATGCAGAAAGATATTAGTAATTATTAGTATGCATAGAACAAATAAGTTTTTATTTTGGCCCTAGAATTAGGGATTTACAATTTTATAGTCCTTTTAGTTAGAGTGTTAGACTATAAGCACAATTATTAATAGTTCTAGGTAGTACAAGATTACACCAAAAACAATGAAAAAGATGTAAGCAAGATACTTGTGTACTTCAAGACGAAATTGAGAAAATGATAGGACCATAGCAAAACCAGCCACAAGAAAAAAACAATTAAAGACCATCCGAAAACAGCTCCACATAAAGAAGACCTATGAGAACAAATAAGTCGAACATCTACATGTTCAAGAAAAGAAAAGTTCTCACCCTTCCATTACAATTTACGCATTTTAATTTGACAAGAAAAAGTTTTTAATGACTTTTCCCCAACTTTGTATCTTATATTAGGCAATAAACGAGTTTTGTTCTTTTTCTTTTCGTGTTAGATGAAGCGCAAACTCAACTTTGCAATCTGCAATACAATGTAGAGATAGTCAGATTACCTTAGTATTAATTACCAGGATAAGTACGACATTTTCGATATGAGCGACGAATTTGATGGGTTGAACCCTCACCCTATTAATATTGAAAAATAAAATATATACTCTCTAGGAGCAACTCCAATGGCCAACTCCAATAAGGTTTTGTAGCTTGCTTTGCCACATCGTCTTTTAAAAAAACAAAGCTTTAAAATTACAACGTCCTCCAGTGGTAAACTACAACAAAGGTAGCTTAAACGGGCCCACATAATAAATAAAGTATCATAATATAATTTATTTTATTATTTCTTAATTATTAATTTATTTCAACCATGTAGCTTGACAAAGCTACACATGCTTACAAGCATGCGGGGGCGAATTTGGGGTGGATAGAGCAGGCAAGTGCCACCCCCAACACAAAAATAAGAATAAGTTTTGAACATAAATTTCATAAAAATGTGTTGGTTTTAGTGGTTAAATATGGTACTTCCTCCATTTTTATATAATGTACCCATTTTATTAAAATACTACACTCATATATTCAATAAATGGGAACATTATATAAAAACGGAGGAAGTATATGTTAGACGTTTGGTGAGGTTCGAGGTTCAAAACTCATAAGAGGCATTTTTTTTTACGAAAACTTGCTTTATTTCACCAAATTTCTCTTTTTTTCTACTAATTACGGGAAGAAAAAAAAATTGTGTCATCCCAAAGCTAAAATCCTACATACGCCACTGCAAGCAGGGGCGTAACTTGATGCGTTAATGGTGAGCATACCGCTAGAATATTTATAATAATTGCAAGCAGATCCCTAAATGCAACCATTGGAGTTGCTTTAAGTCCCTGCTATTCATAATAATTTTTCCATTTGGCGAAGGCACAAAGAATAAGGAGGAAAAATAAATAATGAATTGTATTGTTGTGGGGTGAGGTAATTGAAGAGAGCGTAAATATTGTGGGATATTGTTGTGAGTAAGGTGATTAAAATAAGTATAAATTATGAGTATTGTGAGATATCAGTGGGGTGAAGACTTTAGGTTGGCAATGAGTAGGGTCTAGGTAAAATCCTACATACGCCACTGCAAGCAGGGGCGTAACTTGATGCTTTAATGGTGAGCATACCGCTAGAATATTTATAATAATTGCAAGCAGATCCCTAAATGCAACCATTGGAGTTGCTTTAAGTTCCTGCTATTCATAATAATTTTTCCATTTGGCGAAGGCACAAAGAATAAGGAGGAAAATGAATTGTATTGTTGTGGGGTGAGGTAATTGAAGAGAGCGTAAATATTGTGGGATATTGTTGTGAGTAAGGTGATTAAAATAAGTATAAATTATGAGTATTGTGAGATATTAGTGGGGTGAAGACTTTAGGTTGGCAATGAGTAGGGTCTAGGTAAGGTACAACAAGACCCAGACTCGACCTTGAGTCACATACCTTGGACCCATACCCGACCCAGACCCTAAAGGGTCTGTAATTAATGGACCCATACTCGACCCAGAGGATCCGGGTCCAAAAAGGGTCTAACCTAGAGCCTGCTTTTTTCTTTGACTAAACAAATTTTTTCCCTAAATTTTATCCTTTACCTAGAACCCAAACTTCTCATTTTCATAATTTCTTCATTATTCTTAATGGTTATTTGAATATGCGTATACAAATTAGTGATAATTAATAAAGGTATTTGTATGTGTGTTATTTGGGTTATTAACGTTCGTATATGTGTTTTTTTTTTTTAATAAATGTAAGGGTCTAAGGGTCGGGTAGGGTCCTAATACCAAGACCTGGACCCGCAACCGAAGCTTTTATATTGGACCCATACCCGAGTGGGTCACAAAAATTCAGACCCATATCTGACCAGTTAAGGTCAGACCCTAAGGGTCTGGATCGGAGACCCGACCCACTATCATCCCTAGGTAAGGTGATTAAAATATAAAAAAAATAGGGAAGTTATTGTAAACTGATGAAATAGAAAAGAAGAAAAAGTATTATGAATAAAAGGGAGTACGTTATTTGTGTATTAATATTTGATAAGATTATAAAGGGAGAATAACATATGGAATTATATTATTGATTTTGGTGTCTTACATCGATATGTGACGATATATTTATAACACATAGAACCCTAATGATGAAGGCCTAGTATAGGCCCAATATCCTAATACCCTCCCGCAATCGTAAAGCCAGTATGTAGTACGAACTTTACGATTGGAGAAAAACAAGAAAAATAAGAAAAATATAATCAATAAAAAAACAAAATGGCTTCATCTCATCATCTTGATCTTCCTTCAAAACATTTATCATCAATCTTATTTCTTTCACAAGTTGGTTGGTAAGGGTGCGTATATGACTCGCCAGACAAATTTGGTGCGTATATGACTCGACAAACAAATTTTGGTGCGTAACTAGCCAGTTTTTTTTAAGTGCGTAACTCGCTAGTTTTCTTCTGTGCATAACTCGCTAGTTTTTTTCAGTGCGTAACTCACAAGTAAATTTAATACCACCTTGATTAAAGAAATAAGATTTCTATTGAAAAATAGAGAAAAAAAAATTTGTTTAAAAAATAAAATAGATATCATCCTAAAATCCAGCCGGAGGGCACCATAGTTAATTAGTCCCTCCGGCAAAGCAACGGAATGTCTTTTTTAGGCCTTAAGAGCGTGAGGCTCTGATATCATGATAAGATTATAAAGGGAGAATAACATATGGAATTATATTATTGATTTTGGTGTCTTATATTGATATGTGACGATGTATTTATAATATTTCGTCACTTAATAAAACCCTCGAATGATAGATGGACCTAGTATAGACCCAATATCCTAATAATATTTCATATATGCCATGTTTGGCAAACGGTATAAGTAGATTCATAATAGTAGATAACGTTAACATAATACGGTTAGTAGATTTTAATAGCAGGTTTGACTATTAAATTAAATTAGCAGTTTAAAGAACGGTGTTTTGTAAATAGCAGATTACATGATAATTAGAACGGTTTCATGTATAAATTGAATATGCTAATACAATATGCTGCTATTAGCAGCATATTCAAAAATAGTAGATTCCGACCAATATGCTATCAGAATATGTTGTTTACCAAACACGTGAAAATAGATTGATTAGTCAACCTACTAATTATGCCGGAATCTACTAATTTCTTTCAATATGTTGTTTACCAAACAACGCCATAAATATTTTGGAACAAAGGGAGTGCGGGTGAACCCCTGCACCCCCTAAAAACGCCAGTGGCGGTACCAGCAATCATCTACCTTCGAAGCAACCCGAATCCTTTTCTTACTTTAAATTTTGCATATCAACTGTAGTTCATGCGTGAATAGTAGCTAGATAGCAGCAGTACAATACTCTGTTTTAGGTCAATTTCGGTAAAAATGTGTAAAGTTATTGTGCATTCATTTTAGCTTCCTTTGGTCTGGAACTTTTTGGATGTGATAGTACAATGCTATATGAAGGAATAATTATTTTAGTTGCTGAAATTGTCAAGTTTATAGTCAGTTTTACAGCCGTTGTTTTGAGTCGTTTTAAGAACATTTTGGGTCATTAGTGAATCCAGCTGCTTGTGCGTTGTTTTGTGTTGGCTACTAGTGTGTAGATGGGGTGCATTTGAATGTGTTTTCATTGTGTAATAGAGTAAGATTAAGGGCTAGTTAGAGGGCATTAACGATGCTAAGTTTTTCAAACCGTCTCGAAAATTATGTCCGTTCTCTAATTGTGCATTATTTGGTTTGTCGAGTAGTGCGGGGAGTAGTGGTACCATGGGTCTTGATGTTGATGGCTTGAATACGAGGGATATTGATGAAGTTGCTTGTGCGTACTTGGTTATGAATTATGAGTAATTTTTGACTTTTTGTTGGTTGAGTATAAGAGGGAGTGTGGTTCGAGTAAGTTATGGTTAAAATAAAGGAAATTGGAGTATTGTGATATAATTGAGGTCGAGTAAATACACTTTGGTATTAAACACCCTCTTTTATAAATCCTAGATTCGCCACTGTTCCATACATAAACTAAAATAGCACCTACAAGTGCGTATGTAGGAAAGTGTTGGTATAGGTTAAAGGAGGGTAAGCAAGTTACGTGCAAAATGATTAGAAATAATATAAGGTGACGACCAACTTTAACACCATAAAACAGAAATGATGATAGATTGATAGGGTTTCTTTTCTTTTCTTTATTACAAAGCCAATAATAAATTGCACTACTAGTATAGCTTTACTGACTAGTTGATATTGAAGATATATATTGATTATTAAAGTTGTGACTCCTATTACTCAACAAAAACATGGTCAAAAGATTAAGTACCACTACATATAATTGCATTATTTCAAGCCTTGTTTTGTTGTGCTTTTTTTTTGGTTTCTCCCACCATGCCTTAAAGCAAATGTCTCGATATCAAGTATCATAGTACCTCTTAGCTTGTTACTCATTAGTGTTGAAAATAAAGTTAGTTGGTGTGAATGTTAAGTACACTTATTTCTAAAATAAGTGATTCAAAATTCGATTTTGACTGTTGTGAATGAACAACCCACTGGGAAATGAATAAACCAAATTTGATTGTCCCTCTGTGGCTAGCGATACTCTTGAATCCTGATCTAACACCAAGCCCTGCCGAACTTTTAAGTTCATATACATATTTCGATTCAGTTGATGATACTTAGCCTGATCTTGTTTCGGTGGCTTACAGTCTTGGAGATGAGTTTTCAAGCTCTAGGTTAAGAGTTCAATTCTCAACCACCTTTGTTTTTGTTCCAAAACCCATCACCGAGAGTAACTCATTGCGATTTCGGTTTAGAAGAACTAAAGCTAAAATATACGTATAAAACAAGGTTTTGATCTCATGCTAATGAACAAACGAACCACCTAGCTGGACATTAGATTCGGAGCAGGGCGTGAAGGCAAAACCCACCTAGCCATCAATCCGGCCTACACATGCATTTAAACCATGTTCATCATAAAGTTACATAAGCTTAGAAGAAGCCGACATGCCTAAGATGACAGACCGGACAAAAATTCTAAAATTTGTCAAATATTTTACATGCATATCTATATGCTCGAGCAAGATCAACTTGTTGAATGGCAATCGATAGCATAAGTATATCATAGCCATCTATCAAAAAAAAAAAAAAAAAAAAAAAAGAAACTTGTTGAATGGTTGGGATTTCACCATAAGCCATTTTTCATGTGGGGAACAACACATCGACCTCTTTCATCGATTCCATCGACCCTGCTTTTCACTCATCTTCCACCGGACTGACCCTCTCACTATCATCTTTTTAGTCCCATCAAGTGGTGGTAACGAGACGAGACGAGCCAAGATGAGCCGAGCCCGAATTTGGCCTTGCTCGTCTTGTGGTCGATTTCTAATGTAATTAATTACTAATCTAATCTCAAATCTTCGAGCCGCTCGCGAGCTTTTCGAGTCGAGCCAGCCTTTGCTCGACTTGACTTGTTACGCTCTCGAGCCGAGCCCGAGCTTGAGTCGAGCTCACACGAGACGAGCTTTGACTGAGTCGATTTAGAGTTGCTCGCAAGCTGTTTCGTCTTATTAAGAGACCTAGTCCCATCCACTCTTAAATTCTCACGCATCACATCATCAGCAGTTAAGCACCCTTCAAAAAAAATTCAGAAGCCTCTTTTGGCATGTAAACAAGGTCATAAGCAAGACCAAACCTTGAGCTCTAAATGAGAAAACACAAACGATTTTATATTAATCTCACATAATAAGTCTCCTACAAAACTCGAAGAAAATGAAAGTTGCCAACTAATTTCATTTATACCAACTGTTGCATATATGACAGCATAGAAAAGAGCCATCACTACAGTATTTTTTCAAAACGTAAACAACCGACTGTTTTGCTTTCTACATGGAATAACAGAAATTCTCCCAGTAAGGTTTACCAGGTGAAAACAAAGTGTGCGAGAATAAGGATCATTACAAATCTTGCAATAACGTAAACTACCCTTCACACAGGAATTTATAGCAGAAACCAATGAATGATTGTCGAAAGGATAACTTCACAATCTCATGCTGAAAATAGCAGATTAGCTAGCTTAAGATCCACAGCAAGCTGATTTCGGAGCAGTTGAAGCTTGACCAGCTGAGTCTGCTGCACCGATCTTGATTCCTCCAGCAGGCTGCGTATAAAAGACAACTTTTATGATTAAACTACAAGTTTCCCATCAACAATAAAACCACATCAAAAGTACGTAGAACTTGAACAAAGCTCGTGTCGAGTCATGTCTATAATACAAAATCACGCCAACATATTTTCTTGACATCCTGCAAACTTCCATCGAGTAAAAATGCAAAATAACAAAGCCCATCAAAATGACTTGGGTAACCAGCATAATCATCACACAGAATTGTCAGTGCAAGGTGGGAAATGATGGAAAGATGTACAAAATAGAAAACAACGTACAACAATGCTGTTTGTCAAAAAAAAAATCAATGAAAGGACAAATCAATAAGGAAAGCCTTTGGAATGAGAGATAAGAGACCTAAATGAGCAAGATAAGTAAGAAGAAAAATCCACCATCAACATCCACAAAATCAATTTTCCTCCAGTCTAGCCTCCCCAACACCAACTATTCTTTATTTCCAAATAACCATATGCTTCCAGTCACCCTTGCCACTTCAATAACCTTAGCAACTTTTGTGTTTCATCCTCTACCGGTCAATTTTATTTTTCCCGCTTTAAAATTCTTTCAACAGGTGTATTGCTTGTATAGGGATACACTGAACTGCATTAGGCGATTATATTTATGCCACATCATCATATTAAGTTTAATAAATGCACTCCTACTTTCTCCCTATCTCATCAGTCCTCAATTATACATCTTTGTATGGCTAAACATCCACCATAGCCCACGTACGATCACAATAAATGAAGAAATAATCTTGGGTAAACTTCATGTAATGCATATTTTATGTCAAAAATGATGAGCAACTTAACAACCATGCTCTCAGGTGCACTTAACACCAAATGCTTTCCAAAGGCAGCTACACTTCCTTTTCAATTCTATTTTCACATAACAGCATAAATTGCCTTCATATATCATAATTTAGGGTATTTAATTTCCGGGTGATTACGTACAGTCACACATCTCAAGGTTAAACATAAATAGGGTTTAACACGGACGAGACAGCATATTCTGATTATGCTCATGCACATATGATAGTCAGATCAGATTATTCCATAAGAAGTCTTACAGCCTCAGCCTTGGAGTCTGATTCCGCAAGCCTCTGTTTGATATCCCTTCCTATTGAAAAGAAGACCTCCTCCACATTCAAGTTTGTCTTAGCACTCTGTCACATAATTGAAATTTAAGCAATCATCAAAAACAAAACAAAATAAAAAATAGTAAGAAGAAGAAGACGAATAATGTACAAGTTACTCAACTGTTTCGAAGAATTTGATTCCATACTCATCCGCCAAAGCTTGACCCTTCGCAGTAGGAACAGCCTATAGTAGAAACTCTAGTATTCAGTTTTAATGTTCAATACATAGAAAGCAACAAGAGAAATACTGCAAATGAAAATTGCGTACCCTTTTGCTCTCATCCATATCCGCCTTGTTACCAACCAGAATTTTGTTGACATTGTCTGACGCATGTTGTTCAATGTTGCGGATCCAGTTCCTTATATCTGTACATAAAGATGATGTATATAAACAACCATACAAAGCAAAATAATGATCTTACAGAAGGGAAAACCTTCATGTGAGTAAAGTCAAGGAAAAGAAGGTGGTGATTTAAAAAAAATACGGGAATGAAGTTGTCACAACTCACAAAACACTCCATTGGTAGTATGTTTGATTCTAGAAGAAAATGAGTAAGTCTTATCCCTAAACATATAAGGGGGAAAACAAAGGAATATTGTAGAAAGTCTAGAAACCACATGAACACCAATGTTTAATAGTAGTCAAAATTCCTCCTAACGATTGTTTACTTTAATGTAAGTGGACAGTTGATAAGAAAGATCCTAGGAAGATGGAAATTCAACATAATTTGATAAATTAAATCCTTGACTTTAACTATTTTGAGCAACTAACTTCGAGAAGAGTGGCATCTTTGTGATAAGGGTATTCCCATAGCATGCTCATTTTCAATATTAAGATTCTATTCCAGTAAAAACAAACAACTTAAATGGATTCTGACAAGGTTTTCTATTACCATATTTGTCATGCATCATGACTCTAATGGGTGAAGAGGTTTCATAAAACTCATTCATATGAACCCTTGAACATCCATGGATCTGGCACTCCTATGCAGGTATCACCTTGGTGAATAAAATAGAAGGAACCAGAAAAAATTGTGGAGCATAACATATCTTTCCACTACAACTCTGCTTAATAAATAGCAGGTTAAGGAGTTATATCTACCACATCATCATACCAATATCAGCCAAAAGAATAGTTATATAAACGACATGGAAATTAAGTGCAAGGCTTCCTCCCTTTTCCGCCTTCCTTTTTATAAAAAAAATCATTTCTACGCAAGGGAAAGGGAAGCCAAATGGTAACATGAACATCTTCTGCTCCCTATACCAGAACAAGTAGAAGAATTCCATACGAGAACCCTATAGTACTATGACAGATGCAGAGCTCGCCAATTAGAGAAACATATCAAGATAAGATACAAAAGAAATTTAAAGATGAGATGGAAGATATTACTATTGAAAGAAGACTCATCCGTTACATCATAAACCAGCAAAATGCCCATTGCTCCACGATAGTAAGCTGCATGTACATGAGTGGGTGAGATTTGGTAGTCAACAAAACAGAAATAAGTTGTCCAAGAAGAATAACCTAAGTACGTGATTAACATGTGCCAACTGCAAGGCTATGTATACATATAGATCATGAGAATTAGAGACAGCATAACATAGAACTATCACTGGTGTTTAAACAAGCTTCTTTCATAAATCATAATCATAATCATGGAATGAGACTGAGCGATGGACTTCGTGGATATACCATCCACACAAAATTAAACAAGTGAAAATGGATGATACATGTGTAAATTTAGGGTGGGATCTGGGTAATAAAACCCTCTCTAGTGACTTAGGTCTGCAACTGCAAAGGCCACAGATGACACGAGTTACAAGATTACCAGTTTACCACAACATGACATAAATCTACCCACGGCCAAATAATAACAATAAGAATTCACTTTCAACAGCCATAACATCAGTCTGGCGTATTTTATGAACAAAAGAAAGTCATCCGTAGAAAAATTGGTTTCTTTTTCCATCTATATAACATATCTTCTGACTTTCACTTTCATCTTTTCTTACTTTTTTTTTTGGGTTTGACAGCCAAGCTCATTAATTCTTTGGAAGTAAACTTACCAGTTGTAATTGTGCGGAATCGCTCCTGACCAGCTGTATCCCATATTTGAAGTTTGATACGTTTGCCATCAAGCTCTATGGTCCTTATTTTAAAATCAATACTACAAAAAAACAGGCATCAGTTGTTAGAGGTCATTTGAACAAACCTGATAAGAAATTACTTAGGTTACCCACCCAATGGTTGTTATAAAACTTGTGGTGAATGATCCATCAGAGAAACGCAGCAAAAGGCAACTCTTACCCACACCTATGACAGAATGTGAAGGAGTAAGTACATATTCAAGTGTGAAACCTAATTTTTCATTCTAATAAAATTTATGCAAATAAATAGTACAGCAAAAAGAGCAATAGCAATAGAGCAGTAGCAGAATTTCTTCAATGTTGATATTACAATTTGGTGCCCTAGGAGAAATAAGTGAGATGGCTGATGAGAGTTGAGACTCGTAGTTAAGGCCACAAGTACATTACACCTAATCCTCTCTTGCTCATTAATAAAATTGATTCTTATCCAAACAAAAGAAATATTCTAGATTGCGTTGCGAGTTTGACATATTCCTTTCCCAGATTTTTTTTAAAGACGTGAGATAATATGTGGTAAACAATTTCACTAAAATGGTTCCTTCACGACTGATGCCAAATGCTCCACGCTCAGGCTAAAGCGCGCACCTTTGAGAAAATATCAAATAAAAATTTCTGAAGTACGAGTTTATAGAATATGATAGGAAGTCCACCAAACTGGCATTCCTCAAGACAATAGCCCATCAGTACCACTAGCATGCGTTACTATATTAAGCAAGATGATAACTTTTGATCACTACAACCATGTAAATTGGGAAACTACTAGTTCCACACTGATGATTATATATTGATATTACAAGAAAGCAGGTAAGAGGCAGTGTGCTGGAAGACAACAGCTTTTGGACGTAAGAGGTCATATAAGTAGACTGGAAGCGTAAATCCAGTAAAGACCAGCATACTTCAGCCCCAAAACCTGGCTTCCAGAGGTCCTATCATGTACCCAAATCACAAAAATCATGGCAAAACTCTACTCACGCAATAAACATGTAGTTTGAATTAAATTCTGACTTCTGGTCAGTAGGGCTTGTGGCTTTAAATATGAAGACAATACTTGATAATAAGTCAAGAACATAGTGTCCTAGAATTTCCGATTTCCATCCCATAACCTCTAACTATAAGCATGGCATAAAGCAAAAGTTACTGTTTGGCATCACGTTTTGTGAAGGCTAGAAGTTCACAATGATCGCCTCATTTTACAGAGAAGGTATCATCAGCATTTAAGCCAGCATGACCAATCCTGCGACCACAACTGACACCAAAATTTGATCCTCCCTTTGTTCCATTTACGTTCTCTTACTTTTTGTTTTGGGTGGATTTAAGAATGGGTGACAAAATGACAATCATGCAAATGAGTGATAATACTTACTAAATTTAGAAAGAGGGCAACTAATTGGAATAAATTTTGAAGAAAAGTGAACAATAAAAGTGGAATAGAGAGAGCATAATGATTACATGCTCATTCAGAAACAAAGATTGAGAACCGTTTATAGCTCGAAAATAAACATGCAGATGATATCAACCCAAAATCAAGGACAAGCTGAAGGTCAGTTATGGTCTCAGCTTGCCATACCATTTGCACACAATGTTTTACTGCGCAGAATATATACATTTACACTGATGTTACAGCTTATGTGATTCTCTTAAAATTAATAATGCATAAAGGTTACTACGACGGTACAACCACATTTAGAGGTCATAGAGATTTTTAGATCAACTCGCTAACGGAGATGTAATACCACAGCAATGCGCTGCAGAGGCTCAGGCGGCCATATTCATTGAAAGCTAGTAGCCTATGTTCTCTAGATTTGATGGAGTGAGGCAGGTTGACTCATAATAGGTTTATTCCGTATCTCACATCTCTTGGATGGCAGGAACTTTCTAAATTCTCCTTCACAACATAGTGTGGCAAATGACACTTAAACAAACATGAACCCCAATTTAGTCCTGAAAATCTAAAACTAGGGAGTGGGACCTTTAAGGAGAAACAAGATAGCTATGGTCGTGGGATGCAGAGAGGATAAATATTGTTCGGGAACATGGAATACCATGCATTGACGGCTGCGCACTTCAAAAAGGCATTCATCAGATATAAATTACCTCATCTGCATTTCCCCTTTTCCTAAAAATAATGTCTTATAATACTAATTTTCCTATTTCATGAACATGCCAACCAACGGATCACTAGATGTATCCAATGACGGCTGCTCTAGTTTTCCTTGTTTCATAACCATGACAAATGACAACCGCGTATTCTTCAAAGGAGGTTATTTGGCAACAACAACAACACATGTTACTTACGCATCAAATCAATTCTACATCATAAAAAAATCATCATCCGACATTCGCCAAATTCTAACAGGCTAACCCTTATTTCATAAGCCGAGTCCCAACATAATCATAGACTTCTCAAAAACACCCAAAAGTTAACATTACCTCTAAAATGTGAAACGAATCATAGTTTATATACGTCAAACCAACACATAATACACAAAAATCACGAAAACAAGCATTAGATATTCAAACGCACAAAATCTGCAGCAAATGTACCGTACTTTCATATATCTGGATTCTATATAACAACGACGATCGTAAATCAGAGAGTGAGATAATTACCACTATCACCGATCAAGAGAAGCTTGATGAGATAATCATAATCGGCCCTAGCCCTAGCAGGTGGAGCAGCCATGGATTTGATCTCGTTCGAAAATTAAATAAAATCAAATCAAATCGCAAGAACAAACCCTAACATACAAGAATTAGGGGAAAAAATTAATGAGGATTAAAAACAACAAGTTATATAGAAACGGTTATATTAATTAAATTTATGATTTGAAAAATTTGAAAGCAAATATGGGGAGCAGAAAAGTACCAGATCGGAGAGCGTGGAAGAGAGAAAGGAGGGAGAGAGACAGACACTAATGCGGGAATGGTCTTAAATTAGCTCTCGATTTGGTGGGAGGGTTGAAAGTTACTTACGGACTATTTTTTAATTTTTTAATCTTGGATTCGTACGTGTTTTTCAGAATTTATCTCTCTTAATTTTTTTTTGCAAATTCTCATTACCGACGGTAATATGGTAAATTTGTGACGGGTCAAATAAAATTCATTTGAGTAGATAAAAATAAATCATTTGTGATTTTCTATGCACTTTTAATTTTATCTTATCTAAACAAATGATATCTTTACCCGTCACAAAAGAGACTTATTATAATTTTTTTGCCCACTTTCACTTAACTTTCATTCTCTCTTTTCTTTCTCACCACCCATGACGATTGAAGGCAGTTAAATACATATGTCATTCAGTATCAGAAAAAATTAAGATTGGTCTACCCAGAGGCGAAGCTAAGGCAGGGCCCGAGGAGCCACTGCCCGGGCTCGAAATAAATTAATTTATGTATAGTATTATAATCAATTTAATTGTATGGCTTAGTTGGTAAATGCTAATTACATCTAGTTATGAGATTATGGGTTCTATTCCTCCTATGGTCAAATTTTGATGTATTTATTATGTTTATTTTTTCAATCATACTTATTCCTCTTCATTTATCATTTTCCAATAAAATATTTTGCTCTTTATTTCTTAATATTTGTATCCTTTATATTTCTTCCTCATACAAAAATCAAGTTATTATAGTATTATAACATGATTTAATTGTATGATTAATACTATAAGTTTTCGGCCCCCTCACAAATTTCATTCAAGCTTCGTCCCTGGGTCTACCCCTTGTTTCTTTGTAGTCGACATGTCGCCTTGTTTTATGGTTCCATTTTCGTTTGTTTGTAATCGACATGTCGCCTTGTTGTTGGTCACGGCTGCCTTTATCGACGGCCGTAGCCTTGTCCTCGGTCGCATTTGACCTCCATGGTTAGGTTTGTTTATTGTTTTTTCATTTAAGCTTTTCATGCACGTCATTCTTTGGCTTCATTTTCACATGTGTTTTTGTTTACTTTTGGATTGCATTGTTTCATTCATATCTCCTCATTACCATGCCCAAAGTTGCTCACTTCAATTGTCCTTTTTGTGGGGCTTTCTGGGTGTCACGATGGCGGTAGTAATGGTCTTACTCTGACCTCCTTGATTACCCACCTTCGTGATTAACATTGTACCGAGGATGCTCAGGCAATCACGCGTCAATATCTTTCCACTTTGTATGTTTTTTCGGAAGTTGAGAATGCGTTTAGGCGTACGGGTATTTGGTTGTGCAGGGTTTGCTTTATTTGAAACTCCCGCTCATTGTGCTAGATGCCGACATTATCAAGGATCTTTTGTAGTGCCCCCAAATTGTGGTGATGAGATTGTTATTGTGGTTCTTTTCAATTTTCCAGACCATCTCCTCCCGCTACTTTAATCTTCTAATGTTGTGGATGCTCACATTGGTTGAAATGTGACATTTCTTGATTGTTTGTTGTTCAAGGGATTGCGTACGAAATATATCCTTCATAAGTGTCGTCTTAGGTTTTCTCGGATTTTAAAGAGGGCTTTTGACGATGTTTCTAACTCTTTTGGTGATCCCAAATGTTGGGTTACCTTGCTGCCCCTTTGTATACTTAAGACTTTTTCCCAACGGAGTAACATTGAGTGTAGGACCGTTGACAGGCGTCACCGTCAGGAAGAGATTATTAATAGTGTCATTCGTACTTGGGGTATTTCTGGTGGCATTTTTGCAGCCTGTGCAGGAGGCCTTCGCTGAGGTTTCTCCTTCTTTTAGTGTGGGGGAGGACCTTGACTTGAGTGAGCTTAATAATAGGCAGTGTCAGAAGAATATTTGTGACATTCATTACACTATTGTTATTAGACACTCACATTACTCATATTTAGAGTAACTTCGCAGGTCACCAAATCCATGCCGTCAAGCACAAGATGACCCATGTAAGCCTCATCAGGAACATGTCCACGATATATGAGACTATTGCTAAAAGCATAGAACCAGCCAAGATAAATATGAAAGGACTCGTCTTAGAGTTGCGAGATGAATCCGTCATTCATTTGATAGGCCGAGCTTTATTACCCACAAAATAGGTACTAAAACTACAAGAAACTGTGAAAAGGTCTCAAGGAATAAGTATTCCCCAATACATAAAGAAAACAAGATAGAAATCACAATTCTAAACATAACAAAATCGTTTCCCCGACAACGACGCCAAAACTTGATAGGTACGGTCGTACAACTGTACAAAGATAATTTCCCTAGATACAAATAAATGTAGCAATAGGGGTCGAACACAAAGAAACGGGAATTACGTTTTGAAATGCTTTGGAACAATTTCTTTCAAGGATCGGTAACGAGTTGAGTTGTTGGTTGTTTGGTTGTAATATCAATAATAAAAAGTAATCTAGGGATTCCGGGTCAACATGTAAACATTATGAAAGCATAAATGACAAATATGTGATGAATAACATTGTTCGATAGTTTAGGTTCTAATGACACCCTTTTACGATATTAGTGTCAACCTTAGACCGAGTTCTAGACCTCCCCTCGACTTTTGCTAGATCGTCCTAAAATCTCATGCTTAGTCTAATTCAATTCTTCGCCTTCCGACTTATAGAAAGAATGCCTTAAAATTAGATTGATATAAATATAACAAGCATGGATAAAAACAATATAAACAATATTATGTCATCTACTCATTTATGTCATTTTGCAAATACTTTTATTACATTTCTTCCCTAGTCCCTATACTAGATAATTAGTTACTCATATTTTAATGTAAACTAAGATAAAATGGTGAATTAAACATAATGAAAATATAAATAAAACTAAAGGAGAAGAAATATAATACCAAAATAGAAGAACGAGAACTTGAATTGGAAGTGCAAGTAATAACCAAAAGATTGCTTGAATATAACGAAATGTAAATTGCTTACAACTTGAAATGTAAACTAATGATGAAATAAAAACAAAATTATATGAGAATTCTATTGACAAAATATTGTAAACTAAAGCTAATAAATAATATGGAAAAGTGTATGAAAGATATGTAAAAACCATGTAAAGATGATGTAAAATATATAAAAATATATCCCAAGACATTACATAACACCTCCTATTTATAATAAAATAGGAGGACAAACGAAAACAGGTACAGGGTCCAACCCTGATCGCGGATGACAGCCCCGATCGGGCTCGCAAGTTCGCAACTTTTTTTCTTCTATTCTTGTGTTTAATGCTCTAGGAATCCAATGAGGTGTGTTAATGGCTTGATTAATCAGCCGATTAAAATCTTTAAACATTAATATATGAGGAGATTTGGCATCCAATGTTTGATATTTTCATCTTATGATTTGGACTTTGCATTTTGGTTTGGCTTTTGAGATTAAATTTCAATCCATAAAATCCCGTGCAACATCTCATGCACATCTCTACACTTAGTTCATCACTTTGTTTTTGACCCAACCCTGTACTCTAGTGTTTGCAATATTAGTATAATTGGGCTCCTAAAAGCTCAAATACCTACAACACATGGCAAAACAAACAAACATACTAGAACACACATAATAACTCATGAATCACTAAGATAAGTGCAAAAGACAATAAAATTTGAGCTTAAATGAGGGGATAAAGTATATAAAATATGCACTTATCATGGTCTTACTTGGACCTCCTTGATCACCTACCTTCGTGATTAACATTGTACCGAGGATGCTCAGGCAAACACGCGTCAATCTCTTTCCACTTTGTTTTTTTTGGAAGTTGAGAATACGTTTAGGCGTACATGTATTTAGTTGTGTAGGGTTTGCTTTATTTAAAACTCATACCCATTGTGCTATATGTCGGCATTATCAAGGGTCTTTTGTACTGCCCCCTAATTGTGGTGATGAGGTTCTTATTGTTGTTCTTTTCAATTTTTCCAGACCATCTCCTCCCACCACTTTCATATTCTATTGTTGTGGATGCTCACGTTATTTTAAAAGTGACCTCTCTTGATTGTTTGTTGTCCAAGGGATTGCGTAATGTGAAATATATCCTTAAACAGTGTCGTCTTGGGTTTTCTCGGGTTTTAAAGAGGGCTTTTGACGATGTTTCTAACTTTTATTGTGATCCCTCCTGTTGGGTTACCTTGCTTATGTTGCCCCTTTGTGTACTTAAGACTTTTTCCCAGTGGAGTAACCTTGAGTGTAGGATCGTTGCCAGGCGTCACCGTTAGGAAGAGATTATTACTAATGTCATTCGTACTTGGGGTGTTTCTGGTGGCATTTTGTAGCTTGTGCAAGAGACCTTAGCTGAGATTTATCCCTCTTTTAGTGTAGAGGAGGACCTTGATTTGAGTGAGCTTAATATTAGGCAGTGTCAGAGGAAGATTTGTGACATTCATTACACTATCGTTGTTCGGGTGCTTTTGTCTTCCGACATTGCTCCTTACACTGATGGTACTCTTACGACTTTGACAGATAAATACCTCATTGTTCCTTCTTCCACCCTCCCTCGTTTGCGAGTTGATCACCATCCCCTCATTGTGTCCATGACTATTGTTTTAGATATGATTGAGGGTTTTTTACGTGGCACTTCTTGTGGGAGCGACGATTTTCGTTCCAAACATCTTTTGGATGGTCTGAGCGGTCATGTTGTTGATATTTAGGATGATTTTATTGCCTCTATCACCCGGGTGATTATTTTTTTATTGAGGGCAAATGTTCGTAGGTTTTTGGGTACTACTTGGAGATTGATGCATTGTCTCTAAGGTTGGTGCTATTTTGGTTGGTTCATCGTTTTGTGACTATTTTTCCGGTCTCCCGTTTAGGGGCGGGGTATCTGGTGGAGGAGAGGTTATTTTGCATGCCTTGAATTGGTTTTTTGAGGATCGTGGTGATGACATGGGCGTTTCCATGCTAGTAACTACGTCGATTGTGAGATCATTTTACGAGAGGTTCGTCGTCATTGCCATGTTTTTTCCCGATAGGTAGAGTTTTGTTATTCTAATCCTAATCAGTTACATTATGGGGAGACCAACTTGTGGTCTTGTGATAAGGGGTCCAGAAGGGTAACTCCTTAGGTTCTTTGCCTTTTGTATTGATGTGATATTCTTTGGTTTGTAAGATAAGGGATTCTTTTTTGCTTTAGTTTACATGCTTGTTACTTGGAGGATCGTGTTTGAGTAATGTCCTCCACAGTGTGTGATTATTTAAATAAATCTTTTACAGGATCACACAGGAATACTTAGTATATTAATCAGTTGGTTAACGTTTATCGGTAACGGTTGGCTTACTAGAAGTTTGACGTTACTGTCATATGATGGCAGCACTACAAAAAAATACTGCCATTGCGACAGATTTTTTGCGACGGACAGGAAATCCGTCGCAAAATTAGTTTTGCGACGGATTTCGCGACGGATTTTTAGTTTGCGACGGAATTTGCGACGGACCTGAATTTCCCAGACCCGCGAAATGAAAGTCAAATGGCGGGAAGGTTTGCGACGGAAAATCCGTCGCAAATATTGACTTTTGCGACGGAAATTCCGTCGCAAACATATTGACCAGACTTGCCCAAAAGTTGGTCAAGGTCAAATGTTGACCAGATTTGCGACGGACGTTCCGTCGCAGGAGTCAATATTTGCGACGGAATTTCCGTCGCAAATCTGGTCAAGATTTGACCTTGACCAGATTTGCGACGGAAATTCCTTCGCAAAATTCCGTCGCAAAGTTTTTTTAATACAGACCCGCGGATCTCATTTTTCCCCCAAATCGATTTCACAATTAAAAAAAAAAAACCCTAAGGCGATCTATCGGCGATTCATCACCACACCACCCACCCAACCACCCTACCCTACCTCCCCCGCCGGAGCCGCCGTCGCCGGAGCCTCCCAACCGCCCCTCCTTCTTCCTCTCCTTCTCCTTCTCCTTCCTTCCTTTTCCTTCCTCCTCCGCCCCTCCTTCCTCCTCGCCGCCCCTCCTTCCTCCTCGCCGCCCCTCCTTCCTCCGGCCAACCGCCCCTCCTTCCTCCTCCACCTGCCACCTCACCGCCACTTCTTTCTTTCTTATGTATGTATACTAATTTTATTAATATACCGTCTTAATTTTTTTTGTTTAATCCGTCGCAAAATTCCGTCGCAAATTCCGTACTATTGTTTTTTTATTGTTATTAGGAATAGTTAGTTTAGTTTAATTGTTATTTGATTAGTTTAGTTAGTATTGTTAGGTGGTTAGTAATATTAGGTTAGAAGCTAATTTCGTCCCAAATCCGTCGCATATTGTTGTTAAGATGTTTAGGAGGTTTGTTTTTTGATATAAAATTTGCATTGTTGTTGATTGTTAGTGTTGTTGATTTGTTTAGAATATTCTTGAATAGTACCCGTTCAATAATTACACATTGATTGTTGTTGCAAATTCTTGAATATTCTTGAATAGGATTGTTAGTGTTGTTGAGTTGTTGTTGTTGTTAGTTGTTGTTATATATATGTAGTTGTTATTTAATTGTTGTTGTTAATTAATTGTTGTTGTTGTTAATAAGTTGTTAACTAGTTTTTGTTGTTAGTTGTTGTTATATATATATATATATGTAGTTGTTGTTAATAAGTTGTTAACTAGTTATTGTAGATGCCGTATGGCTTAATGTCAATGAAATTATCTTATTAATCTTATTATTCAAGTTTTTAATTACGTAAAGCATTTCTTTCTAATTGTTGCTATATTAGTTTGATAATAATATGCCGGGCGGAAGACGACGAGGTAGTGGTAGTCGTCAGCCTGAGGGAGGACGATCGGGAGCTAATGATGATGAGGACGAGATTGTTCCACCTGATCCTCAGCCGCCTACACATCGAATACACCTCGATCCGACTGATTACGAAGGCGCCAAGTGGTAAGTATCTTATTTGTTTACGGATAATTGATTATATATACGTATATATTGATTATAATATGATTACTTGTTGACTATTTTTTTTTCACAATTAACTCTTTTTCAGGTTCAGTGACAAAGACGTTTCTACTCTTATAACACAGACCATTATTTGCAACTACAAGGAGTATGCGCCCAACTGGTCAGAAGCGTCGGATTACATTAAGGAAGAGTGGTGGAATTGGTTTGAGGTATTTATTAACCGTTTACTACCTATTTCCGTTTTATTATTTATTACCTATTTATTGTTTCATACTTATTTAACTATTTTTTTTCTTGAAACAGAAAAAAGTTACCTTTCACCCTCGTGATAGAGCAGCGGTTAGGTCGGCGTGGGAAGAGATGATGAAAGACCGTCTTCGCAAAAGAATTCACTACGCTATGCAGAAACCAACGGAGAAAAGGCCGCACTGGATACCCTTGGATATTTTTGAACAACTGAAGGCTAGAAAGGACAATCCAAAATTCCAAGAGAAATCCGACAAAAACAAGACCAACCGGATGTCGGGAAGTACCGAAAAAGGCAAGGCCTTAGGTACTCACATAATGGGTCGTAAAAACACCCTACAGATGATGGATGAAATGGTAATTGTTTAGTTTTTACTTCATTTTTCTTGTCTTCAATAATTTTCACCCTTTGACAATATTGAATGTTTTTTCAACAAGTGTCGTTGGATTTAAATTGCAGGCTGGAGAAGATGGGAGGGATGTACCATCGGCCTTGAAGTTGCTTGAGAGGACAAAAAAGAATGCCAAGAAGGGTTGGCTATCAACGAAACCCAAAGCACTATTTGTAAGTTAACAGAAACTTTTCTTTATATTTTAGTAATTTGGTTTACTAATTAATTAACGTATACTAATAACATTTTATTTTTGTTTTGTAGGAAAAAGTCTTTTCAAGAAAGAACAAAATGATAAGTGAAGGGATCCCGGAGCAAGATATCGACGACAACGAGATCTACTTCGAAGAAGTAGGCGGTTTCAACAAGAAAGGGTTGATACTCGGTATGGGAAATGCAGCCCCAGTCATTTACGAGCGTCGTCGCCACTCAAGTGCTGAGACCCAGTCACAATACACCCCAGGTTTGTATTTTATAGTTTATTAAAATTTAAGACTAACCAATTATTTAACCGTTTACTAAATGAATATAATATCATGTTTGACTATTCATTGCAGGTATCCTCGGCAAAGTTCTTCGAGAGAATGCTCAGCTAAGACAAAACGAGCTCGAGACATCCCAAAGGCTGAAGGCAATTGAAGAATACTTAAGTCAACAGGGGGCGCAGTTCACTACTCAGAGCTGCAACCCGGGAGGCTTTTCTCAGCCGAGACGCGACTTTGACGATGATGGCGGCGACAATGCTAGGGCGGCCAGTCATTTCGCCACCCCACAGCCCACCGACACGACCGTTAGATAGATTTCATTAGGTTGTTTAGTTGATGTACCGCGGACTATGTTTAGTTTTGAGTTGGATTATCATTTGTAAAACTTTCTTATTAGTTATGAAAAGAGATATTAAAAACCCTTGTCTCCGACAAGTTTTTGTTGCTGGGTCGTTTTTCTGAAATTGCAGGTTTACAGATCATGCAAAAGGGAAAAAATGAATCATTTCAATGGAAATGGGGAGCTGGAAAAACGGCTGAAACCGGAAAATCACACAGGTATTTGCGACGGAAATGTCTCAATTTGCGACGGACATTCCGTCGCAAACCTTGACCAGAAGTCAAGGTCAGTCAAGGTTTGCGACGGAAAATCCGTCGCAAATGGGCCTCTTTGCGACGGATTTTCCGTCGCAAACCTTGACTGACTATGACCAGAAGTCAAGGTCAATCAAGATTTGCGACGGAAAATCCGTCGCAAAGAGGCCCATTTGCGACGGATTTTCCGTCGCAAACCTTGACTGACCTTGACTTCTGGTCAAGGTCAATCCGTCGCAAAATGTGGTCAATCCGTCGCAAAAAAGTTGCGACGGAAAAATCCGTCGCAAATTAACTTTTTGCGACAAAAATATGGGACAGACGCAGTCCGTCGCAAATCCGTCGCAAAAACATCATTTGCGACGGATTTCACCCTTTTTGCGACGGAAAATTCCGTCGCAAACAGAGCATTGTTTTGTAGTGCAGTAATCAGCTGATCCCTAAAGGTCATACCTATAGGATAGTAATGAGAAATGTGATTATATATTGATATAATTACGTAGTTGCCAAACTTAGCTAAATGTAGTTAAATAGATGATAAACATTTAATATGATTAAAAAATAATTGGGAGAAATGAATTAAATGTTAATTATAACAAATATATATAAATGTTATATTTATTAATTATATATATTTTAATATATGATATTTTAGAATAATATAATTAAGTTAATTAGTTATAAGATAATTAATTAACACTTTTCTAAAAAAATTGTGTTTATGTCACACGGTGGGTAGTAGTATTGGGTCGTGTGAATCACACGGTGGGTTGTGGTATTGGACCGTGTGAATCACAAATATAAGAGAACCGTTTTCTCTTATTTTGACGATTGGTTCATCATCTAAAAACCCTAAAAACAAAAACCTCCAAAATTAATAGTAATTAAGGTGGTAACTTGAAAGACAATTTTCTTAGTCATCTTGGGTGCAATCTAAGGAGAGTTTCTACATTGAAACTTGGGTTTACTAGGTTGTTCTTAGACCGTTATCTCATAGATCTAAAGGTTATTTCTATATCCATGTCTTTTTAATTCAATTTATAATTTTTGTATCAATTCGTTTTTGATATAATCATTAGCAGTATTAATTTGATTAATATTATAAATGGAAATTTGAGAACTATTCCTACAAGTGGTATCAGAGCCAGGTTCAAAAATCGTTTTGATGATAATTGAGAATTAAATTGACAATTTTTTTTCTCTTCTTCACGGCAATTTTACACGGTTCAATTTTTTTTTTTCCGTTTCTCCTTTTTTTTTGCTTTTTTGGTAATTTTTTTGTTTTAATTTTTGGTTTAGTTACTTTAATTGTTAAAATAATTGTCATGTGATGATATACATAATATTGATGTAGATCAATGATTATTGAAAAAAAAAATCAATCGACATAATTAGTTTTAGATTAGGTTTGTTTATTTTAAATTGTTAAGATGAATGAATATTGATCATGTGATTTTAAAGGTTAATCTTAATGACAATATTTGGAAATTTTTCAGATCTAATATGATTAGAACTATAACACATAAATTATGGGATGATTTTTGTGCTACTATGAGTAATTTTAAGAAAATTCACGAATTAGTAAAGTTGTCAAAATCTATTTCTACCTTGATTATACCTTTTAAGGAAATAGTATAATTTCTTATGAAGATGTCGATTTTCATGTTATTATTTGATAATATGTGTAATTGCCTAAATTTAAAAAAAAAAAACCGAAGCTTTTAATTAAAAAAAAAACCGTGAGTTTTTTTTTCGGCCCTTTCCTTATTTTTTTTGTGATTTGTTGTTTTTGTTATTACTAATATTATATGATAATTTTTATATTAACTAAATTATAAATATAGATTTATAATTAGAACAAATGTATAAAGATAATAAAAAGGGTGTTAAAACCATGAAATATGATTTTAGGGTTTATTGATTTGTTTTCGTTTTTATTTATATTATAGGATAATATTTGTTTGACTAATTTATAAATGATGATTTATAATTATGACAAATCAATTTTTTTTTATAAAAAAAATTAAAAAAAAATGTTTAATCAGCCCCTATGCCGTAAGGGACCAGGAAAAAGAAAAAAAATCTTAACGAGAGTTATTTGATAATTTTCGGTTATTTAATCATTTATTTATTTTAAAATGTTTAATATATCTAATTTGATGATACTCACTAGATTCTAAAATTGTTTAGAATTTTAATTGGATTATGATTTACATGTATGACATGTAATTCTCTCAATTTTAGTTTAATGGTGGTTTGGATAATATTGCATTATGAAAGTTTTTTTATTATGTTAATGATATTGCTTTACAATGAAGGTTTTATTTATTCTGGCAATTGTTGTAATATTTAATGATGTAATCTAGTGTGACCTTAATTTTTGGATTACTTTCGGTAATGGTGGAAAGTAATCAGGTGAAGTATTTTACGAGATCTCGTATCTCCCCATTGTAATTTATTTATTCTTTATTTTAGATTAAATGTAAATAGGATTTGCATTATAATAGCTTAGAATAAAGAAGAAGAAGAAGAAGAAGAAGAAGAAGAAGAGATTGAAGCATTCATTTCCAGTGCCATGTCCATTTTACATCACAAGATGAAGAACGGTGATCCCATGAAACTTCTCGGGTCCATGTGATTGGATTCCCAAGTTGTATTTACTGTTTTTCATAGGATAAGCCACACTAGGATTTTATGTTTTATTCTCTTCATTGCTTGTTTTTGCATATCATTATATTCCGTCTAAACCAAACCACCAATATGTAGAGCTGGACAAAAGTGCGGGCCAGCCCGGCCCGGCCCGGCCCGGTCCGGCCCTGTAACACGGGCCAACTTTTTCTAGCCCACATAGGGTCAGGGTCAGGCCAGGCCAGCCCTGTAGAGGTTAGGGCCAGGGCCAGAGCCGGATTTTGTCAGCCCGGCCCTATTATCAGCCCTGTGTTGTTTTAGGGCCGTGCCAGGGCCAGGGCTAACCCTGTAGAAATTAGGGTCAGAGCCAGGGATAGGGCTGGCTTTTTCTGGCCCAGTCCAGCCCTATGTTGTTTTAGGGCCGTGCCAGGGCTGATTTTTTTTTGTCCGAACCGGCCCATTGTACAACCCTACCTATATGCATGTAAAATGACCCATGTAGTTTATTTTGCATTTTGACATATGATGTTTTATATTTGCCATCAGTCATTCGTACTCACCTTAAATAGTTCACTTAAATGAGTTTAAAATGATGATGGGATCTCACTCTACGTAAAATTGAGAAATTAGCCTTTCTAAGTCAAAACCACTGTGAATCCCTTGTTCGTCGGTGGGCATATATGACCCGTTGTTATCTCCATATGGACCCCTTCTACCTCGGGTAAGTAGTATGTTGTGACATAGTTGAACTCAACACAATGATTCAATCAAGTTCTTGAAGTCATTGCGGACTAAAAGATAAATTTAAGAAATTTGTCAACTGAGAGTTCTAGTGTAGAACCAATTAAAAGGTTAACACACCAAATCGGGATTTGGGTCTTCGAATACATTATATAATTCTTTGAGTGAGATCGATTATGTTATGTTATTTATCTTTGATTAAAAGATTTTAAAATCGATGATTACTCATGTTTATTTATTTTCTCATTTGTAGATCATTTCAAATCTGCTTTAAAATGTTTAATCCAAATGCAACTCCGGGCCCTAGTGCCACCCTCACAAGGGAGTCGTGGTTACGCTCCTTCATGGACCACGTCTCCTATAATCAAAACTCCCGCCTTGAGAATGATGGGAGTAACTTTACCGATTGGGAGGCAGCATTACAGAATGCTGCCATTATTGATGGTAAACTAAAGTATTTGGTTGAGCCGATTCCGGCTGAACCAACTGCTAGGACTGGAGCCCAACGAACTGCATATGATGAGTTCGTTCGTGAAGCAGGCATTACAACAAATCATCTCTTGCGCCACGAATTATGCCACGGGAATTCGTTATTCGTGGCAAAAAATAGCTTTGCCACGGGAAAAGTTGTTTCCTTCCTTGAAAATGAATTGGTATGAAAAATTATGCCACGGGAAAAATATAATCGTGGCAAATAGTTGTTTTTAGCCACTAATTAAGCTACAACCGTGGCTAAAAAATGTGGTTAGCCACAAAATAAGCCACGGTCGTGGCTAATAATTATGATTAGCCACGAAATAAACCATGTCCGTGGCTAATAATTATGATTAACCACGAAATAAGCCACGTCCGTGGCTAATAATTGTTTTTAGCCACGGTCGTGGCTAATTGTTGTTTTTAGCCACGATCGTGGCTAATTATTGTTTTTTCGCCATAAGTAAAAGCATATAGGGTAACTCCATCCCTTTTTATTACAAAATACTTCGACGTCGGTGATATTATATTTTCAAACCATAGTCTCGTAAATACAGTTGTATGTTTAAATGACAAATTTATCATTTTTCAACAAAATCAGTCAAAGTTCATTCAATAACATTCATTTTTATTTGATTAACGTTCGGTTAAATTCAATCCAGTTCATTAAAAGTGTAAACTACAACAAAATGCCATTTACGCGCCATGATTTATGTCACGAGAATTCATAATTCGTGGTGTAAATTTGTTTGGCCACAGGAAAAAAATTTCCTTTGGTAAACAAATTTATGTCACGGAAAAAATATATCCGTGACAAATAATTGTTTTTAGTCACGAATAAAGCCATGACCGTAGCTAACAAATGTGTTTAGTCACAAATTAAGTCACGAACGTGGGTAATAATTAATTGTTGTATTTGTATTTGTATTTGTGTGTTTTCTAAGGTTTTTCTAATTGGAGAGACCGTCCTAGGATGCCCTAACGTGTTATGGATATTACTGATATGAAGCTATTGTTTTGGTTGATATGGAGTAATTGATTATTTACATGGTATGAGTTGTTGATATGATTTATTCGCTGGTGGTAGCAGTTTTTTTGCTATAACATTCGACATAAAAATGGAGGATTAGATCCATTTCTTACAAAATATTTTTGAAAGATGAATTTAAAGCATGGAGTTAAGATGCGATACTAATATTCTTTTTTCAATTAGTACTCTCGTAAAAACATTTTCATAACATAAGTCGTTTATTAATAAGCATTAGTAGAAAAAAAACCCTATGACGATGCGGTTGTCGTGGCAGTTTTAATGAAAATTTCGTGAGAAGCCCAAAAAATTGGCTGAAACAAAAATTTACGTGGGAGGTCTATTGTGGCGGGTTGAGTAAGAACCGAAATGAAAATAGAAGCTTTTAATGACGGTTCCTAATACAAAACGTCATCATAAGTCAATTATATTGATTATATTAACAATTGACCTTAAGAATGACAAAAAAATTAATAATGTGTGATAATTATATTTTGGCTAAAACCCAAAATAATATGTATTTGTATCGATTTTGAATAAAACTTACTTCAATAGCAAAGAAACTGAATAAAACTAAAACCCAATAATACTCAATAACACTTAAATTTACTCCATAAAACCCTCCATCTCCATTCTCCACTGATCAAATTAACTTTGTCTCAACAATCACGATCTTCTTCAGCCTCGCCACTAACGGGCGTCTTCATCTTCTCTGAGGCTCGAGCAAGACCAAAACCCCCAAATTAATTATCTTAATCTGTCGTCAATGATTCGGTTAAACATAACTAGGGTTCAGTATATTAGAAAAATAGGGCAATTATTGAGGGACTTCGTCGCAGTTCATCAACTTCCAGTTTGCAATCAGGTTTGATTTTTTTCTTTCTATTTTTCTTAAAGGTCATCAAAATTGATCTATGTTTCGAAGTTTTGATTTCATATGTCACTAAATTTGGGTTTTTTTATCCGATTGGGTTTAGGGATTCCATTATTATTATTATGTTAGGGTACAATTAAGTTTTATGGCTAGGGCATTCAATTTAATTTTAAAGGTGAAAAGTAGAAATCTTAAGTAGGAATTAAAACGAAGAATTTGATGAAAATAGTAGAAGCATGTATTATCCATCCTACTACCTACAAAGAAGATACTAGCCCTGGCGCAATAGTTCACTCTAGAGTTGTTGTCTAGTTATAGATGAATAAGAAGAAAGTCAATTGGATATTCATTAGATAGGGGAGATAAGAGAATTGGTACCATTCTCCTTTAGCTAATAAAACGTCAACACACTCAGAGGCTTTCTTAGAATTTATCCTCATATCTTGGTTCCACACACCTTACTAGCCCTACTAACTATCTACTATAGTATACTAAGACTAGTATAATAGCATTCTGAAGTTTAGATTAATTTGATATCGTATTAGTCGATGTTGTTGATTGGATTTGGCAATGTGATTAGGTGATTACTAGTCTTGCTACTGTTACAATATTACAGATCCGGAAGAGAAATGCGGAGCAGTATATGGCTGATTTTGGAATACCATTTACAATTATAAGGTATTTACACAATTTGACTTATAACTGAAGCCTTATGTGAAAATCTGGAACAAGTGCCAGAGCCGCAACTTAAGGAATGTGGGCTCATTTTAGGCTCATTGTCATTAGACTCTTTCTAATATGAGGTCTTTGAATTAACATGTTTCTGAGTTAGCTACATTAAGCGATATCAACCATCATTTGTCATGCAACCTTGGGATCGGCAATCCTGAGCTGATGAGAATTAATTGTTAGTTGTTTGTACTTACCTATTGGTGCTAAGTTCTCAATGTGATCTGTTGTTTGAATTGTATTGTTTTCAAAAGTGTTGTCGCATATGTCATGTTGGGCTTTTGTAACCTTACATAAAACTCCATCCTTAGCGAATCGATTGTCATCATTATCTTTTGCTATGTGGCTTTAATTTTTTTTCATTAGATCAATGTTAGTATAATCAGCAAAAAAATATTATTGTTTGTGGGATGTTTGTCATCTGGATGTCTTAATTTGTAAATTTTGGTTTCTTCATCTCCATATACCTATTTTTTTTTGGTGAAATGTGAGTATATTATATAAACTTGATAATATTACAAAGAGGTAGAGGGGTCAAATCCTCTTACAAAGACATAACACAACTACTGGACTCTGATATTTAACCAATCCAAGATGGCTTGGTCACCTTCTGGAAGAATTTTACTCTGCACCTTTCTCCTGACTTTACTCTCAATAGTTGCTGCAATTTTCTCTGGTCTAAGCAAACAATCTGTCAACCTTGCATATACCTATTTTGCTGAGTTGTTATTCTTTCTTAAGGAGGTATGTAGATCAGAAGGTTGAAGTCAAGGTACATCACCCTTTGGGCACATGAAGGTTAATTAGCTCTTTATTATCTCTGCTTTAGCATACTGAGCATATCAAATTTTTGTTTCTGCAGCAGAGTGGTATCTCAATCGAAGAGTACTTGCGGAAATTAGATGATGCAATTGAGGCAGACATTTGTTGTAGTTTTGCCAATATCTGCATCAACAACAACCTAATCGGTCTTATGTGAATGACAGTTTGGAGGATGTATGTTTGATCCTGAGTTGATAGTGTACAATGGAACAGACATCCTAGCGGGAGATCCCCTTGGCAGGCTCAGTGTAAGACTTTTCTGCCTACCTCGTTTTGTAACTTAGATGGTATCTCAATATTGACAGAACAGGTGTAACAGGCAAAACATTAAACTTTCCGTTGTCTTCTAAGACTCCGAAACAGGTATAACAAGCAAAACATTAAACTTTCCGTTGTCTTTTAAGACTCCGAAATAGGGATTAGTTTCTGCCTAGAAACACTGATTAGTAGCACAGCCGGCGAAGGGGAGTCATGTTTATCCTTTTTAGTCAAGTCTGATTCCGTGTCCTTTTTATATTAGTTATTAGTTATTAGTTAACTTCATTTTATACCCATTGTATTCACCCGAGCTTTCTATTGAATCTTTACTTGTCGTCCTCTTAATACTAAAATGAAAATAGGGTCAGATATTATTCAATATGGTTTTATAAGATAAGTTTTACGTTTTTTCTATGAAATTTACTTTTATCTTATTTATTCGATATAAGTATATTTGACCCGTGTTAAAATTAAAAGATATATGCTCGCCTTTAGATGATAACCTTGCTAGAAAGAGCGACGTAGAAATTCGTATTTGTAATTTTTTAACATTTACGTGTTTTTTTTGCAGGTTAACATTTTACTCTCACTCAGGTTACGCGTTGCATCCACATGAAACAGACGCCTATATCAGATTATTTCAAGCTACATTTTTTAGTTATATATCGAGAAGTGATATTTTTTTATTATAAATTGAGATGAAACTTCTGGTTTGACTGAAGACGTATTTGTTATATTTTATTAAATACTTTGGTAATATAAACGTATTGTTTTCATATATTCCTCTCATTATTATTTGTCACATGGAGTTTCATAATGTATCGGTCACGCTACATTTCTTAACAACATTTAGCCACGTATATAAATATTTTGCCACATATAAGCTACATTTCTTAACAATATTTAGCCACAGAAATAAATATTCTGCCACGGAAAAATTATCTCTAAACAACATTTAGCCACATAAATAAATATTCTGCCACGGAAAAACTAACCTCCTAACAAGATTTAGCCACGACAGTTTCTTTGGTTACCAAGTGTTAGCCACGGGAATATTTGATTGCCACGAATTTACATGTTGTGGCTAAAAAGGTGTTAGCCACGGGAATAATAGTTTGCCACGAAATTTAGCCACGTTAAAATCCGTGGCAAAGAAAAAAAACATTAGCCACGGCCACTTGGGCCACGGATGTTTTTCCGTGGCAAAAAGATTAAGCCACGGGAATTTGACACTTGCGCCACGGATTTAAACGTGGCGCAAGTGATCATTTGTTGTAGTGAGGTGCGATTAAGAACGTACTTATATATGCAATGGAAAACAATTTGCAGCGCCGCTTCATTTCACAAGGTGCAAATAAGATTTCCACCACCCTTACCAATGAGTTCTCGCAAGCTCCGAGAATTATGAGGTATGACGCAGCAGTTCGCTTCTTCGAGGCAAAACTGACAAATGGCCAAGCTGTTAGCCCACACATCCTCAAGATGATTGAGAATGTGGAAGTTCTGGAGTCTTTTGGTTGCAAGATTGAGGAGTCAGTCATTGTAGACCGTATCTTGCACTCTCTTCATGATGGGTTCACCCAATTCAGGGTAAACTATAACATGAACGACATGAAGAATAGTCTTCATGAAATCCATTCTCAGCTCGTGAAAGCTGAGAAGGACCTCAATTTGAGTGGGAGTGCTATGAAGGACGTCCTCGTCATACAATCTAATTGGCAAGGGAAAGGAAAGGCAAAGACTCCCTTAAATGTTAAGAAGCCACAGTTCAAGAAGAAGCAGCAGCCTAAGCCCAAGAGTTGACCTGGTGAGACCAGTAACTCAAAGGGCAAAGCTAAGGGCAAAGGGAAAGACTGAGGGAGAGTGCCAACATTGCCACGAGTCCGGGCATTGGAAGAGAAACTGCCCTAATTACCTCGATGATATCAAGGCTGGACGTGTGACAGCTACATGTATATCTTCATTTATTCGTATGATTGAAATAAACCATGCAAGTTCAGCAACATGGGTATTTGATACTGGTTGTGGTTCTCACTTGTGTAATCACTTGCAGGGTTTAAGGGACGTCCGCAAACTTGAGAAAGGGGACGTAGACCTTCGCGTTGGAAATGGAACAAAGGTTGCAGCTAGGGCTGAGCAAAAAAAAATCCGATACGAATTTTTTTCCGAATCCGATCCGAAATCCGAAAAAATAATCCGAATATATGGATATCATTCAAATTGGATATCCGATCCGGTTTTTTCCGAATAATATGGATTGGATGTGGATTGTGATTTTCTTAAAATTGGATATCCGAATCCGATCCGAATCATAAAAAATTTTAAAAAAAAGGAAAAATACCAAAATACCAAAACATTTTACCATTATGTTTTGAGTTGTTTGATGCATATTGTTTGTTATTATTATAAACATAATCGAGAAGTGTGACAAAAGAAGTGCATATTCATTATACACATTGTCTTTTTTTTCCTTGTTTGGTTTTGGAGTAAAAAAATATACTCATTGGTCGAAGAATGAATTTCATCTACTGATAATCTTTAAATGATTCATTCTACACCGGACCATTTGTTAATTTTGTACTACGCATTTAAAACTGGATCTAATCCGGTTTCCGAAATCTGGATATCCGGATTTTCAGATTCCGAATTTTTGGATAACCGAATATTCGGATCTGGATGTGGATCGGCAAAAATCATATTTTTAAAACTGGATATCCGATCCGAATTTCAAAACCGGAGTGGATATCCGGTTTTGCTCACCCCTAGTTGCAGCTGTCTCCATAGGAATTTATGTACTCAAACTACCTAGTGGTTTTGAGTTATTTTTGAATAATTGTTATTTTGTTCCTAGTTTGCCGAAAAACATTGTTTCTATTTCTGTTTTGGATACGGAAAGATTTTGTTTTAATATTAAGCACAACTGTTGTACTTTTTCATTAAACGATATGATTTATGGCAAAGCTGTTTCCATAAACGAAATATATGTTTTAGACCAAACCATCGAGGTTTATCATGTGAATAATAAAAGGGTTAAAACAGGTGATAAAGAACAAACGTATTTATGACACTGTCGAATGGGACACATCAATGAAAAACGCGTAGAGAAACTCATTAAGAATGGGACAATACCACCATTTCATTACGAATCAATTGGTACGTGTGAATCATGTCTCATCGGAAAGATGACTCGAATTTCCTTTAAAGGTATTGGGATGCGAGCTAGTGATCTTTTAGGACTCATACATACAGATGTGTGTGGTCCTATGACAATCACGGCAAGAGACGGCTATAGATATTTTATCACTTTTACGGATGATTTGAGTAGATACGGGTATGTCTACTTAATGAAACATAAGAGTGAATCCTTTGACAAGTTCAAGGAATTCCAAAACAAGGTTGAGAACCAATTGGATAGGAAGATTAAAGCAATTCGATCTGATCGTGGTGGCGAATATCTTTCGACTGAGTTTGATCAACACCTAAAAGACCGTGGTATTGTATCACAGTTGAATCCGCCTGGAACACCACAATTAAATGGTGTATCCGAACGGAGAAACCGAACTTTATTAGATATTGTGCGATCCATGATGAGTCACACGGTTGTGCCTGATTCATTATGGGGATTTGCTCTTCAATCGAATACTCTAATACTTAACCGAAGTCTGACTAAAGCAACGGACAAGACTTCTTATGAGATGTGGAAAGGAAAAATTCCTGACTTGTCTTTTATTCGGGTTTGAGGCTGTGAAGCTTATGTCAAGTGGAGACATGAAGACAACCTAGGCCCACGATCGGTCAAGACTTACTTTGTAGGTTATCTGAAAGGAATTTTTGGTCACTTCTTTTATTCACCTACCGAACAAAGAGTTTTTGTTGCGGTTAGTGCAAAGTTTTTAGAGAAAAAGTTTCTCTCGAACAAACAAAGTAGTAGGACTTTTGATCTGTCAGAGGTTCAGGAACCAGAAACCAACAGTGTGATGGAAGAAAATGTTCCTTCCACATCTGTTATGGTATCCATTCCAGAGGAACCTAGGAGGTCGGTTCGAGTTTCTCATCCTCCAGACCGATACATTGGTATGGTTGAGGAGGGTGGTGTAGAAAACATTTTACTCCTTGAGCGTAACGAACCAACTACCTACAAAGGACCCATGACCTGTTCTGACTCTATGTTATGGCTCGAAGCCATGCAGTCCGAAATAGATTCCATGCACGAGAATCAAGTATTGGATTTGATTAATTTGCCTGAGAAGGTGAGACCCCTTTAGTGCAAATGGCTTTATAAGATAAAGCGCGCATTAGATGGACAACCAGATGTTTATAAAGCACGATTGGTAGCAAAAGATTTCACTCAAGTGCACGGGTTGCACTATGATGAGATTTTTGCTCTAGTTGTTATGCTTAGATCTATTAGGATTATCTTAGCGATAGCCGCATTTCATGATTATGAGATTTAACAAATGGATATGAAAACCGCCTTCCTAAACGGGTTTTTGGAAGAAGAACTGTATATGATGCAACCGTAAGCGTTCATCACAGATTTGGAATCATCGTTTTGATGACGTGATAAAACAGAATGGATTCATTCGACGTGTCAAGGAACCATGTCTGTATATCAAGTCAAGTGGGAGCAATATCGTGTTCCTAGTATTGTATGTAGATGACATACTGCTGATTGGAAACGACATTCCCATGCTCTCGTCGGTTAAGACATGGTTAAAGAACCACTTCAAAATGACAGATTTGGGTGAGACACAAAATATTCTAAGCATCCGTATCTATAGAGATAGATCGAAAAGGATGTTAGCATTGAGTCAAGAAGATTATATAGATAAAACTCTTGACCGATTCAGTATGACAAACTCCAAGAGGGGTAACCTTCCTGTTGTTCATAGGGTGCATCTAAGTAAGACTCAATCACCTACAACACCGGAAGAAACTGAATGCATGAGTCGGATTCCTTATGCTTCAGCAGTAGGATCGATCATGTATGTCATGATGTGCACACGTCCAGACGTGGCATATGCATTGAGTATGGTCAGCCGTTACCAAAAGGATCCAGGTGACAATCATTGGATGATCGTCAAGAACATCCTTTAGTACTTACGAAGGACTAAGGGCGGGGCTCTAGTATATGGTGGAGGCACGGAGCTATGTGCGTGCTAAAGGTTACACGGATGCTAGTTTCCAAACCGATTGTGATGATTCCAAATCTCAGTCAGGTTTTATCTTTACTCTTAATGGTGGAGCAGTCAGCTGGAAGAGTTCCAAGCAAAGCGTTACAGCAGATTCTACAACAGAGTCTGAGTACATGGCAGCTTCCGAAGCTGCAAAGGAAGCTATTTGAATGCGTTATTTCTTAGAAGGACTAAAAGTAGTACCTAGTGTGAAAGATCCAATCACCCTTTATTGCGATAATAGTGGTGCTATCTTCCAGGCTAAGGAGCCCAAGTCTAGTAACAAATCTAGACATGTACTCAGAAAAACTCATCTAATAAGATATTAAGTGGAGCAAAAGGAGATAGCGTTGTGCAAGATTGGAACGGATAATTACATTGCAGATCCGCTCACTAAGGCATTACCGCATAGTAAACATGAAGGGCACATCACATCCATGGGGATAAAACGTGGTCCAGAGTTGTATTAGATATTATTTGACTGATATTTGATCATTTCAATTACTACTTAATAAAATCATTGAATTTCTTTATATTGTATTTCATGTGGATTGTATGACAATTTTGAACAGCACAAAGTGAACTGTTTTACTTTATATGTATGTTTTGTCCGTAAACACCACAATGAGCTGATAACTCAGGTGATTAGTTTGTTAGCTGAAGGATGGATGGTTCAATATGCCATAAGTCAAACGTTTGACTGATCAATAACAAATATAGGTATCTGATACCGCATAGGACATGGTGACCACTACATAGAGTCCTAAATGTTAAGATACATTAGGTGCCTAGTCGTGGATAGGACATCTATTGTGATTCCTAAAGTCGTTCACTACAAGAATAACTGGATCGGGCGACAGTTTTTGGCGACTGCATCGGGTAGTCGCCAATTTGGCGACGGAATAAATATTCGGGCGACTAAAATCAGTCGCCAATTTGGCGACAGAACCATTTCCCCAAATTTCCCACCACCGACACAACCGGGCGACAGAAATCCCATTTTGGCGACAGAAGTAGTCGCCAAATTTGGCGACAACCCCTCTTTCGTCGCCAATGTGCTTAGTCCGTCGCCAATGCTCGGTATACAAACAGCGCAAATCAGACCCCATTCCTTATTCGCAAATAAACAAACACACAAACACACAAACTACCTACGAACGGCGAAAACCACCACCACCACCACCCTACCCTACGTGTTCCGGCCACCCTCAACACCACTGTCACCGGATTCCGGCCACCACCACCACCACCCTACTTGTTCTTCCCTTCATTCAACCCATTTAAGGTTTGTATACTCCCTTGTAGTTCAATTTCAATTTCAATATTTTGTTTGATTGTTGGTTTGTTTTGTGCATTTAGTGATTGTAGTAGGTTATTAAGACCGTCTTAGCTTATTAGGTTGTGATTAATTAGGTATTAGAAGCCAATTAGCATATTAATTAGATAAGTGTTGGTTAGGGTTTATAAGAAGTTTGTATAAGAAGAGGGAAGAAAGATGCAGAGGTCGAGCCTACCCATCACGGGGGATCACAATCATTTTTGACGCGTATTTTTAGTGTAAGTCTTGAATGAATACTTCTTTTTTGCATGAATATACTATACTTCTTATATTAACAATGTAACAACCCGGATTATAAAATAAAGAAAAAACATAATATAAATGAATATCAGAGTGTAACTCAATGATAACTGGGTTAAGGTGGCGGAAACACCTTACCCAAATCCGGATCGATACTAAACCAAAACCAAACTAATACATTATCCAAGGGTTCTTAAAAACTTAAAGCAAAGGTCCTAAACAATTTATTAAGCTCGCTCCGCACATTTCCCAAGCAAGCACCAACCAAACAGCAACAACCTGAACAACCTGAGAAGGGGGTCGACAATCAGTCGGGAGTAATTAGATGCTCTCCCAGTCATGTTTACAACAAATGAATGTAACCAACAATCATTAACAAATGAAATGTAAAATCAGTAAACATGCGAGATCATCTATACTCATGAAAGCCCAATCATACTTACCATCATCTGAAGACATAATACGACAATCATGTGAGGATATAAACATGACATGACATGAAAGCAAACTTACCATACCATGATATTCTCAGCACCAAACAAATGAAACCAACGAACCTAGACCATATGCGACCACTAGACCATGAACACTTACAACTCAAGTAACTCATGACTCATAGTAACGTAAGGCACAATGCTAGCAATAAAGCATAGCGAATATGGTGACACACAATCCATCGCAACAGAAGGCACAAAGCTATCATCAAAGCATAGCGAATATGGTGACACGCAATCCATCGCAACAGAAGGCACAAAGCTATCATCAAAGCATAGCGAATAGAGCGAACGCCCGTTAGAGCATATAACCACTGCCTCTAACTTGCCAGAGCGTATAACCACTGCCTCTAGCTGACGGAGCGTATAACCACTGCCTCCATCGGTGTGGAGCGTATAACCACTGCCTCCACGGTACTATGTATAGCGTATAACCACTGCCTATATGTCTAAGACTGGCCAGACTCTCGGTGCATTAACTGTACACCGAACGACACTCGGGGAACAGAGCGTATAACTGACGCATCTGCTACCCCCCCGACCATAGACCAAATAAATCCCACATCAATGGGTGGCGTTAGTTCATTCCGATAGTATATAACTGATACTACCGTCATCTATTCAAACTAGCAAACAACAATGCACAGTATAACTGACTGTACTAACATGCGTGAATAACATCACGACTCAAACCAATAGAACATCATAACAGACTGTCCTAATGTCAAATGCATAGAAGTATCCAACGACATATGCAAACACAATATTATACAATCACTAAACACAACTCAACATGTGAAACAAGTATAAACAACCAAGGTTATAGTAACGTTAACTATAACATAAGTAATGGATGCGAGGTTATACCAACCTCGACTATAACTTCCACATATGGCTTGAGGTTATACTAACCTTAGCCAAACCTTGACACGAACCTAAAGTTATACTAGCACCAACCATAACCTTGAGTCATACCTCAGGTTTATGTTAGTCTCAGCTATAACTTTAACTCGTAGTTCAAAGTTATATTAGCTTCAGCTATAACTTTGAGTCGTACTCAAGGTTGTACTAGTTCAACTATAACCTTGAATCATATTTTCAAGGTTACACATACTTCACTATCACCTTGAGTAACACTCTTGTCCATTAGCCTTGCCGCCATCTAGGGTTTTTCTCGCGAACCCTAGTTGCGCACATGACACCCATAACGACTTATCAACACATTAAATCCATAATTAAGATAATAAAACATATATGAATATATGAGACACAATTAATTCATGACAATAAATAATCAAACATGTACTAATCATACAATCAATCATTAAATCATATTAATCACATCAATTGGCATAAACACAATTAAAAGAGAAACACCTAGTTACCTTTTTAGCAATTATTGAAAACCTTTATAAAGAATATGACCAACAAAGCCTTGTCTCCAACACGTGTCAATAACCCCAAAAATGAACTTTAACGAAAGCGGTAATCCAAATTCTTGTGATAGAAATTGTACGAAATAATAACTCTTTCGAAAACGCCAAAGGGAAAGATATCTTCTTCTTTACTCACAAAACAAGAGACCCAAAACGTAGGTCTAAAGGTCCATACAAATAATTCCCAATAAAATATTTTGAATAGATTATATTGTAGAGGTAAGAGTAAGGATTGTGAAAATATAATTTATGTATGAGTTTTGAAGAATAAAAGATATTCAACAATAGAGTTAAAGAGAGAAAAGAGAACAAAAGAGAGAAATCGAAGAAGAGAGGCGCGACAAGCTTCACGCACGAAACAAAGATTTGACCTAGTTGCTTGCTAGGTTAAATTCTATTTATAAGGAGATTAACTAATGAGCTTTTGGTCCATTAGCTCATACAATGGATTATCTGATTACAAATTGGATTGAACCATATTAAAACGTAAAGAGAACTTGAAATAGAAAAGTAATTATTAAATTAAAATAATAAAATTGTGCACGGACATTTTAACCCATCCAAAAGTAGATTAAACGGAAATAATAAAAATAGGAAACGGAAGCTATAAATATATATTTCCAAAATTCATTTATAAACTTCGAAATAATTAATTAAATAAAATACTTTTATAATAAAATATTATTATAAAATACGGGGTGTTACAATCTTACCCCCTAAAAAGAAGTTTCGTCCTCGAAACTTGAATTTCAAACATAAGATCAAAACAAGGTAAGAATTACAAGTGATCATCAACGAAAGTCATCTCAGAATCCTAACCGCTGCGCACTCTGATCCTTATCAACACTCAACCATAAAGAGGTATCTCACATCCTCAAAGTTATAATCATATTCACACACTATACAACCTCAAAAGAAATATCAAACTCATACTCACAACCCAAAATAATCATATATCTCAATAAGATCTAGTCATAGTAAAACCATAATGTTTTCACACATGCATCACCTTTAAGCATGTGGTTAACACTCATAAACACCATTAAATCTCACATACTAAATCATCAAGGTTTCCTCACTTTCACCAAGCTCACTCAAAACCATTAAGTAGTACACTCATCAATGTGTACTATTCCATCTCATGAACTATCTAACTTCTAGTCCTCGTATACCAAACACTACTCCACCATCATTAAACAACATATATAACCTCTCATAAACTTATTACTATTTCTCCAAGTCCAAATAACTTTCAACCAACACCTCAATTATAGTTTACCATTCACCACATAAATCCGACATTGACCAAAACCTCAAACAGAAAAACTCAAAGCCATAAAACTTTTCCAAATAAGCAAACTCTTCTATTCACGAGTGCCATTAAAAATTATTGCGACCATACTTTCCTCAAACTTGGTAGTGCTTACTTTCATATACAACTCTTAACCTCAAAAAGACTTAATATAAACTCTCGATAATCCTCGATATATATAGTATCCAAAGTCATCAATCTCAAACCTCAATCTCACCACCTAAGCATCAGTCACACTTGCAAGATCCCAAATCATTATCTTTGAACACTTGTCATCAACAACGCATTTTCATCAAAGCCGAACAACATCACTATACAAATCATATCACCCATGCTCATATAAAAACTAAGCTTATAACCTCAATTCATAATCATGGTTCACTATCCATGAACATCATCTCAACATTAAGAATCCACCAAAACACTGTATAAAGCTATGTCCATCAAACTAATAACATCCTCAAACTTTCAAACCTTATATAAGACCTTTAATACTCTTTCTCCAAAACTTTATATGTCATCCAAATTCGTACTCTCATTCACAAATGTTACTATACTCTCAATCTCCAATAGCCAAACATCAAAATCAAAGATCTATCATTCCTCACGAAAGGATTCAAGCTTCCACTACGAGATGATCACAAGTAGCTTTAAAGATATTTCAAACATTTTCAAGTTACCATAAAAGAATAAATAACTTGTAAACCAAAACCGAATATGTTCGCGCAATATCACAAAGCAAACGAAAACATAGTTTTAGAAAGTATAAGCTCAATGAGATATAAATGTAAAGAGGATAATTACAAAACTTCAAAGAAGAAGGAACTGAAGCTTAAATAAAGAACAAATAGAGAGTAACAATAGATAAAATAGACAGAGGACAAAGATAAATAAGAAAATTTTGGTCTAAAGGCTTAAATAAAAGAGGTATGGTCGACACGTGCATGGATGACAAGAATAGCCGACTCCAAAACAAATTTATAAACACCAAGACGACACTTCAAGATAAGATAAATAAAGCACGATAACCAGGGTCTTACAATTCTCGTACAATCATCACTCAAGGTCACAACGTCTCGGAACATCCTTTCAACATATCTCCATAATACCTCAACACCAACAAACATCTATATAATTGCCCCTTTACCATCACTAACTAGATTCCTCAAATTATCAACTCTCAAGATCATAAACTCACACGGCCATCAATCCTCAAGTCCTTCCACTCTCAAAACTCCATCTAATCACACTTAATGGATCAATCCATAGCAATATCTATACCCTCGAAAGATGAACACCTCGATCCATTATAATCATTACCAACATTGTTGTTCACTAAGTCAACATTGGAACTCTTTAACATTAACATCTCACAAGCCCACAAATTACAGTTCGTCTCTCTCACTCAATCCTTTAAAAGGTACACTCATTAAATATCTTCTCAATGGATAAACCATAAAACATTTCATAACTCACCAGAAATCATTAGCGACTCCCAATCCTCAAATATCAAATTCCAATTAAAGTCGAGCAAAATCTCTAAAATTCCCCAATGTGCTCAATCTAAACTCCACAATAACATTCGATTCATCCAATCATTCTATCCTCGATCCATAAATAACTCACATAACTTTTCCCTTAACACAAGACCGAAAATCCAAAAATTCCAACCATTAAGCGCATAAGCCTCAGTATTCCCAAATCATATCATAAGTTAAAACCACTCATTATGTCTCTCACTTTATGCGAAACTATGAAACCACAATTAAACGTCTTATGCCACAAATCATTCACTCACTTTCTATCCCCAATAAGGAGTTCCTCAAGCACACAAAGAACTTAACAACCTCTTATCCCAAATGAGACTTCATCCTAACAACAACTAATCCCAAAATCAAGTTCATCTCAACAACCTCTAATCCCAATATAAACTTCTTCTTAACAACCTCAAATCTCAAAGTAAACTCCCTCGTTACCAAACTCATAAATTCACTTTTCTTTCATACCTGAACATCCTAATCTGCCAATCAATTCTAACTTGATACCTCAAGAAACCACAAGGGGATAAACCTCAAAATCACCTCAAACAAGGACGATGTCACCAAATAATCCAAAAAGGATGAAAGTACGATAAGAGTAAAACTCGGGTTATCAAGGAAAACGTTTTGACCGACATATAACCAAAACAACATGTAAGACGTAACATGCCAAGTACATACATTTTCAAAATTGACGATCTTTAAAAATTGATAAAGCATGCTTGAAAAAGTTATACATGAGCAACACATTTATATACAATTAATGACGAAACATAACATCAAGTCATTAATAACACAATATATAAACTGTAGATTTAGTTAAATTAAAAACGATGAACATTAAAACATAAACAAATAAATATATGAACAAAAATGCAATACAATTAATAACGATGCAAAACCTCAATGTATAAATGCCCAATTTCATGAACAACGCAAATAACACAATTATTAATTATATGAAACATTAATGCATAATAAAACAAGTAAATTGAACAATACATGTATTATAATTAACAACGATATGAAACATTAAGATGTAAACAAACAAGTCCTTAGTTGTTTCTACCCCATTTACTCTCACTCAGTTACTAAGTCATTATAATTTTAGTCAGAAACTACGCGAGAGTTGGGAGCGTGTTCGCTCTGATACCAACTGTAACAACCCGGATTATAAAATAAAGAAAAAACATAATATAAATGAATATCAGAGTGTAACTCAATGATAACTGGGTTAAGGTGGCGGAAACACCTTACCCAAATCCGGATCGATACTAAACCAAAACCAAACTAATACATTATCCAAGGGTTCTTAAAAACTTAAAGCAAAGGTCCTAAACAATTTATTAAGCTCGCTCCGCACATTTCCCAAGCAAGCACCAACCAAACAGCAACAACCTGAACAACCTGAGAAGGGGGTCGACAATCAGTCGGGAGTAACTAGATGCTCTCCCAGTCATGTTTACAACAAATGAATGTAACCAACAATCATTAACAAATGAAATGTAAAATCAGTAAACATGCGAGATCATCTATACTCATGAAAGCCCAATCATACTTACCATCATCTGAAGACATAATACGACAATCATGTGAGGATATAAACATGACATGACATGAAAGCAAACTTACCATACCATGATATTCTCAGCACCAAACAAATGAAACCAACGAACCTAGACCATATGCGACCACTAGACCATGAACACTTACAACTCAAGTAACTCATGACTCATAGTAACGTAAGGCACAATGCTAGCAATAAAGCATAGCGAATATGGTGACACACAATCCATCGCAACAGAAGGCACAAAGCTATCATCAAAGCATAGCGAATATGGTGACACGCAATCCATCGCAACAGAAGGCACAAAGCTATCATCAAAGCATAGCGAATAGAGCGAACGCCCGTTAGAGCATATAACCACTGCCTCTAACTTGCCAGAGCGTATAACCACTGCCTCTAGCTGACGGAGCGTATAACCACTGCCTCCATCGGTGTGGAGCGTATAACCACTGCCTCCACGGTACTATGTATAGCGTATAACCACTGCCTATATGTCTAAGACTGGCCAGACTCTCGGTGCATTAACTGTACACCGAACGACACTCGGGGAACAGAGCGTATAACTGACGCATCTGCTACCCCCCCGACCATAGACCAAATAAATCCCACATCAATGGGTGGCGTTAGTTCATTCCGATAGTATATAACTGATACTACCGTCATCTATTCAAACTAGCAAACAACAATGCACAGTATAACTGACTGTACTAACATGCGTGAATAACATCACGACTCAAACCAATAGAACATCATAACAGACTGTCCTAATGTCAAATGCATAGAAGTATCCAACGACATATGCAAACACAATATTATACAATCACTAAACACAACTCAACATGTGAAACAAGTATAAACAACCAAGGTTATAGTAACGTTAACTATAACATAAGTAATGGATGCGAGGTTATACCAACCTCGACTATAACTTCCACATATGGCTTGAGGTTATACTAACCTTAGCCAAACCTTGACACGAACCTAAAGTTATACTAGCACCAACCATAACCTTGAGTGATACCTCAGGTTTATGTTAGTCTCAGCTATAACTTTAACTCGTAGTTCAAAGTTATATTAGCTTCAGCTATAACTTTGAGTCGTACTCAAGGTTGTACTAGTTCAACTATAACCTTGAATCATATTTTCAAGGTTACACATACTTCACTATAACCTTGAGTAACACTCTTGTCCATTAGCCTTGCCGCCATCTAGGGTTTTTCTCGCGAACCCTAGTTGCGCACATGACACCCATAACGACTTATCAACACATTAAATCCATAATTAAGATAATAAAACATATATGAATATATGAGACACAATTAATTCATGACAATAAATAATCAAACATGTACTAATCATACAATCAATCATTAAATCATATTAATCACATCAATTGGCATAAACACAATTAAAAGAGAAACACCTAGTTACCTTTTTAGCAATTATTGAAAACCTTTATAAAGAATATGACCAACGAAGCTCTGTCTCCAACACGTGTCAATAACCCCAAAAATGAACTTTAACGAAAGCGGTAATCCAAATTCTTGTGATAGAAATTGTACGAAATAATAACTCTTTCGAAAACGCCAAAGGGAAAGACATCTTCTTCTTTACTCACAAAACAAGAGACCCAAAACGTAGGTCTAAAGGTCCATACAAATAATTCCCAATAAAATATTTTGAATAGATTATATTGTAGAGGTAAGAGTAAGGATTGTGAAAATATAATTTATGTATGAGTTTTGAAGAATAAAAGATATTCAACAATAGAGTTAAAGAGAGAAAAGAGAATAAAAGAGAGAAATCGAAGAAGAGAGGCGCGGCAAGCTTCACGCACGAAACAAAGATTTGACCTAGTTGCTTGCTAGGTTAAATTCTATTTATAAGGAGATTAACTAATGGGCTTTTGGTCCATTAGCTCATACAATGGATTATCTGATTACAAATTGGATTGAACCATATTAAAACGTAAAGAGAACTTGAAATAGAAAAGTAATTATTAAATTAAAATAATAAAATTGTGCACGGACATTTTAACCCATCCAAAAGTAATTTAAACGGAAATAATAAAAATAGGAAACGGAAGCTATAAATATATATTTCCAAAATTCATTTATAAACTTCGAAATAATTAATTAAATAAAATACTTTTATAATAAAATATTATTATAAAATACGGGGTGTTACAAACAATTTTCCCTATTTAGGGAGGGAAGAAGAAGAAGGATAGCAGCAATAAAGACGGCAGCAACAAAGACGGCGGCAAGAAGCCGATGATGACGGTCCCCGAACTTTTCCTTGACACGCATTCCAAGGTCAACGAAAAGACGCAGAGAAGAATCTGGATTAAGGCGAAGGACAAAGAGTTATATGTAAGATAGTTTCTCTCAACTAATGATGTTTTTTTGTTAACTTCGACAATGATTGTTTTTGCTTAACTAATAATTGTTTTCTTAATGTTATAGGAGGCATATGAGGCAGAGAAAGAGGCCCACCCTGAGCGGGAAGATAATGAAATTTGGTTCAAATTGGTGGATGGTTACAAGAAGGGTATGATATATGGGACCGGACAAGCTCATGGGGTGTTTTACAAGGAACCGGCTAGAAGGTCCTCATATGAGCCGCGACAAACCTACGAGCCGTCTCTTGTAAGTCAATTGCAATCGCAACTTGACCAAGAAAGAGCCGCAAAAGCGGAAAGAGATGAGGATATGCGGTTGATGAGAGAACGTCTTAAGGCCATGGAGACATATTTCTACTCTTGCAACCCCGGTTCACGGCCATTTAATGAAGATCCTAACAATCCAAGTGGAAAGGGAGGCGACGGTAGTGGAGCTAGCATGGGATTTCAAGTAGTTAATTAGTTTAGTAACTTAGGAAAAATTGTCGAACGTGGAGATTTATTAGTTTAGATAACGGGTTCTTGTAATTTGATAATGGTTCTCTTTTTCTATAAAAGGAGATTTGGTTGTTGTTTCAAAGGGTGTTCGTCACCAATTGCTGGTTACATTCTGGTTGCAGGTGTACTGAATTTATTTCGCATTGGATTTGGCAGAAACGAAATGAATTTTCATGAAAAATGCCCAGGAAATTTAGCGACTGAAACGATGTAAATGGCGACTGAATTCAGTCGCCAAAACAGAGCAACAAAAACCAAAGCCCCTGGAAACTCAGGCACTTTGGCGACGGAAATGGGAAGATTGGCGACTGAATTTCTGTCGCCAAATTGGCGACTACCTTACTTCTGTCGCTAATTTGGCGACTGCCATTTCTGTCGCCAAAATGTAAGTATGGCGACTACCAGTTCCGTCGCCAAATTTGGCGACTGACATTAGTCGCCCGATTTTTTTTGGCGACAAAAGTCAGCGACAACTTTTTGGCGACTGTTTTCCGTCGCCAATAGGTGTTTGGAGACGGATTTCAGTCGCCAATGTTTGTCGCCCGTTTTAGTTTTCGTTGTAGTGGGTTCTTTTGACCATTGCTTATTTCTTGCGATATAAACAGTTTTTGGGTGGTTTAGGTTTCTGTCCTAGGTCGCACCGTAAAAGGAGGCCAATCGGACTTTTACTGGGCCATTTCATGCTTTGCTTCCATCGGCAGGTTATAAGTCAAGGAAAATATCCAGCCTTTATCAGGTTTTATATATATATATATTCTCAGGGCCACTCGAGGAGTAGTAACTTAAATGCATGGGCATGCTCGAATATGATTCGTATATCAGTTATGTTACTCTCTAGTCGAGGAAACCGCTCTCTTGATATGATTACTTGGGAGATACGACCTTGTAAGGTGGGACTTTGCAATTTGTCTTCCATTGAGTGGGAGAAATTTATGGATATGAGAATCGTAATCGCACACACTTGTAGGACAAGTGGGAGATTGTTGGAGTAAATGTTCTCCACAGTGTCTGATTATTTAAATAAATATTTTACAGGATCACACATGAATACTTAGTATATTAATCAGTTGGTTAACGTTTATCCTTAACGGTTGGCTTACTAGAAGTTTGACGTTACTGTCATATGATGGCGGTAATCAGTTGATCCCTAAAGGTCACACCTATAGGATAATACTGAGAAATGTGATTATATATTGATATAATTACGTAATTGCCAAACTTAGCTAAATGTAGTTAAATAGATGATAAACATTTAATATGATTAAAAAATAATTGGGAGAAATGAATTAAATGTTAATTCTAACAAATATATATATAAATGTTATATTTATTAATTATATATATTTTAATATATGATATTTTAGAATAATATAATTAGGTTAATTAATTATAAGATAATTAATTAACACTTTCCTAAAAAAATTGTGTTTATGTCACACGATGGGTAGTAGTATTGGGTCGTGTGAATCACACGGTGGGTAGTGGTATTGGACCGTGTGAATCACAAATATAAAAGAACAGTTTTCTCTTATTTTGACGACTGGTTCATCATCTAAAAACCCTAAAAACAAAAACCTCCAAAATTAATAGTAATTAAGGTGGTAACTTGAAAGACAATTTTCTTAGTCATCTTGGGTGCAATCTAAGGAGAGTTTCTACATTGAAACTTGGGTTTACTAGGTTGTTCTTAGGTCGTTATCTCATAGATCTAAAGGTTATTTCTATATCCATGTCTTTTTAATTCAATTTATAATTTTTGTATCAATTCGTTTTTGATATAATCCTTGGCAGCATTAATTTGATTAATACTTTAAATGGAAATTTGAGAACTATTCCTACAGATCGCACTATCGTTAGTGATACCTTGGTTGTGGAGAAGGTTTTGGAGCCGATTATGGCATATAGTCTTCGATCAGGCCTTCATCTTAATGTTACTGATTGATTCGGCCACACACCTATGCAAAAATATCCTAATGGTACAACAAATTAATGTAGTATAATATAGGTGTCGAATTCCACATAGAGCTCGATGGTTGTCAATAGTTGTTATGAGAAGAATTTTATCTGAGTCGAGATGATCAATTTTGTTGGTTGGTTTAAGTAATAATAAAAACAATAATATAAAAAGATAGTCTAGGGAATTCGGACCACGCATGCAAATTTTAAAATACATATAAATAGATAAACTCGGAAATTAGTAGATATTGTTTAATTGTTATAGGTTTATTAAAGATACCAAACATATGATATCGGTATCACCCTTAGACCGGATCCTAGAGTCACTCATGTTATAACTATCTAGGCTGTCCTACTACTAATGTTTGGTCTATTCGATTCCTTGCCTCTCAACATCCGGAATGAATTACAAGGTTTAATCTATGATTAATATACATAAACCAAAGATTAATAATTAAGTACAAACATGTGAGATAAAATATAAACAAAATTACTAATATCTTAATTTATCAAATTACATATTTATATTAATGCATGACATCCCTAATCCCTAGATTAGAAAAACTAGCTATTCATAATAAAATAAAAATTAGAGAAAAATGATGAAATAAACATAATGAAAATATAAATATAACTAAGGGAAGAAATATATAAAATACCGTAATGGAAGAAAATAGAACTTGTAAAGGGAGAACAATAATAAGCAAAAGATTGCTTGAATATAAAAAAATGTAAAATGCTACAACTTGAACTGTAAACTAATCATAGAATGTAAACTAAAATGTATGAGAATTATATGAGAAAATATTGTAAACTATCCTAAGAAATAACAAGAAGAAAGTGTATGAAAAATATGTATAAGATGGTGGTAGAAGATGTTTGCATAACACCTTCTATTTATATAATAAATAGGGGGAGAAATGTAAACATTCACAGGGGTCCAACCCCGATCGGGGTTACCATCCCCGATCGGGGACGCAGCTCCGAAGATTTTCTTCTTCAATTCTTGTATTCAATGCTCTAGGAATCCAATGAGGAGTGTTAATGACTTGATTAAACACCCGGTTAATGTCATGACGCATTTAGCATTACCATATGAGGAGATTTTTGGTATCCAATGTTAGATATTCATCTTTTAATGTGGACTTTGCATTTTGGGCTTGACTTTTGAGATTAAACTTTAATCCATTAAATCTCCATGCGAAATCTCATGTAATTTCCATACTTAGTTCATCACTTTTACTCTTGACTTAACCTTGTACTCTAGTTTTTTCAATATAAGTAGAATTGGGATTCTAAAAGCTCAAATATCTACAAAATATGATAAAACAAACAAACATACTAAAATACACATATTAGCTCATAAATCGCTAAGATAAGTGCCAAAAGATAATAAAATCCGTGTTAAAATGAGGGGATAAAGTATAGAAAATATGCACTTATCAAACTTCCTCAAGCTAAACCCTTACTTGTCCCTAAGCAAGAAACCATATCCCATAAAATGCAAAATCCCAAACAAGCTAAGCATAATGATTAAAATCCCGAAACAACATGGGAAATAGAATAGTCCAAACATGGATGAGATTTACATGATGACGTAGCATAGAAAACTTTGAATGAACCTGTAAGCTTTTGCATGATCATTTGACTAACGGACTCTCACGATACACTCCATTCATTTATATGTGAAAGGATATTTGTGTAAGAAACACCCATCTATCCTCAAGTTATAAAAATGTGTCCGCAATCTAATATCATAAACATTTCAAAACTATAAGCCAAAACAATCATATGCAAGCGTGAAATAAAAGCCAAATGGGAAAAAAGAGGGTTAAAATACACGGGTAGAGAGGGGAACAAATTTTTTTTTTTGGGATATGTGAGGCTTAAGGATAAGCTAACAACTATCCAAAACGTGAGGATGTTCAATCCCAAAAATCAACCCAATTATCGATACAAAATAAAGATAATTTTTCAAATAATGATAATAATGCATGAAAATTTCTTCTTATTCTTCTTCTTTCTTTTTGACTATTGAAGTATCCTTCTTTTTCATTTTTTTCTCTTTTTCGGTTCTCATTTTTTTCTTTTCGTCATTTTCTCTTCTCATTTCTCATTTTTTTTCTGTTTAATAACAACATTTTTTTCTTTCTTTCTTTTTTGAGAGCATTAAGACCAAGCTCACATGAATTTCTTTAAGATCAAATATATCCCAAATGAGTACCCAAACACAATTAATCAAAAGTACTAGCTCAACAAGGTAGACAATTTTTCAATGTAGCTAGGATTTATTTTGTGAAAAAGGGGTCAAAGAGGTAAATTTATTATGTGAATGACTCCAAAATGCTAAAAACATATGAATGCATGCTTATAAAGAGATGAAATGAAAATCATACTTATGTGTTTCGATGTAGCACAAACTATAAGGAGATACCTAAACTCACCTAAAAAAACCAAATATGAATGTATTGGTCAAAGAGGTTCTACCTTACAACTTTTGTGGCTTGCCAAAAGTCAAGATCAAGCCTATTTGGTTCATTTTTTTTTCATCTACCACCTACTATGTCAAGACATCCCCATGTAACAACTATCCCATCATAAAGATAAATCATTAAGCAATAGCTATAATTAGGATATGCAAGAGGACAAAAATAGGAACAAACAAGCATTTCTTAGCAAAAATCGCAAAATCTCTCATAAAACTACACTTACTAAACGAAAACTAACATGCAAATGCATTCACCCCCAAGCTAAACATGCCATTGTCCTCAATGTGTCATGTCAACAATTAATTTACCCAACAAAATCATAACAATGGTTCAAAACACATGAGAAAAAAAAAAGAAGACAAGGGATGGGATTGGATCAAATTTAATGGGTGATGGGAAAAATGAAACTAAGATGCAAAAACAATAAAAACCTTACTAGACCAATGAACTCCCCCAAGTTAGCTGGAAATAAGGGAAATCCTTCATCACCGCTTTTCTCTTTGAAAGACCTTGGGTAAGAGGTTTTCTTGGTACCATAAAATCTGAAATTGTAAGATAAAAATTGATTTTAAGGCAACCAAAATCCATTCAAATAATCATAATAGGAGAAATTAGTGAACTAATTGAACCTATAAATATGAATAAAGCAATTTACAATCAATTTCTAGCAATAATAAGCATAAAATCAAATTATCCCTAATTTGATTTAGGGTTTTAGAAATTGAATGAAATTGATTAGAATTAGATGGAATTTAAGAGAAAAGGGAAGAATACATACTGGATGATGGTAAGGGATGAAAGATTTGATGTTTGCTAGTGTTTCTAAGGAACAAATAAAGAAAAAGGAAGAGAAAAGAGAAGATACATACCGTCGCGTGTGAAGAATGAAGAGAACTAACTCTCTTTTTCTTTTTCTTACCTTTAACGAAAAACGCAAAAATAACCCGGAAAGACCACGACCCCGATTGGGGCTGACTTTTTTTTTTGAAAAACAGAAAATATCATGACCCCGATCGGGGTTGACCTCTTCTGCGGGTTTGGATTTGTTTTCACGCTTTTCCAATTTAGCTTCTCATTTTCGAAAACCACCACCCTGCATGGGGAAGCGATCTTTCCCTTTTTTTCCTTTCTTTTCTTCATTTTCTTCATCTAAAATCATATAAACAAACATCGTTAAATATAGCAACTTATTTCTAAGACTACGAAAAACATGTAGTAACCCTAAGGTTATCGATTAACTGCACAACCTAATAAACCAACAAACCAGCAGTCAAGACATGGTAAATCTATTCATGCACAATCCAATAAGATGTCGTGTATACTTAGCCTTCGGCTATTCAAATCCCTTGGCAGGATAACGCCAACACTACGGTATCCTAACTTAGTCTAAACCTGGCCAAACTCTCGGGCCACAAGAAAGCCCAATATGACAGATACCCGAAGTGCATCTCTAAGACTCGAGTTAGCTAAGAACGAGAACCCCCGAATCGCAAAACGTTGGCGGATGATCTAGGGCCTGACCGCGGATACTCTCTTTAACGTCAACCAAGCTTTTCCCGCAGTCAAGTTAGGTGAAACAATTGCGAGACATTGTTGAGGCATAACATAAATCTCACACGAAAAGAAAATACTACATCTCATCGGAGAATATATAATAATACGAATTATATGTGGAAAGAATTAACAAAAGTTGTTTACAATCATTCATACGGAAAAGAATAAATGAGAATTAAATAACAAGTCTTATATTATAACATGCGATTCATGCTAAAAGAGAGTCATAATTGAGTTGTAAATCATAAATTATGAGCATATAATTCACATGGAAAGAATATTCGAGAACTGATTGAAAAATTGTATTCTGTAAACATACATTTCATACGGAATTAAAAATGTATCTGAATTAAATAACAAGTCACATATTAATCATACGGTTCATTCGGCAAAAAAATGTACGAGAGTCGATTGACAATTATAGATTTTATAGCCATACTACCTGATACAAATATTTTAACCCATTTCCTTCACACATGTCGATTCCCACATGAAGCATACAAACAACACATGGGCAGCGCACCAACAGCAGCACAAACAACAACACAAACAACAATAGTACGCATGAAGCAACGCTAACAGCAATAGTGCGAAGACTGTAGCGCAAACAGCATGCAGCAGCAGCCAGACAGCAGCTCTAGCAGCATGTAACGACAGCCCTAGCAGCAGCTCTAGCAGCGTGTTGTGGCAGCCCTAGCAGCAGCCTGGGCAGTAGCTCTAGCAGCTGAAATTTCCAGTATACAACGAGTTTATGACGACTTAAGACGGTAATCAAACATAAACTAAATAGCGTATGCAACACGAAACCAAGCAACACGCATATTACCATCACTTACCAACTTAATACAACGATTAAAAACATCAAACTTCATCCTAAACATGGTTAATTCTTCCAACATCGATTCTTATGAGCAACACACAATTGATACAAGAAACTTATCACATTAAAGATACAAAGTCACCATATCCTCATCTAGAACCATAAGCCTTCATGAATTCCTTAACAACAAGTAAGAAAGCAACACAATGAGCACACAAAACACAAATTCAACTCAACAATTATCGCAAAACAACCAAAAATAGATTTTGATATTAAAGTCGAGCTTTCCTCTCAAAGTTACCTTCTTAGCTTTCTTCGATCCAACCACCAATCACGGTTGGCTCGGTCCTAGGGCTCTCCAAAACAACATCTAAACACGAAAAACACAATATTAGAGACGAATCTCGTCTTAGGAAAAAGACTGATTTTTGTAGCAGCCTTAAAAAGCGAAACTTTCTTACTTAGAAATGACGATGACGGTGAGACGATGAAATTAATATAAAATCGTCGAAGACCGATAAGAAATGAGGGAGATATGAGGTTTTGAGTGAATTAAGCTAGTTTTACAATGAAGGATGAAATGTTAGGGTTTTAAGGAGGAGGAAGATGAATAGTAACCTAGTGAAACATTTCCTATATAGAGGATGAACATGAGTCGGGTTTTTAGTAAAAGGGACGGGATTGACTCGAGTTTTTTTAATAAGTCGGATTTTGCCAAATTAAAGGAGAAGTATTATTTTAAAACTAAAATGCCACAAAATAGGCCATGATATTTATGCAACTTAACTATATTTTACAAAACTCGTACCAAAAAAAAAAAAAACTATATTTTACAAAATTACGTGAATATAATTAATTTTCAATTTTCAAAATAAAAGTTAAAATCTTTAAAAATTATAAGTCGGGAAATATCGGGGTGTTACATATGACGCCTTAAATCACCCGGTAAACACTTTATATCTTGATCATAAAATCTTTTTGAATCCAATGTTGGATTTTAAGAAATTTTTTGCATCAAGTCTTCATTACTCAAATTTCACTTTGTCCTTGATTGCATAGTTGACTTGGTTTTGTGATTAATATTTCCATGCACATGCAAACTGACTTTTCTTCGTCATTTGCTTACTCTTGTTGCACGTTTGAATTCTAGCTTCCACTTAGGTCGTTTGTTCTTGATATTTGCATATTTGATGGTAAAATAGCTAAAATAGCCACATTTAATTTCCTACAAAACACTCTTAACATGCACAATATATCTAAAATAAACAATTAGCTCATAAAAATCCCTTATCTATAAAAGGAAGCTTTTTTCTTGCATTTTCATTGGTTCCTTAATTTTGGGAAGTTAAAAAATATTATTTCTCACCATGTCCCACCACTTATATATAGAGGTTTATATTTTCTTCATTTGCTTTTCTCTATTTAACCTTCTAAAGCTGCAAATAATTTTTATCTCCCTAATAAAAAACAACTTTACTCCAAGTTCAAAAATAAAAAAAAATCACTTAAATTCTACTCAGAAACATAAAATTCAATCATATTAAAAAAGTTGGACAATTAGAAGTAATTAACAAATATTTAAACAAAAAAATTAAAGTAGGCATATAGAGGTATAAAAACAAAAAAAATTATACAAAGAGTTAAAAAATAACAAAAAAACGTATATCTAAAAAAATGAAAAAAATACACGGGAGATAAAAATCAACAAAGAACTCAGATTAAAAAATGCAAGAAACGTAGATCAAAGATTTTTGAATAAGATCGAATAAACCCAACCTATAAAATTAACAAAAAATATAAATTACGATTTTCGAAAAAATATAACCACCTTAAAAATTAGTCAATTAAAACTAGGATATAACAATATTAACATCGAGTAAAAGATGGTCTTAATAACAATACATTATTATTTTAAAAGAATGTGATTGACTCCTCAAAATTAGCATTTAAATGACTTTTCTTATCCGTCCACCCCACTACAAAAAACATTTCTATCATTTTACTTTCATTTAATAGTAAGTCTTGCTTGTGACGGGTCACCATTTGTGACGGATATTTTGTGAGATAAAATGGATATAAAATGAGTCAGTAGAGAAAGGGGATCACATGAATAGTGTTGGAGAGAGAGGGAAAAATTGGTATCTTGTGAGAAGAAACGGTATCCGTCACAAGTTTGCGCGGATAGTGCCGTTGCAAATAAGAATTTGTGTTCATTTAAATAGTAAATTATTTAAAGTGTAACTTATAGAAGTACAATACAATTTCTTTTTCTATTTTATATGGTTCAAATTTATTTCATAAAGTTTGATTATTTATTTCAATTTATAATAATCTTTAAAAAAAAATTAATCATACCAGTAAATCAATTATTTGGAGTCTAAATCATCCCCGAATTGATAATTTATATATTTCTCTTCATATTGAATTATATTTGCACTAATTAATCCTTATATTTACAAAAAATTTAGAAATAGACCCGTACATTTTTTGTACGGGCATAAAACTAGTACTAATAAAAGGCAACTAGCATATAAAGCTGAGCTAAATATGGGTTAAAAATCGTATATAAAATGTACTTATCATAAGGGTTGTTATTGACGTAATTAGACCGTTAGCATTCAGATAAGATGTTTAGTATAATGAAATCTAAACACATCTCAATATTTAAAGATTTGCTTGTCAAAAATTGTATATTGACTAATTCTATATTAAAAAAAACTTTATTTTCCCCCTAAATGGGGTCAATAAAAGATTCATAACTTCTTGGAAAAATAATATTGTAAAAATAATAATAATTAACAATAATAATAATAATAAATCCAATTATGATTTTCATTTTCATTAATAATATTTAATTTTGTTAAGTAAATTAAGTAACAACATTGAGTCACTCAATTTAGTTATACCTATTAGTTCTAATACCTGACCATAACCTAGGGGAACAAAAAAATACACAAAATCTTGAGGGATAAACAAATACACGTGATAAAATAAGTACGAGGATGTTTACAATAATGACTATAAAATTATTTATGAAACTCTTGATAAACTAGAACTATTTGTAGGTGATTCTTTATCTACATGATGAAATTTACTTCCAGATAATGCAAAGAGATAACTTTTATACTGCATATCGATAATTTTTTCCTCATAGGATTTCTAAACACTCAGTTTTCGATTGCGTCAAACTCCCAATCAACAATTTCCTCTTTAAATTTTTGTTCAATGCATTTTGCAGACTCAGTTCTAGGTGTTTCTTCATCATATTCTAATAAATTCAATGTATCTATCATCTCTTCCTTGTCAATACGTGTTTTTAAAGGCCTTCCTTTCCAAGATAGTTCATCAATTGTTTCCTCCTCTATATTTGGTCTTTCCAAAGATTCAAATTCTTCTTTAATCTTCATATAGATTTTTAGTAATAATCTGACTTCTTCCTCGTGCTCCCTATTTAAAGAATAACAAAGAATTAGATGGGTAGAAAAGTACTAGAGAAATTATTATAAATCTTTTATAACATTATATTTACTATAAGGTAAACTCAATCAATCGTAAATATTTAGGAATAAATTATTAGCTTCTTATTATTTAATTTGAGATATATGTGTAAAAATTAAGTTTAACTAAGTATATAAACCAAATCTTATACTATGTTTAACAAGAAAAATATGGTATTCTATTAAATAAAATTACTTATTTGAGCGTAATTTGTGAGCTTATTTTTTTTGGCAAATTAGATGAAATAGAAAAGCCACCCAAAATAAAATAAATTAAATTATATGAGGTGGCATGTAGAAAATAATCTAATATTTTTTACTACTTTTATTTTATTTTATCATATATCAGCTAAATTTTTAGCTATATGTCAAGCATTTTAGGGTAATTAGCTACCTTATCATATTATAATTTTCAAAGAACTTTTGAAGTTTTTGTTATTTTTAAATTTTGCTTTATCAGTTTTCAATGACCTTTTCAAATATTTCACCTACAAGAGCTGTAGAAACTTCATGTTAAAACGACTAAATTTATATAAATTAATATACTCAATTGAGTTTACTACACTTACACTGAAACAACATTTTTTAATACTATATCAAAATTGGCCTTTCATATGAGTGGATAAGGCTGTCATCTTTTATATTAAATGATTTTGGTTGGATACCCGATTATTGCAAATGAAAAAAACGGGACCTGTGAGAGATATACTCATTAACTTCCAGTAAATTGAAGGTTAATACCTCAAAAATGTATAAAGTGCAGTAACAACTTATATAATTCTCAAACATGATACAAGTTTAAAGCAAATGATGAATGTGTCACATTAACTTTTCGTAAGTTTAAAGTAAAGGACAATTTATCCTTTATAGAAATTATCGTAACTCTAAGTAAATAAAACAAATCTATAAATCTATCTATATATGATAATTAAAAGATAAATTAATTTTATATCTTAATGCCACATCAATATTTTCAAATATCTACACAACCCATACCCACATCAGGAAGTCATTTATTAGCAAAAGAAAAAACAATTAAATAACATCATTCATTCATTCCCTCTTTTAAAAAAATTTTAACAAGTTACACTATTATAGTATTATTCCTTATTTAAAAAAGGTAAAAATCTGTCTTTTAACATGAAAGTAAATTAAATGACTTAAACATAAAAGAAAATTCTAAATTTTAATCTTAGGATTTCATTTGAAATAAATTATCTCGCAAAAAAAACCACATTACATCATATTGCGAGTATATAAAGTATACATATAAATAAGCTTGTACAATTTTATTTGTAAATGTAATCCACTCTTACTGACTTAGGACCCATATAAAATTCCACGAGTATATAAAGTATACATATAAATAAGTTTGTATAATTTTAGTGTTACATCATATTAATTTAATTGTGCAATATTAAGTTGTATAATTGTATCCGTTAATTTTAATGAATTGATTACATATAAAAAAAAGCTTAAGCAAATAAAGTAACATATTTTTTTATATAACTTACTTCAAATATTATATAGCTTAGTGAATTAAGTATACTATTTTAAAACCATGTTATCCTATGAAACAAAAAAGAGTATCATGAAAGAACAAACTAATGCAAAGTAAAATAAAATTACAACCTACGAATGGTGCTCTTGTGAAATTGAGACAGTTTATGATGAAATAATGAAATTATACGAGAAACATATTAAAAGTTAAGAATATTGGTCAATGATGAAAATGAGGAACTGAAATATCGTCTAATTAATTAACACGATGATTTTGTATCATAGTTTTAAGTAGTTGAATATACTTTCATCCGGTATTACGTCTATCTATCCACATAATATCTTTTTTTTGGAACTCGAAAGGAAAGTGCCTACGCTCGCAACACCATTGAAGCCTGGTTATGCGAAGTCTTATTAAGTGATTTAGGGATATAACTAATACTAAGACAATGGAAAAAGGCTAAAGAACGTTGCATGTCCTCGATGATATCCTCAACCTGCTGGTGTGCCTGTTCCAAACTCGCAACTTGAAAAACTCCACTTAAACAGTCTAATAAGATCTCTACATGCCGAAAAAGTGATTCAGTTGCCCACTTCACCGCATGTTTAATACCAAGGACCTCAGCTTGTAAGAGTGAAACCGCATTGATTGCACTCCACCCTGAAAGAACTTATTACTAGAACCATCAAACACCACCCACCCCAAACCAGCTTTCATACTTTTCTTCCAACTAGCATCCACGTTGATTCTTATACATATGCAGGTTCGTGTGTCTCCAACGAGACAAGAAGTCTTTAAGTCCATAATCATTCGTCTGTCATCCTCATTCTCCTCATCCATCTTGCTCCCCTATTAACATCTTATTGTTTATCCTTGTCTTCCTTATTCCGGTTAGCTTCCAACGCCATAGCCACCGACGCCACATAACCTTTGAAAAAAACATCTATGACCAGAGCGTCCCCCTTAAAAAGCGAATTATTCCTCGCAACTGAAATGCACCAGACCAAGGCAACAAAATGTATAATCCTAGGTTTAGTGTCAGTATGGGAGAACATGTAATTAATCCAGTTAATCAACCAATCTCCCATACCTATACCCACACTCTGATCCGCTCTGATACCTAGAGAAGAAGTCCCCCAAATCCTTGCCGAGATCGGGCAATCCCTCAACAAGTGTTCTAGAGTTTCCACTCTAGGTTTATCCCAGTCTTGACACAAGATACACACACATGCTTCATCAGAAAAAAATACCCCGCCTCTTAAACTCCCACCCTACCAGTAAAGTATTTGTTATTATCTTCCACAAAAGACCTTTCCAGGACCGGGGTACAAGCAAATGCCATAATCTGGTTTTATAAAACCTCCTACCTACCTACCTCAGAGATTCTCCTTTTATCTCCTCTTGTGTATCTTCTTGACATGAACTCATCAAAACACAAACTATACCCGCTCTTGACTGTGTATTTCCCACTAGATGTATAGGGCCAAACAACCCTATCATCGCCCCTTGCTTTATCCAAGGTAATAGCCGAAATCTGATTCGCAGTTAGCTCATCGAACAAAAATTCCAGCATTCTCCTATCCCAATCCAAATTACCATCAATCAGATCCCTTATTTCAACATTTTTCAGATAATCATATTCTGGTCCTAGAATAAAGTCATTTGGATTAGGTCTCACCCCTTCCATCCATCTAGTTGTACACACATTAAGTTTGGACCTAAATCCTGGTTTCTAGGCGATATTGTCCTTAATTGACCGAAAACCATGAATAATATTCCGCCTACCCCAAAACATCACATCTTTATCCTTAATCTGAAAACCCATATTGCATGTCCTCTTAAAACTTAGAAGTTCCCGAAACACGTCTGCGAAATAAGATTTTTCTCCCGAAATCAGCCTCCATGCCTGTTTAGCGAGTAATGCCTTATTCAGACATTCAATATTTCTTATCCCTACCCCATCCCTACTTTTAGGCAATCTTAGGAAATTTTTATTGCACTACTGTATATACCCCCCGACCGACAACCAGCCCACCAAAAATGTGTCAACAAAGAATTAATCTTACGTGCCACACTTACCGGTATTTTGAACACCGATAGAAAGTAATTAGAGAGAGTTGATATGATAGAGTTAATCAGAGTTAGTCTACTAGCTGATGAAAGGTAAATTCCATTCTATGAGGTAACATTTGTCTTGACATTATCCACTAAACCCTTGAACATACTCTTTTTTTATCCCTACAAATTACTTGGAATACCCAAATATCGTCCAAACCCCTGATTATTTGAGATTCTTAATTCCCTTAATGTTTCCTAGACACGTCCTAATGTCATATTAGGACTAAAGATGAGATCTGATTTTTTCATTAAGGTGTTGACCCGACAGCTTACAGAAAACTTGGATCAGGCTCATCAAATGTCCTGTACTTTCTCTCTTATCATCCATAAAAAACACTGCATCATCCGCAAAGAATAAATATGGCAACCGACACACTATTAGCTAAATAAATACCCCTAATCCAACCTTTTTTTGTGTCACACAAATGTTTCTTGATGACACCTCCATACATTAGACAAAAAGATACGGGGATAATGGGCCACCTTGTCTTAACCCGCACCTCGGCCTAAATTGTGGTTGTTGTGCACCATTCAGCAGAACTTCATAAGAGACTGTAGATACACAACTCATAATCAAGGTGATCAGATTGTCAGGAAAACCCATCTTTCTAAGGACTGCCTTACTCATATCTATCTTAAAAGCCAACTTTTCGACCCTCCCTGACTTTTGATTATTTACGATAAATAGCCTCATTTACCAACAGAAATATTATCACCGATGCTCCTTCCCTAGATAAAAGCACTCTGAAAACTCCTAACCAGGTAGCCCATAATCTTAGACAATCTATTAGTAATACATTTGGAAATGATCCTCATAAGGACATTACTAAGACTGACTGGCATGTAATCTCTGACTTCTTCGGGATTTTTGCATTTTGGGACTAGCACTATGAAAGTTCTATTAACTTCCTTCAGAACCCTCCCTGAATTCATAATAGAAAGGGCTGCTTTAGTAAAATCCTTCTTTAGAAAGAACCAACATTAAATATTTATGATACACTTTGCGGGTATTCCATCAGGCCCAGGTGATTTTAAGGCTCCCATCTGAAAAATAGTCTTCCTAATCTCGCTTGCTGTGAACGGTGTTTTCAATCTATCCCTATCATCCTCCTTAATACAAACCCTCAGAGGTGCTAGAAAGTCATATAAAGTCGTTGGTTCCTCTTCTTGGTGTCTAATCTAATCAACTTCGAAAATTGCCTTAAAATATCTTTGAAATTCATCCCCAATCCGTTGATTATCATACTCCCATTCCCCATCTTCCTTCTTGATTCCAATGATAAAATTCCTCCTTGCCCTCCCTTTCACCCAATTGAAGAAATATTTGGTACATATATCCCCTTCTATCGCCCAATTAATTTTAGCTCGTTGTCTCCAATAAGCTGCAACCGCTTTTGCAAACTCTATCATTTCCAGATGGATCTTCTCATAATTGTCAGAATTTTCTAAGGCGACGGCATGCTCCTGATCTTCCTCTAATTGCTTATCAAACTCATCCCATTTAGATGTCCAACCTCCTTGTTAAGACTCCATTTCCGAATCTCTTGCCGAATAATGCCTAATTTCTTAACCAGGCTAAAGGTTGGAGACCCCCTTATGTAAATAGACCACTTATCTTTCAGCAAATCTATACACTCATTATAATCTAACACCAAGCATCCACTTTATATAGTCGTTTAGAAGTGTTTCTAGTCAGGCATAAGTTTATTTCCACCGGCGCATGATTATAAAGTTGAATCGGGTAGTGTTTAATCCCCGTATCCGGGATAATTAAAACCAATCTCTCGAACCTAACGCCTTGTCTAAACGCTCATGAACTCTACCCAAACCCCTCATATTATTACACCATGTAAATCTAGGATCCTTAAAAGGAATGTCGATTAGTTCGTTCCTAATTTCCCATTCTGGGAAGAATAAGGCTCCTTGTATTGTTCCTTGGTTTTTACTTTGTTTTTCCCATGCATATTCTACTTGATTAAAATCTCCAACTAATAAAAAAGGATACTCCATATTTCTTAGACTACTTTACAGGTTGTCCGGTACTTGTTGTCGTTTTGTAATGTTTGGTTCCCCATAGAAGAAGATGTAATACCAAGTCCGACCATAATGGTAATTAACAATAATTAGAAAATTCTTACATGCATTCTGGAGGCTCATATTTGTACCCCGTTTCTAGCCCAACCAAAGCCCCCCCTGAGGCACGACAAGCATGCATCCCCGCGGTTTTCACAAAATCTAACGATCTAAAATACGGTCGCACATAACTACTAATACATTTAGTTTCAAGCAAGAACATAAAATAAAATTTTGCTTATTTAATAACGCTCTTAACTTAGGAATTGTAGGGGAACGTATTTCTTAACCCCCTACAATTCCACATCAAACCGTTCATGGTGCTGAAGAAGATTGTGATGGCCCAACCTCCGCAAAGCCTTTCATTCCATCCTCAAAAGAAGAGTTGGATGATTCAGCCATATCAGTGTCCTGGATGCTGATAAAAAAAGTTGCACCACTATCCTTAGCCCTAGTTCCTTCCTGAGACTTCTCCTTCATCTTGATACCCGTCATAGACATATCTCCATCCTCTATACCTCCCACCCCAGACATAGGTTGTTTAACCCTTCCCGCTTCATTAATTTCTCCCCGCCATACAACTTTTCTTTGCCATATTCGCTAGAAACTCCCTCGCACTCTGATCTCAACAAATTGCAACCCCTCATCTGGTATCATAATATAGTTTGTCTGGGTACTACACTTGATTTTCCTAACTCTATGGATCTCATCCTTGAACTCTTCCCCCCATCTTGCCCTTATGATACACCTCAATCATGCCTAAGGTTCCACCAGAATTGCAGCCGCAATAAAAGAAGAGAAGGCCCCAACTCTAGGCACATCAAACAACACCTCCCCCCCCCCCTCCTATTGCACTCCTTTACCTTTTTCTTCTGATTGGCCTTCTCTAGTAGCCATTTTGACCTGCTCCATTATCCTTTCCAATCTTGTCAAGCCCTCATCAAGTTCTTTTCCTTTCCTGATCAAGGACTCAGGTGTTGTGGATCGTAAATGGTCCTGTAGTTCCCCATTCACTTTTCTTGGCTGACTCCCCCCCTCATACTCCTGAACCCCAGGTGCAAATTCGTGTTGAAGCTATTTACCACCTCCCCAAATCCCTTCGATGAAATAAGATTGATGGCTGAACTGTGATGAAATTCAGTCATCTGGAGTTCCTGTCGTAGGGTCAAAATCTTCATAAGGGTAATGGTCATACTCCTCAGAGGATTCCCCATCACTAATCACAATAATCTCATCATCCCTGATTCCTTCTCTTGCTATTTGCTGCCCATCACCCCCCCACTCAACCTCCATACCAAAGTTCCCCTCTGGGTAGTGATAGATAATAGGTAAACCCTCAAGTGGTGGTTCAAAGGTAGATTGAAGCCATGATAATCATCATCCATCAAAGCCCACTCCCTATCACCTTCAAGTCTAGATCGAATAGTCTCTTGCACCCTTTGTTCCCTATCTAAAACTCCACTCAAGCTATTTTGTGCCGCATAAACTAAATAAAGATCGATAGCTTGCAGCTGTCGCATGTTATCCCCATGCTCAGTCTGAAATTTGCCTTGATTGCCAAACTCCTCCTCTACACTATGGTACTGCTTTTGTTCCTCCTCCTTTCTACATCCCCAACTCTCTCTCCATTTTTCTCGTACCTTGCATTCCCTCCCTCCTGACATCAGACGATCTTGCTTCTTGGTCATGATTATGTACCTCTACATCCATATCCTGAACTCCTCCCATTTGTTCTTGACCCCTTTCTACTCCACCTTCATTATTTATACCATTAGCCATATTCCCTGTTCCTCCAACTTCCCAATTCCATTGCCCTCCTCTTACATGTTATTCCTCCATATGCACATCTCCCTCATCGTTTCGTTGTTGCCTTAGATGAAACACCGCAGGTCCTGCGAATGGTTGAGCTGTTATAGTAAACCTCATCCCCGGATACACTCTTCCCTCCTGGAGTAGTCCCAAGATTGAAGTCAACAACTCTCTCTAGTGACTCACTTCTCCTACGAAGATTCCTCCTCACCCCCAAGTGAACTCTAGAGGACACAACCTAGTTTTTGATGGTGTAGTCCTCATATCCATGTTGAACATTGTGTGATTACTCTGCGCTTGATATAACACAAAACCTCTCTTCACAGACCTATCCATCATATCATACAGTAATTTTCGACACTATTGTCATCATACTTTTCCTACATTGCGCACCAGTATGTCCAATTTTTCCACATTTGATGTAGTATTTAAATACTTCTTCATACTTAAACTGCACTCACATTAAATTGCCATCATCCATTGCTGGGAAAAAACCCGGCATCAGAGGCTGATTTAGCTTAATGCATATTTTAACCCTCAAATAGTCATTATCAGGAATACCATCAAAGGGTTGAACAAACAACTAATGGCTAATGAGTTTCCCAACAATATGTGTATGCATTGTAAGATACTCCAAAAGGTAATCCGCAAACCCTCACCCATATCTCAGTAAAAGGAAATCTTACTGTTCTGGGTACCGTATCTGGATACTGTATCTGGATACCACTTTGCAAACACCATTAGAGTGCCTTCAATTGTAGCAGTGCTTCATGTTAAAAGATCCTCAATATCCTGAACATCCTCACAATGTAAAACATATATTTCACCCATTCTTGATGCAATAACCCTCCCTCTTGTACTCTATTTCCTTTTTATAGCATCATTCACCAACTCAGTCTCAAACAGACAGATAATCCACAAAAAAACCCAAGAGACAGTTCCCGCAGTTGTAACAATCCGACCCGCCACGGTCGCACACAACCAATAAGATGAGAGGTATGCCTTTGGGCCCATTATTTGTCCTCACTTAAGCCCAAAAGCACAAGATCTTGTTACTAAGTGGTGGGCGGGAGCTATTATAATTATATCACAAACCTCACATTCTACCAATGTGGGATAAATCTCCACACACACACCCACATTCTACCGATGTGGGACAAATTTCTCATGGAGTGTTACACCAGTACTCCCTTGACCTCCCCAAATGACATGGTTCAACATTAATCACCGCACCAGTTTGTGGGTAGCGCTAGAGATTTGCATGCAAGGGGTTCATGGTCTGAAAATTTGCCCATTCATGATGATGCTGATGAACCTGATCGTGGTTATAACCCCTTGCCTAAACACTAGGACCTTCCCCCAAAAGCCCAAGACCATATTTACCAAATTGTTCCTCAAACTCAATCTTAACAACTGAAAAAAGATGTTTTTTTTGAATAGACGGTGTAGAGTATGAACTATTATGAAATTTTAGAGATGACACTTTCTTTTGGATGAAGGTTGATGATTTGAATCCCCCCATATTAACTGCTTAAATAGGCACTCCCTTCCATTAATCCGCTTTGGAAAACCGAAAACCACTTAACTTCCACTGATTAAAGAAAGATAAAAACGCTTCAAAAAACCAATTGAAAAGACATTCCCCAATAGAATGGATTAAAAACGTAATTATCATAAAACCATAACCCTAAAAGTGATAGGTGCCATAACCAACACGCATGCCCTGCAAATACCCTGCTCAAACACCAATAACACCCCTTCGATAAATGTAGATGTCTAATCTCCCCCAATCCAGTCATGAGGAAGTAATAATTAGGCCCAATATTAAAATCCTCCCGATGATCTTACTTCTTAAAAAAGCTACCGCGAGAAAGGATATCCATGCAGTAATGATTGTGATTTGATTAGATTAATCAAACAAAGAGAGAAGAAATTCACTTGATTTTTTCGCCCCTTCATCTCTCTTCTATAGTTTTCTTTGTTCTTTGTTTTTTGTTTTTTGTTTTAATTTATATAAAATTAGTTATTAGAGTGTTATGTTTCTCACCAAACTACATGAAATATAATCCAGGTAAATGTTTTTTGGAGTATGTGTAAGCAATAATAATGTCAACATACATATTACATACAATTATGCGTAACTTAAACAATTATTTCAAACGCACCTGTAACAATCTGTACCCCACTTATATGTTTCTTGGATGCTTTCTATGAGAGAGAAGGCATTTATGAGCTGTGAGACAAATGTTAATGCATAAATCAAAACACTGTGAATGGTAAGTACATTATGGCAACCAGATATTTCAAGGAAATACACATATGAAAACTATTTTGATACGTTGCAACATCAAAGGTTCATAAGAGAGGAAAAACATATAGATTACGAGTTTTATCCTATACGAAATTCATGGACAATTTATTCTTATATTATTATTTTGCTTGGTATGTCTTGTAAGACAACATGGCCAGTTACCAACATAAAGCATTCAAGACCAAAGTTAGATTGAAAGAGTGGAACATAGCGGCAGATGATAGTTGCTGTCTTTGTGATGCAGCCCCTAAATCTATTGATCATTTGTTCTGTCAATGTGAATACTTATCATATTCTGCAGGGGGTGGCTTCTTGGTGTGGGATCAGACCAGAGGCAACTCTGAATGTTAAATGGCGATTGAGGATAAGAGGTACAAAGCTTCAACGAGCTATCAAAAATGGTGCCATTAATGCAGTTATTTATCATATATGGAATCAAAGGAAATCGAGTAGGATTGATCAGACTATCCTTAGACCAGAAATTGTAATCAGGAATATAAAGAAAGATTTGAATAGCTTCTATAAAAACAGAATGCAGCAAAAACTAGTATCAAAGGACCAAGATTATCTTAGGTCTCTTTACTAGTTTACTCTTGTAATTATCATTTTTGTGATTTTTATATACTTACCCTTTACCAAAAAAAAAAAACATGGTCAGTTACTGGATGCTTATGTGCTATATTCGTTGTAAGTGTGAGCTTGCGTATTGATTAGCAACTACATTATGATCTTGCATGAATATCGATGTTAATGCATGAAGTGTATATTGTATCTTTTTAAGTATTGTATTTATGTATAATATTTCATTGTACCTAGTAAAGTAAAGTTTGTAGTGCTACTATATTTAATTGTGACTAGGAAAATAATATTTATCTCCTTGTAATGGACCTGAACTTATTTTGGGTAAGTTTTTTGTTTATTTTGTCTTGTGTGATGGGTTAAGCCTTGTAATAATTTAATTTTCCTTTTACTAATATACTTGCATGTAAAAAAAAGGAAAGTAATATTTATGGAGCTACTATATATTACTCCCTCCGTCCCATCTATTTGTCTTTTTATTACATTTTGGAGTGTCTTAGTCAGTTGTTTGTCTTTTTTATTTTAGCAATGCTTTCGCTGGACAATTGGATCCTCTACGCACAATTTGGGTCACTTGTCATCTAATAGGACCTCGTCCCTTTTTTGTTGATCTTTATTTTAAAACCCAAAGTTAACAAATAACCGAGACAAAGAGATTAATATTATTGTTATTATTTATTTATTTTATTTTATTAACATAAAACCCGCGCAACTTTTATTGAGATAATATCAAATTTACAAGAAATTAGTTGCCAACCGAGATATAATCTGGGAGCTCACTCCCTTAACAATAACAAAGTTAAGTATAGTAAAAATATAAGCAGCAACACAATTATTATTATTATTAATTTTTTTTTTTTTTTTTTTTTTTTTTTTTTTTTTTTTATGACGAGGGGGTTGAATCCCCCCGGGCCCACGCATTCCCGCACCACCACATCGACCATATAAGTCACCCCCTTTGGAGGCTGCAGTGGCCAAGTGGTTATCGCCCCAGCTGGTAGTTGAACTTAAGACCTGTCAACTCCTACATTTCTTCAAGCTTCAAGGTTTAACACAACTACCACTTGACTTACACCACTTGGTTTATTGTTGTTGTTGTTGTTGTTATGTGTTCTTCATAATAGTTCTATGTAAAGATTAGTAGATATATAATTATGTTTGATATAACGATGTTAAGCTTTCAAGCTTCCTACTAAGTTTTATCTTACATGGTGTCAAGCCTCGCTTCAATTTCAATAACGGAGCTGGGCATAAAAGGGGGTCGGGTAAGGGACTCGAACACTTAATTTAAATAATGGACCTTTAATTCCAAACCCAAACTCATTATTAATGTACATGCCAATAACATACCTTAATTCTAGACCCTGCTCATTATAAATGCTCATTCCATCGAGAAACTAACCAGAACCAACTATTAACACCAGTGAGCCAAAATCAAATCCCTATCTACTTATGGGTTACGGCATTTAACACTATTTTGACGACACCCTACCCAACCACATGTAAATTCTTACAACGGGGACAGGTAACAAAACCGTTATCTATCATAACCTAACCTACAACATATAAGTCTTTTAACATAGACTCTTGTTTGGAGCGACCACATATTAGTGATACTTTCACCATGACCTTTGGCCACTTATTAAGTGATTTTCCAGCTTCAAGGAGCTCGGAACATCCTAACCACCACTATTGACATCACATCCTGAGGCCAACTAAGATTGAAACTTAAACTTTTAATCAGAGTTTCACTTTGTTGTCTATATAAGCAAAACATTAAAGTTATAACTGATGAGTGAGCTATTGGTGGTACTAAACTCCACCTAGAAGACATATAAGTTTAAATTATTGAAAGCCTTGACTCTTAGTTTTATTTCGCTAATAATGTCTTTTAACCCGAGACACACTCTGAAGTCTTAAGAACCGTAAAAACAAACTAATAAATAAAGAATTTGATCCAGATAACAAATATAACCTTAGTATCATCTTTCATGGTCATGACAAAGCCCACCTACCTACCAACACCTTGTCTATCACACATCCCTACCAACCCCTCCACAACCGTATCTCCACCACATCTAATACCCAAAATAAAACCATGTTTAAAGGTCATTGTCATTGGTGCAAGGGAACGGGCCAAATGGTTTTCTTTTGTCAAACTTTTAAAGAGATCTATGCCAATATCCGTGTCCATGACACTTAAGCTTCAACAACCATCCTTGTCGCCGGAAATACCACTTCCTCGCCATGGATCCTTACTAACGATGTCTCTCACCACACCATTCTGGTCTGACTAGCCTATCACTGCATTATCTATATGATAACACTGAATAACTAGTTTTTGCGATCTCCCCCACTTTTCAATTATGTACATGAGTAGGAATGCACATCCTACCCCTTTATCTTATACCTTCTCAATTTTTATGTGTCCCCCAAATATGTAAAAATATAATTTTTGTTTTCATGTTATATCAGGATATTATTATTCTTGTGCATTTTTCATCCCATTTTTGTCTTTTTTTGTTAATGAGTGCCACATGAATATTATCCTTCTTCAAATTTCAGTTAGAGACGACGTCTGTAACACCCTGGCCCAAGCTTTATATCATGTTAACTCACCAGATTGTGTACATGGTTCACAAATTAACACGGATATATGACCCACAAATCAACACAAGCCTTTCTAACACATTTTAGACTCACTCATCCGCATCCTGGAAACCCTCCCAAGAAGTCATCCATCCTAAGATTATTGTCCACCAAACACGCTTAACTATGGAGTTTTTATCACGAGCTTCTAGAAAAAAATAGTGCACTTTATTGATTGAGTAGTATTTTCAAATTCTTTAAGTACTAGTTATTTAAACTTGTCAATGCACCTTTTTCAGATAACGTAAATTGTTATAACTTCTATCATTGGCCAAGTCAAATGTACCACCACAAGCCCATCTTGCCACCCTTAACAATGTCAATTGTCATCATTATTTTTACCAGCCTTATGTTTTAAAAAATTATCTTATCTACGGTTAACATTATTAATTACAAAAATATATTATGTAATGTTTGTGTTATCAATAAAAGTTCCAAACTTCTTTTTTCATTTTATAATTCACGTCCATTACATTTTCCCGTTAGTGTTATTTGGATAACCTTAATTTATTGGCGCTACCTTTACAAGTATTATATTATTTTTGTTAATCAATACACTAAGGAGGTGTTTGGTTGGGGTCTATAAGAAAGGAAAAGGGAAACAAAGTTACGCATTCTCTTTGTTGGTTTTTGTTTGACACAAACAAAGGAAATTGAACTCCCTCCCTTACCCCTCCATCCATCTAATTCATTACCCCGCACCCCCTAAGGGTATGAGATTTGATTACCCTTGTTGACCTTCAACCACCTTCTTCACCTACCACCACACTTACAACCACCACCATAACGCCACCACCAAACCACCACCATGATGCCGCCGTCACCGTCACCGCCACCCCCACCACTACCACAGCCACCACCGCCATAACACCCCACCACCACCACCGTCGTGACACCCCCACCACCATCACTGTCATGACACCCACCAACATCACTGTCGTGACCACCACCATGACACCGCCGTCGTCGCCGCCGCCGCGACCACCGTCATAACACCCCCACCATCACCACCGTCGTGACACCCTTACCACTATCACTGCCATGACACCCCACCACCACCGTCGTGACCATCTCCACCACCACCGCCGCCGCCACCACCACCACCGCCATGACACCTCCACCGCCATGATACCTCCACCACCATCACTGCCGCCAGTAGATAAGTGGTTGTTTGTGGTGGTGTGTGTTAGTGGTATGAGTGAGTGTGAGTGAACCATTAGTTCTCCTTCTTAGAGTAACCAAACAACCAATTAAGTTTTAGGTAATCTCTTTCCTTTCCCCCTCTTACTCTTTCTTATTTCCTTTTCATTTCCATTTCCCTTTCCCTTTCGCTTACCAAACGCTCTCTAAGCATATTTAAAAAGAAATCCACACCTATACCACACAAATATATTTTAAAGAATTTAAAACAAACATACCCCGTAATCGACACACCATGCAACGTCAATTTCTTGGCATCCTTAGCATCACCAAATCTTGATAACCCCCCCCGTAACCGACACATCATGTGTTCTACTAAGGTTCTGTGAGTTTCTTCTTGGGACTTTTTCTACACTTGTGTAGCAAACGCTTTTACCTTAAATATACCTTTGGTTGGGTATTGTTTTTGTGGCCTCCACTAAGCCTCACCATGCCTCAACTGAAGTCTAGACTACTGACAGTGTTCTATATTTTGGACGGTTTTGTTTCATCAGCATTAGACCATGTTGCTTATCGCAAACATACCATATCTTCCTTGAGCTTAAGTGTCCGACGACTTATATTACAAGTCACCTTCTAGCTTAATTCAATAATTGAACTCTGATACAACTTGTTGTGGAAATGTTGATATCTTTTTGTTGGACCCTTATCTGCTTTAGGTCAAACTTTCAGAGATTTATGCTTACTATTCAAATGTCGTTCATAAAATTATATTTTCAAGAGAAAAAACTAGCATAAAAATGCACTAAAAACATAGCCAAAATACTGCCTTTAAGATCGTATCGTCAAACTGGAAAAGAGAGAAAATAAGAGGGAATATAACGTAACATAAGTAATTATTTTTAACTTAAAAACCATGTTATATACCCCTCCTACTTATTATAAGTGTCCCATTGTTGGGATGGTACACAAATTAAGGAAAGTAGTTAAATAATGAAAAATATTGTGTGGTGTAAGAATATTGGAAAGAGAGAAGATATTATTGATTATAATTGTGGGTAGAGGGATTAAAATAAGTAGTGTTATGCGGTAAGGTGGGGTATTGTTGGAGGTTAAAATGATTAAAATAAGTATAAAAGTTTACTAAATATAGACAGTGAGACACTTTGATAAATAGACGGAAATGGATAATGAGACACTTATAATAAGTAGGATAAGTAGGAGGGAGTAAGTAAAACATGTTATATAAGTAAAACATGTAATGCAATATATGAATAAAATATGAAATGTGATACATGAACATAATATAATAGAGTACATTGTAAAGTTTATTACTTGAGATTCAAGTTGTAGGTACTCTTCTTCAAGAGTTTTCCTTGTTATTGCTAGTACAAAATTGTCATCATCAATGTGAAATGTCGCATCTGACCTAGGTAACAAACTTTTATTATGAGAACTAATAAATATTAAATGAGTATTGAAAAAAAATACTATTAAATAAGTGTGTGATAATTTGACATACTCTTCACTTAATTTTAATCTTCGTGCAAGTACCTTGAACTGTCCAACCGTATTTCTGAACACATTCTGAAAAACACGTAAAACCCTATTAAATTATAGGAATAAACTAGAAAAATCTGATTATTAATTACGGAGTATTTATTTTGAAGTACCTCATAGGTTCTTAAAGTGTGCAAAATCATCTCAGCGTGAAATTTTCCATATTTCTTCAGCTCATTGCTGTATCATGTGTAACACATTCGAAGAAATGTCAAAATTATTAATATTACCATTGTACGATTGATGAAGGAGCATGCAACTAAATGGTGATTTATTTTCTAAAGTGCTACTAATATTTATTTCACCAAATAATCCATCATATGACTACCCTACAAATATCACTCTATCCCATCAATAATTCCAAATTAATCCATTTTATTCACCTTTTTTTCCCATAACAGTCTAATGATGAATCCATCTTATCCATGCTATCAATAATTCCAATTAGACTGTTATGGAAAAAATAGTAAATAAGATGGATTAATTTGGAATTATTGATAGGATAGAGTGATATTTATAAGACACCCATAAAATGGATTATTCTCATGAAATAATTATATTTAATAAGTACGTAGTATGTTTTTTTTTTCTTTTTTTTTGGCAACAGTAAAGTCATTATATTAACGCTAAACGAGCCACATTATGGGTTCTCTTATTAACACTACGGGGAATAAAACTAATACTCAAGCAATGGAAAGATCCTGCCAAAGCCCAGATGTCTTCAATAATCCCTCATGAGTGATGATGTCCCCCTTCCAGACCTGCTATCTGAAGAATGACCTGTATACAATTCGATAGAATACTTAAATGCAACAGATGAAGCCTTTCTGCCCATTTTATGACCTCCAAAATGCCCCTTGCCTCCGCTTGCATCGCAGACTCGGTTTAAAGGATACGGGATTCTTCCGCCCTCACATCACCATCAAAATCATACAAAATTCATCCCATAGAAGCCGATTCCTTCGATCTCCATGCCGCATCCACCTTAACCCTACAAAAACCATTATGATGCCTCTGTCCAATCATAAAAAAGGAATCAAGTTCCTTAACTCTTGAACATCCGATGAAGGTTCAGATCCCTTCCCTTCCCCATGCTTTTGACGACACTTGTCCTGCTTATCCCTTTTCGAAGTGATCGCTTTCCAGGTCGTCCCAACTAATAACTGCACTTTATGATAGAAAACATGAGGAAAAAAGGATTCTCTATGAAAGATTATATTATTCCTTGCGATCCATATCTGCCACACCATAGCCAAGAAGAGCACCAGCGTTTTCAAACCATCCTCCATTTTCCACAAGTACTCAATCCAATTAATCATCCACATTCTAAGTTCCATGCCTTCCGTGCCCACGCAATTCAGAGCCAAAGGTGATCCTCTCCATATACGCATGACAACAGGGCAATCTCTAAAAAGGTGATTTAAAGTTTCAATCATTGCATCACCCCTTTCACAAAGGCAACAAGAAGTATTCGTAGCTACATTCCTCTTCATTAACTCTTCCCCAACCGACAGAGACCCGGTAACAATCTTCCAAATCAGAATTTTTCCAGCTCTGCGAACTAGGAAGCTTCCACAGACGACGCCGAAAGAAGTAGACTGGGACATTTCCCAAGCGAGTACCATCACATCCTGATTTTTTCCTTTCAAAATATTCCTGAAAAATACCATCATACCTACTTTTGACCGTGTAATCACCAGATGAAGTGCCCAACCAATACAGTGAATCCTTTTTTTGAGAAAAACTTATTGGTTGAGCCAAGATTTTGACAGCAGTCTCTTCTATAAAAAGCTCCATGATCCTAACCTCATTCCAAATGTCGTTATCCTGAATTAGATCCCCAATCGTTATATACATAAGCTGGCATTTTCCACTGTCAATAGATCGGGTCTTGGTTCATGCACCTCACCATCCACCCATTTTACAGACCATACATCAAGAGTTGATCCAATCCTTGGTTTCCAACCTACTTTCCCCTTCATAAGGTCCAGACCATGAATAATACTTCGCGACCCCCATGACCATTCTCGTGCTCCATGAGTTTCCGTCCCCATCCCTGGGTCTGGGTATCTTAAGATCAATCAGATTCCGAAAGACCTTACTAAAGAAGGAGTACTCATGCTCCCTCACAATCCTCCATGCATTCTTAGCAAGCAGGGCTTGGTTCATACACTCCACATTCCTTATCCTGAGACCTCCCCTTGACTTGGGTAACGCAAGAAAATTCTTACTACAGAAATGGATGCCTCTCTGTGATTTGTGTCCAACCCACCAAATATGTGTTAACAAAGCATTTATCTATGTCGCCACACTTAGCGGAACTTTAAAAGCCGATAGAAAGTAAATTGAAAGATTTGATAGGACAGACAAAATCAGCATGAGTCTTCCTGCCACGGATAAGAAAATTCCATTCCAAGAGGATATACGTCTAACAACGCTTTCCCCCAAGCTATTAAAATGTTTTGTTTAGACCCTTGGAGTTCCGTTGAGATTCCCAGATACTTTCCAATACCCTTATTCTGTTTGATGTTGAAGGATCGTAAGCAGTGTCTAGCACCAGCTAAAGACATCGATGGACTAAAGAGGATTACCGACTTGTTTAATTTAAAACCTATCCAGATGCCTTACAGTATTGACCAATCACCCCTTTGATTACTTCACAGCTATTCCCCTTATTCTTGAGAAAAAAGATTGAATCATCGGCAAAGAAAAGATGAGATAATTCAGGAGCATTTCGGCTTAACCGAATCCCCTGAATCCTCTTTTGCATCTCCATTTTCCTCACATTTGCCGAAAGCACTTCCATACACAGAATAAAGAGATAGGGAGATAACGGATCCCCCTGCCTTAACCCACATTTTGGTGCAAACTGTTCACACAGCCCCCCATTAAACAACTCCTCATGTGAAACAGTAGTGACCGTACTCATTATCAGTCCTGTCAATTTAGAAGGAAATCCAAACCTCAGAAGCGTTGCCTCCAAGAAATCCCATCGCACCCGATCATACTCCTTGCTCATATCAGCTTTATAAGCAAATAAGCCATGCTTGCCATACCTATGTGAATTTATCTTATGAATTGCTTCATTTGCCAGAAGAATATTGTCACTGATTTGTCGACCAGAAATAAAGGCATTCTGAAAATCACCAATCAGGTACTTCATGATCCCCAGTATCATATATTAGCAATAAATTTAGACTCAATCCGCATAATGACATTATATAGGCTTATAGGTCGATAATCTCCCACCATCTCTGGATGCTCACACTTCGGAATAAGAACAATAAAAGTTCTATTCATTTCCTTCAATACCTTTCCGGAATTAAGTATAGCTAGGACAACCCTTGTTACATCATCCTTAACAAAGTGCCAACACTTATGGAAAAATATACCCGGAATACCATCAGGACCCGGAGCCTTCAAAACCCCCATTTGAAAAACAGCTTTTCGCACCTCTTGTGGCGTGAATGGATGAGAGAGCCTTTCCCTATCATCTTCTTTAACCATACGATCCACATCATCCACCACCATTCCAATAACAGTTCCCCGCCCTTCCTCATCACAAATCCATTCCAGATTGTAAAGAATAAAAAAAGCTTCTCGAAAAACCTCCCTTATCCTACGACCATCATGAATCCATGATCCATTCACATCCTTGATCCCATAAATTAAATTTTTATTTGCCCGTCCCTTTACCTAATTAAAGAAGAACTTCGTACACGTGTCCCCATCAACAACCCACCTCATTTTTGCCCGTTGTCTCCAGTACTTTGCAGCAGCCTCAGAAAAGCTTACCACCTCATTATTGACCTCAAGAAATTCCTCATTTCCAGAAGAAATTACCTTATCCAAGGCCATTCCCAACCTTTCATCAAACTCCTCCCATGGACGTTTCCACCCTTTCCTTTTATCTAATGACCACTTTCTAATATTGTCGTGTGCCCTCGATAACTTTCGTGTCACTCGAAAAGCCGCAGACCCGACCACACTTATTTTCCAGTTGTCACTGATAATATCCACACATTCCTGATGTTCCAAAGCCCATGCATCTACTCTATACGGTCTTTGTACACTGTTTCTTAAAAGATTAAAATCAAACTCGATTGGTGCATGATCCGAAATTTGGATAGGATAGTGTCGAACACCTGTTTCCGAGAAGAGTCGTAACCAATCCCTTGACCCTAAGGCCTTATCCAGCCGTTCATAAACACGTTTTCGACCCTTTCGATTGTTACACCAAGTGAAGCGTGGGCCTTTGAAATTGATATCTACTAGCTCATGCTCTATCTTCCAAAAATTAAAATCCAGGCCTCTCGCGATGCTCGAGCCTCTTTTATTTCTCCTCTCACCATCTCTCGATTTGTTATTTTGACTCAATTTATCACTCTCATACTCAACCTGATTATAGTCCCCAATGATTATGAATGGTAAACTAAATGAATCCAACCACTCACCCATCAAAGCTAGCACCTCCATTCTAGTGCTTACTTTCGGTGCACCATAAAACAAAACCAAATAAAAAGGCTGATCATTATATTTATCAAATCGCAAAATAACAAAATTTGTACAAGCCATGATCAAAATCATACTGGCCTCGGTTTTCCAACCCATCCAAAGGCCACCAGATGTACCGCACGCATCAAACCCAGTCGACTTACAGAAGCCAAAAGACTTAAACATACCATTAACCTTATTTACATGACGTTTTGTTTCTATTAAGAAAATATAATCATACGACTTAGCACTAATTAACGCTCTAATTTTCGGAATTATAGGGGTGAGTGTATTATTTAGACCCCTACAATTCTACATCATATCGATCATTCCTCACGAGGAGGTTGGTATGGGCCAACCTCCGCAACTCCCTTTCCATTGTCTACTGACTCCGTCTCACTCGAAATGTCCATATCAACTTCCGGAGCTTGAATCTGAAAGCCATAGTTAGACGAGCCCCCAATCTCACCAACATTGTCAGTAATACCATCTGCTCCTGCCCCTCCCTCCAAACATCTTCTTTTCCCCATCAAAGCAAGATACCTCTTAGCTCGTGCACGGGAATCAAGAACCCCTTTCGGCACCATGGACTCTTCAGCTTCACTAACACACTTCCTCTTTGTCGAAAAATCCATATTCTTAATCATGAGATTAGTTTTTGTTTTGTAAAACAAATGTTTCAACCCCCCAAACCTTTAGAAGCACTCTCAAACAGGTCACACCCCCACTCCTTAGACTCCTCATCATCTTTGACTGAATTTATTATCACAATATTCCCCTCCTTATCAATCCCAAAAACTTGCATACGCTGAGACTCCATCACCTTCCCTTTTCCTTTCAACCCCCCTAAACCAGACCCCTCCCTTTCAGCCTTAGCAAAATAGTCAAACTTCTTAGCTGAAGTCTGGAGTTCATCCTCCTTGTTCAGCAAACACAATGGCGTCTCCTTCAACAAATTCTTACCAGCCTGCACCAGCTCCTCCTCCGTCTTTTGTGCTACATCATTCTCCATTTATATTTCCTGTTCCAACTCAATAACATTTGCTATCTCCACACCTTCCATTGGTTCAGCCTCCTCTCTAGCCTCCACTTCAGCTACATTCCTTGATCCCTAACACTCACACTCTGGTCCACACTCAACCTCAGAATCACTCATAGTAACCGAGTCTGTCCCAATACCATAATGTATAAGGGATGGAGTGCTCTCTCTCCCAGTAGATGAGTCATCCCTGATGACAATCACATTGTTTTCTGGTTCGTTTTCAGCATGGTCTGAAGTATTTCCTATCATCAGAAATTCATTCTCCTCCAACCTTTGCTGTTCTCCTCCCGGATAAAAATAGAAAACTGGTAAACCTCCTACTGGTAGGGCAAAAACCTGCTTGTACCCCCTATTTTCATTCAAGATGGTAGTGTATATCCCCCCACATGTGACACGCCCATCAATATTACCTTGAATTTGTATATCACGGTCATACACATCCATCCCCCCATACTCCCTCATGAATGCTACATAAGGGTCCAATCCAGTCCCTGATCCACTTCCATGGCCTGAAGATTATTAGAATTTGCTTGGTTTCCAAACTCCTCATTTTTCGAATGAAAATCCTCACTCCCTTGCTCCTCCCCCAGCCATCCTCCTAAACCGTGCATATCCCCTGATAGTTGACCCTGTGCAGTTGCCAGATTCACTCCTTGTCTATGATGCCCCTCACTTAGACCACCAATATCTTCACCATTTCCAGCTGCTGACATTTCGCTTGCCCCAATCTGAAAAATCACAGGTCCTGCGAAAGGCTGACCAGTGACCGTGAGTCTCATGCCTGGGTGAACCCTTCTTGCAGGGGTATTTCCTATATCAAAATCCACCATTCTTTCCTCTTCTTCCTCCACCAGTCTACGATTTCTCCTCCTTCTTTCATAACCCAGATTAACTTTTGAAGAAGTGAACTTTTTTGTTGACGGTGTCGCTCTCAGATCTAGATTAAACATAGTATGACTTGTCTCGGTTTGAAAAATTACAAACCCTATTTCAGAAGTTTTGTCCAGCATGAATTTGACATTAGCCACTTCAGAAAGGATATTATCCTTGCACTGGGTTGCTCGATGCCCAATTTTGCCACATCGAACACAATACTTAAAAACCTCTTCGTATCTAAACTGAATCCAGAACAAGTTTCCATCATTCAATGCTAGGAAGAAACCGGGGACCAGTGGTTCATTAAGTTTAACACACGCACGAATCCTAAGGTAATCATTCTTAGGAACGAAATCAAATTCCTCCACCTTGAATTGCTCACTCAACAGATTTCCAACCACATGCCCCACGTGAACAGACAAGAACTCAAAGGGTAATCCACACACACGCATCCACATCTCCGCATATGGAAAACGCACAGTACGAGGCATTGTGTCAGGATACCACTTAGCGAATACCATAATAGCCCCATCCAAAGTTGGTGTACTCCTTTTCAACATCTCCTCGGCATCTTCATACTCATCACAATGGAGGTTATACAACTCCCCATTAGAAAACACAGTTATCCTCCCCTTCGTGTCCCATTTCCGCCTAATAATGCTACTAACCTTTGCTGCCTCAAAGACACGATAATCCACTAGAAACCCTATCAAACACTGACCCCAAAACTCTCTTGCATTGATTTTACCAAAGTGCGGGGTTAATGTTGACCACCCCCCAGTACGGGGAAAACGCCATGCATTTGCATGCATTGGATTCCTAGGATTAAAACCCTCATTTGGGAAAGCATTCTGTCCAGTTTGATTAAAGGTTTCAGCTTTTCGTTTTGTTGCTGAACCCTAGTGTCTTTATGAACCCCAATCCCACTGTTATTTCCCACATAACGACCAAATTGATGTTCGAAATCCATGGCGTAATAGTTGTAGATTAAAGATGAAAAAAACAATTGAAGTTGAGCATGCAACTCAAAAACCCCTTAAATAGAGATTGCATCTTGGAACCCTAATAGCCACCCTAATTACATCACCTCAAAACCCTAAAAAGCAACCATCATTAATTGATCCCTCAGACAGACTCCTGAATTTGACCAATAAAACGTTGATCCCTTAATGATTAAAATTAATTGCGTGTATTAAAGGGAAGGCGTGCATCCTAGGGAATTTGCAGAGCCCCAATTAAACTTCTCCAATCAATTTCATCCTCTGACATCAACACTTCGTAAACCCCAAATGCCCAATGTAGTTTTCCATAAAACACTCATACCTTACGCAGAAACATATGCCCAATCAGATGAAATCCATTTCTCAAAACTGTAGTTGCAATTATCAGATTTTCTGAAAGATTATTTGAGTAACAAGAAGGATTTTTAATTGATTGATTGAATTTTTTTGATTGCGAAGATACGTAAGTTCTCAGCGAGGAGAGTGATGCTCTCTAATTTTTAGAGAGAAAAAGTTTTTAACTTTGTATGTTATATGTATTATTAGTAGTTAAGATCTCGGAAGGTTAAAGTGTAGTGTCATACCTGACTTGTTTTTCATTTTTCTTGAAAAGAGCATACTGGATGTCCCATGCAGAATTAATAAATTTGTTCCACGCTACTATAACACCAGCTTCTGTTTTGCACGAAGCTATATATGTTGACAATTCTTTTTCCTAATTCAAAAATATCAAAATTTTCACAAAGATGTATACTCGGTAGAAACATTAAATATTTAAGTCATTTAATAACGATATAAGTAAATAAAAAATAAAAAATAATATTAAAGATACCTTCTTTTGTAAATGTTTAATAATTGTATTGTTCGCCTCATAAAATTGGAATCTCTCCTCTTTAGCATTATCAAGACGTGTTGTAGCTATATCTAGCGAGTTATTTACCTAATTAGAATTAGAAAAATGTATTCCACATTAAACTTAAAAAACTATTAGCTTTGTGGATAATTATATAATATATTCAACAATTTCTAAATTAATCTAACAAAGAAATAACAATAAAGTCACTTTTTATGAAACTAACTTTATATTCCCTCCTATTCTGATTTTCTTCCCCTTTGAAGGGGGCATAATACTCGAGGAATAATGTATTTTAATGAAGAAAAAAGTAGGATGAAGTTTGGAATAAGAGAAAGAAATGAATAACTAGGAATTAAATAATGAATTGTAGGCAACAAACATTAAAGAAATGAATAAAATAAGAGTAAAAAAGTTGGGTGGAGTTGGGTGATAGGAGAGAGGGATGAATAAAATATAATTAAAAATTACCAAAAAAAGGGAAGAAAATCTGAATAATCCGTTTAAGAAAATAGGGAAGAAAATAGTGAATAGAAGGGAGTATTAGTCTAATCAAGCTAGTATCATGGATAGGAGGGAGTATTAGCCTAGGCACGGCACGACCCGGAGCACGACGGGACATGACACGCAACAGGCACGCCGACCCGGCACGACCGGCCCGGTCTGAGGCACGGTGGGCTTTATTCTTATATAATTCTTATTCTCTACTTCTCTTCTACTTATCTTAAATTCTTAATTCTTATATAATTCTTACAATTATACTATAACAATATAACTTATAAACATATAAAAATATTATATAAAATAATTAGTAATATAAATAATTAGTTATATAAAATAGTTAATTGGGTTTGTTAAATCGGAAATTCGGAAGTTCAAGCAAAAGTAATTACTAATTACTAATTAATATCGTTTCTTAATCGTTTTATTGTATTTTTAATTAAATAAACTTGTATCGTTTTATACTTTTTTTAATAAAAGATTGAGGTATTTTTTTTACATCGTTTCTTAATCGTTTAATAACAAATTCTTTTTTTTCATCGTTTTTTAATTATTTGATTAAATCGTATACATTAAAAATACAATAAAACAAGAGAACAAGTAAAAAAAATTGTTTTTTTAAAAAAAAAATATGTAGCACGCGGGCCGGCCCATGATCATGGCACGACCGGCCCATGGGCCAGGCACAACACGGCACGCAAATCCACCGTGCCATGGGCGGGCCGCGACTGGGCTTTCAGTCACCGGGCCAGGCACGACACGACACGGTAGGCCAAAGAGCATGGCACAAACGGGCCATTTTATAGGTTCCGGCACGGTGGGACGGCACGCGGATCGGCCCAGCACGGCCCACTGCCAACTCTAATCATGAAGAACCTTAGACATTCTTTTGGTCTCATGATTAGGAATTTTAATAATCCGCATACAATGGAAATGTTCAAAAAAAAAAAATAAAGTATTAAAAGAATCCACAAGGTAAAAAATTTCTAAATTCTTTATTTGGTGAGATGCTACATGACGATAAATTAGGAGGAATAAACTCTTTGTTATTTGTTTAATGAAGGCCGTGATACAATTAGGAGGACTATGATGATTTTAAAGTAATGAAAAATGATAATTTAGTTTATTTTATTTATACAAATGGAGTTAGTAGCATTTTTATATACTTTGATGATTTTATTTTTTAGATAACAATGGATCATTAATCGCTACCTTTTTACCAAGTACAATAATAAGTAAAATTCTCTTACACATGATAACTTCTTACACATGATAACTTCTAAACCAACGAGTAGATTATACCACTATAAGTATACAATTAAGTAATTAACTGTACATATTTTGAGTTTTTTAATAGAATTTTCGAGCTTTACTGAAAAGAATATGAACTATATTGTAAAGTTTATGAATCCTCCTATAAAACATTGAGCTTAGAAAATTAAATTATTATACAAATAACACACAATACATATAAGTTCAACTATATTTTAATTTTAATATAAAAAATTAAAATGTAACTCAAAATAGTTTAAAAGCTCTATATAACTAGTTGTATATCTGGTAGTATAGATTTTAACACCTAAAAAAATAAAATGTAAGTCAAAAATTTTAGAAGCTCAAAAGAAATTGCATAGAAGCTCAATTAAATTTTGTATTGGATGTACGTTTACATCTGAATGTATAGTCCTATTTATGTATGTAAGGTAATTACATATCATTATTTTAAAAGATGTAAATATTTGTACATTTATTCCTAACCTGTAAGGTGTTTGATATTATTTTTTATCCTAATTTTGTTATATATAATATAAGAGTTTAAATTTGAATTTAAATAACAAATAATAACTTCTCGAGTTTTTGGAGTATTAGTAATAACTAGTTTTAAACTCGTGCAAATTGCACGGGATGGTAGGTTCAAGTATTGTTATTTATGAATAATGATTAGTCATATTTTCGATTTGTAATATAATTTTATATGACCGATATACTAAAAATATTGTAATATTAACATACAGTTTATATTTAAAGTATATCAAAACGCGCTCAATCTATATAAATTTGAAATATCATAACGGAATTACAATATACAATGATAAGTAAATGTTAATACAAAAATCTCAAAATTTTCTTCATTATATATGCATTTTTCATCGTCACAACTCACTCATAAATCAGATGGTTTCAATTTACCTCATTCAAAATAATTAAATAGGTTGGTCCTACTATAGGGATTAATATAGTTTTTTACCTTATCAGAGAAAAAAGATATGACTGCCCCCAAAGCCCGGCATTACTCGTGTTTTTGTGAATGTTAAGTATCTATTATGATACTTTTCTTTTGCAATTTCAATATCTCGTTTTTTTTATCGTGGCATTTTTAATTTAATATTGGGAGTGTTTTTTTCAAATAATATTTATGTATGTGAAGCTTTATGCATAAACTCTTGAATAGTTACTTTTTACCGTAATTAAAATTTTCATCCATAGAGTTTTATGTTAGAATTTTGTGGTATTTTAATAATATTGGTTTTATACAGATAGGATTATTATTCATAAATCATTATTTATTAATCTTTACGTACCGACCATCGTTATTTTTAATATTTACGTACAAATCATAAACGAAATCGTTTACTTACTGAACATAAACCAAGGCGGTTCTCGTTATTTAACTATTTCATCTTTGTTGTTGGTCCCGCTTTTATCGATTTACCAACAATTCATCGTTATTTTTTAATACTTACGTACAAATCATGTACTCCGTACATAACATAAACCTAAACGGTTTTTCGTTAATTAATTTTTTCATCATTGTTGTTGATGCACAAATTTGTTTTAAATTTTGCTTTATTAATAAAGATAAGATATGTGAATATATTGAATACATTTGACATAAAACGTTTGCTATCATAAAATAAAGGGTTATTTAATAAGAATACTATAAACTATTAATGGTCTTCTCAAAATACTCCTAACTTTATTTTATTTCAGAATAAACCGAACTATTAACCCCCTCTTCTTATAATAGACTTAGTGACCTGCTACTTATTAATCAGGTCATTTATTAAAAGCTTTCACTAATATCACTCTTTCCACCATTAACCGCCAAACATCATCATAATCACCTTATATGATTATCAATGTTTAGCATAACAGTTTGTTTTATTTTTTTGCTAAAATGTAAACCTTTTTTCATATATGAATCCGCAGGTCTTACTTGTGACAGACTAATTCCGTCACAAGTTTGTGACCTCTTACAAAAAAAAGGAGAGGGGAAAAGATGACGCACCTGCTTTCCCACTAACCTCTCATGGTTATTTTGTGAGAGGAAACGGTATCCGTCACAAGCTCGTGACGGATATGGCCGTCACAAATGGGAATTTGTTTATATGAATAAGGTGTCAAATAATTAGACTTACAATTACATTCCAACCATAAACAGCAATAAAACACAGAACATAGGAGTGAGATGTATCAACCCAAAAGTCATCAAACATCATCATCCTCATCTCGATTCAATAGTAGCTTGACATAGTAGCATTCAAAAACAAAATGAGATCCATCATGATTCAACGGCTCTACATATTCCATCATCAATTCGTCATCACTTAATCACCTCTGCTTAAAATTGATGATCTATCGCTAGTCACGAGGGACAATCGGTCTTTTAATTAGAGGTTTTTATCTTGCTTGCACCAAAATTTTAGTCCTAGCTGCAACATCCTTGGGTCTTATCAAAAGTATCTGGATTCTGCTAGTATTCCTTTGGTGCTAGATACAAAACAATTAACCCTTTTCACCATTAGTTTACAAAACAAATATCAAACGCCCATCACCATTAGTCTCTCCATTACCATTGGCATCATTACAAAACTTACATTAGTATCACCTTTTTCACCATTAGTTTACCATCATTAACCAAACTATCTCCATTACCACAGACATAAATCATAAACACCATTACCATTGGCCTTAACTGTGACATCCCCTACAGCCAACCTTCTTCACCTTGAACCACTTGTTCCTGGGTGAACGGAAGCGGTCAGATTTAGAAGTTCCGCCGACAAACCCAATATATTCACAGCTTCACTTAGGAGTAATTTTTGTTAGATTGGTGGACTTGGTTCTGGTTGCTAAAATTAGGGGTAGATCGGCTAAGGTGATGGGGTAAAGGCCAAAGTTGACAGAATGTGGAATGATCCAAGGCGTCGATTTAAGGTTACTGGTATTGAGTTAGTGGGTTTGAGATGGGGAAAAAAAGGGTTACCAATAAATATGTATGAGATTTGTGAGATCTGAAACATAGATTTCATTATTGATTCGAGTGATGTTTATTTGAGATTATTGATTATACATAAGGCGGCAATGAATTAATGAAATTGAAAATGGTGGAAAATTAAAGGAGAGAGAAGAAAGAAGGGGGGTTGCAGGTGTGAGGAGGAAGATGAATACTCCATAATAATTAGGAAGAAACAAAAAGACTGGGACTGTTAATGAATTAACCTGCTACTCTAGGTTAAAACAATTGCAATTCTACTAGAAGATAATTGGGGTCATAGTTGGGTATAATGTGAGTTAAATTATAGCTTGGAGTAATTTGGGAAGAGCAGCAATAGTTTAGAGTATTTACATTAAATAATCCTAAAATAAATTAAATTAGTGTTTTTAACTTTTAGTTTAACTGGTGTTGTATTAGGTATTTTGTCATGGTTTTTTTCATTGTCCAGTTTATTCTTTTATATATGACGATGACAATGGGTTGATTAGTCGAGTTTTCTAGATTTAATTTTCATGTTATGTTGAATTATTAAAATATAAAAGATATTATTTTTTTAAGAAATATTATTATAAATTAGTACAATATATAAATATCAAATATTATGCATGACATATAGGACAATATATCTTCTTGAACATAAATATTACGCATGACATTTGGACCGATATGTTTGATTGAACATGAATATTTATGAGATAATCAGTTATTTATATACATTTTGTACTTTTTTGTAACAATATTGTAAATTTTAAATTGTATCAGTTCATGTATTTGATTGTAATTTAATTTTAGTTGTTATTGTAATTTATTATTTATTGTTGCAAAATATTATAACAAATTTAACATGATATTAAAACAAAAATGTACGGGTTACTTGTTAAAATTAACTAAAACAGTCTAAATATAACCAAAAATGCACGGGTTACTTAAAAATATTGTTATTAGTTTAATTATAAGACAATTTAAATATTAACCCGTACAATTTTTAAATTGTCTTAATACATGTTATAATTATACCTGTTTTCATTTAAACTTGGTATTATAACAAATTTTTTGATAAAATTATCAATATAAATATTATACAAAGCGTCTTATTTTATTTATATACTTATGCAAAATATGTAGTGAATTTTTTTGTTGTATTTAATTCTGTATTCATTTCTAATCAATAATTTTTGTGTCGAAAACGTAAACTTTTTACTTATATATATTGAAACAATAAGTCTCTCTTGTGACGGGTATATCCGTCACAAGCTTGTGACGGGTCAAGTATACCCACTTGTTTAGATAAAACAACAATAAAAGTGCATAGAGAAACACAATTGCTTTGTTTTTATCTCCTCAAATGAATTTTATTTAACCCGTCACAAGCTTGCGACGGATATTGTCGTCACAAATGAAAATTTGTGATTGGAATTAAATCAATCTGTATTTTGGTGGGTCCCACGTTTTCTAGAAAAAAGAAAAAGCCTTGTTTAAGGTGAGTTTTTAATTTTTAATTTTTTTGCTTGAACATAAATATTATGCATGGCATTTGGAACGCTATATGTGATTGAACATAAATTAAAAATGAGATAATCATATATTTATATACATTTTGTATTTTTTTGTAACAATGTTGTAAATTGTAAATTATAAATTGTATCAGTTCATGTATTTCATTGTATTTTATTTTAGTTATTATTTTAGTATTATATATTATATAGTTTTGCAAAAAATTGTACTGAATTTTTTTGTTGTAATTAATTCCGTATTCGTTTCTAATCAATAAATTTTTTTTGTCGAAAACGTAAACTTTTTACTTTTACATTGGAATTAAATCAATTTGTAATTTGGTGGGTCCCATGTTTTTGATTAAAAGAAAAAGAAAAAAGAAAAGAAAAAACATGTTTATGATGACGTGACTGGAGAAAAATGCAAGAAATGATTCGCTATTAATATAGATAAGATATAACGAAAGTTAATGAACTATTGTCTAGATCTAAAATGGTATGTTGCCATATTTGTTGGTTGATTCAAAAACTTGTGTTAAGTTTTATTTTATTCTACTCCTATTCTCCAAATGATTATTGATCCGTACTGTTATTTTATTATAAACTCTCTTTATTTCAAAAATGAAATAAATCTATGTGACAAGGTTAGTTGTTTGAGTTATTTTTATCTTTATAGGTTAAATTCAACAACGGTCTGGGCCACATCCCAACGGAAAAGAAAAAGTACACAATATAAACCCAAGAGAGTTCCACTTTAAAATCAATTGGCAATAGAGGAAGTAACCTCTTGCCTTATATAGTGATAATTCTCGTCACATGTGAGACTTTCGAGTCTCTTCACATAAAATTAATTTATATCAAAGTACTATGTAGTAACTTTATTAGTATCACTTTATGAGTAAAAACCTTCGTGACTAAGGGCTGGTTTGGTTGACATAAGAAAATTAAAATTCTCGAGAATTTCAAGATCACATGAAGTCGCAAAAAGTGTTTGTATCGCATATGGGGAGTTAATTCATGTGGGAAGTTCTAATGACCAATGGGACTTGATGAGTGACTTCCTACATAATAGATGAAGTTAATTCATGTAGGGAATTCTATTTCCCATTTCATGGCAACCAAACAACATTATGACAATATCTCATAATTTTAATGAGCAATCAAACAAGCCCTTAAAAAGGATAAATCTATCGAGGAATAAGTACCTTTTCTAGTTCAAGTTCAAGCTTCTGTTTTTGCTTCTCAAGCATTTTGATTTCAACTATCAATTCCTACAACCATAAGTAACCACACATCAAAGTTCTACAAACAAAAGATTATCTCATCGCAAATGAATAACAAAGCAAAGAAACTTGCGGGAAATTTCGTTCTCATGAGGGAAAAATATATGAATCGTGAAATTGTTCTAATTTAGGTAGCCGATCACATGAATATATTATTAGAAGATGGTGCAATATTTTGGTTTATTTCCCGTTGAAGTAAAATTAGGATTAATATAAGAAGACGACATACAGATTATGTTAAATTTGTATATATAATTTAATGATGTATCACAGGGAGAGATGGGTGAGACAATCGACATGAGAAACTTAAAATCAGTTGATATGAGAAAAAAAAAGATTTGTTAATGGTGGGACTACTGTTTTGAAAAAAACCACAAATTAACCTAAAAAGGATAATATAATTTAAAATATTAAAAAAAATTATATACTCCACGCGTTTCACAACAAAGTTCATTGATTTCATCATGTTTCCTTACATAAAAATGGGCCTAGTTTTACCGAAAAAAAAAAATGGGCCTAGTAACCTTTATTATGAGAAAGATTAATAATATATTGAATAATTATACTCTAATAAGCAATAAATGATAACCAAATTAACGTTCATAAAAATGAAATTAAAAGTTAAATAACCTTTTCTATGAGGCTTACTTCAAAAGTTTTGATCGAGCCAAAATGTTGAGTTTCATCTTTATGAATCCTGGTTAAATGTGAGAAACATTTTACACCGAAATTTTGCCATAGCTAAATAATTCATCTATCATGTACTCCTCTCAATCGTCTCATTCAACTCAACAATGCACTTATACTTTATGCACAATTAATAAGAGTATATTATAATATTAAAAGTATAACAAGTGGATGTGAATATATTATATAATATTAAAAGTACAACACGACTATATTAAAACTAGTATACAAATTCTCATTGAAAACGGACACTATTCGTCACAAGCTGAAGACGAATAGTGTCCCTCTCACATAATGTAAGTTGCATTATCAATATAATGTCATTTTCTCTCACTTGTCTGTCCACTTGCAGATGAGAGTACAATATTCGTCTCAGAAGTAAGACTCTTTGATTATAGTATCATAATAGTGATATTTTGTGTAATTTTACAATCTCAACATGGAAACTTTTATCATAAAACTAAACAAATAAGGAAATGTGCAATGCCAAGTTGAATGGACCCAAAAAAATAGATAAAATGTTGAGTTGGATGAATGAGTTATAAGACACATTTGATATAAACGTAGACCAAATAATTTCTTTTTTCAATTTTTTTTTACGTTAAATTAACATAAATACTTAATCTTAATATATACTCTGAAAATAAACAAAAGTGCATTAAAGGATTATTATATGGAAATTATTTTACATTACTGAAGACCTTATTAAAACCCTTCATCCATATATTACTGACCATTTAAGAAAAAATAGTATAAATAATTTTGTTGTAAAACCAAATGTAACCAAATAGCTAAAAGACTGAAACCATTATTTGGTATTGTTGGTAACGCAAGGAAAAGCTTGTAAATACGAGTACGGTATTTTATTAGAGAACCTATTTGATAAATTTAATTACTCCATTAGCTTTTTTTTATACGTAACATATTCGTTTTTCTGAATGGGTCATATACAATAATATATTGTATATTTTGAGAAATATTGAACACGAAAGTGAGATTTTGGAAATTTGAGAATATCATATAAAGAAAACATAGGACTAAGGCTACAGATACACATTGTGTATGGAAAACTCCATACACGGCCAATCACGTCGCGCCACGTAGATAACCCGACTTAAACCACATTAGTTAGTTTTAGGGTAGTTTAGTAATTTTACAAGTGTAGTTAACATGTACTCCGTAGTTAGCATTAATTTAGGAAATTTTGTAAATTTGTTTAAATTTTATTCTCTTACCAAAATTGAATGATGAGTTTATTTGTAAAATAAATATTTTTGTAATACGTAAATCAATTAATAATTTTGGAATTTATTTTAAAATTTTTGTTTTAGTTGTAAATTAATTCATAATAATAATTTTTTAAGTAATAATATTATTTTTTTTTCGAATTTTTTTTTAATATTATCAGAATATTGTGTTTTTATTTAATAAATTATAAAAGATTACAAAATCTCACATTTTTCATCATATCTTACTACAATAGGTAACTAAATTATACTATACATAATAACTTTTTTTAAATACAACCAAACAATAATAAGAACATTTTCGAGAATTTATTTAATATTAATAAATTTCAGAATATTAACAATTGTAATTCATAAATAAACGTGTTGATACCCTTGATTAAATGGTTAAAACTTTACTTGCAAATATTAGTTTGTGTGCAAACGATCCTAGGTTAGAATCCCACTAACAACATTTTTAAGTTTTAAAATTAGCAAGTCATCTTTAATTAAATTTATGTAATCAAAAAATTGATTTCCCAAAAAAAACAAAAAACCGAGTCAACTTATTAAAATATTAAAAAAAATCCAATATTAATTTACTAAAATAATTTCCAAAAGGATATTAATAAAATACAAATTTACAAAAAAAAATCCAACAATATTATTAATTAATATTTCCAAATATTTAACTAAATAAAAAAAATAACAAAATATTTTTAAAAAGTATTAATTTTGTAAAACATAATAAAATCTTAACAAATAACAAATATTCCTAAATTATGCTAACTGCATGTGGTTAAGAAGTTAAATACATTTGTATAATTACTAATAGACTCTAACACTAACTCATGCAAATTAACTATAGTTATACACGTTACACGATGTAATTAGTTGTGTATGAATTTTTGTATACACAATGTGTATCTCTATCGACTTCCCTATATTATAGTGTGCACAAATGATGTAATAAATAATTTAAATAATGAAAATTGTGATTATTAAGTAGTTATGTAAGAGATTAGTAAAAATATCTAACTTGTGGTCAACTATGCGCTTTTCTGCTTTTAGGGTTGAGTTCGTGAGTGATCGCAACAAAATCTTTAACTTGTTAACCTGTCACATATCCTCAAAAAATACAAAAAAGTATTAGTATATTTATCAAATACTAAAATAATCTTTTTTTTTTCAATATAAACTAAAATCTCCTAAAATATACACAATTTTTAACACTTAGCTTTCGTTAGTCTGAAACTTACATGACTCATGAGAAATAAACTCTAATTAACTTTCTTTTGGAAATCTAATAAACTCTATAATTATTAACGAGTGCTCTTGGCTTAGTAGAGATCCAGGTTCGCTCAAAACATCCAAATGATGGATTGCGAGGTCCTGGGCTCGAATCTGGGAGGTCTTGGGTTCGAATCTCCCTAGATGATGAGACTTGACCTCATGCCTTAATCGTGGATTGAGCTTATCTGGTACGTGGTGGTTAACCTGGTATAACCGTGGATTGAGCTTATCTGCTACGTGGTGGTTAACCTGGTATTGTTGTGTGTCCAGAGAGTCTATAAAGTCTATGAGACATGCATAAGTTTTGACCCTATGGTAATATTTAACAAAAGAACATTATGTTGAGAGATTCCTTGTATGTAAAATTTTATATCCAAGCTCAAAATATATAATTTATAAGAATACTTATTATCGAAGAGAATTAATTTCACAGAAGTGAAAGCACGACAATATAATAAATCATAGTCATTTTAAAATTTATAGTAAACTAGAAAGTGTAGAAATATAATACCTTACATGCATAATTTTCCAGACTTTCACTTTTTTGTAATGTCATCTTCTTTAACATTAGAGATTTAAATTTAAAGCATGCTTCAATTTTAAAAAGAGCCTCCTTTAAAGCCTATAAACATGGACAAACAAATCAAAATATAATTTTGAAATATGTAGGATACTAGAATGCAACTTTAGCTTCCAAGAAAGCTTTTGATATTGTAAGTTTTATCTTTTATTTATGTGAAAATTTGAATGGTAAGGTTAATAAAGTATAATTTCAAAACTCGTTATTATGAGTGTTACAAGAGCGATATATTGATCTTGCTTCTTGACGATTAATATTTTTGGTGACAAAATTGGGGATCAACCCAAAATTAAAACAAACAAATAACTAAAGAACTAGAAAATATAAAACGGAACAACTTGGTATAGCATGCAAGATGGTAGTTATAAGAAGTTGTACGTGCAAGATAGACGAGGCAATGTTTAAAATAAACAAATAATTAAGATGAATAAAATATTTTTTAAACAATTTAAATTAGACATACCTTATTTGTTAGGAAGCTCTCTGGATGGAAAAGTTCATGATCATCCTCATTATACAAAGGCTTAATTGTAATACAACAAATTTGTGATTTCAAATTATTTGCTTCCACGTGTATCCTGTGACAAAGTTACATAATATGGATATTCTCACTAAATATTGTAAAAATGAATTTATATTTGAATATTTTCTGAGAATATCTTATAAATATTTTCACATTTAAGTTATTAACGTGTGACCTTTAAAATATACGTTAGAAAAACCGTAATTTTATACTATACCTTGTAATATCAACATTTTTTTTAAGTCCAGACATTGCAACTTGAGCAAATTGCAGCAATTCTTCTCGTTTCATCTAATAGAATAAGGAGACAATCAAAGCTCATATTAATACACAGAATGTTATGAGTTTAACTGAATTGAAACTAAATTTATTCAATATTAAGCAAAATAATAAATACTCTGCCAGTTGACCACTCATATGATAATTTTCGGTTTGAAATGGCAAAATCTTTATTTTTTTAGTTCAAATGAGCGATCTTGTATAGCGTGTGAGAATCGAACCCTCAACTTTCATGGTTGGTATACACTTACCACTTGAGCTAATTCTTGTATAAAGTTGTGATTGTTGGTCAAAAATTTTAACTCACGTGCGCCATTAATATAAAAGTGATTTTTATTTTTAAATATAAGTACGTAGTAAACAAACATAACAGTCTTAAATACACATTTATTGTTAAACTTTCATTTAATAATTCAATACATAAACTACAAGTACATAATTCAATTATTGCAAATTTTTTAAAACAAAAATTTTACAAATGTAGTTTCCATTTGATGATTCAATACAGAAATTTCTGTACAAAAAATTCATATAAGATTTCTCATACAACACAATATAATATGCAAATTGAGATAATGTTTTTTTTTTAATTTTTACACCGTATTTATTAAACAGATTCGTGTAAATAATGTACGGGTTTAAAACTAGTAACTAAAAAAGAGGTAAAGACATGTATACATACAAGTATTTCTTCATGGTATGTTGAAAATACTTTGGCTAAATCTTGTATCCAATCAACAACAAAAATATGGAGGTCTTTTTTTGCTATGAGTGTAATTCTGCAAAATAATGCAAAAACATCAAATGCATCGTACTGTGATCTTTAAAAGCATCCAATGATGTTGACTTAAAATTATAACAACTTCACCTGCAAATCTTATGAAGATGATTTATTTCTTCATCATTGGGCGCTTCAAGAATCTAGTATGAGAAAAACGATAATTTCATAAGTATTAGGGTTTTATATAAGTTTTATAGCTTAAGTTAGCTTCATAGAATATAATTAGTTTCGAGAACTTACCATTGATATGAGTATCCTCTCAATAAGTTCACTTTGAAAAAATATCTCATAAAGACTAAGTTCTTCATTAGCATAATTTGCATGTATTAAGTCATAATTATATGAAACCTGTAAAAATGAATGATAAATCTTTTTAGCATTAATTGATAAGAATATTCTGAACTATCGGTGTCCTACTCTAAATATTTCAAAATCTATTTTAGCTACCAATATAACTAACTAACGCTCTCATTCGCTTTTATTATACGGAGTAATATATGACCTGCTACCTGCTAAATAAGTGAAGAAAATTTTTAACCCTTCTTTAACCCGTCTTTCTCTTTTTAGTTCTCTGTTAATCTATTCACCTAATCACACCATTAAAACATGCTACAATAAGTTAACATAACAACAAATTCTGTTCAAAGCAAATACGGCATTTATATTGGCTGTTAAAATAAAGTTTAGAGTATTTCGAGCAGTTTACCCATAATTCGGAGTATTTCTATCAATTAATCTAATTTTTTAAACTAATCTAAGTAAGCAAAAGTGCTTAAAATTTTAATTAAACCTGAATTAACAATATTCGAGAAAATGTTAACATCATCATTTTAGTAAAATTATCATACTGTCTAAATGTAGTTAGGAGAGTAATTAAGTGTGTAATTTGGACATTTTTAAAATTAATGTTTTTCAGCAAAGTGAAAAAAATCAACATAGTGTGACGGTTTTAGTTCAACCTCTTTCTCGTTCCTCCATATTTTATTTAGAAGGAATGCATATTTGAGCTTAGATACATACATATACACTCCGTGTACCTAATGATCATTATTCATTTGGTCAAAAATCTCAAAATAACTTGAAATTATGTCAAAGCATTTATATATGAATGATTAATTGAATTTAATGATAAATACCCCAAAAAAATATAATTTAGATCTTTTGGAGTTCATCACTCATTGGCTAAGTTTTGAGAAATGTGATTTCTACAAGTTTTTACTATTATTTTTGTCACGTTAGAAAATATTTTTACACCAAAGAAGTGTTAGGCCCTGTTCTTTCTGGCTTAATTTCAACTCTTTTCAATTTTATTTGATTGCATTCCGTTAAGTTTTATTTACGTTCAATCAATAATTTTTTAATTAATCTTTTCACAAAAGTAACTTTTAATTCAACTAAATTCATTGCACCTCAATTCCACTCAATTTAGTTCAATTAAGCTCTACTCCAATTTATTCAATCACTACTACAAAAAAGGCCTAAGACATCAATTAAAAGACACCTGTTGTTTTTCTAACAGATTTCTTACAATAAGACACAGGTGATTTTATATAACTAGTTTGCAATGTTTAAATAAGAAACCTGTCCTTTAAAATCCGGTTTCTTATATTGTAACTAAGAAACCTGTCCTCCTGAATCCGGTTTTCTATGTTTTAATTTCCAATTTATTTAATAACTAAGAAACCTGTCCTCCTGAATCCGGTTTCCTATGTTTTAATTTCCAATTTATTTAATAACTAAGAAACCTGTCCTCCTGAATCCGGTTTCCCATATTTTAATTTCCAATTTATTTAATAACTAAGAAACCTGTCCTCCTGAATCCGGTTTCCTATATTTTAATTTTCAATTTATTTAATAACTAATAATAATAAATTAATCTTAAATAATATATTGTTTAATTAATTCTCCTAGATTCACCGAGTAATACATGCATACCTCTATCTCTTAACTTACCATAATCCACCGCCTAACACATTCTTTAAATAATAATTATCAATATCTACTTAAATATATCAAAGACACCGGGTGTAAATGAGGGTGGTGTCATAGACAGGGGCGAACCCACCTTAGAGCAAGGGGTAGCAGCCGCTACCCCAAACTTTTAAAAAATTGGTTTAAAAGACGGTTTTTTGCGACCCTTAATATTGATAAATAGTAGATAATTAAATGTTATCTCAATAAATCTACAATAAATATCTTGTGGCTCAATGGTACATCTATTATATATCCTTCTTGTGGTCGTGGGTTCGAATCCCATTGCATGTATTTTTTTTTAAAAAAATGAACCATGCCAAAGACACCGGGTGTAGATGAGAGTGGTGTCATAGATATATGTCAAAGAAACCGGACATAATTGATAACAGGTATAAGTTATAAGTCAAAGACACCAGTTATTAATAAAAACAAATCTCTTTAATTGTTAGATAAGATATCAGTTCCTCCAACAGGTTTCTTAACCAAAGACACCTATGACCTACACACCTGTTTATAACAGGTGTCTAAGGCCTTTTTCAACAGGTTTCTTTGGCCTTTTTTGTAGTAGTGAATTCAGCTCGTTTCAGCCGAAAAGAACAAGACCTTACTCTATTAGAAATTAATTTTAATATCGTGTAAAAAATGTAACTGATGTTTTCAAGATTATGAATTTATGATATATGAAACACCCATATGATTTCTACCATATTAGCCAGCCATTTTTTTCCAAAATTGAAGATAAATGGACTAATATAGTAATATATGTTCAAATTTATAACATGTTTTGTAATTTTTCGCTCTTTTTATTATTATTTCATCAATTCTTTTAATTAATATCTTTTCTAATTATTACATAGGTTTCAGGTTCATTGGATCTACAACTTGTATATCTAATGGATATAGGACCGATAAAACATACTCCCTCCGAGTCTGAGTGATTATTCCTTTTGCTTTATACACAAGAAATAAGAAAATGATTCTAAACCACACAAATGACAAAACACCCTACCCAGTACCCAACACTGAATTGATTTTAGACCACAAAAAAGTTACTAAAAAAGGAAATAGGAACAATCACGAAACTCGCATGAAAAAGGAAACAAGAACAATCATACAGACTCGGAGGGAGTATATAATATTTTGATGAGTATTTCATTCGGCTTATCTCGACATAAAAGATTGGAATTTCTATGTCATTTTAATGTTAATGAAATTTTAAATAAATAATTCGTTTTTGTTTGTTGTGTTTAATTTCTTTTTGAGACAATAATTATTTTCTTATTCTTTTGGTGTAAATTCGGCAAAAGAATAGGCAAATTTGTCTTAAATTAGTTCATTTCTATTAATTTCCAATTTTTTGTGTCGAATAATACTTTAATTGTTACTCAATTTGTATTTTTTGTCTATATTCTCGCTTGTTTGATGACTAAATTTTTTGGTTTCCTCCTACCTTTTTCTGAGCTCTTCAATTAATTATGGTATTTTTCTCAATCTAACCATTGTGAAATGAAAATATAATCATAATATCACGGAAAATTCATGTGGTGCCTTTGAGGTTTTAAATGTTGCCTGAAATACCTAATTTTTTATCCGAAAAAGTTTAAAAGGCCTTAACTCATGTATAAAGTGATGGTTTTTATTCAAATTGATCATCTTTCCGAGAACTATGACTTGAGAAAAGAATTGTCGGGTTTGGAATTGGTGACCAAGAGATATGCTCACTCAAAGTTTGTCCGATCAAAAAACTGACAAAAACTCATAACCACAGGATCCAAATACTAAAATATCTTTTGAAAATTGTAGTTCTCGAAAAAATAATTATTTAAAAAAAAAAATATCAATTTCTAAATTTGGAAACGTGAGGTATGATGTCTTAAAGTTTTATGGATAGAAAATTTTAGTATATTAGACAAAACACCAAACCTCAAGAACACTGCGTGTATTTTCCGTAATAATTTTTATATGATCATATATCATATCATAATAAATATTAGGAGTGATAACATAATTGAGAATTAATAAACTGAAGCAAAGAGAGAGGTAAATTAAATGTTTTAATGAAACGTGGGGTGCTTGTGTGAAATTAAAGTTTTGTTCCTGACTAATTTTCAGAGACTATCAATTCTTTAAATATTACTCTTTCCCTGGTCAGGATAACTGTCCCACTATGTGTTTGTACAAGAATTAAGGAATTCATTTATTTATTGTAAAATAATATGTGAGGGTAAGAATTGAAGGGAGGGAAGATATTATTGATTATTATTGTGGGTAGATGGATTAAAATAAGTAGTGTTGTGGGTTAAGGTAGGGTATTATTGTGGGTTAAAGACTTAAAGTGATTAAAATAAGTATAAATATTTACCAAAAATTGACAATGGGACATTATTGTGAATAGATGGAAATAGACAATGGGACAATTTCTTGAATAGGAGGGAGTATCATTATTTCATTATTACTATAAAAGAAAAATGTAAATTTGCCTACGTGGCGCAATATCGTTTCAGCGTTCACTCTTTCAAGCCCTCACATTCACCCTCAAAAATTAAATTTTCGTGAACCAATCAAAAGCTTTTAAACTTGTCAAGTCAGATTTAAGATAATTAAATATTCTACAATTAAATATCGTGACTCATGCAAATCTCACAATTATTCATTTTGACCTAAATATTCTACAATTAATAATATTTGATTCTATATTTAATAAAAACCGTGAAATTAGGTAACAATACTTAAGATAATTATTCTGATGCTAAAAACGTGATTCAGTCAAATATTCTACAATTAATAATATTTGATCCTATATTTAATCAAAACCGTGAAATTAGATAACAATACTTAAGATAATTATTCTGATGCTAAAAACTTGATTCAGTCAAATAACAAAATTATTCATTTTGACCTAAATATTCTACAATTAATAATATTTGATTCTATATTTAATCAAAACCTTACAAATTAGGTAACAATACTTAAGATAATTATTATGAGGCTAAAAACGTGGTTCAGTCAAATAACAATTACGAATATTTGATTATATAATTAAGAGTTTTTGATTCTATAACCACCGTAAATGTATTTTCCATATACTGGATAAACTTTGTATTTTTCATATACTGGAGTCTAACTATGTCTTTTATATAACTTAATTGATCTCTATTTTACTTGCAGAAAACCACTGACTCTCTCCTTTCTTTTCTTTCACAATATTCCTTCTTGCTCTTCAATATTTCCTCATTCATCATCTCTGCTAGGATCTGTTTCTTGATGAATCGATAATGAGCAACAAATTCAATATGGTCCCGTTGGTCCAAAATTACGACAAAAAAGGTATGCAATTTCCCCAATAATTTTGTAATGTTGATATATTTTCTATTATTTAGGAGTAACCGATTAATTTGTACTAATTTATACTAATTTGATGATATCTATACAAGGCTTTTCTATGGATTTTGTGGAAGAGTAATTATTCCTTCATACAACTTCTTCTTGGGTAAACATTTGCTTAATTCTTCTTTCATGTCAATTGACAACTATACCCAACTTGACGAAAGTTTGAGACGAACTTACACATTATCATAATCATTCAGTGTTATTTATACGGTATATAAGTATCTGAAAGTAGTCCTTCAATCTTTACACTGCAATTCGAATTTATCTTTGTCATTGTGATTCTATTTTATTCTTATATCTATATATTCATCTCTATTATATTCAATGGGACTGAACAGATGAACAATTGAATGCGGTCTCTAAATTATTGATAAAAAAAGATAAAACCATATAAGTGATGAGCAGGAATTGGATATTCTCAGGTAATCCCTAACTATTCACTTTTCTAACTTTGTGGCTGGTATTTTCTTATGCTATTGATACTTGCTATAGTTATTATGATGAAGTCTTAGAGTATGTACGAAGTATGTTGTAATGGAGAAGCATTTAGCTATATTATTGATAACTTGGCAGAAAAATTAGTCATTTAATGACGATCGAGTTTCAAGGTAATTTGTATATTTTACGTCATCATTTCATTTGTTTTTCAATAAGTGGCTTTCGACTGAGAAACTGACTGATTTTTTTTTTAGTATAGATGTTACTGTTTTTATTTGTTATTTTGGTTCATTTACCCGTAAATTCCTAATATTTGCTTCAGAATATAAATGGAAATTAGGGACAAATCTAATGTGGAAATTTTACGACGGAGTTTGAGTTCATTTCGTTATTCGCTGGTATGTTTCATTGTTCGTTTCAACTTTCAACTACTGAGTAACAGGTCATAATAATTAATATTATGGCTCAAAAATGTAAATTTGCCTAAGATTTGTTTAAACTTAGGGAGCAATTAACATCCATTGTCAAAGGAACGATGACTCCAACAAGCGATACTATTACACGGCTGATAGGCCAACTATTTTTGTGTGCTCGATTTACCATCTTTCTCAACTTTGATACCACACATAGGATTTGTCTGCTAATGGAAATGTGAATGTTAATATTAGTAACTTGCTTAAAATTCCACTTAGTTAGTTAAAGTGATGGATATTCACAGAGGGTTCACTAGGTAAATTAATGGGTGTTTATCGCTATTAACTCGGTTGGTTTAAAATCCTCAATTTGTTTATTTAACTATCTCCTGGTATATTTCAATTAGTTAGGTCTTAATGTAAGTTTTGATTGTGTCTCATAATAATATTGACCCATTTTTTCTCTTACAAAAAGTGGACTCATGTTACCTTTGAATTGGAGGGAAAAGTATAATTGATTTACACTAGGCATGCGTTTTTGTCAAATATACTTTTACAAATTAATAGTACCTGTATTTCATAGTATATACTTTGTATATAGTATCTGATACCCCTGATAATCTACTGAGTCATTTGCCTTTTCGATCCTATCCTACTTCAAAGCCAAATAATCCTCGTTGGTCTATTGGAATGGAAACACCATTGAGGAAATTAGTTTCGCCATTTTGCCAACTGTTGGGCTTGACTGCTTTGGGTCTCCAGCGTGTTTGGATTTCTTCTTAGTCATTTCTTACTTGCCTTGTGTGACATATTTACATGCATGCATATTGATGCAGCAGAGCAAATTTAGGAAGAAGGAGCTAGAGTGCAAAAGTAGGTGATTGTTTAATTTGAACCTCTTCCCTCATCTCAGTGAAATAAGCCCCTTGAGATTTTTTTAAATGGTCAAATGAGGCTTTAGTGCTTTACTAAAATGAAGTAGTATTAAATAAGGCTCCGTAAATGTTGCAATTCCTTAAAAAGTGTTTCTCATCCTGTTGTTCTTCATTACAAAGCGTTGATAGAGAGAGTGAAGAAGTACAAGAGCATCAAAATGGAATTAATTATTGCTAGATCTAGAAAAGCTGATAGAGCGCGGGATATTTCACAATCGAGATGCATTTAATTAGATGAATCCTCAAGTGAAGATGACGATGAAGATTATAGGAGTTTTTCTGTTGACTAAAGAGCAAAACATATTTGAAAGATTATTTCTATTGAAGGATCTTGAAACAGACAACTTAAGCCATTTGATGCGGAAGACAAGGTTAATGTTCAACGCAGACTAACAAACAATTCATCGGTGACAATAGAAAGACCGTTTTTCAATAACATTATATTGAGAGATTTTTCATATGAGGGGAGAGACTTAGGCTCTGTTTTTTCTGGCTTATTTTCAATTCGTTTCAGTTCAGATCAGCTCTGTCCAGTTAGTTCAGCTCAGCTCAGATCCATTCCATTCAGTTCAGTTCAGTTCAGTTCAGCTTCATATAATTTAGTTCAGTTTAGCTTAGTTTTATTAAGTTTAGCTCACATTATTATTGTTATTGTTATAGTTTGACGAATCAAACATTAAAATTGCATTTAATAATGACATGTTATATCAAATACTTCGTACCAAACATTAGAGCGTCTTATAAAATACTTTTAAGATATATGCCTCTTATTCTATATATTATTCTCCTTCTTTTTTCATATCAAATCAGAAAGTGAATTTGGATTACATAAAACAAATTATCTCATAAGCCTTTGAATTTGGACTACACAATGTTGGAAATGCTAGGAATACATTGTCCCAATGAGAAAATATTTTTGAATTTGTCCACATTGGAAAAATAAAGAATTTTGGTTGTGTTTATATACTTAGGACTCCTCTGCTAATAATTGTCAATATTAAGGATATTTTGTGCTCTTTCCGCGCGCGCATCGCCGCCGTCCGACTCGGTAGCACTATGCTGCATATGTGGTTTAAATAAGGCAAATTTCTGTTTTGCAAAAAACACTATTTTTATCTAATCCAATTTTAGTTCTTTTATTTGTTCTTTACAGTAGGTTATTTCTAACACACAAATCAACCCAAAAAAAGAAATAGAGAAAAAAATTCGAATAATCGATTATAGAAATACGAAAGAATATATAGAAGAGGAGGGAGTACGTTATTTTGCTTACTTCTGTTAGTTCCTTCTCTATTTCCTCGCTTTTGTCTTGTTGAAATACTTGGCGCTTGTCATCATCACTCAAGTTTTGATTCATTCTTTCAATTTGAGAAAGTAACCCCGACAACTTTTGTAACACCGAAACTCTCTCTTTCCCTTTACATGAGATGATATCTTCTTCCAATATTTTCATTTCTTGCTTAAAATTTTGTGGACTTTGACATACCTGAAATATAAAATCTTATTTATATTAATATAAAAATATTTTGTGCAATTCTGTGAAGTCACATCACCCCAATCAATTTTTAAAATAGTTAATATGGGACCCACGGGTTACAATATGAAATTAATTAATGAAAAACCGTTCATATTTATGCTTTGTACGTAAATACGAGTAATAAATAACGATTTATGAATAATTTATAAACAATATAGATATTTATTTATTTCCGGTGCTTTTTGTCAACATCCATAATTATTTTACTTATTTAATTTTTTTTGCAAGATGAAAAAGTGTTTGATCTGAATTGCATCTTACTCAAGGAGTGATGTATTAATTGAGTAAAACTTGATGCCATTAAAAAAGGTGAATAAATTATATTACATTCACATTAAATTTTATCATAGTTTATGCGAAGTGTATTTATCGAGTAAAAAACACATGAATATCAGATTGGATCTAAATTGAAAATAAGAAAATACAAAAGTATTAAAATATCAAATAATACTCATTTTTTTTAAAAAAGTATGAGAACTATTGCCTTTTTTGCATGTGATTTTAAAATATAACTTTTGTAAAAATTGTAAAACAAGAAATTTTATGAGGTAAATTTGAGGATAAAAATATAACTAAAAAAATATTAAATCGAGACTATTAAGAATACTAAAATAGATATTAAACACACCTTAAATACTAAAATAAAGATCTAAAATGAACTCAGTAAATGCCCGTGTAAATTTGACCCGTTTGATTAATTACAACGAGTTGTCATATGGTATATTGTTTAATTCACCCATTTGTTAAATTGTTGAATATTTAATCCCGTGCAATTTTTAATTATTAAAAATCATTAGTTTCAAACAAAATTTAATCATAAACCCCATCAATTTTTTTATACAACCTGTTGAGATACGGTTTTGGTCTTCGTATGCATTGGACCGTGGGCCTTTAGGATATTTTCTATCACTGTGGTTTTCATATATTTATTACGTCTTTTGGTATACTAGGTTTTCCTTTGAGTTGTATTATACGTTATATATGTATGTTCATAGTGTATGCAAAACAACACAGTAATGAAAACAAAAGCTTCCCCACAATATACTTCTCTTCACATCTCTTTTAACATGGTAATCAGAGCTAGGTCTTTCTAGCACTTTATGTCAGATAAAGGCGACGGCGAAGAAATCTCAACCGTCGATTCGTTTTCTAGTTCTCAAAACGCAGTCTCAAAATCTGAGTCTGACGATATGACAAAAGAAACAAAACTGAGTCCATATTTTCTTTCCACTTCAGACAAGTCTGGAGATAAGCTGATCGTTGTCGAATTAAAAGGAGACAATTACGATGAATGGTCAGTTAAGATGCGGGGTGCACTGCGATCGAAAAAAAAAACAGGTTTCATCGATGGAACCATTGAAAAGCCTACCGATGATTCCGAAGATTTAGAAGATTGGTATATGGTTAATGCGATGGTCGTTAATTGGATATTCATTACAATTGAACCAGGTCTTGGTTCATCGATCACCTATGTCGAGGAAGCTAAGGCGTTATGGGACGATATTGAACAACGCTTTAGTATTGGAAATGGTCCGAAATTACACCGTATTGTTGGAGCGATTGCAAACTGCAAGCAAGGGGAGAAAGAAACGGTGACTGATTTTTTTGGTCGCTTCAAGAAGCTTTGGGATGAGCGTGACAAATACGATCGAAATCCTTCTTGCAATTGTAACGGATGTAAGTGTGGAATAAATAAACAATTAGACAAGAAGCGAGATGAAAGCAAGGTCCATGAGTTTCTATTAGGCATTTCCTCTGCCTATTCTACAGTGTCCTCAAATTTACTCTTACAAGAACCATTGCCTTATCTTAATCGTGCATATGCAATTCTGATTCAAGAGGAAGGTGTTCAAGGGAAGGTTGTTACCCAGGTTGTAGGAACTAGGGGAGGCGAGAACAGGGCGGAACCAATGGGTTTTGCTGCCCGCTCAATGCCAACAACACCATTGACACGTACAGAGGAGGTAGCTAATAAAGAAAATGAAGGGCGACCATTTTGTGAAAAGTGCAAGAAATATGGGCACGTGATGGCTCGATGTTTCGATACCATTGGCTACCCAAAAGGTTGGCGTGACAGAGGAGCGAATCGTGGTGGCCGAGGAGGACGCAGTAGTTATGGAGGCAGGGGTACTTCTGCAAATGCAACACAAGCCACGTCAGATACAACAAACGACTCTAAAGATAACTATGTGACGGTACCGAAGGAGCAATGGGAAGCTTACTTAAGTCAGAACAAAGCTTCTTCGTCCAATGTTCGAATGAATGGTAAGGCAGATGATTATGATTGTTGGTTACTTGATTCAGGGGCCACCCACCATAAGACAGGCTGTTTTGATTATTTGTATAATGTGCAAACAATTGAACCATGTACAGTATGTTTGCCCAATGGAAAATTTGCTACGGCCACGAAGGAAGACAACGTTGACATGGGTGGAAAATTTATTTTGCAGAAAGTTTTATTTGTGCCTGAATTCAAGTGCAATCTCATTTCCGTTTTCCAATTGAGTATAGACATTGGTTGTGATGTGATCTTCACTAACAAGATTTGTGTCATACAGGACCGCGCAATGAAGAGGACGACTGGTACGGGTGATCAAGAGGGAAGGCTATATTTGTTGAGACGAGACACGGCTCATCACGTTCTGTCAGTGAGGAAGAGTAAGGATGACAGTGAAATTTGGCATCGTCGTCTTGGACATCCTTCGAGACGGGTAGTTAGCTTATTGCCTTTCGTTAATAATAAAAGTGATAACAATGTTAGTACTCTTTGCGATATTTGCATGAAAGCGAAACAAACACGCGATAAGTTCGTTATTAGTGAGAATGCAGCTACTGCTAGTTTTGAACTCATCCATTGTGACTTGTGGGGAGATTATCGTACACCCTCTTCTTGTGGGAGTCATTATTTTCTTGCTATTATTGATGATTTCTCGCGTGCTGTCTGGGTCTATTTGGTGAAAAACAAAAGTGAAGTGTCTCAGTTGTTACAAAATTTTATTCCTATGGTGCAACGTCAGTTTGATGCGGATGTTAAAATAGTTCGGAGTGATGACGGTACGAAATTCACTTGTTTGAAAACATATTTTTCTACTCATGGGATATTGCATCAAACTTCTTGTGTGGGTACCTCACAACAGAATGGTCGGGTAGAAAGAAAGCACCGTCACATTCTCAATGTGGCGAGAGCTCTCCGTTTTCAAGCTAATTTGCCTATTGAGTTTTGGGGGGAATGCATTTTGGCTGCCGGTTACTTAATTAACAGGACCCCGTCTATGCTTTTGAAAGGGAAAACCCCTTATGAAACACTGTTTGGTAAGTCGCCCAATTATGATAATTTGCGGACATTCGGTTGTTTATGTTATGCTAGGCATCCTCGTAAGGATGGTGATAAGTTTGCGACCCTTAGCCGCCGCTGTATTTTTATTGGTTATCCTTTTGGGAAGAAAGGATGGGAAGTTTATGATTTGGATTCGAAAGATTATTTTATTTCACGGGATGTAGTATTTGATGAAAATGTGTATCCTATGCAAAATCATAACCCGGTTAGTATAAAACACCATAAAGTATTACATGACTCGGCTGAGGAAGCCGAAATCATTTTGGGTGATGTTGGTCAGACGGTCTCTAATGAGGAGGTATTGGAGGAACACCTAGAGGAGGAATTACCGAATTCGAATAATGAACAGGAAGTTACGGGTGATGAACAGGGAGTTACAACTGATGAACAGGGAGTTACGGATGCACAGGAATATGGTCTGGGGCATCGTCCTAATATTCTGTGGTCTAAGTATAGCTGAGATGAGTACGTATCTGGTGGAGCCCGTGTTCTCAAACGTGCTGAAGACAATAGCCTTCCCTCGAGTCGCACACCCCATGAATCCTCTTCAGGTATGCCTCATTCCTTGGCACATGTCTTGTCTAGTAAAAGATTCTCTTTGGCACACCGTATTTTCGTTGCTGCAGTTGATCATTATGCGGAACCGACCAGTTTTCGCGAAGCAATGAAAGATGAACGATGGCAAGAAGCGATGAATATTGAACTTGATGCATTGGTTCGTAATAGAACTTGGGATGTCGTTGATCTACCGGTTGGAAAGAGGGCGATCGGAAATAAATGGGTGTACAAGATAAAGTTGCGAGCTGATGGTTCCGTTGAGCATTTTAAGGCGCGGCTCGTTATACTCGGTAACAGACAAGAAGAAGGGGTCGCTTTCTTTGAGACTTTCGCTCCCACTGCAAAAATGGTGACGGTCCGAATTTTTCTTGCTATAGCAGCTGCTCGTGGATGGGAGTTACATCAAATGGATGTACATAACGCCTTCCTTCACGGTGATCTAGAAGAAGAGGTGTATATGAAACTGCCTCTCGGATACTCTGTTGCTGCACCCGGCAAGGTTTGTCGTCTCAAAAAGTCCTTATACGGTCTGCGACAAGCTTCCCGTTGTTGGTTTGAGAAGTTTTCGGCATCTCTTGCTGCATACGGTTTTGTCCAATGTACGTCTGACTACTCTTTATTTGCTTATATTACCTCTGGTGTGGAGGTATACATTTTGAATTACGTTGATGACCTTGTTGTTGGGGGTAATAATACTGAGGTGATCCGTCATGTTAAGCACTATTTGAGCTCATGTTTTTACCTGAAGGACCTTGGTATTTTAAAATATTTCTTGGGTCTTGAAGTAGCGAGAAATTCGTCTGGAATATTTCTTTGTCAACGGAAATATGCGTTGGACATATTAAATGAGACCGGTATGATTGGAAGCAAACCGGATAGTGTGCCATTTGAGCGTAATCATAAGCTCGCATTAGCTGATGATGCCGTGCTATCAACGCCCGAGTCGTATCGCCGCTTAGTTGGACGTCTGATCTACTTAACCAACACGCGGCCAGATTTGTCCTATAGCGTGCATATACTATCTTGTTTTATGCATGAGCCGCGAGAGGCACATTGGAATGCGGCTTTGCGTGTGGTTCGTTATATCAAACGTAGTCCTGGTCAAGGTTTGTTATTTCGTTCCAACTCTTCTCTTGATTTGGGGGTCTATTGTGACGCTGATTATGCTAGCTGTCCTTTGACACGTCGTCCTTTGACTGCATATTGTGTATTTTTGGATGGTTGTCCCGTTTCTTGGAAAACAAAGAAACAACCCACAGTTTCACTTTCTTCCGCTGAGTCCGAATACCGCGCTATGGCTGCAGCCACTTGTGAAGTGAAATGGCTACAAGGGATTTTACGTTTTCTTCATGTTCCCATAATTGGTCCTGCACTACTTTATTGTGATAATCAGGCTGTCCTTCATCTTGCGCGTAACCCGGTGTTCCACGAACGTACTAAGCACATTGAGGTGGATTGTCACTTTGTGCGTGATGCTATACGAGACGGTTTGATTGTCCCAACTTATGTACGCACGTCAGATCAAGTAGTTGATATTCTTACAAAGGCTTTGGGTACGCGAGAATTTCATCACTTATTATCCAAGTTGGGCGTTGTCGACCCCCACGCTCCAACTTGAGGAGGGGTGTTGAGATACGGTTTTGGTCTTCGTATGCATTGGACCGTGGGCCTTTAGGATATTTTCTATCACTGTGGTTTTCATATATTTATTACGTCTTTTGGTATACTAGGTTTTCCTTTGAGTTGTATATACGTTATATATGTATGTTCATAGTGTATGCAAAACAACACAGTAATGAAAACAAAAGCTTCCCCACAATATACTTCTCTTCACATCTCTTTTAACACAACCCACACGCACTAGGTGTAATGATAAAATTCTTGTTTTTCAATAATCACTTTAATAAAGTACAAATTTTCATTAAAGACGGACACTATCCGTCGTAAGCTGAAAATCGATGGTATCCTCCCACCTAATACAAGTTGCACTTTCCATAGAATATCTTATTTTCTCCCACTTATATGTCCACTTGCTTTATTACGAGAGTAAACATCCGTCTACAGTTTATTTATTAAGAGTTGAATTTCACATGATTATATATATATATATATATATATATATATATATATATATATATATAGGGTTGAGATCTGGTGAGAACCCCCTTACAATGAAAACCGGTGAGAACTTCTCCTTACGGAGTTTTTTTTTAAAAATTAATGACATAATTGGATTCGGCATGAAATTTTATGGCCAGAGAACATATTTCTTGGTCTAGAAAATAAATACTAGTGGCGGAAAAATGATAGATACGAAAAAATAGATAGTAGGTGCATGCAAATAAATAAAACGTATCTCACCTTGATTTCCGTCACTAGTATTTATTTTCTAGACCAAGAAATATGTTCTCTAGCTATAAAATGTCATGCCGATTCCAATTATGTTATTAATTTTTTTTTAAAAAGTCCGTAAGGTAGAGTTCTCACAAGGTTCTCATTGTAAGGTGGTTCTCACCGGATCTCAAGTCTATATATATATATATATATATATATATATAGACTTTTTAAAAAAAAATTAATAACATAATTGGAATCGGCATGACATTTTATAGCTAGAGAACATATTTCTTGGTCTAGAAAATAAATACTAGTGACGGAAATCAAGGTGAGATACGTTTTATTTATTTGCATGCACCTACTATCTATTTTTTCGTATCTATCATTTTTCCGCCACTAGTATTTATTTTCTAGACCAAGAAATATGTTCTCTGGCCATAAAATTCCATGCCGAATCCAATTATGTCATTTATTTTTTTAAAAAAACTCCGTAAGGAAGAGTTCTCACCGGTTCTCATTACGAGAGTAAACATCCGTCTACAGTTTATTTATTAAGAGTTGAATTTTACATGATTATATATATATATATGTATATATATATATATATGTATATATATATATATATGTATATATATATATATATGTATATATATATATATATATATATATATATATATATGTCTTGGACGATTTTATCCGTACTTTACCTTTTTTTTTTTAGAATTCTCAAAACATGGTAACAATTTACACACGCAATTTATATCATAAAATTAGAGAAAAAGGAACATACATCGGATGTAGTATCTCCAATTTTTTATTTTTTGAGCATATAGTTTTTTTTTTGAGCTTATTACCTTAAACTTTATTTATTATTGAGCAACTGTATATTTTTTTTGAGCATATTAGAGTTTATAAGTTATATTATGAGCTTGTTTGAAGGTTACTCTTTTAATTTATGGGAAGTCTAAGACCAAATGAATTACATTTTTCAAGAGTTTGGTTATCCTATAAGTGAAAAAACAAACTCCCTCCATCTATCTCTATAAAAGGAGTAGATTTTCGAGGCTTTTGATTGGTCCCTGAAATTAAGGAAACTATGGCCCCACCATTTTCCAATCTGAATTAATTTCCCTGCTGTTTCAGAAACAGTTCTTTTCCATAATTCCCGCGTATATTCTCTTTATTCCGTAATTCCGTATTCTGTTCCGTAATTAATTCTAATCCGTAATTACGTATTCCGATCTTTTTTCATTGCTATTTCTATTTCTATTTACATAATCGTTTCTCTTCCGTAACTAATTTTAATCCGTAATTCCATAAAATACGATAATCCAAAAATAAAATCCAAAACACAAAAAATTACAAACTGCACAAATAATTAGTCCAAAAATTAAATTAAATCTATCTCTATAAAAGGAGTAGATTTTCGAGGCTTTTGATTGGTCACCGAAATTAGGGAAACTATGGCCCCACCATTTTCCAATCTGAATTAATTTCCCTGCTGTATCAGAAACAGTTCTTTTCCATAATTCATGCGTACATTCTATCTATTCCGTAATTCCGTATTCTGTTCCGTAATTAATTTTAATCCGTAATTACGTATTCCGATCTTTCCTCATTACTATTTCTATTTCTATTTACATAATCGTTTCTGTTCCGTAACTAATTTTAATCCGTAATTCCATAAAATACGATAATCCAAAAATAAAATCCAAAACACAAAAAATTACAAACTGCACAAATAATAAGTCCAAAAATCAAATTACATTTTTTTTCCAACAAAATAAAATTCAAATTAAAATATCAAACAAGATAAAATCCTTTTACTATAAAAGGAATAGAATTTTAAGAAATCTGATTGGTTCCTAATTTTTAGGGGTTAAAAAACAAAAACAAATTCCTAATACCCACGTTCTACTGTGAAATTTAATTAATTGATTTTATTCTTCTAAATATAGCACATATCCTAACTCTTTTACTCATATAATATACATTTCCTAAATATTATCAACACAATATAATCATACATAAAAATTACAAATTGAATAATTACAAAGAAATAAAAAAAATACAAAAATTGAATATAATTATAAAAAAACAATAAAAACCTCATTCGTTATTGATATTAATCTGACATTAAAATCACAAAGAAATAGAATGAGGTAAATTTGAAAAAAAAAAAATATCTATATTTATATACTCACAACAAATTCTAAATCTATTTTTTTATTCTTTTAAAAAAACCAATATTAAAATACACAACAAAAATATATCCATTTTACCTAACAATATTCATAAATCTAAAGGCAGTAAAAAAATCATTTTAAGATCAACTATGGAGTAACACCCTATGATATTAACAACAACTATCTTAAAATTTGGGGAAAATTAAGTTAAAATAGGGTGAATAGAATAGATAATATAAACCATAATGATAATTAGAGTGAAAAAGAAATTTGAATTTCATCGAATCAATTTGACAAGGGTAAGAGAGCGGGTGAGTTTAGGAAGCTGAGAGACGAGTGAAAAATAATATTGCGTCATTGTGGGTCGATTGTGGTTATTTATAAGATTGGTTAAATAAATAGGGTTTCAATGCGTTAAGGGATTGTCATTTGGATCGTTTTATCTAAACTTTGATTATTCACCAATTATGTGACGACATGACGTTGCTACACTTAATGATCCCATTTTTTTACATTAAAGATTTTGCAAAGACGACCTCTTAGTGAACACAACTTTTTAAATTAAACGAGCATAATGTCTTAAATTTAAGACAAATTAAGTAATTAGAATAAGACATGTAAAAATGCATATATTTGACATGTTTTAATGTTAAAACAGATACATCGGTATTAATGGAGAATAACCGATCGATGATTTATTAAGAGTCCATTTCTCCACTCATTTAAACTTTAAAAATATTCCTAGCGAATAAATTAACTAGAAATTACATAAAATAACTTGAAAGACCTTTTTTTTTAAAAACAAAAGTTATTCCGGATTAGTTTTTAAGTCCTCGCGCATTCTCATTTAAGACCATCTTACTTAAGACGATCTCTCATAAGTCATATGAGAGTTAAATAAAGTTGAATGCTAATGAAATTTGTGAGTACTTTGAATATCCTACGAAATAATTTAAAACAGAAATAATTAAAAAAAATCAACCTGTGCATTTTCGGTATTTGTTACGTTTTAGATTTGTTATACACTTGGTAACATACTCTGCATGGAAGGGTAATGATTAACAAGTTAAATTATATGTACGTTGAATAATCTCAAGTTATTGATTTATTTATATTTATATTGTCACAATTTTGAACAATTAATCACAATCATTATATGTTTATGTATTTAATAATAACGTCTGTCATTACGACCCGTGCATTTTTTTGCACGGGTTAAAAACTAGTAAGTTCTAATTCCCGTATGATGTGGGAAGTTAATGACCGACCCCTCCTCGGTGTTGTATTTCCCACGTTTTATTAATTGTAATGGGAAGGTTACTCTTTTAATTAATGGAAAGTGTAAATTCTCTTATGTCAACCAAACTATTTTTTTTTAAAATTATGGGAAGTTAGTGTGAGAATTAACTTGACTAGAAGTACAACTTCCTACAGAAAATTAATTCCTGGATAAACCAAACAAGCTCTATTTTAGTTTTTTTCCGTCATAACTCAAATTCAACTAAAGTTATGTAATATTTTTTTGTTTTATTGTGATTCTTGTAGAGTTTAGTGGTTAAATAAATAAACTCAAAAGTTTTATAGGAAAACTTTTAATTTCTAAAACAAAACTCAAAAATTTTATACTATGATGCTAAAAAACTATAAAATTAGAGGTAATATATCGGATGCATCATTCACCTACCGATAAAATTATGTCTAAATTTCACCATGATTTTTTTGGGTAGTGTGATACAAAAATGTTGCTCGGTATAATCAAGACAAATATAAAATTCGACAAAATATAAGAATAAATGAAAGGGAAAAAAAAATTACATTACGATCTTGAAAGAGGTTAACGCCGGTAGAAACAACATGACCGGCATGAAGTACTACATTATCAACAACATTACGAATGCGTGAGAAGTTTGCATTTTTCTTATTTTCTTCCTCTATAACCTTATTCACCGCTACTTTTTTCCACGGCATTTTGTTAACTACTAAATGATGAGGCTTAGGAAAACCTAGCTAGGTATTTTTATGAATATATTTTATGGATTTTGAAAAGAAAGACAATGAAAGGAATAACGAAACTAATTGTGATTGATATGCACTCAAAAACGATGGACGATAGGAATGGCTTTTTTGTTTTTAAGCCCCATAATTTAAGGAATGAGACAAAATTTAGAATATTTATATCTACTAAAATAAGAAAATATAATTACAATTCTCTTGAAACATACTTTGTAAAAATAAGAAAATGTAATTACGATTCTCTTGAAACATACTTTGTATTGATTATATAGACTCTATTGTTCTACGAATAATAACTAAGAGACTAATTAAGAGTCAGCATGACCTTTAGATATATAACTAGTCTAACATGTGTGTCTATTGTCTAAATTCATATTGTAATTATTGTGCGTGACTGTCGTATGGTAAAACGAATAAAAAATCATCTTTTTTAATAAATGTCTACTCTTAAAAAATGCTTAATTAATAGTAATAATAATTGGCAGACATATATTTTAAGAAGGTTGCTGCAACGGTAGAATTAGTTTTCTCTTTAACTCTTCGACATGCTACATTGTGGACGTCTCAACAAGGTTATCATACATCTGATTTGCTATGTGCGGTCCTTATTTCCAGGTTGGGGCAGGATATGAACGAGAAGACTTACCGTTGTGTGCTTAGCTATCGGCTTGATATTCCTTCGTTTTCGTTGCCCGGGTCGTGCTCTGCTTGCTCTTGGGCCTTTGATGAGGATATCTACAGGGATCATGTATGTCGTGTCGTATGCCGACGTTGTTGGTATTAAACATCAGCATAATCTTGTCTGTAACACCCTCATCATGGATATTTGCTTCTGATCTGCGAGTGGTTTTATCGATGGACATGTGTCTTATAGTTTAGTTGCTATATTCTTGGGACAGAGGGTATGATATCGATATGTGTGGATTTGACTAGGTCTTCCCCCTTAATCCAGTCAGGGCTATCGGACTTCGTGCCCGGACGCGTGGTGGTTGATGCTGCTCGGCGCAAATGTGCCAAGTACCAGGGCTTGTGTACAGAGCGCGGCTATGGTTTCTTACCTTCCTCTTTCTCTTCGTTGAGGGAGTTGGAGACGCATGCTATTGACTTACTCAAACGGATTCAGAAATTCATCGTCGGGGGAGTTGGAGAAGCACGCAATTTACTATTTACTTGCTCAGGCGGATTCAAAAATTCTTTGTGTTCCAGGATGTTGAGTACGACTGTTACTTACATTTTTACTATACCTAACTTTGCTATTGGTAAAGGAGTGGAAGCCCGGATAATATCGAGACTGCCCACTAATTTTTTGTAAAAAATTAATTCAATCAAAGTTCGCGTTTTATAAAAAGAATATTAAAAAATAATAATAATAAATAATAATAATAATAATAATAATAATAATAATAATAGCGATTACTTTTTACTATAAATGATCATATTTTAGTGGTTGCACACCAACTTATAATATAATATAATTTTGTTTGTATTTGTCAATTATTAACGTGAAAAATATTATCAAACCCTGCACAAAATTTACATGCATTGTATACTTTTTTTTTTCCTTGGGTAGTATTGTATACTCCTTTGAACTCTGCACAAAGAATCAAAGATCATGCCGGAGTAGCGTGATAGTTCACTACTTTATACTCCCTCCGAATTTACATGAGTTTTTGGAATCTACAAAGACGACTTTGAGAGATGAAGTTGATCCAGATCTTAAAACAAGATTTGCACTTTCTCTTGTTTTCCGGCTTCTGAAGTTCAGGTCATGCTTCATGACGGATACTCCTTTGTAAGAGACTTTTCCTACTTGTTGGAATCATTTGATACCTTGACTTTACTCCTCTATTTCAACTTGCTTTTTCTGCAGGAACCATGCCCGAGCAGTTTCAAATTTTGCTTCAGAATAAACCCACCAGGTAGTTTTAATCCTTCATAGATACAACATGGTTAAAACTACACTAGCGCTAGTCGAAGAACAGTTTTGCACCAGGAATCAGACCGCACAAAACTTAGCGGTCTAAAAATAAAATTAACCATGTACATCCGATTTTTTAGGGTTAGGAGATCGAACAATATCATTCTATTTTGAGGTCATCTATACAAAGTTCCAAGTGACCAAATGTTTAATGCTATAGATCATCTCCAAGTCCTAATTCATCATCCAGATCATCTTGTTCTTCAAAGAGCTTTATAAACCGTAACTGTTCTTGCTGCCTTTTCCGCTTTCTCCAAAACTTGTATCCACCAATGACCCCAACTATAACAATAACAGTGACAGTGGCACTGATGAGTATCACCACACCAATACTTAATCCCTTTTTTTCGCTGGCTGGAGGGGATACATGAGGTTCTGAAGCAATACATAGAAGATAGATTAGTAATCCAGGAAGAAAAATTGGAAGGAAGTAACAGCAGAAAATTTGAAAACCATCTAGACGGACAGAAAGCAGAAGACAAAGTCAAATTAAAAACAATTACAGCCTAATCTGGAATTAATCACTGCAGTCTGATCTCATAACACCATAATTGAGGCTGATGCTGCCTCAAAACATACTCAGTAGTAAGAGAAAGGTAGACTCGTACAAGGATGGGCATAAACTAGAACAAAAGGTCCCTGCTGACTCTGAGGCGGTTTCACAATAATCACAACGCAATATTTAAGTAATCAGCTAAGAACAGGGCAATTCACAAGGAAATCCCAGATTGCATTGAGGCTTGAGCTTTATAAGCAGAGAATCTACTGGTTCCACAGAGTCTCAGAGGGCCTGTGAACGCATGATGCGACTACCTTAGTACAGATATAAGAGAGTTTTACCTGCACTAAGATCCACACACTCTGGGCAAGAGAAAGTAGCATTAAATTGTTTTTCTTTTACGAGAGTATATAACGCATCCGAAGAATTGAAATTCGAAGGACAAAGCTCCCATTCATCGAAGACATCAGCATGCTTCCAGAGAAATTTATCCTCCTCATAAAGGCCACATCTCTTGCATTTCTTACTAGAAAATTCTGTCAAAGGCTACAACATCATAACAAGAAATGGTTAGTTCCACCGCCAACGGTACCAGCCACCAAGTCATCTACACATAGATGACCTTCAAAATTTCTAACATAATAATTTGTCAACAAAAAAAGGACAGTCACAAAATACCACACCAATATATTCAAAAGCAAATGCTTAAGCCAAGGGAAGTGCAACCTTCTAAACATTTAGAACAACATACAATACCAAAACGTATCATGGCTAGCCTAGTCAAGTAGTCAACTCAAATTCAACTAACCATTACCTTTAGAAATCTATGTATCCTACATTAAGTTTGTGACTTTTGCCTAATGGAGCAATGATATCCTTATGCACTAAAATAGAGCCCAAAGGTGTCCGAGGTTACTCATAAGGTAGCAGACAGGGATAATTCATTTGTTCAGAAAGTTCTAGTGGCATGGTTGAGCCTTTGAATAAAAAAACCTACATTTTTCATCTGAAAGATTTTCCAGTATATTCAAATATTCAATAACTAGAATAATAGATACTAGAACTGTAACTGCATTAGATGCAGACTATCTAAGTGCGGTCTACAGGTGAACAGTTTTTTTCCCCGGGACTAATTACAAAAGGAGTATAGTAGTATACAATAAGAAAGCGTTATGTACAAAAGTGACCAGGAGTCGGTTAACACGAATCGGTCATATACTTAGATGGAACCTCCACTGTGAGGTAGAAAAACAATCAGAGACTGAAGAAAAGAGAAAACACAATTAAAAATGAAGCATGATAGACGGAAAAACTGTAATGAGAAGAAAAGGAAAAGAATAAAGAATGCGAAAGCATTTTTGAAAGAGAGTTCCAAAGAGATTTCAATGAGAAATATCAGTATAATGAAAAATCAAGACGAAGGTAATACAAACTGTATAAAGATCACAAAGGCAATGGTTAGTTAAAAAGCAAATGACTAAAGTTTAAACCAAAAAAAAAATCAAATTAGTGATCTTACACTCCAATTTTCAAAAAAACAACTTCTCCATTATCTCCGACGTCATATATTTGCGAATGCTTAATTCTGTAAGACTAACAGATGGTCTGAAATGGAGCACATTCAAGTGTAGTATTCCCTCCTTGCGCAAGTAATAAAGTGATGAAAAAAAATACATTCGTATGTTTCCAATGTAATTTATTTAACGTGAACAAAGGATACTGAAACAAGCAGGTGAAAATAATAGTTCCATTTTCTCATCTTCACCATAACATTTAAACCATCCATTGTCAACATCATGAATACTCAAAGAGCACATTACCGGCGACTCATACAAATCCTTGCTTAAAATTGATGAAAACAAGGCGTTATTGTTCAATCAATTGCTCTTCACCAGCAAGAATAATGCACAACGTATCACAAATGGGAGCCTAAAGCAATGCTTGATATGTGTAATTTGTCAAGTTTATATAGAGTATAGACGTGACATGGAAATCGTAGCCAATTATTGAAGCATCTGTAGTGTACCACATGACTCGGATATTCATTCATTAACCTAAAAGCAAACTAAAAGCAAACAAGCTCCAGGCAGTTGATCATAATACAGCAATTGAAATGACAGAAAACGCTATTGTACTCTGTATATAATATGAACAGTCAAACAAACATGATACTATAAATAAAAGTGAATGAACAGTCTGGATTTGTAACCAAGCAAAGTTAGAGAAAACCTGCCATGATTCTTCCCCTTGAAAAGTAAAGTCAACCTTGGCTTTCTTTACATCTGGCAATACAGTTTTGTTCTCTCCCTTGCACCGAAAATATACTGTTGGTTTACCTATCAAGTCATGAGTTGTATATAGATGGATAGACTGCAGTGTTACAACTGCGGCTGGCACATTTTCTGCAGATAAGCACAGCATATATGCATATTGATCAGAAAATCAAAGCCTTAGTCTTTACAGGTGCGAGGCTGTGATGCTCAGACTCGGACCCATGGTTCCGACTCGGACACGGATCTGAGTGTCCGATCCTTGAAATCTTAAAATCAAGGACTCGGGTAGAGGATCCGTGAGTTATTTTGGACACGGCATTTTTCTGAAATAATAAAAGTATCTATACATATTTAATATTTATTTATGAACTTAAAAATATCTATACATATTTAGTTATTTACTTATCAATCTAGTTTTCTTACCATATAAAAAAATAAAACCCTTAGATAACGCCTCATTAGATAACTCCTGCTTCAATTTTCTATGCAAAATAATTTACTCCTTGATAAATACTCCGTATAAAGAAAGATTACTCGAGCTTCATTCACCCACAACAACTTTCTCCTTCGTTTTCAAGTCATCAACAAAATTATTTTTTCTTTTATTATTCTCTGGCTCCCTCCTAGAAACCTTCAAAAGAGAAGGGATCCATTTCACACCGAAGGGTCGGACACAAAATCCATATCCGGATCCGTATCCGAGACGGGTTTGCCGGATCCTCAGTGGAAACTGAAGAGTCCGCACAGGTGTGGGGCACACTGAGGCGAGGAGGGCTCGAAGGGACAAAAGGCAAGGCGAGAGATAAAGGCACGCGCCTTGTCGACACAAGGCACACAAATTTTGGAAGGAATTTTATAATTTTAACGTAAACTTTTGTGTGATATTTCCCTTTCTTTGGATTTTAAAAAGAACTAACATGTGAATAAATGTTGGGGACATTATGCCACAAAGAAAGGCATATAAAGAAATTGAAATTGCGTTTTAGTGCTAGGCAACGTCTTGTCTAAAAGGCATACCGACACATTTTGGCTAGTGCCTCAATGCAGCCTTGGGATTTAGCGCGCTTGACGCGTGGCTTTTAAAATAAGATCATAGCAACACTATAAATATGAATCATGAATCATTGTAAGGCAAAAGGCAACTTAGAGACATAGCGCTGATTAGCTGAAAGTTCTGAACGCACTACTATAATTATTGATTGGCTGAACTCATAGCAAAATTGGTCATGAACTCCTTACATAGATCATGAACATTTACAAGGAATGGTCAGATTTCATGAAGGCATTTTGGAGACCATGATGGGCCAAGCAAGGGAAGAGACAGTGTCGTCACTTTTGCTCGGCAGATGTGTATGAATAGGGCAGATGTGTAAGTCAGTTGTAAGGAATTGCTGCAATCAGAAGAAAAGGAAATACAGGTTCGGTCGTTCGGAACTCTGTGTAAATTTAATAGCTTATGTTTTGCCAAGGGCGGAAAATCATGTTAATTCTTACAGACCTAAAGGAAATATAGAGTGTGCTGTCTCAAGATGTGTATCGAGTGGGACACATAAATGGGACACAAAAATGGGACAGGGGATCATTGCTTGTTTTTAGAAAACAATTTTGGGACAGTAAAGGGAGGGTAGGGGGAGAAGAAAAGGAGGAGAAAGGAAGGAGAAATGGATTGGGTGTGTATGAATACAATTTCCCTCCAAATCTTTCCAATTTGCCTTGGAGAAGGTTTTCTCCGTCTCAATTTCCCTCCTATCTTATTTGTTAACCAGAAAAAGGACTTGAAATCCCTACTTTTCCTTCCCCTCCAAATCAACCCATCCAAACAAGTCCTTAGGGATGAGCTTCAGTACTCGGGCCATGCCATGACAATCCTTTCCCTTCAGCTTGTAGATTAAATTCAGGGAACGGCCATGCTATAATCATATAATGGCTCCCAAGTTGCTTATCTAACCATTAAATGTCAATAAATATCCTCAATTTAGTAAGTAAATTTTGTTAAATTGAAAGTCAAAACACCCCCTGAATAGTGAAAACATCATTCACAAAAAAACGAAGCTACTATATAGCTTGGATATGTAACCAAATCTTCCACGCTATCCCGTAGATTTTATTTTCATTTCACCAATGGACTTCAATCATTCCACCACAAGAGTACTCCCTATGTCCCCTCCAATTGTTTACATATTCTAATTTCATCCCTCACAGCCAGTAGTTTACATCTTCCTAAGTCACCAATCTCAGTGGAGAACGGATGTGATGTTTCCTTAATTCACTTGTATCTCTAACAAAAAAACTGAACTAAAAGTAAATGTAAACAAATGACGAGAATATCCAATCTTGCCGCAGTGACCAGTGACCACACTTCCTATTGCAAACATTACCACCTGACCTAACCAGTGAGAAAATTTAACTTAGATCCGTTCACAAAATTTGAACAAGTTCTAGACACTGTATGATCAAAATTAGAAGCGCATCGTCCAAAACAATAAATTATATCACGCGATCAAGTTGAATCGAATAAAAATGTGATAACCCTAATTTGGTAATTAACAACAATAACATCAAAGAAATTAACAACGATTAAGAAATTGAAGGAAAATGAAGCATACCGGGGAAAGAAGAAAGAAGGATCGAAATCAAGAAGGTGAAAGCAGCAGGAAACCTAGAATTCATCGAACATAACATTAATTTTTGGGAATAATAATCAAAATTAAACTCCGAAAATGAATGAATAGGGTTTGAAAGATGCTTTGGTAAATCTAGAAAAAGTCGTTAGCTGAGTAACAGAGTGGAAGAAGCAATGGCGGTATCTACGGAGGTGTTACCACCTTTGCTCCGTTTTTTTAAACGGGTTAATTAGGAAATTGCCTCCAAACATTTTGGGTCCTGTATTCGGTTCTAAATATTTTTAGGGATATTCTACGGCGTACCCTCGTGTTTTTCGGTTTTCTATGTTGTACCCCTACATTTTATAATTTATATGGTATACCCTTAAACTTCTTATTTATTCTCCATAATGACCTCCTTCAAATCTCCATTAACACTGTTACTGTAAAAAGTCATAATTTGACATTTATTTTGACTTATTAATGTGGTATCACCATTCTATATAGAAAGTATCTCAAATATCTTTAACTAAACATAAACTTCTATTAAAAAACATCACAAATTCTTATTTGCAACGGCACTATCCGTCGCAAGCTTGTGACGGATACCGTTTTCTCTCACAAAATACCCACTTTTTCTCTCTCTGCAATACTATTCATGTGGTCCCCTTTCTCCATTAACTCATTTTGTATCCATTTTATCTCACAAAATATCCGTCACAAATGGTGACCCGTCGCAAGCAAGACTTACTAAAAAAACATATGCTATAAAGCATGAAATAATAATAGCAATTTGATAAAATTGAGTTAGATTTGTATACTATTTGGTTGTTTAATGATAATTCGGCGAACTAATAAATAAATGAGAAGGTTGTCGAGTAATTGAAATGTTAAATAGACGATTTAATAGATAAATTAAGAAATTAAGCTAGCAAAACTAATAAATAAGGTCATTGTATAGACTGATGTATAGAGTTTAAGGGCACACGATAGAATTTAAAAAAAGTAGGGGTACAACGTAGAAAATCGAAAAACACGAGGGTACACCGTAGAATATCCCATGTTTTTATACGTGTTAATTTGTTTTAAATGTTTGAGATTACATACAAATTGATTCAAGTTTTAAATTTCGATAATTTTACGTTTACCATCGCCACATAACAAGCGACCAAGCGTTATCAAACATAATTCTCCACTTCAAGTCACACCAAAATAAATTACCACTAATCAATCTATCGGCTTAACAAAATGCTTAGAATAAAACCTTAAGTTTGATCTAAAAACTAACCATTGAATCTTTAAAACTAATTTGTCTCAAAAAACACATAATTGCTAAAACTATTGGAAGTATGTTTTGTGGTGTAGTCCCTTACAATAAGGCGTCGATGGAGTTGAGTGGAAAGTGAGAAAAGCATGTAGAGAACATCCTAACCGAAGGATAAGTTACAAACCATGAGAAAGGTTGATCGACAAGATCAAGACGACCATAGAAGTAGCAACCACCATAACATTAATGTCAACATTTGTCGCAACCTTCATGTTTAATGTGGCATTCACCATAATACGAGGTAGTAGACGTAAACACAACACTTGGTGCAGAGAATTGTGTTTAACAATGGTGGTTGTATAGGTGGTAGTAGAGGTAAAATTGTTGGAATTTTGAAATTAAGTCGATTTGCACGTAATTTCAAATATTTGGGGGCAAAATTGCACATATTGAAACATCTGGGGCAAAAATACACTTAGTCCCAAACATTTAGGGGCAATTAATTACTTTTTTAAACAAACAAACAAGGAGTTATTGAGGTATGGCCACTATCCGGATTGATTCTAATGGTAAAAAGTCTATATATTAACCATGAAGTCAGGGTTTGATTCTCATTGAATTTAGATGGGACACTGATAAATCCACTATCGGTTTTACTAATGTCACTCAAATTATGAAAAAATGAATAGTAAAATGTCCATATAGTTAGCTTGTATTTGAGTGACGTTAAAGAAAACAGTTCTGGCATTATCACCGCCCTTTAAATATAGTATTATTGTCCTATTGGTATGTGCTTCGTAAACACCACTTTAAATCCTCATTAAAGACCGATGGTTTGCCCTGACCTTGGACCATGTAAGGGTCTATCTTAAACCTAAACTTTTATCTACGAAAAAAACAGAGTTATATGTAGCCGCTCGACAAGCTTTTGGAATCAGTTTGATCAAACCGAGTTTAGATCTTAGCTCAAAATTTGAGTCAAGCCTAACCAAATAGACTATGAACCGATGACATGAATGAGTTATTTTTCCAAACTTATAACTTATTGGCAGATTGTAACCTTTCTAGGTAAATTAGTGGTGTAGATGTTATTGGGATCTTGAAGAGAGTTTTTGTAATATCCGGATATTTTGGAATCCGCAAAGGAACCTTGGATGCGCGATAGACCTTATTCTAGACGAGAGGTCATTCGGGAGCGAGTTGTGGCTATAAAGTGGACCAAGTGTTTGTAACCTATGCTAGACTTAGTTGAGTCGTTATAATACTCGTCTACAGAAGAGTTGTCTTTGAACTGTCATAACTTAAGATGTAGACATGATATTTATGTGATTCTAATTGGAGATTCTAGCGTGTTGTCTTAAGATTTCAACGGTAGGCCACACGCCCAAAATGACCAAGAAACGAGTGAGATATAACTGTTTTACAAATACTGGTCATTGTTGATAACTGGAGTTTCACTCGGCCGAATGAAGGTCCACTCGTTCGAGTGAAGTTCCACTCGACCGAGTGCTTCTGCACACCCCACATGATTAGTGCTTCTGTGGTGGCTGATTAATTAGTGATTTGGTTAGTTAATATGAGTAATTATTAGTGAGCCTTAATAAGGGGTTTTGGATTGTATTGGAGTATAGGATTCTTAGTGACGGTATTATGTGAATCTTATAAGATGTGACGGTCTTGCGAGACGGAATCTTGTCGAATGGGTTTTGCTTGCAGATATGTTAAAAGGTAGGTTAATCATAGTCGGTTTCAATATTGGATGCATTGTATTTACTATAATTGATATTGATTTGCCTCACATGATTAGTGTATGTGAATACAACATGATTAGTGTTAATGATTATGAATAAGTAATGGTAATAATGGTTAGTTGAGTAATGCAAGTAATTAGTGGTCATGTTGGATGAGTCACATGGGTATGAATAACATGGAACATGATAATGGCAAGTTGAGCGTTGATGTGTATGTTGGTTAGTCACGTTAAATAATGAGTCAGAATTGTTGGACAAGCGATGGATACTTTCATCGTGTATTATGCATGTTGGTAAAGGTAACAAAATATTGGTTGATTGTTGTTCAGGAAACAGAAGGCGGTTGGGAGACCATCTTCCGCTTGAGTTGCCTCTTGGAGCTTCCCACTCAAACTTTATGAGGAATGTGCACATTAATGATTCGATTTTGGAGAGACGCGTGTGGTTGAGACACATCGCCTGACAGGGGACCACGAGTAGCTCTCGGGCCCGGTGTCGTGGACGTATTCCTGGCACCTTTGCGTTGTGAGTACGGCTGGACATGTTCCAATACTCGGGATAGAGATGTTGGTTATGAGTACGACTGGACATGTTCCAGTACAGTGAGGTGAGTTTCATTGTAGTTATTAGCATCGTACGTCATGGTCTTATATAATCATTGCATCTTAATTGTATTGCATGTTTAATATGTTTAATTATATTGAAATTGGCGTTTTTGATGTTGTTTAATTGTCACCCAATTCTGGGTTGGTCTATGTTGATCCATATGATATTTCTGATCATATGGAGAATAGCTTATGTCAGGTTGTTTAGTTAGCACGTGAGAGTTGGACGAGTATCGACGGTTACGAGTCGTACATGATAGTTAGAGGTGTAACTAGATGTGAGTTGTATTTTCATTTAATGGTCAAGTTTGTATAACATTAATCAACATTTATAAAATAAAGTGTTCTTGACCGTATCTCCGACTTCACGACCTCGAAAAACTGTGAAGGTAATGTTTTCTTTATCTTGGCCGAATGACCGAGGTGTCGTTTCATGCCCAGTTGAATAAAACGCATATCATTATAATTCAAGAGAAAAAAAAGTTTCAGATAATGTGGTTGATTATTTTTGTTTGATAAGCTTACACAATATCATATATAAACCCGTGTCAAAAGTACTAGATTGAAGATGTTCTAAAGTGATATTACAAGAGACATCTACAACTCCTGGAAGACTAATAATTGACATTGTTCTATGGCATTTGAAATTCTTCATCATATGAAAAAAAATCTTGGGATGGTTGGACACATGGCGCTTTAGTTGGACATATCTAAAGTTTAGTTCAATTGAGTGAAATGTGTATTTTTAAAAGAGTACTATCTATAAATTTGTAGGAAAACTAGTGTATATACTATTAGGACATTTCATAATTCTATATCATCAAATTTTATTGCTTGTAAATTAGTTTCCATTTAGTTAACAATAACCTAACAAACTATAGTTCAACATTATACAATATATTACTATATCATTTACTTTGTAGGTCATTATCTAGATTATACAAAAAATGTATTTTCTTGGTAATTTTCCACATTTATATAACATTTATTAAAAGTCGATGGGATTGCACAAATACATTACATTAATAAGAAATAGGAAATTGATTTTTAGATGAACCAATTAATTTAGTAACATCATCATATCTATTTTTCATAATAGGTTTGCAAAATTATCTAAACAATTGGGTGCATTAAGTTACCATAACAAGTCTAAGGCGCCTATAACACTCTTAATATTTCAAATAAGACCATTGTACAATGTAGAACGATTCCTCATGATATGTTCCTTATTCAAGCATATCAACAACGACAATGTTGTACCATATATCAATCTTATACATGATCAACGGTTAGAGCTTGCGGTTAGAGCTTGCTTTCTTAATTTGTGAGAGTTATTTCAATCAAATGGAGTTTGATCAATTGCATTTCCCGGTGGATCATAATTGCATATTCCTATGAAACCACCATGCCCATGACATTTTTGACGATAACACCCGACTCGTTTTGTACCTGCCCAAACTACTTGGGTAAAATGCCCACATTCTGTCCAATCTTTTGTACATTTTTTCGTCCTAAAATCAAAATATTCAGACTCAATTGCCCAATCTTCAACCATACGAGCGGGGGTCCAATGATCCAATCGACCCCAAAATAGGTTCTCCCCGTATGGTCCCATAGAATGCACCATATCACAATTTGAAGCTAGTTTTGAAGCGTGACGTCTAGCTATTCGTGCTAACTTTTTATCCCAAATTAAAGGGGGTACGCCATATTTTGCTCGAACAACATTGTGTGCCTTTAAAAATTCACGAGCCATAGGCTTTCGAATGCGTAATGTTTGATGTATTTTATTGATATTTTCTTCAACATGATTAAGGATATCTTGTGGATTAATAGCCACGGAAAAAACAAGGAAATGTAACGATATTAACAGGACATGAAGGATTACTTCAGGGGTCCTGAGCAACATTGTGGGAGAGAAAATCACACTTTTGTAACAAAAGATTGTGTAAGAAATTGTTTTTGTGATATCTTTCGAATGTTTTGTGTAATTGTATTTAGTACTATATTTAGTGTTTATGCTTAATTAATAATTACCATTTTGTATAGATAATTAGTTAAAACACGTGTTGTATTACAAGATCATGGGTTACCTTGAATTTGCATATTTAGATTGTTCATGAGGGGTGTAATTTAATAAATAATGATCAATTTTTATTTTGTTGATAAAAATATCATTTACATGTTTTTTGAAAAATGAATGTTTATGGATGTTGGTCGACTCCTTAATTATGTATGTGCTTGAGAATTTTAAAATAATATACGAGTACAATGTACTTATATAAAATGTATTCTCTACTTCCCTAGTCTTTACACAAGGCAAACCCGATCATTTATGTGTATAACTCGTGAGACCGAACATGGCCCCCCAATTTTGAGGTGCCCAATACCTGGAAATGCTACATTCTTGGAAAATACTAACATGTTTGACTTTGTAACATCAGTTGTACGTAGGTTGGTTGTAGTGTCCAATACGTTGATACGAGCTTTTGGAGACAATTTTATTTTAGACCGCTGGTAAGAGTAAACGGTTTTACAGGACACAATAAATAGGAGATTAATTGAGTATAAACCTTCTAAAGCAATGTAAGGACATTTCTTTCATCTTATGTAATCATCATGCATGCATAAGATCTAGTTAAGTTTTAAGACCAAACTTAAATAATTAAACTCATATGAGATATGAGTTATTAATCTGAAATTCGATTTCTAACAAGTGATATCAGAGCATTACGGTTGTTACATGCATGATCGGATTTATATTTTTCGCGTTAATGAGATTAACATACACATATAATTCGAAAATTTGTGACTTTTTATGATAAATCACCAAATTTTGCATGTTGTTTGTGATCCTAAAATGGTTTTAGGTCATAAAAATAATTTTATGGATATTTATTCTTCATTTTATATTTATTTGCATATTTTTGAAGTTTAAATCGGTTTTAAACATCAATTTATGGGAAAAATAGTAAAACTTGGTTTATGGCCGTCATTTTTGGATATGTTCTCACATGCATATTTTATATGTTGTATATACAATTTCGTAACAAAATGAGTTATTATGTATGGATTATGAATTTTATGAGATAAATTGTCATTATATGAGAAAAAATGGGTATATAAGGTTATATTTGGAACTTGACCTTGAAAATTTTATGCGATGTCACATGTAATATTTACAGTACATATGTAATTTTTCAGATCTAAACATCTACTTTTGCATGATTAATGATTTTTAGAGTAAAAATCATATTAATAGTGACTAAATTCAACTTTAATAGTTAGAGTTGGAATTTGGCCATGAAATTTTTACACAATGTCCCATGAAATATTTACAGTATGTATGTAAATTTTGACACTTTCTTATCTCGTGATGCATGATTTATGATTTTAATGGTTAAAATCAACTAAATAGTGACTAATTGTGTTAAAAATAGTTAATAATAAAATTATGGCATGAAATTTTACCAACAAATGTCTTATATGATGGTACATCATATCCAAAGTTTAAAAGTCAAAATTTTTTTGGTTTTATGATTATTAACTTTTTATGAGATAATTGTTAATAATTGAATTTTGGAGTCATAAAATTAAAAATTCGAGTTTGGCCTGAAATTTGGGTCTTTTCCAGATTCTAAAAGGTATTTTAGGAAGACTAAAAATTTATTGCTATTTTATTGCAAGTTTTTATAATAAAATTGGATTTTTGGATATAAAAACATGTATTTTTCGATTTATTTGAGAAATAAATTAATTATTTTGCATGAGGCCAATTTATGAGGTTCTGGAATTTTAGAAATTTCCAGAATATTCAAAAATTTTAAATTTTGAATTTTCGAATTTTTATTGACTCATTTGGTCATTTTCCTTTATTTTTCCGTAAATACGAATAACTAACGAACAATAAAGTAAAAACAAGTTTAATCATGATCAAAATTAGTAAGGACTAAATTTTGATATCTAAAAGTGTTAGAATGATTAACTTGGACATAAATGAGATTTATGTAATTATTGGTGATTTTAAAAGTTAATATCACGCATATCCGTAAAATCGTAAACAAATATACGATATTTGCTCAAGTAAGGCGATTTGGCATTAAAAATTGGCATGTGCATACACATTTTAATAGTGCATTTTATTTAATATGAATGTCATATTTGGATTGTTTTATATAATTTGGAATTATGTAATTTTTCTTAGTTTGACCTTAGTTTTAATCGATATTACCCGTAATGTAAAGGAATATTGATTAAGTTGCAATTTATGTGATCTTGTATCACCGGCTTGTAATTTAATAGATTTAATTGAAGTTTTTCAATAGAATAGTTCTATTGTTTTATTGTAATTCCGGAGATTCCAAAAGACGGTTCATTCGAAAAGGTGTTTCGACAAGACGGTGTTTTCTTGGAAGACGTACTTTTGAAGTTCAAGGGACCAAGGAGTTGGTTTCCAAATATGTAATAGTTAATAAGATTTTCTATTATTAGGAAGGTCATACTAGGACTTTATTGCTTTATTGCTTTATTGCTTTACTTTTACTTTATTTATATGTTTGCATGCATAGCCAAATCGCCATAACATGCATTTTAAATAATCGTTAAAAACGACCGTGTCAATTATAATTATCGAGTTCACCATTTAATTCACTTAAAGGTGATATATAATAAATTAAATTGACAAAACCTCTATGTTATTTAAACAATTGAGATTAGCCTTACCAAATAGTAGAACCCATGGGCTTCTATTTTGTGAGTGGTGCAGTGCTAGTCCAGTGGGGCAGTACGAACCCCATTACGTAGGATAAGTGGGGCGATGAGGTGGATTCAGTCCAGTGGGCGGATTGCATCTCGATGTACTCGAACTGTGGTTTGTACTCAACGCAAGTGTAGATGACCAGTAGTCAATGTGTTCCTGGCTAAGATGAATAAATAATGATTTTTCATCGACGGAGAGCTCTAGTGTAGAACCGATTAAAAGTTAACCCGCCAAACCATATCATTGAGTCGGAGTTCCAGTGGGGTTCACGATTTTGGTGGTATAGGGTTTGGGTCTTGGAATCATTTATAAAATTGGATAGAGGTCATTTTATAGATGCCTTAACTTGTTTTAAAATATTTACAAGTTAATTAAAACGACGAGTGTTTAATATCTTCGATCTTTAATTTTGTAGTTAAGTCTTTCAAATCATCATCGATTATGTCAACTTCCACAAACTCAAACACCGTAACTCATGCTTCATGGCTACGATCCTTTATGGATCGTTGCAAGCTTGAAAAAAATGGGGCAAACTTTGTCGATTGGGATGCCCAACTTCAGCTGGCCGCTCAAGGTGATGGTAAAACTCAATACATCGCCGAGGCTTCACCTGTCGCACTTACTGATGATGCTAATGCCGCGACTAAGCGGGCCTATGAGACCTACCACAAAGAGTCCGCGGCGATCAAAAATGTTTTGATCTTCTCAATGGAGCCCAAGCTTAAAAGGAGTGCTATTAAACTTAGCATGCTAAACTTGAAACAATGTTCTCGAAGGCTTCGAGTATTGTCCGAGCTTAAAAGGAGTCCGCACCGCCTATGAAATCTACTCTAAACTTGTAACAATGTTCTCGAAGGCTTCGAGAATTGTCCAATATGAGACGGCATTCGCTTTCTTTGATCTCAACCTAAAGGAGGGCCAAAAAGTTAGCTCTCATGTGCTTAAGCTTATGGAGCATGTTGAGACCTTAAGATTGCATCAAGTGGAAATTCCCAAAGAACTTGTGATTGATAGAATCCTCCACTCCTTGTCTAAGGTTAAATCTTATGTACAATTCCGGGTGAATTTCAACATGAGAAACCAAGATGTATCCCTTGATGAGTTGCACAATATGATTGTGCAAGCCGAAAGGGACATGGGACTAATTGTTAGTACCCTAAGGATGTGCTCAATGTTAACACAAAGAGTAAAGGGAAGTTCAAAAGAAGTGGGAAGAAAGGCAGGAAGCAAACTTCCGATGATGCAAAAAAGTTGGCTTCGGAAGCTAACACCGGAATCCCAAGAAAAGCTCCCTTTAAGGAGTCAAGTGCTTTTATTGTAATGACAAAGGGCATTGAAAGAGAAATTGTTCCAAATATCTTAGTTATCTAAAAACTGGGAAAATTCTTCCAGTAGGTAAATAACTATCTTTATTTTATGTTTTATCTCAACTTTGGTATGATGATACAAGTTGTGATTTAAATGCTCTTCTTATTTGAATTCGGGCATGCAAGCAAAGATAAAGGAAAGGAAAAACAAGCGTAAACGATGAAATGGGAACTAAAGGTAGCTCCCTTGGAGATGATCAAGGAGCTTGGTTTTCGTTTAATTTGCTCATGATTTAAGTGTTGTTATTTCGAACTTTAAGACCATGTTAATTTTCTTTTTAGACAAGGAAATTAGTCCTTAAAACAATGGTTGTATTTTGGATAATTGGTGACTTGGTTTTCAATCCAAGTCACTATCATTTATTTATGGTTATGTTCTTAATTTCTCTTTCAACACTTGCAAATCACAACATAAAATTGAATTGATTATCATGTTCACTGTATAATTCATTGAAAGCTTATAAGCATAAAGGCTTATATCGTCATCAATTCATAAGGAATTGAGTTTCGAACTCAAATGAAAGGAAAGTTATAAACCACCCATACTATCAAGCTATTAATCAAAAAATTTCCATTTTATCTCACAAATATCACTAATAAGATTATATGACGCACACATTCCGACTTCATAAATCGTTGCTTGTGGCTAGTGGCTCTCCTTGGTAATAAAATGTGATTATTACAAGAATAGAGAGAGAAAATGATTTAAGAAAACCGCAATAGATATGATCTATTGAAGAATAGTAGGATCTATTATTTCGGTTGTGTGAAAGATTGAGAAGATAGATTAGGTTAAAAGTTCTCAATTTATTTTGTGGATGGGATCTACGATTGAGAAAATCTACGCCTTTTTGATCAACGTCGCTCCTTTGGATATACTTTAAGAAAGAGTTCTTAAAACTACTGAGGAAGTAGATCCAAAGTAAAATTTTGCTTCTATCCTTGGATAGAGGGATCTACGACGATTCCCAGGAAATACTTTAAGAAAGAGTTCTTAAAATTACCGATGAAGGAGATCAAAAGTAAAATTATTTATCTATCTATGGAGGGGATCCATTTTGGAGTTTCGCTCGCACAAGAATGTACTATAAGATAAGATTCCACTACAAAAAAAGCGCGACATACTGACGGAATTCCTGACGGAATTTTTATTCCGTCAGTTTTTTTCAAAGGACTGACGGAAGAAATTCCTGACGGAAATTCCCTCACAAGCCGTCAGTAAAATCCGGCGCGTTGACCAAAGTCAATGGCGGCAAAAATTACTGACAGAAACTCCGTCAGAATTCGTCAGATTATATTGGCGCGTTGACAAAGTCAATGGCGGTAAAGGTATCTGACGGAAATTCCGTCAGAAAACTGGTTTACTGACGGAAATTCCGTCAGAACATTGCTTTAGTGACGGAATATTAACTGACGGAAATTCAGTCAGAAATGCATTTTAGTGACGGAAATTCCGTCAGAAAGTTGTGACGGAAAATCCGTCAGATGTCTGCTTTAGTGACGGAATTTCCGTCAGGATTCTCAGCTTTTTTTTTCGAAATATTATAAGTTTATAATATTAATGATTAATAACTACTACAATATATAACTACAAAAAAAAGCTACAAAAAAAATATTTATATATATTTATATATATATATATATATATATATTATTGTATAAGCAAACAATATTAATAACTACTATTTACGAGTATAAACAATAACTACTATTTACGAGTATAAACAATAACTACAAAAAAAGCTTTATATTATTGTATAAGCAAACAATAACTCTACTATTTACGAGCTATATAAACAATAACTACTATTTACTAGTATAAACAATTAATAACTACTACAATATATAACTACAAAAAAAAACAAATAATTAATAAATTATACAATCAAAGCTATATATATTATATATATTATAAGTTTAATTAATTTATGAAGCAAACAAACAATAACTACGACTATTTACGAGTATCATTTTTCTTTAATGTTAGAATTTGTAATAATAAACACGCATGTAGTAATTAGGAGGGTGCTATTTTGTGAAGATTAATGAAGAATTCATATGAGATTTGATTTTAAATTTAAATAAGAATATGATGGTTATTAAAAGGAGAACGATTATGAAAAATATTACATATGCTGTATAGACTATTCATGTATGTGGGGTACGGGCTTTATTAATAATTTGTAATAATCTCTCCATCCGTCTCATTCAATAGTTTACATTTAATGTTGACGACAGTTAAGTTGGAAGCTTATGAATTCATTATAAAATAGGTAAGATAATAAATAAAAATGCACTGGAATATTATAAAAGTAAGAAAAGAAATGACTAAAATGTATTACTGACGGAAATTCCGTCAGTGATTTGTAGTACTGACGGAAATTCCGTCAGATGTGTCCTTTTAAATTTTGAATTTTGAACATTTGAAAAGCCACGTAAGTATATATCTGACGGAAAATCCGTCAGTTAAGCAAAATACTGGCGGAATTTCCGTCAGTAATCCGTCATAAATTTTTTTAATACCCCCTGATTCAGTCGCGTTATTTTCCCCAATTCATAAAAATTCCCAATTATTTCCCTAACCCTAAATCGCACCCGACGGAAAACCCTTCACCACCCCCTCCACCACACCCTCCACCACTACTCTTGCCACCCTATTTCACTTCCACCACCGTCACCGTCATCTTAAGGTAAACATTCATCCTTCTCTTTCTTTAATTTCTGATTTTATGCTCTTTTCTTAATTTCTGAATCAATTAGTTAGTTTTTTATTGTTATTATATATGTTAATTGACTTAGGATAGAAGCCTTGCTTGATTTAGGATAGATGCCATAATGTTTGATGAGTTATGTAAATATTTGATTAATTATTTTAAGTTTTGATTAATTATGCTAATTTTGGTTTAATTATGCTAATTTTGGTTTAATTATGCTAATCAAAGTTAAAAATATAAAAAGGTAATAGTATAGCTAATTTCTTATACGTATTAAATATAAAAGATTGAATGAGTTAAAAATACAAATGTTTTACTTATATGCTAGAAGTGCCTTTAATTATGATGACTTTATTATTTATATTGACCTAGTACCCGTTCAAAAATTACTCATTGGGAGTAATTTTTGAATAGTCCCCGTTTTGGGACTGTCTTTGTACGTTTCAAGTCACTTAGGTAGTAAACATGTTATTGTGATTTATTAATGAGAAAAGAATTCGGTTACAATTCCTTTAATATTCTTTGAGTACATATGTGGAAAAATTATTTTTTCTACATTGTGTATTTGAAGAACGGATGGGAATTGCTGCCGAATTTTTTTGTCATTAATAAATCACAAGTGCGTGTTTGCTAGTGACTTGAAACGTACATTGATGGGTTTAGGTTGGAGTGATAAGGACCCATGAAAAACAAATAAAGAAATATTATTATTTGTTAACTGAATTGCTATGCTAAAATGTTTAATTAATATGTATTTATTTTGCTTATAACTTTGTTTTTTAATCTTTTAACATATATATAAATCTGGCCAATATATATGTAGATTCATAATAACATGAAAAGAATAGAGCGACAGTGGATGTATGAAAGATTAGACGATAAAAAGAAACCTAAGCGTGAATTTGCAAATGGGGTGAAGGAGTTTCTTAAATTTGTGGAACAAAGTAGTGTGTACAAGGATTTAGGTGAAACGAGGTGTCCGTGTAAAAAATGCAATAACGGCGCTTTTAAAAAGATAAGGGATGTTCAAAATCATTTGTGGTCAAATGGTTTTATCGAGAATTACTATGTATGGACATATCACGGTGAAAAACGTTCTACGAAAGGAAGTACAAGCAGTACAGTAGTTAATGAAAATCCGTATCGTGAGTTTGTGGAAAATGCATTACGTGATACCGTTGATCAAATAATGGAGGAGGGTGCTATTTTGTGAAGATTAATGAAGAATTCATATGAGATTTGATTTTAAATTTAAATAAGAATATGATGGTTATTAAAAGGAGAACGATTATGAAAAATATTACATATGCTGTATACACTATTCATGTATGTGGGGTACGGGCTTTATGTAAAACCCCTCGCGAAAGCGGAAATAAAAACATACAAAGTACCAAAAAAATGCAGCGGAATTTAAAACTTTTTAAACAACTAAACAACATGCGAGAAGTCTTAAACTGAAACTGGATAAAACCAAAATAGATAAGTAACAGTTCTAAGTATCAAAAACAAATGTATACATCAGCCTGGGATGGAACATCCCTACAGGCACCAAAAACAAAAGTAACAAAAGTCTAAGAGTCTAGCTACGCGACATAAGGTAAGTCATATGATGACAACAGGATCATCACTCGCTAGCCCTCTCGTAACCCTGCTCCAACCTGTATGTACCTACATACATGAAAACATGTACGCCACAATCAGTGGGGAGTGACTAGAGTTCTCCTAGCCACCTTTTGTGACAACACGTAACACATAAAACAATACAGAACACTCCAACATATATCAACATGTGAAGCATAAACATCTCATCATCTGATCTCTTACTAACATGCAATTACTGTGCACGGCTCTCAACCAACTTCATAAACAAATAGGAAGGAGAGCCGGTTTCCCTACTGGTTACCCAGTCGGGGGGTATTTCAATCCAACTATTTATGAAACCGAACTAAGAGTCACCCAATGCCTTGGATGATCAAACCATAACTCAACAGATATACATTTACTCATCACTATCGATATCTATATCTGACACGTACCCACTCAAGGCAAGCAGATAAATTCAGCAAGTAAAAGGTTCAGCGGTCAACTTAAGACATAACCTAATACCAAAACGTTCAGCAAGTGAAAAGGTTCAGCGGTCAACTTAAGACATAACCTAAACACCAAACATCAGCAAGCAAGGACTCAGAGGCCAACTTAAGGCATGGACCTGCCAATCAGCAAGACACTAGACTCAGCGGCCAACTTAAGGCATAGACTAGCATCCCAAAAGTAAAGGACTCAGAGGCCAGCTTAAGGCATGTCCCTTCACCACATCACAAGGTACTAAACTCAGAGGCCAGCTTAAGGCATGTTCTAGCACCAAACATCTGCACTCCGGGCAAGGTGTCAGTTCCTTAGCTACCCCGTTGTGCAGCTGCTCTACTCGTCAGACTCAGAGGCCAACTTAAGGCATATTCTGACGCGATCACTATCACACATGTCTGAACTCAGAGGCCAGCTTAAGGCATGTTCCAGACACGACAAACATACACATATAGGGCTCAGAGGCCAACTTAAGGCATATCCCCATATATGACAAACAACTCACGTATTAAGTTCAGAGGCCAGCTTAAGGCATAACTTAATACGCATCAATACAATATCAACCAAAGTCTATGAACTAATCTATAGTTCTACTTTTCTTAACTTCTAATCAACATTTAACTGACCCCGAGAACTAAGTTGAGGGAGAGCCGGTTTCCCTTTCGGTTACCCGACCGGGGGGTCTCTATCCTTACTCCATTCCCGAACCCAATATGATGTTGCCCGTACACCGGGGACCTCAAATACATGTCACAGGTATACAAAACGAGTTTCAATCAAAACCGATCAACTGTTTAAAAGTTACGATCGAAAAACAATAAAAATCCATCAGGGGTCCCCAGCCGGTCGGCAGGCAGCCGGTCGGCCGGCTGGTGACCTCTCATCCTTCTTCTTCTTTTAAAACCGAGAACACACACAAGACAGGGTTCCCAGCCGGTCGGCAGGCAGCCGGTCGGCCGGCTGGGAAGACCTTCCCAAGCCTTCACAAAACTCGTAACCATTCCCCAAATGCGCTCCCAGCCGGTTGGCAGGCGGCCGGTCTACCGGCTGGGCTCCCTCCCTATTCTAGGTGCTTCGCAAAACAATAAACAATAAAAATGACCACCAGCCGGTCGGCAGGCAGCCGGTCGGCCGGCTGGCAGTCCCAAGGCCTAATTCTCAAAATCCCGAAACTACTCAATATGCTCTCCCGGCCAGTCGACCGGCGGCCGGTCGGTCGACCGGCTCAGAGAGCCTGTAACGCATTTTCGCAAAAACGCAACATGTGAAAACTTCGATAATCGACACAACAATTCAAGCAAGATAACCATCAATGGTTTCCCAACATTTTCAAACACCAAATACCACTAATCTACCAGCACGTAAATCCCATAACAATCCTTGAGCAATTATACCAAGTATCCGTCTTAACTTTATGAAAAACTGAAAATCACATATGAACATGTTTCAACATCAAACGGCATGAATTTCTCACATAGGAACAATCCTAAACATGTTACTAAGTCCGTAAATCATCAAACTTAAACCAAATTCAGAAATCATAACAAGATCAACAACAAAAGTGCTAATATTCACAAATAGGCCGAGTTTCTCATTATCGTCACCTCTCAAGCTAATCCGGCTAAAGATCGTCTTCAACAACGTAGCTATCGGTCTCTGGATCCTCCAAGCCAACACCTACAAGCATAGAAACGGATTTTAAGCCCTTAAAACGGAATTAAGAGAAAACAGCCCGTTTTTCAAAGTCGACGAAATGAAAAACGAAAGTGATGGATGACTAGGAAATCGAACGAGGATTCCGAAAACGTACTTACTTTTGCGATTTGAAGAACGGATGATGAAGAATTTCACAAAAGAATGAAAGGTTTATGGAGGTTTAAGGAGAAATGGTGTTTACTGTGAAAAATGAAATGTTGAGGATGAAGGATGATTATGTCGACATCTTATTTAAGTAGGGTACACAAGTGGTGTCCTTTCCGTCTTGATTAAACGGTTACGGATTTTAGAAACGGTTATTTGAGTCGGATCCTTAAACAATGCCAAGTTTGTATTCGTCTTAAGGACTGGAGGTTCTTAAGACGGATCTTACTTTTAAATTAAAATCTTTCGAAATAAATTATTAAAATATTATTTTATTACATAAAATAATTTAAAACGATTAAATTAGATTTTACGAAAATACGGGATGTTACAATCACTCCAACTTCAAAAAGTTTCGTCCTCGAAACTCGAACGGATATAAATCTATATACTATACCTCAATCGAAAAGAGAAGGATGCGCGATACGCATCGATGCCTCTGTCTCCCACGTCTGCTCCTCAACATCACCGCAACGCCAAAGGATCTTCACTAGCGGCACCACCTTGCTCCTAAGCTTCCTATCCTGACGGTCTAGGATCTTCACAGGACGCTCCTCGAAAGCAAGACTCGGCTCCAAGTTCTCGATCTCTTTAGGCAAAACATGACTCGGGTCACTAACATACTTACGGAGCTGGGAAACGTGAAAAACGTTATGAACCTTGCCCAAACTAGGAGGCAAGTCCAATCGGTAAGCAGCAGCACCAATCCTCTTCACGATCTCAAAAGGTCCAATATACTTAGGGCTCAACTTGCCCTTAACGCCAAGCCTCTTAACACCTTTCATCGGAGAAACTCTCAAGAAGACTCGGTCTCCCACCTCAAACTCTAAGGGTCTACGGCGAACATCAGCATAGGATTTCTGCCGGTCCTGTGCGGCCTTCATCCTACCTCTGATAAGCTGAACCTGGTCAATAGTAACAACTAACTGGTCCGGTCCTAGGTCACGAACGTCACTAGCCTGATCCCAGCAGATCGGGCTACGGCACTTCCTACCATAAAGAGCCTCGTACGGAGCCATACCAATGGAAGCATGATAACTGTTGTTGTAAGAAAACTCTACCAACGGCAAACACTGCTCCCAAGAACTCTGAAAATCAAGGGCACAAGCACGGAGCAAATCCTCTAATGTCTGTATAGTCCTCTCGGACTGACCATCGGTCGCGGCATGAAATGCGGTGCTCATCAACAAACGGCTACCCATAGCCTCCTGCAGCCTCCCACGGTCTTAGGCAAGGCAGTAACAAAATCCATAGATATGCACTCCCACTTCCACTGAGGAACGGGAAGCGGCTGTAGCAAACCACCAGGTCTCCTATGCTCTATCTTGACTTGTTGACAAGTCAAGCACCTACTAACATAATCCAAGATCTCCTTCTTCATACCAGGCCACCAAAACATAAGCCTCAAATCCTTGTGCATCTTCTCTCCTCCTGGATGAACGGAGTACGGTGACAAATGAGCCTCATCAAGAACCTTCTTCCTCAAATTTGGCACATCAGGAACATACAACCTACCTCGGAACCTAAGGAAACCATCAGCATCAATCACCAAGTCAGGTGCAACACCACTCAAAATCTTAGCCTCGAACTTCTTGAAATCGGCATCTGAAGGCAAACTCTGGCGAATCTCCCAATATAAAGACGGCTCGGCAGTCATAGCAGCTAACCAATCAAAACCACTACCCACCATCTCTAATCTCAGCTTCCGGAACTCGGAACACAACTCATCGGGCAATACTCTCATGGCACTCATCGAGTGAGAAGTCTTGCGGCTAAGCGCATCAGCAACTACATTGGCTTTTCCCTCATGATATAACAACTCAATGTCGTAATCTTTCACCAACTCTAGCCAACGTCTCTGTCTCATGTTAAGGTCTTTCTGAGTGAAAATGTACTTAAGACTCTTGTGATCTGTGAAAATACGGCAATGGGATCCAATCAGGTAATGTCGCCACATCTTCAAAGCATGAACAACTGCGGCCAACTCCAAATCATGTGTCGGATAGTTCACCTCATGAACTCTCAACTGCCTAGATGAATATGCTATCACCTTACCACTCTGCATCAGTACGCATCCAAGTCCTAACATCGAAGCATCACAATACACATCAAAATCAACTCCGATCTCTGGCAAAGCTAACACGGGGGCGGAAGTCAATCTGGTCTTCAACTCCTGGAAAGAACTCTCACACTTGTCGGTCCACACAAATTTGGCTTCTTTCTTCAGTAACTGAGTCATCGGGCGAGCTAATCTGGAGAAATCCTCGACGAATCTACGATAATAGCCTGCCAAACCCAAAAAGCTACGGATCTCTCCTAGATCCTTGGGACTCTCCCAATCAACCACAGCCTCTATCTTTGCGGGATCTACCATCACACCCTCGCTGGATATCACATGTCCTAAAAAGGCAACTTTCGAGAGCCAAAATTCACACTTCGAAAACTTTGCGAACCATTTCTGTCTGCGCAGAATCCCTAGAATCAATCGAAGATGCTCAGCATGTTCCTCATCGGTCTTCGAATATATCAAGATGTCATCAATGAAAACCACAACACATGTGTCAAGATACTCACTAAAGGTACGGGTCATCTGATCCATAAAAATAGCCGGTGCATTAGTCAACCCAAATGGCATAACTACAAACTCAAAATGCCCATATCTGGTACGAAAAGCAGTCTTTGCAATATCAGCCTCTCTCACTGGAATCTGATGATAACCCGATCGAAGATCAATCTTGGAAAACCTAGAAGCGCCTCTCAACTGATCAAATAAGTCATCTATCCTAGGCAAAGGATATCTGTTCTTCACGGTCACTCGGTTCAACTCTCTATAGTCGATGCACAGTCTCATGGAACCATCTTTCTTCTTAACGAACAAAACGGGAGCACCCCACGGAGAAGCACTCGGTCTAATGAAACCTTTCTCGATCATCTCTTCCAATTGCTGCTTCAACTCTTTCAACTCTGGCGGAGCCATACGGTAAGGGGCTTTAGAAATCGGTCCGGTACCTGGAACAAGCTCAATAGTAAACTCCACATCTCTCTCTGGCGGTATCCCTGGCAAGTCATCTGGGAACACATCTGGATACTCACGAACAATGGCTACATCCTCAAGCTTCGGTAGCGATGGTTTAGCAGCTGTAACAACACACAGGAAGGCTTGGCAACCCTTCCTAAGAAGATGAGAAGCTTTCATCGAAGAGATGACACGAACACCCCTTTGAGGGCGAGTTCCCCTATAGGAAACACGAACTCCTGAAGAACTCCTCAAGCAGATTTTCTGGTCGCGACACTCGAAGCGAGCATGGTATCGCGATAACCAATCCATACCGAGGATAATGTCAAACTCCTCGAGAGGAAATCTCAGTAAGTCCGCTGGAAATGTGGCTTGACCAATAATAATAGGAACATCCCTATGGGACGAAGAGCAGGAAAACACGTCTCCAGAAGGTAAGGAAATAGAAGTCTCCTCAACCAATGAAGACTCAAGAGCTAGGCGGTCGGCGAACTGAGTCGATATAAATGATAGAGAAGCTCCAGTATCGAACAAAATAAGGCACTCAGCGCCAAGAACAGAAAAGATACCAGCAACAATATCTGGATGAGCCTCTGCCTCAGCCCTAGTCATCACAAAGATCTTCCCTTTCGGCTTTCCTCCCTTAGTTGCTGCAGCAGCAGTGGCAGCCTTGCCAAGTGCGGTGTTCCTCTCAGGACACTCATAAGACTTGTGCCCAAATCCATTGCAAGTGTAGCACTTGAAAGCATTCTTGAAACAGTCAAACCCAGATGAGAAGGTTTACCACAACAGTGGCAAACACTAGGAGATGTGTCGGTGTGAACGAAGGTCTTAGCAACCGGAGCAGAGAACCTCTCAAAACGCTTCTTCTGAGAAGAAGGCGAAGAAGTAGAAGGAACAAATGGTCTCTTCCCCTGGTACACTGATCTCTGGTGAGGTGTCACACTAGAAGTAGCGGCACGGGTCTCAGCATCAATGGCACGAATAGAACTCTCGGCCCAAATAGCATCATCATACACCTCCACAAAAGAAGTAGAGTCTCGACGAACCATGCTCTCAATGCGCGGTCCTAGCTTGCCACGGTAAAAGTAGACTCTCTCGGCCTCATCTCTGACAAACCTCGATGCAAAGTGAGCTAACTGGTTGAAACGGTCTGTGAACTCCTGAACTGACATCTTGCCTTGCTTTAAATCCATGAATTCTTTGAGTCGCTGTGATCTGAGCTCTTTAGGATAGAACCTCGTCTCGAGCTTATCCTTGAAAGCATCCCAATCGAACAAAGGATCCTGAGTGAAGGTAGGTCCTGTCAACGCCCACCACCTGTCGGCCTCAAGAGTAAGAAAGTGAGTGGCTAGCCGCACTCTATCCTCTCTACTCACCGAATACATAGCAAAGCTCCTCTCCATCTCCCTGAACCACTCGGTAAGAGCTACCGGATCGACCTCGCCACCATATGTCTTCACGTGGCTACGGGACATCTGCGAAGCTATCCATGAGAAACTACCAGGACGATTAGCTTCGTTGCCTGGCGGTGGAGGAGGCGGAACATTCCCGGCTTGCTGTCTCTGAGTCTCAAGCAAATGCTGAATTGCTTGCAGCACAATGTTATCAGCAGCCCTGGGTCTCACCATCCTTCAAAAGAGAAAGCAATTATTAGCTTAACAATTAGCAATCACAAATAGACTACAAAATAAGTCCTTAGATCTACCCATCTCTCATTCATTATTTGTTTATTTGGTCAAGTTAAGGTTGGGGGTCACATGAGTGCGTCGGGAGCAATAATGCTCTGATACCAACTGTAGAACCCCTCGCGAAAGCGGAAATAAAAACATACAAAGTACCAAAAAAATGCAGCGGAATTTAAAACTTTTTAAACTACTAAACAACATGCGTGAAGTCTTAAACTGAAACAGAAACTGAAACTGGATAAAACCAAAATAGATAAGTAACAGTTCTAAGTATCAAAAACAAATGTATACATCAGCCTGGGATGGAACATCCCTACAGGCACCAAAAACAAAAGTAACAAAAGTCTAAGAGTCTAGCTACGCGACATAAGGTAAGTCATATGATGACAACAGGATCATCACTCGCTAGCCCTCTCGTAACCCTGCTCCAACCTGTATGTACCTACATACATGAAAACATGTACGCCACAATCAGTGGGGAGTGACTAGAGTTCTCCTAGCCACCTTTTGTGACAACACGTAACACATAAAACAATACAGAACACTCCAACATATATCAACATGTGAAGCATAAACATCTCATCATCTGATCTCTTACTAACATGCAATTACTGTGCACGGCTCTCAACCAACTTCATAAACAAATAGGAAGGAGAGCCGGTTTCCCTACTGGTTACCCAGTCGGGGGGTATTTCAATCCAACTATTTATGAAACCGAACTAAGAGTCACCCAATGCCTTGGATGATCAAACCATAACTCAACAGATATACATTTACTCATCACTATCGATATCTATATCTGACACGTACCCACTCAAGGCAAGCAGATAAATTCAGCAAGTAAAAGGTTCAGCGGTCAACTTAAGACATAACCTAAACACCAAACATCAGCAAGCAAGGACTCAGAGGCCAACTTAAGGCATGGACCTGCCAATCAGCAAGACATTAGACTCAGCGGCCAACTTAAGGCATAGACTAGCATCCCAAAAGTAAAGGACTCAGAGGCCAGCTTAAGGCATGTCCCTTCACCACATCACAAGGTACTAAACTCAGAGGCCAGCTTAAGGCATGTTCTAGCACCAAACATCTGCACTCCGGGCAAGGTGTCAGTTCCTTAGCTACCCCGTTGTGCAGCTGCTCTACTCGTCAGACTCAGAGGCCAACTTAAGGCATATTCTGACGCGATCACTATCACACATGTCTGAACTCAGAGGCCAGCTTAAGGCATGTTCCAGACACGACAAACATACACATATAGGGCTCAGAGGCCAACTTAAGGCATATCCCCATATATGACAAACAACTCACGTATTAAGTTCAGAGGCCAGCTTAAGGCATAACTTAATACGCATCAATACAATATCAACCAAAGTCTATGAACTAATCTATAGTTCTACTTTTCTTAACTTCTAATCAACATTTAACTGACCCCGAGAACTAAGTTGAGGGAGAGCCGGTTTCCCTTTCGGTTACCCGACTGGGGGGTCTCTATCCTTACTCCATTCCCGAACCCAATATGATGTTGCCCGTACACCGGGGACCTCAAATACATGTCACAGGTATACAAAACGAGTTTCAATCAAAACCGATCAACTGTTTAAAAGTTACGATCGAAAAACAATAAAAATCCATCAGGGGTCCCCAGCCGGTCGGCAGGCAGCCGGTCGGCAGGCAGCCGGTCGGCCGGCTGGTGACCTCTCATCCTTCTTCTTCTTTTAAAACCGAGAACACACACAAGACAGGGTTCCCAGCCGGTCGGCAGGCAGCCGGTCGGCCGGCTGGGAAGACCTTCCCAAGCCTTCACAAAACTCGTAACCATTCCCCAAATGCGCTCCCAGCCGGTTGGCAGGCGGCCGGTCTACCGGCTGGGCTCCCTCCCTATTCTAGGTGCTTCGCAAAACAATAAACAATAAAAATGACCACCAGCCGGTCGGCAGGCAGCCGGTCGGCCGGCTGGCAGTCCCAAGGCCTAATTCTCAAAATCCCGAAACTACTCAATATGCTCTCCCGGCCAGTCGACCGGCGGCCGGTCGGTCGACCGGCTCAGAGAGCCTGTAACGCATTTTCGCAAAAACGCAACATGTGAAAACTTCGATAATCGACACAACAATTCAAGCAAGACAACCATCAATGGTTTCCCAACATTTTCAAACACCAAATACCACTAATCTACCAGCACGTAAATCCCATAACAATCCTTGAGCAATTATACCAAGTATCCGTCTTAACTTTATGAAAAACTGAAAATCACATATGAACATGTTTCAACATCAAACGGCATGAATTTCTCACATAGGAACAATCCTAAACATGTTACTAAGTCCGTAAATCATCAAACTTAAACCAAATTCAGAAATCATAACAAGATCAACAACAAAAGTGCTAATATTCACAAATAGGCCGAGTTTCTCATTATCGTCACCTCTCAAGCTAATCCGGCTAAAGATCGTCTTCAACAACGTAGCTATCGGTCTCTGGATCCTCCAAGCCAACACCTACAAGCATAGAAACGGATTTTAAGCCCTTAAAACGGAATTAAGAGAAAACAGCCCGTTTTTCAAAGTCGACGAAATGAAAAACGAAAGTGATGGATGACTAGGAAATCGAACGAGGATTCCGAAAACGTACTTACTTTTGCGATTTGAAGAACGGATGATGAAGAATTTCACAAAAGAAGGAAAGGTTTATGGAGGTTTATGGAGGTTTAAGGAGAAATGGTGTTTACTGTGAAAAATGAAATGTTGAGGATGAAGGATGATTATGTCGACATCTTATTTAAGTAGGGTACACAAGTGGTGTCCTTTCCGTCTTGCTTAAACGGTTACGGATTTTAGAAACGGTTATTTGAGTCGGATCCTTAAACAATGCCAAGTTTGTATTCGTCTTAAGGACTGGAGGTTCTTAAGACGGATCTTACTTTTAAATTAAAATCTTTCGAAATAAATTATTAAAATATTATTTTATTACATAAAATAATTTAAAACGATTAAATTAGATTTTACGAAAATACGGGATGTTACAATCACTCCAACTTCAAAAAGTTTCGTCCTCGAAACTCGAACGGATATAAATCTATATACTATACCTCAATCGAAAAGAGAAGGATGCGCGATACGCATCGATGCCTCTGTCTCCCACGTCTGCTCCTCAACATCACCGCAACGCCAAAGGATCTTCACTAGCGGCACCACCTTGCTCCTAAGCTTCCTATCCTGACGGTCTAGGATCTTCACAGGACGCTCCTCGAAAGCAAGACTCGGCTCCAAGTTCTCGATCTCTTTAGGCAAAACATGACTCGGGTCACTAACATACTTACGGAGCTGGGAAACGTGAAAAACGTTATGAACCTTGCCCAAACTAGGAGGCAAGTCCAATCGGTAAGCAGCAGCACCAATCCTCTTCACGATCTCAAAAGGTCCAATATACTTAGGGCTCAACTTGCCCTTAACGCCAAGCCTCTTAACACCTTTCATCGGAGAAACTCTCAAGAAGACTCGGTCTCCCACCTCAAACTCTAAGGGTCTACGGCGAACATCAGCATAGGATTTCTGCCGGTCCTGTGCGGCCTTCATCCTACCTCTGATAAGCTGAACCTGGTCAATAGTAACAGCTAACTGGTCCGGTCCTAGGTCACGAACGTCACTAGCCTGATCCCAGCAGATCGGGCTACGGCACTTCCTACCATAAAGAGCCTCGTACGGAGCCATACCAATGGAAGCATGATAACTGTTGTTGTAAGAAAACTCTACCAACGGCAAACACTGCTCCCAAGAACTCTGAAAATCAAGGGCACAAGCACGGAGCAAATCCTCTAATGTCTGTATAGTCCTCTCGGACTGACCATCGGTCGTGGCATGAAATGCGGTGCTCATCAACAAACGGCTACCCATAGCCTCCTGCAGCCTCCCACGGTCTTAGGCAAGGCAGTAACAAAATCCATAGATATGCACTCCCACTTCCACTGAGGAACGGGAAGCGGCTGTAGCAAACCACCAGGTCTCCTATGCTCTATCTTGACTTGTTGACAAGTCAAGCACCTACTAACATAATCCAAGATCTCCTTCTTCATACCAGGCCACCAAAACATAAGCCTCAAATCCTTGTGCATCTTCTCTCCTCCTGGATGAACGGAGTACGGTGACAAATGAGCCTCATCAAGAACCTTCTTCCTCAAATTTGGCACATCAGGAACATACAACCTACCTCGGAACCTAAGGAAACCATCAGCATCAATCACCAAGTCAGGTGCAACACCACTCAAAATCTTAGCCTCGAACTTCTTGAAATCGGCATCTGAAGGCAAACTCTGGCGAATCTCCCAATATAAAGACGGCTCGGCAGTCATAGCAGCTAACCAATCAAAACCACTACCCACCATCTCTAATCTCAGCTTCCGGAACTCGGAACACAACTCATCGGGCAATACTCTCATGGCACTCATCGAGTGAGAAGTCTTGCGGCTAAGCGCATCAGCAACTACATTGGCTTTTCCCTCATGATATAACAACTCAATGTCGTAATCTTTCACCAACTCTAGCCAACGTCTCTGTCTCATGTTAAGGTCTTTCTGAGTGAAAATGTACTTAAGACTCTTGTGATCTGTGAAAATACGGCAATGGGATCCAATCAGGTAATGTCGCCACATCTTCAAAGCATGAACAACTGCGGCCAACTCCAAATCATGTGTCGGATAGTTCACCTCATGAACTCTCAACTGCCTAGATGAATATGCTATCACCTTACCACTCTGCATCAGTACGCATCCAAGTCCTAACATCGAAGCATCACAATACACATCAAAATCAACTCCGATCTCTGGCAAAGCTAACACGGGGGCGGAAGTCAATCTGGTCTTCAACTCCTGGAAAGAACTCTCACACTTGTCGGTCCACACAAATTTGGCTTCTTTCTTCAGTAACTGAGTCATCGGGCGAGCTAATCTGGAGAAATCCTCGACGAATCTACGATAATAGCCTGCCAAACCCAAAAAGCTACGGATCTCTCCTAGATCCTTGGGACTCTCCCAATCAACCACAGCCTCTATCTTTGCGGGATCTACCATCACACCCTCGCTGGATATCACATGTCCTAAAAAGGCAACTTTCGAGAGCCAAAATTCACACTTCGAAAACTTTGCGAACCATTTCTGTCTGCGCAGAATCCCTAGAATCAATCGAAGATGCTCAGCATGTTCCTCATCGGTCTTCGAATATATCAAGATGTCATCAATGAAAACCACAACACATGTGTCAAGATACTCACTAAAGGTACGGGTCATCTGATCCATAAAAATAGCCGGTGCATTAGTCAACCCAAATGGCATAACTACAAACTCAAAATGCCCATATCTGGTACGAAAAGCAGTCTTTGCAATATCAGCCTCTCTCACTGGAATCTGATGATAACCCGATCGAAGATCAATCTTGGAAAACCTAGAAGCGCCTCTCAACTGATCAAATAAGTCATCTATCCTAGGCAAAGGATATCTGTTCTTCACGGTCACTCGGTTCAACTCTCTATAGTCGATGCACAGTCTCATGGAACCATCTTTCTTCTTAACGAACAAAACGGGAGCACCCCACGGAGAAGCACTCGGTCTACATTGTGTATTTGAAGAACGGATGGGAATTGCTGCCGAATTTTTTTGCACAAATAGGATCCTACATCCAGGTGTATAGAAGCATGGTACATCAGGCTCACCTAATATATAATTTTTAATTTTCTATTAGAGCCCAATACAAAACAAATATCTAATTATCCATCAACATAAACCTTTTCTTAACTCTTTCTTGACGACAGTCACAACAAATTTCTCTCCCACCAAAATTTGATTCGAAGATGGTTGAAGGTAAGCGATTGGTATGTTCAGCAAGGTGGAAAAATGCATCGAATAATATTTCGGTGAACGAGAAGCAATTTGCATCGACATCAAGAAGCAAAAACGCATCAAACAATACTAATTTGAGGTAAATTTTTACACCAATCATAACCCTAATGAATATTTACACCAATACTAACCCTAATGAATATTTACACCAATAATAACCCTAATGGATATTTAGGGTAAATTTTCTGACCCCAAATCACTTAACAAATGAATATTTACGATAAGCTATTACCCTAAGAATATGAGCTAATATAAAAATAATACGGACTAATATTAATAGAATACGAACTAATATAAAAAAAATACGAGTTATTAATATAAAAATATGAGTTATTAAAGATAAGAATACGAGCTACTAATATAAGAATACGAACTATTATTATAAAAATACGAGCTATGAATATAAAAATACGAGGTAAGGTAAAAAGAATGGACTAATAAAATAAAAATATGAGTTATTAAGATAAGAATATGAGCTAAGTATAAAAAGTATTTGAGCTAATGTAAACAGAATACGAGCTAATATAAATATTGGATAAAAAAGTTTATTCAACATAGTAATACACAACAATTCCCCAAATTTTGAACAACATGTAAACAGAATACGAGCTAATATTAACTAAAAATACGAGCACATAAGAATGCAAATTATTACCCTAAGAATATGAGCTAATATAAAAAGAATATGAGCTAATATTAAAAGAATACGAGCTAATATAAAAAAATACGAGTTATTAAGATAAGGATACGAGTTGTTGATATAAGAATACGAGCTATTAATATAAAAATATGAGCTATTAAGATAAGAATACGAGCTATTAATATAAGAATACGGGCTAATGTAAAAAGAATACGAGTTTAAGAAAATCACAAACTAAAAAATACGAGCACAAAAGAATACAAGTTATTACCGTAAAAATACGAGCTAATATAAAAAGAAAACGAGCTAATATAAAAAGAAAACGAGCTAATATTAAAAGAATACGAGATAATATTAAAAGAATACGAGCTAATATAAAAAAAATACGAGTTATTAAGATAAGAATATGAGTTATTAATAGAAAAATATGAGTTATTAAGATAAGAATATGAGCTATTATTATAAGAATACGAGCTATTAATATAGGATTATGAGCTAATGTAAAAATAATATGGACTAATAAAATAAAAAATTACCTTGACATAATAATTAAATAAACTGAAAGATGGAGAGATAATAATTAATGAGAAAAATCAATTACTGAATGAGGGAGGAAGATGAGTTAGAAAAATAAGGAATAAGTTACATAGAAAAAGAAAGTGGGGAAGAATGAGATTACTGACTTCTTTTTTTTCAAAAATAATTAGAACAAAGACTAAAATGACCCCGGATGTACAATAGCATTGTACATCTGGTGGTATAGTCCAGGAACTGATTTTTTTGTCATTAATAAATCACAAGTACGTGTTTGTTAGTGACTTGAAACGTACATTGATGGGTTTAGGTTGGAGTGATAAGGACCCATGAAAAACAAATAAAGAAATATTATTATTTGTTAACTGAATTGCTATGCTAATATGTTTAATTAATATGTATTTATTTTGCTTATAACTTTGTTTTTTAATCTTTTAACATATATATAAATCTGGCCAATATATATGTAGATTCATAATAACATGAAAAGAATAGAGCGACAGTGGATGTATGAAAGATTAGACGATAAAAAGAAACCTAAGCGTGAATTTGCAAATGGGGTGAAGGAGTTTCTTAAATTTGTGGAACAAAGTAGTGTGTACAAGGATTTAGGTGAAACGAGGTGTCCGTGTAAAAAATGCAATAACGGCGCTTTTAAAAAGATAAGGGATGTTCAAAATCATTTGTGGTCAAATGGTTTTACCGAGAATTACTATGTATGGACATATCACGGTGAAAACCGTTCTACGAAAGGAAGTACAAGCAGTACAGTAGTTAATGAAAATCCGTATCGTGAGTTTGTGGAAAATGCATTACGTGATACCGTTGATCAAATAATGGAGGATCAACTCAATCCCGATGGTGTTAGTGATGAAGAAGTGCGTCATGAAACCCCAAACCCTCAGGTTTCTTCCTTCTTTAAAATGTTAGAAAAAGCAGAAAAACCAGTGTACGAGGGAGGTAGTATAAGTTTGTTGGAAGCGGCTGCTAGGTTGGTAACACTCAAATGTGAGAACAACATATCTCTTAGATGCGCCAATGGTTTTGTGTCCTTCGTTGGTGACATTATTCCAAAGGACAATCAAATGGCGCGTAATTTTAATGAGGTAAAAAATCTTTTAAAGGGACTACAACTACCCTATCAGATCAGAAGATTGATGCTTGTCCTACTGGATGCATGCTCTTTTGGGAGGAAGATGCTAATCTTGAACAATGTAGAAAGTGTCATGCATCTCGGTATAAAAGTGATAAGAATTCAAGACGTAGGCGAATTCCATGTAAACCATTAATTTATTTTCCGCTTGCGCCAAGGTTGCAACGTCTATATGCAACCAAACACCTAGCAGGTGAGATGACTTGGCACCATAAAAACTCCCGATTAAGAAAAATGGGGACTATGGCACACCCAAGTGATGGAGAAGCGTGGAAACATTTCGATAGAGAGCATCCAGAGTTTGCAAGTGAGCCTCGCAATGTTCGGTTGGGTTTGTGTACTGATGGCTTTCAACCATATGGACAATTTGGGAAGAAATACTCATGTTGGCCAGTAATTGTCACTCCGTATAACTTACCTCCTTGGTTATGCATGAAGAGACAGTTTATGTTTCTAAGCATGATCGTTCCAGGTCCTAAGAACCCCAAGTCAAATTTGGATGTCTACCTTCAACCGTTGATTAAAGAGTTGAAAGAACTTTGGGAAAATGGCGTTTACACCTACGATGTATCCAAGAAACAGAATTTTTAGTTAAGGGCTGCATTAATGTGGACGATCAATGATTTCCCAGCATATGGCATGCTTTCCGGTTGGGCCACAAGTGGATATCGTGCTTGTCCTTATTGTCATAAAAAAGAACATAAAACGTTTTGGCTTAGAAATAGCAGAAAAATTTCTTGGTTTGATTGTCACCGTGAGTTCTTGAGACCGGATCATTCCTTCCGTGACAATTGCAAGCATTTTTTAAAGAATAAGAAAACCAATGATCGGATAGCTTCAGTTAGATTGACTGGTGATGAAGTCTGGGAATCTGTCAAAGATTTACCAAAAATTGTTGATGCTTCTGATCAAGAATTGAAAAGATTGAAAGACAATGATGAAGGGTGGTGGAAACAAAGTATCTTTTGGGAACTTCCTTATTGGAAAACATTGCTGATTCGACAAAACTTAGATGTGATGCACATTGAGAAAAACGTTTTTGAACAAATTATCAACACGGTGATGGATGTACCCGGGAAAACTATGTTTGGCCCTAAGGGTAAAGCTGACTTTAATGAACTTTGTTTTAAACGACCCGTATCATCTAAGTTTGTTTTAGACATGGCAGAGAAGAAGGCTGTATGTGAATGGGTTAATAATTTGAAATTCCCGGATGGTTATGCTTCGGATTTGAGTCGGTGTGTTGACCATAAGAAGATGGTGTTGCATTCCATGAAAAGTCATGATTGTCATGTTTTTATGGAACGGTTACTTCCCGTTGCACTGAAATATTTGCTCCCAACGGGTTCTTGGAATGCAATCACTGAAATAAGTCAATTCTTCAGAGACTTGTGTACTTCAACGATCACAGTTGACTCTATGGATCAACTAGAGTCAAACATTGCGGAGATAATATGCAAGTTAGAGAAGATATTTCCCCCTTCTTTCTTCAATTCTTTGGAGCATTTGCCTGTTCACTTACCTTATGAAGCGAAGGTTGGAGGACCTGTTCAGTATCGATGGATGTATCCGTTTGAGAGATTTCTTAATCACTTGAAAAAAAAAATTGGCAATAAAGCTCAGGTTGAGGGTTCCATATGCAACGCTTTTTTGTTAGAAGAAATTGCAAACTTCTGTTCCCTATATTTTGAAGATCACATTGACACAAAAGCGAAAGATTTAGATGTTTTGAATTCCGATGACCAGCCAAATTCAAAACTACCTGAGTTATTCAATGATCAAATGGGAACTACAACTGGAAAATGTGTCCAGAGATACTTGAATGAGAAAGAATATGAAGATGCTCATTTTTACGTGTTGAGGAACTTAGGAGAATTTTTAGCTCCATATGAAAAGTAAGTAATCATTTCATCATTATTACTCAAATTATATCATATATATAATGCATAATTAAAACATGTTTTTTAAATCCAACTAGGGAATTTGAGACACATATCAAACTCACATTTCCTGATGTCATATCTTCTGATGATGTTTGGACCAAACATGACAAAAGTTTTCCGCACTGGTTCGAAAAAGAAGTAAGTGATACTAATTGAATTTTTTACTAATTATTACTAATTTCATATTAATTAATAATAACACAATTGCATTCTATATTAATAGGCACTTAGATTCAAAGATCCGTTAATAGTAGCTTTAGCATTAGGCCCTAGTAACTCGGTGAGAACATGGAGGCGATATTCTATTAATGGCTACAAATTTCGAGCTTTTATGGAGGGAGTTGATGTTTCAAAATCTACTATAAGCAACGGGGTTTGTGTGAATTCTACAGATGGGTTAGACTACTATGGAACCCTGAATGAAATAATTGAGCTTCTTTATCATACCGAGCGAAGGGTGTATAAGGTCATATTATTTAAATGTAATTGGTTTGATAATTCTCCACAAGGGCTAAGTATCCATAAGGTATACGGACTTGTTGATGTGAACATAAAGAAGCAACTTCGTGGACATAATCCATTTGTGGCGGCTTTTCAAGTAGATCAAGTTTGTTATGCTCCTTATCCAACTACTAAGAAAAGTAATCAATGGTCCGCAGTTTTCAAAATCAAGGCAAGATCACATGTTGATGCTCCTATTGACAAAACTGTCTTCCAAGAAGATGCGATTCTCAATGATCACTCAGTTTCGCCAGTTGTGGTGGAAGAGACACAAAGTGAAGATGAATATGACGTGGTTGTAGAAAGGGGTGAAGATGAATATGAAGTTGAAGAGGATGAAGATGATTTTGAAGAAAGTATAAGAGAGGAAAATGAGGAAGTCGATGAAGAAGTAGGAGTAATATTTTCAGATAACGAACCTCTTTTGTTGTCTAGTGATAGTGATAGTGAAGATGACTAGTTGTAGAAATGTATGGATTGTTATAACAATTGTAAACATTCAAGCAGTTTGTTCTATTGCTTTTATTTAATCAATTTGTTCTATTGCACTTTTATATGTATCATCTAAGTTTGTTATGTTGCAATTTGTTTCATATAGCTGGTGTTGTTTTAGTGTTTATCATGGTAGGTGGTGGTTTTGTTAGACGATATTTAGGTGGGAATAGTAATGCCGGAGGACGTCGTCGTCGGGAGGAGAACACACAGATTCCTCATGAACCACAACCAGAACAACAACAACAACAACAACAACAACAACAACAACAACATGCTGATGAGGATGAGGAAGACAGCGGCGACGACGACCCGGTAGAGGAACCTTCACACGAGGAAGAGACCGGAACGGTGAACCTGTCACGTGATCCTGAACAGGGGTATTGGTAAGTGTTTCATTTATTTTATTTTTTTATTTTGACTTTACCATAATTCACAATATAATGCTTATGTATATGTTTTATTTTCAGGTGGGATGACCAGCCAATCAAGGACTATGTCACTTGGTCATTCACCCGTAATTTGGGGAAAGAGTTTTTCACCAATTGGAGTCAAGCCAGCCATGGACAACGTAAGAAGATGTACACTTACTTCCAGGTATATAAATTTCCAAATTATCATTTTTTAACTAAGCTTGTTTAATTCAATCATAACACAGTTTTTATAATATCCTATTTTTTTTTAACAGAATCGTGTCAAAGTTGTGGAAGTTGGCTATGATCCCAAGACCGAGTGGAAGACTCGTGTTTCGCGGAGGATTACAAGTCTCGTCAATGGCACCAATTATAACCGGAAAAGGCCAAATTGGTGCCCTGAGAGGTGGTGGGTGAAGCTTCAAAAGAGGGCTGAAGATGATCCTGACTATGCCAAAAAATCTGCAATTAATAAGGCAAATAGGAGATCCGGTGGTGTAGACGGGAAAGCGTTGGGCACCCATACTCTTGGCCGAAAGAGTTGCTCGGATGCTTTCAAATAATTGGTAAGTAATATTTATATTTATATATTTTTCACAATTTGGTTAACCAATCCGATTATATTTTCATCAACTTTTGTATTCAAACTTATTTCAGGGTGACGAGGCAACGCCGTATAAGCTGTTTGAGTATACTAAGAAGAATAAGTTTCAACAGTGGGTCAACCCTCAAGCTGCGAAGATCGATGTAAGTCAATATATCTACTAATTAATTTACAAATTAGTTAATTTTTTCGTTTGAATTTTGATGATAAGTATAACATTTTTTTCTTAATTTTTTTGTTTTCCAGGCTGCTTATAAGGAAATCATTTCTCAGCCCACTCCAAATGGAGAGCCTCGAGACGAGTATGGGGCCTTCTACAAGGCTGTTGACGGGTTTGACAAGAAGTCCAGAATGTTCAGCACCGGTTCGATAGGGCCAACAGTTTGGTACGAGCCTCCAGGAAACAAAGGTCGTCGATCCTGCTCCTACGCACCCACTGAGTACACTCGCATTCAACAGGAGTTGGGTAAGGAGCGCGCCGCGAGAGAGGATCTTCAGCAACAAGTCAACAACAACAAGAAGGATATGGAACAGCGCATGGCTGAGATGTGGGCACAAATGCAATCACATTTGCCCCCGAACACCTGTTCAGGTTTTCCCCCTCCTAACAGTAGAGATCGCCCTCCAGACGATGGATTTGGTTTTGGAGGTGACGGTAGTATAGCCCCCATAGGTTAGATTATGCTTTAGGTTTCATGCTAGTTAGCTAGTTGGTGTTAGTTTATGACTTAAGTTAATTAATATGTAGCTAAAGAATTGATCATGTTGAGCTTTTGTGTGGTAGTTTAAACAAATTATGGACCATTGTATGTTATTTGACTTTATTTATTAAGTACCTTTGGATCCTGATACGCGGCTGATGTGGAAATTGGATTCCCGCTTTGCGGTCGACGAGTGTGTTTGTTTGTTGCAGGTTTTGATAATGAACGCGTGAATATGTAAAACAATGTTTCAATAACATTGTGGCTGGACAGCAGGCTGTTGTTCCCGGCCATACTCGCACAAATTACTGACGGAAATTCCGTCGGGAAAGTCAACAAGAATATTGACCATAGTGACGGAATTTTCGTCAATAATAAAGACTACTGACGGAATTTCCGTCAGGAAAGTCAACAAGAAGTTTGACCATAGTGACGGAATTTCCGTCAGTAATATATATTACTGACGGAAATTCCGTCACTACGGTCAAACTTTTTGTTGACTTTCCTGACGGAAATTCCGTCAGTATTTATATTATTGACGGAAATTCCGTCACTATGGTCAATATTCTTGTTGACCTTATGTGACGGAAATTTCGTCAATAATATCAAGTACTGACGGAAATTCCGTCAGTACTTGATTTTTAGTGACGAATTTTAGTGACGGAATTTATTGACGGATATTCCGTCAGGAATGCTGTTTCCTGACGGATTTTAGCTGTTTGTGACGGATTTTTTCCGTCAGAAAAACGCGTGTTTTTTGTAGTGTTCTTATATACACTACGTGAGGAGACAAGAAGTTTCGCTCACACATGAATGTACTATAAGATAAGATTCTTATATGCACTACGCGAGGAGACTAGAAGGAAAAATATTTCAAAAGATTTTGCAAAAAATCAAGAAAATGTTCTTGGATTTAGATAATGATCCAAATGTGTCAATGTAAATTCGAGGTCCATAAAACTTAAATTGTGTATATGCTAATAAATAAGATTTATTAAGAGAAGCATAGGTAGACATATTGATGTCTATAGTTTGCAAAGTTAATGAGTAACTTCGTCGAAACTAGTAATGTATTTCATTTAGAATGAAATTACTAGACTTTAAAATCCGCTTTTCATAAGGGTATTTGAAAGGATATGCGAATGAGCATATAAGGTTTTATCCCAATCATCTTCAATTCATCAAATGTTAAGGAACATAGAATTGAGTGAGGGCTTTATGATTAATTATTAAAGTATAAAGTTTAGTGGGAGTTTCGCTCCAAAATTTGAACTCATTCAGTCATTGAGGAATGACAAGAATATTCTTAAAGAAGATATTCAGAATTTTCAGATTCTGGCAGAAACAAGAGTTAAGTGGGAGTGAACGTCATCAGTAAAAACTTATTGCTCATTTGCAATGAGGCATTCATACTTCAAGGAAGTATACGAGTTTTCAATTTTAGATGACAATTTGATATGATTTAAATCTAATTAAACATGAGATTTTTATTTGAGATTGTAAAAGACACCTTGTTTTATTGAAAAGGTATTAAGGTTATTCATAGAGATGAAGATAGAATTACCATGATGAGATCATGGAAATTTATCGAACCTTAACTACTATAATTTACATGTTTAAAACTACTAATGTTTCCGCCGCATTAGTACAGTCATGTAAAGCTTGACGCATATTCTCTTGCGGGATAACCTGCTTAAGAATTATCAAGTAAATGATTAAGCTGTCATGAATTATAATGTGTTCTGAAAGAGAGATAATGATCAATTCGAGATTTTGGATGATAACTTAGTCATGTGTTAAAAGGTTTACAACGACGTAAGCTCCAAATTCTCAAAAGATTTAAGATAATCTTGGCTTACATTCATTGACTATGCATTTTAATGACTTGTAATTTGATTACGTTGTCATGACAAGATTCTACAAAATACATAAGTACATAGTGATTATGTGTAGCATTTTGAAACTAGGAGTTGCACCATGCACAAGCACTTAATTCACTAGTCATGAGATGACTTGCGTCTTTCAAGTTAAAGAGGATATACATGGATATGATCCATAAGTGAGTACTTAGGAAGATCATGTTATAAGGATAACATGGAATGAAGATAATTGTAATTCTAGAAAAGTGTTTTCAAAACACTTAAAATTATTGAACATTAAGTAGTAATCAAGTATTGACTACTTAGATGTTGTAATCACACTTATCGTTTGAGTTATTAATAACTCAACCCAAAGGTCATGTCATATTCAAATGTGATGGTAAGACCATATTGAACCCCTTTAAAGTGAATTGAATCATCATGACCTCTAGTAGCTTAAATGAGGTAACGTCTCGAAGCAACTAAATGAGTGTTGCGATTGATGGCGAGTTCAGATGCCATAGAGTCATACGAGATGACTAGTCGATTACCTAGGGAAGGATATGTTAGGATACATTTGCCGGGCTATTGACCGCTTATAGAGCTCTGGCTTTTCTTATATAAGATTGTCTGGTCGTGGCGGGAGCTTCTATCGTGTTTCATATGAGTCGATTCTTTGACTAATGACTATTCGCCCAAGATAGCATAGTTTTCAGAGTAACTTTGATTTATGTCCTAATACCTTCGTAACTGGGATTTATAAGGATATATTTTGGGTTTGATGGGTTGTGGCTAGCCGAAGGGAATAGATCGATTAGGAATTGTCCACCCCTTGTCAGGGTTAACAAGTATCTCTAGGCCACTCGAGGAGTAAATAATTAGAAATGCGTGATCACGCTCGGAAGGTATCTATGGTAAATAATTCCGGTCAGATAGTTATGTCTCCAGATCGAGAAAACAACTCTTGATATGATCACTTGCTAATACGACCTGTGACGATGCCTTGCATTGAGTGAGAGATAGTAATAGGGCAAGAGAATTGGTAACACACACTTGTCGCGGACAAGTGGGAGATTGTTGGAGGTTGTGTCCTCGACAATAATGCATTCACATATTTAAATCTCATTTTAATGAAACACAATTAAGAATGTTACTCTTTTAAAGTCGACTGATCAACATTTATTGATAATGATTGGCTGTCTAGAGTTTGACATTATCGTCATATGATGGTGGTGATCAGTTGATGCCTTAAGGTCATATATTTAGGGAATTCCGTCTCAATAGAATATTTAATTAACCGTATATGGATACGTATGAATTAATACCTTGAAATTGGAAATGATTTTACGTGACCTATATTATTATAATGTGATTATAATAGTAATTGTCAAAGTAATCAAAATTGTTTTATTACTCGGTTTAATTTAATTGTTTAGGAAACGATTAAATTGGGAATGTATACGGTCAATCATAAATTACATAAATAGTTGTAACTAAAAATATGATTACACATTTTTATAAGATAGTAATTAACAATTACTAGTAGAATTATTTAAATGTTATAGATTTATAAATTATGAATTTTAAGGAGTTAAAATTACATAATTAACAAATTGGTTCGTGTGTAATGTGACATGTGTGACATGTTACAATTTAACACAATTGACAAAATAAAATGGAGTCCATTTTATCCCATATGGATCGTGTAATGCATGGGTGAATTCGGTGATTGTGTGTTAATTTGTACACAATCATTACATAGCTTACAAGCTAGTATTTGTGTAAGACATAGGTGTAAGAAACTTTGTATGCATAAGCATAATGTAGAGGGCATGCATTGACTCTTTAGGCCTTGAGATGGCCGGCCATATGGCTTGTGTAAGGAGCCAATTTTGTTCCTTATATTCTACACTCTACATACCTGCAAAGGAGGCTTGCTCATTTTTCATAGATACATTCATTCCACACTACTCCCATTCTCTCTAGAAAAATAGTTTTTCTAGAGAAATAAATTCATTTTCTCAAAAGATTAATAATATTATTATTATTATTTCTAGGTAACTAAATTCAATTTTCTAGTAACAAAATTGATTTTGGTTTGAGATAAGGTTCTTGATACGAGCTTTTGGAGACGGTTTTATTTTAGACTGTTGGTAAGAGTAAACGGTTTTACAAGACTCAATTAATCGGAGATTAATTGAGTATAAACCTTCTAAAGCAATGTAAGGACATTTTTTTTCATCTTATGTAATCATCATGCATGCATAAGTTCTAGTTAAATTTTAAGACCAAACTTAAATAATTAAACTCATATGAGATATGAGTTAATAATTTGAAATTCGATTTCTAACTAAATGTAGAGTCGTCTAGTAACCGAACCCCCGTCATGTAAGAAATTTGTGGATCAAACCACCTTATAAACATTATTTAAAGCGTTGAGAATGATTTTTATTTTAAAAAAATGGGTATCCTTATTTATTAATTGAAAAATAATCATTTTCTTGTTGCTTTATCATTTCTTAATTATTTCAGTTCACATTATCCATTTACTATTAAAAGTCTCATGTTTAGCTTGTCAATACCATATATTCATTATATGTATAAATATTAATAAGATAAAAATAAAGAATCTAGCGTTCAACTTCTATCCAAATTCTCCTTGAAGACGGGAACTTTTCGTCACAAGTTGAAGACGGATAATGCCTCTCTCACATAATGCAAGTGGCACTATACATAAAATGCTCTATTTCCTCCCACTTGCATGCCCATTTGCTTCATTGTGAGAGTAAAGTATTCATTTTAAACTTGTGAGAATAAGGTAGGGAGCGTCTACCAACGACCCATTCACATTTTGTTAAAATTTGTGGGAGCTTTATACAGGATACAGAATGGCATGTGCAGATAAATCACGTGTATCGAGAAGGAAATTCATGTGCTGACTGGCTAGCAAATTGTGGTGTGGAGCAAGATCAGAGCCTACAAATGTTTGAACTCCGGAATATTCCAAAAAGCCTTGGGGATATGTTGCTGAGGGATATGCAAGACGTCTCGTGGCCACGTTTAGTTCCTCCGGATTGTTAATGTTTCTTTATGTTTTGTAGTTTGTTTTCTGTTTGCTGTTGTTTTATTTACGTTTCTGGTAGTTAAGGGTTTTCCAATCTTGTAACACCCCGGCCCAAACCTAGGACCGGAAATGTTAGCCACGGTAGCTCGCCAGGTAGAGTTGGACAATGTAGCGGGCCAGCCCTGTTACGTGGGGTAATTTTTCTATCCCACGCAGGGCTAGGGCTGGGCCAGCCTAGCCCAGTTGCGAATAGGGTCAGGGCCGGATTTTGTCAGCCTAGCCCTATCCGCAGCCCTGTGTGAAATGTAGCCCAACCCAAGCCGGTCCAGCCCACTAATAAAACTAACACAACTAACACAAATACAGCCCACAAACACAACTAGCAGCCCTACAGGGCTGACTTTTCCTGGCCCAGTCCAGCCCAGCCCAGCCCTATATTATTTTAGGGCCATGCCAGTACTGGCTTTCTTCAGCCCGACCCGGCCCAGCCCAGCCCATTGTACAGCCCTATCGCCATGCTATGTACTGACCCCACAGACCAATATGAGTCCTTTCCAGCGCATTTTGTCATCACTCATACGCATCCCAGGAACCTTCCCAGTAGGTCACCCATCCTAAGACTACTCCCAGCCAAGCACGCTTAACGTTGGAGTTCTTTCGCATAAATAACCAGAAAATAAAGTGCATTTTGTTGATATGAGTAGTACTTTTAATTCCTTTAAGCACTTGTCATATAAGTCTTTCAATGGACTTCTTTAAGAGGTTACCTCACCCGAATATCCTATTAGGTTTAATGGAGTATTATAGATCTTCTTTATACCAAAAAAAAACTTGTGAGAAATATTATCCGTCACACACAACACTCTTTGCAACTTCTAATAGCTAATTTTATGGGTTCTGATTACTAGTCAGAATCAGTATCTCCAAATGATGTAGATTGACCTGATTTTTATTCCCATCCCGAAGTCGTTGTTCATATTGCAAAAAAAAAATAAAAAAAAATAAAAAATAAAAAAAAAATATATATATATATATATATATATATATATATATATATATATATATACATAAATATATAAATGCTGAAAATTGAGAAAGTTGATTGAGAAATATCTTTTGATGATTTCATTCAATGGTAAACGTACAAATATATACACCTACAGGATTACATCATATAATCTATTTGAGGATACTAGATATCAGAATACAAAGAAAATTTATCTTATTTCCTAAGATACAATATATACTACTTGACCCGTCACAAGTTTGTGACGGATATACCCGTCACGAGAGCAACTTGTTGAAAAATAATTGAGGTGAAGGTGATGGATAAGAAAATTGGTTAAGGTGTTGTTTGTTATGCTCATATGGAAATGAAAAATTGGCAAAAGTGGAGCATGTGAGTACTATTCATTATGAATAGTAATATCCCTTACTCACATTTTAGTAAGGAGTAGATATATAGACTAGTTGTTGTACGGCGCGCTTCGCGCACCGTACCCCAAGTTAGTGTCACTCGTCTATTGAAATTAGTATCGGTTCATGTATTTCGTATTGTTGTCTATTGGCTCTACTTGACTATCTCACCGCCGATAATTACGAACGTTATCTATAACATTAAAGAGGCATAAGTTTTACCATTAATGAAAAAGAGAAGAAGGGCTAAAAAAGTACTACGTATATAGTAATACTTTGGCTCTGTTGAAATTTTTCATAGGGTTAGAAATTAGCTCGTATGTAATATTTGAAGGTGTTACCTAATAACTCCTTACAATTAGCTAAATTTAAGACATATATTTGCAAGCGAGCCACAATATGCGGCGACAGACGTGAATAGTAGACGGAATGCTATTAAGGCCTTATTCGTGTATTGGCTGAGGAAGAAATTGAAGGTGGTGTTTTAACAAAGCAAGTCCGTCCATACCAATGTAGAACTTTACATGTTAACTCAAATCACCTAATTATCTCCTTTAATTGTAAGATGTAACCATACTTGGTCAGCTGACGTGATTAGTCTTTAAAGTCCAAAGTTATTGCTTTTGCCGCAACTGATCTCAATGCGGAACAAATATATCACATGTAAGGCATTATTTTCAACTCGTTTCAGTTCAGCTCAACTCCATTCAGTTCAGCTCAGTTTAGTTCAATTCAAATAATTCAATTCAACTCAGTTCAGCTCAACCCAACTTTATTAAGTTCAGCCCACATTATTATTATTATTATTATTATTATAACGCGGGACTTTCATTGAGATAAAATCAAAGTTCACAAAAAATTAGTAGGCACCCGGGATACAAGAAATTATTATTATTACTATTGTTATTGTTGTTGTTGTTATGATTATTATTATTTTATATTTATTGATTTTTCTATTTTATTATTATTAATTATTAAAAATTATTATTGTTGTTGTGTTTATTATTATTATTATTGTATATATATTTTTTAATTATTAATTATTAATTATTATTATTATAATATTATTGTTATTGTTGTTGTTGTTATTATTATTATTATTATTATTCGTGAAACAAGGGAGAGTAGAGAAAAATGTACTTGAGAGATTGATGAGCCCGAATTCGGTCATTATTTTCTCTTGTTTTCCTTTTATTTCGATCCCGTTTCACCACCGTTTGGCACGATTTCGCCCCTTTTTGTACCCGATATCTCTCTTCTACATGTTTGGTTGCCATGTTGTAGGACTTGGCGCGGGAATGAAGAAACGGGAGCAAAACGTGGTGAAATCAAGGCAAAATAGGAGGAAAAGAGCTGAAATGACAAAATGGGGTCCTCAGCCGGTCGGCCGGCGGCCGCTCCGCCGGCTGGGAGCCCCTTAGCCTATAAGTTGAAGTTTCATTGCAGATCCTTGAGATTGGGTCCCCATCTGGTGGCCAACCGGCAGCCGGCTGACCGGCTGGGACCCCCTCATCCTTGGCCACGTTTGTTTTCAAGTCAGTCCCTTCATATTTCATCCCCAGCCGGCAGCCGGCCGGCCGGCTGGCAGTACCCGAGCATTGAAGAATTTTGAAGAAAAATCAGAAGTTTGCATTTGGACTCTTAGCCGGTCCCAGACCGGCAGCCGGTCGACCGGCTGAGAGTCGCTTTTCAGAATTTCGCGCACTATATAAACCCGCACTTGTATCATTTTATTATCACGCAATACGTTACTTTTTATGCAATTTTAGGGTTTGCTACTGTTTTATTAGTTCATACTTAGTCACAAAAACTCTCTAAAAATACTTTAATCATTCTTAGATCTTAGTTTAATCCTTTGATTCTTGTTAATCTCTCTTTAGTAATTCTCTCTAGTAATCTTCTTGGGCATTGTTAGAGGATTTATTGGGTTGTATTTTGAAGGATTTGAAAGAACTCTTCAACTTGTTATCCAAGTTACTTTCTTTTCCTTTGTTGTTGGTATAATCTTCCTAATCCCTACTTAGTTATTACATTTGTTTAAGTTTCTTTTGTTCATTTGCTTGTTTTTATTATAATCCATCATGTTTACCATTTACCAATCTATTGTTCACATGTTTTCCTTAATCATGAGTGAGTAGTCCTTTTGCTAGGGTTAGGGGTGCACTTGGGTAGTTGGTGTTGATGTTTGTTGTTTATGGTTAGGGTTTGGATTTCATCTTTGTTAGGTTTCTATTATATGCATGCTAGATGTTTGATGAAATGCCTCAACGACGGTTGGGCATGATTCTTATTGTTGTTTGTCTTAGACGATAGTCTAGGGCTCTCTTGAGTATGCGTGCATGTTAAATTGACCGTGTTTGTAGCGAGAGCTAGGATATGGTTTGATTTTAGGCGAGTCAAATCGATAGACGAGACGGACCTAGACCTAGCATAGATGAGACCACCTACCCTTTGCATGTTTGACATCGACTACCCTAGTAACCCCCGACACCCTAGTTGCTTTAATCATCAATTTCGTCTCAATTTATTTGCTTTAGTTGTTCTTTAGTCGTTAATCAATCTCAAACTTATTACCCCGACTCGAGTTATAATTAGAACATAACTATATAACTTCCCCACCATCTTCGTGTTCGACAACCCTATTATACTACTAATTTGGGTTTTATAAATGTGTTTGATCGTGAGAACCGACGACTTAAATCTCGCGCATCAGAGATAAAATTTGATAACATTCAAATAGTAATATTTGTTAACACAATCGAAAATCATAATCTTGAAAATATAGATATCATTAACACGAAAGACATCATCTATGCTCCATCGTTATTGACTTTCATATCATCTTGATGTGTTTCATTATCGTGGTCATTATGGACTTTAATAACACGCCCTATTTTTTTGAATTCTATCCATGAGTTTCTTCCATTTTTTACCACTCATGTTTGAATTTGTTCTTCCTTGAGTACTTTGATGTTGTATAACTGGTATACCAAGTTTATCCATCCGAATGAAATTATTAATTACTTATTTTATTTTTTATTTTTTTAAACCACAAACTGTTATTAACCAAACAAAACTATTATTTTTTTTGTTAAATAAATGTGTATTATTATTATTATTATTATTATTTTGTTGTTATTATTATTATTATTATTTACTTAGTTCTGTTTAATTAAATTTCATTCACTTTTATTAATTTCAGCTTCATTCAGTTCAGTTCACTTCAGCTAGATTAAATTCAGTTCAATTCAGTTCAGTTCAGTACAGTCTATTATCAGCAAGACCTCCGTTTTTTGTACCTTTTTTCCCTTGAAATCCACACATAACTAAGTATATGAATTACTTTATAGAAACGATTGTTATTGAGCAATAAGGCGAAGATGTTTGAAGCCAAAAACCAGCAGAAAGCAGCTTAAAAATGGCTGGAAGTCGAGATTAAGCAATTACTCACGCTTTATACTCTCAGCCAATATCATGCAACGTATCCCAACGTATTTGTGACAGGTAACTCCTTAAGAAGAGCCCTCGTTGAGACATTTCATCTAACACCTTGATGACTTTACTAAATTCGTTGATGCATTTCACCGTACACCCTGATGGCATCACCAAATCCATGTCATTTCACACTTGAGATGAAGATGGAGAGCCTCTATCTTAATTATAACTCATTTGAGTCTCAAATTTTGGCTTACGAAAAATATATTGATTATATTAATCGCAGGCTAAAAATAGTGAAACAAACCCAATATCATTCGAAAATTCAGCCGCCATATTATACCGGTCATCTAACACCAATAAGCAATAAGTGTTTCTAAGTTTTTACAGAGGTACATAAGCTGATCGCCGATGAATTTGTTATTGGCGGATCTTGTTGGAACTAGTGTCCTCCACAGTTAGTGCGACAACACGAATAAATCTCTTAAAGGATCACATGGTATATATACTTTGTATTTTAGCCAGTTGATTCACGTTTATCAATAACGATTGGCTTGCTAGAAGTTTGACGTTATTGTCATACAGATGGCGGTAATCAACTGGTCCCTAAGAGTCACACCTAAGGATGTAATATGAGAGATATGATTAGATGAAAATGTAATCATATCGATACCTTATACGACTAAGCGGTTAGTCAATGTAATGATGATACGATTATTTAATACTGATTAAATAATAGGGTTATTTAATACAAATACTATAACCTATTGACGTGCTTCTCAAAATACTTCATACCATAATTTAACTGTCAATATAATGAACTATTAAACTCCTCCACTTTTAATAAAATTAGCCCTTTATTCACCCAGTTGGTCTTGCTTGTGACGGGTCGGGTGGAGAGACGGATAATGACACTCACAAAATGAATATGGGGGACAAGGTGGGGCTACTCTCATTTGCTTCCCTCTCTCCTCTAAATGGGCATTTTGTGAGACAAAATGGTATCCCTCGTTCCAAAGTGAGGGATATCTCTCGTCTTCTTTGAGATTTTGTATTATTAACCTGTGGTAACAGGTAAAGATCTCACCCTTCTTATTATACATTATCTTCATCGCCCTTCCCTAGCTAAAAATTCTGGAAAACCCCCTTTACATTACCAGAAAAATCAATCAAAACACAGGAAAAAAAACACTATATAAATATATTGAATATATGCATGAGAGTACGAATCCAGATTGAAATTACCATGTTCGTATGAATTCAGATTTCTCCCAACCTTTTTTTTACAGATTTAGTGTTTTTCTATCAATTAAACTTTACCCCAAATTAAAATGGGGATCTAGGGTTTTTAAAATTGAAATTGAAATGGCGGTCCAACGCAGATCAAGATTCAAGGTTCAAGGAGCAAGGAGCAAGGCGATTCAAGACATGAGTGTTAGCACTTCCAAATCCCACCTTTATTACGAACCCAGCTTCTCAAAATTCACAATCATCAAATTTAAAGCAACGACCACTGCAAATTCCGACCTAAAAATATCTAAAGCCAACCAAAATAAAGCCGGACTTCAGAACCTCAAATCAACCCCAAAACCGACACCGAAACCGTGTGATATATACGGAGGTCTATTGTAGATAGACTCTTTAAATTGATGCTCGTGCTTGATATTGTTAATTTAGATGCTTATGAGATGTTTTTTTTGTTAATTTGTGGAGCTTTTGAGTGTGTAAGTTTAATTTGGTAGTTTTTGTGTTTTGGAGAAGTAAAAAAAAAAGTAATGAAATCTTGGTATTGGACATGAATATATTCAATATCACACTTAAATTCATAGAGTAGGAAAATGAAACATTGAATTAGAATTAGCAATGTTGAAGTAACCCGTAATTGCAATGAATTATTTTCCGCCTACAAATGGGCACTCCATTTTCATGGTTGTTTGTATCGTGATTATAACCTGTTGTGTATGTTCTTTCTCCATGTTATTTCAGCCGGTAGATTATTGAAAAAATATAAAAACAACACTACAAAAGTGCATTAAAAAAATATGTGTATGAGTATATCCAATAAATTCATTTATTGTTTATGTTTAATTATACAATAGTTTATTGTTCAATTAGACAATAAAATAGTTAGTTGTTTTGTGTTAAGTTTCGGTATTTGGGTTTAATTGTAGTGTTTTTTTATAAAGTAATTAAAATAGGCAAAGAAAGAGAAGTGATAAAATATGAATAAACTTGTTCAGTAGGTAGCCCTTCCACTTATTTTAGTACCAGAGAATATATATGAAAGTTGGGTATATTGCTACTTAAAATAAAGTCTGTAGTATTTTAAGAAGAAGCCTAATAGATTGGAGTATTGTCATTAAATAACCCTAAATAATATTAGCTGAGACGAATTAAAATGTTAATTCGTAATTAAATATAAAATGTTATATTTAATTAGTGTGTGTAATGAAATTATTTAATATAGATTAAATGATTTAGTTAAATATAAAGGTTATATTTAATTAGTAAATTATAAATATAAGGTATTTATAAGATAAAACATTATATACAAGAGAGGATAACAACCATTTCTATATTGATAAAATGGGATGTTGCACGACTGATAATTTCACACGCCTCATCCTGTAGTCGTGTGATATCAGTTAGTTGGGAGGTGTTTCGGTAGGACTCAAATACTGATTTGATTAATTCTATCTTATGGTTATTAGCTAGGTTGTTAGTAGTGTGAACAGAAGATCAGATGTATTCTGACTAAACTACTCCATACAACTTCGCCTATAAAAGATCAGATGTATTCTGACTGATTTGATGAATTCTATCAGATGTAGTTACTTGATCTCTTACTCGAGGACGAGTAAGGTTTAAGTGTGGGGAATTCTGATGAACCCAAATTCGGTCATTATTTTCTCTTGTTTTCCTTTTATTTCGATCCCGTTTCACCCCCGTTTGGCACGATTTCGCCCCTTTTTGTACCCGATATCTCTCTTCTACATGTTTGGTTGCCATGTTGTAGGACTTGGCGCGGGAATGAAGAAACGGGAGCAAAACGTGGTGAAATCAAGGCAAAATAGAAGGAAAAGAGCTGAAATGACAAAATGGGGTCCTCAGCCGGTCGGCCGGCGGCCGCTCCGCCGGCTGGGAGCCCCTTAGCCTATAAGTAGAAGTTTCATTGCAGATCCTTGAGATTGGGTCCCCAGCCGGTGGCCAACCGGCAACCGGCTGACCGGCTGGGACCCCCTCATCCTTGGCCACGTTTGTTTTCAAGTCAGTCCCTTCATATTTCATCCCCAGCCGGCTTGCAGTACCCGAGCATTGAAGAATTTTGAAGAAAAATCAGAAGTTTGCATTTGGACTCTTAGCCGGTCCCAGACCGGCAGCCGGTCGACCGGCTGAGAGTCGCTTTTCAGAATTTCGCGCACTATATAAACCCGCACTTGTATCATTTTATTATCACGCAATACGTTATCTTTTATGCAATTTTAGGGTTTGCTACTGTTTTATTAGTTCATACTTAGTCACAAAAACTCTCTAAAAATACTTTAATCATTCTTAGATCTTAGTTTAATCCTTTGATTCTTGTTAATCTCTCTTTAGTAATTCTCTCTAGTAATCTTCTTGGGCATTGTTAGAGGATTTATTGGGTTGTATTTTGAAGGATTTGAAAGAACTCTTCAACTTGTTATCCAAGTTACTTCCTTTTCCTTTGTTGTTGGTATAATCTTCTTAATCCCTACTTAGTTATTACATTTGTTTAAGTTTCTTTTGTTCATTTGCTTGTTTTTATTATAATCCATCATGTTTACCATTTACCAATCTATTGTTCACATGTTTTCCTTAATCATGAGTGAGTAGTCCTTTTGCTAGGGTTAGGGGTGCACTTGGGTAGTTGGTGTTGATGTTTGTTGTTTAGGGTTAGGGTTTGGATTTCATCTTTGTTAGGTTTCTATTATATGCATGCTATATGTTTGATGAAATGCCTCAACGACGGTTGGGCATGATTCTTATTGTTGTTTGTCTTAGACGATAGTCTAGGGCTCTCTTGAGTATGCGTGCATGTTAAATTGACCGTGTTTGTAGCGAGAGCTAGGATATGGTTTGATTTTAGGCGAGTCAAATCGATAGACGAGACGGACCTAGACCTAGCATAGATGAGACCACCTACCCTTTGCATGTTTGACATCGACTACCCTAGTAACCCCCGACACCCTAGTTGCTTTAATCATCAATTTCGTCTCAATTTATTTGCTTTAGTTGTTCTTTAGTCGTTAATCAATCTCAAACTTATTACCCCGACTCGAGTTATAATTAGAACATAACTATATAACTTCCCCACCATCTTCGTGTTCGACAACCCTATTATACTACTAATTTGGGTTTTATAAATGTGTTTGATCGTGAGAACCGACGACTTAAATCTCGCGCATCAAAATGGCGCCGTTGCTGGGGATGGTGCTAGAAGTTGTGTAGTTTAGTTTTAGTTTTAGTCTTGAGTTAGTTGAGCTTGTTTTGTTTTGATCAAAGATTTGGTAGTTAATTGTAGAGTGGTTGCTATATTGCTCACCCTAGTGTCTAAAAAACACTAGGACGACTAATTTGTGTGCTAAGTTTTATGCCTAGGGGCGACTCTAATTCTTTGTTGTCAACTTCCGAACCGGAGAGGCTTTTTCGGGCCTTAAGGAGGAAGACCATTGCAAGAGTAAGGATTGCCTCCCAAGCATCTACTAGCCATAACAACCCATCTTCACCCGAACCACCAAGCCCCAATCAAAGTAATCCTAGCCCAACATCCGAAAATTTTGATAATCCGTTTTATCAATCACCACCACCATCACCACACGTTCCAAATCACCATCAAATTCATATAATGGCCGCCCTTCGTGATCATAACCGGCCCAATCACAATGACACCACAAATCCAATCAACTTTGGCACTCTTGTTCCTCAAAATTTTGAAATACACCCTTCACAAATGAGTTCTATCGAGAAGAACGCCTTTAGTGGGGCTTCTCATGAAGATGCTCATGGGCGCTTGAGAAAGTTCAAGGATAAAGTAGCAATGATAAAGAAAACGGGAGTGCCCGAGGAAACCTTAAGGCTTATGCTCTTCCCCTATTCCTTAACCGACAAGGCGGATAGGTGGTTAAATGTGCATGCTCCAAACACTTTCACCACTTGGGACGACTTGGCAACGGCCTTTCTTGCCAAGTACTACCCGTCCTCTAAAACCGCCATGCTACGGAATGAGATAACTCAATTTCAGCAAGACGAGGGAGAATCTTTAGGAGAAGCTTGGGATAGATACCAAGATTTGCTTGCTAGATGTCCTCACCACGGGATACCCACTTGGTACACGACCCAAACCTTTTTTCAGACTCTTCTCCCACGGACGAAAGAAATGGTTAATGCATCGGCGGGGGGTAGCTTTGACCACTTGCCGCATGAGGAGGGAACGGAGCTTATCAAAAAGATCGTTGATTCGGAGGAAAATTATGGTACTCGGGGAAATGTCTTGAGAAAGAGTAGCAAGTACCCTAGTGAGCACCTTTCCAACTCAAAGGCGAACGAGGAAACCAATGCCAAGTTGGACATGTTAACCAAGAAGTTGGAGGAATTGACTAAGGGTTCCACTAGCAAAGAGACCAAGAGCAATGTCCCGGGGATAATGTACCAAGTGAATAGTGTAGCCTCATGTGATTTGTGTGGAGGAAATGGGCACACATTCAAAGTATGTGCAAATAACTCTATTGAGGGAAGTGGAAGTGAGGAAGAATTGTATGCTTTCCAAGCATTCAATAATCCTAGAGGGCAAAATACTTTCAACCCCAATTCAAACTACTACCATCAAGGGATTCGAGGGAGTCCTTACATGAGTTACAAAAGTACCAATGTGTTGAATCCTCATCAAATCCAACAACCTCAAGTGCAAAATCCACCCGGTTTTCAACCAAGGGGTGGAAACTTCAATCCGAGAAACCATTACAACAACAACAATTTCTATCAAGGAAACCAATCAAACCAAGCCAATCAAGGCTTTGCACCAAACTTCAATGACCAAGGTTACAATAACCCGAATTTCAACAACAATAACCCGAATTTCAACAACAACAACTTAAACCCAAACCAAAACCAAAATCAAACCCAAAACTTCAACCCACCACCATTTCAAAATAACTTTCACAACAACAACCAAAATCAAAACCAAAACTTTCACAACCAAGGTTTCAATGACCCGAATTTCGTTCAACAAAATCCCAACCTCAATAGCCAAATGCCAAAGGGGAACTCTCAAGTTGGAGTCCCTAGGAATGACCATGGGTTTGCTTTGCCTCTTACCAACACCCCTCATCAAGAACCATCAAGTGAGAATCAAGTGGGTGAATTACTCAAGCTTGTGAAGAATATGCAAACTACCCACAATCAAGAGAGGATGAACTTGCGGAATGCCAACCAAAAGGAGATAAGAGAGATGGAGGCTAGAGTCGCTTCCCAAGCCTTAGCCAATCCTCAAAGGCCTCCGGGCGGTTTTCTAGCTCAAGGTCAAAGCTCGAGAGATGCTTCAAAACATCATGGGGTTAATGCAATCATGACAAATGCCGATGAGCAACCAATGCTTGAAACCACTAGTAGCGGAGACAAACCTTCACTTGAGCAACTCATGACGGTTTTTGGAGGGGATATTGAGGAGGAAGCAATGGTGATGGTGCCCGTTGTTTCTCCGAAGACTAGTGACCAAGATGGGATGAATGAAGACTTATTTGTGATGGAACAAGTCAAAGAATTTCCAAGAAAGAAGAGAGATGAAAGGAAAGTGAGTATTGAGAAAGGAAAAAGTGTGGTTGAAGAAGAGTCCGAACATGAAGAAGGGCTCATTGAGAGGAGAGTTTGTGAGTTCTTCCGAAAAATTACAAAAGGAGATCCTCGTTGTGAGGAATTGATGAAACTTGTAGAGGAGGTGGAAGCAACAATCCCCTCTCGAGAAAAGAAAAGAGAAGTGAATGCAATCATGTCCGCCAAGAAAGTCCCAAGCACCCTCCCCATCAAACTCGGAGATCCGGGTAGCTTTTCAATAAATTGCTATGTTGGAGGGAAGAAGATTGAGAATGCCTTATGTGACTTGGGAGCAAGCGTGAGTGTCATGCCTCTAGCTATGGCAAAGAAATTGGACATCAAGAATTTGTCTCCCGCTACAACTTCTATCACTCTTGCGGATGGTACCGAAAAACTTTCTCTAGGGGTACTTGAAGATGCTATTGTCAAGGTGGGAAATCTATCCATCCCCACTGATTTCTTGATATTGGATGTCCCCGTCGGTAGCAACTCTTTTGTGATACTTGGTAGGCCATTCTTGGCCACCGGAGGAGATACTATTGATGTCAAGAGAGGAAAACTATCATTCGAAGTGGGAAAGGAAGTGCCGGAGTTTGAACTTCCGGAAGCTCCCGGTACTAGTCACAAAGAAAAAAATGTTGGCATGGTTGCAAGTTTGATGTTGAATGATGTCCCTAAGATGTTTGATGAAAAGGGAATCATGAAAAGTATGACTTTGAAGAATGAGGATGCTAGTTTCACTAGCGGGAAATTGTTTTGTCCGAAGAAGAGGGACCGTGATAAAGAACAAGAGAAACCAAGTTGTGCTAGTTCTTTTAAGGACCCTTTGGTTGAAAAAGGGGACCTAGAGGAGCTCATTGCCGGAAAAGATGTCGAGGGTCAAAAGTTGAAGATGTGTGGAGCGGGTCTCGCTCATGAAAGCAAGGTAGAAGCTACGGCCGAGGCTTTTGACCTTTTCTTAAGGTCATTAGCTAGCATGGACGAGGTTTCCACCTACAAAGATTGAAATTTGATCATGAAAGGTTTGGTGGAGTCACCTAACAACCACCGTTTGTAAGTATTAGTTTCTTTTCCTTCTTGTAGTTTGCATGTTAGTTTAATTGTTAGTTCGATATTTAGTTTAATTTTTAGCTTGCATGAGAAATTTGGATATGTTGGTTGCTTGTTTGTGGTTATTTCTTGAGTATAGTCGGTGGATAGTAGGCAAAATGGGTGTTTGCAAAGTCGTTTTTTATGTCCAAGTCAATTATTTTTCGAAATTGTGTACAGGTACTCCCAGCCGGCCTACCGGCCGACGGTCACCTACCGGCTGAGAGTACCTGAGCACATTTCTGTTTTTGATGGTTTATTTGGGCAGATTTCAGATTTTGTACTCCCAGCCTGCGCCATACCGGCAGCCGGTCACCCGGCTAAGAGTCCCATATGCTACTTGAGAAGGAAGAGAACTAAGAGAAAGAAAAAAAACTACCAGCCGGTAGCCCGGCAGCCGGTCCGCCGGCTGGGAGCCCAATCAAAAGAAAAAAAGGAAAAAGAAGAAGGAAGAAAAGAAAAGAGGAAGAAAAGAAGTAGAGCACGAAGAAAAGGCTACCAGCCGGTAGGCCGGCAGCCGGTCCGCCGGCTGGGAGCCCGTATCTAAAGAAAGAGAGAAGAGAAGAAGAGAAAAGGAAGAAAGAAAGAAGAGAGAAAAAGTACGAAGAAGAGGATACCAGCCGGTCCGCCGGCTGGGAACCCAGATTGAAGAGAAGAATGGAAGAAAAGGAGGAGGAGAAAGCGAAGGGAATAAGGGTACCAGCCGGTCCGCCGGCTGGGAACCCTATTATGCTTCGAAAACGAGGAAAGTGAGTCAGGCCTGTGAGCCGGTCGACCGGCCGCCGGTGCCTGACCGGCTCAGGACACGGCTGGGACGGGTCTTTATATTTACAAATCCCTCATTTTTCCACTCATTTCCCCTCATTTTTCAGATTTCCCTTCCCTCTCTACATTCCCTCACTACAAAAACTCTCCCAAAACACTCCCAAAACAAACCCACTTCAATCCTTAATCAAAATCCTTCAACTTTACCATGTCGGGAAGGACCGAAAGGCGATCGAAATCTAGGAATGATCCCATGGCCGGGCGCGAAAGAGTTGATAACCCCGATGCTCCATTTGTTTCGGGTGACCCCGATTTTCCCGGGGTTGTTTTCGATTCCGATACCCAAAAAGGTAACTTCCTATCTTTTGCTCAACGTCCCCTCAACCCAACCCGGTTTATTGATAAGAATTCTATGAGAGACTTGGGTTTGGATGGTGTCACCGGTGATTTATTCAGGGATGTGGGTTTGAGTCAGTTGTATGAGATCAAAGCGGTATTGACATCCCCAAGATTGACATGGGAATTTTTGAGTTCTCTTAGGATAGCCAAAAATAGAGATTCGGGGTTAGTCACTTTTTTGCAATTTCGACTCATGAATAAGGGGTACCATTTGACCCTTGCTGATTTTGCTGGAATTTTCGGGCTGAATAGTGCGGCACCGTTGCATGCCCCTGATAGTGTTATATTGGAGTCGGTTTGGACTTTTATTACTGGGTTGGTGAGTTCAAGGGGGGAGAAAAAGCCGGCAAATAGGGTGCATCTTGCTCCAATTAGGATTCTGCAGAGAGTTTTGGGGTGGGCCGTCTTTTCCCGAGACGAGCCACACAATTTCACCACTGTCGAGCTTGAGATTCTAGCTTCTGCTTTGATTACCAAACCTACCAAATTTGAGATCAACATAGCTCACCACATGGTGCTTCACCTAGCCCGACTTAGCCACCAGCCCCGTTTGTCCACACCCATTTGTGTAGGGGGCATGATTACTTTGATTGCTTCAGCTGTTTGCCGGAGGAGCTTTAGGGTCGACTATATTGGAGGGGAGAATGTACTCTCCCGCCGCTACCTTATGGAGGGATTGGGGTGGATTAAGTGGAACCCCAGCGACAACAAGTCATATTGGCAGATTCGAGTGGATGGAGTCGATAAAAACTCCATCCCTTTACCGAACTCTGAGAGAATGAGGGTGATGCCTGATCTACCCTCCTATCTGCTCCCTATTGAGGCTCCTTCTGAGGGTACTTCTTCCGGCCCTCCTGTGACCCGAGTCTACACCCGAGACCAGCGCCGGCCCACCACCAGTGGCCTTGCATTCCAGCAACCTTCTCTTCCTATACCACCGTTCGGCGGCTCTAGCTTTTTCCAGGGGGCCTCTTCTAGTTCGGCTCCTCCTCCTAGCCATGTTCCTCAGACCATAGTGGATTTCATGGCTCGCATGGATCTGAGGCATGAGGAGACCGTTCGGAGGCGTGCACTTGAGGACATTCGGTACTCTGATACTAATGCGAGGATAGACTATTTGTACCACGATCAGGCTTGGGGAACTTCTCCACTTATGATCGTGGCATTCAGCAGGGGTACCGTCACAGTTCTGGGCACCATCCTTCTTACTACACTTCTCCCGAGGCTGAGTATGTGCCCTCCTCCGAGCCTCATTTCGCCGGAGAGGTACATGTTGCTGCGGACTACTACTCTAGGCCGATTTTTCCCCCGGTGAGTGAGCGAGAGAGATTTGATGCGCCTCCTCAGTCCTTTGCAGCTGCTTCCACTTCTGGGTTCTCCAACGAGTACTACGTGAACCCGGATGATTTTTTGCATGGAGATGGTCATGGAGAGACCGGAGACGACGGTGGTGGTAACTAGTGAGAGGTTGTTTGATGCCGATGCTCCTCTTGAAAAATCCAAAGCAAGTAACTCCCTTAATCCAAATTTCACTTTAGTTTGCATTTTCCTTTTTAGCATGCATTTAGAATAGTTAGTTAGTTTAGTGTTTTAGTTTTCAATTCATGTTTTCACATCATTAGTTTAGTTGCATATAGTTGCATTCATTTAGATGCATTAGATTTACATTTTGCATCATATTGTCACATATAGTTTGCATACATGTAGATTAGAGCATTTAGTTTGCATTTAGTTTAGTTTTTAGTTTTTCTTTTCTTTTGTTTCTTTTTGTTTTTATTGCTTTCTAAAAAATCAAAAATCCAAAAAAATTGAAAAACCAAAAACTTTCAAAAACATGTTCTTTATTTTCCGGTTTTCCTCCTTACATTATGCATATAAATAAGTGTGGGGAGGAATAACCGCTTATTTCAAAAATACAAAAACAAGTTTTTATTTTCTCAAAAATTTCAAAAAAGCCAAAAACATGTTTTCGTTCTTTTTCTTCATTTCCCCTTTGCACTTTGTTCCATTGAGGACAATGTAAATCTTAAGTGTGGGGAGGGAAAATATCCACTTTGTGAATATTTATTTGCTTCTGTAAATATGAAAAAACTTCAAAAATACCAAAAAAAATCGAAAAATTTCAAAAATTTCAAAAAATATGTTCTCCCTTTCTTTTGTTTTTGTTCTTTGCTTGTTTTGTATATATATGTTTGTTGGACTAACAAGTGGCAGATGCGACGGCAACTCAAGGTATTAGGAGGATGAAGATGTTTGGTATACTCTTTCCTACTTCTTTCTCCCCCTCCCGATTTCTTTTTATGTTGATATCATGAAGGAGAACGGGATTTTTGTGCCTTGGATGTTCCTTTGGGGAACTTTTGGTTGTTGTGGTTGATGTGTGTTAGTTTAGCCTTCTTGTTGTTGCATCTTTGTTGTGTTTGTTGTTAGTTTGCTTTTGTTTCACATGCCTTTTCATTTTCATAGTTTTGTGAATATATGTTAGTCGGTTTTTCCGTTTTGCTTTTGTTTGTAAATATGCATAGGAGGTTGAATAGTGGAGGATATATGTCGTCAATGATGATTTTTGTCTTTCTTGTGTCTTTCCCCTCCTAATAGCTTGCACCGTTTGATGTCACCTTGTTAGGGTTCTTGCTTGCAAGGACCCGGAAGTCTAGGCTTAATGACCAAGTTTCGATCACCTTGTGAGACCGTGTTAGACCTTGACTCGACCTAGGACCGACATTAGCTACTCAAATGTGAGGATAGAGCCTCCTTTATAGTCGGTCCATCAAACCGACTCAGTTTAGGATTGTGAGTAGTCCTCCTTACGTGGTGTGTTATGTCTATACGCGTAAGTATGGCGCTCATTCCTTATTTCCGTGATTAATGGTCATGTGCATGTGAGACAACTTTTGTTCCAAATAAATCAACTTCACATTTGCCAAATTAGCCTTGTTTTGACCCTTGCATCTTATTTCCCTTTTGTTTAACCACTTTGAGCCTTAACCTTTTCATTTGGCCTAAACTACTAGATGAACTACATCCCAAAAACATCCTTCCTTGATCAAGAATGGTTGCTTTTGTGGTACTTTGTTAGTGGTAGAGTCGGGAATTTAGATGTCGGTTGGTGACTTCTTCCGTTGTGGTCGTTACTTGTTGTTTGTTTGGTGTTTGGAAGTTTGAAAAAGAAAAGAAAAAGAAAAAAAAAATGAAAAAAGAAAGAAAATAGAAAATCTAAGAAAAAGTTGAAAAAGTTTTGAAAAATCCAAAAAGAAAAATGTACATATGTGTTTTTGAAAGAGAAAAAGGCTAGCAACAAGTCCCTTCCATCAAGGGGACAGAGAAAAAGTCGTTGCTACAATAATGTGGTCTTTTGATGTTTTTGCACGCGTGCCGGGTTTACGTACACATTTTTTGCATTTGATTTGATTTTCGAGTCGTATGTTAGGGTGTAGACGTTGTTCGGTGTTTCTAATAATGACCACTTTGTCTAAGTTTGTGATGGGTCCGATTTTTCCAAAGTAAGTTGGGGTTTATGCAATTTTTGCTTGGTTTTGCAAAAGCCAAAGTTAGGGCATAGACGTTGCTTAGTTGTTGTAATAAGGTGTTGTGTTGATTATGGCAATCATTCTTGTTTTTGAGCCTCAAATCCTAGAACGGTGCTTGCACCAAACCATTTTCACCCAACCCAAGCCCCGTTACATCCTTGTTGTTCTCATCATGTGCATTTGCTTTTTTCATTGATTTTTAGATGGAGTACCATTCTAGATTGCGGGCATGCTTCGCGAGTTGAGGTAGGTGAGTGATTTTGGTTGCTTTTTGTCACAAAAATCGCCCCCTTTCTTTCCTTGTGTGTTGAGTGTCACCCGTGAGAGTCGGTACTTAGGGTTCTTTTATCGGTTATGGGTCTTACATGGAGTCGAATCACGTGTGTGTCGTGTCATTCTTGGAAGTATAGCTTAGTACTTCCGTTTGCCCGCCTTGAATTAGTTTCTTGGTCTTTGGTGATGTCATTCTTGGTTGCTTGAGCTTGATTTAGGGGTTTGACACATTGGTTAGACTTTGAGTCGGCATCCTCCGCTATAGACCTCCTTTATTTTGTTTTTCAAAACCCCGCTTGAATGAGGCAAGCGGTTGTGTTTTCCTTTTTCCGATGCATGTTGCTTGTTTATATGTGTTTTGTTTTGACTTGTTTGCATCAAAATTTTTGTAGCAAGACCATACTTGCCTTGCAATAGGGCATTCTTCCTCATGAATGTCAAATGGTGAGTTGAAAGGGCTACGGGTGTAGCTAAACCCGATTCGGCTTCTAGTTAGCTTAGTTAGTTTGTTTCTTTGTTTTTAATAAGGGTTATGTAGTTACTTGATCTCTTACTCGAGGACGAGTAAGGTTTAAGTGTGGGGAATTCTGATGAACCCAAATTCGGTCATTATTTTCTCTTGTTTTCCTTTTATTTCGATCCCGTTTCACCCCCGTTTGGCACGATTTCGCCCCTTTTTGTACCCGATATCTCTCTTCTACATGTTTGGTTGCCATGTTGTAGGACTTGGCGCGGGAATGAAGAAACAGGAGCAAAACGTGGTGAAATCAAGGCAAAATAGGAGGAAAAGAGCTGAAATGACAAAATGGGGTCCTCAGCCGGTCGGCCGGCGGCCGGTCCGCCGGCTGGGAGCCCCTTAGCCTATAAGTTGAAGTTTCATTGCAGATCCTTGAGATTGGGTCCCCAGCCGGTGGCCAACCGGCAGTCGGCTGGGACCCCCTCATCCTTGGCCACGTTTGTTTTCAAGTCAGTCCCTTCATATTTCATCCTCAACCGGTGGCCAGCCGGCAGCCGGCCGGCCGGCTGGCAGTACCTGAGCATTGAAGAATTTTGAAGAAAAATCAGAAGTTTGCATTTGGACTCTTAGCCGGTCCCAGACCGGCAGCCGGTCGACCGACTGAGAGTCGCTTTTCAGAATTTCGCGCACTATATAAACCCGCACTTGTATCATTTTATTATCACGCAATACGTTACTTTTTATGCAATTTTAGGGTTTGCTACTGTTTTATTAGTTCATACTTAGTCACAAAAACTCTCTAAAAATACTTTAATCATTCTTAGATCTTAGTTTAATCCTTTGATTCTTGTTAATCTCTCTTTAGTAATTCTCTCTAGTAATCTTCTTGGGCATTGTTAGAGGATTTATTGGGTTGTATTTTGAAGGATTTGAAAGAACTCTTCAACTTGTTATCCAAGTTACTTCCTTTTCCTTTGTTGTTGGTATAATCTTCCTAATCCCTACTTAGTTATTACATTTGTTTAAGTTTCTTTTGTTCATTTGCTTGTTTTTATTATAATCCATCATGTTTACCATTTACCAATCTATTGTTCACATGTTTTCCTTAATCATGAGTGAGTAGTCCTTTTGCTAGGGTTAGGGGTGCACTTGGGTAGTTGGTGTTGATGTTTGTTGTTTAGGGTTAGGGTTTGGATTTCATCTTTGTTAGGTTTCTATTATATGCATGCTATATGTTTGATGAAATGCCTCAACGACGGTTGGGCATGATTCTTATTGTTGTTTGTCTTAGACGATAGTCTAGGGCTCTCTTGAGTATGCGTGCATGTTAAATTGACCGTGTTTGTAGCGAGAGCTAGGATATGGTTTGATTTTAGGCGAGTCAAATCGATAGACGAGACGGACCTAGACCTAGCATAGATGAGACCACCTACCCTTTGCATGTTTGACATCGACTACCCTAGTAACCCCCGACACCCTAGTTGCTTTAATCATCAATTTCGTCTCAATTTATTTGCTTTAGTTGTTCTTTAGTCGTTAATCAATCTCAAACTTATTACCCCGACTCGAGTTATAATTAGAACATAACTATATAACTTCCCCACCATCTTCGTGTTCGACAACCCTATTATACTACTAATTTGGGTTTTATAAATGTGTTTGATCGTGAGAACCGACGACTTAAATCTCGCGCATCAGAGATAAAATTTGATAACATTCAAATAGTAATATTTGTTAACACAATCGAAAATCATAATCTTGAAAATATAGATATCATTAACACGAAAGACATCATCTATGTTCCATCGTTATTGACTTTCATATCATCTTGATGTGTTTCATTATCGTGGTCATTATGGACACCAATAACACGCCCTATTTTTTTGAATTCTATCCATGAGTTTCTTCCATTTTTTACCATTCATGTTTGAATTTGTTCTTCCTTGAGTACTTTGATGTTGTATAACTGGTATACCAAGTTTATCCATCCGAATGAAATTATTAATTACTTATTTTATTTTTTATTTTTTTAAACCGCAAACTGTTATTAATCAAACAAAACTATTATTTTTTTTGTTAAATAAATGTGTATTATTATTATTATTATTATTTTGTTGTTATTATTATTATTATTATTTACTTAGTTCTGTTTAATTAAATTTCATTCACTTTTATTAATTTCAGCTTCATTCAGTTCAGTTCACTTCAGCTAGATTAAATTCAGTTCAATTCAGTTCAGTTCAGCTCGATTCAGTTCAGTACAGTCTATTATCAGCAAGACCTCCGTTTTTTGTACCTTTTTTCCCTTGAAATCCACACATAACTAAGTATATGAATTACTTTATAGAAACGATTGTTATTGAGGAATAAGGCGAAGATGTTTGAAGCCAAAAACCAGCAGAAAGCAGCTTAAAAATGGCTGGAAGTCGAGATTAAGCAATTACTCACGCTTTATACTCTCAGCCAATATCATGCAACGTATCCCAACGTATTTGTGACAGGTAACTCCTTAAGAAGAGCCCTCGTTGAGACATTTCATCTAACACCTTGATGACTTTACTAAATTCGTTGATGCATTTCACCGTACACCCTGATGGCATCACCAAATCCATGTCATTTCACACTTGAGATGAAGATGGAGAGCCTCTATCTTAATTATAACTCATTTGAGTCTCAAATTTTGGCTTACGAAAAATATATTGATTATATTAATCGCAGGCTAAAAATAGTGAAACAAACCCAATATCATTCGAAAATTCAGCCGCCATATTATACCGGTCATCTAACACCAATAAGCAATAAGTGTTTCTAAGTTTTTACAGAGGTACATAAGCTGATCGCCGATGAATTTGTTATTGGCGGATCTTGTTGGAACTAGTGTCCTCCACAGTTAGTGCGACAACACGAATAAATCTCTTAAAGGATCACATGGTATATATACTTTGTATTTTAGCCAGTTGATTCATGTTTATCAATAACGATTGGCTTGCTAGAAGTTTGACGTTATTGTCATACAGATGGCGGTAATCAACTGGTCCCTAAGAGTCACACCTAAAGGATGTAATATGAGAGATATGATTAGATGAAAATGTAATCATATCGATACCTTATACGACTAAGCGGTTAGTCAATGTAATGATGATACGATTACTTAATACTGATTAAATAATAGGGTTATTTAATACAAATACTATAACCTATTGACGTGCTTCTCAAAATACTTCATACCATAATTTAACTGTCAATATAATGAACTATTACACTCCTCCACTTTTAATAAAATTAGCCCTTTATTCACCCAGTTGGTCTTGCTTGTGACGGGCCGGGTGGAGAGACGGATAATGACACTCACAAAATGAATATGGGGGACAAGGTGGGGCTACCCTCATGTGCTTCCCTCTCTCCTCTAAATGGGCATTTTGTGAGACAAAATGGTATCCCTCGTTCCAAAGTGAGGGATATCTCTCGTCTTCTTTGAGATTTTGTGTTATTAACCTGTGGTAACAGGTAAATATCTCACCCTTCTTATTATACATTATCTTCATCGCCCTTCCCTAGCTAAAAATTTTGGAAAACCCCCTTTACATTACCAGAAAAATCAATCAAAACACAGGAAAAAAAACACTATATAAATAAATTGAATATATGCATGAGAGTACGAATCCATATTGAAATTACCATGTTCGTATGAATTCAGATTTCTCCCAACCTTTTTTTTTTACAGATTTAGTGTTTTTCTATCAATTAAACTTTACCCCAAATTAAAATGGGGATCTAGGGTTTTTAAAATTGAAATTGAAATGGCGGTCCAACGCAGATCAAGATTCAAGGTTCAAGGAGCAAGGAGCAAGGCGATTCAAGACATGAGTGTTAGCACTTCCAAATCCCACCTTTATTACGAACCCAGCTTCTCAAAATTCACAATCATCAAATTTAAAGCAACGACCACTGCAAATTCCGACCTAAAAATATCTAAAGCCAACCAAAATAAAGCCGGACTTCAGAACCTCAAATCAACCCCAAAACCGACACCGAAACCGTGTGATATATACGGAGGTCTATTGTAGATAGACTCTTTAAATTGATGCTCGTGCTTGATATTGTTAATTTAGATGCTTATGAGATGTTTTTTTTGTTAATTTGTGGAGCTTTTGAGTGTGTAAGTTTAATTTGGTAGTTTTTGTGTTCTGGAGAAGTAAAAAAAAAAAAGTAATGAAATTTTGGTATTGGACATGAATATATTCAATATCACACTTAAATTCATAGAGTAGGAAAATGAAACATTGAATTAGAATTAGCAATGTTGAAGTAACCCGTAATTGCAATGAATTATTTTCCGCCTACAAATGGGCACTCCATTTTCATGGTTGTTTGTATCATGATTATAACCTGTTGTGTATGTTCTTTCTCCATGTTATTTCAGCCGGTAGATTATTGAAAAAATATAAAAACAACACTACAAAAGTGCATTAAAAAAATATGTGTATGAGTATATCCAATAAATTCATTTATTGTTTATGATTAATTATACAATAGTTTATTGTTCAATTAGACAATAAAATAGTTAGTTGTTTTGTGTTAAGTTTCGGTATTTGGGTTTAATTGTAGTGTTTTTTTATAAAGTAATTAAAATAGGCAAAGAAAGAGAAGTGATAAAATATGAAGAAACTTGTTCAGTAGGTAGCCCTTCCACTTATTTTAGTACCAGAGAATATATATGAAAGTTGGGTATATTGCTACTTAAAATAAAGTCTGTAGTATTTTAAGAAGAAGCCTAATAGATTGGAGTATTGTCATTAAATAACCCTAAATAATATTAGCTGAGACGAATTAAAATGTTAATTCGTAACTAAATATAAAATGTTATATTTAATTAGTGTGTGTAATGAAATTATTTAATATAGATTAAATGATTTAGTTAAATATAAAGGTTATATTTAATTAGTAAATTATAAATATACGATATTTATAAGATAAAACATTATATACAAGAGAGGATAACAACCATTTCTATATTGATAAAATGGGATGTTGCACGACTGATAATTTCACACGCCTCATCCTGTAGTCGTGTGATATCAGTTAGTTGGGAGGTGTTTCGGTAGGACTCAAATACTGATTTGATGAATTCTATCTTATGGTTATTAGCTAGGTTGTTAGTAGTGTGAACTAAAGATCAGATGTATTCTGACTAAACTACTCCATACAACTTCGCCTATAAAAGATACCACACGGCTCAATGACTGAGCACGAGTTACACACCTAAACTGATACTCCCTCCTCTCCCTAGCTTTTATCATTCACAAAAATTAAAGGTAATTTTTGGTAGTTTCTAGCTCAAGAAAGGGTATTTCTCGGAGCATCTTGGGTGCAACAATTAGGAGGATATCTATTTTGATATCTGATCTTAGGTCTCTTGCAAGGACCAAAGGTTAATTCTTGTTCTCAATCCTTGTATATTGTATTTCGTTTATGACAGTAAATCATATACTATTATTTCGTTATAATCTTGCATATAAAGTATTGGGACATATACAGATATTTTCCCACAGATCTAACGGTGTAGTTAGGATTAAGGTTCAGAAAATTTAGAAAATAGAGATGGAGGGGTATGATATATTTGAGTTAGGGAAAGTAACCGCCATGAAAGGAAGGAGATTTAGTTGATAATAGCCAGTGGTTCTGGGTTAAACCTTGAAACTTGTCAAAGGCAGAAGTTGAGAGGTCTCAAGTTCGAATCACGGGGGTGATGATCACTTGGCTGTTGTGTCCCCCAAAGGGGGTGACTTACACGGTCCATGTGGTAGCGCGAAAATGGTTAGGCCCGGGGGGATTCAATTCCCTCGTCATCAAAAAAAGAAAAAAAGAGAAAAAGATAATCTACGCGGCAATTTAGTAGATAACAACTTACATAATTTAAGCACACAAATTTTTATTTAATTTAAGACGGAAGTATTTGTATTAAGTTTAAGACGAGCTAAGTAATGACCCATTTGCATAGATATGACAAATTTTTTTGTTTTTCTCTAAACCTTTTCATTTTTATCTTATTCGTACAAGTGGATATTACTTGACCCGTCTAAACTTAAGACGAATATATTCGTCTCAAAGGAGACTTATTGACTTACGCGTATCCATGAGTGAACCTTTGCCTAAAGTTATTGACTTACGCGTATCCATGAGTGAACCTTTGCCTAAAGCAGATGTAGGTAGCAATTTAGTTGATAGCAATAACATAATTGGCTAAGTGGCTCAAGATGGTATTTTGCGAAAAGTAATAGATAATTATTAATCACGATGGAGTATATTTTGGACAAATATTAAAGAGTCTGAATTCACATTAATGACATTAAACTTACAAACCAATTTAAAAGGGGTAAATTTTGTAGGGTCAAAATATTCTCAGACTTTTATAAAACGGATATATCTTTCTTAATAATAAAATTGTTAAATAATATCTTATTTGCATAATAAATGGGAAATGTGACAAACATTTTGGTAATTTTAATATATTCGATTTTTGTCGTACGTATAATATAATAAGGTTTAAATGACAATGTTTATTTTGTGTAGAAATATGAAGTCGATTAATAATATATGTAGTCCATGTAAATACAAATGACCAAAATTCATTTTTTTTATTGGACGATGCATGATTTGAGTTGTTGCTTATTTTGTTAATTGGTTAGTGCCTTGTTGTTTTATTGTTAGATTAAGAAATGAAGGTGTGCATTGTGATGATCGGATGAATGTTGCATTGTGATGATCAAATAGCCTTGTTTTATTGTTAGCTAGAAGACAAAAAAAAATCACTATTCATTATGAATAGTAACCTATGTTACCCACATTTTAGTAAGGAGTATAAATATATAGATATATAGATATAAATACCATAACCTTGACACGAAACACAACATTGTACTAGCTTCAACAATAACCTTGAGCCATAACTAAGGCCTACATTAGTCTCAACCATAACCTTATCGTATTTCAAGTTATACCAACTTCGACTATAACCTTGATTCATAATTCCAAGGTTATATTTATTTCAATCATAACTTGAATTATAACTTAAGGTTGTACTAGTTTCAGCCATAATCCATATTTCCAAGGTTATACAAATTTCAATTCTAACCCTGAGCCTTACTCGCTACTACAAAAGGCCTAAGGAACCATTTATAAGAAACCGATTAAATATAAGAAACTGGTTAAAGGTAAAACAAGGTCTCCTTGGTAATCCATATGAGACCGTTTCTTGAAATCTGGTCTCTTTGATATAACGGGTCCCATTTCCAACCCCTCAATTAATCTAAGAGTAAATTAATAATTACTCCCTTATATGTTTCAGTTTTCTAAAATTATTCCCTTATATGTTTTTTTTTTTTAAAATTACTCCTTAAGTTGATCTCAGATCAAATATTGCTACCATTTTTCAGCTCTGATGAGTATTTCCGTCAATTTTTGAATTTTATCTCCATTTCCCTAAATTTATGGCTAAAATGCTCTTTAGTATTTGAGTATCTCGTTATAGCCTTTGCTCAAAACTTACCAATATCTTCATTAAAACTAATTCCTCACTATTTTACCCAATCTCTATCATCATTAAAAAATAATTTCTCAATGTAATTGTTCAAGTTTTGAAGTTTTCATTTTTTTTGAAGGTAAGTACATTTTTGATTTGAGTATGTGAATCATATTATTGTATTGAATTGAAACTGAATTGAAATTAGGGTTCTTTATCTTCATAAAAACTGATATTGTATTGAATTGAAATTGAAATTAAATTAGGGTTTCAAATTGATTTGGGTATTTGAATCCATCTTTTATCTGGAAAAAAAAAACTGAAATTGTTTCAAGTAACCGTCTTTCTGATTTATATTGTTATTGTTTTGCAGAAACTATTAACAATTAACAATTAGCTTACCTCTTCTTCCTCTTCGAATTCATTGTTGTTGCCTGCTTCTAGTAATCCCCCTAAATCTTCAAGTTAGGATTAAAATTATTTGAGATTAATTTGCGAAATTTGAGGTTTTCAATTAAAAAATTGGGTTTTGAATTACAAATTAGGGTTAGGATTTGGGAATTCAATTAATGGGTAAAATGAGAGGTGTTTGTTTGATGGATTGGGATAAATACACTGAAGGGATTTCGTCCATTTTATAAATTTTTCATTGTAAAACGTAATATGTAGCAATATTTGACCTGCCTTCAATTATGGAGTAATTTTTTAAAAACTATATGAGAATAATTTTAGAAAACTGAAACATATAAGGAAGTAACTGACTCAAAAGAAAAAATAAAAATAAAACTTCCTGATCAGTAAAAAAAAATTACTCAGTCAAGCCCTCCATCTCCCCATCTTCGTTCATCTCCGTTATTCTCCGCTCAGTCAAACTCATGCTACCTCTAATCAATCACGATCCTCATTGGCCTCGCCACTGACGACCTTCTTGATCTGCTATAGGCTTGAGCACGACTAATACCCCCAAATCAATTGTCCAAATCAGTCGTCGATAATTCAATTGCACGGAATTAAGGTTCGCTATAATGGGGCGATTATTGAGGGACTTTCTTGTATCAATCGAAGGTAATTTCATGCTCAAATAAAGTATAAACCATTTTTAGTTTATGGATTTTTTCAGTCTTTTCTGTTATTTGCAAAATCATTTTGATAAAGACATTCGACGAATTCTATTTTTTTCTCTAGATATGCTTTTAGGAATTAAAAGGTCATCTAAAGTATGTACTTCAGGTCCTTTTATCAATTAATTAGGGTAAGTTTTTCTCTAGATATGCTTTCAGGTTACCAAATTTGCTGAATTCTCAGTAATTCTGTTATCTTTGTTGAATTCCTTGGATGGTAATTGATTTTTGTTTCTTCACTTGAACTAAATGCATGAAACCCATTATTCAATTTGCTTAATTTCCATCAATTAATGTCGTTATGCAAGAAAAAAATAACTACATTGTTATTGGGTTTTGTTTAATCTATATGAGACGGTTTTACACGTGAAACTTATCCAATAGCCCAAATAAGGAATACTACCTGCATGAAGATTCGGTTGGTCTCACGTGCAAGACCGTCTCATTGTCGTAGATATTGGGTTATTGAATTGAATTCTTAAAAATGCAGGCTTGATAGCATTTGGCAAATATGCTAGTTGTTTTGGGAGGTAGTAGATGACAATGATGGAATGATATTGGTGAAAAGGAGGTGAAACAGTTTCATAACTACTATCATCATATAGGGGGAAGAACTCGAAGAGGTATTCGAGGAAGTGATTAGTATGGGGGAGATATATTCTTTAACGAGGGCGACAATTGTGTGTTTAGCTATCGGGAATAGCACTCTGAAAGGATTTCAGAAGCTGCAACGTCAAGTAATCGATCAAACATAAATTGTTGGTGGTAGCTGATAGGCTTCCGGTTTCTGCGACTAGGAAAGGCAAAGATTCAGGGCAGTTAAAGATTAGTGTAGGGGGGTCTTGTCAGTGCACTTTCGGGTGAGTACTGAATCTTTAACTACTGTCAAAGATTGAAGTCTTCAACATTTTCATTGCTTAATTTAGAAAGCTAGTCATTCATGCTGTGTGCTGTTAGCCAAGTTACCCAATAGTACCTGTCAAAATATTTCAAAGCTTTGTGAAAAGAAACCGAAGGTATTGCTCCTGACATAGAAAGTTAATAGCTTCGAGTTATTTTCTCAAAGCTTTGAAAGATTCGGAGGCCATATGGTTCCTAAAATATCATGAATATGTCCCTTTATTGGTTGCGTATTTTAGAAATCTGATTACTAATACATTTTAGTGTCATCCTGATTTGTCGTAAACTGCTAAAATCCTGGATATTAGAATGCTTTGCAACTTCAGTGACAGATTTTGATATTCTGCATTGAATCTGTTGGGTTCTCTTATTACAAAGGTTTGAAAGATTTAGATCCAAGATGGATTGGCTGGGTTGGAGTGAATGTACCTGATGAAGTTGGAAATCAATCATTAACTAAAAGCCTTGGCTGAAAAGGTTGAGCTAATCTATTTTCTTAGGCATCAAAGCCTAATCTTCCTGCTTTCTTACACTCGTACTAAAGTGTTCGTCGGACATGTTACTAGTTACTACAACCACCCCAAGTTCATGTTCCCCATTAGACTGTGGTGGTCAACCATCAACTGATGTCAACATTAACCATTCTTTTTTCGAAATATAAGCATTAATACAATGTAAATTCTTATGTTATGATTTATCAAATAACTAATCAGTTTATCATTTTAATGAGTTGAAAGTCTGCTATTTGGTGAGGAAATATCAGTCAAAGTCGTCATCTTATGGCAAACAAAGTCAAAGGAAGACATTATAAATGAAATGGAGGAGGCGTAACATTTCTCTTTAAGGTTGTTTATTGGATGCAGAAGTGCATTCCAGTTTTTCTTGATGAAGAAACTTTTCATCAGTATTACAATGGTTACTGCAACAAAATCTTATGGCCTCTATTGCATTACTTTGGACTTCCCTAAGAAAATCGTCTTGCAACTACTCGGGGTATTCAGTCTCAGATTGATGCTTATATGAATGCAAACCAGGGATTTGCTTGATGTTGTGTACAAGCATTATAATGAGGGTGACGTAGTTTGGTGCCATGATCATCACTTGATGTATCTTGCACAATTTATGAAGGAACACGACAGTGCAATGAAAGTTGGCTGGTTTTCGCTCACACCTTTCCCATCCTCAGAAATACTCAGGACGTACCTTCACGATCACAGCTGTTGAGATCTTTTCTTTCAGTCAACATAGTTGGGTAACTATTTTAACTCTATTCTATCTTTTGACATACTTTATGAAATATGCATTTTTGCTCGGTTTGAATGTGAAGTTTTCTGTGTTGAACTCAATGTCTCTGGTCTGCACAGTAAAGATGGAAGTGATAGGGTGTCATTGGGTGTGTAGTGTTTCATTATCATCATACCATCATAGAGTGTTATATTATATTAGCAATAGTAAGGAGTATATAACTCACACATTAATGATATAGTAAATTATATGAGAATGGTGATACTGAATTTAATACCATATGGGTGAAGCAAATTCATTTCGGAGCAATCTCTAGATATATTGTCATGTAAAAGCTAAGGAACATTATATTGGAATGTTCTATCAGCCAGGCCAGTATTGTCCCTACACTTACCAGTCGTCTTCACAAGATTTTTGACAATTTGTCATAATGATCCACTGTCAGAACTAAATAAGAACTTGTTTCCACACTCATCTCGTCATTTTAGGATAGAGTCATGTAAGTATCTATGTAATTGAGTCCTGCCAAATACGTACTGCACTTAGATATAGTGTCCGTCACGTCTCACGTGTGATTGAGTCAAAAGTTACCCATATAGGTATTTAAGTTTATTCAACGTCACTGACTTTACTACCTTCACAACAAAAACATCAAAACAAACAACAGAAATCGGGAAATGAACAATGAGGTGTTGGGAGTAAATCAGAGAGTGAGGAGGCTGGTATTACTTTCTGGTGGGAAATGAAAAAGGAAGGGAGTCATTAGTTGGGGTAATGGGTAATTAAACGGCTTAGGTTAATAGTAATTGTGAGCTTAATAGTGGCATTTTATGTAATTGTATGATGCCAATAAGGACAATTTAGTCATTATTTAAACCCAAAAATAGAAACAAAGGAAATGGGTACATCATATTGGGTTGGCCCAAAAAGAAAAAAATGGGTACATTAAAGGAGAATGGAAGAAGTATCTTTTATTTACCACTTTTCAGAAAAAAACAAAAACTCATTTTTATAAACTTTTTCTTATTTTACTCCCTTCAAATGTTCACAGGTCAAAAAAGTTTATAAAAATTTTGACGGAATATGTCAACGAAATGTGAAAATGGGTGTAATTTTTGACGTGAGAACATTTAAGGGAGTAAATTAATAAAAAGTTTATAAAAAGAGATTTTTTTTAAAAAAGTGATATTCAAAAGGGAATATTTATTAATTTACAATATACATAATATTAAGCAATTCAATTTCCATGTGCGTGCCACTCGACCCCTTATTTCATTAGATATGACTAAACTAGTTAACTATGTCAAAATTCCGCCTAAGACATTATTAAAAGACCGGCTTCGAATAGCACCTGACAATCAACAATGCTACTTGATTACATTAATTGGCCGTGATATTCAGACCTCCGTTGTTAGTGTATAACACACAAGTCACCAATTTACTGCACTTAAATGAAGTTATAAAGCCTATTGGATATAATCATTAATTCCTTAGCAGGTATGTTGTACAATATACAATGCATTTGAGATTACTTTTAGAAAATGGAACAAGCTTGAAATTATTTGTGCTAATATTTTCAACGTATTGTATATATATATATATATATATATATATATATATATATATATATATATATATTCAAACGACATAAATACAGGTATATGATCGGCCTTATCAAAGTCGTGTAATTATGATGATCATTGATCAGGTGAGTAGTCCGTATAAGGCTGAGATAACCTGACCAAATTGATGTTGCCAGTTTGCCACCATAATTTGACAAAAATAACATTTATATGTTCCTATAAATACAGGTAATGCAACAGTCTACTGCAACTAAATCAGAAAATATGGAAAATATGGTAGTAGTACAATTCCTAGACAAACTCCCTTTTCATCATCTAGCTCTTCTTTCATTCCTAAGTTTCACTATTTTATTCTACATACGGCCATACACCACCACTACTGCAACCAAAACAGCGAAATTGCCATCGCCACCAAAGCTACCCATTATAGGCAACCTTCTCCGGCGTGACACACTACCACATCGCTCCTTAAGATCCTTATCTCAACAATATGGAGACCTTATGTTGCTCCACCTTGGCAGCAATCCTACTCTTGTTGTGTCATCTGCTACTGGGGCAGAGGATATCATGAAAACCCATGACATTGCGTTTGCTAGTCGACCTTACTCTAAGATTGGGTCCTTGCTCGTTGATAATGGTAAGGACGTAGCTCTTGGAAAGTATGGAGAGCATTGGAGGAAGATGAAGAGGATTTGTTCCTTGAATATGCTAAGCAATAAAAAAGTTCGTTCCTTCAGAAAGATCAGGGAAGAAGAAGTTGGGCTCATGGTTGAAAGTGTCAAGAAGTCTAAACCCAATGCGCTACTAAATTTGTCTGACAGTTTCACAAAGATAGCGAGTGATGTCGTGTTCAGGGTGTCATTTGGGAAAAAGTATGAAGAAGAGAATTTTGGACAACTTTTGAGTGAGTTTTCTGAGGTACATGCCTCATTCAGTATCGGAAATTTTATACCTTGGTTGGGTTGGATTGATGAGTTTAACGGTGTATTTTTCAAGGCAAGGAAAATTGCCAGTTTACTGAAATCTTTCATCCACAAGAGAATTGAGGAGCATATAAGTGGGTTTAATGATGAACGTATCAAAGGGGATAAAACTCAGGACTTGGTCGACGTTCTGCTTGAAATTCAGAGTCATGACTCGTCAATTGACGAGTACACCGTTAAAGCACTCCTTATGGTAAATGCAATCATGAAATTTTGTTTTCAGTTTGGTTCGCTAGTTTTTCATGTTTGCCTCGATTTTACTAATTCAACTTTATAGTTTGAGTTTTGAGTTTATGTCCTGGACAGGATATGGTTGTCGGAGGAATAGAGACAACTGCAACGCTACTCGAATGGACAATGTCAGAGCTGTTTATCCACCCTTATGTCTTGAAGAAGCTGCAAGAAGAAGTAAGGGGATTTCTCAAAGGAAAAACCTTAATCGACGAGAATGATTTGAAGGATATGATGTATTTAAAGGCCGTGATCAAGGAGTCACTAAGGCTCCATCCTCCACTTCCGTTTCTACTATTAAGAGAATCTTCTCAAGATGTAAGAGTTCGAAACTATGATATTGCTGCCGGGACACAAGTTATCATCAATGCGTGGGCAATACAACGTCACCCAGCCTATGGGGAAGAACCTGAGGAGTTCCGACCAGAGAGATTTATCAACTATTCGGGAAGTGACTTTGAATTCATTCCGTTTGGTGCAGGCAGGCGAGGCTGCCCCGGGGTTGCTTTTGCTAATGTTGAAGCAGAGCTCACATTAGCGAATCTTGTTGGCCAATTCAATTGGAAATTGCCCGGTGAGGTAAATGGAGATTGTTTCATGTCTGAAAGTTTTGGCATCTCGTTGCGTAGGCGAGATCCTCTTGTGGCTATTCCAACCCCATATTCGATTAACTAGGTCACTAGGTGCCGCAAAAAAAAGTGTGCATATTGCATATACATTATATAGTATAGGGTGTGTTAAATGTAAGATATCGCATAATATCTGGTGCATATGAAGATTCCTTGATCATCCAAAAAGAACGATCTCAATCAGTGCTCAGATGAAAGTCCAAAGACAGTTCCAATGACAATATTGATCAGATTACAACGACTGTTAATCATATTACATGGCGCCCAAGGAAGAGGTGTCAAGACTTTTTTCCTAAAAGAAGTCGTGTCCTAGCTTAGTTATTAGTTCAGGAAAGTTTATTGTTTTATTAAGAACTAGTCTTATACCCGTGCAAACTGCACGGGTTTGTTAGTTTCAAAAAGATTCTTTAAGAAAGAATATATAAGATAAATTTTATAATAATTGATTAATTATCATATTTTAAAGTTATTTATTTTAAAATATAAAGTTCTAAAATAAAACAATAAAATCTCTCTATATTTTAATGAATTTTAAATTACCAATCTAAATATTGATTTATGAAATTGTATTTAAATTTTTAGATATTATAAATTTTATTTGTAATTAACGTAAATAATGCATCAATGTCAACTGACCATGTAGTTATTGTAGTATGATATCTTTTTGTTAGTTAAAGTTGAGTTACTACTCTATCTTAATATTCAAGCGATTTGAGAAAAACTCGACTAACCTATCAAACAAAATTATTTGGATGAAAATAAAACAAAATTAATAAAATTGAATCGGCCAGAACAATTGCAGAGGACAAAATATTAAACTTGTTTTTCATTTAGTCAAACTTGTGCAAGGTTAAAATGAAAATTTTAATCTACGCACGTTTTAAATGAAAATTTAGACACCATTTTTCATGTAGTACCCAATTGTTAATTAGTGAAACGGAATCAAGTGAAGATTACGACCCAATGTATTTTTAAAACGAAAATTTAGTCTCATGCACTTTTAAAATGAAATTTTGACCCGTGCATTATTAAAACGAAAATCTAGACTCATGTACGTTTGAAATGAAATTTTGACCAGTGCATTGGTCTAAATTGTGCATTTTTTAAAACGAAAATTTAGATTTATGTACTTTTGAAATGAAAGTTTGACCTGTGCATTTTTAAAACGAAATTTCAGTTCCATGAACTCTTGAAATGAATTTTTTACCCGTGCATTTTAAAATGAAAATTTAGATCCATGCACTTTTAAAATGAAATTTTGACCCGTCCATTTTTAAAACAAAAATTTTGTCCATTGTACTTTTGAAATTAAAATTTCACCCCTACATTTCTAAAGTGAAAATTTTGACCATATGCTTTAGAAATTGTATAATAGTCAACCCGTGATATTATGCTATAAATATATAGCAATTAAAAAGTAAACAATAATGTAACGGTGTGTTGATTTTAAGTGTTAAATCTCAGTATATTCAATATGAATGTGATATAGTTATTTTAAATAAAAACGATATATACTACTAAAAATCTTAAACAATAATGCTTCATCTTAAACAATAATGTTCACTCAGACTAAATTTAAGCAAAATCGCAATGTTTTTATTAGATGTGTATCTCAAATATTTTATATAAAGGTCTATATATATAATATAGTCCGTTATAGGCAAACTTGCCAAAGAATTAATTGTATGTATTATTTTCAACTCTAGTCATGATGCTTTTAATAGTATGTATTATTTTCGACTCTAGTCATCAAGACTAAATATTAATTTGCTTGCATTTTTTTTACATATTTTATTGTTGATCGATTAATTTAAAAATATTTTAAGTAAATTGTTTTCTATTTTTCTGAGTTCCAATTTTTTCTAATTCGTGAATATTTTTTCTATTAATGTCGCCTTTTATATTATATAGATGTGTCATAGGGAGTAATACATGATTTTTTTTCATGGAAAATTTTTCATATATTTTTCATCTAGTTGATTTTTATTATTTTAACGAAGTATTTTTTTATAGTTTCAATTTTTGTATCATATATATTGTAATTAATAACAGTCGCATATTCGGCTTTCAACTTGATTGTGGATTCTCTAGAGTATAATTTATAAAATGTGGATTCTCTCAATTAAAGCACAAAAAAGAAGGTAGAGAAGGTGTGGAACAATGTGGGGCACACTTGAAAAAAATAAAAAAATATTGTACTCTCAACCACAGTGCGACACATAAGCACTGTGGTTTTTGCTTTTATATATAGGATCATGGAATTGACTTATGGTTTCTTATTAGCTGTTTTTTTTTTTGGTATGGATGAGTCTGGTATATTTTTAAGATTATATTGAATAAAAAGTTAGGGATAACTTTGTTGCTCTCTCAGGAAATGTTCAGCAAGCTCAAATTAGGCAATAGGTTCTCATATTTTAACCCAGAACATTTATCTGTTTTTAAGACAGCACAGGGGCTGGTTAGTGGAATTTGAAGGTCTTGTTCCAAATACTGTATTAGATAAAGCTCCATATCATGATTGTCTTATTTTTTTAGTCATATAAATGCAAATATAATATTTAAGACTTTTAGCATTATAAATTTATTCATCTTGCTAAATAAAAGGATAAATATTACATAACATTATAATGCATTTAGTGTAAAATTGAAAATTATTCCTCTACTTTTCCATTTAGGTCAATCACTACCTATTTTTTAAGGGTGATGCTCATTCATGCACGAGTTTTACTCTTTCATGTACGAAATGACCATTTTACCCTTTTTATTTTATCTCCCCAATTTTCTTTTTTTTTTTCTCTATATTCAATTCTCCTTGAATTCCACCACTTTCCTCTCCCACTCCGAAGAAAAAATGACAGTGGAGCTCCTTTGTCTTGATTACAAGTATAAGTGAATCTCTGTCATGCGATATGAAAGCAGCTTCTAGTGGTTAAGATGTCTCTCTATGATTTCCAACACTAGCGTAGCCTCGGTTTAGATATTGTTGACGTTTACGACCTATAAATGACTCACTTACCTACTGCTTTACCAGGGTCTTCCCACGAGAACGCCCGATTGAAGCCTAAATTCTTTGATTGAGAATGTTGGTAGTAATGCTTGAGAAACCAACAAACTCAATATTTGAGTAAGAGTTTGTCCCACATCGGTGGGAAACTCCACTGCTCTATTGTTTATATTGACTCCCTCTCTCTATGGGTTAAGAGATTGGTCAAAGGAGGCTTTTGTGGTGAGTGTTGGGCCTGTTGGTATGAGCACAAACACACACACGCGCGCGTGCCGGTTAGGCCCGGCTCGAGCTCGGGTTTGGGTTTGGGTTGAGCACCTGCGGTGCGGGCCAAAGGCCACATTTTACCTTTTTGGGCCTGTGAGAGTGTGTAACAAACTGGTATGGGAATCGGTCAATATGACTGTTAGTGGGCGCTGGTCTTCCTCCACTAATCACGTCTTTTGACCTCTAATTTGTGGAGCAGATTTTTGCTCGTTTGTTGCTCTATTTTTACTATAAATAGAGCAACACCCTTCTCGTTTATTCACATCAAAACTCACTCTCATCTCTTCTCTTCTCTCTTTCTCTGCTATTCAAAATGCTCTAATAATTTCTGGGTAAAGCTTATTTCGTTCCAAGCCTCACATAATCGAGTGGGCGTAACTGCGTGGAGGTTGTAGTGTTATCCTTGGGGAACTACCGGCACTAGCTGATCGCCACCACGGTCGTACCGGAAAATAGTTTTCAAGGTAGTGGTCTCTACCACGTTACTACTTCATTTCGGTTCTGTTCTATGATCTCTCTTCGTTTTTTCCGTTACTGGTTTTTTGTTGTTACAGCATCTATTCCAACAATTTGAAAACTATTTTATTGCTGTAACAATGTCGCTGTCAAAATGAGTTCCTGATTTATCAAAGTTGGAACCTTTAGACGGTCTGAACTATAAGAGATGGTCTCAAAAATTACTTATGTTTTTTGAACAATTAGACATCGACTATGTTCTATTTTCTGACCCGCCATCCCCTGTTATCGTTAGTACCGAGTCTGCTAAAGATAAGTCAAATGAGGAGTCTGTTAAAAAACATGATAAGGATAACAAAACGGCTAGGTGTCATCTCCTTAATCATATGACCAATAATTTGTTTGACTTATTTATGGTCCACAAATCTGCTAAGACCATTTGGGAATCACTAGACAAAAAATATGGGGCTGATGATGTGGGTAAAAAGAAGTATGTCGTCGGGCTGTGGCTTGAGTTTCAAATGGTAGATGACAAACCTATTATGGAACAAGTTCATGTCTATGAGAACTTGTGCGCTGATGTCACCAATGAAGGAATTAAACTGGATGAAATCTTTTTAGCTAATGTCTTGCTAGAAAAATCCCCCCCCCCCCCCCCCCTCTCCTGGAATGAATATAGGAACCATTTGAAACATTAAAAGAAAGACTTGTCCCTTCAAGAGTTAGTAGGCCACATGAGGACTGAAGAAGCCAAGCATCGTAAAGATAAGTCAGTCCAACTTTCCCTTACTACCGTCAAAGCTAATCTTGTTGAAACTGGTGGGTCTTCAAATGAAGATAAGTTCAAGGGTAAGGGGAAGGCTAAGGCTGGTCAGGGTCAAGCTAAGGGTCAGAATGCTAAGAATGGTTCAGGGAAGCATACCAAACCTGTACCCAAAATTCAGAAATCTAAGGGTCCTATGATCTGCTATGTGTGCGGAAAATCGGGTCATAAAGCCTATCAATGTACCGAGAAGAAAACTGCTGAAGCCAATGTTGCTGTGACTGATGATGTCATTGCTGCCATGGTTGTGGAAGCTAATCTGGTGGGCAATATAGTTTTTGTATCATATCGTCTTTTGATATAATCCTTGCCAGTATTAATTAGATTAATGCTTTAATGAAAATTTATGAAATATTCCTATAATTCGAGCAGAGGGGTTATGGGTCCTTGTTTGGGGTCACGCCCTCTAGATCCAATCTGGTAACTACTTCTGAGGGATTTGGTCACGGTAGTCCTCTGCTCCCTAGAATGTTGAGAGTCTGCTCTGGTCCTGAACTGTGTGCTGATGCAGAGTGGACTACTGTTGCGATCTGGGCTCGCAGGTCCAGGGTTTCCTTCTTCAGGCTCTTAATGGCATTCTACAAGGCGCTCATTCCATGGGCTACTATCTGCATCGGATCTGGGCCTCCAGCTTCTGATGGCTTGCTAACTCCTTCTAACAGTGGCTCTAAGGCTAGGCTTCTGCTGGCTGCTAGGGCTGTTTTCCCTTCTCTACTTTTGCGGGGTCGAGGCAAGGACTGTTTTTGGCATCTGGGAGGGTTTGGCGAGTTGAGGCAAGACTCTGGGAGGGGCAGACGGTGCCTGGCTAGAGGTTGGTGGTGCGATGACTGGACCTGCGGGTATGGACGACCTGGCTCCAGTGGTCAGCACAAGCGTGCTCTATGAACTAGATGGATTGGGCTTGGTACCAGACATGATTTGTGGTTCTTAGGAAGACGGAGAGATTGGAATAATCACTTTGCCCCACGGTGGGCGCCAAATTGTTTTGGTAAAATATGTACCTAATTACGTTATGTGATGTGTGGGTTAAAGTGACAACCAATTGGATTGTGCGCTTATAAAAAAAATAAGAACATAAGAGAGAAAACGACACGAAGTGCTTTTGGTGACGCGGAAAAACCCAATGTGGGAAACAACCGCGAGGGGAGACAATCCCACCAACTTTTGCATTAAAATCGAGAGAGAGAGAATACGAGTACAATTGTGAAGCTTAAGATAAGAATTTGCTTAAGTAAATGTATAAAATTTTGTGTGTCTTATCTTCGCTTTTGTTGCTGCTTGTATAGGCTGCAGAACTAGGTCAAGTTCCTGGTCCTGATCCTGGAATCTCGTGAGTAGTTGCGAAAAATAGGACTGTAGGTTTTGCCTGTTTTTTAACCCAGATTTATATTTTAAGATATTTCCTCTATTACTTGGGCTTCCACTTGTTGCTTTTTCCTTCCTGTTGGACCCAATGTTGGAACATTTTAAGTTGATGATGACAAGTTCTTGTTAATATTAATTGTTTGTTCTTAAGTAGCATGAATTGAGTATTCAAGGCTAAGCAAATGGATTGAAGAACAAAGGCAACAAAGAGATCATCCATTATGTTTCAAACATGATCAAGAAGAACAACACAAGTCAAGAACATCCCCTTGTAACCTAAGTCACAAATGTAAGAGTAAGTGGAACATCCTCGTTAAAATCAAGTGTTAGCTTTGTCATGCAACAGTCCATGTCTGTACCACATGGAGTTTTTTAGTACGAGAAAAATGTTTTCAAGTAATGTGCAAAACAGTCACTTTAGTTTTCTGAAAATAATTGTCAAAATCTATTTTCTTGTAAAATCGTCTTCTCTTTTGGCACGCACGAATTGAAGCGTAAAAACCCGTCTTATTCGTAGTGTACCGCATTTCGTAAAATAATAAGAACATATGAATTGTTTACATTTGAAATGTAAATAGTACTAAGCTGTTGGGGCTGATGTCCTTGACAATTAAGTACAATGACTTATTAAATCTCTTTAAGGATCACAAGGGCATACTTCTGTATTATTACCAGTTGATCCACGTTTATCAATAACGGTTGGCTTGCTAGATAAGTTTGACGTTATTGTCATACGGATGGCGGTGGTCAACTGGTCCCTATACGTCACACCTATAGGACACGTTTGAGAGATGTGAAGGTATGAAAATACAGTCACATTTTGCCGGATACGACTAAACAGTTAGTCAGAGGTATTGACTATTAAATTAGTCAATAAGTTGTTGAGAATTATTATTTAATACGGATTAAATAATTTTAGCTAATACGGATTACAAGATTAATTCGTAAATTAAATATAAACAGTTATATTTAATTAAATATTGTATTCGCGAATTAATATAAACAGTTATATTAATTTAGGTAATTATACAATATCGTATTTTATCAGACCGTTATTAATATATCGACTGTATTAATATCTGATAACATGTTACGATTTATAAATAAAACCCGCGAACAACTTAAAGCTAAATGGGTCGAATCACGCATTCGGATAAGGTAAGAGTGGAAAGCCCACTCCTACCCAAACCCTGTTTCGGCCGAAATCAAGAGCTACATAAGGAGAGTCTTTCTCCTTATGTCAGTTACTCTTGGCACACTGTTAAATTATTCTCAAAGAAAATTAGGGTTTTGAGAGCACTCTTCTCCCAAAACCTCAGATCTCACATCTAAAACCTCAAGGGCTCTCCCTATATTGCAAGGCAATTGGAGAGGATTTCTAGCACACGCGGCCTCGTCTCAAACTAAGTCTTGGGTGCAAGTTATAGGAGGGAATTTGCATTAATTCCTGTTCTTAGGCCTTTTGCGCGAGGACTAAAGGTTGTACTTCTTTTCTCATGTTTTTAATCTTATGACGATATTCTCAATTGTATATTTCATTATAATCCTGCAAATTTAGGGTGAATACGCGTTTTATTCCTCACAAGTGGTATCAGAGCCTTAGGCCATGAAAATTTTACAATTGTGTCTTTCATAAGTTTTAAAATTGTTGAAAACCGTGCAATCTGCCTAGGCACTCGATCGAGTCCCTGTTGCACTCGATCGAGTGCCCTCGTACCAGGCTTGTGCGTGTGATTTTTGTGAGAAATCGATCTTGTTTTTCGATTATAATTTGCATATTATTAATTAATCGATATTTTTAGCAATATGTAAATCTTTTGTTGTTGTTTATATATGATTTACAAGTTTTAAATCCAAGTTATAAACTCGTTTTAATTTAAAAGTGCAGCGATTTGCAATTTTACGAGCCACTCGATCGAGCCCTGCTGCACTCGATCGAGTGACCCTGACACTCGATCGAGTGCCCCTGTTACTCGATCGAGTGTTCTCGTTTCGGGGTGTTTATTTTCGAAAATAACTTGTTTTCTTATTTTCACATGGCTTAAAATAATATACTGTATACGGAAATAGTATATTATTTAGTGAAACGGTTCACCCTCGTTTGATACATATTGTTTTAAAACAGTTTAAAATAATGGATTATATGTTTATTAAAATTGGTGATTAAAGCAGTATAATCACATAATTTTAATCTTAAAAGGTGGTTTGGTATAAATTTATTAATCATAATAACGGTATTATGTCATGTATAAATTGTTTTTAGTTGATGCATTTTATTTATCGTCTTGTGAATGCCTTGAATGCTTTCAATAACGTATTTAATTTTTGCAAACGGTTGTAACTTAGTGTGGCCTTAGAAGATTGTGTTACCGTAATGATGGGACACGATCTTGCTTGTAATTTTGAGATCTTGAATCTCCGTTTTGGGTTTTTGCCATGTAATTACTTTTGTATTTAAATTAGAATGTATCTAGGATTACTTTTGTAATTTAAATTAGTAATTTTGTGAAGACCAAAGACAAGACGGAGACCGGATGCTCACTCCCGCTGCAAGGACCAAGATGAAACATCAAGACAAGCTTCTAGGGTCCAACGGTGGATTCCAAGTTGTTTTATGTTTATTTTGGTAGGATAGGCCACACTAGGACTTTTATTTACGTTTATTGCATTTATCTTTACGCTTTCATCGATAATAGCTTGCATCATATTCCGCCTAAAAACCAAACCACCTATATCATGCCTGAAAACTGACTCATGTAGAGGTCACGCGTTAGTTTTCTGTGACAATACAGATGTCACATGTCATTTAAAAGCCATCACTTTATTTAATTCATTCACGCAATGCTAGTTTTTAGTTCACTTAAATATGGATAAATAAAAGTTGATGGGGTCTTCCTCGTATAACCAAAAATTGAGATTAGTCTTTATAAATCAGCCTCCCATGAATCCCTTCTTCGTCGGTAGGCATAATATGACCCCTTCTACGTCGGGTAAGTGGGAACAGATGATTTATTTTATCTCAACATCATGGTCACTCGATAATATTCCAGTGACTGAGATGGACTAATAGATATGATATACGGAAATCTATCGACCAAGAGTTCCAACGATTGGAATTAGCCAAACTGTGGGCTTATCAATATACGGAAATTGAGTCTTGGGATCGTTTGTATAATTCTTGAGGGAGATCAATTATATAAATGCTTGAGTCTACGAGTTTAAATTCAAATTTAATATAGACTTAAATCACAACAATAAGTTGCTTATATGGTTTTGTTTTATCTTCTTTCAGTGTAGAACACGTTCATTAAAACTGCTGTAAATCTAAAATGGCTGGTGAAGACCCAATGCCAAGTGCCAAGCTAGCACGTGAATCCTGGCTAAAAGCCTTCATGGACTCAATGAATCAGTCAACTAGACTGAGGAATGATGGGTCAAACTTCTCTGACTGGGAGGCAGCACTACGGAATGCTGCCATTGCTGACGGAAAGCTTAAGTATTTAACTGAGCCAATTCCGGCACACCCAGGAACTGGAGCTAGAGCCAACGATGTTCGTGCTCATAGCGACTTCGTCATGGAAGCGGGTGCGATAAAGAACGTACTCATCTATGCAATGGAATCTAATTTGCAAAGACGCTTCATAACCCATGGTGCAAACAAGATTTTCACCACGCTCACTAACGAATTCTCCAAGGCTCCGAGAATCGTTTCTTATGAGCATACCTGTCGCTTCTTTGAGGCGAAACTCCAGAAGGGCCAAGCTGTTAGCCCACATATTCTCAACATGATTGAGAATATCGAGAAACTGGAGTCCCTAAACTGCAAGATCAGTGAGAACATCATCGTTGATCGCATGCTTCATTCGCTTCATGATGGGTTCGCCCTCTTTAGGGCCAACTACTACATGAACGACATGAAGAAGACTCCCCATGAGCTCCACTCCCTTCTCGTACAGACTGAGAAGGATCTTAAGTTGAGTGGGAGTCTTAAGCAAGATGTTCTCATGATCTCCAGTAAGGGGAAAGGTAAAGGGAAGGCTAAAGCTCAGGGCGACCTAGCGGTAGGTAAGCCCAGGTTCAAGAAACCAGGATTTGCTAAGAGTGGGCCAGGTGAGTCGAGCAACTCACAAGGCAAGACAAAGAGCAAAGATACAAGCATGGAATGTCACCATTGCCACAAGACTGGGCATTGGAGGCGCTCCTGCCCCGTGTATCGCGAGGACATTAAAGCAGGCCGTGTTACTCCTGTTGGTATGTCTTCTTCTTCTTTTATTCACATGATTGAGATTAACCACGCAAGTTGCGGAACTTGGGTACTTGATACTGGTTGTGGTTCTCATCTATGTAATCATGTGCAGGGCCTCCGAAACCAAGAACCCCTAATCAAGGGTGAGGTGGACCTGCGTGTCGGGAATGGAGCACGTGTGGCTGCAGTCTCGAAGGGAACATACGTAATCCAGCTTCCAAGTGGATTCGAGTTATTTTTGTATAACTGTTATTATGTTCCTAGTTTATCCAAAAACATTATTTCAGTTTCTGCACTTGACAAACTTGGTTTTTCATTTGTAATAGAGAATAATAGCTGTATTTTCTCTTTACACAATATGATTTATGGCAAGGCAGTTTCCATGAATGGAATTTATGTTTTAGATCAAACTACCGAGATATTACATGTGAATAATAAAAGAATAAAGGTAGGTGACAAAGATCAAACTTACCTATGGCATTGTCGTATGGGACACATAAATGAGAAACGCGTAAAACAGCTCATACAGAATGGAGCTATTTCGCCCTTTGATTTCGAATCATATGGCACGTGTGAATCATGTCTCATCGGCAAAATGACTCGTATTTCCTTCAAAGGTGTTGGAATGCGCGCTGCCGACCTATTAGGACTCATACATACGGACGTATGTCGCCCTATGTCGATCAACGCACGAGATGGCTATAGGTATTTCATCACTTTCACGGATGATTTGAGTAGATATGGCTATGTCTACTTGATGAAACATAAAAGTGAATCCTTTGACAAGTTCAAAGAATACCAGAATCGGGTACAGAACCAGCTGGGTAGAAAGATTAAAGCACTACGCTCGGATCGTGGTGGTGAGTATCTTTCACGCGAGTTTGATCAACACCTTAAAGACTGTGGGATCGTGCTACAGTTGACTCCACCTGGAACACCACAATTAAATGGTGTGTCCGAACGGAGAAATCGAACTTTACTTGATATGGTTCGATCCATGATGAGTCACACCGTTGTGCCTGATTCATTGTGGGGCTATGCTCTTTTGTCGGCCGCTCTAATACTTAACCGAAGTCCGTCTAAAGCTGTTGACAAGACTCCATTCGAGCTATGGAAGGGAACGGTCCCTAACTTGTCCTTTATTCGGGTTTGGGGCTGCGAGGCTTATGTCAAGTGGAGACACGAGGATAAGCTCGGCCCGCGATCGGTCAATACATACTTTATAGGCTATCCAAAGGGAACGTTTGGTCATTACTTCTACTCGCCTACCGAACAACGTGTTTTTGTTGCGGCTAGTGCGACGTTCTTGGAAAAAGAATTTCTCGAGAACAAGTCGAGTAATAGAACCTTCGAGTTATCGGAGGTTCAAGAACCAACTACCGAGCAACCATTGGAGGAAACAGTTCCTTCAACCGAGGCTGCGGTAGATATCCCTGAGGAACCTAGGAGGTCAGGAAGAGTCTCTATTCCACCGGACAGATACATTGGTATGGTCGAGGAACACGATACAGATGACGTCTTACTCCTAGAGGGTAATGAACCCACAACCTATAAAGGTGCCATGACCAGATCTGACTCAAAGCTATGGCTAGAAGCCATGCAATCCGAAATGGACTCCATGTATGAGAACAACGTGTGGGATCTTGTGGACCTACCTGCAAAGGTACGTCCCCTTCAATGCAAATGGCTTTACAAGATAAAGCATGCCGTGGAAGGACAACAAGATATCCATAAGGCTAGACTAGTTGCTAAAGGTTTCACTCAAGTGCCAGGCTTGCACTATGATGAGATCTTTGAACCCGTAGTCATGCTACGTTCCATTCGGATTATCTTAGCGATCGCCGCATTTCACGATTATGAAATATGGCAAATGGACGTTAAAACCGCCTTCTTAAACGGTTATTTGGAGGAAGAGTTGTACATGGTACAACCCGAGGGTTTTATTGATCCAGCACATCCTAAGAAAGTTTGCAAGCTTAAGCGTTCCATCTATGGACTTAAGCAAGCATCGCAGAGTTGGAATCATCGCTTCGACCAAGTGATAAAAGAGAATGGGTTCATTCGATCAGTCGAGGAACCATGTCTCTATATCAAGTCGAGTGGGAGTAAGATTGTATTCCTAGTACTGTATGTCGATGACATACTCTTGATTGGGAATGACATACCTCTCTTATCTTCGGTTAAAGCATGGTTGAAAAACCATTTCCAGATGAAAGATCTGGGAGAGGCACAAAGAATTTTGGGCATCCGTATCTACAGGGATAGATCACGACGGATGTTGTCTCTCAGTCAGGAGTCTTATATAGAGAAGATTCTGGAGAGATTCAGTATGACGAACTCCAAGAAGGGGTTCCTTCCCATGACTCCTGGGCTTCACTTGAGCAAGACTCAAGAAGCTAAGTCAATGGAAGAGAAAGAGCGCATGAGTCGGATTCCTTATGCTTCGGCAATAGGATCGATCATGTATGCCATGATATGCACACGTCCAGACGTTGCATATGCATTGAGTATGACCAGTCGATTCCAAGCTCATCCAAGTGAACAACACTGGATGGCCGTGAAAAACATTCTTAAGTACCTACGGAGGACTAAAGATTGGGGATTGACTTTTGGAGGCGACTCAACGCTCTGCGCCACGGGTTACGCAGATGCTAGCTTCCAAACAGATCGAGATGACTCGAAATCTCAGTCTGGATACGTCTTTACTCTTAATGGCGCTGCTGTCAGCTGGAAAAGTTCTAAACAGAGTGTTACAGCAGATTCTACGACTGAGTCCGAGTACTATACCGCCTCAGAAGCAGCTAAGGAAGCAATATGGATGCGTCAATTCTTACAAGGACTATCAGTAGTGCCTAGTTCGAATGACCCAATCACCGTCTATTGTGACAATAGCGGTGCCATCTTCCAAGCTAAGGAGCATAAGTCTAGCAGCAAGGCTAGGCATGTACAACGGAAAGCTCATCTAATCCGGGATTACGTGGAGCAAAATGAGATTTTTATTGAAAAGATCGCTACGGATGACAACATAGCTGATCCTCTCACAAAAGCATTACCACGTGATAAGCATGAAGGGCACATTCATTCCATGGGAATTGGATGTGTTCCTAAGTTGTAGTACTCTTTTATGAATTCATGTAATAATTCATTTTCACGTGTACTCTATTCAACCTTATTGTTATGATATAAAATGTTTTGTTTCTCATGTGGAATTGTACGCCAATTTTGAACACCACAAAGTGAACTGATTAACATTACATCGTTTTGGTCCTTGATTACCCACTTGAGCTGATAACTCAGGTAATCATTTTGTGACGTTGGTTGATGGTGGGTTCAACGAGCCATAAGTCACGTGGATGACTGACCAATCACAAAGGCGAGTTATACGGATATCTCGTAGGACACCCCGTGACAACGTTATGGAGTCCTAAATGTTTTATAACATTGGGTGCCAGGTCGTGGATAGGACCTCCATAGTGTTCCTTAGAGTCGAGTCTTTTGACTTTCAACTGTTTCTTGAGATTAAGACAGATTTTGGGTAACTTTGGTTTCTTTCCCACGGTCACCGTAACAGGGGCCAAGAGGATTTTTTCTGGGTTATTTCATGCTGGGCGATATCGGCAGGATTCGAGTTGAGGGAAATATCCAAACCCTTATCAGGATTTTATCATTTCTCAGGGCCACTCGAGGAGTAGTAACTGAAATGCATGGCCATGCTCGAATACAGATTCGTTTTATCAGTTAAGTTACTCTCTAGTCGGGGAAACCACTCTTGATACAGATCGCTTGTGAGATACGACCTTTGCGAATGCGGATTTGCAAATTGTCTTACATTGAGTGGGAGAAATTTTAAAAGGATATGAGAATCGGTTATCGCACCTACACTTGTACGGACAAGTGGGAGTTTGTTGGAGATTGTGTCCTCCACATGTAGTGTGATAACGTCATTGAACATACCCTTGTACGGACAAGTGGGAGATTGTTGGGGCTGATGTCCTTGACAATTAAGTACAATGACTTATTAAATCTCTTTAAGGATCACAAGGGCATACTTCTGTATTATTACCAGTTGATCCACGTTTATCAATAACGGTTGGCTTGCTAGATAAGTTTGACGTTATTGTCATACGGATGGCGGTGGTCAACTGGTCCCTATACGTCACACCTATAGGACACGTTTGAGAGATGTGAAGGTATGAAAATACAGTCACATTTTGCCGGATACGACTAAACAGTTAGTCAGAGGTATTGACTATTAAATTAGTCAATAAGATGTTGAGAATTATTATTTAATACGGATTAAATAATTTTAGCTAATACGGATTACAAGATTAATTCGTAAATTAAATATAAACAGTTATATTTAATTAAATATTGTATTCGCGAATTAATATAAACAGTTATATTAATTTAGGTAATTATACAATATCGTATTTTATCAGACCGTTATTAATATATCGACTGTATTAATATCTGATAACATGTTACGATTTATAAATAAAACCCGCGAACAACTTAAAGCTAAATGGGTCGAATCACGCATTGGGATAAGGTAAGAGTGGAAAGCCCACTCCTACCCAAACCCTGTTTCGGCCGAAATCAAGAGCTACATAAGGAGAGTCTTTCTCCTTATGTCAGTTACTCTTGGCACACTGTTAAATTATTCTCAAAGAAAATTAGGGTTTTGAGAGCACTCTTCTTCCAAAACCTCAGATCTCACATCTAAAACCTCAAGGGCTCTCCCTATATTGCAAGGCAATTGGAGAGGATTTCTAGCACACGCGGCCTCGTCTCAAACTAAATCTTGGGTGCAAGTTATAGGAGGGAATTTGCATTAATTCCTGTTCTTAGGCCTTTTGCGCGAGGACTAAAGGTTGTACTTCTTTTCTCATGTTTTTAATCTTATGACGATATTCACAATTGTATATTTCATTATAATCCTGCAAATTTAGGGTGAATACGCGTTTTATTCCTCACATAAGCATCTTATTAGAAGATATTTTACAAACACAAATCTGATTTGCTTTATCAAAAGCCAATGAAAACTAAACAACAACTTTTGCTTGTCAAGTGGGCTAGCTATTATCCAATGGATAAAAGTACAAAGGAAGTACACATTGGGTAATACCCACATTTGAAGTACTATAAAAGAAACCCCTTAGCCTCATTCAATGCTAAGGCTTTTACAACATTTATTGAAGTTTTCTGCAAAACTCTTAAGCCTTCAAAGTTCTTTCTTTAAGTTTTGCAAAACCATTTTAAGTTTAAAAGTCTTCAAACGTTTTTCTCAAACTCGGTCTGAAAATCTCCATGCATCAGTAAGCTACACTGTGACATAATGAGTTTGTTCCATGATTCTCGTGTTTAGATCTTAAATGTAAATCTCCACGTTCTTAAGTGAACATCTGAGATTCTGATCCTGTAAACCAGAGATAGAACGTCCTAAAACTCTTGAAGCGGAGTAGCTTTAAGTTTGAGTCAAGTCTTGAAGCGGAGTAGCTTCGAGCAAATGCAACCGGAGTAGGTTGGCGAGTTATTTTACTTGTATTCGTTTAGTTGTTGGAGTAAATTTCTAAACAATCAATAAAATAACGGTTGGACGTAGGTCTCGGAGTAGAGACTGAACCAATTTTTTAACGTTGGTTGTTTGCTTATTTACTTACATACTCTTCGCTTTATTCTCGCTTACTTGAACGATTCCAAGTTTCTGTGTAACAGTCAATCATACTGTTGCATAGAACACTTTGCTCATCTTGTGAACTTACTCGTCATTAAGTCTCTCAAGTGTAGTTGCCGTTAAAATTTTAAAAAGGTCACACCTAATTCACCCCCTCCCCCTCTTAGGTGTTTATTCGTTCTTAACTCTTCAATTGGTATCAGAGCCTCGTGCTCTTGATATTGGCTAAGCCCCAAAAGAGTTAATCCTATAGTTATGGACGAAAATAAACACACTAAGTATCCCATCTTCAAGGGAGATAACTATGTCTGGTGGAAACATCGCATGGAGCACTACGTTAAGGGTACTGATTATGAGTGTTGGTTAATAATAAAAAATGGCCCCCTCGCTATTTCTGTCACTAATGCCGATGGCACTAGTACACCAAAAAGCGAGGACAAGTACGTTGAGTCAGATTACAAAAAGGTCGAAAAGAACTCTAAAGCCATGTCCATCCTTCAATATGGCATCGGTGAACAAGAGATCAATCGGATATCTGGCTGCACGTCGGCCAAGGAAATTTGGGACACCCTATGCCTTGCATATGAGGGAACGTCACAAGTAAAGAAGTATCGAATAGATCTTCTTATGCAACAGTACGAGATATTTAACATGACTAAGGATGAATCCATAAATAGTCTCTCCTCTCGTTTTTCTAGCATTGTCAATGAACTCAAAAATCTAGGGAGGGTTTTTGAACCCGAGGATCTAGTTCGCAAAGTTCTTCGTAGCCTAACCGAAAGATGGCAACCAAAGGTTACCGCTATTGAGGAAGCAAAAGACCTATCTATTCTATCCCTTAATGAACTAATGGGCTCACTCATGGCTCACGAACTAACCCTCGTGAAGCGTTCTGAGGAAAGTTCCAAAGGGAAAGGGCTCGCTCTCAATGCTCTCTCTAGTGATGAGGAGGATGGAGATGATGAGTTTGCTTTGTTTACCAAAAACATTGCGAATATGATAAATGGTAGGGGCTCTCAAAGGTTTAAGACTAATGCTAGTAAACGACAGTTTCCTAAGAGAAAATCGACCACCACTATTGGATGTTTTAAATGTGGTGACAAGGGTCACCAAATCAAAGAATGTCCAAAGTGGGATCTATTTAAATCAAAGGAGAAACGTGACATTGCAAAGCAAGATTATAAGGCAAAAGTCATGACGGCTATTTGGGGTTTATCTGATTCCGAAGAGGAGGAAATCCTTGAGGACGAATTAGATGCCAAGTTATGTGTCTCGTCAAACTCTTCAAAAAGTGTCTCAAAATCCTCTAAAGAAAAGGTCGTATGTCTTATGGCCCACTCAAATGATTCCAACGCTGACTCCGACAATGAGGTAAACTCACTTAAGAAAAAGGCTCGGTCATTCTCAAAAGATAAAGTGTGCATTTTATTAGATCAATTCATAGACAAGTGTCGTGTTCAAAATGATAAACTTGAAGCAATGCAAGAAGAAATCGAGAACATTGCTGAAGAAAACATTTGTCTAAAAGAAAGTCTAAATGAAAATGACATAACCAACTCCTCAACCATTGTCGAAAATGAAATTAAGAGTTTGCAAAAACAGAACCGTACTCTTACCAAAAAGCTGGAACAAATTCATGTCACAGACTCTTGCACTGTTGCATCAGATCTTGACAAAGAATTGAGCAGCCTTAACAAACGTGTCTCCACAATCACCAAGGAACGTGACTCTTTGCTGTTTGAACTCACTTTCTATAAGCAAGATAACAAACAACTACAACAAGTTGGATCAATGTTGAGTGATGAAGTGAGTCACATTAAACATGCTCTCGACAAATCACAAAGGCTAAACCATGAACATCTAAGTGAAATCAAGACCTTGAATAAAAAGTTAGATGAGGCCAAAACCTTCTATCTCAAATGGGAAGGTAGTCAGAGAGTCCTAGAATTTCTTCTAAAGCAATCACAAGAATATGAATGTCGAGAGAAAATGACTGGACTTGGTTTTTCACGCAACAGTAACACACACTGTTGCATTAGAAACCAAGACCCGAGTCAAACTGACTTCAGAAGAAGAAAATACGCTGGTCTTGCTGAATACATAATCTGTAACTATTGTGGTAACACCGGTCATGAGTTCAATGGATGTGAAAAGAGAAAACTTGACCTAGAAAGAAGTACTTCAAGAGCTAAACAATCATGGGTCAAAAAGGAAGTGTTTAAAAAAGAAGAATGTTAAGAAGGAACCCAAGCTAGTCTGGGTTCCTAAACTAACGAATTGATTATGTGCAGGCTATAGTGGGAGGCAGCAGCAATTGGTATTTGGACAGTGGATGCTCACGTCATATGATGGGAGATAAAAACCAATTTCTCTCACTAAAGGCCTATGATGGCGGTATGGTGACTTTTGGTGACAACAAACGAGGTGAAATAGTTGGTATTGGAAAAGTTGGTAAGTCAAAGTCACTATGCGTCGACAAAGTGTTGCTTGTCAAAGGTTTGAAGCACAATCTTCTTAGTATTTCTCAATTATGTGATCGTGGTAATATTGTTGAATTCCGTGCAAATGAATGTAGAATAATAGATGAAAAGACTAGGAATCTCATTCTTAGTGGTAATCGTGTTAAGGATGTTTACATGACCAATCTTCACTCTTTCTCGGGACAAACCTTGTCTTGCATGAGTGTTCAAAAGAATAACCCTTGGCTTTGGCATAAACGACTTGGTCATGTGAATGCCAAAACACTAAATACCATAAGAAAACTTGACCTAGTAGATGGCATTCCTAACATAAAATTTGAATTCAAATCTCTTTGTGATGACTGTGTAAAAGGGAAACAAGTAAAGAACTCCTTTAAATCCAAAAATGTCATTAGTACTTCTCTACCACTAGAACTCATCCACATAGATCTATGTGGACCAATGCGTATACCTAGCAAAGGTGGTAGTAGGTACATTTGTGTAATTGTTGATGACTTCTCACGGTACGTTTGGATTTTGTTCCTAATTTCTAAGGATCAAACCTTTGATGAATTCCTTATTTGGGTCAAGAAGGTTCAAAATAAATTTGGATACAAACTCATTTCATTAAGATCCGATCATGGATCCGAATTTGAGAATTCATCTTTCAATGACTATTGTAATGAGTACGGTGTTAGCCATAACTTTTCTGCCGCTAGAACCCCACAACAAAACGGGGTAGTGGAAAGAATGAATCGAACTTTGGAAAACATGGCTAGGACTTTACTCATTAGCTCTAAGGTTCCTAGAAATTTTTGGGCAGAAGCGGTCAATACGTCTTGTTATACTTATAACCGTGTTATGATTCGAAAAATGTCAAACAAGACTCCTTATGAATTGCTTCGAGGCAGAAAACCTAACATTTCACACTTAATATGTTTTGGTAGTAAGTGTTTTGTTCACAATAATGGAAAAGACAACCTTGGAAAATTTGATGCTCGAAGTGATGAAGGAGTATTTGTCGGATATTCGGATCATAGTAAGGCATATAAAATATATAACAAACGTACCATGAAAATGGAGGAAAGCGTACATGTAATATTTGATGAATCAAGTTTGTTTATTTCTGATGATCAGGATGAAGAAGATGAATATGATGATGACTTTGAGATTGGCATGATCCGTCGTGATATGGATCAAGTGCTAGAAGAGGACGAGCAACAGTCTGATCAACTGTTGCATGAGGAAAACGGCCAAAATCCAGGGGGAACTAACACTCCCTCACCAACAGAAGAAGCCAGCACCTCAGGGGGAAATTTGGAAAGGGAACAGCAACTGACCACACAAACAGAGGAAGAACCAAGTCCTCTTTCAACAAATCCCCAAAATTCAACAGTAGCCTCTACTGTTGCATCAGAAACAAATAACTCCCCCGAACCACTTGTTCTCAAAAATTGGAAACATCAAAGCTCACATCCTCTATCAAACCTAACCAGTGATCTCAATTCAGGAGTAAAAACCAGATCCTCCCTCCAAAATTACTGTGCATTCCATTCTTTCATCTCAAAAATTGAACCAACCAATGTCACAGTGGCCTTGACTGATGAATACTGGACCACAGCAATGCAAGAAGAATTAGAGCAATTTGAACGTAACAAGGTATGGCATCTGGTTCCTAGGCCTGCCCAACGTACTGTCATTGGTACGAGGTGGGTCTTTCGCAATAAGCTTGATGATGTTGGAGAAATCGTACGTAACAAGGCTAGATTAGTGGTGCAAGGGTATAATCAACAAGAAGGGATTGATTATGATGAAACCTTTGCACCGGTAGCTAGACTTGAGGCCATACGTATGCTCATAGCTTTTGCATCCTTTCAAGGTATCAAACTCTTTCAAATGGACGTGAAAACCACGTTTCTAAATGGATACCTTGAAGAGGAAGTTTTTGTTGAACAACCTCCCGGATTTATAAATAATGAATTTTCTAACCATGTTTTCAAACTTGACAAAGCACTTTACGGTTTAAAGCAAGCTCCTCGAGCTTGGTACGACAGATTGTCTAAGTTTTTACTTGAAAACGGCTTCTCACGAGGCTCGGTTGATAAAACGTTGTTTATTAAGTCACAAGGAACTGAACTGTTGCTTGCACAAGTTTATGTCGATGATATCATTTTTGGTGCAACAAATAACGTTCTTTATAAGTATTTTTCTGATTTGATGACATCCGAATTTGAAATGAGTATGATGGGAGAACTAGGATTTTTCCTTGGTCTTCAAATCAAACAAAATGAACAAGGAACAATGATTCATCAACAAAAGTACTTAAAAGAGATGTTAAATAAGTTCGGGTTGTCCGACTCCAAACCAATGCCTACCCCCATGATGTCCAAAGTCAAAAATGACAAAGATGAGGAAGGTAAGAGTGTAAGTGAGAGGATTTATCGAGGTATGATTGGCTCACTTCTCTACTTAACCGCAAGTCGTCCGGATATACAATATAGTGTTTGTGTATGTGCTCGTTTCCAAGCAAATCCTAAAGAATCACACTTCAAAGCCGTAAAACGGATTTTTAGGTATTTGGTTGGAACACAAGGAGTACATCTTTGGTATCCAACTCATTTTGAACTTGATCTTGTAGGTTTCTCGGATGCGGACTATGCCGGTGACCTCGTGGAAAGAAAGAGCACGTCAGGAATTGCAACGTTCCTTGGACCGTGCATAATTTCATGGGCTTCAAAGAAACAAAACACCGTTGCATTGTCCACGGCCGAAAGTGAGTATGTAAGTGCCGCTCTTTGTTGTGCGCAAATTCTATGGGTAAGACAACAATTACATGACTACGGTCTAATTTTCGAAACTACCCCTATCTTTTGTGATAACACTAGTGCAATTAACATTTCAAAAAATCCAATACAACACTCACGTACCAAACACATAGACATCCGACATCATTTTCTACGTGATCAAGTGGAAAAAGGGCATATATGCTTAAGTTTTTGTAGAACCGAAGATCAACTTGCGGATATTTTCACAAAACCGTTGGAAAGAGAACAATTCGAAAGACTTCGGTCGGAAATTGGTTTGCGTGACAAAATATAACGAAATTGAAAAATTACGTACTTCTCCTACATGATTGACTAGAGGAGATGACTTAATGCATGCTAAAAATAAGTACTCATTACTTGGTTTAATATTATGTGTAGTACAAGTTTATGTGAAATAAAATTACAATAAAGTAAATAGTGTACTTTAAACTTGTTGAGTCACTCAAAATTAAATGTGTTGTCAAATCAAACCAACTATCCCTCTCAAAAGTACATCCTTCTACATTTAAACTTATAACCACATACACCTATCCTTTTATTCCCCATGCAACTTGTACTTTTATTGTACAAAATTCAAAAAGGAAACTGCCAAACCCCTCAACTTCCTCAACCATAACCGTACACTCTCCATCTCCCCTCTTCAATAAAATGCCTCCCAAAAACCTTGCAAGGGAACTACAAAATCTGAGAAACTCCTTCAACCCAAAGTTTGTAGCAAAAAGAAAAAATATGTCCACCCAACCCGACTCCAACATTACTACCGCCTCTGAATCCACCAAAACCGTCCAATCCCGTAAGAAGGTGGCTGTCGAGGTGGTGCAACCGGTCGAAAAATGCGCGGCAAAGGAAGAAGAGAACCCATTTCTCTTCAACTCGATCCCTCGGTGGACATTGACACTGATGAAGAAGATGCTCTTGATAAGAATGAGGATGAAAATGTCACTGAAAATGAAAAGGAAGCAAGGTCCAACATTCCTGATTTGAATGTCGAGGAAGAAGTGGAAACAGAAAGTGATGAGATTGATGAGATCATGAAGGATCTTAGTAAGAAAAAGGAAGAGGAAATTAAAAAATCAAAAGAAAATGAAAAGAGAAAGGAGAAGGCATCAAAGAAAAAATTGAAGGTAGTTGTGGAGGAAGAAGAAAATGAAGTCATTGAAACACTCAATGAAATGAGTGCTAACAAAGAAAAAGAGGATTCAATCGAAAATGAAGATAGTGTGGGAACAAAGGAGAATCCCAAAGTCGTAATGGGTGAAGATGAAACAGTAGATACTACTGTTGAAAAGGAGAATGATGAAACCCACAATGAAGATGAGGTGTTCGAGGAAACGCTTGACCCACTATTTTCCGAACCCTCATCTAAGACCCGTTTCAAGGGAAAGATGCCTGCAATATTCGAAGAAGAAGAGGATGATGAGATCCCCCATGAAAGTCCACCCACCAAAGCAACCAAAACCGCAAAACGCAAAGGGTCCGGGTCCAAAACTCGCCCGGCTAAGAAGGCCAAATCATCAAAGCTCTTGTCCTCTCTTGAAGAAGAAGATGAGGAAATTATGGAGGACAAGACACTCGCCAACACTTGTCGCACTCTTGCCGTGTCCTCATACCCAGAACCCTTCAAAAATGATGTGGCTAATCATCTCAACTCTCTTGACTTGCCGGAGGACACATTGAAGACATGTCACAGTATCCTCAACTGTTGCTTTCACAGTGGAAGACGATATCGCAAGTCTTGGTATGATTCATCACCCGCTTTTAAATATTTTAAGGAAGCTATGTATGCACAGGGTTGGGTGAACCTTCTCGACAAGTATAGTCCCATGTACTTGTCCGAAGTCATCCAATTCTATGCAACAGTCAGAGTTGATGTTGCTTCGGGTACCCTTTCTGCTGTGATAAACCGTAAGCCATTTGTTCTCACTATTGAGAGGCTTGCTGGGTTGCTTGAAATCTCTGATGTGGGGTTGACAACGTTTCCTAAACGTGACTGGGGGGAAGTGGAGGAGGTCACAAGTGCTCAAGTACTCAAGGTACTTCGTCCTAGTGCACCCGAGGGCCCAACCAATATCTATGCCATTGAACTTCCCGCCCCAATTCGCTTTGTCTTTAACCTCGTATTTCGCAACCTAGTACCTAGCAACAATAGCCGAGGGAGATGCTCTCTTCTTGACATGCTCCTTATTCACCATATTGTTAAACACAAACCCATCAACCTTCCGCGCCTTATATTTTCCCGCATCCATGAAGCGGCCACCAGTTTCCAAAACGGTGTTTTTGACACTACTTTCGTGGTGCCATATGGAATGTGGCTGTCGTTGGTGTTTTCTGCTGAGAGGGTGGTGAAAAAGGGTAGCCCAGCCGTAGAAAAATTGAGTGATGAGATGGCATCGGGGTTGTTATCAAGGATGAGCATGGCCGTGGTTAATGGAGTTTTGGTAAAGAAAACTCAAGCAACAGTGGGAGGGAATGTTGATCAGAGAGAGGTCCTTGCTCGGTTGAATCAGTTGGCTGAAACTATGGGGCAGCTGGTCAAGGACGTGAGCTACTTGAAAGGAGCAATGGCTGAGCTCAAAACCATGAATGAAGACCTTCTTGAGCGCTTTGCATCCTAAAAAATCAACCATCCCCACTAATCATTAACCCCCTTTCCCGTGGCTTTTCAAAAACTTGTTCTAAGTACACTGTTTATTTTCTCGTTGTTTTTGTTTTATGAACTCTACGTACTATGCTTGTATGAACTATGTTATGAACTCTTTTGCAGGTGCTTAAGTCCCCCCTTGATGATGTCAAGAGGGGGAAGTATGTGGTTAACATGTGTCGTTGTTTGTTTGTCCCGTAACTCTTAGGCTAACGTTCACCTTGAATATGTCTTAGCTTGATGCTTGGAACGAACTACAGACTAAGGCATATTAGTTTTTTTAACCTCTTGATCATATGTGAACAATCATGTTAGGTGTTTAGACCGACCTTGGGTTTAGGGGGAAAAATCACATGTTTTAGGCTTGTCATCATCAAAGGGGGAATTTGTTGGAACATTTTAAGTTGATGATGACAAGTCCTTGTTAATATTAATTGTTTGTTCTTAAGTAGCATGAATTGAGTATTCAAGGCTAAGCAAATGGATTGAAGAACAAAGGCAACAAAGAGATCATCCATTATGTTTCAAACATGATCCAGAAGAACAACACAAGTCAAGAACATCCCCTTGTAACCTAAGTCAAAAATGTAAGAGTAAGTGGAACATCCTCGTTAAAATCAAGTGTTAGCTTTGTCATGCAACAGTCCATGTCTGTACCACATGGAGTTTTTTAGTACGAGAAAAATGTTTTCAAGTAATGTGCAAAATAGTCACTTTAGTTTTCTGAAAATAATTGTCAAAATCTATTTTCTTGTAAAATCGTCTTCTCTTTTGGCACGCACGAATTGAAGCGTAAAAACCCGTCTTATTCGTAGTGTACCGCATTTCGTAAAATAATAAGAACATATGAATTGTTTACATTTGAAATGTAAATAGTACTAAGCATCTTATTAGAAGATATTTTACAAACACAAATCTGATTTGCTTTATCAAAAGCCAATGAAAACTAAACAACAACTTTTGCTTGTCAAGTGGGCTAGCTATTATCCAATGGATAAAAGTACAAAGGAAGTACACATTGGGTAATACCCACATTTGAAGTACTATAAAAGAAACCCCTTAGCCTCATTCAATGCTAAGGCTTTTACAACATTTATTGAAGTTTTCTGCAAAACTCTTAAGCCTTCAAAGTTCTTTCTTTAAGTTTTGCAAAACCATTTTAAGTTTAAAAGTCTTCAAACGTTTTTCTCAAACTCGGTCTGAAAATCTCCATGCATCAGTAAGCTACACTGTGACATAATGAGTTTGTTCCATGATTCTCGTGTTTAGATCTTAAATGTAAATCTCCACGTTCTTAAGTGAACATCTGAGATTCTGATCCTGTAAACCAGAGATAGAACGTCCTAAAACTCTTGAAGCGGAGTAGCTTTAAGTTTGAGTCAAGTCTTGAAGCGGAGTAGCTTCGAACAAATGCAACCGGAGTAGGTTGGCGACTTATTTTACTTGTATTCGTTTAGTTGTTGGAGTAAATTTCTAAACAATCAATAAAATAACGGTTGGACGTAGGTCTCGGAGTAGAGACTGAACCAATTTTTTAACGTTGGTTGTTTGCTTATTTACTTACATACTCTTCGCTTTATTCTCGCTTACTTGAACGATTCCAAGTTTCTGTGTAACAGTCAATCATACTGTTGCATAGAACACTTTGCTCATCTTGTGAACTTACTCGTCATTAAGTCTCTCAAGTGTAGTTGCCGTTAAAATTTTAAAAAGGTCACACCTAATTCACCCCCTCCCCCTCTTAGGTGTTTATTCGTTCTTAACTCTTCAATTGGTATCAGAGCCTCGTGCTCTTGATATTGGCTAAGCCCCAAAAGAGTTGATCCTATAGTTATGGACGAAAATAAACACACTAAGTATCCCATCTTCAAGGGAGATAACTATGTCTGGTGGAAACATCGCATGGAGCACTACGTTAAGGGTACTGATTATGAGTGTTGGTTAATAATAAAAAATGGCCCCCTCGCTATTTCTGTCACTAATGCCGATGGCACTAGTACACCAAAAAGCGAGGACAAGTACGTTGAGTCAGATTACAAAAAGGTCGAAAAGAACTCTAAAGCCATGTCCATCCTTCAATATGGCATCGGTGAACAAGAGATCAATCGGATATCTGGCTGCACGTCGGCCAAGGAAATTTGGGACACCCTATGCCTTGCATATGAGGGAACGTCACAAGTAAAGAAGTATCGAATAAATCTTCTTATGCAACAGTACGAGATGTTTAACATGACTAAGGATGAATTTTCTGAGGTACATGCCTCATTCAGTATCGGAAATTTTATACCTTGGTTGGGTTGGATTGATGAGTTTAACGGTGTGTTTTTCAAGGCAAGGAAAATTGCCAGTTTACTGAAATCATTCGTCCACAACAGAATTGAGGAGCATATAAACGGGATTAATGATGAACGTAACAAAGGGGATAAAACTCAGGACTTGGTCGACGTTCTGCTTGAAATTCAGAGTCATGACTCGTCAATTGACGAGTACACAGTTAAAGCACTTCTTATGGTAAACACAATCATGAAATTTTATTTCAATTTGGTTCGCTAGCAGGGCCGTCTTTAAGGGTGTTTAAGCAGTGCCATTGAATAGGACCCCGAGATTTTTGGGTGCCCTAACTATGAATGCTGGATTAAAGAGTCATAATTATCATTTGTACGTAATAATGTCTTCGATCACCTATTCACTCTAGAATCCCATCAATTTAAAGATAGATTATCCGTGTCAACATTTTCAAAAACGACTGTTAATGAGAACTAAAAAGAATCAAAGTCGATTTTTTTCAAAATTTATGACATGCTCAATTATATATAAAAGCAATATTTGATTTTACTAATTTTCCTTCCACTTTATAGTTTGAATTTAGTTGTTATATCCTGCACAGGATATGGTTGCCGGAGGAATAGAGACAACTGCTACGCTACTCGAATGGACAATGTCAGAGCTGCTTATCCACCCTTTGGTCTTGAAGAAGCTACAAGAAGAAGTAAGGGGATTTCTCAAAGGAAAAACCCTAATCGACGAGGATGATTTGAAGAGTATGATGTACTTAAAGGCGGTGATCAAGGAGTCACTAAGGCTCCATCCTTCACTTCCGTTTCTATTATTAAGAGAATCTTCTCAAGATGCACGAGTCCAAAACTATGACATTGCTGCCGGGACACAAGTTATCATCAATGCGTGGGCTATACAACGTCACCCAGCTTATTGGGAAGAGCCCGAGGAGTTCCGACCAGAGAGATTTATCAACCATTCAGGAAGTGACTTTAAATTCATTCCGTTTGGTGCAGGCAGGCGAGGCTGCCCTGGGGTTGCTTTTGCTAATGTTGAAGCAGAGCTCACGTTAGCGAATCTTGTTGGCCAATTCAATTGGAAATTGCCTGGTGAGGTAAATGAAGATTCTTTCATGTCTGAAAGTTTTGGCATCTCGTTGCGCAGGCGAGATCCTCTTGTGGCTATTCCAACTCCATATTCGAATAATTAGGTCACTAGGTGCCGCAAAAAAAGTGTGCATATTGCATATACATTATATAGTATAGGGCGTGTTAAACGAATAAACGTAAGATATCGCATAATATCTGATGCATATAAAGATTCATCGATCATCCATAAAGAACGGTCTCAATCAGTGTTCAAATGAAATTCCAAAGACACAGTTCTGACGACTATTGATCAGATTAAGATCCTACGACTATTGATCAGATTAAGATCCTACAACTATTGATCAGATTACAACGATTGTTAATCATATTGCATGGCCCCCAAGGAAGAGGTGTCGAGAGTCTCGAGACCGTTTCCTTGAAAGTAGTCATATCATATCTTAGTAGTCTTGTATATTTTTTAGATTATATTGAACGGTCTTAACTTTTTTTTTTTAAAGTTAGGGCTCAATTTTCCAATTTCGCCCAGGGCCTCCAAATGTTTCGGACCGGTCTTGGCAATAGTCATTATGTTTGTTTACTTTTACTCAATAGTTTACACTTTTTCCTTAAGTATGTGTGAGTAGACTTCATCTAGGGTTAGGGGCGATCTATGTTATGCTCTTGATGATAGTACTTGTTTGATTTTAAGCCTAGTTACTCGATTGTATAGGTCATTCGTAGTATGCATGTAACACCCTCATAATCTAAGCCTTTAGGTAGGACATTCAGACTATGAAAGTATCACCATCTCAGTTTCCTGGGGCATAATATCAAAGGTAAACGGTAGTGTAACTTATTATAATTAACAATTTAAAGTGATTCCAAAGTCTTACAAGATATAACAACAAAAAGTAACAGCGGAGGCTAGCAAAAGAAACTACGACGCTACAAAACTTCGTGATGACCCATTCTCCCACTCAAGCATTATAACCAAAATCGAGTTACCTTCTAAGAATCTGCTCACCATACCAATGGATCATCACAGCGGAAACACCACAAGCGTCAGTTACTGTATAGGAAATATTGTCACTACCAAATCAAGAACATTATAAGAAATCTCAAAGCATCACATACTGATATCACCCATCACTGGTGTCACTGTCACATAAACCAAGTGGCGGCCCACACCAATTCCCCCAGTTACCGCAGCGGCAAGCAGGTACCTAGACCATTAATGTGCATATCCTCTACGTGGCGGGTCCCACGAAGAACGATTATAGGAGTGAGATCCGTTCCCCGCAACGGTTCCACACATTACCATTGGAATCTCATCTCGTAACCACAGTGATATCAGCCTTACAGCATAATAATAACATCGTCACAATATATCAGATATACCGTCACGATCACATAACAGATAACTGAGTAGGGAAACCTACCCTCAAGGCAATAATCACGGAATGCAATTCCAAGCTTTCTACTTATACTCTTCTACAAAATCTCCTCCTAAGAACATACACAGGGATTACTAACCATAGGTATAACTATTCTCTAGTCGACATACGAACAAGAAGGACGATACTTACTTGATGGCACGATACTAGGCTAAGTGATCGGCGCGTTAAATTTTTGTTAAGGATCTCTTAGAAGTTTTGGGAGAGAAAGTATGAGAGAATTAGGTTTACTGTGTTTTGATTTTAGGTCAAAGTGACTTTAACTTACGGTTTAGCTTTTATAAGAATCTGACGCTGAACACGGACCCGACTAACTCGGCCGAGTCGGACCAACTCGGTCGAGTAGCCTCAACTTGGCCGAGTAGGCCCAACTCGGTCAAGTTACTTCGTAGTTCTCAGCACTGGCCAACTTTAAGACTTGGTCTTTTTGGGTGTGTGATTCATCGTTAGAATCGTAAGAGGATAAGCTATCACCTCCAATTAGAATCACATCAATATCATATATACATCTCAATTTATAACAATTTTAAGACAACCTATCTATAACCGAGTAACATAACTATACCATTTCTTTCTCCAATAACTTATATATCTTCAATGCCACCGAGTCCAACCAATTCCATCGAGTAACTCATACGAGTAATAAAGGGTTATTACAATGTCGAGTAGGTCCAACTCGGTCGAGTTACTTCGTAGTTCTCAACACTGACCAACTTTAATACTTGGTCTTTTGGGTGTGTGACCTACCGTTAGAAATGTAAGAGAATAAGCTATCACCTCCAATTGGAATCACATCAATATCATATGTACATCTCAAGTTATAACAGTTTTTAGACAACCTATCTATAACCGAGCAACATAACTATGCCATTTCTTTCTCCAATAACTTATATATCCTCAATGCCACCGAGTTCAACCAATTCCATCGAGTAACTCATATGACTATTAAAGGGGTATTACAATCTTCCGACCTTAGAACGAACTTCGTCCTCGAAGTTCACAACCAACTTGAAAAGACACGACATAGAGGGTTGTTATAATGCATGCTAGGTGTTTGATGTATTGCCTCAACGACGGTTGGGATTGTATTGTCGCCTTTCTTTGTCTTTAGCGATAGTTTGTGACACGCATTTGCATGATTCTATGTTGGACGAGTGTATTCATAGCGATAACTAGGGTAACCTTGACCTAAGGCAAGTCGACTCGAACGACAAGATGAGTCGAGACCGATACCTAGAGTGACTTGACTGACCTTTTGTAAGGTTCGTCATACTGGCCCTAAAATAAAATTAATCTTACTAATTTACTTACCAAATTAACTATTTAATTTTAGGTCAAGATCTTTATGCATGCAAAACAAAATGCGGAAATGAAAGATTCGGACACTTACATTCGGTCCAAATATATGCTAGGACGATCCTCCACGGAGGAACCAAAGTAGCTTGCCTCCTTTACGATGCACCCAAGACGTACCCTTAATAACCGAAATTAACACAGACTAGGTGAACAAAAACGGTTTTCCTTAAAACGGAATTCTAATCCTATTAGAAAAATATAAGAAAATACTATAACTATTATAGTCTTAATATAATCTTATTATATTAGTAGAGAGAATAAAAATTTTCTTACTAGAAAAATTTGAGAGGAATTTTAGGATTTTCTTACACTAGAAAATTAGGTTAGGGTTAGAATATGGAAATGTGAACAATTCACATTATAAGGTGAGGGTTGAAGTTGAGTGTGCCGTGTAAGAGGAGCTAGGGCAGGCCAATGCATGGCCTTGGTCTTACCCATACACTTAGGCTTGCATGGCTATCCATTAGCCATCATGCACTACTAGAAAAACAAAACGGGCGACAGTATTTGGCGACTGCACGCAGTAGTCGCCAATTTGGCGACTGAATAAAAACTCGAGCGACTGACTTCAGTCGCCAATTTGGCGACTACCAATTTTCCCCAAATTTTCCAATACCGACACTATTTGGCGACAGAATAGGACATTTGGCGACGAAATTTAGTCGCCAAATTTGGCGACTACCGTATTCAGTCGTCAAATTGCCCAGTCAGTCGCCAATTCACGGGTTAGAAACAGCGCTTCTCTTCTTCCCTTTCATTAATCGCAAAATTACAAACTCAAAACACCAAAAACCCCAAATTCGACGACATCTACTTGCACCACCACAACCTATGTGTACCACCACCACCCCCAACACCACCGTCACCGGATTCCGGCCAACATCAAGGTTCTCACACTTGTTCTTCCCTTCATTCAATTCAATTAAGGTTTGTATACTCTTTTATAATTCAATTTTAATTTCAATTTTTAGTTTGATTGTTGTTTTGTTTTGTGCATTTAGTGATTGTAGTAGGTTATTAAGACCGTCTTAGCTTATTAGGTTGTGATTAATTAGGTATTAGGCCCTGTTCTTTCTGGCTTTTTAGAGCTGACCTGAACTGAGCTGAACTGAATGAGGCTGAGCTGAACTGAACTGAACTGAACTAAGCTGAGCTGAACTGAATCGAGCTGAGCTGAACTGAACTGAACTGAACTGAACGGAATTTAATCGAGCTTAACTGAACTTAATCGAGCTGAATGAAACAGAAATTAATAGAAATAAACTGAATATAAATGTTTAATTAAAGTGTAATAACTAATAATAATATTAATAATAATAATAATATAAAAAAAGTTCAAGGAAGAACGGAAGAAACTCCTGAATAAAGTTGGTATTCCAGTTATACAACATCAAAGTATTCAAGGAAGAACAAATTCAAACATGGATGATAAAGAACGGAAGAAACTCATGAATAAAGTTCGAAAATAAATTAAAAAAAATAGGGTGTGATATTGGTGTCTATAATGACCTCGAAAATGAAGCACATCAAGACGATGCGGAAGTCAATAGCGAAGCAACATAGATGATGCCTTTGTTAATGATATTTATATTTTCAAGATTATGATTTTCGATTGTGTTAACAAATATTATTATTTGAATGTTTTCAAATTTTACTTCTCAATTACATTTTTTCCACTCTTTCATGTTTACTACTACTACTACTACTACTACTAATAATAATAATAATAATAATAATAATAATTATTATTATTATTATTATTATTATTATTATTATTATTATTATTATAAACAATAAAAATATATATAAAATAATAATAAGATGAAGAATAATAAAGACAACAACAAAAACAACAATACTAATCATAATAATAATTATTAATTAATAATAATAAATAGAATAATAATTAATAAATAAAATAAAATAAAATAATAATAATAATAATAATAATAATAATAGTAATGTGGGATGAACTTAATAAAGTCGAGTTGAACTTAACTGAACTGAATTGAATGGAGCTGAACTGAACTGAACTGAGCTGAACTGAACTGAACTGAACTGAACTGAATGGAGCTGAGCTGAACTGAACTGAGCTGAACTGAACTGAACTGAACTGAACTGAACTGAATAGAGCTGAGCTGAACTGAAACGAGCTGAAAATAAGCCAGAAAGAACAGGGCCTTAGTAGCCAATTACGATGTTGATTAGATAATTGTGGGTTAGGGTTTATATGAAGTTTGTATAAGACGATGTTGTTAGCCTTATTGATGTTAGTTAATTAGATTAAAGTAGTCGATTAGGATGTTAGTTAGATTGTAATAGCTTATTAGGATGTTAGTTAGATTATAGTAGCTTATTAAGACCGTCTTAACCTATTAGGTTGTGGTTAATTGTATACATTGGAAATTGTTGTTGATAAATTGTTATTATTATGTGATTGTGGTTGTTTAAGTGAGTGTGTAATTTTAGATGTATGTATTTTTATTGTTGAAAATTATTTTATGGGTTTTTGTTTAGATTAAAATGAAGAGATTGGAACGTTCATGGATGTATGATGGAGGGTTAGATATTAAGAAGAGACGTTCTAATGCTAGGTTTATAGAGGGTGTTGCCGAGTTTATTGAATTTGCTAAGCAACAAGATGAATATGACTCGGTAGAAAAGAAACTTAGGTGTCCTTGTAGCAAATGTCGAAATATGAAATACCTATATGTCATTGGGGTACAAGAACATCTCTATACAAATGGGTTTCGTCCAAATTATTATATTAGATTTCTCATGGGAAGTATATTCTCCAATTCACGAACAACCTCACATCCAACAACTTGATGAGAACTCATATAGAGATATGATTGTTGATGCCTTGGAGTATAATGTTCTCAATAATGACGACCGTCGAGCTATGAATGAAGAACAACCTCCAAATCCCCAAGTAAAGGCTTTATTTGGCATGTTAAAAGTTGCGGAACAACTTTTATACGAAGGGAGCAGAATGTCATTATTTCAAGCCGCCTCTAAGATAGTAACCTTGAAGTGTGAGCATAATATGCCATTTATGTGATTGTCGATGGCAGGAGGTCGAGGTAAACAGCGAGGCGGTGGTAATAATCGTGCTAATACGTCGTCCGTGCTTGAATAAGAGGAACCAATAGAAGAGGTACAGAGCGAGCCTGAAGTGGAGGGGGAGGACGACGGTGTACAGATTCAGTACACCCAGGATGGCCGGATTATACTTGATCCGGCGGGATTATGGCAAGTATTATTCTTTATTATATTTTTATTATTCATTTTTTTTAGTAACAAAATGATTTGTTATAATTAACAATTTCTGTTACAGGTTTAGACATCAGACTCCTCGTCGAGGGGTAACTACTAGCACAAAGCAGAGTTTGTTAGGTCATGTGCCTACTTCTTGGACCAAAGCTAGTATGGCTAAAAAAGAAGCATGGTTCAATGCATATCGGGTAATTGCATTAATCCTTTTAATTACTTTAGTATAATACTTAATATCGTTGTTTTTTTACATATTAAGCTAACTACTAATTACATTTAATGTTTTTTTTGTGTAGCAATCTTTTTATTGGGCTCCTGAACATGAAGCATCCGTCCTACAGAGGTACCACGAAGTTGGTAAAACAAGATATCGGGACTATATCTACAAGATTGCTAAAAGAAAGAAGGAACCGGAGCATCTAAAAGGTATATATATATATAGAACTAGTTACGTTTTGTCACTTGTATTATTGAATACAAGAATGAATATCTCATTACTAATAACATAATTCATAATTGTAGGTGAGAAATATCAGGAACTCATGAAGCACCGCGATACTCCCAAGTTCCAAGCTGCGTCCGCTGAAAAAAAGATCAACAAAAGAGGAGGGAAGAAGGATGGAGAGGTTGAGTCTACCCATCACAGGGGATCACGATCATTTTTTACGCGTCTTTTTAGTGTAAGTTTACAAATATGTATATACTTCTTTTGTCACGCGTCTTTTTTGAATGAATATACTTCTTAAATTAACAATTTTGCCTATTTAGGGGGGAAGAAGAAAGATAGCAGCAAGAAGGATAGCAGCAAGAAAGATAGCAGCAAGAAGACGATGATGACGGCCCCTGAACTTTTCCTTGACACGCATTCCAAGGTCAACGAAAAGACGCAGAGAAGAATTTGGATCAAGGCGAAAGACAAGGAGTTATATGTAAGATAATTTCTCTCAACTAATGATGGTTTTTTTGTTAACTTTGATAATGATATTTTTTGGTGAACTAATGATAGTTTTCTTAATGCTAACAACAATGTAATGATATTATTTTATATGAGGCATATGAGGCAGAGAAAGAGGCCCACCCCGACCGGTCGGATAATGAAATTTGGTTTAAATTGGTGGATGGTTACAAGAAGGGGATGGTATATGGAACCGGACAAGCTCATAGTGTGTTTTTCAAGGAACCGACTAGAAGGTTTTCATATGAGCCGTGACAAACCTACGAGCCGGCTCTTGTAAGTCAATTACAATCGCAACTTGACGAAGAAAGAGCGGCAAATGCGGAAACAAATGAGGAGATGCGGTTGATGAGAGAACGTGTCAAAGCCATGGAAACCTATTTCTACTCTTGCAACCCCGGTTCACGGCCATTTAATGAAGACCCTTACGATCCAAGTGAAAAGGATGGCGGCGGTGGTGGAGCTAGCATGCGATTTCAAGTATTTAATTAGTTTAGTAACTTACGAAAAATTGTCGAACATGGAGACTTATTAGTTTAGTTAACGAGTTCTTGTAATTTGGTAATGTTCTCTTTTTCTATAAATGAGATTTGGTCGTTGTTTCAAAGGGTGTTCGTCACCAAATTGTTTATTACTTTCTGTTTGCAGGGAATTGTGTATTGAATTGAAGGGGCATTGGATTTGGCAGGAACAAAATGAATTTTCATGAAAAACGCCCAGGTAATTTAGCGACTGAAACGATCTAAATGGCGACTGAATTCAGTCGCCAAAACAGAGCAGCTCAACCAAAAATCCCTGGAAAGTGAGGGGATTTGGCGACTGAATGGAGGAATTGGCGACTGAATTCAGTCGCCAATTTGGCGACTACCTGTTGTTCAGTCGCCAATTTGGCAACTACCCATTCCGTCGCCAATTCCTTCTTATGGCGGTTACCCATTCCGTCGCCAAATTTGGCGACTGACATTAGTCGCCCGAGTTTTTTTGGCGACTAAAGTCTGCGACTACTCTTTGGCGACTGATTTCAGTGGCCAATTTGTATTTGGCGACTGACAAAATCTGTTGCCCGTTTTAAGAATCGTTGTAGTGATGCCTAAACTAATCATTATGTTTAAGGAATAATATCACAATATTAATCCATAACACATACACTTACACGACTCATTTTATGTAAAATGAACTTCATTTTACAAATTGTAAGTTGCACAATTGTAAGACATGTGACATCCTATGTGACATAATGCAGTTGTATTAATTTAAAAAATACATATTTATCAAATAAATATTATTTCTAAATTAATTAAATCATATTTAACAAATTAATTTAGTAATTCATAATTACCATCCCAAAATATGGTTATTATAATAATCGTCAATACGATATACAACGTTTGTTATAACCATGAACCTTTCTCATTCTAGTTTCGATATTTCATAAATATCAATTAATATTTGATAATTGACACGTTTCAATTTCAAATATAAATCTTACAGTAAGATTCAACCTCTGATTTCTCGATATTTGATTTTAAGGAATTTGATCAACTCGTATCTTATACAATTGGTCAAAACATCAATTAAGGGGATTGTCCTATAGGTGTGACCTAAAGGGATCAACTGACCACCACCGTCATACGACAGTAATGTCAAACTCTAGTCAGCCAATCATTACCGATTAATGTTGATCAGTTAATTATATAATTTCGGATCATCCCTTGCATATTCTCGTCATGAGATTTAATTACGTGATCGCACTATTGTTGAGGACACATTTTCCAACACCTTTTGCATGTTTTGTTATCACCCTTCATAATAACCCCGACACCCTAGTATCTTTTAATTGATATATCTTCTAGTTTACTTTTCATCCGTTTAGTTTAATCGCAATTAATCAACTTACCTTTTTATCCCGACTAGACTTAGACGAGAACGTAACTAAACATAAATCTCCACCATCTTTCTGTTCGACCCCGACTTAAGTACTACTTGTTTCGAGTTTTATAAATTATTTTTGCATGTGGGTAGTGACGGCAAAACCCCTCATCAGATAGAAAAATGTTTTTGAGTTTGATTTCAGGAGTCAGATAAGTTGTTCCTAACTCATGAACAATCTTGATATTTCCATCTGGTAACCTAACAAAAATTGGCTTAGATAGTGGTCTTATGTCATGTAACAATGTTCTATTAAAGGCTATGTGATCAGATGCCCCCTATCAATGATCCAACCAGACTTCATAATAGAATAAGCAACAGAATTGGCAACAGATGAAGTTATTTTACCTACAAAACTGGTTGATACAAAGTTCGCAGAATTATTAGTTGTCCCCATGTGCATATAACTTGTAAAACCTTGTTCATGACCGCATCAATTAAGTATTCTATCATATCTTGATCAAAGGATTGGTGAGAAGAAGAGCCACCATCATCAAGTGATGTATCAGACTGAAATGTATCTGGAGGACTGGTAATGGCATCCACATTATGTGCACCTCTTTGGTTGACATTCTTGGAAGAGCCTTTGGACTGAGATACAACTTTAGGTTTGCCCTTGCCATTCCCTTTGTTGTTCCCAAGAAATGCTTTATACTGATAGCAGATATCCTGAATATGACCTTGTTTCCCACAGAAAGCGCATGGCTTTAATTGATAGCATTCCTATCTGGTATGATTAGTATTATGACAGTAAGAACAAACTTTGACCTCTTCTTCAGGATCAACATTATCATTCAACTTCTGCTTTTTCCAGACATTCTTCTTCTTCGCACAGGTATAAGCACAACATCAGTGATCTGTTTTTGGCGCTCAACCTTGTGCGGCAAGGATAGTTCTTTGTTGATAAAAGGTAGAGGCTCCATTGTAAGAACAGTGGTTTTAACACTCTCATAGGATGAATTCAGACCCATGGGGAAATAAATTTTAACTTCGAAATACATTCTCTATCCACAATCCTTTTGAGAAGAGCACAAGAACATTGATCTAGAGCACTACACGTGCATAAGTGAATAAGATCAAGGGAACCAATACTCTCCCATGATCTCTTCATCTTGATGTAATAATCCACAAGAGATGTGTTATCCTGTTTGATTTCACCAAGCTCTTTCTTCAACTGATAGATCTCAAGGCCATTAGTTTGACCATAACGATCATTCAGCTTTGACCATAACTCTTTGGTGCCGGGAGTGTACAACTGAGCCTCTCGAATTTCATAAATAATAGCTAAGGAAATCCATTTAGAGACCATTATATCACAGCGCACCCATTGCTTATGACTTATCCTTTGGATCAGGTTTGTGGAAAGAACCGTCAACAAAACCTTCCTTGTTCTTTGATAGCAAGGCCAGATATACCTCACGTTTGCAGTGAACAAAATTAGTTCCATTGAAAAGATCCATAACAAAATTAGTTACAATCATTATATACAAGTTGACTAATTAACTAAGCTCAATGACCAAAGTTAGTTATGCTATTCTAAACTAACCATGACACTTGACTAGAGTTAACTGTCAATTAGCTAATCCTATGAATATAAGTCAGTGACAATGATTGTTTTGACAAGAGAATATATTCAACTTCACTTCCAACCAGACATATATACTATTTGTATAAAGGACTCGCTTTGAATGGCGCATCACAATTTAGTTGGCCTAGGCCGTGATTTTCTGACCTCATTATATATAAGCGCAATTTGTGCCAATATTTTCAACGTATTATTTGAGTTTTTACAAATATCAAGTTGTCAATTATTCAAAAGACAGAAATACGAGTATATAACCGGGAGATAATAAATGAGAATCTCATACACTTGCTGTAAATGTCTAACTAGGTAAGTATAGCCTTTTCAATGTAACTCCATCAAACTCAACCGATTGTAATGATGATGAAATAAATACGAGGCCGAGAAAACCTGACCTAATCGATGTTGCCAGCATATTTTGAAAAAACAGTTATATAGCTTGCAACGGATAGTGCTCGTCTTCAATAAGAATTTGTGCCTATAAATACTCCGTACAGGTAATTCAAGAGCTTATACCAGATAAATGGAAAATATGGTAGTAGTACAATTCTTAGATAAACTCCCTTTTCATCAACTAGCTTTTCTTTCATTCCTAAGCGTCATATTTATATTCTACAAACGCCTATACACCACCACCATCACAACCAAAAACACGAAATTGCCATCGCCACCAAAGCTACCCATCATAGGCAGCCTTCTCCAGCGCGGCACACTCCCACATCGCTCCTTACAATCCTTATCGGAACGTTATGGAGACCTTATGTTGCTCCACCTTGGCAGCAATCCTACTCTTGTTGTGTCATCTGCTATTGGAGCAGAGGAAATCATGAAAACCCATGACACTACCTTTGCAAACCGACCTTACTCTAAGATCGGTTTCTTGCTCCTCTATGATGGGAAGGACTTGGTTTTTGGCAAGTATGGAGAGCATTGGAGGAAGATTAAGAGTATTTGTGTCTTGAATATGCTAAGCAGTAAGAAAGTTCGTTCCTTCAGAAGAATCAGGGAAGAGGAAGTTGAGCTCATGGTTGAAAGTATCGAGAAGTCGAAGCCCAATGCGCCACTAAATTTGTCCGACAGTTTCACGAAGATAGCGAGTGATGTGATGTTCAGGGTGTCCTTCGGGGGGAAAAATTATGAAGAAGAGAATTTTGGAGGGCTTTTGAGAGAATTTTCTGAGGTACATGCGTCATTCAGTGTCGGAAATTTTATACCTTGGTTGGGTTGGATTGATGAATTTACTGGGGTGTTTTTCAAGGCAAGGAAAGTTGCCAGATTACTGAAATCGTTCATTCATAAGAGAATTGAGGAGCATATAAACGGGATTGAAGATGAACGTAGCAAAGGAGATAGAAGTCGGGACATGGTAGACGTGCTGCTTGAAATTCACAGAAATGATTCAACTATTGATGAGGACACGGTTAAAGCACTTCTTATGGTAAATGAAATCGTGAATTTTAGTTTCATTTTAGGTAGCTAATTTACATATTGGAGGTTGTGTCGATTTTATCAATCCCCCTTTATAGTTTGAGTTTCAAGTTGTTAATTTTGTATTCCCTGCGCAGGATATGGTTGCCGCAGGAATAGAGACAAGTGCGACCTTACTTGAATGGACAATGTCAGAGCTGCTTATCCACCCTTTGGTATTGAAGAAGCTGCAAGAAGAACTGAGGGGTTTTCTCCGAAGGAAAACCCTCATTGACGAGAATGATTTGAAGGACATGGTGTACTTAAAGGCTGTGATCAAGGAGGCCCTAAGGCTACATCCTCCATTTCCCTTTCTAGTACTAAGAGAATCTTCACAAGATGCACATGTCCAAAACTATGATATTCCTGCCGGGACACAAATTATCATCAATGCTTGGGCTATACAACGACACCCAGCCTATTGGAATGAGCCAGAGGAGTTCCGACCAGAGCGATTCATCAACTATTCAGGAAATGACTTTGAATTCATTCCGTTCGGTGCAGGCAGGCGAGGCTGCCCTGGGGTTGCTTTTGCTAATGTTGAAGCGGAGCTCGTGTTAGCTAATCTTGTTGGCCAATTCAATTGGTCATTGCCTGGTGAGGTAAATAAAGATTCTTTCATGTCTGAAAGTTTTGCCATCACGTTGCGCAGGCAAGATCCTCTTGTGGCTATTCCGACGCCATATTCAAATAATTAGGTCAACTAAAAACAGTGTATAGATTATAGTTAAGATAGCTGTCCTTGTAATCATATGTATATACAACCAGGATCAATAAGCTAAGCCCAACTCTTGCCTATAGAACCGGTGTCATTGTCATTCACCTCATCTAATACACTAACACGGAATAGTAAATTAACAGTCGTACATAAGACTAACTGTAATCTCGCATGTTCCATTTTAGACACCATCCACAGAAAAATGATGACAAATATAACTAAAGTTTATCGAAACATCATTACAGCATCAATCCGAGGAGAAAACATGGACTTCTAATTGGTAAGTTTTGGTGAAGAAATTAGGCCAAGATAAATAGGTTGATATGATACAACTAAAAGTGGATGCTCCAAGTAACATGTTCATGACTACAATTTGGAGTTGGATAGCTTCAAGTGGTGAAGCTCCTCCCATAATCATACCAGTCATGGCTCCTGGAAGTGATATTAAGCCTACAGTTTTCGCATTATCCAATACCGGTGAAAGTGCTATCACCAATGATCTTTTTACTTGTTCAATTGTTGCTTGTCGCGGTGTTGCTCCCAAAGCTAGAGCTGTTTCAACCTATCGAATAAAATCATGACCATCAGACCATGTATTTTGATTGTAGTTTATACAATCTAATGGTGGAAAGTCCTGTCTTGGCAATTGGCATGGCGGATCATTTTGGATTTTGAGTCTACTTTGAATTGTTGTTCAAGGGTCATCCGGTATGGTCACTAAAAATTTGGATCGATTTGGATAGGGGTTCATTTTGGTTATGAGTCTTATGACTTATGAGTTACGAGCCTTTTTAAGGCCCTATTTTTTTCCGGCTTAATTGACTGAACTGTGCTCAGTTATTTTATGGGTCGAAGAAAGTCCGCGACAGTACTTAGTCAGGTTCAATGATGCATCATTCTGTTCACTGTTAAGCCAAGTAATGATGTTGAATAAATGGAAGGAAGAAGAAAGAAGGTATGTACCAGGTTCATCTGAGTTTTGATGTCGTCTCGAAGTCGCTTCATGGTGACACCAGTAGTAGTCATAGCATTACCGACCATCATACCAGCAACAGGGATAATATACCTCGGTGTGAATGGAAATACATCAAGAAGAACAAGTAATAACATTGTCACTGATGTTCCAATCAATATCGAACCTCCTGCTACATATTTTCCTCGAGGTACATGCTTTGCTCGTTGTCCTGCTGTGTACCCTGCTACACTTACCTGTACAAATTCCATACTTGCATAAGTTTTCTTTTGGTGTTGAAATAAGTCACAAAGACATTATAATACGGTGTTGGGAATTCAAACTTGGGTCATTGTTACCCATACATTACCCACATATAACCACTAAGGTCTTTTGGGTAATGATCAACATAAGTTGGGTTGTTTTTTCTCTATGATACACTTGTGTTTTTCCGAATTCTAAGTGATATTTCTTGTTTTTCAAAAACATCATTAGTATCCGTTTTTTCGAATTTTATGTGATACTCTTTGTTTTTTAAAAACATCATTATTAGTATCCCTAAATTTAGTAAATACGAGTAGTTCTTAGAATACCAAACTGCTCCATTTGTCTCAATCACTTGTTGTCATTTGCATTTTGTACGTTGGTTGATACTCGATCATTGCATTTCGTAAATATCTATACGTGCATAAGTTTGAACACAAATCACATTTTAATAAGTAGTGACCACTTTTGATTAAATTTTGACTATTTTTTTGTTTAAAAAATGACCTATTTTTAAAAGTGATCACAATTCGAAAAAATACAAGGGTACCATATGGAAAAACGCTAAGTTAAATGTTAGATCCTGTATGTCACGAAGTATTCCTTTCGTTCCCCTTTTATTGTCCTACTTTCACTGTCTTTCCTAAATATTTAAGAAATTGGCTTTGAATAAAAATATTACCTCTTCAATGAAAAAAAGAGCTAATTAGATTTTACTTTCTAAATTCACATTTTTAAAATTACTTCCTTTTTGAATTATTATTTTTTGCTAAGATTACTCTTTTAGGTTGCAATTTTTTTTTCTAAAATTGCTTTAAAACTCTTATTTAAGTGATTTGTTTCGTCTGTTTTTAAACTTATTTATTTTGTGGATTAACCTATTTATACTTTAAAGGTATAACTATGTAGACAAATGGAGAGAGAGTTCAAACACCGAGAAAAAGGCGCTTACATTGAAGTATTGAAACAATTTTAAGAAAAATCCTAATTTGGTTTGGTAAAAAATTTCAAAATTATGTAGTTTTAAAAATGTGAATAGGACGTAAAATCTAATTATTCCCCAAAAAAATGGACAAGATGTCAATTTTATGTAAGAGTGGTAGTTTGCCAATTTACCATAATAAATTCAGAGATGAGTCAGATGACGAGTAATTTAGAATAAATTATTCAGAAAAATGGACAATATGGATGATTTAGTATTGTGTTCAATTTGTTTTTAGCTCAGAGATTGTCAACTCCATTTTGGTATGATTTATTGATTTGTTGGATTGCGTCAAATTTTGAAGATTTGAGAACAAACTGCTATAACAAGTCTAGATTCATAATATGGTAATTAAACGTTTTGAACAACACTAACAACAAAGAAACACTCATGCCAAAGAAAAAGCCTGGGAATAAGCATGGGTTTGTTTATACACAAATTTTTATTGGAACCGGACGTTATCCATCGCACGCTGAAGACGGATAGTGTCTTTTTCGCAATATATAAGTGGCAAATTTAGTGGAACTTAAATGGAGCACCACTTGCCCTTCCACCTATGATATTGTGAGAGAGTACCTAGGTAGCACCAAAACGGACACGGACACGGATACGGGACACGGAATTCCATAAAATGTAGGACACGGGACACGGCATTTAAATATAATGAAATATATATTTTATGGTGTTATCATGTATTTGAAGCTAAAACTAAACAAGTAAATGTACAATTCGACCTTTACTCTAACTAATTCTCATTTTCCACCCAAAATCATCTTCTAATCGATTTTTTTAAAATTGTATTCCTCCTATAAACTATAATATGTTTAGCCATGTGTCCAACGAGTGTCTGGTGTCCGAGTGTCGGACACGGGACGCCTAATTAATAGAAGTGTCGTGCTACCTAGGAGAGTACTATCCATTTTCAATTTGTGACCGATAGTACTGTTTTCAGTGAGACTAACTATTGTTTAAAAGGCTCTTTTACCCAAAAGTTGTAAACCGGATCCAAAGATAACTCTATTAGGAGGTATTTGCTTCACTCGTTTTAGGTACGAGAGATATAGGTTTAGAATATTTGTATATGCTGCGTTTGTTTTACATTTTTTACGATTTTATACGTATACCTCAAATTCATGAGAGGTGACTTAAGGGGAGGTAGGTATGAGATTGATACTCATGAATAGAGATGGCAATGGGTAGGATCTGGACAGGATCCTATAGGATCCAGATCCAGATCCATTTTAAAATGGTATATCCAGATCCTACTCTTATCCTTAGGGTCCGAAATGTGTAGATCCATATCCGTATCCTAAGGATCTGGGTAGGATCTGGGTAAAATCCAAATCCGTCAATCTCCAACGATACATTCAAATGAAACCGCACCAAGTCACTATTATACATTATTTCACTTTTTACTTGTCAATTAGAGACGATGTTTTAGTCGAATTACCCTCTATTAGCTTCATTGGTTTATAAATCATAGTCCAAAAGAAACCAAAAAAGTGAACAAAGTGTAAAAATCTTATATCAACTTACAAATAAGGTTTACAAGCCACAAAATAATTATAATTCTAATAATTCATAATAAAACAAATTGTTCAAACAAACTAAACACTAATACTTCATTCCGTGTTTCCATAATCTACCTTTAAAGGGTCGAATATATCAAAAAATTACCCTTATACAAATTAAAAGAGGGTCCTAGGGTAGGATCTGGATCTTAGTGGTGGTGATACGGATATCAATACGGGCAGTGCTACTGAAGAGGTTACCAGCGGCAATTTCGTACTTACGACTGGATATTTGGGCATTGATACTAGAACATTGTCATCAATGTCGAAGGGCCGTTACGTATGTTTATTGTCCAACAATGGCGTCAGTTGAAGATCAAGCAATTCAAAGCAATTCTCTGTTTTTACTTATTATTTACATGGGTCAATAAAAGGATATTATTATCCTATTTAGTAGTTGTTTATTTCCTTTTAAATTCAGCATTTAAGAGTCATGATTTCCTTATTAATGGTCTTAATTAGTCTTAATTTGCTAGTTAATGGTGGCCTTTGTGTTGCTTACAGCTAGGCTATTTATAGTCTATGCAAAGTTGTATTTCTCATTCAAGTTTTATCAAATATCACAGAAATTGCTACTAGCATTCTTTCGTTAATAATTCATTTTTGCACATTTGATTATTAACTTGTCGATCTCAATAGGTCTTGAGTTCGTCACTATTGGTGAGTTAAAGGTCTAATTCATCAAATATCGCTTCCGCATTTGAAATCGTATCATAAGTGGTATCAGAGCTTCGGCTCTTGATTTTCCATTAATCGAGACGATCCTTAGTTTCGGTTTCGATTCTTAAACAACCACACAAAAAAAACACAAAAAAACAAAACACAATCAGACGAGCAAGACATGGCCGACGAACAAATTGACGAAGAGTTCTATGACAAACTCCAAAACTTGCTTCGAAATAGACCTACAGGTAGCCGAACCGGGGGCAAGGCAAAACAGGAGGAGTTCAAACTTAACGAACTTCCGGAGTTTGTTGGGGGTACTAATCCAGAGGAGTATCTGGACTGGGAAAGGAAGATTGAACGAATGTTCGATTTCAAGGATCTCAACGATGAGAGGAGGTGCAAATTTGCGATTTTGAAGCTGGGAAAAGGAGCCTCGCTTTGGTTCGAAGGATTGAAGGCCATGCGTGCTCGGGCTGGAAAGGAAAAGATCACGTCATGGGAGGTATTGAAGGGTAAGCTGCGCAGTAGGTATGTACCACCAAATTATCGGTTAGCCACTTATCGTAAAATTGTCGAGTTGAAACAAGGAAAATTGAGTGTCGGGGAATATATTGATGAATTTGAAAACTTGTGTTTAATGGGGGAACTGGAGGAAATTGAGGAACAGAAAATGGCGAGGTTTTTGCGAGGTTTGAATTTCAATATTGCTAGTGTCGTAGAAATGTACCCATACGCTGATTTTGACACCTTGTGTGGGCTTTGCTTGAAGCTTGAGTCACAAGGGAAAACGAAATATGGGGGAGGGGCATACACCGAATACTTAAGTCTTGGACTAAAACCGAGTCTCCGTCAATCTTTAACTCCCCTGCTACAACCAGTAGTCTAGGGAAAACCCCTACTGACACCCCCGCGAGTCCCAAAACACCTACCACAACCAAGGAGACCCCCCTCTCAAAAGTCAGGTGTTTTAAATGCCAGGGTTTCGGACACTATCAAATTTCGTGCCCCAATAAGAGAATAGTAACCTTATGGGAAGCTGATGAGTGTCGAGAGGAGATGCGTAAGGAGGAGGAGCGTTTGAGCGATATTTTTGTGTTTAATGATGGTATTGAGGAGGAAGAAGTCGAGGGGTATGAGGCACCCGTCTATGACACGGCTTTAGTCCTTAGGGCGCTTCAAACTGTAACTATACCCAATGACCAAGAACAACGAACCCAATTATTTCATACTAAGTGTCGAGTTGGGGATAAATGGTGCAGTGTGATTATCGACGGGGGTAGTTGCACTAACGTAGCCTCGCGTGAGATGCTGTCTAAATTGGGCTTGGTTACCACGGCTCACCCTAGGCCGTATCCGCTCCATTGGCTCAATGATGGAAATAGTATTAAGGTGGATCGTCAGGTGCGAGTAGGGCTGGCAATGGGCTCTTATGAGGACGAGGTGTTGTGTGACGTGATCCCTATGGATGCGTGTCATATCTTGTTGGGTCGGCTCTGGCAATTTGACCACGATGTGGTTCATAAGGGTCGCAGCAATGAGTATGAATTGAAGGCTCGGGGAAAGAAAATAGTCTTAAAACCTATGTCCGCACAAGCCATTCGATCAATGAGTACTAAAGCAAAAACAAATCCGAGCCATACGATGTTGATTAGTGAACGAGAGGTTGAGCAGGTGTTGAAACATGGGGAATTGGTGTACTTGCTCATTTCGAACAGTGGGGCAGCAACAGGGGAATATCCAGATTTGAATGGTCCTTTTGGCGTGTTATTGCGGGAATTCAGGGATGTATTTCCCGACGACCTACCTCCCGGGTTGTCACCCATCCGAGGTATCGAACACCAGATCGATCTTGTCCCAGGGGCACCTTTGCCCAATAAGGCCGCTTATCGGTTTAACCCAGAGGAAACCAGGGAGTTGCAGCGGCAGATTGAGGAATTAATGCAGCGGGGATTTGTCCGAGAAAGCTTGAGTCAGTGCGCTGTTCCGGTTCTGCTCGTGCCCAAGAAAGATGAGACGTGGCGTATGTGTGTCGATAGTAGACCTGTGAATAATATAACCGTCAAGTATCGGTTTCCTATGCCCCGACTCGATGACATGTTGGATGAACTCCATGGGTCAGCGGTATTTTCAAAAATAGATTTGCGAAGCGGGTATCATCAAATTAGGATGCGGGAAGGGGATGAGTGGAAGACAGTTTTCAAGACGAAGCATGGGTTATACGAGTGGACCGTTATGCCTTTTGGTCTCACGAATGCCCCTAGTACATACATTCATGAGATTGATGAACGAGGATTTAAAACCATGTTTGGGGAAGTTCGTAGTTGTCTACCTAGATGATATTTTGATTTTTAGCAGGAGCGAGGGGGAGCACCTGTTTCATTTAAGGAAGGTTTTCGAGATTCTGCGAGCCCAACAATTATTCGGTAAGAAAGAAAAATGTCCGTTCCTTGTCAATAGTGTGGTTTTCTTGGGCTATGTCGTGTCAAAAGATGGTGTTTCTGTCGATCCTTCAAAAATTGAGGCAATTCAGTCCTGGCCCAGTCCTACCACAGTGAGTGAGGTGCGATCGTTTCACGGCCTTGCTTCTTTTTATAGACGATTTATTCGGGATTTCAGTTCCATTACGAGTCCAATTACTAATTGTCTGAAAAAGGGAGCATTTTTGTGGAGTAAAAAAGCACAGGAGGCTTTCGAAATCATCAAAGCGCGGCTATGTGTTGCCCCTGTGTTAGCACTACCCGATTTTTCTCAACCGTTCGAGGTCGAGTGTGATGCCAGCGGGGTGGGAATCGGAGTTGTGTTAATCCAAGGTAAACGCCCCATTGCATTTTATTCTGAAAAATTGGGAGGGGCTCGGCTCAATTATTGTGCTTACGATAAAGAGTTTTATGCTATTGTGCAAGCCTTGAGGCATTGGAGCCATTATTTGCGACCAAACCATTTTGTGTTGCATTCGGACCATGAGTCCTTAAAATATATTAATGGGCAGCAAAGTCTAAGTCCGAGGCACGCCAAATGGGTCGAATTCCTACAATCATTTCACTTCTCTTCCAAATATATAGACGGTCGCAGTAATATCGTAGTTGATGTTCTTTCACGCAGGTATTCTCTTTTATCTATTTTGGATATTCTCTTTTATCTATTTTGGATATTCGTCTTCTTGGATTTGAAACCTTAAAAGACTATTATTTGGGTGATCGGGATTTTGGAGAGGTGTTTAAGGGGTGCGTGAGTGGAGGGGCTGCTGGGGAGTATGTGTCGCAGGGCGGTTTTCTTTTTCGAGGCAACATGCTTTGTGTACCGCGACACCCTGTTCGGGAGTTGTTAATTCGGGAGGCTCACGGCGGGGGATTGGCTGGGCATTTCGGGGTAGCTAAAACACTTGAGGTACTTAAGGAGCATTTCTTTTGGTCTAGGATGGTGGGCGATGTGACAACCGTCGTCGGGAAGTGTGTCACTTGTATTATGGCGAAAAGTTCGTTTAAACCCGGTCTTTATACCCCATTACCGGTTCCCTCTCGTCCTTGGGAGGATGTTGTTATGGATTTTATTGTGGCTCTACCACGTACACAACGAGGAAAAGATGCTGTTATGGTCGTTATTGATCGGTTCTCTAAGATGACTCACTTTGTGGCTTGTCACAAAACGGATGATGCGAGTCATGTTGCTGATTTATTCTTTCGGGAAATTGTTCGTCTTCATGGTATACCCAAAACGATTGTGTCGGATCGTGACTCAAAATTTCTGAGTTATTTTTGGCATACATTGTGGAGGAAAGTGGGCACTAAACTACTTTTTAGCACATCTCATCATCCTCAAACGGATGGTCAGACAGAAGTGACTAACCGAACCTTGGGGGTGTTGCTTCGTGGCTTGGTTAGTAGAACCCAGAAGGATTGGGACATCAAACTTGCTCATGCCGAATTTGCATATAATCGGTCTCCGACTATTGCGACCGGTCACTCACCATTTGAAGTGGTCTATGAGGTTAATCCTTATTTACCATTGGATTTGATTCCGCTTCTTTCGGGTGAGCTCGTTCATAAAGATGCTGAGTCGAAGTTGAAGGCAATGATAAGGCTGCACAAGCAGGTGCGAACCCGTATCGAAACCATTAACGCAGCTTACAAACGCAAATCTGATAAACACAAGAAGTCGCGTTTATTCAATGAAGGGGATTTGGTGTGGGTTCATTTAAGGAAAGAACGGTTTCCGAGCAAGCGAAAGAACAAGTTAATGCCTCATTCTGAGGGGCCTTATAGGGTGATAGCTCGAATTAATGATAATGCATATAAGGTTGAGTTGCCCGGGGATTATGGTGTTCATGCCACGTTCAATGTAGGCGATCTTGCTCCATACCTTGATGATGACGGTCTTACGGAATTGCGGTCAATTCATTTTAAAGGGGGAGGAGATGATACGGATATCAATACGGGCAGTGCTACTGAAGAGGTTACCAGCGGCAATTTCGTACTTACGACTAGATATTTGGGCATTGATACTGGAACATTGTCATCAATGTCGAAGGGCCGTTACGTATGTTTATTGTCCAATAATGGCGTCAGTTGAAGATCAAGCAATTCAAAGCAATTCTCTGTTTTTACTTCTTATTTACATGGGTCAATAAAAGGATATTATTATCCTATTTAGTAGTTGTTTATTTCCTTTTAAATTCAGCATTTAAGAGTCATGATTTTCTTATTAATGGTCTTAATTAGTCTTAATTTGCTAGTTAATGGTGGCCTTTTGTGTTGCTTACGGCTAGGCTATTTATAGTCTATGCAAAGTTGTATTTCTCATTCAAGTTTTATCAAAAATCACAGAAATTGCTATTAGCATTCTTTCGTTAATAATTCATTTTTGCGCATTTGATTATTAACTTGTCGATCTCAATAGGTTTTGAGTTCGTCACTATTGGTGAGTTAAAGGTCTAATTCATCAAATATCTCTTCCGCATTTGAAATCGTATCAGGTGGGATCCAGATCCGATCCTCATACTTGTATAAGGATATGGGTCTGACCCGGTTCCTAAGGATCTAAAATAATGGGATCCATATCCTACCCATGGGCGTATAGAATCTGGTGGATCTGGGTAGGATCCGGGATCCATTGTCATCTCTACTCATGAATATCAAATTATACAATAGAATTGTAAAAATAAAGTATAGTAAAAAATTACTACTCCCTCCTATTCTATATATTTTTCCCTATTTCCTAAAACGGATTATTAGGTTTTCTTCCCCTTAGCTATTTCGGAAACTTTTATTCTTATTTTATTCATTCATCTCTCCTATAATCAAACCCCGCCCAACTCTTTTACTTATATTTTATTCCTTTTTTAATCTTTGTGGCCCACAATTTCTTATTTAATTTTTAATTTTTTATTTTACTCGCTACCTTAATTCTTATGCACAATTTAAAGGGAGTATATATTTTCTCCCATAAAAATAAAAATATTCATATAATAAATTTTTCTTTTAAATTTTTGGTTTCCGTAAAATTAAGCAATGATTTTTTTATACACTTAAAAATAGATATTATGATATTAAAAATAAATTAAAATTTATAAAAGTAAAAATATATTCAAAATTTTAAATAATTAATATAGAAAATCTTTTAGAAAATATATATATAGGTAAATGGTATAAATTAATAAAATAAGCCCACAAAATAATTTGATTTCCATAACACCCTTATTTAATTTATGATTTCATATATACATTGATGCAAACCAAACGCCCCTGGACCATCCCCTCCATAGGTAGGAATAGTTAGATTGCGACCCAATTTTACTCTTACTCTTATCTTATTTACGTTAACCCACTCTCACTCTCCCATCCAGAAAATCACGACTTAGGTCATCAAACCAATCATTTTTCACTTTATATCTAGTTTATCAAACCAATCATTTTTCACTTTATAACATTCTCAACAAATAAAAACTCGCCATGTGTCATATCACAACAAATTAGTAGAAAGGTCATGGACGATCTTACTTGAGTGGAGGTCATGCTAATTATTAGGTTAAATTATAATTAAGATAACTCGATCACCTCTCGTGACCTAATTGGTGACCTTGGATAGGGTGGTCTTAGCGTGTGCCTGTGTCACTGTGTGGGAATAGTTATTCAAAAATCTCAGATAAATTTGCGTAAAAACGCTTTATACAAGAATCTGCGAAATGGAAATGCTGTGATGACATCATAAGAATATTTAAACTGCATCAAATTGACGAAAATGGCTGTGACTAAAAATGGTAATTGAGAATGAGAAAAAATGACTAACCATAAAAAGATAGGCAAGAATGATCCAAGCGACATTGCTTTGGCTAAAAATGAATTGAAGCACAAAACCAATGATAGAGAGTTGGAGAAATGCGCGACAAATGGAATATACCATTTCTCGTTCTAATCCAAGTTTTTGAGAATATGATAACATCACCGCCAACACCACCACCGCTAACGCCGCCACCGGCTTTAACATGCCTTTCATGTATACAACCCACCAATCCCAATTCCAATTCCAATCCCAATCCATCATTATTACCTTAATTAATTACTTACCTACTTACTTGGTAGCAGATAATTATCTATGAAATTGTGAATTTTATGTTTGATGGATAGATGGATGGAGAAGTGGATGTCTTAGTTGGGATTATAATAAAGTAATGCTTTTTTTGGTGAGTAAAGATAGGTGATACCCTGACATTTAAAAGGAAAGGAGAAAAGATGCACCAAAAAAGATTACTTGAGGGAGTGTTATCAAAGTTGGCAAAGTTGAGGTCGGCCTCACGTCTTTTGTTTTCTACTGCCTTCCTATGGAAATAAATAAACATATACTGGGATGAATTTTACTTCCCTATTTTTGGGCGGTAGCTTTTCCGGTCACCGTTTCTCTCCTACCCTCTCTATTCAAATTAATTTTGTATGCTTGTTTTTTTTTTACATTTGTTAAAGCATGTAAACGTGCTAAAGTCTTTATTTATGTATTTGTAAAAATTATAAAATTTAAATATTTTTAATGTAATCGTGAAGACGAATTAAACATGATTCTATATTAATATATTTTCTCTTACGTATTAGGAGAAAATTGAAATTAAATGTTCACTTTTGAACAATTTACAAAATAGAAATATATCATTTGGATAAAATGGATGGAGTATTATTGAACAATAAGTCTTATTTATATATTATCTGTCACGAGTTTAAAACGGACAGTATCCCTCCCATAACAATGTGAGTGGGAGGAGAGGACAAGTGCGGAAATGGAGCATTTATTGGGTTGTGTCACTGTATTTTGTGAGAGGAACACTACTTACGCTTGTGACGCAGAGTGACCGTCTTTAATGAGAATCTTTAATATATAAATGGAATTACATTTAAAGGTCTCTTATTGGTCGCTTATCATATATTATATTAAAGCAAATACCAAAAACTTATTTGATTGCCACGTGTCAACACCTATTCATATGCCATGTGTAATGATTAATATTAAAATTAATTATAATCATAAATACCTAAATTAGTTCATGACATTAGGAGATTTTTAAATGCTGAAATCCGGTATAATTACACAATTACATTAGTTAGGCGTTATATATTGCATTTAAATAAGGAAATAATTTTCTCTGATCATATATGTAGACATGTAGCCATATTTATGTAATTTTCTATATTCAAAGATCACGAATATCAAGCAAATGATTCTTTATTTTTTATTTTTATATCAAAATCAAAATCAAACTACTCCTTACCTAAGAAAAATAACAAACTTTTTAAGAATTATAATGACGGTTAAACATTATGAATAAATGGAATGACTTGAGAATTCCATGAAGAATTGAATACGCTTTCGACTAAGATATATATTATGGAGTAGTATGAAGATTGAAGACCATGTGTGACGATGATTCCGTTTGTTACGTTTTGCATGACGATCATATTAAAGCAGAAACTGACTGCCTCTTTGAATTACACGTATCATGTCTAGAAAAAAAGGGCTAATATTATTAATAATTATTAGTTATTAATATTAATCTTAATTATGGTAATATTTTTTGTTACATCACAATTATGGTGAGTTTGATTCAAAAAATCAGAGAAAGAATCTCGAGCAATGATCCTAAAATCACGGCTGATACTTACCCCATTATAGAATTATTTATCCTAATTTAACTCGATTTAATTAGAAAATATTGACATATTTTATTGAGTATAAGTTTCCTATTTTTTTCTACTGATATACTAATTTGCTTAATGGCAATAATATGGCAAATATATTTCAAATCAAATTTAAATATTAGACATTAAATTAATAAATAATCATCCTATTGCAAAACGTATTAGAAAAGTTTTAACCCATTATTATACCGCGAATGTTAGGCTTTATTATCTTCCGCATGCACATCCTCTTTTTATGCATGAGCTTTTGCATTCATTTTCAAATTCTATGATTTATGTTTCTTTTTTAATTTCTTTCCGGACTACGACATTTAGATATAAAATGATATCTGGAAAACAGTAGTATCATACTAGCATACATACTTTTGTACTATAAATCTTTATAGTTTAAGACGGACACCACTGTATTAAACAAAAAACTGTTAAACTATTTGTTTTAAATAAAAATTTGTGAAACTATGAAATCTATTATTTAGAAATATTATCATAACATCATTTTATCACATAATTAAAGCTAAGAGAAACCAAATTAGCATTAACGATTCAAAATGTTGCATGTCAAACATACTTGGGAAAACTCTAAGTTTTAGTTAATTTAGATAAATACGTGCTAATGTGATCTTGGCGACACGCACAGTGACACAAAGACTCATTACATCTACTTCTCAATATTATGAACTATTTTTGTAAGGTAAGGATAATTATTACTCTCTTTCTTTGTCTGTTTTCTTCTCATTTCTCTAATATATAAGATGAGTATTATTTTAATGAAATGAGAAGAAAGCAGAAAAATGAAAGAAATATTTTATTTCTTTTGTAAAATTTAAAATACGTTTATTAAAATTGAAATCAAAATTAAAGTATTTTAATACCTAAACTTTGCGTCTTAATTATTCAATAATCGGGTAAAGGTAGTTTTAATATTGTTGTAAACTTTTAATGAGTCATGGCATAAATGGGATAATATGATATGAATGTTAAATATTGCAAGACAATCTAATGGTAGATTGGAAATTACGTATCCTAAACAATCCTAAAATTTAGGACCTCAAATTAACCCATTTTGAAGAGTAACCTGCTCGAAGATCGACTTTTAACTCATACATGATACGATTATTAATATAACTGTAATTATAAAATGTGAGTCAATTTTTGAAATTACTCCATTTAATTAAAATACCTCTCATGTATCGTAAAAGAAGCGGGATAATTTCCAAAAATTGGAGGTAGTACCAGTTTGAGGTCGTATAACTTATGCAAATCGCAAAGAGAAGTAAAAGCAAAAGGTCAAATTCGGTAGCAATTATATAGGTAGGGATTTTTTTATCAAATTTGTTATTATTATGCTGGTAAAACACTGTACAATATTGGGAATACAACTAATGCAATAATATGAAAATGGTTAATAAATAAAATTATAAAGCATGTATATCGTTAATAAAAAAATATCTAATCTATAACACGAGTTTGACGTACCGAGATAAAAACGGGTCACTATGATTTGAGTTAAATGCAAGTTAAGTCAAGTAGGCGTATGAACTTTGATGTATTGGAAAACATTATATAGTTCGCTAAATAAAGCTAAGAAAGATCTTTCGAGAGTAATTGGAGAAGGGTTTGAAACATTGTACCCCTGATGAATGGTAGCTCAAAAATAGGTATTACATCGTATCCATATAATATTGAGCATCAAACTCTAATAATTCCATTAATATGGATAGGTGAAGGAAGAGGCGAGAGGGAGTGGATCAGCATATCAATTCAAATAGCAAAATCACATAAAACACAACTCCTCAAATAAGTGGAATACGCCAATCATAACGATCTAATCGATGGGGGAGTGGGGGTATGGGTGGGGGTTGGGTTCAGGGGAAAGGGAACATCATATTGAGCCAAAGAACAACACTCGCTATGCCACCAAGACTCGAAAAAGATAGGTAATAAAGGGGTGTCAGGTATTAATAAATGAGTAATATTTATATAGTTAAATCTATTGTCTTATAATATGAGATCGTCTAAAATAGTAACTACAATTGATTCATAAAACAATTACAATTAGTTCATATGAGTGTGACCTGTGAGACAATCAATTTGACATTTAGCCAGACTCATTTATAAAATAAGGTATTTATCGGAGAAGACAAATATTTTAACACTATGTGTTACTTAGAACAATAAGTTTACTTAAAACTCGCATAATTGAAAAAGATGAAAAGAAAAAAATCACAAAGTACGATAGATATAACTTTACAAACATATGCATAAATAAAATAAATTATCAAAAGTTTCGTCTAAAATCAACAAGTAAAATAACCACACACCAAAGATATTACCTTTGTATCAATTATTTATTTACCTTCGATTTAAATATTTCTCATAATGAATATTAAAGGTAAACAAATAAACGAAATGAAAAGATTATATATTTAAGATATACTTTGATTAACACTCTATATTGTCACCCGTGCAGTGCACGGGTTCAAAAATTAGTTTGTAGGAAATTGTGATCCCACCTCAATTTCTTTCATTCTACCATTCATTTTCTAAAAATTCAAATCATCTTTTTTTTTTTTGGGATATAGTAATTGATTTGTATTTGTTTTTCAAAATTATAGTTGTTAACAATATTAATGAATTTGGATGACATATTATTTATACAATCTTGTATATCTCTGCAAAATATGACTAAAAAAACAATATATCAAGCGACAAATAAAAAAAATTATTTCATCTTAACTTAAAAGATTTCTATGTACCCTTAATATTTTCTAATTATAATATTAAAATAATATTATGTTTTGTTAAATATATTCGATTTTACATTAGTTTTTTAATTGATTTTTCCAATTTAGTTAAATTCATTATATTAGAATAAGATCATTTAAATATATTTTTGATTGAGCGATGAAAATATCTAATTTATATTTATGTATAAGTTACGACGACATTATCTAAATGATTACAAATGGTACTTTTATTAGTAAATTAGATTTTTAATTTAGTTAAACTGTTGAATATCATATCGCGTCTTATTATTTTCACGGAGGTTTAATTTGTAACAACGTTATTATGATAATTTTATCATCACGTCAACATTACCTATAAATGTTCATAATAATTACCATATTTTAAATATTAGAATTTCAAAACCAACCCCACGAGTCCAAAACTAGTTTGTAATTATTGAAAGACAATCAAAAAATAAACTAAATTAAGAAGAAAAGATAAAACTAAATAAAAGTAATAATTATCTGTTAAGAAATTGGTCTCTCACCAACATCAATGAACTGTACTACTGGTATTACTCCGTATTTGAGAATTTGTTTTTCTAGATGTTTAATTTTATTTTTCTATTTGCAAAAACTATGAAGCGAGGTACACCCCATACAAATGTACGATTTTTCATCTGGTTGAAAAGATGGACGGTTATTCTCATAATAAATATAAAAATAAATGCACAAATTAAAAAATTTACTTCCTAACCTTTAGATTTTTACTTCAGTCATTTATTAATTTTAAACTTCTAAGACCTTGTACTTATGTCATTTATTAATTTTAAAATTCATACTCCATATATACCCGATTATTAGCTTTTTTATTACATTTTTTAATGGAAAATGAAATGGTAACCCCGAGTGTTACTCAAATTGAGTAACACCTAAGGTATAATGGTAAATTGCTTGAGTATTTTCAAATTTTAAAAGTAAAATGATAAAGTCTAGTTAAGATTTCTACGGTTGCTTTTTTTTATGACGAGGGAACCCGCAGGCCGCAGCTCGGTACACATTGGATAAACTCTCAGGTATATGTATAGCTTGCAAACCACGTATCCCAGCATACCAGGTAAGCAACCCGAGGGTGACAGACTCCATTCGAGGGTGACAGGCTCGAAGTCTATTTAGGCATGGACTCGGGCCAATAATGCCCCACAAGATTTTGCTCCTGGGTTTGAACCCGGGTCTCCTGGGAATTTCACCCAAGTTTTAACCCCTAAACTCCACCCTTGCAGGCCTTTCTACGGTTGTTATCGAACCAATTTTGTAGGCATTTTTTTTTTTTGAGGGAAAGCCAAAGCTTACATAGATAACGATAAATCAAACCTTACAGCGTTGTCCGCTTCCGGAGGCAGCGCGGCGGTCCAATCGACTCTACCAGAATCATGGGTAAGCGAATGGGCCAACACGTGTGCAACGGAATTGTTCACCCTACTAGTATAGGACCATAAAATAGACTCAAACGAAAAACAAGAAGCAATAATATCCGCAATAACTAAATTAAAAGAACTACGACCCGAAACTCGATTCTTCAGCGCTTCAATCACTTGCAAACAGTCACTTTCCACAACGATCTTAGCATGGCCTCTTCGTTGCGCCTCTTTGACACCTTCGAACACCGCTACCGCTTCCGCCAAAAGGGGCGTCCATGACTGCCCGAGTTGGATTGAGCAGCCCCAAATAACGTGCCCCAAATAACGTGCCCCATATCATTTTGTAGGCATTTAGTTAGGCTTCGTTTGGCAAATCATTTCAGCTACCCGATTTGCCTGAAATAACTATTTTGCCAAAATAGTGAGCTAGCTTATTATTTTTGTAGTGTTTGACAACTAGTTGTTTGAGTGAAAAAGTATCTAAAAAAAAGCTACCTCATGTAGCATCTGACAAATCAGGTACCTGATTCGATTTTATCTACCTATTCTACCCTCAGATTTTATAACGTTAATTAACAAAATTAAACACAATACAAAATCTTTACGTGCTTCCAAAATATAACCCATAATCACCCCTCCTCAGCCACCGCCGCCGCGCCTCCTTCCATCGTCACTATGCCTTCCTCTAGTACCATTTTAAGTGCACAATTCTATTCAGAAGTTACTACTCTATCTGTTTCGGTCATTTGTTTACAATAACACAAGAATAATATTAAAAACGTAAAAGATATCAATAATAAATCATGTCCTTTACGTCATTTTGTCAAATATCAACTACCTTTTCAGCTAGTTTCCAAACAGTTTTAACAAAAATCATCTACCTTATCGGGTCTTAATATTTAGCTACCTTTTCGGGCTTCAGGTAGATTTTCAGTTAGTTTTGTCAGACAGAGCCTTAGTATATGGAGTACTCCATAAACATCTATAACTTGCAGATGATTTATGGAGTACAGATATGTACTGTTGTATAATATTAAATATTTAGATATAGCTTAGTTTTATTTAATATCTTTTTATTAATTTATCAATATAATAGATTGTGAATTATGACAACATCCCTACGATTTTGGCACAAAAACGAGAATTACTTAATTTTTATTGTTTTTCTATTTTTCTATTAGGGTGTTACCGAAACTCCGTTACACGCGAATACGCGATGACCCCCTAGCACTACCTTTTTTAATTTGTCTCTCATTCATTATATACTTTTCTATGTTATAAATGTTTATATTGTTAATTTAATTTTTAGTATCTATTATTATTACCCCCTTGTTATCCAATAACAACCACAAATAGTCACTCACTCTCCTTAACCTGTGTTTCAAAAATAAAAAGTAAACAAATAACCGTATGAGACATACTTTCCCATTTAGATTATGCATTTTTAAATTTTCTATACTTTAAAATCTTTTCTCATCTGGAATTATTTGTGTAGACTCCAAATCTTTCTTAGCTTTTATGTTCATTCTGTAATAAGATTAATTGATAAAAAAGTTATGGTGTGTTGTTCCAAATACTTTAAACAACTCTTTCCAATTTCTTGTGTTGTTCCCTTTTTGATATTAACATAAGAAATAAGGAAATTAATTTGGACCACACAGTACACATGACCTCACATAAAATTGATTTTGGACCAAACAAAGTTGTCCAAAAGAGGAAAGAGGGAACATCAATGTTATTAGACCAAAGCGGAAAGGGGGATCCAATCTATAAAAGCAACAACCACAAAGCCTACGTGGCGCTCTGTGGTTAAAAGTAGATTTTTAATATTTCTTAAATAATGGTCCCACCATGTTCTATGTTCATCTTTTATTTTCAGAATTGTATTCATCTTCAATTTACAGAATAAATTTTGTATATGTGTCTACAAGTTGTATAATACAACTATTCAATAATCAATACGTGCATGTGATTAATGTAAATCGCCCATTGATTAACTTCGGTAAAATAATTATTTATAATTTTAATTGTTAACTTGGGTTATTAAAAAAAATAAAGGAAATCATCATCTCGGAAATACCATCTTGACATAATTGTTTACAATAGAGACATACACTTGAGCTTTGGCTTTAATTAAAACAAAAAAAATCAATTATGTTTAGAAATTTAGAAATACAGATAAATAAAATAACTATACCAGAATCTAATTTATTAGAGCAACAAGCACAGAGCTGAGGTGTCGCTCTTGGTTGAAGGTGCATTATTTAATTTATTTTTATACAAGGTCCCACCGTTTTCCCAATGTTCTATAATAATTTATTTTATATGCAATTAATTTATATTTTTTGTAATGCCGTAAAAATATAGTCTACAATTTTAATATATGATCGCACCAAAAAAAACAATTTTAATATATGAGCACTTAATGATAAACTAAAACAAACAAAATATAAGCTCATTAAATAATTATTATTTTAGATTTGACATATATATATAGCTATATTCAGTAAATTGTTTACAAAGAACTTACACTAAATCATCATTTGAGACAAAAAAGCATATTTAGATATTTATAAATACAAATATAGGAATTAATTTCCAATATGGTTGAATTATTTTTCATTACCTATTGATTATCCTATATATTATAGCAACAACCAAACCACTTTTATTTTGGATTTAATTTTCAGTATACTGTATACTACTACAAACATTACAACAATCAAATAAAGCTTACCATATATGATTATTGACCATTTAAACAAAAATAGGTTAGATTTATCATAATTATAATTTATAATAAAAAAAATCATAGATAAAGAACTGCTTATGATAAAAGTTTAAAATAATATTTTATAAAAATAATAATAGTACTAACCAGAAATTTCATTTTAATAAAAAACAAGTCATAGTTTACAACAATAATACTAAAATTAATGCTTAAAATGAATTTTTGATATACAATAGTGAACGTTAATAATAATACAAAAAAATTACAAAACAATGAATTTAGCGAGGTTTTTTTAAACATGGGTTTTTACCGGGTTAAATTTCAACCTGTAATGCAGTGTATAAAGTAATATTTGAGAAGGTGTAATAGTGTAGAATTATCTTATTTATCAATGCAACCATGTAAAAATATCTCTAATATTACTAAACTTAAATTTGAAATATTTATATATTACTTTGTAGCTTACATTATTACAAATAAGTCTCTTTTGTGACGGGTATATCCGTCATAAGTTTATGACGGGTCAAGTTTCTACCACTTGTGTAGATAAGATAAGTCGAGGGAACCGTTACAAGCTTGTGACGGATATCTCTGTCACAAATGAGAAATTGTGATTACAAATAACACACATTCTGTTGAATAACACAAATAAAAGGAACAGCTAAGTTGCTTAGTTGCTTAAAAGTAATAAAGTTAAAGAGAGCACTTTTATTTTAGGATTAATTAATTGGATATTACAATGAGAACAGCAGTGTACCACTATAAATAACATTACAACAATTAAATAAGGCTTACGACTTATAATGTTTACAATTTTAAAAAAAAATAGTTTAGTTTTATCAATACTATATTTTATAATAAAAATTTCATAAATAAAAAATTGCTTATGAAGTTCAAAATAATATTTTATGCAAATAATAATAGTAACAACTACAAATAACATTTTAATAAAAAACGAGTTATACTTTACAACAATAATACTAAAATTAATGCTTAAAAGAATTTACGATATTAGTTATGAGAAGTTTGTAATAATACAGAAAAATACATAACAATTAATTTAGTGATAATTTTATCATTCATATTTTCATATGATTAATTATTTTCATGTATATATTTCCTTGATTTATGATTTATCTAATTTAATAGTATAGGTACGCATTGGACGAAGGTTGTCCTTAAATTAGTGGGGTCCTTTTAAGACACGAATCATTTATTAGTAGGTCAATTTTCAATATTTTTATAGGTGACATTTAGCGGAGTTTTTTTTAAGACACGAGTCATTTAACGGGTCAATTTTCAACATAAACTATAGTATATATATAATTATATAAAGTAATATTTGAGAAGTTATAGTAGTGTAGTACTATCTTACTTATGAATGTAAAAGTATCGCTAATATTACTATACTAAAATTTAAAGCATTTACATATCACTTTGTATTCAACTTAAAATAGAACAAATATCCTATAAAACATAACATAAAATGTCAACCCGTGCAATTTGCACGGGTTTAAGACTAGTATCATGAGAAATCTATGTTTTAACTACCAATAAACACTACAATTAAGCTCATTTGGTTTGATTAGAATTGTTGTCTCTTTAACCTGGTTCTAGGATAATCTTTTGTTAGAATTGAAACGTTCAACCCGTCGCGAGTCGCGAAACGGGCAGTGGCGGATGTAGGATTTTAGCTTTGGGATGACACAATTTTTTTCTTTTCGTAGTTGGTAGAAAAAAAAAGAGAAGTTTGGTGAAATAAAGCAAGTTTTTGTTAAAAAAAATTCCTTATGAGTTTTAAACCTCCAAACTCACCAAACTTTTAACATATAACCACTTTTAACCACTAGGCCCAATACTTTTTTATGAAATTTATGGTCAGGAAGTATTCTTATTTTTGGAATGGGGTGGCACTTGCCTACCCTATCCACCCCAATTTCGCCCCTAGACACGGGTGCACATTTATAGTTCACGGGGCGGGCGCGCGCTTGACCCTTCCGAACCCGCCCCACCCTATTGACATCCTTATATATATTTGATGCTTTCCTTGCTTAATGAATAAGATGTATACAGTATTCATCTCTTGCTTTCCTTCACTGCCGTTCAACATCTTTCCTACTAATTTAATCATATCTTACTATGATAAAAAAAAAAGGATGATGGAACCTTCAATTTTAGCAAAACAATAAAAGCCCCAAATTTGTAGGAGATAAAAATGAACAAGATAACTAATTAATTAGGCATATCCAAAAAATAAAATCACAACCCGCATACTCCTCAAGTCAAGCACTATTAGTTTGTGTCAGACATTTAATCACAGTAATAAAAGATGAATTTAAGAAATGATCATTCAGGAATAATGTCGAGGTTTATCAATAACGTCCTAGTTAACCTGTTAGGTAGGAGTAAAGGTAATTTACCGGAGGAAAAAAAAAAAAGGAGGAACGGTGACCTGCTTATCAGGTAGCTAGTTAACCTGTTACTCCTCCATTCTTTTTATATCACCTCATTTCTTTATACATGTTTGTCAATACTCATTTTGTTTCGATTATATCTTTAGTTACATACTACTAAAAACTAGTTTTAACCCCGTGCAAAAATGCACGGGTCGTTTTAATAATATTGTTATTTTAAATAGTTCTATTAATAATCCGAATATATTTTTGATGATAAAATTTTAGGCTATATGCTATAATTGATTAAGATTTTTGTAATATCATTGACATTGTAAGTATTTTTTTTGACGTTATTGTTATTTTAATTTATTGTTATTGTTATTTTAATTTAGTACTGTCATGAAAATTGTACTTGAAATTTCGATCATGTAATTACGCCATTAACTCATAATCAGATTATAATTTGCGTGGAGTAGTTTATAATTTTTATTGCGCTAACTCATAATCAGATTATAATTTGCGTGGAGGAGTTTATAATTTCTTTTTACTGATTGTATATTAATATTACGTTATTTTAATCTTGTTTAAAATTTTGTATGTCGGTTTTTTATTGTTGTAAATTGTTATTAATCATAATATTTTAATCATCTAAATATATTGTGGTCTAATTATCACAATGTGTATTTCTAATTAATTGATTTATTTAAAAATGTTCGTAATGTTTCGTAATCTACGATTTTAGGAATTTATTTGGAATACGTAAAATATTAGGCGGTTATTGTGAAGGGAAATCATAAAGTATTATGTGGGACCCACCTTAGTGAATTAAAAAAAAAAAAACTTGGATTAATGATGTGGCGCAACCAGAGCCTAGTAAATGTTTCAGAATTTATATAGATAAGATTATAAAATGATGATTTTCTTAATCCTCTTATCAAGACAAATTAAAAAAGATCTCACATGAATATATTTCCGTGAACGGATTGAGAGAAAACTAACGTTAAATACTCGATTGTGAATAGTGTACAAAAGAAAAATGGGGTGATATAAAAAGAATGAAGGGAGTATAATATAAGCGAATGTGCATAATTGTTTAGTTTATTGGTAGTTGAAACATTAGTTTATGTAGTATTTTGAGTTGTTTGTGCTTTATGAAACCTGAATAATAGAAAATGACCGAAACTCACGAAATTTTTTATTGAAATGATGAGAATGATACAAATAAATAACGTAATTGCTCATTCATATACGAGTTTTACTCATTCATACCCTTTTTTTCATTACTTTTCCATTCTATGCCCTCTGCCTGAGAAAAGTTCTCCCCTCTAATTCTCTCTGATTCTCTCCCCAAAAGAAAAACCCTAAACCACACAACTATGGATGCTAGCTCTCGTATCAATTAGGTAATAATTATAATCTCTACCTTTATCAATTATATTATATGAAATTAAAAAATTGATTTAGACTAATTAGATTAGGGTTTCTTTAAATCGTTTTCAGTTTTAACCTAATTAAGGTATGTAGCAAGGTGTAATTAAAGGCCTTCTTTTTTTTTTCGAAAAAGCTTTATCCATGAACTCCGATTTTGGTGACTCCATTTTCCAACCATTCTGTAATTTTTCCAATGTTCTCACTTGCAGCCGTGCCCACCAATGGGGTCGATGGTAATTCTGCTGTTTCCCTGACCTTAGACAACACTTCCTCGAAGACACCCAAATTATAAAGATCATCCATTTCCGTAATCAATTTTTCAACCTGATTTCCCCACCAGGCACGAACCAGAAATCTCGTGAAACGATTGGTTCCCTGGTCTATCGTAAGGAGTACAGCCTTCACATCAGTTAGAGGGAGTGAATTGGGGAGAGAGACTGAAAGGGTATTAAAATAAAATTATAAAAATAGAAGGGTATTAAAGTCATTTGCGTTTATAATTGAGTAAACTGTAGTCCTTTTTATTTCATTTATCGTTCCATTTCTTTTTAGCATAAAAAATAAGAGAATATTTGGATCACCCAATATACACGTGACACGACCTCACATTAAATTGATTTGGGACCTTGTAAAATTGTCAAACAAAAAAAAAGGGAATAATAATGAAATTGGATAAAAAAAGGAGAACATAATATAAAATTTAAGGGAGTAAATAATTTATTTTATATTCTCCCTTCTAATATTTTCACAAGTTGTGGTGCACGATCGGGCTGGTCAAACAGGGCGGGCCGATACAGGCTGGGTTGTGGGTGAGGCGAATTTAACATACGAAGATGACCTAAAACCGGTCTGAGATAGGTGCAGGTCAAACTGGACTACATGCGAGGCAAAACTAAGACGTAAGACGGGTCGGGGGTTGGAGCGGGTCGGGCTTTGGGTGGAAGACTCATAACAAGCCTGATGTAAGGGTGGGTCGAGCTAGGCTACATGTGGGCCTGGTGAAAATGGACCCATGAAGTGTGCGGGATTGGCACATATGTTTAAGATGAACCAATAAACCAAAGCGACGTAAAAACATGAGTAGAAGAATGAATAGAGCCGTCCCTAGATGAAATTTGTGGGGGTTGAAGCATCTTGTGTAGAAGCAATTGAGGAGGGTTGAAATTAGCTACTTTTGAAGAATCATTATCAACTATGTCACCATACCTAAATAAATAAAGATTCCAAATGATAGTAATGGGCCGTACGTACGACACCATACGAATTCCACCTACATCTGCCGTCTGCACGTACATGGAAATAAACGTCTTTTCTTTTGATTTTTAACGTCGAAAAAACTAGATTGATGAACAATGTGGATAAACACGTAAGACACGGTATTAGGGTAAGATTATTGGTACTCTTGAGACAAGATTTTAGAAAGTTTTGTGACAAGATTCACTCAAAACTGCCAATAATGTAATAAACTTTTAACAAAGTCTTAAATTGAGTCTTGGAAATCAAAGATTCAACAAGTTTGAGGCGAGTCTGACGGATAATGTATAAAGTTTTGGCTGAGTCTAAGGTGAGTCTGAAAATAAGCTTAGTGGAAAGCTGATGTGCAGAGTCTTAAGACTTTGATCGGTCTGACCAATAATGTTACCCTTAGTATGTAAATACAAGATGACAAGTCTTCTTTATGACGGGTATATCCGTTACAAGGTTGTGAGTTGTGACGGAACAAATACTATTTATGTGGGTGAATAAGACAAAGCAGTTTGCTTTTCTCGATGCATTTTAATTTTTTCTTATACATCATGAGTATTACTTGACCCGTCGCAAGTTTGCGACGGATATGTCCGTCACAAATATATATATATGGTTCAAAAACGTAATTATTCCAGCAATTATTCATTTACTATTACATCCTTCCTGTACAAAATCTTTCGCGAAGTCATGGGCAGTGTCTTAGCTTTGATTTGGTTGTGGGAGTCTGAGAGCTTTATGTCCATACCTATGTTTGGCCATGGTAAATTAAAGTTAGGATATATTTGGGTAAGATTTTTGGTAGTTTTGAGATAAGATTTTAGAAAAATATTTTATAAAATTTATTCTAAGATTTATCTTATCAACATAATAATAGATACCTTAAAATAGAACAAAATAACAAAAAAAATGGAATGTATTATAGAAATAAATAAATGTATTTTTAAAACATAAATCAGAAAGATAAAATAAAAAAAACTAAAAAATTAAAACACATACCTTTCTATCTATTCCAGCCATCTGACACTTTCCCTTTATCCTCCTTTTTTCTAATCGAGAAGTTTCACCTAAAATACACCACTGTTTCCATTCCTTTTTCTTTTTTTTTTTTCCTTTTTCTGGTGACGAGGGAACCCGCAGCCGCTACTTTCGGTGCGCACTGGGTAAACCCTCGGGTATATGTGATAGCCTGCAAACCACATACACCAGGTAAGTCACCCAAAGGTGACAAACTCGAAGTCTATTTAGGCATGGACTCCGGCCAAGATTGCTCCACACATGATTTTGCTCTTGGGGAGGCTTGAACCCGGGTCTCCTGGGATTTTCACCCAGGTTTTAACCACTAGACTCCACCCTTGCGGGCTCCCTTCCTCTTTCTCTTTCACTCTCTGTTTGATTTTCACAATCAGATTTCAATTCAAGAAAATTCCCCCAATTTTATGACGATAAACGTCTTACCCCGGTGATCTTAATTTTAATTTCAATTTTAATTCTGCAGGTTGGAAATATCAAAGCTTCGCTCATCGTCGAGGTATGATTAAAATAGCAAGTAATCGGTAACGTACTTCAATCTAATTTGTTAAGTATCCGCTCTTTTGTTAATCTAATTCGCCATGATCAGAGATGCATGTGATTATGAAAAAAATATAAGAGTTTCGGATTATATTGGATATAAGATGACAAAATTGTTTAGGTAGTTTAGTTGTGCGAGCAAGAGAAAATGGGGTTCCGAACGGCCAATTAGGACTCTTTAAGAATGTGGAAATGCTAAAATCAATTGGGTTGTTAATAGGGAAATTGATAAATTGTACTTGAGCTATTGCTATTTGTTAATTAGGTTAGTGGTACTAAGTATCATGTAAGACCGTCTTACCATTGGGGTTGTGCACTTCAACCTACATAACAATGTCAAATTTGTCACGTTTGATTTATCACATTGTGAAAAAACCTTCTTTACATCACGCATATTTTATTATATAGAATAACTCATCAAAGAACTTCGGAAGAATGGGTTGTCGTTCTCTAATATCCTGAAAATTCTTATTTATATATGATTAACACATGGTTGTCATACCAAAATTCTTCTTCCCGCTCTTCTTTCTGAAAACAGCACCATTACCAGTTGCCAGTAGTAAGTAAAAGTTGAGATTTTTTGTAGTGATTGGCCCACTGACGTCTTGTTATTCTTCTGTCACTATGTACGAAGCAATTTTGTAATGGTATAAAACTCGAATAAGGTTTTCAGAATGATATAATGAAAACAGTGTGGAATTACCGATTGAATTGAAATGATAATACTCTTAAATAACTTTGGATATGGAAAAAACTATTAAAATTCTAACATCATGAGTTAAGATAAGTATAATAATTGTCTCAAAATGAGACACCGAATTAAATAAGTTTCAAAACTCAATACTGCATATTGTATCTAAAAAGTACTTAAACTGAAATGTCATAACACATATTGTTTTTCTATTCATCTAAACTTTCAATTCTCTAATTTGACTTTGACATGCTTTTTGGTGGCTGAGAGCTGGTTTGCAACTGCAATTTCATCATCATTGTCCTCATCATTTATGTCTTCTATGATTATAGATAGTGCACGCTTCATGGGTGGTATATTCAACAACAGCTGGAGCTTGATCATCATTTTCCCGTGTTTACGGGAAAAAGATAAGGTATAATACTATAGCGTATTATATAATAACTTTTATAAGAATTTGCACTTCATTTGTTTAAAAATTTATGGTGCTACCTTCACTGTCATCTGCAGCCCAGAGATGTGTACAAGCTGGTCTTCATTGATTTTAGCATGGACATCCTTCCATCGGGTAATTATATTCTTGTCATCGATCATGTTTGTTACCGTGTAAGAAGTACTATTGCCGTTGACATTCCATTTACGTGACACTTCCAGTTTGAAGACGAACTCTCTACCAATGAAGACTCTGAGTTCTTCAGGTGCGTCTTCTCCCTAAAGGATTTAAATACGCAAAACAAAATAAATATTCAGTTAGTAAAAAACTGAACATGCTATATTTTAAACTTGGTGTATGATTCTTGGAGTCGTGGCTACCTGGTCTTGGTGATCAAGTATTTCGCTTGCCGTCATCTTATTCTCCTTAGATATGTGAGTCTCAATCACTGTCACTTTAGCACTACAACCACTTGAGTTTTTCAAGATAAACTTGGTCTGGAGCCTATAATTATGAAGAAAAAAATCAGTGTCTTTAAAAAGAAACTTTTTGTGAAGTTACAAATGATATGCATTTCATAAATATACCTTGGTATAATTTTTGTTTGTTTTTCTCCCAAGCATTTATCTTTACATTATAGCTTACCATCTTCGCCCTTCGTAGCTCCCTTAAAACAGTTCTTGCATGACAAATAATACCAATGTCCTTCCAAGTTGATGTTTGTTATGGTAGCCAATGTGACCCAATAGCCAGCCTAAAAATTTCGAGGTTAGTAAATGTGTCCATAATCATATGAGTGTTTATTAAACAATATGGAAACTTATAGATCAAGCCTAAAGTTAAATACCTTGACAGATTTGACTATTTCACTAATAGTATATACGATGTTAAATAATGAATTGATATTAATAATCATGAGTTTTTGTATTTCATACCCAAGTAATGGCGTTCAGACACATTCTTGTCCAAGATGTCTTGGAAGTTACTAAACCAGAAGCGTTGGTTTAAAATAATTGTAGTTCGCGCTTGTTTAGCACGCGTTGTGAAACTGAAATATAAATAACGATGTTTATTGTTTACGGAGACTTTAGTAACATCCGAACCAATATTTTCGGAAACCTTCATGTTGGTGAAATTGTATTCTTTGTCTTCCTCGATGGTTTTTTGGAATTTTTTAATTAATCCTCTTCCTACCGTTGCTTGAATTGTGTTGGACTGTAATTAAAGAAGAAAAAAGTATGGTTAAACAAAAAAATAATTAGGAGTTATCGTGTAATCAAAACGTGTGAGGTAAACGTGAGTATTGCTTTGTTTATTGGATTAATGTTGTAATATTGTAATATGCGAGTATAAAAAACGTGAGTTTAAAGATAAAATAAACTTCATCATCCATTAAAATGACATCGACAGCAAATAATGCGAATTTCTTGCTGTAAAGATCAGGACGTTCCCATCTGCAGATGACCTTCGCTCGGACATTGATGTACTGATCCTCGAGTTTGATTTTGCTGAACTTGGTGACCATGGTGCGTTGAACCATAATATACAGATGAGTTTTGAAAAAAAAAGTTTTAGAAAGAATCGATGAATTTTCTGAATTTTGTGAATGCGTAGAAGCGGAAAAAATAAACTTGATTAAATATCGCCTATAATATCATTTCAAATTAGGTATATATTAATTCCCGATATATGATAATATATTTACGGAAAATATTATATTGATTAAAATTCCGTAATATATTAATGCTTCACTTATTACTAAATTTTCACACTCGAGATTCTATTATTTAATTTCAAAATCAATTTACTGTTTCAAAAATATTCAAAAATCAAACATTCCTATTATTAAACACACTAAATATTCAGACCCGAGATTCTATTATCAAATTTCAGAATCAATGTAGAATTTCAAAAATATTCAGAAATCTATTCTTCCTATTATTAAACACACTAAATATTCAAAAATCAAACCTTCCTATTATTAAACACACTAAATATTCAGAACTTATTTCCATTTCCATAACTATTTATTTCAGAATAAAGCGTGACACTATTTTAAAATTATTCCCATTTCCATAATTAATTATTTCGGAATCAAATGAAAATGATTCTCATGTTGATCACTCGTTTCTATGTAATCAATTTGAGAATCAATTTATTTCAATTTCAAAATGATTCTGAAAGAGAATAATTAGGCAGAGAAAAAATAATCAAGTAATATTTTATTTCAATCACACATTAATGATCAATTCGGCAGAGAATAATTTATTTCAACCACACATTAATGATCAACTTATATCGACAATAATGTATGCCATTAATAAACACGAATATGACACGTGGCGCGCGAATAAAGCTTAACACGTGGCGCGCGAATATGGTGTGACACGTGACGACGAATGGAGAAGTCGGTGTTTGCTTTAATATAATACCAAAAAGAAATCTAAAATCGAATAATACACTATTAAAATGTATAAATTTGATTTGTCTTTATGAAATAATTGCATGTCCATATTTGCAATTTTATTAAAAAAGTTACACGGCTTTTCTACCATTGGACTACATTGACAACATGCATATTGATGTCATTCCTTTAACATTTCAACCTTTATTAAAATTTTGCATATGAGTTTAATAAAAAAGATGATGACGATGTTAAGCAAGTTTAATGGGATGAAGGAAGATTTTATGGTGAGTATATTATTATTTTTCACAAAAGCAAAAACGGCTAGAATTTATGGTAGTATTTTTTTATTAATTACGTTCAAAGTACGAGAATCGCCTCAAAAAATAACTATCCACTTTTAATTTTTTTTGATGATAACACTTGAAATAACATGCCGTGCAAGTTTGTACAGATTTAGGATTAGTTTGCTAATTTGCTAATACCGCAAACTATCAAAATGAACCGCAAGAATAACTATCAACTTTTAATTTGATTACTTGTATTGGGTTGTTATTGTGATAACATTAACGAATTTAATATTATAAGATTGATGTCGACTTCAGAGAGATGAGGTTAATTTGGAGAAGTTTGAGATTACAAGCGGTATCAGGGGTTATTTTAGTCATTTTTTTAACCATTTTTGAAAAAAAAAAGTCAGTAAATCTCATTTTTCTCCACTTTCCTTTTTTTATGTAACTTCTTTCCTATTTTTCTAACTCATCTTCATCCACCATCCAGTAATTGATTTTTCTCATTAATTATTATATCTCCATCTTTCAATTTATTTAATTATTATGTCAAGGTAATTTTTAAATTTTTTATTTTATTAGTCCATATTCTTTTTACATTAGCTCGTAATCTTATAATAGCTCGTATTCTTAAAATAATAGCTCGTATTCTTATATTGATAGCTCATATTCTTATTTTAATAACTCATTTTTTTACATTAATAATTCGTATTCTTATCTTAGTAACTCGTAGTTTTTTATATTAGCTCGTATTTTTTTAATATTAGCTCGTATTCTTATAATAATAGCTCGTATCCTTATATCGATAGCTCGTATTCTTATCTTAATAACTCATTTTTTTTATATTAATAATTCGTATTCTTATCTTAGTAACTCGTAGTTTTTTATATTAGCTCGTATTCTTAGGGTAGTAACTTGCATTCTTTTGTGCTCGTATTTTTTTAGTTTGTAATTTTCTTAAACTCGCATTCTTTTTACATTAGCTCATATTCTTATATTAATAGCTCGTATTCTTATCTTAATAGTTCGTATTCTTATATCAATAACTCGTATTCTTATCTTAATAACTCATATTTTTTTTATATTAACTCGTATTCTTTTAATATTAGCTCGTATTCTAAGGGTAATAACTTGCATTCTTATAATGTGCTCGTATTTTTAGGTAATATTAGTTCGTATTTTTTTACATGTTGATCAAAATTTGGGGAATTGTTGTGTATTACTATGTTGAATAAACTTCTTTATCCAAAATTTATATTAGCTCGTATTCTGTTTACATTATCTCAAATAATTTTTATACTAGCTCATATTCTTATCTTAATAACTCATATTTTAATTTTATTAGTCCATTCTTTTACGTCAGCTCGTATTCTTATATTAATAACTCGTAGTTTTATAATAATAGCTCGTATTCTTATATTAATAGTTCGCATTCTTATCTTCATAACTCATATTTTTATATTAATAACTCGTATTTTTATATTAATAATTCGTACTTTTTTATATTAGCTCATATTCTTTTATTATTAACTCGTATTCTTTTTATATTAGCTCGTATTCTTAGGTTAATAACTTGTATTCTTTTGTGCTCGTATTTTTTAGTTCGTGATTTTCTTAAACTCGTATTTTTTTTACATTAGCTCATATTCTTATATTAATAGCTCTTATTCTTATCTTAATAGCTCGTATTTTTATATTAATAACTTGTATTCTTATATCAATAACTCGTATTCTTATTTTAATAACTCGTTATTTTTTATATTAGGTCGTATTCTTTTAATATTAGTTCGTATTCTTTTTATATTAGCTCGTATTCTTTTTACGTTAGCTCGTATTCTTATTGTAAATATTCATTTGTTAAGTGCTTTGGGATCAGAAAATTTACCCTAAATATTCATTAGGGTTATGATTGGTGTAAATATTCCTAGGGTTATGATTAGTGTAAATATTTACCTCAAATTAGTATTGTGTGATGCGTTTTTCCTTCTTGATGTCGACGGAAATTGCTTCTCGTTCAATGAAATATAATTCGATGCATTTCTCCGTCTTGTTGAACATACCAATCGCTTCTCTTCTGCCATCTTCGAATCAAATTTTGGTGGGAGAGAAATTTGTTGTGATTGTCGTCAAGAGAGAATTAAGAAAGTGTTTACGTTAATTGATAATTAGATATTTGTTTTGTATTGGGTTCTAATAGAAAATTAGAAAATTATATGTCAGGTGGGCCTGATGTACCATGCTTCTATACACCTGGGGCCTGGGGGTGTAGGATCCTATTTGTGGATTACAAGAAGAAAAAAAGAAAAAAACGATAGAGTTAAAGAAAGTAATCTATATAAAAGTATATAAGAAGAACCACCATACATGAATTTGACACGTGTCACTCCCACATTAAAAATTTTCCCGCCCAAATTCCCATGATATGATTAAATTTTGGAAAAATTATTCTCACTGAATAATGTATACAAAATATTGGAAAAAATATATTCCCACATCACTAATAGATATACAAAATATTGCAAATTATTCTTTGGATATCCTTTAATAATTAATCCATATAATACACTAAAAACTCGGCAACTAATCTGATAAATTTACTTTTCCTTCCCATCTATATTAACTTTGAGAAAGAATATTTAGATAATTATTATTATAAAATACACAGAAAAATACGGCAACTAATCTGGTAAATTTCATTTTTCTTCCAATCTATATTAAATACGTAAAAGAATATTTATATAATTATTAATAAACAATCAAAGAAATACACCTGGAGAAACGACAATTAATCTTTAAATAATCAATCAAAGAAATACACTCGGAAAAAAAGGGCAAATAATATTTAAATGACCAATCAATAAAAGATAAGCAATCTTGAGTCAATCAAGTTATTGAAGTGAAAAATATATTGCGTAAAAAATTGTGTAAATCACATACATGTACAAACCAAAAAACAAAAATACTAGATTCCTTGAAATTTTTATTTGAGTATAATACATGTCATATACTAGCTTAAGGTAAAAATGAAATATATGGTATCATACAGTTATTTTAGGTATAGAATGCAATATGATGAAATCCATACAAAATATTGCAGCTGTATAAAATGTTGTATTTTTATCTTATAAAAATATTGCAGCCGTAAAAGATACTATTTTAAAATTGTATTTTTATCTTCAATATTGTACGTATGAAATATATTGTACCATACAGTTATTGTACGTATAAAATGCAATATGATTCATATATAACTATAATAGAGTAATATGATTCATATATAACTATAATAGAGAAATCATTGGACACTGTCAGTCATTGTTAAATATTTTTTGTCCATTAGTTATTTCGTTATTTATGGTAAATTATTACTTAGTTTCAAATTAATATTAATTGTAATTATTATATTTTCTCTTTTTATAATTTTAGATAATCATGTTATCTATATCCATTTATAATTTAATTCTCTTCTATGATTTGATTATGTAGAATTTCTATTTATTTGATTTTACTTGAGTACTTAAATGTTTACGGAGTATTACTCGGTCAATAATCTCTTATTTGTAAAGAAGTACAAAATATTTGCTAATATAATTCAATAAACCAATCTTTTTTATACTTGCAAAAATTTAGAACTTAGATTTCCTGTTCAAGGTTTATAAATGATTATACTAAGACATTAATTTTGTATGACTTATTTTTCAAGTTTTTTTCCGACAATTTTACTGAGATATTAATTTTGTATGACTTATTTTATGGCATATAAATGGAACATACTACTACGGTATTTTCCCACAACACATACTTTTCGTAAATGAAAACCGTACAAACTACGCACAGTCCACCAATACGACAATATCAGTCCAAAACTATGGCATGATGTATTTCCTTATTTATACCCTTTAACTTCTGCCCTCATTGTTTTGTTATACTTTTTTCATACTATACTTGGTAAATGGGTCGAATCAAGTTCCGTCGGACCAATTTGGGCCGGGTTAAGTTTAGTTCATCAATATTTTGGAATAGTTCAGGTTGTGTCGGTCATTTTGGGTTTCAGATTTATTTTGATGTATTTGTCGGTTTAAGTGGGTCGGGTCATTTTCGGGTTAATGATCAAGAGCGAAAACATAATTTTGGATCTGGGTGGTTTCAGATCGGTCACTTCGGGTTGGATCAGTTATCAATCAAGATAATTTAGGTCATTTTGGGTTGGGTCGGATCAATTCAGATTTTGGGTCACATTCAGGTGTTGTAATTTGGTGTCGGATCTTAGGTCAGCCTATTTTTGGATCTGTAACAACTATTGTTCTCAAATACTCTGAAATATGACAATAATAAAAGGATAAACTCTGATAGTCGAGTAACTGAAAATAGGAGCTTATAAATAAAGATAAAAGGCGAGACCAAATATGACTCCAAACCTCAAATTACAAATACCGAATTGTCCCGGACTCTTTTAACCTATTGACAACACTATTTTCTGATTTTTTATACATTTTAAATATTTATCTATATAGAACTACGAACTATTCAACTATACATTTCCGTGCAATTTGCACGGGTTCTAAGCTAGTACTCGTAGAAATGAAGGAAATAGGTAGGGATGAAACTTAATTAGAAGTGGGTTGTGCTAAGGGTTGGCCCACTGTGTGTCTGTGCCCGGAGGAAAAAACGAAAATACCTCAAACAAGGCAGGGTGGATTTAAGGCCATATCTTGTCGTGCCGGTGAAAAGGAAAATGAGGCCAGACACGTCTCCTGGCCCATGGCATATTATAACACTACTCAGGAGTTTGTTTGGGGTAGAACTTGAATGACAAAAAACTGTGGACAAAATTGGACAGTTAAGTTTTAATCTAAGACTGAATAATGGACCGAGAATGGCCACAACTCACCTCAATCTAGACCTGGCAAACAGATCGGGTCGTGTTGGATTTGTGTTCGTGTCACATGTAAACGGGTCACGAACCCTTCAACCCAAACCCGACCCAATTAAATTTTGTGTCGTATTCGTGTCGACCCACTTAGATAAATGGGTCATCAAGCCTCAACCATAACCCGTTAATTTTGTATCTGGTTCGTATCGTGTTTTCGTGTCATGTCCATATTTGGAAAGTTTAAGTATATTAATGTGATGGGGAATAAAAAAAAATTAGGATTAATTTAGTAAACATGTCATTTGTGTCAGGTTCGTGTTTAAAGAGCTCAACCCAAACCCGGCCCAATTAAATATCGTGTCGTGTTCGTGTCGACCCACTTACATAAATGGGTCATTAAGCCTCAACCCAAACCCGCTAATTTCGTGTCGGGTTCGTGTCGTGTTTTCGTGTCGTGTCATTATTTGCCAGCTCTACCTCGATCACTTACTCTAAGTTTATAGAGCAAATTATTAATGTTGTACTTGTAAGATGAAGAAATAGTTATTAAAGTCTAATAACGATAAATTAAATAAACTACGCATTATTAAGCAACAGTTGCATAGAATTTGATATAAACTAATCTTATTTATATAAAACTAAAAACATTTAACTCCATTAACCCACCTCATCATCATATGACTTTTTAAGAAAAAACTCTGTATTTATTTTTTGTATGTAAATGTTTACGTTTATGTTTTATGCGTAAATATTAACGAATAATGATAAATTGATAAATTTACAACATTTTTTTTTCCTAAAATTGAATTTCCATGATAAATAAAATTTCTTAAATACAGCAATTTGTATAGTAACTATTTCAATAATCAATTACCACAGTTTAATAATTGGATAATTAATATATCAAAAATATTAATCAATAAAATAAAAAAATAATAAAAATTGGAAAAAAGTATAAACTCAATTCCGGGTACATTGCATAACAAAAGCAAATAAAAAACACAAATTCTTATTTGCAACGGCACTATCCGTCGCAAGCTTGCGACGGATACCATTTCCTCTCACAAAATACCCACTTTTTCTCTCTCTCCAACACTATTCACGTGGTCCCCTTTCTCCACTAACTCATTTTGTATCCATTTTATCTCACAAAATATCCGTCACAAATAGTGACCCGTCGCAAGCAAGACTTACTAAATAAAAAATCATGTGTTTGTAGATTGTAGTTTTTTTTCAAGTACTCTGCATATGAAGGTTTAAATAAAAAGAAATAATAATTGTTTAAATATTGAAGGTCTTTTTAAAAAAAAGTAGCAAAACAAATATTAAATGTGAAAGATATATAAATTTCTTTAAGATGATGCAATATGTGATAAATTTAGTTAAATATGGAACAAACGGTGGTAAAATCAATATTCATCTTTACTACTGGCTAGATTTGTCGCGAGTCTCCAAATTAACAATTTTATCCACTACAAACTCTAACAATAGCGAGGGTAAGTAGGGGTCGATCCCACAAGGAAGGTCTATGTTTAATGTGTGTTTGTGTAAATAATTCTAATGTAACCAATTGGGGGGTGTTTGTGGTTTTAAATCTAAATCTAACAAAGCAAAATATTAAAAGATTCGAATAAATGAAATTATAAAAAGAAGTCTTGGGTCTTACAATTTCCACAAATGATATAGGTTTGATCATTGACACTTTTAGACTATATTTACTCTTGAATACTTTGTTGTGAAAACATGATTTTCTACTTCTCCTTATTTTTAGTTGTTCACTGCGAAAAGCGCACATAAACAACCCTTATGGTGATGACAATCTAGTCCAAGCGTATCTAAATTTAATCATGCCATAGGTTATAACAAGAGAAGCCAACAAAGAAGAACAAATGCATACACAAGCGGTTCTACACTTTAATTCATATGATTATTATTCTCCTACAATTCAACAACGATGAAAAACATACAATTGATGAACAATAGTTGCTACTAATGTCTAGGTAATTGAACAAAAGATTCAAATTCCTAAACTAGCAATAGATTATAGATAATATAAACTAGGTGATCAAACTAGTAAAAACTATCGATAATCGTAATAATGAGTTGAGAATAAAAATCAATATTCAAGAGATAAAAATATAGAGTAAAGAGTCTTACAAAACACTAATTCATTTGCTTCAATTGCTTGATCCAAGACGAATAAATTACTCTTCCATACAAATAAAACTAACTAAAATAAACTATATAAATTGTATTCTAATGATTAAAATGATGAAGAAGTATGTAAAGCATATGGAAGCACACCCTAAAAGTGTCAACAACATCTTCTTATATAGGCCTTCAAATGACAACTCCTTAATGTCTCTTAAATTATAGGTATTATTACCAAAATAAATGAGAATTAAGGAGTTGTTGAAATTGCATTAAGTCCCATATTGTGTCATAAAATAGTATTGGAATCCAAAGTTGTGTCATAAAATATGTGTTGAATGCATGAAATCCATGGAATCCAATGTTCATTTTGATGTTCACTTGCTTGGACCATAGTAATTGGATCTTGACTTTCTTCAAAAACCATATTGCATGAGACATCTTTAGCCCAACAACAACCTCCAAAGAAGTCTACTCCATTCATAATAACAACTCAACCCAATTATCCCATAAAAACATGCAATCCATCATCAACCCAATAACAAAGACATATGAATTAAAATCCCATAAAATGCTTCTCAACCCATCAAATAATCATCAAAATCACCTTTATTAAACCCTACTAAACTAGACTAATCAACTACTTATCTAATAATTACCCAATGACTAGATTTATATCATCTTTACTCTGAAAACAGTAGTAATACATGTTCTTTTTTTTAAAATAGTCTTTGTACATTTGATATCCAACTAGTTCTGTCCCCCGTGAATATCACGGGCTTGTTATTTCTGGCGAGATAGGAGAAATGATATTTTTAGAGCTCGGGGACAAAAACGCATGAACACCATAAGACGAAAATCATAAAGTAGATGAGAAAAAAATAACGACAACAACTTTGAGCATTCGGTAATTCTCAATCGATTTTAATTTACAAAAGGAAAAGTGTGGAATTATTTATCATATGTCGAAAAGGTGCAACGTGGCATGTTGTTACGCCCTAAAATTACCATTTTATAAGCTAACACGTGGCGTTACGTAATTGGGAGGAAACTATATATTTGATACCAAAAGTCAATAAGATAAAGGGGGGAAGGAAGTCAACGCAAGAGGAAGAGTGCAGAAGAAGGAGCAGGGCAGCAAAGACGAGGAAAGGGAAAAGGTTAAAGGGAGCAAGGCTCGAGAATTGCCATATTTGGCCACACAAGCAGGAGAAGCCAGAGAAAGCATATAGGGAAAAGAAGCTAAAATGAGAGAAGAAAGAAGGAAAAGATCCGTTGGATAGAAGGTGCATCCAACGGTTCATATGGAGAGCATTGTATATATATGACAACCTTGTACATTAGCATATTCATTCATCATCATACTTAGCATACATAGCACTAAGAAAAACCTAAGAAACACTTGTAATCACACACACTCTGAAGGAGAATTCTAGTGGAACTTGGAGGAAACCTTCCTCCCGCAGTTTTTCCCTAAGGGGTTTCCTGCGTCATCAATCTTTGTGTCCTTCATACTTCTTCTCTCTACTCTTCTAAGTACTTAACGCATCCAACGAATCACATACTTGGCTTGAACTCACTATAACCTCCTAAAAACTACATTAGGCAAATTTTGACCTAAACATTTTGGCGCCCACCGTAGGGCTGTAGTGATTATTCAACCCAAAAGTGCAAAAAATCCTAAAACTCTTAGAAAAACCTCTCAAAATGACAAATACAACCTCTCAAACGACCTCACAGTCCATTCCCGCAGTAACAGGAGCCACTTCCACCTCTGTGGAGGCTCAGGAAACTCCAGCTCCGACAGCGGCGGCTCCCCTCAGTACCAGCACTCCTCAGATGCAGTCAGGCATCGCCAGCGGCGGCACGATGGCCAGCTCAGGTGACACCAGTGGAGACACCCCTACCCCGGCCATGTGGAAGACCATGATGGAAGGAATCTTTGCTCTCCATCAAGCGGTCGACGGCCTGAAGAAGGACAACCAGGAGCTAAGGAAGTTGGCTACCGCGCAGAATCAACTTTCACGCGTCAACGGAGGACCAGCCATCGATGCCGGAATCCCAAGGCCTCCCGGGAGCAGAAGCGAGGCCAGAGCCATCCCCAACGAAATAGTCACCAGACTAGACCTCGCGGGGATAACTCCTTCAGAAAGGATCACTCCTGCAGGACTGGGCTACCTTTCCGTCGACCTAGACTCACCGCAAACAGGGGCCCCAGGTAACGGATCTGTAAGGTTACCCATTAATACTAACCGACATGGTAATACATGACCTTTTTCCACCCCAACCTCGGTCTGGACGCAAGGAGAAGGGTCGTCGGCGAGGCAACCACTTATGCTGGGAGCTGGACCGCCAGGATACTCAGCCCAACATGCGTCGTCGATAGTCCACACCGTACCGATGAGTCAGCAGGCACTCAGCCAGCCCACGGTCGGTCAGACCCCAGGAGCGCCAGGGTATGCACCTCTCATTCATACTACCCCTTGGAATTTCGCTAACCCTCTTGCAGGACCGAATCCTTGGGAGCACCAATACAATGAGCTGTGGGACTTAGTCAGCCGCATACCAGGAATGCCAAGACCCCTGGAGAAAGCGGCCCCAGACAGCTACGCAGACTCGCCGTTCACCCACAACATTGTCTCGGTGGATGTGCCCAAGGGGTTCACTCCCCCAAATATGACCAGCTATGATGGAACAGCCGATCCGATAGACCACATCAACCAGTACAAGCAAAAGATGATGGTGATAACGGCCTCAGGTTCCCTGAAGGAGGCATGTATGTGTAAAGGGTTTGGGTCCACTCTCTCAGGAGCCGCCCTTCAATGGTTCGTCAACCTGCCCAACTCCAGCATTTCCAGCTTTGCAGGCCTGGTGAACGCGTTCAACCAACAGTTCGCCAGCAGTAGGCGGCCAGAAAAACAGAGCAGCGATCTCTACCAGATCCAGCAAGGTGATGAAGAGTCCACCAGAGACTACCTGGCCAGATTCAACAAGGAGATGGTATCCAAACCCCATTGCGAGGAGAAGGCTGCCATCCACGCCTTTCGCTGGGGGCTACCACAGGCCTCCGACCTATACAAAGAGCTAACCAAATGGCCATGCACGGCTTATGCTCAGGTTCAGCAAAAGGCGTTGGACGCCATCCGACTGGAAAAGGACGCATGACCTAGAAGGATCAGCTGCAGCTCCGCCTCCACCAGTAGGAAGGCACCAGCAGCAGACAGGCAGGAGAGATCAAAGCCCTACAACAGGCCGGTGCATAAGGTCTCTGGGGGAAAAAGCTGGAAGAATGATCCAAACCTGCCGCCAAAGGTACAAGAGTATGGTTTTACTGTCAATCTTGCAGGACTAATCAAAACGCTGAAAGAGCTGGGAGAGAAGGTCAAGTGGCCCAAGAAAAGGGCAGAGGAAAGGAGCAAAGACGGAAGAGACACCAACCTGAGGTGCGACTTCCATAACGAAGACATCGGGCACACGACCGAGGACTGTATCACCCTCAGAAAGGATGTCCGGTATCAGTACGAGCAAGGTAACCTGAACCACATCCTGCCAAAAGGGACCAAGGTGAGCGCAACTCGTCAGGTAGCACCCTCTAGCCCTCCTCTCTGCACTAGAACTATTAACGTGATAACATGGGGCTCGGAACTATGCGGACTCACCTACTCCGCAGCCAAGAGGCACGCTACCCGAATCAAAGAAGACAAGCCAGAATCCTCATGCAGGATCAGCGCCCAGGATCTGCCAATCGTCAGCTTCGATGAGACGGACGCGGAAGAAGGCGCTGAGTACCATGATGACGCCCTGATCATCACCCTATCCATAGGGAACTGCAGGGTAAAAAAAGATCCTGGTGGATACGGGGAGCTCAGTCAATATCGTCATGTTGGAAATGCTGAAGAGCACGGGATTTGGAGAAGCAGACCTGACCAAAAAGGCGGTTCCGCTGGTGGGATTCAGCGGAGAAACCAAGCATTCACTTGGAGAAATCATGATCCCAACCTACGCCGGAGGAATCAACAAGCAGGTGAGGTACCTGGTGATTGACGGTCCCTCCACCTACAATGTCATCCTAGGCAGGCCGTGGATACATGATATGAAGGCCATTCCATCTTCATACCACCAGTGCCTCAAGTTCCCTACACCGTGGGGAGTCCAGACTATAAGAGGAAACCAGGAAGAAGCAAGGAGCTGCTACAAAGTGGCACTCAAGCCCACAGCCACCCCTCCTCCAGCATAGCAATCACAGGCAAGGCAGGTCAGGGGGACCTATGAGGAACCTCCCCAAGTGGAGGTAGAGGAAATTCCCCTAGACCCGCTGCACCCAGAGAGGAAGGTGCTGGTGGGAGCAGAATGCACAGGTACTGTTCGTTCAGAGCTGTTAAATTTGTTAAAAACTAACATCAACTGTTTTGCGTGGTCCCATGAAGATATGGTGGGAATAGACCCAAACATAATCTCACACAGGTTGAGCGTAAGCCCCGGCTACAAGCTAAGCCGGTCCAGCAAAAGAGAAGGAAATTTGCCGCAGAAAGAAACCAGGTGATAAACCAGGAGGTGGACGACCTCCTGGCCGCGGGGAAAATCAGAGAGGTAACCTATCCAGAATGGCTATCAAACGTGGTGGTGGTTTCCAAGAAGAATGGGAAGTGGAGGGTATGCGTGGACTTCACCGACCTGAATAAGGCGTGCCCCAAAGACCCATTCCCTCTGCCGCACATAGACGCGATGGTGGACGCGACAGCAGGCCATGAGATGCTCACGTTCCTGGACGCCTGGAGCGGATACAACCAGATCAAAATGCATCTAGAGGACCAAGAAAAAACGGCATTCAGGTCTGAAAGGGGTATCTACTGCTATAACGTTATGCCATTCGGTTTAAAAAATGCAGGGTCCACCTATCAAAGGCTGGTGAACATGATGTTCAAGGATCAGATAGGTAAAACCATGGAAGTCTACATAGACGATATGGTTGTCAAATCCAAAGCAGCCAGCCAACACACCCAACATCTGGAAGAAACCTTCAACATCTTGAGGAAATACCAAATGAAGCTGAATCCCTCCAAATGCACGTTCGGAGTCTCCAGTGGGAAGTTCCTGGGGTACATGGTCACGCAGAGAGGGATTGAGGCAAGCAGCGAGCAGATCAAAGCACTCCTGCAGCTGGAGTCTCCCCAAAAGCCGAAAGACGTGCAGAAACTGACTGGCAGGGTGGCAGCCCTCAACAGGTTTATCTCCAGGTCCTCCGACAGATTCCGACTATTTTATGACATACTACGAAAGAGCAAGAGATTCGAGTGGACGGAAGAGCACGAAAAGGCTTTCACAGAACTGAAGAAGTACCTTAGCACCCCTCCGCTCTTGTCCAAACCGGAGCAGGGAGAGCCATTATACTTATACCTGTCGGTAACCGAGGTGGCGGTAAGTGCAGTGCTGGTACGGGAACATGAGGGAACCCAGCATCCAGTCTACTACATCAGTAAGTCTCTGCTTGCAGAGACCAGGTACACAGCTCCTGAAAAACTCGTTCTTGCTTTAGTTACAGCCTCGTACAAGCTGAGACCTTACTTTGAGTCTCACTCCATATCAGTCTTAACTAGCTATCCCTTAAGACCCATACTGAGTAAGCCAGAACTTTCTGGGAGAATGTCCAAATGGTCAGTCCACCTGAGTGGCTACGACCTAAAATTTGAAACACGAACTGCGATAAAATCACAAGCCCTTGCAGATTTTGTCTCTGATTTTAGCCCAGGAATGGAAAAAGAAGTCGCCAAAGAAATCCTACCCCCAGAAATAGACTCTGAAGGAAGTTGCTGGACGCTGTACGTAGATGGAGCCTCCAACAGCCGCGGAGCAGGGGTAGGAATGGTGCTCAGGTCCCCACAAGGAGACATGATCGTGCAGGCGGTACGATGCGAATTCCAAGCAACCAACAACGTAGCGGAGTACAAGGCCTTGATCCAAGGGCTCCAATTAGCCCTGGACCTCAAGGTCAGATACCTCTAGGCATTCAGTGACTCGCAGCTCATAGTAAATCACATCAATGGCGAATATGAAGCCAAAGACCCCAGGATGGCAGCCTACCTGGAGGTAGTCAAAGACAAGAAGGCAAGGTTCATCACCTTCAAAATAGAGCAGAACGCGGAAGCAGAACGCGGAAGCAGACGCGCTGGATAACCTGGGGGCAACATTCAAGCCAGGAGACATCTCCTCAATCCCCATCACCCACGTGCTGGAACCATCAACTTCCCAGGAAGACCGGGAAGTTGAAGACTCCAGCACCCAGTGGGAAGCCGGATTAGGCGTCCTCAGCAACACCATGGAGCAACCAGAGCGAGAGGATCGGAGGTCACCTTACCAAAGATGGCTGAAAGATGGAACCCTGCCAGCGGACACGAAAGAGATAAGGGGGTTCAAAATGAAAGCTTCCAGATTCGTACTAATAGACGGTGTGTTGTTCAGGAAATCGCTCGCAGGACCCTACCTGAGATGTCTGGGCGACGAGGAAGCTCAAACAGTCTTGCACGATCTCCACAGCGGAGACTGCGGAAATCATGCAGGGGGCAAGAGCTTATCCAACAAGGCAATCAGAATGGGATATTTCTGACCAACAATACGGAGAGACGCAGTGGAGCTCGCCAAGAAATGCGAAGCCTGCCAGAAGCACGCCCCTGTCACGCACCAGTCCGCTGAACCCCGACATCCAATCATATCGCCCTGGCCCTTCATGAAGTGGGGGATGGACATCGTAGGACCGCTGCCCAGAGCACCCGAAAACAGAACCTACATGCTCGCACTGACGGACTACTTCTCCAAGTGGATAGAAGCGGAAGCCTTCCCCCAAGTTACAGAAAATCAGGTGATATCCTTCCTTAAACGAAACATAATCTGCAGGTTCGGTATACCTTCTGAAATAGTGTGCGACAATGGCTCACAATTCATATCTAATAAGACCGAAGCATTTTGTGCTAGTTGGAATATCACCCTACTAAAAGCTGCTCCCAGGTACCCACAAACAAACGGTCAAGCAGAATCCAGCAACAGAATCGTCATGGACAACATGAAAAGGAGACTGGAAGAAGCTGGGGGCAAGTGGGCAGACGAGTTGCCTTTGGTCTTGTGGTCTGACAGAACCACACCAAAGACAGCAACAGGCCAAACCCCCTTCAGCCTGGTGTTTGGAGCAGAAGCCGTCATTCCAGCAGAAGTAAAGGTGCCGACCCAAAGATATGGTTGCCTAACGGAAGAACGCAATCAAACAGAGATGGCCAGCAGCCTGGACACGATAGACGAGCTCAGAACCAGCGCCGCCATCAGAATGGCCGCTTACAAGCAAATGGTGGCCCGGAGTTACAACAAAAACGTGAAGATCAGAACCCTCCAGGTGGGAGACCTAGTCCTCAGAAAGGTGTTCCAGAATACGAAGAATACAAGCGCTGGGAAATTCGCCTACAATTGGGAGGGACCCTATCAGGTGGAAAGCACCACGGGAAGCGGGTCCTACAGATTAATGGACATGAAGGGAAACATGGTGCCCAGACCCTGGAACATCCTCCATCTAAAAAAGTATCACATATAAGGAGGCATACAGGGATACTCCCAGAACCTGCATCCAGGATCTGCGTCCGAATTCTAGGGTACCTACTCATTTATTTTATGTTTAACATTTCATATCTTAGCTACTTACAAATGTATCACCCCCAGGATCCAGCTATCCTGAGGGAGTTATTTGAAAAACTAATTTGCTTATCAATAAAAATCTACTTGAAGTATTTCTTATCATGAGTACTTGCAATACGTCGTCTCTATAAAAAGCGAGCATGAGTCAAATCACACTCAATCCTCTACACTGCGTGAGTATGACAAGGTACAAGCAACTGGGACACTGTCGCCCACGATATTTAGCACTCACGAAAGCCTGGCAGCCTCTGACTGAGATGGGTACACCCTGAAGCCAGCACCCACACATGGCCAAAAACACACACAAGCATGCACAAACAAAACAAAACACACAAGGTATAAAAAAGACGTCCACAGACGCACAATTAAAAGCAGCATAAACAACTGCCGAAAGTTTCTGAGCAGTACCCAGTAAGAGTTCAGGCAAACCAACAAAAAAGAGAAGATAAAAGCCCGCCACGCAGGGCCCAGGGCGCAGAAACGTCTCGGGCACTAGCCCAGCCAACAACAACAAAAGAAACTACAAAGTTCAAAGCCACCAAGGGCGCAGAAATTAATCGACAACTGCTTCCTCCACCGCCTGCTCACCACCAGAGTGCCGGGTAGAGGAAGAGCCTTCCTCAGCAGGAGTCCCAATAACCTGATCCTGAAAGGTGTCAGCTGGAGCGGGAGAGCCTGGAGGAGCACTCTGAATCTCTGGAGAGCCTGGAATCGGGGAGCGAAGAGATCCATCAGGGTTAAGGTCAGAAAAGTCTGGAAGCACGAGATGGACAAGGAACATCTGCCTCATAAGCTTCTCTTCGTCCTCCAAATTCCACTTGTCATGCTCCCCCGCTTTGAACTCCTTCATGCAGGCTATCCTCGCCTCCAGGGAGGAAAAATGAGCCATATCATACAACAATTTCTCCAGAGTCTTCTTTTTAACCACCACAGCCTTCAGTCGTGCATCCTGCTCTCTGCGCTGCTCAGCAAGGGCTTCATCCTTCTTCCTGCACTGCTCCGCAAGAGCATCTTCCAACTCCTTCACCCTAGCCTGGCAGCGTGTCAGCTCCTCTGACTTCCTCGCCATGAGCCCTCTCTCAGCATCCAACCCGGTCTGCAGGGACTGAGCCTCCTGAAATATGGCCTCAGCCTTGCTGCACCCCATCAGCATCTTCTGGAAGCCCTGGAGGAGAGATTCGGAGGCGATATCAGTCAGCCGAAATGAAGACACAAATAAATACAAGGGAAAGAGGGTGAGGGAAAGCTCACCGAGAAAACGTCCTCCGTAGCCTGACGCCACAGCGGCACAGCAGGCTGATCCTTCAGCAGCGCCTTGGAGCCGGGAGTCAGCAGACGGGCCATAGCAGGCCATGGGTCATCGTCCAGGGCACAACTGAAACCCTTCGGCAGACGAATGACGTCCTCACTCAGATCCTCTATAATATGAGCAGCAGGCCTCTTAACCAGAGCAGTGGAAGTGGAAGCTTTGTTGCGAGTCCTGGAAGAAATAGCAGGAGGAGCAGGGCAAAAAGAGCCGACAGAGGGGGATGATTCAGAGGGAGCAGGCAGGGCCGCTTTCTTGGGAGCGGGCAGTGGTTCACCGGACTCCAGCTTTCTCTTTGATAAAGGCTTCACTGCCGAGACCATGATCTAAGTATGTGATCTAATTCTAAGTAGGTCCAAGCCATGTCTCTCTCCATGCCCAAGTTCCTAATCCATCTGTCTCTGACCTGTAGAATCTACTCCCCATTCCGGATCATCGTAGGTGTACACGAATACACTGTCAACCTCGCGGTTGAGTAGGATAACACAAAAATAGATAATGCAACAATTATGATATGCAAATGCAATGATATGCTCGAGCTCATTCTCAATCTCAATCACAATCTCAAACTCATACCCTTGCACCAAGCCATACCGAACCTCCCGGCAGACTATAATCGGTCGTCGCCGAACACCAGCATAACAGCTGAGGTCATCAGGTCTAGTCCTGCAGAACTAGCCTGGGCCCAATAATATCTCATCATCTCAAATCTGTATCCGATGCACATGCCATGCTCATGAATGCAACAATACTCTTAATCAATCGTGCTATTAAATAATGCAATGCGCATACCAATGATAATAAACAACACTCAATCCAACCAATACCATTCTCATATAAATCATGCTCAGCATCCATAACAGACAATCCAACATTCATTCATAACACATCATAGAGTATAGGGTCAGTGTATCCTACCTGGATAGCAATATAATCCGATCATGCAGCTAACATCCAATCAATAGCATCACTCCATCACATACTCAACACCTAATACAATAATATACTTAATTACTAACTAATACAATTACGCAACCAACATAACATTTCAATCATTCCAATTAATTATCTAAATAATATATTACGTATAACGAGACCGTATTAAACATTACTACTTCAATTAACTTAAACAACTCGTTCTTATTACTTTTTATAACCAATTCCTTTTGAATAAACGACACAGAAAATATACCCGAACTATTGATAGCCGTCACATTCTTGCATAATATAATTATATAACAACTTAATAATAATAATAATCATACCAACAAAATATTATTATCAATAATAACAATAATAACTTATAAACATAATATCATACTAATAATAAAAATAGTGATACAATAATAAAGACAATACAATAATAATAATAATAATAACACATATTAACATTATTAACTTATAATAATCACCATAATAACACGTGATTGACTATACACCAAAACAGCCCCTAACAAGTACATATACAAATTCCCGAAACCCAAACCAAGTCTAACTAAACAAGCATCACACGCAGCCCCAACAAACCACCAACCACCGCCTTATCCCGATGTCTATCACGGTGTTGCTCACTACCGGTCCCAACCTACCACTGCAGTTATCACCAACCTCCTTCTACTCCTCCCTTACCCTTTCAGCATCTCCTCAAAAACCGCTCTAACCCAACTGCTCTCACAATCGTTTCCCCCGTTTTCGTAAATGCGCCAACCCACCACGCTCCGTTAAACACCTCACTGCCATCCCCCAAGCCACCCACGACCACCACTAAGGATCCCATACACTAACCTACTCTACCCCCCACAACACCCACCTTTCGGCCACCACTTGCAGCCTTCAAAGCCACCGTAAAATCCTGCCCTACTATGTATGTCACCAACGATAGAAACAACCTGCTCCTGTTTTTGCGCATCCCCCAGAACGACGACCAACATACTACAGCCAAGGGACACCTCGACCCACGGTAACCACCAGCAAAACAACCCTCATACCACCTTCTAACATTCTACTCTAACACACACTACAACCGGCAACAACCAAACCACGAAATTAAACACAAAGTGCAGCGCTTAAAAACAGACTCTAATTCGACATGAAAAGAACTCGATTGCTTTAGTGGCAAACACTTGTCGACGGTGGTTCTAAACAGCCAGGAACGACTCTACTACGACCTAGTAACGTTTATTACGCGCCCTAAGTTGCTATTATATGAAATCAGAACATACGTCATAATATAGCGTCGAAATTAAAGCATCGAAACGAAACGAAAACGAATCCAAAAGAGAACTGTTGTGAACATACTTACTTCTATGGTAAAACGAGCAGTCCTAGCACCCCGAGATGACCGTATAAACCCTTCTCCCTTGCTCTGTGATGTGACGGCTGAGTGGTTGTGAGGTTTTCAGACTTTCGTTTAGGTCAGGGGAGGAGGTATCGTATGTTAAAATAAGGCGGCAGCATAGGGATTTGTGTTTTTGTGTTTAACGTAGTATGTCGTTGTGTTGTGTGTAAGTGGGCTGTTTGGTTTATTTGGTTGAACGAGGCCCAACATCACTAGCCCTCAAAATAATAACTAACCCTCAACCCGACACTACACACATACGGTCTTAAAATACAAACACGTATCAAATACTATTATCTCACTTTAAACCAAATAATTACTCCGTACTTAAATTAAGACATAGCAAAATACAAATTACAACAATAATATAAAATTATTAACATGGTAGTATTTTGGTGGAAAAATTAACAATTACTTAAGAGTATTAAACAAATTAAGATTTAAATAAAATTATGCCTTAAATACAAAATAAGAACATATATTAACAATAAGTAAATATTAAATCAGGAATATATATAATTATAAATATATTATTAAAATTAAAGAAATACAAATAATTGTCATTTTATGAAATACTCCTCAATATCCAATGATTACGAAATATGAAATAATCATAGAAATACGGTTTATAAGACAATAATAGTTTACGTAAAGTACTTTATAAACATACATTTTGAAATACTAGTATACTAGGTTGTAACCCGTGAAATTCACGGGTCTGTTTTTTAAACTTTAGATGAATATAGTTAATAATATTGGAGATAAGCAAATTAATTATTTACTGTGGCCTGTTTTTAACTTTAGATGAATACCGTAATTAATAATATCAAATAAAGCTGATTAATTATATACATATAAATAAATTTTGAATTATTTATGACACATGTCGGTATGACGGTATACATGAGCTATCATATAGTTGTTCATTAAGATGATCAAGACTTACAATAGAATTTATATACTTTTAATTACTCATTGCACCATTTTTAAAATATGTAACCCATATATAAAATAAAGTTTTATATTACATATCGTACAATAAAAGCAAAACGTAAATAATCTGATGAGACGTGAGTAGTAAATGTATAGTTGGGTTAAAAAACGTATTTTTAATTATATTTATTAAAGATGTTCATATAATAAATAACAGTTATTGCGCGCGACATCTTACACGAAGACATTCCAAAATTATTAAATGACCACTCATTTACTATTTACTATATTAAATAAATACTCCGTAGTTGTTAAAATGTTTCGCATTCACGTGAATAGTCAGATGTCTTACAATAAATCGAAAATGTAGTCTAATAAATCACGACGCTCACATAAGTGTATATACCGATGAAGAGTAATTATTCCGACCCATATTTAATAACGATTAAACCATAAAAAAATGTAGTCTAAAAAATTCTTGTAGGTATTCCGACCCGTAATTATTCCGACCCATATGTAAATCGAAAATGTAGTCTAAAAAATACTTGTAGGTATTTTTTTGTTCGGTGATTATGGATTGGTAACTCTAAGATTTAGGCCGTGCTACGGACTTAATCTTCAGCCAAAACTGTCATTATTTATTGTTTCAATATATGGAATGAAATCTTGTGATTCCATAGATTTAGTCCGTGAAATCTTGGAATAGTTATTATACCATTATACCATATCTTGAATGTTATTGGACAATAGCTCTAGGATGAATCTAATTGGACAATAGCTCTAGGATGCTTTACAACGCGACACGTAGGACAAAGTTTTTTTCTAGTGATGCCACGTCAGCAGCTTGGCTTCTGCATTAGATAAATATATGATGATACGGTTCAACTACCGTTGACCGAGACTAAAATACGAGGTATTACAGTACTCCTTAGTCCTCTTATATGACTTATTGTTTGTTTAGGAGTTGGGACTTGAATAGTTGGATGGACCTGTGATGGACTTTGTGAATTAGGACAAAAATGTAATCTGCTTGCGCCCATTACCAATAGAAATCGAAGTACCTCGTCGTTGGACTCGGCCAAAATCCCCGCCCAAACAATGGACATATTTTACTTAGGTCGGAACATATTTAGATCACACCGACATTTGCAATACTTAGCCCGAATTTATCCCATATTGTGGCGTGCTAAAATAAGCCCAAAGTTTTAGTGAGACAAGTCCGATGGTCATGAGTTGAAAAACCCTGAGACTAGCTCACTTCATCCTCTTCATTTGCATCCCTAAATTAACAATGGCACTCTTTCGAGGATCTCAAAAACTCCATCGATTTCTTCATTCTACTTCTGCTAATCCTCAACCCTTCTCCTTTTTTCGCTATCTCTCTACTGGAAATGAACAACAACGACAAACTCAACACCCTCCTTCCAAATTTGATTCCTCTCGTAGCCCCCCTTCTCAAGGTATCCATTTTTTCTTCCAAATTTAATACTAATATTTTTCTTGATTTTTCTGGTGTTTAATCTTTCCATTTAAATGTTCAATAAAAGGCAGTTTGATCTAAAAAATACAGGGGGAAGTTAAACAACAATTATAGGGCTTTTGCATTGCAGCTCATTGAAAAACGAATATAAGAGAGCTTTACTCGACATGTATTATTCTAAAAAGTAAACCCGCCATCTCTATCTCTAGATAGAACTGCAGCAGATGTGCCAGTAGTCAAAGCAAATTAAAGATCTCTGGCGAGTATTAGAATGCAAGCGCAGTCCTTAAAGGAAAGACGAGTGAAGATGAAATTCGTAAGTAGTGTGATTAATGGGTACTTGTTTCTTTCGGAATTCGCTGCCTAGATTTTCTGGGTTTTTTCTGGGGTTTAGGTGATATCGTCATATAGAATAATTTGTGTTTGTTGATTTTTTTTTTTGGCGTCAAGGGTTACAGGAACGTTGCACTATGTAAATTTCGCTACAAATTTACTTCTGTACCAATCATTTGTTGTCCTTTTATTAAAATACCGTCACAAAGAATGAAAAAGTAAACAAATGATTGGGAATTTGGGATGGAAGGAGTACATCTATATATATGATGTTGCGGTGATGATTATGTGTGTATATGTTTAGCTGTTGCTGTCCTCCATATCTTGTTAGATTATGGAGTACAATTTATTGTGAAGTACAATTGAAATATCAACAAATTCTAAATTGAGGAATTTACAATTTCGACTACACTGGATAAAGCGATATCCTTTGAGAAGCTACGGTAACTTAGGGTAGGTGTGTTTGGATAGCAAAAGTGGAGGGAAAGGGAGGGGAGGGGGAAAGAGGGTAGGGAAAGTGAGAGAATGGAAGGAGAGAAAGGAAGGAGAGGGAGAATGGAGTGTGGTTGTTTGGAACTTTGGATATTATTTCTTTGCAAATCTTGCCTATTAGGAAGAGATTTTGATTAGGCTTAGAGGAGGGAAACCCGATCCCTCCAAATCTCTACCCCTCCATTTCCCTCCACTCCCATTTGATATCTAAACAAGGGGTTTTAAATTCTGTACTCTCCCTCCCTTTTCTCTTGTTGAGATGGGAGTTCACCGATGGCAGTTCCAAAAGATGATTCATATCAGCTGACGCCAAAACATTTTTGGGATTAAGGCTCTAATGTTGTTGTTGTTGTACTCTCCCTCCCTTTCTTTTCCCCTCTAAATCTCTCAATCCAAACACACCCTTAATGTGGGGATATAGACAGAAATGAATCATAAACTCTGATCTATGGTATATTGGTATGGTATGCTTGGTCAAGTTGTAATACAATGTTCGGTAGACGTGATTTTTAAGAAAATGTGATAGCGTGACTTGGTAAGCGCTAGAGCCCTGATTGTTGGGCAAAGGTTTTATATTTGGACTCATATCACCTTATGGAAATTTGAACCGCTAACATGTGGCAGTTATACAAACAAGAAGGTTGGACATTGTTTCCCCCTGTTTTTTTCTACATGTAAGATATAGGGGGGGATAATAAAATAAACAATACATACTTCCCCTTTTCTTGAAAAGAAAAGTTGGCTTACCCTTCTAGATTTACTGTATTGATTAGCCAAAAGTCAAAGCTCAGAAGCCAAAATTGTGGTTCAAGGTGGATGTTATGTGTGTGTCAAGGGCCATAACACTATGTAGGGTTCTCTTTGATATATGGTAGTTGACTCAAAACAGCGGAGAAAAAAGAGGAATATGATGTTGGTTAAGGGAAGATAGAGAGTGTTGAAGCGAGGGTGAAAGGCTTTTTAGTGGAAATGTTACTTCCATCTGAGAGTTATATATCCCATAGGTGGAGGCTTGGAGCTGTCTAACTATTACTCTCTCGATTCGGTAGTTATTTCCATATCTTTATCTTCTTCCTCTATCCACCATGGGTAGCTCCTTCTGTTATTCCTCCATCGCCCTTGTATTGTAACACCAATCCAAGCCAGCCTAATAGTTAGAACTTAGAAATGTCTAGGCAATTCAAAATGGGGATGGTAACCCGGAGCATCAAGCCCAAGTCCCAAGCAAATGGGATCGACCAACAAACTGTCTTGCCTAGTGCATCAAACCCATGTCCCAAGCAAACCAGATCGACCAACATCATTATTTTATTTGATCCGAGATTAAGTACTTTAATAGCTGTAGTGATCAAGGTGAGATTAAGGATCCTTAAATTCAGTGTATTTTAGCCAGCCAAAACTAATTCATTTAGGATTGGATTTTCTTTGACATATCCTTGCTTTATTTTTATTTATTTATTATTTATGTCATCTTTGTGCTATATGAGTGTTTTGCATTTGCAAAACACTATGGAGTAGCTTCTATAATTAAGGATTAAAAAATCAAGAAAATATTACTATTAGCTTTTTCGAGCTCCATTAGTGATTTGTAACAGACGGATGATTAGTTTTTTGAGTTAAAAAGAAACTTGACTCACGTTGAATTTTTCGTTGAGTGTCGAGGCCAAAAGATTAAAGTTAGGCATGGTTGTTTGAGGGTTAATTATAGATTATAGATTAATCAAGTCCAACGGAGGTCATGTGTACATCATTCGAATCGTTTTTTTTTTTTTTTTTTTTTTCTGTATTCTTCGTTACTTGCTTCCGTTAGATTTGCTATTTTGGCCTCTTGTAAGCGTCTTTCTTATTCTGTTTTAATCCCTTATTTCAGTCCCAAAAACACCAAAAATGCTTCAAAGAGAGTCCATATTGTTACTGATTTAAAGTTCAAATTTCAAGCACAGAAAATTAACTGGATTCAGGTGATATGGTTCTGCCATTTTATCAACTTTTGAACCCAATAAGTATTTAAGACCTGATTGGGAAGCCAAATCGCCTGTCTGCCCCTTTTGCTCCTCCATTGCCTGAAGCTATACCTTTAATTTGCTTGACAGCGTAAATATGCAAGATATGTCACCCATTTTATTAAAGATGCTCAACTTAAAGCTGCACAGTATCTTTGCTGAAATATGTTCCTGGCAAACTGCTTTATCAGTATATTTGTTATGTTTTTAGAAGATCTGGCGAATGGATCTGTAACGTGCCTTAATACATTTGTATGGTATCTACTTGTGCTGTTTGAATTTTGAAATATAAAGGGTACAAAATAAATAGTTTATTTTCTTTTTTCCCCTGCTCAGTTGATTGTTTTTATTGAACGGTTTACATTCCCCCCCCCCCCCCCCAAGGAAAGTGATTTCTAGATGGATCCGGCTCATATCGGAGCTTGGAGTGATATTTGCAGGAATCTTTGTTGGGGGCACTACCTTGTAGACCATTAAGATTTTGTGTGTTGTTGAGGGCATTAATTCTCTCTGCATATAACAGATTCATGATGCTTGATCTTGAAACCTAGGATATTGCAATTGTTTGTTCATACTACCCAGTCTCATCCTATAATAGACCAAACTATGTTCTATGGGAACATAAATATGTGAGCACACATAACAAATATTAAAGAATAGTTATTCATAGGGGTGAGCAAAATCGTATACCCGATACGGTTTTGAAAATCGTATCGGGTATACGGTTTTAAAAAACACAAAAATCACTATACGGATTCGATATGGTTCAGGTACCCGGAAAAACCGTGTATACGGAATCGGTATATACAGATACGGTTTGGTGAGAAATGTCCAATTAAACATTGTACTTATTCAATGGCTAATAATTAACTTTAACAAGATTACCTCTAACGAAGGACTACTTTTTTATTTATTGAGATAAATTGGTAAAATAAGTCATAAAAAAATATTATGAGTGAAAGTTTAAAGGGGAACTTTGCTTTCTTAAGATTTTTTATACAAAAACTTCAAACCGTGTCGAAAACCGTATATACGGTTTTGTTTTTGCCCGACCCCGATACGATAGGGTTTTCTGAAAACCGTTTTGTGTATACGGATTTCCATATCATATATACAAAATTTCGTATAACTCAAACCATATACCGTATCGTATCCGTATTATAAAACCGTATCGTATTTTTTGCTCACCTCTAGACTTATTCATGGTTGCTGATAACTAAAATTCACACACTCCCACTCATGTTCACATGTAGATAATAGCCTTCAATTGTTTCTTTGCTGTTAAATTGTGAGATTTCCCTGCAGTACAAACTCAGTGTGCTTCAGCCAACAATGTCATTGCAGTTATCTTTTGTCACATTTCACTTCCACATTTTAAGATTGAGGTTTTGCCACTATTTTTTTAGTGCGAGTCAATGATCAATAATTTTATTCCCTTTTGAGGAGTTCTAGGTATGGCATATGGAAGGCTATTGGGCATCAAGGGAAGTACATTGAAGACTGATATCATCAATTATTTTGAAGGATGCGGCTTGACACAGGATGATATTAAGGTTGAATATGACAGACGGTTCAATCCATTAGCAATGTAATTTTCTTTTCTGTGATATTGTACTCTCTGTGCATTCCATTGCCATTTTAGCTGAATGCATTTATTTTCTTGGGGAAACAACTCTTTATTTCCCTTGTTGTTCGAATAACAAATACTGTGGTTTTGTTCTTATAAGAGCAGTGGCCATTTTGTCCAGTAATTGTCTCACTGTCTCCAAGCAATTTTAAACTTATCATTCGGTATAAGTCAGGTTGCTGCAGTTCCCTTCTCCTGCTGCTTTCGATGCTGCCTTCAGGGAGAACAGTAGGAAAGGTCGGTTGCTGAGATTGGATAAGGTGATGATCCTGACTGTGCTCGCGGTGTTTGTTTCACAGACTACAATCCTGATACTGACCATGTTTTTCAAATGCAGGTTGAATATCAGCAATGGGATGTTGTGACAAATAAAGGACATTATGTAAGCAGATGCTACTTCTTGAATCTGTCTTTGGTGCTTTTCCTAGTTTAGTTATTCTGTTATCTCAAGACTAAGCATGTGCTCAGAATCTCAGATCAATTATGTTGATTTTTTTCTGAATTAATTCTCAGTAAGAAAAAGGGTTCGTTTTATGAATATTTGTCAAATTGGGAGTCCATGAAGGTTTACTTTTCTGCACCTATGCATGGCTTGTTGGAAGTAATGCAAAGGCTAGTAATGTTGGAACTCACATGGCTAGTAATTTTTGAGCATACCGGTAGTGAATGCCCGAAAACACTCAGAGGTGTAGTTTACAATGGAAACAGTTCCGTATAAAGTTGAAATAGCACATTTCTCTGGTTGAAAATGTTCCTTGGTTGTGATTATTTCTAGTGTCTGAACACTTTTACTAGGCGTCATTCTTACCTTTATGCCCTGTTCTTTTGGACTGAAACTGAACTGAACTGAACTGAACCGAACTTATAGGATCTGAACTGAACTGAACTGAACTTATAGGAACTGAACTTAACTGAACTTATAGGAACTGAACTGAACTTATAGGAACTTAACTGAACTTATAGGAACTGAACTGAACTGAACTTATAGGAACTGAACAGAACTTATAGGAACTGAACTGAACTGAACTTATAGGAACTGAACTGAACTGAACTTATAGGATCTGAACTGAACTTAACTTATAGGATCTGAACTGAACTTATAAAATTCGAACTTAATTAACTTTATTTTAATTTAAGTTAACTATTATTATTATTATTATTGTTGTTGTTATTATTGTTGTTATTATTATTATTATTGTTATTATTGTGGTTGTTGTTATTATTATTATTATTATTATTATTATTATTATTATTATTATTATTATTATTATTATTATCCAATAGATGACATTGATAAAAATTTAGTCTAAAACACAAGGTAGTTTAAAATATTTTCAACTTTATATATAATGGTTTGTTCATAGTTCATATAGTATACTACAATTACATTACGATAAAAATAATTCACTATTACAATTTTCTCTAACCATTTATTTTCTCTAACAATGGTGATGAAGAAACTGATTAATGGTAGAGTGACAATTGGTGAGGGTGAGGGCGTCGTATGATGAGTTGTTTTTTGGCATTAATGAGGATGATAGTTTGACATTAATTAGATAGTAAAAGATGGGTAAATTATTAATGAATTGTTTTTTTATAGATGACGTGTATCGAATAATTAAAGCGAAATGTTTGTATCGGTTGTTAAAAATAATACTCCGTATATAACTTTTCTTAATTGAGTTTATATGAACTGAACTTATAGGAACTGAACTGAACTTAACTTATAGGAACTGAACTGAACTTATAGGAACTGAACTGAACTTATAGGAACTGAACTGAACTGAACTTATAGGATTTGAAGTGAACTTAAGTTAAGTGACTTGAAGTCCAAAAGAACAGGGCCTTAGTCTGGTTGAAAATGTACCTTTAGTTTATGGATTTTAACATTTGAAATATGTACGTGTGGTTGTGCTCTGGAGATATAGAGGCTTCCTTGATAAATTTCAGTTGTCCATTAGGACTCCTAGATTCTTTGATGTGTGCATTATCTAACTTTTTGATTGTCAGGTGTTGTTGTCCGGGTTACCAGCCAACGCAACTTTCGATGATGTGGAGCGCTTTCTGTCTGGCTGTAACTATATTTCTTCCGCATTTGAAGTTTTTTGGAGGTCAGCACTTCCTGCAGTAACTTCTACGAACTATCAATAATTGTTTTAACTCTCCGAAACTCTCATGTGTCAAAAACTCCAAACCCTTTTCTCCCGATAAATGCAGTAATGGACCTACAAGACGTATTAGAATGGCAACAGTTGGCTTCCCATCTGAGATTGAGGCAATGAATACAATTATCCAGAAGAACGGATCTTTCTGCCTCAATAATCGAATTGTCACTCGTCTTCTCCAGTAATTCAATTTATGCTTCCATCGGAATGTGGGAAAGAACTGGGGATAGCAATTGGTGACTCAGATTTTTGTTGACATCTTCAATCTTATGGGTGCCTTGCTGCGGTTTATTGAATGTCAACGCAGCAAATGCTTACTCATTAGTTTCAGCTGCTTGTTTTTTGTCACAGGGCCTTCCAATTACTCGTTTCTGACGATCATGCTGCTCATTAATACATTTTATTCTAGTAGGAATAACAGTACTTGTAATCCAAAGCTCTCAGTGGTTAACTCTACACTCCTAGTTCTGTGCTAGAAAGCATGTGATACCTTGTTTATGATGGAAGTTCTCCTGCAGAATGCGCCATCTTTTGAAATTGTTCGAGTGTGCTAATCCTATCACCAAACAATCATCGCAACGATTGTATGACCATTGTTTCAGGGATTTTAAGAGCCGGCTAATAGAACTATTGGGGCTGAGTGCCGAATCACCCCCAAGACTCCATGAGTATGATTGAATGCTCCTAGGCCCGATAAATTTGTTTAGAGAATTGTTCTATTGTCAAATCTCATTGTATTATATACTCCCTTCATTCATATCTACTTTGCATATTTCTATTTTGTACACTATTTACGGGTGAACATGCAATTTTAATTTTTTCCTACGTAAGAGAAAATATATTTATGTGAGATCTTGTTTCATTCGTGAAAAAGCAAACATGCAAAGTGGATATGAATTGAGAGAGTACTTAGTTTAGAATATGGCTGCTAATTTTGTTGAAGTAGTATGGTGTCTTTGATTTTTGGGCTAAGTGAGTAACAAATTCGTCAACTTCACTTATACTCCCTCCTATTTAAAATAACCTTTACTATTTCTTTTTTCGTCTATTCACAATATCTTTCATATTTCCCTTTTCGGCAAAGTTTTATTCGTATTTTAATCAGCTCATCCACAACAATACCTCACAGTATTCACATTTATCTTTATTTTAATCACTTTATGTCACAATATTCACATTTTAATCACTTCATTTCACAATATTCACATTTTAGTCACTTCATTTCACAAAGTCACAATAATACCCATAATATTCAGAGCGATTAAGTTGACCGGTTAACCGGCCTATTGGTTTGTCAAAATGCTGCAAATCAGTTTAAACTGGGTTTTTCACCGGATTAGCTAAAACCGAGTTTGCAATCAAGAAATACTCCCTCCGATCCAGGCAAAAGGTAACAATTGCTTTTTGGCACTATTCATAGCCGTAGGAAATCTTTGATATTACCGTTAATCTATAAGACAAAATATAGTCATGTGTGATCTTGTTTGATTTATCGTCATGAATGCTATAAGAATATCAAATTTTTATAATTTTTAATTATCTGTAATTAAAGATATTCACGTTGCAAAACGTGCCTCGACAACTGTGATAAAGCAACCGTTACCTTTTGTCTGGATCGGAGGGAGTATCAATTATCAGCCCAAAAATCGTCGTGCAGCATCATATTCGGTTCGGTTTGGTTATCGGGATTTTTGAAAACAAGACCGAATAACCGAGCCACTTTAAGTATTGTTTACCTTATTAAATATCATAAATTCTCATTGAAAACGGACAATATCCGTCATAAACTGAAGATGGATAGTGTCTTTCTCACAAAATGTAGATGGCATGACCATAAAAATGCTTCATTTTCCTACACTTGTCTTCCCACTTGCATTGTTGTGGAAGATAGTATCCGTATTCAGTTTGTGCCGGATAGTATTCGTCTTTTTCGCAAGACTCTTTTGATTAATATGTACACTTAGATTTGGTGTATTATTTTACTGTTTAACAAATGCCTTAAATACAATGGTGGAGTTGCATTCTTGTTTTACTTATTTTAAAGCAAGTTGTTGTCAACTTGCAGTGCAGAAAATAATGAAGGTAATATTGTAAGCTATACAGAAAAATAATCAAAATATGTTTTTTTCTTGTTTGTTTTTTTGATGACGAGGGGGTTGAATCCCCCGGTTCATGTATTCCCGCACCACTATATGGACCATGTAAGTCACCTTTTTGGGGGCTGCAGTGGCCAAGTGGTCATCGCCCCACCTGATAGTCGAACCGGAGACCTTTCAACTCCTGCATTTCTGTAAGTTTTAAGGTTTAATCTAGTTACTACTAAACTAACACGACTTAGTTATAATCAAATAGTATCCGTATTCAGTTTGTGCCGGATAATATTCGTGTTTCGCAAGACTCTTTGATTAATATGTACCCTTAGATTTGGTGTATTATTTTACTGTTTAACAAATGCCTTAAATACAACCCAAATTCTTATTTGCAACGGCACTATCCGTCGCAAGCTTGTGACGGATACCGTTTTCTCTCATAAAATATCCACTTTTTCTCCCTCTCCAACACTATTCATGTGATCCCCTTACTCCACTAACTCATTTTCTATCCATTTTATCTCACAAAATATCCGTCACAAATGGTGACCCGTCGCAAGCAATACTTACTGTAAATACAATGGTGGAGTTGCATTCTTTATACAATGGTGGAGTTGCATTCTTGTTTTACTTATTTTAAAGCAAGTTGTTGTCAACTTGCAGTGCAGAAAATAATGAAGGTAATATTGTAAGCTATACAGAAAAATAATCAAAATATGTTTTTTTTTTTTTTGTTTTTTTTTTTTTTTTTCATCGCGAGGGGGTTGAATCCCCGGTCCATGCATTCTCGCACCACTATATGGACCATGTAAGTCACCGCTTTGGGGGCTGCAGTGGCCAAGTGGTCAGTGGCCAAGTGGTCATCGCCTCACCTAGTAGGCGAACCTGAGACCTTTCAACTCCTACATTTCTGCAAGTTTTAAGGTTTAACCTAGTTACCACTAAACTAACACGACTTGGTTATAATCAAAATATGTTTGCAGATGAGACAATGTAAGGTTCCCAAGAAACTCATCAAGAGCTCAACGTGGTTCTATGGATTAAAAAATAGTAAGTCTTGCTTGCGACGGGTCACTATTTGTGACGAATATTTTGTGTGATAAAATGGATACAAAATGAGTTAGTGGAGAGAGGGGACCACAGGAATAGTGTTGGAGAGAGAACAAATGGATATTTTATGAGAGAAAACGGTATCCGTCACAAGCTTGCGACGGATAGTGCCGTTGCAAATAAGAATTTGTGATTAAAAAAAGTAGATAATGTATCGATTTAACCGAAAATAGTGTGGTGGTCTCGAATATATATAATATTTTAAAAAAAAAAAAGACTAAGACGAGTCAACGAAAAACAAATCTGGGTGTTATAGTACCATTATTGTATTTGTATATATAATAATCCTGACTCTAAACTTCTCTTTACAAAATAAGTAATACTACAACACTCAATCTGCTCTTATATTTTCATATCTTCTTGATACATAAATGGCTTACAGATTCTTTTGTAGAAGGCAGGGAACTGGTGGTGATTACTGTGTTACTGTTCGAGCTGGCAAATTGTGTCTTGCACTTCCTAACAATTCTGATGCTTATCAGGTTTCTTTCTATATATATATATATATTTACGGTTGCATTCCGAACATGTATCAGGGTTTGCAACAATGTCTATGCTTTCATTTACATTAATAACATGACCTGAAAACAAGCCTTACTTGGTGCAGTACTTGTAAAGTAGCAGCAGTAACTCGTTTTATTTTGTGTTGTAATTTCCATTATGTGACCTGAAAACAATCTTTGGTTGGAACAGCTGTGGTACAAAGAGTATTGCGTCGATGGATTTATGCTGGTCAATAAAGCCAATAATAAGGCTACTAGACATTGCGGCGTTGGTGATCAGGTGACGCCCAATTCTTCTTTCTAGCATTACCTTTTTGCTCACTCATGCTTTGCTCAGTATCCTTGTTTTTTACTTTATTTTTGTGATCATCCAGTTGTATCTGGTGGACAAGCCCGGTAATGTCGACAGATCCGTTTTATGGACTGAATCCATAGACTTGGGATGTGGGTTTACAAGTTTCAGGCCGCAAAGTAACAATAGCCTTGGTATGGATGCTTGGAATGGTATTATCTTCGATGGCACAATGGTTTCTCTTTACCCCAATACAGTTTCAAACCAACTCGGAGAGAATGCGCAGTGGAAACTTGTTCCCGTCTCATGCCCTACCCCTACTCCGGCCCCTGCTCCTGTGTATACGCAGCCCAGTAACATGATCTATTGCTTATCTGGGGATGCTCAATACTGTGTTGCTATCAAATCCGGGAAAATTGTCCTTGCCAATCCCAATCCCAAGGATGTCACTCAGGTTACATTTTATTTCCTTTTCTCAACATATAACCTCAGTGATACCTGTCTCGGCCTTTTGGCTAAGATCAGGTTTAGTATAATGTTCTGATCCGCTTATATGTTGACATTGTGAGCGCAGCAATGGTACAAGGATGATACCAAAAACACTAAAGCAGGGAGCTTTATGCTGGTCAACAAATCAAATTTTCAAGCTGCTAAACAATCCTCAGCGGATCAACCTGTGAGTTTTCGACTACATTTCATTACCTTCAAATCCGCTTATGGCAGGTAATGAAGCTGCTCAAAGTTTTATCATTTTTGGTGCAGTTGCAATTAGCTAATAGGCCTACTACTCCTGACAACTCCTTTCTGTGGACTGAAAGCGAAACCGATGGTTATGGCTTTACAGTCCTAGTGACTGTTAGTAATAATGGGTTGGCCATGGATGCTCGGAGTGGTGATGGCAAGGGAGCCCATGATGACAAATATCTTTCATTCTCTAAGAACTTGAAGGCTGACAACCAGAAATGGAAATTTATCCCCTAGTCCCTTTTTGTAAGTACCAACCTAGTATTCCCTTCGTCTCTTTTATATAATTATATCATCCACATTTGGCTTAGATGACATTTATCGAGTAAGACCGATATTATGAAGATGTTCTAATCCATTATTAATATTTTCTTATATGTTTTGCGTAAATTTGCTTCTTCCCTTGGTACATTAGTTTCGGATCCCTGATATTTCCAATCTGGGACAATGCAGGAAGGCTCATGCTGTTCAGTTATGTTCAGTAATCCTAGGCTCTCAGCAGCAAGGCATTCAGTTGTAAGAGTATTATTAATATCAATGTCTCCAGATTGATTAATCGTGTTTTCTCTGTGTGTATTATTCGGCAAACTCGTCCCAGAACTGTAGCCCTGACGTAGTTTCCATTGTTTTTTTTTTCTCGAGTTGTTTCCCTTGTGCTGTCAGTAGGTATATTTTGAAGTATCTTGTAACTTGTTCGAGAAATGTGGCCTCTGCCTCAAAATTTCGTATTTCTACAGAGAGTTGTATCTTCCCATCTTAAACAATGTCATATTTATCCCTAAATTTTATGGAGTATTAGGTAACCCAAACTGTTGATTATTTTACTTCTTGATCATTATATCTCAATTCTCAAACATTAAAGGGCTTCAGCTACGAACACGATGCTTTTAGATTATGCAGATTGCAGTTCTTTCTGAGGTTTCCTATAAACAAAATACTTAAGCTGGAATAGTGAGTTAATCTTCATGCCCGGTGTTTCCAGCAACTTAAGCCATGACACAGGGATGTCTCCTGGCAGATCAAATTTCATTTTTCCGCGGTTTTAGTAAAATCCTAAGGTGGCTGGCTCTGCAAGAAAGCACAGTTCACCCTGAGTCATTTTACATGACTTCACTATCAGAAAACCTAAACCTTAAAGTTCCAGAAATCCAGCCATCACCAAAGACCCAAAGTTATATCAGCAAATCAAAGACAATGGAACAAACATTGGATCAAAAAAAGGCCTGGAATGAAAACCAATCTAGTACATATAACTAAGTCGTTAACCCGATTGAATGACTTTTTAGGATCGGTTACTTATTTAACATAAAGTGGTCACTATTTATTTGTACTTCTTTTCGGTTCTATACGACTTCTCACACAATAGCTGAACTCAAGTGAGCTCGATTGGACCGAACTAACAATGGCTTAGCCATGGATGCTCGGAATGGTGACGGCGAGTGAGCCCATGCTGGCAAATATTTTTCACACTCCAAGAACTTGAAGGGTGACCATTAGAAGTGGAAATTTGTCCCCTAGTCCGTTATTGCAAGTCACAACACGCTTTCCATTTTATTTATATTGTCCACATTTGACTTTGATGGTCAAACATGTCACGTAGACTTTATGTTTTCTTTCAATATAAAGTAGTTAATGATTAAAGTTGACACCAGTTGATAATTTTAGTCAAATGAGGGAAATAAATTAGCACAAATTATCAAAGAAATGGATTAATCACAATGGTCTTATAAATCCTTATCATTAGATGAACTACATAAATTATTATGATTCTCTCATAACTCATGAGTCGTCATAAGGTACATTAGTTTCGGATACCTGATAAATTTGAATATGGATGAATGCAGGACGGTGTATGTCATCTTCTTATGTTGGGTGATCTCAGCAGCAAGGTATGCAGTTGAAAGAATGTTGTAGAATTGTAGGGAAGATATTGTTGTATTATATTTTTGTTGTGTTTACAGGAGAACAAACTATGTATATATATTACAACTAAAGACAAAAACCCTAATAGCATATGACATGGGCTCGTAAACACAACGTGGCCCATATAAACACGAAAACGATAATAAGATAAATATCGTATCTCAACATCCCCCTCAAGTTGGAGCGTGGGGATCAACAACGTCCAACTTGGATAACAAATAATGGAATTGAGTCGCACCCAAGGCCTTGGTTAACAAGTCCGCCACCTGATTACTCGTATGCACATACACGGGACGAATAAGACCACATTGAAAGGCATCACGAACAAAGTGGCAATCGATCTCAATGTGTTTTGTACGCTCGTGGAATACAGGATTACGAGAAATATGAAGGGCCGCTTCATTATCACAATGGAGTAAGGCAGGCGTCGTATGTGGCACCGAGAGAAAATCCAAAATACCGCGTAACCATTTCACCTCCCAAGTAGCCACGGCCATGGCACGATATTCAGCTTCAGCGGAAGAGCGAGACACCGTAGGCTGTTTCTTTGTTTTCCATGAAACAAGGGCATTGCCAAAGAACACACAATATGCTGTTAAAGACCGTCTAGTCAATGGACAACTATTGTAATCGGCATCACAAAATACGGACATTTCGAGTGTAGCACCAACCCGAAATAATAGGCCTTGGCCGGGACTAGATTTTAAATAACGAACAACCCGCTTTGCTGCTTCCCAAAGTGAGCACCGTGGTTCCTTCATAAACTGTGAAAAAGTGTGAACACTATATGCCAGATCCGGACGAGTATTGGTAAGGTATATGAGGCGTCCCACCAAGCGCCTGTATTGCTCCGGATTATGAAAAAAATCATCATTATTTTCGGCCAGTTTGTGGTGCGGCTCCATGGGTACCATATCGGGCTTACTCCCCAACAAACCTGTTTCGGTTAGGATGTCAAGAGCATACTTCCTTTGACAAATGAAAATGCCAGTAGAATTTCGAGCCACCTCAATCCCTAAGAAATATTTCAAAGGACCCAGATCTTTCATGTGAAAACAAGTGCTAAGATAATCCTTAACACGAGTAATCGAAGCTGCATCATTACCACCAACGACAAGATCGTCGACATACACCAAGACATAAACTTCAACTCCCTTCGATCGATAAGCAAATAAGGAATAATCGGATTTACATTGAGTAAAACCATAAGCTAGAAGAGAAGAAGAAAGTTTTTCAAACCAACAACGGGAAGCTTGACGTAGCCCATACAAAGACTTCTTAAGACGGCATACCTGGCGGGGTGTATCAATGGAATAGCCTTGTGGTAGCCGCATATATACCTCTTCTTCCAGATCACCATGAAGGAAAGCATTATGAACATCCATCTGATGCAATTCCCATTGCTTAGAAGCAGCTAAAGCAAGAAAAGTCCGGACAGTAACCATCTTAGCAGTTGGAGCGAAGGTCTCAAAAAAATCAATGCCTTCCTCTTGACGATTGCCAAGAACCACAAGTCGTGCTTTAAAACGTTCCACTGACCCATCGGCGTTGAGTTTGATCTTGTAAACCCATTTATTGCCAATGGCCGTTTTGCCCGGTGGTAAAGTGACTACCTCCCACGTTCCATTTCGAACCAACGCATCTAGTTCATGATTCATGGCGTCACACCATCGGGTGTCTTTTACTGCCTCCCGAAATGAAGTGGGTTCAATATTGCTATCAACAGCTGCAATAAAAGATCGGTGTCGTACAGAAAATTTTTCACTAGAAATAAAATGCGTTAAGGAATACGGCGCACCTGATTCGGACGAAGGCACGGGATGACTAGAGGAAGAGTGGCTATACTTATCGTGAGGAAATGTAACACGAGCACCCACCGTAACATATTCATCCTTGTTGTATTTGGACCAAGGAATGTGTGGCCGCTTACCCTTGCCATACTCAACCTCCAACACCTCCCGAGAGGACTCCCCTTCCGCACCCGAAGGAGCCTGAATAGCACCCGAGGGGGCTGCCATGTCCAGACCAGGCCGTGGGTCTGTTTCGGTCTCAAAAGCAGTGTCGAGAACCCCTTCAACCCGCGGTTCAACCCCAACATCAGTCAAAATAAATTCTCCGTCATCATCTCCCGGACTCAACGGATGGGTATGAGAAATTTTCTCCTCATGATTATCAAGATATGGGAAAACAGATTCATTAAAAACAACGTCACGGGAAATAAAGAATTGCTTGGTGTCTAAATCGTAAACCTCCCATCCTTTCTTACCAAAAGGGAATCCGACTAAAATACAACGCCTACTACGAGAGGCAAATTTATCCCCATCTTTGCGCGGATGTCTCACATAACAAAGACAGCCAAAAACCCGCAAATTATCATAACTAGGCTTACGACCAAAAAGTAATTCATACGGTGTACAACCTTTTAGTAAAACGGAAGGGGTCCGATTAATTAAATAGGCCGCACTCAAAATACATTCCCCCCAAAAATCAATAGGAAGGTTTGCTTGGAACCGAAGTGCCCTTGCTACATTTAGGATATGACGGTGTTTGCGTTCTACCCTCCCATTTTGCTGTGACGTTCCCGCACACGTGGTTTGATAAATAATGCCATGAGACTCAAAATAACTTTTAAGACTCGTAAACTCTCCCCCATTATCCGATCGAACCACTTTCACATCCATACTAAATTGTCTTTTGACCATGACAATAAAATTTTGCAACAATTGGTTCACCTCATCCTTATTCTTAATCAAATAGACCCAAACAGCTCGAGAAAAATCATCTACGATGGTCAAAAAATACGGACTTCCACAAGACGATAGAATACGATAATCACCCCATAAGTCACAATGAATCAATTCAAAAATAGCTTTGGCGTTATTCGTACTACTATTAAATTGTTCACGGGTTTGTTTAGCACGTAAACAAACATCACAAAAATCTGAAACATGTTTATTATTATCAAACGGTAAAAAATTAATGACACGCTTCGAAGGATGTCCCAAACGCAAATGCCATAAATTACCATCATCAGTCTCCTTACGTCCAGCCTTGACACGCGGTCCAACAGTCCCACGAAGTAAGTATAGCCGCCCTTGTTGTTCACCCGTACCAATCGTCTTCATCGATGCGCGGTCCTGCAAAACGCAATTTTTATCAGTAAAAAATACTGTACAATTGAGATCCGACATGAGTTGAAAGGCTGAAATAAGGTTACAATCAAAGTCAGGAACAAATAAAACATTTTTTAAAACTAAATTATTATATAATCTCGATGTTCCTTGTTGTGTAGCCTTGGCTTGCTTCCCATTGGGAAGTGTAATCATACAGGCCTCAATGACTTGTAAATTTTCCAACAAATCGGGGCAACCCGTCATATGATGGGTGGCACCGGAATCGAGTAACCAAAAAATTTCATGTTCCGTCTTACCATTCATCCGAGTGGTAGAAGGAGTCGCCTTAGAATGATTAACAAACGCCTCCCATTTCTCTTTCGGAACCGTGATATACTCCTCCTGATTCTCGGTAGTATCAGCACGCGCGTTATTACTCGCGCCTCTGCCACCCTTGCCGCTGCCACGGCCAGCCCTGCCACCACCACGACTTCGGTCTCGCCAGCCTTTCGGGTATCCGATGATATCAAAACAACGGGCACGAGTGTGACCAAATTTGTTACAGCTATCACAATGAGGACGAGCAACAGGAACATCCGGCTCTTTGCCTTCCTCGGGACGAACAGTAACGGAGGAAACAGGGACATATTGAGCAGCGAACCCCACTGGATCACTACGATTTTCGCTATCCCGAGAACCCGCAACGCGTCCCTTTGCCTTACCGTGTACTCCCTCTTCTTGAATAAGAGTAGAATATGCTTTATTCACAGAAGGGAGAGGCTCTTGCAGTAACAAATTGGAAGAGACAGTTGAATAAATAGAATTCAAACCCAACAGAAAGTCGTGTAATTTACCTTGGTCACGCTTGGTTTCAAGTTGTTTATTAATACCGCACTTACAACCACCACAATTGCAAACGGGATTCCGATCATATTTATCAAGATCGTCCCAGAGACGTTTCAGACGGCCATAATATTCAGAGATTGATTCGGTCTCGTTCTGTTTACAACTAGCAACGGAGCCTTTAATTCGATGCAATTTCGGACGTTGCCGACACTAAATCGCTGCTCTATGTCATTCCAGAGTTCCCGCGCATCTTCAACGTAGGTAATTGATGAACCGAGACGAGGTTCGATCGTGTTGAAAATCCAATTCACGATCATCGCGTTCACCATATACCAATCCTCAAGATCGTCTGAATCATCATCCGGCTGCTTAATCGTGCCGTCAATGAATCCGGTCTTCTTCTTGGAACGAAGGGCACCCTTCATTTTAACGGACCACTCATCATAATTGTCCCCGTTTAATTCAACAACAATTAATTTGTCCCCTGATTTATCGGAAGTAGAGAGGAAATAAGGGCTGAGTTTTGTATTTTTTGGCATATCGTCGGAGTCGGAATCGGAATCGACGTCACTTGAATGCGAACTAGCACTCTGTTCCGGCGGATTTGGGTCTGCGCCGTCACCGTCGCCACTCATAAAACGAACTCAGAAATACCCTTTCACTGATACCATGTAGAATTGTAGGGAAGATATTGTTGTATTATATTTTTGTTGTGTTTACAGGAGAACAAACTATGTACATATATTACAACTAAAGACAAAAACCCTAATAGCATATGACATGGGCTAATAAACACAACGTGGCCCATATAAACACGAAAACGATAATAAGATAAATATCGTATCTCAACATGTGTGTTTATATCAGTATCTTCAGATTGATCTCTGTGTTCCTCGGCATAATAAGTCGAGCATCTGTGCAACCTCATCCCAGAAATGCAGCCCTCGCGTTGTTTCCCTTGACCCTCGTTATTTGTGTGTGTGTGTGTGAGTGACTTTGGGTTCGCAAGTTGTTTCCTTTGTGATGTCACCTGGTACATTTGGAAGCATCTTGTAAATCACCGGAGAAATATGGCCTTGAGTTATCTTGTTTCTGCCATGTATGATGTATCATTCCATTTTCCAAAACATCAGTGAATTTTATTCTTACTTCAGCTGTTGCATAATCATTAGCTCCCTACAATGCCTGCCCTGAATTAAGCTTGTGTCACATGGAATAGAGTGACCTCGCTCAGGCCGTAGCAGCTATACTAATGTAGTAGTAATGTCTACACTGTGATGTCGCGAGCCTTCTTTAGTTCTTTGTATCTTAGCTCGCCATTTACATTTACCTATGGGCTAAGGCAGTGAGTACTTCATCTGATCGTGCTTACAAAGTTCAATTAAGCACACTATTCTCGCCTCTCATAACAGCGTGCCATTCATTCCTCGCATTTTACTCTCTCGTATGTACTCGTACTTCTGATGTGAGAGTATCATCCCGGCTTTACGATGGACCTCTGTCACATTTAGCTGCAAAACGCATCCAAAATCTGCATTCAACCATGAAGGCGCTAAAAAATCAATAGATTGGATGGATGTGGCATGTGCATAGGAAAAGGAAAAGATGCATCGGAAAAAAATAAAATAAGTTGTAAAAGGACATAGGAACCGAAAAAATTGCTTTCTCTAAAACGACTTGCATCAGAAAACAGAGAGCACCATAGCATTTGTATAGTATCCTGCGCGCAGCATATTTTTAGGTATCGTGTGTCTCCTTTGTGTCTCAACCTCCAATTCACATTCCATAACCGGTCACTTGTGGCCTTGTGGGCTTATTGTAACGAGTCATCCAAGTCCGGCCAACAACCCCTGGTGTGCTGTAGAGTGAAAGCTCATCCTCAGCCTCAGAGAGTCAGAGGTAGGAGCACATTGTGGAGTTTGAACTTTCAACTCTCCAGTTCGGTACAAAAAAGAAGAATACTAGATGTATCTACTGAAATATACGGATCTTGATATATATATATAGTAACCCACCATTTCAGATTAAAATACCTTGGTCATCATATTTTGAACTTGCAGAAGGCTCAACAAGTCGTTTTTTTCTAATTCAGTATCAATAATCTAACTAGACTTGTACGGTTGAGGAAAATAAGCAAAACTTGGAATCTTGAATGTATGCTTATTTTTCCAAAAAAGTATCAAGAATTTAATGGATCGGAGAGTGTTGATAGTCTTACTCTCCGATCATTATAGTACACCCGTCTGTCAATGGCGTTTCAGCCTGAGCAAATTGCAATTAAATTTATTACAGTAGCCTTTCTGAGGTTTCCTATGGCGCTAACAAAACTGCTAAGCATGCTTAACATGCAACAATACAAACTCTCGAACTAGAAATAAATAATTAAGCCGTGGCAGTCATCTTCTCTTCCTGTTCATCAAGGTTAAGAGCTTCCAGCAACTTGGGCCATGACTCAGGGATGCCTCCAGGAAGATCGAATTCTAATAGTTTTCCACGGCTCCGATAAAACTCCTCAAGTGGCTGGCTCTGAAAGCACGGTTCAACAGTAATATTACGTTAGTATAAAAACAACAAAGAACACAATACCGGAATCTAGCCATCACCAAGTATTTTATCAGCAGATCAACGAACACTGGAACTAACATTGGATCAAAGCAAAAGCATTCCAAATTCCCCAGGACACCAATGAACGGAGTAATTAGTAACTGACTAGTGACTGACTAATGCCTTAGCATATTGGCAGACTGGACTTCCACCATGGACTAGCAAAAATCGAGGGGCTTTGTATGGATGAAAAGATTTGGAGGGGAACAATTTCTGTTGCTTACAAAAGAGAGATTTTTATTTTATTTCCTACCGGTATATAAAAATCGCTCTAACAAAGAAATATTTGAACGAAAATTGATCCCCCCATACCGTTCCCCTTTTCTCTCCTCTTTTGATATCCAAATAACGGGTATATTACCACGTACAAAAATCACCTACTAATGATATAATTAGAGAAAAGTTGAGAGCTATATAAGCAGTTTAAAATAGGCAAATAACTATACCATTTCACTGTAAACACGAAGACGTTCCTTCACAACTTCTTCAGTATCATCAGCTCGCGTGATCATCTTGGAAGCACACTCTGCAGGAGGACTAAGGGGAGCCATCCTAATTCCAGGCTTCCCATTCTCGCCTTTGATATCAATGGTGGCAACATTGTAATTTTTACCACACTGATTGCAAACTCTTCTACCAAGACATTTTTCAATCAATGCTTGCTCAGGCAGCTTCAGATTAACCACCAAACCAATATCTGTCACCCCTTCCAATATTTCCTGCAAGAACAGAAAAGTGTAAGCAGCCGCCATCATGATAAATTGACAATCATATGGCATAAGATGAGAACAACAGATGGGCTTCCAACTAATTTTGGAAGGCACATCACCAACACCATTCTTGTGAATCAACCCCATCCCCATGATAACGCTTCTGTATTCCAACGATTATTATCTCCATGTATTCTAATATGATACAAATATGCTAGAATTTCTATTATTTGGGCATTGTATACGGATTCTCAATTAATGTGGTCATCTTAGGATAGTCTTAATGCATAACAGGTCAGAACAAAGAACATGGACTAAAAGGTAAAAAAATATCCACTTCCTGATGTAAAGAGCTATACATCAAGTTTAGAAAATGCAAGGTTCTTGGAGGATCAAATGCCATTAAGCTCGTTGATTCCATCATTTTCATAGTTACCCTCGAAAAGGAGATCAACTCAGCTCAATAGCTCACCGTGTGGTTCATTAACTTTGACTTAAATAGGCAAAATAATAGTGCCTGATACAAAAAGAGAACTAACCGCTTGTCTAATTGTGCGTGGAAATCCATCAAGAATGAAACCTGATTCACCTTTTGTCTCTCCGATCTCAAGCCTCTTTGACAACAAGGAAATAATTATCTCATCAGATACCAACTGTCCTTTGTTGACAATGTCGGCAAGCTGCAAGCAACAAGGAGCAAACTGTAAATGTCATATTCTCGCAAAGGATGACAAACACTCATAACATAAATATCACCCATCAAAGACATCAAGCACTCACAGCAACCACAAAAACACAGGAAACGGGATTGCCAATAACCAAAGTTTCTATTCAAAATTCAGAAAATTATCCAAGACGAGAACAGAAAAATGCGAACTTTAACCACCACGGCATCCTATCTTACCACCCTCACATCAGAGAATACTGAGTTTTCACCAAGTTGCATGCATATCTAGGCTACCTTCTAAACCTCCACAACTCACACATTACACGTGACCATAATTATCCCCGCCAAGTGAACATTCATTTTCAGTTTTCGCCACAAACAGATATTAGATCGAACAAATTTCCATCTTTCCTGCCTCCAACTAGCGGTAGGACCAGGCGGTCCGGTCACCCAGCTGAACCATGAAAAAATCAAATCTTTTAGCTGAAATTTTTGATTTTTTTTCTAATTTTCTTTATTACATTAGTAGATCTCCCGGCTTGAATTCTCCACTCCACCTAACGTCTAACGTCAAATCTTAACTCCACCACTGACTCGAACATCAAAAGCCGAAAAACCAATAACCCAACAAACCAAGTTCGGTAACTAAACAACATTAGCCAAACAAAAAACGAGCAATAATTTCTAACACAATAAATTGAAGATCCGATCTTGAGATTCACCATTTCGCAAAAAAGTCAACAATTTGCGTGAGCGTATTTTAATCAAAGGTATCTACCTGAGTGGCCAACGGGCCAGACGAGGATAACTCATGACGAACAAGATCACCGGTAGCGATATGAGGAACACCGAGAAGCTTCGAGAGCCGGCTAGCGTAAGTCCCCTTTCCGACACCGGGGCAACCGAGGAACACCCACTGGGTGCTACGGGAAGTCAGATCTGAGCGGCGAGATAAGGTAGACGACGGTGATTGGGTGGAAGTGGCAGCGGTGGTGGTGGTAGTGGTGGTGATGGATCGCCATAGACGAGGGAATGATGAGAGGGTTGAGGGTTTGGTGATGCGAGATATGGCGGCCATTGTTGTTTTCTCCGGAGAAAAGAGAGAGAGAGAGATGGGGGGAAGGAGTGTGGGAGGGGGGGGGTGGCGTCTCTCGGTCTTGTTCTCACGGAGATTTGTTAGCTAGGTTTGGGTGTTGTGGAGGCCACGTATTTGTCTATTTTGTGGATCTTGTACCATTGGAAAATTATGACCAAAGAGAATATTCCTTCTCATGTGTTTCCACTTTCCCTAATTTCCATGTGCTTATTTAGTAGGCATCTTTCCATTTCAAAAGCGTTCAAAAAAAAAATAAACTTAACTAAATAGAGTTGAGGTGAATTGTGTAGAGCTAAATTAATCGGAGAGTTCAAGTCCTTATTTATTTTAACTAAAAAGAGTTCAACTAAATTGAACTTTATGAGGCTGTATTGAACTGAAATAACGTCATGTTTTATCGGTTATTATAAACTGAACTGAATGAAGTTAAAGTAAGAGTTAATTTGTATAAATCTGAAATGAATTGACTGATGGAGGCTGAACTAAAATTAACTGAATAATGTTAAATTGAAAATAAAGTTAAGCTGAATTAAAATGAGCTGAAATTAAGTTAGAAATAACAAAGTTTGAGTGTTAATTTGTGAAAATATGGTTGATATAAATTATAAGGAACTGAATAGAGTTAAATTGTACTAGAATGAACTGAAATTAAGTCCAAAAAATAGGGCCTAAGAGAGCTAAGATGAAGTAACGCTTACTTTGTGAAAAGATAAGATGAACTGATATGAACATGATAGAGTTAAGCTGAACTAATTAAGTTGAAATTAAATAGGAATTTGCATTCTTTTAATTTGCATCTTCCAAGAGCACACCAATTTTGTGGAAAGCTACAAACATAAAGCGTGGTTGCCATATCATCAACTAAGGTAGAATATAGGGCTATGAATATAACACCCTGACTTACCAATGAGCCTTAAATCAGGAATTTCCTAGTAAACAAGGGCGTTGCCATTTCGGCTGTCTGAGGTAAGTATATAAAATAGACCATCGAATAACATTTAAAGTATATCTAAAGGGTGGTGCTCATTCGTGGACGAGTTTTACTCTTTTATGTACGGAAATGACCATTTTACCCTTTTATTTCATATTCCCAATTTTCATTTTTTTTTTCTCTAAATCCAATTGTCTCTCCCAATCCCACCACCTTGCCTCAACCGCCAACCACCGCCTCCTTTTACCAAATATTTAATCAATTTCTATCAAACATTTAATTAGTTTCGAGTAACCATATAAAGGTGACAAAAATTACATAGAAAGATCCGACTTTTGGCATAACCATTTTGTAAGGCTTTTGAAGATATATATGACCGCGTCTACGCATTTTGAAGCAGTATTCCACCCCTGCGAAATTCGGCAGGGACGATATGGCATTTGTTGGTGAATACTACGCATCTACGGCTTACAAGTTGTTGTAGATCTTAGGACTAAGAAAGTGCTATTAACTTGGATTACATCTCAAAATCGAGTCAGGATGTCACGAGTCACGACTATTATAAAGGCAGAGATTAGATTATTACTTGATCCATACGAGAATTAGTATCTATAGATGTGTAATTTTGACGGATTTGAAAATTTTGATTAATTTCGTGAGGGAGAGAATTAGAGAGTGGGGAAATTAGAGAGAAGTTTTTTGTTTTTAGGCCGAGGGTATAAAATGGAAAATTAATGAAAAAAAGTTCATAAATGAGTAAAACTCGTAGATGAATGAGCAACTACGTATCTAAATATATGTTACAACTCTACAACGAAAAGAACATCAACCAACTCTATACTGTAACTCATAACTATTAAGCTACTAGCACATACATCTCTATATCTCGTCATTAGTCTGACCCAACAACAACAAGCACCTAAAACATATCTGACTGATCACCATTTGGTGGCAATATCAAATGGTTCACCGCAGACACAAACAAGAAAGGAGAAAGATAAGATAAAATACCACAAAGTCAGTAAGGGACACAAACTAGTAAATAACAAGAGATTACACACTGAATAAGGCACAAACAACTCCAAACTCCCGTATCGATTAGTAACTGGCTACACATCGCAACGTGTAGTCCTACCAAATTACCCATCGAAACAGGTAATTCACACCGCCAGTGGGAATGAAAGCTTTACCATCTAAGCCCCGCTCATCGCAACGAGCGTATCCAGATCATTAATGTGCATATCCCCCTCGCGACGGGAGCCACGAGCGGCGAACATGAGGTTGAAATCATCTCCCGATAATGATCCCAAGACAACATCATAACCATTAGAATATCATAATAATCATCATAACATAATCAATTCATCTCAATCATATTATATACAACATCGTCACATACACATTGACAACCAACACTGACTTCGTAGGAAAACCTACCTTTCGCAACCATCGTCGCAACCAAGCCACAACGCAGTCATGTCGTCTCCTACATCCGTCCTACAACGAAGCTACTGCCCATTACTAACCCAAAGGGTATAACTAAGGTTAAGACTACGATAATAAACTTATTGGTAAACAACGAAGTATCGACGGCGACAACATTCGACTTATCGATTCCCTGCTCACGTCATAGCTTCCACGGCGGGGGCTCATCAATGTGCGAGAGAGGATAAGATGTTGAGGAAATAGGGAGAAAGTCGATTTAGAGTTATCAGGTTTAACAAAAATGATTTAGATTAAACCTCCGTTATACATAATAACCCGTTGGTTCAAACCGTACTAGCTAGGTCGAGTACCTTTTTACCTAGGAGGTACAAAGGTTCTCCCTTTCGCCTCTCACTAATGACTCTCTCTACGGTCAATTGTCGATCAATGGGTTCCTAAATGACGGGTATTATAGTCTTCCCCTTTAAAGAAACTTCGTCCTTGAAGTTCGTCCCATCCTTCCCCGGACAAAACAAACGGTCAAACCATAGAAGGCTATCTATCCCTCTTATTCCACTACTACTAATTACCGGTTCCAAAACAAGATATAGCCACTACAACACATGGTCTATTAACTATCAGAAACTCAACTATCAATGACTGTATCACACAATACATTCTATCATGCAATAATATACTCCACAAGGACCACAACCAACCATAACATAGTCCACAACCAATATGTTCATCATAACATTGTTATCCTTACGCATTAATTGACACCAAAACAAAGGATAAGCGGATATTACTACATAATACTATAAGATTATTGACAACCGTAATGTAATATAGCTGACAGTTTACATGAAACAAGCACCAAAGTTGTCATTCTACGCTATTTTTGCCGCGATAATATCTATCCCTCTTAAAAGGAACTTCATTCCCAAAGTTCACATTTGAATCATCACCCACGAAACGAAAACATAATAAAACAGACTACACATTCCGGCCCTCGTGTATGAACTAACATATCACTCTATAGACGCATGAATATCGATTAAATGTTCACTATTATTTAGTATCACTAACCCGGAGCGCTTGGGGTCCTGTGACAACAACCACATAACTTAACTTGCTAGTTTTAATCTAGTTGATCAATCAGACAACGAAAAAAGACTCAAAATTTCTTTCCCACGGTAGTACTCGGTCGAGTACCTGGGCCTAATCGGTCGAGTACAGTGTATCCAGTCGAGTGCCCAACGTACTCCGGTTGAGTACACTCTAGACACGTCTCAAAGTGCTACTGGACAAATGTACTCGGTCAAGTAATGGTACATACATACTCGGTCGAATACCACTATATACTCGGTCGGTGAGGTAGAAGGTAGAAGTACCACTCTAGACGTAAGAATCTCTCATCTACTCCTCTAAAATGTGATAACCAAGCAACTTTATCTATATTATAGATTCAGTTCATAATAAAATGACCAAACATATTGAACTAAACCTATAAAGAGTGATGCATCGTTCTTATGTACCTGTTTTTTGTGAAAGCTATTGCCTTTTGTTTTTTTAAGACAAATGTGTACTAGTTGTGAGTTGTGAACACTAGTTCGACGAAGATGAAAGACAAAGAAGAGGTGGAGAAAAGAGCAATTTGTGTGTGAACGAACCAAAAGCCACAAAGCTCATCTCATGTCCATAATTCCCAACGGCAAGTCTCAAGTCTGAAGTCCCTGATTACAGAATCTAACAACAGAATCTCCCTCCAAAGAAGATGTTGCACCAAACAATACCAGTCTCTACTTCCCCAACATTCTTCCCAATTCAACCATCCCTTCTTAAACCCTCCCTTAATTACCCCTTTTCCTTCTTCAAACCCCTCTCTCCCCCAAAACTTCCCCTTTTTAACCAACCCCGTTTCGCCATCTCCGCCATTTCCAGCTCTTCAGGTAACCCCTTTCCCCTTCATTTCTATTTTAATTAAAGGTAAACAATTGATTGATTGATTGATTGATTGGTAGCAGAAATTGGGTCAGTGGTTGATACTGACAGTATCGTCAATGAATTGGATAAAGTTCGGGTTTTTGATTTGACTGGCAATGGGATTCCGATCACTGATTTGTGGAAAGATAGGAAGGCTGTTGTTGCTTTCGCTCGTCATTTTGGGTACTTCTCATCTTCTTTAATTTACGTATTTACTTTTCTCTTCTGAGTTTTTAAAAAAAAATGTTTTTACGCCCCATATAATTGATTGTTGTGCTCCAGATGCGTGTTTTGTCGGAAGCGTGCAGATTATCTTGCGTCAAAGAAGGTAATCCTCATGATTGAATACCGCTGTTATCTATTTTTACATTAGTACGGCGATTACATGCTCAATGACTAGATTTTAGTTCATGACTTCATGGTATTCAAGAAAGTTCCCTGAGCTGTGTGTGGAGGCTTCAAATTTGGAAAAAAATTGTTATTTCCATCTCTAATGGAGTAAACGACTCATTGATCTTTGGTTTTGGGACTCTCTGAACTTGATGTAACTCCGTGTTTTTGTTTTTGTTGTTGTTGTTGTGAAGTAGTGATCATTTTATTCAATCCTTCGCGCATTTTTCATTTTGGGTTATTTGGAAATAATCTTTCTGTGTGGCTAGCACATGGGTAAGGTTGCGTACATCTAATCCCGCCCGCTTATCGTGTAATTTGTGGGAGCCCTTGTTGTTGTAATGATGGGTCTAGTACAAGAAGTGACAAGGCTCGAAAGTAATGCCATTGTAACTTTATAATGATGGGTCTATTACTAGAAGTGACGAGCCTCGAGTGTGTGTAACTTTTCTTTGAAGGAGAACTGTATGATGTAATAAGCCCTCCTTCTCAATATAGAATTTACTTTGAGCATTTTGCATTCAATCGTACGTTTGTGAGTATGATCTGATTTTATTTCTACGTAAATATGTATGTCCGTTGGCATATGATATAACGTGAACATGAGCAACATTTGTGTTCTCCAGTTGCTCATGTGTTACATGGTTTAAACTTTGGCAGGGAGAAATGGATGCTGCTGGTGTAGCACTTATTGTGATAGGACCAGGAAGTATTGATCAGGTATGTTACTTTTTCGGAAGCAAGCATCTACCTGGGTTGGCTAGGTACATGCCTACTTCTGAGGATACATGTTTGTTTTCTTTTCCCTATGTATGGCTATCCTTTGAATGTGGTTTTAATTGTGACAGGCCAAAGCATTTTACGAGCAAACCAAGTTTAAAGGAGGTATTTTTTCTTCCGTTTGATCAGATCAATCATCTGAAGTTTAACGATGTTAAAGACCTACACTTGTAGCGTAATAATACGGCATTTAGAAGTCAGAACTAAACAGTGTCAGGAACTGGTGATATTCTCATTGGTTAATGCTAGAGTACTCTCTCAAACATGGTTCACAGAAACTGTTGGTCACCAAGTCATTGTTTTTGTTTCCGAATTGACTACTGTAAAGTATATACTGGTTCAAAATCAGTTCCATTTCTGTAGATATTACAAGCTTTGATGATAATTTTGCTTAGGAAATGGCCAAATCATTTTGACTCTTTAGGATAGCCAGAAGTATTAGTGTTCTTGAATTATTCTTCACTGGACACACAGTTGATGCTTTTGCAACTCTTCAAACTTTGATTTTATATGAGGAAAGTTGAGTAATAAGGTGCTTTTTATTTTTCATGTAGTTAGTATCTATCCTTTGAGCTTTAAATTTGCTCAAATGACTTGCTAAACAGCCATCACTTCCTTCCTCGTACAGTAACAATCAGTCAATGCAATTGTCTATGCAATTTCATTTTAAGTAACTCAAAAGCAACCTCTCTGCCTTATACCACAGTGGTGACGTTGAGTCGTTGAGTACATCTGACCCCCTTAAACAAGCAGGAGTCGGTGAGGCACAGGGTAATGTTGTTGGCTTGTAGTACAAAGTAATAAGGCGAGAGGATCCTGCTAATGTTGTTAAGTAATAACTAATAAGGTGAGGTGATCTGGCTGTTTGGGCTTATATGGCGATTCCTTGGTGTAAACTCTTCGCTGATAGTTGTCCGTTGTTAACCAGATCAACATCTCCATCATCCTGTAAACTCTGCGGCTGTTAGTCTCAAGCTGCCTAAGTTAATGTTGTTGGGTCCCATCCAAGTTTTTCCTAGTGAAAGTCCACGGACCATGCTGCATGTTTTATGAATGCAAACATGAATAGTTTGGATATGTTCATGTATGGCCGGTGATTGCAAACACTGAGAATTCAGGAAAATGTCTACTAACTTTAGTCCATAAAGTTAGATAGCTTGTAAAATGAATTGTGTTGGTTTGTTCCTATATAAAGGACTCCGCAGTTCTTCATTTTGGCAGAGAGGAGAAGGAGAGCTTACAACAGATCTGTACTTCAGTGGAAATGTACTTCAGTGGAATTTGCTAAAGTACAAGGCAGATCTCACTTTATTTGTGGATACTCACATAAATCGAACAAGGGTTTTTGATAAGGGTAACTGTTCAACCGGGTTTCAGCGCGTGCGGGAGTATAACTGGGATTCTCTTACAATAGTTAGAGGGCTAGTGTAGGGGTATAATTGGTGGTATTTCAAAATTCCAATTGTATTGGAGGTCTAGTGGATACTTATCTGCATTCCTAAATCATTGTTGGGTCCAAATTCGGTGTGTAATTTGGGCCGCTTACAATGTGGTGGCACTATCTTTATAGTGACACTATATTAATAGCATGGTTCAGTCAATTGTAGGTTTTACCTTCTCCTAGGAAGGTTTTGCCCCCGCTATTGACCCTAGATCTTGTCTCAACTTATTATTGTGGTTTATTTTACTTTTACTTCATTTAACGACCAGTGCTTCCATTGTATGGGGGAGATACGAGTTAGTTTCTCAACAAAGAAAAATGGGTTTGTTGAGCATGCTAGGAATAGTATGCATATGACGGTGTCGGTGCGTTGGACGGTGTCAGTGTCAGTGTACAAGCTTTTCAACTGTGCATGTTTTAATTGCTCAGCTGCAACTCTAATAGCAGGCCATGTTATTGCCCTTTATCTGTGAATCAACTTTGCTGATGTTTGGGGAGTGGGCTAGGGACTTGATGATGTATTGATGTAGTCTACTTCAAAGAAAGTGTTCAAGAATACAAACTATAATGTATGGTTAAGACATTTACCAATGTGCTTATTCCCCAGGGCTTTTGTCCGTTCTTTCAATTCAAGAATAGGCAGAAGATAATCTATCAAGCCCAGTGAAATGCAAGAATTTCTGCAAGTTCTCCAAGCTTTTTGTCCACCGAGCACTGGCTGCCACTCATTGTGGTTTTGGGTTGGGTATTTTCTTCCGTTTTAGAGGCTATTGACTTTCACTTCAAAAAAAAAGGAGTAAGATTGTGAGAGGCTACGGTAAATAAAGGATGAGTTACTAATATTCCTCCCTTTAAACTACCAGTAAATTAATGTCCTACAATACATTGGACTTCGGTGCTCTATGCTTAAGTATGTTTTGCGGTATCCTAGGGAAAGTGATCTGTAGGCAGTGGTGAATTTGCGCTTTACTGTCTGGTTATTTTTTTTTCCAATTTAAATTGAAGAGTTTGCTGAAGTATTTCATTTTTGTACTTAGTTCATTTATATTGTATGTAACTTAATTTGTTGTCCAAGACAACTAAGCCTATTTTGTCTTTATTGTCTCAGAAGTTTATGCAGATCCAGAACATTCCTCATATGAGGCACTGAGGTTTGTTTCTGGAGTCACAACCACATTCACTCCAAAGGTGCAAAAAAGCAGATTACTTGGAACTGATCTTGGAAATTGTCTTTTATTCATGTAAGAAGTTTATTTGTTTATATTTTGTAATGCAGGCTGGATTAAAGATAATTCAGTTATACATGGAAGGTTATAGACAAGACTGGGAACTTTCATTTCAGAGGGACACTGTATCCAGAGGTGGTTGGTACGTTAACAATAATTCCTACATAGTGGCATGAGCACCAGCATACTCATATTCAGTTGCTTATGTCAACTTACTGTAACTGACCCTGGCTGTTTTATTATGATAGCCATTACTATACACAAGTTTTCACACTTTTCAGTATCAAGCATGCGGAAACAACATCTCTGTGATGAAAACACAATGATAAAATCACGTACATCCAACCCCTATTACCCTGTCATACAGGCTGTTAATGTTTTCAGCGCATCTCTCTCACATGTAAAATCTAGTTAACTTAAACATTCTGGCGATGAGTCGTCCGGAAACATCTCTTTATTAAACCAAGACATGGTAGGTTGCGTACACCCATTCCACCCCATAAGAAGGTGTGGGTCTAAAGTTGCCACTCTAAACATTAATGGAGATTAGAGAAGATGTGTATAGGAATGATAGAAAACCCATACTTGCCATTAAACTGATGCTAGATTCAAAAAGTTCACTACACATCTTGAATCATAGCCTTCTAATGAATTTAAGATGCCCTCTTCTAAATCGTCGAAATCTTTGATGGGCCCGTGTTTTAAGAACACATTGAAGCCCGTAATAGATGGCATTGTCCTAAATTGCAGCCTTAAATTATCTGCATTGAAGTGAGTAGCATTTGGAATATGCATGCAACCTTCTACGACTTATAAATTTGCATCTCACATTTTATTCAATCTTCTCATGGCTGAACAGATTAGGTTAATATACTGAAGTTAATATTGGCTAGCTAAGTGTATCTCTGTCTCATGTTGAGTTCCTTTCTTTTGTGATCTCAGGCAACAGGGTGGTATCATTGTAGCTGGCCCTGGTAAAACCAACTTTTCTTTCATTCATAAGGTAGAAACCTGGTTTGATCAAGATCTTATGTAATACGTCCACATTCATAATAAGATACTCTCCCGTAAGATTAGAAAAATGCAACCTCTTTACGTGCACTCTGTATGCAATGATCACATGTAGATCCATTGGTGTGCCTATACTGATCGTCACATTATGTACACTGTAAGAATATAATCGAGCTACATTCTGTTTTAAACAGGATAAAGAAGCTGGCGATGATCCGCCTATTGAAGATATTCTGGAAGCATGCTGCACCCCAAACGATGATTGAACTCCATTGAAGCCTATTCCCTCTTATACCGATGTATAGCTGGCACTATGTATTACTATGTTTTTTTTGTAAAAATGCATTTTGTGAGTGATATTTAGAATACAAATATAAATGCCTCTGTTTTGTATCTGCCTCTTTCCTGTTGTTTGTTTCAGCTTTTTTGTTCTCCATAGGCCATAGCTCTTAAAGGCATTGGGGACAAGTTATAGCATAAGTGACCTAGGGCGTAAACAAGTGTGAGGTTTGTTCCACATTTTGGATGATAATGTATAATACAAATTGGATGTTTGGATTTTTGATCCGACAATTTTGGACATCAAAATCCGGATATCCGAATCTTTAGATTGGATATTGGAGGGTGAAAAGTTCTAATATTGGTTGCAGATATTTGATCCCGTCAGCCCTAATAATTTATGCATATGCTGCCCAGGCAGCCTGCATGGTAGCTTGTTTTGAGGCAATGAAGTACTGTTGAGCTACTGCATTCCCGTAGCTTTTCTGTTAGATTAGTGCCGCAGTGATAATTTTTTACTAGGAGTGTTGCTTTATTATCTCCTGCGGATCAGCCCTAACAATATGGTTGGTTATGACTGAATCCAACTAGGCAACTAGTGCTAAAAAATGTCACTACAGCGCTGCACTTTCTGGAGGATATGTTCTGAAATCGCAGATAAAGGATCTGTTTGAGGAAGAAAGTGACAAGATAGCCACTTAAAAAGATATTGAGGACCGGGTTATTATGCAAGTTATGCATTATTCAGAGCTTTATAATCAGCTTTCAAACTAATGTACTGGAAGTGTTACTGATATTTGCAAGCAAAAATGATGGATTTGATGCCGTGACTCCAAAATTGCTTGCACATTGAAGAAAGAAAAAGATGGAAAGAAAGAGCTGTTAGTACGGCTTCTCAGGCTGCAGAGAGAGCCAAGAATGATAGAATGAGGTACAGTTTAACCCTTTACATACTTGTCCTCTTATTTTGCTATTTTTTTTATAAATCTCTGTAGCCTTTCCAGTATTCTATCTTTCCAATATCATGTTTCTTTGTATTTTTCCTTCTGTATTCCCAACTATAACTCCAAATCTAAGCAAACCCACTTAATCTTGTTATGGTGTAGAGGGCGTGAGGCATATGAGCATATCATAAAAGTTAGGATAATGCCATGTATGGCTTCTCATTTGCCCTCTTTCATCTCTTTTTCTCATCTGTTTGGTTTATGTCTTGCCAATTTTGATGGAATTATGTTTGTTGTTCACTTTGACTGCTTGACAGCTTTGTCTGGCTGCTTGACAGCTTTTTCTGGCTACTTCCTGTTTTATGTAGCTATGTGCCTATGTTCAGTAATATGTTGTTGTCATGTTCTCGTGTTCAGTCATACTAATGATTCTGACTTCTTATTGCTATTTTAGCCATGATAATCTATTTCATTCGACTAATTTTTCTTTGCTTTTAAGACCGTGTATCTTGAACTTGGGAACTACATGTACAACTCTTAGCATCAACTGATAATGCGGCAATAGGATTGCTGGAGGAAATTGTACATTCGTGGGTTAATGTTGTGCATGCGTGTGCTATTTCATTTTAACCAGATCATGTTGGTTTCGCCTAAATAACTCTGTTAAAGTATTGCCAACATCCGAAAGTCATTGTTTCTGTTTAATTTTTATAGTTAAATATTGTTAATTTTTATCATGATATTCTTCGCATCAGTACAAATGTAATTGATTAATCGTATTATTATTTTTTAAAACTTACAACAATTGTGTTATGTGAAAAAAGTGTGTTAAAGTCGACATTAGTTCAAAGTCAAATGTAGATTATATAAATGAGAATGAGGGAGTACGATGTAATACTGCTTCTAGGTGTGTAAGGAAGGAGAGTAATCTATTAATGGTCATGTGATAGTAATGTAACCTATAAGTAATGAAGTTTCCAGCTCAAAGAAGTCCATTATCTAACTGTTTGTCGCTTTTAGTTTACTTTACCTCACATTATAATTATTTCTACAGTTCTATGTGATTACAGTGCGGCTGTCTTTCTATCAGTTCAGCTGCATATATGTATGAGTAGGGCTGAACAGGCGGAGATTAATGGCGAAGTATTGGAAGAGGGAGAGAGTAGATAAAGACGAGGGATCTCGGGTGCATGAAGTGGCGCTCGCCGTCAACCAACTGCCGAACTTGGCTTCTCTTCATCCTTTGCCATGTAAGTCATCATGCATATGCTTTATATAGTCCTTAAATAGGAGTTTAAGTGATAAAAGTTTTTGATTTTGCGCCCACGCAGTACACTGTAGGTAAAATTTTTGATAAATATACCAAGGCTGAAAGACCAAAGTATAAAACATAGAATAAAACAAGAGGTACAAAAACTAGTTCAAAACCAAGACAATAAAACAAGTGGGACTCGAAAATAAGAAGAGAATAAAACACGAGAATACAAAATACGATTACAAATTACAACTGTGTACTTGACAAAATTAGTTGAAAATTTTGCTTCATTAGATGAAGGGAGAGAGCAATTCCTAAAGTATGGTCTACCTCTATACCAAGCGGCTCTTGAGGGTGACTGGAATGCAGCTGATAGTATCATTACACAATCATCATACTGGATGAATGCACCGATTAACAAGAACAATGACACGGTTCTACACATAGCAGCTGCAGCTAAACATACAGATTTTGTGAGAAATTTGGTTAACAAGATGAGCGCAGTTGACTTGGAATATACAAATACTCTTGGAAACACAGCCTTCTGCTATGCTGTAACAACTGGGATTGTCGAAATGGCAATAGTGATGGTGGAACAAAATACAAGATTGCCTAATATCAGGGGTAGTGATGCCATGTCTCCGCTTCAAATGGCTATCTTGCTTGGCCATAAAGATATGGTATTATATCTCCTTGATCTCATTGATCATGATAAAATTCCAGATGCTGATCGTATCGAGTTACTCACCAGTTCCATTGAATCTGATTTGTTTGGTAAGTTCATACAGATAATGTCGTCTGTTTCATAGTATTCTTCCTGTTTGAGCTTTAGAGAACTTTACCCTTTACTCTGTTTTATCTATAGTATGATATTAATAGGTAAAAAATCTTAAAGTAACCGTTTGTTTTGTGCAGATGTGGCGCTTTACTTTTTGCAAAGGGATAAAACTTTGGCTGTACGCCGGGATGGAAAGCAAGAAACGGCATTACATACACTAGCTCGAAAGCCTTTAAAAACTCACGAGGATGGGAGTAACTTATCATGGAAAAGATTCGTCAAATTATGTCAGTAGACAAGATTCTTTATTTTCGTTTACATAGATTTCTGTATAGGACTGTCTTATTATCGTATTTACATATTATAACCTTAAAACATTAGTATCTCCCCATTTCAGTTGCTTATTTGAAGCAATAACGTCTAATGGACCTTAATTGACCCTATAGGGAGGAGCAACAATGAAGAACAAGTTTCAAAGGAACCAACAATGGCAATCAAATTGGTGAAGGAACTTTGGGAGGAAGTCATAAAACAAGACGATCAGTATATCTCAAACATCATTGGACAACCTTGGCGTTTGTTATTTGTTGCTGCTGAAATTGGGAATGTTGATTTCTTAACAACACTTATACATTCTTACCCTGATATTATATGGAAAGTTAATGCCAAGAACCATAGCATCTTTCATGTTGCTGTAAAGTATCGGCATGAAAACATCTTCAAGATTATACACGAGGTAGGAGCAATAAAAGATCTGATTGCTGCTTACACTGAACCAAGCACTGGAAACAATATGTTGCATCTTGCTGCTCAACAAGCACCACCACAGCGACTAAATTGTGTTTCCGGTGCAGCTTTGCAAATGCAACAGGAGCTACTCTGGTTTCAGGTGACCACTCCTGCATCTCATATTCTTTTTTTATCGACTGAACCACATTATTTGGTGCTCAGAAGTCTATGGTGACATAAAGGGGTATAATGTACATAAGTTTTTCAATGTATCTGAAACTCGAATAAAATTTTCAGGTGGATTATGCATTGACAGACTGTTTTGTGACCGTTCTGTCATTAATTACATTTTTTACTAAATTTAATCTAATTACTGTGACCAGCAGCAGCATTCTCCTCTACACCCTTTTCTCTGTTTCCTTTTCAAAATTTCATGGAATTCTCTCCCAGAGTTGCTCATTATGTTTACGAAAATGTTCTTACTAGCATGCATGATATGTTCATGTCAATATCGACCATGAATTCAGAAATTGTATAATTATGTGCGAGGCATGAGAAGCTAATACTGTGTTCCAACTTTTAACATTTGTGTAGGCTGTGAAGGAAATTGTTCAACCTCAATACGCAATAGCAACAAACAAGAATGGAGAAACTCCGCTAGCATTATTCACCAAAGAACATGAAGAACTAAGAACAAAAGGAGAAGAATGGATGAAAACAACAGCAAATTCTTGTACTCTAGTCGCTACCCTAATCGCAACAGTTGATTTCACAGCGACATTCACATTACCTGGTGGGACTAAAAGCAACGGTTCTCCCGTGCTGGTAAATAATGCATCCTTCTTGGTTTTCTCGATAGCTAATGCAATATCTCTGTTTGCTTCATCTGCTTCCATTTTGATGTTCTTATCAATCCTAACTTCACGGTATGCTGAACGAGACTTTCTCAAGTCATTGCCTCGCAAGCTGGTCATCGGACTTGTATCTTTGTTCATCTCTATAACATCAATGATGGTAGCTTTTATGGCGACATTCTTGATTATTTTCAGAGAGGGAGGAAGATGGGTTTTATTTCCAGTTAGTTTGTGTGCATTTGTGCCAGTAATCCTCTATGGTTGCCAAGAGTATTCTCTTATGTTCGACATATTTCGATCAACGTACAAATCTCGAACATTGTTCGAGTTTACTGGAAAACGAATACTTACTTGGAGAATGTAAATTGCGTTCTTGACTTTTACGGTCAGCATTTTTATTGTGGAGACGATGTTAAGCTGTTAACTGCTAACATCTATGGGAGAAACTGGCCACAATATCAGTCCAAAACGTTTTGCATGTACTATCCGTGACAAACTGAAAACGGATAACATTCCTCACACAATAGTTTGGAAGGACAAATAGAGAAAAATTGAGCATTTTATAGATAATGTCACTTACATTTTATGAGAGGAACATAATCGGTCTTCCATGAAAATTTGCCATATTAGCAAAACAATGTAAAACAGGGCACAAATGCAAAGATAACGGAAACAAAGGAACCCTCTACACCTACGTGACATGTCATAAAATGGTTAACAATTAGATCATTAATAATGACTTAAATTAGAGTGGATTTAATTGTTTTCACTTGGACCTTGGCTTAAACCAAAATATGAAAATAAATACACTTAATAACCGTTCTGAAATTATCTATCTAAACTTGAAAATATAAGATAAAATATGTTGATATTTGACTTGATTCCAATCATATGGATATGACTTATCAAAGATAATGAGTGCACATGAATGACACCCAATTTGAAAGAGTTATTGATGAAACATAAGATGAGTATATGACCTTTATATATCGATCCTTATTTAATATGAGTGACCTAGTTGTTATCTTTACGGTAATAACTAAATTAAAAACCTTCAACTACTTATTTAATTCCGTTTAAAACTAAATCAACCAAACATCAAATTGTCCAAATACTCTAGACCCGATTCCAAACCCCGCAACTAAAGACAACGGTAAAAAGTAAAGGAAGCAATTGGGTCAGACTGGTCGGGTCATATCTGGTCAACCTACCTTTTTTAGGTTGAGTGTGTTTGGGTTGAGTTATTTTAGGTAAGATGATGTATTGAGTTGGGTCAAGTCATTAGCGAGTCAAATTACTCTATTGCATTACTTCGATTCTGACCATAAAGTTTAGTTTTCAACCATTATTTGATTTAATTATTTCTTTACTAAATTAAACATGTTCAACTAAAAACTAAATCACTTTCAGTTTGATCAATAAGTTTAATAATTATCGAATCATCAATTTAATTGCAACATTTTAAATTCTGCCGAGTCAGGTCGGGTCAAGTCAAGTTTACGAGTTTTAGTACCAAACAAGCAAGATTAATGAGACCATCTCCAAACAAGGTCATGAGGGTGGTCATGACCTTTGTTGGTCATGGTTAGTGAGATAATTAAGCTAATTAATTGATGATCATTTTGCTAATTTGTGACCATATGCTCAACCAAGGTCAATTTGTGACTATTGTTGAACATTTGTGACCACCATGTGTACAATTTTTATTGGTTCAAGAATTAAAAAACAATAAAATGATTGGTAAAAGAGATGTTTTGGTAAGGTAGAAAATGTGATAAGTGGAAATGGTTATGTTGATAATCTAGATCGTGACCTCTGCTTTGGGAATAAAAGCAGATCAAGATAAATAAGGTGAGATTAAAGTTAAAATCGAATTGCGACCTAATTATCGCGACAACTGTTTTTGGATGGTTTGATAGACTGATACACATAGATTGGTAAATGAAGACACGGTATCTAATGTCCAAACCCACACGAAAATAAGCCCAACATGAAACAACAGCAAAGCCCTAACCCACTCACATCACCAAACTCGATACTCCCTTCCAACTAAACCCTAAAAATGTCTTCCACAACCGCCGCCGTCCGCCCCTTGGTCTCTGTCCAACCACTCGACTCCGACATGTCCACCGACACTACCCTCACCGCCCCACTCCCTGAAGTCATGAAAGCCCCCATCCGTCCCGATGTTGTCAACTACGTTCACTCCAACATCTCCAAAAATTCCCGTCAACCCTATGCCGTTTCCCGCAAAGCCGGTCACCAAACCTCTGCCGAATCCTGGGGTACCGGTCGTGCTGTCTCACGTATCCCCCGTGTTCCCGGTGGTGGTACCCACCGTGCCGGACAGGGTGCCTTCGGTAACATGTGTCGTGGTGGTCGCATGTTTGCTCCTACTGAGATCTGGAGGAGGTGGCACCGTAAGATTCCAGTTAACCAGAAGCGATACGCTGTCGTTTCTGCTGTCGCTGCTTCCGCGATCCCGTCTCTCGTGACTGCTCGCGGTCACAAGATCGAGACCGTTCCGGAACTTCCTCTTGTCGTCTCCGACTCCATTGAATCAATTGAGAAGACATCTGCTGCAATGAAGGTGCTTGAGAAGATCGGCGCTCTTGCCGACGTCGAGAAGGCGAAGAACAGCGTCGGAATCCGTCCTGGAAAGGGTAAAATGCGCAACCGTAGGTACATTTCCCGCAAGGGTCCACTCATTGTGTACGCAACCGAAGGCGCAAAGCTAGTCAAGGCTTTCCGTAACATTCCAGGTGTCGATATCTGCCACGTGGACAGACTCAGCTTATTGAAATTGGCCCCAGGAGGTCACCTTGGAAGGTTTGTGATATGGACCAAGGGTGCCTTCGAAAAGCTGGATTCGATCTTCGGTGGGTTCGACAAGGTGAGCGAGAAGAAGAACAAGTACCTGTTGCCAAGGGCGAAGATGTTGAATGGTGATTTGGCTAGAATTATTAATTCTGATGAGATTCAATCTGTTGTGAGGCCGACGAAGAAGGGTATTACAAGGGCTGTGCTTAAGAAGAATCCATTGAAGAATTTGAATGTTATGTTGAAGTTGAACCCCTATGCTAAGGCTGCCAAGAGGATGGCTATGCTTGCTGAGAACCAGAGGGTTGCTGACAAGGCCAGTAAGATTGGCAAGAAGAGGTCTACTCTCTCCAAGGTATAAATTTTCTCCTCTTTTTTATTTTGATTTCTTTAATTCGTTTATTCGTTTTTGTTTACTGTATTCGTATGTTTGTTTTGTTAATTTCTCGCGTTGTTTGTTCGTTGATTGATGGTATTATATGGCTGTTCATTTGTATATCTTGATTGATATTATGTTTTGTGGATATGATACTTGTTAAGTCATTTCGTTAATACAAAAATTCTTACTTGTGATGGTTATAAGTTATAAGGGCACATTCACAACAAATTTATGTTAGAAAAGAAGGGGGTAACTGACACGAGCAGGAGTGGCTTGTTTTTGTTGATCCTCTACTCTTGTCTGTTGACTGATTTTCTTATCGTAAGATATATTGATTTGCTAGCGAGATGCTAGTTGTTTATGCTTAATAGGATCATAATTATTGTACGGTTTTTCGAAAGAAGTTATGTGATTGATGATTCATCTTTAAATGAATTGGCGGTGTTTCGAAAAGGCGAACTAGAAATAATAATTAAGCCGTGGCAGTCATCTTCTCTTCCTGTTCATCAAGGTTAAGAGCTTCCAGCAACTTGGGCCATGACTCAGGGATGCCTCCAGGAAGATCGAATTCTAATAGTTTTCCACGGCTCCGATAAAACTCCTCAAGTGGCTGGCTCTGAAAGCACGGTTCAACAGTAATATTACGTTAGTATAAAAACAACAAAGAACACAATACTGGAATCTAGCCATCACCAAGTATTTTATCAGCAGATCAACGAACACTGGAACTAACATTGGATCAAAGCAAAAGCATTCCAAATTCCCCAGGACACCAATGAACGGAGTAATTAGTAACTGACTAGTGACTGACTAATGCCTTAGCATATTGGCAGACTGGACTTCCACCATGGACTAGCAAAAATCGAGGGGCTTTGTATGGATGAAAAGATTTGGAGGGGAACAATTTCTGTTGCTTACAAAAGAGAGATTTTTATTTTATTTCCTACCGGTATATAAAAATCGCTCTAACAAAGAAATATTTGAACGAAAATTGATCCCCCCATACCGTTCCCCTTTTCTCTCCTCTTTTGATATCCAAATAACGGGTATATTACCACGTACAAAAATCACCTACTAATGATATAATTAGAGAAAAGTTGAGAGCTATATAAGCAGTTTAAAATAGGCAAATAACTATACCATTTCACTGTAAACACGAAGACGTTCCTTCACAACTTCTTCAGTATCATCAGCTCGCGTGATCACCTTGGAAGCACACTCTGCAGGAGGACTAAGGGGAGCCATCCTAATTCCAGGCTTCCCATTCTCGCCTTTGATATCAATGGTGGCAACATTGTAATTTTTACCACACTGATTGTAATAGGATCATAATTATTGTACGGTTTTTCGAAAGAAGTTATGTGATTGATGATTCATCTTTAAATGAATTGGCGGTGTTTCGAAAAGGCGAGCTTTGTATTGTTAAATGTTTTGTATTTTGTGTTTTGCTGCCTACAAGATTTGTGAGTCTGATAGAAATATTCCCCCTCTTGTTTAAATTTACTTCTTGAAACCTGGTTAATAAGAAATGTGTGTGATCTACTGTCCTAAAGTCTGTTTTATCTTCCCTATTACCTTACTGTCCTTGGTCTGATTATTTTCCCTGTTTGTTTAATTGGAAATATAATGTGCTTGGACTGAAATACGTCCACTCTATCCTCAGTTCCTCACCACCCTGTTCCAACATCTCTCCCTATCACCCACAGACCACATCCTTGTGTCCTCATTGAATCCCTGCCTTTGGCATTGTCCATAATCTGTTTCACAGGGTGAGGACTTGTGATTATTTCTGAAAATGTGGGTTAAGTGATTTTAGTGGGGATATCAGTAGTGGATTGTTGGTTTGCTGTGGTTGAAGGCTGAGTTGCGTTGCTCTTGGGCTCGTTTGGTTGTTGGGATTGGGTTGCAGTAATAACAGATGAGGGTGTTTGGTACATGTGGCTAGTAATTTGTAGCTGGTAACTGGTATGCGGACTGTGTTGGGTGAGGGATGTGAAATAGATGAGTGTAAATGAAAAGAAAAGATCAAACCGACTTGGAGAGCATTCCTTTTGTATTCATCTCATTTGCAATACTTCATGCTCATTCATAGGCACTGGATTTTTCTAGTTTCTGCAACATTTTTGTTTGTCACTCTCCTTGTATCGTGTCTCTTCCTTGTTCTGATGATCTATGCTGCATGTTTGTGTTATACAGGAGGAGCAAGCTAAGATCAAGGCCTCTGGAAGGTCGTTCTACAAGACCATGATCTCTGACTCAGACTACACCGAGTTTGAGAACTTCACCAAGTGGCTTGGAGTGACACAGTGATTTTCCTGTTCCCAAATTCCAGATTTTGTTTTGACAAATCACTCTCCTGCTTGATCTTTTTTTTTTTATATTAGTATTTGAAGACAACAAAACTAGAGTTGTTATCCTTCTCTGTTTTTAGTATTGGCGACCGTAGTTTAAAAGCTATTAGACTTTTTACATGAGTGTACTCTTGTGGGATTCTTTTTCTTGTTTATTTGATATTTACCTGGTACCTTCGCTCTTCTGGTTATTTTGTTTTTGTTTTGCTTTTGCATCAATTCCTGTTTTGGAAGGAATTCATTGTCTTTAGATGGCAATGTTGTTCCTGTATGTGACACACCTAGATAAGCTTCTTCACACCTAGATAAGCTTCTTCACACCTAGATAAGTTGGCTTTCGCCCTGGTATTTGTTATGAGTTGAAGCTGTGAGTTGAAACAATGCTGGCGCTCATACGTGACTGCCAAATTGAAGAGGGAATTGATGTACATGTCTTTCTCAATTGTTTGAGCCAGGTTGAATTGAGAGTTTGTTTGGTTCACTGCCTAGGAATGAAATGGATTGGATTGGAATGGAAATCCATAGAAGTGCGTGATATTTCAAGGGGTTTAGTTGGGATGAGAATCGTGTTGATTCTAATACCATGCCAAAATGTCTACACACTAAGCTTGTATCATCTAGGTTGCTGTGATTTCACTTAAATCACTCAGCTGCTACTGTCTCTTCGAGCATCTATACCTATTCTTTAGGAAAGCTTCTGAAGTTGCATAATTAGCAATCAGTTGATGACTTGATGGGCATATTACTCGTAACATACCGAGACACTGATTTATTTTTAACTTCATGAATCCTGTACTTGGGCTAGCAGATGAAGATAAGGGGTCACAGACTCACATGGTGGTGGTTTTTTTTAGTTTGAGAGAAGAGTTGCAGAGTTGGAGTTTTGAACTGCTACTGCAGCTGTGAAGTGCGAACTAAAAGTGGGACGTAAGAGGAGTTGGTAATAGGCAGGGATGCGATTATGCGTCAAATACTAAGTGTCCCTTGTTCGACACAGTTTCAAGCGAAACCAATCTCCAAGTAATCATATACCCTGTCATACTACCTAATCATTTGTTAGTGTTACAAATATGTTACAAAATCATACACCTCTAAAATCCTCTCTTCTCTGTTCTTTGCAATATAATTATTCCTGCGTTCGGTTCTGTTTTGTTTCAAGGCGCTTATACATGAGTGGTTGTGTACGAGTGTCGCACTGTTAACGTACCGATATAGTTTTTAAGTCAGTGACTCCATTACCACTGCAGTGCAATTCTATTTTCTGTTTCGATAAGTCTCTCTTCTGTCTCTGTTTTACAATCTTTCTGTCGGTTTTAATAAGATAAATAAATAGATTTAGTGACGAATTGGTACCCTCATGAGTTTCTCAGAAAAGAAAGTCCAAGCGCTGATGGTTGAAGTACAATAATTATCTTGATAGTAGCTTTTCTAGACAAGAAAAATGCGGGTATCAAAGATCGAGGACCATTTGGTTCAGTTCAATCCAATTCAGTCCAGTTAAGTTCAGCCTTAGTAGATCGAGGACCATTTGGTTCAGTTTAATCCAATTCAGTCCAGTTAAGTTCAGCCTTAGTCTCATCAGTTAAGTTCCATTAAGTTCAGATTGTCTTAGTCAATTCAAGGTTATTCTGCTAAGTTTAATTTAGGTAAGACCATTCGGTTAAGTTTAATTCAAATCAATTCAGTTAAACTCATTTCAGCCGAAAATAGCCCCTCATTTGGTTTATGATGTACTCTAGTAATTTATTTCTCACAAGAGACAGAATTACAGTCATTTCATTTATTCAGTAAAAAATAACACTGGAGGTCCTTCATTTAGTCTGTTGAATTAGATACTACCCTTGATGGAGTTACTATAACTGGTATCAAAAAACCTAAACCAGAGCATCACCCCGCCATATTTAGGCGACGATTTAATAGTCGGTAAGACTTGAGATATAAGAACTTGAGGCGGAATAAACCCGCTACCTGCAGCACCAGTAGCAGCAGGAATTCCAAGAAAAACCTGACCAGCATTTACAGTAGACCACTTACTCCAGGAGCTAAGTAACTGGTTGGTGTTGCCATTGTATTGGCAAGCAGCTGAAGGATTGTTATAGAATTGAACCCAAACAAAGTCGAAAACACCTGTGTTGATTGCAGAACCTAGATGTGCATCAGGAAAAGGGCATTGTGGTGCTGCAGATAGAAAGACTTTCCTTTGTGGGGTACTGTGTCCTTTGAGGGCCCTAGCTAGAACGTCATAGTTTGCTCCTGTCCCGGCTTCTATGTCAAAGTCTATTCCGTCTAGAATTGCGTTTCCAAATGGGCGCGAGGTTGAGGTTCCGCCTAGGAAGTTGTTCCATAGGAAGGCTGCTACCTACGGAAAATAAATTAACAAACGATTAACTTACAATAACCAAGCTCATTACAGAAAGTCTAGCGATTTTTAGCTATTGCATTTTCTCACTCAGAATTCTGAGCAGTCAGTTTTTTTCCTGAAAAAAAGAGGTAGAAATGATATGATGATAAGAAGTGATATTGATGATCGGAGTTCAAATCCTGTCAACATCACGAAAAATTTTCTACCAGGAACTGTAGAGGAAACCTTTACTTGTATATAAACAAAGGATAAATGGCCTAAATCGTTTTAAAGATAAATTTACAAATCTATTAAAATGTGTAAGGCCAGATTGGCAGAAATTAGAGTATGAGGAGGAGGGATTAGTAAGAACCTGCAGAGCATCAGAAGGAGAGGAAAGGGAGTAAGTGCCAATACCACCACCCAAAGAGAGAAATACTTTGACACCGCTTCTTTGGCAACTAGCGATATCGTTTCCGACCCTACTGCAACTTCCTGCAATATTTGGACTGCAGTGACCAGCTAAGTTCAGTTGAGGTGTCTGACCATTTCCAAATACATTCAGGAAACCGATATTTATGAATTTGTAATTTCCAGTCGCACAAGCGGCCGCTAAGGTGCCTTCCCCCGTGTTTTGGCCCCAGTACGTGGCGATTCCGGCCCCATTGCAGACAGTGGCTAATAGAGATGCGAGGATTAACAGTGGTAATGCTAAGACAGCCATGTTTAGCTGTTTACCATATTCTTATGTGATGTCTGGTTTATATAGTGCAGAGAAAGGTCATTTTAGTCCTAAGTTTTATCAATTATTTGGTAGAATAGTAAACATGATACTAGTATCTAGATGTGACAGGATAATAAACCCAAATATAGGAGGGACCTGAAATTGGTGTCATAATCTTAAGCATTGAGCAGAGAAGTTTGAAATTTGAATACTCCATCCGATCCACACCAACGGTTACATGAATCCACTTTTCTCCTGACTAAACTGACCCGACTTGAAAACCCGCCCTAGCACCAGAACTGAAGACCAGGTTTGACCCCTAATCCGAATTGACCCGACTTAGCCCAATTCGACCCGATATTGTGGCAAACGAACTGATATGGCTAAAAGAGTTGATTACAATAAACCCGGAAATAATCCCTAATCCGATTTCGGCCCATTTCTTACAAACTCGGACATACGTGACTTGGATCCGACTGGTTGACTCGTTTAGAAAGCCTAGTAGTCTAGTACTATAGTACTCGTACTATATATGGCTATATGCTAGACAAGTTGGGTTACTTGGGTAGATGTTGAAATAAGATAGAGCAAACCAAATTTGTAGTCAATGAAACATCAGCATCAATTTTGGTAGACGCATTGACGCATTGACGCATTGACTTCAAATTGCATGATTGATATGTTACATAAATACATAATACAGTAGTATAAACACTTACGAGTTTAAACTACAATAATGTTGAAATTCGACAAATTCTCAAGTTTAATATCTTTAGTGAGAAAAAACCGTGCCTCAGCCGAACCAAGTTTGTCTTTTCACTCGGGTTTTTACTCAACGCACAACTAAGATAACAAAACAGCTCGACGTAACAAATAACAATAAATCTTCGGTAAAAGAGTTAAGTGAATATAAATTAGAATATAGAATATAAAAAGTACGATGTTATTTAGCAATTGGGAAAACGAAATTGGGTCAAGTTGGATCAAATTCACAAATAATTACATAAATACGACTGTAGTCTCGAGTCGAAGTGGAAGAGTAGAATCTCAGTTTCCACCCTAATCATTAGATTTTGATACATCCATTTTAAGAGGTTAGAAAAATCATTTGAATGCAACTCAAACTTGTACCATCACAGGAATTACTCGTGGTTTTGATGGAATCTTATATCGTTCGACCGTTAGAAACCGGCGCACTGGTGTTGCTGGGACGTCTAGCAGCGCTACTGCTAGTCTGCTATGTCAATCGGATGATCCATTTGTTCAGGAGATTTACCATTATTATGAAACTAAGTAGTACTTGAAATTTCCGATTAAAACATGAACGGATTAAAATTTTCATTTTACACGTGCACGGGTCAAACTTTTCATAATACAGTAGGACGCGTTCTTTAAACGCGCACAAGTTTCACTATATAAAAGATTAGTAAGTCTTGCTTGCGACGGGTCACCATTTGTGACGGATATTTTGTGAGATAAAATGGATACAAAATGAGTTAGTGGAGAAAGGGGACCACATGAATAGTGTTGCAGAGAGAGAAAAAGTGGGTATTTTGTGAGTGAAAACGGTATCCGTCGCAAGCTTGCGACGAATAGTGCCGTTGCAAATAAGAATTTGTGATAAAAGATATGCTTTAACGATTTGCATAGGTGTACAACTATTAAGACCTGTACAACTATTTCTACTAATTTAAATTATTTTAATTTGTATCCGAATAATTTTGCTCGATATATAAGTCCGTTTTTTTGTCTAAAGAAATTGGAATATCACAATTCTTATTTCAGACCGTACGTATCCGTCTGAAATAATAAGACGGGTCGAACTAGCCCGTATTGCATTAAATGAATTACGAATTTGGAAATGGGTAGACAATAGCATTTATGAGTTGTTTTTTTCGTGCAACTCTTCTGATAGTACAATTATATTTGTACAACTAATTATATTATTTTAATACTTCAAAGCTCAAATAGTAAATCAATATTTATGCATCTTTTCTCTGTGTCATCTTACACTTCATCTTCTTTGTTCATCATAGTGCATTCGTAATTCCTACATCATTCATCATGTTTATAATAATTCTTCATCGTTCATAATTCTTCATCATCCACAATAAAAAAATGTGAACAAATTATCGTTCATCAATCTTCATCATTTAATTGTTAGGAAAAAATTAACAAGGTTTCACATAATGGAATCGGATCAGTTGAAAAAAAAATGGTGAAAAGAATCGGTTTTAAGTAAATCACCATTGAAGAAGAAGGCTCCACAACGATATTTTAATGGGTATTGTTTGTAAAAACATTCAAAATGTGTTGATTTTAATTATTATAGAGTTTGGTGTCTTTAATTTGATTGAAACTCAGAAAATGGCTTTCTTTAATTGTGTTTGTTGCTTTCGAATAAATTTCAAATATATGCTTTTTGGGGTTTCTATGTAATAGGTTACCGTCTTTGTGCATTATGTTACCTTTTAAGATACAACTAGTTCAGTTGCCCGTAAAAATCACGGGACGTTTATGACGATTCTTTCAAAAATACATTTAAAATATATCTCGTAGAGTCGTAGCATGTTTAGTTTTTTTTGTACCTAATAGTTATTTTGACGCATGAAATATACATTTTAAATTATGATCGGTTTAATATAATACGTATTTAAATGAAATTGTTCAATTAGGCTATTATATGTTTTAACTTAATAGTTACTTTAATGCATGAAATATACGTTTTTAAACTTTGATCGGTTTTAACAGAATACGTATTTAAATGAAATTGTTCACTTATGTTATTATATGTTTTAACCTAACAGTTAGTTTAACGCATGATATATATATATTTTAAATTGTGATCGGTTTTAACATAATACGTATTAAAATAATATTGTTAAATTAAGCTATTATATATTTTAACCTAGTAGTTAGTTTAACGGTTGAAATATACTGTACATTTTAAACTATGATTGGTTTAACAAAATACGTATTTAAATAAAATTGTTCAATTAAGCCCTTATTATATACTCCCTCCGATTTCCTATGATGTTCCCTCTTTCCGTTTTGGTCTAATTAAATGACGTTCTCTCTTTCCTTTTTTGGACAACTTTGTGTGGTCCAAAATCAATTTTATGTGGGGTAATGTGTATTATGTGGTCCAAATTGATTTCTTTATTTCTTGGGTTAAAATCAAAAGGGAACAACACAGGAAATCGGAGGGAGTATGTTTTATCTAAATTTAGTTATAGGGAAGAAAAAAATGAAGACACATTCTGTACAATTTTTTTGACACATTTTGTACAATGTTTTCGGTCAGCCAAGTAGCATTTGCAATTTAATATTTCTTTATGCACAAATTCTACCCTACGACAGTCTCATGTGCAACCAACAAAAAGTGACAACTTTTTTATAAATAGTTATCACTTTTAATCAAATAGTGACCACTTTTTTTGGTTAAAAAATTATCATATTTTGCAAAAAAACACGGTATGAGCCCGTCACACAAAATAACTACTATTATTTGTATAATATTTGTCTACTCCTTTTTAATCGCTTGCACTTAATAAAACTTGAATTTGAGTCTGAAACCGTCAAATAAATTAGTGTTAACGGTAAAATCAGGAGTAATGAAATGGGGAAATGAAGGGTGGACGAAAGATAAGGAGGTGAACAGTTTTGCCTCTTCAACTCTTCTCCTCATACAGAAAACTGTAATCCAATGTAAATTTTCCTTTCGTTTATTAGCACCATTTTCTTTTTTTCTAGTGTATAGATAAAATGTTAGGTAGGATGGCTAGTGACACGTGGCAAGCCTTGCACGAGCTTATGTGTCACTTCAATAGAGGCTCAAGAAGCCTTTTTATATAATTATATAGATATAGAATATAATGAGGTAATATGAAATTCTCTCCCTTAATAATCATGTTCTTCAATATTTGTACAAGTTTTCGCCTTTCATCCAATTTGTTGTGCTTGAGACCTAAAAGGTAACACAAGGTCTCTTATTTTCTCTTAATTTTACCCATTTCTTTGATTTATAAATTTTGATGTTTAACTTTAAGGAATTTTGATTTATTAGGATTTTTATTGTTGTATTATGGCTTATTTCGGATTGGATCTTCAAGCTCCTCTTAACATTTTTTTTTTGCCGAATTTATTTTGGAACTGAATCTTTGGGGGTTTTCATATAAAGATTTAGGGATATTCTACATGGTACCCCTCAGTTTTTTGACTTTCTACATGGTAGCCCTACACTTTTTAAAACATACATGATACCCCTAATTGTAGTCATTATCACTACGTATACCCCTAAACTTTATTTTCCGTCAATTAAACTCAAATTTGGCGTTAAATGATTACTTAGAAGCATAACCAAACTTGACATTTGTCATCCCATGACATAAGGACTCTATTAGAATTAATATCCATTCTTTGGACGTGATAATTTGGCAAAGATCAATAATTTTTCCGTCAACATTTTTTTAGCCCATATATATCTATAAAGATTAGGATCGAGATGGATATTGAGTCTAATAGAGTCCTTATGTCATGTGATAGTAAATGACAAACTTGTTTACGCGTTCAAGTTATCACTTAAAGCTTAAAAATGAACTTAATTGACGTAAAATAAAGTTTACGGGTACACGTAGTGATGATGTCAACAATTAGGGGTACCATGTATGTTTTAAAAAGTGTAGGGGTACCATGTAGAAAGTCAAAAAATTGAGGGGTACCATGTAGAATATCCCAAAAATTTATAAACTATTTTTCTTCTTTAGATGGAAGGTTTTCAGGAAAATTGTTGTAGACTATTCTCCTTTTTAGTTGGGTTCTCACATAAACAAATCATCCATTTTTTTCGTTGTCGTGCAATATGAATAATTTGTGTGAAGATGAGCATGGTAATTGGATGTTACCATCTATCTTCTTGAACAATGTTACTAATTTTTGGATGATGATTGATGATGATATCTTGTAACCATATATTGTACGAATGTCGTCTATAAATTTGTTCATATTGCGATCGACCACAACAATTTACAAAACATTACACTAATAATGTACAATGTTATAACTGATTGAGTTGTAATATGGTCACATATGACCTTCATATGGCACATGTTAATAAGACCTTAACATGTACCTTAGTGGATCATTAATATGGTCATATTTGACATTGACCTCATGTTAATATTGTGTCTTAATAACAATCGGTAACATATTACATAAATATGTCAACATACTACACTAATAGTAATTGTAATAAGAAAGACTTAAAGGTTGAAAGAGTTATTTTGACATATGTCTATAGTTTTCATCATATTGTAGCCATTATAATTTATGTAAATATTATTAAAACTTAAGAGTCTATGCTTGGATTGAACTGCTGAAGGGAAGGCTAAAAATGAAAACTTATGAACTATTTATTTTTGAAAACACACTCTTAAACACATGTTTTTTTCCATCAAAGTAATCGTCAGAGAATTTTATAAGCTCGCTAATTTAATATGTACCTAGTTAACGTGTATTTTGTTTTCCTTTCTTGCTTAATTTGTGTATAAGAGTAATAAATCAAGTGAGGTAACAAAGTAAGAGACATGTCACAACCAAAATATGTTATCACTTTTGTTTATCTTGTTACCGGTTTCATTTTTAAGTCGAATGACGACCATAATTAATTTCATTCAAAATGTTACCATTTCAGTTTAACATGTCACCATTGTTAGATAAATATGTAACCATTTAAGCAGCATAGGCAATATCACCACTCAAGTAACATGCAGTCCACAAATGGCTACATATATATACATTCACTAAATGTATTTATAGTTGTCCAATATGTTAACATCTAAACAACATTGATATTAATTTTACAATCATTAAAATGGTAACAAATTAATATTATTAAACTTGTTGACTTAATTGTTAAACATGTAACCATTTTTACACTTAAAATCAAAATCTCTTTCATTTATTTACAACCTTCAAATCAGTCTTCATCGACATCATCTTCATCTTGCACCTTTATTTGAACCACATTTGGTTATCGTCCACCATCTACCAAAAGAAAACAAGAAAATCAACAAACCCAAAAAATTACAACAAAAAACCAAGAAAATTTAAGAAAACAAGAAAATCAACAAACCAGAAAAGTACAACAAAAACCAAGAAAATTTAACAAAAAACTCAGAAAATCAAATAACACAGATTTACTCAAGCCCCGGAAAATTTAAACTTCAAACATAAGGATCCCAACTTATATAAACAAATACTTCCCAATATAAACTGTCCTAAAATGCATGTACCCAAAACCCTAATAACCATGAATCCCTGATAACGATTAACTTAGGAAAGTCGAAGTGACTCCATACAAAAAATGCATGTAACAATATCATGATAATTCAAAACATAAGAAAATAATCAAATCAAATATATGTTCTGAAACAATCTTTGTTCTTAATGCCTTTTGTACTCGGATTCTTTTAGGTGGTAACAATATAGATTTTAAAGACATTATTCTCAACAAATGTGGTAACAAAATCAATACTTATAATTTTGACGACCAAATTAATTATCAATGGATACATGATACAAAAAATTGGATACATATTGCTGGTTAGAGAATTCTTTTCAAATAAGGGCAAATTATAAATTATGTCGACATTTTAAAAGAAATTGGTCACAAACTAGGTTAAAATCAAAGATTTTCCATATTCCAATTAAATTTTACTAATTTTATAAACAAATTGGTCACATATTGTAGAAAAAAAGGTAACAAATTACACGATAACATCTATACTTCCTCCTGAACATCAAATACTCATAAATCATAACTAATAGAACATGCAAACATTTTTCATAAACAATACATAATATTTTAACTGGTAACATATTATACAAATTTGATGATTTTGCTTGTAGATGAGGATGTAGATGAATGATTAATGTGAAGATGTAGATGAAGGAATATCTTGAAGAAGAAGATGACTGAGTTTTGAGATCTGAGATAGTGAAGAGAGAGGAATGAAAAAGATAGAGAGAGAGGAATGAAAGAGATAGAGAGAGAGAGTAGGGAAAGTTATGAAAGAGAAGACAAGAGAAGTAGCGCGTGACAGACAAAACTTAGAGAGAGGTCAAATCAGATTCCTTTAATTAATTGGCAACAACTTCTATCCGCCCCATATTGATAATTTGGTATCAAATATGACCCGTCTTATTAATAAGACGGATATAGGTAGTCTGACGTAAGACTAATTGTTTGAATATAGCTAACAAGATGACGTATCGTATTAAAGCAATCGCTCGGTCAATTGCCCCAGTGCGTTATTTTTGTTAATCTATATTTTATAACAAAATTGGAGACAACATAACCAGTTTAAAACTAGTTACCACCTTATAAAATAAACTTCTAAAATTACTACCTTACTAGCACTAGTGCATACAAATTGCTACCAAAATCCTTTTCTAATTACTTTGAGTTTTTAAACTATTTTGAGTTATATTTTAACTTTTTGATATTAAAACTAAAATATAGTTGAACTTATATATATTGTTTTTAATTGTATAATAATTTTCTAAGCTTAATATATTGGTAAAGGAGTTCATAAAACTTAGGAGTTTATTTTATAAGATAGTAAATTTTGAAAACTTGTATTTATAAGGTGTAAAAATTAATTGACCCTTATTATTATCATTAAAGACTAAAGCTAGCTACTTTTATAAATTGGTCAAATATTACTTTACAAGGGTATACGGAGTATAAGACAATTTTTTTACTCTTTTAATACATTTTTTTTGTCTATACATCTCACATAAGTATATATATTTCACATGTTTTAAATTTAAGATGAGTAGTGTCCATCTTAACCAAGAGTTATGCAAGTGATAGGATCTCTAATCTTGTAAGTAAGTGATTAGAGTTTTGATTCTTACCTTCTCCGCTATTATTATTAGAATAATGATGCTAAAATCAAAAGAAAAACAACTCAACAAGTAGTTTATCATAAACTTGGTTAGTGTCAGTCGTAAGAGTTCTCGTTTTTTAAACATGTTACTCTTTATCACCCCGCAACCTGTTCATATACTTAATGAAAAGCAAGTGTCGCATGCTTCATTCAAAAGTGAAACACGAGATTAGTAGAGTATTGAGTCGCCCCTAAATAGTCGTGATAAATAACTAGGGGTGCAATGATGTTATAGTTGAATTCAGACAATAAATAACAGAGCCACGTGACTTCTGACGTAGCATCGGCTACGGCACGAAACTCGGTCTCAGTGATAGAGCGAGCCAACATGTGCTGCTTCCGAGTGGATCAGGAGATCGGGTTTCAGCCCAAGTAAATAATATAGGCAGTGGTGGAGTTATAGTCGTCTTTCTCACCGGCCCAATCAACATCGTAAAAGTAGTTTAATAGTAAGGGTGTGTCGCAATGTATATATGTAATTGTATGCTAACTCTGAGAGAGCGTTTTAGATAACGAAGAAGTCGTTTTAAATGTCCATTGTTGGCTTAGAACTTTACTGGGTTTAGAGGTAATCAAGTGTTCATATATAAAAGGAATTACTTTTTTACATACGAATTTTACTCTTTCACATGCACTTTTTCATTTATTTTCCATATCATACCCTTTTTCCTAAGCATAAACGAATTAAATCTATGTACTTTTTTCCTTTAAAATTGAATCTAATTGCTCTAAAAACTTAAACAATGTATTATATTTTTCAACGGGGAAGTAATTTAGTTATTTATCAATTATTAACACGTTTTGTTGAAATTACAAACTTAACAATCCAATTGGGAAGTGAAAAAAAATCAATTAAAACCTAGTCCTTTGCTCAACCGCCGCCGCCTACCTACACTCACCCAAACCCGTTTTCCTCCTTCCCTCGCCGGAGATGGGTCCCTTTTTCGACCTATCTCCGGCGACTCCCCTCGATTTGCGGTGACTACGACCTGCCTCTGGTCAGTTATTCCCCGTCCTCTTTTTCTTAGCTTGTCTCTGGCGCACGGTGGTGAAAGGTGGTTGGTGGTTTGTTTCTGAGGTCGTTCCGTTCTACCGTTCTCCTATCCTGTCATTGAAAGTGGTGCATGCAACCCAGGAATGTTCCCTTCTCCCTCGCCCCTTCCCCCATCCCTGGTAAGACCTTTTCTCTTCTTGGTTGGTTATCCTGTCTTTGATGAGTATAGCTCATCTTTCGTTTTCTTTTTGTTTGGGTCCCTGGGACGATGTGGTGGTTTCTACCGATCGATCCTTTGTTCTGTTCTGTTTGTGTCAGTCTTTGTCATTTTCGAAGGCGGTCTGTTGCATGCACACCAATGGTCTTGGGGGGTCCGGTTGGAATTTGGAGTCTCAGTGGTCTACGGGGTTGGTTCGGTGGGACCGTGGTTTTTTGGTTGCGGGCTCTGTTGGGCGGGGGTGACTTGACTGGCGTGGGTGTGGTCTCCGTTGGTGTTGGGAGTGGTAGGATGGTGGGAGTCGGATTGTGTGGTGGTGGTTTGGGTAGGGTTAGAAGCGGTGGTGGTTGTTTTTGGTAATGGTTTATCATTTTATATCAGTTTTTAGTATTTACCAAATAAAAATGACTCTAGTGTATCTACTTTGGGCGTGTGTTGTGTCCATCTTTGTGTGGCCTCCTAGGATGGTCACTGGTCTCTTCAAATGGTTTGTCAGTGGGTTTGGTCTTTCTTTGCTCGTCGTTCTGACTTCGGCTTACCTGCCTGTTCTGAGTGGTTTCCAAGGTGTAGAAGTTTTGGCTCTGCTTGGCATAGATCTTCAGGGTCTTTGTACCCCTTTTTCTTTCTACGTCCTTGTGGCGTAAGTACACTTTGCGCCCTCTTCTTGGATCTTGTGGTCCGTGGGGTTTATTGGTTTCCGTGGATTCTGATGAGTGAAGATCGTACCGTTCATTGTTCAAGCCTTGTTTGTCCCCTCAAGAAAGCTGAGGTCAACGGTGGTGGCTCCGGGGCTATTTCAGCTTTTAGTCATCAACACATGTTTACAATCCGTTGTAGTTACATTTATGTCTTTACTTATCGTTTAAAAGTTAAATGTGCATTTGATCATATGAATCAAATGTCATTTGTATAAACCATGTTTTTACTGCTGTCAAAAAAAACAAAAAATCCAATTGGTCTTGCTCAAAAATTGACGTTAATTAAGATATATCACAACGTTTTCTATTTTCATCTTTATTTTTATCGGCTATGAAAGGCCGCCTTGAGTTAAATGAAAATTGATGAAATCTTTATTCGTTGGATGGATTCAAAGTTCAAACACTTGACACGAGCTATTTACATAACCCAACTCCTTGGCTTCAATAGTTTACATACATGACAAAATAAAACAAAACAAAACAAGATTTATAGCAAACATGTCATTTTGGCGTGTTCATTTCTGAATCTACGACCCAGATTTCCGAGCATATGTAATCGGTCCATGACGTATGGTCATTGAAGGATTAAGAACAAAACTGATCAGAAATAAGCTTAATTGAGACGCCGTGTAAGACACTGCCCTAAATCAGTTAGACTCCCACACAGGTGTTTCCTGGGTTCCTTGGTCACCGATTCCAGGGTTAACGCATCTTTCCGAACTTTGTAGCACAACAAAGACAGAAGTGGAAACTGTTCTCAGAAATATTTGATAAAAGAGAAGAATTGTATATAAGTGTTTTGGTGAATAATTTGTGTGTGTCATTTCTGAAGTATGCAAGGCAAATTATATAGTGTAAAGGAGACTCTTAACCTTCACTTAGGATACCATAAGATATGAGATTAATGGTCATAAAACCAATAATCAATAGTATAAAATCTGAATATTATCTAGTAATAATGTCCAACAGCTATTTCATAATAACTAAGAAGAATCCTATGAGTAAGTAAAGACCGGTGCTGAAACGAACGTTAGAATAAGTCGATCGACCAGATTTAGTCGATCGACCAACTCATCGACCAAATTAAATCGATAGACCAGCTTTGGTCGATAGACCAGATTAGACCAACTCATCGACCAAATTAAATCAATAGACCAAATTGTTCAATTGTGTCTCCCCCACTATTCTTCCGATATGGGATAATATACTACTCTTAAGTCTTGGAGCAACCTCCTACTCCAACAATCCCCCACTTGATCCAAACTTAAGAAAATAGGAAATAAAAGAAAGAAAGAAAAAGATAACTATAATCAGGTGAACATAGTCTTGAACCTGACGGTAGAAAGAAAATGAGAACAGTTCCTTCGAGTAACATAAGGCCCCATAAAACCTTGTCTCATGATTGCATTAGAGAATAGCCCACATCTATTCTCACAGGAGGTGGCCAACTCTCCACAATCACGTAGGTGAGTCCATCAAGTGTGTACTACGCACACCACTCAAACCTTTGAGGTATGGAACTCATTAAGGACTACCACCTATCCAACCTTACACAGTAGTAGATAAACCTGCTAAAGGGATAAACTGAATAACATTATTTATTCATTAAAATAAATAACATACAAGCAATGTTCGACGATTTCGTTTGACCACATTGAATCTGGTTTACCAGATTGGGTATCCATCGTTGAAACACTACGTAGGTGGGCACAATCCCATCTTTTTAGCAGTTTCCGAAACTAGTTTCCTGTTCAAAGCTTTTGTCAATGCAAAGGATCAACAATATTACTTTCCAACCTTACATAATCCAAAGAAATAACCCCAAACTTGATCAAGTTACAAACAATATTATGCCTTAGGCGTATATTATGCCTACATTTACCATTGTAAGCCTTATTCTTGGCTACATGAATAACAAATTGCGAGTCACAATGTTTTACCTTAGGCGTATATTCCTACCTTTTCCATTCAACTTCTCAACCAGCCAATTTGAGAGCTATAAGTTCCGATTCCATTGTTGATCTCGCAATACATGTTTGCTTGGATGACCTCCAAGATATTGTTGTTCCTGCTAAGGTGAAAACATAACCGCCGGTAGAGTGTATATTTACTCTCCGAGATCCAGTTAGCATCACGATATCCTTCCAAGATAGGAGGATAACCATAATATGACATTGAAAAATCAACAGTACCTCTTAAATACCTAAGCAAACGAACCAAAGCACCCCAATGATCATGACAAGGATTATGAGTATATCTACTCAATCTTCCAACACAATAAGGAATAGCGGAACAGAATGAACACATAAGATACATGATACTACCAAGAATCTTAGCATAACCAGATTGATCTACACTATCAGAAGGTTCTTCTTCAAGTGTAAACTTGCATAAAAAGGTGTCATAGCAGGCTCAATATCAAAATAACCAAACTTCTTTAAAATTTTCTCAACATAATGCGCCTGACTAAGACAAAACTATTTGCTAGTCTTTAAACTCTTAAACCAAGAATGACGTCAACCTCACCCATGTCTTTCATTTCAAAAGAAGTTTTAAGCATATTCTTAGTAGAATTAATAACATCTAATGATGTCCCAAAGATAACCAAATCATCAACATAGATAATTATAATAACACTATCACTAGCATTAGTCTTCATATAGATACATGTAATAGCATTGTTGGTTTTAAAACCAAGAGAAACAAACACACTATAAAACTTTTCATGCCGTTGTTTCGGTGTCTGTTTAAGTCCTTATAACGATTTAACAAGTTTACAAACTTTATGTCCTTGACCAAGCAAGTTATACATGGAAGCAAAAGCAAACATCACCTAATGGAAGCAAACTTAGTAACCGGAAAAAGGTGTGGCTTTTAACCACTAGTCTAGCCTTAAATTATCGATATTAGTTCCATCAGCTTTGAGTTTCTTTCTGAACACCCATTTACATCCTATTGGCTTACAACCACGAGGTAAGTCAACAAATTCCCAAGTATGTTTAGACATTATAGACTCAATCTCACTATCAATAGCCTCTTTCCACAAAGCAGCATCAACCGATCTCATAGCCTCAACATAGGTCTTAGTGTCAATCATCATCTAGATCCCCTTCCGTACCAAAGTCGAGCCCAAAGGTTTTTTCAACTCTAGGTTTCTTACTCCTTCTAGGCTCTAACGGTGGTTCACTAGGCTCTAACGGTGGTTCACTAGATGTATCAAGATAGGGTGAAGGATTACCAACAATATCCTCATGGGAGAACGCATAAGTAAAATAGGTCCCAAAGTAAATTTCAAAGGAAAGATGTCCTCAAAGAAAACAGCATCTTTAGACTCAATGATAGAACAATAGAACCCCGAACCTACATCCTTAGTCATGAATCTATACGCTGCACTTTTAGTAGCATAACTCACAAAAATTGTATCAAAGATTTTAGGTCCTATTTTGTCTCTTTTAAACACAGGTAAGACAACTTTGGCTAAACATCCCCAAACCTTTAAAACTCTCAAATTAGGTAGATAACCCTTCCAGATTTCATAAGGAGTTACATCAAGTTTCTTATAAGGTACACGGTTTAAAACATGACGAGCAAATAAAAAAGCTTCCCCCCACATAAAGTCGGATAACCCAGAAGATAATAACATGACAATCATCATATCTTTTAAAGTTTTTTTTTCTTTTTCTCGGCTTTACCATTCTGGAGTATAAGGGGATAAAAAAATACATGTATAATACCATTTTCTGGCAAAATTCAACTAAAAGGTTAGATTTATATTCTCCACCATGATCATTACTTTATCTCATAAAACAAACATCGGTAGTGTAATACTACGTATTTTATTGTGTTTTTATTTTAATATTTAGTTGTTATGTCAACGTGTTTTAATTATTTAAACGTTAATAATCGATAATTGTTTATGGAATAAGTGTTATATGTTTCATTTAGAGGTCGAGTCTACAAGTTAGTAGTAAAATCGCCTTAGTACTATTGACGTTGGGCCTTGGGATGCGTGCAAACCCTAAAGCCCATGCACAACTAAATAACACAAGTATGCAACTTCAGCTTTCCTCACCTTCCAGCCGTCATTTATAACCCCACACCAAACCTTATTCTTGACCTATCTATACTCTTACAATCTCACAAACCTGCTGCCGTCATATCTGAGAACGTCGGTAAAGCTTTAACACGGTGGTTATAGGGTGCTAGGGTGGTTCGAATCCCCAGGAAAGTCGGTATGTTCATCACAGTTTCTGTTTTTCGTGATTTCTTTTCGTTTCGATTCCTTATATTTAATCGTATATCATGGTTATAGCTTCTGTTCTTTGTATGATTTTGATCTACGATGTTAGTAGTTGTATTCTGACCGTAGTCGGGCCACCATGGACCGCCTATAACCACCAGCCACGACCGTCTTTGTAGCCCGTGTCAGTTTCATTTTCTGTTGTTTTGAAACCGAGTTTTAGCGTGTAGGTTTTGTATTTGGATTCGAATGAGTTTCGGTGTATGGTTGTTATGGGTGTTTGGGTTTTGAGAAAGGGGGTAGTCAGGAGGTTCGCTTGGTGGTTGTCACGGTGGTATAGGGTTGTTGTGGTTGTCGTTACAGTAGGTTCTTTTTGAGGTTCTGTCGCGTGAAATAGGGGGCAGGTTGCAGATGGGGTTTTTGTAATGGCCACTGTTGGCGGCTGTGGCGGCGTTAACGGCCGCTACTGACCTCCCTGGAACCACCGTGGCTCAGAGGCGAGCCTGGTGGTGTCACAGGTGGAGTCAGTAGTGGTGGTTGGTGCTGAGAGCGGTGTTAGTTGGGGCTGGTCACGGGTTTTTGCGTCAGGCTATACGTTGGGGGCTGCCAAGTTGTAGCGTTTTGTTAGGGTATTTTTCCTTGTTGTTTTGTTAGTATTATTATTAATATTGTGTATGTTATTATCATTATTATTAGCATCCCTTCCAAGTTAGTGTATAATTAGTATTAAGGTAAGGTAAAAAGTATGGTAATATGTGTTTATATTATTATTATTATTGTTATCATTGTATTACATGTGGTTTTATGTTATTAGTTGTTAATAGTGTTATTATTATTATTAGATTTTAATAATTGTATGATAGTATATTGTTGGACTTGTTGCTTGTTATTTTATTAAGAGGTATATTGTTAATGTTTGTATTTATATAATTATCATTATTGGGTATATGAGTAATATCGTTAGAAGAGTCGTATATGTTATTAAGTTAATAACAATTGGATAGTTGACCGTGTACTACATTTAGTAAGTCTATATTTGTAATTCTATGTTTAGTAAGTTTATGATTAGTTATAACCTGTAATGTACGAGTAGAATATTAATGTTAAGTAATATTTATAGGAACGGAATTCGAGGTGGAGTATTTCTAGACGGTGTTGCTTATTTTCATACTGCTATTCCATGTAGGATACACTGGTACCGTATTCTGTGATGGTTATATGCATGAATAATTGTATTACGTGTTGTGAATGCAAGCATGTTTATATGGGAATGATATTAAGTATGGATTGTTTAATATTGCATTCACGAGCATAGCATTTGCATTATTGATAAGGGGATTGTTTTGATATAAAGCCCAGGGTGGTCTGCAGGCCAGGCCTGGTGTCTTCGGCTTTATGCTGGTATTCGACGACGGTCGATGATACTCTGCCGGGAGGTTCGGTATGGGTTGGTGTTTCGGGTTATGATTGGTGTTTCGGGTTGTGATTGAGCTCAGCATTGGCATAGCATTTGCATAATACATTGTTGCATTTTATATTATTGTGTTATCTTACTCAACCGCGAGGTTGACAGTGTATTCGTGTTCACCTACGATGATCCGGAATGGTGAGTAGATATGTCAGGTCAGAGACAGGAGGACTAGGACTTACCTAGCTTTAGATCACTAAATCTCTTTCATAGTTGTTCACTTGTAATGTTTCAGTTGTTTTGGAAGTTTAGTGGACTATGTCTTGTAACAGCTTTCAGCTTAATCATTTATAATTTAAAGTATTGTGTGTCTTTCACTGTGATTATCTACTACCCTGGTTAATCCAGGATGGTAACAGCCCTATTTACTTTGGAAGTCCTAGTTCAGGCTCCTAGGTAAATGAGGGTGTTACAGGTAGTGAACCATTATAGTATTCTCATCGCCGACCCTAAGACCAAGGACAAGGGGTGAGTGAACTAGCATATAAAGCTGCAAAACAATATCTCCATCTCGATATCGATGTGTACTAGCTAATTAACATCTCTAGGCATCCGCAAATCTTTAAATATTCACCGTAAAAAGACGCTTCAAACTTATCAGCCCAATTTAAATTAATTCCAATCAACCGTTACATAAAGTCTATTCTCGTCTCCGCATATCAAATCCATCTCAACAATAAAAGTAAATTACTAATATAAAATATTAGCTATCAGTATACAATAAATATTATAATAGGATCGGTAGAATCATGTTACCTCAAAGTAGCGACACTAAAGCGATCATAAAGCTCTCTTGAACAATCTTGAAATATGACTCACAAATTCAATGAACAAGAATATAAACTGCGATGGTATTCACAACAGAATAAAGTAGCCTTGTTACAAATAAAGAAATTTGTTGTAGCTGATAACAAAACTCTACATGAATTGGTAGAGGGTAAATCATGGAACGTATGACCACTATAAGGTGAAAGCCAATTAGCTAAAATGTTTCAGTAGAATTTAGCCAATTAGCTAAATTTGCTACAAAATTGGCTACTAATTTTAGAATTTTTTAGGACATAATAAGTGAGAGCCCTATATGCCACGACAACCTAGTCAGGCACCCGCACTCAGTGTGCGACATAACACGTAGGACCGTCGCTCACCGAGCATGTATATCTGTCCAGCACCACCTCTTCTAGATAGATTGATTATTTTTGTTGTTGAGAGGAATTGAACTCATAACCTCCAAGTCTGTAACTAACATTCTAACCATTGAGACACTTGAAGATTAATGACTATTTGGTTAATAAATATTTGTATTTACCTAAATTCATTGTTACATATGTGTGTTATAAGGTATTTTTTATTAATAGTTTAATAGTATAAATAGTTTATAATAATAATTCAAAACTATATTTTAAATTGACATACATTTTATATGAAATATTAAAAAAACAAGTTAATGAAAATTAACTTTAGATACTAACATATTTCCGTAGCTAAAAACTTAAATTAGATACTAAAGTTGCTACTCTCTTTGTTTTGTCTCTATAACTTTAGCTACCAACGTATTTCCGTAGCCGAAAACTTATATTAGATACTAAATTTGCTACTCACTTTGTTTTGTCTCTATAACTTTAGATACCAAATTATTTCCTTAGCTGAAAACTTAAATTAGATACTAAATTTGCTACTCACTTAGTTTTGTCTCTATAATAACTACGTACTTAGATACTGATAAATTTCTGTATTTAAAAATTTAGAATAGATATTAAATTCGATACTTACTCTATTTAATCTCTATAATAGAGACATAATTAGCTACCATATTAGTTTGGTCTCTTAAGTAGAGACTAAATGTATTTTTTGTCTCAAAATGAGTCGCTAAATTATATATTTAGCGACTGATTTTTAAGTCAATTGCTAAACTAGTAGCTAAATCATCATTCTCTTGTAGTGAACGAAGCAAGGAGGATGTGTTTTTAGAAAAATTCGTGTGAATTTGATTGTGGAACAAGAGTCTGCCGTATAAGAAAATAAGAAGGGGAAATCACAAATAGGGTTGAATTTTCTGAAATTTCAACATTTGTTTTTGTCATGATGAAATTGAGATAATGATAATAAAACAACAAGATCAGAATGTTCTCTAACTGATTTAGATTGAAGGAATAAGAATAAAACTGATCAGAAATAAGCTTAATTGAGACAATGCCCTAAATCAGTTAGACCCCAACACATGTGCTCCTTGGGTTCCTTGGTCACCGATTTTAGGGTTAACGCCTCCTTCCGAACTTTGTAGCACAACAAAGACAGAAGTGGAAACTGTTCTCAGAAATATTTGATAAAAGAGAAGAATTGTATATAAGTGTTTTGGTGAATAATTTGTGTGTGTCATTTCTGAAGTATGGAAGGGAAATTATATAGTACACTAGTGTAGAGGAGACTCTTAACCTTCACTTAGGATACCATAAGATATGAGATTAATGGTCATAAAACCAATAATCAATAGTATTAAATCTGAATATTATCTAGTAATAATGTCCAACAGCTATTTCATAATAACTAAGAAGAATCCTATGCGTAAGTAAAGACCAGTGCTGAAACGAACGTTAGAATAAGTCGATCGACCAAATTTAGTCGATCGACCAACTCATCGACCAAATTATAAATCGATAGACCATATTTGGTCGATAGACCAACTCATCGACCAAATTAAATCGATACACAAAATTGTTCAGTTGTGTCTCCCCCACCATTCTTCCGATATGGAATATAATATACTACTCTTAAGTCTTGGAGCAACCTCCTACTCCAACAGTTATAACTCACAAGGAGTCCCAACTCACAACGTTTGTAATAAGTAATCAAAATAATTTTGAAATTTGTAATTTCCTACCGTTTCATATTAATACTTTCAAGACTTTTTCTTTTACCTAAATTAATAAGTCTTTGTTAAGACTCATACATCTATTTAAGGCTAAAATGGATTGAATAACATCTCTAATTAGTCAAATACTATTTTAGTTTTACATTGTACATAAAATTCAACTTCTTAAAAAACAAAATTCTATAAGAACTTATTACCTATTACCTATTACCTATTAGTCACCTGAACAAACCAAGTCGTAATCAAACTCACACAAATAACTACTTCAAATTTGGCAAGTTCAAAATTTAAGTGTGTGGCTAAATCATTATACTCCATAACTTAAAAGTTATAACATCTATAAGACATCATTTAATTTGTATTTATCTACAAGTCTTAGGCCATATTTTTTGAAATAAAACCGTTTAATTTGAACTGAACTAAATTTAATGAAATTGAACTGAATTGAACTCAACTAAACTCATAAACTAAAATAAGCTTTAATTTATGAAAATAATAGCTAAATTTAATTTAATTGAAATAAATTAAATTAATTTGAATTGAACTTAATTGAATAAAACTGAAAAGGGTTAAAATTAAGGGTTGTTTGTCAAACACCACTTTTAAAAAACTTTTATTCCAAACACCCCTCTAAAAAAAGTTTGTGAAACACCGCCTTTAATAAATTTTTCTGTAACACATGACTTTTAGCCGGATTTCGACAGTTTGTACGGAGTATAATTTTTGTTCAATTAAAACTTTAACACTGGAAGAATTTTTTTTTAAAAACTTCTTTGTTCAAAGTGTTATTTTTCAAAAAATGTTTTACAAAAATTCTAAAATTAAATTCAGAATAATATCCTCAAATTTAAGTCGTTTGTGTCACGATGGAAAAAAAATGAGAGAAGACCATATCTCCAACGTAAGACATTCATGTCCACCAAAATCACTTCAAAATCTCGAATTCTCCATTAACACTGCCTTCTCAAACCCTTGACTCTAATGGAGAAACAACAACATCAACAACAATGAACACAGTATTTTCACTGTTACCAACATTACCATCACCATTATCAACCTCCACCACTTTACCTCTCTTCACTTCACTTCCCACTACAAAACCTCTCACTATTTGCACCCCACGCGCCACCACTACACCCACTGCCAACACGCAAAACCACCCAACTCTCCTCTCTCTTCTCCGCCTTAGAAAAACCGACCAAGCTTGGTTACTTTACCAAAATACCCCCAATCTCCCTGACCCCACTTGCTTAAGCCGCTTGGTATCCCAGCTTTCTTACCAAAATACCCCCGAATCACTTTCACGCGCGCAGTCCATAATCACGCGCCTCCGCCATGAAAACCAGCTTCACCGTCTCGATTCCAATTCGTTGGGATTGCTTGTTGTTTCTGCTGTAAAATTTGGGCATACCCTTTACGCCATTTCGATAATTAAGTCTATGTTAAAGTCTAATTATTTGCCTCATGTTAAGGCTTGGAGTGCCGTCGTCAGTAAGCTCGCTGCTTCGCCTGATGACGGCCCCATTAATGCTGTTAAGCTGTTTAATTCGGTTCTTAAGCGTGTTCGTCGAGTTGATAATGATACCCTTGTGGCTAATTCTCGGCCTGATACTGCTGCGTTTAATGGTGTGCTTAATGCTTGTGCTAATATTGGGGATGTGGATATGTTTTGTCGGGTTTTCGATGAAATGGACGAGTTTAAGGCGGTTCCTGATGCTTTAACTTATAATGTGTTTATCAAATTGTGTGGTAGAGTTGGTAGGAAAGATCTGTTAGTTTGTGTGTTAGAGTTGATGTTGAGTAAAGGTGTTGAGCCTTGTATTACTACATTGCATTCGCTTGTTGCGGCTTATATCGGTTTTGGTGATTTAGGGACTGCTGAGAAGTTAGTTCAGGCGTTGCGCGAGGGTAGGAGGGATATTTGTAAAGTCCTCAGGGACGCGAATTTGACTGTTGTTGATGATGATTGTGATGACGGAGAAGGAAATGAATGCGAACCTGATGCGTTTGAGAAACTTATTCCTAGGTCGATTCGTGATAGTTCAGAAAATTTGTTGATGCCAAGAACATATAAGCCGAATTCTAGGGTGTATACGACTTTAATGAAAGGGTATATGAAAGTGGGAAGAGTTGCTGATACTGTGCGAATGTTAGAGGCTATGAGGCATCAGGAGGATAGTACAAGTCACCCTAATCATGTTTCGTATACTACGGTTATTTCTGCTCTTGTTAAAGCAGGGTCTATGGATAGGGCTAAGCAGGTTTTGTTTGAGATGAAAAGGGCTGGAATACCTGCGAATGTGGTGACCTATAATATTCTTCTCAAGGGTTATTGTCAGCAGTTGCAGGTTGAAAAAGCGAAGGATTTGATGAAGGAGATGACTGATGATGTGGGTATACTACCTGATGTGGTTTCGTATAATACACTGATCGACGGTTGCATTTTGGTGGATGATAGTGCAAGTGCGCTTGAGTATTTTAATGAGATGAGAACGCGAGGGATTGCTCCTAGTAAAATTAGTTACACTACTTTGATGAAGGCATTTGCTTTGTCCGGGCAACCCAAGTTAGCTAACAAGGTGTTTGATGAGATGTTGAAGGATCCTAGAGTGAAAGTTGATCAAGTAGCTTGGAATATGTTGGTTGAAGGGTATTGTAGGTTAGGCCTAATTGAAGAAGCCAATAAGGTGGTTGCGAGAATGAGGGAGTATGGATTTCACCCTAATGTGTCTACTTACGGTAGCCTTGCCAACGGGATTGCTATAGCTAGGAAGCCAGGTGAAGCGTTACTTTTGTGGAACGAGGTGAAGGAGAGGTGTGCTGCAAGTAGAGAGGGAGTTACAGCCGATTCTTCAGTGCCACCGCCGCTATATCCTGATGAGGGCCTGCTAGATACTTTGGCTGATATATGTGTGAGAGCCGCCTTCTTTAGAAAGGCATTGGAGATTGTGGCTTGTATGGAAGAGAATGGGATTTCACCCAATAAGACCAAATTTTCGAGGATTTATGTGGAGATGCATTCAAGGATGTTCACTAGTAAGCATGCATCCCAAGCAAGGCAGGACAGGAGGCGCGAGAGAAAGAGAGCTGCTGAGGCTTTCAAATTCTGGTTAGGGTTGCCAAACGAGTATTATGGCAGTGAATGGAGTGTTGATTCCGGTGACTGACAATTGCTTGGCCCAAGCAAACCAATGTATCAGCATGTCTGAGCATGACTTGGCAGAAGAAAGCTTGCATCAGTCTCATACACGGAACGATAAACTGTAATGAAGAAAGCTTGCATCAGTCTGAGCATGTCTGTATCCAATAAGCTTGTAAATGTTGCATCACTTGTAAAGTCGTTACGCTTAGACAATGTGATTAATGAAGAAAATTGGTTAGTAAATAAAATGTTGCATACGCCTATAAAGCAGATATTATACAACTGTATATACATAACTCACACAGTCACACACGCAAAGAAAGCCAAAACAGCTCTGATCTGAAGCCCATAACAGTATGCCACTAATGCCAGTATGGGAATGCCACGGTGCAGAGCTAGCAGCCTGGCCTGTGTTTAGTGTTCACAGTCTGATATCTATCTCATATTCTCATTACTAACATGCTCCGTTGAGGCCACATAGCGATCTGATCTGACAGTATTGTACAATCTTATGAGCCAAGAGTGTCCAAGTCTAGACTCTAGACCTTGATGATTGACTTCTCGAATAAGCAGATGACGCCAGCTACGAACAGAGAGTCAAAATATGTGCGTTACATATTTGCTTAAAATTCATGTCATCATGAGGCAATCCCAAAAGATGGTGATTGCAACAATAGAAAGGTGATAATAAAAAGCAGATGGACACAGCAGTAAAGCACTTTTATGAAGTAGTGATTCATTGTCTTGCTAAAAGGATCTTATTTTGACATCTTCAAATGCTCAGGGACATTATGTTGGACTATAACTGGACATGTATCATGTCAGAAGCAACATCTGATAGCCGAAAAATATTTCGGAGATGATCATTATGAGATCGAACAAAGGTAAGAGGGGGTTCAACATACCTGATATGTCCTAGGTCCCTTTTTGATCAAAAACCCAACTGTATTCAAGTTATCCACAAATACATCGATGTCTGGAACTCTTAGACCAATTCTGTCTGCCAGACCGAATATTTCCTGGGTTGAGAATAAGAGACTTCCTCATCATTTTGCATATTATACTACTAAATACGTTATGTAATAGGAAAGACTAGGAACAAAATTGCATACTGAGATTGAAAAGCTATCTTTCTGGTCCAACTCTGATTGCTTATTCAGGGCACTTAAGAATCGCTTTGCTTCCTTCTGCTGACTCATTCCTCCGCTGCGAGCAAAATCAATTACTCCATGTTCATCGACATACTTATCATACAAGGATTCTTTCATGATTTCCACAACATCCTGTAATGTCATTGAGATAAAAAGAAAAGTGAGAATCTTTTTCAAAAAAATCACCAAACAGACTGACTTGGAAAATTATCAAATGCAAGTTGATTGTGTCATGTGATGTGATACACAGCCTCTATGCTGAGGGAATTTGCGACGTGAAGCAACGGAAGTACGGTATCACCATTACCTGGCTTCAATATGTTATTTTCAGCAGAAATACATTGTTAAAATATGATATTTCAAATTTAAGGCATCACATGCCAATTGGATTTCAGGCTTGGCAGGAATAATGCATACTCAATAGGAAGCTTACTACTCCTGCGGTAATTTGTCTTGCCAGCTCATGATTCTAGTGATTTTTAGCGCTTCACTCAATTTTCCATACTAAAAAGCAACAGTGATTATTATGTCCTATTTATCTCCATTACTTTGTTAATATAATCTTAAGAGTTATTTGTAAAGCTAATCCAGGCCTTTTTTGGTTTACAAAAGTAAGCATAAGTATATTTTCACAGTTGTTACTCTCTTGGTTCGACTTACCAGAGCATCTTGTTCGGTTATCTCTTCTCTCAAGTCTATCCGAGCACGAGCCTCTGCGAGCCTTACTAAACTTTCTAGCTGCCTTGCAGTTATAGGAGTACCATCAGCTGAAGTGTTACGATCTCTCAACCGCAAATAAAAATTCTGCAGGATTTCTGCAGCTGACCTTGACATCCTGGGGAAAAAAGGGCGTCCCGGAAATATCACCCCTTTCTCATAGGAAAAGCTTAAGAAAAGACAGTACAGACAGAGTACAGAATACGAAGATTATTGGCTTACCGAGGAAAGACAAAAGTCCGTGCATAAGCAATATACTTCCTAAGGAGAGAAACAGGAAGTGGGACAAATTCACTGTCTTTCTTTGGATCTAGTCTCAGCTTTGAAACCAAGGACTCATTTTTTCCACTGATATCTGGTTCCCCTATGCTTTGTGACGCTGCTTTAGGTATAGAATTATCAGCAGCATGATAGAAGTTGAAAGACTATAAAAGCACAAACTCATGCACATACCGCCTCTGCAAATCTTTTTGAAAGTGGAAGATTTATCTCCATAATCAGAATGAAGCTGCAAGAGAATGTTAACATATTTAATTATGTCTTCTAAAAATTTAGACACATAAACAAAGAAAAATAAATGCCAAAAGCAAGGTATAAACCAAATGAAAATGACCGGAACAACTTCAAAAGATAGGTGATCATGTTGTACCCTATAATCTGCTTACACCAAAGTACCTTAGGGCAATTGCAATGGAAGAACTTTTTATAAAATTCTTCCTTTGCCATGTCAAATTTTGACAAACTCAAAATTTAAGAACTTTTAGTCACAATGGAAGAACTTTAAATAAAGTTCTTTAATGTGACTCACACTATATTCATTTAATGTTTTTCATTTAATAATCAATTCTTATTTTGGAAGAACTCGGTTCTTATTCTCAAACCCAGTTTGTGATTTCAAACACAAACTTTATTTCACAATGGTAAAAACTTTATTTTAAAGTTCTTGGTTACAAACTCAATGCAAGGACCACTCCATTGCAATTGCTCTTAAGGTCCATTAAATATCATCAAGAACTGTTATACTACCTGTCCTTGGATAGAACATTCCACAGTATAACTTGACATGAAAGTTTTTTATCCACAAGTGCTTGAATGATTGACTAAAATCACTCTTTTATAGAATTCAGGCAAAAAAAGCACTCTCTTATACAATGTGATAGATGAGAAACCTTAGAAAGGATAATTTATTGAATTTGAAGATCATTCTCGAGTTAAAATCACAAAAAGCAATGAACTTAACAACTGAACTGTGTTTATTTGTTATTAAATGTGACTTGATATATAATGAAGCATGTCCAGTTGTTAATTCAGGAAATCAGGAAACAACCAACTACCGTCACATATTGTTGACTGCCATTGTGTTTTAAAACAAAGAAAATAGTTTCTCAAAGCAGCATAAAACTGGGGAAGTCTGAGATAGGCTAACAGCAGGGCACAAGTTTTAGGAGACATCCTTAGTCACAGACTCAGATATTGAAGGCTACCATTTAAAGAGAGACCACTGCTCCGAGCTCTTTAAGGCCGATAACTTCCCATTTCTCTCTCTACTTGCTTATTATGAACAAATCAGTCACCTCAAAACACAGAAACAGGCAGATCAACAAGAGCTAAGAATGATGAAATCCTGGCATGTCTTTGTTTCTGTGTTCACATAAAGCTACGATAGGAAAGAACAAAAGCAAACTACAGTCATATGATTTCTTACAGCCATAATGTGCTCTGAAAGCCGTTTATCCAGATGCTCATCAGGTCTATCCAGCAGTATGAAAACCAAGTCAAATCTTGAAAGAAGAGGAGAACTCATCTTCAGGTTTTCATTCACAGTCTTCGCACGACTGAAAATCAAATTGATGAAATATCTAGACTCAGTAAGTTTGATTTTACTGTCATCAAGGGACTCTTACAAGGCTACAAGCTCTCAGTGGACCAATGAATTTGCAAAAAAAGAATTACAAGAAAGAACTGAATCAATACAGTCTACGCACTTGATGATATCATAAATTGATACTTCGTAGTATAGAACAAAAAATAATGAGAAAGAAAAATAGAGATTACTCATAATGACCACCGACAGGGTTCGCAGCAGCTAATATAGTAGTCCGAGCTGATAGACTTGCTACAAGTCCTGCCTTTGCGACGGATACACATTGTTGCTCCATTGCCTCTAGCAGGGCCTAAAAAATACATAGCAGTACGTAAATGTGTGCGAGGAGAAAAGATTTTACCTAACCTGAACTTACTAGAATCTATTTTACCGTAGAAAATCCCATATTAGATAACCTTTTTAAAAAAAATTATCCAAAACCCATGTAGCCAAGGAAAGTGATATTCGTACGAAATCCTATATGAATTATTGAATCCCGCCATAGTGGGTGTCATTTCCTGTAAGAGCTTCTTAGCCAAAAGCCAAAAGCTTAAAATGATGGTTGAGACCAACCCAATGATTATGTATCCTAATATTTCCAGTATCCATAATTTTTTCCTTTTAGAAGAAAGCCAAAATAAAGGGTCCAAAAGTAAATGGTTTCTATTTGAATTAATCATTCAGTATCTAAGAACGTTAAAGGGAATTTGCAAAACGTTTTCAGCAAGAATTCACAAGGGTTTAATCTTTCTTTGAGGAGGAGGAGGAGGCGGCGGCGAGGAGAGGGGCTAAGCTTCATATGCTATTAAGAAACAAAGAATTATCAAAGACAAGAATATAAGAGAGAGAAATTCAGATACTAAGAAGTAAGAAGGCCACACCTGATGTTCTGCAGACATCTTATCGAATTCATCAATGCAACATAGTCCACGGTCTGCAAGTACCACAGCACCTATAGGGAGCAGATGCTAGCATTCAGAGCAAGCTTACTTCGATGTCCAATAAAAATTGGAATAAAAAGAATACGAGTCTCAAAGAAGAAGCCATAGACAGTGTTGACACTATTCACTGATTTTAAAATGCTGGCTTTCCTGATTTACTCAATTACATAACGCGATTACATGACTAGTACTTAAGCTCGATGCTGCATCAAAGAGACATTTATGAGACTTTCTGTGGGACAAGAAAATAACACAAACAAAGTCAAAGCAAAATATATTAGATGATCCGTCAAAGGAAGCCTTACTCATAGTCTCATGTAGTCAATTTTCCACAAATGTGTTGGAAAACAGAAGTGCTTTCTGTCAGAGAACATAGCTTAGATAGGGATTTGTTACGATATAGGACTTACTTGTCTACCCCAAATAGGAGAGCTCTAGCTGCTTAGATGTAACCTCCCCGGGGCATCCCACTGAGGTTACTCATGATGTTATAGCTGCCACTAGTTAACTCCAGATTCATCTATGTCTGCTTTTGACAATTTTTTATCGAGGTATGTCCTGTGCTTATTCAATACCTTTCTATTAGATAACTTTAGGGGCCTAGGGGGTTTCTGAAAACCCTATCTAGCAATGCTAATTTCCTGCATGCATAAGGACCTTATCACACCTAATGTAAGGCAAGTAGTCAACATATCCTTTCTGAGAGTAGCCATTGTCTGGCACTTTCCTAGTTTCTCCTGGAACAAAGATATCATGTCTTTCTGAAAGAGAGTTAGTAATGTACTGAAGATGCTATAACTATTAACCATGATCCAAGCCCACAACAAGTCTCCAATCATCCAAGCAAAATATCTCTCTCAAAAGATAATATCAAATAACCTAGTATCTTATTATCTTAAGTATAGAAAGTATATTCTTGTAATTTAATATAGAATTAGTTTCTTTCCTAACCTAGTTCAAACTCTCTACCTATATATATGTAAACTCTCATCATAAGTAAATACAACTTTTCATAATCATTCACTCTTTGTCTTATATGGTATCCGCAAGCCACAAACAATCCAACCTATTACGACCTAATCGCACCCACTTCAAACGCACAAACCGCCAATCACCCTTACCCGCCACCATGAATCACCAACAAGACCTCCAAATCCCCAACCCCCACGACGCCCAAACACCCCTCACCGCTCCAAATCTCCAACATGTCGTGAAACTCACCTCGCTCAATTACACCTCCTGGCGTTTTCAACTAACCCACATACTTTTCGGGTTTAGCCTTCTCGGCTTCCTCGACGGGAGTCTACCCGCCCCACCCGCCACCGTGCCAGGACCCGACGCCCAAGATGTTCCCAACCCGGCCTACATGTCATGGCTCAAGCAAGACGGCCTAATCCTTGGTGCTCTCATGGGCACCATCACATCCGCTCTTCAAACCCTCATTGTAAGAGCAAAGTCGTCAAAGGAAGCATGGGACATCTTAGCCCAAACATATGCTAATCCTTCTAGGATTCATATTCAACAAATTAAAAACCGCTTTGACTCGATCACCAAAACTTCGACTCAAACCATAACCGAATACATTCACGCTCTAAAGGCGTGTGTCGACCAACTAGCCCTCATGGGCAAAATATTAGACCCGGAGGACGTAGTTTCTCGCGACCTTAACGGTCTTGACTATGACCTCTATAAACCCGTCATAGACCAAGTGAGAGCTCGTGATACACCAATTCAATTCGAGGCTCTCCACGAAAAATTGCTTCAACAAGAGCTCTTGCTCCAACAAAATAACTCGGCCACCCACTACCAACCCGCGGCCAATGCCGCCTTCAAAACCAACACCTATAATCGTTATCAAAACCGCTCCAACAATACCTACAATAACACCAATCAACACGGCACCTCCAACCAAACTCAAGCCGCTCCGCGCCCGTTCAAAGGCCGTTGCCAGTGGTGTCGTGAGACCGGACATGTAATCGCGAATTGCCCTCTTTTTCGTAAGCTATTCCCGAACATCACGTTTCCAGCCCCCCACCCGCGTCAATCAGGCCGCACCCCAGGCCCATGCCGCCGCCTTCGCTGGCGACTCCTCCGGCCCCCACAACTCCTTCCTTCTTGATAGCGGTGCTAGTCACCATGTGACAAATGATCTTGACACCCTAGCATACCACTCACCCTATGATGGCATTGATGAACTCCTCATTGGTGATGGCTCCGGACTCAACATTGAAAACACAGGTAACATTCAATTACATGGCATTAATTTAACAAATGTTTTACATGTTCCTAAAATCTCAAGAAAAATAATTTCAATATCAAAGTTATGTCAAGATAACAATGCCTATGTTACTTTCTCACAAAATTGTTTCTTTGTTAAGGAATTGAGAACGGAGAAAACGCTACTCCAAGGTCGAACTAACAACGGTGTCTACGAGTGGAGTCCTACAAAACCGTGTGCTAACACCGTCAACAAAGGACCTACTCCGCTATCCATACATCATAGACTAGGGCATCCGTCTTATGATGTAATTAGAATTATTAATAAAAGCATGCCTATTCCTTTTTCCGATTATCAACATTGTGAATCTTGCAATCTTACCAAAAGCAAGAAGTTACCATTTTCGTTATCATCTTTTCACACAACCGAACCTTTACAATTATTGTTTTCCGACTTATGGACTAGTCCCATACATTCATTCGATAATTTTAAATACTACGTCATATTTGTCGATCATTATAGCAAATATACTTGGCTATATCCATTAAAACGAAAATCCGATACCACACAAGTTTTTAATCAATACAAAGCAATTGTTGAAAAATTTTTCAACAAACCAATCAAACAATTCTTTTCCGACAATGGAGGAGAATACATTAAGCTCAACCCAACACTCCTAAACCAAGGCATATCGCATTCGACATCCCCACCTCACACACCCGAACACAATGGCTATGCCGAACGCCGACATCGTCACATCGTTGAAACGGGCTTAGCCCTCCTCAAACACGCCCACCTTCCAACCAAGTTCTGGACCTTTGCATTTAGTACCGCCGTTTATTTAATTAATCGCATGCCCACCCGCTCTCTCAAGAATAACACTCCCTACTTCACCATTCACAATAAACAACCCGACTACACCAAACTTCATAACTTTGGGTGCCTATGCTATCCATGGTTACGACCCTATACGCATCACAAGCTTGAGGATCGATCCATCTCTTGTGTATTCATTGGGTATTCCACTACCCAAAGTGCCTATCATTGCCTCGATCCACAAACCAATAAAATCTACACCTCTCGACACGTAAAATTTTACGATGACATCTATCCCTTTGCTACCTCCAACACTTCATCACCGCCTCCTCCTCCACTCGAAGAATGGACCTCCCTCACGCTTCACACTCTCCCTCTCGACCCTGCCCCGACACCACCCGCGACAACCTCCCCATTACCCACACCACCACCCCGACCACCCATCACTCGAACCTACACACGACGCCTCGCCATACCACCCGACACCTCCCCTTCGAATTCCCAGGAACCCCCTGCCCACGCCCCTGAAAACAACTCCCTGCCCCCCAACCCACCTCAGCCACCGAACTCCCCCCCCCATCGACCCCACCCCAGCCACCTCGCCACCTGCTGACCGTGACCAGCCACCTCCTCTCCCACCACACTCCCCCCCTGCCACCCCTTCCCCCACTTCTCCTCACTCTTCTCCACCTCCCAGCCCTCCTCGACAAGCCCCACCACAACACAAGATCATCACTCGTCTCGCAAATAACATTCGAAAACCAAACCCGCGCTACGCCAATCTAGCACAAAAATCAATGATCACTACAACCCTACCAAACACCACAAAGCAAGCACTTGTCTTACCCCATTGGCGACAAGCAATGCAAGATGAACACGATGCTCTCACGCGCAATAATACATGGTCCTTAGTCCCACCTTCTTGTGCACGAAATATAGTGGGTTGCAAATGGGTTTTCCGCAACAAATTCAATCAAGATGGGACACACAAACAACACAAAGCCAGGCTCGTTGCAAAAGGTTTCCATCAACGCCCTGGAATAGACTACACAGAGACATTTAGCCCAGTAATAAAACCAACAACCATTCGCACCATTCTCTCTATTGTCGTCTCCAACCAATGGTCACTAAGGCAACTAGATGTTAATAACGCCTTCCTACAAGGCACACTCAATGTGAATGTATTCATGACTCAACCCCCGGGCTTTGTAAATCAACAAACTCCCGACTATGTCTGCAAGCTCAATAAAGCCATCTATGGCCTCAAACAAGCGCCACGTGCATGGTATACGGAACTTAAATCGTATCTCATCACTCTTGGTTTTCACCAATCCGTCTCCGACTCCTCACTCTTCCTTCGACATACCAACAATACCACTATCTATACCCTTGTCTATGTCGACGACATCATCATTACAGGTTCCAACCCCACGCATATCCAAGACTTCATCACCAAACTTGCCACTCGATTCTCTCTCAAAGACCTAGGACCGCTCTCTTACTTCCTAGGCATCGAAGTAACACCAAACACTCAAGGCCTTCACCTAAGTCAATCTAAATACATACATGATCTACTCGTCAAATACAACATGGCCGATGCAAAACCCAACACCACTCCCATGGCCACCTCGCCGCCTCTTCTTCGAGAAGACCACCTTCCCATACACAACCAAACCGACTATCGAGGCATCGTTGGTAGTCTACAATATCTCTCTTTAACAAGACCAGACATAGCCTTCCCAGTCAACCGCCTTGCGCAATTTCTACACCACCCTACATCCAACCACTGGGTTGCCCTTAAACGCCTATTAAGATACCTTCAAGGCACTCAGCAACATGGTATACAACTCTATAAAACCACACCCCTCAGTCTTCATGCCTATTGCGATGCAGACTTCGGAGGTGATAAAGACTCCTATCTCTCCACCACTGGTTACATAGCCTATCTTGGTCGCAATCCAATAGCATGGTCCTCCAAGAAACAAAAGGGAATTGCTCTCTCCACCACCGAAGCTGAATTTCGAGCAATTGCATCCGTCACAACTGAAATAATTTGGCTTCGCAATCTTCTCACTGAACTCCAGCTCAAGCCACGTGATCCACCAATCATCTTCTGTGACAACATATCCGCCACACTCTACGCCAAGAATCCAGTCTTTCACTCACGAATGAAACACATGGCGCTCTCCTTTCACTACGTCAAAGAACAACTGCAACATGGACATATCCGCATCTCTCACATTGCAAGCAAAGATCAACTGGCTGACACTCTCACAAAGCCACTCCACAAGCAACAGTTTCATGAACTCCGCGACAAGCTTGGCCTTATCACCAGAACGTCCAACTTGAGGGGGCGTATTAACCATGATCCAAGCCCACAACAAGTCTCCAATCATCCAAGCAAAATATCTCTCTCAAAAGATAATATCAAATAACCTAGTATCTTATTATCTTAAGTATAGAAAGTATATTCTTGTAATTTAATATAGAATTAGTTTCTTTCCTAACCTAGTTCAAACTCTCTACCTATATATATGTAAACTCTCATCATAAGTAAATACAACTTTTCATAATCATTCACTCTTTGTCTTATAATAACTTGCATGTGGACTCGTCACAGAAGTAAACACTCTTCTCTCACAATTCTGTGGGGGAAAAAATAATTTCCAGGTTCCAGCACTCCAGCAATAGACATGCACATACCTTACATGAGTTCAAAGCATCACAAAAAAACCAAGTGTGAACAATACATACACTAAACTACGAACAGAAGAACTGTCAAATAGTTCTAAGCCTCCTTTCATAGAGAACAGACTTTGGAGCAGCTAAAGATGACATTACAGATTCTTCCATGCTACTTAAAATCCAGTGGGGTGATGTAAATCACTGTCATATACCAAGTTCAGAGAAGCCAATCAATGCCTTGAAAGATGATTTTCCCAAAGATGACAGAAGATAATTCCAAATTGTGAGTAGCTCACAAGAACTTGCAGCAAAATGCTCTAAAATTATTTCAAAAACAAAATGTAATAACCAAGCACTTCTAGTTCCGACTTTCAGATATTGGTCAAATGTGGTCGATATATATGCAGTAAAAAGAAGCATGCGGAATCAGTACCAGCCTCAAAAGCATAGTCGCTCGTCATGCGGTCTCTTACAACAGCAACTGTAAGGCCAGCATTTGTCGTAGCGTTTCCACAGACATAAATGCCACGAGGAGATACTGCAGCTGCTGCCTGAAGCAACTGGCTCTTGCCCAATCCAGGATCACCTGAGTATAAGAAGGTTTTAATGCTATGCTGTAATTTACATGTGAATTAAAGGTGCAAAAGAGACTCTATGGAGTCCCAATTTTAAGAAAAAATAAAGAGAAACGACGATGCGCTTACCAACTACTATGACATGAATGTCACCTCTGACAGGTACTTTATTTTGATCCATCGAATGCTTGCGCACGCCGCCAAACAGAGAGAGAGTTATTCCCGCTGTAAACATAATGTAGTAGTTTTATCTTAGAAAACACTGAAGACAGAAAGAACTAGGATACTTTTTTAGGCATAAGACGGATCTTACTTAGGTTTTAAACTGTGGTCCAGACACATTCCTGAATTTCACAAAGACTAACCATTTGTTTGAATAGAGAGTTTTGAAGGGAAAGAGACAGGAACAGTTTCCTTTGATTTGGTCAGCAAACATGAGTTGGAGGAAAAACAAATCCCTCTATTTCCCTCCTAAAAGCAAAATAAATGTACTGCCAACATAGGAAATATTTGGAGGGAAAATGACATTGCTCTATCGTCCTTCCCTCACAATCCTCCTTTCTTGTATCCAAATGAAAGGAAAAATAAGGAACGTATTAGAACGCTTGGATGATGGTAAGTGAAAAGACTTTGAGAGGTAGAGGAACACCTAAGAAAACATGAACAAGGGTGACTCTAAGCAATATGAGTTTGCATGGGATTGAAGGATACAACACTGGGATGACTGAGTGGAAGGAAATAATTCATTTGAATGATGCCTTTCTTCTATTAATTTTCTCAATTTTTTCTATTCACTTAAAAATATTCTTTGATAAGTTTCTCAAATTTTTAATATACTTCTCTTTTCTTCTTTTCACAGTTCACACTATTCATTTCCTGGCGTATAGTCCGTTCTAAATGTTTACCACATTTGACAATTCCATATGATGATTCATACTAGCTGACTAAAAAATAATTTTGGGCATTGTTGTAGCCTCAGTTTTGTCTTATATTTCAAATTTAGAAATCCGTTAGCCCTATAAGATTGCTGAATTGGTTCATCACAGCAGTCTAGCACTCTAATTACACGATTTAATATTTCCACCAGACATAACATATTCAGACGTAAACAATTGTGTATCTTCTAAGGTATGTGCACGTTTACAGAGAGTAAGAAACTGAGTTATAAGAGTGAAAAGGAGACTCATAAGGAACGGTGTACAATTTCATATGCTAGACTATTATATCAGGGATGAGTTTGATTAATTGCACGTCAGCATGAAATGACAATTCACATCACCATAATATGCATAGTAATATAGTATGGATTAGGACCACACGCAGAAATCCTTCGTAGACAAGACCCACACTGAAATGAAGAAATAATAAAATGGAGTAACCCTAAAAATGAAATAACAGGAATTTAATATTACCCTTAACAAGTTCATGGCCATATATAGACGGACATACAGACTGTATTATTTGTCGAAAGACATCTGGACCATGTTCTTCAGAGAACTTCACAATGAACTCCAGATCCCTTGGAGAAAAGGAAAATAAATCAGACATCTCTGACGCTCTAGCATCAGCAGTTGTGTATTGGGATCCCTCTGGAATAGACTGTGATTTGGAATTTGTAACAGAAACTCCCTCCAAATAAAGATAATACAATCCTTGGTACTTGCTTTTAGACTTCCCTGAAAATCTCCACATGAAATACGTATAGATGTTAGTTAGGTTTGCATATCAATGGATTTCTAGAAAAAGGAACTTCATATAGCATTTTATGTGCACCGAATCAAGTCACTCAGACATCAATCACAATCTTTAGAAAGACATGACTCACACATACCAACAGCCTTTTGACTGATACAATCATTAACATACACAAACAATATACATGCATATAGGAAGAGACAGACAAATAGATCCACATTATGTTTAGGAAATACCTCCTCCAAGGTCCATGTAGTTATTAATTTGCCTAATAATTCCCATAACTGTCACCACATCACCAGGAATGCAAGCATCTACAAGATCTTCGGTAAGTTCGCATTCGACTGTCCGAGGAACCCGCCCCTCTTCATGATTTTCAGGTTTCAGAAGCTCCTGCAGCCTAAAAATTGACTACTTAACACTACATCCAAGGTCTAGATAAAATAATCTACATGACTACTTCAATTATTAGTTATTAGACATATTGAAATCCTATGGATGGTCATACTCATTCAGCTTTTAGAGGACAAGGGTCTCGCCTTATTTTCTGAAAATCAATGGACTGTGCAGTAGATCTCATCGGAGAGAATGTTCTGCCTTTGCAACATTGCATCACACATCTTGCTGGTGGAGAGTATTTCCCGTCAGGAAAGGAACGTTCTATGTCAGCTCCGCACTGAGTGCATTTGAATGTCATCTGAATCACCAATGGTCTAACGGTGCTTACCTTTACAACAGTGCCCCTTACAGAAACCAGCCTATCTGCCATTTCAACCCATTAAATAAAATCATCAGTTTCCTTTGCCTGACATGTTTACCAATTTCAGAGAGAGTCTTAGATGATTTTTTCAGCAAGACATAAAGTCAAAGTTGTTTTATACTTACCAATATAGGCTGCTTTAAGGTTCTTCAAAGCAATCATAGATTCAGGATAGTTATAAGGCCGAATATTTATTTTTAGATAAGAATCCAACTTGCTTTTCTCCTTGAGAGGCATAAGCTGTGTTTGAAGAAGCATCCCGTCAGGACAAAAATAAAGTTCCATTACCATCTACTTAATATGGGTGTGAAACAACAGGAAAACATAGGATAGCTGTGATAAGACTCACTGAAAGTTGTACCTTATGAATGGCCATTCCCATGCATAAGAGTGCATCTTTAGGGTTTTCTTCAAGATTCATGTAGAAACACTCGAGATCGCATATCTTTTTGAACTCTTCAATGTTGAGTGACAAAGAGAACACCCCGTCTACATGTTTAACCTACACATTTGCTTGAGCATCATTGTCTTTCATAAAGAAAGCAGACTGATAAATTGGAATGAGAAGTTCCAGAGAGTCAATATTTACACTGCTCAGTGCTAACTAGTGAAAAAAAAATCCATAATTTATGACTGCTTTCAATATTTCTACCATAACTTAACTGCATGATTAGCTCCACTTGAGATGAAATGACAATTAAAATATTTAGCGCAATTGCACAAATCCCTTTCTCCTCCATATTGCTCAACCCCCAATGAATATGTTACATGTTACATTTTATAATGTCTCAGTGTCAGAGTATGTTCAAACTGACTCGAGATTCGCTGATGGTCGAGTGAGTCCGATGATTGATTTTACTGCGAGACTAGCACACACAAGGCATTGTGACTGAAAACACAACAATATCACGAATAAAGGACAGGCAATTAATCAATTGTCAGCGCCTCATTGAAGTGTGATCATCCAATGTCACAATATCATGTTTCATTGTTTCATCTATCTAAGCAACAATTCAATACCTAAACGGCCTGAGGTTTTAGCCTAGGAAGTATAACGTATGTAATATGGATAATAGGGTCGCACATTCGAACGATAGAAATAAACAACACAATAATTCAATAACTGTTGGCATGTCGGAATTAATGCTCAGAAGTATCGGCATCACTGATCGAGTCTGATAAACCCTACCATTTCAATTTCAATTATATAATCCGTGAAAATAACATAAATAACTAACAAAAAGGGGGGAGATTGTAAGAATTAGGTTAGAGAAAAGTACTTGAGAGACGAAAAATTGGCCGCGAGGAGAAGCGAAGAAGCAGACAAGCTTGGAAACGAGAAGGTATCTGGAATCTTGGAAGGAGAGCTCAACTTGGGGGAAATACAGCAGCCATTGATGAGTAACATCGCAATTGTAAGGTTCCGTTGTTGAACCTGTTTGATTTTGCCGCATTTTTGTAATTGCGTTTTCTCCATTGCTTCTCTCCATAGCTGCTGTCGTATCTCCTCTCCTTGCGCTCCTTTTCCGCAGTTTGGCGGGAAAAATGTCACAGGTTTACTAGATTCACAAATGTAAAGCGGTTTTACCCAAATGGTTTTTTTTTTTTTTTGTTTCAAATGAGCGCACTAAGTCGCAGGTGAGAATCGAACCCCCAACTTCATGGTTGGGGTAAGAGCGCTCTTACCACCTGAGCTAACTCTTGTTCTCCGGTTTTACCCAAATGGTAATGTAACGAAAGAATGGTAACACACTAACTATAGCACCAAAACGTAAACGGACACGACACGGATACGGGATACGACATCCCATGAAATTTAGGACATGTGACATGGTATTTAAATAGAATAAAATATATATTTTTGGGTTATAAATAACGTATAATTTTATTTTTATCATATATTTGAAGCTAAATCTAAACAAGTAAATGTACCCTTCGACCTTTACTATAACTAATTCCCATTTTTTCACCCAAACTCATCTTTTAATCGATCTTTTTTAAAATTTTAATCCTCGTCTACACTATAATATGTTTAGCCATGTGTCCAACGAGTGTCGGACACGGTATCGGGCACGGGACGACTAATTGGGAGAAGTGTCTGTGCTACCTAGTAGCACGCATGTTTGGACAGTTGGACCTGTTTTCAAAATCAGCAGGTCTTGCTTGTGACAGGCTAATCTCATCACAAGCTTGTGACCTCTCACAAAAAAAATAGGGGACAAGGTGGTGCATACTTCATGTGTTTTCTCACTCACCCCCTATGGTTATGTTGTGAGAGCAAACGGTATCCGTTACACTTGTGACGGATACTGCCGTCACAAAGAATTTGTGTTTCAAAATATAGTTTCTGTTCTTTTAAAGTAATTTTTAAAAAGTTTTTATTTTCTAAAAATTAGAGTAGGTTTGGTTAACCTCGTAATAAATGTTTTAGTTGATTTTTAGTGTTTAGTCTAATTTACCCTTGTTTTAGTTTATTTTGGTTTCATTTATTGTTGTATAAATATACTTTTTATCAAAATGAAAATATAGAATTAATCACAGATAAATGAAATTGGTCCAACTATACTATATTGTAAATTATATTATAAGATCGTTGTATAATACGATTACTTTAAAAGTCATAAATTTATGCTATTTTACGTTAAAAAATGACAATTTTTTATTTTTTATAAAGTGACTAATTTTTATTAGTAGTCACTTTTTAACAAAAAAAAATATAATTACTATTTATCGTAAAATGCTCACTTTGTGTCTCTCGCAGTCTCGCTTCATGCAATGGTGACGCACAATAATTACTGTAATTAGTACACTCTAATTTATTGTGAATCTGGTTTACGCATAAACAACGTGACCTTTTTTAGCTTTATTTTTAATCTACTTTGGGTGGTTTTCAATGCGACATTTTAAGTGAATTTTTCTTCAGGTAAACACGGCCTTTTTTCTGAAAGTTTTATTTTTTGAAATACTTTTTTAACAACAAATCTAAATATATTAGTTTCAGTATTCAATATTTCAATGTTTAATACTTTTCATTATAATTACAATTAAAATTTTGAAAGTTGACCGAAAAATAAGTAAATGTTATTATTGAAATAGATTTGACGAAGTAGTACAAGTTTCAATCATGATAGAGTAATACTTTTATTTTCGTCAATTTCAAACATTAATTTATTGTATCAATGTAATAATAATAATAATATACATATTAAATTAGGGATATTTTTTTTTATAATTAGGGTTTTATGAGGATGGGTGGCTGGTGGCAGAAGGGATAGGGAGGTGTGGCTGGCAGGTAGAGGTCTGGTGTATGGACTATGACGTGCTCCCGAAAGTTCTTCAAATGAGATTGTCCGAACTCGATCAGGTAAGAGAAAAGAGCATTAAGCCTGGACATGTCTGAAAACATGCATGTTCACGAGTGAATAACAAATATGCAATCTTTGTATGAGTAAGAATAAAAGCGTAAATACAAATTGAACATAACATAAATCGATACAAATGAAACATTTTAAAGATTATTGTCCCCATAACTAGAGATGGGGAGGATATTTTGTTTTTTTTAGCAGCAGTAGACCAAGGTTTATACAATTGACATTTTACTCATTTGGTCAAATTTACTTTTATTTTTTAAATGATAAGCAAAGACATAAAAGCCACTACATGGGTTAGTAAACACGTGTTGATGGCTAACGGCTAACATAGCCTCAAAATCACCATCTTTAACCGCTACTACATCGGTTAGTAAACAAGTCGAGGATACCAAGGTGGTTACCACTTGCAAAAGAAAGTGAATGGGTATAGGACAACGGTACGAGTGTTGGTTGTTGGGCGGTGTTCAGAAAATGACAGAAGATGTTTGTAAGGTAAATAATTGATTGGAGTAAAAATGAAACCAAACAAAAAACAAAATAGATTACATACACTCACGGAAAAAAAACGTAATTTTGTCAATAGTGTATAAGTCAGTAAGGCCGATTTTTTCTTTAAACTGCACAAATGTATATTCCTTATTCTTTGTACAAGTTAGTAGGGGTGTTCATTAGTCTAGGACCGGACCAAACTAAACTCTCTGGAACGAAAACCAAATTAAGGTTTTGAAAGTAATATTTTCCCTTGATGTTTGCATTCAATCAACGTACAATATAAACAAAGTGAGGTTCCTTATTTGCCTCCTCAATAGTCAAACCCATGATTTATTGGGAGTCAATAACTGATATCTAACTTAGAGGAATCAATCTCATACAATTAGCAAAGTCTAACACAAGTTTAGGGAACAAAATAACTAAAAGATATACAAGAATAATAATTGATTGATATTAATATATTCTAATACACCTCGCAGTCAAAACAGGAGGTGAGCCGACGTCGAGACTGGATCGGAAGTCATCGAACAAAATTTTAGGCAGGCCCTTGTGTGAATACATCGACAACTTGATATCGGGACGGAACATGACGGACTTGAACCTCATTAAGTGTTACTTTTTCCCTGACAAAGTGTATGTCTAACTCAATATGTTTAGTCTGTTGATGATTTAATGGATTTCACGATAGGTGGATGGCGGAAACATTATCATAGTAAACAATGATGGCTCTTTGAATTGGACACTTGAGCTCGAGTAATAAGTTTCTGAGTCAGCACGATTCAGCCACTACATTGGCAACACCGCGATACTCGGCCTATGCACTAGACCGTGATACTGTGGCTTGTCGTTTTGACAACCAAGATAGTAGATTTTGACCCAGGTAAACGCGGTAGCCGGAGGTCGATCGACGAGAGTCGGGGTACCCGCCCCAGTAGGCATCCGAGTAGGCCGTGAGTGTGGTAGAGGCCGACTTGGTTGATGCGTGCATATTATATACACTTTGGGCATCTTTTGGCACGCATTTCTAGGCATTTACGCATGTTTTATACACTATTTTGCCCCGAATTCGCTTCTTTGTGTCTTTCTTCTCATTTTGCAGGAAAGTACACGAAAGACGCAAAAACCATGTCAATCTGTCGCAAGTAAACTATTTTTAGGAGATGGGACTTGGACAAGGAACTTGAGAGCCTCAGAAGCGCAATATTCAGAGGAAAAGAGCCTAAACCAGAAGGAAAACGAAGAACAAGAGCAACTGGGACAGCAACAAGTAAACTTCACTGATAAAGCTTCGATCAATTTCGGATGTTTTCTCGATCAAAGTGATTTTGTAGAGGAAGGCCTCGATAGAGTGATCTCGTACTCGATCGAGGGGAATACAGAAGATGCAGTGGGATCGAAGGAATTGAAGCTTCAATCGAAGGCTCGTGGATGAAGAATTGCTCGATCGAGTGATTCAGTTACTTGATCGAGCAACTCACTTATGGCCTCGGTTTCCGCATTTCAGTTTTTAAGTTAAGATCAGTAGTGTAAACCTAATCTCCCTATGTAAGGTTTAGGTTTAACACTAATCAAGATGCACTTACTTACTTTTGCATACTTCATTACTTTTGCATTTGGAGATCTCAAAACACAGTTAGTAGTTTTTAGGTTTTGCTTAAGGTTTTCATTCACAATAACTTTTCCGGTTCATCATTTGTTCATCATTCTCTGCCATTATTCCTTATTAGCGTAACTTTTCTTAATCCTTCATATTTATTTACGTTTTAGTTTATTTCTATCATCGTTATTAGTTTATATTCATTTCCGTTATGTCGTATTTATTCAGTATCGCAATGGTTAGTTTAGATCCTGAAACCATGAGTAGCTAATTCTCTTAATATGTTAGGATGAGGGAAGTCGCGGTAAGAATGTCGTAGGATTCACATGTTAGTCGTCTCTGCGACGAGGTTTGTTTAGCAATATAATCAGAAAACTAGTTGATTGAGTGCACGCATGAGACCGGTTTATCTAGTAAAACTCAACCTGGATCGAAAGATTGGTAGAGTAGGCTTGCTTAGGACAATCGATATAACCTTCCTGGATCGAAAGATTAGTTGGGGAGTCTAGGACGAGTTGAGACTGAAAGGAGATCATCACTACCCACCTTATCAATGATTTGACTGACCTAGTATTTTCGCATGACATGAACTACCGCGGTGACCCGATTCCTAACACATTTCCCCCCTTAATCATTTAAACTCAGTTTTATAATCTTTCTTGTCTTTTTAATTCTTGTTTTAGTAATTAGTTAATCAACAACCCCCCCCCCTAGTGAGCAATGAACTGACCATAAGTTAAGACTCTGCCTCCCTGTGGGATTCGACACTACATGTGACACCCCGCGATATTACATAAAAATAAACAAGCAACTTGCAGCGGAAATACGGTATTTTAAAAACTTTCGACATATATAAATAAACTTAATCGCGGAATATCAAAAACCACATGCGGAAGATTTAAAACTAAAGAAAAAGTATAACTTATACAAGATAAAAGAAAGTTTACAAGGGATAAGGTATCCCTCGATAGCAACATAATTAAATATAAGCTAAACGTATATAGGTAATTGTCGACTAATCAACAATGCTCGCTAGCCACACGTCTTCCCCAATCAGCACCAACCTACATACATGAAACATGTACGCCACAGTCAGTGGGGAGTAACTCGAGGTTCTCCCAGCCACTTTTTGTCAGAAAACACGTAAACGGTATTACAACACAACATATACATATGAACATGCATATATAAAGATAAATACTCAAATATGACATGTTTAAATATGACAACATGATCAAGCATGAACCAACATATGAACTGCAAACAAGGTCATCATGTGAACTAAATCAAACGGATAATCAACCAAGTGAATGACTCAACGGCCAACACTTGATGACATGTTCATTCACACAAACAACAAGCAAGTAATTGACTCAGAGGCCAACACTATATGGCATGGCCAATCACAGAACATACAAAAATAGAATGAACGCCGTCAGGGAACATAACCGTTACCACTGACCGCTAGGTCGCATAACCACGACACTAGCTATCGGGACGTATAACCACGACACCGACTCTATGTATAGCGCATAACCGACAACTATATTCCTAAGACCTGGCCAGACCTCTCGATGTAATAACCTACACCGAACGACACACGGGGACCGGGCCGCATAACCACGGACACCGACCAATCCCGAACATAGATAAAACCCATAACCGGGTGGCATTAGTTCATTACAATGATACACAAATCGTACCACCGCTATCTATTCACAAACAAGGTAACATAAACGTCACCAACACAACTTGGAATGACATAACCGTCATCCAAACACATGCAAGGTAACATAACCGTTACCCGACTCAACCTGAGATAACATAACCGTTATCAAAATATAAGTAAGACAACATAACCGTTGACATTACTCCTCGAGCTAACATAACCGTTAACTAACCCATTTAAAACATGTGAGCTTCAAATCAATCAAGACAACACTTAAGCTAGTTTTAAAAAGCTAACTTGAAGCGGGAGCCGGTTTCCCTTCCGGTTGCCCGGCCGGGGGGTCTTCCTCCTCAACTTAGCTACTTAAACGGCTTAAGCATTCAATCGAATAACCGCAACGGAAATACCCAACCATTTCAATCATATGAGCAACATAATAGTGAAAGTTCATATGACAAGTCTCATGTACGAGTTTACATTTCATTCGGAAGTAAAACAAACGAGAATTTACAAGACAAGTTCAATGTCATAACCAAGTGAATTAAACTTGAAGGACGGACGTAATTCGAGTCGTGAATCATATATGATAATAATATACATGCTAATACAAGTTTTATATAGATTTAGCATGCATGCTCAAACGACGTCCAAACAAGCGGCAAAACGTAAGCCAAAACAGCCTAGAAAACAGCCCAAGCACACGCCTAGGCCAGCGCCGAGCGCAGGCTGCGTGGCCAGGCACAGGCTGCGCAATTGCTCGGGCGCAGGCTGCGGCCTGCTCGGGCACAGGTCTGGCCAGCACGCCACTTTGCGCAATTCTGCCCCATTTCTCGTATAGCTTCCCGAAACGATTTGCACACGCATCCTACATGTTCTAGGCAACATAATACTTCATTTAAGACGGGTATATACAATTATACGTTGGAAACAAACGATTATGAAAATGATTTATCAACCTTAAACATGATTAAAATCAAGCAAAAACCATATTATCGCTATGGGAACAATAAGCATAAGACGGATATCGTTTTACCCATTAACAATAACCCGATTCCTCATTCATTACTACTAATCAACCAAGAACCCATTTCCTTGAATTGAATGATGAGTAAACAACACAATACTTTAAACTTTCAGAAATTAAACAAACACAACCAATGCAATTTCAGAAATTAAACAACACAAACCATACACAATCAATCTTTGACTCAAAGTCAAGTAACCTCTCAAAGTTACCTTTAAAGCTCTTCAAATCTTCAAAGAATCCTTCATTAATGTCCAAACATCCATTCTCAACCACAAGCAACAAGAAAAGCGAATTAAAAGCGTAACCCTAGAAAGACGGGTTTTCAGAAAACTCAACAAGACTAGAAATTGTTTGTATCAAAAGAAGGAGGAAAAGAAGAGGAGAACATACCTATAAAGAACTCGGAATTTGAGCAAGAAATGGAGGAGATATAGGCGATTTTGTGCTCATGGAGAAACACCAACAATGATAAAATGGGTTTTCTGATTTTTGAAGAGGATGAAGAGTTGGATGGGTTGTGTGAAATAAAACACAACATAGGGGTTATATGGGGTTTTGAGTCGGAAATGACTCGGGTTTCGTTTAATGAGTCGGGATGACTCGGAATGCATTAACTAAGACGGGAATAACATCCTAAGACCAAAATTACTCAAGATAGGACCAAAAATGCAAATAACCCACAACTCATGAAATTATCTACATACTTGTCATTTTCGAAAATTAAAACTGAAACTTAAATTTATAAAACTCAAAATATCATTTGAAATTAAAATGCTTTCAAATGAAATATTCATATCACAAAAATATATTTACGAAATATAATAAAATATAAATTATTCTTTAAATTAAATTAAATCTTTAAATTTATACTACGGAAAATATCGGGGTGTTACACTACTACCACTAGCTTCTGTTAGTCGTACCTAGGATTATCTTTGACCGTATACACGACAGACGTGTCATTGGTTATGTGTAAAACCCATAATGAGATGTACCTTGAAGATAGCGAATTATGGGTTTTAGAGCACCAAAATGAGTTTCGCGCGGGTCATGCATAAAGAGACATATATGTTGAACGACATAGGATATGTCCGGACGGGTAAACGCTAGATATTGCAATGCACCCGCAAGACTTCGATAGAGAGCTCGGTCGGACACCGGGTTACCGCCAACGACACTTAATTTAGACTTTGTGTGTGGCTGGGAAAAAAGATGGTTTACAGGAGGTTATTTTTGATCTTGCAATTATTTATAAGGCATATTTATGTTGATGTAAAAATAAGCCCGTGGAATGTCGAATTGCAGCGACTCCCAAGAAAAAATTATGGGGACCCTGATCAATCTAGCAAGCTCAGAGCGGAGGAGAGACATGATGTGAACTCGGAGAGTATTTGTCGAAGTAGCAAGTATGATGTCATCAACATATAAAAGAAGATAGGCGATTTGGTTACCGTCATTGTATATGAAGAGAGAATTATCACAGTTACTGTGAGTGAAGCCAATGGGGGAAACATAATTCGCAAATCGTTGATATCAGGCCCGTGGTGCTTGCTTAAGACCGTAAAGAGATTTTTTAAGAGACAAGACATGATCGGGGCGAGAGCGGTCCCGAAAATCGGGGGCTGATGCACTATAAACCGTCTCGGCAAGGTGACCATGCAAAAAGGCATTATTTACATCAAGTTGGTAAAGAGACCAATTCTTAGAGACAAAGAGGCTGAGCACGGTACGGATGGTGGCGGGCTTGACCACCGGACTGAAGGTTTCGTCACAATCAACACCAACTTGTTGAGACCTGCTATTAACCACAACTCCAGCTTTATATCGCTCCAAATCACCATTAGCTTTAAACTTATGCTTAAACAACCAAATACAACGGGTTATATTGACATCCGAGGGTCGAGACACAAGAACCCAAGTATCATTCTTAATGAGGCATCGTACTCATCTGTCATGGCACGATTCTAAGTCGGGTCTTGGAGAGCGGTGATAGGACACTTAGGGATATGTGATAGTGTGGTGGCACATAGGTAAAAAATGGTTTTGCGTTTGTATATCCCATGTTGAGCACGGGTAGCCATTTGACGTGAAGTGATGAGAGGTTGTTGTGGGCCACGGGATAGGGATCGAACAGGGGTAGATAAGGGAGTGTTCTCGGGGATCGGGTCAGGGAAGACCACGTGAGTAAAAGTGGGTGTGGTCTCGGGACTCGGGGCATGAGAGGTCACGGGTGTGGTGGTAGAGGAAGCTATGGGTGATGGGGCAGGAGAGGCCACGGGTGACGAGGGAGGGGAGGTCACGAGCGTAGGCACCATCGGGTTTGGCAGAGTTGAGGGAGTAAGGATTCAGTGTTGGATATAGGGAGAGGGGTCAATGTGAAGAAAATTATATGAGGTCGGGGTCATGGTTTTTTTACTAGCAAAGGGGAAGACGGTTTCATCAAAGGTCACATGACGAGGGATAATGATTTTATTTGTGATAAGATCGAGGCACTTGTATCCACGATGAGAAGTCGGGTAGCCTAAGAAGACGCGCGGGGTTGCTCTTGGGGCAAGTTTATGGATGGTCGTAGGTGGGACATGTGGGTAACATAGACAACCGAAGGTACGAAGGTGGCTATAAGACAGGTTGCGAAGATAAAGGCTCTATGTAGAATATTTGTGGTTGTTGGCCTTGCTTGGTAGGATGTTATGTATATATGTGGCCATGGCAAGGGCATGGTAAGTGGGCGTGGAAAAGAAGGGTGCGAACAATGTTGTTATAAGGTTCGTATTTTTCTCTCGGCCTTACCATTTTGGTGTAAAGTGTGAGGACATGAGAAACGGAAAAGCATCCCTTGGGCACCGAAAAGCTTATGTAGGGGGTATTATCTAACTCTCTGCCATTATCACATTGCAATGGTTTAACGTGACAATGGAATTGGGTCTTTATCATATTATGGAATGTTGTAAAAATATCATAAACTTGTGATTTCTGTTTAAGGGGAAATTGTTGGAGCTTGTGTCCTCCACATGTAGTGTGATAACGTCATTGCACATACCCTTGTACGGACAAGTGGGAGATTGTTGGGGCTGGTGTCCTTGACAATTAAGTACAATGACTTATTAAATCTCTTTAAGGATCACAAGGGCATACTTTTGTATTATTACCAGTTGATCCACGTTTATCAATAACGGTTGGCTTGCTAGATAAGTTTGACGTTATTGTCATACGGATGGCGGTGATCAACTGGTCCCTATACGTCACACCTATAGCACACGTTTGAGAGATGTGAAGGTATGAAAATACAGTCACATTTTGCCGGATATGACTAAACAGTTAGTCAGAGGTATTGACTATTAAATTAGTCAATAAGATGTTGAGATTATTATTTAATACGGATTAAATAATTTTAGCTAATACGGATTACATGATTAATTCGTAAAATTAAATATAAACGGTTATATTTAATTAAATATTGTATTCGCGTATTAATATAAACAGTTATATTAATTTGGGTAATTATACAATATCGTAATTTTATCAGACCATTATTAATACATCGACTGCATTAATATCTGATAACATGCATACGATTTATAAACAAAACCCGCGAATAAAGTTTAGCTAAATGGGTCGAATCACAAATTAGAATAAGGTAAGAGTGGAAAGCCCACTCCTACCCTATTGGAAATTTCGGCCAAAAGAGCTACATAAGGAGGAGGACTCTCCTTATGTCAGGGACTCTTGTTTTGACTGTTTAAACAAATCTCAAGGAAAAATTAGGGTTTTGAGAGCTTTCTTCTCCCAAAACCTCAGATCTCACATCTAAAACCTAAATAGCTCTCCCAATATTGCAAGGCAGTTGGAGAAGATTTCTAGCACACGCGGCCACGTCTCATTCTAAGTCTTGGGTGCAAGTTATAGGAGGGAATTTGTGTTAATTCCTGTTCTTAGGCCTTTCGCACAAGGACCAAAGGTTGATTTCTTTTTCATGCTTTTTATTAACTTATGACTATAATCACAACTGTATTTTTCATTATAATCCTGCAAGTTTAGGGTGAATACATGCTTTATTTCCCACAAGTGGTATCAGAGTCAGGCCATGAAAGTTTTACTTTTGTGTTTTTCATAAGTTTATTTAAAAGTTTTTGAAAAATCTCGTTTCTGTCGCTGTGTCGGTCGGTCGACCTGTTATAGCGGTCGGTCGACCGCCCCTGTGTAAAGTTTCTGTTTCGACAGTTTATCTTTTGTGAGAAATCGTGTTCAGAAACTCGGTTTCGTGTTTTGTGGTCGGTCGACCTGTTTTTCGGGTCGGTCGACCATTCTGCTTTAAAAAAAAAAAAAAAAAAAAAAAAAGAAAAAAAAAAAATTTTTTTTTTTCGTCAGGTGGTCGGTAGACCTGTTTTTTGGGTCGGTCGACCACCCCTGTAACAGACTCGTTTTTTTTTTTATTTCCGAAAATAACATGTTTTATTTTCACATGGCCTTTAGTAATATACTATATACGGAAATAGTATATTATTAATTTTGTGAAACGGTTCACCCTCGTTTGATACATATTATTTTAAAACGGTTTAAAATAATAGGATTATAAACTTATTAAAATTAAAGTGGTTAAAACGGTATAATCACATAATTTTAATCCTAAAAGGTGGTTTGGTAAAAATTTATTAATCATAATAACAGTATTATGTCATGTATGAATTTTATTTAGTTGATGCATTTTATTTATCGTCTTGTGAATGCCTTGAATGCTTTCATGATGGGACACGATCTTGCTTGTAATTTTGAGATCTTGAATCTCCGTTTTGGGTTTTTGCCATGTAATTACTTTTGTATTTAAATTAGAATGTATCTAGGACTACTTTTGTAATTTAAATTAGTAATTTTGTGAAGACCAAAGACAAGACGGAGACCGGATGCTTACTCCCGCTGCAAGGACCAAGATGGAACATCAAGACAAGCTTCTAGGGTCCAACGGTGGATTCCAAGTTGTTTTATGTTTATTTTGGTAGGATAGGCCACACTAGGACTTTTTATTTACGTTTATTGCATTTATTTTTTATGCATTCATCGATAATAGCTTGCATCATATTCTGCCTAAAACCAAACCACCTATATCATGCCTGAAAACTGACTCATGTAGAGGTTACGCGTTAGTTTTCTGTGACAATACAGATGTCACATGTCATTTGTAAAGCCATCACTTTATTTAATTCATTCACGCAAATGCTAGTTTTTAGTTCACTTAAATATGGATAAATAAAAGTTGATGGGGTCTTCCTCGTATAACCAAAAATTGAGATTAGTCTTTATAAATCAGCCTCCCATGAATCCCTTCTTCGTCGGTAGGCATAATATGACCCCTTCTACGTCGGGTAAGTGGGAACAGATGATTTATTTTATCTCAACATCATGGTCACTCGATAATATCTAGTGACTGAGATGGACTAATAGATAGGATATACGGAAATCTATCGACCAAGAGTTCCAACGATTGGAATTAGCCAAACTGTGGGCTTATCAATATACGGAAATTGAGTCTTGGGATCGTTTATATAATTCTTGAGGGAGATCAATTATATAAATGCTTGAGTCTACGAGTTTAAATTCAATTTAATATAGACTTAAATCACAACAATAAGTTGCTTATATGGTTTTGTTTTATCTTCTTTTTCAGTGTAGAACACGTTCATTAAAACTGCTGTATAACTAAAATGGCTGGTGAAGACCCAATGCCAAGTGCCAAGTTAGCACGTGAATCCTGGCTAAAGGCCTTCATGGACTCCATGAATCAGTCAACTAGACTGAGGAATGATGGGTCAAACTTCTCTGACTGGGAGGCAGCACTACGGAATGCTGCCATTGCTGACGGAAAGCTTAAGTATTTAACTGAGCCCATTCCGGCACACCCAGGAACTGGAGCTAGAGCCAACGAAATTCGCGCCCATAGCGATTTCGTTATGGAAGCGGGTGCGATAAAGAACGTACTCATCTATGCAATGGAATCAAATTTGCAAAGACGCTTCATATCCCATGGTGCAAACAAGATTTTCACCACGCTCTCTAACGAATTCTCCAAGGCTCCGAGAATCGTTTCTTATGAGCATACCTGTCGCTTCTTTGAGGCGAAACTCCAGAAGGGCCAAGCTGTTAGCCCACATATTCTCAACATGATTGAGAATATCGAGAAACTGGAGACCCTGAACTGCAAGATCAGTGAGAACATAATCGTTTATCATATGCTTCATTCGCTTCATGATGGGTTCGCCCTCTTTAGGGCCAACTATTACATGAACGACATGAAGAAGACTCCTCATGAGCTCCACTCCCTTCTCGTACAGACTGAGAAGGATCTGAAATTAAGTGGGAGCATGAAGCAGGATGTTCTCATGATCTCCAGTAAGGGAAAGGGTAAAGGGAAGGCTAAAGCTCAGGGCGACCTAGCAGTAGGTAAGCCCAGGTTCAAGAAACCAGGATTTACTAAGAGTGGGCCAGGTGAGTCGAGCAACTCACAGGGCAAGACTAAGAGCAAGGATACTAGCATGGAATGTCACCATTGCCACAAGACTGGGCATTGGAGGCGCTCATGCCCCGTGTATCGCGAGGACATTAAGGCAGGCCGCGTTACTCCTGTTGGTATGTCTTCTTCTTCTTTTATTCACATGATTGAGATTAACCACGCAAGTTGCGGAACTTGGGTAATTGATACTGGTTGTGGTTCTCATCTATGTAATCATGTGCAGGGCCTCCGAAACCAAGAACCCCTAATTAAGGGTGAGGTGGACCTGCGTGTCGGGAATTGAGCACGTGTTGCTGCAGTCTCGAAGGGAACATACGTGATCCAGCTTCCAAGTGGATTCGAGTTATTTTTATATAACTGTTATTATGTTCCTAGTTTGTCCAAAAACATTATTTCAGTTTCTGCGCTTGACAAATTCGGCTTTTCATTTGTAATAGAGAATAATAGCTGTATTTTCTCCTTACACAATATGATTTATGGCAAGGCAGTTTCCATGAATGGAATTTATGTTTTAGATCAAACCACCGAGATATTACATGTGAATAATAAAAGATTAAAGGTAGGTGACAAAGATCAAACTTACTTATGGCATTGTCGTATGGGACACATAAATGAGAAACGCGTAAAACAGCTCATACAGAACGGAGCTATCTCGCCCTTTGATTTCGAATCATATGGCACGTGTGAATCATGTCTCATAGGCAAAATGACTCGTATTTCCTTCAAAGGTGTTGGAATGCGCGCTGCCGACCTATTAGGACTCATACATACCGACGTATGTGGCCCTATGTCGATCAACGCACGAGAAGGCTATAGGTATTTCATCACTTTCACAGATGATTTGAGTAGATATGGCTATGTCTACTTGATGAAACATAAAAGTGAATCCTTTGACAAGTTCAAAGAATACCATAATCGGGTACATAACCAGCTGGGTAGAAAGATTAAAGCACTACGTTCAGATCGTGGTGGTGAGTATCTTTCACACGAGTTTGATCAACACCTTAAAGACTGTGGCATCGTGCTACAGTTAACTCCACCTGGAACACCACAATTAAATGGTGTGTCCGAACGGAGAAATCGAACTCTACTCGATATGGTTCGATCCATGATGAGTCACACCGTCGTGCCTGATTCATTGTGGGGCTATGCTCTTTTGTCGGCCGCTCTAATACTAAACCGAAGTCCGTCTAAAGCTGTTGACAAGACTCCATACGAATTATGGAAGGGAACGGTCCCTAACTTGTCCTTTATTCGGGTTTGGGGCTGCGAGGCTTATGTCAAGTGGAGACACGAGGATAAGCTCGGCCCGCGATCGGTCAAGACATACTTTATAGGTTATCCAAATGGAACTTTTGGTCATTACTTCTACTCGCCAACCGAACAACGTGTTTTTGTTGCGGCTAGTGCGACGTTCTTACAGAAAGAATTTCTCGCGAACAAGTCGAGTAATAGAACCTTCGAGTTATCGGAGGTTCCAGAACCAACTGCCGAGCAACCATTGGAGGAAACAGTTCCTTCAACCAAGGCTGCGGTAGATATTCCTGAGGAACCTAGGAGGTCGGGAAGAGTCTCTATTCCACCGGACAGATACATTGGTATGGTCGAGGAACACGATACAGATGACGTCTTACTCCTAGAGGGTAATGAACCCACAACCTATAAAGGTGCCATGACCAGTTCCGACTCAAAGCTATGGCTAGAAGCCATGCAATCCGAGATGGACTCCATGTATGAGAACAACGTGTGGGATCTTGTGGACCTACCTGCAAAGGTGCGTCCCCTTCAATGCAAATGGCTTTACAAGATAAAGCATGCCGTGGAAGGACAACAAGATATCCACAAGGCTAGACTAGTTGCTAAAGGTTTCACTCAAGTGCCAGGCTTGCATTATGATGAGATCTTTGCACCCGTAGTCATGCTACGTTCCATTCGGATTATCTTAGCGATCGCCGCATTTCATGATTATGAAATATGGCAAATGGACGTTAAAACCGCCTTCTTAAACAGTTATTTGGAGGAAGAGTTGTACATGGTACAACCCGAGGGTTTTATCGATCCAGCACATCCTAAGAAAGTTTGCAAGCTTAAGCGTTCCATCTATGGACTTAAGCAAGCATCGCGGAGTTGGAATCATCGCTTCGACCAAGTGATAAAAGAGAATGGATTCATTCGATCAGTCGAGGAACCATGTCTCTATATCAAGTCGAGTGGGAGCAAGATTGTATTCCTAGTACTATATGTCGACGACATACTCTTGATTGGGAATGACATACCTCTCTTATCTTCGGTTAAAGCATGGTTGAAAAACCATTTCCAGATGAAAGATCTGGGAGAGGCACAAAGAATTTTGGGCATCCGTATCTACAGGGATAGATCACGACGGATGTTGTCTCTCAGTCAGGAGTCTTATATAGATAAGATTCTAGAGAGATTCAGTATGACGAACTCCAAGAAAGGGTTCCTTCCTATGACTCCTGGGCTTCACTTGAGCAAGACTCAAGAAGCTAAGTCATTGGAAGAGAAAGAGCGCATGAGTCGGATTCCTTATGCTTCGGCAATAGGATCGATCATGTATGTCATGATATGCACACGTCCTGACGTTGCATATGCATTGAGTATGACAAGTCGATTCCAAACTCATCCAGGTGAACAACACTGGATGGCCGTGAAAAACGTTCTTAAGTACCTACGGAGGACTAAAGATTGGGGATTGACTTACGGAGGCGACTCGACGCTCTGCGCCACGGGTTACGCAGATGCTAGCTTCCAAACGGATCGAGATGACTCGAAATCTCAGTCTGGATTCGTTTTCACTCTTAATGGCGCTGCTGTCAGCTGGAAAAGTTCTAAACAGAGTGTTACAACAGATTCTACGACTGAGTCCGAGTACTATGCCGCCTCAGAAGCAGCTAAGGAAGCAATATGGATGCGTCAATTCTTACAAGGACTATCAGTAGTGCCTAGTTCGAATGACCCAATCACCGTTTATTGTGATAATAAAGGTGCCATCTTCCAAGCTAAGGAGCATAAGTCTAGCAACAAGGCTAGACATGTACAACGGAAAGCTTATCTAATCAGAGATTACGTGGAGCAAAAGGAGATTTTCATTGATAAGATCGCTACGGATGACAACATAGCTGATCCTCTCACAAAAGCATTACCACGTGATAAGCATGAAGGGCACATTCATTCCATGGGAATTGGATGTGTTCCTAAGTTGTAGTACTCTTTTATGAATTCATGTAATAATTCATTTTCTCGTGTACTCTATTCAACCTTATTGTTATGATATAAAATGTTTTGTTTCTCATGTGGAATTGTACGCCAATTTTGAACACCACAAAGTGAACTGATTAACATTACATCGTTTTGGTCCTTGATTACCCACTTGAGCTGATAACTCAGGTAATCATTTTGTGACGTTGGTTGATGGTGGGTTCAACGAGCCATAAGTCACGCGGCTGACTGACCAATCACAAAGGCGAGTTATACGGATATCTCGTAGGACACCCCGTGACAACGTTATGGAGTCCTAAATGTTTTATAACATTGGGTGCCTGGTCGTGGATAGGACCTCCATAGTGTTCCTTAGAGTCGAGTCTTTTGACCTTCAACTGTCTCTTGAGATTAAGACAGATTTTGGGTAACTTTGGTTTCTTTCCCACGGTCACCGTAACAGGGGCCAAGAGGATTTTTTCTGGGTTATTTCATGCTGGGCGATATCGGCAGGATTCGAGTTGAGGGAAATATCCAAACCCTTATCAGGATTTTATCATTTCTCAGAGCCACTCGAGGAGTAGTAACTGAAATGCATGGCCATGCTCGAATACAGATTCGTTTTATCAGTTAAGTTACTCTCTAGTCGGGGAAACCACTCTTGATACAGATCGCTTGTGAGATACGACCTTTGCGAATGCGGATTTGCAAATTGTATTACATTGAGTGGGAGAAATTTTAAAAGGATATGAGATTCGGTTATCGCACCTACACTTGTACGGACAAGTGGGAGTTTGTTGGAGCTTGTGTCCTCCACATGTAGTGTGATAACGTCATTGCACATACCCTTGTACGGACAAGTGGGAGATTGTTGGGGCTGGTGTCCTTGACAATTAAGTACAATGACTTATTAAATCTCTTTAAGGATCACAAGGGCATACTTTTGTATTATTACCAGTTGATCCACGTTTATCAATAACGGTTGGCTTGCTAGATAAGTTTGACGTTATTGTCATACGGATGGCGGTGATTAACTGGTCCCTATACGTCACACCTATAGGACACGTTTGAGAGATGTGAAGGTATGAAAATACAGTCACATTTTGCCGGATATGACTAAACAGTTAGTCAGAGGTATTGACTATTAAATTAGTCAATAAGATGTTGAGATTATTATTTAATACGGATTAAATAATTTTAGCTAATACGGATTACATGATTAATTCGTAAAATTAAATATAAACGGTTATATTTAATTAAATATTGTATTCGCGTATTAATATAAACAGTTATATTAATTTGGGTAATTATACAATATCGTAATTTTATCAGACCATTATTAATACATCGACTGCATTAATATCTGATAACATGCATACGATTTATAAACAAAACCCGCGAATAAAGTTTAGCTAAATGGGTCGAATCACAAATTAGAATAAGGTAAGAGTGGAAAGCCCACTCCTACCCTATTGGAAATTTCGGCCAAAAGAGCTACATAAGGAGGAGGATTCTCCTTATGTCAGGGACTCTTGTTTTGACTGTTTAAACAAATCTCAAGGAAAAATTAGGGTTTTGAGAGCTTTCTTCTCCCAAAACCTCAGATCTCACATCTAAAACCTAAATAGCTCTCCCAATATTGCAAGGCAGTTGGAGAAGATTTCTAGCACACGCGGCCACGTCTCATTCTAAGTCTTGGGTGCAAGTTATAGGAGGGAATTTGTGTTAATTCCTGTTCTTAGGCCTTTCGCACAAGGACCAAAGGTTGATTTCTTTTTCATGCTTTTTATTAACTTATGACTATAATCACAACTGTATTTTTCATTATAATCCTGCAAGTTTAGGGTGAATACATGCTTTATTCCCCACAGAAATGTCCATAGAAAATCGGTAAAATCATCGAGAAATAAGACGTAATAATGGTGACCATTCGTGCTTACTACAAGGAAAGACCACAAGTTAGTATGTATAATATCAAAGGGACACAATGTATGAAATAAAGACTTGTTAAATGAAAGTTTGATATGTTTACCCAATTGGCAGGAACTACATAAAGGGAAAGGTTTGCGAGCTCGACATGAAATGTCGGGATTATTACATAAGGAATTAAAAATGCTATGACCCGGATGACCTAAACGTCCGTGCCACATGTCGGACGAAATGACAGTGATGGCTTGAGTTGGAGTAGCTATTGTGGCGGCTCGGGTAGATGGTAGGAGAGGATAGAGGTCCCCCGTACTATTGTTTCTCAGAAGTGGCATCCCCGTCTTGAGATCCTTCACGAAAAAATAAAACGGGTCAAATTCAACTCAGATGCAATTATCAATAGTGAATTTACGTACCGAAACTAAATTTTTGATAACCAATTCTATTTATTTGAACATGTGTACTTTTAAAAAATAAAAAATAAAAAATAAAAAATATAATATCATTATATATATATATATATTAAAATATATACGGATTTTCTAACAAAATTATTAAAAAAAATCAAAATTAAGATAATTAAGTTCTATATACTACAGAAAATGAAAATTATAGTCAAGATTGTGGTTATATTAGTTGAATCAAATTGTTAGATTTATAAGACGAATAGTTAGAAGAATGAAAGAACAAATAAATTAAAATAAAAGATAAATTAACTTAAAAAGGTTTTAATACAAATTACAATAGAATACTGTATCAAATAAGGAAAATCTAAGACAAATTTATAGTTTGTCGAAAATCTCATTGTAAACAACATTAGATGTTTTATTACTCACTCCTTTGTCTTCATCTAGAAGAAGGACTTTTAGACCCTTCTTATTTGTAACCCTAGATAAGGCAACATACAATTGACCATGGGTGAATACTGGTCTAGGAAGATAAAGTCCAACACGGGATAGAGATTGCCCTTGACTTTTGTTAATGTCATGGCAAAGCATACCGCTAAAGGAAATTGTCTCCTTTCGAACTTAACTGGGAACTTGGTAGTGTCGGAAGGTGACAATGTGATGCGGGGAATATAGACCTTGCTACCAATATGACTACCAGAATTATTTTGTGGAGGATTATTTTTTGGAAATATTACTCGTAAATCGTAATAGTGAAAAAAGTCGTAAATTTCAGTTTTATACAAATTTTACTAAAATGGGATCTTAGTAATTAATTTAACTCATTAATAGGGTTTTATTAGAATTTATTTTATATACAGTACATATTAACGGAAAACTGTCTTATGCATATAATTCGAAAAAGAGAGTTTTTATGAAAATTGGAAAGTATGTTTACGTTTAGTAATTAATTTAACTCATTATAAATCTCATTGTCTCATGAACTTAACCTAAATATTAAGATTTCGTGATTACGTTGATTAAAAAGGAATATTACGTTTAGTAAGAATTGACTTAAATTGAAATCATATGATGTTATCAATCACGAATCTTAATATTTAGTAAAAATTGATTAAAAAAAGAAATATTCATTTCTATAAAACCAAAGTGGCATATAGTGTGGTATTTAAGAAATATTACGTGACATAAGGTAGCTATATCACGCCTCGACAATCACGCATGAAATTATCACGCAAGCAAGAAATCTTTCCTTATTAACAATTGATTACGTGACATATTGATTAAAAAAAGAAATTTTAATATCACGGTAATTTTAATATCACGGTTGCTGACATTGCTAATTTTAATTGGCCGAGAATCAACGAAATCTCGTGACCCCAAAATGGAATAAGGCCAAATCGCAGGCTACCGAAGTGGAGTTATTCCTAAGAACAACTTTTTTGAAGTCCACCATCTTAAAACTTGTCATTTGAAAATGAAGGGGATTCCAATGGATTGAAGTACTACGTTGTTATTAAACAATCACGCATGAAATTATCACGCAAGAAATCTTTACTTATTAACAATTTACGTGACATATTGATTAAAAAAAGAAATTTTAATTGCGGAATAATTTTAATATCACGGTTGCTGACATGGCTAATTTTAATTGGCCGAGAAAAATTGAAATTGTGAGAGTGAATGAGAGGGCTTGAAAGATGGTTTTCTGAAACCACATTGCGCCACCTAAGCGTTTTTACCTAATTCTTTAATATATATAATAATATAATGATGATATAATGATGATAATGATTCTAATAGGTTTAAAGGTGCACCGAGGACCGGACCATATTAATATTGGTCTGGTCCGTTATGGGCCAAAAAAACGCGTGGACCGGACCGGACCATATGGACCAAAATAAACCAAATATGATTGTCATTGACATGATTAACATATAAAATTAGAACTCGAAAAGTTCGTAACGATCAAAATAAGCAGCATTATCTTTTTAGTGGGTTTAACTACATAATTATACATCTTATAGTACATATAAACACACTAGAAAATAATATCAATAATATTACAGTTTAGAAAATTCATTTTTCATTTAAGTTCAGTCTATGAACTGGTCCGCGGTCCATTCGGTTTGGTCCAGGCACTGACCGAAGAACAAAGTAGAGTAAATAGGTGGACCGTGGACCAGACCAAATAAATTTTGGTCTTTATTTGGTCTGGTCTGATCCGGACCCAGTGACCCATTCCAATCTAATCTTTGGTTTGGACCATTGAATAAACACCCCTACGGCCCTACAAGTTAAAAAAAAAATATCTTATATAACAACGAATAAACTACGATATAGATACTTATCTGCCAACACATTCATAGTCGCCATATTTACATCTTTTCATATTCGTATTGGAGATTACAAAAATACTAACAATTGTTATGCTACTATAAGCATGTCCTCATAAAACAAAAATACTAACAATTGTTACGATTACTAAGTACTAATTTGTTGAATACTATTCCTTAGTTCGGAGTAGGGTAATCCGCTCAGCAAACTCTTGAATGTGGTTCAGTCAAAACGTTGACTCGAGGTCAAGTTAAGATGGACCATATATGCGCCACTTCTGAACTAATCTAAACACTAATTGAAAACTCATCTCGACTCATTTTTATTCTTTTAGTACAATTTTCAATATTTTGAAGTTATATTTATTCTAATTTTATGTTAATTTTTAGTTAATTTTTAAGAAAGTAATGAAGAATATAAAACGTATAATGATAAGGTTTTTTTTGTCAGATAACACCTAACATTTACACATTTTGTAAAATAGTACCTAAATTTTTTTTTCCCAACAACCACTTTTTCATCAAAAAAAAAGTCAAGAAATCGTCTTGACTCACGAAGGGAGGGCTGACTTTGCTTTTAACCTCACTTCTTATCTTCTTTTCCTCTAATTCCAACATCCCTTACCCATTTTGCTAATTTCCCTCCCATTAAACCCAATTTCCTTCTAATTAAAACCCTTATTTTACCCTCTCCTTCCAATTAAAACCCTTAGCTTATTTAACCCTCTGATTTCAATTTAATTTCTCAATTCTCAAATTAAAACCCCAAATTGTGCTTAATTTGTCCAGTTTTATCCTCTTCTGTCATGACCATTTCAACCCAATATGTCTTATTCAAACTTATCCTCAATCTCAACAAAGCGGGTGAGATGTTTGGCGGCTGAGAAAACATCTTGGACAAAATCCGGGCAGGGGATTCATGGCCTGCAAGTTCTACAGTTCAGAGACGGGATTGCGTGAGTGTTGTTTCTTCAAGTGGATTGATGAGGATATGATCATGACCTATTGACAAAAAAGTGTTATAAATGACTTGTTGAATGAAAATAAGTCACTTAAGAATAAGATTGGTGAGGTGGAGGCTAAGCCTCTGTTCTTTTGGACTTCAAGTCACTTAATTTAAGTCCATTTCAGATCTTATAAGTTCAGTTCAGTTCAGATCTTATAAATTCAGTTCAGTTCGTATAAGTTAGGTTCAGTTTGGATCCTATAAATTCAGTTCAGTTCAAATCTTATAAGTTCAGTCCAATTCAGAAAAAATATATACGAAGTATTATTTTTAACAACCGATACAAAACATTCCGCTTTAGTTATTCGATACACTATTATTTTTTTGAAAAAAAACAACTCATTAATAATTGTACCCGTTTTTACTATCTCATTAATACCAAACGATCTTACCACACACTCACCCTCACCAAAATATCAATCTCCCATTAATCACCTCCTTCATCACCATTGTTCATTTCACTAAGGTACGTTTTGATCTTATTTAATGTTTAATTTCTGATTTTCATACTTCTTTTTATCTAAAACGAAATCCTTTATTTCTTAATAATTAATATATATAGTGCTGTAATTAGGGTTCTTATTATTTGGGGACCGGAGGCGGGTGCCCATGAATCATGACACTACGATATGGTGGGATGCTTTAACTGATTCAAAGTATGTTTTTCCGTATACGCCAGAGGGAAAGTATTATCTAGTAGACTCTGGGTACCCGAATACACTAGGCTATTTGGTTCCTATAAGTGGCAAAACTGTTAGATGCCATATATGTAACACTCCGATATTTTCCGTATTGAAAATTTAAAGATTTAATTGAATTTCAAGAATAATTTATATTTTAATTAAATTTCGTAAATATATATTTGTAATAAGAATATTTCGTTTTAAAGCTTTTTAGTTTCAATTTATGTTTCGAGTTTTATAAATCTAAGTTTCGGTTTTATTTTCGAGAAATGACATGTATAGCGGATAATTTCATGAAATGTGGTTTACTTGCATATTTTTGTCCCATCTTGAGTAATAATAGACTTGAGAGGTTGTTTCCGTCTTAATTAGTCAAATCCGAGTCCATCCCGACTCATTAAATGAACTCCGAGTCATTTCCGACTCAAAAACCCTTATAACCCCGATGTTGTGTTTTATTTCACACAACCGATTCATTTCTTCATCCTCCTCAAAAATCAGAAAAAACCCCTTCACCATTGTTGGTGTTTTTCCATGAGCACAAAATCGACTCTAGCATCTTCGTTTCTTGCTAAAATTCCGAGTTCTTGGTAGGTATGTTCTCCTCTTCTTCTTCTCCTTCTTTTCATGTCTTTAAAAGTTAGTATTGTTGTGCTTTCGGAAAAACCCCTTTTTCTAGGGTTTGTGTATGATCCGTTTTTTCCTTTTGTTCTTGAGCGAGAATGGATGTATGGACTTCAATGAAGGATTCTTTGAAGATTTGAAGAGCTTTAAAGGTAACTTTGAGAGGTTACTCGACTTTAAGTTAAAAATCGTTGTGTATTGTTGTTGTTGGTTGATTTCTGAAATTTGAGGATGGTGTTGGTTAATTGTTGCTTAATTTTCTGAAAGCTTTGGTGTATTGAGTTGCTTGGTTATCTTTTAATCGATTGAAATGAATTTCATGTTGTTTGGTAGTAATGAATGAAGATTTTGGTGGTGGTTAATGGGTTAGTTAGTATCCGTCACATGCTTAATTCGTTTTACCAATATTATTATTTTCGATTGATTCTAATTCATGTTTGAGTTGACGATTGTTGGTTGTTATCGTTCGTTCAAGTTTATATGTTAATGTATATATGTGAATGGTTGGCATTACGTGTTGTATACGTCGCGTATTACCGCCTTGCATTGTCGAATAAGGAACCAAGAAGCAAGCACGCAACCTGAGCACGGCTGGGCAGCAGCCCGTGGGAACCGCAGGCTGTGGCCACCCACGCAGGCCTGCGGCCTGGCCATGCGCAGGCTGCGGTATTTAGCGCAGGCTGCGGTTTAGTCTGACAGCAGCATCTTCGAAAGGCCATATCTCTCTCGTTTCTTATCCAAATGAGGCGTGTGACCTATCGTTGGAAAGCTAAGATCACAAGCTTTCACCTCCACTTGGCCTTGCATCAATAGGAGCTCTAGAACTCGAGATATAGTCGTTTGAAGTTGACCCTTGTGAAACCGAGTTTTCAATTCTTCATTTTGGCTCTTGGTTGTGTATGCCAAGGCTTCAATTCTCCCTTTTTGCTTGCTTCTCTTTACTTTGCACTTATTCCCTTGGTTAAGCTTTGCCTCTCCTTCTCCTCCTTGATATATGAAATGTAAACTTGTGCATGAGACTCGTCACATGAATTCTCTTTATTGTATTACTCATGTGGGTAAAATGTTTGGATACTTCCGTTGTTGTTGCATGGTTGAATGCTTAAGCCGTTTTAGTAGCTAAACTGAGGAGGAAGACCCCCCGGTCGGGCAACCGGAAGGGAAACCGGCTCCCGCTTCAAGTTAGCTTCTCAAAACCAGATTAAGTGTTGTCTTGATTGATTTGAAGCTCACATGTATTAAATGAGTTAGTTAACGGTTATGTTAGCTTGAGTGGTAATGATAACGGTTATGTTGTCTTACTTGTAATTTGATAACGGTTATGTTGTCTTGAGTTGAGTCGAGTAATGGTTATGTTACTTTACTTGTGATTTGATAACGGTTATGTTATCTTAAGATTGAGTCGGGTAACGTTTATGTTGCCTTGCTTGTGTCTGGATGACGGTTATGTCATCCTAAGTTTGTGAGTGACGGTTATGTCACCTTGTTTGTGAATGGATAGCGGTGGTACGATTTGTGTATCATTGTAATGAACCAATGCCACCCCGGTTATGGGTTTTATCTATGTTCGGGATTGGTCGGTGTCCGTGGTTATGCGGCCCGGTCCCCGTGTGTCGTTCGGTGTAGGTTATTACATCGAGAGGTCTGGCCAGGTCTTAGGCATATAGTTGTCGGTTATGCACTATACATAGAGTCGGTGTCGTGGTTATGCGTCCCGATAGCTAGTGTCGTGGTTATGCGACCTAGCGGTCAGTGGTAACGGTTATATTCCCTGACGGCGTTCATTCTATTCTTGTATGTTCTGTGATTGGCCATGCCATCTAGTGTTGGCCTCTGAGTCAATTATTTGCTTGTTGTTTGTGTGAATGAACATGCCATCAAGTGTTGGCCGCTGAGTCATTCACTTAGGTTGATTATCCGTTTGATATAGTTCACATGATGATGACCTTGTTTGTAGTTCACATGTTGGTTCATGCTTGACTATGTTTGTCATATTTGAATATGTCATATTTAAGTATTTATCTTTGTATATGCATGTTCATATGTATATGTTGTGTTGTATTACCGTTTACGTGTTTTCTGACAAAAAGTGGCTGGGAGAACCTCGAGTTACTCCCCACTGACTGTGGCGTACATGTTTCATGTATGTAGGTTGGTGCTGTTTGGGGAAGACGTGTGGCTAGCGAGCATTGTTGATTAGTCGACAATTACCTATATACGTTTAGCTTAGATTTAATTATGTTGTCATCGAGGGATACCTTATCCCTTGTGATCTTTCTTTTATCTTGTATAAGTTATACTTTTCTTTAGTTTTAATCTTTCACATGTTCTTTTGATATTCCGCGATTAAGCTTATTTATATATGTCGAAAGTTTTTAAAAATACCGTATTTCTGCTGCAAGTTGCTTGTTTATTTTTATGTAATATCGCGGGGTGTCACAATATACCCGAATACAAGCATAGACCGCCTGAAGGAATTGTAATACTTCAACTATTGACATTCATCATTAAGAATGAAAGTTGAAATGACATTTCGTCAATTGAAGAAATGGTGGAAGGTGTTAAAAATCATGCCCCAAATATCATCTAAGTATCAATGTCGATCATTTCTACATTCACACTCCATAATTTTATAAGAATGCACACTCTTGGAATACCTACTATGCAACATGATGTGAACATTCAAGGAACATTAGATTCAGGCATGTTTGATAAAAAATGGAAGAAGGCCATGTATAAGGTACGAAACAACATAGTCAAAGATATTTGGCGAGACCATGGATTCTTTGTCGACAGTGATATTGATAGTGAAGATGAAGTTGATGAAGATTATGATAATATGGAAATAAATGGTTAGAAAAGATTGTAATATGTGAATTATTTTTTAACGTAATGTAATCGTGGTATAATAATGTATGAACTATGAACAACTTATTGCATATAAAGTGGAAAATATTTTATATTACCTTGTTTTTTAAACTATTATTTTTTATCAATGTCATCTCTTGGATAATAATAATAATAATAATAATAATAATAATAATAATAATAATAATAATAGTTAACTTAAATTAAATTAAGTTAATTAAGTTTGGATCGTATAAGCTCAGTTCAGTTCAGATCAGATCTTATAAGTTCAGTTCAATTCTACAAGTTCAGTTTAGTTCCTATAAGTTCAGTTCAGTTCCTATAAGTTTAGTTCATATCATATAAATTCAGTTCAGATCCTATAAATTCAGTTTAGTTAAGTTTCACTCCAAAGGAATAAGGCCTAAGTTCGAGTACACAAAGGAGACGGAAATTAGATTGGTGAAATGAAAACTGAGTTGAAATTGGAGAAGGACTAAGGAGACAAACAAGTCCAAAGTTATGCTAGATTGATAAAATTCCGTTAGTCAAGACGATTTCTTGATTTTTTTTTATGGAAAAGTGATTTTGGTGTCATTCGATAAAAAACAGAAAATGTTAGCTATTGTTGGGATAAATACTATTTTTGCAAAAAGTGTAACTATAACTCCACAAAGCGGTAGTGATAATTAATTTTGTAGTCTCGAGAAGTTATAAGTTGAGCCCGTGTCTAAACCCAAGTATGGGCAAATATCGAGCAAATCAGAACTCAAGATCGACCCTTTTCATACAACCCCATCATGGATATCAAAAGCTCGAACTTCGGATTGAGTTTAAATTTTGATACACAAGCCGATCTCAAGCATAGTACGACTTGACTTGTGTGTTAGTTGTGTCTACAACTCTACGAGGACGTATTATTTGCGTGTCTCTCATATATCTCCTTCTCGGTTAACTCCGCATAGGGAACGCAAGAGGAACCACCACAACATTTCGTGTGAAACTATTACGGAGTACTTCCCATTTTTCGTGCTGCAACTATCCTTCACTAATCAACAACTCAGGTACCTCAAAATCCATTCTTTCACAACTTTTTACCCTTTTCCCCCTATTTTCATTTCGAAGTTGTTTCTTTTTTACCTATTTTTTGATGTTTTTGTGATTTTTTTTGCGATTTCATTTAGGGTTTGAACATGCAGTCTATTGATATATCCACTGTTGATGTGGACCCTACCGACAGTAAATTGACCGGTAATAAGGAGAATGATGACGTTGTTGAAGTTAGTGAAACCCTACCCGAGAACGACGTCGTTTGTGGTGAGGTTGAGGAGGAAGATTTGGAGAGGGAGGAGGGGAATGAGGATATGGAGGTTGATTTTGTCGAGAATACCGGTTCAATGCCGGTTTTAGAGGACGTGGTTGAAAGGGGTTCGGTTAATAAGGAGGAGAATGGTGTCGATGTGGGTGATCCGAAGGCGGTTATGGGACAATCTGAGAGTTCTAATGTTTGTGGTGGTGAGGATGATCCGGAGTCTGGGGATAAGGCGAGTTCTAATTCTGTTGCCCGGCAGTTGTTTCCAAAGGAGTTAAATGAGGATGTAGCTGGTGAGAAGGGAATGTTGGGTGGGATGGATGGGTCGTCGATTGTCGTTGATGGTGTAGTTGAGGTTAATGAACCATCGGGTGTGATTGAAAATCAGGCTATAGGGGAAATAACGGATGCTCGTGTGAATGATAAAGAGAACATTGAATGTAATGCCGCCGAGGGAGGGGATTTTGAGTCCAAGGGAGAGCTTCAAAACCGGGATTTAACAGGTGTAACTGATTCTGTTAGGAGTGATAAAAACAACATTGGAGACAATGTCATTGAAGGAGGACCTTTGGACAATGTCATTGAAGGAGGATCTTTGGACATTGATGGTGAGCTTCAAAATCAGTCTGTAATGAGTGATCCAATCGTTGGTGTAACTCCGGTGAGTGAAGAAAAGTTTTCTGTTACAAAGGGAGACAGTCTTGGTGAGGTAAGTCGTGGGAGTAAGAGCAAAAAGAAGGGTAAATTTTGTATATCTGATTTAGTTTGGGGTAAAGTGAGGAGCCATCCATGGTGGCCAGCTCAAATATTTGATCCAGAGGATGCATCTAAACAGGCTAAGAAACATTTCAGGTCCAAGAGTTATCTGGTAGCGTACTTTGGGGATCAAACTTTTGCTTGGAATGAGGAGGCAAAGTTAAAGCCATTTGCACCACATTTCTCTCAGATGACCAAACAGAGTAATGCTGAAGCATTTCGGGATGCTGTGGAGTGTGCTTTGGAGGAGGCTGCAAGCCGCGCTGAATTTGGGCTTTCTTGTCCTTGTATCGCTGATGATGTTTATAGCAGACTAAAAGTTCAGGTCATTGAGAATGCTGGAATACAGGAAAGTACACGTATACGAGAAAGTAGAGAGAGATTATATGCTGCATCAACCTTTGAGCCTCTGAAATTTCTTGATCATGTGAAAAAATTGGCACAAGTGCCTCTTGTCGAAGAGAATGACCGCCTAGAACATCTGCTGGTGCACGCTCAAATGTCAGCATTTTATAGGTGGAAGGGTTGTTATCACTTGGCCGAATTCGGACAATTGATAGGGTATGTGAATAATGAGGCTGATGATCCGGCCAGTAAAACGAAAGAAGATATGCACCAAATGATCCGTGATGCAACTTTAACTCCACAAGAGAAAATGGAAGAAGATGATGTCAAACCCCATAAAAGGAAGAAATTGTCCGGCGACAGTGGTAAATCAACCAAAAAAGTGAAGCACTTGTCAGACCCGAAGCGCAAGAAAGCCAAAAAGGACGTAAGCAAGCAAGAGGATGATGTTGAGGAGACTGAAGAAAAAACAGACAAGAAATTTATTTCATCTTCTGTGAGATGCAAGAAGGCTAAACTGTACTCTAATGAATCAAAATCAAAGGAAAACAGTCCTCAAATCACACCTCCAAGAGAATCGAAGCCAGGACTGAGAGTTGGAGAGGGCATCCTTAGAGCTGCACTCCAACTAAGCCAGCCATCTCCTTTACTAAAGCTAGACGTGTCATCTGAGGGGAAAACCACCAAAAGCAATACCAAGAAAAAGCAACACAGCAGGCAAACTGAAGCTAATCCTTTCAATAAATCATCTCCTGATGATATTCTCTCAAAGGTTCTCTTGCTTGCTGTGGATCCTCTGGAGGAACACAGCTTCGTAAGTTCTATGATAAGTTTTCTTGCTGATTTTAGAGGTTCAGTTGTCCAGGACGTTGTCTTTCAGAAGAATGATGGAGAATCTGAAAGCTATGATATTGTTGACAAGTCCAAGGAACGTCCTTCTGGATCTGGGCATGAGGAAATGAATGAAGATATTGTTCAAACAGAAAGTGGTCAAGAAACTGAAGCTGTTTCATCAGAAAGGGGACCATCGGATGAAGATATTGTTCCAGACGAATCACCGACAGCTCTAACATTGAAGTTTACGGACATGGATTCTATTCCTACAGAAACCAAGTTAAATCAGATATTCACTTCCTTTGGTCCTCTTAAGGAATCAGAGACTGAAGTATTGGCCAAAAAGAACTGTGCTAGGGTGGTCTTCAAGAGACGTAAAGATGCCGATACTGCATTTAGTAGTTCGGGAAAGTTTGAAACCTTTGGCCCGTCTCTTGTTTGTTATCAGCTGAATTATGCACCTTCACCACGCAAGGCTTCATCACCCGAAGCTAAGAAAAGAAAAAAAGATGAAACACTCGTGGAAAGCGTTGGTGCTTGATTGATTGTCCATATCCGTGTCATTTAGCCGTCTTCTTGTAAGTAATTGACACCAGTCATCTTCTTCTGCTCTATATTTCAGTATTTCACTTGATTAGGCTGATCTATATTATCTTTAGTATGGAGTATCACTTTAAGTATAGCTAGGAAGGGCATTTGCTGATTGGAGATATCTTTTTAAGTAATCGGGAAACGTCAGTTATGAAGTTGTAGGCTTTTCACAGCTAATGTGTATTTTTGTAGCGACTTTGTTTGAACTGCTCTTTTGAGGACGAGACTTCCAAGGTACGGCTAATGTGTTTGTGTGATATTTTCAGCATGTCATTTACTTGTTTCTGTTATGCTAGATGAGATAGCGTCAGATTTAAAAAACCTGCTAACAATGTTGTGTTTTGTTGGAGTGTAAGCTACTTTGAAGTTCAGATATGCAGGGTATGATTTGTGTGCGAAATGAATGGCACTAGTTTTTGAGAAGTGAAAGATCACTTCATTAAATGGTCCGCCCATATGTGAGTCGGGTCTGGTGTTTTTATTGACATGTTGAGGTTGGTGTGGAGTTGAGAATTTCCCCGTGGTGAGTAGTTCAACAAGTTTAGTTGGAGGTTTTTCAGACTGTCAAATTTGAGTTCGAGTATTGAAATCAATTCACCAACAATCTAACGTCGTTGCGCTTAGTTCAGATATTCATCAATTGATAATCAATTCACTAACAATCTAACATCCTTGCTCTTAATTCAGATATTCATTAATTGTAAATTATTGAGCTAATTAAGTGTCTTCTTTCATTTTTTTTTAAATTTGTAGTTTTAAGATAGATTTTAGGGTTTACTGGATTTTGTTTGGCGGTTGGATAAGGTGGTAAGAATAGTCCGAATTGGTGGTTCGTGTTGTCTGAGTTGGAGTCTTGGAGATGGTGAAGCAACTTTTGGGGCAGAAATGCTTAGACGTCGATACTGCATCGAGAATAGTGTACGTGGACACATGCTAGAGGATGAGGGGGAGCATGGGGAGAGGGGTGCGTGCGGTGGTGGTGGTTGCCTGATTTGTGGCGTTTGCTCGTTGGCGGGAGTTAAGGGTGGGGTTGTAGGTAAGGGATATAGTGGCGGCCTGGATTGTGGGGTCGGCGGGTGTCCAGGGTTAGGGGGTGTGGTGGTACGATTGGTGGTGGTGGTTGGTACTTGGCAGGGTGGGTGTGCTGTATACGTGAACGTGAGTGCATAATTCATTTTATGTTTTTTTTTCTTCTCCACTCCTCTGCCTCTCACCCTCATAAGCCGCTGGACGTCGAGACTACAACCTTCAGTCTTTTAGTCCATTTTGCCCTCTTCATTTCCACTCCTCCCTACCATAGGAACTTTGTAAAATGGATAAAATTCGTATGTGAAAAAGTACGATCCTTTGTAAAATGGGTGTTTGTTGATTTTCATTTTCATTCCTTTCATGAACTCACTAAACAATCACAAACTTTCATCGAATACGGATAGTGCTTCCACACATAATGTAAATTGCACTACTCATAAACGGCTCTATTTATTGTTTTATTGCACATTTGCACTACTCATAATGTAAATTGCACTACTTATATATCCGTCACAAGCAAACTCTTTGCCAAACAATAATGTAGATTATGGGTAATCGCTTTTCATTCCCTTTATTTCACTTTGTTGATTCCATTAATTATAATTGTGGGTATATGGATTAAAATGAGTAGTGTTGTGGGGTAAAGTAGGATATTGTTGAGGATTAAAGTGATTAAAATAAGTATAAAAATTTACGAAATATAGATAATTGGACATTTTAAAATGGACAATGGGACACTTATAATAAATAGAAAGAGTATATATAAGTAATACAACTATACAAGTATGTACCTAATTCGTGTTAACTTGAAGACAAATACTCCGTCTTAAAGCAAACCAGTGTTAGTAATCAATCCATTAAGGAATCCACGTCACTAAAGGTAAAAAAATCAATCCATTTCCTGTGAAAAAGGAAGAGATTACGGAGAATCCAGGTTCGAAAACGACTCACATGTCCACGTAAACACTTGGCAAATCCATTATACAACCGTCAAAATATTGTGACCAATTTTTAATAAAAATGATAAGTTACTTTTTTTTGAAAGATTGTGATGGTAACGTATTTATCATAAAACAATCATTATTTATTAAAAAATAATTCCATTTTAAAATCGGAGAAACGATGGCACCTTAGAATTTGTTTTTCCAGTCTTTATGGGCAGTCCAAGTGTTGTAATCCCATTGATTTGGTGTAACATACAGCCAATCTGTTATATCTGCAACTCCGTACGTGTTAAGCTCTAATGACTCATAGGCCCCTCACTAATCAGTATATTGGAAGTGTATGCTTCAAAATAAGTATTACACAAGTTCCGAAACAAATTATTCAGTCTTCTATATTTGAATGTGTGTTTACCCATACTGATTGTTGTGGTCTTCTAAGGATGACTACGTTTTTCCAATGGTGATTTTACGGTCTTCTAAAAACTATTTACGAGACACAATAAATTATCTTCTGGATCTTTCCTACATCTCTTATAAATAGTGTGTTGATATCTCACATCAGAACACACCAAAAAACATTCTTTCTCTCTAAATAATCATCACCATTCTTAGCTGATATTCGGTAACGTTCTGTTAGTAGTCCTCATTCCGAGCCTTTGTCGTACACCTTAGACTCGGACGTCGTGTAACCCTGGGGGTTGGCTGCCAAGAGGCCGTGTGTAATTGAGCGGGGCAAATTCAACTTTAGGGCAGTGATTCTTATCACGCCACGACTTCTTTCCTAAAGTTCTGTAAGTTTTATTCCGTTCTTTGTTTATTTAATAGTCATACCGCCTACAGTCTAAAGTTGAATTTGAATTTTTTTTTTTCCCCCTTTCTTGCTCGTAAAAATTTCATCTTAGACGATATGACTATGCCGACGTCTCTAGCACCGGTTTTTCATACCTTCTTTTATCTAAGTAGAAGTTTATTTTATTTTACAAAGTACGTCATTATTCGAATTGTGGAAACAGAGCTACTGGTTATCATATTGTATTGGAAAATTAGGAAGACTATTTTTAGCATATATCCTTTGATCATGGGATGCATTCATGCATTGCATATTCTGATATTCAGAAATTTTGTCATACATTGTAGTTTTTTGCACCATTTTATTTTACTTGTTAGTGTGTTTATTAAACTTACTGAAGGACGAGCACAAGCATATACGTTAAAAAAAAAAAAAAAAGGTCACCATCATTTGTTTCATGAAAATTTTAAGTATATTGGTAAGACATTACTTTCTTGAGATTTCCATAGGTTCTTCTATCGTGTTGAAGCACAATTATTTTTGATATACATTGAGAATCTTATCTATATAATTGCTGAATCATTTCAGAAGCCCTCGACGCGCCACGTCATGAATGCAATTGTGATTTTTTTTTATTTTTTTAAAAATTCTCTCAGGTGGGTCCCGCAATTTCTTTTATGAATTTCCTAGGAAATAACTGGCTGAAATTCTAAATATATACCTGATATCGTAGTTTAAGAAAAATATTACGTAACATTTTTTATATAAATTCGTAAACATGAAAATTTACGAAAAACTCGTGCAAAATTGCGTAATTCATTTGCACAACTATTTTGATTTTACAAAAATAAACCGTAAATTTTACGTAATGATTAATAGCGGGATTGTATATACCTGTGGATATTTTTTATATAAATTCATAAACATGAAATTTTAATTTCTGGCAAGAGTATACCCGTTAAATATACCGGTGCATTTTTGCAATCGAAAAAAAGCGACAATACTAAATTTAAAAACAAAATTGAGTAAAGTTAAAAAAATTCCAATAAATAATTACAATACACAATATATTGATATATTATATCGATGTTCTTAAAAGTATACCGGTTAAATATATACCCGTGCATTTTTTTAATTGAAAAAAAAAGCGACAATACTAAATTAAAAAACAATAAAAATAACATAATATTAATATAACAACCAATAATAATGTACAAATTTATATATTTTGCGAAATCAAATCATAAACGTAACGGTACAAAATAAACCTTGAAATAACATCTATATCGATTTAAAAAAAACAATAAAAGAATGGATATATAAATACCATTATTATTATCATGTGCATTTTAACGTATTATCAATATAATAGAAATTGAATGCACAATATATATTCGACTGCAAGAGAATTTGGTAATATTAATTATCCACCATATTTTTTCTAAAAATATACCCGTGCAAAATTGCACGGGTTTAACACTAGTGAATATTCTAATAATGTGGTCATATTACTATTATATAATTGTCTCTCGTATAATCTCAATGCATCGTTTGGTTTGGTTGGTATTGTTTTGGTTTGGAATATTTATGTTTCAAAATTTTCAATTTCCAGTCTTTTTAACAAAAATGTGAAAGTGTGAATTCTCATTTTTTGCATACATGGTGATTAATTATTATAGAATTTTGATACACTTAGTTACATTTTACACTCTATGGTCCATTACAATATCAATGCAGGTCACAGTTCCTCTCTTGCTAATGTTATGCGAGAATTATTATGTCTTGGCACAATAATTATGTGTGACAATTCTTGGTAATGGACATTTATCAGTTTATGACCATCTTTCTAATTATCTAAAGGTGTTGTTCAATGTGCTCAAATGATTATCTATAATAATGGATTTTTCTTATTAGTTAATGTGCTTGCTAATGGCATGATTGATAAAATGTTAAACATTAGACACCTTTAAAATGTTGTCACTTATGTACAATGTGACAACATGTGGGGGAAGTAGTATTTTTGAAAAATAGTATTTTTGAGTAAATGTTTAACAACTTTTGTCCATACTATCTAAGCTTTGAAGAGTGTATATCTTATGTAATATACTTGGAAATATATGGAGCGCGTTAAAAGAAATTTTTGTATGGTTTTGTGCAATACACATTTGGATCTTATATAATTTGTTATGGATATGTTGCTATGACAATGAATAATCTGACATCTTGGTTTATGAGTTTAATAGATACTCATATGTTAATGTTGATCTCTGACATAAAGGTATCCTTGATCATTGTTTTATGTCATCATATTTTAGCGTTGAGGCATAAATTTTGTCTATTTTCACTGCTTTGAAGTTTATTGTCGAGTCGGACATTTTATAAACTTTACGTAATATTACACTGTTAATTCTTATGAGAGTTGTTGGTCTCATTAGAGGATGTTTGTTTAGCCAAGGCTTTAAGATAAGTCAAGGATTGTGGGGGTGTCTAGCAAAGGTAAGACAGACTCCCTTTATTTTTTGTCGTATTTTATTGGAGTTTGAATGTTGGAATAATGGTTATAATGTCAATTACATGGGATTGAATGATAGTTGTGAATACTCTAATATTGGGATTGCTTATACTGTTTTTCTATTTAAGAAACTTATCAACGATTGTTTGGTAATACACGTTGGAGTAATTATTCAGTCTTCCGGTTTAAATTTTTGTTTTGAACTAAGAAAAGGAAAAAGACGCATAAATTATATTTATTTGAGTTTGGAAAATTGTGTCTTTCATAAGACTATTCTCATACAAGTTATAGATGCATAATTGCATTGTTGGATATGCAATGGAGTATGCATACATTGTGAAAAATTTGCAGGATAAAAAGTTGAATAGTTAAGTGGTTGTATTATTCCGTTGTAGGAATATTTTAACTTTACTAATTGTTTGCATTACAATCTGAAGCATACGAATATTTGGCAGATTATCAAGAGTGATGGATAATCTGATCGGATAATGGGTTCACAAAGGTTGTGAATTGTAAGTGGATATTGAGATCCCTTACAGAAAATACGATCAATATCAATGGGTTCACAAATATTGTGAATTGTAAGTGGATATTGAGATCCCTTACACAATGTTATATCATGATAGTACGTACGTAAAATGTGAAGAGGATATTGAGATCCTCCTACCAATGACCATGGTTGAAGTTGGTGCTGGTGGCACCACGAGGAATGGGTTAAAGCCTATTAGGAGTGAATCGTGACGGGGCTCCCCCACTTGGGTTTACCAAGTTCAATGGGTCAAACGAAGTCACGAGGATCTCATGTTGTTATACTAATACCATTCCTATTATAATAAAGTGATGTAGTATTCTTTTATGCATTGTGTTGCATTGTGGTTTATCTGTCATGTGAGGAAGGCTGAGTTAAGCTCTTAATAAGTCCATAGTCCTTGTCTAAGGATGGTTTGTGACAGTCAAACTTGATGGATTTACCTATGTGAATGTGGGGGAAATGCCCTACCCCCTATGAGGTCTTTAGGCTTTAAGACCTCTAGAGCGTTCACGAGAACCCAGGCACGTGAGGGGCACCATCATCTTATGACATTTCGCGAGGACGAACACAGATTCGAATGCAGGTTTGTGCGCAACTATCTGTATACAACCCACCGTGGAGAGTCCAAAGCCTTTGTGCAACTCGACACGGCTGTAGCAGGTAATTGTATGCACTGGGTGACAATTCAATTCCTCGGGAACATTGTCATCTTAAGACTTACGTTCCGTTGCCTTATATCAGCTAATTCGTTTTCTTCTTTTGAATCATGTGGGGGATTGTTGGAAGTGTATGCTTCAAAATAAGTATTACACAAGTTCCGAAACAAATTATTCAGTCTTCTATATTTGAATGTGTGTTTACCCATACTGATTGTTGTGGTCTTCTAAGGATGACTACGTTTTTCCAATGGTGATTTTACGGTCTTCTAAAAACTATTTACGAGACACAATAAATTATCTTCTGGATCTTTCCTACATCTCTTATAAATAGTGTGTTGATATCTCACATCAGAACACACCAAAAAACATTCTTTCTCTCTAAATAATCATCACCATTCTTAGCTGATATTTGGTAACGTTCTGTTAGTAGTCCTCATTCCGAGCCTTTGTCGTACACCTTAGACTCGGACGTCGTGTAACCCTGGGGGTTGGTTGCCAAGAGGCCGTGTGTAATTGAGCGGGGCAAATTCAACTTTAGGGCAGTGATTCTTATCACGCCACGACTTCTTTCCTAAAGTTCTGTAAGTTTTATTCCGTTCTTTGTTTATTTAATAGTCATACCGCCTACACAGTAATCACCGACCATTTTCTTGATTACTCCCTATTAACGATCGTTTTCCGGTTCCATCGTTTTAACGTGCAAAGATACCGTACTCCGTAAATGTCTCATTTTACATCTTAAAGAATTTTAGATGATGGGATAATCCGGTTTGTATTGAGCAAGATAATTTTACATAAAAATAGTGTAAAATTTTACTTGCTTTTATTTACTGTTTTCCTACTTTGGTATTTATTTTGGTAACTTTTAATTATATTTTATTCATCCTCTATTTCCTATGCTCAAATCTCACCCAACTTTTTTGCTCTTATTTTATTCATCTTATTAATATCTATGAGTTTGTGACTCACAATTCATTATTTCATTACTGATTAGTCATCCCTCTCCCATATTCCAAAAATCACCCAACCATGCAAAGGAAATAAAACCCAGAATAGGGGGGTATTATTTTAGCGGATAACAGTATTTCAAAGTACTCTGTACTAAATAATCCCGGTAATTATTAGATAAACATTATTTTACAATGAACTTGTATAAAACCGTCTTATATAAATATTCGTAAAAAAATTAAGTACATGGTTACTTTTGCCGTGTCACTTGATTGTCTGCACTTTCAAATCATGAAAAACTATATTTTTAGAAAAAATGTGGTTACTCTTGGATATCTATATGTTATTCTTCCTTAAAAAATGCATTCTAAACGGAGAATTATAAATTATTATCTACCACATAAAATTAAAATATTTAATTCACCATGAATGGTGGGTATTATTATCCACCATATAGATATCTATAATATTTATAGATATCAAGTAAATAGAATCATGAGGTACTAATGTACTATACATAAAATTATACCCGTGCAATATGTTTGCATTTTTGCACGAATAGTGTCATTAATACGTGAATATTTTGCATTCAATTTCTATTATATTAATAATACGTTAAAATGCATGTTTTAAATAAAATTTATTATCAAAACTGAAAAATTTCATGATAAATTACATTACGTTATTTTAATCTTGTTTTAAATTTTGTATGCTCGGTTTTTTATTGTTGTCCTGATTGTGTGCCTTAAAAGGCAGACGATAGGAAAACGTGTATCGAATTAGGTCCTTTCTTTAATTCTCACAAACAAAGCGTGATATTGTTCTTTGCGACAATTGATATTGTTACTTATACCATGTGATATTGTTTAGTGTGGTATTGTTTTGAATGGCAGGGGTTCAGTGTGGTATTATTTTGAATGTCAGGTGATATTGTTACATATTAAACATGTGTGATATTGTTTATAGCGGCAATTGATATTGTTACTTATATCATGTCATATTAATATTCTAATTATTTAAATTGTTGTCTAATTTAAATAATTCTAATTATTTAAATTGTCTCGTATTAGGAAATTGGAAATGCTTGTATATTAATATTACGTTATTTTAATCTTGTTTTAAATTGTTGTCTTGGATATCTATAAGTTATTCTTCCTTAAAAAATGCATTCTAAACGGAGAATTATAAATTATTAACTACCACATAAAATTAAAATATTTTAATTCACCATGAATGGTGGGTATTATTATCCACCATATAGATATCTATAATATTTATAGATATCAAGTAAATAGGATCATGAGGTACTAATGTACTATACATAAAATTATACTCGTGCAATATGTCTGCATTTTTGCACTAATAACAACCCCGTGATTTTTTGATGAATCAGAAAATTGTGGAGGAGTTTAAAATATCTTTTTATATTTGATTTTAAGTTTTAGTTTTAACGGCGTTGTTTATAATTTGATTTTCGTAGAATATTTGAATTTGTACATTTTTACTGGTTGTATATTAATATTACGTTATTTTAATCTTGTTTAAAATTTTGTATGTTCGGTTTTTTATTGTTTAAATTGTTATTAATTATAATTTTCTAATTATTTAAATAAATTGTGGTCTAATTATCATGCAGATATTGTGTATTTCTAACTATTTAAATTCATGATTTATATAAAAATGTTCGTAATGTTTCTGAATCTACGATTTTAGGCATTTATTTGGAATACGTAGAATATTGGGCGATTATGGTGCAGGAAATTCATCAAATATTATGCGGGACCCACCTGAGTGAATTAAAAAAAAAAAATTAAAGCTTGGATGAATGACGTGGCGCAACCACAACTTGATAAATGATTCAGTATTTATATAGATAAGATGTGTACAAATAAATGGAAGTGTGAATTTTTTTATCCTCCTATTATAAAACACTAAAGTCAAATCAATGATTATTGCCACGAATTACTCAATACACAACAAAGTAAATTTTAATACAAGATTAATAAATACGAAAAGAAATCCTTGTAAAGTTATTTCTCACATACCAAACCTTACAAAATGTTTCTTTGGTTATAATACTTTTTTTAATGTCCTCAAATATAGGAAATGTTTCAAATTTCAAGTTTTAAAAAATTCAAAATTGTTAATTTGAAGAAGATATTTTTTTCAATTATTTTCAGTTGAAGCCTTTAAACGAGTTATATAAGACCATAAAATAACCGTTTAAAAAAAAAAAAGTGTGATGTATTTATTAGAGTATTTTGTTAGGACCATTAATTCAAAAAGCAATTAATTACTCGGTAGTCGGTACTATACTAGTATATCGGAGTGAGTTTGATATGAAATCATGATTTATTTAAATAAAATCAACCGTTACCAATTTAAGTCTTCCATAGTCTTTGGTCTTATTTCCATTTGATTTTGTCAATATTAAGTAATAATGCATTTTGTCTCTAATAAATAATAACTCCCTTTTCGTTTTTCCTTCTCTTTATGCTTCTTTCTTCTACCATCATATTGTTTGTTTAATTCTCAAGCCAAGATGTTTGTCAAGAAGCTTGTTGAAAAGGCTACCAAGAAGGTTTGTTTGTTGCTACTCATTCCGTCTCAATCATTTGTTTACGTATTTTTCTTTTTGTTCTTTGTTACAGTTTTAATCGAAGTTAAACAAATAATTGAGACTGAGTGAGTAATTGTACGTTTGAATTTGAAGTTTACAAGCTTCATATTTGATCTCTAGTTTTGATGCTAATAATTTAGGCGCCTTTTGAGTTTTGGATCTGTAGCAAAAAATAGTGATGAGAAATGACTTGTTGTGTTTGATTTCCGTGTAATCAGTGACCGGAACCAGAATTTAAAGTTGATACGGAAACGACAAAAGAGAACGGAAATTTTAACTAAATATTTCGAAATTATCATTGAAGGATGTCATTCCAACTCCTCGTTATGCCACTGCACATAATTCATGTATTGTCTTTTGATCAATCGGATATGTGAAAAAGATGAGTCCGTTTCTTCATTGCGGATGAAAACGGCGTATGAAAACTTACGACTCTCAAACTACCTCTAAAAATAACGATAATAGCATAGTATTTGCTGATGCTTAACATGCTTTAATATGTAGTACGGAGTACTAGCAAGTAACAAGCATATTGGAAGACTGTACTTGTACAGTTATGCTATCTGTAACAAGCGAGAGAGTGTGTCTGTGTGAGCCTCGTCCAAGTATGATAGCTCGGATCAACAGTCCACTAACTATTTCATCATGAACTAGAATCTCAATATTTTTCACATGTTTCTCGAAAACTGGATTTCGTGCAATGTGTAGAGCAACATTTAGAATGAATACATGTATGTTTATTAGGGTTGCCTCGTATTGGGCCAGGTCGAGTCATTCTGGGGTCATATTCAGATTCACCTGTTTGAGTATGGATTGACTTTGGTCATTCGAGCTGGGTTGGTTTTGCTAGGTCTTGTGCCATTTTGGCAGTTGGGGTTAGCATAGTTGATTGTCACTGTCATAGTGCTTAACTTGATTGTTATTCTCTATGCGGTTCCCTGGACTTTGTATTTTTCTTTATGTTGGACTTTTTTTGTGTCTAGCCTGGGGGTTACTTCGAGCCTCTGAAACCTGAAGATGTCAATCCTCATGTCACTTTCCATCATGGAATTCCATCTGCTGCTACCGCGTTAGCTTATGATCCCGTTCAGAAGATACTTGCTCTGTCAACCAGGTTGGTTCCTGACTCCAGTCCTTGTTTACTTATCAAAAATATTCGTATTAGTATTGCTTAATTCAACTGCATGAGCATATTGCTTTCTAATCTACTGATGCTGAAGTTATAATTATAAGCAATTTATTTGGCATTGCTCTTCAATGTGATGCTTAAAGACCATTGCCTATGGATCTTATTTGGCTGTCATCTGATCTAAGGACAGTTCAAGCCCAATCAAATGAGTTGTTTAGTGGATGGTAATTTCTATGCTTTACTGCATCGTTCTTATATGAACTAAGTTGCAGTAGATTGGTTATTTTTACAGGCACGGGCAAGTCAAGCTGTTCGGTAAAGATAACACGCAAGCGTTATTGGAGTCTGATGATGAGCAACCTAGCAAGTTCTTACAGGTTGCTTTTTTGGCTTCTTTGCTATCTAGTACTCCCGAAATTTTATATGTCTCAGTTCTGTCACTTCGTGTATAGCCATTCTGTATTCACCAGTTTCTTATAATAGTGACCAATTCATGGCTTTGTGTAGTTCATTCCCAATTCCGGCGTGCTTTTCAATGTGACTTTCGAAGATAAAATTGAGGTAGCGATTAATATGTTCTCTTTTTTTCCTTGTTTTTTTTTACACTCACGTATTCCTCACATGTCTGTCTCACAATTAGGTTTGGAACATAGAAAGAAAGATCTTGTGTCACATTCATAAATCCAATGAAGAGATCACATCTTTCGCTGTAATGCGACAGTTCATGTAAGCATTTTGAATCCATGTATAATTTTGAATTGCTGATGATGGCTGATGCCCTGATGTGCTTCATTTAGTGTTCAAAGGAAAGTGAGAGCAAAGGAGATGTACTTGGTCTAAAAGTGAATATTTACAAGCCTATTATTGAGACTTAACTAGTTAATTGTCTCTTTTATTTTACTTTCTTGACAGATTTGTTGGAGAATCTACTGGTACTGTAACTATATGGAAGATTAATCAAGAATCTTTTCATATCGAAAAGATGAAGTACTGCATCCCCTACTCAGCTTCACATGGTGAGTTCCCTGACTTGCGTGATTTTGATCTATTTAAATTTTTAAAGCCACTCATTTTTACCATATTTTAAGGAATATTAGTGCTTCAGAAGGCTAAAACTGATGATGGATACTGATTTCCAAATGTGAATCGTTTTCACTTGTTACTTACTACGGAAATAACTAGCATCACCGAGTAATTATATAAACATAAAAAACTAGTTTGCAACTGGTTACCCCCTTTCTTTTGGTGTACTCCATAGTACCATACAACTATTAGGAAACCGTCGATATGATATTTCTTTATCTCGTTAATATTTTATTGCATCTTTTATTGCTATCTTGTTAACCGTGCTAAGACCATGGTTTTGAAGAGATAGACAGAGAGAGATAGAATGTTTGTGATGTGGTACTTGCTTATTTCAGGAATGATAAATAAAGATGCAGCTGCATCTCCTGTAAAGTTTATGTTGCCCCAACCCTCTGCAGAAAACGAGAGGTAGTTTATCCAGCTAATTCCCTATTATTTTTATTTCCTTGGCATGTTGATGGAGTATCTGCACGAGTTGAAATGGCAAGTGTCATTATGTGTTCCAAATTTTCTGACATTTTCATGGAAGGGTCTCGCTTGATATGTCACAAGCGCTTACATATTTGCCTTCATTAAAATTGTAATGACTAAAGTGACTATTGTTGAGTGACCCATTTATACAGAGATTATGATGGCTTTGACTAAATATTTTGCTTTTTTGACCTGCTGGTCCTTATTTGTTGATATAGTGTGCCAAAAATCGGATCTACAATTATGTCTTGGAAATTCTCTTCAAGGGCAAAACTTAGACTGTGTATAACATTCATGAAGCGGTGCTACTGGTGCTACGTTGCACCATTCATTGCCAAATTTTACCAATCTCATTGGAAAACAATTAAAAAGTCATTTGAGTACTTTCTATGTTTGTGAAAGGATAATAGCACTCTCTCAGAGAACAAAAAAGAGGGTAACATGTCTGACATGGTGTTGTGGTACACACTAGAACCTCTCATCCTCGGTTAAGATTACATATTTCTGATGCAGCATCATAGTGTGGAAATGAACCTTTTGAGAGAGGAAACAAACACTCCAGATCTTTACTTTTGTGGTTTTTGTACTGAGCTTGTAGAAGAATTAAGTTTTTTTTTTCTTTTGGTTGCTGGTTTTATAGTTAAACCTAAATACAACACTTGCATCTCTTGTTTGTTCGCATTTACTTGAAATAAATATTACATTTCATCCATCTTCGCTGTTCATGAGCAGAATTTTTCTGATATTTGCGGATGGGTTGATGGTATTATGGTCAATACAAGAAAGCAAAGCTATGTGTACAACAAGTGGGTCTGCAGCACAACTACTTTCCCATGAAACAAAGATTGTAACTTCTGCTTGCTGGGTGTGCCCATTTGGAAGTAAAGTTGCTGTTGGTTACAGCACTGGGGATATTTTACTATACAATATATTTCCTAATTCTAACGGTGGAAGTGGTTCTGCAAAATCTGGGGAGCTTTGCAATTCCCAAATTGTTCCTGCTTCAAAGCTCAATTTAGGATATAAATTGGAAAAGATACCAATTGCATCATTCAAGTGGGTATACTCAGACGGGAAAGCTAATCGGCTATATGTTATTGGTGCTTCTGATTCCACTCATATGGACTTGGTTCAGGTACTTGGAATCAGTTTTGCGTTTTTCAACATCTCTTAAGCTATTTTTGTGCTTTCCCAGATGAGTGTACTTTGTTGTTTCCTGCATCAACTGACAAACTTCCAGAGATCAGGTCATTAACACTTCTTCAGTTCAGCCTGCATTTTAATGTTTGCGGGATCTTTGATCCAATAATCTGTCATTCTTTTTGGCCTACTCCCCTTATTTTTCCGTATAATTTTTTTGGAAAATCGACTACACCGTATCATTTATGGTGCGTTCAATGCAGGTGATCTTGTTGAGCGATGATTCTGAAAATCAGACGATTAAACTTGGGCTTCAGCTGCCTGAGCCATGTGTTAATATGGAGATCATTTCGTGCCCAAATGAGCTGTCCAAAAATAAACAAGGATTTTTGGTTTTGCTTGGAAAATCTGGTCGTATGTATGCTTATGATGATCATTCTATTCAGAAGTATTTATTGCTCTCCCAAAAAAAGTCTTCAGTCTCACCACCAAGTGAAATGCCAATAAAGCTTCCATATTATTCTTCAATTGTCACTTCTGCTCAATTTTTAACAAACCATTCGAAGATAATAGGTTCTACTATTGAGGTAATTCCATTTTTACCCTCACGTCCATCCTTTTCCTTGTTGGCTGCTGTCTAATCGTGTGTTGTATAGGAGTACACGTTGGTGGCAAAAAATTTACCAAGCCTTCTTCCTTCTGAGGCAAAGCAGTTCATTCCATCTCACTTCACTGGATTTTCAAAGATAAAGAATTTATATATAACAGGGCATAGTGACGGAACCATAAATTTTTGGGATGTCAGTTGCTCTCTCTTAGTCCCGCTTCTATCACTAACTCAACTGGTAATTGGTCTCTTTCAACTCATTATAACAGTTTGGATATGGTAGTTCTATTTCTGCATGAATTTTCTGTACTCAATAACTTTGAAATACTACTCAAATAACGTCTTTTTTTTTTTTTTTTTTTTTGACAACATAGTCAAATAACGTCAAATTAGTAGTTTTGTGTGGAAATTGTCTACAAAGTACAATGTATTGGGAACAAAATAATGCTAAAAGATTGAAGCATTTGTTCACTGGGAGTTGTAAGTTTGAGTATTTACAAGTGTCAATGTCCCACATTTTGTAGAATTGTAGATGCGTTCTGACTGAAGGGCTTCCCACTTTCGTAGTTGTCTAAATCCTTATCCATAGACCTCTTATAAACGAGATGAACTATAAAGGGGTGTTATGGCAACAAACACGCCTGCTCCCTCCTAAACACCCAAAAGAAAAAAAACAAACAAGGGGTGGGGTAGGTGGACAGTTACTCCAGGAAGACTGAGGAAATGAGAAAAAAAATTAAAAAGGAATAATTTTAGATTTAAATGTGAAGGAGAAAGCTTATATCTTTTTAATGTGTGTGTGTGTGTGTGTGGGCGCTTAAATACGTGCAAACCCTTCTGTTTAATTGTAGGGTGAGGATGATTCATCGTCAAGTGGCGTGCCAGTTACGGCTGTTTTCTATTGCGCTGAATCAAGGATTCTGTTTTCTGGGGATAAAAGTGGAACGGTAAAAATCCCACCATACTTTTCTTCAGAGCATTTTATTTTGTTATATGGTGGGTCTTCTCGACAATACCCTTCTCAATGCTGTGTTCACTTGTTTGGGGATTAGAGAAAATATGGCATTGCAGAGGCCCCAGAGGGCATTATGGAGAGAGCATCCGTGTGGAGGATGTCGTTTGATTTTGAATTTCTAATCTACTTTTATTTTTATTTGAAAAAAGATTACTACTTGTCGACTTAGCTTGCATCCTATTTTGTTTAATTTCAAACCTGTCTGCCACTTCAATTTTTCACTTTTTCACATTTACTTTTTGTTTCTATAAAACATTTTTTGGGGACTCATCCTTAAGCGGTGTCGGATGATAATTCATGTTCACCGTCTGTAACATTTTGGGACTACGGCTTTGTTGTGTTGTTGTATTTGGAGAACAGGTTCGTATGTATCAATTTAAGCAAGAACCCTTTTCCACAGACAGTGGTTTTTTCTCTTTAGCAGGTAAATTTTTTCTACCATATATTTTATATTACGAGTCCAGTATTTATAATTTTTATATTTGCAGTGTAGTGAGTTTTGAGTTGCTTGTACTCAGGCATTACGAAGAAAGGTAGCAATCATGTCATCCAGACTGTTAAGCATATCAAAGTGAATGGAACTATACTTCATTTAAACAAAAGAACTGGTTCAAGTCATCTAGCAGTGGGTTGTGCACATGGAAATGTAAGCTTGTGTCGAATCCCTTTTAAGTCCCATTGTTCCATCTACCGTGAACTTACATCCTGCTACTTCCTCTTACCTTTTTTTCCCGTCTTTCTGGATAAAAAAATCCATAATTAATAGGCAGCATCAACATTCCAGGGTCAGAAAATTTAGTCATTTGGGAGAAAAACAGTGTCTTTATGAAAGTAACAGATAAACTTTTGGATGTCTCAAATAAAGTAATACTCTTACTGCAGAACAACTCGTCTATTGAGATTTAAAACACCCATTCAAAGACCTTACCATTTAAAGGATGTTTGTTTCAATGTTTTTACATAATGTTTTCAAGCCGAAATCACGTAATCCATTTATGTATCATCAAAGGGTTGATGTGTTCAGATATGTTCTTTGCAGATTTCACTGATCGACGTGGAAGGTCCCTCAGTATTATATCATAAGCAAATTGAAACTGTGCTTTCCGCAGATATTACATCTTTGCAGTTTGAATGTTTCGACATTCTTGGTTTGGAAAAGAATATACTAGTTGTGGCCACAAGGGATTCTTCTGTATGGACACTTGATGCAGATACCGGAAATACACTGAGCAGTAGTGCAGTTCACCCTAAGAAACCATCCAGAGCTCTACTTATGAAGATTTTAGGTAACGTATATTTACAAGCAATCTGGTGTCAGTTACATTTTACTGCTTGATGGTCATATGTGATGAAAGCATCTAAATATATGGCTGTGCAGATGCAAGTAAAGGAGGTTCGGCAGAGACATCACAGAAATCAGAGTTATTGTTGCTTTGTTCTGAAAAAGCTGCATATATTTATTCTCTATCTCATGCAGTTCAGGGGGAGAAGAAGGTTTGTTACAAAAAGAAATTTCATTCATCTTCTTGTTATTGGGCATCATTGATCTCCACTTCTTCCAGCCTAGGAGTTATGCTTCTCTTTGCATGTGGAAAAGTTGAAATAAGGTAGGTTAAATTCTGCTACCATAAATAATGTTGTAGTATGCAGTGAGCACTCAACATCCAACGTGGTCACATAGGCGTGATAATTGATCTTTTTATTTCACCCGAGAAGTTTCAGTAATCATAAAACAGCCAAATAACTAGCCATGTCAGGAACATGTGCACAATCGAATACCCCTGTTCCTGTAAGAAATCACGTTATATATGTTAAATGACATTTTTATAAAGAACGGTGTATGCAAATGTGCATAATCGTGTAGTAGACAAATCTGTCTGCACTGGTGAAATACGTGTTTTAATAATACCCATCCATATTCAGGTCACACTCATACTGGAAAAATAAAGCCAAAATAAACAAGACCTAAATACATATTATGGGGACTCCCCCATTGGCTATGGCTCAGAATAGGAGGCATGAAATCTCAGAAAATGTGCACATGTACTTCTTAAGTTCATGTTGTGTACATTTTATTTATTTTCTGTCCTTTCATGGGTTCTCACTTTGGATTAAATATCCCATCTAAATAATCATATGTATAGATATTCTCATATTCTTCATCGTGCTTCCCTCGTAAATTGTAGGTCTTTACCAGAGCTATCTCTTGTTAAAGAAGCTACATTGAGAAGTTTGACACACACACCTATGCAACAAAACTATCTGGCGGACTACTACTTATGCTCTGCTCCGGATGGAGAAGTTATAATGGTATACTGTCGTCTCAAAATTTGATCTCTTTGTTATGAAATAATGTTTACCCAAGTTATCAAGGTGTTTGTGATTGGTTCAGATAAGGAGTGATCAGGAAATTTTCGTTGTTTCAATGCTGTTACATAACGAATCATACAGGTATTTTTTTTCTTGCTAATAATCCACTTCTTTTAACATTTAGGAGAGCATAGAATCCAAAAGGCAACTTTAGGACTAATCATAGCCCAGGGATAGTCATCAAATGACTGAGTGATTCTTATGCATCTTCTAAATCTCCCTGGATTTATCCAATTTCATATCACTTGGATAACATTTGTTAGGTGATTTGTTATCCATCAAATCTCCTCTTATTCATGCTTGGGATGATAGTAAAAAAGATTCATCATCGTGCTTTACCGTTACTGTTCCATAGTTAGTCCCGTTTCCTCACCCAGTGTTCTGTAGCATTTCCATTGTAATGACATGATGACTTATTTATTGATCTTTATTTGCTACTTCGTGGATTAAGGATAAAGGGTCTTAAAAGGCATTTTACTGTGGTTCATTATTGTACAAAGCCAAAGAATTCTTCGGCTCCTAAAGAAATGGACTATAGGCTATATTTAGATATGTCTAGGAAGAAAATATTGGTGATTCTAAAAAATTCTTTCTGGACTAAGGCTCTTTGTTCTTGAATGGTTTAAGACAAAAATTATGTAGATTCGTACCGGATGTGTCTTTTTAAACTGATTTTTTATAATAAATTCTCTCAGACAGTTGGATCCTTTTTCACACGTCTATGATAAAAATATGATAGCGTTAGAGGATGGGCCGACTACTCCTGTCAGCCAGAAAGAAAAGAAAAAGGTGCGCATATTCAACAGTGTCCTGTCTTTGTTTGCCGTCAGTTTGCGTTGAAGCAAAGCTCTTTTTAAGAATTTGTCTCCTGGCAGGGCATATTTGGGAGTGTATTCCAAGATAGAACAGGAAATAAAATAATTCATGGAGCTGGAGATGTGAGTGCAAGTTCTGAAGAACTCTCAACAATTTTTGCAGTGGCAAATTTTCCTATTCTAACTGAAGATGCAGACAAGGTGTTGGAGGTCAATGATGTTGAATTGGATATAGGTGAGCTGATGTGCCCGTCTTTCACCAAATGTTGGATACATTGTATAAAATCATTACGCCCATCTGACTGATTCTGATCATTTAGACAAAGTGTGAATTCTTTCAATTGTTAATTTACTTTTTACCAATAAAAACAATTGAAGAGAAGGATCAGATTTAGCGAGATGAGGCTGTGCATGTGTCATTTTCGATCAAGAACTGATAAAGAGGGAACTCAGAGCTACGACGACTGCTATAACTCTTGCACCGCAGTCTGCTATGTTCATATGGTTCACTGAAAGCCTGAAATGGCTCTGAATAATCGACTCTGAAAATTAGAAGACATCATATTAGTATCATCACCATGCTCGGTAAACAGAAATTGATAAGTGCATTAAACTTTCACTCTTTGTTTTGTCTTGCAGATGACATTGATCTTGATGATGTGGATGGAAAATCAAAGGGGAATAATGTGACGGCATTGCTCGGTAAACAGAAATTGGCAAGCAAGTTCCAGTCGTTTAAAGGCTAGTACATTCTTCTTCCTTCTTATGGCTTCCAAGTTTTAAGCTCTCATGAAGTCATGATTAATGTATATATATATATTCTTTTTTACTCTGAGCAACACACAGGTCCTTGTTATGTTGAATATCACAAGAAAATAGATTAATAAGCATAAAGAAACAGTAGCTTGTATTTGTAAATGTTTGGTTGCCGATATTGATGCCTTACATCTTAGACAAAAAGTATCATAACAACCTCGGAGTTGCACATGTTTGCTTCCTCTGATTAAATAATTCCATTTCCAGGGAAACTGAAACAAATGACAACTAAAAACGAAAAACCTTCAGCTCAAGATGAGCAATCGAATGGAAAGGTCGAGTCAGTTGATGAAATCAAGAGGAGATATGGATACTCATCATCGAGCGTAAGATTTTATTTTTAATTTAATACTGTCTTCGTTTGCTCGACAGATTTGTGACTGTCTTCTGTAATGTCTTGCCGTTGGCTAATATTGACTCCGCTTGTGAGTAGAGAGTTGCAGTAGACTTGTGGGGGCCAGTTTAAAATAAATTCTACTCTACAAATGGATGGGTGTGATATGTTGGAAGTGTATACAAGGAAGGGTCGGCTAGGGAATGAGTTGTTTGGAGAAAAATTAGCAGTTTTATGTCTTGAGAGTAATATTAAGGAGACCACTTAGGAACCTAAGATGGGGTGGTCATGTGAGATGCAGACCGCTTGATGCATGCTTAGAGGCTTGAAGTGTGGCATAACAAGATCACAGGTTTTAAGCGATATAATACGTCATTAGGTAGTATCAAGTTCCAGTCCCACTTGCAGACATGAAAAATATAACACAAATTCTTGTTTCAAACCAAGCATATCCGTTTGAAGCAATAAGACGGGTTAAATAGCTACCACTTTATATATAAGACAAAAACAAAATGCCTAAATATTAGCAAAAAGACTTGTCTTATCTATGCAAGTGAGGTATATTTGACCCGATATCCGTCTTAAGAGAGACTTATTGAAAATATAAAACCCTACATAGTGGAGAAAGAATTTGGAATGCACGTGGGAGGGTGCCACTGTAACTTGATATCACCTGCTCATCGTCTCATTTTCCTATAGTTATTTGTGAAATGTTGAAATATGCCATTTAAAAGTGTTTGTGTTATATTTCTTTCCTATTTTTCTTTTTTTTTTCAAACTTTCTTCTTGTCTCACCAATAATCTGTTTTTTTTCTGGGATTATCTCATCAATTTTGCTTCGTTTACTATTTTGTTTCCCTTTTTTATAGTTCAGAAACTTATAACTTACTATATGAGTTCATGCTAATTTACAGGATCCAAGTCTAGCCAAAATGGTTCAAAATAAGTTGGCTGATAATGTGAAAAAACTCCAGGTATTGTTCCACTATATCCATTTTCTGTAAAGCCTACTTACATACGATATAAAATATTGAATTTTAGGAAAACAAATTATTCTGTTTTCCTAGCAAAATCAATTGATGAAACAAAGATCCTCCAGCGTACTTTAATAGAAAGAACAAGGCACCTTTGCACATTACTCTATCAGACCATAACTATTCAAATTCTTGTTAACTGGATTGCTGGCGTATTATAGTTTAAAAGTAAATCTTTAGCTACTACTGTGAGTGTTTTTTCGAAAAGTTGTGTGATAATAATCCATGAAACATTCTAACAATATCTTCTATGTTCGGTGTCTCCATGCCACCATTTTGCTAATAATCTGTGGTAAAGCATTTTCATAATGTTGTTTACATTCGAGAGGATGTTAAGTGGTTGCCGTTTTCTTATTTCTCGTCTTTCTTTTGTTCCACATAACTTGTCTAGGTTAACTAATAGTCTGGCCAACCAAGATTTAGTTCCATAATCTCTATCCCTTTTACAACTGTGAAAAACAATGGTACCAGTTGCATTATTTGTGGGGGTAAATTTCATGCTATTTAGAAGAGTGCAAATAGGCGACTTTCCTTAATGACCTTTCTTTGATTTGTCGACTAATCTCGTACGCTCATGAATTTTTGTCTTGGTTTGTACATTGTAGGGTATCGGCATGAAAACTTCAGAGATGCAGGATGATGCTTCGTCATTCTCAGCCATGGCAAAAGAAACTTTACGGGTCGCTGAACAAAATAACCAAAAGTGATTTTTCTCATGCTATTGATTCTGATTTGTTTAGAGCATCATCCTTTTTTCGCTCATCATTCTTGGTGGACTAGTGTTGCACTTGGTATTATAGCTAAAAGAAATGTCATCATGTCAACATAGCTTTGGCCTTTGGGTGTGGATGTGGTATTTACTTCTAGTGAAAAAGAGGGCAATCATATGTTTATATTACAAATACTTGTGGTAATTGGTAAATAACATGCGATTTTACATTAATAAAAACTAAAAAGAGGTGTATAATTGAATTAATTTGTTGGATTTGCGATGAATTGCTCGAAGGGAGAGATTTAGGTTTAGTTAATTTCTTAGCAAAGACATTCAAATGGAAAATATTGCGCAAAGAGTACTTTATTGAGTAAAATATGTACTGCGAAAATAAACTCGATTTAAATACGGCAGTTTCAACTTTGAAATTCGTAATTATTAATTCCAACACTTTCCAAGTAAAACACTAAAACATACAGTATTTACTTTTCATAGTATACAACAACAACAACATCAGAGCCTTAGTCCCAAAATGTTTTGGGGTCGGCTGACATGAATCATCCCTTGGAACCGTCATGAGTGAACTCTCATCTCAACAAGAGAAAAAAGAAGGAAAAGAAAAAAAATTCAGAAGTGGAGTGAAACAAAAAACTGGAAGGCAAAGGGGTTTTATAAATTTTAAATCAAACTTATCACATGTATAAAAACCCAAAAAAATAAATCAAGAATAAAGTTTAAAGTGATTTTGAGAAACGAAGTAAAAATTAAAATAAGAGTTTACTTTTCATAGTATCATACAAAAAAAATGTGTTACCATTGAGTTGCTCTCTATATTAATATTTAATTAAAGCTAATGACATTCTTCCTAGTTACAAGTTCAGTAGTTCCTACTCCTCAGATAAAACTAGAAACAAAGATGGCATAACAGAGTGCAACAATGAGTTCAAGGAGCCACTAGACCAAAACCATTGCTTAAACAGCTTAGGTACTCATGTCGCGGACAGCCGAACACGTGCAATGGTGCAGAAACTCCAGTCAGATGAGTAAACTATCAGAAGCTGGAATTGCCAATTATCAGCTGTGTAAGAAGTAAGAACTAAGAATGACCTTTTACATGTGGAAAAGTTTGGGTCAAGCAAACCAAAAAGAATGTAGGTAACCAACATCAAAAACTATGGTGCTATAGCCTAAACATCATATCCGATATTGTTGCGTAAATTCCTACCACATTGCAAAAATATTGTTCAAAAAAAGTTTGAAAACTCAGTTCTATCACTCTACTCCGACAAACAGCATACTAATAGTATGGCATCCTAAGAAAAACAGTGACACACTTAACTTAAGACCTGGTCGGGTTTCAGCGACCTTCACGGCCTTGAAACGAACTCCAGGAATAACTCCAACAGCATTGACCCTTACGTCCAAACCCAGCAATCAAAACCTCATCCTAGGCAGGAAAGTTTATGAAATTGCGCAAGCTACATATCAAACACAGAAAAGAAATGCTACAAGGATTTATAACCGAAGCTGAAATTTGATTACAATACAAAATACTGTATTGTTCCATTTGACTTTGGTGATCAACCAAATGTAAACAATTGATTTTTATCCCCTATAGGTAGAATTACAATGCACAGTAAATCATGTTTATGTTTGTTTTCTTATCATTTCAAAAAAGTGGTAAATAATGTACATTTGTAAGAATATCGGTTGTTAAAGCCAGTATACTTGTAAACGTCAACTCTTCCAGGCGTGAGCCTACACCAAATGTCCACATTAACATACCAAGCAACCTCCCTTTATTTCCACATTACATGCTATTCTTTCTTTTCTTATTTCCCGGAAAATTATTGTGGAAGACGGTTTTACATTACTAATGAGTAATGACCAATATATATTACGCACCTCATTCACAAAAGGTAATAAATTGAACAAGTCTTACTCGTATTTAAAACCGTTGTAACTTGTAACTGAAGACGTCTCACAACCCTCTTTTCATTTACGGACTTGTTTCGACTTTTCCCGATCTCTCTCAGTACACACCCTGAAGACGTGTCAGTAGCCCCAAATCCCCCAAATCTATGGCCCAACTCCCAGGAAAAAAAAAAACTAATTAACCAAAACATCCTCTTCCCTCTTTAATTCTTTATACACTTGCCTTCTCTAGTCCTCTTCCCCTCTCTTAACCTCATGAAAACTACTTCTGCTCCAACTCCTGCTAAACCGACATGGTCCGACCCGCCCGAACACTCTCCCATGTCGTCTCCAACAACATCCCCGACACCTACGCCAATCACCGCACCAGCAACGCCCATAACCACACAGAGTGAACTCGTTTCGCCACGACAAAACATCGACCTAAGCCCGCCTTTACTAGCCATGGTAATCATAGCAGCCGCGGCATTCCTCTTAATAGCCTACTCTCGCTTCTTATCACAACACCTTTTTCCCCCTCTCCGCCGCATCCTGCAACACTACCGTCGGTGGCGTTGTAGGCTGCGGCATCATCATCACTTTCCCCCGTTCCCTCCATCTGACACCGATTCCCTTCCTCCTCTTCCTCTTTACGACTCTGATGCAGGAGGAGGATTCTACGTCTACTCTCCGTATTACGGTCTCCATGACTCCGTCATCAGTACCATTCCGTTAACCACATATAAATCTTCGAAACTCGATTTGTTCGAAGATTGCGCTGTTTGTTTACTAGATTTCGAAGACGGTGATTACATGAGAACATTACCACACTGTTCTCACTCATTCCACGTCGATTGCATCGACGTGTGGTTACGTGCTCACGCCACGTGTCCTATTTGTCGCGCTAACGACTTCTTCCCGCGCAATTCTCCTATGATACCTCTCATGTCCGCGAGAATCCGTCCGTCTTTCGAGAGCGTGTTTTTAGCACCATTACCTGAACAATTATCCAACGAAATTCAACCTGCCGCCGCGACTGAATTCCTCGTATCGCCATCGCCGACAAGACGAGGAATATTAATTCAGTCAGACGATCATCGTCGAGACGTCAACTTACTACTAAAACGATCTCACTCATTCAGTTTCGAACGACGAAGCTTCACCTCAGAAAGACTATCCGCAACTACACCGCACCGTCGACAACGTCGTCGAAGCTTCTGGTCGAAACGACCTTCGTCATGGAGAGTATTTCCGTCGCCGGCAATATTCCGACGACGTAGTAAATTTCCGATGTCGGAATCATCAGCGAGTTGGAGATACGGCGGCGGAAGGATGTTAGGGTACACATCGAGTAGGATGAGGATGGGAGATCCGGAAGCGTTAATATCGCCGGATAGGTGGCGGAACTAGCTAGCAGGGTGGGGTTACGGTTAAGGTATAAATGCTGGTTCCGCTAGATGTCGGGAGAATTAATGAGGTGGGGAAAAAGGTAGAGGAGATGGGGGTACAGAGGTATAAATGCTAATTAATGGTGTAATTAATTGGGGGTTGTGGAGTATGCTGCTGTTTGCGTTTAATGTTTTGATTTTGACGACTCATTCTATTGTTACTAGGCTACTACTCGTAAGGACTAGGAAGGGAGTGATAGACAGATACAGAGAGATTATTATTTACCATACTAGATTTCACGTTACGGTAACTACCGTAATTGGGTATTATCGAGTGATATTGTAAGAGGGTGGCAATGAGAGTCTAGGAGCCGGCGTTATCTCATTTTCTATTACAGTCCGTTACGAAAAGAAGGAAAACCATGGTTAATTCGAACCTAGTCTCGTCCGTTAATATAGAGGTTTACAATTCGGTGGTATGGACAAGTGGTGGATTAATTTAAGGAGTTTTCCGTGATTTATACAATATGATCGTTGGGGGTAATAAGAATAAGTGGTTTTATATCGGAATAATTGTAAGTCTAGTATGTGATAATGTCTCTCTTGATCTTTCTTTTGGTCTCTATAAATTAAAATGACGGTTGATAAAGTTTGGTAAATGAATGTTACGTGTATGGTTTGGTTATATATTTTGTATGAATGAATATGAATTATTGATAATGTAAGTATGTATTTGTTGGGTTGTTAATTTGTGCGTCGTAGTGCGTCGGTACACCACTTTTAGTCTAGTGTAGGTACTAGTGGAATTGTTGAAAGACGTATGATGTGATAAATTGATAATTATATGGAATGCCCAATGGCTGTGAAAGGGAAAGACAAATGAAGGATGTTTCATTTTTCATCTCTTTTTATTCCTTTATTTGCTTTTACACGTCTTTTTAAATGGTTTTTTGATCGCACTTTTAAATATGAAATCAGCGCTTGAAGATAATCTTGTTTTTAAAAACTTTTCCAAATAACATTTTAAATAACATACTCATGTAATTTTGTAAGGGTTGAAGTCCGCGGTACTACTTTTTTACTCCTAGGTTTTACTAAAATTACTCAAATTTTGGCATAAATTTCTTATTTATAACCGGGTCATTTGCCAAAATAACCATTTAGTATAAATTATTTACCATAATGATTATATGTCCATTATATTTACCAAAATGACCATTTAACATTGTAATATGACTATAACTAAGTAATTATAGTATCGACATTTAATTTTAAAAATTATTTAAGTTTATCATAATAATAAGAAATCATTTACTTTCATGATGTATAATATTTATTTTCATAATCTAATTTTACAAATTGAAATTATTTATAAAATATGTATTGGTAGTAGCTAATAGATTATTAGATTATAAAGTCTCCTACATAATTACATTACTGATAGTACTTTATTTGACAATTAGAAAGAAAATTGCATGTTTTTTTTATGCATTTTCTTATTTTTTTTGTAAATAATAGTTTATGAGAATATATTCATAAAATTGCATGTTTTTGTGAAACTTACGAAAAAATAAAAAGAAATCACAGGTCTTCATCCAAAAGTTAAAAATTATATTCATGGGTCAATGGATAATTTTCTGGAAATAATATTGAAATATCACTTCTATTTAGTTTTATAGAGTTTTTTCTTAATTTTTATATATTTGTATTATTTTGAGAGAATATAAATAAATTTGAAAATAAAAAATTGCTTAGCTTTTTAATGATAACTTTATAATGTGATAGTCATTTTGGTAATTAGATTTACAAAATGGTCATTTTAGAAAATAGTTTGAGAAAATATGACTATTTTGGCAAAAGATCCTTTATAACCCTGGTTATATGAATCTCTTGTCTTATTAAAATTGAACAAGCACTCTAATTTTTTTAAATCAATAACCTTAATTCCATAAAACAATTTTAGTTATTAATAACAATAATTTACCCACGGCAAACATAAATCAATTTGATCCGATTTCTAACTCAATTGACATTTTGAGCTGACTTTATTAAATTTACAACCCTAACAGATTATTAGATTCACACTAGACTTTGACCTAATTTGAGTTCCGGCTTTAGAACGTAGCAATTGATTATTCGTAGAGGATTGTAGCGAGTATTGTGGGGTCGAGTCGATGTGTTCTTTGTGTGGAGACCATGGATGAGGGTATGACTGTCAAAGGACATGGTCAAGGGACGGGAAAAAGTTGCATAGGGGGATGTTTGGGTACAACACACAAGGCCACCATCGACTGGTTGTGTATCACAGGCCACCATGGGTTGGTCATGTATTGTACACGAAACCACTAGGACATGGTCATGTAATGGGCAGGAACAAGTCACCATTTGGACGTGTAAGGCACACGAGGTAGCCGTAGAGTAGTCGTGAAGACGGCACAAACAAGGCCAGAAATCTATCAATTAGTTTGGCCATAGAGTCCTACTTGTTTTGTAGTCACTAGTCAGTGCGCATCAAGTCATGGCAGTTCCTCACTTTAAAATAATTATAGCCCCTTCGTCTCAATTATGTGTATCTTCGATTATAATAGCCCTCGTAAAGAAAATATAAAAAGAAAACAAATAATTAAAACGGATGATATATTAGGCATCATCCGATTCATTGTAGTCATGTTATTGGGTCAATCGAATAGACCAAGAAATTCGATTATATCTAGAGGGTGTATAAATAGATGTTTCATCAGCTCAACAATTCTCTATTTGCAGCCTCAAGAATACTCTACAAGATGTATGAAGATCAAGTAAAACATCAATGACCAATTAATCAAGTAATCGAGGTTAAGAAATCATTCACTCCCACAAAACTCGCCCACCCAAATGGAAGAAGTTGACTCACCCATACTATCAGAGAGAATTCATCAACACAATAATCAAAACAATAACTGTGGCTAAGATCTCAAGTAGAGGTGATAAGATTTGCGATTTTCAACATTAACAAGCTGTACAAGACAGGTCTCGTGTTTGATGCAGGGAATGGGTAGAATGAAACTAGCTTGAACTTAGAAGAAGAAACAGAATAAAAGGAGAGGATGGAGAACAAAGATAAAATAATCCTGAACCTCAACAATAGTGTTGCATAATTTCCTACCACATAGCAAAAATGAAACAAAAATATTGTTCATAAAAAAAGCATGTAAACTCGGTTCTATCACTATATCCCAAACAGCAGAGATACCATATAGTATGGCATCCTAACAAAAACACTGAAACACTAAGACCTGGGCTTCTCCTTCTTTTCCTTGAAAAGGGCAAGAAGTGACACACCAGCAACCTTCACAACCTTGAAACGAACTCCGGGAATATCTCCCACAGCATGACCCTTACGTCCAAATCCAGCAATCAAAACCTCGTCCTACACAGAAAAGTTTATCAAATTGTGTAAGCTACCAAACATGGAAAAGAAAGGCTAAAGGCATTTATAACCAAAGATGAAATATTGTACCATTTGACTTTAGCAATGAAGCAAGTTCAACCATTAACTTTTTTTACATAGATATATGTCAAATTACAATGTACTTAAAGTTGTAAATAATGTATGAAAATATTGGTTAAAATCAGTACCATCTGACCATCAAAGTTAATGGAAACAATACTGATTTGATGGAGTAAAATCGAGAAAAATACTTACATTCTCTTCAATGAAATTCAAACAACCATCATTGGGTACGAAAGCAGCAATCTTCTTTCCGTTCTTGATCAGCTGCACTCTAGCACACTTACGGATAGCAGAGTTAGGCTGCTTAGCTTCAATACCACTGCACATCAAAGCAAAAGATTTTAATTAATCAACATATTCAGCAGCTTCCAGGAGAGTAAATATCAAAATAACTCAAAACACAGGCCTTACATCTTCTCGAGGACAATGCCTTTGGCGTGTGATGATCCAGAAAAAGGCTTCTTCCATTCATTTCCTTGGTGAGACTTTTTGTACTGCTTGTCAGCCCACCTCTGATTCCTTCGGTGGGACTTAAGCTTACGGGCAGCTCCCATACCACGTGTCTTCCTGTACAACAAACATCAGACTTCAACATTATATATCCAGTAATCTATAATGTTAATATAAAAACTTTCTCCAAATCACAAAACTCGAAACCAATACTCACTTCATCCCATTCATTTGATTAACTTTAATATTATTCGTTTCATTTGTTTAAAAATAATATTATTCGTGAGATATTTTAATCAAAGTTAAAGAAGTTATTGGGTACTATACTTGAAAGGTGAACAAAAACATAATGTATGATTGATATAGTCTGATTACAAACTTTTCAAAGATAAGAAACCGGCTTTGTAAACTCCTCCATATTGTCAATACAATAATCCTTGTATTCTAAGCCGATACTTAATTTCATAATGCTCGCAACCATTTTTAATCAAAGGTAATCAAGGGACTCAATTTGCCATTCTCCGATTACACACATTCTGAAGATAGAGCCTGCTTTATTTACTCTTAATAAATAATTTGTAAATTCTTCGATAGCATTGATATGGTAATTCTTGTATTCTCATCGAATTCATCCCAGTAATTTGTTTTTTTGAAATTCATTGTCAGTGTAAATTTAATCAAGGGTAAACAAATGAGTCGGACGGAGGATAAAAAAGCCTCAATCACAGAAATTGTAATACAAATACAAGGTATAAACAACAGCATGAATTACTGAAGTCAACTACACATTAATCTTCTAACCATACAAAATTCATTGATTAAAAAACATGATCAAACTAAAATAGATCTAAATTGAAGCATGAACAATGAACAACACAAAATGAAGAACAAAGGGTAAAAGAGTGCGGTAAATTGAACGAGAACGAAGTTGAGAGAAGAGATTACCCCATGATTAAAGAGGTTGCTGAGAGCTGTGTACCGGTAGAGGAGGAGTGAGGCAGCGATTGAAACCTTTGCTCAGATATGAAGCCGATTATATATTAGGGTTTTCTAGTTTGGGACTTTATGCTTTAGGGCTTTCTAGTTTGGGTCGAATTACGTGGGTCGAATTTTAAGATTTATTTCTGGACCTCTTTATTGGGTTTTTAGATAATAACTTTGAACGGTCATCAACAACTTGGAGCCATAACAATTACATGTGGATTGTTCTATTAAACCTCACGAAATCAACTCGATCGGAAAATATTTGATGGGGATGCTAAAAGTCGTGGACAAATTACTAATTACTGTCGACACTTCTGCATGAATTACAAACTTTGCCCCGTTTAATCCATTCTATTGTTTGACTAAAATTCTTGAAAAAATTAAAATGTCGATTTTCTCAATGAAATAAAATACGGTTTTGTAGCGATTCGACAACGATTTTGAACGATTTTGCAAGATGAATGTCAATAACGAGGTTAGTTTGCGATTTAAATTTGATTAAAATTCATTATTTTTAGTTCGTAGTATAGTAGAACGGATAATGATTAGCGTTAGATTCCTGAAGCCGATTTGAAATTTTGAAGAAAAAAAATTAGAAATGTGACGGAAAGTAATTAATTAATCAAGACTTGCAAAATTATGATTAAAAAGAATTAAACATTTGAAAATAAAAGTTAATTGTTTTCACGAGAACAAAGTAACACGGAAAATAATTAAAAAAAAAATAATATCGGACGAAAAACTGGACCTAGACCTGGACGAAAAACTTTTTCGTCTAGACCTAGGCCTGGACGAATGGCCCCTATGAAGGTGATACGGAAAAACTAGTGGTCGTTATTACACTAATTATCTCGGCAAACAATTTATAAAACCTAAACTAGACTCGACTATACTCGAAATAAAAAAGTAGTAAAGTGCAAGTTAAGGGTCGAACCCAAGAGAAAGGAAATAACTAAAGACTTGCTTTAAACAAAACTAAACAAAGATAAGATGAAAACTTAGTGATGATTAGAGACTAAAGATAAAATGACTTATAAACAAACCATGGATATTAACATAAATGAACAACAAGGAGATAACATAAATGCAAAGATAAATGATTGGAAAAGCATTCACAAGGACAACAAAAGAGCAATAAATGAGGAATGATTTTGGGCTAGGCAATAACACAAACAATAAATGTGCACAAATTCAATAAGGGGGAAACTCTTGGTGTAACCTTCTCAAAATACCTCAACGAAGACAAAGTCGACTCTATCACCCCTCCTATTTATCTACCCACTAAGAACATCCTAAGATAGTGAATCCCATGACCAAACCGTACATAGGGTTCCTTCGATTCTAGCCTAAGCCACTAAACCGTAACAAGAGAACTAAAACCAAGCGATTAAAGATTAAGCCAATGGATGAACAAGGAAACTAATCTACACGCATTAAACCATGCTAGTAGAATTAGTCATGTAAACTCTACTCAAAAGGTGTTTCCTTTAAACCAATTCCACACAATTTGAGTTTGCTACTACAAATCCTAAGTAAAAACTAAGCCATTTCCTTAGAACATGCAAAGATTGAACAACTAGAAGCAAGGATGATCAAACCCAACAACTAATTACTCAAAATAAAACATTAAAACAAAGAGTAAACATTAGATAAACTAGAGGGATGAAAGTGTCTTACAATATCAAAGTTGGATACTTTGATTAGGATTACACCAAGAATGAGAAGATTAGCTTCTCATTTGCATAATTACAAGCTTTAAATTAGGGAAAGATTACAATTAATTTGAGAGTAAAAATTCTTGTTCTAAAGATAAGAGATGATGTCTTAAAACATTCTGAAGTTGAATATTTATACCCCTGCACAAAACCCTAGGATAATTTCATTTTAAAAGCCCAAACACGGATTAGAAAATCCGTGTAAAACAGAAATGCGCAGGGGGCGCAGGCTGCGCAGGACTCTTGCGCAGGCTGCGCAGGAGCTCGCTGCTTGCTTTTCTTTGCTTCATTTGTTCATTTGACCATAACACTTGAGCTCTTCCTTTGTTTGCTTCCTTTTTGACCTTGAACTTGTACCCTTGGTTATCCTTCTCCTCCTTGGTAGAGAAGAGTTGTTTCAAGCTCCCAACAAAACACACAAAAACTCGAAATTACAATCACAAGAGTAAACCGGCATATTACATGAAAGTTTCGCTATGACCCGGTAACAAACATGTTTGATTTGATAAAAATTACCTATTGACCCGTAACTATTTGACACTATCAAATACCCCCACACTGGGACTTTTGCTAGTCCCGAGCAAAACTCGAAACAAGCCTTTCGAAAGTCAACAAGGTAGTGTAGGTGCAATGATCTCTCTTCCCTTACAACACCCTTCTTATATCTCCCTCGCCATAAAACACCGATTAAAAAGAAAAAGAACAAAAACTAGACTCAAATGTTTAACAAACACTCTTCCCTCACACGCCCTCCTTATAACTCCCTCTACACAAGACTCAACAAGACTCCAACTCCGAAACCGACACTTCATCCCTTCTTATAACTCCCTATCAAGAAATGACCACCTTCACCTCATCCCGAGGTGATAGCGAGGTGGCCTCAACATCCATCAAAATCAACAAAATTCCCACTTATGACACCCCCTTATCGCTCCATAAGATGTAAACCATGATACTTGGTTGCCCCCAAACACCTAAACATTGACAAGCCAAGTATCACAAGTGAAAACCACCGATTTAAAAAAACAAAAATTGTGAAACAAAAAGAAATTAAACCTATTTCTAACCTCCTTCCAAAACCCTCCTTATCGCTCCCTTCTTATCCCTCCATTTTTGTTTTGACCTTTTCCATTTTTTTTTGTTTTTTCTCTTTTTTTTTTTTTTTTTTCTTCTCTCATTTTGCCTAAGGTGCCCTCTCGGGTTTTCACCTTAGCTTTTCCTTTCCTCTCATGGTGGCTCGCAACTCGATTTTTCTTTTTGCCCGGAACGCCCTTTCGGGTTTTCATTCCGTCCTCGGCCACCTTCCCAATTTTGCCTAGGCGCCCACCCTTGTGGGTTTTCACCTAGCCGGGATTTTTTTTTTTTTTTTTCTTTTTTTTTTTTTCTCTTTTTTCGTTTTTTTTTTTTTTTTTTTTTTTGAAACAAGAATGAAAATACAAGGAAATTTGCTTTGAAATTACAAAAATACATCCATTTGATAACAACAAGGCTATCTACCTCCCCCACACTTACATTTCACATTGTCCTCAATGTGAAGGAAGTAGTCACTAGCCGTGCTCACTCATGGGAACCCGAGGAACCTCCTTTTTCATAGGTGCCTCGGTTCTTCCTTCTTTCTTCTCTTCTTCTTCTCTCTTGTTGAGCCCGGTTGTAAGTTTCATCAACAAACGTTTGATCCACAAGAGGAGGGGCACTTGGGTTAAGTTGCATCCCAAAAAGGCCCCGAATGATGCCAAGGGAGTCCTCTTGCAGCCGGGAGTCCTCATAAGAGTCATGGAGATACTCTTGATGCCATTGGTTTTGCTCCTCAAAGTGATGGCTCATAGAGTTCCTCCAAGTTTCTTGGTCATGCCATCTCTTTAACTCCTCCTCCCGATATTTGCTTTGTTGCTCTCTCCAAAGACGGTCTTCCTCTTGGCGCCTTTGCATATCTTCCATCAACTTTAGTTGGGCCCTCTCGGCCTCCTCATGCAACCGGGCTCTCTCATCTACCGTGGAGCGCCATGTATTAACCTCCCCTTGCCAATTATGGGCGCTCTCTACCCTCCCACCAATGGACTCCAAAGTACTCTTTGTGGAGTCAAAGTAGTCGAAAAGGCGTTGCTCCCAAGGAGCAAGCGGGTTGTGAGCACTCCCACCAACATCGGGCATAGGAGTATCATGAAAACCTTGCTCAAAAGACTCACGCTCCCTCTCTTCCACAACTTGAGGGTTGGAGCTTGACTCCACGGCTCTTCTCTTCCTTATCCTTTGGTGCGGGGCTTCGATAACATCCCCCTCACCGGGGCAAAAGAACTCCCGCGCCAAAAAGCCACTAGGAAGGGGATCATTACTAGGGAGCCTCATGTAAGAAACACCTCCCTCTCCCAACCACACACAACTCCACGGGACCGTGTCTAAAGCTTGGATCATGTGGGTTTCCACAAGACCCGCTTCATTGTAAAGATTTTTCCCAATAAATTGAGGTTGGTCCTCGGGAATTATGTCCACAAAATGGCGGACAAAAAGGGTGATAAGTCCCCCACAATTGATGCTCCCCTTTTTTCCCTTGTGCTTGATCCCATTTTTCACGAACAATTTCGCCCAATCCGGCACTTCTACTCCCTCGGGTAGCATAGCCCACAAGCACTCTCTCACGCTATCATTGACCTTGGTTGGTTCCCCCATTGAGAAAAAGAATGATGCTATCATCCTAGCAAGAATCTGTAGGGGTGGGTTGGTGATAGCGGAAATTTTATCATTGTTAGTTTGGCGGGGTTTGCCCGTGATCCCACACCACATCTCATTGAGCTTTCCGGCGGGTGGGTTGATGGGGGGAGGAGGTTGGGTAATTCTAAGGATCTCCCTCACCGTCTCAAAGGAAATTGAATGCCACACTTTGTTTAATCTAAAACTCACGGTCTCATTTCCCCTTACTTCCTCGATACTTAGGGTGGCTAGGAACTCCAAGGTGTAAGCGGGGTAGGTGTTACATTGGAGGTTCATGTATCTCTCAAGCCCCACCTTGGTAAGAAATGCCAAGGTTTGATAAAAAATCTCCATATCGTTCAAAGTACTTGGGTGAAGGAATTTTGAGATGTGAAGTGGTTTGTTGTCTAGATTTTTGAAGTGATTTTTGTAAGTGGCATTCAATCCCTCATTTCCCTTAAAAGGCTCGGGTGGGGGTGGTGGAGCATTGGATGACTCTCCTTGCTTACCCTTTCCCTTAGATTTACCAATACCGAAAACCATCTTGAAAGTGATCCTTGTGATATAAATCAACCAACTTGAAACAACACAAATTTTTGAAAGAATTTTCTAAGGGGCAATTCAACAAACACCTTGAAGGCACTAGTGAGAAAACAAGTTCTAAGATGGTGTTTGTTAATTTGTTCCTTCCCTAACAGAAAATTTCCACAACAATCCTCAACCACAATCAACAATAAGTAATCTAACCCAAACTACAAAATAGTTACTAGATTAAATCACAACAAAAAAATGAGAAGGTTTATACCGTCCCGAATTCCTCAATGCTTGTTGAAATGGAATGAGAATAAGCGAAACCTCCTATGCACCCTTCAAAACTTTTGCAAATCTTGAGAATAACCCGGAAAAGTCTAGGATTTTGGTTAAAATAGGGGTTTTTTTGCAGAAATTTGGTTGTTGAAAATTGGTTGTTTGATGGTGGGTAAAGGTTTTATGAAGGATTGAGTGAAAAGATTTTTAGGTTGTTGATGGTGGGAGTGATTATTGAAGAGAATGGAGTGTTTGAGATGGGTTTTTGAGAAGGGTTTTGGGGTTGAAGTGTGTCGATGGAAATAAGAATAGGGGGTTGTGGTGATAAGAATGGGGATAAAAAGTAAGAAGAAACCGGATTCTGAAATTGCGCAGGACGCGCAGGCTGCGCAAAATTTGTTAAGGCCTGCGCTGGGATTGCGCAGCTGCGCTTTGAGGTGCGCAGGCTGCGCCTCAGCTCGACAAGTTTATTGCATTTTTTTCTTGAAATTTTTGCGCAGCTTGCGCCAATTCACGCGCATCCTGCGCCCTGTCTCGAACTTCTTCCCCTTAATTCTTTTTATTTTCATCCTTACTTAGTCAACCTTCCCCGAACTCGTTTTCCCTCTTCCGACTCGGCCTTCAACTACTCTCGAGCACGCTTCCTCCAAGGTCTTATGCAAATCACTACACCATTCAACAAACCTCAAGAGTACTTGGATTTCAAAGCAAATAGATTATTGAAACTAAAAGAAACAAACAAAGAACTAAGACATGAAATTAAAACTAGTCTAAGAAAGCAAGTAAATAAGGATAGAATATTTACAAACTTTGCCGTTATTTAATGTCGATGGCTCGACCACCTCTTTGCTTCCTCATTCTTGATAAACGGGGTCCTCGAGTTGGATCTCCCCTTCTCCATGCAATTCCATGTTCTTAAGGTAATGTTTCAACCTTTGCCCATTCACCTTAATCACTTTTCCGGTTTTTAGGTCTTCCACCTCAATGGCTCCATGATGTAGTACCTTTCGAATTATGAAAGGCCCAAACCACCTAGACCTTAGCTTTCCGGGAAAATTCTTGAAACGGCTTTGGAAAACTAGCACCTCCTCTCCTTCCTTGAAAACCCGACGAGTGATCATTTGATCATGCAACCTCTTTGTCTTCTCTTTGTAGATTGCGGCATTATCAAAAGCATCACTTCGTAGTTCCTCCAATTCTTGAATTTGAAGTTTTCGGTGGAGCCCCGACTCATCATAACTTTGGTTGAATGCTTTAATTGCCCAATAAGCTTTGTGCTCAATCTCCACCGGGAGATGACAACTCTTTCCATAAATGAGCCTATAGGGGGACATGCCGATGGGAGTCTTGTAAGCCGTCCTATAGGCCCACAAAGCATCATTGAGTCTCTTGCTCCAATCTTTCCGGTCGGGGTTGACCGTCTTCTCCAAAATGCTCTTGATTTCTCGGTTTGACACTTCCGCTTGGCCATTGGTTTGCGGGTGATAGGCCGTGGAAATCTTATGGATCACTCCATACTTCTTCAAGAGGGAGCCCACTAATTTGTTACAAAAGTGGGTTCCCCTATCACTTATGATGCATCTAGGAAAGCCAAACCGAGAAAAGATATTGTCTTGCACGAAGGAACTCACGGTTTTCCCATCATCATTCCGTGTGGGGATAGCCTCAACCCATTTGGAAACATAATCTACGGCAAGTAGAATGTAGAGGTTGCCGCTTGAATTGGTGAACGGCCCCATGAAGTCGATCCCCCATACATCAAATATCTCAAGAAAAAGCATGGGTTGTTGAGGCATTTCTTGTCTTCTTGAAATGTTGCCACAACGTTGACAACGATCACAGCTCTTCACAAATGCATTAGTGTCCCGGAATAAGCTTGGCCAATAGAATCCGCACTCCAACACCTTCCTAGCGGTTCTCTGAGGCCCAAAATGTCCGCCACACGCATATTCGTGGCAATGCTTAAGGATTGAAGGTACTTCAACATCCGGCACACACCTCCTAATCATTTGGTCTTGACAAATTTTCCATAGATACGGGTCATCCCAAATGTAGTAACGGGCATTCTTCTTAATCTTGTCCCGTTGACTCGAAGATAGGGTGGTGGGGAACCTCTTGGTCACAATATAGTTGACATAAGGTTTGCATACCAAGGCTCAATCACTCGCAATCCATAAAGCGATTCGTGTGGTAAACTCCCATCGACTACTCCCATCTTTCTTGCCACATCTTCATTTATGTGGAGCCGACTCAAGTGGTCGGCCACCACATTTGCACTTCCCTCCTTGTCTTTGATCTCAATATCAAATTCACTCAATAAAAGAACCCATCTCATCAACCTCGCCTTGGTATCCTTCTTATCAACAAGTTGTCTAATGGCCTTATGATCGGTGAAAATGACTACCTTTGCCCCCAAAAGATATGATCGGAATTTCTCTATCGCATACACCACCGCCAAGAACTCCTTCTCCGTGGTGGTGTAGTTCCTTTGAGCGTCATTCAAAAGTGATGAGGCATATTGGATCACATGTGCCACCTTTCCGTCTCGTTGGCCTAGGATCGCGCCAAGAGCGTAATCGCTAGCGTCCGTCATAATCTCAAAGGGAAGGTCCCACCGTGGAGATTGAATGATAGGTGCCGTTACCAACCTCTCCTTCAAGGTGTCAAAGGCCAACCTACAAACATCATTAAACACAAACTCCACATCCTTGTGCAAGAGCTTGCACAAGGGGTAAGCGATTTTCGAAAAATCTTTTATAAACCTCCGGTAAAAACCCGCATGTCCCAAAAACGACCTCACGTCTCGAGTATTAGATGGATATGGCAAGGTTTTTATTACTTCCACCTTTGCCACATCCACCTCAATCCCTCTTTTAGACACTATGTGTCCTAACACGATGCCGCTTTTTACCATAAAGTGACATTTCTCGGAGTTCAACACTAAGTGTGACTCCGTGCATCGTGTTAGGACCATAGCGAGGTGGTCCAAACATGCGTCAAAGTGGTCTCCATGGACGGTGAAATCGTCCATGAAGACCTCTAAGACTCTCTCCACAAGGTCTGAGAATAGACTCATCATGCAACGTTGGAAAGTACCCGGAGCATTGCATAATCCGAAGGGCATCCTTCGGTATGCATATGTTCCAAAAGGGCATGTGAACGTTGTTTTGGATTGGTCCTCCGGCTTAATTGGGATTTGAAAATATCCGGAGTACCCATCCAAAAAGCAATAGAACTCTCTCCCCCCCAACCTTTCTAGCATTTGATCTAGAAAGGGCAAGGGGTAGTGGTCTTTGAAGGTCACGGCATTTAGGCGGCGATAATCGATGCAAACTCTCCACCCGGTTTGAATCCGAGTGGGGATTAAGGCTCCTTCTTTGCCTTCGATTACCGTCACCCCACCCTTTTTAGGTACACATTGAGTAGGGCTTACCCATTGGGAGTCGCTAATAGGATAGATGATTCCCATTTGGAGTAGTTTGATGATCTCTTCTTTCACAACTTCCATCATTGGAGGATTCAATCTCCTTTGCGGTTGTCGAACCGGCTTTGCTTCTCCTTCCAAACGAATCTTGTGCATGCAAATGCTTGGGCTTATCCCTTTAAGATCCGCAATACTCCACCCAAAAGCACCTTTGTACTTTTGCAAAACCTCCACCAATCTCTTCTCTTGGTCACCCTCAAGTGTGTTTGAAATTATAAGGGGTAGGGTATTTTTTTCACCAAGAAAAACGTATTTCAAGTAATCGGGAAGTTGTTTGAGATTGGGGGTGGGTGGTTTTATAGTAGATGATGCGTGTCTATTTTATGATGTTTTACATCTATTTTTACACGCATTTTGTCGCTCATTTACTATGTTTTAGCATTTATTTCCCAACAATCGTCTACTTTCGTATTTTTATGCTCTTCTGCAGATTTATGCGGAAAAGGGACGATTCTATACCAAATTTATGCCCTCGGGACTTTTTATGACTAAGGACAAGAAGGAACGAAGCCTAGCGCACATTTCAAAGCCTGAAAATAGCTTTTACAAGCAAAGAATCGATCTTCGACATTGCAGCCTGTTTCAAATGGCTATATCTCGAGTTCTAGAGCCGATAATGGAGTGATTCCAGTTGGAGGTGAAAGCTTATCCTCTTAGCTTTCCAACGCCGCGAGAATCGCTTGATTTCGATAAGTAACGAAGAAATGGCAGCTGTTTTAAGATCGATGCGCGCTGCAGTCCCGTCAGTCAGGTCGACCGACCAACAAAGTAGGTCGACCGACCAGGTGCCAATTGGAAAAGCCCAGAATTTGCCTGAAGCCCAGAAATCGCATAAAATCCGTAAAGCGGTCGACCGACCGAAAATATTGGTCGACCGACCACAGCCCCGACCCAGAAGTTTCCGAAAAGTCCATACAAGTGTTTAGGTCATAGGGAAACTCTTTAATTCTGCCTATATAAGCTAATTCAGTCCCAATTCAGATATCCATCAAGTTTTCTACCTAATTTCTATCATAGAATTATAATGAAGTCATAGTTAGAGAGAAGTTTTATCAAGTTTTCATCTTTGTTCTTAGATTTCCAATTAAGTTGTAAGTTTGCTACAATTCAATCTTTCCTTTTCAATTAATCTTGTTGTTCATCTTGCTGTTGTTCCTTAATTCATGCTTTCCCTTTTATTGTCATCTTTAATTATGTTAATTCCTTTAATGTTCTTGATTCTTGTTATTGTTAGTTTTACAATTGAGACTATGCATAACTAATTCTTGTGATTAGGAATTAGGGGAACCATGGTAAAGACTTGATTTTGATAGTTTTATGATTGAATTACCAATCCCCCATTGTTGTTGGTGAACTGATCCTTAGGATTGAAAGATTATTAGGATTAGTTTAACAACAACTTTGGGATTACCCTTGAACGAAAGTTTAGTGCTTTTCTAGGAACCCTAAGACCGTAAGGATTGGGTAGAATATTGACCTAAAGGTTTATTCTTTGTTCCTTGGGATTGTGTTATTTGATTATTTTACCCTTCATTGACTTGTTTTAACCATGGGGAACCAAAGTTCCTAATCTCCTTTTTCCCTTATTTTAATTTCCTTTATTATTATTGCATGTTTAGATTTATGTTCTTTATAATTTCCATGTTTATTCCTACTTTTATTTTTGTTTCAATAGTTATGAGTAGCTAATTTCATATGTTAGGATGTAGGGAGTAAATATGCGAAGGTAGTTTAAATCTCGAACCGACATGTTGCAGGGTGGAGGTCGGCCGACCGGGTTAGCTGGTCGGTCGACCGACACGCGTATGAATTTTGTTTCGCTTTAATTTGCAGACTATAATAACCTACAATGAGACCAAAAGGAGACTTGTAGGATGTTAGTATTGACCTACCCAAGATTGAGAGATTTGGGAAGGGCATTGGTTTACATCTTAAGACGGATAGGTTACTTAAGACTGAAAGGTTTGTGACCTAGAATTTAGGAATCACCCTTATTGTTGACACCCAATAATTGTGAGACCTAGGAACTAATAGCATAGACCGAAAGGAGCTATTAGGTAGCATAGACCTAAAGGATATGTTACACCCCTTACGCGACTGCAATACATGTTGACTTAGGATTTATATTATCTTAGCTGTTTATTACCCAAACATCCTAGCATCTCTTTTATTATATTTTTATTTTCCTCTTTATTTACTTGTTTTATTTTATTCTTGTTTTAGACCTAGCAACAATCAATCAAACCCCCTCTCTTTTGTTACTTAATAGATTAAAAATTAGCAAACATAATTAACCTTGTCTCTCTGTGGTTCGACCCTTACTATCACTATCTATAGTTTTAGTTTGGTTTATAAATCTTATCTTTGACACCCACAACGACGGGTATCAGTAGAGGGTAGTGGTCTTTCAAGGGAAGCCTCCAAGGGAAGAAAGTTTTGGAATGTGCAAGGAATAGTCGAAAAACAAGGCAAAACAGGGCTGGGAACTGCGCAGGCTGCGCTTGGGGTATGCGCAGGTTGCGCCCGATATCTGCGCAGGCTGCGCCTATGGTCGCAGTTTGCTCCTTCTTTTCTTTTAATTTGTATTTCGCCCTTGAAATTCCTGCGCAGCTGCGGACCTCCTGTGCGCAACCTGCGCCCTGGCTCGCATTCTCACTTCCAATTTCTTTCATTTCCTCTCCTTTGATTTCTTCCAAAGGTTCTTCCTTCTCCAATGCTTTGATAGTTTCCTGCACATCATTAGACAACAAGAAACGCAACCCTTCTTTCTCCACATCGTTAGTGAGAGCCACTTCAAGAGGGCTCCTATGACAAAGTTTATAAACTTGATTTGCTAATGGCTCAATGACATCCAAAAAATAACAAAAGCTCAACTCATCGGCTCTTTTCATGGACTCATATACATTGTATTTCATGATGTTTCCCTCAAATTCCATGGTTAAGTTGCCATCATACATATCAAGTTTGGTCTTAGAAGTTCTCATGAAAGGTCTTCCTAACAAAAGGGGTGTAGCCTTGGAATCCGGCTCCATGTCTAAAACATAGAAATCAGCCGGGAACATGAATTTGTCAACTTCAACTATGACATCCTCAATAAAACCTTTGGGTTGAATTATTGACCGGTCCGCCAATTGAATGACGACATTTGACTTAGACAAAGGGGGTAACTCTAAAGTCTCATACACGGAGTAAGGCATGACATTTATGGAGGACCCCGAGTCTAACATGGCTCTAGCAAAAGATTCACCCTTAATGGAGCACAGTATAGTTAGCATGCCCGAATCATCACATTTTTCGGGAAGGTTTCTTTTAAAAATTGCCGAGACATGCCCACTAACCGTGACTCTCTCAATTCCTTTTCTTGGCTTCCGCTTAGGGGTACAAAGTTCTTTTAGGAACTTTGCATACCTAGGAACGGATTTGATAATAGTAAAGAGAGGGATGTTGACCTCACATTTCCTAAAAGTCTCATAAAGATCGGAGTCTTTATCAATCCTTTTAGGATTTGTGAGGGCACTTGGGAATGGTACCTCCGGTTCAAGTTCCTTTGAGAGAATCTCCAAAGTGTCATTGGCCTTCTTCCGGGGCTCTTTGCTTACTTCCTTGGTTGGTGGGGTGTTGTTGTCCACCTCCTTCTCTTTTCCTTTTGAGGATGCTTCAACTCTTGGAGTGACCTCTAGTTCCTCATCCTCCACTTCAATCTCTTCAATCACCCAATCCTTGGACTTAGCTCTTGTCTTTTTGGGAGGGGTGTCTAGAGTTCTTCCCTTCCTCAAGGTCATGGCACTAGCATTTTGCCGAGGAGGAGGGAGAGTGGTGGAAGGAATGGAAGTTGAACTCCTTTGTTTGTTCTTTGCCATCTCTTCGGAAATTTGCCCCATTTGATTCTCAAGATTTGTAAACCTTGCATCATTCATGGTTTTCTCATTTGCCGACCTCTTGTCGGAATCCGCTTGTCCTTTCAAAAGAGCCTTGAGCATCTCTTTTATTGACATGTCTTCTTCATTAGGCTTTTGTGATGTATTGCCTTGATTTCCACCATTGGGTGGTCTTTGAAAATTTATGTTTCTTTGAAAGTTTGTTCCTTGTTGATTTTGGCCTTGTTGATTTTGTCCTTGGTCCCTCAAGTGGTTGAATTGTCCATTCACAAAACTCTTTGATTTATCTCCTCCCCAACTAAAGTTTGGGTGATCTCGTGAGCCTATGTTGTAAGTGGCTCCACTTGGGTCATATTTGTAGTATCCACCACCGGAAGGATTCCTTGAGTTGTAGTGTCCTTGCCCCATAGCACTAACATTTTCAACCCCAACATCCTCCACTTGCATGATAGGACAAACCTCTACCGGGTGAGGACCTTGGCAAAAAGAACATTCAACTTGGCCACCTTGGTTTCCACCATCTCCTTGTGAGCCTACCAACATGTTGGCTACAAGATGTTTGAGTTCTTCCACACTCTTCTCAAGTTTTGAATTTGATGATGAAGAGGCTCCCATGGCGGAAGTATTCTTTGTAGCTTGACGGGACCTTCCATGCATTCTTGTGCTAGCGGCGAGCCTCTCAATGAGCTCATTAGCCTCCACCACCGAATAATTTTCCAATCCTCCACCGGTGGTGGAATTGACCATCCGTTGGTCTTGCTCATTTAGACCATCATAAAAATGAACAAGCAAATCATCTCCACTCAAACCATGGTATGGGCATTGAGCTACAAGCTTCTTAAATCTCTCCCGGTACTCATACATGGTCTCTCCACTCCCTTGCTCAATAGATGTTATCGCCTTCTTGGCATGATTGTGGCGAGAGTCCGGATAGTATTTCTCTAAGAAGGCCGCCTTCATATCCGTCCATGTGTTTATGATGCCCGGAGGTAGATAATAAAGCCAATCTTTCGCACCATCGTGAAGAGAAAAAGGAAAAGCCCGCAACTTAAATTGATCCTCGGATACTCCGGTGGGAATGGTGCCTTGGCACATCATGTGAAATTCCGCTAGATGTCGGTTTGGATCATTTCCCGCTAAGCCATAGAACTTAGGAAGGTTGTGGATGAAATAACCCTTCAACTCAAAGTTTCCATCGGCTCCCATTGGTGGATAGGTAATGCATGAGGGTTGTTCCTCATAATTCCGGGCACGAAGCTCCCGAATAGTTCTAGTGTCATCCGCCATTCTTGGGTATTCAACTTCAATTGGGTCAATCTCTATGGTTGAGGGTGAGTTCTCAATGGATGTGTAGCTACTAGGTGGACTTGCTTCTTCCTCTTGACGGTTACGGTGGTAAAAGGGGTTCGAGAAGAGCCACGAATATGCCGCACTTTCCTCCGATTCAACGTTGGTATCCCCTTCTTGTGACCTAGGCATAAGCAAAACACTACACACTAAACAAAACTAATTAGAACTACCACTTACTTACAAAGATATACCAAATTGACTAAAAATGACTAACAACAAATAAACAAACCACAACTAAAAGTTCAACACAACACAAAACACAAACAAGCTTTAGCTATGTTGCCCTTCCCCGGCAACGGCGCCAAAATTTGATACGGAAAAACTAGTGGTCGTTATTACACTAATTATCTCGCCAAACAATTTATAAAACCTAAACTAGACTCGACTATACTCGAAATAAAAAAGTAGTAAAGTGCAAGTTAAAGGTCGAACCCAAGAGAAAGGAAATAACTAAAGACTTGCTTTAAACAAAACTAAACAAAGATAAGATGAAAACTTAGTGATGATTAGAGACTAAAGATAAAATGACTTATAAACAAACCATGGATATTAACATAAATGAACAACAAGGAGATAACATAAATGCAAAGATAAATGATTGGAAAAGCATTCACAAGGACAACAAAAAAGCAATAAATGAGGAATGATTTTGGGCTAGGCAATAACACAAACAATAAATGTGCACAAATTCAATAAGGGGGAAACTCTTGGTGTAACCTTCTCAAAATACCTCAACAAAGACAAAGTCGACTCTATCACCCCTCCTATTTATCTACCCACTAAGAACATCCTAAGATAGTGAATCCCATGACTAAACCGTACATAGGGTTCCTTCGATTCTAGCCTAAGCCACTAAACCGTAACAAGAGAACTAAAACCAAGCGATTAAAGATTAAGCCAAAGGATGAACAAGGAAACTAATCTACACACATTAAACCATGCTAGTAGAATTAGTCATGTAAACTCTACTCAAAAGGTGTTTCCTTTAAACCAATTCCACACAATTTGAGTTTGCTACTACAAATCCTAAGTAAAAACTAAGTCATTTCCTTAGAACATGCAAAGATTGAACAACTAGAAGCAAGGATGATCAAACCCAACAACTAATTACTCAAAATAAAACATTAAAACAAAGAGTAAACATTAGATAAACTAGAGGGATGAAAGTGTCTTACAATATCAAAGTTGGATACTTTGATTAGGATTACACCAAGAATGAGAAGATTAGCTTCTCATTTGCATAATTACAAGCTTTAAATTAGGGAAATATTACAATTAATTTGAGAGTAAAAATTCTTGTTCTAAAGATAAGAGATGATGTCTTAAAACATTCTGAAGTTGAGTATTTATACCCCTGCACAAAACCCTAGGATAATTTCATTTTAAAAGCCCAAACACGGATTAGAAAATCCGTGTAAAACAGAAATGCGCAGGGGGCGCAGGCTGCGCAGGACCCCCCCCCCCCCATTGCCTGCGCTGTAGGGCGCAGCTGCGCACGACTCTTGCGCAGGCTGCGCAGGAGCTCGCTGCTTGCTTTTCTTTGCTTCATTTGTTCATTTGACCATAACACTTGAGCTCTTCCTTTGTTTGCTTCCTTTTTGACCTTGAACTTGTACCCTTGGTTATCCTTCTCCTCCTTGGTAGAGAAGAGTTGTTTCAAGCTCCCAACAAAACACACAAAAACTCGAAATTACAATCACAAGAGTAAACCGGCATATTACATGAAAGTTTCGCTATGACCCGGTATCAAGCATGTTTGATTTGATAAAAATTACCTATTGACCCGTAAATATTTGACACTATCAGAAGGCAAGAAGCAGAAGTGGTTCCAGCCTTCCAGGTACGTCTTCGTTCTAGTTGGCGATTATTCTAGATTTGTTTGGCCAATCTTTCGGCCATATACAATGTCCTATAGGCATTGAATCATTGATGACTTATAATTTTTTGAGGAAAAATATGTATATATATGTGGTATGTCACGTCATCACCTCAAAGTGCTTGTCACACCGTCACTTTCACCGTAGTACGTCAAATTGCATTTCGCGTCAGCACCGCCAACTCATCACCTCGTACCACATGACATGTGATCGTATCGCATCGAAGTGTGTGTCACTTCGTCACTTTTAGTATAGTACGTCAAGTTACATTCCACGTTAGGATTGTCACCTCATTATTTCGATGGACTGCATAACACGTCATCACATTGAAATGTGTGTCACACAGTCACTTACACCTCGTTCCACATCATCATTGCCACCTCATCGCCTAGGACCATATGTCGCATCTGTTGGAAACTAAGTTCCACATTTTATACTCATATCTAATGTGAGTTTTGTTTCTTTAAGTTTAGTCATAAAAACTTAAATAGATCTTATGCATGCAAGATGATATCATAAGATGAGATAGTCCTTACATTGGTTTTAGAAGGTTTATACTCAATAATCACCTATTATTTGAGTCTTCAAGCCACCGAAATTACCCTTAAACGATCTAACAAAAATCGTCTCCTAAAGGTGCGTATCAAGGACCCGATCTCAAACTTATACTAATTTTATTACTAGAAAATTAGTACAAGTATACTAGAAATAATAATAATAATATTACTCTTAATATTATTCGTATGGAAATAAATTCTTAGAAAACTATTTTACTAAGTTGAAATGAGAATGGATGTTGTAGTATGAATGTGTTAGTAGAAATAGACTAAGCACACTATCTAACATCAAGCAAGTAATGAGATATGTAAGTGTGTGTTATATAGAGCAAACATGAGCCCTTTGGCACTCATGATGGCCGGCCATGATGAGCCAAAGATGGCCAATGCATGCCTTCTTTTCTCTTACAAAAAGCTAGCAATATATCTTACATATTCCTTATGTGTGTCATACACAATGCATTTGCTTACTTACACACACAACCTCACTACACATGCACACATACACGGCTAAAATGGGTCTTTTATGGACCCATTTTATCTTTGTCAATTGTGTTAATTTGTAACATGTCACACATGTCTTATAACACATGACCCAATTTGTTAATTGTGCAACTTTAACTATTAAAATTCATAATTTACAAATTTTATTACATTTACACTAATAATTCGAAATTATTTTTTTTGTACAAAAATGTAATGTCATAATTTAATTACAACTCTTTGTAATTTTATGATCAACCGTGTTCATTCTCAATTTAATCGTTCCCTAAACGAATAAATAAAATCGAGTAATAAAACAATTTTATTACCTTGACTTTTATTATTATTATTATAATCCCATTATAAAAATATTCGTCATATAAAATTATTTCCAAAATTTCCAGTTATTAATTAATTTGTATCCAATACAATATTAATTAATTATTCTATTGAGACGGAATTCCCTAAAGATATGACCTTAAGGGATCAACTGATCACCACCATCATATGACGATAATGTCAAACTCTAGACAGCCAATCATTATCGATAAATGTTGATCAGTTGACTTTAAAAGAGTAACACTCCCAGTTGTGTTTCATTCAAATGAGTTTTAATTATGTCAACACACTATTGTCGAGGACACTTCCTCCAACAATCTCCCACTTGTCCGAGACAAGTGTGTGTTACCAATTCTCTTGCCCTATTACTATCTCCCACTTAATGCATGGCGTCCTCTCAGGTCGTGCCGGCAATTGATTAAAATCTAGAGTGGTTTATCTCGATCTGGAGTTATAACTACTGACCGGAATTATCTACCATAGATACCTTCCGAGCGTGGCCACGCATTTCTAGTTATTATTCTCCTCGAGTGGCCTACAGATATTTCTCAACCCTGACAAGGGGTGGACAATTCCTAATCGACTTATTCCTTCCGGCTAGCCACAGCCCATCATAACCCAAAATATGTCCTTATAAACCCCAGTTACGAAGGTGTTAGGACATAAATCAAAGTTAATCTGAAAACTATGCCACCTCAGAGAACAGTCATTAGTCCAAGAACTGACTCATGTGAAACACGATAGATGCTCCCGCCACGACCAGGCAGTCTTTCAATAAGAGTACGCCAGAGCTCTATCAGCGGTCATTAGCCCGGCAAATGTATCTTAACATGTCTATGCCTAGGTGATCGATTAGTCATCTCGTATGACTCTATGGCAATTGAACTCGCCATCAATCGCATCACACATCCGGTTGCATTGAGATGTCACCTCACTTAAGCAACTAGGGGCGAGGTCATGATAATTCAATTCACTTTAATGGGGTTCAATATGGTCTTACCATCCCATTTGAATTTTACTTGACCTTTCGTGAGTTATAAATAACTCAAACAATTAGTGGATTACACCATCCAAGTGGTCAACCTTTGAACACCATTTAATTTACAATCAGCTTTAGGGTCTCTCGTTTACATCCCTTAAAATTGTAATTATCTTCATTTTGAGTAAACCAGGTTTACCACGGTTCGTGCGATCGTTCACTTTGCGGATCATATCCATACATTGATCTTTCCTCTGAAAGAGACAAGTCATTCTTATGACTAGTGAATAAGATTATGTGAATTGTGTAACTCCCAGCCACAACAATGCCTTTACATAATTTGTGAACGTACACATTTTGTAGAATCTTGTGATGACCATGAGTTAAAATACAAGTCATTGAGATGCATAGTCAATGAATGTAAGCCAAAGATTATCTCAAATCTTTGCTTGGTTTCTTGGAACTTGAGTCGTTGCAAACCTTTTACCATACGACTAAGTTATCTTCCAAAATCTTGAATTTGTCTTTCATCTTCATTGGAGAATACTTTGACAATTGATCAAGGTTTAATCATTGGTTTAACACTTGCTCAACAGGTTGTCCTGTAAGCGGTGCGCATCCACTTTACACGATTATACTAATGGCGGAAACATTAGTGATTTAAACGTGCAAACAATAGTACTTAAGGTTCGATAAATTTCCATGATCCCATCATGGTTATACTATCTTCATCTCTATGAACAACCTTAAAACTTTATAAACAAGACGTCTTTTATAATCTTAACCAAACATCCCATGTTTAATTAGATTTAATTCATATCAATATGTTATCTAGAACCACAAACTCGTGTACCTCTCATGAGTATCAATGCTTCATTCCAAACGAGCAATGAGTTGTTTTAGATAACGTTTACTCCCACTAAACTCTTGTTCTTGCCTGATTCTGAAGATCCTGAAGTCATACCCATGACTCAATAGCTTCAAATCCTGGAGCGAGAACTCCCACTGAACTTTACATTTAACCGTAAATCATAAAGCTCGCACTCAATTCAATGTTCCTTAACATTTAATGAATTGAAATGGTTGGGACTTAACCATATGTGCTAATAGTCACATCCTTTTCAAATACCCTTTTGAAAAGCGGTTATTGAGTTTACTGAATTCATTCTCAATGAATTACCTTACTACTTTCAACAAAGTTACCCTTAACTTTGCAGATTGCTGGCATCTACATGTCAACGTATGCTTCTCCCAATAAATCTCATTTATTAGCATGTATGTCTTATAAATTTCATGGTTCTTTGCATTGGCACATTTAGATCACCATCTAAATCCAAGAACCCTTTCTTGAGCCTTTGCAAAATCTTTTGAATAACTTTCTTCGAGTGTCCTCCCGTAGTTTCTATAAGAGTCTTTTCTTATGGTATACAATTTCTGTGTGCAGGAACTTTCAGTTCCCCACATTTATCTTATCTTGTACTGTACGAGGACTATATCATGGATCTTATCCATGTATAGAATTTTTCCTTACAAACTTCAAGAATTTATCTTTGAAGTATCCTCCAGGGCCAGGGCCGTTGGTATATAAGGCGTAGATTTTTACCAAACCGTAGATCTTATCCACAACTTTTGGGCTTATCCACAACTTTTGGGATGATAAGGCGTAGAATCTTATCCACAGCCTAATCTACCTTTTACAACCATAAGGTGTAGATTGCTCTTGGGATATAAGGCGTAGATTTTTACCAAACCGTAGATCTTATCTACAACCTTTGGGCTTATCCACAACTTTTGGGATGATAAGCCGTAGAATCTTATCTACAGCCTAATCTACCTTTTACAACCATAAGGTGTGGATTTTCTTAAATCGTAGATCCCATCCACAACTTAATCTTCCTTCTTATCTTTCACATAACCAAAACACAATAAATCCTACTATTCACTAATAGATCATATCTTTTGTGCTTTTCAAAATCATGTGCTATTTGCGACCTTTTAAATTTCTCCCACTCTATCTTTGTAATAATAATCCCATTTTATCACCAAAGATAGCCACTAAGGCCACAAGCAATGGTTTTGATGTTGGTTTTTGTGCCCTTATGATTTATCACAGAAATTATTCGATTTAAAGCTTAGATAGTTTTGGATGGTTGATAACTTTTCCTCTTAATTGAGTTCTAAACTTAATTTGATTTTGATTTGATTTGAATTGGGTATCCTATACCAATTTGGCTTCAATGGTCATACATTGAAATTTCATAATCAATTCTATTTTATGTTTAAGATTTGCAAGTGTATGTTAAACTAATCAAGAACATAATTATAAACCGATAGTGACTCGGGTTGAAAACCAAGTCACTATATTATCCAAAATACAACATATTGTTCAAGGATTACCCATTTCCTTGTCCAACAAGGAAATAAAACATAGGTTTTAATTGTTCATACAACACTTGAAATATTAGCAAAATAAGCGGAAAAACAAAGCTCCTTGATCATCCCGAGTGGAGCTACTCTTAGTTCCCTTGATCCATCAAGCTTGTTTCTCTTTTCCCTTATCTTTGCTTTCATGCCCTAATTCAAGTAAGAAGAGCATTCACATCACAACTTGTATCATGATACATTAGTTGAGATTAACATAAAATCGGGATAGTTATCGTACCAACTGGAAGAATCTTCCCAGCTTTGAGATCGCTGAGATACTTGGAACAGTTCCTCTTCCAATGTCCTTTGCCATTGCAGTAAAAGCATTTGGCCCCTTGATGAGGGCTCTTCTTGGATTTGGAGGTGCTTGCCTCAGAAGACACTTTCTTTGAACCTTTGGAAGGTTGCTTCCCCTTTGCCTTACCCTTCCTTTTGAACTTTCCTTTGCTCTTAACATTAATGTTGAGCACATCCTTAGGGGCACTAACATTTAGGCCCATATCCCTTTCAGCTTGCACGATCATATTGTGCAATTCATCGAGAGAGATGTCTTGGTTTCTCATGTTGAAATTCACCCGGAATTGTACATAAGTTTTCACTTTAGACAAGGAGTGGAGGATTCTATCAATCACAAGTTCCTTAGGAATGTCCACTTGATTCATCCTTAGGGTTTCTACATGCTCAATTAACTTGAGCACATGTGGGCTAGCCTTTTGCCCCTCCTTAAGGTTGAGATCAAAGAAGGCCGATGCCGCCTCGTATTGGACAATTCTCGAAGCCTTTGAGAACATTGTCACAAGCCTGGAGTAGATCTCATAGGCCGTGCCAATCTTTATGGCACTCCTTTGGAGTTCCGGCTCCATCGAGAAGATCAAAACATTTTTGATTGCCGCAGACTCCTTCTGATAAGTATCATAGGGTCGTCTTGCTGCGGCGGTGGCATTTTCTGCAGGTTCAGGAGGTGATTCTTCAATGAGGAATTCGGTCTTACCATCTCCCTCTGCCGCCAACAACAGTTGGGCATCCCAATCGGCAAAGTTTGCCCCATTCTTTTCTAGCTTACAACGATCCATGAAGGAACGTAACCATGAATTGTTCGTAGTAGTGGAAGTAGCCATGATTGATATTGATACGAAGACTACAAAATTTTAAACATATGAAGAAATTAAATGCTAATCGTTTTAATTTTATTTTTAACTTGTAAACATATTTACTAAGTTGATGCATCTATAAAATGACCTCTATCCAATTTTATAAATGATTCCAAGACCCAAACCCATACCATCGAAATCGTGAACCACTGGAACTCCGACCCAATGATATGGTTTGGTGGGTTAAAATAAACCGGTTCTACCCTAGAACTCTTGGTTGATGACAAATCATTATTTATTCATCTTAGCCCGGAACACATTGACCACTGGTCCTCTACACTTCCGTTGAGTACAAACCAAATTTCAAATGCATCGGGATGCGATCCGCCCACTGGACTGAATCCACCCCATCGCCCCACTTATCCTACGTAATGGGGTTCGCACTGCCCACTGGACTAGCACCACCCCACGAAATAGAAGCTCATGGGTTCTACTATTTGGTAAGGCTAATCCTCAATTGTTTTGTTTAAAATAGAGGTCTTGTCAATTTATTATCTATCTCCTTTAAACGAATTAAATTGGTGAACTCGATAATTATAATTGACACGGTCGTTTTTAACGATCTAGACTAATATCCATGTTTATGGCGATTTGGCTATGCATGCAAACATATTAAAATGCAAAAGTAAAAGCAATAAAGCAATAAAATCCTAGTATGGTCTTCCTAGTAATAGTAAAAACTAATTAACTATTACAAATTCGGAAACCAACTCCTTGGTCCCTTGAACTTCATTGGCACGCCATCCAAGAAAACACCGTCTTGTCGGAACTCCTTTCCGTATGGCACCGTCTTTTGGATCTCCGGAATTACAATAAAATAATACAACTATTCTATTGCAAAACTGAAAATTTAAATTACAAACCCGTGATACGAGATCACATAAATTACAACCGAATTAATATTCCCTTTCATTACGGGTAATATTGATTAAAACTAAGGCCATACAAAGAAAAATTACATAATTCCAAATTATATAAATAACATTCAATATATGACATTCATATTAAATAAATTGCATTAAATAAAATATGTATGCACATGCTCAATTTTTTATGCCAAATCGCCTTATGGGAGCAAATATCTCATATTTGTTTACGGTTTTTATGGATATGCGTGATTTTAACTATTAAAATCATCCAAAATTACATAAATCTCATTTATGTCCAAGTTAATCATCCTAACTTTCTTTAGGAATCAACGTTTAGTCTCTACTAATATTTGATCATGATCTAACTTGATTTTGCATTATTGTTCATAAATTACTTGTATTTTCAGGAAAAATAAACAAAATACGGCCAAATGAGTCAATAAAATTCGAAATTTAAAATTCAAAAATTTTAAACTTTCTGGAAATTTTCTAAAAATTCAGAAATTAATAAAATGGTCTTTTGCAAATGTTTATGGTTTATTTCTTAAATAACTCGTATAAAAGCCGTTTTTATGGTTAAAAATCCGATTTAAATCATAAAAACTTGAAATAAATTGCCGTAAATTTTTAGTCATCCTAAAATACATATTAGAATCTGAAAATGACCAAAAATTACAGACCATACTCGAAATTTTATTTTCCGACTCATAAATTACGATTATTAGCTAATTAACTCATTAAAAATTAATAATCATAAAAACAGAAACCTTTTTGATATCTAACTTTTAGATCTGATGTTCCTATCATATAAGACATCTATGGGTAAAATTTCATGCCATAATATTAAGATTAACCTTTTTTTTTAACACAATAAGTCACTATTTATCCGATTTTAACCATTAAAATCATAAATCATGCATTACTTGAGAATAAATTCCCAAAACTTACATACATACTGTAAATATTGCATGTGACATTGTGTAAAGTGTTTATGGCAAAATTCCAACTATAACTATTAAAGTCGAATTTAAGTCACTATTAATCCGATTTTTACTATAAAAATCATTAATCATGCAAAATAATTCCAATAATTTCGAAAATTCATACAGGAACTTTATATATTGCATGTGACTTCTCATAAAATTTTTAAGATTAAATTCGAAATATAACCATATATACCCATTTTTGCTCATATTATGACTATTTATCTCATAAAATTCATAATCCATGCATATTAACTCCATTTCTTACGAAAAATCATATACAATATATTAAATATGCATGTGAGAACATATCAAAAAATCTCGGCCAGAAACTATTTTTAGCTATTTTTCCCATTAATTGTTGTTTAAAACCGATTTAAACTACAAAATATACAAATAAATATAAAAATGAACAATAAAAATCCATAAAATTATTTTTATGTCCTAAAACCATTTTAGAAACAGAAACTTTAACATGCAAAATTATTTTGTGATTTATCATAATAAATCAAAATATTTCGAAATTTTCGAAATATATATGTTAAACCGATTTAACATAAAACATGAATCCAATCATGCATGCAACAACCGTAATGCTCTGATACCAATTGTTGGAAACTAAGTTCCACATTTTATACTCATATCTAATGTGAGTTTTGTTTCTTTAAGTTTAGTCATAAAAACTTAAATAGATCTTATGCATGCAAGATGATATCATAAGATGAGATAGTCCTTACATTGGTTTTAGAAGGTTTATACTCAATAATCACCTATTATTTGAGTCTTCAAGCCACCGAAATTACCCTTAAACGATCTAACAAAAATCGTCTCCTAAAGGTGCGTATCAAGGACCCGATCTCAAACTTATACTAATTTTATTACTAGAAAATTAGTACAAGTATACTAGAAATAATAATAATAATATTACTCTTAATATTATTAGTATGGAAATAAATTCTTAGAAAACTATTTTACTAAGTTGAAATGAGAATGGATGTTGTAGTATGAATGTGTTAGTAGAAATAGACTAAGCACACTATCTAACATCAAGCAAGTAATGAGATATGTAAGTGTGTGTTATATAGAGCAAACATGAGCCCTTTGGCACTCATGATGGCCGGCCATGATGAGCCAAAGATGGTCAATGCATGCCTTCTTTTCTCTTACAAAAAGCTAGCAATATATCTTACATATTCCTTATGTGTGTCATACACAATGCATTTGCTTACTTACACACACAACCTCACTACACATGCACACATACACGGCTGAAATGGGTCTTTTATGGACCCATTTTATCTTTGTTAATTGTGTTAATTTGTAACATGTCACACATGTCTTATAACACATGACCCAATTTGTTAATTGTGCAACTTTAACTATTAAAATTCATAATTTACAAATTTTATTACATTTACACTAATAATTCGAAATTATTTTTTTTTTTTTAATGTAATGTCATAATTTAATTACAACTCTTTGTAATTTTATGATCAACCGTGTTCATTCTCAATTTAATCGTTCCCTAAACGAATAAATAAAACCGAGTAATAAAACAATTTTATTACCTTGACTTTTATTATTATTATTATAATCCCATTATAAAAATATTCGTCATATAAAATTATTTCCAAAATTTCCAGTTATTAATTAATTTGTATCCAATACAATATTAATTAATTATTCTATTGAGACGGAATTCCCTAAAGATATGACCTTAAGGGATCAACTGATCACCACCATCATATGACGATAATGTCAAACTCTAGACAGCCAATCATTATCGATAAATGTTGATCAGTTGACTTTAAAAGAGTAACACTCCCAGTTGTGTTTCATTCAAATGAGTTTTAATTACGTCAACACACTATTGTCGAGGACACTTCCTCCAACAGCATCATCATTGAGTTGTGCTAAGTATGAAGACCTTCTACACACACCAAATATGGTAGACCATGTAGTGGCCTTAATACAATTACGAATTGGCTAAGATAAATGCTAAATAAATCTGACAATATAAAACGCTCTCAACCCAGTAATATGGTAGACCATGTGGTGGCCTTAATCATCATTGAGCATGTATCAGCAGTAAAGCCTCCTACACGCACCAACTACGGTAGACCATGCTAAATGACTTAGCGCACACACCTATACATGGTAAACCATGTGGTGGTTAATACTGAACTGAATGGCCAAGTACAAATTTTAAAATCAACCAACATATTAAAATCAATAGACAACTTTAAAATCTGCAGAAACTAACATGCAATAATCCTAACAGCATGCAAATGATCATGCAGTAATATTCAGCAGCAAAATAAAATGAAACATCATATTAAAATCAACAAACAATTTTAACATTTGTAGAAAATAACATTCAATAATTTTGACAGCATGAAAAACTTTCAAAAATATGCATAGTTTACTTACTGCACATTTTCTTCCATTTGTATAATTATATACTCCCTCCGAGTTATCATGATTGTTCCTTTTGCTTTATACCCAAAAAACAAGAAAATCATTCTAAACCACACAAAACACCCTATCCCACACCCAATTCATTTTGGACCACAAAAAAGTTACTAAAAAAGGAAATAAGAACAATCACTAAACTCGCACCAAAAGGGAAATAGGAACAATCATGGAAACTCAGAGGGAGTATTATTTATTATTTATATTCACACTTATAGACTATGTTTGATCAAATTAGCTAAAAAGATAGCAGAATATTAAGAACTGATATAATAACGGATTACATAAATTGTGAATTTTGATGAAATGACCCTAAACGCATATGATAATGCTTTAGTATTATAGATTGAGGGGCAATATTGGAAAATAAAATCATTTTAATTACTTGAAATCTCAAATGCTACCATGTATCACATTTCATTTCAGGTAACGTATTTGTTCAAATAACTTGTTTGCTAAACACCTGTAGAAAATAAGCTAGTTGATTTTTTTCTCAAATATGCCTCGTTTGGTTGTCCTCACAAAATGGTGATTAGAAAATCTCATGATTTGAAAAAATGAAAGATATTTGGTTATCTCAAAACCAAAAAAAAAAAATCCCCATCAATTGCCAACTCCTCAATAGGTAAATGAAAACACGTGTCAATTCAACCATTCATATATCAACCAAATGAGTTTTGTGTAATTTAGATAACTAGTTTTGTGGCCCGTGCAATGCACGGAATAATTCTATGTTTTCTTAGATTTTTGACGTATATTTTTATTTACAAAATTGAACGTCAATGTTTAAATATATAAATGTATAACAAATTTTTACATTAATTAAAATCTATAATACAAGACAATTACAGCCTATAGTACAAGAAGACAATTACATATTTTTTAAAACAATTAATATTTTAAATTACGAGAATAAATATTTTTTTTTGTTAGTTGCAAAAACAAATATATATGAACAAAATAATTATCTTAAATTTGCACCGTAAACTTTCCGACTCATTAACTTAAAATATGCGCTATTTTATTCGAGTATATCTTTTAATACATCCCTAACTTATAAGTTTTTAATTACCTTGCTTTTTTAAAATTTTATTTTACCTTGGTTCCGTGTCTTTTATATTTCTTCCCTCTTCAGATACACACGTGAATTGTGATGCTTTGCTTTATCTGCATTTACATACATTTCATGATACTTTAAAACTTATATAAAAAATATTTTGACCAAAAGTTAAAACATTAACCTGACAAAAGCTTGACAAATGAATCAAACCATTGTCACATGTAAATTATTTAAAGTATACCAAATAGAAAACATGAATTCAAATATATAACAAACGATTATAAAAACCAACAACGTAACAAGCTAAAATATATTTAGTTGCACACCAATCAACGTACCGTAACAACAACACTCAATAATAATTCTCAATATACTCACTATCATCAAATAATTAAATTAAACGGTATAATATAATCCACTGCATAGAAAAACTCATGGATAATAAGTACTTCCTCCGTTTTTATATAATGTTCCCATTTGTTGAATATATGAGTGTAGTATTTTAATAAAATGGGTACATTATATAAAAATGGAGGTAGTATTAAATAAATAGAGTGAATGTAAACTATTATAGGAATTATAGTTTGTTTAGACATTACATATATATAACCATAAATTCTCATATTTATTTTAAAATTTAATTTATTTTGTGATATTATTAAATTAGATAATGGATTGTGGAGAAATTCAAGAGGTGAATTAAATAGCAAAAAATGTTAATGAAACATTATGAATGTTAAGTAATATATATATAAAGAGTTTTAATTAATTTATTAACATATTATATTACAAAAATTAATTAAATAGGAATAACTTTCTAGTTAATTTGATGGGTGTTAAGTATTATGAAAAGTTTTAATTAATTTATTACCATGTTTAATTTAAAAAATGAATTAAATAGAGAAAAATGTTAATAACATATATATATTAGATGGTTGATGTTTTAGATTTCCGACTCTTGCTTATATTTGATTTAATTAACACATAAACATTGTAATAATACATCTCTTAATTATAATTATACTTTACCACAATTGTCTTTTTAAGTATACATCAAGTAAATGTTTCTAATCATCTAGCGCTGCCACGTGTCGCGATATTATGCTCAATTTAGCCTTTTTATATTATTATATAGATAGATATAGAATTGACCAACCAATACAATTGTTTTGTAACTGTATGAGAATCAAACGACACTGAAATTAATTAAAATGTCTTGATAAAACAAGTCATAATGTAATTTATAATTTATAATTTACTAGAAGTGGATAGTATTTTGAAAAGTAATTTTGAAATGGGACGTGTGATTGGGTGAAACTTTATATTCAGAATTGAATTAAGTTGAAACAATGAAAGGGTAAGGGTAAAATTATTGGTGAGTCTTGTGACCAGACTCACAAAAGTCTTGAGATGTAGTGGAAAAGACTTACAAATGATAATCAATTAATGCCTATCATGTGTTAAATGTATTATTATTTTCTTTTTTTATCTAAAATTCGATAAGAAAAGTGTAGTGAAAAAGTAGAGTCTGAGGTGGGTGAGAAATAATGTATAAAATTTTAGGTGATTTGAGGTGAATATGTACAATAAAATAATAATAAAAGTTAGTGAAAAATTGATGTGGCAGAGGGTTAAACTAAGTTTTACTTAGAGCGTGTACATTGAAGATGATGGTTTCATCCTCTTATTTTTTCTCTTTTCCACTGTTTTTTTGACACCTCACATTCTCTTTCATCCAAATCATTTTCCACTATCTTCATCCTCTTCCTTCTCCTCTTTTAATTTGTTTCCTCACATCAAAGAGGATCCTCTTTTCTTCCTCTTTCATATTTTAATATCTTTTTAATATTAGTTTATGTTTTATTTTTTTTGAGTCATTTTTTTACAAATTAATAAGGTTCTTATTAAAAAAATTGATGGCGTTATCAAATAAAATACGTTACAAATAAATTACAAACGGATTACCAAAAAAAAACATCAAATGAAAGAGAAGCAAACGTCATTAGTTATGATACATATTTTAATCTTAATTTGAATCTTGAAACATCGTCCATATATGTTCAACCAAATGTTTTTCAAAGACGTGTGAATTTGTCTGCCATGTAGTGCTTCCCTCCTAGATATAAAATCGTGTAAATTTCGCTCCTCATATGTGCCAGGGGTAACGACAAATGACTCTCTAACAATTGTTAGATGATTATTATGATTCATATCATAATTAAAAATTTTATTGCCTAATGACAACAACATAAGAATTGATTTTTTTACATAATATGAGATGAAAATGAGTGCTTATTTATAGAAGAAAAAAATACAAAATTGAATACGATTAGTTGAGAATGCATTTAATACACAATTTACCAACATAAAATATATTCTAATGCATGCAATGAATATATACGAAATGTAGTACTCCCTCCATTTTTTTATATCACCCCAATCCCCTTTTTGACACTATTCACAAACGGGTATTCAACGTCAGTTTTCTTTCAATCCGTTCACGGAAATATATTCATGTGAGATCTTTTTTAATTTGTCTTGATAAGAGGATTAAGAATATCAAAATTTTATAATTTTTAGTAGTATGTAGCTAAAGATATAATCGAAACAAAATGTGTATTGACAAACGTGTATAAAGAAATGGGGTGATATAAAAAAGGGTTTTTCCCATTGATGCCCCCGTGGTTTTCACTTTTCCCACTTGTACCCCTGCGTATAGCACTTTACTAGCTGTACCCCTAAACTTAATTAGTTAAACCCATCAGTAGCCAAACATGCTTATGCCGTCTGTTTTAGACGTTAAGTGCCATGTTGGCACTCTATTTGCCAAATAAGCACCTGACTTGGCAAATAGTTTTTTCCATTGATGCCCCTGTGGTTTTACTTTTCCCACTTGTATCCCTGCATTTTTGCATTTTCAGTTTCGATGTTGAGGCAGATCTCTTTAAAACCGCATTGCTTATTATATCCCTTTTAAATTAATAAAAAAATGTAATATATCGTTTATTATCTCTCTTTTTATATCACATGAGATAATATCGTTATATATTACCTTTTATTTTATTCAAAAAAAATTATTATCTAATATTCACAACTTATTTTATATTAAGTGGATCAAGATGACAAACAACACGAGTGTCATTACCTGTTAATGCTCATATCGACCCTACGGCGTCACTTACCTATTTCATCATTGAAGCACCAACTAAATTTTAAATTCTCAGTTTCCTCTTTCTTTTGATCTATCATAAATTTTTCCCATATTTTTTCGGTTTCGATAAATTTTGTATTTATAGTCCTTTACTGGTAATTTGAGGTCGGGTTAATTTTTAATTTTTTAATCAAAATATTTCTGACACTTTTACTATGTAAGTAAATTTTAACAATTGATTGTTTCGGTAAATCTTCGGATGTCAACAATAAGATATATTTGTAATACGTTGGATTAAACATCGGAAAATTTGAACTTTAAATCGGATATCCGACTCATGTAATTTCAATTCCAACAATTTCTTCACTCCTTTTTATTATTTTTTACGCAAGGTTACAAATGGGAAAAGCGAAAATCATAGGGGCATCAATGGGAAAACCCCTTGCCAAGTCAGGTGCTTATTTGGCAAATAGAGTGCCAACATGACACTTAACGTCTAAAACAGACGGCATAAACATGTTTTGTTACTGATGGGTTTAACTAATTAAATTTAGGGGTACGGCTAGTAAAGTGCTATACGCAGGGGTACAAATTGGAAAAGTGAAAACCACAAGGGCATCAATGGGAAAAACCCTATAAAAAAAATGGAGGGAGTAGTTACTACATGATTCCACTTGCATCAATATAAAAATTCAAACATGTAATATACGAGAAACTTAAAAATATTACCATACAATATACGAAGAAACGTAAAATTATTATCGTACAATATACGAAAATGTAAAATTATTACCGTACAATATACGAAACACGTAAAATTATTACCGTATAATATATGAAAAACGTAAAATTATTCCATCTGCAAATTTTATACATTTGTTTTATTAAAAATTATGTAAAAAAAAAATTACATGCATTAATTCAATTGGATGTTGGGCACAAGGGCCAATGTTCTACTTCCTCTAAAAATAGAGGAAGTCTTCCTCTTCTTCCTTCAAAGAGGATGGTTGATGTAAGTTCCACATCGAAGAGGACATCCTTTTAGCACTCTCTCATCTAAGAGGATGGTGATCCTCTTCATTATGGATGCTCTTATAATGTTACCCTAATCCATTTGAGACGGTGACACGCACCCGACCCCTGGGCGGAACAAAACATTGCAGTCACATGAGTGGCCTTGACCAAGTAAATTAAAATAAAGGGAGTAGATGAACACGACTACATGGGGAAGTGCAAAGTGACAGAGTAAAGTATTCCAGTTAACAGAGTAAAACAGACAGAAGAAGCTCCTGCATTTCCATTTTCATTTTCATTTCCCCGCCATTTCTTTCTTCTTCTTCTTTATCTACTCAAACAAATTCCCTCCTTTCCTTTTTCTAGGGTTTTCTTTCAGCATTCTGCATTTCTTTTCTCCTGGTATGCTCCTCCCTTGTTTAAACCATACTCTTGTATAAATGTTGTAATAAAACTGTTTTACGGTGCCATTTACATCTTATAAACAATTTTATTTATTGTCGTCTTGTTACATTTTATACTTCATATGTATTTCTGATTTCTACTCGTATTTTATTCTTGTTTATAGACTACCCAACTTCACTCAAGTATGACCTTAGACTTATGTATAACCCTAACCAATAAAATACTACTCCCGGAGTCCCCATAGAACAATACTTTTCTGGTCGAAGAGAATTTTTTAAATTGGGTAATTAGTGAAATCTATGAAAACAGTCGTTCTCTTATACGACGGTTTCATCCCGTATTTTTTTTTTTTTAAAATTTGACCATTTTTTGTAAAAAAGTAATCACTCTTAGATAAATAATGATATAATTTTTAAACAAAAAATGTGGTTACTATTTAATCAAGATGTTTCACTAATTATCAAAATGTGATCGCTTTTCTAATGCAACCGTAGAGTAGAATTTGTGATATGAAAATACTACGGGGGAGTAGTACTTCTTTTGTTCTTTCCTATGCATTTAATTTGACGGTGATTGTAGGGATGAAAATCATGAAGTACATCACCAATTGAACCGTTTCTGCTTCCTGAAAGTAATAACTACCGTCTACCGTTTCGTCTCGTCTCGTCTCCACTTCATTAATTCTTTTTCCGTTACATTTCCCTCCACTTTCTTTTATTCATTAATCACCCTTTTAAATTAAATTGTTTCAATATAATACTGTTTTTGTTTATCTATTTTTATTCTTTGTTAGGAGTATTTTAATCAAAATTTCACAAATGGATGAGACGAGGAAGTACTCTGTATTTGCTTTGCTTTGTTTATAACTTTCTTTAAAGTATGTATACTTAGCATTTGGCTTCGGAACCTAAAAAAGATAAAAAAAGTAAGATTAACAAAACATAACGTAGTTTAGAAGAGATTCTTACTAGTTTGTTAAAAGTAGAGAGTTATAAACTTAGTAGTACAAAAGTGTACATATATTGCAAATTTATTTTTGTTGGTTTAGGTATATTATTATGCACCTTCTTTATTGCTTCTTATCTTTACTTCCTACTTACTTATGGCTTTAAATCTTTAATTATTAATTTTTGTTTTAATTAGTCTTGTTTAAAACCGTTCTAAGTTACAACCAAGAGTTTGCACTATTACTCCTTAAAAAAAGTGTTGGGTTAGACGGTTTTAAATACGATTTTTTGTTTATTTTAACCCTACCCTTTTGTTGTTTTAGTATATTTTGGGTGAAGAAACAGTTCTAAGACTGGAGTAAAAAAGAGGAAAAGGTAAAAAAAAAATATATATATATAAAGAATGAAAAGTGGGTATTTGCTGTCTTTGTTTGTGTTATCTTTATTTGTTTTATTTGATAGTTACATGTTATTGCTTTGTTTAAAATGTTTCTTATGTGGGAGAGTTTGGTGCAAGTGGTGGTTGTTTCTATGGAGTTTCCTTGAAGGAATTGTATTGTTAGCTTTGGATATGTATTCTTGTTGTGGGAAATTAGTCATCATTATATGTTATTAGTAGTTGTAAACTCTTTTCATTCTTTCTTTCAATCTCTATTGTATTACAGACATCGACTCTACGGCTCACGACTACTCCGAAGGTATTTGAAAACGTACAGCTGACGATTGATTGCTCGCATTGCACTCAATGCAGACTCCGAAAGCTAGGTAATGTGGCGTGTTTGTTATGTTAGCTGTTTTACATGTGCTATAAGATGGATATGTTCTGTAATCTGTTATGTTTTGTTTTGTTTTACCTGTGTATGGCAGCTTCCGCTTTTCCATGGCCGATTGTTTGGCAAGTGAAGTAGATAAGCATGTGATGTACTCCTTTGCCTTTTGTAGTTTTGTTGCACATATGTTGTCTTAGTACCACTCTTAGGGTGGTCACAGGATGCCTGCTCTAATTTACTATAGAAAGCTATCTGTTTGAGTAACTAAAATTGAAAGGAACTATGTGTCTGACGGGAAATTATTACGTCATTCTACACCCTAATCAATGAGAAAACTGGAATTGACGACAAGGTGCATACACTAGCGTGATAGATTGGTGCACCTTATTTTTTTACGTATCTGATGGTGCTCTCAACTCTTTATAGAAACTGAAATCATCCGTGCTGTTTTGATCTCAAAGAACTAGAGGCTATTACCGTTCTTTAATTGGACGTTCCTGAAATTATTCGGGCCTGCTTAGTTGCGTCTGGTTACTGTGTTGATTAGCTTCTATACTGTGGTGATTATTGTTCATCGCAACCGCTTGCTTTTACTGCCTTCATATGAAGTGAATATCTACTGTCACAAGGCTACAATAACAAAATCAGTCATTCGTGCTGAGTTTATGGCTATGCTTGGTCGTGCTAAGTCCATTTCTGTTAATGTACAGAGTTTTTAAACTAAGAATGTACTCTATTTCTGTAACATCTTCCATTTTTCCAATTTTCTTTTCTCGGTAATATCTTTGATATCTCGAATTCTCTTATCATGTAAGTGAGTAAAGTGACCCACTTGATTTGTGTTTATTGTTCGTAAATCATGTGCCATAGTTGGCCATATAAGAAATTAATGAAATGAAGGTAGTATTAAGGTTGCGCCGTCTTCAAGCCAATTACAAACTGTTTGACTCGTGACTTGGCTCAGAGTATGCTAATTATCATTTTTGAACAGTAGGAATGGCTCAGTGGAAGTGCCACAACGGATGTCTCCTACCTCACAAGCATCCCAGAAGTCATCTCCCTCTACAAATAGAACTTCTCGACAGCTCAAGGTTGCAAGATTTGATTCTACCTCAGTGGCTTCTCCAAATGCATCAAACAGAACACCTAAAAATAGAAGTCCTAAACTCTCGGATCGTGGATCTCCTCGAAGTCCTATGACCGAGGTATTCCATTCAATCACAGTTAGTATCGACTTCTAAATAAAGCTGAATATAATACAGTCTCAGGAATCTGTTACTTATAAGATTTAGAACACTTGCTGGCTAAAGCATACTGCATTTCTTAGTTGACTGTTAAGCTTATTGGCCGAACGAAGTCTACTGCATTTCTTAGTTGACTGTTATGAACTAACATAAAATAAAGGTAAAACTACTACATCTTCTGTTTCTTATGTTCTAACTTTAGAGAATTCTGTCGATTTCTGAGGAGCTACTGTTTCACTGATTCGGTTTTTATGTATATGAATACAGAAAAAACATGTTTCCAAGCTGTCTGATCTTGAATCTCAGCTAGCTCAACTTGAAGATGAGCTGAAGAAAACTAAGGACCAACTGAATTCATCTGAGACAATGAAGCGGCATGCGATTCAAGAGGGGGAAGAAATGAGAAAGCAACTTGGCATCATGTCCGCAAGGCTTAAGGAGTCGCACAAACAGCTTGATGAGTTTTCTACTTCTGAAGATGCACGGGTTCAAGAAATCCGGAAGATTTCTCAAGAACGTGACCAAGTTTGGCAATCAGAGGTTGAGGCGATCCAGAAACAACACTCCATGGATTCAGTTGCCTTAGCTTCTGCTCTTAATGAGATCCAAAAGCTTAAAATGGAAGCCACACATTCCAGGCATGCAGAAACAGCACAAGCTGAAATTGAAGGTTTGAAGGCCGAGCTTTCTGAAACCGTTGCTGTAGTAGATAATCTGAGGCAGCAGCTTAGTGATTGCAAAAGATCTGAAGTTAATGCACTGCAAGTGGCTCGGGAAACCCAGATTCAATTAGAAGAATCCACGGCAATTGCAAAGTCTCTACGGTCTGAAGGGCTCAGAGCGAAGGAGGCTTATGACAATTTAGCCTCAGAGTTAGTAAAATCGAAAGAAAAAACAAGTTCTCTGGAAAATTTAGTGATGGAACTCGAAGAGAAGCTGCAAACCAGGAGTAAAGAACAGAATGAAGGTGGCGAGAAACAGGAATCTACTGAAACAATGGAGATTAAAGCTGAACTTGATGCATTAAAATCAGAGGCTGGCCAATTGAAATCGGCTCTAGAAGCTTCAGACCTGAGATACCGGGAAGAATATATCCAAAGCACATTGCAAATTAGAAATGCGTTTGCTGAAGTGGAACGAGTAAAATTGGAAACAGGCACGAAAGAGGCTGAATTGGAGGCTGAATTGAAGAAAGCAAGAGCGACAATCGACATGCTAAAATCGGAGAGTAATGAGATACATACAAGCAAATCTGAGATACTGAACGAAGATCTCAATAATCTCAAGGTTGTTCTATTGGAAAAGGATATTCAAATTCAAACTATAATAGAGGACAATGAGCTGCTTAAGGCAGAGATAGAGAAGAGAGGAACTGTCAAATCGGCAGAGACAAGCTTGATAAAACCCGAGCATGTGACTGAGGAAGCAGAAATGAAGAGCAGGAACTCTGATAGGGCTTTGGAGCAGCTTGGTGCTGCGCAGAAAGCTTACACTGAGCTTGAAGCCGAGCTGAAGAAATTAAAGGTTCAATCCGATCAATGGAGGAAGGCAGCTGAGGCAGCTGCTGCAATGCTCTCTACAGGGAGTAATGCCAAGTTTGTTGATCGCACACTTTCCTTTAATAGCATTGCTGCAAAAATGGAGTCTCCGCTTTCTGATGACGAATCCCCAAAGAAGAAGAATGGAAATGTGTTGAAGAAGTTCGGAGTGTTATGGAAGAAGGGTCCGAAGTAGGCACACAGATAAATCCCTTTTTCGTTGCCTGCTTGTATTCGCTTATGCTGAGATTATTACTCTCGTTTATGTTTTTTCTGCAAGTTTTGTATAGTTTTGATGAACATATTGTTATTTCACGTCTACCATTTCAGCGGAGTGTGGATGTGAATCTGTTGCATTTTCAGCAGACTGGGACGTGAATCTGGTGCTGGTAGCTGTTCTTCTCGTGACAGCTGAATTGATGCTCTTGTTAATGTGAGATCTTTGATCTTTGGTGGTTAAACGAAGGACTTGTCCAGAAATTCCTTTAATCACGAAAATCGACGATTTTCTGTGTTTGTACAATCTGGATTTGAAGGCAACCATTCATCGTACAAATTTGCTGGTCTAATTCAATCAAACCGCTATTCATGACACAGTACAAAGTGTCCTCTCAATGTTTCTTTGTTCACTGCCCGCCTAGATGTCTCCATTTTCTCGTTCATTTGTGAATATATACCCCATATTTACTCGATAAAGCGTATTACTTATGACGGACACTATCCATAACAAGTTTAAGACGGCTAGCGCTCCTCTGATAATGGCAAGTTGGGGTAGATAAGGGGAAATAGAGCATCCCATACATAATGTCACTTGCATATCACAAGAGACACTATCCGTCTTCAGCCTGCGAGGAATAGTGTCGGTCTTCAATGAAATTTTGTGCTACTCAAATACGGAATACCCCTTCAGAATAACAACCAAATATTCTAGCTGGCGTATAAAACGTAGTTCACATACATTGAGCTCTTTTATAGAGAATACGTTTACTTAGGCTATGTTTGGAAGGGGGATTAGGCTATGTTTGGATATGGGTATTTGGAAGGAGAGGGAGGGGAAGGATGAAATTTCTCTTGTTTGGGTATATAATTTAAAGGGGAAAAAATGAGATGATCTATTTTCTCAACTTTAGTTCACATTGATTTCTTTCAGGGAGGTGAGATCTGAAAGGAAAACACAACTTCAAAGCTTCACAGTGGTATGAGAAGTGTATTATTGTCATTATTCATCATATTCCATAACATCCTCCATCATATCCCTCTTTTATCCCCTCACATTTCCCTTTTAAAACATTTATTATCCAAACAACCACAAATTCCCCTCCCGTCACCTCCTAAATTGTATCCAAACACACTGCTTAGGGATCAAACATGTAACCTTATTCATTTCATACCCTTTACTTAGAGATCAAACATGATCCTCAATTTGCCATTTGTTGAGTTTTTCCATACACGTTCAGCATTGTGCCATGATCGAACATGACCGTATGTAGCTGAATCACTCTTATATCGTTAAATCACTTGCAGTCATCACAAAAGATTACAGTCAAATAAATACTACGTATCAGAAGAACTCTACCAATGAGGCCGTGATTCAGCATAGAATTTGATTCAACACACACAAGTAAAAGCAACTATTGAAGCATTTGAAATAACCAAACCCAGAACGAAAAGGAGGAGGATTCAAGTTTAGCTTTACAAACTCTCTTGACAGTACATTGTAATACTTCTGGATGCTTAACAAGTAGCAAGTACAATTTACAACACTTGGAATTACATTGTGATACTGATGATAACCAGGTATGGATTTCAACATCTATGCTACAAGCACATAAAGCGCATAGATTATGCCAGGGATGTAGCCTAATACCGTCAACAATAGACATATCCAGAACTCTACCTGCAAATTACACAGATCAAACATTACATTCTGAGAGCTCACAACTCACAACACCATCTCAAAGGCTCCGCAATTGAGGACTGGGATACGAGGGTGGGAATCGTGCCATGTACCCCAATGTTACAGGAGATGGGTGTGTAATAATAATTATGACAGATTCGATGCCATCAAATGATTACTATTCACTATAATGATTAATGAAAAGAAAAGAAGGATAGGATCTCAAAAACTTGATTCTTAATAGTTTTGGCTATTTTCAGAACAGGGGCGTCTTTGGGTCCGTGCGGGCCGTGCGGTCGCACGGGCCCCAATTTTTTTGGGATATAAATGAAAATAATGATAAGAATAAATAAATTCAGTACACTAAATATTCAATCAAATATAGTGTCTTAGTGGATAGAAATTTGGTTTCTAAATATGAGATCTTAGGTTCAAGACTTACTAACTACATTTTGTAGTCTTTTTACTTTTGTTTCTTAAATGTTAAATTGGACTTTTGTTTGGCCCTGTTTAGAACATTTAAATAAGGTTAGGGGTATCAATGATAATTTTCAAAAATCAGTGATGACCACGTAAAATTCAAAGAAAAACCCTAATAACAAAAAACAGGAGATTAGATGCTAGCTAATGACGGGCACTAAAAGAAGCATGTAAACTCCTGAGACATGAAATAAAGGGGGTATGCAGGACGGATCTAGGTACACAAATCTCCTATGAGACATAGACAATAATGATGAAACTAGGGGGCAATATCACTATATCAGGCCATCAAATTAATTTACAACTTCAAATAAGTAAATAACATATATACAGAATTGACGAAAGGTCGGATCATTTTTTAGTGCCGCTGATATCATGTCAATTTGATTATGAATTAGTTTGTCACCAACTAGATCGAACAACTATGATTTTTTTGAAAATAGATTTGACAAAGAACAGAAAAATCTAAATAAATGAACGAGACAGAGGTACGAGGTAGCGGTACTGTAGAGTAATCAAAGAAAAGGGATAAACAAAGGGAGATACAATAACGGTTTTTTCTAAAAGGTGCGCTAAGAAGGAGAGGGAAGTTATTAAGAAAGGGAATACCCCACAGCCATAGCGAAGGAAAACACCAACAGGAGGCAGCAAAATTGCAAGTATTACTTCCACAAATGTCTCTGATCCCATCCTTTTTCTTCTTCTCCTTCTTCTTCTTCAGTAATCAGTACTCTTGGTCTCAGAGGTTTTTGCGTATATATCAGTTTTTAGTAACTGTTTGGAAATTAAAATTGCACCAGGATTATGACGAAATATGGTTAATTTTGATTAATTTATGAAGTTTAAACTTGACAAATTCAGGGGAAGACGCCACGTAGCAATTTTGCATGGCATGCCACACGCGTCTTTTTATTTACGCCCCCACCTACATTTCTAACTTCTTTCTCGACCATCGCCCTTTTTGGCCGTCTGTTGACCAACCCAATTACTAAAATAGTGATTCATTGGGGAATAAAAAAGTTCCTCTTTTATTACGAAAATTACTTATTTATATACTTTTTTCATAAGTTTTCGGTCATCTATCCTTTCGTTAAAAAAAAAAGTTGCTCTATTCCTGAAATTTCAATTAGACATTTAGATCTCATATTAATTAAATAATAATTTCATTTTTATCCTTTTAAGAATAATAATTGAATGACAAAAACAAATTAGGCTTAGTTTATAACGCAATAACATTAGTATAAATGTAACGAATAATTGTCGAAGTGTTGGGTCACCTGCTGTAGGCACAGAAAATTTATTAATGTGCCGAATAAATAAAATAAATTAATTATTTTGAGTTAATACCAAATTTTAACTTAATTTAATTATTTTGTCCCGGCTAAATCATATACGGGTCGATTCGGATTACAAAATAAGCTATCCGGATCCTCCAACCCGAAAAGAAACAAATTTGCGCCAAGTTCACACATAAACCCATAAATGGGCCTGTGAATGTCAAAGTCCACTAAGGGGAATTAAAATCCTATAAAATGAGCTCTCCTCATTCATTTCAAGCAGATTGGACTAATCAGAATTTAGAGAGAGAAGAAGACACAAAAGATCTACAAGCTTCCTCTGCAAAATACTTCTGCAAGCAGTCAACAAGCACACCAAAACTGTGCCGCCTGCCAAAGAGATTCAAGTCCAAGCTACAACGTTCAAGAGAGAACAAGTCACCGCGACCCTCTCAAGAATACAAATCGACACCTCCTATTAGAGTGCACGCGACCTCTATAGGTGTCATTCAAGTACAACGTTCACACCCTGCTACATAGAGTGTATACGTAACCTGTCACGGCCTATTAGAATCAGATGATACATTAGAGATTGTACACGTAACATTTTGATATCTAATTAATAAAATTTATTTGTTTCATTGTTTTGTATTTCAGTTATTGCGATACAAAATCCACCGTTACAAATTTTGGTGAACCCGACGTGAAAATCTCTACCTCTCATCTCTACTGCTGTTTTACTCAAGTCTACCACACCAAGAAGATGTTTACCAAACAAAACATCTCCTTCAGCGCATCCAAGAGGACCTACGCAGATATCCTGCAAAGTACTCCTGCTGCTACCACCTCTCCAGCAGCCTTTTTCACCCTTCCTCTTATGGAGATACCAACTGACCGTAGAGCTGGAGAATCTTGAAACATTTTCCCTACTCAATATTTAGCCAAAGTAGTGTTTGTGAGAGAAATAACTTTCATTTTAAAGTCAAGATGTCCAAGTCATCAATATAGTATGAATAGTTGCACTTTAATCCTTGTCCAACTAATGAACATTATTTACCAAACTAAATTGCTGATTTACCCAACTAAATTAACATTATTTGCCCTAATAATATCAAGGGTAAATTGATTATAACACCCATATATATACAACTTTTTGAAACTTACTCCCTAATATAAACTTTTTTGAAACTCACTCCCATTCAATTGTACTCTGATCAAAAATACTCTGATCAAAAATTGCTCCCATTTAACAAATTCCGTCAAAAAAAAAAAGAGAGTATTCCGGCCAAATTTTGAATTTGTTATTTAATGTTCTTATTTATGACAATTATACCCTTAATCTTGTATCCCATTAACCCCATTTAATTACTCTGCACGCCTGCCTCTTTTAGATCCAGTATAGTAAAAATTCAATACGCCATCTAAAAGAAAACATAGATCCAAGACCACGCTGCCCAACAGCTACCCAAACCAATATCAGCACATTCTAGCAATTGTGTATCCTGCACATATCTGATGCCAGCAGTTCCTCATACTCTACCCATACTCTCTAGTTTGTTATATTCGTTCCAGTAACCGCTGTACACGCACCCAGACCAAACTGAGAGACGCTGCAATAGCCACTGATCCTACAATCAAATAGAGAAAGCAACAGACCCAACAAAATGTCATCTGCTGCATCTATACGAGCCAAACTTCTCGAAGCCATATGAAATTTCGAAGACTTATTGTAAAAACATGTAAAGATAGAGAATTCTCTGTTTATTATTAGATGTAATTATAATTGTGTGAATTGTACATTAGACATGATGTTAGTATTTATAGAATTACAACTTCTATTCTAACTAACTAATAACAACTTTCCTAACTAACTTTGTAACTAACATTATAACTAAGGTTAAGTTAGTTACTCCAATACTTATCACACTGACTGTTTACAGATAGTAAACTGAACTTCCTTTTTTTCACTGATCATTTATCTCAATTCTCAAATATGTTATTTGAATGCCTGTAGATTATGACTTAATGCTGTAGATTATGACTTAATGCTGGTCTTATCTTTGTGCCATTTGGATCTTGGTTGCGCTGTCTGGTCGTTTGAATCAAATAATCGAGAAGCCTGTATCAACCTGCTGGGCAGACGGCAAGACACTTCCTGCAGGTTACGTCTTTTCATCAGGGAAAAGACCAGGACAGAAAGTCGTTCCAACAGTCTCACATATGCCTGTAATTAATCTCTCCAAGTCACAGAGTAGTAATCGCGAAGAAATAGTTCAGCAGATCACTGAGGCTGCCCAACACTTTGGATTCTTTCAGGTTCACTTCTTTTGTTAACTGACTAAAGTTGTCCTATTCTTCAGTAATATATAGGTCGTCAAAAAACGGTCTGTCTAGGACGCAAGCGTCTTACACGACAATTTTGCAAAAAAGTTTCGTTCTTGGCCTTATCCCTATATTTATTTTCTTCAAATCTACAGATTATTAGCAACGGAAAGCTGAGAAGCATGGAGCACCGAGCAGTAACAAATGCAGTGATGGTTTCAACCCTCTCGTTTTTACGAGATTTGAACAGGTGATCTCTATAGATAGTGATGGTTAACAAATGATGTGCTTTCTTTAATCACAAATACTTATTTGCAACGGCACTATCCGTCGCAAGCTTGTGACGGATATCGTTTCCTCTCACAAAATACCCACTTTTTCTCACTCTCCAACACTATTCATGTGGTACCCTTTCCCCACTAACTCATTTTCTATCCATTTTATCTCACAAAATATCCATCACAAATGGTGACCCGTCGCAAGCAAGACTTACTATTTTTTAATTCTTTGTTGTGTTAAAATGACCCGGCAGAAGAATACCGAGTACACAATCTATGACGAGGAGAATATGATACCTTATTATGGAGTACAACTCTAGTAACTTGGTCACATCACAGGAAAAAAGAATCATGAACAAATATTAATGGTGTTTTTGAGAGGAGATAGAAGATGAAGAAGGAAGTGTGTTTGATAAGTTTTGAAATTTATTTTGTATAATTCTAATAACATGTGTCTTATCTAATACTCCCTCCGTTCAAATCCACATTACACATTTCTATTTTACACACTATTCACAAACAATCATTCAAATTCGATTTTCTCTCGATACGTAAATAAAATTATATTAATGTGGGATCTAGTTTTATTCGTCTTTACGAGTATATTATTAATATCTAATTTTTATAATTTTTGAAAATACGTAGCTAACAATATTTACCGTACAAAAGACGCGTTGGCAAACGTGAAAAAAGAAATGTGTAATGTGGATATGAATGGAGGGAGTATTAAAATTCTGCATACGTCAGACACTATAATGCAAGGGCAAATACGTTATACCCTCTTTTTTTTGACGGAATTTGTTAAATGGGAGCAATTTTTGATCAGAGTATAATTGAATGAGAGTAAGTTTCAAAAAAGTTTATATTAGGGGGTAAGTTTCAAAAAGTTGTATATATATGAATGTTATAATCAATTAACCCTAATATCAATTAGGCAGGTTGTCTTCCTCCACCATCAATCCACCCTATCCACCCATCCCAACACCATATGAACCACCACTCCCCCTTAACACCCGACCCACTCTCACGCTACATCCTCTCAACAAATGGCCCACCAGCCCCACCCCAGATTGACGCACAACATTCACGCGGTCTCCTCGCTTATCCTTCGAAGCAGGCATGGACCATCGGCCAACAACATTTTTGCCTTATTGGTGTTGTTGATGTGAGTCTCCTAAATATGCGGGAGTGTTGGAGTGCACCACCTTTTCACCACCACCGATGTCACTTGCGCCATTACCATTGCTCTCTTCAATTTTCAGATCTGGTCTGGTCATCTCCGCCACTAGCCACCAAGTCTTACTTCAATGGAGACGGATAATTCGACGGTGGTTGAGACCGTATAGGAAAAAGAGTGTGGTTGTGGGCGGAGGAGATGATGGTAGTGGTAGACGAAGGTGGGGTGAAGCCGTGAAGGTGTTTGGGCTTCATTTGGGTTTTATTACTACTGTCAAGCATAACCACAAAATGTCAAAATGTATATAAGGGACTAAAGTGCAATTAATAAGACTTTATTAATAAAGTGGACATCATTTGGAGAATTAATTTTTAAAACACAAATTCTCATTAACGGATATCATTTCGTCTCACTAAATATCCATTTTTTTTTTTTTCTCTCACCAACACTATTTATGTGGTTCTCCATTAACTCCTTTTATATCAATTTTATCTCACAAAATATCCGTCACAAATGATACCCATAACAAGCACCTACTATTTTTAAAACGAGAATTATTTTTCTCATACCCTCTACTTTGGCTAAACACTCACTCAACTCTAGGTCTTCTTCCTTCCCATGCAAATAGTGCCACACCATTCCACAGTTCCACTACTGAGTACTGAGTACTGAGTAGTTCAGTTACCAAAAAAATGAGCAACAATTCCGGCAGTAAGCAATCTTCCCCCACCTCTCCCAACCTCGTAACCCTACTTGAACGCATCTCTATTTTGCGCGACAAAAACGACTTTTTGGAGGACGAATTTGCCAAGTTGAAGGTCGATCGAGTGTCTTGGGATGTTGAGCGAAGTCGTTTGCTCAGAGAACTCGAGGTTTCTGACAATAATCTGAAAGATTTAACGAGAAAATTAGCGTTTTCAAAGGAATCCGAGACGAATGCGATTAAGAGATATGATCGCGCCATGGACTATTCCAGGGATGTCGAGGCGAAAATGGAGGTATTAAAGAGGGGTCTTGAGGAGGAAAGGGGTGATTTTACGGGGAAATTCAGTCTTTTGAAGGATGAATTGTCGGAAAAGGATGTGGAATTAAGGGAATGGAGGAAACGGAGTAAGGTTTCGGAAGGGGAATTGGAGGATTTGAGAGTGAGGAATGAGGAGCTGGGGAAGGAATTGAGGAGAATCGAAGCGGTTGTTCGAGAGAAGGATGAGGAGATTGAGGGGTTGAGAAGGAGGAATGAGGGGTTGAGAAGGAGGAATGAGGAATTCGAGGGTGAGAAAGAGGAATTATTGGAAACAATTGAGGTTTTGGAGAATGAAAAATTGGAGATTGTGAAGGACAAGGATGGGAAGATTGAGGAGCTTAACCAGGCGAAAGTGGGTTTAGAGAAGGAGATGACGGAGATAATGGGTATTGAGAAGATGAAGGAGGAGAAATTTTCGAAGCTTGAGAGTGATGTTGCTACTTTTTGCTGGTTGGTAGCGCAGCGGGGTGTCATGTTTGAGAGGTCTCTGAATGAAAAGATTATATCTTTGGTTGATAATATGCACTGTGGAAAACTAGGAAATGGTGGCATTGTTAGAGAAGAAGGTGATAATGCTGGGAATTTGGATGCAGGTAGTTGGATTTTCGAAAGCTTCTTTCTTTTAATTATAATGCTGTTTGATTGTTGTGTAATACTCCCTACTGTTTAGTGTGATATCTTATGAACATTGTTTGCTGTTTTTGTCTGAGTAATTTGGAGATACTATCTGAGTAGAAACACCTGCCTTGATTTTGTTGTCACAGTAGTTGATGACTAAGGGCAGCCCGTGCACGATGGTGTCCCTGCTAGGGGAGGGTCCGGGGAAGGGCCCCACCAAAAGGGTGTAATGGGGGCAAGCCTCCCCTTGCCATTTATGGCAAGAGGCCGCTCCCAGGACTTGAACCCCTGACCTCACGGTCACAAAGCAACACCCTGCTGCGCCAAGGAGAGTAGTTGATGACTATTTTGAATATATTTGTAGCCTTAGTTGATTGTTGGTGATTTGTGATGCCACTTTGTTATTTAACAAAGGAGTATAGTTTACTGGATCAATGGATCTATGCTCTGGATTGTACTCCAGGAAGATAATATTCTTCCATTTTAGATACTTGAAAAGGATAACTATTTGATTGATTGTGTGGATTCAACCAAGAGATTTTTTCCTTTGTCAAGGAAGCCATGACGGAAATAACTTCATATACGACTTGTCTACTTTCAGGCTTTCTGCGGTTGCACAGTTAATATGTCCTCTAGAACTTGACTGTTGGGAAAACATTCAAGCTTCCTGACAAAAAAGTTCCACTATAATGTTTTTTTTGCCATGAGTTTACTCGGAATTGACACCTGACATACGCAACCTGAGTCCATTTTAACAAGTCATTCCTAATGATTCCAAGTTAAAATTGAGTCAAAATTGTATCAAACGACTGTTACAATACTTCACAATCAATGAACCGTACCTAGTCTAGTTAGTCATTTTGCTTTATTCCATCTTAAATCAGAACCAAAGAATAATTAGTCTTTGGCTCAACTAGTAATGTTTGTCAATGTGTGAAATGTTTATCTGTTCTTGTTTACAAATAGTAGTCCTCGATTGATGGAAACTTGTTATAGATAGAGATGTATTCCGTAGCTTGTGAAGTTGCGCTAAACTTTTGTATTGAATGTGACAAGCAATCTGTTCTGGTTTCTATCAAATGACCAGTTTTTTCTATTTTTATTTTTTATTTTCCGGAACCAGCATTTGTAAGCCATGTCAATGTTCCGAAATGTGAAGAAACTGTTAAGACGACAGTGATTTCTTCGGAAGAACTTGTCGGAGAGAATGGGGCAGCTGGCAACCTGAAGAGCCAATCTCCCGTGTACGTCCAATTATCTGACAGCGATGATGATGAGATCTCGCCTCATGTCAGGGGAGTCAAAAGGGCAAGGACTTCATCTGTGTGTTCAATTCAGAAGCTCGGAGATGATAGTTCTAGTGCCGACAGCCTGAATCCTAAACTTAAAGTCAAGAAACTTGAAAGTGTGCTTGGTGAAATACCCAAGTATAGGAAACCAATTGCGGATTCAGATTGCAGAAGTGACAATAAATCTAGTGCTCTTCGCAAGGAAACAGTAGGAACTATTAGAAAATGTGAAAGCAACAAAACCATTTTGGACTATATGAAAAAACATCAACAACACCTGAAAATGAATAAAGTTGCGGATAAGGCAGACATGGTCTTGGCTTGTCAGAAAGATCCAGAGTTTTGTACAAAGGCAGTTTGTGCGCTATTTAGGAATGGTTTACTCAGCTCTGGACAAAAGGGATTCGAGAAACGTGATATTGACAGGTATGCTGTATATCAATACTCAATAGTTTAAATAATACCGAATTCTACTCAATAGAAGTATGGTACTTAAACATCAATACGTGCCATGTCTTGTTACTATTATCCGCACTTGACTAATGTCTTGTCATAGCAACACTAAACAATCAGAAATATGATTTCAGTTCATTTAGCTTATTATTTATTGTCTTGATGGCAGCTGTTGCATTAGCTTATGCAATATTTCTGGCGTGATGTTGTAAACATTGCAGGGATCATATATTTAATATGTTGCCAACTTCTGCGTAGACTAGCTATCCCCACAGCTGTGTTAGTTGTGTTGATATCCTTATTTTAGGCCAGATGATTGAATATCATCTGCTTAGGTAGCCTTGTGTTTTCCTGTTTCCATTTCCAATGAAGCAAAAATCGTGCTTTTTTTCAGCCTTAAAATATGTTTGAATATTGAAAATTGAGTCTCTAAACTTTAGATTTGTTGTATCATGAAGTATTTATAGATTCATATGGCGACACATTTAAAGTATGGGTCGTGGACTGATGGGAAACCCCATCTCACTGTTCTTAAACAGGAGTATGGTTTTGTACATCAGACTCCTTTATACCACTAACACATTGGAGTCGTTGATGTAACCCATTGCTGCAGCTACTATATATTGTCAAGCTTAGAAGTGATTTATTTTTGTTAAGGGAGTAAAGAAAGCAACTTTTTATGCAGATTGATTCAAAATCCATGAGCATCACAGCCGAATGACTTTACCAACTAAGACACTAGAAGAAATTAACATTGTTTGTTTGATGTCTGTCTCACTCGACTACTCAGTTATTTGTGATGTGTATCTGTTTGAACTTTTGTTGAAAAATTTCCTGATTTATGCTGTATTTATATCACTAGTTCAGCTGAACATTCTGCAGTGGTATTTATCTCTATCTACAGTATAACATCGTCTCTCGTATTTCTAATAATCAATCAGCTGAACATGCAGATAAAACACGCTAATAGAAGTCCTATGGAACTATAATTGCATTTCGTAACACTTTCATGATGGATATTACTTGCCTATGTGGATCATATATCTATATCTAGTTTTGTAGAAAGCAAATTTGATTCAAGCTTTGTTGTGAAAATGTGTATGTTTCAGGGGAATGGCTCTTGCTAAATATCTTGTAGACGGAAATCCAAAGTCTGATAAAAAGAAGTCGGTGGATGAGTTGAAGAAGCGTTATCCAGATGGGCTTGTTACCTGCAATAAACTAATTCTGGGGTTCTCTGATAAGTTATTTGACATCTTTAGGAGTAATAAAGATGGTCTTTTTTCTCAAAAATCTACTGAAATGCAATATAGGTAGTCTGTGGACTGTGGTAGCGACTAGCGAGTAACATCTTTTGGCAAACTTAGTATGTTACTAACTTCCTAACGAAACGTTATCTCTCAAGTCAGCCCGTCTATATCTGATAGTAGGTACTGTAGTAATGTAAGTAACTTGGGCTGTACTTCAAAAATGTCTTTATCATTTTAAGCTCATTATGTATAGAACTTGCTGGTGTTTGTTTTCCTTGCTCTAAAAATCGGCGTTTTCATATATCTGGACCCTCTTCTCCACTTTCTAGCACGTCTTTGCTTCCTTCTCCGGCTGCATTTAGAGATGGAGGTCACAAATGAGCTCGAATATGGTTTCCTCATCTATTTCACCTTATGTTCAAATTAACAGATTGTGTGGGAAGGAGAAGGCTACTTCTTATTTCCATATTCCGGCATGCTAGACCAAACAAAGAATTTTTTAGCCTTCATAGAGTAAATGGGTGGACTGGGTTTACTTCGGTGTCAAGACTTTAAAAGAGCCGAGTTCAGGTGTTGAAGATTGATGAAGACGGGTTGAGCTTGTAGCTTATTATAGGGTTCAATTTATGGAAGACAGGGAACCTAATGCCGGTATCTGGTCTTAAAGATGAAGACTAGTTCTCGTGTAAGATCAGTATCTCACATTCTCAATAGACTAACTCAAGGACGAAGTATGTGAGCAGGTGATAGCTTAATGACAATTATGACCTGCATTATACAAGCTTAAGAGGGATAATACATGTCTTAAATAAGACTTATTGCGTGCATTATTATATAAACAGTATTTTTATTTTTAATTCAAAAACATGTAAATCTACCTGACTTGATTACATGTGATGTTGGTAGACCTGTCAAAACCTGACCCGACCCAAAAACCGACCGTAACCCGACCCGTAAATATCCCGTAAATGGCCCGGCCTTTTCAACCCGAACCCGAAAGATACCCGAACCCGTTTTGACCCGTAAACAATGGGTCAAAATTCGACCCGCAACGGGTTGACCGTTAGGTCACGACAATATATCATTTTTAAAATATACAATGTCATATAGCAATATAGGTATTGATGACTTAAAGTTATTTGAGAAGAAATATGTACATATATATGCGGTTTGTCACGTCATCACCTCAAACAAGCAACATGCCACGTCATCACCTCTAAATGTGTGTCACACCGTCACTTTCACCGTTGTACATCGAATTGCATTCCACGTCAGCACCGCCAACTCGTCACCTCGTACCACATGCCACATCACATCGAAGTGTGTGTCACGTCGTCACTTTTAGTGTAATACGTTAAGTTACATTCCACGTTAGTACTGTCACCTCATTATTTCGATGGACTACATGCCATGTCATCACATCGAACTGTGTGCCACACTGTATCTTACACCTAATTCCACATCATCGTTTTCACCTCATTTCCTAGGACCACATGCCACATCATCACTTTCACCGTATTACGTTGAATTGAACCGCACTTTGCGTCAACACTTGCACCTCATCACCTCAGATCACATGTCACTTCATCATTGTTATCTTATTTAAGTCTCATTATCGTACTTAGCGAGTTAATGAGGTTGATGATGACGATAACGACGGTGATGGCGAAAATTAAGTTAACTAAGACGAGTAAGAGGAGAGAAAACGTATATAGGTTAGGAATTACGATGTAAAAGAAGTTTTAAAAAATGCGAGGAAAAGATATTAATTGACCCGTATTTTTACCCGAACCCGACCCGAAACGAAACCCGTTTAGACTTGACCCGTATTTTACCCGACCCGAAATACACCCGACCCGTATTTTACCCGAACCCGTATCTACCCGACCCGTAACCCGCCCGTTAAACCCGCTTGATAGGTCTAGATGTTGGTCAAAAACATGTCGATCAGATAGGCAAATTATACACATAGCAGCTGAGGAGCAGGATTGCCAGGATAACCAATTAACCGCCAACATCATACTTTTTATTTTATCTTTGCTTCACTCCAATGTTTACATTACACCATATAAATATTACAGTTTATATAACTGTCACAATTACACTTACACTAATGTGCATATCAAACTCAAATATGCATATCAAAACTCATATCATTACAATGCACTTATCTATTAGTAAATCTCGCTTACGACGGGTCACCATTTATGACGGATATTTTGTGAGATAAAATGGATACAAGTTGAGTTAGTGGAGAAAGGGGGCCACATGAATAGTGTTGAAGAGAGAGAAAAAGTGGGTATTTTGTGAGAGAAAACGGTATCCGTCACAAGCTTGCGACGGATAGTGCCGTTGCAAATAAGAATTTGTGCTTATCTATTTACCTACACTTATACTATATTATTGTTAGAGTTACACCTACACTAATGTGAATATCATAACTCAAATATGTATATTGTAGCCAGATTTTTATTGTACTCTTACTTTTATATATATATCAGTTTACTGTTGTCGAAAAAAAAAAAAAAAAAAACTCAAATATGCATCTCATAAGTCAAAATGAGCGCATTGCATTCGTCTATTTAGCTACACTTACACTGTATAATAGTTAGAGTTACACTTATATTAATGTGCAAATCATAACTCAAGTATCCATATCAAAACTCATATCAGCGCAGTGCACTCGTCTATTTACCTACACTTATACTATATGACTGTTAGAGCTATACTTACACTAATGTACATATCATAACTCAAATATGCATATCAAAATTCATATACGCGCGTTGCACTCGTCTATTTACCTACCCTTACACTAATGTGCATATCAAAACTCACAATATGCACAGCAAAACTCATATCAATGCATTGCAGTCTCTAATTTACTTTCACTTATACTGTATGACAATTACACCTTTACTGAAAAAAAAAGTTAACTCAAGTGGTAAAAGCAATCTTACCCCAAGTCGGGGTTCATTTTTCACATGCGACTTAGTGCATTCATCGAAACAAAAAAACAGTTACACTTACACTAACGTGCATATCAAAACTCATATCAGCGCATTTGACTCTCGTATTAACGTTCACTTACACTTATACCATGCATCCTATTAGAAATAGAAATAGCGGAAATCATATGAATATTATTATTGATAATTCGTTCGTATCTCGAATGATTACATTGTCACGATATTTATAGCACACTCAAGATCTTAATAGTATCAACTATTATCGGCTACATATATTAAGTTATTCATATATTATATTATTTCGATTACGGTATAATACAATATACCGTAATATTCTCAACATCCCCCCTCAAACTCATGGTAATTTTGATAAATTTTCCATGAGTTTGCACAAAATCATCATCTTCATCGTCGACGTTAATTTTCTCCGTCTTCGCAGAATTGGTATGATAAATGCGTATAGGACTCGCCAGACCGATTTTCGTGCGTAACTCGCCAGTCAATTTCGGGTGCATAATTTGCCCGTCGATGTCGGGTGCGTAACTCGCCAGTCGATTTCGTACAATCTTGGAAGAATTTGAAGAAGTTAAATGATGTGAGACTTTGTTTTCGAAATTAGGCCACAAATCATGAGTGTGTGCACCTAAAACAAACATTTCGTAGCAAACTGGAGAATGTTCAATCGAACAATTTTTTTTTTAGAGAATAATATTACTTGAATAAATTGTATCGTAATCCCGCCGGTGGGTATCGTATATCATCGGCCCACCGGCAGGCGACGGAATATCGTGTATTTAGGCCTCAAGAGCGAGAGGCTCTGATACCATATTAGAAATAGAAATAGCGGAAATCATATGAATATTATTATTGATAATTCGTTCGTATCTCGAATGATTACATTGTCACGATATTTATAGCACACTCAAGATCTTAATAGTATCAACTATTATCGGCTACATATATTAAGTTATTCATATATTATATTATCTATCATTATGGTTTATCTAGGGTTTGACGATCTATTATAAATAGATCGTCACATCTCAATGTAAGACAATACAATCATCAATAATACAATATTATAATTCCTCTCTATATTATCTAACATGGTATCAGAGCCTCACGCTCTTGAGGCCTAAAAAACGACATTCCGCTGCCCTGCCGGAGGGACTAATTGACTATGGCGCCCTCCGGCTGGATTTTAGGATAGTATCTATTTTATTTTATTTAAAAAAAAAAAAAAAAACCCAAAAAAAAAAAGTTTCTTCTATTCTTCAATTCGATCCGAAAAAATCTAATTTCTTTAATCAAGGGGGTACGAAAAAAAAAAACTGGCGAGTTACGCACGAAAAAACTGGCGAGTTACGCACGAAAAAACTGGCGAGTTACGCACCGAAAAAAACTGGCGAGTTACGCACTGAAAATTGTCTGGCGAGTCCTATACGTAATGAAAATTGTCTGGCGAGTCCAATACGCACCCTTACCACCTTGTGAAGATGAGAAGTTTTTATGAAGAGCGAAGAAGAAGATGAAGATATTTTTCTTTTTGTTATTGATTATGTTTTTCTTTTGTATTTTTTTGTCCAATCGTAAAGTTCGTCCAATGTACTGCCTTTACGATTGCGGGAGGGTATTAGGATATTGGGCCTAGCCCATTATCTATCATTATGGTTTATCTAGGGTTTGACGATCTATTATAAATAGATCGTCACATCTCAATGTAAGACAATACAATCATCAATAATACAATACTAGTGTAACACCCGTGAAAAATCACGGGGTTGTGTACACTTATTTTTAAAGACGGCGTCGGTATATTTATTTCAATATATAACAATTGTGTTTATTCTAACGAATTGTTTTTTAACGGGATGTTTGAATATAAGATATATTCGGTGAAAAGGTGAATTTCCTGATGCACTGATATTCGAATAACTATTAGTAATGATGATAATATTTGGAGTACTTATGATAACATTAATGAATAAGCTATATAAGAAAAAACAATAGACGAATAAAAAAAGATTAAATAACTAATAATGAGTAGTTTGGAAAGTTACTGTCTTTTGATGAATTACTTACGGAACATAATTTGACGGGCAAATACGATGAACAAAATAACTGATCAGGTACAAATATAAATTAAATGGGTATATTAAAATTCAATAACCCAACACGAAAATTACAGTTTCTCGAAAACCTCCTTGTAAACAACATTTGTTGTTGTATTAGTCATCCCTCCTTCTTCATCAAGAAGTAACACTTTTAGACCTTTCTTACTCGTGGCCCTGTATATAGCAACGTACAGTTGGCCATGGGTAAAGACTGGTCTTGGAAGATAAAGTCCAACACGGGATAGAGATTGACCTTGACTTTTGTTGATAGTCATGGCGAAACAAACTGCTAAAGGAAACTGTCTTCTTTCAAACTTAGAACCCGTGCAAATTGCATGGAAATACATGGTTGAATAATTTTTAGTTCTATGTAAATAAATGTTTAAAACATATAAAAAATCGGAATAATAGTGTTGTTAATATGTTAAAATTAGTTAGACAATAATTCTTTATTTGCAATTATAGAGTAATATTTGGTCTCGCCTTTTATATGAACTTTTTTTTATAAATAAAAACAAAAGCGGAAAAAACTGTTGAAAAACATAAAACTTGCTTCGTCTAACATGACGACTCGACATATTAGCTCGATTTCTTAAACAACCACAACAAAACCATTACCCCATAACCTCAAGGGATTCTACAAATTATTTTAGCCCAACCATTAGCATTCCAGAAAAAAAAAATATTTTCAGCATGAAGAGCTGCATACACACAATATCCATCTTTTAAAGAAGTGAAAAAGACAGAACTGCGATTCTAAAATGTCACCAGCTTTTTCATTTGAATTTTATTGATACTCTTCAACCATCAAACTACCTTTTCAAAAACACTGCCTGAACAATTGCATTTACATTACAGAATATGATTACATGAAAAACTACTTCCTCTACAAAAATTTTGACTGCGTTTATAATGGATTAAACTCAAATCTGAAGCGAAAGGTTTTTACCTTGTTCATTTCAAGAAGCTTGGTGCCATCATTCTGGTAAGCATCAAGTATTTGATCATCATGCAGTAATGATGTCACCGTCTTCTCAAACTGGGTGTACGGTTTGTACCCAGAAGCTATTGCTCCTACAGTTGGAACTTTGATTACATTTGTTTGGTCAAGAATCAATGTGGGTGCTTCCCTGTTTCTCTTTACTTGAGCCTCCCATTTTGTTAAATCCTCTTTTGTTTTATCATATGCAGTCCCCCTCTCCACCCTCTCCCTATCTGGTTTCGGAAGTGGAGCGTGAATCTTTACTCCTTTTTCTTGCGTACGTTTAATGTTGTTTCTTACTTTGCTGTAACCAGATGTGCCGCGGAGCGGATCCAGAAGGTCATGCATGGTAATCTCGCCATCACCATTGAGCACGCCATGACCCGGGTTGAACTCAGATTCCGGATATGCCTCTGAAACAACTGACTTCCGTTTCCTCTTCTGGCCTGAAAACGGAAACAAAAGAGATGATTATTTGGGCAGTAAAGTTTAGTAATTTTAACAAAGAAAATGAAGACAGTGACATAGTTTCCCATCCTGATTTCTAAGACAGACACAACATTAAAAGTTAATCAAGATCCTCCCTCCCAAAAAGTAAAAAGAAATGGAAAGCTTGGAAATAATAGTAGGTTGATTAGAGGGAGGGGGCATATAACAGTGACACAAATTCTTATTAAAACGGACATTATTAATCGTCACAAGCTAAAGACGTATAGTGGTTGATTGGAGGGAGGGGGCATATAATAGTGACACAAATTCTTATTGAAAACGCCAAAACGGACATTATTCATCGTCACAAGCTAAAGACGGATAGTGGTTCATTAGAGGGAGGGGGCATACAACACTACACAAATTCTTATTGGAAACAGACATTATTCATCGTCATAAGCTGAGGACGGATAGTGGTGGATTAGAGGGAGGGGAATATAATAGTGACACAAATTCTTATTGAAAACTGAAACTATCCATCGTCACAAACTGAAGACGGAACTGAAGACGGGTAGTGGTTGATTAGTGGGAGGGAGCATATAACAGTGACACAAATTCTTATTGAAAACCGAAACTATCCATATCCATCATCGCAAACTAAAGACGGATCATCACAAACTGAAGACGGATAGTGGTTGAATAGAGGGAGGGGCATATAATAGTGACACAAATTCTTATTGAAAACGGACATGTGTCCGTCTCCGCATATAATAGTGACACCACAAATTCTTACTGAAGACGGATATTATCTGGCCGTCGTCACAAGCCGAAGACGGATGCAAGTGCAGAAACTCTTTGTAATAGTGAAAGTAGTACCTGGAAAAGCCTGGGTGGGGATTCCAGTAACATTATGTAACAGTCTAGCATGCCTTTCATCGTCATCAGAATACTCAGAATCATCATCAGACGCTACATCTTCATCCTACACAAACATCAATTAATACAAATTCATCAACTGGACTATCAACAGGATCACCATGTAAACACATACTAACAAAAATTACAAACAAAACCTTGAATTACCTTGAATTTTTCAGGGAGTTCATACTCGAAATTATCAACAGGATCATAACGACGATTTTTCGAACTTTCTTCCTCAGCAACCTCTTCTTCATACTCATATATATCATTCTTAACCTCCCCTTCATCAGAATCTATCTCTTCATCATTAACAAATACATTATCTTCCAAATCACTCCCACTATTGAAATCCCGTGAATTTTCCCGCTGAGAGTCTGAGTTTCTTGCGCTAATTTCAATATCCAAAATCATTCATAACATAATTCTTGCGCTAATTTCATGGTTGAGTTTCCTTCACTGATGATTTGATTTTTTGCTCAATAATCAATAATTCAATATACAAAATCATTCCTTAAATCATAATTCTTAAACCCTATATAAACAATATTACCAAAATTGAAGGAAAGATGATATTTTAAATAAAATTGATGACTAATAATAAGAATATAAGACTTAAGAGAAATACCTTAATTAAAGTTCGCTAGTAGAAATTGGAGCCATGAAGCCGATGGAGGGGTTGAAGTGGTGAAGTTTCAAATTTCAGAAGGATGAAGTGATGAACTGAAGGAATTTGGTGCGTTGCAGACTTCAGCGTCGGAAATTAGGGTAGAATGATTATGAAAATTATGATGATTATATTCTGCTAAAATGAGAATGAGTCAAATATGGAAAGATTTTATTTTGATTTAGTTTTTTTATTTAATAATAAATAAATGATTATTAAATTATTAAATTATTATTAAATTATTAACTTATTATGAGGTGGCAGAATCTGATTGGTCTATAAAAAGTGAAAATGCTGAGGTTGAATGTGAGGCCTCGAAATACCCGATGCTGCGATATGACTGCGCCACGTAGGCGGAAAACCATTCTTCTTTTATATATATAATGATTATAATTCCTCTCTATATTATCTAACACATCCTCTCTCCTATCTCAGCCCTTTTCTTTTTTCGGTCGATAAGAAACAACCACAATAACTCAGGTCCATATTAACTTTATTTACCGCCACGTCACCACTACATCACTAAAGTTAGGGGTGAGCAAATTTAGGTCCGGACCGGAAAAATGGACCAGACCGGACCATTTGGTCTGGACCAAACCCGGACCGAATTATTTTGGTCCGGTCCTCGGTCCTCATTTTTTCAAGTTTTGGTCTTCGGTCCGGTCCGGTCCAAGACCGGTTAATTTAGGTCCGGACCGAATGGACCAAACTTCATGTTTTTTTACGACCAATCATTAAAATATTTTGAATGAAATTAACATTTTATCTTCAAAAGACATTATAAATTAGTAATGTCAATGGTTTTCATAAAAAATGTCGTCTAACTATTTAAATATATTTTATTTAGCGGAATTAAAATGTAATTATCCTCTACGAAATAGTGAAAAAAATAGTTTAGGTCCATTTTGGTCCAAGACCGGACTGGAACAAATATTTCGGGTTTGGTCCGGTCCAGGACCGAAAGTTTTAGGTCCGGTCTTTGGTCCACCAAATTTTTAAGTTTGGTCTTCGGTCCGGTCCGGTTTGGTCCGGTCTTGGATCGATTCTCACCCCTAACTAAAGTACAAACTCAACCTTATAGAGTCAATGTCAACAATAGTACAAGTTCATCCAATTTTATAAATGGGTCCCACCCACAATCCACTCACTACTAAAGTTTAATTTTCACACATAAACTACGCAAAGACGGGTCTTATGTACAATGATGAACCAAATTTTTCTACACAAACGTTCATCTACAAACGAAAAACAAACAATACTCAACAATGGTCTCAGTTCGTTCATTTATTATAAACCCCACCGATGATCACTACTGTGATTGCTCTAATACACGCTACTTCTATGCATTAATCTCTAACCGTTAGTGTACACAGTTTAATGACCATTATAAGGACTTAGTCACAAATAGGATCCTACACCCAGGTGTATAGAAGCATGGTACATCAGGCCCATCTAATATATAATTTTCTAATTTTCTATTAAAGCCCAATACAAAACAAATATTTAATTATCAATCAACGTAAACATGTTCTTAATTCTCTCTTGACGACAGTCCCAACAAATTTTTCTCCCACCAAAATTTGATTCGAAGATGGCAGAAGGGAAACAATTGGTATGTTCAACAAGGCGGAAAACTTCATCGAATAATATTTCATTGAACGAGAAGCAATTTGCATCGACATCAAGAGGGAAAAACGCATCACACCATACTAATTTGAGGTAAATATTTACACCAATCATAACCCTAATGAATATTTACATAAATCATAACCCTAATGAATATTTAGGGTAAATTTTCTAACCCCAAAGCACTTAACAAATGAATATTTACGATAAGAATATGATCTAACGTAAAAAGAATACGAGTTAATATAAAAAGAATACGAGCTAATATTAGAAGAACACGAACTAATATAAAAAATAACGAGTTATTAAAATAAGAATACGAGCTAATATTAAAAGAATACGAACTAATATAAAAAAATTATGAGTTATTAAGATAAGAATATGAGTTATTGATATAAGAATACGAGCTATTAAGATAAAAATACGAGCTATTAATATAAGAATATGAGCTAATGTAAAAAGAATGCGAGTTTAAGAAAATAACAAACTAAAAAAAATACGAGCACAAAAGAATGCAAGTTATTACCCTAAGAATACGAGCTAATACTAAAAGAATACGAGCTAGTATTAATAGAATAAGAACTAATATAAAATAAGAATACGAGCTATTGAGATAAGAATACGAGCTATTAATATAAGAATATGAACTAATGTAAAAAAAATGCGAGTTTAAGAAGATCACAAACTAAAAAAATACGAGCACAAAATAATGCAAGTTATTACCCTAAGAATACGAGCTAATATTAAAAGAATACGAGCTAATATTAAAAGAATACGAGCTAATATAAAAAACTACGAGTTACTAAGATAAGAATACGAATTATTAATATAAAAAAATGAGTTATTAAGATAAGAATACGAGCAATTAATAAAAGAATACGAGCTATTATTATAAGAATACGAGCTATTAATATAAAATTACGAACTAATGTAAAAAAGAATATGGACTAATAAAATAAAAAAAAAAAAATTATCTTGACATAATAATTAAATAAATTGAAAGATGGGATATAATAATTAAGAGAAAAATCAATTACTGATAATGGATGAAGATCAGTTAGAAAAATAGGGAAGAAGTTACATTAAAAAAAAAAAGGGAAAGTGGAGAAGAATGAGATTAAAATGACTAAAATAACCCCGGATGTACAATAGCATTGTACATCTGGTGGTATAGTCCAGGAACTGGGACTTAGTGATTCTTTTAATATTAAAGAATTATAAGAAACTTGCGCGCGCTCTCTCTCTATATATATATATTCATATTGATTTGTTATATCGTTTATTTTCTTTAATTGCTTTGAAATACCCTATGAAAAACGATATTTCGCTCTTGAGGCCTAAAAACGATATTCCGCTGCCCTGCCGGAGCACTATTTAACTATGGTGCCCTCCGGCTGGATTTAGGATGATATTTATTTTATGTTTTTAATAAAAAAAAAGTTTTTTCTCTATTCTTTAATTTAATGACAGATCTAAAAAATCTTATTCTTTAATCAAGTTGGTATTAAATTTACTGGCGAGTTACGCACTGGAAAAAAACTAGCGAGTTACGCACTGAAAAAAACTGGCGAGTTACGCACCAAAATTTGTCTGGCGAGTCCCATACGCACCAAAATTTGTCTGGCGAGTCCTATACGCAACCTTACCAACCACCAACTTGTGAAAAGGAAGGGGATTTATGATAAATGTCTTGAAGAAAGATCAAGATGAAGAGACGAAGACGTTTTTTTTTTATGTTCATTATGTTTTTTGTTTTTCTTTCGCACTACGTACTGCCTTTACGATTGCGGGAGGTTATTAAGATATTGGGCATATACTAGGCAAGCCCATATATTATTAGGGTTCTATATCCTAGGGTTTTATTAAGTGACTCAATGAAAACACCACAAATCAATAGTATTCTATCTCTTATGCTATTCTCTCTTTATAATTCTATCATGATATCAGAGTTAGTGTGAACGAAGGTCACGGGTTCGAATCCTGACAACCTTAAAACCCCTCGAAAACTCACGAAGTGGAAACCCAGCACACACTGTATGGAATGCAAACTAACCACACTTTAAGCCCAATGGGCATGCGAGTGAGAGAGCTTAATAGAAGTATTAATAATAGTTGGGCCTCAACCATTACCTTAAGGTTTTGGTTGAGATTGTTCATCCATCAAAACAGTTAGGTTGTGAAAATGGTACAATTATATATTTTCTTTTTTCTTATTTTAGAGTTTTTTTCAAGTCAAAGAATGAAAAAAAACACGATAGAAAAATATCTTATTGTTGATAGCTTCATAAACTACTACAAACTGTACAAAAAGATTGGCATATATGGTTTGTATACCTATTGAAATTCTTGAAAAAATTGTAAAATTATTTCTCTTGAGATATTTTTTTGTAAAGTTTTGATTTTGCATTTTAATTTAGGGAACATAAATTATCCTATTAAAACTTGAACTCTTTAATTTAGAGTCTTACTAAAAACAGATACTATTGTCACAAATTTGAAGATGGATACTATCCCTTTCACAGCCTCACAACAAGGCGGGAGAACAACTGGGTTCTAAATAGAACATTTTATGGATCATCGTACTTGCATTTTGTGGGAGGGACACAATCCGCCGTTTTCAGTTTGTGACCGTTAATGTCCGTCTTCGTGAAAATTTGTGTTAATCTAACGATTAGACAAAGTCATTAAGTTGGATTACCACCTTCTCGTGTTTTCAAAATGGTATTGGAACTTTAAATTTCAATGAACATATATTTATTCGGTTTGAAGTAAGAATTTGTGATATTTATTAGCATTGTTGGAAATAGAAGTTGCTCCTCAATCGGCGAATCAGCGTATCTAATAGGATATCCTATATAATAATATGGCCCAATTCATTTCATAAAGTTCATCCTCTGCCCCATTACTGCGTAAGTAATCTACTTCGAGTTACAAATACTATTATTTCCCGCCTTCTATAACCGTATTATTCTAAACCCTAATTTACGAACAATGAGCTACAATGACGTAGACAAATATCGAAATTCTATCGCTAAGATTCACTCTTTAGAGAATGAATTGGGGAAATTGAAAGTGCAGCATCTGGCTTGTGATGTTGAGCGTCGTCGATTGGAGATAGAATTGAAGGTTAAAAGTGACGAACTAGAATATTTAACTAAGATGTCAGGGTTGAGCAAAGACGCTGAAGCGATGGCGATTGCTAGGTATGATCAATCCTTGGAGTATAACAAGCAGGTTGAGGCGAAAGTTGCGAAATTGATGGCGGAGAAGTTGGACAGTGTTTTTGAGCGCTGTAAAATGAAAAGAAAATTGGAGGTGAAAGATGAGGAACTGGAAGAGTTAACTAGGAAATTAGAGTGCAGCAAGTTCACCGAGGCGAAGATGATTAAGAGGTATGAGCAGGCCTTGGAGTATAATCATGAGGTGGACGCGAAAGTGGAGGTATTGAAGAGGGAATTTGATAATGAAAGGGGAGTATTACTGGGGAAATTATGTGATTTGAAGGGTGAGTTGATAGAGAAGGAGGTGGAATTGGAAGATTTAATGGTAAAATTGAGATGGAATGACCTAATGAAGATATGTGGGAATTCGGAATCAGGTATTTGGAATCTAGAAAGCCTATTGCTTTTTTATTGCTATGGTTTGCTAATTGTCTATTGTACCCGTCCCAAGCTTAACACGGATAGTCCCGTGTTAAATAAGTGTTTGTGAATATAATGAGCATCGAACATTCTTTGATGTTAATTTCACATGCTTACTAGATGTTGCAAAGATGCAATGATATTTTTTCAGACATTGGTAGTGATTTTATGTCACCACCAGTTTGATGCGTTTTGAACTACTCATGTTTGCTGTAACAGTTACCCTCAATTCTGGATTGCTGGTATGTACTCCAGAAAGATAACTAATACGGACTACATAGTAGCGGTTTTTATACTTGAAAATGATTTTCATTTGCTAGTAACAATTTTATTTGGTAACGAAGGAGCAACGAGGGTAGTTTTTAGGTTGACGAGTTTCGTTTGAGTACTGTAGTTTTGGTGATGAAGAGATCTTAGTCTTCCATTGGTTGCTCGGTTGCTGCATATGATGGATACGATTTATGAGATTTATTTTTGCTGGATAAATCTTTAGGAATAATATTTGGTTTTGATTCCTAATAGCTGTCTGTTGGGAGAAACTCGTCATAGATAAAGCGGTGTTTCTATGCTTGCGAAACTGTAATATACTTTAATTTGGGATGTGGTCAAGCTAATAATCTTGGTTCTAAGAAATGAATCTGTTGACCTTTTTCTCTTTTTTTCTTTTCTTCAGATTCAGCTTCTGAAAGCCATGTCAATAATGTGAAAGGCTCATACAAATCTAGTGATGTTTCTAATTATGCGAGCAACCACGGTGATGACAGTTCTAGTGATGTGAGCGACCATGATCAAGATGCAGGACAAACGAACACACAAATCTTTGTGAAAACGTTGACTGGCAAGACAATAACCATTAGATTCGAACCCTTTTTGACAATCGACAGTCTTAAATTCATGATCGAAGACAAAGAGGGCATCCCACCACATGTACAACGTTTAATCTTTGCAGGAAAGAAGCTCGAAGACGGCCGCACCCTCCACGACTATAACATCGGGAATGAGAGCACCATTTACCTTGTATGGTTTGCATACCATCTTCATGGTAAGAAATTTAACAAGCAGAATTGTGTTCATAGAAGTCCTAGTTGCATTTGGTAGAACATCATTATCGGTATGGGCCTTTGTAGTTCAGGTCATCAGTTTTAATCATTTTAGTTTTTCTCCCTCCTCCAGATTCAGCTCCCGAAAGCCATGTTGGTGATGTGAAATGCTCTTCGGAGTCCAGAAAACATATAGAGTTTACTAAGCCGACACTGCTTTCCGATGGAAGGCTTGTAGGAGAGAATGGGGCAGCTTGTCACCAAACGAGGGATTCTCTTGCGTGTATCCAAAATTCTGACGGCAATGTTGCTTCTAGTGAAGCGAGCAGCTACAACAATGACAATTCTAGTGATGCGAGCGACCACGAACAAGAAGCAGAAGAAACAGACATACAAATCTTCCTGAAAACCCTTACTGGTAGTACAATAATCATGAGAGTCAGACGCTCTTTAACAATCGACGGCCTCAAATCCATGATCCAAGACAAACAGTGCATCCCACCACACCTACAGTGTATACTCCTTGAGGGAAAGCTTCTGAATGGCAGCCACACACTCGCTGACTATGACATCCAGCACGAGTCCATCCTCCTCCTTGCAATACATCTTTGTGGTGATAACAAAATCTAATAAGCAGAAATGTGTTTTGTCATAGAAGTCCTATGATACTATAGTTTCATAACTTACACTTGGTACTTGGTAGCAATTTCAATAGGGGATATTGGCCTTTGTAGTTGGGATCATATGTCAAATAATTAGGGTTGTTAATGAGACGAGACAGCTCGCGAGCAACTCGAGATCGGCTCGGTCAAAGCTCGGTCAAAGCTCGGCTCGTATGAGCTCGACTCGAGCTCGGGCTCGGCTCGAGAGTTTAATGAGTCAAGCCGAGCAAAGGCTGGCTCGACTCGAAAAGCTCACGAGCGGCTCGAATATTTGAGATTACATAAGATATTAATCATTTCTCATAAAAATATGCTCAAATTTTAATAAAAATATTTTTTTATTATTATATTTTTGTATCATACTAGATTTCATACCCGGGCGTTGCCCGGGTAATATCTTGACATGGTTTCAAAATAATTATCGTAATAGTTAATCTTCTAAAAATGCTTAGTATAATAAGCATATATAAATAATAATTTAAGTATGATTGTTTTTACGGCTAATTAAATATCATATGTATCATCATCGGAACAACATTGAACGTTAAAAGTGCATGAAACTCCAATAGAAACGGAAACATGTACCTCCAATTCAATGGTCTCGAAAAGACACTTACATATTACGCATCACTGTCAAAATATTATTTTAAGCACATGTATTTTTATAATAAGTTCTATACTTTTTATTTGAGCATCATCTTGAAGAGATTTTTTATCCAATATTTCTAATAGTTGAAGATAGTTGAAGCTCGTATTCTTTTAATATTAACTCGTATTTTTTTTACCATAGATCATATTCTTGTTACTTTAGCTCATATTCTTATCTTAATAGCTTGTATTCTTATGTTATTAGCCCGTATACTTTTTACATTAGCTCAGATTCTTACATTGACTCATATTCTTATTGTATTAACCCGTATTCTTATATGCTCGTATTTGTAAGTTCTTGATCCTCTAATATGCTCGTATGTTTTTTTTACATTAGCTCGTATTGTTATCTTAATAGCTCGTATTTTTTTACATTAGCTCGTATTTTTAGCTTAATATTTCTATTAGCTCGCATTCTTACATTAATAGTGCCCGTATTAAGTTCTTATTCATTTTACATTAGCTCATATTTCTTATATATGCGTATTTTGTAGCTCGTATTCTTTTAATTATACCCCATAATCTTAAGTGTCTATTATATCATGAAATTTGACGTATTGCAAATCTGGTTCTATTTTTTTAGCTCGAGAAGTGTTTCAATTAGCTCGTGTTTTCGTATTCTGTTTATATTAGCTCGTATTATCATATTAATAGGCTGTATTCTTATGTGCTTGTATATTTAAGTCCGTGATCCTTTTAATCTCATATTCGTATATATTCATTTGTGCTCATATTTTAAAGCTCGTCTTATGTTAATAGCTCGTATTGTTTTTTCATTAGCTCGTATTCATTTGTGCTCGTATTTTAAAGCCCGTCTTTTCTTAATAGATCGTATTGTTTTTACAATAGCTCCTATTCTTGGCTTAATAGTTCGTATTCTTTTTTATATTAGCTCGTATTCTTAGGTTAATAACTCGCATTGTTTTGTGCTCGTATTTTTTAGTTCATGATTCTCTTAAACTCATATTCTTTTTTAAATTAGCTCATATTCTTATGTGTTTGTATTCCGTAGCTCGTAGATATAATTTAGCATTGAAGTATTTAATTACATCCCTATTAGAAGCAAACCAAAATAAATTCTTTTTCTTTTCTCCTATATTCCTATATTTTATCCTTCATTATCTTCTTCATTATCTTCTTTGTGACGGATTGTAACATGTCAAATATTATCCGTATTACCAGATTTATTATTAAGACATTGTATTTATATGATCAAGAATCATGTATTCATGTTGGCTTACTATCGTTATCTTCATAAAATTTTAACAAATTTATTTTTAGCTCGAGGAGTGTTTCAATTAGCTAGTGTTTTGTTTTTTGTTTATATTAGCTCGTATTATCATCTTATTAGGCTGTATTCTTATGTGCTTGTATATTTAAGCCCGTGATCCTTTTAATCTCATATTCGTATTCATTTGTGCTCATATTTTAAAGCTCGTAATATGTTAATAGCTCGTATTGTTTTTTCATTAGCTCGTATTCATTTGTGCTCATATTTTAAAGCCCGTCTTATCTTAATAGATCGTATTGTTTTTACATTAGCTCGTATTCTTAGCTTAATAGTTCGTATTGTCAAATAGCACGAAACATTCCGTCAAGAAGGACGGGCTGTTTGGTTGGATGGTTTGGAATAAAATGGAATGAATTCTAGACATTTTAGTGTTTGGTTGACACATTTTGGAATGGAGTTAGAATCCATTAGGATTCTTATTCCACCCCAACCCCTTGGAATCCCATACCCACCTCCTACCCATGGATTCAAACTCCATTCCTTTATGTTTATTTTGTTAATGAACCAAACTGTAACGACGGATTTTGTATTGCAAATATTGATGCAAATATATATACTCCCTAATATAATAGGTGACGTGTTTGAGTCGCACTTGTCTTCTTTTATTTTATAATTCTAACCAGTTGTAAATTCTATCTATTAGCTACTTATTTATTATTATTAGTTGTTAAGTATATCTAAGTACTTAATTACTTAATTAATTTATGGTTGGTCAATTCTCAAATTTTAATCATCTAAGATAATAGTCAATTAAATAAATAGTTTTCCAATTCTCATAATTATAACTTAAATAATTCACAAAACTTGAACCAACCACATCGCTCGAAAAGTTTGAGTCGCACTTGTCTTCTTTTATTTATAATTCTAACCAGTTGTAAATTCTATGTATTAGCTACTTATTTTAATCATCTAAGATAATAGTCAATTAAATAGATAGTTTTCCAATTCTCATAATTATAACTTAAATAATTCGCAAAACTTGAACCAATCACATCGCTCGAAAAGTTCATCTTTTAAGTATATATATTGATATTGATATTGATATTGATTGATATTGATGCTTTAATTAAATAAGAGAAGGGAAACAACAAATTATATCATAACTCCACGGTAGCCAAAACACTTAATTTACAATCAATTATTTTATTAACTAATTCAATAATTACCCAACCGGTATTTTATTACTATTTAATTATCGTTTTATTTATATACTTAATTTATTTAACCAAAGTAATAGTCAAAGTAATCGCTCTATACACAATAATTATCCAACTGATATTTTATTACCATTTAATTATTTTTTTATTTATATACTTAATTTATTTAACAAAAGTATTGCCAATGAAATTGCTCTAAAACAATAGCTAATGAAATCAATTATTTTATTATTAATTCAATTATTATCCAACTGATATTTTATTACTATTTAATTATCTTTTTATTTATATACTTAATTTATTTAAACAAAGTAATAGTCAATGTAATCGCTCTAAAAACAATAATTATCTAACTGATATTTTATTATCTTTTTATTTATATACTTAATTTATTTAACCAAAGTAATAGCCAATGAAATTGCTCTAAAATAATAGCCAATGAAATCAATTATTTTGTTAACTAATTCAATAATTATCCAACCAATATTTTATTACTTTTTAATTATCTTTTTATTTAAATAAGTAATTTATTTAATCAAAGTAATATCCAATGTAATCTCTCTAAAAACAATAATTATCCAACTAATATTTTATTATTATTTCATTATATTTTTATTTATATACTTAGTTATCTTTTTATTTATATAATTAATTAATTTAACCAAAGTAATATCCAATGTAATCTCTCTAAAAACAATAATTATCCAACTGATATTTTATTATTATTTAATTATATTTTTATTTATATACTTAGTTTATTTAAACAAAGTAATAGCCAATGAAATCGCTCCAAAATAATAGCCAATGAAATCGCTCGAAAAGTTCCTCTTTTAAGTATATATATTGATATATATATCAAATATGTTGTTGATTTGCTAAATATTTTTACACAAAATCTTCGAACCTTGTTATTGAAAATATCGGAAGAAAATAATAAAAAATAAATAATTTTATATAGGCTCGATTTGGCTCGAATTTGGCTCGAGCTCGTGTTAAAGCTCGCAAGCTTTGTAACGAGCGCATTTTTTTCAAGCTTGGGTAAGATCGGCTCGAGCTCGAGCTCGGGTTTTAGTAATCGAACACAAGCCGAGCAAGGCCAAGCTCGGCTCGGCTCGGCTCGGCTCGTTAACACCCCTATGCAGTATAGCCTATATAGGTAGGAATATAGGCTCCGAGATGTGCTTAATCTTAAACTTAGCTGTATTATTATCAACATTAATACTTTGCTTTTGACTCTCGTCACTCGGCCTCATCAATGGTCTTTTGACCACGCACGCAAGGGCGGACTCAGGATTATGTAGCAAGATATTTTCACAAATTTAATTTGTAATGGGAATATTCGTCGCGAACTTATGTCGGGTCAAGTATGAATAGAAAAAGACAAGTAATTTGAGATTCTCTATGCTTTGTCGTATCTATTCAAATGAGAAAATTTGGCCCAAATTTCCGACGGATATATCCGTCACAAGGAGACATACCGGGATATTTATACTTGATAAATTTTAATGATGTGATAATTGACGTACCTGAGATACTGTTCTTTTTCGGGGTCTCGAGACACCAAATATGGAATTTTTCTGGTCTATTTTGGGAGTAATTTTCTAAAATAGGCATTTTTGACAAATTATTTAACGAAATAGGTTACTTTTGAAATTAATTACCGAAAATGGGTCCACGTAGGATTGGTTTTCCCGGACCTGGCCAGAATCAAGTCGCCTACCCGGAGAGCGACTTGACCTTGAATAACACCCATCAACAACACCCACACTTAACGAAATTTTTAAAAAAAAATAGCGCACAGTGCCAAGTCGCCTACCGGCTGAGCGACTTGGCTTGCAGTACCCCCCTTCACACGCGATTTCTCTCACAATCCCTATTTCCCCAAATTAAAAAACACAACCCAATTGAAAACCCTAACCTCTCGAATTCAATTTCGCACTAAAAAACACACCAAAATCTTCAATTAATTTGATTAATAATCAAATTATTAGTTTCGAAACAACATCAAAGGAGTATTTGGGTATTTTTTTCCTCAATTTCATACATATTGAAGGTATTAACTATAATTTCTTTTCTTAATTAGTTGTTCATTGAAATAGATAATTGTTAATTAGTTGTTAATTAGGTTATTGTTAGTATTTTAGTTGAATTTATTTGGTTTAATTATGGAGAGAAGTCATTTTCCCTTGTTGTGTTATTGGAATGGTGAAATTGTTGAAGGAGATGGGTGTGTAAGTTATGTTGGTGGAAATGAGTCTTTCGTTTTTGCTAATAGCAACATGAGCTTCAATGATCTCCTTAATGAAGTATACACAACAATTGGGGTTGATAGAAGTAAGTTTAAATTAGTATTGAAAATGAAATTTCCGAGTCTTGGATGTTTTAAAGTAGTTTCCCTCAATAATGATCGTTCTCTACAAGCAATGTGGGCTAATGTATGTCATTCTAAGGCGGGATCTATGGATATCTATGTTGAGTTGATACCAATTCAAGAAGCTCAAGTGAGCAATGCAAATGTAGTACCGAATGTGTCTTTTACTAGGATGTTGAATGACAATGATTTATTAATCAATAATTTTTTGTCACCCACACACAATATACAAGGGAGTGATGATCGATATGTGTCATTGTTAACAAATAATATTGGAGTAGAGATAGGTAATGGTAATATTGAAGGGGATGAAGTTGAGGATGATGTTGATATAAGATTAGAGAATCCTAGTGATGAGGATGATGATGAGGATGACATTGATCTTGTAACTCAAACCGCTCCAAATCCCGAATTCACTAGTATTTCTAAGTTTGATGAACTAGGTGGGGATAATTGGGCTAATTGGAAAAATGCTATTCCATATGATGTTCGTGGAGAGTTTTCTATTGGTCAATCATTTTCTAACAAAAGATCTTTGACGGATGTAGTTACATCCTATAACTTAAGGGTAAACCAAAGTTTCAAAATACATGAGTCAAAACCTCACACAATAACATACAAATGTGGTAGAAGACCTGTGGCATGTAAGTGGACATTAAGAGCCAATCAAAAAAGTGTGGTTTCTGAAGCATTTACTATTGTGAGGTACAATGGTAGCCATGAGTTGTCATGTTTGGGAGATACAATGCCAATTGACCACCGAAATTTGAGAAGAACTTTCATTAGTAATGCCATTAGAAATATTGTGGAGGCAGATTGGGGGTTGACGGTTAATGCTATAATTGAAATAATAATTGACAAGTTTAACTACAAGATCACTTATATGAAGGCATGGAAAGCGAAACAAAAAGCTATGGCCGACATATTTGGTGATTGGGAGTTATCGTATCAGTTGCTTCCTAGATACTTTGAAGCTTTGAAGGAAGCTAATCCCGGTACAGTTGTTCAATTTGTAAATTTTCCAACGGCTGACCCAAACGTAGTCATATTTGGTCGGGTATTTTGGGCTTTTGGAGCATCAATCAAGGGTTTTCATCATTGTCGTCCTCTAATTACAATTGATGGAACTCATTTATATGGCAAGTATAAAGGAGTGCTCATGATTGCCATGGGTGTTGATGCTAATGATCAACTATATCCTCTTGCTTTTGCCATAGTTGAATCGGAGAGTACGGATACATGGACATGGTTTTTGGCATGCATAAGATGTTTGGTTACACAACGAACTGGGCTTTGTGTAATATCTGATAGACATCCAGGCATCATGAGAGCGATGAATCAAGAGAGGAGCGAGTGGGTGGAACCATATGCATATCATAGATTTTGTATAAGACATCATGCATCCAATATCAACACTAAATACAAAAATACGACCTTGAAAGACTTATTTAGTTGGACAGCTTTTCAGCATCAACCAATTAAGTTTAATAGTGGCTTAGCACAAATCAATGAACTTAATCCAGGATGTATGGCAGATTTAGATAGAATACCTTTGTCGAAGTGGTCCATGTGTCATGGTGGTGCACGTAGGTATGGGGTCAAGACAACCAATTTAGCTGAGGTGTTTAACAATGTCTTAAAGGGGGCCCGTTTCTTACCTATAACTGCACTTGTGAAAGTTACATTCTATAGAGTGAATTCTTACTTTGTTCAAAGACGTGAATTTGCAAAGTCTAGAATACTTGATGGTTTGAAGATGTCCCCCGTTGTCACCAATCATGTCGAGAAAAATTTCGAAAAAGCGGCACACCATAAAGTTGAGGCCTTCAATTCAGAGACCGGTGTCTATCAAGTAAAGACTGGGAGAGGTCAAAGGAAAGCAGGAAAGGGTGGACATAGACATACGGTTAATTTGTCGGAAAGAACTTGTACTTGTAACAAGTTCCAAATTTACCATTTTCCATGTTCTCATGTTGCTGCCGTTTGTAGAACTTACAATCTGACAACCGAGCAATATATTGACCCATTTTATACTTGTGGGGAGTATTTGGGTTCCTACAAGCCTAACTTTCACCCGGTACCAGACGAACGTCATTGGCCTAATTGGGTTGGTCAACAAGTTTTGCCGAATATGACAATGAGAAGGGGAACTGGTCGTCCAAAGTCGAAAAGGATTCGAAATGAGATGGACGAGGGTCAATCAAAAACAAAATATACATGCACCTTATGTCGTAAAAAAGGACACAATAAGCGTGGATGTCCTCTTAGAAATCATGCTTCCGGGTACATTTGTGTGATTTAATTAATTATTTCTTGATTTAATCAATTATTTGTTGAATATTGTTTGTGTTACTTAAACATATTTTGTGTTGCAGGTCTCATGGATCCGGGTCCACTTAACCCCGAAGTTCTGACATTACAAGCGGGCCATCGAAGTGAAGCGGTTTGGAATGGAGCGGTGAGTATTTTCTCCGAATGTTTTATTTGATTCTAAGTAAAAGTATATTTTTTTTTGTAATGCTATTATGTTTTCTGCCAAACAGGATCATGGTCCGTTGAAATGCCGGGTCCACTTGAAAGCGAAGGACGAATTTCGTGTTCATCAGAGAGTACGTCAATTCATAAAGGATACACAGTTCTATGGAGTTCATAGGTTTTGTTTTTTGTATGCCGATCCGGATTTGATTACGGCTTTGGTTGAGAGATGGAGGGAGGAAACTCATACGTTTCATTTTCCTATCGGTGAAGCAACAGTTACATTGCAAGATGTAAATGTGTTGTTTGGGTTGAGAGTGACTGGTAGAGCAGTTACCGGGAGGAGTGACCACTATTGGCCGGCTTTGTGTGAGCAGCTTCTGGGTATACGGCCATCAGATACTGAGTTGAAGGGTTTGGGCTTGAAATTGACTTGGTTAAGTGGTAATTTCTCGGGTTTGCCACCGGATGCGGATGAGGAGAGACTACATATGCATATTCGTGCATATATTCTCTACTTGATCGGGACCGTCATTTTTCCCGATAAGAGCGGTAACGAGGTTTGTATCTTGTTTTTGCCTTTGTTAGAAAATTTGGATGAAATCGATGAATATAGTTGGGGATCCGCTGCACTAGCTTGTTTATATAGAAATTTGTGCGGTGCATGTAAAAGGGGAAAAAGTGAAATATCTGGGCCAGTTGTTCTCCTTCAGTTATGGGCTTGGGAACGTATTGTTGTTGGACGTCCCCAAATTGTAAGGTCAATTTATGAAGAAGTTGAAGGAGCGGTTTATCCGATAGGCTCCCAAATGGTAGCGGGACGGGATCCTTTAGGGTGTAAATGGTTGAGGATCGATCGTAAGTACAAAGATCATAGGCTTGGTCTTGTGACATATCGAGACATGTTTGATAAACTAACTGAAACACAATTTACTTGGCAACCATACACATTAGAGATCCTACAACATCTTCCCGATATTTGTCACGAGGACGAGGAGGAGTGGATTGTGGAAGCTCCTTTAATATGTTTTGAGGTTATAGAGATGCACCTCCCTAGTAGGTGTGTTAGACAATTTGGATGGCACCAAACCATACCTCCCGATTGCAACACTGACATTATGCTTCATAAGATGGACAAACGGGGCAAGACAAGAGACTTTGAGAAGGAATTGGCTGCCTATGTCGATGCTTGGGATGCTAGGAAGGAAAATTTGTTGGCTAGGGGAATGCCATATGGTGGTTTCATGTCACACCATGATCCTTACATGATATGGTATAGAGAGCGCACTCGACGGGTTGTTAGTCCTCAAAACCGTATTCTAACGGACGACTACCGCCATCAACATCACTACAACCCAAGTGGAGCAGATTTGGATGGTCTTGCGGGTGGTCATTCGTACATCTACCATCGGGTGAACGAGTTCATGTCAGGTATGCCATCTACATATGACCAAAACTACATGAACCTCCTTCTTGAAATGCAAAATACTTCACTCAATTGTTTGCAAAGTGCAAATTATGGGCATCTTATTCAACCACCGGACAATCCACACCCTAGCCCAATGCATGATCCCCATCAAATGACCACCGACTACATGACAACTCAACTAACTCCCATCCAAGAGGCGGAAGATGAAGCCGGATCATCAAGTCAACCAAGAAAGTCGAAGAGAATTCGGCAAACAAGAAAACGGTAGTGTAAAACGAAGTAGTGGGTTGTATCAAAGACAATTTACTTTGCTTGTAAAATATTTTAGTTTTCAAGACAAAACTCTTGTATTAATGTTTTAGTGGGTTGTGTTTGTAAAATATTTTAGTTTTCAATGGATTGTGTTTTTCAATGGGTTGTGTATGTTCCTTTGAATGTTGATTCACGGGGTGAAGATGTTGGCTTGATTGTTGATTCAAGAGGTGGGTTGTGTTTGTAAAATATTTGGGAAGGATGTGGTTTTATTGCTTAGGGGAGCTACTGCTTGGCAAATCGCCCTCCCCCTAGGCGATTTTGCTATGAATCAAAGTCAAGTCGCCTCCCCACTGAGCGATTTCACTCTGTATCAAAATCCAATTTTCACCTCCTACTGCCTGCCAAATCGCCCTCCCCCACGGCGACTTGGCTCTTACCTCATTTTTTGCTTCGTTTATTCAAAAGTTTACAACTTACATTTGGTCGTCGTCCGGGCAAGCGACTTAAAACCGAACCTAGCTTCGGTGATGACGTGGACCCATTTTGGGTAATTAATTTGAAAAGTAACCTATTTCGTTAAATATTTGTTCTGAATTGCCTATTTTTGAAAATTACTCCTATTTTGGTCTAATTGTTAAGTAAAAAAAGTAGTTTTATATTCACGTGTACAACTAGCTATTAAATATTTCACTAGAAACTCACAATTTTTTCTCCCAAATCCATTATTGTTATTCATCAAAGACATCAACTAAAAGTTAAAACATACAATAATGAAATAATGAATATAATATGAGAATTTGAAAATTTAAGAAAACTTTTTTTTTTTGACATAGTTCATAAAAATAGAAAAGGACATCATCTCGCCACAGAAGAGGCCAGCTGATGAGCAATTCTATTCAGTTTTCTTGGACAATAGCTAATCGAAACACAATGAAAAAAGATAAAAGAGATTCAATCCTAGTTGCAATTCTCCTAAGGTACTGATCTATAGGTGAAACCTCTAAAACCTGAAGCACAGGATTAAGACAGTCGGAAGCAATATCAATATGTCTAAGACCAAGACACATAGCAGACTTCAAGGCCTCAAGAAGAGCGAATCCTTCAGCATGCAGGGGGCTCATAGCCCAGAATGAGGATGAATCAAGATGGTGAATAGCCCCTGAAGCATCAAAGATAACCCAACCAGCTGCACTTTTAAGGTTTTCCGACCAAGCAACATCACACTTAAGGCGAAAGCGAGACTGACACTCATTAGATCCAAGCAGCTGGCGGGGAAAACTTCTGCGAATAAGCTCCACATCCGAAAGGCAATCAGAGGGAAAGAAAGTGTTCAAAATGTCACTATCAGAAGAAGGAGATAGTCCACGATGTGCAGCAGAAAGATCAGAAACATCCTTAAAGATATGATCCATGAAGCTCGAGATATGCCCATGAGAGTCTTGAAAAACACAAGCATTTCGAAAAACCCAGATAGCCCATAAAGTCGCAATGAAGTAGTAAACTAGTAAACATGATGAATCTTTCCTTTTCAAAAAGATCAACCAGTTAGAAATCCACTCTGAGATAGGGATAAAATCATCCATATCAGTCCTAACACCTAAAGGAGAACTACTCCAAAAATGACGAGCAACCTCACAGTCCCGAAAAAGATGTGCTTGTGGGGAATAAAGCATGTATTCGCCCCAAACTTGCAGGATTATAATGAAACATACAATTGTGATTATAGTCATAAGTTAATTAAAAGCATGAAAAAGAAATCAACCTTTGGTCCTTTGTACTTATGGCCTAAGAACAGGAATTAAAGTAAATTCTCTCCTATAACTTGCACCCAAGACTTGATTGAGATGATGCCGCGTGTGCTAGAAAATACTCTCCAATTGCCTTGCAATATAGGGAGAGCCTTTTGAGGTTTTAGATGTGAGATCTGAGTTTTGGGAGAAAGATGTTCTCAAAACCCTAATTATTCTTGAGATCTGTTTTAATCAGTAAAACAATCAGTAGTCTCATAAAAGGAGAAGTTCTCTCCTTTTGTAATACTTGGCCGGCCGAGATTGGTCTTGGGTAGGAGTGGGCTTTCCACTCTTACCTTATTCCAATGCATGATTCGACCCATTTTGCTAAAATATAATTTGCGGATATTTATTATAAATCGCACACATGTTATCAGATATTAATACAGTCGATATATTAATAATGGTCTGATAAAATACGATATTGTATAATTGGCCAAATTAATATAACTGTTTATATTAATACGCAAATTCAATATTTGATTAAATATAACTGCTTGTATTTAATTTTACGAATTAATCATGTAATCCGCATTAGCTAAAATTATTTAATCCGTATTAAATAATAATCTCAACATCTCATTGACTAATTTAATAGTCAATACCTCTGACTAACTGTTTAGTCATATCCGGCATAAATGTGACTGTATTTTCATACCTTCACATCTCTCAAACGTGTCCTATAGGTGTGACGTATAGGGACCAGTTGATCACCGCCATCCGTATGACAATAACGTCAAACTTATCTAGCAAGCCAACCGTTATTGATAAACGTGGATCAACTGATAATAATACAAAAGTATGCCCTTGTGATCCTTTAAGAGATTTAGTAAGTCATTGTACTAACTGTCAAGGACACCAGCCCCAACAGTGATAACGTTTCAACAGATGAGGGCGAAGAACAAAGCAAGCAAGAAGAAGATGAACTCATTCCTCTGGTTTCTCGTTCCTTACCAACCGGCAGGACATTGGAAAAGATTTTCCAGATGAAAATTTTCCACTTATTTGGAATCGGCAAGGCCCAAAGCTTGATTCTCTGGACAGGACGAGACGACTCACTTATCCTTTTCCTATCACGATCACTCGCAGAAGAGTTCCACAAATCCTCAAAAGCTAAAAAATAACCACTCTTAACAGAATAAACCCCCCGCTCACCCTTCCAAATAATAGAATCTTGCTCATCCAAAAGAGGTGTGGGTAAAGCCAACAAAGAAGGAAGAAATTCTTCGCCACAATAGGAAACCAGTTTAGGAATATCCCACAGACCATTCTCTAATTGAAACTGTGAAACATAAAGAATAGGTACTGAAGAAGACATGATCAAGTGAGACCCCATTAACTCTTCCATAGACAAACCATTTACCCACTTATCCTTCCAAAAATTAAGAAGAGAGGGCAGACCCACATCCCAACATAAGCCTTTTTTAAGTAAGGAGAAACCCCAAAGGATGCTACGTCCCCCCAGCTTTTAGCTTTTTTCGTCGGGGAACCTTGAATAAGGGATTCTTTAGCGATATTCAAGTGAGCTCCCAAAGTTTTTGCAATAAGAGATAGGGGTTGACAAGAATCCTCCAAGAAACCTTAGCAAGAAGAGCTTGATTAAAACAAGAAATATTTCGAATGCCCAAGCCCCCTCCTGACTTTGACAAATTCAGAAAAAGATTACTACAACATGGCATGCCCCTGCCATCAACTGTTCCTTTCCACCAAAAAAGTGAAATCATAGAGGTCATCTTTGAAATCACACTTACCGACAGTTTAAAGGCCAATAGAGCATAAAGAGATAGCGAAGAAAAAACAGACGAAATGAGAGTCAACCTACCAGCAGGTGATAGTAAACAATTTTCCCAACTGACAACCCGTGAACGAACCCTTTCAATGGAGAAGTTAAAAACATCCTTTTTTGATCTTCCAAACTCAGTGGGCAAACCCAGGTAAGAACCCATACTCATTTGACGCTTCACCTTGAGAGCTCTAAGGCAGTCCTGAGTTGTTTTCAAAGTGCAGTTTGGGCTAAAGCAAATAGCAGACTTATCTTTATTAAGCCTTTGACCCCAAGCCTTACAGAAGGCATTAATGACATTCATCAGAGAAACACAGGCTCGAGGGTTTGCTTCAATGAAGAAAATAGCGTCATCTGCGAACAACAAATGGGAGATAGACTTTGCATTCCTACAGATCTTTAAACCATGAAAAGCACGACTATTTTCCGCCCTAACAATAGAACGAGAAAAAACCTCCGTGCACAAAGCAAAAAGAAAAGGAGATAAAGGATCACCTTGTCTAAGCCCATTTGTAGGTTTAAAGTAATTACCTAATACCTATGGCCCCATTTAATGGCAATACAATAAGAAACCGAGGAAACACAAGGCATAATGAGTGAGATGAAGCTTGAAGGGAAGCCCATGGACCATAACGTTTTTTCAATGAAATTCCACTGCAACCGATCATAAGCCTTGCTCATGTCAATTTTAAAGGCAAGAGCCCCTTTAGAGCCAGTCTTCTTGTTCGAAATTCGACCAAAAAGCTCATGCGAAATGAGAATATTATCAGTAATATTCCTTCCAGGTACAAACCCATTCTGAAAATCCCCAACCAAAAAAGGCATAACTTTGGCCAGGCGATTAGTAATCACCTTAGTAACCACCTTCATGAAAACATTACACAAACTGATAGGACGAAACTAATTTAAAGTCTCAGGGCATAAAACTTTGAGAATCAGCACAATATTGGTTTTGTTTAACTTAGACGGGATATGACCAGTTGAAAGAATATGAAGTATCGCTCTAGTCAAATCCTCCTTAATATGAAACCAATAATGTTGAAAAAACCCAGCAGGAATACCATCCGGACCCGGAGACTTCAAAGGAGAAAGTTGGAAAACTGCTTTCCTAACCTCCTTTTTAACAAAAGGTCGAGATAACCAAGCTTTCTGATCAGAAGTCAAAAAAGATATACCAGTGAAGAGATTTTCGAAAGATTCAGAGAAGCTAGCAAAATTTTGTCGAATTTTTCGAGACCAATACAAGTCCTTAAAGAAATCCTCAAAAACTGCCCTAATCTCAGAATCTTTGAAAACCCAAGAGTCAACATTTGTTTTTATTCCAGCAATAAAGTTTTTACCACGTCGACATCGAACAGAGTTGAAAAAATATTTCGTACAAGCATCCCCTTCCTTAAGCCAGTGAATCTTAGCCCTTTGCTTCCAAAAGATGGCTGCTGCTCTATTAAATTCCAAATAGTCCTCATGGACCTTATCATAAAGGGACTCCGACTGACCACTAAAAATATCCTCCAAGTGTGCCTCCATTTTAGAATCAAACTCAGTCCATTTACAGCCCCATTCTTTTCTTTTTTCCAAGGCAATTAAGAAAACTGATATAACCATGTATATATAGTAGAAGTGGTAGTTTTTTTTTTATTGTCAGTTATAAAGTAGTACTCCGTATTCATTAACTCTGAATACGGAGAAATACAAAGTCATTAATATTTTAATTTAATGAGAGCAATTAAGTCACTCTTGAAAATCTATATTTATAAAAGGAATAACATTTAGGGGGCGTTTGGTTCGAGGGAGAAGAATGGAATGGATTGGAATGTCATACCATTATGGAATGGATTCTAAATCCAATACTTGACTTATATTGTTTGGTTGAACCTTGAAATGGAATGAAATGTAAAACATTATGGAATGGAGTTGGAATCTTGGGATAAGGGTTGGGTATGAGAATAGAGGGGATTGGAATGGATTTAGAATCCATCCGGATTCTAACTCCACTCCAAAATAGCTCAACCAAACACTAGAATCGATTAAATCAATTTCATTCCATTCCAAATTCCCCAACCAAACACCCCCTTAGGAGATGTTGATTGGCTCCTAAAATTTAGGGAGTTAAAAAAAAACCCAAAAAAAACTCCCTACCAAAACCCACGTTCCCACCAAGAATTATTTGCTCTCTTTCCTACTTTCACTATTTACTCTCTTACCTACTTTTAATATTTTTTTTTGGTAAAAGGTAAGTATATATATAGATCACAAATTATCAGAAGTACAGGGTGACTTAGAGCAAGCCTTGAATGAAGGTCTTGTCTTTGTCTGGTAAAGAATGCATTCTACTCTTATAGAACCTACAAAGCTCATGCTTAATATTGATTACAAGCACATCCACTCTCAAAAAAGATTGATCTATTCTGTTTTTATTCCTCTGATGCCAAATATGGTATATGGCTACATTTATCACTCCATTCTTGACTGCTCTCTGAAGTTTTGTGCCTCTGAGTCTTCTTCTGTGTGCAACATTGACAGTGTTATCAATATTTATAGGAATCCAAGCTTTCAAACCTTTAATAACCCTCCTACTGTAAGTGCATTGACAAAATAAATGACTGCTTGATTCATTTGCTCCTGCACAGATGCAACGGTCCATATTAGCTGTAACACCAAATCTGTGTAGCTTGTCTTTGGTGTTCAGACCATTCTGTTGGTGTAGCCAGGCTACCATGCTATGTTTAGGGATAGTCCACCTATTCCAGACCAAATTATGCCAGTTCACTTCCTCCCTCTTCTGCCTCATCCAATGGTACCTTCTAGCCACAATATATTTATCAGCCCCATGCCAAGTCCATGCCCCTGCAGCAAAGCCATTGTTTATCTGCTCCCTTATCTTGCAGATTTTTTTCCAATACCAGTTAGTGTCAGTAGGGGATTGTATGCATCCCATTCTTGGCCCTTCAAGTACAGGTGGTGGATCCATTGCACCCACAGATTTGCTGCATTACTACTAATCCCGACTGCCAACTTCCCAATTGCTGCAGCATTCCAAATGGATGGCAGACTGTTTCAGGTTCAAGCCTCCTTCTCTATAAGGAGTACAGATCTTCCCCCAGGAAAAAGTTGGATTTTTTTGATAATCTGTTGTTCCTGCCCATAAGTAGTTCCTGCATATGCTGTCAACTTGCTTCAGTACTGCTTTAGGTAGAACAAAGATTGAAGCCCAGTAGTTATGTAAGGTAGCCAAGACAGACCTCACCAAAACCAGTCTCCCTGCATAGAAGAGCTTTCTAGCCCCTAACCTTCTGATTATTTCCACTATCTTGTTTATCAAAGGCTGACAATCTGATGAGTAGTATTTTGGTACCATTCTATCCCTCATTTATGCCTCATTCCGACTCGATTTTGCGTGTTTAATTGATTAAATAGCTCATTTTATTATTTAATTAGTAATTATTAGTTTTATTTTATTTATCGTGAATAATTGTTAGATTTGTGGAATTTGGTTCTATTTCGGTCGTTTTAGTGTTGTTTAGGCGCTATTACGTGAATAAAGACCGAAATCTAAAGCCGGTTTATGAAGACGGGTTAAGTTTCGAAAGTGGAAAGGATTGAAAGAGAAATATTGTGAAGGTCAATCTTTGACTTTCGCAAGTCAATTAAGCAATGACTTTACTTTGCAGGAAACCTCACCATTCACCATTACCACGTTTCGAGACTACCATTTCACGCCCTCCTTCGTCATTCATAATCACTGCCCATCACCACCATTAACCATCACCATCATTCATCATCTCCCACCATTCACAAACAAATACAAAGCTCACTGGCCCGGTTTTACAAACCCGACTCCTTATCCCCAGTTTACACTACCAGCAGTATCAACCATCCCCTGCTCCATTCAGCAATTCACAACCCCGACAACCACAACAATTCAACCACCTCGCTGCTCCTAACCCAGATTCAACATTTCCATTCACCACCGTCACTCACGCACCACCATTGCTACCGAACACCACCGCCATTCACGCCGTCGATTTCGAGCCCACAATCACCTGAGCTGTTCAGTTTTGTTGTATCTGTGCACCAATTCGAACTCGGAATCAAAACCCGAGTTGATTCGCACCACTCGGAGCGCCACCATTTGCAGCAGTATCACAACCGCATCATCTCCCCATAAATCCGGAATAGAGACCCGAGTCCATTTCATGTTAATCATCATCGTATTCGCATCAATTCGTGCTTTACAATTGATTTGGGGCAGAACTTGAGTTGGAATTTGAAGTGAAGTAGAATAAAGGAAGATGAGAATGTAATTGATGTAGCCACCATGGCTGTCCTCAGAAAACCGTGTCGCCATCTTCATAGCACCACCATTCATCAGATGAGTCGTTGGATGTCGAAGAAAGTCGAAGTGAAGAAGAAGAGAAGGTGAAGGTTGGGTTTATCAGATTAAGAAGAGGAAAGCAGGTGTTTAAGAAAAAATTGAAGATGCAAAATGACAAAGCTGCCCTTGGAATCATTTATTCTATTGAGTTTTAAGTAAGGGCACTCTTGTACTTTTGATGTTGTGTTGAGGGATATAAACCAACAGAGAACCAAAAAAACGCAGTTTTCATTTTTCCTTTTAGAAATGAAAACAGAAACAGTAGAGTATGTTGAGTAGTTTAATTTATTTTTCTTCCTTTAATTTCTTTCATTAGTCACTTAATTAGTATACAAGTTTCGAGTTTTTGTAATCCGTCTTCTAGATCTATGCAATTTCAAACATTTCCTTCCCTATGGTATAATTTTCTCTTCTCTCCTTTATTGTTTACTCTTATTTTGTTATTTATTAATTTCATAGAGTTAATGTTTGTTTTAATTAAAGTTTTAATCTTTGTTACTTTATTTAGGTTTATTTCATGTTTAAGGTTAGTGGGTAGTTTAGTTAGTACTAATTTAATCATATTAGAGTAGTTTAATAGTTAGGGGATGGGATTAGTGTAGAAAAGTTTGAGTCTTGTATGTGGGTAATTGTTTAAATAATGTTTGGTTTGATTATTGTTCATTATTAGTCTTGTGATACTAATGACGATTAGTGTGCTTGATTATGCCAACGAGAAATCCGAGGTTTAATTGGTTTAGTTACTTGACTATGATTGTTAAGTTGACGTCACGAAAGTGAGTTAATATATTGATCGGGAATTTAATTAGTTGTTCGAGAGAATGCTAGTTCGAGACCCTAATTGACGATAATCACCTTGCTTATTGCGTGAATTAGTGATTTGAAAGAATGCTAATTTATGTTATGTTTCCCTATTGCTAGACCAATACTTGACTACATGACACCCCATACCCCTAACTCCCTTAATTTATCGTTTACTCTTTTTATTTTTATCGCTTTAGACTTTAGTTATCTATCTCACAATCTTGTTGACCGACTAAACTAGAATTTAAACGAAACTTATAGCCTAACCCCACCATCCTTTGGGTTCGACCCTAAATTATACTACTTAATTTGGGAGTTTACAAATTGTTTTTGGTGCCGGAATTGACGACGAAAACCGGCCATCACAATCCCTCATATTGAGTTTTGCTGGCTTTATTGGGACTCCTACGTACTTGAAAGGAAGGCGACCTTCAGTGCACCCAGAAATCTGTGTAATTTCTTGCTTGATGTGGTCTGGTACTCCTGCAAAGTATACATTAGACTTCCCCTAACTCATCTTTAATCCTGAGGCTTTGGAGAAAGTAGTAAAAGTCCTTAGCAAAATCATCATTGAATTAGAATCTCCTTTACGATCATCTGCAAACATTAAGCATGAAAGCTTCATAGGTTTACATAGAGGATGATACTTGGACTCCATGGTAGATACTCCATGGTAGATGTAGTGTATTGTAGAAGTCTTGTGAGATACTCCATACATATAGTGAACAATAATGGAGTAAGAGGGTCACCCTGCCACAATCCTCTTTATCCCTTAAAAAAACCAAAGCTATCACCATTTAAGCATAAGGTATAAGTTACTGTTGTTACACATTGCATAAGCAGCTGCTGGAAATGAGTAGGTATATTGAGATGCCCAAGCATTTGATTCCGAAATTGCCACTCAACAGTATCATATGCTTTTTGCAGATCTAGTTTGAAGATACACCTTGCTGAGGTAGCCTTCCTGTTATATAGCCTTATGAGGTCTTGACAGATGAGAATATTCTCAATGATACTTCTCCCCTTTATAAAACCCCATTGCACTAGTGAGATAAGATCTGGCAGTACTAGACTAAGCCTTTTGCATAGAAGTTTGGATATACATTGTAAATGACATTGCAACAGGCTATAGGCCTGTATTGCATGACAGTTTTAGGCCTGTCCACTTTTGGCACCAAAGTAATGTTGGTAGTGTTAATTTGCTTCAGCAGTTGCCCTGACTGGAAGAAATCCTTCACCGCCTCACACACATCCTCCTCTACTATATGCCATGAATCTTTAAAAAATTGGCTTGAAAACCCATCTAGGCCAGGTGTTTTATCATTAGGGATACTGAACATCACCTATTTGATTTCTGCATTAGTGACAGGATGCATCAATATCTCTGCATGAGCAGCATTGCACACTGGTCCCTGATTCATAATAGTGGCCTTGACCCTGCTAGTTTCTGTTTTACTCCCCAAAAGATCAGTGTAGTACTGAAGGAAGCAATCTTGGTTTCCTTTTTGGTCTGTGACAATTAGTTCCTGCTGATTCTTTATCTGAGTAACTGCATTAGTAGTTCTTCTTGCTTTTAAGGTTCCATGAAAATAAGCAGAGTTGGCATCCCCCTCTTCCAACCATTTGGTTTTGGTCTTTTGTTGCAAAAAGGTTGTACAGCTAGTTTTCAACTGTCTATAATGATTCTGCATATTAGATTCCTGCTGCTTGAGATCAATATTCAGTGGTTGAGCACTCAAGTCTTTTTCTAATTGAGTCAGCTTAGCCAAAGTAATGGTTGTTTGTTGCCACTAGTACAAAAATCCCCTATTGCGTCAAGGGGATTACGTCGGTTCTAATATAACTGATGCAAATAGTACTTAATTTGGGCGGGAGTTCAATTTTACACTATAGACAAGGTATTTGCATCAGTTCTTAAGAAGGAACTGACGTTTTTGAGTGAGTACATTTGCGTCAGTTCTGCTTATAACTGATGCATTTGACTTAAAACTTATTTTTGCTTCAGTTCTTTTTAGAAACTGACGTATTTACCAATGAAAATTTGCTTCGGTTTTAAATTAAAACGTACATATTTACTCTAAATTAAAAAAAAATCACCTACGCGTTAATAATAGGGCAATTGTTGAGGAATTCGAATATACATTATTCTCTTCCATAATCAAAAGAAACCATTCCTCCGTTCAATTCCTCCGTTCGTCAGTTCCTCCGTTCGTCCATCTTCATCATCTTCATCAGTTCTTGCTTCTTCAACTTCACATACGTTCTTCAATTCATCGATTCATCAATATCAATTCCATAGCTGATTGTTGTTACTGCTGACGACGAACAACCCTAATTCTGCGCAATCGGGTATTTTTTCTGGGCAACCAATTCTTGTTCAATTTATTATATGTATTTAATTCTTTTCTTAATTTGATTTAGGGTAAGTTAATTCGGTCTATATGTTATTGATTGTTAATGTAATTGATGGGCATAACGAATAAATTGGTAACTTTATTTACTGTTAGGTTAGAACTGATCTCTGGCTTTGGATTTTATAAAATGGTATTACTCCAATGCCTTAAGGATTCCTGCAAATGATGAGGTAAAAGGAGGTTGTTTCGGGATGACCTATGAACAGGAAGAAGCGTCCCTCGCTCCATTAAAAACGGAAAAAAAGGGTATTTAGTCAGGAGAAAATAAGTAATGAGAATATCATTTCCCTATGCTTTCATGCCGTCGCCCTCCTCTTCACACCAGGTCGTTCACCACATATTTAACGCCAAGTTCTCCTATATGACACTGTCACGCTAGCTATCCTTCATCGGTCAATCAATCTCCCACTTTGACGCGCCGCTGTATGAATTGATTAAGGTATTATCAGAATTTTCTTATTGTTTCTCCATTATATTTAGTGTTATTGTTTGAATGACAGGGCAATAATTGAAGTGTGGTCTTATTGTTTCTCCATTATATTTGTTTTGTTCACTTTTATAATTGTTTGGTTTTAATCTAGTAATCATGAGGTTAATGGTAACCTTGTCTATGGCGTAGTAGCAAGTGGATTACTAAAAGTAAATGCATTAGTAAATCGCGATAATTAACTCTCTACGGAAGTAAGACCTAGTTTCTTGTCAGTACTGAAGTACTTACTAAACTATCGACTCAACTAAACTACTTCTGAAAATTCTCTCCGACATAGACCTAGTTACAATAAGGGATGCACTAAATGGATTTGAGTTATTAATATGATGATGATGTTCTTCTTGAACCTAAACTTGACGAGATGAATTGATCTTGCGTGAAGGACTTTTCCTTTTTTCAATTTGCATATCCGGAAAAATGGTCGATTTTTGGGATACTATGGTTGGTAGTTAACGAAAATCAGCTGCAACAATTCTTTGCTCATACATCGGCCGTGACTCCTGATTCTTGAATAGATACATTGTGCAATGCAGAGAAGTGATGTTTACATTCTAATTTAGTTCTAACTGCATGTGCAAATTTACCTTTTGACCTTTTATGATTCATATAATTAAAGAATGGTATTGCGACTAATTGTGTTTTAATTGAATAAGAACATACTTCTATTACTGTAATCCCAACAAACTTACAAATATTTGCCTTCATTTTTTCTTTTCTTCAAGTGTTGAATGCAATCCCTTTCTATCTTTGATTATTGTAATACAGTTGACACTTATTTTGTTTAATGATGTTGATATTTTTTTTCGACGGTCTTTCGAGTTTTGCAAATCTTGCCTCTTTGTGTTTGGACTTTGAATTTAGTTTACATATTTCATCCACTTATTATTTAAGCGCATGACATTTGAGTCAAGATATTCAGAACATTGTTTTCTGTTTTCAATGGACTATGTCAGAATAAAGAAAAATAGTCCACTAAAATACTAGGAGTATATTATTATGGATATTATGAATTGGCCAGACAATGCAACAGTTATAGAACTTTCATTTAGGTCAACTTGAAACAAGTTCTAATTGTTTCGGAACAATGGTCAGGTTGTGTACATCTAATTTCTCCTTACTAAAATCCCTTTTGATGAATATCAGGCCTCGTTACAAGTTGCAAATGCTTTAGAACAACCATTTGCTGATGGACAATTGGATCTTGTATGGTCGATGGAGAGTGGTGAACACATGCCTGACAAGAAGAAGGTTTGGTCCTCTCATCTGTGATTATTATTGGTTTCAGAATACTAACAACACTAAAACATCATATACTAACAACACTAAAACATCATATACTACTCTGGGGTATTGCTTCTCAGTTGTCAATATTCGTCTGACTTCTCAAAAAAGTTGTTGTCCTTAAAATTTTACTAATAATTATTAACATTGTTCCCTATTCATTGCTCGGTATTGCTCAGTTAGCTGGGTATTCCTCAAGGAATGAGACAGAGATAAAAGTCTGTAATATGGTATTCTATTTTCTAGTTGGGAATGTCTTCTTCTTGAGTTTATTCATAATGATTGTTGCTCGATGAATTAGGACAATCTTTCAGTCATCCTGGTGATATTCCCAGCCACCTCGCTCATGCTGTTTCAGCTCAGTTAAAGTGTCTTACATTCATAATGATTGTTGTTTACTATTACCTCCGCTCCTTTCTGTTTTACCCAATTTGACTTAGTACTTTAGTAGGCAAAACTTTTCGACTTTGGCTATTAGTTTCTGTAAATGTATGTATGATTAGAATCTCAAATGTGTGTAGTTGATTTATTAAACCAAATATTCTAATATATTGTCAGAAAAGTTTGGTCAGAATCGTCTTCTTTTTATCCAAAAAAACATATTTTTGGCGAGTAAAAGAAAATGGGATGCAGTATAAATCTTTTCCACTTTGTGCTATTCATGTTTTCCATTTTCATTGGAGCCGTATACTCACTATTATTCTTTGTTTTATCTTATAATGGAATATTGCTCGCAAATGGTTGCTCTTTATCCTTTTGAAGTAATAATCATTCAATGCAGTTAGCGACGAATTTTCATTTCGCGTCATCTAGAAATATGCTCTCTATGTTGTTAGCAAATGGTAAGGCTGTGTACATTTGAAACCCCCTACCCCGCCATTTGTGGGAGCCATTGAATCACTTGGGTAATGTTTATGTTGCTATCGTTGTTTCACACAGTGCATGTGCGTCTTTACACACAATAACCTATGGCCATGGGAGTTTCTCTGTGCAACTGTTATCTCGCTCAAAATGTGCCCCTCTTTTTTCAGGCTGATTTCTTCACCACTTATATCTTGTCCGATGGACTGTCTGGTTTTTCACTGGAGATATTGCAGCTTGGCCTGCTGACATGGGATACTATAAAGGCACATACATTTGGTAGGGGAAAGAGGAAGTCTCCTTATGTTTTTTCACTACCTTATTTCAGGGTTATCCCATTTGTTTGACTTGCATGAGGACGAGTGCAAACAATATGTAGGAATGAATATATGGCCAATACCGTCCACAAGTCTCATAAAAAGTTGGATATACATCCTCAATCTTTACTCTTGATTATTTATCAGCTCTATTTTTCTCTATTAAGATTATCAATTCTTATTTAATGGCCCCATAGATTCATCTATTGTTATGTATCATTTTTGTTAGATGAGGTAATTTCAGTCTCATGTTTATCAATAAGCTTGTGACAGGTGGATGTACCCATCTATACAGCAGGTATTGGTATCAATCCCTCAGATATAACGAAGCAAGGATTCATATCAATATTTTTCTTCTACTAGCTACCATTCCGTGACTACTAATAACTAAGATAGATATCTGTAATGTGCTGCCGAAATTTCGGTAGCGGATTTTTTTTAAAAACATAAAAATAGAATACATCAGTTCTTACAAGAAATGACGCAAATGGTAATTAGTTATTGCATCGGTTTTGAAAAGAAATGATGCAAAAAAATAGAGCAAAAGAGTCAGTTCCTATCATAACCGATGCATATATTAGTAAACTTGGCGCTAAAACAACATATCAAATACATCAGTTTTAACAAACCTGACGCAACAAGTAGAGAAAAAACGTCAGTTTCGTTTATAACCGACGCATATACTATTCACTTTTGCGCGAAATTAAGGTACTAATTGCATCAGTTGTTGGGAAACTGACGCAAAAGCTAAGCGTAAAAGCATCCGTTACTGGAAAACTGATGCAAAAACTAAGCTATTTGCGTCGGTTCTTCTAGCAATTGCATCCGTTGTATTGTAAGAACTGATGCAAATGATACATCAAATGCATCAGTTGTATACTAAGAACTGATGCAAATATCTATTTTTTGCGTCAGTTTCAGAACCGACGTTTCAATAAACGTCACCTCCAAAAACGTCAAGCAAGAACCGACGCAATAAGTCATATAGAACGGACACAATAGGGTGTTTTTGTACTAGTGTGCTCAATATCAGAGAATTTTTCTTTATTCAGAGCTTTCAAAGGTATCTTAAGACCCTACAGCTTCTTGACTACTCTAAACATATGAGTACCATCCACCTGGCATTGCCACCCTTGCTGAACAATGGCCTCAAATTGATCACATTGGCTCCACATGTTAAAATATCTGGACCCCCTTGTATGGTTTGGTTGTCCAGGACCTGTGGCTATTACACAAGGGCAATGGTCAAACAAACCCTCTGGCATGAAGTTAGCTCTAGCTTCAGTCGTATTATTTAGCCATTGCTCATTCACTAAGCACCTGTCTAGTCTACTAAATACCCTTTCTTCTGGATTCTGCTTGTTATTCCAGGTGTAGTAAGAACCTAGGGCAGGGCTATCAATAAATTCACAACTATCAATGCAGTCCTGAAATGGTGCAGCCTCTGCCAAGTTAAAGCTATCACCTAGTCTTTCCTCCTGATTAAGGACACAGTTAAAATCTCCTACTATTATTCAAGCCCTCTGCACGGTCCCAGCAATGTGCTTCAGGTCTGTCCAAAAAGCCTCTCTTTCTTGTTTAGCATTAAAGCCATATACAATTGTCACATGATACTGTAACCCAAATTGAATGTCCTCAACTAAGCAGTGAATCAATTGAGGAGTGTAAAGAATAGGTTGAATGTTACACTTAGTGTGATCCCATAGAATCAAAATTCTACCCCCATTATGCAGATGAGTGTTTGAAGTAATGCTCCACTGAGCAAAATTATTCCTAGCTACCTCATTATGTCTAATTCTTTTTATTTTTGTTTCTAATAAACCAAAAAAACCTACATTATTAATAAGCAGAAAATTATATATTTCCCTCTGCTTCTCATCCCTATTCATCCCCCTCACATTCCAAAATCCAATAGGGATCATTGGGAACTGTAGGGGGTAGGGTTAACACTTACAGGACTTGCCTCCTTATTCTGCCCACCCGTGAGCATCTGTAAAAAGGATGGACTCCTTGGTGCTGCTGCATTGATTGTTTCCTTCCCGGTAAAAGTCTGGCTAGGTCCTGGTCTATTCTCATTCTCCTGCACTGGTCTGTTTTGTGATATAGTTTGTACTGGTTGCTTCTGCAGTGGAGAGGCCTATGGTTTTGGTTTCCAAACCTGTTTAGGTTGCTGCACTAGAGGTCTAGGCTTCCCTACTCTACAGTTCTCATGCTCATGTCCCAATCTCTTGCATTTGGTACACATAACTGGTAGCCATTCATACTCCACTTTTACTTCAACAAGTGATCCTTGTTCATCCAAGAATTTAATTTGTTTTGGTAAGGCCTGACCAATCTTCATTTCAACTAACACCCTAACAAATCCAAGTCGTGTCGTTGCTTCAGTATAAGGGTCTTTCTGAATATATTTCCATACTAGAGATGCCAATTTTGGTAAACTGTGTCCCCAGAATTTCAAGTGTAAGTTATGTAGTCTAATCCATACTGACACCTGCTTAACCTCCTCTTTTTCTAGGTCTACATTGGCCTGCCATTGTTTAACCACAAGCGGCTTATTATCGAAAAGGTAACATCCACCATTCAAGACTGCTGATTGTATCTCCTTTGTTTCAAATCTGACCATGAAGATTCCATTTGGCAGGAGAGATATTTTGTCAACTTTGTGTATATTCCATAATCTTTTGAGGAATCCCTCCATCACTGGCCATGGAGGTTGAGCCCCCACAACAAAGCCATAGACTGCAGTTTCCCAGTAGGTTAATTCCTCAACATCCTCTGGTTGCAGTCGCAGTAATGGTTCATTCACCGTTTCTATTTCAGGAATAGATTTATCACCTTTTATGGTGAACCATGGTGCTTCCTTGTCTGCATTAGTATCAGTAATAGGGTTCTGAGTATCATCATCATCCTCATCATCAGAACCAACGTCAAAAGGTGCTATGCCAATAGGATTCTGCATAGTCTTCTCCATACTCTGTTCTGGTCCTTTTCCATCATCATGGGTCGTGGTATTAGTGACCGTAGAATTATCAGCCTGTTGTTTCTTCTTTTTGCTTTGTCGCTGAGACGCTGAGTGATAATGCGCAATGGAGGAGAGCTTGAAGATCCGGCCATGGATGCCTGAGAATCGTTCAGTGATCGCCTCCAGAGAGCTCTCTCCTCCAGAGAGCTCTTTAGGGTTTTTTTAGATTGATCTTTTTATTTACTTTTAATATTTACTCTCATTTCATTCTATATTATATATAATTCTATATATAATACATTTATACGACATATATAAAATAAAATTTCATAAAATCAAATCCGGCACTTTTTTTTAAAGAAGATAAAGGCACAAGGCAATAACATGTGTATAAAACTTGAATTAATGAAAAAACATTCAATAATATTAATAAATAAATAAAATAATGAATTCAACCATTAAAAAAAATTGAAAATTATTTTTCAATACTATAGTCTATGCATAAAGAAGGGGAGCCTTGGTGCACCGGTTAAGGTGTTGCTTTGTGACCGTGAGGTCACGGGTTCAAGCCCTGGGAGCGGTCTCTTGCCAAAATGGCAAGAGAAGGCTTGCCCCCATTACACCCTTGTGGTGGGGCCCTTCCCCAGACCCTCGCCTAGCGGGGATGCCATCGTGCACCGGGCTGCCCTTTATAGTCTATGCATAAAATAATGAGAATTTAGTACTAGAAAAACATTAAAAGTGTCAATCCTTTTGTAATAAGTACAAAAAATACTAAAAAATAATTTCATAAGTCAAAAATATGAGAAAGTAAGAACATCGAAATAATTTGTAACAAATTTAATAGTAATGAAAAAATAGTGAAAATAAATGATTGTGATAATAATATTGTCAGTAGATCTAGAAATTTAAAGCGGAAAACTGTTATAGACCTAAAATAGTATAATACTCCTATAATACACAAAACGCATCATCATATTTTACTATTAATGAAAAGACACTATTAAGAATGAAAAAAATAGACTAATTACTTTGCGAAAAAAGTTGTTTGAGAAATATGCAAGAACAAGTTGTAAAGCCTAAATATTCAAATTCAGAATTTTATCTGCAAAAAAACTTAATAGTCATCAAAACAAAAATAGAAATTAAAAAAATCATGATTTCAATTATTTATGATAAACAAAATAGAAGGTTAACAATAATAATAATACCAAATCTATATACATTTTTTAACAAACGGAAAGATACTACATTCTTTTTTAAAAATAAAATGGAGGAATAATAATTAACTTTACATGAATTCGTATAGAAAGATACTATTTTGGAGATTTTAAAAATAAAAAATAAAAATAAAACAACAATTAACCTTCATATTATAATTCGCTAATTCAGTATTGACTTGCCTATCGTATAAAATGAACAAAATACAAAAAATTATTTTAGCGGAATTATTATTATTGATAAAATTTATGTGAAAAAGTTTTGAAGTACTAAAATAACATAAGATTAACATAAAATTGATCAAGTAATGTTACATCTCTTACATATACTTCCAACTTTTTCTGAATATTTTTTGGTTTTAGGGAAATCATGTAATTTGCTTATCTGAGCGAATACTAAAGATTTATACCGAATTGATACAAAAGCGAATTGCGAATTTGTTCGCTTGAATCAATTCGAAATTCAGAGGAGGTGAGTGAATTTGGTATCCCTACCAATAAGACAATAATTATATCACGTTATTTGTGTAAATTTAATCTCGCATTTTTCATCTTTTAAACATCTTTTATTACGACCCGTGCATTTTTTGCACGAGAATAAAACTAGTAAGCAAAGAATGAAACGTCAGTATTTCCCTATAGTAATGGTCATTATGGCGGTTAATGATGGGAATAATGGTGTAGCAATTAAGAATTTTTTATCAGCATTTTCCTGCATTTTGTGTAGCAAATGCTACAGCATAGTAATACGTGGGTCTGTCCATGCACGCACGTTAAGGATCAATTGTTTTTAGTTTTATGAAAGAAATAGTTTTTCATAAAATTTAAAATGTATGTTTTATTTTTTGTATGTGTTATTTTTGTATTCATTAGTTTCTCTATAAAAAATTGGAATTACTCTTTCACATACGGATTTTTCATAAAAATTCCGTATACTACCTTTGTTCCAAAACATAATCCCTCCTTCCAAAATATACGCAAATAACTCTTATATATGCATTTTTACCCTAAAATTGAATCAATTGCTCTAAAAACATTAAAAAAAAATGGATTATAATTCTTCAATTATTGGAGTAATAATGTTCATAACGATTATTAATGTGTTTTATTGAAATTATTAATTTTATTTTATTAAAATTATATACATAGCGATTAACTTTGACGGTCAACGTCAACGCCTTTGAATTATCGGCATCCATCATATTGTCGCCCATTGTTTACTGTGTTATTGCCCGACAATATGTCGGCGTCTTGCGGTCTTGTTGCAGTGTTGTGTTGTGTCGTGGGTGTTGGCTGATATTGCAGTTTTTATTCTTCCTTCTTTTTTTCTTTTTTCTTTTTTAATTTTTAATATCACATATTTACCTTTTAATTTTTGTTTCTGTTTTAGTTTTTTTTAGCTTTTATTTCTTCTTTTTTTAAATTTTTGTGAGGTAGGGGAACGGAGTTGTGACGGAGGGGAGATCAATATAGCAGTTGATTTAAGGAGATGAAGGATGAGAGAAAAAATCAATTGAAGGAATGATAAAAAAAATGACAAGGATAGTTTGGTAAAATCGTATGTAAAAGAGTAAAATCTGTATGTGAAAAAACACGTCCCTAAAAAATAGCTCTTATAGAATGAAATTGGAGTTTCAAGGATCTCAATCATATTAACAAGTTGGACAAAATGAATCTTATTCACATGAATATTGGCTAAATGTACATTATTATTATTAGTATTTATGTCTCCAATACAGTTAAAAGACTACTTAAAGTATTTAATTTTTAATCCACATATCATTTTTATATTAATTAATACATAATTCATCTATATTAATTAATTACTATATTATTCATTTATTTATAAAATATTGAAAAATATCAATTTTGGTTATCTATTTATTTATACAATATTATAAAAAAAACAAGACTAGTATCTTATTATTAATACCACAAATTTAGTTAGACCTTAAATTTGAACAAAACAAACGCGTAAGATGAAGTTTGAAAATGTGATGAATATTTCATAACTCAACAATGGAACTTACATAATAAATAAATAAATGTTATGAAATATTATAGTATAATATTATATGGATGTCCATATCTTCTAATATCTTAGAGTGTTTTATCTTTTGGAAACTCTACCTCATTGTATATGTATATATACCCCTCATAATGGAATGAGAACCTACTTTTGTCTCTCTTACTTTCTCTCTATAATTCTCTCTTGTCTTTGTTTCACAACACGTTATCAGCACGAGTCTTCACCGACTGAGCGAGAAGGAGCGAAGAGGAATTAATAATCTTAATTTGACATATATTATTCAGATTTGATAATTAGAAGATTTACGTAAAATCGTAAATCTTATTTTATTATATTTGTATGCAACGTAGTGATTGTGGTTGACGCTATGTATGTGAGACTCCGAGTATTCAAAGGACTCTGAGTATTCAAAGGAATTCTCTAGAGTAAGAGGCAGATTCCTTTGCTAATTAATGGTCTCATCGAGGGCACTCTTTCTCATGTGACTAGGAGCATTCTACCGAAACGAAGGAAGCTTTTCTCTACCGGTACGCACGTCATATCATGAGTTAATCTTATATTTTATTACTTATTTATGAAATTTATCATTAACGTATATATATTATTAGTTTGTTGACGTATATTTATGTATTAACAATGATGGTTAATTCGCGGAGCAATAGCACTACCTATTGTTGAATTATTACGTTGTTTTATTCGTTTTCTTATACGAGAAAAAAAAAAAATTATTTTAAACTTTCTTTAATGAATATGTTGAATGCGTTGGTTTATTCGTGACCTCAATTGTTATTTGTAATACCGTAATAATAATAAGTACGAGAACATATTTCTTGATTATTATAATAATTAGTTTGGATATATGTTATTATTGAACATGAAGGTTTATATATGGGTCAACAAGTTTTGACAAAGGACATATGATATTATTTTAGAACTAAGTTTCATAGGGAAACATCTTTTGAAAAAGGACATATCATATAATTTTGGGTCTATTTTATATAGATGGGGAGATATGTCATAATGTCAATATTATGACTTTGACCTAAAGCTCAAAGTTTTAAGGATGTAAATTTAACACTGTCTCATAAGGGAGATATGTTTATATTATGACTTTGACGTGAAGTTCAAAGTTTGGTGTAAATTTAACACCGTCTCATAAGGGAGATATGTTTATAATATGACTTTGACCTGAAGTTCAAAGTTTTAAAGGGAAAATATAACACCGTCACATCAATACAATATATTCATACCGTATTTTGGACTTGAAGTTTCATAGGGAAACACGTCATACTATCTTGGGCCTGAAGTTCCAAAAGATTTATTTTATAAAGATGGGGAGATCTGATATTCATATTGTATTTTGGCCTGAAGTTCATAAGTTTATATTATCTAAGGCAAGTGGCTAGAAGTTCACATGAAAGCTAGTGGCCAGAAGTTCACAGCTGCGATTTTGATACGCATTTGAGTTTTAAACGAATAAAACGGTTTTATTCAAGGGAAATTATTTCTAAATTGATTTTTGTTCACCTGAAGTTGAACAGTATAATAATATTTGAAATTAGATCCAATCCTGAAAGTGAATGTGACATCTCATAAAAGACTCTGCCGGTGACAGAGATCGATAGCATGGCATAATGATAAGCCTAGAGTGAATGAAAAAAAAAAAAAAGGAAGACTCTGTCGGTGACAGAGATCGAAAACATGGCATAATGATAAGCCGAATAGTATAATGAGAATAGTATAATGAGATTGAAATTGGATCTATTCTTGGGAATGAATGTGACATCTCATAAAGGCTCTGTTGGTAAAAGAGATCGAAAACATGACATAATGATAAGCCTAGTGATGTGGCTTAAATTGCGTTTTATAATGTGACATTTGATGAAGTCTTTATTGAGTTTAAAGACGTGGCCTTATTGAGTCAAAGATTTATTCATTGAAAGAAATGAAAATATCTCAGGAAAGTAAATATCTTACAAGAGTCATGTAAGACTCATATATGCTCGAAATTTGATACGAGAAAGGATGAATTATTTATGGGTTGAAATTTGAGCTTTACACTATGGCCTGAAGTTCATAGTGGTTGCAAATAATAAAATTATGGCTCGAAGTTCATAGTATTTACCTATATAGAATTATGACCTGAAGTTCATAATGTTTACAAATATTAAAACTGTGGCCTGAAGTTCACGGTGGGGATTACATTTTTGAGTAATAAAGCAAGAATAAACTTGGGGTTTATTCATAGTTCTCAAACGCTCATAAACTATGGCATATGAGATTTATTAACGATGCAACACGGTATAATGAAAAAAATATATGATTTGAATATTTTATAAGTGGTATTTTGCCTCCATGTGAAATTATTATTTTATTGGAGGAAATTATGTCATCGGTAATCCTCAAATATGAGGACGTGATGTATTTATTTTGAAACACTTATATTTCTATCAAAAGTGGATATTTATTATACTCTTGAAAGAAAGGTGATAATGTGACGCTCATATGGTATTATGAGGTAAATCGTCGAAAAATACAACTAATTTTTAAGTTGTTGGAACCTTTGTGGTTAAGAGAATAATTGATTTGTAAGTTAAACTATGATCAATTTACATATGTAATTATCATGTTATACAACACATTAAAAGGATGTGATAAACATGGGTATGTCATCATTGAACATGTTGACGATTATAATTATTGGTCATTTGAGAAAACTCAAAGAGAAATATATTTCCTATTGGAATATTGATGAGTCTTGCCTACATATATGGGACACTTATTGTGTCATTTGTCACATCAACTATCAGGTTGAATAAAGTATTGCTGACTACAAATTTAGCAAGAAAAATATAGTCAACTTAGGGTGGCGTGTGATAAGTGAAATCATTGAGACACAGCCGATTTTTATTAAAGATTGCCATGGATTATGGGCAACTTGGAAAGTTGACATGAAATAATTCAGATGTGACATATTAAGGCCATCCGGGTTCTTATTATACCCGTTTTGATAAACCTGAAGTTTATCTTAAGGAAAATATAAGTGTTGAAACTCTCCCGTGTAAATTTATTAAAAGCAAGACATTACACGGAGATTGAATATATTCGATATTGGAGATCTAACAACTACTTAATAAAGAACTTAAATGTTCATTTATGGATTGTCATTATATAAAGGGGCTTGTAGCCACATAATGATTTTTTCTAAGTAGTTATTGTGTGGTAATCACAGCTTATTATATGAAATCTTTAGTCTCCAAATTGGGCATTGTGATTCAACACATTTAAAATCCAACTGCATTATATGGTTATTATACAAAAAAAATCCCAATATAAATTCTCATCGGTGAAATGAGAAATTAAGGTCTAAAGTGGTTATGGTTTTTACCACCTTAGGGGGAGAATGATAAGGAAAAGCTGGTAAAAACAAACAAGTATATTATCCCCAACCTGGACATGTTCAGCGGTTTGTTTCAAATATGAAATACATCACATATAGGTTCATGGAATTAAAATGATGGTATTCATTTAATAATGAAGATGTATTAATAATACCGCTTTGATCATCTTATCAAAAATGTGATATGTTCATACAATGAAATCTATGATTTAATTATAGACAGATAGCCCTATATGTGGTATAGCGAGCTATAAATTAGTCATAGAAAGTTGGTGTAACGAAAATTGGATTCTTGCCAGTTTGAACAACAAACACACAAGAAAGGTAGTGTGAAAGTCATATCGGTTCAATTATTTTAAGTAATAAGAAAATGGCAAGCATGAGCAGTTGGTACTCTTACAGAGTAAAGAAGTTTGGATGTCCCGGAAAGGACATAGATATCTGAATGATAATAGATGGCCTATATAGAAAAAGAAATGGTACCGTATATATTCAGATATCACTGATTCAGTACTGACAATATCACGAGATATTGAAATTATATCGATAGGTTAAGGAACCGATATGCAATTGCGCGCGGAATTTAATGGACTAGATAATGGGGATCTTATAAATAAGTCCAATTTTATTGTCGACACATAATCAATGATTATGAATGAGCTCATGGACCGGAAGTCCATTTATTCACCGGAAGTCATTTTAAGTTATGAATGTTAGGAAACAAAATTGTACAGTTTGCATTATCGAGTCATCATCATGTGCATTTTGAGATTTAGTTCATCATTGCATTTAGTTTTAATATTTACATTATTATGTGTTTTAGAATGTTGAATAGAATCGGTTACATATCATATGCATGCACGTGATTTATTATTTTGTTTTTATTTGATAAATATTTAAAAAGGAGAAATATTATCTTATGAGATACTCCAACGAGGATAACTCCTTATAGGAGCCTCTTATAAATGATCATCAAATGGTGATGATTTATTGAGTTTTGGGAACTCAGGATTATATATGAACCTCTACGACACGATTGAAAGGTTATCGTGATTATTTCCAAAATGGAAAATTCAAACTCATGTAGAGTTACTTCAAGGAAACTATTATTGTCTCAATTTGAAGTTTGAGAATATGAGAATATTATTTAAATGAGCTTCATGCTAAACATTTGAAATTAGTTTATGGTCCAGAAGTATCATATTAGTTGGAAAATATTGTAGTCAAAATCTACAATGAGGATGTCAATCAATACATATATGGTTTAGCAAAGAAAATAGCTCAAATGTATTGGGTGATTTATTCAATGATTATCGTATTGATTCTCCTTAATACGAGGAATTAAGGAATGATGGCTACACTCTTTTTCCCTTCGACTAGGTTTTTGTCCCAACGGGTTTTTCCTAGCAAGGTTTTTAACGAGGTAGCAATATAAGCGCATTATTACGCTATAGTTATGATCGTCATTATTGTTGAGATGACAGTTATTTTCGACATATAATGTCATGTCGTTTTTGTGGAGAAGAATCATTTTTGTGGAAGTATCAATTGAAATGAAGATCCAAGATTTGTTATGAAATTATTATATCCAGAGTTTGAGTTATCAAAGAAATGTGATATCGAAACTGTCAAGGATTTCTATTGACCGGAGATTCAAGTCTATTAACTACAATGGGTATTACTTCAACGATCGAGAAGTTATATCAAAGCATGGATCATTTCAAGATTTATCAAGTTATGTCATCATCAGGGGGAGTAACACGCGCTGTACTCTTTTTCCTTAGCTATGGTTTTGTCCCACTGGGTTTTCCATGGAAAGGTTTTAACGAGGCAGTTTTGCTATGCGTGTTTGAAGATTAGTGTACTCTTTTCCTTTACTAGTGTTTTCCCACGAGGTTTTTCTAGGAAGGTTTTTAACGAGGCATCTTCTTCAGCGATGGACATCCAAGGGGGAGTGTTATGAAATATTATAGTATAATATTATATGGATGTCCATATCTTCTAATATCTTAGAGTGTTTTATCTTTTGGAAACTCTACCTCATTGTATATGTATATATACCCCTCATAATGGAATGAGAACCTACTTTTGTCTCTCTTACTTTCTCTCTATAATTCTCTCTTGTCTTTGTTTCACAACAATAAATACATTATTTAATTAATTTAAACCTTAATACACTTATGTTGATGTGAAAAGATAGATTAGACATATTAGTGACACATATAATTCTATTGACGATATGGATAAGAAAAAATAATATTTACAAATTTTGCCTCTATCAAAAAAATATAAACAATTAAGTATACATTTTATGATTCTTGAACATTTTTTCTATTATTATCAAATTTAAGATAGCCATAATATCAATCAAGGTTCATGACTTTTGAGCGTGATGTTAAAAATACAATACTAAGCATCTTACTATGTCACGTGTTATTACAAACAAAGTCATATCTAAAATCATGTGTCACACTTATAAATACAAAATAAAAATAAAAAATGTTAGTTGTAAACACAAAAATAATTTAATAAAAACTATTTATTTTCCTTTCCTAAGTTTGGTTATTAACCTACATATTTATTTAACTTTTATTTCTTTATTTAACAAGATTACTTTTTGGTTTTCCTCATCATTTGTAATAGGTTACTATTTAACTTAACTTATCATTATTTTTACAAAATTTAAAATTTAGGATTTTTAACAAATTGATATAGATGATATATTAAGACTAACATTTATTAAATTTCATAACTGTGCTACTATTAAAAAATATGATTTATAAGAAATAAAATATTGAGATAAAAATTCCTCTAATTTAATTAAAAAGTATGTTTTAAGCTATTTACACTGAACTTAAATTTATCATTCTAAAAAAAAGAAAAACAACAAAGAGTAACAATCAAACGCTATGCATTAATTTGCCCTTTCGTCTTCACTCACTAACTTCATATACCTAGATAACAAATGGACATACAAGCTTCTATATAGAAAATTTAGTACATAATTTATCTATACAATCTAATCTAACTAAAAGCAACCTTAAGCATTTTATTTTTTGTTACATAGCAACTACACTAAATTAGTAATAAAATTACATTAAAATATTTATTAATAATTAATTTTGTTCATGTTCATGGACCCATGTTGCTGGTGGTTTTGGAGGTGAATACTTTATAATTATAGGATCAATAATGTAAAATTTAATTTCGATTTATATATTATTTATAGTTTCCAATGACTGTCGACACGTTCTCATTCACGTCAAATTAAAATAACTCTTATCTCAAATTTTTATAATGAGTTTACGCATGAGTGTCGTGAATTAATGAATTCATTTAAGGTACTATTAGTATATTAATTAAAATACCAACTAATAAAGTACAATATATACTTTTAAAAATAAATTAGAGTTGTCAAAAAAATAAGTCATTAACTAACTAACTTTTTTGTATTTTAAGACTATCTCTTTAAATGGATAATCTAATTGCTCAGACAAATCTTAAAAATATAATATAATAATAAACTAAAACAGATGAACCGGTGAATTTCACGGGTCACAAACCTAGTTAAGAATGAAAAATTTACTAAATTATATTAATAACACCAAATTGTATAAAATATAATATAACTAAATTGAAAAATGAAATTATCAACTTGAAAAATATAATATAATAAAATAAAACTATTACCATTTCTATATTGAAATTGAGAATTAAATTGAGAATTCTCGACTTGTGATCGACGGTAAATGGCTTTCATTTCTTCTTAGTATATAATCTACTTTCCACTTTTTTGTTAATTTTTTTAATAGAAATAAACTAACAATTATATGACGATAGAAATTTAAGAGAATTATAGATTTACGAGAGTATTTTTTAAATTTTTGTTGTAGGAGGAAATTTAAGAAAATTATGTTGAACTTGAAATTGAAGAGAATTATAAAAGAATTTAGAAGAGAGTTGATAGGTAGATGAGTTGTGTGGTAATTGTGTTGGAGAAATAGGAACATACATCAGATGTATTACCTCACACTTTTCTTAGTTTTTGAGCATATGAATAATTTTTTTGAGCATATGAATAATTTTTTTGGCTTATGAATATTTTTTGGAGCTTTTTATTTGTTTTTGAGCATGAGTTTTTTAGCTTATTACGTCAAACTTTATTTGTTTTTTAGTATATGTGTATTTTTTCTGAGCTTAGAAAAATTTATAAGTTAGATTTTAATTTTTTTTCGTTAAAACTAAAATATAACTAAGTTTATATTGCAAGTTTTTGAGCTTAATGTTTTAATAACTTAACTCAAAAACTTTATACCTATACTCATAATTTTTAAAACAAAATTCAAAATCTTTTCTATAAATGCTCAAAAAGTATAAAATTAGTGGTAGTACATGAGATGTATGGTCCTCCTACTAATTATGTTGTGTTAATGGGGTATTTATAGAAAAAAATTGTGAATTTGAAGAAATTTTTAAAAAAAGAAGAAAAAAGAGGACAAAGCAACGACTACTTACTTAGTAAGTCTTGCTTGTAACGGGTCACCATTTGTGACGGATATTTTGTGAGATAAAATGGATACAAAATGAGTTAGTGGAGAAAGAGGATCACATGAATAGTGTCGAAGAGAGAGAAAAAGTGGGTATTTTGTGAGAGAAAACGGTATCCGTCACAAGTTTGTGACGGATACCGCCGTTACAAATGAGATATTGTACTACTTACTAGCCCCTAAGTGTACTTCAATTACCTCAATTCTAACAACTTCAATTAAATTCAAACCTTAATTCCAACGGCTACTTTCCATTCCCACAACAGCTGCTTACAGTATAGCTGTCCAAATGCGGGTTTGAGTCAGATATGGATCGGGTTAAAAGGAAAAAGTATGCCCTATAAGATTATAGCGGGCGGGTTGGGCTAAAATAGCGGGCCACTTCTCTTTGCCTTTACCCGCCCAACTGTTAAATTCGGGCAACCCGTGGGCTGATGGGCTCATATTTTTCTGTCAACTTTTGAGAAATTAATTAATTAAGTAATTAACAACGCGATAAATTTACAAAGCCGACATTGAATTAAGTTTTTAGTTCTTAACATCAATACACAAAATAAAAGGACGACTAAATTGATCATCTGAATATAAGTTTCAAAATCAAAACAAGATTAAAAAATAAGCAAAAATTAATTATATATTAATTGCTCATATTAGTATAGCGGGCTGGATGGGCCAGCCCGTTTTACATTTCTCTTGTCCGTACTTGGCCCATTTACTAAAATGGATTGGGCCGGGAACCCGGCCCATTTTTTCAAAAAAATGATGTCCAAACTCGGTAAAAATTTGGGCCAGTTGGGCCAGGTTTTCGGACGGTACCGCCCGTGAACAACTCTACTTACAGGCTTACAGCTTGTACATGGGCTGTCGGGCCGGGTGCACGGGCTGGTTTACGGGTTACACATACGGGTCACCCTTCGGACTAGGCTCCAAAAATTGGACCCGGACCCGATTCCTTCATCCATACAGGCCGGGCCGAGTTTGGACCCGGTGAGACGGGACGGGTTAGACCGGGGTTCAATAACGGATCGGGTTCGAAATTGCCAATTCCAACCCGCACTCTTGACCAACCCTAGTACACAGTCCACGGTACACAATAGTGCAGCTTGAAAATTTTTATGTTTACGTTTTTGCCCCGACGATTCACTGTACGTAAGTAGTTACGTGACCCGTTAGGACTATTACTGGAAATTTATAGAGATTATAGCATCACAAATACTGCGTACTATTATTCGAAACCCTAATTGACGAACAATGAGATTCAATTCTTGCCACGTAGAAAAACTTCGTTTTTATCGGGCTAAAATCCACTCTTTGGAGGATGAATTGGGGAAACTCAAAGCTGAACATCTTTCTTGCGATGTTCAACGTCGTCGATTGGATAGAGAGTTGGAGGTTAAAAATGACGAATTGGTATATTTAACGACGAAATTAGGGAGGTATGATCAAGCATCGGAGTATAACAAGGAGATTGAGGCAAAATTGGAGAAATTGATGGAAGAGCAGTTAGCTTGGGATTTTGAGCGTCGTAAATTGGAGAGAAATTTGGAAGTAAAGAATGATGAATTGGAAGTTTTAAGTAGGAGATCAGGGTTTAGCCAGGATAACGAGGCGGAGGCTTTTAAGACGTATAACGTGGTGCTGCAATATATTCGGAAGGCAGAGGAAAAAGTGGAGGAATTGAAGAGGGGATTTGATAAGGAAAGGGGAGAATTACTGGGAAAATTAAATGATTTGAGGGACGTTTTGACGGAAAAAGAGGTGGAATTGGGGGAATTGAAGGGTAAATTGAGGGGGAAGGAACAAATGGAGATATGTGGGAATTTGGAATCAGGTATTTGGAATTTCACAAAGCTTGTTTCTTTATTAATATGGTTTGCTAATTGTAAACAGAAATCCGCTTCGTTCCATTTTTATTGTCCCCTTTTCGACTTCTCCCACTGAATTTGTTCTAAATTAGTTGTGTTCTTTCCGATACTACCTTGATGTTTAAGTGCCACTTATTCATCAGTGGAAAGTAGTGTTTGGTGTTTTGTTCACATGTTTGTGGTTTTGATTTGTTATCGGAGTAGAGTGCTGGTGATTTTATGACACAAGTTTGATCTATCTCAAACGAGTAATGTTTGCTGGAACAGTTGATGTGTATTCTGGTTTGTACTACTTCAGAAAGATATTCCTTCCGACTCTGTTGTTTGCTTACAATCTGTGTGAGACGTATTTTAATCAACAGTAAACCATAATTAGAAGTTTAGAACGGATGGGGAAATATATACCGTGTTTGGATACTTGAAGAGGATTTTCATTAACCAGGAGCAATTTTGTTTGGCTTCAAAAGAGCCATGATGAGGATATATAGTTATGAGGTTGCGTTGGATGTTTAGTAGTTGTATTTTTGGGGATTTAAGAGTCCTTCCTCTTCCATTTGGTTGCTGCATTATGATGGATGTGAATATGTGATACATGAGACTTAGGCTCTATTCTTTCCGTCTCGGCTGAAACGAGCTGAATTGGAGTAATTGGAGTAGAGTTTAATTGAACTAAATTGTGTGGAACTGAGGTGAAATGAATTTAGTTGAACTAAAAGTTAATTTTGTAAAGAGATTAACTAAACATAATTGACTGAGCGTAAATAAAACCTAACGAAATATAGGCGAAAGGAGCTGAAATTAAGCCAGAATAGGGCCTTAGTTCGCCCCATATTTATGTAGAGATAATATTTTGTCTTGATTACAAATAGGAAGTAGGTATCTGGTGAGAGAAACTTGTTGTAGATAAATTGTTACTATTTCTTTAAAGCTGTCATGAACAGTAGGTTGAGATGTTGCCAGAGCCAGACTATCTAATATCTATGGTCCTAAGAAATGAACCCATTTACCCTTTGCTTTTTTCTCTCTTCTCCAGATCCAGCTTCTGAAAGCCAGGTCAATGATGGGAAATGCTCTTTGAAGTCCAGAAAACGTAGAGAGTTTGCGGAGCCGACATTGCTTTCTGAGAAAAAGTTTGTAGGACAGAATTGGACAGCTTCTAGTGATGCGAGTGACCACAAACAAGACGTAGAAGTAACTGGCATGCAAATCTTCTTGAAAACCCTTAGTGGCAAGACAATAGTCATCAGAGTCAAACCCTCTGAGACAATCGGCAGCCTCAAGTCCAAGATCCAAGTCAAAGAGAGCATCCCATCACACCGACAACTTCTATTCTTCTCGGGAAAATCGCTTGAAGACAGCCGCACCCTTGCCCACTATAACATCACAAAGGAATCCACCATCCACATTATGCTCCGTCTTTGTGCTTAAAAATCTACCAAGCAGAAATGTGTTTTTATAGTAGTCGTATGTGACTATATTTACATTTAATATGATTTTCTTTATGAGATATCGGCGTTTGTAGTTGGGATCATTTACGTCATTCACTTTAGTTTTGCCTGTCCGAAAAAGTGAATGTAACTTTAAGATTCATAGCAACTGGTCTAGATGAATATTTTGCGGTCGATGATTCAAATTATGACATAAAGCAAGAATAATGAAGACCTCTTTTTTCCTTATCTACTGATGTGCAAATGTAATATAGGTCGGAATGTAAATTCCTGCACTTTGCTTAAGCTGAAACTTGGCTATTTTGTCAATATTAAGAGTTCTGGTTGCTCTCGAAACCTCAATATGTTGTCCTCATCTTTCTCCACTTTCATGGCCTCATCAATGGTACAACATGAAGTCTTTGTGCTTATATTTCTGTTAGAAAAGCTTCCTTCATTGGACCAGGTTTTTAGTCATTGTTTTCCCCTTCTCTTAGGTGGGTTGTACAATGTACACTACTTGTACTTTAACCTGGCTCAGTTATTGAAATGATTGCCAAGAATTAGACCAGTTGAGCGTGTGGGGTCCTGGGTCTGGCTAACAAGTGACCGAGTGAGGTCTGAATATGTATAGGGTCGCATGGGCTAGCTTTTAAGGGTATCGGGTTAGACTAAGATCAAAATACTCGTAAAAGATAGTGTCTACTGTCTAGGGTCTTTACTTTACCAACTGTATAAACCGAAAAAGTAAATAGAATTATGCCATGTTTAAACTGACTCGCTGTTTACAGTTCATATCGGGTTTGAGTCGAAAAGAAGGGTTATTACGTGTTATTTCGGGTTGGACTACGTACGGACTTACATCTCGTTTTTTAAATCCAATAGCGTTTGTCAGGTATACATGCAAATATGCAATTGAGTTTATGTAACCAAACGTCACACTCCGTATGTATTATGACCAAAGGGGAAATAAAACAAAGAGGTACAATAAAGCCATGGAGTTTAACAAAGAGGTACAATAAAGCCATGGAGTTTAACAAAGAGGTGGAAGCGAAATTGCGGGAATCGATGGTGCAGCGTTGCCATGGAATACTGTTAAAACGTAATACACAGTTGTTCATTTGTTTATTGTGTTTTATTGCTTGATGATAATGAGTGGCTTTGATGCCTTTAAATACAAAGTGTGGGCCTTGGCAACACAATACAAATGCCGGCCCTAATACCCCCCTCAAACTGGAGCATGTAAATCAAGAATGCCCAGTTTGCGAAAGAGAAAAAGAAATTGGGAAGACGCTAAGGCTCTAGTAAAAATATCAGCAAGTTGCTCCTTAGTCGATACATGTGAAGGGGTGATGAAACGGGCAATGATCGCATCACGGATGAAATGACAGTCGATCTCGACATGCTTCGTGCGCTCATGAAAAACGGGATTCTGAGCAAGCTGAATTGCGGACATACTGTCAGAAAACACATCAATAGAAGAAGTAAAAGGTACCCCAAGACTGAGAAGTAATCCTTTCACCCATTTTAATTCACAAAAAACAGCGACCATGGCTCTGTAGTCGGCCTCGGCGGAAGATAAAGAGACCGTATTCTGCTTCTTAGTCTTCCACGAGATAGGAGAGTTACCGAGAAAAACAATCTAACCAGAAATAGAACGACGAGTGGACGGATCACTGCCCCAGTCGGAGTCACACCAGCCAGTGACAACAAGTTCACAATGAGAGCGAAAGATAACCCCTTGGCCTGGACATCCTTTAAGATAGCGGACAACACGGAGAGCGGCATCATAATGCTCTGTTCGTGGCTAACTCAAGAACCGAGATAAAACATGAACGACGAAAGAAAGATCTGGCCGTGTGACACTTAAATACACAAGACGACCAACAAGACGCCGATAAGACGCGATATCATCAAGAAAGGCACCCGTGGCTAGCCCAAGATTATGGTTTTGGTCGATGGGTGTGGCCACAGGTTTGGAGCCCAACAAGCCGGTCTCAGTAATAATGTCAAGAGCATATTTTCGTTGACTCAAGAAAATACCCTCGGAATTACGCGCAACCTCAAGGCCCAGAAAATATTTCAAGACTCCCAAATCCTTCATATGGAAACAATCTCCAAGATATTTTTTAAATTTTGTAATAGCAACGGAATCATTACCGGCAATGACAAGGTCATCCACATAAACTAAAACATGGAGACAAGTGTTGTTGTGAGTAAAGCTGAATAATGAGTAGTCATAATAAGACTGAAGGAAACCGTACCGGCGCAAAGCAGAGGCCAACTTGGCAAACCAACACCGAGGAGCTTGCCGTAGGCCATATAAAGATTTGCGCAACCGACAAACCTTCCCTTCTTTACCACTACCAAAACCGGGTGGAAGCTTCATGTAAACTTCCTCATCAAGATCACCGTGTAAGAATGCATTATGTACGTCCATCTGATGCAGCTCCCAGTTTTTTACAGCGGCCACAGCTAAAACAGATCGAATAGTAACCATTTTGACCACCGGCGCGAAGGTTTCACCATAGTCAATACCTTCTACTTGGTGATTGCCCAAGATTACCAAACAAGCCTTGTATCGTCCAATACTGCCATCGGAGTTATATTTAATTTTAAAAACCCAACGGCAGCCAAGAGCCTTTTTTCCAGCGGGAAGATTAGATAATTCCCAAGTAGCATTATTTTCGAGAGCAACAATCGCATCTGCCATTGCCTTGCACCAAATAGGATCAACTAAAGCAATACGGAAATTAGGAGGTTCAACACCCGAAGTGATGGCTGCAAGAAAGGCACGTTATTTCGACGAAAATTTATTACATGAAACATAATTGGTAATAGCATAGGGAGTACCTGAGGAACGAGGAGAGTCAGGTGGTGAGCCGGGAGATGAATCGGAAGCGGATGAGGTGCATGCGGTGCCAACTACATATCCACGAAGACGGGTCGAGGGTATTTTGGTTCGTTTACCGCTACCCATGTCAATAGTAGTAACCGACTCAGATGGGCCGGGCTGGACAATAGAGCTCGTGTCCACTAGAGTATCACCCCCTGCCCCTGTTTCAGTTTCGGTAGGCCCATCCCCTGCCCCTGTGTCTGTTTCGGTAGGCCCATTACCGAGTTCAGGCCCAGCATCCAAACAGCCCATGTCTTCATCAGATTCGGACGAGCCCAAACGTGATACGTCAGTAGCAGGGGTCGAAATGGGGCTTGAAGAAGATGGAGTATGTGTGTCATATGGAAAACTATCTTAATAGAAATACACATCCCGACTCACAAAGATTTCCCGTGTCTCAAGATCATAGACTCGCCACCCTTTTTTAGTAAGAGGATACCCAAGACATAAACATTTGCGGCTTCTTTTAGCAAATTTATCGCCTTTGGTATGTAAGTTATGAGCGAAACAGAGACACCCAAAAGTACGGATATGAGAATAATTTGGCACGGATCCAAATAGAAGCTCATAAGGTGTTTTATCATGTAAAAGATGAGATGGGGTGCGGTTAATTAAATAAGCTGCCGTTAAAACGCATTCGCCCCAAAAAATGACTGGTAAATTAGCTTGGAACATTAAAGCTCGTGACACATTAAGGATATGGCGGTGTTTACGCTCAACCCAACCATTCTGTTGAGGGGTCCCAACACAGGATGTACGAAAGAGGACACCATTGTGAGTAAAAAAATCGGTCATCTTAAAAAATTCCGTGCCATTGTCCGATTGAACAATTTTAACACTAGCATTAAACTGATTTTTCACCAAGGCAAAGAAGTGTAAAAACATGTCGGTAACCTCACGCTTATCAAGCAATAAATATACCCAAACAGTACGGGAGAAATCGTCAACAATTGTGAGAAAATACTTAGCCCCACAAGTAGACAGAGACCGATAGGGGCCCCATAAATCGCAATGAATTAATTCAAAAAGAGTCGAAGCTTTATTTTCATTCAAATCAAAAGAGCTACGACTGTGTTTTGCTTCATGACAAACTTCACAAGCAATATCCGAAGGAGTACGGGAATGACCAACACAAGGCAAAAGTTTAACTATTTTATGAGACGGATGACCAAGACGTCGATGCCACAATTCAATAGAATCAACGCTCACCCGATGAATAGTTGGCTTGAACACCGCATGCAGCAAATAAAGACCGTCCCGTTGCTCACCGACTCCAATCCTCGTCCTCAAAGACCGGTCCTGAATGTGACAAGACAAGTTATTGAAACTGACAACACAATCAGTAGTCGAAATTAATTGAGAAACAGAGAGGAGATTGCAAGTAAGACTAGGGACGTATAAAACATCCCGTAAAACAAGATGCTCATTCAAGTGAACTATCCCGGCAAGCATAGCCGACACGCTCTGCCCATTAGGGAGAGTAACCGGGTATGGAGGGATCGAGTGAGAGTCTGCCAGCCATGTCACATCTCCGGTAACATGATGTGAAGCCCCGATATGATTACCCAAGTAGAGGACATACCACTTAGTCGGTCAGATGATGAAACTGAACCAGAACTGCCAAGAAAATTCGCCCGAGCAGGAGTACGATTGGATGCAGTACGTTTGGCTTGTAATTCCTCAAGTGTCCTGGGTCTATTGCCCCACCAATCGGGGAATTTCTGAGTGCGAATAAAACAGGCCGTAGCCTCATGCCCTGGAGCCTGACAAAAAGTGCAAGTAATTTTACGCCGCTCTAGACGCTCGGCCTCCCTTAAAACACGCCAATCCGGAGGATTGGTATTGGGAACAGAGGACGACTGATTATGGCGAAGAGCAAAAGCCATAACGTCAGCCGTGTCTGCAACAGGAGGAACAGCAACTAACAAACGTTCTTCTTGTAAAATAGAATGATAGACGCGATTTAAGGAGGGCAAAGGATTAAGACCCAATTGTTGGGAACGGATGGATTTGTAAAGAGTAGCATCCAAACCCATCAAAAATTTATGTACCCGTTCTGAATCTTGACGGGCTAAGGCATCTCTAGCGATGTTGCATTTACAGTCACCGCACTTACAAGCAAATACCGGTTCGTAATTAGCGATGGCATCCCACAGAACTTTCAAGGCACCAAAATAAGAGGTGACGGTCATACCTTTAGTTTGGCGACAGTCATGGAGTTTTTCTTTAAGGGCATGAATTCGAGAACCGTCAACGACGCTAAAACGCTCTTCGAGATCGAGCCATAAAGCGCGTGCGTCTTCTGTATAGGATACTGACTTTTGAATGGAATCATCAATTGAGTTCATTATCTTCTGGACAATAGTACAATGGACAACCTCCCATTGTTGAGAGAGGAAATCATCACTTTTTGGTTTCGGAATTGACCCATCACAGAAACCAAACTTGCGGCGGGATTTGAGAGAGGTGCGCATAGAACGACACCATTCTTCATAATTATCGCTACGAAGACGGATATGTGTGATGGATTGTCCGGGACCCTCCTGATTTGCAAGAGAGAAAGGAGATAAGGGATCAAGTTTTTTGATGTCGGAGCCTGTCATTGAGGCGTTTTGAAGAAGGCGGAAGAGTGGGTTAATGGAAGGTCACTGATACCATGTTGAAACGTAATACAGAGTTGTTCATTTGTTTTTTGTGTTTTATTGCTTGATGATAATGAGTGGCTTTGATGCCTTTAAATACAAAGTGTGGGCCTTGGCAACACAATACAAATGTCGGCCCTAATAAATACTGAGCGTCGTAGATTGGAGTTGAAAATTATCGAATTGGATGATTTAGTATCCGAATAAAAGTTTAGCAAGAAAGCCGAGGTGAGGAGGTGAAGAAGCATAAGCAGGCCTTGGAGTATAATCAGGAGCTGGAGGCGAAACTGGAGGACTTGAGGAAGGGATTTGATGAGCAGAAGGAAAACTTACTGGGAAAATTGCCTGAGACAGAGGCGGAATTGACGAATTTGAAAGAAAGGAAATAAAGTAGTGGAGATTGGTGGGAATACAAAAGCAGGTATTTGGAATTTTGAAAGTAAGTTGAGAGTTTCAAGTGTTGGCTGTTTTGGTCGCATGATTCGAATTTTTTTAATTGCGATCTGTTAAAGGTATATTCCGTAGTTCGTATTCATTTTAGTTTTGCCAGTCTGGGAAAGTGAATGTAACTTAGATTTATAGGCCAAATATTTGCAGGCGATGATTCAAATTACGAAATGAAGAACTCAGCAGGTTCAGCTGAAGCAGCGGGATCCACGAGTGCCGGGTACCTCTTTAACATCTGTAAGACTGATGAATTAGAAGACCCGTTTTTCTTCCCTATATCTACTTGTGGTTGCAAATTGTGTAACTTGGTCATGATTCTTATCAAACAGTCTCGTTCAAGTCAGGCTTTCCTTTTCTTATGTATATATCAGCTGGTGAATAGGAATGTAAGTTCCTGAGCTGCGCTTAAGCTGAAACTTGGCTATATTATTGACACGGCTGTCGCAACCCTATCAAAGATAACCAACTGGCCTAACTAATGTAGTAAGGAAGTCGGGATCGTATCCACAGGGAGACAGATATGAATTCTAAAAGCTAAACTAGAGTCCGTCAAGGTAATCAGATTCTGGGGGTTTTGATTGTTTGTTTTAACTAAACTAAAAGTAGTGAAGGATGAGAGAAAAGAAAAGCGTAAACAAAGTAGTGTAAAAACAATAAGGGAGAGAAAACTAGGATAGTCGGTTCACCAATGATTGTGTAACGATAGGGGGTTTAGGTCGCAGATAAGTCGCAATTACCGGTCTAAGGGGTAGTGAAAAGGTCCTCTCGGATCGCTATTCGCCCTAGAATGCTTCTAACGGGCTCTCGCAACTTATTAGGGCACTCTAATGTTTATGACAGGTCTAACCCTCACCAGGCTTTCGATCTTAGGTCGGGGTTTACCATACGAGTAATTAGCTACGTCGACTTAACCAATTAAACACAAATAAATGCCATAATTAACAACAGAGACAAATTACCAACAACCGATCTAACCTAAACTAACTCCGTCACATTATCATTGGATCACCTATATCCTAGTCTAGAGAATTAGCTACGCATAAAGGAGGGAACGATTGAGATAGAATAGATAAAGGAAAGGGAGTACATGATCGCGATAATAAAATTGCAGGATAAAACAATAGAAAGCAAGGAGTAAAGAAAATGAGAATAAAAAGAACAAAGGTAGATTAAATTACCGAACGCAAATGGCAAAGTAGAGTTCTTGAAAGCTAGGAAAATGCTACCGAATGATTACTGATTACAAGTTTTCTAGAGTAAAATCTAAGAGTAGAGATAAAAAGATAAAAGATAAAAGTGAAGTTTAAAGTAAAAAGTAGTCTAAAAAGAACTCAAAAGCTGCTTAAAAAACGAAATAGTCTGATTCCCATCCGACGACCTAATGGGCTTAGGTTAAACTTGGGCTTTCGGAAAAGAAACTGGTCGATCGACCTGGGAACTGGTCGATCGACTTTCCTATCGACCAAAAGTGGTCGATCGACTATAGCAGTGGTCGATCGACTTAGATATCGACCAAAAGTGGTCGATCCTGAATCTGTCGAACAGATTTCCTGCAATGCGCACTGAACTTCAAACGGCTGCCATTTCTTCGTTACTCAGTCAAATTAAGCGTTTTTGGTGGCGTTGGAAAGCTAAGAGGATAAGCTTTCATCTCCAATTTGAATCACTCGATTATCATTTCTATAACTCGATTTATGGCTCTTCAAAGTAGGCACTAGCGGTGTGAAGCTCTTCTGTCGCTCGATAGACTTCCATTACTCTACGCGCATCTCAAGATGGTAGTAACAAGCTCCGATTCAACTCTTCTCCTAAATGCGTGCATGGGGACATGTTTGAGGCTTGATTATGATCTTCTCCGGTTCATATCTGCAAATAACACAAGACAAACCAAAGTAGACTATTCGGGGGACATTTGTAGTAAAACGCTACGAAATAAGCATGGAAATGCGTCCTAATATGGCCTAAAAAGTCTATATAAAATGCACGCATCAATTATCATTGTAAAGACTTCCGGATTCGGTTCTCGCTGCTCTCAATACGTTGTCCTCATCTTCTCCACCTTCATTGGCCTCATCAATGGTACCCCAACAAGTTGAATGGGTCAATGGGGGCATCTTCTGTTAAGAAAAATTTCCCTTTATTTTAAACATAGATTTGTCCCCTAAATTAGAATTCTTTTTTTTTGGTACTAAAAGAGACCTCCCCATAAAAAAAACTAATTTTTACACGGGGAATAACAACCCCAAATATATCTTCTCTAAGGATAACTCGTAAGTCAGCATTTGGGACTTGTAGAAACTAAACGTGGTGCTTGATGATACTCCTCGATTTGCTAGATAGTCAGCAACTCTATTTGTTTCTCTGTATGTATGTTCAATTCTAGTCACCAATTAGATTCATTCACTAATTCCTTGCATCGCTGGACAATAAATTTGAGACTATTACTGGTGAGTTGATCTTCTTTGATAATATCGTTACAAGAAGCATTGTCCATGTGGATTATGAAATTCTTAATGTTGAGAGATTTTGCATGTTCCAACCCAGCTAGAAGAGCAAGAAGCTCAGACATCATTGAAGAGCAAATACCACACGAGAAATAGAAAGCAAAAACAAAGTTACCCGTTTCATCTCTAAGACCAATCCAACATAAGAATAGAAAATGTTACTTGTAATATATTAAGATAAAAAGATGATCATTTAATGATAAAATATTATAACATTATCACTTTTTAACAAAAAGAAATTGATAGTACCATTTTATTAAGAAATATTTAGTACATTTTGTCGTAAAATGGTTATATATTCTTTTTTTGGTAAAATGTAAGTATATTATAACCAAATAGTAACTATTACACACTAATAACAATCAGCACCTTACAACATGTATGCCTCAAACAACATAGTTATGTAACTAGAATGTGCTTCATATAAGTTCTATCTTTAGTATTTAGCACTCCCTTGACTATATGCCTGAAATGAATTCGCAATTCGTCTTTGATCCGCTTGCATACAACCTCTGGTCGAAGTAAAATACCCTCCACTCTGCATTGGTTACGTTGGGACCATATATGATATACAATTGCATTGATAACACCATTCATTAGACCCCTCTTCAACTTAGTTCCTCTTAGTTTTGTTCTCCAGTCATTCATGATATGAGAGTAATGAGACTGCAAAGTGTACTGCACCCAGGTACTCATTGATTCAATAATGAGTCTGCTATAGTCACACTTGCAGAAAAGATGTTCCTGGTCTTCTACTTCCCTATGGCAAATACAACACAAGTTGTCTTGTATTAGTTGCAGGTGATAAAGCTTGGCTTTCGTGTTCATGGCCTTCTGTTGATACAGCCAACCCACGAATCTATGCTTAGGTAAGGACCATTTCTACCACACAAGTTTGCCCCATTCAATAAGATTGCCTCTTTCTCTGCACCAATGATACCCCTTAGCAGTAGTATACCCATTCTGATCTGTCCATTCCTGATCTGTATACCCTTGCTTAAATTTCTCCTTGACTTGGCATATCTTCCTCCATCCCCAACTAGTGTCATACTTAGGCTTATAATCCAACCATGGTTCTCCCTTTAAATAAATGGCATGAATCCAGCGTACCCAGAGCTTCCCTGGCTCATTCATGATCCACCAAGAAAGTTTGCCTATGGCAGCCCGATTACATGCTGCATTTTGAAGGATATTCAGACCACCTTCATTATATGGAGTACATACCTCGTGCCAAGCCACAAGTGGAGACCTGTTGTACTCACCTGAAGCTTCCCAGAGGTAATTCCTGCATATACTTTCAATCTTCTTTATAGTGCCTGAAGGTAGCACAAAAATGCTAGCCCAATATGAATGCAAAGTGTTCAAGACAGCCTTTATAACTACCAAACGCCCTGCATAGCTTAGTTTTCTAGCCCCCATTCTTCTTATTCTAGCTAGAACCTTGTCAATCAGTGGCTGACAGTGTATAAGATTCAGACGAGTGGCTTTGATGGTTACCCCAAGGTACTTGAATGGCAATTGGCCTTCCTGACACCCTTTGTAACACCCCGATTTATTAAGGAGCCTTTAGCAAGACATCCTCAGTAAATTGAGCTGTTACCATCCCGGAAAATCCGAGGTAGTGAATAACAAAGTAACTCAAACCAAGGTATTTTATAGAAAACTGATAAATTTAATCTTCGATGTTACAAATACTACACAGCGGAAACTAAAGTACAACTGATAACTACAAAGTATGTGAACTACATCTAAGTCGGTCCATCCAAGTGCTCACGCCATCCCATGCTCCCACAGCACCACCTTTTCTGTCAAAACTGCTCCCCATCACGGATCATCACAGGTTTCACACGAATACACAGGGTCAACCACGAGGTTGAGTAGAGGAAAATAAATAAACAAACACTATTACATATATTGGGATAAATCATCCCTTCTCCGCACCGATCACAAGGCCAATAACTCCGCATCGCTCACAAGGCCATTAACTCCGCACCGATCCAACGCCAAATAAACTCCGCACCGATCCAACGCCAAATAAACTCCGCTCACAAGGGTTGTTTGTGACAATATAATATGTGTCAAAGACAATTTTACAAGCTACAACTTGAAACAAGGCTACACTGAGGTATTATGACTCTTCTTTATTAAGTCCGTGTTCTTTTCACTCATGAATTATGAAAATTTTAACGATATAAGTAACAATCACAAGGCTAATACTTCCATAAATCGTATGCCAACATTTAATAATTTACACATCATGATCAGATTCTAAATATAACAATATGCAACTCACTGTATGATATAACAATATACTTGGAAAAGTGATAAAGTTTATAATCACAGGAAACTAGACAGTGATAAACCATCAATAGACGAAAGAACATCAACAAGATTCACATTGTTCAAATAGTCACAATCACAATTATGTATGACCATTAGATTACTATATCATGCTGATAAACTGACCAGTTAAATTTCATTCTGTCACTTGGCAAGACTCCTTTCAGATAAACATGCTTTTGACATCACATACGAGTAGCACATAGTTATTTTGAGGTCGTAAAATTGGACATATAATTGAAACAATTCTATATTAAACTTGACGAAATAAACAAGGTTACGCTATCATATAGTGAGGGTTCATACTCATACCATACGTATATTATTCATGTTACTAATGTCATATCAGGATATCACGTGGTCACATCACTAAAATCACATTTGATTAAACCTTTGTATGAAACTTTTATCTCTCACGATTTCAACAATTAAACATTACGCAGCAACTTACCAAATCATAATTAAATAACAGCCTAGCTAACGTGCGAGCGATCATAGTTTTTAGAAAGTATAACGGACTAGTTAATCATAGAAAAAGAATCGAATGCATATCCCAAGGAAATTATTTAGTACCATTTCCATAACTCAGTCGGTCTGAACAAGAACTTTACAGCAATTCAACAGAAAATTAGGCAACTTGCAAGAATCACAACTAAATAACGACTCATTAAGATTTTATATGGTCTATCATCTTGAAAACGTGAACGCACATTCTGAACAGTAGAGGTGGAATTATGCATAAGCATAACCAATAACCAAGTCTTAAATGATTTCTTTTATAAAAAGATGGGTCAAAACAGAACTGTGCAGCAACAATCTAACCACGGTCAACTAAAAGATTTATTTCACTCAAAATATAACTCCTATTAATCATGAAACCAACAACATTGTAACACCAATTCAGGAGGTTGTCATACATAAAATTTTCATACTCAAATATGGAACACATTTAAGATGGCATCCTGTACAAACAAGGTAACATCCAGGAAACTTATTAAAACAATTTGGTTCTTTTACAACTTTACATTGCTAACTCGAAACTCAACCATTCATCTTCCGAAACGCGTTGACATATCATTTAAAGCATGGACATTGCACCATATTAATATTCATTCCTCATTCCAACTTTAATCGTCATCTAGAGCACAGTCAAGAATTCGAGAACCAACCAAATACTCAATACTTGTACACATATATACGAACGTAACACATAGCTACATGTCATTTATGGCTTAGGGCAACACGTTCCGCATATCACTAGACAGGGATTGCTAAAGCAATTAGTAAAATCATAAAAAAAATCATAAATCTCAAATTCCGATCACGTTTGCCTAGTATGCCCATCAGTAAACTCTTGCAAAGTGTAAGGCATGTAAATAAGAAGTGTATACACACATAGGACAATACAGACAATTATCAACGGGCACGACATCCGGTTCGGTCTACTAGCTTTACCCATCAGACTTAACTTCGTTCCACATTCTATAACGACATAACATAGCTGACTCTACCAACCATTCCAGTCAATCATGATCATATCTCTCCTACATCTATCCTTTTAGGTAGCCATAGCTCATCAACTCAGTACACGTATCATTATACTATATCTCTACCTAGCGGTTCAGGGATCATATAGCCGCATGCATATCACCATATACAAGTAAAGCTCATTGTTGGAGCTTGTGTCCTCCACATGTAGTGTGATAACGTCATTGCACATACCCTTGTACGGACAAGTGGGAGATTGTTGGGGCTGGTGTCCTTGACAATTAAGTACAATGACTTATTAAATCTCTTTAAGGATCACAAGGGCATACTTCAGTATTATTACCAGTTGATCCACGTTTATCAATAACGGTTGGCTTGCTAGATAAGTTTGACGTTATTGTCATACGGATGGCGGTGATCAACTGGTCCCTATACGTCACACCTATAGGACACGTTTGAGAGATGTGAAGGTATGAAAATACAGTCACATTTATGTCGGATACGACTAAACAGTTAGTCAGAGGTATTGACTATTAAATTAGTCAATAAGATGTTGAGATTATTATTTAATACGGATTAAATAATTTTAGCTAACACGGATTACATGATTAATTCGTAAATTAAATGTAAACGGTTATATTTAATTAAATATTGTATTCCCATATTAATATAAACAGTTATATTAATTTGGGTAATTATACAATATCGTAATTTTATCAGGCCATTATTAATACCTCGACTGCATTAATACCTGATAACACGTATACGATTTATAATAAAAATCCCGCGAACAATATTTAGCTAATCGGGTCGAATCACGCAAAGGAATAAGGTAAGAGTGGAGAAAGCCCACCCTTACCCAAGACCAATTCGGCCGCCCCCCTTGTAGCTACATAAGGAGAGTCTTTCTCCTTATGTCAGTAACTGTTGAATCATAATTCTGACAATTAGGGTTTTGAGAGCATTCTTCTCCCAAAACTCAGATCTCACATCTAAAACCTAAAGGCTCTCCCCATATTGCAAGGCAATTGGAGAGTTATTTTCTAGCACTCGCGGCATCATCTCTAACAAAGTCTTGGGTGCAAGTTATAGGAGGGAATTTGCTTTAATTCCTGTTCTTAGGCCTATTCAAGCAAAGACCCAAGGTTGTATTCTTTTTCATGTTTTTATTTATCTTATGACAATAATCACAACTGTAATTTTCATTATAATCCTGCAAGTTTAGGGCGAATACATGCTTTATCCCCCACAAGTGGTATCAGAGCCAAGGCCATGAAAATTTTACTTTTGTGTTTTTCATAAGTTTTATTTAAAAATTTTGAAAAATCTCGTTTCTGTCGCTGTGTCGGTCAGTCGACCCTTGTAGCGGTCGGTCGACCCCTTGTAGCGGTCGGTTGACTTTATAACGATAATAGTAAAATAATAACACTAAATAAAAAGATAATAATAAAAATAATTTTAACAATAATAATAATAATAATAATAATAATAATAATAATAATAATAATAAGAATAAGAATAATAATAAGAATAATAATAAAACACAACTAACAACAATCCCTTTGCCATTGATCCAAGGATCAAACCCCACGACTCACGACTCCCCAACCAACAAACCATAAACTGACCTCGCGTACACTCATACTCACGCCCCTACCAGCACCAATATGGCCACCCACGGCTTCCACCACCGCCCTCATGATCTCACCTACACTACCCTCTATCCCTACTATGCGTTGGACACCGCCAGAGGCCACCACATCCACCACTACGACCACCCTAAAACCACCTGTACACGCGTCATCTGTTCTGGTTTCAGCATTTAACTCCAACACCCTCTTCTCCACGCTCCTCTCTCTCTCTCCACCGTGACCCACACCTCCTCTGGCCACCACCATTGTCACCACTGACTCACGGTGGTTCCAGGGGTGGTCATCTCCCTGCCTGGTTCTCCCTATAACCACCACACAGACGTACCAAACCCAGCGACCCCACACGCAACCTCCCCCTGTTTCAAATTATGATCTATTATAGCTACCACCACGAGACCCACTGCCAACGCCAACACCAGGCACCATAACCACCGTGAAAAGCACTACTCCAACCCCTGACTACCAGCAATCCAGTACCTCAATACTCATAACCATACGTGCCCAGAGACCGCATCGAAAACACACACGACTTACCCGCGTTCAAGCACTCTGTTTTGCTACTCTCAGACGATGACTCTGACACAAGCGTATACACGCCATATTCGACGGCCAACGGAGGTCAACGACGACCCTATCACGACCCACACATAATTAACAAATATCATAGATTAAATCAATGCACAAAACAGGAATCTTAGGCGTGTATACTAGCCAGATTACACACGAAAAACTGCTAAGGAAGGACAGGAAAACGAAGGGAATGATGAGCATACCTTATTGCTCTAGCAAACGAACCACCCTAGGGCTCCTAAACCACCGCGACCGACCCTCCTTGTTACTCTCAGATGTGGCGGCAGGGACTATTGTGGGTGTGTGAGTGTTGCTAGGTCAAGAATAGGGTTTAGTGTTGTGTTAGATATGACGGCAGGAGGAAGTAATCTGGTGTTTTGTCTATTTTTTTCTCTTTTGTGTTAAGTATCGTATATGGGCCATAGGGTTGCACGCATTCCAAGGCCCAGCGGCATCATTTAAACACGGTCTTACTACTAAACACTTATTCGGTAAAACTGATTCGATAACTAAACTATCGAATACACACGTTCAAATAATTATCAACACGTCAAACTAATTATAAGATATTAAAATAAAATACAACAAAATACGGAGTATTACAGTCTTCCCCCCTTAAAATGAACTTCGTCCCGAAGTTCAACCACACACATATATCACCGTGATTACAACCTATATCACATACTTATATAGGCTCGAAACCTAAAACACCCTAATAAGACAATTAACATAAGTGAACTCATTATCACGAACTATGAAGCTACGGGGTATTACAGTCTTCCCCCCTTAAAATGAACTTCGTCCCGAAGTTCACCATCCTATGGTTATCAACCTGGTTACTAGGCATGCAATAAATACAAAACAAGACACGACATAACATCTACCACCAATAAGATGCATAACATAAGTAACAGGGCCATCAAGTATATTCAAACAATCATGACACACCAATTAGCCATGTCATAGCAACTAGTCATATCGTAAGCTAAAAAGATTTTACAATCCTATCCTCCTTAAAACATGGTTACGTCCCCGTAACCCCATAAACATTCTAACACACTACTCCATCTTACTCATCACTTTACCTCATAAAATTTAATTCCAAGTAACCAAGTATCGCACTCATCGTCACATCTGAGTCCAAAACGAGAGGTGAGTGAACTGACGGAATAAAACCGCAATCAATACTTCCATCCCCATATCGATTTCAAACTCGAGATATACCCAATACCAGCAACCAATTCCCATCTTGATTTCAATATCAATACTGTCAAATGTCCTATGATAGGAACTGCTGAACACTTAGAGAGTAAAACTCTAAGCTACTCACTCACGAGTCAAGGTCAAAGAATGAGACAACCCGATAAGACACTGAACTGTAATCTCAACACAACATCATTTATGGTCTTGTTCTAGACTCACGAGCAACTCAATCTCCTCAGTACTTACCTCCCAAGTTCGTTGACATACTTGTATATATACTTATCATTCCGCTATTCGTAAAACAAGGACGTGTACGCCATAAAACAAGAACTTGTACATAACTCAGACTAAACAATTACTAAAAGTTTTCCCATCTCACAAACAAAAGAATTATCACATCAATAGAAAATTCTAACTATCAAAATAAAAGGACAACTACTAATATTCAACTCAAATCAGTACTCAAAAGAGACTCATACCAACTATCATTTAACATATAACCTCGAACAATAATAAGTATTAGGGTCGGTAGGATCGTGTTACGTAGTAAAACAGATTCGGAATAAATAACACTCATACACCCTTGAAATTTATCACCAATTTAATATACTAACAACAATGTAAACAATTAAGAAGCTTATAGTTCATACTTGACAAATTAAATGTTTCATGTTCATAAACATATTATAGAAGCAAATTATATTTAGGAAAAGACATAGCGCAAAATTAATTAACGTAATTAAACATGGAACATTGACATGTTTCCCAAAACATACATAACTCATAGACTCACAAGATCGTTTAACATCCCCAGATATCAATTAGTTAACCAAATCACTTAGCTACATTTCCACCCACTCATATTACATCATATATCATGAGGCTATTATTATACATGACTTGCACAATAAGGGTTTTATACTATGCGCAGCAATTAAACATTCAAACAGGATTTCATCGACACATAGCTACAGGATTGTCATTTTGCAGCTAATCACCATAATTATCAAACATCAAGCTTGAACCTGGTTTGTCATTTTGAAAATATTTTGAAATGTTTGAACATTGAAAGGGTTGTTTGTGACAATATAATATGTGTCAAAGACAATTTTACAAGGTACAACTTGAAACAAGGCTACACTGAGGTATGATGACTCTTCTTTATTAAGTCCGTGTTCTTTTCACTCATGAATTATGAAAATTTTAACGATATAAGTAACAATCACAAGGCTAATACTTCCATAAATCGTATGCCAACAATTAATAACTTACACATCATGATCAGATTCTAAATATAACAATATGCAACTCACTGTATGATATAACAATATACTTGGAAAAGTGATAAAGTTTATAATCACAGGAAACTAGACAGTGATAAACCATCAATAGACGAAAGAACATCAACAAGATTCACATTGTTCAAATAGTCACAATCACAATTATGTATAACCATTAGATTACTATATCATGCTGATAAACTGACTAGTTAAATTTCATTCTGTCACTTGGCAAGACTCCTTTCAGATAAACATGCTTTTGACATCACATACGAGTAGCACATAGTTATTTTGAGGTCGTAAAATTTGACATATAATTGAAACAATTCTATATTAAACTTGACGAAATAAACAAGGTTACGCTATCATATAGTGAGGGTTCATACTCATACCATACGCATATTATTCATGTTACTAATGTCATATCAGGATATCACGTGGTCACATCACTTAAATCACATTTGATTAAACCTTTATATGAAACTTTTATCTCTCACGATTTCAACAATTAAACATTACGCAGCAACTTACCAAATCATAATTAAATAATAGCCTAGCTAACGTGCGAGCGATCATAGTTTTTAGAAAGTATAACGGACTAGTTAATCATAGAAAAAGAATCGAATGCATATCCCAAGGAAATTATTTAGTACCATTTCCATAACTCAGTCGGTCTGAACAAGAACTTTACAGCAATTCAACAGAAAATTAGGCAACTTGCAAGAATCACAACTAAATAACGACTCATTAAGATTTTACATGGTCTATCATCTTGAAAACGTGAACGCACATTCTGAACAGTAGAGGTGGAATTATGCATAACCAATAACCAAGTCTTAAATGATTTCTTTTATAAAAAGATGGGTCAAAACGGAACTGTGCAGCAACAATCTAACCACGGTCAACTAAAAGATTTATTTCACTCAAAATATAACTCATATTAATCATGAAACCAACAACATTGTAACACCAATTCAGGAGGTTGTCATACATAAAATTTTCATACTCAAATATGGAACACATTTAAGATGGCATCCTGTACAAACAAGGTAACATCCAGGAAACTTATTAAAACAATTTGGTTCTTGTATAAGTTTACATTGCTACCTCGAAACTCAACCATTCATCTTCCGAAACGCGTTGACATATCATTTAAAGCATGGACATTGCACCATATTAATATTCATTCCTCATTCCAACTTTAATCGTCATCTAGAGCACAGTCAAGAATTCGAGAACCAACCAAATACTCAATACTTGTACACATATATACGAACGTAACACATAGCTACATGTCATTTATGGCTTGGGGCAACACGTTCCGCATATCACTAGACAGGGATTACTAAAGCAATTAGTAAAATAATAAAAAAAATCATAAATCTCAAATTCCGATCACGTTTGCCTAGTATGCCCATCAGTAAACTCTTGCAAAGTGTAAGGCATGTAAATAAGAAGTGTATACACACATAGGACAATACAGACAATTATCAACGGGCACGACATCCGGTTCGGTCTACTAGCTTTACCCATCAGACTTAACTTGGTTCCACATTCTATAACGACATAACATAGCTGACTCTACCAACCATTCCAGTCAATCATGATCATATCTCTCCTACATCTATCCTTTTAGGTAGCCATAGCTCATCAACTCAGTACACGTATCATTATACTATATCTCTACCTAGCGGTTCAGGGATCATATAGCCGCATGCATATCACCATATACAAGTAAAGCTCATATCCAAAAACTCTTGTCCTCAATACCAGAAATAGTATATCTCAATCAACATTCAACATCAATCTCATGATTCGCAGTATATATTACCAACCATATTTCATATCATAACTTACCTCATTCCTTCTCCTGCAAGAACATTAGTACAAGTTAACTAGGTTATTATATAATCTACCCCACTCTTCAATTACTCTCTTTGGGTTCCCGAGACAGAACAGAAAGGGCCCAGGTTTGGTGTGAGGGGCCCCTAACTCATCCCGTTCCTTTTTGGGGCTCCTAACCGTTTCGTCTCGGGGTTCATTTTATTTGACTCTTCCTACGTTCATTATTATTCAATTCATTTGATTTAGGCCTGAGGATCGTTCGCTCTGATACCACTTTGTAACACCCCGATTTATTAAGGAGCCTTTAACAAGACATCCTCGGTAAATTGAGCTGTTACCATCCCGAAAAATCTCGGGGTTCATTTTATTTGACTCTTCCTACGTTCATTATTATTCAATTCATTTGATTTAGGCCTGAGGATCGTTCGCTCTGATACCACTTTGTAACACCCCGATTTATTAAGGAGCCTTTAGAAGGACATCCTCAGTAAATTGAGCTGTTACCATCCCGGAAAATCCGAGGTATTGAATAACAAAGTAACTCAAACCAAGGTATTTTATAGAAAACTGATAAATTTAATCTTCGATGTTACAAATACTACACAGCGGAAACTAAAGTACAACTGATAACTACAAAGTATGTGAACTACATCTAAGTCGGTCCATCCAAGTGCTCACGCCATCCCATGCTCCCACAGCACCACCTTTTCTGTCAAAACTGCTCCCCATCACGGATCATCACAGGTGTCACACGAATACACAGGGTCAACCACGAGGTTGAGTAGAGGAAAATAAATAAACAAACACTATTACATATATTGGGATCAATCATCCCTTCTCCGCACCGATCACAAGGCCAATAACTCCGCACCGCTCACAAGGCCATTAACTCCGCACCGATCCAACGCCAAATAAACTCCGCACCGATCCAACGCCAAATAAACTCCGCACCGATCCAACGTCAAATAACTCCGCACCGATCCAACGCCAAATAAACTCCGCACCGATCCAACGTCAAATAACTCTGCACCGACCACAACGTATCACAGCATGATATAAATGAATAACTCATATAACATTCATATTAAAGCATAAGATAAACATGGTAATCACCACAAGAAATAAACAACATGTTCCATATTTTAACCACAGTAATTGCCCTACCTCGAATAGCAGATATGAAGATAAGTCCAAAGCTTGCTAGAGGTGTTCCACGCGGAAACTGTTACCTAAACACGTATTTATAACGAATCAATAAACTTCCCGAACCCCCTTAAGTCAACGTATACTTTCTATAAATACATACCTTCCATAAACGGGAAGTTTCCAACAATAGAAACCCGACATAAATGGAAAGTTTCTATAAATAGAAACTTTCCTAACTTAAAGATTTCCCGACTCATATACTTCACTACATAGAACAAATACTATTGAAATCACGAAATACGACTTTATAACGATAATAGTAAAATAATAACACTAAATAAAAAGATAATAATAAAAATAATTTTAACAATAATAATAATAATAATAATAATAAGAATAATAATAAAACACAACTAACAACAATCCCTTTGCCATTGATCCAAGGATCAAACCCCACGACTCACGACTCCCCAACCAACAAACCATAAACTGACCTCGCGTACACTCATACTCACGCCCCTACCAGCACCAATATGGCCACCCACGGCTTCCACCACCGCCCTCATGATCTCACCTACACTACCCTCTATCCCTACTATGCGTTGGACACCGCCAGAGGCCACCACATCCACCACTACGACCACCCTAAAACCACCTGTACACGCGTCATCTGTTCTGGTTTCAGCATTTAACTCCAACACCCTCTTCTCCACGCTCCTCTCTCTCTCCACCGTGACCCACACCTCCTCTGGCCACCACCATTGTCACCACTGACTCACGGTGGTTCCAGGGGTGGTCATCTCCCTGCCTGGTTCTCCCTATAACCACCACACAGACGTACCAAACCCAGCGACCCCACACGCAACCTCCCCCTGTTTCAAATTATGATCTATTATAGCTACCACCACGAGACCCACTGCCAACGCCAACACCAGGCACCATAACCACCGTGAAAAGCACTACTCCAACCCCTGACTACCAGCAATCCAGTACCTCAATACTCATAACCATACGTGCCCAGAGACCGCATCGAAAACACACACGACTTACCCGCGTTCAAGCACTCTGTTTTGCTACTCTCAGACGATGACTCTGACACAAGCGTATACACGCCATATTCGACGGCCAACGGAGGTCAACGACGACCCTATCACGACCCACACATAATTAACAAATATCATAGATTAAATCAATGCACAAAACAGGAATCTTAGGCGTGTATACTAGCCAGATTACACACGAAAAACTGCTAAGGAAGGACAGGAAAACGAAGGGAATGATGAGCATACCTTATTGCTCTAGCAAACGAACCACCCTAGGGCTCCTAAACCACCGCGACCGACCCTCCTTGTTACTCTCAGATGTGGCGGCAGGGACTATTGTGGGTGTGTGAGTGTTGCTAGGTCAAGAATAGGGTTTAGTGTTGTGTTAGATATGACGGCAGGAGGAAGTAATCTGGTGTTTTGTCTATTTTTTCTCTTTTGTGTTAAGTATCGTATATGGGCCATAGGGTTGCACGCATTCCAAGGCCCAGCGGCATCATTTAAACACGGTCTTACTACTAAACACTTATTCGGTAAAACTGATTCGATAACTAAACTATCGAATACACACGTTCAAATAATTATCAACACGTCAAACTAATTATAAGATATTAAAATAAAATACAACAAAATACGGAGTATTACACCCTTAAACTTCAAGAATATCCTCCTTTGCTTGCTGTGAGATGCCATTAAAATAGATATTCGACTTCCCTTGGCTTAATTTCAAACTAGAAGCAACTGAGAACGTAGAAAAAGTGCGCAGTAAAATCATCATAGATGGAATATCACCTTTGCTGAACAACAACAAGTCGTCAGCAAACATGAGACTTGTTAGTTTAATAGCCTTGCACATAGGATGGTACTTAAATTCAGTGTTAGTGGTTGTATGCTGAAGAAGTTTGGTTAAGTACTCCATACATATAGTAAACAACAACGGGGATAGTGGATCCCCTTACCTCAAGCCTCGTTTGCCCTTGAAAAAACCAAAAGAATCACCATTCAGTTTTAAAGAGAAGCTGGCAGTGGTGACACATTGCATCACCAAAGTTATAAAAGCCTTGGGGAACTGGAGGGCAACCATCATCTCATTAAAAAATGTCCATTCCACTGTGTCATACGCTTTCTGCATGTCCGTTTTTAGCATACATCTGGGAGTGGCAGTTTTCCTATTATAGTGTCTTATCAAGTCCTGACATATAAGGATATTCTCCATGATATGACGGCCTTTGATGAAGCCCCCTTGGGTTGGATATATGATATGTGGCAACACCTTGGCCAACCTAACCCACAGTAGTTTGGATATGCATTTATATACAGTGTTGCAACAAGCAATTGGCCGGAAGTGGAAAACTGAGGTAGGTTTATCAATCTTAGGCAGCATTGTGAGTAGCACAGTATTATTCATCTGAGTAAGCATCTGTCCATAGTGGAAGAAGTCCTTAATAGCTGTGCACACCTCTCCTCCTATTAAAGGCCAATTGACCTTAAAGAAGTGACTATTGTATCCATCAGGGCCTGGTGCTTTAGCATTAGGAATGCTAAACATGGTGGCTTTAATCTCCTCATCTGAAATAGGGGCTAGCAGCATAGCATAGTGTTCAGGAGTGCATAAAGGACCCTTCTGCACAATAGATGTGGATATCCTGGTCACAGGCTTGCATTCCCCAAGCAATTTCTTATAAAAACCCAGAAAAGCCTGCTGTATAGTCTCTGGTTGTTCCTGCCATTGTCAATTTTCATCCAGAATTCTATGGACTTGATTCTGTGTTTTCCTACTTCTCAATGTTCCATGAAAGAAAGCTGAGTTGCAATCCCCTTCATGAATCCAGGTAGTTTTAGCTCTTTGTCTGAGAAAGCTCATTCTAGCTTTATCCAACCTCCTATACTGCTCATGCACATGTAATTCTTGCTCTATCAGCATGGCATCAGTGGGTCTTTGACATAGTTGTTTCTGAATTTCAATAAGCCTAGTCTATGCTATGTCTGCTTGATGCTCTATACCCTCAAACCTTTCCTTATTAAGCTGCTTAAGGGGCCATTTCAGTCTCTTCAGCTTTGTAACTAGCTGAAACATAGGGGTTCCTTGCACTCCTTCTGACCATGACTCCTTGACAATATCATGAAACTTGGGGGCCTGACTCCACTTATCATAGTACTTGAAACTCCTATTGTTTCTCTGATGCTGAGGTATCATAGCCAGTATACAAGGGGAGTGATCAAAGTCCCCTGATGGCAGGAAGTTGGCTTTATAGTCCTCAAACTCAGTCAGCCATTCTTGGTTGATTAAGACCTTATCCAGCCTACTAAACACTCTTGTCTCAAGAGGTTGTTTATTGTTCAAGGTGAAGAAGGCACCTTCACTTGGACTGTCCATCAGTTCACATCTGTCTATACAGTCCTGAAATGGATTAGCTTCTGCTAGGCTGAAACCCCCTCCTAACCTTTCCTCAGGATTCAACACACAATTGAAGTCACCCCCCACCATCCAGGGGCTTTGAATAGAGTGACTAATCTCAATAATGTCCTCCCACAGATCTTCCCTCTCCCTTACATGATTGAAAGCATAAACGAAGGTAACTGCAAACTATTTCATAGTCTCTAAATTCTGCACCTGACAATGGATCAGTTGTGCAGTATATTTGAGCACTTGTACCTGGCATTGAAGGGGGTCCCAAAGCACCCACACACGGCCACCATACATGATGCTGATTGTTATTAGTAGTAACACTCCACTTGGAAAAACCTTTATTCATAACTAAATTATAATTACTGGCTTTCACTTTGGTTTCAAGCAAAGCAAATAACCCAACTTTATTCTTATTCAAAAAACTATATACAAACTCCTGTTTTGAGGGCATATTCGTCCCTCTAATATTCCAAAATCCTACTATCATTGGGAGATTGGATTGGAGTACCTGCTACTGCTCTCTGCCTTTGTGAACTCTGACCTACTAATTTTTGTTTGTAAGTAGGACTGACTCCACCCCCATCTTCATAGTTGTCAGTTGTTTCACTGCATTGTGAGCCTGCCTGTGCATTAGTCCCAGCCCCTTCCTCAGTTCTGGCAGCTGGTAATGAAGCAATTAGGGGCACCATTCCACTCTTAGGCTGCACTTTCTTAAGTACCCGCTGTTGACGTACATGTGGTTTCCTTAGTTTCCTGCCATCCTTCCTTTCATGCCCTAACAATTTGCATTCTGAGCAAAGGCTTGGCTTCCAGTCATATTCAAGATCAAGACTGATAACCTGCCCCTTTTCATCACGAAAACTCAGTTGATCAGGAAAGGTTTGATCAACTTGCACTTCCACCAAAACCCTAGCAAACCCCAATCTCGTCTTATTCTTTGTAAAGTCATCTTGTCGAATGTAATTGCCTATAAGGTTTGCGAGTTTGGGTAAACAATTACCCCAGAATTTCATTGGTAATTTGTGTATACGTACCCATGTAACATCCCGTATTTTCGTAAAATCTAATTTAAGCATTTTAAATCGTTTTAAGTAATAAAATAATAATTTAGTAATTTATTTCGAAAGACTTTAATTTAATAAGTAAGATCCGTCTTAAGAACCTCCAGTCCTTAAGACGAATACAACTTGGCATTGTTTAAAGGCCCGACTTAAATAACCGCTTCCAAAATCCGTAACCGTTTAAGCAAGACGGAAAGGACACCTCATTGTACCCTACTTATAAAATATGTCGACATCTTCAACCTTCAACAATTCATTTCCACTGTAAACTAAATATCCTCAAAACCTCCATAAAACCTCTCCTTCTTTGGTGAAATTCTTCTCATCCGTTCTTCAAATCGCAAAAGTAAGTACGTTTTCGGAATCCTCGTTCGATTTCCTAGTCATCCATCACTTTCGTTTTTCATTTCGTCGACTTTGAAAAACGGGCTGTTTTCTCTTAACTCCGTTTTAAGGGCTTAAAATCCTTTTCTATGCTTGTAGGTGTTGGCTTGGAGGATCCAGAGACCGATAGCTACGTTGTTGAAGACGATCTTTAGCCGGATTAGCTCGAAAGGTGACGATAATGAGATAAATCGGCCTTTATGTGTATATTAGCATGTTTGTTGTGATTCTTGTGTTGATTTCCGTTTTTGTTGATCTACATTGATTAAAGGACTTAGTAATATGTTTAGGGTGTTTGCTATGTGAAGATTTCATGCTTTTAAGTGTTGTTATATGTTCGTAAGCATATTTGCAGTTTTTCTCATTTTGCGACGGATACTCATGGAATTCATTTGAGGATTGTTACGGGAATTAATTGCTGGTAGATAAGTCGTATTTGATGATTAGGAATGTTGGGTATACATCATATGTAATAATATTGAAGTTGGTAGATCGAATTGTGGTAATTTCTTATGGTCTGAAAATCACGTTTTTGTGCACAAGCTCTCTGAGCCGGTCGACCAACCGGCCGCCGGTCGACCGGCTGAGAGCGCGTCTTTGTGTTTTTTGAAATTTTTGGGAAAAAGGCTTTGAACTGCCAGCCGGCCGACCGGCTGCCTGCCGACCGGCTGGTAGTCCCTTTGTGTCGTGTTTGTCTTGCGTAAACCATAGATAGATGGGAGCCCAGCCGGCAGACCGGCCGCCTGCCAGTCGGCTGGGAGTGCATATGGGGATGGATACGAATTTTAGTAAAGGCTAGGGAATGGGGTTCCCAGCCGGCCGACCGGCTGCCTGCCGACCGGCTGGGAGTCCTTTGTGGTGTTTCTCGTTTTTGGGAAAAGAAGTGTGGGCTGAGGGATCACCAGCCGGCAGACCGGCTGCCTGCCGACCGGCTGGGGACCCCTGTAGGCTATTTTGAGTTTTTGGAATTTAATCGTAACTTTCAAATGGTTGATCGGTTTTGACTGAAACTCGTTTTGTATACCTTTGACATGTATTTGAGGTCCCCGGAGGATGGGCAATACCATATTGGGTTCGGGAATGGAGTGAGGATAGAGACCCCCCGGCCGGGCAACCGGAAGGGAGACCGGCTCTCCCTCAACTTAGTTCCCGGGATCAATTAAGTGTTGATTAGAGGTTAAGAAAAATAGAACTATAGCTTAGTTCATAGACTTGGATGAAATTGTATTGATGCGTATTAAGGTATGCCTTAAGCTGGCCTCTGAGCTTAATACGTGAGTTGTTTGCCATATATGGGGATATGCCTTAAGCTGGCCTCTGAGCCCTATATGTGTATGTTTGTCGTGTCTGGGATATGCCTTAAGCTGGCCTCTGAGCCCAGACATGTATGATAGTGATCGCGTCGGAACATGCCTTAAGTTGGCCTCTGAGTCTGACGAGTAGAGCGGCTGCACAACGGGGCATTTAGGTCGTAACGCCTCACCCGGAGTGCAGACGTTTGATGCTAGGACATGCCTTAAGCTGGCCTCTGAGTTTAGTATCTTGTGATGTAGTGAAGGGACATGCCTTAAGCTGGCCTCTGAGTCCTTTACTTTTGGATGCTAGTCTATGCCTTAAGTTGGCCGCTGAGTCTAGTGTCTTGCTGATTGGCAGGTCCATGCCTTAAGCTGGCCTCTGAGTCCTTGCTTGCTGAATGTTTTGGTAATTAGGTTATGTCTTAAGTTGACCGCTGAACCTTCTTACTTGCTGAATGTTTTGGTATGTAGGTTATGTCTTAAGTTGACCGCTGAACCTTATACTTACTGAATTTGTCTGTTTGCCTAGTGATGGTATCGTATCGGAGGCAGATGTGTTTATGGATGTTAAGATGTTGTAGTTGTTGAGTCTTATGTTTGACTTTAGTATTGTTCATCCAAGGCATTGGATGACTCTTCGATCGGTTTCATAAATAGTTGGACTGAAAGACCCCCCGACTGGGTAACCAGTAGGGAAACCGGCTCTCCTTCCTAACGGTTTATGAAGTTGGGTTGAGAGCTATGCAATAGTATCGCATGATAGTTGAGACAGTTGATGAGATGTTTATACTTCACATGTGGTTATATGTTGGAGTATTCTGTATTGTTTTATGTGTTACGTGTTATCACAAAAGGTGGCTAAGAGAACTCTAGTCACTCCCCACTGATTGTGGCGTACATGTTTTCATGTATGTAGGTACATGCAGGTTGGAGCGGGGTTCACACGAGAGCTAGCGAGTGATGATCCTTCATCATATGACTTATACCTTATCGTTAGCTAGACTCTTAGACTTTTGATACTTTACGTTTTGGTGCCTGTAGGGATGTTCCATCCCAGGCTGTGTATATATTTCATTTCAGCACTTAGAACTGCTACTTATCTATTTTGGTTTATTTCAGTTGCAGTTTCCATTTCAGTTTAAGACTTCTCGCATGTTGTTTACTTTAAAAAGTTTTAATTCCGCTGCATTTTTAGTACTTTTATGTGTTTATATTTCCGCTTTCGCGAGGGGTTTTACAGTTGGTATCAGAGCATAATTGCTCCCGACGCACTCATGTGACCCCCAACCTTAACTTGACCAAATGAACATATAATGAATGAGAGATGGGGTAGATCTAAGGATTTATATTGTAGTCTGTTTGTGCCTTGTTAAGAATACGTCTAACAGTTTACTCTCTTATGATTGAAGAATGGCAGAGCCAACCTATGAAGAGAGTCCTGAGATGCGAGCCCTCATTCAGACTCTTCGGGATTGCGAAGCTAGGTCATCTACGCCTTCTTCCTCATTGCAAATCTCGGGAAGTAACCAACCTGGAGGATTGGCTTGGATTGTCACCCAGATGTGGAGGAATGCAGCTAAGACATTCGACGGAGAGACCAGTGCTGCGACCCTCACTGCTTGGTTCTTCGACATGGAAAGGAATTTCATGATTTACGATGTTCGACCTGAGGATCAGACCCGAGTAGCATCCCAGTTCTTAGTTCGCGAGGCCAGGAGTTGGTGGATGACGATCAGTACCCCTGCTACTCGTGACCCTACTTTCACCTGGAGTCGTTTCAAGACTCTTCTTGGCATGAGGTTTTACCACAGGGACATCCGCCAGGATAAGATGACCGAGTTCATGAACCTTTGCCAAGGAACCCTTTCTGTTCAAGCCTTCACCAATCGATTTGAGGAGCTAATTCACTTCGTCCTCCAGCTGGTTGAGAGAGAAAAAGATAAAGCTTACCTGTTCCGGAGCAAGCTTAATGCTGAGACTAGGAGTGTAGCCAGTGGTGACCCGACTTCTTACTTCCAGAGTTACTACAGTGTCCTGCGAGCGGAGGACCCTTATGAGATCTATTGTGAGAGAGCTAGAGCGTTCTCTCCTCCTCGACCGCCTTTGCATAGATGCCGAAGCGGGAGACCTCTTAGCCCTCTTGCCTCCTCTCCTCTTGGAAAGAGGAAGTGTCCCCAGAAGAACAAGAAGTCCCAGGGAGTTAAGACTTCCCAAATCCGGAGCATGAGCCTCCCATCGGACGTTTCCCTCAAGTGCTTCAAGTGCCACAAGGATCTCCATCTTGGACTTGACTGCCATGGCAACCCGCATCAATGCTTTACCTGCGAGGGATTTGGACATCGCTCTTTCGAGTGCCGCGTAGGGAAGGGCGCCGTCAACCGAGCTATCACTATTGACCCTAAGACTTCCAGGGATCGAGGCATGGAACCCTCGACAGAAGCTCCCCTAGAGTGTTTCAAGTGTCGCAAGGCCCTTCATCCTAGAGTTACCTGTAGCGGCGATCCTTACTTATGTTACACCTGCAAGAAGCCTGGACATTGCTTCTTCGAGTGCCCCGAGAGGAAAACCGTCGTTGACAGAGCTGTTACTACTGACCTAGAGGCTGAGACCAGTGGAGCCAGAGCTGTTCAGGACCAAGCTGAGACTGGAGTTCATCCCAACCCACCTACTGGTATGTTCATGCCTACTGTCTTATTTATGGTTGATATACTTGTAACCGTTAAGATCTTAATCTCCTTCCTTAGATTCCTGTTAACCTTCTTTGGAATCTGTCCTCATTTCCTTTTGACTCAACCTGATAACTTGCTTCCCTGAAACACATTGTGCGGTAACCTACTATAGACAGACTTGGGAAATTTCTTGAGGTTAACTAAAGACCGTGATTTGGAGAGTGTTGTTATTTGAGGAAAACCAGGAAGCTTTATGGGATATAGTTTGGTGACCCTAGAATTGTTATGTTACTAATTTGAAGAGTAAGTGAATAATGAGATAATGGTGCTAGGTAGAGTGTCTTACGTGACTTTAGATGGGACTTAGGTGTGAGAATCTTGCTGAGTCATGGATAATTGTGAATTTGGAATATCCATTTGAGGATCTCGAGGAACTTAGAGTAAAGATTGATTTTGAGGAATATGCTTAAGGTACTGACGTTGTCTGATAATTGAATGAGACAAGTTAATACTGTTTGAACTTGAGGAACGAGAGTTGTTAGTAACGGTGTGAGAACATTTGAATATTTACCAGGACTGGTGGAATTGGCTGGGTGGTCGATCTTAAGTTACTTAATGGATCTTAGCATTTGTCCTATTGAGAGACTCAAAGGAAAATTTAGGATGCATCAGCAGTTTGAGAATGAATGATTTGTTGAGAGATGTAAGTCCAGAAACGCGTTAATGTGAGTATGGTTATTGTGGACTGTGATACAAGTCTAGCAGATGTATCACATGAGTTGAGTAGCCTGAGAGTTTGGTTGAATCGTCATTTGGGAATTATCTGTGACGAGCTATCTCAACATTTGAGGAATAAATCATTTAAAGGATAGTGTTGCTTTAGACTTCGAGGAACCTTGAGATTCGAATCGTTTTGAGGAACTAGTCATGAAGACCCGTCATAGACGCGCCTGACTTGGAAGTTGTTACCTTAATGAGATCTTGTGTTGAATGCTCATTGTGATTATAATTTGGGAATTTAAGATATTGAACCTTGCGAAATAGGTTGCTAGGATCGAACGGTCAGAATTTAAGATTAGAGGATAGTTAACGCTATATCTTGAGTTTTGAGGATTTATTGTTGTAGTAATAAAGTTTCGATTCAGAGTTTTGGAAACCTTCTTGTTGAGGAATGCCCTGTTTTGTGGATGAGATAGGGGTAATAGGAACCGCGAACCATTGTGAGCATTGAGGTTACTGGAATCGCCTTTTGGGATATACTAGGGATCGTGGAAGGATGTTTCGATTGTGAATTTAGCGGTTAGTGCACCCATGTTTGGCAAAGGTTACCGTCTTCTTTAACCTTCGACTTGATTGTTCCGTTCCTTCGACCCTCCTTTTTGTGTCCTTACAGCCGCGAGGCTTGGAACCCCTAATCCTTCTTATCAAGAATAAGCTCTGCGACCGTTTCCGCGCTCTCGAACGTCTGTTTTGGAACTTGTCTCCCAATTGTTGACTTTAAATCCATTGTTTTTGGGAAAAAGCTTAATTGTTTAAAAAAATTGAAATTGCTTTCTCTTCCGTTAGAAGCAACTTTTAGTCATGGTTACCGTGGTACTCTTCAAAAATTTGAGAAATAAAGGTTAATTTGGAAGAAAACTTGATTTTGAAGAACAGGATATTTTACAATTTGACAGACTTCAGCGTTGATTGCCACTAGAACGAGTTATTGGAGACGTCTGATAACCCGTACTGTGCCCATCAACACCGAATCGACCTAAATTTCGAATTTTGGCTGATTTAATTTTGGGACTTGTCTCAGATTTGGAATGATGGACTCTTGAATACGTAACGAGAATCCCAATGTCCATTGACAAGACTTGTGCCTTGAAATCTTTTGCTCCTTAAAAACCTCTTGGAAGATAAAGTTTTGAGTTGTCATAACCCGCTTGTTATATTTTGAAAGTTAGAGTTATTTTTATATTTACTTCTACCTTCGAGTTTCGAGGACGAAACTTTTTGAAGATTGGGTGATTGTAACATCCCGTATTTTCGTAAAATCTAATTTAAGCATTTTAAATCGTTTTAAGTAATAAAATTATAATTTAGTAATTTATTTCGAAAGACTTTAATTTAATAAGTAAGATCCGTCTTAAGAACCTCCAGTCCTTAAGACGAATACAACTTGGCATTGTTTAAAGGCCCGACTTAAATAACCGCTTCCAAAATCCGTAACCGTTTAAGCAAGACGGAAAGGACACCTCATTGTACCCTACTTATAAAATATGTCGACATCTTCAACCTTCAACAATTCATTTCCACTGTAAACTAAATATCCTCAAAACCTCCATAAAACCTCTCCTTCTTTGGTGAAATTCTTCATCATCCGTTCTTCAAATCGCAAAAGTAAGTACGTTTTCGGAATCCTCGTTCGATTTCCTAGTCATCCATCACTTTCGTTTTTCATTTCGTCGACTTTGAAAAACGGGCTGTTTTCTCTTAACTCCGTTTTAAGGGCTTAAAATCCGTTTCTATGCTTGTAGGTGTTGGCTTGGAGGATCCAGAGACCGATAGCTACGTTGTTGAAGACGATCTTTAGCCGGATTAGCTCGAAAGGTGACGATAATGAGATAACTCGGCCTTTATGTGTATATTAGCATGTTTGTTGTGATTCTTGTGTTGATTTCCGTTTTTGTTGATCTACATTGATTAAAGGACTTAGTAATATGTTTAGGGTGTTTGCTATGTGAAGATTTCATGCTTTTAAGTGTTGTTATATGTTCGTAAGCATATTTGCAGTTTTTCTCATTTTGCGACGGATACTCATGGAATTCATTTGAGGATTGTTATGGGAATTAATTGCTGGTAGATAAGTCGTATTTGATGATTAGGAATGTTGGGTATACATCATATGTAATAATATTGAAGTTGGTAGATCGAATTGTGGTAATTTCTTATGGTCTGAAAATCACGTTTTTGTGCACAAGCTCTCTGAGCCGGTCGACCAACCGGCCGCCGGTCGACCGGCTGAGAGCGCGTCTTTGTGTTTTTTGAAATTTTTGGGAAAAAGGCTTTGAACTGCCAGCCGGCCGACCGGCTGCCTGCCGACCGGCTGGTAGTCCCTTTGTGTCGTGTTTGTCTTGCGTAAACCATAGATAGATGGGAGCCCAGCCGGCAGACCGGCCGCCTGCCAGCCGGCTGGGAGTGCATATGGGGATGGATACGAATTTTAGTAAAGGATAGGGAATGGGGTTCCCAGCCGGCCGACCGGCTGCCTGCCGACCGGCTGGGAGTCCTTTGTGGTGTTTCTCGTTTTTGGGAAAAGAAGTGTGGGCTGAGGGATCACCAGCCGGCAGACCGGCTGCCTGCCGACCGGCTGGGGACCCCTGTAGGCTATTTTGAGTTTTTGGAATTTAATCGTAACTTTCAAATGGTTGATCGGTTTTGACTGAAACTCGTTTTGTATACCTTTGACATGTATTTGAGGTCCCCGGAGGATGGGCAATACCATATTGGGTTCGGGAATGGAGTGAGGATAGAGACCCCCCGGCCGGGCAACCGGAAGGGAGACCGGCTCTCCCTCAACTTAGTTCCCGGGATCAATTAAGTGTTGATTAGAGGTTAAGAAAAATAGAACTATAGCTTAGTTCATAGACTTGGATGAAATTGTATTGATGCGTATTAAGGTATGCCTTAAGCTGGCCTCTGAGCTTAATAAGTGAGTTGTTTGCCATATATGGGGATATGCCTTAAGCTGGCCTCTGAGCCCTATATGTGTATGTTTGTCGTGTCTGGGATATGCCTTAAGCTGGCCTCTGAGCCCAGACATGTATGATAGTGATCGCGTCGGAACATGCCTTAAGTTGGCCTCTGAGTCTGACGAGTAGAGCGGCTGCACAACGGGGCATTTAGGTCGTAACGCCTCACCCGGAGTGCAGACGTTTGATGCTAGGACATGCCTTAAGCTGGCCTCTGAGTTTAGTATCTTGTGATGTAGTGAAGGGACATGCCTTAAGCTGGCCTCTGAGTCCTTTACTTTTGGATGCTAGTCTATGCCTTAAGTTGGCCGCTGAGTCTAGTGTCTTGCTGATTGGCAGGTCCATGCCTTAAGCTGGCCTCTGAGTCCTTGCTTGCTGAATGTTTTGGTAATTAGGTTATGTCTTAAGTTGACCGCTGAACCTTCTTACTTGCTGAATGTTTTGGTATGTAGGTTATGTCTTAAGTTGACCGCTGAACCTTATACTTGCTGAATTTGTCTGTTTGCCTAGTGATGGTATCGTATCGGAGGCAGATGTGTTTATGGATGTTAAGATGTTGTAGTTGTTGAGTCTTATGTTTGACTTTAGTATTGTTCATCCAAGGCATTGGATGACTCTTCGATCGGTTTCATAAATAGTTGGACTGAAAGACCCCCCGACTGGGTAACCAGTAGGGAAACCGGCTCTCCTTCCTAACGGTTTATGAAGTTGGGTTGAGAGCTATGCAATAGTATCGCATGATAGTTGAGACAGTTGATGAGATGTTTATACTTTACATGTGGTTATATGTTGGAGTATTCTGTATTGTTTTATGTGTTACGTGTTATCACAAAAGATGGCTAGGAGAACTCTAGTCACTCCCCACTGATTGTGGCGTACATGTTTTCATGTATGTAGGTACATGCAGGTTGGAGCGGGGTTCACACGAGAGCTAGCGAGTGATGATCCTTCATCATATGACTTATACCCTATCGTTAGCTAGACTCTTAGACTTTTGATACTTTACGTTTTGGTGCCTGTAGGGATGTTCCATCCCAGGCTGTGTATATATTTCATTTCAGCACTTAGAACTGCTACTTATCTATTTTGGTTTATTTCAGTTGCAGTTTCCATTTCAGTTTAAAACTTCTCGCATGTTGTTTACTTTAAAAAGTTTTAATTCCGCTGCATTTTTAGTACTTTTATGTGTTTATATTTCCGCTTTCGCGAGGGGTTTTACAACCCATGTTGGAACCACTTTGACATCTTTTTCTAAGTCGATGTCTGGTTGCCATGCTTTCAACACAACTGGTCTGTTGTCAAAGAGATAGTGTCCTGCGTTCAACACTGTTGTTTTCATTGCCTCTGATTGAAATCTGACAACAAACACACCATTTGGAAGATAAGATATCTTATCAATAACATGTTGCTTCCATATCCTCTTAATAAACCCTTCCAGGACCTGCCAACAATGAAGCCATACACAGTAGTGCTCCAGTATTCTATTTCCTCTTTCACATCGTCTTCAGTTATCTGAAACAGAGACTCAGGATCAACAACTACCACATTCTTTTTGCCTTGTTTCATGAACCATTGCCTCTCCTCTGTTTTCTCATCATTCTGAGATCCCATCAATGATGCAGCCTCATCGTTTGCAATCTTTTCATTACTGTCATCTGCATCACTATCATCCTCATCATCTGTGACTATTTCGAAGAGGTGAACCCCTCCTAAGATTTCCTGCATGGATTTCTCTTTACCATCATTACCTTCATCTATATTTGGTCCTTGTCTGGAAGACCGTTCTTTCTGCTCATTGTTTTTGAATTTTTTCCTAGTGATAAAGCTAATCCTGGGTGGGGAAGGACCTTTGGCCATGGTGTCGGAAAACGCCTTGCCGTCGCCAGGGGAGAACTTTTTTGCACTAGGGTTTTTTTTAAGTGATGGTTATATATTCGTCCGTCTTAATTCTGACAGTCTATAAATATAACTTGTCTTGAATGTTTAGTGTTGCACAAAATCTTTATTCGCATAAAAGTTTACCAAATAACCCGAATTTGAAATATGGGAAATATTATGTCCTAATCTGACCGTACCGGATCTTTTACAAACTCGAAATGAACCTGATCAGGCTGACTGTACTCGAGTCACCTATTTGCCATGTCTAAATATATTATGGGTTCCATTTCTTACACTTTGAACGAGAAGCAAACAACAAAGAAACACTACTTCCCGCCATCAACAACGGCATTATTGGAAACCCTAACCGACGAACAATGACCTCCCAATCTTTAGACAACGAATTGGGAAAATTGAAGGCCGAACATCTCGCTTCGGATGTCGAGCGTCGTCGATTGGAGAGAGAATTGGAGGTCACAAATGACGAATTGAAAGAGTTAACTAAGAAGTTGGGGTTTAGCAAAGACGCCGAAGTGAAAGCAATTAAGAGGTATGATAAAGCCATGGAGTATACTAAGGATCTGGAAACAAAATTGCGGGAATCGATGGCGCAGCATTTCCCTTGGAATACCGAGCGTAATAGACTGGAATTAAAAATTATCGAATTGGATGATTTAGTTACGGAATTGAAGTATAGCAAGAAAGCTGAGGCGAGGGCAGTGAAGAAGCATAAGCGGGCCTTGGATTATAATGGAGAGGTTGAGGGGAAACTGGAGGACTTGAGGAGAGGATTTAATGAGGAGAGGTTGAAATTACTGGGAAAATTGAGGGAGAGGGATGCCGAATTGGCGAATTTGAAAGAAAAATTGGAGAGTACATCGAAGGGAAATGAATTAGTTGAGATTAGTGAGAATTTCAAAGCAGGTATTTTGGAATTTAGGAAGCTTCTTTCTTTTAATCTTATGGTTTGCTAATTGTTATGCTCTTTCTGTCTCATTTGTTTACCTTTTATATTCATTGCGAAAGTTGTGCCAATCAAAGCAAAGAGATGACTGAGACGGCGGGAGTACTTAATATTGTGAAGTATGGAGATTATTAAGTGAATTATTACGAACATTGTTTGCTGTTTTGTTCACAAGATTTGAACTTTTCTAATTGTGTGAGTAGTTATTCTTCGTGGATTTTGTTTCCGTGAAGGGTTAGGGGTGGTTACCTGAGTAAAACACTTGCCTTGAATTTTCTGCGAACAGGCAATGATATTGTTTTAGATATACTTGTTGCCCTAGGTGAATGATGGCGACTCTGTGAAACCATTTTGATGCATCGCAACTGATTAATGTTTGCTGGAACTATTGGTCGTAATTCTGGTTTTGCTCTGGGTCACGCTCTTTCTTCCAGGCTTTTCCCTTTTGATACCCTTAAAACCGAAATGATGAGAAGCATTATCAAAAAATGTTGAGACTAGCAAATATTTTTGGAAGATGGACAAGGAGATATCTATTTGGGACTAAAAAAATAAAGGACTATTAAATACAGAGTACTACTTTGGGGTGACAAAATCGGGCAAACAAACGGATTAAGGTGGGGTGAAAGATAAAATTGGGGTTATATTTTGTCCTGATTTCAAATAATTGTCCATTGATGGAAACTTGTTGATACAGTGGTATATCTTTGCTTGTTAAGTTGTAATAAACTGTAGTTTGAGATGTGACCAAACTGTCTATCCTGGATTCCTGGTTATAAGAAATGAACCCGTTTACCTGTTTTTTTGTCCCCTTCTCTCCTATTCAGATGCAGATTTTGGAAGCCTTGATGTGAAATGCCCATTGAAGTCTGTCACGAAATGTGATGAGAATGCTGAGGCGACAGCTCTTTCTGAGGAAAAGCTTGTGAGAGAGAATAGAGCAGCTTGCGACAATACGGGCCAAGTTAGGGGTCTTAAAAGGGCAAGAGCTTCATCCGCGTGTTCTACTCAGAAGCACAGCGATGATAGTTCCAGTGATGGGAGCGACTGCTGAAAACACCCACTACAACATCCAGAAAGTGTCCACAATCGAATGTGAAGTTTGTTCTGATTGAAGTCCTATGCGACTGTAGCTAGATATGGTATGATTTTCATGATGGGATATCGGCTGTTGTAGTTGGGATAGCATATCAATCATGTTAGTTCTGCCTATCTCAGAAAGTAAATGCAAAGGCAACTTCTCTATCTGAATATCTTCTAGACAGTGATCCAAGTTATGATAAGAAGTTGTTGAGGGGTGAGTTGAAACAGTGTGATCCAGGAGGGCTTTGTACCTGTTTGACATCTTTAAGAGTAATGAAGATCCTTTTTTTTCTCCCTTATCTACTGATATTCAGTATAGGTAGTCTGTGGACTGTGCTAGTTAAGTAATCTTTTGTAGCTGACTGTGTAATAACCTTGCTGAAACTTTATCTCTAATGTCTGCCTATCCTTTCCTTATGTATCTTATGGTGTATGGGAATGTAAGTTCCTTGGCTGTGCTTAGCCTGAAACTTGGAATATTGTCGATATTATGACTTTTGGTTTTAGTTCTCATTGCTCTCCTTACGTTATACTCATCTTTCTGCACCCTCATCAATGGTAGTGCACGAAGTCTGGAGCTAGGAGGGATTCTTTTGTTGCCGAACTTCATAAGTTGGTGGCATAAAAGAGTCATGTTTGTATGGTGATTGGATATATTTTGTAAGGAAAGTTCTGCTTTGTATAAACATCAAGAGTTGTTTCCTAAAGAAGTTGCTTTAGATTATTTGTGCACCCGTTAAGGTAACCTGTGCTTTTGAACTCGAAGTTATCATAAGTCTAGAAGTCTCTGTTTCACTCTTTCTTTGCATATGTAAATTGAAATTGTGAATGTGCTTTTGTTGACTTGGCTCATGTGTTACTCCTCATAAAAGCGTAAAACAGTGTCTTGAGAATAAACACCTACGCTTGTTTGTGTCATTCTGGTGCTACAGCTTGCGAACTAAACTAAGGAAGAACTTCCTTCATTTTACAAAACCCCCTTTTGCTTGTGTAGGTGCTATATAACTTGTTCTACCTGAACATGAAGTTATCAAGTTCACTTTTTATTTTTTTCATTTAGTTTCAGTTATGTGCATGCTAATGTCATTGTGCCTACTTGCATTTCTTCGCCGAATGAACTGATAAATCATACTAATAAAAGATCATTCTAGTACAGTTCACCAAGTGTCATTTATTACTACTTATTGCAGGTTTGTTTTTATTTTTCGGTTCATTGTAAAGTTTGTAATGCTGAGTTACTGTCCTGGTTGGTGTTCTTATGTTCTAAGATGCCCGCAGATGGTTGCGAGTGAAAATGCAGGTTAGTTAGGAAGTGTTCGTGACGGAGCTGGCTATTAACTATGAGGACTCATTTTCTGGTACGCCGCCTGGTATGTTGTGTATTTTATTAGTGTCGGTGCAGTCGCGCAGTTGACTTTGCGTTGTTTCTTTCTTGGGTGTGTCGTGCTTTTACCTGGATTATTTATGGTACATGGGCTAGGGGTGTTATTCTGTAGAGGTGTTGTGAATAAGATTTCCCATTTTCGATTGTTTCCATTTGACTTCGCCGGTCAAATTAGTTCAACATTGATCGAGATTTTGTCAGAGTTTCAACATCAAAAACGATCACTGAAACTATAGATTGAGTCTTTAGTTATCTTTTATTTGAGGGAAAAAGAATCATAACTATTGGTAAAAAAGTTATTTAAAAATATGCATGCCTAGGATTAAAATGTGCGCTTTCTTATCTTTCAAATTTCTAGTGTAAATACATTGCTGAGGCAAAAGAATTTGCTGAGTACAGCTGGCTATAAAACTAAACTAGTACTATAGTAATTAATCACACAAGATTTGGCACAAAGAAAATACAAGGGAAAAGTTCGAAAATTATATCGTGCGCAACTGGTATTCTTCTTATATCGGCCTGTCATCAATCAGACCATCTGGAACTTCATTAACTTGCACTGTCTCGGACTTCAGATGAAACTGCCAAAGATTCACTTTGGAGCAATCTTCTGATGGTAAGCCTTTGATCTTGGTTTCATCTTCTGTAGCTGCTTGCTTGACAAACTTAAGTGAATCCTGCAGCAGAAAGTACCATGAGTTATGAGTGTAAGTTAATCTATTGCTCAATACCAAGTGCACGTGATTTCTTTTGTATAAGTATGTTGGAAATCGCAAGTGATGATATTTGAGAAAACACAGAGTTTGTTCTATGGGTAAAAATATTGTCATTTCTACTTTTAATTGCCCTTTTGATTTACGTATAATTGGGTTTAGACTGTCATGAAATGAATCGAAATGACACGCAAAACTACTTGTACTTCGATTGTGACGTAGTCGTTTGATGTAGTTTTTACTATGGTTTCAAGATATTGCCTCTTTGTGCTTTGGTGCAGGGGAAATGACGTATATCTTCAACCCCCTTACCTCTTTCCTGGAAGGAGTCTTTGAAGCATTATGGTGTTGTTCATAATTTCTGAGATTAGCTACACTAAATGTACATTTGAGAGTAATATGTACGATTATTTGAAGTATTAAAGTGTATGTGAATCGTTTTACGATTATTTTGTGTGGTGTAACATTTTTGGGTAAAAATTGTTGGGAGTTACGAACCTGCTTTGCTCCCTCAGTTGCAGGAAGACGGCCCCACCGCTCTGGATCCCAGAGGATTGAGCTATTGAATCCGAAACCTGAAATATGGAGCTCAAATTCCTCTGTTGCACGATTCGGATACTTTACATGCCACCCAAGAATCTGGGATGATTGACATACTGGTCCTTCAACTATCATCTTCTTTCTCCATGCTGAAAGTTTTGCTAGCGGCCATGTTCCAAATGCCCTGCACAAACAGGTAAATCTTAACCTGATTTTTATTTTCCCGTAGCTTCAAAAGTAAGCTAGGTTCCTCCTAACCCGCTCCCCTACACCATGAACCTTAAGTATGTTTTGTTGGTCGCGAGTTCTTTGTATGAGATAGTCTAAAATTCTTGATAGTTAGCCTTTTACTTAACACTTTAATACAGCATTATTAGCTGTTAACCTTAAAGATAAGTACAAAGTATTGAAAAGGAATGGAAAGAGAATTCATACTCAATTGCTCGGATCTCGTCGAAGAAGTTGAGATCATAGACATTAGAAAGCCCAGAAAAATGAACAATCCCACTCAACCGATGATGTTCAATGTGCTTAAGCGCGAGATTTCTCTGGTGATCCACTTCAGCTCTAGGATTAGTGAAATTTTCCTTAAAAACCAAATGTCTATACATAACCCCTGATCCTCGAAGTATATCAGATACATCAGAAAACTCTCTTTGGGACTCCACAACAATCCATAACAATGGTGGAGCCACCAACTTCAACGTATTTGCCAATCTCCTTAGCAAAACACCTCGTAGAGGATCCCTTTCGTTCGTAGAGGTTATAACTATCACTTGTCTCCTGGGTCTCAAATCCTGTTCCTTTACACTTCTGTTACTTTCAGACGAATTTGAATTGTCTAATCTGTTGACATAACTATTGCTTGGTTGCCTCGCCATAGGCCTTGGTGCTAGCGCGATGGACTGATTATATCGTGCTATGGACTTCAGTCCAGGAATTGAGGACTTAGAAGTAGGAGCAAACCCTGTAAAGAAACCCATCACAAAACACAATGCAAAATGAACAGCAGCTTTCTTCCATATTTGAACTCGCTTCTTAGACCTATCCACCGATCCCATTTCTTTCGGAAACGATAATCGTTTAGTTTTTCAAAGCTTATGTTGCGGTCTAGGCACAGGAAATGGGTTTTATGTTAGAAAAGTATTTCCAAGAACACAAGAAAATGATGCTAATGATTGGAACTAGCTAACTTGAAAGAAGAGTTAGCTATTCTTGTTACATTAAATTAAGCTAGTTTGTTTTTTAAGTTGTAAATGTGTAGGTGTTTCATGGAATTTGTGTTGTTGCTTCAGCTAGTCATTGCTTAAACTAAAAGAAAGAACTGGTGGAATTCAAGACAGGAGGCTTTCTAGTTGTTGCCTGCACCAAATGTTTGTTGATGATGCTACCATATTACCAAATGGAATGTGAAAAATGTACAAATCTACCGAGATTTTGTTTGAATCAATTCCGAATTATATTCCGAGATGATTCTACTAATGTTCGAACTTATTTAGCCATTGACCACTGGTGTCGAAGATTATATTCCGAGATGATTCTAATAAAATTCCGAATTTTTACATGCTAATTAAAAGGATTGGTAAATTTAGTGAGTTAATTTCTTAAGAGATCGTCTTACATTAGAGGCTAAATTACTCGTGACGTGCGAAATTAAGATCTATGATTATTGCATTATTAACATGTTTAGGTTTTGAGTAGGTATGTCATTGGACAGGGCGGTGCTGGATATAGGTTACCCGTATCTGTACCCATCTAGAAAACATCGTACCCATCCTCGCCCCCACCACCCATGACGGGTACAACTTTCCAAACCATCCCCGCCCCACCACCCATGGCGGGTACAAGTTTCCAAAACCATCCCCGCCCCACTTATCCATTAACCCGCTATACCATAAATTTTTCCGATTTTTTTCCGTACAAGTTGGTTTAATCACTATTAATTTCTATTTCAGGAGTTTGTTTATATAATTTTAGTTATTTACTAAAGAAGCGGTAAAATACTTTATAAAATAGTTATTTTTAACATTACGTCTTAATTATAACAAAATAATATTTGTAAAATTATTGTGATAATTGTATTAATTTTTATAATAATTGGCGGGTAAGCGGGTATGAGGTGGGTAACACGCAAAAATCATCCAAGCCCCACTACCCATGGCGGATACAATTTTCGTATCCGTCCCCGTCCCAACTGGGGCGGGTGCGGGCGGTATCCACTTGTACCCACCCCAATGACATCCCTAGTTTTGAGAGAGAAAAGAAGTCTTTTTTCAATTTTTGTAAGGTAAAGGGTAGAATTGGAATAGTGAGGTAAAGTGTGTGTGATTTAGCAAATACGTTAATGTGAGTGACCATTAATCTTACCCTAGTTACGCAATGTATACGATAAAGTTAATCTGAGATCAAGACAATACGGAATACTTCGTATTATAAAATTGCGTCTAAAATTTATTTGAAGATGACTACTTCCTTTTTTTTTTCTGAAAAAAAAAATGACGGCTTGCTTTTAGTTGCTCATTTCTTCCCTCTTTCCTTTTTTGCGGTAATCCGTTTTTCTTCTTTCTTTTCTTTTTTTACAGAGGTTTATGTGATTCAAATTCATTTACATGTTGGTAGAATATTTTACGGAACTACTTTTTCACATACGGACTTTAATTTTTCACATACACTTTTTCATTAATTTTCCAAACTATCCCCTTTTTCCTAAATCTAAACAAATTCAATTTTACATAACTTTTTCCCTAAAATTAAATTTAAATGTTCAAAAAACTTCAATAATGAATCATAATTCTTTAATTAGTGTTAATTTCGTTGTCAACTAATAATATGTTTTGTTGAAATTATTAGGGTTTGTTAATTAATAAAACTATTATGTTAACTTGTTTGTCAATTATTATCAATTAGGTTTATAGTCGGTGGAATACGTGGTGGATGGAGATTGTAGGTCAGGCGGTGCGTGAAGGTAGTTACTTGGCACAATACTGTACTAGACCGTGGTGGCCGGAGTCAGGAAGGCATAAATAATAGCAATGTTCTTGACTCATGCCAAAAATAAATAACTTGATTTCAAAAGCAAGGTAGCAATTGCAAATTGACGCACACAACAAAGTAAGAAATCAAAATCAAAATAAAACCCAATTTGCCAACTTAGTTCCGTAGAGGAGCACAATGTTCCAGAAGAAACTGATTCCACAATTAGTTTGCTTGACTTAATTTTTTGATCGGAGTAAGTTGTGTTGGTGTGTTGGTGGTTAAGGGAGATGAGAAAAGGGGGAAAAATATTAACTTAGGGAGGGATGGAATGGAAAAAAATGACAAGAGTAACGTTGTAAAAGTTGTATGTGAAAGAGTAAAATCCGTATGTGAAAAAACACTGCCCATATTTTATTGGGTTTAAAATCATTTTCTTATTTCTTTTTACAACATGAAATAGGGATGACAATTAATTGAGAGTAGAGGACATTGGGCCGAGTTGGTGGGTAGAACCGGGCTATAGGCTGGCCGGGCTGATGGCAAGGGAGCCCGAGCCCACAAGGCTGAAGGTGTACGGGTTTGGACGGGCCAAACTCAGGATGGTAGCCCCGAACAGGGCCGGTTGGGAAAATGGCGAAAAACAGACCGTGCCAGCACGAACTATATAGTGTGGCGTGTGGGCTATGTATGAGGTAGTCCGGGTCCGACTTAAAAACGGGTTGAACGGGCTGGGTTTGCCCACTGACGCAGACCGAGCCGGTGTGGGCCACCCCAGCTCGCAATGTTTGTCCAACTCTAATTGGGAGTTGGGAGTTGGGAGTATGAGATCGTGAAATGAAATCCATCCGGGTGTCCATTTCCGACTCGGAAAGCTGAATTCTCCAGATTCCCATGCCACGTCTCAACAAATCACAAATCACAAATCACAGATTACGTGCAGTTGACACTGCGGTCAACCACCTGAATTCCTCACCTCCTCCATAAAATCTCACAATCACCATTCACCACCCCATCTCCCACCTCAAAATGACAACAATACCCCTAAAAGCTGTAACCCTAACCCACGTCCGTTTCACTAGAGGTGACCAAATCGGTCATTTCCTAGCCTGGATCTCCTTAGTCCCAGTCTTCATCACCTTCGGCGGTTTCTTCGCACACTTCTTCTTCCGTCGTGAATTACAAGGAATCTGCTTCGCTCTCGGTCTTGCCGTCTCTCAGCTCATCAATGAATTCATCAAAACCACCGTCTCGCAAGCCCGTCCCGCCACTTGCGCCGCTCTTGAAGCCTGCGACTCTCATGGCTGGCCTTCGTCTCATTCCCAATACATGTTCTTCTTCGCCACCTACTTTACTCTCCTTAGCTATCGCAAAGCCGGCTTTTTTGGTGGCCGCGAGAATAGCTGGCTTGTTGAGGCCCTCACCTGGGCCCTCGCCTTTCTTACTATGTTTTCCCGGGTTTATCTCGGATATCACTCCGTTGTCCAGGTATTTATTGTTCCTGTTGTGATTCAATTGGATTATAACTCGAATATACAGAATCAAATGGAATAGAGGGAGTTGCATGTGAAACGGATTCAAATCATCTCGTTCATTAGGAGTTGAATCCGTTTCACATTAATAAAAGAGCGAACCGTTCTAAATGGGAATTTGTTTAAATGTGACAGGTGTTTGCCGGGGCTATATTAGGGACAGTGCTAGGTGGCGCGTGGTATTGGTTTGGTAATCGCGTGTTGGTTAGGTTTTTCCCGTTGATTGAGGATAGTTATATAGGGAGGCAGTTTTATATTAAGGATACGTCTCATATTCCGAATGTGTTGAAGTTTGAGTATGATAATGCAAGAGCTGCTCGCAAAAATGCTGTTGATAAGAGTAGCTGATTTCTTTCATTTTCATTAGCTACCCATTATTTATACTCCTATAAGGTTAGTTCCTGTTACATTATTCCGATTTCTGTTGGTATTACTGTCCAGAATGCTTCATCATTGATTGCAATTTGAGCAGATGTTGGTATTAGAAGTTATGATTTGAAATTATTGTGTGATTAATGATGCGACTGCTAGTAATCTAGTATTATCTTGCGTTCTATGCTATTGCTTGTATTAGACTTGCCAGATGATAAACAATGCCAATGCTAGGATGGTAAATTATTGATGGTCATTGCTAGTATAATCTTTGCGATGTTAGTTACCTAATACTGTACCTATTCATCTTTTTTTATGCTGTGATATATAGTTCGTAACAATGAACTGCGGAGTGATGTCAGATTTATGAATTTGGTGTGTTAAGAGGTTGGTCTTATGAGTTTATGTTGCTATTAGAGGGTGTGATTTGAAATTATCGAGGGATTAATGATGCCATTGCTAGGATGATGGTTCATTTTATGCTATTACTAGACTTTCCAAATGATAAATGAGGCCAATGCTAGGATAGTAAATTATTGCAAGTCTTTGCAAGGTTAGTTACCTAAAACCTACACATTCTTTCTTATGACGTGATTTATAACGTTTATAACAATGAACTGGTGACTGATGTCGGATTTATGGTATTGGTGGACGTTCACTTGTTATGAATTTTGTGTGGTGAGAGATTGATCTTTCGCTTTGGAGCTTAGGCAGTGTTTGCTAGTAAGCCTAGTATCGCAAAACACCTTTCAACTTTGGCTATTGTTAGGATTGTCTATTTATAAGTGATGCTTGAGTTATGATGCTTTTGGGATTTTCATTACTGGCTATAGAAATGAATGCCGTGGCTTGTGGATTTTGGTCTTTTTGGGGATAATTACTCGAGGTGGCTATAAAATTTGAAGGTCATTAACCATGCATAAGAGGTTAAAATTGTGCATAGAATACCGAAAATTTTATACCCAAATTAAACTCGGCTTTTTGGTTAGCCAACGAACAATTTACTTTAACAAGTGATACACAAATTGAACGTTGAATACTCCATGTTGATTTTTAATTAAAAATAATAATTGTGTATCATGAATGCTCAAACTATTATGAGTGTTCCAAAACAGGCTTCCAATGTACGTGGTAAACTTGATTGAATTAGCAGCCTTAACCTAGTAACTGAATCAATCAGGAACAACATAACTAATCATGGAAAGTTAACTATATTTTTAAACTAGTTTAACACTTGCAAATTTCTAAATTGACCCAGCCCAAGATAAATAACTTGATAAAGCAACTGACACAAGTAAAGTAGTAAGAGAGCGTTGGCCTGCTATTGGAGGATCAATCGCGGTTTCAACGTTGTTTCGAATTGGTCATTGTGGCTTGATCTCGCTTGTCGTCCCCATAAGTTGTTCCATCATGTAAAATGCATTTGGGGTACCACTAACATGTGAAATACTTACTCTAAAATTCAATTCCCTTCTGGTGGTGCTATAACTGCTATTTAGGTTAACTGCTAATATGCTGTGATAGGTTGATATCTTTCCGAGTTTAAATGTGTGTCAGCTGTCCTGTAAGGTTCAGTTATGGCGTATGTTGTGAAAGTTTTGTGAGTTTGGGATTGTGGTGTGATCTTGCATGCTTTAGAAACTCTTGTTTTAGCGTGTGTATTAACGCAATCTTTTTACCGTTCTACTTTCATAATCATTCTTAGCAGTAGAAACCTTTGTTAAAGTAGGTCAGGAACAACATAACTACTCTTGACTTAAACAATTATAACACTTCCTATTAACCCTGTTCCTGTTTTCCTTCTGAACTCTATTGAGTCAGAGACTCATTACTCTTTGGTTCCGGATTCTGATGGAACAAAGCAAAATGGCTCCCTAACGTGGCTGTTCTTCTTTCTATTGTGAAGTACCAGTCATTGGATGTAGTTTCGGACGCAATTTTCATCTTGGATAGTTGGATGATTCGGAAATAGTCTCTTTGTGTTAGCAAGAGGGTAGGAATGCGTACATCCGACCCCACTACCCCGCAATTTGCGGGAGCCATTGAGGCAATGAACGTTGTTTTTCTATCAACCATGTTCTTGCTAACTACTCTTAATTTAAACTATTTTGACACAAGTACTCTTGACTTAAGATCATCTCTCAAAACAACTTATTAGTTACAATTTGATTTCAAAGGTTGCGGTTGTTTTTAACCCTAATTCTTTTTAAATCTTCAATTGGAGTTTGTGTTTGCAGCATTTTGCATCATGGATATTTGTCAAGCTTTGTTTTCGTGGATGACTCGAGTTGTGAGCGCACCACCAAAGGTAACAGTATAGCATGGTAAGCTAACAGATAATGTTACTTATCACTTATCAGCTATCAGGCTTTGAAAACCCTTGTGGATATAATAGAAAAAAAATGGACAATTTGGTCTTACTTCTTTGCCCTGTTTGGCTACTGATCACTTTACCTATTGTTATATTTCTTCCAATGGGTTTAATAGGTTTGACCTGGTCTTTGGTTGTGAGACTGCAATGGTGTTTTTGAACCCAACTTAGTCGGCTCCATCATAAAAGATTCTGCTTGAACCATGTACTTCAACTGCACATTAAGATTAACATTCAGAGCTTCATAGTTATGACTTGATGGTATTACAGCTAGATTATGGTTAGTACTCCGTAACAAATAAGAGATGCCATTTAACTCTAAGTTTCAAGTAAAATGGTATTTTGCAATAAGGAGGTATCATTTTGATATTTTACGTTTGTGAATTCAAAGAGTATTGCTTGAGCTAAAAACGGATACTTTACTCTTATAAAAAAGCAAGTAAACATGCAAATAGGAGAAAATAGAGCCGTCTATGGATAGTGCAACTTGCATGCATTATGTGAGAGGGGCACTATTTATCTTCAAGTTGTGATAGATAGTGCCCAGTGAGAATTTGTGTTGTGAATTTGAGTTTAATCTTCTCAAAACGAGGAGATTGCTATTTAATCAATTGCAATTAGGGTTGACAATCTTGACATGCATTGAGTATGTTCATTGGGTGACGAGGTGTTGAGGCACAATCTATGAGATGCATCATCAAGTACTAACGCCATCGTGACATTGTGCAAACTGCATGAACCAGTGAATTAAAAGGCGAACTTTTTTTTTTTCCTTGTTTTGACAGTTGTACAAATAGGAGTTACAAGCACATAGCCCTTTTGGCAAGCCCATGAGCAATAGTGTTCAAGTTACGAGGAATAAAGCTAAAACACAGACAAGGAAAGAAACTAGCAAGACAAGTGCATCTTTTCAGAATGTCCCTGATAGAATGATCGACCCTTTCAGCTCGTGCCAACTGTTGAATTAGCTTAAGATAATCCGATGTAAGATGCAAGTGTAGGATTCCTGAGGTTTTTGCCGATCGAAGAGCATGAAGGAAGGCCTAGGCTTCCGCTTGAAGTGGACTCAGCATGAAATTTACCATTTAGACACTAAAGCTCCACACCTGAAACATCAAAAACAACAAAACCATACGTAGCAACCAAATTAGGCTTCAATCCCGCGTCTACCTTGATGTGATAAGTACTGCACAGGTTTGGAGGTCCAATGACAAAGAAGGGGATCCCCCTCCGAAAATCCTGAAGATCGTTAATCTCAGCACTTTCCATACCACTCACTCTCGGGCCCAAAGATTTTCTTTTCTCATCACTTTCCGCCATGGCCTGGATGAAGGTCGCATAACTTCTATCAATTATTCTAAAAAAGACATTTGGGGGCAAAGATGAGCCATTAAAAATCATATGATTTCTTTTGCACCATATTCCCCAGAGACTGGCCACAAAAGAGAGAATTCGCCCTCTTTGTCCTCCTTTGACAAGTAGCGAATCCAATTTACCACCCAATCATCGACATCCAACAGCTCCGAACCCTCAGATCGGATTCCCAGAATAGATCCAGCCCATATACGAGAGGATTCGCTGCAATCATGAAATAGGTGATTCCTCAATTCCTGGTAGACTCCTAGTTCCTTCCACATGGAGCAGTTGAAATCACCTTCAAAATTTCGCTTCATAAATTCCTCACCAACAGGAAGAGTGTGGGCAAGAATCCTCCACAGACAGATTTTCCAATTATTGGGAATTGAGAGAGACCAAAGTGTGCTTTTGCAGAAGGAGCGTCCCTTAGGGCTCATTCGACTCTTATCCTTGGACGAAGATTTAAGAGCAATGTATTGCTTGAAATCAAGAGCATAACCACTTTTAACAGAATAAGTGTCATCAGAGCTAGCCTTCCAGAAGATTTCATCCTCTCGCCTCGCGGTAAATAAGGGGATGGCGAGATTTTTTTGCGCCCAGTCGTTCTTGAAAAGGGAGCAAACCAGTTCGTTACACCATGTTCCATCCGCATAAGAGATGTCCTTGATTCGAAGGTTGCGGAGATGAACCGAATCAATACCAAGGATACTATCGCTTGGTTCCGGGGAATCTCTGTCAACCCACCTTGTGTCCCAAATATTTAGCTCTGAACATATACCGGTTTCCAACCAAAATTATCCATGATGAGTTCCAGGCCAAAGCAGATACTTCGAGCCCCCCAAGAAAGGCCCGTATTTTGACCAATCTTTACCCAGGGTTTATATTCATCCGTACCAAAGAGACGATGTCTGAAGCAGCGACAAAAAAGAGTGTTCTCACCTGATATCAACCTCCAACCGTGTTTAGCAAGGAGAGCCCTATTAAGGCAAAGTATATTACGGATACCCAATCCACCACATGATTTAGGCAGCGATAAGAAGTTTGTGCTACACCATTGCATTTTGCGCCCTTGACGACATCCAGCCCACCAGAAATGTGACAGAAGGGAGTTAATCTTCTTTGCCACACTTACCGGTATTTAATACCGATGGAAATAAATTTGAGAGATCGGATAGGACTGATGATATCAGAGTAAGGCGTCCCGAAGGGGATAAGAAAATCCCATTCCAGGAGGAGATACGTTGTGCCACAAATTCAATTAACTTAAACATCAGTTTTTTAATCGGAACATAAACATCGTGACATTGTTCAAAGATCATGCACTACTCATGGAATGCTCCGTTTCTCCCCACTTGTTTTTTCACTTGCTTTGTTATGAGAGAGACAATATCCGTTTTCAACTTGTGACAGATATTATCCGTCACAACTCACAAGCAAGACTCTTTGTACTTTATAAGATGACTACAATGGGCAAACAATTTTTATAGAATAATATAAGGCGAACATCTTACGCGAACTTAAAACAATGTCTCTTTTAACTTATTATATTGTTTACATTTTAATATCTTAATTATATTAATACGGAAATATTTAATGATTTCTGGTGAAACCACATCATTAACTCCAACATTTTTTTTTCTAATTCAATTACCGTGGCACGCACATTGTAACTGTCTGCATTTCATTAGTTATGTAAATATTACGTTATAATTATGATTTATGTCGTAAACAATAATTTCTACGTAAATGATTTTATTTATAACGTCAACTTATATATTGCAAGTATATAAAAATATAATGACGATGTCGATCCGTACAAAATTATTAGACAACAATTTATGACTACTAAACATTATTACAATAAATAATAAATAATACATAATTTAAATAAATTACAATAAATACAAACAATTTACATCAATCGATAGAAAAATAAGTACAATATTTATATATTAATATGTTTTTTAGAGTTGAAACCCTACTGACCCATTTGAGCTAAGAGGTCAAAGATAAACGAGTGTATTATTAAATATTTATACATTAATATATTTTTTGAAACAATAATTAGAAAAATAATTTCATGATACGGTATTTTATAAAAATAAATAAATTTTATATAACTTATTATTACTATTATTATCAATAAAATAATTTAATTTTTATAAACCTCTTTATTTAAGTACGATGTATTGAATATAAGTATATTATTAATATTAAATGTGATTTAACTTAAAAATATGTTTTTTGGGGAAAAGATGATAAATAAAAGATATCATGATTTTTTTTCCTTACCCATAATCCGTTACCCATAATCCGACCCTGACCTGACGGAACACCTATATGACAAGAACGAGAACCGTACCCAAACCCTTTTGACATGTCTACTAAGAGCTTCACGTTACTCATGATTAGTGTGATCGTCAAGATTGAACTTCTTCTCCATATTCCCTAACATAAGATTCCCACAATCGTAATCACCTTTGTTAACTTTCACGTTCGTTAAAAAGGATGCCAAAACGCGGTCTCTTAATAAGGTCATCAATTTTCCGCAACTTTGTTGTATTGTTCCAACAACAAAAGCCGTAGTAGTCAATCCAATAACTCTCCATCTTCGCTCTTGTGCATATTTGCTTAATGCATCTTTGATTCGCATATAATCATCTTCTAATTGAGTCTTATTTATATGATTACGACATTGTAAAATAGCTTGACCGATGTGTTTAGCGAGGACGATTGAATCTTCCAAGGTCGAGCACCCCCCTTGGCCAAGATCGGGTGTCATTGGATGAAATGCGTCACCAATAACACATACATTGTCCTTGCTTATATTTCCCGAAAATAGTTCCCATGACGGTCTTAAGCTTAATGGCGCAAATAGGACATCCTCATCTTTAGTTTTCTCAATGATTTCTAGTATCTTTGTCGGAACACGTTTGAGATTATTTAATACAAACTGTTTCATCATTGTCTGATTGTTTTTCAGCCCTTTTTCTGTCGCGACATATAAAATATAGAAAGGATTAGTATAAATTTTGCGAAATTTGGTGTAATTGATATGCTGCATATAGGGGTGTTCACCGGTCTAAAACCGGACCGGACCGTACAAACCCGTGGACCAAACACTCACCATCCCCAAGACCGCGGACCGGACCGGTTGGGAGGGGACCCGGACCGGACCGGACCGGACCGACACCCCTTAGGTCCGGTTTTTTCCGGGTTTGGACCGGACCGGTACTACTTGACAAGGTAAATTGATTTTTTTGTCTCATATGGACCGGACCGGACCGGACCGGACCGGAGACCGGTCACCATATTTTTGGGGACCCGGAGACCGGACCGGTATGTATCCGGTCCGGACCAGACCGGACTGAACGGTCCGGGTCGGTCGGGTTTGCCGATCCGGGTTTCTTTTTGAACAACCCTAGCTGCATACATAAAAAAAACATTAATTAGTTGATATCAACGACAAACCTTTATCAGATGATGGCCATATATAAAACCAGTACACAGTTGTGTCACCGCAAGGAACGATTCCGAATGTTTTATTTTTAGATAAATACTTTGTGAATAGCTTATCATTACACGCAAGTTATCAATTTTGCCCCAATACTTGTCATACTTGACCTTCATTTTATATGCCATTTTTAATGCCTTCATCTTCATGAGTGAGATGATTAGAGAGCACCTCACCAACACCAAATATGACCTCAACATAAGCATTACTAGTGACATAAAGAGAACCCGACATTTTCAAAGTGGCATCATAGAAAACTATCAAAAAGGGTAACAAACTAGCCACTTGCTTCTACTCCTCACTTGTAACGTCATCACCACGCTTGCTCATTTCTTTTTGAAGAGTGGAGTCTTTCACATATAAAAGACCAAATGCCTTCTGAACCGTTAAAGAAGACTCAAGCATCAAATAAGTAGAGTTCCACCTTGTCTCGACATCTAAACATACACCACTTTTATTTTCTATTTTCTCCTATAACACACACACGCCTCAAATTTGTTCTTTCTAGCGGGTGAGGACCTTACATATTTACATAAAGCACGAATTTTAGCAACTGCTTTTATAAGATCTTGTAAGTCATCCTAAACCACTAAGGGTAACATTATTCGTAAGACTCCCAAAAGTCTTAAGACTCTGCCACATCAGATTTCCACTAATTTTTATTATTTTTGTATTGTTCAGACTCACCTCAGACTCACCCAAAACTTTATATATTATCCGTCAGACTCTGCTCAAACTCTACTTTTCCATTTTAGAGTTTCTTTTTACATACTTATTAAACTACTTTTAGTGGGGTCAAGACCCACCAAAGTCTTAAGGAGAGTCTTGGATTTTCAAGACTCGACTTAAGACTTTCCTCAAGACTCGGGTAGATTATTGGTAAAATTGAGGGAGTCTTGTCTTAAGACTTAAGAAAGTCTTGTCTTAAGACTCCCAATAATGTTACCCTAAGTTTAAAATATCGGCAGCACATCTCATATGTAAATATTTCCCATGCATTAAATCAGTTTTTGAATTATTAAACTTTCTCTTTAAAGAATCAACGGCAACATCATTAGAGGTAGCATCGTCTACCGTCACAGTCAATATTTTTGTCAAATTCAATCCAGACAAACACTTCTCAATCATTTGGCCAATTATCTTTCCTGTATGACCAGAAACTTGACAAAAGTTAATAACTCTTTTATGCAAATTCCAATCAACATCATTGAAATGAGCAGTTAGACACATATAACTTAAGTTTTGACTAGAAGTCCACAAATCAGTAGTAAGACACACCCTAGGATAGGGCTGAACAAAAAAGACCCGGACCGGCAAACCCGACTGAACCGGACCGTTTGGTCCGGTCCGCTCCGGACCGGATACATATCGGTCCGGTCTCCGGGTCCCCAAAAATATGGTGACCGGTCTCCGGTCCGGTTCGGTCCACATAAGAAAAAAAATCAATTTACCCTGTAAAATAGTACCGGTCGGTCCGGTCTGGTCCGGGTCCTCTCCCAACCGGTCCTGTCCGGTCCGCGGTCTTGGGGATGGTGAGTATCCGGTCCACGGGTTTGTCTTGTCCGGTCCGGTCCGGTTCGGTTTTGGACCGGTGAACACCCATACCCTAGAAGACATAGTTCCAAAGAAATCATACAACTTTTTCCCTTCCTCAATAAATAAACTATGACAATCTTTAGCAGAAGTAAATCGAGAAGGAACGGTAAATTAAGGATTCATCTCTTTGCAAAATGCTAAAAACCCAGCTTTTTCACAAGTGAAAAATGGTAACTCATTCACAATTATCATCTTAGTAAGCAAAATTTGAATTTTATCATAGTCCTAAGCCTACAATATTGGATTACTAACATTTTCAGTGGTTCCGTCTTCATTGATAATGATAGTGGTCTCAAAACTAAGCAATTTTTGTTTGATATCAACATTGGCAGGCACATTTGGATACTTTTTAAGATGTCCAGACAAAGTACTAGTCCCATTAGATAATTTTCAATTTACATATTCATCACAATATAGACAAACTGCAGTTACTTCACTTTTAGACCTTTCAAAAAGATCCTAAAATCGAGAACAATTTTTTCTGAACTTACTCATCTGAGGTATTATTGTGTTATCACTAAAATGTGTATGAGTTTTGGGTGGTTTAGCTCTCTTTTTGGTTGTTGATGGTTCAGAACTCATTCTCGCCTTCTTAGTGGAATGTTCTTCATCAACATCATCTTCTAGAGCAATGTATCTCGCATTACTATTGTCATCGTAACTTGATGTCATCTTCAAACAGAAGAGCAAACAACTAATGATTAACAACAAACAGAATTAACAACAAACAGATTAAGCAAACAGAAGAGCAAACATCTAATGTAAACAAACACAATAAGCAAATAAAAGAGCAACCAACTAATGATTAACAACAAACAGAATTAGCAACAAACAGAATAAGCAAACAGAAGAGCAAACACCTAATGTAAACAAAACACAATAAGCAAATAGAAGAGCAAGCAACTAATGTAAACAAACACAATAAACAAAGAGAAGAGCAATCAACTAATGGTTAACAACAAACATAATTAACAACAAACAGATTAAGGAAACAGAATAGCAAACAGCTAATGTAAACAAACACAATAAGCAAACAGAAGAGCAAGCAGCTAATGTGAACAAACACAATAAGCAAATAGAAGAGCAAGCAATTAATGATTAACAATAAATAGATTAAGCAAATAAAAGAGCAAACAGCTATAAACAACCACAATAAGCAAACAGAAGAGCAAACAACTAATGTAAACAAACACAATAAGCAAACAGAAGAGCAAACAACTAATGATTGATGATGAGAAACAAAAGAGCAAACAGAATGAGCAACAAACCTAATGAACAACAAAAAGACTAGCAGACAGGCAGCAAGGGAGAAAACAGAAGATCATATAACAGAACATGCAGAACAGGCAACAACGATTCACTGTAAACAGCATGAGCCAGTGAATTAAAAAGCGAACTTCAACATCAGTTTTTTAACCATAACATAAACATCGTGACATTGTTCAAACAACATGCACTATTCATGGAATGCTCTATTTCTCCCCACTTGTTTTCCTACTTACTCTGTTGTGAGAGAGACAATATCCTTTTTCAGTTGTGACAGATAGTATCCGTCACAAGCAAGACTCTTGATACTTTATAAGATGACTGCAATGAGCTAACAATTTTTATAGAATAATATAAGGCCTGCATCTTATGCAAACTTAAAACAGTGCCTCTTTATTTTAACTTATTAGATTGTTTACATCTTATCTATATTAATTCAGAACTAGTTTTGGAACCCGTGAAAATCACGGGATCATTAATAATTCACTGTGCTTAAGTGTTTAATTTTTGAATAACTTATACGGAGTAGTCCCCCCCTCTCTCAATCATTTGTTTAGAACGAGCACGACTGAGGGAGCGGTATTTTAAAACAAATGTTTAATACAATCTAATTTTTGATTCAGGAGGATAGGTAAACCAAAATGTGAATAATTTGGTTGTTTTGAAGCGACCATCTAAAAATGGTATTGAAATTTATTTTCTACTACATTAAAGAAGTCATCCTTCCAAATATGAACAAATTGCATTAAAATTTATTTTCTACTCCATATACAATTAGAAACCTCCTAAATTTGGAATATATATGAATTTTTTTTTACTAATTCACTCAAAATTCTATGAATGAAAGGAAAATAATAAAAAATATGGTAATAAATAAAGAGTATATAAAATAATGATGAAATGAAAGTTAAAAGGTCATTTCATTAATAAAGGAAATAATGGTTAAATATAAAAGGTAAATTATGAGAGGAGATCAATTACAATTTTTTCTTGTTTATACCTTCTATTTTTTTTAAACTTATATTTTTTAATTTTCTTAAATTGGTAATCCATGTCACATAAAAGTTGTCACGTCACAATTAAACTTGTGATGTCACATTTTTTTAGGTTAGCCTTTTAATACAATTTTATAGATTGGGGACAAGGTAAGAGAGTAAAGTAAATATCACTTTATAGGTGAACTCTAATATTAATTAGCAGTAGTATAAGATGGCCAAAAGTAATTAAACATATATCGAAATCATGCAACAAATAAAGATTTATATACAATTCCAGACAATATTTATCCAAAAAACATTGTGAGTTATAGAATAATATATTTGATGGAAAGCAAAAGAATGATTTAAAGGCTTGAAAGCAATGAAGTTGGAACAACAAATAGGAGAATAAGAATCGATTTCTAACTAATTACTAATCGCGCATATTTTTATTATGAATATATTTATAACACTATGATATGATAAAATTGACATATGTGCATTTTACTTCAACACTTTGATTAAGCAATTTAATTTCTAACCTGTTTGACAAATAAAAATAGAACATAAGTGTTACAAAGGAGACCAACATGTAGGAAAGAGTGAAAGACAATAATGTAACATATCAATAACTTATTAAAGATTTTTGTTACCTTTCGATATGTTTCAATTAATACACCATTGCAGAAAGAAAAAAAATCGGCAAAAATAAAAGAGTCATTCAAATCAAGAAAAAAATATGTAAAGAAGATCCCTATCTATTATATTCAATCTTGTGCATTTTTATTTATATCGGAGTTTGTCATCCCTATGTAATATTAATGTAAACAAAAAAATAATTACTGATAAGATTCTAATTGATTCAAAATATAATAAAAATAAAAAGAGTATAATTAACTTAGTTCTCTGCATATTATACTATAGTTAGAAATTTTTTGACTAAAGTTAAAAATTCAACCTCTTGCAATATTAATATAAACACACACAAAAACTAATAAGATTCTAATTGATTCAAAACATAATAAAAATAAGAAGCGAATGATTAATTTAGTTCTCTATGTATAACTCACCTACCATTTTTTTTACTAAAGATGCAAATTCATTCTCCTGCAATATTAAACCAAACACAAAAAATAAAAACTAATAAGATTCTAATTAATTCAAAACATAATAAAAATAAAAAATCAAAATAACTAATTTACTTTTCTATGTAAGTGCTAATTTTTGGAAGAAAGTTGAAATTACGGTTGTTATAATAGTTACATATGAAATTTTTTGCAACTTATTCTCTCAAAATTTTATGAATGGAACGAAGATATAAAAAAATGGAATATAAAAACTGGGTAAATATAGTAAATGAAAAGAAAGCTAAAAGGTCATTTCATTAAATAATGGAAATAATGATTAATATAATTAATAAAGGTAAATAAATAACAAAAATTATGAGAGGAGATCAATGATTAATTTTTTTTGTGTGTTTAAAACTTATATTTTTTTAATTTCTTAACTTATATGTTTTATCTTAAATTGATAATCCATGTCACTTTTTTTCGCCATGTCACATTTAAATTTGTCATGTCATAATTAATTTTGCCATGCCACACTTCTTAGGCTACCCTTTTAATTAGATTTTATAGATAATTTTTCTTATACAAACACTTTATAAATAGCTTATTTTGGCACATGACGATAAAAAAAACTACTTAATTTAGCGTTTTAATTATATTGTATAAGTATTCTATTTATACAACATATTTTTCACTTATGATTACGGAGTAAATTTGTTACTTTTTATATTCCAAAAGAACTTTAATGTTTTAGATAAGACGTTAAATAAATTCTAAAAATTATTATAGACAAAAGAAAGGTCAAAAGTGTATTAGGAAGCTAGTAACTTCACCTAATAATTTTACCTTTTAATATTTTTTTAGAGTGTGAAATATAATAATAATAATTAAAATGTTTTAGTTTTTAGATAAATACTTTGTGAATAGCTTATCATTACACGCAAGTACGCAACGCTAAAAAAGTTATTGAAATAATTAGCCTTTAAATTATATTGTATAGATAGATGTATATAATTTAATCACTATAGCAAAACAAAATAGTTGCATGATGTAAATTTAGTTACAGTGATGTGTTTTTTTTATTTGGGGATTAACTTATTTTAACAATGAACAAATAAATTTTAAATTTAGCATACATTTTATTTATTAATTACTGCTAACATTTATTAAAAATTAAGAGTCGAAACTTTATTCGTTATTATACTATTTAAAAACTTGGTAACATTTAATGATTGTAAATTCATTAGGTTTTTTTTATTTTTTTTTTATTTTTTTTAAATAATGGCGTTATGTTATTTAAAAACTTGGTATGCATTTAATGCTTGTAAACTCATTAGTTTTTTATTTCTTCTTTTTTAAATAATGATAATGATGATGTGACTTGCTAGAATTTCTCAAAAGTGAAATGTTGAAATATGGTGATTTGTCTTGCCTTTTTATATTATATATAGAATATTTAATGATTTCTGGTGAAACCACGTCATTGACTCCAACATTTTTTTCTAATTCAATTATTATGGGACCCACATTGTTGTTTACTAAATTAATTATGGAAGAAATGTCTGCGTTTCATTAGGTATGTAAATATTACGTTATAATTATGATTTATTTCGTAAACAATAATTTCTACGTAAATGATTATATTTATAACGTCAACTTATATATTGTATATAAAAATATAATGTCGGATGTCGATCCGTACAAAATTATTAGAGAACAATTTATGACTACTAGTCATTATTACAATAAATAATAAATAATACATAATTTAAATAAATTACAATAAATACAAACAATTTACATCAATCGATAGAAAAATAAGTACAATATTTATATATTAATATATTTTTTAGAGTTAAAACCCAACTAACCCATTCGAGCTAAGGGGTCAAAGATAAACGAGTGTATTATTAAATATTTATACATTAATATATTTTTTAAAACAATAATTAGAAAAATAATTTTATAATACGGTATTTTATAAAAATAAATAAATTTTATATAACTCATTATTACTATTATTATCAATAAAATAATTTAATTTCTATAAACCTCTTTATTTAAGTACGATGTATTGAATATAAGTATATTATTAATATTAAATGTGATTTAACTTAAAAATATGTTTTTGGGGGGAAAGATGATAAATAAAAGACATCGTGATTTTTTTCCTTACCCATAATACGACCCTGACCTGACGGAACACCTATATGACAAGAACCTGAACCGTACCCAAGCCCCTTTTGACATGTCTACTAAGAGCTTCACATTACTCATGATTAGCGTGATCGTCAAGATTGAACTTCTTCTCCATATTCCCTAACATAAGATTTCCACAATCGTAATCACCTTTGTTAACCATCACGTTCGCTAAAAAGGATGCCAAAACGCGGTCTCTTAATAAGGTCATCAATTTTCCGCAACTTTGTTGTATTGTTCCAACAACAAAAGCCGTAGTAGTCAATCCCATAACTCTCCATCTTCGCTCTTGTGCATATTTGCTTAATGCATCTTTGATTCGTATATAATCGTCTTCTAATTGAGTCTTATTTATTTCATTACGACCTTGTAACATAGCTTGACCGATGTGTTTAGCGAGGACGATTGAATCTTCCAAGGTCGAGCACCCCCCTTGGCCAAGATCGGGTGTCATTGGATGAAATGCGTCACCAATAACACATACATTGTCCTTGCTTATATTTCCCGAAAATAGTTCCCATGGCGGTCTTAAGCTTAATGGCGCAAATAGGACATCTTCATCTTTAGTTTTTTCAATGATTTCTAGTATCTTTGTCGGAACACGTTTGAGATTATTTAATACAAACTGTTTCATCATTGTCTGATTGTCTTTCAGTCCTTTTTCTGTCGTGACATATAAAATATAGAAAGGATTAGTATGAATTTTGCGAAATTGGGTGTAATTGAGATGGTGCTTATATAAATAAAGATCAGTTGATATCAACGACAAACCTTTATCAGATGATGGCCATATATAAAACCAGTACACAGTTGTGTCACCGCAAGGAACGATTCCGAATCGAACTCCATTGCCTATGCATTGTAGAAATACAGGCTCAAGCTTATGAATTCCGGTAAAATGTACAAATCCCCTTATAGACCACCTTCCATCAAAACGGGGCTTCTTAAATCCTAACGATCTCGACACGACTGAATTTACTCCATCTGCACCGATTAACACCTATTCGGACAAAATATGTAAGTCAAGCATATCTTCAATATAATCGACTTTTGCTAACGAAATAAGGAAGTGGTTGAACACTAATTTAATGTTAATACCTTGGTTGTAAGGGTAGAGCCATTGACAAGATGCAACATTTTAAAATAGCCCATATCTTCAATATAATCCACTTTTGTCGAAAACATTATATAATCTTTGGGAAGTTCTTTTGCAATGGCTTCTACAATTGCTTTCCTCTCCAAGAAACGTGCTTCATAGGTACCACTACTTTCATAAAAAAGATGATTCATAAAATTATTATAACAACACAACTCAATCAATTTACATGCGTAATCGATTTATAATTGTCCAAATAAGACGGAAAATCGAGTGTTAAAATTGTCCAACGACATGAAGAATAGATGAACATACTTTCTTCTTTTACTGTTCAGTGAAGTCCTTGAAATTTGGCGCCCTGAGTTTGTAGAAAGCCAAACCATCCTACAATTATGAAACTCGAGTTAACAATAAATAATCTCAAAATATAAAAGGTAGCTGACAACGTTTGAACCTTGGTCGATCATGAGTATGATGCTGACGGATTTTAAACCCTAGTCATGATTATCACGACTCATAACTTTACCAGATAATATAAGGTAGCCGACATCTATTCTGTAAGGAGATGTTAGTTGCGATGATATATTGTACTCACTCGAGAATTTGTGTATGGTGTTGACGGAGAGAATCAGCAACACCAAGAGCATCCAAAGCAACCCAAGCGTTGTTCCACATGGCCAAAGCAAAGCCGGAGCATCTCAGACTATCCGAGGTTTCCAACACCAAACTCTTCAATCCTAGTCGATGTAGGGCGAGTGCCGTTGCTAATCCCCCTATTCCTCCTCCTACTATCACTATTTCTTCCATTTTATTTTATTTTTGTAATTTTTTTACTACTTTTTGTTTTTCAATGCAATCAGCTAAGTTATGATGTTATTAAGTATTGTTAACTATTATGTTATGATTCTATTTATATACTAGAAATTTTTGGGACCAAAATCTCTCGTCGGTTTAATTTGGTGTATTAAGTTACTTGTCAGATCACATGATTAATGCCTTGTCGTACTCTCTTTTTAAGTCCATTCTTTTAAGAAATAAGATGTAAATACTCGCCTTAAATTTAAAATAATATAAAATGTTTAAACATGCAAATACGATACTATTTGCCGTTTTAGCCTTAAAAATGAATATCCCTCGTAAATGAAACTACTTGATTTGTTAGGACTTTCATTTCTTCTGCAATTCTGCACATGAACTTCTAATCTGGAAGTATTCCCAAACTTGCTAAATTTTTGATCAATCACAATAAAGGAGAGTTAAAAAGACAAAGTTTAAAAATAGGAAGTAGAAAATAAAAGTTAAAAAGACATTTCGTATAAAATAAAATACTATTGTTTCTTGGCTTTTCGAGTAAAGAAATGTAAACAAATTCCATAACTAGAGTTAGAACTTGTTTTATTCACAAAAGGTGGTATAAAATTTTAATTCGTGTAGGAACTCCTAAACTAATTCCACGAAAGATTTTACTTCTCGTTAACTAAACTTCTATCTCTCAAATTGTATTATTTTCTAACTAACATAAATTTGAATCGCAACCCGACATATTTAGGAATTGGTTGATTCTGTTTAATAATGTAAAAGGGGTGTATTGGAGTATATGATCATTGATTGGGGGCCATCATCACCTCGATCCCAAATAAATTTACTTATATGATTTCTAATAATCAAGTTATTATTACTTTGTTTAATATTACTTGATTGTAGTTATTTTCCATATATTAACTAAAAAGACGTACTAAATCGCGCACATCATTTTATTCAATTTCACACATTTTTCACATTTATTTCGAATATACCCTCCTCATTTTTATCATCCCCGCCAAAAAATAAGAGAGAGAAACAGAAACCCCCAAAATCCCCAAAAATAAACTCTCAGGTTCTAATTTTACTACAATTGGATTTCCCGATTTCAACAATTGCCCTAAAATCTGATTTTACTACTATTAGAATATATAAATATTCTAAAATCCCCCAATTAGTTCTTATTTTACTGCAATTGAATTTTCCGATTTCAGTTCAATTTCAGAGATTGATTGGATTTCAGTTCACTTCAAACCCTAATTGTTAAAAAACCCTCTTTTTAGAAAAAACATCAACTAAATTGAATAAAAGACGGAACTTACGTTTGAATAAATGAGCGCACTATGTCGCGGGTAAAAATCGAGCCCTCAACTTCATGGTTGGGGTAAGAGAGCTCTTACCATTTAAGCTAACTCCTGTTCTCAGAGATTGATAGATGCAATATAATTACAATAGGTTATTGTAAGAATTTGTGATTTTTAATGTAGATATTAGTGTAATTAGTTTAGGGTTGTACTTTTTCACATACGGATTTTACTCTCTCACATACGCCGTTTACATTTTTTACCCTTGTCATTTTTTTCTTCCCCTCACACAATTGATTTTTCTTCTCCCTTCCATCATCTCGCTTCACCACCAACTCCACCCCCGTTCACACCCTCTTATTTCGATCAGTCTAACTGTCGGCCAATGGTTCTCCGGCTGACTTCGCTCCGGCTGATCTTGTTTCTCATCTCCAGCCGATTGATTTATTTTGTTAGAAAGAAGAGTACAAAAAGTTTTCATGATTCATTAGGTCACTATTGTGCTATTCATGTATGGTGTTAGGCTGCCATAAACATGATTGTTATACATTGTTTATATCACACTAATGATTAGTGTTACAACCACATGTTATTGCTGCAAATTTAGCCGATTTATGAGAATAATTTAGTTTTTGTGTCCATTGAATCATGGTTATTCTTAAAAATCCTCTACAAATCCTAATTATTTCGATAATTCATATTAATAATGTTAAGTAACAAAATTACTTCACTAATCGGAGAACTATAATTCATTATTCAATTTTTAAGTTAGATTCGATTTTATGGACAAAAGTAAGATATAAAATTTGATTTGTTTAGGTTTAGAAAAAGGGTATGATATGAAAAAATAATAAAAAATATGTATGTGAAAGAGTAAAATCCGTATGTGAAAAAGTAATTTCGTTAATTTAATATTATGTGATACAAGATATTTTCAATAGTTGTTTGATATCAAAATACGAATTTCAAATTTTGAATGTTTGTAGAAACACATATTAGGTTCTGGAAAGTGATCAGGGTTATAATTAAGCCTTGTTAGGTTTCAGTCATATTAGTAGCATATGAGAGCAAGGTGGAAATATCATTTCAAGGAATAAGAGACATGCCAAAGTGGATATTTTGTTTTTTTAGGAAACCATAGTGGATATTATTGATATGTTTAATATTAGGTGGTTCAAGATATTTTCTCTATTTGATTGAAGACAATTTATGTACATAGGTGGTGGTTTGTTGATATTTTTAATAATGAAGATTTTAGTAATTGATTTAGTTTTAGGTGAGTGAAGATATTTTCCACAATTTATTGATGTCAATATACGTAGTTACTGATTGCTTATAGAGGTACATGTTGAGTTCTAGAAAATAAAATAGGCATAATCCCAGTCAAAATTCAGTCAAATTTGTAGCTTATGAGAGTTAAGCTAAAAAAATCATTTTAAGGAAGAACCTTCATAGAACAGGTGGCATAATGTCCCTCTTTTATAGTTTAAGAATATTGACTCTACGAGTAATTGACATCTTCTTAAAGTTTTCAAATAGTCTAAAGAATTAAAAAATTATGGGAATACTTTTATATCTAACTATGAATTTAATAAAAAAATTTATTTCTTTTCAAATATTCAATTGGAGTTTGTGTTTGGAGCATTTTGCTTCATGGATTTTGTAAGTTTTATTTTCGTGGAAGATTCACGTTATGAGAGCACTGGCAAAGATAACGGTATAACATGGTTAGATAACAAATCATGGTTACATAAAAGCTATCAGCACTGCACACGAGAAAAACTATGTGTATATAGTAGATACAGTTTTTCTAATGTTAGGGCACATGATACGAAGTCATAGAATACGGTTTTTCAAATATGTATGTGTTTTAAGTAGCGCTGAGCAAAACCGTATATTCGATCCATTTTGGAATCCGGATTGGATATCCGAATCTTAAAATTTCAATTTTCATGGTCGACATCTGATCCGAATATATTGGATATCTGAAAATCCAGCAATAGCAAATTCGGATATCCAGATTTTGGATTCCGGATTTGATTATTTGCATTTTGGAGGGATATTGGGCTTATTGGGCATTGGCCATTGGGCTTTTGCAAACTAAAACTAAAGGCAATATCGCCATATCGATCCATACCCCATTTTGAGGAGTTTTTGTCTCTTCGATACCATAAAGTCATAAATTACAAGTTTTGATAAACTACAATTCCCGATCAAATAAATTACAAGTCCCGATCGCATAAATTATTAAATTAAAAATCTTTATTACATATTTTAAAACATGTCTAAAATCCACAAAAACTAAAGTAAATTTTTAAACTAAGTCCAACAATCGCATCGGGCAATCAATTTCCACATGCACTTCAACCATCATCAACAACGATCTCGGATTGCCCCGATGCCAAGTCTCCCGTAACTGCCTTTTTCAGATTTAAAAACGCAATTAGTGTAAATGAATGAATAAATACTAAATAATATACAATATTCTACTAATGATAAACATAAATAAATGGGTGATTAAGCAAAACAATAGGCAGCAGCAGCACAACATGAAGCAGCACATGCAACAACAAAGCACAACAGTAGGCAGAATAAATATTACCATACAAACAATTAAGCAGGCTGTAGGCAGCAAGCAGGCAACAACGAATAAATATTAACAGTCAAGTCAGCAATTTGGCAACAAGTAATTAAGCAGGCAGTACGCAGCAAGCAATTAAGCTTGCAGTAGGCAGCAAACAATTAAGCAAACAGTAGGCAGCAAAGAATTAAGCAGCAAGCAACAGAATAAATATTAACAGTCAAGTCAGCAATTTGGCAGCATTAGACAACAAGCAAAAAATGTAAAGAAAACATGTAAAGAAACATGCAACACTTTAGTAGGCAGCAAGCAAAAAATCTAAATAAAACATGAAAAGAAACATGCAACACTACAGCAGCAAAAAATGGACTCACCCTTTTCGATTTTGTCCATATCAAATAATGTATCATCAACGCAAAGCGGGGTCCTAACAATACGGAGCCAATCTTGTGCACATAAAAGAGCCTCCACCATTCCTGGAGACAAACATGTACGGAATGAATCTAGAACCCGATCCCCGGTGCTAAAAGCGGACTCTGAAGCAACCAAAGAAACCGGAATAACAAGTACATCTCGGGCAGTCAAAGAAAATACGAATTATCTTTTTTGGTTGTCCTTCCACCATTGTAGGATGTTAAAAGTTGATTCCCTACTTTCTCGAGGTTCATCCAAGTACTTTTTGTTGGGGCTGGTGTCCTTGACAATTAAGTACAATGACTTATTAAATCTCTTTAAGGATCACAAGGGCATACTTCTGTATTATTACCAGTTGATCCACGTTTATCAATAACGGTTGGCTTGCTAGATAAGTTTGACGTTATTGTCATACGGATGGCGGTGGTCAACTGGTCCCTATACGTCACACCTATAGGACACGTTTGAGAGATGTGAAGGTATGAAAATACAGTCACATTTTGCCGGATATGACTAAACGGTTAGTCAGAGGTATTGACTATTAAATTAGTCAATAAGATGTTGAGAATTATTATTTAATACGGATTAAATAATTTTAGCTAATACGGATTACATGATTAATTCGTAAATTAAATATAAACGGTTATATTTAATTAAATATTGTATTCGCGTATTAATATAAACAGTTATATTAATTTGGGTAATTATACAATATCGTATTTTATCAGACCGTTATTAATATATCGACTGTATTAATATCTGATAACATGTTACGATTTATAAATTAAACCCGCGAAATATATTAAAGCTAATCGGGTCGAATCACGAATTAGAATAAGGTAAGAGTGGAAAGCCCACTCCTACCCAAACTCTAATTTCGGCCGAAATAACTATATAAGGAGGAGGACTCTCCTTATATCAGTTACTCTTGTTGCACTGTAACATAATTCTCAAGTAAAATTAGGGTTTTGAGAGCATTCTTCTCCCAAAACCTCAGATCTCACATCTAAAACCTCAAGGGCTCTCCCTATATTGCAAGGCAATTGGAGAGGATTTCTAGCACACGCGGCCACGTCTCAGACTAAGTCTTGGGTGCAAGTTATAGGAGGGAATTTGCATTAATTCCTGTTCTTAGGCCTTTTGCGCGAGGACTAAAGGTTGTACTTCTTTTCTCATGTTTTTAATCTTATGACAATATTCACAATTGCATATTTCATTATAATCCTACAATTTTAGGGTGAATACGCGTTTTATTCCCCACAAGTGGTATCAGAGCCAGGTTATGAAAATTTTACAATTGTGTCTTTCATAAAATCGAAATTTTGAGAAAACCGTGCATCTGCCTAGGCACTCGATCGAGTCCCTGTGACACTCGATCGAGTGCCCCCGTACCAGGCTGCCGTGCTGAGTTTTTAGTGAGAAATCGATCTTGTTTTTCGATTATAATTTGCATATTGTTAATTAATCGATATTTTTAGCAATATGTGAATCTTTTGTTTTGTTTATATATGATTTACAAGTTTTAAATCCAAGTTATAAACTCGTTTTAATGTAAAAGTGCAGCGATTTGCAAATTTAATAAGCCACTCGATCGAGCCCTGCTGCACTCGATCGAGTGACCCTGACACTCGATCGAGTGCCCCTGTTACTCGATCGAGTGCTCTCGTTTCGGGGTGTTTATTTTCGAAAATAACTTGTTTTCTTATTTTCACATGGCTTAAAATAATATACTGTATACGGAAATAGTATATTATTTAGTGAAACGGTTCACCCTTGTTTGATACATATTGTTTTTAAAGCAGTTTAAAACATCGGATTATATGTTTATTAAAATTGGTGATTAAAACGGTATAGTCACTTAATTTTAATCTTAAAAGGTGGTTTGGTATAAATTTATTAATCATAATAACGGTATTATGTCATGTATAAATTGTTTTTAGTTGATGCATTTTATTTATCGTCTTGTGAATGCCTTGAATGCTTTCAATAACGTATTTAATTATTGCAAACGGTTGTAACTTAGTGTGGCCTTAGAAGATTGTGTCACCGTAATGATGGGACACGATCTTGCTTGTAATTTTGAGATCTTGAATCTCCGTTTTGGGTTTTTGCCATGTAATTACTTTTGTATTTAAATTAGAATGTATCTAGGTCTACTCATGTAATTTAAATTAGTAATTTTGTGAAGACCAAAGACAAGACGGAGACCGGATGCTCACTCCCGCTGCAAGGACCAAGATGGAACATCAAGACAAGCTTCTAGGGTCCAACAGTGGATTCCAAGTTGTTTTATGTTTATTTTGGTAGGATAGGCCACACTAGGACTTTTATTTACGTTTATTGCATTTATCTTTACGCTTTCATCGATAATAGCTTGCATCATATTCCGCCTAAAAACCAAACCACCTATATCATGCCTGAAAACTGACTCATGTAGAGGTCTCGCGTTAGTTTTCTGTGACAATACAGATGTCACATGTCATTTAAAAGCCATCACTTTATTTAATTCATTCACGAAAATGCTAGTATTAGTTCACTTAATATGAATAAATAAAAGTTGATGGGGTCTTCCTCGTATAACCAAAAATTGAGATTAGTCTTTATAAATCAGCCTCCCATGAATCCCTTCTTCGTCGGTAGGCATAATATGACCCCTTCTACGTCGGGTAAGTGGGAACAGATGATTTATTTTATCTCAACATCATGGTCACTCGATAATATTCCAGTGACTGAGATGGACTAATAGATAGGATTTACGGAAATCTATCGACCAAGAGTTCCAACGATTGGAATTAGCCAAACTGTGGGCTTATCAATATACGGAAATTGAGTCTTGGGATCGTTTATATAATTCTTGAGGGAGATCAATTATATAAATGCATGAGTCTACGAGTTTAAATTCAATTTAATATAGACTTAAATCACAACAATAAGTTGCTTATATGGTTTTGTTTATCTTCCTTTTCAGTGTAGAACACGTTCAATAAAACTGCTGTAAAACTAAAATGGCTGGTGAAGACCCAATGCCAAGTGCCAAGCTAGCACGTGAATCCTGGCTAAAAGCCTTCATGGACTCCATGAATCAGTCCACTAGACTGAGGAATGATGGGTCAAACTTCTCTGACTGGGAGGCAGCACTACGGAATGCTGCCATTGCTGACGGAAAGCTCAAGTTCTTAACTGAGCCCATTCCGCCACACCCAGGAACTGGAGCTAGAGCCAACGAAATTCGCGCTCATAGCGATTTCGTTATGGAAGCGGGTGCGATAAAGAACGTACTCATCTATGCAATGGAATCCAATTTGCAAAGACGCTTCATAACCCATGGTGCAAACAAGATTTTCACCACGCTCACTAACGAATTCTCCAAGGCTCCGAGAATCGTTTCTTATGAGCATACCTGTCGCTTCTTTGAGGCGAAACTCCAGAAGGGCCAAGCTGTTAGCCCACATATTCTCAACATGATTGAGAATATCGAGAAACTGGAGTCCCTAAACTGCAAGATCAGTGAGAACATCATCGTTGATCGCATGCTTCATTCGCTTCATGACGGGTTCGCCCTCTTTAGGGCCAACTACTACATGAACGACATGAAGAAGACTCCCCATGAGCTCCACTCCCTTCTCGTACAGACTGAGAAGGATCTTAAGTTGAGTGGGAGTCTTAAGCAGGATGTTCTCATGATCTCCAGTAAGGGGAAAGGTAAAGGGAAGGCTAAAGCTCAGGGCGACCTAGCAGTAGGTAAGCCCAGGTTCAAGAAACCAGGATTTGCAAAGAGTGGGCCTGGTGAGTCGAGTAACTCACAAGGCAAGACAAAGAGCAAGGATACAAGCATGGAATGTCACCATTGCCACAAGACTGGGCATTGGAGGCGCTCCTGCCCCGTGTATCGCGAGGACATTAAAGCAGGCCGTGTTACTCCTGTTGGTATGTCTTCTTCTTCTTTTATTCACATGATTGAGATTAACCACGCAAGTTGCGGAACTTGGGTACTTGATACTGGTTGTGGTTCTCATCTATGTAATCATGTGCAGGGCCTCCGAAACCAAGAACCCCTAATCAAGGGTGAGGTGGACCTGCGTGTCGGGAATGGAGCACGTGTGGCTGCAGTCTCGAAGGGAACATACGTAATCCAGCTTCCAAGTGGATTCGAGTTATTTTTGTATAACTGTTATTATGTTCCTAGTTTATCCAAAAACATTATTTCAGTTTCTGCACTTGACAAACTCGGATTTTCATTTGTAATAGAGAATAATAGCTGTATTTTCTCTTTGCACAATATGATTTATGGCAAGGCAGTTTCCATGAATGGAATTTATGTTTTAGATCAAACTACCGAGATATTACATGTGAATAATAAAAGAATAAAGGTAGGTGACAAAGATCAAACTTACTTATGGCATTGTCGTATGGGACACATAAATGAGAAACGCGTTAAACAGCTCATACAGAATGGAGCTATTTCGCCCTTTGATTTCGAATCATATGGCACGTGTGAATCATGTCTCATCGGCAAAATGACTCGTATTTCCTTCAAAGGTGTTGGAATGCGCGCTGCCGACCTATTAGGACTCATACATACGGACGTATGTGGCCCTATGTCGATCAACGCACGAGATGGCTATAGGTATTTCATCACTTTCACGGATGATTTAAGTAGATATGGCTATGTCTACTTAATGAAGCACAAAAGTGAATCCTTTGACAAGTTCAAAGAATACCAGAATCGGGTACAGAACCAGCTGGGTAGAAAGATTAAAGCACTACGCTCGGATCGTGGCGGTGAGTATCTTTCACGTGAGTTTGATCAACACCTAAAAGACTGTGGGATCGTACTACAGTTGACTCCACCTGGAACACCACAATTAAATGGTGTGTCCGAACGGAGAAATCGAACTCTACTTGATATGGTTCGATCCATGATGAGTCACACCGTTGTGCCTGATTCATTGTGGGGCTATGCTCTTTTATCAGCCGCTCTAATTCTTAACCGAAGTCCGTCTAAAGCTGTTGACAAGACTCCATTCGAGCTATGGAAGGGAACGGTCCCTAACTTGTCCTTTATTCGGGTTTGGGGCTGCGAGGCTTATGTCAAGTGGAGACACGAGGATAAGCTCGGCCCGCGATCGGTCAAGACATACTTTATAGGCTATCCAAAGGGAATGTTTGGTCATTACTTCTACTCGCCTACCGAACAACGTGTTTTTGTTGCGGCTAGTGCGACGTTCTTAGAGAAAGAATTTCTCGAGAACAAGTCGAGTAATAGAACCTTCGAGTTATCGGAGGTTCAAGAACCAACTACCGAGCAACCATTGGAGGAAACAGTACCTTCAACCGAGGCTGCGGTAGATATCCCTGAGGAACCTAGGAGGTCAGGAAGAGTCTCTATTCCACCGGACAGATACATTGGTATGGTCGAGGAACACGATACAGATGACGTCTTACTCCTAGAGGGTAATGAACCCACAACCTATAAAGGTGCCATGACCAGTTCTGACTCAAAGCTATGGCTAGAAGCCATGCAATCCGAGATGGACTCCATGTATAAGAACAACGTGTGGGATCTTGTGGACCTACCTGCAACGGTACGTCCCCTTCAATGCAAATGGCTTTACAAGATAAAGCATGCCGTGGAAGGACAACAAGATATCCATAAGGCTAGACTAGTTGCTAAAGGTTTCACTCAAGTGCCAGGCTTGCACTATGATGAGATCTTTGCACCCGTAGTCATGCTACGTTCCATTCGGATTATCTTAGCGATCGCCGCATTTCATGACTATGAAATATGGCAAATGGACGTTAAAACCGCCTTCTTAAACGGTTATTTGGAGGAAGAGTTGTACATGGTACAACCCGAGGGTTTTATCGATTCAGCACATCCTAAGAAAGTTTGCAAGCTTAAGCGTTCCATCTACGGACTTAAGCAAGCATCGCGGAGTTGGAATCATCGCTTCGACCAAGTGATAAAAGAGAATGGGTTCATTCGATCAGTCGAGGAACCATGTCTCTATATCAAGTCGAGTGGGAGTAAGATTGTATTCCTAGTACTGTATGTCGATGACATACTCTTGATTGGGAATGACATACCTCTCTTATCTTCGGTTAAAGCATGGTTGAAAAACCATTTCCAGATGAAAGATCTGGGAGAGGCACAAAGAATTTTGGGCATCCGTATCTACAGGGATAGATCACGACGGATGTTGTCTCTCAGTCAGGAGTCTTATATAGAGAAGATTCTGGAGAGATTCAGTATGACGAACTCCAAGAAGGGGTTCCTTCCTATGACTCCTGGGCTTCACTTGAGCAAGTCTCAAGAAGCTAAGTCAGTGGAAGAGAAAGAGCGCATGAGTCGGATTCCTTATGCTTCGGCAATAGGATCGATCATGTATGCCATGATATGCACACGCCCAGACGTTGCATATGCATTGAGTATGACAAGTCGATTCCAAGCTCATCCAGGTGAACAACACTGGATGGCCGTGAAAAACATTCTTAAGTACCTACGGAGGACTAAAGATTGGGGATTGATTTTTGGAGGCGACTCGACGCTCTGCGCCACGGGTTACGCAGATGCTAGCTTCCAAACAGATCGAGATGACTCGAAATCTCAGTCTGGATTTGTCTTTACTCTTAATGGCGCTGCTGTCAGCTGGAAAAGTTCTAAACAGAGTGTTACAGCAGATTCTACGACTGAGTCCGAGTACTATGCCGCCTCAGAAGCAGCTAAGGAAGCGATATGGATGCGTCAATTCTTACAAGGACTATCAGTAGTGCCTAGTTCGAATGACCCAATCACCGTCTATTGTGACAATAGCGGTGCCATCTTCCAAGCTAAGGAGCATAAGTCTAGCAGCAAGGCTAGGCATGTACAACGGAAAGCTCATCTAATCAGAGATTACGTGGAGCAAAAGGAGATTTTCATTGAAAAGATCGCTACGGATGACAACATAGCTGATCCTCTCACAAAAGCATTACCACGTGATAAGCATGAAGGGCACATTCATTCCATGGGAATTGGATGTGTTCCTAAGTTGTAGTACTCTTTTATGAATTCATGTAATAATTCATTTTCTCGTGTACTCTATTCAACCTTATTGTTATGATATAAAATGTTTTGTTTCTCATGTGGAATTGTACGCCAATTTTGAACACCACAAAGTGAACTGATTAACATTACATCGTTTTGGTCCTTGATTACCCACTTGAGCTGATAACTCAGGTAATCATTTTGTGACGTTGGTTGATGGTGGGTTCAACGAGCCATAAGTCACGTGGATGACTGACCAATCACAAAGGCGAGTTATACGGATATCTCGTAGGACACCCCGTGACATCGTTATGGAGTCCTAAATGTTTTATAACATTGGGTGCCAGGTCGTGGATAGGACCTCCATAGTGTTCCTTAGAGTCGAGTCTTTTGACTTTCAACTGCTTCCTGAGATTAAGACAGATTTTGGGTAACTTTGGTTTCTTTCCCACGGTCACCGTAACAGGGGCCAAGAGGATTTTTTCTGGGTTATTTCATGCTGGGCGATATCGGCAGGATTCGAGTTGAGGGAAATATCCAAACCCTTATCAGGATTTTATCATTTCTCAGGGCCACTCGAGGAGTAGTAACTGAAATGCATGGCCATGCTCGAATACAGATTCGTTTTATCAGTTAAGTTACTCTCTAGTCGGGGAAACCACTCTTGATACAGATCGCTTGTGAGATACGACCTTTGCGAATGCGGATTTGCAAATTGTCTTACATTGAGTGGGAGAAATTTTAAAAGGATATGAGATTCGGTTATCGCACCTACACTTGTACGGACAAGTGGGAGTTTGTTGGAGATTGTGTCCTCCACATGTAGTGTGATAACGTCATTGAACATACCCTTGTACGGACAAGTGGGAGATTGTTGGGGCTGGTGTCCTTGACAATTAAGTACAATGACTTATTAAATCTCTTTAAGGATCACAAGGGCATACTTCTGTATTATTACCAGTTGATCCACGTTTATCAATAACGGTTGGCTTGCTAGATAAGTTTGACGTTATTGTCATACGGATGGCGGTGGTCAACTGGTCCCTATACGTCACACCTATAGGACACGTTTGAGAGATGTGAAGGTATGAAAATACAGTCACATTTTGCCGGATATGACTAAACGGTTAGTCAGAGGTATTGACTATTAAATTAGTCAATAAGATGTTGAGAATTATTATTTAATACGGATTAAATAATTTTAGCTAATACGGATTACATGATTAATTCGTAAATTAAATATAAACGGTTATATTTAATTAAATATTGTATTCGCGTATTAATATAAACAGTTATATTAATTTGGGTAATTATACAATATCGTATTTTATCAGACCGTTATTAATATATCGACTGTATTAATATCTGATAACATGTTACGATTTATAAATTAAACCCGCGAAATATATTAAAGCTAATCGGGTCGAATCACGAATTAGAATAAGGTAAGAGTGGAAAGCCCACTCCTACCCAAACTCTAATTTCGGCCGAAATAACTATATAAGGAGGAGGACTCTCCTTATATCAGTTACTCTTGTTGCACTGTAACATAATTCTCAAGTAAAATTAGGGTTTTGAGAGCATTCTTCTCCCAAAACCTCAGATCTCACATCTAAAACCTCAAGGGCTCTCCCTATATTGCAAGGCAATTGGAGAGGATTTCTAGCACACGCGGCCACGTCTCAGACTAAGTCTTGGGTGCAAGTTATAGGAGGGAATTTGCATTAATTCCTGTTCTTAGGCCTTTTGCGCGAGGACTAAAGGTTGTACTTCTTTTCTCATGTTTTTAATCTTATGACAATATTCACAATTGCATATTTCATTATAATCCTACAATTTTAGGGTGAATACGCGTTTTATTCCCCACACTTTTCCCATTCTATTTTTTCCCAACATCTTCATCACCCATATCAAGGTCAAACCCATTACTCAAAAGCGCACCAAAGTTAAAAGTATCATCTTGTTTATTATCCTTAGAATGAAAGGTTAGTTCTAGTGGTGTTGGTGGAATTATAAGATGAGGCACCTCCCTTTGATTGAGGAGTAGAAGTAGTATACTCCTCAAATAAGGATTGGAAATTTTTTTGATATTCAAGCTTAAAAGCTTACCGCTCTCTTCACCATATGCTTTCCTCACCATTCAGTCAACACCAACAAACTTCCATCTTGGGTCAAGTATTAATGATATAAATAAAAACAAATTTAAGTTATCAATTTTACCCCAATACTTGCCATACTTGACCTTCATTTTATATGCCATTTTTAATGCCTTCATCTTCATGAGTGAGATGATTAGAGAGCACCTCACCAACACCAAATATGACCTCAACATAAGCATTACTAGTGACATAAAGAGAACCCGACATTTTCAAAGTGGCATCATAGAAAACTATCAAAAATGGTAACAAACTAGCCACTTGCTTCTACTCCTCACTTGTAACGTCATCACCACGCTTGCTCATTTCTTTTTGAAGAGTGGAGTCTTTCACATATAAAAGACCAAATGCCTTCTGAAACGTTAAAGAAGACTCAAGCATCAAATAAGTAGAGTTCCACCTTGTCTCGACATCTAAACATACACCACTTTTATTTTCTATTTTCTCCTATAACACACACACGCCTCAAATTTGTTCTTTTTAGCGGGTGAAGACCATACATATTTACATAAAGCACGAATTTTAGCAACTGCTTTTATAAGATCTTGTAAGTCATCCTTAACCACTAAGTTTAAAATATCGGCAGCACATCTCATATGTAAATATTTCCCATGCATTAAATCAGTTTTTGAATTATTAAACTTTCTCTTTAAAGAATCAACGGCAACATCATTAAAGGTAGCATTGTCTACCGTCACAGACAATATTTTTGTCAAATTCCATTCGGACAAACACTTCTCAATCATTTGGCCAATTATCTTTCCTGTATGATCAGAAACTTGACAAAAGTTAATAACTCTTTTATGCAAATTCCAATCAACATCATTGAAATGACAGTTAGACACATATAACTTAAGTTTTGACTAGAAGTCCACAAATCAGTAGTAAGACACACCCTAGAATAGGGCTGAACAAAAAGAGACCCGGACCGGCAAACCCGACTGACCCGGACCGTTCAGTCCGGTCCGCTCCGGACCGGATACATATCGGTCCGGTCTCCGGGTCCCCAAAAATATGGTGACCGGTCTCCGGTCCGTTCCGGTCCGGTTCGGTCCAAATAAGAAAAAAAATCAATTTACCTTGTAAAGTAGTACCGGTCCGGTAAACCCGGAAAAAAAGCGGACCTAAAAGGTGTCGGTCCGGTCCGGGTCCTCTCCCAACCGGTCCTGTCCGGTCCGCGGTCTTGGGGATGGTGAGTATCCGGTCCACGGGTTTGTCTGGTCCGGTTCGGTTTAGGACCGGTGAACACCCATACCCTAGAAGACATAGCTCCAAAGAAATCATACAACTTTTTCCCTTCCTCAATAAATAAACTATAACAATCTTTAGCAATAGTAAATCGAGAAGGAACGGTAAATTAAGGATTCATCTCTTTGCAAAATGCTAAAAACCCAGCTTTTTCACAAGTGAAAAATGGTAACTCATCCCCAATTATCATCTTAGTAAGCGAAATTTGAATTTTATCATAGTCATAAGCCTACAATGTTGGAATACTAACATTTTCAGTGGTTCTGTCTTCATTGACAATGATAGTGGTCTCAAAACTAAGCAATTTTTGTTTGATATCAACATTGGCAGGCACATTTGGATACTTTTTAAGATGTCCAGACAAAGTACTAGTCCCATTAGATGATTTTCAATTTACATATTCATCACAATATACACAAACTGCAATTACTTCACTTTTAGACCTTTAAAAAAGATCTTAAAATCGAGAACAATTTTTTCTGAACTTACTCATCTGAGGTATTATTGTGTTATCACTAAAATGTGTATGAGTTTTGGGTGGTTTATTAGCTCTCTTTTTGGTTGTTGATGGTTCAGAACTCATTCTCGCCATCTTAGTGGAATGTTCTTCATCAACATCATGTTCTAGAGCAATGTATCTCGCATTACTATTGTCATCGTAACTTGATGTCATCTTCAAACAGAAGAGCAAGCAACTAATGATTAACAACAAACAGAATTAACAACAAACAGATTAAGCAAACAGAAGAGCAAACAACTAATGTAAACAAACACAATAAGCAAATAAAAGAGCAATCAACTAATGATTAACAACAAACAGAATTAGCAACAAACAGATTAAGCAAACAGAAGAGCAAACACCTAATGTAAACAAAACACAATAAGCAAATAGAAGAGCAAACAACTAATGTAAACAAACACAATAAACAAAGAGAAGAACAATCAACTAATGGTTAACGACAAACATAATTAACAACAAACAGATTAAGGAAATAGAATAGCAAACAGCTAATATAAACAAACACAATAAGCAAACAGAAGAGCAAGCAGCTAATGTGAACAAACACAATAAGCAAATAGAAGAGCAAGCAATTAATGATTAACAATAAATAGATTAAGCAAATAAAAGAGCAAACAACTAATATAAACAACCACAATAAGCAAACAGAAGAGCAAGCAACTAATGTAAACAAACACAATAAGCAAACAGAAGAGCAAACAACTAATGATTGATGATGGGAAACAAAAGAGCAAACAGAATGAGCAACAAACCTAATGAACAACAAAAAGACTAGCGGACAGGCAGCAAGGGAGAAAACAGAAGATCATATAACAGAACATGTAGAACAGGCAACAACAATTCACTGTAAACAACATGAACCAGTACGTGAATTAAAAAGCGAACTTCAACATCAGTTTTTTAGCCATAACATAAACATCGTGACATTGTTCAAACAACATGCACTATTCATGGAATGCTCTATTTCTCCCCACTTGTTTTCCTACTTACTTTGTTGGAGAGAGACAATATCCTTTTTCAGTTGTGACAGATATTATCCGTCACAAGCAAGACTCTTGATACTTTATAAGATGACTGCAATGAGCTAACAATTTTTATAGAATAATATAAGGCCTGCATCTTATGCAAACTTAAAACAGTGCCTCTTTATTTTAACTTATTAGATTGTTTACATCTTATCTATATTAATTCAGAACTAGTTTTGGAACCCGTGAAAATCACGGGATCATTAATAATTCACTGTGCTTAAGTGTTTAATTTTTGAATAACTTATACGGAGTAGTCCCCCTCTCTCTCAATCATTTGTTTAGAACGAGCACGACTGAGGGAGCGGTATTTTAAAACAAATGTTTAATACAATCTAATTTTTGATTCAGAAGGATAGGTAAACCAAAATGTGAATAACTTGGTTGTTTTGAAGCGACCATCTAAAAATTGTATTGAAATTTATTTTCTACTACATTAAAGAAGTCACCCTTCCAAATATGAACAAATTGCATTAAAATTTATTTTCTACTCCATATACAATTAAAAACCTCCTAAATTTGGAATATATATGAATTTTTTATTACTAATTCACTCAAAATTCTATGAATGAAAGGAAAATAATAAAAAATATGATACATAAATAAAGAGTATATAAAGGAAATAATGGTTAAATATATAAGGTAAATTATGAGAGGAGATCAATTATAAGTTTTCTTGTTTATACCTTCTATTTATTTTAAACTTATATTTTTTAATTTTCTTAAAATGGTAATCCATGTCACATAAAAATTGCCACGTCACAATTAAACTTGTGATGTCACATTTTTTTAGGTTAGCCTTTTAATACGATTTTATAGATTGGGGACAAGGTAAGAGAGTTAAGTAAATATCACGTTATAGGTGAACTCTAATAATAATTAGCAGTGGTATAAGATGGCCAAAAGTAATTAAACATATATCGAAATCATGCAACAAATAAAGATTTATATACAATTCCAGACAATATTTATCCAAAAAACATTGTGAGTTATAGAATAATATATTTGATGGATAACAAAAGAATGATTTAAAGGCTTGAAAACAATGAAGTTGGAACAACAAATAGGAGAATAAGAATCGATTTCTAACTAATTACTAATCGCGCATATTTTTATTATGAATATATTTATAACACTATGATATGATAAAATTGACATATGTGAATTTTACTTCAACACTTTGATTAAGCAATTTGATTTCTAACCTGTTTGACAAATAAAAATAGAACATAAGTGTTACAAAGGAGACCAACATGTAGGAAAGAGTGAAAGACAATAATGTAACATATCAATAACTTATTAAAGATTTTTGTTACCTTTCGATGTTTCAATTAATATACCATTGAAGAAAGAAAAAAAAAATCGGCAAAAATAAAAGAGTCATTCAAATCAAGAAAAAAATATGTAAAGAAGATCCATAGCTATTATATTCAATCTCGTGCATTGTTATTTATATCGGAGTTTGTCATCCCTACGTAATATTAATGTAAACACAAAAATAATAACTGATAAGATTTTAATTGATTCAAAATATAATAAAAATAAAAAGAGAATAATTAACTTAGTTCTCTGCATATTATACTATAGTTAGAAATTTTTTGACTAAAGTTGAAAATTCAACCTCCTGCAATATTAATATAAACATACACAAAAACTAATAAGATTCTAATTGATTGAAAACATAATAAAAATAAGAAGCGAATAATTAATTTAGTTCTCTATGTATAACTCACCTACCAATTTTTTGACTAAAGATGCAAATTCATTCTCCTGCAATATTAAACCAAACACAAAAAATAAAAACTAATAAGATTCTAATTAATTCAAAACATAATAAAAATAAAAAAAACAAAATAACTAATTTACTTTTCTATGTAAGTGCTAATTTTTGGAAGAAAGTTGAAATTACGGTTGTTATAATAGTTACATATGCAATTTTTTGCAACTAATTCTCTCAAAATTTTATGAATAGAACTAAGATATAAAAAAATGGAATATACAAACTGGATAAATATAGTAAATGAAAATAAAGTTAAAAGGTCATTTCATTAAATAATGGAAATAATGGTTAATATAATTAATAAATAAATAACAAAAATTATGAGAGGAGATCAATGATTTAATTTTTTTTTGTGTGTTTAAAACTTATATTTTATTAATTTCTTAACTTATATGTTTTTTCTTAAATTGATAATCCATGTCACTTTTTTTCGCCATGTCACATTTAAATTTGTCATGTCATAATTAATTTTGCCATGCCACACTTCTTAGGTGAGAAACTACCTTACATTTATGTCCATTTGTGAACAACTACCTTACTTTTTTTTTTGGTTAAAAACTACCTTTTATTTTAATTTTTTGTTAAAAACTACCTAAAAAAAAGTTCCGAGGCCAATTTCTATTTATGAGTTGGATTTTACACGTGTAAGTTCTCTAAATTTTCATTCTTATTCACGAATAGCATAGAGTTCATACGATTTAGCCCATGTTCATCATCCGGAGCAATTATTCCACATGCTTAAAGAAAGAAATTGAAGCTAATGGCAAGAATTCCCTTTCGTTTAGAACTTTAGATAAGAAGGATAAGTTTGGATATCAAGTTTAACGACAAAATAAGAATGAAAATTTAGAGAAATCACACATGTGAAACCAATAAAAAATAGAAACTGACCTCAAAACTTTTTTTAGGTAGTTTTTAACAAAAAATTAGAATGAAAGGTAGTTTTTAACAAAAAGAAAAAAAGTAAGGTAGTTGTTCACAAATGGACATAAATGTAAGGTAGTTTCTCACAAATTATCCTTCTAACAATGAACAAATAAATTTTAAATTTAGCATACATTTTATTTATTAATTACTGTTACATTTATTAAAAATTAAGAGTCGAAACTTTATTCGTTATTATACTATTTAAAAACTTGGTAACATTTAATGATTGTAAATTCATTAGGTTTTTTTATATTTTTTTATTTTTTTTAAATAATGACGTTATGTTATTTAAAAACTTGGTATGCATTTAATGCTTGTAAACTCATTAGTTTTTTATTTCTTCTTTTTTAAATAATGATAATGTGACTTGCTAGAATTTCTCAAAAGTGAAATGTTGAAATATGGTGATTTGTCTTGCCTTTTTATATTATATATAGAATATTTAATGATTTCTGGTGAAACCACGTCATTAACTCCAACATTTTTTTCTAATTCAATTATTATGGGACCCACATTGTTGTTTACTAAATTAATTATGGAAGAAATGTCTGCGTTTCATTAGTTATGTAAATATTACGTTATAATTATGATTTATTTCGTAAACAATAATTTATACGTAAATGATTATATTTATAACGTCAACTTATATATTGTATATAAAAATATAATGTCGGATGTCGATCCGTACAACATTATTAGAGAACAATTTATGACTACTAGTCATTATTACAATAAATAATAAATAATACATAATTTAAATAAATTACAATAAATACAAACAATTTACATCAATCGATAGAAAAATAAGTACAATATTTATATATTAATATATTTTTTAGAGTTAAAACCCAACTAACCCATTCGAGCTAAGGGGTCAAAGATAAACGAGTGTATTATTAAATATTTATACATTAATATATTTTTTAAAACAATAATTAGAAAAATAATTTTATAATACGGTATTTTATAAAAATAAATAAATTTTATATAACTCATTATTACTATTATTATCAATAAAATAATTTAATTTCTATAAACCTCTTTATTTAAGTACGATGTATTGAATATAAGTATATTATTAATATTAAATGTGATTTAACTTAAAAATATGTTTTTGGGGGGAAAGATGATAAATAAAAGACATCGTGATTTTTTTCCTTACCCATAATACGACCCTGACCTGACGGAACACCTATATGACAAGAACCAGAACCGTACCCAAGCCCCTTTTGACATGTCTACTAAGAGCTTCACATTACTCATGATTAGCGTGATCGTCAAGATTGAACTTCTTCTCCATATTCCCTAACATAAGATTCCCACAATCGTAATCACCTTTGTTAACCATCACGTTCGCTAAAAAGGATGCCAAAACGCGGTCTCTTAATAAGGTCATCAATTTTCCGCAACTTTGTTGTATTGTTCCAACAACAAAAGCCGTAGTAGTCAATCCCATAACTCTCCATCTTCGCTCTTGTGCATATTTGCTTAATGCATCTTTGATTCGTATATAATCGTTGTTAGGATACAATTTGTTGATGATGACAAGCCCAATTTAATCGTGTTTTCAAGTTTCCATTTCAGGTTCGAAAGTTCATAATCAAGAGAGCATTGATATTCCGTTGTCAAAAGAAATCTCTAAGTGTCGTTGTTTTGTAAAGATAACAACTCATCTAACGTAAGCAACAGTTACACAGATCGTTGCCCCGTGCAATCGTACACTTGAAGCTTTCTCATTTCGAAATCTCAACTTTGCAAAATTATAAGAAAACTTGCTTTATGACTCTGATTTTTGCAAAGCCCAAAAAATCTCTTTTCCTGTTTAAAGAAGATTTTAAAGCAAAGAAATAATATTTTAAAAAGCAAAAAAGTACAACTCCTTTTGTCCTTTGGATAATAGCCACCTAAAGTGTACTTTGTGGCTTTTACCCAAAGGTCTTTATCCAATATTTTCTCTATAAAAGGAGTACTTCATCCTCATTTATTTCTAAGACTTCTAGAGCAATAAATTCATCTTTGCAAAATTCTCTCTTCAAATCTTCATTTCTTTTTATTGATTTTGCAAAGTTTTTATAAAAGTCTTCAAACTCTTCAAGTGTAAACAGTCTGTCTAATCGTTGCTTCTGTTTATGTTTTGTTATCTAGTTATGATTGATCAATAAGTTGTTCCTCCTCAATTCATTTAAGAATCAGTTTGAGGAAAACTTGATCTTGTAATCTATACTAGTTTGTTAGTTTGATGTTCTTAGACATTGTGGTCAAAAGAACTAAGAGTCGCAACCGGAGTAGGTTGTTGGTCCTTTTATTGTAATTTGTTTTAAGTATTCGGAGTAGATTACTTAGCTATTCAATAAAAGAAGATTGGACGTAGGCCGTTAGAGTTTTGGCCGAACCAATTCAAAACCGCTGCGTACTTCTCTTTTCTGTTTAGTTAATCGTTCTTTTATTTATCTTTTCCTTTCTGTTTCAGTCAACGATTTCTAGATCTGTTACTTTCATACAGTAGCACTACTTCACTTGCTAGATGAACTTAACAGTCAACATAATCGTTGCTTTCCTTTGTTTCTCTGTACTTAACCGTTAGTTAATTTAATTAAGTCAACTTTATTTAGTTAAAATTTTTAGTAGTACCTAATTCACCCCCTCCCCCTCTTAGGTTCTCGGTATCCATACCCTACAATTGGTATCAGAGCCTCGTGCTCTTGATAAAGGCTAATTACCTTAGAGTTACTTCTTGGGAAATGGATTCCGCAAAACACTCCAAGATCCCGGTCTTTACCGGTGAGAATTTTGGTTGGTGGAAACTCAAAATGGAACATTACATAAAAAGTATTGATTATCAATGTTGGAACATCATCATGAACGGACCTCTAATCATTGAGGAAACCGACATGATGACAGGTTTCAACAAAGTCAAGTCGGAAAGTGACTACAATGAAAATGATTTCAAAATGGCCGAAAAGAACTCAAAAGCAATGTCGATTCTTCAACGTTGTGTTGGAGAAGCTGAAGTGAGTCGTATTTCCGGATGTCCTACGGCAAAACTAATTTGGGATTCTCTTGTACTTGCTTATGAAGGGACATCTCAAGTTAGAAAACACCGTATCGACCTTCTCATGCAACAATATGAGATGTTTCGCATGTCAAAGGATGAATCCATAAATAGTTTTTCTTCTCGTTTTTCTTGCATAATAAATGAACTTAAGAGTCTAGGAAGAGATTTCGAGTCCGAGGACATTATTCGAAAGATTCTTCGTAGTCTCACTTCAAAATGGCAACCTAAGGTTACCGCAATTGAAGAAGCCCGTGATTTATCTAAACTCACCCTTCATGAACTAATAGGATCACTAATGGCTCACGAGTTTAATCTCGAGAAGAATTCTAGTGAATCCTCAAAGGGAAAGGGTCTTGCCTTATTATCTTCTCCAAGCGATGATGAAGATGATGAGGAAGATGAGTTTGCCATGTTCTCTCGGAACTTGGTCGGAATGGTAAACGGGCAAGGTCAAAAGAAGTTTAATAACAATTATGCTAAGAAACGTCCCTTCAAGAAAAGACCTTCTTCCACTGTAGGATGTTTTAAGTGTGGTGACATAAATCACCAAATCAAAGAATGTCCTAAGTGGGATGATATAAAATCTAGGGATAAACGAGATAAGGCCAAAAAGGAATACAAACATAAAGTCATGACAGCTATTTGGGGGATGTCCGATTCTGAGGACGAGGAACCCATCGAAGAAAAATTAGAAGCTAAGATGTGCTTAACCAAAAACCACAAAACTAAAACTAAAGTAACCAAAGGCGAACATCTTAGGTGTCTCATGGCTCATCCTGATGACTCCGACTCCGACTCCGATGATGAGGTAAAAATCCTGAAAGCAAAGGCTAGAACTTACTCAAAAGAAAAGGTGTGTAAACTTCTTGATAAACTCTTTGATAAGTGTCGTTCACAAACAAAAAGGTTAGACGTCATGCAAGATGAAATAGAAGAGATCGCTGAAGAAAATGTTAAACTCAAGAAGGAAACAACATTTAATCTCTCTAGTACGTCCGAACTCAAAAATCTGAAAAGGCTAAATGAACAATTGTCTGAGAAAGTAGAGTGTCTAGAAGTTGAGTCTAAAAGTTTGTCAAACCTTGAAGATATTAACACCTCTCTCACGTCACAAATTTCCACCGCTACCAAATAGTGTGATAAATTGGAAAAAGAAAACAACCTACTTTTATGTAAATGCGATGAGTTGGTCAAAGAGCTAGCAGCTCTGAAAGAAACAATCCATAAGACTGTTATCTCTGATAAGGAAGAATTTGAGAATGCCACCTTGGTCAGTGAGAATGAAAGGTTAAAAGTTGACATTTCAACTTTCAAAAATGAACTCAAAATCATGCATGTTAAACTTGTTAACTCTCAAAACAAAAATGCTATAAGTAGATCTTCTAAAGATGAGATTGAACACTTGAACTTATGCATTGAAAGTCTGAAGGACAATGTCGATCAAAAGGGAGAACTCATTGGAGACCTACACACTGAGTTTGATGATCTTGAAAAAGAGCTCAAAACTGTAAAAGCTAAGAATGCTACGCTTTCCATCGATCTCAAAAACTTAAAGATTAAGCTTGTTGATGCCAACAATGTGTCCAAGAAATGGGAAGGAAGTCAAAATGTTCTAAACTTTCTCACAAATCAAACAAAACGATGTGACCGTGTAGCTGGTCTAGGGTTTAAATGGAACAGTGCATCTCACTGTTACATTAGCAAACCAGACCCATGCAAAACTGATTTTCGAAGAAGGAGATATGTTGGTCTTCCCGAGTATCAAATTTGTAACTTTTGTGGCAAAACTGGTCATAGCTTTAACGGTTGCCAAAAGAGACATAATGACATCAATAAAAATATTAAAGTGGCTAAGCAAGTTTGGATTCAAAAGGATCTTGTTAACAAAGTTGTTCACAAAAAGGGACCCAAATTTATTTGGGTTCCTAAACTCAAAATCTAATTCTTGTGTAGGGCTTGATGAGAGGCGACCGCAATTGGTACTTGGATAGTGGATGCTCACGTCACATGACGGGAGATAGAAGCCAATTCCTCTCATTAGAAGCTCATAAAGGAGGCACGGTAACATTTGGTGACAACAAAAAGGGTGAAGTAATTGGTATTGGTAAGGTTGGTAAGTCATCGTTACTATGTGTCGACAACGTGCGGCTTGTCAAAGGTTTGAAGCACAATCTCCTTAGTATTTCTCAATTATGTGATCGTGGAAACTTGGTGGAGTTTAGTTCTAATATGTGTAAAATCATTGATGCAACAACCCGTGAGGTCATTCTTGAAGGAAGACGCATAAAAGACGTCTATTTAACAAACTTAAACATGATACCGGATGACACTCTATCTTGTATGAGTGTCATGAAGAATGATCCATGGTTGTGGCATAAAAGATTTGGACATGTTAGCGCCAAAACTCTTAACACCTTAAAAAGGCTTGATCTAGTTGAGGGATTTCCAAATATAAAATTTGATTTCAACAAAATTTGTGATGAATGTGCTAGGTGTAAACATGTTAAAAGCTCCTTTAAATCCAAAAGAATCATGAGTACTCTTCGTCCCCTCCAACTTCTTCATATTGATTTGTGTGGACCTATGAGAACTAGAAGTAGAGGTGGTAGTCGCTATGTGTGTGTCATTGTTGATGATTTCTCTAGGTTTGTTTGGACTCTCTTTTTATGTTCTAAAGATGAAACCTTCAATGAGTTTCTAATTTGGCTTAGGAAGTGTCAAAACAAGCTTGACCATAAACTTGTGTCCATAAGAACCGATCATGGAACGGAGTTTGAGAATTTGTCTTTTAATACTTATTGCGACGAAAATGGTGTTGACCATAATTTTTCGGCCCCTAGGACACCTCAACAAAATGGCGTGGTAGAACGCATGAATAGAACTCTTGAAGGCATGGCTCGGACCATGCTTTTAAGTAGTAAATTACCTAGAAGCTTTTGGGCCGAAGCGGTTAATACCGCTTGTCACATTCACAATCGTGTCATGATAAGAAACTCAATGGATAAAACACCGTATGAACTACTACGAGGAAGAAAGCCTAACATTTCCTACTTTCGATGCTTTGGTAGCAAATGTTTTGTGCACAACAATGGAAAAGAAAATTTAGGGAAATTTGATCCTCGTAGTGACGAGGCGGTGTTTATTGGGTATTCCGAACATAGCAAGGCTTATAAAGTTTACAACAAAAGAACCATGCGTATTGAGGAAAGTGTTCATATCATTTTTGATGAATCTAGTGTGCTTGGACAGGTACAAAACGAAGAATCAGAAGACGATGATGAAGATGATGAGTTCGAAATTGGACTCATAAGGAAAGACTTTGTTCTCGAAGAAGATGAAGGACCAACCAATGACAATGTACAACAGTCTGATCAACCGTTGCCTGGTGGTAATAGCAATGGTTCAGGGGGAACCAGTCATGAAGAATCATCTGCTACTGCATCCTCTTCCACTCCATCCACTCCATCCAATCATGCCTCATCTTCATCATCTCAGGAGTCAACAGACGTCAACACTGTTACTCCTGCAGTTCCTATCAACCCAAGTCTGAACCATCACTCTGAACAGGAAGCAACAACCTCTGAAACTGTTGCTGGGGATCGAGAACATATTATCATCCCAAGAAAGTGGAAGCATCAAAGTTCTCATCCACTTTCAAATTTAACCAGTGACCTAACTTCTGGGATTAAAACAAGGTCTAAGGCATCTCGTAACAACTTTGCCTCATTAGATGACTTTTGTGGTCAAAATGCCTTTCTTTCCAAAGTAGAGCCACCCAACATAACGATTGCTCTAACGGATGCCGATTGGCTCATAGCTATGCAAGATGAGCTCAATCAATTCAAAAGAAACAAGGTTTGGCATTTGGTTACTAGGCCATCTAATAGAACTGTCATAGGTACCAAGTGGGTTTTTCGCAACAAGCTCGATGATTCCGGTGAAATCGTAAGAAACAAAGCTAGACTCGTGGTGCAAGGTTACAATCAACAAGAAGGAATTGACTATGATGAAACTTATGCACCGGTGGCTAGACTTGAAGCTATTAGGCTACTCATCGCTTTTGCGGCCCATAAAGGTATAACTCTCTTTCAAATGGATGTCAAGACCGCTTTTTTAAATGGGTTCTTAGATGAGGAAGTCTTTGTCGAACAACCTCCGGGGTTTCTTGACAATGACTTTCCTAACCATGTCTACAAGCTAGACAAGGCTCTCTATGGTTTAAAACAAGCTCCTAGATGTTGGTATGATAGGTTGTCAACTTTTCTCATTGAAAATGGTTTTAAAAGAGGCTCCGTTGACAAAACTTTATTCTTAAAGCAACAGTCATTCGAACTGTTGGTTGTGCAAGTATATGTTGATGATATTATATTTGGTGCAACTAACGAACTCCTTTATGTCTACTTTTCTGAGCTAATGAAATCTGAGTTTGAGATGAGCATGATGGGCGAGTTAGGATTCTTTTTAGGGCTTCAAATCAAACAATCCAAAGATGGTATCATGATCCATCAACAAAAGTACATCAAGGAAATGCTTCAAAAATTCGGTATGACTAACGGAAACTCTTTCTCCACTCCCATGGTATCAACGTCCAAATTGGACAAGGATGAAAACGGTAAGAACGTGAGTGAAAAAGTGTATAGAGGTATGATAGGCTCTCTTTTGTATCTAACCGCTAGTCGTCCCGATATTCTATTTAGTGTGTGCTTATGTGCTCGTTTCCAATCAAATCCGAAAGAATCTCATTTCAAAGCGGTAAAACGTATTCTTCGGTATTTAATTGGAACTCAAGATCTTTATCTATGGTACCCCTTATTATGTCCTTTTGATCTCGTAGGTTTCTCCGATGCGGATTACGCGGGATGTACCGTTGATAGAAAAAGTACGTCGGGAATCGCGACATTTTTGGGTCCATGCATCATCTCATGGGGATCTAAGAAACAAAATACGGTAGCTCTCTCAACGGCCGAAAGTGAATACGTTAGTGCCGCTCATTGTTGCTCACAACTCCTTTGGGTAAGACAACAACTTCTTGATTTCGGAATTATTTTTGACTCAATACCCATAATGTGTGACAACACAAGTGCTATCAATATCTCTAAAAATCCAATTCAACATTCACGAACTAAACATATTGAAATTCGTCATCATTTTATTCGTGATCATGTTGAAAAAGGGCATGTGAAACTCATTTTTTGCAAAACGGAGGATCAAATAGCCGACATATTTACGAAACCTCTTGCCCGTGAACAATTTGAAAAACTCCGGTTAGAAATTGGCTTGATTAATTGCTTGTGATTATCTTATTTGTGGGTTTATTTTTCTCTCGTATGATTGGCTAGAGTGAATTCGTTTACAAGCTAAGACTTTTCATTCGTGTCTTTAGTTATTTTCGTGTTTAAAAAATTGTCTATGTGTTAAATGATTAACCGACCTATCACATGATGTCTTGTTTATGTATTACTATCACTTAGTTAACTGATAAAATTACCTTAGCTTGTTCAACACACCTAACTCCCCACCGTCTCCTTACGTCACCCTCCTATGACGTCACTCCCCTCTCACCTCTTCCCACGTGGCCAACCCCTCTCCATTCATCCCACCTAAACCTAATTAATTCCCAGACTTCTCTCCACTTCCCATTTACTAATACCACTTACTTTACTAATGCTAATACCGTACACATTTAAAACCCTCTCTTCTTTTCACCTCCTTTCACCTTCTTCAAATTAATTATCCCTTTACTCACATTCATCTCCTTTTTTTTTTTTTTTTTTTTTTTTTAACCATGGTAAAAACCTCTTTAAACATCAAATTAAAATGCCCCAACATCTCCATGGACTCAACCCAATCACCTCCCATACAACCCACCTCATCCTCAACCTCCCTCAACCCGGAACCCGAACCCATTCAATCACTGTCCCCGTCACAACCCTTCCCTGAAACCGACACTGATTCATTGGACAAACCGGCTGCCGTCTCCTTCGTCCGTAAACGAACTCGTTCCGGCTCTTTGAAAACCAAATCTAATACTCCGGATGCTCCGGTCATCATCGAAGAGGAAGATATCTCATCTGAAATCGTTGTTTCCAATGTCAATCCTACAACTGACCCAACTGCTACTTCTGAAACACCACCACCTACCAACTCGGAAACTTTGGGAAATCCAACAACCCACTCTGAACCGGTTAATCTTTCTGAAACGGTTCCCACAAAAGAAACTGAACCCCCCTCTGAACAACCCAACGAATCTGAAAAAGAAGCTGCCAAAGCTCCCCCGAAAAAACGAACCAAACATAAAAGTTCAAAAAAATCCACTGAATATCTCGGTCCCAACGCCATCGTTGGGCATGCTATGTGCCAAGAATGTTCTTCTTAAGGCCACTGTTGGATATCAAGGGATGTTTGACCGCATGTCCACTGGTAATCTGGGCAAAATGTTAATTAAACCCAAAGACGGCCATCTCATCGCCGTCTCCTCCCGAAAAGACCTCCCTGCCATTCCCGGCTCCTCCACTCCGATTCTTACACCGGGTCAAAGTTCTCAACTAGACAGCATTCTAGCTGAACTCATTACCATGAAATCCAGTCTTTCGGAACTCAGTGAGGTCAAACGTGAGTTAACCGAGGTAAAGGCTCTATGTGCTGAAAATTTGTGTTTACCGGATATCAAGTCCGATGTTGAGAGTCTACAGTCTACGGTTGACCTTCTCAAGGGAGAGGTTGATATCATTTCTCAGTTGTTGCAAAACAAGGAAGATGAGGTTGCTGATAATGAGTCGGATGAAAGTGACGGTGATCAGGACTCGTCTCATTGAACAGTGTCGTAACCAGTCCCTGCCTTTTCCATGCCCCTTTTTGTCGTATTTTGTGATCCACCACCAGTCCCAAATCAACTATATCAGTTAACTAGTTTCTTTTTGTCTTTTGTGGTGGTAGTAATATTTAAACAATATCTATTATGTGGTGCTTAGTAGTTCGAACTATATTAATCGACTTTGGTTGTTTTTTATCGTTTGCTTCTTCTTAATGCCGGTCTTATCATTTTTCACATGTGCTATTTTTTTTTCGGTTAATTTCTTTTGCCTAATGATCGTTTGTGCTTGTGCTTGTTTATTCATTTGACGATGCCAAGAGGGGGAAAAGTAAAGTCAACAATAATTTAATCACCAAGTTATTCATTAAGTTGTGGCATTGGTTTCTTTAGTATGTTAACTAATTTGCAATCCTTCGTTTTTCATAACCATGCATGAACTATAACTTATTAAGGGGGAACATAGTGGAAATTATTGTTTTATTTGGCTTGTCATCATCAAAGGGGGAATTTGTTAGGATACAATTTGTTGATGATGACAAGCCCAATTTAATCGTGTTTTCAAGTTTCCATTTCAGGTTCGAAAGTTCATAATCAAGAGAGCATTGATATTCCGTTGTCAAAAGAAATCTCTAAGTGTCGTTGTTTTGTAAAGATAACAACTCATCTAACGTAAGCAACAGTTACACAGATCGTTGCCCCGTGCAATCGTACACTTGAAGCTTTCTCATTTCGAAATCTCAACTTTGCAAAATTATAAGAAAACTTGCTTTATGACTCTGATTTTTGCAAAGCCCAAAAAATCTCTTTTCCTGTTTAAAGAAGATTTTAAAGCAAAGAAATAATATTTTAAAAAGCAAAAAAGTACAACTCCTTTTGTCCTTTGGATAATAGCCACCTAAAGTGTACTTTGTGGCTTTTACCCAAAGGTCTTTATCCAATATTTTCTCTATAAAAGGAGTACTTCATCCTCATTTATTTCTAAGACTTCTAGAGCAATAAATTCATCTTTGCAAAATTCTCTCTTCAAATCTTCATTTCTTTTTATTGATTTTGCAAAGTTTTTATAAAAGTCTTCAAACTCTTCAAGTGTAAACAGTCTGTCTAATCGTTGCTTCTGTTTATGTTTTGTTATCTAGTTATGATTGATCAATAAGTTGTTCCTCCTCAATTCATTTAAGAATCAGTTTGAGGAAAACTTGATCTTGTAATCTATACTAGTTTGTTAGTTTGATGTTCTTAGACATTGTGGTCAAAAGAACTAAGAGTCGCAACCGGAGTAGGTTGTTGGTCCTTTTATTGTAATTTGTTTTAAGTATTCGGAGTAGATTACTTAGCTATTCAATAAAAGAAGATTGGACGTAGGCCGTTAGAGTTTTGGCCGAACCAATTCAAAACCGCTGCGTACTTCTCTTTTCTGTTTAGTTAATCGTTCTTTTATTTATCTTTTCCTTTCTGTTTCAGTCAACGATTTCTAGATCTGTTACTTTCATACAGTAGCACTACTTCACTTGCTAGATGAACTTAACAGTCAACATAATCGTTGCTTTCCTTTGTTTCTCTGTACTTAACCGTTAGTTAATTTAATTAAGTCAACTTTATTTAGTTAAAATTTTTAGTAGTACCTAATTCACCCCCTCCCCCTCTTAGGTTCTCGGTATCCATACCCTACAATCGTCTTCTAATTGAGTCTTATTTATTTCATTACGACCTTGTAACATAGCTTGACCGATGTGTTTAGCGAGGACGATTGAATCTTCCAAGGTCGAGCACCCCCCTTGGCCAAGATCGGGTGTCATTGGATGAAATGCGTCACCAATAACACATACATTGTCCTTGCTTATATTTCCCGAAAATAGTTCCCATGGCGGTCTTAAGCTTAATGGCGCAAATAGGACATCTTCATCTTTAGTTTTTTCAATGATTTCTAGTATCTTTGTCGGAACACGTTTGAGATTATTTAATACAAATTGTTTCATCATTGTCTGATTGTCTTTCAGTCCTTTTTCTGTCGTGACATATAAAATATAGAAAGGATTAGTATGAATTTTGCGAAATTGGGTGTAATTGAGATGGTGCTTATATAAATAAAGATCAGTTGATATCAACGACAAACCTTTATCAGATGATGGCCATATATAAAACCAGTACACAGTTGTGTCACCGCAAGGAACGATTCCGAATCGAACTCCATTGCCTATGCATTGTAGAAATACAGGCTCAAGCTTATGAATTCCGGTAAAATGTACAAATCCCCTTATAGACCACCTTCCATCAAAACGGGGCTTCTTAAATCCTAACGATCTCGACACGACTGAATTTACTCCATCTGCACCGATTAACACCTATTCGGACAAAATATGTAAGTCAAGCATATCTTCAATATAATCGACTTTTGCTAACGAAATAAGGAAGTGGTTGAACACTAATTTAATGTTAATACCTTGGTTGTAAGGGTAGAGCCATTGACAAGATGCAACATTTTAAAATAGCCCATATCTTCAATATAATCCACTTTTGTCGAAAACATTATATAATCTTTGGGAAGTTCTTTTGCAATGGCTTCTACAATTGCTTTCCTCTCCAAGAAACGTGCTTCATAGGTACCACTACTTTCATAAAAAAGATGATTCATAAAATTATTATAACAACACAACTCAATCAATTTACATGCGTAATCGATTTATAATTGTCCAAATAAGACGGAAAATCGAGTGTTAAAATTGTCCAACGACATGAAGAATAGATGAACATACTTTCTTCTTTTACTGTTCAGTGAAGTCCTTGAAATTTGGCGCCCTGAGTTTGTAGAAAGCCAAACCATCCTACAATTATGAAACTCGAGTTAACAATAAATAATCTCAAAATATAAAAGGTAGCTGACAACGTTTGAACCTTGGTCGATCATGAGTATGATGCTGACGGATTTTAAACCCTAGTCATGATTATCACGACTCATAACTTTACCAGATAATATAAGGTAGCCGACATCTATTCTGTAAGGAGATGTTAGTTGCGATGATATATTGTACTCACTCGAGAATTTGTGTATGGTGTTGACGGAGAGAATCAGCAACACCAAGAGCATCCAAAGCAACCCAAGCGTTGTTCCACATGGCCAAAGCAAAGCCGGAGCATCTCAGACTATCCGAGGTTTCCAACACCAAACTCTTCAATCCTAGTCGATGTAGGGCGAGTGCCGTTGCTAATCCCCCTATTCCTCCTCCTACTATCACTATTTCTTCCATTTTATTTTATTTTTGTAATTTTTTTACTACTTTTTGTTTTTCAATGCAATCAGCTAAGTTATGATGTTATTAAGTATTGTTAACTATGTTATGATTCTATTTATATACTACAAATCTTTGTGAAGGGTATGGATACCGAGTACCTAAGAGGGGGAGGGGGTGAATTAGGTACTACTAAAAATTTTAACTAAATAAAGTTGACTTAATTAAATTAACTAACGGTTAAGTACAGAGAAACAAAGGAAAGCAACGATTATGTTGACTGTTAAGTTCATCTAGCAAGTGAAGTAGTGCTACTGTATGAAAGTAACAGATCTAGAAATCGTTGACTGAAACAGAAAGGAAAAGATAAATAAAAGAACGATTAACTAAACAGAAAAGAGAAGTACGCAGCGGTTTTGAATTGGTTCGGCCAAAACTCTAACGGCCTACGTCCAATCTTCTTTTATTGAATAGCTAAGTAATCTACTCCGAATACTTAAAACAAATTACAATAAAAGGACCAACAACCTACTCCGGTTGCGACTCTTAGTTCTTTTGACCACAATGTCTAAGAACATCAAACTAACAAACTAGTATAGATTACAAGATCAAGTTTTCCTCAAACTGATTCTTAAATGAATTGAGGAGGAACAACTTATTGATCAATCATAACTAGATAACAAAACATAAACAGAAGCAACGATTAGACAGACTGTTTACACTTGAAGAGTTTGAAGACTTTTATAAAAACTTTGCAAAATCAATAAAAAGAAATGAAGATTTGAAGAGAGAATTTTGCAAAGATGAATTTATTGCTCTAGAAGTCTTAGAAATAAATGAGGATGAAGTACTTCTTTTATAGAGAAAATATTGGATAAAGACCTTTGGGTAAAAGCCACAAAGTACACTTTAGGTGGCTATTATCCAAAGGACAAAAGGAGTTGTACTTTTTTGCTTTTTAAAATATTATTTCTTTGCTTTAAAATCTTCTTTAAACAGGAAAAGAGATTTTTTGGGCTTTGCAAAAATCAGAGTCATAAAGCAAGTTTTCTTATAATTTTGCAAAGTTGAGATTTCGAAATGAGAAAGCTTCAAGTGTACGATTGCACGGGGCAACGATCTGTGTAACTGTTGCTTACGTTAGATGAGTTGTTATCTTTACAAAACAACGACACTTAGAGATTTCTTTTGACAACGGAATATCAATGCTCTCTTGATTATGAACTTTCGAACCTGAAATGGAAACTTGAAAACACGATTAAATTGGGCTTGTCATCATCAACAAATTGTATCCTAACAAATTCCCCCTTTGATGATGACAAGCCAAATAAAACAATAATTTCCACTATGTTCCCCCTTAATAAGTTATAGTTCATGCATGGTTATGAAAAACGAAGGATTGCAAATTAGTTAACATACTAAAGAAACCAATGCCACAACTTAATGAATAACTTGGTGATTAATTGAGTTAATTATTGCTTTGGTGATTAAATTATTGTTGACTTTACTTTTCCCCCTCTTGGCATCGTCAAATGAATAAACAAGCACAAGCATAAACGATCATTAGGCAAAAGAAATTAACCGAAAAAAAATAGCACATGTGAAAAATGATAAGACCGGCATTAAGAAGAAGCAAACGATAAAAAACAACCAAAGTCGATTAATATAGTTCGAACTACTAAGCACCACATAATAGATATTGTTTAAATATTACTACCACCACAAAAGACAAAAAGAAACTAGTTAACTGATATAGTTGATTTGGGACTGGTGGTGGATCACAAAAGACAACAAAAAGGGGCATGGAAAAGGCAGGGACTGGTTACGACACTGTTCAATGAGACGAGTCCTGATCACCGTCACTTTCATCCGACTCATTATCAGCAACCTCATCTTCCTTGTTTTGCAACAACTGAGAAATGATATCAACCTCTCCCTTGAGAAGGTCAACCGTAGACTGTAGACTCTCAACATCGGACTTGATATCCGGTAAACACAAATTTTCAGCACATAGAGCCTTTACCTCGGCTAACTCACGTTTGACCTCACTGAGTTCCGAAAGACTGGATTTCATGGTAATGAGTTCAGCTAGAATGCTGTCTAGTTGAGAACTTTGACCCGGTGTAAGAATCGGAGTGGAGGAGCCGGGAATGGCAGGGAGGTCTTTTCGGGAGGAGACGGCGATGAGATGGCCGTCTTTGGGTTTAATTAACATTTTGCCCAGATTACCAGTGGACATGCGGTCAAACATCCCTTGATATCCAACAGTGGCCTTAAGAAGAACATTCTTGGCACATAGCATGCCCGACAACCAAATTGCGAAGGGGAGTTTGATTTTTCTGTTGGGTTTGTTGTTCCTAATTTTCATTTCGGTTTTGGCCAGAATTTTGAAGATAAGGGACGGAAGATTAATTTTCTTGTGGGTGAGAAGATGGTACACGAGGTACTGTTGAGCAATAGACATTTTGGAACGGTCATTGGAAGGGTAAATGGTTCTGCACAGTAAGTTGAGAAGCAATTTTGGGAGGGGTGATAATTTACTTGGATGAATGGTGGTTGCTTCTTGGGTGGCAGGGTTCAAAGATTGAGCGATTTCAAGGGGGGCAGCATAAGGGAGTGTAGGCCATGTTGTTTTATCAGGAATAAGGGCGTAACCTTCAGTGGGGATACCCAAAAGTGCAGCAAATTCAGGAACAGAGAGAGAAAAGGTTTTACCATTGACTTTGGCAGAGAGGGAGGACCGATCGTCTGAGACATGGAGAGTAGCGAAAAATTGAAGTATCTCAAAGATGTAAACCGGACCCTCAATATTAACCAAATGAGCCCAACCTTGGGCATGTAGACAGTCTCCAAACGGTGCAAAAGCGGGGTCAGAATTAATCCATGTGGTAGAGTAAATTCGAGGAGTATGGATTGAGTGGGTTCGGATAAGACGAAGACATGTGTTCTTAACAAGAGTGGGTAAGGGAGAAGTCTCAATAGTGGCAGAAATGGAGTCAGCATTCCATTTTTTTGTCAGAGGAACGATGGCGTTGGGACCGAGATATTCAGTGGACTTTTTTGAACTTTTATGTTTGGTTCGTTTTTTCGGGGGAGCTTTGGCAGCTTCTTGTTCAGATTCGTTGGGTTGTTCAGAGGGGGGTTCAGTTTCTTTTGTGGGAACCGTTTCAGAAAGATTAACCGGTTCAGAGTGGGTTGTTGGATTTCCCAAAGTTTCCGAGTTGGTAGGTGGTGGTGTTTCAGAAGTAGCAGTTGGGTCAGTTGTTGGATTGACATTGGAAACAACGATTTCAGATGAGATATCTTCCTCTTCGATGATGACCGGAGCATCCGGAGTATTAGATTTGGTTTTCAAAGAGCCGGAACGAGTTCGTTTACGGACGAAGGAGACGGCAGCCGGTTTGTCCAATGAATCAGTGTCGGTTTCAGGGAAGGGTTGTGACGGGGACAGTGATTGAATGGGTTCGGGTTCCGGGTTGAGGGAGGTTGAGGATGAGGTGGGTTGTATGGGAGGTGATTGGGTTGAGTCCATGGAGATGTTGGGGCATTTTAATTTGATGTTTAAAGAGGTTTTTACCATGGTTAAAAAAAAAGGAGATGAATGTGAGTAAAGGGATAATTAATTTGAAGAAGGTGAAAGGAGGTGAAAAGAAGAGAGGGTTTTAAATGTGTACGGTATTAGCATTAGTAAAGTAAGTGGTATTAGTAAATGGGAAGTGGAGAGAAGTCTGGGAATTAATTAGGTTTAGGTGGGATGAATGGAGAGGGGTTGGCCACGTGGGAAGAGGTGAGAGGGGAGTGACGTCATAGGAGGGTGACGTAAGGAGATGGTGGGGAGGTAGGTGTGTTGAACAAGCTAAGGTAATTTTATCAGTTAACTAAGTGATAGTAATACATAAACAAGACATCATGTGATAGGTCGGTTAATCATTTAACACATAGACAATTTTTTAAACACGAAAATAACTAAAGACACGAATGAAAAGTCTTAGCTTGTAAACGAATTCACTCTAGCCAATCATACGAGAGAAAAATAAACCCACAAATAAGATAATCACAAGCAATTAATCAAGCCAATTTCTAACCGGAGTTTTTCAAATTGTTCACGGGCAAGAGGTTTCGTAAATATGTCGGCTATTTGATCCTCCGTTTTGCAAAAAATGAGTTTCACATGCCCTTTTTCAACATGATCACGAATAAAATGATGACGAATTTCAATATGTTTAGTTCGTGAATGTTGAATTGGATTTTTAGAGATATTGATAGCACTTGTGTTGTCACACATTATGGGTATTGAGTCAAAAATAATTCCGAAATCAAGAAGTTGTTGTCTTACCCAAAGGAGTTGTGAGCAACAATGAGCGGCACTAACGTATTCACTTTCGGCCGTTGAGAGAGCTACCGTATTTTGTTTCTTAGATCCCCATGAGATGATGCATGGACCCAAAAATGTCGCGATTCCCGACGTACTTTTTCTATCAACGGTACATCCCGCGTAATCCGCATCGGAGAAACCTACGAGATTAAAAGGACATAATAAGGGGTACCATAGATAAAGATCTTGAGTTCCAATTAAATACCGAAGAATACGTTTTACCGCTTTGAAATGAGATTCTTTCGGATTTGATTGGAAACGAGCACATAAGCACACACTAAATAGAATATCGGGACGACTAGCGGTTAGATACAAAAGAGAGCCTATCATACCTCTATACACTTTTTCACTCACGTTCTTACCGTTTTCATCCTTGTCCAATTTGGACGTTGATACCATGGGAGTGGAGAAAGAGTTTCCGTTAGTCATACCGAATTTTTGAAGCATTTCCTTGATGTACTTTTGTTGATGGATCATGATACCATCTTTGGATTGTTTGATTTGAAGCCCTAAAAAGAATCCTAACTCGCCCATCATGCTCATCTCAAACTCAGATTTCATTAGCTCAGAAAAGTAGACATAAAGGAGTTCGTTAGTTGCACCAAATATAATATCATCAACATATACTTGCACAACCAACAGTTCGGATGACTGTTGCTTTAAGAATAAAGTTTTGTCAACGGAGCCTCTTTTAAAACCATTTTCAATGAGAAAAGTTGACAACCTATCATACCAACATCTAGGAGCTTGTTTTAAACCATAGAGAGCCTTGTCTAGCTTGTAGACATGGTTAGGAAAGTCATTGTCAAGAAACCCCGGAGGTTGTTCGACAAAGACTTCCTCATCTAAGAACCCATTTAAAAAAGCGGTCTTGACATCCATTTGAAAGAGAGTTATACCTTTATGGGCCGCAAAAGCGATGAGTAGCCTAATAGCTTCAAGTCTAGCCACCGGTGCATAAGTTTCATCATAGTCAATTCCTTCTTGTTGATTGTAACCTTGCACCACGAGTCTAGCTTTGTTTCTTACGATTTCACCGGAATCATCGAGCTTGTTGCGAAAAACCCACTTGGTACCTATGACAGTTCTATTAGATGGCCTAGTAACCAAATGCCAAACCTTGTTTCTTTTGAATTGATTGAGCTCATCTTGCATAGCTATGAGCCAATCGGCATCCGTTAGAGCAATCGTTATGTTGGGTGGCTCTACTTTGGAAAGAAAGGCATTTTGACCACAAAAGTCATCTAATGAGGCAAAGTTGTTACGAGATGCCTTAGACCTTGTTTTAATCCCAGAAGTTAGGTCACTGGTTAAATTTGAAAGTGGATGAGAACTTTGATGCTTCCACTTTCTTGGGATGATAATATGTTCTCGATCCCCAGCAACAGTTTCAGAGGTTGTTGCTTCCTGTTCAGAGTGATGGTTCAGACTTGGGTTGATAGGAACTGCAGGAGTAACAGTGTTGACGTCTGTTGACTCCTGAGATGATGAAGATGAGGCATGATTGGATGGAGTGGATGGAGTGGAAGAGGATGCAGTAGCAGATGATTCTTCATGACTGGTTCCCCCTGAACCATTGCTATTACCACCAGGCAACGGTTGATCAGACTGTTGTACATTGTCATTGGTTGGTCCTTCATCTTCTTCGAGAACAAAGTCTTTCCTTATGAGTCCAATTTCGAACTCATCATCTTCATCATCGTCTTCTGATTCTTCGTTTTGTACCTGTCCAAGCACACTAGATTCATCAAAAATGATATGAACACTTTCCTCAATACGCATGGTTCTTTTGTTGTAAACTTTATAAGCCTTGCTATGTTCGGAATACCCAATAAACACCGCCTCGTCACTACGAGGATCAAATTTCCCTAAATTTTCTTTTCCATTGTTGTGCACAAAACATTTGCTACCAAAGCATCGAAAGTAGGAAATGTTAGGCTTTCTTCCTCGTAGTAGTTCATACGGTGTTTTATCCATTGAGTTTCTTATCATGACACGATTGTGAATGTGACAAGCGGTATTAACCGCTTCGGCCCAAAAGCTTCTAGGTAATTTACTACTTAAAAGCATGGTCCGAGCCATGCCTTCAAGAGTTCTATTCATGCGTTCTACCACGCCATTTTGTTGAGGTGTCCTAGGGGCCGAAAAATTATGGTCAACACCATTTTCGTCGCAATAAGTATTAAAAGACAAATTCTCAAACTCCGTTCCATGATCGGTTCTTATGGACACAAGTTTATGGTCAAGCTTGTTTTGACACTTCCTAAGCCAAATTAGAAACTCATTGAAGGTTTCATCTTTAGAACATAAAAAGAGAGTCCAAACAAACCTAGAGAAATCATCAACAATGACACACACATAGCGACTACCACCTCTACTTCTAGTTCTCATAGGTCCACACAAATCAATATGAAGAAGTTGGAGGGGACGAAGAGTACTCATGATTCTTTTGGATTTAAAGGAGCTTTTAACATGTTTACACCTAGCACATTCATCACAAATTTTGTTGAAATCAAATTTTATATTTGGAAATCCCTCAACTAGATCAAGCCTTTTTAAGGTGTTAAGAGTTTTGGCGCTAACATGTCCAAATCTTTTATGCCACAACCATGGATCATTCTTCATGACACTCATACAAGATAGAGTGTCATCCGGTATCATGTTTAAGTTTGTTAAATAGACGTCTTTTATGCGTCTTCCTTCAAGAATGACCTCACGGGTTGTTGCATCAATGATTTTACACATATTAGAACTAAACTCCACCAAGTTTCCACGATCACATAATTGAGAAATACTAAGGAGATTGTGCTTCAAACCTTTGACAAGCCGCACGTTGTCGACACATAGTAACGATGACTTACCAACCTTACCAATACCAATTACTTCACCCTTTTTGTTGTCACCAAATGTTACCGTGCCTCCTTTATGAGCTTCTAATGAGAGGAATTGGCTTCTATCTCCCGTCATGTGACGTGAGCATCCACTATCCAAGTACCAATTGCGGTCGCCTCTCATCAAGCCCTACACAAGAATTAGATTTTGAGTTTAGGAACCCAAATAAATTTGGGTCCCTTTTTGTGAACAACTTTGTTAACAAGATCCTTTTGAATCCAAACTTGCTTAGCCACTTTAATATTTTTATTGATGTCATTATGTCTCTTTTGGCAACCGTTAAAGCTATGACCAGTTTTGCCACAAAAGTTACAAATTTGATACTCGGGAAGACCAACATATCTCCTTCTTCGAAAATCAGTTTTGCATGGGTCTGGTTTGCTAATGTAACAGTGAGATGCACTGTTCCATTTAAACCCTAGACCAGCTACACGGTCACATCGTTTTGTTTGATTTGTGAGAAAGTTTAGAACATTTTGACTTCCTTCCCATTTCTTGGACACATTGTTGGCATCAACAAGCTTAATCTTTAAGTTTTTGAGATCGATGGAAAGCGTAGCATTCTTAGCTTTTACAGTTTTGAGCTCTTTTTCAAGATCATCAAACTCAGTGTGTAGGTCTCCAATGAGTTCTCCCTTTTGATCGACATTGTCCTTCAGACTTTCAATGCATAAGTTCAAGTGTTCAATCTCATCTTTAGAAGATCTACATATAGCATTTTTGTTTTGAGAGTTAACAAGTTTAACATGCATGATTTTGAGTTCATTTTTGAAAGTTGAAATGTCAACTTTTAACCTTTCATTCTCACTGACCAAGGTGGCATTCTCAAATTCTTCCTTATCAGAGATAACAGTCTTATGGATTGTTTCTTTCAGAGCTGCTAGCTCTTTGACCAACTCATCGCATTTACATAAAAGTAGGTTGTTTTCTTTTTCCAATTTATCACACTCTTTGGTAGCGGTGGAAATTTGTGACGTGAGAGAGGTGTTAATATCTTCAAGGTTTGACAAACTTTTAGACTCAACTTCTAGACACTCTACTTTCTCAGACAATTGTTCATTTAGCCTTTTCAGATTTTTGAGTTCGGACGTACTAGAGAGATTAAATGTTGTTTCCTTCTTGAGTTTAACATTTTCTTCAGCGATCTCTTCTATTTCATCTTGCATGACGTCTAACCTTTTTGTTTGTGAACGACACTTATCAAAGAGTTTATCAAGAAGTTTACACACCTTTTCTTTTGAGTAAGTTCTAGCCTTTGCTTTCAGGATTTTTACCTCATCATCGGAGTCGGAGTCGGAGTCATCAGGATGAGCCATGAGACACCTAAGATGTTCGCCTTTGGTTACTTTAGTTTTAGTTTTGTGGTTTTTGGTTAAGCACATCTTAGCTTCTAATTTTTCTTCGATGGGTTCCTCGTCCTCAGAATCGGACATCCCCCAAATAGCTGTCATGACTTTATGTTTGTATTCCTTTTTGGCCTTATCTCGTTTATCCCTAGATTTTATATCATCCCACTTAGGACATTCTTTGATTTGGTGATTTATGTCACCACACTTAAAACATCCTACAGTGGAAGAAGGTCTTTTCTTGAAGGGACGTTTCTTAGCATAATTGTTATTAAACTTCTTTTGACCTTGCCCGTTTACCATTCCGACCAAGTTCCGAGAGAACATGGCAAACTCATCTTCCTCATCATCTTCATCATCGCTTGGAGAAGATAATAAGGCAAGACCCTTTCCCTTTGAGGATTCACTAGAATTCTTCTCGAGATTAAACTCGTGAGCCATTAGTGATCCTATTAGTTCATGAAGGGTGAGTTTAGATAAATCACGGGCTTCTTCAATTGCGGTAACCTTAGGTTGCCATTTTGAAGTGAGACTACGAAGAATCTTTCGAATAATGTCCTCGGACTCGAAATCTCTTCCTAGACTCTTAAGTTCATTTATTATGCAAGAAAAACGAGAAGAAAAACTATTTATGGATTCATCCTTTGACATGCGAAACATCTCATATTGTTGCATGAGAAGGTCGATACGGTGTTTTCTAACTTGAGATGTCCCTTCATAAGCAAGTACAAGAGAATCCCAAATTAGTTTTGCCGTAGGACATCCGGAAATACGACTCACTTCAGCTTCTCCAACACAACGTTGAAGAATCGACATTGCTTTTGAGTTCTTTTCGGCCATTTTGAAATCATTTTCATTGTAGTCACTTTCCGACTTGACTTTGTTGAAACCTGTCATCATGTCGGTTTCCTCAATGATTAGAGGTCCGTTCATGATGATGTTCCAACATTGATAATCAATACTTTTTATGTAATGTTCCATTTTGAGTTTCCACCAACCAAAATTCTCACCGGTAAAGACCGGGATCTTGGAGTGTTTTGCGGAATCCATTTCCCAAGAAGTAACTCTAAGGTAATTAGCCTTTATCAAGAGCACGAGGCTCTGATACCAATTGAAGGGTATGGATACCGAGTACCTAAGAGGGGGAGGGGGTGAATTAGGTACTACTAAAAATTTTAACTAAATAAAGTTGACTTAATTAAATTAACTAACGGTTAAGTACAGAGAAACAAAGGAAAGCAACGATTATGTTGACTGTTAAGTTCATCTAGCAAGTGAAGTAGTGCTACTGTATGAAAGTAACAGATCTAGAAATCGTTGACTGAAACAGAAAGGAAAAGATAAATAAAAGAACGATTAACTAAACAGAAAAGAGAAGTACGCAGCGGTTTTGAATTGGTTCGGCCAAAACTCTAACGGCCTACGTCCAATCTTCTTTTATTGAATAGCTAAGTAATCTACTCCGAATACTTAAAACAAATTACAATAAAAGGACCAACAACCTACTCCGGTTGCGACTCTTAGTTCTTTTGACCACAATGTCTAAGAACATCAAACTAACAAACTAGTATAGATTACAAGATCAAGTTTTCCTCAAACTGATTCTTAAATGAATTGAGGAGGAACAACTTATTGATCAATCATAACTAGATAACAAAACATAAACAGAAGCAACGATTAGACAGACTGTTTACACTTGAAGAGTTTGAAGACTTTTATAAAAACTTTGCAAAATCAATAAAAAGAAATGAAGATTTGAAGAGAGAATTTTGCAAAGATGAATTTATTGCTCTAGAAGTCTTAGAAATAAATGAGGATGAAGTACTTCTTTTATAGAGAAAATATTGGATAAAGACCTTTGGGTAAAAGCCACAAAGTACACTTTAGGTGGCTATTATCCAAAGGACAAAAGGAGTTGTACTTTTTTGCTTTTTAAAATATTATTTCTTTGCTTTAAAATCTTCTTTAAACAGGAAAAGAGATTTTTTGGGCTTTGCAAAAATCAGAGTCATAAAGCAAGTTTTCTTATAATTTTGCAAAGTTGAGATTTCGAAATGAGAAAGCTTCAAGTGTACGATTGCACGGGGCAACGATCTGTGTAACTGTTGCTTACGTTAGATGAGTTGTTATCTTTACAAAACAACGACACTTAGAGATTTCTTTTGACAACGGAATATCAATGCTCTCTTGATTATGAACTTTCGAACCTGAAATGGAAACTTGAAAACACGATTAAATTGGGCTTGTCATCATCAACAAATTGTATCCTAACACTTTGGGACCAAAATCTCTCGTCGGTTTAATTTGGCGTATTAAGTTACTTGTTAGATCACATGATTAATGCCTTGTCGTACTCTCTTTTTAAGTCCATTCTTTTAAGAAACAAGATGAAAATACTCACCTTAAATTTTAAGTAATATAAAACGTTTAAACAAATGTCTTATCCATGCAAATACAATAGTATTTGCCGTTTTAGCCTTAAAAATGAATATCCCTCGTAACTGAAACTACTTGATTTGTTAGGACTTTCATTTCTTCTGCAATTCTGCACATGAACTTCTAATCTGGAAGTATTTCCAAACTTGCTAATTTTTTGATAAATTACAATAAAGGAGAGTTAAAAAGGACAAAGTTTAAAAATAGGAAGTAGAAAATAAAAGTTAAAAAGACATTTCGTATAAAATAAAATACTATTGTTTCTTGGCTTTTCGGGTAAACAAATTCCATAACTAGAGGATATTACTTCATAAGACGTCACTCTTAGAACTTGTTTTATTCACAAAAGTGTTATAAAATTTAAATTCGTGTAGGAACTCCTAAACTAATTCCACGAAAGATTTTATTTCTCGTTAACAAAACTTCTATCTCTCAAATTGTATTATTTTCCGACTAACATAAATTTGAATCGCAACCCGACATATTTAAGAATTGGTTGATTCTCTTTAATAATGTAAGAGGGGTGTATTAGAGTATATGATCATTGATTGGGCCTCCATCATCACCTCGATCCCAAATAAATTTACTTATATTATTTCTACACAAATTCTCATTTGTGACGGCGGTATTACCTTGTTGTTATTTCTAATAATCAATTTATTATTAATTTGTTTACTATTAGTTGATTGAAATTATTTTCCATATATTAACTAAAAAAAGATATATTTCCATATTTATTTGATTGATGCAATATAATTACAATAGGTTGTTGTTAGATATATTTTTAATTTTAATAATGTAGATATTAGTGTGATTAATTTAATATTATGTGATTCAAGATATTTTCAATAGTTGTTTGATATCAATATACGAATTTCAAATTTTGAATGTTTGTAGAAACACATATTAGGTTCTAGAAAGCGATCTGGGTTATAATTAAGCCTTGTTAGGTTTCAGTCATTTTAGTATCATATGAGAGCTAGGCGAGAATAGCATTTTAAAGAATAAGAGACATGCCACAGTAGATATTATTGATTTGTTTAATATTAGGTGATACAAGATATTTTCTCTATTTGATTGAAGACAATATATGTACATAGGTGGTGGTTAGTTGATAGTTTTAATAATGAAGATTTTAGTAATTGGTTTAGTTTTAGGTGGGTGAAGATATTTTCGGCAATTTATTGATGTCAGTATACGTAGTTACTAATTATTTATAGAGGTACATGAGCTCTAGAAAACGAAATAGGCAATAAGCCCAGTGAAAATTCAGTCAAATTAGTAGCGTACGCGAGTTAAGCTGGAAAATATCATTTTAAGGAAGTACCTCTATAAAAAAACGTGGCATAATGTTCCTCTTTTATAGTTTAAGAATATTCACTAATGAGTTTATTTATCGATTCAGTACTTAAAAAGTGAAGCGGTGAATTAAGTACCATTTTTAAAATTAAAATTAAAATTACATTTACTATTAATACTGAAACAGTACACAGGCTAAACACCTAAAGACAAAACAAACTTGATTTAAGAGACGAAATCCATTTAAGGAAATGGGAAGAAATTTGGAAATGCTCAAAGGTGAGACTTTCTTACGTAGAAACGACGACGATGGTTAGATGTTAAGATTGATATAAAATCCGTCGAAATTGGACAAGAAACGAAGGAGATATGATGATTTTAGTGAATTGAAGCTATTTTGATGTAGGCCATGAATGTTAGAGTTTGTGTGAAGAAGATCCGTGAACGAAATGTTGTGAAGAACCATTTCTTAAATAGTAAGAAACATGAATCGGGTTTCAATGAGACGGGATTAACCGGGGTTTCATTTAAATGAGTCAGGTTTGCCAAATTAGAAGAGACGTAACATTTTATGACTACTATGCATCAAAGTAGAATAATTATGTAACTTAACTATACTTTACGAAAATACTTGAAATATAATTAATTTTCGAAATTAAAAGTTAACATTTTAAAATTATAAATTACGAAATATACGGGTGTTACATAAACTGCAGAACACATATCTTCACACAATGTGTTTCATGAAAGAACGAAACGCTTGAATGTTCATTACCATTTTGTTTGTGAGAAAGTGCAAGGGGGGTTGATTTCAACAGCCTATGTAAAATCCAGTATGCAGTTGGCATATTTCTTAACAAAGCCCCTGGACAATAGCAACATTTTGTTTCTGGCTTCGAAGGTGGAATTGCTCTTTGATGATGTATAGCAATATCAAGTGGAGAGATGATCAAATTCGTTTCAATAAAACTCGTAAAATGTGTATATAAACTCAATTCTTATTCTATAAAACTAAAAATCTATACAAGCAGGTATATATAACTAGTTTTTCATATGTTTTTCCATATTCTATAGTACAAGTTAGAGAGGATATTATATGCATCAATTAATACTATATCTATAAAATCTAATTAAAAGGGTACCTAAAATAATTTGACATGACTAATTTTTTGTAACGTGGCATATTTAAATGTGACATGACGAATTAATGTGGCATAAATTATCAATTCATTATTAAACGACCTTAATTTAAATTACTTATCTATAAATTAATATTATATAATTTACTTAATTTAACTCATTTATTTATAATATTAAAAGATAATTATATTATTAAAGCATTTAACATGTCTTAACATTTAATTTAACTTCAGATGGCCTTTCATACCCATTAATTTCAATTAATTTTAATTATTTAATTTAATTATTTATATTATTCAAATTCAATAAAAGGTTAGTTTAGAAGATCAATTTTATTCCATATGGCAATTTCACACCTCATTAATTTATATTTTTTTTCTTGATTATTTAATTAAATTGAAAATGTAACATAAATGTAATACTAATTGACTCTATAAATATATAATTAAATATAATTAAAAAAATAAGTCGTTAAACTATGTACCATCATTCACATATTATATTTTTATTTCATAAGATAACTTCTTAAACCACTCTCATGCAGAGTACATATTTTAAAAAAGGAATAAAATAGTAGTAATAATAATTAAGAAAACTTTTTACATTTTATTTTTTCTTGCTGCATATTTATGTCTATATAAAATTTCATAATAATTAAAACTATAAATATAAATTGTTATAATGGAAGCACCAGAGAAAGATAAAAACAAAGAATAAAGAGCAATACGCACAGATTTACGTGGTTCACTAACGGTGTGTTAGCTACGTCCACAGGGCAGAAGGGAGAGAGTTTTATTAATGTGAGGAGTTTTTCAGATTACAGATTCAGAACGGTATATGATATGATAACTGCTATGGTAGAGGTCAAGAGTTTATATAGTACTCTTAACCTAATACAATACAGATTTGACATAATAAGGCCCAGACAGAAACCCTAGCCCAATACAGAATTCAGATACTGTTTAGGTTTCGGGGGCGACTAACAGATTCAAGGCATAGACCCAACAAATCTCCACCTTGACTTGAATTCTCTCACAAACAGACAGATGTACCAGATGCACCCCTATAGATGCCAGAAGTACCCGAAACTCTTCTCCCTTCCCCCTCAGATATTGCCCTTAGCTGGACAATCAGTTGCTTCAAATATTTAGTAAGTCCAAACAGTGTTGGAACTTGCTATCAGGTACTGGCTTAGTGAACATATCAGCTGGGTTATCAGCAGTACCAACTTTGTTCACCTTAATCCTCTTCTCATTTCTTAGAAAGTGATATCTCACATCTATATGCTTAGTCCTCACATGATGGACTTGATCTTTAGCCAAACAAATTGCACTAAGACTGTCACAAAATACAATCGTTTAATTTGCTCCTGATGTAGACTCAGATCACTGATCAACCCTTTCAACCAGATTACCTCTTTAGCTGCTGCAGTCAAGGCCATGTACTCTGCTTCAGTAGTAGACAAAGTAACTGTAGGCTGCAATGTAGCCTTCCAACTGACGATTGAACCACCTAGAGTGAAAATATAACCAGTCATTGATCTTCTGCTATCAACATCTCCTGCATAATCAGAATCTGAGTACCTTGACACAAGGCACTCCCTATCACCTCCATAAACGAGACCAACATCAAATGTACCCTTAAGGTACCAGAATATTCTCTTCACAGCTTGTCAATGTTCCTTTCCAGGATCAACCATAAACCTACTAACAACACTGACTGACTGTGCTAAATCAGGTCTAGTGCAAACCATAGCATACATCAAACTACCCACTGCACTAGAGTACGAAACTCGGGACATGTAATCCCTTTCTTCAACTAACTTGGGTAAGAAAGCAACAGACAGATGTGCATTTGGAGCACTAAGAGTATCTATAGGCTTTGCAGTAGCCATACTAAATCTGGATAGAACTTTCTGAGATAAGAAAAGCTTCTTCTTACGTCAATCTCTATAAATCTCCATTCCCAGAATTTTTCTCGCTGCACCCAAATCTTTCATGTCAAACTCAGCACTGAGGATACCCTTCAACGTCTGAACATCAGACTTACTCTCTGCAGGTATCAACATGTCATCTACATATAGGACCGGATAAATAAAAGAACCATTCTCCACCTTTGTGTGATAAACACAACAATCATACGAACTCCTAATGTAGCCAATCTGCAACATGCATCTGTCAAATCTTTTATACCATTGCCTCTGCGACTGTTTAAGCCCATATAAGGACTTCTTCAGCTTGCAAACATAGTCTTCCTTACCCAGAACTTGAAAACCATCTGGCTGAGTCATGTATATCTCTTCTTCCAACTCTCCATGTAGAAAAGTTGTCTTCACATCTAGCTGTTCGAGTTCTAAATTCTGATATGCAACTATCGCTAGTAACACTTTGATGGAAGTATGTCTGACCACTTGTGAAACTTTTTTTATTGTAGTCTACCCCCTTTTTCTGACTGAACACACGAGCTACTAAACGAGCTTTATTACCTTATACCCTCCGCAACAGTTTCTTCTTCTTTCTTCTTGAAGACCCACTTTCAAGTAACAATCTTTCTGCCTTGAGGCTTCTTGGATAATTTCGAGGTCTGATTCTTTTGAAGTGACTCCGGCCATCTCATCTCCCATGACAGCAAACCATTGGACAGATTCAGAACATGTAACTACTTCTTTATAGGTGGATGGCTCAGATAGGCCAGGATCCACCTCCTCAACAACTTGAAGTGCATAACCCACCATATCTTCAAAACCCAGTCTATTTGGAGGCTTACCAAAATTGGACCTGATTAACCGATCACGGGCCAAACTCTGCTGATTCGGAATTGGTATTGAAGAAACTGATGGTACAGATTCGGATTCAAACTGTAGTGATTGACTTTCCTCTTGTTGTTCACTCTCTTCAAGAGTGTCTTTCTGCTCCACCTGCTTATCAACACTGCCACTACTATTTGACATAATAACGGACTTCACAGTAGGATTTACCATAGAATTTTCATCAAAAACGACATTCCTGCTTAAAATAACCCTACCTTCAGATGGAGACCAGATGCGGTATCCCTTGACACCATCTCTATAACCCATGAATACTCCCTTTTTAGCTCGAGGCTCAAGCTTACCCTTACTCACATGATAATAAGCAGTACTACCAAAATCCCTTAAAATAGAATAGTCAGCAGGCTTACCAGACCACATCTCATAAGGAGTTTTGAGATTCAGACTCGTGTGAGGTCCCCAATTTATCAGATAGCATGTTGTACTAACTTCTTATGCCCAAAATCTTCTAGTTATCCCGATCCAGCATTAGAGAGCATGCACCTTGCCCTCTCTAGAAGTGTCTGATTCATTCGCTCTGCTACACCATTCTTGACACGGCTGTCGCAACCCTATCAAAAATAACCAACTGGCCTAACTAATGTAGCAAGGAAGTCGGGATCGTATCCACAGGGAGACAGATATAAATTCTAATTGCTAAACTAAAGTCTGTCGAAGTAACCGAAACCGGGGGTTTTGGTTGTTTGTTATAACTAAACTAAAAGTAGTGAAGGAAAAGAGAAAAGAAAAGCGTAAAGCAAAGTAGTGTAAAATAAAATATGAAGGAAAAGGAACCAGGATAGTGGGTTCACCAATGACAAAGTAACGGTCAAGTCTAGGTTAAGAGTCGGTCGCAGGTGGAAATCTAAGGGGTAGTGAAAAGGTCCTCCCGGATCGTTATTCGCCCTAGAATGCTTCTAACGGGCTCTCGCAACTTATTAGGGCACTCTAATGTTTATGACAGGTCTAACCCCCACCAGGCTTTCGATCTTAGGTCGGGGTTTACCATACGAATAATTAGCTACGTCGACTTAAACAATTAAACACAAATAAATGTCATAATTAACAACAGAGATAAATCACCAACGACCGATCTAACCTAAACGAGCATCGTCACATTATCATTGGATCACCTATATCCTAGTCGAGTGGATTAGCTACGCATGATAGAGGGAACGATTGAGATAGAATAAATAAAAGAAAAGGGAGTACATGATTGATAATAAAATTGCAAAATAAAATAAAAGAAGGCAAGTAGTAAAGAAAATGTGAATAAAAAGAACAAAGGTAGATTAAATTACCGAATGCAAATGGCAAAGTAGAGTTCTTGAAAGCTAGGAAAAAGCTACTGAATGATTACTGATTACAAGTTTTCTAGAGTAAAATCTAAGAGTAGAAAGGTAAAAGATAAAAGATAAAAGTGAAGATTAAAAAGTAAAAGTAGTCCCTAAAGAAAACTCCAAAAGCTGCTTAAAAGCGAAAATGAACTGATTCCTATCCGACGACCTAATGGGCTTAGGTTAAAATTGGGCTTCGGAAAAGAAACTGGTCGATCGACCTGGGAACTGGTCGATCGACTTTTCTATCGACCAAAAGTGGTCGATCGACTAAGGGAGCGGTCGATCGACTTAGGTATCGACCAAAAGTGGTCGATCGACTGAATCTGTCGAACAGATTTCCTGCAATGCGCACTGAACTTCAAACGGCTGCCATTTCTTCGTTACTCGGTCAAATCAAGCGTTTTTGGTGGCGTTGGAAAGCTAAGAGGATACTCTTTAATCTACAATTTGAATCACTCGAGTATCATTTCTAGAACTCGAGTTATGGCTCTTCAAAGTAGGCACTAGCGGTGTGAAGCTCTTCTTTCGCTCGATAGACTTCCATTACTTCTACGCGCATCTCAAGATGGTAGTAACAAGCTCCGACTCAACTCTTCTCCTAAGTGCATGCATGGGGACATGTTTTAGGCTTGATTATGATCTTCTCCGGCTCATATCTGCAAATAACACAGGACAAACCAAAGTAGACTATTCGGGGGACATTTGTAGTAAAACGCTACGAAATAAGCATGAAAATGCGTCCTAATATGGCCTAAAAGGTCTATATAAAATGCACGCATCAAACTTCCCCAAACCGAACCTTTGATTGTCCCCAAGCAAAAAGTGTAACAAAGAAGGACTAAAAAGATAGGAGTTAAACACGAACAAGTAATCCGTCGACTCAAACATCTAAAGCAAGTGAATCATCACTAATTGTCAAATCTTAAGGCAAACGAATCTAAACATGCTTCATAAAGCGGTTGGACTTTGGACTTTGCAAGATTATCTAAACTGGACTCTCATGGGTCGCTCAATCGCTCAAACAAACACAAGGCAATAAATAGTGCAAGATAGGAAAAATCGAGATCACTTACTTAACTGCGACCTATAAGAACATGCATGCAATCTAACATGAATATAGTCTCTACAACCGTACGTATGCATTCCTACACTTTAATGACCATGACACATGCCGAGGATAGTTATGGGATATGTGAGGCTATGGGTAAGAAGGTGATGAAAATGAATTTGGCAAAAACTGGAGTTAAAAGCCAAGCTAGTAACCATGAGAACCAAATTATATATATCTCTCAACTTCATACTCAATACATCAATACACAACAATGTAGATTGGGTGCATCCAACTCTCACTACCTCAAAAACTTGTCAACCCCCATAAGATACGACATAAAAAAAAATGGGAGAAGAAAAGTTGTCAATCGACTTCTTCAACTTTTCACACATGACTTTTTTTTCCTTTTTTTTCTTTTCTTTTTCTTTTTCTTTGTCATGCCACTTTTCTGCATTTCTCTTTTTCTCCCTTTTTTTTCTCTTTTTTTTTCCATCTTTGTTTCCCTTTTTTTTCTTTGCATCTCATCTTTTCTCCTTTTTTTTCCACCCATTCTTCGTTTGACAAGATAAAGCAACCAAAATGCAAAACAACACATTCCCAAAATGCTACCATTACCAGCTCGGCTAGGGTGGACAAAATCATGGATTGTAGCTATATGGGACAATAAATAGGCAAATTTGGCTTTGTGAAACTTACGGGTAAGAAGAAAAAAGGGAAACCTCTACCACATGTGTCAACAAACCGCAAACCCGAATGCATACAGGTATAAAGAAAACTGAACTCATGTTTATGCAAATTGATGTTACATGTCTCATAAGGAGGAACTACTCACTTTCCTAGATGAACCGGTCATGAATATCACCGGTTGTAGGCTCTAATTCCTTAGAAAGTTATTGTAGGTTGCCAGAATATCAAATCCAGTCTACTTGTCCAACATGCTTTGAAACGAGATTCGAGAAAATTGCCAAAAAACTTGCTAAAAGATGTGAAACAATTACCTAGTTTGAGTTTTCTGACGGTTTAACAGCAATGAGAAACTAAAAACTGACTCTATCTAGTATGCAAAAGTAAACGTGAGTTTTTTTTTGGTAATTTTAGAATGATAAAACAATGCATATGTAAATGAAACGTGATAACAGAAATGTAATAAAAACAATATGCAGACCAAATATGGATGCATAACCTCCCCAAACCAAACCGTACAACGTCCTCAATGTACAAAGTAAAGGAAAAGAAATGCAAACTAAAGACAATGAGTCAGAAACTTACAAGAATGCGCGCACCACGACCTCCCCAAACCGAACCAGATGTGGGAAGTAATCAGAGACTCGATCGAGTCATTTGTCGCATCAGCAAGCGACGAAGTTGCGGCTGATACTTTTCAGCTGACCAAGTGGTTACCCACGAATGTACATAATCAAAACAGCTCAGAGCCCTTAGAAGTCGGTCAAAAATCTGCGCATGTGATACACAAAAGCATAAGTAGCACCAGCAATTAATAGGAGCAAATAAAAACAAAGTGAAATACCGTATCACCTTGCTAAACTTTCTTTGACAGCTCCTATAAAAATCAACCGAATAATTCCACCCTTTAGCCGAGGGTGGAACACCAAAGCTCAAATCACAGGAAAACAGAGAGTTGGAGACCACGGAAACATTTAAAAATGAAAGCACATGAGTAGAAATAACCTGCTTAGATGGGTATTCTACGTGAGGTGGAGGAGTCCAGTGTGTAATAAGAGAAAGTGGGTGGTCATCCCAAACACAATGGGCAGTAAAGTCAAATGTGTTAACGGGGTCACCCATAATATGTTCATCTACCATATCGTCATATTTGTCCCATTCGACCTCAAGACCTTCCAATCGCCAATCCTCACTATCCTTATTGAAAGACTCGTCACAAAAGGGGTTCTCTATAAGGTTCGTCAAGTCTTCCTCACATGGTTCGATTTCTGTAAAATTGTCATAGAGAGGTTCTAGACTATCCTCAAAGAAGGGATTATCAACTGAGCCTATGGTATCCTTCTCTATGGTTCCATCAACGTCATTTTCATTCTGTAAAACGGTTTCTACAGTCTCACCTATCCCCTCATCCATGTCTGATAGAAGTGAGAAAGTGGGTTTGATACTCTCAATGGCAAACCAGTCAAAGAATTCCAAAAGCTCATTGACAGGTTTCCCACTAAAATCTCCCTTACCTGTTGAGCATAGGTAAGATCGTGAAGGGTCATTCATACCCCATATGATAGACAAGCAAATCTGGAGGGCAGTCAAAGTTCCATAATTCAACGTATCTAGCCACTCCTCGAACCTGTCTATGTAAGCACCAAATGATTCGTCTTCACCCTGTGGAAACTGGATGGAAGACATTAAAATGGCCTCAAGGAACCGAAGTTCCTTGAGACATAAGACAAACTAAAATAAAGCAAATAAAATATCACCGTCTCCCCGGCAACGGCGCCAAAATTTGACACGGCTGTCGCAACCCTATCAAAAATAACAACCTGGCCTAACTAATGTAGCAAGGAAGTCGGGATCGTATCCACAGGGAGACAGATATAAATTCTAATTGCTAAACTAAAGTCTGTCGAAGTAACCGAAACTGGGGGTTTTGGTTGTTTGTTATAACTAAACTAAAAGTAGTGAAGGAAAAGAGAAAAGAAAAGCGTAAAGCAAAGTAGTGTAAAATAAAATATGAAGGAAAAGGAACCAGGATAGTGGGTTCACCAATGACAAAGTAACGGTCAAGTCTAGGTCAAGAGTCGGTCGCAGGTGGAAATCTAAGGGGTAGTGAAAAGGTCCTCTCGGATCGCTATTCGCCCTAGAATGCTTCTAACGAGCTCTCGCAACTTATTAGGGCACTCTAATGTTTATGACAGGTCTAACCCTCACCAGGCTTTCGATCTTAGGTCGGGGTTTACCATACGAATAATTAGCTACGTCGACTTAACCAATTAAACACAAATAAATGTCATAATTAACAACAGAGATAAATCACCAACGACCGATCTAAGCTAAACGAGCATCGTCACATTATCATTGGATCACCTATATCCTAGTCGAGTGGATTAGCTACGCATGATAGAGGGAACGATTGAGATAGAATAAATAAAAGAAAAGGGAGTACATGATTGATAATAAAATTGCAAAATAAAATAAAAGAAGGCAAGTAGTAAAGACAATGAGAATAAAAAGAACAAAGGTAGATTAAATTACCGAATGCAAATGGCAAAGTAGAGTTCTTGAAAGCTAGGAAAAAGCTACTGAATGATTACTGATTACAAGTTTTCTAGAGTAAAATCTAAGAGTAGAAAGGTAAAAGATAAAAGATAAAAGTGAAGATTAAAAAGTAAAAGTAGTCCCTAAAGAAAACTCCAAAAGCTGCTTAAAAGCGAAAATGAACTGATTCCTATCCGACGACCTAATGGGCTTAGGTTAAAATTGGGCTTCGGAAAAGAAACTGGTCGATCGACCTGGGAACTGGTCGATCGACTTTTCTATCGACCAAAAGTGATCGATCGACTAAGGGAGCGGTCGATCGACTTAGGTATCGACCAAAAGTGGTCGATCGACTGAATCTGTCGAACAGATTTCCTGCAATGCGCACTGAACTTCAAACGGCTGCCATTTCTTCATTACTCGGTCAAATCAAGCGTTTTTGGTGGCGTTGGAAAGCTAAGAGGATACGCTTTAATCTACAATTTGAATCACTCGAGTATCATTTCTAGAACTCGAGTTATGGCTCTTCAAAGTAGGCACTAGCGGTGTGAAGCTCTTCTTTCGCTCGATAGACTTCCATTACTTCTACGCGCATCTCAAGATGGTAGTAACAAGCTCCGACTCAACTCTTCTCCTAAGTGCATGCATGGGGACATGTTTTAAGCTTGATTATGATCTTCTCCGGCTCATATCTGCAAATAACACAGGACAAACCAAAGTAGACTATTCGGGGGACATTTGTAGTAAAACGCTACGAAATACGCATGGAAATGCGTCCTAATATGGCCTAAAAGGTCTATATAAAATGCACGCATCAATTCTACTGAAGTGTAGCTCAGACTGTACGGTGTCTAGCAATCCCTTCATTTCTGCACCAGACCAGCAAAACTCTACACCGTTATCAGTTCGCAGCCTCTTGATCTTCTTCCTAGCTTGATTCTCCACTAATGCCTTCCACTACTTGAAATGAGTAAAGGCTTCAGATATGTGCTTCATCATAAAAATCCAAGTCTTTCTTGAATCATCAATAATTGACACAAAATATCTGTGTCCTCCCAAAGATTCCACCTTAGAACGACCCCAACAATCAGAATGGATGTAATCAAGTGTGCCCTTGGTCCTATGCACTGCTTTAGGAAACTTGTAGCGATGTAGCTTCCCGAATACACAATGCTCACAGAAATCCAGATTCTTGACCTTTTGATCACACAGAAGATCTTCTTTTGACAAAGTCTACATCCCCCTTTCACTCATATGACCAAGCCTCATATGCCACAGTCTAGTCATATCTTATTTATCAACATCTGAGGATGCAACAGAAACAGAATCTGACAGTGTCGATCCCTGAAGATAATATAAAGTACCGTGCTTGATACCTCTCAGAATCACATATGAACCTTTGCAGACATTCAGAACCCCACCTTCACCTTGAAAACTGAAATCCTACTGATCAAGAGTAATTAAGGAAATCATATTCTTCGTCATCAGTGGAACATGTCTAACTTCGTTCAATGTGTAGAATCTACTATCATGTATCCTTATCCTAACTTAGCCAATTTCAACTATTCTGCAAACAACACTGTTGGCCATAGAACACTACTACAATTAAGCACTTGGGCCACGACTAAATTCGTGGCGCAAGTACTAATTTCCCGTGGCTAAAGCTCTTTGTCACGGAAATACCTTCCGTGGCCCAAGTGGTCGTGGCTAACAGATAGCCACGGGAAAAACAAGAACGTGGCTAAAATTATATTTTTAGCCACAGATTCTCACGTGGCTAATAATTCCCGTGACCAAAAATTAATTCTCGTGGCCAAAATTATTCCCGTGACAAACAAAAAAATAAAAAATAAATAAACAAAATGTAATATATTATTTTTTACTTATAATGAAAATATTTTCACATATGAGATCTTTTTTTTTTTGGTCTAAACCGGGGTGTATAATCCCCTTGCCGCGGGCTCTCTCACGAAGAGGTAAACAACTTACCAAAGAGTTGCTCCATCCCATGGGTAGGAATCGAACCCCTAACCTCAGGGTTAAGGGATGAGGTGAGCAACCACCACACTACCAAACACATTTGGTTACATATGGAATTTTGTCAAGCTCTAATCCTTGCTTGGTTAGTTATCTCAACTCGTTACTTACAATCACAAGTCATTCACTTTTGCGAATCGTATATCCTCCCAAGGAGGTCACTCATCCCAATACTACTCTCACCTGAGCACGCATAACTGTGGAGTTCTTATGATGAGCTACCGAAAATGAAACTTAAACTTGTTGATATAGTTAACACTTTGAAACCTTTTTAAATTATATTCCTTTTTTTTCTAAATTACCTTTACTATTATTTTTGCAAAAAAATATTAAATGATTTACATATTTTTGCGAAAAAAATATTATTTTTCTCAAATTACTCGAGTTTTCAATGTTGACCTCCCGACTAATGATGCTCGGGTCATTTTTTAACCGAGTCAACAAAACCATTTTCTCCAAACTATTTAATCACATTTTCCTTATATTTTTTCCTTAAATACATTTTTTTTATTTTTTTTCATTTGTCGGCATTTTTATTTTATTTTTCTTTTATCCATTTTTTCATATTTTTTTCCACACAAATACTATTTGTAAGATCGTCGTATTTGTAACGAAAAAAAGTTTAATCAGTTTTTACTAAATAATGATCACTTTTGAATAAAGATTACATATGGGTATCAATGACCGAGTTTTATTACTAAAATAAATGACCAAGACATTATTAACTCGAAAATAATCAATTTTTGCCAAAAAAACGCAGAAAATATCGTATAAACTTTTGTTTTCTCTAAATTGATTTCTTTTCATTATTCTTGATATTTCTTTTTGTCAACAAAATTTCACATTATTTACACATGTAAATTTATTATTTAAATTTTCATTTTACTTTTCGGTGTAATACGCTCATTTTCAATAATTAAAATGTTTTTCTATATTGATTTTTTTATATCGGTTATCATATCAATATGTTTTTTTCCATTTTATTCAATGATTTGTTGAAAATCATTTTGAATTTAATTTTTTAGACTACTTTTTTTTATTTAATCATATTTTAAATCTAATTGTCTTTTCTTTTTTTTTTCTCCTTAAAACCTTCCCCAATTTTTTTCCAATTTAACATCTCGAATTCAAGATCTTGTAGAAATATTTTACAAATAAAGTTGTAAACCAATTTTCTAATGAAAAGCTTATTTAACAATATATTAGTTTCAGACTTCTCAATGATAGGTGTTAATAAGTTAAGTATTTAATTGGACATACTTTCTCTTTAAATGTGATGCGGTCTCTACATAATGTTATTCAGTATTACAAATTTAACAAAAAAAGAATTATAAATATATATTTGCCATGGGTGTGACATTGTTCGTGGCAAAAATGATTATTAGCCACGACTGTAACCTAAATTGTGGCGCAATTGACTTTTTGCCACGGAAAAAATTTTCCCGTGGCATAAATTTTTTCTAAAATAGTGAATAAAATTTTTCCCGTGGCTAAACAAAATTTAGCCACGAACTATAAATTCTCGTGGCATAAATTGTGGCGCAAGTGTCAATTTGTTGTAGTGTTTTTTGTCGGGCTTGTTGCGCAATTTAATAAATTGAGTAACTGGGTAAGTAGCTTTTAAATTACAAAATTGTCATTACATAATTAAACGTATACTTAAAGTAAAGCAGTATTCAATGAAAATAAAGCAAATAAATTGTTAAACAACAATCATTTATTAATATAATCATATTCATTTTCAAGTCATTAGTGTTAATAAGAATAGTCATAATAAATTGCACAAATTCTCACTTGTGACAGACTAAATCCAATAATAAGAATAATCATAATAAGATCATTTACGTCAATAGTGAAGAACATTAAGTACGAGTATTGTTCACATCTCGCAATAATACGGCGCAATCATCTTGATGTCACAGTACACACCATGTTGCACTAATAATTTTGTACTATTATTTGTTATCATATCAAAAATATTAGTCACGGTAAAAATCCAGTGCGTAGCTAAGAGCAATAATTAGTCACGGGTAATTTACTTGTGACAATAAATCACAATTAGCCACGGTAAGAATTCAGTGTGTGGCTAAGAGCAATATAGTCACGGATAATTTAGCTGTGACAATAAATCATAATTAGCTACGTTAAGAATTCAGTGTGACTAAGCACACTAATTAGTCACGGTTAACTTACATGTGACAATAAATCATAATTAGCCACGACATTGTGGCTAAAAATAATTATTAGCCACGTTCGTGACTTGTTGCGTGACTAAACGCATTTGTTAGCCACGGTCATGGCTTAATTCGTGACTAAAAACAATTATTTGTAACGGATATATTTTCCCGTGACATAAATTTTTTTACCAATTAATTTTGAAGGAAGGGGACTTTTTTTCCCGTGACTAAGCAAATTTAGGTCACGAATTATGAATTCCCGTGACATAAATCGTGGCGCAAGTGCCATTTTGTTGTAGTGGAATTATTGCCTCCATCTATCTGTTCATAAATTGTAAACCACTCTCGCGTGGACATATATGGTAAGAAGCTCCATAATCTAAGATCCACACATTAGTGTGATCCGCGACCTTATTACTATAGGAGCATAATCATCTTCCTCGGAATCTACATTAGCAACACCAGCGGTAGCAGATTCATTCTATTTATCTTTCTTGGGACACGTGAATTTCCAATGCCCCTTTTCCTTACAGTAGTTACAAACATCAGTAGGTTTAGGACTCTTAGAACCAAATGTACTAGAGGTACCGACAGAATTAGAAGAACCAACATAAGACGGCTTCTCATGCTTTTTCTTCCCAGAATTTCCCTATCCATAATGTTAGAGTAAATGTCCTCCACAGTGTGTGATTTTTTGAATAAATCTTTTACAGGATCACACAAGGATGCTTAGTATATTAATTAGTTGGTTAACGTTTATCGGTAACGATTGGCTCACTAGAAGTTTGACGTTACTGTCATATGATGGCGATAATCAGTTGATCCCTAAAGGTCACACCTATAGGATAGTACTGAGAAATGTGATTATATATTGTTATAATTACGTAAATGCTAAACTTAGCTAAATGTAGTTAAGTAGATGTTAAACATTTAATAATAATTAGGAGAAATGAATTAAATGTTGATTCTGATATATATATATATATATATATATATATATATATATATATATATATATATATATATATATATATATATATATATATATATATATATATATATATATATATATATATATATATATATATATATATATATATATATATATATATATATATATATATATATATAGAAGTTGAATCACGCGAGGCACCCTTCTTAGGGTGAGGCCGCTAGACTCATCTTTACTATTCAATTTATTAATAACATGTGGTTTAGATCAAACCACCACTTCTTTTCTTATTTTGTTCCAAGGACTCAGCTATACTGGAAAGTTAGCTTAGCTGAGTGCAGACATTGGTTCGGAAGGAATTATCTCTGCGCAACGAAGATTCGTCAGGGAATTGAGCAAACAATAAGGCGTCTACTTGGTCTGAAAATGGTAGGTAACACACGAGCACCAATTCTTACTTGTAGCTATCCTGCTACTCATAACGTTGATTGTTTTCTGTGTAAATATAATTTATTTCTTAAATTTTGTTCGTCATTCACCGGTTTCTGATCGTGAACAACCTCTGCATCTGCTCAAAAATGGCATCTCAATCGATGCCTTGGGATAAAAAGAATTTCAATACCTGAATATTCCTCATGTGAATTAAAATGATCGTCTTATCATTGGAAGATTGAATTACGGTGTTTGTATCAAAAACAGGTTTATCATGACACTACATAAATCTTAAGAAGTACTAGGTGCGATTTGAACAAACTGTCGAGAATTTGATTACCTGTATCGAAACTAACTGAAAGAATTGTTCTGAATTTTTCAAATATTACGTGTTGGGTGATGATAAACGACATTCATTGCGATAGAATTCAGGTCCAAGATTCGCAAAATAAGAAATTATACATTTTGTGAGTAAACAAACATTTTAAGTTCAAGTTTCACGAAATAAGGTCCAAGATTCACAAATTAAGGTCCAAGATTTACGAAATAAAAAATTAAAAATTTCGTGAGTAAACAAACATAAGTCCAAGTTTCACAAAATAAGGTTCCGGTTTCACAAATTAAGGTTCAAGATTCACGAAATAAAAAATTATATATTTTGTGCGCAACAAATATTTTAAGTCCAAGTTTCACGCAATAAGGTTCCGGTTTCACAAATTAAGGTCCAAGATTCACGAAATAAGAAATTAAACATTTCGTGAGTAAACAAATATTTTAAGTCCAAGTTTCACGAAATAAGGTCCCGACTTCACAAATTAAGGTCCAAGATTCACAAAATAAGAAATTACACATTTCGTGATTAAACAAACTTTTTAAGTCCAAGTTTCACGAAATAAGGTTCCGGTTTCACAAATTAAGGTCCAAAATTCACGAAGTAAGAAATTAAACAATTCGTGAGTAAACAAACATTTTCAATCGAAGTTTTTAAGAAATAAGGTTCCGGTTTCACAAATTAAGGTCCAAGATTTACGAAATAAAAAATTAAAAATTTCGTGTATAAACAAACATTTTAAGTCCAAGTTTCACAAAATAAGGTCCCGGTTTCACAAATTAAGGTCCAAGATTCACGAAATAAAACAATATATATTTTGTGCGCAACAAATATTTTAAGTCCAAGTTTCACGAAATAAGGTTCCGGTTTCACAAATTAATGTTCAAGATTCACGAAATAAGAAATTAAACATTTCGTGAGTAAACAAATATTTGAAGTCCAAGTTTCACGAAATAAGGTCTCGACTTCACAAATTAAGGTCCAAGATTCACGAAATAAGAAATTACACATTTCGTGATTAAACAAACTTTTTAGTCCAAGTTTCACGAAATAAGGTTCCGGTATCACAAATTAAGGTCCAAAATTCACGAAATAAGAAATTAAACAATTCGTGAGTAAACAAACATTTTAAATCCAAGTTTCACGAAATAAGGTTCCGGTTTCACAAATTAAGGTCCAAGATTTACGAAATAAAAAATTAAAAATTTCATGAGTAAACAAACATTTTAAGTCCAAGTTTCACGAAATAAGGTTCCGGTTTCACATATTAAGGTCCAAAATTCACGAAGTAAGAAATTAAACAATTCGTGAGTAACAAACATTTTAAATCCAAGTTTCACGAAATTAGGTTCCGGTTTCACAAATTAAGGTACAAGATTTACGAAATAAAAAATTAAAAATTTCGTGAGTAAACAAACATTTTAAGTCCAAGTTTCACAAGATAAGGTCCCGGTTTCACAAATTAAGGTCCAAGATTCACGAAATAAAAAAAAATATATATTTTGTGCGCAACAAATATTTTAAGTCCCAGTTTCACGAAATAAGTTTCCGGTTTCACAAATTAAGGTCCAAGATTCACGAAATAAGAAATTAAACATTTCGTGAGTAAACAAATATTTTATGTCCAAGTTTCACGAAATAAAGTCCCGACTTCACAAATTAAGGTCCAAGATTCACGAAATAAGAAATTATACATTTTATGATTAAACAAACTTTTTTACTCCAATTTTCGCGCAATAAGGTTCCGATTTCACAAATTAAGGTCCAAAATTCACGAAATAAGAAATTAAACAATTCGTGAGTAAACAAACATTTTAAATCCAAGTTTCACGAAATAAGCTTCCGATTTCACAAATTAAGGTCCAAGATTTACGAAATAAAAAATTAAAAATTTCGTGAGTAAACAAACATTTTAAGTCCAAGTTTCACGAAATAAGGTTCCGGTTTCACAACTTAAGGTCCAAAATTCACGAAGTAAGAAATTAAACAATTCGTGAGTAAACAAACATTTTAAATCCAAATTTCACGAAATAAGGTTCCGGTTTCACAAATTAAGCTCCAAGATATACGAAATCAAGAATTAAAAATTTCGTGAGTAAACAAACATTTTAAGTCCAAGTTTCCAAAATAAGGTTCCGGTTTCACAAATTAAGGTCCAATATTCACGAAATAAAAAATTAAATATTTTGTGCGCAACAAATATTTTAAGTCCAAGTTTCACGAAATAAGGTTCCGGTTTCACAAATTGAGAAACAAAATTTACGAAATAAGAATATAAACATTTCGTGAGTAAACAAATATTTTGAGTCAAAATTTCACGAAATAAGGTCCCGACTTCACAAATTAAGGTCCAAGATTCACGAAATAAGAAATTACACATTTCGTGATTAAACAAACTTTTTATGTCCAAGTTTCACGAAATAAGGTTCCGGTCTCACAAATTAAGGTCCAAAATTCACGAAGTAAGAAATTAAACAATTCGTGAGTAAACAAACATTTTAAATCCAAGTTTCACGAAATACGGTTCCGGTTTCACAAATTAAGGTCCAAGATTTACGAAATAAAAAATTAAAAATTCCGTGAGTAAACAAACAATTTAAGTCCAAGTTTCACGAAATAAGGTTCCGGTTTCACAAATTAAGGTCCAAAATTCACGAAATAAGAAATTAAACATTTTGTGAGTGAACAAACATTTTAATTCAAAGTTTCACGAAATAAGGTTTCGGTTTCACAAATTAAGGTCCAAGATTTACGAAATAAAAAATTAAAAATTTCGTGAGTAAACAAACATTTTAAGTCCAAGTTTCACAAAATAAGGGCCCGGTTTCACAAATTAAGGTCCAAGATTCACGAAATAAAAAATTATATATTTTGTGCGCAACAAATATTTTAAGTCCAAGTTTCACGAAATAAAGTTCCGGTTTCACAAATTAAGATCCAAAATTCACGAAGTAAGAAATTAAACAATTCGTGAGTAAACAAACATTTTAAGTCTAAGTTTCACGAAATAAGGTTTCGCTTTCACAAATTAAGGTCCGAAATTCACGAAATAAGAAATTATCCATTTTGTGAGCAAACAAACATTTTACGTCTAAGTTTCACGAAATAAGGTCTCTATTTCACAAATTAAGGTCGAAGTTTCACAAAATAATAAATTAAACATTTTGTGAATAAACAAATATTTTAAGCCCAAATTTCACGAAATAAGAAAAAGAGCAAAATGGATATTTTTTTTAGATAGAGAAAATATTTGGGCCAAATGAATTGTTATAAATGACCCATATTTTTCATCCCATTGAAATTAGTCCAATGAACATTGAAAATCATGTGCAACATAGTAAGGGTTCGACGGCCTCACCGTAATAGGCGGCCTCACGTGATCCGGCCTATATATATATATATATATATATATATATATATTTATTAATTATATTTTAATATATGGTATTTTAGAATAATATAATTGGGTTAATTAATTATAAGATAACTAATTAATGTTCTCCGGGAATTATAATTGTACACCGAAAATTATTAAAATATGTATGATATTTTAAGGAAATTCGGAATAAGGAAACTGATTTAGAATATTATAATACAAGGAGGTTTCCTAATAGAAGTACAATACTATCACAAACCAAAACCCTATAAGTAGGGATTCGACCGTGTGGTACAAGGGACGCAAAAAAGAAGTTGTTTTCTCTCTTGTTCTCTTTGATCAGTTTATCATCTTAAAATCCAAAACAAATCCTCTAAAATAATTAATAGTAATTTAGGAGGAGCTTTGAAGGGATTTTTCTCAGTCATCTTGGGTGCAATCTAAGGAGAACTTCTACCTTGAAGTTTGCTGTTTAATTCTTGCAATTGAGGTTTTATTGAATCATTTTTGATATAATCCTTAGCAGTATTAATATGATTAATACTTTTATAAGTAATTTAAGAAATTATTTCCTACAAGTGGTATCAGAGCCATTGTTCAAAATCGTTTTGATAATTAATTGAGAATTCAACCCCACGGCACAAATTTTTTTCCACAGTTCAAAAAAAAAAATTGATGTCTCTGCTGAAATTGTTTTTTTCCGTGATTGTCACGGCTGATAGTTCACGTTTTTTTTTGTTTTGTTTTTTCATATATATTTTTTTTGTTATTTTAATTGTTAAAATAATTATCATATGATGATGCTCATAACAATGATATAGATCAATGTTTATTAAAAGTTCAATCAACATAATTTTAGAATTAGATTGATTTGTTGTAAATTTTTAAGATGAATGAATACTGTTCATATGAATTAAAAAGTTAACCTTAATGACAATATTTTGAAATTTTTAATATCTAATATGATTAGAACTATAACACATAAATTATGAGATGATTATTGTGCTACAATAAGTAATTTTAAGAAAGTTCACGAATTAGTAAAGTTTCCAAAACTCTATTTCTACCTTGATTATAATATTTAAGAAAATAGTATAATATCTTATGAAGATGTTGATTTACATGATATTATTTCATAATATGAGTAATTGCTTAATTTAATAATAATAATAAAAAAAATGTGTATTTTTGGACCGTGAGTTTTATTTTTCGGCCCTTTTCTTATTTTTGTGGTTTGTTGCTTTTGTCATTATTTATATTATATGATGATATTTGTATTAAATAAATTATAAATAAAGATTTATAATTAGAACAAATATATAAATATAACAAAAAAAGGGGATATTAAAACCGTAAAATTGGATTTTAGGGTTATTTTATTTGTTTTCGTTTTTATTTATATTATGAGATAATATTTATATTAACTAAATTATAAAAGATGTTTTGTAATTGTAACAATTTTTTTCGAAAGAAAAGGAAAGAAAACGTGTGATTGCCCTTGAAAGTATGGAAATAAACGAAAATTATTTGATAATTTTTCGGTTATTTAATCATTTATTTATTTTAAAAGGTTTATTATATTTAATAGATGATACTTACTAGATTCTAAAATTGTTTAGAATTTACTTGGATTATGGTTTACATGTGTGACATGTAATTTTAAGGTTAATTGCGGTTTGGATAATATTAATTGCATTATGAATGTTTTTATTATATTGTCAATGATATTGTTTTTCAATGAAGGTTGAATTTATTATTTTTACAATTGTTGTCAAGTTCAATTATGTAATCTAGTGTGGCATTAGTTTTTGGGTTACTTTTCGGTAATGGTGGAAAATAATCAAGTGATGTAATTTATGAGATCTCGCATATCCGCTTTGTATTTTATTTATTCTTTATTTTAGATCAAATGTAAATAGGATTTGCATTGTAATATCTTAGAATAAAGAAGAAGATGAAGAAGAGTTTGATGCGTCCGGGTCTCTTTTTCCAGTTTACATCACGAGATGAAGAACGGTGATCCATGACGCTTCTAGGGTCCATGTGATTGGATTCCAAGTTGTATTTACTGTTTTTTATAGGATATGACACACTAGGATTTTATGTTTTATGTTCTTTTCTTCATTGCTTGAATGTTGCATGTCATTTTATTCCGCCTAAATCAAACCACCTATATGCATGTAAAATGACTCATGTAGATTATTTTGCATTTTGACATATGATGTTTTATTTATGCCATCACTTATTCCTACTCATTTCAAAATAGTTCACTTAAATGAGTTTAAAATAATGATGGGATCTCACTCTACATAAAAATGAGAAATTAGCCTTTCTAGATCAAATAACTATGAATCCCTTGTTCGTCGGTGGGCATATAGGACCTGTTGTTATCTCCATATGGACCCCTTTTACCTCGGGTAAGTAGTGTGTTGTGACCTAGTTGAACTCAACACAGTGATTCAATCAAGTTATTGAAGTTATTGTGGACTAATAGATAAATTTAAGAAATTTGTCGACTGAGAGTTCTAATGTAGAACCAGTTAAAGGGTTAACTCACCAAATCGGGATTTGGGTCTTAGGATACATTATATAATTCTTTGAGTAAGATCGATTATATTATGTCGTATATATTTGTTTAAAAAGATTTTAAATTCAATGTTTTACTCATGTTTATTTATTTTCTCATTTGTAGATCATTTAATATCTGCTATTAGAAATGACTGATGCAAATGCAACTCCGGGCCCTAGCGCAACCCTCACCAGGGAGTCGTGGTTACGCTCCTTTATGGACCACGTCTCCTACAATCAGAACTCCTGCCTTAAGAATGATGGGAGTAACTTTACCGATTGGGAGGCAGCATTACGGAATGCTGTCATTGCTAATGGTAAATTAAAGTATTTGGTTGAGCCAATGTCGGCTGAACCAACCACTAGGACTGGAGCCCAACGAACTGCATAAGATGAGTTCGTTCGTGAAGCTGGTGCGATTAAAAACGTACTTATTTATGCAATGGGAAGCAATTTGCAGCGCCGCTTCATTTCACAAGGTGCAAATAAGATTTTCACCACCCTAACCAATGAATTCTCGCAAGCTCCGAGAATCATGAGGTATGACGCAGCAGTCCGCTTCTTCGAAGCTAAACTGTTTAAGGGCCAAGCTGTTAGCCCACACATCCTCAGGATGATTGAGAATGTGGAAGTTCTGGAGTCTCTTGGTTGCAAGATTGAGGAGTCAGTCATTGTAGACCGAATCTTACACTCTCTTCATGATGGGTTCACCCAATTTAGGGTGAACTATAACATGAATGACATGAAGAACAGTCTTCATGAGCTCCACTCTAAGCTCGTGCAAGCTAAGAAAGATCTCAATTTGACTGGGAGTGCTAAGAAGGACGTCCTTGTCATACAAGCTAATTGGAAAGGGAAGGGAAAGGCAAAGGCTCCCTTAAATGTTTAGAAGCCTCAGTTCAAAAAGAAGCAGCAACCAAAGCCCAAGAGTGGACCTGGTGAGACCAGTAACTCAAAGGCCAAGGCTAAGGGCAAAGAGAAAGAGGGAGAGTGCCACCATTGCCACGAGTCTGGGCATTGGGAGAGGAACTGCCCTAAGTACCTCGAGGATATTAAGGCTGGACGTGTGACGGCCACAGGTATATCTTCATTTATTCATATGATTGAAATAAACCATGCAAGTTCAGCAACATAGGTATTCGATACTGGTCGTGGTTCTCACTTGTGTAATCACTTACAGGGTTTAAGGGACGTCCGCAAATTTGAGAAAGGGGACGTTGACCTTCGTGTTGGAAATGGAGCAAAGGTTGCAGCTGTCTCCATAGGAACTTATGTCCTCAAACTATTCAGTGGTTTCGAGTTGATTTTAAATAATTGTTATTTTGTTCCTAGTTTGTCGAAAAACATTATTTCAATTTCTGTTTTGGATACGGAAGGATTTTGTTTTAATATTAGGATAATTTGTGAGAAACTACCTTACATTTATGTCCATTTGTGAACAACTACCTTACTTTTATTTTTTTCTCAAAAACTACCTTTTATTTTAATTTTTTGTTAAAAACTACCTAAAAAAAAGTTTTGAGTCCAATTTCTATTTATGAGTTGGATTTCACACGTGTGAGTTCTCTAAATTTTCATTCTTATTCACGAATAGCATAGAGTTCATACGATTTAGCCCATGTTCATCATCCGGAACAATTATTCCACATGCTTAAAAAAAGAAATTGAAGCTAATGGCAAGAATTCCTTTTCGTTTAGAACTTTAGATAAGAAGGGTAAGCTTGGATATCAAGTTTAACAACAAAATAAGAATGAAAATTTAGAGAAATCACACATGTGAAACCAATAATAAATAGAAATTGGCCTCAAAACTTTTTTTAGGTAGTTTTTAACAAAAAATTAAAATGAAAGGTAGTTTTTAACAAAAAAATAAAAGTAAGGTAGTTGTTCACAAATGGACATAAATGTAAGGTAGTTTCTCACAAATTATCCTTAATATTAAGCACAACTGTTGTACCTTTTCATTAAACGATATGATTTACGGAAAGCCCGTTTCCATAAACGGAATATATGTTTTAGACCAAACCACCGAGGTTTATCATATGAATAATAAAAAGGCTAAAACAGGTGATAAAGAACAAACATATTTATGGCATTGTCGAATGGGACACATCAATGAAAAATACGTAGAGAAACTCATTAAGAATGGGTCAATACCACCATTTCATTACGAATAAATTGGTACCTGTGAATCATGTCTCACCGGAAAGATGACTCGTATTTCCTTTAAAGGTATTGGAATGCGAGCTAGTGATCTTTTAGGACTCATACATACAGATGTGTGTGGTCCTATGACAATCACAGCAAGAGACGACTATAGATATTTCATCACTTTTACGGATGATGTAAGTAGATACGGGTATGTCTATTTAATAAAACATAAGAGTGAATCCTTTGACAAGTTCAAGGAATTCCAAAATAAGGTTGAGAACCAATTGGATAGGAAGATAAATGCACTTCGATCTGATCGTGGTGGGGAGTATCTTTCGACTGAGTTTGATCAACACCTGAAAGACTGTGGTATTGTATCGCAGTTAACTCCAACTGGAACACCACAATTGAATGGTGTATCCGTACGGAGAAATCGAAATTTATTAGATATGGTTCGATCCATGATGAGTCACACGGTTGTGCCCGATTCATTATGGTGATTTGCTCGTCAATCGGCTGCTCTAATACTTAACCGAAGTCTGACTAAAGTAGCGGACAAGACTCCATATGAGATGTGGAAAGGAAAAGTTCCTGACTTGTCTTTTATTCGGGTTTTGGGCTATGAAGCTTATGTCAAGTGGAGATACGAAGACAAGCTAGACCCACGATCGGTCAAGACTTACTTTGTAGGTTATCCGAAAGGAATTTTTGGTCACTACTTTTATTCCCCTACCGAACAAAGAATGTTTGTTGGTGCGAGTGCGAAGTTTTTAGAGAAAAAGTTTCTCTCGAACAAACAGAGTAGTAGAACTTTTGATCTATTAGAGGTTCAACAACCAGAAACCAACAGTGTGATGGAAGAAAGTGTTCCTTCCACATCTGCTATGGTATCCATTCCAGAGGAACCTAGGAAGTCGGTTCGAGTTTCCCACCCCCCAGACCGATACATTGGTATGGTTGAGGAAGGTGGTGCAGAAAACATTTTACTCCTTAAGAGTAACGAACCAACTACCTACAAAGGAGCCATGACCTGTTCCGACTCCATGCTATAGCTCGAAGCCATGTAGTCCGAAATAGATTCCATTTAAGAGAATCGAGTATGGGATTTGGTTGATTTGCCTGAAAAGGTAAGACCCCTTCGGTGCAAATGGCTTTATAAGATAAAGCGTGCATTAGATGGACAACCAGATGTTCATAAAGCACGATTGGTGGCAAAAGGTTTCACTCAAGTACACGGGTTGCACTATGATGAAATATTTGCTCCAGTCGTAATGCTTAGATCTATTCGGATTATCTTAGCGATAGCCGCATTTCATGATTATGAGATTTGGCAAATGGATGTGAAAACCGCCTTCCTAAACGGGTTTTTGGAAGAAGAATTGTATATGATACAGCCTGAGGGTTTCATCGAACCTAAACATCCTAATAAAGTGTGCAAGCTTAAGCGTTCCATCTATGGACTTAAGCAAGCATCACGGAGTTGGAATCATCGTTTTGATGACGTGATAAAACAGAACAGATTCATTCGAAGTGTCGAAGAACCATGTCTGTATATCAAGTCAAGTGGGAGTAAAATCGTGTTCCTAGTATTGTATGTAGATGACATACTACTGATTGGAAACGACATTCCCATGCTCTCGTCGGTTAAGACATGGTTAAAGAACCATTTCAAAATGAAATATTTGGGCGAGGCATAGAGTATTCTAGGCATCCGTATCTAAAGAGATAGATCGAAAAGGATGTTGGCATTGAGTCAAGAAGATTATATAGATAAGATTCTTGATAGATTCAGTATGACAAACTCCAAGAGAGGTTACCTTCCCGTTGTTCATGGGGTGCATCTAAGTAAGAAACAATCACCTACAACATCGGAAGAAACCGAACGCATGAGTCGGATACCTTATGCTTCGGAAGTAGGGTCGATCATGTATGCCATGATGTGCACACGTCCAGACGTGGCATATGCATTGAGTATGGTCAGCCGTTACCAAAATAATGCAGGTTAAAGTCACTGGATAGCCGTCAATAACATCCTTAAGTACTTACGAAGGACTAAGGATTAGGCTCTGGTATATGGTGGAGACACGGAGCTATGTGCTAAGGGTTACACAGATGCTAGTTCCCAAACCGATTGTGATGATTTCAAATCTCAGTCGGGTTTTGTCTTTACTCTTAATGGTGGAGCAGTCAGCTGGAAAAGTTCCAAGCAGAGCGTGACAGCAGATTCTACAACAGAGTCTGAGTACTTGGCAGCTTCCGAAGCTGCATAGGAAGCTATTTGGATACGTTATTTCTTACAGGACTAAAGGTAGTACCTAGTGTGAAAGATCCAATCACCCTTTATTGTGATAACAGTGGTGCCATCTTCCAGGCTAAGGAGCCTAAGTCTAGCAACAAATCTAGACACGTACTCAGAAAAGTTCATCTGATAAGAGATTACATAGAGCAAATGGAGATAGCGTTGTGCAAGATTGGAATGGATAACAACATTGCAGATCCGCTGACTAAGGCACTACCGCATAATAAACATGAAGGACACATCTCATCCATGGGGATAAAACGTGTTCCAGAGTTGTAATAAACATTATTTGATTGATATTGGATCATTTCATTTATTACTTAATAAAATCATTGAATTTCTTTATATTGTATTACATGTGGATTGTATGAAAATTTTGAACACCACACAGTGAACTATTTTACTTTATATGTCTGCATTGTCCGTAAACACCAATATGAGCTGATAACTCAGGTGATTATTTTGTTAGTTGAAGGATGAAAGGTTCAGTATTCCATAAGTCAAGCGTTTGACTGATCAATAACAAATATGGGTATATGATATCGCATAGGACATATGACCACAACATAGAGTCCTAAATGTTAAGATACATTAGGTGCCTGGTCGTGGATGGTACGTCTATTGTGATTCCTAAACTCGGTTCTTTTGGCCATTGTTTATTTCATGCGATATAGATAGTTTTTGGGTGGTTTAGGTTTTTGTCCTAGGTCGCACCGTAAAAGGAGGCCAATCGGACTTTTACTGGGCCATTTCATGCTGTGCTTCCATCTTCAGGTTATAAGTCAAGGAAAATATCCAGCCTTTATCGGGTTTTATATACATTTCTCAGGGCCACTCGAGGAGTAGTAACATAAACGCATGGCCATGTTCGAATATGATTCGTATCAGTTATGCTACTCTCTAGTCGAGGAAACCACTCTTGATATGATTACTTGGGAGATACGACCTTGTAAGGTGAGACTTTGCAATTTGTCTTCCATTGAGTGGGAGACTAATTTATGGATATGAGAACCGTAATCGCACACACACTTGTAGGACAAGTGGGAGATTGTTGGAGTAAATGCCCTCCACAGTGTGTTATTATTTGAATAAATCCTTTACAGGATCACACAGGGATACTTAGTATATTAATCAGTTGGTTAACGTTTATCGGTAACGATTCGCTCACTAGAAGTTTGACGTTACTGTCATATGATGGCGATAATCAGCTGATTCCTAAAGGTCACACCTATAGGATAGTATTGAGAAATGTGATTATATATTGATATAATTACGTAAATGTTAAACTTAGCTAAATGTAGTTAAGTAGATGATAAACATTTAATAATAATTAGGAGAAATGAATTAAATGTTAATTCTAATAAATATAAATAAATATTATATTTATTAATTATATTTTAATATATGATATTTTAGAATAATATAATTGGGTTAATTAATTATAAGATAATTAATTAATGTTCTCCGGGAATTATAATTGTACACCGAAAATTATTAAAATATGTATGATATTTTAAGGAAATTCGGAATAAGGAAACTGATTTAGAATATTATAATATAAGGAGGTTTCCTAATAGAAGTACAATACCAACACAAACCAAAACCCTATAAATAGGGATTCGGCCGTGTGGTACAAGGGACGAAAAAAAGAAGTTGTTTTCTCTCTTGTACTCTTTGATAAGTTTATCATCTTAAAATCCCAAACCAAATCCTCTAAAATAATTAATAGTAATTTAGGAGGAGCTTTGAAGGGATTTTTTTCAGTCATTTTGGGTGCAATCTAAGGAGAACTTCTACCTTGAAGTTTGGGTTTATACTAGGTTGTTCTTAGGTCGATCTCATATAGGACTAAAGGTTATTTCTATATCTTGACTGTTTAATTCTTGCAATGGGGTTTTATTGAATCGTTTTTTATATAAATCCTTGGCAGTATTAATATGATTAATACTTTTATAAGTAATTTAAGAAACGGAAGGGAGAGAGTTTTATTAATATGAGGACTATACACACAGATTTACGTGGTTCAGTAACGGTGTGTTAGCTACGTCCACAAGGCAGAAGGGAGAGAGTTTTATTAATGTGAGGAGTTTTTCAGATTACAGATTCAGAACGGTATATGATATGATAACTGCTAGGGTAAAGGTTAAGAGTTTATATAGTACTCTTAACCTAATACAATACAGATTTGACATAATAAGGCCCAGACAGAAACCCTAGCCCAATACAGAATTCGGATACCGTTTAGGTGTCGGGGGCGACTAACAGATTCAAAGCATAGACCCAACATAAATTTATCTGTAAATCCAATTAAAATACAAGGCAAACTTTTTGCTATCATCCACATGTCACCCACAAGTCATATCTTAATTTCATAAGATAAAATCTTAAATTAGTCTCATATAAAGTGGATTTTGTAGAAAAAATAAAATAAATTAACAATAATCTTAGCTATAAATCTAATTAAAAGGCAAGTCAAACTATATATTATCATCCAGAAGTCATATTTTAATTTCGTAACATAATACCTGAAACCACTCTCATATAAAGTCGATTTTGTAAAGACAAAAATAATAATAACAATAAGTAAACAAACCTTATACATTCCACTTCTCATTGGCCCATATTTATGCCTATATTAAATTTCATAATAATAAAAAAATAATGCTCAAAAGTCATAAATCTTGATTGATATTTATGTCTATATTAAATTTGATACTCCCTCCGTCCCGATCAATTGTTATCTATTACTTTTGACACAAAGATTAAGAAAATAAGTATAAATGAATCTAGACCACACAAATTATATGGCCCCACATGTAATCAAATGTCATCCACAAAAAGTTGCCAAAAATGGAAATAGATAACAATTCAATGATACACCCAAAAATGGAAATAGATAACAAATGACCGGAACGGAGGGAGTAATATTTAAAAAGAGGATGTTCAAAAGTCACAAAACGCATATCATCTTTAATGATTTATATACTCTTGTTGGAAGGCAAAATTTGTAAGCTAATTTTTTGTTATTTTTATCGTTACTAGAATTATATGTGTCACTAATGTTTTTTATCTTTCTATTCACATCTAGTTAATTGTATTAAGGTTTTAAATTATTAACTAATTTGTTTATTTTGTTTATGTAACATACATTGAGTTATGAAATGTTCATCACATTTCAACTTCATCATATGCATTTTTTGTGTTATCATTTAGGGGTTATATCAAGATTTGTGGCGTTGGACTCTTTAAAGGTAAATATACTTCCATCTTTACGACTTGATTCTCATTCCTTATTTCTTTCACTATTTACGAGGAAAGTTAAGTTAATAACAATGATATTGCATAAAACAAATTTCACTATTGTTGGTTATTTTGTACTAATTATTGAGTTCTTTTTATTTATATATATATAGAGAGATGATTCATTGGTGAAACAAGATTACGTGGAAAAGTGAAATACTAGGATTGCTTAAACAATTATAAATTACAGACTAACTACAAGACGTACGACATCAACATGAATGATTAATATTTTTTTTCATATATGGGTTTTATTTTGGCATTTGTTGCTTTTATCAATCATTTTACCTTTGAAAAAATAACACTCTTCACCTACCGACTTATTTGATTTCCCCGACTTTGGTCTTTATATTAACATGTCGATGTTCATAATTTCAATACGCGTACTATCATGAATTATTCATGAGATGATATGTGTATTTGATATTTATAAATCAAGTTACTAAAAACAATAAAAATATTACACTAGAAACGAAACATCATGTGATTTTCACGGTTTAATTACAAAACTAGTGTTTATATTAGACTTCATAATTAATAGGAGTAATGAACAACAAATGCTCAAAAGTCATGAATCTTGATCCGTATTTTTCCCTATATTAAATTTGATAATAATAATAAAATAATATTTAATAACCATAAAACACATCCTTAATTGTTTATATACTTTTGATAAAAAAAAAACAAATAAAACTTGTAAGCAAACAAATTTCTTATCTCTATTGTTAATAAAATGGTATATGTCACTGATCTTTCATATCATTCTGTTCACATTTTTATATAAGATTGCTTAACTGATATAATAAAGTTGCTGCTTTAAAATTCTTAGTTCCGCAATTTATTATTTTATTAGCTTCAATTTTAGGGGGACTATGAAGTGTAATTAGTTTTTGTTGATGAAATTTTAATATCTAATTTGTGAGGATGCTCTATCGGTCTAAACCGGGGTGTCCACCGTCGACAACGGTGTATAATCCCTCACCGCGGGTGCTCTCACGAAGAGGTAAACGGGTGCTCTCACGAAGAGGTAAACGGCTGGCCAAAGAGTTGCTCCATTCCCATGGGTAGGGATCGAACCCTTGACCTCATGGTTAAGGGATTAGGTGAGCAACCACCACACCAAACACATTTGGTTAGCTTTATATAATTTGATTATATGAATACATATATTATTAATTTATTTTAGCTTGCGTTGAGTTACTTTAATTTTGGAGGGACATTTTAGTATCCACTATATATCACTTTAATTTCTAATAAATTGATGTATAAAAGACTAATTGGCTTTATATAACCCTTCAAACATGAAAGTTGTAAGTTGAGTTGATCTTAGTACACTAGTACAAGAAAAGCATACGGCTACGGTTAAAAAAGGCATATGGCTACGGTTGTCCAACCGTAGCAAATCAAGGGGTAGCCTTAAGTGAGGGACAAATGACTACGGTTGTATAACCGTAGCCTAAAATATAAAAGGCTACGGTTGTCCAGAAAAACCGTAGCCATAAGTCATAAAAAGGCTACGGTTGTTATGGAAAACCGTGGCCAAAAGTCATGAAAAGGCTACGGTTGTCATGGGGAACCGTAGCCAAAAGTCATGAAGAGGCTACGGTTGTCACGGGGAACAACCGTAGCCAATTCTCAATCAAAAATTTAAAAAAAAATATTTATACAAATATATTTAGGTGACTTTACAATTATTTTCCAATTATGATTTCAATATATAAAAGTTAATACATTAGTCACCAAATACACACTTTCTAAATACATCCAAGAATTCATCTACAATCTTTTTTGGTGAAATGTGAGTATGTATTACCAAAATAAAGGATAGAAAAGTGTCATGTACAGATTTCGCATGATCCGCAGATCACTAGACCAACATAAGAAAACTACAAAACAAAAAAATATTGGTCAGTTGCTCAAGCCATTTCGTGTCTGCATGGCATACTTGTTATCTTTTCATCAGCATTTTAATGCTCCCAACCATTTCTTGTTTCAACTCAGCGTACTCAGAGTCTGTAAATCTTAAGTAACCATCAAACAGAGCCCTATTGCAAAGACGCCAGATGGTATAGTTGCATGCAACAAGGATCATGATGCTTATTCTGGTCTGCACACTAGTAATAGGCTGATGCGTGTGCAGCAGAGGTAGTTGCTGACCAGTCCAGATTTCAATGTTCCTGCGTATGGTAATTACTGATGTACTTACACATTGCCCTATAATATAAAATTAGAAAGTAGCAGACTACTAGCAGAAACTAAACCTTTTCAAAGCGACCTGGTGTATCAACTCAAAGGAAGGCTGATATAGAGCAGCAAGTTTGTCTTGAGAACTCTCAGTCGTGGAAAGACCGTCTTGCTCAGATAACCACACAACTGGATTTCTGTTTTGCTCCTCAAAATTGCGGAAAACAGACACATAACTTTTTTGAGGAGGGTGCCTTGTTGCCTGTATCAAGCTGTATCAAGCCATACAACAAAAGTGAATTTTTTGGGGAGGGTGCCTTGGAACCGGAATTTAAAAAACAAAAAGAAAAAATAAATTCGAACCTTGAACCTTGTCACTAGATCATCTTGGCCAGCCCTCACTGAGTCTTCCTTATAAACGGAGAGATACTTGCAAATGGTAGGAATTCGTGGTATCACAAATTTTGCCGGACTCTTAGTTTCTAACCATTATCATTGTTGTTCAAATCACGGGGTCAGATGCGGCAATTCCTGTAATTACTGTCACGGAAACATATTAGCTGTCAATATCTGGCAAAATGTAACACATGCAACTTGAACAAATGTAAGGTGTCAGCTGGTATGTCTTGTTGTCATGTGAACTCTAGGGAAAATTTCGGACCAACTATCATTCTTCATCTTTTTAATCCAGGACAGAGGAAAAAGGGATCATAATTCACAATAAGTTGTCTTTAAGGCAATCATCGAAGCTTACTTTAGAATTCATGTGCTGATTTTGAACAAACATAACATTATCGAAGCAAGAAGGCTTCACTTAGAAAAAAAGCAGTCAGCTTTTATTTTTCGTATCTAACAAACTACTAAAAAGTGGTTATCAACTAATCAAATACAATCAGGATAAATGAATGCACTAAATCACTAATCAAAGAGCAATCATCAGTTAATTTCCGAGAAACGAAGCTTGGTGCAAATCCATCATACATAAATACAGAAAGCATATGCGGTAGAGTAGTAGCTGAACGCTACTGGAATGGCATATATGAATGAGGTTTTGATCAGGCACGAAACTGGCTTGGAAAGAGGTTTCTGGTCAGCATTCAAGGCTGAGGGGAAGTCTAATGGGTCTGTAAAAACAATGGCTGGTGTACTGAACTATGCAAATAGGGCAGGGACTGTGGCTTTTGTGTGCAGACAGAATCGTGAGGGTAGGCAGAGTATACTGGGTCTGCAACTCTATATGGAATAAGCACGCACGGAGTGCGTGGGATAGCGATCTTCTTTGAAGATGATAAGCACAAGGTCGAGCTATAGCTTAGTTGTTAACTTTAACAGGTTATGAGTGTTAGGAAATAAAGTAGCGTTTTGATAGTTGCAGTAGTGTAGATAGGCTGTTGCAGCAGTCAGACACTGAGAGGTATGCAGGAATTAGCTGGAATAAAAGGAGCCATAAGGGGCAAAGCCGCTTGGTGGGCTGCTGTTGCGTTTCTGGTTAGTTGCTGGGAATATGCAGCAGTAGATTTTGGGTGCTGGGATCAGGGATATCTGATAGTAATAGGATGCAGAGTGATGCTGGTAGGCGTGGGCAGTTCGCGCGCTCATTACCACCAGCAGTTGAGACAGTAGATTGTATGGCAATGTGAAGGAATCTGATCAGGTGTAGAGCAGTGCTGGTGCATCTGATATGTGTTGTGCGTACAGCGGAAGTGCTTCTAAGCAAGCATCAGACCTGGGTATGATGCAATATTGCATCAGATGCAGCGGCAATTTGGGCAAACTTGAAGTCAGCGAAGACTTCAGATCACAGATATAACAAGGACGAGCTTTAGCTTAGTTTGTATTTAATCTAGAATATCCTTGTAATTTGACTTTGGTTTTTGATATATACTACTTACCTTTCATCAAAAAAAAAAAAAAACTAACCTGGAGATTATCCTTACATTGATTCAACAATTTAGCAAGCAGCAAGGAGCATTGTTGTATGAGCATTATGTCCACAGTTGTGCATTTTACGATCAATTTTGCTCTTATGTTCCCAATCTACAAGCTCCTATTCTCAAGTATACGGATATGTAACAACAATAAAACAACTATGTTATACAAATACTGGTCTAATCCTTCTGAAATCGTCATTTCTTTCTTCTTGATTTCTCGTCAATATTTTAACATTACCACAATGCCTATCGAGAATAAGATGGTCAGATGTACGGTTGTCTAAGGATTATACTGTTTGAGACTGTTGATTCTCGCACTTGTAAATTAGTCTAGCAAGGAACCTGGCGTATCCACTCAAGGTGTAGTTGGTAGGTTCTTAGTAAGAGAATTCAATGAATTTAATCCAGAGATAGTATTTCTTCTTGATTTCTCGTACTTGTAAATTAGACTGTTGATTCTCGTACTTGTAATATTACTAGATAATTCAATGAATTTAATCCAAAGATAGTATTTGGCTCCATTGTAAAAGAATTCCAGACACCAAATAGTACACACACAAGCATGGGTTTATTGCATGGTTACATCATCAATCACCTGGCTTCAACACAAAGGATAAATTACATAGACTCAACATAAGCTCTGACAGTAAGTGTTGCATTTGTGATCAGGGTGAAGAATCAACCCAACACCTTTTTTTCAGGTGCTAGTACAACAGAAGGGTTATTTACTTGCTGCAGTAGTGGGCAGCGGTAAAACTATCAGCTGATAATGATCAACACTGGAGAATGCACAGACGCTTTAATAGACTTAAGTGTGTGTGTGTGGGGGGGGGGGGGGGGGGGGGGTGCTGTGCAGCATTATTAATGTTGCAATTTACTATGTCTAGCAGCACAGAAACATGAGTGGATATGAACACAAACCTCTGAGTCAAGGTAGTTGTGTGAATAAGATCCAATATGATTGGATTGAGCGTTTAATGTAGGCTACTTGTCTGTCTGTTTTGAGTTGTAAGGCGTAAGTGCTTCTGAAACTGCGTTGATGTATTTGTCTCTTCGCCATTTATAATATTTTACATTATAAATCAAAAAAATAGTACACACACAACAATCATTAACAAAATTACCAAACATATTATATGAACTTTACACTAGCAAATCAACAACATATATTTCTACAAATCCCAAAACTAAAATCAAATTTAATTGAAAAAACCAACCTTGATTGAAAAGCGTATGGAGTAAGTCGTATGGCATCACTTCTACTTAAAACATCAGTAGAAAACAAATTAACCCCAAACTAAAATCAAATTTAATTGAAAAACCTAATCTTGATACTTAATTTTACACTAAAATGCTATAAATAAATGAATCCCAAAACACAAACACCATAACAAATCCAAAATTTAGTATAAAACGAAAACGAATCTTATAAAAAAATATGAGTTATGATAACTTTAAAAATAATCGAAATAAAGAACCATACCTGGATGAGGATTGTGAACTGAAACGTTGAAGAGTGGTGCTAGTTATGGGTCTCGGTGTCAAGGCGTCTGCCGGCGACATGGTTGGCGGCGATTTCGGATTTTAGGTGTGATACTGTGATTAGGTGAATGTAAATGATGAAAAGTGTGAATGAATTGTAACTTGTATAAGATCCACGCCCCAAATTTCCTTTTTTCTTTTATTTTTTAATTATATTTGTTTTATTTAAGGCAACGGTTCCATACAATATAGCTACTGTTCTAAAAATTAACCGTCGCTTTTGTTTTTATAAACAGTTTTAGCTACGGTTATTACCTACAACCGTAGCTTTTAATTTTTCTAAAATAGTTTTGGCTACGGTTATTACCTACAATCGTAGCGTTTTTTGGTTTTGGCCACAGTTGTTTGAAAACAACCGTAGCCATTATAAAAGTCTATTCTCAAAATTTTTACTGCTACGGTTATTAACTACAACCGTAGCCATAAGTGCTTGCCAAATGTCATTTTTCTACTAGTGGTATATCATTATTACTATAAAAGCAAAATGTCAAATTGCATACGTGGCACAGTATTGTTTCAGCGTTAACTCTTTCTCCCACTCACATTCACCCTCACAAAATAATGTTTCGTAAACCAATCATAAGCTCTCATTTATGCCACGTCATATATTCCATAATTTTTTTAACAATTAAATCAAATACAAAATATTCCATAAGTATTCAACCAATATATTTCTATCGAAATCAAAATCATTAAGATATCATTAAGATATTCCATACGTGGAATATTTCATTAAGATATTCCATAAGTATTCAACCATATTTCTATCGAAATCAAAATCATTAAGATATCATTAAGATATACAACCATTCAGATTATAAATTAAATCAAAATTCCAAATTAAATATTCCATAAATATTCCCTACCAATAACGGTTGATCTCAATCATGTATATCTTTGTATATGCCAAGTTAATACTTAATATATTCCATAAGTATTCAACGTTTACCATATTTCTGTCGAAATCAAAATCATTAAGATATCATTAAGATATTTTTATCAAAATTTTATTATAAATTTTATTCTAAATTAACAAAAAATTTATTTTAAATATTAACACAAATATTATTCCAAAGAATGATTCAAAATCAATTTACAGAAAGATTTTATTCTAAATTTTATTAACAAAAATATACGGATGCTTTTACATTGATAACTATTTTTATTCTACTTAACGATAAAACCGTGTCACAAAAAGATTTTATTTGATAGCTAAAGATAATTAGATTTTCTAATTTTATTAATTTTGGAAAGATATATAATTGGTCTTACGTCGCTTTTGGTCTTTTTTTCTCCGGTTTAGTTAGAATAGTACGAGTTGGGCAGCAAGTTAAATACATTTATAGAGCAATCCGTTAGGGTAATTAAACTTATACTTTGCTTTTGATCCTTTTTTTATCGTCTACAAAACATGTTACGAGTTAGACCGTATATATAAAACATTATAAAGTTCATACTATGAGTAATTTCATAATTTGGAGACATGTACTCACAAACTTATCGACATACATTTGATACTATTTAATATTTAATGGACTATTGGACTCATGTTATTACATACGGCAATCTTTATGAAAATCTTTTTTTCGTCCTCCTTTTAATTATGCAATTAAGATTAAGTTTAAAATTTATGAAATACTCAATTGAAAAATGAACTTAAGAGGAGTTACTTAATTCTTTTTTTCGTCCTCCGTACGAATATCATGCAATTTAGTAGATAATAAATACGGAGTATAAGATAAAAAAAATATCACCATTAAAAGTTGTTATACTTATCCTAATACAAATTCTACTCTACGACGGTCACATGTGCAACTAACCAAAAGTAATTACAAAGTTAGGTATGATAAAGGGTATAATTAAAGAAATCTCATACACATCGTTTACTTTGTTTGTGCGTGGCTTATTCCATTTTAAAAAATAATAAAAAAGATAAATCAAATGAGGGACTAGTGAGAATATTTTTCTTCAGAGAGTGGACACAAGAGAAGGTTTTTTCAAAAGATATTAGAATCTTCAATTTTTACGAACTATCTAATTACATAATAAGCAATAAATTAATATTATGATTAAGAAAAGAATTATATCCTACATACGGAGTATATCATAAAACTTAATGTCAATAATAATTATATCATTAAAAAACCAAATAAGAGTTGGGTTGATTAAAACAACTCCAATCACGCAACGATCAATAATGATATTTATAGACCATAGCTGATAGAGGAAGCCGAGTCTTCTTGGTATACAATATCAATGAGGAGTATACTATTCTATTCTCTTATAGGTGGTTAGTACGGTATTATGCTACGCGCATATCACATAATTAGTATAATTTTTATTTGTTTTATTTACGTATTCATTATGAAAAGATTTGTTAGAATCGATTTTTATATTATTTTCATGTTTTGTAAAATATAAAACTTAATTATTTTAGTTTTGATTTTTTATATATAATTTAAATATCTTCAATTACTTAAATTTATATGTTATAATTAACTTTTTTTTAACTATGTCTTAAGTGTTTCATTTTAAACATGTCTTACAATTGTTACTCTTATTAATATTATTATGTGTACGTACATAGCTTAAAGTTCTCAAACTTGAATGTTATAATTTCCGTATATATATATTTTAATATATACAATGATATTATATTATTTCTTTTTTATTTTTATTAAGTACAAATGTTCGAATAAATAACTTATTTATCTAAATAATAAATAAAATTTAGGGATATTCTATATGGTACCCCTCAACTTTTTGACTTTCTACCTGGTACCCCTACACTTTTTTAAACATACATGGTACCCCTAATTGTTCTCATTATCACTACGCGTACCCCTAAACTTTATTTTCCGTCAATTAAACTTATTTTAAAGCTTTAAGTGATAACTTGAACGCGTAATGAAGCTTGTCATTTATTATCACATGACATAAGGACTCTATTAGGCTCAATATCCAGCCCGATCCTAATATTTATAGATATATATAGGCTAAGAAAAAAAGGTGAAGGAAAAATTATTGATCTTTGCCAAATTATCACGTCCAAAGAATGAATATAAATTCTAATAGAGTCCTTATGTCATGAGATGATAAATGTCAAGTTTGGATATGCGTCTAAGTAATCATTTAACGCTTAAAAATGAGTTTAATTGACGGAAAATAAAGTTTAGGGGTACACGTAGTGATAATGACAACAATTAGGGGTACCATGTATGTTTTAAAAAGTGTAGGGGTACCATGTAGAAAGTCGAAAAATTGAGGGGTACCATGTAGAATATCCCTAAAATTTATATATGACATCTTTAGAAGTAAGTGTACGCAACCCCGTGATTTTTCACGGGTGTTACACTAGTTATGATATTAAATCACTAAAATATCACACTAGATATTGAACATCCCGTGAATTTCACGGGTCATAAAACTAGTATATAATTCGAAAATAAAGGGATTTCAATGAACTCAATAAATTATGTACAAATTAATTATATTTTATAGTTTTAATCAATAGCCGTCTATGACAAATCTGACCAAGGTAATACTGCAATGTAAATACTATATAGTTTTGATTGAAGTATAATTTTCCTTCAAATAAACAAGCCCCATCTATGGTATTTATTAGTATAAAAATGTTAATTATTTCGCATACACAAATGTAATATCAGTATATTATATGTTGGAAATTATTAAAAGGTAAATAAATCAAGCTTGATTCCATAAAATATAATATTCTATAATTATTTCGATTTGATTTAATGCATGTATGTAGTATATTTCAATAATTATCTCTTAAAATTGCATGCTTAAATTGTAAAAGTAATTCTGTTAGTACTGAAAATAATTGTAGTACCATTCGATATTGTAATATGATAGTAATCACTCATTTCAATAGTCAGAGTAAGAATACTATTAACAGAGAGAGTAGTGAAAGTAATAAAAGTAACAATAGGAGTAATGAAATTTTTAATATTAATGCGACAATAGTAAAATTAACAAAAGCTACGTAATAATAATAACAATGGAGTAGTTAAAGTAATAGTGGTAATAACGATTAACGAATGTAATAAAAGTAACAATGCTAACAACAAAAGAAAATATATATGAATAATTAACTAACCAATCGATTTAACTAAAATATTAATAGTGGCAGTAATGAATTCGTGTCATAATTTATTTCATCGTAATTTTAAAACAGGTCATAGAAAAATATGTTAATGATTAATTTATGAGTTATACTACTTTAAAGTAGTTTTATTTAATTAAAAATATATTTTAGTGCTAAATAAAGGTAGCTCGGCCGTAACCGAGCACTAGTCTTAAACATATTACAATAAAATAACTATACACCATAACTTTATTTAAGATATTATATATACATTTATACATCATTTTGTATGACTATTCACATGTCATTCCATATCTCGACAATTGTCTTTTCATACAGAAGGAAAATATTAAAAATAAATGGTACACACTTCGGTCTAGAATTGGACCAGTCAAAACTTGACACAATTCGTAAATCCGACCTGACTAGTAAATCTTGACCATGACCCGAACACGAAACCACTCGAACATGAGATAATCTGATATTTTAGAACTGAAACCAAACTCAACCCTTTCTGTTCGGCCTGATGGGTCAAAGATAAATCAAGAATATCTATATTATATATTTTATTTGAAATTTTAAATAGAAAATAATTATTTTAATATTTTAAATAAATTAATTTAAAAATTAAATTAATTAACTCTTGTGTCATTTAATAATAAGATAAAAAAATTTAATAAATTTCTTAATATAAGTACAATAACTAATGAATGCAAAGTATAATTATATTATAATTATTATATATGATTTAATTTTAAAACTATGTTTCAGTAGTGATAAAATAAAAGATGACATTTTTTAACTTTTTTTGACCTCATATTCAAACCCAGCCCTTACATGACCCGACCTATATGACCTGACCGAGGACCTTACCCGACTCGTATTAATCATGATTAATGTGAGTGTCTGTATTGAACTCCTCCTCCATATTATCTAACATAAGATTCCCACAATCGTAATCACCTTTGTTAACCATCACCTTCGCTAAAAAGGATGCCAAAATACGGTCTCTTAATAAGCTCATCAATTTTCCGCAACTTTGTTGTATAGCACCAACAATAAAACCCGTAGTAGTCAATTCGATAACTCTCCATCTTCGCTCTTGTGCGTATTTGCTTAATGCATCTTTGATTCGTACATAATCGTCTTCTAAAAGAGTCTTGTTTATTTCGTTACGACCTTGTAACATAGCTTGACCGATGTATTTAGCGAGGACAATTGAATCTTCCAAGGTCGAGCACCCCCCTTGACCAAGATCGGGTGTCATTGGATGAAATGCATCACCAATAACACATACATTGTCTTTGCTTATATTTCCCCAAAATAGTTCCCATGGTGGTCTTAAGCTTATTGGCGAAAACAGGACATCTTCATCTTTAGTTTTCTCTATGATTTCTAGTATCTCGGGAGGAACACGTTTGAGATTATTTAATACAAACTGCTTCATCATAGCTTGATCGCCTTTCAGACCTTTCTCTGTCATGTCATGTAAAGGCATTAAGAATTAGGAAAGCAAGAAATGTGAATTTTTAAGGAATATATTTTTTTAAACAATGTTAGAAGCCAAATTAAGTTAATGATCGGGATTTTGAAATCAGTTATTCAAAAAGGAGTTTATATAAGATAAAATTTTGTGTTGTTAGATTTTGATTTTGAAATCAATGTTTGTATTGTATTGACACGACCGCTTGAGGTAAAGTTGGTGAGCTACTCAACGACTTGTACAAAGAAATGTTGAGTAATTTAACAAATTCAATTAAAAGATGGAAAAAAGAGACATGATTAAGACTTACGTGGAACCATTTGGATAATTAATCTCTTATAAGTATTTTGGTTATTTTAAAACGATTGTTAAGAAATAAGATTGGGAGGAACTTTGTGAAAATTTGATGTAATTAACATGATGCACACATAAATATCTTCCAAATTATTTCAGTTCAATAATGAGGACATAAAATAAACAAACCTTTATCAGATGATGGCCATATATAAAACCAGTATACACTTGTGTCACCGCAAGGAACGATTCCGAATCGAACTCCATTGCCTATGCATTGTAGAAATACAGACTCAAGCTCATGAATTCCGGTAAAATGTGCAAATCCCCTTATGGACCACCTTCCATCAAAACGAGGCTTCTTTAATCTTAGCGATCTTGCTACAACTGAATTTACTCCATCTGCACCGATTAACACCTATTCCGACAAAAGTAATTAAGTTTATATATGTAACACCCCATATACTACATAGATGTTCTTAATTATAAACAAGAATGTTAGTAAGTCAGAATAATACTAGACGACTGGAACAACCTCCCTCCGTCCCTCGGATACTGAATGCAATTTAATAGTAGACCCCTCCCAAACAACTTTATTCTACGGACTTGGTCGCGTGTCTACAAACAACTCTAATGCTAACCAAAGAATGAAGTGATAATTGAACATTAATGTTAATACCTTGGTTGTAAGGGTAGAGCCATTGGCAAGATGCAACATTTTGAAATAGCCCATATCTTCAATATAATCCACTTTTGTCGAAAACATTATATAATCTTTGGGAAGCTCTTTCGCAATGGCTTCCAAAATGGCTTTCCTCTCCACAAAGCGTGCTTCATAGGAACCACTACTTTCACAAAAATGATCCAAGACGATATTATTATCAGAAACAACTCAATCTCGCAATAAGTCAGAAAATCGAGTGTCAAAATTGTCCAACAACAACAAGAAGAGATGTACTTACTGTCTTCTTTTATTGTTAAGTGAAGTCCTTGAAATTTGGCGCCCTGTGTTTGTTGACAGCCAAACCATCCTACAATTACACAACATATTTTATCTAGTCGTAAATTTCAACACAAACAACAGTGGTGTATCTAGCATTTAGATGATGGGGGTGCGGAGGCCGTGGAATTTGAACTCTATCAGGGAAGGTGGCATCACAATTAACCACTAGACCAATATAGAAACATGATTACTAATTGAACTAAAATGTTTATATTTCTAAATTTCAGGGGGTGCGGTGCATCCACTACACCCCTATAACGACGCCACTAACAAACAACATGATGCTGACGGAATTAATCAAAGGAGTTAGCTTAATCATCAGCGACAGAATTTAATTTTTTTTTCCCGTAAAGAGAGTTACAAGAGCGAAATGAGTATCACAACTTATAATTTTACCAGTTAAACTTATTAAAGGTCTACCCTACACTCGGCTCCACACGTATATTGTAATTTGTAAGGAATGTTAGTTGCGATGAAAGTACTGACTCGAGAATTTGGGTATGATGTTGACGGAGAGAATCAGCAACGCCAAGAACATCCAAAGCAATCCAAGCGTTGTTCCACATGGCCAAAGCAAAGCCAGAGCATCTCAGACTATTCGAGGTTTCCAACACCAGACTCTTCAACCCCAGTCGGTGTAGGGCGAGTGCCGTCGCTAGTCCCCCTATTCCTCCTCCTACTATCACTATTTCTTCCATTTTTTTCCTTTTGTAATTTTTTAGTGCTTTCGTATAGTCGTATCCACCGTTCTTCAACGAAATCAGCTAAGTTATGATGTTGATAACTATGTTTTGATTCAATTTATATACTAAAAATCTTTCAATCTTTCATCGAATCATGGTCACTTTAGTTTGGCATATTAAGTTACATGTCGCATCATGATACCATTAAAAGTTAAAACATTGAAAAATCAATACTAAAGCGAGTAGTAAATGAGAGTTAAAACATATTTCTTAATAATACTGTTTCATGGGTTTGTGCGTAAAACTATATTTAAAAAAAAATCCACAATTAGAGAATACTTCGTACTGATACATCATCATCCTCAGGACTTGATTAATTCACCACGGAAAGATTGAACTCTTACGAAACTTAAATTCATAAGAATAACCTTTTAATTTTAAAAATAACTCTTTAAAATTTTATTTATGTCTTGTTTAAGAGAGCGTTTGGTTCACGGAGGGAATTGAAAAGAAAGTAAAAGTTTTCATAATGTTGTAAATCACGTGATATGAAAGAAAGTTGGTCGGTTGGGATATGAGAAGTGAATTTCAAAAATATTTCCAATTACATTCTTAGAGGTATTAGGCAGGTAATTTTCTCTATTATAAAAAAAATAAAGTTTTTATAAAACTTCAATTCATGTGATTTGGAGTAAACTATTAGTCAATATAGTAAATATTGTAGTTAGGACATACATATCTTCTGTAACCGTTCCCTTTGGAATTGGAATAGTCTCCTAGTTTGTATTTTACATATAAATAGTCAATAATAATCGTCACCTTGATCAAGGGATTGAACACTTTCATGATATCAGGTTGATCTTCGATCCTCCTGTTCCTTGTTTGTTTTTGCCTCCGGTAATCTGTCGAGCCCGTGCCTCACCCTAGCCTCACGCTACCATGGTTGACGGCGACACCTCGACTCCCCCGCCCAAACCCGCGCCTCTCCACCCCGTCTACACAATCACAAAAACAAAGTCCGAGTCTTAGACGGTGTCGAGGTCTTATATGCGTCCTGGGTGAACCTCTTCACCCTCCACGCGCGTGGTTACAAGGTTTTACACCACATAGATGACACACCCGCTCCGCCACAGACCAGTCCAGAGTATGCTTCGTGGTACGAGATCGACGCCCATGTACTTCAATGGATCTACGGTACTATGTCGGATGAGTTGTTACCCCGCGTTCTTGAATCTGACTCCATTGCACAAGCGGCTTGGAACCGCGTCAAGAACATCTTCCTCAACAACAAGGGTGCTAAAGCCGCCAATCTTGAGAACGAATTTCATGCCCTCAAACTCGGTAAATTTCCTTCCTTTGATGCATATTGCCAACGCCTTCGGGAATTATCCGCACAATTGAAGGATGTTGGTGCTGCCATTTCCGATCAGCGGTTAGTAATCCAATTAGTTCGCGGCTTACCACAGGAATATGATACGGTGGCCGCGTATATCAATCAAACTATGCCGAATTTCGAAACTGCACGAAGTATGATCGAATTGGAAAACCACCGTCAATCTAGCCGTGAGGAAGCCACGGCCCTGATTACATCACAAGCCCCACCCACTGATGATTCCCATGCCCCATCACGCTATAGCAAACGCGGGTAACGACGACCGTCGAGGGAATAGCAACTGGTTCCAATAACAGTAATAATAACTGTTTCCCATCCAAAACAGCCGCCCCCACCGCACCCGTGGCTTCGCCAAGGGGTTCTCTGCCTGGCTGGCCTTCCCCGTAGACGCCCCCTCCCTACCCATATCCTTCTTACCTAGGGTGGACGAGTCCGTGGCCCCAATGGCCTGCCCCAGCTTCTTCCTCTAGCTCTCGATCTAACCGTACCAACCGCCAACCCGCTGCTGCGTTTGGTCAAGCTCATGTCGCCTCTGATGATGGTGCGCAACAAATGCAACCCACGGACTTAGCTCAAGTGTTTGTGGCCCTCCAAATGCAGCCACAAAACCCGAGTTCTTTCTACATGGACATCGGCGCATCGTCACATTTAAGTGCCGACGCAAGTATGTTCTCTCGTCCCCTCAATTCTAACTCGATTAAATCTATTTATGTCAGTAATAGTACGAGTATTCCAGTTCATGGGTCCGGTCACACCACTTTAGCAACCAATGCTAGGACCCTTAACCTTCACCACGTTCTTTACACCCCACACATAATTAAAAATCTTATATTCGTTCGCCAATTTACCAAAAAAATAATGTGTCTGTTGAATTTGATCCTTGTGGTTTTTCTGTGAAGGATTTAGCGACTGAGACACTGATTTTGAGGAGCAACTGTGACGGTGACCTATACCCCGTGTCAGCCGACTCTCAACCAACGTCCTCCCAGCCTAAACCGCACCTCTTTGCTCACTCCACCGATGTCTGGCATTCCCGTTTTGGTCATCCGGGTGCCAATATTTTACAATTCCTTAAGTCTAAATCTCGTATTGATTGTAGTAGTAATAACAATTTGTCGTCTTTATACCATTCTTATCAAATAAGTAAACATCGACGTTTGCCTTTTCACGATTCACATTCTACTACTCTTGCGCCTTTTGATATCATACATGGCGATTTATGGACATATCTCATCACTAGCAAAGCAGGCTACAAGTATTATCTCCTTTTGCTCGATAATTTTACCCAATTTGTATGGGTTTTTCCCTTAAAATTCAAATCCGATACATTCACTAAAATTCTAAACTTCCGTACCTATGTCACTACTCAATTTAACCGACGCATAAAATCTTTTCAATGTGACCTTGGCCGAGAATTTGACAACAATGAGTTCCGAAATTTTGCAAATAAAAATGGTCTTACTTTCCGTTTCTCATGCCCACAAACCTCATCCCAAAATGGTAAAGCCGAGTGTATGCTTCGTCGTCTTAATGAAATTGTCCTGGCCTTGCTCTATCAATCATCTTCCCCGCCCGAGTTCTGGGTCGATGCTCTCCAAACGGCCACCCACCTCCATAATATCCTCCAAACAAAAATACTACATTTCCGCTCACCAACTTCCGCCCTCTTCCATAAAAATCCCTCATACTCCCATCTTCATGTCTTTGGGTGCGCGTGTTATCCGAATCTCTCATCAAAACGTCCTTACAAACTTGCACCTCGGTCTACCAAATGCGTTTTTATAGGTTACCCCCAGGAGTTCCCTGGTTACAAATATTATGATCCGGCAACCGGTAAACTTATAATCTCGCATCACGTTACCTTCGACGAATCAGTGTTCCCTTTTGCCATGCCCCATACGCAAAAATCAAACCCCTACCAATTCCTCGACTCTGCCCTCTCCCCTACCATTACCGATGACCTCCACCAGCCTTCCCCACCGCCAATGCCACAACCGCTACCCTCGCCACACCCACTCCGTGCCCCTGCCAACCCCGCACCTCCCTCGCCTCAGCCCTCTGCCCATTCCCAACCACCTACTGTCCCTCCATCTCCCTCGCCTCAAACCCCTGCACAACCTCAAACCCATGCCCAGCCCCTCTCACCTTCTACCCAACCTCCCCCACCCACTACCCAGCCTCTCAACACATCCCTACAACCCTCCCCACCACCACCATCACCACCACCCCCATCTCGCGAGCACTCTATGAAAAATCGTGCTATGCACGACATTTTCAAAATTCGTGTGCCGAATCCCTATTTTATTTTTTTTGCCTCCCCACCCATGTCACATCTTCCCAAATCACCCAAACTCGCCCTTCTGGACCCGAATTGGGACTCTGCCATGACCGACGAATATCGCGCTTTAATTAATAATGGGACGTGGGAACTGGTACCTCACCCTTTAAACGCACCTATTATTCATTGCCTTTGGTTATTTCGTCATAAGTACAAGTCTGACGGTTCTTTGCAGCACTACAAGGCACGCCTTGTGGTTAATGGTAAATGTCAGTAGGTGGGTGTGGACTGTTACGAGTCTTTTAGTTCGGTAGTCAAACCGACTACTAATCGGACCGTCCTCAGCTTGGCAACTTCTCGCTCCTGGCCTACACGTCAACTCGATGTGAAAAACGCATTCTTACACGGTGATCTCAGTGAAACGGTTTTTATGCATCAACCGCCGGGATTTGTTGACCCTGCTCATCCTCATCCTGTATGTTGCCTTCGAAAATCCTTATATGATTTAAAGCAAGCTCCGCGGGCTTGGTATCATCGATTTGCCACCTTTATTCAAACCAAGGGGTTCCGAAGTAGTATTTGCGATCAGTCCTTAGTCATATATCGGGATGGAGTTCACATGGCTAATCTCTTGTTATACGTCGATATTATTGTCTTAATCGCTCCTAGTAATGCTCTTCTTCGACAAAACATTAATGCTCTTTCATCCGAATTTGCAATGACTAATCTTGGCAAGCTCAACCATTTCCTCGGGATAAAAGCTCATCGTGACAAAACTGACATGTTCTTATCCTAGTCACAGTATGCGCGTGATATTATCAAACGCGCGAATATGGACTCATGTAATCCCGCGACGACACCGGTCGAACCTGGTGCAAAACTCTCTTCAACGGTTGGTCCTTTAATGACCGATTCCACCTTATATCGGAGTCTTACTGGTGCACTGCAGTATCTCACTATTACCAGGCCCGATATTACCTATGTCGTCTAACAGGTATGTTTATTCATGCACGCCCCTCGTAAGCCACATTTCCAGTTCCTAAAACGGATATTGCGCTATGTTAAAGGAACCCTACATCACGGCCTCACGCTGTCCACGTCGCCTACTCATACTCTTACCGCTTATTCGGATGCTGATTGGGGTGGGTGTCCCAACTCGCGACGATCAACTTCCGGCTATTGTGTCTTCCTCTTAAATAATTTTGTGTCTTGGTCCTCCAAACGCCAACCCACTATATCCAAATCTAGCGCGGAAGCTGAATACATGGGTGTTGCAAATGCGGTTGCCGAGACTAGCTGGTTGCGGAATTTATTGTTCGAACTTCATGCTCCTATTAATCAAGACAGACTTATTTATTGTGATAATGTATCCACGGTTTACTTATCCGGCAATCCCGTTCAACATCAATAATATGTAAACACATCACATGTTCATTAATAAAATCTCATCATTGGTTACTAATGATATTTTCCAATCAGGACCAAAGCTAATTTTTGTTCTTTTCCTTTTACCCCTTCTTGGTTGATCATTTTCATTAATGAAAATTAAGGTAGAAGTTGTTTTAGCAGGTAAACACATGGAAGAAGATGCATGAGCGGATAAATGAGCATTTGTCTTAAGAGGAAACAGATGTTCAAAACATTCAACATCACGAGATTCAACTTGTCACTTAATCGCATGAATTTATATGCAGCACTATTTTCAGCATAACCAATAAAGACATAGTCAAAGGTCTTAGATCCAATGGTATCACGTCTAAACAAAGGTATACCCACCTTGATAGAAACCCCCACACTTTCAGAATTTTCAAGTTAGGCACATACTCTTTCCACAATTCATAAGGGGTCTTATCTAATTTCTTGTGAGCTACTTTGTTAAGCACATAATTAGAAGATAAGACAGCATCACCCCATATATTGTCAAATAAACCAGAGGACACAAGCATGACATTCACCATATCTTTAAGGATTCTATTTTTTCCTTCAGCAATCCCATTTTGTTGAGGTTTATATGGAGCAGAAGATTGGTGTATAATATCGTTTTGGTCACATAACTTCTTTAGGAAGGTTATCCCATATTCAGCACCTCGGTTAGACCTAACTTTCTTATTCTTTCTCGTTGGTTTTCAACTTCGACTTTCAAGATAAGAAACTTGTGTTTGGCTTTATCCTTTGTTCTCAAAAGGTATACATACTCTCGTGTATCTAGAGTAGTCATCGATAAAGGTAATGTAATAATGTTTTCCACCCTTACTTTCCGTCTTTTTAAAGTCAGCTAAGTCTGTATGAGTTAATTCAAGCAAACCGGTTGATGTTTCAGTTACTGGCTTAAGCGATTTAGTTGAATGTTTTACTTCTACGCATATTTCACATTTATGGTCAAATTTAGTTAGATTAGGTAAAATGTCTTTGATTTGTAAACATCTCATTAAACAAGCATTCACATGTCATAATCTACCATGCCATAAATCAAAAGACTCAACGATATAAGTGGAAGTAGAAGCATTTTTATTCATTTCAACAAGAGTATCCAAAACAAACAACCCACAACTACAGTAGCCTTTTCCCACAAACTCACCATTGCGGGTTAAGACAAGTTTGTCACCTTCAGATACTAACTTAATACCAACCTTAATAAGCAAAAAACCAAAAATTAAATTCATGCGCAAGGAAGGCACAAATAATACATTTTGTAAAGCCAGGGTTTTGCCGGAATTCAATTTGAATAAAATTTTACCCTTACCAAGCGCCTCACACGAATTTTCATTATTTCCCATGTAAAGATGGTCAGAGGTTACCTCAAATTCCTTAAAAATGTCACGGTTTGTAACATCCCGTATTTTCGTAAAATATATTTTAAGGTTTTAAATTATTTTCATGGAATAAAATAATATTTTATTATTTATTGAGAAAGTATTTTTAATAAATCGTTAAGATCCGTCTTAAGAACCTTAAGTCCTTAAGACGAATACAACTTGGCAAGCTTAAGTCTGTATCATAAAACCCGTTCATATTTCAAACCCGTTTTCATTTAAACGGGAAAGGACAATATAAACCCTACAAGTCATTTGTGAATGTCGACATTTTCATCAACCTCGAAATAAGAACACTGCTTCTTCATTCTTCTCATTTCCTCTCAAACCTCCAAGCTTAAATTCGATTTTCCATCATCATCCGGATTCCAAACCAAGGCAAGTTATATATTTTCGAAATCCTCATGAAATTTGCAACACATCTATCACTTTCTATTTCCATTTCCTTTAACTCGAAAAAGTGGCTGTTTTGTGTAAAATCCGTTTTTAGTCCCTTAAAACCGTTTTTCTTGTTGTAGGTGAAGATTTAGAAGACCCTAACGTGGATAGCTACATTATTGAGGAGGAGCTTTGATCAAAATCGCATTTGAGGTGACAATTAAGAGAAACTCGGCCTTATTTGTGATATTAGCACTTTTCTTGGTTTAGATGCTTTTAGTTTCTGATTTTTCATGTTGTGATTGTTGTTGGGACTTAGTATCATGCTAGGATTACATAAGAAAGACTTTCACATGCCTTGATTATGTTTTATATGCTTTGATGTTGAATTTCAGAAATTTAAGGCTTAAGACGAATACAAGGTTTGTTCTTCATTTGTGTTTCGAATGTTCAAAAATCATGTTTGATATATACTTGGGATTGTTATGGAATTATATGTGCTGGTAGGATAGATTTATGGCTTGAAATCATAGTGTAAAATCATTTGTCGAAAGTTGGATTGAAATGACGAATTGCAGGAATTTTCTAAACAGTCCCGGTGCGTGTTCAGGCGCAGGCTGCGCACCTCCCTGCGCAGGCTGCGCAATTGAGGCGCAGCTGCGCACCCCATTGCGCAGGCTGCGCAAAAACTGTTGTAGCTTGCAATTTTTCAATTGTTTTCGTGATTGTTTTAGGAACTTGTTTCCCAATTGTTTAAGTGATGTTTAAGTGATGTTTATGGATATATTTACTTGGTTTTAAATGTATGTTTGAGCTAAGTAAAGTTTGACCAAGCGATTAGCTAATTGCCTCATGTTAATCCTTTTCAATCGTTTATTTTAAAGTTCCTTCTTAAGTTGTCTAGTATGCTTAAGTATCATAGGTTGTGATGTTTAAGGTCATGGTTATTGGGTAGTTAGCAAGCAACGTTTTAGGATGTTGTTTGTTAGCTAAAGTTAGTATGCACATAATGGTAATGGGTAGTTTGTAAACAAGGTTTAGAATGTTGTTGCTCTTCCTAAGTCAATGTTATCCTAGGTTGTTAATGAGACCTAGTGGACCTAGTTAGATGTTTAATGACCCTTAGACTTGTGTAAGAAAAGTCTTAGATTGGTCATATTTGTTGTTGAACTTGGTTATCACTTGCTCATGTGTGTTTGAGGTCCCCGGAGGATGGGCGACACTATATTGGGTTCGGGAATGGAGAGAGAGGATAGAGACCCCCCGGTCGGGTAACCGAAAGGGAAACCGGCTCTCCCTCAACTTAGTTCCCGGGGTCAATCAAGTGTTGTTTAGAAATATAAGAGATAAGAACTAAGGTTTAGTTATTGAGTTGAATGCTTATAGTGATAGGTATTAAGTTATGCGTTAAGATGTCGCCTCTGAACTTAATACGTAGATTGGTTGTCATATATAGGGGTATGCGTTGAGATGTCGCCTCTGAGCCCTATATGTGTTTGTTTGTCGTGTATGGAGGTATGCGTTGAGATGTCGCCTCTGAGCTCCATACATGTTTGGTTGTCGTGTCTGGGGTATGCGTTGAGATGACGCCTCTGAGCCCAGACATGTTTGAGTGATCGCGTCAGGACATGCCTTAAGTTGGCCTCTAAGTCTGACGAGTAGAGCAACTGCACAACGGGGCAGCTAGGTTGTCATACCTTACCCGGAGTGCAGGTGTTGGATGCTAGTCCATGCGTTGAGTTTTCGCCTCTGAGTCTAGTGTCTTGTGATGTAGTAGGGGAACATGCGTTGAGTTTTCGCCTCTAAGTTCCTTACTTTTGATTGTGAATTGGGTGCTAGTCCATGCGTTGAGTTTTCGCCTCTGAGTCTAGTGTCTTATTGATAGCCGGTCCATGCGTTGAGTTTTCGCCTCTGAGTCTAGTGTCTTATTGATAGCCGGTCCATGCGTTGCGTTTTCGCCTCTGAGTCCTTGCTTGAGATTGTGAATTTGGTATCTAGGTTATGCGTTAAGATGTGCGCCTCTGAACCTTTATACTTGTTGATTGATTTAGTATCTAGGTTATGCGTTAAGATGTCGCCTCTGAACCTTTTTACTTGTTGTTTTATATCTGATTGCCTTGAGATTGGTACAGTGTCAGATATGCATGATGATATTGATGATTATATTACATTGGGTATAGTTTGTTCATCCAAGGCATTGGATGACTCTTAAGTCAGTTTCGTAAATAGTTTGGACTGAAAGACCCCCCGATCCGGCAACCGGTAGGGAAACCGACTCTCCTTCCAAATGTTTTCCGAAGTTGGTAGAGAGCTGTGTATTAGTGATTGCATGATAGTTGAGATTCAGTTAATGAGATTTTATACTTCACATGTTTATATATGCTGGAGTATTCTGTTTGTATTCCTGTGTTACGTGTCATTACAAAAGGTGGCTAGGAGAACTCTAGTCACTCCCCACTGATTGTGGCGTACATGTTTACATGTATGTAGGTACATGCAGGATTGGCAGGGGTTGCTGAGAGCTAGCGAGTGATGATCCACTTATCATCTATGACTTACACATTACGATAGCTAGACTCTAGATTTTGATACAGTTGATGTTTTGAGTGCCTGTAGGGATGTTCCATCCCAGGCTGTTGTATATATTTTGCTTCAGTACTTAGACTGTTATACTTATCTATTTCTGTTTATATCAGTTTCAGTTTTCAGGTTTTAATTCACCTCGCATGTTTATGTTAAAAAAATTTAATTCCGCTGCATTTTTAATACTTTGTGTGATTTTATTTTCCGCTTTCGCAAGGGGTTTTACACGGTTAGCACAGAAGTGGTGAGTGGCACCGATATCTACCACCCATTTCGTCTTGCTTCCGACCAAGTTTCACTTCAGTAATCATATCAGCAATGATTTCATTATCCTCGGTCAGATTTGCTTGGGGCCTTTTCTCTTTCTTGAGATCTACATGTTGATTTCATTGATAAGCTTTGTGACCGGGTTTACCACAGATGTAGCATGTCTGAGAGCCTTTCTCGGACCTGTTGTCTTTTGTCTTCTTAAAGATTATACTCTTTTTTGGTGCATTTGGCTTTTTCTAAAATTTCTTTGCACCCCACGATGTCCCTTTGACCTGTCAAATTTAGACACAGAAGATTCAACAAGATTATTTTTGATAAAACTATCATTAGATAATTTTTCCTTTTCCTACTTTGTGTTAGCCTCTTCAATTTTGAGATGACAAACGAGCTCATCAAGAGTGAGATATTTCTTCTTGTGTTTAAGATGGTTGCGATATACATCCCAAGATTTGGGTACTTTTTCGATCAACACAATAGCCTACAACACCTCGCACATTTTCATTCTTTCGGACAGAATATCAGCTACCAAATTTTCATACTCATGGACTTATCCATAATGGAACGATCTTCTACCATATGGAAATTCATCCACTTTCCTACCACATACTTTTTCTTCCCTGCATCGTCCGCTCCATATTCCAAAGTTTTCCAAATATTCTTAGCAGATTTGTTATTGATAAAGAGATCAAAAATAAGATTAGACATATCACTAAGTAGTTGACCACGAACCAGCTTGTTGTGTTTTTCGTACTTGATTTTTTTGAAGTTCATAGTGATTGATATCATCAGTATCAGTGGATATTTCAGTACAGTCGGAAAACAGAACATAATCTACTTCAAGTTGATCAAAAAGTATGAGCATTTTTTGTGACCATCTTTTTTAATTGGTTCCATCATATTGTTCTAGTTTGGAGAGATCAGGAAGGATTTTAGATGTTGCGAAATCCATTTTCAGAATAAATAAAATTGCAGTAACGTAAAAGATTTTAAGTTAAAATTATGGGTTGTTAACTTGCTATATGAAATTTGATTATCTCCTTCAAAGTGTCAAATTAAAATATTAAGTTTTCAATTTAAAACCAAGGTTTATTATCTAAGAAGATAAATTGTGTTTCATATTAGGATCATTAGTGGCGGGTCTAGGATGTAATAAAATGGGAGGAGGAGTGAAATTTATAACATTAAAAAACGCCAAAACATAATCACTCGATTAATCTCGTCCCTAATATTTTGGGTTCTTATGGGATATTTACAAGATAAGTCCCTATAAGCAAAAACTTATATAAATATACAATGTTTGATAAATACTAAAACAATTTGATAATGAATAGTTTTAGTAAGGCATAGGAAAATGCAGTTGTAAGGCTTGATCCCGATTCCTGAGTTGTAATGATGGTGAGAGAATATTTCAACCATTGAACCACTAAACTTTGATGAAATATTAACACATAAATAAATATGTATAAGTTTTTTCCCCGATTAATGGGGATGATGGATCAGCCATTACCTCTATAAATCTGCCCTTGAGAATCATCTTACACATTTAAGTTAAAGTTTCCAAACTGGAGTTCTAGTTAAAATCTCGATTGTTCAACTTCAAAATTGAAGTTTTTAATTTGAAACTAAGTTTTGGAATTAAAACTTCATGTTAACATTGAGTTTATAAGTAAAGAGTTTTCTAGCTAAAATCATGAGCTTTTAACTTGAATTCAGAAAATTTTAAGCTAACATCTCCATCTCTACTTCTTTGCAACAACGTTACATTTTTCCATTTTCAACGAGGTTAAACAACTTTTTTACAAGTAGGGGAGACTCATAGAGCGAGGATGAATGAAAATCGTACACTGGAATAAAAAAAATGCAATTGAAAGTAATGTAGAAGTAAAGCCCTGCTTTTTATGGCTTTTTAGAGCTGAACTGATTTAAACTAAACAGAATGAAGTTGAATTGAACTGAACTAAACTGAATGAAGTTGAATTGAACTGAACTAAACTGAATGAAGTTGAACTGAACTAAATCGAACTGAACTGAACTGAACTGAAATGAATTCAATCGAGCTGGATTGAATTGAACTAGACTGAATGAAGCTAAAATTAATAGAAATGAATGAAGTTCAATTAAACTGAACTAACTAACTAACTAACGAACTAATAATAATAATAATAATAATAATAATAATAATAATATTACTTAATTAATAAAATTTTGCGGTTTTTTTTTAAAAAAAAATAATAAATAAAATAAATTATTAATAATATAATTATATACTATTTCATTAATTAATTTATTATTGTTATTATGACATTTTAAATACCTATCTAAAATAGATCCACCTTTTGGAACATCTGATATTTTTGTTTCTTTAGGAAGGGAACGGTTGATATTGCTACCTAGTGCATAGAGACCATACTTTAATTTTGTAGGTAATTTAAATATTATTTGTTGGATTCGGAATATTCGAATACGCTTGGGTATTTATCTCTTATTAGTCATCCAAACGTTAGAAGCCATGTGCCTGGATATAAGCATGCACCTCCTAGCGGAACATTTGAACCTTTCAATTATCGACATTCATCTTTGAGGATGACGGTTTAAACGTGTGTTTGGTCATAAGAGAAGGTGGAAGGTGTTAAAAAAACATGCCACAAATGACAACGAAATATCAACTGTCAATTATCGTTTCCACTTTTACACTTCATAATTTCATTCGGATGTATAAACTTGGTATACCAGTTATAGAACATCGAAGTACTCAAGGAAGAATAGATTCAAACATGGATGATAAAGTACGGAAAAAACTCGTGGACAAAATTCGAAAAAAAATTGCAGAAAAAATAGGGCGTGTTATTGATGTCCATAATGCCCACGATAATGAAACACATTAAGATGATGTGGAAGTCAAGAACGAAGCAACATAGATGATGTCTTTTGTGTTAATGATATCTATATTTTGAAGATTATAATTTTCGACTATGTTAACAAATATTACTATTTGAATGTTATTAAATTTTACTTGTCAAGTACCTTTTTTTTTACTCTCTCATGTTTCAATAATAATAATAATAATAACACCACCACCAACAACAACAGCAATAGGTGCAATAACAACTATAATAATAATAATAATAATAATAATAATAATAATAATAATACAGTGGGACTTATCGGTGCGTGCTCAGCTATCGTTTGGGTGTTTCCGGTGTCCTTGCCTTGTTCGGCTTGCTCCCGGGTTTTTGATGGCGATATCTTCGGGGATCACGTTGTCTCTTGCGTTAGTGATGTTGGTGTCAAACATCGGCATAACCTTGTTCGTGATACTCTTTTGGATATTTGCTACCGGTCGGGGATCTCTACTGGTCGGGAGGTGGATATTGGGTTGCTCGATGGTGCGGTTGGGCCTTTGCGGCCTGCGGATTTGCTGCTCTATTCTTGGGACAGGGGGCGCGATGTTTGTGTGGATTTGGTTGGGTCCTCTCCTTTGACTCAGTCGGGGATGGCTGCTTTTAGGGCAGAGTATGGATCGGATATCCGATCCGAAACCCTACTTCGGATCGGATATCCGATCCGAAAATCCAAATTTTTAGTATCCGTGATCTGATCCGAAATGATCGGATATCCGAAATTTAGTATCCGAAAATATCCGAAAATTTCGGATCAGTTATCCGATATCCGATATCCGTTCTGTGTATTTTATATATTGTCAAACTGTAATAAAAAAGAAAACTAGCGTAATACTAATTTCATTCGGTATATATTACAAAACATAAACCCGCTACCTATCAAGGAAAACTAGCGTAATATTGTGGATATTGGATATCGGATAACTGAAATTAGCTAGTACTTAAAATTGTGGATAGGTTCATTTACAGTTTTGTGAAATTAGCTAGCACTATTTATGGATCAAATCTCGAATACGGATCAGATATTAACGGATATCGGTTATCCGATCTGATATTTGATATCTAATCCAGTAACTTTCGGATATCGGATACCCAATTTTTAAAACCTGATATCCGTATTTGATCCGATATCCAAATATTTCGGATACGTGTATCCAAACCGAACCACTTTTCGGATCAGATATCCATTATTTCGAATCAGATACAGATCGGATATCGGATAATTTGGATAATCGTATTTTTTACTCAGCCCTAGCTGCTTTTGTGCCAGGAGGGGTAGTGGTTGATGCTGCTAGGAGGAAGTGCGCCAAGTACAGGGACTTGTGCACGGGGCATGGTTATGGCTTCTTGCCTTTCTCCTTCTCTTCTTTGGGGGAATTAGGGGAAGATGTTGTTTCCTTGCTCAAGCGGATTCAGAAGTTTGTTGTGTCCCAGGATGCCGGATCGCGGAACGCTGCTTTTATTTTTTCTCGCCTTAGTTTTGCTATTGCTAAGGGAGTGGGCGCCCAACTAGTTTCGCGGGTGCCCACAAATTTCATGTAATTTTTCCTTTATTTTTAGTAAAAGTTCCCGATTCATAATAAAAATAAATAAATAAATAAAATAATAATAATAATAATAATGTGGGTTGAACATAATAAAGTCGAGCTGAATTGTACTAAATTGAATGAAGTTGAACTGAATGAAGCTGAGGCGAACTGAATTAAGCTAAACTAAAAGCAGCTGAAAATAAATCAAAAAACATGATTTAACTAGGGGCTTTCTAATATCAATAAAAAAGACATAATTGTTGGTATATGTTACTTTGATGTACTTAGCAGATAAATGGTTAATCTTATATGTTAAGGCTCTCTTTGTTAAGATAATATCCAAAGATAGCAATCAAAGATGCAATCCTTAATTGTTGAAACAAATCCTGCGTGATTTGTGCATTCATTATTCTTCCCTGTAATTAGTTATTTGCTACCTTAATTATCTTCCTTATTTTAGGATACATATTTCTTGTATAGGTTAGAATATTCCCTCTATCATTATATATACTCATGTAATCTTACTGTAATAATCATCAATACACAAAATACATTCTCATATTTTCTATATGGTATCAGAGCTTTGAACCGTGAGAAGGTGGTTAGGGTATCGGATTTATTTTTTAACGGGTATAGCCAAAAGTAATGTGAGTAATGGTCTAAAAATATGACGTAGTATTTAAAGGAGTCATTGGACACAATGGGTGAAGTCCATACATCAGAATAGACTAAGTCGAAGGGTGCTGTAGAAACAAGAGTGTTGGTTGAGAAAGGAAGTTTGTGGCTTTTGTTGATTAAACATGAATTACAGTGCGAAAAATCGGAAATACGAAAATTAAAATTAGCATTTAATAAACGTAAGATTTAAGTTGAAGGGTGTCCTAGACGAGCATGCCACGCACAATAGGCTCGAGGACTTATTGGTTACTAGTGCTTGTGGTGGCTTGGTGGAGGGATGCCAGAGATACGATCCAGCTGTGAATGTTCCTTCAAGTAGGGTTTCCCCCGTCTTGGTTTCCTTAAAACAAAAAGAGTTGGATGAGAATAGTGCATAAGCGTTATTATCGGTGCAAAATTGCTTAACAGAAAGTAAGGGTCGGGATATTTGGGGAACAACAAGGACATTGGAGAAAAATAAAGTGTGAGTAGATGTAGGGATAGAAAAAGAACTGAGATGGGAGATAGACAAGGATGAGCCATCTCCAATCAAGAGATCATCCGGTCCGTCATATGGTGTATGGAATGCAAGAGTGTTAAGATCGTTGGTGATGTGGTGGGAGGCTCCACTGTCTATGAGGTAGGAAGTAGAAGGGTCGGGATTGGTTGTGGCGGTATGAGCAGAAGGTTGTGGCTGTCGGGTTGGTGGTGGGGGGAAGATGACATTCTGGTATGCTTTTTGAAAATCAGGACAATCACGGATGACATGTCCGGTAGCACGGCAATATTGACATCGTCCCCGAAACTGATTTGGTGGTTGAGGCGTGTTAGAGGACCCTCTGTTTTGATAGTTTGTAGAGGATTGGTAAGGTTGACGGTGGTGGGTGTGGTTATTGTTGTAGCGATGTTGTTGATAATGGTGTCGAGTGGAGGCAGCATGTGCCGAAGGAGAGAAAGCAGTAGTGTTGGAGGATGTGGATTGATGTTTAACAGTTAATTCATGTTGAATTAGTTTCTCGTGAAACAATTCAAATGAAATAGGAGTATCCCGGGCACGAACAGCATCGATTACGGGTTTATAAAGATCGTAATCTAAGCCGCTAATGATTTGAGAGGTGATGTCCTCGGCATCCATAGGTTTGCCGAGTTGAGCTAATTGGGTGGTGCAATTTTTTATGGCGAGCATGTACTCGGAAATTGTTTTGCCAGTGTGGGTTACTGTTCGAAGACGATCCTTCAATTGAAGGATATGTCCCCGACTCGGATTGGCATAGGTGGTGGCAAGGGTTGACCAGGCGGCATGAGATGTGGTTGCATCAAGGAGAACGGGTGCTACGGCATCATCAAGTGTACCGGCTAAAGCTCCTAAAATAAGTTGGTCTTGCCGGAACCAGGTTTTGTATGCGGGGTTGGGTATGGGTTCTGGTTTTGGGTTTTCCGTGGTGGCAGAGGGTAGTTTAGTTTTTGGTGGGGCTGTCACGGAACCATCAAGAAAAGCAAATAGGCCGAAGCCTTGGAATAATCGGCTAATCTGATAGTGCCATGCTCTATAGTTGGTTGGTGTGAGTTTAGTACAGGTGGGGAATGATACGGATATGAGTAGGTTGTTGGGTTCAGCGGAGTTTGGGATAAGGGTGTTGCTGGTGGCGGCCATGGGTGTATCGTGGTGGGTACATGCAGCGGAAACAAGGAATAGTATGAGGATCGATGTGAATCCTGATACCATATAGAAAATATGAGAATGTGAGTAATGGTCTACAAATATGACGTATTAAAGGAGTCGTTGGACACAATGGGTGAAGTCCATACATCAGAATAGACTAAGTCGAAGGGTGCTGTAGAAACAAGAGTGTTGGTTGAGAAAGGAAGCTTGTGGCTTTTGTTGATTAAACATGAATTACAGTGCGAAAAATCGGAAATACGAAAATTAAAATTAGCATTTAATAAACGTAAGATTGAAGTTGAAGGGTGTCCTAGACGAGCATGCCACAATAGGCTCGAGGACTTATTGGCTACTAGTTCTTGTGGTGGCTTGGTGGAGGGATGCCAGAGATACGATCCAGCTGTGAATGTTCCTTCAAGTAGGGTTTCCCCGTCTTGGTTTCCTTAAAACAAAAAGAGTTGGATGAGAATAGTGCATACCTATGTTTTGAACCAACAACAAACAAATTGTACACATCACGCCATGTTCGGTTCATCGAAACCGAATTCCCATACATTCAACTGTCCAAGTCATCTCTTATACCCTTACCCACTCCAAATCAATGGTGCAATCTCACTATTCCTCTACTTTCACCTAGCATTTCCACGGTCACAACACCAACACCAAACCTCATGCCATCATCATCACCAACGCCTTCAACGCCTAACCCCCTTGTCATCCTCCTCATCCTCTGTTACACCTCCAACCCCTGTCTTAAACCCCTCCACTGTCATGTCTAACCAACCAGCCCCAACATCCTCCCCTCCACCACCGCCACCACCCCCAATCCCTCAACCTCTCCATAGGACCCGACTATCCAATAACATTATTAAAACGAATCTTAAGTACAACACACGCACCAACCCGAAACTTGCCAAGGCTGCCACTCTCAATCTCACCTATACCACTCCAAACACAACCAAACAAGCTCTTGTCAATCCTCAATGGCGCCAAGCAATGATCGAAGAATTTGAGGCATTAACTCAAAACCAAACTTGGACCTTAGTCCCTCCTAACCTTGCCCCCAATGTTGTTGACTGCAAATGGGTATTGATTATTCTGAGACGTTCAGTCCAGTCATTAAACCAACGACAATACGTTTAATTCTTACTCTTGCCGTCACTCATAAATGGCATTTACACCAAATTGACATTAACAACGCTTTCTTGCAGGGCCGGCTCACTGAATCAGTTTTTATGGAACAACCAGCTGGATTTATAGACTCCACTAACCCCTCTTATGTGTGCAGACTCAACAAGGCTATCTACGGTCTTAAACAAGCACCGCGCGCATGGTACACCGAACTCAAAGAATACCTACTCCACTCAGGTTTTCGCAATTCCTTGTCGGATCCGTCTCTTTTTATACTAAACAACACCATCACCACCTTCTATGTCCTAGTATATGTTGACGAGATAATAGTAACTGGCCCAAACACGACCCATATAACCAATTTTATTTCGCAAATATCAACCAAATTTTCACTAAAAGACCTTGGTCCGTTGTCTTACTTTCTTGGTATTGAAGTCACACCAACCAAAACCGGTTTACACCTTAATCAAACAAAATACCTACATGACTTATTAGTTAAATTTAAAATGGACAATGCAAACCCAGCGTCAACCCCCATGTTACCACACCCACCATTAACTAAAGACCCGGCTGCCCCAATCGAAAACGAATCAGATTACCGATCAATAGTTGGCAGCTTGCAATATTTATCACTCACCCGACCCGACATAGCCTTCTCTGTTAACAAACTGGCACAAATTCTCACTCACCCAACTGTGACCCATTGGGCTGCTCTTAAACGGCTGCTTCGTTACCTGAATGGCACAATCCACCTCGGTATTCATCTAACAAATTCATCACCACTATGTTTACACGCGTTCTGCGATGCGGACTGGGGAGGTGACCCTCATGACTATCAGTCTACAACAGGATATATAATATACTTAGGCGGTAATCCTATTTCTTGGTCATCTAAAAAGCAAAAAAGCGGTATCTCTGTCATCTACCGAAGCCGAGTTTCGAGCTGTCGCTGCTACCTCCTCCGAACTGCTATGGCTAAAGAACTTACTGCTTGAACTTGGTATATCACCTCGCACGCCACCTACAATCTACTGTGATAATTTAAGTACAACGCACTATTCCGCCAATCTCGTGTTTCACTCGCGAATGAAGCACGTTGCTCTTGCCTTCCACTTCGTCAAGGAACAAATCCGTCAAGGCTTCATAAGAGTTCAACACATTAACGGGTCTGATCAGCTGGCGGATACTCTCACAAAATCGCTCCACAAGCCACGGTTCATCATGCTTTCATCCAAGATTGGCCTTCGCTATCACCCGTCCATCTTGAGCGGGAATGTTAAGATAATATCCAAAGATAGCAGTCAAAGATGCAATCCTTAATTGCTGAAACAAATCATGCGTGATTTGTGTACATTCATTATTCTTCTCTGTAATTAGTTATTTCCTACCTTCATTATCTTCCTTATTTTAGGATACATATTTCTTGTATAGGTTAAAATATTTCCTCTATCATTATACATACTCATGTAATCTTACTGTAATAATCATCAATACACAAAATAAATTCTCATATTTTCTATACTCTTATCTAACGATTTGTATTTGTGTGGTATTCATTTTATTATTCTTGTACTTGTAAAAAACAATTGAGTGGATATGAAGGAAGATCTCTCATAACTCCTCCTAACATTATTTGATTGGTTATACAACATTGTTGTATTAATTTAAGATTCTCTTAAGTCTGAATTTACGCAAAAGTATATATCCTTTCATTTGTCTCACGACTCCACTCTATACTATGTTTTTTAACGCATGTTAACGTCTATTTTACGCGGTAATATTATTATTTATGTATTTGCAAAAATTATACTCTCTCTAATCGACACAATGCTAACATGGCCTACTTGGGAGAAAAATGGGTTCATTTTACCGGTTGTAGTGTGAATCAACACTAAAACTTGAGAGATACGGTCTTTCAATAAATTATTGAGAGACCATTCTTTTGTACCATTTTATTTGTATTTCGTAACTCTTTTGTCATTGATTGTATCATAGTAATTTCGTACCTATATTTACATAACAAATGTACTAAGTTTATGTTTAATCATCTTTTGTACCTATTTTATTACTTTTAGTACCACTTTTTCCTAAATTTGTACAATAGTCTCTCAATAAGCTTATTAAGAGACGGTCTCACACAAAAGACCAACTGGTGAATCAAATGGAGTGAAAATATATTTTCACTTGTATATTAAGTGAAATTTGAAATTAAATACTCATTTATAAATTACAAATTCTCATTTGTTTAAGACGGAGCAAATAATGACTCATTTGCTTAGATATGACCAATTATTTACTCTTCTTTAAACTTATTTATTTTTATCTTATTAATACAAGTAGATATTACTTAGCCGTCTTAAAGGAGACTTGGTTTTCATAAATAGCTTACAAAAATAGAAAGTACGATTGCGAAGTAGAATGAAAGGAGTAGTCCTAACTCCTAATAATTCGTTTCTTATAAAAGTGGTTGAATTGCCTAAGTTTATGCAATAGATAGTAAAGTTAATCTTCCTTAAACAATCACTTCATCATGTGCCGTCTGACACTGTCAATGTAGTTTTCTAGTGTCCCCGCCACACGTTGGTGCCACACGTGGGTTCCGACTTTTGGTAGCCAGATTAGCAACAACCCACTTTCTACTGCCCCCGCCATTCTATCCTCACCATTTTGTTTGGCACAACTTAGGACTAATTGGAACAACCATAGACGAGACTATGTTTAAAATTTTTTACAAACCCAAACTTAATCATTGTTCTAAGCAATGAAGATTCACCTAATAAAATCGCTCTAAAAAGCTTTTTTTTTTAGTTTGCATAAAGATCATCTCCAGTATTTGTTGGGCATCTAAGGGTTGAATGAAATGAGTTATGATTAAGGCCTATTAAAATTCAGTTGGTCTAAATCTGTATTACAGGCGGAGGTAAAGGGTATCCGAGAAGTTTTACGTTGGGTTAGCGATAATGGTTTTCTACATTTGGACATGTTTTATGATTGCCTACAGATCTTATTCCAGATCACAGGAGTGGGGAATGAACACCATTTGACGCAAGAAATACTTCTCGAAATTGAAGCTAATCTACCTTTTTTCCATTGAATTAGCTTTAGTTTTATTCCTAGAAACCTGAACTCTGTGGCTCATCGCCTAGCGAAACGAGTCATGAATTTGTAAGGTCGTATGTTACCGCTGCAAAAAAAAAATCAGTTAAATTTGTACTCCCTCCTATTCCATATTTTCTTCCCTATTTCCTAAAACGAATTATTCAGGTTTTCTTCCCCTTTCCTATTTTAGAAACTTTTATTCTTATTTTATTCATTTCTTTCTCCTATTATCAAACCCCACCCAACCTTTTTACTCCTATTTTATTCTTTTTTAATGCTTTTGGCCCCACAATTTCTTTATTTAATTCCTAATTATTCATCCCTCTCTTCTATCACCAAACCCCACCCAATTTTTACACTTATTTTATTCTCCACCTTAATATTTGTGCCAAATACAAAAGGGAAGAAAATATGGAATAGGAGGGAGTATCATATAAGAGTTAGACGAAAAAATAATTTAAGGAAAAACCTTCAGAGAATACGAGGCATAGTAGATATTAGTTAAATATTTGGTTTTTTTGGGTACAAAAAGAGGGCGGAGCCCCGATAAGAAAAAACTAGTTGTTCCCTATTACACGAGGAATAGCAACCCAAATATGTCTTCTCTAAGGATAACTCATAAATGCATTTGAAACTTGTAGAAATTGAATGTTGGTACTTGATGAGACGCCTTGATTTGCTAGATAGTCGGCTGCTCCTAGGGATGGCAGTGGGTTGGATCCCCGACCTAAACCCTCATGGTCGGACCTAATGGGTCGGGTATGGGTCTGAATTTTTGAGACCTACTCGGGTATGGGTCTTATATAAAAACATCGGTCCGGGTCCGGATCTTGGTGTTGGGACCCTACCCGGCCCTTAGACCTTTATATTTATTATAAAAAGAAAAAAAAAATAACACATACGAACGTCAATAACCCAAATAATACACACACATACGACCTTTATTGGTTATCACTAATATATTATACGCATATCTAAATAACCAATCAGAGTAACGAGGAAATTGATGAAAATGATAAGTTTGGGTACTAGGTAAATGATATAATTTAGGGAAAAAATTGTTTTGTCAAAGAAAAAAGCATGCCCTATGGTAGACGCTACCTTTACCCGGACCCTCTAGCTCGGGTATGGGTCCATAAATTTCAGATCCTTTTGGGTATGGGTCGGATATGGGTCCAAGGTATGTGACTCAGGGTCGGGTCCGGATCTTGCTGGACCCTACCCAGACCTTACCCATTGCCAACCCTGCTAGCTTCTCCATTTGCTTCTCTGTAAGTATGCTCGATTCTAGTCACCTAGTTGGAATCGTTGACCAATGCCTTGCATCGCTGGACGATAAACTTTAGGTCATTACTGGTAAGTTGGTCTTCTTTGATAATTGCGACACAAGAGGCATTGTCCATATGGATTAACAGTTTCTTGATGTTGAGAGACTTTGCATATTACAACCCAGCTAGAAGGCAAGAAGCTCAGATTTCATTGATGAACAGATACCACACGAGAAGTAGAAAGCAGAAACAAAGTTACCCGTTTCATCTCTAAGAATACCCCCTCCCCCTGCTTGACCCGGATTACCTTTGGGAGCTCCGTCAGTATTTAGTTGGATCCATCCATGTGGTGGAGGAAGCCATTAAACATGTATCTCAGTTCTAGGTGGTTTTGGTTGAGAAATGAAGATATCATACATGTCGAAAGCTTGTTTCGAGCAAGCAAACTGGTGATAGAGAAAGCTCATAGGTTCCGTGGGGTTTTCATTATACCTTCCAAACACAATATTGTTCCTCCTCTTCCAAATCCAAAAGCAAGTAATAACGAATTGCATAGGCCAATCGGCATCTCGGGTGATGACCTCATTTTACAAGCATTTATGGATAACCAAACAGCAAACGGATTCGTAAAAAAATCGGTACTGGAGGGAGGAATTCCTAGCATGTACCAGATTTGTCTTAAGATGTGGCAGGACCGAAGGCGGTGGTCGATATCTTCCTCATTATTATCGCTGCACACGGGGCACATAGGGTCATCGCTTAAATTCCTATGAACCTTACTGACATTGACCATAAGCTTATTATGTCCCGCGTGCCAAAGGAACATTCGAATACGTTGTTGAACTGGGAGGCGTCATATGGTACGTCAGTCAGGATCCTCTGTGTTCGTGGAAGTAACAAGGCCATGCAAAAAGCCAAGAGCATATTTAATAGTAAATTTTCCAGATGACGTCCCATTACAATAAATTCGTTGCAAGTTCCGTCGCAAACTATATTTTGCAACGGAATTAGGGTCCGTTGCAAAAAGTTTGTCGCAAATACACTGTTTTTTTTTTAAATGTGGAAGTCTTACCTTAATCTCCTCCGTCCAATCAAATTTGTCTAATTATTTTCTATCAGTCTTCAAAATACTAGTAAGTGTGACAAGAAAAGTTAATTCGCTCTATCACATTTTTGATGGATTTCTATGTAAAGTTTTTAAAAAGAAGATTTTTGAAACCACTTCTTTTAAAGGTGATATGGGGTTAAAACAAGCGAAAGCCTCTCATGGGGTACTAGGAGCATTATCCATAGTCTCAACATTTTTTCGGATAATTAATATTGGTTGTAAACAAGGTTTGGCTTCTACCTGGGTGTTTAAGATAATACGCCCTAGGTCGTTGGGGAGCGTCCTGGACCGAATAAGGATACTCACAATAAATTTTGGCCACCTTTTGCACCTTACGATAAGGGATTTGCGACTCGACAATGGGGTGTGGAATAAGGCTTATATTTCTGAAGATGTTTTTTTATTGGAGGCATACCAATGCTGGTATGTATACAGTAAAGAGCGGGTATGGTAATTATTTTTCTAAGCATATGAGGGATAAGGGGACGCCAAAGGACCACTCTAGACTCAACGAGTCTAAGTGCGTGTTTTGTAAGAATAGAGTATGGAAGCTACCGATTTCACAAATGTGTTCCTATGGAAGCTACTTATGGATATGTTGTCTATTGGGAATGACTTTGCTATGAGAAGAATTTAAGCGGATAATAATTATGTCTTATGTCTGGTGGAAACTAACTATTTGAAAATTCTTGGGCATCTTTTTCGCAACTACCGGGTGACCAGAAGGTTTTGGGTGAGTTTCACATTAGGTGTTAATGTGTCTCATGACGGAGGTGTTGGTGTTGGTGATTGAGTTTTAACTTGATTAAATTCCTGGGTCGCTACTGGAGGATGATGTCGATAGGGTATCGCGGTTCGTTGTGATGTTCTGGTGCATTTGGTTGGTAATAAATTTCATCTGGTTTAAATTTTTTTTTTCATTTTAGTGGTTTTATAACCCGTGAAATTAAATCTTAAACACTGTTCAAAAGGCTTTGGAATGTAAGCAAAGTGAAATGGGTGTGGATTCTCACATAGGGTGCAGTTTAGAGGAAGGAAGTAATGCGTTGTTTTGGGACGAGTGTCCGGTTTACGTGGTGGGAGGTTGTGGGAGTTGTAGGGTTGCTCAGAAAAAGGTGGATGCAGGATGACTTCAAACTTATGAGTCATTTGTAGGATCGGTAGTTTATGGCGATGATGGTCTGGTCAGTTTTATAGGAAGTTTTAAGACAAAAGCTGAATCAGCTATGCAAGCGAAAGCTCTGGTATTCGTCATGTATTGACTTGGGCCAGCGAGAAAGGGTTTTATCATCTGGACATATTTACAGACTCATTCAGTTACTCAATCAACTTGCAGGTGGTGCAATGACTCACCACTTGGTGTGAGGAAATTTTGAGGACATAACTGCTCTATTTTAGTTTTGTAACTGCCTATATTTTAATTTTTTACCTAAGAATCTTAATTTTATAGCTCACGACCGTGCTAAGAGTGCCTTTAAATTTGTAATCACCTTGCTTTATGGTTGGCAAAAAACAAGTTGTAATAATTCTACATCTTTGTAATACCATAATTACTCTCATCTATAATACTTTCTAAGTAATCATTCAGTAACAATTCCATCTTTTTGCTTCATAATTCATACTAGAATCCTATAACAATGATAAATTTTAAACTAACTATGTGAGTTATTTCTTGGAAAATATGAAAAATAAATTGTGGATCTTATATTATCGTATGAGACGGTCTTATATTATAATTTATAAGATGCTCTATTTGTATAAAAATCAAGCTTTTATTGGCAATAATAACTGAATGGTTTTTGTAGAGAAGAACTATCTCACGGGGTGTGAGATTCTCTCGTTCCAAAATTTGTGACTGCAGACACTTTGACAGTCACATAGACAAATAATTAGGAGTACATGTTAGAATTTCTCCTGCATAAGTCACGATTAGAATGATCATCAAGATTAAACTTCTTATATTCTGACCTAACCTAGGGTCCGACCCCGGACACGTTTGATAAGTCTATTACTTAACCATAAGAGTATATGTAAAAGCTTCACGTTAATCATGATTAGGGCAATCGTCAAGATTGAACTCCTCCTCCATATTATCTAACATAAGATTCCCACAATCGTAATCACCTTTGTTAACCATCACCTTCGCCAAAAAGGATGCCAAAACATGTTCTCTTAATAAGCTCATCAATTTTCCGCAACTTTGTTGTATAGCACCAACAATAAAACCCGTAGTAGTCAATTCCATAACTCTCCATCTTCGCTCTTGTGCATATTTGCTTAATGCATCTTTGATTCGTACATAAGCATCTTGTAATTGCAACTTATTTGTAACCGTACAGCATTGTAACTTGGCTTGACCAATACATTTGGCAAGGACGATTGCATCTTCCAAAGACGAGCACCCCCCTTGACCAAGGTCAGGTGTCATGGGATGAAATGCATCACCGACGACACAAACATTATTTTTGCTTATATTTCCCCAAAATAGTTCCCATGGCGGTCTTAAGCTTAATGGCGAAAATAGGATATCTTCATCGGTAGTTTTCTCTATGATTTCTAGTATGTTTGTAGGTACACGTTTGAGATTACCTAATACAAACTGCTTCATTTTTGCTTGATTATCTTTTAGTCCTTTCTCTGTCATGACAAATAAAGCGCAATAAAAATTAGGCCACATAAGGCAAAGTCGGTGAGCTACTCAATAATTTACACGAAAAAAATACTGAGTGACTTTGCGAGTTTAGTTGATAGACTCGAAAAAAACCGGGTATAGAAAAAGACAAGTTTACCATTTGGATAATTTGTTTCTACATCATCTCTTCTAAATAGTTTGATTATTTTTGAACTATTGTACAAAAATAAGATTAGTATAAACTTTGGGAAATTTGGTGTTTGTTTTTTTTTTCAAATAAACACTATGTTTAGATGAGAATCGAACCCCAGACTTCATGGCTGATGCAGCATATATATATATATATATATATATATATATATATATAAATCACCAAATTTTCAGTTAAAAGCATCACTTCATATGCACAAACCTTGATCAGATGGTGGCCATATATAAAACCAGTATACACTTGTGTCATCGCAAGGAACAATTCCAAATCGAACTCCATTGCCTATGCACTGTAGAAATACAGGCTCGAGCTTATGAACTCCTGTAAAATGTGCAAATCCCCTTATAGACCACCTTCCATCAAAACGGGGCTTCTTAAATCTTAGCCATTTCGCTACTACTGAATTTACTCCATCTGCACCTATCAACACCTATTCCGACAAAAATAAGTTTATATACGGAGTATGTAAAACCCGACAAATAACATAGATGTTGATGTTCTTGACTGAACACTGAACAGTAATGTTAATACCTTGGTTGTAAGAGTAGAGCCATTGGCAAGATGCAACATTTTGAAATAGCCCATATCTTCAATATAATCCACTTTTGTCGAAAACATTATATAATCTTTGGGAAGTTCTTTCGCAATGGCTTCTAAAATCGCTTTCCTCTCCACAAAGCGTGCTTCATAGGTACCACTACTTTCATAAAAAAAGATGATCCAAGACGATATTATTATCAGAAACCAAGTTACTCTGTATCTCACAATAAGTTGAAAAATCGAGTAACAATTGTCGATTAACAAGAAGAGATGTACTTACTGTCTTCTTTTACTGTTCAGTGAAGTCCTTGAAATTTGGCGCCCTGTGTTTGTTGACAGCCAAACCATCCTACAATTATGAAAATCGAGTTAACAACAAATCTCAACATATATACTTGTCCGTCCCGTTCATTGTTTACCTTTGATTTTGACACAAAGACGAAGCAGCAGTGAGTAGGGGGTCATTTGGTGGTTAAAGTTAATGAATGACTAGTGAACAATTATGCAATTGGATGATCAAACTACTTATAAAAATGTAAATAAATGAATGAGACACTCAAAAATAAAATAAGCAAAAAATGACCGGACAATGGAAGTACTTACTAGTTACTAATGTGGTGAGTTTAAGTGAACGGAAATGAAACGAGTTACTCCTAACGTTACGTGCGTGATTACATCTTCGTTTTTACAATTGTGGGTTTAGAGGTTAATGATCCAACCCCTGTTTACTTTTGAAAACCGTGTGTAAATGAAACGAGTTAGCTCAATAATAAGCGAGACGACTTACTAAAAATCGAACCTACACGGCTACACTCGACATACAACGTATATTGCAAATGATGTTAACTAATGCAATGAAAGTACTGACTCGAGAATTTGGGTATGATGTTGACGGAGAGAATCGGCAACACCAAGAGCATCCAAAGCAATCCAAGCATTGTTCCACATGGCCATAGCAAAGCCAGAGCATCTCAGACTATCCGAGGTTTCGAGCACCAAACTCTTCAATCCCAGTCGATGAAGAGCGAGTGCCGTTGCTAGTCCCCCTATTCCCCCTCCTACTATCACTATTTCTTCCATTTTTATTTTTAAAGGCAGTCTAATTATTGGTTATGAGGTTAACTACTGTCCTATGATTCTAATTATATATAGTAATATTTATTAGCTTAACTTGTAATATTAGTTACATGACGTAGTGACGTACCATGCTTACTTTAACGTATCATGTTACTATAAGGCCATTTAAAATAGAAAAAACACCTTCCAAGGGTTGGACATGTAGATAATTCCATATAGAACCATTAATTATTAGGATCACATGATTAATGCCACGACAAAGACTCTCTCTTTATAGTCAATTCATTTTGCTTTTTATTATTTAGGTCTTTTTAAATCTTGTGCATATGATTGTGCCCCTATATGTACTCCCTTAATTTAATTCAATTTGCTACATGTTATATAGTAATATATTTGATAAATTTCCAAAATTGTAACAACGGCAAGGCGTGACATAATTATTTTATACAAAAACTTAAAAATTAGTGCTAAACTATTTTATGCAAAAACTTTAAGGCTAATGAGCACTAAAAGAGGGTTTAAAATACTTTTTGTAGATGTCTCCCAATAACACTATTGATTGACAGCCTCTTTAAAATCATTGTGTTCTATACTTTATTAATATTGTTTCTTGATGGTGTGAGTTAAAATAAATGTAAACAAATTTCATAATTAGTGAATATCAATTTATCACTCTAAGAACTTGTTTGATTCACCACATGAAAACTAAATTTCTTTAGAACTTTAATTCATAAGAATTTGCACATCATAAGTTGAAGCAATATCGTTTGGTTGAATATAAAACTCCAGTTTACGTAAAATTCATAAATTAAATCTTCGGAAAGTTCTATTTCCTGTAAGATTGTCGTCAAGTAAAACTTACTTTTTATTAATTGCTAATAGTCTATATTTTTCTCCTTCTTTTAGGCAAAATATAAGAGTATTATATAGAAATGAAATCGAAAGCGTTACAAATAATTAAAGGCAACATACCAATAAGAATAATTGGGATGTCAACCCTCACGAAACACCAAAGCCCAACAACTAGATACATCTCTGTTAAAAATAACGATCAGACGCATCCCAACTCAATACAAAAAAGGTTAAAAAAACTAGATAGGTTAAACCTATTTCAGTACGATTCCTTTTTCTTCTCCATATCGACTCCATCTTCATCATCCTCTTCTACTCCTCACAAGTTATCATCTTCATCTGCCACCTACATCCAGCATTATTTATTAAACGTCTTAGAAGTAAACTCATACAAACTAAGACCATCCTGAATAATAAAACAACCCCCAACTTATTTCGGTTGTTATTGCTTAAAAGTTACTCCGCTTACAAGACTTTTACTTTGGATTACTCCGCCAAAAGACTTCGTGCTTAAAGCTACTGCGCAATAAGGCTTTTGCTTTGTACTCCACCAAAATATTTCATGCTCAAAAGCCACTCCGCTTCGAAGATAATTCTATCCTAGAACTTTGATAAGGTTCTGCTCGGTTTACAATGCAAGACACGCGAATCTTAATGGTGTTCACACAATGAACATGGAGAAAACGTTTAAGTTTTTAACACGAGATTATCGAACAAGATTTGAATGACTAGGTGCAACTAACTCAGCTCGTTAAAAAAACTCAAAAGATTAAAATAAACTTGCAAAATATGACTCAATAATTTTTAAGTGGAAAACGATTTTGCAAAGATGATTTACTCAATTAAAGCTTAAGTCTTTTTTCAGTTTTAAACCCATTGTTGCACATACACTTGTTAAAATGAATTAAGCATGGTATTTATTAGGGCAAAGTATAGATCGGATATCTGATCCGAAACCCTACTTCTGATCCGAAATGTTCGGATATCCGAAATTTAGTATCCGAAACTATTCGAAAATTTCGGATCAGTTATCCGATATCCCGAGATCCGATTAATGTAAATATATATTGTCAAAACTGTAATAAAAAAAAAAGTAGCGTAATAAGATTGAAAATGTGGGTTTGTGAATGTGGAATTGTGGATTATTGGTTTTGTTAATGAAAAGAAATTAAAATTTACGGTTTTGTAGACAAGGGTTATTTACGGTTTTGTGAATGACGGTTATTGAGTGAAATAAAATTAGCTAGTGTTGTTTTATATTTATGGATTAAATCTCGGATACGGATCGGATATTACACGGATATCGGATATCCGATCCGATATTTCGGGTATCGGATATCCAAATTTGTAAGCCTGATATCCATATCTGATCTGATATCCAAATATTTCGGATACGGGTATCCGAGCCAAACCACTTTTCAGATCAGATATCCATTAATTCGGATCAGATACGGATCGGATGTCGGATCATCGGATTTTTTGCTCAGCCCTATTATTTATAATGTTCAAATAGTGTATATTTCACATCTAAACAACACACAAAATTATGTTCCAAATAATGTAAACAATTGGTGCTTGGGCAATACTTTTGTTTTCTTGAACAAGAAAATTGTGACCCCTTATGCAAGTCACAAGTTCTCAACACAAGAAATCAGTTTTCTTTATCAAGTAAACTTGTTGCTCACACACTAACAAATACGAAGTATGGGTTATATTTTGTACTTTCTCCATTTATTTTATTTCTTCCCATTTCATATTGCACATGGATTAAGGGTATGTATTAAAAAAATGATAAAGTAATGAAAGGAAGGCAACAAGTGGGGTTAGTAATGAAAAGAGAGTATTTTTTGTAATAAAAAAATGATAAAGTTGTCATTTGGTTGTCTAAAATAGGAATGAAAAGAAATGGGAAGATAATAGGTAATTTGTCAAATAAGGGAAATGGGAAGAAAATAGGAAAATGGAGGAAGTATCAAGTAAGAGCGTATTTGGTGGTGTTCAATGGAACCATAAACATTGCCAAATATGTAAAAGTGAACAATCCATTTTTGGTAAGAGTCTTTTTGTGCAAGCAACCTCTTTTCCAAGAAAGAAATCAAAGCTTTCTTCTCTATTTATAACATCAAACCAGATTTTTCTAAAGTGTATAAGGTTTGTTGAAAGTTTGGAAAGCCATTCGCAAAAGTTTAATTATTTTTGAAATTTTTCTTCCAAAGACGAGTTGGAATCCACATTGGACTACACCGTGTATTCCGAAACACTTAGACAATAAACTAAGTTTAATGATCCCTTACAAGAGTTACAACACTATGACTCTAACATTGACATTCTTCAACTTTGATCATCCTTGCGCAATCTTCATTGACAATTATAGCTCTTGAGGTACAAGATTAATACTTAAGCGGCACACAATAAACCATAAAATTAATCTGTCTTAAGGCATAATCAATAGTGTCTTAATCAAATTGGATCTATTCACTCTTTAATCTTTATTGCCTTGCTTTAAACTTAAAAGTAATAGATGGTTCATTACTACTAACAAAACCAATATAAAATTATTGTCCATTTTTTGTCTCATCAAAATACTTAGAATCGTCCTCGATCGTAATAATAGTAGATTGTTATAAAAGTGATTGACTTATTACGTAAATCTTTATGCAGTAGATAGTGATAAGAGTTGCTCTAAAATCACGGCGTGGGTCCATAAAACAATCACGTTCTTCATGTGTGATCTGACATTGTCAATGTAATAAACATGTGGTACCAACTTTTTCGAGTGCCCTTGCGATTCATTAATCACCATTTTGATTGGCACAACCTACGCAGTAGGCAGCGGTTGGACGGTTGGACCAAGGAGGATTCATTGAATATAAATGAGACTACTCGAAAAAGCGACCCAAGATCATTTTTTAGGTCTTGTTTATGACCGATTATCTATCATAAATTTATAACGGATCAAGTATTATTTATAGGCATAAATAAGACAAAAAGTATGCTGTATGAGAATCTCAAAAGATTTGTCTTTATCTTTTCAGATGAGTTTTTTGACTCGTTATAAATTTGTGACGGATATCGATCGTCACAAATGAGAATTTATGATGATTAAAAGAATGAAATAGTGTATAATATCAAACCTTAACTTTAGCATCTTCATTTCTTTCATGTCTACCTTCCTTTCCTTCACTCTTACATTAGGGTAAGATTACTTATAAGACTTTTCAAAGTCTTAAAGTTAGATCAACTTTTCACTAACTTTTATTATTTCTTTATTATTCAGACTTACTTAGACCCACCTCAGACGTTATACATTATCCGTCAGACTCACCTTAAACTTTACTTTTTTTACATTATTTTTTTTTAAGAGTAGATTAATAATTGCTCTCTCCAATATACCACTTTTCTAAAAAAAACTCAATTTTAAAAACTTTTTATTAAATTACTCTTATAAAATGTTCTCAGGTTACAACTTACAGCCAAATGGCCATTTCGGTGACGAATTCGCAAAATTCAAAATTTCGTTTAAAATTCTAATTTTATGACCAAAATGCCCTTCTGTCTTCTTCTCTCTTTTTCCCTTCTTCTTCCTTCTTCCGTGCATCTTCTTCGTTCTTCCCTGCATATTCAAAACAATAAAGTTACCAAATTCTTCTTTATCCAAGACAACAAATTCACTGCAAATTGCATATATGAAGATCAAGAGCAAATGTCAGACCCCTCGAGTTCAGTCATCTTCAAAATCAATCATCCTCCTTCTCGTATAAGCTATTAAACCACTTTTCATTTTCGCCTGGGATCATTAAACAACTGGTTATAGCCCCATAGCACAAATCGCAGTTAATAAAAGCAGCCTCAAGTTCTTTTTTTTTTCTTTTTCTTCCCCGCTCCCGCTCCTCCATTTTTGTTTCCTCTATTTAATTTTTCTCTTTTTTTCTGCATTTTTTTATCCTCTTTTAACAAAATTAGTATACCCATTAACTAGAACTCAAAAGGATTAAAATATTTGGTCTGATTAAATTGGAATTTGTCAAATTATAATGAGGTTAGTTGAATAGTTGAATTGGACAATAAAAGAGGGATAATCTTTGTTTATTGAATTTGATTTTTAATTGTTTTAGAGAAAAAAATAAAATTAATTAGAAGAAGAAGGAAAAGAAGAAGAAGAAGGTAGAAGCAGGAAGAATGAAGAAGAAGAAGCAGATACACAAGGGCATTTTCGTTCAAAAATAAGATTTTTTGCTGGAAAAATAATTTGGGTGCAATTTATAACCTGAGAACATTAATAAAAAGTATTTGAAAAGGGCGCCTCTCTTTCTTTCTTCTCTAAAAAAAACCCTAGCCTCCATCAATTAAATCTGGGGCTTCCATCGACTTTTGATCGATGGTAAGCCCCCATAAAACTTTATTTATCAATTGTTACTATGAAATCCTGCGAATTACTCAATAAATAAAAGTCTCCCTTTTGGTGAGATCCGTTCGTTTGTCTCTATTTTCGGAGTCTTTTCGGTCCTTGTTATTCAAGGTTTTTCGTTTGTCTCTATTTTCGGAGTCTTTTCAGTCCTTGTTATTCAAGGTTTTAGTTCTATTGGTAATATAGATATGAGCGTCTTGGTCGTTTCTTATATGGTGAAGATGCAGAAGATCGGCTTCGTAATAAATCGTTATATGGTATTACATATGTTGTCGATTTGTTGGTTGCACTTAATTTGGTCAGATGAAATCGTCTCTCGTCAAGGCTCAAGATCCTACGATCCTCTTGTGAAAAGCTGTTTGCGGCGATATGATAGAGGACGTGCTTTGAAGCAATTCAAGTTTACAGATCTTTCTTTGAACAAGATTTTATTTTATTTGATTCTAGTCGAGTTGTATCCAGTCAAATTACACATATATTGTAGATGTCGTATGACTATTTATTAATGGAGTGATCTTTCTTTCAAAAAAAAAAATATTTGAAAGGGAGTTTTTTTAGAAAAGTGGTATATAAAAGAGCGTAATTACTAATTTACTTTTTTTTACAAAAAGAAATGACACATGATCTGACAATCACTCGTTAGATAATTTCAATGGAAAGTGGGTCAAGACTCACCCAAAGTCTTAAATTGAGTCTTCGATTTCCAAGACTCAACTTAAAACTTTGTTAGAACTTTGTTAGATTATTGGTAGTTTTGGATGAGTCTTGTCTTAAGACTTTATAAAGTCTTATATCAAGACTATCAATAATCTTACCTTAACATGATCATCCCCTAATAAGAGAATAAGGATTCTCGAAAATTTCCTATTTAAATTGCGCTGCTGTAAATATATAAATAAATTAGATTTTTTTTCATTAAACTAAACTTTTATTTAAAAAACAATAATTTTTCCTTCAACCTATAATATTTTTTATCATTAAACTTTTAAAATTAGTCCTTTAACTAGATAAAATAAAATCGGAATGAAAATATAATTGTTACAAAACATAAATTATTTCGCACAAAAAAAACAACATAAATTAATATTATTAACTTTCTGACGAAAAAAAGAACTTCTGAAAAAATTAAAGAAAAATTATAAAATAAAATCGTTAGATTTGAGGTAAATAGAATATTTTCATAAATATACTCATTCCATGGAATTAATAAAAAAATTTATTGATTTTGAAAATTAATGAGATAAATATAAGTAATACTGTAAAAACTTGCTCCGTAGAAGTCTATATATACCGTGGAGTCATCGCGCGGGATCTAGACTAGTATACATCAGTTCCACTTGAAGGACTATACAATCAAATGTACAATGTTATTGTACATCCAAGGTTATTTTAGTCCTTTTTTAATTAGATTTGAAAAAAAAAAAAGTAATCTCATTTGTGCTCCACTTCCCCTTCTCTCTTAACTTCTTTCGTATGTTTCTAACTCACCTTCATATTTCTTCATCATCCGATTAATGATTTTCCCCTTATTTATTATTATATCTTCATCATTCGGTTTACTTAATACCATTGTATCTATCTTTATTCAGTCAGAACCAATAAAAAATTAATCAATTTTTAGTACCATCAATGATGGAGCAAGCTTCGATGACAAATGAAACATCAGATGTATTATCATCAATGAAACAACATTGAACTTTGAAGGAGCATGAAACTTCTCCGGTTTTAATGGTTTTATAAAGACAATTACATATTAACACTAGTAGAAAAATATTTATTTGCTGCTCTCTATTTGCTGCGTTTTATCCAAATAGCAGCAAATAAATGTACCAATTACCCCTCCTTCCTATTATTGAAAAAAAAAAAATTAGAAAATAAAACAAACGCAGCAAATAGATTTGCATACTACCGCGTACACATACATTCGCATACAATCGCGCACACATACATTCATCGCATCATTAACCCTAGCTCCCCAAAACATAGTCAACAACCCTATCAATTATAATCACAAACTCCATCACCACCACCGCGTGCCTCACCACCACCGTGCCGGATCGCCGGAATTTGACCTTCAATCCACCGCGTGCCTCACCACTTTCAATCCAACTCGTTGGAACCATCGTCCTCTTCTGTTATTTGGATATTAGGTATGTAAATCCAGTATTAATTTGTTTATTTTTTCAATTAATTTGTTTATGTTTTCAATCTGTTATTCGGAAATTGTTTGAAGCATTAGTTAGTTAGTTTACTTAGTTGGAAATATGAATTAAAGCAGTGAAAAGAGACATTCCGTAGAAAATCTAAGGTTTTGGAATGAAATTTAGGGTTTTGACATTCTAATACTTCGTATCTGATTTACTTCTTTTTTACCTATTGAATTGGTAAAGATTAAGTTTATTACTTTTATTATATTCATGATTTCGTATGAATTTCGAGAAATTCTTTGTAGACATTGCTTAGGTATTCGATGAGCCATTGCTGAACATAGGAGCTTGAAAGTGCAAATAAGAGGTCTTTCTTTACCTTTCCTCCAACTTTATTTCCAATTTGTTATGATAGGTGCGATGTAAAAAATGAAGGATAAAGTGTTAATATAGTTTCAACGAGGCTTTGACACTAAGAGGTCTTCGTATGTATTTTTTTCTAATTACTTTATTTACTACTTATTGTTATTGATATGTGAAGTTTTGAGATGATATAAATGGAGTAACTATGATTTTCTTTGGGGTTTATCACACAAATAAAGAATGAGGTAAAGTTGCGGTTATGAGACAGGGATAGCATAGCTGTTTCAACGGGAAGCTACTGTACGCTGATGTGCAGGAATGCTCTGGGTCTGGTCTGTTGCCTTCTGCAGCAGAGCAGTGGTCAGGGAGGATTTTGCGGGTCTCGTTGCAGTAGTAGTCCGTTTAGGCAGTGGCAATAGCATAGTTGGGGCTGGTGTATTTATCAGACTAATAGTAGTTGTTGCAGGCTTTGTTCAGACTGCGTGGTAGGAGGGTCTGGCAGAGTTTGTAGGCAGGAGTAGTTGGAGGTAGACGTTGGCTTGTTTGGTGAATAAAATGCAGGATGTGCAGGAACATCCGGTTCTGAATGTGGGCTGCATTTTGGGTTTGCATCTCAGTTCTGGTGTAACTGGGTAGTAGTTTTGCTGATATCAGAGTTCTGCAGGTGCTGCTGCGCATCTGATTAGGGGCAGTGTTCTGCGTATAGGGGCTGCTTAGTAGATTTCTTGGGTCTGTTTGCAAGGCTATGCATCTGACACAAGGCAGAAGTATAGTGGAATATGGTGCTTAGTTCTGAATGGCTGTAGGATTTTTTGGGGCAATTGGCAATATGGCTTAACGGTTTTAGCTCTTGGAAGAGAGGCGTAAATTTGCTGGGCTGCTATAGCAATCAACATTTCATAATAGCTGTTGAGTTCACAAGGCTGATACTTTAGTTTTACATTTCTCATGTATTTGCTTTAGCTTTCACCTTGTAAATGGTTTGGTTTATGATATAAAATACTTACCTTTTACCAAAAAAAAAAAAGAATGAGGTAAAGTTAAATTTGAACTATTCCTTACTAATTCAATCAAAGGGGAGATGGGAGAACGAAAATGGAAAAACAAGAACAAAAACTAATTACTTTTCTACTGATAAAAAATGAAGAGGGCAAAAGAATTCTGAAAATTGCATATTCGACCCCCTTACCATACTTTGTGTGGGAGCACATCTCTGGGTACTAATAATTATCTGCACAACAACACATGGTTCATTTTATTATTTCACTAGAATCATGCATTTATAACTTTGGTTCTGGATATGTTTTTTTCAGTTTTGGCTGGTCTGAACAAGTGAATGATGCAGCTCAGATATTGTATAGCCATTATTTGTGATATCATAGCTTGCTCTATTTTTGTACATGTACATTTACTGATAAACTATAGCCGAAGATCATGTCCTTTGAAAATTGACAAGGTGCCAACTTATGACTGTGTATCTACATGGCACACTGTTTTCAGTCGGTCCTCCGAGAGTTTGAGGTTTGTTTACTCATCATTTTTCAATAACTTATGCTTGCTCAGTATTATTCTACGATTTTCGCTTGATAATTTTTTTAGGAGTATTCTGAAAATGTACCTTGATTTTTTTTTGGCTAACAGGCTGAATATTTTTTGTCTCAATCTTATTATGACATTGTTCGCCTAAGAAGTATACATCGCTTAACAGGTTCAAAGGGGACGGTTTCATTGACATCAAGAGTTATGTACCAAGTCTTGTATCACCTTTTGCTGTTGCCGGAACTCAGGAATAAGCAGGTTCGTATACCCATATCTCTGTTTTGCGATATGATGTCTAAACTAGTTGTGTACTTGAATCTTGATTATAACTAACTAACATCTGCTTTTTATTGCAAGTAAAAGGTGTAAACTTCGTAAACCTGAAACTATCATACATTAATTGGCAGTTGCAGACCTTGTTATAAAATGAGAGGGATAGGTCTTACTGGTTCTGTATCTCCGAGTGCCCCACGGATTCAGCAAGTGTAAGCCTAACAACTGTAAGTTTTGGTGTAGTTGCACTAGAGAGTTTTCTGAAAGGTCTCCAAACAACAAAGTGTCACCTGCAATTGTGAAAGAAATGTCTCATTCGGCGAGTTTTGAACGCTGTAGGTTAGAAGAAATACAACGAGAACGAGTCTTGAAGGGAATGATGCTAAGAGGAGGGGTACCTGGGTCTCTGAAAGATCTGCCTCCTAGTAAAGCAGATAGCATGTGTTGATGAAGCGTCATCTCCACGCTGTTTAGATTTTCATTTACCTTTTGTTTTTTTTCTTTCTAATTTTATGTGCTCTCTGTATGACACTATTACGGTATATGTATTGGATAAAAGTTATGGTTATATATATAATGGTATTCTGATTGACTTTGGAAATTTCTGTGTACAAGTGTCTTTGGCGAAAACAGCCCATTAAAATTATTATTTTTTTTAAAAAGAAAACATTATTTGCGGCTCCTTTGCAAAAAAGCGCCTCAAATAAATGCATTTATTTGCTGCTCCACTTTCAAAAAAACGCAGCAAATAAATGTATTTATTTGCTGCTCCACCTTCAAAAAACGCAGCAAATAGCTTATTTATTTGCTGCGTTTTTTGAAGGTGGAGCAGCAAATAGCCCATTTATTTGCTGCGTTTTTCTACAGCCGCAAATGAATATTCTATTTGCTGCCCCCTTATTTGCTGCTACACTAAAAACGCAGCAAATAGGGCTTTATATGGAGCAGCAAATAAATATTTTTCTACTAGTGTACGCCTCATTGTCAAGATATTTTTTTAAGCACATGTATTTTTATAATAACTCGTATGTAACATTAGCCAATATTATTTTTACATTATCTCATATACTTTTTACGTTACCTCGTATTCTTATCTTAATAGCTCGATTTTTTTTATCTTATTAGCTCGTATACTTTTGAGATTAGCTCGTATTCTCATTTTCATAGTTCGTATTTTTATCTTATTCAGAATTACTGCTATTTTAATGCATGAACTTCTCAATTCCAAAGTATCACATTTCGAAAACATTGGGGAAATTTGGAGAAATTTCAGAATTTAACGATCAGTGGTATCACGGAGAACGGAGTTTAATGAGATTCAATATTAGGGTAAATATAAATATATAAAAGAGTAAATTATCAATTACACCCCTCTCAAATACACTTTTTAAAACTTACACCCACCTCAACTTTTTTTAAAAAGTTACACCCAAATTAATTGCTAAATTTACAATTTGCATCCGAAACCATTTTCCGACCTAATTTCTGTCAATTTTGAATTTTTTCCGACAAATTAAGTTTTTTAGGAATATTTTGCCCTTTCATCTTCTTTATCTTCTTCAACCTTCCTTCATCATCTTTTTCTTCCTTCTTCCTTCATCCTCCATTCATCATTCATCATCTTCTCTTCATCCTCCATTCATCATTCATCATCCATCATCCATTAATCTGAGAAACTTACACCAAACACATCAACATTAATCATCATCACACACGAAGTAGACAAAATTACAAGCTTCCAATCACATTTCCGCCTTTGAAAATCGGCAATTCCAACACAATTTCGCCTTACTCAACGGAATGAGAATTCCTACCTTCACACATTCATACTATTCCAAATTAACAATCATTCAACAGATGAAAATAATTACTACAAAAAATTGAAAATCTCAATATCAAATACCCAAAAATTCAAAACCCAAAAATTAGGGTTAACAAATTCAACCTAATAAAAAACCCAGAAATTGCAACAACTTTCACTCGCCCCTTTTATGCATCCAATTCATGATAATTAAAAACCCAAAAATTGCATATCTTTCTCTTTCTTCCATAATTAACCAATTTCATGACACTACCAAATTATAATGGATGAAAAATTGTGACGGATAGAATAATCTTTCAATAATCAAAGAATTATGATAGGAAATTTGGGGGAATTTTTATGAGAGATTTTTGGGGAAAATAGGTGGAAATAGGAGAATGAAAACACAATTACTTGTGTTTTAATCACGGGGGCGAAATAGTCATTTTATGTGCTTTTTTGCCTGAAAATGCGTTTGGGTGCAAGTTTTGAACGGAGCTATTAATTTGGGTGTAATTTATTAAAAAAATTGAGATGAGAATAAGTTTAAAAAAGTGCATTTGAGAGGGGTGTAATTGATAATTTACTCTATATAAAAGTTGTTTTGTTGTAAGGAGGAAGAGAGAGTTGTTTTGTTTATGTCTAAAAAAAGGGTAGGGTTTGGAAACTTTATAAAAAAAATGTAGGTAAAAGAGTAAAATCCGTATGTGAAAAATTAATTCCGTATTTTTAAGTCCGTGATCCTCTTATATGCTTGTATTTTTACATTAAATCATATTCTTATCTTAATAGCTCGCACTTTTATGTGCCCGTATTTTTAGTTTGAACTCCTATTCATTTACATTAACTCATATCACGTCATCTTAAGTGCTTAGTATATCATCAAATTTAACCTCTCGTAAATATGGTTCCATTTTTTTTAGCTCGAAAGGTGTTTCAATTAACTTGTGTTTTCGTATTTTTTTTATATTTGCTCATATTCTCACGTGACCATATTTTTATGTTTGTGATCCTTTTAAGGACATATTCTTTTATAGTAGCTCTTTTGTGTTCTTTTTACAATCAATATATATACTTAAAAGAGGAACTTTTCGAGCGATTTTATTGGTTATAATTTTTACATGATTTTATATTGATTAGTTATTTAGAATCTATCTATCTATGTTAATAAAGAATGTAATTACATAAAGTCCAATATATGTGTAACTCTTTAATGTGTCCAACAATTAAGAATTACTAATGCAACTACCCAATCTCTAATCATTATTTTTATACGAAATTTCAACAAAAAAAGCTACGTGAAACGGTTATGGTGGATTGTAATCTAGGTAGAGTTCTTATATTTTTTTAATGCAATTTAATAATAAGCATAAAATATCTATATAAATTTTGATGATATATTAATCGCTTAAAAATACTACTTTATATTATTAAAATAATTTGAGTTTTAAAATACCGGCATAAATGAATACGAGTTAATGTAAAAAGAATACGAGTTTAAAAGGATCAAGAACTTAAATATACGAGCACATAACAATACGACCTATTAAGATGATAATACGAACTAATGTCAAAAGAATACACAAACACGAGCTATAATTGGAACACTTCTCGACCTAAAAAAAAGAATCAGATTTGCGAGACGTTAAATTTGATGATATATTAAACATTTAAGTTTATGATACATAATTAAAAAATACGAGCTACAAAATACGAACATATAAGAATTTGAGTTAATGTAAAAGGAATAGGAGTTATTATGCTAAGAATACGAGCTAATGTAAAAGCAATACGAGCTATTAAGATAAGACGAGTTTTAAAATACGAGCACAAATTAAATGAATACGAGCTAATGAAAAATGCTTTAAAATACGAGCACAGATGAATACGAGCTTCAAAATATGAGCACAAATGAATACGAAGACGAGATTAAGAGCATCACGAACTTAAATATACGAGCACATAAGAATACGACCTATTAAGATGAGAATACGAGTTAATGTAAACAGAATACAAAAACACGAGCTAATTGAAACACTGCTGGAGCTAAAAAAAGTAGAACCAAATTTGCGAGACGTCAAATTTCATGATATATTAAGCACTTAAGATTATGAAGTATAATTAAAAGATTACAAGCTACAAAATACGAATATATATAAAAAATACGAGCTAATGTAAAAAGAAAAAGAATTTAAGAGAATCACGAACTACGGGGCAAACTTAAAAATTCGAGTTATTAACCTAAGAATACGGGCTAATGTAAAAAAAAAAAACGAGCAATTATAATAAGAATACGAGCTAATGTAAAAAAAATACGAGCATACAAGAGGATCGATCACGAATTTAAAAATATGAGCATATAAGAATATGAGCTAATATAAAAAGAATACGAGATAATGTAAGAAGATTATGGACTAATAAGATAAGAATAAGAATATGGGATAATGTAAAAAAATATACGAGCTAATAAGATAAGAATACGAGCTAATGTTAAAATAATACGAGCTTCAACTATCTTCATATATTAGAAATACAATAAGTCTTACCGAAGACGGATATAGCCGTCACAAGTTGAAGACGGGTCAAGTAATACTCAAGCTGTTAGATAAAACAAAAGCAAATTGCCTAGGGAGTAGCATTATACTTTTTTTTTCTTATCTAACAACTTGGGTATTAGTGTATTACTTGACCTGTCTTCAGCTAAAATAAATGTGCTTAAAAAATTACTTTGACAGTGATATGTAAGTGTTTTTCTAAAACACTTGAATCAGAGCTACATGTTTCCGTTTTCATGGAAGTTTCACGCACTTTTAACGTTCAATGTTGTTCCATTGATGAAGATATATCTGATGTTTCATTAGCTATCGAAAAAATCATACTTAAATTAATCTCTTTATATGCCTATTACATTAATAAGTATTTTTGAAAAATTAAATGTTAAAGATAATTATTTTGAAACCATGTCAAGATATTACCCGGGCAACGCCCGGGCATGAAATCTAGTTGCTTTTAAAACGGAGCCAGTAAAATTTAATATAATTTGTCAAAATACAATTTAAATAAAACTGATGTCAAAAGTAGATCTCTTGATTAATCTTTAAATCAATTTTAAATAAATAAAGCAAATAAAGCCATTATGTTAGGCCGAGTAGGCCTTATTATTCCGCTCCTTGTATTTACCAATCTATGGTATTCCGCTATCATAATTCCAATTTCTTGTATTGACAAATCCATTGTATTTGGCTGAGTTGATTCATTGTAACAGCCAAATACTTTGATGTATAAATAGTTTGGTGATTGAAAATAATAAACAACCATTCATTCTATCAAATCACAATTCCGTCTCAACTATCTTAACATGGTATCAGAGCCTCACGCTCTTGAGGCCTAAAATACAAAACTCCGATGCCCTGCCGGTGGGTCGATAATGTAGAAAAACACCCACCGGCGGGATTCGATTCTTGACTATATACTTATAATTTAATTTTTAATTACAAATAAAAAAAAAAACTAAATAAGAAACGGTACATGCTGCCTTTTGTTTGCTGAGAAAATTAAGCAAATTATGTGTGGTTTGTGCCATGTATTGAGAAGCATTCAATTACTCATTCAAAACCATAAAAGCGAATAAAAAGAGGAAATTTATTCTTTCTTCAAAATTTGATTTCTAGGTCTTCAAATTTGATCAAGGTGGTACAAAATGACTGGCGAGTTACGCAACCATAATCACCACGATGGTGGTCCAAATTTGTTTGGAGTTCGAAAAACTTAGCGTTCTCCAAATATTGAAATTGACGGATAATTTTCCGTTTTGCTAAAATTTGTTTAGGTCCGATTAGTGTTCCTAACAAATTATATGATATTCGACAAGTCCGAAAAACTTAACGTTCTTGTTCGAATAAATTTTCAAGCGAGTCTTATACTCGTTCCTTTACCACCTTGTGAAGATGAGAAGAATTAGGAAGGAAATTGAGACGAAGAAATGAAGATATTTTTTTTTTATTGGTTATGTTTTTCTTATAATTCTCCAATCGTAAAATTCGTACTATATACTGTCTTTACGATTGCGGGAGGGTGTTAGGCCGAGTAGGCCTTATTATTCCGCTCCTTGTATTTACCAATCTATGGTATTCCGCTATCATAATTACCAATTTCTTGTATTGACAAATCTTTGGCTGAGTTGATTCATTGTAACAGCCAAATACTTTGATGTATAAATAGTTTGGTGATTGAAAATAATAAACAACCATTCATTCTATCAAATCACAATTCCGTCTCAACTATCTTAACACATTATAATTCAATTAAACTCATTATGTTATTCCGACTAACAACTTAATCGATGAATTATTAACCGAATTTGATCCTTTCATACATGTTTATGTCGAATTATTATCAGGTGTTACTCGGAGTCTTAAACAAGAATCACGTAACGAATTTGTTACATACATATGTTAAAACTTAAAAGATTAAAGAATTAAGAAAATTGTACGGTATACAAACTTTTTTCGATAATTAAATCATTTATTGTCAAAATTCTGTTATCCAACAAACAGGTTTGATCACAAATTAATAAGAATGCGAATTCGATATGAAAATTGTAGGTCGCAACCAGGCCCCCAAATCAGTAGATTCAGAGGGGGCAGACAAATTGACCTAAATGAAACTCAATTTCCGTCCACATTACCATGCTTCCTTCATTCTTTCTATCCAGAGCATCGGCTTATTGTGCACGGTACCTTCCGTCTTTCTATCTATCTATATTAATAAACGCGAATGGAGAAAGTTTTAAAAACATCAGAAGCATCAGTTTTAAAAAGCTCGAATTTTGTAATCATCAAGCTGATTAGTCAGTAATCGTTGTTATATCAATCATCATTTGCTCCCATCAATGTAATTAAAAAAAAAGAATTGAAAACTGTAAATAAAATAAATAAATAAATTGAAAATTGAAAATTGAAAGAAAAGACGAGAGGAATTGGTATGAAAAAAGTGATTTTGATGAATTGATGATTCGGAAGGGAGGATTAATTGTGCTTATAAAGGGGGATTTTACAGAACCCTAGATTTAGAATTGTTTATGGTGACGGTATGGGCTTGCTACTTTGCTAGGTTTGCATACATGAATAAGGGCCTCGTCCAATAAACTAGTCTTCAAGACTACTCCATATTTTTCATCAAACATGGCCTTCATAGACCAAAGTAATATGAGTTCGTGTATATATATTTTTTAAGCTTTTAAATTATTTTAAGATATTTTATTTATAGTTGAACTCATATTCATTGTTTTTAATTATATAATAATTTTCTAAGCTTAATATATTTGTAAAAATTCATAAAATTTACAATATTAATATTCTTTCCGCTTAAACTCGAAATGTTTATTAAATAACTCATAATATCTAGTTATCTACCATTAATTTTGTACATCTGTAATTCACTCATTGATTCAACTAGTATGTAAACCACGTAAATCAGGTAAGCCATTCTTTTTACCAGGTTGACAAATTCAAAAAAATTGTATGTTAAAAAAAGTATGACCTTTACAATAAAGCGGTCACATTTAAATTTTGTTATATTCAGCTTAATTTGAGCTTTTATTCGTCTTCCCTCGACAAATATCAATTATGTCAACTTTATTCAATTCAATTTAACGATATTCCCGCTTTAAAAAACCTCGTAACAATTTATGACCCGTCCCAAACATACTCAAATTTAAGTGATTGTTTATATATACTGACATCATATAAGTTGTCAGTTGTCACAAATATAAATATACGAGCACAAACGTAACGAATTTTTGTTACATAAATATACGAGTACATATGTTAAAAGATTAAAGAATTAAGGAAATTATACGGTATACTCTTATGAGTTTTTCTGTTTTCGATGTTGTGCCCTTTTTTATATTCTACCACACATTTAAACTCTTTACTTATTTTTTCATCATGGCCTTGTTTAACTTTACATTAACTTTATTATTATCAAACAACCGTACTTTGACCTTTATTTTGATTTACTAATATTGTGTCACCATCTATATGAGAAACATCACGAATCACTTTTAATAAGCACAAAATACTATTAAAAACATTTGTTATAATTCATGACATGATAATGGAGATTTGATGAATGTTAAGTTAGATTTGTATACTATTTGGTGAGTTTAATGAGTAATTCGACGAACTAAGAAGTAAATAAGTAAGTTATCGAGTAATTGGAATGGTAAATATATGGTTTAATAGGTCAATTAAGAAACTAAGTTTGCAAAAATAATATCTAACATTATGGTACGGACTAATGTATAGAGTTCAAGGATATATTATAGATTTTCATAAATATAGAAGTACTATCCTCCGTTTTTATATAATGTTCCCATTTGTTGAATATATGAGTGTAGTATTTTAATCAAATGGGTACATTATATAAAAATGGAGGAAGTACAACATAGACTACCGAAAAATTCAAAAGTACACTGTAAAATATCTCAAAAATTAACTTGGAGTTTTTAAAGAGTTTTAGGCTACTACTACAACAATATTCAAAATAAGGCTATAGGCTATGGACAAAACAACCGTTTCTTTTAGCAAGGGGACGACAGTGGCTCGTAGGGATACGGTGGTGAGCATATTGAATGTGGCTGAAGTCGAGGTTCAGGAAAAATATTTGGGGCCGCCAACGGTCGTGGGAAGGTAAAAAACGACCCTAACAAGAGTAATTCGGGATAAAATTGGAAAAAAATTACAAGGATGGCGGGGCGCTTTTCTCAGTAAGGCGGGTAAGGAAACTTTGATAAAGGTTGTGGCCCAATCGATCCCTACCTACGCTATGAGTGTTTTTAAACTCCCGGCTAATTTGTGTGATGACCTTCGCTCAATTGTGTCTCGGTTCTGGTGGGGTTCGGATAATGGCAAGCGAAAAATTCCTTGGGTTGCTTGGAATAAGATGTGTAGACCGAAGTGTGTAGGGGGCCTGGGATTCCGCGATTTTCGCCTTTTCAACAAAGCTCTTCTTGGAAAACAGGCATGGCGTTTACTTACGAGCCCGGATAGCTTGATGGTGCGGGTGCTAAAAGGCAAGTACTTCCCGAATTCGGACTACATGGGTGCGGAAATAGGAGCTAATCCTAGTTACACCTGGAGGGGTATATGGGAAGCTAAGGATGTTTTACGTTGTGGCATTCGTAGAAGAATTGGAGATGGCAAGGCTACACGGGTCTGGTCTGAACCATGGATTCCCTCGACGCAGACGAAACGTATCCTTTCACCCAGAGGCTTGGCGAATGAGGACATGCTTGTGGCTGAGTTGCTGCGGAGTGACGGGCATGGCTGGGATGTGGATAAGGTCAGTTCGCTCTTTCTTCCTTTCGAAAAAGATAGAATTCTGAATATTCGTATTAGCAATTCGGAAGCCGTGGATGAGTGGTGCTGGGATGCGGAAAAGGATAGCGAGTTCTCTGTGAGGTCAGCCTACAAACTCTTATGTGGGAACGGAGTGACGGAGGTCGGACAGTCCGAGGCAGGGAGACAAAGGTGGTTATGGAATAAAATATGGAAACTACCTGTGTTACCGCGTATCAAAACATTTTTCTGGCAATTCTGCCATGATGCTTTAGCAACTAAAGCAAATATTGCAGCCCGTATGGAATTGACGGATACTCTTTGTCCACGGTGCTATGACCATGAGGAGACTTGTCTCCATATGGTTATGGGCTATGGATGGGTGGGGGTGTTTGGGATGGGTTGGGGATGGAGCTGAGGGCAGGGGCTGTCGCGGGAAGGGTGAGGGAGTGGGTGGAAGAGCTTTTACGGGATATGGGAATGAGGGAAAGCATGAAGTTTGTTACAGGATGCTGGGCCATTTGGGAAAGGAGGAATAAGGCGGTCTTTGAGGATGGGGATTGGAGAGCGGAGCTGGTGGTAAAAAGAGTGAGGGATATAATTATGGAGATGCAAGCAGCTGTAGGACAGGAGGGAGAGGGTGGTAGAGTGGGGCACAACCGAGAGGGATATAGCGCGAGGCAGAACAGAGAGGGAGGTAACGTGGAGCAGGTACGGGAGATGCAGTCCAGACGGGTTGTTATGGAGGGGGAGGGATGGCAAGCACCGAGGGAGGGGGCGGTCAAGGTGAATGTTGATGCGGGACTGTTACACGAGTTTGGTGTTGGATGTGGGGCTGTGTGTAGGGATGGGAGGGGCAGCGTGCTTTGGGCAAAAACAGTACAATATAAAGTAGCGTGGGAGCCCAAGTTCGCTGAAGCCGTGGCCGTGCTCGTGGGACTGCAAGAAGCGCGGAGTTCAGGTATGAAGGAGGTCGAGATAGAGGGAGATTGCTTGTCGGTGATTGAAGATCTCTGCAACGAGAAACAAGATCGCAGCGACATTTCTTTAGTTTACAAGGATATTTACGTTTTATGTAGATTGTTTGATTCCGTTTCTTTCAATTTCGTTCGTCGTAGCTTTAATCAGGTTGCTCATACGTTAGCACATTTTGTTCCGGTTCAAGAAGGTAGTCGGGTTTGGAACGAATCCATACCCATGGACATTGTTTGTTTGGCAGCAATTGATTTGAATGATAGCGCTTAAAACCCGCTTTGGGTTTTATTTCAAAAAACAATAAGGCTATAGGCCTAAAGCTAACCATAAAAGATGGATCTGGAGCCATTTGATCTCTATCTTAGAAGCCCACTTACAAAATGCTACAATTGAGTCCATCTAGCGAGATCGTTGTTACATTCGCATATGGGCGTAGATCACTCCCATCGCGAATGGGAAAATGTTGAAATTATCAGTCAAAAGGAAGCCATATTAAAAAACCAATTGATAATCGGTGGAGTAACCCATTATCGTATAAAGTAAATTGTATTTTTGTTTTTCTCCAATATAAGAGGTCAACAATTTCATCAAAGTACATGATGTGAGTCTAATATGACTACTAGTATCTAGAGTTGACAGTGGGACGTGCTGGGGCGGCCCGTGTGTTGGCCCACCGTGCCGAAACCTATAAAATGGCCCATTTGTACCGTGTTTTTTGGCCCACCGTGCTGTGCCGTGTCTGGCCCGGTGACTGAAAGCCCAGTCGCGGCCCGCCCATGGCACGATGGATTTGTGTGCCGTGTCGTGCTTGGCCCATAGGCCGGCCCGCGTGCTACATATTTGTTTTTAAAACAATTTTTTTTACTTGTTCACGTGTTTTATTGTATTTTTAATTAATACGATTTAATCAAATAATTAAGAAACGATAACAAAAAAAGAATTTATTATTAAACGATTAAGAAACGATGTTAAAAAATACCTCAATCTAACGTCTCCAACAATCCAACTAACGTCCATATTTCCCCATTCCCATTTCCCAAGTCCCAACAGCTATATTTCCCAATTCACATTTCCCAAGTCCCAAGCCCAACAGCCATATTTCAACGGCCATATCTGATAATCTGATATCCGAAATTCCCAACAGGCAACAGCGAACAGCCTAATAAAGCTCACTGTGCCTCGGACCGGACCGGTCGTGCCGGGCTGGCGTGCTTGTTGCGTGCCATGGCCCGCCGTGGTTCGGGCCGTGCCGTGCCTACGCACGGATTTTTCGAAAATTGTGAGTCGCAGCCCGGAGGTAGCCCGACCGTGCTCGTGCCTTGCCGCCTCGAAAACGCCGTCGGGCTCCGTGTTGGGCCGTGCCGCCCACCGTGCCTCAGCCCATAATGCCATCTCTACTAGTATCCCTTACATTATTGGTGTCGTCGTGTCTCGAAATCCTAATTGTCAATTTGTCACGGTTCCATTGGATCGTCAGCAATTGTGAATAGCCCTTCTCGAATGATCATTTTTTTTCATGCATTTGGATGCACCGTTCTCCCCTACCAAAAAGGAGACTGATTCTTACTTCCCCAACAATTCCAATTTCGTGAATTTTCAGTCTGATATTTTCTTCTCTTACGAGATTTCGAGTTGGATGAACATGAACTCATAACAAATAATGTGATCTTATACACAATACCACCAAACACGTTTAAACTTTAAGCAAGAATCATGTGGAGGAGAAAAAACACCATCTTCAAATTCAAGCTCAAACATCATGTAAGAGGTTTAGGAAGAGTTGAAGAGAGAAAAAATAGTGTATGCCGCTCTTCATAATTGGGTATTAATTCAACGGCTAATTCAGATGTGCCTTTTGCTCGTTGGTTAGCTAATCTTATCCGCCTATCTACACCGCGTTCCAGATTCGACGTGTGTTCCTATTATTACCTTTTTATGTATTCTTCGAGCGATTTGGATCACTCGGAACTCTATTGTATTCCACTCCGGGTCTATAAATCCTAATCATATTCTTCATCTAGTGGAATCTCTCGCTTTTAGTCATCTTCAACTTGACAACATTTTTTCCTCTTCCAAGGTTACCCGATTGCAGCGACAAGGTACTCCTTTACCTTTACCTTTACCTCTAACATCTCTCTCTATCTATATCTTTGTCAACATGGTACTTGAAACACCATCCTTCATTTCTGCTTCTATGGCTCACGCATGGGAGAGACTTTGAGTTTCACTATCAACGCGGACTCAGTCTTTACTGCCCATTCCCGGGCCTCCTTCGCGTTATGAAATGTGTTCGGACAAGTGACTCTCAAACTTGTTGTTTCTGTCTCACCTCTCCAAAATTATTTTCAGCTCTTGCAAACAATTTGTCGGTACTAGTTGTAGTACGTCATTCCATATGTGGGATCCGTACTCTGTTTCGCGCGAAACGTTTTTAGTCTGTAATCCTTACCACGGGCTAATAATAGACGGCACCTAATGTACTCTTTGTTTCTCTTTCATATATATATATATCAGTTCACTCTTATCCAAAAAAAGGCAGGTTAGCCTCTTTATCTAACAGGTTCAACTATGTGCCTTACAGAGTCCCATTTGGTGATTTTTGCCATTTCTTTCCCATTTTCCGTCCAATGTCACTCATTGCCTTCGTTCTCAACTACGTACCACCAGCCTCGTGCCTTGTTCTTAGTATTCGAGATTTCGACCCCACTACCCTACAAAAAGGAGACTAAAAGTGCACTACCAACTCAAAAATTCATGACTAAACACAAAATAACGCAATCATAGCAATACTAATAAAGAGCTAGAATCAAGAACAAGGGGTTTACAAGGCCGTATATATTTTTGTTGTCAAGACCGAAGGACAGTGAGTGGTGACCATAATAATCTCGTTGTTACGCCATTGATACTCATAACATGTATCTAATCACTGGGGGTTATCTCTCTTTGTATAATGTCTGGTGAAGAAAGAGAAGCTTGGGTAGTGCGAGAGCAGAGTGCAGAATGGTGGACACCGACAAGACCAAATGACATAACAAGGCTATTATATTGTTGAATTCAAACGGAGCTATGCGCAATGTCCTCATACGCTACATCGTCCTGTGTTCTTGTGACTATACATAGTCGTACGTCTAACATTTCTAACTTTTTTTATATATATATTTTGATGACGAGGGCGTTGAATCCCCGACTCATACAATCCAGTGCCACTACATGAATCATGTAATAATGATTCGAATTTGAGATCTTTCAACTTTTATTATTTAACAAGTTTTAAGACTTAACTCAAAACCACTAAACACAATAGTACCACTAAGTTAACATTTCTAACTTTATCCATGTAATTATTATTGTTGGTAATTAATACAATGCAAATTCACGTTGAATCATCTCGTCAAAAGTAAGTTGCAGTTTATATCATTTTTTAATTAATGAAAAGGATGAACCTAAGTGCACTTCACTCACTTTTGATGATTCAAGTTTTAAGGGTCTCGTTGATCGTCTGATGTTGTGTATCACAATCAAGGAGATGAACCTCCGAGACATATTTTTGTGTTTTATTTCATGTATTTCTTTGAATCTTTGACAATTAAGATGAGTAAAGATATGCTCAATCATTTTGCCAGCTTTAATCGTCTCTTCAAAATTATTGCGAATTTTGAAAAATATTTTTGTGTTTAGCCATCTGTACGCCACTAACACACGCACAAAAGTACCAAGCATTAACAAAATTATTAAATTATAGGAGACCCAAGAAAAAATGTAAATATACACAGAAAGTAAAAGAGTCTCGTTAAAAATTAAAGATACAACTAAATGTGTATTGACCTAATTAGGGTGACACTTGCTTAGGGATGGTCTAAGTCATGCCAGAATCAAGCTTGACTATCCCAGATTAAAATTATACTTATTCTGTCCCTATTATTTTTTGTCTACTTCACTTAGGGATGTCTAAGTTGTTTGCTTACATTTCAAGTTTAGGGATGTTTTCGTTGGGCAACTGAATTCTCCCCCCTCGATGTGATACACTTGTCATCCAATAATTAACCTTTTTTTTTTCTTTAATTATGTGTCAAAACGAAAGGTAAACAAATAACAAAGATCGAAGAAGTGATTTTCAAGATTTGAGCTTTAGACCTTTGGATTACGTACTAAAGCTCATCGTTAAAATGAAATGTTAATAAAATATTGTTGCTACCAAGTATTGAGGCCTAAGTTAAAAGTTAACACCTTCCATTTGTAAATATAAAGCTTCGAGCAACAAAGCAAATCATATTTATTTTCAAATTTAGGACCCTCCCTAAATATGTCACTTATCATTGTAGTTACTAGTTACGGGTAGCAAATATGTTAATCGCGTTGGTATGGATCTGGTTAGTTTTGGTCGGGTAATTTTAAGTCTGTCAGATATTTTAAGTTGGATTATTTCGGGTCAAGCACCTTCGAATCCTTTCTAGGTTTTGGTTCAGCTTTATCGGAAAATATTTGCTTTACCAGGTCTCTTTGTAATATTATATAACAAACTATTAGGACCCTAATTTTTCACAACTTTTGCATTGATGATAATTAAAAGTTAACATTTTTTATTTAGTGAAAAATCACATTAATGAGCGGAGACTCACAACGTCCTAATAAGTAGTTGTTTGTTACCCACTAAACAACATAAGAACTTCACATAAATTGAAAGTTTCCAAGAATTTCACTGCCTCCGTAATGAATGACGTTGCTTAGATAATCACTCCTGAGTACGGAGTAAGTGGGAATGCCTATGAAATACGAATTGCACTCCCTTCATGGTGACCAAGCAATATTTACTAAGTCTAATTCTAAAATTATGTATTTTATAATTTTATAGGCAATACAAATTTCTACATATAACAAAACGACTCCAAATTTTTCTATCAAAAATAGCATGTTCTTTTTGTTAAAACCCGACTAGTTGTTTTGTGGGTCAAATATAGTAGTAACATGGCTTGAACTTGTAAACCCACCCAAGAGTAACCATTACGTAAGACATTCTCTTAATCGGAAGTGTTTGTGGTACTCATATTCAAAAGGCCCTCCCTTAAACAGTGGCAACCTTACATTGAAATAACGTTACATTGATGACAGTCCATTATTAATTTAGGTTGGGCCACGACTGACTATATTGTCTAAGATTGTCAAGAGTTTTGCAGGAATGAACCCTTGAACTACCCTTTTATGTTTCATGGTTGGGTGCACCGTGCACGCATCTTTCTTTACTGCTTCTTCACTTCCTTATTATCACAGTTTCCAGCTGACACCATTATTACACCATTACTCTACTTCAACAAAATCATCTCACAAATTATTTCTTATGTAATTCATTTATGACTAAACGAGTTTAGGTTTCGTTTGTTTCACTGCTTCTAAATGAAATGAAATAGATTGGAATAAGAAATCTTAAAAGTATGAGATTTTAATTCCGTACCTTTAATATATTTAGCTCATTAGGAAATAAATATAAAGGAATGGAGTTTGAATCTATAGAGAGGATGTGGGTATGAGATTACAAGGAGTTAGGGTAGAATGAGAATTCTAAATGTATTCTAATTCAACTTGTGTAACACCCGTGAAAAATCACGGGGTTGTGTATACTTACTTTTAAAGATGACAAAGACAAATTCATTTCATTATATAACAATTCTATTTATTCGAACAAATTGATTTTTAACGGGGTTGTTTTGCATATAAGATACGTTCGGTCAAAAGGTGAATTTTCTGGTACACTAATTTTCGAATATCTGTTACCAATGATGGAAATATTTGGATTAATTATGATAACATGAATGAATAAGATATATAAGAAAAAAAAACAATAAACGATTAAAAAAATTAAATAATTAATAATGATTAATTTGGAAAGTTATTGTAGTTGCTGAATTGGTGACAGAACTTAAGTTGACGGACAAATAGGATGAATAAAATAACTAATCAGGTGGAAATCTAAATTAAATGGGTGTATTAAAATTCGATAATTTAGGACAAAAATTACAGTTTCTCGAAAACCTCCTTGTAAACAACATTCGCTGATGTAAAAAATATGGACTAATAAATAAAAATTACCTTGACATAATAATTAATGAAAGATGGAGATATAATAATTAATGAGAAAAATCAATTACTGGATGATGGATAAAGATGAGTTAGAAAAATAGGGAAAAAGTTACATTAAAAAGGAAAATGGAAAAAAATGAGATTACAGACTTTTTTTTTCAAAAATAATTAAGAAAAAAACTAAAATAACCCCGATGTACAATAACATTGTACATCTGGTGGTATAATCGAGGAACTGTATAATTAGGATATATGTTACCTTAATTCAGATTCAGAAATATTAACAATCATTAACTTAATTTCAGCTATGGAATATATTATATCATATTATATACCACATTTTCCAAAATACCATAGGAGCTATATTATATTCCTCGTAATGCCACATTAATATATTTATCAATCATCATGGATCACTAAGAAAGTAATTGATATCGCTTAAATAAAATAAAATTCTTTACAATGCATGGTTCACGATAGTTTGACAGTGATATTAGACATGCCTTCGGTTCTATTTGGTAAATCTAATTGAAAATTGTAGTTGAAAATTGAAATATTAACTCAAATCTAATAAGCTAGAAAAATAATAGACATATTTGGTGTACCCGTCATTAAATCTGTCATATTTTATACCCGTCATTAAATAATACGATTATGTATCATACGAAATCTTTCTATATATTCTCTAAATAATTAATATTCTCTAAATAATTGTTTAGAGAATATAAAAGGCAAATTAGAAAATCTTACTTGTTTTACGTTGTCTTTTTTGATAGATAAAACACGTTTTTTAAATTAATTAGGAAATCTGACTTGTCAAATTTCAAAGTATTATATTTTTCGGAAAAATTGTTTTGTAAGGGTGAATGTGAGGGCGTCATATTTTTAATAAAATTTAAATTAACCCAATTTAATAAGGTATTGTTACATTCTTAAATTAACCCGTCATATTTTGTACGAATTTGAAACTATGTGGCAAAATAAGTTAATGGTGAAAAATAGAGGATTCGATAAAAAGTACTTTATATTTGCAAACCATTAAAAGCAACTTTATTAGTTCACCACGTAATTATCTTCAATGATTCTCAAACTTTATATTCACCTAATTAACCCCTAATTATGTTCAATGATATTCTTAATTTATATTTTCAGACCATTAAAGGCAACTTTATTTATTATATTCTCTAAATAATTCGAGAATCATTTTGTGAGTCGGATTCTTGAAATTTCAAATTTAATTTGGTATGAAAACGTTACATTACAACCCATTAATTGAAAATATGGGTCCAAATTCCATATTTAATAATGACTGACTTGTCAAGTATGATTTGTCAAAATTGTAAGGATTTAATTGGCTGATGAAAACTTGTTTTGTGTGGGTGAATGTGAGGGTGTGTAAGGCCTAATGTTGTTACCAGTTACCACATAGTGCCATATATTCATAATTCCAAGATTTTTTTTTGTAGTAATAATGATGATAGGCAGGGAATTATGGTAAACAACCGTAGGGAAAATATATGGAATATTTAGGATTTTGTTATTAGTATAATCTGATTGATTGTTATTAGTATAATATTATAATATTTATAATATTTAGAAAATTTCGGTATAATATTTAGGGAATCTTGGAATGATTATAATAATAATAATAATAATAATAATAATAATAATAATAATAATAATAATAATAATAATATTATTATTATTATAATATTATAATACATAAAAATATATGACTTGGCATAAATTGAGGATTCTCATTGGTCTACGAAACTGATTTTTGTGAGAGTGAATGTGAGTGAGCAAAAAGTGAACGGTGGAATATTAGCGCGCCATGTATGCAGTTATACATTCTTCTTTTATAGTAATAATGATGGTGAAGCTAGGGTAGGTCCCGCAGTACATAGCCCGGGGTCTCTATAAATAAATTTATGTATATTTTTATTGTCAAATTAATTGAGTTGCTTAGTTGGTAAATGTTGGATACCTCTAGTTATGAGATCATGGGTTATATTCCCATTATTATCATTTTTTTGATGCATTTCTCATGTTCATTTGTCCATTACAATTCTTCTTTGTTGTCAATAATTTATCACCCGATTTTCCAATAAAAGTTTTTGCTCTTTATTTATTAGTATTTTTATCTTTTATATTTCTTTTTCATACAAAAATGCAAGTTAATATAGTATTTTATATTTAAAATGATTTAATTGTATGACTAATATAATTTCCGGGCCCCTCACTCATTTCATTCGAGCTTTGTCTCTATTCTAACTCATTCAAAAATGCTTGTTCAAACTTCAAATACCGGTATGATTGAATAAATTTCATTCAATTTTATACCTCCTTACCAAACACCTCCTAATTCATTGATTCCGAATGGTTTCTTCGTAAAAGTAAATGATGCTAGATATTTATAAGGTAATCATTTGTTACATTTTATTACAAAGCAGTAAAAATGATACGACGGGTTCACAGTTGTGTCATAATATGTGTAATAACTGCCCTGCGAAGGACTAGTTGACCAACCTTTGACCATCATATGTAAGTCGAGGTTAGGATAGGAGGTGATCTGACTTGTACTGGGATGACAGGGACAATGTTAATTCGACCTAGTGCAAGCCACTCGACCGAGTAGGTTAGGTACTAGGCCGAGTACCTAAACGCCCAGTGTGATATACTTTTAAATCGGGACTCCGACTAAATCATTCTTATTTTTTTTCTCTTTCTTTTAAAACCATCTTTTCTCCCTTTATGAAAAAACTACATGGCTTTCCTTCCCTCCTTCACCTCTCACCACCTTGAGACCTCACCGTATGACGACACAACGGGATAAGCGTAGATGGAGGGTAGCCATACCAAGTCAGACTTTCCTTAAACTTCGGCGTACACCTACCTTGCGGCAAGTTCGCAAACCTTGGGTAATCGATTGATTGGTTTTAAAGGATAGTGATAGAATATTATGATTTGTGATAGGATTGACATGTTTGTCTGAGATACGTCAGAGTTATGGTTGTTGTGTTGCAGATATGCTCGAGGTAGGTTTAGCATATGCATATTGTGGTATTGTTGATTGTGACGATCAACTGTATACTGTATATTTTGTTTGAGATTGATATTGTGAGCCATATTGGGAGATGGTTTCACCTAGGGCAGAGTATGGATCGGATATCCGATCCGAAACCCTACTTTGGATCGGATATCCGATCCGAAAATCCAAATTTTTAGTATCCGTGATCTTATCTGAAATGATCGGAAATCCGAAATTTAGTATCCGAAAATTTTGGATAAGTTATCCGATATCCGATATCCGCTCTGTGTATTTTATATATTGTCAAACTGTAATAAAAAAGAAAACTAGCGTAATACTATTTTCATTCAGTATATATTACAAAACATAAACTCGCTACCTATCAAGGAAAATTAGCGTAATATTGTGGATATCGGATATCGGATAACTGAAATTAGCCAGTACTTAAAATTGTGGAAAAGTTTATTTACGATTTTGTGAAATTAGCTAGCACTATTTATAGATCAAATCTCGGATACGGATCGGATATTAACGGATATCAGGTATCCGATCCGATATTTGATATCTGATCCAATAACTTTCGGATATCGGATATCCAAATTTTTAAACCTGATATCCGTATTTGATCCGATATCCAAATATTTCGGATACGGGTATCCAAACCGAACCACTTTTCGGATCAGATATCCATTATTTCAGATCAGATACGGATCAGATATCGGAAAATTCGGATAATCGGATTTTTTACTCAGCCTAGTTTCACCCCCTTGTTCCCTCATGTGACTCTCATCACAAGGTGGGTGTGCACATTAATGACTTAGGTTCGCTAGTTGCAATGAGCAGGAAATTTGGTAGCATGGCTGCTATCTACCACCGACAGGGGTAGGTTTCCTGTTGCGAAGAGAACCCGACTACTCGTAGCGATGAGAACCCGACTACTCGTTGCGATGAGAGCCTTGTGGTTTTGATTTTCGGGTTGTCTGTTTGTGTTCGTTTTATTGTTTGTCATTGTGATGTTATTGATGCATATACTTACCCCTTATGTGTTGTGTAACCTACGGTAATCCACTGGGGGAATGGTGAGCAAATATCTAGAAGGTTTTGAGGTGCGTATTTGCGGGACTGAAGGGGCATCGCGAGTCAAGCATTTTAGCTTTCGCCGTCTTTTCTAGTATGTGTAGTAGTCCTTATAATCATATCACCAGTTGTACTTTCTTTCACGATCTTCATCCCACTATAATCGAATGTAATGTAAATGTTTCTTTATTGTTAATTTAATATACTTACATCGGGTAACCGAAATACCAACACCTTTATTTATTAATGAAGATCTTGCGAAGACTCTTTTGTAAATGGGGTGTTACAAAGTGGTATCAGAGTGACGATTTTGGAACCTGAACCAATTTACCTTAATGAACCTAGTGTATGTATGTTGGGAGCCTATGTTTGATTTAAAGTGAGAAGGAACCCCCCATATCCGAATCACGACCCTAACATGCGTAAGCCAGTCACCTTGGTAGAGGTGAGAATCGGTCCAAGACCGGATCGAAGATCGAACTTAAAAATTTGGTGGACCAAAGACTGGACAAGACAAAACCCGTAGTATTTGGTCCGGTCCGGTGTTGGACCAAATGGACCTAAACTAATTTTTTTCAATATTTCGTATACGATATTTACATTTTAATTCCGCTAAATAATATGAATTTAAATAGTTAGACGACACTTTTTATGAAAATCATTCATAATACTAATTTATAATGACTTTTGAAGATAAAATGTTAATTTAATTCAAAATATTTTAATGATTAGTCTTAAAAGACAAGAACTTTGGTCCATTCGGTCCGGACCAAAATTAACCGGTCTTGGACCGGACCGGACCGAAAACCAAAACTTCGAAAAATGAGGACCGAGGACCGGACCAAAATAATTCGGTCCGGGTTTGGTCCAGACCAAATGGTCCGGTTCGGTCCATTTTCCGGTCCGGACCTAAATTTGCTCATCTCTACACCATGGGCTGGAATAGAATACTAGTAGTGTGTTACGTTTATGTCTAACACGGCACAACACTTTGAAATTCTACTTAGACCAAAAAATTGAAAATTTGCACAAAATGTCGTATCTCAGATACGTCACTCGTGCCAGAAAGTCGGAGTAATACGAAAAAGTAATGCAGGGATATCACCTTAATTTTCTTTGATTTATTAAAGCCAAAATTTCAAACAAAGTGTCCTGTTTGTGATGGATATTATCCGTCATAAGTTGGGTTAATTTTTCTCTCGCAACAAGTCAAGTGAGAGGAAATGGAGCATTACATGAGCAGTGTTCGTAACATTTTGTGAAAAGGACATTATCCGTTTTCAGCTTGTGATAGATAGTGTCCATATTCAATAAGAATTTATGTAACATATACGAAGTATCTCACTTTCATGACACTATCTTCTGTTTCATTTATCTTAATCTTTTAAAAATTCATACTTGTATGATAACTGATGGATTGGAATGGATTTAGTCCATTCCAATGTTTGGTTAAAGCATTTTGGAATGGAGTTAGATAACTGATGGATTCTAACTCCATTCCAACCCCTTGGAATCCCATATCCACCTCTCCCCTAAGTTTCCAACTCCATTCCATCCAACACATTCTTATTCCCATTTTTTTATTAAACCAAACAACTTTAAAATGTATTGGGTTCTAACTCCATACCTCCTTGGAGTTAGAATCCATTCCAATCCATTCCTAATGTTTGAACCAAATGATTCCTAAATATTTTTTTAGTGTTTAAAGGGGCAGAGCTACCTTTTGGGCTATAGTTCAGGGTACTATTTTGGAATAAAAAGTTATAGTTAAAAATGATACCAATTGTTTTAAGATGTTCTAACGGTGAAGTAATGTCATATAAGGCCAGTGAACCGCGTTCGATTCCTTCATATGGTCATTTTTTATCCACTCCGTTAAAAATATGGAGGAGACCCAATTTCTTTTCTTTTTACTCTTTTCGTCTCGGTAACAAATGACTGGAACGGAGGGACTCCGAGGAAGTAATTCTACAAAATTAATTTCTATTTCGTGTTTTTTTGTAAACACACAATTACTACATCCCTTTCACAAATTCTACTTTAGACGGTTGTACGTGCGACCAATAGAAAAATGACTACTTTTTGATAAATAGTATAGTAAGTCTTGCTTGCGACGGGTCACCATTTGTGACGGATATTTGTGAGATAAAATGGATATAAAATGAGTTAGTTGACAAAAGGGACCACATGAATAGTGTTGGTGACTTGGTGAGAGAGAAAGTGAGTATTTTGTGAGAGAAAACGGTATCCGTCACAACCTTGTGACGGATAGTGCCGTTGCAAATAAGAATTTGTGTAAATAGTAATCGCTTTTAATTAAATAGCGACCACTGTTTTTGGTTAAAAAAACGACTTATTTTTTTGAAAATGGTCACTATATATCAAAAAGTGGTCACTATCTACCAAAAATGGTCATGTTTTGCAAAACAACACGGGATGAGATCGTCGCACAGGAGAATTAGTGCCTTTCACAAATTCTACTTTATTGTTCAGAATATATTACATTCTCATTTATTTGGTAAAACATACGAAGTGTATTATCATGCATATAAATACTACCTACATACCAGAAAAATTCTAAACAATTAACTACTTTTGTGACCCGTGACATTCACGGGTTTATATTTTTTAGTATTATTATTTTATCGTATTGTTAAGATTTGTCCGAGCAATTAGTTTATCCATTTAAAAATATATAGTTGTGATTTTTGAAATACTTAAAAGTTATTTAATTAAGGCATAATGTTTGATTATTATTCTTTTTTCATAATGATAAATTATCTAGTATAAAATGCTTAAAACATACTTTTTAATTAAATCAAAGGGCTTTTATCTCAATATTTTATTTCTTATAAATCATATCTAAATTTTTTTAGTAATAGCATAGTTATGAAGTTTAATAAATGATAGTCTTAATATATCATCATTATCTATTTGTCAAAAATCTTAAATTTTAATTGTTGCAAAAATGATAAATTAAGTTAAATAGTAACCTAATACAAATGGTGAGGGAAACCAAAAAGTCATCCTATTAAATAAAAGAAATAAAGGTTGAATAAATATGTAGTTAATAACCAGATTTAGGAGAGGAAAATAAATAGTTTGTATTAATTTATTTTTGTGTTCGCAACTAACATTTTTTAATTTTTAATTTTTCTTTATAAGCATGTGACACATGATTTTAGATATGACTTTAATTTTAATAACACATGACATAGTAAAATACTTAGTATTGTCTTTTTAACATCGATGCTCAAAAATGATGAACCTTGATTGATATTTATGTCTATCTTAAATTTGATAATAATAATAATAGAAAAAATGCTCAAAAGTCATAAAACGTATCCTCAATTGTTTATAGTTTTTTTATAGAGGCAAAATTTGTAAGCAATAATTTTTCTTATCAATATCGTCAATAGAACTGTATGTGCCATTAACATGTCTTATTTATCTATTCACATCAAGTTAAGTGGGTTAAGGTTTTAAATTAACTATATATATTTTTTTTATATTTTTTTATGTAAGTTTCATTGTTGGGTTATGAAATATTCATCATATTTTCAAACTTCATCATACGCATTTGTTTTGTTCAAATTTAAGGGCTATCGAGATTTGTGGCATTAATAAGATACTTAATCTTATCATTTTATAATATTGTATAAATCAATAGATAGCTCAGTTAATATTTTACAATATTGTATAAATAAATGAAGAATCTAGTAATCAATATAGATGGATTATGTATTAACCAATATAAAAATGACACGTGAATTTAAATTAAATGCTTTAAGTAACCTTTTAACTGTATTGTAAGCATAAATATTAATAATAATGTACATTTAGCCGTTATTCATATCAATAAGAATTATTTTGTCCAACTTGTTTATACGATTGAGATCTTTGTAACTCCAATTTCTTTCTATGAGAGCTATTTTTCAAATGGAGAATGATGAATAAAAAGATAACACGTACAAAAATAAAACATACATTTCAAATTTTATGAAATACTAATTTTTATTTCATGAAACTTAAAATAATTAATCATTAACATTCATGTTGGCAATCTTGTAGTTAATTTATAATATAAAATTGAGGGAAATATATGAGGTATTTGTTTAAGCAATTATAGTATTCACTTATTCATATAGTTCTCTTTCTCCAATGAAGCATCCTACAAAAAAAATCCACAGCAATTAATAACAAACAAAACGGTTGAATTTGATTTATATAATATTACATTATAATCATATTAATTTAAATTTTTCCTTAAATAATTATATAAATATGATATTGAATAATAAAAATGTAAGTATATTTACCTTTAAAGAACACAACTCCACAAATATTGATAGCCCCTAAATAACAACAAAACAACATATATGTGAAGTTCAAAAATGTCATAATACTTCATAATTAATAGAACTTAAAAAAAACAATGATAAAATGATTATTTACACATACAATTCTCTCGGTGATGAGGTAAACAAAATATTGGCTTGAATTTTGGCTCACAAATGTTGTCTTCCATCAAATATTTATAGCCAATTGACGATGCATTTTATGACTTTTGGATGACTTATATTTATTATTATTATTATTATAAAATTTAATATATACATAAATATGAAGCAATGTTTTGTGACTTTTAATCATCCTTTTTCATTATTAGCAAATTTAATAGACATAAATATGGAGTAGAGAGAAATTAAATGTAAAAGGTTTGCTTTAATTATTTCCCCCCTGTTTTTTTACAAAATCTAGCTTGCGTGAAAATTGTTGACTCATTATTTGCCTTGCCTTTTATTTATATTATATATATATATATATATATATATATATATATATATATATATATATATATATATATATATATATATATATATATATATATATATAGATTTATATATGTATTTAATTTAATGAAATTATATCCAATTAAATGAAATTGAGCAAGTATATAATAATACGACTTAAGAGAACATTGCAGAGTGATTTAAAATATAACGCAAATTAAAATATATTTTATTGAACATCACCACTGCAGCAGCAACAACAACAACGACAACACCACTCAACAATAATTCTCAATACTCATTATCGTCGAATAAATAAATTAAACCATGAAATATAATCCACAAGTAGAAACTCATTGGCAATATATTTTAAATAAATAGAGTGAATAGAAACTATTATAGCTATTATGGTTTTTTATAGACATCAGACAACCATATATTTCCATATTTTAATTTTAATCTTAATTTATTTTGTGATATTATTAGATTAGATAATTGATTGCTGAAAAATAAAATATTAGTGCAAATTACGGTTGTTAATTAATATAAAGAGTTTTGATCAATTTAATAACATATTATACAAAAATTAATTAAATAAGAAAAACTTTTAATTAATTTGGTGGGGATTAAGCATTATGAGGAGTTTTAATGAATTTATTACCATGTTTAAATATAAAAATGAAATAAATAAGAAAAAATGTTAATAAAAATGGTGGATGTTAAGTAATATGAGTAGTTTTTATTAATTATTAACATGTTTTGTTAAAACAAAATTGTAACTATAATTATAAAATTTATTAACATATTTTATTACATAAATTTCAATTAAAATGTCAATATTAATTATAAATTACGAAATCTTGATTTAAATTTCGATGGGTTACATAAATTTTGGAAAATAATATATTTAATATACAAAATTAATTTAAGATGAAATCTAGATTTAAATTTTGAAGGGTTACATAAATTGTGGAAAACAAAATATTTAATATACAAAATTAATTTAAGAATATTGATAATTTCCTTTAATATTATAGATAATTAAGTGCATTAAATTAATTTATAGATAAGTGAAATAAATTAATGTCATGTAATAATAAATTGCTAATTCATCACATAAATACGCCATGTCAAATTTAAAATATGCTATGTCACATTTAAACATTCCAAGTCACATTAAAATTTTGCCACGTCACATTAAAATTTGCCATGTCACATTTTTTAGTTACCCTTTTAATAAGATTTTATAGATTAAAGTATAACTCACCTAAATTTAACATATACTCTATATATATAAAAAGATTGGAATGAAGGGAATATTCAACAAATATATAAAAAATTGGCCTATGTATTGGGTCATTTTTTCAAATAGACAAACATAATGTTAAATCGTTAATAAGTTTTCATTTCATTTTGAGACTTGAAACGGTTAATATTTTTTTTATTTTAAATTTAGCCCTACATTGATTTAATTACTGGCTCCGTCCCTATACTTAATGTTTACACAAATTCTCATTGTAGACGGAGGGTATCCGTCACAAGGAGAAGACGGATACCATTTTGTCTCACAAAATGCCCATTTAGAGGAGGGAGGAAAGCACATGGGGTGCCTCACCTTGTCCCCCTATTCGTTTTGTGAGTGACATTATCCGTCTCTCCACCCGACCCGTCACAAGTAAGACTAGCTGTAATGTTTATGTATCAAATAAAGAGATAATAAGTACTTCCTCCATTCAAATCCAACCTACACCTATTCCATTTTAATCCATCCAAACTACCACTTTCTTAATAAAGCCAAAAAATTTACCAAATTATCCTTATGAACATCAATTATTTACACAAAATGCCATTAAATGGCCCCATTAATCAAACATCACACATTTAAATTAATAAAAAAACATCTTACACATTTCCAATTATACTTTTAATAATTTATTAACATATTTCTTAATATTTGTGCAAAAAGCATAAATACACTTTGGATTTGAACGGAGGTGAAGTACTTCGTATAAGATAGAACCTAAAAATGAGATTTATCACAACTATGGGATGTGAAATACTCAAATTGTCAACATAACAATGACATGACAATACTCACAAACCAATATAATCAATGTAGTTATTATCAATTATTATCATTTGGTTTTGATACAAAGATCAAAGAAAGAGAGAAGAGTCAATTAGTAAATACAAACGGATTAAATTACATTTCAATGGTCAAATTACACATCAAGTGCCTTCCTAAAATAAGAAAACAAATGAGATAGTGAGAGTGATTTTATACTAGTGAAGTTGTTTTATCCATTAAATTATCAAAACTAGGAATGTAATTATGTGATTAATGATTATCCTATGGATCAAATGAGTAGTTGTTGGTTAGAAGCTAGGTTGCACGAAAACGGACACGGACACGGACACGGACACGACACGGACACGGGACACGGCAGTCCGATTTTTTTAGGACACGGGACACGGCAAAAAAAAGTCAATATACATATTAAACTAAAGGGAATTTAAAGTCCATTACAACCAACATCTAAACTTTGGTCATTTGAAGGTAACAAAGTCATAAAATGACAACCAATACTAATATCTTATACGTCAAAATCAAATATATCTAACAAAATAGAATATACAAATTACAACCGAAATTTAAATAAAATATTCAAGTCTTACATTCAAATCCAAATTACATCCAAATTACAAAGCCAACTAGCCAAGTATATAATTCTACTTGCTGAAAATAACGAGCATAAATCATCCCAAATCAAATACAAGTAGAATTTATTTGAGGAAAAAAAAAAGGTAAACATCTTTTTTAGGCTCATCCTTCCATCCCATCTTTATAATTCAGTTTGTTTATGACAGTCAGATAGTATCAATTTAGTCCGATAGTTTCTCACAATATACAATAGTTTCTTGGTTTCCTCACATCCTTCCTCCTCAGCTTATTGTTTCACTCCTTATCAGTCCCGAGTCTCGACTTCTCATCCTCTCTGTGTCTCCAACAGTACAACTACTATCTACTACTTACAATTAAAATTCATTCCCATCCTTTCAATTAAGAAAAATAAATTAATTACCTGAACGACACTACGACAGTGACGGCGAGGGAAGGAGATGGCGGTCAGAGAAGTGGCGGTGTCCGGTGGCCGGCGGCCGGCGAGGGTGACGACAGACGAGAGAAGGAGGTGACGAGTGGAATTGGGGTTTGCGATGAATTAGGTTTTTGATTACAACGAAGTCTGAAATCTGAAATAGGATTTTTGTGGTTTTCTTTATATTAGGCGTGTCCCTGGGACACGGACCGTGTCCGCAATAAAAAGACCGTGTCGGACACGTTTGGCTCAAAAAAAATCCGGGGACACGGTTTTTGAAGTGTCGGACACGTTTGGAGCCGTGTCCTTGGCGTGTCCGTGTCCGACACCGTGTCGGACACGCGGAGGGCAAATTCCAGCCGTGTCCGTGCAACCTAGGTTAGAAGTATTGGTGTGACACTGGAAATACTTACCTAATTACGCAAAGTAATGATGGAAAAATAAGCGAAAGAAATCAAAGTTGAAATTCGTTTCCAAAAGAAAAGAAACCAAAAAAATATTGACAAATTGGTGTGGTTGATGGTATCTTTTGACTATCTTCCCAATTAAGACAAACAGAACCTTACAGCCTTTCATTTACAGTACTAACTCCAGTCTCATTCACCCATGCGTGCAACCTCCATCAATCAAACTAAATATATTACGAGTAATATTAAACAAATAACAAAACATAAATAAAAAACATAAAATTGATTGGTGTGATGGGACTTGGGGGAGTAATAATAAGTTAAAATTGAAAAGAAAAGGCTTCAAATCGATTCCTTGCTAACTTGAGCAAATCAGAAATCATACCTGATAACTTGAAAGACTTGTAAGACCATCCGCAAGCAGTGGTCGCGATAATTAGGTCACGACCCGATTTTACTCCTAATCTCACCTTATCTACGTTGACCTACCTTCATCCTCCCAAGTAGAAATGGTCACGATTTAGGTCATCAACCCAATCATTTTTCCACTTTCCAACATTTTCAATCATTTATCACATTTTTACCCACCAAAATATCTCTTTTACCAATCATTTTATTGTTTTTTTATTCTTAAACCAATAAAAATTGTCCACATAGTGGTCACAAATATGGTCACAAATGTTCAACAAAGGTCACAAATTGACCTTGGTTGATGATATGGTCACAAATTAGCAAAATGGTCACCAATTAATTAACTTAATCATCCCACTAATCTTGACCAAACAAGGTCATGACCACCCTCATGACCTTGCTTGGGGGTGGTCTAAAAACAGGCCATAATTTGGTAAATTCGAGTCTAGTCATTTCGATTTTCGAATATATTTGCATTTTTGAGGGGTTAGTTATGTTGGTTCGGGTCTACATTGGAGGATTGGAGTACTTTGTACATTTGTATCGAGTAATAATGTAATACTATATGGCTTTATTTGACTATACTTTTTAAGTATTTTATTTGACTATATTGGTATTTTTGGCAAAAACTTTTAGCTGATTTATTTCTTTGTACTTCGTAAGTCTTAGATGAATTAGTTATTTATTCAAATAAGTTACTTGAAATTAAATATTAGTAGAAAAATATTTAATATTTTAGATAAATGATTATAGTTTATATTCTTTTTTCACCCATTCAATCTATATAATATATTAAACAATTATTATATCATTTTATATTATTTCACCAAATTAAACTCCTTTTTCAGTTAATTTGTCACATTTTTTTATATAATCAATTACCTTATCATTTATCTTTTCAAATTTTAGTCACCTTTTTAGTTTTCAGGTACTTTTTCAATTTTCAGTTACATTTACAGCTAATTATACCAAATCGAGCATATGCCTAATAATTTGTATTTTTAGCTAAAACATGAACAATTGATTCAGATAAAAAGAATATATAATCATGTATTTTAAAGGTAAGAGCATGAGACCAATTATGTTTGTTCTGAATTGACTAATTTACATTAAAATTCACTACTTTTATCATTTAGATATCATCTAGTTCTTCAATTAAGAGCGAAAAATATATTACTCCCTCCTATTCCATATTTTCTTCCCTTTTGTATTTGGCACAAATATTAAGGTGGAGAATAAAATAAGTGTAAAAATTGGGTGGGGTTTGGTGATAGGAGAGAGGGATGAATAATTAGGAATTAAATAAAGAAATTGTGGGGCCAAAAGCATGAAAAAAGAATAAAATAGGAGTAAAAAGGTTGGGTGGGGTTTGATAATAGGAGAGAGAAATTAATAAAATAAGAATAAAAGTTTCTAAAATAGGAAAGGGGAAGAAAACCTGAATAATCCGTTTTAGGAAATAGGGAAGAAAATATGGAATAGGAGGGAGTATTACTTTACAGTGATGGTCTATGAATTTAGTGTCAGGAAGGCACCCAAAAAAATTTGACACATTATCTATGCGCGTCTAAGATAACAATTTTGTATTTTAACTTTTTTTATTAAATTAGTTATTAAATAAAAAAAATGAAAAAAATAATTGATTTTATAAAGATCGTTTTTCAAAAAACAATGTACTCTCTAGCTCTAAAATATTTTAAATCCTAAATATATATAAATATAATATTTATGTTTTTAATCTAATATACTTTAATACTTAATTTAACAAGAAACTGAAATGGTTTAGTGAATTAGGCTTTCACAAGTCATTTAAAAGTTAAGAGTTTGAATCATATATCAAGCAAACCTCATTCCCCTACACACAACTCCACAAACTATTGTAACTTAGTGCTTACTTTAGATACTTACTAGATTTCATACCCGGGCGTTGCCCGGGTAATATCTTGATATGGTTTCAAAATAATTATCGGAATAGTTAATCTTCTAAAAATGCTTAGTATAATAAGCATATATAAAGAATAATTTAAGTATGATTGTTTTTACGGCTAATTAAATATCATATGTATCATCATCGGAACAACATAGAACGTTAAAAGTGCATGAAACTCCAATAGAAACGGAAACATGTACCTCCAATTCAATGGTCTCGAAAAGACACTTACATATTACGCATCACTGTCAAAATATTATTTTAAGCACATGTATTTTTATAATAACTTCTATACTTTTTATTTGAGCATCATCTTGAAGAAATTTTTTATCCAATATTTCTAATATATGAAGATAGTTGAAGCTTGTATTCTTTTAATATTAACTCGTATTTTTTTACCATAGATCATATTCTTGTTACTTTAGCTCATATTCTTATCTTAATAGCTTGTATTCTTATGTTATTAGCCCGAATATTTTTTACATTAGCTCGTATTCTTATCTTAATAGCTCGTATTCTTATTTTATTAGACCGTATGCTTCTTACATTGACTCATATTCTTATTGTATTAACTCGTATTCTTATATGCTCGTATTTGTAAGTTCTTGATCCTCTAATATGCTCGTATGTTTTTGTTACATTAGCTCGTATTGTTATCTTAATAGCTCGTATTTTTTTACATTAGCTCGTATTCTTAGCTTAATATTTCTATTAGCTCGCATTCTTACATTAATAGTGCCCGTATTAAGTTCTTATTCATTTTACATTAGCTCATATTTCTTATATATTCGTATTTTGTAGCTCGTATTCTTTTAATTATACCTCATAATCTTAAGTGCCTATTATATCATGAAATTTAACGTATTGCAAATCTGGTTCTATTTTTTTAGCTCGAAAAGTGTTTCAATTAGCTCGTGTTTTCGTATTCTGTTTATATTAGCTCGTATTATCATATTAATAGGTTGTATTCTTATGTGCTTGTATATTTAAGTCCGTGATCCTTTTAATCTCATATTCGTATATATTCATTTGTGCTCATATTTTAAAGCTCGTCTTATGTTAATAGCTCGTATTGTTTTTTCATTAGTTCGTATTCATTTGTGCTCGTATTTTAAAGACCGTCTTTTCTTAATAGATCGTATTGTTTTTACATTAGCTCCTATTCTTGGCTTAATAGTTCGTATTCTTTTTTATATTTGCTCGTATTCTTAGGTTAATAACTCGCATTGTTTTGTGCTCGTATTTTTTAGTTCGTGATTCTCTTAAACTCATATTCTTTTTTACATTAGCCCATATTCTTATGTGTTTGTATTCCGTAGCTCGTAGATATAATTTAGCATTTAAGTATTTAATTACATCCCTATTTAAAAGAAAACCAAAATAAATTCTTTTTCTTTTCTCCTATATTCCTATATTTTATCCTTCATTATCTTCTTTGTGACGGATTGTAACATGTCAAATATTATCCGTATTACCAGATTTATTATTAAGACATTGTATTTATATGATCAAGAATCATGTATTCATGTTGGCTTACTATCGTTATCTTCATAAAATTTTAACAAATTTATTTTTAGCTCGAGAAGTGTTTCAAATCTTCAATTAGCTTGTGTTTTTGTATTTTGTTTATATTAGCTCGTATTATCATCTTATTAGGCTGTATTCTTATGTGCTTGTATATTTAAGCCCGTGATCCTTTTAATCTCATATTCGTATTCATTTGTGCTCATATTTTAAAGCTCGTAATATGTTAATAGCTCGTATTATTTTTTCATTAGCTCGTATTCATTTGTGCTCATATTTTAAAGCCCGTCTTATCTTAAAAGATCGTATTGTTTTTACATTAGCTCGTATTCTTAGCTTAATAGTTCGTATTCTTTTTATATATATTAGCTCGTATTCTTATGTTAATAACTCGCATTGTTTGTGCTCGTACTTTCTAGTTTCTGATTCTCTTGTGTTTGCATTCCGTAGCTCGTATTTGTCAAAACAAAATTCCATTGACAAAAATACGAAGCTAATGTTTTACTCCAAATGGATAATGTTGTTATAAAATTAATTTTGTTTTATTAAAAAAAGGTACTATATTATATCGAAAGTGGCTAGCTCATATCTCAAAGTCTCCTTAATCCCTATAACTCTACGGTAGCCAAAACTCTTAGTTTAAAATCAATTATTTTATTAATTAATTCAATAGTTTACAGTCAATTTATATTAACTAATTCAATAATTACCCAACTGATATTTTATTACTATTTAATTATTTTTTTATTTATACACTTAATTTATTTAAGCAAAGTAATAGTCGAAGTTATCGCTCTAAAAACAATAATTATCCAACTGATATTTTATTACCATTTAATTATCTTTTTATTTATATACTTAATTTATTTAATTAAAGTAATAGCCAATGAAATTATTGCTCTAAAACAATAGCTAATGAAATCAATTATTTTATTAATTAATTCAATTATTATCCAACTGATATTTTATTAATATTTTATTATCTTTTTATTTATATACTTAATTTATTTAAACAAAGTAATAACCAATTTAATCGCTCTAAAAACATTACTATATATTTAATTATCTTTTTATTTATATACTTAATTTATTTAACCAAAGTAATAGCCAATGAAATTGCTCTAAAATAATTGCTAATGAAATCAATTATTTTGTTAACTAATTCAATTATTATCCAACCGATATTTTATTACTATTTAATTTAATTATCTCTTTATTTATATAATTAATTTATTTTTACAAAGTAATATCCAAGATAATCGCTCTAAAAACAATAATTATCCAACTGATTTTTTATTACTATATATTTAATTATATTTTTATTTATATACTTAAGTTCACGCCCGGCCGCTGGCCAGGTAATATTTTCTGGTATTTATCAATATTGGAGAAATACTTTTTGCTTAAATATATAGGAATAATATAATAACAAACACAATATTGTGGTAAGGTCGAGGTCATAATACAAAAGAGTCTTTACATATATAATTAGACTTTGTATCACACTCAAATAGATATTGTGTAATTCTCATTGAAGACGGACACTATCCGTTTCTTGCAGTAATATTGCTCGAAATTAACTTTTATGTTTGGCTCTTGAATTAATCCCACGTGCATAAGAATTTCTTAAATACCAATGTAGTAATGATTTTCTAGTGATTAGATCATATCAAAGATTCAAAGGTACGGTAATTTTCAAGACTATAATAAGGGCTTATTTGGTTACCCATTAAAATCATGGGATGTTGAACTTCCTAGGAAGTGTAAAATCATGTTGTTGTTTGGTTGCCAATATCATGGGAAATAAAACTTCCCACATGAATTTACTTCCTCCATTATGTGGGAAGTTACTCACCAAGTCCCCCTTGGTCAATAGAACTTCCCGCATGAATTAACTTCCCATATGCGAACCAAACACTTTTTGCAAATTCACGAATTGGAAATTCATGTGATATTGAAGTTCCCAGGAAGTTTAATTCCCCTATGTCAACCAAACAAGCCCTAAGTTAATAACCTCTTATCTCTCTAGTAGCTAGGCTTCTTATAGTCATTTCAAGCGTGCCGAATTGTCGACCGTTGTCCTGAAAAAAAATTCCGTAGCAAAAACATACAGTAGTTAGTATACATATGTGTAAAAATGATAAAGAAAACAAATATATAAGATGGAAACAATATAAAGAAATTAAAATCAAAGCAAAAACATTGGAAAGACGAATAAATACTGATGCAAATATATACTCCCTAATATAATAGGTGACGTGTTTGAGTCGCACTTGTCTTCTTTTATTTTATAATTCTAACCAGTTGTAAATTCTATCTACTATAAAGAAATTAAAATCAAAGCAAAAACATTGGAAAGACGAATAAATACTGATGCAAATATATACTCCCTAATATAATAGGTGACGTGTTTGAGTCGCACTTGTCTTCTTTTATTTTATAATTCTAACCAGTTGTAAATTCTATCTATTAGCTACTTATTTTATTATTATTAGTTGTAAAGTATATCTAAGTACTTAATTACTTAATTAATTTATGGTTGGTCAATTCTCAAATTTTAATCATCTAAGATAATAGTCAATAGTCAATTAAATAAATAATTTTCCAATTCTCATAATTATAACTTAAATAATTCACAAAACTTGAACCAATCACATCGCTCGAAAAGTTCCTCTTTTAAGTATATATATTGATTATAAAAAATTACGAGTATTTCTTTCTGAAAGTTCATGAGGACCATCTGCTTCTCCGACAGAACAAGACCCTGTTATTTATAATAAAAAAAATGAATATTTACTGATAAAAAGTCATAATTAAAATTTATAAATTTCTAAGTATTTTTAATTGTAACTCTTAATTAAAATTGTTTAAATTTTAATGTAAAAGTGTAATATTTTATCTGTCTTAATTGCAAGAGAATAATAAGTACTCCCTCCATTTTTATGCAAGTAACAACTTTGCTTTTTCACGTTTGCCAACGCACGTTTTAAGTGCTTAATATCTTTAGGTACGTATTTTCAATGTTCTCGTAAAGACAAATTAAACAAGACCCCACATGAATATATTTTTTCTTATGTATTGAGAAAAAATTGAGATTGAAGGTTGATTTGTGAATAATATAAAAAAAAACAAGGTTGTTATTTGGATTTGTATGGGGAAGTATTTCACTATTTGAAACGATGATTTACTTTAATCAAATACTAGTATAAACTACTTCCTCCATTAAAATTCAACCTACACATATTCTATTTTAATCCATTTATATTCAAACTACCATTTTCTTAATTAGTAAGTTTTGCTTGCGATGGGTCGCCATTTGTGACGGGTATTTTGTGAGATAAAATGGATACAAAATGAGTTAGTGGAGAAAGGGGACCACAAGAATAGTGTTGGAGAGAGAGAAAAAAAGTGGGTATTTTGTGAGAGAAAATGGTATCCGTCACAAGCTTGCGACGGATAGTGCCGTTGCAAATAAGAATTTAAATTATCCTTGTGAAAACCAATTATTTACACAAAATGTCATTAAATGGTCCACCTTTAATCAATCATCACACATTTAAATTAATAAAAATATATCTAACCTACCTTCAATAGTTTAATAATTTTGTATATATTTCTTCATATTTGTGAAAAAAAAAAACATATCTATACTTTGAATTGAAACGGAGGAAGTATAACAATTAAATTAGTCAATTGAAGTTGATTTGAAGTCAAATCATAGAATAGTAAGTCGAATCATAGAGGTAAGTGAATTTGCCAAGTTTACCTAGTACGGAATATACCCAACACCCTACCCACCCTCCTAAAATCAAAAGTAAAAGAAAAAAACAGAAAAACAAAATCAACCTTACAATCACAAGTAACAACAAAGCAAAAATAAACAAAAGGGAGAGAATAGGAAGCAGAGGGGATCGGAGGACCTCAAATCTTAACCCCATTTGTTCCCCAAATATTCATTCACACACTTCCCTCCCTATCTTTTCCTATTCCTAACAAACAAAGAAGAGACCAAATTAACACAGAAGGATGAGGATAAGAATGAGAATACTTTCGTCGTCGTCGTCCAAAACGATATCCAGTCCCGGTCGAACCGAGAAGTTTCCTCCACCATTGATGCGCTTCTTGAGAAGTGATGTTAGTAGTCGAAGTCGGGGTCGCTCTAAAGCAAGTCCTTTATTTTTCAGGAGAAAGAAAAATGTTACTACTACTTCTACTACTGCTATTGAACCTACCCAAGAGCCTTCTTCACCTAAAGTTACTTGCATTGGTCAAGTAAGGGTTAGACGGAGTAAGATTAATGCCAGTAAGAATCGGAAACTGAAAAAGAATCGCCCCAAACAAAGGAATTATTTTAATTATATTCCTAGTTTGTGTCATTTTAAGGGGTGTTATTCACCTAAGTGGAATTGTACGTGTAGGTGTAAGTGGAGTTGGTGTTGCTGTTGGAGGTGGGTTTTGTGTTTTGAGTGTTTCGATTGTCGTCGTAATGGGAGGGTCAGGACGGCTTCGTCGTCGTCCAGGTTTGAAGAAGGGAAAGACCGGAGACAGGAAGAACAACAAGAAGATGGTGGGCGTGTAATGCGAGGTTTTGGAATGCGTCAATTTGATGATGAAGATGATGGGTTTGAAAGAGGGAGAAGAAGTTCCGTTTCAGAAATTAGTGGGAGTACACCGCCGAGAAATGCGTTTATGTTAACGCGCTCGAGGTCGTCGTCGTTGGCGTCGAGGTTTTGGGGTGAAGAAGAAGTGGTGGAAGAAACGAGAAGGAGAAGTTCGGCTTCGGAAATGGGGCCTACCATGTGTATAACACCGCCTAAAAACGCGTTGCTGTTAACAAGGTCGAGTTCTTCGTCGTTGGGGAATAGGTTCTGTGGGGAAGAAGAGGTGGAGGAAATAAGGAGAAGAAGTTCGGCATCGGAAATGCAGACAGTAATAGCGACAACACCGCCTAAAAATGCGTTTCTGTTAACGAGGTCGAGATCGTCTTCGTTAGCAAATAGGTTCTTGGGAGAAGAGGGAGTTGAAGATGTAACAAGGAGAAGAAGTTCAGCATCAGAAATGCGGACCAATTGGTCGACAACGCCACCGATAAATGCGTTGGTGTTAACGAGGTCTCGATCGTCATCGTTAGGAAATAGGTTCTGTAACGAAGAAGAAGGTGTTGAGGAAGTAATGAGGAGGAAAAGTTCAGCCTCGGAGATGCGGACATTAGCATCTAGGTTCTGGGTCGAGAAAGAAGAGGAAGAAACAATGAGTAAAAGTTCAGGACAGGAAATGCGGACATTACCCTCCCGGTTCTGGGTCGAAAAACAAGAGGAAGAAACAGCGAGTAGAAGTTCAGGATCCGAAATGCAGATAAAAGTACCCAAAAACTCGTTATTAACGAGGTCTAGATCTTTGGCAAGTAGGTTCTGGGGCGAAAACAAAGAGGAAGAAGAAACAAGGAGAAAAAGTTCAGCATCAGAAATGTGTACGCAGCCCAAAACTGCATCATTATTGACGAGGTGTAGGTCGTCATCGTTAGCACGGAGGTTGTGGGGCGAAAAGGAAGAAACAAAGAGAAGAAGATCGGTGTCGGAAAGGTCGACCGCGATTGCGTCACAGCCGGAAAATGCAGTGGTATTAACAAGGTGTAAGTCGTCATCGTTGGCAGAAATAATGTTGTTAAAAAACAGAGATTTGACAGCAGAAACGAGGGGAAATGAAGGCAGTAATTTCAGCATCAGTGAAGAAAGTAAAAAGAGCGTGGGAGTTTGTGCTGAAAAGGATGCTCAACATGGTGCTCCTTCTTTTACTGATTTACTGCTTTCAATTGAGGTAAATAAAGTGGACGGTCAAAATGAAGAAAGGGGGTTGAAGCTGAGGAGATGTAAGTCAGAGCCAGCTAGGCCAGATTTAAAACCAAAAAATACCGAGTTTTTAAGATTAGGACGGTTTAGTAATGTTGAAACCGCTGCAAATCGCCTAAATAATAATAATAATAATAATAATTAGTTTATTGTTTTATACGTAGAAGTTGTATAATTATACTTGGTTAGTTTTTTTATTTTATTTTTTGGAATAATGAAAATGTATCACATGTATTTAAAGATTGGACAAGTGTACTATATGTAGGTTGCCTTTTTGGTTACAAATGCTGTTTTAAGTTAACGGGTCTTGTTTTTGTTTCAAAATGTTACAAACACATATTATATCACGTAGAAATAGTGGGGTTGGTTTCAACTTAAAATGTAACAAATCAGTATGCCTCACAATAATCTTTTTTTCTTCCTTCGAAATTGTCCGATTTTTCACTTTTTTTGGGCGTGAAAATGTCGAAGTTTGAAATGATGTCGTTCTTATCTCATATAAGCCATTTTAATCTGAAACAATAAAATGAGATTTTTTTACCATTTAACAGTTAAACGTGATCATAAACTATAACATTGGTTATATAATTATAGTTACATTTAACCATAAAATTGTCACATATGCTTAGAGTCCTAGACCCGACAAATTCAAGCCCACCCGAGTGTAACTCGGCCCGAGACTACTCAATCTGAAAAATCAGTCAAAATATAACTTTAATTGACCCTAAAAAACTTTAAATATTTTTTTCTCTTAGACCATCTCCAAGCAAGGTCGATTGGGAGGTCGATTTGGGGTCGAGTCAAGTTAATTGTAATTAAGAAATCGATTAGAATTGACTCAAGTCGATTTGAGTCACAAATCGACCCAATTTAGATAAATTGACTCACCAATCGACCTCATACGTGACACATTTTAATTGGTTCCAGCCATTTAAGAAAAAGAAAAAAAAGAAGAAAAGCTAAAAAAAGTGGTGGTTTGGGAGGGTTTATTGACCTAGGTCGTGACTTTCTGCTTGGGAGGGTTTAAGTGGTCAAGGTCAATAAGGAGAGATTAAGGCCTAATATGTAATTGATCCGATTAAATTGACTTGTTGCTTGGGAATGGTCTTAGTCATTAACCTGAAAATGACCTCACCCGAAATATACCTTTAATTCAAAATAACCTGATACAACCCGATCCGACCCGACCCAACCTGAAAATGACATGAGGGAATGGGTTAGTTTAAGAGAGAAGCGTAGCAAGTTCCCAAGGTAAGAAGACAAAGTAAAAGAGGCATAATAATAAAATAAAGGTGTTGGGTGTGCAGAATAGCTCATGGGCAACTGAACGTACTGTGTATTAAATTACTGACACTGTCACTGTCCCATGCTCCTTAACTTCTTCTATTAAACTTTTCTCGTCCTCAACATTTATTGCTTTTTTAACATTCATTCATTAACTTGTTTTCACCGCATTTTGTTACTTTGACATTTTACTTGCTATTCTTTTTACCATTTCTTGGGTCACATTTTCACATGATGCAGATTGTTCTTGTATGCTCGTACGTGTAGTATATTTTTTTGCAATGCCTGAAGTCAAAAGATTTGCAGTTAGAATAATCGACATTGGATGCTTTTGTCAGCTGTTGTTACTGGAAGAGTGTGTGACTGCATGTGATGCCTGGACTCAATTTGGACTGTTCAAATATAATAAATTTTTTTCTATTTTGTGTTTTCATATTAAAATTATTACTAATACTATCAAAAAATAAAAAAAAATTCCCATTAAAGTTAAGTTTATGTAATGACGTTACACAAATGGGTGTTTTCATATTTAGTGATAATATAATAGGCATTTAAAATTTTATACTTCCTCCATTTTTCTATGTTCTTCCCATTTGCTTTTTGGAGGTCAAAGTTTTCGAACTTTGACCGTAAGTAAGTTAGACAATAATGAATTTTAAGTTATAAAATTAGAACATTTACAATTATTATCAACAAATCTTCGTGGGAAAAACAATTCAATAGAAAAAAAATATCGTATAGGTGTCGGAAAAGACGGTCAAAGGTGCGTCTTGGAGACCGCAATAAAGCAAATGGGAAGAACATAGAAAAATGGAGGAAGTAGTTAATAAAAAATATATAAATCATCATGCATTAAAGGCATTTCTTACTAATTTTTTACATTTACAGTTTATGTTTTATAAAATATAAATACATAAATTTAAATGATATAGACGCTGTTTGGTAAACAATATATTGAAAGAAATTAGTAGATTCCGACATAATTAGTAGGTTGACCAATCAATCTACTATTTTTATGTGTTTGGTAACAACATATTTAATAGCATATTGGTCGGAATCTACTATTTTTGAATATGCTGCTAATAGCTGCATATTGTATTAGCATATTCAATTTATGCATGAAACCATTCTAATTATCATGTAATATGTTATTTACCAAAACCCTTTTTTTAATCTGCTAATTTAATTTAATAGTCAAACCTTCTATTAAAATCTAGTAGCCCAGAGAGTAAAAAACAGACTAATTAGCTACTAAACGGGGAAAGCAATCCCTAACGAATCTTCTCTAAAAATGAACGAAGGTCATCTGGTGAAATGTCAAGGACCGTTGTGCTCGTGGGGGAGTGAATCCCTGTATTAAAAAACTAATCTGTTACTCGATTTGCTTTTCTGAAAACATGATCAATTTTGACTGGCCACCCATTCAATTGTATCAATTCCTTGCATCGAAGGACCAAAGGTCGAAGATTGTTGCTAAGTAATTGATCCTCCCGAACAAAATTAACACAAGTCTTATTGTTATCCATGTGAACTAAAACCTTATTTAGGCCCTGTTCTTTTGGACTGAAATTTAACTGAACTGAACTGAACTTATAGGATCTGAACTGAACTAAACTGAACTTATAGGATCTGAACTGAACTTATAGGAATTGAACTGAACTGAACTTATAGGAACTGAACTGAACTGAACTTATAGGAACTGAAATGAACTTATAGGAACTGAAATGAACTTATATGAACTGAACTTAACTTATAGGATCTGAACTGAACTTATAGGATCTGAATTGAACTGAATTGAACTGAACTTATAGGATCTGAACTGAATTTATAAGATCCGAACTTAATTAACTTAACTTAATTTAAGTTAACTATTATTATTATTATTATTATTATTATTATTATTATTATTATTATTATTATTATTATTATTATTATTATTATTATTATTATTATCCAAGAGAAATATTAATGAAAAATAGTCTAAAATACAAGGTAATATAAAATATTTTTTACTTTATATACAATGGTTTGTTCATAATTCATACATTATACTACGATTACATTACGATAAAAAATAATCTACATATTACTATTTTTTCTAACTATTTATTTCTATATTATCATGATCCTCATCTACTTCATCTTCATTATCAATATCACTGTCGACAAAGAATCCATAGTCTCACCAAATATTTTTGACTATGTTGCTACGTACCTTATACATAGACCTGTCAAAACCTGACCCGACCCGAAACCGACCGTAACCCGACCCGTAAATAACCCGTAAATGACCCGGTTTTTTCAACCCGAACCCGAAATGTACCCGAACCCGTTTTGACCCGTAAACAGCGGGTCAAAACCCGACCCGCAGCGGGTTGACCGTTGGGTCAAGACAATATATCATTTTTAAAATATACAATGTCAAATAAGTATTGATGACTTATAAATTTTTCAGGAGAAATATGTATATATATGCGGTATGTCACGCCATCACCTCAAACAACATGCCACGTCATCACCTCAAACAACATGCCACGTCATCACCTCAAACAACATGCCACATCATCACCTCAAAGTGTATGTCACACCGTCATTTTCACCGTAATACATCGAATTGCATTCCACGTCAGCAACGCCAACTCATCACCTCGAACCACATGCCACGTCATCACATCGAAGTGTGTCATGTCGTCACTTTTAGTGTAGTATGTCAAGTTACATTCCACGTTAGCACTGTCACCTCATTATTTCGACGGACCAAATGTCACGTCATTACATCGAAATTTGTGTCACACTATCACTTACACCTCATTCCACATAATTGCCTAGGACCACATGTCATATCATCACCTCAAAATATGTGTCATACCGTCACTTTCACCGTATTACGTCGAACTGAACCGCACTTCGTGTCAACACTTCCACCTCATCACCTCAGATCACATGTCACGTCATCATTGTTATCTTATTTAAGTCTCATTATCGTATTTAGCGAGTTAGTAAGGATGATGATGATGATAACGATGGTGATGTTGGTGGTGAGGGCAAAAATGGTGACAATTAAGTTAACTAAGACGAACAAGAGGATAAAAAACGTATAAAGGGTAGGAATTCAGATATAAAATAAGTTTTAAAAATGCGAGGAAAAGATGTTGATTGACCCGTATTTTTACCCGAACCCGACCCGGAACCTGTATTTTACCTGACCCGAAATACACCCGACCCGTATTTTACCCGAACCCGTATCTACCCGACCCGCAACCCGCCCGTTCGACCTGTTTGACAGGTCTACTTATACACGTCCATTTTCCGCTTTTATCAAACATGCTTGAATTTAATGTTCCTTAAATGTTCACATCATGTTGTATAATTCCAAGAGCGTGCATTCTTATAAAATTATGGAGGGTGAATGTAGAAATAATGATCGATATTTGATACTTATATGATATTTGGGGATGATTTTTAACACCTTCCACCTTTTCTTTAATTGACCAAACGTATTTTCAACTTTCATCCTCGATGATGAATGTCGATAGTTGAAGTATTCTACCATTCCTTCAAGCGGTCTATGCTTGTATTCGGGCATATGGCATTAGGGTGAGTGTGTGTAAAATCGTTTGGAATTAATGAGATAGTAAAAACGGGTAATAATTTGTCGTTTTTTTTTTAAAAAAAAATAATGTGTATCGAATAATTAAAGCGAAATGTTTTTTTATCGGTTGTTAAAATAATACTTCGTACATAGCTTTTTGAATTGAGTTTATATGAACTGAACTGAACTGAACTTATAGGAACTGAACTTAACTGAACTGAACTTATTGGAACTGAACTGAACTTATTGGAACTGAACTGAACTTATAGGAACTGAACTGAACTGAACTTATATGATCTGAACTGAACTGAACTTATAAGAATTGAACTGAACTGAACTGAACTGAACTGAACTCATAGGATCTGAAGTGAACTTAAATTAAGTGACTTAAAGTCCAAAAGAACAGGGCCTTATTCCCATAGCCCTCGCTCTTTCCAGTCCTACAACCAAAGCCCTCATCTTTGCATAGATGTGCAAATTCCGCAAGAAAATAGGAAAGCTGAGACAAAATTCCCCTTATCATCCCGAATTAAACCTCTACATCCGGTAATACCCGGTTTACCTTTGGACGCACCATCAGTATTGAGCAAAAAACAACCATGTGGAGAGTGTTCCATTTGATAAAACTCTCCTCGTACGTAGGGGTTGGCAAGGGGTTAAAAAGCGAGAAAGGATCGAATGCCCTTATGGACGACTCAAATTGTTGACGTAGAAAATGGATGGGATTTGTAGAATTTTCCTCAGTGCCGCTGATGGTGACATTATTACGCCAGTGCCACAATCATCAAGTAATTACAAATTTCATAGACCAAGTTGTAGAGAAAGAAGGCATACTATTTCAAACGTTGCGTGAAATCCACATAGGAAAAGGAATTGTATAAAAGGAATCCAAAGTTGCGCATTCGTTGAGTTCACTATAAATTTCCAACGAAAAAGGACATAAGTCAACTAAGTGATCAGAAGTCTACTCGTCATTTGAATAGATAGAATATGTTGTAGGATGGTCGTAGGTGACAATGTGATGATTCTTTGTGTGGATGTGCGGATGATTGCTTAAGGTAGGTTATCCTACTCATTTAGTGTTCAGTTTATATGTTTATATGTAACGGTGTTGAGATTAGTATAATGGAATTTAATTGCTAATGTTGAAATTGATATACGATATGCCTGGCTGAGTTCTTGCGATTATTAGTGCTGGTGATGTGTGGTTGTGATTTGGATGTTAGATGTTTGGGGTCATTATCGGGAGATGGATCTAAACCCCATGGTCCCCCTTCGTGGCTCCTGTCATGAAGATAATGTGCACATTAAAGATTTGGGTACCACTTGTTGCAGTAAGCGGGGAAATGTGGTATGGTTGCGGTTTGCACCTGGATTACCTGTTGCGATGAGAATCTGGTACGGCTATATGTTGCGATGTGTAGTCAGATACGAGATGTCGGATAATTTGATTGTGGTACTCTTATTTGTGTTTCTTGGTTTTCCCTTATATTGATGTAGGCATGTACTGACTTGATGATGTTTGTATTGTTTTGTCTTACTTGTCTGTGTCCGCGGTTAACCATTTGACATTGTTGGCAAATGGTGAGCAATTAGATAGTGTTCAGGTGTGGATGCCTGTCTGTTTTGCTGGAAGTTGCTAAGTTTGGTTCGATGACGAGATAGGGATGATCAGTACAAATAGCTTGTAGCTGAGATTATTATAAAGTTGTCTCGAATTTGTTGTTTTGTTGTATCGTTTAACTTTCACATTTAATAATATAATATAATTGGTTTTTTTATGATCCATTTGATATATACTTGGCTCGGATAAATGAGATGGTAGCAATCTTATTTGCTAAGGAAAGTCTAGTTAAGGATCATTGGTAAGTCAGAGTGTTACACTAAGTGATGGGATTTGGTTCTGGTGGAATATTTGCATACTTAATAATAGCTAAAGCCGATTTAATTGAGAAGTTACCATCTAGGTTGCGCGGACACGGCAAAATTTTGGCCTTCGCGTGTCCGACACGTGTCGGACACGGACACGCCTCGGACACGGCTCCAAAAGTGTCGGACACTCCAAAAACCGTGTCTTCGGTTTTTTTTATAGCCAAGCGTGTCGGACACGGTTTATTTCCGTCGGACACGCCAAATAAACAACAAAACCCCAAATCTAATTTCTAATTCTGAACAATTGTCAGTTCCTCACCATCACAAACCTAATTCTAAACACAATAATCCACCAACCGCCTCCCCTCGCCGGCCGTCGCCACCTAGCCTTGCCGGCCGTCGCCTCCTTGCATCGCCGCAGTTCATGTATTTCCCCTAATTTCTTATTCAAAATAAAATTAAAAGAAAGGAGAATGTGATAAGGGAAATAAGTAGTAGTAGTATAATCTGAAGCTAAATCATGTAATCTATTAAGAGGATTAAGATGTCAGCCGAAAGAATGAACCTGGATGCCATCACTCAATCAAAGGAAATTATGTTTATGGTGTTCTTAACATGGGTCTTCTTCAACGCCCTGCTGCCTATTCTTTGTTGCTAGGTCAATTGCTTGCTTGAGTCAAGTTAATTACAATTAAGTGAAGATTAGGATTGACCCAATGGTGTTGAGGGTCAATTTGTGACCCAAGGTGAAGTAAATTGACTTCCCAATTGACCCCTTTCGTGGCAAACTCTCATTGGTTACAAATTAGAATAAGAAAAAAAAAAAAAAAAAAACTATGTTATTGACTCGATTAAATCGACTTTCTGCTTGGGAGGGTAAAAGAGGGTCAATGTCAATAAGGTAAGATTAAGGGTTAATACGTTATTGACTCGATTAAATCAACCTTTTGCTTGGGGATGGTTTAACATAGGTCTTCTTCACTCTCGCGAGAATCGAGATTGCACTTTTCTTTTAATTTAAAATGAACTCAAAAAGAACTTTTGTCAATCAATTTATGCTTTTTTTTTATTTTGTAATTTAGAATTTTAAACTATATAGTATGTTTTTATGTTATTTTGTAAAACTTGAATGTTTATTTAAATTTGGGTTTAATTTGAACTTTTTATTTTGTAAGACATATTTGATGTAGACGTAAAAGACGTTAGTATTGGTTATCATTTTATGACTTTGTTACCTTTAAATGACCAAAGTTTAGATGTTGGTTGTAACAGACTTTAAATTCCCTTTATTTTAATATGTATATTGATTTTTTTTGCCGTGTCCCGTGTCTAAAAATCGGAGTGCCGTGTCCGTGTCGTGTCCGTGTCCGTGCAACCTAGGTTACCATGCGAAGTGTCATTCTAGTATAAACTATATGCGATATCTGGGTCAGGGGAAAGAGAATATGTTGCAATTTTTTGAGCTCCTCGTGAGGCAAATAATTAGAGAAAACATCTCATTTCCCAGAAGATAATTATTTTACAGAGGAAAATAATTAGAGAAAACACCTTAAGAGCTATGTGCAAAAGCATAACATAGTTGACAACTTGGAATTATTTTACAGAGATTAACTTGGGATTATTTATTGCGGACTAGCCAAACAACAATTTTGAGACTGAAAGTATTTTCGACTCAAAATACCTTCACTATATGAGAAACGAGGCACTTATCTCCGAAAAAGCGTGTTTTCTAATCCGAGCTATGCATTATCTGAGCTCCATCGGTGGCAGGCTTACTTTGCATTGTTAACAATACCAAAACATGTTGGCGTCATATCATTATGTAGTGTTTCGGGGGAGCTGTTTACATATGTCAGTATGACGGATACGGGTATCTAACTATCTACACCATCTAATATGAACTCACCAATCAAAAGGAAAACAACAAACAAAAATAATATAAGAAACTGTTGATTTACAACAGTAATGGTTTAATTGAGATGGGTTTACACACTTAGAACCTCGACCAGATCAGACATCTCCATATACACTTCTTGCCTTAAGCTAGATCATTGAAGTTCGAATGGCTCCTCCAAGGAGGTGGGGTTACACACTCAGAATCTCCAGCTATACTCCGATGAGCATCTCTGGAAGGTGTTGATGGCGAAGAGGCGGACAAATGGTCGGGGTTCACCCTTATCTTTTGCAGGGTAGAAAACGATTCCCTCATTGCTGACATGGCTTCAAAAAAACGTGTACATGAAGCTAAAGCTACAGGAATAGGCCGCAACATCTCCTACAATGAAGTAAGATGGGCAAGGAGCATAGATATCAGAGTTACCGACACATACTGCACTCCAATGACAGCTGCAGCAAGCTAAGGAACTAAAAGCAAATCCACCAAAACATATGTTGCTTCGTTCGAAGTGTGTAGCATGCATGGCATATAAATCTAGGCCATGGCCCAGATAATGACTCGGTTATCATGTTTTGGGAGGTTACTACAACCTCATTCTAAGGTACTATCAAGTTTCCAACCATGATCAGGCCAAGAAGCCCGATTCCAAAATCGAGTCTCAAACCGAGATTTGTAACCGTGGTCGCATGTCGACCTGACAATTTAAAAAGTTTATCTTAAGCGAAAGAATGATGCACTTTCTTAAAAAGCCATGTCGAAGACCATCAACATGCCCCCAACTTCGATACTTGGTGACAGGTCTGAGTAAGATGGTTGAGGATAGCGTAATTCTATCCATGATATGTAATCATGTTATTAAACCAATAACAAATACAAGTATACAAAAAGTCATTTCATTTGAACCAGGGTAATAGCATTTCATTTAACAAACTAGCATCTCTATAATCAGTCAAATTAACAACCAGAAAAGATGACAGAAGTTTAGAGACATACAGCCCAGATTGTCGGGGGTTCCTTAAAATTTTGGCTCCATTGAAAATCTGCAACAGATGCGGATAATGCTCCATAATCACTAGCAGCTTTCATCAGTAATTCTGAAAATTGCTTCTGAATGCATGAAGGTACAAGTGAAAAGTGTATTAGCTGAAACATCCAACATTCACCAAGTAAGAGGTAAAAGACACATCGTTGATTAACTAGTTCACCCACTATTCACATTTTTTTATACTTATCTCCATCTAAAACTAGTGATACTCCATGACTATCACTCATGGAGTATTTACAGAGAAAAACCCTGAATTTGAAGTATTATTTTTACTTATCCACCTTACAATGTTGGTCAAATGTAGAATGTGATTAGACTTCATACATCACATAATAGTTACCATGGCCTATCTCAATTGGTTTATTTTTCTAATTACGGAGAATATGAAGTTACTGAAATATAACAGGTTGCAGTTGCTTTCTGGTTGTGACTTGTGACAAAGAGAAAGCCAAAACTTATGGGACTTATTGTTGGTTATCCAAGTATGCGTGTACTTATCAATTACCTATACAAGCAATATTCACAAAATTATATATTACCCATACAAGCCAAATTCACATGGCTTAAGTGCCCTAAATATGGAAGCATAGTGCATACATATTCAAAGCATTTAAGAAACTACCAGCACTTAAACAAGCTAGTTCTCCCTACAAATCTTTACTATGTTGGAGGGATTTTGATTAAGCTTGTCCAAAGAGAAAAAGGTTTCCTCCATTTTCTGAAGCTGTCTTCTTTTAAAATAAGGGTTCAAGGATTGGACATCTAAAGCCCCAAGCCCCCAACCATGCAATCATTGAAAGTTCTCGTAGAGTGAAACAAATGAATTACTTGTTCCATAAACAGGTACAAGAACAGTGCTCCTAGCATACTGAAACCCCATATACATAACTAGAGAAGGCTACAAACTGATATTTGCACGCGTGCGAAAATGTTAGTGACTACAAACCTGGAATTCTGCCTCAACAGGAATGCAATCCAGTGAATATGGTTGCTGAAGACGAGCAATTATCCGATCCTACAATGATTACGAAAAACAAATGAAAGATTAATTGGACCAGTACATAAAGTCATAAACAAGCAGTCAATAATTCTTAATTTAATGTATATTCGATTTTCACAACACTCTAACAGTAAATCAGCAGGTTTACACTTTCAGAAAAGGTGAAGGGAATGAAATGTATCCATTCCCTTTGTTAATGTTTGGTTGATGGAAAAAATCATTCCCTTTACCATATTTGGGAATAGGTTTACCCCTCAATCCCTCATACTCCCAAATCCATTCCCCCGCCCCACACGAAAATCCCATACCCTTTCCTGATTACCCCATTCATCTACAAACATTCACCCTCAACCACCGACAGACACCACCAACCGTCATCAAGAACACGCATGCCAACAACACGCATACCGGTGATCCTACTGTGGCACCTCAACGGCTACTCTGCTCCTCCCCCATTCCACCACCCTCATCAACCCCTTTTCCCTCCTCTTCGAAAAACCTCACCCTACCCCAACTACCAAAAGAACACTCCCCCACCACCCAAAATCCCCTCCCCCACCCCTATAAACACCAAATAGGGGTAGGAGACGTGGTTTCAGCTGGTGGGGAATGTCTTTTGGTGTTTAGGGTAGTGTTTGTTGGGGGTAGGGTGAGGGTTTTTGAAGGCAGATGGAGGGCGACGACACATAGGGGTGGGTTGCCGGTGACGATGAGCGTGAAGAGGGCGCCGATGAGGAAGGGTGACCAGCAAGGTGGCTAGTGTGGGTACTAGTAGAGGAGGTTCAGTGATGGCGGTTTAAGATGTTGATTTTGGATCTTTTTTTTTTCATTTCCTTATAACAACCAAACAAGGAAGGATATCCCTTTCCTTTCCCTTTGTTCCCTTTTTGATTCTCATTCCCTTTCGCTAGTATGAACTATGAACCAAAGCGCCCCCTTATACCCCCGTCTTGGGGCACCAAGGATAAGAGTGAGATGTGAAGGTCATTAAAAGTTAAGTGAAGCATAACTGCACGAGTACACAACCATAAAACTATTTTTTTGTAACTAAAATTATACTTCTTATTGAGGGTAATCCACTCGGTAATAAAACAATATACAAAGTCCAGCAATAACCCACCGATTTAGAGTTAGTAGGAAGAAGCGAGTACCAATTACAAAAATGTCTGAATTATCAAATCACGCCTTCATCAACTTAACCCAGCTCGCAAAAATTGATGTCAGTTCAGTTCATAAGCCACTTTAAATGGGTAGTTTCATATATCTTCTATTCTTTTATCTGATTTGAAGAAAGAAGACACTATGTTTTGTTTCTCTTTGGCAGCCTCCCATTTTAATGCATTCAGATTTCAGAGTGGGCTTTTGCTGATAGGTGATACAGAAACATAATGAGTAGGCACCAAAAGGGGTCTCGTATTGCCTCTCACGAACAGAGAAAAATAACAGCAATAAACGAGTGAACTTTTACATGCAACTACATAGCAACGCAAGATACATAATTCACCATTCCACATAATGACCAATCTAAGATACACAAGATAAATCTACTTCAAGCAAGAAAAATACACTAGAAAGATACCTTATTTTGAATGACATCTTTTAGTATAGTGGTAATTCTAGACAATGTCTCAATCTTCTTTTCCATTTCACTCACATGTGTCAAATATGCTACATTTTTGTCATCCTGATCATGATAAACACAAATCAATTAGTTGACTACAACATTGTTACGAGCATATATAAATAATTTAGTCAGCTCAAGTTACGATGACGAGGACAGGCAGGATATTTTGCTGAAGCAACAGTGTTAAAACACACATTGTAGAAAGGAACATAAATACAGCATGATAAGAAAACAGTATACCTAAACACTCTCAAGTTTCTCTTAGGCATACGGTCATAATAATTTTTCATGGAAGATTAATAATTGTAGTTTGAGACTTTGAGAAGCTAGTCAGGACCTTAGAGCACATAGCAATATCATGAGCCAAGGGTCCTTTTTGTTTGTTCAATACATATTAAAGGAGTTCAATCCAATGGTTATCAACTCATCACTTAAGGACTCCACCATCCCCCATATAAAATACAGACTACTTAACTAAGAAGCTGACACAGAACAAAGTCAAGTAATAGATCATGAATTCATATATCAGTTGAAGAGTTATTATAGATTAATACAGTACAGCTAAAATAGGCACCAGAAAGATAAAGGTTGATTACCTTTCTACCTCGCAGTTCCACTTCTAAATCTGCAATTTTTCTCTGGACTCCTGCAAGGTCTCTCAAAACTCTTACCAAGTCATCACCCTTTTCCCTAGGAGAAGATGAATTATGGAGCTCCTCCTACAAAGAATACAAAACTGAATGATATGTATGCATCTTCAAAACTTTTTATTGCCCGAGTCTTATAATGAAAACAATATAATAAAATCAACCACAGATAGAAATTAGAATCTAACACTAAGAACTAGCGGACAAGCCATAGTCTCAACTCTCAAAAACATCAGCATAATATCTTGCGAGTACGATATAACAACTATGTATTTGAGAACTAGAAAAAAAAAGACAGATAGATACTAATATAACATCAAAAAATATCTGCGCATTATCATTCTTTAGAATTTAATAGTCATATAGATAACTCAATGAGAGGCTTACAGGTGTTAAGAGCATTGGAAAGGAAAGATCACCATTCTAAAAATCCTCGATTAAAACTAGAAGAATAACTCTTTCCCCCTCTCTCTAACTAAGACCATGTAATATATATTCAGCAGTATGAATTAGTAATTAATTCAAACATGATCTTCAAAAATACTGATGAACATAAGAGAGAAAATGGTGTCAGCCTTAGCTTTGTGAAAAGTAAACGCAACAAGGCTTTATGTAATTTGCCAACTTTATTCAGGAAAACACAATAAACCAAAGAGAACAAACAGCATTAGTCCCTGATATTACCTAAATTTCGAAAGTCACCTATCCATCAGTCCTATGCAGTGGTCTTTCTCGCTTTTTTGGTTTGCAATTACCACATAGCTTTTAGCAGTTGATATATGAAATCCGTTCAATTACAAAATGGATGAAGTTCAAACAATACATCAACCTAAACGGTTGAAGATCCTTAGGCTATGTTTGGATAGGGGGATTTGGAGGGAAAGGGAAGGGAGGGAAAGGGAGGGATGAAGTTTCTCTTGTTTGGATACAATATTAATGAGAGGATCTATTTTCTCTCATTTAGTTCAAATTGATTTCTTTTCTAGGGAGGTGAGATTTGGAAGGAAAACACAACTTCAAAACTTCATAGTGGTATGGGAAGGGTATTATTATCATTATTCATCATATTCCATAACATCCTCCATACAATACATCATGTCCCTCTTTTATCCCCTCCCATTTCCCTCTCAAAATTTTTATTATCCAAACAACCACAATTCCCCTCACCTTCCCTCACCTCACCTCACCTCACCTCCCCTCACCTCCCTTTCCCTCCCCTCCCTTTCCCTCCTAAAATTGTATCCAAACACACCCTTAATCTCTAATTCTCCTTGGCGACGGATTCATACAGACAAAGTTTCACTTTTGCAGTCGTGCCAAATTCATCCAACATAAGGGTAAGACAAAAACCCGAACTTTGCATTATTTTTCCCCTCAAAAGCGAAGTTTCCCATTAACTCGCTCAAATCTTATTCATGATCAACCAAAGTAAATTTTAGCAAATACAATTGATTGAAACACCCATACAGTAATACACAAACAAAAATGCCGACAAGGATAATCATATAAATAATCGAAATCAACCAAAAATTTAACAATGTACCTCACAAAATCAACCAATTTCATCAGCAATTCAAACTCAAGATAACAACTTTCAATAGAAATAGAAAATAATACTCCGTATACAATACATCCAAATTGAAGAGCCAAATTAGGAATCAAAACCTGAGGAGAAGCGACGCGAAAACCAAGATCAGAAGCAATGGAGAGTGCATCAGACATACCACCAACCCTCCTCAACGGTTTTTTCCCAACCCATGAAGTGTCACTTCCTGTTGACATTTTATACTGATTTCCCCTAACTAACACCAATTTCTGTAATTTGATAGATAGAACCCTAAATGTTTGCGATTCGATTGCTGTCTAGTATGTAGTTAGAGATGGTGAGACAAGAGAGGATGCGTGAAAATGGTGGAATCAAGAATGTGAGATGAAATGGCACTGCTAGTCCTGCAAAGAGATACTTCCTCCATTCAAATCTAGTCTACCACTTTCAATTTTACCCACTATTCATAAGTTAGCATTCAATTTTGATTTCCGATCAATGCATAAGTTAAAATATATTCATGCGGGATTTTGTTTGATTCGTCTTTACGAGAACATTAAAAATATCTAACTTTTATAATTTTCGCAAATAGGTAGTTAACGATATTTACCGCGTAAAACACGCGTTGGCAAATGTGAAAAAGTAAAGTGATAGAGTGGATTTGAATGGAGGAAGTAGTTGACAGTTTTTTTTTTTTTTTTTTTTTTTAGGATGAAAGGGTGTTTTATTCATTAAAAGCCGACTTGAAATCGGTAGCAACAATATCACTGATACAATCCGGATTCATGTCAATCCAAACACGAGTAGAATAAATGATAGGGTTATAATGGGCAATACTAAGAGCAGCCTCATTACCTTTTCTTCTAATAAAAGAGAAATTTATAGCAAAAAACCTTCTATCTACCAGCCTACCACCAAGATATCATGAACTACATTACCCACATAATTTGCAGGAGGGTCCCCTTTCTTCAACATCTCAATAAGGTGTAACGAGTCCGACTCAAGCACCACCTAATGGAGACCCATTTGGACCGCAGTTTGAAGACCGAAAAGGGCCGCTTTTGCTTCAGCTATAGCCGGATCCTAGCAACAACGTGACTATTTTACCGCTACCCGAAGTATGTGTCTATTCTCATCCCGAATTACCACACCCAAGCCACTCCCCCTCTCCCCTAACGTTGCAGCATCAACATTTATTTTCACCGCGCCCGTTTCCGGTGGACACCATTTCTCCAGCTCCACCTCCTTCTCATCCCGACTACCTTTCCCTTTGACCTCATTAGCTAATTGGTATTTTTTCAAGTAGTCATAAGTACGTTTTATTACAAATGTTGGGTTGGTTGTGTCGCCTCCATGGAAAGTCACATTCCTTTCATTCCAGATTGCCCGAGCAATCATCATCATTCTTGCTCGTCTCATCTCGTCACTGTCTCCCAAAACGCGCTCCAGCCAGTCTTTAATATGGCTGCAATATTCCCATTCGTCCTCCACATCCACACTCGCCTGACTCCAAATCTTCCTAGCCACTGGACAAAGCATGAGCGCGTGGGTATCCGTCTCAAAGGCATCATAACAGCGGCAGCAACTCGGATCAATATCTGATATGCGTCGGTATAGGTTTGCTCCACTGGGTAAGGCACCCATTCCAGCCTGCCATAGAAAACTTCGGACTTTAGGAGGGACATTTAATTTCCATAATTTTCTCCACATCTCCTCCGATCCTCCATAACTTGTTGATGCCTCATTTTTTGCAAGCTCCTTTCTAATAAAGTGATAAGCAGTTTTAACCGAATATGACCCGTCTTTTGAGTAGTGCCAAATTTTCCTGTCATTTCCCCTATTTTTCCAAGAATCTGTCCAGAAAAGAACTGACTTTCCATCACCTATAAGCCATCTTGTGCCCTTTCTAACGACCCACTGTGCCTCGATCAGACTTCGCCAAATAAAAGACGGATGATGTCCTATTGACGCCTCTAAAGGACTACTCCCCGGATAGTAGCGCGCCTTCATAACACGGACAAACAACGAGTTTGGATAGTATATTAAACGCCAAAGTTGCTTCCCTAGCATAGCAAGGTTAAATGCTTCTAAGTGTCTAAACCCCATTCCTCCTTCTTTTTTACTCATGCGAAGCCTCTTGCATGCCACCCAAAAGATATGCCTCCTCTCATCCTTGAAGCCCCCACCAAAAACGTGCCATCATTCGGTCAAGGTCCGCACAAAAAGAATTTGGAAACTTAAACAGTCCCATGTGGTACGTCGGTATCGCCTGAGCAACTGCCTTGATTAAAATTTCTCTGCCCGCAAAGGATAATAACTTTTCCTTCCAACCTTTAAATTTCTTCCATATTTTTTCTTTTAGAGGATCAAAAGCCGCGGTTTTTTGTCTTCCAACGATGGCTGGTAAACCCAGATATTTCCCTGGCTGGGAGACCACTTTCGCACCAAGGACAATACCCACTTCCATCTTCACAGAATATCGCGTGTTCGGGCTGAAAAACACCTCCGATTTTTCCACATTTACTCGCTGTCCGGATGCACCTTCGTACTCCTGAATAAGTCTCATAACCGTATTTGTATTCCTTTTATTTGCCTTGCAGAATATAATAGATTCATCGGCGAAGAACAAATGGGTTAATATAGGAGCATTGCGGCAGACGCGGATGCCATCTAACGTTTTATTTTGGACAGCCCTGGTAATGATATTCGAGAATGCTTCTGCACAGATTATGAATAAATATGGCGACAATGGGTCGCCTTGTCTCAGTCCCCTCCTTGGATAGATAGAATTTGTTGGTCTACCATTTATCATAACCGCAGTTTGAACGGTTGTGACACACCGCATAACCTTTTGTACCCATTCATCTTTAAAACCCATACGCTTCATGACTCGTTCAAGGAACTCCCACTCAATACGATCATACGCCTTACTCATGTCGAGTTTGAAAGCCATGTGCCCATTTGCCCCTTTATGTTGAGATTTTAAATAATGGAAAACTTCAAAAGCAATGCAATAATAGCATTATCCGAAATAAGCCTCCCTGGAATAAAAGCACTTTGCTCTTCTGCAATAATATCTCCCAGAAAACCCTTCATGCGATTCACCATGACCTTTGAGACAAGTTTGTAAACAACATTGCAAAGAGAAATGGGTCTGTAGTCGTTCATAGCTTGAGCATTATGTTTTTTCGGTATGAGGACAATATGAGTTTTATTTATGTCCGTAATATCTACTCTCCCCTCCAAGCAACCAATAACCAGCCTCACAACATCAGTCCCAACAATATGCCAATAAGTTTTAAAAAAGTTGCATTCATACCATCCGATCCCGGAGCTTTGTGGGGGCTCATTTGATCTAAAGCATGCTGAACTTCCAACATCGTGAATGGCTGCCTCAAAGACTCATTCATATCTGTGTTTATTCGTGTAGGCATGCAGTCTAGGACTGTGTTCATATCATTCAGTTCTGAGGTGTTAAAAAGCTCCCTAAAGTAATGATAAGCTGTTTGCTCAATATCTTGCTCTTCTACAGCCCATTCTCCATTCTCATTAAGAAGCTTCAATATTTTATTTCGTCTGTTTCGTGTAGAAGCCTTAATGTGAAAAAAACTCGTATTCCGGTCTCCCTCCTTCAAGAAATCTATACGAGATCTCTATCTCCAGTAAATCTCTTCTTGTGCTGCCAAACTATCAAACTCCTCCTGTAAAACTCTTCTCTCCCTTACCATGTCCGCCGAGAGTCTGCCCCCTTCTATGGAGCACAGTCGATTTCTGATTTCACCCATTCTTCGCGATAAATTCCCGAATTCATTGTTACTCCATTCCATTAAAGCCCCTGTACACCTTGCGATATTTTGTATGGCATGACTATCATCTCCATGTTCCCTCCCTATTTCCCATGAATCTCGAACAATCCCCTCGCAACTCTCCAAAGTCGTCAACATGTCTTCAAAACGAAATTGTTGCTTCTTTTTTTTTCTTTGCAGCCATTTGCCTCATTAATTTTAGGGGTACATGATCCGATCTTTCCCACCCTAAGTGATGAACCATGATAGTCGAGAACATAGTAATCCAACTAGCATTAGCAACCGCCCTATCAAGACGTCCGAAAATGTCATCCGGTTCGCTCCGTTTGTTCCACCATGTGAAAGGCTCCCCCTTAAAAACCAGATCCATCAAACCACAATGATCCAAGACACTCCTAAATTCATCCATCTCCGCTTTCCCCCTCACTGTACCCTATCTTTTTTCTTCTTCCAATAAAATTTGATTAAAGTCCCCCACCACCATCCAAGGGAGATTGGAAAACCCCTGAATGTCTTGTAGTAGTTTCCACGACAACTCCTTACTTGTGTTATCGGCCTACCCATAGAAACCCGTTAAACGCCAAACGTCATCCGAGAAAAGGCCTTTGATTTCGATATCAACATGATGTGCTGATGTAGAAATGACCGTCACCTCAATACCCTCTCTTCATAGAATAGCTACCCCTGCCCTTCGTCCATTTGCATTCCCATAACATCCTTTATAACTCCCTAGCCTATCAACCATTTTAGCCCTTTCAACCCCACTCAACTTTGTTTCAATAAGAATTGCAACTTCAATATCTTCCCTTTTCAGCAACTTTTTGAGGTCTACGACTGCCGGGTCGTTGCCTAACCCCTGGCAGTTGTAACATAATAGATTTATAATGTCTGGCGGGGTTGCTGAACTGCAACCTCCGCCGAAGACAATTTGTTCCCCTGATCGTTAATCGTTGTGTTGTAGTTGCGAAAAACTTCCCCGTCATCCTCTCATTGATTCATACCCCTATCTTTTACAATCCCCATCGATTCCTTGTCCATCCTATCCCCCATAACCATATTTAACGGTTCCATGTCCACTTTTGATCGTTTGTTCCAATCTTCCCGTCCCCCCAAACCTCCATCATCTCTACCCCTCTTGATCCCTGCCTCCAGTCCTCCAATTTGAATGCCTTTACCACTCTGCTCGGCCATATGCAACCGTTTCCACGTTACTTCCCCCTATCTTCTCCTTGTCCCCTGTTTTACAAACCATTCCCACATCCTGAGCACTACTTCTCCCATCCAGATTCCACACCGCCTCTCTATTTCGAGCGTCGTTATCGTCATGATTTCCGCTTGGCCTTTTGGGACCAGATATCATTTGTATCCCTACCCCAAGTCCCTCCTCTCCTTTCTTCCCTTTCTCCCTTGTTTTTGATAAGGATACTGAAATAGATTGCAGTTTGCATATCATGCGGTCGTCGGCCATAGCTTCTTCCCTATTAGCCTCCTCATAAAAACCCAAATTTTTTGCCGGCCCCGGCTCCGCTCGTGCTACTATTTTTATCGGTTTCCATGGGGAGGCCCTAATCCATGCGCCTAATTTTAAATCATGCTCCTCAAATGATCCATCCTCGCAATCCTTCTCCCCATGACCCAAAACCCCACATCCATAGCAAACCAAGGGGAGTCTTTCATATTTAACGAGAAAAATCACCACTTTGCCCCCCTTCATCTTTATAAACACTTCTTTATGGATAGGCTTTCTAACATCCTGTAATATTTTCATTCTGATGGCTCTGTCTACTTCCGTAAATTCCGACGTATCCATTTCGATAAAACTCCCAATCTGATCCCCCATTCTTCTGTAATTCTCCATGTTCCTCATTCCCTCTAGAGGTAGATCATACACTCTTACCCAAATAGGTACATGGAAAAGCGGAACATTCCACACACAGCCCTCCGTATTTGGGTCATTTAGACACCAGACAAAACGATCGAAATGCCACGGTTGCCCTTCCAGTACCCTAATTTTATCCCGCATATCCTTGAAACGAAAAATGAAAGTTTTGGATTGCGCATCAAAAATATTACCTTGTACTTCTTTCTTCCCACTCCAGAGTTTGCACATTGTGTCAATGGTTGCTTTAATATTGGTTGTTTTCGATCCCCAAAGTCTACCAATGAGCGAAAACTCCGACGGCTTGTTATGATCCTCCAAATCGCCATTATCCCATTCAAAAGACTCAATTTCTTCATATTTGTCTGAATTTGTACTCATTATTTGTTTACAAGATCACAAAAACAGGAAAAACGAAAAAAACAACAAAAAAACAAACAAAAAAACAAAGAAACCCTAGATGGATTCCACAAAAACCATGAAAGAAAGGACTAAAATGTTCACTATAATTTCTAGAAACAGACAGTTTTTCGGTTATTATTGTTTAGATTATTAACTGATAGTTGACAGTCTTGACAATAAACTTACACACAAACTTGTATAAGACCGTCGCATGTGCGACCAGTTGAAAAGTGATCATATTGTAATGAGTAGTGACTAATTTTGAATAAATAGTGACCACTATTTTTCTAAAAAAATGACCTAATTTTTCAAACTTGGTCACTTTTTATAAAAAGGTGGTCACATTTTACTACAAAATGGTCACACGGATGATACCGTCGTACAGGAGAACTTGCATAAACATATGTGAAATGTGAATTCAACTTTTTTATGATCTGACCAACGGAGGCAGGTTCAGGTCGACTGGGGTAAGATTATTGCAAATATTAAGATAAGATTTTAACAAGTGTTAACATAAGACTCGTTCAAAACTATGAATAATCTACCAAAGTTTTAAGTTGAGTTTTGAAAATCCAACACTCAATTTAAGACTTTGGGTGAGTCTTGACCCCACTTTTCATGGAATTATCTAATGAGCGTTTGCCTTTTGTTATTTTTTTTTTTGTAAAAAAAAATAATGTAAGAAAATAGAGTCTGAGATAGTCTGTATAAAGTTTGAGGTGAGTCTGAACAATAAAAAAATAATAAAAGTTAGTGAAAAGTTGACGTGGCACGGTCTTAAGACTTTGGTAGGGATAATCTTACCCTTAGACTACGTTTGGTAGATTTAACAAGGTTAAGTCTTAATAGAAATGTACAGTATTAAAAGAACAAAAATAAATTTAAAAAATTTTCAGGAACAAAGGGTATTGAAATGAGTTTCAACATTCAATTTCAGACCTTGTGGAACTAGCACAGGAACACCAAGGGATGCCAATGGGACGGGGTGGGTGCGGACTACGGAGAAGGGGTAATCTGCACCCGTACTCGCGAACTATTATGCGTACCCACACCCGCTCCATAACCCGCGAAACAGGTTGAACTTTTCAAACTCGTTCCCGTCCCGCGGAAACCTGTTGACCGCCAAAATACCTATCTCCTCACAAAATAATTATTAAAAATATAAATCTTGAATCTATAACATAATAGTCTCGCGTACTCATGTAGTCGCGTACATCTTATAAAAGTAAGTTTTTGCCAAATGGTCTAACATTCAATAGCTAATACACAAGTTTTTTAAACCACAAAAAGTTAGAGGATTATGCTTTTTTAATGGGTTTAGAATATTGGGTATACGGGTGGGTAAGAACTAAGAAATGGATCGAATTTGTGTACGTTTATGAAAAACCGGTATAGCCTTTTTATCTAAGGTAAAATTTTATTTTTATTTTTAGTTTTGTATAATAAAAATTTGTCTAGGTTATGAGTAAGGCGGGTATAATAAGCTGAGCGGGGATATGTGGGGTGGGCGGGCGTGGCGAATGTGGGGTGGGGTGGGTATGAGGCGGGTCTCATGTGATACTGCACACGCCCTATGACCTGCAACGAATGATACTTTTGAAACCCATCCCCGCCACCACGACCCGCCAAATCAATACCCACGTCCACCCCAAGTTGGGCGGGTGCGAGGCGAGACCCGCGAAAATCCGCCCCACTGACATCCCTAGGAACACCCTAAATTAAACACGGTACAACAAACGTAGAGATTCCAATATTGTGTATGACTGACAGTGACACATTTAGTACAACTCCGAAATAGAGAAACTCATGCTCAACTAAGAAATGATCTTATTGAACATACTTGGAAAAAAATAAAGTATTTGTACTTTTTTATTACCGTTTAATGTTGTTTATTTTCTTTTAAGTTAATGTTGGTTTTTAAAATTACTATGTAATAATTGTTGTTTTAATATATCTTATTTAACAAAATCATATTTTTTTTTTGTATTTTTTAATCAAAAACTTGATTTATATTAATCGTAAATACATTTATAACTATTATCAAAATAAAATTATCATGTATGGATATAATAAAAATATATGATGTTAATTGAAAAAAGAGGAACTTGGTCTAGATAAAAAAAAAAAAAACAGGAACTAGGTCTAGTAAGTAGGTTAAGAAGTATATATTAGTATTTTAATGCTGGAACTAGGTTTAGGTGAGGCTACAAGCCTACAAGTACGACCGATAAACATGGTCTTAGTGCGAGTTGGATGAATTTCTGGTTTGTGGAGTCAAGTTCGGCCAGTCCTGTCTGATTTGATTCATTTTCAGATAACACTTATGTGCTGATAAAAGATGAACAAGAAAGATGAATAATTGTAATTGATATTGAATGAATGACTATTCCACGTACAAAGTCTAGCATAAATACAACTCAAAAGAGATGTCCTCCTATTAGGACTCCTTATAATATGATAACTAATTATCCTACTCCTAATTAGTTATAACAAATTAACAAATATTCTTATTCTTTACTCCCCCTCAAGTTGGAGTACTTGGCAGTGCAATACCCAACTTGGACTGTAAATAGCTAAATGTCCCGCGTCCAAGAGCCTTTGTGAAGATATCTGCTACTTGCTCTTTGCTTCGTACGTGAGATGTTCCAATTGTTATATTTATGAGATGATGACGAATAAAATGCAATCCACTTCGATGTGCTTTGTACAATCATGAAACACGGGCTTCATGGCGATGTGCAACGCCGCCTTATTGTCACAAAACAAATTAATCGGTTTGTCATGACTAACACCAAGAGAACTTAAAAAAGATTTTAACCATATCACTTCACTAGTCACCCCTGCCATTGCCCTATATTCCGTCTCCGCGGTGGACTTAGCCACGGTTGTTTGTTTTCGTGCTCTCCAAGAGATAGGTGACTCTCCCAGAGCTACGAAGTAACCGGTTATGGACTGTCTTGTAAAGGACATGCTGCATGGTCTGAATCACAATAGCCACGTAATTGTAAATCACAATTTCGACTTATCACTATCCCTCTCCCTGGACTATTTTTAAGATAACGGAGCACTCGGTGAGCGGCATCGAGATGCTCTTTCCTTGGAGCATGAACGAATTGTGATAAGACATGAACAGCATAAACCAAATCTGGTCTCGTGATAGTGAGGTAAATTAACCGACCAACAATCCTTCGGTATTTCACGGGATCCTTCAAAATGTAACCAATAGCTAATGTCAAGTGATGGTTCCGATGTATTGGAGTATCGACTGGTTTTGCGTCACTTAAACCCGCCTCATCAATGATTTCTAAGGCACGTTGGCTCAAAAACAAGCCTTTACTTCCGGTGGCTACCTCAATCCCGAGAAAATACTTGAGATGACCAAGCTCTTTAATACCGAAACTTTTATCTAGGAAGGACTTTAGCCGGATGCTCGCCGTTTCATTATTACTTACAATAATCATATCATCGACATATACAAGCAAACCAACAAATACACCATTTTTATTGTAAGTAAATAAGGAATAGAAGGCCATAGATTGAATGAAGCCATACCTCGTCAAGGAATCGGATAACTCAGCAAACCAATTTCTCGAAGCTTGCTTTAATGCATATAAGGATTTCATCAATTTGCACACCTTTACCGAACCTTCCTTGCCAAAACCGGGTGGCATTTTCATGTATACTTCCTCTTCCAAATCTCCGTGTAAGAAGGCATTATTCACATCGAGTTGCTCTATAAACCATCCTTTTGCAACGGCCACGGCAAGCAAACATCTCACACTAGTCATTTTCGCAACTGGAGCTTGCCTTATATCGCTCAAGCAAACCTTCTATTTGTGTGTACGCTTGTGCTACTAACCTTGCCTTATATTGCTCTAGTGTTCCATCCGCCTTATACTTTACTTTATAAACCCATCGACAACCTACGGGCTTTTTGCCTTTAGGTAGATCCACTATTCTCCAAGTCTCGTTAGCCTCCAATGCTTCGTATTCAGCTAACATAGCTTTCCGCCACTCACTAGACCGTGCTGCCTCGCTGTAACTGAGAGGCTCTTTGATCGCATCGATTATCGCCAAAAAACACCTGTGATTGTTAGAAAAGCAATTGGTAGTGACATAATTACACATTGGATAATGAGTACCTTTCTTCTTGGATGTCGACTGGCTGGGGTGTGCATTGAACTTGGTTTCGAGGTCTATTATTTTTGATGTTTTGCAGACATAATCATTTTTCCAATATGGGTCAAATTTGGTCCGTGCTCCATGACCCATCACTGCCTCTGTTTCGACCATATCGTCCTCTGTTCCGGCCGTGTCAACGGTTGTGTCGACTATTTCTGTTTCGTGAACCTGTGTGTGTTCATTCACAATGTCTGGTTGTCCAGACTCTAAAGTAGTATCACCATGTGTATTGATCACAGTGGTTTGACCATTGATATCGAAATTATCATCCACGAAAACAGGTTCATGAATATAAACAGAAGTATCTCGTTTTTGTAGCAACTCGTCACCAGGGAACGCATGGACATTTTCATAGAATACCACATCTCGAGAAGTAAATTATTGCTTGGTTTTCAAATCGTAAACTTTCCAATCCTTCTTGTTATGTGGATATCCCAAGAATACACATCGTCTTCCCCTTTCTTTAAATTTATCTTTGGGTCTCTCCTTATTATGAGCATAACATACACTCCCGAAGACACGTATATTCTCATAACTAGGCTCCTCCCCATGTATGAGCTCATAAGGAGTCATACCATCGAGAATTCGGGTGGGGTATGATTTATTAAGTACGCAGCGGTCAAAACACATTTCCCCCAAAACTCAATGGGCAAATTAGATGTGGGGAATAAAGCATGTACTCGCCCCAAACTTGCAGGAATTCCCTCCTATAACTTGCACCCAAGACTTGATTGAGATGATGCCGCGTGTGCTAGAAAATACTCTCCAATTGCCTTGCAATATGGGGAGAGCCTTTTGAGGTTTTAGATGTGAGATCTGAGTTTTGGGAAAAAGATGTTCTCAAAACCCTAATTATTCTTGAGATCTGTTTTTAATCAGTAAAACAATCAGTAGTCTCACAAAAGGAGAAGTTCTCTCCTTTTGTAATACTTGGCCGGCCGAGATTGGTCTTGGGTAGGAGTGGGCTTTCCACTCTTACCTTATTCCAATGCATGATTCGACCCATATTGCTAAAATATAATTTGCGGGTATTTATTATAAATCGCACACATGTTATCAGATATTAATACACTCGATATATTAATAATGGTCTGATAAAATACGATATTGTATAATTGGCCAAATTAATATAACTGTTTATATTAATACGCAAATTCAATATTTAATTAAATATAACTGCTTGTATTTAATTTTACGAATTAATCATGTAATCCGCATTAGCTAAAATTATTTAATCCGTATTAAATAATAATCTCAACATCTCATTGACTAATTTAATAGTCAATACCTCTGACTAACTGTTTAGTCATATCCGGCATAAATGTGACTGTATTTTCATACCTTCACATCTCTCAAACGTGTCCTATAGGTGTGACGTATAGGGACCAGTTGATCACCGCCATCCGTATGACAATAACGTCAAACTTATCTAGCAAGCCAACCGTTATTGATAAACGTGGATCAACTGATAATAATACAAAAGTATGCCCTTGTGATCCTTTAAGAGATTTAGTAAGTCATTGTACTAACTGTCAAGGACACCAGCCCCAACAATCTCCCACTTGTCCGTACAAGGGTATGTGCAATGACGTTATCACACTACATGTGGAGGACACAAGTCTCCAACAAACACCCACTTGTCCGTACAAGTGTAGGTGCGATAACCGAATCTCATATCCTTTTAAAATTTCTCCCACTCAATGTAAGACAATTTGCAAATCCGCATTCGCAAAGGTCGTATCTCACAAGCGATCTGTATCAAGAGTGGTTTCCCCGACTGGAGAGTAACTTAACTGATAAAACGAATCTGTATTCGAGCATGGCCATGCATTTCAGTTACTACTCCTCGAGTGGCCTTGAGAAATGATAAAATCCTGATAAGGGTTTGGATATTTCCTTCAGCTCGAATCCTGCCGATATCGCGCAGCATGAAATAACCCAGAAAAAATCCTCTTGGCCCCTGTTACGGTGACCGTGGGAAAGAAACCAAAGTTACCCAAAATCTGCCTTAATCTCAAGAGACAGTTGAAATTCAAAAGACTCGACTCTAAGGAACACTATGGAGGTCCTATCCACGACCCGGCACCCAATGTTATAAAACATTTAGGACTCCATAACGTTGTCACGGGGTGTCCTACGAGATATCCGTATAACTCGCCTTTGTGATTGGTCAGTCAGCCGCGTGACTTATGGCTCGTTGAACCCACCATCAACCAACGTCACAAAATGATTACCTGAGTTATCAGCTCAAGTGGGTAATCAAGGACCAAAACGATGTAATGTTAATCAGTTCACTTTGTGGTGTTCAAAATTGGCGTACAATTCCACATGAAAAACAAAACATTATATATCATAACAATGAGGTTGAATAGAGTACACGAGAAAATGAATTATTACAAGAATTCGTAAAAGAGTACTACAACTTAGGAACACATATAATTCCCATGGAATGAATGTGCCCTTTATGCTTATCACGTGGTAATGCTTTTGTGAGAGGATCAGCTATGTTGTCATCCGTAGCGATCTTATCAATGAAAATCTCCTTTTGCTCCACGTAATCTCTGATTAGATGAGCTTTCCGTTGTACATGCCTAGCCTTGTTGCTAGACTTATGCTCCTTAGCTTGGAAGATGACACCTTTATTATCACAATAAACGGTGATTGGGTCGTTCGAACTAGGCACTACTGATAGTCCTTGTAAGAATTGACGCATCCATATTGCTTCCTTAGCTGCTTCTGAGGCGGCATAGTACTCGGACTCAGTCGTAGAATCTGCTGTAACACTCTGTTTAGAACTTTTCCAGCTGACAGCAGCGCCATTAAGAGTAAAAACGAATCCAGACTGAGATTTCGAGTCATCTCGATCCGTTTGGAAGCTAGCATCTGCGTAACCCGTGGCGCAGAGCGTTGAGTCGCCTCCATAAGTCAATCCCCAATCTTTAGTCCTCCGTAGGTACTTAAGAATGTTTTTCACGGCCATCCAGTGTTGTTCACCTGGATGAGCTTGGAATCGACTGGTCATACTCAATGCATATGCAACGTCTGGACGTGTGCATATCTTGGCATACATGATCGATCCTATAGCCGAAGCATAAGGAATCCGACTCATGCGCTCTTTCTCTTTCAATGACTTAGCTTCTTGAGTCTTGCTCAAGTGAAGCCCAGGAGTCATAGGGAGGAACCCCTTCTTGGAGTTCGTCATGCTGAATCTCTCTAGAATCTTATCTATATAAGACTCCTGACTGAAAGACAACATCCGTCGTGATCTATCCCTCTAGATACGGATGCCCAAAATTCTTTGTGCCTCTCCCAGATCTTTCATCTGGAAATGGTTTTTCAACCATGCTTTAACCGAAGATAAGAGAGGTATGTCATTCCCAATCAAGAGTATGTCGTCGACATACAGTACTAGGAAGACAATCTTGCTCCCACTCGACTTGATATAGAGACATGGTTCCTCGACTGATCGAACGAATCCATTCTCTTTTATCACTTGGTCGAAGCGATGATTCCAACTCCGCGATGCTTGCTTAAGTCCATAGATGGAACGCTTAAGCTTGCAAACCTTCTTAGGATGTTCTGGATCAACAAAACCCTCGGGTTGTACCATGTACAACTCTTCCTCCAAATAACCGTTTAAGAAGGCAGTTTTAACGTCCATTTGCCATATTTCATAATCGTGAAATGTGGCGATCGCTAAGATAATTCGAATGGAACGTAGCATGACTACGGGTGCAAAGATCTCATCGTAGTGCAAGCCTGGCACTTGGGTGAAACCTTTAGCAACTAGTCTTGCCTTATGGATATCTTGTTTACCTTCCACGGCATGCTTTATTTTGTAAAGCCATTTGCATTGAAGGGGACGTACCTTTGCAGGTAGGTCCACAAGATCCCACACGTTGTTCTCATACATGGAGTCCATCTCGAATTGCATGGCTTCTAGCCATAGCTTTGAGTCAGAACTGGTCATGACACCTTTATAGGTTGAGGGTTCATTACCCTCTAGGAGTAAGACGTCATCCATATCATGTTCCTCGACCATACCAATGTATCTGTCCGGAGGAATGGAGACTCTTCCCGATCTCCTAGGTTCCTCAGGAATATCTACCGCAGCCTCGGTTGAAGGAACTGTTTCCTCCAATGGTTGCTCGGTAGTTGGTTCTTGAACCTCCGATAACTCGAAGGTTCTATTACTCGACTTGTTCTCGATAAATTCTTTCTCTAAGAACGTCGCACTAGCCGCAACAAAAACACGTTGTTCGGTTGGCTAGTAGAAGTAATGACCAAACGTTCCTTTTGGATAGCCTATAAAGTATGTCTTGACCGATCGCGGGCCGAGCTTATCCTCGTGTCTCCACTTGACATAAGCCTCGCAGCCCCAAACCCGAATAAAGGACAAGTTAGGGACCGTTCCCTTCCATAGTTCGTATGGAGACTTGTCAACAGCTTTAGACGGACTTCGGTTAAGAATTAGAGCGGCCGACAAAAGAGCATAGCCCCACAATGAATCAGGCACAACGGTGTGACTCATCATGGATCGAACCATATCGAGTAGAGTTCGATTTCTCCGTTCGGACACACCATTTAATTGTCGTGTTCCAGGTGGAGTCAACTGTAGCACGATGCCACAGTCTTTAAGGTGTTGATCAAACTCGTGTGAAAGATACTCACCACCACGATCAGAACGTAGTGCTTTAATCTTTCTTCCCAGCTGGTTCTGTACCCGATTCTGGTATTCTTTGAACTTGTCAAAGGATTCACTTTTGTGCTTCATTAAGTAGACATAGCCATATCTACTCAAATCATCCGTGAAAGTGATAAAATACCTATAGCCTTCTCGTGCGTTGATCGACATAGGGCCACATACGTCTGTATGTATGAGTCCTAATAGGTCGGCAGCGCGCATTCCAACACCTTTGAAGGAAATACGAGTCATCTTACCGATGAGACATGATTCACACGTGCCATATGATTCGAAATCAAAGGCCGAGATAGCTCCATTCTGTATGAGCTGTTTTACGCGTTTCTCATTTATGTGTCCCATACGACAATGCCATAGGTAAGTTTGATCTTTGTCACCTACCTTTAATTTGTTATTATTCACATGTAATATTTCAGTGGTTTGATCTAAAACATAAATTCCATTCATGGAAACTGCCTTGCCATAAATCATATTGTGTAAGGAGAAAATACAGCTATTATTCTCTATTACAAATGAAAAACCGAGTTTGTCAAGCGCAGAAACTGAATTAATGTTTTTGGACAAACAAGGAACATAATAACAGTTATATAAAGATAACTCGAATCCCCTTGGAAGCTGGATTACGTATGTTCCCCTCGAGATTGCAGCAACACGTGCTCCATTTCCGACACGCAGGTCAACCTCACCCTTGATTAGGGGTTCTTGGTTTCGGAGGCCCTGCACATGATTACATAGATGAGAACCACAACCAGTATCTAGTACCCAAGTTCCGTAACTTGCATGGTTAATCTCAATCATGTGAATAAAAGAAGAAGAAGACATACCAACAGGAGTAACGCGGCCTGCCTTAATGTCCTCACGATACACGGGGCATGAGCGCCTCCAATGCCCAGTCTTGTGGCAATGGTGACATTCCATGCTTGTATCCTTGCTCTTTGTCTTGCCCTGTGAGTTGCTTGACTCACCTGGCCCCCTCTTAGTAAATCCTGACTTCTTAAACTTGGGCTTGCCTACTGTTAGGTCGCCCTGAGCTTTAGCTTTACCCTTACCCTTACCCTTACTGGAGATCATGAGAACATCTTGCTTCACCCTCCCACTTAATTTCAGATCTTTCTCGGTCTGTACGAGAAGGGAGTGGAGCTCATGAGGAGTCTTCTTCATGTCATTCATGTAATAGTTGGCCCTAAAGAGGGCGAACCCATCATGAAGTGAATGAAGCATTCGATCAACGATTATGTTCTCACTGATCTTGTAGTTCAGGGCCTCTAGTTTCTCGATATTCTCAATCATGTGAATAATATGTGGGCTAACAGCTTGGCCCTTCTGGAGTTTCGCCTCAAAGAAGCGACAGGTATGCTCATAAGAAACGATTCTCGGAGCCTTTGAGAATTCGTTAGTGAGCGTGGTGAAAATCTTGTTTGCACCATGGGTTATGAAGCGTCTTTGCAAATTGGATTCCATTGCATAGATGAGTACGTTCTTTATCGCACCCGCTTCCATGACGAAGTCGCTATGAGCGCGAACTTCGTTAGCTCTAGCTCCAGTTCCTGGGTGTGCCGGAATTGGCTCAGTTAAATACTTAAGCTTTCCGTCAGCAATGGCAGCATTCCGTAGTGCTGCCTCCCAGTCAGAGAAGTTTGACCCATCATTCCTCAGTCTAGTAGACTGATTCATGGAGTCCATGAAGGCTTTTAGCCAGGATTCACGTGCTAGCTTGGCACTTGGCATTGGGTCTTCACCAGCCATTTAGTTATACAGCAGTTTAATTGAACGTGTTCTAGACTGAAAAGAAGATAAAACAAAACCATATAAGCAACTTATTGTTGTGATTTAAGTCTATATTAAATTGAATTTAAACTCTTAGACTCATGCATTTATATAATTGATCTCCCTCAAGAATTATATAAATGATCCCAAGACTCAATTTCCGTATATTGATAAGCCCACAGTTTGGCTAATTCCACCGTTGGAACTCTTGGTCGATAGATTTCCGTAAATCCTATCTATTAGTCCATCTCAGTCACTGGATATTATCGAGTGACCATGATGTTGAGATAAAATAAATCATCTGTTCCCACTTACCCGACGTAGAAGGGGTCATATTATGCCTACCGACGAAGAAGGGATTCATGGGAGGCTGATTTATAAAGACTATTCTCAATTTTTGGTTATACGAGAAAGACCCCATCGACTTATATTTATTCATATTAAGTGAACTAAAATCTAGCATATTCGTGAATGAATGAAATAAAGTGATGGCTTTGCAATTGACATGTGACATCTGTATTGTCACAGAAAACTAACGCGTAACCTCTACATGAGTCAGTTTTCAGGCATGTAATAGGTGGTTTGGTTTTAGGCGGAATATGATGTAAGCTATTATCGATGAAAGCATAAAATAAATGCGATAAACGTAAATAAAAGTCCTAGTGTGGCCTATCCTACCAAAATAAACATAAAACAACTTGGAATCCACCGTTGGACCCTAGAAGCTTGTCTTGATGTTCCATCTTGGTCCTTGCAGCGGGAGTGAGCATCCGGTCTCCGTCTTTGGTCTTCACAAAAATTACTAATTTAAATTACAAATATAACCCTATTTACATTCTAATTTAAATACAAAAGTAATTACATGGCAAAAACCCAAAACGGAGATTCAAGATCTCAAAATTACAAGCAAGACTGTGTTCCATCATTACGGTAACACAATCTACTAAGGCCACACTAAGTTACAACCGTTTGCAAAAATTAAATACGTTATTGAAAGCATTCAAGGCATTCACAAGACGATAAATAAAATGCATCAACTAAATAAAATTCATACATGACATAATACTGTTATTATGATTAACAAATTTTTACCAAACCACCTTTTAGGATTAAAATTATGTGATTATACCGTTTTAACCACTTTAATTTTAATAAGTTTATAATCCTATTATTTTAAACCGTTTTAAAATAATATGTATCAAACGAGGGTGAACCGTTTCACAAAATTAATAATATACTATTTCCGTATATAGTATATTACTAAAGGCCATGTGAAAATAAAACATGTTATTTTCGGAAAATAAAAAAAACGAGTCTGTTACAGGGGTGGTCTACCGACCCAATAAACAGGTCTACCGACCACCTGACGAAAAAAGAATTTTTTTTTTTTTTTAAAGCAGAATGGTCGACCGACCCGAAAAACAGGTCGACCGACCACAAAACACGAAACCGAGTTTCTGAACACGATTTCTCACAAAAAATAAACTGTCGAAACAGAGAAACACGCAGGAGGCGGTCGACCGACCGCAACGGGGGGTCGATCGACCGACTTAGCGGCAGAAGACGATTTTTCAGGTTTTAAAACTTATGAAAAACACAAAGGTAAAATTTTCATGGCCTGGCTCTGATACCACTTGTGGGGAATAAAGCATGTATTCGCCCCAAACTTGCAGGATTATAATGAAACATACAATTGTGATTATAGTCATAAGTTAATTAAAAGCATGAAAAAGAAATCAACCTGTGGTCCTTTGTGCTTATGGCCTAAGAACAGGAATTAAAGTAAATTCCCTCCTATAACTTGCACCCAAGACTTGATTGAGATGATGCCGCGTGTGCTAGAAAATACTCTCCAATTGCCTTGCAATATGGGGAGAGCCTTTTGAGGTTTTAGATGTGAGATCTGAGTTTTGGGAAAAAGATGTTCTCAAAACCCTAATTATTCTTGAGATCTGTTTTTAATCAGTAAAACAATCAGTAGTCTCACAAAAGGAGAAGTTCTCTCCTTTTGTAATACTTGGCCGGCCGAGATTGGTCTTGGGTAGGAGTGGGCTTTCCACTCTTACCTTATTCCAATGCATGATTCGACCCATATTGCTAAAATATAATTTGCGGGTATTTATTATAAATCGCACACATGTTATCAGATATTAATACACTCGATATATTAATAATGGTCTGATAAAATACGATATTGTATAATTGGCCAAATTAATATAACTGTTTATATTAATACGCAAATTCAATATTTAATTAAATATAACTGCTTGTATTTAATTTTACGAATTAATCATGTAATCCGCATTAGCTAAAATTATTTAATCCGTATTAAATAATAATCTCAACATCTCATTGACTAATTTAATAGTCAATACCTCTGACTAACTGTTTAGTCATATCCGGCATAAATGTGACTGTATTTTCATACCTTCACATCTCTCAAACGTGTCCTATAGGTGTGACGTGTAGGGACCAGTTGATCACCGCCATCCGTATGACAATAACGTCAAACTTATCTAGCAAGCCAACCGTTATTGATAAACGTGGATCAACTGATAATAATACAAAAGTATGCCCTTGTGATCCTTTAAGAGATTTAGTAAGTCGTTGTACTAACTGTCAAGGACACAAGCCCCAACATTAGATTGAAAACATAAAGCTCTAGCCTTTTCGAGAATGTTTCTATGCTTCCTCTCAACCCTTCCATTTTGTTGCGGGGTGTCAACATTACTAGTTTGGAATTTCATCCTAATGTCATTATAGTAATCCTTTAAACTCCCCGACAAAAATTCCGTACCATTATCACTCTGCACTATTTTAACATCATTTACACACTGTTTAGTGGTCATTTTGAGGAAATTAATCATTAATTGACATACTTCTCCTTTGTCTCGCATTAAATGAACCCAAACTCCCCGGCTATAATCATCAACAATGGTAAGAAAGTAATGTGCTCCTGACAAGCTAGTGGTGTGGTAAGGTCCCCAAATATCGCAATGTATAAGAGCAAACAATTCCCTACTTCTTTTATTATTTAGCTTAAAAATAGACCGAGTTTGTTTAGCCCGACAACACGGGTCACAAATATCATTCAAATTCCAAGACAAATTAAAACCGACTAAACTTGAGAAACGAGGTAAAATACTATATGACGGATGCCCGAGCCTTTTGTGCCATAACCGTGTATCAACACTTGTATTTGTCCTTGCAACCGTATGATCACGCTCGTCCTTGAAATAATAGACACCGTCACTATGCACACCCTTCCCAATCTTCATCCTCGTAGATTGGTCCTGAATAACACAATGATCAGTATAAAAGGTCACTACACAATTGTTTTCCGTAATCAACTATTTTATGAAATTAAATCACAAGTTAAAGACGGGACGTAAAGAAAATCCTTGAGAACGAAATTCTCGTTCAAAATCACACTGCCATGTTCATTTGCTTCTATGTACGATCCATTTGGTAAGCCTACGGTGGATCGTTTCCGCTTCCAAATTTCGTCTAGTAATTCTCTCATTTCGGTCATATGATGTGAAGCTCCGCTATCAAGTAACCACATAACAAGAGGAGTGTTTTTATTACCCGACGCATCATTTTTGGTACCTACAGATTTAGTACTCAATAAGCCTTTTAATTGAACAATTTCTGCAGAAGTGAAATCGAATTTCTGATTGTTTCCTTCCTTTGTACTTGCTGCAATTTGCTTTCTCGTGAGCTCCGCGACCTCTGCCACCACGCCCTCTGCCATGGTTTGAATTTCCCGGCTTATCCCAGCAATTCTCTTCGGTATGCCAAAATTTCCATTAGTAGGTGCACTGTATTGCAGAAGTGTCTCTGTCGTTGGTTGTTTCTTTTCCCTTGCCACGACCGGAACCTCCTGTTTGTACTGACATGGCCGCCTCTGGTGCGTCTTCTTGCATCTTGGTCACTGCCTTGTGTCGCTCTTCTCTCAAAACCATGGCATAAACTTTATTCAAGGATGCAATTTCGTCCTCCTTTAATAGGGTAGATCGTATGTGTCCATACAACCCACTGTCAAGGCCCATCAAAAATTGATGAACACGTTCTTCTTCCTGCTCTTTGAGAATGGCCGGCGCCGCTCCGCAAGTACACCGTGGGACTTTACCATAATTGTCGAGTGCGTCCCAACTTGCTTTCAGTTGAGTATAATACTCCACAACAGTTTGAGTTTTGATTTGTTTGCACGCAACGAGATCACTTTTTAATTGGTGAATCCTCGGTGCATTACCACACGAATACCGGGTTGTTAATTCGACCCAAATTTCACTCACAGTACTCGAGAAAGCAATACTCGGATGGAGTTTTGGATCAATAGAATTACGCAACCATGCCTTGACCATAGCGTTGCATTGCTTCCATGCCACGGACGTAATACTTTCTGATTGTCCTTCTACCACCACTGGTTTCTTCACGGTACCCTCGACGAATTTTAGTTTGTTTTTGGCATCGAGACCGTTCTTAACTGCAGCTACCCATAACTCAAAAGTTTTCGCCATTGAAGATGATTTGAGTCAATGACTGAGCCGGGTTATCACTCGGATGCAAATAGAGTGGTGATGAAGGCAGAATTTGTTCAATTGTGATATTTTTACCACTTCCATCTCCTCCGATGGTCATTGGATTTGTTTGTTTGTTTTGATGTTTGTTTCTGTTTTTGTTTGTTTTGGTTTTTGAAAAGACTCTTACCGCTCTAATGCCATGATAAAAGATGAACAAGAAAGATGAATAACTGTAATTGATATTGAATGAATGACTATTCCACGTACAAAGTCTAGCATAAATAAATCTAATTTATTAAAACAACAACCACAGTGCTGAGGTGTCGCACCGTGGTTGAAAGTACATGTGTAACACCCCCATAATCCCCTTTGTTTGTAAATAGAGTCTTTATGTAAAATTCAGATCATGGGTGTGTCACAATCTAACCAAATGTAGTAGCAGTACCTAAAACATGTAATAAAATAGGTGTATGTCTAAGTGCAATTAAAATCGCAAAGGATAAAATCCGATTATAGTCAAATTTAAAGTTTGCGGAAGCGAAATAAAGTTCAACGATCCAAATGTAAAGATAAAGTCTTTGAGTATATGTCTTTAATAAAAACGATTAAGCGTGCTCTCCTGTGTATCCCACGTCTAATTCCCACAAGCACCTGTCACACAGTCTGCTCACACAATTCGTGATCACCGCAGGTCCAAGAAAGGACAAAACAAATAAAAGGCAGGGTCAACAATAATGTTGAGTAAGGTAAACAATCCGAATGAAGAATAAACTAAATATGAAACCATAACTTAAAAGACATTTTAAAAATAATGCGTAACAAAAGTGTTTCGAAAGATTGAAAACAGAGTATAAGAATCGCCACTGCTAATTGAAGGGGAACAAATAATTTCAAATGATTAAGAACAACATAAGTGTTCCAAAATATTCAAATCCTTATCCAACCTTTCAAGATAATTCCAATTCAAAGAAAACATTTCTTTCCAACAATTTCCAACGTCGGTATATGCCTGGATAGAGGCCGTATGAAGAGGATCCCCTCGCCCTAAACCGGATAAGACGAGGTTCACCAAATCATGTACTAAACTGTCCTAGAATCTCGAGTGTGCACACCCCTCTAAGGGCCAACCCCAAAGAGGAAGATAAGAGGACGGGGTCTCGATCAACTAACCCCCATCAGAAGCTCTGTATAGGAAGTCCCTTATTATGTAACAACCTACCCCTCTACCAAAACCGTTTCAAACCAACATGAGAATCCATTTCCAAATAGCCAAGATATTCCCTTCAAATTTGATAACTCATCATAAGCTTGTAAAAAAGCAAAACGGTTTTGGTTCCCAAAACTGTTAAGATCATAAAGCACTTCTTTCCATATTAAACACAATCCCGTTTCAAGGGATCAAAACAAACAAATCTTTATCCATAATCATTTTGTAAAATAAATTCAACCAATATAAATAATTCAATATAACCAAAAGTCTTAACATGCAAGATAGTAATAAATCGTAACGGTTTAATAAGAGTGTACGGATAAGCGTTTCCCTTACCTTACGAGCGATTAATGGTTAGAGAGCCTCTTCTACGAATCCCGACTCTACAATATATATTTAAAACTATAGTTACTTATATGTTCGATCATTACATAGCTACTTGTCATAAATTATGCAATATCTTCAATTCTTCTCGGTTTTACAGATTCGAAGCATAAACTTTAAACCATCGTATCTCCTTCGTTACTTAACGTTTTAAGGTGAGATAAGTAGGGTTTGGTTCCTTAGTGAGTCCTCTAACTTATTGTCTTGATGGTCAGAGACCAAAAACGTCTTTAAAAGGTCCAAATCTACAGTTTAATAAAGTTGGTCCAAAGATGAGTCTTAAAAAGTTATGGGATGGTAAATACTCTTAACATGTTGATACTCGTCGAAACGAAAGCCTAATAATTTTTAAATTCATTAAACTTTAACACGTGAAAAGATGGGTCACTTATTATTTTTATAAGTATAACTAAATTACCCTTTTATGAAAATGTAAGTTTTTAACAAGTAAGACTAATTAAAACGTTTTTTCCAGAACACAACAGTAACTTGTAAAAATCATAATAAATTCAAAACATCATATTTTTGTGCATGGTTGGCTTTATAGGATTCCTTTATGAGTTTAAAACATATTGTTAAACGTGCATGTTGTCTCAAAAATGGGTTTATCAGATCTAAAAACTCGTTTCAAAAACAATGGTCAGAAACTGAGTCATAAAATGTTTTACATTATAAATCCTTCTTAACAAATCAAAACAAGTTGATTCAAAAGCCTATTATTATCTAGACTCATATTAGTTTAACATATTAAAATATGAGACAGTGATTCATTTTATAATTATGGTTTGACTACTCTTTAAGTCAGATCTAGTGTCGGATAAACAGAAAACATGCTGTAGTATATAATTTTTCATTTACAAATGGTGCATGCAAAAGCTACGAATTTTAGTGAGCATACTCATGATAAAAAATACAATATCATATATTGTTTTCACCTGAAAATATCAACTTTAACTTGTGATTTCAGACTTACCACATGCATGCTACGTTTTTGACAAATTAGTGGTTTTTACTAAATTCAATCCTTTGCATGCATGGTAGTAGATTCGTATATTCAAGTTTAGATGTTAAGTGATATGTGAATGCATGTTAAAAGGTTATACAATCAGATTTGAAGGGTTCATAAGAGCTTACTTAGTGTAGAACTTCAAGTAATGGCAAGTTCCTCCTTCTCTACAACCCTTTTCTTCTTCTCCTTCTTATTCTCTCTTCCTTACTCTATCCTCTCACTAAGTTTTGTGTAAAATATGGTTTGTAATCTGAATATTTGTTTTTAGGAGGGATGAAGAAGGTGTTGTATTAATTGGTGTGTTGAAAATTGAAAAAGAGAGGATATGGGGAAGGGGGTGGCGTCACATATGGGGGACAAAGGGGAAAGGGAATCTTCCCATACATTGGCCAAATGTCTAGGCATGCATTGGTCCACATGTCTAGACATGCATTGGTCCATTTGTCTAGAGTATACGATTAACGATTACGTGACGGAAAACAATGCATGCGACGATTTTACGTGTCTCTATTAAGCGATACTTATATTGTCAATAAATTTCCCATTTTATTTTATTGACGGATTTTACGGGTTTTACAACATGTTTTTATTTTTTAAAATAGAGGACCCACATTATACCCCATGTTCTACCATCATCATTTTTTACAAACTCAATTTTTTATACGTACAACAATCAAATTACATAAATAATCGGAAATGTCTCATTAATTAACTGGAATAAAATAGGAACGAAAAAAATAAATCGTTATATTATCAATAAGTGGAAAAATACAATATACACCTTTATTATGTATTAAACTAAAATAAAATGGACTTTTAAAAATTTATATATATAGATATAAGACTTGATCAGAAATATGGTCTAATTATTTGCCATTACTTATTAGTTATTAAAAAAAATACAATTAACCAAATTAATTTAGTAAATTGTTCAATAGAAGATGCGATATTTTAATTAATTTATTTTGTAAATAAAAAACTCTCGAGAAGAGTAAAATTAGACTAAAAAACAACTAGATGAAATCTCTAATCCAAACTGTAAATAATAAAATATTCAAAAATAAATCACACAACCATTAAAACAAATCTTATCGACTCTTGAAATAAAAAATCTGGGCATAACTATTAATTTATCCAGTATTTCTTGGATTTATTGTAAATTTAATAACACTAAAACTTGAGAAATACGGTCTTTGAATAAATTATTGAAAGACTATTCTTTTGTACCCTTTTATTTGTATTTCGTGACCCTTTTGTCCTTAATCGTACCATAATAGTTTCGTACCTCTTTACATAATAAATGTATTTATTTTATCTTTAACTATGATTTGTACAAATTTTATTAGCTTTAGTACCACTTTTTCTTAAATTTGTACAGTAGTCTCTCAATAAGCTTATTGAGAGGCGTTTTTTCAAGAGACCTACTGATTTAATAAAGAGTAATGCATTTGTGTTTTGTGATTTGAATTTATTGCAAAAATAATAAAGAGTAATGTATATGTGTTTTGTTTAGACGGTGAATAGTGTTAGAATCAAACTCAATTCAGAAGGGTATAGAAGAGTGATGTTCATCATCAATTTCATCAAATTAAAGGTGTTAGGGTGAGAGTTTAAACGACGGGGATTAAGGGTAATGGTAAATACATGAGTGTTTCTTTGGGGTAAATACGGGTCAATAAGGTTTGTAATACGTATGAGTCAACAAATTTTGGCCCGAACTCCTTTTGTTAGTGGTTTATCGTTATGTATTTCATTTCATTAGTCTATACTCTATTGTTTAACTTATTTGAAAGTATAGGTTACCATCAATTATTATATAAGACAGTTTTGTAGCATAAGATTTCATAATATAAGGTTGGTGTAATACAAAAGATATTGATAGTTTCATATCTTATAATGATAGTTAGCATATTTTAATATGTAGATAGCTTATCATTTTAACAAAAGTTAATTAAAATAAAGATATTATTTTATATTTTTATTATATTATTTTATATTTTAGTTAAGTGATTTTAATGGACATGTGTTATTTGGATAGTCTTATCTACAAGTACCCATGTCAAAACTCAAACGGGCCAACGAGATTGGATTTGAGCTGGTTAATTCCAAGTTTGAAGATTTCAGGTCACGTCGGACATGTTACTTTGGTTTGGTCAACTATTATTATATTATATATGGGTAATGAACTAATGGTCAGCGCTAAATAATAAACATTCAGGTCGAATTATATTGGATCAAATCAATGCGGATTGGGGTCAAAAGCCAGCTCTTGAGTTTGTGCGTTGGGATGCCGTTGTTAGGGCTTTCTTGGACATGACACATCGGTTCAGGTCAAATTTTAAGGGGTTTATTATGATTCAATATTTGCCCTTACAAATTATAAATAAATTTTAAAGTTAACGTAATCACTGTTTATTTTTCCATTTATGACCCGTAAATGCGTTTAATTTTATATTAATATTTAGCAAAAATTTCATTTCATAGTATATTTGTGTTTTAATTTGACCTTTCAATTATCATGTCAAGTAGCAACTCATAGTTAGAACTTAGATATAAAAAGGACAAATCATAATTCAACTTAGTAATCGAACGATTAAACCCGATGTATTATATCTAAACTTCACCTACCGTTTTAAAACTTTTAATCACAAACGTGACATATAACTCAAATCCAATTTCTTAAGTACGATTTTAGTGAAAACGTAATCATACTTTCTTTTTAATAACCTTTTCCAATAAAATTATTTAAATTACATACCCGTGCAATTTGCACGGGTTTAAAACTAATACAACTCCAAAGAGATGTCCTCCTATTAAGACTCCTTATAATATGATAACTAATTATCCTACTCCTAATTAGTTATAACAAATTAACAAATATTCTTATTCTTTATGTACAACAATAAATATTTAAGTCGGATTATATTAGATCGGGATTTAGGTGAAATTTGGATCTTGAGTTCACATTGGCATTTAAACTTGAGCGGTATGGTATAATATAATACACAAATTCTCAATTAAATTGGTCTTAAACTTAAGGCATACTGTATCAAATAGTTGGAATACTCGGTAAAACATGACTAGAATGCAGGGGAATAATACGCTTCTTATTTATTGTACATTTGTAATTGTACGGTACATATGTCCATTTTCCATATCACACAAAACATATACATATAGTGATTAGTGATCATCGAATAATTCATCAAATCTCGGAATTATTAATTAACAAAGCGACAATCCTTCCTAATCTCGCCCTGAGTCCCAGTTAAGGGATTATTCTCAGACAACAAAAGCATGGCCTTAGAAAATTGATCATGAAAATACTTGTTATCAGCAGCCATTTTTTTGACATAGGGCAGTGTAATTGGATTGGAAGCAAGTTCTTGGTCTATAATTAACAACCCTTTACGGTTCAGCAAGTTCTTGTAGTACATGTTATCTAGGATCATCGGTGTCTCTCGATCGAATCTTGCATAAACCACGTCGCTTGGGTTCGGGTTTGATGACGGGCATCTTTGTTTAAGGTACATAGCATATGCAGGATCAATTGTTGGATCAACTGTTGGATACAGTCTGTTGACGAGATTCACACAGTGCACTCGTCCCACTGAATGAGCACCTAGTATCATAACATACATGCATAAAGACAATTATTTATCATTTCATTCTTAATACAATCTTATCATAAACTAACTGTTACACACAAGAATAAGGCCATCAATCCATTGTCAATGACGAAGCTACGTCTGGGCTGGCCGGGCCACGGCCCAGCCTTGCATTTTAAGAACAAATTTGATTGGTAAGTTGGTCCAGTTGTAAGAGGTCTCACGGTTTCGAGTGAGGAAGGTTGTACATTGTGAATTATTTCTGATTTTTGAGTTTTAATAATTTTCTTCATTTGTTTAGATTGTCATTCAGATCTTTTTTTGAATTTTTGGTCAATAATAGTTACTTCGCCAAAGTATTATTATACAATTTTATTTCAATTTTAATTTATCATAAAGACATTGACATATTGGTATGCTAGGGATGACAACGGGTCGGATCTGGACCGGGTCCAGTAGGATCCAGATCCAGATCCGCATTGTATACCTTTGATCCGGATCCGATCCAGATACAACGGGTCCAAATATGTGAGATCCAAATCCGGGTCCATTACGGGTCTAAGTTTATAGCCCCGCATTATTAAAAAAAAACTCATGAGTCATAACACTATTGATATCTATTTTCCGAATTACAATAAAATGAAAAAATAGCTATTAGCGTGACAATTATGTTCAATCAAATATTATAAGTAGTAATTATTACGACCAAGTAATCCAAACACAAATAAAGAAACAAGATAACTAAGACGTAAAATTTCATATTTTACTATGAAAACGGGTCCAATATCGGATCTGGATCCTTCAGGGTTAGCGTAGGAGGATCCAGATCCGTTTTAAAAGTAGTGGATCCAGATCCGACCCGGTCCATCAGGGTCGGGTCATACGGACCTGGATCGGATCCAGGATTCATTGCCATCCCTAAATATGGGGTCTTCCTAACGAATGAGTCTCACATATATATCCATAAAATAAAAATCGACTTGGATACAATATTTTTCCTAGCTTCGTCCCTGACTATCATGAATGACGAAATCAGAATTTGAGAATTAATAAAAGATACACTCGGAAAAAAAAAAATTAAACCCTAATCTGTCACTTGCCATCATCATTTAATTAATTTTGATCTCTCCATGTGCGTTAGTTGACTAATTAATTAGGACAAAGCATTCCTTCGACCTTGAATTATGAATGTGACCTACTTGTTACAGTAATCCCGACTTTGCTATATTTATGCATCATCATCCTAATATGTAATATCGTATGCCCTCTATTTTCGCCAATTATTGTTTCTTATTCTAGCAAATGTCAATCTCAATTTAAATGGTTGCACTATTTTTTGCGTTTTTTTTGTCAGATAGCACCTAACATTTACACTGTCGGTAGAAATAGTACCTAAAGTTATTTTTTTTTGCCCAACAACACCTAGCATTTTCTGTTTTTTTGTCTAATAACACCAAAGTCGATTTTCCGTCAAAAAAAGTCGAGATTCCGTCTTAACTAACGGTGAAATTGATTTGACCTTATTTTTTCATTCTTTATTCTCCACTGACTGATGCGTTGTTAAAGTAATTGACAATGAATCTTATTCTTAATTAAGCGACTTATTTTCATTCAATAAGGCAATCCACTTAAAAAAACAACACCCAAGCAAACCCATCTCTACATTGTATCTCACCCGATTTGTTGAGTTTGAGGATGAGTTTGAAGAAGACATTGGGTTGAAAGGATGTTGGGGAAAAAGGAGAAAACTGGACAAAGTAAACCCAATTTGAGGTTTTAATTTGAAAATTGAGGAATTAAATAACTAAGCACGAGGTTACATAAGGATTTAATTGAAGGGAAAATAAGTTTAATTGAAGGGAAATTAGCAAAAGGGGAAATTGGATTTAGAAAATGATGATGGAGAGGGTAATGAAATGTATCATAGGAAAAGAAAGAAGCGGCAAATCAATTTTACCGTTAGTCAACACGGAATTTTGACTTTTTTTGACGGAAAACTGATTTTGGTGTTATTAGATAAAAAACAGAAAATGTTAGGTGTTGTTGGGCAAAAAAAAATAACTTTAGGTACTATTTCTATAGACAGTGTAAATGTGAGGTGTTATCTGACAAAAAACTCTTACTTTTTTATTTTTTTTTACCGCAGTAAATATTAAACTAAACAATGGGCTTAACAAGAGTATGAGCAATCTTGTTTAGGCCTTTAGGCACAAAATTAAAGTAGTCCATATATTTTGAGTGTAAGATAGAGATTAAGAGGTCGGTAATACTGGAACTTTGTATTATCATCGGTTATACCATCTTAATTTGTTTCTTTAAATATATGTAGTAAGAATAAACTTGCAAGAATTAATTTTGACTTGGACACTCCATACCTAAAATTGCAACAGCTCCTTGGACGTCGATGCCAATAGAGTTGAAGGTGGAAAGTAGCAAGGACGTGGAAACGTTGTGGTTTGGGATGAACTTCTCAACCACTGTTGCGTAGCTTTGTTTACTATCCCTACGCCCAGTCTTCATCTCTACATATGGTCCTCCCAGCTTCATAATAAAATTAGTTATTCTCGTGTAAAGTCGCCTGAGACAATAATTGTGTAAAATGGTTCTACTTAATATATACGAGTATGGTTTGAAGAATGATACCAGTTGGGCACCATCTCGAGCAGAAAGAGCAATAATATCAGCACATGAAACAGTAGAAGGGCATTTGGTCTCAAGGGCTTGTTTAATATTGTTAACATACTTGAAATTTCTCATGCCAAAGTTTCTAGTGTTTGTCTTTTCTGTATTTATACCATTTACTGAGCTCGTCTCCAGTAATAGGGATGCGTCGCATGACTGTCAACAATTATATATCAACACACGTAAATTTCAAGCATACAAAATACAAATGCTATACAAATAAAAAGGCAATCAATTATATAAAGTATGAAATATATAAATTATGTTGACTCTATAAATAATACTTTAGTAAAAATATTACGTTTTGTCAAGACCATAAAAACTACTACTACGAGTAATATTATTGCCATAAAGTTGTTGACAAAAAGTAAATTGTTATTATTATAGAGTTTATGGTGATAATAATCAACGATTATTTGATTGATTTTGAAAAGTATGTAAGAATAAATGGAAAAATGAGTCACTAATACACTAATACAGTAAGGTTTCGTTTGGGCCGTTTGGCAAAACATTTCAGGTAGTTGATTTGGTCAAAGTAACTCATTTGTATCTTGTTTTTCCGTAAGTATTTGACGAGTAGCTTATTTAATCAAACAAGCTTTCTAAAATGAAATGTTACCTAGGGTAGTATTTGAGATTTCAGGTAACTGATTTGTATTTATTTTACTTTTTTACCTCTTAAATTTATATTATTAAATAATTATTATATTCTTTTACGTCATTTCATCCAAAGCAGTTACGTTTTTAGTTAGTTTGTCAAATATTTTCTTATATAATCAGCTAACTTATCAAATCCTAATTTTCAGCTAACTTATGAGTTCGTAATTTTCAGCTAACTTTTCATGTTTCAAATAATTTTTCAGTTTTTAGCTACATTTTCGGTCTGCAAAGAGAGCCTAATACTACCTATATATATCAACATCTACGAAAGACTGAGCATCTATGAAAGACGTTGAAAGAAAAAACACATAATTAAGTGCATGTCAATTTTGGTAGATGCTAAGTTGTACGAGTAACATGCATACCTCCAGACAGTCACACTATAGTAGTATAGTACCCAACAATTATGCATTCAGGAAAACAATAATAAAAGAGGTAAAACAAAACAAAATAAAACAAAAAAGAGTAAATAATACCTGAACCATACAATCATGAAAAAGATTCCTAAGCCAAGAAACTGCTGTATTACCATGTTCCTCATACAGTTTTTGAACCTCCTCCTTGATTATGCTTTCTGCATTTGGACAACTTTCTGAATAATAATTCACCCGTAGCTCACTCCAACCTGAACACCAAATATCACCAACATTCTACTTAGGAGAAATTCGCGTTCAACCTCTAACATAAAGTAAACAAATGATCGAGATAAAGGAAATATTAACGTTTACGTATTGAAATGTAATTTATGAAGTCTTGAAATCGCACTTACTACACTAGATATGATGAATTGCGCAAAAATTAAAGTAATACGGACTAATCACACACATATTTACTCTTAATAAAGAAAACTTCTCGTATCATTAGTAATTTTGTTTCAATCGTAAAGTGAGAATATAAGAACCAAGTACATAATAATTACTACGAAAATTACCTATGGTACTTCTTAATTTTGTCAAATTTTTCATGGTAGTCTCATCCTATTTTAGGAATTTGTCTATGCTACTCTTGAGTTTTCTTTCTTTTGTCCTCGGCACCCCTAATCTAATAACCGTTTAATGAACGTTAAGTATTGATGGTAATAAGTTAGTAATTAAAAATTATTAATAAATATGAGATAAAAATAGAAAGCAAGGTATCATGAAAATTTTTTCTTAATTTTTAATTACTAATTTATTGTCATATTAAAACTTAAAGTTCATTTAACATTATTATATATAAGGGGTATATGAATATAAAGATGGAACTTCAAGGATATCATAGACATATTCTTTAAAGTAACAGTACCACGAAAAATATGATAAAAATTAAGGATAAACTTTGAATTTTTCGTAATTACTAAGATACTCCTTATCAGAGGGATGGAGCAAGTAAAAAACTTAAAAGCCGGTAAGTACAACATTACTCCGTGCAATTCTTTTGGTTCTTTATGGTAAAAATCAAAATAATTGGAGAAAGTAAACGCGTACGAAAAAATAATTACCGTAATTAAAGTGCAAAGATAAGGATAATAGAAGTAAAACGAAGACAGATAAGCAAGGGAAATGTTTGACGGAAGCCATAATACTAGATTTAATTTGAGCTATAGGGAAGTTGTATGCATTGGTTTGAGACGTTCAATTGATTAGATTATATAGCAAAGGAAAATGTGTATTATTGTGTTGATAAATCAATCAATTAATTGGTATGGATGAAATAATAATAATAAATTAATAATATTGCGTGTAAGCAATTTGATTTGGATAATAGTGGAAATTATATAATCATGTCTACACCATAATGTTGACCCTCCTTAATTGCGATGTTGACAATTTATGTCCCCGTGACTCTACTTATAGTTCAAGGACGAAAGTGATGTTTATGTTTGGGGAATATAATAGTATGCCATTGGAAATTTGGAATTACCTTAAAAGTTAGAATTGAAAATGATATACTATTATGAAATTTTGGACGATAGTATCTCCTTCCTATCTTACTTACACTTCATGGGAATTTTCACTTCACATGTTTTTCCAAGGTAACTAAACAACTCTATAGATATGAAAAAGAGGACTGGCCAAAAAATATAACGATTTTATTATTTGCAGAATTATTTAAGATTTGGAGATGGAAATGAGACTAATAAGAAAGTTGGATTTCTAGGCATCTTCATACTAAAGGACATGAATAAATTTGAGAAATGGAGGGTGTTAGGGTGCAAAATCATGTCCTACATCGGTAGTGTAAAGGCGAAATATCATCTTTATATATAACTTGTTAAACGTATGAAGGGGAAAGCTTGGTTCTTATTGATTAGTGCCCAATGGCTTAAATAGATACAGTGCATAAGTGTGAATACAAACAATACAATCAATATTGCACTAAACACTCATTCACTGCTATAATCAATATTGCACTAAACACCCATTCACTGCATATGACTCAGAATAGCAAAAGATATCAGTTACACCCATATATATTCCTAATACCCCCCTCAAGCTGGAGTATGGAGATCAAGAATGCCTGTTGGTGATTTAAGCAAGTGTCATCGACCATTTAATGTAATTGGATATCGTGGTAAAATCATACGGAAACTCGTAATGTTATAATATGAATTGGGAGTGTGGAGTACACGTTCATATATAAACAAATTATAGAGTTAACGGGATGAACGGAGCAGGAACAATGTATGACATGAATGGGTATGTGCCTGTTCGGTTTTGCAAAAACATTGTATGACATGAATGGGTATGTACCTGTTCAGTTTTGCAGGAACATTGTATGACATGAATAGGTATGTACCTGTTCGTTTTGATTCCGTCTCATGTATGCATACTTCCTTATAAATATGAGGACATATGTGAGCGAAAAAACAATAATAAGAAAGTTTCAGACTTTACGTTCTAACAAACCATACAAAAACAAGAAAAGTTTCTTTGTTTTCTCGCCTAAGAACACAAAGGTCGGTGTAGTTTTATCCCAGGATTGATTTCGCGGTTACCCGAGGCTTGTAAGGGGCGAAATACTTTCTAAGGAGATAAGTCTCTTGCGACTCTACATTTATCTAAGCACCATATTTTCTTTCATATAATTTTATTGTCTTTCATACACTATACAAACCCTTATTTATCTAACAATGCCCAACTTGCGAAGAAGAGACTGAAATTGAGGCGCTCCCAATGTTTTGGTAAATATATCGGCTAACTGCGCAGTGGTGGATACATGAGCCGTAGTGACAACGCTTTCAAGAATAGCATCGCGAATGAAATGACAATCTATTTCGATATGTTTGGTACGCTCGTGAGATACGGGATTCTGAGCAAGATCAATAGCGGATTTACTATCACTAAAGATGTGCATAGGAGACGATAAAGAGACACCAAAATCAAGAAGGAGACTATTTAACCATTTTAATTCCACAATATGTTAGCCATGGACCAATATTCGGCTTCGGCCGAGGAAAGGGACACCGTGGTTTGCTTCTTCGTCTTCCACGATATAGGTGAGTGACCCGGACACCGTGACGTGGGGCAGCCACCCCAGTCCGAGTCACACCAACCCGTAATGACAGCTTTACTATTATCACTCAACAAAATCCCTTGCCCTTGGTTACCTTTAAGATAACGGACCACCCTTAATGCGACAACCATATGCTCCTATCGTGGCTGTTGAAGAAAGCGAGAAAGAATATGTACCGCATAAGACACATCAAGCCGAGTGACAGATAAATACACTAGTTTTCCGACCAAACGACGATAAGACTCCACATCTTCAAGAACCGGTCCTGTAGCTGAACCGAGAGTATGGTGCTGTTCTATGGGGGTGGCAGACGACTTGCAGCCGAGAAAGGCCAGCCTCGGAGATGATGTCCAACGTGTATTTCCGTTGGCTAACAAAGATGCCCTCGGTACTCCGTGCGATTTCGAGACCAAAGAAGTGTTTAAGAAGACCCAAGTCCTTCATGTGAAAACAATTCCCCAAATACGACTTGAATTGAGCAACAACGGAAGAGTCATTTCCCGCAATGACAAGATTGTCTACATAAATGAGAATATAAAGACGTACCGGCCCTTGCGAGTAAACAAAAAGGGAATAGTCCGAATAGGATTGCTTGAAACCGTATTCTTTTAGAGCCGAAGAGAGTTTGGCGAACCAACAACGTGGTGCTTGGCGTAAAGCGTATAAGGACTTTTTGAGACGACAAACTTGCCCATATTTCCCACGATTGAAATCCGGAGGAACTTTTATGTACACTTCATCCTCCAATTCACCATGTAGAAAAGCGTTATATACGTCCATCTGGTGAAGCTCCCATTTATTAATTGCTGAGACGGTAAGAAAAGTTCGTACCGTAACCATTTTGACAACCGGGGCGAAAGTTTCACCAAAGTCCAAACCTTCTACTTGGTGATTCCCAAATGCTACAAGACGTGCTTTGTAACACTCAATTGTACCATTGGACTGATATTTGATTTTATATATCCACCGACACCCAAGAGCTTTCTTATCGGGAGGAAGTGTTGTTAGTTCCCATGTCTCGTTCCTTTCCAAAGCATCAATTTCAGATTTCATAGCTTCACACCATTCTTTTTTTTTGATGGCTTCTTTGAAAGTCGGAGGTTCAACACCGGCTGTGACAGCTGCTAGAAAACAACGATGTTTTGCCGAGAAATTGTTGCAATTAACGTAAGTGAGAGCATAGGACGTACCTGAGGGCGACACTAGAGAGCTCGATTCGCTTGATTGTGGGGATGGACTTTGTGCGGTCTCGAGAACATAGCCACGAAGTCTCGAATTAGGGAATTTCAGTCGTTGACCACGACCCATTGTTGTATCCGTGGTATTGGTAGTAGCATCATCAAATACCGTTTTAGAGGCAGTGACAGTATCCTCCTTGGGACCCGTGTCCGGGGGAGGTATGGGTTCAGTGGCACTGGCAGTAGCAACATCAAATACCGTTTCAGAGGCAGTGACAGTATCCTCCTCAGGACCCGTGTCCGGGGGAGGTAAGGGTTCGATGGCAAGGCCTGGGCTGCGTCCAGGTTGTGCCATTTCAGAAACTTCCGTATCCGAGTCATAAATTTCAGGTGCAAGAGTATTAGAAGCAGCAGTGTCATGTGGGTCATGGAACGGATACACGTTTTCGTGAAAAACAACATCTCGAGATAAAAGATGTGATTTCGTTTCAAGATCAAAAAATTTCCACCCCTTCTTATTGTGAGGATACCCAACAAACACACACTTACGACCTCTTTTTGAAAATTTGTCGCCTTTAGTATTTTGATTATGCGCAAAACAGAGACACCCAAAGACCCGTAAATTTGTATAATTCGGCGGTTTCTCGTACAAGTATTCATAGGGTGTCTTATGATGAAGCAATGGTGTAGGGGTGCGATTAATCAAATAAGCAGCGGAAAGAATACATTCACCCCAAAAAGATAAAGGTAAATTACCTTGAAATCGAAGGGCCCGTGCTACATTCAATATATGTCGGTGCTTTCGTTCAACACGCCCGTTTTGTTGAGGCGTGCCAACACAAGAAGTCTCAAAGTGAATACCGTTGGAGAAAAAATACCCGGCCATACAATTGAATTCCATGCCATTATCACTACGCACTGTTTTATTGTGTTTTTCAAATTGAGTATGAACCATATTAATAAAGCTCATGATCGAACATATCTGTAACCTCAACTTTATCAAGTAACAAATAGACCCACGTAGCACGAGAGTAGTCATCCACAATTGTCAGAAAATATCGTCGTGCCCCACACGATGATGCAACATGACAGGAATCCCATAAATCACAATGTATCAATTCCAAGATATCAGAAGCACGTTTATTATTCAAATCAAAAGTGTATTACGGTGTTGTTTCGCAAAGTGACACACGTCACAAATAGAATTCTTATTGCAAATTAAACTACCCAAAGGCGGAATTGTCTTGACAACTTTATCTGATGTGCCCCAGACGCTTATGCCAAAGCTCAAAAATACCCTGATCAGTTATACTATGAACCGCCAAAGGTCGCGCCCCCGCACAAATCCAATAAAGTCCATCCCATAACTTACCGACTCCAATCGCCGTCCTCAAGGAATGATCCTGTATAAGTCAAGATTTTTTGGAGAATTCAAAACAATAATTAATAAGTTGAGATATAGAAATCAAGTTGCACTTTAAACTTGGAACAAATAGCACATTGTGCAGAGTGAGAGGAGGAGTTATTGTTGGGAAATGTGTCCTCAACAATAGTGCGATCACGTAATTAAATCTCATGACGAGAATGCGCAAGGGATGATACGATTTATATTAGTCAACTGACCAACATTAATCGGTAATGATTGGCTAGCTAGCGTTTGACATTACTGTCGTATGACGGTGGTGGTCAGTTGATCCCTTTAGGTCACACCTTTAGGACATTTCCCTTAATTGATAAAGTGATCAAATGTATGTTGATACAATTTGATCATATTCCTTAAACTCGTATATCGAGAAATCAGAGGTTAAATCTTATTGTAAGATTTATGTTTAAAATTGAAACGTGTCAATTGTTAAACATTAAGCGATATTTCATAATATCGTAATTAGAATGAATCAAGTTATAATTAATACAAAGGTTGTAAATCGTATTGACGATAATTATAAATGATCATTTTACATGTTGGTAATTTCGAATTACTTGTCAACTTGATAAATATGATTTATTAATTTATGAATAATATTTACTTGATAAATATGTATGATTAACTTAAAAACAATTGTTATTTTATAACATTGTGACATATTGTATGTCACATAACACACAATTGTAAAGTTGATAAAATTGTAAAATGGGGTCCATTTTGAATGTGCATGTGCCGGTTTTGTGAGGCTTATTTAGGGGATGTTTATGTGGGTATTATTCTCTTAATTACCCCACAAACACAATCATTAAAGGTGACCTTGGAACTAATACCTATGGCCACCCTAATGACTTAGAAAAGGGTGAATGTTCCCCCTTGTTCTTCCCTATGTACCCGGCCACCCACAAAACCCTAGCCACACTTCATAAATATTGTTGCATGCTTTTAACAAGATTTATTCTAATGCCTTTCCAAGTTTTTCTAAGGTAAGAAAAATAAGAACCAAAATCCTCTAAAATCATTATAAGATAATAATACTAATTCTATAATAAGTTATAATGTTAGTATGCTTAGTTCTAATTAGAGTTTAGAACAAATTAAGGAAATCCGATTCTTATACTAGCTTGTTCAAGTCTCGGTTTGTTAAGGGATTGTTTTGGTGCATCCAAAGGAGGTGTTCTTGTTGAATACTTGGAGGATCATCCTAGCATTGCATTTCGGACCGTATGTAAGGGCTCGAAATTTCTCCTATTTCCGCATAATTTTAGCATGCATAAGATCTATATAATGAGATAATTAAAATGTTAATTATAAGATTATGTTACTATTACTAAAAGTATTAGATTATGAGATAACTAAACCCCACAATTGGTATCAGAGCAACTAGGTTGTTTGCATGCTTTCCGTTTACGTTTTTACGGAGTTATTAAGATAACAAAATAAAATTTGGAATTTCGTTTAATATATGATATGGCTGAAATTAATTAAGCATGAATACCTACTGTTTTCTAAAATGTTTTAGAATATTTGGAATATATTTTGCATAAATATTGGTTATTGGTATATTAAATCTCGGTTTTATTAAGTTTTAATGGTTAAAAATCGTTTATTTTGGGAAAAATAGTAAAAATCATCTTTTGGCCGAGATTTTTCTGTATGTTTTCACATGTATATCCTATGTTATGAATATGAATTGTCGTAAATTATGGACTTATAAAACATGTGATATGAATTTTAAAGGTTAAAATGCAATAAGATGAATAAAAATGGGTTTGTATAGTTATATTGGGAATTTGACTATAAAAATTTATGAGTATGTCACATTCAATATTTAAAATTTATGCTAAATTTTCTAGAAATTTATCTCATATATTGCATTATTATAGATTTTTAATGTAAAAATCGGGTAATTAGTGACATTATTTCGACTTTAATAGTTTAAGTTGGAATTTGGCCATAAAAATTTAACACGATGTCATATATATTATTTCCAGCATGTATTAAAATTTCGAGATTTTTATCTTATTTTATGCTTGAGAAATAATTTTAAAGGTTAAAATCGTACGATATATGACGAAAATCGTTAAAATTTGCAATAGTTGTTAAAATGGCCGGAAAATTTAACCCATTTTAGTAATATATGATATGTTCATCACAATAATTTTCTTGGGAGCCAAACGTTTGTGATTTATTTAATTTTAATTTGTTTAAAAAGTTGCATTTAAAATTGAATAATAAGAGTCATGTAATTAAAAATTTCGGCTCTTGGGCAGTGTGCCATTTAATTTTCTGTCCATTTTATGTTCTTAAAATGTTTTGGAAAGTGTAAAAATATTATTAGTATTTTATTTGCATTTATGGATCTAATTATTGAATTTTCCGACTTAAAATGTTAGTTTTACGTCTTATTTTCGAAATAAATGTTAAAACCGTATAAATACTAATATTTTTAAAGTTCTGAAATTTTAAGAGCATTCCAGATTTTTCAAAATTTTAATTTTGAATTTTTCGAAATTTTTATGACTCTTTTGGATTTTTATATTATTTTTCCCGTAAAACCGAGTAATACCGAACAATATTAAAATATATTAAGTTAAGTCATGTTCAAAGTTTGAGTAAGACTAAATTTTGAAACCTATATGAGTTGGGATGATTAACTTAAGAATGAATACCGATTCATATAATGCATAGTGTTGTTAAATGTTAAAACACGCAATTCCATAAACCGAGGTATACGATAACTATTTATATAATTGATATTTAAATAGGACGATTTGGCTTAGGGTTTGCATGATAGTTCATATATTCATAAGCATTGCATATTTTATTATGAATGTCATGATTTATTTACGTAATTTTGGGAATTATGTAATTTACTTAGTATGACCTTAGTTTTTTAAATCGGTATTTCCCGTAATGTAAGGGGTTACCGATTCGGTTGTAATTTTGTGATCTCGTATCACCCAATTGTAATTTATTTCGATTTTATAATGTATAAAGTAGACTAGAAAAGTTGTAATTTTTGTAAATTCCGGAGATCCTTGAAGACGGTGCCATTCGGAAAGGAGTTCCGAACAAGACGGTGTTTACCTCGAAGTGTGTGCCTCGTGAAGTTCAATGGACCAAAGGAGTTGGTTTCCGAATTTGTACTTTTATTATTTCTTTTCTAGGAAAGGCCATACTAGGGTTTATTTTTATGCTTTTATTTGCTGTTTATATGTTTGCATGCATAGCCAAATCGTCATATATCGTCTCATGCATTTTTCGATTTAATCGACCTAGTCATTTATTTTATCGATTATTCACCGACTTAGTTCACTTAAACGGAGATAGATAATAATTGATTAGATCTCTTACAAATAAATATTGAGCCTTAGCCTTACCAAAAAGTATGGACCCATGAATCTCTTCTTCACAAGAACGTAGGCTCGGCTATATCGGGGTACTAAAATTGTCACGTTGGGTAAGTGGGGTAATAAGATTACACCTTGAAATTTGGTCGATCTCAACGAAAGTATTCGTAACCGTAGTTGCAATAAGTTTGGGCTAAAGACGATTTTTAGAAAATTGTCGACCGAGAGTTCTAATGTAGAACCGATTAAGAAGTTAATCCACCAAATTATACCAATTAGGGATGAATCGGCTATACCGTGCCCGAATTAGTATAGATTTGGGTCTCGGGATTGTTTACTTAATTGGGTAAGAGATCCTTAAGTAAATAGACTAGACTTGTTTAAATTATATTTACAAGTTTTGAAAATGACGTTGTTTTAATTCCTTCATTTTATTGTAGTTTAATTTTCAACATCGTCAATGGCAACCAACGCTCCACCTCTCACTAACGTATCATGGCTTCGATCCTTTACGGATCGTTGCAAACTCGATAAGCATGGTTCCAATTTTAAGGATTGGGATGCGCAATTGCTTTTGGCCGCTCAAGGTGACGATAAGACTCATTACCTATCCGAAGCCGCTCCCCCCGCTCCGACCGCACGTTCCACGGTCCAAACTCGTGAGGCCTATGAAGCCTACATGAAAGAGTCCTCCGCTCTTAAAAATGTGCTCATCTTCTCCATGGAGTCGGATCTCCAAAGAAGTATGATCAAGTTGACCACATCGTATGAGATATACACCAAGCTTGCGACCATGTTTTCGCAAACTCCAACGGTGATTCAATATGAGGCGGCTTCCGCCTTCTTCGACATTACCCTGAAGGAAGGGCAAAAGATAAGCCCTCATGTGCTCAAACTTGTTGAGCTCGCGGAGACTCTAAAAAACGCAAGACGTTGATGTTCCCGACTCTCTCATAATTGACCGAGTTCTTCACTCGCTCAATAAGGTCAAATCGTATGCTCAATTCCGGGTGAATTTTAATATCTGAAACCAAGAGACCACATTGGATGAGTTGCATAAGATGCTCGTCCAAGCCGAAAGGGACATGGACTTCATGATAGTTCCACCAAGGATATTTTGAACATCGGAAAGAAAGGGGAATCGAGCTTCAAGAAGAATGCCTTTAAAGGCAAGGGCAAGAAAACGTTCAAGCCCAAAGCAACCAAAGAAAAGACCTTTTCGAAAGGCGCTTCCACCTCTTCTTCGAAATCCGAAGACAAGTGCCATTATTGCACGAGGATCGGTCATTGGAAGCGTAATTGCCCCAAATACTTAAGCGATCTCAAAAATGGGAAGGCAACCGCCGTAGGTAATAATTCTCGATTAAATTCATGTCAATTATCAACTTATGTATAATGATACAAATGTGTTGATATTTACCCTTTTTAATTGTTTTAAAGGGCCACCTCCTAATGATAAGGGCAAGGAGAAGGAACCATGAAGTTCCTTACTTGGATGACTAAGGTAGCATCCAATTGATCGAAGACTTGAAGAGCTAGGCTCTAATTTTCATATCGTCTTCTTTCATATTTTGCATTTTATTTATGGAACAATTTACTTTTTTGTAAGACAAGGATTAAAATCCTAAAACAATGGTTGTAATTTTGGATATTAGTGACTTGGTTTTCAACCCGAGTCACTACTTTTGTTCATAATCAATGTCTTGATTTCTCAAATAAATTGCATACCTTGTGAAAACATGAATAATGGTGATTTTATCACGAAATAAACATTGATACGATCAATATAATATAATCAAAGTGTTGATTAAAACGGAGAACTACACCCATGAGATACTTTCAATCAAAATAAGAAATCATTAATTCATTATACGATGATCATTTTAAGTGAAAATGAGAATGTATACATCACACCTATAAAAACTTCAAACATTCATATGCATTGGTTAAAACGAAATTGCTATCCTTATACAAGTAAAAGTTATTGTCAAAAGGATAGAGTGGGAGAAAATATTTCGCTCGCAAACCAATGATATATATGTAGGATCTTAGAGAAGATTCATACATGGGATCTTAGAGAAGATTCCTACATGGGAGTCTTAAGAAGAGCCCTAAATGAATGAATTGAAGAAACTACGAGAAGACACTGAAGAAACTACGGGAGGACACAAGAGGAAAGGTTCCTTATGTTCATTGTTTCAAAGAGAGGATATAATGAAACCCCGTATGAAATCGGAAGGAAAATGGTTCCTTAATAAATGATTTTTCTAAATTTATAAGATAAAAGAGAAGAAATCATCTCAATTCTCTCAATGTAGTTATAAGAGTATTATCATGTCAGATTTGTCTCGAGGAAACGAAGACATGAAAGAAGTGGTGATTGATTGAAGAATAGATCACTATAGGGATAGTGATAGTAATGATGATTCAAGTAATAAATAAAGATTTACATGCAAGAAATGAAAGGTTCATTTAAGAGATCGAGTGATATTGTGTTTAGTGGGAGCGATATTCATTAAAGAATTGAACCTACCATTTAGAGAGGATGGGTGATTCTTTAAAGTGTAAAGAATAAGAGGTTTTCAATTCTAGATGAACAAATACTTTATATCATAAGATGATGGAGCTTTAAGGGAAGGTTTATTATATTGATAATAAAAGGTCGCCCATTAGAAATCAAAATGGTTAAATATAAATAACCTTGATGAAATAGCCAAGATGTCTGAAAATAGTAAGAGTGATGAAATCACTAATAACTACAATATAGATTTCAGCACATAAGTGACTAGATAATTTCGAGTGATTCTTTAATCCCTCTAGTATATCAATACGTCACGAGTTATAAGATAACAGTGGGAGCTTCCCTCAGGAAAAGAACCTCAAGATCTAGAATTGGTTCTAGATATGTGCTCAAATAAGATCATACTATATGAGATAATATGAGTCGGAAGGAGACCAAAATTTGTAAGTTTTGCAACATGAATAAAAGGTTTATTCGCAAAACATTAATACAAATAGATGATCGTGCATCAAATGCAATGAAATAGTATTGACTGTTTTTGCATGACAATGTCATTTGAGTTATAATTAACTCAAAATGAAAGATACTTTGTCAAAATCCAAATGGGTTGTAAGAGACAATATTGAACCCCATAAAGTGAACTGGATTGACTTAGTATAGCCCCTAGCCGCTTACATGAGGTGACATCTCAAAGCGACTAGAATGTAAGGCGACTGATGGCAAGTTCAAGTGCCATAGAGTCATATGTGATGACTAGTCGATCACATAGGCAGACTGCAAGAGACACTCTGTCGGGAAATGTGACCGCTTATAGAGTTCTGGAAATTTTATAATAGTCGGGTCGTGGCAAGAGCTGCTATAGTATTCTTGTGAGTCAATTCTTAGACTAAAGACTACTCTCCCAAGATAGTACATACAGTTTAGGCATAAACTTGATCCATTCTCTACGACTTTTCGTAACTGGAGTCAAATGGGATTGCTTTGGGTTGTGACTGACTGTGACTAGTTGAAGGAAGTAGTGCGATAGAAATTGTCCACCCCTTGTCAGGGTTGTTCAAATCTCAAGGCCACTCGAGGAAAAGTTAACTGGAAATGCGTGGCCACGCTCGGAAGGTATCTATGGTAGATAATTCCGGTCAAACAGTTATTCTCCTGATCGAGAAAACCACTCATGATATGATCGAATGCAAGAACGACCTCAGAGAGACATCTTGCATTGAGTGGGAGATTGTAATAGGACAAGAGAATTGGTGACGCACACTTGTCGAGGACAAGTGGGAGATTGTTGGGAAATGTGTCCTCAACAATAGTGCGATCACGTAATTAAATCTCATGACGAGAATGCGCAAGGGATGATACGATTTATATTAGTCAACTGACCAACATTAATCGGTAATGATTGGCTAGCTAGCGTTTGACATTACTGTCGTATGACGGTGGTGGTCAGTTGATCCCTTTAGGTCACACCTTTAGGACAATTCCCTTAATTGATAAAGTGATCAAATGTATGTTGATACAATTTGATCATATTCCTTAAACTCGTATATCGAGAAATCAGAGGTTAAATCTTATTGTAAGATTTATGTTTAAAATTGAAACGTGTCAATTGTTAAACATTAAGCGATATTTCATAATATCGTAATTAGAATGAATCAAGTTATAATTAATACAAAGGTTGTAAATCGTATTGACGATAATTATAAATGATCATTTTACATGTTGGTAATTTCGAATTACTTGTCAACTTGATAAATATGATTTATTAATTTATGAATAATATTTACTTGATAAATATGTATGATTAACTTAAAAACAATTGTTATTTTATAACATTGTGACATATTGTATGTCACATAACACACAATTGTAAAGTTGATAAAATTGTAAAATGAGGTCCATTTTGAATGTGCATGTGCCGGTTTTGTGAGGCTTATTTAGGGGATGTTTATGTGGGTATTATTCTCTTAATTACCCCACAAACACAATCATTAAAGGTGACCTTGGAACTAATACCTATGGCCACCCTAATGACTTAGAAAAGGGTTAATGTTCCCCCTTGTTCTTCCCTATGTACCCGGCCACCCACAAAACCCTAGCCACACTTCATAAATATTGTTGCATGCTTGTAACAAGATTTATTCTAATGCCTTTCCAAGTTTTTCTATGGTAAGAAAAATAAGAACCAAAATCCTCTAAAATCATTATAAGATAATAATACTAATTCTATAATAAGTTATAATATTAGTATACTTAGTTCTAATTAGAGTTTAGAACAAATTAAGGAAATCCGATTCTTATACTAGCTTGTTCAAGTCTCGGTTTGTTAAGGGATTGTCTTGGTGCATCCGAAGGAGGTGTTCTTGTTGAATACTTGGAGGATCATCCTAGCATTGCATTTCGGACCGTATGTAAGAGCTCGAAATTTCTCTTATTTCCGCATAATTTTAGCATGCATAAGATCTATATAATGAGATAATTAAAATGTTAATTATAAGATTATGTTAGTATGACTAAAAGTATTAGATTATGAGATAACTAAACCCCACAGTTATATATACAGAACCCTTTGTTGTGGACACAACTTGTCCGTTAGGGAGACAAACGGGTCGACCTGGAATCGTATAATTGTCCTTCAAATATTGGAGAGTACCTGTAACATGATTAAAGGCTCCTGTATCAAGTATCCAAGAGCACATACCACTGAGACGGTCGTTAGAAAGGAGGGAATGAGCACTAGCGCCTGAGATAACGACATTTACTTGCGTCACAGGCTCCTTGTCACGGCCTAAACCTGAACTCGATGCAGCACCCGGTTCCTTCCCAAGAGCCACTTCCTTACGCCAACGACGATACTCAACCACCGTTCATGGTCTCTCACCCCACCAATCTGGGAACCTTTTGGATTTGAAAAGGCAACCAGAAATTTCATGGCCCATGGTTTCACAGAAGGAGTAGAACATTTGACGTTGTGCACCTTTTTCTTGGTCGCGTAATAGCCTTTAATCGACAGATGAATGAGGGACAGCAAATGCAGCAACTTCACATACATCCGGGTTAAACTCGGTTTTCAAGCGTTCCTGTTGAACGACGATACTATTGGCTATTAGGCACGGCTTAGACTAGGTAGAGGATCCAATTGAAACTGTTGGGACCTAACATTACCGTATAAGGAGGAATCCAGACCCATAAAAAAATTGGTGCAAGCGTTCATTATCAAGACGCTCAAGGGCAGCGAGGCCTATTTCGCATTCGCATTTTCCACACTTACAAGTAAACGGTGGCTCGTGCACAAGAAGAGAATCCCAGAGGGTCTTTAATTTTCCATAGTAAGTGGTTACGTCTATACCTTTGGTTTGTTTACAGTTAGTGGGTTGAGTTTTTAATCCGTGAATTTTGGTGCTATCAATGACGTCGAACTGTGCTTTCAATTCCGTCCATAACACTGATGCATCCGCCACATAGGACACGTTGTCAAGAATGAAGGAATCGATTTTATTGTGAAGCCATTGCACAAGCGTACGATTAACAAGATCCCAATTGTCGAGATCGAATTTGCTCGTTGGTTTTTTGATTGAAGCATCGATGAATCCAAACTTGCGCCTGGCTTTGAGAGTCATAGTCATGGAGCGTTGCCAGTCGTGGTAGTTGTCACGACGAAGCATAATATGGGATATTTTTGCACCCGTACCGTCTTGGGATCCGAGATAGTAGGGGTTTGAGGGGTTGATTCTGGGAAATTCAGGAGAAGTTTTATCCTTCTCGATCATGGCGGCTGAATTAAGGATTTTCGTGATTGTATTTTTTTTGGTTTTAGTGCAAAATTTGGGAAGAATTCTCTAGTACCATGTTAAACGTATGAAGGGGAAAACTTGGTTCTTATTGATAAGTGCCCACTAGCTTAAATAGATACAGTGTATAAGTGTGAATACAAACAATACAATCAATATTGCACTAAACACTTATTCACTGCTATAATCAATATTGCACTAAACACTCATTCACTGCTATAATCAATATTGCACTAAACACTCATTCACTACATATTCGGAATAGCTAAATATATCAGTTACACCCATAGATATTTCTAACATAATTATCCTGAAAATATAATAGTATGAGGCCGTTTGAGAAAGAGCCCAAGAGTAAATCCGTGAGGTTTTGCTCCAAAGCGGACAATATCGTACTATTATAGACAGTGGACATTGGCGCAGCAGAGGCCCAACGCGAGGTATTCACGCTTCTGCACAACAAGTGGTATCAACTTAAATTGAAATGTTTGTTATACTATCCTTTCCTTTTAGATTCCAGTTAGTTACTAACTTAACGTCATGTCTATATGGAGCAGTAGTAGAGAACAACAAAATGTCTTGATGATTATCAAAACCTTGTTCGGTTGGAAATGAGAGGGGGGCAAAAGCATGCAAATTTTCTTATTTGGTTAGCGAATATGGCATGGGGTAAGTTGTAAAGGAATGGATGGATAAAAACAGTACACTAAAGACGATATTATGAAGCAGGGTGTGTGGTTAGGATCATTCTCATCGTGAAAAATAAAAATAACTCGATTAAAATTTAGTAGTAAAATATTGAAATGACATATTATAACACAACCATTTACCAAGGAACCTTAAACCAGACCTTCCTAGTAAGTAAGGGTGTTACCATCTCGGTTGCCCGAGATAAATATATCAAGTAAACCATTAAGAAAATTCAAAGTATACGTTACCGTTATTACACCAAAAAACGATATAAACAACTTTGATATTATAACTAGTGAAGACTAGACCTCTACTATAGCTATATAAACGTCATGCCCTCGATCCAACCCAGCAGTTAAGCCAACAACAACCTGAGCACCTGAGACATATCTAACTGCTCACCATTTATCAGTAATATCAAATGGGTCATCGCAGACATAAACAATAAGAACGAAAGACACACACAACCCCAACAAGGAAGGTGGTCTAACTTATTGTATAACACCCGCAATATCCGTATTAATTTTTAACGGAGAATTTAATTTAAGCTCGAGTATTAATTAAATCCGGGTATGTTTTAATTAATAACCGAGAATTATGTACGTAAAACCGTCGCACGAAAAACCGTAAACGACAAAAAAATCTGGTTACACATGCATGGGAAAGAGGAAAAGAAGAAAACATCTCCCCTTCCCCATGCACCTTAGGCCGTCACTCCTCCCCCTTCCCCATACTTGTGTTTCTTTTTTTTTCTTACCTCCTTTAAATCACTTAAGACACCAGCTCTTCCCCACACAAAACACACACAAACAACAAAAATAAAATAGAGTAAGGAAGAGAGAATAAGAAGGAGAAGAAGAAAAAGGGTTGTAAGGAAGGAGGAACTTGTCATTACTTGAAGTTCTACACTAAGTAAGCTCCTATGAACCCTTCAAATATGTTTGTATAACCTTTTAACATGCATTCACATATCACTTAACATCTAAACTTGAACACATGAATCTACAACCATGCATGCAAAGGATTAAATCTAGTAAAAACCACTAATTTGTCAAAAACGTAGCACGCATGTAGTAGGTCTGAAATCACATGTTAAAATGAGTATTTTCAGAAGATAAAAATTTGGGACTTTCCTTAAGTTGTTATAAAAACACTCACCAAAAATTAGGACGTTTGCATGTACCGTTTAGAAATGAAAAATCATATACTACAGCATGTTTTCTGTTTAACCGAATCACTAGATCTCACTTAAAGAGTCATCAAACCATATTTATAAAATGAATCAGTGTCGCATCTTTTAATATGTTAAACTTCTTTGAGTCTCGATGATAATAGGCTTTTGAATCAACTCGTTTTGATTTGTTAAGAAGGATTTATGATGTAAACATTTCATGACTCAGTTTCTAACCATTGTTTTTAACACGCGTTTTTAGATCTGATAAACCCATTTTTGAGACAACATGCATGACTAACAATATGTTGTAGACACATAAAGAAATCCAATAAAGCCAACCATGAACATAAATATGACGTTTTGAATTTATTATGATTTTTACAAGTTTCTGTTGTGTTCTGGAAAAATGTTTTAATTAGTCTTATTGTTAAAAGCTTACATTTCCATAAAAGGGTAATTTAGTTATACATATAAAAATAATCAGTGACTCATCTCTTCACATGTTAAATTTTAATGAATGTAAAGTGTAGTAGGCTTTCGTTTCGACGAGTTTCGACATGTTAAGAGTATTTACCACCTCGTAACTCTTTAAGACTCGCCTTTGGACCAACTTTGGTAGACTGTAACTTTGGACCCCTTACACACGTTTTGAGACTCTGACCACTGATACATTAAAGATGGACGACTTACTAAGTAACCAAACCCCACTGGTCTTACCTCAAAACGTTTAGTAACGAAGGAGATATGACGATTTAAAGTTTCTGTTTCAAATCTGTAAAAACCGAGAAAGTATAGTTATCGCATAATTTACTACAAGTAGCTTAGTAATGGTCGTTCATATAAGTGACTATTATTTTAAATATTATGTAGAGTCGGGATTCATAGAAGAGGCTCTCTAACCTTTAACCGCTTGCAAGGTAAGGGAAAATACCTTTTGCGTACCCTATTGATAAACCGTTTGAATTATTGTCTATCTTGTATATTGATATCTTTTGTTATATTAAGTATCTATATTGTTTGAACTTACCTTACAAATGATTATGGACAAGGATTTATTTGTTTTAATCTCTGGAAAGGATATTGTATTTGATAAGAAATAAGTAATTATTATTTTCGGAAACCCAAAACCGTTTTGCTTTCTACAAGTTTATAATGACTTATCAAATGTTGAGGAAATGGTTTTTGTTTTGGAAACGGAATTTCATATTGGTTGAAACGGTTTTGGTAGAGGGGTAGGTTGTCCCTAGTGAAAGGGATTTCCTATACAGAGCTTTTGATGGGGGTTAGTTGATCGAGACTCCGTCCTCTTATCTTCCTCTTTGGGGTTGGCCCTTAGAGGGGTGTGCACACTCGGGATGTTAGGACAGTTTTAGTACATGATTTGGTGACACTCGTCTTATCCGGTTTGGGGCGAGTGTATCCATTTCATACGGCCTCTATCCAAGGTTATACCGATGTTGAAATAATTGGAAAAGAAAGGTTTTCTTGAAATAGAACTATCTTGAAGGATTGGTTTTGAGCTTGAATACTTTGGAATACTTATGTTAATCTTACCGTTTAAAATTATTGTTTCTTTTGATTTAATGTTGGCAAACCTTATATTATGTTCTTCAATTATTCGAAGTATTTTTGATATGCATTATTTTATAAAATACCTTCCAAGTTATTCCTTCTTAATTCATTTACATTCCTTTTAAATCGTTTACCTTACTCAACAATATTGTTGACCCTTTTATTTGTTTTGTCCTTGCTTGGACCTGCGGTGATCACAAAATGTGTGAGCAGATCGTGTGACAGGTACTCGTGGGAATTAGTCGTGGGATGCACAAGAGAACGCGCTTAATAGTTTCTTTCAAAGGCAAATGCTTAAAGACTTTATCTTTCTTTTGGATCGTTGAACTTATTTTCGTTTCCGCAAACTTTAAATTTGGTTGTAATCGTATTTTATCCTTTGGATTTTAATTTTGCATTAGACAACTACCTATTTTATTTCATGGTTAGGTACTACTACCACATTTGGTTTAATTGTGACAAACCCATTATCCGAATTTTACTTGAAAACCCTATTTACTAATGAATAGGATGATGGGGGTGTTACACATTGGTTCCTCGCTCCAATCATATATAGCTTCTGCGATGGATTTGTTAAGGGATGACTAATTGAGTGAAATAGAGGATTAATTTTCACTTTTTCGTAGAATCAATCAATCAATATATATAATTAAAGGAGGCTTTTTTCGAACGACGTGGTAGTCTCCAACTTTTGCAAAACACTTTATTTATAAATTATAATTTATTTATAATTATTTTCCTATTAGAATTAGAAAATAAGAAATTAATAAATTATTTACACTTTTTATAAATTATAATTTATTTATAATTATTTTCCTATTAGAATTAGAAAATAAGAAAATAATAAATTATTTACATTTCTATTAGAATTAGAAAATTAGAAAATAGTTGATTAAATAATAATTTATTTATAATTTCTTATTAGAATTAGAAAATAAAAAAATAATAAATTAATTATAATTTTTCTCTTAAAATTAGAAAATGGTTGCTTATTTATAAATTTCTTATTAAATTTAGAACAATATTAATATTTAAGATTTGTATAGTTTTTTCGAACGACGTGGTAGTCTCCAACTTTTGCAAAACACTTTGTTTATAAATTATAATTTATTTATAATTATTTTCCTATTAGAATTAGAAAATAAGAAAATAATAAATTATTTACACTTTTTATAAATTATAATTTATTTATAATTATTTTCCTATTAGAATTAGAAAATAAGAAAATAATAAATTATTTACACCTTTTCTATTAGAATTAGAAAATTAGAAAATAGTTGATTAAATAATAATTTATTTATAATTTCTTATTAGAATTAGAAAATAAAAAAATAATAAATTAATTATAATTTTTCTATTAAAATTAGAAAATGGTTGCTTATTTATAAATTTCTTATTAAATTTAGAACAATATTAATATTTAAGATTTGTATAGTTACTATATAAGGTTATTAACTTTATTCAATATTTCTATTAAATATGAAAATGGGAAATGAGTTAGAAAATAATTGCTTATTTACAGATTTCCTATTACATTTGGAACATTATTTTGTAATACTTATGTATACTTACTATTTAAGGTTATTAAATTTATTCAACCCTTAGTTCAGTTTGTCTTCGTCTTAACATTAAAATGGTTAAAAATAGTCTCACTTGGATATATAAGACAAATTTAATTTGTTACTCTGTCTTATGTATTGTGTTTTCATCTTTTCCATATTACTTGACCCTTTGTAAATTTAAAATGTATACCCTATCTTAATTAAAAATTTGTGGAACTAATAAATAAAAGTACTTAAGTATTTAACACTATACACTTTCGTACTTAACAATGCGAAAAAATGAGAGAATTTCTTTAATTAAGTAAAAATAAAAATAAGACAAATGTCAAATATAATATACTTTAGGAGTATAAATATAAAGATTAAATACCACAACAATGATGATTTGGATATATCAAGTGGAATAATTGTGGGGATGACAATAAAATATTTTTTCATGCATGTTTTCACTTTATTCTTTATAGATGAGACATTGTTTTGTAGAGTGACGTATTTTTTTCGAGGGGGATAGATAGGTTTTAGGGGGGGGGGGGGTAAGTTTCTTAAGGGATAGGGTTAAGTTCCGACGTTTAAGAGTGTAATTTGAGTAGTACAATAAAATCTCGATAGGCTGGGGTAGTTCAGGAATACAGTTGATGATTTTGATGATCAAGTTGGTTAGTTGGGTTATCAAGTTTCGATTTCATGAGTATAAATATATATATTATAAATATAAATAATAAAGAACACAACGACGTACGTGAGTCAAGTGGAATAACTGTGTTGGTGAGATAAAATTTAATTGTGTATTAGAAGGTGTTTCATAAATAACAAAGTAATGACAAATAAAATGTGTTTTCGAGAGGGATAGAGTAAGTAGTAAAAAGATCAAAATTATTTTTAATCATAGTAAGTGAGAGGGTACAAAGAATACCTGAATAGTATGGAAAAATGGTACGTGTGTAGTAAGGTTATGATTAGAACACCTGAGAAAGTAAGTTGATAAGTTTTATTTCAAGGTTCCATTTTGTGAAAATGTCACAAGCATAAATGCTGTAAAAATAGGTTAAAAACATCTGATGTAACATGTATATATACTCAATTTTGATTGTTATAAGATGGGGATTGAGTTTAAAATAGATATGTCTATTTTTTTATGGTTGGAGGTGGAGATGTCTTGAGGGATGAGATAAGTGTCTTAGGGGTAGAGTTACTCTCCGACGTTGAATAATGTGATTAGAGTAGTAAAAGTAAATGTCGGTAAATTGGGTTTCCAGAGATGCATTTTACAATTGATTTTGATGATTAAGTTGGTTAGGTGGGTGAGAAGGGTACTCGACGGGTAAGATTATTCGCCGACGTTTACGAGTGTGATTTAAGAGAGAGAGAAAAATATATTCATATGTGGGGCTGAGTTTGTCAAGGATAAGGATATGTTTATGGTTGATTCTGATGGGTTTGGTTGGTTAGTCGGGTCGAAAAGGTTGAATATGAAAAATGATGGGTAACGTGAGATATTGATTGGAGAAGGTAAATAGATAAATTTTATTTGAAAAGTGTATTATATAAAAATAAGAACTGACATATAATATAAATATTGGCTAAAAACCTTTAAAATATCATGTATATAAACTCAATTTTGTTTCTTTCTTAAAAATAAAACTAAAAAATCAAATGTTATACTCATCTAATCGAATGCTCTCTTGGGTCAGAGCATAAATTTTAATGTTGGATGACTTTATAATGTTTTTGTGCTATTAAAATTAGAAAATAAGAAAATAATAAAGTATTTACGATTTTTCTATTATGCTAGAATACAGTTTATTATAAAAAAACAAGTAATTTACTACCTTCCTGTTATAATTAGAAAACAATAAATTATTTAAAAATTTTCTATTAAAATTAGGAAATAATTAACTAATTTATAAATTCTTTACCCGTTAATAATTTTAGAAAATTATATTCTTTAATATTTGCATGCTTTTTATTTAATTTTAAGTTATTTACTGCCTTCCTGTTATAATTAGAAAAAAATAAATTATTTACAATTTTTCTATTAGAATTAGGAAATAATTAACTATTTATAAATTTTTTACCCCTTACTAAATTTAGAAAATTATATTCTTTAATATTTGCATGCTTTTTATTTAATTTTCTTTAACTTTTTCCAACTTTTCTAATAAACATGAAGATGAGGTATGGGAAGAAAAGAACTAACTCAGTTAATTTTCTTAAAATGAAACTCCGTCTTAACATTATGACGGATCAAAAGACGTCACAAATTTGTTACTTTTCTTTATGCATCATATTTTGATCTTATCCATATTACTTGACATTTCTTAAACTTAAAATGAATATCTCCTCTTAATTAAGAATTTGTGGAGCTAATATGGGAAAATATTTGGAATAGTTGATTTAAGTTAGTTAGTTGGGTCAGAAGATATGAGTAATGCCTAAATGGTGTGAAAAAGGGTAGTAAAACAATGATTAGAAAAATTGAGAAAATAATTGTAAGAATTTCATTCAAGATTGTTAATGTGGAAAAGACCGAGGCATAAGTGCATAACATAGGCATATATGCAATGAAAATAGGTTAAAAATCTCTAAAACATCGTGTTTGTAAACTCAATTTTTTTTTTTGTGAAGCACAAAAATACCTAATCAAATGTTAATAACTGTCATGACAATAAATTATTATTGACTTTTAGCTAGGCTATTTTTTTGTCTTAGTGATCGATTGAAAAAACATCAAGATTTAAATTTTACACCTAATTCTAATGTAACATCTCGGGTGTTGCATCTTTCATTCATTCATTGCCACTTCTCTCCTACCTCATTTGTTAACTAAACAAAAAATTGCATGTCTTTGTTTTCCCCGTCAAGCACTTCTCATTCAAACAGGGTCGATTTTTAAGGTAAAAGTTAAGTTCCTGATAGATGAATTAACTTTTCAAAGGGAGAGCTAATTTTGAGGGATAAATCTGGGTGCAATGTTTCGCAAAAGAGGGGTGACTTGAATATTTTAGGTGTGTATGGGAAACTAGGAGAAGAGTGTCGATGATGAATTGGATAGTTGTTTGAGATAGGAATAAAGATGACTCCATCGCATTTCGTAGTTAATTTCATGATAGGTTAGTAGATTTGACTTTGGAATATGTAGCGCTTCATGTGTTGTTCTAAGGGTAAGATCAGTAGTGGTTTAAAGGGTTATTTCGTGTGGTACTGAAGATGATTGCGACGAGTTGGGTGATTGGATGTATCTGTGATTTAATACGATTAACGCATGATAAGTGTATGGATGATGATAGCATTAATGACATGAATGAATGTAAACGAAGTAATTTTATTAACAAAATATCACATTTATAGATAGAACTAATACTATTTTTATATCAAGAAAAAAATATTATGATTTATTTTTGATTTACATGGTGACACATTTTATGAATATCACAAATAATTTAGTATCCGTGCATCGCACGGGCAAAAATACTAGTTGAATATAATTACGGAGTTGAGAGGTTTACTCTAAATGTTCCTTGAGACTATATGAGATTTATTTCTAAAATATTTATTTATCAAAGGTAGGAATACTTTGGACCCCTTTTTTCGATGCGCTTTGTTCTAACAATGAAATGTACAACTGCTGATAGAGGGTGAAGTTTTTTCTAACGAATCCTTATTTCGATGCGCTTAAAATTTGATGCGGCTGTCGCAACCCTATCAAAGATAACCAACTGGCCTAACTAATGTAGTAAGGAAGTCGGGATCGTATCTCCAGGGAGACAGATATGAATTCTAAAAGCTAAACTAGAGTCCGTCAAGGTGACCAGATTTTTATTTTCCTTTTTACTAATTTGGCCCAACATACGAGAAATGTCTTCTTTTTCGCCATTTTATCCGTCAACTTGGACATAATTTGGAACAATTGCCAACCCAAACCTGGTCCATCAATTACTCGAGACTTATAAGGGCTGGACCATGAACTTCTTCATCCCCAAATAAAGGGGTCGACACCTAAAATAATCGTGTTGAATCAAGTCCAAGCTGTCCAACACATCGACTAACGCATTTGAACACCTCTATTTTAAATCGGCCCCAAAAGTAACAACTATCGGACAGCTCACTTGAGTCGTAACTCGCACCAAGGCCGGTTTTGTACTCCAATCGTGCATCCTTCCTTCGATCTTACCATTCAAACTTCAACCCAAATTAAAAACATCAACAGACATCATCAAGAAGAACAACAAAAATTCAACATGAGTGTGATCGATATTCTTACAAGAGTAGAATCAATCTGCCAAAAATACGATAAATACGATCTCGATAAACTTCGCGATACCAATGTCTCCGGTGACGATGCTTTCGCTCGCCTTTATTCTAACTTCGATACCGACATTCAAACCGCTCTTCAGGTTTCTAATTTTTTTTTATTGATTTAGGTTTTTGTTTGATTTATTTTGATTTGATTGCGTATCTTATGATTTGTTGATTGAATTTGTGTAGAAAGCGGATGTAGCGGCGAATGAGTCGAATAGAGCTGCTGTTGTTGCGTTGAATGCTGAGATTCGTCGTATTAAGGCCAAATTGTTTGAAGAACTTCCTAAATTACAGAAATTGGCTCAAAAAAGGGTTTGTTTCTTTCTAATATTGTTCTTCTTATAATTTAGGATTGTTGATTTCCTTTTGTTTTGCTTCAATTATTTAGCAAGTACGAGGTATGATTATTTTTGTTGAAGTGTAATTCTAGTCAGTGACGGAGTCAGGATTCGTAGTTAGGGGGTGAAAAATTCCAGATCAATAAGGTACATTAGAAAAAAATTGAAAATGTTAACTAAAAAAGTTAAATTTTCTATTGTTTAGGGGTTGACTGACTGACTGACTGCCCTAGATGGCTAGATTTACCGCTGATTCTAGTGATTAAATGATAATGTTTGGGAAAATTGAGAAGATGATGTCTTTTCTTTGGTTAAGGAATGGAATGGTATTGTGTGGAGTACTATGTATTGAGAAGATGGTGATTCTAAGGCAAAATATTAATTGGTATAAACTTTTGTCAATTCACTCTTTTCAGTTTAGTTTTGCAATTCTATAGGTGTCGTGTCTTTGAGTAAGTTTCTGTTGATATCAGTCATCCTTTAATGTGTGATATATATGTGTGGTTGCTCCTTATTTGTGTTCAACGTTACTGATACGGAGTAGCTCATAATTAGTCTTGTGTAAGCCTGTTGTATGTCACATTGTCACTCACACAATACTGACCTTAGTAATATAAAATGAAATGGGATCATTGTATGCGTGCAAATATCTCATGTGTTTTTGTCAATAGTTGTGGTTCATACTGTCATGCTGTTTTTGCACAGTTGTCTGCCTACAAACAATTTGTCAAAATTAGGAAATTTAATGTTGAGCGAGGAAGAATTTTGAAAGTCTCACTTGCAGATTATTCCTTGTATACTTCAACCTTTCTCGTCTTTATAGTTCGTGTTCTTATGATAATGATTTCTAAATTTCATATCACGCTGTAGGAAACATCACTCTGGCCTCTGTATTTATTTTCTTGCCTTTATGATGCTGTCCATTGACCATTTAACTGAGTTTCTATTGTCAAACCTTTCTGTTATGCGTTTTGAAACAATTAACCTCGCTATTCAGTGTCTTTGACAATGATCCAATCATTCAAAGTGTATAGCAGAAGCCAATGATAATAGTATCTCCTGGTCATCGTCAATAAGGTCTAATTTGTACCGTGTTCGCTTTTCTTTGTGTCCTTGCGTAAAGCTTCAGTACTTCTAATAGACCTACTTTATAGAAGGTCCTATCTCCATTGCCTTTCATATTCAAATTTTTATGTTCAAGATCTTGTAACATTGTGTATAGTTGTGCTCTTCTGTAGAACCCCTCGGCAATGTAATTGCACATTTTCGAAAAAGAGTACAACTCAATTATCCATGTTATAGGCTTTCTGTTTCAGTCGACATACTGATTTATTAACAGCGGAGATTTAATCCCATATTTATTTAGAGTTCAACTAGTACTTTCAGAATGTCAATGACATGCTGTCTTTTTGAGGTTGTAAAATCGAGTGTGTTTCACCAACATATTCGGGTTTACCATCCCTCTTTAAGTTTATGAGGTACAATGGCATTCAAGATTGTGTGTGTAAACTATCTCCGCAGACTCGAGTTCTTTTAGATTATATTTTCAATATTCTATCTGATTTATTTTAGCCACCGTGCCATTTTCCGTAACAAATTCACAACCTCAAACTCCTGCCAAAATCAATACTTTGCACACATTATGACGTATTATACTACCACAGTAAGAAAAAAGATTGATGGTGTCACCTGAAAAACAGGCACTAAAACAATGATGAGAAATAATCATGAACTCAAATTAGATACATAAGTAACTCTTGCACTTTGTAAATTACCATCACATGGTCATACTTCTACACGGTGATTAAAGCCTCTTCTGAAATTATCTAATAGAAGAGGTATAAGTGTATAACTTTCTCTTGTTTCACAATATGATCGTTATTTTAAACTTAGCAAAGCAATCAAAGTCCTTATCTATATACCAGTTCACTGAGATTGAATGCACCGTCTGAATGTTTATTAGAAAAAAATGTGTTTATCTGAATGTTATAGTTTATTATTTGTTAAAGTGCCTGTGTGTAAGTTTGAATTGGGGGAAGATGAAAGGAAATGGAAACAACTTTTCTTAATGATTCCAGGTCAAAGGGCTATCAATTGAGGAGCTTGGTGCTCGCAATGATCTGGTTCTTGCTTTGCCTGATAGAATTACTGCCATACCAGATGGGACTCCAGCTCCTAAGAAGAATGGTGGGTGGAGCTCTGGATGGAGTTCGTCAACGACTCGCACAGATATTAAATTTGGTTCAGGTGATTGGTTGAGTTTATAATCGGTATTTTAGAGAAAATGTTTGTTTGCTACTGTTTTGAATTGGCTATTGGGTTAGAGTAACAATTTCTCACTTGCTCATCGACAAATGTAGATGGTCAAATTGATAATGAATATTTCCAAGAATCAGAGCAGTCGAGCCAATTTAGGAGTGAGTATGAAATGAGAAAAATTGGACAGGTGCTTCCTTTCATGCTGTTTGCTTCTTTTTCTCACATTTACCAAAGTTGGAATTTTAAGTTCTTGCTTGCAAGAACTTTTTGTTGTTCTCTTCCCTTATAGATGTCTTAATGTCACAGGACCAAGGTCTTGATGTGATAGCAGAAGGCTTAGATACTTTGAAAAACATGGCTCATGATATGAACGAGGTTTGTTAAATATGTTGCTGCTTAAAGTTTCTGTTTGTCAGTGATTTCGTCGAACTTAGTAGTCCCTCTGCTGCTTTGATGTCTACCTACTTTTCCTTTTAGGATGTTTCTTTGATATTTTGCAATTTTGAGTAACTACTTTATATGTAAAAGACCTAGCCATTGATCCTCTATCTAAGAGGGATAATACGACTCCTAAGTAGGATTTTAGATGTCTACCTACTTTTCCTTTTAGGATGTTTCCTTTTAGTCTTATTCTGCATCCATTTCTTCTATGGTGCTACCCTTGTACCTTCAGTAAGATCACATATATCATCTTTTCTGTATGGGAAATGAGTTTAGAGTTATTCTGGAAAAAAAAATACTATTTTGGTATTACGTTTCTAACTTTCTATAATATTTATATGTACTAGGTTGGTAAACAAATTCTTTTTCTTAAGCTTATATTCTGCTGATCTTATATGCAGGAAATGGACAGGCAAGTTCCATTGATGGATGAGATTGACACCAAGGTGAGGAATTTGGTTGTTTAGCAGCGAAAGAATATAAAGGTGCTCAGCGAAGTTGATCTGTAGTTTGATATTTTTTTTTTGAACATATACAGGTGGACAAGGCAGCTTCTGATCTTAAGAATACAAATGTCAGGCTTAAGGACACTGTAACTCAGGTACTATACAAGGGAAATCTGAAATTCCAACTACATTAGTTCTACTGTTTGATTCTACTATTTTTATGTCATCTAAACTGCTTAACATTTAATTTTCTTTTTGCCTTCTCAGTTAAGATCGAGCCGAAACTTTTGCATCGACATCGTTCTTTTATGTATAATTCTGGGGATTGCTGCTTATCTGTACAAGTAAGACATTGGCATATTGTTTCTCTGATTTTTAATGCAATTACTTACAAAGATGTTGCTACTCCTTACTGCTTGTTTGCAATATAACTGGAGAAATGCTAAAAACAGGAAGATGGTTAAGTCACTTCGGATTTTACCCTTTGCATTGGTAGTCATAGTCTGTTTTTGCTCAGTAACTTATTGTCTGTTCATGTGGGAACAAATCTAACTCGAACCGATATGTTTTGCAGTGTCTTGAAGAAGTGAATGAGAAGAGAGAGTGTCTTGGTATCGTTTCTGGTATTATCTCGTCTTTCCGAGGGTGTGGGTTATGCATGTGTGTGCTCTTGTGTTTCTATATGTACCTTTGCTAGTGAGTGAACAACCACCTGTTAGATTTTCTTTCACTTGTATATTGGCTGTGTAAAATAGCGAAGTTTTCATTGTCACTCTTAACATTTATTGCTCCCGTTTCAGAAAGACATTCATACGTATGAATTTTTCGACATATTCCAAAAACTTTTATCACATATTTTGAAAAAGGGAGGTGCTAGGGCGACACCGGGTGTTACTGAGTTCGGTAACACCCTAATAAAAAAATATTAAGAAATTGGAAAGTAATTTTCGTATTTGTGCCAATCTCGAAAGGGTAGAACCGTAATTCACATATTTATCAAGATCGTTGATTAAGGAAGGTCGACGGTGGTTGGCCGTCAATGTTGCCGGTCAAAGGTCGAGGTTTGACCGTGGTTGGCCGGTCAACGCCGCCGGTCAAAGGTCGAGGTTTGACAGCTAGTCTGCGAGCTGCGGCGGTTGACAACCATACGATAATCAACCATTAAATGAAACATCAAAAATGTTGTTAGTAAGGTTTGAACACATGAACTCTTGACTGAGATACACTTACTAATGCCACTATGCCATACAAATCTTTTTGATAAATTTGTATCTATTTTGAGATATATATACGTATATTAAAACTTGAATTAAAACAATATATACCTATAATAATTATTAAATAATGTACTTATAATTTATAATCAATGTACCTTTTGTATAAAATCATTATAATGCTTACTAAAGTGTATCTGATAAAAAATGAACAAAAGATTTTGCTCACTTACACTTTACATAATTATTATAAAATTTACATTTATTATATGTGTCATATATATTTTAACAAAAAAAATGTATGCACGTAAAATATAATTATGTCAAATGTACATTATATTTTCACTAGAGGTACATAATATTTTCCTATATGACATGCGATGCATATTTCAATGTTTGATTTAACAACTTTTTATTTTTTTCAATATTTAATATATTTTGCTTTTAAACTTAAGCATTTTGTTAGATGTTGATTTTGTTTTAGCAAAAGGAATATTCTTTTATTTTGTCTTAGCAAAAGGAATATTCTTTTATGAGCGATATCTTTTACTTATAAGGTTTCTTTTTTTTTTCTATTTTGTGAGTTTCCTTAGAATATAAATAAGTATATGTTATATTTTAGAAACTGTTAAACGGTAAGTAAATCAATTCAAATTTTCCAAAAAATATAATATATTCCATAATTCATTAAATGTATAATTTAATTAATAAAATAATTAGTATTACTCTTAAATTCAAATTTATAATTTAATTAATAAAATAATTAGTATTACTCTTAAATAATATTCTAATCTAATATGTCAGATTTATTTAAATATATAACTCTAATACAACTAGTTAATCAACTATTATGATATTAACCACCCATGTGAGTAGTAAAACCAACAATAATAGCAACTCGAGTAATGAAAGTCATATTAGCAGCAACAAGGGTAGTAAAATTAACAATAATAAATGTGGGAGTGGTGAAAGAAAAAATAATGACGGCGAGAGAACTAAAAGTAATAGTAGTGACAACACATACATGTCGTGAAAGTAACAGTAGAAACAACGGAAATAGTATAAAAAATAAATTAACAATTCGTTTTTAAGAAAATATTAACTTATTTAAATACATGAGTTTGATAGAACTAACGAGTTAACCGCAAAAATAGCATGAGTAGTTATACAAACAACAGTAACCGAAAAAGTAGTGAACGTAATAGTATTAACAGGTAATGTAGTGAAAGTACTCATATTATCAAGGGGATAGGTGAACGTGTCTCATAATTTGTCGATTAATTTTACTTCTCATCTTAATTTCAAGATATAAATTGTAAATATATATGTTAACCAAATTTAGCGAATCATATTTCATAGAAAATAAAATTTAAATGATAAATAAAAGTAGCCCAATAACAATAATTATGGCGAGAGTAATGAAAGTAATTAATAATAGTAATAACGAATGTAATAAAAATAACAATTCTAAGAACAGAATAAAGTATATATGAAAAATTAGCTAAGCAATCGATTTAAGTAAAATAGTAACGGGTTTTCTAATGCGTGCCCTATGGGCATACATTAATACTTAGTTTCGCATAGATTAAACATTATTCATAATTAAGATTCTACTATTTACCTTAGTTATCTTTTATTCTTTATCTTTCCTAGATTTTATTTTATCTTATGAATATTTTTCGTTCTCAATATCTCTCGCATATATAATTCCAATAACCCATACGTGTACATACTTGACTTTTTCTTTTTACAATTCAACAAATTTCTATCACCTTACATAGTTTTACTTTATTTTTAAAAAAATCCAACAACCAATTCTTATTTGTCAAATACAATCATTTAAAACATACTAATGAAGTTTAAACCACTTTGAATAATTTCAAAATAAATGTTAAAATACAAAAATTTCAAAATTCACAAAATATGATTTAACCTCTTAATTTATTCTACTAAATTATGAGCAATTAACAAAGTATTTACACTAGAAATCAATGTGAAAAGAAGACCACATACAATCATACTTTATAGGAATAGATTTTGGTGCACCATAATCGATTAAATTGCTCATTGTTGATTTGGGATTGATGAAAAATTGATTTATAAATTAGATTTATTTATTGGCGACAAAGTTCTATAGAAAAAAAATTATAATTAATACCGGGAGAAGAACTATTAGAAAATAAAATAATATCTAGAATAGAGAAGAATAAAAGATAAGTAAGGTAAATAAGAAAATCTTAATTTTTAGTAAGATAAAATAAAATCTGACAAAGAATAAAAGATAATTGAGATAATTAGGAGAATCTTAATTATGGATAATGTTTAACCTATGCCAAACTAAATATTAATGTGTGTCCATCGGGCACGCATTAGAAAAACCGAAATAGTAATAGTAGGAGTAGTGAAATCGTCTCATAATTTATTTCATTGTAATTTTAAGATATACTCTGTCTCATAGAAAAAATATATTAATGTAAATTTATTAGTCACGCAACTTTAGAATAGTTTTAGTTAATTGAAAATATATTTTAATTCTAAATAAAGGTAGCCCGTGCGAAGCCGGGCACCTCCAATAAAAAAAAATGTAATTTTGCCAAAAAATACATTGTACGTACATAACTTTTGTTGTTATAATAATATGACCTATTATAAATGTAATTTCATAATATAATTATATAATTATAAATACATAAATTATTTTGTTCAATTTTTATCAAATACATTTAACTAACTGAGAATTATATTGATTTTATACTGGGTACATTGAATATAAGTTAAAAGTACATTTAAAGATTATTATAGGGATATATTGATTTAACGCAATATTATGCTTAGATATACATAGCGAAAGAGATATTAAAATTACAACAAGATGCTTATGTCATAGTGGTAATAGTAAGTGTATATTGTTCAAGAGGTTACGGGTTCAAGCCCCATTTAGAACTTTTTTTAAAGTTTCACTTTGAGGATTGATCGTCTTCAACCACTAACCGCCAATCACCGATGGTCAACGGCCCACCGGTGTTGAACGGTGGCCACCGGTGGTCAATGGAGACCTGTGTTGAACGTTTGGTCAAACCGCCGGTGATAACCGTCTTTGATTATAATTCAAAACCCAGGTTTAAAATTCTGATGGAGGAAACACAAAATACGTACGTGAATTACAATAATACCCCGGGTGTCGCTCACTTTGAGTAACACCCGGTGTCGCTATATCATTTTTGTTTGAGAAACATGGTGAAATAAGTAAATGAAGTATCAAACTGATTACGATGTGTTCTGTTGCTCTGTTCATCTACTGGAGTATCTTTGTTCGGTCTCATCTAGTCCGTCATGACTGTTATAACTAATCACCTCATGATTGTACCCGACATTTTTGTTCTACCTTTCTCTTTTATCAAATGTCTTGAAGGGATGAATATTTGCTCTACGGCCTCTACTTGAGCCAAGGCATGGATAACAATGTCGCCATCTTGCTACAAAAATAATACTCTTCTACTTCCAACCAAAAAAAAAAGCAACACTCAATTATCTAGACACCCTTCAATAAATTGATAATAATACACAACTTTCGTTGCACGCTAGGCCGCCAACACTGACTCGCATCAACCTGAATAATCGTGATCCAGCTGTGCATGATTCACAGACGTAACGTGCCCCAAACCTTAACCTGACTGGAGCTAAATTTATCGGTCTCATCTAGATCGTCACCCATCATTGACAATCAGAATACACAGACCCAAATCCCTTAGTTCCCTGTCGAGCATTACCCCCGAGGGCTGTGTTGAATACACTGTTTCTGGATGGCAGGAACTAAAATTAAAAAGATCAAAATTCATTCATAACAAGAAGCCGAAAGGCAGCAGTACATAGATCGCGACATCAACAACCAAAACTTCAACCAATTACAATTCTCAAAGAATATTACATCGCAATAAAAAGGAACATGACTCGATCATAGAGAGAAGCAAATTGTGGCAGCAAAGACAACTCCAACCACAAACTTGTTGAAGGCCATCTGCATTAATTGACTGGCACCAGAAGAGTCAGCCGTGGTGTCAGTCCCATCATCCGAACTGTCCTTCGTCTTGGCACCCTTTTTCGGCTTAGCTGTGGTAGGAGCAGGGGCAGGTGCAGGTGACTGAAAGAAAGCCAAAGGAAGAAGCACTTGATCCACCTGGTACACAGCTAATTGCCCATCACTGTAAATGGAATTAGATAATGTTGTATTCACAACTCCTGTTGTTACATTAACTTGGTTTCCTGAACTGGTCACATTTAGCGGAAACTGGCCATTGTCGCTGTTTCCAGCTTGGGTCCTCAAAGGGTTGCTGGCTGTTTGAAATTGACTAAGAGATATGTAGTTGGGAAGTACATGAAATTGGATTAATTCCACTTTCTGTTGATCTGACAGGGAGTTTAGCATTCCCGATTTGAGGTTAGTAAAGGCGTTATCTGGTGGAGCGAAGATTGTGAGGCCATTGTTTGAGTTGTTTAGTTGGGTGTTGATTTGGCTAGCCTCTTGAGTAGTTTGAAGCAGCCGGATGAACATAGTGAATTGACCGGCTTTTGTGAGAATTGCTGTTATGTTTGGGGGGCCGGCTGGTCCTGGAGCTGGAGCTTGAGCTGCGGTTTGAGCCACTGTCAGGACAATGCCTTGGAGAAGTAACGGTACGAGAAGAAGCTTCATCATTTTGCAATGTATATTTGTGTTGCTTCTGTGTTCTCTTATGTCGGAAATAAGAGTTATGAATGGCAGGTTGTTCAGGTTGTATGTTATATAGTACTACACTGAAAGTGAACTCTGAAGTTAGGTGTAACAAGGAAATCTTAGTTAGGTTCAATGCCAAGGATTTTCATTTTTTTTAAATTAATAAATAAAAAAAGGAGTTCCCAATTCTGTTTATTTTCGATGTTGTCCGGATCTGGGAGTATTCACTATCGACAGTTGGGACAATCTTCTTTATAGAAGGCAACTGAACGAGTAGACTCTTGCCAAGTTTGATTTGTTTTCATTCACAAGAGTTGCGAACGGTTGTACGAATTGAATACCGGTCGACACGATTGTTAATGTAACTTTCCTTACAATTCTTGCGAGAACAATAACTTTTTATTTTCAATATAAGAATAATGTCGCGTACATCTTACCCGATTAGGGCATGCTAACCCGATTAGAGCACGTTAGGCATAAGGGTAATGTTGTTCGCATTCCGCATTCGAATCCCGAAACTTCAATATTGCAATCATTTTTAGGTATGACAGAGATCTTGATGAAACAGCACACATAGTTTGCTTAAGAAGGCAGGAAAGATTTTGCATAGAGGGTCCAGAATGATGCCATGATGGTAATCTTTTTCACTTGTAGCTGAGAACAGCTTGTAAAGAGAGTCTTTGATTTTAAGATTTCTACTCCACCATCAGGCAAACTAATTTGTTGGGACCTCAAATTATTGCACAAACCTTAGATTGTTTTCTCCTGATATTAGCACGGTCGGAGGACAATTTCTTGTTTAAGACGGGTATAAATTGCACAAAAGCATAATGTATAGAAAAACGCAAACCCTTTTAATGTTAAGACGGATAACTACATCCTAAAGGAGACTAACCGGGGTTTGAGAAGGGTATTTCACCTTAGGATGTTTATAGTTTGTTAGACTGGTGTTTTCTTGGACCTAATTTGTCATGTTTCACCTAAGAGAAAACAATTCATGCACTTGGGAAGGATGAAAGTGATTAGTGAATAATATGGACAATTCTGCAAGCGAAAATTGCATTCGATGTGTGTGTACTCTCTATATCTTGTTTGGATAGAGAGGTACAAAGGGAAGAAAAGGATGTACACTCTTGTTTGATTAAACAAGATAAAGATAGGTGATTGAATAACACTGGGTAGAACCATGTGTTATTACATGCGCCAATTTGGTTTCGGTTCACCCAAGTTTAGATATCAGACAGAACAAATTGGTTCCTCCGTTCACGCCAGCTTTTGCTGGCTCTAGATACTTGTAGTCAAATTGAGAACTATAGGCAACAGCAGGTTCCTATTCAATAAAAAGTAAATTCCAATTTCAAGAATGTGAGGAAACAGGAATGCAGATTAAAACCCAGGAACTTTATTTGAGTGCAACAGAGGTCAAAACAATTTCAGAAACAAGAAGAATTTGGTATCCCTGAAATAGCTAGTACAACCAACGGCTACAATAGATGAAGACACCTGCAACACGGTATGTAGAGAACGTCAAACAAAGAGGAATTAACGACACTTTTATGCCTTGGGAAAATCCCATTTACTGGATAAATCACTTCTTTTTATCCTTTTTATCCTTTTTATCCTTTTTCCTGAGGAGTTCTTGGTGTGGATTCCTTTTTCTTGTAGGAGAAAACTCTCCAAATTTGTGTCCAACTTTTGCTTCAGTAATATTACATTTAATGAAGTCCTTCCCATTGTAAATATGAACAGTAGCGCCAACAAATTCTGGCAGAATAGTAGACCTGCGAGACCATATCTTTTTGTTGTGAAGCTTCTCTTTGTTATCCTTCAGTCTCATCAAGAATGCATCAACAAAAGGGCCCTTCCATAAAGATCGGGCAGAAGACATGATGCTAGGATCTTTTTACTGTAATACCAGCAAAATACCGAAATTTGACGTAAGAACATAGCAAGAATTCCAAAGTGCTTAAGACTTCATCTCTCCATATATTTTCACATCACTTTAGCAAGGGCAAACTTTCAGTGCCAGTAAAAGGAGGGAAACAAGAGCTAAATTTCAGGAGAAATTTTGATGACATAAAAGTATACAACCATGGGAAAAATCGCTGTATCTGTCACGACAGTGGTCAGGGTAACGGTGTCGCATAATAATCCTCAACTCTGCAGTCTCATAAATAGACAAGTTTACAGCATTAAGCCATTAACCCTTGTAATCCAGCATAGCGTATAGCACACTATGTGAGACACTATTTCACGACTGATTACTTAAGTACGATAATCATGAGGAGTATAATCAAACATGTTTCGATTTGGCTTATTCATTCATTATTCATTTCGTGTGTGTTTGGCTTAACTTTTCAAAGCACATCACGGAAAATGACTACAAAATAATACTCCCTCCATCCCATCTAGAGCCTGAATCTAAGAAATACAACAAAATAATATGACTACACCTTCACTTAGAGTACCACATCATCTTTTTCATTCTCTCCTCATTAGAGTATGCTATTTAAGTAAACAAGGTATAGACTAGACTGAGCAAAACTGTATAACCGATACCGGTTTTTAAACACCTATTTTTTGTGATGCGGACCCTGTTTAACCGGGAATAAGGTCTGCGGGTACCCAGTTAAATCGGATATATGAAATCTGGGCACCCGGATACAGTTTCTCTGTTTTCCTATCCTATTGATTAAAGCAACAACAAAGTCCATTATTTATTTCCCGATTTTCAGTACTACGATCTATATGGGGATTAATTAGATAGCATCAGAATGAGATCCTTGGTTTCTCTCAAATCTCGATTGTTCATTGTTCAATTCCAAAATATCCTATAGATCGAACAACTCAGTTGTGACAGAATTTGAACCATTTTTTTATATATTTAAAAAGTTTCTGGGGAAAAAAAACGAATAAATTACTGATGTAAATTAAACTTGTTATATTATACAGAATCAAACATTTGTAGAAAACCCAAATAAGTTATAAAGATACAAAAACTAAAATTACCTCCTGATGTTGGAGGCAATGGGGACGGTGATGATGTGCAGATAATGACGGCGGAGATGATGATGGCTGGCTATGCTAGACGATAATGGGGTATTGTTGAATGATAGTGCTGGTGAACAATGGTGGTGACAGTCAGCGAAAGGAGAGATTGCGATGATGGGGTGGCGGGGGTCTAGGTTATTTGGTGACAAGTTTTTAATTTTTTTTTTTCCTTTTGTGTCTTATCTATAAAAGTACGGAGTATTAGTTATTTAAACCGTCCTAAGTTGAAAATCGATAGTGCCGGTCTTAAATGAAAATTTGTGGAATAAATAAGGTTAAAACAGAAAATTTTGGATTATTTTGGGTACGCAATTGATCTGCTCAAATACGATTTTTACTTTTTTACATACGACTTTTACAATTTTGCCGTTGCGACTAATTTTTTCCTCTCTTCTCCTCCCATTTAGGTTGCACGGGCACGACAAAATTTTCGCCTCCGCGTGTCCGACACGGATACGGCTCATACGTGTCGGACACTTCAAAAACCATGTCGCTGGTTTTTTTAGAGTCAAACGTGTCGGACATGGCTTATATGTCTCAGACACGATCCATTTTGGTGGGACACAGCTAAAACAACAAAATAACACAAACCTAATTCTAATTTCTAATTCTAAATATCATTATTCATTATATATATAAAAGCAGAATGTACAAATGCTGATGTGGCGCAACAATATTTCAGAATTTGCATTTTGAAACATTCTCATTCACTTTGGACTTCTGATTGACAATTCAACCAATAAGAATCAACCAAGTAAGTAAATAAGAGAAAAATGCATTAATTACAAAATAATTACATTAATTACATCATAATGAGTACAAATCACATTAATTACATCCTACTAAATATAATAAAACAGTTACATTAAATACGTACTTCCCAAACAATTTTCTTCCATATCACCAATCAATCGTTTTCCATATCACCCAATCAATCTTCTTCCACAACCCCTTTTGTTTCTTAATGTTGCTCGAGAATTTCATCAGCCAACAATCAATCTTTTTCCACAATCCCTTATATCTTAATGTTGCTCGAGAATATCGTGTTTAGATTACTTAAGTTAAAAAACTTAACTAATTTTCAGGTCATAAGAATTTTTCACCATTTCCTTCAATTTTCTAACTACAACGACAGTGTTGAACAATAAAAAATTTTGACCCTGTATTTAATTTATTATATTCAATAATTAATTAAAGTCGGGTTATAATATTATTGTTATATTTACGAATTCCGTGATTAGATTACTTAATTTTTATATTTTAATTAACTTCCAGTCATAACTACTTTACGTGTATAGAAAGTAAATACTCCCCCTTTTTTAGTTATATTTGATGATGTTTGAAAAATTATATTTTAAATTACAAATGTCAAACTGTTCTTATATATCTTAAGTATATATATAAACTTTTTTATTTATCTTTATTAACGCATTTACATATATATATATATATATATATATAGAGAGAGAGAGAGAGAGAGAGAGGCGGGATCCGGTGAGTCCACCTAAATATTTGAGTCCATGAGTCCATTTAGAGTATCACAAGTTGTATTAAAAAATATCACTTTTTTTTACACTACAAAGTCTATAATATCACAATCTCTTCAATACAATATCACATGAAACAATATCACGCACTATATACAACAATATCATGAAATTTTTTCCACAACTTTTTTTCCCGAAATTTTTTTTTTCAAAATTTTGTTTTTGTTTCAATTTTTTTCTCAAATTTTTTTCTCGATTTTTTTCGGAATTTTTTTTGTGATATTATTTTGATGAACCGGTGATATTGTAATGAGTAACTTGTGATATTGTAATGAAAAAAATCGAAAAAAAATTTCGAGAAAAAACGCCTTTTGTTAAACAATATCACGCACTATATTAAAAAATATCACAAAATTTTTCCAAGAACTTTTTTTCTCGGAAATAATTTTTTTCAAATTTTTCTTTTCAATTTTTTCTCTCGAATTTTTTTTCCGAAATATTTTTTCCTCGAATTTTTTTTTGTGATATTATTTTGAAGAACCGGTGATATTGTATTGAGTGACTTGTGATATTGTTATGAAAAAAAATCGAAAAAAATTTCGAGAAAAAACACCTTTTGTTAAACAATATCACGCACTATATTAAACAATATCACGAAATTTTTTCAAGAATTTTTTTTCCCGGAAATATTTTTTTCAAATTTTTTTTTTCAATTTTTTCTCTCGAAATTTTTTTCCGAAATATTTTTTTCTCGAATTTTTTTTTGTGATATTATTTTGAAAAACCGATGATATTGTATTGAATAACTTGTGATATCGTAATGAAAAAAAATTCCAGAAAAAACGCCTTATTTAAAAAAAACGTGTTTGTTTTAAAAAAAATGCATACTGAAAAAGGGAATTTTTTTAATAAAAAAAATGTCATTTTAAAAGAAAAGGCAAAAGAAGGAAAAAAAAGTAATATTGAAAAAGGAAAAACAAAAAAAGGAAAAAAATTTTGATATTAAAAAAACGTGATACTTTTTTATATAACTTGTGATATCATTGTTGGACTCATGGACTTTAATATTAAGGGTGAACTCATGTGATCTCAACTATATATATATATATATATAGAGAGAGAGAGAGAGAGAGAGAGAGAGAGAGAGTTGGGATCACATGAGTCCACCCTAAATATTTGAGTCCATGAGTCTCACAATGATATCACAAGTTATATAAAAGAGTATTATGTTTTTTCAATATCAATTTTTTCCTTTTTTTGTTTTTTCTTTTTCAATACTTCGTATTACTTTTTTTTTTCTTTTTGTTTGCCTCTTCTTTTAAAATGGCATTTTCTTTATTAAAAAAATTCCTTTTTTCATTATGCACTTTTTTAAAAATAAACACGTTTTTTTAAAATAAAAAGGCGTTTTTTCTCGAAATTTTTTTTCATTACAATATCACAAGTTACTCAATACAATATCACCGGTTATTCAAAATAATATCACAAAAAAAAAACTTCGAGAAAATAATATTTCGGAAAAAAAAAATTCGAGAGAAAAAATTGAAAAAAATATTTTCGGGAAAAAAGTTTTTGAAAAATTTCGTGATATTGTTTAATATAGTGCGTGATATTGTTTAACAAAAGGCATTTTTTCTCGAATTTTTTTTTCGATTTTTTTCATTACAAGATCACAAGTTACTCAATACAATATCACCGGTTCTTCAAAATAATATCACAAAAAAAAATTCGAGAAAAAAAAATTTCGGAAAAAAAATTCGAGAGAAAAAATTGAAAAAAAATATTTCCGGGAAAAAAAGTTCTTGAAAAAATTTCGTGATATTGTTTAATATAGTGCGTGATATTTTTTAACAAAAGACATTTTTTTTTTCGATTTTTTTTCAGTACAATATCACAAGTTACTCAATAAAATATCACCCGTTCTTCAAAATAATATCACAAAAAAAAAAATCGAAAAAAAAATATTTTGGAAAAATATTTCGAGAGAAAAAATTGAAAAAAACATTTCCGGGAAAAAAAGTTCTTGAAAAAATTCCGTGATATTGTTTAATATAGTGCGTGATATTGTTTAACAAAAGGCGATTTTTCTCGAAATTTTTTTTCGATTTTTTTCATTACAATATCACAAGTTACTCAATAAAATATCACCGATTCTTCAAAATAATATCACAAAAAAAAAATTCTCAAAAAAAGATCGAGAAAAAAAATATTTCGTAAAAAAATTCGAGAAAAAAAATTGAAAAAAAAAATTTTGGGAAAAAAAGTTATGGAAAAAATTTCGTGATATTGTTTTATATAGTGCGTGATATTGTTTCCTATGATATTGTATTGAAAACGTTGTGATATTGTAGACTTTGTAGTGTAAAAAAAACGTGATATTTTTTAATACAACTTGTAATACTCTAAATGGACTCATGGACTCAAATATTTGGGTGGACTCACTGGATCCCGCCTCTATATATATATATATATATATATATATATATATATATATATATATATATATATATATATATATATATATATATAGAGAGAGAGAGAGAGAGAGAGAGAGAGGCAAGATCCGGTGAGAACGATCATTCGGTGCATACGGTGATAACAACTCTCATCCCTTAGATCGAAGTGAAGATAACGGCTGATATAGTATTACCATTAAACCCAATTTTTAATTAAATCCATTAGATAATCAAATACCTCCCGTGATTCCTTCGTTTGAGTGAACACAAAAAAACACCACTGTTTAATTATGTGGCCTAATCAAATTATTTGGCAAATTGATTTTAGATACCACTGTTGATCTTACGATAGTCAGCGATTATCATCATTACCATCTTCTTATTTTTTCTTCACTTATCACTATACAACAAAAGTCTTTTGTTCTACACGCAAATTACTTTGTCTCTGTCATCCCACACCAACAATTAGAATTTGTTGTTTTATGGTTTCCGTCATAGTGTAAAAAATGTATCTATTCCGTTAAAAAATATATCTAGGTTTATGTAAAAAAAAGTAAAAAAAAATGTATTTACTCCTTCAAAAAATGTAACTAGGTTTATGTGAAAAAGTAAAAAAAAATGTATCTACTCCGTCAAAAAATGTATCTAGGTTGATGTAAAAAAGGAAAAAAAATGTATCTACCCGTCAAAAAATGTATCTAGGTTTAAGGAAAAAAAATGTATCTACTCCGTCAAAAAATGTAAGTATGTTGATGTAAAAAAGTAAAAAAAAAAGTATCTATTCCGTAAAAAAATGTACCTAAGTTTAAGTAAAAAAAATGTATCTATTCCGTCAAAAAATGTATCTAGGTTTATGTAAAAAAAAAAAAAAAAATGTATCTACCCCGTCAAAAAAATGTATCTAGGTTTATGTAAAAATATATAAAAAAAAAATATCTACACCGTATAAAAATGTATCAAGGTTTAAGTAAAAAATGTATCTACTTGTAAAAAAATGTATCTAGGTTTATGTAAAAAAGTAAAAAATTGTATCTACTCCGTCAAAAAATGTATATAGGTTTATGTAAAAAAGTAAAAAAAATGTACGCACTCCGTAAAAAAAATGTATCTAGGTTTATGAAAAAAATATAAAAAACGTATTTACTCCGTAAAAAATGTATCTAAGTTTATGTAAAAAGTAAAAAGTATCTACCCGTCAAAAAATGTATCTAGAATTTTGACGAAATATGTATTCAGAATTTTGACGAAAAATAACGTAACTATAAAAAGATTAAATATTATTTGAATTTGTTTTGATCATCTTCTTTGGAATCCCCAAACCCCTATCCTCTAATGCCGTGTTTCGTTTAATTATAAATGGAGAATGAAGCATCATAGCTTAAGGAAACATATGGGGCTTAATGGATAAGAGATGTGTTTAATTGAATATCTAGTGTTAACAGTGGATTTCTATTTAATCCCATGGTTAGTATTCATTCTCACCGTATGCACCGAATAATCGTTCTCACCGGATCCTAAATATATATATATATATATATATATATATATATATATATATATATATATATATATATCACTTAAATTATTAGTCTCTTTAACAACAGTAATTGATCATTTCGTTAAGAAAATTAAAATTGAACAGCCCCGTGAATTTTCACGGGTGATACACTAGTTCATTAGTTCAACTTCCTGACTTCCTCACCTCCATCGACAACGACAAACCTAATTCCAAACAAAGCCACCAACAACCTCTCTCCCCTCGCCACCCGCCCCACTTTGCCTCGCCGGCCGCCGTCTCCACTTTGCCTCGTCACAGTCCAGGTAATTCCGTCCCCTAATTTCTTATTTATTATTCAAAATAAAATTAAAAGAAAGGAGCATGTGAGATACTGAGATGTGACAAATGACAAAAACAAGTAGTAGAATAGCAACTACAATAGCATTTATAATCTTAAGCTAAATATATATGGTTTTCTAGATGTGTAGTTGAAATGCATCGAGTGATTTTGTTACCTTACTGTACTTCTTATGTGTTGTTTGGAAGGATGCATACATAGCTTATATCATTGGAAGGATGCATATATTATAGTTTATAATCAACCTTATCTCATTGGAATGATGCATATATTATAGTTTATAAGCTTTTCAGAATAACACATAAGGTTGTATTTGCTGTTTGGATAAGTGCCCAACCGAACAATCAGAATGATAATTTATTAGCTTTATGATTATTAGCTTTTCAGAATGTCGTATTTATTGTTTGGATTAGTTTCAGAATGGCTTAGTTTTCAGGTTGTTGTTATTGTTGTTTGGATTTGTATTTTGCAGACGATATTCGCTTTGATTACTATGGATTCAAGTGGGGGTAGTGTTAGTGCTCAAAGTGATGACATTGAGGATAATCCTTGTGGAGATTTGTGTGGGGAATAAAGCATGTATTCGCCCCAAACTTGCAGGATTATAATGAAACATACAATTGTGATTATAGTCATAAGTTAATAAAAAGCATGAAAAGAAATCAACCTTTGGTCCTTGTGCGAAAGGCCTAAGAACAGGAATTAACACAAATTCCCTCCTATAACTTGCACCCAAGACTTAGAATGAGACGTGGCCGCGTGTGCTAGAAATCCTCTCCAACTGCCTTGCAATATTGGGAGAGCTATTTAGGTTTTAGATGTGAGATCTGAGGTTTTGGGAGAAGAAAGCTCTCAAAACCCTAATTTTTCCTTGAGATTTGTTTAAACAGTGAAACAAGAGTCCCTGACATAAGGAGAGTCCTCCTCCTTATGTAGCTCTTTTGGCCGAAATTTCCAATAGGGTAGGAGTGGGCTTTCCACTCTTACCTTATTCTAATTTGTGATTCGACCCATTTAGCTAAACTTTATTCGCGGGTTTTGTTTATAAATCGTATGCATGTTATCAGATATTAATGCAGTCGATGTATTAATAATGGTCTGATAAAATTACGATATTGTATAATTACCCAAATTAATATAACTGTTTATATTAATACGCGAATACAATATTTAATTAAATATAACCGTTTATATTTAATTTTACGAATTAATCATGCAATCCGTATTAGCTAAAATTATTTAATCCGTATTAAATAATAATCTCAACATCTTATTGACTAATTTAATAGTCAATACCTCTGACTAACTGTTTAGTCATATCCGGCATAAATGTGATTGTATTTTCATACCTTCACATCTCTCAAACGTGTCCTATAGGTGTGACATATAGGGACCAGTTGATCACCGTCATCCGTATGACAATAACGTCAAACTTATCTAGCAAGCCAACCGTTATTGATAAACGTGGATCAACTGGTAATAATACAAAAGTATGCCCTTGTGATCCTTAAAGAGATTTAATAAGTCATTGTACTTAATTGTCAAGGACACCAGCCCCAACAATTTGTTGATAAGGGGAGAAAATATCACAAGGTGGAGGTATGCTACTTTCAAATGTCACTTTTGCAATATTGTTAAGGGTGACACTTATACTAGAGTAAGGGCTCACTTGTTGAAAATTCTGAAGAAGGGAGTGAGTGCTTGTGAGAAAGTGTCAATTAATGATATTGTTAAAATGAAAAAATTGGATGATGCGTCGGAGGCTAAAAGATAAGCTTTAAAACCAAAAGCCTCTCTTTCCTAATGGATTCTCTTCTTCATCTGATGTTAGCTCTAGACAACCATATATCCAAATTGGTAAGAAAAGAAAATCCGACAATACCATTCCTATGACGTTTAATGTACAAAGTCGTAACCATTTGAATGCCGAAATTGCTTGAATGTTTTATACGGGAGGGTTGCCTTTTAATCTAGCAAGGAATCCTTATTATGTGAGGTTTTACTCTTTTGCGTTTCTAACCAAATTCCGGGCTATGTTCCTCCAAGATATAATAAGTTGAGAACAACCTTGTTTCAACAAGAAAAAGAGAATGTTAAGAGGTTGCTAGAGCCTATTAAGAGTACATGGAAAGAAAAAGGATTTAATGTAGTGAGTGATGGTTGGAGTGACTCACAAAGAAGACCTTTGATCAATGTCATGGTTGCTTGTGAAAGTGGTCCTATTGTAAAACCCCTCGCGAAAGCGGAATTATAAAACACACAAAGTACTAAAAATGCAGCGGAATTTAAACTTTTTAAACATAACATCATGCGAGGTGAAATAAAACTGAAACTGGAAACTGAAACTGATATAAACAAAATAGATAAGTATAACAATTCTAAGTACGGAAACCAAATATATACAAGGCCTGGGATGGAACATCCCTACAGGCACCAAAACATGAACTGTATCAAAAACTAAGAGTCTAGCTAATCGGTGAAGTGTAAGTCATATGATGAAAGGATCATCACTCGCTAGCTCTCAAGTGAACCCCGTCCAACCTGCATGTACCTACATACATGAAAACATGTACGCCACAATCAGTGGGGAGTGACTAGAGTTCTCCTAGCCACCTTTTGTAACGACACGTAACAAGCAATACAAACAGAACACTCCAACATATATAAACATGTGAAGTATATCAATATCTCAATAACTGATCATCAACTATCATGCAATCACTAATGCACGGCTCTCAACCAACTTCGGAAACTATTTGGAAGGAGAGCCGGTTTCCCTACCGGTTACCCGGTCGGGGGTCTTTCAATCCAAACCATTTACGAAACTGACTAAAGAGTCATCCAATGCCTTGGATGAACAAACTATAACTCAAGTAATACAATCATTAACTTCATCATGCATATCTGACACTGTACCAATCTCAAGGCAAGCAGATATAAAACAACAAGTATAAGGTTCAGCGGTCAACTTAAGACATAACCTACATACTAACACACATTCACTATCAAGGACTCAGAGGCCAACTTAAGGCATAGACCAAGATATCAATAAACACTAGCAATGGATCCAGAGGTGAACTTAACACATATCCCACTACCAAACAATGTCGGGTCCAGAGGTGAACTTAACACATATCCCAACATACAATTCAAGTAAAGGGTCCAGAGGTGAACTTAACACATATCCCTAAACATTCACAAGCAAAGGGTCCAGAGGTGAACTTAACACATATCCCAATGCTACAAACAAGTATCGGGTCCAGAGGTGAACTTAACACATATCCGAATACACAGCTATCGCACACCGGGTCCAGAGGTGAACTTAACACATATCCCGTGTACGACAACCGATCACGTGTCAGGTCCAGAAGTGAACTTAACACATATCCTGACACGCCACAAGCAAAACACGTAATGGGTCCAGAGGTGAACTTAACACATATCCCATCACGCGACATACAACTCACGTGTTAAGCTCAGAGGCCAGCTTAAGGCATACCTTAACACGCATCAAGCAATAACATCCAAAGATAGAAACTAACCTATAGTTCTAACTTCCTAAACCACTAAACAACACTTAATTGATCCCGGGAACTAAGATGAGGGAGAGCCGGTTTCCCTTTCGGTTACCCGACCGGGGGGTCTCTATCCTCACTCCATTCCCGAACCCAATATAGTCTCGCCCATCCCCCGGGGACCTCAAACACATATCAAAGGTACGTGGAACGAATTTCAAACCAAACCGAATAACCGTTTAAAAGTTACGGACTATCTACGAACTTACAACAAAAACAAGCATCAGGGGTCCCCCAGCCGGTCGGCAGGCAGCCGGCCTACCGGCTGACAACCCCTCCTTCCCTTACTATTTCACGCACTACGCAAAGAGCAAGGGCCCTCAGCCGGTCGGCAGGCAGCCGACCTACCGGCTGGGGAACCCAAACCCCTAAATTCTATCTTACGTTGAAATTAACAGAGAAGGACTCCCAGCCGGTCGGCAGGCAGCCGGCCTACCGGCTGGGGAACCCAAACACTAAATTTTAAAGGCTCGTAAAACAACAATGAAACCCTCCCAGCCGGTCGACCGGCGGCCGGTCGGTCGACTGGCTCAGAGTCACTGAGCAGAAATTCGCCATTCGCAATACACTTCAAATCTTACAAAATCGATTCAAGACTTCTAAAATCGCAACATACAATGTTTACCCAGCATATGAAATCATTGAATACACCAAAACAACCATCAAACATCACAAATAAACCCCAATAAGATTATACTTTGTATCCGTCGCAAGCATACAAATTTCTGAATTTTAACAACAAGAATATATAACATTAACCAAGCATATGAGGGTCTCTCTTATGGGTTCCTAGCATGATACTAAGTCCCATTAACATCAACAACATGAAAATCAGAAGTTTAAACCAATTCAAGCAAGAAAAGTGCTAATGTATACAATAAGGCCGAGTTTCTCATTATCGTCACCTTTTCCGCGATTAAGGCCCTGTTCTTTCTGGCTTATTTTCAGCTCGTTTCAGTTCAGCTTAGCTCTATTCAGTTCAGTTCAGTCCAGTTCAGTTCAGCTCAGCTCTATTAAGTTCAGTTCAGTTCAGTTCAGCTCAATTCAGTTCAGCTCAGCTTCATTCAGTTCAGTTCAGCTCAGCTCAGCTTTATTTAGTTCAACTCGACTTTATTATGTACATCCCACATTATTATTATATATATTATTATTATTATTATTATTATTATTATTATTATTTTTGTTGTTGTTATTATTATTATTATTATTATTATTATATTTATTTATTTATTTATTTATTATTCTATTTATTATCATTAATTAATAATTCTTATTATGATTATTATTGTTATCATCTTGATGTGCTTCATCTTCGAGGTCATTATGGACACCAATATCGCAACTTTTTTTTTCAATTTTTTTTCGAACTTTGTCCATGAATTTCTTCCGTTCTTTATCATCCATGTTTGAATCCGTTTTTCCTTGAATACTTTGATGTTGTATAACTGGAATACCAGGTTTATGCATCCGAATGAAATTATGAAGTGTAAAAGCGGATATGATAATTGACATTTGATATATCGTGTCATTTGTGGCATGTTTTTTTTAACACCTTCCACCTTCTCTTCAGATCACCAAATGTCATTTCAACCGTCATCCTCAAAGATGAATGTCGATAATTAAAATGTTCAAATATTCCGCTAGGAGGTGCATGCTTATATTCAGGCACATGATTTCTCACGTTTGGATGGCTAATAGGAGACAAATACCCAAGTGTATTCAGGTATCCTGAATCCACCAAATAATATTTACCTCTAAATGTTTATATATTAAAATAATTAATGTTTAGATAATAAAAAAAATGAAATACATGCCACATTTACCACATTTAGACGTAAAATGTTTAGATAATAAAAAATAACTAATGTTAAGTAGATGTAAAATATTCAAATGTTGCTTTTGTTAATTTTAAAACACAAGAAAACAAAAAAGCAAAGTCCATTAGAGTTTACTACAAAAAAAATATTTAAAAATTAATATTTTTTTAAAATAATTGTTTTTTAAAAAGTCGCAAATTTGTATTAATCAAACATTTTTTTATATTATTATTATTAGTTAGTATACTTTAATTAAACTTAAGTTATTTCTATTAATTTCAGCTTCATTCAGCTCAGTTCAGTTCAGCTCGATTAAATTCAGTTCAGTTCAGTTCAGCTCAGCATGATTCAGTTCAGCTCAGCTCAGTTCAGTTCAGTTCAGCTCAGCTCGATTCAGTTCAGTTCAGCTCAGTTCAGTTCAGTTCAGTTCAGCTCAGCCCCATTCAGTTCAGCTCAGTTCAGTTCAGCTCTAAAAAGCTAGAAAGAACAGGGCCTAAGATCCTATCTTCTCTTCAATTTCGCCACAAACCTCCTTGGGATCCTCTAAGCCTCTCCCTACAACATGAAAAACGGATTTATGAGGCTACAACTCGAATCACACCAAAACAGCCCCAATTTCGAGTTGAAAGAAACGAGAAACGGAAGTGACGGATGACTTGCAAATTTCATGAGGATTCCGAAAATGTATTTATTACCTTGATTCGGTGAACGGATGATGACGGAAATTGGAAAAGAAGATGAAGATTTAAGGAGAAAATGAAGAAATGAAGAACACTGTTTTATTATTTGAGAAGGATGAGTGTGTCGACATTCATAAGGAAGTGGTAGGGTTTTATTTGTCCTCTCCGTTTAAGTGAAACGGACCTTTGAAAGTGAACGGGTTTGTCGGGTCGGATTACTTGCTAAGTTATATTCGTCTTAAGGACTTAAGGTTCTTAAGACGGATCTTACTATTTATTAATAAAATACTTCTCAATAACTATAAAAATATATTTTATTACTTAAAATAATTAAAAGCCTTTAAAATATAAATCACGAAAATATGGGATGTTACACCTATGTTTATGAAAGCGGTTGATTGTTCAGGTGAGGTGAAGGACAAAGAGTATATAGCCTCTTTGCTAAGCGAGGTAATAGATGAGGTTGGTGATCAAAATGTTGTGCAAGCACTAGTACAAAAAACCCCTATTACGACGCCTTAATCGTGGCGGTTCTTTTAGAAACGCCGTAAAAGGTCCAGAAAATTGGCGGGATTGAGTTTTTCATATATTAAAAAGTCTATTACGACGGTTTAAATTAAGAACCGACGTAATAGTTGTAGCTACTTATGGCGGTTTCATATAAGAAACGCCACCATAAGTCAATTACGACGGTTGTAAATACAACCGCCGGTAATAACGACGCTAAAAGTTAATAATACTTGACAATACATTTAATAAAAAACCGCCGTCATATATTTTTAAGACGGTTTTTATTAAAAACCGACATAATTAATTGGAATTAGAATAAGGCAATTACCTTATTAAATTGGAATTGGAATAATGCAAAATTATCATATTATCTTTTAAAAAAAATATGTAAATCTTAAAACCCTTCTACCGTGAAATACTACAGTCGTCATCTTCCCAGCGTCAAATACCAAACCGCCGCTGCTCAACCTCTTTACGCGCGCAATTTTATGTCGATAATCACCAATAAAACCTCAATTATTAATCTCCGTCGTCCCTAGTGTGCTATTCCTCAATCCAAAGGACCTTCTATTACGATTTTTCGAACTTCTTCTCCACGACACTACAACTGCAAGTTTTCGAACAGGTACTTTATTTTGCCCTTATATAATTCTAATTATAGTTCTCCATTCAATTATACAAGTAACAATTGTTAATCGAGTTTAAATTTTGGTAATTTTATCAAATTGATTGAATTTATTGTTTCATTGAATTACAGTTTTATTGAATTACTGTTGCTGTTGTTGCTGAATTACTCATATTAAATTATACTCCCTCCAATTCCATATTTTCTTCTCTATTTCCTAAAACGGATTATTCAGGTTTTCTTCCCCTTTCCTATTTTGAAAACTTTTATTCTTATTTTATTCATTTCTCTCTCATATTATCAAACCCCACTCAACCTTTTTACTCCTATTTTATTCCTTTTTAATGTTTTTGGCCCTACAATTTCTTATTTAATTCCTAATTATTCATCCCTCTCTCTCCTATCACCAAACCCCACCCAATTTTTTACACTTATTTTATTCTCCACCTTAATATTTGTGCCAAATACAAAAGGGAAGAAAATATGGAATAAGAGGGAGTATAATGTACTTTTATAAAGGAAAGGAGTGAAATAGTAGTAGTGTAGTAGTCCTACTGAGGGTAGGACACTAAGTAATAAATTCCGAGCTAGCTTATTTGAAAACATCGTCGCAAATAGCCTCATTTAGTTATTAGAATATTAGCCTTAACATTGTTTTTTGGTGGGAATAGAGTAAATAAATTAAACTGTAAAAAGCTTATATCTTTATATAATGTAAAAGGAGAGCAGCAAAGCTTTACGTGTGTGTCAGTCAACGAAATACTGGGGTGTTAACGAGTGTGAATGAAAGGAGTACAGGGTGTGAATGAAATTGATAGAACCTAAAATTGAGAATAGCCAGCGAGTAAGGTTGTGCATTTCACGGGACCTGCTTATATGTAAAGATGCTTATATGTAAGGATATTTATATGTTTGTATGTTTGTACGTTTGTACGGTTGTTGGCTGTTGTTTGTATGTTTGTATGTTTGTAAGGAGTATGTTTGTATGGATGTTGCTGGCTATTTGTATGTTTGTAAACACCTTTCCCTCTGATCTATATTATAAGTAGTCAGTATGATACTAAAATCAATGCTCCTCGTTCATTAATCAGGTAAGTGGTAAACTTATGTTAGCAAGATTTGGTATGCAAAATTATAGAACACCCTTCCCTCTAATCTATATTATTAGTGATATATTTCCTAATCAAAAATATGCTCTGAACATCAGTTCATAACGTGCACTTGATGGATTAGGCGAAAACGCTAACACCAGAAGCAAAGGGGCTCAAGAATGGCCATAGTAAAGATTTTCCTATTTTCAAGGGGTTGGTTGGGAGAGTGAAGAATAAAACTCCTATTCTGTAAAGTCAGTTCTTTCATTTCCGTTTCGCGCCCTAACTGCAAATTTCATACATGCTCTTCCTTACGTACTAGTTTTCATCTACCAGGTGTGAACAACATCCTTTTTTTTACTATGAAACTACGCACCTGTTCTGAAGGGAATCCCCTAGAGTGGGTGGAGTCTAAGATTCTGTCTTTCTTTCAAGTTCAGGGCTCGGCTTAAAATTTCAAAGATTGGGAATAGCTCTTTTTTGAGAGATAGGTCAGACACGGAGTTCGGGATTGACATTGTACAAGCTTGAACTAGAGGGTTCGTTACAGAATCCAAAGATTTCCCTACCTAGGACAAGAAAGGCTTTAATGGTTGTGCTGGGACAAGCGAAATCTCTATTCCGTTAATTAGGAGAGTGCCCAAAGTGGGATCGAGTAAAGAATTGAGTAAATCAATCAGCTTGCCTGAACATTAATTAAGTAATGAAGCCTCTTACTTTAAGTAAGGTAAAGGATTTTATTAATGGGCTAAATGAGAGTTTAGTTGTACGCTTTCTTGGTAAAGTCATATGTGGGCTAATAATAATGTTTTATGTAAGTCAAATGTGAGCTGTACGTACGCTTTCTTGCGCACTGCTGTTTGGATTCTATATTTTTTCATCTAATGTAATATTTTCTTTAATTTTCTTTGTTATTAAGGTCAATTCTAAGACTCGAAATTCGAAGAGAAAAGACAAATTGAAACATACGGGGGAGTCTACTAATAAAGTTCGAAAGCAAGTAAATAGCATCAACTCTTAATTTAATAGTAATTATATTCACTATATTGTGAATGAGCTCAATTTAACTTTTTTTTTATTATGAATATCAAGTCCGTTGAAAAAGCCTCGGTAAAAGGTAATAATAAGGTTTCATGTAATAAAGAACAAGAAGATGCTAAATCTCTAAGGGGGCGTTTGGTTCAAATAGTGGTATGGGTTTGGAATCAGGATTCATTCCAGGGTGGTATGGGGTTAGAACTCCATTCCTGATACAATGTGTTTGGTTCAATACTGGAATCAATTTCATTCCTATACCTAGTGTTTGGTTTGAAAATTTTGGAATTAGGAATCAAATTAAATGTTTTAATCATCTTATTAAAACAATTATTATATATCGTCTAAACTAATAACTTAAACTTTATAAATGTATAAAAATATTGGTAAAAAATTCCACTAAAGTAAGATTCGAATTTTTAAACTTCAAAAATACAAATGAATACCAAAGTAAATGACAACTTATTATGAAGCATTGTTCATATTGAAAACATATATGATAACAAACCTATTATAAGACGGTAAACATATATGATTATACACCTATTTTTCCATCTACTCACTCCGTCCAGTTATAGCCGACTCACGATGCAATAATATTTTACGTGCTTACTTAACAGGCCTTTCAAGCTTTATCATATCATAAACATGGAAATTTGGTCCATCCACCCATAAAGTGGCAGCAACACACCCACAATGCAATTCAATAACTTTGACTGAAGCAAGTATAACCGAACTGTTCATTGTTCATTATAAGAATTCTTATACATAGCAAACTGAACTAAGACGAGCATTCTACAAGCACGGCTCCGAGGAAGGTAGAAAAAGTGGAATTCTTATAATAATAGCCCTAATGAAGATGAATTACGAATTAACTCAAATAAAAATAATTAGAGTGAAGAAGAATTACGAATAAACTCAATTGTTAAAATAATTATAGTCCAAAAAAGAAGTCATGAACTTGTATAAAAAAAAAATACGTGAATTGAAGCAAGAAGATGAACCGTGATAGAGATAGAAGCTACACTAACAATGCAATATTTTTCTTTTAAATATTTTGATACCCAAGGGTTTGGAATGAGCCATACCCACCTCCCCCCTAGGGTTTCCAAAACCCATACCTCATGGGTTTGAGGTATGGGTATGAAAATTGAAAAAAACCTAAACAAACACTTGGTATGGGTTTAAGTCATTCTAAACCCATACCTCATTCCAAATTAACTTGAACCAAACACCCCCTAAGTGTTGAAGAGGTTGAGGAATTAGGTTATTTTTGTCGTTCTTTAGAAGAAAAGTTGTGCTCCTTGTCCAAAAATGCTACAATCGAGATGGTGATAGATGAGTCGGTGTATAATTACAATGAAGGTTGCGCAAGGAGTTTGTTTAACGTTGTCGAGATAAGGCAGATGTTGAGAAATAAATGGCTAAATGTTATAATGTTTCAAATTTGGGGAAGGTATGTATTTATTATATGTAAAATCTTATAGTATTTAGTCGGCTCAGACTTTTTCTACTTGTTCGTTATGTATCATTTTTCGTTCACTCATTGTTTGTTTACTAATTTAATGGATGCAGCTTTCTATATCAATGTGCTACTGAAAGCAAAGTATCAAATTTAGTCGGGTACATGTGTCCGGTGAAACTTTGTGAATATATGCATAGAGGGAGATAATGTGAAGATTATATTGCACATGTTGAAGATTCAAGATGATTTTTTTTTTCTCATGGGCGCATTTCATAAGGGGTAATAATTTTATTTGTTTTGTCTTTTTTAATAATATACTCTGTATGATTTACTAGGTTAAAACCCGTACAATATTGCACGGTTATATATAGACATTGTAAAAAAAATTATGTTAAATTTTAATATAATAATATGAAGGAAAATTTAACAAAAATAATCTCAACTATCACCCTTATTCTGAAAATAATCCTAACTATCAATATTCCCGCAATAATCCCAACTTTTATACCACCCTTCTTAAAATAATCTCAACTATCACTCTCCTTCTCAAAATAATCTCAACTATTAATATTTCCGCAATAAACATAACCTTTCTTAAGACTTATCGGTTATACTAAACTATTTTGAGAAGGGTGGTATAAAAGTTAGGATTATTGCGGGAATATTGAAAGTTGGGATTATTTTGAGAAGAATAGTGATAGTTGGGATTATATTTGTTAAATTTCCCTAATATGAATTGTTTATATGTGTAGTAATCATTGGATATTAATCGTTACATGCTTGAGGCTAAACACTATTTATATTTTGGATTCGGACCGAAAAATTCAAAGAGATTAGACATAAAAGGAAGGCTAAAAAATGCTTGGTTCTTACATCGCGCACTAGGTGGAAGACGTAACTTTGCTAGAAAGAATAATAAACTAATCATAAGAGATGACATCTTGGTAAGTAAAATATTAACTCATTTTATATTGTAATGACTAACTTTAAATTATTATATATTTTATATGTTACATAATTAATATTATATTTTTTCTATAAATTTTAGTGTCCTCAGCAAGCAAAGGGTACGAGTGTGGCTGTTACATCAAGAAACGATGTATAACATAACTTTTTACTATTCGAGGAGTAAAAAAGAACAATTTGAGAATGTATATCTTCATTCTGTTCTTGGTATGTTTTATTTATCTAGTTGTAGATTTATATTCTTAATTACTAATTGACCAATTTGTTAATTATAGCTTATGGAGGAATCAACCATGTCAACAGCCGATATTTTTGAGATCAAAGAAGAGTGGGCGACCAAATATTTAGCGAACTTGTATATTAGTTTATCAACTAGACCATGTATGTTATTCATACACTTAGGATGTAGTTTTGGTCATATTGATGATGATATTCTTACGTTGGATGTGATGCGAGATTGGTGTATGTTTGTTGAACTTGTATTGTTTGGAATACTATTTATGTGGTTACATTTCTATATCCAGGTTTCATTTGTTCATATAGGATTTGGAATTATCAAATTTATGGGGAGGTGCAGCTGTAATTTCCGTAGAAATTTTCATTTTAAAGAAAAATATATGTAATTGTTACGACGGTTTCTTTAAAATCGACGTAATAAGGTTAAATAATGAACTTTTAATGACGGTTTTTCACAAAACAACCGACGTTGTAATAATCTTTAATGATGATTTTTGGAAGGAAACCGACATTATAACTACCTTTCTTGGCGGTTCAGTAATTACAGTTGTCGTAACAGAAAACATGTTTCGGTAGTGAAGTGTTAACGGATAATGCAAGTAATTGTAAAGGTGCGGGAGAGCTAATTGAGGGAAGATATTCACATATATATTGGATGTCATGTGTTGTCCACACTGTTACATCTTACTTTGAAAAACATTTGTGCGGCTAAGAACACTTCTAATAATGAAGAAACTTATAATGAATGTCATTGGATAACGGAGATTCATGAAGATGCTTTATTTATAAAGAACTATATAATGACCCATTCGATGAGGCTAGCCATTTTCAATAAGTTTTCTCCTTTGAAGTTGTTATCCGTTGTCGACACAAGATTTGCTTCTATTGTTGTGATGCTTAAGAGAATGAAACATCTCAAAACCTCCTTGAAATCAACGGTAGTTAGTGAGGCATGGACTACCTATCGAGAAGATCATCGTGGGAAAGTTGTACTTGTGAGGGAAAAGATCTTAGATGATAGTTGGTGGGACAAAGTTGATTATATTTCTGAGTTCACACGTACTATCTATAACATGGTAAGAGATTGTGACACAGATAAACTATTCATGCTTTTTATTTATTTTGTAAGACTTGAATGTTTATTTAAAGTTCGGTTATAATTTGGATTTTTTATTTTGTAAGACATATTTGATTTTGACGTATAAGACATTAGTATTGGTTGTCATGTTATGACTTTATTACCTTTAAATGACCAAAGTTTAGATGTTGGTTTCATTGACTTTCAATTCCCTTTATTTTAATATGTATATTGACTTTTTTTGTCATGTCCCGGGTCCTAAAAAATCGGAGTGTCGTGTCTGTGTGGTGTCCGTGTCCGAGTCTGTTTTCGTGCAACCTAGCCTTCCATCATCACCTCTAATCAATCTTCATCACACTTCACTCCGACCAATCTCAGCCGCCTCCTTATCGTGATGCTTCTTTTGAAAAAATCCAAGGTAGAAGCTAATTTAAAAAATGTCAAACAAAGTACACTTATTTTCTTTTTTTAAGTAAATAAAGTTTGGAGCGAAATTTTTCCTTATTAAAGTAAATTGAGTTTGGAAGGAAACTTTTTAAAATTTCTTACATATGGTCAAAAATATGACTAAAAACATATAGTTGAATGTGTCTTAGACGCAAAACTTAGGATCCGTTTGGCAGTGTATTTTAGATACTTGATTTGTCTGAAATAGCTTTTTTGCCAAAACAATCAGGTAGCTTTTTCTTTTGAGTGTTTGGCAACTACCTTCTCTGAGTAAAAAATGTACCTGAAATAAAATGCTACCTCTTGTAGCATTTGAGAAATCAGGTACCCTAATTCATTTTTACCTACCTATTTTTCCCTCAAATTTTAGGAGTCGTCGATTGAAATGAAAAGCATCCGCGATAGGATTACTACTTTAATTTGGGGTGAAACTTAATTAATATAATTTTTTTTTGTGAGTAAGAGAACTAATTTTGTATCGATAAAGTATATCTTCGAGTATATAATGTTTGATTTGTTTACCTAATCGTTATATATTAATTATTGTTCTCAGTATCTTTCAAATATATCGAAAAAACTTCATTATGACTCAATACTAACAACACCAACGACAATATCACAAGAATAATAGTAAAAATGTAAAAAAAAATACCAACAATAACCATGTCATTTTACGTCATTTTGTCAAATATCAGCATCTTTTAAGTTAGTTTTCAAATAGTTTTACCAAAAATCAACTACCTTACCAGGTTGTAATTTTCAGTTATCTTTTTAGGTTTCAGTTACTTTTTTTAGTTAGTTTTGCCAAACAGAACCTTAGCCTGAAAAAGTTTTGTTTTGTAAGAGTTTGTTTGATCACTCATTGAAATCATTGGATTTTACACTTCCTATGAAATGTAAAACCATGATGGTGTTTGGTTGCCAAGATCAACTTCCCACATTAATCTACTTCCTCCATTATGTGGGAAGTCACCCATCAAGGCCTCCCTTGGTCATTGGAACCTCGCACATGAATTAACTTCCCATATGCAGACCAAAAACTTTTTAGGAATTCACATGAATTGGAAATTCACGTGAACTTGAAGTTCCCGGGACTTTAATTCCCTTATGTCAACCAAACAACCCCTAAGGAGGCGTTTGGTTGGGGGTCTAAAAGAAAGGGAAAGGGAAACAAAGTTATTTATTCCCTTTGTTGGTGCTTGTTTGACACAAACAAAGGAATGTAACTCCCTTCCTTACCCCTCAATCTATCTAATCCCTTACCCTCACTACCCCTAGGGTATTAGATTTCATTATCCTTGTTACCCTTCAACCACTTCCTTCACCTACCACCAGTCCACCACACTTGCAACTACCACCACAATAGCACGACCAAACCGCCACCATGACGCCACCACCACCATGACGCCGCTGCCTCCACCACCCCGGCCACACTACTACCACCGTCACCACCGCCATGACACCCCCACCACCACCACCGTCGTGACACCACACCACCAACATTGTCATGACACCACCACAACCATCACCGTCGTGACAATCGCCACCACCACCACTGCCATCGCCATGACATCTCTGCCACCACCATGACATCCTCCTCCACCACTATCACCGCCGTGACCACCACCGTCGCCATGACATCGCCACCAACGCCACCACCGCCATGACACCTCTACCACCACCGTCACTACCGCCATGACACCTCTACCACCACCGTCACCGCCATGACACCTCCGCCATCATCACCACCGCCAGTAGATAAGTGGTTGTTTGTGGTGGTGTGTTTTAGTGATAAGAGTGAGTGTGAGTGTAACACCCTCATTTATTTAAGAGCCTTTAGCAAGACATTCTCAAATAAATAGAGCTGTTACCATCTCGGAATATCCGAGGTAGTGAATAACAAAGTAATCAAACCAAAGTACTTTATATAAAAACTGATTAAATTTAAACTTTTGTTATTACAGAAATTACATAGAAAATAAAAGAACAACTGACGACTATTCTATATGTGATGTAGATCTAAGTCGGTCTCAAGTCCGCATCTCACATTCCCGTCCCAGCTCCTGGTTCATCTGTCACTGACCTGTAAAATCTACTCCCCATTCCGGATCATCGTAGGTGTCACACGAATACACAGGGTCAACCGCGAGGTTGAGTAGAGAAAAACTGTAAATAAACCACATTACTATAAATAGAAAGTCGAGCTTCTCCACTCCGAATCACAAGACCCATAATTCTCCACACCAATCACAGACCCTTTATCTCCGCACCAATCACAGACCCTTTATCTCCGCACCAATCACATACCCTTTATCTCCGCACCAATCACAGACCCTTTTCACACCTTCCGATCTCCACAGTGATCATCAATAATAATAATAATAATAATACTAAACAATAATAATAATAATAATAATAATAGACATTACCATACCCACGTATCACACGAAACCCACGTATCACACGAACAGCCCAAACCCGTAATCGCAGCCCTGACCAGCCTACTTCCAGCCCTCCTCGACACTCTCTGGCCGCCTTACTCACCACCCCACCACCATAAACACCAACCTTGGACTACGGTGTACCTATTGACGCTAATCACGACTCCATACTTGTCCCAACCAGCCCTCAAAACCACCATCAAAACCCCCTGGTCACAACGATCTACCCTAAAACCGCGACTAACATCTATTGTAACCAGCCCCTTAGCCGCTTGCTAGCACCACCACTACCACCACCATCACCATAACCAAACCCTACTGTAGACACCCTACACCACCCTCGACACCCTGGTGGTGACCACCAGGCCTCGACACCACCATAACCCCGAGAAACAGACCCCTCAAAACCCGTGTACAATAACCCCTGTTTTCGCTTATTACCCACCTTATTCTGCCGCCCTTAACACTAGGTTCCTGGTGGTGCTCTGGCCACCACGAGCCACCCAAACCCCCCTCAACTAACCTACTAACAACCCACTTCTACTACCCAGAACTCGTACCATAATTAAACTTCAACACAACGATCGAAATAATGAAGAACGAAGCAACACTGAACGAAAACATCTGAAATTTACAGAAACAGAGCATTAAACGTGTTCCATGAATGACATCTATGGCATCTTTGACGGATTTCACGGCCAACGACACCACCCCAGTAGCCTACCTCTGTTTATTACGTGACCCACTACAGACTCGTACTCTAAACAACAAGGATTATGCGAAAACACAGAATAAAACAAAACGTGAAGAAGATAGTATAACTAACAAGACTTTCGACCGTGTGTAACATACCCGATTATTGGCTAATTCGAACTGCCGTGCACCACCCTACAACCATCGTGGACAGGTCCTTTCCCTTCTCTGAAGTGACGGCTGGGTGTTTGTGTGAAGAGGTTTTGTATTAGGGCAAAGGTTAGGGTAGAACGAGGTTCCTCAAAATGACGGCATGCTAACATATTATAGATTTGTATTATAATAAACCTGTATGGGCTGCTTGTTCTCACGCCTTACGAGGCCCAATATTGATGTTGTAGGTCACGAGTTCGAGTCTCACCAACACCCACGGCTTCTATTATTATGTTTGATAAATAGGTTCCCAATTCGAATCTCACCGAGGTCCAAAAACACTTAAAAATATAGAAGATATATTAGCTTATTAAACGAAGAGTATATATATATATATACATTATTATACGGGTTATTATAGTAAGGAAAAATATGAATGAAATGTCCCTTATGAATTAATCGTCAAATATATAAAACGCTTACGAAATACGAACTAATCGTAGAAATACGGTTTATAAAATAATAACAATAAATACTTTATAAACATTCTCTTTAAAATACTTATATTGTACTTCCTTTGATAATTATAGACCGAGGCTAAAACACGGTGTATTACAGTGAGTGGACCATTAGTTTCTTTTTTGGTGTAACCAAACAATCAATTAAGTTTTATGTAATCCCTTTCCTTTTCCCCTCTTACCCTTTCTTATTTCCTTTCCTTTACTCTTTCTCTAACCAAACGCCCCCTAAGTCTTTTAATATATATGAGATTTCAAATTTTGTTAATACTGAAATATATACACAACATATAGGGTAAAAATTAGATCCTCTATTCCACTATTGCGTCTCATTTTGTGTATTGTGTCACTCTATTTATCTTTTGACACATTACTTGTTGCAAATAAAAAAAAAATATATTTCGTAACATATAGGGTAAAATACTGAATTGATGCGTCAAAATATGTATAGGATGACACAAAATAGAACACCATATAGAATAGAGGATCCTCGTTGTATTATACTCACCTGGTCATTGGTCATGTCACAGTCCTCTCATTTTTGCATAAGGAATATATATGAGATGACGCCACCCTATTACCAATTTTGAGTAACACATGGATAATTTTGTAAATTTAATGTCATTTTGTGATTGATGACACTTTGGCTGGGAGGATGGGTCGTCACACAGTTTGGTCGCGTCATAGATTATCTTTACAAGCTTCCGTTGTTACTTTGAGTTTGTTATGTCTTTTGAGACATTGTAATCGCTTTACTTTATTCATTATAATAAGTTACATTATCGTTTACTTTGATATTATACCTCAGGAAATTGAGATGATAGCTCTTTCATAGTGCGATGGTCCTGCCTAAAGGCTTTGGATTATGAGAGTGTTACAACTACCATATCCATCTCTGATGTGTCACCGCTTTAAAATAATAATAGACACTCGTTTCATAAAGATGAGCGAAATGATGCGACATAGGCTCGACTTTTTAACTGAAATGTGCTAATGAAACATTTCACGGAAATCAAGTGGTGGTTGTCGGCAAAAATCGATGATGAGTATGACCGTCATAATGTGACGATTGTCGGTAAAACCAATTCCAATAAATTTGTGGCTGGAGAATTATTTGCTTGTATTAGCTAATTATAGCACGCTCCTTCCATAATCGTCAAAATTAAATCCCATGGCTCATTGGTATAAGGTATGGCCATGTAAACCTCGTATATAAAGAAGAAAGAAGGCGGTAACCATGTAAACTTATTTCCTTTGCATATTGTTAGGGTGCAAACTCATGTCCCACATTGGTAGTGTAAAGGTGAAAGATCATCTTTATAAGCGTCCTGAAAATACTTCTCTAAACGAGGCCTTTTGGGAAGGAGCCCAAGAGTAAATCCGTGAGGGGTTGGCCCAAGCAAAGCAGACAATATCGTACTATTATGGACATTGGACACCGGCACAGCAGAGGCCACACGAGGTATTCACGCTTCCGCACAACAAGTGGTATCAGAGCCCAAGGTTTGACTTGGGCTAGACACGAGGATGCATCAACAGGCCCAAGACTTGAAGTTGTACATTGTAAGACATGGAACTCCTAGCTCATGGTGAGTCCGTGAGCAAGCCCCGTCCAGTCCTAAATGGATGAAAGGCGTCATAGGTCTTGTGGGACAAAGACCATATGTGTATAAGAACTGTTGATCAGGTGGACCCTTATCAGATTGCGTGCCACAGGTCTGGTGGGTCCTTTCTAGGTTGGATGCCAGAGACCATTTGTGTTCTAGAACTTCTGAAGTGACGGACCCGTTCCAGGGTATATTGGATGCGGAGGATGTTCACATGGACATGTTGATATAAGAGTATGTGGGGGCACTCACTTGACCAGACAGTGACATGTGGTGCAAGACATGACTCGTGATAGCATGGTGTGTCGGCTAAGGGGAGGTTATCAAGACTTGGTGGTGTTTCGGGTGTCTAGAAGTTGGGGCTGTAGAGTGTGGGAGTACTCCACGTCACGGAGGTCAAGGTCCGAGTTAAGATGATGGTCCTTGGTTTGAGGGGAGGATTGTTAGGGTGCAAACCCATGTCCCACATCGGTAGTGTAAAGGTGAAAGATCATCTTTATAAGTGTCCTGAAAATATAATAGTACGAGGCCTTTTGGGAAGGAGCCCAAGAGTAAATCCGTGAGGGGTTGGCCCAAAGCGGACAATATCGTACTATTATGGACATTGGACGCCGGCACAGCAGAGGCCCAACACGAGGTATTCACGCTTCCGCACAACAAGAATTGTTGTGAATTTGTGCCTTGAATTTGTGCCGAAGACGGATATAAGCTAAGTGTCTTATTAAGACTTGGTTTCTTAGTTTATTTATGGTAGAAGAATCTTGAATTAGATTAGGAAACTATTATATTAGTTTTCTAATAGTCTTCGGTTTCTAATTTGGTTAGATATTTTATCTTGGGTGGAATAACTATATAAAGATCGAACCGAGTATTATTCTAGGTAAATGAGAAGAGACAAAAGATGTGAGACATTTGAGAGCACAATAAAGAGGGTCAATTTGTGAGGTTCTTTCTGGAGAAGAAAACTCAGTTTGTCTCAGGGCTCTATTATTGGTGTTCGTTAATCTCGTTTGTCTTTGAAGTTTGGAGGAGTTTGTTTAGATCTTGGTTGGCCTCAAGATAATTTGTCCTTCATGGGTCTTCTCTTTTGTCTCTTTGAGACTACCATATTTGTTGGTAGAATATGGTATACTTTTGGCTCATATTGAGCGCGTGTGTAAAACCCCTCGCGAAAGCGGAAATATAAACACATAAAAGTACCAAAAATGCAGCGGAATTAAAACTTTTTAGAAGATAAAACAACATGCGAGAAGTCTTACGCTAAAACGTAAACTGAAACTGAAACCAAGATAGATAAGTAACAGTACTAAGTATCAAACTGAAACATAAATAAATACATCAGCCGGGGATGGCACATCCCTACCGGCACCAAAACAAAAACAACATAAGTCTAAGAGTCTAGCTAAGCGTAAACGGGTAAGTCAACTGATGAACGGATCATCACTCGCTAGCTCTCCTGTAACCCTGATCTCCAACCCTGCATGTACCTACATACATGAAAACATGTACGCCACAATCAGTGGGGAGTGACTAGAGTTCTCCTAGCCACCTTTTGTGACAACACGTAACATATAAACAACACAGAACACTCCAACATATATCAACATGTGAAGCATAAACATCTCATCATCTTATCTCTTACTATCATGCGATTACTATGCACGGCTCTCAACTAACTTCATAAACAGATAAGAAGGAGAGCCGGTTTCCCTACTGGTTACCCAGTCGGGGGGTCTTTCAATCTAATCATTTATGAAACCGAACTAAGAGTCATCCAATGCCTTGGATGATTTAACCACAACTCATATAACAACTATAACATACTAGGCATATCTGACACTGTACCATCATCAAGGCAAGCAGATACAAAACAGCAAGTACAAAGGTTCAGAGGCGACATCTTAACGCATAACCTAGGTACTAAATAAATCAGCAAGTATAAAGGTTCAGAGGCGACACCTTAACGCATAACCCTAATACCAAGTTCACGTCATCAAGCAAGGACTCAGAGGCGAAAACTCAACGCATGGACCGGCTATTACCGAACATTAGACTCAGAGGCGAAAACTCAACGCATGGACTAACATTCAATTCACTAACACAAGTAAGGAACTCAGAGGCGAAAACTCAACGCATGGACCCCTACTACATCACAAGATACTAGACTCAGAGGCGAAAACTCAACGCATGTTCTAGCACCAAACACCTGCACTCCGGGTAAGGTATGACAACCTGACCGCCCCGTCGTGCAGTTGCTCTACTCGTCAGACTCAGAGGCCAGCTTAAGGCATGTCCTGACGCGATCACACATACATGTCTGGACTCAGAGGCGAAAACTCAACGCATGTCCCAGACACGACAAACAAACATGTATAGAACTCAGAGGCGAAAACTCAACGCATGGCTCCATACACGACAAACAAACACATATAGGGCTCAGAGGCGAAAACTCAACGCATACCCCTATACATGACAAACAACCTACATATTAAGTTCAGAGGCGACATCTTAACGCATAACTTAATACGCATCAAAACAATATCAATCAAGTCTATGAACTACTCTATAGTTCTACCCTTAACTTAATCAACACTTAATTGACCTCGAGAACTAAGATGAGGGAGAGCCGGTTTCCCTTTCGGTTGCCCGACCGGGGGGTCTCTATCCTTACTATATTCCCGAGCCCAATATAATGTTGCCCATCCTGCGGGGACCTCAAATACATGTCAAAGGCACACAAAACAAGTTTCAAGTAAAACCGATAAACCGTTTGAAAGTTACGATCAAATTACGAAAAACTCAAAATAGCCTACAGGGGTCCCCAGCCGGTCGGCAGGCAGCCGGTCGGCCGGCTGGTGACCACCTCAGCCTCTTCGTTCTTTTCTGAAACAAAACACGAACTCCCAGCCGGTCGGCAGGCAGCCGGTCGGCCGGCTGGGAACTCAGCCTCCTTAAAAACTTGAAAACACGCAACAACAAAAACGTACTCCCAGCCGGCTGGCAGGCGGCCGGTCTGCCGGCTGGGACTACCCTTAAGTTTTCCAAACTATAAAATACAACACAACGCACTCCCAGCCGGCTGGCAGGCGGCCGGTCTGCCGGCTGGGAGACCTATTTCCTATGGTCTCAAAGTCTCGCGTAAAACACAAAAATCCCAAGAAACGCTCTCAGCCGGTCGACCGGCGGCCGGTCGGTCGACCGGCTCAGAGAGCCTGTCGCTGAAAATCGCAATTTCCCAACTTCACAAAACTTCATAAATCGACATGTAAACTTCAGAAATTACTACAAGCATGATTTGCCCAACATCATACACATCTAATATCACTATCTTATCAGCATACAATCCCCATAACAATCCTCAAGTGGAAATAACAAGTATCCGTCGCAATTTAGGAAAAACTGAAAATGCAATAAGGAACACATAACCACATCTTGGATCATAAATTCTTCACATATTATACATCCTAATCATGATACTAAGTCCAATAATCATAGAACTTGAATAAAATCAGAAGAACAACACCAAAATCACCAAGCATGCTAATATACACAATAAAGGCCGAGTTATCTCATTATCGTCACCTTTATGCTTATTCCGGCGATTGATCCTCCTCAACCACGTAAGAGTCCACGTCGGGATCGTCAAGACCAACCCCTACAACAAAGAAAACGGTTTAAGAACACCAAAAACGAATTAAAGGCAAAACAGCCCGATTTTTGAAGTCGATAAAATGAAAAACGAAAGTGATGGATGTCTTGGAAATCGCGCGAGGATTCCGAAAATGTACTTACTTTCGCGATTTGATGAACGGATGATGGAGAAAACTCGAAAAGAAGGAAGGGTTTTATGGAGGTTTTGAGAGATTTAAAGTTACAGTGAAATGAAACTTGAGGGAGAAGAAGATGTCGACATATAGGGTTTATAAGGTACAAGTGGGTCCTTTCCGAATAATTAAATGGAACGAACCTTTAAACGGATATGGAACGAGTACCTGAGTCGGATATTTAATTATGCCAAGTTGTATTCGTCTTAAGAACTGGAGGTTCTTAAGACGGATCTTATTTATTAAATTAGAGTCTTTCAAAATAAATTACTAAATTATTATTTTTATTACTTAAAATACTTAAATTGCTTAAATTAGATTTTACGAAAATACGGGATGTTACAATCACCCCAACTTCAAAAAGTTTCGTCCTCGAAACTCGAACGGATATAAATCTATATACTATACCTCAATCGAAAAGAGAAGGATGCGCGATACGCATCGATGCTTCCGTCTCCCACGTCTGCTCCTCAACATCACCGCAACGCCAAAGGATCTTCACTAGCGGCACCACCTTGCTCCTAAGCTTCCTATCCTGACGGTCTAGGATCTTCACTGGACGCCCCTCGAAAGCAAGACTCGGCTCCAAGTTCTCGATCTCTCTAGGCAAAACATGACTCGGGTCACTAATGTATCTGCGGAGCTGGGAAACATGAAAAACGCTATGAACCTTGCCCAAACTAGGAGGCAAGTCCAATCGGTAAGCAGCAGCACCAATCCTCTTCACGATCTCAAAAGGGCCAATATACTTAGGGCTCAACTTGCCCTTAACTCCAAATCTTTTGACGCCTTTCATCGGAGAAACTCTCAAGAAAACTCGATCACCCACCTCAAACTCTAAGGGTCTACGGCGAACATCAGCATAGGATTTCTGCCGGTCCTGAGCGGCCTTCATCCTACCTCTGATAAGCTGAACTTGATCAATAGTAACAGCTAACTGATCTGGTCCAAGGTCACGAACATCACTAGCCTGATCCCAACAAATCGGACTACGGCACTTCCTACCATAAAGAGCCTCGTACGGAGCCATACCAATGGAAGCATGATAACTGTTGTTGTAAGAAAACTCTACCAACGGCAAACTCTGCTCCCAAGAACTCTGAAAATCAAGGGCACAAGCACGGAGCAAATCCTCTAATGTCTGTATAGTCCTCTCGGACTGACCATCAGTCGCGGCATGAAATGCGGTACTCATCAACAGACGGCTACCCATAGCCTCCTGCAAAGCCTTCCAGAACCTGGAACAAAACCTCGGATCACGATCTGAAACGATCTCCCTCGGAACACCGTGATATCGGACTATCTCAGCAATATAAGCCCTGGCTAAACGGTCCATATCCCATGTCTCTCTGATCGGCACGAATCTGGCACACTTAGTTAAACGATCGACAATAACCCAAATCGCATCCTTGCCTCCAACTGTCTTAGGCAATGCTGTAACGAAGTCCATAGATATGCACTCCCACTTCCACTGAGGAATGGGAAGCGGCTGTAGCAAACCACCAGGTCTCCTATGCTCTATCTTGACTTGTTGACAAGTCAAGCACCTACTAACATAATCCAAGATCTCCTTCTTCATACCAGGCCACCAAAACTTAAGCCTCAAATCCTTGTGCATCTTCTCTCCTCCTGGATGAACGGAATACGGTGACAAATGAGCCTCATCAAGAACCTTCTTCCTCAAAGCTGGCACATCCGGAACATACATCCTACCACGGAACCTAAGGAAACCATCAGCATCAATCACCAACTCAGGTGCAACACCACTCGAAATCTTAGCCCCGAACTTCTTGAAATCGGCATCTGAAGGCAAACTCTGGCGAATCTCCCAATATAAAGACGGCTCGGCAGACATAGCAGCTAACCAATCAAAACCACTACCCACCATCTCTAATTTCAGCTTCCGGAACTCGGAACACAACTCATCGGGCAATACTCTCATGGCACTCATCGAGTGAGAAGTCTTGCGGCTAAGCGCATCTGCAACTACGTTGGCTTTTCCCTCATGATATAACAACTCGATGTCGTAATCTTTCACCAATTCTAGCCAACGTCTCTGTCTCATGTTAAGGTCTTTCTGTGTGAAAATATACTTAAGACTCTTATGATCTGTGAAAATACGGCAATGGGATCCAATCAGGTAATGACGCCACATCTTCAAGGCATGAACAACTGCGGCTAACTCCAAATCATGAGTCGGATAGTTCACCTCATGAACTCTCAACTGTCTAGATGAATATGCTATCACCTTACCACTCTGCATCAGTACACATCCAAGTCCTAACATCGAAGCATCACAATACACATCAAGGTCCACTCCGATCTCTGGCAAAGCTAACACGGGGGCAGAAGTCAATCTGGTCTTCAACTCCTGGAAGGAACTCTCACACTTGTCGGTCCACACAAATTTGGCTTCTTTCTTCAGTAACTGAGTCATCGGGCGAGCCAATCTCGAGAAATCCTCAACAAATCTACGATAATAACCAGCCAAACCCAAAAAGCTACGGATCTCTCCAACATCCTTGGGACTCTCCCAATCAACTACAGCCTCTATCTTCGCGGGATCTACCATCACACCCTCGCTGGATATCACATGTCCTAAAAAGGCAACCTTCGAGAGCCAAAATTCACACTTCGAAAACTTTGCGAACCATTTCTGTCTGCGCAGAATCCCTAGAATCAATCGAAGATGCTCAGCATGTTCCTCATCGGTCTTCGAATATATCAAGATGTCATCAATGAAAACCACAACGCAGGTGTCAAGATACTCACTGAAGGTACGGTTCATCTGATCCATAAAAATCGCTGGTGCATTAGTCAACCCAAATGGCATAACCACGAACTCAAAATGTCCATATCTGGTACGAAATGCAGTCTTCGCAATATCAGCCTCTCTCACTGGAATCTGATGATAACCTGATCGAAGATCAATCTTAGAAAACCTCGAAGCACCTCTCAACTGATCAAACAGATCATCTATCCTAGGCAAAGGATATCGGTTCTTCACGGTCACTCGGTTCAGCTCTCTATAGTCAATGCACAGTCTCATGGAACCATCTTTCTTCTTGACGAACAGCACGGGAGCACCCCACGGAGAAGCACTAGGTCTAATGAAACCTTTCTCGATCATCTCTTCCAATTGCTGCTTCAACTCTTTCAACTCTGGCGGAGCCATACGGTAAGGAGCTTTAGAAATCGGTCCGGTACCTGGAACAAGCTCAATAGTAAACTCTACATCTCTCTCTGGCGGTATCCCTGGCAAGTCATCTGGGAACACATCTGGATACTCACGAACAATGGCTACATCTTCAAGCTTCGGTAGCGATGGTTTAGCAGCTGTAACAACACACAGGAAGGCTTGGCAACCCTTCCTAAGAAGATGAGATGCTTTCATCGAAGAAATTACACGAACACCCTTTTGAGGGCGAGTTCCCCTATAGGAAACACGAACTCCTGAAGAACTCCTCAAGCAGATTTTCTGGTCGCGACACTCGAAGCGAGCATGGTATCGCGATAACCAATCCATACCGAGGATAATGTCAAACTCCTCGAGAGGGAATCTCAGTAAGTTCGCTGGGAATGTGGCTTGACCAATAACAATAGGAACATCCCTATGGGACGAAGAGCAGGAAAACACGTCTCCAGAAGGTAAGGAAATAGAAGTCTCCTCAACCAATGAAGACTCAAGAGCTAGACGATCGGCGAACTGAGTCGATATAAATGATAAAGAAGCTCCAGTATCGAATAAAATAAGGCACTCAGCGCCAAGAACAGAAAAGATACCAGCAACAATATCTGGATGAGCCTCTGCCTCAGCCCTAGTCATCACAAAGATCTTCCCCTTCGGCTTTCCTCCTCGGGTTGCTGCAGCAGCAGTAGCAGCCTTGCCAAGAACAGTATTCTTCTCAGGACAATCAAAGGATCTATGCCCAAATCCATTACAAGTATAACACTTATAGGCATTCTTGAAGCAATCAAACCCTGGATGAAGCGGTTTACCACAACGGCGGCAAACAGTAGAAGCAGTGTCGGTGTGAAATGTGGTCTTAGCAACCGGAGCAGAGAACCTCTCAAAACGCTTCTTCTGGGAAGAAGGCGAAGAAGTAGAAGGAACAAATGGTCTCTTCCCCTGGTACACGGATCTCTGGTGAGAAGTGAAGCTGGAAGTAGCGGCACGAGTCTCAGCATCAATGGCACGAATAGAACTCTCGGCCCAAATAGCATCGTCATAAACCTCCACAAAAGAAGTAGAGTCACGACGAACCATACTCTCAATCCTCGGCCCTAGCTTCCCTCGGTAGAAATACACTCTCTCCGCCTCATCACGAACAAATCTCGATGCAAAGTGAGCTAACTGGTTGAACTTGTCAGTGAATTCTTGAACGGTCATCTTCCCTTGCTTCAAATCCATAAATTCTTTCAACCTCTGCGATCTCAACTCCTTGGGGTAAAACCTCGCCTCAAGCCTGTCTTTGAAAGCCTCCCAATCGAACACTGGGTCAAGAACAGCGGTAGGTCCAGTCAATGCCCACCAACGGTCAGCCTCCAATGTCAGGAAGTGAGCGGCTAAACGCACTCTATCCTCCCTAACGACTGAGTATAAGGTGAAGCTCTTTTCCATCTCTCTGAACCACTCTGTGAGGGCTACTGGGTCAGCCTCGCCTCCATAGGTCCTAACATGGCTTCTGGACATCTGAGAAGCAATCCAGGAAAAGCTACCCGGACGATTAGTCTCGCCACCCGGCGGTGGAGGAGGTGGAACATTCCCCGCTTGCTGTCTCTGAGTCTCAAGCAAATGCTGAATTGCTTGCAGCACAATGTTATCAGCAGCTCTGGGTCTCACCATTCTTCAAAAGAGAAAACAAGGATTAGCTTAGCAATTAGCAATCACAAATAGACTACAACATAAGTCCTTAGATCTACCCATCTCTCATTCATTATTTGTTTATTTGGTCAAGTTAAGGTTGGGGGTCACATGAGTGCGTCGGGAGCAATAATGCTCTGATACCAACTGTAAAACCCCTCGCGAAAGCGGAAATATAAACACATAAAAGTACCAAAAATGCAGCGGAATTAAAACTTTTTAGAAGATAAAACAACATGCGAGAAGTCTTACGCTAAAACGTAAACTGAAACTGAAACCAAGATAGATAAGTAACAGTACTAAGTATCAAACTGAAACATAAATAAATACATCAGCCGGGGATGGCACATCCCTACCGGCACCAAAACAAAAACAACATAAGTCTAAGAGTCTAGCTAAGCGTAAACGGGTAAGTCAACTGATGAACGGATCATCACTCGCTAGCTCTCCTGTAACCCTGATCTCCAACCCTGCATGTACCTACATACATGAAAACATGTACGCCACAATCAGTGGGGAGTGACTAGAGTTCTCCTAGCCACCTTTTGTGACAACACGTAACATATAAACAACACAGAACACTCCAACATATATCAACATGTGAAGCATAAACATCTCATCATCTTATCTCTTACTATCATGCGATTACTATGCACGGCTCTCAACTAACTTCATAAACAGATAAGAAGGAGAGCCGGTTTCCCTACTGGTTACCCAGTCGGGGGGTCTTTCAATCTAATCATTTATGAAACCGAACTAAGAGTCATCCAATGCCTTGGATGATTTAACCACAACTCATATAACAACTATAACATACTAGGCATATCTGACACTGTACCATCATCAAGGCAAGCAGATACAAAACAGCAAGTACAAAGGTTCAGAGGCGACATCTTAACGCATAACCTAGGTACTAAATAAATCAGCAAGTATAAAGGTTCAGAGGCGACACCTTAACGCATAACCCTAATACCAAGTTCACGTCATCAAGCAAGGACTCAGAGGCGAAAACTCAACGCATGGACCGGCTATTACCGAACATTAGACTCAGAGGCGAAAACTCAACGCATGGACTAACATTCAATTCACTAACACAAGTAAGGAACTCAGAGGCGAAAACTCAACGCATGGACCCCTACTACATCACAAGATACTAGACTCAGAGGCGAAAACTCAACGCATGTTCTAGCACCAAACACCTGCACTCCGGGTAAGGTATGACAACCTGACCGCCCCGTCGTGCAGTTGCTCTACTCGTCAGACTCAGAGGCCAGCTTAAGGCATGTCCTGACGCGATCACACATACATGTCTGGACTCAGAGGCGAAAACTCAACGCATGTCCCAGACACGACAAACAAACATGTATAGAACTCAGAGGCGAAAACTCAACGCATGGCTCCATACACGACAAACAAACACATATAGGGCTCAGAGGCGAAAACTCAACGCATACCCCTATACATGACAAACAACCTACATATTAAGTTCAGAGGCGACATCTTAACGCATAACTTAATACGCATCAAAACAATATCAATCAAGTCTATGAACTACTCTATAGTTCTACCCTTAACTTAATCAACACTTAATTGACCTCGAGAACTAAGATGAGGGAGAGCCGGTTTCCCTTTCGGTTGCCCGACCGGGGGGTCTCTATCCTTACTATATTCCCGAGCCCAATATAATGTTGCCCATCCTCCGGGGACCTCAAATACATGTCAAAGGCACACAAAACAAGTTTCAAGTAAAACCGATAAACCGTTTGAAAGTTACGATCAAATTAGGAAAAACTCAAAATAGCCTACAGGGGTCCCCAGCCGGTCGGCAGGCAGCCGGTCGGCCGGCTGGTGACCACCTCAGCCTCTTCGTTCTTTTCTGAAACAAAACACGAACTCCCAGCCGGTCGGCAGGCAGCCGGTCGGCCGGCTGGGAACTCAGCCTCCTTAAAAACTTGAAAACACGCAACAACAAAAACGTACTCCCAGCCGGCTGGCAGGCGGCCGGTCTGCCGGCTGGGACTACCCTTAAGTTTTCCAAACTATAAAATACAACACAACGCACTCCCAGCCGGCTGGCAGGCGGCCGGTCTGCCGGCTGGGAGACCTATTTCCTATGGTCTCAAAGTCTCGCGTAAAACACAAAAATCCCAAGAAACGCTCTCAGCCGGTCGACCGGCGGCCGGTCGGTCGACCGGCTCAGAGAGCCTGTCGCTGAAAATCGCAATTTCCCAACTTCACAAAACTTCATAAATCGACATGTAAACTTCAGAAATTACTACAAGCATGATTTGCCCAACATCATACACATCTAATATCACTATCTTATCAGCATACAATCCCCATAACAATCCTCAAGTGGAAATAACAAGTATCCGTCGCAATTTAGGAAAAACTGAAAATGCAATAAGGAACACATAACCACATCTTGGATCATAAATTCTTCACATATTATACATCCTAATCATGATACTAAGTCCAATAATCATAGAACTTGAATAAAATCAGAAGAACAACACCAAAATCACCAAGCATGCTAATATACACAATAAAGGCCGAGTTATCTCATTATCGTCACCTTTATGCTTATTCCGGCGATTGATCCTCCTCAACCACGTAAGAGTCCACGTCGGGATCGTCAAGACCAACCCCTACAACAAAGAAAACGGTTTAAGAACACCAAAAACGAATTAAAGGCAAAACAGCCCGATTTTTGAAGTCGATAAAATGAAAAACGAAAGTGATGGATGTCTTGGAAATCGCGCGAGGATTCCGAAAATGTACTTACTTTCGCGATTTGATGAACGGATGATGGAGAAAACTCGAAAAGAAGGAAGGGTTTTATGGAGGTTTTGAGAGATTTAAAGTTACAGTGAAATGAAACTTGAGGGAGAAGAAGATGTCGACATATAGGGTTTATAAGGTACAAGTGGGTCCTTTCCGAATAATTAAATGGAACGAACCTTTAAACGGATATGGAACGAGTACCTGAGTCGGATATTTAATTATGCCAAGTTGTATTCGTCTTAAGAACTGGAGGTTCTTAAGACGGATCTTATTTATTAAATTAGAGTCTTTCAAAATAAATTACTAAATTATTATTTTTATTACTTAAAATACTTAAATTGCTTAAATTAGATTTTACGAAAATACGGGATGTTACAGCGTGTGTACCGGTTTACTGTTGTACTATTTTCTCCATTATAGTGAAGTTTGATCTCCTTGCATGGTGGACGTAACCAGTTATTTTACTGGTGAACCACGTAAGTCCTTGCGTCAACTTTATTTACATTCGTTATTTATTGTTTTTATCACCTTATCAATTAACTATTTGGGTAACGGGACGCCTCCGTTACAACACATATATTAACACACGGTGAAAACAAAATACATAACTTTTCTGTTCTTTCTTACATCTCGCCAAATCTAAACTAACTTTTATATTTGTTACTTTTTAATTATTTTAATAGGATTTTACTGAAATTGTGTAACACGGGTGTCACCCTTACATTGTCCTTTACATAAATGTGGGGATTACTTCATTATACAATTAATAATTTTTTGAGTACTACCCAGTTCAGAATTTTCTGTCCTATAGAAGTTAAAAATCATTTTTCTATAGCTAACAAACTACATTACTACTTCTCTAAAATGTACTAGTAAAATCATGGATATTACTCCGTATAAGATTGGCGAGGAATGCAATCGGTATCATAGGCAAGGCTAGTTAGCCATAACGAATCGGCTGAGACGGGTTGGTCGTCTTGATTTCTGTTCCATGTCCATTGAGCATGTGTTGTGTTCACCACATTCAGTTCTCCATGGCCGAAGCTTGCTTCTCTAAACATGCTAATAGATTGTTTTTCCAAGAAACTGAAACAAACAGCCAAATAATACAATATACATCCATTTATTTACCATTTTATATCTTTTTTTGCAAGTATATTTTAATGAAAAGCGAACAAAACAAAGAGAGTTTAGATTCAAACACTCACGTTGAAGCCAGGCCTTCACGATTACCACCGTCACCAATGGTAATATGTATAGGGCCACATTTGTCAGCCTTTTCTTTGTATACCCGAGTCTGTTAACAATAATGAAAAGATATGTTAAATCAATCATTTGTTTACAAATTTTATTTTAATTTTTATGTCACTATTTTACGTTTTATTATGATGTATAGAAATATTTAAAAAGTTAGGATTAACTTACAAAGCGTTCATAAGCATGCACATGGCCGGTAAAAACGACGTCCACCTTGGCATCATAAAGCAATTTTTCCATAGCAAACTTCATGTTAACAGACTCTTTTTCCCCTTGATGAGCCTTGTTAGAATTATACCATGGTGCATGGAGTAAAACGAAAACCCATGGTGTCCTCTTCCTATCAATCTTCTTCAAATCTTGCTCGAGCCAGGTATACTGGCTCGAGCCGGGTGCAAAGCTAATGTAAGACCCGAGCATGATAACATGCACCGAAGATGCAACGTTGAAAGAATAAAATAGATTAGATGGTGAACCACTTTCTTCGTAAGGCATGCGCCATCTTGCATTGTAGGCAATAAACGGAGTCTTATGAATTAACAGTATTTTTTCGACTTCATGGTTGCCTTGAGTCACCATCCATGGTCTTTGGCTAGCCAATGGCTCGACCATTCGGCCAAATGAGTCCCAACGTGGTTGCCAACAATCGGCGTAGGATAAGTCTCCCGGTAGTAAAAGCATGTCATAGTTTGATTCCGATATGTGTTCTAGTGTTGTCTTTGTCCATCCTGTTTGCCCTAGATCACCTACATTATTTACTATAGATCAAATTAAATGTTCGCAATTAGCTAAAAAAGTTTTTTTTTGTAAGGATTAAGGTGTCAGATAATTTTACCTCTGACCTATATAAATCTTGCTTTATTTTGATTTTAGAAGTCACGTCATGTCGAAAATTAGTGATTTTTGTTGATGTATAGTAAAGAATTTGTTGAACGTACCGGCAAGGACAAATTTGATAGGGAGTTGAGCAGGTGTAGTCTTGAGACGGAACTCACGAGATGCGTGACCACTACACCGGTAGTAATAAACTGTATTAGGGGCCAACGGTCCGATGACTGCCTCATGTATTTGGCCTGATTTGTATGCAATATATTTGTAACGTGAAGAACTACCCTCAACACTAGAGTCATACACTTTAGATCTTGTACCATATTCTACTTTCGAAGATGCTCCTTTTTTGTGTGTTATCCATGATATTCTCATTTTGTCTATTCCTACCTTAGATACATGTACCTGCACTCGGAACGCTTAATTAAGACAAAGTAATAAGCCACTTTTTTCAGTAACTGAATCGGTATTTGAAATTAATAAAGAAAATACGTTAAAAAGATACCTAACAGTTGAGTGAGATTTAGGGTGTGTTTCGATAGGCGGTTTTGGAGGGAAAAGAAAGGAAAGGAAAGTGAGTGATTTAGAATTCCTTGTTTGGATAGGGAATAAGGGTAGAAGAGAAATAGAGGGGGAGAGATTTGGAGGGATCCATTTTCTCCCCTCTAAGACAAATCAAAATCTCTCCATAGGAGGAGGGATTTGGAAGGAAATTATATCGAAACACACATAATTCATTTCCCCTCCCTTTCTCTTCCCTCCCTTTCCCTCCATTTTTGTTATCCAAACACACCCCACACCCGTAGGGTGTTTGGATACAATTTTAAGAGAAAAATGGAGGGGAGGGAAAGAGAGGTGAGGGGGAGGAGGGAAATGGAGGAAAGCGAAAGGGAAAGAAAGGAAAGAGAGGGGGAGTGAAAATGGGTTGTTTGAATAGCAAAAATAAAGTAGAGAGAAAGGGAGGAGGATGGAGGAAAAAGATGATTTTAGTGAGTTGGAGGATGAAGGGGTTGAGCCATATCATTTCTTAAATAAGAGTCAGAAAGTTTTTCATTCCAAATCTTACCGACAATGAAAAGATTATAGTTTGGTCTAATGGAGCGAAATTGAATCCTCACATTTCCCTCCCTTTTCATTTCCCTCCTTTCATATATTATAACCAAACAATGAATATTGAATCCATCCCTTTCCCTTCAATTCTCTCAATCCAAATACACCCTTAGATAAGAATAACGTATAGAATTAACCGAGACAGAGGAGGTATTATCTATTGGCAAAAGTTTCAAGGAAAACGATTATACAAGCAAGTTTCCCACACGGTTGCCTAATGCCTAAGCTAATATTCTTACGTCTATAAAACCTAATTTCCAGTCAGTTTGATGATGCAATTAACAAATCATACGAATAAAGCAACACTTATTTAGTTATTTATTATACTTCTCAAAACATTTCTCTTTTTAAGCAAAAGAGAACCTCATTGTTCGGAATATTTCACAATTCTAGTAAAGACGATGTTATACAATCCAAAGAAATTACGTACATACTTTTTTGAGACTTTATGGGGTGTACGTCTACCTTTTTAGAAAATCTGATGAGTTTTTTCCTCTTAAATTCACGCAATATAACAACGTTAACTAGTTTCGTTAAATTATCGTATTTATACATTTTAAATCGAGTAACCGTATTTGAAACAATTGTCATCATGGACAAAAGAGAAATATAAACAACCTATGTTAATTGTTAACGTAAGAGTCTTTTTTTCTAATTTTTCATTTTTCATTTTTCATTTTTTATTAATTTAAGGTTTTATCGATTATTTTCGAAATAAATGCGACACAAATCCTAATTTTCACTCCACCTTTAAAGTGAAATAGAAGTTTGATTCACTGTATATCGCCTGGCAATGTGGCGATCAATTTGATAGTTCCTTAAAATTGGCCAATTTTTGGCAACTCAAGTCAAACCCATCCTCATTAATAGTATACCAACCATGAAGTTAGCTCAAGTGGTAAGAGCACTCTTATCCCAACCATGAAGTTGGGGGTTCGATTCTCATCCGCGACATAGTGCGCTCATTTGAACCAAAAAAAAAAAAAAAAAAAAAAAAAAAAATAGTATACCTTAATTATTAATCTTTAGACTATTTTTGAATTTAAATTGGATTAGTTATCACAGCTTCGCAAGGATACGAATAGCATAATGCTCTTTGAATCTTGGATATTCTTATTTGGTAAATATATGCAATCTTTCACGTAACCAAAATATTAATGTTGCATTTAATTAAAATATGAATAGACCCAATAATTCCCAAATATCGTTAATAGAAATTATACCACTTTCACACCTGTATTATGTAGAGCCTCTTCATTTACGTTGATAGACCTTACTTTATCAATGTGAGAGATTGAGTGGTGCTGACTTGATACACCTTACATTTTCAATATGAGAGATTGAGTGGTACCGAGTTTTGATAAGGTGTACTTGTAAAAGAAAATTAGTATGTAACATGTCAAATTACAAAATTGTTATCTATCTTCTCTTCTAATAATCGGCAAAAATATACGAGTAATATAGTTAGAACGGAGTATTAGTCATTTATCATCTGATCTCACAAGATATATATTAACTTCGATTGTAAAAGAGTAAAGAGAATAGGTGAAAGAGAAGGTGGGAGAAAAGATAGATAGCAATCCTCGTTAGTCACTTGTACACTCATACTATTATTATTGTTCTTATAAAAATTTTCATTTAAGGCCAAAGTATTTGTCTAAGCGTAAGACGAGTAAAATAATAACTCATTTGCATATATAAAACAAACATCCTGTTACCCTAATTTTTTTCGTTTTTGTCTTATTTATATAAAACCGTCTTAATTTAGGACAGATATGTCCGTCACAAAATAGAGTTATTGTTCTTTTCATAACCCGTGTAATTTGAAAATAATTTCGTCATGTAAACCAGTGAAATGACTTTCCGTCACATATTTAACTAATTATTCGTTCAGTTGGTCCCACTAAAAGGTTCGTTAGTCTCTAGAATCGGATGAGATAACTACGTCGTACTAGAAAGTAGAAACTCCTAAATCCTCCTAATAACCTCACTTTAAGGCTTACTTACATAATCTGCTAATCTACCTTTCTTTATAAATATTCCCGGTCTATCTTTTGTTGGGTATAAAGAGCAAAACAAGAGGAATAAGTTAATTACTAAATAACAAGTGGACTAAGTTGTATATAAATGATCAAATTTATCATAAATTTATTACCGAACCCGTTTTACAATATATTTTTGTAAGCCGCTTTACCCTATATATTGGTAGAGTTTTGTTTAAATCATTTTCCGAAGAATTTATTTATTTGGTTTATTGATGGAGATGTGAGAACAACCCTTTTTTATTGATTAATACATTTATACTTCACATTCATAGCTTGAGTATTTTTCAGGAACCCATCGTCCACAATAAAAAAAAAAGATTAGGCAAACGTTAAATTTTGTGCTACCGTTTCAAAAATCAAATTGAATACCTAAAACGAACAAAGCTACAAAATGTATAGGTTCAACTTCATATACGTGATTGCGACATGGATTTATAATTAAACTGAACTAAATTGGAGTGAAACTCCATGAAAATTATTAAAGAGAATTTACATAAAAGAAGACGAATTGCGTACCTGCTGAGGAGTGGTGCAATCAACAAAATTATTTGGAAAAGAGAGGGTTTCTCGCGGCGGAGGACGGTTGTAGGATGAAACCCGGCTGGACAACGGCGCCCACATTGCCAGAAACACAAACACAATAACTATAAACCTTGCCATTAAAAATTTCTATCTGCTTTATTCAACTTTCGGTTGCATAAATCTGTTGTATATATAGTTGTGATATCAATCGATAATAGGTATATATATAGAGAGACGGAGTCTATTTGTAAATAAAAACAATGGGTTGCTTTTACATGTATTATTATTATGATTTATGAGTATTGTTTTTGACAAAAGGCAATCGAAATGTATGGCGGTATGATGGATATATATAGGGATTACGGAAAGTGTAAAGGAAGTTGAAATTTGGATGTATTAAAAATTGGCAGGGAGTAAGTTATTTGCATGGAGTATGTAGTATTGTTTGATAGGGAACTTCTGATTGCACTTGTTGCGTCGGCCACAGTTTATTTGACGCAAGTTTACGTCGACTATTTGAAAGTTACTTATACCGTGGGGCGCGGGTGTCCTCTTGCGTTAACGTGTAGGCAATAAAATGACAAACCACCGTGGATCTTTGGAGGGTTGATGTTCCTACAACAACATACGCATTATACTAATATAAAGATGTATGTAGGGGTGTTAACGAGCTGAGCCGAGCCCGAGTTTCGCGTTGCTCGGCTTGTGCACGATTACAAAAACTCGAGCTCGAGCTCGAGCCGATCTTACCCGAGCTTTAAAAAAATGCGCTCGTTACAAAGCTTGCGAGCTTTAACACGAGCTCGAGCCATACTCGAGCCAAATCGAGCCTATATAGAATTGTTTATTTTTTTTTATTTTTTTCTTCCGATATTTGTAATAACAAGGTTCGAAAACTTTTTGTAAAAATATTTAACAAATCAACAAGATATTTAATATATATGATACAAATATATAATATTGATAAAATAATTTTATAAAATATGAGCCTATTTTTATATAAAATATGATTAATTTCTTATGTAATCTCAAATGTTCGAGCCGCTCGCGAGCTTTTCGAGTCGAGCCAGCCTTTGCTCGGCTTGACTCGTTAAGCTCTCGAGCCGAGCCCGAGCTCGAGTCGAGCTCACACGAGCCGAGTTTTGACCGAGCCGATTTCGAGTTGCTCGCGAGCTGTCTCGTCTCATTAACAGCCCTGGATGTATGTACTATGAACCCAAAATAATAATCCATCTCTTTTGGTTATTTACTTGTTTTTAGTTTTGGCACAAAAACTAAGGAAAAAAGAATGTTGGAAGAGATTAATTATTAGATTAGAGTATAATAAATTGGGTGCGTAGGATCAAATTGATCATTAAATGTATTCCCAAAATGAAAAAATGGGTAAATAAATGGCCGAGAATTCGAGATAAACTAACTCACTAAAAGAATAATAGTCCGTACATTATATGTAATGAAGTTTAAACTTGGGGAGTTGGGGGTAAAGTGGTTAAGGGGTTTGACATTAAAAAGTCAAATTAAAAGGAGTTTACCTTTTTAAATATTGTATGTAATATGTAATATGTAATGAAGGTTAAACTTGGGGAGTTGGGGTAAGGGGGATAATAGATTTGACATTAAAAAGCCAAATTAAAAATAGAGTTTACTTCATTAAATTGTAGTAGTATAAAAAATAAGAAAACTTATATACATTAAGTTAGTGTTAGGTCTTCTCCGGGTTGGTTAAATTTCAAGTGCTTCCCGCCTTTTCGAGTCTTTTTCCTACGGGTCCTAAGCTTTTTATCATCCTGGCGTCGAGCTATTTTCCTGTGCTCGGGGGAGAAGTTTTGGCCCATATCTCTGAATGTCAATGCAATTGGCTTAAACCAGGGCTTTCGAGACATATTACCGAAGGGATTAAAGCTCCTTCAGATGGGGGCTTTAGACACGAATCTTGTAGAACAAAAGTCAAGAGGGTTCTTTTCAAGGCGATCCCACTTCTTCTCCTCTCGAAAACGTACTTGTTTTTTTTTTTGGTAAAGAGGAGTGGGTATAAGCCCTAACAGAAGAAGCAAAACAAAGAAAACGAAACAAACGAAAAACTACAAACACAGCTAAAAGCAAAAAACTAGAAAGAAAAAGGGCAGAAGCTAGGACCGAGATGCTGGTACCATCCGAGGCCAAGCAACCCCACTAAGATCTTGTTGAGCTAGTTTGCGGATTTGGGTCGGCACGTTGGAGAGGTCATATCGAACTAGTTTCTGTGATTGAAAGACGCCAAGATTGGCTAAGAAATCCGCACAAGAATTGGCCTCGCGATAAGTGTGATGCATTTCTACGATCCACGGCGAGTCACGGGTGAAGGACTGACAAATATTGATCATGTGCGAGTGGGCTGTCGGAACACTCGCAGGGGTTTCCATGAAATCTATAATAGTCTTTGAGTCTGTCTGAATAATGAGTCGCTCAATTTTTAACTCTATCCCGATCATCAGCCCTCTTCTTAACGCTGAGAGTTCCGCGCGAGTGACTGTCCCTTCCCCAAGTTTTTCAGCAAAAGCTCCCAAAATGAGGCCAGAGGAGTTACGAAATAAACCCCCAGCCCCCGCTGCTCCCGGGTTTCCCTTGGATGCACCATCAATGTTCAAAGCTACCCAGTTTTCCGGAGGAGCGAGCCAACGAACGAAAGCCTCAATTCTTTGCCTTCCCATTCCAAGCTCCAATTTTGTGTTCTCTTGTGCAATATTAATTTCCCATATACGTTGTATAAGAAAATTAAATTGGTTGTGAGGAATGTTCTGTTCCTTACCGAAAACCCGTAGATTTCGCCATTTCCATAGCCACCACACTACCACTGTAAACTTAGACGGCCAGTTTTCAATGTCCGGCGATTTTGCAGCAGATAGGTTGTGAATAACCCAGTCCCGAATATTGTCGATGCTAAGGAAGTCAGGGGTCGTGACAATCGGGAAGTACGCCCAGACCTTGCGCGCTTCAGTACAATCTCGTAAGATGTGTAGAGCTGTCTCTTCTGTGACCGGGCAGACATCACAACAAGGATTATCCGTCAATCCTCGTCGCACTCTATTCGTATTAGACATGATCCTATCGTGGAGAAGCAACCAGAGAAAAACACGCATTCGTTGAGGTGCCCATGTCTTCCACGGGATCTTCCAAAAAGCTTCTGACTCATCCGCCTGTTCATTACGAATAATCCGTATTGCTGACTTGATAGTAAATTTCCCGGATGATGACGCAGCCCAATATAATTGATCTTCGTTTTCCTCGCCTGGCTGAATTTCGTATGAAGCAATCGTATGTAGAATATTATTTGGTAAGAGCTCTGCAAATTCAGCCCATTTCCATCCTGTTTCATTATCCCACATATCTCGTACTGTAGCCGATAACGAGTGCGGCGGAATTGTAGCTTCAACTTTGTCTTCCAGGGGCTCCTTAAGAGCCCATTTGTCTTTCCAGAAATAAGTCTGTTTGCCATTTCCAATAGACGACTCCAGCCCCGTGCGAAGAACTTCCACCGCATCAACGACCCCTTTCCACAAATTTGAGCTATTTTGTTTTGCAACAAAAATTCCTCTATCACACCGGCCTTTACAATACTTGAAACGCAATACTCTTGCCCAAATTGAGTTGGGTTCCGTTACCAAACGCCACCCTAGTTTTGCCATGAAAGCGGTATTCACTTGTCTCATCGACCTCAATCCCAAGCCTCCGTTTGTTTTTTCCTTCGTGACCATATCCCAAGAGACTAGACTCATTTTTCGAGTGTCCTCATCCCCTCCCCATAGAAACCTACGGGCTTTTTTATCTAGTTCATCACAGATAGAGCGAGGAATTTTTGCAGTTTGCATTGAGTATGTAGGAATGGTGGAGAGTGTGGATTGTACAAGAGTGGCGCGGCCACCTAGCGAAAGGGTTTTTGTTTTCCATCCGGATAATCTTTTATCCACTTTGCGAGCAATGAAATCAAAAGTCTCTTTTGTGACTCTGCCATTGATAGTGGACATGCCCAAATACATTCCAAGGTCTTCCGTCTTAGCAATGCCGAGTTCAGGCGTGATATCATTCATATCTTCCTCACGTGTGTTTGGCGAAAAGTAAACTTTCGACTTGGCAAGACTAATTCGTTGTCCCGAAGCTTTGCAAAACGCGTCTAGACACTGTTTGATAGTCTCAGCTTGATTCATTGTTGCCTCACCAAACAAAATAATATCGTCCGCAAAAAACAAGTGGGTAAGGACCGGACCACACCTACTTGTTGGGAAACCGCGCCACTGTCCTGCGTGAGAAGCATGTTCAATGAGATGACTGAGTTTCTCCATACAAATTGTGAATAGGTACGGGGATAGCGGGTCTCCTTGTCTTATCCCACGAGTAGGCACAAAAGACTCTGTCCTTTCCCCATTCCAAAGGATACTAAGTGAGGTCGAACGAATGCACAACATGATAGTATGAACCATCTTCTCCGGCAGTCCCATGTCCAATAAGGTGTGCTCAATGAAAGGCCATTCAAGTTTGTCATAGGCTTTTTCTAAATCCAATTTAAGAGCCATGAAACTTTTCCTTCCTTTTTTCAAACGCATTGAATGCAAAACTTCTTGTACAAGAATAATATTGTCCGTGACTTGTCGTTTTGGGACAAAACTCGTCTGCATAGGGCTGATAAGGTTTGGGAGAAGAGGTTTCAATCGGTTCACAATCATTTTGGTAATAATTTTATAAGTCACATTACACAATCTGATGGGTCGAAAGTGGGAGACGAGAGATGGGTGATCAATCTTGGGAATTAAGGATATAAAAGTCTCACCTAGATCATCCGGGAAACAATTCTCGTGAAGAACTTGAAAGATCATGTTGTTAACACTTGGGGATACAATTTCCCATTGCGATTGGTAGAAAAGTGCTTGAAAACCATCCGGCCCTGGCGCCTTATACGGGGACATTTGAAATAATGCACAACGAATTTCCTCCACTGTGTAGTTTCGTTCCAAAGCCAACCTCTCTGTCTGCGAAATTTGGGGAAAAAGACCCAGAAGCATATTCGAGAGATCGATATCCGCAGTCTTCCCGGCAAAAAGACTTTTAAAATATTCAATTACCATGGCTTTTACTTTCTTCCCATCCCAGACCCAGTTACCCGCCGAGTCCTGTAGGCTTTCGATTCTATTGCGGCGACGTCTGATAATGGTGCTTAATTGAAAGAGGCGTGTATTTCTGTCCCCATCACAAATAGCTTCCATTCGCGATTTTTGAAACCAGAGCAATTCCTCCTTCCGAAGCACGTCATCTAACTGTTGCTTCAGTTTCAATTCGTATTTGAACAGAAAATTAGCCCCCCCTGCCGCAATCTTATTTTGGACCCCACATAAACGACGTTCCAGGCTTCTTTTTTTCGAAAAGATATTTCGAAATATATCATGATTCCATTTGTGAAGTTGATCAGCAAATGAATGAATGAACGGGAACAAGGGTTGTTCATTATCCCATTTGTCCTCAACAAATTTAGCAAAGAGTTTATGTTCTAACCAAGCAGTTTGGAATCAAAAAGGCCGTAACATTCGTGTTATAGGTGCAAAACCAGTGGAACTTACCATTATCGGGCAATGATTAGACTGATTTTGTATAAGATGTTTAAGGGAGCCTTCCGCGAACATAAGTCGCCACTCCGAATTGCAAAAAGCGCGATCTAATCGAGCCCATTTTCGTGTGGCCACCGTTTGACCTCTAGACCAAGTAGAAATAGGACCAGCAAAGTCGAGTTCTAGCAAGTTGTTCCTCTCAACCCAAGAGTTGAAGAGCGTGCATCTCCATCGCATACTATCGCTATCACCATTTCTCTCAGACAAGAACCGGGTATCATTAAAATCACCCATAGCTAGCCAAGGTCGATTATTGGTTTTGGCGAAGGATTCCAACTCGTGCCAGAGCTCTTCCTTTTTCTTGGAGTCAGGGCACGCATAAACCGCAGAATAGAACCAAGGTACTTCCCCATTTCGAGAAATCTCCACTGTGATGTGATGTGTTGTGCGTGGGATATGATGGGAGTAACACTCACCTCCTCCGTATCCCAAAAAAGCCATATACCACCACTAAAGCCTTCTGCATCCACACGGGTTTTGCCAGAAAATCGGATTTGGTTGCAGACGCGTTGGGCATTATCGCCACTGATACGAGGTTCTACCAACGCAAGAACCTGGGGTTTGTTGCAAAAGATTAATTCTTTTAACATGTTCATGAACTCTGGACTGCCCGCACCTTGAACATTCCAAGTCATGAGTCTCAATGGTTTTTTATGACACAAATTATTTGGGAAACGATCCATAAAGCAACCAGGAAGTGTATATCCAGAGGATAAGAAAGCTTCAGAGACTCTGCTGAGAATTCGCATCACCCAAGGGGTGACTGTCACCACTATGTCCGATTCTGGGATTGTCCGGTTTGGGGGGAGTAAAGGACCTATGTTCATCTCCACTTGGTGCGCTAACGGTGTCGCCGTGATCACTACAGGGTCTGCCGTTAGTGACATTAAGGAGAGGTGAAGAGAGGGTGGGATTGTCTGGTAACGGGTAAGACGAGTCTGATCGGTTGAGAATTCTAAAACCATGGTGAATGGGGGATTTCGAAAGGTTCAGTCGTGAAGCTTTCTTGTACGATGTTCGGGAATTTTTGTTGGGCGTGAGGGTAGGATTGTTAAAGTTTTCTTTAAAAGGAGGAATATTAGTGGATTTGGGAAGTTTTTGTTTTGGAGTAATGGTTGGAGCATGAATTGGAGTAGGATATGGATTCATCAGAGCATCTCCAAAATTTAGAGGGTCAATGGTAGGCATTGAAGTTTGACCGAGCATAGGAATATTAGCAAAATTATTCTGCTTTGACTTTGGAAAGTTTTCCTTAAGGGTGTCATTAATTGGATGTATATCTTCATTCAGATTAGGTAAACAAAAATTTGGAGTATCTTTTACTCCATCCAAATTTTCCAAAAAATCTTGCGTATCATTAGGAGCCCTGAATTGAGAATCTTTGTCTTCTGAAGTTTTTGGTGACCCGTGTGGGCTATCCATCAACGTTTCCATGACCACTTCTTCCTCTTGGCTCGTCTTTCGTGTTTCATCATTGTCTTGACTTGGGACTTCTACCCTTACCCCACTAGCATTACCATAGCCGTGGACTGCTTCTTGCTGCAATGCATCAAATCTCGATCCTCATACCTTAGTTTTGGGCGGCCCCGAGGTGTTAGGGGTGTGTTTTTCAGGCTCACCATTACTCTTATCTTTTCCCACCTTCGCAGGCTTTCGTCTACTAGGTTTTTTTACCTGCATCCAATCACCATAGACGTCATTCAAGTTACCCTTGTCTATGGCATCATTTCTGCGTATTGTAGTGTTATTAACAAATCCTGCCCTTTCGCCAGACTTGTCGTTTGTGTCATTGAGGTTAAACATAGGACAATTCGAATCCACATGACCGAGTTTACCACATTTGTAACATATCTGCCGTAAGCCTTCATACTGAATTATCCAGACTTTGTCCTTCATTCTGAATTTAGACAGTAGAGGCTTCGACAGATCCACTTCAATACTCATCCTGACAAATTGACCCCTTTCGACTAGCGCGGTAGGTTGATCAATACGTACCACTTTTCCTATCTTGGCTCCAATCTTTCGAAGAATGTCTTCATGATAGTATTCGACTGACAATTTTGGAATGCGAACCCAAGTAGTCAGGTACCTGATGGGTTCATCATTAGCCACAAAATTCGGAACCCACTTTCGAATGGTGAGGTAGTGATCACCAATCATCCAAGGGCCCTGGGTTAGAACGTGTTCATAATCCTCTCTATTAGTGAATCTTGCTACATAGTAGGAGGATCCTACATCCATAAGAGTGAAGCCCCCTTTGAGGTTCCATTTCTTTTTTATTTGTCAGAGTAGGGCAAAATATCCGATGTTTTTATCAAACATCTTGACAATAAGGGTGTCTTTCCAATGTTTTCGGATTTTGCTCTTCTCCTCTCTAGTAAGTAAAATGGTTGGACAAGTAGGGTCGTGTCACCCGCCCCTTCATCTATATCATCCTCTGATTCTTCCTCGAAAGCATCATTATTGGAGATGAGGAAGTCGGCTCCATGCCGGATGGCAAAAGACGGTGCAACCCCATTGTTTACCGAATCTCTGTATGACATTCGATTCATATTGCCCCGAATGAAATCCTCCACTTCGTTCTCTCCAGCCATATTGACATCCATGGAGATGTCATTCAAGTGTTGATCCGAGTGGTTTTGCATTTTGCATTTTTTCGTAGATCTCGAATTTTGTTAGTCTTCGTTTGGAGACGATACATTAGGGTTAGGGAGCATTTTTTCGTTTAAGAGTAAATCGGGATTGTTTAAATCCATTAATTAGTTGGTTCAGACGATAATTTTGGTCTTCGAAAACGTACTTATTAAAGAAGTTTGTTAAGTGGCAAATACAAATTTTGAAAAAAACACAAAATTATGGTGGAAGAACTCTTCTCCTATCTTTTTTTGTACTCCGTATTAATGAACAATTTCACTCACAAAGATCTCTTTGTAACTTATTATTTTATTTAATAATAGCATTAAGATTTAGAACGAAACTAGACATAAGAATTTCAACAATCCCGAGAAAAGAAAAATCAGCTAGAAACACTTCTAGTAAGAAGGAAATCTGGTGGGAGAAACCTAGAAATGGTTTCCTAAAACCAAATTTTGACGGATCAAGAATACATGACAATAAAGCTGCTTTAGGATATTGTATAAGAGATCATAAGGGTGAAGTCGTCTTGTTAGGAGCAAAAAAATGTGGATCTAATAGTATTCTTGTCGCAGAAGCTCTCGCTCTAAAAGAAGGTATTTTAGCCGCTAAACACTTAGGAATCTCGAAGTTAATTATAAAGGGTGATAAATTATGTGTTATCAACTCACTTTGTAACACTTGGCAGATCTCGTGGAAAATTTCTAATATTATCAAAGATGTGAAACTTGATAATTAAACATTGCTTTCGTGAAGCCGATAAGGTTGCTGACTTCATGGCTTCTGCTGGCATTCATGCCCAACTCTTACGAGGTGGGTTGAAAGTCGGTGGCTTCAACTTACCATACTCATTTGAAAGGATGAGATAGGTTAGTCCTATCCATGAGGACCAACCTAGTTTTCTTACCTTATCAAAAAAAAAACTCTACAACTTTGAGAACTCTCAAATTTAACTACTAGGTTCTCTCTCACAATCTCACCATTTGTGTTTTTGGTACAATTAGGGATGTCAATGGGGTGGGTTTTGGCGGGTCTCACCCCGCACCCTCCCCACGTGGGGCGGGTGTGGATAATGATTCGATGGGTCGTGGGGGGGGGGATGGATTTCAAAAGTATCATTCGTCGCGGGTCATGGGGCGGGTGCAGGTATCACATGAGACCCGCCCCACACCCGCCTTGCCTGCCCCTCCCCACATGTGACTTAAAAAATAAAAAGAGAAATTTTTTTTCGTAAATTAAAACTATTTTATCCATTTATCCACGCAAGTTAGACAACCCAGTAGTCAAACAGTCACTACTCATTACCCACCCAAATTCCCCAAATCCCCATTTCGACAAACAATATCCAACCACAAAAAGAAACTCTAAAAAAACAAACACGCGACATGTTTCATTGTATATTTGCATGCAAAAATATTTTATGGGTCAACGGAGCTCTAATTAATTGAATGTTAGGCGAGTAATTTGGCGGGTCAACGGGTACCCGCAAGACGGGGACGGTTTTAAAAAGTTCAACCCGCCGCGGGTCGTGAGGCGGGTGCAGGTGCAGGTGCGCATTATAGTTCGCGGGTGCGGGTGCGGGTGCGGGTTACCCCTCCTCCGCACCCACCCCGCCCCATTGACATGCATCCCTACTCCCTAGGTACAATTATGAGCAACCTAGTCAACCCTATTTATAGGGTAGTACAAATATCCTTCTTACCAAGAAAATAATCAATCTACCTTCCTAATTCTATTAGGATATACCTGTAATAAGCAACTTATCAATAAATTATTAATACTAATTAATATTCCATTTTATTCTACCTATTGTTTCCTTTTTTTGGCATAAAAATTAAGGAAATGAATTTAGATTACACAAAAAATTTCAAATAAGAAAAAAGAGAACAAAATCCAACTAACATGAAAAAAGAAATGGGGGACTACGTCTACACGTGGAATAGGATAGTAGCATAAACAAAAAACTCTTTCTTATTTGGCAAGAAACAAACATCCTACTATGTCTAGAACCCGAGACTTAATTTTCCTATCAAGCCTATTTCTTAACAAAACTCATCTTAATTAGGCTTAATATGATAGTCGAACAACTTCACCGTGACAAACTCGTCCTAACAAAACCTCCCCTAAAACACAAACCTCTCTACGATACTCGCACTCATATAGGTTTTTCATGTTTTTCCTTCTTACTATGACCACCAAAAACCCATATGTGATCATAATTCTTCTATCTCCTACATGACCATCGTACATTTATTTGTACCCAAGCGTATCTAATATTTCTATTGAGATTGAGTTCTGACCTAATTTAGACACATGTCAACCTCAGCTAGATGAAGTATTTGATTGTAAGGAAGCTTTATCTTGACTTCTCCAACTTCTTCAATAACCTTCACGTTTTCTCCAATAAGTAAAGTTCTTAACTTTCCCTCACACATCTCTAAGAAGAAAAACTTTCCTTCTTTGTACAAATAAGATAGGAATGCCCGAGGTCTAAGACCCGTTCTTCTTTAGCGTCGCACTTCTCTTATACCAAAAGCAAATCATCATCGTCACACTGGACCGCTAAAGCTGCAACTCCTTTTCCACAGACTCATTCAATAATTTTAAATCCTTCTTCACTTGGGACACTCATATTGAATTATGTCCAAATTCCTTACAATAGTGACACCTCACCTTATCACTACAAACAAAATCTCATAGCGACAAAATATCTGCGATGGAAATAAATTTCAATTTGCGACGAAGATATATATGCGACGGTTTTGCGACGTAATTTCCGTCGCAAGTAAATATACTAAACCACGCACAAAAAATCACTTGGCGGGAAAGTTTGCAACGAAATTTTCGTCGCAAATATTGATTTTTTGCGACGAAATTTAGCGACAAATTTTTGAGAGAATAGAAAGTCAGAGTCAAAGTCAATGTTTGTGACGAAATTTTCGTCGCAGACTTTTCTGACGGTCAACGTTTGCAATGGAAATTCCCTCGCAGAGTTGAAATATATGCCCCCGACATTTCCCCCAATTTTACAATTACAATCCCTAATTAAATTTCCCAATCGCAAATCCACCATCACCACCTCCTCCGCCGCCCTTTACCCCTACCCTAATCGTCGCCCCCGCTATCGCCTTCCTCCATAGTCCTTCCTTCTTCCTTTCTCATTTCTCCTTCCTTCCCACATCCCCTTTCCGCCACTCCCTCCTCCTTTCGCCCTTCTCTTCCTCACTCGTCCTTCCCCCTTCGTCTTTCCTTCTTCCCCCTCTGCCCCTTCCGCCTCTGCCTATCTGTCGCCGCCCACTACCTCTAGTCATCTTATTCAAGTATGTATACTTAGCTTAATTAATTAGTGTAGTTTTAATTTTATTCGTTTAATTAATTAGTTTAGTTTTGATTTTAGTGTCTATTTAATTAGTGTAGTATTGTTTGTTTATTTTAATTTCGATGTTTAGGATGTGAAAATGTTTATCCATGAAGTAATTTTTTATGTTTATGATGTAATTTTCTATGTTTAAGATGCTTATTTAAGTAATTTTTTATGTTTATGATGTTTTGTATATACATGTTAATTTCATGATTTTTAAGCTAGTTTATGATGTTTATGATGTAATTTTTGAATAGGTGTAATTCTTGAATAGGCCTCGTTTTGGGACTGTATTTGAATATTTCATATCATTTAGGTGGTAAATACTAGTTGTAACATTCCGCATTTTCGTAAATTATATTTTAAAGGTTTTAATTATTTTACGGAATAAAATAATATTTTAATATTTATTGAGAAAACATTTTAAAAAAAAAATCGTTAAGATCCGTCTTAAGAACCTTAAGTCCTTAAGACGAATACAACTTGGCAAGCTTAAGTCCGTATCATAAAACCCGTTCATATTCCAAACCCGTTTTCATTTAAACGGGAAAGGACAATATAAACCCTACAAGTCATTAGTGAATGTCGACATTTGCTTCTTCACCAAAATCATTTTACTGCATCTTCATCCTTCTCATTTCTCCTTAAAACCTCCAAGCTTAAATTCGATTTTCCATCATCATCCGAACTCCAAACCAAGTCAAATTATACATTTCTGAAATCCTCTTGAAATTTGCAACACATCTATCACTTTCAATTTCCATTTCATCCAACTTGAAAAATGGCCTGTTTTGATTAGAATCCGTTTTTAGCCTCTTAAAGCCGTTTTTCTTGATTGTAGGAGAAGGTTTAGAAGATCTCAAGGTGGTTGGTGTCGTCATTGAAGAGGAGCTTGGAGCAAAAACGCTTTAGAGGTGACGATAATGAGAAACTCGGCCTTTATTGTGATATTAGCATGTTTTCTTGGTTTGATTATGAAAATTTCTGATTTCACATGTTATTTATGTTGAATGAACTTAGAATCATGCTAGGAATACCCAAGGATGATGTTCGTATGCCTTGTTTGTATTTCAAATGCCTTTGGATTGATTTTCAGAAATTTCATGCTTAAGACGGATACTAAGTGCGATTATAATATGACCTTATTGTTGATTTGGTTGCTTGTATATACATCCTATGTGTGGTTTATATGCTGGGTAGTATATTAATGTTGCAATTTTGAAGTATTGGTAGCGATTCGATGAGGTTAGCGATATACGGTAAAACGCGATTTTTGGCTCAGTGACTCTGAGCGGTCGACCGACTGGGAGTGCATTATGGGATTTTTGCGTGTTTTGTAAATGTAGGGTATTTGGGTGCCCAGCCGGTAGGCCGGCTGCCTGCCGACCGGCTGGGAGCCCCTTCTTGTAGAATTTTGCGTAAGTAAGTTGGTGGGGTTTGGTTCCCCAGCCGGTAGGCCGGCTGCCTGCCGACCGGCTGGGAGCCCTTTTAGCCCAATTTCGTGTTTAGAGTAAAAGAAGGGAAAAAGTGGGTGTCCAGCCGGTAGGCCGGCTGCCTACCGACCGGCTGGGGGCCCCTGTTGCGTTGTTTTGCTTTTAATGAATCGTAAGGAGTTGGGTTCCCAGACGGTCAGCCGGCTGCCTGCCACTGACCGGCTGAGAGCCCTGTTTATTCTAAAAATCGTTTATAACATTTAAACGGTTAATCAGTTTTGTTTGAGATTCGTTCCGTGTACCTTTTATGTGTGTTTGAGGTCCCCGGAGGATGGGCGACACTATATTGGGTTCGGGAATAGAGAGAGGATAGAGACCCCCCGGTCGGGTAACCGAAAGGGAAACCGGCTCTCCCTCAACTTAGTTCCCGGGGTCAATTGAGTGTTGTTTAGAAGTATAAGAGATAAGAACTAAAGATTTAGTTTTTGAGTTGAATGCTTATAGTGATGCGTATTAAGTTATGCGTTGAGATGTCGCCTCTGAACTTAATACGTAGATTGGTTGTCATATATAGGGGTATGCGTTGAGATGTCGCCTCTGAGCCCTATATGTGTTTGTTTGTCGTGTATGGAGGTATGCGTTGAGATGTCGCCTCTGAGCTCCATACATGTTTGGTTGTCGTGTCTGGGGTATGCGTTGAGATGTCGCCTCTGAGCCCAGACATGTTTGAGTGATCGCGTCAGGACATGCGTTGAGTTTTCGCCTCTGAGTCTGACGAGTAGAGCAACTGCACAACGGGGCAGTCAGGTTGTCATACCTTACCCGGAGTGCAGGTGTTGGATGCTAGTCCATGCGTTGAGTTTTCGCCTCTGAGTCTAGTGTCTTGTGATGTAGTAGGGGAACATGCGTTGAGTTTTCGCCTCTGAGTTCCTTACTTTGATTGTGAATTGAGCGCTAGTCCATGCGTTGAGTTTTCGCCTCTGAGTCTAGTATCTTATTGATAGCCGGTCCATGCGTTGAGTGTTCGCCTCTGAGTCCTTGCTTGAGATTGTGAATTTGGTATCTAGGTTATGCGTTAAGATGTCGCCTCTGAACCTTTATACTTATTGTTTTATATCTGCTTGCCTTGAGATTGGTACAGTGTCAGATATGCATGACGATATTGATAATTAATTTATCTTGGTTATAGTTTGTTCATCCAAGGCATTGGATGACTCTTTGGTCAGTTTCGTAAATAGTTTGGACTGAAAGACCCCCCCACCGGGCAACCGGTAGGGAAACCGGCTCTCCTTCAAATGGTTTCCGAAGTTGGTTGAGAGCCGTGCATTAGTAATTGCATGATAGTATGAGATTCAGTTGATGAGATATTTATACTTCACATGTTTACATATGTTGGAGTATTCTGTTTGTATTTCAGTGTTACGTGTCGTTACAAAAGGTGGCTAGGAGAACTCTAGTCACTCTCCGCTGATTGTGGCGTACATGTTTACATGTATGTAGGTATATGCAGGTTGGCAGGGGTTGCTGAGAGCTAGCGATTGATGATCCGCTTATCATCTTATGACTTACACATTACGATAGCCAGACTATAGTTTTGATACAGTTGATGTTTTGAGTGCCTGTAGGGATGTTCCATCCCAGGCTGTTGTATATATTTTGCTTCAGTACTTAGACAGTTATACTTATCTATTTCTATTTATATCAGTTTCAGTTTTCAGTTTTAATTCACCTCGCATGTTTATGTTAAAAAGTTTTAATTCCGCTGCATTTTTAGTACTTTGTATGATTTTATTTTCCGCTTTCGCGAGGGGATTTACAGTTGGTATCAGAGCATTATTGCTCCCGATGCACTCATGTGACCCCCAACCTTAACTTGACCATATAATTGAATAATGAATGAGAGATGGGGTAGATTTAAGGACTTATATTGTAGTTTGTTTGTGCCTTGTTAGGAATACGTCTAACGGTTTATTCTCTTATGATTGAAGGATGACAGAGCCAACCAATGATGAGAATGCTGAGACGCAAGCCCTTATTCAAGCTCTTCAGGATTGCATAGCTAGGTCGTCTATGCCCTCTTCTTCACTTCAAACCTCGGGAAATGACAATTTTACTCTTTCATGAACGGAAATGACCATTTTACCTCTTTTATTTCATATTCCCAATTTTCGTTTTTTATCTCTAAATTCAATTGTCTCTCTCAATCCTGCCACCTTATTAATGCCTCTCCCGCCTCAGACGCCAACCACCGCGATTGATCCAGCGAAAAAACGTCAAAGAATTAAATGAATGGTAGGATTTAGGAGTATTTGACTATCAGCATCTTCAAACTTAAATCTCCCCACTTTCTAATACATACCCTCCCTATACGCGGGAGTTCGATTCCGCGGCATATACCCCGATACCTTTTAGACCTCACACATAATCCCCAATTTCTCCCCAAATCAATTTAAGTTTTGCGATTTTTATTCAATTTTTGCGATTTTTCGCCGGATCAATCACCAGATCTTTTGTAATTCTCGCCCTTTAAGGTTCCGTATCCAGTATCATGGATGATGCAACAATCGTGGCTGGTTCATTTGGACTTCCGATAGAAGTGCTGAGGAAATCCAAATAACAATCGAAAAAAACAAGAATAAGGACAAAAATGAACAAAACAGAAAACAATTTAAACAAACCCTAATTTATTTAGTCTAAATCAATTTCTTAATTTCATATAATATACTCCCTCCACACACCTAAGATTATCCCATTTATTTTTGCACAAGAATTAAGAAACTTGAATAAACAATGTAAAACTACTGTAAAAGTAAGAAAAACTTGCAAGTGGATAGGGGTAATTGAGTGACATATATTGTAAATAAGGGGAGTGCAAAAGAGGGTCTTTTTACAAAAATAACCGTTTAACTCAAATTATTTTTCAAAATGATCATTTTATAAATCTAATTACCAGAATGACCATCTAAGTTATAAAGTTACCATAAAAAAGCTAAAGCAAATTTGTTTGTCAAATTTATTTATATTCCCTTAGAATAATGTAAATATAGACATATAAACTATGCCAAAATTATACAAAACTGAAAAATATTAATTTTTCAATATTGTTTTCAGAAAATTATGAAAACTATATGTTGACCCATGAATCTACTATTGAGTTTTGAGTAAAAGCCGGCAAATATTTTTAAAGTTTAAAAGAACATGTAGTTTTATAAATAGAAATAAATACATTTTTATAAAATATTGTTTACAAAAAATAAGAACATGCAAAAAAAACATGCAAATTCACAAAGCGCTATAAAAAATGGAAGCGTAGTATTTCTAATAATTTAGCTTTTATTAAATATTAATGCAGATTTTATAGATAATATCAACTTGTAAAAAGATTAAAAAAATAATTTTCATTTATTATGAAAGTGAATGATTTATCATGATACACTTCAAAAAAAATTAACTAAATTTGTTATTATGGTTAGTTAAAAGGTATAGTCATATTACTATATTATATAGTCTGGTAAATAGAATAAACATATGGTCATTATGGTAAATAGTTTAGATCACATGGTTATTTTGGCAAAAGACCCTGCAAAATCATTAGGCCCATAATTGAGTGGCATATATTGTAAACACGGGAACTACATAAGGACCATTTGGTCATTTAAATGACCAAATAAGGAAAATTGAGAAATGGGAAGAAGATAGATGTGTTGTCAAATAAGGGAAATGAGATGATCTTAGGTGTGTGGAGGGAGTAATTAATAAAGGTAGATATTAGAATTATTACTTGATCGATACAAGAACTAGCATCCATACTTGTGTAATTTTGAGGGATTTGATAAATTTGATTAATTTTGGGAGGAGAGAATTAGAAGAGAGAGTTTTTTTTTTTTGTTTTTGGGCAATTAAAGGGTATAGAATGGAAATAATATAAAAAAAATCCATGAATGAGTAAAACTCGTACATAAATGAGCAACCACGCTCCTTTAATGTTCTTTGGATATTTATATAGAATGACAACTGATTCCATATAGTGTATTTGGAGAACGGTAGGGAAGTGCTGCCGAATTTTGTCTTATTACAATCAAGAAAAAAGACGGGTATTAACTAATGGCATGAAATATTCAAAAATAGGTTTTGGTGGGAGAGATAAAAACCCTAATATATACATCCAAATTGTTTTTTGCAGGTTGGTGACGTTGTTGTTGTTGTTGTTGTTGTTGTTGTTGTTGTTGTTGGTGGTGGTGGTGGTGGTGGCGGCGGCGGCGGCGCTGCTAGTATTCCTAGTAGTCCTAGTAGTTGCTATTATTGTGAGTAATTGTTATTGTTGTTAGTTGTTGGTTGTTGTTGTTACTATTTTTGTTAATAATTGTTATTTGTAAACATATATGTAGATTTGTTATAAAGAGTTTAGAACGAAAATGGATGTATGAAAGGTTGGATTTTAGAAAAAAATTAAGGCACGGGTTCGTAATGAGTGTTAATGAATTCATTGATTACGTTAAGCAACAACACAAATTCAATCAAAGTAAAGAAATTAGGTGTCCATGTACTCAGTGCAAGAATAAAAAGATTTTAGTTGAAAAAGAAGTAGAGAAATACTTTGGTTAGAAAAGGCCAACAACTCTTTGCAAGATATTATTATTATTTAGTAAACTCATTTAGTAATTACTTAATTGACACTAAACTTTTTATGTTTTTTTTAGACCAAGATTAAATCAAAGAAAAACTCAGTTGGAAAGTGAAGGGGTCGAGAACATCGACGATAATGAGATTTATGAATAATGTGGAGGGTTTAATGAAAAACGGAAGAGATATGGTGCAGAAAATGATGTACCACACCTTTGGGAACGCCATCGCCACTCAACCGGTGGCGTCAGTTTAACTTCGTACACCCCATGTTTTATTAGTAGAATCGTTAATGAGCATGCTCGACTAAGGCAACAAGAGGCCGACCAATCTCAAACGATTAAGGCAATACATGAGTTCTTGAGTAAACAAGGTTTAAGACTCAAAATTGTAATCCGGGAGGTACATCTCAAGGTCGACGTGACTTTGATGATTATGATGGCGATAATGATAATGATATGTGTAATACTACTCCCTTAGACGAATGGGTGTACTAGGTCCAGTCAGCCATACTCGGTCGAGTACACCCTTGTCAAAAGAAAGGACCGAGTTTGTTCGTTTGTACTCGGTTGGGTACTTTGAGTACTTGGTCGAGTACATCGTACTCGATTGAGTACAATGGTCCCGTGTCGATTTCGTGATAGGTTAATTAAAGGAAACGGGAATTGAAAATATTAATTTACTTTCGTTAAACACTTCGTTAATCAGTTTCCTCTTAAGAACACAAACTCTAATCCTGTGGTTGGCCTACCGGAAGCATAGTCGTGCGTCGATCATCTTAGACTGTCTTTCCACCGTTTTTGCAAGTCAGTTCTTTAGTTTCCTTGTCAGTTCGCTAAGTTAGGGTTTATAGTGCCTTAGTTGGTTAGTAATGAGATTTATGATGTGTTAGGAGGAGGATTCGTGGAGGAGACTTTGTAAGATTGCTTGACGTTATTGCCGTGAGGTAGGGTTTCCCTACTCATTTATTTGTTATGTGTGTGACAATGTTTTTGCTATGTTTTATTAGATTGATATCACGTGATTGTATATTGCCTTGAGATTATGGAAGTTATGTTTGAGACCATTGACGGGAAATAGCCACAATCTTAAGATCGCCCTTCGTGGTTTCCGCCATGGAGAGGATGTGCATATTGAGGATCTGGATACCGCTAGTTGCGAGCAATCAGGGTTGATGGTGGGACTAAAGGTTGCCACTGGAGATATTATTTGAGTATTGGTGATATCATAGAATTGTGAATTAAGATTTATGAGTATACATTTTTTGTGAATTAAGGTGGCATCTTATCTTAGCATTTTTAAATCTCGTTAAGTATTCATCGACAGGTTCTCATGTCTTTTGCTTAATTCTTGGTAGGTCGTTAATGGTTATACTAGGATCTATCCTAGTGAAATGATTATGGAATTGGTTTTTCATGGTCTCCCAATCTGGTATCAAATTGGGTGCTAAATGAACATGCCAACTGAAGGCAGTTTTCGTCAGCGAACTACGGAATAACCTTAGCTTAAGAAAATAATTATCAGCGGCCTCGTTACACTGGCTCGTAAATCGAGTCAAATGTTCCATCGTTGACATTTCCCCATCTCCCAAGAATAAGGTGAAATCAGGGATCTTATACCATGGCGGATATGGATATTGTCCTTTTACCCATTTGGGGTACGGTTTCTCATGTCGTACCCTTCGATTCCTTTTATTACCAACGTGCATATGATTTTCAATCATATGTTTAATCTGCGCCATAAATGGCGTCAGAATAGCACCATAAGTTTGCCCTTGATCAGGAAATTGCCCTTGATCAGGAAATTGCTCAGGTGGATATTGGTCAGGTGGATATTGATGAAATGCGTTCCCAGGATTGTTAATACGACCCGTTTGGCTAATGTTTTGCTCGTGGAAATATGGATCGTTATGTCCAGTGTCATTACCAACACACACCTACTCTCTGAAATCCTGAGGCTTCGAGGTCCACCTATGATCCTGTTGGGGCTGGTGTCCTTGACAATTAAGTACAATGACTTGTTAAATCTCTTTAAGGATCACAAGGGCATACTTCAGTATTATTACCAGTTGATCCACGTTTATCAATAACGGTTGGCTTGCTAGATAAGTTTGACGTTATTGTCATACGGATGGCGGTGATCAACTGGTCCTTATACGTCATACCTATAGGACACGTTTGAAAGATGTGAAGGTATGAAAATATAGTCACATTTATGTCGAATATGACTAAACAGTTAGTCAGAGGTATTGACTATTAAATTAGTCAATAAGATGTTGAGATTATTATTTAATACGGATTAAATAATTTTAGCTAATACGGATTACATGTTTAATTCGTAAAATTAAATATAAGCAGTTATATTCAATTAAATATTGTATTCGCGTATTAATATAAACAGTTATATTAATTTGGGTAATTATACAATATCGTAATTTTATCAGGCCATTATTAATACATCGACTGCATTAATACCTGATAACACGTATGCGATTTATAATAAAAATCCCGCGAATAATATTTAGCTAATCGGGTCGAATCACGCAAAGGAATAAGGTAAGAGTGGATAAAGCCCACACGCACCCAACCCAATTCGGCCGGCCGACCTAGATGCTACATAAGGAGAGTCCTTCTCCTTATGTCAGTAACTGTTGAATCATAATTCTCACAATTAGGGTTTTGAGAGCATTCTTCTCCCAAAACCTCAGATCTCACATCTAAAACCTCAAAAGCTCTCCCCATATTGCAAGGCAATTGGAGAGTATTTTCTAGCACACGCGGCATCATCTCAAACAAAGTCTTGGGTGCAAGTTATAGGAGGGAATTTACTTTAATTCCTGTTCTTAGGCCTATTCAAGCAAGGACCCAATGTTGTACTCTTTTTCATGTTTTTATTTATCTTATGACAATAATCACAACTGTAATTTTCATTATAATCCTGCAAGTTTAGGGCGAATACATGCTATATTCCCCACAAGTGGTATCAGAGCCAGGCCATGAAATTTTACTTTTGTGTTTTTCATAAAGTTTTAAAACCTGAAAAATCATGTTCTGTCGCTAAGTCGGTCGATCGACCCCCTGTTGCGGTCGGTCGACCGCCTCCTGCGTATTTTTTCTGTTTCGACAGCTTTTCTATTGTGAGTAATCGATCTTGTTTTCGATTCCTGTTTACATATTGTTAATTAATCGATATTCTTGACAATATGTGAACCCTTGTTGATGTTAATTTTGATTTACTCGTTTTAATCAAAGTTTAAAAGGTAAAAACTTGTTTTGATTTCAAAAGTTGCAGCGTTTTGCATTTTCGAAACTCGTTTTTACTGTCTGGTGGTCGGTCGACCTGATTGATAGGTCGGTCGACCGCTTATGCTGTTGCAGAAAATTCCTGTTTCTCGTCTGGAGGTCGATCGACCCCTTGTTGAGGTCGGTCGACCTCCCCCCTGTAACAGACTCGTTTTTTTTATTTTTTCGAAAATAACCTGTTTTTTTTTCCCATGGCCTTTAGTAATATACTATATACGGAAATAGTATATTATTAATTTTGTGAAACGGTTCACCCTCGTTTGATACATATTATTTTAAAACGGTTTAAGATAATAGGATTATAAATTTATTAAAATTGGGTGATTAAAACGGTATAATCACATAATTTTAATCCCGTAAGGTGGTTTGGTAAAAAATTGTTAATCATAATAACTGTATTATGTCATGTATAAATTTTATTTTTAGTTGATGCATTTTATTTATCGTCTTGTTGAATGCCTTATGAATGCTTTCAATAACGTATTTATTTTTGCAAACAGTTGTAACTTAGTGTGGCCTTAGAAGATTGTGTTACCGTAATGATGGAACACAGTCTTGCTTGTAATTTTGAGATCTTGTATCTCCGTTTTGGGTTTTTGCCATGTAATTGCTTTTGTATTTAAATTAGAATGTAAATAGGGTTATATTTGTAATTTAAATTAGTAATTTTGTGAAGACCAAAGACGGAGACCGGATGCTCACTCCCGCTGCAAAGACCAAGATGGAACATCAAGACAAGCTTCTAGGGTCCAACGGTGGATTCCAAAGTTGTTTTTATGTTTATTTTGGTAGGATAGGCCACACTAGGACTTTTATTTACGTTTATCGCATTTATTTTATGCTTTCATTGATAATAGCTTGCATCATATTCCGCCTAAAACCAAACCACCTATAACATGCCTGAAAACTGACTCATGTAGAGGTTACGCGTTAGTTTTCTGTGACAATACAGATGTCACATGTCAATTGCAAAGCCATCACTTTATTTCATTCATTCACGCATATGCTAGATATTAGTTCACTTAAAATGGATAAATAAAAGTTGATGGGGTCTTCCTCGTATAACCAAAAATTGAGAATAGTCTTTATAAATCAGACTCCCATGAATCCCTTCTTCGTCGGTAGGCATAATATGACCCCTTCTACGTCGGGTAAGTGGAAACAGATGATTTATTTTATCTCAACATCATGGTCACTCGATACTATCTAGCGACTGAGATGGACTAATAGATAGGATTTACGGAAATCTATCGACCAAGAGTTCCAACGGTGGAATTAGCCAAACTGTGGGCTTATATATCAATATACGGAAATTGAGTCTTGGGATCGTTTATATAATTCTTGAGGGAGATCAATTATATAAATGCATGAGCCTACGAGTTTAAATACACTTTAATATAGACTTAAATCACAGCAATGAGTTGCTTATATGGTTCTGTTTTAATTATCTTCTTTTCAGTGTAGAACACGTTCAAATTAAACTGTTGTATAACTAAATGGCTGGTGAAGACCCAATGACAAGTGCCAAGCTAGCACGTGAATCCTGGCTAAAAGCCTTCATGGACTCCATGAATCAGTCTACTAGACTGAGGAATGATGGGTCAAACTTCTCTGACTGGGAGGCAGCACTACGGAATGCTGCCATTGCTGACGGAAAGCTCAAGTACTTAACTGAGCCCATTCCGGCACACCCAAGAACTGGAGCTAGAGCTAACGAAGTTCGCGCTCATAGCGACTTCGTCATGGAAGCGGGTGCGATAAAGAACGTACTCATCTATGCAATGGAATCCAATTTGCAAAGACGCTTCATAGCCCATGGTGCAAACAAGATTTTCACCACGCTCACTAACGAATTCTCAAAGGCTCCGAGAATCGTTTCTTATGAGCATACATGTCACTTCTTTGAGGCGAAACTCCAGAAGGGCCAAGCGGTTAGCCCACATATTCTCAACATGATTGAGAATATCGAGAAACTGGAGGCCCTAAACTGCAAGATCAGTGAGAACATAATCGTTGATCGAATGCTTCATTCGCTTCATGATGGGTTCGCCCTCTTTAGGGCCAACTATTACATGAACGACATGAAGAAGACTCCTCATGAGCTCCACTCCCTTCTCGTACAGACCGAGAAGGATCTGAAATTAAGTGGGAGCGTGAAGCAAGATGCTCTCATGATCTCCAGTAAGGGTAAGGGTAAGGGTAAAGCTAAAGCTCAGGGCGACCTAACAGTAGGCAAGCCCAAGTTTAAGAAGTCAGGATTTACTAAGAGTGGGCCAGGTGAGTCGAGCAACTCACATGGCAAAACAAAGAGCAAGGATACTAGCATGGAATGCCACCATTGCCACAAGACTGGGCATTGGAGGCGCTCATGCCCCGTGTATCGTGAGGACATTAAGGCAGGCCGCGTTACTCCTGTTGGTATGTCTTCTTCTTCTTTTATTCACATGATTGAGATTAACCATGCAAGTTACGGAACTTGGGTACTAGATACTGGTTGTGGTTCTCATCTATGTAATCATGTGCAGGGCCTCCGAAACCAAGAACCCCTAATCAAGGGTGAGGTTGACCTGCGTGTCGGGAATGGAGCACGTGTTGCTGCAGTCTCGAGGGGAACATACGTGATCCAGCTTCCAAGTGGATTCGAGTTATCTTTATATAACTGTTATTATGTTCCTTGTTTGTCCAAAAACATTATTTCAGTTTCTGCGCTTGACAAACTTGGTTTTTCATTTGTAATAGAAAATAACAGTTGTATTTTCTCATTACACAATATGATTTATGGCAAGGCAGTTTCCATGAATGGAATTTATGTTTTAGATCAAACCACTGAAATATTACATGTGAATAATAAGAGATTAAAGGTAGGTGACAAAGATCAAACTTACCTATGGCATTGTCGTATGGGACACATAAATGAGAAACGCGTAAAACAGCTCATACAGAATGGAGCTATCTCAGCCTTTGATTTCAGATCATATGGCACGTGTGAATCATGTCTCATCGGTAAGATGACTCGTATTTCCTTCAAAGGTGTTGGAATGCGCGCTGCCGACCTATTAGGACTCATACATACGGACGTATGTGGCCCTATGTCGATCAACGCACGAGAAGGCTATAGGTATTTCATCACTTTCACGGATGATTTGAGTAGATATGGCTATGTCTACTTAATGAAGCATAAAAGTGAATCCTTTGACAAATTCAAAGAATACCAGAATCGGGTACAGAACCAGCTGGGAAGAAAGATTAAAGCACTACGTTCTGATCGTGGTGGTGAGTATCTTTCACACGAGTTTGATCAACACCTTAAAGACTGTGACATCGTGCTACAGTTGACTCCACCTGGAACACCACAATTAAATGGTGTGTCCGAACGGAGAAATCGAACTCTACTCGATATGGTTCGATCCATGACGAGTCACACCGTTGTGCCTGATTCATTGTGGGGCTATGCTCTTTTGTCAGCCGCTCTAATACTTAACCGAAGTCCGTCTAAAGCTGTTGACAAGACTCCAAACGAATTATGGAAGGGAACGGTCCCTAACTTGTCCTTTATTCGGGTTTGGGGCTGCGAGGCTTATGTCAAGTGGAGACACGAGGATAAGCTCGGCCCGCGATCGGTCAAGACATACTTTATAGGTTATCCAAAGGGAACTTTTGGTCATTACTTCTACTCGCCAACCGAACAACGTGTTTTTGTTGCGGCTAGTGCGACGTTCTTAGAGAAAGATTTTCTCAAGAACAAGTCGAGTAATAGAACCTTCGATTTATCGGAGGTTCAAGAACCAACTACCGAGCAACCATTGGAGGAAACAGTTCCTTCAACCGAGGCTGCGGTAGATATTCCTGAGGAACCTAGGAGGTCGGGAAGAGTCTCCATTCCTCCGGACAGATACATTGGTATGGTCGAGGAACATGATATGGAGGACGTCTTACTCCTAGAGGGTAATGAACCCTCAACCTATAAAGGTGCCATGACCAGTTCTGACTCAAAGCTATGGCTAGAAGCCATGCAATCCGAGATGGACTCCATGTATGAGAACAACGTGTGGGATCTTGTGGACCTACCTACAAAGGTACGCCCCCTTCAATGCAAATGGCTTTACAAAATAAAGCATGCCGTGGAAGGAAAACAAGATATCCATAAGGCAAGACTAGTTGCTAAAGGTTTCACCCAAGTGTCAGGCTTGCACTACGATGAGATCTTTGCACCCGTAGTCATGCTACGTTCCATTCGGATTATCTTAGCGATAGCCGCATTTCATGACTACGAAATATGGCAAATGGACGTTAAAACCGCCTTCTTAAACGGTTATTTGGAGGAAGAGTTGTACATGGTACAACCCGAGGGTTTTATTGATCCAGAACATCCTAAGAAGGTTTGCAAGCTTAAGCGTTCCATCTATGGACTTAAGCAAGCATCACGGAGTTGGAATCATCGCTTCGACCAAGTGATAAAAGAGAATGGGTTCATTCGATCAGTCGAGGAACCATGTCTCTATATCAAGTCGAGTGGGAGCAAGATTGTATTCCTAGTACTGTATGTCGACGACATACTCTTGATTGGGAATGACATACCTCTCCTTTCTTCGGTTAAAGCATGGTTGAAAAACCATTTCCAGATGAAAGATCTGGGAGAGGCACAAAGAATTTTGGGCATCCGTATCTACAGGGATAGATCACGACGGATGTTGTCTCTCAGTCAGGAGTCTTACATAGATAAGATTCTAGAGAGATTCAGCATGACGAACTCTAAGAAAGGGTTCCTTCCTATGACTACTGGGCTTCATTTGAGCAAGTCTCAAGAAGCTAAGACATTGGAAGAGAAAGAGCGCATGAGTCGGATTCCTTATGCTTCGGCAATAGGATCGATCATGTATGCCATGATATGTACACGTCCAGACGTTGCATATGCATTGAGTATGACCAGTCGATTCCAAGCTCATCCAGGTGAACAACACTGGATGGCCGTGAAAAACATTCTTAAGTACCTACGGAGGACTAAATATTGGGGATTGACTTATGGAGGCGACTCAACGCTCTGCGCCACGGGTTACGCAGATGCTAGCTTCCAAACGGATCGAGATGACTCGAAATCTCATTCTGGATTCGTTTTTACTCTTAATAGCGCTGCTGTCAGCTGGAAAAGTTCTAAACAGAGTGTTACAGCAGATTCTACGACTGAGTCCGAGTACTATGCCGCCTCAGAAGCAGCTAAGGAAGCAATATGGATGCGTCAATTCTTACAAGGACTCTCAGTAGTGCCTAGTTCGAATGACCCAATCACCGTTTATTGTGATAATAAAGGTGCCATCTTCCAAGCTAAGGAGCATAAGTCTAGCAACAAGGCTAGACATGTACAACGGAAAGCTCATCTAATCAGAGATTACGTGGAGCAAAAGGAGATATTTATTGATAAGATAGCTACGGATGACAACATAGCTGATCCTCTCACTAAAGCATTACCACGTGATAAGCATGAAGGGCACATTCATTCCATGGGAATTAGATGTGTTCCTAAGTTGTAGTACTCTTTTATGAATTCTTGTAATAATTCATTTTCTCGTGTACTCTATTCAACCTCATTGTTATGATATATAATGTTTTGTTTTTCATGTGGAATTGTACGCCAATTTTGAACACCACAAAGTGAACTGAATAACATTACATCGTTTTAGTCCTTGATTACCCACTTGAGCTGATAACTCAGGTAATCATTTTGTGACGTTGGTTGATGGTGGGTTCAACGAGCCATAAGTCAAACGGATGACTGACCAATCACAAAGGCGAGTTATACGGATATCTCGTAGGACACCCCGTGACAACGTTATGGAGTCCTAAATGTTTTACAACATTGGGTGCCAGGTCGTGGATATGACCTCCATAGTGTTCCTTAGAGTCGAGTCTTTTGACTTTCAACTGTCTCTTGAGATTAAGGCAGATTTTGGGTAACTTTGGTTTCTTTCCCACGGTCATCGTAACAGGGGCCAAGAGGATTTTTTCTGGGTTACTTCATGCTGCGCGATATCGGCAGGATTCGAGTTGAGGGAAATATCCAAACCCTTATCAGGATTTTATCATTTCTCAGGGCCACTCGAGGAGTAGTAACTGAAATGCATGGCCATGCTCGAATACAGATTCGTTTTATCAGTTAAGTTACTCTCTAGTCGGGGAAACCACTCTTGATACAGATCGCTTGTGAGATACGACCTTTGCGAATGCGGATTTGCAAATTGTCTTACATTGAGTGGGAGAAATTTTAAAAGGATATGAGAATCGGTTATCGCACCTACACTTGTACGGACAAGTGGGAGTTTGTTGGAGCTTGTGTTCTCCACATGTAGTGTGATAACGTCATTGCACATACCCTTGTACGGACAAGTGGGAGATTGTTGGGGCTGGTGTCCTTGACAATTAAGTACAATGACTTATTAAATCTCTTTAAGGATCACAAGGGCATACTTCAGTATTATTACCAGTTGATCCACGTTTATCAATAACGGTTGGCTTGCTAGATAAGTTTGACGTTATTGTCATACGGATGGCGGTGATCAACTGGTCCCTATACGTCATACTTATAGGACACGTTTGAGAGATGTGAAGGTATGAAAATACAGTCACATTTATGCCGAATATGACTAAACAGTTAGTCAGAGGTATTGACTATTAAATTAGTCAATAAGATGTTGAGATTATTATTTAATACGGATTAAATAATTTTAGCTAATACGGATTACATGTTTAATTCGTAAAAAATTAAATATAAGCAGTTATATTTAATTAAATATTGTATTCGCGTATTAATATAAACAGTTATATTAATTTGGGTAATTATACAATATCGTAATTTTATCAGGCCATTATTAATACATCGACTGCATTAATACCTGATAACACGTATGCGATTTATAATAAAAATCCCGCGAATAATATTTAGCTAATCGGGTCGAATCACGCAAAGGAATAAGGTAAGAGTGGATAAAGCCCACACGCACCCAACCCAATTCGGCCGGCCGACCTAGATGCTACATAAGGAGAGTCCTTCTCCTTATGTCAGTAACTGTTGAATCATAATTCCCACAATTAGGGTTTTGAGAGCATTCTTCCCCCAAAACCTCAGATCTCACATCTAAAACCTCAAAGGCTCTCCCCATATTGCAAGACAATTGGAGAGTATTTTCTAGCACACGCGGCATCATCTCAAACAAAGTCTTGGGTGCAAGTTATAGGAGGGAATTTACTTTAATTCCTGTTCTTAGGCCTATTCAAGCAAGGACCCAAGGTTGTACTCTTTTTCATGTTTTTATTTATCTTATGACAATAATCACAACTGTAATTTTCATTATAATCCTGCAAGTTTAGGGCGAATACATGCTATATTCCCCACAGATCCATCCAATTACTCATATATGGAGAAGGTTGTGCACGGTTACCCCCTACGGGATAACCTAATGAAGGGTCTAGCCCCCATTCCCAACAATGGGTTGTGTGCAAGGGGTAGGATATCCACCTTTATGTGGTGATATCTTATTGCCATCCAAGGTTAGTCCTGGCAAGCGAGTACCATTATAATCAACACTTCGCTGAACAGGTACACGTCGCTGGAAACCAAATGCATTTTGATTTTGATCAAAATGCCTCGATGACTCACCATGTTCAAACGTCTTAGTACGAGCGCTTGGACGTTCGAAGGGTACTTCATATGCTCTAGACTGTTTGTGTAATGGATTTCGTGATCTAGGCACACTATAACCAAAGTGAATGGTTCTAGGATCCCCCTAATATTTTCTCCATTATTCATTTGTGCGTTTATTTATTGGAACCCATCATCCAATAACATGCATAACCGCTCATTCAAGCAATTATGCTTTTCTTTAATGGCTCCAGTTGGTTGACAACTTTGTGGGCAACGTCTCTCGACAACACCCGTTGAGTAGCGGTTAAAAGACTTTCATCTCCTGTACCATCTTTACTAACTCCCTTGACTGATTGCCCTCAAGGTTTTCAGCAATTGATTTTACGATATTCGTAAAAACTCTAACATTTTCTTGGGTAAGAAGACGGTAATGCTCATGAAAATCGTTTCTCATGGCTTCCCTAACTTCCATCAACACATTATTCAAGGATCTCACCTATTTCTTATGTAGTTTACGTATATAACGCTTGTTAGCTTCATCTATGTCATCTGTCATGTTTCTCGTATGGTCAGATTCCTCGTGTGTATTAAGAAATTCATCATTGGGAGTAGACCTCTCTTGGGAAGTCTCCAATGAATCACTACTAGATACCTTGCGTAAAGGTGTACCTTCATCAGGGGCATTATGTCCCTTATTTTGTTCATCCGCTTCCATCATTCTAGATTTAGATCTAGTTGAGTACATCCCCCACTTTAATTTGAGATTAGATATGTTAGAAGGATCAATTCTGAATCAATCCTCCCACCGTGATCGCCAAAAACTTGTTTGTTCGGAAACAAGCTAAGTACCCTTAGGTACCGTGGAGGTCGTAAATACCGTTCTATACTTTGTGATTTACCCTTCAAATGCAAGGGTTCGAGTCACGGTTGTAGATATGAAATCTAGTTAGCGTTAAATTACTTCGAGTAATTAACCCTTCCTTGAGCGCTGCTGGACTTTTATTCTTCCGGACTGTCCTTGGGCTTGACCTTACTTCACGACCTCCAGACTCTTCTTGGGCCTGACCTTTACATTGCATATTTAGTTTTGCGCCGGCCCAATTAGCAACCCTTCTCTTATAGACCCACTAACCCTTAGGATAATAAATATTTTGGGCTGCTTATTTTATGTGCTAACACTCACCCTAAGTTTCTGTTAGGCTAACACTGCAACACATAATAATGTACATCATATATACCTTGGTATCTGTATTATTATAAAAATTTGTTTTAACACCGTATCAAAGAACATACAGTAGGTCTCGTGAGAGACCGTCTCTCACTAATTTAGTGAGAGACATAATTGGAAAACAAAAACTTTAGTGGGTCCACCACCTCATCGTGTAAGAGGTCTCTCAATAACTTAATGAGAGACCGTTTCTCTAAAAATTTTCTGAAGAACATAATAATTCATGTTCGAGCAATTTACACGAGTTCAATCTACAATTAGCCAAGTCTTTTTTTTGCCTAAACATTTCCCGGTAAAAATGCATGGGGATAATCTACTTTATCTACATTGCCAGAAGATTGTAAATTGCAGTTGTGCATTGGGTTGTGCAAAATCCGCTCCGAATCGAAAAAATGGACCGGACCGGGATCTATCGGACTGGAACCGGAAGTGAAAATCCGGTCCACCATTTTCCTCGAACATATATTAAAATTCGGTCCAAACTGGTCTAATCGGGTCCAGACCGGTCCATAATATTCAAGTTCCGGTCCATAATTTTACCAATCCATAATTTTGTCGGTCCATAATATTCAAATTTCGGTCCAACCGGCCCGGTCCGGTCTTGGACCGGAATTTTACCGGTCTGATCCCGGTCCGGAATATTTAAATTCCGGTCCGGTCCCGGTCCATCATTTTTGCCAATTCCGATTTCGGTCCAAATCAGTTCCGGTCCGGTCCGGTCCGGTCCGATTTTGGACCGGTGTACAACCCTAGCTGTGCATATTATTACAACATAGTTCATAGAAAAATAGAAAATATAATATACATGAATTTATGTCATTTAATGATTTCCTCATTATCATACATCATAGTATTTTTCAATCATTCGTTAAGAAGTTCATGTCAAATATTTTCGCATTAATCAAACATATTTAACATATCACAGTTTTTAAAAACAAACTCGTGCATTTTTTTGCAAGGGGTTAAACTATTATTAATAAAATTGATTATCAAGAAAAATTGCATAGATTTAGCATTGGAGAATGGAGCTATAAGTTACATGTGTCTATTTTAGGATGTCAAATCGAGAATCGTATTGTAAAACAAATAGATAAAATTTTCTGTTATGTTAAAAGCACTATAACAGAACATTTTAATTATTTACTATAAAAATATTTGATGATTTACTATAAAAATAATATTTTGCTTTATCTCTCAAAACCAATTTTCATTTACCTATCACTTTCAAAAATTAATTATATATTTTTCTTAATGAAATTAAATTTTCTTTTGAATTTTTTTTTTCATTTATCAATTTGAGACAAAGCTCCCCTCCCCACCACACTAAAAAAAGTAGCTCAAGAATAGTCCCACAATCTCACACTCACTGACTCACCCATGGAATAAAAAGAAAGAAGAAACACAAACACAAATACACAATACAACCCCCAATTCCAATTCAACTCCTCAACTTGTCAACTCTGAAATCTCAATAAATCTCTATTTTCAACACTAATTCATCATCATCCTTCATCCTCCTCTTCTTCATTCCCCAAATCCCACATCTAATTTCACAATACTTCCCCAAATCAATTACTGCAAATTCAATTCAAAACCCTATAAATCGTGGGTTATTAATATTATTATTATTATTATGATGAGATTACTATGATAATTACAATATCCTTGATCGAAGATGATGAACAATGGATTGATGAACCCTTTAACATCGACATCCACTTCGAATTCGATTTCGACAACAGGTGGAGCTGCAACAACTGGGAATAATCATAATCATAATCATAATAATCAATCTACAAATACTCTTAAAACTTACTTTAAAACCCCTGAAGGTCGTTATAAGCTTCAATATGAAAAGTCTCATCCTTCTGGTCTTCTTCATTTTTCTCACGGCAAAACTATTTCCCAGGTTATTTATTTTAATATTGCTTAATTCTGCATCTGGGTTGTTATTTTTAGTTTTACATTACTACCTACTCCCTCCGCCCCAGTTATTTCTTTACTTCTATTTTTTATTCATGCGACTTGCGAGGGCTATTTATTTAAAGGTAAACAAATGATCGAGACGTTTTACTAGTGGAAGTGGGAATTTTAGGGGTGAACAATTGATAGGATGACTAGGGGAAAATTGAAAATCGAAAATCTTAACTAAGAAATTCGAAATTATCATTGCGTAGGGGCGACTGTCCCGGCTAGCCTCCCCTTGGTTCCGCCACTGTTTATGGTAGTTTGCTTGTGCATTATTCGTTTGGGGATTTCTATTTTAGAGGAATGATTATTGTGGGTGGCACATTATATTAGTAGTTAGTAAGCTTGGTTAATGGACTCGCCCAAACTCCAGCGAATGGATACTGATTCACTTGTATCGACATATTAGGACATGTGGTGAAAACCATGGTACTACGGTGTAGTAGGTGCAGTAAGTGCGTATGGTTCATATTGTGTATGACAGTATGAGTGTTACATTTTGTATCCGGACCTAGTATGAATTAGGTAACTATTAATCTTAGATATTTGAGATAGCATAATTCCCATTGACTTGAGGATTTTTGAAGGTGGTCTTGAAGGGTCAAGATTGTCGTTTGGAAGTTGAAACAATGCTTGTTTCTCGTGGTGGGTGGCTATATGATTAAAGAGTTGAATTAGTAGGTTTTTGATCTTGTGATTTGTGAGTCAGTAACTTGTAAAATTTTGGTAGGTATTTATTACTCCCTCCGTTCCGGTCATTTCTTGTTGTATTCCAGTTTGAGGTGTTTTAGTCAATTGTTGTCCTTTCTATTTTAGGATTGCATTTGATGAGCAATTTAATTCTTCACACTCAATTTGGCCCACGAGTCATCTTATACTTAGCCCCGTCCTCTTTCATCCTTCATACTCAATTTTGTCCACTAGTCATCTCAAAGGTAAAGATTATTACTTCTAGAAAATGGGAAGAGAATCGATCAGCGTCTTACTATGGATATGTTGTGAGATTAGTATTTTCAGCTCCGAGCATTGGCAGGTGGTTTTGAGTCTAACTTGTTTTATTTTGTTTTTTCTATTCTATTTGAAGCAGTGCTTATATATATCCTCCGCCCTTCTAGGAAAATATTATTTACCACTTCGTGCAGTTGTAGATCCAGAACTTTGTTATTTGGAGTCTCACTATGGATATGTTGTGATATGTATGCTCGTTGTGAGAGTCAAACTTCTATATTAGGCCTTCTATATTAAATCATCGCACTGACCAGCTACTCAGTATAGACTGATGACTCAATACTATGTTCAAACTTCGTTTGTTTTTTGACTATAAAGTGGGGCCATGATCGTGCTTTACTTTACTAGTGCTCTAATTTTCTGAGAAATTTGCAGTTAGGTGACTGGGAATCTTTTCCTTTCCTTTTAGAATGTTGTAGGGAGAGTAATTGAACTGTTTATTCTCAGGTGACCCTTGCTTATCTCAAAGAAAAAACTCAAAGCCCACAAGCGTCAACTTCTGGTGCAGGCGTTGCCAGTGGGGTGAGGTCAGCTGCTGCCAGAATTTTAGGCGGTAGTAATGGTAGGGCACTTAGCTTTGTTGGCGGAAATGGAGGTAGTAAATATGCCAATGGTAGTATTAAAAATGGATCTGTTGGTATTTCAAGTACGAATAGCACAAATGGCTGTTCTAATTTTGATGGCAAGGGGACGTATTTGGTTTTCAATGTTGGTGATACAATTTTCATAAGTGATTTAAATTCTCAGGATAAGGTATTTAAGATGTCTGTATCTCTCCTAATTAAGCTGTTGCTCAGAGGTTGTTGCTTTACTTATTTGTCTGCTTTCGTCTACAGGATCCAGTTAAATCAATACATTTTGGTAACTCGAATCCTCTGTGCCATGCATTTGATCCAGATGCCAAGGATGGCCATGATTTGCTTATTGGATTGACCTCAGGAGATGGTGATTAAATTTTTTGCTATAGGTTTCTTGCAAACTCTATGAAAATATCAACTCATTTTCTTTCCGCCATGTCTCTCTAGTGTATTCAGTGTCATTGAGGCAGCAGTTACAAGATCTGGGCAAAAAGCTTGTTGGCACGCATCATTACAATAAAGATGGCTCCATAAACAACAGGTATGGATTTGAAATTTATATAAAAATATGGCTTCAGTTTTGCTGTAGTTATGTAGACACAGTCTTATTACAGCTGAAGTTTAACAGCTCCCTGGGTGTATTCATGCATTTTGTGGTCACATTTGCTAAGGTTTTTTTGACTCATTTTTTGTATGATAAGACTGATATATATGTACTTCACAAAGTTCAAAGAGGCCTAATTTTCCTTCGTTTGCATATCGCCTTGTTGGTCCAAAATTAGTTTCAGATGTTCACCAGAATCTATAATTAGCTATTGAAATTCTAGAGTAATCTTGTGTACATATGGGAGGCTCTAGATGATGAACAAGTGTGTTAGATGGAAGGTACCCTTTTGTCTACTACCAGGGGTGTAAACGGTAGACCAAGCAAAATGAACTGAGAGCGAAAAACAGGCTTGAAACGTTTAAATTGATATCCTATTGAAGACCACAATAGAGAACAACCTGAATGGTTCCCCAAACCTAATTGAACCTGGATCAAATTCCTATTGTTCTTTATTACACACAATCAATTTCTATTTCCATGCTTTTTGAATCAAGTGAAGGGCTTACACAAGCTGACCCTTTACTCCAATGTTGAGTGAGTATCTTGGATTTTTAAGCTACTACATTTTCACCCCCCCTTATGTTGCTATAATTTGCCTTATAACATTTTTTTGCACCTGATGTGCATTATTAACTCATTGTAACAATCTCCCGCGATCTAGAAATATTATCTAATACAAACTACAAAGTAAATAATATAGAGCTTCTTGAGTGCTTAGTAATAAGCAACATATTACCTAGACTTAGAAGTATTATCTTTTATTTGTAGTGATAATATTTCACGTATCTTTGTATTTGGCTGTCACCTCCATCATGTTGTTCTATAGATGGGTGCTGCATCTGTGATATCTTTTGTGGATGGGTGTCACCTCGTTGGTGTGCCTTAATTAATATATTATATCTTAGTTATTGAATTTCTTTTTTCACATATCTAAAATATATCTGATCATATGCAAACAACAAGATATATGCTAAATTGGAGTAGAAACAGATTAGTGCTAAATTGTAGTAACAAAAGATTGGACTTATGGCCTTATGGGGCACACTTTAAAATCCAAAACTTGACATATTGGGAAAGCGTTCAACGGAACACTGAATATAAAATCAATTTGATAATTTTGAATCATTAAGGTGTGCCCATCAATGGGCGGCACACATGAGAGAAACCAAAAAAAAGACTAATGCTAAGTTTTTGGTTTCTTGAATCACTTTGGTCTATTTGGGGGTTCTCCGAAAATGGAATGATTTTTTGATACTTTCTTAACAACCATATTTTTACGGGTTGGTTAGATGACAATGTTTTAATGTTCTTGTGAATAGGGTATCAGCTAACAGTCATAGGCTCAAGTCTATAATGTGGAAAAACTTGAAAGAGGGTGGGATAGTATCTAATAGAACATTAATCTCTCTATTCACTGTCACTTTTATAAACATCACCAATCACCAAGAAGGAAATTTATGGCCGTAAGGAATGTTACGCCTCTGTACTAAGGTTGTTGACAGTAGAAGTTTATTACAAAATACCCTTCTCCCTTTTTTTTCTAGGAAATCAAATTTGAAACCCTAGGGCATAGCAAGAAAAACATAACATCCTTTAGGATTTTGAATGTGGCTCTATTTGTCTTAGTAATTAAACAAAATCAATTGCATAGTATTAACCGAGAAATATTGTCTTGCCTGAGGAAAATTTTACCGTTTCTACTCTCAAGTTCTCATCTCATGTCTTGTTCCGGAGACTGTTAGGGAGCATGATGTAGCAAATTTGTTTGATAGATTGGGGACAAGCCATCTTAATGTTTTTGGCTTACCTACCTTGGCTCATGTTTCAGTGGCTTTATTCAATGAACGTTAACAGGTTGCATGCTACTTTGCTTTACCACTCTCACTATGCTTTCAAGTGTATAGCATTTAAGATTTATTATTTAGACCATGCAAGGGTTTTTAATCATGCATTTCAAAGAGTTTTTTACCGCACTAAGAACACAAGTTGCGTGCCAAATCACGCAGATTTGGTTTCCCACACTTCTTTTGTTGCCTATCCTTGTGTTTTTCAGAAGTTCTTCTTAATTATAGCTAGTGGCTTCATGGTCTGATGTGTTAGTAGTTATGTAGGAAGAGTAATGGAACTTTTAAGATTTCAAATATGTCTCTTTGATAGTTAGATGTTACAACTTATATGGTTTGCTTTAGATTTGTGTTATGTTTTCTTTTGCATAAGTTGATAGATCAGTGGTAATAATGACAGTCTAATTTGAAGATGGCTTATTTTGCAGTCGCTGTACAAGTGTTGCATGGGTACCAAAGGGCGATGGTACCTTTGTTGTTGCTCATGCAGATGGAAATATGTATGTATATGAGAAGGTACAATCAACTTCTTGTCAGAAGTCCTGCAGTTTATTTATCTCCATATTTACATTTTACAGCTTGAGTTGAACTGGTCTATATTTTCTTCTATTTTTATGAATTAACACTCCAGAGCAAAGATGGTGTTGCTGACTCAACATTCTCTGCCATCAAGGATCAAACACAGTTTTCTGTTTCTCATGCTCGACATAAGGTACATTCACGTGTTTTCTACACCCTTCGTCCCATTTATGTTGTCCCATTTGATTTTCAAATTATATCGATGTTGACCTTTTTTCTAACTATATGGAATATGGAGTAATTACCAATTCTTAAAAATGATAGTGAAGACAATACTTCAATAGTTTTATCATACATTGAATATTTGGATATTCATATATATATTTGAGAAATTAATGATAGAAGTTAACATCGGGTCATCAGTTGACTACCAGGAATAAATGGGGACAATAGTTTGGGATATGCATAATTCCATATTTCCATGGGTATTTGACCCTGCTCCGCGGGATTTCATTTACTTAATTTGGCAAGGCCTTTCTTTTTTACGCTTCAAGCCCATGGAAGAGGAAGAATTGCTCTGGCAATTATGCTTCCCTAAATGTGTGATGAGGTAGTAGCATGCACTTATATGATTTATGCCACATTAGTGATGTGGTGAAAGTGTAAAAGACCATGCTACTCTAACTTTGCTAAATGCTGATGGCCCGTGGGCTGAATACTACAGTGTACTAACTGAAGTGAGGCTTTTTTCCCAACTGGTGTCATTGCTTTGTATTGCTGCTTATCTCTTCTATGTTATTTATTGATCAATTGAGTTTTTTAGCGCCTTTGATGCTGATGATCCAAAATCTCTAAGCCTCTTATTCTCATACTTTGTCTGAAATTCATGAGCAGAGTAATCCAATTGCTAGATGGCACATATGCCAAGGATCAATCAATTGCATAACATTTTCAAATGACGCTGCTTATATGGCCACTGTTGGAAGAGATGGTATTTTCTCAAATATTCTATGCTGTTTAGTAATGAATGAAACATTGTTGATTTATGCGTCACACGAGTAATGGCTATTGTGCTATTTCATTGCAGGATACCTACGAGTATACGACTACAAGAGAGAACAACTTATTTGTGGCGGAAAAAGTTATTATGGGGCACTTCTCTGTTGTGCTTGGAGGTATTTGATTCTCTCTTCTAGTTATCTTTAATGCTGTCTGGTCCTACATCTCTTTGTATATTAAAGCATTCCCGTGGTGGAAAAAGTTATTATGCGGCAAGTTTCTGTTCTGCGTGGAGGTAGTTGATTAACTGTTCAACTGTTCTAGTTACCTCTGATGCATTCTGGTACTGCATCTTTTTGGTTTACAAAAAAGCATAATGTGCGGGGGTTTGTATTTCGTGACCGTTGCACATACACGTTTAAGGTAGAGTTGCCCTTTGTGTGGGTACAGTTTCCGGAAGGAATGTTCGAGAGGGGGAAATAGGGAAGAGGTGGATAGTTTTAAATTGGGGTAGTGCTTGAGATACCTATCGGAGTACTACGTTGCAAAATCGTACTTCATTCGGTCGTCGGGGTCCAAGTCAAACACGGTGATGTCTATTTTTAAAAGCTTTAATTCATTGTGTTAAGATTTAATTTATACTCTATAGAACAATTAATTTGACCGGTATTTTACAATTTTTTTAGTGCTTTACTCAACAAAGTTTGGTCAGCACAAGCTGTAACTCGGTCATCTAACGCCTTAGGCCGAGATGGCCGATACATGTCATAGATTGGTAGTCTTGGCCTATTTATTTTTCCTTTTTTTTTTTAATTTATTTGATTCTTCTCGCAACATCAGAGGTATCACGACCTTAAATAACGTACGTCCCGAGCTTGGCGAGCTGTATGAGACGCATTGACCGAGATTTTAAACCATGGAAAGGAAGGAAGGAAGAGACGTCTGCCTTTCAGTTTTTTTTATACTCCCTCCATTCATCTTCGATTGTCCCATTTGATTTTCCACGATCTCCATGATGCTAATTTCACTACATTTTTCTCCATTTTTAAACTATAATTTTATTTTGAAAATATCATGGCAGGAATGTTTTAATAACAAATATAAATACATATTCTGTATTTTTTTTGGAGAGGAAATCCACATCAGGCTCAATTCATTAGCAGCAAATCAAAAGAAGAAGCGGCCCACAATGTTTTGCGTATAGCCTCTGTCACTCCTGCATCAACATTTATTTCTTATAGCCTTTCAGTCGGTTTCTTCCATCCCATTGTCTCCCTACTTTTTCACCCTGTAGGCCTGTACTTATTTATCTCGCTCTCGTCCCTCATCACATTAAGATCCTGAACTCTTTTTAGTACCCTGTCCACCCTAAACTTCTCCTTATCAAACTTAGCCTTATTGCATTTTGCTTGTTATGTTCTCATTTGACTTTGGTATTCAAACATGTATGTAATAATTATAACTTCTTAAGTATGATATTATCAAAATAGTTGAGTTTATTAAATCAAACAGTAACCAAACAAGGGAGATTACATCTTTCCCTTTTCCTTCCCTCTCCTCCCTTCCCATTCCCTACAAATTCCTCCATCCATACAAAGCTTTATTAGAGTTGTAGCACCCACTTTTGCACATGGTAATTTACCCTTCTTTTTGCCTCATGTCTATGGCTCTAGGAGAGCAGCCAATCACTACGGCCTACTGTTGTCATCTCCCTTCACATGCCTCTAAATCCCTCCGCCCATACAAAGCTCAAGGCCTTGTTTGGATAGTAAAGTAGGAGGGAAAGGGAGGGAAGAGAAGGGGAGGGGGAATGGAGTGTGGGTGTTTGAATACAATTTCCCTCTAAATCTTTCCTATGTTGGTGGGATTTTGATTTGCCTTGGAGGAGGGAAAATGTATCCCTCCATTTCCATCATACCTCAAATGATATCCAAACAAGGGATTTTGTAGCCCTCCCCCCTTCCTTTTCCTCCAAAACCCCCATCCAAAGAGTTCTGGTAGTCAGTTTCGTACATGGTTATTTACTCTCCTTGAGTTGCACCATGTCTATGGCGGTAGGTTCTAAAAAGACGGGATAGAAAGTCATTTTACTTGATTTTCATCATTGAGACTGTAGCCATGTTTAGATATACTTTCATACTGCAAGTTGAGACATGTCAGCCCTGTTGCTTGGGGGTTTTGAGAAAAAAATGTAATTGACAGTGAAGCAATTGGTTAACAGTGGGGATAGCAAGTATATATTGACTGGCGGTGAAGATGATCTGGTTCAAGTTTGGAGTATGGAAGATCGGAAAGTTGTAGCCTGGGGAGAGGGGCATAACTCGTGGGTAAGGTTATGTATATTTTTGTTTATCAGCAAAATAGAGCAGCTATGTTCTGATTTTATGTATTTGGAATGTTATTAAATGTTGTCTGTTTGGACTCCCTGGTTGGCAGGTTAGTGGAGTAGCATTTGACCCTTACTGGGCACCTCCAAATTCTGATGAGACCGGAGAAAATGTTGTTTATCGTTTTGGCTCCGTTGGTCAGGTCAGCTAAATTTATTGTACTTGTTAGTCATTAGCTTATGATTGTGAACTCTATAGAATGTCAAACTATCACTTTTGAATTGAACTTCCTCCATTCATGAAAAAACTTGCCAAACGTTTTATCATATGTGCGCTCTGTTGATTATCCTGGTAGAGATAAGTTTGGAGTCACACTGGGTGTTGACATATCTTCTGAATATTAGAAAAATAATGTTAGGCTTTAAGGGTCTTTTTTGCTGACATCACTGCATCAGGATGTCAATCTGTCAATTCTGCATAGATGCTTGTGGATGTTAAGAGGCTCTGCTCGAAGTTGGATAAGGGGTGATTAAACTTACTCGACCATTTCCCTGCAATAAAGCGATACTGCTTATCATACCAGTACGGCAATTTTCTATCTTTATGCAAAAGAAAGCATTGGGTTTAGCTATGTAGTCCACCATAGTATGAAACAGCTATTGCCAAGCCATGAGCGCCATAATCAGTCTATTACAGCGTTAAATTTCTCTATAATATGCACCGACAACTATGACAAGTGTATTTACTATCATGCTCCCTCCGCCCGGTCAGTTGTTTACCTATGGTTTTGGCACAAAGACCAAGGAGAGTGGAGGGGACCATTTATAGATATTGTTATTGAATGACAAGTGTACAAAGAAGGTTGTGGATGATCAATTTACCCCTGAAAACATCCCCAAAATAGAAAGGCAAACAAATGAATGAGACACCCTAAAATAGAATAAGTAAACAAATGAGTACAAAGTATCACCTACGTAAATAAATTACAGGTTAGTCTAGAAGTTTAGAAGATTGGGGTTCATGGTCACCTGTAAAAGATCTTTCTGAAATTAATTTAGCCTTCAAAGATCTCCACATGAACAAAGCTGTATAAGAGCCATAAAGATCTTAAGAGGCTAAGGGCCCAAAATGGACCCACAAACAAAAGTTTCACCGAACCTGTTGCAGACTTGAAGTATGGCTCCAACATCTGCAGTTTCTGTCCTTGCTTTCCCACACTGATGGGGAAAGCTACAACTTTGGTCACTTAAATTAAGGTTTCTTGCAAGTAGAATATCTATGGGATCCGTGTTTTTCTATTTTTTATTTTATTTTAACAATGAACAATGAGGTAGCCGCTCTCATATATGTTGTGCTTTCGCATGAAGCTTTTAGTCATTAATATGCATGCCAACACAAAAAAAGATTGGTGACATTCACTTAAAATTCTAGCACTTTTGGCAGTCTTTTTCTGCTACTACCGTCATTCTTGTATGGGTTTGAATGTGTCTGATTCTCATTCTTGGCTTGCAAACTATGATTTATGTAATCCTTGACACAGTTTGAACTAGAAAGTAGCAACGGGGATATTGCCCTTACTAACCCACGTCATGAAACTCTCACAGCACTACATATAAATGTTGTAATTATGTATATACATCTTAAAGTGGCTTACTGTTGTCTGGCTACTTGTAACTGTAATTGCTGAGAATAGCTGAAAAGGTACCTGAAACCTGAAAAGGTACCTGAAACCTGAAAAGTTACCTGAAACCTGAAAAGGTACCTGGAAATTAAGACCTGAAAAGGTAGCTGATTTTTGTTAAAACTGTTTGGATACTAGCTGAAAAGGTAGCTGATATTTAACAAAATGACGGAAAAGTACGTAAGGGTTTTGTATTGGGTTTGATTTTTTTAATTAACGTTATACAATCAAGGGTAGAAAAGGTAGATGAAAATAAAACAGGTACCTGATTTCTCAAATGCTACCTGGGGTAGCTTTTTATTTCAGGTACTTTTTTCTCAAATCAGGTTCTTGCCAAACACCCAAAAAGAAATAAGGTACCTGATTATTTTGACAAAAAAGTCATTTCAGACAAATCAGGTACCTGATTTGCCTTGCCAAACACAGCCTAACCCACGTCATGAAACTCTCACAGCACTACATATAAATGTTGTAATTATGTATATACATCTTAAAGTGGCTTACTGTTGTCTGGCTACTTGTAACTGTAATTGCTGAGAATAGCGTCTATGGAAGTTTCAAATAATGCTTATGAAGTCTATTTCATTTGAATGAGAGTGTGATTTTTTTTTGAAGGAGTCATTGATCAAGAGATCTCGGTCATTTGATTAAATTTGGATATTGGTTTTGATTTGCCTTTTTTTTTTTGCAACAGGACACACAACTTCTCCTCTGGGACTTGGAAATGAATGAGATTGTGGTACCTCTTCGACGGGCTCCTGGTGGGTCACCTCTTGGTGGGTCCCCAACTTATAGCACCGCAAGCCAATCATCTCACTGGGACAACATTGGCCCTGTGGGTACACTTCAACCCTCTCCCAGCATGAGAGATGTCCCGAAGCTCAACCCAGTAGTCACTCATCGGGTCCACTCCGAACCTCTCTCAGGGGTATTATTTACTCAAGACTCCATTCTGACAGCTTGTCGGGAAGGTCACATTAAAGTGTGGGTGAGACCGGGGTCCGTCGAGAACCAAGCCAACAATTCAGAAACGAATCCGAGTATTGGTTCGAGAGAGAAATCATCGATAATTGCAAATAACGGTATTTCAGGTTCTAAACATTAACAACATCTAATCACTTTTACTTTTTACCGCGCCTGCCCTTGCCTAGGCGTCTATGAATGTCAAAGATTACACGCTGTGATTTTCTTTGTTTAGTTGATATCACAGATTTAACTGTTGGTTGTCGATGAAAAGTTGTCGCAAGGATATGGCACGTATGAAGCTCAGAAGCTGTAAATGTGGTTAAGAAAACACTGTTTTCTAACTAACACTAGTATATCTAGTAATAAGAAGCTTTGAGTACATAATGTCATTGATGAAAAGCAACGTCGAACTAATATGATATATACAATGTTCTTATATTCCTCCTCAAGAGGGCGGTGTTAGGAATCATGTCAAAAATCACTCGTACTTTATTGTGTTCACTAGCTTCTGTGATTCTTTAGGTTTTTTTTTCTTTTTTTTTGTGTTATGTATTTTGTTTTTGAGCATATGTTACGAGCTTTAATGAGACCAGAAGTAGGGCAAGACGTGTACTTCGTATATAGTGCTGGACTCTGGTTATGATATGATGCAATATGAAGAGTTGCAGACGTGCAGGTGGTCGCTTGCAAGTCTTCTGAATTAAATCATTCAGGTTATATTTCCTATCCAAGCCTTGGTAATCGGATCCAATACCACAATGAGTTGGGCTCAATGATACTTGGTAACACCGTAACAGGCAAAGTACTGAAGCTGCACTCCGATGCAGTAATCCTTCTATCCTAAAATTGTTGTCGTTTTAGTGTCGGTCACCTTTGGACAGGTATATACTTGTATCTATCTTAAGTGTAACGCGGGTCAAATATTACACTATATAGATAGAAGGGACAAAAGTTTGTCATTCCATAGGCATTCCGTCTTTTATTTCATCCATCAATGTGACTAATTTACGACAAATTTCTCAATCAACGGGAAACATTATCAGGAAAATCAGGAAGTTATGCTCTTTTTTTCACTGTTTTAGTATACCTAGGAAAAAAAATTACCGTGCCCATAATGTGGTTAAATCTGCGATTACGCAGTAGCTGTATGTATCCATCTGTCAAAAACAAAACCAAAAAATCAATGTGACCCGTTTTACTACTTACGACAAATATGTCCGTTTCAGAATTTGTGTTGAAACACATAAATTTAATTGATTAATTTTCAATTTTAATTATCAGAATAATTTTATTTCAAATCGTCTTTATTGGAGTTGTAACTATTCTATGAGAAAAAAACAGTTACACTGAACTATTATTAGAGTGAAAAAAGGATGATATAAATGGAACAAATGGAGCAACTACCGGGAGGATATTAGTAATTTAGTATCCTGAATACAATTAAGTCGGGTTTTCTAATATTAGAAAAACTCCAATTAAATAATTTTGAAAATATTTTTTTGCTTAACTTCTTATCAGTAGAAAAATCCCAATTAAATTTAGTCATTATGAATATGGAAAATGCAATAGCGTCACCCCGGTAATAGCTATAATCCGATCTCGATGCGAAGCCTACTCCTGTATGGCATGGTAATGGTGATTGATATCCTTAGTAATACTAAGAAAGGCATCCATTTCTCCAGTAGGGTCAGGGAAGTCAGGATGTTTGGTCTCATATTCAAATTTCCAAACAACTTTGGTAGTTCCATGGCCAACTTGAATCACGCGATACGAGATAATGAAATTCTGGTAATCCATGCTCAAATCTCCATCTTCGCAGATGAAATCCATCCCTTTGTTTTTGCCTTCTATCACATCAAATATTTGTGTCATTGTCTTTGTCTTCCCATCTACATGAGAACACCAATCACTATAATTATCTTGATCAAATTTGCAAATGCTTTCTTACATATGGGCCTCCACATTTTGGGGATTTTGTGTACCAAAAATTGTTAAATCTTGTTATTTTTAAGGATTTGGCGTAGCCACTTGGCTAATGAGTCACCCACTTGCTGCCTAGGTAGCTCTGTCAATTCAGTAAGTCTCGTTAAAAGACGGACGGAAATTCTGTCACAGGCTAAAGACGAGTTGAATAATACACAAGTTGGTAGATAAAATAAAGACAAATTGCCTAGGAGAATCATTAAGCTTTTGTTTTATCTAACAATTTGGGTATTATTTGATCTGTTTTCAGTTTGTGACAGATATATCTATCATCAATGAAAACTTGTGCTGTCAATTAACTACCCAGTCTTTCCGGTCATTCAATATGTGTTTTGTAAAGGAGATTTAGTTGGATTAATTTCACCCAAATTTCTTTCCGGTCATTCAATATGTGTTTTTTTGAAGGAGATTTAGTTGGATTAATTTGACCCAAATTTCGATGAGAAACGGTACTTTATAAAAGGAATTATTGGACGATGCAGGATTCTGAGGTTCGAATCATTCAATTCGTAGCCTTGATTTAGTGTATTTGGTTGGCAAGGAACAATTTGTTTTTTAAAGGGAATGATTTGTGCATTGATATTTTCTTGAAGGGTCATGGGGCTCTGGTGGCGATGGCTCTAGAGGCTAAAGGGCAGAAAAATGAAGCATTATAGGTGGAGCGGGGTAATCTAGGTCATAGGGAGGAGGAGATGGACGATGGAAGGAGAAATATCATGGATTCAAAACCCTTATATCCGGTGGGGAATGCCCAAAATTGTCTCTGTAAACGGGTGAAGGTGGATGCTAGCTGGAAGGAGGATTGGAGGCAGGGGTGGGGTGAGGTGGGTTGTTTTTGATGAGTATGGTGCATAATTTTGGAAGGAGGGGAGAAACTCTTTGCAGCAACACCATTGCAGGCAGAGGTAGCTGGCATCAAATGTGCTCTGACCTGGGCGAAAGAGAACCAGTTGCGACATGTGTTCGGATTGTCTGGGAGGTATTCTCCAAATTGCAGGGATGGATCAGATACACCATCAGGTGGCAGATCTAATTGAAAATTTAAAGGCTTTGTTTGCTTTGAATCATTGTCTAAGTATTAGTTATATTCTTAGATCGCTTAATAGAATTGCGCATAATCAGGTTTGTAGGGTTATGCGGACGTAGGCATTTTCCTTATGAGTTTTAGAAAGAAAAAATGAAAAAAATAAAAAGAATTATTTTAAAACGAAATTACTTGTCAATGTTGTCATGCACGAGGTTATTAGACCATCCCCAAGCAAGGTCGTCAACCGGGTCGCGACCTTGTTGGATCGCCTTAATTACTTAATTAACACGACCTTAGACGATAATTAGCTCGACCTTGAATAAGTCGGGGTCAATTGGTGACCCTGAACAAGAAGAGGTCACCATTTGGTGACCTTCCACATGGATGGCATTACACGATTGGTTTAGAAATAAAACTTATTTTTAATATTTAGTTAATAATACAGTAATAATTAAAAGAGTAAGAGAGAGGTTTTGTAGAGAATGTAGAAAGTGGAAAATTGATTGGGTTAGTGACCTAAGTCGTGACCTTCTGCTTGGGGGTGTATAAGTGGGTCAAGGTAAATAAGGTGAGATTAAGGATTAATATGTTGGTGACCCGATTAAGGCGACCTTCTGCTTTGGGATGGTCTTAGAAAAAGACAAACAAATATTAAACGTGTAGCAGTGTTGAGTTTGGGTAAATCAATAGTTGAGTGGACATTGATTAGTGGGTTAGTAGGAGTAAATGTGAATGGGTTGACAATCTACCGGTTTACCACAATAACACAGTAACACACACAACAAGACACGCTTAAGAAAAGTTGGGAACATCATGAGATTCATGAGTGATTGAGCACTACCATACACACATTTTATAATTGCAATTTCATCGAGTCGAAGAAAATAAGAGTGTCTAACATCCGTAAAAATAATAACACAAATTCTTATTTGTGATGGAGCATATATATCGTAAGTTTGCAACGGGTTAAATAATACTCATGTAGAATACAATAAGATAAAATCAAAATGCCTAAGGAATAGTAAACTCTTTCGTCTCATTCACCTATATGGGTAGTGTAACACCCCAAATTAGTGACGCTGAGTTGTGAATCAACTCGGCCGAGTAGATCACACTCGGTCGAGCCCTTCTATGACAGTAGCTGAGTTGCGAGTCAACTCGGCCGAGTAAATGGCACTCGGTCGAGTAGGCCGCACTCGCCCGAGTAAGTCACACCCGGCCGAGTGCTTCGCACTCGATCGAGTGCTTCTTTTCCAGTTCCTTAAACAACGGTTATTATAAATTTAATCCGTGGATTGGTAAATCATTTTAACTTAATCATAAAAATTAGTAGAAACCCTAATCTCTCATTTCCCTCATTTCTCTTTTTCCATTTCCTAATCCTTTAAGTTAGTAGCAAGTCTAGATAGTCGCGCCGATCATCTACCTAGTCCGTATATCACCAAGTAAGTGTATATCTACCGTTTTTACATCGTAGTTATGGTTATTTCAGTATGTAATTTGAGAATTATGTAATCCCTAGGAGGTAGGAAGTTGCGATTGTTTTGCTAGCTGTTCCATTTGAAGTAAGGTTTCCCTACTCAGTACTGTATGATTATGTTGCGACGATACTGTATTATGATTATATTACCATGTATAGTATGATGTATGAGATGAAAATGGTAACGTGTGGGACCGTTGCAGGGAACGAATCCCACTCATATGATCGCTTCCCGTGGGACCCGCCACGGGGAGGATGTGCACATTTATGGTCTAGGTACCCCTTGCTGCGGTAAGTGGGAGAATTGGTGTTGGACTAAAGGTCACCACGGCAGGTATAGATGATGGTAATAGTGTTGCGGTTTATATTGTGAATTATCTAATGGTCTTGTTTTAAAGGACTTGGACTATGAGGGCGTTACAAATGGTATAAGAGAACGATCTTGGCACCTAAACCAATGAACCCAATGAACCTAGGATGTGTCTTAAATAAAATGAACCCAAGTGTTAGGTCGTAAGGCTACCGCAAAGGTTTGGGAGACGTCCCGAAATTGCGAAACTTGCTTACCCCCCTAACACTTGGCCACTAAGGGTAGAATAGGTAGTATGCATGTGTGGTGTATAGATGTTAGTGCCTTAAGTGTTATGATGTGTAGTATCAGCAGAGGTGAAATAAGTTCATGGATAGTTACTGTGTTGTATGACTCGGTCGAGAGGAGAATACTCGACCGAGCGACAAACACTCGACCGAGTGAGAGGCACTCGGTCGTGCGTGAGGTACTCGACCGAGTACAAGGTACTCGGTCGAGCAGGTGATGATAGACCGAGCAGCATTAGTTTGGCCGAGTTAGAAGAACTCGGCCGAGTGTCATGCACTCGACCAAGTAGGTAGGACTCGGTCGAGTGCGGTGCACTCGACCGAGTGGTTGATGTCAGTAATTTGTTTTTTCGTTTGTGACTTTCTGTTTCATGGTCGTAGGCTGCGTGCTTACGTTTACTTCCTTATTCTTATTAGTACTCGATGGCCCCCAAAAGAGCAACTCCACCGAACCTACCACCCAATGCGACGCCGGCTATGATCCAGACCGCTTCTATGCCAATTGAAGCGACGAGTCAGATGATTGAAAGCCATGAGACCCTGACTATTGCAGTCAGAAACTTTGAGAGAGCTCGGGAACCGCAAGTGAATGCCCATGACATCAGTAATGCTATGGCCCGTCACAGGCCTATTATGTTCGACGGCGCGAGAACACCGGGTCTGTTGGAGCACTGGCTGCGAGAGATGGAGAACGTGTTTGAGCTAGTCAACTGTCCGGACGACCTCAAGGTGTATCAGGCTACATTCTACCTGCGCAGTCTGGCAGAGGGTTGGTGGGGTCGCGAGAAGGGGAAAGCTCGTGACTACTTTGAGGAGATGGGGCAGGACTATGTGCCATGAGAAGCCTTCAAGGCTTCTATGCGATGTGAGTTTGTACCAGAGCACGTTAGTAGTAGGTTGAGGGTTGAGTTCGGCAACCTCCGCATGACTGAGGATATGACGGTCTCTGAACACTACATCAAGTTTAACGACTTGGCTCGTCGGGTAGAGGAGATGTGAATGACTCCTCAGGCTCTTGCACTTCGATTTGAGAAGGGGCTGACGCTTCGGATCATGGAGAGACTACATGAGGGAACAGATTCTGACCTCAAAGAGGTCTATGAGAGAGCAGGACATGTTGAGAGGTTGACTGATCTGGCCAAGGAAGCTACAGAGAGGGGTGGTGAAAAGAGGAAGTCGGAGGAGAGAATGATGGGACAGGGCAGAAGAAGGAGAATTTTGGTCAGGGCCATTCTTACTCTACATGTGGGACCAGTGTAGGTGCTGGGGGGAAGGGGGGGTAGCAGCTAAAACGACACCCCTGTGACCAAGTGCTTCAATTACGGCATATCAGGGCATAAGAGATTTGAGTGCAAGAAGTTTGGGGGAGGCAGCTACCAGGGACCATCTCAGGCTTCTCAAGGCTATGAGAACAGTCGTTCAGTGAGTTCGTGGGGTAACCAGAGTAAGCAGAGTTACGGTGGATACAACCGTCAAGGAGGCTATCAGAAACCTTACGAAGGGGCTAGCCAGGCATCAGCGGCGAAGCCTACCTCGTCTATTACGACAGTTCAGGGTGAGGGTAAAAAAAACAGCGGTAAACTGTTCGCCATGGGGAAGCAGGCTGCAGCTGACGATGCGCATGTTGTGACCGGTACTTTTCTTATTCATGGTTGTGCTAGTTTCGTTTTGTTTGATTCTGGGGCAACCCATTCGTTTGTGTGTATAAATCATGCTAGGAGTTTAGGGCTGGAGTCGTTTGAGTTAGCTGATGATGAGGTATTCATACCTTCAGGAGAGTCGGTGATATGTCGAAAAATGTATAGATGAGTATCATTTGTAATAGGTCAGGTATACTTTCCTATTGATCTTTTTTAGTTTCCTTTAGACGGTTTTGAGGTAATAGTAGGGATGGAATGGTTAGGACAGTATAAGGCTACCATCGACTGTCATCAAAAGAAGGTAACGGTGAGGGGCGCCAAGGGGGTGAGAGTGTCGTATAAGGGTTTTACCGTCAGGCCTAAGGTCAAAGTTATATCTGTCTTAACTTTGAAGTCATACTTGAGGAAGGGGTGTCCTTTGATTCTTTGCCATGTGAGAGATACCCAAGCCGAGGAGGTGACAGTAGAGAGCATTCCAATGGTTGTGGAGTTCCGGGATGTGTTTCTAGAGAAGATTCAGGGGTTACCACCCAAGAGGGATATCGATTTCAGTGTGGAGCTAAAGCCGGGAATCAGACCTATTTCAAAGGCCCCTTACCGGATGGGTCCGAAAGAGTTGCATGAGCTCAAGAAACAACTAAATGATTTGTTAGACATGGGGTACATCCGACCTAGTGTATCGCCTTGGGGAGCATCCGTTTTGTTCGTGAAGAAGAAAGATGGAAGTATGAGATTGTGTAGAGATTACCGGGAGCTGAATCGTGTGATGGTGAAAAACCGTTACCCATTGTCGAGGATAAATGATTTATTTGACCAATTGACCGGAGCCGGGGTATTTTCGAAGATTGATTTGAGGTCAGGTTATCATCAGCTGAGGATTAGAGATAGTGACATACCGAAGACCGCGTTCGGGTCTAGGTATGTCATTATGAGTATGTAGTGATGTCGTTCGGGTTGACTAACGCGCTTGTTGTGTTCATGGATTTGATGAATTGCGTGTTTAGCCCTTACATGGACAAGTTCGTGGTGGTTTTCATTGACTTAGTCTACTCTAAGACTAAGGAGGAGCATGAAGAGCATCTAAGGATCGTGTTGCGGACTTTGAGGGACAATCAGTTATATGCTAAGTTATTGAAGTGCGAGTTATGGTTGCATAAAGTGGCATTTCTGGGTCATGTGATTTCGAAGGAGGGCGTAGCAGTGAATCCTAGTAAGATTGAGGCAGTGTCTAACTAGGAGGCACCTAAGAGTGTGGCAGAGGTACGTAGTTTTCTGGGCTTGGCAGGGTACTATCGACGGTTCATGAAGGATTTCTCTAAGATTGCCAGGCCAATGATTGCGCTCATGAAAAAAGACAACAAATTTCGCTGGGATGGGGAGTGTGAGAAAGCGTTCCAAACCTCAAAGGAACGTTTGACCACAACCCCTGTCTTAGCTTTGCCAGAGGGAGTGGAAGACTTTGAGGTGTATACTGATGCCTCAAAGAATGGTTTGGGATGTGTATTGATGCAGAATGGGAAGGTAATCGCTTACGCGTCGAGGCAGTTGAAATAGTATGAGGAGAACTATCCCACCCATGACTTAGAGTTGGGTGGTGTAGTCTTTGCGCTTAAGATCTGGAGGCATTATCCGTATGGTGCGACGTTCAAGGTATTTTCAGACCATAAAAGTCTAAAATGCATCTTTACCTAGAAGGAGCTTAACATGAGACAGAGGAGGTGGATGGAGTTGATCGAGAACTATGACATGGAGATAGTATATCATGAGGGGAAGGCAAATGTAGTTGCCGACGCATTAAGTCGGAGGAGTGTGTACTCCCTGTGCACAGCGATGTCCTTATTGAGGCTAGGGGACGAGGTGTGCCGGATGGGTATCCATGTGATTAGGAAGGGTGATGCGCGTGGTGACCTGACAGTGGAGCCAGACTTGTATAATGAAATCAGAGAGAGTCAACTGACAGATGCGAAATTCGTCGAATGGAAAGCAAAGCTGGAAGCAGGTGGCCCGTCGATATTTTCCGTGAGTGGGGATGAGAGTCTTAGGTATGATGGGATATGGTACGTTCCGGATTGTGCGGAGTTGAGGAAGAGGATTATGGTTGAGGCTCATTGTGTACCTTATTCAGTGCATCCAGGTGGGGATAAACTGTATAAGAACCTAAAGCAGACTTTCTAGTGGTCGGGAATGAAGCGAGATGTTGTAGAGTTTGTGGCTAGATGTTTGACTTGTCAGAGGGTAAAAGGGGAGCAGCATCGACCGCAGGGCAAGATTCAGTCACTAGAAGTACCGGAATGGAAGTGGGAATCTATCTCGATGGATTTCATTGTGGGGTTACCTCGATCTCAGAGGGGTAACAACATGATTTGGGTGATCGTGGACAAGTTAACCAAGTCAGCTCATTTCGTCCCTATAAAGGACACTTGGAGCAAGAAGGAGTTGGCTCTAGCCTATAGGAAGAATGTGGTCAGATTACACGGGATTCCTAGGGATATAGTGTCGGATCGAGATTCTCGCTTCATCTCAAGATTTTGGCAAGAGTTACAGGAGATGATGGGTACTACCTTAAAGATGAGTACTGCATTGCATCCCGCTACGAATGGGCAGACAGAGAGGACTATCAAGACCTTGGAGGACATGTTGAGAGCATGTGTGATAGAATTTGAGGGTAGTTGGGAAAAGAGACTAGATTTGATTGAGTTTTCCTACAACAACAGTCACCATGCGAGTATCGGGATGACACCATTTGAGGCTTGTATGGGAGGAAATGTAGGAGTCCAGTGTGTTGGGATGACAGTTCTGAAGCCGTCGTATTAGGTCCTCAGATGGTTCAGGATATGATAGATCAGGTGAGGATGATTCGCCAGAAGATGAGAGCAGCCCAGGATCGACATAAGAGCTATGTGGACTTGCACCGCAAGGACATTGAGTTTCAGGCTGGAGATAAGGTGTTATTAAAAGTTTCACCTATGAGAGGTGCTATGAGATTTGGGAAGAGGGCAAGCTGAGCCAGAAGATTATTGGTCCTTACGAGATTTTGGATCGAGTTGGAGAGGTTGCTTACCGGTTAGCTCTACCACCAGCCTTGGATCGAGTTCATAACGTGTTCCATGTATCTTAGTTGCGGAAATATGTTAGTGACCCATCTCACATCCTTGAGGTGGAAAATGTTGAGCTCGATGAGACCTTGTCCTATGTGGAAACCCCTAAGGCTATCCTTGACACCAAAGTGCGAAAGACCAGAACGGGAGAGACCAAGCACCTTAAGATTTTGTGGTCAAACCACGATGTTGAGGAGGCTACATGGGAGCCCGATGCAGCACTCGGCTGAGTAATTCACACTCGGCCGAGTGCAAGCACTCGGTCGAGTGCTTCTTTTCCAGTTCCTTAAACAACGGTTATTATAAATTTAATCCGTGGATTGGTAAATCATTTTAACCTAATCATAAAAATTAGCAGAAACCCTAATCTCTCATTTCCCTCATTTCTCTTTTTCCATTTCCTAATCCTTCAAGTTAGTAGCAAGTCTAGTCGCGCCGATCATCTACCTAGTCCGTATATCACCAAGTAAGTGTATATCTACCGTTTTTACATCGTAGTTATGGTTATTCCAATATGTAATTTGAGAATTATGTAATCCCTAGGAGGAGGATTCGTACAGGAGCGTTGGTAGGAAGTTGCGATTGTCTTGCTAGCTGTTCCATTTGAGGTAGGGTTTCCCTACTCAGTACTGTATGATTATGTTGCGACGATACTGTATTATGATTGTATTACCATGCATGTATAGTATGATGTATGAGATGCCAATGGTAACGTGTGGGACCGTTGCGTGGAATGGAACCCGCTCCTATGATCGCTTCCCGTGGGACCCGCCACGGGAAGGATGTGCACATTTATGGTCTAGGTATCCCTTGCTGCGGTAAGTCGGGGAATTGGTGTGGGACTAAAGGTCACCACGACAGATATAGATGATGGTGATAGTGTTGCGGTTTATATTATGAATTATGTATCATGTTGAGTATCCGTCTCATTGTATAGTTGCTGACACTTGATGTTTTTTACTGTGATGATCCATGTAATGGTGAGTAGAGTCTCAGGTACACAGATGAGTCTGCTTGCTGGCTTGGGAGGAGGGGTAACCAGTCGTAGAGTCTCTTGTCATAGCTTCCGCTTAAACTATAGTTGCTTTTGTTACAGTTTTGACAGACATATGGTTTATGTATTTTGTATCACAATACGTTTATACTTATAATAAAGTGTTAACATTGTTATCTTATACCGTACCTCAGGAAATTGAGATGAGACAGGTCTTCATGATCTAATGGTCCTGATTTAAAGGCCTTGGACTATGAGGGCGTTACAGGTAGTATTTACCCCGTCGTAAACTTATGACGGATATATATCCGTCACAAGGGAGACTTACGGAAATAATAATATGAAAGACTTGTGATTTAGGGGAGAGAATCTTAAATATAAGAGGATGTTTTGGTTCAATTTAGATGTCGATTTATCTTTAGGACGGTTTAAGCTAGATCAACACATATTTGATAACGGAGTGTCAATTTTTTTTCAACAAGTGTTTTGAAATTAGGATTTTCTTCATTTCTTTTTTCTCTATATCCCGACACAAATCCATTTAATAATATATTTTCCTCTACACTTTATTAACCCTTTATTTTTATTTTTATGCATAAATTTTGAACTATTTAGACCGTTGAAAAGAAATAAACTCTTTATTTATTTTTAGTAAATGGAAGGAATTTTAACTCGGTGTTTTGGTAGTTTCAATTATCTTCATTAATTGTATACTTATTGTTGCACTATGGTTGTTAGAAAGCATTATGTCTCTTGAGAGACCGCCTCTTAATAAGGTTATTGAGAGATTATTGTACAAATTTAAAAAAAAGTGGTGGTACTAAAAGTAATATAATAGGTACAAATCATGATTAAAGATAAAATAAGTACATTTATTAGGTAAATCAGTACGAAATTACTATGATACGATCAATGACAAAAGGGTCGCGAAATACAAATAAAAGGATAAAAAAACGGTCTCTCAATAATTTATTGAAAGAGCGTCTCTTTCAAGTTTTTAGTGGTTAGAAAAATATCTCTAACATGCTAGTAGATTGATTTGTGGTGAGGGGTCTAATTTTGGTTTTTGTTTCTTCAAAAAGAAGTTTAGTTAAAATTGAGATTGAGATGTCTTGATTGTTTATGTTTTCTTAGCCCGGCAGTCCGAGGTCAAATCAGTAACGAAAAACTAACTTAATGGTTCCAACTTGAATCATATCCGATCCAACCAACTCTACTATACTCGACCTGTAACATGATACTAGTTTTACGCCCGTGCAAAAAATGTACGGCTCTAATTTTATTAAATTGAAAAATCAATAAGAAGGTAAATATATTTAACAAAAATAAGATTTTAGTATCGCACTCATATCAATGTAAAAAGTAAAGAGAATTAATATATTTGACTCAGACGCAAGTAAATTAATGCATCTGCTTGACATTATAAAAGCATACAAATTTAGAACGACTTATCAATTTAAGTTTAAAACGGGTCAAATATACATATGTAGGATGAAAAAGCATTATGCATGACGAAAATAAAATACGTGTCCTATAATCCGTGAGAAGACCCGTTTTAAACTTAAGAAGAATAGTAGCCGATAAAAAAAAAATATATATTTTTTAAAATTATGTTTACGGATTTAGTCCTAAGTTCTGAGTCTTCCAACTTCCAAACCATCGCAATGAACCCAAATTTTTTTTAGTTGACCCTCTAACTATCCAAAAAAACTCTGACCATATAATATAATCCCATTTTTTTACGTACATTTAAGACGGGGTTACATATTTTCGTTAATTTCCAAATCTCAACTATTTTAATTTGTTGATTTCCACTATCTGAATGTTTTAATTTTCGCCAATTTATATATTATTATTATATTTGGTATTCGTTTGTTCTTGTTTTATTCTCATCGTCACTCAATTTAATCATTTTAACTATTGCATCTTAACGTAATAACATTAAAAATTCTTTAATCTTGGCATATACTCATCTCTAAAGTTTATGCGTCTCAATCATATTATTATATTTAATGTATCCCTTTAATTTATGTAAAATTACTTAACTTATTATCAATGATCATCGAAGATTTGATTTTACGGTTGAATTGAAGTTAGGACCTCGAAAGACTTCATATTAAATTGATGAAAGTTGGAATAAATTAAATTGATGAAAATCTTGAGGCAAGTAATTAATTATTCATAAGATCATGGTAGACCCTACCATAATTTAACAAAATTCATTTTCAATAATCCATCAACCAATAGAAATCCTTGAAAAGTTATTCCTTTTATAGTAAAGGGATTTATGCAACCCGATTTTGATGTGTTAACAAAATTAACTTGAAAATGGTCTAATTAAGACCAAACTTTATATTCATCTTAGTTTTTTAAGCTTAAAATTAAAATAGATACATCTTTAAACTGTTTAACTCGAACTCAACAGTCAACCCGACTCAACTTGTCACCCCGATTGTGAAACAAAAATTAACCAAACTCGTTGTTAACCCGACACAACCTAACTCGATATAACCTCACACATAACCAACCTAAATGACCTGATTATGCAACCTCTACTCATGCCGCGAAAGAGATTCCAACCGACTTTAAACAAAAAATGACTTAAACAAAGGAATTAAGGAGGTATATTGCACACTCCTCCAGTTGATCAAATGAATTTCAGAATTTGTTTAACATATGTGAGATATATTTTTTTTAAACTTATGAAATTCATTTGAATGATACTATGTAACAGAAGATACGTTTGCAGTATATGATGGGAAATTACTACTTCGTTGCAATAGAATTAAGGAATCGGAGGGAAACTATGGGAGAGCCTATAATTAAACTTACACATGTTTTCATTTAAACATGTAACATAGATAAGACAAAAATAAAATATATATTTAAATATTAGGTAAAGACGCCTTTCTCCCTTGCGAGTGACATGTGTTGGGAAATAAGTAACCTCAACATTAGTAATGAGCTAGTAACATAAGAGTCTTTATGTTTTAAGTTAACTTAGATTTCTATTATTTATGTAAGAATTATGTTAGATGTTATTAGAAGTAAATAATTAGAAGTTAGCTTTGAATGAAATAAAGACTCTTAATGTTAGTAGTTAGGGCTTATGACCTTATATAAATAAGAGTCACTAGTCATGTTGAGAAGTAAGAGTGTAGTGCTTAATAACTCGACTTAAGCATAGTTGGAAATCTTAGCTAGTAAATAAGTGTTGGGCATTGATTGTATTATTGTTAGTATTTGAATAATAATACAAGTTGGGTTGTGGTTAATTTCATAACAAAATATTGTGTCTTTGCATCCTCATATTATTAGTTTTATACCCGTACAACAAATGTACGGTTATATTTTTAAATATTTGGTTACTTATAAATATGTGACTAATTAAAACAAATATAATTCGAAATAGAAATTAAGTAGAAAATATATAAATTATTATAAATCATCAATGACTCAAATAAACCATTTTTTCTGCCATAAAATCCGACCTATTTCATTACTAATATAAAATGAAAATTTTATTTGTTACGATTTCAGAATTAACGGATTTTTTTATTAGGAATATTGATCCCGTGTTTTTTTATTACCTATTTGTGTGTTCTTTTTAACTGTCAATTATTTGATTATCAATTTCGTCTTAATCTCTTAAGGGTAGATCTACATTAATAAGATTAATTTGCAATTTTTTTAGCATAATAAAATTATAATTTTCAGATTTTCAGTTTATTTCTAGTATTTTATTAGTATTTGTAATATCATTAGTATTATCATTAATCATTGATATGCAACTTGATTAATAAACGTAATATCTCCACCTGAATAATTTTTAGTTAACTTTGACTTATTTAGATCGGAATTCCCGTTTTGTTTATTTTGTGTGCTGATTTTCAGTTTATTTTTTCTAATATACATGATTTTTACTACGACATTGGCGAAATTTAATCATTTTGATATATATATTGAACCGTTGTATGTATATCGTATTTTACCGTATTTTATTTTGTTTGATATCTTAATTTGTACTCCCTCCTATTCATTTAAAATGTCCCATTGTATAAGAAGGACAATTTTTATGGTATATTAGTTGTTTATTATTTTGGTTGTGTAGGGGTATGTTGATTGGAGAGAGGGTGTATGTTGATTGGGTAATGGGTGGGTGGGTGGGTAATAAGTGATAAATAGTAAGGGTAGAATGGTAAAAGAATGGAAAAAAACTTACCAAAAAAGAACAATGGGACATTATCCTGAATAGACCGAAATGGACAATGGGACATTTTAAATGAATAGGAGGGAGTATTTGATTTGATTGGAAAATTGGAGAATATAATGTAATTTAATTTTTGGAATGTAATTATTTTTCGTGTTTGTAATTTTTGGTTTTTCGGATTTAGTTTTTGGACCGTTCTATATCGTATTTTATTGAAACGTTGTATACTGTTATTTATATTTTCGATGAACAATAATTTGATCGTATCGTATCTTATATAACAATGACGAAATGTAATACTGCAATCATTACGTAATTAGGAATGAGAATTCTGAATTTAGGAGTGATGGAAATTAAATCAAAATAAAAGTTAGTGGGTGGTTTTTTTTTTCTTATTTCTATGAACCAATCAAAATGAGTTAAATTATATTTCTTTTATAGAGATAGATTCGTACCAAAAAAAACCAACAACATGTATTTAACCCTTTTTAATCTTAGGACGGATATTTGCCGAATATACAAAAATCGCGTACCCAATTAGACGTAGAATTGAAGAGATTATTACCTATGGAATAAGTCCATTTGACGGTGGAGCCAGAATAGCCAAAGGCACCTTCAACCAACTCGCAAGCATGAATAAATCCATTGGTAATAACTGTAGGAATGTGGTGAGGCCTTTTCGAGAACAATTCATGCATAACGTCTCCGCCCGCCTCTCTTATCTCAACTTCACCTTCTAGCTTCCGTTTCAGATGACTTCCCATTTCTTCAACGTTACAAATTTTGAAATTTTGTGTCGGTTTGAATTAGTCGAAGAGCTCCAATTGGTTGAAGCCTTCTATATACTCCGTATATGATCGAGCTAATCGAACTAGGATATTAGGCGTGTTAACGTGCTATTATGAGCAAGCTATAACTACGTTAATTAATTGGAGACTAAGTTTTGTTTAAAAAATTCTTAAATTATTTAGACCTTTCACAATCTCCTTTTATTTTATTATTATTTAAATAAGTTGTGAGTACATATATCTTAACTTAATTAAGTCCGTCTGAAATAAGAATTGTGTTAATTGGAGCTTATCTGCTTATGTCTAGACTTGTAAATGCGTCATTTTGTTGAGATAATTAGTTCGGATTTCAGTAGTTGGGATGCAATTTAGAGCACGTGCAATAGTAGTTTTTTTTGGGTTTGTCAATAAGAACTCAAAAAATACTTCTATTGTGGATTGGGTTTGTCAAAACAGCTGGTCTTGCTTATGACTTGTGACTTCTCACAAAAAGGAAGAGGGACAAGGTGAGTACCCTTCATGTGTTTTTCTCACACATCTCTCATGAGTATTTTGTGGGAGGAAACGGTATCCATAACATTTTGAGAATTTGGGTCTTATTTAAGAACTAAATTCTTTGTTGGTTTCAAGAAATTAAATAATGAAATAGTGTTGACAGAACTTAATAATGAGACTCAATTAAAAACAAAATAATATTTTTTCCATTGTAGTATAAAATTCTTAAACTTAGAAAATGATAAAAAAATAACTTGTCATTGAGGTTCTTCCATTGCACTTGCTCTTAAATAGTCTACGCTCATTGAGGTTGAAAATGCTACTAAGTAATTACGAAATTCTTACATCCATAAACGATTATACAATCACAATTACATTTTTTTAATAGAATAGCCACATAATTATACAACATTCGTCGTAAAAACACAATATTACAATATTACATACTTGGTCGAAGCATGCATATAATAATTAATATCCAAAACAGAGCAACACCTCGTCTTATTATTTCATTTTAAGCATCACTAATAAAAACACAGAATTACAATAAGCAGTTCATTTAAACACGAAAGTAGGTGTACGACGACTCGTAAACCTACTTAGAATGGTGAAACTCATCAATATGTAGGGCAGTTTCAATTAGAGAATCCATCTCACCACTTGGCTCACCAATGCCAGGCTTCTTCTTAACATAATCAAATGTCCAAATAACTTTGCAAGTTCCTTCATTAACAGGAACCACATGGAAAGTGACTATAAAGTTGTCATAATCTTCCATTAAATCTCCACCAATGCAATTGAACTTCATCGTCTTGTTTTTTTCATCAATCACTTCCAGGATTTGCTTTATCTTTTTCTTCTTCCCATCTATATATATGTGCAGTGGAACACTATGATTAGTTAATGACTTAATGTTAATATGTTATTGTAGACTACTTTGTAACATCTTCTCTTATTCTAACAAATTTATTTCGGTAATGATTTCCTTTTTTGATTTTAGATTTTCATTAACTACTACAGAGTATAAATTTGGTAAAATTGGTCACAATTAGTCCGGCCATCACTATCACCATCACCATCGACCCCCATGTTTGTTGGAGGTTGGAGTTGTACTATGAGCATTTATAGAAGTAAAAAGTGACAGGTAGGGTTTACTTAAAATCCACCAGCAAGTCGGCAAATATGAGAGTACTCAATTTGGTACTTCTTTCGTTCAAGTCAATTCGATACATTTACTCTATTCACGTTTGTCAATACCCGTTTTCTTTTGTTAATATCTTTAGTTACATATGTATAAAAATTATAAAACTTTGTTATTCACAATGTACTCGATAGGACAATTTAAGCAAGATCTCACATGACTATCTTTTATTTTATATATTAGAAGTTGTGTTGAAAATTCATTCGAGTTATGAACAATGCCATAATGTGAAATGTATAGAATTGATTGTAATAGAAGAAGTATATGTTTGGCTTTGATTTTCAAGTGTTTTTTCAACTAAAAAAAATAGAAATTGGGTTAAACACTGTTTTGTTTTTAGACTAAGGACTAATTTTATTAAACAGAAATTGTAAAATTGACCTAAGAAACAAAAGTAGCAAATTGCTACTTCTAATTATATTTTCACGTTTCTCATGTGTTATTTGAGCGTCAAAATCCAAAAAAATATTGTCAAGTACGAACTTTTAGATTTTTTTACCTCTTTTGTATATCTATATATAATTATATTTTAACAATAATAAAAAAATTGATAAAAACTAGTTAGGCCAACCACGAGAAAATTGATAAAAATAGTTTTTTAAAAATTTTGGCCAAACAAGACTAATTACATCCGGAAATAGTTCTATAAATATTTTTTCATGAAAACAAACATTTTCTATAAATATTTTTTCATGAAAACAAACATTCTTTTTTATGAATAGGGCTAAACATGCTCTTAGTGAACATGAAGAATGATATTAAAGAGATTGGATCCTTACTCTTTATTAAGAGTTAAGACGAGTTTAAGGAATACTCCGCATTGATGGCAGTCGTCCCAAAAAGGGCACAACATTTAATTCTACATGTGCCTAATAAAGAGAGTAGGTCATAAAACCCATCCGACTCAAATTACCCGGTCTGAATAAATGACTCAAACCTAATCCCGCATGATCTTTGTTAACCTCCGTAACCACAGTAAGTCTATCTCGGGTATATCCGTCACAAGTTTGCAACAAGCCAAGTATTTTTTATATGAGTGAATAAGACATAACAGTTTGTTACTTTTTAGCACTTTACTTTTGTCTTATCTATCTCACATGGGTATTATTTAAACCGTCAGAAACTTGCGACGGATATACCCGTCACAAATCACAATTTGTGCCATAACCAAGTCTTTCCAATTCTCTAATATATACCATACATATTTTATTAAAAGGAGAAGATCATTGGTGGTGGCGTTAGTGTGTGAAAGGAGTAATATCTTATAAAAAATGAAGTTTATTTTGATTGTTTTGAGCCAAATATATACTGTAATATATAATTTTGTTCTTTATATTTACAAGGGTTCGATAATGGAAATAAGGAAAATTAGGGGTATTCAAAATAAATCGAACCGCAATAGTGGAAACGAAAAACCAAAAAACCCGATCATTAAATTATTAATGGACACGGTTCGGTTAAGGTTCGCAATTTTAGAAAAGAGGTTAATTAAACCGAACCGTTTCAAGAAAAAGTAAGCAAAAAATTAAAATATTATATTAAAAAGTATTCTTTCGTTTAATTCTCTAAGTGTTTCCAAAATTCAAAATTGTTAAATTAATTAATATTAAAGTTTCACTAATTAATTTTATTATTTACTATAATATATAACAAAATTAATTAAACCAATAAATAAAATTCACGAAAATTAAAGAAAAAATATATTTAGCACGTTTAGAGGTTAACCAGTTATCGAATCACAAATAACCGTTTATAAAGAGGTTAACCGAACCGTTTATAACCGTTAGAAACGGTGCGGTTTAGGTTCGATATTTTGCCAAATCGAACCGTGTGTAAACCGTATTAAATATACAATTCGGTGAACCGAACCGCAAATAAATAGCTCTAATGTAAATGGTAAATGAAGTATAGTAAAGGAGTATACCAACGGTGTAGGTCCATTCAATGGTAGAGCCAGGTTTACCATAATCACCTTCATGCACGTCACAAGCATGAATAAAATGATCCTTAACATCAGGGATTTGGTGTGGCTTATTTGCAAAAAAATCATGAAATGCTTCTCCTGCTCCCTCCCTTATCTCTACTTCTCCCACTAACTTTCGTTTCAACATACCTTCCATTATTTCTAACTCGATTTATAACTACTTGAGTATTTTCTGATGTCTTTAACTTAGTGAAGCCACTCCTTTTATAGGGATTAGGGAGTATTATTATTTGAGTCACATTTCTATATTCTGGCTGACACTGACGTCTCAAATGACCTCACTTTCCTGCTACCCCGTCTTATTTCGTAATTAAGGGTAAGGTTATCCTAAGATTATTGCAAGACCCCGTTCTTTCTAGCTTAATTTCAGCTCCTTTCAATTTTGGTTGGTTGTATTCCGTTAAGTTTTATTTACGTTCAATCAATTATTTTCATTTAATCTCTTCACAAAAGTAAATTTTAATTCAACTAAATTCATTGCACCTCAGTTCCACTCAATTTAGTTCAATTAAGCTCTACATCAATTTATTCAATTCAGCTCGTTTCAGCCGAAAAGAACAGGGCTTAAGTCTTAAGACATGATTTTGGCAAGTCTTAAGACAAGACCCGCTCAAACTATCAATAATCTACCAAAGTTTTAACAAAGTCTTAAATCGAGTTTTGGAAATTCGAGACTCAACCTAAAACTTTGCGTGAGTCTTGAGCCCACTCTCAATATAAATTATTCAATGGATGGATATCATGTATCAATTTGATGTAAAAAAGTAGAGTATAAGATGAGTCTGACGGAGGTGAGTCTGAACAATAAAGAAATAATAAAAGTTGATGTGGTAGAGTCTTAAACTTTGAAAAGTCTTACGAGTAATCATATGCTAAGATTTTCATAGTTTAATACTCTCTCACATCAATTTTTTACTAAATTTTATTATTTCTTTATTGTTCAAACTCGCCTTACATTCACCTCATACTTTATAAACTACTCTGTATATATTATCCGTCAAACTTATCTTAGACTTTACCTTTTTGCATCACATTTTTTTTCCTACAAAAAGAAATGATATATAGTACATGATATCTACTCATTAGATAATTTTCATTAAATTGTGCTCAAACTCACCCAAAGTCCTCTTAAGTTTATTTTGATAGATTATTGCTATTTTTGAATGAATCTTGTCTTAAAACTTCATAAAGATTTATATCAAGATTACCAATAATCGTAGTTCTATTCAATTTAGTTTAATTTAGACCTTCCCAAAGCAGTGGTCACGATAATTAGGTCGCGACCCGATTTTACTCTTAATTTCACCTTATTTATTTTAACCTACTTTCACCCTCCCAAACAGAAGGTCACAACCTAGATTGGGTTCTAGATCGTCGACCCAATCGTTTTTCTACTTTCTATCACATTGTCTACCTCACAAAAACCCTTCTCTTACCAATTATTTTATTGTTTTAAATTTCTCAACCAAGCATAATTGTTCACCTAAATGGTCACAAATACGATCAATTTTGTTCAACCATAGTCACAAATTGACCTTAATTGGTCATATGATCACAAATTATCTAAATGGTCACAAGTTGATTATCTTAATTAGCTCATTAACCATGTATGACCAAGCAAGGTTACGACCTTCCTAATATTCTTGTTTGGGATGGTGTTACAATAACTTTTTAGCTTAATTATAAACAGCTCAATTATTTATTTATAATTTAAAAACTCTCCACACAATTACACAAATGACACAACATAAACAAAAAGATATTTTTGGTAATATTCATGAAACCAAAGTGGAGCAATTTCGATTAAGATTTTGTGGTCCAGTAAATTATGGTGTAAACAACTCTATGCATAACTTATGCATGTTATTTAATACGGATTAATATAACTTTAAAAACAAAAATAGTCTTTTAAGATAAAAGTATTTGTTTTAATATTAAAACTAGTTTAACATACGTGAAAATTCACGGGGTTGTTCAATTCAATTTTTATAGAGAATCATCAACTAAGTTGTTAAATATACAAGTTAATAACGGATGCGGTGTGTAGGTAAATGCATTAATAAAAATAAATAAAAAAGTCTATATATAATAAGATAAAAGTCTGTATTTTCAAATACAAAGTACTACAGAGTTGGATATAAAAACTGGAAAGTCTAAGAGAAACTCATAGTTTCTCGAAAATATCCTTATAAACAACATTACTTGCTATAGTAGACATGTGTTTGTCGTCATCTAAATAAGGACTTTTAGACCATCCTTATTTGTAACCCGAGAGATAGCAACGTACAACTGTTCATGGGTGAAGAGTGGTCTAGCAGGAAGATAAAGACCAACAAGGGATAGAGATTGCCCTTGACTCTTGTTAATAGTCATTGCAAAAAAAACTACTACAGTAAATTGTCTCCTTTCGAACTTAACGGGAAAGATGGACTACCTAAAAGATTATCAATTATAAATCACACCTTGAAACAATGAAAGAGTCAAAGTCTAATATAGATGAACACCGAAAATTGAGTTGAAATAACTAAAAACGAAAACAACAATAACATCATTTGTTAGCTCTCTAGAGTTGTGGTACTTTAATGATTTACAAGTGCGCGTTTATCGTGTTTTCGACAAACATTCTAAATTGTAATCATGTGGTAATTATTATTTTGACAATCCCTCTAAATTAAATTCCAAGTAATTCTGATAAAATGTAAATACCAAGTATAATTTTTTTATAATTACAATTTTTTCGAAATTTGATTTTTTATAGTAATTGCATTAATAGTGCGAGCTGATTTGATGTTATTGTATTATAATTGAACAATTTTGAGTGATAAACAATGAAGTGATCTAATTAAATTGATAGTATGAATGTCATGTATGTAACTGCTGCCGGTGAGGCATGTAATGTTATGATTTTTTCTATGCTGTTTAATTGTCTTTATCGTAAGGTGATTTCGTGAACTATTTTCATTCCACATTCCCAAATTTCACATTATTTCCTTATAATTTATTTTGTTTTATACCGAGTATATATTTCATTATAACCAATTTTAATTATATGAGTTTTTTATTATTTAAAAATCAATTCATATTGCTGTTGCTTAATTATATATTTCATATAACCAATTTCACATTATTTCCTTATTTATTATAACCGCTTTGTTGCATTTTCGTTCAATGTTCCTTTAATTCATTATTAGTGTAGCACCCGTGAAAAATCACGGGGTTGTGTACCTTTTTTTTAAAGAAGACGACAAATTATAGTTATTATATAACCAAGAATTTTATTTATTCAACATTGAGAAACTAAAAAGGGGTTTATTGAGAATACAAAAGAGGAGAAGAAAAAAGTTGTTGTTGGCCTTTGAGATTTTCGAGCAACATTGAGAAAGTAAAAGGTTTTTGGAAGACAAATTGATAATGTGGCTGATTTCACAAAATTGATGATTAATTATGTGGTTCCCAATTAATTTCAGTTTTTTATTTGTTTTAGTTTGCTGACGTGGAAAGATAACAACCTTGGTTAAACATGATTGGTTTTAAAAAAAACTAAAATTGTGAGATTGAATGAGAGACTTGCATTAGCCTAATTCTGAATCCATATCGTGCCACATAAGCAATTTTCCAAGATTCTTTTATATATATAATGATGGCTTAAATATCATTTTACATGCGTATTTGCAGCAAATCTTTTACCTTTCCATGTATCGTGTTTTTATCTTATTCTAACGTATGAATATATATTTGACCCATCTTAAATAAGAATTTATCGTAAAAATAATGTGGCCGGGGTAAGCACGAAAAGTGCAATAAGAACCGGGAGGTACCAATGTTATTATTACACTTATTAGGATCAACATTCTACTTTGGATAAAAAAACTATCAAATTGAATTTGTAGGATCATAAGATTTTACTAACTAATTAAATATAGTTTTTTATTTGCTGAAAATGCATGATTGAAGATCAAAACAAGGAGTATTTATGAAGTACTCTCTTCGGACTTATTTTCACCCGATTTGCTTTATTGTGATCTTCAAGGCGATACTTTAACCGTATTTTTTGACGCCTACATGTTACTCCATCTTATTCTATACTTTTTTCCTCTTTCCCTTTTGCATAAAAAATAAGAAAGTAAATTTGGATCACATAAAACACACTACCCCACTTGTCATTGTATTTGGGCACACAAATCATGCCAAAAAAAAAGTAGGGAAGAAGAGTCGTATAATCGAATAAGAAAAATAGGGAAGAAAATATAGAATAGATTCATGAAATTTTTTGGTGTGAAAGATGTCATAAATATAACTACAAATGTTTCTTTATTTATAATCTAACTAGTGTAACACCCGTGAAAAATTACGGAGTTGTGTACTTTTTTTATAAAAGAAGACGGCAAATTATTGTTAATTTTATTTATTGAACATGTTTACTTTTTTAAAATAAAAAATAAAAAATATAATATAAATTGTTGATAATATAAAAATCTATTCTCAAAATCTTGTTATAAACATTTGAACAAATTGTTTTTTTTGTTTTTTTTTTATGACGAGGGGTTTAATCCCCCCGGGCCCATGCATTCCCGCACCACCACATGGACCATGTAAGCCACCCCTTTGGGGGCTGCAGTGGCCAAGTGGTCATCGCCCCAACTGGTAATCGAACCTGAGACCTCTCAACTCCTGCATTTCTGCAAGCTTTAAGATTTAACTCAGTTACCACTGGACTAACACTACTTGGTTAAATATACAAATTGTTGATAATATAAAAATCTATTCTCAAAATTCTGTTAAATATTTCTAAATTTTAATAGTCGTCAAAATCTTTTCAATATTCTCAACCAATACAACATAATAATCAATGTGTCACATTATTCAATTTTCTCAAAATTGATTTAAATTGAGATAATATTTTGGTCTCAAAACAAATAATAGTCGTGTAAATATTTCTCAAAATTTGTTCTCAAAATTCTACATTAGATATATCTATATTTTAATTGTCGTCAAAATCTTTTCAATATTCTCAACTAATACAAAATAATAATCAATGTGTCACGTTATTCAATTTTCTAAATTTTATTAGTCGTGTAAATTAATATAACCACGTTAACTAAACAGTTAATTAGGTGGTTGTATAATTAATTTCAGTTTTTTTGTTTGGATTTGAGAATTGGTACCCATATTAATTAACACGGTTATATTAATTAACACGGTTAGTTTGGTGGTTAATTATATAATTATTTTCAGTGTTTTATTTGGTTTTGAGAATTGATACTCATATTAATTAACACGGTTAGTTTGGTGGTTGTATAATTCTTTTTAGTGTTTTATTTGGTTTTGAAAATTGATACTCATATTAATTAACACGGCTAATTAGGTAGGTGGTTGTAAAATTAATTCATTTTTTATTTGGTTTTGAAAATTGGTACTCATATTAATTAACACGTTTATATTAATTAACACGGTTAATTAGGTAGTTGTATAATTAATTTTAGTTTTTTATTTGTTCTATGGTGGTTGTATAATTAATTTCAATTTTTTATTTGTTCTAGTTCGCTGATGTGAAAAGATGACCAACACGGTTTTGCATGATTGACTAAAACAAAGGATAATTTATGAGGTTGAATGAGAGAACTTGAATACCCTCATTCTTGCACCATATTGTGCCACATAGGCAGAAATACAAGATCATTTTATATATATAATGATACTCCCTCCTATTCTACCTAAGAGTCTCAATTGGACAATGACACAATATTTAAGGAATCGAATTATATATTGTAAAGTATTGTACTTCCTCCATTCAAATCCAATGTGTATTTATGTTTTTTGCACAAATTTTAGGAGTTTATTAAAATATGATTGAAAGTACAATGTGAAGTGTGTATGTTTTTTTTTTATTGTTTGTGGCAGAGTAATGGTGGACCATTTGATGACATTTTGTGTAAATAATTGATATTAGTAAGGATATTTTAGTAATTTTGTTGGCTTTATTAGGAAATGTGTAGTTTGGATATGAATGGATTAAAATGGAATAAGTGTAGTTTGGATATGAATGGAGGAAGTATGAGGTAAAAAAATTGGAGAGAGGGAAAATATTATTGATTATTATTGTGAGGAAAGTGATTAAAATAAGTAGTGTTGTAAGGTAAGGGGTATTGTTGTGAGGTAAAGTGATTACAATGAGTATAAAAGTTGACTAAAAATGGACAATGAGACATTATTATGACTAGACGAAAATGGAAATCGAGACTCTTATCTAGAACACAAATTCTCATTGTAGAATAGGAGGGAGTATTTTTTATTCTTTAACTTATTTACGGTCTTCGCAAAGCAAATGGGGTGAAATAGTTATATGAAGAGAGTAATATTTATCCATTAAATATTGATAACTTGTGATTTTATTATCATTTTGTGAACATGTTTTTAGAATTGACCCGAAATTTAGGTTTTACAATCTTATAAATATATGTTTATATTTTTACTATAGAATCAGTTGTAGAATCGTATTTTCATCCTACGTCAAACGCGTAGAATCATACGCTTCTACAATCATTATATATATAAAAGAAGGATTTTGAAATGGTGACGTGGGACTATAATATTTCAGTATTTGCATAATGGAGGTTTCACATTCATTCTTAGAATGTTACATCCAATTTGACCAATAAAAGTAAACCAACTTTAATATATAATAATAAATAATAATAAATAATAAATAATAAATAATAATAATAATAATAATAATAATAATACTGATTGATTTTCCAATGCATATAATTATGATAGTATTAACTACAATAGTTATGATACTATTAACTACAATAGTTGACATCTTTCCAATAGTATTAATTATTGTAGTAGTTAATAATTCTAGGAATACTGACTATCAAAATGCAGGAGTACCACGCGGTCAAATAATAAAACCATTATATTATACTCTTTTGGGTTCCCACCCACTCAAATAATAAAACCGTTATTATTAATTACATAATGTAATTACCAACAAAATATTAATTATAGAGCTAACCATTATATTTTTAATAACGCTTTTGGTTTCTCTATATTGCTCGAAAAGTGCAACGACCAACCTTCTCTTTTTCTTCTCCTCCATTGTCTTCTACAATATATAAATAGTTAAATACCAATTTGACCAACATAATTTTTCCTATTCTGAAATTTTAAGTCTCTAAACAATACAATTTCTCTTCTAAAAAATCACAAAATCGAATTACCATCCTGGCTATTACACCGTTAGTTACTATTAACCAACTACGTTCTAGGAGAAATTTCTATTCTATTATTGAAACCTCCTTTTATTGGAAAGTTATAAGTTTCCATTTTTTAATTATATTTTACGCTTTTCAAGTAATACGTCAAACTTTTAATGTCAACATGTTGTTATATATCTTATATTATAGATATACTTTTTTTTATTTTTCTTTAAAGTATTTACCTATACACCACATATATTATTAGTATATCTAATAACTTTAATTGATTATTTTCCGTCAAAATTAAAATTGAACAACCTGTGAATTTTCACGGGTGTTACGCTGGTAAAGACAGAATTATAAGATTCAGTATCGATCAAATATTTTTAGATCGTAAAATTATACAATCAAATCGGGATTTTGACAATAACTGAAGGTTCAATAGAATTATTTGAGACTTGGTAAGCAGAATAAGATCATTTTACATGTCTATGATTGTCTGATTGATATGATCAAAATAATTGATATGATCAAAATAATTGATATGACGTGAATGCGAGCAGGTAGAATTATTCAAGTGTAGATGGCATGGCCCGCATTATAATACTAGATCACATGAATTCGTCCAGTACTACATCTTTCTTTCTTGGTCATCATGTTTCAATTTGCTTTTTTAAAATCTTTTCAAATCATGAAGTTTTCGACACACAATGAAATTGTTTTCATTATTATCGTTTGTATATTCTTGTTTTAGGGTTAGGTTTTCTGTCACCATAATACTCATGTACTCCATACTTTTATTAACGTTAATACCAAAGTAAACATATGACTTTTAGAAGTTTTTGGGTCGCAAGAGTGGTAGCACCAAAATGGACACGATACGGGCACGTAATACGCTGTAGAATTTCGTAAATTAACCCTTTTATATACACATAAAATACACTAAAATATTTTGCGAAAATGTCATTATTTAAATTAATTGTGCATATTAAATATTTGATTAGGTAACAAATTCTAAAAGTGATGTTACCTCTACAAATTTGCATTGTATAATTAGATTTCAAACAATTAGGTTAGAATTTTGAAGGTTTAAGGATGGTTAATGAAAATTACGGTGACAAGAAAAATGCACTACGATATTAAACTTGTAAGTAATTGAATGTTTATGATTTTCATAGATAATTCAAACATAGTACATAGGAGTATATAAATACAAGAGTTCTAGTCTATAACAAAGTCTAACCTAATATCTACGATATCTCGTAATTACATAAATAAGGAAATCGTAAGATATTCTTATCATAAAAGAAGGAATAGAAGATAGCAAGATAATTACAAAATATTGTTATGGAATAATATCTTTGATAGGCTCCCGCAAGATGGGCTGGCTAAAAGCAAGACCAATCTGAGAATTCACATATAGCATTATTATCACGGCAGATTTGAGAGATAGATAAAATGTTTCGAGATATTTGAGGAACGCAAAAGACGTTATTGAATTTTAAAATAAAGGAAGAAGCAGTAGAAATAGTAAAAGAGCCGAGATGAGTGATTTTAGGACCCGTACCATCTCCAATTAGAAGTTCGTCACAACCAGTGTAAGGGGCTTGCAGAGCCAGATTATCGAGGTCTTGGGTGATGTGATTTGAGGCCCCACTATCGAGTAGATAGGTGGAGTTGTAAGAGGAGGACGATGGGACAGAAGGAGCGGTGACCGTATGGGCTTGAGGAGGCTTGGTGTTGAGGCGGTTTGTGGTGCGAGGAGGGAGAACAACGGTCGGGTAGTCGCGCTTAAATTTGTAACAAAAAAATAAAACGTGACCGATAGCACCACAGTATTGGCATTTGCCTTTGAAAGGCGGATCCTGTCGCGGTTGCGAGTTGTCGACAGGAGCAGAGTTGTTAGTGGCAGGAGTTCGAGATTGGTGATGATGTCGATAGGCTGCATTGACAGAGGCTGGAAAATTGGCAGGAGCGGGTTCATTATTGTGACGGAGTTCAAAATTGAGTAGTTTTTCATGTAGGGATTCAAAGGATATAGGTTTGTCACGAGCTTGAACTACATCGATGACGGAACGATAAGTGTTGTAGTCTAGACCACGAATAATTTTGGCAATAAAATCTTCGTGGTCCATAGGTTTTCCAAGGACAGCGAGTTTATCAGCACATGCTTTGACAGATTGCATGTACTCGGTCATAGACTGATTTGTTTTGCGAATGGAATTGAGTCGGTCTTTGATTTGGAGTATATGAGCGCGGGAGGGATTGGCGTATGTGGAAGAGAGGGTGACCCATACATCACGCGACGTTGCAGAGCGCATGACGAGGGAATGGATGGAGGCATCAAGGGTGCCGAGGAGAGCACCCTTGAGCAAATGATCCTGGCGACGCCAGGTTTGGTGAGCAGGGTTAGGGATTGTGGCTGTTTTAGTGGTGTCGTTGGGGTCAGGTAAGGTGGCGGCAGGACAGAGATGGGTGCCATCGAGATATTTTAGGAGGTCGTACCCAAAGAGACGGGATCCGATTTGGTCTTGCCAAGACATATATGTGAGAGGAGTGAACATTGGGTTCATTGGTGTTTGGAAGTGTAGAGGCAGAGGCTGCCATTGAAGTCGACGTGAGAGAAGAGGGGGTAGGTTTAGGGTTAGGATCGGCTTGCGACTGATACCATGTAAGTAATTGAATGTTTATGATTTTCATAGATAATTCAAACATAGTACATAGGAGTATATAAATACAAGAGTTCTAGTCTATAACAAAGTCTAACCTAATATCTACGATATCTCGTAATTACATAAATAAGGAAATCGTAAGATATTCTTATCATAAAAGAAGGAATAGAAGATAGCAAAATAATTACAAAATATTGTTATGGAATAATATCTTTGATAAAACTCGCTACAACATTAATAAAAAAAAGACTAACAACTCATTAACTCATGTGTCATTTAATTCAACTCTAAATATTATGAGTCACATGCTTACAAGTACAAAAAAATATAAAATTATTAGTTGCAAACACAAAAAATAAATTAATATAAACTTTTTAGTTTCCACTCATTACTTTGGTTATTAATCTATCATAATCTATCTAACATACACTTCTTTTATTTAAAGTATGTTGTAATCACCATTATTATACTTTGTAGTTATTTTATCATAATTTTTATTGTTATTCTTTCGCAACTTTTCTTCTTCCCCTAAATAAATTGTTGATATTAATGCGAGAATTAATTACAAAAATGATCTTATATAACTATCACACTAATCTAATTTTTATTTTTATTTAGAAAGTTGATAGATAAAGTATACATAAAGAAATAAATAAATTGATTCGTTTTTTTATCGTTTTTATGTTAGGAATTAATAGTTAGAATTAGAAACTAATTTAATTAATATTTTGTGTTGGTATTCAAATTGCAGGAGGTTGATAAACTAAATATCAATAACATTATATTACATGAAATTGAAAAATAATGGTAATAGATCTTCTTTCCACTTTTCTTTTGGTTTGAATACTCTGTTTTTCTCGGGTTTTCCTTTTTTAATATTGTGTGTGCAATATAAAATGGTTGTATAATATTTATTATGTGGTGACATGCTATATGTAAGGATCCACATATTTTAGCCGCAAATCTAGCCTCATAGCCAATAATTTGCGCGCGGTCCTTTCACTTCGAGACCGTAGATTTCTTATTTCGCTTTTGTATTTTCATTTCTACTACCTTTGTCCCATTGTGATGTTTACACTTCTTTTATTTTGTGAGGGGGAAATAAAGGAAGTGTAAACATATCACTGGGACGGAGGGAGTAGTTTTTTGTATCATTTAGTACTCCAAGACTACTTCTTGCGTGTTGAAAGCTTGGAGTCTCGTTTTTAGTTTAAGATACGTTTTTAGGAGTTTAAAAAACGTATACCTATTATGCAATTTCAATGTTCACTGCTACAATATGAGAAATATCAAATTTGCCTTTATGAGAGGTGCTAGTCAATGAAAACCCACTTCTCATCATTAAGCTTATTTATACTTTTTTATTGCTTTCAATAATCGTATTGCTTACTTTTATTGCATTCAGTTCGTGTGTCGGACGTTGATAATCGTGACTAGGATTCCTGACACACACCCCGAGACCCGAGATACGTGCTAGTGGGCGATCCCTCACTAGTACGAGACCCTTGTTGCTTGCATTCTTGTCCTAGTGTCGGGCAAGGCTGCGCACCACGATCCGACAAAAGTACCGGTCTTCGGACGGGTTTCTGCTTGCCGCATTTGTTCATCGCTATCGAGAAAATGGGCAAGACGATGGAGGAGCGGATGTGCTACCTCGAAGATGCGTTTGATAATAAACTTCCGAAACTCAAGGGCATCGTGATCCAAATGGGAGAGAGCCTCGAGGAGTTGAAAAATACGGTTAGTGGACTTGAGTCGGCGATGGTCGAGATGGAGACCCGGATCCTAGCGATCGCTAATGCAATTCCCGATGATTGAGGGGAAGAAATTACTCTCCTCCACCAAAAGATCGAGGAACTCGAGAATACTTGTCCTACGCCAATGGAAGTCGTGGCCAACGACGGAAAATTTTCAGGGACCCGTAAGGTGAAAGCGCCTCAACCTCGTACCTACGATGGGGAGAGGGATTCAAAAGTTGTCGACAACTTCGTTTTCGACATGGAGCAATACTTCCGAGTAAGTGGGCTCGATGAGGAAGGGAAAGTTGACACAGCCAGCATGTACTTGACGGATGATGCCAAGATGTGGTGGAGGGCTAGATACAAGGAATGGAAGCGGGCACGATCACGGTGACATCGTGGGCCGACTTCAAGAGGATTTTGAAGGATCACTTCTATCCCGAGAACACTGAGTTTGTTGCTCGGAAGAAGCTGAAGGAGGTGAAGCACACCAAATCTATTCGAGATTATGTGAAGGAATTCTCTATGTGCATGCTCGAGATTACCGAGATGACCGAGACGGACCGAACATTCGAGTTCATCGACGGATTGAAGAGGTGGGCTCAACGAGAGGTAATGAGGCAGAAACCTAAGACATTGTCTGTAGTAATATCTACCGCGGAACGACTTCTCGACTTCCACGGGGAGCGAGAGGCACCTCAAGATGTGACACCAGCGGAGAATACGGGTTCGTCTCATGGGACTAATAGAAAGAAACCGCAAGCCAGTTCAATTTCGGTTGGGAGTAGTCGGTCTACACACAAGGGAGTCAAGCTCGATCGGGGAGTAACGGAAACTCGCTCACATGCTCCTCTTCGAAGGTCGGAAATTCTGATACGTCCACAAAAACAAAGCCTTTTGCGTGTTTTGTGTGTAAGGGTCCCCATAAGATGGCCGAGTGTCCCAACAAGGCACAATTCAGCGCAATGTTTCAGAATATGCCGAATGGAGCTCAAGAACGTCTTGATGAGGCAGTACCCGACTATCATCAAGAGTAAGAAGAAGATTCGAGCGACGAAGAAGAGCAACCACGAATGGGCTCGCTCCAAAGGATAGGTGCGATGGGGAAACTGGATGAAACCCACGCAAAGAAATCCACGGGGCTCATGTACATGGACTTGAAGGTGAACGGGTTGAAGGCACGAGCGTTGATCGACTCGGGAGCCACCCACAACCTAGAGACGAAAGAGGAAGCCAACCGACTGGGATTGGTTCTGAGCGACGTTAACAGTTGCTTGAAGCCTGTTAATGGGAAGGCGAGACATATCGAAGGAGTGGCTAAGAAGGTCGCGGTCCAAGTAGGTGAATGGGCGGGAGAGCTCGACTTCTCTACCGTTCCGTTGGATGACTTCAACTTAGTACTCAGGATGCAGTTCTTTCAGAGAGCATAAGTGGTGTTGAAGTCGAGTGATAGATCAATGTTATTGATGGGGTCTTTTGTAGTAAAGACCGTAGATGCGGACGAGGATAAAGGGGACCATCGTATTTCGGCAATGAAGGTGATACCAACGCCGATACGAGGAGGGCCAACCGAGAGAAAGGCCAAAGGTTCAGCTGAACCAAAGGCAAGCGAGACCCAGGCTAACTACGTTGCTAAGTGGCCTGGGAGGAGGAACAAGAGTCTACCACCTCGTAGGGAGTTAGACAATGAGGGTCGCGAGACCCAAGTGAGAAGGCCTCGTACCATCATGGGGTCGCGTCGAAATGCTGATTCGACGTCCTAGAGAACTCACTTTCCCTTGAATGCAGGTACTGCAGTGGAGATGAACAAGGTGAAGGTCTGCTTGAGAAAACATCAAGCACCGAGGACAGAGACTTTCAAGAATGACCCCGGGCGAGTGATTAATCTGGAAGACATGATGTTTGGAGGTCTCACTGTCATCCCTTATTTTCGTAAATCTTATTTTAATTAATTAAAGTATTTTTCGGGATTTACTAATATTGTATTTAAATGCGTAAACTTATATTTAAGGAATGTCGTATAACTTCCGTCGTAAGATTTATTTAGTCTTGAGATGTAATATAATTTCCTAGGCATTTCTGTATCAAGTTTTCCCGAACATTTTATTTAAACCCGTCTCATTTCACTTGTACTTAAAGGAAATAGAGAAAAGAAGTTTCCTAAACCTTTCTTTACCATCCTCTTTCTTGTTCTTCATGTTAGAAAAACAAAGGAATCTGTAAACTCATTTCATTTCTTAAACAAAATTCCCATTTCACAAAACTTCTCATAAAATCTTCTTTCCTTAACGGAATTTAGCGATTCTTTCGCCTATAGATTCGTGAGACCGTCCCCGTCGTTTTAAGGTAATCAATTTCATGATTCGGTCCGATTGATTTCCGGGCTGTTTTGTTCCATTTCGGAATTCGTGATGTGTATAGTGTTTTGGTGGTTTTAGGTGGTACTTGTGTTAACCCGGAAGAAGACTTGGTGATTGTTGAAGAAGAGCTTGTGGAATTCGCTAAGTAAAGGTAACGATAATGAGAAACTCGGCCTTTTGTCTATATTAGCATTCAATGTGATTTTGTTGTGTTTTTATGGAAGTTAGTGTTGCTGATAATTCTTAGGAACTATGTTGTGGTTTATAAACTGATTCTTATGCGAAATATATGGAGTATACATGAAAGATGTGTTGAATTTGAGACTTTGATATGAATTCACATGAGGGATGTTTGGTAATATGTTCACATGTCCATTTGATATGATATTCATGCTGGGATTGTTGAATTGTTGATTAGAATCGAGTATAAGAAGAATTATTGAAGGATTGGATTGTTTGGATATGTCGAAAATAAGCTATCGCGATGCACAGAGCCTCCCAGCCGGTCGACCGACCGGCTGAGAAGCCCTTATAGTGAAATAGTTTTGTGCATGAATTAGGTGATAGGGACCCTCATCCGGTGGACCGACAGCCGGCCAGCCGGCTGGGAGCCCCTTCTCAGTGGCTTGTTTGATGTGTTCGTGTGTGTGAGGCAAGGACCCTCAGCCGGTGGACCGGCAGCCGGCCGGCCGGCTGAGAGCCCTCCTTAGTGGTTCCTCTGGTGTGTTGTGCTTGAGAGTCAAGGACCCTCAGCCGGCCGACCGACTGAGAGACCTAATCAGCTGTTTTGTCTCATATCTTTGGTCACTCGAATTGGATTTGATCGATTCCTTTTCTGTATGGTTTGTATGCTTGTTGTTGTCGAAAAGCCTTGGACGACACTTATGTTGGGTTCAGAAATGGATTTGAGGAGAAAGACCCCCGGTCGGGCAACCGGAAGGAAAATCGACTCTCACTTCAAATTAGTTTCCGAAGTCGACTAAGTGTTGAATGGATGTTTAGAAGTAAAGGATTTATGGAATAGTGAGAATCCTCCTTTGGAGATTTGGATGTTGAACCTCTTCTTGGTTGGTTCGTTATATTTAGCTTTGTGGTAGAACCTCTTTGTGGTTGGCTCTCTTCTAATCAGCTGTGTGGTTGAACCCTTCGTGGTTGGTTTATTTATGATTAGCTCCGTGTTGAACCTCTTTGTGGCTGGTTCCTCCCTCCGTGTGAACCCCTTCTTGGTTGGTTCTAGCTCCGTGGTTGAATCCCTTCGTGGTTGGTTCTAGCTCCGTGGTTGAATACCTTCGTGGTTGGTTCTTTCTCCGTGGTCGAACCCTCCGTGGGTGGTTCGTGTGTGGCTGTAGTAATGTTGTTGTGTCTACTTATGCCTGAGTCGGGGTTCATGATTAGACATTGTTGATTGATTTGTGTTTAGCGTGTCTGAGTCGGGGTATTGTACTAGATACAGTTGAATGATTCGTATGTAACTTGCCTGAGTCGGGGTACAGTGTTATATACTGTCGAGATATGTGTAGATATGCCTACTGAGTCGTGCTATTTGATCTAATCACATGATTATGTTAAGATAAGAATTGATGAATGATTACTTCATATGATTATGTTTACGTTGGATTATGGTAACTGTCATGTATGATTGTATGCTATAAGTGTTATCGATAATAGGTGACTAGGACAACTTTAGTCACTCCCCACTAACTGTGGCGCACATGTTGTATGTGTGTAGGTTGGTGATGATCTTACATGGGGATTTCATAGAGAGCTAGCGAGCGATGATCCTTCATCGATGACCTTACCCTATTTCGTTTGCTAGACCTCAGTTTTGGTTTATAAAGTTTGTGCTTGTAGGGATATGCTATCTCGGGCTGCAGATTTGTACTTATGATTTAATACTTAATTATGTTATTTCATTTTCCGCACTTAAAGTATTAGTAATGCTTTCACCTCGCATACTTAGTTATGTTTATATAAAAAGTTTAAATTCCGCTGCATTTTAGTATATTTTGTGCTTATTTTCCGCTATCGCGAGGTGGGGTTTACAATCTTTGACGGAACGTGGAATCCGATCATGATGTGGACCGAAGACTATCTACGAGTCGGACTAGAGAGAAAGCCAAACCTCAACATAGCATGGACGGCCACAGCTCACCAAGGATGTCTCACTAAAGCCCCGTTCGAGATTTTTATGTTGCCGAGGGCGACAACAGATTAGGTGGGGGAGAATGTAAGGATCCGCATATTTTAGCCGCAAATCTAGCCTCATAAGCAATAATTTGCGCGCGCAGTCCTTTTACTTTGAGCCCGTAGATTTCTTATTTCGCTTTTATATTTTCAGTTCAAGTTTTTTGTAACATTTAGTACACCAAGACTACTTCCCGCGTGTTGAAAGCTTGGAGTCTCGTTTTTAGTTTAAGGTACGTTCTTAGGAGTTTAGAAAATGTATACCTATTCTGCAATTTCAATGTTCACTGCTACAATATGAGAAATATCAAATTTGCCTCTATGAGAGGTGCTAGTCAATGAAAAACCCCTTCTCATCATTAAGCTTATTTATACTTTTTTTATTGTTTTCAATAATCGTATTGCTTACTTTTATTGCATTCAATTCGTGTATCGGACGTTGATAATCGTGACTAGGATTCCTGACACACACCCCGAGACCCGAGATACGTGCTAGTGGGCGATCCCTCACTAGTACGAGACCCTTGTTGCTTGCATTCTTGTCCTAGAGTCGGGCAAGGCTGCGCACCACGATCCGACAAAAGTACCGGTCTTCGGACGGGTTTCTGCTTGCCGCATTTGTTCATCGCTATCGAGAAAATGGGCAAGACGATGAAGGAGCGGATGTGCTACCTCGAAGATGCGTTTGATAATAAACTTCCGAAACTCAAGGGCATCGTGATCCAAATGGGAGAGAGTCTCGAGGAGTTGAAAAATACGGTTAGTGGACTTGAGTCGGCGATGGTCGGGATGGAGACCCGGATCCTAGCGATCGCTAATACAATTCCCGATGATTGAGGGGAAGAAATTACTCTCCTCCACCAAAAGATCGAGGAACTCGAGAATACTTGTCCTACGCCAATGGAAGTCGTGGCCAACGACGGAAAATTTTCAGGGACCCGTAAGGTGAAAGCGCCTCAACCTCGTTCCTACGATGGGGAGAGGGATTCAAAAGTTGTCGACAACTTCGTTTTCGACATGGAGCAATACTTCCGAGTAAGTGGGCTCGATGAGGAAGGGAAAGTTGACACAGCCAGCATGTACTTGACGGATGATGCCAAGATGTGGTGGAGGGCTAGATACAACGAATGGAAGCGGGCACGATCACGGTGACATCGTGGGCCGACTTCAAGAGGATTTTGAAGGATCACTTCTATCCCGAGAACACTGAGTTTGTTGCTCGGAAGAAGCTGAAGGAGGTGAAGCACACCAAATCTATTCGAGATTATGTGAAGGAATTCTCTATGTGCATGCTCGAGATTACCGAGATGACCGAGACGGACCGAACATTCGAGTTCATCGACGGATTGAAGAGGTGGGCTCAACGAGAGGTAATGAGGCAGAAACCTAAGACATTGTCTGTAGTAATATCTACCGCGGAACGACTTCTCGACTTCCACGGGGAGCGAGAGGCACCTCAAGATGTGACACCAGCGGAGAATACGGGTTCGTCTCATGGGACTAATAGAAAGAAACCGCAAGCCAGTTCAATTTCGGTTGGGAGTAGTCGGTCTACACACAAGGGAGTCAAGCTCGATCGGAGAGTAACGGAAACTCGCTCACATGCTCCTCTTCGAAGGTGGGAAATTCTGATACGTCCACAAAAACAAAGCCTTTTGCGTGTTTTGTGTGTAAGGGTCCCCATAAGATGGCCGAGTGTCCCAACAAGGCACAATTCAGCGCAATGTTTCAGAATATGCCGAATGGAGCTCAAGAACGTCTTGATGAGGCAGTACCCGACTATCATCAAGAGTAAGAAGAAGATTCGAGCGACGAAGAAGAGCAACCACGAATGGGCTCGCTCCAAAGGATAGGTGCGATGGGGAAGCTGGATGAAACCCACGCAAAGAAATCCACGGGGCTCATGTACATGGACTTGAAGGTGAACGGGTTGAAGGCACGAGCGTTGATCGACTCGGGAGCCACCCACAACCTAGAGACGAAAGAGGAAGCCAACCGACTGGGATTGGTTCTGAGCGACGTTAACAGTTGCTTGAAGCCTGTTAATGGGAAGGCGAGACATATCGAAGGAGTGGCTAAGAAGGTCGCGGTCCAAGTAGGTGAATGGGCGGGAGAGCTCGACTTCACTACCGTTCCGTTGGATGACTTCAAGTTAGTACTCAGGATGCAGTTCTTTCAGAGAGCATAAGTGGTGTTGAAGTCGAGTGATAGATCAATGTTATTGATGGGGTCTTTTGTAGTAAAGACCGTAGAAGCGGACGAGGACAAAGGGGACCATCGTATTTCGGCAATGAAGGTAATACCAACGCCGATACGAGGAAGGCCAACCGAGAGAAAGGCCAAAGGTTCAGCTGAACCAAAGGCAAGCGAGACCCAGGCTAACTACGTTGCTAAGTGGCCTGGGAGGAGGAACAAGAGTCTACCACCTCGTAGGGAGTTAGACAATGAGGGTCGCGAGACCCAAGTGAGAAGGCCTCGCACCATCAGGGGGTCGCGTCGAAATGCTGATTCGACGTCCTAGAGAACTCACTTTCCCTTGAATGCAGGTACTGAAGTGGAGATGAACAAGGTGAAGGTCTGCTTGAGAAAACATCAAGCACCGAGGACAGAGACTTTCAAGAATGACCCCGGGCGAGTGATTAATCTGGAAGACATGATGTTTGGAGGTCTCACTGTCATCCCTTATTTTCGTAAATCTTATTTTAATTAATTAATGTATTTTTCGGGATTTAATAATATTGTATTTAAATGCGTAAACTTATATTTAAGGAATGTCGTATAACTTCCGTCGTAAGATTTATTTAGTCTTGAGATGTAATATAATTTCCTAGGCATTTCTGTATCAAGCTTTCCCGAACATTTTATTTAAACCCGTCTCATTTCACTTGTACTTAAAGGAAATAGAGAAAAGAAGTTTCCTAACCCTTTCTTTACCATCCTCTTTCTTGTTCTTCATGTTAGAAAAACAAAGGAATCTGTAAACTCATTTCATTTCTTAAACAAAATTCCCATTTCACAAAACTTCTCATAAAATCTTCTTTCCTTAACGGAATTTAGCGATTCTTGCGCCTATAGATTCGTGAGACCGTCCCCGTCGTTTTAAGGTAATCAATTTCATGATTCGGTCAGATTGATTTCCGGGCTGTTTTGTTCCATTTCGGAATTCGTGATGTGTATAGTGTTTTGGTGGTTTTAGGTGGTACTTGTGTTAACCCGGAAGAAGACTTGGTGATTGTTGAAGAAGAACTTGTGGAATTCGCTAAGTAAAGGTAACGATAATGAGAAACTCGGCCTTTTGTCTATATTAGCATTCAATGTGATTTTGTTGTGTTTTTATGGAAGTTAGTGTTGCTGATAATTCTTAGGAACTATGTTGTGGTTTATAAACTGATTCTTATGCAAAATATATGGAGTATACATGAAAGATGTGTTGAATTTGAGAATTTGATATGAATTCACATGAGGGATGTTTGGTAATATGTTCACATGTCCATTTGATATGATATTCATGCTGGGATTGTTGAATTGTTGATTAGAATCGAGTATAAGAAGAATTATTGAAGGATTGGATTGTTTGGATATGTCGAAAATAAGCTATCGCGATGCACAGATCCTCCCAGCCGGTCGACCGACCGGCGGCCGAACGACCGACCGGCTGAGAAGCCCTTATAGTGAAATAGTTTTGTGCATGAATTAGGTGATAGGGACCCTCATCCGGTGGACCGGCAGCCGGCCAGCCGGCTGGGAGCCCTTTATCAATGGCTTGTTTGATGTGTTCGTGTGTGTGAGGCAAGGACCCTCAGCCGGTGGAGCGGCAGCCGGCCGGCCGGCTGAGAGCCCTCCTTAGTGGTTCCTCTGGTGTGTTGTGCTTGAGAGTCAAGGACCCTCAGCCGGCCGACCGACTGAGAGACCTAATCAGCTGTTTTGTCTCATATCTTTGGTCACTCGAATTGGATTTGATCGATTCCTTTTCTGTATGGTTTGTATGCTTGTTGTTGTCGAAAAGCCTTGGACGACACTTATGTTGGGTTCAGAAATGGATTTGAGGAGAAAGACCCTCGGTCGGGCATCCGGAAGGAAAATCGACTCTCACTTCAAATTAGTTTCCGAAGTCAACTAAGTGTTGAATGGATGTTTAGAAGTAAAGGATTTATGGAATAGTAAGAATCCTCCTTTGGAGATTTGGATGTTGAACCTCTTCTTGGTTGGTTCGTTATATTTAGCTTTGTGGTAGAACCTCTTTGTGGTTGGCTCTCTTCTAGTCAGCTGTGTGGTTGAACCCTTCGTGGTTGGTTTATTTCAGATTAGCTCCGTGTTGAACCTCTTTGTGGCTGGTTCCTCCCTCCGTGTGAACACCTTCGTGGTTGGTTCTAGCTCCGTGGTTGAATCCCTTCGTGGTTGGTTCTAGCTCCGTGGTTGAATACCTTCGTGGTTGGTTCTTTCTCCGTGGTCGAACCCTCCGTGGGTGGTTCGTGTGTGGCTGTAGTAATGTTGTTGTGTCTACTTATGCCTGAGTCGGGGTTCATGATTAGACATTGTTGATTGATTTGTGTTTAGCGTGCCTGAGTCGGGGTATTGTACTAGATACAGTTGAATGATTCGTATGTAACTTGCCTGAGTCGGGGTACAGTGTTATATACTGTCGACATATGTGTAGATATGCCTACTGAGTCGTGCTATTTGATCTAATCACATGATTATGTTAAGATAAGAATGGATGAATGATTACTTCATATGATTATGTTTACGTTGGAGTATGGTAACTGTCATGTATGATTGTATGCTATAAGTGTTATCGATAATAGGTGACTAGGACAACTTTAGTCACTCCCCACTAACTGTGGCGCACATGTTGTATGTGTGTAGGTTGGTGATGATGATCTTACATGGGGATTTCATAGAGAGCTAGCGAGCGATGATCCTTCATCGATGACCTTACCCTATTTCATTTGCTAGACCTCAGTTTTGGTTTATAAAGTTTGTGCTTGTAGGGATATGCTATCTCGGGCTGCAGTTTTGTACTTATGATTTAATACTTAATTATGTTATTTCATTTTCCGCACTTAAAGTATTAGTAATGCTTTCACCTCGCATACTTAGTTATGTTTATATAAAAAGTTTAAATTCCGCTGCATTTTAGTATATTGTGTGCTTATTTTCCGCTATCGCGAGGTGGGGTTTACAATCTTTGACGGAACGTGGAATCCGATCATGATGTGGACCGAAGACTATCTACGAGTCGGACTAGAGAGAAAGCCAAACCTCTACATAGCATGGACGGCCACAGCTCACCAAGGATGTCTCACTAAAACCCCGTTCGAGATTTTTATGTTGCCGAGGGCGACAACAGATTAGGTGGGGGAGAATGTAAGGATCCGCATATTTTAGCCGCAAATCTAGCCTCATAAGCAATAATTTGCGCGCGCAGTCCTTTTACTTTGAGCCCGTAGATTTCTTATTTAGCTTTTATATTTTCAGTTCAAGTTTTTTGTATCATTTAGTACACCAAGACTACTTCCTGCGTGTTGAAAGCTTGGAGTCTCGTTTTTAGTTTAAGGTACGTTCTTAGGAGTTTAGAAAATGTATACCTATTCTGCAATTTCAATGTTCACTGCTACAATATGAGAAATATCAAATTTGCCTCTATGAGAGGTGCTAGTCAATAAAAAACCGCTTTTCATCATTAAGCTTGTTTATGCTTTCTTATTACTTTCAATAATCGTATTACTTACTTTTATTGCATTCGTGTGTCGGACGTTGATAATCGTGACTAGGATTCCCGACACACACCTGAGACTCGAGATACGTGCTAGTGGACGATCCCTCACTAGTACGAAACCCTTGTTGCTTGCATCCTTGCCCTATAGTCGGGCAAGGCAGCGCACCACGATCCGGCAAAAGTACCGGACCGTGACATTATACTCCCTAGCCCCACACATTAGTTTTCTTCCCATTTCTCTATTATATGTGAGTATTATTTTAATGAAATGGGAAGAACATAGGTGTGTTAAGGAAGTATTATATATCATAACCTAAATTTATTATTTGACAATTTTTTTAAATTGTATTACACTGTTTTTCACTCTTTCACGCAGTTTGGCATTTCAAGTAAAACTTCTAATTCTATTTTGTATTTTGCCAAACAGGCTATAAATTAAATATTTTAGACGAAGTCTTGAAGTATGCTACAAATATGTCAATTTGACTTTTTAAGAGTGTCATATGCAGAGTAAATGTTATAGTTTATTGGTTCTAACACAATGCTCGTTCTCCTTTGAATTTTGAATACTTTCAAACTTTAAATAATTTTTCCCCACCAAATATATTCTTTTAGCACTAACAATGTATATTTTTCTAGATTTTTATTTTTATTTTTAATATGTGTGTATTTAATTTTCTAATGAATTAAGGAAATTAATAGTTCTTATGAATTATGATAGTATTATTGTTATGATTGTAATAATAAATGAATGGAGAGAATACAACTATGCTTAAATCTTACAAAATATGGTTGAATCATACCATATCATATCATATCACATATCATATATCATATATGCTTTAAACTCTAATGATTATGCCATTTCAAAAAATGCGTAGTTAGTTTTGCTAATTTTCGACTACTAATAATTGACAAATCCATTTCTAAAGTTTTACACCTTACTTTCTTCTCTTATTTTTTCTCTCACTATTATTATACTTTATATATTATCATAATTTTTTTTGTCTACTTTTACAAAATCATGTTTCCTCCCTCAAATAAATTGTTAAAATTTTTGCGAGCAAAAATTAATTATACACATGTTTTTTATGTAACGCCGCTACAATATTTTTCTTTCAAAAGCGTAACTCTGTTACAATATTATAAAAAAAACAAGACTAAGTACGTCACGAAGTAAATCTCGTGTCATGTAAAATTCATTTCAAATGTTATGAGTCATCATATGCTTATAAGTAAAAAAAATATTTAGAAAAATTACTAATTGCAAATACAAAATAAGTTAATAACAACCTCTAATTTTCCATTCACAACTTTGGTTATTAATCAATCATAGTTATTTAAAATATATTTCTTTTATTTCATAACATGTTTTTTAATCACCGCTATTATACTTTGTAATTTTGTTATCATAATTATTTTTTTTTTTTTGCAAGAAAGTACATCCTCATTATATTCATCCACTTTGGGGAACAAATAAGGAATAAATCTTACAAAAGGAAGTATCCTAAAATAGCCCTGACAAAATTAAATCTGTAAAAAATCAACAATTTCCAGCTCCTCAGTAGTAAATTTGTGAAAAATCTTAACCCCAAAAGTAAATTTAACTTGCTTCAAAATAGTACCCCAATCAGTTTCATGGCCAGTAAAAATACGCCTATTTCTTTCCTGCCAGACCGCATAAAGTACAACCCCAATGATGCTGCGAAATATCCCTGACTTCCAATGCTTCTTCCTATTCCTGTGAGTAATCCAATGGACTGCATCCCAAAGATTACAGCCCCTTCCCCTAATCTGAATCCATGCCAACATCCCTTGCCAAATGCGAGCAGAGTAATCACATTTAAAGAATAAATGACTATGACATTCAGTAGCATTCTTACATAAAACACACCAATTAGCCATAGTGATGCCCCTTCGTTGAAGATTATCCAGAGTAGCCAGTTTCTTCTGCAAGGCCAAAGTAGAAATAAAACTGTGCCGAGGAAGAACATTAGAATCCCAAACCACTTTACTCCATCAAGTCAAAGGATAAGTACCCCTAATTTGATTATACATTTTATCAACCTTAAACTTTCCAGCCACACAGCAAACCTGCAACATACTAGTAGCAGCACGAACCCCTCCAGTAGCCTCTAATAGATCATCCCTAACAGCAAGAATACTAGTCCAACTTTCAGAATGATAATCTTTCTTTTGGACAGTCCAAATATTATCAATCTTAAGGACATAATATCTAATCCATCTCACCCACAAAGAATTATGACCACAAGACAATTTAGCCAGTCATTTGCAAAGCAATGCCTTATTCCATGACAAAATCTCCTTAATGTTATCATAATTTTTTATTTGCCTCTCATTCACAAAACTTTTCTTCTTCCCTTAAATAAATTGTAGAAATTAATGCGAGAATTAATGGCTATAAATTAGATTATTAATATATTAATGTGAGTCAACATTGAATCGTTAAGCTATAAAAATATTGTCATCTAAGTAAATGATATATAAAAATTATTTCATTAATTTTTTTGCCTATACGTTGAAAATCCATCGAAATGACAAGAGGATGTTGAGACGCTTTTATACATGTATTTGCTAAAAAACGTCTATAAAACTACATTGTATTTAAGAAAATAAACATCTAATTTTTAGCCTGATTATTAAGACGAACATAAATTGTATTTTAACATAGCGCTTTCTATGTATTATTCTAAAAACAATATGTAAAATTCAGTGATAAAATATTATTAACATGCATTCATGTGGAGATTTTACAGGTTTACATTAATTTACATGTTTTCATTAGAATTTAGGCCCTATTCTTTCTGGCATAATTTCAGCTCCTTTCCATTTTGCTTGGGTGTATTCCGTTAAGTTTTATTTACTTTCAATCAATTATGTTCAATTAATCTCTTCACAAAATTAACTTCTAATTCAACAAAATTCATTTCACCTCGGTTTCACTCAATTTAGTTCAATTAAACTGTATTCTAATTAATTCAATTCAGCTCGTTTCAGCTAAAAAGAACAAGGCCTAAGGTACGTAATAAGGAATAGACTTAGATGTCCACCTCTTTGTTTCTTTGCCCGATAAGAATAGGATCATTACTTTTACACCACACCAAAATGACAACAATAACAATAAAATAAGTACTAAAATACCAAAATTATCCCGTACATTTGCACGGGCACAAAAACTAGTTTGATCATATCAACCAACCAGCAGGTCTTACTTGTGACGGGCTAATCTCGTCACAAGCTTGTGACCTCTCACAAAAGGTAGAGGGGACAGGTGATCAGCTACCCTTTATGTGCTTTCCCACCCACCTCTCATGGGTATTTTGTGAGAGAAAACGGTATCCGTCATAAAGTTGTGACGGATATCGCGGTTACAAATGAGAATTTGTGTCAACCATAAACATTAGGAAAATAAATATAAATTTTTTAATAGAACTCCGGAGAGTTTGAGTTAGCATTCAGCTACCGTCGTCCGATAAAATATTAAGCATATCACTTTGGTCTGATGTGTTATCTTAGGATACGCGATACGAGATCGCTATCTCAGGTAGAATTATTCATATATTTGCTGAGCTTGCATTCCATAATGGCTCACATCAATTTGCCACACATGAATTGTATTGTTTCTCCTTTCTTTCGCGTTTATCACTTTTAGGAGTAGATGGGATCCACAATTTGTCCATTTTTCTAATAGTAGCTTTCTCTAGCGACGGATATATCTGACGTAAGTTTCTAATAAGTTAAATTTTTCTACATGACTATATAAGACAAAATATAGAAAATTTCAAATAATTTGACTTTTACTATCCAGGTGGGTAATATTTGATCGGTCACAAATTTACGACGAATATGTTCGTCACAAATGAGAATTTGTATTCTTCCAAACCTAAATAGTCGAAAACTATAAGGTTTGATAATGGTAAGGAATACATCAAGAGTTTTAAGAGGCTTTGTGATCATAAAGGCAATGTAGAACACTCGATAATAAAAGGCATACCACTTAGCACAATATTAGAGTGGATGAGTCGTGAAAAGCTTAGTCGTATACTTTTCGGGAAAGTAAGGTGTATGCATTCTAATTTTGGATTAGGTTGAGAAGGGTGGGCAAAATCGGTTGCTACATCTCGTTAAGCATAGTAATAAGATTCAAAGTTTGTGATCAGCATGGATGTTACATTGACGAAAAGCCAATATATCTATGTCAAAAGCTAGATGCGATACCAAACAATGGTGATATGGCGATATCAACTAACCACAAGTCCACAATGAAGGTTATTAAGCCCACGCCGATTTCCGGATCATTCCTTCCCATCTCTCAAAGGTTAATTTCAAATACAAGACTAGGGGTGCCATCTCCGGTTCTCCCTCTCGGTTTTAGCCTTGGCTGACAAATTAAACTTAGATATGTTAACCTGATTCCCAACCTAATCGGCTCTCGCCAATGCACACAGGTTAAGATCGAGTCAACAATTACCACAATAAAGCCCATAAAACAAATCAATACCCCTAGTAAACCTTTACTACACCCCGACAACGAATTAAAATGGGATTTAATCAAATAACCACACATGTCGGGGATTAATCAACGTAATTTCTCTTTCATGTACATATTTTACTTTTTCATGGATTTTTTCTCATAATATTTTGACACTCTACCCTTCTCTTCCGAAAAGAGTCAAAATTTCTCTCTATTTTTCCCCAATACATTAATAACATTCATTCTCAACAAAATTTTCAAATTAATCTTAAATTTCATATTAAACAAGAAATTACTTCAATTTATCGATAAATTACACTAACTTTATTGATGTTGGAATATATAGGTGGCCAATTGGATTGAGTATCTGTGGAAAATGGAAGATGGTCTGAGACCCGTGGTGGTTTTCTTGGCTATTCTGTGGCAGATATGGATTACAAGAAATAACGCCATATTCCGCAAAGAAATTTTTTTCCCTCCTGTTTTTTTCTTGAAAGTGCAGGAATTGATATCGACGACATGGAAAACAATCACATTGAAAAGGGATAAACAGGAACAGTGTCGTCTAGGACAGGGGGAATGGGAGGGGACTGAGACCCCCAAGGATGGTCCTGAGTTACGGGACTCGGTTCCTTTTTTTATGATTGGAAGGAAGCATCATAATGGGGTTTTTAGGGTTAAGGTGGATGCGGCTTGGACAAAAGAGGGAATCGGCTTCTGTGGGTTGGATTTTGTAAGATTCTGATGGTGGCATGATGGCTGAGGAATCTCGTGTTTTTTATGCCGAATCTGCTATGCAAGCGAAGGCAAGGAGCATTATGGAAGTCATGAAATGGGCAAGAAGGTTTGATTTTTTACATCTTAGTGTGCTATCGGATTGTTTGCAGGTTATTCTTCAGGTTGCAGGCATGGCGGTTGGGCATCATCACACAAGAGGGATCATTGGAGATATCTGGTCCTTGGCAGGATCTTTTCATTGCTTGAGTCTTAGCTTTATCCCCCTGTAATCTTAATAAGAGAGCCCATAATGCGGCTCGTCTTGCTTTAATGTAATTTCTTTACTGCTGCAAAAAAAAAATACACTAATTTAACTTTATTTGCTTAAATTTCCTTTCACTGTCGTTTTCTTCAATTTGAATTTGATTTTTTCAATTAGAGTTTGTGGGAGAGGCAACTTAATGAATTATTTTACTAAAAGTCATTAGAAATCTCACATACATAATTAATCTGCTTTTTTTCAATCAACTTCAATGTCGTCAAAAATCATGGCACGATAACTAATTAAAATTTGCATCAAAAAAATGAGGAAATTTGGATTCATAGAAACTTACAATCGACTATCTCAAAGATAATGATGAGAATGTTAAAATTAAGTTGACAATTATAGATCAGAGAAGGCACTTGAATGCAAATTATTTATAGATGTAAAAGCTAATGGTGATTGATGATGACATCCATATAACTTATCAAAGCAAATAGATTTCATCATTTGATATTGAATTGCGGATTACTGATAACAAAATCTAATTGTAGAATGTAAATACCATGGGTGGTATGAATTGGGGAAAAATCTGAATTTTGAGATTTCTTTTTTCGGTTTAAAGTTATTTTTTTAGAGAGAAGGAAGAGACCATAAGACTTCGGGGTGGATGAAAATGAAAAGGGTAATTGCGAAAACATATACATAATTGAGTAAATCATATACATGAAAGAGCAACACCCTCAATAAAATCCCGGTTAGATTTTGTAGACGACATTTTAGTAAACGTAGACGGCGTTTTTCATAAAAAAGACGGAAACTACCCTTGTCTCTCTCTTTCTCTCTCTCACGTTGAACCCACCATTCCCAAACCCAAATAATTATCAACATCCAAAAACTCACATACACCACCACCCACCCACCACCACCGTGTCCCACCACCGCCCACCACCACCCCGAGCCTAGTCGACCGGCGCACAACCACCACCGGCGCACGGGGACGACCGGCGACAGCGACGACCGGCCGGCAGCAGCTATGTAAGTTGTATTTTTTTTTTTTGAAATTTGTTAATTGAATGTTAAATTAATGTTTCAAAGGCCAAATTGATACTAAAATAAGTTTGTAAATGATATATTGATATGAATATGTGATTAGTAGCTTTAATTTTGTTACAAATGTAGTATTAATATGAGTTTTTGTGAAATTTGAATTAGGTAGTAATTTGTTTGTTTTTTGTTGTAATTATATGTTTAGTTTATAAATTGTAGTGTTGTTAATTGTTGAATAGGTAGTAATTGTAGTGTTGTTAATTGTTGAATTGCTAGAAATTGTTGGATTTAATTTGGGCAAAAATGTGAGCATTAGGTTGGTAATGGTGGAAATCTGGGTAGGGCGTGGTAATGGTCGAAAATCTGGGCAGGAAGTGGACGAAATTTGGGTAGAAAATGGTTAATTTATAGACAAGGTTGAAATTTGGGTCGAAATGTGGAAGGATGAATGGTGGAACATTGATATTCAATGTAAGAACCATGGTGGAACATTGATATTTAATGTGAGAACCATGGTGGAACATTGATATTCAATGTGAGAACCATGGTGAACATTGATATTCAATGTGAGAACCATGGTGGCACATTGATATTCAATGTGAGAACCATGGTGGAACATTGATATTCAATAATGTGCGTCCATGGTTGCACATTAGAACTCATAGTCCTTCCCACTGTTGCACATTGAATATCAATGTTTGTCCATGGGTTGGACATTGATGGACCATGGGTTGGGGTTTAGGTTAGGGTTTAGGGTTAGGGTTTAGGTAAGGGTTTAGGGTTAGGGTTTAGGGTTAGGGTTTAGGGTTAGGGTTAAGGTTTAGGGTTTAGATTAGGGTTACGGTTTAGGTGATGTTAGGGTTATGGGTTTCGGTTAGGGTTAAGGGTTAGGGTTAGGGTTAGGGTTAGGTTAGGGTTAGGGTTAAGGTTAAGGGTTTAGGGTTAGGGTTTAGGGTTTAGGGTTTAGGGTTTAGGGTTTATTTTTTTTAATTTAAATTTTCATTTTACTTGTTAAATTTTCATTTAATTTCTTTATTTTATTTTTGTTAAGATGTTTTTATTTTGTTAATTTAAATTTCCATTTTATTTATTTAGTATTTGAATCTGTTTTTGAACATTTTTTATTTTAATGATGCAGATGACTAGCGAAAGAGATAGAGAGTTAGATCGGAGAGCGACATAAGTAATGAAAATGCCGGATCGGACCCAAGGTAGGAATGTGACTTCCTCGAAGCGTCGTTTGGTGGTTCAAACTTCGAGACGTGTACCACCAGCACCTCCTCGTATAGTAACGGTTCCTACACCTGGTCACGGTAGTAGTGGTGATTCGGAGAGGGAGATGGGACGGGAACTAGCCACTTGTTTCCGACGTGTAGCCGGGGAGTTGTCTGAGGAGGAGATAGAGGAGGAGGAGGATGAGGAGGAGGAGGAGGAGGATGTTGCTCCGAACCGTACACCACCACTACTCAGACGATAGGGCGGACGGTGGTGCGGAATACTTTCGGCTGTTTTATGAGAGTTGGGGATAGCTCATCTAGGAGGGAGAGGTCGAGGACGGGGAGAGATGATTCGTGGGTCATTAGAGGTTCAGTTGAGGGTGGGCCTAATAACCCTTATGTCTTACGGAGTTTTGGTGGACACGTAGCGTTCAGTAGTTGGACTAAACCCGATCCGGACCGTCTGAGATCGTGGATTAAGTGTTACGAAAGGCCGTCTGCTTCGAGGGAGATTAGGAAGATGAAGCTCTCTGAATATGTATCGGAGAAGGTGATTGATAGTGGGCTAGGTGTTCTACGGAGTTGCTTCACTACCGGTCTAGATGAGAACCTCTTGAGTGCTTTCATAGAGAGGTGGCAGCCTGATACTAACACTTTTCACATGCCTTTTGGTGAGATTAGTATAATGCTGCATGATGTGGAAATGATTCTTGGGTTGAGGTGTAGCGGTGATCGGGTGTTCGTGGATGGTTTGTCTGAGGCTGGGGATGGTTCGAGTAGGGAAGACGTTGATTTGAAGGTAAAGGTAGCTGCTTTTTTCGGGGTTGGTGTTGCAGATCAACGCATGTATAAGGGAGGTGGTATCTCGACTTCGGCGTTGAAGGACATGGTTGAGGGTGGTAACGAGGAGGATGCGTTTCGGGCATACGTGATGATTTTACTAGGACATACCATTTTCATGGACAAATCGTGTGATAAGGTGAGTGCTCATCAGTTGCTTCCTTTGCTTGATGACATAGATAATGTTGGTCGGTATGCCTGGGGTGCGGCTTGCTTAGCTTACTTGTACCGACAGTTGGGTATAGCATCCCGACGGGAGGCTTCTGGTGTTAGTGGATGTCTGCCCCTGTTGCAGGTAGGGCTGAGCAAAACCGGATATCCGATCCGGATTTGGAATCCGGACCGGATATCCGAATTTAAAATATTCATTTTTTATGATCCACATCCGATCCGAATAATTCGGAAATCCGAAAATCTGGAATCCGAAAATTCGGATATCCAGATTTCGGAAACCGGATTTTATCCGGATTTGATTATTTGCCTTTTGTAGTAATATTGGGCCTATTTGGTTATTGGACATTGGGCTTTTTCAAATTAAACTAAAGGCAATAAAGCCATAAATTAATGTCTTGATCAAATTACAATTCCCGATTAGAAAATTACAATTCCCGATCACAAGTCCCAATCGCATAAGTTATTAAATTTTATTACAAGTTTTAAACTATGTCCAAAAACCAAATCGAGCAATCAATTTCCGCACGCACTTCAACAATCATCAACAACGATCTCAAGTTACCCCAACGCCAGGTCTCCCATACCTAACATTTTCAGATTTAAAAACACAATTAGTATAAACATAAATGAATGAATAAATAATATACAATAAAGCACAATTCCTTCACTAGAGGAATAGTAAACAGATACAAAGTAGAACAGACAGCTTGTTCGATAAAACAGAAAACATAACAGACAATTTGTTCGATAAAACAGAAAGCAGAATAAGTTAACGACCCAAATTCAATGTATACTATTAAAAAATGAGCCATGTAGAGAATGCAGGAAGCTGCAAGTATGCAAAAAAAAGTTGGAAAAGAAATATTACAAGAAGTAGTGAAGTACCAAGGTCAATAATGTCGGAGATTTATTGATTGTTACAACTAAACTATTCTTTGTCTACGCCAATAAGAACTAAACTATCAAAGATTCAAGGCTCATGCAACATTTACATTTTGCGAAAACTCTAATTTCGATATACTAGATTTTTGAAGTGTTTTCTTCAAATTACTTGGTCATAAAAATGAACAAATAATAAACAGTGAGAACAGAAACTAAATTGAGATTCGTGATAATCAATTAAAAAACAACACTGTTAATGATAACAGACATCAACAACAGTCAATCAACCAAGAACAATAATTAAAACTATCATTCAATTTAACACTCAATCAACCAAGAACAATAATTAAAACTATCAACTAGTAAAACAATAAAGTAAAATTAAAACAGATCGACAGTAACGTATATTCTTACAATATATCGGTTTTGATGTTTGATGGGGATAGATCTTATGAATGATGAGAAAACAAAAGAAATTGATAATGAGAGATAAAAGGAGACGATTAGATGAAACTAGGGTTGAAAGAGAGGGAGGCGGGTAGAATATTTAGGATTAGGGTTTGAGGGAGGAAGTACTAATAAGGGAGTGAGTGGTGAGTGAGGATTAGGGTTTGAGGGAGGCAGTACTTATAGGGGAGTGAGTGGCTGAGTGAGGAAAATGGGGATTATTAGTTTAGGCCCATTAAGGTTTGTGTTTTGACGACATCTTAATTTTTGATTTTTTTTTTTTTTTTTTTATATATATTTTTAAAATTCGGATCGGATTCGGATATCCAATTTTATGAAAATCTTGATCCACATCCGGTCCAGTTTATTCGGAAAAAATCGGATCGGATGTCCAATTGAACCGGAATCCATATATTCGGATTTTTTTTTTCGGAATTCGGATCGGATTCGGTTAAAAATTCGTATCGGATTTTTTTTGCTCAGCCCTAGTTGCAGGCGTGGATATATGAGTACTTTCCCCAGTTCCGACCCGGAAGTGGACGTATTCTGCTGGCAAACCAAGAGTAGATGCTTGGTCTCGCCTACCTCGGTTCAAGGGTGATCAGAAGATGTTAAAGTTGCATCGTCAGAGTTTGGACGCGCTTCAGCGTCATCACGTTCGATGGTTGCCTTACTGTACTCGTCCTCAGGCTGAGTGTAGGGTATCGCTCTACTCAGGTTTTATCAGATTTCTTAACATAGTAGAGCCATACTGTCCCGATCGTTGCATGTGCCAGTTTGGGTATCGTCGGGTAATCCCGGGCCCGATGCATCCTCCTTCCGTTGAGCAGCGACCGGCGAAGGGCGTCTACAAAGTCGAGTGGGGCCCGGATGCTGACAGGAATTGGGGGTTCGATGGGTCGAACATATCTTTTCATCACCGGTCTAGTCCAGCTTATTTGTCGTTTGAGGTTGTGAGAGGTTACTTTAAGTGGTATGACGACATCTCTCACCCATACTTTTTCCCTAAGGATCGGAGATTTCAGGCGCTGGAGATTCCCATGCACGAGGAGCCGGAAGTCGCCCTAACCGTTAGTCGACACGTGAAGACTCTTTTCCATCAACCAACAGAGGAGGCGGGTATAGATCGTGTCCGGGTTATGATGCGGGAGTTGACTCCGTATTTTGGCCGCGATGATGATGACGAGTAGTGTTTTTAATGTTTTTTAGTGGATTGTTCTAGTTTGTTGAATTTTTAGTTTAGCTTTCATGCATGGTTTTAGTTTGTTGAACTTAGTTTAATCGAATTGAGTAGTTTGTTAACTTTGTAGTTTTTTAGTTTGTTAGCTTTGTAGTTTTTTAGTTTGTTAACTTTGTAGTTTTTTAGTTTGTTAACTTTGAATATTTTTAGTTCGTTGAATTTAATTTAATCGAATTGAGTAGTTTGTTGAATTTAGTTTAATTAAAACCATAGAAAATTTAAAACAACATAGTACTATTTAATTAAAACCATAGAAAATTTAAAACAACATAGTACTATTTAATTAAAACCATAGAAAACTTAAAACAACATAGTACTATTTAATTAAAACCATAGAAAACTTAAAACAACATAACACAATTTAACTAAAACGGCTACAATATCAAAATAAATGGTAACTAAACTGATCACTATTTTCTTCGACGACGGTGTGGCGTAGAACCCATAGAAGTGTGTCAATGCTCAATGTTTCTCTCATATAACTTCTCGAGGTGGTTAACACTTCTATCCTTGAATGTCAACCAAGCTGGACTTAGTGGTGGCATATGTACATCTTCGGGTGGCGTGCATGCATGTAGTCTCATCCAGTGACTATGGTGAAGGACAATCCATAAGGTACCGGCTGGTTTTCGATCTTTTACAAACGACGTCAACGGTAGAAAGTGACCACATCCTTCATTCAACCCAATGCCCAAACCAAGCCCCCTCTCGAGTTCTATCTCCAACAAATCAATCGCCTTAGTAGATACAACACCTTGCAACAACGAGAAAGTACGAGATCTTACCCGAGGTCTACTTCTTGAATCTTCCAATTCTTTCCTAACTTTGGAGTGTTGAGCCTCTAGCATTGAGTGGATGCGACACCACATAGTGTCAAGATTTAAATTAGCACTTTTCAACCAAGCCTTCAACAAAGAATGTGTTGACTCAACACGGGAAGTTGCGGTATTACCAAAATGGAGATACTCATTCGTAAATTGTGATATAAACTTTGATGCATGTTCACCCCAAGTTGCGATTATGTACTCGGCCAAAGGAACCCACTTCGACGAAAATTTCCTCCAAGCTAGATTATACTCTTCCTCCGTATTCGAATCAATGACCGGTCTCCAACCAGATTCTGAATTGTTTAAGATAAGATTCGTATACCACTCGTTAGGCTTATAGATGTTTATCGTTTTGGCTTCGATAGCTCTGTTCACATGCCATCGACACAACAAATGCTTACTGTCGGGAAATACTTCTTGGATAACACTAATCGCACCCAACTCCCGGTCAGTCACGATAACAGAAGGACATTTACCGATGCAGTTCATCAGAAGGTCATGTAACTTGTTCAACAACCACACGTACGAGCTATGGGACTCAGTAGGAAGAATCGCACATGCAATTAGGAAGGAAGCCCCGGTCGGTGTGACACCAACAATCTCAATTAGAGGGTTCTTGTATTTATTTGTCTTAAATGTGGCATCCATCATCACCACCCAATGATAAGCCCGGAACAACTTCACTGCTTCAGGATGTGCCATAAACACATGTGAGATCTTTTTCGTATCGGGATCTTTCTCAGTCCAATGAACGTATTTCGCTTGTACCGCTAAAGCCAACATTTGTTGAGCGGTATTCCTTTCACCCCTCATCTCCCGCCTAACTTTCTTTGTTTCGTTGTCGATTTGGTTGTTTGACGGTTGTGGTTTCTCGGGAGTTTTATGATGAAAACCATTTTTTATATCCCTTGGAAGAACTCCAGCCTTAACTTGTTGCTTTACATAGGCTTTCTCCTCGGTGTCCAACCCCGCAAAATTACGATCTCCGTCCTTATAAATGACAACATTATGGTTGTGTTGGCCGCCACTCTCGGAGGTAATAATGTTCCAAAATACCGTTGTTTTTCCATTCTCGACAACGTAGTTTTGAACGGCTCGAATTCTAAATGGACAACCACACCGATTAGACCTCGTACGCCTCACGGGATCATCACTTGGAAGAGGTAAACCTTTTCTTGAACATCGAAAATAACAGGATAACAAACCATCTCCTTTTCGACTTTTACGCCCATGATTTGCTTTTACCAAAGCAAAACCGTTCGAAAATGCAATCGATTTTGCCCAACCAAATGCTTCATCACGAGTTTCAAATCCACGATCCGTAAAGAACAAACGATTATAATCAACCAAATTCTCGCTAAATTCCTCGAACGAATCCTAATAATTGAAAATTAAGTATTGGATTAGCATATATATTTTAAATAAGCAACATAAATTAACTTAAACGGAAAACAAAGTACTAAACTACGGTAAAATGGGGAATAATAATCGAAAACTAAAAAAAAAAAAAAACTAACCATGGGCGGCACATTGAATATCAATGTCCGGCCATGGATTAGACAATGATATTCAATGTGTGTCCATGGATAGACATTGAATATTAATGTCCGTTCCATGGCCGCACATTCACATTCAATGTGCGGCCATGGATGGCACATTGATATTCAATGTTTGTCCATGGATAGACATTGAATGTCAATGTGCGTTCCATGGCCGCACATTGAATGTCAATGTGCGGCCATGGAACGCACAGTGACATTCAATGTCTGTTCCATGGACAAACATTGAATAATATGTTTGCAAGCATTGAAATTGCACTAATAATCGAAAACTAAAAAAAAAATATAAAAAAAAAAGAATTGTCCATGGGCGAGACATTGACATTGAATGTGTGGCCATGGAATGCACATTCACATTCAGTGTGCGGCCATGGAACACACATTGACATTCAATGTTTGTCCATGGACAGACATTGAATGTCAATGTGTGTTCCATGGCTGCACATTGAATGTCAATGTGCGGCCATGGAACACACATTGACATTGAATGTCTGTTCCATGGACAAATATTGAATAATCGAAAACTTAAAAAAAGAAAAAGTGTCAATGGGCGAGACATTGACATTCAATGTGCGGCCATGGAACACACATTGACATTCAATGTCTGTCCATGGACAAACATTGAATGTCAATGTGTGTTCCATGGCCGCACATTGAATGTCAATGTGCGGCCATGGAACGCACATTGACATTCAATGTCTGCTCCATGGACAAACATTGAATGCTATTTTCCTAAAATGTCGTCTACAAAACCTAATCGGGTTGAAAAAATCGATTTCTATCATTAATCTTAAACGAAACTATAAATTAAACATAACATAATTAATAAAATGTTAAGAATTCGATAACTAACCGAAGAATTGGATGAATGAGATTCCGTCATGAATTTTAGGTGATTTTCGTGTTTTTTATTTTTTTGGGTTTTAGATGAATTAATCGGGTTTTCTCAAGAATTTCAGAGAATTTTTTCTAGTGAGAGAAAGTGGTCAAGGGTATTTTCGTCTTTTTTATGAAAAACGCCGTCTACGTTTACTAAAATATCGTCTACAAAAACCAACCCCCAATAAAATCCTAGTAAAAATACTACTCACTAATCATTCTTAATCTAACAATCGGGCTCATATTGGATGATGATGCAATATTTTTTTAGCAATAGGCCCGTGTATATAGCCCATGCCACTTAATTGTTGTTGATCTCAGTTGTTGGCTCCGGCTCATCTTCACTGGAACTTGGCCCATTTTATTCACTTCTTGTATGTGATTCCGCTTCCCTTAGTAGTTAGTACCTAAGTACCCAAGTACCTAACTACCTATAAATAAGAAAATACGAGTAATATAAAATCTCGCAAATAATACAAATTGGTAATAAGAAGGGTGCTGATTTTCGCAGTACACATTTTACTCGATATAATACACTGTTAACAATTTTGCCCTTCTCATTTTCCTTTTCATTTTCTCTATCTAGTCTCTCTAATGTTTTCTCTCAAATATCAAAATGTGTACTACGAAAAGTAATTTATTTTCTCAGTACATTTTTACTCAATACAGTAAAATGTGTACTGTGAAAATCAATAGTATAAATATTATTAGTTTTATGTTATTTTTATTATTTTATTAAATTTTTGTACCCTATTTTCATGACGAGTAATTTTATAAAAACAATATGCGCGAAAATTAACGTAAGGTAACATAATAATTAAGAATATATTGAAAAAAGAGGAAAAAAGAAACAAAAAATACTGTACTACTTTGAGTAAAACGGAAAAAAAACCCAAATTAATGAAATACATTTGTTTAGTACTAATTGACAAAGATTGTTAAGCAATTAACATATGTTGATTTGGTTTCTAAATCAACTAGTTTTAGCCCTGTGCAAAAATGCACGGGGTCGTTTTAATAATATTGTTATTTTAAATAGTTCAATTAATAATCCGAACATATTTTTGATGATGAAATTTTAGGCTACATGTTATAATTAATTAAGATTTTTGTAATATCATTGACATTGTAAGTATTTTTTTTTACGTTATTGTTATTTTAATTTATTATTATTGCTATTTTAATTTAGTACTGTCATGAAAATTGTACTTGAAATTTCGATCGTGTTTTTATCATTTTCTATATTTTGTTACATTTTTCTATCAATTACGGTAATTGTGGTTAGTATTTATTATAATTATGTATTATTTATTGTAATATTGATTGTTAGTCATAACTCATTATTTAATAATTATGTATAAATCGATATCGACAATATATTTTAATATATAATATATAAGTTAGACGTTATAATAAATATAATCGTTTACGTATAAATTATTGTTTACGAAATAAATCAGAATTAGTACGTAATAATAACACAACTAATGAAACGCAATTTATTCGATAAATTCAGTAAACAACAATACGGGCCCCACCATAATTGAATTTAAAAAAAAAGATAAAATGATGAATTAATGAGGTGGATTCGCCAGAATTCATTAAATGTTTCTGTATTAATATAGATAAGATTGAAGTACTACGTAGTATTAAGCATGTCAATTCGTTTCTAAATAATTAACAATTATTCTTTTTTTCATGTTGATGAACAAACCCTAATTAAAAAAGAAAATATATTATTAAAAAAACAATGAAATTACTAAGTAATATAAGATCTGAATTAATTACCTGTTCGTCACTTGAATACTTGAATAATCGTTCATAGTTGTAGATTTTTAATGGGGTGGAAGATGGTAAAAATTTCAATAATATTAGAGAGAAGGCAGAGAGAATTAGGTTTAATGTTTTTCTAGAGAAGGGCAACAAATAGAAAATTTGGTGTAAAAATTACTATATTGAGTAAAAAACGTACTGCGGAAATAAATTGCGTTGTTAAATTCAACACACATTTTAAACACGGAATTACTTTTTTACATACGGATTCTACTATTTTACATACATTTTTTTTAATAAAATTCTATATGTTACCTTTTTCCTAAACATAAACTCTCTCTCCTGAACTTGGACAAAACAACTCTTATATACTCCCTCCATTGTTTTCCAATTGATACATTTGTTTTTTGTACACTATTCACAAGTTAAGCTTCAATTTCAATTTTCTCCCAATACGTAAGAAAAAATATATTCATGTGGAGTCTTGTTTAATTCGTCTTTACGAGTACACTGAAAATATATAACTTTTATAATTTTTACAAAAACGTAGCTAATATTAAGCACGTAAAACGTGTGTCGGCAAACGTGATAAAGCAAATGTATCAATTGGAAAAAAATGGAGGGAGTATGAACCATCCCCAAGCAAGGTCGATAGGAAGGTCGATAGGGAGTCGAGTCAAGTTAATTATAATTAAGAAATAGATTAGGATTGACTCAAGTCGAATTGAGTCACAAATCGACCCGATTTGAAGTCAATTGACCCAACAATCCACCTAATACGTGACATGTTGTAATTAGTTCCAAACATTTAAAAAAAAAAAAAAAAATTGACCCAACAATCCACCTAGGTCGTGACTTTTTGCTTGGGTGAGGGTTTAAGTGGGTCAAGGTCAATAATGGGAGATTAAGGTCTAATATGCAATTCATCCGATTAAATTGATTTTTGCTTGGGAATGGTCTGAATCTTTACCCTAAAATTGAATCTATTATTCTAAAAACTTAAATAATGAATTATAATTCTCCAATTATTGAAGTAATATGGTTTATTAACGATTATTAACACATTTAATTAAAATTATTAAGTTTATATTTTACTGAAATTACATATATAGCAGTTACATGTGGTTGTCGACGTCTTTGGGTTGTTGCCATCCATCGGGCTGTCAGCCTCCGCCAGTGTTTAGTGTGACTGTTTATTGTGTTGCTGCTGTGTTGTGGCTGCATTTTGACTAGGGCTGAGCAAATAAAATTCGATACGAAATATTTTTCCGAATCCGATCCGAAATCCGGAATTAAAAATCCGAATATATGGATACCGTTAAAATTGGATATCCGATTAGATTTTTTCCGAATAAACTGGATCGGATGTAGATTGTGATTTTCTTAAAATCGGATATCCGAATCCGATCTTACGTTTAATAAATTGATAGATAAATAAATAAACATTGAAAACTGGCTGAAAAGATTCTTATGGTGTCAATACACAATCTTGGTAATCTTAGTAAGATATTGTTCCCATAAATTTTATGTGTTTGTAATTTGTTTCTTGATATATTCAGGTAGAACTAATTGAGCGTTAACAAGTTTGATAAATTTGTACGATAATAATCTTTCAGGAAGTGGGAAATTTGTTAAGTAAAAACAATTGGGAAAAACAATTTGAATGATGTTAGAGAAACCAAATATAAACAAAGACGGGATAAGGGGAATTATATATAACCCATCAAATGGAGATTTACCAAAAATAAAGTGAATTAAGAGGTAAATTAATCAGGTCCGGTTTCCGAAATCTGGATATCAAGATATTTGGATTTCAGATTTCTGGAAATCCGAATTCTTCGGATCGAATCTAGACCCAAAATTCAAAATTTTAAAACTGGATATCCGATATGGTTTTGAAATCTGGATTGAATATCCGGTTTTACTCCGTCCTAGTGTTGACTGTTGTTTGCATTTTTCTTTCTTTTTTTATTATTTGTTGTTTACTTTTTAATTTTTGTTTTTTCAGTTTTTGTTTCGCTTTTTTCTTTCTTTCTTTTTGTTTTAGTTTTTTCTTTTTTTAGTTTTTGTTTCTTTTTTTTAGTTTTAGTTTTTCTTTTTTTAAATTTGCTTTTGATTTTATTTAAGTATAACGGAGTTGGTAACGGAGGGACACTGGGATGGAATTGGTGACGGACGGCGGTGAACGTATGTAGTAGTTAGTTGGTGTTAATCATGTGTGTTGAAGGTGGGGCTGAGCAAAAAATATCCGATACGAATTTTTTTCCGAATCCGAAATCCGAAAAAAATAATCCGAATATATGGATATCATTCAAATTGGATATCCGATCCGGTTTTTTCCGAATAATATGGATTGGATGTGGATTTTGATTTCCTTAAAATTGGATATCCGAATCCGATCCGGATTATAAAAATTAATAAAAAACATGGAAAAAACAAAAAAACCAAAACATTTTACCATTATTTTTGAGTTGTTTGATACATATTGATTATTATTGTTATAAACATAATCGAGAAGTGTGAAAAAAACTGCATGTTCATTATACACATTGTCTTTTTTTTCCTTGTTTGGTTTTGCAGCACAAAATATACTCATTAGTCGAAAAATGAATTTCTCCTAGTGATAATCTTTGAATGAATCATTTTGCACCGAACCATTTGTTAATTTTTTACTACGCATTTAAAACTGGATATAATCCGGTTTCCGAAATCTAGATATCCGGATTTTCGGATTCCGAATATTCGGATCTGGATGTGGATCGCCAAAAATCATATTTTTAAAACTGGATATCCGATCCGAATTTCAAAACCGGACCGGATATCCGGTTTTGCTCACCCCTAGTTGAAGGGGATGAAGGAAGAGAGAGACAATCAATTGAGTGATTGATAAAAAAATGATAAGGACAATGTGGTAAAAATAGTATGTGAAAGAGTAAAATCTTTAGGTGAAAAAGGACGTCCTTTTTACCAAATCCTACACATTTTACACATTTTTTTCCACTTTGCCCTTCATCTCAAAAAAACAATAAAGAAAATTGATATAATAATAAAAAATAACCCAAAATCCCCAATCCCTTTATCGCAATTTCAATAACCTCTTAATTTAGGGTCACGTCTAGCCTATTAAAAATTGATTGTTCTGTTTATCTTCGGCTAAGATAAATAAATCATAACTCGCGACCGGTTTAACCCCTTAATTTAGGGTCAAAATTGGAACCATGTGTAATTGATCTGATAGGTCAAATATAAATTTATCTTATAGAAAGTTAATAATTCAATTAATAAGGTGCTGAATTTTCTATAAGCTATATATATTTTCGAAAATGTATTAGCTTAGCGTAGGTATATCTAAACTACGAAATATAGTACATATATACAAATAATTTTGTGATTGATATTGCGGAGTATATTTATGGCCTCGTCTATGTCTTGTAAACTTTCGGCTCGTCACTTCGAGTATCTTACATAATATATATTGTTGCAAGCTATTATATGTACCAGTTAGTTTATCCAACCGCATCTCCTAGTTATAAAAAACAAAATAACAATAATCTTGGTCCATAGCTCAGTGGTAGAGCATTTGACTGCAGATTAAGAGGTCATCGGTTTGAACCCGGTTGGGCCCTTGCCTATTATCTTTTTTTTTGTTTGGGGGGGGGGGGTTGTTTCATATTGTATCTCGATCGTTTTCCCACCAATTTTATGTAAACTTTTGCTTTTCAGGTCCAGTCATTCATTGTCGATGAGAAATCTATCAAGCCTCGAGAATAATCTTGTAAATGGATTTTGTTTGTTAGTACAGGTAAAGAAGGATCCCTAAGGCTATGTTTGGATATGGGGATTTGGAGGGAAAGGGAGGGGAGGGAAATGGAGGGATGAAGTTTTTCTTGTTTGGATACAATATTTAGAGGGAGAGAAATGAGGGGGAAAGAAATGAGAGGATCTATTTTCTCTCCTTTAGTTCAAATTGATTTTTTTCCTAGGGAGGTGAGATTTGGAAGGAAAACACAACTTCACGGCTTCATAGTGGTATTATTCATCATATTCCATAACATCCTCCATACAATACATCATGTCCCTCTTTTATCCTCTCCCATTTCTCTCTTAAAATTTTTATTATCCAAACAACCACAATTCCCCTCACCTCACCCTCCCCTCCCTTTCCCTCCTAAAATTGTATCCAAGCACACCCGACTTTTCAAAGTCTTAACATTGTGTCACATTAGCTTTTCATTAATTTTTATTATTTCTTTATTGTTCAGACTCATCCCATACCTACCTCAGACTTTATACATTATCCGTCAAACTTACCTACGACTTTACTTTTTCTCATTACCCTTTTTTTACAAAAAAATGACACATGACAACCACACATTGGATAATTTCAATGGAAAATGGGGTCAAGACATATCCAAAGTTTTCAGTTGAGTTTTGAATTTTTATGACTTAACTTAGGACTTTGTTAAAACTTTGATATAATTATTGATAGTTTTGAGTGAATCTTGTCTTAAAACTTGCTAAAATCTTATTCCATAAAACATGATGACCAACTCTTTCATTAAAATCAAAAAGATTGTTAATATGATTTGTGTATTTGGAAATGATATTGGCCCTCTTGTTCTTAAATACATGGGAAGGTAATAATTTTACCCTATTTTCTTAAATAATTTCCAAAAAGAAAAGTTGGTCAATTAAAGTGGGAAGAGGAAGCATTTTTCTATATGAATTTTCTGTCATTTAATTAATTAGAATCCTCTATCCCCTATTTAATACTCTGTATATTCTTCTTTAATTATCATTCTCACTTTTTGAAACCCTCTCTTTTTTCTTTAATATATATCTCAAAATATATAACTAAATATATTAAAATGTATATTCATATTAATGGTGTTTTTTTTATGATTTTCCAACTAATATATTTTTGTAGAAATTGAATTCAAAAGCTCGCATCGTAAAATAAAAACGTCAATTATTTTATAACCGAAGGACTAGAAGATAAATGAGTTTGAAATTTTCCGGCCAAAAACATTTTACCTCTGTTCCACTGAGTACGCTTACTTTACTTTGTGATGAGAAAATAAGAAAGCATAGACTATTAATTGAGACAGAAAGATTACTAAGCTAGCTAGAAGTTGAGCTTAATTTGTTGAACAGCTAATCTAATTATATGTTGGGCCTATATAATACACGATTCTTATGCATCACAATATTTTCTCAAAAAATGTTACGCTATAGTTGGACCTACTACTCTTCATAACCCAGTTATTTGTTTGTCTATTTCAATTAAGGACCGGGTATCATTATTCAATTGTTTATCTCTCTTTTTTTTTTTTTTTTTTTTTTATAAAAGAAGGTGACCGGAGCCAAGTTACAAAGCTATAGATCGATCTACACTAAGGCCTTGTGCATCATCAAACATTATATCCTGAATGTCATTATGCCATGCGGAGGAGCATGAACCCCCTGGTCACCAAGAGGAAAACCAAGTGTCAAATTTGTCAACTTATCAATACAAAAATTTGTTTCCCTATATACATGCTGGAGTAGATAAGCCTCACCTTTAACAAGGGAGCCATAGCTAAGGTTGGCTTCAATATTACCATTAACAAGATTCACCACAATCTTTAAATTCGACTCTATAATAAGTTGTCTTACTCCGATTCTTGTAGCCAGTTTAAGGCCAAACCATAAACTGTGAAGCTCGGCTAAAGTCACGGTAGCAAGGCCAAGGGTTAAGACAAAGCCAAAACCCCAATCTCCATTGTTGTTGCGGCATAAACCTTTTGCGCTAGGTAATACAAGATTTTACTTTGAACATCCATCAACGTTTAGCTTCAAAGTATGGAGTGGAGGAGGTTCCAATCTAACCATTGTTTGCCCCATAAGTGTAACACCCCCCCTCTATTAGTCGTATAGGTAACTCGGTTGAGTTCATTAAACTCGGTTTAGTTGACCCATGCTCAAAGTTGTTTACCGAGCTTTGGCTCAACTCGGTCGAGTACTTCGTTCATACTCGACCAAGTTAGTTGAACTCAGTCGAGTTAGTTGACCGAGTTAGGTCGAGCTAGTTGAACTCGGACGAGTTATTTGAACTCGGTCGAATTGATGTAACTCGGCCGAGTGTATCAGTAATTCGGTCGAGCGCGTTTTTCCGTTTGTGCCTAAATGAAAAATTGAAATATATGTCATATACTCATCTCAATTCTCATATTCTCATGTCTTTTAATTTCTTTTTCAAAACTCTACTACTTAGTTTTCAAATATAACATAGGCTAATTAACATATTACTACCTAATAAGTTTAAAATTTTACATCTTATTACCTAATATGTTCAATTCTTCAAATAACAACCTAATAAGTGTAAAAACTGACACGATTACTACCAAAATGACGGAAATTGCTAAAAAATGACTGAAATCAATTTATTTCATCCCGTTTAAATTTAAAACCTCATTTAATACCTAAATCGTCCTCCCCCCTCCTTCCTCCATTAAAACACCTAAATTGACCACCTATGAAACACTGCTTTCCAGCATTCAAATTTGGGGGAGGTTAAGCAAATTTTGCAGGAGACTCCTCTTGATGAGGCCAAGAAGCGAGAACTGTCATGTGCAATTCATGTCTCATTTAAAGACTGTCTATATGGTAAATCATTGCTCTTGATTGGTTGAAATTGTGAAAATTAGCTGTAATTTTCTTTAGATGATTTTTTTAACTACCTGTCTCTGCTACAGCTTCTGGAAATATTCGGCAGCTATACTGCTTACAATGTGATTAATGCATTCCTGTTGGCGAAAGAGATGATCGAGTTGTGTAACAAACGATTATGTAATCACCTTCATCATCTTTAACCTCGTGTTTTTTTATAATGATGGAAAATTGGTGCATTTTGGTTGACTAGCTAATCTTACCCTCATTTATTTTCGCAAGAAATATGTCTGTAATATTGAGCATCTCTAGTTTCACCCACCTTTGTGAAATCTGGGATTGGTTACCACTTTGCTGCATCCCTTTTAAATGTAACATTCTTTTTATTTTGAATTGCTTGTCATTTGTGGAATGAAAACAATGGGGTTCCAGAGCACACTCTATTACCCCTCAGACAACCCTTTGGCCCTGCGCTCCAGCGCTTCCTTATACTACTTTCTGTACTTGCAAAATTTCGGCTGGAACAGCTATGTACGTTTTCAATTTTATATTCCGTTAATACTCTCATCTTATACTGGAAAACATACTTAACCCCAATTGAAGACCTAATCAAACATACCGGGCAATAAAGAGTGAAAATAAAATGAAAAAAATCAAGTTAGGGAAGGGTTTTATATTGAAAATAAAATGAAAAAAATGCTTACTTGATTCAATTTGAGAAGACAACAGAAGATTACCTCCCTCTAGTGCTTTTGATGCATAAAAATGGCGGCAGGAATAATTACTTTATCGTGAGCTTTTACAGTGGAGGGAGAGAGATGGGTAAAATTTTAACAGAGAATAGGTTTATTAGGGGAAGGGTAACATGGTCATTTAACTTAACCCGAACATTTAAAACTAACTTAAGTTCGGTTTCAGTCAAAAAGGTAGCAAACTGATTAACATTGTGTGATTTTAGGTAGTTAGTTGCAAAATTAATTATATTAGGTAGTAAGATGTAAAATTTTAGATTTATTAGGTAGTTATTTGTCATATTTCCTAAAACAAACCATATTTTGAAAATAAGGAGATTAACGAGTTGCGGATTTGTAGACATGAATAAAGAGATATGCATGGATGAAGGTCACTATGAGTCTATTCGTAGAACAGATAGATGAAATGAGAATATTAGGAGGATGATAGTGACACTGAAGCATATGAGTCTATTCTTAAAAATGTGGTAGGGTAATGTGTTAATTATTTTATTTAATTATATCTTATAATGATTTGTATGGAATCACATGAGTTTGACAAGTGAAAAGCAAATAGCTACGGAGTATTATTTAAATGTATTAGATTTACTTCAACACTTACCAAAAAAGACGACTTATGAGAGACCCGTCAAATTTGGACCTTTTAATTATTTTGGGCCCATTTTTTCGTACTATGGTTGTTTACTGTTTAGGATAGATGTATTAATTTTGGTGTTCACACCAATCTTAATGGACCTTATGAACGTATTTTTGGCATAATGACAGTTTATCTTTATACCAAATGTTGTTTGATACTATAATTAAAATTCACGTGAAACTTACTTTTCATTATTTATATGAATTTAGTTAAGTTATTGAATATTCAGTTGCCCAAAATTATATTCGTACATATTTAATATATAACAATACAGTAACTCTTCCGTGAGACCGTCTCACACATAAGACGGTCTATTTATATAAAAATAAAACTCATTTATTAGTATTAAATGAGTAAACTTATTATAAAAGTGGACCGTCTTATGGCGTGACACCGTCTTATTCTAAAATTTGGTATAACAATAATATTACTCTACTAATATATTAAACTTCGAAATTTTAAAAACTAACCCGTGCATTATTTGCACGGGTGTAAAACTAGTATTGATATGAAAGTTGAGATTATTAAGGGATTATAGATAGCTGGGATTCTTTTTAGAAGAAGTGTGATAGTTGGGATTATTTTTGTTAAATAACCCTACTAAATAAATACACAAATTTATGAACCGAACTCAACCCGATTAAGTATTTTAACCCGTCACAACCCGACCCACAAAAACCTGAACCGAACCGATCTCAACCAATTTATATATTTTGACCCGATATGGCCCGACCCATATAATGCCCCGACGGATCCAGCCCGTCCCGAAACGAGCTTGTTGCTACCCGACTGGATAGCGACCCGACTCGACCCAAACCCAAACTGAATAACAAATTGAACCGATACAACCCTAACTCGATATGACCCGAACTGATTTGACCCGATCCATAACCGGCCCGAGTGACACAATTGTCACCTCTAAAATCACCTACAACGAGACAAGGGGAGTCATGGCTCATGGTTACGAGCCACTTCAGCAAAAGCCTCCGAAATAAGCTCAGGGATAGCAGGACGAGGACTAGCATAAATGACAAATAAAAGCCAATCAGACACCTCGTGCACATGAACATTTATAACTTGTTTGTATGTAAACCATATCACTTGATATTCTCCCTAACGTCAATTAGATATGGAGTAAATATTAGGTAGTTTTTATTATTTATGTAATTATTGTTTGTTGCTTAATATTCCAAGCGTTGAAGTAGTTGCAGTATATACGGAGTATTTCTTAGGATGTAACCTAATTGGACACACAAAAACTAATAACAATCTTTTAGCGCTGATCATGTCCGGGCTAGCCCGTCCAGCCCGGCCCGTCCAGCCCATTATTTGAGTGGGCTTGGTCATGTATTAAAATAAATGGTTAACGGACAGGGAAAATTCGGCCCGCTAAATTAATGGGCGGGTATGGACAAAGTAAAAATGTCCGTGGACAACCCGCTAGGCCCGCTAAAACTCATAATTTAACTTTTACTTTCCATATATTATTTACTAAATTAATTAACTATTAAGTCCATGTAGTTATCTCATACCCAAGTAAATAATAATGAAATGAAAAATCGACCCATAAACTTACTCTTTTTTTACTTTTTTTGCCATTTTAGTTATGTTTGTGAGAACAATATCAATATAACACACTTTTTTATCACACAAATATTTTCTATACTGGGATTTTTGAGATACTTATACATCATTTTTAAGTTGGTGACTCTTATGTTTAAAATCCCGGCGGTCCATGGGCAGGCCCGCCAACTTATGACAGACGGGTACGGACAATTTCAACAAACTCGTTTTAGCGGACACAGACATAAAAAATTGGCCCGCCGGACACTTTTTCTTAAGGTGGCCCGTGCCCGTGCCCGGCCTGTATCCGGCCCGCAAACGATCACCTCTGCATGAATCTTTCTCATCTCTGCCTCTTATTCTTCCTCCACTGCCTGTCACGTTTTCATGGTATCAGAGCAAGGTTATATTTTTTTTCAATGACAGGAGACAATAAACCAAAACACATCCCATCAAATTCACCCCTATTCCTTCATCCATCAGACAATCCAAGTTTGTCTCTTATCCAAATTGTTTTTAATGGTGATAACTATGATCTATGGGATGCTGCCGTTAAGAACGGGTTATATGCAAACAATAAATTAGGTTTTGTCGAAGAAAAGGTCAAGAAACCGACGACTGATGATAACGAAGACATCGAGATTGTAGGATGGAGATCTTGAAATGCTATGTTGAAGGTGTGGTTACGGAATGTAATTGACCCGAAATTATATCCGAGCATTGCATTTGAGTCAACAGTCGCTGAAGTTTGGGAGGAATTAAGGGACCGTTATTCCGCTAGCAACGCACTAAGGGTGCACCAACTGAAGAGCGAATTGCAAGAATGCAGACAAGGGAGATTGACGGTCGTCGAGTACTATACTAAACTCAAGACCATTTGGGACAAAATTGCAACTTATAGCAAGATCAAACCCTGTACTTGCGACGTTGCTGTTGCAATTGCAAAGGAGAAGGAAGAAGAGAAGGTCCATTAATTTCTCATGGGCCTCGATAACAATTTGTATGGTCATATGCGAAGTGCTTTGTTGATGGAAGACCCCATTCACTACAAAAAAATACTGCCCTTGCGACGGAAAATTTGCGACGGACAGAAATTCCGTTGCAAAATTAGTTTTGTGACGGACTTTGCGACGGATTTTTTTTTTTGCGACGGAATTTGCGACGGACCGGAATTTCCCAGACCCGCGAAATAAAAGTCAAATGGCGGGAAAGTTTGCGACGGAATTTCCGTCGCAAATATTGACTTTTGCGACGGACTTTCCGTCGCAAACCTATTGACCAGACTTGACCAAAAGTGGGTCAAGGTCAAATCTTGACCAGATTTGCGACGGAAATTCCGTCGCAGGAGTCAATATTTGCGACGGAATTTCCGTCGCAAATCTGGTCAAGATTTGACCTTGACCAGATTTGCGACGGAAATTCCGTCGCAAAAATCCGTCGCAATGCTTTTTTATACAGACCCCGCGGGTCTCCTTCTTTTCCCCAAATCGATTTCAAAATTAAAAAAAAAGAAAACCCTAAGGCGATCGGCGATTTGATTCACCACCACACCACCACCCTACCACCCTACCCTACCCCCTACCATCCCCCGCCGCCGGAGCCGCCGGAGCCACGCACCACCTCCTCCTTCCTCCTTCCTCCTTCTCCTTCCTTCTCCTTCCTCCTCCTTCTCCTTTCTTCTCCCTTCCACCTGCCACCTCACCGCCGTCAACACCTCACCGCCGCCACCTTCCCGCCGCCACTTCTTTCTTTCTTATGTATGTTTACTAACTTTATTAATATACCGTCTTAATTTTTTATGTTTAATCCGTCGCAAAATTTCGTCGCAAATTCCGTATTATTGTTTTTTTATTGTTATTAGGAATAGTTAGTTTAGTTTAATTGTTATTTGATTAGTTTAGTTAGTATTGTTAGGTGGTTAGTGATATTAGGTTAGTAGCTAATTCCGTCCCAAATCCGTCGCATATTGTTGTTAAGTTGTTTAGGACGATTGTTTTTTAATATAAAATTTGCATTGTTGTTGATTGTTAGTGTTGTTGATTTTTTTAGAATATTCTTGAATAGTACCCGTTCAATAATTACACATTAGGTGTAATTGTTGAATAGTCCCCGTTTTGGGACTGTCTTTGAATCTTTCATGCCATTTAGGTAGTAAACATTCTTATATTTTCTTGATTGTAATGAAACAAAAATTGGGCAACACTTCCTTATTGTTCTCCAAATACATTCTATATAATGTATTTGGAGAACAATAGGGAAGTGCTGCCCAATTTTTGCCTCATTACAATTAAGAAAATATAAGAGTGTTTACTAATGGTATGAAAGATTCAAAGATGGGTTTAGGCTGGAGAGATAAGGACCCCAGACCAATATATGTAAATTGTTCTTTTTTGCAGGTTGGTGTTGGTGTTGGTGTTGGTGTTGGTGTTGTTGTTGGTGTTGTTGTTGGTGTTGTTGTTGTTGTTGTTGGTAGTTGTTATTTAATTACGTAAAGCATTTCTTTCTAATTGATGCTATATTAGTTTGATAATAATATGCCGGGCGGAAGACGACGAGGTGGTGGTAGTCGTCAGCCTGAGGGAGGACGATCGGGAGCTAATCATGATGAGGACGAGATTGTACCTGAGACTTAGCCGCCTACACATCGAGTACACCTCGATCCGACTGATTACGAAGGCGCCAAGTGGTAAGTATCTTATTTGTTTACGGATAATTGATTATATATATGAATATATTGATTATAATATGATTACTTGTTGACTATTTTATTTTCACATTTAACTCTTTTTCAGGTTCAGTGACAAAGACGTTTCTAATCTTATAACACAGACCATTATTTGCAACTACAAGGAGTATGCGCCCAACTGGTCAGAAGCGTCGGATTACATTAAGGAAGAGTGGTGGAATTGGTTTGAGGTATTTATTAACTGTTTACTACCTATTTCCGTTTTATTATTTATTACCTATTTATTGTTTCATATTTATTTAACTATTTTTTTCTTGATACAGAAAAAAGTTACCTTTCACCCTCGTGATAGAGCAGCGGTTAGGTCGGCGTGGGAAGACATGATGAAAGACCGCCTTCGCAAAAGAATCCACTACGCTATGCAGAAACCAGCGGAGAAAAGGCCGCAGTGGATACCGGCGGATATTTTTGAAGAACTGAAGGGTAGAAAGGACAATCCAAAATTCCAAGAGAAATCCGACAAAAACAAGACCAACCGGATGTCGGGAAGTACCGAAAAGGGCAAGGCCTTAGGTACTCACATTATGGGTCGTAAAAACACCCTACAGATGATGGATGAAATGGTAATTGTTTAGTTTTTACTTCACTTTTTCTTGTCTTCAATAATTTTCACCCTTTGATAATCTTGAATGTTTTTTTCAACAAGTGTCGTTGGATTTAAATTGCAGGCTGGAGAAGATGGGAGTGATGTACCATCGGCCTTGAAGTTGCTTGAGAAGACAAAAAAACATCCCAAGAAGGGTTGGCTATCAACGAAACCCAAAGCACTATTTGTAAGTTAACAGAAACTTTTCTTTATATTTTAGTAATTTGGTTTACTAATTAATTAACGTATACTAATAACATTTTATTTTTGTTTTGTAGGAAAAAGTTTTTTCAAGAAAGAACAAAATGATAAGTGAAGGGATCCCGGAGCAAGATATCGACGACAACGAGATCTACTTCGAAGAAGTAGGCGGTTTCAACAAGAAAGGGTTGATACTCGGTATGGGAAATGCAGCCCCAGTCATTTACGAGCGTCGTCGTCACTCAAGTGCTGGGACCCAATCATCATACACCCCAGGTTTGTATTTTATAGTTTATTAAAAATTAAGACTAACCAATTATTTAACCATTTACTAAATGAATATAATATCATGTTTGACTATTCATTGCAGGTATCGTCGGCAGAGTTCTTCGAGAGAATGCTCAGCTAAGAGAACGAGATCTCGAGACATCCCAAAGGCTGAAGGCAATTGAAGAGTTCTTAAGTCAGCGGGGGGAGTTCACTACTCAGAGCTGCAACCCGGGAGGCTTTTCTCAGCCGAGACGCGACTTTGACGATGATGGCGGCGACAACGCTAGGGCGGCCAGTCATTTCGCCACCCCACAGCCCACCGACACGACCGTTAGATAGATTTCATTAGATTGTTTAGTTGATGTACCGCGGACTATGTTTAGTTTTTAGTTGGATTATCATTTGTAAAACTTTCTTATTAGTTATAAAAAGACGTTTTAAAACCCTTGTCTCCGACAAGTTTTTGTTGCTGGGTTGTTTTTCTGAAATTGCAGGTTTACAGATCATGCAAAAGGGAAAAAATAAATCATTTCAATGGAAATGGGGAGCTGGAAAAACGGCTGAAACCCGAAAATCATACAGGCATTTGCGACGGAAATGTCTCAATTTGCGACGGAATTCCGTCGCAAACCTTGACCAGAAGTCAAGGTCAGTCAAGATTTGCGACGGAATTTCCGTCGCAAATGGTCCTCTTTGCGACGGATTTTCCGTCGCAAATCTTGACTGACCTTGACTTCTGGTCAAAGTAAGTCAAGATTTGCGACGGAAAATCCGTCGCAAAGAGGACCATTTGCGACGGAAATTCCGTCGCAAATCTTGACTGACCTTGACTTTTGGTCAAGGTCAGTCCGTCGCAAAATGGGGTCAATCCGTCGCAAATAGTGTGCGACGGAAAAATCCGTCGCAAATTAACATTTTGCGACAAAAATATGGGACAGATGCAGTCCGTCGCAAAAACATGATTTGCGACGGATTTCACCCTTTATGCGACGGAAAATTCCGTCGCAAAGAGAGCACTGTTTTGTAGTGAATATAAATTTGGCCAAAGTATATTCGACTGCACTACGTGAAGAGAGGAATTCGAATGTAACAAAAGGAAATGAAGAAATAAACGAAGCAACCATGGTTGTTAAGTCATATGGCGCATCAAAGGGGAGAGGAAGTGCTGCCAAAAAAGATGGAGTAGACGAAACAGAGCCCCCACAATGCAACTACTATGGTAAATATTATCACATTGAAGAGAATTGCTATGCAAAACACGGATATGACACCGTAAGAGGGAGGGAGAGAGAGAGAGAGAGAGAGAGAGAGAGAGAGAGAGAGAGGAAGAGGCAGACGTGAGGGGAACAACAGAGGTCGTGGAAGAGGACGCGACAGTAAGCAATCCGACAATCACCAGACAAACGCGAACTGTAATTTGAAGCTTGGGTCGAAGGAGGCAGAACAGGGGACGAAACATTATTCCTTCACCAATGAAGAATTTGAACGACTTCGTGTGTTGCTTATTGCCAGTCCAGAAGGTAGCGATAAATTAACAGGTATGCACACGACAATTACTTGAGAGTGGTTAATTGATAGTGGTGCATCGCACCACATGACAGGGAGACGAAATTGTCTTAGGAATATTTGGATTGGAGAAGAATCGAATGTCGGCTTGCCGAGTGGTCGACAAATCAAATTGAAGGAGCATGGAGAAATCTGGTTAAATGATGAATTGGTATTGAAGGATATTATTTGTGCCGAATTTGACATGTGATTTAATATCAGTACAACAGTTGATTTGTGAAAATAATTGTGTAGTGACTTTCTTTCCCGACTATTGTTTAATGCAGGATCGGGTTTCGAGGACAGAGATTGGTAGAGGAGAGCACCGCGATGGGGTTTACACATTCAATTCGAGCATTGTGGATATGGCAGGGAAAGTTAGTGTGTCGAAGGAAGGAGAGTTGTGGCACAAAAGACTTGGGCACCCATCTCGGAGTAAATCGCTATCATTTTCTGATTTAGTTAATTGCAATTTAAATTGGAATTCTAGCCAACTTTATGATTCATGTTGTAGAGCTAAACAAACCTGTAATTCGTTTAGCTTAAATAATAATCGATGTGACGAACCTTTTGGACTAATTCATGTTGACATTTGGGGAAAATATCCCGTTGCTAGTTTATCTCGAGCACACTATTTTTTTACTATTGTTGACGACCATAGTAGGAGAGTGTCGGTTTACTTAATGAAGGAGAGAAGTGAGGCGAGTCGATATATGAGAGTGTTTTGCAAGATGGTTGAAACACAATTTAATAAGGTTGTCAAGATTATTCAAAGTGATAACGGTAGTGAGCTCTTATCCGGAGAAATGAAATATTATTATGAGGAAAGTGGTATAATTTTCCGAACTATCAATGTCGATACCCCACAACAAAACGGGAGAGTTGAGAGAAAACACGTCACATTTTAGAAAAGGCTAGAGCTTTGCAATTTGCTAGTTATTTACCTATCGAGTTTTGGGGGGAATGTGTCTTGACTAGGAATGGCAGTGGGTCGGGTCTCCGACCCAGACCCTTAGGGTCGGACCCTAATAGTTCGGGTATGGGTCTGAATTTTTGAGACCCACTCGAGTATGGGTCGGGTATGGTTGTTATATAAAAACTTCGAGTCCGGGTCCGGGTATTGGTCTTGGGACCCTACCCGAGCCTTAGACCCTTATATTTATTTTAAAAAAAACAAAAATCACACATACGATTATACGAACGTCAATAACACAAATAATACACACAAACAGATGACGCTTATTAGTTATCATTAATATACTATACGCATATCCAAATAACCATTAAGAATAAAGAGGAAATTGATGAAAATGATGAGTTTGGATACGGTAAATGATATAATTTAGGGTCGGGTACGAGTTTACTCGAAAATAAGACTCCATACGAAATCTTGTTCAACAAAAGGCCAATTTTATTCAATCTCAAAGTCCTTGGATGTCTATGTTATGCACACAACAAAGAGAAACCCCGTGACAAGTTTGGAGAGAGGGGAAAACAATGTTTATTTATAGGCTACCCACATGGAAAGAAGGGGTGAAAAGTTTATGATTTAAATACCAAACAAATTTTCGTCTCTCGTGATGTCATATTTTTCGAGAACATGTACCCATATTATATCCCAAATGAACCCACATAAGGAAAACGCCAAAAGGAGGACCATATAGAATATATTGATAATGTTTCGGAAAGTAGTGAGAAAAATGAGTTGGCAATTGAGACAAGTACAGAGGCAGACGGACCGAATCATGAGGAGGTCACAGGGGACCATGTCGAAGAGACTGAGATCATTACTGGACAAGATAATGATGATCAAGGAGGAGTTGAGCGAGTTGGGCGAGGAGCGAGAGAACGAAGGGAGCCAATTTGGAGGAAGGATTACATTTGTAAGTCGACGAGAATCGTGAAACCCATCGACCGTGCTCACTCCGATCAATCAAAGTCCAAGAAATCAGGTACTCGTTATCCTTTAGTTGATTACATTAACACACAAAATTTTTCCAATGTTCATAAAGCTTTTGTAACAAAGATTGATGAGGTGAAAGAGCCCGCATATTTCCATGAGGCTGCAGGTAATGCGAAATGGGGTGAGGCGATGAGTAACGAAATTGAAGCTTTGGAAAAAAAATGGAACTTGGAAAACTATGGAATTCCAAAAGGAAAGAAGCCTATCGGTTGTAAATGGGTATATAAGGTGAAATATAAAGTCGATGGTTCAATTGAAAGGTACAAAGCGCGTTTGGTTGCTCGAAGATTCACACAAGTAGAGGGGGTCGATTATCATGAGACCTATGCTCCGGTGGCAAAAATGACGTCCGTTCGTTACTTATTAGCCGTGGCCTTGGCTAAACATTGGACTATTGAGCAACTCGATGTTAATAACGCGTTCTTACATGGAGATTTAGAGGAGGAGGTGTACATGAAAATTCCTCAAGGGTTTGAACCAAAAGGGGGGAATCGGGTTTGCAAATTACTAAAGTCACTCTATGGCCTTAAACAAGCTTCACGTAATTGGTTCGCAAAGCTCACAAATTTTTTATCGAGGTACAATTTCGTTCAATCCTTGGTCGATTACTCATTGTTTACCTATAATGATGGCAAGTTTTTTTATTGGAGTGTTGGTATATGTTGATGACATGATAATTGTTAGTAACAACGACAATAAGGCAAGTCAAAAATTCAAAGAGTGTCTCGATAAGGATTTTGGTATAAAGGACTTAGGCCATTTCAAGTATGTTTTGGGCATCGAGGTGGCACATGGGTCGAAGGGACTGTTTTTGAATCAGCGGAAATAGGCATTGGGTATTATTGAAGAAGCAGGTACGAGTGGTGGAAGGCCTATTCATACGTTAATGCTACAACATCACCAACTCGAGCTTGCCAATGGTGATTTGTTGAAAGATGCCATGAAGTATAGAAGGTTGGTAGGAAGGTTGGTTTATCTAACTATCACGAGACCAGACTTGGTATACTTCGTTCATATGTTGTCTCGTTTTGTTAGTGAACCGAGAAAAGACCACTGGGACGCGGTACTAAGGGTTATACGATATATCAAGAAGAACCCAAGCAAGGGTATCACCATAACCAGAAGCTCGAATTTGGAGTTAAAAGGATATTGTGACTTGGATTATGGTCCGTTGACTAGGAGGTCGTTGAGTGGATATTTTTTGTCACTAGGCCCATCATCGATATCTTGGAGAGCGAAGAAGCAGGCCACGGTCTCAAAATCGACAGCAGAGGCCGGGTATAGGGCAATGGGGAGTGCTACGAGTGGGCTAATATGGCTGAAGTCTTTTTTGAGTCCATTGGGAGTGTTTCACACAAAGCCAATGAAATTGTGTTGTGATAATCAAGCGGCCATTCACATAGCAAAAAAATCCGGTGTTCTATGATATAGGACAAAACATATCCAGATAGATTGTCATTTTGTTAGACAACACTTGGTTGAAAAGATGATTAGAACCACACATGTGCGAAGCAAGGAGCAAGTAGCGGACTTATTTACAATGGCGTTAGGAGGCGAGACATTTGAGTACTTGCAAGGCAAGTTATTAGGTCTCGGTTTACCCGGAGCCCCAACTTGAGGGGGGTATGGAAACCATATCACTTGATATCCTGCATAACGTCAATTAGATATGGAATAAATATTAGGTAGTTTTTATTATGTATGTAATTATTGTTAGGTTCTTAATATTCCAAGCGTTGAAGTAGTTGCAGTATATATTTGTTAGGATGTAACCTAATTGGACACACAAAAACTAATAACAATATTTCTCATCTCTGCCTCCTATTCTTCTCAGTTTGCCCCCGAAAAGAGAGTGAGTTTTACCTCTTCCTCCTTCCAGAGAAGTCAAATGCCACATGGAAACCCCTCTGCTTCAACCCTAATGGACCTAGAAAACCCGCATGACTGAATAATATTGTGAGCTCTATCGCCACTTACCTTAGTTTCAAGCAGAGGTACAATACTAGGTCTGTGCAAGGCAGCAAAATCTTTGAGACAGAGATGAGAGTCTTAATCCGTCGCCCCTCTAACATTCCAGGGTCTTCATAACAAAAAAAAAAAAGACAAACAAATAAAACAAGAGCTATAAAAAAGCTGGCTAACATAAGCGAAAAAAAACATGCTTAAAACAAGGCGGAGGATGACTCGGTGCGACGAGAGTCATCTCCGGCATGATCACTTTCCCCATCGGGATTAGTGATCATCTTTCTATTTGTTTGCCTACTTTATTTGGACAAACTATAGAACATATATATAGAATAACACATACCATACTTAATACTCATTCATACATATGCATTACACCGCATTACACTACGTTTACATCAGAAGATTAGGTAGGAAAGTTTCAAACCAAATCAGAAACGATAATATTTATTAGTAACCCCATTACCAAACATTTGATCAAAATGCAAAGCGACAGTACCATAATTAGGTCTTATTGGTGTTGTGGTGATGATGATCATCAATTTGTTTAGCAAGTTTAATAATTTCATCCATTTCAGCAGTCGGGTCGGGATCGTTATCTTGCTTCTTCTCATATTCGAATGTCCATCTTACAATGCTGTTTTCATTGTCCTTTGGAAATACTTGAAGTGTTATGTCAAAGTAATTGTAGTACTTCATTATGTCTCCTTCCAAACACTTGAACTTTATCATCTTGTTTTCCTCATCTACCACTTCCACTAATTCCTTCATTGTTCGAGGTTTCCCATCTACACAATCATTGCAATCATATCTCAAAAATTAGTCCAAACTTTCATAGAAATATATTTCTTCTATTCCAGTCACATCTCAGTTAGAGAAAACGTTATTTTTGAGAAAAAAGATATCTATAAGTTTAATTTTTTTCCCTTTATTTACTTAAATATTAAGTGCCCCTTGCAAAAAAAAAATCAAAATATAAAAATATTTCCTCAGACACGCGTAAATAACGCGTCATAAAAATTCCGTGCCCCTTGCACAAAAATCCTGGATATAACATGTGTCCATTAGCCATTAGGTATATTAGGCGCCATTAGGCACATGTTATGGTGCTAATTAGAGAAAATTTTGTATGAATATATCAAGAGAATTTGAAATATATTGCTATACTTGCCATTCTTAGGGAATTATAGGCGTAAATCTTTCTCTAGATACCATTAACATGTTCTCAATTTGGAATATATTAGAAAAAATCGTATTAGTTAAAAGATAAACAAATGATTAAGACAGAAGAAATATAACATAATTTCAATCTTAATAACATGATTTGATAGAGCACTGACCCAACTATGAACTACGGAAGTACTGAATAGTGAATATCATATATGACTAAAACCCTGAATTCACCCATGTATGCTAACCATGACCAGAAATTATAAATATTTTGGACTACGTCGATAAAGATAGGGTGGTTGGACATTTAGTCGTGTTTTATACGAGTAATATGGTTAGGGAGCTTTAGATAGTTGAAGAGCGATGATTTTAATATGACATCATTTTAATTCAGGTCACGATTATCACTTCTTATAACTTTACCAACTGATCTTCAATAGTCATCAACATGATTTATTGACACTAAGGCAATAATAACAATACAAAAAGCACATAACCATAACAAATCTCTAATGAAGCGAAAAAAAAGATGAATGTTCCACTAGAATCTCTAAATAGAACCGTATTATATAGTTTTTTTTCCATGAATAAGGGTATAATTTTAGAAAATGAAATCGGAAAATATAATAAAAAGCACGAGAAATACGGATTAAATACCAATGGAGTACTTCCATTCAATGATGGAGCCAGGAGTACCATAGGCACCTTCATGCAAGTCAACTGCTTGAACAAAATCAGCATTAACAACAGGAATATCATGAGGTCTGTTTTGATAAAAATCATGGAACACATCTTTTGCACTTTCTCTTATCTCAACCTCACCTTCTAGCTTTCTTTTTACCATTTTTGCCTATATATTTATAATTTTTGAGGTCTCTATGGCAAACTCTCAAGGAAGAAGCAATGTCCTTATATAGGCATGTTGTCATGTTGGTAGTGATGAGCGACGAGCGAAATTAACATTTTTTATTATTTTTGTGTTAGGAGACACCTCTTTCATCACATTATATGTTTACCCAGTCCATTTTATAATTCTCAATGATCATTTATTTTTCTTTCTGTTTTGAAAATACTTTTAATGGCTAGTTTAATTATCCAATCAATTATAATCAACTTAACATCCAATAACGCTAATTATATATGGTCTCCTCCACTTCGTCGGTCATTGTACCAAAAGAAGTTAAACAATTGAGCTTGATAGAGAGAATAGTATTTGGTTTACAAGATATTGACAAAACAAGTAGGGATATAACTTGCTGGATTATTGATTTAGAACCTCGTACAACTTACGACACCGAAAATTAAAACAAAAACCAGGAAGAATAAGTTCCAATCTCATGCGTATTGACAAAATAAGTAGGGTATAACTTGTTGGACTGATTTAGAACCCCAAATTGCTCGTGACACCCAAAATTTAAACAAAAACTAGGAAGAATCATATATTTTTATTAATGCAATAGCCAAATCGGCTGACGTGGCTCCTTAATCTATTAGCACAGTCCTACATGTTGATTAATGAGAAACCCTGAAAATAATACGTAGAAATTTATATTATTTCAATCACATTTCATAAATACAAATATACTCGTATCAAACGGTTACCTAAATTTTAGCTAAGCACAATAACTTCCCATAATTTTGAGATTGACGGCCCAAAATACTTCCTAAAATAATGGCCAAGTTAATACACAACTAACCCAAAAATTTGTATACCTCCGTATAAATTACTCTTACCAACATACCGAAAATTATTTTTAACATTTGCAGTAAATATTAGCACAGTTCTACATGTCTTGCTAATTCTGGATTTCTGCGTGTTAAAGGTTAATACATGTGACGGTCCAATGCACGGAAATGAAAAGATATACCACGTTGACGACAATAGTGAATGCGTAAGTAATATTTGTTGATTTAACAGCTACGTCATTTACGCCATTTAGAAAAGTTTTCAGATTTGGTTAGTCGATCTATAAGTAAGACTTATGGATTATACACAAATTCAATTGTTCTCTTTTACATAATACAAGGCTCTTTTACAAAAACAAAAGAAAAAAAATCGCAAAATAAGTCACTACTTCATATAATTATTTTGTATTACATTTTCACTACGAGAAAGTCTCACATGTCGTTCCTTTGTATGAAACCCACTAATTTATTCAAAAGTATCGTCTCATCGTACGGGAAAATGAAAATATAGGTGATTTTACACGTAAACAATGTACAAAGCTCAAGTTGATACTGGTAAAACTAACTTAAACAATTAAAACACTAATTACTTTTTCGGAAGAGAACAATTGAATCATAATTATTAAAGCTTAATTATCATAAAATCTTATATATTATTTCATAGCAATATTATTTATAAAATCTTATATATTTATTACGATTAAAATTATTAAAGACGAGTATTATCATAATGTAGTATTAAAGCTTCATTAGTTAACCCGTGAATTTTCACGGGTGTAAACCTAGTTAAGTTCTAATCTCATACAACACGTATATTTCTTGATTTTAACTCATCTCATGGACAAAACAAACAACTCAGTTAAATTAGATTTCAACTATTTAGCTACAGTTATAGGTAATTTTACGGAACTAAATAAAATTCAACCCAAAATACATACCGCCTCTTAAGAATTTGTATACTGCTATAAATATGTAATCTTTATTTGTTTGGTACGTAGGAATATATCTTAAGATAGGTGATTGCATATCTTATATGGGTAGTGTCATACGGCTGTGGAAAAAAAATCCGATATGAATTTTTATCCGAACCCGATCCGAATTCCAGAAAAATTCCGAATATATGGATACCGTTTAAAATGGATATCTGATTCGTTTTTTCTGAATAAATTGGACCGGATGTGGATCGAGATTTTCATAAAACTGGATATCCGAATCCGATCCGAATATTAAAAATTTATACAAAAATGTTTAGAAACTTCATGTTTAGTTTTTGCGGATTTTAGACATATTTTGAAATTTGTAATAAAGACTTTTAATTTAATAATTCATGCGATCGGACTTATAATTTAATAGTTCATGCGATCGAGACTTGTAATTTAATAATTTATGCGATCAAGATTCAAGACTTGTAATTTATACCCTCGAAGACCCCTTTTAAAGTGGGTTGCAAAATGTGAAATGGATTGAAATTGCCTTTAGTTTTAGTCTGCAACAACACATTGGCCAATAGCCCAATAGCTTTTGTGGAACTTTCTCTAGCTACTTTTAAATGTGGATCAAATCCGGTTTCCGAAATCTGGATATCCGAATTATTTGGATCGGATGTGGATCACGAACATTGAGAATTTCAAATTCGGATATCCGATCCGAATGCCAAAACCGGATCTCGGTTTTGCTCAGCCTTAAATGGAACATAAATCTTTTTGATATATTTTATGTCTTTTGTCTATATATGGAACTTTCTTTTTGATATAGTTTACATAATTATTATAAAATTTACACTTATTATAAATGTCATATTATTTTAACTAAAAAATGTATACACGTAAAATATATTTATGTCAAACGTACATTATATTTTCATTGGAGGTACATAATATTTTCCGGATCCTATATGACATACCATGTATATTTTAATGTTTGATTTAACAACTTTTTATTCTCTTCAATGTTTAATTTATTTTGCTTTTAAACTTAAGCATTTGGTTAGATGTTGATTTTGTTTTAGCAAAAGGAATATTCTTTTAATTTGGTGATTTTGTCAATATTACGCCATGTTTCGTAAATATTGAAGGTGATTTTGTGAAACTTGGTAATGAGCGATTTCTTTTACTTATGAGGTTTCTTTTTTCTTATTTCGTGAGTTTACTTAGAGTATAAATAAGTATATGTTATATTTTAAAAACTATTAAAAGATAAGTAAATCGATCAATTCAAATTTCCAAAAATATAATATATTTCATAATTCATTAAATTTGTAATTTAATTAATAAAATAATTTTTATTACTCTTAAATAATATTCTAATCTAATATTTCAAATTTATTTAAATGTATAACTCTAATATAACTAGTTAATCAACTACTATGACATTAGTCACCCATGTGAGTAGTTAAAGAACAATAATAGCAACTCGAGTAGTGAAAGTCATACTAGCAGCAACGGTGGTAATAAAATTAGCAATAATAAATGTGGGAGTAGTGAAAGAAAAAATAATGACGGCGAAAGAAGTGAAAGTAATAGTAGTGACAACACATGTAGCGAAAGTAACAGAATGAACAACGGAGAGAGTATAAAAAATTGATTAACAATTCATTTTTAAAAAAATATTAGCTTATTTAAATACATAAGTTTGATAGAAATAACGAGTTAACCGCAAAAATAGCATGAGTAGTTATACAAACAGCAGTAACTGAAAAAGTAGTAAACGTAATAGTATTAACAGGGAATTAGGGCAGTAAATAGTCTGAGCCAGCTCGTAAAGCCTTCGAAACCAGCTCGGTAAAAGCTTGACTTGAAATCGGTCAAAACTAATTCCGAGCCGATTTCGAGCCCGGGTAGTCCAAATCCAAGCCGATTCCGAGCTTAGTAGAGCTCGGTATCGGAAGTTCGTTTAGGCTCGTTTTATCTACTATTTTTAGTTATTTTGTCATTTTAATTTGTAATTGTTTTAATTTTATTCCTAATAAAATGTCATTTTAGCATTTATAATCATGTTTCTTATATTTGTATTTTTCTTAAAATATATTTATTTTTAATTTGATTTAAAAGTTCAATAAAGTAAAGAAAATAAAGATTTAAACGAACTCGAATAGAGTTCGAGCCTAATCTAAGTTGATTCCAAGCTTTGATTTTTTAAGCTCGGATAATTCCGAGCCGATTCCGAGCTCAAGCTCAAGTTTTTGAACCGATTCCAAGCCCACCCGAGCTCGAGCTTAGGTCGGCTTGGTTACACTCGTACATGAAATGTAGTGAAAGTACTCATATTAACTAGGGGATAGGTGAACGTGTCTCATAATTTGATGATTACTTTTATTTCTCATCATAATTTCAAGATATAAATTGTAAATATATATGTTAACCAAATTTAACGAATCATATTTCATAGAAAATAATATTTAAATGGTAAATAAAAGTAGTCCGGTAACAATAATTACAACGGGAGTAATTAAAGTTAACAATAGTAATAACGAATGTAATAAAAGTAACAATTCTAAGAACAAAATAAAGTATATATGAAAAATTAGCTAAACAATCGATTTAAGTAAAATATTAATACCAGGAGTAGTGAATTTGTCTCATAATTAATTTATTTCATTGTAATTTTAAGATATACCCCGCCTCATAGAAAAATATATTAATGATAAATTTATGAGTTATGCAACTTTAGAATAGTTTTAGTTAATTGAAAATATTGTGCGTACAAAATTTTTATTTGTTATAATAATATGACATATAATAAATGTAATTTCGTAATATAATTATTTATACAATAAGCACATAAAATATTTTGTTCAATTCAAATACATTTAACTAGTTGAGCATTATAATGATTTTATACTGGGTACATTAAATATAAGTTAAAAGTACGTTTAAAAATTATTATAGGTATATATTGACTTAACTCAAGATTTTATATATATATATATATATATATATATATATATATATATATATATATATATATATATATATATATATATATATATATATATATATATATATATATATATAGGCGAGTTCCGGTGAGTTTGTCATATCTCGTGAGTTACCCCCGCGTATAAATAAAATTGACCTAAAATCCAAAAATTCAACCCGCGTCTAATTTTCACAATTCCAAATTAATTTCAGCTACACACTCTGTTTCCCCCAATCTCTCTCTCTCTCCGCCAAATTCGCAGAGAAATCATCAAAAACCAATCGCACAAAAATTCATCAAATCGATCACATAACATTCATCAATTCATCAAATCGATCACATAACATTCATCAAATTCTTCATCAATTCATCAATTCTTCATCAATTCATCAATTCCGAAAAATCAGACGAAAAAATTACAGGAACCCTAATTTTTCGGTACTAATTCTTACGATTTTGTTATTTTAATACTTGAATAGCTGAATTATTTGATTCAAATAACAAATTGAACGACAATTTATGTATAGTTTTCGTAATTTTCAGGATTTGCGATGATGAATTCAGACGAACTTAATGACGATCATCTTAATCAGCTTAATGACGATCAAACGTTGACGATTTCAGGTATCAATTTGTCTAGTTTATAATGATTTCATGATACAATAACTATATTACTGTAATACAATAACCTATGAGAGCTTAAAATAACTCACTATTGAGCTTATAATGACTGCTATGGATCTTAAAATAACTCAGTATTGAGCTTATAATAACTGCTATGGATCATAAAAATAACTCAGTGTAATACAATAACTAGCAATACAATAACAGCTATAATGAATTACAATAACAGTTATTACAGAATGAAAAACTGAATACAATAACATGTATTATGCAATACAATAACAGCTATTATGAATTACAATAACAGCTATTATGAATACAATAACAGCTATAATGAATTACAATAACAGGTATCACAAAATGGAAAACTGAATACAATAACAGCTATTATGAAATACAATAACAAACTATATATTATGAATACAATAACAGCTATAATGAATTACAATAACAGGTATTACAGAATGGAAAACTGAATACAATAACATGTATTATGCAATACAATAACAGCTATTATGAATTACAATAACAAACTATGATGAATACAATAACAACTATTATGAATTACAATAACATGTATTACAGAATGGAAAACTGAATACAATAACATGTATTATGCAATATAATAATTAACATTATGCATTACAATAACAGGTATTATTATGCAATGCAATATTTGACATTATGCAATAATTAACATTGTGCATTACAATAACATGTATTATTATGGAAAATAAAGGATGTGGCAAGAGAATGAAATCAAACAAGGAAAAGGCAATTGAAAAAGCAAGCAAACCAAAGAGGCTATGTAATAACTGCAAACAAATGGGAAACCATGACAAAAGAAACTGCCCAAATCTATTTGTTGAGCATGCACCTGAGGAAGAAGATGAAGAGGGAGATGAAATGGAGGATGAATAAGGGATCCAATGAATAGATTTACAATAATCGTATCACAAACTTTACAATAATACAAAAATATCTCAGTATTTTGTCTTAGATTACTATAGTTGAGAATCTATATATCGTGTAAGAAACTTTAGAATAATCAATAATCAATAATAGATTTGTAATTTGTCTTACATTTTGCATATTTGAGTTCAATAGTATTCAATTTTGGCATGGAAATGGTATTCTTTTGAATAACTATCTCGAAACAATAACAGTTATTATGAATATAATAACAGCTATTATGAATTACTATAACAGGTATTCACTACTACAAAATACAGATACGAAGACGGTTAAAAACCGTTCTCCTATGAGTGGCGGAACCGTGCTCCCCCTGGCCGTGCTCTTTACCTAAGAGAACGGTTCATCCGTGCTCTTAGTTGTGCACTTACCAGAACGGTTCTTACATGAACCGTTCTCTTATGTCATGCACAACCGTTCTCTTTGCCCTGTTTAACCGTTCTCTTAGGCCTTTCTAACCGTTCTCTTAGGCCACTTACCAGAACGGTTCAAAATAGAACCGTTCTCTTTTCTCCTGCCCAACCGTTCTCTTTCCCCTTTTAAACCGTTCTCTTAGGTCACTTACCAGAACGGTTCTTTTTTGAACCGTTCTCTTTGAACCTGTTCAACAATCTCTTTGATCACACTTTCCATCACGGTTTCCTGATGAACCGTTCTCTTTTGTTCAAACTTCGCGCCATATGTTTGAATAATAGAGCACGCTTGAGAACATAACCGTTCTCTTTGCACCTGCTATTTTTTTTTTAATAATTTGATTTATAATTCATCCGGCCTATAATTTTTCCTGCAAATAAACGTACAATAACATTGCTCCAACAACTACATCATTCATATAACATTGCTCCAACAACTAAGCTACATCATTCATATAACATTGCTCCAACAACTAAGCTACATCATTCATATATACAACATACTTTCCGATCCACAAATTCTAGATACAATACGTATGTACTTAAGCTAAACTTCATCATCGTTCATGGCTGACTTAAACTGGAGCGCAAAGTTAGCCCATATATCCCTCACCTCGTCAATCAGCTCAAGCGGATATGTCAATGGGGCTCTAAGCATGAACTACAAACAAATTTTCAAAAATTGGTTAGAAATTTTTTATCCAAGACTCCTATATATATAAGTAAAATGAACTAAAAAACCAATAACATACGTACATTTGGAGTAATAGTAACATATCTTCCTTTGATGACGTCCAACATGTATCGACAAATATAATATCCACATAAAACGGAACCACAAGGCTGCAAAGGGGCCTGAAAGGGTAGCTCATATTATAAATAAATACTTCACGCACATGTACTATACTTAATAAGAGAAACAATATTTATGTTAATATATATATATAGATATATACTATATATACAAGAAGTACCTTAATCTTTTTCCAAACAACGCCATTGGCCTCATATTTTGCAAGTGGATCGATAGAGTTCCTTTTCTCAAAGGCCCTGTATATATAGATAGCCAGGTTTATATATTTATTCAGTTTTAGTTGATAATGAAGCGTTAATTTAAAGTATAATAGAAATAAGTTAGACATACTTGGTAATTGTATCCATGAAAAATTGACGAGGCTCTGTATGTCCGGCAGGATCACACCAATACACTGTACTTTGAGCCGGATTGATCACGCCCAACATCCAATGCTTACTACAAGTTATAGAAAAATACAACGAAGATATCAACTTAAATATTGACAAAAAATAATAAAATAATTAATCAAGTCATCAATAATAATACTATGAAAAGAAATTTATAATTACGTACCCCTGGGCATATGGAGCAAATATAAGTTTCCGACCTTTTCCACAATCGGTACATGTCATTGCCCTAGCAACATAATCGGATCGATAATTTTCATCCGGAGCAACAGATTCTGAGGACAATGTCTCTGGGCACAAGAATCCATAGTGACTACTAATTTGCATGGTATCGGCAAGATCACTCAAATACCTACAACAATAAGAATCCATAGTAACTATCTAGTACTAGTTTGCATATTATCAGATATATATATACTAATGGGATTGCAAAGGGGAAGCTTAAACAAAGAGACCGAACCTCATAAAGAGTGTGATGTGAGAGGCACCAATCATTTGTTCATCTAACAAATGAACAACCTCTTCATAACTAAGGTAGCAAGTTTGTTCATTGTGTAACACATGTTCGTCAATGGGAACACTGATCATTGTCCCACTTGCCTTTAAAACCCGAGCCTCAGTTGCTAATAACTTCAAATCCATGGTCCTCTGCTTTTGCTTAAAATTGGGACTAACTTCAATTCCAAGGAAAGATGGCGAAATCGAGGGCGAACACTTCTGAGGCTTGGACTTCTTTGCTGCTGCTGCTTTATTTTTTCCTTGATCATTCTTTTTCATGGTTATCTAAAAGTTGGCATAAATAAGTTGATAAATGGTATAACTCTCAGTGTATCTTATATCATTATATATACTAGCTATACTAGAAATCTTAGTTACCTTCTCAACAGGACTATGTATATGACTTTGCGGCCACTGAATAAATGAACCCTTAGCATGAGTCAATGTTATCATATCACCAAAAGGCATTGGTAAATCAACATTTTCCGACCCAGAATAGATTTCCTTGATTGACACTTTGCTAAAACCATCACGAAGGGCACTTCCATGAATGGAAACAAATTCGTCCTTACTTGATAGGTATACCATTCCTGAAGCCACTATCTTCGATGATTTGTTTGGCAGTGATAGCTCACAATCTTTCCAAGCCTGAAAATTTAAGTTATAGTAGAATTTCAAACTTTTTTCATTTACTATAAAGTAGCGTCTTTAATGAAAAGCTTACATATATACCTGTTGTGTTACTGGGCCAGGAGTCTTCAAAACATTGGTCACGGGTGGATCCTCAGTCACTTGTAGTGATTGCACTCCTTTTAGTGAGAGTGATTGCATGTGAGACCCCTGCATAGATAGATTAGTGTTTTAAAACTTTTTTCATCGACTTTAAACTAGATAGTGTTTTAAATGCAAAACCTTTTTACAACCTGCCGTGGTGATATGGTAGGAATCTTCAGAACATTGGTCTTGGGTGTTTGATAATCCTCCTCTCGGGGTGTCTCCTCTCGGGGTGTCTCCTCTGGGCGTGGCTCTTCACTCACGTGTAGTGATGCAGAATTTGTCGATCCCTCGGTACTCATAGATGCTCCTCCGTGCATTAAATCGTCTAATACTTTAGTACTTGGCTTCTCACCAGTTAGCCAAAACTGCATCATCACTGATTTCAACTTTTCCAAGTCATCAATTTGGTGTTGCATGTAATTGATCTTCTCGCACAACTCTCCTCTTGTCGGTTTTTTTGGTCCCTTCCCAAAATACTCTGTTATGGAAATACCGTTAGGAATTCCTCGCACACGGCCCGGATGCTCAGGCTTGCCTATCGCCTTAGCGAGTATGTCTTCCCGTCCTTCGGGCACAAATAATCCAGCCTCAACATCCTTTTCAAGGGATTCCTGCAAATCACCAATATTAATTAAGTTTTTAGCAGCCAAAAAAAATGAATAAATAGCACTAATAAATTAAACAACTGAACTAAACCGAGTTAAATTACAAAAATGTTCAACTTACAATTTTCAAAGCAACTTCCTTATCATAATCAGTCATGTCCCCTTTCGCTGACTTGTGAGCCCTTAGCCAAGTTAAATATCGATCAACTTTTTCCACTTGTTTTCCCTTGGCAGCTAAATCTTCTTTCTATCAAAAAAGAAGAGAGTTCATGAAAATTCATGCCAACTTTTGACCTGGAAGTTAGCTAAAAAATGAAACCAATACATAGAACTTACGACTTTAACTTGAATCCCTCGATATCCTGCTCGTGAGCCAAAGTATTTCCCCTTTTTTTTAGAGGCATTCTCCTTGTTCTTATCACTGATCGCCTAATAACATAAATCATATAGAGTGAAAAATAGTACGAGATACTATATACCTATATATATTATCATGAAATAATTTGCGTGTCTACAAAAATAGAAATATTACCTTGAATTTTTCACTAGTGTGAGATGCCAGAAACTTGTTCCAATCATCTTGTGTAATCTGCTTATACAAGGGTGGTGGTGTCTTCTGGATAGCTCCCGTCTCATCATACATCCACTCACGAACCAAAGTGCATTTCCATTTTCTCCATAATTCAGCCATCTTTTGGAGACACCAATCGTGACGTTCTTCAATGACATGAAAAGCACCCTGAATTGCCATAAAAAAGAATGATGTTATAATATTAGTTTCGTTAGTTCTAATAAGAGATTAGAACTTATTTAAGGATGTTATAATATTAGTTTCATTAGTTCTAGTAGTGATAGGTAATATGCGTGGGAGAGGAAGCTATACGATGAAGTCAAGGTATTCATGTTATCATTCATTATTCAACTAGTCATTTTCCCTTCATTTTCATAATACCATGTTTGGCTCAAGATTAATAATCTGACAAATAGTATTATACTACTACGTTCATATATAACTACAATGCACACAAAGCAACAACACGGCAGTAGCAGTTCAGCAATTAGAGTGATGCAGTAGAGTAATGTAGAGCAGAATTGGAGGAAAGCAGTGCAGAATAAGGGGGGGACAGTACCAGGTGTACAGGGACAGAACTAGACGCACAGGTACAGAAACGCATATACCGAAATAGCTGTACAGAAATAAACAAACATGCAGAGACAGTAGAATAGCGTGCTGAACAGATTCGAGGTGCAGGCAGACACGGGGCAGTGACAATAATAGAGCAGTAAATAGCAGTAGCATAGTAGCAGTAAAAGTATGGTGCAATAACAAGTAGAGGAGGAGGAAACAGTGGTAACACAGCAGTAGTAAAATGCATAATGGCTGGTCTGAACGGACTGGTGCAGGAAGGAAGAATGGTAAGGAGTAAACGTAGTATGCACAGCAACATTAGGATAGAACTTCTGAACAACCAGCAATAACAGATACATAGTTTGCATCAGACAGGAAGTAAAGAACAGCAGCAGTAAAATAGGAACAATGTGCAGGAACAGAATGGCACACAAAACCAGGCTTTCAGACATAAAACTTCGAGTGCAGGGACAGCAGTGACTGGTTAGAAATGCAGAAATGAAGAATGGCAGTGGTATTATCATGTTAACTACTGGGCAGCATCCTACTACAATAAACAATAACGACAGTGGCCATAAACAGCACCCAAACCATGATTTCCCTTATTAACAATCACCCTAAGAACCAAACGACATAGTCTCGTTAAGTAGTAATGTAAGAATCAGATTTACTCTCAATTCCATCTTAAATAACTTGTGACTTTCAGATTCTAAACTACCCATGACAAAATCACGCCATAAACACCATCCAATCACATAAAACGTAGTATGTGCAGTAGTAGGGGGCAGTAGTAGTTCAGAGATGGAATGCAACATATAATACAATTAAGTAGTAGAGAGTAGCAGTGTAGGTTGTAGAGTATGGATGCAATAACAGCAGTAGTAAAAATAAGCATAGACAGCAGCAGTGGCATAGATAACCATCAATAATCAGCAGCTATAGACGCATCACAAATGAACAGCAGCAGTAAGTGAAGGGTACGTAACAAACAACAGTTGTTAGAAGTCAATAGGAAGCAGCAGCCTACTCCTCAAGTAAGGTTCATTATATAGGCCTCATATCTGTACAACCCATATTCATAAAACTTAAAACATGAAGCAAAAAAACTTAGAACATGGTTAAAATAACATACCGTCAGTTCACTCAGCATAAGGTTCAACGTCGGTTGATCCACATCCTCCCAACTCTCCAGTGCGGGACTAACATTCCCCCGAACAGTCACGCCTATCCATGAACTAAACTTAGATGCATATTTTCCTGTCGGCAATTTATCTTCTTCGTCCCACTCAAGTTGTATGGGTTGTTTCTCTTTAATAGCTCTTGCAGCCATATCTAAAACAATTCGGCCCCTGTGAGAAGATATCCCCTTCTTTCCGCTTGCGTCCTCAACAGAGTTGTTCTTTCGACTTCTTTTACGTTTTTGCGGGCCCATTGTTCAACTGTACAAAAAAAAACAGGGATAGCAAGTCAGAACAGGGAAAGCAAGTCACAACAGGGAAAGCAAGTCACTGGAACATGCAAGATAGGAAAACATATAAGAAATGTAGATGAGGAATGCTTCTGATGAAAAGCGGTAAAATGTAAGAAATTATATTAAAACATCAATAATGGAGCAAATTACAAGAAGTCTCATACTGCCACTAAGCAAAAATAAACAACCAATAAAACTAAATGATTCTATATGATAATAATAATAATAATAATAATAATAATAATAATAATAATAATAAAAATAATGGGACTGGAGCGTTGCTTGGACTGAAGCGTTGCTTGGACTGAAGCGTTGCTTGGACTGAAGTCAGGTCGTTGCTGCCCATAGTAAAAAAAAAGGAAAAAAGCATTTAATAATAATTTAATAATAATAATTTAATAATAATAATATTAATAATAATAATAATAATAATAAAAATAATAAATCGTACCTAATCATGCGTCAAAACCGCGAGGGCGTTTTTTAGAAGAAGACTCGGTATTGGTCCATATCCCTTCATCATGGTCGTCACGAACATATAAACTAGAAGGCTCGAATATATCCGTATCATCTAAATGTGGTACACGAGGATCAAAGCCCTCAAATACCACATCGTCATCGCAACTATCCATTGTGGTCTTACTTCTTACAGATAGCACAACTGACCACTTTTTATCCGATGGATCGGTGACATAAAATACTTGTTTCGCTTGTGTCCCTATAATAAAAGGATCCTCCTTATGACCAAATTTATTAAGATTTACTAAGGTGAATCCTAGTTCATCCTTGCGAACTCCACTAGTAGTTTCAATCCACTTGCATCCAAATATAGGTATTAGAAAATCTGTGTAATCTAACTCCCAAATCTCTTCAATGAATCCATAATAATGCATTTGACTTAAAACTGGTTTCTTATCTTTCGAACTAGCAAAATGCATGCCTTCTGCCTCTACACTAACACCACTATTTTGCATCGTGCTCATGTCATCTTGCCCACGAGTGTAAAAGGTGGATCCATTAACGACATAACCAGTATAAGACGATGCAAAAGTCTTAGGCCCAAAACAAAGCCTCTGTAATCTAGAAGAAATATACTCAGGATATTGTTGCAAGTCTTCTATAACTCGACCCTTGAACCAAACTCTAAAAGTCTTATTGTGCTCACTTGCGATCCACATCTCTGATTTATTTCGATGCTTCGCCTTCAACAATGCCTTGTGTTCCTCAATGTACGGCTGTACCTCATCCTCGTTATGAAGAACATATGTATGTGCTATATGCCATTTCTCAGTTGCCATATCTAGACGAACATGACCCCTAAGACCTTTGCCCATCATCCACTCACTGTGCCTATTCTTAGGAATCCCAGGTAGCTCAGAATCTGACAAGTGTGCATAGCAATAAAAAAGTGCTTCATCCGTGATTGCACGCTCAGCAATAGACCCTTCAGGACGATATCTATTAGATGTATAATCCTTATACACTTTCATCAATCTCTCAAAAGGATATTGATACCTTAGATAAACTGGACCAAGGTATTTGATTTCTCTAACCAAGTGTACAGTTAAATGCACCACTATTGTGAAAAATGAAGGAGGAAAGTACATTTCCAATTGACAAAGAGAAGTGACAATTAGTTTTTGCAAAGACTCCAACTCCTTGGGATCTAACACTTTATTGCATATGGCATTGAAGAAAAAGCAAAACCTACTTATGGCGAATCGAACTTTTTTAGGTAAAATCGAACGTATAGCCACTGGTAGTAGTTGTTGCATCAAAGTATGACAATCATGAGACTTTAAACCAACAAGCTTAAGATCTGTCATTGATACTAGGCTGTTGATATTGGAAGAATATCCCTCCGGCACTTTAACACTACTTAAGCACTCACAAAACTCTGTTTTCTCCTTTCTTGAAAGTGTATGAGCAGCCGGAGGCAAATAATATCGTGTTCCTTTCTTTTCTGGTGCCAACTCAGGTCTGATTTTCGTATCCACCATGTCCATCCTAGCTGATGTGTTGTCTTTTGACTTATTCGGAACATTCAGAAGAGTGTTGATTATATTGTCACACACATTTTTCTCAATATGCATAACATCTAAGCAATATCTTATAGAAAGGTCACGCCAATATGGAAGTTTTTCAAAAAGAGGAGACATCTTCTTATATCCCCGAGACGCTAATTTAAAACCCTTCTTCCCATAAGTTATCTCAATTTTTTTCACTCTTTCATATACTTCATGACCGGTTAATATCTTAGGAGGAGATCGATGTTCAGGTTTTCCATTGAATGGTTTTTGTAGCTTACGATATGAATGATCAGGGTCCAAGAACCTACGGTATCCCAAGTACGCTTGCTTACGAGAAAACTTCAAATAACAAGAATCGACATCTTCTCCACACAAGGGGCAAGCCTCTTTCCCGTGCACAGTGTGTCCAGATAGATTACCATACGCAGGAAAGTCAGAAATAGTACATAGTAACATTGCTTTCAAATTGAAATAACTATTCTGGTAGGCATCAAACACTCGTATCCCTTCATCCCACAACAATCTCAAATCGTCAAGAAGAGGCTCTAAGTAGACATCTATATCATTACCAGGTTCTTTAGGACCAGAAATCAATAAAGACAACATCAAATATTTTCGTTTCATGCAAAGATATGGAGGCAAATTGTAAATAGCTAAAAACACCGGCCAAGTACTATGTTGACTACTCAAATTTCCAAAGGGATTCATCCCATCAGTGGAGAGTGCAAGGCGGAGATTTCTGGGTTCTTTGCCAAACTCGGGATATTTTGCATCAATAAACTTCCAGTCTTTCCCATCGGCCGGGTGTCTCAACTTCCCATCATTTGCTTTCGATGTACTATGCCATGTGAGTAATTTGGCATCATCTTTATTCGCAAATAATCGTATCAACCTAGGAATTATTGGAAAGTACCACAAAACTTTAGCTGGGATCCCCTCCTTCTTTTGATATCGCCATTCCTTACACACTGGACAACTAGTGAGATTAGCATATCCTTTGCGATATAATATGCAATCATTGGGACATGCGTGGATTTTTTCATATTTCATACCAATTCCCCTAAGTAGCTTCTTTGCCTCATATGTACGATCGGGAAGTACATTATTTTCGGGGAGCATGTCCTTTAATAATTTCAGGAGGTCTGTGAAACTCTTGTCACTCCACCCATTTGTTGCTTTTAAATTATATAACTTAACAAGAGCTGCCAATTTAGTGTGCTTACAACTACTATAAAGAGGCACTTCGGAATCTTTCAATTTCTCCAATACAACACTGGTATCCTCCAAATCATTTTCATCAAGATCCTCATCAGTTTCATCTACAATACCTTCTTGCTCATCACCTCCAAACATATCTCCCCATGATTTATCCAACATATCGTCACACCCATCTCCTGCCTCAGTATTCATATTACAACCCGGATCTTCTAGTGAATTAGACTCATCGGGCTCTTCATCGTCACTCAAGCATGTTTCTCTCTCAATCTCCCCAAATTGGACATCTATTCCATCTAAATTTTGTGATTCTCCATGGAAAATCCAACAAGTGTATTTTGGATTAAAATTTGTCTTATTTAAATGTATTCTTACATCTCCAAAGCTCATATACCTAATATTCCGGCACATATCACAAGGGCACGCCATACTAGATTTGTCTTTCACGTTCTTTATTACGAAGTCATAAAATTCAGCTAACCCGGCATCATATTCTACTTCGCCCTTTTTCCCATTAATCATCCAAGTACGAGCCATATTTGGCTACATAATTACAAAACAAACCACCAATTAAATAAACACTACATTTTGACATCACAAAAACACATAAAACATGATTGAAGACAGGTCGCTACTCGTAATTATGTGAAGCAACAACAGTTTCTGTGGAACATCATCTTACACTCTTATTGTGTTTACTACACTAGCAACAACCGAACCCCTTGTTCCCTACCCTTAGTCCTTGCTCAAAGTATAGTGCTTAGCATACTTGTAGCGAACGACAAAATAATCAGTGTAAGTCTATTAGCCACTAAGAAAAAACTGTGGAACATACTAAGACATTCTAAGGTATCTGTGAATTAGTGGAGGTATATAACTCACGAGTGGCTAGAAGACATACTACTATACATCAGTTCACCCCTTAATCCACTTCTTTATTGAAGGGGTGACAGTAGAGAATGGTCGTGAATGCAGATACACGGGGAAGCAGTGTGAGTGCAGTAGGGGGGGGGGGGGTCTGGTGCAATCCTCGACTCAGTAATCCAAGAGACCAGGAATTGAGCACGTATTGTATCAAACCAGTTCACCCCTTCAAACGGTCTCAAATGAGGGCAGGAATGCAGAGGTTACAAACATCAAAACGTACTGTATGCTACGTTTGTTCAACATCATATATTCAACAACAAGGTTCTTTTATACGTTCTTTTATTCAACATCATATACGTTCTTTTATTCAACATCAAAATTGGTGTTTGTTACAAACAAAAACCACAAATTATACAAATATTCAACAACAAAACCACATAAACATTCATAAAACATAATAACCCAAATAAAATCGAGAAAATTGGTAATTCAAACAAGAGTAAACGAGAAAGAGGGCGTACGATTATGGTTCAGTTGCTTGGTGAAGAAGAAACTATGACGGACGCCGATTGATAGCAACACCCAAGACTTCAGAATTTCGATTGGTAATTCAAACAAGGTTGCTTAGTGAAGGACTATGACGGACGATTGAAAGAAACTATGACGGACGATTGAAAGAAGACGGTTGCTTAGTGAAGGAGGTTTTGCAGCAGACTTCAGAATTTCGAAGGTTTTGCAGTTGTACTTCAGAAACAAGGTATGTTTAATTTTTATGAAAAGAAAAGAGAACGGTTCAGAAAGAAACCGTCATCTTTTAGAAGCAAAGAGAACGGTTCCTTAGGCAACCGTGCTCTTTTAGTTTTAATGAAAAGAAACGAGAACGGTTCCTTAGGCAACCGTGCTCTTTTAGTTTTAATGAAAAGAAAAGAGAACGGTTCCTTTAGTTTTAATGAAAAGAAAAGAGAACGGTTCCTTTAGGCAACCGTTCTCTTTTATTTTTAATGAAAAGTAAAGAGCACGGTTCTATAGGCAACCGTTCTCTTATCTTTTAATTCATAACCAAAGAGCACGGTTAAGTATTTTAACCGTTCTCTTTAGTTTATTTTGAACAAATAAAGACGGGTTATATTGGGAACCGTCTTGTATTTCTGAATTAAAAAATCCCGCGCATCTTTTCTGACACATTAGGACGGTTCCGCAAAATTTCGTTCCATTAGCCCCGTCTCCTAAACCTATATTTGTAGTAGTGATTACAAAATGGAAAATTGAATACAATAACATGTATTATGTAATACAATAACAACTATTATCAATTACAATAACAGTTATTATGGATACAATAACAGCTATTATAAATTACAATAATAAGTACTACAAAATGGAAAACTGAATACAATAACATGTATTATGCATTACAATAACAGGTATTAAAAAATGGAAAACTGAATACAATAACATGTATTATGCAATACAATAACAGCTATTATAAATTACAATAACAGCTATTATGAATACAATAACAGCTATTATGAATTACTATAACAAGTATTACAAAATGGAAAACTGAATACAATAACATGTATTATGTAATACAATAACAACTATTATCAATTACAATAACAGCTATTATGAATACAATAACAGCTATTATAAATTACAATAATAAGTACTACAAAATGGAAAACTGAATACAATAACATGTATTATGCATTACAATAACAAGTATTATGAATTACAATAACAGCTATTATGAATACAATAACAGCTATTATAAATTACAATAATAAGTACTACAAAATGGAAAACTGAATACAATAACATGTATTATGCATTACAATAACAGGTATTATGAATTACAATAACGGCTATTATGAATACAATAACAGCTATTATGAATTACAATAACAGGTACTACAAATGGAAAACTGAATACAATAACATGTATTATGCATTACAATAACATGTATTATATATGAATTACAATAACGGCTATTATGAATACAATAACAACTATTATGAATTACAATAACAGGTATTACAAAATGGAAAACCGAATACAATAACATGTATTATGCAATACAATAATTAACATTATGCATTACAATAACAGGTATTATTATGCAATACAATATTTGACATTATGCAATAACTGTGTAAACAAGGAAATACAATAACAGAACTTATATAATACAATAACTGTCTTGAATGAAGTCACTACTAGATACAATAACGGGACTTATATAATACAATAACTGTGTAAAAACCATTACAATAACTGTATGAACCCATTACAATAACTGTGTGAAAATCATTAAAATAACTGCTTGAAACCATTATAATAACTGTTTGATAACACAATTACAATAACTGTCTGAAAACACAATTACAAAAACTGTCTGACATGATTACAATAACTCTCTGAGACAATTAAAATAATTGTCACAAAAATAACACATTCTAGGCTTTACAAAACACAGAAGTAGAAGCATCATCAGCTGAACAAGACTATTTCTCCATTGCTTCTTTTCGTTGTGTGTACAAATGCAAAAAATATTTCAGCATCTCTCTTCATCATCAAGAAATGTAATTGAGAAACCTAAAACAAAAATAAAAAGGCGTTAAACAATCTTCGAAGCACTGCAAAGAACCATACGAGCTAAATAAACACAAAGTGATGCATGAAATACAATAACACCCCCATGAAGTCACTACTGCATACAATAACTGAGTTTTATAATACAATAACAGAACTTATATAATACAATAACTGTATTTAAATGAAGTGTCTAAACACATTAAAATAACTGTGTACAAACCATTAAAATAACTGTCTAAACACATTAAAATAATTGTGTACACACCATTAAAATAGCTGTTATTGTATTCATAATAGTTGTTATTGTAATTCATAGTAAAAAAGGGAATACAATAACAGTCTTAGACGAATACAATAACAGTCTTAGATTATTACAATAACAGTCTCAGACGAATACAATAACAGTCTTAGACGATTACAATAACAGTCTGAGACGGTTACAATAACTGTCTGATACGATTATAAAAAAGGGAATACAATAACAGTCGTAGACAATTACAATAACAGTCTGAGACGATTACAATAATTGTCTGAAAAGCAAATAAAAAAGCGATGCATCAACAGAAACTCTAAAAAAGGGAAGAATAAGTGTACTTACATGTTCAATCTTGGACTTGTAGGGGAAATATTATGCCCCTTCCTTACGAAAACTACTTTTGAACGTTTCAAATCAGCTCTATTACAAACTTCAGCCTCGGTCTTACGTTTAGGTGTCATTATCACTACATAATAACCACGTCAATATATTACAATAGCACACACACACATTATCTTCATTAAACATCAATATAAGTTAATTTAAAGAAAAAGCACAAGAAAAAACGCACCAAAATTCGAAAATCAGGTAAAAATCTGAAAAATACAATTAAGAAACCCTAATTTTAACTGGAAACATAATGCAAAGTGACTAATTGAATTACACACCAGTTTTAAGTAAAACAAAACTACATAAACGAATATTTTTAAAAAATTGACGAAAATCAAAGAAGAAGATGAAAAGAAACCCTAAAATTATGCTAAAACGAGAAAAAAAGTACACAATTACTCTAATTGAACTACCTAATGAAAAACACTGCTCAAAATTGAAGAATAACAACAAAAAACACAGCAAAAATCAACTTAAAAAACCTACAAAATAGCGAAAATATAAGAAAAACGAAATCAAAAGTTTTACTGGACAAAGAATGCGAAAAATTACCTGAATATGAACGGATTAGCGACGAAAATGAGCGAACAAATCGACGAAGAAAAGCTGAGCAAGATGATGGAGGTTTTACTGGAGAAGATGAAGGTTTTGCGGTAGAATTATGGAGGTTTTACAGTGTTTTCAGTTGGGGAGTTGAAAAGAGGGGAAAAAAGAAGTGAGAGGTGAAATTTGGGGTTTATATATGAATTGTGAGATTTAATCTCAGCCACTAATCTCAACTCAAAATGGATGGTTCAGATTCAAAGGTGTAACTCACCAAATATACCCCAACTCATATGATCCTATTTCTCTCTCTCTCTCTCTCTATATATATATATATATATATATATATATATATATATATATATATATATATATATATATATATATATATATATATATATATATATATATATATATATATATATATATAGAGTTGAGATCACATGAGTCCACCCTAAATATTTGAGTCCATGAGTCTCACAATGATATCACAAGTTATATAAAAGAGTATCATGTTTTTTCAATATCAATTTTTTCCTTTTTTCCTTTTTTCTTTTTCAATATTACTTTTTTTTTTCTTTTTGTTTGCCTCTTCTTTTAAAATGACATTTTCTTTATTAAAAAAATTCCCTTTTTCATTATGCACTTTTTTTAAAATAAACACGTTTTTTTTAAATAAAAAGGCGTTTTTTCTCGAAATTTTTTTTTTCATTACAATATCACAAGTTACTCAATACAATATCACCGGTTATTCAAAATAATATCACAAAAAACAAATTCGAGAAAAAAAAATTTCGGAAAAAAAAATTCGAGAGAAAAATTGAAAAAAATATTTTCGGGAAAAAAAGTTTTTGAAAAATTTCGTGATATTGTTTAATATAGTGCGTGATATTGTTTAACAAAAGGCATTTTTTCTCGAAATTTATTTTCGATTTTTTTCATTACAATATCACAAGTTACTCAATACAATATCACCGGTTCTTCAAAATAATATTACAAAAAAAAATTCGAGAAAAAAATATTTCGGAAAAAAAATTCGAGAGAAAAAATTGAAAAAAATATTTCCGGGAAAAAAAGTTCTTGAAAAAATTTTGTGATATTGTTTAATATAGTGCGTGATATTTTTCAACAAAAGACTTTTTTTTGTCAATTTTTTTTCATTACAATATCACAAGTTACTCAATAAAATATCACCGGTTCTTCAAAATAATATCACAAAAAAAAAATCGAAAAAAAATATATTTTGGAAAAATATTTCGAGAGAAAAAATTGAAAAAAACATTTCCGGGAAAAAAAGTTCTCGAAAAAATTCCGTGATATTGTTTAATATAGTGCATGATATTGTTTAACAAAAGGCGATTTTTCTCGAAATTTTTTTTCGATTTTTTTCATTACAATATCACAAGTTACTCAATACAATATCATCGGTTCTTCAAAATAATATCACAAAAAAAAATTCTCAAAAAAAAAATCGAGAAAAAAAATATTTCGGAAAAAAATTCGAGAAAAAAAATTGACAAAAAAAATTTTGGGAAAAAAGTTAGGGAAAAAATTTCGTGATATTGTTTTATATAGTGCGTGATATTGTTTCCTATGATATTGTATTCAAAAGGCTGTGATATTATAGACTTTGTAGTGTAAAAAAAACGTGATATTTTTTAATACAACTTGTAATACTCTAAATGGACTCATGGACTCAAATATTTGGGTGGACTCACCGGATCCCGCCTCTATATATATATATATATATATATATATATATATATATATATATATATATATATATATAACGACAGAGATACTAAAATCACAACAATATACATGTGTCTTAGTAGCGATGACAAGTTTTTTGAAGTTTCATTTGATGGTTTACGTCTTCAACCACTTACCGCCTTTAACTTTGAATAAAACCCATAAATAAAACCCTTAGGGGGGGTTTTGGTTCGGTTAAAAAATGTATGAGGTATAAGTTTAGAATGGATTAAACTCATATCCTGTATTTGGTTGGCAAAAGTAGGAGTTTCGTACTCATACCTCAAACCCATGAGGTATGGGTTTCACATACCCAAGGAGGGGGTGGGTATGAGATTGATACCCATGTGAATGAAATTAAATTAAGCAAATACGTGAAACACGAATTATGGCATGATGTAAATTAAAACTTCTATAGAGTTATCTGATTAAATTTGTATTTTATGAATTTATATTACTAAAATTTTCGATTTAAACTATTTTATTTTACCGATTTTAACTTTTAATTGAACTTCAAACCCATACCACCCAAAATTGAAACAAACGCATAGTATAAGGAATTGAGTTCTAAACCCATACCGCCTTCCAAGTATGATTCTTGATTTCAAACTCATACCCATGTTTGAACCAAACACCCCATAAATTAACTATTGTGAGTTTCTTATACATACTACCCTTGACCACCAATAAGTTATGTTGATGGAGGGAACACAAAATACGTAGGTAAATTACAATAATATCTCGGATGTCGCTCAATTTAAATAACACCCGGTATTGCTACATCATTATTCATCTTATATTATAGGTGTATCGATTTAGTCCATGGTCATCATAGACGATTCATAAATAATTCAATATGATACAATTACGAAACCAAGCGGTACGGTGGTTTCTAATAAATGGGTGACAAATTAAAAAGTACAAAAAAGTATTGCTTGTGACGGATAATATTCGTTACAAGTTGAAAACGGAAACAATCTTGTATAATAAAGCAAGTGAGATAATAAGTAGGGGAAAATGGATTACGGATAGTGCAGTTTGGATAATGTGAGAGGGACTATCCATCTTCACTAATGAGAATTTGTGTTAAACTTAAAATATTGTCAATTTATAATTTTTATAATATGGAGGATATGAATCAGAGGAAAGGGATCCTTAATATAAACAATGCAATCTTTTCTTATCACTGACCATTATGCTGCTGTATGGTTGTAGAACAAAGTTACGCTTCATAGGGCTCCTGTCCTGCGGAGCGGGGGAGATGGAGTGTGCAGGGCCGCAGGAGTAGTTCATTCACGTGTTCTTACTTGTCACGGATTTAAACATGTAAAAAATGTACGCCTCATTTTTAAAGTTTTATTGGAAATATATTAATATTAGAAAAAGTAAAAGATTAAATTTGATAGTGATTTTGATCACTAAGACATTTAAGTGTAATCGATATAATATGGGTAAGAGAGTACGCAGGTCGCAGAAAACCTCATATAATCGGAATTATCGAATTTCATAGTTAAAAAGGATAAAGAACACTATTTTATTACAACCCCGATCGGGGTGATATGTCCCTGATTGGGGTTACAATATGCTTCTCTATTTTTTTTACGTAATATGCAACAAAGCGGTTGAACTTTGATTTCATTGGTTATTATGAAACGTCACTATTTATTTTGTCATATATGTGTGGGAACTAGAGATGACAATGAATCCCGAATCCTATCCAGATCCACCAGACCCATACCCAAGGGTAGGATATGGATCTCATTATATTAGATTCTTAGGATTCGGGTCAGACCCATATCCTTATACGAGTACGAGGGTTGGATCTGGATCTCACCACTAAGATCCAGATCCTACCCTTGGACCCTCTTTTAATTTCTTATAAGGGTAATTTTTGGATAGATTCGAACCTTCAAAGGTAGATCATGGAAACAAGGAATGAAGTACTAGTGTTTATTTTGTTTAACAATTTGTTTTATTATGAATTGTTGGAATTTATAATTATATTGTGGTTTATAAACCTTATTTGTAAGTTGCTATAAGACTTTTTTATACTTTGTACACTCTTTTTGTTTCTTTTAGACTATGACTATTAAACCAGTGAAGTTAATAGAGTGTAATTTATAATTATCTTTTGCACTCTCTTTTAGGGGCTGTTTGGTTCAAAATTTGGGAATGAAATGGATTGTGATGAGAATCGAGGGTGGAATGGAGTTAGAATCTCATACCTTTTACCACTTGTTTGGTTTGATTTTGTGATGGATTCAATATCCAAATTTTTTTATTTCCGTCTTATTCATACAAATTGATATTTAGCTATATTCATTTTAAAAAATACTTTGTGTTTTCCCAATCACAAAAGTTAGGCCACACACTCCCACTCCCACAATGAATCCATGCATAATCACGTTTTAATTTTATTTTTTTCATTTTCAGCCATACTTATTACTCTACGTACGTATTGTAGAATTTCGATCGTCATTAGTAATTTATTTATCAAATCGTTATTGACAATTAGAGATATTTTTATAATTTGTTTAGCAGATAGTCATAGGCCTTTATATTAAAGAAAGAGACAATAACATAAACTAAAGCAATAGACACATGTATATATTGTTGAAACTAATCATATACGAAGTATATATATATATATATATAGAGAGAGGCGGGTTCCGGTGAGTCCACCTAAATATTTGAGTCCATGAGTCCATTTAGAGTATCACAAGTTGTATTAAAAAATATCACGCTTTTTTTACACTACAATATCACAATGTCACAACCTTTTCAATAGAATATCAAAGGAAACAATAGCACACACTATATAAAACAATATCACGAAATTTTTTCCAAATACTTTTTTTCCTGAAATTTTTTTTTCAACATTTTTTTTTTCAATTTTTTTCTCGATTTTTTTTTCAAATTTTTTTTTTCAATTTTTTTTTTTGTGATATTATTTTGAAGAACCGGTGATATTATATTAAGTAATTTGTGAAATTGTAATGAAAAAAAGCGAAAAAAATTTCGAGAAAAAACGTCTTTTGTTAAACAATATCACGCACTATATTAAACAATATCAAGAAATTTTTTCCCGAAAATATTTTTTTCAAATATTTTTTTCAATTTTTTCTCCCGAATTTTTTTCCGAAATATTTTTTCTCGAATTTTTTTTTGTGATATTATTTTGAAGAACCGGTGATATTGTATTGAGTAACTTGTGATATTGTAATGAAAAAAATCGAAAAAAATTTTCGAGAAAAAACGTCTTTTGTTAAACAATATCACACACAATATTAAACAATATCACGAAATTTTTTGCCCGGAAATATTTTTTTCAATTTTTTTTTTCAATTTTTTCTCTCGAATTTTTTTTCCGAAATATTTTTTTCTCGATTTTTTTTTCGTGATATTATTTTAAAGAACCAGTGATATTGTATTGAATAACTTGTGATATTGTATTGAAAAAAAGATTCTAGAAAAAACGCCATTTTATTAGGAAAAAAAACGTGTTTGTTTTAAAAAAAGTGCATACTAAAAAAAGGGAATTTTTTTAATAAAGAAAATGTCATTTTAAAAGAAAAGGCAAAAAAAAAAAAGTAATATTGAAAAAGAAAAAAACAAAAAAAGGAAAAAAATTTGATATTGAAAACACGTGATACTTTTTTATACAACTTATGATATCATTGTTAGACTCATGGACGCCTTCTCTTTTAAAATGACATTTTCTTTATTAAAAAAATTCTCTTTTTCAGTATGCACTTTTTTTTAAAACAAACACGTTTTTTTTTTAATAAAAATGCGTTTTTTCTCGAATTTTTTTCATTTACAATATCACAAGTTACTCAATACAATATCACCGGTTCTTTAAAATAATATCACAAAAATTAAAAAAATCGAGAAAAAATATTTCAAAAAAAAAATTGAAAAAAAAAATTTGGAAAAAATATTTCTGGGAAAAAAAGGTTTTGAAAAAATTTCGTGATATTGTTTAATATAGTAAGTGATATTGTTTAATATAGTGAGTGATATTGTTTAACAAAAGGCATTTTTTCTCGAAATTTTTTTTCGATTTTTTTTCATTACAATATCACAAGTTACTCAATACAATATCACCGGTTCTTCAAAATAATATCATAAAAAAAAAAAATTGAAAAAAAAATCGAGAAAAAAAAATATTTCGGAAAAAAAATTCGAGAAAAAAATTCTGAAAAAAAAATTTCGGGAAAAAAAGTTTTGAAAAAGTTTCGTGATATTGTTTTATATAGTGCGTGATATTGTTTCCTGTGATATTGTATTGAAAAGGTAGTGATATTGTAGACTTTGTATTGTAAAAAAAAACGTGATATTTTTTAATACAACTTGTGATATTCTAAATGGACTCATGGACTCAAATATTTAGGTGGACTCACCGGATCCCGCCTCTCTCTCTCTCTCTCTCTCTCTCTATATATATATATATTTCGAGAAGAAAAAAATTCGAAAAAAAAAAGAAAAAAACATTTCGAGAAAAAAAATTCCGAAAAAAACATTTCGAGAAAAAAAATTACGAAAAAAAATATTTCGAGATGAAGTCATTAACAAGGTAAATAAAGAAGGAGCTAGAAGAATAAATAAGAAATTTATGCGAAACGAGTATACCTGTTAAGTTAATTCAAAACAAAGTATAAAACTGTATAAATAAAATAAAATATGATAATAATCAATGAGGTTGCTGTAGAACAATGGTTAAGGTATTAGTTTATTGATCAGAAGGTATTGGGTTCGACTCCTGCTGGTGCCGTCTTTTTTTTTATTAAATCTAACCAGAAAGCCTGTGGTCGCGGGTTCGACCCTCACTGGAGTAGTGTTTCGTTTTTTTGCTGAAATTGTACATTATCCACGTGGCATCATCTCATGGTTCTTCTTGTTGATCCAATGGTTCTTATAGTAGACCTCAATTCTCATTTAAGATCATAGACCTCACATGATGCAATCTCTCTCTCTATATATATATATATATATATATATATATATATATATATGCATGAACAATACAAGTAATTTATTTTATTAAAAGCAAAAAAAATATATTATGTATGTAACAATATAATAATGTATGTATGACAATTTCACAAATTTGACAAATGCAAACTCGAAGAACCCAAGTCCTTATATAGGCATCTTGAACCGAAACTTTTTAATATTTTTGGTTCAATTTGTTTTATATTTTCAGATTATTATGTTATATACAAAGACGAAGCTAAGGCAGGGCCTTGGGTCACTATTCGGGGTAAGGATTTTAATGTCAAGTATTAAATAGTGGTATTATTTAGCATAATTGTTGAAGTGGTACAGTGATAAACACCTAAATCTCATTCAAGGAAGTCATGTGTTTGACTCGCGGAAGTCGCTCTTTTAGACTTTGATTTTTATAATGAGAAAGTAGGAAGGGAAATGCTTCTTATCTAGTAAAAAATATTACCAATAATGATTGTGTTTACGTTTTTAATCGCACCATAGTTTATAATAGAACCGTTTATTATCATTTATTTATGTTTTCAAGTTATTTCATCTTATAAATATGAACACTCTATAAATTATGTATTTATTAATTAAATCAATGTGTATATAAAAATATTAATTTGTAACCTAATTTAAAAATCTTAGTTAATATTGAAAAATGCTAAAATAATGATCCCGAGATCTTTAATAAATGAGTATCAAAGCAAAATAAAAAGCGGTCCGGGTCATTATCTTACTCTAGCTTCGTCCCTGGTTATATAGATGCTCCATTCGTTTCGATTATTTGGTTACTTTTACTCATTTGATCGTATCTAATTCATTTATTTGTCTTTCTATATATAAAATGCTTTCAATGAAAAATTTAATCACGGATATACATTATTATGCACATAATTAAATGATAACCAAATGACGTTTGAACTAATATCTCTCATGCATGATGTGACCATTGTTATTATATCGTCGATTTTTTTAGGATCTGCTATATCACTCCCCTGTTTTACTTGTTACGCCCTCTATTTTTCAATTTATTCCTATTTTGCCCTTACATCCAAATTAGTAAACATGTGTTTTGGTGACGGTTTTTACGGTTAATTTTTGAGACGATTTTTATAATAAACAATTGTAATCGGTTTTTAGGAAGAATAAACAATTTTTGAGACGGTTTTTATAATAAACAATTGTAATCGGTTTTTTCGAATAATAAACAATTTTTGAGACGGTTTTTATAATAAACAATTGTAATCGATTTTTACGAATAATAAACAATTTTTGATAATATTTGTATACTTTAAAAGCGACACATTTCTCAAGGAAGGTGATAAAGTGTACAAATGAAAGTAGAGAGGGAATTAAGGTAGGGTGACTACTTCCCTTAGAGAGAAATGTAATACCAAAATGAGAAAGTGAAAGAAATGGAAGAAAATTGCCTAAAAAAAAAAGTTGGTGAAGTCAAAGAAGACACTAATATTTGAAAGAGACGGTCTTTCAATAATTTATTGAGAGACCGCTTTTTTGTACCATTTTATTTGTATTTCGTGACTCTTTTGTTATTGATCGTACCATAGTAATTTCGTACCTGTTTACATAATAAATGTACTCAGTCTATCTTTAATCATGATTTGTACCTATTATATTACATTTAGTAGTACTTTTTCTTAAATTTTGTACAATAGTCTCTCAGTAAGCTTATTGAGGGGCGGTCTCTCAGGAGACCTACTGGGATGAGAGAGTATTAACTTTCTATAATTTATGAAAGCTTATAAATAAGTCCACAAAATTGATTCCAATGGTAAAGAGTTTAACTTCTTACCTTAAAGTCACGATTTTGATTTCATTAAATTAAAATACAACCATGTTTATAGACGATTTGTAAAACTACTTTAAGTCCTCAAGAGACCGAGTATTTGTCCTAACCTTGACTTGAGTAAAATCTACCTTAAACTTAAACTTTATTTAAACAAAAAAAAAACAATTTATAAACACTTGTTTCCCTTCAAAAGTAAAATAATGTTCATCCTAATTATGTTAATCCTCTATATTCCTCTCTTAAAATGTCGCATAATTTAAATTTTTAGATAATTAATAATAGTAAGTCTTGCTTGTGACGGGTCACAATTTGTGACGGATATTTTGTGAGATAAAATGGATACAAAATGAGTTAGTTGAGAAAGGGGACCACATAAATAGTGTCGGAGAGAGAGAAAAAGTGGATATTTTGTGAGAGGAACGGTATCCGTCACAAATAAGAGTGTGTGAATTAATAATCCCTTATGATTTATGAACTACGTGCAATTGATCATGCGACTTTGACATATCAGAAAATGACCACCACGCATGTAAGGCTTAATTTATTTGACCAAGTACTATTTTGAGTCTTTGACTTGTCATCAAAAAAAGATATAGAAAAGATCTATTTCCTCATAACACAATCAATCGATTTTACGTTTTTACTAGTTTATTATTCATGGTAAATAGTATTTATATTAGCTTTTCACAAAAAAAGAAATTACTTTGATCAATATTTAAGTTTTTTGGATTCTCTATTTAGCGGTATGTCGAGTTCTAGTCACGTTATTCAGGCTGGATCATCTTTTCTAAATTTTTAGATTTCAACTATCTTTTTTACTAATTTCGCTAAACTGGATAAAGTTTAGCTCATAATACATTCTACTCATATTAATCCATGTGACACTGACTTATTCTACAAAATAACTTCACCGAATAATGAAAAGGAAAGAAAAAGAAATGTTAAAAAAAAGATTAGACCGAATAATCGGTAAACCTCATCTATAAATGTCATATTCTTTTCGATGTATTAAAGTTTATCGGTATGGATGAAAGAACCGGCCTTACAGAGAGGACTTTTACCTATTAAATTGATTTCATACTCACGAAAAAATCCCCAATTGTTGAAGGAATTATTCAATAATCCTTATCAACATCAAAAAAAAAATATTCTCTCCATCTTTTTCGTTATATTTTCCGCATCCTTTTTCGTTATATTTTCTGCATCATATATTATATTTCGTATGTCATTGTCCTCTCTTTATTTAGTTGGAACATATCTTTGGACTGGTCATCACATATGTTATATTGTTATGTATCCATTTACATGGTTGTCAATTTGTCATACTTCTTCACTGAAATAATCAATATGAATATATGATAATGATGATTATTACGACATTTATAGACCGCTTCAGATAAATAGCTGGCAAATTGAAGGTACTGTTTTTATAATAACTAGTGTTAAACCCGTGCAAAATTGCACGGGTATATTTTTAGAAAAAATATGGTGGATAATTAATATTATCGAATAGTGTCAATAATACGTGAATATTGTGCATTCAATTTCTAATATATTGATAATATGTTAAAATGCACGTGATAATAATAATGGTATTTATATATCCATTCTTTTATTGTTTTTTTAAATCGATATAGATGTTATTTCAAGGTTTATTTTGTACCGTTATGTTTATGATTTGATTTCGCTAAATATATAAATTTGTACACTATTATGGGTTGTTATATTAATATTATGTTATTTTTATGTTTTTTAATTTAGTATTGTCGCTTTTTTTTCGATTGCAAAAATGCACGGGTATATTTAACCGGTATACTTTTAAGAATATCGATATAATATATCGATATATTGTGTATTGTAATTATTTATTGAAATTTTTTTAACTTTACTCAATTTTGTTTTCAAATTTGGTATTGTCGCTTTTTTTCGATTGCAAAAATGCACCGGTATATTTAACGGGTATACTCTTGCCAGAAATTAAAATTTCATGTTTATGAATTTATATAAAAAATGTTACGTAATATTTCTTAAACTAGGTTATAAGGTATTTATTTAGAATTTCAGACGGTTATTTCTCAGGAAATTCATAAATGAAATTGCGGTTTATTCTAAAATTTTAATACCATAAACCGTTTTAATGTTAAAAGAGTTGTGCAAATTATTAATTATCCACAGGTATATTCAATCCCACTATTAAATTACGTAAAATTTACGGTTTATTTTTGTAAAATCAAAATAGTTGTGCAAATGAATTACGCAATTTTGCACGAGTTTTTCGTAAAATTTCATGTTTACGAATTTATATAAAAAATGTTACGTAATATTTTTCTTAAACTACGATATCATGTATATATTTAGAATTTCATGCGGTTATTTCCTAGGAAATTCATAAAGGAAATTGCGGGACCCACCTAAGAGAATTTTAAAAAAATCACAATTGCATTGATGACGTGGCGCGTCGAGAGGGCTTCTGAAATGATTCAGCAATTATATAGATAAGATGTTATAGAGGACACACGCATACTAAAACTAATTGGTAATAGGAAAAATAGTCACATACTAAAATGAGAATTTTAAGTAATTATTTTTATATTAAAATTGTGTTTAAATCTGTTTTACAATTATATTATCTTAAAACACGTAAACGGGTTAAGTCACATCCTAACGGAGGAGAGTGGTCCATTCAACAACACGGAAGAGATTCTAGCCTAAAACTGGTAATAGGAGAAATAGTCGCATTGGTTATAAGCTAATACAAATTTGTATTTCGAGGTATTAATATTAGTATCAGAATATATATTATTCCAGTCAAATATTACGTTTATCTTATATCCTATTTTAGCCAATGTGTATGCTGTAAATATGAGATTGCATTCCCTGAACTTTAGCTAGTTATTCTATCCTCCCATGATTCGTGGGATTAGGGAGCTAATTTAGGAATAAACTTTTGTATATAATGTATCATTGTTTATGGAATAAGATCAAGGGAAAATAACATCTTTTATGGTTTCAGTCTATCAGAGACGTTTATCTCGTCTTGTGGTTAATGGCAGGTCCCAGCAGGTTGGCATTGATTGTGAAGAGACGTTTAGCCCGGTGGTCAAGCCCACAACAATACGGGCAATTCTTAGCTTGGCCGTATCCAAATACTGGCCCATTCATCAATTAGATGTCAAAAATGCATTCCTCCATGATTATCTTGCCGAGACCGTATACATGCATCAACCACCCGGATTTCGAGATCATTCACCCCTCGACCACGTATGTCTACTGAAAAAAATCTCTATACGGTCTTAAACAAGCACCAAGAGCGTGGTACCAACATTTTGCGAATTATGTCTCTACTATTGGGTTCAAACACAGTAAGTCGGATAATTCACTCTTCATATATTGCAATGGTGATCAACTAGCATATCTCTTATTGTACGTAGATGATATCATACTTACTACGTTAACCGAATCACTCCGGGTAAACATTATGTCCCTGCTCCAATCAGAATTTTCAATGACCGACTTAGGCCCATTAAATTTCTTTTTGGGTGTTGCTACAACTCGACATACCAGGGGACTCTTTTTACACCAGTCCAAATATGCACAAGAGATAATTGTTAGAGCCAATATGTCAGATTGCAAACCTGCACTCGCACCCGTCGATACTTAGTCCAAACTGAGTGCATCTGGCAGCAAACCCTTCTCTGACCCGATTCTGTACCGAAGTCTCGTCGAGGCCTTACAGTACTTAACCTTTACTCGCCCCGATATCTCTTATGCAGTTCAGCAAATCTGCCTTTTTTATGCACGAACCGCGAGAGTCACATTTTGGTGCACTCAAACGAATCATCCGTTATCTCAAAGGTACGTTCCATTACGGTTTATACCTAAGCAATTCAAATACCAGTTCACTCACTGCATATACGGATGCCGACTGGGGTGGATGTCCCGACTCACGCCGCTCCACCTCCGAATACTGTGTTTACCTTAGCAACAATTTAATATCATGGTCATCAAAACGGCATCCCACTGTTTCACGGTCCAGCTCAAAGGCCGAATACCGCGCCGTTGCCAACGTCGTGGTTGAGTCATGTTGGCTCAGAAATTTGTTACTTGAATTACTATATCCTGTACGACGTGCTACTATTGTTTATTGCGATAATGTGTCGGCCATTTATCTATCGGGAAATCTGGTTCAGCATCAACAAACAAAACACATTGAATTAGACATCCATTTTGTCTGAGAAAAAGTCGCGTTAAATGAAGTCCAAGTTCGACATGTTCCATCACGATACCAGTATGCCAATGTCTTTACTAAAGGCCTGCCACGGGTTCTTTTCAACGATTTCCGATCCAGCCTCAATGTCGGCTCACCTCCTGTTTCGACTGAGGGGGCGTATTAGAATATATTAATATTAGCATTAGAATATTAATTATTCCAGTCAAATATTACGTTTATCTTGGATCATATTTTAGCCAATGTGTATGCTGTAAATATGAGATTGCATTCCTTGAACTTTAGCTAGTTATTTCTATCCTCCCATGATTCGTAGGATCAGGGAGCTAATTTAGGAATAGACTTTTGTATATAATATATTCTTGTTTATGGAATAAGATCAAGGGAAAATAACATCTTTTAGTAACCTTATAACAAAAAAAAATCACGCGGTACTTTGAAGCTTTGTCACTTTGCACGAAATGCCCAAGTTTTTTATTTGAAAATTTAAATAGGTCATAACTCGCGTTTACGAGCTCGAAATATGAATGTTTTTTTTTTCAAATCGATCATCATTTCGAGAAATACGATTTGAAACATAGTTTGACGAGTTTGGAATTCGTAACCAACAGATATGGTCGCTCAAACTTTGTTCAATAAAAAAACAACTCACGAGATCCAAATGCAACAAACTGTTTTTTCAAATCGTAGTTAACGGAAAGACGATAATCGATTTATTTGGGGAAAAAATCGTCATTTTCTTAACTCGTAAACACGAGTTATGCCCTTTTTAAGTTATTCGAATATACAATTTGGGTATCTATCTCTATAAAAGGAATAAATTTTAAGTGTCTCTCATTGGTTCCTTAAAATAAGGAATGTATGGGTCCACCAACTTTCACATTGATTTAATTTCCCTCTCTCCTATATTCAGAATTAATTCTGATCTTTACTCATCCCTAATTACGTATTCTGATATTTCCTCATTCTTAATTACGTAATCGATTGTAGTATTACATTTCTTCATTGTCATAATAAAATACGATTTGATCAAATTATAATATACAACAGTCTAATAAAATACGATATTTAACGGTCCAAAAATTAAATCCGAGAAACAAAAAATTACAAACAGCAAAAATAATTAGTCCAAGAATTAAATTACATTATATTTTCCAATCAAATCAAATACAAATTAAGATACCAAACAAAATAAAATACGGTAAAATACGATATACAGCGGCCCAATTTATAAAAATCATGTATATTGGAAAAAATAAAAATCATGTATATTAGCACAAAAAATAATCTTTTGTTGAATTTAAATCTTTTAGTTGAATATTATTTAAATTACTAAAAATATACAGAAAACCAAAAATCCTGCACAAAAAATAGTCTTTTTGTTGAATTTAAATTAAAATACGATATACAACGGTCCGATATATATCAAAATGATCATATTTCGCCAATGTCGTCATAAAAATTCTGTATATTGGAAAATACAAAACTCCTGTATATCAACACAAAAAATAGTCTTTTTGTTGAATTTAAATCTTTGAGTTGAATTTTGTTTCAATTCAACTAAAAATCTTGAAATATATAGAAAAAAACAAAAGAATATCAGCACAAAAAATAGTTTTTTTGTTAAATTTAAATCTTTCAGTTGAATTTTATTTAAATTCAACTAAAAATCTGAAAATATATAGTACATATATAGTATCTCATTTTCACATCTAAACAATATGAGGTTGCGAAGGAAACAAATTAATAAGTTTATTTGAGCAATTTCTGAAAATCTTATTTTTATGATAATAACAATAAAAAAATGCACATAATAAGGAAACACCTTAATCAGGTTCAAATCTAAACAATATAAGGTTGAGAAGGAAATAAATTAATCAGTTTATGTAAACAATTTTTGTAAATCTTACTGTTATAATAATAATAATAATAATAATAATAATAATAATAATAATAATAATAAAATGCACATAATAAGGAAACAACCTGTGAAGAGAACAAGATTTTTTACCTAAAAGTTTGAATTATCGATGAAATTATTTCGAATTTAGAAATCCTCTAACATTAATTCGAAATCAAACAAAATATAATCAAAAGTTGAAATTTTTTATTAAATATGCACATGAATCTCCATTTTCAAATTAGAACATGGAAAGTCTCAAAAATTATTGGACTTGAATTAACTAGGAACCTCACTACCTCAGCGATTTTTTTGGCGAAATACATAGGATGACACAGAAAGAAAACAACAAATTATCAGTAAAATATTGTTTGCACAAAAAATAGTCTTTTTGTTGAATTTAATAAACAACAAATTTTATCTAAAAATCTGAAAATTATTATTTTATTATGCAAAAAAACTGGAAAGAATATTCCGGTATCATAATAAAATTCACATAATCCAGACCGGATACAAAACTACTTTTCAACAAATTTAGCAAACAACGATAAGAATCATGCCCAACCGTCGTTGAGGCATTTCATCAACCATATAACATGCATATAGTGAAAACATAGCAAACAAGAGAACCAAAGCCTAGCCCTAAGCAAGATTTATGACTACCAACCCACCAAAGCACACCCCTAACCCTAGCAAGGGAACTACTCACACATAGCTAAAGCAAACATGTAAACAAATGAAGAGTAAATGTTAAACATGTTGGAATAAGTAGATGTAAACAATTGAATAAAGGGAACTTTGTAAAACCCCTCGCGAAAGCGGAAATATAAACACATAAAAGTACCAAAATTGCAGCGGAAATAAAACTTTTAAAGATAAAACATGCGAGAAGTCTTAGACTGAAACGTAAACTGAAACTGAAACCGAAATAGATAAGTAACGGTACTAAGTATCAAACTGAAACATAAAGTAAATACATCAGCCGGGGATGGCACATCCCTACCGGCACCAAAACAAGAACAACAAAAGTCCAAGAGTCTAGCTAAGCGTAAACGGGTAAGTCAACTGATGAATGGATCATCACTCGCTAGCTCTCCTGCAACCCCGATCTCCAACCCTGCATGTACCTACATACATGAAAACATGTACGCCACAATCAGTGGGGAGTGACTAGAGTTCTCCTAGCCACCTTTTGTGACAACACGCAACACATAACAATACAGAACACTCCAACATATATCAACATGTGAAGCATAAACATCTCATCATCTTATCTCTTACTATCATGCGATTACCATGCACGGCTCTCAACTAACTTCATAAACAGATAAGAAGGAGAGCCGGTTTCCCTACTGGTTACCCAGTCGGGGGGTCTTTCAATCTAATCATTTATGAAACCGAACTAAGAGTCATCCAATGCCTTGGATGATTTAACCACAACTCATAACAACGGTAACAGACCATGCATATCTGACACTGTACCATCATCAAGGCAAGCAGATATAAACAGCAAATACAAAGGTTCAGAGGCGACATCTTAACGCATAACCTAGGTACTAAATCATTCAGCAAGTATAAAGGTTCAGAGGCGACATCTTAACGCATAACCCAAATACCAAATTCACATCATCAAGCAAGGACTCAGAGGCGAAAACTCAACGCATGGACCGGCTATCACTGAACATTAGACTCAGAGGCGAAAACTCAACGCATGGACTAACATTCAATTCACTAAAACAAGTAAGGAACTCAGAGGCGAAAACTCAACGCATGTTCCCCTACCACATCACAAGATACTAGACTCAGAGGCGAAAACTCAACGCATGTTCTAGCACCAAACACCTGCACTCCGGGTAAGGTATGACAACCTGACTGCCCCGTCGTGCAGTTGCTCTACTCGTCAGACTCAGAGGCCAGCTTAAGGCATGTCCTGACGCGATCACACATACATGTCTGGACTCAGAGGCGAAAACTCAACGCATGTCCCAGACACGACAAACAAACATGTATAGAACTCAGAGGCGAAAACTCAACGCATGGCTCCATACACGACAAACAAACACATATAGGGCTCAGAGGCGAAAACTCAACGCATACCCCTATACATGACAAACAACCTACGTATTAAGTTCAGAGGCGACATCTTAACGCATAACTTAATACGCAACAAAACAATATCATTCAAGTCTATGAACTACTCTATATTTCTACCTTTAACTTCTAATCAACACTTAATTGACCTCGAGAACTAGGATGAGGGAGAGCCGGTTTCCCTTTCGGTTGCCCGACCGGGGGGGTCTCTATCCTCACTATATTCCCGAACCCAATATAATGTTGCCCTTCCTCCGGGGACCTCGAATACATGTCAAAGGTACACAAAACAAGTTTCAAGTAAAACCGATAAACCGTTTGATAGTTATGATCAAATTACGAAAACTCAAAAATAGCCTACAGGGGTCCCCAGCCGGTCGGCAGGCAGCCGGTCGGCCGGCTGGTGACCACCTCAGCCTCTTCTTTCTTTTCTGAAAAATACACGAACTCCCAGCCGGTCGGCAGGCAGCCGGTCGGCCGGCTGGGAACTCAGCCTCTTTAAAACTTGAAAACACGCAACGACAAAAACGCACTCCCAGCCGGCTGGCAGGCGGCCGGTCTGCCGGCTGGGACTACCCTTAAGTTTTCCAAACCACAAAATACAACACAACGCACTCCCAGCCGGCTGGCAGGCGGCCGGTCTGCCGGCTGGGAGACCTATTTCCTGTGGTCTCAAAGTCTCGCGTAAAACACAAAAATCCCAAGAAACGCTCTCAGCCGGTCGACCGGCGGCCGGTCGGTCGACCGGCTCAGAGAGCCTGTCGCTGAAAATCGCAATTTCCTAACTTCACAAAACTTCATAAATCGACATGTAAACTTCAGAAATTACTACAAGCATGATTTGCCCAACATCATACACATCTAATATCACTATCTTATCAGCATACAATCCCCATAACAATCCTCAAGTGGAAATAACAAGTATCCGTCGCAATTTAGGAAAAACTGAAAATGCAATAAGGAACACATAACCACATCTTGGATCATAATTTCTTCACCTATTATACATCCTAATCATGATACTAAGTCCAATAATCAAAGAACTTGAATAAAATCAGAAGAACAACATCAAAATCACCAAGCATGCTAATATACACATAAAAGGCCGAGTTATCTCATTATCGTCACCTTTAAGCTTATTCCGGCGATTGATCCTCCTCAACCACGTAAGAGTCCACGTCGGGATCGTCAAGGCCAACCCTTTCGCGATTTGATGAAGAAATGAGGGAGAAAAGCTTGAAAGTAAGGAGTAACAATGGAGGTTTTTGTGAAAATGTTGTTTACAGTAAAAAGAGATGTTGAGGGGATGCATATGTCGACTAAAGGGTTTATAAAGGACAATTGGGTTGTCTTTTCCGTTTTGCTTAAATGGATACGGGTTTAAGAACGGATATCAAGGAAGTATTTATGTCGAGAATTAAAATGCCAAGTTGTATTCGTCTTAAGGACTTAAGGTTCTTAAGACGGATCTTACTTATTAAATTAGAGTTTTTCAAAATAAATTACTAAAGTATTATTTTTATTACTTAAAATACTTAAAATACTTAAATTAGATTTTACGAAAATACGGGATGTTACAAACTTAAAGGAAATGCAATAACTACGTAAGGAATAAGAAGATTATACCAAACAATTGTATAAAGGCATGAACTTGGATACAAGTTGAAAGATCTTCTCAAATCCTCCCAATTACAACCAAAATACCCAAGACTAAACTAATGGAGATGCTAAGAACAAACTAAGGATGATAAACTAAAAGATTAACTACAAGATTATATGAACTAAAGAAAGATTACGGTTTTGAGTTGAGTTATTGAATGTAAAAAGATGAACAATGGAACACTAGAAACCCTAGGGATGCATGAAAATTGTCTAAAAGTTACGTCCACGAAAATAGACTAAATGCGGGTTTATATAGTGCTCGAAAATCTGGGAAATGACTCTCAGCCAGCCTGGGACCGGCAAAGAGTCAAATTACGAACTTCTGAAAATTTCTTCATTTGATGCACGACTTCCAGCCGACCGGCCGGCTGCCGGTCGGGGACCGGCTTAGAACACGAATTCCAATCCCTGACTTTCTCTTCATTTTTCCAAAGCACAGGTATCACCAGCCGGTGGGCCGGCCGCCGGTTGGCCACCGGCTGGGAGTCCTTTCTCAAGAATCTGCCCAAAACTTTAATTCTAAACTTCTCGAAATTTGTCTAAGTATGGAATGGGCCACCAACCGGCCTACCGGCCGCCGGTTGGCCACCTGCTGGGAACACTGAAGCAAGTTCCTACAACTTTACTTCCTTTTTTCCTCAAAAGTCAAGTCAAGCCTCCCAGCCGGCCGGCTGCCGGTCTGGAACCGACTGAGAGGGCCTTCGACATAATCTTCATCAACTCTTCACTTTTTGCTTGGAAATCCGTCTCGTTAGCTCCTGTTTCTTCGTTCCCGCCTCAATACCTACAAAATGGGAACCAAATAGGAATAGTCGAGGCAATGGGCATAAAATCGAGCAAAGGCACGCAAAACGAGGTCGAAATGGGACAAAAATGAAGAAAAGAAAAAGAAAATCTTGACTAAAATAGAGCTCATCAGAATTCCCCACACTTAAACTTTACTCGTCCTCGAGTAAGTAATCAAAAAGCTATATAACCCTTATTCAAAAGCATGAAATAAACTAACTATGCTAACTAGAAGCCGAATCGGGTTTAGCTACACTCGTAGACTTTCAACTCACAATTTGTCATCTATGAGGAAAAATGCCCTATTGCAAGGCAAGTTTGGTCTTTCTACAAAAATTTTGATGCAAACAAGTCACAACAAAACACAAATAAACAAACAACATGCATCGGGAAAAAGGACAACCACTTGCCTCCTCTAGGCGGGGTTTTGAAAAACTAAAACAAAGGAGGGAGGTCTATAGCGGAGTATGCCGACTCAAAGTCTAAACACGGTATCAAACCCCTAAATCAAGCTCAAGCAACCGACATTGATATCATCAAAGACCAAGAAACTAATTTAAGGCGGGTAAGCGGAAGCACTAAGCTATACTTCCAAGATTGACACGATGTAACAACCCGACCACCACTGCCGTAACACAAACCCAATAAGATGGGTGCCCACCTTTGGGCCCATTATTTGTCCTCACTTAAGCCCAAAAGCACAAGGCCTTGTTACTAAGTGGTGGGTGAAAGCTATTATAAACATATCACAAGCCTCACATTCTACCGATGTGGGACAACTTTCTTCTCATACTCTTGGGGTGTTACAAACTCCCCCACTTAAAGAACACAACGTCCTCGTTGTGCCTCAAACTTGACCGCAGCCAAGCCCAGAATCCTCCCCCGCCAGGTGGGTGACCCGGTTACTCCGTATTCCTGACCACAGGCTCACCACACGGTCGCAGGGTCGCTCTGATACCATTTGTAACAACCCGACCACTGCCGTAACACAAACCCAATAAGATGGGTGCACACCTTTAGGCCCATTATTTGTCCTCACTTAAGCCTAAAAGCACAAGGCCTTGTTACTAAGTAGTGGGTGAAGCTATTTGTAAAACCCCTCGCGAAAACGGAAATATAAAACATACAAAGTACTAAAAATGCAGCGGAATTAAAACTCTTTAAACATAAACATCATGCGAGGTGAATTAAAACTGAAACAGAAACTGAAACTGATATAAACAAAATAGATAAGTATAACAGTTCTAAGTACGGGAAACCAAATATATACAAAGCCTGGGATGGAACATCCCTACAGGCACCAAAAGATAACAACTGTATCAAACTAGAGTCTAGCTACTCGTAAGTGTAAGTCATATGATGACAAATGGATCATCACTCGCTAGCTCTCATCCAACCCTGTCCAACCTGCATGTACCTAGCTACATACATGAAAACATGTACGCCACAATCAGTGGGGAGTGACTAGAGTTCTCCTAGCCACCTTTTGTAACGACACGTAACAAGTAAAGCAAACAGAACACTCCAACATATATGAACATGTGAAGCATATCAATATCTCAATAACTGATCACCAACTATCATGCAATCACTAATGCACGCCTCTCAACCAACTTCGGAAACTATTTGGAAGGAGAGCCGGTTTCCCTACCGGTTACCCGGTCGGGGGGTCTTTCAATCCAAACCATTTACGAAACTGACTAAAGAGTCATCCAATGCCTTGGATGAACAATAACAAAGTCAAGTATCAAACTCATCAACGTCAACAGTTATCTTATAGACATCAACATCTATATCTGACACTATACCAACTCTAGGCAAGCAGATAAACTCACCAAGTATAAGGTTCCGCGGTCAACTTAAGACATAACCTACATACCAATTACATTCAGCAAGTGTAAAGGTTCAGCGGTCAACTTAAGACATAACCTAAACACCAAAACATTCAGCAAGCAAGGACTCAGAGGCCAACTTAAGGCATAGACCCGCCAATCAGCAAGAGACTAGACTCAGAGGCGACAACTCAACGCATGGACTAGCATCCAAAAGTAAAGGACTCAGAGGTCAGCTTAAGGCATGTCCCTTCACTACATCACAAGATACTAGACTCAGAGGCCAGCTTAAGGCATGTCCTAGCATCAAACATCTGCACTCCGGGCAAGGTGTCAGTTCCTTAACTATCCCGTTGTGCAGCTGCTCTACTCGTCAGACTCAGAGGCCAACTTAAGGCATGTTCCAAGGCGATCACAATCAAACATGTCTGGACTCAGAGGCCGGCTTAAGGCATGTCCCAGACACGACAAACATACACATATAGGGCTCAGCGGCCAACTTAAGGCATATCCCCATATGTGACAAACAACTCACGTATTAAGTTCAGAGGCCAGCTTAAGGCATAACTTAATACGCATCAATACAATATCATCCAAAGTCTATGAACTAATCTATAGTTCTACTTTCTTAACTTCTCATCGACACTTAATTGATCCCGGGAACTAAGTTGAGGGAGAGCCGGTTTCCCTTTCGGTTACCCGACCAGGGGGTCTCTATCGTCTCTCCATTCCCGAACCCAATATAGTGTCGCCCATCCTCCGGGGACCTCAAACACAAATCAAAGGTACAAGGAACGAGTTTCAAACAAAACCGAATAAGCCTTTGAAAGTTATAAACAAAATAGTGGGAACAGGGGCTCTCAGCCGGTCCCAGACCGTCTGCCGGTCCACCGGCTGGGAGTCCCTACCCAAGCCTGACAACCGTCTGAAAAACAAGAGAAGAGGCTCTCAGCCGGTGGACCGTCCGCCGGCCAGCCGGCTGGGAGTCCCTTCCCCAATAGCCAACTTCAAAACTTAAACACGAGGAGTGACTCTCAGCCGGTGTACCGGCTGCCGGCCTGCCGGCTGGGAGTCACTTCCCATGCCATTTTCAAAACTTGAAAAACACCAATGAGGATCCTGAGCCGGTCGACCGGCTCAGAAACCTTTCTCAATTTCTGAACAATCAAAAATTCAACACAGCGACTCTGAGCCGGCCGACCGGCTGCCGGTCAGCCTGCCGGCTCAGAGGCCGCTGTACGCAAAATCGTGACTTCTCAAAAACAATCCAAACTTCACAAATCGCTTCAAGACTCCTAAATTCGCAACAACAAATGTTTACCCAACATATACAAACACCAAAAACACTATCTACCAGCAATTAATCCCACAAACAATCCTCAATAAGCAATGATTTGTATCCGTCTTAAGCACTAATTTCTGAAAATTGAACAATGAACATATGAAACATCATCTAAGCATGTAATCATCAAGTAAGAACATTCCTATCATGTTACTAAGTTCAAACAACAACAATAACAATAAAAATCAGAAGCTTAAACCAATTCAAACAAGAAAAGTGCTAATATATACAATAAGGCCGAGTTTCTCATTATCGTCACCTTAAAAGCAAATCCCGCTCAAAGCTCCTCCTCTACAATGAAGTTATCCACGTCCGGGTCTTCTAAGCCCTCACCTACATCACGAAAAACGGATTTTAAGGACTGAAATGCGGATTCTACAAAAACAGCCCTATTTTCGAAATGAAGGAAATGAAAAACGGAAGTGATAGATGGCTTGCAAATTCGATGAGGATTCCGAAAATGTATTTATTACCTTGATTCGGTGAACGGATGATATGATGAAGAAAAATGGATTAAGAGATGAGGATTTATGGAGGTTTTGTGAAATGAGAAATGTCAGTGTTCTTATTTTTGGAATGGTGCTTATGTCAACACAATGGGGTTTATGAGGGTTTATTTGTGTCCTTTCCCGTTTCAAGGAAAACGGGTTTGAATGAACGGGTTTTTAGTTAAGAATTCAAGTTGCCAAGTTTGTATTCGTCTTAAGGACTTAAGGTTCTTAAGACAGATCTTACTATTTATTTAAAACACTTTCCCAATAAATTATTAAAATATTATTTTATTATTTAAAATAATTAAAACCCTTAAAATATATTTTATGAAAATAGGGGATGTTACACTATTATGAACATATCACAAGCCTCACATTCTACCAATGTGGGACTACTTTCTTCTCATACTCTTGGGGTGTTACACACGACGCACACATGATTCGACTCCATGCTAGACCTTTAACCGATAAGAAAACCCTAAGCACCGACTCTCACGGGTGACACTCAACACACAAGGAAATAAAGGGGGTGATTTTTGTTACAAGAAGTACCCAAAATCACTCACCTACCTCACCTTGTGAAGCATGCCCGCAATCTAGAATGGTTGGCTGGGAACAATGAAGTAAGTTCCTGCAACTTTTCTTCCTTTTTTTCCTCAAAAGTTAAGTCAAGCCTCCCAGCCGGCCAGCCGGCTGCCGGTCTGGAACCGGCTGAGAGGGCTTGGGACATAATCTTCATCAATCCTTCACTTTTTGCTTGGAAATCCGTCTCGTTAGCTCCCGTTTGTTCGTTCCCCCCTCAATACCTACAAAATGGGAACCAAATAGGAATAGTCGAGGCAATGGGCATAAAGTCGAGCAAAGGCACGCAAAACGAGGTCGAAACGGGACCAAAAATGAAGAAAAGACAAAGAAAATCTTGACTAAAATAGAGCTCATCAACTATTAAAATTCTGATCCACAAAAATAGCATTAAAACTTGGAAATAACCAAACCTCTAACCATTAAATTAAATTAAATTACTATAATTAAATTACTATAAATAAACTACTATATATTCACAAAACAAAGTAGCAAAGTCTTCTGAGTTACATAAAACTAAAACCTTAAAACTATACGAATAATGCAAACAACCAGAGAAATCGGTACATCGAAGATGACAAAAGGGATCAACGGGTGTATTTGTGAAAACTAGAGTAGTGCGGAAATGGAAGAACAAAGACTACAAAAAAAAATGTTGGAGAAAACTTTTCATTAGAACTACTATTGGTGGATGACGAGGTACTTATGAAATTTTATGTTATTATTACTTAATCTATATTATCTACATCTAAAGAATTGGAAAAAATAAAAATCATGTATATATATCAGCACAAAAAATAAGCAAACACGTGACAAATCCAATTGCCTTCATAGTAGGTATCATTTATCCCGATCTTCAAGACCGGATATGGGACGCTGATTATCTTCAGCAAAGGGAAATACTTGCACCGACTCACGAAATAGTTGAAGATGTAGATGATTATGTGTTATCTCTTATTCGCGAGGAAGAGAGAACTTACTTAAACTCTGATGAGATCAGTAAAGATGATGCAACTATAGGTGAACCTGACCTTTTCTCCACTGAATTTTTGAACAGTATTAAATGTTCCGGCCTCCCTAACCATGAGTTGAGATTGAAAATCGGTGCTATGGTTATGCGGCGTAGAAATATTGATCAATCACGTGGTTTATGCAGCGACACCAGATTAATAGTGCAAGTTTAGACATCCGCGTAATTAGTTGTAGAGTTTTAACTAGTAGTCTTAAAGGTGATCAAGTGCATATTGCTCGCATTACACTCACGCCTTCGGATTCAGGTAAATTTCCAGTTCGCTACAATAGAAGATAATTTCTCATGGATGTTTGTTTTGCGATGACGATAAAGAAAAGTCAGGGTCAGTCCTTATCTCAAGTGACTATTTATCTTCCAAGACTGGTCTTCAGTCATGTACAACTTTATGTCGCGATCTCCAGGGTTACAAGCAAACAAGGTCTGAAGATATTGATTTGCGACAATAACAAGCGTACATCGAATACGACAACCAATGTAGCTTACAATGAAATTTTTGAGTATTTGTAAAGTTACATATTACGTTTACATATGTAACATATTTTTTCGCGTATGATCGTACTTAGTAACTTAAATAGTAAGTACGTTGAATATCAAAGTATAGACTATTAACATTATCACCGCATTGCACATTTAATCACGGTAATTTATATGTTTCAGTATACAAGGTAACTTTTGCAATTTCAACCCGTGCAAATGGACGGGTTTAAAACTAGTTTTGTACAAAGTGAGAAATCTTAGGAATAACTAGTGAATTATCCTTTTATAATTTGTCCAGCAATGTGGACACTCAAGTGTTAAAGTAGTACAACCGCCTTAAACACAACTAACTCTTTAGAGAAATCACACTATAGAGAAACTGAAACCTTTATGTAAACAATGCAATCTACTTTATCATTGATGTATGATTGTGAAGAATCATTTATTATATTAAAGCAACAGCCGGTAACCGCTATTTTAGTGTAAAACGGTGACGTGTCGCGCTCATATCGATCAACCGTATAAAATACAGATTATGTACACAATAATCAATAAATACATAAAACAAAAACTACCCACTCATCCACTATCTCCTAGGGGGGATTCGTTCCTAGGACCTATTGTCAACTATACCTCTATCTTAACCACTAGACTAAGACATCTTCGATATCACCCTCTCTAATTTGTAAAAGTTAGTCCGTCCACACTATTTTCTATTTGTCTCAATCTTCTCGCCATCTTAATTTCTTGAATTTTTGCTAAACTGTAAAAGTAGTACTCTGTACTTTTTATCAACTTATACTTTTAATTTCCACATAAATACCAGATTTTTGCAAAGCATTTAATATCCAACCATATTTTTTTAATAATTATCATATAATAGTTTTCTTAACTATTATTAATCACGGCATGTTTTTAGATATGATCGATTTTATGAAACTATTTTTTGGGTCACGTGTAAGAAGGGTCCGGAAATTTAAGGTGAAAGAAAACAATTTGATGAATGAAATATAACTATTAATGTAGTGGAAGAAAATATTCAATATTTGTAATGTTTTTTAGCATATGTGAGATATTATAAATTTTTAGTTTGCTTAGTAGTAGCCGCTAACAGCTTTAACAGAATAAAACCTTAACAGAATAAATAAAGTTGGCTATTGAAGTCTTGAAGAGGACGATAATGAAAATTTTAGGTAGGTAACTGGGGTTAGACCATTCTTATAGATGAATACGAACTAAGTGATTTGTGTATCCCACACGAATACGTGTCCAGGTGTCGGATTTGAATATTATATGAAAAAATATCATGTTTTTGGTATAAAATTTAGTATCCAAGTGTCATACCTATGACCGAGTGTCCAGTGTGCGATTGTCTGCGCAATATAGATATAAGTATTGGTTGTAAAATTATGGTTATGTTACTATCAATTATACGACTACCAAATTAGGAAATGCTCATTTTTAATTTGATTTAATCATTGTGAGACTACTATTTTAAGGCATACACCCTCTGACTAGCTAAATCATTCCATTTTTCAAAATTTGTGATGTGGATTTTGAACAAATAGGTCAATTCAAAGAAATTAGACGGAATAATATGTACTAAATTTTATTACTCCGTATATTTTAATTTGTTTCACCTTGCTAAATTAGCTAATACATTGTCATTGAGCGAATGATCAACGTATGAAAAACATATTGGAGGGCTCGAATTTTGTATACTCCGTCTTAGTCTGTAAAGGCGCGCCTCGAGTGCGCCTAAGATGCTCCATGGATGAGACACTAACCAAATCGCGCCTTGGTGCAACTTAGATTTCCTAGGACACATTAAATGAGACTTATTAACAGATTAGTCGAAATCTAATAAACCCTAGAACTTTCCAGAATATGCTACTGCATAAACAATGCTGAAAATGCAAATTATCTCACAATTAGAAAGTATGAATGTTACACTATATTAACATTTTGTGTTTGCATTCGAGGGAAACAACGAAGGGTGTCAAAGTTCAATTTCAATTTGAAGGCACAAATGCAAGGAGATTGGATATGGCGTGATTAAAATGAGCTCTTTAATTCTTTGATTTTAGTACTCGGTGTGGCCTGTATCATACAACATTTACAACATTCCGTTGGTATTTATATTTAGAATTGCACTAATATGTTTGATATTGTTGTACTCGATGGAGTCAGTCTCATTAATTATTTGATTTTGGACGGAATATAAAAAAATGACTATTTTAAACGAGATTTTTTTCTTACGATGAAGGAATAATTATTTGAATCATCTCTGTTTTTATTTCCGGGTAATCATTCGGAAACAATCTCTATGTTTTGTTAATGCAACTGTAAAATTGAGTATCTCCGACCTCTTACATCATGGTTTATGGGAGTCATTCAGGTATAACGTAATATTGTACTTTTTCACATTGACGATGAGATTACCCGTGCCGTCTTCCTCCTTTGATTTCCCTAAAGACTTTTATTATCTTTACGTTTGTTTTGTCTTCAATCAATATTTAAGGTGTAAGAATGAATATCTATTTTTGAACTATTTATTGATTTTATACATATATATTCATTTATTTAAACATTTCCATATTTATACAAAATATTTATATTTTTGAGTTAAAACTTTCACCTACATAATTTTTTATACATAGATTCATATTATACCCGTGCATTTATGCACGGGTTACACACTAGTGTTATGCAAATCGAGTCACTAAGCTGACCAATACTTTGACAAACACCTTAATTAGAAAATATAATTTTAGAGAATGGACGCTTTTTACTTGTACTTCTGCCTCTGATTACCGAAGACTATCTCATGACTTCAGATTTAGTAAAAACAGTGATAAAAGAAATAAAAAAATGTCTTAATTAAATCTTCATCCGTTTCAGTCATATGTTTACACTTTTCTTATTTCTCCTGACAAAATAAAAGAAGTCTAACTATCAACGGAACAGAGAGAGTAAAAGACAAGCAATATTTGAAAAATAAGATGAAGAGTTAAGAAATACAACTATACAAGAACTTCTCTTGCATTTTGGTGAATTCACCTATTGTTCAACCATGTAATGATCATGTGACATCACCCAACTATCTATTTGTTTTCTAAAATAATTAAATTTACTTTACACCAATATCAACAATAAAAATGTTATCTATATTAATACAAGAACATTTCGTGCAATTTCGTACTTCCACATCATCACATCCATTTTCATTTTTTTTTTATTTTAAATAAATGCAGGACCCGCCACAAAAATATGGATATTATTTATAAAAACCAACTTTGTTAATAGAATTTCATCGAATAATCAATACAAAACTTCAATTAACCATCATACTCAATTCCATATATGTTGTATAAATAATATAATATGAGAATGAATAATTTTCTCAATAATCCACATAGTTTCTCAATAATAAAAAACGTAAAGTAAAAAAAACTGAACACAAAACATTATTAGAGAATGAAAATATAAATGATAAAACAAATAACGTTACTTTATTTATTTTCAAGTTTTTCACTCTAACATTTTGACCATCATAATAGCAAATTTTCGAGATATTACTAAATTTGAGTAATTTTTTTAATAAGAAATAGTTTTCAACAAAAAATATTAATAAATAGTACTGTTTTAATTTTCAATTTCAAAAATGAGATCCAAAAAGTTCATAAAAGAAATAAACTATAAAACTCTGTTAAATGGATTTTATAGCATTCCGTTAAAATAATACTATAAAGGAATTCATAATAGATATTGAGTTAATCAACTAAAATAAGTAGATCTAAAAATTTTGTTATCATGTTTTAACACTGAATTCGTGCATTTTTTCATTGATTTGAAACATGTGTAAATTTCAAACCGTTACAATTGTTGCATATGTTTTAAACTATTATAATTATAAACTAAATAGAGTATTAAATATACATGTATTTTGGTTTAACATTTTTAAATATTAATCGTTATATCAATCTTCTTAAAACTATACCCGTGCAATTTTGCACGGGTTAAAAATTAGTTTATTTAAATATCAAATTATTTAATTCAACTTTTTCATCAAATTAAATTACGATTTTATTTCCACATTTAATAATATTTACTCCATCCTTGTTTATTAAAATTAAAATTTTCAGATCTTTAATATATAAAAGACGAGATTTTTAAAAACCTCTGAATTACATAGAAACATATTTTATGTTAAGGTGCTTAACCATTTTTTTAGGGACGTACTTTTTCACATATGAATTTTACTCATTCACATACGATTTTTACAATATTACCCTTATCATTTTTCATCCATTCCCCTAATTAAAATTTTCCTCTCTTCCATCTTTTCTCATCACCACTTCTGTTTACCATTCGCGATCACTTCCGACATCAATCGCCGGTAAACATTGCACTAGACATAATAATGGATAGAAGTAATTTCCGGAATTTAATAATAATTTAATAATAATCGTAATTTATATTTTTAAGATTTCCGTTAATTTTCATCTTAAAAATCATTTAATCTTGAGATGCCTTATTTATTTAATATCAACCCGTCTCACATTTCCGTTTTACTTAAGTAAGCAAACCAGATTCTTTAATTAAAAAGGACAACCCTCCTCCTTCATCCATCGACATTTCATTTTACCCTAAAACACAAACACAGTGTCTCAACTCTCCATTTCTCTCCTTCTTTAAGAAACTTCAAAAGATAATCTCAAGGCCTTCCCGAACTCGTATCGAGGTAAAAGTTACATATTCGGAATCCTCGCGAGATTTTTGATCTTCCTATCACTTTCATTTTCTGTTTCGTGAAACTTCATTTCGGGACTGTTTTGCCCTAATCACGAAATTAGCCTCCTAATCGGTGTTTTTGTGCTTTTAGGTGGTGCTTGTAGTAACCCGGAGGAAGAGCTTGTGATCACTGAAGAGGAACCCGGTGAACTCGCGGAGTAAAGGTGACGATAATGAGAAACTCGGCCTTTTGTCTAAATTAGCACTTTATGTGATTTTGGTTGTGTTTGTTGAATGTTAGTTTAGTCTTGAGTTCTTAATGTTCTTATGATGTTATATAAACTGATTTTGGTGAAGATTTGAGGAAGAATTGGATGAGAAAATGAATTTAGGAGTATACATGTTAAGACCGGTTAATTTGGGATTTTCTTGTTAACTCTTGAATTGGATGTTCTTATACATGTTCTTATGTGTAATTGATGTTGTATACATGTGGAAAATGTGTGTTGTTGCGTAAAATCATGTTTAATACGGATTGGTAAAGGTTTAGGAATGATTTTGTATGTCGAACAGCCTGAAAACGCGATCAGAGGCTCTGAGTCGGACGACCGACCGGCGGCCGACCAGCCAGCTCAGAGTCCCATTTAGTGTTGATAAGATTTTTGCGAAAATTTTGGGAACGGGTCCCCAGCCGGTGGACCGGCAGCCGGCCGGCCGGCTGGGAGTCCCTATTGTGTGCTTGCGTGTTGTTTTGGCGAGAAAAGAAGAAGAGGTCCCCAGCCGGTGGACCGGCAGCCGGCCGGCCGGCTGGAGGCCTTCTATGTTGTTTTTATTTGTAGTCAGCTTGAGAGTAAAGGTCTCTCAGCCGGTTGACCGGCCGCCTATGGCCAACCGGCTGAGAGCCCCTGATTGTATTGTTTGCTTAATAACTTTTGATTTACAAGTCGGAATGTATTGATTATTTTTCCGTATGCTTCGTATGCATGTTTGAAGTCCCCGAGGTTCGGGCGGCACTACACTGGGTTCGGGAATAGAGTGAAGATAGAGACCCCCGGTCGGGCAACCGAAAGGGAAATCGGCTCTCCCTTGGCTTAATTCCCGGGGTCAATTAAGTGTTGGTTTGAGTATTCATCGCTTGTATGTTGGTTAAGAATTTAGTAAGTTTCAGTAATGGAGTTAGGGAACTGTGATTTGGATTAGGTCACAGTTTTGGCATGAATTGTTGTTGTGGAACTGTGATTTGGATTCGGTCACAGTTTTAGTTCACCTTTGTATTTTGAGGTGTGTTTTTGTGGAACTGTGATTTGGATTAGGTCACAGTTTTAGTATGCCTTTGTATTTTGAGGTGTATTTATGCATGTGGATGTATACTATGAGCTGTTATATGACTTTTGTCTCACCAAGATTGTATTATGTCTTGGTATGATTGAGGAAGGATTATACCTCGAAAATCAGGTTTCAGATAGTCCGCTCTGAGTTGGGAGTATCTTAGGTTTGGGGATACTTGTCGAATCGAGGAAGGTTTATACCTCGAGAGTCTGGCCAGATTTAGACTAGGACTGTATATCGTTTCGATCGTTCTACCAGGGGATTGTATTTGCTGAGGCTAAGTAGATATGCTGTTGTTGTATAATGGAGTCGTCATATGATTCTTCCCATGTAGTGTGTATTTGTATCCTTCCATGCCTGGGTTTGGGGTCATGGTTTGATATCGCTGAATGTTTGGTATTTAGGTTATGCGTTAAGATGTCGCCTCTGAACCTTTATACTTGTTGAATATTTGTTATCTTGGTCTATGCCTTAAGTTGGCCTCTGAGTCCTTGTTTGTGAAAGTGAAGTAGTATCTAAGTTATGTCTTAAGTTGACCGTTGAACCTTTATACTTGCTGAATTTCATCTGCTTGCCTAGATAGGGTACAGTATCAGATGTAGTTGTTGATATTGATGAGTATAGAGTATTGTTTATAGTATTGTTCATCCAAGGCATTGGATGACTCTTTAATTGGTTTTGTAAATGGTTTGGACTGAAAGACCCCCCCGACCGGGCATCTGGAAGGGAAACCGGCTCTCCTTCCAAATATTTTCCGAAGTTGGTTGAGAGCCCTTGCATAGCATTTGCATGATGATAAGAGTTTGAGAAGTTGAGATATATGCTTCACATGATTGTTTATGTTGGAGTATAATACTTGTATATATATATGTATGTTCGGTGTTGTATGACATTAGGTGGCTATGAGAGCTCTAGTCACTCCCCACTGACTGTGGCGCACATGTTGTGTGTGTGTAGGTACATGAGGCTGTTTGCAGGGGGTTACGTTGAGGCTAGCGAGCGATGATCCTTCATCGTCATGATTTGTACCCAATCGTTAGCTAGACCTTAGTTTTATGGTTTCAGTATTTTGTGCCTGTAGGGATACGCTATCCCGGGCTGCTTTTGTATAGTACTTATATACTTATTTATATTTTTATCTTTTGCATGTTTAAATTGTTAAAGCACCTCGCATGTTTAGTTTGTTAAAAAGTTTTAATTCCGCTGCATTTTTAGTACTTTGTATGTTTTCTATTTCCGCTTTCGCGAGGGGTTTTACATATTATATATATAAAACAAAAAAAGAACATCACTGAATAGCAAGTCAGCAACAGATGAACTTCCATGCTCACCATGGCAGTACGACAGTCGGCACCATCACCTAACCACCGACACTGTCCCAGTCGACCCCAAACCAACCACCCAGCTGGTCGCACCAACCACTCCATCTGATCGCACCACCCAATCCAATCCTGCCAACCCCCGGCCGACAACCTGACTCCGACGCAAATTAAACCATCAACATGCAATCCATATATGAGCCGTCTTCTTTCCTCACCAGACACCACCGTCACCGCACCACCCCTAGCGATCGCGCACCACCCAGGACAACCGTCAACCGCCCCTAACCATCGTTCCTTTCACCACCCACAAACCTTAATTAATAAATTGTTTTTCATATTATTTTCACTAACAACTAAACCTAGTTATTTTAATAAGACATTAATAATTGCTAAAAACGGAAATTACTTCACTAATCGAAGAATTATAATCCATTGTTCAAGTTTTAGATTAACTAGATGGGGTTTTACGGAAAGTATGGACATATGAGTTAAATTGATTATTGTTAGGAAAAAGGGTACGCCGTGGAAAAATTATGAAGGAATGTATGTGACAGAGTAAAATTCGTATGTGAAAAAGTAAATCCGAATGAAGGGATTTAATTTTGTTAGCATATTATAGAAACTAGTTTTAATCCCTTGCAAATTGCACGAGATTGCAGGTTCAAGTATTGTTATTTATGAATAATGATTAGTCATATTTTCGATTTTCGATTTGTAATATAATTTTATATGACCGATATACTAAAAATATTGTAATATTAACGTACAGTTTATATTCAAAGTATATCAAAACGCAATCAATCTATATAAATTTGAAATATCATAACAGAATTACAATATACAATGATAAATAAATGTTAAGACAAAAATCTCAAAATTTTCTTCATTATTTATGCATTTTTCATTGTCACAATTCACTCATAAATCAGAGTTGTCAACATGTCGAATTCTTTGGAGATGGTTTGAAAGCCGATAGTTTCAACTTACCCCATTCAAAATAATGAAACAGGTTGGTCCTACTCTAGGGGATCAATATACTTTTTTACCTTATCAAAGAAAAAAAGATATGACTGCCCCCAAAGCCCGTCATTACTCGTGTTTTTGTAAATGTTAAGTATCTATTATGATACTTTTCTTCGCAATTTCAATATCCCATTTTTTTTATCGTGTCATTATTAATTTAATATTTGGAGCGTTTTTTTCAAATAATATTTATGTGAAACTTTACACATAAACTCTTGAATAGTTACTTTTTACCGTAATTAAAATTTTCATCCATGAAGTTCTATGCTAGAATTTTGTGTATTTTTTTAGTATTTTTATCATTGTATTCTTTTGTAGTTTTAAATAAAGTTTTTAGATTAGTTCTTATGTTTAATATTTTTGGCATGCTCATATTGATATGATTATCATGAAAAATAAATTATGTTTGTTATTTATATACAAAATTAAAAATGAATATAACTTTTCTTGATTGACTTGATATAGTTTAACTAACATTTTTGGTCATATTATTGTTCAAAAAGTACTTTAAAGTAACTAATTTTAGGATGTTATTTATTTGATTAACTTGATTTGTTAAAATGGAAAATGAAAATAATACTAATTAACAATCAAAATATTTACTAATAAGTCATAAACACTAATATAAAATCAACCAAAACAATTAATTCTCAAGTATATATATCTCGACATGACCCACCATTACTAATTTTTTACGGAAAAGAAAAAAAACTGCAAATGATGACGTGGGTTAATGAGGATGCTTTAAATGTTCTTGTATTAATAAAGATAAGATTTATATTTCAATTTTTTAAATTAATTTATATTGTTTTTATTAATTGATTTTTTGTCTAAGAGGTTAATTTTGAGTTATATGAATTACGGTCCTCTGATATTGAATGGTTCGGTTTTGAATCCTCTAATAAGGACAGGAAATTGTTGAGGAGTTTATATTATGGATAAATGCATGCATAGTGTGCTTTGCTAAGGGAACTTGTTGAGCAAAAGGTTTATCATTATTATTGTTTTTTTAAAAATTAATTTATATTTTATTTTAAGGTTTAGTTTTTAACGGTTTTCTTTATAATTTTATTTTCATAAAATATTTTAATTTGTACACTATTCCTGGTTGTATATTAATTTCTACGTTATTTAATCTTTTTTTAATTTTGTATGGTCGGTTTTTTATTGCTGTAAATTGTTAATTATTATAATGTTTATTCTAATTATTTAAATTGTTGTCTAATCGTTGTAGACGTAACATATATATTCGATTATATAATATTTAATTTTATGTTATACAAATTGACCGTTTTTCGTTGGAATTCATGTTTATGGATTTATATAAAAATGTTACGTAATATTTCTGAAACTATGATATCAGACATTTATTTAGAATATCGGGCGGTTATGACTAAGGAAATTCATCAAAGACATTGCGGGACCGACCTGAGAGAACTAAAAAAACATTGTTGTCTAATCGTTTTAGACGGGACATATATATTCGATTATATAATATTTAATTTTATGTTATACAAATTGACCGTTTTTTGTAGGAATTCATGTTTACGAATTTATATAAAAATGTTACGTAATATTTCTAAAACTACAATATCAGGCATTCATTTAGAATATCGGGCGGTTATGACTCAGGAAATTCATCAAACACGTTGCGGGACCGACCCGAGAGAACTAAAAAAAAAATTGTTGTCTAATTATTTTAGACGAGACATATATATTCGATTATATAATATTTAATTTTATGTTATACAAATTGACCGTTTTATGTAGGAATTCATGTTTACGAATTTATATAAAAATGTTACGTAATATTTCTGAAACTACGATATCAGACATTTATTTAAAATATCGGGCGGCTATGACTCAGGAAATTCATCAAATACGTTGCGGGACCTACCTGAGAGAATTAAAAAAAAAATCAAAATCTGCGTTGATGACGTGGCTCAACCAGGGCTTCTGAAATGTTTATGTAATTATATAGATAAGATAAGATGTTTGATAGTATATGATATGAGAGATCTCTTAGATTGTAATTAAATAACATAATTACAAATAATCCAAAATTTATCTCATTAATTAACTTGAGTTATAAATATATATGATTAATTTATCGAATTAATTAACCCTTATTAATGTGAAGAATAGAATATAGAACAACTACAAATCAGGTCCTATAAAGTGGCATATGCGCGTATGCACTTTGGATTTTTTTTCTCCATTTGAAATTTGTCTTTCATTTAGTTAAGTATTTTTTACTTTCCCATACCATATGTAACATCCCGTATTTTCGTAAAGGAATATTTTTAATAATTTAAAGTGATTTTCGGAATTTAATAATATTTTAATAATATTTCGCAATTTATATTTTAAAGAATTCCGTTAAGTCCCGTCTTAAAATTTATTTCATCTTAAGAGGTTGTGTTCACTTGGTAATTCCGTTCTTAAGGTTTCCGTTTCATTTAATTAGGAAACCCGACTCAAAGCAAATATAAAGGACAACCTTCTTTCTCCTTCCAACGTTATTCCATTTTCACAAAAACAAAGTCACTGTAAACCAACTTCTCCATTTTTCTCTCATTTCAAGTTCTTAAAAGATCATCTAAGAACTCGTCTCAACTCGGATCAAGGTAACGTTTTCACTTTTGAAATCCTCTCGCGATTCTCGTTCTTTCTATCACTTTGTTTTCTCAAATCGCCAAACTTGATTTTTGGGCTGTTTTACCCTAATCTCGTGATTAGTCTCTTAATTTGTGTTTTTGTGCTTCAAGGTGTTACTTGTGATAACCCGGAGGAAGATTTAGTGATCATTGAAGAGGAACTTGGAGAGCTTTCTAAGTAAAGATGACGATAATGAGATACTCGACCTATTTTGTTATATTAGCTTTTGTGTTTTTGATGTGATTATGTGAAAGTAAGTATGAAATAGGTTGCTAAACATCTTTGTTTTGATTTATAATTTGATTCTCATGAAGAAATTGTGTTGAAATCGATATGAGGGTTGCATATGGAGTATACATGGAGGATGGGTTTAATTTGGGGTTTTGTTGTGAATTCATGAATTTGATGTTGTTCATATGTTTCCTATGCTTATTTGATGCTATAAACATGTTGGGACTGTTGAGTTGTTGATTAGAAACATGTATATGAAGTTTTATTGAAGTATTGCAAAGGATTGAGAATGTCGAAATGGTATTTTTTCACGAACAGGGACTCCCAGCTGGTAGGCCGACCAGCTGAGAGCCCTCTTAAGGTGTCTTTGCGTTTTGAAGAAAGTATAAGTGTTGGGGTGCTCAGCCGGGTGGCCGGCCGCCGGTCCACCGGCTGAGGCTCCCTTGTGTGTGTTTCATAGAAAGAAGAAGAGGAATAGGGAGATGGGTCTCGGAGCCGGGTGGCCGGCGGCCGGTCGACCGGCTGGGAACCCTTTCCACATAGGTTGTCATTTTTCAAGGCTGTATTCGGTGGGGTTACCAGACGGCTGACCGGCAGCCGGTCTGTGGCCGGCTGGGAGCCCCATTCAGACTAAATTTGGTTTAACTTGTGATCGGTTCATCCGATTTGATTGATACTTCTTCCGTGTGACTTGTATGCTTGTAGGCTTTCACATGTTAGTCGATAATCTAGTATGTAAGGCTAAGACATAGTATTGGTTGTAGTATATATCGGACTATGTCTGAGTCGGGAACGCTAGAGTACGATATGTACTGTTGTATGTTGCGTATCAAGCTATGTCTAAGTCGGGACCTCTAGTTTGATACGTGTGTGTATGTCGCGTGATGGACTTGTCTGAGTCGGGACCTATGGATCGTCACGTGTATGGATGATGCGGTGGGAGATGTCTGAGTCGGGACCCCTTTCCCTCCGTGAGTTTGTTTGACCGTGGTGAGTCAGGTCTGAGTCGGGATCCTGATTCACTACGAAGAGTAATGGTTAAGTCTGAGACGGGACCTCTGGACCATTACTAGCTGACCGGTATCCATTCGTGCATGAGTCGGGGTTCACGGATGTATGCTAGCTGACCTTGTGTACCAAGTCTACCTGAGTCGGGGTGTGGCTTGGGCACTGCTGATTGTGTTTAGTTCTTTCTTGAGTCGGGGTTAGTTCTAGATACTGCTGTTTGCATCTACTTGCCTGAGTTGGGGTACAGTGTCAGGTGTTGTTGAATGGATGTTTATCTAGAGAGTACCCTTTATCATTTGAGTTATTGTTCGTCCAAGGAATTGGACAACTCTTATTCTGAGTTCGGAAATGGTTTGAGGAGCAAGACCCCCCGGCCGGGCAACCGGAAGGGAGACTGGCTCTCGCCTCAAATAGTTTCCGAAGTTGGTTAAGGGTTTTGCATAGTGATGCATGTTGTAATATGAAGGATGATGTATACTTCGCATATTGTGATGTTGGAGTACGATGGATGTTAATAATTAAATGTTACATGTTATTGACAATAGGTGACTATGAGAACTCTAGTCACTCCCCACTGATTGTGGCGTACATGTTTTCATGTATGTAGATACATGATGGCTGATGGAGGGGTTACTGAGGCTAGCGAGCGATTATCCATTCATCGATGACATACATTTTATCGTTTAGCTAGACCTAGAATTTTTGTTATACATTTGGTGCCTGTAGGGATATGCTATCCCGGGCTGCAGTTTTGTACTTGTGGTTTTGTACTTAGACTTATATACTTATCTATGTTTGTTCATTTCCGCATGTATAATTTTTGTTAATTCACCTCGTATCTATCAAGTATGTTAAAGTTTAAATTCCGCACAAATTTTGGCATGTTTGTATGTTTACATTTTCCGCTGTGACGAGGGGTTTTACACCATATCATTTCAAAAAAAAAAATTAGGTAATTGCATCAATAATGTAAATCGAAAAGATAACAAAAGTTTATTCATATAAGTTACGGAGTAAAAAATTACGATGATCCGAATACAAACATTTGAAATTACGGAGAACTATTGTCACAAGGTAACACGGTGATCACCGAATAAAAACTTGGTTATATAAGGGCAATGGTAAGGTGATATTAGCTATCAAGAAATTATTAAGGAACTAGTGAGATTTATCTCATGTATAATAGGATTATAGTTTAGAACATTTATTGGCTATCAATTCTTGTAATTAAACTCGTATATTTTTTTCATGCTTTTCTATCTGTCTTAGCTCCGATTGTATCATGCATTTTCATAATTTCTAAGTTAAATGCCGATGACCTTATCAATTAAAATGAAAAATTTGTTGCAATCTAATATCAAACATATGGAATAAGATACATTAGTGTGAATACATTACAGCACATACCAGTATACCACACATGCATTAGCTCACGATATATAAAGGGATTTAATATCTTTACATCAAAAGATTGTATAGGAAAGTTTCAAACCAAATTACATACGGATAATATTTAATTTATTTGATGATCAAAATGCAAACAATGGTAGAGAACAAAGCGATGGATATATAGTACGTTAATTAGCAGGTGTTATTGGCGTGGTGTTGTGGTGATGGTGATCATCAATTTGTTTAGCAAGTTTAATCAATTCATCCATTTCTGCAGTCGGGTCGGGATGATTATCTTGCTTCTTCTCATATTCGAATGTCCATCTTACAATGCTGTTTTCATTGTCCTTTGGAAATACTTGAAGTGTTATGTCAAAGTAATTGTAGTATATCATTAGGTCTCCCTCCAAGCACTTGTACTTTATTATCTTCTTTGTCTCGTCTACCTCTTCAACTAATTCCTTCATTGTTTGAGGTTTTCCATCTACACAATCATCCATCGCAATCAAATTTCAAACATTTGTCCAATCTTCATACAAATATATTATGTATACTCCATTCCAAATAGCTAGTAGAATAGATATGCTTTTCTCGTCTTTTATTTCATTGTGTTTCTTTAAGTTATTGTCCAAGAAATCTGAATAGGATTGCTCATCACTTAGCTAAGTCTGTGGTTAGGTAATGTCTGTTCCTATTATATGATCCATGTCAAAAAAAAAAAAAATTAGGCGGAGTTTAAGACGGAGAAAATGTAGGATAACTTTAAATTCGATCTTAATTAATAATTAATATCCTATATGACTAAAACCTAGATGCATCCTTCTTTAGGACAAGGTCGACTAAGACCGGGATGGTTAGGCTTGTTTGATAAAACTAATAGAAAATGTAGCTGAAAGTTGAAAAGTAGTTGAAAACTGAAAAACTAACTCAAATTTGAAAAGTTAATTGATAAGATAGCTGAAAACTAGAGTTGTTCATGGACGGTACCGTCCGAAAACCCGACCTATCCAGCCCAAATTTTTACCACACTTGGACATCATTTTTTTTGTAAAAAAAGTGGGTCATGGGCTAACCCGGCCCGTCCCATTTTAGTACATGGGCCGGACACGGACAAGAGATATGTAAAACGGGTTGAACCATCCGATCCGCTAAAGTAATATGAGCAATTAATATATATTTAATTTTTGCTTAGTTTTTACTCTTGTTTGATTTTGAGATTTAATATTCACATGACCAAGTTAGTCGTATTTCTATTTTCTGTATCGATGTTAAGAACTAAGAATTTAATTCAATATCGGTTTTGCAAGTTTATCGCATTGTTAATTACTAAATTATAAATTAAAAATTTCTCAGAAATTAATAGAAAATATGAGCCCGACAGCCCACGGATTGCCCGAATTTAGCAGTTGGGCGAGTAAGGTCAAGGAAAAGTGGTCCATTATTTTGGCCCGCTATAGGCTTATAGGGCATATTTTTCCCTTAGCCCAGCCCATGTCCGGGCGTCCGGCCCAAACACGCATTTGGATAGCTCTACTGAAATTAAGAATGGATAAGGTAACTAATTATGTAAAAAATTGTTTGACAAACTAACCGAAAAGATAACTGATTTTAATAAAATGACGTTAAAGGTATATGATAATTATTTATTTAATACTATAGATTTAAGGGGCGAAAAAGTAAACAAAAGGAAACCAGCTACCTGAAATCTCAAATGTTATTTTAGGTAACATCTCATTTCATATACGTAGTAGCATATTTGATTAAATAAGCTACTTGCCAAAATGCTTATTAAGGGACCTGAAATTTGGTCAAATAAGCTACTTCGATCAAATTAGGTACATAAAATGTCTTGCCAAATAAAGTCTTAGTCATGTTGGCACTATGGTTGGGCACTTTAGACGCGAATAATAAAGGCTCACAATTTATTTATTTTTTCAATGTTTAATGATTTTACTAAAATTAGTTATTTGGCAAACTAAAGGTAGTAAAAATTTTGTTCAAACCATAAAAATTTTGAAAAAAAGTTAGTAGAAGGACAAAGAACAGCCTTGGCCACTCTATTAATTGACTTGTATATATGTAATTGAAACGTATGAAACGTATAAAATACATACCAAGGGAGTACTTCCATTCAATGATGGAGCCAGGAGTACCATAGGCACCTTCGTGCAAGTCGACAGCTTGAATAACATCAGAATTAATAATAACAGGAATATCATTAGGTCTGTGTTGATAAAATTGATGGAACATATCACTTGCACTCTCTCTTATATCCACCTCTCCTTCTAACTTTCTTTTTACCATTTTCTTATTTCTTAATTAATTAATGTATTAATGTGTAATATGTATGCATGTATGTCGGTTTCACTAATTTGACAATGGCCTCGCAAACTCTCAATCAACTACCCAACTCCTTATATAGGCCAGCCATCTTCGTCGTGATCACCACCATGTTACATCAAACTTTTTAATATTATTTTTTACAACTTTTTTTTTCTCTTTCTTTGCAAATTAGTTTTACTCTCGCGCAAAAAAATGTACGGGTCGATTTTACGACTATGATATACGAAGTACTAAGCTTATAACATAATATTCATTTTATCGACAATTAAATTAAAAAAATATATGAACTAAAGTTGAATTGGATAATTACACCGAATTTGAATTAAAATAAAATGTAATAATAATGAATTAAATATATTACCCAACACATAAAGTAGAAAAATTGCCAAAAAATTTCATTAATTATCGTTGAGATCATGGGTAGCCTCAACGTGAGAAAAAATAATTTTCACAACTCTTAAAAAGAGTTCCATTTTATAATTTGTAGTTATTAATAGGATTTACTAAAAACTTTTGATGATTTTCTTCAATTATATCGTTTTTTTTTTAAGTTTAGGTTCTTCTCTTGATATACATGAAACCATATATAACATGCGTTAATATAATATTGAATTTTATAAAATAATCACCGTGATTAGATCCAGTGTTCTGTATAATTAAAATGTTTTGGTAGAAGTGGATTAATTACGTGCTCGTAAAAATAATTATATTTGAACTATGCAACTTACATTGGAGTTGGAAAGTAATTTGTTGTATAATTTTTATTAAATTTAGACTTACTTATTTAATGTAAGAGAAAGTTCAATAAGGGAGATGGAGGTCCCTTGCATAAAAGAAAAGAAAAAGACATTTTAGTAAGTTAAGAATCAATCAAATCTCTTTAAATTATATTCCTTTTATAGTGTAGAGATTTTTATCGTTGGTTTGGATTGAAAGCCTTGAAGACGAAAAGGATCAGGCTGAGTCTGATTGTGCTGATATACATGATTTTTGTTTTTTTAATAAGGGATTTTTATGACAACTTTGGCGAAATATGATTATTTTGATATATATCGACCGTTGTATATCAAATTTTATCGTATGTTATCTTGTTTTGTATCTTAATTTATTTGATTTGATTGGAAAATATAATGTAAGTTAAATCTTGGATTGTAATTATTTTTGTTGTTTGTAATTTTTTGTTTTTCGGATTTAATTTTGGACCTTTAAATATTTTATTTAATTTGACTGTTGTATATTGTTATTTAAATTTTCGATTAACAGTAATATGATCATATCGTATTTTATTATGATAATGACAAAATGTAATACTGCAATTGATTTCTTAATTAGGAATGAGGAAAGATCAGAATACGTAATTATGGATGAGTAAAGATCGGACTTTATTCTGAATTTAGGAGAGAGGTAAATTAATTCTGTGTAAAAGTTGTGGGCTCATACTTCTTAATTTTAAGCAGCCAATGAGAAGGCTTTAAAATTTTTTCATTTTATAGAGATAGATTTCAATTAATGTTATATAAGGAGGAGTTACATATCGTAGTTAGTTAAATCTTTTTTTTTTCGGCCAAAAGGAGTTGAACCGAAAGGAACTAATATAAATGAAGCTCAATTAAAGTCAATAAATAAAGTTGACGATATAAAGATAAAAGTGACATAATAGTTAATTTGAGTATAACTAAGTTGCGTTGAACTAAACAAAGCTAAAATAAGATCATATGAACTAAAATAAACCGATTTTATTAATAACTTTTTACTCAATTTTGATATATAGACATGCTGATTATTTGACAATGATTTGGATATACATTCCCTGTATTTCTACAAATATGTCATGATTTGACTGATATCTTTAACCTGACGGAGATTTAACATTTTAATATAGAAAAATTGATTCGGTAAGATAATTGAATTTATCCCGACGACATTTGAATTGATCTGATTTATTGAAATCGGACCATAATATTTATTGTTGCAACCGAAATTATTATCTATGAATAATAATTCGATAATAATTAAGCCAAAACAAATGGATAATTATTATCCAAGAAAAAATCATATCGGTAACTTTACCGTATCATGTCGAAGAAGGAAAAAAAACACAAATTAAAGAAAGTTAGACCGAATCAGATGGTAAACTCAGTCTATGTAATGTGTGTTCATTAATGTCATATTCTCTCGGCTGTCTTAATTACTGCATCATACATTTAAATAAATTGTTATCCTCGGTTTTATTTAGTATTTGGTAAGAACTGACCTTTGCCTCCCCAAATCACAAATTCTAATTTAAGACATCCGTGTTATGATTACATAGGTCAAGTAATTTGAATAAAACAAAACCATAATGCACAAGTAAAAACAAATAGAAATAAAGTAATAATTATGTGTTATATACACAAACACAAGTAGGATAATACTTGACCCGTTTTATTATACGGTTGCCTCTTTGGAGTGGACATGACATGTTTTATATATAGGAGGTATATCCATTTAGGCATTTAGGCCATTGTTATCATAGCCGATTCACTGAAAAATTCAATAGGATACGATCACGAAACGTCGAAACTTGTAGACCGCTTCAATTAATACATGGCTAGCAAATTTAAGTTAAGGTACTAATTTTTATGACGTAGTAGAGGGTATGAATTAGAGGAAGAACAGGAACCTTAATATAAACAATGCAATCTACTTTATCACCAACGATTTTGCTGATGTAAGATCGTAGAACAAAGTTATGGTTCAGAGGGTTGCTGTCTTGCGGAACAGGGGAGAGGGCACTGGGCAGGGGGAGCTGCATTCACATTCACGTTTCGGATGTTTTCACTTCTCTCCAGCCTCTATATTCATGCAGTTGATCTTGTGTAAGAAAATACTATATTCCGCACAGAGATAACGTTAAAAGATCTAAATATAACCATATTCCGTAGTAGATGGAAGTAGTTACTTAATAAAACTATTATTTATAATATTTATAAAACAATTTAACTAAGTGGTGTTAATTTAGTGGTAGTTGGGATAAATCTTTAAATTTGTAGAAATGCAGACCTTCAAAAGTCTCGGATTCGACTATCGGCTATCAGCTGGGGCCTAGGGCGATGACCACTAAGCACTGCAGCTTCGAAAGTAATGCTTACCTGATTCATGTGGTGTTGCGGGAATGTATGAGCTCAGGAGAATTCAACCCCTCATTATAAAAAACAATTCTTATATAATACGTACAGTTTTAAACTTGTAAACCGGTCTTACATTTTAGTTACTTGATTAGCCGAAAAGATTATTCATTGGGATGGTAAGGCTACATTGATTACGAACTATTTGTGGCCATGTGGGATACGAAGGCGTGTAGATGTGTAGTAGTCTATTTGTTCTCCAGTTGACTTGTTGTTCGGCTATTACAGATTTTGTCCATGAGACTTTTGTCGTGTACTACGACATAGCAGGCCAATGCAATCCAGTCCGGTCTTATGAACTGACTTTCCGCTGCCCGGCCAACCCGTGTGCCATCCTGGTATGGTCCACTCCTTCCCTCGGGCCAACTTTGGGTCGGGTCTATTCAGTTGTATTGGGTCAACTTTGGGCAACACTTTTTAGGTCATTTTTAGTTTGGCTCAAGCTTATCATGCCGGGTTATATGGATGAAATGGATCAAATAAACTTGTGTGGATTCTAGTATTAGGTCTTTAATTTGATCTCCATGTTGACTCAATTTTGCGTTTGTTATCACTCATTTGGTTTTAATTTTTTAACTCATATTTTTAATACAAGGTCTTTTGATCAAACATAACAAATTACTAAAACGGAGGAACTCTTGATATGAATGAACATTATGCGCAAGCGTTTACCGTTTGATCGGTCCTTTTTTAAGTCTTGAGAGACCACTCCCAACCCCTCATTATTAAGCCCAAAGGTCTTGAGCATTCGGTTTTTAGGACTCTCCCTTGTAAAGTGCGATGTTCCACAAAAGAAGCAATCCTCTATAAGCATTACCTTAAATTTTACCATATCGGTTTTCTTTCGAGACTTCCTTCTTAGAATTAACTTCGTCTAATTGGTCATGATCTTAAATGTGTTCCGGTGTTCCCTTGTGTCAATGGGCCAGGGTGTCTTCCCCATTATGTCCATCATTCCTTTCTTGTCTTCTTTCCCATGTCACACTGTTTTTTATCATGCCATTTCCGTCTTTTTGTAATATTCTGAGCAAATCAAATCTGTACCACTTGTCTCGTCCTAATATTTTGGATTAGTTAGTCTTGCTTGTGACGGGTCGGGTGAAGAGACGGATAATGACACTCACAAAACGAATAAGGGGACAAGGTGGGGTACCTCCATGTGCTTTCCTCTCTCTTTTAAATGGGCATTTTGTGAGACAAAATGATATCCGTCTTCTCCTTGTGACGGATACCCTCCGTCTACAATGAGAATTTGTGATTTTGGATATGCAAATAGAGCTTGTATCGCTCGTTCTAAGTTAGTCTAGATCAAATCGGGCCTTTAATAAACAAAATGTATGTGGCTTGATTATACAAGTACAATACAAAGATGCTCGCAAAGATTGTACAAAACAAAGATTTACATTTTTATCTTACTTTATTGGTAAATTCAGGTGATATATTTATAATATGTGTGCTTGTGTGGAAACAAGCACAGTACCTTAACATAATATTTATAATATGTGTGCTTGTGTGGAAACTATAGAATTAGTATAATGAAAAGCTTAACTATTATTGATATCAGACTAAGGTTAAATACAGTAGTACATAGAGTTGTATAAGGAAGCAAATACTATAAACTAGGAAGCAGAATATAAAATCTAGCCAATTTACAGTAAGTTCAGATTATACAAAATACTAACTATAAACATAATATTCTCAGAATATTAGGATTCTGGAATATCTTCAATATGCTTCTTTACATCCGCCTTCCTGTCAAAGAGACCGAGCCTGTTGATGATGGACATGAAGGTTTGTCGAGGCAGAGGCTTCGTAAGGATGTCACCTAGTTGATCAGTGGAAGCAATGTGTTGCACATGTAGGTGTCCTTTGTTTACTTGTTCACGGACGAAATGGAAGGCTAAGGCCACATGTTTCATTCTCGAGTGAAAAATCGGGTTTGATGCATATTGTGTTGCTCCGAGGTTATCACAGAAAACGGTAGGTGGTGAATGGATAGCATAATGTAATTCCACAAGTAGTGCTTGGATCCATAGGAGTTCTAACGTGGTGTCAACGACCGCTCGAAACTCCGCTTCGGTAGTCGAGAGAGCTAGAGAATGTTGTTTCTTGGAGGACCAAGAGATAGGGTTTCGACCTAAGTAGATGATGTAGCCTGTTGTGGAGACACAATCTTCACGGTCACCAGCCCAATCGGCGTCACAGAAAGAGTGTAAGGTCATGGCATTGGTGCGGTGTATGAGAATGCCCATATGAAGTGTACCTTTTAGATAACGAAGAAGCCGTTTTAAGGCAAGCCAGTGGTCATCATGGGGGTCATGTAGGAATTGGGCTAACCGGTTGACGTTGTAAGCTATGTCGGGGCGCGTTAGGGAAAGGTAAAGGAGACTTCCAACAATGGTTCGGTAGGGGGAGGAGTCGGGTAGAGTGTGGCCTCCAGCACGTGTGAGAGGCGGGTAAGAAGACATAGGTGTGGTGGTGGGTTTGCAATCTAGCATGTGGGCGCATTGGAGGAGGTCGTGAGTATACTTAGTTTGGGTGAGGGATAGGCCGGTGGGGGTGGGTGTGACTTCAATACCCAAAAAATATGATGGAAATCCTAAGTGCTTCAAGGAGAAACGAGTGGAGAATTGAGTAAAGAAGGCAGTGAGAGTTGGTGAGGATGGGCCTGTGACGATAATATCGTCGACGTAAACTAGAAGGTAAATAATACAGGAGGATTTATTGTAGAGAAAGAGAGATGGGTCAGAAATAGAATGAGTGAAGCCAAACGATACAAGATAAGATTTTAGCTCATTATACCAAGCTCGAGGAGCTTGTTTAAGACCGTAGATAGCTTTTGTTAATTTACAAATATAATGAGGATGCGAATTATCAATGAAACCCGAAGGTTGAGACATATAGACAGTTTCGGAGAGCGTACCTTGTAAAAACGCATTATTGATGTCAAGTTGTTTGAGGGACCAACCGCGAGCAAGGGCTAACGAGAGAATGAGGCGCACTGTCACAGGTTTCACAACTGGGCTGAAGGTTTCGGAAAAATCTATTCCGTGGCGTTGGTGGAAGCCTTTTACGACGAGGCGGGCTTTGTATTTATTGATGGTGTTGTCGGGATTATATTTTATACGGAAAACCCATTTACATCCAATAACATTGTAAGATGGGTCAGGTGGAATTAAGGTCCAAGTTTTATTTTCCAGTAAGGCAGTGAACTCATCATCCATGGCAATTTTCCATTTTGGGTCAATGAGGGCAGCCTTTAACGTGATAGGGGGAAGGGAGGAGGATTGTAAAGATACGGTTTTGGCATATTTGGGATTGGGGACTCTTATGTTGTTCATGAGTCGGGTTGTGGCTCGTTCGGGTTCGGGGGGCCAGTTTCGACAATGTGTTGGTGACGTCTTTCAGAAATACCATTATGTTCGGGCGTATGTGGAGGAGAGGTTAAATGTGTGATGCCTTGAGAGGTGATAGAAGGCGTGAGTTTTATATATTCGCCTCCATTGTCAGAGAAGAGTTTCAGGATGGGTTTGTTGAAAATTTTTTCCACCAAAGCACGAAACCGATTAAAAACAGTAAAGGTATCGGACTTTTGTTTTAGGGGGTATAGCCATGAATAACGAGTATAGTGGTCGACAAAAATAACATAATATTTATAATTGTCAAGAGATGAAACAGGAGAAGACCAAACATCACTAAAAACCAATTCAAGGGGACGGGATGAAGTAAGAGTAGATTGGGAGAAAGCGAGTTTGTGACTTTTATTGATAGAGCAAGCGTTGCAATGAGAAATAGACGAATTCAGAATGTTTAAACATGAAACATTATTAATAGTACTTAAAATAGAGGGGGAGGGGTGACCAAGTCTGTGGTGCCAGGGGGAATGAGGTGCACGGGTAAGGACGTAAGGTGTAGTTGCGGATGTGACGGTGCACGCCATTCATAAAGTCCTTCATGTATATGACCTCGTATTAGCACTTGTCCCGTCTGTTGGTCCTGAAAAACACATGAGGTAGAGGTAAAATTAGCAACGACATTGTTGTCATGACAAAATTGCGAAACCGAGAAAATCTTTTTAGAAATAGATGGGGCATGTAATACGTGATTGAATTTTAAGGAAAAGGAAGAGAAAGGAATAGAGAAGGAACCGATATTAGCGATATGAAGAGCAGATCCGTCTCCAAGAAGTAACTCATCATTTCCATCATAGGGGGTGTGAAGTCCTAGGGTAGCAAGATCATTGGTAATGTGGTGGGTGGCACCACTATCAACAATCCAGTCATCCGGGATATTAGGAGAGGTGAGGGCAGCGGTATTAAATTTGGGGGAGGCTGTTTGGTCTGATTTGGGCGAGGGGTGGGAGTACGTGGAGGGACAGCGGTCTGGGGATGAAGGGCCTTGGAGGACGGGCAGAGGGCGAGGTAATGGCCAGTGGTATGACACCACTGGCATTTGCCTTTGAAATGGGTAAGAGGGGTTTCAGAGGGATTGAGAGAGGCAGCAACCATGGACTCGAGTGTGGGTAAGATGCCACGGGTGGTAGTACGGGCAGGGTAGCGAGTGTTTCGTTGATAAGTGAGTAGAGCGGAAGCAGGGTTGGTGTGGGATACAGAGAGGGTATTTTGAGAGGTGTGTTTGAGAGAGAGATCGAATTGAAGGAGGCGTTCATGGAGGGCATCAAATGATATGGTTGTGTCACGATGTTTAACAACTTCTACGAGAGTATGATAGATAAAATAGTCAAGACCACTGAGTACCTTAGCAATGACGTCTTCGTCATCCATACACTTACCCATATGAGCGAGTTCATCAATACACGAACGGATTTGTTGCATATAATCCGTGGCAGAGAGATCGCCTTTTGTGATGGTGTAACAACCCGACCCACCACCGTCGTAACGCAAACCCAATAAGATGGGTGCACACTTTTGGGCCAAATACTTGTCCTCACTTAAGCCTAAAAGCACAAGGCCTTGTTACTAAGTGGTGGGTGGAAGTTATTATAAACATATCACAAGCCTCACATTCTACCGATGTGGGACAACTTTCCTCTCACACTCTTGGGGTGTTACAAACTCCCCCACTTAAAGAACACACCGTCCTCGTTGTGCCTCAAACTTGACCACAACCAGGGCCAGAATCCTCCCCCGCTAGGTGTGTGACCCGGGTACTCCCGACCACAGGCTCACTACACGGTCGCAGGGTCGCTTTGATACCACTTTGTAACACCCCCATAATCCTATTCATTAGTAAATAGGGTTTTCAAGTAAAATTCGGATTATGGATGTGTCACAATTAAACCAAATGTGGTAGTAGTACCTAACCATGAAGTAAAATAGGTAATTGTCTAATGCAATTTAAAATCCAAAGGATAAAATACGATTACAACCAAATTTAAAGTTTTGCGGAAGCGAAATTAAAGTTCAACGATCCAAAAGAAGATAAAGCGTCAAAGCATTTGTCTTTGATTGAAACATTAAGCGCGCTCTCTTGTGCATCCCACGACTAATTCCCACGGGTACCTGTCACACGATCTGCTCACACATTTTGTGATCACCGCAGGTCCAAGCAAGGACAAAACAAATAAAAGGGTCAACATTATTGTTGAGTAAGGGAAACGATTTGAAAGGAATGCAAATGAATTAAGAAGGAATAACTTGGAAGGTCTTCATAAAATAATAATACATATCAAAATACTTCGAATAATTGAAGAACATAATATAAGGCTTGCCAACATTAAATCAAAGGAAACAATAATTTAAACGGTAAGATAAACAAAAGTATTCCAAATTATTCAAACTCAAACCAATCCTTCAAGATAGTTCTATTTCAAGAAAATCTTTCTTTTCCAATTATTTCAACATCGGTATAACTTTGGATAGAGGCCGTATGAAGTGTATACCCTCGCCCCAAACCGGATAAGACGAGAGTCACCAAATCATGTACTAAAACTGTCCTAACATCCCGAGTGTGCACACCCCTCTAAGGGCCAACCCCAAAGAGGAAGATAAGAGGACGAGGTCTCGATCAACTAACCCCCATCAAAAGCTCTGTATAGGAAATCCCTTTCACTAGGGACAACCTACCCCTCTACCAAAACCGTTTCAACCAATATGAAATTCCGTTTCCAAAACAAAAACCATTTCCTCAACATTTGATAAGTCATTATAAACTTGTAGAAAGCAAAATGGTTTTTGGATTTCCGAAAATCATAATTACTTATTTCTTATCAAATACAATATCCTTTCCAGAGATTTAAACAAATAAATCCTTGTCCATAATCATTTGTAAGGTAAGTTCAAACAATATAGATACTTAATATAACAAAAGATATCAATATACAAGATAGACAATAATTCAAACGGGTTATCAATAGGGTACGCAAAGGGTGTTTTCCCTTACCTTGCAAGCGGTTAAAGGTTAGAGAGCCTCTTCTACGAATCCCGACTCTACATAATGTTTAAAATAATAGTCACTTATATGAACGACCATTACTAAGCTACTTGTAGTAAATTATGCGATAGCTATACTTTCTCGGTTTTTACAGATTCAAAACAGAAACTTTAAATCGTCATATCTCCTTCGTTACTAAACGTTTTGAGGTGAGACCAGTGGGGTTTGGTTCCTTAGTGAGTCTTCCATCTTTAATGTATCAGTGGTCAGAGTCTAAAAACGTGTTTAAGGGGTCCAAAGTTACAGTCTACCAAAGTTGGTCCAAAGGTGAGTCTTAAAAAGTTACGGGGTGGTAAATACTCTTAACATGTCGAAACTCGTCGAAACGAAAGCCTACTACACTTTACATTCATTAAAATTTAACATGTGAAGAGATGGGTCACTGATTATTTTTATATGTATAACTAAATTACCCTTTTATGGAAATGTAAGCTTTTAACAAGTAAGACTAATTAGAACATTTTTCCAGAACACAACCGAAACTTGTAAACATCATATAAAATCCAAAACGTCATATTTTTGTGCATGGTTGGCTTTATTGGATTCCTTTATGTGTCTAAAACATATTGTTAGCCATGCATGTTATCTCAAAAATGGGTTTATCAGATCTAAAAACGCGTTTTAAAAAAAGTGGTCAGAAACTGAGTCATGAAAAGTTTTACATCATAAATCCTTCTTAACAAATCGAAACGAGTTGATTCAAAATACTATTATCATCTAGACTCAATTTAGTTTAACATATTAAAGATGAGACATTGATTCCTTTTATAAATAGGGTTTGATGACTCTTTAAGTGAGATCTAGTGATTCGGTTAAGCAGAAAACATGTTGTAGTATATGATTTTTCATTTCTAAACAGCACATGCAAACATCCTAATTTTTGGTGAGTGTTTTTATAACAACTTAGGGAAAGTCCCAAATTTTTATTTTCTGAAGATACTCATTTTAACATGTGATTTCAGATCTACTACATGCATGCTACGTTTTTGACAAAATAACGGTTTTTACTATGTTCAATCCTTTGCATGCATGGTTGTAGATTCATAAGTTCAAGTTTAGATGTTAAGTGATATGTGAATGCATGTTAAAAGGTTATAAAATCAGATTTGAAGAGTTCATAAGAGCTTACTTAGTGTTGAACTTCAAGTAATGGCAAGTTCCTCCTTCCTTACAACCATTTTCTTCTTCTCCTTCTTATTCTCTCTTCCTTACTCTATCCTCTCACTAAGTTTTGTGTAAAATATAGTATGTAATCTGAATATTTGTGTTTAGGAGGGATGGAGAAGGTGTTATATTAATTGGTGTGTTGAAAATTGAAAAAAAAAGAGGATATGGGGAGGGGGTGGCGTCACATATGGGGGACAAAGGGGAAAGACAAGCTTCTCATACATTGGCCAAATGTCTAGGCATGCATTGGTCCACATGTCTAGACATGCATTGGTCCATTTGTCTAAAGTGTACGATTAACGATTACGTGACGGAAAACAATGCATGCGATGGTTTTACGTGTCTCAATTAAGCGATACGTATATTGTCAATAAATTTCCCATTTTTTTATTGACGGATTTTACGGGTATTACAGATGGATTGGAGGCGATCTTTGAGTTGAAGTATGTGACCACGAGACGGGTTCGCGTAAGTTTTGCGAAGGAGGGTCCATATCTCTTGTGATGTCTGTGAGTTGAGGAGCAGAGGCGTAATGGTACTGGAAATAGTACCACGAATGGCGCCACTGGGCAACCTGTCTTGACGTTGCCATGTCGAGTAGATTGGGTTGTTAGTGACAGCCTTATTTGCATCTTCGACAGTGGCAGCGGGGCATTGATGGGATCCGTCCAAGTACTTGTAGAGATCGTACCCGAACAGAAGGTCTTCTATTGCCCGTGACCCGGAGCGATAGGTTGACGGGGTAAGTTGGGTAACCGTACTGAGACTCACAGCTATAAGAGGGGTCGATGGTTCAAGGGCGTTTTGAAGGATAGATGAGTTGCCAGCCTTTGAAAAAAAAAATTGCAGGAAGAACGAAAGTTTGAGAGGGAGGATTGATTGGCTCTTATACCATATAAAATTAGTATAATGAAAAGCTTAACTATTATTGATATCAGACTAAGGTTAAATACAGTAGTACATAGAGTTGTATAAGGAAGCAAATACTATAAACTAGGAAACAGAATATACAATCTAGCTAATTTACAGTAAGTTCAGATTATACAAAATACTAACTATAAACATAATATTCTCAGAATATTAGGATTCTGGAATATCTTCAATAGAAACAAGCACAATACCTTAACATAATATTTATAATATGTGTGCTTGTGTGGAAACAAGCATAATACCTTACGATATCCTAGAGGTTGTAACTAGTCTCCTACACTTTGTAATTCACCTTTTAATATAGAGATTTGAGTCAGAGTTGTAGATGCGTAATCTATTATACAACGTTAAATTACTTTTAATAATTTAGCGATCAAGAATGAATGATAAAACTCCCAAATTAAACTCAAACACAAAAATCTCCAACGATACTTATATATCTAAAAAGACTCAATAACACAACATTAGAATCTTTACAAAAGTACTGGTAGATTCTAAATCTAATAATATAAGCCTAAGAATCTACCTACGATCTAAAGATAGACTAAGTGGTTATAGTTGTTGTTTGAGTTGATATCTTGTTCCTTCAACGACTCCTTAAATAGACACTATTCAGATCTTTATAAACTACTCCTTAGTGGGAAGACGGCTGAATAACCGTCAAGCCATCTTAAAAAACATCTTCCAAGAGCTTGATGTAACATCTCCCACTCATCGTTCATTTTTCTTAACTTCATTTATCTTTATCGTAAATCAACATAATCAGACCCAATAAATTTTCGCAATTGCTAAATCCCGCACAAACTTTTATTACATCCAACACATTTTGTTTCTTTTTTTCCATCATTACCCTTCATTAAAAAAAACCCCAATCCTCCTCACACCACCCCTGACCGCCTACAGCCATCCTTCAGCCCCTGACCGCCGACCACTGGGCACCTACGACCAAGTTTACCATCGGCCACTCTACTATGTTGAACACCCCGCCAACGACTCGTTCTTCCCCTTTCCCCTTCTCCCTTTCTCAACACCTAATCGTCGTCGACCATATCGCTTCCACCTTTCCCTCAACACCGGTGACGACCACCTCTGAGCCGGCAACCACTTCTTCGTCGTCGATTAACCCTGTTGCCGGTGACTTACGACGTCGAACACCCCCTGCGCGGCCTGTCCCTTCTCGTTCCCCCTTCCCCCTTCCTCTCTTCCTCAATGACTCCATGGTCGTCGATCTCCCTTCTCCATCCCCATGGGCCGAGGACTAACCCATATATGTCATTGGTTAGTTTATAAGGTTGTTGGTTGGGCGGCAGGTGGGGATTCAGTGGTGGTTTTTTTGGGGGATTTCTAGGGTTTTTGTTTAACAATTTGTTCTCTTATTACGTGTAGAAATAACAGGGATAAAATCGGAATAAAGTGGGAAAAATGTGTTGGATTAAGCATTTTGCGCGTGTAGGATTTAGCACGTCCCTAAATTTTGGGTGGTGCTCATTCATATAAATGTTTTACTCAATCATGTACATAATTGGACATTTTACCCTTCCCATTTCACACCATCTTTTTTCAATTTTCTTCATCCAAATTACCAATTTGCCGTCACCACCAATCTAAGAGCCCTCCGCCACTGACTTCGTCTCTTACCCCTTTCGGTACTGTCGTCCCGCACCTACCCACTTTATTTCTGTTTGGCATTTTGATCTCCCTACTACGACGTAGATCATGAATAAATTATATAATTAAGATTTTAAAATAAGTACATTTCTCAACTTTATTTAGGAAAATAGTAAACTATTAGTTAGATATGAAATGTTGATGCCTAGTCTCAGAATCCTGTTTTTGAGAAAAATGTGCTTATGTATAGTCCAGCAACGATGACTACATGGATAAGTTAGCCGACATGGAGGAGACCGTCTGGCTAATCGGGGTTTGAAGGCAGGAGTATGATGGGTAATAATTAAGGGTGAGCAAAACCGGATATCCGTCAGGTTTTGAAATTCGGATCGGATATCCAGTTTTAAAAATATCATTTTTGACGATCCACATCCAGATCCGAATATTCGGATATCCAAAAATTCGGAATCCGAAAATTCGGATATCCACATTTCGGAAACCGGATTAGATCCAGTTTTAAATGCATATTAAAAAATTAACAAATTACGGTGTAGAATGAATCATTCAAAGATTATCACTAGAAAAAATTCATTTTTCGACTAATGAGTATATTTTGTGTTTCAAAACCAAACAGTGGCGGACCCAGGAGGGGTCCCGCGGGGTCACGTGACCCCGTAACATTTTTGGAATAAATTTTTTATAAGTATCTTATATGTATGTGAAGTTGTCATAGCATAGTTGGTAAAGGTAGTGAATATTATCTAGGTGGTCCTGAGTTCAATCCTTGATAGCAACATTTCACTAAATTTTTTTTTTTGGGCCCCAGGCCCACTTTGTTCAAATATATATGTAAAAATCGCTTCAACTGTGATTCGAACACATGACCTTCGGATGAATTAACAAATTCTAAACCATTGAACCACTTACTATTATTGTTAAATTAACTACTAATGTTAGTTATATTAACCAAAACAAATATTGTTTTTACATATATTCAAAATTTAAAATATTTTAGAGAAGACATTATTTTTTAAAAAAAAATATCTATAAGACTACTTATTATTATTTTTATTCTTTTATGTGTATAATAATAACTAATTTAAATAAAAAATTAAAAAAATGTAGTCTTAGACGTGCATAAAAATGCGCGTTAAAAAAAATTAGTGCCCCCTCGGCACCAATTTTCTAGGTCCGCCACTGAAACCAAACAAGGAAAAAAAAAGACAATGTGTATAATGAAAATCCATTTCTTTTGTCACACTTCTCGATTATGTTTATAACATTAACAATCAATATTTATCAAACAACGCAAAAATAATGGTAAAATGTTTTGGTTTTTTGGTTTTTTCCATGTTTTTTATTAATTTTTATGATTCGGATCGGATTCGGATATCCAATTTTAAGAAAATCACAATCCACATCCAATCCATATTATTCGGAAAAAACCGGATCGGATCTCCAATTTGAATGATATCCATATATTCGTATTATTTTTTTCGGATTTCGGATCGGATTCGGAAAAAAATTCGTATCGGATATTTTTTGCTCAGCCCTAGTAATAATTGGGGAAGGGAGAAAGGGAGGATTGAAAGGGTAATGTATGTCAATTTTATGAAAAAATGTCGATGATTAAGCAAAATGCGTACATGAAAAAGCAATTATGCAAATTTAATACCCTAACAAAAACTTCTGTATATAAACAACCAATAAATTGCATGTGTGGTTTACGGATGGTAGATCAAGTGAAAGCGAATTGAATTATTTACCTTCAATTCAAACAAAAGATATACGGTAGTCTCAAGTTGGTCATTTATGGCGACAAAAAGAGTAGAAGATTATTCAACCACAACAAATTTAAGACATGAATAGTATACAACTACACATCTTAAAGCCCCACGCACTGTGACAACCTCTCTTAATAGCACGTTTTGACGTACAACACGGTTTAATTTACGTCAGAACGCAAAGGTAGAAATATCAAATGAGCTTTATATAAATGGACTCAGTTAAGTAGATTACATAATACCATCACATTTAATTTCCATGGCTTCTAGGCTTTTTTGTAGAAGGAAGGGGCCTGGTGGTGATTACTGTGTTACGTCTCGTGACGACAAATTGGTTCTTACTCTTCCTGATGACAACGACCCCTATCAGGTTCTATTCTTTATTGTTTCGCTTCTTTCATACGTATTATATATACTTATAGTTGCGGATTATTGGGTAATTCCGAACAATATGCGCTTTTGCTAACTCTGTCAACCAGTGATGTTAGATTACTCAATGTTGTCCATGGTGATGAACTCTATTGACAAAAAAAAAGACATTAACTCACAGTGGTTCGAGTCTGGTTATTGTTGCTCGAAAAAAGTTCAATTTAATGATTTGTTATCTATGTTTCTGTGAAATCAGATCTGGCACAAACAGAAATGCGACGAGGGCTTTAATCTGGTTAACAAATACTCTGGTAATATGGAAATCGAACATTACGGAGTTGGTGATCAGGTGAGGTTTGATATGATTATATGAACCAATACCATGGCTAGTTCAACTTCAGAATAACAAAACTTGTCATGTATACAATTGTAAAATAATTTATAACTTTGCTCTAACAAACTCAATGTTTTGGTGTGAATAATGATCCAGTTACGTATGATCGAGTTAGCTTGGTTTTCCGATTCATCGTCTAGGTGGACGGAAATGGGAGACTTCGGGGATGGTTTTACCAGTTTGAGGCCCCTTAGGAATACTAGCTTGGGTATGGATGCTTGGAATGGTATCATCTTTGATGGCACAATGATCTCTCTTTATCCTAGTGCAATTCCCAGCGGAGTTGGAGAGAATGCTCAATGGAAACTTGTCCGTGTTTGCAAATCGAAACCTAAACAAGTTTCTACTCCCGCCCCTGCTCCTCCTCGTCCTGTGTATAAGCAGCCTAGTAACATGATTTACTGCTTAGCTGGGGATGCCCAGTACTGTGTTGCGATTCAAGCTGGGAAACTAGTTCTTGTTAGTCCTAATCCCCAGGATCCGACTCAGGTTAGATACTGTCGCAATTACATTAATCTTCCTTGATCAGATGATTTTATGAATCAATGTTGATTGTTTATACATTGACGTTTGTGAGTGCAGCAATGGTACAAGGATGATAGTCAAAACACTAAAGCCGGGAGCTTTATGCTTGTCAACAAATCTAATTTTCTGGCTGCAAAACAATTTTCAACTGATCAACCAGTGAGTTTCCGTCCCATTTTAGGATCGTTTCCTTCCATACTCATCGTAGACCTCAATTAAACGAGCCCACTCAAGCAGGCAAACCTCGATATTTGGACTATCACGACTCGTTTGCCAGGTCTTAATAATTAAGAAATTTAGTCGATCTAACATATGAATTGTCTGAAATTTGGAGCAGTTGCAATTGGTTGACAGGCCTAATAATGAAGATGGGATCACTTCAATGGACTGAAAGCGAAACCGACGGCTATGGTTATAGTTTCTTAGTGACGGTTAATAACAATGGCTTAGCAATGGATGCTCCAACTGGCAGCGGCAAATATGTTTCATTCTCTAAAAACTTGAAGGGTGCCAACCAGAAATGGAAATTTGTGCCTTAGTGTAAGTCGAAACTTGGCATATAGATTACTCCCTTTCTCAATCATTCGTTTCCCTTTTTATTTTTTGCGAGGAATATTTTAATCGAGGTTAAACAAATGATCATACGAAGATTAGTAAATTGTCAGCCCGCTGCATATTTAAAACTCACTGTTTCTGCATTTGTCCCAATGCAGGAAATGAGGAAATCTCATGCCATTCTGTGTTATTGGCATGCAGTTGGAGGAAAATGTGGTTTTAAGAATTTTCCTGAGATTGGCTATCTAACTATCTCTTGTGTGCTTCTTTTCTAGTTTGTACTAATAATCGAAATAGTATGAGACATCTATGGAATTTGGAAACTTGGAAACTTGGAAACTCGTACAAGAATTTCTCTATTATCTCGATATATTTTTACGACTCAGCGTCGACTCGTCTATGTTATGATGCTAAGGTCATTTGCATTGGTACTTAACCAATCTAACCATAAAACTCTGGTAAAAATCGTAGGGGTTTTAGTTTCAAGTCTCCTTAAGAGAAACTTTTTAAGTGTTGTATTTATGATTTATGGTTGAGGTTATACCTTCTAGACTACTTCGAGTTGTCATGTTTGAGTGGCCTACCTTTAATATACGTGACTTGCATGCTAATACGTATAATCGGGAGTTTATCTAACACGCACCAAATATAGTGGTTGTGAATTCTCTCGTCCTTAGAAAAACGTAAAAAAACAAAACCAAAAAATAGGAGCATAGAACAAAGGTTTTAAGGGCTTAAGAAAGACCTAAAAGATCTAAACTAATTTTTTTTCCAAGTTCAAAAATTATTCTCCAATTCCATTCAAATTTCCATTGAAGTAATATTTTTTCTAATTCAGATCGAACTGTTACAGTCGGAAGATTTTCAAAAAAAGGTATTACTGTCTTTGAGTTCTCCACTCCGGTCTTCAGGTTTTTCGGTTCGATTCCGGACGAATGGTAACACTTATAAGTGGTGAAGTTCGTTAGGACATACTTCCTCTTATTCAAAATAATCTTTCCTATTTCTATATTTGACAAAGTTTTATTCTTATTTTTATTACCTCATTCCACAACAATACCCTACAATATTTATATTTTATGCTTATTTAATCATTTCATCTCACAATAATAACCCAAGATACATTCTTTTTCTTCAATCACCTAACGCCACTTCAATACCTTCCCCTTATTTAATCCATTTTCTTATTTTTTTTTTACCTTTCCTCAATAGGTAAAGTTATATCAATTATGAGGGAGTATAATCGTAGGTCGTTCAATAATATTAATCTTCCGTACAAAATATTATAACTAAATCAAAATTGCTTAAGTGTGAATTAAAGGACTTAACTCACTTAAGGCCCGTTCTTTTGGATTGAAACTGAACTGAATTAAACTTATAGGAACTAAATTGAATTGAACTGAACTAAACTTAGAGGATCTGAACTGAACTGAACTTAGAACTGAACTGAACTGAACTTATAGGAATTAAACTGAACTTATAGTATCTGAATTGAACTTATTGAATCTGAACTGAACTTAAATTAAGTAACTTGAAATCCAAAAGAACAGCGCCTAAGTCCAACCGCTAAAAGCAATAGCAATAGCAATAGCAATAGCAATAATTGTTTTTTGTCTTAGAGTTGTCAGTTGTCACTAGACCTGTCAAACAGGTCGAACGGGCGGGTTGCGGGTCGGGTAGATACGGGTTCGGGTAAAATACGGGTCGGGTGTATTTCGCGTCGGGTTAAATACGGGTCATGTCTATACGGGTTCTGGGTCGAGTTCGTGTAAAAATACGGGTTAATCAACATATTTTCCTCGCATTTTTTAGAACTTCTTTTATATCGTAATTCTTACCCTATATACGTTTTCTATCCGCTTGCTCGTCTTAGTCAACTTAATTGTTACCATTTTTGCCCTTACCATCATCATCACCTTTACTAACTCGCTAAGTACAATAATGAGACTCAAATAAGATAACAATGATAGACGTGACATGTGATCTGAGGTGATAAGGTGGAAGTGTTGATGTGAAGTGCGGTTCAGTTCGACGTAATACGGTGAAAGTGACGGTATGACACATATTTTGAGGTGATGATGTGGCATGTGGTCCTAGGCAATTATGTGGAGGGAGGTTTAAGTGAGCGTGTGACACACATTTCGATGTAATGATGTGACATGTGGTCCGTCGAAATAATGAGGTGACAGTGCTAACGTGGAATGTAACTTGGCGTACTACACTAAAAGTAACGACGTGACACACACTTCGATTTGATGACGTGGCATGTGGTTCGAGGTGATGAGTTGGCGCTGCTGACGTGGAATGCAATTCGACGTACCACGGTGAAAGTGACGACACACTTTGAGGTGATGACGTGGCATGTTGTTTGAGGTGGTGACGTGACATACCGCATATATATACATATTTCTTCTCAAAAAATTATAAGTCATCAATACTTATGACATCGTATATTTTAAAAATGATATATTGTCTTAACCCAACGGTCAACCCGCTGCGGGTCGGGTTTTGACCCGCTATTTACGGGTCAAAACGGGTTCGGGTATCTTTCGGGTTCGGGTTGAAAAAACCTGGTCATTTACGGGTTATTTACGGGTCGGGTTACGGTCGATTTTTGGGTCGGGTCAGGTTTTGACAGGTCTAGTTGTCACCAATAACTCAAAAAAAAGTTCTTTTATTGCAAATAAAGTTTTGTTCTTAATTCTAAGAAATCAGTTTGTACTTATATTGAAATTTGGAGCGTAATTAATATATACTTGAAGATTGTTAAAATCCATTTAGATTTAAATAATTCCTATTTTCAACTAAAAAATAATAATTAATTGACTAAAAAATAATAATTAATTAATTATACTTATTTAATGAAAAAGTAGGAAAACGAGAAGTGAGATCTGTTTAAGAACTTTATTTAAAAATCATCTATTGTAGATTAAAGTTCTTTAATATTGAAACTGGTAAAAAATTGACATGACATAATAAGAAGAACTTTATATAAAGTTTTTCTATAGTTATTGCTCTAACAGTTTGTTGATGATGTAAATATTAAATTGTTTTCTCATCGCAAAAGAAGAAATGAAAGGTGCAAAATTACCAATAAAAGCATGTTAAACTAATTGCTCCCTTCGATCATTTGTGTTCTTATATTTCTTGTGCGTTGATAAGAGTGTTTGATAATAATAAACAAATGTGAACATAGTAAAGTGATGTAAAATAACAAAAATAGGGTAGTTAACCACGTTCTTAAAACACTAATACTTGTATAACGCGATTTTACACAAATATTAGTGTAAATTCACTGATTAATTTACATTCATATTCCTAAAGTAAGTATCAATAAATACACTGTATTTAAATGGTGTTCTTGGAATTACTCTAAAGTCCGTAATAAAGTGACTTTTCTTGGTGACACAAATATTAGTGTAAATTCACTGATTAATTTACATTCATATTCCTAAAGTAAGTATCAATAAATACACTGTATTTAAATGGTGTTCTTAGAATTACTCTAAAGTCCGTAATAAAGTGACTTTTCTTGGTGATACAATTAAAGTGACTCTAAACTCCAAAATATATACTTCTCTCTCTTCTTTGAGAGCGTTTTTCTCTCTTCCTTGAGAGCTTTTGATATTCCATTTTATTAATTCCTTCTTTACACCTTCTTTCCAAAAAACCTAAAACGTCCTTTTCTTTTCCTTCCCTATTGGCCAGTGCGTTTCTCTAAATTCTCTCACATGTTTTTCTGAGCTTTCGTGTCTTTATTGTTCTAATGATTAGTTTGCTTTGTCTTACATTGGTCTGTCAGATTTCTTGAGCTTCGTACTTCTGCAAACCAATCTGATTACTTGCTTTTGTCAGAACGTTTAGGGTTTCTTGGATGGTTTAGGGTTGCATGCAGCCTCTTTCTCCTATATATTGCTTGTTTCTCCTTCAGTTTTTCATCAACTAACATCAATTACTTTTGTGTTCTTTCTTTGTCTGCTGTTTTATTGCTCTTTTAATGGCCAACCGCTTCTCTGTTGGGAGGTCGGGTAACTTAGATGGTGGAAATGGGCATAATGATCATCATTTCAATTATGGAAGTAGTTCTCACAATCATCATAGTAATCATGGTCATGGTTACCATCAAAGTCATCCAAATGCGTCTTTTTCGCCTAATAATCCGGAGCATGTTAATGCATGGAGGTTTCCAAGGACGGGACCACTGTTCAACTTGGATCCACAAACGTTAGGTAAGTCTCGTGATTTTTGGAACCATTGTGTGCTTGGCTTTCTTGTTGATTATAGGGTTTTTCGTATTGAAAAAATTGAGCATGTAGTTCGTACTAAATGGAAGACAAGGGCTCCGGTTTCTGTTTTGAAAATAGGTGATTTATATGCATTCCACTGTGAAGATGAGGAGGATAAGGAGGATCTGTTGAAAAAAACCTATTCTACTTTTTATGGTGGTTTTATGGTGTTCTCACGGTGGTTCCCTGATAGTATTCCTAGGACTATTAGATTTCCTTATGCTGAAGTATGGGTTCGTGTGTGCGGTCTACCTTTCGAGTATTTGACTCATGAAGTGGCTAACATTGCTGGGCATCTATTAAGTAATCATTATGTGGTTGATGGGTTTGATGGTTATCTAGATAAAGATTATCTTAGGATTAATGCTAGAATTCAACTCAATGAGCCTTTATCTCCTGGTTTCTTCCTCTCTATGGATGGAGGGTATCTGTTGTGGATCCAGTTCAGATATGAGGACATATTCAAATATTGTATCCGTTGTGGTAAGGTGGGACATATTTCTGCATGTTGTAGAGAAAGTATCATTTCAATAGTTTCGAGTGTTAATGGCCTCTTGGATCATGCTCAAGGGAAGGGGTTTGCTGTGTTCCAAGCTATCAGTAACCACACAATGTTTAATATGGATTTGCGTGCAACTCCATCTACTACAAAGTTTGTTTCGTCAAAAATTAGGCCTGATGAGAGTCCTGAGTCTCCACCTGGTTTCCCTAATGAACCAGAATATTATGTGGATTTTGAGTTGGGAACCACTCCTGGGGGTAGGGTTGTGCTTGGGATGCGTTTTAGTGTTACTTCACAGCCTTTTGCTGGCCCTATTCTCTTCAATGTGGGTGGTCCTCAGGGAAATGCTGGTGTTCCAGAGAATGAGGGTGTGGGAATGAATGGCCCTAATAATTTTAATAACATGGATGGTGAGATTGATCCAGTTCCTACTTCTGCTGCCATGGATACTGAGGTACTTGTTACCCCTCACTAATCTTCTGCTCCTATGCCTTGTAGCCCTGACCATCCTGCTGTCAATCCTAGTTCAGTTCCTCATGTGGTGAACTCTTCTGGACAGGGTAATAATATTGGGGGACCTTCTGTTGGTGTGGGTGGTTTCCTTTTTGATGATGATGGGGTGGGGGTGCATAGTAACACTCAAAGTACTATACCTAATGTATTCAATAACTTAACCAGTGACCCTCTGGTCAATTATATGAACATTGATGGGGTGGTTAGTGATAATGTGGTGGATAAGAATGCTTATATTCAGGATGCTATATTAACTAGGGTTGAGAATGATTTTAATTGGGCAAGATTGGATGATGAGAATAGGGGTTATAATCAAACTTTTGACCCCCCTTCTTCTAGCCTTCCTGTTGTGTACTACTATGATTATTATAATGGATCTCAATATCCCGATGCTTCCCATCCTAATGAGGTTGATGAACAACAACAGCATGCACAGAATAGTACTGAACAGGATGGGAATGATGATGAGGATTTTGTTGATGCTAATGGTCAGTTTATGCAGCATAACTCTATGAATTCTGGGGATTTAGTGATCAATATTGAGGATTCTTCAAGTTCAAATTATTCTACTCCTGAATGGCCTTCGTTCAGTTCTGATTCTGTAAGTGATATGGCTGCGTGGTATAATAACTCAGAGTTTGGAAATGGTAATGGGGAGGTGAATACAGATTTGAGTCTTAACTTGAGTTTGAGCATTAGTCAGGCTGGAGTGGGGAATAACTCTGTTAATGGACCTGATGGGGATACTGCTACTGCTCCCATTCTTCTCTCATCTGGTACTGATACTATGGATATTTCTGCTGAGAATAAGGAAGCTTATCCTAATGTTGTTTTGCCTGAACCTGCTGTAATTCCTTCTGCTCATTTCATGATTCTCCCGCTGGAAATGGAAGTATCATCTGACACTGATTTTAGTGTCCCTAAGGCCTCTACTTATGGTGGTCCTTTCTTAATTCCAAATGAAAATAATGATGTTGCAGGGAGTATTGCTGATCAGAATCTACCCTTGAAGAAAAGAAAATGCCGTTCTGATATGGCAGAAGATGAGCTAGATGCACGTATTTTGGCCTCTGTTGGACATGCTAAGGCTTATCTCTCCCAGTTTGCTAAGAAGTCTAAGTTGAGTGTTGATGGTGATGGTGCTGGTTCTGCTGCTGGTCCAAGCAAGGGATTTTGTGTCAAAGTAGATGTTGAAGTACTAAGTAGCTCCAGTGAGAGCTCTGTGATCAGCCCTTTTAAAGGTGTTGCGGAGGTTGGCCTTGAGCAATCTCCTTTGGACCCATGAGTATACTCTCATGGAATTGTAGGGGTCTTAACGATGCTCTTTCCCCTACAATTCCTAAGCTTAGGGCATTGGTTATGGATAAGTCTTTAAGTGTCCTTTTTCTTTCTGAAACTAAATCTAGTGTTTCTCATGTTAATAGTATGATAAATAAGTGGGGCTATAAGGATGGTGTTGGTTTTGATGCCTTGGCACTTCGGGTGGGCTATGGTGTGGATGGAAGGCTCATGCCTGTTTTTCTTTTGTCTATGCTTGTAAGAACTTTATCAACCTTTTGAATGAAATGAAACAAGATCGGTTATGGTATCTCGTTCTTTTTTATGGTGAACCGGAGTTGGCCTTGCGTATGGATGTTTTTGCTCATTTAGGTGGGCATATCTCGTATTTTAAATATCCTTACATTATTTTGGGAGATTTTAATCAACTTGAATTTAGTTGTGACAAGCTTAGTAAGAATATGGGTTCTATTGGAGGAGCATTGGATTTCCACAAATGGCGTGTGAGCCATGAATTAATGGACATTCCATTTAAAGGACCACGCTTTACTTGGTGCAATAATCGAGAGGGGTTAAACCGTACGTATGAACGGCTTGATAGAGCGTATGGCTCTAAGGATTGTTTTCTCCTATTTCCTAATTTGGCCCTTCAACATCTACCTATTCAAATTTCGGATCATGCCCCTATTATTCTTGATTTTGAACTACTAAGTACTAAGTCGAAGAAACCTTTTAAAGTTGATCTTTGGAGTATTGAGAATGCTGATTGTTTAAATATTATCAAGAAAAGTTGGAAAAAAAACTTCTATGGATCTTCTTCTTTTCAGTTGAGGCGTAAATTGTCTCACACTCGGGGTAGGATAAAGACTTGGGTTCTTAATAAGAAAAAGGAATGGCATGGCAAATGGGACTGCTTTGATGAGGAATTGTCTGATTCTCTTGAAATTAGCTTATCTACAGGATCGCATGCTCAGTTTGATGCTTGTAATGATCAGGTTACTGAATTTGCAAGGAATGTTGCTCTTTTTTGGAAGCAAAGGGCCAAATTAAATTGGGCTAGCTGTTGACGGGGATACATGTTCGAAATATTTCTTTAATTGGGTCAAAGGTAGAAAAGGAGTCAACTTTATTCATGGTATTAAGAATTCTCAGGGTGAGTGGGTTTATGATGCCGGTTTGGTGGCTGCGTTGTTTCATGATCATTTCTATAGGATTTTTAATCCGAACCCACGGTCTTCTTCTTCGTGTAGGATTATGACGGACTCTGACATAAACTTATTTGATCATGTTTTGGTTAAGGTAAAAGAGGACGATATTGACTTCCTCAATAAACCTTTTACGGCTAAGGATGTCCGTAGAGCGGTTTTTCAACTTGGTGCCCTAAAATCTCCGGGACCGGATGGCTTCCCTGCAGTCTTCTTTCATAAATGTTGGTTTTTCGTGAAGCATACGGTCACTGCTGCTTCCCTGGAAGTCCTTAACTCTGGATGCGTTCCAGCTGAAATGAATAGGACTTTTATTGTCCTTATTCCTAAATGTTCTCATCCAGAAAAGGTGGAGGATTTTCGCCCCATTAGTCTTTGCAATGTTATTATGAAGGTGGTTACTCAATGCATCACTAATCGGCTATCGAGGGTCATGGAATATCTCGTTAGTGATTTTCAAAATGCCTTTGTTAGAGGCAGACATATTTCGGACAATATCCTAATTGCTAATGAGGTAATTCATAATATTAATAATCATAGGGTTGGTAAATATGGGCGTTTTGCTTTGAAGCTAGACATTAGTAAAGCATACGACCGAGTGAGATGGGATTTTCTCCTTGACTCTCTGCATTGTTATGGGTTTCCGGAACGTTTCATAAAGCTCATTATGAGTTGTGTTTCAACTGTCTCCTATGAAGTCTTGTTCAATGGATCACCTCTACAACAATTTCGTCCAAGTTGTGTCCTTCGTCAAGGAGATCCTCTATCACCTTACTTATTTGTCTTATGCATGGAAATCCTATCCTATAATGTCACATCAGCTATGAAGTCTGGGGATCTCCAGGGTATTAAGGTGGGTAGGGATAGTCCGCCTATCTCTCATTTATTTTTTGATGATGATTCTATCTTCTTTCTACATGACAAGAAGAATGCTTTCCGGATCTTGAGGAGTATTGTTGATAAATACTGTGTTGTCTCGGGTCAGTTAATGAATGAGAGTAAATCTGGTATGCTGTTTAGTCCTAATACGTCTTTGGCTTCGGCTCGTACTGGATTAAGAGTGTTTGGCATCAAGTCAAATAAGGGAATTGGTAAATATCTTGGTATTGAGACTGATTGTGGTTCATCTAAACGACTCTTCTTTGACGATATTTTGGATAAAGTGAAACAGCATCTTTCTTCTTGGAATGGGATTTTCTTATCTTCAGCGGGTAGGTTGACCTTGATCTCTTCTGTCTTGTCCGCTCTCTCAAATCATATTCTATCGGTATTCAAAATACCGGTAAGTGTGGCGAATAAGCTTAATGCTATTTTGGCACATTTTTGGTGGGCCGGATCGAGATCAAGTGCTACTATTCATTGGGCTAGTAGGAACTTTCTCAGTCTTCCAAAGTCTGAGGGTGGTCTGGGTATTAGAAATATTGATTGTATGAATCGAGCTCTTTTGGGGAAAATCGCCTGGAAGATTCTCTCTAGTAGGGAATCGCTTATTAGTAAAGTGTTTTTCAGGAAAATTTTCAACAATTCTTCTCCTGATAATCAGGATCAGGTCAAGAAAGATTTGGGTGTCTCTTGGGGTTGTCAGGGGATTCGTATTGGTGCTAAGGTGATCTTGAATGGAGTTGGATGGAATTTTTGTGCTTCTTCTTCACTTGGTATCTGGAATACTAACTGGGTGAATGGTTTGTCACCTCCTTTTCTTACCAAATTTGGTTTTCCTCCTCCGGTTCATATGCATTCCTGGACTATTGCTCATCTTATAAATTCCAATAAAACTTGGAAGGAGGATCTTATCTTTGATATCTTTCCTGAGGACTGGGCTAGGATGATCTGTGCTTTGCCTATTAGTTCATCTACTAAAATGGACGCTATCTTTTGGAAAGCCTGTAAGGATGGAAACTATTCTGTCAAATCTGGATATGGGGTGTGCCTTGCAGCCTTTTTGGAGGATTTTTGCACTAGTACAGATCGGTTGCGTGCTAGTCCGAGGGTTAAACAATTTTGTAAATCCCAACTTTGGACGCTTCCTGGGCCTAATAAATGGAAGATTTTGATTTGGCGTATTATTACGGACTCACTATCGGTGGGATCTGAGTTTGTGAGAAGGGGCATTGTTACTTCAGCATCCTGCCCTCTTTGCTCTAATGGTGGTTCTCTGGAGACTGTGGCTCATCTTTTCCGAGATTGTGAATGGACTAAACGAATTTGGGCCTCTTCTCTTTTTGGGATTAGGTGTGATTCTGATGCACCAATTGCCTTGAAGGATTGGATTATGAATTGGTTCTTCCTCTTTAAAAAAAGGGAGGATTTCAGGTTTGTTGCTACTCAATTCATGTCTTTTTTTTGGAGTATCTGGTGTATTAGGAATTCAGTGATTTTTGGAGGAAAATCACCTTCACCTATATTCTTCTTCCACTTCCAGAAGTCGGTTGCTGATCTGGCCTTATCTACTATTGTCTCGAAAGATTGTTCTAGTATTGATTTTGGCTCCCTATGTCTGAATATTAGGGAATTTTTTTCCTGTTGTTCTTGTTAAAGGTGCTGAAAACTGCTTGGCCCATCGTGTTAAGGTTGATGCGAGTTGGCTTCCTTCTCTTAAGGCCTCTGCAGGTTGGATTGTTTATAATCCTGATGGTTCATGCTTGGGATCTTTCACGGCGCGCTTTAATGCTTCTTTACCCCTTCTTGCTGAAGCGTTGGGCCTCCTTTTTGTTATTAACTGGGCCTGTCTTTCTGGCACTCTACATTTGGATATTGCATCTGATTGCCTCGGTCTTGTCTAACAGCTTGCGGGTGCTGCTAAGGAAGATATCAGTATAGTAGGTGTTCTTCGAGATATTAGATCTATGTTTTTTAATTTTCATTGCTTAAGTATTAGTTTTATACCAAGGTATCTAAACAAGGTTGCCCATAACCTTGCGAAGGCCGCTGTGTAATTTGGTATAAGTTTACCCCTGCCAAAAAAAAAAAAAAAAATTAAAATTATTATATTATAAGGCTTGTTTGGCTACCCACTAAAAAATGTAGAAATTTAATTTAAATTCACGTGAATTGCAAAATTGACATTTTGTTTGGTTATCTCAATTCACACGAATTTGAAGTTCCTATAAATTGCAATTCCTACATAATGGGGGAGGTGACTTACCTAGGAGTCGTTTAGTTGCATGTAGGAATTCGTATTGTCTAGGAAATCGTAAAACACATGATTTTAGAATTTATGTGAATTAGAAAATATTGTTTGGTTGTCATGTGGTTAATGCAATTCATGTAGGCATTTTCACTTACCTAGGGGACCTACGTATGCCACTTTCTCCATTATGGAGGAATTGCAATTCATGGGAACTTCAAATTCATGTGAATTTGGGTAACCAAACAAAAGTTCAATTTTGCAATTCACGTGAATTTAAATTCCTACATTTTTTTAGTGGGTAACCAAACGACTTCCAGGTAGGTGAGGTTGTCTACCTGAATTACACTTCTACATGACAACAAAACAATATTTTCTAATTCAGATGCATTTTAACATCATGTGTTTTACGACTTTCTAGGTAATATAAATTCCTACATGCTACCAAACGATTCCTAAATATAAAAGATTTGGTATGAAATCTTATCTATATAAATACTGAATCATTTATCAAGCTGTGGTTGCGCCACGTCATTCATCAAAGCTTTAATTTTTTTTTAATTCACTTAGGTGGGTCCCGCATAATATTTGATGATTTTCCTGCCCCATAACCGCCCAATATTCTACGTATTCTAAATAAATGCCAAAAATCGTAGATTCAGAAACATTCCGAACATTTTTATATAAATGATGAATTTAAATAATTAGAAATACACATTATCTGCGTGATAATTAGACCACAATTTAAATAATTACAATATTATGATTAATAACAATTTACAACAATAAAAAACCGAACATACAAAATTTTAAACAAGATTAAAATAACGTAATATAAATATACAACCAGGAAAAATGTACAAATTCAAATATTCTACGAAAATCAAATTATAAACAACACCGTTAAAATTAAAACTTAAAATCAAATATAAAAAGGTAAATGTGGTCCCACATCAAAAAAATTGGATTTTATTTTTGGAAAACCTTTTCGTTTATGTTTGTACGTAAAATTTTACGTTTAAATTTATGAAAACTCACGGCTGTTGTTAATAAACTAATACAGAATACCCTGTCAGAAAAACATGGATAACTGATTCTTCTAAAAAAATTAAAAGCTACCATAGTGGAATTATATAAATTATGAGATCTAACAAATATTATGGCATAAAAACTCGGCTATTTGTGGTTAAATTATCACATCGTTTGAATAATAACAAGATCTTAATTTGGTTATAAAAAAACGAATATATCTCTTTACGAAAATTAATATATTAAAAAATTATAACATAAAAATTTTTCGGATTTAACAACCTTAAAAATATTGAAAAAATAATAATTACGGAGTTTTAAAAGCTTATTGATCTGAAAGTTTTTAAGAAATGAAAATAGATTAAACTAATATTACATACAATATAATTTTTATTTCAAAAGATAATTTACAATTAATTCAAAGATATAATTAATTTAAAAGTTGCAGAGATATTAGTTTGTATACGTACATGAATCTTTAACAATGTTTTAACCCAAATATGTTCAACATGATGCAAATTAACATGTTTGATGCAAATAGTAGATGGTAGTGAATTAAGAACACTAATAAGAAATAATTAGATTAACTTGAAAGTGATCTCAAAATTGAAGGCATAGAGGGTATAAAGAATATTTTGTAAATAATATGGACTATTATTTGAAATAATCTCAAATTACAGAAACGGCGAGTATCAAAATAGCAATGTACCGTGTCAGCAGAAGATTAAGGTTAGTATGTGTTTTTTTTGTGCAAGAAGGTTAGTCTCACATGTATTCATCCATAAAGGGAATAAAATGAGATTGGTTCTTACAAAGTAAAAGCCAAGCAAAAACAAAGGAGAAGAAACGTCCTAAATTAGAGCGTTACATCCAACCATCTACGTATACATGGATCATTACTCGAAGAAAGTCTAGTTTTAATGGCAAATTTGATATCCTTGGCTACCTACTCCACAGGAGTGTATCGCCCCCCAAAAATACAATTGTTGCGCGCCTCCCAAAGCCCATAGACCAGCCCTGCAGTACAACAACTAATCAGTTTCGTGCGCCAGTTCTGACGAGTCCTGGTCCCCACGAGCTTGTATAGCCAGTTTTTGATGTTGGTGTCAGATTCTGCTCCAAGGATGCCAGCCCATGAGAGAATAATCCTCCTTGTTTCCTGTGAATAAGTGCACCTGAAAAAAAGATGGCGGTGTGTTTCGGCCGCTTGCTTGCATAAGCAGCAGCGATTCACTAAATGGTAGCCTCGTTTACATATAACATCAACCGTTGGGAGCTTGCATTGGACAGCTTGGGAAAGTACAACACGGTGCTTTGGGGTAATTTCAGCAACCATTATTGGTTTCGTCCACCCGAGGACTCTATTTTGGGGTCTAAAAAGCTGGTAGGCAGAACTGACCGAGAAGTTGCCCTGATAGACGCATGTTTCCAGGAGTTCCAGTGCGTTATTTTTGTCCCCTGCAAGGGCAAGCAACGCGTCCTTGGTTTTGACAATTCCTTTCCAACTTTCCGCATGGTGTGGGAGGCATTTGGCGTCCCAAAGATCACGGCCTTGTAGGATGTAGGCACGTATCCAGTTAACCCAAGTGCCATCCCTTTGATGGAGAAAATTCCAAACCCATTTACTCAAAAGCGCTTTGTTCCAACTAAGAAGCTCCTTGACATTAAAGACCCCCTCTATCCAAGGAGTGCATATCGAGTCCCAACTTTTGAAAACCATTTTCCGTTGCCCTCTATCTATACCCCAGAAAAAGTCCTTGCAAAGTTTGTTGACGAGGTTGGTCACATATTGAGGGAGTAAGAGGACTGAGCACCAGTAGTTTTCAAGCCCGAAAATAACCGAGTTGATAAGTTGCAACTTACCGGCGTAAGAAAGGAGATTTCCCGTCCATCCCTGAATGGAAGCTTGTATCTTATCTGTCATGAGGTTATACATATCAGAGGAGAGCCTGCCAGGATTCAAGTTTATGCCCAGATAGCGGAATGGAAAAGAGTCCTCTTTATAGCCTGTCAAGGAAGTAATTTGGCTCTTAATGAGAGGATGGACTCCTCCAAAGTAGATGCTAGTTTTGGAAGGGTTTGCGTGCAAACCGGACACCTGAGCGAAGTGCTCCAAGCATTGAGCTGCCGCGGTAACAGAGGGCACGTCACCCCGAAGGAATAACATGAGGTCATCAGCAAAAATGAGATGGTTTAGTTTCAGTTTGGCACATTTGGGGTGGTACGAGACCTGCCTGATTGTGTGGAGTTTCCTTAATTGTCTTGACAGAATTTTCATTGCAAGGACAAAGATGTATGGGGAAATGGGATCCCCTTGCCTTATCCCTGCCTTTCCAGGGAAGAAACCACAATGATAGCCATTAACTTTGAGAGAGAACCAAGTAGAAGTGATGCACCCCATGATCCAAGAGACAAAAACATTTGGGAAGTTTAGACCCGAGAGCATATTGCGTATAAACTCCCATTGGAGAGTGTCAAACGCTTTCTGAATATCTACTTTGATGAGGCTTCTAGGAGTGGCCGCATTCTGGTTGTATTTTTTGATGAGATTTTGGGACATCATAATGTTTTCGAAAATGTTGCGCCCTTTGATGAAAGCGGCTTGCTCAATCCCCACAATGTCAGGTAAGACAAGCTTCAATCGGTTAGCCAGAATCTTACTGATAGTCTTGTATAGGACGGAACAACAGGCAATAGGCCTAAAATCGAGGACCGAGGAGGGGGTATCTTTCTTGGGGATGAGGGCAAGGGGGGTTGTGTTGACTTTCCTCATCATCCTCCCCTTGGCAAAATATTCTCGGACAGCTGCACAGAACGATTCCTGGATCAAGTCCCAGGAGCCCTTGAAGAAAGCAGAAGAAAACCCGTCCTGTCCCGGACTTTTGTTTGACCCAATGCTGACGAGAGCAGTCTTAATGTCAGTGTTACTGATGGGGGCAGTGAGGAGGGCACCAGCTCTTTCAGAGACTAAGGGACCAGACATGAAGGTGTTGGGATCAATTGGAACAGTAGTCGAGGTATTCCCAAGGAGCTCCGAGTAATAATCGACAAAAGCTGCATTGACATCATCTACCCCATGTTTGGTGTCTCCATTCTTATCATCAATAACCCCAATGGTGCTCATGTGTTTACGTTTAGCAATTTTGGCAAAAAAATTGCTAGAGGGGCTGTCACCATGTTTAATGTTGCTGATTTTCGCCCTTTGGGCAAGCATGTCTAGTTCGGCATTGCTAATATCCCTATACTGTGTAGTATATTCGCGTTCCAGAGTGATAAGCCTTTCGTCAAAAGGAGACTTCTGGAGGCTGGTTTGACAGTCTTCAAGGGCCTGTTTTGCCTTAAGGACCCTATCATTCATGTCGGAATCTGTACTGTGGAGGGCTTTGAGGGCAAGACGAACAGCCTTGAGTTTCGCATAAAGTTTATGAGTTGGGGTACCCTTGCATGGGGTTTGCCAAGCACCTTCGATTAAAGATGAGTAGGTGGGGTGTTGCTGCCAAATATTTAGGAAGCTGAAATGCTTAGGGGGCTTGATGGTATTCTGCTCAATGGTAACAAAAAGGGGAGAATGGTCAGAGATGCCGGGTGGGAGGCATTGGGCACAAGAAGTGGTGAAAGTAGCCAGCCAAGGTGGGTTCATGAGGACCCTATCAAGTCTAGCCCAAGTTCGAGTTGTAGCTCCTTGCTTGTTAGTCCAAGTAAACTCAGCCCCGGTGCTACGCATGTCGTCTAAGTAGCACTTGGTCAAACAAGCGTTGAAATCAAAAATATCATGAAGGGATGGTGGATGAGGACCTATTCGTTCATTGAGGCCCCGAACAACATTGAAATCCCCAAGGGCATACACTACTACAAAAACGGCTTATTAAGGCGCTTACCTAGAGGCGCTTATCATAAAAGTGTTGAAATTCGAGTAAAATAGGGAAAATTCACGCACAATTGATTAGCGCCTCCTATTACCGCCAAAACAAATTAAAAGACGATATATTCCTTTTCTCATTCCTCCTAGACTATAAGCCACTCACTGTAAGTTACCATTTTCATTTTCTCAGAAAAACCAAAACCCTAGAGAGAAAAAACCACCATAATTCATACTCTTCAGAAATTATGACGGGGTAATTGGCAAGCTAAGAATTGAAATTCTCATCAAAGTTTCAATCAAGTATGAAATTCTTTTCTATTGTTTTTGTTCTTTAATTAATTTGATTCTCTTGTTCATTTTTTTCATCGCTAAATTGGGGGCTGACTCTCTTTGTTTCATGTAAATCTACCAATTTACAAAAAAATCACAATTTCATGCTTAACTAGGTACAATTATGTAGTCTTTTTTATCACTTTCGGTAGTGCACTTTGCTTTAATAATGGTTATTGTGGTAAAATAAACTTGCTTCGATTTGAATTTGGTGATGTATCGATCTGGATTTATTCGAAGGAATATTAATGAGTATAATTTTGTATAGTTGTTGATTGATTGAAGTTAATATGTCAATTGTATTTGTTTCCATGTCTATTTAGTTAAAACAACTGAGGGTATAGTTTGAGAAGTTTGTATAATTGAAGTGATTACGAAACAACTATACAGAGCAAAAACTAGCTAAGTCTTTTGCTCAAAACATTCTAGTCATTAGGCGGGTGGGGGAGCTCTGTGCTGAAATGCGTGGAGCGTATCAGAATGGAGGGGAGCAGGGGACTGGGAAAGGGGTTCAGAATAGGATCTTGCGAAGTGTGGGAGTGGAGAGAATGGCGGCAAATACTCCTGATCAGCGCAGTGAACAATGGATTCCACCTGCGAGAGGGAATCTAAAAATCAATGTGGATGCGGGTGTTGTTGCTGGCATTGACGTGAGCGCAGGTGTAGTGTGTCGGGATGAGCGTGGGGAGGTGTTATGGGGGCTGACTGAACAGAAGAGGGCAGGAATGGAGGTGCAGGATGCGGAGGCGGAGGCGGTCCTGGTGGGACTCCAAGAAGCCAGACGTAGAGGGTGCAAGGGAGTTGTGCTGGAGGGTGACTGTCTTACTGTGATGACGGAGCTAAAGAATCGGGCTCAGGCGCGTAGTGGTATTGGGTTGATTTATGAGGACATTTATTCCATTAGTCGTTTTTTTGATAAAGTTATGTTTTGTACTGACAATGTGTCTTTTTACCCAATTGTGTTTGTATGCTTACAAAGGTTATGTTTTTTTTGAATTCACAGGATGTTTATTTGCCTTTTCGATTGCGAAAGATGAAGCACCCAAGCTAGGAACAATCATAGGTATTGATCTTGGTACTACCTACTCATGTGTGGGTGTGTATACCCCCTTGTTTGATTTTAAACGATGTTAACTTTGATCGGTATTTTCACAGTATACAATAATTAATAAGAAAATAGTTGTTTTATAAAATTAAACATGACTAATTTTATATCGTATATAAAACCATCGTCTGACCATCGAAGTCAAATGGGTACACGAGATGGAGGTCGTTGTATCTTGTTTTTATAATGAACTGTGAATATTAGTGAATAGCTGCTTACTAAGTCTGTAAATGTGCAACTTACTTGAATGATTCCCAAAGGCAAGCAAGCGAGGATGCAGGAGTTATCGCTGGTTTGAATGTTGCTAGGATCATTAGTGAGCCAACTGCGACAGCCATTGCTTACGGTTTGGACAAGAAGGATGGTGAGTAACTGTATAATGAGTAACTTGTTTAATTTTCGAAGGAATATTAATGAGTAACTTTTTTTTTTGGGTAATACTTATTAAGGTAATCGTTACTGTACAAGTTCTTAGAACTCATCATCTCTCTCACTATTTGCATCCACTTCACAAAGAGATGTATAGTATGCATGCTACTAACTTATTTTCCTCCGCATTTCTTAAAGCGATACATGAAAATACTAAGGAAAGCTTTAGCAGCATTACGTCTGAGCCTACTCCTAGAAATTTCACATTTGAAATGCTGCAACCTCAATTCTGTGATTGGTTGATAAATGAGGTATTGTGCTTGGCCTCTTTTCATGTCTTTATTTTCTTTATCCTGCTTTATTTGGCTTTCCATTTTATATTCTTTTGTTTGAAATATATTTGTTTAGGTAGAAAATATTTACAGGTGGGTTGATGACACAAGATGCAAAATCATGAGGCCTAATACAATGAATCAATTTGGCTCTATTTTGGATGATTTTGGCTTTGAAACAATGCTTGATAAGCTGATGAAGGACTGTATACGTCAATATCAAAAGGGTAATATTCAATTTCACTTGTAATACAGTTTGTTATAAATATCTTGATCATCTCATCTTTTTTTTGATTTGACCTTAAATGTTTTCTTACTTCTATTGTCAATAATGGTAATATGTCATGCTTATCTTTTATGAGTATGTGCTGGCCGTTTCTGTTTCTTGATGGAATGGTCGACCGATTATATTTGATATAATATTAAATAACATAGTAAATTTGGTAAATGACTTACATTGTTTTCACTTGAATTTTCAGTAATTCTATGTTCAAGTTGATGTATGTATCGTCAAGCAGAAACTTCATCATAAGGATTGCTCAAGGGACGCCGCTGAAATGTATTGCTAGGATGCAGCCGGTAGTCACTCGTTAGCGTTGATGGACGGATAATAGAGAACTTTGTGTAAATAGTAGGATATTTTTTTGACGTACTTTTTATTTAAGATACATTTATTCTTATTAGGTTCAGACATGTATTTGACATTACAGTTATTTAATATTAAGATATGTTTGTTTCTCGAAAAATTGTGTAGTTCTTGTTGTGATAAGAAATATGTTGAAGGTAATACAAAAGGAAATGCAGGTGTAATAAATAATCTGTAACATTGTTGGTTGTAGTATGAAAGCAACGCGAAAAAGCGTGTGAGAAGAAGCACAGTGGTGCGGCATAATAACCCAAGGGTCAACGTTTAATTGAGGCGCATGGAAAGCGCATGATCTTCTCTGGCGGCGCTTTAAAAGCATTGGTGTAGTCCACAAATAGCGCGTCAATGTTAGCGGCGCTATACTTATGCTATACCGACGCAATAAAATAGCGTTGCAAAAGAGGTTAGCGGCATAGGCAAATGCGGCGCTTTTGAAAGCGTCGGTATATCCCATTACGACGCTATTTAGCGTCGTCATAAGTGACTACAAAGCGTCGCAAGAGTCCATTTCTGTAGTAGTGGCAATCCACGGTTGGTTCAGGGAAGAGATAGAGAGAAGCATGTCCCAAAGCCGAGCACGGTCACGTGCATCATTCATACCATATACAAAAGAAATAGCAACTGTAGTTTTGCTTGTTTTGGAGGTGACATTGCAGTGGACAAGTTGGCTGTGGACAACTACATTCGAAATCGTCACAGAGGAGGATTTATAGAAGAGCCAAATCCTCCCGTTGTGGTTGTTGCTAAGGATTTTGTAGTTGGGGAATTTATTCATGATACTTCTCTCTTTATTGGCCTTGACATGAGTCTCTAGTAATCCAAAAATGTCAAGGTTGTAGCTACGCAAAAAATTAATAACCTCCTTATGTTTAAGAGGGTCATTAAACCCCCTAATGTTCCAAGAGGCTATCCGCATTTTTGTCAGGGGGGTTGTTTCCCTAACTTCCACTATTCCCAGCTCAACATCGTTTATGAATTGGTCTGCCAAGTTATCAGAATCTGCCAGGATATTAAAACTGTTTTGTGTAGGTGTGTTTGTGGTCTGGTCGCTTTTTGGTGGGGATTTGGGCTGTTTTGAGGGTTTGGAAGGGGTGGTGAAGCCTTCCTCAATTTCAGTGGTCTGCCCGGGTGTTGTTTTTTCATCCGTCGCCAGTGTGCTTTCATTGGCTGGCTTTTCCTTTTGTTTCCAGGCGGTTTTGGGGGGGCATTTTTGTTGCTTCGACAATGAGTGTCTGTGTGTCCCATTTTTTTGCAATGTCCACAATAGAAAGGCTTCCATTCATATGTTATTTGTTGGGTGAGTTGTCCATGGAAGGGGGTATTGAGGATGATTTGTGTTGGTAGATCAGTGGACAGGTCTGCTTCTACCAGTACCCTAGCGAAGGATAAGCGTGCCTTTGTAGTGGTGGTTAAGTCAGCGTACAGAGGTTTGCCCACCTTACTTGCGAGTTTACTCAAGACAGTATCCGACCAAAGAAACGGGTCTAAATCAGGGAAGAGTATCCATATAGGGACTGTTGAAATTTTATCCATCTCTTGTGAGAACTGTGGTGTCCATTGCTTAAGAATGAGCGAGCTAGTTCCCATAACCCAAGGCCCCCCTCGTAGGACTTCATCAAGGTCGGTTTTATTAGAGAATCTAATGGAGAACCACCCTTTCCTGAAGTACTGTACAACTGGCTGTGAGACATGGTTCCATGTCTTCGAGGTAAATTGCTGGACTTGAGCTACAGAGGGTTTTGCACCAAGTATGTTGCACATTAGCGTATGTTCCCAAAATTTAAGTTCATCCACGACATCCTCCTCACAAATGTCTATCTCGGTAGAGGAAGCACTTTGCTGACAGTAGTGCAGACTCATTCCCGGTTGTGCTTTAGCAACCTTATTCCAACTCATGACAGGGGTGGGGATTGGGTTGTTTACGTTTGTGTTTCCCTCAACCAGCCCCGAAGGCGATTTCCCAGTGGGTTTTCCGTTTCCATTAGGTTGATTAAATTCCAAGTTTGACTCTTTCCTAGCATCATTGTTAATGCCCAGAATACCCGAATCAGAGGTTTCCCCCAATTCACTACTAATTCCCAAATTGAAGACATTCCCAGAGCTTGGGTGTTTTGGTTCTGTTTCCCTAAGGGAACCATCTATATCCTTAATTGTCTCATCTCCCACTTTATTGGGGGTGTTAACAGTGGACTTCGAAGTAAATGACGATTTTGAGATCTAAAGGCTGATGAAATACATCATTAATTACTAAAGGAGAGTGAGGAATATCACCTGCAGAATCGTGAGCTTCGTCGGTTTCGCGAGTGGGGCTAGGTGACGGTAGGTGTCGACCTCGGCCGCGGCCGCGAGGCCGCCCCATGGCTGCCGGAGCTGACTGAAGAGAGAATGCGAATTGGGGTCAGAATCGCCAGACGTGCTTCTCTCCCTTCTTGTTTATTTTTTATTGTTTTTTAGTATGTGTTTTTTAGTGCTTAATTGATACAATATAAATTTATTTCAAATATGGTGTCAAATTTTTATTTTTAATGCGGACTCAATTTAAATTTGAGTAAATTTTTTTTATTATGGTTGTTTAGGTATATTTATTAATTTGGAGTTACTATTAGTGGTCGACAAATTACGTAGGATGCAGAATGTTACTCCTCAGATATTTTTAACTCGACCAAAGTTAATCGAATTAAACTAATTGAAAGAACGATAAACTAATCACTATTTTAAAATAAAAATAACAAATTATATTCGCATTGGCGTTTAATTTGTAATAATGATTCTAAACAAATTTTGAATATTAAAATTTTAATAAGCAATCCGTGCATTTTTGCACGGGTTAAAACTAGTTTTGTTAATAAGGGAAATATTTATGTAACTTTGAGAAAAAAAAATCCTATATATAAAAGCAACAACCACGGTGCTTAGGTGTCGCACTGTGGTTGAAAGTTCATTTTTATTTTATTTTAAAAACGTGGCCCATCATGTTCTCCACTCTTTTTTATTTCCTATGCAAATTATTTTATTTTCATCTACAACAATAAATCTGACAAATTACTCATATGTGTAGATTGCATATATTAAACAACTAGATTAAAAAAATCATTAGTAACTTTTATAGTTAAATTAATTATGGTATAAATAGGAAAATTATTCAACAATCTTTTTTTAAAATACCTATTATTATAGGAAAAAAAAAGACAAAAAATAAGTCAAATAAAGAGAAAACGGAAATTGTTATCAAAAACAGATTGGATAGGGTGAGCATTAACATGAAAAATATTCACATATGACATTACAATTGAATAAGTCACTACATCTATGGTGTTGAATTGCTCATGAGTATGATTCACATAAAGTATTCACATAAGATGAACTCCGTATGAAATAAGGAAATAACTAAGATCGATGGATAAATTTAATTAAATCGAAAAAAAAACAGAAATATTTTGATAAAACGTAAAAAAACATAATAATATGAAACCCGAAAATATGGACAAAAAAATATTCATATGCCTAATTTTTTTAATTAAAATCTGATAAATACGGCATAAAAATTACTCCGTATGAAGGATTGCAACGAGAAAGAGGAATTGGGACATTGCGAGTTCAAATGATCTTGAAATGACGAGTGTAACAGATTAGGTGAGACAGAAATCAAAAAATAAGGCGGCAAGATGGAAAGTACAAAATACGGAGTAGTATGTTATGGAAAGGTAGTTAGATTTAGGGTGAGAGATGAGAGAGCACAAAGTTGTATGTGTGGCTATGGTGGGTTGGTATATGAGTCGTTAATAGCATGTCTTTGTACTTGGTCTGTTTTGGGTAACCTCGCTCAAAGTAAGTCTACGTTTTGACCCTTTGTGCCACAAAAATTACCATAATTTCAAATAGTTTTACGGGTTATGGTTTTATATATTTTCTTATGTTATTCATTTATTTATTTCAATTAAATATGTTAAGAAAAAAATTTAAAGATATGCGACAAATAAGTATATTTATTAAAAATTAAAAGTACGTTCTTCCAAATTCACGGGTCTGTGTAAATTGAAACAATTATAAAAAAATTGCACGAGATTGTCTCCCATTCAAACAACCGAAAAAACCACACGCGGTAATTTAAGCATTCTGGTGCAATTAGCAAGCTTTTGTTTTACACATGCTTACGTATTATAGTTGTAATGCACGGCCCCGTATTTCAAATTCACGCATACATATATAGTATGTGTAACTTCCATATTTCAAATTTTACAATGTGTGTGTTTACACGGGTTCAGATTACAAATTCTTGATCAATCACGCGCTTTACGCAATAAGTTTAATACACAGATCCTAATTAACAGCCAACATGTGAAAACAATCATGTGCAATTTATAGGTCATTATTAATACATGAGCACTAATTAACATTCAATACATGTAAAACAATTACGCGGGTTTATACCGTCTTATGTTGACATTTTTGTAATTCAATTCAAATAGAATAGTGTCTTTCATTTGAATTTTCTTAATATTTTCCTAAGTCAGTGTCTACACACGGCCAGCTCTATGTAGCCATTTCGAGAGTCACAAGTAAAGAGGAACTACAGATTCTTATTTGCGATGATGAAAAACGCGCATCCAATTTCGAGAAATTATAATACAATTGTAATTATGATTGTACATCATTAGTGCTCTTTATGTTGTTTTTTCTTTTCTACTTTTGTTATGCTATAATATATGACTAAAAACAATTGTTTTTTCTTTCCCTATTTTAAAAAATATCTTCAGATATTGAACCACACTAACTAGGTAAAATATGACCTTATTTAAAAAAATAATTTATATTGCACATTTTTTTTTACAATATTTTAAATTACAAGCCCGTGCAATTTGCACGGGTATAAGACTAGTGACAAACTGACAACTAAAGAAGGAATCAATGGTGTTCAAAACTCAAAAGTAAATATAGAAGTATTAACTTACGATTTACAACATTTTCCTTCATTTCCGTGTTTTCTCTAATCCGAACCATCATCACCCGGTCCCCGGTCCCCGGTCCACCCCGTATGAAATAACTAATCCCATAAAACCCAAATTCAGAGCTTACATTCTTTTCCCGCCAAAGCTTGAAGCTCATTTCAAACCTCAACAATGGCGGTAAACTTCCTCACCTTGAATTGCTACTCACTCTCCATTCCACTTGTAGTCTTCCTAATCACCTCCTTCTTTTCTCTTTTCAACGCCGAATCTTTCGTCGATCAATTTTCTCACTCTTCTCTTCCTCGATCGCTCACCACAAATTTCTCGAATCATCGTATTTTGCAAGTTTACAACGATCAACAGCAAATTCAACTTGAATATGATTTCTATCGTAATTCTTGTCCTAATGCTGAGTCGATTGTCTACAAAGTTATGCACGATGTTTTCGATGACGATAACAAGATCACTGCTCGTCTTCTTCGTCTCATGTTCCATGATTGCTTCATTCAGGTTGATTTCAATCTATTTCTTTTCATAATATTTTCATTTCCAGGTTGATTATACGGATTTCTTGATTTCCTCTGTGTTTCGATTGCTGCTGTTGGTAATCTAGGGTTTCTTGATGTTCGGGTTGCGATTGTTAACTTCTGTGCACGCTTCTTATTAATTTAGATTGTAATTCGTCGTAAAAGGCGTTAATTAGTTTAGCTTTTACTCGAATCAGTCTATTAATGTTGAAGGAAATCAATTTTATTTGAATTTATGTTCTGAATTAAAGATTTTTCTTGATACTGAGCGTAACACAAATCGCGGCATTAATTGCGTCGATTCGTTAATTGATTTCTAATTAGACCATTCCCAAGCAAGAAATCAATTTAATCGGGTCAATTGCATATTATACCTTAATCTCCCCTTATTTACCTCAAATTGGGTCGATTTGTGACTCAAATTGACTTGAGTCAATTCTAATCGATTTCTTAATTACAATTAACTTGACTCGACCCCATATCGACCTCCCAATCGACCTTGCTTGGGGATGGTCTTAGAATAACATTTTTCTTTGTATTAAGAATTCGTAAGTTGATAATTTATCGGTAATGGTTCCTAACTGTTCTTGGCTTCATTTTTAGAATGATTTGCTTGAATAACATGAACCGATGATTTAACAATCAATTTTGTATGGCGATATTGCAGGGATGTGATGCATCTGTGCTGCTGGATGACAGTAACGGGAACCTAAGTCATTTAATTGAGAGAAACGCCATCCCAAATAAAACACTGAAGGGGCTTGAGGTCATAGATATAATTAAAGACACGTTGGAGATCGAGTGCCCTAACACTGTATCCTGTTCAGACATCATTTCTCTGGCCACTAGGAATGCCATCATCTTGGTATGTTGGTAAATACAACATCGTTTGGCTTGTTATTGCCATTGCTGTTATCTCATAGTGAAGCAAAAAATTAGTGTAGCCTGCTTCTGCAATGCGTAGTGCTTATTTTACAGTTTATTTTAATAGTGGACTGTGGTGCATAAATATGATACTGTTTTATTGTTTGCTACGAGTTTTTCAGAGATACCGGCGTACTGCTTGTTTCTCACTGGCTGCAGAACAGTGTAAACTAAAAGAGCTGAGTAGTATATATATAGTGTTACTGACGAAATTGAAAAGATAGAACAACATCGGCACGTGTTCATTTGGACACTGAGACATGAAAAACTTTGCATTGAGTTTGTGATGTCAATTTGTTAACATTCAGCAGTAGCTTTATCTGATTGTTTCAAGTACAAAGGTTTTGCTTAGTCTCTTGGTTTTCCTATCATAGTTGCCAAACTTGTTCAGGTGAAAACATCTTTCCATTTTGAGCATGGAAACGATTCATGCTTGGTATTGTAGTTGGAGACTCTAAAATGTACATGGAGCTGGGGCCTGATTGTTATCATGTCGTTACCTTACTGCGTTACTGTCAATATTTGCCGCCCTTGTATGAAGGTTCATACATTTTTTGAGCTACATCATTGCTTGAAATTTTCATGTTTACACCGTGCTTCAAACTGCTATTTAATTCTAACTTCATACTGCTGTCAGTTTCAGTATTGGCCTAGTCTCGAGTGTGAAACTTTTCATTATATAATTTCACTTCATAGCAGTTATCCCCAGAAGGATAATGGCAGACGCAGGATTTCGGTTTTATGGGTGAACTTTAACATCATTGATTTCTTGTTTGGTATCTTTAATTACAGTCTGGTGGGCCCTTTTTCCCGGTCCTCACTGGTAGACGAGATAGCCGAGTTTCATACCATGATGAAGCTAACAGTCAGATACCAAGACCTGACAGCAATATATTTGAGACACTCTACTTATTTTCACAGAGAGGTTTCAACGAGAAAGAAGTCGTCAGCCTCTTGGGTACTTCACCTCTCTCACCTCGATTTTACAGTGACATGTAACATTGATTATCTTTCTCGTCTTTTATATATTTATTTTTCTTGCAGGAGCCCATAACATTGGAAAAATAGGATGTGAATTCGTTCTAGACCGCATCTCCAACTTCCACGGCACTGGAAGACCCGACCCCACAATTCCTAGAGATTTCATGCTTGAAATAAACAAAATTTGCAACGCAGATATATCTCCAAGTCCTTCCCAATCCAGGCTTCGGAATCTGATAGAGTCAACAACAGGCTTGTCTTATTTTCAGTCATTAGCGCCATTCATTTTCTCAGGCTCCGGCTACGATACACACTATTACAAGAGCTTGCTCTTGGGACGGGGTTTGCTTTTTGCAGACCAACAGCTAATGTCAGATCCCAGGACTGCCAGGCTGGTAGAAGTCTTTGCATCAGATGATGGCTCAATCTTTCGTCGAGAATTTTCAAAGGCAATGTTGAAAATGTCTAGACTCCAATCTCCTGCTGGATCCCAAGGTGTGATCCGGACTAAATGCTCACTTCCAAACAGCAGTTGATCATTACTCAGATACCCATATCTAAGTATGAAGCAGTCAATCAGGTCGACCTCCTCACTTCCTAATTTCCTGTATATAACTAGTGTTGTACAGGAATCCTTGATTCGTTTTCTGTCAAACTCTTATGGTAATGTGTGAACTTACTTGTAAAATGGAAGCAGTATTCTTGTTACGATGAAATCTCTGAAGGTTTATGCGTCTATTTGTTTCATTTCCCTTGATTTCTGGTTTAAACCACAGCAAACTATGCAGCACATTTGCAATGCCCCTTTGCTTAAAATCAGCACAATAGTTTTGTTCATATCCATTTCCATTTATGATTGAGGCAAATGTTACTATTTTTCTGAAGTATGGTGCAGTTCTAGAAGCAATCTTATTATGAATCGTCCATTTCACACTCTCGTTTTTGTTTTTTCTTTTTCACAAAATTTTGAAGTCGTGTACTCCCGATCCCTACCCTGAAATGGGAGTTTAAAGGCATTGAGGTAATTATATTGTTGTACAAGTAGCAGTAGACTAATACTGAGTATATCCAGAATTTCATTATTCAAAAAAGTTTTACAGCTAGAGAACATACTTTAGGATAAACTAATCTTAAACCCGTGTAAATTGCACGGGTTGGCTACTTCAAATGTTGTTATTAACTTATTACCAAAGAAGGTAAAAAAATAAAAAATGATGTTTCGATTATAATTAAGGTATTATTAAATATTTTTAATTTGAATTATGATTTCACTACTTTTCAACCATGCAAAATTGCACGAGTATGTTTCAAGAATATTGATATAAACACTTACAAATATTATCCAAAATACATACATATTTTATACTCTATTTGTTTTATAATGATAATAAGTTAAAAACGTGCAAAAATTATATGTGTTTGAAGCTTACACATGTTTTAAATCCGTGTAAAAAATGCACGAATGCAATGTTAAACACATGATATATATTATATTAAATCCAATTTACGGAAAATAATGCATAACTAAAAATGTAAATATCCTATAAAATAAAAACAATTATCAAAATTTAAAAAGTTTGCAATACGATTCAAAAACCATAATTATAAGATTAATTAAGACAATCTAAATATCATTTTAAATATTGGAAAATTTCATGGTAGACTACATTAATTGTTATATATATTGAATATCAATAATGATTTAATCTACAAAAAATTATATCCGTTTAAATATATTCATGACGTAAGTAATAGCTTATTTTAAAAAAGAAATTCTAGTATTTTCCATTTACAGTTAATTTATAGTTGCATTTAGTATTTAATATTTAAATTTCTTGGTAAATTGATAGTTTATTACTATCTAATAACTTCAGTCAAATACTGTTATTTTTGTAACAACACTAATTTTTATCAATTGGTGTAATTTTTGGTATTTTATTTACAACTTCATGTTATTTATTTTTAGTTCACACTCTCGTTTATATTTTGTATTTTATTATCGTAATTTATTATTGTAGTTTGAAATTTAGACCGAATTTCAATCAACTGCCGTAATTTATTGTAATGTATTATCGTAGATAAAATTTGGCCCTAATTATTTTCGAATGTTCTTGTATTTATATAGAAAATATTGGTGTAATTTATTATCGTAATTAAAACTTGGCCAGAATTATTTTTTGATTTAAATTATTCATTATTCATTATTAATTAATACATACGTACAAAACACATACGTATGTACAAAACATAAGCATATAGTATGTTTTTAATTAAATAATTTTGTATTATTTATCGTGGGTCCCACATTTTCTTGTAAAACAAATTTATGTGATGACGTGGATACATAAAAATGCTTGAAATGTTTTTATATTTATATAAATAAGATTTGTGTAATTTATTATCGTAATTAGTTTTGACCTAAATTATTTCCGATTTAAATTGTTCATTAATATTCCCTTCTACACATAATAACTAATAAGTGCCTCATTGTCCATTTCGGTCTATTTATCAAAGTGTCTCATTGTCTATATTTAGAAAACTTTTATACTTATTTTAATCATTTCAAACCACAACAATACTCCACCTTACCCCACAACACTACTTATTTATTCACTCTACCCCAATTATAATCAATAAGACCATCCGCATCAATGAAATTTCACCGATTTTCACCCTATACTTTTTCATTTTTTTTCTTTCTCCAATTCACCATCCACCTCACATTTATACTCACCACCAAAATTCACCAAAATATTTCAAAAAAACACTCAACTTTTCTTCTCTTTTATACTTTATTATACCCCACAATATCCACATCAACATTTCACTATCTCATACTTATATTTATTTTTATTTCATAATAATTATTAATAATCATATACTTCATTCGATCCAGACAAAAGGTAACGGACGGAAAAAGTGGTTATTTAAGAAAAAGGTGGAAAAGTAAGGGGTAAAGTTGGGAAGTTTTGTCGAGGCCACATTAGTATTGTGTGGTTAATTAAACATTGACTTAAAGTAAACAAAAGTGTTTAACATACTACTAACATACACATTCAAAAATCCCCTCCAAAAATTTTAGTGGGAAAATTTTACTGTACAAACATTTGGGAAAAGTTGGATTTGCCGCTTAAATGAACTGTTTTATAACTCCAATACTGACATCATCCATTATTACATCATCCTAAACAAATTACAACCTTTAAACACTGTCACTACAACTATAAGTAACACACTGTTTTACTTGAAGAACCAAATTTTTATCCAAAATAATCTTCAAAACATAATCCCCCCTCACTGCTTTTTATTTACCTTTGCTGTAAAAAAAAATCAAAAAAATAGATTAGTAGGTCCATAAATGGACAGAAAACACTTAAAAAGAGAGAGAAAAGGAAGGCCTTGCTCGTTGGTTGTTGGCGAACTGCGTAAAAGGAGTTGTTGACAAGGGAAAAACTGCTGAAGTAGCACTGAAATGGTCAATATCTCGGAAGACCGTATGAGTTTGGTGGAAAAGAGTAAGAGAAATATTAAATGATGAAGCTTTCCGTTTACCTCGTCGACAGTTGGGCAACTCTAATGCACCAACGGTGCCAATAAACATTGAAATGATAAGGAGCATGCCTTTCAAGAATCGTTCATCAATGCGCAAAATAGCCAAAAAACTGAAAGTTGTCTTTGGTACGGTCAAACGATGGGTCGTGAGAGGTGAACTAAAAATACATACCAATTTGATACACCCTACACTAAATGATTCCAACAAATTAAGAAGGCTTTTGTTTTCACTTGCTTCAAACTTGTGACGGATATATCCGTCAGAAGGAAGACCTATTAGTAGTAGTGATACAATTGCAATAAGTCTCACATTTTATTTGCTACGTGCCTCTAATGTTGTCAAACATATTATTCCAATAAGTCTCACGTACTAATATTTTTCTATGATTTGTGTATGTAGGTCAAATGTAATTAATTTGTTTGACTTAAACAATGAACCAGAAGATGAATTATGTGAGTTGATTAATAATGGAGAAGATGTATTGATAAAAATTCTTTTGAACCCTTTGTTGGTCATTGTTTTCTAAGTGAAGAGGAGGCCTATTTGTTTTATGAAAATTTTGCTAGAAAAAGTGGGGTTTCAATTCGCAGAGGTAGATTTGAAACTAAGAACGGAAAAATGTTCAGGCGAGATTTTTTCTGGCGCCGAGAAGGATTTCCTAGAGTGAAAATGGTGGGGCCTTCTAAGGAGCAGCGAAACAAACCATCAACGAGGTGTGGTTGTAACGCTTTTATGCGAATAACTCTACAAAAGTCATGTGAAATTTTTTCTTGAAGAGTGGCATGTTACCCAATTTAATTCACATCATAACTATCAACTTTTGTCACCTATTCAAGTACGATTTCTTCCTTCTTATCGCTCCATATCAAAAGAAGATGAACAACAACTTATGTTGTATAAAAATGCTGGTCTTTCAATCAGGCAAATAATACGAGTGATGGAGCTTCATAAATATATGAAGTATGGGGATTTACCATTTTTTAAGAAAGATGTTCATAATTTTTTAGCAGAAAGCGACAAGAGAATTTGGTCTACGACGCTATGGAACTTTTTGAATTTTGTAAGAGCGCTAAAATTGAGAACCCTAACTTTCAATTTGATTTTACTATTGACAATGAAAATAGACTTGAGAATATATTTTGGTCACCTACTTACTGCTTTGATTTGTACCAAAAGTACGGAGATTCTACTGGGTTTGATACAACTTATAGGGTGAATTTATTATTTATATGATATGATTTTTGATTATTGGCCTTGATAATCATGGGAGGACTATATTATTTGGTTGTGCTCTTATCCGAAGAGAAACGCAGACTACTTTTTGTTGGTTGATAGAGGTACACATGTTCTATAAATATCTCCCTTTTTACGATGTTGTAAAGTTATAATGTTATATATACTTCTTACACATTTTTTACTTGTTGTTAGACCTTTATTTGTTAAACTGATGAAGAAGCCGCCAATGACAATTATTACTGATCAGGATCCATGGATGTCAGAAGCAATCTCCATAGAAATGTCATCTAAAAAACATGCTTATTTCATATGGCATATTACATCTAAATTTTCTACTTGGTTTACGGCTCTTTTTAGAAATCGATGTTTAGATTTCTATAGACTTTATCAATTAGACAATGTTGATGAATTCGAATAAGAGTGACCTCTTCTGGTATCGAAGTTTAATTTACAAGGAAATAAGCATGTACATGGTTTATATAAGATTAGGCAAAATTGGGTGTCGACTTACCTTCGTGATTATTTTATTGGTGGTATGACAATAACAGGAAGATGTGGGAGTGTCAATAATTTTGTGAAACGCTTCACGGTCATGTTTGACTCAACTTATTAAACATGTAAATATTTGAAATCTTTTATTATTCTACATTTTTAATAGTATTTTCTTTTTATCTATGTTGATACATTTCTAACTGATTTCATATAAATTAGCGCATATTGATCTAGCAGTTGGGATATTGGGCAAACTCAACTACACCGCCATACCATGTTGGATACATATAGGGATCTTCTTTGCGAACTTTATCATCGTTGGAAGAGCAAGTGTATAATTTTTTTACAACATTTTCTTTCTAAAAGTTTCAGGAAGAGTTTGAAAGGGCTACACAATATACGGTATGCGGAGATCACACTCATGTTTTCATTGTTCAACACTTTAAGGAGCAACGTACACAAAAGCATAATGTCGTTTGGAATTGCGACAATATTAGTTGTAAGCTTTTTGAGTTTTGGGGTATTCTTCGTCGGCATATATTATCTGTATTCATACATAAAGACCGTTTTGAAATACCAGTGAGATATTTACCCTTACGATGGTGTCGCGATGAGTTCCATACCATGGTAATCGTTCCGCCGATCAATCAAAGAATTTCATATAGTGAAGTATTGAGTTCTGAAATCATTAATTTGGGCGAGGATAATCACATTCGTAATCCTCCGGTTTCGAAAAACTAAAGGTCGTCCGAAATTCAGGCGAGAAATAGGTGGAAAAGAAGCTGCACAAAGGCAATCTAAAAATTGTTCTTTTTGTAAGAAGTCCGGGCATAAAATTACAACTTGTCCGGAAAAGGAGAACATTCATGTAAATATCGTCCCGTTTGCTACTAAGAAGAGGAAAAAGGACTCCCAAATAAGAGAAGGCTTAAATCCCATTTTTTGTTTAAAGGAGTAGAATAAATTTAGAGACTTTTATTGTATCATTTGAAATTTTTATTTTGTATCTTCAAATTTATTTGAGAAGATTAAAATTGCTTTTAGTTATTATGACATTCATGGATCATTTTCATTATACTCAATTAATATTATTTTAGTATCAACAAATTTCAATTAATTGTTTAGGTTGATTAAGGAAAATAGGTGTTTAGGTAGAATTTAAAAAAAAAATCAAAAATGAATGAATGACACGCTAAGAATGACGTGTGGAATGAAATCTGAGGAGAGAGGGAGAAAAATATTGAGGAGATACAAGAATATTTAGGAGTGAGATTTATGAGAGAATTTAGATAACTAAAATATTTTATCTATGGATAATAAGAAAATAATAACTAACATGTGCCTAATTAAGTATTAATGTATGTCTATAGGGCACGCATTAGTAAAACCGTTGATATTTGACTCCTTTTATAGATGAGGAGAAAATATGAATTATGATATTTTTTTAAAAACAATGCAAATTAGTAAATAATTACAAAATGTATCGTTGGAAACTTTGTAAAATGTTTGTGTTGGATATTGGCGGCATGTACAATGCTATCATTCATTTTCATTTTTGCTGCATCATATTGAATGCTACTATTAATTTATTATTAAAAAAGTATAAGAAATTGCAAAATGACATGATGTGGTGAAAATTATCACCAATTTTACACTTTCTTTTTCTACTACTTTGTCCACATCACCCATTTTTCTTTTTTTCACCAACCTCATGAAAATGGGTGAAGAGCCCATTGTGGGTGCTCTAACACCTTCCCTATCTTCAATCTTCTTATACCACACATTATTTTTCATTATTTAACTACTTTTCTTAATTTTTGTATCATCCCAACAATAGGACACTTATTATGGCTAATATGGAGTATTTACGTACAAAACATATACGTAAACATTTACATAAAAAAACATAAACATAGACGTTTTAAAAAAATTAATAACGTATTATTTGTCGTGAATCTCACACTTTTTTTAAAAAAAATATTATATGTGATGACGTGGATACATAGGAATGCTGAAAATGTTCTTGTATTTATATAGAAACGATTGATTTAATTTATTGTAATTTATTATCGTAATTAAAATTTGTCCCCAATTATTTTCGATTTAAATGATTCATTATTCGGTATTCATTAATATTATTTACGTACAAAACATATATGTAATGATTGACGTACAAAACATAAACATAAAGTTTTTTCAATAATTAATTGTGTTATTTATCGTGGGTCCCATATTTTTTGTAAAAAAATTGTATGTGATAACGTGGATGTATGAGAATACTTGAAATATTTTTGTATTTATATAGATAAGATTGATATAATTTATTATCGTAATTCAATTTTGCCTGAATTATTTTTCGATTTAAATTATTCATTATTTGTTATTCATTAATTTTTACATACAAAACATACACATAAATATGTACAAAACATAAACATAGAGATTTTTCAGTAATTAATTATGTACTCCCTCCTATTCTGGGTTTTCTTCTCATTTGGAGAGGGCACGATACTCAAGGAAAAATGTTTTTTTAATGAAGAAAGAGTTGGGTGGGGTTTGGAATAGGAGAGAGGAATAATAATTAGGAGTTAAATAATGAATTGTGGGCCCCAAACATTGATGAAATGACTAAAATATGGGTAAAAAAATTGGGTGGGGTTGGGTGATAGGAGGGAAAAATCAATAAAATATAATTAAAAGTTACCAAAATAGGAAAGGGGAAGAAAACCTGAATAATACGTTTAAGGAAATAGGGAAGAAAACAGAGAATAGGAGGGAGTATTATTTATCGTAGGTCCACATTTTTTGTAAAAAAATGTGATGACGTGAATACATAAGAATGCTTGAAATATTCTTATATTTATATAGATAAGATTGATCTAATTTATTATCGTAATTAAAATATAGCATGAATTATTTTCGATTTAAATTATTCATTATTCGTTATTCATTAATATTTACGTATAAACCTATACCTAAACATCCCCTTTCTATAAAAGTAATAACATTTAATGCATTCTATTGGTTGATTTTTTTAAGGGATAAATTTTTTTAAATTTGTGTAGGACCCTCATTTTCTATGAAATATTTTATTACGCTCTTTCTTCTTATCATTTTTAATTATTCTCTCTCCCATATAATTTAACAATAAAATTTTATTGTATATTAAAAATTACAAATAATTATTACAAATAAAATAAGAATAATAAATAAGTTACATATTAAAAACACAAGTACGAGTAAAACAAATTAGGATAAAAAATTGACAATTAAAAGAAATACACAACTATATAGATAATAAAAAATTACGGGATCAATATTTCTAATAAAAAATCTGTTAATTCTAAAATCATGACAAATAAAATTTATCTTTTATATTATTAATGAAATAGATTGGATTTTATGGTGGAAAAAATGGCCTATTTTAATACTCCCTCCTATTCCATATTTTCTTCCCTATTTCCTAAAACGGATTATTCAGGTTTTCTTCCCCTTTCCTATTTTGGAAACTTTTATTCTTATTTTATTAATTTCTCTCTCCTATTATCAAACCCCACCCACCTTTTTTACTCCTATTTTATTCCTTTTTAATGCTTTAGGCCCCACAATTTCTTATTTAATTCCTAATTATTCATCCTTCTCTCCTATAACCAAACCCCACCCATTTTTTTACACATATTTTATTTCTCACCTTAATATTTGTGTCAAAAACAAAGGGGAACAAAATATGGAATAGGAGGGAGTAATTTATAATTTAAAATAATTTATATATATGTCTCACGTAATTTTTATATTGAATTATATTTGTATTAATTAGTCAAACAAATTTATGAATAATCAAATATCTAAAAATAGACATGTACATTTATTCTACAGGTATAAAACTAGTTTACATACAAAACATAAACATAGACGTTTTACAAAACTTTATTATGTGGTTTTTGGTCGTGGGTCCCACACTTTTTGTAAAATAAATTGTATATGATGACGTGAATATATTAGCATGCTTAAATGTTCTTACATTTGTATAGATAAGATCGTTTTACTTTATTGTAATTTATTATCGTAATTAAAATTTAACGTGAATTATTTTCGATCAATTATTATTCGTTATTCATTCATAATATTTACCTACAAAATATATACATAATAATTTACGTACAAAATATAAACATAGATGTTTTTCAGTAATTAATTCCATGTTATTTATCGCGAGTCCCATATTTTTCGTTAAAATAAATTTGTATGTTAGGACAACGTGGATGAATGAGAATACTTGAAATGTTCTTGTATTTATATAAATACGATTAGCTATTAAATAATTTCCCATTATGAGAACATAAATTTGGAGCAAATGCACAAAACAATTAACAAATACATGACAGACTACTGCTCGTATGACGACTACCCTTATTAACCACCTTAGTTCTGCCCCTGATAGTTGATACATACATGATACATCATAGATTGACACCATAAGATAACTAATACAGTATATAAACAACAATTGTTTCACACTAAATTAAAAGACGCTAACTTTGGAACATCCAAGATTGATATACTTCGTACTCAATTAGCAACAAGATTCATCATCAAGACAACTTCACAACCAATCAAACTTAACATATATGAGTTCAAACTTAGCAAACTGATCTCCATGTCCAACTTTGGTTAAAACATAACATAATTGAGTTCAAACTTTGTCCAGACAATATTAAATTAAGACGATTCATAGAAAATAAAAAACAAAGTAACGATTATCCGAACATTAAAATAAACAAAGCATCGCCAACTTTTCCCTACGGTAAACGTGGAACCTGCACGTAGGGTCTCGGATGGCTTGGTATAACGATGTTGGCTGCCTATTGTTGTAGTGCGACACTAGCCGCATAATCCTCTCCGCAATAAGCCTCGAGAAGCAGGATGTGTCGCACTACGTTCAACCCATTCAGTAAGAAACTCCTATTATGGTCACCATCCACATTCTGATAAATTCGTAATGTTTCAACGACTTCATTAACGTTGAACAACGAATCGTCCTTGTATTCCCCCACGATACGGTAAACGTGGAACCTGCACATAGGGTCTCGGATGGCTTGGTATAACGATGTTGGCTGCTTATTGTTGTAGTGCGACACTAGCCGCATAAGCCTCTCCGCAATAAGATTCGAGTAGCAGGCTGTGTCGCACTACGTTCAGCCCATTCAGTAAGAAACTCCTATTATGGTCACCACCCACATTCTGATAAATTCGTAATATTTCAACAACTTCATTAACGTTGAACAACGAATCGTCCTTGTATTCCCCCACGATAAAAACAACATGGGAGAACGGCTTACCCGTTCTTGGATCCTCCATCTGCAACGCTCTTTCCATGTAAGGAGTTTCACCACTGTTTGAATAATCAATGAAAATCTTAATCACAGTCATGAATGTGAAGCAACTAAGACGCTGTCCCAAAATATTTTGATACAACCATCGAAAGGTGGAAGGTTGATCGATTCTCAACATTATCCAATTCCATAATGGGACACCATTCTGGTTCGCCTTCATTAACATGTCCCAAAATTTTCTCACTTTTTCACCCGCAAACTCGTGCTCCCATTATTCATGGTTTATCAACGGCCCCAATGGTAGCTGAATAGGCAAATGACTCTGTGAAGCATACGAAATCCGGAAATTATACCTTACATGAGTACTTACAACCGTTATGACACAAGATTCTGGAAACAAAGAAACCACATTAATAAATATGATAATTTATGAACATCAAGCTAATGTAGTGTAACCAGTCCTAAACTACTAGATCTATATAGCCGAGTAGTTTTCAAGGAAGTTAGTACATATAGTTAACGTAGTAGTATATAGGTAGTGATTCTACTAAGCCAAGTTGGTCTGACACTGAGTTCAACAAAACCAGTTTTATTACCCGTGAATTTTACGGGATTATATATATTGTCACGTTGGTAGTGTTATGAAAGCTCATATTTACGGCCGCACTAAGCCTTGACAAAACCGATTCGTAAAAAAAAATGTTTTTATTAATCAATACCTACATTATCATAATATATAATCAAAATTTATTTTACACAATTTACTAAACATTTGTAACAGATTATTAATATTTTGCCACAATTATTGTTACGTTTATTAGTATTTTGTCACGATTATTGTTATTTTTATTGTTTTGAATTGTTTTTCCTATGTAATTAATTCGACCTAAAAGAACTTTGTCAAAATAAAAATTTCGAAATCTTTATTTGTAAATTAAAATTTCTAAATCTTTATTTGTAAATATACTGATTTCAACGACGTGCAAATTACACGGGAATATATATGGGATTAGATAAACATTATGATCATCCAAACTTTTGATTAGATAAACATTATGAGCATCCAATCTTTTACAGTATATATTTAAGATTTCTATCATTCAAAATTAAAAGTTTTTGTAACTAAAATTTTATCCAAATAGATTTGAACAAAGTTATTATATATAAGTATAAATTTCACAGAATGTATATCATAAAATTTTCAATATAGTGACAAAACTAATTTATAAAATTTTTGAGGTTTCAGGTATATATAATATAAAACTATATCTACTTAACACATTTATGCTAATTTGCTTAACCCGTAATGTGAACCGAGGTAGAGTAACTAAATTCTATTATACCCGCACGAATTCAACACATTTTATCGTCAAATTTCATCGTCTAACTACATTATTATCCAATTACATTGATTGGTAATACATTTTGTTTTTTAGGATTAATTGATAAAAATACTTTGAACTATGAATTTCCCACTTAAAATACTCTGAACATATGTTTAACCACGAATAAACCCAAGATTTATCCACCTTCACCTATTCTAAAACACGTTAACTGGTGACCTTTTAACCAGGTCACCTTTATTTTTGAAGTTCATTTTCAGTCTTTACCCAACATTTTCATTCAAACTTTTCATTTTCTTTTACTGTTATTCATCCCCATTTCATCCTCTCTCAATTTTTTTGACCATTAACGACTGGACTTGTTCCTCCATTGATGAACCTTGCTTTTGCTATCATTTCTTGTTGTATTTGTTAACGGCGAAGACTGTTGGTGGTCCAATTTCTCCGTCAACGACAGAGGTAAGTCTCCATTTACTTCATTTTTTTTTATAGTAAGTTCATTTGAATAATCTCAATTACGTCCATGAGATTGTTTAATTGTTCTATTTGTCAATTAAACTGATTGTCACACATTTCCCCCCTTTTTTTTAGGGTTTTAGGTTTTAGCAATTATGTGTTTTTTTCTAAGGGTTTTTTTGTCTAACACCACCTTTAAAAAACTTTTTCTTCTAAACACCACCTTTAAAAAAATAATTTGTCAAACACCACCTTTAATAAATTTTTTTTGTCAAACACCACATTTTGGCCAAAGTTTCAGCGTTTGTGATGGGGTGACTTTCAGTCGATGTTTGAGATAGCAAACGAGGTCGGTTTAGAGTGTTCTTGAACTCGTTGGAAAGGTGGGAGTACAGGCTTTCCAACGGTTGTCAACACGGTGGTCAAAGATGCCCTTATGTGGGGTATATTGATGTGTAAAGTAAGGTTGGTTAGAGAAATAGCTAGAAATTTGGGTTTACAACGAGTTGTTAGAGGGATTTTCAAGGGTCTTTAAATGGGGTTATGATATTTGGTCTGATTTGAAATTTGGTATGTAGGTTGAGGGGAGGGCAAGGTATGTCACAATTGTGTTCACTGTGGTGGTCGTTGGTGCAAGTGGTGGTTCAACGGGAGTGAATTGACCCACGAAAAATCCTATTTCAACTTACATTAACCCTGTGTGACTAGCCTTACTTTACACATCAATATACCACACATAAGGACACTTTTGACCACCGTGTTGACAGCCGTTGGAAAACCTGTACTCCCACCTTTCCAACGAGTTCAAGAACACTCTAAACCGACCTTGTTTGCTATCTCAAACATCGACTGAAAGTCACCCCATCACAAACGCTGAAACTTTAGCCAAAATGTGGTGTTTGACAAAAAAAAATTTATTAAAGGTGGTGTTTGACAAATTATTTTTTTAAAGGTGGTGTTTGGAAGAAAAAGTTTTTTAAAGGTGGTGTTAGACAAAAATTTTTTTTTTCTAATTGTATATTCATTGATTTAGGATAACAGTATAGCTGGTAGTACTTTGAAATTTTGGCATGGAGGGTGTTTTAATTTGGATGGAGAAAAATTGGTTTATCTAGGTAGAAATTTTAGGACGGTGGCTGTTGATCCTGATGAGATGGGATGGTTTACTTGGTTGAGAAAGCTGAAAAATGTGGGCTTAAGAGTGTAGATGGTATGTGTTTCATGAATCCAAAGGAGGATTTAAAGAGGGCATTTGATGGTAGGGATGCACAGTCAATTTGTACTTTGGTTGGGCTCCATTGACTAGTTGATTGTTATGTTATACCTGAGAACGATCTTAGTCAATTAATGGGTTGGATGGAGCTTGTTGATAGTGATGTTGTAGCTAATAAATCCACTAAATTAATGCCAAGGAGAAAGGTGGATGTGAAAAAAGCATCTAATGGTAGTGAGAAAGTTATTGCTTTTGAATAGGAGGGATCATCTTTGTCACCCTCCTCAATTATAACTTAGAAAAAGACAACCTCAACTGCTTAAGAAACCACACCACTTGTTTCTGAAAATAAATCCCAAAAAACAGTTCTAAAATCTCCCAAAAGATGCTCAAGAGCAAGACTTGTTGAAAAAACCCAAAAACAAGGTTCTAGAAAAACTTCAACGGGTAAAACTTCACCCATATCTGTTTCCAAACACAATAATCTTGACAAAACAACCCTAAATATTGAAATAATAGCCTCTGACACTCACCAAACAGTCAATGATGATACTAGACCATCATTTGACTTCAATGATATTACATACACCTGACAAAAGTTGACACGACATGAAAACACGACACGAATCCGACACGAAATTAATGGGTTTCGGTCAGGAGTTAATGACTCATTTAAGTAAGTGGGTCGACACGGACACGACAGGAAAATTAATTGGGTTGGGTTAGGGTTGAGGTTTAAAACACGAACCCGACATGAATAACTCGTTTAATTAAACGGGTCATAATCAGGCCGGGTTGACACGAAAACCCATATGACTCGAGCCTCATACATGATACACCACTAGCCCACTACTCATATTAGGCCTAACAAAACTAGCTTAATTTAACCTTGAAAATTCATTTCCACTCCCTAAGATAAACTAACGGCTGAAGAAGACTGAATATCTCCAATAAAATCTTTCCCAATCTTTTATCCTAGAATTTTCCAAGCATTTACCAATATAAATTCACAGTATAGATGAACTTTTAGCTACCTAACTCAATCTCATAGGCCTCTCTAGTCTCTTCTAATCGACTAATCTATCATCTTCTTCACTCTCTGTAAGTTACTCCCTTACCATTGATCTCATTCTTGTGCAATTGCATATCTGTATTTTGATCAACTTTATTTTTTTGTTTCCTTCTTTTAGTTTCATTATAATTATTTGTATTGGTCATTTTTTTAATTTGGGATTCATCTGTCTTGATTCACAATATTGCATATCCGTACTTTTAGTTTCATTGTAACTTGATTTTGTATTTTTTAAGTTTCTAGAACATGTTCAAATAGCCTACCTTAAATATAGGTGCTTCAGGACTAGATTTGAATTACGTTTTATAATATAAGGAATCAAGCTATCATAAAGTCTTGGCGAATTCCTTTGCTTCCCCATATAGAGAGGAGCTCCTTGGAACAATTTCTAAATCTGAGTAAAATTTATGAACGTCAACCCTCTGTTTATGTCCTTTTATTTATTATTTTCCAGAATTTATTTACCCTTTTTTATTTGTTAATAGGATAAACACGTGGCTTAGTTAATTCTGTTTTCATTTGTTAATAGGATGGACAGTTCAATGGAAAATGCTTCAAGCCCTATCGATGTTCCGTCTGGTGATGAGATGGATGAGGCGATAATAAAAAAAAGTAGAAAATGTCCCGAATTCATAAACCAAAGGTATCTAGTAAAATTTATAAACGTCATAGAAGACTCACTTCTCTTGTGTATAGTCGATTTGAAATACTGGATGAACCGGATGCTAGTAGTAATCTTTTTTTTTTTTTTTGCAAGAATGTTAGTCTCACATGTATTCATCCATAAAGAGAATAAAATGAGATGGTTTCTTATAAAGGAGTAGCCAAAAGAAAACGAAGGAGAAAACATCAAAAAGCTCTAATATTAGAGCGTTACATCCAACCACCTACGTATACATGGGTCGTTACTCGAGCTAAGTCTAGTTTTAATGGCAAATTTGATATCCTTGACCACCTGCTCCACGGGGGTGAATCGCCCCCCAAAAATGCATCTGTTTCTCGCCTCCCAAAGTCCGTATACCAGCCTCGCTATGCAGCAGCTAGTCAACTTTGTACGCCAGTGATGGCGGGTCTTTGTACCCACAAGTGTATAAAGCCAGTTTTTGGGAGTGTCAGAACCAGCTCCCAAGATGCCCGCCCAAGATAGTACCTGCATCCGAAGTTCCTGCTTGAACGTGCAATTGAAAAAAAGATGGCGATGTGTTTCAGCTGCTTGTTTGCATAAACAACAGCGATTCACAAGGTAGTAGCCTCGCTTGCATATAGCATCAACAGTAGGGAGTTTACGCTGTACTGCTTGAGTTAGGATAACTCGGTGTTTCGGTGTAATTTCAGCATTCATCATGGCTTTTGTCCACCCGAGGACTCTGTTTTTGGGTCTGAAAATCTGATAAGCAGAGCTGACCGAGAAGTCTTCCTTGTGGACGCACCTTTCCAGCAACCTCAAAGCACTAGATTTGTCCCCTACAAGTGTAAGTAACGCGTCTTTGGTTTTGACAATCCATTTCCAACTTTCAGCGTGGTGTGGTAGACATTTGGCGTCCCAGATGTCACAGCCTTGTAATATGTAGGCTCGTGTCCAGTTAACCCAAATGCAATCCTTCTGATAAGAAAGTTCCAAACCCATTTACACAACAAAGCTTTGTTCCAGCTAAGAAGCTCTTTAACACTAAAACCCCCCCTCTGTCCAAGGAGTGCATATCGAGTCCCAACTTTTAAAAACCATTTTCCGTTGCCCACTATCAATCCCCCAGAAAAAGTCCTTGCAGAGCTTGTTGACAAGGTTAGCAACATAATGTGGGAGTAAAAGGACTGTGCACCAGTAGTTTTCCAGCCCAAAGACAACCGAGTTTATAAGTTGCAACTTACCAGCGTAAGAGAGAAGGTTCCCTGTCCAACCATGAATGGCAGCTTGTATTTTATCGGTCATGAGGTTGTACATATCAGAGGAGAGCCTGCCAGGATTCAAGTTTATGCCCAGATAGCGGAAAGGAAAGGAGTCCTCCTTGTAGCCTGTAAGGGTAGTGATTTGGCTCTTGATGAAAGGGTGGACTCCTCCAAAATAGATACTCGTTTTGGAAGGGTTCGCATGCAGACCAGAAATCATGGCAAATTGGTCGAGGCATTGTGAAGCCGCAGTAACCGAGGGCACGTCACCACGCAGGAATAACATAAGGTCATCGGCAAAGATGAGATGGTTTATTTTCAGTTTGGCACATTTGGGATGATATGAGACTTGCCTGATAGTGTGAATTTTTCGAAGTTGCCTTGATAGGATTTCCATTGCTAGGACGAATATATAAGGGGAGATGGGATCCCCTTGCCTTATACCAGCCTTCCCCGGGAAAAAACCACAGTGATATCAATTGACTTTGAGAGAGAACCAAGTAGAAGTGATGCACCCCATGATCCAAGAGACAAAAGCATTTGGAAATTTAAGACCCAAGAGCATATTACGGATGAACTCCCATTGGAGAGAGTCAAACGCTTTCCGAATATCGACTTTGATGAGGCATTTAGGGGTTGTCGCACTTTGGTTGTATTTTTTGATGAGGTTTTGGGACATCATAATGTTTTCGAAAATGTTGCGCCCTTTGATAAAGGCAGCCTGTTCAATCCCCACTATGTCAGGTAAGACAAGTTTTAAGTGGTTTGCTAGAATCTTGCTTATAGTCTTGTAGAGAACGGAGCAGCAGGCAATAGGCCTAAAATCAAGGACAGAGGAGGGTGTATCTTTCTTTGGAATAAGGGCGAGGAGGGTTGTGTTAACTTTCTTCATCATCCTACCCTTGGCAAAAAATTCATGGACAGCAACACAGAACGTCTCCTAAATCAAGTCCCAGGAGCCCTTGAAAAAAGCAGAAGAAAACCCGTCCTGACCCGGGCTTTTGTTAGACCCAATACTGAAAAGCGCATTTTTAATGTCATTGTTGCTGATAGGGGCAGTGAGGAGGGCATCAACATTATCAGAGACTAAGGGGCCGGATGAGATAGTGGAAACATCAAAAGGTACAGTAGTCGAGGTCTTACCAAGGAGATCCGAGTAATAATCAACAAAGGCTGCGTTGACATCATTCACACCGCGTTTGGTGTCACCGTTTTTATCATCAATAACTCCAATGGTACTCAGGTGCTTACGCTTAGCTATTTTGGCAAAAAAATAGCTAGAGGGGCTGTCACCATGTTTAATGTTGCTGATTTTCACCCTTTGGATAAGCATGTCTAGCTCAGCATTACTAATGTCCTTATATTTTGCAGTAGTTTCACGTTCAAGAGTGATGAGACCTTCGTCAAAAGGAGACTCCTGGAGTTTGGTTTGGCAGTCCTCTAGATTCTTTTTTGCCATACGGACCCTATTACTCATGTCCGAATAGTCAGATATGTGGAGGGCTTCGAGTGCTAAACGAACAGCTTTGAGTTTCTCATAGAGTTTGTGGGTGGGAGTGCCCTTGCAGTTGGTTTTCCAAGCACCTTCAATTAAGGAGGAGTAATGGGAGTGTTGTTGCCAGGCATTTAGGAAGCTGAAGTGTTTTGGAGGTCTGCTGGTAGTCTGTTCAATGTCGACAAAAAGGGGAGAGTGGTCCGAGATTCCGGGAGGGAGGCATTGGGCACATGTGGTGGTGAAAGTAGCTAGCCAAAGAGGATTTATGAGGACCCTATCGAGCTTAGCCCAAGTTCAAGTGGTGGCACCTTGCTTGTTAGACCAAGTAAACTCGGCCCATGTGCTACGCATGTCGTCTAAGTAGCACTTGGTCAAGCAAGCATTAAAGTCAAAAATGTCATGGAGGGATGGTGGATGTGGGCCTAATCTTTCGTTAAGAGCCCGAACAACATTGAAATCACCTAGGGCAATCCAGGGTTGGTTCAGGGAAGAGACTGAGTGAAGCACGTCCCAAAGCCGAGCACGATCGCGTGCATCATTCATACCGTAGACAAAAGATAAAGCAACTGTAATATTGTTGGTTTTGGAAGTAACATTGCAATTGATTAGTTGGCTGTGGACAACCACATTCGAAATCATCACAGAGGAGGGTTTATAGAAGAGCCAAATCCTCTCGTTGTGTTTGTTGCTTAAAATATTGTAGTTGGGGAATTTATTCATTATGCTTCTCTCTTTATTGACCTTGACATGTGTCTCAAGTACTCCAAAAATGTCAAGGTTGTAGCTACGCAAAAAGTTAATAACCTCCTTACGTTTAAGAGGGTCATTAAACCCCCTAATGTTCCAAGAGGTTATCCACATTTTTGTCGGGGGGGGAGGGGGGGGGGGGGTGGGGTGGGGGGTGGGGGGTTGGTTCCCTCACTTCCACTATTCCCAACTCAGCATCATTTATGAACTGGTCTGCCAAGTTTTCATCGTCCGCCAGGGGGTTAAAGCTATTTTGTGTTGTGTTTGTGGTGTAGGCGTCTTTTTGTGTTGTTTTGGGCTGTTTTGAGGGCTTGGATGGGGTAGTAAAGCCTTCTTCTGTTTCAGTGTCGTGGGTCTGCCCATGGGTTGCTACATCAGCGGCCAAAGTGCTCTCTTGAGGTTGTTTTTCTTTTTGTTTCCATATGGTTTTGGGGGGGGGCATTCTTGTTGCTTCGGCAGTGAGTGTCTGTATGTCCCATTTTTTTTACAATGTCCACAGTAAAAGAGTTTCCATTCATATGTTATTTGTTGGGTAATCTGTCTATGGAAGGGGGTATTGAGGATGATTTGTTCTGGTAGTTCAGTGGACAAATCTGCTTCCACCAAAACTCTAGCGAAAGAGAGACGGGCCTTTGTAGTGGTGGTTAGGTCCGCATACGGAGGTTTGCCCACCTTACTTGCAAGTTTACTCAAGACTGTGTCCGACCATAGGAAAGGGTCCAGGTCTGGAAAAAGTATCCATATATATAGGGACCGTTGAAATTTTATCCATCTCCTGTGAGAATAGTGGTGTCCATTGCTTGAGAATGAGTGAGCTATTTCCCATTACCCAGGGTCCCCCTCGTAAGACTTCGTCGAGATCATTTTTGTTGGTGAATCTAATAGAGAACCAGCCTTTGCCGTAGTATTGTACAACTGGCTGTGAAACATGGTTTTATGCCTTCAAAGTAAATTGCTGGACTTGAGCTATATATAGTGGGTTTTGCACCAAGTATGTTGCACATCAAAGTATTTTCCCAGAACTTCAGCTCATCCACAACATCCTCTTCAGAAATATCAATTTCAGTAGAAGATGCACTCTGTTGACAGTAGTGCAGACTCATTCCCGGTTGTGCTTTAGCTACCTTATTCCAATTCATGACAGGGGTGGGGTTTGGGGTTTGTTTGCTCGTGTTTCCCACAACCATTCCCGAAGACGAACTTCCTGTATAATTCCCTTTTTCGTTTTCTTTAGTGATGTCCAGGTCATAATTGTTCATCCCCTCCTTGTTAATACCCAGAGTCCCAAAATCAGAGGTTTCCACCGACACATTGTTAATACCCAAATTGATATCATTCCCAGAACATGGGTTTTGTTGTTCCATAACCAGTGAAGTAAAATTAGTTCCAATATCATGATTTAAATCACCTCCCTCCTCTATGACGACCGATTTGGGAGCAGAAATTCGGTTTTCAGATCTAAAAGCTGATGAAATAAGGTCATTAATAACTAAAAGGGAGTGAGGAATATCACATGTATGTTCTTCGCTGGTGTCGCGCGTGGGACTACATGATGGTTGATGACGACCTCGGCCACGGCCGCGCGGCCGCCCCATGGTTGTCGGAGCTGACAGAAGAGAGAAAGCGAGTTGGGGAAAAATCGCCTGTAACACCCCCATTTATTTAAGGGCCTGTACTAGGACTCCCTAGATAAATAAGGATGTTACCATCTCGGTTTCCCGAGGCAGTAGATACAAAGGAAGATAAACAGTACTTTAAATTGATAAGTTATCTCAAAGAACAAGTTTATACAACTGAATTAAAACAAACTGTCTTGGTAAAACAAAAGTACAACTCATAATTAACTACTATGGTGATCTAGACTCTAGGCAGGTCCGGATCCAAGCTTCTCTCTTCCCCTAGCTCCCATAGTCTCAACACCTGTCAATCTGCTCCCCAATAATTGGTTCATCACAGGTGATCACGAATACACAGGGTCAACCACGAGGTTGAGTAGAGAAAAACTATAAACAAACCACATACTATAAATAGAAAGTCGAACTTCTCCACTCCGAATCACAAGACCCATAATTCTCCACACCAATCACAGACCCTTTATCTCCGCACCAAACACAGACCCTTTATCTCCGCACCAATCACAGACCCTTTATCTCCGCACCAAACACAGACCCTTTATCTCCGCACCAAACACAGACCCTTTATCGTTACCTCGTATCATATCTCAGGATATATAAATAGAATAATTCAATATAATAATCACATTATAGCAACAATAAACATGGTTATCACCAAATGTCAACAGATTACTCATCATTATATGAGTAGTATTCCCCTACCTCGAAGCTGCAGATAGACAACCGAACAGCTGCCAGAATTATTCCACCTCGAACTCAGTTCCTATAGATAGTATTTAACATCAAATTCTATTCATATACTAATGGCACCATTGAGTAACTATTCGATCATGTCTAATTCCATTGATCATAACCATATACATATATGTATCACAACATAATATCGACATAATATCACTACTCCTCTAACAACATAAATATTAATAAATCCCAAAACATTATACCCATTTATCATACCACAAAGGTTGTACATACTAATAATATTCAATACCAACAACTATTATTATTAATAATAATATTATTATCATATAATAACAATAATAATAGTAAGACAAATAACATTAATAGCAAGTAATAATAATAGTGATAAATCGTAATAAGGGTGAAAAGAGAACGTGACAACAACTCAAAGCAAAACCCAAACAGCCCCTACCTTGCAGCCCCTCCCTTCGACACTCTCTCACGGACTGCACCACCACCCAACACCGTGGTTGTCACCGTGATTGTGACCCCTGCATCGCGGTGCAAAACTCAGACCCTGACCTCTATCCTCGACTCAACCCCTACACCCATAGACACCAGCCCCAACCCGCTGGTCAAAACTCAACACCCTAAGTTCCTGGTCTTACCCCTCGCTACCCCTCGTTACCCCTTCCGTTCACACTCCCCTAACCACCTGACTACACCACCGTCACCATGACCCAAACACTATTATCGACTCTCTACGCCACCCTCGACCCCCTGGTGATAATCACCTGACCTCGACACCACCATAACCCTATGAAACAACCTCCCTAACCCGAACACAAAACCCACGCTAAAACCCCTGTTTCTGCGTATATACATGTTCCAGCCATTCTCTGAGTACAACGCGAGGCCATACCACCACCACTCACCACCCCAAACACCATAAAACAACCCATGAACACCCTACTACTATTACCCAGAAGTCGAACTCAAGGACACATCAAAACGAGGCTTAACACACGACACAAAACGAGCAGACTACAAAGCAAAACAGAGCACGGACCGAATTGTCACTGTCGATACTTAAAGGGTTTGTCGTGTCACCCATGATGGCCCTATGACGTGGTGCAGATGGTAGACATATAATACGTACAATAGAGATTACATATAGCGATAAGATGCAGTTATAACGGTATGAAACGAGGACGATAAATACCTATAAACATAGTATGAACGCTGATGGTATTAACGGCATCACTCACGAATCATGGCTGCCCTTGCCCCTTTCTTTACATTTGGGTTACCTGGTATACGGGTATGGAGGCTGCAAGGAAGGTAGGTTTTGTTTACTTTTGTTTTCACGTTGATGAGGCAGAGGGAAGAGTAGGGTTTGATAGGTATTTGTCGATGGGTGGGTTTGTTTGTGTATCCTTGTGTTATTACTACTTACTAGGGTTGGTGTGGGTTTATTTTTATCCCCCATACTCGGTTCACTACTAAGCCCAAGCCCAGTCATGCATCTCGAGGCCCTTCATGACATAACCCGTTCGTAACCCGTAACTTAAACTTAACGAAACACGTAGCTTAAAATAAACGAGTAGTTACAATTAATTATACCCATTATGCTAACGGTAAAACGCATCGAATAAACTATAATTATAACTTGTCTCGACAAAATATAAAATCACAAATCATTACGAACTATTAAAATATGATCAATATACGTCAATTATAATAATAAATATCATAATAAAATGTGAGGTATTACATCGCCTCAGAATCGCCAGTCGTACATCTCTCTCTAATAGCTTAGTTGAGTGATCCTAGTTTGCTAGTGGTAATCTTGTTTGTAAGTGTAAATCATGTGTTAAGACCTTCATTGCTGAAAGTAAAAATGGTACTGAAAATTTGATAAGACATTTAAAGTCTTGCAAAGGGAAATCATATAGAGATATCGGCCAGTTTATATTACAAAACAATTATGGCTCTTTGGCCGCAAGGACTCCTAAATTTAATTCTGATGAATTTCGTGAGTTGTTGGCTGTTGTAATTGCTAAGCATAATTTACCTCTTCAACTTGTAGAGTATGAAGGCATAAGAGATTGTTTTTCTTATATGAACCCAGATGTTAAGTTTTTTGTGAGGAATACTATTAAGTCTGACATCTTAAGGATGTATAGAAATGAAAAAAAGAAACTTGTTGGGTTGTTAAAAAGAACAAAAGAAAGAATTTCCCTTACTTCTGACTGTTGGAGTTCTGTTACCACTGATGGCTATATGACTCTCACTGCTCATTTAATTGATGAGTACTGGCAACTTCAAAAACGTGTCTTGAACTTCATTTTCTTACCCCCTTCTGATAGCGGAATTTTGTCGCCCTCCCCCGCATCAAACAATTTATTTATAAAACTCAACTACAAAACTAATGTAGTAGGGTAGTCGAGGTCGATCCACAGGGAGGTTAAGTTTGAGTACTAGTTTTGTCTTAGATTATAAGTTAGCTACGCGAATCAATAAGATGGATTTAACATTAAACTAATTAACTAAACTAAAAATGAATTTAAACTAAGACTATTAAATTAAGAAAGCAAACAAGCAATAGAACAAATATAAAAGCAATAAAGAAAGGCCTAGGACCCGATTTCACTCCACCATAGGTATTCATGATTATGATCTCTCTTTACTAGTCAACGGGTATGGGTTATAGGGGGAAAACGCCTCTTATTCGCTCATAGACTCCCTCTCGGGCTCACTATAAGACACTAGCAATCCCGACTAACCCCCCTCTCGGGTTCGAAAGTCGATGTCCTAAGTTAAATACCCACGTTGGTTTCCGGGTCATCCATCCCCTCCTCTCGAAGGTCGATTTCAAACGCTAGACTAGGGGGTCCTCCCTCGGTTCTCCCTTTCGGTCTCAACCTAGGTAGACAATAAGGTCAAACAAGTCACCCCGACTCCCAACCTAACCGACTTTCGCCGATGGACAAGGGTCTAGAGTCAATGAAACCCGCAAAAACCCATAAACAAGCCAATCCCCTAGTCCACCCTCACAAGCCAAACCCAAGGACTAATCTAGTGAGAAATCAATAAAATGAAACACCCATGATGGAGCTAATCGAGTCCTAGTATGAGACTACTCACTAGTCATAACTAAGGAACTCAAATTCATAACAAAAGATGACACTTTGTGATTAAACATGATGAAGGATAAATTCTTACTATCAAACATGCAAAAACCAACTACAACAATGATCTAAGGCAAAATAAATCAAAACAAACAATAATCAAGCCCAAAGGAAGAAACTTTGGGAACAAGCTAAGTGCAAAATTCAAACTACTAAATCAACTAAAATGTAAACAAATGACAAAATAAAGAAAGAGATAAGAAATATACCAACTAGGAAGAACAAGGAAGAACAGAAAAGAACAAAGGAAGCTTGATAACTATTGAAATTGATTAAGGGTTTGTTGCAAATTCCAAAGGAAAATGGGTTTCTCTTACTAAAAACTTGAACTAAAGGTAGGTGTACAGTAAAAAGAGAAGGAAAAATGCTTATATACTAGGTTAAGAAATAGCAAAACGACCCACTACATTGTCGTTCAAGTAAACAAAGATCCGCGCAAAATTTGAGCTGGGCACGGCAAGAACCGCAAGGCACGGCAAGGAGGGCACGGCACCTTCTTCCCTGGAGAGGAACCGCACGGCAAAGAACCGCAAGGCACGGCAAGGAGGGCACGGTTCCTTCTTTCCTGGAGAGGAACGGCACGGTACTCAAGGCGCCTTCAGTTAACTTCCTTATTTCTCTGTTTTGGGCTATCCATAGGTTTGTGTTGGGCCTTAGGTTGTCAAATGGGTCCATGGGTTGCTTCTTGTTCAGGTGGGTGCATGTTGGCCCTAGTCGTATCCCTACAAAAGTCGACAAACACAACCAAAACCCGAAATAACCTCCCAACAAGGCAAGTTGAGCGTTGTATGCGAATTAAACACGGAAAAACACATAAAAAGTAAAAAAACGGGCTACGAGAAAGAGTTTTTAGGTATGGAAAACGCGTAGATAACGGAGTTATCAAATCTCCCCACACTAAACCCTTACTCGTCCCGAGTAAGCTTAAGCAATATTACATGCAACGCAAAACAAGTCTACCACCCTAAGGCGAAAAACCAACATAAATATCATATAGCTATTATAATATAATAACCGATTGAGTATTAGCGCACTCAACGCCCTTTCAACTCACGTAATTGTGCTCATGAGGTAAAGCACAACTCGCAAGGCAAGTAGGGTCTTGCACAAAATTGCGATGCATCCTAAGCTCAAACACAAGGTAGAGATAGGATGCACCAGTCAAAAGGAAATGACACCTTCCTCATCTAGGTGACATGACCACCCAAGAGAAAACCACACAAAAACACATATTCCTTACAAATATTAATTCGACAAGTGACTAAGTCTACAAGTATAGCTACAAATCACCCCCCTAAAATAGTGCAAGTCTAGATTACTCTCGAATGCATTTTCCAACTACTTTGTCAAAGGCGATCGGATGAAATGGAAGGGAATCCCCACTATGCTTAGAAGTAAAGGATTAGACGGTCTAGACTCTTCTCAAGCAAGAGTCATGATTCGTCCCAAGTTCGTCTAGAAAGAATGGCATAAGTAAGAAGGTCTTTGAAATAAAATGCTCAAATCAATTCGCAAAGGTCGGAAAAACTCGAAATTTGACCTCTTATTATTATATTTTTTTTCTCTTCTTTCTTTTCTCTTTTTTCTTTCTTTTTGCTCTCAAATGGTCCGGATGGGGCTTGTCCCACGCGTGCTAACACCCTTTGTTTTCGCCAATCGCTTATTAGGCAACCGGTTAAACTCTAGATGTTAGCTTGTCGGGTGACATTCACTCTGTCTTCGGGGAGGTCGAATTCACGACCAAGCGGGAAACCAAGGTTTTGGCATTTCCCCCCAAAGCACATCGAAGTGTTAGCCTTCACCCAAACCACAAGATTTTATTCAATCATTTTTTAGAGGTTTCTCTTTTTCTATTTTTTTTTTTTTTTTTCAAAATCAAGGGTTCCAACCAAAGCAAGTGAATTGAGCATAAAAAAAAATCAAAAACTTCTTAAGAATTTCCATCCAACCTAGCCTAACAAAGTCACCAAGACTAACTAATCCAGACTCCTTAACGCAATGGGGTTGAACGAGGTGACTCACATGCAAACCTTTGACTTAGTAACGGAAAATGACATGAAAGATACTAGAGGGGCACTAAATATGGTGATTCAAAACCATTCTAAATAAACAAAGTTACACGCCGAAAGAAATTTTGCAAGGGCCTAGGTGTTTTTGACATAATTCTCTTTTAGGGGTTTTCAAAAACTGAACTAACAAAAAGAAACTACATGCCATGAATTCAAACTACATATTTACATGTTATAATGCATATGCCATAATAAAACTAAATGCTTACTCTAAACTAAATGCAAGGTATCCTACCAACACATAGATGCACACAACACCAAGTTCCAAAATCAGAACATCCTCCTCAACATACATAGCCCATCCTCCTTAATCATGAAAAAGAGAAAAGAGAGGGAAAAGGAGAAGAGATAAGAGCGATTATACCAAACGTCCTTTAACTCCTTAGCGTATGCCTCCGATATTCCAAATGTACCTATGCATATTATTACAAAAACAACAATATATACAAGACAATGCAAGGGAGGTTTCCTCCCCACACTTATTCGATAAAATAAATGAAAGCACATTTTTTTTGAATTTTTTTTGAATTTTCAATTTTTTTGGTTTTTTTTTTTTTCAAATGATAAGCGCACAATAAAAACACATGTAAAACTAAACATGATACTACTAAGATAAAAGACAAATTAAACTATGACAACACATAATTAAAACAACAAAACACCACCAAAGATATCAACACTCCAACCTTACAACACATATGAACATGATTACACCACCAATATCAATCCACAATCCAATTACTCCAACCAACCAACAATACGATCCTCCCCACACTTGAACCGAACATTGTCCTCAATGTCTAAACACAAGGGAGGGAAAAAAAAGGGAAAGTGAGAATGAAGAATACCACCGTTTCAAGCTCTCTCTTTGATCATTCCATCAAGAAAATGATCTTTGATTCTTCTACTTCCACTCTTCACTTTGTTGTTGATTCTTGAAGCTCACGAACATAATACCTACACAAAAGAAACAACAAAAGAAAACAAACCAACAAAGCATAGAAAAATGCAATCAAAACATATCAAGTGGATTCTTTAAAAATCCCATCAAGGATCTCATTAGCTTATCAAACGAAGAGGACCAATTTTCAGTGAAATGGTTATAAGAGATGAAACAACATATGCAAGTCAAAGTATAAAACCAAGTAAGAAACATAGTAGATGACTTGTGAGAAAAAGAGTGGAAGTCAAAAATGGCATAATCACACCAAGGTTCATCACTTGATTTCAAGTTCACAAAGGGAAGGTAAAAGCTCTTAGGGTCACTCACAACATCATCCTTCTCATCATCAAGTTTTTCCTTCGGGAATTCATCAAACAACAAACCAAATGTCATCATAACCTCTTTAGTAACACTATCACAATCATCTTCAATAGGCATGAGTTCAAGTAAAGGAGTAAGAAAGTCACGATGAGGCAAAATAATGGGAATAAGAGAGTAATCCTCAAGTATAGGGGTGGGCATACATGTTTCCTCAAGGAACCTCTCAAAAGTGGGTTGACCTAAGGAGTCAATACACTCATCATTGTCATCATCCCAACTCACCTCAATACTATCATCAAACAAGTTTAAACTCTCTTCATCCCAAGATTCATTGAAAATGCAGCTCTCCTCCAAACACTCTTTCACCAACTCCTTCTCCACTACCTCATAGTCTACCTCAAAGCCAACTCTCTCAAACTCACACAAACCAATTTCTTCAAAGCTTTCACAAAGAACACTATTTAGCTCATCTAACCACAACTCATCATCGAATTTCACACTTTCAAACTCACAATCATCAACAACATTTACCAAGTAAGGAGAAAGGTCTTTTGGAAAAAGGCTAGGTGATTCACAAGAAGGGTCAAAAGCATGCATATCATCATTAACATCATTCATCAAATTCAAATTCACAAGAGGTGAAGATGCATAAGAAAGGCAAGCATTAGAATCATCACCACAAGAATCATAAGACAATGTTAACTCATGCATAGAATCCACATCAATAGGGGAAGGAGGAACATGTGATTGAACATAAGGCACATCCATAAAACAACAAGAAGAAGAGACCACATTTCCACTCAAAGCATCAAACATAGAATAGTCATTACATTTAAGTTTACTTTGTGGTTCTCCCCTAAAAGTAGCCCAAATGGAATTTCGATTCTCATCAACACGGGCCATGTTCTCAATTAAAGCTCTAGCATCATCAACATTCAATTTATCAAAAGCTCCTACCCCGGAGGAAACGGTCACAAAATTTTTAAGAGAAGGAAGCAAACCATCAAAGAAAGTAATCATGACTTGGCAAGAGGAGAAACCATGATGGGGACAAGCTCTCAACAAACCCCTATACCTATCCCAAGTCTCACTCAAAGTCTCAAACTCACCTTGTTGGAAATTGTAGATTTGACGCTTCCTAAAGGTGGTTTTAGAAGAAGGGTAAAACTTGTTTAGAAAGGCTTGAGCTAAGTCATCCCAAGTGCAAAAGGTGCTAGAAGGGTGAGAGCGTAACCATATCTTAGCTTCCCCCTTAAGACTAAAGGGAAAGAGTAAAAGTCTAATCACTTGGTCCGATAGTTCCTCCTTCTTGACAAGGTCACAATTTGCTTCAAAAGTCTCCAAATGCTCAATTGCTTCATCACTCTCCAAACCACAAAAGACATCTTGCCTAATCAACTCAATAAGACCTATATCAAACTCATAATCAACATCCACAACCCCAATGTTAATAGGCCGGTTAATATGAGTAAGATTTGGTCTACAAAAATCACGTATGCAAGACATGGTCAAGATTGCTCAAACAAGTGATAAAACAAAAGAAAAGAAAATAAAAGGAAAAGTCACAAGAAACAAGTAAGAATGCAACACTTAAGCAACATGCAACAAGTTTCATGCAACAAGTATCAAGTAACAAGTAACAAAAGCATAGTCTAACAAATCCAAAACTAAACTAATATCAATCCGTTAACCTCCCCGGCAACGGCGCCATTTTGATAGCGGAATTTTGTCGCCCTCCCCCGCATCAAACAATTTATTTATAAAACTCAACTACAAAACTAATGTAGTAGGGTAGTCGAGGTCGATCCACAGGGAGGTTAAGTTTGAGTACTAGTTTTGTCTTAGATTATAAGTTAGCTACGCGAATCAATAAGATGGATTTAACATTAAACTAATTAACTAAACTAAAAATGAATTTAAACTAAGACTATTAAATTAAGAAAGCAAACAAGCAATAGAACAAATATAAAAGCAATAAAGAAAGGCCTAGGACCCGATTTCACTCCACCATAGGTATTCATGATTATGATCTCTCTTTACTAGTCAACGGGTATGGGTTATAGGGGGAAAACGCCTCTTATTCGCTCATAGACTCCCTCTCGGGCTCACTATAAGACACTAGCAATCCCGACTAACCCCCCTCTCGGGTTCGAAAGTCGATGTCCTAAGTTAAATACCCACGTTGGTTTCCGGGTCATCCATCCCCTCCTCTCGAAGGTCGATTTCAAACGCTAGACTAGGGGGTCCTCCCTCGGTTCTCCCTTTCGGTCTCAACCTAGGTAGACAATAAGGTCAAACAAGTCACCCCGACTCCCAACCTAACCGACTTTCGCCGATGGACAAGGGTCTAGAGTCAATGAAACCCGCAAAAACCCATAAACAAGCCAATCCCCTAGTCCACCCTCACAAGCCAAACCCAAGGACTAATCTAGTGAGAAATCAATAAAATGAAACACCCATGATGGAGCTAATCGAGTCCTAGTATGAGACTACTCACTAGTCATAACTAAGGAACTCAAATTCATAACAAAAGATGACACTTTGTGATTAAACATGATGAAGGATAAATTCTTACTATCAAACATGCAAAAACCAACTACAACAATGATCTAAGGCAAAATAAATCAAAACAAACAATAATCAAGCCCAAAGGAAGAAACTTTGGGAACAAGCTAAGTGCAAAATTCAAACTACTAAATCAACTAAAATGTAAACAAATGACAAAATAAAGAAAGAGATAAGAAATATACCAACTAGGAAGAACAAGGAAGAACAATGAAGCGAAAAGAACAAAGGAAGCTTGATAACTATTGAAATTGATTAAGGGTTTGTTGCAAATTCCAAAGGAAAATGGGTTTCTCTTACTAAAAACTTGAACTAAAGGTAGGTGTACAGTAAAAAGAGAAGGAAAAATGCTTATATACTAGGTTAAGAAATAGCAAAACGACCCACTACATTGTCGTTCAAGTAAACAAAGATCCGCGCAAAATTTGAGCTGGGCACGGCAAGAACCGCAAGGCACGGCAAGGAGGGCACGGCACCTTCTTCCCTGGAGAGGAACCGCACGGCAAAGAACCGCAAGGCACGGCAAGGAGGGCACGGTTCCTTCTTTCCTGGAGAGGAACGGCACGGTACTCAAGGCGCCTTCAGTTAACTTCCTTATTTCTCTGTTTTGGGCTATCCATAGGTTTGTGTTGGGCCTTAGGTTGTCAAATGGGTCCATGGGTTGCTTCTTGTTCAGGTGGGTGCATGTTGGCCCTAGTCGTATCCCTACAAAAGTCGACAAACACAACCAAAACCCGAAATAACCTCCCAACAAGGCAAGTTGAGCGTTGTATGCGAATTAAACACGGAAAAACACATAAAAAGTAAAAAAACGGGCTACGAGAAAGAGTTTTTAGGTATGGAAAACGCGTAGATAACGGAGTTATCACCTTCCCACAGTGGTGTCGCTATGTCTGTTAAGATAACTTCTTTACTCATCAAATGGGGGAACGGGGATAGAGTTATGTCCATAACTTTGGATAATGCTTCTAATAATGATTCTATGTTGGATTTTTTAAAGCCTGATTTGAATTTATCGTGTATTGGGGAATATTTCCATGTTCGTTGTTGTGGTCACATACTAAATCGAATTGTCCAAGAGGGATTGAAAGATATGGACGATGCAATTCTTAAAGTTAGGGAGAGTGTCAACTACAGTAAGAGATCCCAGTTAAGGAAACATAGGTTTATGTCTTGTGTATGTCCAACATGTTAACCAAGAGTCAGTTCGGGGATTAAGACAAGATGTCCCAACACGTTGGAATTCCACATATCACATGCTTGAGAATGCCCTATACAGAATTTTAACAATCTTGCCAAAACAGACTTGAACTATTATCATTGTCCGACCGAAGTTGAGTGGGATAAGATTGGTAACATTTGCAGGTTCTTGAAAGTTTTCTATGATGTAACTTGTGTTTAATCTGGCACCAAGTTTCCTACTGCAAATTTGTATTTCACCCATGTGTTAAGGGTGAGATTGTTATTGAAAGAATAAATGGGAAGCAAGGATAAATTCATAAGTGCCATGACTACTAAGATGTTTGTCAAATTTGACAAATACTGGTCGACTTTTAGTACAATTATGGCAATAGCTGTGGTCTTTGATCCAAGATATAAGTTCAACTTTGTTGATTGGGCTTATAAAAAAATCTTTGGTGAGTCATATAATCTTGAGTTGGAGATGTTCAGGGACAAACTGTTTGAGTTGTACAACCAATATGTTCTTTTGCAAGCGACTACACTCCATCAGCTTCTAATGGTGTTAATGATAATGCTGCCAATATCCATACAGACTCATCGTCAGACATCTTTATGATGGTAAGTTTGGCATAAATCTGATTTTTTTTTGTTTCTTACTCTTTAGCCTTTCTTAAGTTACTGCATTGTTCAAGTTTGGCTTATATTCATATATATGACATATTTAATGTATATAGGACTACGATTGTTACTCGAGCAACACTTTTACCTCTGCTGGAAAAACTGAGTTAGAGCTATACTTGGAAGAACCTATTCTGCCTCGTACTACTGATGTCAATGTGCTTGAGGATCAGAAGACCCATTGTGTGAGGTATCCCGTTCTTGCTCAGATGGTTCGGGATATTTTGACTATTCTTATATCTATAGTAGCGTCTGAATCAACTTTCAGCACTGGAGGTAGAATTCTTGATCCATATAGAAGCTCTTTAAAGCCATCTACTGTTGAAGCTCTCGTATGCCTTAGAGATTGGGCATTTAATCAAGGTATTTATAGTTAACTCTCTTAACTTATGAGCTTATGGCATATTAATAGTATATTAATAGAATTTACTACAATTGCCGATTGCATCGATCTGAGATTGAAGAACTGTGTAGTGAAATTATGAAGATAGAGGTTGGCGATGAGACGGGAGATTTGGAAGATGAGTCAGGGAGTGTACTCGATACATCTCATACTTAAGACTTAAGGATTGACTCCAACTTAAAAGTGAAGAAATTATATAAGCTACTGATTTTTTTGTTTTTAAGTGTGCCTTCTAATAAAAGTATTGTGCTACTTCAGTACCCTTTACTTCAGCTAGTTTGCTTGTTTGCTTGTCACTGAACTTTTTCTTACCACGTCATTTGGAATTTGAGTTATGTAATATTTTGGATTTCCATTGGTTATTCATGTTTTTGATAATTTGAGTTTCATTTTTAGTTTGGAATAATATTATTTGGGTTACACAGCAACAAATTTTTCAGGTTACCCGGGTTGAACAGGTTAGCAATAGAGCTGTCTACTGAAATGAGGTTACATAGACCAGGTCGGGTCATTAATTATGTAAACAGATCAGGGTCAGGTGAGAGATGGTGACCCGTTTAATTAAACAGGTCGTGTTCAGGTCAGAGGGTTCGTGACCCGTTTATGTGGATACGGACACGAAGCCGACACGACCTGATCTGTTTACCAGGTCTAATATTACAATAGCAAATTTATATTCTGAGTATGAAGAAAGAGCTAATGAGGCAGCTTTGAATTGTAATGAGGAGGGTAATAATTTAAGTGAGGGCGAAGAAGATGATCCAGGGTATGACCCTGAAGATGGTGTAGGAGAAACAGATGATGAGGATGATGATAATGAAGAAGATGACGAGCAACTTGAAGATGATTTGAATAACCTTGACTTAGATGATGATGAGTTGCATGAAGCAAGGGTGAAAATGGTAGCTTGGAATGCAAATGCCTTAAAAATTGCAAATCAAGTACAACTTGAAGCTGTATCTGGTAAGCTCACTGCACAATCACCTAGTTCTTCAAAAAAAAAAATAGTTGTCCACTTAAGTGACTATGATGAAAGTGGGGATGAGAAAGACACCCCTGGAGAGAGTGATGAAGAGAATATTCCTGGGAAAAGAAAGTGTTCTAGTGTTCCTGTAGTTAATGAGAGAACAAATTATGTAAACTGTAATGGTGTGTAGGTATTAGATTTTCTAGCACAAAGTTGTTCAAGGAACGAAGCATTGATTAGGTATCCATTAGCTCAGAGAAGGGACCTTATATTTGATATCAATGATAAAGCTAGGGGAAAAAGCTTAGGGTTAGGTGTAAAAAAGGGCGTCCTTTCAAACTATATGGTAGTTGGGATAATAAATAAGCTGCTTTTCTTGTGAAAACAGTTGATCCTCAGCACTGTTGTCAAAGGACAATGGAGAGTGTTGAGCCAGGATATTTCCTGCCAGACCAGGAAATATGCCAGACAAATCTAGCCAATCCAGACATAATGTTATGCAGGAAAATTCAAAAGAATACCAGGCCAAGAATCTCGCCCAGGATACAAAGTAAGGAAGTAAGCAGTAGTGGTACATGAATGGAGAGAAGCACGAACTAATGTGGGTAAGCAATTTATAAGGAGGACCAAGCCCACGGGAAGTTACCATGTCTCAAAACGTGGAGATTAGGTTAAACATGCCACAAAGAGAAGAACGTTAGGGGAGAATCAGTCAAACTACAAGAAGCGGGTGAGCTCCTACTTTCCCGAAAGAGTATAACATCCAAATAGAACCGTTTAACAGAAGATTATAAAAGGGGTTGCTAGCTGGATGAAGGGGGCATCAGAAATATACAGAAAATATTGCACATTATTATTCTATAAGCACTCATATTTGTATTCAATTATTTAATCATCATTCATTAATAAAAACCCTTCCTGGTTTGGTGCCCGTGGTTTTTTGCCCAATTCCTAGGGTTTTTCCACGTACGAAATTGATTGTGTTCATCCTTGTTAAATTTTTGTATTCTCGTTAACTTCTACTTTTCTAAATTTGAACTAGATACCCTTCTCAAAACTATTCATGGTAGGAAAGTATTTACTGCGTTTATTCCTGGTAAAATAATTGGCGTCCACCGTGGGACATCTAGTTCGAAAATCCCTACAAAAAATTCCTTCTAAAAATCTCTCAAAATGACCCAACTTACTATCCAGCTACAGCTGGCAGCCGCCAAAGCCCAACTAGCTGAGATGGATGCAATCAAGCAGAAAATGGCTGAATCCGAGGCTGAGGTCCAGAAACTAAAGGAAACAGAGGCAAATCTCCGCAAAAACCTAGAAAATCAACACTTTCGATCCAAAAGAAGAATCCAGCCTGGAACAACATTTCATTCCATTGTGAAAAATATTGACTTCTCAAGTTTTGATGTCCCCGGAAACAAAACTCCTCAATCGGGATCAGATGATGATGCTGAGATCAACAAAGAACCGGATAGGATTGGAACAACTATCATGATGGCTATGTTCCATGAATTCACAAGTTACATCAGAAGATCGAAAACATTCCAGGACTTCCAACTCCCTGGAAGAAGCAAATCCTGAATGCTACGTTGACTCTCCCTTTGCGGATGAGATAGCCAAATTAGACCTGCCCAAGAAGTTTATGGTTCCCTCTATGAGAACCTATGCCTAGAGCGCTGATCCATAGAACCATTTAGCGATATTTAAACAGAAGATGTTAGTCGTGTCCATCCCAAGCGAATTCAGGCAGGTCTGTATGTGCAAAGGATTTGGCACAACCTTGACTGGAGCGGTACTCCAATGGTTTATAAACCTCCCCAATGGCAGCATTAAAACTTTTGCAGAGTTGATCAACAGCTTCAACTCCCAATTTTCCAGTAGCAGGAAACTCATGAAGCGACCCAGTGATCTGTACAGGGTAAAACAATTCACTGATGAGACCATAAGAGCTTTCCTGGCGAGATTCAACACGGAGAAGGTGTCCATTCCAAAGTGCGATACTGAGACCGCAATTGAAGCCTTCAGGCAGGGAGTGTTGCCCGATAGTGACATCTACGCGGACCTGACTAGAGTACCCTGCCTGACCTTTGACAATGTACAACAAGTAGCCCTGGGATATATCAGGCTGAAAGGGACCTGAATTTCAAAGCAGACTTATCCCGTGCCAGGCATGATAAGTCAACCAGGAAAGTCACAAGCAACAGGGGAAACAACTTCATGAGCACCCCATATTCTAGGCCAGCACACTCTGAAGTCAACGTGACCCAGGAATACCGAGGTAATTCTAATCTCCCCCATCCATTCGTGAGTATAATTTCTCTGTTGATGTTGCAGTACTCATCAAACGCCTGGACAACCTTGGAGACATGGTAAGATGGCCCAAGTCGTATGAGAACCCTAGTACCAGGTAAGATGGCCCAAGCCGTCTGAGAACCCTAATGAGTTGATCAAACATGATTTCAGGTTTTGGATTTTATGTTTTTAGTCTTTCCTTTGCTGATGTGAACAAGCATCCAAAGTTTTCTGGTTTTGTTGATGTTTTCAGAATGCTATCTATATATAGCAGACATCAACATATCAGTTGTTTCAGATTGTAAGCATATGGGATGCTATGTAATGAGACAAGTTTTTTTTGCAATGAAATATATCAGACAAGTTTTTCCAAATCAAACACCATTGCATTCCTTCAAAATTCCATACATTGTTATCTAAACATTACAATACAATCAAACTTTAAACATCAAGCTAAATGCAAATATTATCCAAGAAATTATTAATCCAAAAATTACAATTTCTCCCCTTTTGAATGTTTACCTACTTCAGCCTTCAAAATAATTATTTCTAATTTGAGTTTTTCATTCTTCAATTTCAGTTTCTTCAATTTCTCATCATAGTTCTTCAATTTCTCATCATAATTCTCCAATAAATATTATACTTCACAAGGCAGTGTTGTTTTGAGCCACTTTCAACATGTTTTTCCTCCTCCAGTTGAAAAAAAAACGACAACCATTCTTCTATGCCAAATATCAACAACAAAAAATTCATCAAAATCAATTGAGGTAAAAATCGTTTTAGGTCAAAAATTCATCAACATCAACAACCACTGTGTTTAAATAAACTACATACCGGCCATAAAGGACACCCATAAAACGTCTTTCTAACATGTGATCCCTTCGTCGTCGTCCTTTTAACTGCACCTAGATTATGGTAACAAAAAACATGACTTTCACTTCTACAACTTGAAGATGATGAAGCCATAGATTATTTTGGGTACAAAGTGATGGTAATGGATAGGAATGTCAATGGGGCGGGTCTTAGAGGGTCTCGCCCCGCACCCACCCCACGTGGGATGGGTGTGGGTAATGTTTTTGGTTAGTCGTGGGGCGGGGAAGCATCATTCGTCGCGGGTCGCGAGGCGGGTGCGGGTATCACATGAGACCCGCCCCATACCCACCCCGCTCGCCCCGCCCCACATCTCCCCGCCCCGCTTATACCCACCTAATAAATAATAATATTTAATAGTAATATATATAGATAAAAAAATATAACTTAAAACGGTAAACGGAGCTGAATAACTGAAGATGAAGAACTGAACAGTGTTCATTTGTTTTGTAGTTTTGTTTACTCTTCTAGTACTCAGTCAGAATTTGCACTTAATTCCAATGATTAGTTCTTTTCTTTGGCTCAAAACGTAAGATCCCGTACCTGTATTTAATCTACTTCTTTTACTTTTGGCATCGTTTCGAACCAGATCCAGATAAAGCTAGTCTGGATTCAACGTTCTTGCACGGTGGTAGGCCACTTCGGTCCTCTCCCGGTTTGTGCATGTGTTTCGTGGTATATTTGTATATAAAATCGTTTCGTGGCTCAACGGACTCTAGTTAATTGAATGTTAAGGTATTTTGTGAAAACTTTTTTGTATAAGTAGTACATCTAGTATATTTTAGTTTCTCGATTTACATTTTTTGAAGAGATAGACGGGTCAACGGTCCCCGCGGGGCGGGGACAGTTTTGAAAGGTTCAACCCGACGCGGGTCGCAGAGCGGGCGCGGGTGTGCATTTATAGTTCGCGGGGCGGGCGCGGGTTAACCCCCCTCCGCACCCGCCCCGCCCCGCCCCGTTGACATCTCTAGTAATGGAGGAGAGATAAACTGAAATTAGATTTTGGCAAAAAAAAATTGTATATGAAGAAGATGACGGTGAAGTAGTTGAAGAATATTAAGTGAAAAAGATGAAGAAGATGATGAACATAAAGAGAGTCTTGGGCCCTAATAAGCAAGTAACCTACTGTAACAGGTTGAAAATTTAGTAATTCTATTCAAAATGAAGGTGGGTAAATGTTGGGCTTATTCGTGGTTAAACATAAGTTCAGAATATTTTAAGTGGGAAGCTCATAGTTCAGAGTATTGTTATCAATTAATCCTATTTTTTTACAAACGATCCAATGGTAATTATTATTGTTTTGAAAATATTTAACAATTTCATCTGAATAAGTTTGTCACAATTAATATATAAGATTCTCTTTCCTTGTATATTTTTTCCTCTATTCATAAATTCTAATATGTTTTTTTACCTATACAAAAAGAAATGTTACAAATTAATTTGATTGTAGGGAGTGTTTCATACTTTAATCGAATTAAGCAAAACGCCGTGCACTTATTATTGATTAAAACTAATATAAACATTATTACTTCCCTCAAAAATATTTTGAACAAACTGTCACGGTTGGCTTCCCGTTCAACAAAGGTTCACATGATGGGCGCTAGGTAGGGGTGTTCATAATAAACCGAACCGTAATAACCAAACCGAAAAACCGAAAAATCATACATTTTTAAGGTTCGATTAACCGAACCGTTTTGACAAAGAGGTTCGGTTCGTTAAATTTATCATGTACACGGTTCGGTTGAGGTTCGCAATATTAGAAAAGAGGTTAACCGCGAACCGAACCGTTCACAAAAAAGTAAGCAAAAATTTAAAATAGTATATAATTTTTTTTCTTTTGTTTAACTAAAAAGTGTTTTCAAATTCAAAAATGGTTAAAATGATTAATATTAAAGTTTCCCTAATTAACTTTATTGTTGAGTATAATTAAATATTAAAAACTTAATTAAATTAATAGATAAAATTCTCGAAAACTATAGAAAAAGTATATTGAGCATGTTTACAGGTTAACCGGTAACCGAACCGCAAATAACCGTTTAAAGTGGTTAACCGAACCGTTTATAACCGTTCCTAACGGTGCGGTTTAGGTTCGGTGTTTTGCCAAACCGAACCGTGTGCGAACCGAATTAAATATACGGTTCGGTGAACCGAACCGCGAATGAACACCCCTAGCGCTAGGCGTGTTCATAATAAACCGAACCGCAATAACCGAACCGAAAAACCGAAAAATCATACATTTTTAAGGTTCGATTAACCGAACCGTTTTGATAAAGTAGTTCGGTGAACCGAACCGTTAAATTTATCATGGACACAGTTCGGTTGAGGTTCGCAATTTTAGAAAAGAGGCTAACCGCGAACCGAACCGTTCACAAAAAAGTAAGCAAAAAGTTAAAATATTATATAAAAAATTGTTCTTTTGTTTAATTAAAAAGTGTTTCCAAATTCAAAAATGGTTAAAATGATTAATATTAAAGTTTCACTAATTAACTTTATTATTGACTATAATTAAATATTAAAAATTTAATTAAACTATTAGATAACGGAATTACTTTTTCACATACGAACTTTACTCTTTCACATACACTTTTTCATAAATTTTCCATGTCATACCCTTTTTCCAAACCTAAACAAACCGACTCTTGTGCATATATGTTTCCCTAAAATATAATCTAATTATTCGAAAAATATGAATGGATTATAATTTTCTAATTAGTTGAGTAATTTTTTATTTCACAATTATTAATATGTATTATTGAAATTATTAAGTTTGTCAATAAGTGAAATTAATATATTTTATTGTATTATCAATTAGGGTTGATGGATTGGTGGAAAGCGTGGTGGTTGAGTGGTGGATGGTGATTTTGGGTAATGTATAGGAGTCAGAAGACGACGGTGCGGGACGATGATAAATTGGTGAAGAAATTAGTGTGATAAAGAATTTATTTAACCACTTCATGTCATAATGAGCTCTAGTCCACAAATGCCTAGCATTCACTGTGCATCGATGCAAATCCACAAATGCCTAACATTCACAGTGCATCGATGCAAATCGCCAGACAATTATTCGACATTAGTCTGACATTAATTTGTTTTATCAAAATTATAACCATGTATCAACATGTAATATTTAGAGCACAAATTAATCAATACACAATGATAAATTTTGAATAGTTGAATTTAATTAAATTTATCAGAATAAGGGATGTTGAACGAAGGTGGTGTCAATGGTGAAGGGAGTTGAGGGAAAAAAATTTATTGGGAAAGGAATGAAAAAGAAATGATAGGGTTAAAACTGTAAAAAAAACGTATGTGAAAGAGTAAAATTCGTATGTGAAAAAGAACGTCAATTCTCGAAAACTAAAGAAAACGTATATTTAACATGTTTATAGGTTAACCAGTAACCGAACCGCAAATAACCGTTTAAAGTAGTTAACCAAACCGTTTATAACCGTTGCGAATGGTGCGGTTCGGTGTTTTGCCAAACCGAACCGTATGTGAACCGAATTAAATATGCGGTTCGGTGAACCAAACCGCGAATGAACACTCGTAATTGGGCACGGTTCAAGGCTCAATGGATCAATCTTGAAGGAAGAATCTAGAGGATTTGGACGCAACTGTCTAGAAGTTTCTAGAATATAGTAGAGTTAATTTGAATATTCTAGCTAGAAGGTTTCGGAATATTCTAGAATAGTGTAGAGTAATCTAGAATATTCTAGAAGTGTCTAGAATACTCTAGAATAGTGTGGAGTCTTCTAGGTTGTGCTAGATCATTCTCGAGCATACTAGAATTGTCTAGAAGGGTCCAAGATGTTCTAGTGGGTACTAGAACATTCATGTACATGGTATAAAGTCTAGTAGTGTCTGGAACATTCCGGAAGGTTTTGGGGTTGTGGTATCTAGACTCTAGAACATTCCAAAAGGTTCCGCTTCTAGAGAACTCCATAGGAGTAGTATAAATAGGTGTAAGGGGCTTCATTTGCAAACCATCCTACCAAACACACACACCAAACATTATATCCAAGCCTTGTAACTTTCTTAAGCATTCAAGTGTAATATAAATAACATTTCACACTTAGTGTCTAGCCTTCTTATCCGACATTTAACCTCTACAACACTTATAATATTCCGCTGGAAAGGGGTTGCTTGACTTAGCTTGCGAAGGACTAGTGCGAGTTAAGTGGCACACGAGTTTGGTTTTATAGTGTCAAAGTAACCAAGGCATAACAAAACGCTCATTTACTCTATATTTACAAATCTTCATAAGCTCATTCGTTGTCAACAACCAACATTACCTTTAAAAATTTTATCGACATGTCTTGGTTCATTCTCCCTCATAGCTGACATCGCCAATTGAATTATTAGATATCCGAAAATAGAATCACTAATTCATTTATATTGAAAGGAAAATCATAGAACTAAAATTCCGGTTAAAGGTATAACCAAGTAAACGCAATATTTTCGCTATTTAAAATCTTTTTGCATATTTAATTTATAATTTTATGATGCAATTTAAATATATCATTATTTATCAAGAAACTTGAATATTTTCTTATTATCAATTTGTTATAATAACATTATTTCATCAAAAACAAAACTTCGAGAACTTTAAAATTTGGAAAAAAAAATGTTTATTAACCAAGTAATTATGAACATTTACTATTTACTTTTTTTTCAGTGCGATGTAATAATTTCTCTGATAATATAGTTATGATGAATATTTACATTTTTTTAAAGTGTTCAGACATAAAGAAATAATTAAACTGCATATGAAAAACTTTTCTTTATAGATTTTAGTTTTATTGATTAAATTTTATTTAAATTTGGACTTTCTTAAATTAAATTTTAGGATGTGGTACCTCCCATTTTTTACTTCTGGTTTATTTTAGGCAGTTTTCAATAGAGGTGGCAATCATTGACACGACTCGAAAACACGACACGAACCCGACACGAAATTAGCAGGTTTGGGTCAAGGTGTTTCGACCGTTTACGTAATTGGGTCGACACGAATACGACTCGAACTTATATGGGTCGGGTTAGGGTTGGGGTCTTGCGACACGAACAACCCATTAATTTAAATGGGTTATGATATATCCATTTAAATGGGTTATGATATATTCATTTAAATGGGTTATAATCGGGGTTTAATTTGTTATTTTGAGTTCGAAATAATACATGAAGATGGTTTATTCTTACTGTAAAATTTAATTTTGAATGCATTATATTTATATGGGTTGGACGAGTTAAACGGGTTTAATTGGTGGAAATTGACCAGCTAAAAATTAAATGGGTTAAACAAGTCGGGTCGGGTTATATGAAAAAATAAATGGGTTGGGTTAGGGTTGATGCATGTAACCCGTTTATCTAAATGGGTCGGGTTAGGGTTGAGGGGGTCATGACCCATTTAATGCTGACACGAACACGAACACGACACGACCTGATCTGTTTGCCAGGTCTAGTTTTCAAGTTGCATTTTGAACATTCTTTTATACATGTTTCTATATATGGTTAGTATCTTCTATAAACTTTTGTATGTATCATTAGTATAAAACAGAAATTGAATGTTAATAATAAATAGGGTTTTTGCAATAAAATATAAGTAATCCTAAACAGTAATTGTTGCATGAGATACTGAGGAGTATCACTCTGTGAGACGGTCTTATTTTTTAAAAGGACAACAATAAATGAATAACTTTTTTCCAAAAATATATCGTCTCATAATGTTATACCGTCTTATTCTATAATTTGTCCAAATATTATCCTTGTTGAAAACTAATTTACGGCTCTACTTACTATTAATTAAATTTGGTAGGAATGATTTTAGAAATTTAATTGAGGCCATACGATTAATTAATTTTGTATAATTTGTCGTGTGTCCCGCATATTTTTGAAAAGGAGTACTATATATGATAAGATACATACATGAAAATGTTTAAAATATTTTTGTAATTATATAGATAAGACTGTCACTAAGTCATTGATCAGGTGATAATGAGGCGTCCAAAATAACAAGCCCATCCAACTATCCAAGTCTTGCACCATCAATTCCAAATGTCTTTCTAAGTTCAAGTCCACCTATGGTATTGGTGAAACTAGGGATGTTAATGAGACGAGACAGCTTACGAGCAACTCGAGATCGGCTCGGTCAAAGCTCGGCTCGTATGAGCTTGACTCGAGCTCGGGCTTTGCTCGAGAGCCTAACGAGTCAAGCCGAGCAAAAGCTGGCTCGACTCGAAAAGCTCGCGAACGGCTCGAACATTTGAAGTTGCATAAGATATTAATCATATTTTATAAAAATATGCTCATATTTTATAAGAATATTTTATCATTATTATATCATTGTATCATATATTTTAAATATCTTGTTGATTTGCTAAATATTTTTACATAAAATCTTTGAACCTTGTTATTGAAAATATCGAAAGACAAAAATAAAAAAATAAACAATTTTATATAGGCTCGATTTGGCTCGAGCTCGTGATAAAGCTCGCAAGCTTTGTAACGAGCGCATTTTTTTTCAAGGTCGGGTAAGATCGTCTCGAGCTCGAGTTTTTTCATAATCAAGCATAAGCTGAGCAAGGTCAAGCTCGGGCTCGGCTCGGCTCGTTAACACCCCTAGTTGGAACTATGGTTGGCAATGGGTAGGGTTTGGGTAGGGTCCAGCAAGACCCATATCCGACCCTAAATCATATACCTTGGATCTATACCCGACCCAGAGGGTCTGGATCCGGATAGGTCTATCATAGGGTCTGTTTTTCTCTTTGACTAAGCAATTTTTCCCTAAATTTATCATTTACCTAATAATCAAATTTATCATTTTCATTAATTTCTTCATTATTCTTAATTAATTTTGGATATGTACATAGATATTACTGATAAGTAATAACCGCCGTCTGTAAGTGTATTATTTGGGTTATTGACGTTCGTATGTGTATTTTTTTCTTTTTTTTTAATAAATATAAGGGTTTAAGGATCGGGTAGGGTCCCAACACCAAGACTCGGACCCGAAGTTTTTATGTAAAATCCATATCTAACTCATACTCGAACGGGTCTCAAAAGTTCAGACCCATGCCCGACACATTAGGCTCAGATTATGAGGGTTTGGGTTGGAGACCTGACCTAGTGCCATCCAGTTGGAACATTTAAAAGGCCAAAATAAACGAGAAAAGCTTACATCAGCACTTGGAAATAAGCTCAGGCATTGTAAAATGGAAATATCATCCACCATCAAAAGCAGAACCTTAACTAGCTCGAGGATAGAAGAACATAAATGATTTGAGCATAATTGGGGAGTCTAGGAGACAATCTCGTAGGAGAATTTTCGTTAGAACTTAGAACTCACTTTTTTTTATATAAAAGTAGGGATTTTTATTCATCAAGGAAAAAAGCAGAGTACAAGAAGAGAAAAGGCGAAAAAAATGGACAACGCCCAGTTAAGGCAAACAATGAACAAGCGCCATGCGACGCCACGACACACACCAATCAGAATGACATTGATTGACAAACCCTTCCCACCAGATTAACACAATTTATGTACAATCTTTTGAAAAGCCTCATCGCCTGTTCTTAGCCAAACTAGAAATAATTAAAACGCCATTTAGCCAAAAACCCTGATTATAGTTGATGGCCAAGTTTAAAGAGTATCACACATTAGAGGAGCTTCTAAAGGACCCAAGCGCCTTCACAAAACCGGCTCTCAATATATATTGATGGTAGATAGCGGCGATTGCAGCTCCGATGAATGGTCCCACCCAAAACATCCACTGCATTGTTGAAAAAATGGACAAAATTATATCAGTTTTGCAAATATTTAACCTGATGAATGTTAATGGAGGCAACAAAATGCTTACGTGGTCATCCCAGGCCTTTTTGTTGTTGTAGATGACCGCTGCTCCAAAACTTCTAGCAGGGTTAATACCGGTGCCTGTCACTGGGATTGTGGCTAAGTGAACCATGAACACCGCGAATCCAATTGGAAGTGGTGCCAGTACCTTCATCATTCACAATCAAGTTAATCGATTACTATCACGTTACAAAATCAATTTTATCCAATGGAAGAGAAAAGAGTACATACAGGAACATGAGAATCTCTAGCGCTGCGTTTGGGATCAGTGGCAGAGAAAACAGTGTAGACCAAAACAAAAGTGCCAATAATCTCAGCACCCAATCCAGTACCCTTGCTGTAGCCGACGGCTAACTCGTTAGCCCCGCCACCAAACCTGTCGTAATATGCACTTTGGAAGGCCTTGACTAGCCCAACACCACAGATGGCTCCTAAACATTGAGCCACCATATACAAAAAGGCCCTTACCAATGATAGTTTCCTTGCCAACAACAGCCCGAATGTCACTGCCGGGTTAATGTGTCCACCTGTAAGCCAAGCCAAGCCATTGTAAGGTTATTATCTGATAATCTGAAACCGTCTCATATGAAAATTAGCGTAATGAAACAAGCGAAAATAAGAAGCTGAGGAAGCATACCAGAAATACCAGCAGTGCAGTAAACAAGAATAAAGATCATGCCACCAAAAGCCCACGCAATCCCAAGAATACCAACACCACCGCAGTCGTCTGTAGCGCTTTGACTCTTGTATCCAATTACAGTTAAGACTGTTATATACAAGAACAGTAGTGTTGCTACAAACTCTGCTATTAATGCCCTGTAAAATGACCATTTTCCCATCTCTGCCATGTCAAACAATGGTGATGGTGGAGGGTCATGGTAGTCTTTTCCTACTTCTCCTTCTAATTCTTTGCCCATTTCTTTTCTTTTTTATTTGCTTTGAAATGTTTTGTGCAAATTGAGTGCGAGTGATTGTGAGTATGAGGGTTCCTGGTTTGAGTGGAGTTGTAGAAGGGATATGGAGGGTATTTATTGTGCTAATCATGGGTGTAAAAGTTAGTGGTTTAAAATGATTATTAAGTGAGTGTTTGACTAGCTTTTTAAAGTGTTTTTTAACTTAAAAATATTTTTTTGAATAAATACATCATTTATTTAAAAGTTAAAAATAATTTCTCAAAAACTCGAATATCTTCTTTTTGTCCATAATAATAGAAACAACAATTTGGTGTTTCTGATTCTTGAAAACTAATTTTAAAAACAAAAAACTCATTTTTAATAATTTATGCCAAACATGCTCATAAGACCGTTGTATAACATAAAATAATATTTTTCATAATATAAGATATATTATGTCCAATATACTTAATTATGTCTACGACATAATTAATATAGCTACAGATTGTTAAATGCATTGAAAAGGTTTTAGCATAGTGGTTAAAAAAGAGGTATCGTGACAAAAGATTGCTTTCGAGTTAGATTTGGTCGGTGTACGTCACTCATGGTTGAATTATTTTCGGGTCCGTGATTAACAATGACTTTATTAATAAATTTTTCTAAAAAAAAGTATATCTTGCAGAAAATTACGTATTTACAAAAGCTTAACTTGTTTTGCAATTGTTATTTTATATCTATGTAGATGATCGTGATTTAGATTTGAAATTAACTATATTCAAATTGTGCAAGTCATTTTAATCAACTTATATTATGGTTGGATCGTTTCGGACTTGTCAATTGAAATCCAACTAATCCCAGGCTAAATAGGATTAATTTAGATCACATTGATTTTGGTCAAATGAGACATATGTAGAGTATATATAAATAAAAGAGGATTTAAATATGCACTCTATTATTACAATACCTCCGTCTTCACCGCAAAATGAGTATCATGAGATTGGCTTACTCAAGTTACAGAAGTCGAACCGTCCAAATATTAAAAAACGAAGGAAAAAAATGCTTACGAGCTTTTGCCGCCCCATTTTGTTCTGTGTTTACTTTAAGTTATCCTTTCATTTTCATGTCGATGGGGTCCACCATTAAATACCTACTATTGATCATCAACCACATACGTTTAGAAAATAATCGTCTCATGTTATCTTTTTTAAACAATGTTGTACATGTATGGTTGTGTGTATGATAATGGATGTTTTCGTCACTCTTTCTTCCTTTTTCCATATTTATTTATGTGGTTTCAATTTTTTCAATTGCTCTATTCTTCAAATGGTGTGTTTTAGAATTATCATATTCTCTAGTTATTTTGTATGATTGTGTTGTTTTAAAAGTTGGGAGAAAAATGGGTGCCAAAATTACCTTAATTGTTAAAAAATTAATTCAATCGACAGTTTAAACTAATGGTTGAACACTCAGGAATGATTTAATACTCTAAAAGGTTCAAACATACAATACAAGGTATAAGGTATGACTTTGAAATGAGTCAAACGCATACCATGTTTTTGTTAAACAATTGTAAGGTTTTATACCCATACCTCAAATCTATGAGGTATGAGTTTCTCACTTATCTAAAGAAGGGGTGAGAATAAGTAAAAATTTGAAAAATAAATATTAAGACATATGGTAAACGAAATATTTTATATAATTAGTTGATATTATCTTTATTTTCATGATTTTATATGTTAAAATTATTATATAAAGTATTAGATTTTACATACTTCAACTCTAACTTAGAAAGGCGTTTGGTTCGCATAAAGGTATCGATATGAAATCAAAATCAAACCGGTCTGCTATAGGTTTCAAACCAATGTTACCTACAATTGAAACAAATACAAGGTATCACGTATGAATTTCCAATCCCATACCACTCAAGGTATAATTCCTGACTACAAAGTCATACCCATGTACGAAACAAACGCCCCCTAGGAGGAATAGGCCATTAGGTAATGTATCACTATTCAATCATTCATCAAAAATTAAATATATTTACATAATTTTATATAATTAAGGTAATCATAACTCACAAGTCCAACTCATATGCTCTAAATTTGATCGTTTAAGCTAAGATGATAATTTTAAATATTCATTGATGATATGGGATTAGTAGTTAAATCAATGCAATAATCAGGTATTGAGTTGTAGGCGGTGCATGCAATAGCAATTTTGTTGAAGACAGGAAGTGGTAATTAGGTGCTGTTCGAGTAATTTGCAATATCTGTAACACATAATTTATGAAAAATAATCATGTATTGTAGTTAGTGTTCATTTAGTGGAAGAGGGAATATGTGACAACTGACAACTCATTCACAAAGGATTATTATGCAAAGGGTTGACTACTACGTTGCAATGTTTTTTTAGCGTGGCGAATTTAACGTAAATAACCTAATGTTTTAAAGACATGCGTTATCGACTGATTCTTAATTTTGGCGTTGGTATTTTAATAATTTATTAATATTCTAATCATTTTTTAATCTTACTTATTATAAATTTGTTTTTACACTTGTAAAGAAATGTTTTTTTACGTTATCTGACTCGCGGATCGGACTTATTTACGAAAAAAAGATTAAACTAAGAATAGGGATAACATACATGATAGGTCTCTTGGGGGACGATCTGAGTTTTTCAACCGAGCGAAAACTTCTTTTATCTTCTTTATCAGTTGAGCTTTCGAGGAGTACCTGCAAGAAAACACACTTACGCCAAGAGGACGTAGAAATTTACGGGAGGGATATCTACTTGTAGAGAAAGTAGGTAAATTGTGTCTCGTCGATTTATCCCCTTGGCTATGATTTTCCTTGTAGGTAGAAAATATCCCTCTCCTTCACATGTCTAAGATAGGAGGACCGTACCTGTAAGGTATACATATAATAGAGACACGTGGCAGTTTACCGACCAAAGAAGTCTTGCTCTTCTTATGACTGGCTGAAGCATAAAACAATTGATTATCAATTAGATCAGAAGAGGCTGGAGGGCGAATAAAGATGGAAATTTTATCGTTCTTCAATAAAAGAGACTCAACAACTAAAGTGCTCTCATGGGAAACTTGGGTACCACTAGGAGTGAAATTGTCACAATAGGAGAACGATCTCGAGCTTATGCCGCTAATGAAGGACTTTGGACCACCACCATTAGCTACATTGATCACATCAAAAGGAGAAGACATGTCATCCTTTTCCACCCCCTCTTACGGTTCCGAGTTTTAGAGAGTCTTCTTTTCTTTTTCTTTTCCGTCTTCTTACAAACATCTCTTGTAATTCATTCCTCGTCCACAGAAGACTGAATATGACATATCCGAATTGTCATAGTCGACAAATCCTTTTTGTGGTATTACATCACCTTTTTACCTTGAACGAGCTTTTGATAATCTGTCCCGAGATCCTTAATCGGGAACGTCCTCCCTTTTTTAGAGAAATCAAGAGAAGATTATTTGATAGGAACATTCTTCTCCAAACCAATCTTCTGATTAATTCTACATACAAGTACTTTTAGCTTCAGCTATCTCCAAATCCGCACTCACATTTTCATTAGCACTCACTTCTTTATGGACTTCCATCGCCTTTGTGATCGCACTCTCAAAATCCTTAATATTATTTTTAGAAGCATGCACGGTATCCAAAGTATGCACCTTCTTCTTACTGTTAACTTCCATTCCATCAGCCGAACCGGCCTCCAAAACTCTTTTACCATTAGCATTTATGAGGAGGTGACCGTTATTCACATCCAATTCCCTTATAACATCCTTATTTTTAGGTTTCATCCCCAATGCTTCCACCAGATCCCTTTTTGCTTTTAAAAACTTGTTCAACTTCATATATGCAATTGCCCTACGAAATAGAGCATTGACATTTCGTGGAAAATATTCCAAGCTCATGGTACACATATCCACAGCTCTCTAAATTCCTCTAGTTTCAGGGCACAGACCGCCAAATTATAATTTAGGAAGATTGCAAGGTCAGATAACGATTGAATATCTTCACTTTCAATACATCTCAAGCTCAGACCAAAAAGTTTACAAGCCTCATTATAACATGAAGCGGCCTTATCAAAATAATTTTGTCGAAATAGACTATTTGCTTTGCCATTAAGCGCCCTCACCTCGGACAAGGCCACCTTAGATGACCCCCTGCATATTCACAAAGTGACCTAGCATCATATCCCCACCATCATTCATAAACCCATCAATAACATGGGAACAAACGAAATTATCCAAAAAACTTATGATGTACAGTAGATGATGTCATATCATCAACCGAAATACGAAAAGACAGACTACCACCCAGACCAAACCGAATAACTAAAAACACAGAAAAATCTTCGCACAATCGATCCATACTCACAATTAGACAACAAAAGGCGTCACCCAACCGACAACAACCAGGAACGACAGTGATAACAACATAACAAAAAAAGAACGGAAAACAAGAAGTTAATCAACCATGGATGGACCTATTCTGTTGAGTAACAGAAGATTAAGAAAAGCAATAGAAAGAAAAATGAACATGTGACTACACAAAATATGGTGACACTTAATCGAAAGACGGCGTAGGGAAGACAACATTGACTGTGATAAGCTAGAAGTTAAAGAGGTGGGGAGATGATGTAGCCTTGTCGACGACCTTAAGAGGCGACTAGAGAAGCCGCCGACGAGGAAATCGCGTTTCTAGGTTTTTGATTTGGGGTTTTTTCACATTTTCTCCCTCCTTGACAACCTTAATGATAAAAGTGTAGTAATGAATAAATTAATAGAGTAAAAAATGTATGATTTTTCAATTATCTATATAATAATATAAAAAGGCTTCTTGAGCCTCTATTGAAGTGACACGTGTCACTCTTAAATTTTTGCCACATAATAATAGTAATATTAGTATTAATTATTATTATTTTTTTTTTTTTTTTTTATAAACCGGGATTTGTTATTAAAATCTATATAATAATATAAAAAGGCTTCTTGAGCCTCTATTAAAGTCATGTCACTCTTAAATTTTTGCCACATAATAATAGTAATATTAGTATTAATTATTATTATTATTATTATTATTTTTTTTTTTTTTTTATTTTTTTAAACCGGGATTTGTTATTAAAATTAAATGAATAATTACATGAAATTTGTGGGCACCCGCGAAACTAACTGGGCACCCACTCCCTTAGCTATAGCAAAACTAAGGCGAGAATCTACATATTATTTGTAATAATTATATGAAAAATAAAAATATAAAAATAAAAATAGTAATAATTATATGAAATCTACATATTATTGAACTTTTCATTGTTCATGACTCTTTGTATACTTCGACACTAAATTAAAATATCAAATTTAATATCTCTATTGATTGCGCATTCTTACATACTGATTACAAATTCATCTTATAATTAAATAAAAATATTCATGACACACTATTTTCCTCATTTTGGCTCATATATTCATTAACTAAATATTTTTTATTTCATCATTACTTATTTGCTATTAAACAATTTTTTTATCTCCCTTTTATGTGTAACTTATTTTACAACACATTATATATAACTTTTTTTTAGAATATAATGAAAATCAATGCGTTGAAAATCCAATTTTTCTTTCTAAACTTACATCTCATGTCCTAACAATTGACAACATGACACCATAGTATTTGCAATTTTTTATCGCTTGAGTTATTTTCTTGTGCAATTTTCATTTTTATATCTCTTTTTTTATTTATCGAATGGTACAAAAAAGTTACTAAAAATCTAGATATGAGACTATATGACTTTGGTGGGGTTTGACAAGAAGTTATTTTCCCCGTTTTTTTGTATGTACAATATCGTATAGTGACTGACTAATAATTTACATCTCAAAGATCATTAATATAAATTTTTGAATTTCACAACTACATTGCTTAAAATATTGACCACTGCTAAAAATCGAATGCATCAAGCTACAAAGCCCCTTTAGTTATGCATTACCCACAATATTAATTAGCTAGGGTGATCGAATAATATGTAAGTAGTGTTGGAAAATAAGAAATGCGCTAATCAGTTTTTCAAGTTTCACCTACTTGACAAATTTCGACCCGAGTTTGTCAACATTTGAGATATTATTGTTGAAATTGGTTATGTCTTATTGCATTTGTTCCCTCAATTTTAGAGAAAAAATCTCTTATGTTTGGGTTTTCTATTTTAGCGGGATCGAAAATTAAATTCTTTTTCTTGTGACTAGAGTACTTAAAAATTGTACGCACTACTTAGATCACTGGAACATTTATAAAATACAAAAGGGAGAAGGCAAAATATTCATTTACAACTTAACAATGCACAACATAATTACGTATTAATAAAAATGTAATCACAAACCGTTACAAATACCACTAAACAAAAACGCTCCGTGAAATTCACGGGAAACAGAACTAGTAATAATATAAAAAGCCTAGATTGAGTAGTATTCGAATGACACGTGGCACACTACATTGAAATGTTAGAATGACACGTGGCTTACTACATTAACATGCTAGATTAATTTTTTTTTTTTCAGAAAAAAAGGTAAAAATAGAAAATGAAAAGACAAAATACATAAAAAACTTAGATTGAGTAGGTATTTAATAATATGTGGCCCATTACAATTAAATGTTTGAGCAATTTTTTATTATTATTTTAAAAAATAAAAATAGAAAATAAATAGCCAAAGTAGTATTCAATAGGCTAATTACTCATCTTATTTAAAGTTACATTTATATTCAACTTAATAATCATAATTCAATGCGAACATTTTATATTCTACTGTTATGAAAACACTCACCTATAAAATAAAATTGATTGATAAAAATTCTAGCACATTATTAGCAAAAACAAATTAATGAAAAATTTTGTTTATTTTCACCAAATTATTTCATTTGATTTATTTTCAACACCTTTTATATCTTTACTTTCTGGTGAGCATGAATCAAATTGACGAAAAAATGAGAAAATAAGAGAGAAATAGAAGATAAGTGGAGAATTTGACAAACATTTGTATTATATAGTTCGTTTTAGGCATTGTCAAATGTTTATTAAGACACTTGAGATCCTCGATGATTGAATATAATAAATTGGGGTTAAATTTGTATGAAAGATATCCGATCCTAGCTTGACTAAATTGTAACTTTAACTTTTTAATTTTACATTTTTAATATTGATAGTTTGTTTTGCGAATATTTTTAATATATTCATCATTGTTAATGTGTAGTGAATTTATTAATATTGATATTAACAACAAATTACAAATATGACTAACACAAGTTTTATATGAATATTGTATTATCTATATATTTAACTATGTTGGTCAAAATGGTAAATTTATATTTTCTTATTGATGCTTTGATGATAACATGTCAAAAATACATTGTATATACCTATTGAGTTTTGATAATTTGTTTATATTAAATCTCTTAATATTTACTTACATTTTATCCCAAAACAAACAACTACTAATGAGTAGCACTTTTTTTATTTTGAATTTTCAATGTGAGAATCCATGTTGTTTTATCTATTTACTTACCTAATTTATTTTATCTTTATTTGATTCAACGTTACAATAGTTAGAGAAAATGAGTGAAGAATATTTTAAGTCTTAAATATCATCATTATTTCCAAACTATAAAAATATAGAGGTATCCAAACTTTGATTAATATTACATATTATATTTGTTACTAATACAGAGTATCATCATTTTGACAAAGTTTGATTAACAAAAATATCATTTTGACGTTGAGCAAAAATGAAATTATTTGTTTACAAAATTAATGAGAATGAGAATAATAAAATAATATGTTATATTAAAAAAACACTACTACAAAATGATGTGAATATTAAACTATTACAAATTTTTTTTAAAAAACCGCTCCATTTGGCGAATTCACTTATTTACTATTTTTCAAATTAGTTGTGTGTGGTTCTTTAATTAAAATTAAACAAATGATTGAGAGAGGGAATGGATACTTTATGTAAGTTATTCACAAATTAAACACTTACAATAATAAATTATTAACGCTTCCGTGATTTTCGCGGGTTCCGAAACTAGTTATAGATAAATGAGGGCAAAATGTGAAAATACATTTATGTGTCCCGTTTAAGTAACTTGATGCAACCTATTGAATAATATGTCTGCTATTTAACATATTTCTACAATCAAAATAAGTAACAATATTGTTATATATAGTACTAATTCCATTTATTTTACATAAGAAACTGTTAGCCTTGGTTATACTCTTGTCCTAACAAAGACATATTTTGTTAACATTTTGATACGAATTAGCTACAGAAGAAACAAACTGGGATAACATATTGAAAAGCTAGACCTAGGCTCTGTTTGGCAAAACTAGCTGAAAAGGTAGCTGAAACCTGAAAAGGTACCTGAAACCTGAAAAGGTAGCTGAAAAGGTACCTGAAAACTAAGACCTGATAAGGTAGCTGATTTTTGTTAAAACTGTTTGAAAACTAGCTGAAAAGTTAGCTAATATTTGACAAAATGACGTAAAAGGGCATGGTTTATTATTGATATATTTTACGTTTTTACTATTATTCTTGTGTTATTGTAGACAAATGACCGAAACAAATAGAGTAGTAACTTCTGAATAGAATCGTGTACTTAAAATGGTACTGAAAAATGCCTACATTGCTACTTCCAGGATTTCTTCATGTACACTGTTTCAAATGAATTGGCCATTAAAATCAAGTTATAGGAATAGCTTCAACTACTAGCTTTTATATACAGATGATTCATGCCCAAATAATTTCACAAATTAATATATAACGATTAGGTAAAAAAAAAATTTAAACAATATATCCTCAAAAATATACTATTGATATAAAATTAGTTTTCTATTAAAGTCATACACAAAAAAATAAGTAACTAAATTTACGTAAGAATTTTGTAATGTGTTTAATTTTGTTAATTAACGTTATAAAATCCGAGGGTAGAATAGGTAAATAAAAATAAATCAGTTACCTGATTTGCTACATGAGGTAGCTTTTTATTTCAGGTACCTGTTTCACCTTTTTTCAGTCCAAACAGGTAGTTGCCAAACCCTCCAAAAATAATAAGCTACCTGATTATTTTGGCAAAAAAATTATTTCAGGCAAATCAGTTAGCTGAAATGACTTGGCAAACAGAACCTTAGAGTGTAATCTACGATTAAGTTAAATCTTAAGTGAGTTCAAAACTTCAAATGTTAAAAATTGATGTGAAAATTGATAATCAGGATCTATTTTGGTCAAGATTCAAGTTCACCAATATGGATTATTTGACAGGTTCATCGAGTTTTTTTTTAAAAAATGAATGAAAGATATTTATTTTATTTTCCTGCAATCTTCTTGATTATTATTACAAAATTGGTTTATTTTACTTATTTACGTTATTTACTGCATTTTATAATTCCAATTATATCATACGGAGTAAATTTACATTTTAAGTTCCTTTTTTTGAGAAAATGTTTTTGATTTGAAAGGGTTGAACTTCACAAAAGTGATGAATAACAATATTGCTTAATTTTAAAAGTTGTCATACTCTATAACACTTTTTTTAAGGTGATTACGTACAGCGAATATCAGTTCTTGTGTCCAACACGCATTTTCAAAAATTTGGCTGCATTGTTTGGTATGACAATCTACTTTTTTTATTTATTTTGAGATTAATCGTGCATCTCACTGAACTTTTGGTTGCTCTTCTTTTGCCCTCCTGTTCCTCATGTAGTTAAACTAGTCATATTTCGTATATTTTGATTTTGATATTTTTGGAGCAATAGAGAAGGCAATAACACATAGAAGTTTTAATCTTTCACTGCACTGCCGGACTTTCTCGGCCTGATTGTGCCATATAAAAGATGCTTCAAAAAGAACCATTTAACCTCACGAGTTGAGCATGCTAAACTAAGAATGAACATTATAATATGGTGTCCAAAGCTATTATGTGAAACCAAATAATCGTATCCTTAAGTATGATATTCACTAGCTTAAAGTAGACTAGTGGGCTAATCAAATCAAATGTAGTAGTAAGACGAGATTCTCATTTATAATTGTCATCTTAAGTATGATACCCACTAGCTTAAAAGTGATATTCGTCAGAAGTTTAAGACAGATAATGCCCCTTTTCACAATAAGTCAATTAGGAGGGCAGAAATAGAGCACCCAAGAGTTGGGACTACTTTGGAGTTGTTTGATAGGTATGTTCTAGGCGTTTCTTATACAACTGTATTCTGCGTAAGTAGCGAATAATGTCTTTAATTCAATATATATATATATATATATATATATATATATATAGAATTGGGATCCTATGAGAACCACCAATATAATGAGAACCGTGAGAACTCTATCATACGGATTTTTTTAAAAAAAATTAATGACATATTTGGATTCGGCATGGAATTTTATGGCTAGAAAACATATTTCTTGGTCTAGAAAATATATACTAGTGACGGAAATCGAGACGAGATACGTATTATTAATTTTCATGCACGTACTACCGATTTTGACGTATCTATCATTTTTCATGCACCTAGAACTCGTTTTAATGCACGTGGAGCCTATTATTTCATGCACCTAGTAATCATTTTCATGCATGTAAAAAATTTCATGCACGTAGTGGTTGTTTTCGTGCATTTATAGCCGTTTTAGTATGCCTAATTGTATTTTGGTACACTAAGTATATATTTTGTTAATAAAATCAAATTTTTTTGTTGAATAATACTAAAATGTGTATTTGAATAAGTTAAACTAATGGTAAATGATCCATTGAAACTTTCGAAACGAGATATGGTGGAGATTTAGTGAGGGTTCTCATGGTTCTCATTATAAGGGTGGTTCTCACCGGATCCCGACCCTATATATATATATATATATATATATATATATATATATATAGAGAGAGAGAGAGAGAGAGAGAGAGAGAGAGAGAGAGAGAGAGAGAGAGAGAGAGAGAGAGAGAGAGAGAGAGAGAGAGAGAGAGAGAGAGAGAGAGAGAGAGAGAGAGAGAGAGAAGGGCAGGTGAATAAGTATCTCTAAATAAACACCAAGTGAAGCCTTGAAGTTGTTTGCGAAACTTGAAAAATTATTGAGAAGGCACCAAATCAATATTGTAAAGTTCATCCTATGATGAGTGTTCTCCCTTATTCGCAGCCAAATTTTAAATTCGCATTATGTTGGGTTTCTAAATTAACTCACAAGACCAACAACAGTACGTATAAGCTTTGGGAATTTCACCCAGGGCAGGGGTATCAGGTCCAGTTGTTACTCAGTTTAGTCCTCAATTTACATGCTATATCAATGACGTACAAATGCCTTTAATTTTCTGCCAATTGGTTTTCAGTACATTAGCATCTAATTTTCTGCCAATCTGTTAATCTCATACAAATAATATTAGCAACGTTCTTCTACTCCCTTATAATATTATTGAATTGTTCTTCAACATCTCAAATAGAATTCTCCTAATTTGTTGGGTACCAACTAAAATAATATTATTAAATTGTTCTTCTATTCCCGTATAATAGAATTCTCAAAACACAACATCGACATTACAAATGCCACCAACCAAAATAAACCGTGAATTTCACAGGAACCCGAACTAGTTAAAGTTAAAAAAAAGCAAGGTGAAAAATTTTAAGTTATGGATGTGTTAAAACTTAAAATATATATACTCGAATAAAAGAGTGCATATTTTAAATTAATGAGTTGGAAAGTTTGTATTGCAAATATTAGATAATTATTTGATCATATATACTCTCTCCGTCCTAGTGATATGTTTACTTGTTCTCGTAATTCAAACTATATACTATAAATTGTAATTGTTTTGAACTATAAATTTTAATTTGTGAAAAAATTTAATATACATTTATCCTCAAATATTGACGTCCAACTTTATAGAAAAAAATATACATCAAAATTCTAATCATAAAATTATTCCGTGCATTCTAGTTGATCGTTTTAAGAGGAAGAAAAATGTCCGAACTCCCAAACTCCCAACCCGAACTATGGTAGGATTGATTTACTGCAAATTTAAAGAAACAAAAAAAACCCTAAATCAAATAGCAATAAGACGCACCGACTCGCGTGATCAAACCCATAAAATCTCCTTAAACCGAAGCAAATCAAACAATTGAATACATCAATTTTGCGCTCGAAGCATCAATTATGTCCTGTCTGCTATAATTGTAATCGTAATTCTCTAATTTTTTTCTTTGATTGCATCACTGATAACCCTAATTATGTAGGCATTAACCCTAATTCCTCTGTTTATCTGTGTTTTTAGGGTTTCTGTGTGTAGAAATTAACATTTGAAGCTGTTCAATTGCAATACAACCGGAGACGTTATGAAGCTGTAAGCGATTGTTATTATCTAGTTGAATTTATGATTTTAGTACGATTCTCATTAAATTTCTATGTTAGTTCATGATTGTTCTTTTAATTAAGGCACTTGTGCTGGGAATCTGGGATTGTTATTGTATTGCATTAAGTTATCTATAAAACACTAATTTCATCAGCAGGTTTGGGAATTAGCTATTTTTCATTAGTAGATCATGTTGTTCGTGTGTGTAATGACAAATAAAGGCTTCAATAGTTACCGCGGTTCTATTCAGCGTGAAGTTTATGATTTATCAAGGGTGATAATGTCGTTTTTTTCCCTTTCTGCAATTTTCCTTATTCAATATGCCGAGGAACATCATATTGAGCTCCAATCTGCTCGAATCTGCGATTTACCAAACCCCAGAATTAAATCATTGTTAAATGCCATTATACTCCAACATATAACCGTGTAAGCCCAAACAACATCTATTTCACTATTCACACTTGTGTAAGATAGTGCTTGGATGGGTGTAATTTTACTATGGTTATGGAGGGGGAAAACAATGAAAATTAGGAGGTGGTGGATAGAGGAATGAGATGAAGAGACGGTAATATTTTCTTCAAAGGGGATATGAGTTACACATCTCTCTCAGTTGGAGGTAATCAGCAAACTTGCAGTGAACTGGGACTATGAGTCTATGAGTTCTCGGCGGTTACTTTCACATTACAGTTGTGAAAAATAGAATTAGAAGTGCCATTTGGCGCTTCTATTATCGGCAGTTGATTTTAGTTTTTGGGACTTATTTTTCAGCTGCCCTCTAATTTAGTGTTTTACTTAGCTTGTGATTGTTTGATAAAAAACACTTGAAATTTTGTTTTGCTAACAGTCTAGCCAATAATCTTTGCCTTTGCCCCTTAGCTTCCTTATTTGATCATTTGGTTTGTCTCTTTGCTGCTTTCAGCTAGCTTATACAACAAATTGTCGGCATGCCTGTGTCAATTTATGGTCAACATTAGTTGTCTTATGTTTATTTTTGCTGTCCTTGCCATTGACATTGTGTTATTTTTGCTGTAATTGTCATGGGCATCATGGCCTTCATAACACTCCATTTATCAGTGTAAGTTTATCACCAAAACTGTGGCAATGCTATCTTAAAACAACGGCAGGCATTTAATCTTGTTATTGTGCATCGTTATTTGCCTTTTCAAAGTTTGGTTTTCATTTGGCATTCATGTTTGCTGCAGCTGTTGTCTACTTTCTGATCAATGATTTCCTTCACTCTTATAGGTCAAGAGTTGGACTCATACATGTCATGGTGGCTATCTTATTATTTGGCTGGCAGACGGGACCCGCTGAAGCATCTGAGCATGCATGTTATCGTCCTGAAGTTCTTTTTTCGTACTTGGACATAGATCGCTACAATCGAAGCTATCCGTATGTTGATTATAAGGCAATTGTGAAACCTGTCCTAGATCATATGCTTAAACGTGTTTCTTCTGTCCCTGACTCCTCTGCTGATGTATATTGTTATTGGGCAGCGGTCTGTGATGTATTTGTTTCTGTTCATTGAATTTTTACATTCTGGTATACTCAGTTAAATAACATGTCCTCTTATCTTCAGATATGCAATGCTAAAGATCCTGAGAAAGAGGCAGTTGCTTGGAGGGACTTAGCTCAAGAACTTAATCATAGGATGCATACAACTGATAGTGTGTACAAAATAGTAAAGGTTCTATATGGTGATATAATGGTACCATCAATGATGAATCCTCCTCTTGATTCCTTGATACTCAGCGAAGAGAGTACTGATTGCGTATATCAATTGGTACGCACCTGCCTACTTTCTCTCTATACTTCTCGATCTATTTCTTATGTGTAAGAGCTTCACTACAATGAATACATGTATGCATTGAACATCAGATATTTCTGTTTGGATTTTGGATCCAGCCCGTAGGCTTGTTCGTCATATGTTTCTTATCTTGTAGCTATAGCCATCAGCCCATTAGTAAGTGGGTTATGGTTTTACTGTTTCACAAAGTTAAGTTCGATGGAAAGGAGTTCACATCCTGCTTGTGGAAATCAAGTCCCGTAGCCCTCAGTAGCTTGTGTATCCTGATGCTATTTGTGTTGAGTAGGGAAATATCCCCTACATTGTGCAATATATTTACGTTGTGTCTATACATACATTTGCAAACATTATGATCAAAATTGACATTCGTTGGCCAGTTGTCTTGATAATTAAATTGGGGATGGAGGTAGTAACCTTGCTCGTTTGAGCATAGCAAAAGATAGTTCCATTGTTTTATACATACATTTGCGAACATTATGATCAAAATTGACTTTCGTTGGCCAGTTGTCATGACAATTAAATTGGGGATGGAGGTAGTAACCTTGCTGGTTTGAGTATAACAAAAGATAGTTCAATTGTTTTGTGCTTCGAACTTTCAATGAAGGGGGTAAGAGTAGTGAAACCTTATGTTTTTCTCAGCACTCTATGATAGAATTTGTTTGACTGACCTTTTTAACCAAGGTATTCATTGGTGAAATAATTCTATTTCCTGTTTAATCTACCCATGCATTTTCATTTTGTTTCTCTTTGTTTTCGCACAGACTAATATTCTCTTTTTGGTAAAATGACTTGATGCTGACTCCCTAGTGTACCTGTTTGTTTCAGTCTGATATTTTTGTGCAACATTGTGGAGGATTTACTGATGGTCTGAATCACTTAGATACGCTCGTGGCTATGTGCAACCAAGGCGTGAAGGAACATGATTTTTTGGAGGCAGCATCTCAAATTTGCAAAGACTATGTCTACACTGGACGACCATGGGAATAGAAGGCATCTCTGAAGCGGAATATGTTACAAGTTACTATGGATGTTGTTCATGACCTTTGGTATCATTAGTTGAGTGACCACTGACCTTATAATTCCTCTAGCGTGTAAATTTCTTACCGAGCTCAAGATTTGAACGAGTTTCCTATTTGTTTATCTCAACTCTTTTTCATGAGTTGTTCTAGTCGGGTAATTGCTTTTTGTGCGACATTTTAAGATGACACGACCCGTGTATCGCTTGAAACATAATGTAAATACTCTCGTGAAAATTGGTACCAGTTAATTTACAACTTTGATCAAGACCGATTTTCATAGAAATGGATTAATTCCAAACTGCTTGTTTTTAGGATTCTCACTGAAGTGGTGGTTTTGTGTTGTGCCTTTTGGATATAGTTGGTTCAGGCAGACAATTTTCAAATGAGTTCTTAACTCCCTCGCATTTTACTGTGAGCATAAGAAACTAAGCAAATTAAAGACGCCAAAGGGTAAATGTAATGCTACTAGAAGTGTTGAGTAGCTTGTCTTAAGACGTGTTCAAAATCGTGTTAATAATGTTGCCCTGATTTACCAGTGCCTTTCATAAAAGTTGTCGCAAGAAGTATTTATTTGAGAGAATTGAACCTCTGCCCATTTTTTTTTAATGAAAGTTGTACTTTTCATTCGAGGCTGAGCATATTAAGAAGTTCAAGTACATCGTAGTTTGTAAACCCAAATGATATCCAATGGATTCTAACTCCACCCCAACCCTTGGAATCCCATATCTACCTTCATCCCTTGGATTCTAACTCCATTCCACCCTTCAATAAATTATTATGAACCAAACAAGATCATACAAGTATGGATTTAGGCTCTGTTCTTTTCGGCTGAAACGAGCTGAATTGAATAAATTGGAGTATAGCTTAATTAAACTAAATTGAATGAAACTGAGCTGGAGTGAATTTAGTTGAATTAAAAGTTACTATTGTGAAGAGATTAATTGAAAATAATTGATTGAACGTAAATAAAACTTAACGAAATACAACCAAACAAAATTGAAAGAAACTGAAATTAAGCCAGAAAGAACAGGGCCTTAGAACCGCATACCACCATACTATCAAATTCCATTCCACTCCATCCAACTTGTTGAACCAAACGACCCCTAAAAAAGGAATATAAATTAGGGTTCTAAAAAAGGAATAGAAATTAAAAGACGAACATAAGGGTGAAAGTGTCAAGTCCAAAGTGCCTAGTCCACTAAGAATGTAAATTGTTCAAAATTATATTGATGATAGCCTATAAAATAAAGTTAAAATCTAACATTTTATGTAAATACATTTCTAATAAGTTAAATTGATCAAAACTTAAATTCAATATCTATGCATATACGTACTAAGTTATACCGATTATAATTTCGAAATCCAAATTTCATGTAAATAATCCTAAATTATATTGATCGTAGCTTATAGGATCCGGTCTAAGGGTGATACCGATGTATCTATTCATATTTTTATATTTGCATGTGTGACCCGACTCCCTTTGACATATTTAATTATTATTGTTTTTATTATTGTTTCCAAACCAACCAACTCAATCGATAAACCTACCGAGATAAAATTCTTCCCATAGCAATTATATAGCAACAACCGAGCCTCTGTGGAATTCGACCCCTATACTACATTAATTTGTTGTACCATTAGGGTATTTTTGCATAGGTGTGCGACATCCTATCAAATTTGGCGCCGTTGTCGGGGAGCACGGTTTTGTTGGTTATTTAGTTGTTGAGTTTTATCTTGTTTTCTTTTGTCTTTAGGAACACTTGTTCCTTGAGATTTTCTCACGGTTTATTTGTAGTGTTAGTGCCTATTTTTGTAGGTAATAAAGCTCGGCCTTTCATAATGAATAACGGATTTCTCCCCCAACTCCGAAATGAGCCTTTTCAATTATGTCTATTATGACCGGTGCTACACATATAGGATGTCTCTTGGACATGATGATTTCTACGTGGGTCACCTTGTGCTTAATGTCATGAATTGTTCAACTAGCGAATTGGCTCTCAACATGAGTAATGGGAGTCTTTACTACAAGAGTGCGCCGAAACTTTGGAATTTCTTGGACTTCATGGCTTCCCAATCTAGGGAGTTCGAGATATAGCACGCCAATACCGTGTAAAAGCGATTACGGCTCAATTGCAAGAGCTTTATGCTCAATTGGCAAAATCACTTCAAGAGAAAGCAAAGGTAAGAGAGCCCATTGTTTAAAAGTCACAAAATTGTGCTACATATTTATGTATATATTAAATTTGATAATAATAATAATAAAAAATGTCCAAAAGTCGTAAATTACATCCTCAATTGGTTAAATTTTTTTGTGAAAGGCAACATTTGTAGGCCAAAATTCAAGCAAATCATTTTTTTACCTCCATCACCAAGAAATTGTATGTGCAATAATTTTTCTTATCATTGTATCAACATTAAGGTTAAGTAAGTGTATTAAAGTTTTATTTATTTATTTATTTTTAAGTTTCATTGGCTATGGAGAACGCATTTAACTTCACATATATGTTGTTTTGTTTTCCTTTATAACTTTCAAGATTTGTGAAATTGATAATATTTAAGGGTAAATAAACTTACATCCTTATGATTCAATGTCTTATTTATTTTATTATTTAAAGGAAAACTTCAATTAATAACGATAAGATCGATATTACTAAATCAAATTCCACTATTTTGTTTGTTATTAATCACTCAATGGATATATTTTTTTGTAGGGATGGTTCATTGAATAAATAGAACAATAAGAAGAAAGAAAATATTAGAATTGCTTGAATAAATACTCCCTCCATTCCAATCAATACTATATTATAAACTAACTACAACATTGATAAAATGAATGTGAATGCCTAATTGGTTTTAGTTACATAAAAAAATAGTATTTGATAAACTTTAAAATATATGTTTTATTTTGGTATGTGTTACTTTTTATTCATCATTTTCACTTCAAAAAATAACTCTCATAAAATGAATTTAGGGATGTGATGTAAAACCCCTCGCGAAAGCGGAAATATAAACACATAAAAGTACCAAAAATGCAGCGGAATTAAAACTTTTTAAAGTAAGCTAAACAACATGCGAGAAGTCTTTAACTGAAACAGAAACTGAAACTGAAACTGGAATAAAACCAAAATAGATAAGTGACAGTTCTAAGTACTGAAACAAATATATATATCAGCCTGGGATGGAACATCCCTATAGGCACCAAAACAAACGTAACAAAAGTCTAAGAGTCTAGCTATGCGATATAAGGTAAGTCATATGATGACAGCATGATCATCACTCGCTAGCCCTCTCGTGAACCCATCTCCAACCTGCATGTACCTACATACATGAAAACATGTACGCCACAATCAGTGGGGAGTGACTAGAGTTCTCCTAGCCACCTTTTGTGACAACACGTACCACATAAAACAATACAGAATACTCCAACATATATCAACATGTGAAGCATAGACATCTCATCAATTGATCTCATAACAACATGCCAACTCCAGTGCACGGCTCTCAACCAACTTCATAAACCGTTAGGAAGGAGAACCGGTTTCCCTACTGGTTACCCAGTCGGGGGGTCTTTCAATCCAACTATTTATGAAACCGAAATAAGAGTCACCCAATGCCTTGGATGATCAAACCATAACTCAACAAATATACATTTACTCATCATTATCAATATCTATATCTGACACGTACCAACTCAAGGCAAGCAGATAAATTCAGCAAGTAAAAGGTTCAGCGGTCAACTTAAGACATAACCTAGTACCAAATCAATCAGCAAGTGTAAAGGTTCAGCGGTCAACTTAAGACATAACCTAAACACCAAATCATTCAGCAAGCAAGGACTCAGAGGCCAACTTAAGGCATGGACCTGCCAATCAGCAAGACACTAGACTCAGCGGCCAACTTAAGGCATAGACTAGCATCCAAAAGTAAAGGACTCAGAGGCCAGCTTAAGGCATGTCCCTTCACCACATCACAAGGTACTAAACTCAGAGGCCAGCTTAAGGCATGTTCTAGCACCAAACATCTGCACTCCGGGCAAGGTGTCAGTTCCTTAGCTACCCCGTTGTGCAGCTGCTCTACTCGTCAGACTCAGAGGCCAACTTAAGGCATGTTCCAACGCGATCACTATCACACATGTCTGGACTCAGAGGCCAGCTTAAGGCATGTCCCAGACACGACAAACATACACATATAGGGCTCAGAGGCCAACTTAAGGCATATCCCCATATATGACAAACAACTCACGTATTAAGTTCAGAGGCCAGCTTAAGGCATAACTTAATACGCATCAATACAATATCAACCAAAGTCTATGAACTAATCTATAGTTCTACTTTTCTTAACCTCTAGTCAACACTCAATTGACCCCGGGAACTAAGTTGAGGGAGAGCCGGTTTCCCTTTCGGTTACCCGACCGGGGGGTCTCTATGCTTACTCCATTCCCGAACCCAATAAAATGTTGCCCATCCTCCGGGGACCTCAAATACATGTCACGAGTATACAAAACGAGTTTCAATCAAAACCGATTATCCATTTGAAAGTTACGAACGATTTACAAATTCAAAATCAAAATTTGCTTACAGGGGTCGCCAGCCGGTCGGCCGGCTGGTGATCCCTCAGCCTACGCTTCTTTTCCAAAACCGAGAAACACCACAAAGGACTCCCAGCCGGTCGGCAGGCAGCCGGTCGGCCGGCTGGGAACCCAAGCCTAGCCTTCGCAAAATTCGTATCCATCCCCATATGCACTCCCAGCCGGCTGGCAGGCGGCCGGTCTGCCGGCTGGGCTCCCTTCTTCCTAGGTTTTTCGCAAAACAACACTAGACAAATTGACTACCAGCCGGTCGGCAGGCAGCCGGTCGGCAGGCAGCCGGTCGGCCGGCTGGCAGTCCAAGGCCAACATTCCAAATATTACGAAAAACACACATGTGCTCTCCCAACCGGTCGACCGGCGGCCAGTCGGTCGACCGGCTCAGAGAGCCTGATCGTAAAATCGCAAAATCGCAACATATGGAAAACTTCATACTTCGACACATTAACTCAAGCAAGGCTACAATTGGTGATTTCCCAACATTATCAAACACCAAATACTACTAATCTAACAGCACATAAGTCCCATAACAATCCTCAAATGAATTTAATGAGTATCCGTCGCAAAATGCGAAAAACTGAAAATATGCTTATGAACATATAACAACACTTTAAAGCATGAAATCTTCACATAGCAAACATCCTAAACATATTACTAAGTCCTTTGATCAATGTATATCAACAAAAACAGAAATCAACACAAGAATCACAACAAACATGCTAATATACACATAAAGGCCGAATTTCTCATTATCATCACCTTTCAAGCTAATCCGGCTAAAGATCTTCCTCAACAATGTAGCTATCGATCTCTGGATCCTCTAAGCCAACACCTACAAGCATAGAAACGGATTTTAAGCACTTAAAACGGAATTAAGAGAAAACAGCCCAATTTTCGAGTGAAAGGATTTACAAAAAGAAAGTGATAGATGGCTTGGAAATCGAATGAGGATTCCGAAAATGTCGTTGTTACCTTGATTTGAGTATCGGATGATGAAGAATTTCTCAAAAGAAGGAGGAATAAAATGGAGGTTTATGAGGTTTTGTAGAAATATGGTTTACTGTAAAATGAAACCTTGGAGAAGAAGAATGTCGACATCTTATTTAAATAGGGTACAAGTGAGGTGTCCTTTCCGTATTAAAAGAACGGGTCGGATTATTAGAACAGATATTTAAGTCGGATATTTAAATGTTGCCAAGTTTGTATTCATCTTAAGGACTTGAGGTTCTTAAGACGGATCTTACTTATTAAATTAAAATCTTCCGAATTAAATTATTAAAATATAATTTTATTACGTAAAATAATTTAAAACGCTTAAATTAGATTTTACGAAAATACGGGCTGTTACATGTGAGATCTTTGATCTTACTAACAAGTTAGAAAAAACAATTCATATTGACAATGATAATGGCTAAATGTACATTATTGTGTAATATTTATGCGTACATGTCATATTTTTCGATGTATATGTCTTATAACATATAATAATATTACTATGAAATTGTAGAACTACTATTTAACTCAATTTATCATTTTTGCAAAAATTTAAACTTTAGATTTTTTGAAAAATTAATATAAAAGATATATTAAGACGAAGATTTATTAAACTTCATAACTATGCTATTTACAAAAAATATGATTTACGAGAACTAAATATTGAGAAGATAAAACGGTCTATAATTTTATATGCTTTAAAGTCTTTATATGGGAGATTTATAATTCTGAAAAAAAGAAGGAGAAATAATCCAACAACCGATAAAATCCTATTAAAAGGCTAGCTAAAATAATGTGACATGCATGAAAAGTTTTAATGTGACATGCCAATTTTTAACGTGACTTTGCGAATTAATGTGATATGGGCTATCAAGTTATTATATGAAATTCATTTAATTCATTTATCTATAAATCTATACAATAAAATAATAATAAAAACAAGTCAAAAGTATTTCAACTATAAAACCTTATTAAAAGGGTCTCTAAGATAATGTGATATAACAAATTTTAATGTAATGTGACATATTTAAATGCGACGTGACATATTTTTATGTGAAGAGACAAATTAATGTTATATAAAATATCAATTTATTATTACATGACATTAATTTAATTCATTTATCTGTAAATTAATTAATTCACTTATCTATAATATTAAAGGATATTATCATTATTCTTAAAATAAATTTCTATATTAAATATTGTTTTCCAAAATTTAAGTAACCCTTTAAAATTTAAAAATTTATAATTAATATTGAGGAGTTGTTTGGTTGCCATTTAAAATCACGGGAATTGAAAAATTATGGGAAGTGAGTAAATGAAGTTTTGTTTGGTTACCCAATTCATGGGAAGTAGCACTTTCTTTCAAACTCCAATTTCTAAATAATGTAGGAAGTCACTTACCTAACCGCCTCTAGGTAAGTGGGAGTTCCCACATGAATTGAAGTTCATGTATTCAACCAAACAACATTTACATAATTCACGTCATTTTTAAGTTCATGTGAATTTAATATTCCCGGGAATTTCATCTTCCCATGGTGAACCAAACGACCCCTGACATTTTAATTGAAAGTTTTGTAATAAAAATTTCATAATTTAATTGAAATTTTTGTAATAAAATATGTTAATAATAAATTAAAACTCTCCATATTTCTTAACACCCACCATTTTATTAACATTTTTTCCTACTTAATTCATTTTCTTAATTAAATATGGTAATAAATTAATTCAAACTCTCCATAATACTTAACACCCACCAAATTAATTAAAAGGTTCTTCTTATTTAATTATTTTTTGTAATATAATATGTTAATAAATTAATTAAAACTCTTTATATTACTTAACACCCATAATTTTCATTAACATTTTTTGTTATTTAATTCACCTCTTGAGTTTCTCGACAATCAATTATCTAATTTAGTAATACCACAAAATAAATTAAAATAAATTAAAACTAAATATTGGAACTTTATGGTTGGTTAATGTCTATAAAAACTATAGTACCTATAATAGTTTCTATTACTTTATTTATTTAATATCTATTGCCCATGGGTTTCTATATAATGGATTATATTATATGAATTAACTTAATTATTTGATGATAGTGAATATATTGAGAATTATTGTTGAGGGTTGATGTTGTTGCGATGATGGTGTGCAATAAAATATGTTTTAGTTTGTTATATTGTTGTTTTTTATTATCGTTTGTTGTATATTTGAATTCATGTATTTCCATTTTTGGTAATTTAAATGATTTATATGTGACAATATTTTGATTCTTTTGTCAAGTTTTTGTCAGGTTGATGTTTTACTTTGTGGTCAAAATATATTTTATTTAAGCTTTAATTAAAGTATCATGAAATGTATGTGAATGGAGATAAGACAAAGTATTGGTAATCTGAAAAGAGAAGAAATACAAAATACACGAAATTAACGTAAAATCTATATAATAACATAAAAAAGGATTCTTGAGCCCCTAATGAAATGACACATCAACTTCTACTCTAATTGACACGTGTCACCCTCTATCCTACATGTCTATCTATTCTATCATATCTACTAAGAAACGGGAAAAGCCAAAAACTCAGAAAATGTTGTCGAAGTTCGTTCATCTTCAACCTCTTTGGGCTCTTTCTATTGCCCCATTATTCACCATTATTAATTTTTATACATCTGTCATCAATTTACCCGTTATTCACCATTATTAGTAATTTATATCTATTCATCATCAATTTCCCTCTTTGTATTCCTATGCAACAACAAAACCGAAAAGTTGAATTAACTATGTCAACTGATTGCCCCATTATTCCCAATTATTGTCTGAACTGTTATGGGGACAACTCAACCGGAAATTGCTGCCTAATTCGATCACTCCCTTTCTCTATCAAATTTGCTCAACAATTGTCTGAATTGTTTCGGAAGGCGCATCTGTAAGAGCTGCTCAAATTGGTCACATATACTTCAACCATTCTACAGTCACCAAAATTGGCCGCTACACCGAAGGAACCCAAAATTGTTCATACTACTGCATTGTTTGGTATGACAATCTCCCTTTTTATTTTGAAATCAATCGTGCGTCTCACTGAACTTTTGTTTGCTCTTCTTTTGCCCTCCTGTTGAAATGACATGTTCAATTAATCGTATTTCGTATATTTTGATTCTTGATATTTTTGGAGCAATAGAGAAGGCGACAAACATATTATATAAGCAAATCTGGTACCTGGAAATCTGGGATTTTAGGAATTTATCAGAATGTATGAAAATTTACAGCATTTTGCCAGATCAAAACCTCAAAAAGTATCATTTTTTGTTAGATTTAGGGTCTGTTTGGCAAAACTAGCTGAAAAGGTAGCTGAAACCTGAAAAGGTACCTGAAAACTAAGACCTGATAAGGTAGCTGATTTTTGTTAAAACTGTTTGGAAACTAGCTGAAAATGTAGCTGATATTTGACAAAATGATGTCAAAGGTCATGGTTTATTATTGATGTATTTTACGTTTTTACTATTATTCTTGTGTTATTGTAGACAAATGACCGAAACAAATAGAGTAGTAACTTCTGAATAGAATCGTGTACTTAAAATGGTACAGAAAAATGCCTACATTGCTACTTCCAGGATTTCTTCATGTACACTGTTTCGAATGAATTGACCATTAAAATCAAGTTATAGGAATAGCTTCAACTACTAGCTTTTATATACAGATGATTCATGCCCAAAGAATTTCACAAATTAATATATAACGATTAGGTAAAAAAAAAAATTTAAACAATATATCCTCAAAAATATACTATTGATATAAAATTAGTTTTCTATTAAAATCATACACAAAAAAATAATTAATTAAATTTACGTAAGAATTTTGTAATGTGTTTAATTTTGTTAATTAACGTTATAAAATCCGAGTGTAGAATAGGTAAATGAAAATAAATCAGGTACCTGATTTGTCAAATGCTACATGAGGTAGCTTTTTATTTCAGGTACCTGTTTCATCTTTTTTCAGTCCAAACAGGTAGTTGCCAAACCCTCCAAAAATAATAAGCTATCTGATTGTTTTGACAAAAAATTATTTCAGGCAAATCAGGTAGCTGAAATGACTTGCCAAACAGAACCCTATAGCTAGACAATTACGAGCTTAAGACAAGACCTATTGACTTAAAACTCAAGAAGCAACACTAGAAAACTCGTTCAAGACTGAATTGTGTGCAACAATTCAAACAAACTCACATTTTTTTTATATAAAAAATAGTCTACTTTCGCATAGGAACACAAGACTCAAACGTGAAGGGTTGGATGATAGTAATGGTGTGTACGTGTGGATTCGAAGGTGGAGGTTCGCCATTGTTTGTCCTTGCATCACGTTTTGCAAACTGGGCAGAATGTTCTCCCTGAAGTGAACCAAGAATCCACACAGAGTGCATGAAGTTTATGATGGCATGGATCTTTATATCAGTTGAAATTACCGCCTTGGAAATCAAAGCACCACCATCCACATTGTCATAAATAATAGTAGCTTGAAAACCTACCTTTTACACCTTAATTTTTTTCCCTCAAAGTTACACCCTCTTCTTATCACTAATGCAAATTAATCAGAACAAGTGCCACCCTGCTCAACTACCTTGTTTGTCAGTGGAGAACATGCATCAGGAGGCTTGGCTATGTACAGTTTCCCGCATATACCACCAGTTCTCAGAGGTAGTGGTGTACTAGAAGCTCTTTGGACGCCTAACTGCCAATCATGTCTCATCCCAATCCGTGAAACCCGTCTAAGCCAATCTAGCTTGTGCATATCAAACAACCGAGCTCATAGTCACCGCCAAACGAATTACACGGTGTCTTGAAAACAGAAACCAACTTCTCCTCATCACCGTATCTGTAACACCCCTCTCAAATATCAGTCAGTTGAGCTCACAACTAGGGCACTTTGTTAAATTGGATGAATCTCCGCTCCCTTAATTGGAGAGGGCTATTCGGGTTAGGGTTTTACATGATGTGAGACGTCCGTTGTGTGCTCATGTTCATGCTCGTGTCGGTCCGGTGTCTCGGTGTCTTTCGAAACTAAATACGAAAAATTACCAATCTTTTGTTATGGGTGTGGAGTTTTAGGGCATGGGAGAAATATTGTGATGAGGGGCCTTACGAGGAGGGAGAATTAAGTTTAGCGAGAGCTTAAGGGCTTCCCCAAGGCGTGCTTTGAAGACATTTGTGGATGTGGGAAATAAATGTGCTCAATCATTGGACAAGGCTTTTGACGCAGAATTCAAACGAAAGGAAGCAGATGATATTTCCAATATGATAACAAAATTACAGCAAATTTCGATTATTTCGAAAACCCGAAAGAGTATCTATCAAAAAGAGGAGGGGGTAAAGGAGAAGAGTGGGGGCTTGGGAGGGCAGGAAGATATGCTAGGGGTGACTGACGAAGGTACTATTGATGTCGATAATGTGGTACCAGATGTGGGGGAGGGGAATGGATATGGAGGTGACAATACACAACAGAAGAAGGGAATTGCTGGAGGAGGGAATGAGGGTAGTTTGAGGGAGAGTGGTGGGTGTAAGTCCCAGGATATAGTACGCGGGTCAAAATGGAAACGATTGGCTAGAATGGGGGAGGATATGAGACAAAATAAGGAGTGCGGAGGAAGAGATGGCGACACAGACGCAATGGGGGAAAAAAGATCAAGGGTGCAGGAGGTAGAACAGGAGACATGGAGTGCAACGAAATGTCGAAAAATCATGGATGTATGTTCATCTGGGGCGGTGGTTGAGGACTCTCAACCCCGCTGGCCCAATGAATGTTTTAAGCCTTAACTGCAGGGGGTTGGGCAACCCCGATGCAGTAGGCGGACTCCGTAATCTTTTACGGAAAGAGGCCCCCGCCTTGGTTTTTCTCTCCGAAACCAAGCTGAGCGGTGAGGAGTTCAGGAGATTTCATGATAGCTTTGGGGACTATGGTGGATGTGAGGTCGACAGTGTAGGACGTTCGGGTGGTGTTGCATTCCTATGGAAGAAACATATCCAACGCAAATTTAGGTCGAGGTCTATTCACCATATGGACTTTGATATACATGAACCGAATGAGATGGAGAAGTGGCGCGTTACAGGGTTCTACGGATAGCCGAATGTTAGTGACAAGCATTTATCATGGGAATTACTCAGGGAACTGCGACGACATCCGGATGAGAATTGGGTATGCATAGGGGACTTCAATGAGATTCTTTTTGCTAACGAAATGCGAGGGGGAAACCGAGCTCAATGACAAATGAGTAACTTTCGGGAAGCTATGGTTGATTGTCTGTTGCGCGAGGTAGACTTTGAGGGTTATCCTTTTACTTACGATAATGGCCAAGAGAATGAGGCAAATCGACAAAGTCGCCTGGACAGAGGTTTATGTAATGATAGTTGGGCTGACCGATTTCCGAGAGCAAAAGTTTTTCATCTAAATAGGGAATGGTCGGACCATGCCCCTATTTTGCTTAGATTGAACAGACGGGAGGTGGAGTAGTATGCGACTAGCAAATTGTTCCGGTTCGAACAGATTTGGGTGGGAGAAAGGGGATGCGAAAAGACGATTAAGGAGGCCTGGGAGGGAGGGGATGTGGATATTATGGGGGCCTTGACTCGGTGTGCAGAGAAACTACAAAAATGGAAGGGGGTCAGTATTGGGAGTATCCTACGAGAGCTACAGAAGAAGAGGAGAAAACTGGTTATTCTGAACGAAGGAGGGAGGTCGCGAAGAGAGGTTCAGGAGCGAAGGCAAGTGATTAAAGATATCGGGAAATTATTACAACAAGAAGAAACCTTTTGGCGGCAGCGCTCTCGGGCTCTATGGTTGAAGGAAGGGGACCGGAACACGAAGTTCTTTCACAGGAAAGCGGGTCAGTGAAAACAAAGGAACAAAATCACAAAAATTGTTGATGATGATGGTAGGGTTAGAGAAGGTAGAGAAGCCATTTCAGAAACAGCAAACAAGTATTTCGAAAACTTGTTTACTTCTGGAAACCCACGGGGCTTTGAACATTTGTTGGATGGGGTGGAAAACCGTGTGACGGAGCGGATGAATATTCTTTTACGATGCGAATATACGAAGGAGGAAGTAGTCTGTGCTTTAAATGATATGCATTCGTTAAAGGCACCAGGACCAGATGGAATGAAGGGACTATTCTACCAAACCTATTGCCACATTGTAGGTGACGGAGTGACCCGAACTGTGCTTAATGTGCTGCGTGGTGCTCCTTTCCCGACAGGTATTAACAAAACTCATATTGTTCTTATTCCAAAAAAAGGCACTGGATAAGTTGGCAGACTTTCGACCTATTAGTTTATGCAACGTCGTTTATAGAATCGTTTCAAAAGTTCTAGCTAACCGTCTTAAGATGTTCCTGGGGGAGATAGTTTCCGAGAATCAAAGTGAGTTTACCCCGGGTCCTCTTATTACGGATAATATTTTAGTCGCTTTTGAGATGTTTCACTTTATGAAGAACTCAAAGCGAAAGAATGGGTTCATGGCACTTTAGCTTGATATGTCGAAAGCCTATGATCGAGTCGAGTGGCTTTTTTTGGAAAGAGTTTTGATAAGGATGGGTTTTCATAATAAATGGGTGGACAGAATTATGCATTGTGTTTCGTCGGTCTCGTTCTCAGTTCTGATTAATGGGTGCCCCTCGTCCGAATTCTGTCCTAGCCGCGGGTTAAGACAATGGGACCCGCTTTCGCCTTACCTCTTTATCCTTTGCGCTGAGGTCCTCTCAAGTTTGGTTAGATGGGCTACGGAGTGTCAGATGCTACATGGTATTCCAATTGCACCGATGACGCCTATGGTTTCTCATTTATTTTTCGCGGATGATAGTATTTTTTCGTAAAGGAAAATGTTCAAGAAGCTCAATGGCTCAAAATGATCTTCCAGGACTACATGCTAGCTTCTGGGCAGGCTATCAACTTCGACAAAACGACGGTTTCGTTTAGTCGAAGTACTCGGGATAGTGATAAAGACCAAGTGGTTGGATGCTTAGGAGTGCAAGTGGTGGAAAACCAGGAGAAATACCTCGGACACCCAACAGTTATTGGGAGTTCGAAACGTCTTTTATCGAATGTGATATGCGATAAGTTGAGTAGAAAACTTCAAGGGTGGAAAGGTCAGTTATTTTCGAAGGCGGGCCGGGAAGTCTTGATAAAGGCAGTTGCCAAATCAATTCCGACTTATGCTATGAGTGTCTTCAAGTTACTGGCCAACTTCTGTGAAGAACTACGCTCGATGGTGTCGCATTTCTGGTGGGGGTCTAATAATGGGAGAGGTAAGATACCATGGATATCATGGGGAAAGCTTTGTAAATCGAAGAGTTTGGGTGGACTCGGATTCCGGGATTTCCATAAGTTCAACTTAGCTTTATTGGGGAAGCAAGCATGGAGGTTCATCACTAATCAATCTTGTCTGATGGTAAGGGTTCTGAAGGGCAAATATTTTCCTGATGAGGATTTCATGAATGCTAATTTAGGCATTAATCCAAGTTATACTTGGCGGGGTATTTTGGAAGCTCGCAAAGTGGTTATTCGTGGTATGCGACGGTGGATTGGTAATAGGCAAAGTACGCGTGTTTGGACTGACCCATGGATCCCAAACACTCAATCTCGACGTGTTATTTCACCACGTAGAGAGGCTGACGAAAACATGATGGTGGCTGACTTGTGGGAAGCTAACGGAGAGGATTGGGACAAACTAAAGTAACCGAGTTATTCCCACCTTTCGAATGTGAACGCATTCTAGAAATACGCGTTAGCAAATCTAAACCCGAGGACTCGTGGATATGGGATTACGAAAAGGACGGAAATTACTCTATTAAGTCTGCGTATAGAATGCTCACGGAAGCCGACTGGGAAGAAGCTAACACGTCTAATTTTTCGAAAGGGAAAGCTCTCTGGAACCGAATATGGAAGGCCAATATTCTACCAAGAGTAAAGGTGTTTATGTGGTCTTTGAGCCATGAAGCCATAGCTACGAAAGGAAACCTGGTTTCTCGGACTCGGAATGGGGATGTGCATTGCCCAGTATGCTACCACGAGGTAGAGACTTGTCTCCATTTCGTTCGGGGGGTGGGAGTGGCAGGGGGGTTATGGGATAGGTTGGGGCTGGATGTGCGACCTGTGGCGGGGTATGAGAGGGTGAGGGAGTGGGTTGAGGACATGTGGAGGGAGATGGAGAAGTGTGAGTTCGATAAATTTATGACGGGGTGTTGGGCGCTTTGGGAAGCACGGAATAAATGGATTTTCGAAGGGGTGGGGGTCGACTTACACAGAGTGACGAGAAGGGTGGAAGAGGTGGTGAGGGATCCGCGTGAGGATGATGAGAATTTGGTCGAGACAGAGGAATTGAGAGAAGCTCGATAACAATGGAGCAGACCAGAGGCGGGGTTCGTGAAACTTAATGTAGTTGCTGGAGTGAGAGAGGGCTGGGGAACGGGGCTGGGGGTAGTTTGTCGGAACAGCGAGGGGAGAGTGGAGTGGGCTGTGAGTAGCTATCGAAGGGATATGATGGACGTGAGCATGGCGGAGGCAGAAGCATTGCTGGTCGCACTTCAGGAAGCTCGGAGCCGCGCGGTCATACAAAAATCATGGTGGAAAGCGATTGCAAGTATCTTATTGACGCAATTGAGACGAACAAGCAGGGATGAAGCGACTTTTATTTGATTCTCGATGACATATCTATGTTTTCTAGTGGTTTTGATGTTATTTTTTGGTCTTTTGTTAGTAGAAAATACAATAAAGTAGCACATGAGATAGCTCGGTTAGGCTCGGCGGAAACCGAGAAGTGTGTGTGGAGTTCGTCTAACCTCCCACGTTAGATTAATGATCTTGTTTCTTTTGATTTGAATGGTATGAATTAATCCCTCCTTGTAGGATTTCAAAAAAAAAACTCTAACCCCTATCACCCCCTTCCTCTCAAACTTCATCAAGAGTCCGTAGCAAGTATATACGAGCGCCGATCATCTAGCCTAGTCCGTAGTTATCAAGTAAGTGTTGTTTTACCAGTTCGTTATCTTGGTTGTTAGTTGTGATTGGTGAGTAACTTGTATATACATATCATCCTTAGGAGGAGAATTCGTAGAGGAACGTTGGTAGGACGATGGTGCATTGCATCTTGTTATATTTGTTGTTGAGGTAGGGTTTCCCTACTCAGTTTCTATGTAATATTGATTGTGACGATACCGTCGTATTATCTGATATCACTGTGTTATTGTATGACTATTGAGATTAGAAAGGTAATGTGTGGGACCGTTGCGGGAAACGGATCTCACTCCCATGATCGCTCTTCGTGGGACCCGCTACGAGAGGATGTGCACATTATTGCTTTAGGTACCCCTTCCTGCGGTAAGTTGGGGAATTAGTGTGGGGCTAACGGCCACCATTTGGTTGTGTGACAGTGATATCAGTTATTGGTGATTATCAGATTGTGGTTTATGCTATTGTATTGTGACCGTCTTATTGCAGCAGTTTCTGACGCTTATGGTTTGTTGCGTTGTGATGATCCATGTAATGGTGAGCAGATTCTCAGGTTCTTAGATGTTGATGCTTGTTAGCTCGGGGAGGATGTGAATCACGCAGTCTTACAGTGTCTTGATAGTTACCTAGCTTCCGCAAACAGTTTTGTTTTATGATTGTTTACCAAACGGTTGTAAAGTATACTTTAATCATTACCTTAATACAGGTTGCTTTCTGTTTGTTTATCTTGATATTACGCATCAGGAAACTGAGATGGTAGTACTTTCATAGTCTGATGGTCATATCTAAAGGCGTTGGATTATGAGGGTGTTACAAATGATATCAGAGCGATGATCTTGACACCTAAAATCAATGAACAAAATGAACATATATAGGATATGTCTTAAATAAAATGAACCCCAAGTATAATTTTGTAAGGCTACTGCAAAGGTTTGGGAGACGTCCCGAAATCGCAAAGTTGCTTACATTTTTGTATTTGGTCTCTAAAGGAAAGATTAAGGGTTACTAGTTATGTATATCGTATAATGTGGTGATATTGTGGCATGGTGCAAAATGAATTGCACATGAATGTTTGGTGATGTGTTAACAGAACAGTGTTTATATGTTATATGATGTGAGTCATGGTATTGATTATATGATGTGAGTTGCATTTGGTGTTTATTAATTGGCAGTATTTTTAGTGGGCATAAAAGATGTATAATGCATAGGATAGGTGAAAGGCGATTCCCCTTCACGAAACCAGTCTAACCTGTTTAATCCGTCGAGTAGAGCAAACTCGATCGAGGGGGAGTGACTCGACTGAGTATATTTGACTCGGCCGAGTAGGTTGAACTCGACCAAGTATCTTGGACTCACCCGAGTGGGTTGTACTCGACCGAGCACCATAGACTCGACCGAGCAGGTGGGACTCGGCCGAGTAGTGTTGACTCGGCCGAGTAGGGTCTATTCGGCCGAGTTTCTCTTGGCAGTAGCTATTTCGTTTTGAGCCGTAGACTGTGGGCTTACCTAGTAGACAAGTAGTTCGAACAAGTACCCGACGTAGTAAGCTACGTTATGGTCTTATGATTAGCTTTTGACACCTTTGCATGTCATTTTGATTTGAGACGTTTCTTCTACAGTTTAATGTTCGGTTTTAAGTATATATCTTGTTGTATTACATAAGTTAACCGGTTTTCAAATCGGCATGGTTTCGTGAGGAGGTCTAGTGGGTCGGAGGTGTTTATGAGGAAATCGTGGTGAACGCAAGTGAGGTTTATGACCTTTTGAGTTGAAGAGTGAGCCATGTGAGAAAAGATGGGCGAGATTTTCGTAAGCTTGGGTGTGGTGTTGATGTTTACATGATTAAGTGGTAAGGTAAGTCGGAAGTAAGTGGGGACGAAAGATAGGGTGTATTGATACCAATTGAGAATGATAAGGGACAGAAATGAGGGATGTACATAGTCAGGTTGGTTGAGGAAATGCGTAATGGAATTTTCGTTAAGATGATTGGAACAGAATTTTGTGCTTGGTGGATCTCTGAGTTATGGTGATATATATGTGGATTTAATCTGTATATATTTGTGCCGATCGGAAACTTAGGTTTCTGAGGGGTGGTTATAGACTTATAGGTATATAAAATTTTGGGGATGTTAACGGTATAAAGAGGCTTATGAGATAGGTGTGATATCAGTTATAAAGGATGAGTTAAGTAATCAGAAAATAATTAGTGAGTGTTTGGGGCTTGTTAGTGGTGTGTGGAGAGAAGTTGAATGCTAAGGGAGTTTATGGCTATAAGGGGAATAAAGAGTGATGGTTCGAATAAAGAGGATGTGGCAATGGAAGGAATGAGAGGATATTTTATTGACTAAAGAGTTAGAGAGAATGTATATATACTTAAGTGACTGAGTGATATGATCGAATGCCATGACAATAGAATAATATAAGGGTGAGTCGAGTGTATGTGACAGAAGTTACGAGGCATGGAAATAGGTGATAATAGTGGTATGAAGTATTATAACAAATATGTGAAATAAGGGGTACATATGAGATAAGTAAGACGATATGCTAGTGATGGGTTTTAAGGAATTAAACAATGTATAATTGACAGAGTCTTTATATGGTGAGTAAGTTTAGTGGAAAGTTAAGGTATGGAAATGATCAAGGATATGTTTGGTATTGATATTGAGTAACTTTGATGACATGATTATTGGTGCATGCTAGTGGAATATTAGTGATTGTGTGGGTTGGATATTGTGTATGTGTGATGTACGTTAGTGATTATGTGAAGTCACAATCTCTCGGGTTGTGGTATGGAATGATGCTCACAAGGTCGTTGTCGGAATCTTCCTCATAGCATGTTGAATATAACGATTTGATGAGACTATATTAAGGCGTCATAATCAATGTGGTTGTTGTGCTTCCGAATGAAAGTCGAGCTCGGTATTCCGTGCTGCGATGCGGGTACCTTCGCGTTGTGATGCGGCTGTCGGTGACGGTGTTGCGATGCCATCACCAAGAGTTATGGTGGAAACGATATGGTTGTTTCAACATCGTTTGCCCTTTCTCTAATGGTATATGTCATACTATCGTGTTTTAATAAAGTTATGTGTGGATAAAATTTCGGATATGGTCGTTTTATTGTCTTATTTTCATATGTTTGGCGTTCATGAAATTTAATTGTTGGTTTACATATGAACTTGATGTGCGTAGAGGGCATTTCTTGACGTAGGGGTATACTTGTAAGACGAACTTTTGAAAGGATGTCATTTTGGTATAGCCATATAGATTGTGGTCATAGTTACATGTGTTATTGAGACCTTGGACTCGGGGGCGAGAGTAGAGTATGTTACGAATGAGAGTCGAATATGTGTTTGATGTTGTTATAGTTATAGTAATACCTTATTAAGTGGAAACGAAGTTATGGGATATTGTTGGAGTACTTTCGGTCGTGTGTGAAACGAGGCGTTGTTATCATGGTTTTAGAAAATAGTTGGTGGAGTGTGTGTGTGCAACGCTAGAAGTTACAAGTGGAATATGAACCCTCGGTATGCAGGGATTTGTAGCATGTTAAGTGATGGACGAACTGAACAAAAGAGGAAAAATCGAGGATCAAGTGATTGTGTGACAAGTTCGAGTCGTGAGTTATGTTTTGGGTTTAGATGCGTGAGTAGAACGAAATATGGACGGGCAGTAATGTTGAAGAGTTGATATCGTGGTTATGTTTGGAGCTTTGGGGTAGATATGATGATGGAGTGTGGAATGAGTGAATGTATATAGTTGTTAGCGGACAAGAGTCTTAGGTATATGTGTGGTGATCAAGGTTGCGGTTGTGGTTAGCTATCGAAGGCGGAAGATGATGATAATGAGACAGAATCACTAAGGATTTAGTACTAGGCAGGTAGAGACGTTTATATTAAGAGAGGTCGGATGCGGCAAAGAGAGTTTGATAGTTTTCGCTTGTTGCGGTATACTTGGAAGTGAAAGGTTAATATAGCTTAACGGATGGAATTGTGACCGTATTACTAAAGGTATAGGTGGCGTGATGGAAATACGTGGTTATATGGATGTTTATGGAGAGAGATTGTAGAGGTGTATGGTTAGGATAGTATTGACGACTGTGAGTAGTAACACGTATGAGCGTGAGTAGGTTATGGAAGACAGGGTTCCCTATTAGGGTGAAAGGATGTAACTGTTCCTGGCCAGACATACTTAACGGATTGTATTGGTATTGGATTTAAATGTGTGATATAGAAGAAATACAAAGTTGTCAGCACTTAGATGATTTGCAATCGATGATAGGATAGCGTTAGGTGAACTATATTATGGTTTGTGTTGGCGTTATTGCTTAGTGAATTAATGTCAAGGATGGAAGGTGAAAGTTGAGTGTTGTTGGTTAGCTGTATGCCATGCGTTTAAGTTGTAAGGTTACGAGAACCTAACCTGTTTCTTTTAGAGGGATAGGAGATGATCGTGTCGAGCAAGTCTTTCAGTCAGTTTTATATAAGTTTTACATATGTTGTCAGCATTGTTTAGCGTTACGCATCCCTGAGATGCGATGTTTCAAACTTATAAGAACCTTCGAATTTGTAAGAGTTTGGGTGCATTCTGTACATCCTTGGGATGTGGTGTTGGGTTTTGAGTAACATGTGTTTAGAGTTAGGTTGTACTAGGAGATGATCGAGCGCTAGATCTTGTCGTTGGTTTGGGTCGAGTCCTCGTTTGTGTATACCGTTTCTAGTCATGTTTCATCTTGTGGAGACGGTGGTACCGACGACATGTGGTGACATGTTATTTTCGAGTTAAGTTTTCTTTCAAGTTGGTAGTTGTGAACTTCGAGGACGAAGTTCATTTTAAGGAGGGAAGATTGTAACACCTCTCTCTTATAGAAGCTGAGTCGTGGACCAACTCGTCCGAGTAAGCCGAACTCGACCGAGTAGGTTGAACTCGGTCGAGTAGGTTCAACTCGCCCGAGTAAGTTCTACTCGGCTGAGTATGTCCAACTCGGCCGAGTATATGTTACTCGGCCGAGTAAGCCTTTTCGTAAGTTAAGTCGCGGTTAATTATAAATATTGGCCCGAAGGTTAATCATTTTTTTACCCTAATCAGAAAACAAAAACCCTATTCCCCTATCACCCCTTCCTCTCAAACTCCGTCAAGAGTCTAAAGCAAGTATATAGGAGCGCCGATCATCTAACCTAGTCCGTAGTTATCAAGTAAGTGTTGTTTTAGCAGTTCGTTATCTTTGTTGTTAGTTGTGATTGGTGAGTAACTTGTATATACATATCATTCTTAGGAGGAGAATTCGTAGAGGAACGTTGGTAGGACGATGGTGCATTGCATCCTGCTATACTTGCTGTTGACGTAGGGTTTCCCTACTCAGTTTCTGTGTAATATTGATTGTGACGATACCGTCGTATTATCTGATATCACTGTGTTATTGTATGACTATTGAGATTAGAAAGGTAATGTGTGGGACCGTTGCGGGAACCGGATCTCACTCCTATGATCGCTCTTCATGGGACCCGCTACGAGAGGATGTGCACATTAATAGTCTAGGTACCCCTTGCTGCGGTAAGTGGGGGAATTGGTGTGGGGCTAAAGGCCACCACTTGGTTGTGTGACAGTGATATCAGTTATTGGTGATTATCATATTGTGATTTATGCTATATTATTGTGACTGTCTTATTGCAGCAGTATTTTACGCTTATGGTTTGTTGCGCTGTGATGATCCATATAATGGTGAGCAGATTCTCAGGTTCGTAGATGTTGATGCTTGCTAGCTCGGGGAGGATTGGAATCACGCAGTCATACAATGTCTTTATAGTAACCTAGCTTTCGCAGACAGTTTTGTTTTATGATTGTTTACCACACGGTTGTAAAGTATACTTTAATCATTACCTTAATACAGGTTGCTTTCAGTTTGTTTCTCTTGATATTACACCTCAGGAAAGTGAGATGATAGTACTTTCATAGTCTGATAGTCTTATCTCAAGGCCTTGGATTATGTGGGTGTTACAGTATCTATCAAACAAGGGCGGAAGATTGAAATCAATGAAAGGATCAATGTGGTTGACCTTCAACTCTTCTTTGCTGAAACCTTGTTCAAGATTATTTCCCATTTCTAGCATCGAGAGGCTTAGATTCCTTTTAAGACCATATTACATTGCTCGAACGGCTTGTGACGACATAGTCTTCAACACCGCCTTCTTTTCCTTAAAGATGGGCACATTCTCGTTGTCCCAACCTAAATGTGTCACATCCCGATCATATTTTCTAAGGTCTTCCTAAAAACACGTGACAAACATCCGTAGGAACCACATCACATAAGACCTCATCTTCATAGGAAGCCATTGTAAAGGACACAGGAACTTGTTTTGAGACTTGCACCTTCTTACCATCGTTTAACCAATGTAAAGCATAAGGCTCGGGATGAGCCATAGTTAGAATGGCTTGAAGGTTAAACAAACCACCTCTAGTCTCGTCCTCCTTGGTAAGTAACTCATCCCGGACAAAAATCGCCTCTATTAGTGCGATATTTCTTTTATTTGGGCACGCATTCTGATAATGCTCAAACCCTTGACAATTTAAAGCATCGAACCTTTGTTAAACTGGTTTCTTTATTGGATGGTGTTAGAAAACTAAAAGGAAGTCCTAGGAGTGTTGATCGAAACAGGGGCAGACCCAGTTTTATGCAGAGTACTGATACTGTTATTTGACGAATCTGACTTTGACAAAAATTCTTTTTCATAATCGTTATCCGACTTGTTGTACTCCACACCCGAGCTCCCATATTTTGACCTTCCTTGGGCTTCAATTTTTAAGCAAAGCCCACATAGTGTATCAAAATCAGAATAGGGATAGTGTTCCACGACAATAGCAATATTATAATTCAGCCCTGTAAAAATCTCGACATCTTTTGTTCCGCTATTTCCTCCAATTCACCCATTAACGATAAATTTTCAAACTCATCGTTGTACTGAACAACACTCATTTTCCCTTGTCTTAACTCAACAATTTTACTATAAGTAATAATTTTATGGGTTGTCTGTACGTACCTTTTACCAAGTTTGCGTTTAAGTGATTCTCATGATGCGATTTTATCCTTCCCAACCCTCGCGCGTTTCGACTTAAATTACCCCTTCAAACCAGAGAGATGCTACCTTCTCTAATTTTAGGATAGCATACTTACACCGCTTTTCATCACTCAAATCCTTGAAATCAAACATTTGTTCGATCTTGCGTTCTCATTCCAAGTAAACCTCTGGATTTATGCCTCCTGTGAATTCCGGAAGCTCCGTCACTTCAAACTTGTCTTGTTTAGGCCTATATCGGCAACCAGTGGGTTAGTTTCCTAACATCTCGCGCATTTGTTGTAATAAGGTTTCGTAATCGAAGTCAGCCATAACGTGGTATGTTTGTTTTTGTCAAAAAAAAAATTCCTTTTTTTTGTTACAAGAATCGAGGATCGTCTCGAAACGGAGATTCAAGAGCCGAAACTCTGATACCACTAATCATACGGATTAGCAACGAAAGAAACAAACTGGGATAACAGATTGAAAAGCTAGACCTATATATAGCTAGATAATCACGAGCTCAAGACAAAACCTATTGACTCGAAACTCAAGAAACAACGCTAGAAAACTCGTTCAAGCGCGCAAGGCTGAATTGTGTGCAACAATTCGAACAAACACGCGTTTTTTTAATGAAAAATAGTCTACTTTCCCATAGACACAAGACTATAAATAGCCGAGTAATACAAGTTACAAGCAATTGAAAAGCTGGCAATAATTTAGCCAATTAAGAATAATAACTAGCTAATTAATACTTACGTAAAAACTACCACTAATTAGAGCATTAAACCATCTAACCATTTATTGACGATAATACGATTAACTTGATTTTAATTAAACAGACCCATTCCAAGTTATCATACAAACATAACGAGCCATTAAACCCTGCGTAACCTCTATTGTATCACATTTTCTTGCATCCACCTTAGTCTACTTATTTTGTAACATTTGTTTTCGAAAGTTTAGCTTGTATTCTCTTAAGTTAGTTTTCCTATATAAATATACTTTTGTTTCATTTATATTGAACTAATAAATGCGCGATATATAAATTTTTTTTATTATTTTTTATAGTATATAGATTTTAGATTAATATTTTTATTAATTTTCATATTCCAGCTCATTGTTAATCTCAAAATTAATGAAGATATTTTCATATTTCGTAAAAATGTGTATTTATGAAAATATTTTAATTACCTCAAATTTATTGATTACATTCTATAAATTATCTCAAATTTTTAATATTTTCGTCACAAAGTTCATAATAACAGTTTATATTTATGTATAGTTTATAGTTTTATATCAATTTTTTTTTTTTGGTTAAAAGATTATATTTTAAAGAGTTTTTTGTCAATTACCACCTATTGAGTCTTAAAATTTACAAATTACCACCTATTGAGTCTATTTTTTTTGGTTCGCACTTTCAAGCTTTAGCTGGGTTGCCTCAAGCTTCTCAAAACGGGCTTCAACTGTTGTCTCAAGAGCCATAACTCTATTCATCTCCACATTCAGCCTCCTTGAATTCCCACGTGAACCTTTAAAAGTAGCCCTATGCACCGCCATGTCTTCAATGGTTTTCCAACCTTTCATGTGGTCGGTGTTATTCTGGAATCTTCCATTGGCGGCCACATCAAGAACCATCTTATAGTCATCATAAAGAGGGTTGTAAAAACAGTTACATAGGTCCCATTGTTGAAGGTTATGGTGAGGGATAGAACGGACCAATTTCTTGAATCGATCCCATGCTTCACAAAATCCTTCATCAGGTCCCTGTTGAAAGTTACGGATTTGGTTTCTCAAGTCCTCGACTTTTGCAAGAGGGAAGTATTTCTTGTAAAAGGCCAATGCCAAGGAAGTCCAATCCGTAATCTTCTCACTTGTCCTGTCAAGGTACCGGTACCATTCTTGCGCGTCTTCTTTTAACGAGAAAAGGAACATCGTTGCCAGCACCTCGTCTCTGGTCACCCCTTCAGGTAGGGGTATGGAGCAACAATAATCCGTAAAGGTTATAACATGCTTTATTGGATCTTCGTCGGGTAGACCAGAAAATTGACTCTGTTGCACCAAAGAAACATGATTTGGGCGGAGTTCAAAGGAGCCAGTGGTGGGTGTAGGCAAGGTGAATCCCTTTGGTACATCTTTAGGCTTCGGCTGTAGGTAGCTATAAATAGAATCCATAAAGAGAGTACTCAAGCCTTCCTCTCAAAAACCTGTCTTCTAAAACAAAACTAGAAGAAAAGGTAAGAACGGTAAGTTCCTTAAGACAAGAAAAATAAACTAAAAATTAACAAACAAAATTATACCGCCTCCCCGGCAACGGCGCCAAAATTTGACACCCGTCGTTGAGGGGTGCCAAAGATAAGATTTATAAAACCTCAGCTTAAACTCAGATTGGATAAGTCAAGGGTCGAACCACAGAGAGACATGGTAGATTATGTTTGTAAATTTAAAGTCTATTGCAAGTAACCAAAAAGGGGGGTTTTGATTTGAGATTTAAACTAACACTAAGGTAGCAAACTAACAAGAAAATTAAAATAAGATGAAAGGAGATTAGGAACTTCGGTTCCCCATGGTCAAAACAAGTCAATGAAGGGTAAAATAATCAAATAACACAATCCCAAGGAACAAAGAATAAACCTTTAGGTCAATATTCTACCCAATCCTTACAGTCTTAGGGTTCCTACAAAAGCACTAAACTTTCGTTCAAGGGCAATCCCAAAGTTGTTGTTAAACTAATCCTAATAATCTTTCAATCCTAAGGATTACTTTACCAACAACAATGGGGGATTGGTAATTTAATCATCAAACTTATCAAGGTCAAGTCTCTATCATGGTTCCCCTAATTCCCAATCACAAGAATTAGCTAGGCATACTTTTAATTATGGAACTAACAATTACTAAGAATATTAAAGAGATGAACATAATTAAAGATGACAATAAAAGGGTAAACATGAAATAAGAAATAACAACAAGATGAATAACAAGATTGAATTAAAAGGAAAGATTAATTGTAGCAAACTTACAACTTGAATGGAAAATCTAAGAATAAAGATGAAAGCTTGGTACCAAAATCTAACAATGGAGTTCTTCAAACATAGAGTACTTGGTAAAATAAAAGAGGTTCTTTCTAATGGAATTACTTGTTTCATAAAATTGCTTCCTCTAATTGAAGAATCTAGGTCTCCTTAAATAAGAATTATTACAAGATTAGGAAAAATAGAAAATAAATAAAACAGAAGTCCCGAAACAGCTGGTGGTCGGTCGACCTGTATTATCGGTCGGTCGACCGATTCTGGCGATGCGGGTTTATTTCATGCGAACTTGGGCTTCTGTGAACTGGGCCTTTTTGCGAACTGGACATCGGTCGGTCGACCTATATTGCAGGTCGGTCGACCGCTTCTCGTTATTTTCAGCTTTGAACTGGCCCGAAAACAATACTTGAATGCACCATCCGGATCCTTGCTCCATACTAGTACTCAAAACAGCTTCCTAAAGGCAAATAAGGCTTGGTTTTGCTCACTTCCGCGTATTCCTACATATAAAACATAGAAATGCCAAAGTAAACCGTTTCGGGAGAAAAAGCAACTAAAAGTCACGAAAGTGTAAGAAAATACGTGCCAAAAGGGTAAATAAAATGCATAAAATAGGCACGTATCAAACTCCCCAAACCAAACCTTGCTTGTCCTCAAGCAAGCACTAAGACTCAAAAGAAAATAAAACTTCTAATGGAACGGATTTCATACTTTTCACAACCAAACACAAAACTATGCTTAACCAATTTAATGCATCTTTCAACTATAATCAAACATAATGTCAAGAGCAAAACGAATTAAACATGTTGGAAAAGCATGCTAAAATTTTCGACCTTGCAAGACTCATTCTAATTGGACTCTCGCGGTACGCTCGAGACACTCATGAAAGCAAAGGGTCAAATGTATAAGTGAAAGATAAGAAGATAAATAAAAGTAAGGACTCTCACCTATCTACGACCCGTAAGAACATGCCTGCAATCTAACATGAATAGAATCTCTACAACCGTACATATGCATTCCCACACTAGATAACCATGACACATGCCGAGGCAAATTTGGAATTGTGAGGCTAAAGGTAAGAAGGGGTTTAAAATAAGTTATGGGAAGAGGGGTTAAACCGAGCTAACATCCGTCTATCCATACTATAAGATTACTTCTTATTGTTTTCTTTTTCTTTCATACATGCCAATGCTCAAAGTTTTGGAGCAAAAATCACAATTCTTCCAACTCTTTTTTTTTCTTTCCTTTTTTCTCTTCTCTTTTTTTTTTTTTTTTTTTTTTTTTTTTTCAGAAAAACTAACCTACCCAATGGTCCTGGTCGACCGACCGGGGAAACTGGTCGACCGACCAGCCTTGAAAACAGGCTGTTTCGTTTTTCGTTTTTTTTTTTTCAACATTTTTTTTTCGTGTCCCTTTTGTTTTTTTTTTTTTTTTTCTTTTTCTATCATTCTCCCAAAATCAAAATTTATCAATGAAGCATAAACCAAAGGATGGCAAGAAAAACAGTCCCATTACTAATTTACTAGCTCGGCTAGGGTAGGCAATTTTTAGAATGTAGCAAATGGGTAGAAGAATTCAATTTGGCTATGTGAGGATAATGGGAATAATGAGAAAGGGGTACCTCTACCACATGTGTCAACAAACCACAAACCCGAATGCATACAGGTATTAAGAAGACAAAATTCATGTTTATGCACATTGATGTAACATGCCTCAAGAGGAGAAACTACTCACAAACCTATATGAAATCGGTCATGGATGTCACCGATTTATTAAGCTCTAATCCTTAGAAAATGTAGTAGCTTGCCAAGAAGAGAGTCAAGTCTAATAATTTAGCATGAAATCAACAGAAACTCGTAGATAATGCAAAAGACTAGCTTGAAAATTTTTGAAAAAATGCAAGGCAAAACAATAAATGATATGTAAGGCATAACTTGTATTTATCCGTTCCGACTCGACCTAAAAACTTAAGACAGAGAAGAATGCGCGACAGGGAAGAACACGCGACAGGAGAGGATGAAAACAAGAAAAACACCTAAAGGTATGAAAAACAAAAGACACAAAAACAATAGCATACTCACAAAGGAGTATGCAAACACCCTCCCCAAACCAAAACGCACAATGCCCCCATTGTGCTCATCAGCATATAACCACATCATAGGGATGGGGGTAGGCGAAAAAGAAGCAAACAAAGAAAGGAAAAGGAAAAAGACTAAAAACTACAAAAAGAGTCTAAGGAGGAAGGAGGGGAAAACTGGAAATCTAGAGGGGAAAATTGGAAATCTAAGGGAGGAAAACACTTACAAAATAAATGTGGACCTCTCCAAATCGAACCAAGGAAAGGGGACCTCCCCAAACCGAACCCCAAAGAGGGTAAGGTTAAGCATGTCCCTAGCCCTCTGAGTCGTAAAACGGCTCAGGGTCCTCTTCTCCTTCCCCCTCATCGCCATCCTCCTCAGACCCTACTCCTGTTCCTGAGGCAGAGCCTGAAGCTTCACCGTGGTCACGACCGCCTGCGAGAGGTGTGTACCAGGTGGGGTGAGTCCATGGGCCGGTTGGGAGCCTACCTTGTGTGGCATACTCCCTGTAAACCGGGTATTGGAAGAGACTATCGTTCAGCTGTTTTTGGCTGAACTGCCTGCAAAGACTCGCCATCATTTGTGGCATAGATCTGTCATCAACAAAAGGAGGAACATAAACATTAAGAGGAGCAGTGAAATCAGATGGGTACCCTGTCCCAGATGTGGTATGGTGGCCACCGGGAGCAGGGGCCCTGAAACCTCTAGAAGTGCCTCCCCTAAGCGGGAGGCGGTAAGACGGGAGTAGTGGTCGGGGCTCCCCTACAACATTAGAAAGGGGAAGCATAGGGGGAGCCATGGTGATGGGGATGCGATCACTGAGATAGGTGTCTATCTTCCAATAATCTCTCCTGTTTACCCAACGCACGGACCTGACATAATGGAGAGCTCAATGTTGTTAACATTTTGAGACTCTTTGCGGCCGAAAACAGTGTTGACCAACAGACGCAAAAAATAACGGGGGGTGGGAAGGTGGATGGTACTGTTTTTCTTCTTCACATCGCTGGAATCAGAAATACAGGACCACATATCAGAATACGACCCCGTGGGGTCATCAGTAAGACCCTCAGAAGACAGACCCAAAATTTGAGCAAATTGGGTTAAAGTCAAAGCATAAGTTTCATTGAACATGCGAAAAGAGATACAAAAATTATCATAGCCGGAGTGAAGTGCCCCTAAATCAAAGGTAAAGGAAGAAAAGAACTCAAGAGTAAGAAGGCGGTAGGTGATCTCATCCATAGTGACAAGGCCTGCAAACCCGGTCCCAATGAGCAAAGATACTACCTCGTCGTGGCATCCCAAAGCATGCAAGGCTGGAACAGAAAGGAAACGGGTTGCCACTACCACGCAGTAGGCGGTAAGATGGAGGAATCGGGCCTTCTGGGCCGGAGAGCTGAAAGTGATTTGCGGATAGTTTGGTAAACTATCCGTGTCCTGCACCGCCAAACCTCGCGTCCTAGAGACACGTCCTCTAGAAGTGCTTGTACCCGACGTGCGTGCGCGCTTCCCACCTTGATCACGGTTAGACATCGTAAAGCTGAAAAGTTCAAATAAAGATACAAGTCTTATGAGCATATGAAACATAGCTTTAACAAAAATAGTCACGAAAAATGCAGAAACAGAAACTTGGAAAACAGGCTCTGGTCGACCGACTGCATATGTAGGTCGGTCGACCACTTAGGTGAATAAACACGTAACTTCTGCAGAACAGACGGTCGGTCGACCGTAAAACCAGGTCGGTCGACCAATTTACGAAGGAAAGTCAGAAACTGCAAAAAGAATAAAACCAAGAAAACCATGGTTCTGGTCGGCCGACCTCAGTCTTAGGTCGGTCGACCGACTATCATCAGAAAAGTGCAGATCTGTAAATTCGAAACCCAGGAAATTCAAATTTCAGTCGGCCGACCTCAGTTTCCGGTCGGTCGACCGTGAATAGTGTCAGCGTCGGTTTTCCGTGGTTGAATTTCGCGCGAAAAGAGGTATAAAAATTATAAGGAAGAATTAAACTATCCTAATCAGCACAAAATCACCCAAAATTTACAGATCTAAGCATATAAAATCAAAAAGAAGAAGAGAACTAAGATAGAAACACACAAACAAGCATGGAAACGGAAATAAGAGCAAAATTGAACTTAAAAAGATAAACTAATACCACCTAAAACGGAATTAAGAAGATATAAAACTAAAAAGAGAGAAAGAAAATGAAGAAAAACATACCTTGAAGATGGAAAATGAAAGAAAGTAAGTAAATTGGTGAAGGAGGAAGGTGGGTGAATTTTTCTAGGGTTTTAAGAGAGAAAGGGAATGCTGGTAGAGTGAAGAGGTGAAAGCAATTATTGTATTTTCAAAACACAACAGACCCGTGACATTTGACTCTGAAAAATAAAACCGTAAAAAAAACCTTGGTCGGTCGACCAGAAAAGTCGGTCGGTCGACCATCGTCCTTTTACCTGCTCTGCAATTTTACTTACTCTGTCAGAAAAAGTGCATAAAGTTGTCAGTTTGGTCGGTCGACCTAATAACTCGGTCGGTCGACCACTTGTACTGACGGATTCGCTTTTTCTTTCACTTTTCTGCAGAGATTTCAATTTCCACCATAGGATAAAACGAAAAATAAGAAGGAAAACGTAAATTTAAACTAAAGCACGGGTTGTCTCCCGTGTAGCGCTGGTTTAAGAGGTCCCGCACGACCTTTTACCTTCTAAGGAGCATCCTAAAAAGGGTCGAAGTAAGAAACTTCGACTTTTCCGACAAATTCATTTTCTCCTCGGAAGTGCTTCACATATTGGCCATTGACTTTGAACCTCTCACCAGATGAGGTTTCTAATTCGATTGATCCGAATTTTGAGACAGCTGTGATGGTGTAGGGTCCGCTCCACCTGGATTTCAGCTTACCAGGAAAAAGACGAATACGAGCATTAAAAAGCAATACCCTATCACCTACCTGAAAATCACGTCTAATGATTCTTTTGTCATGCCAGCGCTTTGTTTTCTCCTTGTAAATCCTGGCATTGTCATAGGCTAACAACCTGAATTCTTCTAACTCATTGAGCTGTAATAAACGTTTCTCACGGGAAAGATTATGGTCTAAATTAAGATCACAAATAGCCCACCAAAACTTACGTTCTAACTCAACTGGTAAATGACAAGTTTTACCATAAATCAATCTGAATGGTGACATTCATATTGGAGTTTTGAACGCGGTTCTATAGGCCCATAAAACATCATCAAGTTTTAGGCTCCAATCTTTCCTAGACTTAGAAACTACCTTGGCTAGGGTCTCCTTGAGTTCTCTATTAGAGATCTCAACTTGACCACTAGTCTGAGGGTGATAAGCTAAACCCCTACGGTGTTGGACACCGAATTTATTTAACAAGTCACCTAAGCGTTTCTCCTTAAAATGCATACCTCCATCACTTATGACAACCCTAGGGACACCAAAACGAGGAAATATGATTTTTTAAACATCTTAATAACAGCTTTTGCATCACAATGGGGAGTAGCAATGGCCTCTACCCACTTAGACACATAATCAACAGCTACAAGAATATACCTGTTACCTTGACTACTAGGAAAAGGTCCTTGATAATCAATGCCCCAGACATCAAAAATTTCTACCTCTAAAATACCAACTTGTGGCATCTCATGTCTTTTTGAGACATTCCCAGTTCTTTGACAGGCGTCACAGTTACCTACAAAATTCCTATAGTCAGCATGTAAAGTAGGCCAATAAAAACCAGACTGTAATACCTTGGCCACGGTCCTAGATGGACCGTGGTGACCACCATATGCGGAAGAGTGACATGCTTCCAGAATGTCCTTCACCTCCCATTGGGGAACGCATCTCCGGATAAGTCCATCTCCGCATTCTTTAAAAACATAAGGGTCATCCCAAAAATACTGTTTTGCATCGAACATAAATCTCTTCTTTTGTTGCCAAGACAACTCAGGAGGGATTTTACCTGTAACAGCAAAATTAGCAAAATCAGCATACCAAGGAGGGGGATAAGAACCTGAACTATTAATGATAAATAAACTCTCATCAGGAAACGAATCATCAATAGGTAAAGAATCTTCCCCATCAGTCAGCTGCAGGCGAGATAGATGGTCAGCTACCACGTTTTCCGCGCCTTTCTTGTCCCTAATCTCAATGTCGAACTCTTGGAGAAGGAGGATCCACCTTAAAAGTCTTGGCTTTGAATCCTTCTTTTGAAAAAGACCTTTTAAGGCTGCATGGTCAGTATAGACAATTACCTTATTACCCACTAAATAAGACCTGAATTTTTCTAAGGCAAATATGACAGCTAGCATCTCCTTCTCGGTTGTGAAATAGTTGACTTGAGTCTCATCCAGGGTGCGGCTCGCATAGTATATAGCATTAAGAGCCTTGTTCTTCCTTTGACCGAGCACAACACCTACAGCGTAGTCACTAGCATCGCACATGATCTCAAAGGGGAGATCCCAATCTGGTGGCTGGATGATTGGTGCTGAGATCAAAGCTTCCTTCAACCTGTTAAAAGCTGAAAGGCACTCATCAGAAAATTCAAAGATGGCATCTTTAAGAAGCAATTGTGTAAGTGGTTTAGCAATTTTAGAGAAGTCCTTAATGAAACGCCTGTAAAAACCTGCGTGTCCTAAGAAACTTCTCACCCCTTTGACATTAACATGAGGGGGTAATTGCTCAATCACCTGCACTTTTGCTTTATCTACATGTATACCTTTATCTGAAATTAGATGCCCTAACACTACCCCTTCAGTAACCATAAAATGACACTTCTCCCAGTTTAAGACAAGGTTTACATCAATACATCGCTGCAGGACTTTATCAAGATTAGCTAAGCATTGATCAAAAGCATTACCGTAAACAGAGAAATCATCCATAAATACTTCCATAATGTTTTCTATAAAGTCTGAAAAGATACCCATCATACACCTTTGAAAAGTAGCAGGAGCATTGCATAACCCAAAAGGCATCCTGCGATAAGCAAAAACACCCTGTGGACATGTAAAAGTAGTCTTACTCTGATCATCAGGATGGATGGGAATCTGGAAGAAACCTGAGTAACCGTCTAGAAAACAGAAGAATTTATTAGAAGCCAGTCTTTCAGTCATTTGGTCAACAAAAGGAAGGGGGAAATGGTCTTTCTTGGTGGCGGCATTTAACTGTCTATAATCAATGCACATCCGCCACCCAGTTACAACTCTAGTTGGTATTAACTCATTTTTATCATTCTTAACCACTGTGGTTCCTCCTTTCTTAGGAACCACCTGCACTGGGCTAACCCACTTAGAGTTGCCAACTGGATAGATAATACCTGCATCAAGAAGCTTCATAACCTCAGCCATAACTACATCCTGCATTTTAGGATTCAACTTACGCTGTCCCTGTCTATAAGGCTTATGCCCTTTCTCTAAATCTATCCTGTGCATACAAACATCAGGGCTTATACCCTTAATATCATCCAAAGAATAACCTAGAGCTTTTCTATTCTTTTTAAGAACAGTCATTAAGGCAGAAAGTTGGTCAGGACTAAGTTTAGAGCTAACAATCGCAGGGTACTGTTCAGTATCATCTAGGAAAACATACTTAAGATTAGGAGGAAGTGGCTTACGCTCTGGTGCTTTTACCTCAACTGCATGAACAGAATTAGTATCAATAGAATAGCACATGTTTACCAGACTTGCATTAGCTAGGCTTATGAGCTTCTCATTCTCTTCTTCAGTGAGCTCATATTCCTCTTCCTCTTCTTCTATCAAATCCAGCTCTTCAGCATCCTCAGCTGGATTACCTGCACACTTATCCAAAATCGTCAGATCATCTAAGGGATCCTTGGTCAAGGATTCCCTCCAATTAAGGATAACATTCCTGTCTATAATATCGATGGAACAACAAGTATCATCAGTAGGAATAGTTGCCTTATGGGCAAGACTAAACTCGATAGTGTCATCCCCAATCTCTAAAGTAATGGTCCCGCGTTTGACATCTATTACAGCCCCAGCTGTGTGTAAAAATGGTCTACCTAAAATAATAGGTATTTGACTATCCTCAGCAATGTCTAAAACAACGAAATCCACAGGAATAAAGAACTTTCCCACTTTTACTGGGACATCCTCCAAGACCCCTAGTGGTCTTTGGGTTGATCTATCAGCCATCTGTACGGTAATATTGGTGACTTTAAGTCTACCTAAGCCAAGTCTTTGACATACAGAATAAGGTATGACACTGACACTAGCCCCTAGATCACAAAGGGCTTTCCCTATTACATGATTACATATGGTGCAAGGGATGGAAAAACTACCTGGGTCTTTTAACTTGGGTGCTATATTATCTTGTGAAAGAACATAACATTCTTCCACAAAAGCAACAGCACCGTCGTCTTGAAAGTTCTTCTTACGACTTAAAATATCTTTCATGAATTTAGCATAAGAAGGTACCTGGGTAATTAAGTCAGTGAAAGGGATGGTTACCTCAAGATTCTTTACCATCTCTAAAAACTTACCAAACTTCCGATCCTCTTTTGAATTTTTCAGTCTTTCAGGATAAGGAATGGTGACTTTAGCCATAGGATCAGCAACCTTTGGCCTTTTCAGCTGTAAAATTTCGGTAAGGTCTTGAATGAAGGAAGGATCCAGCGATTCCGGAGTCAAAACAACACTCTGCTCAGGAACGTCGGTCAGTCGACCAGTAGCAGTGGTCGGTCGACCAGAGTCTGCAACGTCCGAATTTTTCTTTTTTTCAGAATCTGATCTCACGTCAGGAACTGCGGTCGGTCGACCTACAGTAGCGGTCGATCGACCTCCTGCTCTTTTGACGGGATCAGTTTCTTTGGTCGGAATTTCTGCTGGATCATCCTCTTGAGTTGATTCTTTACAAACACGGCCACTCCTTAGGTTTATAGCGTTCAGCGTCTCCATGGGTCCCTCACAACTAGCTGGAGAGCTAGTCCTTTGGTTGGCTATGTTTATTAAGCGATCTTCAAAAACTTTTGTGGAGGTATAGTGAGCCTCACTCATCTTCAAAACTGCCGTAGTTAAAACATCAACAAGAGCTCTTAATTTCTCAATTTCACCCGTGTTGTCGACCGTAGTAACTAGGTTCGCACTTTCAAGCTTTAGCTGGGTTGCCTCAAGCTTCTCAAAACGGGCTTCAACTGTTGTCTCAAGAGCCATAACTCTATTCATCTCCACATTCAGCCTCCTTGAATTCCCACGTGAACCTTTAAAAGTAGCCCTATGCACCGCCATGTCTTCAATGGTTTTCCAACCTTTCATGTGGTCGGTGTTATTCTGGAATCTTCCATTGGCGGCCACATCAAGAACCATCTTATAGTCATCATAAAGAGGGTTGTAAAAACAGTTACATAGGTCCCATTGTTGAAGGTTATGGTGAGGGATAGAACGGACCAATTTCTTGAATCGATCCCATGCTTCACAAAATCCTTCATCAGGTCCCTGTTGAAAGTTACGGATTTGGTTTCTCAAGTCCTCGACTTTTGCAAGAGGGAAGTATTTCTTGTAAAAGGCCAATGCCAAGGAAGTCCAATCCGTAATCTTCTCACTTGTCCTGTCAAGGTACCGGTACCATTCTTGCGCGTCTTCTTTTAACGAGAAAAGGAACATCGTTGCCAGCACCTCGTCTCTGGTCACCCCTTCAGGTAGGGGTATGGAGCAACAATAATCCGTAAAGGTTATAACATGCTTTATTGGATCTTCGTCGGGTAGACCAGAAAATTGACTCTGTTGCACCAAAGAAACATGATTTGGGCGGAGTTCAAAGGAGCCAGTGGTGGGTGTAGGCAAGGTGAATCCCTTTGGTACATCTTTAGGCTTCGGCTGTAGGTAGCTATAAATAGAATCCATAAAGAGAGTACTCAAGCCTTCCTCTCAAAAACCTGTCTTCTAAAACAAAACTAGAAGAAAAGGTAAGAACGGTAAGTTCCTTAAGACAAGAAAAATAAACTAAAAATTAACAAACAAAATTATACCGCCTCCCCGGCAACGGCGCCAAAATTTGACACCCGTCGTTGAGGGGTGCCAAAGATAAGATTTATAAAACCTCAGCTTAAACTCAGATAGGATAAGTCAAGGGTCGAACCACAGAGAGACATGGTAGATTATGTTTGTAAATTTAAAGTCTATTGCAAGTAACCAAAAAGGGGGGTTTTGATTTGAGATTTAAACTAACACTAAGGTAGCAAACTAACAAGAAAATTAAAATAAGATGAAAGGAGATTAGGAACTTCGGTTCCCCATGGTCAAAACAAGTCAATGAAGGGTAAAATAATCAAATAACACAATCCCAAGGAACAAAGAATAAACCTTTAGGTCAATATTCTACCCAATCCTTACAGTCTTAGGGTTCCTACAAAAGCACTAAACTTTCGTTCAAGGGCAATCCCAAAGTTGTTGTTAAACTAATCCTAATAATCTTTCAATCCTAAGGATTACTTTACCAACAACAATGGGGGATTGGTAATTTAATCATCAAACTTATCAAGGTCAAGTCTCTATCATGGTTCCCCTAATTCCCAATCACAAGAATTAGCTAGGCATACTTTTAATTATGGAACTAACAATTACTAAGAATATTAAAGAGATGAACATAATTAAAGATGACAATAAAAGGGTAAACATGAAATAAGAAATAACAACAAGATGAATAACAAGATTGAATTAAAAGGAAAGATTAATTGTAGCAAACTTACAACTTGAATGGAAAATCTAAGAATAAAGATGAAAGCTTGGTACCAAAATCTAACAATGGAGTTCTTCAAACATAGAGTACTTGGTAAAATAAAAGAGGTTCTTTCTAATGGAATTACTTGCTTCATAAAATTGCTTCCTCTAATTGAAGAATCTAGGTCTCCTTAAATAAGAATTATTACAAGATTAGGAAAAATAGAAAATAAATAAAACAGAAGTCCCGAAACAGCTGGTGGTCGGTCGACCTGTATTATCGGTCGGTCGACCGATTCTGGCGATGCGGGTTTATTTCATGCGAACTTGGGCTTCTGTGAACTGGGCCTTTTTGCGAACTGGACATCGGTCGGTCGACCTATATTGCAGGTCGGTCGACCGCTTCTCGTTATTTTCAGCTTTGAACTGGCCCGAAAACAATACTTGAATGCACCATCCGGATCCTTGCTCCATACTAGTACTCAAAACAGCTTCCTAAAGGCAAATAAGGCTTGGTTTTGCTCACTTCCGCGTATTCCTACATATAAAACATAGAAATGCCAAAGTAAACCGTTTCGGGAGAAAAAGCAACTAAAAGTCACGAAAGTGTAAGAAAATACGTGCCAAAAGGGTAAATAAAATGCATAAAATAGGCACGTATCATTAGACACTCTCCCTCTTTCTTTTGCATTTTGGACGGTTTGTTTTGGTTGCCCTATGCATGGGCACCAAACCACCACATGTCACAATATATCTTAATAAGTATTTTAATTAAATTTTATCATATAAAATTTATCATAAAACAAAATGCAAATGGTAGTGTGATCAAATATCACACGGTCCAACCCATTCAATTGTGTTCATTTTATCACCTTTAAAATGGACATTATAAGTTTAACTAATTTAAACTTAATTATCATGAAATAATAATCCTATTATCATTATTAGATTTTATATTAAAACATTTCTAATATAAATAAATTCATTCTTAAATAATGTTTCATAAACATATTAATTTTAGTAATGACTGATCATTCACTAAAATGTTACAGTTTATAATCGTATTATAAACATACTCCAAACTCGATATATAAACTAGGATTGATATAACTCGCATCATATACGATCATATCGTTTTCTTATTAATAGAGTTTCCCTATAGGTGTGACCTAAAGGGATCGACTGATCACCACCGTCATACGACAGTAATGTTAAACTCTAGTAAGCCAATCATTATCGATTAATGTTGATCAGTCGACTGTATGAAAAGAATCATCCCTTGAGTATTCTTATTGTAGATTTATCAGTAATTTATATTTACTGACGTGATCGCACTATTGTTGAGGACACAATTCCCAACAATCTCCGCCTCCTTCTCCCCTTAATCACTCCCTTGTTCATCGACATTAACGATGAACAATAATCATCACAAAGCTTCAAAAAATTATGATCTTTTCTCAGAACTCACGAGATCTGATGATGAGTTTGATGATTATGGTGATTCAACTTGTTCTGTTCCAACTACTATTGTACCTGATACTTTAGACCCGTTTGATTTTGGGTCTCAAGTTGAGGAAACTCAGTTTGATGTTGATTTTTGTGAAAAAGTTTGTGATGTCGGTGGTGATTTAGGCCAAACAAGTAGTGTTGTTGGTAGATGTGATGTTCCTGGGGTTGATGATGTTGTTGTATCAGATGTTAGGGTTCTGGGTTCACCCAGATCTAACCCTGTATCACCTAAAACTCTTAGGTTTAATAACTTTGTGGCTAGAGGGTTGAAGAGAGATGCTGAGAAAAGGAAGGCTTTTGAGGATTATTATGATGCTGGGTTGTTTGATAGGGGTGGTGAAGATCTGGGTCCATATCCTGTGACATTTTCTGAATTTAAGCGGCTAAGATTACTGGAGAGATATATAGCACGGGAGAAAAAAAGGAGAAATAGGTAAGTTGTTAAGTTTTCTGAAAGTTTTGTTGATTTTATTTAATTTATGATGATCTATATTTATACGGAAAACTAATTACGAGGTTTTTTCTTTGCATGTTGTTGCTGCTACTACAATGGCTTCTGCATTTTCTGTTTCTGGTGCTGTTTCTCGCACGTTGGTGAACGTCCTTCATATACTACCCTCTTCTTTAATTAGTACTGGGTTTTTGACTTACTGCTTTCGTTTGCATGTATCTGCTCTTCGTTTTTTGTTGTGGGTTTTGTTCTTGTCCTTGTTTGTTTGTGTATGACTTGAATTTTGGTGGATTTTGCAGCATTTAATGTCTCTGATATTGCCTCTTTGTTGTTTATTGTCTCAACCATGTTCATATTCACACCTATTTAATCTGATTTTGCATCTTACCTTGATTATATGTCTCTAATATTGCCTCTTTGTTGTTTATTGTCTCAACCATGTTCATATTCACACCTACTCTAATCTGATTTTGCATCTTACCTTGATTATATTTCTGTGATATTGCCTCTTTGTTGTTAATTGTCTCAACCATGTTCATATTCACACCTATCCTAATCTGATTTTGCATCTTACCTTGATTATATGTCTCTGATATTGCCTCTTTGTTGTTTATTGTCTCAACCATGTTCATATTCACACCTATCCTAATCTGATTTTGAATCTTACCTTGATTATATGTCTCTCATATTGCCTCTTTGTTGTTTATTGTCTCAACCATGTTCATATTCACACCTACTCTAATCTGATTTTGCATCTTACCTTGATTATATTTCTCTGATATTGCCTCTTTGTTGTTTATTGTCTCAACCATGTTCACATTCACACCTACTCTAATTTGATTTTGCATCTTACCTTGATTATATGTCTCTGATATTGCCTCTTTGTTGTTTATTGTCTCAACCATGTTCATATTCACACCTACTCTAATCTGATTTTGCATCTTACCTTGATTATATTTCTCTGATATTGCCTCTTTGTTGTTTATTGTCTCAACCATGTTCATATTCACACCTACTCTAATCTGATTTTGCATCTTACCTTGATTATATTTCTCTGATATTGCCTCTTTGTTGTTTATTGTCTCAACCATGTTCATATTGACACCTATCCTACTCTTGTATGCTGTCTGATGTTGCTTACTCGTGTTCCCTCTTTATTAACCTATACTAATGTGACATTGGCTCTTTGTTACTTCTTCTGATCTGATATTGCCTCTTTTTTAACCTATATGAATCTAATATTACCTATTTGTTACTTATTCTGAACTGATGTTGCCTCTTTATTAACCTATATGAATCTGAAGGTACCTCTTTGTTACTTATTCTGAACTAATGTTGCCTTTTTGTTTACCTATACTAATCCTCACTCATGTATGCTCCTCACTGTTATGCTTATTCTTCTTAAGTGTAAAATATTTTCCATTTACTACTGTTGTTGAGACATTGCTCATGCTTATTCAGTCACTCATGTATGCTCATCACTCTTGTATGCTGTCTGCTGTTGCTTATTCACTGCTACTGGTTTAAGGAAATGGATAAAGCTCAATGATGAATGCCCTTAATGGTGTGAGAGCAATATCTAGTAGTAGTAGTAGTGGTATACTTAGGGGTCTGGCCATGTAGTTTAAATAGTTGTGCCACCACATGGTCTACCAATGACTGGGTGTGTGCGCATGTTCATTTGAGTTACATACATGTAAGTCCACATTATGTTTGGGGTCTCAGTGAAAACAACATTTGTTTGTTTGAGAGATGTTTGTTTACTCTTTGAACATAGTGTCTACCAGTATCATTGTGTGTGTGTGTAGGAGGCACTTCTATTTAACATAACTCGATGATGAGGCCAAATTAGGCCTGAGAGTTAATGTCATTGGATTTAGAATTGTATTCTTGCTTGCTGTATGATATGCTATGATTTAGTTTACTCAGAAATTCAGATGAAATTGTTGAAACTTAAGTAAAACAGTAGCATTACATTCATAATCTGATTACAAGTTAAACATATCTTTTGTAGACATGTTTACACCCTAAACAAATTGTGCAAAAACAAGTTTGTATGCCAATATCTTCCTGCTACCCTAGTAACCTAATTCCCCCATTAGATATTCTAAACCTTCTGTTTCACCAAGACCTTGTAAATACTCAATACATTCCCTAACTAGCACTTCACTTACATCCAAGTTCCTCGGTAATATTCCTAAATGAGCTAGATGACCCTTCTTCATGTGTGGTATGGCAAAATCATTGTGACCCTTGGCTTTCATAATCTCAACCATAATTGATTGTAGTGTCAAGAAGATGTTGTTTAATTTTGTTGAACTATAATCAATGAAGGCTTGCATCACACTGTTGACTAGCTCGTCCACTGACTTTGCTGCTTTCCTTGATTGTAATGATTGCAATGCCCTGAAATAGCCTAGGTCGTTGCAGTTCAAATCTGGTGAGTTTGGGGGGTTGAAATATCAACTCTATATTGAACCCATCTGTGTTAGCCACTGCCATAAATTCTGGGTCGTCATTCTTGATATGTGGTCTAGCGTTATCCTGTTGAATTAAGATATGTTTGCTTACACCTTCTGGCCATTTGGTTTTGATGGCTGGAATAACTTGCTGAATGATGCATTCCTTAGTTACTTGTCTTGTTATTGATTCAATAGCTTTGGTTTCCAAAGTTCCCCTTGGTCTGTTTATACTTGATCTTGCTGCTGGTACCTCCCTTGTAAAGGGGAACATGCCTATTTTACCGTCGAATAACAGTTCCCCATCTTCCGAGTATACTGGCATGCTCACTGCGCACATGAACGTTACCTTTGAAATGTACCTCTTCGACTGACAGCTTCTATATGGTAACTCTTCCCCATCGACTACGTAAAACTTATGACCGTCGTATTGGATGAAAAACCATTTTTGATCCATGTGGATGACATTACTCATCTCTGCAAACTTGATTTTTGTTTCTGAAATTGCATTTAGATCCAGAAAATCTTGAATAGCTTGTTCCACTTGTAAGTACATCAGTGCGTGCTTCAGTCGTTTTACTTTCGTCGCGTCTTTGAGTTGAGGATGTAATGGGCTTGAATGGGGCTTGATTAACCCTTGAGTTACCCATTTGTGAACCGTGCCCACTGAAACTCCGGTATTCTCTGCCACTCTTTCCATCGTATCGCGCTTTTCCCATTCAAGCGATTTAATAAACTCGAGATCAGGTAGCACACGTTTTTTGTTTGTGTTTCCGATTTGACCGCTTTTAACATCTAACCCTTCACCAATATTTATGGGTTTCTTTGTTAATTTCCAGATTCTGCCTATTACTTGTCGGTTTAGACCAAACGTTTCCACCGCTTCCTTCAACATTCCGCGAGTTAGCTGCCCATTCTTCGACTTACTTAGAAAGAACATTGCAATTTCCTGTCGTTTCAGCTCCGTCACGCATTTGAAGCTTATCTTAGTTTCTGTTTTTATAGACTGTAATTTCTGGCCAATGTAATTTCTGAACTGATATGTGGTGTTTTTGGAGAATGTAATTTCTAAAATGAAATCTGTAATTTATGAGGACAATGTAATTTCTGAAATGGATTGTGGTTTATAAAGTGGCTGGGAAGATGTATTGTATGGTGGACAACTATAGGAAAAGATGTTTTTAGGAGGGAAATAAGGTGACAAATGTAGTGGTTAATGGGTGTTTTTGAATAGTTGAAAAATGGTGGGAAAATATTTTAATTAGTTGAATAGTAAATCTGGACACTTTTTAATCAAGGTTGATTAACTACTTAACAGCCTAGATAAAGCCCCTAATAAAGCTGTTTTTCTTACAACTTGGTGTACTTTTTATACTTGTTTAATATTGCCTTAATTCTTGTGCAAAAACCTTATGTATCAAATGGATAAAAATGGAGGGAGTACTTTATATAGTCCAAATTATCCAACACTCCCTATTTCATTGAAAATTATTTTTATAGTGATTATTGGAGATTTTAATTATTAAGTATATATATCGTAAATCGGATATCTTGGTCTAGTTTTGTAATACCCTGTAACAACAAATTTGCGTTAAATCTGTAATCAAATAGATAAAACGCAAACAAATGTAACAAAATAATAATTTTATTAATTCAAAAAGATTTAGGACACAATCTTCTAGGTATTCTCCTGATTCAATTTCCGCAAATGTAAATGAAAAGGAGGGTCTTGATTTGAAGACTTGATTCTCCTTAGTTAACTTGACTTCTTGACTTGCTTTTCTTCAATAGTTGACTTGACTTGCTTTTCTTCAATTGACGAAGATGAATGCTTGGTGTCGGATTGAAGAGTAGTTTTCCCTAATCAAATTGGACTAGTTTTAATTAAAAGTCAATTTCATTAGTTTACATTTCCTTTGACGAGTAACATTTGAACTTTGACTTCCGACGTGACACTTGTACAAAATTTACGTGGCTGCAAATTGCGCCCCAAGACTTGGTCATGTACGTGACTTAGGTAATACCTGATCAGGTCTCGACTTACGAATCGCGACAGCTACAATTCCGTCCAAATTTGAGCGAATTGGTTCATTTTACGCCATCGAAATAAGGAATTGGTTTGTTAGTGCGGTGATCTTTAGCTCGGAGTATTTGATTATTATATTCCAAATTTTTTCAGCATACACGGCTTGGGTATGATTTCAATAATCCAAACTCAAAAAGAAAGAATGCTAGGGAATATTTCGAAATTTCTTTAGCATACTATCCCTTATACTTGATTGATCTTATTTCCTTTTTCGTTTAGAAAAATTACCTTCTGCTAAGCTCTTCTCCTTATTCTCTTTTATCATGAATTTCCATATTATCGCCCGGATAATATTTCGTTTCCATAACTCCGTCTTATTGTGTGAGTATAAAAGAAAAAGGGAGGCTTTATAATTGTTCACCATTGACAACGCAAGAGCTTCCCGTTTGCATCCGGTGCCGACGACGCGAGACCGAATCCCGTGACGGCGATATTTCCTCACTTGGCATTTTCATCAAGTTTTGAGACAAGCTGAATAAGTCTTTCTCCATACCGCTCGGAGTCGAAGCTTTTGCGTTTATCGGTGAGTAAAATATTTTGATTCACTTACCAATTCATATTTTTTTTATGCAGTAAGTAAACGAGTTCTGGACGTCTCCGACGGCTGTTCTAGGCGAGCAGGATGTGATGAACTCCGGCATGCCAAAATCGATTGGAAAACAAAAATGGCAGATTGAATTTGGGGTTTAATTGGTTTACCGGTGAAAAATTAGTTTAAGGATGGCAACTTGATTGATTTTTTTTTGTGATTTCTTTGTTCTGATTCCGCACTCAACAAAGCCGCTGACAACCTCAGCGGCTTTCCTTCTTCTCCAACATTCTTCCCAGACACAAAGCCTCTGCAAAGTTGAAACAATAATAAAATTTGAAACTCAAGGAAGCCGCTGACAACCTCAGCGGCTTTCCTTCTTCTCCAACATTCTTTCCAGACTCAATGCCCCTGGAAAAGTTGAAACAAAAAAAAAAAATAACAACTGGGTAAAGCCGCTGAAGACCTCAGCGGCTTTGCCTAATATCTGCAAAAAATCCAAAAAGTGTCCACGTGGACACCATAACCCAAATTATTTTCAAACCAACCCCAATAACCCAATTATTTTCGTCAAAAACACCAATTCACCAAAAAATTCCAATTAATTTGTTTTGTTTTGTTTGTTTCTTTTGTTTTTTTTTTAAATAAAAGGAAGGAGTACGTGGTTCACAACCACATGAATGTCCCCCACTTTTTTTTGAAATCAATTTGTTTTTTTTTTTTTGTTTTTTTGGTTTTGTAGGAGATAACATGGTACATTTCAAGACGAGCGTATCTCATACGACTGGCAGAAAGTATTTAGCGACTGTTGACGACGTTGACGACGAAGCGACTAATGAAGTTAATCACACCATCTTTCCTTCTATGACGGGTTCTTTTGCAGAGTCATGGTTGCCGCTGACATATCCACCCAATTTGGATTGATGGTGGGAAAATCTCGAAAAACCTCTGTTAGTTCTCCTTTCGTCACAACATCGAGAAAGTGTTGCTACGCCGTCCTTCTCAAAATTGTTACACTCTTCATAGTCCAAGGGCGAAGTACAATGAAACGTCAATTTTCAGTTTGGATATGAATTTCATTATATTCCGCGCTACTGCGAGTGGTTGGAAGACATTCTTTGCGAGTGTTGCAAGAGTCTGAGATCCGTCCATATTTATGAAGCAGTTTATGCGTCACTTTTCGTTTATCGGCGTAATCAAGAGCTAGTTTAGTCATTCTGTGATTTTTGGTGCCCCGGACTAACTCTTTATTGACAGCGGCATGAGAAGTTTTGATCAGTCTTTGGGATATCCGCTTGATCACTGGACTCATTTTCCGACTCTACGACAAGCCTTTTCTTTTGACGGAGAACCTTCGCAATGGGATGAGACAACTCATGACTTCATTCTTATTTTTGGCATTCCAATGGCAGAAAGGCGACAAACGTAGCTTGCAGCATTTCTCTTTTGTTGGCTCTGCGCATTTGCTTTTCCCATTCGTGACCTAGGCCATATACGAGCGAGCGTTTTTAAGGTTTCCCCTTTGCCGGCGAACAACCAAATGATCTCTTTGGCAATATCAGTACTTGCGAGCATTTATCGAGGTCTGGATGACATTTCTAGTACGGCAACGTCGGACAATGATGACGTCTACTTTGCTGCTCACTAAGTTTACGGATGGCTCGCTGGATACAGTCAAAGAAACTCGATCAAGCGTCAATTTTTTAAGACTTTGACTCAAAAGAGTTCATCTTTGGAAGCCTGTGTGTTGACTGCAAACTAAGATACCTAGAAGTTGAACATGTTGAGAAAACCTTCTCTGAAGCCTTTAAAGCATTAAAGAATTTGCAGTGTCTCTTTGATGTCATTTGTTGTATTTTTTTTTTACACTTGAAAGTGCATGTTATTTTTTTTTAAAACATGAATAATAACAAGTTGAGTTTTTTTTTTATTTCTCAATCTCGCATATTCATTTTTATTTTGCCAAACATAGTTTATACTCTTATGGGCCAGGAGTGAAGGTTTTTTTTTTTGTTTTTTTTTTGGTATGGCTGCACTAAAGGAAACTGTTTACTTCAGCTGCCGATGTACCCATAAAGCACAAATAAAAAATGCACCTTCGATATCAAGTCAACGTTGTTCGAACGAAACAAAGTTGATTTTATTTGGGGGGTTTGGCCGCACTTAAGTAAATAGATTTTACTCAAGCTGCCTACGTACCTACAAAGTAATAATACTAAGCAGGATCAAGCCAACGTAGTTCCTTAAAGAGAGTTTGTGGAAAGAGCTTTTTTTTTTGCAGTTTAGGCTCGTGCTTAGGAGCTTGTTGCAGAATCATCATCTTACGCATAATAGCGTGTCAAGAACTTGGAAGTGAACCTTTTTTTGGTGTTACAAGGCGTGATGATGGGTCTCCGGAGTATTGCCCCATCGGGGCCTTGTTACGTGCCCCCTTTTTACGTCTTAACGTGACGAGGTCCCGAATTTCCGATCTATTTTGTTTTGACTTGGAAGTCGATGACGAACACTTGGCTTGACTTAAGATAATATTAAGCACCCTGACTTATCGTAGGGATTATCCATATTTCTTGTAATATCGCCCTGTCATTATCTAACTTGGCAGACAATTTTTTTTTTTTTTTTTTGTCGTCACCATGTCTTTATCTGACTTAGCGGATGACCAGTCGTGAGAGAGTTTCTTGAAATTTTTTTTCTTGACTTGGAAGTCGATGACACTTATGCCTATGTTGTTTTCTTTTCAATCACCAGCGTCGTTTGGACACCATCTTCGAAATTTTGGGAGTTTTACGAACTTCTATCTCATCGGAATCTTGACACTCTTGGACAAAATCCGGAGCAGTTTTCCTTTGACTCGACTCCTCTTGCGGATTTGTTAATATGACGGTACGTCCTTTTACTTTTAGTGACTTTCCCGTGGTTATGTCCACTTCAAGATGACGTTTCATTTGAGAGGGAATTACACTTTTGGTATCTTCGCCGAGGTCGATTACAACTTTTGTCTTTGAAGACTTGTTTTGCTTTCATTGATGCCTCTCCTGCACATTAGAGCTGCCAATGCGACTGACGACTGATTTCTTTTCCTCAATTACTCCAATGCGAGTGAATATTGATGTGTTTGACCTTTGTTGTTGAGAACTTGTTGTCAATTGCATTCGGGCGGTCTCTTTCCTTTCTCCGAGCCTGTCGAACATGGAAGAGCGAGTACTAGAAGTTGGTTGACCCAGCCTGTCAAAAACAGACCTCTGCGACAACATTTCTGTGTTCTCGCCGTCACTTTGATTTTCATGAACAACAGCAGCAGACACGGTGTTCACCGAAACTTGTTCAAGGTAACGCTTAGGAAAATAGTCTTGTAACGTTACGACTTGTCGGGACTTTGTCTTGAACGTTTTAGACGATACGGCATCTTGCGAATAATTCATGACCATTCCTCCATCTTTCTTGTTTGAAGATCGTCTTTCTTTCCGACGACTTGATCTTCGACGTTTGGGTACTTGGGGTACTAACACCTCTCCGTTTTTCTTCTTTCGTCGAGGCATAGGCGTAAGGGTCCACCCTTTGTAGTCGATGTTATCCTCCAGCAACTGAGTGTCAGAAGTTGGTGATACGACGGACCTAGAGTCTTTTGGCAAGATGACAATCCCTGGCTCAAGAGTTCCAAACTGAATTATTTGCACATATTCTTTAGCTGCAAAAATAGGGTATGACTTAACACCTTTGTCGTTTACCTATGCTACGACGTAATTGGATTCAGCAGCATCTTCGAGATCCAAGAGAATTTTTCCATCCTCGGCTAACTGCATTATTTTCTCTTTAAAGGTTATGCACTTCTCCAACGGATGACTTACGATCCTATGATATCGACAATAATTCGGATCGGTCGTACGCCCGGCTTCACTTGGTCGTTTAGACTCGGGAAGCTCGGTACCTTCTTCTCCAAGAGATCATCCAACTTACCGGCTAGATCGGAATCCGGAAAAGGATACGTCTTCTTCTCGAGCTCTTTCAAAGTTGGGCGCGACTTTCGTGTATCCTTTGAATAGGTTGCCCCCTTCTTGTCTGTTTTAGGTCGACCCGAGATTTTCACCGGACTGGAAGTAGAAATCGTCATAACCTCCCTTGAAGTGCCACTATACCCTTCGTCATTTTTCTTGAACTCTTTACTATCTCTGTTTGTTTCCGAGTGGGTGAAAAGTCGTCCTCCATGGCTAGCGATGGTAATCTCCATGTCGTGAGCTTGAGTGACTAAGTCCTGGAATGTTCTTGGCTTGATGCCTTGGAGGATATAGACAAGATCCAAATTCATTCCTTGGATGCATATTTCCACAGCAGAAGTCTCCGTCAGACGATCTTTACACTCGAGGCTTAAAGCGCGCCACCTACCGATGTAGTCAATGACGGGTTCGTCCTTCCATTGATTCGTGTTAGTGAGTTCTTATATGCTCACCACACGTCTGGTACCGAGAAGCGATTGAGGAATTCTTTCTCCATCTCATCCCAACTATTGATTGATTCGGCGCTTAGGTCCGTATACCAATCAAAAGCAGTCCCCTTCAGAGATCGAACAAATTGCTTGACGAGAAGATCGCCATCAGAGCCGGCGGTGTTGCAAGTTTCAATGAAATGGGCGATATGTTGTTTAGGATTGCCTTTTCGATCAAACTGTTGAAATTTTGGTGGTTGGTAGCCGGCTGGCATCCTCAAATAATCGATCCTTTTGCTATAAGGCTTGACGTAACGATGATTGCCGACGGAGTGAAGGTTTCCTTTGAACTGATTCTTAAAATCCTCCGCAATCATCTTTTGGACGTCTTTAGCAGTAAAAGACTTACTATTGTCGCGATCGGCATCCTCGTTGCTAGCATTATCACTATTACCATTTTGAGACGAGGGCGTTGATCTTTTTTCCAATTTTCTCGTCAAGGCGGAAATCTGTTTGGTTTTCTTTTCGTTTTCTTTCTTGAGCTCGTCGAGAATGGTTTTCATTTTATTGAGTTGTTCCTCCACGTTGCCGCCCTCGACGACCATGAAGGGCGCAATCATGGAACACGACTGTTGGCTCGACATTTCCTGATTAATCTGTCGTGGCGACGACGGAGAATAACCAGTGCTACTGTGACTGCCGTTTTCGGTGAATAGCTCGAACATCGGGCCATCGTGGATAGTCGTTTTCTTAAACGCATCACGCATCATCTCTCGAAATGACGATGAAACAGATTGAGGCGCATCGATTCGAACGTGCGAAAAAGAGTCGACCACAGGATGTTCATATGGCCTAGGTTCGCCAACGTCATATATATGACTTCTTGACGGCATTGGTAGTGACCTTGGATGAGCGAGGCCTTGTGGGTACCCGTGTAGAACGAAGTGTAACAGCCCGTATTTTATAATAATATTTTATTATAAAAGTATTTTATTTAATTAATTATTGCGAAGTTTATTAATGGGTTTTGGAAATATATATTTATAGCTTCCGTTCTCTATTTAATTATTTCCTCGTTTTGATCTACTTTTGGATGGGTTAAAACGTCCGTGCAATATTTAATTATTTTAATTTAATATTTACTTTTCTATTTCCAGTTCTCTTTACGTTTTAATATGGTCCAATCTAATTTGTAATCAGATAATCCATTGTATGAGCTAATGGACCAAAAGCCCATTAGTTAATCTCCTTATAAATAGATTTAACCTAGCAAGCAACTAGGTCAAACCTTTTATTTTCACGTGAAAGTGCCGCGCCACTTTCTCCCTCTTTCTCGTCTATTTTCTCTTTTTCTCCTATTGACTTCATTGTTGAATATCTTTCATTCTTCCAAATTCATACATAAATTATATTTTCACAATCCTTGCTCTTACCTCTACAATATATTATATTCAAAATATTTTATTGGGAATTATTTGTATGGACCTTTAGACCTACGTTTTGGGTCTCTTGTTTTGTGAGTAAAGAAGGAAATCTCTTTTCCTTTTGGCGTTTTCGAAAGAGTTATTGTTTCGTACAATTTCTATATCAAGTATTTGGATTTCCGCTTTCGTTAAAGTTCATTTTTGGGGTTATTGACACGTGTTGGAGACAAGGCTTTGTTGGTCGTATTCTTTATGGAGGTTTTCATTAATTGCCAAATAGGTAACTAGGTGTTTCTCTTTTAATTGTGTTTATGCCAATTGATGTAATTAATATGATTTAATGATTGTTTGTACGATTAGTACATGTTTGATTATTTATTGTCATGATTTATTTGTGCTCCATATATTTATGTATGTGTTATTATCGTAATTGTGGATTAATGTATCGATAAGTCGTTATGGGTATCGTGTGCGCAACTAGGGTTCGCGAGGAAACCCTAGATGGCGGCATGGCGAACGGCCAAGAGTGTTACTCAAGGTTATAGTGAAGTATGTGTAACCTTGGAAATATGATCCAAGGTTATAGCTGAACTAGAACAACCTTGAGTACGACTCAAGTTATAGCTGAAGCTAATATAACTTTGAACTACGAGTTAAAGTTATAGCTGAGACTAATGCAAACCTGAGGTATGACTCAAGGTTATGGTTAGTGCTAGTATAACTTTAGTTTTCGTGTCAAGGTTTAGCTAAGGTTACTATAACCTCAAGCCATATGTGAAAGTTATAGTCGAGGTTGGTATAACCTCGCATCCATTACTTATGTTATAGTTAAAGTTACTATAACTTTGGTTGTTTATACCTGATTCACATGTTGAGTTGTGTTCAGTGATTGTATAATATTGTGTTTGCATATGTCGTTGGATACTTCTATGCATTTGACATTAGGACAGTCTGTTATGATGTTCTACTGAGTTGAGTCGTGATGTTATTCATGCATGTTAGTACAGTCAGTTATACTGTGCATTGTTGTCTGCTGGTTTGAATAGATGACGGTAGTATCGTTTGTATACTATCGGAATGAACAGAGCAATCCCTTCGGGGTCTGGTGTATGGTCTATGTTCGGGGGGGTAACAGAGGCAGTGCGTTATACGCTCTGTTCCCCGAGTGTCGTTCGGTGTACAGTTATTGCACCGAGAGTCTGGCCAGGTCTTAGACATATAGGCAGTGGTTATACGCTATACATAGTACCTTGGAGGCAGTGCGTTATACGCTCCACACCGATGGAGGCAGTGCGTTATACGCTCCATCAGCTAGAGGCAGTGCGTTATACGCTCTAGCAGTTAGAGGCAGTGCGTTATACGCTCTAACGGCGTTCGCTCTATTCGCTATGCTTTGATGATAGCTTTGTGCCTTCTGTTGCTGTGGATCGTGTATCACCATATCCGCTATGCTTTATTGCTAGCATTGTGCCTTACGTTACTATGAGTCATGAGTTACTTGAGTTGTAAGTGTTCATGGTCTAGTGGTCGCAGATGGTCTAGGTTCGTTGGTTTCATTTGTCTGGTGTTGAGAATATCATGGTATGATAAGTTTGCTTTCATGTCATGTCATGTTTATATCCTCACATGATTGCCGTATTTTGGCTTCAAATGATGGTAAGTTTGATTGGATTTTCATGAGTGTAAATTATCTCGCATGTTTACTGGTTTTGCATTTCATTTGTTAATGATTGTTGGTTACATTCATTTGTTGTAAACATGACTGGGAGAGCATCTAGTTACTCCCGACTGATTGTCGACCCCCTTCTCAGGTTGTCCAGGTGGTCGCTGTTTGGTTGATGCTTGCTTGGGGAATGTGCGAAGCGAGCTTAATAAATTGTTTAGGACCTTTGCTTTAAGTTTTTAAGAACCTTTGAATAATGTATTAGTTTGGTTTTCGTTTTGAGTATCGATCCGGATTTGGGTAAGGTGTTTCCGCCACCTTAACCCAGTTGTCATTGAGTTACACTCTGATATTCATTTATATTATGTTTTTCCTTTATGGTATAATCCGGGTTGTTACACGAAGTCCTGCTGCAGCAGTGCGGAGGATGATTGATCTGGCTCTGCTCCTTGTGGAGATACCAATAGGAGATCTGCCAGACGATGCAGCGAGACGAGCCGAGCTTTCGTCATCAGATCTGGACACCATTCCCCTTGACATGGTGACGATGTTTCTGGAGGCCATTGAAACGATTGTTACGAAGCTTGATTTTGCGGAAAGAGAGATGAGTAGTAGAGAGGTCCCACCGGGCGTGCCAAATTTGTAACAACAAATTTACGTTTATCTACAAATAAATAGAGAAAACACAAAAGAATGCAACAAAGTAATAATTTTATTAAATCAAAGATTTCGGGTAAGACAGAGGTATTGTGGACAATAGGTCCCAGGATCGAATCCCCCTCCCCTATTGTAATGCGACTAAGTGCGCGCTTCGTTGAACCAAAAAAAAAAAAAAAAAAAAAGATTTCGGGTACAATCTACTGGTTATTCTACTGATTCAATTTCCGCAAATGTAAATGAAGGAGGGTCTTGATTTGAAGACTTGATTCTCCTTAGTTGACTTGACTTGCTTTTCTTCAATTGACTGCGGGGATTTTTGTCGGATTGAAGAGTAGTTTTCCCCTTTTCTCTAGTTTTCTCTTGAAAGAGATTTTTGTAGAGAGGGTTTGTAGACAAGTTTTGTTTTTAATGTGGTTTTATTTGTAATTTTCTCACTAGTCTCAAGGTGAGAGTTAGGGCTTGTATTTATAGAAAATAAAAAGACTTCTTTCACCCTTCATAGACTTGGTAGTCTTTCTCCTTTCTTAATGGACTTGGCAGTCATCTTGACCCATTTGAATGAATTTGACCCATTTACCGGATTTGACCACTTTGTAGAAATGGACCAACTAAAAATAATCAAATTGGACTAGTTTTAATTAAACTTCGTCCAAGTCAATTTCATTAGTTTACATTTCCTTTGACGAGTCAACATTTGACCTTTGACTTCCGACGTGGCACTTGTACAAAATTTACGTGCCTACACACCCCATATACCAAATGTAACATCCCGTATTTTCGTAAATAATATTTTAAGGATTTTAAATTATTTTACGGAATATAATAATAATTTAATAATAAATCGTAAAGTTATTTTAAGTATTTCCGTTAAGATCCGTCTTAAGAATATCCTTAGTTCTTAAGATGTTCACTTGGCACATTTAATCCCGACTTGAACCCGCTTCACAAACAAGTAAACCGACTCAAATAAAAAGAAAGGATACTATAAACCCCACCATAAACCCTACCCATCGACTTCCATCTTCATTTTCACTGCTTCTTCATTTCCTCCATTGTTCTTCATTTTGAGAGCTTAAAATCAACATTTCAACCTCTTCCCGAACTCGAATCGCGGTAAGTCTTACATTTTCGGAATCCTTGCGAGATTTCCAAGCCTTCTATCTCTTTTAATTTCAATTTCGTCAAACTCGAAAAAGACGTTGTTTTGGCTAAATTCCGTTTTAGGCTTATAAATCCCGTTTTTTTGTTGTAGGGGTTGGACTAGAGGATCCTGAAGTTGATAGCTTTGTTATTGAAGAAGATTTTGGAGCATAAACGTTTTTAAGGTGACAATTACGAGAAACTCGGCCTTTTTGTTAAAGTAGCATGCTTGTTGCGATTTTGATTGTTTTATTGTGTTTAGGAACGTGATTAGGATGCCTTTTATCATCTGTGTGCCTCTTATAATGTTATTGTGGAAGTGTTGTGTTGAATTCATGGTTTAAGTGGAAACTTGGAGTATACATGGAGATCGGTAGAATTTGGGTTTATTGTTCTTATGCTTGTTTAATTGTTGGATTTTGTTTAAAGATCATATTGAGATATACTGAGAATTGTTTGGGACAATTGTGTGCTGTAGTATAGTAGAATTTCATGGTTGAATAGAGTTGGAAACGGAAATGGCGAAAGTTTTCATTGTTTCGTGCTGTGCAGGAAACAACACCGCGGACTGCAGTGAAAAGCGCAGGCTGCGGCTTTCACCGCAGGCCTGCGGTCTGTTTGCGCAGGCTGCGCCCAGGCAGCACAGGCTGCGGTTTTCACGGGCCTGCGCTGTTTGTGTGTGGTCTGTGTTGGTTTGTGTGTATGGTTTATATACTAGTTATAAAGTATGTTTTAGTGGCATATGTTGATGTCTATATACTTGAATTGTGATGGGCTATGACTAGCAAGTATTTATCTATTGTCTTAAGGTAGTATTTCCTTATCTAAAGTTGGTTACCTCTTAATGTTAATGGGTAATTTAGTAGACAATGTCTTAGCATGTTGTTTCTTATCTTAGACTAATCGTGGTCTTAGGTTGCTTACGAGACCTAGTGGACTTAGTAATGGATAGGAACCCTTAGACTTGTGAGAAGAGTCTTAGGTTGTTCTTAGTTGTATTGAACTTGGTTGTCCTTCATGCTTATGTGTGTTTGAGGTCCCCGAGGTTCGGGCGGCACTATATTGGGTTCGAGAATGGAGAAAGGATAGAGACCCCCCGGTCGGGTAACCGAAAGGGAAACCGGCTCTTCCTCAGCTTAGTTCCTGGGGTCAATTAAGTGATGTTAGAAGTCTAGAAAGATTAGGACTAAGGATTTGGTTGAGTACATATCGGAATATGTCTGAGCAGGGACCGCTAGAGTACGATATGTGCTGATGTTTGTATGCGTGTCAATTTATGGTCTGAGCAGGGACCCTCTAACTTGACATGTGAGTGTTTGTGGCGTGTCGGCTACGTCTGAGCAGGGACCTCTAGACCGACACGTGTATGTTTGATGCGGTAGGATATATCTGAGCAGGGACCGCTATTCTACCGTGAGTTTGTGTGACCGTAGTGGGTTTGGATCTGAGCAGGGATCCCGATTTCATTACGAAGGGTAATGGTCACGACTGAGCAGGGTCGGTGGATCATTATCAGCTGATTGGTATCCACTCGTGCCTGAGCAGGGGTCACGGGTGTATGCTTGCTGATTTGTGTACCAAGTCTAACCTGAGCAGGGGTGTGACTTGGGCACTGTTGTTTGTGTCTAGTTCTTGCCTGAGCAGGGGTAGGTCCTAGACATTGCTGATTGCATCTGCTTGCCTGAGTAGGGGTACAGTGTCAGATGTTGCTGATTGATTGTGATAGTTAGAGTGTTAATATTTTAGAACTGTTCATCCAAGGCATTGGATGACTCTTTGGCTAGTTTCGTAAATGGTTTGGATTGAAAGACCCCAAGGGCGGGCAACCGGAAGGGAAACCGACTCTCCTTCCAAATAGTTTCCGAAGTTGGTTGAGAGCCTTGCATAGTAATTGCATGATTGATATGAGATTGAGACATTGAGATTTATATGCTTCACATGTTATATATATGCTGGAGTATGTTGGATGTATTGTGTGTTACGTGTCGTTACAAAAGGTGGCTAGGAGAACTCTAGTCACTCCCCACTGATTGTGGCGTACATGTTTACATGTATGTAGGTACATGACATATTGGCAGATGGGTTGCATGGAGCTAGCGAGCGATGATCCTTCATCGATTGACCTTACACTTACGTTAGTTAGACTCTAGCTACATTTCAGTTTTTGGATGCATGTAGGGATGTGCCATCCTAGGCTGTTTGTATATATTACTTTCAGTACTTAGACAGTTATACTTATCTATGTTTTGGGTTTTATCAGTTGTACAGTTTTAGTTTTAATTCACCTCGTTTGTTTGAATGTTAAAAGTTTAAATTCCGCATAAATTTTGGCATGTTGTATGTTTTATTTTTCCGCTGCGACGAGGGGTTTTACACCAAAATTGGATGGCAACTTATTTCAGTTAAGTGAAATCTCAAATGCTACTCGAGGTACCATTTTATTTCACGTAACTTATTTGTAAATAAACTACTTGTCAAACACTTATAAAACAATCAAGTAGCTGAAATTTTGGTCAAATAAGCAATCCAAAGTTTCATGTCAAATAAAGCCTAAACCTAACACCCTATAGCTTGAATAATAACACGACTCTAGACATAAAATAGATGTTAAAAACAAGTTACCTATATTTAAGAATCACAAAATATTATGTAAACAATGTAGATAGGTACAAATGTAGAATACAATACTCACCTATTAAGCTCACCCTCAAGCTAAATCGATCAATCAATAATTATAATGCCTAACAAAGTAACAATAGACTAATTGACATAATTTGGCAAACATCTTAGCACACAAAGAAAAAATATTTAGCATAGCTATGTATGTACCCAACATTTTCGTCCCTTGTCCACTACACAAATATGCGACCACGTAGCACACTGGATGAACCGTTGGCGGAGCCAGGCAGGGGATAACACGGGTGGTCGCGCTCCATGAATAACGGAAAAAATTGGAAGTTTTTAGTTGAAAATGCCAGTCTGTTTTTTACTATACTTCATTATATTAGTACTTCCCTTCCTCAATGTCAAATCCTGGTTCCGCTATTCGTGGACTTAAAGTTTATTCCTAAACACAATAGCCAGAGGTAGAGGAACGCCGTGATGTTGCAGGAGAAACCCTTGTCTTAGCAGAACTAACAGATAACCTGTCTGGTGTCGCACTTTCATCCCTTTTAGCCTCACCTCCCAACCTTGATCTAGCCTTGGCTGCTTTCATAGGACCAGTGTAACTGGGTACATTTAGAGAACTCGATACGCTCTCATTGTCTTTAATTGATGACCCTGAGCCTGCAACACCCGGCCTTGTAGTTTGCCCTGGCTTTAGGACCTGCAAGCTCGCCTTAGGCGATATTGCTGAGTAGGATTTACGGACAGTACCAGGAGAATGAGGTTTCCTAGGGGAGGACTTTTCGGAATTCTGGCGCTTGACATATGCGTTAAGGATTTCGTATCCGGAGATGACAGCCTTAATACGAGATGGCCTGTCATTAACCCGTTCCGCAGTTGCATTCCCCCATGATCTTGCATCTTGGCCTTGTTTGAGCCAGCTCCATCCCGAGTTTGGATTGCTTGGTTCCATTGGCAATGTGGTTGTGGATCTTACAGAAGACTTCCTTGTTTGCTGTCAATTATTACATCAATATGCATATTATTCATACTGCATTGTGAATAATGATTTCAGTTCAGTTTCAAGAACACTGTCTGGTTTTGTTTAGCAACCGTGACATAACATCAATGGATGCTTTGGTTGTTCCATTATGCTAATCAGGCTCGGCTAGAAGTATGTTGACACATGGGGGTGCAAATCTAACTGTCGGACATGGTTTCATAATTAAAAATTCTCATTATTTCCTTACTATGCTGTATGTTACCTGTCGAGAGGACGCATAGGCTAAGCTTCTTTCCCTTCTAACCGCGGCTTCATGCTTGCTTCGCAATTTTGCTTCTATCTCTCCTTTTGTTTTACCACTGCCATCCCAACCATCTCCACTTTGCTACATCATTTCAACATTAATCGGAATGATTTACATCATTAGCACAAGGTAAACGGCGGTTGAAAAGTTATTAAAATAATAATTATATATAAAATGTAATACGTATGTTTGAATTAATCGGAATGATTTACAGACTTTTAATTCCTCAGGTTCCTTAGTTTGGTCTTTGCCATTTTTGAGCTGACTTTGATGAACTATATTATCCTCTGCTATCCTCAGTCTTCTCTGTCGGATCTGCGACTGCATTCGTGCTAACGTTTGCATACATTTCAGAGTGTTCGCAGTCTGTCGCTTTACTGATTGTCCTTGCATAACTGAGCTCAACCTCTTTAGGCTTCGTATAGCACACAATGTTCTCCTTGCCTGCAGAATGAGAGCTTCAGTATCAATATTGTACAGGAAAAACAAAACATTATTACTGTCTCATGGGGTGGTCTATAGGTCAACTGTAAGCAAAACTTACCAGACAACCCTTATATGCCCTTTGGATCCTAGTGGCGGCCATTTCTTCTTTATATGCACCAATTAAGGGATCCAGAGTCGTTGGAGGGACCACCTCAGCTACAGCCTTACCCGCTGCAAGAGCCACGTCATTGGAATGTTTTGTGTGTTCCTCATCCACTTCTTTCTCCGGCTGAGTAGCAAGATTTGTGTGACTTGGTTTTTCATGTTCCTGGTTTACTCCGCTGAGCCTCTCAGGCTGTGTAACAAGAGCCTGGTGACCGAGCCGTCCATGTTCCTCATCCACTATAGTTAACTTGGGCGATTCAGGATGAAGAACCACTGAAGGCAGTACGGGGTCTTCAGGCTGAGTAATAAGAGTCATGTGACCGAGTCTTCCATGTTCCTCGTCCGCTATACTTAACTCGGGCGGTTCAGGATGAAGAACTACTGAAGGCAGTATGGGGTCTTCAGGCTGAGTAATAAGAGTTGGGTGACCGAGTCTTCCGTGTTCCTCGTCCACTATACTTAAATTGGGAAGTTCAGGGTGAAGAACTACTGAAGGCAGCACACGTTCTTCAGGCGTTACGTCAGCAAGGGTCCGCTTTTTCTTTGTAAACCACTTCTTTTTCGATTTTGCAGGTTTCTAATCAAGATTATATGAAAAAGTCAGAGATATATACAGCAATGGATGGTCATAAACTAGTAATCTACCATGAAGGAAGTTGTTAGCATCTAAACCTGATTGTTATCCTCCTTCGGCTCGGAATTAAGGGCCTTCGTCATTCCACAAAACCAATTTCCTTTCCTTCCCATTTTATTTGATGATTTACTGATCTAAGATACTGTCAGTCTGTCACAATACAATGTAAACACATCAAATTTCAGATAATACTTGTTAGGAAAAAAAGAACGTATTTTGTGAGTAAACAATAAAACCAAGATTTTCCTCCAAAAAAACAAAAGAAAACCAGGTTGAAACTTACATGGAAACATGTAGGGCAGTAACAAAGAGAGCTTGTTTGTTACCAAATAGACGAGACAAAAAGGAACGTTGACAAAAAGAGTGGAGTTATGGAGAGCCTCAAATGTTATTTGACTATATCAAATGCGAGAGAGACCTATGTTACTCGGAAATTTCACTTTCGTCATGTGTCGCGTGTTCAGCATTTAAGTTTCCTGACACGACACAACACAACACAACATTTCACTTTGACATTTCATTCTGAGCCAAAAACTTGAAATCTTTGCGGAAAATAATCATATCTGACACTGTTGACGTCGTGTCTTGTCATGTCTGACAGTGCCACGGTCAGAAAATTCAACTGTGAGGGGGTATAAATGAGACATGATCATCTATTGCTAAGGTATAGATAATATAATCTAGAGATTGACCATTTTAAGTTTTCAGCTGAAGAGCCATCCCTCCACAATAATTCAATAGAATTCAGTTCTTTTTGTGTTGCAAATTTGCATGACAATGTCAAGTAAAATGAGAATTACGACGACAGAGAACTGGGCAGGGGACAGGGGAGTAAGCATCATGCTACTCCGTACAAAATACCAGCAAAACTTCGCAATATTTGGTGATAATGACAAACCTCAGCTTTACGAATGACCAATTGTACATTTATCGACTGTATCTGTTAATCTGTATACATACAAGGCAAAACCAATACAAGGTGGCTATCAGTAATTATGATAAAAGTCAAAATCGGTGATAGACCATATCAAGCATCTGACCAGGACAATTAAATGCTCGATGACCACGACCACCACACGCACTGCACATGATCATGTACATGCATTGATGAGTACCATGACCTGGGCGACCACAACTCCTGCAGAAATCGTGAAATGAGGGGACAACCATATGCGGCAGAAAAGGTGGACCTCCAAACATTGATGGTGGTGGTGGTGGGAATGGTGGAGGGAACTGTAGTGGTGGAGCTGAGTTAGGACACTGTCGCGCTACATGTCCCGTTAAATTGCAGATGTTGCAGATAGGCTGGTCATGACAATCCCTAGCAAGATGGCCAGGCTTTCGGCACTTATTGCATGCCTTTTCATTGATGCAGTCTGAAGCCATATGGCCTGGATGGAAACAGTTGCTGCAAATTCTAGGGTCACTTGATTTTGGACATTCACGAGCCAAGTGGCCCATCTTCCCGCATGAATGGCAGATCGGTTGATTGTTGCATTCGGTCGATAGGTGCCCTGGTTCTTTACAGTTCCAGCACATTGTCTTTGCTTTACAGTCAGCGGCCATGTGCCTAAAAGTGATAGACATTATCAAGCAAATGGATTTTATTTAATAGGGTAAGCATAAGCAGGGAGAAGCCTGATATTAGAGTCAGCAAGAGCCTTAAAGAAGTAGGACAGACACCAAGCAGGAGCTAGTAGTAACGCATACGTGATGCACTATACTGTTATCTAAATCGGATTCAATATTGAAAATCATCAGCTAAACGCTACAGAAGTACACATTGGCCTCAAAATAGAAACTATTCAAATAAACTCGGTTTCATAAAGACACCCTTGACCCTCCAGAGATGATGTATTTAGTTCACTCGCAGGACAGATTGCATTAAGAACGATAGATGGCCACAACATGAAAGGCGTGCATAGTTAATGAGTCATTTAACTCTATTCCATCATAACAGGCTAAAATGGCGAGTCTCTAGCTCTATTGCAAAAGCCAAAGAGCAATGCTATTGAGTGGACATCTATGACTCTATGTTAACCAAACTTCGTTAGAAGTAGCCGACATGGGTATAATCCAACCATCCAAGTGTCGATTCTATGAAATGAATTCCTATGTTGCTGGGTTAAGAATAAGTGTCCAATTGTCAAAGTCAAACCCACGTTGGACTGTCGAGTGCTTCAGATACGGATTACGGATACGCAAAGTGAAACGAAAAGTCAAACTGTAAATACACTAAAGCAGGGCTAGCAGCGCAGTATTCCCTACTTGCACTTGTCAATACCTAAAATCTCATGCAAATAGTCTCTCCGCAACCAAGGACAAAGCAACAAACTTCAGAAACCACGTCCTTCTCCAAGCAAACTGCTGGAGGAAAAGTCTGATTTAAATTGATTAGGGGGATTAGGGGATCTATGGAGGTTGAGAATATAGTAAATAAATAAATAAGTGGGAATCTCCAGATTTAAGATAATGGCCAAACTTATCAAACGTTAAACAGGAAGAATAGTCAGGAACATTTTATTTTAAAACAAACAATTGTGAAACTACCTGCTTTGATATGATAAGAAAATTTGCAAAACAGAAGTAAATCCAATGAATTTTTAGTTCCCACAAACAGGGAGGTTGCTTCTCTACTCATTAGTCATTACTAGGTTAGTGAAAATTCCCCCAGAATGTTACTTCTTATTTCTCGTGTAAAATCAGACATTAAGAAATTCAAGCAAATATCTATTAAACATGTGAGAACCAAACTAACACTATGTATATATTTTCGTGGTTTTATAGAATTCAGGGAATCCAGTGTTTTATACAAAGTTTGCAAATTATAGGTTACTTTCTACAAACTCACTTGAGTTCATTCACAAACTAAATTACTAAGGTTTCCATTCAGTTGGGTTTATCCAACCAAAAACATAAGGAAATTATCTATTGCTCTAATATCAGGAAGAAAAAAACAGTAGTTACTTCTCTATTTATTTCCCCATGTACGATCATTCTAATATAAATAACTGCCAGCTTTTTCCATTACAACACATTAATCATTTTCATACTTTCTTCATCTTTGTGTCAATGTCACGATCTTTTCTCACAACCAATGTTGGATATAATGCTGCTCTTACTTTACTAAATGTATCAATCACTTGTAATAAGTAACAGCTCTAGAAAGTAGAGGAACTGTATTTTCAGTTAAACATTAGTACGAATTCGCGAGTGCCCATTCTCTAGTTCGAAAAGCTTCGCCAGAAGCAAGCAAGACAAGGTTTCCATCAAGATACTAAATGCAGGCATGTTATTAATATCTATTGAATATAGGGTATCTTGCTGCATAGGCCGAACATAACAAACAAGCTATCTCCAGTTGACATATTCAACTAGAAACCCACCACATGCCCAAAACTCCCAAGAATTTTTAATAAAGCCTCAAGTGCTCAACACAGAACCGAAGAACAAGTAATCCTAACAGCCCCGGCGTCATATGCAAGAACTAGCCATTTTAAACCAAAATGACTTATTTAAGCATTCAAGCCTTATAATTTAACTTACCCAGCCTGGCCACAATTGTTACACACAGAATCATTTGGACATTCTCTAGCAAAATGCCCGGGTCGCTTGCAATTCTTACACAGATAGTTTTGCCTGAAAATTAATTCACAATCATATAGATAATAAGAGATTGGGGCAAAAAAAAAACAATAGCCAAAACATAAACTAATATTTCTTCTAATTGTTATATAGAAATTGTATTGACATTTTTCTTCTTCAACAAAAGTGTGTTTACTTTAAGAGTCACATATTCATCTAAGTAACTATTTTGTTTAGATAATTTACTAGAACCTAGATATCGCAAGAAGGTCCTAATTCCTACTCCTTCATTCAAATGAATTTCATACATTTGTTTAATATATTTGAGGTATATTTGAATAAACCGTATGAATTTATTAGAATGGAGGGAGTATCTAAGAACGGTATTAAAATTTATTATGCGACCATTAAGTGGCATATCAATACATTATAAATATTTAGTTTACAGAGCAAACATTTTCTTAATTTTGTCGTAGATACAGACCATATGTTTTTATGTCATACACTGATACCCAATCTAACTAGTCACTATTTCCAACACCAAGAACTTCCACAATACTTTAAAGCTAACAAACACCATAGTATTTAGGCGCTTAACTTACTGGCCAAAAATCCCAAATCACAATCATAGTGAGAACTTATATGCATGGTTTGGTCTCCTTGGCTTGTTTATACTTTGTTGTTTCATTTTCTCTTTCGGAATTACACATCCCCCCAATACACTTTATAAGTCTTTCCCTTTCTTAAATGTAAGCACTAAAGACGAACTAAATGAAAATCACAGTCAATCCAGCCCCTTCTCAGTTTGTTTCACCTGTCCCTTTCCAAAATTCATTATCATTTCACTATAATCCCAAGTGGTCATTTTCATCTAAACCATTCCATTATATAACCATCAATCACCTTTCACCACCTAGTGCCATCAAAGGTAAACACTGCTATTGATCACTTGATACCTAAAGACATACATTTTAAAATTTAGGTGAAAACTTTGCAGGTGACTTCTTATAACCTTAAGGTCTACATCTTAGTTTGAAGAGGGGCAGGGTGAAGACCTTTTAGAATTTGGACATAAGGCATCTACTTTTGGTAACAGATTGTATTTTCCAGATAAAGTTGTCAGCAACAATACCCTTTTTATGAGTTTTCAAGTTGGCTAACATGCAAAGGAGTACAAGTTAGGCGAACCTCATCCCAAAGGCGCATCTCAAATGCCCCACGGTGTTTTGGCTAGTGCCTCATCCAAGGTGCTCCTTAGGAGCGCTATTTTAACTATAGTTTTATATGTTTCACACTCACATACATAACACAATAGGCAGACCATTGACGTAGAAAAGAATGTGAAATCACAGTGTGGTATCTCCATAGTCAGTGGTAACCACTCATCAAGTAAATGACTAATTTAGCATTTATCAATCAACTCAATATTACAACACAAGCCAATTACATAATTGTAGGTTTAAAATGAATACATAAAGTAATCTGTGTTTGCGTTAATAGCGAAACAAACTACCTGAGACTTTTTCTGTCGCGTTGATATGGTGCATATGACGCAGAACGTTCCCTGTTCCGGAAAGCTCTACCTCCTGAATCTCTTCCAGAATCCATAATGCCACTACACTACAAACAACTTAACCAAACCACCAACACATTACTAATTTTCACTACGATACGCTGTATTTATCAATGAAATACGATATTCAAGATCAACACAACGACTAAAAGTGTACATTTACAACTACGAAAAAACATCATCAATGCAGTGTTTCGCTATTCAAATTTATCGAAAGAAAAAGAGATTATTCAGGCAATTAATCAACAATAATTAGAATGTTAAGTTCATAATCCTTATTCCATAGGTACAATTTTCACAAAAAAAAAATATAAAAAAATATTCACAGATAATTGCATACCTATAAATGAATTATCACACAAACGACGAAATACAGAATTAAACGAAGGAATGATGAATACCTAGGGTGAAGAATCAGAGAGGAAATTGAAGATATTGGGGAAAATGAGGGCGAAACGACGTCGTAAGGGCGGGTGCAAAATCAAAAAAAACGGGGGAAATGGTCAGCTGGGGAAGAGTTTGGTAGTTTCGATGATTTCCGGACGAGGTGGAAGTGTGGAACAAGGCGCAGGTCTATTTCGGTATCTGATGCAATTTTTGTTTAGTTAGGAAATCACACCCTTAATATAAGTTCCATGCTTTAAATTTGGTTCGAGATTAACCATTACGTGAGATTGTGATTTGTGAGTCGGTACTTATTAGAATTTGTAATTGTTTTTGAAAGGGCGAATTTTGGTTATTGGTAGTAAGGATGTTAATGGGGTGGGACGGGTGCGGAAGAGGGTCAACCCGTCTCTGCCTCGCGAATTATAAATGCGCACCCGTGCTCGCCTCGTGATCCCTGGCGGGTTGAATTTTTTAAAATCGTCCCCGTCCTGCGGGGACTCATTGACCCGCCTATTCTCTCAAGAAATATAAATTGTGAATCTAAAATATAATAGTCGTACTACTTATACAAAAAAGTTTTCGCAAAATGTCTTAACATTCAATTAACTAGAGTCCGTTCAGCCATGAAACGGTTTTACATACAAATATATCACGAAACACATGCACAAACCGGGAGAGGACCGAAGTGGCCTATCACCGTGCAAGAACGTTGAATCCAGACTGGCTTTATCTGGATCTGGTTCGAAATGATGCCAAAAGTAGAAGAAGTAGATTAAATACAAGTACAGGATCTTACATTTTGAGCCAAAGAAAAGAACTAATCATTAGAATTAAGTGCAAATTCTTACGGAGTACTAGAAGACTAAACAAAACTATAAAACAAAGGAAAAATTATGAATTACCACCTAATATGTTCAATTTTTTACAAATTACCACCTATTATGTTCAACTTTACAATTAACCACCTAACTTTCTTATTTACCCACACCAATGTAACTTATTTGACATGCTTATGACGGTTTTGCGTAATTATCGACTTGGTTTTATTTTAACGACTTACGATCATTTTTTATGACCAAACTACCCTTACTAATTATTAGATACACATCAACTTTTTTTTTCACCTTTCCCTTCTATCAATTCACAATTAACAAACAATAATTTCTTAACCCTAGAAATCAATTTAGGTATTTTACACGATCACAAGCAACAAACTTTATACATATCATAGGATTCCCAGGGTCAACTATCCAAAATCTGGGGGTTCAGTTAGAGGCTTCACTGTAGTGGAGATTTCAGGTGGTACAATACTCAAGGTTAGCGAAATGTGGGTCTTGGTTATTGATGATAATACCTCTTTGAAAAAGGAACATGTAATGTTTAACCAGAATCCAGCAGCAACGAGTTGATATTGAAGTTTTGTTTTGTTAAAATCATGTTGTACATTCGATAACGTCCAGATATACTCGGACAAAATGCCTGATAATAGTGCTTATTAGTAATAGTTTCATCATATTTAGCTCGCACAAATCAACTAGTACCATAATTGTAATCAGAAAAAAATTGAGATAACCAATTTGTCTCTCTTAAGACGGATATATCCGTCTTAAAATTAAAACGGGTATATCCCTTAAGACAGTGGACAAAAGCATATGAAGCACAACAATGACAATGATTGTAAAACAAAAATGCCGCCTAAAAATTAAAGAGAAGACCAAAGCATCATATAAAGTAATTGAATGTTAGGAAAGATAGAAAACTTCTATTTCTCTTATGCTTATTTTTTTACTCTACCTCTAATTTTCTTGCTTCTCTTTCCATTGAAGATAAACTATCGTAAATTAAGCGTGTTGAAAGAGGGTAAAATAAGAAATCCCTAAATCGATTTCTAGGGTTAGGAAATAATTGTTGTTGATTATGAACGATAGAAGGGAAAGGTGAAAAAAAAGAAGTTGACGTGCGTCTAATAATTAATAAAGGTAGTTTGGTCATAAAAAATGATCGGAAGTCTTTAAAATAAAACCGAGTCGATAATTACGCAAAACCGTCATAAGCATGTGAAATAAGCTAGATTGGTGTGGGTAAATAAGAAAGTTAGGTGGTTATTTGTAAAGTTGAGTATAATAGGTGGTAATTTGTAAACAATTGAACATATTAGGTGGTAATTCATAATTTTTCCTAAAACAAATGAACATTGTTCAATTTTTCAGCTCCGTCTACCGTTTTAAATTATTTTAATATCTATATATTACTATTATATATTATTATTTATTAGGTAGGTATAAGCGGGGCGGGGCGAGCGGGGTAGGTGTGGGGCCGGGTGGGTATGGGGCCGGTCTCATGTGATATCCGCACCCGCCCCGCGACCCGACTAATGATGCTTTTGAAACCCATCCCCGCCCCACGACCCACCAAATCATTACCCACACCCGCCCCACGTGGAGCGGGTGCGGGGCGAGACCCACCAAGAGCCGCCCCATTGACATCCCTAATTGGTAGTCAATATATTATACTCGTATATGCCATCGGTAGAAAAAAAAAGATTAAAATTCTAATATAAAGAGTAATTTAAGAAAAAATAAAGCCTGTGGCTAAATGAATTTCATGGATGAATTTCTTCTATCATAAGTCATAACCCATAAGTACTCCATAATTGGTTATACTTATACACAATTATTATCAGGAAAAATTGAATATGTAAAATTAAAAGTAATAATCAATTTAGAGTAGTCATAATAATATCGTTTGACTTTATTAACCAACTTTATCGTTTATACGGAGTAGTTTTTTTTTTTTCCGGTGTAAATAAAATGTCTTACATAATATCCCTTCTGGTTTCCAACCGATGGGCCACCAGATTACACTGCCTACGAATGAAAGAAAAACGAACACAATGAAAAGAACAATACAAAAACTTAAAATCTTCAATCACGTCCGTAATCAGGTGGTTGCCCGCCCCAGTCCCACATATTTGGGTTAACAAGCCCAAACAGTCCGAAGCGATATGCACATGAAGATGCCCACAATCCCGAGCCCACCGAAGAGAAAACAAGATACCCAGAGCCTCCGCCTGAGGAGCCGACGAAGCCTTAAAAGACTGGCAACGAGTATGACCGATCCGTCCTCTTTAAAGGCCACCATCCCCATAGCCGCATCAAAATTCTCCTTCCAGCTCGCATCCACCTGAATATACACCGCATTACAATGGATCGTCATACCTGTCATCACCAAGCTACGCCCCTCTAAGAGAAGTGACATAGTGTCATCCAGCGTATCCTCCTTATTCGTCCATCTTGAATCACTAAGAGACTGACTCTCAAACCCTTTTAGAATCTCATTTACTCTGTTGTCCATCCAAGGGAAGAGAGCACACGGTGGAATGGGTGCTTTCTTAAACACACACGAATTCCTGTTCCTCCAGATCCCCCAAAGTGTGGCAATAAACATACACCGCCGCTTCTCTCCATCCTCTCCCTTACCCAAATAGGTCATCCAGTTTAGAATCCACTGTTGGATCCTAATATGACCATCCTGGTTAGTTCTAATACCGAGAGATGAGCCAAACCAAATTGTCCTGGCCGCCTCACAGTCCCTGAATAAGTGTTCCAAGGTCTCGGGATTCCCCTCAGACCTCAAACACACCTTACAACTGGTATCACCCTCTAGCCCACGCCTACTAAACTCGAAACCACACGGCATGGCGCAAGCGAAAATCTTCCATTGACTTGGGATTTGGAGGTGCCAGAGACGCCTCCCACAGAATAAACTCGCTTCCTTTCCCATTCGTGAGCGATCCTTCCTACTGAACTTGTGTTGAAGCGAGTCGTGCAAGATAATGTCGTAACCAATCTTAACCGAGTACGCCCCTTGTCTGTTATATGGCCAATACATTTCATCATCCTTCCTAGACTCAGGGATAACAATAGCCAAAATCTTGTTTGCCCATTCATCCTCAAACAGGTCCCTAACCCTTCTTTCCTCCCAACGACCATAGCGGGACAAAAGTTCGTGAACCTTAAGATCCGATAAGAAAGCCCACCTTTCTTCCAACCAAAAATACTTCGGGTGCGGAACATTCCCTTGAACCCAATTGTTTGTCCACACATTGAGGTCAGATAAAACTCCTGGTTTTCATCCCACCTTGGATCTAATCCAGTCCACTCCTAAGTAAATACTCCTGAGTCCCAAGGATGGATAAGCTCGCAACACCGGTACCATTCCACCCTAACTATTGTCGACTCAAAAAGCAAGAGTCTGAACACACGACAAAACAAACTATTTTCTCCAGATAGGATTCTCCATCCATGTTTGGCCAAGAGAGTCTGATTCATGCATTTGATATCTCGAATACCCAGGCCCCCTTCCTTTTTTGGTAAACTAAGGAATCTATTACTGCACCACGACATACTCTTCCCTAAATGACATCCAGACCACCAAAAATGTGTCAACAAGGAGTTAATCCTTTTAGCCACACTTACCGGTATTTTAAAAATCAATAGAAAGTAATTGGAGATATTGGATAATACAGATGAAATTAGGGTGAGTCTGCCCGCTGTAGATAAAAAGATACCATTCCAGGAGGTAATACGTTTTGTAACATAATCAACAAGCCCAAGAAAAATGTCCTTTTTTGAGCACTGAAAATCAGTGGGGATCCCCAAATACTTACCTAAGCCTTGATTATTGGTGATTTTCAAAATCCTCAGGGAAAGACGGACCTTTACAAGACAAGTATTTGGACTAAAAAGGATACCTGATTTCTTATGATTGAGCTGCTGACCAGAGACATCACAATACCAGTCCAAAATGTCCATAAGTTTCTGATCCGCCCCCTCACGATTTTCAAAGAAAAAAACCGAATCATCAGCAAAGAAGAGATTCGGAATCCGCTCCACACCTCTTCAAACCTTAATGCCCCGGAACCTCCCATGATCCTGCGCATAAGCAATCTGACTTGTCAGCGTCTCCATGCATAGGATAAACAGAAAAGGGGACAGAGGATCCCCTTGCCTCAAACCACAAGTAAGTACAAACCGATCACATGGCCTTCCATTAAGCAAAATTTTATAGCTCACCGAAGAGACACAATTCATAATAAGCTTCACCAGTCTTCTTGGGAAACCAAACTTATACAACACCGCCGTTAGGAAATCCCATTTAATCCGGTCATACGCCTTACTCATGTCAGCTTTAAAGACACACAGCCCATGTTTTCCACTCGGTAGTTGTTGACCTTATGAATCAACTCATGAGCCAATAAAATATTATCGCTTGTCTGTCTCCCAGCCACAAAAGCACTTTGTGCATCCCCCACCAGTTTTGGCATGATTTTTACTAGTCTATTCGCAATGCACTTTGAGAAAATCCTCATAAGTACATTGCACAGGCTAATAGCTCTGAAATCCGCCACCATCTCCGGTGCCTCCGATTTAGGGATTAGAGCAATGAAGGTACGATTTAGCTCCCTGAGCACCCTTCCAGAATTCAGAATGGATAGAATTCCCCTGGTAACATCCTTTTTTACAAGGCCCCAATACTTTTGATAGAATGCCCCAGGTGTTGGGAAATGTGTCCTCAACAATAGTGCGATCACGTAATTAAATCTCATGACGAGAATGCGCAAGGGATGATACGATTTATATTAGTCAACTGACCAACATTAATCGGTAATGATTGGCTAGCTAGAGTTTGACATTACTGTCGTATGACGGTGGTGGTCAGTTGATCCCTTTAGGTCACACCTTTAGGACAATCCCCTTAATTGATAAAGTGATCAAATGTATATTGATACGATTTGATCATATTCCTTAATCTCGTATATCGAGAAATTAGAGGTTAAATCTTAATGTAAGATTTATGTTTAAAATTGAAACGTGTCAATTGTTAAACAATAAACGATATTTCATTATATCGTAATTAGAATGAATCGGGTTATAATTAATACAAAGGTTGTAAATCGTATTGACGATAATTATAAATAATCATTTTACAATTGTAATTTCGAATTACTTGTCAATTAATAAATAGGATTTATTTAATTATAATATTTATACGATAAATATTTATATATATTTTAAGATAAAATAATTATATTGTATTACTTTGTGACATATAAGATGTCACATTTTTTATACAAATTATACAATTGACAATATTGTAAAATGGAATCCATTTTATGATAAAATGGGCGGCTAAGTGGATGTAGGTGAGGATGATTATTGTGTGTTAAATACACCTTAATCATCATGTTTAAAGGCATGTGTCTTGGAAATACTATCTAGGCCACCCTAAGTTGCATGGGTTAGAGAACTTGTCTCCCTTGTGTCTTCCCATGCCCGGCCTCACCTCAACCCAAGCATCACTCTTTAAATGTGTGAGATGCTCACAAATTCAATTCATTTCCTAATGCTTGTGAAATTTTCTAAGTGTAAGAAAATAAATAAAAACCTCAAATATTATTATTGTGAGATAATAATAATACTAATAATAATAAGTTGTTAAAATTAGTATTGTATTTCTAATTAAGAGATTAGAGATAATATTAAGGAAAAACCGATTTTTGTGCTAGCTTGTTCAAAATCTCGGTTGGTTAAGGGTTGTCTTGGTGCATCTTAGAGGAGGTGTTCTTGTTGAGCATTTTGGAAGATCATCCTAGCACTAGATTTGGACCGTGTGTAAGGGTTCTAAATCTCTCTTATTTCCGCATTTTTAAGCATGCATAAGATCATATAAATAAGTTAATTAAAATGTTAATTAAAGTATTTTGATTAGTATGACTAAATATATAGTTTAGGAGTAACGAAAACCCAACAATTGGTATCAGAGCAATAGGTTGTTTGCATGCTTTCCGTTTACGTTTTTACGGAGTTATAGTGATAACAAAATAAAATTTGGTTTTTCGTTTGATATATGATATGACCGAAATTATTTAGCATGAATACCTAATGTTTTCTAAAATGTTTTAGAATGTTTGGAATATATTTTGCATGAATATTGGTTAATGGTGTATAAAATCTCGGTTTTATTTTGTTTTTTAATGGTTAAAAATTGTTTATTTTGGGAAAAATAGTTAAAATCATTTTTTGGCCGAGATTTTTCAGTATGTTATCACATGTATATCCTATGTTATGAATATGAATTTTCGTAAATTATGGACTTTTAAAACATGTGATATGAATTTTAAATGTTAAAATGCAATAAGATGAATAAAAATGGGTTAAAATAGTTATATTATGAATTTGACTATAAACTTTTATGAGTATGTCACATGAAATATTTAAAATATATGTTGATTTTTTCAGAAATTTATCTCAAATATTGCAATATTATAGATTTTTAATGTAAAAATCGGGTAATTAGTGACATTATTTCGACTTTAATAGTTTAAGTTGGAATTTGGCCATAAAAATTTAACACGATGTCATATATATTATTTCCAGCATGTAAAAAAATTTCGAGATTTTTATCTTATTTTATGCTTGAGAAATAATTTTAAAGGTTAAAATCGTACGATATATGACGTAAATCGTTAAAATTTGCAATAGTTGTTAAAATGGCCGAAAAATTTAACCCATAATAGTCATATATGATATGTTCATCACGAAAATATTCTTGGGAGCCAAAAGTTTCAGTTTTAATTTAATTTTAAATTGTTAAAAGTTGCATTTAAAATTAAATAAAAAGAGTCATGCATTTAAAATTTCGGTTCATTGGGCAGTGTTCCATTTAATTTTATGTCCTTTTTTATGTTCTTAAGGTGTTTTTGAAAGTGTAAAAATATTATTAGTATTTTATTTGCATTTATGGAGTTAATTATTGAATTTTCCGACTTAAAATGCTCGTTTTACGTATTGTTTTCGAAATAATGTTAAAACCGTATAAATACTAATATTTTTAAAGTTCTGAAATTTTAAGAACATTACAGATTTTTCAAAATTTGAATTTTGAATTTTTCGAAATTTTTATGACTCTTTTGGATTTTTATATTATTTTTCCCGTAAAACCGAGTAATACCGAAAAATATTTAAATATATTAAGTTAAGTCATGTTCAAAGTTTGAGTAAGACTAAATTTTGAAACCTATATGAGTTGGGATGATTAACTTAAGGATGAATACCGATTCATATTATGCATAGTGTTGTTAAACGTTAAAACACGCGATTCCATAAACCGAGGTATACGATAACTATTCATTTAAATAGGACGATTTGGCTTAGGATTTGCATGGTAGTTTATATATTCATAAGCATTGCATATTTTAATTATGAATGTCATGATTTTATTTACGTAATTTTGGGAATTATGTAATTTACTTAGTATGGCCTTAGTTTTAAATCGGTATTTCCCGTAATGTAAGGGGTTACCGATTCGGTTGTAATTTTGTGATCTCGTATCACCCAACTGTAATTTATTTCTATTTTATAATGTATAAAGTAGACCATAAAAGTTGTAATATTTGTAAATTCCGTAGATCCTTGAAGACGGTGCCATTCGGAAAGGAGTTCCGACAAAGACGGTGTTTACCTCGAAGTGCGTACCTCGTGAAGTTCAAGGGACCAAAGGAGTTGGTTTCCGAATTTGTACTTTTATTATTTCTTTTCTAGGAAAGGCCATACTAGGGTTTATTTTATGCTTTTATTTTTGCTTTTTATATGTTTGCATGCATAGCCAAATCGTCATATATCGTTTCATGCATTTTTCGATTTAGTCGACCTAGTCATTTATTTTATCGATAATTCACCGACTTAGTTCACTTAAACGGAGATAGATAATAATTTGACTAGATCTCTTAAATATAAATATTGAGACTTAGCCTTACCAAAAAGTACGGACCCATGAATCCCTTCTTCACAAGAACGTAGGCTCGGCTACACCGGGGTACTAAAATTGCCACGTTGGGTAAGTGGGGTAATAAGGATTACACCTTGAAATTTGGTTGATCTCAACGAAAGTATTCGTAACCGTAGTTGCAATAAGTTCGGGCTAAAGACGATTTTTAGAAAATTGTCGACCGAGAGTTCTAAGGTAGAACCGATTAAAAGGTTAATCCACCAAATTATACCAATACGGGTTGAATCGGCTACACCGTGCCCGGATTAGTATGGGTTTGGGTCTCGGGATTGTTTACTTAATTGGATAAGAGATCATTAAGTAAATAACTAATTAACTTGTTTAAGTTTTTAGTTTAAATTATGAATTTTAAAATGATGTTATTTTATTTCCTTCATTTTATTGTAGTTTAATTTTCAACATCATCAATGGCAACCAACGCTCCACCTCTCACTAATGTATCATGGCTTCGGTCCTTCATGGATCGTTGCAAACTCGATAAACATGGTTCCAATTTTAAGGATTGGGATGCGCAATTACTTTTGGCCGCTCAAGGTGACGATAAGAGTCGTTACCTATCCGAAGCCGCTCCTCCCGCTCCGACCGCTCGTTCATCGGTCCAAAATCGTGAGGCCTATGAAGCCTACATGAAAGAGTCCTCCGCTCTTAAAAATGTGCTCATCTTCTCCATGGAGCCGGATCTCCAAAGGAGTATGATTAAGTTGACCACATCTTATGAGATATACACCAAGCTTGCGACCATGTTTTCGCAAACTCCAAGGGTGATCCAATATGAGGCGGCTTCCGCCTTCTTCGACATTACGTTGAAGGAAGGGCAAAAGATAAGCCCTCATGTGCTCAAACTCGTTGAGCTCGCGGAAACTCTAAAAGCGCAAGACGTTGATGTTCCCGACTCTTTAATAATTGACCGAGTTCTTCACTCGCTCAATAAGGTTAAATCGTATGCTCAATTCCGGGTGAATTTTAATATGCGAAACCAAGAGACAACATTGGATGAGTTGCATAAGATGCTCGTCCAAGCCGAAAGGGACATGGGACTTCATGAAAGTTCCACCAAGGATGTTTTAAACATCGAAAAGAAAGGGAAAACGAGCTTCAAGAAGAATGCCTTTAAAGGCAAGGGCAAGAAAACGTTCAAGCCCAAAGCGACTAAAGAAAAGACCTTTTCTAAAGGCGCTTCCACCTCGTCTTCGAAATCCGAAGACAAGTGCCATTATTGCACGAGGATCGGTCATTGGAAGCGTAATTGCCCCAAATACTTAAGCGATCTCAAAAATGGGAAGGCAACCGCCGTATGTAGGTAATAATTCTCGTTTATAATTCATGTCATTTATCAACTTATGTATAGTGATACAAATGTGTTGATATTTACCCTTTTTAATTGTTTTAAAGGGCCACCCCCTAATAATGATAAGGGCAAGGAGAAGGAAGCATGAGGTTCCTTACTTGGATGGCTATGGTAGCATCCAATTGATCGAAGACTTGAAGAGCTAGGCTCTAATTTTCATATCGTCTTCTTTCATATTTTGCATTTTATTTATGGAACAATTTATTTTCTTGTAAGACAAGGATTAAAATCCTAAAACAATGGTTGTAATTTTGGATATTTGGTGACTTGGTTTTCAACCCGAGTCACTACTTTTGTTCTTAATCAATGTCTTGATTTCTCAAATAAATTGCATACCTTGTTTAAACATGAATAATGGTGATTTTATCACGAAATGAACATTGATACGATCAAAATAATGAAATCAAAGTGTTGATTAAAACGGAGAACTACACCCCAAGAGATACTTTCAATCAAAATGAGACCACATCAGTTCATTATAAGATTTTCATTTTAAGTGAAAATGAGAATGTATTCATCACACCTATAAAACTTCAAACATTCATATGCATTGGTTAATCGAAATAGCTATCCTTATACGAATAAAGGTTATTGTTAGAAGGATAGAGTGAGAGAAAATATTTCGCTCACAAACCAATGATGAAAATAAAGGATCTTAGAGAAGATTCCTACATGGGAGTCTTAAGAAGAGCCCTAAATGAATGAATTGAAGAAACTACGAGAGGACACTGAAGAAACTACGGGAGGACACTCGAAGAAAGTTCCTTATGTTCATTGTTTCCGTGGGAAACCCCGCATGAATTCGGAAGGAATATCGGCTCCTTGAGATAATGATTTTTTAAAGATTATAAGATAATAGAGGAGAAATCATCTATCTATACGGGAGGAAAGACCGGTTCCTTAAATAAATGATTTTCTAAGTTTATAAGATAAAAAAAGAAGAAATCATCTCAATTCTCTCAATATAGTTATAAGGAAATTATCATGTCATATTCGTATCGAGGAAACGAAGACATGAAAAGAGGGTGATGATTGATTGAATGAAAATAGATCACTATAGGGATAGTGATGGTAATAATAATTCAAGAGACAAATAAAAGATTTACATGCAAGAAATGAAAAGTTCATTTAAGAGATCGAGTAATATTGATTTTAGTGGGAGCAATATTCATTAAAAGAATTAAGCCTACCATTTAGAGAGGATGGGTGATTCTTTAAGGTGTAAAGAATAAGAGGTTTTCAATTCTAGATGATCAAATACCTTATATCATACGATGATGGAGCTTTACGGGAAGTTTTATTATATTGATAATAAAAGGTCGCCCATTAGAAATCAAAATGGTGATAAATAGCCAAGATGTTTGAAAATAGTAAGAGTGATGAAATCGCTAATAACTGCAATATAGATTTCAGCACATAAGTGACTAGATAATTCCGAGTGATTCTTTAATCCCCCTCTATTATATCAATACGTCACGAGTTATAAGATAACAGTGGGAGCTTCCCTCAGGAAAGGAATCTCAAAATCTAGAATGGGTTCTAAATATGTGCTCAAATAAGATCATATTATGTGAGATAATATGATTCGGAAGGAGACCAAAATTTGTAAGTTTTGCAATCATGAATAAAAGGGTTTATTCGCAAAACATTAATACAAATAGATGATCGTACATCAAATGCAATGAAATGGTATTGACTGTTTTTGCATGACAATGTCATTTGAGTTATGATTAACTCAAGATAAAAGATACTTTGTCAAAGTCCAAATGGGTTGTATGAGACAATATTGAACCCCATAAGTGAACTGGATTGATTTCGTATAGCCCCTAGCCGCTTACATGAGGTGACATCTCAAAGAGACTAGAATGTGAGACGATTGATGGCGAGTTCAAGTGCCATAGAGTCATATGAGATGACTAGTCGATCACATAGGCAGACTGTAAGAGACACTCTGTCGGGCAAAGTGACCGCTTATAGAGTTCTGGAAATTTTATACTAGCCGGGTCGTGGCGAGAGCTGCTATAGTATTCTTGTGAGTCAATTCTTAGACTAAAGACTACTCTCCCAAGATGGTACAGTTTAGGCATAGCCTTGATCCATTCGCTACGACTTTTCGTAACCGGAGTCAAATGGGATTGCTTCAGGCTGTGACTGACTGTGACTAGTTGAAGGAAGTAGTGCGATGGAAATTGTCCACCCCTTGTCAGGGTTGTTCAAATCTCAAGGCCACTCGAGGAGAAGTTAATTGGAAATGCGTGGCCACGCTCGGAAGGTATCTATGGTAAATAATTCCGGTCAAACAGTTATTCTCCAGATCGAGGAAACAACTCATGATATGATCAAATGCAAGTACGACCTCAGAGAGACACCTTGCATTGAGTGGGAGATTGTAATAGGACAAGAGAATTGGTGACGCACACTTGTCGAGGACAAGTAGGAGATTTTTGAGAAATGTGTCCTCAACAATAGTGCGATCACGTAATTAAATCTCATGACGAGAATGCGCAAAGGATGATACGATTTATATTAGTCAACTGACCAACATTAATCGGTAATGATTGGCTAGCTAGAGTTTGACATTACTGTCGTATGACGGTGGTGGTCAGTTGATCCCTTTAGGTCACACCTTTAGGACAATCCCCTTAATTGATAAAGTGATCAAATGTATATTGATACGATTTGATCATATTCCTTAATCTCGTATATCGAGAAATTAGAGGTTAAATCTTAATGTAAGATTTATGTTTAAAATTGAAACGTGTCAATTGTTAAACAATAAACGATATTTCATTATATCGTAATTAGAATGAATCGGGTTATAATTAATACAAAGGTTATAAATCGTATTGACGATAATTATAAATAATCATTTTACAATTGTAATTTCGAATTACTTGTCAATTAATAAATAGGATTTATTTAATTATAATATTTATACGATAAATATTTATATATATTTTAAGATAAAATAATTATATTGTATTACTTTGTGACATATAAGATGTCACATTTTTTATACAAATTATACAATTGACAATGTTCTAAAATGGAATCCATTTTATGATAAAATGGGCGGCTAAGTGGATGTAGGTGAAGATGATTATTGTGTGTTAAATACACCTTAATCATCATGTTTAAAGGCATGTGTCTTGGAAATACTATCTAGGCCACCCTAAGTTGCATGGGTTAGAGAACTTGTCTCCCTTGTGTCTTCCCATGCCCGGCCTCACCTCAACCAAAACATCACTCTTTAAATGTGTGAGATGCTCACAAATTCAATTCATTTCCTAATGCTTGTGAAATTTTCTAAGTGTAAGAAAATAAATAAAAACCTCAAATATTATTATTGTGAGATAATAATAATACTAATAATAATAAGTTGTTAAAATTAGTATTGTATTTCTAATTAAGAGATTAGAGATAATATTAAGGAAAAACCGATTTTTGTGATAGCTTGTTCAAGATCTCGGTTGGTTAAGGGGTTGTCTTGGTGCATCTTAGAGGAGGTGTTCTTGTTGAGCATTTTGGAAGATCATCCTAGCACTAGATTTGGACCGTGTGTAAGGGTTCTAAATCTCTCTTATTTCCGCATTTTTAAGCATGCATAAGATCATATAAATAAGTTAATTAAAATGTTAATTAAAGTATTTTGATTAGTATGACTAAATATATAGTTTATGAGTAACGAAAACCCAACACCAGGTACTCCATCCGGGCCTGGAGATTTGAGTGGCCCCATTTGGAAAACCGCCTTTCTCACTTCCTTCTTGGTAAACATCTTTTCCAGTCCCCTAGCCTCCTCATCCTGAATCCGAGAGTTAACAGGAGCCAAAAACACTGAGAAAAAGTCCATTCTCTTTTTTAACTTTAAAGACATCGTTGAAAGCCCTTTGAAACTCCTTAGCGACATCCCCTTCATGAAACACCCAAAGTCCACTCTCTTTTTTAACTCCATGAACGAAATTTCTCCCCGCTCGTCCTTTGACCCAATTGAAAAAGAATTTCGTACATGCATCTCCTTCCTTTATCCACTTGATCTTCGCTCTCTGCTTCCAAAAAGATGTCGAGATCTCCGCAAAGTCTTTCACCTCCTCATGATTTTTCATAAAAGACGACTCCCCTTTGCCTGCGAAATCCTCCTCTAAGGCTTCACAAAGCCGATCATCAAAGGTTTCCCATTTATCTTTCAAGGTTCTGGTCTTTTCAAGCATCCATTTTTTAACACAATCTCGAACCAACGCCAGTTTTCGTGAAAGAATGAAGGCCGGAGAACCATCAAACTGAGTTTCCCAAATAGCTTTAATATCCTCCTTGCAATCCTCCTTATCTAACACCCACACATCCATCTTATACGGTTTCCCCTTCTCCTTCGAAATTGTCAAGTCCAGATTAAATTCAATGGGTGCATGATCAGAGAATTGAATAGGATAGTGTTTCACACCTGTGTTTGGGAAGTGTAGAAGCCAATCCTTCGAACCTAGTGCCTTATCAAGTCTTTCATAAACACGTTTACCCCCCTTCCGATTATTGCACCAGGTGAACCGAGGTCGCTTAAATGGAATGTCAATGAGTTCATTACGAATCCTCCATTTTGAAAAATCCTCCGCACCTTCAATAACTCGGACATTGTTACTCTTCTTATCAGCCCGGCTTTCAACTTGGTTAAAATCCCCAACGATGACAAAAGGAGACAAGAACGAACCAATCCATTCTTCCAAGGAGTCAAGGACTTCTCTTCTATCACTAATATCCGGTGCCCCATAGAAAAACACGATATACCAAGGAAGAAATCCGCTTCTTTCAATACATGTTTTGGTAAAATTTCTACCGCGTTAAGTTTTTGTGATGTGGGTCAAAGTACCAACCAATATGCGGATTTACGTAGAAAACAAATATAAAGGACGAGAGAAACAAAAGAATGACACAAGAGGTTTTGGTGACGCGGAAAAACCCAGTGAGGGAAACAACCGCGGGGGGAACGGAATCCCACCAAGATTTTCACTATAATCGAGAGTATTCACTGTTTTGTATGGAGTACAAGTATGTGCGTAAGTAGTAAAGTTACAACGTATGAATGAATGCATGAGTAATGCCCTAGTTTTTCTTTTTATAGCTTTGGAGTCCCAGTCAACTGATTCTGCTCTGGTCCTGGGATATAGGAAAGAATATAGGAGGATATTCTTTTAGGGTTTGACCTATTCTTCTGGTCCAACGTCTTTCTTTTTGATTCATATGATCTGCGTTGGTGATGGGCTTCTGGTATTTTATCTCTCTTTGGGCCCAGTGTTAATGGCGTAACTTTGGGCTAAACAATTTCCCCCAAATTTCTGCCTGGATTGGCTTTCAATTGGGCTGGAATTTCCTCTGCCTCTGAGAATTCTGGAGTTTACGTGGGTAGTTGGGGAATTAGTGCAACTGCTCACATGCGTCTTTCCTGTCCCACTTGTCCCACTTGTCCCACTCTTACATTAACTGCTTGTCCCCTCAACATTTACCACCCCTTCACTTTAACCTTTCATATTTTAAATTTGAATTTACTTTTCAAATTTTTCATCCACTTGCTTTCTCTATAAATACCCTTTCATCCGTCTTTTACTTCTTTTACCTTTCTTTACCTCTCTTCCACTCTTCCTGCTTTCCTTTGCTTTTCTTGCTTTTTTCCTTTTGCAGTAAAATCTTTTTTACCACAATCTTCGAAATTTCACCATGTCTGCTCCTTGTTCCTCTGCTGCTACTCTCGCTGGCTGCTCGTCTGGATCCTCTCCTGCGCTGGGGGTCTACTCTGGTCCCTTCCCGTCGCAGAAATTGCTGGCTCCCAGGCATCTCTGCGACTCTGCTTTTGACGAGTCCCACACTGCTCTTATCAAGGTCAGGTTTGGCTTCCCGGATGAGGTTGTCTACCACCTCCCCCTTGCCGGCGAGAAAGCCGATTTCGCGAGGGAGGGATGGACCTGCTTCTACGAGTACCCCTTCCGCCTGGGCTTGAGGTTCCCTTTCCTTGACTTCTTAAAATTGACCAAGTTGGCCATGTGCCAGGTTGCTCCCCATGCATGGCGTATTTTACTTAGCATATGTGCCTTGAATCGTGAGCGTGGCTTGAACATTGGGCTGGCGGATCTGGGTCAGTGGTTTAACCCACGTTCTTTAGGCCATTCCTAGTGCACAATCCGTGGCCATGATAATATGCCTTCTGCTATCGTCTTTCCCACTACTCCGGACGACAGTAAATGGTTCACCCGTTTCATCTTTGTTAAGATTGACACGTTGTCTTCTTCTCCAGACTATATTTTTTCTGAATGGCAGCAGATTGCAGGTATGGTTTCTGCTCTGGGTTTACTCCCCTGTTTTGGTTTTCCTCTGGTGTTGTATTTTTTACTGATAATTGATTTGCTTCTTCAGGGAACAGCCTGGCTAAACTTCCTGAGTCTGAGGATCCTGCTGCCTCAAAGGCCAAGCTCCTGGACCTTCCTACCGAGGAGAGATCTTTCTCCAAGCTGGTCCGGGATTCCGCTGTTCCGGCGATGAAAAAGGAGGGTATGATGTTTTTTTTATTTGGTTATTTTCTTGGCTAGGGTTATGCTTAGTCTGTTCTGATTTCTGCTGTTACCTTTTCAGGCAAGGCCAGAGTTGATGTGAGCAGGGTGATGCAGCTACGGAGAAAAAGGTTTACTCCTGGGGACGCGGGGTCCTCAAAGAAAAAGAAAATAGAGGCTGTTGAGGGGAGCCCTGCTGGAGCTGGGTCCCAGGCTGCCCCGATTGAAGTTGATGCTGCTGATCCAGTCCAGGAGTCTGTTCCTACGACTTCCTTTGTTGATCTGTCTCCCCTTGAGATTCCTCCCACCATTCCTACTCCTGGTTTTAAACTTATATCTGAGCCACTGCCCCGGACGTCCTCTAAGGAGTCCTCAATTCCTCCTCTGCACCTAGAGATTCCTGGAGGTTTTGGAGGATCTAAGACCAAGCTCTGGCCTACCTTGAACTCCCTGTTGTTCCCTGCTTCTGTCTCTATTTTGAATAAGCTTCCTTTTCAGGACCTGACCAGGCACGTTGTAGAGGTTTCTTTTGAGGTAGGCTTTTTTCTTTGGTTTTTGGAGTTTTTTTTTTTTTTTTATCTTACTTGGTTTTGTGTGCTCAGGCTTTGGAACTGGCGTTGTGTGCCAACCAACAGAGTGAGGCATTGCTGGCTGATTCTCAGCGCATGAAGGTGGCTCATGATGATGCTCTGGAGAGGATGCAGGAGATGCCGGTGAAGCTGAACTCGGAGGAGATCTTAAGGGGGAATCTGCGGCAAGCTGTCGAGCGTTTTCGTCGGGAGATAATTGCGGGCCAGGAGAAGCTCAAGGCCCAGGAGTAGGCCTCTCAGAACCTGTTGGCCACAGCTCAGTCTAAGCTGGAGCGGGCCTTAGCCTCAGAGGCTGACCTGGTTCTGAAGGTGGAGGCTTTGGAGCACAAAAAGGCTGGTCTGCAGAGAGCTGTGATTGAGGTTGTTTCCTATACTGCTGCTGAGACCCGGATTAAGTGCGTTAAGGAGTTCCAGGAGGGTAGTCATACCACCTGGGACTTAACTGCTCTGGAGGAGACCTTCGCTGCAGATTTCCCTGATGGCCTGAACATGGATTTGATTTCTGATGATGAAGAAGAGGGTATGGTGGGGTCCCAAGATGCTGGAGAGGAGGTGTCCTCTTGCCCCACCAATGCTGATGCTGCTGCTGCTGAACCTACTCTTGATGAGTAGGTTCTCTTTTTTAAAAATTTGTTTGCTGGGCCCTGATATGGGCGTTAATATTTTGTATCTTTGAACTTTGGGGGCCCCTGCGTGGGCTTTTGACTGTAGTACTTTGCTGCTGGTCCGGGTGGACCAGCAAAAACAATTCTGTTCCCGGGCTGCCTTGGGCAGCTCTTTTAACCGTATGGTTTCCCGTTGTATGGGGCTTTGTTTTATCTGTTGGTTTTTCTGCCGTTTTTCTGGCGTTTTTCTTTTGTACATGCATGTTTCGTTTGTGTTTTGGCCATCGCTGCTTTGGTGTGCTGGCCTGGTGTTTTAGATACCCATCCCTATACTGGGGTGCCAGGCTTTGACTTAGGTTCTCCTGCGATCAGTGCAGATTTCTTCTCTAGGTCAGTCCACTAGGATAAGCAAATTCTGGTCCAGAAAATAAGTGATAAAATTCTTCCCCTTTAAAAGACTCGGTAATTGATTTTTTATGCACCAAGACTCGGTAAAGGCAAGACAACTTTTTGGACTTGGGTTATAAAAATATAAAGGCAAAACCACATTTCAAACTTAGGTTATAAAAATATAAAACAACATTTTGAGCTGAACCAGAGTATACTGTATACAGAGTAGAACCTGAGGTCTAAGGGAGCTGCTCTGGTCTGGTGGAGGCATCTCTAAATGATATACTTTTTTAAGTGAAGTATATTCCATGATCTGGGTATCATTTCCCCTTCCATTATCATTAGCCTGTAGGCCCCATTACCAACTATGCTCTCAACTTGGTATGGGCCCTCCCAGTTGTAAGCAAACTTTCCAGCTTGTCGGTTCTTGGTGTTCTGGAACACCTTTATCAGGACCAGATCTCCTACTTACAGGGTTCTGATCTTGACATTTTTGTTGTAGCTCCGAGCCACCATCTGCTTATATGAGGCCATTCCGACGTAGGCACTGGTCCTGAGTTCATCAATAGTGTCCAGGCTACTTGTCAATTCTACTTGGTTCTGGTCCTCAGTTATACACTTGTATCTGTGGGTTGGAATTTTAACTTCAGAAGGAATTACAGCTTATGCTCCGAAGACAAGGCTGAAGGGGGTCTGACCTGTTGCTACTTTTGGAGTAGTTCCGTCAGCCCACAGGACCAGAGGGAGCTCCTCTGCCCATTTCCCTCCCATTTCTTGTAGTTTCTTTTTCATATTTTCAATGATGATCTTATTACTGGACTCAGCTTGTCCATTGGACTGGGGTTTCTGGGGGTAGATTTCTGGAGTGATACATTCCACCCAGCGCAGAAAGCCTCGGTTTTCTTCCCAATGAATTGGGACCCATTGTCACATATTATTTCTGAAGGTATGCCAAATCTTGTGAATATATTACGCTTAATAAAAGAGATGACCTGTGCTTCGGTGGTCTAGGTGAATGATTCTGCTTCGATCCACTTAGAAAAGTAGTCTGTCATGGCCAGCATGTATAGCTTGTTTCCTGGTGCTCTGGGGAGGGGTCCCACAATGTCCATCCCCCACTTCATAAAAGGCCACGGGGATATGACCGGGTGCAGGGGTTCTGCTGGTTGGTGATTGACAGATGCGTGTCTTTGACAGGCGTCACATTTTCTTGCATACTCCTTTGCATCCTTGCGCATTGTGGGCCAGAAGTATCCCATTCTGAGGGCTCTATTGGACATGCTTCTTCCCCCTGCATGATTTCCACAGTCTCCGCTGTGGAGGTCATGCAAGACTGTTTGTGCCTCGGTCTGGTTCAGGCAGCACAGATATGGCCCTGCTAATGATTTCCGGAACAGGATTCCATCAATCAGTAGGAACCTGGAAGCCTTCATCCTGAAACTGCGTGCTTCTTTCTTACTGTTGGGCTGGATATCATGTTACAACCAGTCCAGGTACGGCTTTCGCCAATCCTGCTCTGACCCCTGGTCTGGGTTGCTGCTGTAGATATGTAGTTCTTCCTGGTCCGAATCTGGTCCAGGAATGGCTGGTTTGAGAACATGGGTGATCGGTATATTGGCTACGTCAGCTGGTTTGAAGGTTGATCCCAGGGTTGCTAGTGCATCTGCTTATGCGTTTTGCTCCCGGGGTATCTGCTGAATGCAGAATTCTGCGAATCTGCCGACTAACTCCTTTGCCACACACAAGTAGGCCGCCATTGTGGGGTCTCTTGCTTCGTATGCTCCATTGACGTGATTCACAATTAATTGCAAATCACTGTATACATTGATGCAGCTGATCCCTATATCCAGGGCCAATTGTAGCACCAGGACCAGGGCTTCATACTCAACTACGTTGTTGGTGGTTTTGAACTCACATCGGACTGCTTGGGTGATCAGGTCACCCTCTGATGGTCTAAGGATCAACCAAACTCCTGACCCTCTGGCGTTTGATGCCCCATCTACTCGTAATTCCCAGGTGTCTGGCTGGCACCTTGGTGTAGGTGCAGGATTTCCTGCTCTGCTTGGGTCTGGAGTGCTAGGCTGAAGTCGGAGACGAAGTCTGCGAGGGCTTGTGACTTTATGGCTGTGCGTGGCTCAAACTGGAGATTATATCCACTGAGGTACACAGACCACTTAGCCATTCGTCCTGATAGTTCTGGCTTTCTCATAACCGTCTTGAGGGGGTGATTAGTAACCACTGAGATGGTATGAGACTCAAAGTATGGGCGCAGCTTATAGGATGCTGTGACCAACGCCAATACTAGTTTCTCAAGTGAGGTATACCTTGCTTCTGCTGGCAGTAATGACTTGCTGACGTAGTATACCGGATGCTGAGCTCCTTCGTGCTGCCGGACCAGAACTGCGCTTACTGCTGCTTCGGTCACGGAGAGGTACAAGAGCAGTACTTCCCCCTGCTCTGGTTTGGATAGCAGGGGTGGGCTGCTCAGGTACTGCTTTAGTTCCTGGAATGCCCTTTCGTGCTCTGGTGTCCAATCAAACTTCTGGCTTTTTCTAAGAATATCATAGAATAGTTTGCACCGGTCTGAGGATCTGGAGATAAACCTGCTCAGGGCTGCTACTCTTCCCGTTAGTCGCTGCACATCTTTGGGCTTCTGGGGTGATTCCAGCTGCAGAACTGCTTTGATCTGTTCTGTGCTGGCTTAGCTTCTATCCCCCTCTGTGTTACCATATACCCTAGAAATTTCCCACTGGAAACGCCAAAGGTACACTTAGCTGGATTTAGCTTCATCTTGTACTTCCGGAGGGTGTTGAATGTTTCCTCCAGGTGCTGGGTGTGGTCCGCCGATTGCTTGGATTTGACCACCATATCGTCTATGTATGCTTCCATATTGCGTCCTATCTGGTCTTTGAACATCATATTGACGAGCCGCTGATATGTAGAGCCAGCATTCTTAAGACCGAAGGGCATTACATTGTAGCAGTAAATGCCTCTTTCGGACCTGAATGTTGTCTTCTCCTGGTCTGCCGGGTCCATTTTGATCTGGTTGTACCTGCTCCAGGCATCTAGGAAAGTCAACATTTCGTGGCCTGCAGTGGCGTCCACCATAGCATCTATATGTGGCAAGGGGAATGGGTCCTTGGGGCAGGCCTTATTCAGGTCTGTGAAATCCACGCAGACCCTCCACTTGCCATTCTTTTTTGGTACCACCACTACATTAGATAGCCATTCTGGGTACTTGAATTCCCTAATCTTTCCTGCCTCCAGAAGGTTATCCACCTCCTGGTTTATGATCTGGTGTCTTTCTGCTGCGAATTTCCTGCGTCTCTGCTGCACTGGTCTGAATCCTAGATCTAGTCTGATGGTTAACTCTTCGATAATGAAACTGCATGTCACGGGTTCGAATCCTGCTAATGGCTATTTTGCATGATGACTCTGGCTGGTCTCCTTTAGCTGCTGTCACACGTCATTTGGCTGCAGAATAGGTGAGCCCACACAGCTCTGATCCTCCGGTGATGACATTGACAATTCTGTTGCAGGGAGGAGCTGGTGAAGGCTGCACCTGGCTGGCTGCGTTGACTCTGTTGGACTTCTCTGGGAGCAGATGATCCAAGTTGCCTCGGTCATACTTGAATCGGACCTCCTTCCTGAGGGTATAGCATTCGTCCGTGGTATGCCCTATGTCATCATGAAATTCACATTTTTTGCTGGCATTACGGCGGTCATTGGGTCGTTCCTCGTTCTTCTTTGGCCATCTGACTCCCTTGAGTTTTTTTAAGGCTTTTAACAGGCCAGCCATCCCGGTGGTAAAGCCATACTCGTTGACCTTCGGAGGTGGATCTGCATCGTTTTTACCACCGGTGCTCTCTGATACTTTACTCACTGGTTTGCTATAGGTTTTTGATCTTTCACCCCTCTTTTCCACTGGCGCTTTCCTAGACACATGCTCTGTGTCATAGGTACTTCTCCTGGAGGCAGCGTCTTCTTCCAGTCTCATGGCTGCAACTGTCTGGGCCTGTACATCAACAAAGGCAGTGCACCGATGCATTGTCAACTGCTTGTACAGGTCTGAATCGTGATGTAACCCTCTGCAGAAGGCTTCGATGGCAGTGGGTACATCACAATGTGGAATTGCAACTTTCTCTTTGTTGAATCAGGTGAGGTAATCTCGAGTTGTTTCCTCGAATCCTTGAACAATTTTGTATAGGTCGTTGGTCTACTTTTCTGGTTTCATGCTGCTAGCAAACTGCTGATTAAAGGCATTAACCAGATCTGCAAAGGAGGAGATGCTGCGATTGGGTAATCCCACGAACCAGTGCAGGGCTGCTCCGGACAGGGTTGATCCAAATCCCTTGCACATGCAGGCCTCCTTAAGTGCTCCGGTTGCGGTCACCACCATCATTTTCTGCTTATATTGATTGATGTGGTCCAGGGGGTCGGCCGTACCATCGTATAGTGTCATGGTTGGTGGCACAAACCCCTTGGGCACATTGATCAGGGCAATATTGTCAATGAAGGGTGAATCTGCATAACTGTCCTGGGAAGCTTTCTCTATGGGCCTTGGCATACCAGGTATCTTGGTGATCATGTATTTCAGCTCCTGGTAGCGCTGATCTGAGAGACTGCCTGCTCCAGGGAACGGATTGACTGGCAGAGGGAAAAAGCCTGGAGGGGCTCTTCCCCAAGGACCTGAGGTCGGGTTGATAGGCGGAGGGAAGAAGCTTGGAGGGGCTCCTCCCCAAGGGCCTACGGCTGGCTGGTTGGCTGCTACGGATCGATTGAAACCTGGTCCTGGATGCCAACCTGCTGCTGACTGCACCGGTGCTCCTCCTGCCCATCCTCCAGCGTTGGACTGGCTCGTTGGTTCTGGCCTTACGGGGGCCTCTGGCGTCCAACCAAGTGTAGGCTGTGGAGGTGTACCTGAAAAAGTCAAAGGATTAGTCCCAGGGGGAAAACAAGGTGTATGATTACCTGCAGGCTGAGCTGGGCTGGACTGCGATGTTCTGAACACAGATGAGTCTAGATCCAGTATCTCTGGGCCGCTGCTCGGGGTGATAACACCTAGATCCAGCCTGGTGACGATCTCCTGGGGAATTGGCCGGTTCAGCCATCCTCTCCCGAAGGGATTGAAGGTCTGTCCAGGCCCTGGCTGTAACATTCTGAACGGCTGCTTTGGGTAAAAAGAACTCACTGGGTAAAATAACACCTAGATGCAAGGAAAATAAAAACTTAAGGAAAAACTGGAAAGAACTCACTGGGTAAAAAGATGTATGAGAAAAACCTCCCCAAACCAGCGTAAGCTGGGAGGTTTTTGTGGCCAACAGTGCCACTAAAGTACCAAAGACGATTTCATGATTTCCAAGGAAGAAAAACGAAAGACTGCAGCGGACAGTAGGTCGACCGACCGACTAAACGGGTCGATCGACCTCCTGTGAACATCGGAAAAATCTGCGATACAGCGCCTCTGGTCGACCGACCGATTTTTCTGGTCGGTCGACCAGCTGAGTCCTGGAGGTCTTCGTTTCTTCGGAAATCCTGAAAAAGCAAGAAAATATGCGCGCCCAACAATGCGCGAGATGCCAAAACGATTCTTAAAGTCTTAACTACTAGCAAGCCAAACTAAAAAGTCTCACACAACATAAAATAAATTGTCTTAAAACTGCAACTTAAAAACAACTATCCGCTAAAGATGCGGAAAATATCCGACCACGGCTTCTGACGGCATGCCGTAGTCTCCACAGTATTTGCTTTAGTAGCAAAACACATCTTCTTTCCTCCGTCGTAAAGCATATGCGACGGTCTCTCTTCTTGAGCCTGCCTCCTCTTCTTTTTCTCCTCTCGATCCACGACGTCTGGATCCTCATCCTCTTCATAGCTTAAGCATCCCATTCCTCCTCTTTGGATGATGACTTCCTTCTCCTTGGGTTTCCCCAAACCAGTTCCTGCAATAGTCATAACAGAAGTGTCCTCCCTATTGCTCCCAATCTGGGGCGGAGGTGTAAAAACAGATACAGGAACAGGTAATAAAGTGGGAGACGTAGTGATGACCTCATACTTCTTCTCAGAAGTGATAGCATTACATGTGATGGGGGTCATAGCATCCTTCTTCCTATAAGATAGGCCATAGATAATAGAATGTTTGCCTACTTTGAAGGTTAGAGTTCCAGTGCCTACATCTATAATGGCACCTGCAGTGTGAAGAAAGGGTCTTCCTAGAATTATGGGTATATGGGCATCCTCTGGGATGTCCAAGACAACAAAGTCAACCGGGAAGAAAAACCTGTCTATACGCACAGGGATGTTTTCTAACACCCCTACAGGTTCCATAGATGTGCGATCTGCCATCTGGACGGTCATACTGGTCACTGCAAATTCGGTCATTCCTAGTTTTAAGGCAACGCTTAAGGGCATGACACTTATACTAGCACCTAAGTCGCATAGAGCCTTCTTAACTGGGAAGGTTCCTATATTACAGGGGACAGAAAAACTTCCAGGGTCCTCTAGTTTATGAGGGGCAATAACATGTGTTAAAAAACTAGATGACTCTTCAGTGAGGGCCACCGACTCAACCTTTTCTAGAGACCTCTTTCTTGACAAAAGTTGTCTCATGAATTTAAGATAGGAAGGAACTTGTTGAACTAATTCTAAAAATGGGACTTGAACATTTAATGAACGAATCACATCCTTAAATTTGTCAAAAGATACCTGATCCTTTGAAGGCACGAGTCTTTCTGGAAAAGGAGCAGCTGAAGATTCAGTATTTGCAGCCCTTTTTAAAAATCTGGGGGTCTTGTCACCCCTGAAAAGGAAATCCCGTAAGTTATTTGGCAATTCTGGACGAAAGGGAACTTCAGGTTCTGCTTCAGTGGTCGGTCGACCGGTATTATCGGTCGGTCGACCAGTCTTCTGTTCAGGACAAATTTCCGGATCCTGCTCTGTGGTCGGTCGACCAGAAGCTTCGGTCGGTCGACCGCCTTCACTGCTACTCGCCTTTTTTTCTTTCTCGGCCCCCACTTTGGCTCCACTTCTTAAGGTTACGACGTTGAGAGTCTCCTTTTTCTGGTCCGGTTTGGTCGGAAGTTGACCCGGAGCCCTGGTGTCATTCTTGCTCGCGATCTGAGCAATCTGGGACTCTAACATCTTCATCCCTGCCTCTCTAGCCTGCGACTCCTTCTGAACCAACCCGATAAGATTTTGGATAAGAGCATCTGTGTTGGGTGGTGGATTAGAAGGTGGTTGAGGGTTGAAAGGTGGTCTTTGGAAGTTTTGTTTATGTGGGGGTACATAAGTGGAATTTTGCTGAGGTTGCATGTGTTGTGGGTTTTGAACATTCTGGCTTGTCCACCTTAAGTTGGGATGGACATTGTTATTATTCGGATCATAGAAATTGTTCCCACGGTAATGCTGAAAAGCGGCACATGTTTCATTAGATGAAGTACAGAACTTTGACACATGCCCTTCTCCACCGCACCTCTCACAAGCAAAGGGTCCGTCCTGAACGGCGTTCACCTGGTATATTCCTCCCTTGCTTCCACTCCCTAGATCGAGCTTTCCTGCAGCCTCAAATTTTTCTAGCTTGGCCGTCAAGGCCTCAATTGCTGACAGGTTGTACTCAGATTTCCTCTGATTTCCTCTGGAAGTACCATGCTCAGCGCGGTGCACAGCAACATCTTCTATTAATTTGAGACCCTTAGTCTCTCCTGAATTATCTTGGAATCTCCCATTAGCTGCAGCATCTAAGTAGGCCCTGTCGTCATCATAGAGGCCATTGTAGAACTGGTTGCAAAGAAACCATTGTTCGAATCCATGATGTGGTATGGATCGAACAAGTCTCTTGAACCTGTCCCACGCCTCGCTAAAGTCTTCATTGGGACCCTGCTTGAAATTGGTAATCTGCGCTCTTAAGGCATTCGTCTTTGATGCAGAATAGTATTTCCTGTAGAATGCTAAGGCTAAGGTGTTCCAGTCTGTAACTCCCGCAGCAGTGCGGTCAAGATCTCTGTACCACTCTCTCGCAGAGTCCCTAAGGGAGAAGATAAACATGGTCTGTTTAATCTGGTCCTGCGTCACTCCTTCTGGGGGTGCTATAGAACATATGTAATCTGTGAAGATTTCAATATGCTTAGCAGCATCCTCATTGGCCGAGCCTCCAAATTGGTTTCTTTCAACCATAGTAATGTAGGCGGGCTTGGCCTCGAATGGCTTCCCAGTACCTGCAGGTAAAGTGAACCCTTTGTATAGGTCCTTTGCCTGAGGCATGGAGTGACTGGCAATAGTAGCTTCTTCTGCCATATTTTCTTCTTCTTTAGGAAAAACTGGAAAGTAGGTAAAAGGTGGTGTTTTTGGTGAAAGTGGATCGATGGGTGAATCTGGTTGTGAAGGTGGTGTTTTTGGTGAAGATGGTGGTAATTCGAATAAGTCTTCTTGAAATAAGGAGGATGGTGACCCTCCCTCCTGATTTGCTAGAAGTTGCTTTCTTCTTTCTCTAAGAGTCCTATCAATTTCGAGATCAAGTGGTAGGAGTTCTTCTTGAACTGACCTGCGCATAAGAGGAAACTACAAGAAAAAAGTGAGAAGGTTTAAGGAACAAAAAGTTCCTTAAACAAAGGGAAACAAAAACAAAAAACAATAAACACTGGCGTCACCTCCCCGGCAACGGCGCCAAAATTTGATGCCCGTCGTTGAGGGTACCAAAGATAAAATTTATAATTCCTAATCTTAACAATAGATAGTGAAAGTCAGGGTCGAACCACAAGGAGGTGGGGAATGTTTATTGTTTGGTGTCAATGTTTTAAGGTAACAAATTGGGGGTTTGATTGTTGATTTCTAAGTCTAAAGCAAAGATTAAAATAAACAAATAATAAAAGATGAGAATAAAATATATAAAAAGGGATGCTAGGATGTTTGGGTAATAAATAGCTAAGGTAAAATAAATCCTAAGGTCAACATGTATTGCAGTCGCGTAAGGGGGTGTAACATATCTTTTTAGGTCTATGCTACCTAATAGCTCCTTTCGGCCTATGCTATTAGTTCCTAGGTCTCACAGTTATTGGGTGTCAACAATAAGGGTGATTCCTAAATTCCAGGTCACATACCTTTCAGCCTTGAGTAACCTATCCGTCTTAAGGTGTAAACCAATGCCCTTCCCGTATCTTTCAATCTTGGGTAGGTCATTACTAACATCCTACAAGTCTCCTTATGGTCTCATTGCAGGATATTATAATTGACAAGAAAAGACGAAATAAGAATACATACGCGGGTGGTCGACCGACCGGCTACTCCAGTCGGCCGACCACGGCCTCGGTCGACCGACCAGCTATTCCGGTCGGCCGACCGTGGTCCTGCTACAAGTCGGTCCTACGAATTTTATTTACCTATGCATATTATCCCCTACATCCTAACATATGAAAATTAGCTACTCATGACTGTTAAGACGATTATAAAATTGGGAATAAACATGGAGGACATAGTAAATAATCTAAGCATGCAAGATTCAATAAAGGTTGGGATTCTAACTTAACAATTGTAAAGGTAATAAGAACAATAATAAAACTAGATTCAAGAGGGTAATTACCACAATTGGAATTAAGGTAGAACGGAATAAACTTTATTGAATGCTTGAGAATTCTTGAATAATGATAAAAGATGAACTAGATGGTAAAAGTTTGAATAAAAGATACTAAGGATTGATAATAGATATCAAGCATCTAAGATAAAAGCATCTAAGATAAAAGCATCTAAGATAAAAGCATACCTAACCCTAATTACAAGCTTTGTTTATATAGGGTAAAAACTAAGAGTTTCCTAATAGCTCTAATTCTACTTTATTTCCGAAAAGAATCGCATGGGCTTCTGCCTGGTCGGCCGACCCGTTTGGCTGGTCGGTCGACCGCTTCTTGCTGGGCCACTTTTATTTCCGGCATTCCTTGAAATATGGGCTTCATTAAAGTTCAGGCCTGGTCGGCCGACCCGTTTGGCTGGTCGGTCGACCGCCTCTGTACGGAAATCTTCGGATTTCTCTTGTTTTGACTTTTGGCACTTGACTTTGACTCCAATTGACTTTCCATTTATTCCTCAATTAAGCAAAAGACTCGAGGATACGAATTTGGTGCTAAATCGTCTCTTTTCCGCATAAATCTGCAAAAGTGCATAAAAATACGAAAGTACACAATTTGTGGGAAATAAAGGCTAAAACATAGTAAATGAGCGACCAAATACGTGTAAAAATAGATGTAAAACATCATAAAATAGACACGTATCAGTTTGCTGGATGGGGCCACAACCCTCGAGGTTGTGGTCTGACTTACGACGGAGGGTGGTCCTGTGAGACCAATGGACACAGTAGGGTTGGTCCCACTGGACTGGGCTGGCATGCTCTGGGAACTGGAAGGGTTAGCTTTGGTCCAAGACATATTTGTTGTGATGAGATAACGGTTTAGATATTGGAATGCGCACTATGCCCCACGGTGGGCACCAAATTGTTTTAGTAAAATTTTTACCGGGTTAAGTCTTTGTGATGCGGGTCAAAGTACCAAACTACCAACCAATATGCGGATTTACGTAGAAAACAAATATAAAGGACGAGAGAAACAAAAGAATGACACAAGAGGTTTTGGTGACGCGGAAAAACCCAGTGAGGGAAACAACCGCGGGGGGAACGGAATCCCACCAAGATTTTCACTATAATCGAGAGTATTCACTGTTTTGTATGGAGTACAAGTATGTGCGTAAGTAGTAAAGTTACAACGTATGAATGAATGCGTGAGTAATGCCCTAGTTTTTCTTTTTATAGCTTTGGAGTCCCAGTCAACTGATTCTGCTCTGGTCCTGGGATATAGGAAAGAATATAGGAGGATATTCTTTTAGGGTTTGACCTATTCTTCTGCTCCAACGTCTTTTTTTTTATTCATATGATCTGCGTTGGTGATGGGCTTCTGGTATTTTATCTCTCTTTTGGGCCCAGTGTTAATGGCGTAACTTTGGGCTAAACAATACACATGACCACAAAATTCTTACAAGCAAAAGTAAGTCTAAAACAAGCTTCCTTCTTCCATCCGACCCATAGCCCCCGGATCTTCCAATAGCATCAACACTATGGAAGTTACTAAACCCATACCCTCTAAAAATATTAAATAACGACACACTACCGACACTATTACATTTAGTTTCCATGAGAAAAATAAAGTCATACGATCTACTAGCTAACATCGCTCTTAGCTTTTGAATTGTAGGGGAGAGTGAGTTATTTAGTCCCCTACAATTCCACACAATGCCAATCATGGCTCCTTCGGAGGTTGTGTTGGCCCAACCTCCGCAAAACCTTCATGAGAGTCCACCTCCATCTTATGGACATCTTCATCAATCACTGAAATATCTGAGGACAAGCTATACTCCTCAAGAAAGTAATCTCCAATCTGCATCCTAAAGCCATACCAAGCTTCTGTCCCAACACGAATACCATCCCCTAAGCACGGTTTTTTTGCTAAGTCCTTTAAGAAATCCTGAGCATTAGCCTTCGAATCCAGAACCTCATCAGGTAACACAGTCATCCCCACCTGTGTAGCACACTTCCTCTTCTTCGCACATCTAACTGCTTCCCCAAACTCAGCCTCTTCAGTTGGGTTTACCCAAGTGTTAGCCAGACCCAACATTCCCTCTGATGATCCACAGTACTCGATGTTGGCAATTAAGGTTGATTTTGCACCTATCTCCGGCAGAAAAAAGCCTTCAGCCCCTTCATTCATCAACTTTAAACCCCCCACCTCACAAGCAGCCCACCTCTTACCAAAATCTTCCCCTTGATTAGTACTCAAACCTTCACCATCCCCCCCCCAGTGACAAGGTTAAACAGACTTTCTTTTTTGCCTTTGAGCATTCCCCAATTTCCTTTTTACCCCCCTGATCATAACAGATCTCCTTTCCCTTCATCTTTCCGATCTGCTCCCTTTCCAGGTCCATCATTCTTTTAGTCTTCATGTCTCCCCCTTTCCCATCCATACCCTGAGAAGTCTTCTCATTTATAGCCAATTGTAACTCCACATTCAACTCACTTGACTCAGAACTTGTGATTTCAATAGCATCATCAAACCTCGGGTCCAAAGAATTCCCTGAATCAAAATCAGAGTTGCTGCGAGCATCCAGCCATTCCTGTAGATTAAAGCTTCTTTCAGACTGCCCAGCACCAGAACTTCTACTCAGAGAGGAAGAAATAACAATAATTTCAGTCCCCAGACCATCAGACCCCCCCCCCCCCCACACTTGCTCCTGCTGCTCCTCACCTCCATCAGATCTCTACCCATTCATACTTCCTTCAACAATCTGTTGTAGAGTCCCATCCCCCTGAAGAGGGGCTGAAGGAGCCACCTCCACAGGTGGCAAGAAAATATGGTTAATTCTAATATGTTCATCATCCATGCGAGCCCATTCAGCATTGTGCTCCACTCAATTCAGAATCTCATTCTGAATCTTCTCATCTCTATCTATATGTCTCAAATGCATAGAAGCCCCATCCAGCAGGGCCAAAGGATTCTGAACAACAAGATTCCCCTCCCCCCTTCTATGAGACTCAGCTATCTCATCACCCATCCCTAGATCCATGGGCTCCAGTTCTTCCCTAGCACTGTGATAGAACTCCTCAATAGGATCCTGCTCCTCAAGCCAACCCCCAAACCCTGCCCTCCTTTTTCCTTTATTTCCAACCTGATTCCCTCCACCAGTCTGACCCATATTCCCCTCTGCCTCCCTATTCTCATCATCAACATCCTTCATCTCAGTATCCCCCCCAGGTCCCCTATTACTAGGGCCTTCCCCTGGTACCTGATGAGCATTCTTAGGAATGTACCTTCCCCCTTGAAAGATAACCGTGCCCGCAAAAGGTTGGTTAGTAACAAGGAATCGCAAACCTGGACACACACTCCCCCCCCCCCCCCCCCCGGAGTAAGCCCAATACCAAAGTCCACCTCCCTATCATCACCTACCAAATCATCATCCTCCCCTCTTCGTTCCCTTAGTCCCCCCCAATCTGACCTTATCAGAGATATTATTTAAAGTTGAGGGAGTTGCCCTAAGGTCCAGATTAAACATAGTATGGTTACTACGAGCCTGAAACACCGCAAATCCTTTTTCCAGGGATCTGTCAAGCATTCCATTGATACTTGAAACTATTGCCATCAGACCTTCTCTACATTGAGCCTTCACATGCCCAATTTTTCCACATTTTATGCAATAATTGAAAATATTCTCATATTTAAATTGCACCCATAAAAGGTGCCCTTGCTCCAAAGCTAGAAAAAAACCAGGCATAAGAGGCTCGTTTAGATTAATACTAACCTTCACCCGCAGATAGTCATTCTCAGGGACCATGTGGAATGGTTCAACACGGTAGTCATCACTTAGCATTTTTCCTGCCACACCCGCCACATGAGTAGACATATACTCAAATGGTAATCCACACACCCTTACCCACAAGCTGGCCTTCGGGAATCTGACCGACCTAGGGATAGCATCAGGAAACCATCGTCCAAAAACCATCATAGCACCATCCATAGCCGTGCAAGTCTTCATCAACAAACCCTCTTTATCATTGACATTGTTACAATGGAACACATAAATGTCCCCCATTCTCAGACACACCACCCTTCCTCTCGTAGTCCATTTTGTCCTAATGATATCCTTCACCTTTTCCGCCTCAAAAGACCTATAGTCCACCAAGTATCCCAACACACACCTCCCCCAGAACTCCCGAGACTTACCCAATTCCGACGGATCCACATTCATCACTCCCCCAGACCTGGAATACCTCCATAAGTTCACATGTAGGGGTTTGTTTGGGTCAAAGGTCGCTTGAGCATCCCCAGCATTGTCTCCACCCCCCAAATTATTGCCACCCAACCCTCCATTCCCTCCAAGACCAGACATGCCATTGTTCCCGTGAGCCATAGTACCAGAAGAGGTAATAGCAGAAGAGTAGGAAGAAGAAAGTGAAGAAGAAAAATTAGGACAACAATCAGGATTAGAGAGAAGGTTAAGATGATGTGAGGAGTTATGGGAATTAACCCTCCCCATACCTCCTTAAATAGGGTGTTAAACACCACTTAATTACCGTAAAAACACGCGCAAGAAGTCTAACAGCCTCCCACTTTTACACTAATTGGTATCTGAGGTCTTGAGCCGCGCAACATTGCAGATATCTCCGTAATGATGATAATCAGTCTTAAAGAATCACCGGGGATCTCAAACATCCGCCGTAAAAATAAAGAGGATTTTTGCCCAGTAGAATTTTGCAGAGTAAAATGATTGAAATTAAAGGAGGAGAGAGAAAGGAAGAAAGAGTGTTAATTGTAGTTTTCGTTTCCCAAGCATGCATGCAGGAAACCCCAGAGACAAAAGGTAAGGAAAAGAATAAAAGTAAATACTCTCAAACGAGAGAAAAGCTTCTCTCTAAAACTAGAGAGAGTTGTCAAATATATGATTTTATACGGAGTAGTTATAGTCTCATAGGTTAAAGAGGTTTTAATCACAATCAGTAAAATCTTGGTGACAATAATGTCTTTTAACGAACTATTAGACTATCCTCAAGAAAGGTGGATTGAGGGGTGAATAGCTAATTGGGTCGAGTTAATTAAGTATTAGTTACTTAATAACATGACCCATTACAAAATAGGATTATTTCATGAGAATAATCAGTGTACTGGAAATATCACTTCATCAATAATTCCAAATTAATCCATCTTATTCATCATCCTTCCTATAACAGTCTAATTGAAATTATTGATAGCATGGATAACATGGATTTAATTCATCATTGGACTGTTATGGGAAGAAGGGGGAATAGAATGGATTAATTTGGAATTATTGACAGGATGAAGTGATATTTGCAGGACACTCATAGGATGGATTATTCTCATGAAATAATCCTACAAAATAAAGTCGATTGATGACCTCTTTTAACCAAATTAACCTTCTTCTTCATGACCTAGTGAAAATGAGTTGTCCTATTTTTATTGGGTGAGAGTAAAATAATAGGTTTGGAGAAAGTTTATTTAGGGAGAATAAATAAAAAGTGATTGGAAAAATGGAAAATTTTAGGGAAATAGAAAATAATTAACAATAAAGTATAATGGTGACCTAATTAGTATGACCTTTGCTTGGGGATGGTCTTATGCTTGCATCGGGAGGTAGTTCATCGTTATGTCAATCATGCAATCAACTCCGTAAAAAGCCACCTACTAATCTTCCAATCTCGGCCCCTCTTAAATCTTAGGTTAATCCTCTTCCAATAATGTTCCTTAATTACCCTTAAAATCCTTAAAGGGTAAAACTGACATAAAGATACCTTAACTTTGATCCTATTGAGAAAATTACTGCGCTGAAAAAACCTGGAGAAATCTCTCTAAAAAACCTCTCTAAAAAATGCTCCCAAACCCTTCCGGTTCGTCTCCGAATGAAGACGAACAAAACTCCAGATCCACAAAAAAGTGCAAAATGAATCGTAGTTCAGAACACCTTAATGATATCTCCATAGACGTCAATATGGATGGGGATATGGATGCGGAGAATTTTATTCGGGGCAACACGAATCGAATGTCGTACAGGGATTCGGTTAATAATGGTGTAGGACCATCTTTTGCTACTGGACAAGGATCTGATTTCCTTGTTTCAAACAATGACATTTTTGATGAAGAGTCTGATGATGATGTGGAGGAGGAAATGGCAGAGCACGACTCCACATGTCCAACCATACTTCTAACCAAGGATGAGAAGGCCAAAATTCGAAAGCATTGGAAAGACACCCTTATTATTAAGATGTTTGACAAGAATATAGGGTACTTTGCGTTGCTCAGACAAGTACGGAAAAAATGGAGTCTCAAAGGAGGCCTCACCCTAATGGACGTGGGTTTTTCGTACTATGTAGCGAGATTCACAAGCCGAGAGGATTATGAACATGTTGTCACACAAGGACCGTGGATGCTTGGGGACCATTACCTCACTATTCGGAAATGGGTTCCAAACTTTGTTGCGAATGATGAACCTATCCGTTTCTTGACTACCTGGGTCCGTATTCCTAAGTTGTCTGTTGAATATTATCATGAAGACATCCTCCGGAAAATTGGAGCAAAAATAGGCAAGGTAATACGTATTGACCAACCGACGGCTATGATCGAAAGGGGTCAATTTGTTAGCATGAGTGTTGAAGTTGATATTACGAAGCCTCTCCTGTCGAAGTTTAGAATGAATGGTAAAGTGTGGTTAATTCAGTAAGAAGGCCTCCGTCAGATTTCTTACAAATGTGGGAAACTAGGTCATGTTGACGTACAGTGTCCTTTGTTTGCTAACCGTGAGGTTAAGGACAGACCAAGCAATAGTGAGGCTCTGGGCGTCAACTCGTTGGAGCAGAGGAAGGAGACTGCTCTGAATGCCAACGAGAAGGAGGCATATGGTGATTGGATGCAAGTTAAAAAACCTATTAGGAGAAGACAAACAAAGTTGCTTAAGGACAAAAGTGAGCAAGAGCAACCGGTGGCTAACTCACCAGCAGGGGTCTGCAAAGATAAAAGTCCCGGTTCAAGGTTTGAAGCTCTACAACACGATCAAATCCATGATGAGGGTGAGGTAGATCGCTTGGGGGGTGAGGCTACTGATCATGATCAGAGTGGTGATCAGGAGGGTAGTCAGGAAGTTGAGGTGGTCTTAGAAACCTTACTGTCTAGTCCTCAAACACGCCCTAACGCCCAAGCAGTCCAAGATTCAGACCCGCTGGAACCACGAGGGGTCCAAGATTTCGAACTAGAGTCAGAGAATAGCAAGGATTCGTTTAATTATTCTTTCCTAATTCCAAACGGAAAAGAGAATATATTGGATGGAAATAATCAGGAAAGAATTCCTTGTGATGAGGGAAATATCAAGGATAATATTCCAAATCCTATACATATGCCAAATCTTAGTCTCCCAAATTTCGGAAATACTCCTAGAGTTTTTTATCCTAATCAGAGTCATATTCCAATTCATAATCCAAAACAGAAGATCCCGAAGTCAGCTCATACTCCGTATTTTAAGGAAAACCATAATTCATCGACACTCACACCTAATAAATTCTCCCGTGCTGCCTACAAAAAGGCTTCGAGACTAAGTAACTCAAGACCCTCAATCAACTATGGACTCAAGATTAGTAATCGGTCAGACTCATCCTACCCGATACCGGACTCTACCGCCTGCTCTTCACCTCTCCTTAATGTCACCAATGGTAGACCCGGTAATGATTTTGGCAACCTCGTTAGCCCACCAAATAGTGATGAACGTAGGACCGTTGCTCCCTCCCAATCTGAAAATACCGGAGTCGGAAATAGTGGTGACAATCACCCCTTGAGTGATGAGAATCCTAAGCAAACTATCTGAGGCTTTTATGTCCTCTGATCTTTTTTCCTCAAATTGTTTAATGGATTGTTTCCCAAATAGTTTGTGTCGTAAAAATCCGATAAGACTCATGACGTGGAATGTGCAGGGTGCGGGCAGTCCAGAGTTCATGAATATGTTGAAAGAGCTTATTTTCTGCAACAAACCTCAAGTTTTGGCTCTGTTTGAACCGCGTATCAGTGGTGAAGTTGCACAGAGAGTTTGTGACCAAATTCGGTTTGCTGGCAAGACTCGAGTGGATGCGGTCGGTTTCCGTGGGGATATTTGGCTTTTCTGGGATACGGAAGAGGTATCTGTTACGCCCATTATTTCTCAAGCTCAGCATATTATAGTAGAAATCACTCGTAAGGGGGAGATGCCTTGGTTCTACTTGGCTATTTATGCGTGCCCAGTTTCAAAAAAAAAGGAGTTATGGACTGAGCTTGAAAACTTTGCTAAAGCTCATGACAAACCTTGGCTCGCGATGGGTGATTTCAATGATACCCGCTTCCTCTCCGAAAGAAATGGTGACAGCGAGGGTATGCGAAGAAGATGTAATCGGTTTAATTCCTGGATTGAAAATAAAAACTGGTTAGACTTGGATTTCACGGGTCCTTTGTCTACTTGGTCTCGAGGCAATACGGTTGAGACAAGGCAGTGGGCACGCTTGGACCGTGCAATTTGCAATACAGAGTGGCGCCTAGCTTTTGCCGAAGGATCGCTCAAACACCTTGTCCAAAACCAATCGGACCATTGCCCTATTTTGGTAAGTACTAACGGTTTTGCACCTATTCCTAGAATGCTCAGACCGTTTCGGTTTCAAGCGGCCTGGCTAGAGCATAAACTTTTTTCGAAATTTGTGACTGATAATTGGGATAATGCTCAACCCCTTTTCCCTTACATCCATGATTTTGCTGATAAGTTGAATAAGTGGAACCACGAGATTTTCCGAAACATATTCGCAAAAAAAAGAAGCTTGGAGCGTAGACTATATGGAATTCAGAATAAAATTGCAAGAGGAGGACAAAATCATCTTTTCAAGCTTGAATTAAAACTGAAACAACAACTCGATGCTGTTTTACGAGAGGAAGAAATCCTCTGGTTCCAAAAGTCTCGTCTGGAGTATATCTGCGATGGGGACAGAAATACCCGTTTATTCCATCTGAGCACCATCATAAGGAGACGTCGGAATAAGATTGAAAGTCTTCAAGATGGGTCGGGGAATTGGGTGTCGGACAGTGAGCATGTCAAGGCCATGGTGCTTTATTTTTTCAAAGGTATTTTTGTGGGGCAGCCTTGGAATGTTGATCTCTCTGGTGTGACAACGGGTTTCTTTCCTCAGATTTCGGGTGATGATAAGATGGCGTTAAATAGGGCATATACAGTAGAGGAAATGCGGAACGCCCTAAGCCAAATGTCCACATATAAGGCGCCAGGACCGGATGGCTTCCAAGCTATCTTCTATCAATCTCAATGGGAAACCGTTGTTCCAAGCCTGAGTCGTCTTATTTTTCAAGTTCTTCATTCGAATATGTTTCCAGAGGGGCTGGGTGAAGCTTTTATATCCCTTATTCCGATAAACGAGCATCCGCAGTTGGTGTCACATTTCAGACCAATTGGTTTGTGTAATGTGGCCTACAAATTAATTACCAAAATGCTTGTTAACCGGCTGAAATCGCTTCTACCCAAGTTAATTAGCCCTATGCAAACGAGTTTTGTACCCAAGCGACAGATCACTGATAATATTATTCTCGTCCAAGAGGTTCTGCACTCAATGCGTATGAAGAAGGGAAAGAAAGGTTTTATGGCGCTGAAGTTAGACCTTGAGAAGCTAAGGCTTATGATAAACTTGAATGGCCCTTCATCGAGCATACTCTGATTGATATGGGTCTACCGGTTCACATGGTTAAAACTATTATGCTTTGTATCCGGTCGACAAATCTGAGTATCTTGTGGAATGGTGAAAGAACTGAAAGTTTTGTGCCAACAAGAGGGATACGACAAGGGGATCCCCTATCCCCGTATCTATTCACTATCTGTATGGAAAAATTGAGCCACCTTATTGAACAAGCGGTTTTTGACAATCAATGGAAAGGCTTTCCTACAAGCAAACTTGGTCCTGTCCTCACCCATCTTTTTTTCGCGGACGATATAATTCTGTTCGGAGAAGCTTCGGTAGGACAAGCTAGGAGTATTACGAAGTGCCTGGATGCTTTTTGTCGAGCCTCTGGACAGTCGGTAAGCCTAGCCAAATCAAAGGTGTATTTCTAGCCGAATGTCACCGAGGAGAGCATGACTACGGTCACGGCTGAACTGGGTATAGCTCGAACGGATGATCTCGGAATGTACTTGGGTATGCCTACTATCAACGGTAGGGTAACGAAGGAGACTTTCGAATTTATTTCTCGTAAGATTGATCAAAGATTGTCCGGGTGGAAAACGAAAACACTGTCTATAGCAGGCCGTGCAACACTTGCCCAATCTGCGCTCTCAACAATCCCGTCTTATGCGATGCAAGCAGCACGGATCCCTAGAGCTATTTGCGATGACATAGATAGGAAAACCCGTAGATTCCTTTGGGGAGGGGATGAGGACACTCGGAAAATGAGTCTTGCTTCGTGGGACATGGTAACCGAAGAGAAGGGGCGAGGTGGTCTTGGTTTGCGGTCGATGAGGCAGGCAAATACAGCCTTCATGGCAAAAATTGGATGGCGCCTTGTTGCTGAACCAAATACAGTATGGGCGAGAGTCCTACGCTTCAAATACTGTAATGGCCGGTGTGACAGACATATTTTTGAGGCAAGAAGGAATAGCTCCAACTTGTGGAAGGGAGTGGTTGAGGCGGTGGACGTTATAAAAGAGGGGACTAGCACATCCATCGGTAATGGCAAACAAACTAATTTTTGGAAGGACAAGTGGGCTCTGTCCAAGCCTTTGGAAGCAATGACGGAAGTTACGATCCCACAGCAGCTCCTCACGGCAACAGTGGAGGATATGTGGGATACGGACTTGGGTTGGAAGTGGACTGTTTTTGCCGAATTCTTACCGAACCATGTTTTGCATACGATTGCGTCGTATGAAGTATATCCGGGAGATGAAAAGGAGGATCAAGTGTACTGGGCAGCGAGTGCGTCGGGTAAATTCACAGTGAAATCCGCTATCCAAATCATCCGAAAACAGAATGGTGCGAAAACGGAGCTGTTTTGGAAGCTTCCATGGAAGACTTGGGCTCCACAACGTATGCGTGTTTTCCTATGGCTTCTTCTCCATGACCGGATAATGTCCAACACGAATAGGATGAAGCGTGGACTAACGGATAATCCATGTTGTGATAGGTGCCCCGCCATCGAAGAGTCCGCACTACACATACTGAGAGATTGTAGCGAAGCGAAGAAAATATGGGATTTTTTCCCGACAGCTCGTACCCAAATATTCAGGAATTTAGCAACAATACGAGAGTGGATCATTTATAATTTATCTCCTGGGAGTGCGCCTAATATAGAGAATTGGCCGTCGAAATTCACGGTGGTAGTGTGGTGGCTATGGAAATGGCGTAACTTACGTATTTTTGAGCAGGAACAATTATTTGGTCTCAATAAATTCAATTTCCTCATGCTCAGATTGAAGGAGGTCGTACAAGCGCGAGAAAGTAGAGTCGTGGAGTTGGGTACTGAAGTGTCGAGGAAAGAGGTGTTCGTTAGATGGCTAGCACCACCAGAGGGCTGGGTAGCTTTAAATGTAGACGGGGCTTCTAAAGGTAATCCGGGTTCAGCAGGTGCGGGGGGTATTTTCAGAAGTTCGTCTGGAAGAATTCTGGGAGCTTTCGCGGAAAAGATAGGTGAGGCTACGGTAACAAGGGCAGAATTATTGGCTTTAAGACGGGGACTGATGATCGCTTTGGAACTCAAGCTTGAGCGGCTCATAATTCAAACGGACTCAACAACAATTGTGGGATTTATGGAGCGTCCGTCAAATGCCCCGTCTGCCCATTCACATATGATTAATATCTGTCAATCCTTTATTCGTGACTCTCAATGGAGGGTGGAAATTCATCATACCTACCGAGAGGCCAATTCTTGTGCTGACTGGTTGGCTAACCAAGGTGTTATTCAGGCCCACATGCTCATTCGATACGACCTATCCAACATACCGCAACCAGTGTATAGGCTCGCACAACAAGACATAAGCGGTGTAGCATGGCCTCGGATGGTTCCGGATACCGTCGCTATCTAGCTTGCGTTTTGTCTCTTTTATAGCTTGATAGGCTATGTTTGTGTTCATGTTTTTTTTTTCTTGCTTTTGCGTTTTACTTTGTTTTGTTTTGTTGTTGTTTTAAGTTTCGGGTTTATACCCTCTCCTCTTTACCAAAAAAAAAAAAAAAAAAAAAAACTTTGATCCTATTGATGAAGTTTCACTTAACGGGTCATAAACGACTTTTGTTGCATCTTAGCCTCGTTGGTCTAACCTTGTCAAATTTGACGAAGATCGACTCTAGTATTCGTTAACAAATACTCATTTGTGACCATTTTTATTATCACAAATTCTTATTTGTAACGGAAATATCCGTCGCAAACTTGCAACGGGTCAAATATAATCCACTTTAGTAGAAAAAGACCAGCCATTTGATATTCTCTATGCTTTGTCTTATATATTTAGGTGGGTTAACTTGATTCGTTATAAGGTTGCAACGGATATATTTGTCGCAAGGGAGACTTTTATAAACTACTCCCTCCAATTTTTTCATCTCATTTGTTTTTAGAAACTTTGAAATAAGTTAGAGCATAACAAATTTTATGTTATGAAATAAGAATATTTATATTTATTATCAAGAAATCTTTTGTAAAAAAATAATTTCAATAGAAAAAAAAGGCGTATAAGTGTAAAAACACGGCCGTACATCTTGGAGACCGCAATAAAGTAAATAGGGAAAAAACAAATAAATAGAGAAAATATAACTAATACAATAATTTTTTTGGTGATGAGGGTGTTAAATTCCGGAGCAACCAATACAGTATTTGATAAATACTACTCCCTCTGAGTTTCCATGATTGTTCCTTTTGCTTTATACCCAAAAAATAAGAAAATCATTCTAAACCACACAAAACACCCTACCCCACACCCAATTCATTTCGGACCACAAAAAAGTTACTAAAAAAGGAAATAGGAACAATCACCAAACTCGCACCAAAAGGGAAATAAGAACAATCATGGAAACTCAGAGGGAGTACGTAGTACTTGTTTCAAATCCAAATGATATATTTGCTTTTCACGGTTGTCAACGCACAATTTACATGGTTCATATTTTTAGCTACGTATTTGCAAAAATTATAAAAGATATATTTTTAATATACTTATAAAAATGAATCAAACAAACCACATAAATATATTTTCTCTTATATATTAAATAAATAAAAAAAATTTAAAGGCTCACCTGTAAATAGTGTACAAAAAAAAAAATGTACGTTTAGATAAAAATGGATGCGTGAAAAATTATGAATTATTTTTCGGAATTACTTTTTCACATACGAACTTTACTCTTTCACATACATTTTTTCATAAAATTTCCATATAGTACCCTTTCTTCAAAACAAACCCTTTTTCCTAAACATATAGACAAAACAACTTTATATATGCATCTTTGCCCTAAAATTGAATCAATTGCCCTAAAATTGAATCAATTGCTCTAAAAACTTAAAGAATTGATTACAATTGTGCAATTATTGAAGTAATATTGTTTATTTAACGATTATTAGTAAGTTATATGGAAATTATTAAATTTGTATTTTACTGAAATTATATATAGCGGTTAACTGTGATGGTCGATGTCGACATCCATCGGATTGTCGCGCGTCTGTCAGCCTTTAGTGTGATTTGTTTATTGTATTGCGGGGATCGGCGTGCTGTTGCTGTATTGCAATTGTGTTGCTGCCGTCAACTGCATTTCCTTTCTTTATTTTTTCTTTCTCTTTAAATTTCACGTATTTTCTTTCTAATTTGTTTTCTAATTTTTGTTTCTTTTTTGATTTTAGTTTTAGTTCTCTGTTTTTTTTAGTTTTCGTTTTTCGATTTTCGTTTTTTAGTTTTTGTGAGGTAGGGGAACGTTGGTGACAGAGGGGCGGTGAACGGAGTTGGTGACGGAGGGGCGGTAAACGGAGTAGTTAGTTTAAGGAGATGAAAGAAGAGAGAGAAAATTGACTGTGTGGACGATAAAAGAAATGGCAGGGGTATTGTGGTAAAATCTGTATGTAAAAGAGTAACATTCGTATGTGAAAAAACACGTCCCTTATTTTTCTATTATAAAATCATCATATTTTTGCGAGGATACCTACCCACTCTGAGGCTTGATAGCTGACTGCGCAACTTATAAATAGAACTTACTTCCTGCCACTACCAAATTTCTGTAAACAATTCAAAATGTCGATGCAAAATCTAGTCAAGGCATTCAGAAACCAAGCTCCATCACTAACTCTAAATCAAAAGATCGCAAAACAAGTATGCGAATCTCTATCATCATCATCTTCTTCTTCATCATCCTTTAAGAAATCGTATCCACTCAATTCTGACATTATTCAAACTGTTCTTGCTGACTCAAACGTCCCAATTTGGAATTGCTTGCGCTTCTTCAAAATATTACAAAACAATCCTTCTTTTTCTTCTCATAAACCCGACCTCAAAGCCCATCTTACACTCATTTCTAGATTATTGAAAACCCAAGATTTCGTAGCTGCCCGAAATTTCATACATTCTCTATCTCTTGATCGAAATCTCAAGTGCCCGGTTTCAGATATGGGCTCTATTTTGGAACAATGTGGTGGTACTAGTTGTGTTGTTGCGAAATATTATGATTTGTTGATGAGGGTATATGCTGATAGTTCGCGGTTTGTTGATGCATTCCAGGTGTTTGATGAAATGTCTGGAAGAGGTATTTTGGTTGAGGAGAAGACTTGTATGGTTTGTTTGATGGGACTGAAGAGGTGTGGAAGATTTGATGAATTGATTGTTTTTTTTGGGAAGATGGTTAGGAATGGTGTTAAAGTGACTGTTCATTCGGTGTCGCTTTTGGTTGATTGTTTGTGTAAGAAAGGAGATGTTAAGAAGGCGATGGAATTGGTACGTGGAGCAGGTGGTTCGGGGATTGAAATGAATGCGTATGCGTATAACTCGTTGATACAGTTTTATATGAAGAAACAGGAGTTTAAGAAAGTTAATGAAGTGTTGAAGGTAATGGAGGAATTGAATATAGCACGAACTGCGGCCACCTATACGCTTTTAATAGATGGGTATGTGAAGAATGGGATGATGGAGAAGGTGGAAAAGGTGTATGAGGATTTGTGTGAAAGTGGGGTTGAACCGGATCTGTATTTGTACACTGAATTGATCAGTTGGTATTGCAAGAAAGAAGATTTAAAACAGGCATGTCGGTTATTTGACGAAATGACAGGAAAAAATGTCGCTCCCACTGCTCACACTTATGGAGCTTTGATAAATGGTTTATGCAAGAGTGGACGTTTGGACGCTGCAGAGATGCTTTTGAATGAGATGCAAAGCAAAGGGCTTGAACTAAATCATGTGATATTTAGCACATTGATAGATGGTTACTGCAAAGGAGGTCAAATCGATGAAGCAATGAGATTGAAGGGTATCATGGAAAAGAAAGGATTTGTGCCTGATGCATATGTATATAATAGTATAGCAAGTGGGTTGCATAAGTTGAATCAAGCTGAAGATGCAAAAAAGTTTTTGCACACAATGGTCGAGAATGGGTTGAAACTAAATACCGTGAACTACAGTACTTTGGTTGACATATATTGCAAGGAAGGAAATTTTGATGAAGCGAAGAGGATTATAAGAGACATGGAGAAAAAGGGAGAGGGTCCTAATGTCCTCACTTACAACTCTTTGATTGACGGGTACTGCAAGAGTGGTAGATTAAAGGAAGCTCGTGCATTGACGATTGAAATGGAGGGAATGGGATTGATACCTGATGTTTACACATATACGTCACTGATGCATGGTGAATGTGTACATGGGAAATTAGATTGTGCACTGAAAATGTTCAATGACATGTCTTCAAGGGGGTTGCTTCCAAATGTTGTTACTTATACAGCGATGATTTCAGGGTTATGCAAACAGGGGAGATCCGATGAAGCTTTTAAATTGTATGATCAGATGATAGAGGCAGGCTTTACTCCAGATAGTAAAGTATATGTTTCACTTGTGGGAAGCCTTCATTCAGATGAAACATAGGTTTTAAAAGTCATTGAGCGATATTGTTTTGTGCCCGTACATTTATGTCATACTAGCTCTGGCAATCAGTCGTGGAAAAATTGGCCACTGGACTTTGTGTGCTTCTGCCTTCCTCCCATCATGAAACCAGATAGTTTTCATGAATGCTTGGATGCTTTGAAACTATGATATCCTCTAATGAGCCTATTACCACAGATTGTGGCCGTTGTAGCATAGATTACATTTTTGACTTGTTGACAAGAAGCATTCTCTACTGATAGCAGGAGCGGGAGTTGTTCGAGTGCTAAAGATGCTTTGAAACTATTGGCTTCTGTACCACTCTCAGACCATTCGCACTTTGGCTCATTAGGGAACTGGCCTGCACTAACAAATTATTGGGTGAGAAGTTCTGAACTTCTTTCTCCTTTCTGGTTCTTGTTCTTTGGACAAGGGTTGTGGTCTTGTCAGTTTCATAGTAACTGGTAAAAAGGTACATTATACAGCATCGGGTTGTGGTGTCTCTTTACCAGCTGAATCCCATAAGCCGGTAGGGGATAACTAACAGCAATTTATGGTGATTATATTGCTAAGGGAGCTTAACATTTTATTCTAGGCGATAACTAAACAGCAATTTACTTGTGTTATTCCCAAATGGCATTGCGTATGATTGTTTGTACTCCCTTGGATGTCCTATCTGAACTGAATGACTTTCTGAATATCAGTGTAACAACGAATCTCTGGTGCCGTTTATGAGCTTCGTTCATCAATATTGTATGATTTACTGGCACAAACGCACAATGGTCATCAGTCCTCAGAGATGCCAAGGTTTATTTTCTCGGCTAGATGCCAAGTCGCCATTATCATAATATTCATGATGCTGAAAAGGATTACAGTACTGTGCTCTGAGTCTCTGACTGCCCCACTGGGTCTGCCAAAGAGTCATTCATCGCAAACTGGAAACCCAATCATTCTTAGTGGACTTTGCACTTGAAGCTCTCCTTTTTTTAGTAGAATCCTCAATTCGGCTGACTTCCTGATGCCCTACCAATTTTATTGATAGCTCAGCTTGGGATGTGATTTGAGCTGGCAAACTAAGCACCAGTCCACGATGTGCTCAAACTTCTTAATGTCTGAAAATATGCTCTCGCCCATTCTACTCGTCTGCACAAATTTTGTCGCGTTTTGTTCTATAGGTCTCCTCCCATGAATTCTAAGGAAACTCTCAAGTGTTCTTGCTCGTGACTTCGTGAAGCATCCAGTACCGATGTACTCAAGAACTGCATATTCATCCCATAGTTGGTATACATATGCAGGATTATGTTATGTCAAAGTACAGGTTGTCCAGCAGAAAGTGTCGTATACAACTTTGCTCAACTGAGTGCGAGTATATCCTTTGAATCTTTCACCAGTCCTGTAAATCTGTAATGTAGGCCAGGACTTGGGACGTAGATAGGGTGCTGATTTTGAAAGGGCATGAACTAACTGTAAGCCTAGCACACCGTTCTTCATTTTTTGCATAAGCCATCAGGTTGTACCCAAGAAAACAAGTGTTTACGAAAGAACAACGTGAGCGCTAGTGAAATTTTGAGCGGGAGACAACCTTTCGCACTTCGCAAGCTAACATTCGCAAAACTACTTCCCAAAATCAATGGATTGAAGTTAAGGATTTTTCCAAATCATTGTTTCAACTTCCCAGTGACGAGTTTTAGACAACCTCCAAGGGCTCGAACCATGATTTATCTTCTCCAACATATTCTCTTTCATTATTTTTCACTCCACTATCATTCCTCAACTTCTCAATTTTTTTTTGCTATTACGCGATACACAGGCTGTCATCTTTAAATGTCTTGCAAGAAGCAATTGCTCGACTGGAACAGTTCATGTAAAAGAAAAGTTGAGCTAAACAAATAAGAAACTCATTCATATCATAGAGGTGGAGCCTTCAAAAAAATTTACACGCTCAGAGGGGTGAAATGGTCACTCAGCAACTAATGATATAAAAGGTCAAACCACCATCGACTGACATATTCCGCTTCAGAAATGCCTTCCATTTAACAATTGTTATGCGTTTATGTCAAGACGGCCTCCCACGGTGGCCCAAGGTAGACATAGTCTTTGCAGATTTGTGATGCTGCCTCCAAAAAATCATGCTCCTTCACGCCTTGGATGCACATAGCCTCCAGCGTATTTAAGTGTTTCATACCCTCAGTAAATCCTCCACAATGTTGGACAAAGATTTCCGCCTGAAACAAACCGTGTGAAAATGCACAGATAGATTAACCAGGAAATTGAATTATTTCACTAACAAATACTTTGGTTAAAGGGCAGTCTAACAAAGTCGATTATAAAGTGCCAAGAAAAACATAAGGTTTCACTATGGTTGCCCCTTCATCATTGCAAGTCTGAAGCACAAAACAATTGAACTTGTTATGCTCAAACCAGCAAGGTCAACTACCTCCATCCCCAATTTAACTAATTATCTGTCATAACAATCCATAAATGGATGTCAACAATTTTGATCCATAATGTTTCCAAATGTATGTATAGACACAACGTAAATATATTGCACCATGCAGGGGAGATTTCTCTACTTAACAACACGGATAGCATAAGGAATACACGAGCGACTGAGGGATAGCGGACTTGATGATTTCAATAAGCAGGATATGAACTCCTTTTCTATCTGGTGAATTATTTGTAGTAAAGCTCTTACACATAAGAAACAGATCAAGAAGTAAAGTGAGAAGAGTAGGCATGTCCGTACCAACCGATATACGCAATCCGTAGTCTGTTCGCTGAATATCAAGGAATCAAGAGGAGGATTCAGCATTGATGGTACCATCATATCACCAAATAGAACCTTTACTATTTTGTACACACTATCGTCTGTATGCAACCTATGATTAAGTTCTTGAGCTAAGTCCCTCCAAGCTGCTGCCTCTTTCTCAGGATCTTTAGCATTGCATATCTAAAGACAAGAGGACACATTATTGTACTTTGTATACCAGAATGTAAGAATTCAGTGAACAGAAACAAATACATCACACACCGCAGCCCAATAACAGTATACATCAGCATAGCAGTCAGGGACGGAAGAAACACGTTTAAGCATATGATCCAGGACAGGATTCACAGTTGCCTTATAATCAACATATGGATAGCTTCTATTGTAGCGATCTATGTGCAGGTACGAAAAAAGAACTTCAGGACGATAACATGCATGCTCAGATGCTTCAGCAGGTCCCGCCTGCCAGCCAAATAACAAGATGGCCACCATGACAAGTATGAGTCCAACTCTTGACCTATAACAAGTAAGTGAAGGAAATTGCTGATCAGAAAGTAGACAACAGCTACAGCAAAACAGAGAAATAACATGAATGCCACTATGAAAACCAATAATGATGCACAACAACATTAAATGACTCCCCTTGTACAGTTTTGGTGATAAACTAACACGGATAAATGGAGGGTCATGGAGGCCGCAATGTCCATGACATGACAGCAAATATAAACATACGAGAGCTAATTGTTGACCGTAAATTGACATGGGCATGCGTACAATTTGTTGTATAAGCTAGCTGAAAGCAGCAAAGAGACAAACCAAATGATCAAATATGGAAGCTAAGAGGTAAAAATCAAATCAATTCAGCAAAGATTATTGGTTCGACTGTTAGAGTAGCAAAACAAATTTGTAAGTGTTTTTGACCCAACAATCACAAGCTAAGTGAAACACTAATTTTGAGGGAAGCTGAAAAACAAGTCTAAAAACTAAAACTGACTGTCAATAATAGAAGTGCGAAAATGGAATAGACGTCGTTTGGGCTTATATGGTTATATGTTATATTAGATGATTCTTTTTATGGATTAGGGTCCTTTAGCATAATTCATAAGTTTATCTACTAATTCTGTTAGTTTGGTAAATCGCAAATTCAAGCAGATTGGAGCTTAATATGTAGTGGCGGAGCCAGGATTTAGGGTTAGGGAGAGAGCGAATTTCAGCGGGGCGAGCAAGTCAAAAGGGAAACTGGGAAAGTCGAAATACTTTTGAAAATTTTAACCAAAACTTCCAAATTTTTCATTGCCCAGTGGGGCATACGTATAATTAAAAGAAAAATCATGAACTAACATAGAAATCAAATGACACAAATTCTACCATAAGAGATTTCACACGTGAGATCATCTGTTTTTATAATAAGTTTCTCATTTAATACGATCAAATGAAAATCATACTAAAATCATAAATTTAACTTGAAAACAACAATCGCTTACAATTTCATATCGTCTCCAGTTGTATTGGATTGAAACAGCTTCAAATTTAATTTCTACACACAGAAACCCTAAAATCACAGATAAGCAGAGGAATTAGGGTAATCAGTAATGGTGCAAGATTAGAGAATTACAATAACAATGATAGCAGAAACGACGTAAATCGACGGATGCTTTGAGGGCAAAATTAATGTATCATCATTTAATATATTAAAGCAACCGCCGGTAGCTATTAGGTGACGTGTCGCTCTCATATCGATCGACCGTATAAAATATAACAGTAGTTCTCCTGTACGACGGTCTCATCCGTGTCTTTTTACAAAATGTGACCATTTTGTGGTAAAATGTGACTACTTTTTGATAAAAAGTGACCACTTCTGAAAAATAGGTCATTTTTTTGAGTAAAAAGTTGGTCACTATTTACTCAAAAGTGGTCACTTTCTAACTGGTCGCACCGTGCGACGGTCTTATACAAGTTTTTGTGAAAATATAAATATGTAAAACAAAAACTACCGACTCATCGGAGGATTCGATCCTGGGACCTATTGTCAACAATAGGTCCGTCTTAACCACTAGATTAAGACATCTTCGATATCACCCTCTCTAATTTGTAAAGGTTATTTCGTCCACACTATTTTCCATTTGTCTCGAACTTTTCGCCATCTTAATTTCTTGAATATTTCCTAAACTGTAAAAATAGTACTATGTACTTTTTATCAACTTATACTTTTAATTTCCTCATAAATACCAGATTTTTGCAAAATATTTAATATCAACCATATTTTTTGGTAATTATCATATAATAGTTTTTTTTTAACAATTATTAATCACGGCATGTTTTTAGACATGATCGATTTTATGAAACTATTTTTTGGGTCAAGGGTACGAAGGGTCCGGAAATTTAAGGTGAAAGAAAACAATTTGATGAAGGTAATCTAACTATTAATGTAGTGGAAGAACATATTCAATATTTGTAATGTTTTTTAGCATATGTGAGATATTAAATTTTGTATTATTTACAAACAATTTAATTACTTTTGAACATCATTTATTAAAAGAGGATTTTTGAAAATAATTAATTTTTGTTATATTTAGCCATCTCTACGAAATATCGAATAATTTGTGATAATTTTCATATTATTTCTACTATAGTCTTTTAATTACCCGGTAATTCCTTTTTTTTTCTGTCATTTTTCTTCGTCGGAGTCGTTTTAGGTTATACGTTGTTTTTGTAGATGTGATCTAATTTGGGGGATTAACTTAACTTACTTAGTTTGACGATGACAGATTCGATTAATGGTAAACGACTTAATTTGCGAAAATGATTTGGGTGTTTAGCGTGAAAAAGGCTCAATTATTTTTTGTTGGCTCAACGAAGCACGCACTTAGTCGCATTACAATAGAGGGGAGGGGGAATCGAACCTAGGACCTATTGTCCAGGATAGCTCCGTGTTCACCACTGAACAAAGACATCAAAAAGACTCAATCAATTATTAGACTATGCAATTCTCCAAATTAACTAATTAAGAAATAAACTTGATTAATGGTGGCAGGTCTATCTCCAAAGAAAATCAAGATGACATCATTATTTGGTATTGTTTCTTATTTCAGTTGTGTTTGCTTATGATTTAAGGTGAAATCTAAAGATGTTTAACTTAGTTGATTATGAAATGACTGAATATCGAAAATTAGGGGTCGTTGTTTGATTTTTAATCCAAAAATTATAGTCGGAGTGATCCGAGATTAATGGTTGCAGAGGAGTTAAAAGATTCTATGCACACGTTCGATTAGTGCAATACCATCTCTTTTTGATGTCTTCACATTTTATTTTTTTTATCTTCTTTGACATTTAGTTTTTTAGTTGTTGAATTTGTAGTGTTCAATTGTTCATATTCAGTTATACCAACATTTGACCCTCTTATAAGGTCATTATTACAGTTAGTTTCACCTTGCATAAATAGCTCATCTAGTAGACCCTACAACCCTACCAACATCTTTTAATAAGTTAGCTCCAAACTACTAAGCTTTAGAGGAAGGAGTTGAGAGTTTTCACAATTTTTAGTTTGCTTAGTAATAGCCGCTAACAGCTTTAACAGAATAAAGCCTTAACAGAATAAATAAAGTTGGCTATTGAAGTCTTGAAGAGGACGATAATGAAAATTTTAGTTAGGTAACTAGGGTTAGACCGTTCTTATAGATGAATACGAAGTAAGTGATTTGTGTATCCAACACGAATACGTGTCCAGGTGTCGGATTTGACTATTATATGAAAAAATATCATGTTTTTGGTATAAAATTCAGTATCCAAGTGTCATACCTATGTCCGAGTGTCCAGTGTGCGATTGTCTGCGCAATATAGCTATAAGTATTGGTTGTAAAATTATGGTTATGTTACTATCAATTATACGACTACCAAATTAGGAAATGATCATTTTTAATTTGATTTAATCATTGTGAGACTACTATTTTAAGGCATACACCCTCCGACTCTAAATCATTCCATTTTTCAAAATTCCTAATGTGGATTTTGAACAAATAGGTCAATTCAAAGGAATTAGACGGAATAATATGTACTAAATTTTATTACTCCGTATATTTTAATTTGTTTCACCATACCAAATTAGCTAATACATATTGGAGGGCTCGAATTTTGTATACTCCGTCTTAGTTTGTAAAGGCGCGCCTCGAGTGCGCTTAAGATGCTCCATGGATGAGACACAAACCAAATCTCGCCTTGGTGCAACTTAGATTTCCTAGGACACATTAAATGAGACTTAACAGATTATTTGAAATCTAATAAACCCTAGAACTTTCCAGAATATGCTACTGCATAAGCATTGCTGAAAATGCAAATTATCTCACAATTAGAAAGTATGAAGGTTACACTATATTAACATTTGGTGTTTGCATTCCAGGGAAACAACGAAGGGTGTCAAAGTTCAATATCAATTTGAAGGCACAAATGCAAGGAGATTGGATATGGCGTCATTAAAATGAGCTCTTTAATTCTTTGATTTTAGTACTCGGTGTGGCCTGTATCATACACCATTTACAATATTTCGTTGGTATTATATTTAGAATTACACTAATATGTTTGATATTGTTGTACTTGATGGAGTCAGTCTCATTATTTCTTTGATTTTGTACGTAATATAGAAAAATGACTATTTTAAACGAGATTTTTCTTACGATGAAAGAATAATGATTTGAATCATCTCTGTTTTTATTTCCGGATTATCATTCGGAAACAATCTCTATGTTTTGTTAATGCAACTGTAAAATTGAGTATCTCCGACCTCTTACATCATGGTTTATGGGAGTCATTCAGGTATAACGTAATATTGTACTTTTTCACTTTAACGATGAAATTACCCGTGTCGTCTTCCTCCTTTGATTTCCCTAAGGACTTTATTATCTTTACGTTTGTTTTGTCTTCAATCAATATTTAAGGTGTAAGAATGGATATCTATTTTTAAACTATTTATTGATTTTATACATATATATTCATTTATTTAAACATTTCCATATTTATACAAAATATTTATATTTTTGAGTTAAAACTGCCACCTACATAATTTTTTTTATACTTAGATTCATATTATACCCGTGCATTTATGCACGGGTTACACACTAGTACATGCATTCAATTTAGAGCCGAATGGGTGAGTGCTGGTCAAATGGCCCAGACCGGCCCATTTATTTCTGGGGCTGGGCCTAAAACGAGGCCTAAAAAAGCCCATTGTACATTTAGGGACAGATATGAACAAAGTTTTAGGCCCATTTTTCAGTCCGGCCTGATACAAAGATAATACTTCCTCCATTTATAAGTGTTCTTCCCATTTCATTTTGCATTTAGATTAAGGCAAACTAATAAATAAATGATAAAGTAATGAAAGGAAGGTAATAAGTGGGGTTAGTAATGAAAAGAGGGTATTTTTTGTAATAAAAAAATGATAAAGTTGTTATTTGGTTGTCTAAAATAAGAAAGAAAAGAAATGGGAAGAAAATAAGTAATTTGCCAAATAAGGGAAACTAGTTTTAGCCCGTGCAAAATTGCACGGATTTGGTTATTAAACTTGTTATTAAAAAACTTTAAGGAAATTATAAATTATTGAAATCGGAATTCCATAATTAATAAAGTACTAATCAATATCATAGATGAATGAAAAGTAACAAAGCTTATACGTAGGTTAACGACATCATAAATATTGGGGAATCTTTATTATCCCATTTCGAAATCATTATAAACAACATTAAAGTTTGATTTTTATACCGTTGTAATATTAAATAAGTAATTCAACACAATTCTTACATCAAAAACAAAAAAAAAATATTAATTTGATCATAATTATTTGGTTGGCAAGAACAAATTTATAATTGAAGTCTGAACACTAATTATATGTGATGTTACTCATTAAAATTAACTTTTAGCTAAATTATTTTTGATGAGTTTGGAAAGTCCGGAAATGAGAAATGAAGATAGTGGTGGGAAGTTTCAATGATCATGCAAACAATATAGGTCCCACATTTATTGAATTTTTGAAAAAAATAAAAGTTGAATATGATGATATGGGTGAAGGAAATTGCTTTAAATGTTTGTGGTTTAATGTAGATAAGATAAAATGGGAAGAAAATAGGAAAATGGAGGAAGTATATAACACAAATCTTTATACGGAGTATTATCTAGTACGAGCCGCTTAAATTAAAATTGCTTTGAGGTCCACAAACAGGAATCATAATCATAACTCATACAGACGGAATCTCTTAATATGGTCAAAGATAAATAAACAAAGGAAAATAAAATAAAATAAAATGATTATTAAAACTCAATTCCAACGATAATGCAGTACAGTATTGAGAGGGAGGGGAATTTGAGCCGTGGGTTGTGACTAATAGTTGAGACCTTTAGTTTTAATCACTAGATTAGAACCTCGTCGGATAACAATTGTTTTTAGTTGACAAAATTATAAGGCCCGGGAAACCCGCTTCAACCCGAAAAGGCCAGGATTTGGGCAGACCCTTTAAGCCCGTAGCCTTAGCCAGACCCGACTCGACCACTCAATTATTTTGACATGTAGGCCAGCTCAGCCCATGATAAACTCTAAATTTCAATTGTTTGATTTGCCTCGAGTTTTTTTTTTTTTTTTTTTTTTTTTTTTTTTTTTTTTTGTGCCAGGGGTAAAGAAAAGTTCATACATTTGGCATTTGACTCATATGGTCATATGCACTTTTACTAAAACGATAAGTTAAGATAAAACAGTAACTATATCGATTACAACGTAAGTGTTGCTGGCGTATAGCTCCTTGAGCTTGGAAACCACCATCTTCATCCTCAACTTTCGTAAAGGGCCGCACCAAACTTCCCAAATGACAGGACGAACCATCACTCTTCTCAACACCTGGAAGCCAACGAGCCCCTTGATCTATCGAATGAGAGCAAAGTGCACTTACGCCACAAGGACGTAGAAAGAAAGGGTGGAATATAGACCGTGAAAATCTTTGTCCAATGGAGAAACAACTCCTACACTTTGACACCCACTCACAACAGGCAAGTAAATCGTAGTCCAGAAAGGCGAGTAAGGAAATGACTGACATTGAGGAAAACCACTTGAGACGCCCCATGACCAACACAAAATCGGGAGGCCAGATAAAGATGGACACAACACATAACCGATATAAAATTACGATCAACATTATTATTCGAATTGATAAAACCAGCGATACAAACAAAAGAACCATTTAATAAAAACAACCACCACCGCATCCGACCCAACCAACAACACCCCCAACCCCTCAAACCACCCTACCCACCATGCCTCACAAAACAAGACAGCCCTCGTCCCTGATTTCACCACAACCAGAAAAGGACAGACACAACTTACCATCCAAAAGCAAACGACCGACTCGACAGACCACCATATCGACACTGAGACTCCAAATTCAAACGAACCCCCCCCAGGACCATCGGCTTACATGCAACAGACGAAACAAGAGGAGGACACAAACGACACAACTAAATCAGCATTGGGACCGATCAGTGGGGGAGGGGGCGAGGGGAAGGGGAAACACTAATACAGTCCCAAAACCGCGACCACATACAAAAAACCACATAAAAAGACGAGCTATACTCGTCAACAAGACAGTCCAACCTCAAACACGAGATCTTACCAGGGATAGGGGAAGGGGCGAGGGAGAAGGGAACACCCCTGGGTTGCATGCAAGACTTTCAATGACAGGACAGGGGAACGGAGGAACGGAACGACCTCAGAAAAATGACGTCTTCAACAACATGCCGCGCGCAAAGACGGCGTCAGATCCGCCAAAAAAGGGGGTGAGATCAGCACATAAGAGAGAGAAAACCATATGAGGCATGAACAATCGCCGGAGATAGGTCCAAATAAGAACCTATCTCCGGCGAAAGGTAGGAGGAGGAAGAGAGGGAGTGTGTGGAAAGGAGAGGCGGCGGCTCCAATTAATTTGGGTTTTTTTTTGGGGGTTTTTTAGAGAGAGGGGAGAGGATTTTTAAGGTCTTGGCTGCACTTGAATGCCGTTTATCTCTAGGATGTGATTTGCCTCGAGTTAAAGGGCCTTTATATCTTGATTACACGACTCGGTGTCTCCACTAATTTTTATTTTGTTTTTCAAAACATCGTTTTAGTTTGGGTATTAGATTTAAATTTTAAGTGTTTTTATAAAATAATAAGCCTTACTTGTGATGGGTCAAGTATTACCCATAGAAATAAATAAGACAAAAAGTAGAATGCATTGGGAATCCCAAATAATTTGTGTTTATGTTTCATATGAGTATTATCTGACACGTTACAAGCTTGTGACGGATATCGGCCGTCGTAAATAAAGATTTGTGTTTATAAAAAACAAAATTCACTTGACAATTTTAGTATTATAAATTCCAAAATAACATATAACCTTTAATAAAAATACTATTACAATATGAAAATTACAAAAAAGAAAAAAAAAAAAACAATAAAAGAGGTGAGACAAGCTCCAAGTCGAGCCTTGTTGAGTTTGGCATTGACTCAAATTTCCGCATCCTCGACTCGAGCTAGGTTTTGTGGAGCACGCATCGAGCTTTATTTGACTGAACCGATTACGCAAGTCCGGAGAGGCGGATGCCATCAGTTGCCATGGTATACGCATTCTGTGCATGAAACGCTAGTGGAATCCAAGTGAGAAAGTCTTGATACTCACTACTACCCTCCCCTTCCGCCTCCCCTTCTTCCTTCTCACCCTCACTTTCCTCTTCACTTTCCCCTTCCTCCACCTCCTCTTCCGCCTCCTCGTATGACTCGCCGTTATCCTCACCACTTCTTCTGCCACGTTGTTGCCGCGTTTTCTTATCTTTTCTCTTCTTCCACATCTCATAAGCCACTGGTCCTAAGACTCCCAAGGCTCCTAACGCAACTAAACCCACAGTCCCCTTCTTCATTTCCACACCACCAGTTTGATCATTTTTCTTGCTCAACAAGTCTTGTGCCTTCTTCACAAGGTCTTCCTTGTCAGATGCAGAGAATGCCTCTGCAGGAGTAGGGGTGGAATCCTCGTCTTTACCATTCTTCGTGTGAAATAATTCCCCGGCCTTGGCTCTCAACCTCTCTCGTTTGGAACGCTTTGGCGCCTCGTTCGGGGGCATGGCCGCCATTGGAGCTGAGGTTAGCTTGGATTATTAAAGTTATTAGACGAAGGTTACAAAGATATTTAGATAAGGAGTTTTAGGGTGCATGTATAATTCTTTGAGGGGGTGCAAGTCTATATATCTATATATATAGATATATCTATATATATAGATATATCTATATAACTACGGAGTATGCTTACTTTTTCTTGTACATCGAATGATCATTTTCAATTAGAATGTCAATACTTAATAGACGTGTGGGGGACTTTTCCATCACTATTTGTATTTGACCTAACCATATATTCCTTAATTAGTTTGTGCATTAATTAATCTATACTTTAAAAGATACTCCCTCCGTCCCGGTCATTTGTTATCTATTTCTTTAAATGGGTGTATCAATGAATTGTTATCTATTTCTAAATAGGGTAAGTTGGGGCAAGTGGGTCAAGTGTTCTTTATTTAATTATTGTGTAAGTGAGTTTTTTGTTCTTTATTTAATGTTACTTTTGTGTACCTTTCAACCTTTCCTTGGTCTTTGTGTAGAATACAATAGATAACAAATGACCGGGACGGAGGGAGTATAATTATATAGACAAATGTAAGAAAGTTTAAATACATAGAAAATAAGTTAATTTAAATTTGAGTTTTGAAACATTTTTAGGAAAAAAAATGCGATATAAGAGACTAATTTTAGTAAAAAATGCTTCTCAAGGAAATAATTTCTTAAAAATATTCAAAAGAAAATATTTTAAAAAAGTTGATTTAAAAAGAGAGTAGAATCTAATTTACTAAATATTTTAATAATGAATTCTAATTTTAATAGTGCTTGTTAAGTTGAAGAAAGAGGGATTTTTTTTTTTTTTTTTTTAGGGAAGAGGGATTAGTATATAGCGAGTGGATGAAATAAAGAATGAGCAGTTTACTAGTCATAATGTTTAAGCTGAAACTTGGGAGCATGTCTTGTTATGTTGTTAAGCCATCGCCCTTAGCTAGTGGATGAAATAAAGAAGGTGCTCTTTACTAGTCATAGTGTTTGAGATGGAACTTGGATAAAGGTATTGTATGAATTGAGATTCTAAGGATCATCGATATAATTAAAATCGTGAGAATTTCACTTTACGGAATTTGTTTTTAAAAAATAATGACATATTTGGATTCGTCGTAGAATTTTATAGTTATTTTTGGCAATTCTATAGAAATTATAGTTAGATAACATATTTTTTGGTCCAAAAATTATAAATTATTGACGGAAATTAAGGCAAAATACATTATTATTTTTCATGTACATAGCAGTACTGATGCGAAATGCGGAAGCGGAATAACAAACAAAATAAAACAAAAGGATACTCGCCTTGAATGCATGTGCGTGTACAATTCAAGTCAATGAGATATTTATTCGGTGCTAGACCTATAGCACGTGTAAATGTGTAATGGTGAGAATATTGAACCTATTGAATATTACTTGGGCTAAAGCTTGATCATGTCAAACTCTAACAATTTGTATCGATTAAATCAATTCACGAATTACAAACTTGTAAAACGCATTTTTTTTTTCTTTCTTTTTTTGAATTATTTAATTAGAATACTCTAAACTATTAGTAGGTTTCTCAAATTAGTCCAAACTACAATATAACTGACGTTACACTCAACTATCACTTTCCTTAACTTCTAATAGAATTACGTTATTTTACGTTTTTTTAAGAGTAAATTAACAAAAACTCCCTTCAAAATACCACTTTTTAAAATTAACTCCCTTATGAAAACTTTTTAATTTTTTACCCCCAAAACATACACTCTAATCAAAATTTGCACCCTAAGTGACTTTCCGGTGAAAAATATTAATTTATGACCGATTTACCCTTATTTTAGTTTTAACCTAACAATTACCCTATTGACTCTTCATTTCAATGCTCTCTCAAACCTCAGTAACTCTTTTGTTAGCGGTTCGCGGTGGGAGATTGACTCGATTTCTGTTAGCGGCAAACTCTGATGATGTCGTGCCCTCCGAGTCGACAGTAAAGGAGAAACTGTCATCAGACCTACAAATACTTTCGCGGCGAAAAGCCCCTGAAGCTAAACATTTGCCGTGTTGCAGAAGCACCATAGCCTCCCTCCATTAACCCTAGAAGCACCATAGCATCCTCCATTTTTGGGTTTTAAACCCTAATTTCTGGGTATGAAAGCCTAATTTCTGGGTTTTAATCTCAATTTTCTAGGTTTGAAATCTCAATTTTCTGACTTTTAATCCATATTTTCTCGGTTTCAAACCCTACTTTTGTGTGCTTGGAATCCTAATTTATGGGTTTGAAACCCTAATCAAAAATAAACATGAAGAGCCCTACTTTTTATTTGATACGGAGAAATAGAAAAAAGGAAGAGAGTAGCTTTCTAAGAAAAAGAAAGGTTTTTCATTGTGGCTATTCACCATATGGGCAGGTCGGTTATTCACTTCTGGTATGTAATATCCATCCCCAGAAATTCTTAATTAAAGGATGCAAGTTTCGAGAATAATGATAAGAGGCGCGCTACCCATTTCATAATCTGGATAATCAATCTCTAGTTAAGCGACTTCTTCAGAGAGAGACTCCCCTTGGTTTGGTTGGTTTGATGCAGCATTTAGACTCGTTTGAGATTCTTCGTCTTACCACAAAGGAAGAGAAGTGCCATTACGAGCTTAGATGGGGTTAGAATTAGTAGAGATGAACATACCTTAATTTGGGGAAAGTTGAGGAAATTTGAAGAAGGGATGTATGAAGATGAATGTAAGTAGGAAGATGAATGTATAAAGATGTATGTATGAAGATGAAGGGATGTATGAAGATGAAGGTCTGAAGATGAATGAGGTAGAAGGGCAAATTCGTCCAAAAAATACAATTAAATTAAGAATATTCGATTTTTGACGGAATATGCTCCTGTGCGTCAGTTTGGGTGCAAATTTTGATCAGAGTGTATGTTTTGGGGGTAAAAAATTTAAAAAATTTCATAAGGGAGTTAATTTTGAAAAGTGGTATATTGAGGGGAGTTTTTGTTAATTTACTCTATTTTTAACCCGAACAAGCAAGTTTTTTTTTTTTTTTTTTTTTTTTTTTTTTTTTTTTTTTTGGTACATAAGAGGGGCAAAGCCCCGAAACTTAATTAATAGCTATAATACGTGGAAAAGCTACCCCGAAAATATCCTCCCTAAGTATAGGACGCATATCATTCAGCGGCTCGTCTAGATGTGTTGGAACGGTGCTTGCTGATACTCCTCGATTAGCTAGAAAATCGGCCACTCGATTTGCTTCTCGATATGTATGATTTAACTTGACATTCCAATGATTCTCTCGTATCAAGTCCTGGCATCGCCTAACAATAAGTCGAAGGTTGTTGCTGATAAGTTGAGTATTTTCCACAATATCGACGCAAGATCTGTTGTCCATATGAACTAGGAGTTTTGGTACTCGGAGTGCTTTTGCTCTTTCCAATCCCGCTAGTAAAGCTAACAACTCGGCTTTCATAGATGAGCAATATCCGCAAGAGAAATAGTAGGCAGTAATGAAGTCGCCCCTCTCATCTCTTAATATACCTCCACCTCCGGCAGGTCCCGGATTACCCTTTGAGGCACCGTCTGTATTTAATTGCACCCACCCATATGGCGGAGGTAACCATTTCACAAAAATTTCTGTATGGGTATCTCGGTATTGGGGGATGAAAATATCGAATCTGTCGAAAGCTTTCTTAGAACTTGCGAATTGGCTTAAGAGAAAAACTCGCGGATTGATTGGGTTCTCATTATCTCGTCCAAACACCTCATTATTTCGCCACTTCCAGATCCACCAACATGTTATGGCAAAATGCATAGGCCAGTCCGGGTCGGAAGTAATAACATCGTTGCTTGCATTTTGCGATATCCAATCAGTAAAAGAAGGGTTGTAAAAAGAAGGGCAATTAAAATCTATACCTACTGCATCCCATATTTGTTTCGAGATAGGACAGGAACGGAGTAGATGCTCGGTTGTTTCTTCATACTCATTGCATCTCGGGCACATTGGGTTGTCTCCCACATTCCTTATAACTCTGTTAACATTCACCATTAGTCTCTCATGCGCCGAAAGCCATATAAAAACCCGAATTCTTTGTTGGACAGGAAGTCCCCAAATGGTTCGCCAAGCATGAGATTCTGGAATATTGGAGGCCTGGTCATCTCGCATAAATCCTAGGGCAGATTTTAGTGAAAACCTTCCTGATGAATTACCCTTCCAATATAGAGTATCCTCCAAATCCGGGTCGTTTATGAGAGAAATGGATGCTATTTTTTGAAGCGTATTGTTTAGGTCAAAATTTACCTAAGGTAGTTTCTATGAGGTTATAATGATTTCAAGCCAAGGTTATAGTTGAATAGACGAATTAGATGTGTTTGCTAAGTGAGAAGAAGAAGTATAATGAAGAAGAGAATTGATCACGCAGAAACCCCTTGGGGAAAAACTGCGGGAGGGATGTTTCCTCCAAGTTTCCACTAGAATTATCTTTCAGAGAGTGACTGTGAATACAAGTGTTTTGCTATTTCTTAATGTTGTATGTATGCTAGATAAGATAATGAATGAATGTTCTATGCACAATGTTTACATATTTATACAAGTCTTAGAGCTATTGACCGTTGGATTAAGGTCTAATCCAACGGATCTTTCTTCTCTTCTTGCCTATTTCGGATGTCTTTCTTCTACTCGCTTTATCTGATGGAGGCTGGCTGTGTGGCCATTTCAGGCAATCTCGAGTTCCGCTTCCTTTGGACTTTTCTTCCTTCTCGTTCCTGCCGTCCTCTTCCTTCCTTTACAATCTTCTTTTTGTATTGACTTACTACCTCCTTTGCTTTATTGACTTTGGTATCCAATGCATGCTTTTCCTCCAATCAAATAGTGCCATGTGTTGACCTATAAAATGGTGATTTTAGGGTATAACATTAGCCCCCAGTTCTTGTAGAAATATGTTTCTGCAAGAACTCCTGCAGAAGTCGCGTCCAGGGCTTCGATGCGGACTTCCTTCAGAAACGCTGCGCAGGTTCGGCAGTTGGGGAGTCTTTGATATGACGTGCGTCAGTTCCAACAGATGCCCTCTTTATTGCATGTTAACCACCCGCCAACTGTCCACCATTAATTTCAAATTTCAAACTTACCTCCCCTATTTAAACCTCCCTTTACCCTCTTTACTTTTACCATTTACTTTTCTACCATCTACTCTTCCCCTTTCTCTTTCTTAATTCTTTCAACTTCCGATCCTTCCAACCGTCACTGCTTCTCTTTTTACCAAGGTACCATTCTTTTCGCGACTTTTTCTTCAACATCTTTAATGGCCGCGAATACCTTTTCTGCGCGTCCCCTACTGGCTAGCAAGTACCGTGTCGACTCGTGTTTTGCTTTGTTAGATCCTTCAGTGGTTGCGGACTTTTTTCCTTTTAAGGAGGCTGATATGATTGTTCCCCGCCCTGGGCAGTTTCCTGATGCGCATTGCCCAGGGTGGACCACTTTTTATTTGTACCCCTTTTCCTTGGGCTTGTCTTTCCCATTCCCCCCTCTGGTGCAAGAATTTCTTCGGCACTCGAAGCTTCCACTTTGGCAGTTAAATCCCCATGCCTGGAGGATTCTCCTTTCTTTGTCCGAATTGAGCAACCGCTATTCCATCGACATCTCCTTAGGGGATTTAGCCCATTTTTACGCGGTCAGGAGCTTGGGTGACGCCCAATTTACCCTTCGGGCCCACTCCAAGATTGACCTTCCTATTATTCTTCCGAAAAAGGCTAAGGACGCCGGTTGGTCCACCCAGTTCGTCTTCGTACGAGTGGACTCGCTCCCGGCGCCTGCTGAATACATCTTCCAGGACCCCATCACAAATAGTAAAGGTACTGTGTGCTCTTTTTTGTTTTTCCGTTCTCGTTGCCACTCACACCCTTACGCCTTTTTTCATGCAGGCGTGAAAGACTTAACTCCTTCAGCCGATCCCACTGAGATTTACAACAAGTTATTTGGGTTAGACGTCGACGCCCGTAGTTTCAATACCCTGTTCAGCCAAGAAGAACCCGCAGAAATGTCTACCAGTTCGACCCAGACCAAGAAAACGCCCACGGAGCTGCTGGCCGAACGTAGGAAAATGATGCTAGTTTCATCGGTTAAGCCTTTATCCAAAAGGAAGCTGGAGCCCGGAGAATCCCTGCCTGTTCCGAAGAAGGCCGCCGTGTGCGCCCCTGCTGAGTCATCTCCCTCCGTTACCCCTTTTGGTCCTCCTCTTCCAGCCGTATCCTCCAGGACACGCCACAGAGCTTCCACTTCTACTGCTTTGGCCAAGAAATCTGCCGCCCCTATCATTGAGGACCTAAGTGAGGACATCATCCGCCTACCAGAGGGCTTTAGCTGCAAACTGGAGGAGGATCCTTGGCCTGCTATGGGTCGCCTGCTGACTCCAGGTTCTAAGGCAGCGTTGACGGGCCAACCTTTGATGCCACTGTGGCGTCAGGCTGCGGAGGACATCTTCTCGGTAAGTTTCTTTCCTTCCCCTCCGTTCGTTTGTGCTTCCGTTTTGGTTGGCTGAAGTCTTTCCTGGGCTCCCTTTTCAGGGCTTCCAGAAGGTGTTGATGGGGTGCAGCGAGACCGAGGTTGCACTTCGAGAGGCTGAGACCGGGCTGGACGCCGAGAGGGGGCTCAGCAGGAAGAAGGCAGAGGATTTGGCCCGCTGCCAGGCGAGGGTGAAGGAGCTTGAGGGTGCCCTTGAGGAGCAGGGTAGGAAGAGAGCAGAAGAACTTGCTGAGTTGCGCAGGGAGAGGGACCAGGCCTTGGCGGAGCAGGGCGCGCGGCTGAGAGCCGTGGTGGCCAAGAAGAAGAAGTTGTCCCAGCTGTTGTACAACATGACTACTTTCTCCGCCCTGGAGGCGAGAATATCCTGCATGGAAGAGTTTGGGAAGGGGGAGCATACTGCCTGGAGCTTGGAGGATGAGAGGAAACTCATGGAGCAGATGTTTCCGGTGCCTCCTGCGCTGCCGGACTTTTCTGATCTTAACCCCGATGGATCCCTCCGCTCTCCAATTCCCGGCTCTCCTGAGGTTCAGAGCGCCCCTCCAGGATCCCCTGTTCCGGTCCGCATCTTTCAGGATCAGCTTGTTGATGTTGCTGCGGAGGCGGGGTCCTCTTCCACTCGGCACTCTGGTGGTGAGCAGGCCGAAGGGGAGGCTCCTGATGCTTAGTTTCTGCGCCCTTGGTGGCATTCTGATTTAGTTGTTTTGTTGCTCGTTTTGTTGTTGGGCTAGTGCCCTGAATATTCTGTGCCCTGGGCCCTGCGTGGCGGGCCTTTATTTGCTTTTGTTTTTCTTTGGTACTTTGAACTCCTTCCTGGGTGATCCCAGGGATTTTTGGCAGCCGTTTGTGCTGCCTTTTTAAGTATGCGTCTGTGGGCGCTTTTTATGCTCTGCGTGTTTCTCTTTTTATTTTCTGTTTGTGCATGCTCGTGTATTTTTTGGCCATGTGTGGGTGCTGGCTTCAGGGTATACCCATCTCAGTCAGAGGCTGCCAGGCTTTTCGTGAGTGCTAGGTATCGTTGGCGACAGTGTCCCAGTTGCTTGTACTTTGCCGTACTCACGCAATGTTTCGTTTTTTGAGTGTGACTTGACTCAGGTTTTTGAGTGATAGCATTCTGCAAGTATTCATGATAAAAAATACCTCGAATATATTCTCATTGATCGCCAAATTGTTTCTGTTTTTCGAATAATTCCCTCAGGATGGCTGGATCCTGGGGGTGATACATTGGGGTATGACTTAAAGTACGAAATGTTTAAACGTAGAATAAGTAAGTAAATACCCTAGGATTAGGATGTAGATTCTGGGCGCGGACTCTGAAAGAACGTCCCAGTCTGCTCCCTTACACGTGATACTTCTTTAGGTGAAGGATATTCCAGGGTCTGGGCACCATTTTCCCTTCCATATCCATCAGCCTGTAGGACCCACTTCCCGTTGTACTTTCCACCTGGTAGGGCCCCTCCCAATTGTAGGCAAACTTTCCGGCACTTGTATTCTTTGTATTCTGGAATACTTTTCTGAGGACTAGGTCTCCTACCTGGAGGGTCCTGATCTTCACATTCTTGTTGTAACTCCTTGCCACCATTTGTTTGTAGGCGGCCATCCTGATGGCAGCGCTGGTTCTGAGCTCATCTATCGTGTCCAGGCTGCTGGCCATTTCTGTCTGATTGCGCTCTTCTGTTAGGCAGCCGTACCTTTGTGTTGGTACTTTTACCTCTGCTGGGATGACAGCTTCTGCTCCGAACACTAGGCTGAATGGGGTTTGGCCCGTTGCTGTCTTTGGGGTGGTCCTGTCAGACCAGAGAACTAAGGGCAACTCGTCTGCCCACTTTCCTCCAGCTTCCTCCAGTCTTCTTTTCATGTTGTCCATGACTATCCTGTTGCTGGATTCTGCCTGGCCATTCGTCTGGGGGTACCTGGGGGCAGCTTTTAGTAGGGTGATATTCCAACTAGCACAAAATGCTTCGGTTTTGTTAGATATGAACTGTGAGCCGTTGTCACATACTATTTCAGAGGGTATACCGAATCTGCAGATTATGTTTCGTTTAAGGAAAGATATCACCTGATTTTCTGTGACCTGGGGGAAGGCTTCTGCTTCTATCCATTTGGAGAAGTAGTCTGTTAGTGCGAGCATGTAGGTTCTGTTCCCAGGTGCTCTGGGCAGTGGTCCTACTATGTCCATTCCCCATTTCATGAACGGCCATGGCGATATGATCGGGTGCAGAGGTTCAGCGGGCTGATGCGTGACCGGGGCGTGCTTCTGGCAGGCTTCGCATTTCTTGGCTAGTTCTACTGCGTCCCTTCGTATCGTCGGCCAGAAGTATCCCATTCTGATTGCCTTGTTGGATAAGCTCTTGCCCCCTGCATGATTTCCGCAGTCTCCGCTGTGGAGATCGTGCAAGACTGTCTGTGCCTCTTTGTCGCCCAGACACCTTAGGTAGGGTCCTGCGAGCGATTTCCTGAACAGCACACCATCTATTAGTATGAACCTGGAAGCTTTCATTTTGAATCCCCTTACCTCTTTTTTGTCAGCCGGTAGGGTTCCGTCTGTCAGCCATTTCTGGTAGGGTGACCTCCAATCCTCTGGCTGCTCCGCGGTGTTGCTGAGGACGCCTAATCCTGCTTCCCATTGGGTGCTGGAGTTTTCAACTTCTCGGTCTTCCTGGGAAGTTGAGGGTTCCAGCACGTGGGTGATGGGGATCGAGGAGATGTCTCCGGGCTTGAATGTTGCCCCCAGGTTAGCCAGCGCGTCTGCTTCTGCGTTCTGCTCCCTGGGGATTTGCTCTATTTTGAAGGTAATGAACCTTGCCTGTCTGTCTTTGACTACTTCCAGGTATGCTGCCATCCTGGGGTCTTTGGCTTCGTACTCACCGTTGATGTGATTTACTATGAGCTGCGAGTCACTGAACGCCTGCAGGTATCTGACTTTGAGATCCAGGGCCAGTTGGAGTCCTTGGATCAAGGCTTCGTATTCTGCTACATTGTTGGTTGCTGGAAACTCGCATCGTACTGCTTGCACGATCATATCTCCCTGAGGGGACCTGAGTACCATTCCTACCCCCGCTCCTCTGCTGTTGGAGGCTCCATCTACATGCAGCGTCCAGCAATTTTCCTCAGAGTCCATTTCTGGAGGCAGGATTTCTTTGGCTGCTTCCTTTTCCATACCTGGGCTGAAATCAGAGACAAAGTCTGCAAGGGCTTGCGATTTTATCGCGGTTCTTGTTTCAAATTTTAGGTCGTAGCCGCTCAGGTGGACTGACCATTTGGACATTCTTCCAGAAAGTTCTGGTTTACTCAATATGGGTCTCAGGGGGTAGCTAGTTAAGACGGATATAGAGTGAGACTCGAAGTAAGGTCTCAGTTTGTACGAAGCTGTAACTAAAGCAAGGACGAGTTTTTCAGGAGCGGTGTACCTGGTCTCTGCAGGTAGCAGAGACTTACTGATGTAGTAGACTGGATGCTGGGTCCCTTCGTGTTCTCGCACCAGTACCGCACTTACTGCCACTTCGGTTACTGATAGGTATAAGTACAGCGGCTCCCCCTGCTCTGGTTTGGATAGGAGTGGTGGGGAGCTGAGGTACTTCTTCAGATCTGTGAACGCCTGCTCGTGTTCCTCTGTCCACTCAAATCTCTTGCTTTTCCGTAGTATGTCATAAAATAATCGGCATCTGTCGGAAGATCTGGAGATGAACCTATTCAAGGCTGCCACCCTGCCGGTCAATTTCTGCACATCTTTTGGCTTCTGGGGGGACTCTAGCTGCAGGAGCGCTTTGATCTGCTCACTGCTTGCCTCGATTCCCCTTTGCGTGACCATATACCCCAGGAACTTCCCGCTGGAGACTCCGAACGTGCATTTGGAGGGATTCAGCTTCATCTGGTACTTCCTCAGGATGCTGAAGGTTTCTTCTAGATGCTGGGTGTGTTGGCTGGCTGCTTTGGACTTGACAACCATGTCGTCTATGTAGACTTCCATGGTTTTGCCAATTTGCTCTTTGAACATCATGTTCACCAGCCTTTGATATGTGGATCCTGCATTTTTTAAACCGAATGACATAACGTTATAACAGTAGATACCTCTTTCAGACCTGAATGCCGTCTTTTCTTGGTCTTCTGGATGCATTTTGATCTGGTTGTATCCGCTCCAGGCGTCCAGGAATGTGAGCATTTCATGGCCCGCGGTTGCATCCACCATTGCATCTATGTGCGGTAGGGGGAACGGGTCTTTAGGGCACGCCTTGTTGAAGTCGGTGAAGTCCACACACACCCTCCACTTTCCGTTCTTTTTGGGGACCACCACCACGTTGGATAGCCATTCCGGGTAGGTTACTTCCCTTATCTTTCCTGCGGCCAGGAGGTCGTCCACCTCCTGGTTTATCACCTGGTTTCTTTCTGCGGCAAACTTTCTTCTCTTTTGCTGGACCGGCTTGTAGCCGGGGCTTACACTCAACCTGTGTGAAATTATACTTGGGTCTATCCCCACCATGTCCTCGTGGGACCATGCAAAGCAGTCGATGTTAGCTTTTAACAAATTTAATAGTTCTGAGCGAATGGTACCTGTGCACTCTGCTCCCACCAGTACCTTTCTCTCTGGGTGCAGCGGGTCCAGGGGAATTTCCTCTACCTCCACTTGGGGAGGCTCTTCGTAGGTTCCCCTGACCTGCTTTGCCTGTGATTGCTATGCTGGGGGAGGAGTGGCTGTAGGCTTGAGTGCCACCTTGTAACAGCTCCTGGCTTCTTCCTGGTTTCCTCTTATGGTCTGGACTCCCCACGGTGTAGGGAATTTGAGGCACTGGTGGTATGATGATGGGATAGCTTTCATATCATGTATCCACGGCCTGCCCAGGATGACGTTGTAGGTGGAGGGGCCGTCAATCACCAGGTACCTCACCTGCTTGTTGACTCCTCCGGCGTAGGTCGGGATCATGATTTCTCCGAGTGAGTGCTTCGTTTCTCCGCTGAATCCCACCAGTGGAACCGCCTTTCTGACTAGGTCTGCTTCCCCAAATCCCATACTTTTCAGCGTCTCTAACATGATGATATTGACTGAACTTCCCGTGTCCACCAGGATCTTCTTTACCCGGCAGTTCCCTATGGACAGGGTGATGATCAGGGCGTCATCATGGTACTCAGCACCCTCTTCTGCATCCGTTTCGTCGAAGCTGACGACCGGTAGATCCTGGGCGCTGATCCTGCACGAGGATTCTGGCTTGTCTCCTTTAACTCGGGTGGCGTGCCTCTTGGCTGCGGAATAGGTAAGTCCGCACAGCTCCGAGCCCCCTGTTATCACGTTAATAGTTCTAGTGCAAAGAGGGGGACTAGAGGGTGCTACCTGGCGAGTCGCGTTCACCTTGGTTCCTTTTGGCAAGATGTGGTTCAGATTACCTTGCTCGTACTGATACCGGACTTCTTTCCTGAGGGTGATGCAATCTTCCGTTGTATGCCCGATATCTTCGTTGTGGAAGTCACACCTTAGGTTGGTGTCCCTTCCGTCCTTGCTTCTTTCTTCTGCCCGCTTCTTGGGCCATTTCACCTTTTCTCCCAACTCCTTTAGCGCTTTGATTAGTCCTGCAAGATTAACAGTGAAACCGTACTCTTGTACCTTTGGTGGCAGATTTGGGTCATTCTTCCAGTTTTTTCCTCCAGAAACTTTATGCACCGGCCTGTTGTAGGGTTTGGATTTCTCTTGCCTGTCTGCTGCTGGTGCCTTCCTGCTGGTGGATGCGGAGCCGCAACTGATCCTCCTGGGCCCTGCGTCCTCTTCCAGTCGGATGGCATCCAACGCCTTTTGCTGAACCTGAGCGTAGGCCGTGTATGGCCATTTGGTGAGCTCTTTGTATAGGTCGGAGGCCTGGGGTAGCCCCCAGCGAAAGGCGTGGATGGCAGCTTTCTCCTCGCAATGGGGAATGGACACCATTTCCTTGTTGAATCTGGCCAGGTAGTCTCTGGTGGATTCTGCATCGCCTTGCTGGATCTCGTAGAGGTCGCTGCTCTGCTTCTCTGGCCTCCTACTGCTGGCGAACTGCTGGTTGAACGCGTTCACCAGATCTGCAAAGCTGGACATGCTGGAGTTGGGCAGAGTGACAAACCATTGAAGGGCGGCTCCTGAGAGAGTGGACCCGAATCCTTTACACATGCATGCCTCTTTCAGGGAGCCTGAGGCCGTGACCACCATCATTTTCTGCTTATATTGGTTGATGTGGTCTATCGGATCAGCTGTTCCATCGTAGCTGGTCATGTTTGGCGGAGTGAATCCCTTGGGTACGTCTACTGAGACGATATTGTGGGTGAATGGCGAGTCTGCATAGCTGTCTGGGGCCGCTTTCTCCAGGGGCCTTGGCATTCCTGGGATGCGGCTGACTAAATCCCACAGCTCCTTGTACTGGTGCTCCCATGGATTCGGTCCTGCAAGAGGGTTAGCGAAATTCCAAGGGGTGGTATGGGTGAGTGGTGCGTACCCTGGTGCTCCTGGCATCTGGCCGACCATGGGCTGGCAGAGTGCCTGATGATTCATTGGCACGGTGTGCACTATTGACGGCGTCTGCTGGATGGGATATCCCGATGAGCCAGCCCCCAGCGGAGGTGGTTGCCTTGCTGATGACCCTTCCCCTTGTGCCCAGACTGAGGTCGGGGTGAAAAAAGGTCCTGCATTACCATGTTGGTTAGTGATAATAGGTGGCCTTACAGATTCGTTACCTGGGGCCCTCGTTTGAGGTGGCGGTGAATCTAGGTTGATGGAGAGGTAACCCAAGCCTGTCGGAGTGATTCTTCCTGGAGGTGCGACCTCGGAGAGGTCCAGTCTGGTGACTATCTCGCTGGGAATCGCCCTGCTCTCTGGGGGTCTTGGGATTCCTGGCTCTGCGCCTGGATTTCTGCTGGCGCGGGGAGGTAGATTCTGAGCCGTTGCTAACTTTCTGAGTTCCTGATTGTCCTTCCTCAGGTTGTCGACTGCCTGGTGGAGGGTGAATATCCCTTCCATCATCGTCTTCCAAATGTCTGGGGTGGGAGCACCCGCCGGGCCTGAGCTGGCCGCTGCGCCGCTGTTGGTGACGCCTGATTGCGCCTGAGGAGTGCTAACAGCGAGGGGGGTGCTGACCGCTGGAGGAGCGCTGACTACTGGAGGAGCGCTGACTTCTGGAGGAGCGCTGACTACTGGAGGAGCGCTGACCGCAGTGGATTTGGAAGAGCACTGACCACTGTGGGTTTCTGTTGCCACCGGGATGGGTTGCGAGGTTGCTTGAGGAGTTGGGTTTGTCATTTTTGAGAGTTTTCTTGAGGGTTTTAGGATTTGATGTTTTTTTGGTTGAATAATCACTATAGCCCCACGGTGGGCGCCAAAATGTTTAGGTCAAAATTTACCTAAGGTAGTTTCTATGAGGTTATAATGATTTCAAGCCAAGGTTATAGTTGAATAGACGAATTAGATGTGTTTGCTAAGTGAGAAGAAGAAGTATAATGAAGAAGAGAATTGATCACGCAGAAACCCCTTGGGGAAAAACTGCGGGAGGGATGTTTCCTCCAAGTTTCCACTAGAATTATCTTTCAGAGAGTGACTGTGAATACAAGTGTTTTGCTATTTCTTAATGTTGTATGTATGCTAGATAAGATAATGAATGAATGTTCTATGCACAATGTTTACATATTTATACAAGTCTTAGAGCTATTGACCATTGGATTAAGGTCTAATCCAACGGATCTTTCTTCTCTTCTTGCCTATTTCGGATGTCTTTCTTCTACTCGCTTTATCTGATGGAGGCTGGCTGTGTGGCCATTTCAGGCAATCTCGAGTTCCGCTTCCTTTGGACTTTTCTTCCTTCTCGTTCCTGCCGTCCTCTTCCTTCCTTTACAATCTTCTTTTTGTATTGACTTACTACCTCCTTTGCTTTATTGACTTTGGTATCCAATGCATGCTTTTCCTCCAATCAAATAGTGCCATGTGTTGACCTATAAAATGGTGATTTTAGGGTATAACACGTATCTTGAGGCAAAAAATTCGAGAAAGCATCCCATTTCCATCCATAATCTTCATGCCACATTTCGTCTACTGTAGTACTTAGCATATGGGGCGGTACCGGTGCAGTAGCATGATCTATGGGGCATTCCCCATCCACCCAATTGTGATCCCAAAACAGAGTTCTTCTACCATTACCAATCGCCATGGCTGCTCCCCTGACAATAGTGCGGGACTGTGACGTAATCCCTGCCCATACATTTGACATTCCGTTCTTGGGTTGAAAAATGTCAATATCACACCTATTGTTGTTGTACTTGGCCCGGAGGACTCTTGACCACAGTCTTGATGGTTCCGTAACAAGCAAGTTAAAGTCATTTGCGGGTCCCACTCTTGCTCCATTTCATTGTTCATCAATATCATCGTCTACTTCCCGCCTCCTGCTCTTCTCATTTCTCTTTCAATTTTCCTCTATTTCATCTTCATTAACTTCAATCTTATTTTATTATCCTCCATTTTCCTGTTAATTGTTTTCCATTAGTGAAATAATTATAACAATTAGTATCCCTTATTTAGTTCTCCTTTCATCTGGCATCATGTATCTAAATTTGAGACATGAGTTCATCGCAAAAATTATAACCAATCGAGAATGAGGATATGCAAGCTTTCCCATACTTCATTCTCCACTTAACTTCATGTTAAAATCTACAAACAATGAATTGCATCCAAAGTGAGAGCCACCAATTCATTCTAACCTATAATTCACGCTCTTTACTAATACTCTAAATTAATCTCACAAATCAAGTCATCCCAATTATTCAACGATACCAAATTGTTTCAACAAACCCAATTCCAGATTGATGCCAGTGTTGGAATTTGGACTACACCCAAAGGCTCTCCAAAAGTTGTATCATTTGCCCAAGTTTGACATTTTGGGCTTTGAGTTTGACCTGTTGGGCTAAAAGTTGACATGTTTTAGATGAGGTTTGAAGAGTTGGTGAGGGCGATAGAAGTTTAAGGGGGAAACAAATAGGCAGTAGTTAATATGAGCTCTAGTGAGGCTTGAATTAATCGGGGGCAATCGACATTGAGAGTGATGGGTGGTTGTTTTAGGGTTACAGTGGTGAATTCAAGTTTTGGAAGGGTTTGGTAGAGGTTGTCTGAAGTAGAGGTAAGGGGATGAGCGTGAAGGGATGAATATCAATGAAGGTAATGAATAAAGGGAGGTAAATTTGTTTATCAGGTAGTCGGTCACCTGATTTCATTTTGAGAAGAAAGTATTTATTTTGAGATTAATTGTAGTTCATATTATTTTGAATAGTAAGTCTACCTTGTGATGGGTCACTATTTGTGACGGATATTTTGTGAGAGCATCTCCAATGGTTTGTTTTAGGGACTTGCTTGCAATATTTATAAAATAGCAAACAAGTAGCTTACCATTGGAGTAAATAAATATTCATGTAGCTTATAAGCATGGTAGCTCTACCAAGCATGTAGCTAGGTTTTAAAAAAATAAAAATAAAATAAAAGGTAAGTTTATGATTGGAGGAATATCTTATTGTGGGACCCATAATATTAGAAAATGTTGTATCCCACCATTGGAGCGATATATAGTCGAAGAGCAAAATAGCTTAAAAAACTGTATTAATAAATCAAGCTACAACGTGTTGTAGCTGTCCATTGGAGATGCTCTGAGATAAGATGGATATAAATTGAGTTAGTGGAGAAATGGGACCACATGAATAGTGTTAGAGAGAGAAAAAAAGTGGATATTTTATGAGTGGAAACGGTATCCGTCACAAGCTTGTAACGGATATCGCCGACATAAATGAGAATTTGTGTATTCTGAGAAGGCGTCCTATAGTTTAGATAACCCTTCTTTTTTTCATTCCAATTCTTGCTTACAAAATGATGGTAAAATGCGTCTATTTATGTTAAAAGCAAAATCTACTCATGTTGAATCCAGTCACTAATACTTGACATCTAAATAGTAAATTCAAGGCATGAAGGAAAGACATTGAACATAGTCCAACATCAAAAATAACAAATAAAATATATTGAACACAGTCTAAGATGAAATGATAGACATATTCGTATCATACTCCTTTTCTTAAAAAAAGAATCGTCCCAATTCTTGGACCTATGATATGGGTTATCATCAAAAGGCAATCAACTCTCGAGCTACTTCGCTCGAGTTTAACCTTTGAATACCAATCGCAATCAGAAATTCAACCAACATTTTGATTTTGACACGCCTTAGGACCGTATTGAATCTAGATTTCCTTTTTCGAGTCGGTCCTAAAAATGTTAAACTTTTAAAAAAAAAGGACAAATACCGAATTATGGAGTTCGACGATGAAATCCCCCTTAATTAGGTTCAAGAAATGTTACGTAATCAGCTCACGGGAGATCGTTCTCAATCAAAACAAGATGAGTTCACGGGAGGCACCAACCCCGAGGACTACTTGGAGTGGGAAAGGAAGAGTGGACAAATGTTCGATTTCAAAGACCTTAGCGATGAGAAGCGGTGCAAGTACGTAATCCTAAAACTAGGAAAGGACGACTCTTTATGGTTCGAAGGACTGAAATCCAAACGAACGCGTGTCGGGAAGGAAAAGATCTCGTCTTGGGATTCTCTAAAACGCAAACTCCGTAAAAGGTATGTCCTAACGAACCATCGTATAACTACTTATCGTAAAATTGCTGAGTCTAGACAAGAGCGTAGGTGAATACATTGATGCGTTCGAAAATTTATCTTTAATGAGGGAAATAGAGGAACTGAAGATGTCGAGATTTTTATGGGTATTGAATTCTTGCTGATGTCGTAGATTTATACCCATATTCATATTTCGTCACTTTATGTGGGCTATGTTTAAAACTCGAAACTCAGGGCAAAACAAGGTATAGGGGAGGGCATATACAAAGTACAACAAATACAAAAAAACTGGACAAAAACTAAGTCTCCCCTCAAGTTTATTTAGCCCATCTAGCAGTAGCCCACACCCCCAAACTTTAGTGTTACCATGGCTGCCCCCAAACCGACTAATTCGACAAAAGAAACAAGCCTCTCTAAAATCAGGTGTTTTAAATGTCAAGGTTTTAGTTACTATCAAATTTTTTTGTCCTAATAATCAAGTTGTAACGTTGAGGGAGGCTATCTCGTTTCGTGAGGAGTTGAGTGAAGAGGAGGCGCGGTTAAGAGGTGTGTTTAATCTCGATGGGGTAGAAAACGAGGAAGAGGGATACAAAACACCTATTTATAACACTTTTAGTTATATGCTCCTTACAAACCGAACACGAGTTCATTGATTCAGACCAGCGAGAACAATTGTTCCACACTAAGTGTCAGGTGAAAGGGGAGTGGTGTATCGTAATTATCGTCGACGATAGTTGTACTAACATAGCCCTCAAAGCTCGGACGAGATGGTTTCGAAGTTGGGTTTGACTACTATGACTCACCCTAGGCCATATGTTCTTCACTGGTTAAACGACGAGAGTAGCGTGAGAATCACTAAACAAGTTCGAGTGGGTTTAGCAATGGGTTCTTACGACGATGATGTGTTATGTGACGTGATTCCCATGGACGCATGTCGTGTGTTACTAGGGCGTCCGTGGTAGTTTGATAGGAGTGTAATTTATTGAGGTAGGAGCATCGAATATGAATTGAAAGATAAGGGGAAAAATCTGTGTTGAAACTTATGTCATCCCACGCTATTCAACCTATGAAAATTAAAACGAATAAAATGCGAGCCATGTCATGCTAATCAGTGAGCGGTAAATTGAGCAAGTTTTAGACAAAAGGGAAACAATTTATTTGCTCGGTGTCAATGAAGGAATTCCCTCGAGTCAGGCTATGGAGCAGGGCAACCCCATTGCTAACTTATTATCGAAGTACATGGACGTTTTTTCCGAAGATTTACCATCCGGACTACCACCCATTCGTGGTATTTAACATTAAATAAACCTTATTCTGGGAGCCTCGTTACCTAATAAGGTGTCTTATTGTTGTAATCCAGAAGAAACTAAGGAGCTCCAAAGACAAATCAAGGAGCTTATGGAGCGTGGGTTTGTGCGTGAAGTTTAAGTCCGTGCGCCGTTATAGTTTTGGTCGTTCCAAAAAAAGAAGGGTCGTGGGGAATGTGTGTGGATAGTTGGGTTGTTAACAATATCACCATCAAGTATCATTTCCCAATTCCGAGACTTGATGATATACTAGATGAACTGCATGATTCCACGGTGTTTTCGAAAATTGACTTACGAAATGGGTATCATCAAGTTCGTATGCGGGAGGGTGATGAATGGAAGACGATCTTCAAAACAAAATAAGTGTTATACGAATGGACAATTATGCCTTTTGGCCTTATCAAATCTCCTAGTACGTTCATGCGGTTGATAAACAAAGCACTCAAACCTTTCTTAGGTCGGTTCGGTTTTGTCTATCTCGATGGCATATTGATTTATAGTAAAAGCGAAGAAGAGCACTTGATTCATTTGGGGCACGCTTTTGACATACTAAGGGAGCAAAAATTATATGGAAAACAAGAGAAATGTTTGTTCTTAGTCGATAATGTAGTTTTCTTGGGATATGTCGTATCAAAAGATAGAGTATCCGTGTACCTTTCCAAAATCGCAACCATCGAGACTTGGCAATGTCCCAAAACCGTTAGCGAGGTACATTCTTTTCACGGTCTTGTTTAATTTTATAGGCAATTTATTTGGGATTTTAGCTCGATTACTAGTCTCATACCAATTGTTTAAAAAAGGATACATTTGTGTGGGGGAAGGGAGACCCAAGAAGCATTCGAAATCGTTAAAGCTCGTTTATGTAGTGTGCAATCTTAACCTTGCCCGATTCTTCGTAACCTTTCGAGGTAGAATGTGATGGTAGTGGTGTGGGAATTCGTGCCATTTTGATTCAAGGCAAACGACCATTTGCTTATTTCTCGGAAAAATTGAGTGGTGCTCGTTTGAATTGTTGCACTTATGATAAAGAATTTTACGCTATCGTACGCGCCTTGGGTCATTGGGGTCACTATTCGCGTTGAAATCACTTTGTGTTGCCTTCCGATCAAGAGTCACTCAAGTATATTTATGAGGTAACAAAAATTGAGTCTAAGGCATGCCAAATGAGTTGAGTTTCTTCAATCCTTTCATTTTTCATCAAATTTTAAAGATGGACATACCAATATCGTAGCAGACGCACTATCTCGCATGTATATCCTATTGGGTATGTTGTATGTCCGCCTTCTTGGTTTTGAAACTTTGAAAGATTATTACCGAGATGATAACAACTTTGGTGTGATATTTGACAAGATTACGAGTTATGCATTTGAATGATATATTGTTCAAGATGGTTTTCTTTTTAAGGGCAATCGTCTTTGTGTTTCTAAGCACCCGATTCGGGAACTACTTGTACGTCAGGCCGATGGTGGGGAGTTGGCTAGCTACTTCGGCATCGCTAAGACCGTATAAGTATTGAAGAAGAAGCATTTCTTTGGCCTAAAATGTTGGGTGATGTCACAAATATTGTGGGTATATGCGTCACTTGTCACGTAGTCAAGAGTTTGTTCAAGTAGCAAGTCAGGTTTATATACTGCAATATGGTTCCTATTCGTCGGTGGAAATATGTGTCCATGGACTTTATACCAGCTCTACCCCATACTTAATGAGCTAAGAAGGCAATCATAATAGTCGTGAATAGGTTCTAAAAAATGGCTCACTTCGTCGCTCGTCATAAAACCGACAACGTAAGTAATGTCGCCGACTATTAGAACATGCCACATTATCGTTATTATTTAAAAAAATACTAAAAACATCCTAATATTAAACCCAAATTACAAATTAAAGTATAATAATGTTAAGAAAATTAAAGAAAGAAGTTAAACTTAAAAGTAAAACTAATACTCCCTCCATTTATTTGTTTTCTTCCCATTTGCTTTATTGCGGTCTTCAAGATGTACATTTGACCGTCTTTTTCCTCACCTATACGTTATTTTTTTGAGTGAATTTTTTTCCTCCAAACGATTTCTTGATATCAAATGTATATGTTGTAATTTCATAACTTAAAATTTGTTATTGTCCAAGTTATTTACGGTCAAAGTTCGAAAACTTTGACCTCCAAAAAGCAAATGGGGAGAAAATAGAAAAATGAAGGGAGTATATCTAATACTATTAAACCCAAATTATAATTCTCACCATAATTTTTCAAAACAATGTTAATTATTCAGTTTACTTTGAATTACAATTCACAAATAAAAGTTTAGAAATTTTTATTTTGACAAATTTCTTTTAGGTTGAATTAATTATATAACACAAAAATAAAAACAATAATTGTGACAAAACACTAATAAATGTAACAATATTCGTGGCAAAATACTAATATCCGTGGCAAATATTTAATAAATTGTGAAAAATATATTTTGACTATATATTATGACAATATAGGTATTTGATTAATAAATTTTTTTTTTTTTCTTATGAGTCCCTTTTGTCATTAGGGTTGCGGGTGCAAATCTGAGCTTGTAAAATACCATCAACATGACAATATATTTAATCCCAGATTTCACGGGTATTACAACTAGGTATTTGTAATACTTGTCTAATATTTTATCTCATAAATATTTTGTATGTCCAAAACATTACGAAAAGAAATGTCAAGTCCTCGTCATCAAGGATTTGTCCCAAGGATGCTCTTAAAAGGGCGCTAGCGACAAGATACGCCACTGGTGGCTACAAAAGCATAATACTCTATATCAAGCCTAGCTGTAGATATAGAAATGAACCTAAATAAAGAATTGAAAACTACGCCTTTACTTGTGAAGTTCCTCGTGAAATTTGTCGAGCAGCCTATTTTTTGGAGCTAAAGACTTGAACCCACCATCTTCCCCAGAAGAATACAATGTACGCCTTACGTCGGAATTTGGAGTTGTTTGGATGGAGCATTGTAAGCTTAAGTTGGATAAAATTTAGAGCATAAATTACATGTTATCCCGTAATGTTTAAAATTAGCGTGTATTGAAGTTTGCTTTTATGTAGTGAGGAGATTGATACGACGAAGGTTACCTTACAGGAGCAGTTTGAAATGGTCAAGAAGAGAGTTTATTACTCGAATGTCACCTAATATGGCGACCTTAACCTTGCTAAAGATAAACTTTCGGTTTACATTGGACCATCAAGACTGTAAGTGTCATTGTTTTGTTACGCTGATTTTTCTATTTCCCTAACATTAGCAGACGTATATATATTTCTGACTTGATAAACTGCTAATAAGGTTTAATTTGGTGGTCATGAAATTTTTATTTTAGTATAACTTTGTTTAACTTTTACATATCAATCTTGCTAATCATTGAAGGTAAATATTTGAAGATATAGGTATGTGATTGCTTTGTGTATCTAAATTGAGAACCCTTTTGTGATAAATTCGTCTACAATATTTATGATTTGATCTTGGTTTTTTGCCCTTTTGTATCCTGCTATTGTATAAGAAATGGATTAACGTGAACAGTTGTAGTTTGAGAGTTGGATGATCGTGTTTTTGGATATTGTTTACTTACTAGCCTGTTAGTAATGCCGATAACTGATTTTGTCGATAGTTTGATGCCATGAGTTCACTCACATAAATTAGTTATGGATTAAGCTCTTACATAACGACGTAATAAGGCATAAATAAGGATTGTGCTCGATCTAAGCAAGGAAATGTATTCCAAATGCTTTAATTTTACTTGGTTAAGTTTTCCTGTTTTTTAGTTATAACTCGTAGTTACTTAGTAGAAATAAAAATTAATCTCTGGTGCCATTTATGACCTTGGTTTATCAGTATTATGTGATGCTACGTTGCCATTATCGTAATGTTCTTGATGCATAAACAAGATTCTCGTAGTGTGCAATTGTTACTTGTTCTGTCGGAGAATTGTTCATTACAAACAGGAAACTTAGTCATTCTCACTAGACTTAGGGGTATTTGGTTCAACCATTTTAGGTATAAGGTATGTATGGGTTTGGAATGAGTTAAACTCATACCTTGTGTTTGTTTCACGTTTTTTGTATTTTGATACTTATATCTCAAACCCTCAAGGAATGTGTTTCTCATACCCAATGGGGAGATTGTTATGACTCACTTATGAGAATGATACGTTTGGCTGTCAAATAAAAAAAAAAGAAATAAGACTAGAAAATATGCTGAAAAGATCTATATTTTTTAAATATTCACAAAATTAAATTGTTTTTAAGACTTTTTTCTAGAAAATATAAACAATGACTTTTTCCGACATGTTTATACTTAAGAACAAAATATTTTTGACATTTAAAAAAAGGTAACTTATATATAAAGAAATTATAGAATTTTTTTAATTAATTAAGACATGAAAATTTAAAGTAGAAAATTAATAAATAAGTAAATAGTACAAAAAATTATTAATAAAAAAGATATACAACAAGATTTATTTTCTCGATCATTCCAGAATTGAACCAAACACATGGTAGGAGGAATCGAGTTCCAAACCCATACCCACCCTGGTTTGATAACTGATTCATGATTTCATACCGATGCTTTTGTGTGAACCAAGCACTTCCACCCTTCTATTCGTTTTTTCTTTTATTTTTGTTTTTTAGTGGAACCCTGAACTCGGCTGACGGCTTGATGCCTCGACAATTTTATTAATCATCTCCAGATCTCAAATACATCGCTCATATTGGGATGTGTTTTGGGTTTACAAACTACGATGTACTCAAACTTCTTAATATGCTCAACCTCGAATAAAATCGAGTACAACTTTCATAAAAAAATGGGCGGAGGTTTGCTTCGCTCAAATAATTACTTCATGCGACAACTTTTATGAAAGGCACGAGTTGATTCAGACAACATTATCAGCACAATTTTTAACACGTCTCAAGACAGGCGGCTACTCAACACTTCTCGTAGCTTTACACTCACCCTTTGCCGCCTTTGCTTAGTTTCTCATGCTCTCGGTAAAATGTGAGGGAGCTAAGAACTCGTGAAAATTTTCTGCCTGAACCAAAAACTTTCCAAAAGGTACAATACAAATCAACCACTTCAGTGAGAATCTTAAAAACTAGCAGTTTAGAATTAATCCATTTCTATGAAAATCAGCCTTTCATCAAAGTTGTAAATTCACTGGTACTAATTTTCACAAGAGTATTTACATTGTGTTTCAAGCGATACACATGTCTTGTCATCTTAAAATGTCGCGCAAGAAGCAATTACCGACTATAACAACTCATATGAAAAAGAGTTGAGATAAACAAATAAGAAACTCGTTCAAATCTTGAGCCGGGCCTTAAAAAAATTTACGAATGGGAGGAATGATAAGGTCAGTGGTCACTCAACTAGTGATACCAAAGGTCATGAACACCATCGATTGTAAGTTGTAACATATTCCGCTTTAGAGATGTCTATGATTACCATGATGGCCCTGCGTAGACACAGTCTTTGCAAATTGGAGATGTTATCTCCAAAAAATCATGTTCCTTCACGTCTTTGTTGCACATAGCCAATAGCGTATTTAAGTGTTTCATACCATTAGTAAATTCTCCACAATGTTGGACAAAGATATCGGACTGAAACAAACATATACACTAGGGAGTCAGCATCAAGTCATTTTACAAAAAGAGATCTGACAAGTTGGACAAAGATATCGTATTTAGGTGTTTCATACCATCAGTAAATCCTTCAAAAATTTAATTGTCATGACAAGTTGTACCATTAGTAAATCCTCCACGATGATCAATGCATACATGTATTAATTGTAGTAAAACTCTTTCACATAAGAAATAGATCGAGAAGTAAAGTGAAAAGAATAGGCAGGTCATACTGTTGGAAGTAATGCAAAGGCAGTAATGTTGTGTATATTATACTTTGTAGAGTAGGCTTCCATTGCCTAGTAAGAGAATCTCTACATTCTCTCCACTACTTGCACATGATTATAGACATTAACTCCATGTTTATGGAGGTGGTTATGCCACAATTTTTGTGAGTATGGTGTTAAATCGCTATAATGAGGTTTTGGTGTTCATATATATATATATATATATATATATATATATATATATATATATATATATATATATATATATAGAGCGAGGATCCTGTGAGGTCTACTTCTTAAATGAGAATTGAGGTCTATTCTTACATGATGATTCCATCTCAACCATTGAATTTAATTGAGGTTTGTAACTTTGGTAAAGAAAACTTACACCTAAGATAATATTTTTTTTTCTCGAGATTTTTTTATCAAATTTTTTTCTCGAAAATCTTTATTCGAAACTTTTTTTTCCGAAATTATTTTGTCTCGAAACTTTTTCTTCTCCGAATTTTTTCGAAACTTTTTTTCTCCGAATTTTTTTACGAAACTTTTTTTTCTCTCCAACTTTTTTTCTAACCTTTCTTCTCCGAATTTTTTTTCGAAATTTTTTTTCCGAAATTTTTTTACGAGATTTTTTTTCTCGACATTTTTGTTGAGATATTTTTATCAATTTTTTTTCTCGAAAATCTTTTTCGCAACTTTTTTTTTCCGAAATTTTTTTGTCTCGAAATTTTTTTCAAAACTTTTTTTTCTCCGAAATTTTTTCGAAACTTTTTTTTTTCTCCGGATTTTTTTTAAGAAAATTTTTTTTCTCCAACTTTTTTTTCGAACCTTTTTTCTCCGATTTTTGTTCCGAAATTTTTTTTTCCGAATTTTTTTTTTCCGAATTTAGAGATGTGTATCTACGCAATTAGTCATGTGTATCTACGCATTTAGCCATGTGTATCTATGCATTCAGAGATGTGTATCAACGCATTTAGAGCTGTGTATCTACGCATTCAAAAATGTGTATCTACGCAATAAAACATGTGTATTTACGCATTTAGAGATGTGTATCTACGCATTTAGAGATATGTATCTACGCATTAAGAGATGTGTATCTACGCATTTAGCCATGTGTATCTACGTATTTAAAGGTGTGTATCTACTAGACATGTGTATCTACGCATTTAGCCATGTGTATCTACGCATTTAGAAATGTGTATCTACGCATTTAGAAGTGTGTATCTACGCATTTAGAGGTGTGTATCTACGCATTTAGACATGTGTATCTACGCATTCAAACACGTGTATCTACGCATTTAGACATGTGTATCTACGCATTTCGCCATGTGTATCTACGCACATAAAGGTGTGTATCTACGCATTTAGCCATGTGTATCTACGCATTTAGAGATGTGTATCTATGCATTTAGAGGTGTATATCTACGCATTTAGACATGTGTATCTACGCATTTCGTCATGTGTATCTACACACTTAGAGGTGTGTATCTACGCATTTAGAGATGTGTATCTATGCATTTAGACATGTGTATCTACGCATTTAGACATGTGTATCGACGCATTAAGAGATGTGTATCTATGCATTTAGCCATGTGTATCTACGTATTTAAACATGTGTATCTACGCAGTTAATGACGTGTATCTACGTATTTAGAGATGTGTATCTACGCATTTAGACATGTGTATCTACGCATTTAAAGGTGTGAATCTACGCATTTAGAGATGTGTATCTACGCATTTAGACATGTGTATCTACGCGTTAAGAGATGTGTATTTATGCATTTAGTCATGTGTATCTACGTATTTAAAGGTGTGTATCTACTAGACATGTGTATCTACTCATTTACCCATGTGTATCTAGGCATTTAAAGGCGTGTATCTACGCATTTAGACATGTGTATCTACGCATTTACAGATGTGTATCTACGCATTTAACCAAGTGTATTTATCAATTTAGCGATGTGTATCTACGCATTTAAAGGTGGATATCTACGCATTTAGACATGAAAAGGGCCTAATCCAATCCTAAACCCTTCCCTTCCTATATTCGTTTAAATAGGATAAAAAATCAAAAGACACCCAAGAGGGAAAGAGTGAACCCCTTTTTGGGGACCGGGTATCCTAAAACGGGATGAGAAATGGTTACTCAATACAATATCATGGGTTCTTCAAAACAATATTACGAAAAAAATGAAATAAAAAAATCGAAAAAAAAAAAGAAAAAAACATTTTGAGAAAAAAAATTTCGAGAAGAAAAAAATCCGAAAAAAACATTTCGAGAAAAAAAATTACGAAAAAAATATTTCGAGAAAAAGTCATTAACAAGGTAAACAAAGAAGGAGCTAGAAAAATAAATAAGAAATTTATGCGAAACGAGTATACCTGTTAAGTTAATTCAAAACAAAGTATAAAACTGTATAAATAAAATAAAATATGATTATAATCAATGAGTTTGTTGTAGAACAATGGTTAAGGTATTAGTCTACTGATCTGGAGGTACTAGGTTCGACTCCTACCGCTGGCGTTTTTTTTTTTTGGTTATTATACTAGACCTCGATCCTCATTTAAGATCATAGACCTCACATGATGCAATCTCTATATATATATATATATATTATATATATATATAGAGGCGGGATCCGGTGAGTCCACCTAAATTTTTGAGTCCATGAGTCCATTTAGAGTATCACAAGTTGTATTAAAAAATATCACGTTTTTTTTACACTACAAAGTCTACAATATCAAAACCTTTTCAATACAATATCACATGAAACAATATCACGCACTATATAAAACAATATCACGAATTTTTTTCCAAAACTTCCAAAAATAAAAATTTCACAATTTTTTTTTCAATTTTTTTTCTCGAATTTTTTTTCTCGATTTTTTTTTTCAGAATTTTTTTTTTGTGATATTATTTTGAAGAAACGGTGATATTGTAACAAAAAAAATCGAAAAAAAATTTCGAAAAAAAAGTCTTTTGTTAAACAATATCACGCACTATATTAAACAATATCACGAAATTTTTTCAAGAACTTTATTTTTTCAATTTTTTCTCTCGAATTTTTTTACCGAAATATTTTTTTCTCGATTTTTTTTTTTTGTGATATTATTTTGAAGAACCGGTGATATTGTACTGAGTAACTTGTGATATTGTAATGAAAAAAAATCGAAAAAAAATTTCGAGCAAAAACGCCTTTTGTTAAACAATATCACGCAATATATTAAACAATATCACATAAATTTTTTCAAGAACTTTTTTTCCCGGAAATATTTTTTTCAAATTTTTTTTTTCAATTTTTTCTCTCGAAATTTTTTTACGAAATATTTTTTTCTCGAATTTTTTTTTTGTGATATTATTTTGAAGAACCGGTGATATTGTAATGAAAAAAAATCAAGAAAAAACGCCTATTTATTAAAAAAAAAAAAACTTGTTTGTTTTAAAAAAAAGTGCATATTGAAAAAGGAAATTTTTTTAATAAATAAAATGTCATTTTAGAAAAGGCAAAAAAAAGAAAAAAAAAAGTAATATTGAAAAAGAAAAAACAAAAAAAGGAAAAAAATTTGATTTTGAAAAAACGTGATACTTTTTTATTTAACTTATGATATCATTGTTAGACTCATGGACTCAAATATTTAGGGTGGACTCATGTGATCCCAACTCTCTCTCTCTCTCTCTCTCTCTCTCTCTCTCTCTCTCTCTCTCTCTCTCTCTCTATATATATATATATATATATATATATATATATATATATATATATATATATATATATATATATATATATATATATATATATATATATATATATATATATATATATATATATATATATATATATATATATATATATATATATAAAATTTAATCTTTATAGCAAAACAAAATAGTTGCATGATGTAAAATTAGAGTTATGTGTTTTTTTATTTGGGGTTTAACTTATTCTAACAATAAACGCATACAATTTAAATTTAGCATATATTTTGATTTACTAATTGTTGTTTAACTTATTAAAAATTAGGAGTCCAAACTTCAAATTTTATTTGTTATTATGTTATTTAAAAACTTGGTACACATTTAATGATTACAAATTCATTAGTTTTTTTTCTTTTTAAAATAATGATGATGAAGTGGTTTGCTAGAATTACCTCAAAAGTGAAATGGTGCAGTGTGATGGTTTGTTAGCATGTATTTTGATTTATTAATTATTGTTTAACTTAATAAAAATTAGGAGTCAAACTTCAAACTTTATTTGTTATTATGCTAATTTAAAAACTTGAAACGCATTTAATGCTTGCAAATTCATTAGTTTTTTTTCTTTTTAAAATGATGATGCACCGTTGGCTTGCTAGAATTGCCTCAAAAGTGAAATGGTGCAGTGTGGTGGTTTGTCTTGCCTTTTATATTATTTATAGATTATATAGGTATGAGAAGTTTGTAGTCTCGAAAAACACATCTTTTATATGTCATATACTATATTTCTCTATGTTAATTTTGAGCATACTATATAAGTTCCAACTCCTAATAGTTGAGTACACAACTTTTATTAGGAGTGTTGTGTGACCTTGGGGACGATGCCTATATCGATTTGTACCATAGTCGGGGCGATTTCGTTTCTTATTCAATTACCCTCATACCACGACACAACTAGGGTTGAGCAAAAAAAATCCGATACGAATTATTTTCCGAATCCGATTCGAAATCTGAAAAAATTATCCGAATATATGGATATCATTCAAATAGGATATCCTATCCGATTTTTTCCGAATAATATGGATTTGATGTGGATTGTGATTTTCTTAAAATAGGATATCCGAATCCGATCTGAATCATAAAAATTAATAAAAAAAAGGAAAAAAAACCAAAAAACCAAAACATTTTACCATTATATTTTGAGTTGTTTGATACATATTGATTGTTATTGTTATAAACATAATCGAGAAGTGTGACAAAAGAAGTGCATATTCATTATCCACATTATCTTTTTTTTTTCCTTGTTTGGTTTTAGAGCACAAAATATACTCATTAGTCGAAGAATGAATTCTTCAAGTGATAATCTTTGAATGATTCATTCTGCACCGGACCATTGGTTAACTTTTTACTATACATTTAAAACTGGATCTAATCCGGTTTCCGACATATGGATATTCGGATTTTTGGATTCCGAATTTTTGGATATCCGAATATTCGGATCTGGATCTGGATCGCCAAAAATCATATTTTTAAAATTGGATATCCGATCCAAATTTAAAAACCGGAGCGGATATCCGGTTTTGCTCACCCCTAGACCCAACAATTAACATATATTCTCTCAATATATCTTCGTCCTTATAGAGACCCTATATTTCCAACAATTAAGAAACGAAATCTTGTCACTATTATTATTGTTGTGTTCATCATTCTTGTCATTGAAATTATTTCTATTGACAAAAATATTATTCTTCCTGAATAAGAATCAAGCCGCAGAGGTTGAGACAACAGTTCAGTATTTTGGCTATAACTCAGTCTCTAGACCTTCATTTGCGGCGTGTAATATGACGTTGGAATGCTAAGATCGAAGAAGGGCTACAACTTTGTAGTTGACGTCGTTATCAGATTCTGTCGTTTATTTTTCTTAAAATGGGCAGCATTGTCATGGTAGTATGCTGGAAAGTTTACAAAGATTCATAAAAGAATGGTATTATTTATAGTTGTATTGCTCAATTTATTCTTGCGATTGAGGTATGTTCCCTTAAATTTCCTTTTCAGATATTTATGCTGATAAATATGAAGGTTTGGTCAAATTATATATGCCTCAATCGTTCGTATGTTTAAGCTACCACTTTATTTGGTACAACATATCTATAGTCTTGGTAAAATTACTCTTGATAATTGATTTCAAGGAAATGTGAAAGAAAATATTGGTCCAAGATTTTGATCGACAAGCAGCTAGAATGAGGAGTATCCAAGATATTGTTATATGTATAATATGTATATCAAGCAAAATATTTCACATTTGGATTGATTATTTATTTTTTATTATGAGGTGAATTAAGATTAATATTGCACAAATTCTTATTTGCAACGGCACTATCCGTCGCAAGCTTATGACGGATATCGTTTCCTCTCACAAAATACCCACTTTTTCTCTCTCTCCAACACTATTCATGTAGTTCCCTTTCTCCACTAACTTATTTTCTACCCATTTTATCTCACAAATTATCCGTCACAAATCACGACCCGTCGCAAGCAAGACTTATTATTAATATTGTTATGAACCAAGCGTGGGGGCTAAATATTTTGTTTTCACTTGATATTGTATCTTGGATATGTTTGTAAGACAACTAATTAAAAATGATTAATTGTCAAAGTTTCATAAGAGTAAAATATGGAGAATATATATATTATTGTGTACGATTATATGATATCTAAATGTGGAGATGATAAATGAATGAATACCGTGTATATTTTGATTGAACGATCATGTTTGTCATTAATTTGTGGCGTGGCAACAGGCAACAACATGTGGGGTGGGGAGGGGGAGATGTCAACTTATCTGCTAAAATTACTCATCAAGTTTATAGTTGATATCATATAATGATAACCACCCTTATAATGAGAACCATGAGAACCCTCACTAAATCTCCACCATATCTCGCTTCGAATGTTTCGTTGGATCATTTACCATTAGTTTAACTTATTCAAACACACACGTTAGTATCAATAAACAAAAAATTTTGATTTAATTAACAAAATATATACTTAGTGTACGAAAATACAATTAGGCATACTAAAACGGCTATAAATGCACGAAAACAACCACTACATGCATGAAATTTTTTACATGCATGAAAATGATTACTAGGCGCATGAAATAAGAGGCCGTACGTGCATTAAAACGAGTTCTAGGTGCATGAAAAATGATAGATGCGTAAAAATCGGTAGTAGGCGCATAAAAATCAATAAAACGTATATCACCTTGATTTCCGTCACTAGTATATATTTTCTAGACCAAGAAATATGTTCTCTAGCCTTAAAATTCCATGCCGAATCCAAATATGTCATTAATTTTTTTTTAAAAAGTCCGTAAGGTAGAGTTCTCATGGTTCTCATTATATTGGTGGTTCTCATAGGATCCCAATTCTATATATATATATATATATAAGAGAGAGAGAGAGAGAGAGAGAGAGAGAGAGAGAGAGAGAGTTGCGATCACATGAGTCCACACTAAATATTTGAGTCCATGAGTCTAACAATGATATCACAAGTTATATATAAAAGTATCACGTTTTTTCAATATCAAATTTTTTTCCTTTTTTTGTTTTTTCTTTTTTAATATTACTTTTTTTTTCCTTATTTTTGTCTTTTCTTTTAAAATGACATTTTCTTTATTAAAAAAATTCCCTTTTTCAGTATGCATTTTTTTTTCAAACAAACACTTTTTTTTTTTAATAAAAAGGCGTTTTTTTTTTCTCGAATTTTTTTTTTCATTACAATATCACAAGTTACTCAATACAATATCACCGGTTCTTCAAAATAATATCAAAAAAAAAATCGAGAAAAAAATATTTCGGAAAAAAAATCGAGAAAAAAATATTTCCGGGAAAAAAAGTTCTTGAAAAAATTTCGTGATATTGTTTAATATAGTGTGTGATACGGAGTATTGTTTAACAAAAGGCGTTTTTTCTCGAAATTTTTTTTTTCATTACAATATCACAAAAAAAAATTGAGAAAAAATATTTCGGAAAAAAAAATTTGAAAAAAAAAATTCGGGAAAAAAATTTATGGAAAAATTTTCGTGATATTGTTTTATATAGTGCGTGATATTGTTTCCTGTGATATTGTATTGAAAAGGTTGTGATATTGTAGACTTTCTAGTGTAAAAAAACATGAACTTTTTAATACAACTAGTGATACTTTAGGTGGACTCATGGACTCAAAAATTTAGGTGGATATAGGGTTGGGATCCGGTGAGAACCACCTTACAATGAAAACCGGTGAGAACTTGATACGAAATGAAAATGCGGAAGCGATATTTGATAGGTTAGACCTATAACCTATCAATGATGAACGACCCAAGACCTATTGAGTACGAACGAAAGTCAATATTCAAAAACGCGTTCGAATATAAACAGAAAATGCCAAACAAGCATACGGGTGATTTTTGATTATGAAAACTGAATGACCAAATACAAACTAACCAAAGACTATAAATAGCCAAGGTGAACGATTGTTTTCGAGAAACAAAGAAAATGAAAAGTCGACAAAAACCCACGAAATAAAGACTAAGAGCTTAAACAAACATAGGAAATAACATATAGTAATAACTCTCCTCAAAGAAAACAACTATTGGCCATATTGCTTCCATCAACGTGAGAACCCATGCAAACAAAGTGCATTCTCGAACCCGAGTACTCGGTAACGGTTGCTAGCAAACTTGCCTCTGGATTGATGTTCACTGCTTCGTCAACCGCATCATCTCCTCCCCCTTTAAAAGGAATTGACCTCAATTCAGCAAGGCCATCATCGTCCAAATACGGGGACAAATCGCCCACATTGAAAGTGGCATGGACGCCATAATCACCGGGCAACTCAACTTTGTAGGCGTTGTCATTAACACGGGAGACCACTTTATAAGGCCCTTCGGCCCTTGGCATAAGCTTATTTTTTCTCTTCCCCGGAAATCGCTCTTTACGCAAATGGACCCAAACTAAGTCACCATCTTGGAACACTCGAGGTTTTCTGTGTTTATTTGCTTTCCGTTGATACGACACATTGATAGCTTCAATTTGCTTACGGACTTGTTCGTGTAATTTAACCATAGATTTTAATTTAGCTTCAGCATCTTTATGCACTAACTCGTCTTTCGGAAGTGGAATTAAATCCAGAGGAAGATACGGATTAGCTCCATAAACCACTTCAAAAGGGGAATGACTAGTAGCATGTGTCGGAGAACGATTATAAGCGAACTCGGCATGAGCCAACTTAACATCCCAATCCTTCAAGGATCGACTGACCAACCCGCGCAACAATACCCCCAAGGTCCGGTTTGTCACTTCCGTTTGCCCGTCCGTCTGCGGATGATGAGATGTACTAAAAAGGAGTTTTGTGCCAACCTTTCGCCACAAGGTATTCCAAAAATAACTCAAAAATTTGGAGTCTCTGTCCGACACAATCGTTTTTGGGATTCCATGAAGACGAACAATCTCCCTATAATAAAGCTCGGCAACATTGCTTGCATCGTCGGTTTTATGACAACTTACAAAGTGGGCCATTTTAGAAAACCTATCAACAACCACCATAATAGCGTCCTTACCCCTTTGAGTACGAGGTAAAGCCACTACAAAATCCATAGACACATCCTCCCAAGGTCGAAGAGGAACTGGTAACGGAGTATAAAGGCCTGGTTTAAAAGAACTCTTGGTCACTCTACACGTTACACACTTATTCACCAAGGTCGTCACATCGCCTATCATTTTGGGCCAAAAAAAATGCTCCTTTAACACCTCAAGCGTTTTAGCTATTCCAAAGTGACCGGCCAAACCCCCACCGTGAGCCTCTCGGACCAGTAGCTCCCGAATTGGGTGTTTAGGAATACAAAGACGATTCCCTTTAAATAAAAAACCCTCCTGTAACATATACTCCTCAAATGGACCTTTCCCACACTTCTCAAATATTACCCCAAATTCACCATCCTCTTGATAATAATTTTTCAGAATTTCAAAACCAAGAAGACGGATATTTAAAGTAGACAATAAAACATACCTTCGGGACAATGCGTCGGCTACAATATTACTGTGTCCAACTTTATATTTTGAGGAAAAATGGAAGGACTGTAAAAACTCGACCCATTTCGCATGCCTCGGACTCAGATTTTGTTGCCCATTAATATACTTTAATGACTCATGGTCAGAATGTAATATGAAATGGCTTGGTCGCAAATAATGACTCCAATGCCGCAAAGCTCGAACGATAGCGTAGAACTCTTTATCGTATGTGCAATACTTCAACCGAGCTCCCCCTAATTTCTCGGAAAAATATGCGACTGGACGCCCACGCTGAATTAAAACGGCTCCAATACCCACACCGCTTGCATCACACTCGACCTCAAAAGGCTGAGAAAAGTCCGGAAGAGCTAGCACAGGTGCTTCGCATAATTTAGTCTTTAATAATTCAAAAGCATTGTTGGCTGCTTCTCCCCAAACGAACGCACCCTTCTTAAGGCATTCGGTCATCGGACATGCTATCGTACTAAAATTACGAATGAACCGACGGTAAAAGGAAGCAAGACCCATGAAGGACCTGACGTCGGTGACTGTCTTCGGTTGCGGCCAGGATTGAATGGCTTTGATTTTGGCACTGTCCACGGAAACACCACTGTCCGTCACTACATAACCCAAAAAAAGTACACTCTTCACCAGAAAGGAACATTTTTCTAGCTTCCCGTACAATTTTTGAGTACGCAAAACTTCAAAAACTTGTTTCAAACACTGTATGTGCTCCTCCTCAGTTTTACTGTATACCAAAATGTCATCAAGATAGACTACCACAAATTGACCCAAAAATGGTTTAAGTACTTCGTTCATTAATCGCATAAAAGTACTTGGGGCATTTGTAAGACCGAATGGCATGACGGTCCATTCATACAAACCGTATTTTGTCTTAAAAGCCGTTTTCCACTCATCTCCCTCGCGCATTCGAATTTGATGGTATCCACTCCGTAAGTCAATTTTAGAAAACACCGAAGCACCATGTAGTTCATCGAGCATGTCGTCCAGCCTAGGAATGGGGAAACGATATTTAATCGTGATATTATTGACGGCCCTAGAATCGACACACATGCGCCAAGACCCGTCTTTCTTAGGAACAAGTAACACCGGCACTGCACAAGGGCTAAGGCTTTCACGGACAAATCCCCGCTCTACCAATTCGTTAATTTGTTTCTGAAGCTCTTTTGTCTCCTCCGGATTGCACCTGTAAGCTGCCTTATTCGGTAATGGGGCACCGGGAATAAGATCGATTTGATGCTCTATTCCTCGGATAGGCGGTAGTCCCGGCGGCAAGTCATTGGGAAAAACGTCCCTGAACTCACGCAATAGCCCATCAATGTTGCCTCCTGACATCCCCTCTTTGTTACCCACTGATTCCTCCTTTACTAAAAGTAAATAAACATGTTCACCTTTTTTTAATGCACATTCAATATCACGTTCTTTGATTAACAAATTTTCCTTCTTCTTAGTAACACTCATGGCACGAATATCTTGCGGAGACATGGGTTTCAACACAATTCTTTTACCCTTATCTCGTAGCTCATACTCATTACTCCGCCCTCGATGTATCACATCTCGATCAAACTGCCAAGGCCGACCCAACAAAACGTGACACGCGTCCATAGGAATTACGTCACACAAAACTTCGTCTGCATAGGAACCCATAGTCAAACCGATTCTAACCTGACGATTAACCTTAACGCTATTGCCATCATTGAGCCAATGAAGTGGGTAGGGTCTGGGGTGAGCCGTGGTGGTTAAGCCCAACTTCGACACCATCTCGCTAGAGGCTACGTTTGTGCAACTACCTCCGTCGATGATCACGCTGCACCACTTATCCCCGACTTGACATTTGGTATGAAACAACTGGGTTCGTTGGCCCGGATCAGTGGGTGCGGTATTGGTTTGGAGAGTCCTAAGGACCAAGGCTGTGTCATAAATGGGAGCTTCATAATCCTCAACCTCTTCCTCCCCGTTACCTTCGTCAAATACAAAAACATCACCCAGTCTCTCCTCCTCCTCACGCAATTCCTCCCGACAATCAAGAGCCTCACGTAAGGTAATCACTCGTTTATTCGGACACGAACTTTGAAAGTGTCCGAACCCTTGACATTTAAAACATCTTACTTTTGACAATGACGTTTCTTTGGGTGTATTAGTGGTTTTGGGGGTACTGGTATTGACCGAATTAACAACTTTGTTTGGGTTGTTAATAGAAACAGGGGAATTGTATGTTGTGGGTGAATTGGGATTAGACCAAGGTTTGGATTTTGGATAATCTGCACTCACTCCTCCCCCATGCTTCATCTTCCCATGAGATTCGATTTTCAAGCAAAGCCCACACAAGGTATCAAAGTCAGAGTAGGGGTACATTTCTACGACATTAGCAATATTAAAATGCAAACCCCGTAAAAACCTCGCCATTTTCTGTTCTTCAATTTCTTCCAGATCTCCCATCAAACACAAATTTTCAAATTCATTGATATACTCCCCCACACTCATTTTTCCCTGTTTTAATTCGGCAATTTTACGATAAGTGGATAATCGATGGTTTGGTGGTACATACCTGCTTCGTAATTTGCCCTTCAATACTTCCCACGACGTAATTTTCTCCTTTCCGGCTCGAGCGCGCTTGGTCTTCAACCCTTCAAACCACAATGAGGCTCCCTTGCTCAATTTCAGAATCGCAAATCTACACCTCCTTTCGTCATTTAGATCCTTGAAATCGAACATTCGCTCAATCTTCCTTTCCCAATCCAAATACTCCTCGGGATTCGTGCCCCCTGTGAATTCTGGAAGTTCATTAAGTTTGAACTCATCTTGCTTTGCTTTACCACCGGTTCGACTCCCGGTAGGTCTATTTCGTAGCAAGTCCTGAAGTTTGTCGTAAAATTCATCGTCGAACTCTGCCATGATTTCATTTGTTCTGATTTTGATTTTTTTTTTTTTTGAAAAAACGAGATTAAAGGATCGTCTCGATTAATGGAAAATCAAGAGCCGAGGCTCTGATACCACTTATGATACGAAATGAAAATGCGGAAGCGATATTTGATAGGTTAGACCTATAACCTATCAATGATGAACGAAAGTCAATATTCAAAAACGCGTTCGAATATAAACAGAAAATGCCAAACAAGCATACGGGTGATTTTTGATTATGAAAACTGAATGACCAAATACAAACTAACCAAAGACTATAAATAGCCAAGGTGAACGATTGTTTTCGAGAAACAAAGAAAATGAAAAGTCGACAAAAACCCACGAAATAAAGACTAAGAGCTTAAACAAACATAGGAAATAACATATAGTAATAACTCTCCTCAAAGAAAACAACTATTGGCCATATTGCTTCCATCAACGTGAGAACCCATGCAAACAAAGTGCATTCTCGAACCCGAGTACTCGGTAACGGTTGCTAGCAAACTTGCCTCTGGATTGATGTTCACTGCTTCGTCAACCGCATCAGAACTCTTCCTTACGGAGTTTTTTTTAAAAAATTAATGACATAATTGGATTCGGCATGAAATTTTATGGCCAGAGAACATATTTCTTGGTCTAGAAAATAAACACTAGTGGCGGAAAAATGATAGATACGAAAAAATAGATAGTAGGTGCATGCAAATAAATAAAACGTATCTCACCTTGATTTCCGTCACTAGTATTTATTTTCTAGACCAAAAAATATGTTCTCTAGCTATAAAATGTCATGCCGAATCCAATTATGTGATTAATTTTTTTTAAAAAAGTCCGTAAGGTAGAGTTCTCACAAGGTTCTCATTGTAAGGTGGTTCTCACCGGATCTCCGGTGAGAACCACCTTACAATGAGAACCGGTGAGAACTCTCTCTTACGGAGTTTTTTTTAAAAATTAATGACATAATTGGATTCGGCATGAAATTTTATGGCCAGAGAACATATTTCTCGGTGTAGAAAATAAATACTAGTGGCGTAAAAATGATAGATACGAAAAAATAGATAGTAGGTGCATGCAAATAAATAAAACGTATCTCACCTTGATTTTCGTCACTAGTATTTATTTTCTAGACCATGAAATATGTTCTCTAGCTATAAAATGTCATGCCGAATCCAATTATGTTATTAATTTTTTTTTAAAAAGTCCGTAAGGTAGAGTTCTCACAAAGTTCTCATTGTAAGGTGGTTCTCACCGGATCTCAAGTCTATCTATCTATCTATATATATATATATATATATATATATATATATATATATATATATATATATATATATATATATATATATATATATATATATATATATATATATATATATATATATATATATATATATATAGGGTCGGGATCCGGTGAAAACCACCCTTATAATGAGAACCATGAGAACCCTCACTAAATCTCCACCATATCTCGCTTCGAATGTTTCGTTGGATCATTTACCATTAGTTTAACTTATTCAAATACACACTTTAATATAAATAAACAAAAAAAATTGATTTAATTAACAAAATATATACTTAGTGTACGAAAATACAATTAGGCGTACAAAATGGCTATAAATGCACGAAAACAACCACTACGTGCATGAAATTTTTACATGCATGAAAATGATTACTAGGTGCATGAAATAAGAGGTTGTACGTGCATTAAAACGAGTTCTAGGTGCACGAAAAATGATAGATGCGTAAAAATCGGTAGTAGGTGCATGAAAATTAATAGAACGTATCTCACCTTGATTTCCGTCACTAGTATACAGTTTCTAGACCAAGAAATATGTTCTCTAGCCTTAAAATTCCATGCCGAATCCAAATATGTCATTAATTTTTTTTTAAAAAGTCCGTAAGGTATAGTTCTCACGGTTCTCATTATATTGGTGGTTCTCATAGGATCCCAATTCTATATATATATATATATATATATATATATATATATATATATATATATAGATGTGGGGTGTATTTTGATAAGTACGTAATGATTGTATGTTTTATACGTGACTAATTGAACCAAATATTTTTTATTGGTTTTGTCGATAAATAATAATTGCGGAAGGTTCGGTTAATTATGTTATACATATGACACACATATACCTCACTATATGAGATTATGATGATTGATAATTATATGTGTTTAAAGAGTAACTAGTTTTTTTGTAAAATGGGAATTTGCAAAGAAAAAGTAAAAGTGTAACAATCATCGAGATTATTTGTTGTTCTTTAATATAAAATTAATGATGTATATAGAGACTTCGGTAAAATAATACAATTTTGAGTGGAAATTCACATATACTTCATGTATAGTTTTCTCTATGTCAATTTATTAGAAAAATGAAATAATAAAGAAGATTATTCTATATAATAAAATAAAAAGGCTAGATTGAGTAGCTATTGTCTATAAGAATGACACGTGGCGTAATTATAAAATGACATGATTGACTAAAATTTAATACAATTACATGTGTTATTATACAAATTGTAAAATAGAACACGAAAAGATAAAATAGCAATGAGTTAATCACCGTCTTATTTAAACATTCGATCATTTTCCTAACATTATTTCATCTCATATTCACAATATTTATATTTATTTAATGAAGACTTTTCGTATTTTTAAATTATGAAAATCCAACTATTCTTATGTAAACGTTCATCTCCACAACATTATTATTTCACCTCATAATCATAATGTTTATATTTATTTAATAGTTCAAAACTTTTTATATTCTACAATTATGAAATTTCAATTAATTTTATGTTTAAAATGAGATAAGTTGATTAGACATTTTTAGCAAAAAAAAAAAAAATGTTGAGTTTTTCATTTTTTATGATATTATTCCATTTTCATTTGTTTGATTTTTCAGTAGTCTCTGTTGAGGAGGCACGACTCAAGAGAAAGAATATAAGTCAATGACAAGTATCTATAAGATCTTATTAAAAGGGTACTTAAAATAATGTGACATGACAAATTTTAATGTAACGTGATATATTTAAATATGACGTGACATATTTTTAATGTGACATGACAAGTTGATGTGACATAGAATATCAATTTATTATTACATGATATTATATTTATAAATTAATTTAATTCACATATCTATAATATTAAAGGATGTTATCATTATTCTTAAAATAAATTTCTATATTAAAAATATATTTTTTTTCAAAATTTATGTAACCATTTAAAATTTCAAAATTTATAATTAATACTGACATTTTAATTGAAATTTTTATAATAAAAGTTTCGTATTTTATAATAAAGGTTTTAATTGAAATTTTTGTAAAAAAACATGTTAATAATTAATTAAAGCTCTGCATATTTCTTTTCACCTACCATTTTTATTAACATTTTTCCTATTTAATTCATTTTCTTAATTAAACATGGTAATAAATTAATTAGAACTCTTCATAATACTCAACACCCACCAAATTAATTAAAAAGCTCTTCTTATTTAATTAATTTTTGTAATATAATATGTTAATAAATTAATTAAAACTTTTTATATTACTTAACACTCATAATTTTCATAAGCATTATTTGCTATTTAATTCACCTCTTAAGTTTCTTGACATTCAATTATCTAATTTAATAATAACAGAAAATAAACTAAAATTAAAAATAAATATAAGAATTTATGGTTATGTATGTCTATAAAAGCTAAAGTACCTATAATAGTTTATATTCACTTTATAATTTAATATTTGTTGTCCATGAGTTTCTATGTAGTAGATTATATTCTATGGTTTAATTTAATTAATTGATGATAGTGAGTATATTAAGAATTATTGTTGAGTGTTGTTGTTGTTGCGTTGACGATGTGCAATAAAATATATTTATGTTTGTTATGTTGTTGGTTTTTATAATCGTTTTTTTGTATATTTGAATTCATGTTTTTCATTTGGTGTAGTTAATGAGTTCAAACATGTATTAAAATATATACTCGAATATAAGAGCGCATATTTTAAGTTAATGAGTTGGAAAGTTTGAGGTGCAACTTTTAGATGATTTGTTCATATATTATTTGTTTTTGTAATTAACAAAAAAATAATTTGCTTTCGTAATTCAAACTATTTATAGTTTTTAAAAAAATACGTAATTGTCTTGCATTATAAATTGTAATTGTCTTGTACTATAGATTTTAATTTGTGAAAAAATTTGTTATACATTTATCTTTAAACATTGACATTCAATTTTATAAATAAAAATATACATCAAAATTCTAAGCAAACATATAATATCTCGTGCATTGCACGGGTCACAAAACTAGTTGTTATTTTAAATGACGTCAAAGTAAAACGCTATATTTTATTAGAACAATGATTATGAGTTATAAGAGAACACGCTTCGACTATTTTGAGAAGTCATACGTGAATAATTATTGTTGAGTCAATGTAGCTTATGCATTTAATATATTTTGTTTCTATACTCATTATCATAAATGATCATTCAATTTTGCTAAAATGCACTAGGTACAATATTGAGAATTGAACAAAAGGTAATGATTGGCGGCAAGGTAATATCTATGGGGAGTACTTTTTCACCTTTTATGGTGATCTTGTTTAAAGTCTATTGAGAAATTTTTTATAACCTTGTCTATTTATGTAAGCATATTAAATTGCTCTTAACTTTGAAAGGTAAGATATAGGGTGATTGTGAAGCTATTATTAGCTATTACTTAATTGTGGGGGCATGAAGTTTTGTCTAATGTTTATTTTTAGCATGATGTTAATATCAATTTAATATTGCTATAAATGATGTGCATGATGTGCATAATGAATTATATATTTACATAATTTATGCAGATTTGAGAAAGTTGGCTGAGAATGATATCCTCACAAATTATTTTTGTAAATTTTGAGTGGACATATTTATTTCCGAAGCTAATGGACTAAAAAAGAAAGAAGTCCTAAAATTGTCGAGGGGAATGAGGCAAAAGCCTATTAGTTGAGAAATTTATGGTGGATACCGGAACTTGCTTATGCAAGGGTGGTCTAACGAAGCCATAAATAACTCATACTTGTGTACACATCTCATTTCTAAGACATGTAGACTATTTGGAAGGTTGAACAAATATCTCTTAATGATCTTATAGCCTAAAATTGGGTGGTCCTTGTGAGATGAGTTTGATGAGATTACCGTAATGATTGAGGTTAAGATATTTCTCTTAATGAATCTATATCCTTTTATTTGGGTGGTCATATTGAGAAGCACTTAATGGATTCACCATACCGCTATGCTGAGAGGTTGAGCCTTAGAGCTTTAATGAATCTATATCCCTTTATTTGGGTGGTTCCATTGAGAAGGACTTGATGGATTCACCGCTATATTGAGAGGTTGAGCCTTAGAGCTCTTAATGATTTTATAGCTCATGCGTGAGTGGTCTATATGGAGATAAATTTGTTGGAATCACCTACATGAGTGTGAAGGATTGACCCCAACCTTCTTTGAGGGATTAGGCCATCTCTCTAGAGCACTCATGAGAATCCCAAGGTTCATTTGGCCATAATTTTGTTAAATTGTATCGCGGAACTCATTTGGAATTTAAGGTAAGATATGTGTTTGAAATTTACCCCGGAGTCTAGGAGTTCAAGATTCGTTTACTTTCTAGGAGATGAAAGAATTGTTCCATTTCACTATGTGTTAATTCAAATCGAACGATACTAATGCTTAAGTATCAATCTTTATTAATATGCTGAGAAGTTAGTGGGGGATTGTTGGAAGTAATGCAAAAGTTAGTAATGTTGTATATATTATACATTATAGATTAGTCTTTCATTGCTTCGTAAGAGAATCTCTACATTCTCTCCACTACTTGCACATGATTATAGCCATTAGCTCCATGTTTATGGTGGTGGTTATTAGGGGTGAGCAAAACCGTATACCCGGTACGGTTTTGAAAACCGTATCGGGTATACGGTTTTAAAAATCGCAAAAATCACTATACGGATCCGATACGGTTTAACCGTATATACGGTTTTCGGGTATGCGGAAAAACCGTGTATACGGAATCCGTATATACGGATACGGTTAAGTGAGAAATGTCCAATTAAATATTGTAGTTATTCAAGTGCTAATAATTACATCTAACATGCCTACATCTAATGAAAGACTAATTTTTTATTTATTAAGATAAGTTAGTAAAATAAGTCATAAAAAATCATTAAGAGTGGAAGTTGAAAGCTGAACTTGGCGTTTCATTAATTTTTTTATACAAAAATTTCAAACCGTGTCGAAAACCGTAAATACGGTTTTGTTTTTTCCCGACCCAGATACGGTACGGTTTTGTGAAAACCGTATCGTATATACGGATTTCCGTATCGTATATACGGAAATTCGTATAATTCAAACCGTATACCGTATCGTATCCGTATTATAAAACCGTATCGGAATTTTTTGCTCACCCCTAGTGGTTATGTATTTTGGAATGTAGTCCATTCATTTATATTTATTTCTCTAATAAACCAAACATATTTTGAATATATGGAATTGGAACCCATAATTCTATAGCACTACAAGAAATATTGTAAAGGGCGACTACACGGGCGACTGCCTGTGTAGTCGCTGATTTAGCGACCGAAAGGAAAAAGTGGGCGACCGATTTCGGTCGCCAAATTGGCGACCAAAATCTTATCCTAAAAGAATCCGCGCAAATCCAAGTGCCACCATACCGCCAAATTAGCGACCGAAATTGGTAGCTAAATTAGCGACCAAATTCAGTCGCCAATTTAGCGACCAATTTTGGTCGTTAAGTCCCTGTTATATTTTTTTTCTCATCTTCAATCCGTCATTTCCCCCTTCAACACAACGCTTGAACGAAAAAAAAACCCAACCCTCGTCAACCTCTAAACCACCGTGCATCTACCAGACCATCGCAGCGACACCGGACCACCCACCACCGCCGTTCACCTACCTAATACTCCATATTCAGGTTTGTGACGATTGAATAACTTAATTTATGTATTGAATACCTTAATACTTTTATTCTAATTCATAATTTTAGTTAGTAATTTGACTATTAGGATGATTTTAATAACATTTGAATGTTTATTAAGTTTCTATGTGTAAGTTAATTAGCCTTTTCGGAAACTATTTGTGATTAGGGTTAGAAAGTTGGGAAAATTGGATGTTTGTTAAGACTAGTAGTTTTAGTTAGTGATTAGATTTCTAGGATGATTTTAATAACATTTTTGATGTTTATTATGTTTGTATGTGTAATTTAATTAGTATTTTCGGAAATTAGTTGGTGTTAGGGTTAGAAATTGACAAAAAATGGGAAAAAAATTGGGTCTTATTGTTAATGAGTGTTAGCATTGTTAGAAATTGGGGAAAAATTGTTGAATGTTATTATTGAACTTAATACATTATTGTAAGTTATTGTGAATATTTTTCGTGAAGTAATGACTATTGACCTAGTACCCGTTCAAGAATTACTCATTAGGAGGAATTCCTGAATAGTCCCCATTTTGGGACTGTCTTTGTATATTTCAAGTCACTTAGGTAGTAAATACATATTTGGGATTTTATTAACGGGGAAAGAGTTTCGCAATAATTTTTTTAATGTTCTTCGAATACATATGTGAAATACAAATTTATTTGACATTGTGTATTTGAAGAACTAAGGGGAATTGTTGCCAATTTTTTTTTCCTCACTAATAAATCACAAATGTGTGTATACTAGTGACTTGAAATATACATTGATGGGTTTAGGTTGGAGTGATAAGGACCCAATTGAAATCTTGAAATATATATTGACTTGAATTCTTGAACTTATTTGTTGAAATATTATTGAAATTGTTGTGTGTTTATTAACTATATACTAGTGATTGGACGTAATTATTTGTTGTGATATTATTGAAAATCCTTAGTTTGGATGCTGGTTTATTATATATTATCTAGATTAAAATGAAGAGATTTGAACGTAGCTGGATGTCAGTGGCGAATCTAGGATCTATGAAATGGGGGTGATTATACTACAAAAAAACAATGTTATTCAAATATCGTTGCAAATAATAATTTGCAACGAAATTGTTTTTTCCGATAAAATTTGCGACGGGTAATTTTTCAATCCCGCGAACAAAAAGTCAAATGGCGCAAAGATTTGAGACGAAAATTTCTTCGCAAAGAAGGACTTTTGCAACGGAATATCCGTTGCATCTGAAATTGATAAATTGTTTTTTGGACCACGAGGTCAAAAAGTCAGTCAACCTAAACATGACTTTATAACACAATTATTACATATGCAAATTAATTTTGTTAACAAAAAAAGAAAGTTATTTTACTACTTTACTTTAAAATTTATTTCCAAATCTAAATAAATTTAGAAGAAGATAATAATTAGTGTACAAACTAATCTCAAATATTTACAATTTTCGTATAGTAACAAATTTTTGAAAGCTTACCCGTGCAATTTGCACGGGTTTAAAACTAGTTAGAGAGGAATTGAGAGACAGTAGAAAATTAGAAATGAAATATGAGGCATTGAGTTTGAGGCCCAGTCTGGCCAACCCCAGCGGAAATTTGAATTTTTTTTTATTATTATTATTATTTTTTAATATTAAAAACGGGTCTTAGGGTCAGATCCGGGTCTTGTCAACAAGATCCAGATCCAGATCCGTTTTTAAACTCGTGGATCCAGATCCGGTCCAGCAGGGTCGGGTCCAATGGATCTGGACCGGATCCAGGATCCGTTGCCATCCCTACTTGTTACTTATGCTCCTAACTACTTCAAAAGCATCCACTTCCGAGATTTTCTGAAAGCAAAAATTATCACAATTAATAACATTTTCAACAAGTTTACTAGAGTCGTTCACGAAAAACTTATAGAGGGCTCCAATTTGGGATCGAGTTAACACTTCTATTCGCTTTTTTTCTTACGTTTTTCAGACCCGGAATCAAACTTCTTATTCTGGATGGCATTCTAATAAAATTAGAGAGTATAAGGAAACGAAACAACCAGAACAAAATACTTTGAGATTTTAATTAATTCATAAACACCCAAATATAATCAAGCAAACCTGATTACTTGAACAAAATACAAAACGTGCAATTTAGAATAAAATTCATAAACACTCATAAAATTTATAAACTTGATCACACTCATAAAATTAATTGAAAATTTTACCTATCTCCTCTGTTACACTTTCTGATGAATATCTATTGATTTGATTTGTTTTAATAAAATTATAGCTAAAACTTTTGTTTGATCATAATGTGATTAAGAGACAAATTGAGAGAATATAATTGATTATCGAGAATTTGAGAGATATATAATCACATTAATCAGAAAATAAGGTTTGATTATTTTGGGTAATGAGAAATTGATTATTGGAATCTTGGGAAGGATTATTTTATGCTTCAAATTGATTGCTAATTAATGGTGTATAAGTGTATTACGGTATTTAATGCATAATTGGGAAAGGAAACTTTTTGGAATTAATGGTTAATTTGATTTGATAGAGTTATACGCAGAATGAAGAATTGGGAGAGTTTTGGGAAAGTTTTCAATTTTTTTTAATCAGACCCAGAAAATTACGTTTTGAGGCCCCAAATTTTGGAGGCCCGGTTCCTGGGCTCAGCCCGCACCTGCCCAAAACCGCCCCTGATGTAGACGATACCACTATATGATAATGAAATGGTTTAAGGCATAAAGAAAATGAACACATGACTATTCCAAATAACATCAACGATCCATCGAGATCAAATAACTTATCTCACAACACAAATTCTCATTTGTGAGGAGTCCATCATAAGGGAGACTTGTTATTCTCTCAAATAGTACATTGTAATCAATTTGGAAACTTCACCATTTCTTTCTCATAATTTTTCTCTCTAATATATCCATAATTCCATATTATAAGTTATAATCCTATTTGGTAAAATAACAGATTAATTTTAACAAAAGTTAAAACGGTTTTAAATAAGACTGTAAAACCTAGCCAGGTTGAAATGATGGGAGAGAGGTGCGTAGTAATAGTAACAGGCTAACAGCTAATAAAATTTGTTGGGAAGCAAGGAACACAAATTATACGACGAACCGTGCGCACGTAGAGACATAGGATCCAACAAATGCACATTAATAAGCATATGCAGTGTTTATATAATTAGATTCTGAGTTAAGCTGCATGCAATGTTTCATTTCCAATTATTTTTGATTGGACTACTCCTTGCAATGCTCTCCCACGTGCACCTCTCCCCATCTTTTTCTGTCTTTCCATTCCTTAATCTCTATCTCCAACTGTTTGCTTTTGCGCTTTTGCGCTTTTGCTACTCATTTGGAATTTTAAGGGCAAAGATCGATTAAACAAAAATTATACGATATCTACAATAGACGTTTTTTTTTTTTTTGACAGGTGATTATGATCAGTTTATGATATCGCTTTAGCAATAGCATATTCCGATCTATTATCAATTGTTACAAGATAAGCTATTCGACTAAGTAGCCCTAAAACATAGACTATTACATGTAGTGCTACTAAGTCTAAACTAAAATTAAAATAAGCATTAGTAAAATTAACAACTTCCAGATGAAAACCAAGGGCATGATGGTAGATGCATTCGAAAAAGCCACGGGCCATAGGACGATCATTATAAGCACGGCGGACCTCCAACTGCTGTCGATACATACGAAACTCAAAGTGACGGAACCAAGATGCACTTACGCTCTTGCGAAAAGAACGTAGAAAGACAAAGTAGTAAGCAAGACGACGAAGTCTGCCACTGGCGGAGAAAAAACTCCTACATCTTAGGAAACAGACTCTTTGATTGTAAGACCAACAGACCAAGAAATCCGGCGCGCAAAATCCAACACGAGCACTAACCCAAACCGAATGCGAAGGAGCCATAGCCTTAGACTGGAAGCTAGAAACGACACTACTAACCACACTAACGATTAAGGGACAAGCCACCCTGAATCCAAGTGAGATTTTTATTAACGCCACCAACACTATAAAAAGTAAAGACATAAATAATAAGACAAGACCACCGAAGCCATACAACCAGCAACTCATCCAAACCATCTAAGACCAACCCAGACCTCCCACACAGAACCCTATCTTCCAATAGACCCGCATCAGTCGAGACCACGGAATAGCCAACACAGGACAGACCAACGAAGCAACCCACCAACCCAAGAAAGCCAAAACACCAACAAAGACCACAAAGAAACCCATACAAGATTCAACAACAGTACCGACACGGAGAAAACAAGCCAACACACAGGACAGATACCGTGACACCAAGACAGACACCAAAACCACACTCACAAAGGGTCAAAAACACTCCAACCCGTTTCACCAAACGGAAACCTCCCAGGACCACCACCAAACCAAAAAAAACAGGCTAAAACTGACACAGACGGACTCAACAGGGAAAGGAAATGGGACCAAAAGGTGGGGGGAAAGGGCGGATCACCAAAACAGACCCAAAACACGCCCATAAAAAGCACCGTAGGGAGATGAACTAAGCTCATCGAAACAACTGGGACAAACGACTAGAACGCTATTCCAGGAGTGGGGGGAATGGGGGGATCACCCCTGGGGCGCGGACAAAAAACAAGGCAGCGACAGGACAAGGAAACGAAAGGGCGGGAACGACAGTGAACTAAGACCCAAACAGATGTGAAACACGATGAGCCAGGGGAAAAGTCCGGAGACACATGCAAAAGCCGTGCTCGATATTTCACTGCATGTTTATTTCGTCGGTACTGAAACAAGGAAAAAAGACGGGAAAAGACTTTGCGATCGAGATCAGTGAAAACAACACTGTTCATATGTTTCATAGGCAAAGGAGGACGCCGATGATTTCCACCAGGAATTGAGACATCGGACGAACCCGAAGAGAAACCTCCCACAGACACACCAAATCTGCTCCGGCTAAAGAAAAGACTGACTGACGACAAAAACAAAGGAAGAAGACGATTAAAAATCGTAAGGGGGAAGGGGAGAGGCCGCCGGAGATGGACCAAGGAATGACCCCATCTCCGGCGATAGGGTGGAAATAGATGGGAGGGATGAGCGTGGGTTGTGGCGGCGGCGGCTCAAAAGGCTGAGATTGGTTTTTGTTTTTAAGAGGTTTTAGAGAGAAAAAACTTTTCTGGGAAGTTTTCAAATATTCCACTCGAGTACTACAATAGACGTTAAGAGAAAGACAAAATACAATATTGCTGAAATAAAAAAACAATCATCTTTCACAAAATAAAGATCTCAAAATTGAATGTAAGACGATTTTACTGTTTTACATGCTCTCTATAACACCCTATTTCCGACGATCCGACATCTACTGCACACCATATAGGAATCAATGGAGATGCCGATCTGTGGATTTTATCTCTCACTACTCATTTGGAACTTTATCCAACTTCTACTATTCGTAGTTTCATACTTTCATACCTAATTAGGAAAAATGTAGTTCAAAGTTAGTGTTGAATTGGGTAACTGCAATAGCCTATTTTTTAAGAGTTATGATCGGTCAACGTTTTCAATCACGAGTCTAAAAAGTGTTAACTCGTTCCGAGATTTCTAATTTCAAAAAGAAAAATATAGGCACTTTATGAACTTCTTGTAAAAGTTATGATCGGTCAACGTTTTTAATCAAATAAACTTTGACTAATGATATAAGATAGTCAAAGATTTTTCCCTAAGGATGGCTCGTAACTCTGTATCCTGAGAATCTAAATATGTAATAATAGTACTCGAATTAACTCCTTTGTTTACCAGTAAATCTGCCGCTCTATTTCCTTCTCCGAAAGTGTGTGAAAAGGGAACGAATTAACACCTAAGAGGGTGAGGGAGTAGATTAGGTGACCTTTTAAAAATTCTGATTTAACTTGAGTGCAAGTGAAGCAACGAGAAACAGAGTCTCAGCAACAGTATATGGAACTGTTGCACAGATCTGTTCTTTTACGGAAATAGCAAAGAAACGAGAAGTAAGTAAGAGTTTGAGCAAAGCATAAACAAACGATATTAAAAATTGGTTCAGCTCCTACTCCGGAGCCTACGTCCAACCGTTATTTTATTGAATGTTTAGAAGTTACTCAACTTGACTAAAACGATTACAACAAAACAACTCCCAAACCTACGCCGGTTGCAATTTGCTTAGAGCTACTCTACTCGTAAGACTTGACTATACTCAAACCTAGAGCTACTCCACTCTAAGAGTTTTGATGTTCTACCTTATGGTTTACACGATCTCTATCTCATAGGTTCATTTAAGAACATGGAGATTATGTTTAAGATCTAAACACAAGGTTCATCTAACATACTCATAGACATTAAGAGAGCTAACTAGTGCTTAGGAGATAACAACTTGTTTAAAACAGTTTGAAAACTTTAAAACCGAAAAACTTTTGCAAAAACACTTTGAAGAATAAAGCTTTGACAGATTTTGGAAGGTAGTATTGAATGCTCTAAAAGTCTTACTATTAAATGTACCCAAAGGTCCATATATATAGCCGAGAGGTATAAGACGACTTTGAAACCCTAGACACATGCTTTATTTGTCCACTCTCTTTGCATTAAACAAGTGTTTTATTCAATGGGTAATTTAGTGAATCTGTCTGTCAAAGAGGGGAAAAGGACTGGTCAGACTTTGAGAGGCTCTACGTTGCACTAATTTGGGTAATGTTGAAAGACTCTCAAAGCCAAAAGAGGAAATAAAGCATGTTCTCTTTTTCACAAAGATCAAGACTCTATCTTTTGAATGAGATTCCAACTTGTTTCTTCTGATTCTTCTTTCAAATAATAATAATTTAAAAAAGTTGATATTTTGGAAACAATTTTCAAACATTTGACAACCTCTTTTTGAAAAACATCTCCGTATTGTTAGCACTAGAAACCAGGGATGCAACAGTCCTGGACTGTTGCATAGATTTTGCACTCTTAATGACTAGAAGAGTATGTTTGATTACCTTGCTTACAACACTCATTCTAGACTCGACTTGTCTTGGCGTTATGCTTGCACCTTGAGACTCCATCTTGATCATCTTTCAACTTCCGTGAGCTTAATGTCTCTTGCTGAATTCATAACACTTAGAGGAAACATTAGATGATTAGAAGTAACTTGGCATCATCAACATCATGTGTTCTAACAGTGTGTTTCAACATGATCGGACAATTGTTATCTCGTATCAAGCCTTTGCATATTCGAAAAATGAATTTTAGGTTATTACTTATAATTTGTTCTTAATTAATAAGGCTCACACAACGAGAGTTATCCGGGTGAACCAGAAGCTTCGTTATACGGAGAGCCTTTGTTTTTTCTAGACCCGCAAGTAAGGCTAGTAGTTTGGCTTTCATGGATGAAAACAAGCCACATAAGAAATACAAAGCTACAGGATTGCCAGTTTCATCTCGGAATTACCTCCACTTCCCGTCACAAATTGAAGACGGATACTTTACTCTCACAATAAACAAGTAAATATACAAGTGGGAGAAAATGGAGTAATTTATGGATAGTGTAACTTGCATTATGTGAGAGAGACACTATCCGTTTTCAACTTGTGACAAATAATGTCCGTTCTCAATGAGAATTTGTGTTAAAATAATCCAACCATGAATAGGTGAGAGCCAACGAATAAAAATCTTTCTACTTGGGGTGTCTTGGTTGTGGGATAAAAATATTATGCCTATGAAAAGCGATCTTCGTAACTTCGAATTATTGATATAGAAATGCATGTAGCTCTATCAGATTCTCACCTCCCTCCAGAATACGATATTATTTTGCCATTTCCAAATCCACCGGAATATAACAGCATAAAAGATGGGCCAATCCTTGATTGAAGTTTCGACATCACTACTTGCATTCTTTACTAGCCATTCGGAGAGAAAAGTGTCGAAGACAAAGGTATTTGACGGATTAGTACCAACCAAATTTCAAATATTTTTTTAATACAGGATATGAGCCAAGGAGGTGTTCGACGGTTTCTTCGACATGTTCACAACGGGACACCGCGGGTCATCACCCATATTCCTCCTCACACGGTTGACGTTGACCATATATATGGCGGCGTTGAGCTGTAAGCCATTGGAATATTTTGACGCTTTGCTGAACCGGAAGACGCTAAATGGTCCGCCTATATAGGAGACTCAATATAAGCTTCAAATCGACCCCTTTTAAATAACCAAGAACATATTTAATAATGAATTTATAAGAAAACGTACCTCACCAGTAGAGCGTATCTTCTAAATCCGGGTCATTTACCAACAAAATAGAAGCAAATTTTTGAAGCATGACTTGTGGAAGTTAAGTCTCCCAATTGATAAGATGGATCAACTTCGTATCTTCATCTCCTCCCCATAGAAAAAACGAACCCTTTTATCAATAGAGTCACATATTGGCCAAGGTATTTCCGCGGTTTGCATGCTATAATTGGCTATTGTCGTTTGAGTGGATTTGACTAGAGTATTATGTCCAGCTAAGGATAGACGTCGTAGACCAATCCGCTTACCTTTTATTTATTTTTTCTTCCAAGTGAAAAAAGTATGACGATTTACTCTACCATTGATAGTCGCGGTCACCAAGGTACGTACCTAGATCATACGTCTCCTCGAAACCAAGAGCTTGACTCACTTTATCCCGAATAAGAGTCTTGGTATTATTCGAATAAAAGATCCATGACTTTGCAACAATCACTTTTTCACCTGCAGCGTGATCTAAATTGTCTAATACTTGGCGCATAACCAAAGCCTGGTCCTCTGTAGATTCACCGAAAAGAACTATATCATCTGCGAAAAACAAATTGGTAACAGAAAGTCTGTTACTACCTAAAACAATTGGATAGCTATTTTTATGGACTTCAAGGTCTATGGCTCGTTGTAGTTTTTCAAAGCACGCCAGGGAAAGGTAAGATGATTGGTGATCCTCTTGTCTTACATCTCAAGATAGGATAAACTATTGTGTCAATTTTGCCATTCTATAACACTTGCATTTGCATAGATACACACTCCATAACCACATCAATCAATAGACCTCTAAACCTCACACCCCAATATTTCAAACTTATAACTTTATTGATATTAATTCTAATTTCGGAATAATTTATATCAATTTCATAATTATATTTAAATAATTTGATATTTCATTTTGAAACAATTTTATTTTTAAATGATATTTCAATGTAATTTCGTAAATTATATTTTAACGATTCAATTTTAATGTTCGAAGAATTTAAATATATTCTGTAATTTTGTAAAATGTAATTTACGTGTTCAATTATTATTTCGAGTTGTAATAATGCTGAAATTGATAACTACTGTTAGTTGGGCAATTTTCGACTCATAAATAAAACCCGCTTCTTGTAATAAGTTTCCGACTCAAAAACCGTTTCCTATATAAAAGAACATCTCATAAACCGTCATCCTCAACCACTCAAACCATATATTATATTTTTCACCATTGTTAACACTGTAAACAATTCACTAAAATTGTCGTCATATCTTCATTTCTCAACGGTTTCGAACGATTTTCATGCCGTTCTCCTTGTCTCGCCATCTCCGTCATTTCGAGATAATAAATTTAAGTTCTTGGGCATCACAAAATTTCTGTCTTTAAAACCCATTTTGTGTTTCCTTGTTAAATCTCGTTTTCATATGTTATAAATAGGTTGTGTCTTCGACAATTTCGAGTTTAGTTTTGCGATAAATCGAGGTTTTAACTGCGAAAAGAGATAACTTTGAGAGGTTACTCGATTTATGTCAAAAATTCGTCTTTTGTTTGTTGTATGTCGATTTCTGAGTTAATGTGTATGAGAAATTCGTTTTCGGGCTGCATTGTTAAGTCGTACTGCTGCTGCTAGCTACACTTATTAGTATTACATTGCATTCCGCCGCTGCTATTGCAATTGAAATGTTGCTTCTACTGATGCGTTTTGTTTCTGAGTGTACTGTTGTTACGCCATTGTATTGTTGTGTTTACTACTATTACACCGAGGTTACGATGCTACACTGCTACTCGTTTAAGCACTGAACTGCTATTGTCCTCTGCATTTTTTTCTATCATTGTTGTTGTTGTAGTTCGTTGTTATCATTATTGTTCGTTGTTGGTTGTTGTAATCCTGCTACTGCTGTAGTTCATTTTTTTTCTAGTTCAACGTGTTACTTCTGCCATTGTGTTTTGTTGCTGTTGTTACTGCATATTGTCATCGTTGTGCTGCTATCGTTGTTATACTTGTTGAATTGCTGCTGGTTGCTGCGTGTGGACTGCTACTGCTACTGGCCGCAGTTGCTGCTGGTTGTCGCTTCTACTGGCTGCTATTGCAACTGCTTGTGTTCGTTTGGTTGTTAAAAGTTGTTGCTTGTTTGTCGTGTTTTCTAAATTTCCAAGGATATTTAGCAATGGGTTACGATATTTATTTTAAGAGGCATGTTTATTGACGATATTGATACGTGTCTATTTTATGATGTTTTTCATCTATTTTTACACGTATTTCGTCGCTCATTTACTATGTTTTAGCCTTTATTTCCCACAAATCGTGTACTTTCGTATTTTTATGCACTTTTGCAGATTTATGCGGAAAAGAAGCGATTTAGCACCAAATCCATATCCTCAAGTCTTTTGCTTAATTAGAGAATTAATGGAAAGTCAACTGAAGTCAAAGTCAAGTGCCAAAAGTCAAAACAAGAGAAATCCGAAGATTTCCGTACAGAGGCAGTCGACCGACCACCCAAACGGGTCGGCCGACCAGTCCTGAATTTTAATGAAGCCCAAATTTCAAGGAATGCCGGAAATAAAAGAAGCCCAGCAAGAAACGGTCGACCGACCCATATAGTAGGTCGACCGACCACAACAGAAGCCCATACGATTCTTTTTCGGAAATAAATTAGAATTAGAGTCTTTAGGAAACTCTAATCTCTTACCCTATATAAGCTAATCTTGTAGCTAGGGTTTATTATCAAGTTTTGCATCGAATCATCTAGTATCAAGTTTTATCATACTTAGTTTTATTCAAGCTTTAGTTTTGTAATCTTTCAATAGTTCCCAAGCATTCATCAATAAAGTTAGTTTCTTTCTGCCCTAACTCCAAATTGTGGTAATTACTCTTTTAATCTTGCTTTATTATCGTTCTTGTTTTTATTACAATTGTTAAGTTAGAATCCCAAGCTTTATTGAATCTTGCATGCTTAGATTATTTACTATGTTCTCCATGTTTATTCCCAATTTTATAATCGTCTTAACAATCATGAGTAGCTAATTTTCATATGTTAGGATGTAGGGGATAAATATGCGTAGGTAGATAAAATTCGAAAGACCGACCTGTAGCAGGACCACGGTCGGCCGACCGGAATAGCTGGTCGGTCGACCGAGGCCGTGGTCGGCCGACTGGAGTAGCTGGTCGGTCGACCACCCGCGTATGTATTCTTATTTCGTCTTTTCTTGTCAATTATAATATCCTGCAATGAGACCATAAGGAGACTTGTAGGATGTTAGTAATGACCTACCCAAGATTGAAAGATACGGGAAGGGCATTGGTTTACACCTTAAGACGGATAGGTTACTCAAGGCTGAAAGGTATGTGACCTGGGATTTAGGAATCACCCTTATTGTTGACACCCAATAATTGTGAGACCTAGGAACTAATAGCATAGGCCGAAAAGAGCTATTAGGTAGCATAGACCTAAAAAGATATGTTACACCCCCTTACGCGACTGCAATACATGTTGACCTTAGAATTTATTTTACCTTAGCTGTTTATTACCCAAACATCCTAGCATCCCTTTTTACATATTTAATTCTCATTTTTATTTCTTGTTTTATTTTAATCTTTGCCTTAGATATAGTAATCAATCAATCAAACCCCCAAATTTGTTACCTTTAAACATTAACATTCGACAATAAACATTCCCCACCTCCTTGTGGTTCGACCCTGACTTTCACTATCTATTGTTAAAGTTAGGAATTATAAATTTATCTTTGGTACCCTCAACGACGGGCATCAAATATGAAGTTAATCGTTTCCCAAATAATTAAAATACGACTTGCTCTTTACGTTTCACACATATCTTAATTTCATATAAAAAGTATGTTTATAAATATGAAATGTTAGTTAATTGATTATTCTCTTTTTCCGAATGAACCATATAATTAATATGTGGTTCGTCATTTATATATATACGTATCAATTTAAAGTATATTTATAATGTATGAATTGATAATTTATTCTTGATTGTCCTTTTCTTGGATGAACCGTATGAATTTACAATACGAGGCTTGTTATCTAATTTCCGTTCATTTCATTTCCGTAAGAAATGTGAGCTTATGAATTATAACATATCAATGGTTTGATATTCCTTTCCATGTGAATAACATGTTGCGAATTATGATTTGATATTGATTTATTTTAATTCATTTTCATGTGAATCGTCGTATTGCTTGGTTGTGATTCAATTGTTGTTGGGGCAATGCTTAAGCCATTTTTTCAAGTTTGGTTGAGGAGGTAGACCCCCTGACTAGGTAACCGGAAGGGAGATCGGTTTTCGCTTCAAAATAACCTCTAGAAACTAACTTAAGCGTTGTCGTGTTTGTCTAGTGGCTCATGTAAGTTTAAATGAGTTGGTTAACAGTTATGTTAGTTTTAATTGTGGTTCGATGACGGTTATGTTATCTTAAGTTGAGTTGGGTGACGGTTATGTTGTCTTGCTTGTGTTTTGGTGACGGTTATGTTACCCTAAATTGTGTTGGTAACGGTTATGTTGCCTCGTGTGTGAATAGATTGCGGCGGTACGGTTATGTGACCTTATGTACGATTTTATTTATTTTTACCTGAGAATTGTATGTTTATGATTAACGTCTTTGTTGTTGTAGTACGTAATCAACCAACCACAAGTCCTTGAGTACACAAGGCAACAAATTGACGAAGTTAGAGACTTGTGGGGAAAATACGTCCTTGAACATTGCTCTGAAGATTAATTCTTGAAGAGGTGGAATGTAATGTTTGTGTATATATGTTACTTGAACGTAGGTGTTGTTGCTCTTGATAGACTTAGCTTGTATACAGGGCCGTCTGGGAGGTTACGGTGGCCATGTGCAAAATCTAACAACAGAGGCCCCAAATATAATGCATTATGAAAAAAACTTATATATAGAGAAATATTTTAACATCGTGACCAAAATATTGATAAAATCCAATTTAATTAAACAATTACAAAGATTCACTTGATTTACAAAGAAGCGCTTCACAATAAATTTATCAAGTGCACCTTTTTGAGACATGGTTAACTCTTCAATTTTTTTTTTATTTTTTTTTTATTTTTTATTTTTTTTTTATTTTTTTTACGTTTTTCACAACCCGATTCATACTTTATGGTTTTGGGATGCATTCTAAAATTCCGGGTAGTGATTTCTGAATTAAAAGACGACACAAATCACACAATATAATTATAAAGCAAAGATTTGTTAGGAAAACACCTATTTTAATATCTCGTATTGTCGTCTACTCGTCTAGAACATCCGCACCATGGATCTTCAAGACCTCAAAGCTCAAAATTTTGTGGCAAACCTGCAGAAAAAAAAAAGTAAACATAAATTAAAAATTAGAACACAACCTAAAGTAGGGAGAATTAGGGAGAATAAATTAAGAGTAAAGGATAAACCTATACAAACATCGGATTTTGCACAAACTGACAAACACTTAATATTTTATTGATTTAGATTTCAAAAATCAAAATAAGAATTATATTATAAGAAGAAAGTATAATTTTAATTCAGGATATGATAATTTTTTAATTAAAGCTGGAAAATATGGAAGATTAGAGATAGAATATGATTAAATTACGGAAGTTTTTATTTGGGGATAAGGAAAATTAGGAAATCTGGGAAAGGGGAAAAATGGAAAAGTAATAAAGTATGATTAACTTTTGATATTTTTTGGCAGAATGGCAGTCTAGCAGCCACGTTACTTTATTTCTAAGATTTTTTTTTTTTAAAAAATTAACATAAACTTAGTAGTTGGACCCCAAAAAATTGGGGGCCCTGTTCCTTGGCACGGGTTGCTCACCTATTGGGCCGGCACTGCTTGTATATATGTTGTTGTTACTCTAAAATTGTTTGTATAGTGCTGATGTAGTTGTTTTTCTATGTATTGATGTTGTATGTTGCAGTTGTTGTTCTTCTATATATGTTGTTGCTGCTAATTACTTCTGCTAGTTATTTGTAGCAGCAGGTTATTAGCGGTTAGTAGGATTCAATTAATTTCATGTTTTTTTAAAAAAAGAAAACAAAAACTAATAGCAACGGTTATTATGCAACCACCGTTGTTAAAGGTTTCCCTCCTACGAAATATTCGGCGCCTAAATGACTTAATATTGACAACGGTTTCTAGCCATTGTCAGTGACACTAATTTTAACATTTTGGACATAACCATTGTTATTACTTTCCTACCAAAATAAAAGGTATTTTTTAACAACCAAAAGTCTATACAACAACGATTTGGAGCCGTTGTTATTAGTATCAACAACAGTTTCTCCTTACTTTAACCGTTGTTATAAATTTCCCACCAAAATTTTCAACAGATAAGAAACTTTTTTAACAACGAAACAACATGTATAACAACGGGTTTTATCCGTTGTCAAATGTTACAACAACGGTTTGTTAGAAATTTTAACCGTTGTTGTAAGTAATAACAACGAACGCATTAACAACGCCCACTTAAATAGTAACGGTTTTTAACCGTTGTTGAAGGCTAAATATGTAATAGTGATAATGAAAATATAATAAAAACTAAGAGAAGAAATACGATTATCGAAATGAAGATTAAGAGCTTGAAATCGAAGAATAAAAGATTACTTGAATAAAAAGAAAATAAAATGCTTACAAAGGAAAGCTTAACTTCAAATATTAACTAATGACAAATTATTCTAAAATTTTATGAGAAATATTGTAAACTAAGCTAAGAAATAATATAAGAAAGTGTATCCAATAGGTCGCACATTACCTCATATTTATAGTAAAACAGGAGGAGAAACGGAAGAAGTCAAATATAGCTACATATGGTCAACCCCGATCGGGGCCGCAGGTCTGCAATTATTCTTCTTCAATTCCTTGAATGCTTCGGGATCCTATGTGGGGTGTTAAGTGCCCGATTAATCACCCGATTAAAGACCTTAATCCTTAGCATCTTAAGGAACTTGTCATCCAATGCTTAATATTTTGTGATGGACTTTGCATTTGGGCTTCATTCTTGGATTTTACATTTGTTCAATTCTTTTGCTGAGGCAAAGGAGGATCAAGCTCTGGTTCTTCGATTTGTATTAGATAATTTTTGTCAGGCTTCGGGTGAAAAAATTAGTGAGGCCAAATCCCGAGTTTTTTTCTCGGGCAACACGGATGCGCAAATGCGGTCTAATATTTGCAATATTCTGCGTTTTGAAGAAACTGAAGATCTGGGTACTTATTTGGGGATGCCTACTATTAACGGAAGAGTGACTCGTCACACTTTCGCACATTTAGAGGAAAAAATGAATAAAAGACTTGCAGGATGGGCAACAAAACGACTATCTCTAGCTGGCAGAACTACTTTGGTACAATCTACTTTGAGCACGATGGCTACATATAGTATGCAATCCGCTAAGCTTCCACGTTCTGTATGTGATTCTATTGATAGGAAATCCAGAAGATTTCTCTGGGGTGGGAATGAAGACAAAAAATCCATTCATCTCGTCTCCTGGGAAAATGTTCAGAAGCCAAAGTCCTTAGGAGGTCTGGGAATTCGGTCAGCCAGGCAATCCAATGCGGCATTTCTAACAAAGTTGGGTTGGAGAGTTTTAGCTGAACCTTCCACCCTATGGTCTCGAGTTCTAAGAGCAAAGTATTGTAATAATCGGTGTGACATTGATATTTTTCAACCAAAGAATGGCATGTCTAATGTTTGGGCTGGTATTACAGAACAATCAAAAACTATAGTGAGAGGGACGGCTACATCAGTTGGTAATGGAAGACGGACTTTGTTTTGAGATCATGCATGGGTCGATGGGCTTTGTCCTTCTGATTTTAACTTAGCCCCTATCCCGGAGGATTTACTCGGAGCCACTGTTAGCGACATGTGGGACGAAGGTGGTGGTTGGAAATGGGATATTTTCTCTAATTATCTTCCCCAACATTTACTGCAGCGTATTTCATCCATATTTCTTGATTTAGACCCTGACCTCGAAGATACTCTTTACTGGAACGGAACGTCATCAGATAAATTCACTATTAAGTCAGCTCTAGGCTTTTTGAAGGGTTGTGAGCCCCATACGAGTACTAAATCTCACGACTGGTGCACAATTTGGCATCTCCCTGTTCAACAACGTATGAGAATGTTCCTTTGGCTCGCGGCTCACAACTGACTCATGGTAAATGTTAATCGAGTTCATAGGAATTTAGGTGATGATCCTATGTGTCCCAGATGTTTAGATAAAGAAGAGGATATTGAGCTTTACTTCGGTCTTGCCACATCTCTAGACAGATATGGCAAATGTTAGGTATCCAGCCTTTCAGTACTGATTTTTACACCTCTCCGCTCTCTTTATGGATTTCCAAGAATGCCTGTAATGAGGTTAACTCTCTCGTTGCTGACTGACCTATGCAATTTGCGATTACCTGTTGGTGGATTTGGAAGTGGAGAAATAACATTGTGTTCGGAAGAAGTGGTGAGAACCCAATTGAACCTATGGCTTTTCTTTATCACCAGTTTGCTAGTTCGAAACAAGCTTTTGATATGTACAACATTTTCATACCCCAACCCAGACCACCCAGGTCTGAAATTTTTGTGCGTTGGGCACCACCTCCCCACGGTTGGGTTCTACTTAATAATGACGGAGCATCTAAAGGAAATCCGGGACAAGCAGGAGGAGGCGGTATTATTCAGGATGAAACCGGTAATTTTATCTCAGCCTTTTATATATCTTGTGGTATTTGCTCCTCTATGAAAGCAGAACTTCTCGCCCTTCTCAATGGGTTGGAGCTGGCGAAATCTCTACACATTAAGAAACTCTTAATCCATATGGATAATGCCTCATGTGTTGGAATTATCCTTGAAGATCAGCTTGCTAGCAACAACTTAAAATTTATAGTCCAACGGTGCAAAGAGCTAGTCAACGAGAATCACTGGGTTACTAGAATCGAACATACTTACAGAGAAGCTAATAGAGCAGCTGACCATCTGGCTAATCGGGGAGTTCATTCAAGTACTTCTATCCAACATTTACAAATTCCAAATGCTGAGTTACGTGCTATTCTAAGGGAAGATATTTTCGGAGTTGCTACTCCACGTGTAATAGCGAACATTTAGTTTTTCTCTTTTCGGGGCCTAGCCCCTCTCTTTTACCAAAAAAACTAACATAGTTAGTGGAATGTTGTTTGGTCCAACACTTCTGCTAAACTTGATGTCATGATAAATCTTGCTTCTACTTAGTTTTGTATAATTCCGATGTTTGCTAAAATGATGGGAAAAAGCTTCCTATCGTTTAGATTCCTACAAGGTATAACAAACACGCGCAAAACAACCAAAAAGCGGTATTAGCTCAGAAAAACACTAATTAAAGTGGAAAACACAATGAAATCTGAGCTAAAATGAGGGGATAAAATCATAAAATATATAAAATATGCAATTATCGTACTTTGTTATTCATTAACTTAGTTTACCGAGATGGTAACACAGCCATTTAATCGGAAATGTCTTGTTAAGGCTATTTCCTAAATGGGAGTGTTACAGCTTTTAAGGATCCCAAATGATTAATAACTCGTTCAATTTCAACGGTATTAAATAGACTAATAAACCATTCCTGGTCCTTAAACTTAAATTCTTGAAATAAATTCCACGATAGATTATCGTCTTCAATATGTGGATCATCAGTATAAAGACTTCTATAATAAAGGGAAATATTCTTAACTACTTATATATGGGTCTTCAATCCAAATGCCGTTAGAATCTTTGATCCTTGTTATGTGATTTCGCCATCTCCGTACTAATGTGCTCACGTGAAAATAAGAAGGTTGCGATCGCCATCTTTGATAAACTCCATTCTCGATTTTTGATACCATAGGAGTTGTTCTCTGGCCAAGACTTCATCAAGCTATTTGTTTGTTTGTATAAGGCTTTTATTTCTTCCCCTATTTCTTTTTTGAAGAAATGTGGGTTATGTAGCACAAACACTTCTTTTAATCAGTCGTTTTGTGGCCAACATTGTATTGGACACCGACCCATGCCTAAGCGTCTTTGGACTTACTGTCTAACTTTCTTTATTTACATGAATACGTGCGTGTCTTTGGTGTTTGGATGATTTGGAGTGAATGATGTTATTTGGAAGAAAAATGAATTGTCAAAAGAGATTGATAAAATTATGGGTTTGGATGAGAAATGAAAATGTGTTATAATTAAGGCACACTTTTACCATTATTTGTTTAAATTTATGATCAAATACATTTATAAAAGAAATATCAGACATTATAACTATAAAATATTATATATATTAAATTTAAATTATATGTCTCGTATTCTAAATTAAATGAGACGTCGTGTCATGTATTTGTGTCGTGTCCTTGACTCCTTGTCCGTTTAGTAGTGCCCTAAACTATGGGCTTATGTTATTAAAATGAGAGAACTAAAGTTAAAAAAAACTCGAAAATTACCTACGAAATAGTGAAGTGTGCGTAGAAAATAATAACACAACCTTAGCTAAATCATTTACAAATTCCCATAAGAAGCTTAAGCAAATTGTAGGTAGCTGACTAGCTGGTTAGAAAACCCAGGAGAATATCAAACTATAAATTAATACAATATCGCCAATATGGCTTATAAATTTTAAAGTATATTGCTTATGATGGATAATATCTGTCACATACTGAAAACGGATATTTCTCTCATATAATAAGGCAAGTGGGAGGGTAAGTGGAGAGAAAATGGAGCATTTATAAATACTATCACTTGTCAATTATGAAAGGGACGCTATTCGTCTGACCGTCTTCAACTTATAATGGATAGTGTTAACACAATTATTTCTGAACCCCTTGGTTTGCTTCCTCTTATTCCCTGATTTAATATAGTAGTAGCATACACAAAGACATACTAGGGTTCACTACTTGTTCACTACTACACACTACGGCCCAAGGCACATTGGGCTTACAGACGTATGGATTAATCCAAGACATATAATCTATTACCCTCCCTCAAGTTGGAGCATAGGGGTTTAAAATGCCCAACTTGCGGATCAAAGAGGTAAACTGCGAGACACCGAGAGCTTTGGTGAGAACATCCGCCAATTGAATTGTAGTAGAAACATAAGAAGGAGCAATGAGACCATCTTTGATAGCGTCACACACGAAATGACAGTCAATTTCGATATGCTTGGTGCGTTCATGACAATATGAAGAGCGGACTTACTGTCACTAAATATTTCCACAGGAGCATTATGTTTCAGGCCCAAATCACCCAACAATCTGGTAAGCCATTTTACTTCACACGTGATGGCTCAGAGTGCACGGTATTCGGCCTCAGCCGAGGATAAGGAAACCGTAGGTTGCTTCTTTGTTTTCCAAGACACAGGGGAAGACCCGAGAAAAACTAGCCACCCGGACACAGAGCGACGACTTTCGGGACAACTGGCCCAGTCAGAATCACACCATCCGGATAATGTCATAGCAGAATCGGAAGGCAACAATATGCCTTGACCCGGAGACCCTTTAAGATAACGCACCGTACGAAGAGCCGCATGCCAATGATCTTCGCGGGGAGTGCTCATAAATTGAGACAATGTATGTACGGTGTATGAGAGATCCGGTCGTGTCACGGCAAGATAAACTACGCGACCGACCAATCTCTGATAGGACTCCGGATTAGTTAACAACGGGCTTTCATTGCGACCGAGCTTATGGTGTTGCTCAAGTGGCGTAGGGGTAGGTTTGCTGCCGAGAAGACCCACCTCATTAATGATGTCAAGAGTGTATTTACGTTGACAGAGAAAAATACCCGTGGAGTTTCGGGCTACTTCGATGCCGAGGAAATATTTTAAGTCACCCAAATCTTTCATGTGGAAGCACTGACTCAAGTATTGTTTGAATGCAGTAAGAGAAGGGAGATCATTACCCGACACTATCAGGTCGTCAACGTATATTAACACATTAAGCCGCACCGAATCCTTCACAAAATTAAACAGAGAATAATCATAGTAACTTTGAGTGAACCCGTACCGTTTCAAGGCAGTGCCAAGTTTTGCGAACCAGCACCGAGGAGCTTGCTTAAGGCCGTAGAGAGATTTCTTTAAGCGGCAGACGAGACCGGGTTGAGGTGAGTGAAACCCGGGAGGCAAGCGCATGTAAACTTCCTCCTCCAAGTCACCATGAAGGAAGGCATTGTGCACATCCATTTGGTGGAGGTGCCATTTTTTCGCAGAGGCTATAGACAAGAATGTACGGACCGTGGTCATTTTTGCGACCGGAGCAAAAGTCTCATCGTAGTCAACCCCCTCGGTTTGGTGATTACCAAAGACAACCAAGCGTGCTTTATAGCGTTCGATGGACGAGTCAGACTTGTATTTAATTTTGTATAACCATTTGCTCCCGAGTGCTGTCTTGCCCGACGGTAAAGGTTCCAAAACCCAAGTCTCATTGGCAATAAGAGCTTTCATTTCATCTTCCATTGCTTTCCGCCAATAGCTACTTTGAACTGCGGCTTTGAAGTTCCGTGGTTCGGAGTGAGTTGTAAGTGCTGCCAGATAAGTACGATATGACGGAGAAAATTTATGACTACTAAAATAGTGAGTAAGAGGATACGGAGTACCTGAGGTGAGAGATGACACAAGTAGGCGAGACGCACTAGATGGACTATCATCCCCGGGAGTATCGCTGTCAAAATCCAAGACAAAATCACGAAAATTTTGGTTTGGCACCCGAGTACGCTGCCCACGCCTCAACGCTGCCAGATCAGAGGAGGGGTCTGAGGCAGGCGTAGTGGGTGAGGAATCAGAAGGCGTAGTGGGTGATAAATTAGAGGGCGTAGTGGGTGATAAAGCAGAGGGCGGAGGGGAGGAGGGTGGTGTCATGGGTTCGTGATGTACAGGGGTGTCAAGTTCAGGGAAGTCAAAGTCCCAATTAACAACAATATCATTGGAGCTATTTGTTTGGTTATTGGACAAAGACACACGTGGGTCATTATGAAGAAAGGGGAATTGATCTTCATAAAATTTAACGTCACGAGAGACAAAAAAATCCCGACATTCCACATCATATAAATACCACCCTTTTTGTCCCGATGGGTAACCCATAAAAACACATTTCCGGCTACGACTAGCGAATTTATCTCCCTTGGATTTTTGATTATGGGCAAAGCATAATGACCCAAAAACACGAAGCATGTGAAAATTCGGGGGGTTATTATAGATACGCTCATAAGGTGTCAGCCCATTGAGCAAGCGAGACGGTGTACGATTGATAATATAAGCGGCCGCGAGAGCACATTCCCCCCTAAATTCAATGGGTAAGCCACTTTGGAATCTTAAGGCCCGAGCTACATTCAAGATATGTTGGTGTTTGCGTCCAACACGCCCATTTTGTTGGGGTGTACCCACACATGAAGATTGAAACAAAATTCCTTGCTCGGAAAAAAATGGTTTAAGTGGGTGGAATTCCGTCCCATTATCACTCCTCACAATTTTTAGGTTAGCTGAAAATTGGCGTTTGACCAAGGCCATGAAAGATTTAAACTTATGGGATACATCAGTTTTATTGTTAACCAAGTATATCCACACACCCCGCGAATAGTCATCTACCAAAGTCAGAAAATACCGAGCACCAGACGTGGAGGGAGTTTCATATGGGCCCCACAAGTCACAATGAATTAACTCGAAAGCATTCAAACTGTTATTGGTACTTAAAGGAAAACTGTTATGAATGTGTTTAGCCCGATGACAAACCTCACACGGTTTTGACATGGATATCTCTTTATTACGTATGAAAGGAAGAAGTTTGACAATATTTTCGGACGGATGACCCAATCTATGGTGCCACAAATGAAATGAAGATGAAACGGAAGGAACGGCATGAATCATATCGGCACTTGTTTGGAGATAGTATAGTCCATCTAGTCGGTCACCCTTGCCAATCTCCTCCCTCGTATCCCGGTCCTGTATGATACAAGAAACAGCATTTGTTACAAACTCACAATTCAAAGTATCGCTCAACTGGGATGCCAAAATTAAATTACAAGTCAGTTGTGGGACATAAATGTTGAGACACTATATTGATGATGACAAGTTTCCTTATTTTGTGTTCTAATGTGTATATGAGATTTTGTGGCAGATACTTGAAGACTTTCGGATTCGGGAAATAAAGGCCATCGTGATATCTCTTCTATCTGAATTTAGAAAGTATTGTAAGGGTATTTAAACTTGTGATAAATATTCGATCTTATATTATACGACTTATTTTTTTTTTGAACCAAAGAAAAGGATTTTTTAGAAAGGAATTATAGACAAATGATTCTCTAATCATTTGCCATAATTCAAGCCTCCAAGTTTGCTCTAAAATCTTTAAAGTTTATTCTTCAAAGTATTTCAAGCAAGAAGATCCTTTTGACATCTTTTTTACACGTTTGAAAAAATGAGCATATCTTTCATATTGCCTAATTTAATTAGTCAACCATGACTATATAAGAAAGGCAATCATCATCTATGATTCACGGTTTTTGGTAGAGAAAAATAAGAGTACAAAAAGGCTTTCATTGTTACAAGCATTCATATTTTCTAAAGCTTTTTGTTTGCAAAAATCAGTTCTTAAAGTTCGTAACTTTATATTTTTGCAAAACTCTTTTTTAAGTCGTATTCTTGAGACCGTCTTATTTCTTACAAGTATTTATACTCGTAGGAATTTTAATATTGGTCAAGAAAGGTTGGCTTGGTTATTTGGGTTACGTTTGGGTTTTTTATGAATTGGGCTGGGTGTGTGTGGTATAAGATGGAAGGGTGAGTTATATTTGCCAGAAAAATCATGCTACAAGTATACAAGATAAACATTTTACGCAAAGAACGACTCAATGCTAGTCTTTGAACAACAACCGACTAGAGTAAGCAATTTACATTGAAACTGAAATCATGTGAGACACGTAGAGAACACATATGCACAACTCTTCCAAATTAGTCAGTCATGGGAGGAGAATAATTAGGACAAAGACGCTAAGAACTACTACTTAGAAGACCTAATTCTTATCGGATTTTCTCAATTTGTTCTCTTGCTAATGGTTTAGTAAAAATGCTAGACAATTGATCTTCAGTTTTGCAAAACTTCAAAAATATGTTCCCTTTTTCGACATTATTACGCAAAAAAATCAAGCAAGTATTGTTCTAGACCTTTTACCATCATCACATCATCCATGAAATGTGAAAAAGACTTACCAATTTTTGCAAATACCAACTATCTCACCCTTTTTTGTTGTCTCTGAAAGCCATATTTCCACCATTGTAAGCCCTTAACGAGAGGAATTGGTTCTTATTACCTGTCATATGTCATGAATATCCACTAACAAGATACCAATGGTGGCCTCCTCTCATATGGCCCTGAAATAAGATTAGTTAGATGATCTAGGAACCCAAACAAGTTTGGGTCCCTTCTTATGACGAACAATATCAAGCATATCTTTTCTAATCCACATTTTCTTAACAACTTTTATGTTATTATCCAAATGTCTCAGTCGTTTGGCACAAGCATTAAATACGTGACCTGTTTTTCCACAAAAATTACAAATGATATATTTAGGTAATCCAACGTATTTATGCTTGCGAAAGTCTCTATCATTGGATTCAAATTTCTTAGCGTAAATGAAGTCACGCTGTTTTGAACAGATCGGAGGAGTGTTTAATTTGTGTTCAGAAAATCGGACAGTACGATATTGAGGATCGTTTTGTCTGACGTCAGAACTAGAATCATGCACATTTGAACAGTCTGCAGGGGTGTTTAGTTTCTGTTCAGGAACCCAGACAGTACGATATTGAGGATCGTTTTGTCTAATGTCAGAACATGAATCGTACCCTAATCCAAGTTTCTTAGTGTTCTTAGATTGATTGACTAGGAAATTTAGCACGGTATTACTTCCTTCCCATTTGGATGCAACATTTCTAGCATTATCCAGGTCCGTCTCTAGGTTTTTTACTCTTTCAAGCAGTGTCTTATGTTTGTATAAAAGAGCATCATAATCAACGTTTAATCTATCAAACCTAGAGCATGTATCTGAGTACCTAGAAGTTCTAGTAGCATGTAAAGTTTTTTGTTCCTCCAGTTCTTTAGTAAGCATGTGAATTTGATTGACAAGAAACTCATTTTTTGCAGTAAGTTCAGTCAGTTCAGATTGAACAGCCTGGTTGACTGTCTGTTCGCCGACTTTTCTTAACTCACGTTTTAAGTCTATGTTCTCCTCCGCTATACTTTCTATTTCAGATTGCATAGCATTAAGTTGTTTGTTCTGCTCATAACTATTGTCTAATGTCTCATCAAGTAATCTTAAAATTCTTTCTTTAGACAAAGACCGCATTTTAGTTTTGAGTTTTGAAAGACTTACCTCATCTTCGGATTCATTGTCTGATTCACTATCTGAGCCATCTGAGTGAGCCATAAGACATCTGATTGTATCCTCATCCCTTTTTCGTTGAGATTTTGGTTTGTAAATTGATCTCAGACACAACTTTTCATTTTTTCTGTCATTAGAGGGTTCATCGTCTTCTGAATCAGACTCACCCCAAACTGCAGCCATCATTACACGTTTGTACTCTTGCTTAGATTTTTCACGTTTGTCCTTAGATTTTTCTTCTTCCCACATAGGACAATTTCTGATTTGATGATCACGTTCCCCACACTTGAAACAGCCCATTCGAGATGTGGAACGTGTTGAAGATGATGAAAAATCTTTTGGTTTGTAACTATCAAACTTTCCTTCATTCTGTTTTCTAATGATTTTAGCAATTCGTTTAGATAACAGAACCACTTCCTCCTCAAGATCATTTTCATTTTCACTTGACAAGGCGTTTAAGGCTAGTCCCTTAGCTTTGGGCTTCTCTGCATCATTATCAAGAACTAACTCGTGTGCCATGAGAGATCCCATTAAAGCTTCATAGGTAAGAGTTGTTAAATCTCTAGCCTCTTCGATGGCGGTGACTTTAGCCTGCCATTTCTTAGTTAAACTTCTTAAAAATTTTCGGACAATGTCCTCAGTTTCAAAAGTTTTACCAAGATTGGAAAGTTCGTTAGTTATGTTGGAAAAACGTGAAGACATGCTTTTAATTGATTCATCTTGTTGCATTTTAAAGGACTCGTATTGTTGCATTAAAATGTCAATACGTTGTTTCTTTACTTGCATTGTTCCCTCATGGGCTAGTTCTAGACTATCCCATATTTGTTTGGCCGTTTTACATCCTGCAATACGACTTGTTTCGGATTCTCCAATCCCAGATTGCAGGAGTGATATGGCTCTAGCATTCTTCTCCGCCTTTTTGTAATCATTAGATGTGTAGTCCTTTGGTGCCTTTTCACTCACAACACCATTAGCATCGGTGGAGGTGATGGCAAGGGGACCATTTTGAATGATTACCCAACATTCGTAATCCGTTCCTTGTATAAAATGCATTATACGATTTTTCCACCAGCCATAGTCCGTGCCATCAAAGACTGGACATTTGACAATTTTGGAATTCATTGAAAAACAAAAAATAGGATAAATAAACTCAGAAAGGATCAAACTCTTTGCGGTAAAGCAATCAAGAGCACGAGGCTCTGATACCAATTGTTGAGTTTATCGATCCGGTACTTAAGAGGGGGAGGGGGTGAATTAAGTACCGGATCGATAAACTCAACAATAAAGAACCGAATTTAAAATAATAGTGGAAGTGACAGGGACTCGGCCCACAAGGGAAGCTGTAATTTTAGTGCCATCCGGAAGGCCCACAACTCGACTTGGAATAGTTTGAATATCAGATAGAAGAGCAAAAGTACCGGTCACATGATGAGAACAACCCGTATCAATCAACCACTTACCGGAATGATCGAGATTGGGTGTGCCATAGACGTTTACCATAGATGCGGATGCGGAAGGTGTGGAGGGCGAAACAGAGCTACTAATCTTAGAACTTACAGCATTACTGGACTCGGCCAAAACAGAGTCTGACCACGGATAATTGTTGTCTTCCCGAGGCCGAGAACTTACAGCAATACGTACTCTTGGTTCAATTTTCAGAGGGGGTTGAGCACCGATCGTTATAGCGATGGTGAGGATAATAAAGTTTTTTTTTTTTTTTTTTCTTTTCGTGTTCTGAGAGATGAATTGTGTTAAGTAACTGATACCATGTTAACACAATTATTTCTGAACCCCTTGGTTTGCTTCCTCTTATTCCCTGATTTAATATAGTAGTAGCATACACAAAGACATACTAGGGTTCACTACTTGTTCACTACTACACACTACGGCCCAAGGCGCATTGAGCTTACAAACGTATGGATTAATCCAAGACATATAATCTATTTGATAGTGTCCGTCTTATAAAATTTATGTATAAATTTATAAAAATGATTCCATGTTTAGTCGTAGTCCTTTTAACTCCTATTAGTAGTACGCTCACTTTGATCGCCGTCATTGTTTTGTACTTACTCTAGAATTAATACTTACAATAATGCATTTACCAATTAGTCAATTAGCATCATCATCAACTCATAAATTGTGGACCATTATACGATTCCAACTTATAATTAACTAATTAAATACTCGTATTTGTTAATTAAGCGAGGTTTCAGCACCACGAAATTAGGGATGGTAGTGGGTTGGATTCCTGACTCAAATTTTTAGGGTCTGACCCTAATGGGTCGGATATGGGTCTGAATGTTTGAGACCCACTCGGGTGTGGATCGGGTATGGGTCTTAAATAAAAATTTCGAGTCTGGGTCCGGGTCTTGGTGTTGGGACCCTACCCGACCCTTAGAATCTTACATTTATTAAAAATAAAAGGAAAAAAACACATATACGAACGTTATTAATTATCACTAATATTTATACGCATATCAAAATAACCAGTAAAAATAATGAGGAATTTTATGAAAATGATAAATTTTGGTACTAGGTAAATGATAAAATTTAGAGAAAAAATTGTTTAGTCAAAGAAAAAAGCAGACCCTAGGGTAGACCCTATCTGAACCCGAACCCTCTGGGTCGGATATGGGTCCATTAACTTTAGACCATTTAGGGTTTGGGTCGGGTATGGGTTCAAGGTATGTGACTCAGAGTCGGGTCTGGGCCTTGCTGGACCCTACCCAGACCCTACCCATTGCCAACCCTACACGAAACACTTACGGCCGCTGCTTAATTAGATGATTTGATTAGTGTAATTAATTTGACTCAGATTAATATATAATTAAGTAGTAGTGATTCTACGTAATCAGCATGTCTTGCTTGTGACGGGCTAGTCCCGTCACAAGCTTGTGACCTCTCACAAAAAGGAGGAGGGGACAAGGCGGGACAAGGTGGGACACCTTCATGTGCTTTCCCACTCACCTCTCATTGGTATTTTGTGAGAGAAAACGGTATCCATCACAAGCTTGTGACGGATACTACCGTCACAAATGAAAATTTGTGCTACGTAATTGTCAAAGATTAAAAGTTACTCCGTATTTTTTGTTACTGAGGTATGAGGTAAGAAGCAATATGATTGTTTAGAATTATCTGATTTTGTGTTAATGCATTAGACATCTCAAGTGGGTCATAGACCACTCACCAATCACCATCATTCTACCTTATCTTATACTCGTATTGTACCTTATCATTCTACCAAAGTGTTCACCAAAATGATATTTTTGATTTTTTAGGGATCTTGGTCATTTATTGTTCTATTTTAATTTAAAGTGTTTTAGTTAATTGTTATTTTAAAAAAAAATAATGAGCAATTTAATTTTTCTTATTTAATTTGGTCGACTCGTCATTCAATAATAGACTCTCTCTTCCTTTTTTGATCTTTATATCAAAACCAATGGACAAAAATTGACCAAAATTAAGGGATTAGTATTTAAGTAAATTTTGATAAGCGTGTTAAATAGAGAAAAAAAGGCAACATAGATGTAAAGACGTTAATTGATGGTTTGGATAAAAGATTAAAGCGTGTTTGATAAACAATATAGTAGGACTGTAGGAGAATGTTTAGTAAACAACATATTGGTCACATTTTAACATACTTAAGGTTTTACTTTTTAGCATGATTGACCAGTTAATATGCTAGTTTTACTTTTTAGCATGATTTACCAGTTTACCCCCAGCATATTGGTTAACATTTTCTTTGCTAGGAAGTTCTATTACATTTTACAAACAAAACTAAAAATCTACTAATCGTAATCTGTCAGTTACAAAACACAAATTAATTGTGCTAATTATAATATGTTAGTCAAACTTTCTGTTAAAATATGTCACTTATATATTGCTGCAATCTACTTATGCTAAAATTAGTCCACTGTTTACCAAACATGACCTAGGTAAAATTGGTAAAACAACATAGAAGGTGAAATTAGTAGATTACGGTATAAATAGTATATTAACCAATCAATCTACTAAATTTAAGGCCATCTTTGATTAATGACATATTCACAAAATCTATTGTTTTTGAATATGCTGCTAATAGCAACATATTGTAATAGCATATTCATTTTATACATGAACATGGTAGATTTATCTTATTATCTGTTAATTATCAAACACGTTTCTTAATTCTGCTAATATAATTCGATGGTCAAATTATAGATTAGGTCCTGTTTGGCAAACGGCGGAAACATATTTATAATAGCAGAAACACATGCTGCTAAAACCTGTCAACTGTATTCTGCTAATGATGTTATCTGCTATTATAAATATGTTCTGCTGTTATTTATACTTTAGCACGCCCCACATAAGAATGTCCTTTGAGCTTATTTGAGTAAGCAAACTCAATAAGAAGGAAAGGGTGAAGTGCATATTAACAAGTGTGACAGGCGATGTTAATATTTCACTTTAGAAATACGGGTGATGAGATTTAAGCCCAAAAATTTCGGTCACTTTATTTTCCAAAACAATAATAACTTGGGCAATAAATCTCTTGAAAAAACTATTTATCTCTTATTATATTGAGAATGACGAGTAATAAACAACTAAGAAATAACTAAAATGTTAGATTTAATCATCAGTCTAAAGGCCAATAACTTCACACTAAATTATTCGGTAATACTAGATGCGGAAGCGTACCTGGTTACATGACAAAAGGTTGGGATGAACCGTGGGATGAACCGTCTGAAGGGACGATATTTGGATTAGGTCTTCTAGTAGACACACATACCGACGGGATCTCTCTACTGATGGGATGCGGGGAGATTAGGTTATTGTGTGCTACTAGGGACCATAACCCTAGGTGACTATATATAGTCTCCTTAGTCTAATGCGCCCATCATGCATTAGAAACCTAATGGGTATCTACACTTAGATAATAGTCAGGCCCATACCTTTTAAGACGTACATAAGCCCGTATTTAATATACCGTAGTGGATCACTTTATATATGGGGCTTAACTTAATTGATAGCGTATAAATACAATTACTATCTAATAAATAATTTGTCCACATATATTATCGTATTAGTCCCATAATTCTCACAATCTCCCACTTGGGCCAAATACATCAATATATGTGTAACACCTGATAATTGTACTTACAATAACCTTATGAGCTCAAAAATGCTATCACAATCTAACCGTCTTAAGCAATTCGGTCCATCAATCATATCAACATAGGATCAAAGCGATCTTTGCTACATTGTGTCGTAACAAGACCCTCAATGGTCACATATGACAATACAACCAACGACATGAATCGAGCATGGGAGTGTAGCATGAAAATAGCATCCGAAAGTGATCCAAATATGCATATTTCCAACTGGTCCACCTTAGTGAGATCAACCAAATAAAACAGAGTGAAACCGTAAACCGAAAACTTTATTTTTGCAGAACTTAATAACCGTAAACTTTAATGTGTCTAACATAACAAACTCCCACTTAAACTGAATTTCCTTAAAACCGAAACACCTATTTGAGCAATGAGCTCAATAAAAACTATAGGTGGTAATTCCTTAATAAGCGGATCCGCAAAATGGAGTTTGTATCAACATGTATAATTGACACATTTTCACTCTGAATTGTTTCTTAAACAATACATATCTTGTATTGTTATTTTGAAACTATAATAATTGTCGCATTTGTCATAAAATAACTTAAGTGGTCTTTTAATACCAAACCGAATTTGCAACCTTAAGACAAATGAACATAACCATCTAGGAGTCGAAATACCGAATGATCTCAACCTGAATCAATCTCCTATAGGTAATGTTTTGTTCTAAATGTAAATGACAAACAATATGTTTGGCTGCCCTTAGTGGATCCAAGATCCTAATCTGTAGCAACTTAATATCTGTCAAATAAACTTTAAAATGTACGCAATATCTGAACGCATACAAACTAAATATATATCATAATGCTTAAACACAAAATATTTTCTGAAACATATGAATTAAGCATTATTGTATTTTCCGAATAAATATTTCCTTTAGGGCATTTGAGACTAATTTGTCTCCTTTACTAAAAGGATATAAAACCGGAATATTTTCATACTCCCACTGAATCCCGAGTATCTACAATCATCTGCAACATTCATCTAATTCAAATAAGATGATAACAATGCAGATTTGTAGTCTTTATGACGGAAAACCATACTTAAAACTTTATTGGATGAATTACCTCAATTTGCAAAACATTTACTTTGAATCTATTGAATCGAAGTTATAGCCTTTTGCACTAAATAGTTTCATCAATGTTATAATTGAGAAACAAATATGAACATTCATCCAATATAACCAAAAATGAATATGCCAAAATGTCCTTATAGTCAAGATCGTCAAAATAAAATTTATTGTCACATTACCTTTTGAACTTTCTTGGTAACAAATAAATATTTGAAACCAATATATTTCATAACTTTAAGTAATTGAACAATATCAAAATATCATCGTCAATCAAATGACTTACTTTCTTTACGGCATCGATCCACCTATATGAATTAGAACCTTCAACGGTTTGTTAAATGGTGACTAGATCACCTTCTAACATTCCATCATCTAACTCTTATTGCAACTTGTTAGTCCATCATTACAATATTATCCATTTTATCCATATAGGAAAACAATGTAATTAATTTAGTTGCATTTACTTTATTAAGTAGATCGTCTAATGAATTGGTTATTGAGATAGTTGAGTTTGTTTCTACTGAATTGATCTTATGATCCTGTATAGTGAGACTTAAAACACTGTCAATTACCTTTTCTCCCACTCAAACTCAATAATCTCAATGAACCCCTTAATTTCCGTCTTAAACAACTTGATTTGGGATCATTAACGTATTACCCTTTAAACTTTAAGTATTATCCAACAAACTATTCATTGACTGTCCTTAAGTCCAACTATTAACCTTATGACTTTTAAGTCTCATCCTTAATTGGTTGGACATGCCAAATGTGTAAATGAGTTACACTATGATTAAATAGTCAATGTCATTGTTAGAACTTTATCAAAAGACAACTGCAAACTTTAAGAACTTATTACTAGAGACATCTAGAAAAGAGCAAGTATAGCAATTAATCATATCCCTTATCCAGCCTTAAGATTATGCTACACCATCCATACTAAAAAAAACATCATATGGTATAACATCAAACACAAGATCGAACACCTCTAGCAATTTTCGAAAAATAACCTTGACGTTGTAAATATCCATATTTATGATAAATGACATATTTAATTCTTTATTGAGTAAAACAACTTAGTCAAATATCACAAATAGATGTCAATAACTTAAAACTTCTCACAAATGAGATTTAGATATCCATACCAAAGTTTCATCTACAAATTAACATAATGATAAAAACCGTTAATACTTAGAGTATACAATGATTCACCTACTCACATATGTTAGTAATAAGACATCGAAAAATAACTTTGATATCTAATCTCTCTTATATTTGTCTTTACCCCCTTAAAAAAATGAATATCTGAAGTGAGGGGACAACAATTCATTTTGACACAAAACTTTAATTTTCCTTTTAATGTGTCATACCGAAAAGAAACTGTCATTTCTTAATTGTACTTTATATCCACCGAACTTTAATGCAAGCTTACTTGAAAGAGATTACAATCTAAACTATAAATAGTTATAAAAAATGATGAATTCACCATTATTTGAATTAGGAAAAGACAAACAATTGATTATTCCTCAATGGACAAGTAACTAAATTTGTTCATATGAAAAATAACCGTTGCACCTAAGGGTGCTACCAAAGTGTTTTCCAAATTCAAATAAAAGGACAAGTCATTAATGATAACTAAAATAGTTGACTGTCTCAAACTCAGATGATGACTTACCCAAAATAGATGAATCTTTCATCATCACTTGGCTGTTACATCTTATTTATACTTGCATTAATATACTTATGTAGGCGAAAAACCAAATCCACCCATCAAACATGATTGGATATAAAAAAAATAACTTTAGACAAATCCAATGAGAAGCCTAACTTAACCGACACGCCAAGAGTTAACCAAAAAAATTGCTAGATTTACCTTATGTGTCAAAACTCTTAACAAACCAACACAAAAAAAATGACCTTATCTTTGTTTTGAGTTTGACTTTTGCAGCTTCTGAATTAGCTGAATTAAGTGAACAATGCCCTTGAATATATCCTTAATTTCTTGTTAGATAATTATTAAACATGCATTTTGAATGTACTACTACTCAAATCACGTGAATCCACACGAGACTTTAATCCTTAAGAGTAGCAATTACACATTCTCAAAACAATGTTATGATTATCGCAACCCGGAATAAATGTTTACATTCTTTATCATTCAATTAATAAATGGTTTCATCTGAATCAAGAATGTAACTGAATATGACAGATATAGTAATCATAAATGTCAAACTGAATGAACAAAACAATATTCTTTTATTTTGAATAAATTCAAATAATTAAAGTGTCGTTGCCAAAATTAATATTTAGTTATTAAACATAAATATTATCTAGACACAAACACTACTCTTTGAAGAATTGTAATCAAATCAAATATTGACAATAAACTCATGTCGAATATTAAGCCTTCCTTTGGGCCGACTTAATATACACATGAAAATACCGAATAATCATCACATATTTATTACCCAACGTGTACATGCAATTCGGCCAAATAATAGCCTTCCTTTGGGCCGACCATTATTCGCATGAATTACACACACTAAACCAAAGAATTGAATTTATTCATCGGAAAAGCTTTATGGGCATTCTTATGAGCGTCATAAACATAAAGACACTCCCTTAACTTGATTTTCAGATTCAATATTGGCATTCACATCATCACAAGATACCTAGCACAACATTAATTTTAGTCTTTGAACATAAAATTAACTTGTAAGTGGTCATCTTGGTGTAGTGATCAAATATTAACAATAAACTCCTGTCAAACATTAAGCCTTCCTTTGGGCCGACTTAATATTCACATGGAAACCTTATAATTGTTACATATTTACCACCACAAGCATGACTGAATTTCGGCCAAATAATAGCCTTCCTTTGGGCTGACCATTATCCGCATGAAACTCAGTCACACACTGTAGTCATAATATCTAAATTATTCAACTTACACAATCGAGGTTACTTTGGCAACTTATTGTGTAGATCAAACAATCCAAAATATTAGACCCGTTATTATAAACCCATATGGCCAATTATTAAATCTGAAAAAAAACAAGTATGTAATTGACAAGTGACTTTACCTTTAGTGATATACAAAACTTTATCAAAATAATCCCTTAGTCCAAATAAGTCTTTAAAATTAATAGAGCTATAAGTATATACTCATAATTTTCACTTGTGATACCTTATAAATTTACTTGTAAGACAACAAACGAGTAAATCCAATATTATTGATATGGGTAATATGATTCCATACAAAAATACTCCAACAATATAAATAACCGTACAACCATAAACCCAATAACCAAATTGAAATTACTACACTCAACTGTACAAATAATTGATAGTTCAAACGATTTTCTGGTGGAAAGGGTCAGGCGAGGGCAGGGGTTTATCTTGGTGTAGTAGCTTGTTTCTTTCTTTGGCCAAATCAAAAGGGGGGTTGGGCATTAGAAATATCAGGTGCTTCAATCAAACTCTTCTTGCGAAGGTGGCTTGGCGTATAATTTCGAATCCTGATTCCCTAATTGCTAGAACGTTGGGAGCTCTTTTACGGTTGTCGAAGGATTCTATTAGATATGATGCTTCTTCTGTCAAGGCTAAAAGTTGGGGCGGTAGGAGTATCATGTGGGGTTTCTCTTTGCTTCAACAAGGCTTAAGTTGGAATGTTGGCTTACCATCTCTTTTAAGTTTTTGGAAGAATAGGTGGGTTAATGGTCGTTCTTTGTTGGCTTTGATAGGATCTACAGGAGTGAATCATCTAACGTCGCTCAACATACCAGTCTCGGTTTTTCAATTGGAGGATGGAGGATGGGATGTGAGCAAAGTTGTTCATGCTTGTGGTAAAACTTTTTTGCCTCATATTTTATCTCTTCCGACTCCTACGTTGGATGATGCTGATGAAGTTGTTTGGGGAGATGAACCCAGTGGGGAGTATTCTGTCAAAAGCGGTTACTTTCGAGCCTTTGATACGTTGTGGAGATCGAAAGCTACTGAAAGAGATTTGAGGCGGTTGGAGGAGAGCTCGGTTGTTATTTCTAGATCCAAATTGTGGTCTTTAAGAATGCCTAATAAGTGGAAAATTTTTCTATGGAGAATTTTCACTAATACTCTTCCTGTGGGTAAGGAGTTCCTTAATAGGGGGTTGGAATCTTTACAGTTTTGTTCATCGTGTGCTCCTTTCTCTTCTGCTCCGTCTGTGGAATCGATCTCACATCTTTTTCGAGACTGTCCTATGGCTCAACGCTTTTGGAATGGCTCCCCACTTGGAATCAGAACTTCCATGCACCATTATATTCCAATATCCGAATGGATTGTCAACTGGTTAATTTATTTAAAAACTTCGGATCCTTCTTTTCATACGGGTCTTCTGTTTGTTGCGACGCTATGGTCGTTATGGTGTTTTAGGAATTCTATGGTGTTTCGTTCTTTCCAAGGAGAGGTAAAGGTTTTCTTGGAAAACATTTACAGGGATGTAAACGATTTTCAAGCTGCGTGTTCAGATGCTTCTACATTCTCTGAAAGTGAAAGTGGGTGCTCTAACTTCTCTTCATCTGGTGAAATTGAACATATTCGAAGTGGAAATCCTTTACAGTTAATTGGGTCTTCAAGATGCAGTTTGAGCTTTCACTTAAAGTTTGATGCAGCGTGGTCGTCTTCGTTCAAGAGTGCAGCTGGATGGGTCATTCTGGATGATAGAGGGGCTGTTTGGTATAAAGGAACCTCTTCTTTCTGGGCTCTGAATCCTCTTCATGCGGAAGGTCTGGCTTGCCTTGATGCTCTTTCGTCTGCTCTCTCTCTTGGACTTAAGCATCTGGATGTTTCTTCTGATTGTCTTAACTTGGTTATGCAATTGTCGGGTGTCTCTAAGTTGGATAGGAATATTAGGAGAGTAGCTAGTAGATTGGATAGTATTCTATCTAATTTTCATTGTATGTCTTTTAGTTTTTGTCCTAGAAATCTGAACAGGATTGCTCATGACTTAGCCAAATCTGTGGGTTAAGGATTGGTGATCTCTGTTTTATGAATCATGTCAAAAAAAAAAAAAAAAAAATTGATAGTTCAAACAAATATATCAACATCACAAATAAGCAACCCATGAACTTTTAACCATGTATAACTAAAGTTTATATTTAACATTTAACTTGCTCCAAACCGTAAGCTCTGTAACCTAATGACCCAAAGTGTTGGACCTCAATACTAAATCTGCCGCCGACTTATCAGCAAAACCAATTACTAATCACAAGGGGTAGCAAATTCACAAGACATGTAAGAAAGAAAAAAAAATAAGAAGCCGAAGTATGAATACTTTCTTTCTATCTAATTAAGGGGTCAAAAAACCAATTCTTATAAGAACGAAGCAAAGGGAGCTCCTGTAGAATCTCAATCCCATTGATTCAACTAGCACAATTAGTTAGAATTGGCATCCTTAAGTACAGAAGCCTACGGGATGCTTGTAAAGCAAAATCTAATTGGACCTAATTGATGGTAAAGCAAAATATCTGCACCAACTTCAGCGAACTACCATATGATTAACGCCAAACAATTGACAAAGGTGTACCAAATACTCGAAACATCAAGCATGATTTAATTAATCCAAATCATTCCCAAATAATTTAATACGAAGGAGGCTCTGATACCACTTGTTAGATTTAATCATCAGTCTAAAGGCCAATAACTTCATACTAAATTATTCGGTAATACTAGATGCGGAAGCGTACCTGGTTACATGACAAAAGGTTGGGATGAACCGTCGGATGAATCGTCTGAAGGGACGATATTTGGATTAGGTCTTCTAGTAGACACACATACCGACGGGATCTCGATGCGGGGAGATTAGGTTATTGTGTGCTACTAGGAACCATAACCCTAGGTGACTATATATATATATATATAGTCTCCTTAGTCTAATGCGCCCATCATGCATTAAAAACCTAATGGGTATCTACACTTAGATAATAGTCAGACCCATACCTTTTAAGATGTACATAAGCCCGTATTTAATATACCGTAGTGGATCACTTTATATATGAGGCTTAACTTAATTGATAGCGTATAAATACAATTACTATCTAATAAATAATTTGTCCACATATATTATCGTATTAGGCCCATAATTCTCATAAAAAAGATAAAATTAAATAAAAATAATAACTAAGTATTATCAGCAACTAGTTACTCCACGGTTCCGTGGCCCCGAATCACTCGGCCGTTTTTCAACTTATTCTAGTTTGAAAAGGAGTCCTCGGTTGGTGATGTTAGTCAAATTATTGATACGCCAAGTAATCGTACACTTTCTTAACATTATGTGCTTCGCAGACAGTAACAGAGACTATCACTAACTAGATATTATTTCCAAATAAGAACTGAGAGATGTTATTACAGTGTTTTAATTGGGTCTTGTAAGACAAGATCAGAAGAATATTTGAGATGGTTTAAAGGAAAAAACCTTAATAATATTCTTTCTATCTCAATGATATGTCTGCCGTTACTTTAGTTTCACTTAAGCGGTTGTCTGGTTTATACTTTAAAAACACATGAATTAAAAAATAATACTCCCTCCTATCCATAAGTAATGTCCCATTGTCCATTTCGGTTTATTCGTCAAAGTGTCTCATTGTCCAAATTTAGGCTTATTTTTTACCATCATACCTTTACCTATTTCCATTTATTACCCACCCACCCTAACCCAACAAATGATAACACTCTCTCCAATTTACATACCCCTACTTAACCAAAATATTAAACAACTAATATTTGATAAATTTAGTCCTTTCTCCACAATGGGACACTAATTTTGGGTAGGTGAGAGTATGATTTATGAAAATATGCGTTGTTTGATTGACATATTTTTTGGAAAATGGGGGAATTAGAAGCTTCTGTTAACTTCCAATGCTTACACGATGTAAGAATTGATTTTAGCTACTCCCCTTGGTCACTGGAATTTCTCATGGAACTTAATTTCTACATGGGCAACCAAATACTTTTGTTAAATTCACCCGAATTGAATGCAGGAACTTATTGCTATGAAATTCATGTTTTTAGGAAAAAATTAAGGGGGTGTTTGGTTGACTACTTTGGAATGGAATAAAATGGATTGAGTGGATTCAAGTTTGGTTAGGTGATTTTGGAATGGAGTTAGATATCCAATGGATTCTAACTTCATCCCAACCCCTTGGAATCCCATACCCACCTCTCTCCCTTGGATTCCAACTTCATTCCTTCATGTTTATTATTAATATGAACCAAACAAGTTTTTAATGGAATGAAATTAGAACCCATAACATCATGGTTTGTCATTTCAATCCATTTCATTCCTACGCACTGAACCAAACGACCCCTAAGTTCTTTCATCAACCAAATGACTCCTTGCTTTATATTATGAGAAAAAAAATTAAGTGTAAATATATCAATAAAACGCAGTATAATTATTTTAAAAAGCATTTTAATTAAAGATAGATAAATAATTAAGCAAAGGAAATAACAAATATGTATTATACAGAAATTTTTATAACTATAGGATTGTGTTAATGCAGTGAGCAGGGGCGGATCCAGGATTTAGAAGTGGGGTGGGCTAAGCTCATATCCGCGATGGTCAATCATATGAAACCATCAAAACGTATAATTGAGGTCGCACATATGTGAAAAATGTTAGACATTTGGGGGTTGCTTCCTTTGTCAAACTTACATCGTTTGGGCCAATTTTTTATTATTTATAAATGATATTTTATTGAAAGACAAACAAATAATAATGACAGAGTGATATCTTATAAAAATATACAGTATGATTGAATATTACAAAATGTATAGTTGCATAAATCTATGTTACAATATTATTCAAGGATACAAGTATCGCTATATACTAGTAAATTTAACAATCGTCATTTAAAAAATGTAATGTTTTATAATCTCCTTCTTTTTAAAATACAATGTTTTTGTATTCTCGAATAGACATGTATCTCAACTTTGTTAAAACCAAGGATTTATGGCGTTAAACAACTTAGTATATAAAATACTTTAGTTATAGGGAAAACAATAATAGCAATTTACGATTAATATTGTTAGGATTTATGATAAAATGCTAAACAACTTATTAAGGTAGTAAATAAAAAAAAATGCAATTAGTGAGGTTCGAACCCCCACCATCAAACAAAAACAAGACTTTTACCTATACTCTTACCAACTAAGACTGACCACAACAATGAATATGTTTAAATATTTATTTTTTTATTCTTGAAAACAGGTTGGGCTGAAGCCCACCCAACCCTGTGGGTGCATCTGCCCCTGGCAGTGAGAGAACAAAGGAAAATATATTCGTAGATATCTTCTATAAGGATTCACTCTAGACGCAGGTCAATGGAATAATTCGGAGGTAAGTTTTAGTAGGAAGATAGTTACTAGAGAAATTAATTATGTGGGTAATGACTAATTAATTTCTAGAAAATAAGTTTGACATAGGAGAGTAATGAGCTACACTAAAACCTAAAATTAAAGGATTGGATATAAATATTTTTGAGGGTAAGACAAGAAACATATCGTACATTAGGAACATTGCAAATTCATTGTACATTGTAGGACAATAAAACCCTAATTTTACCATCTTATTCCATAAACATTCAAATAAATTGTTTTTTTAGAATAATTACACTTTATCGTAGATGAGAATTTAAATTAAATATTTAAATATGCTATAGTTAATTAGGCATTAAATAAAACATATCTTAATATTTCCTTATATTGAACATTATAAACATGAATATTTTCTAGGGAAAAAAATTTGTAACATGGACTTAAATGTAAAAAATTATATTCTATAAATTTTTCATGACATATTCAACAATATTTTTGTAGTTATGGGTGTCTTTAAGTAACAAATTAAAAATAGCGTACAAAAATTTTATTTTCACAATTGAACGTGAGATAAAGAGATAAAACAAATAAAGGTAAGAAAAAAAGTTCAACATGACTTATTTGGTACAACCGTTATCTTCCGTGCACACTTGGTGAAGTGTCGGATATACGTGATAGTGTACAAACTACAAATAAATTAAGTAATGTTCTTTTGAGTAACATACTCAAAATCTAAAAAATATAGCTCATGCCATAAATGATTCACAAAATCTTATATATAAAAGCAACAACCACAGTGCTTAGGTGTCGCACTGTAGTTGAAAGTTCATTTTTTATTTTACTTTTAAAAGGTGGCCCACCATGTTCTCCATCTCTTTTATTTCCTATGCAAACACTTTTATTTCCATCTACAACAATAAATCTGACAAATTACTCATATACGTAGATTGCATATTAAATAACTAGATTAAAAAGATCATTAATAACTTTTATATTTAAATTAATTATGATATAAATAGGAAAATTATTAAACAATCTTTTTAAAACACCTATTATTATAGGGGAAAAATACAGAAAAATTAGTCAAATAAAGAGAAAACATAAATTGTTATAAAAAAAAGATTACATAGGGTGGGTATTAACATGAAAAATATTCACATACCACATTAAAATTAATTAAGTCACTATATCTATGGTGTTCAATTACTCATGGGTATGATTCACATAAATTATTCACATAAGATAAACTCCATATGAAATATGAAAATAACTAAGATCGATATATAATTTTAATTAAATCGGAAAAAATCAGAAATACTTTGATGAAAAGTAAAAAACATAATAAAAATATTGAAACCCGAAAATATGGACAAAAAAATATTCATATGCGTAATTTTTTTTATTGAAATCTGAAAAATACGACAAAAAATTACTCCGAATGAAGGATTGCAACAAGACAGAGGAATTGGGACATTGCGAGTTCAAATGATCTTGAAATGGCGAGTGTAACAGATTAGGTGAGACGAAAATCAAATGAGGATGTGGAGTAGTATGTTATGGAAAAGTAGTTAGATTTATTAGGGTGAGAGATGAGAGCACAAAGTTGTATGTGTGACTACGGTGAGTTGGTATATGGGTCGTTAATAGCATGTTTTTGGAGTTGGTATGTTTTGGGTAAAGTCGCTCAAAGTAAGTCTAAGTTTCGACCCATTGTTTCACAAAAATTACCATAATTTCAAATGGTTTTACGGGTTATGGTTTTATATATCTTCTTATCTCATTCATTTATTTACAACAATTAAGTATGTTTTTTTTTTTTGGTTTACAAAAGGGACAGAGCCCCGAAAATTAACTAATGACTAGTCTAGGAAAGGAAGCTCCTAAAACGTCTTCTCTAATGATGGATTTCAGAGCCATGGGGGAGCTTCGAACACAGTCAAGTTTGATGGAGAGTGAATGTCGGTTGAACCATTCCGCAGCTCGATAGGCCTCACGATAAACATGTTGGATATCAATTAAGTATGTTAAGAAAAAAAATTTAAAGATATGCGACAAGTAAGTTTATACTTTATTTATTAAAAATTAAAAGTACGTTCTTCCAAATTCGCGGGTCTGTGTAAATTGGAACAATCATAAAAACTATTTGCACGGGATTGTCTCCCATTGAAAAACCGAAAAAATCACACGCGGTAATTTAAGGTGGTGCAATTTGTAAGGTTTTGTTTTACACATGCTTATGTATTATAATTCTAATACACGGGCCCGTATTTCAAATTCACTCATACACGTATAGTATGTGTAAATTCCACATTTCAAATTTCACAATGTGGGTGTTTACACGGGTTCAGATTACATATTTTTGATCAATTACGCGCTTACGCAGTAAGTTTAATACATAGGTCCTAATTAACAGCTAACATGTGAAAACAATCATGTGCAATTTATAGGATACTATTAATACACGAGCGCTAATTAGCATTCATACATGTAAAACAATTACACGGATTTATATTGTCTTATGTTGACATTTTTGTAATTCACATAGAATAGTGTCTTCCATTTCAATTTTCTTAATATCTTTCTAAGTCAATGTTTACGCATGGTCAGCTCTATGTGGCCATTTCGAGTCACAAGCAAAAAGGGACTAAAGATTCTTATTTGCGATGATGAAAAACGTGCGTCCAATTTCGAGAAGTTATAGCACAATTGTAATTATGATTGTACACCATTACTGGTCATGATGTTGTTTTTCTTCTTTTTAAATTTTTTCTACTTTTGTTATGCTATAATATATGACTAAAAGCAATTGTTTTTTTTGTTACCCTATTTTAAAAACCATCTTCATATATTGAACCACACTAACCAGGTAAAATATGACCTTATTTAAAAACCAACTTATATATATTAACGACATTTTTTTTACAATATTTTAAAGTGCAAACCCGTGCAATTTCCACGGCACAAGACTAGTCTTCTTTGTTAAATAAACAAGCACAGAGTCTAGGTGTCGCTTTGTGGTTGAATCTGCAATTTTTATTTTATTTTATTAAAGGGCCCACATTGAAAAAAGAATTAATTATGTGAATATATAGTATCTACGTATTACAATTTACCTGATTAATAAACAAAAAATCAATTTGATTATTTTTTCTAATTTGCTATTGATATGACTGATTAACTAAATTGATTAAAATAATAATCATTAATCTTTCTGTTATACCAATTTAGATCAATGATGATATAAAAATTAACAAATAGATAAATGAAAATTTTCAATATATCAATCATTAGTAACTCTACTGAGAGACGGTTTTTCGCTAGATTAGTGGGAGACATAGTATTAAAAAAATAGAATATTACATTTAACATGTGGAAGGTATCGCGTCAACATTATTGAGAGACCGTCTCTCTAAAGTTTTTATGATCAATTTGATCATCTTTTAAACTAAAAAAAACAATAACATGTTCAATATAGTCCGCTTTAGTATTTTGCTTACAAAAAATATAAATTTGTTTACAATAGAGCATTCCATGAAAAAAGATTTTGCTTATAAATTATAAAAGACAATTATTTATTTAAAATAAAAAATTATAGAGATAATGAAACGAAATAAATTATTTATAATGCGGGAAACAAATTAAAAACGAGTGAAAAAAAATTAGGGATGACTTCAATATTGATGAAAGCAATGATAAAATAATTAAATTTAATACTACCTTTTAAAATAGGGTGACTTAGATACAGTTAGTTGTAGATCTATAAATATAGAGTCAAAGCAGTGGTCGAAGAAGGAGTATGGGTGCACAATTGTCGTAAAGTGTGATGACGAAATAGGAGCTTGAGGGAGATTCCGTGAAATGGTATGATTTGGTAGGGATACAAGCACATAGTTATTCCTGGATGAGTTTATAGGTAAAACCTATGTACAGGGTTTATGTGAATTGAAATGTTACTTTAACTTGGTTTTAGTAGTGAAGGGTGTTAATGTGGGATTAGTGTATTAATGTAAGTTTGGTCTGTCTTTAAGTGTATTTGATACCAAATTATTAAAAACTATTGACAAATTTAGTGAATATAAAACATGGGTAGTGCCTAGGGGTGTTAACGACCCCGACTGAGCTCGAATGTGACCTTGCTCGGCTTGTGCTCAATAACCAAAACTCGAGCTCGAGCCGACCCCGAACCCGAGTCGAGCTCACACGAGCCGAGTTTTGACCAAGTCGATCTCGAGTTGCTCGCGAGCTGTCTCGTTTTATTAACAGCCCTACTCACTAGTGGTTAATGCTTATATTTAACAGGTACACTTTGTGAACTTTATAATTTGGGTGAAATTCATTTTAAAACCAAATCTATGTAGTTTAGATAAATATATCATTTTTTTTATGTCTATAAACACATGTTTACGTAATTTGTTATTTTATAATTGTGCCAACCGACTCGACATGGATGGAACTAAACAAACAATTAAACGTATGTGACACCAATTGAATCTCCCATATATAATAGACATCGCCATTTTGGTTTTTATTGTTTAACCTCACAATTATGGCAGAGTAGACTTTGAATGAGGTACTTAGGTGTATATGGAAACACAAATTTTCATCTAAGATAGGATTTCCTGTTTTAACCTTAAGATAGGTCAAATATGATGGATAAAACAAAAGATAAATTCCTTAGGACCACAAAATAATTGTCCTATCTAACAAAGTTGGGTATTACTTGACCCGTTTTATTTTTAAGACGGATATACCGTTTTAAGAGAGACAAGTTGGAAAAATAATTACAAAATATCACATCGAACACCTTTATTGTGATCCAAATTTTTGAATACGTATTTTAAAAATGCAACTTTACAATGCCACATTATATAACAACTAGCGTAACACCCATGAAAATTCACGGGTTGTTCAATTTTAATTTTGACGGGAAATGATCAATTAAAATTGTTAGATATACTAATAATATATGTAGTGTATATATAAATACTTTAAAGAAAAATAAAAAGTATCTCTATAACATAAGATATATAAGAACATGTTGACATTAAAAGTTTGACATATAACTTTAAAAGCGTAAAATATAATTAAAAAATGAAAATTTATTACTTTCCAATAAATGAGGTTTTAGTAATAGAATATAAATTTCTCATAGAACGTAGTCCAAGAGGAGACTCATGTTAATTACTCCTAATTAATATAACAATATTAAATTGAACAGTATCATTAACACGATTTTGTTATTTATTAGGTTTATGTTTAATTATTTAATTAAATTTCGTCCTTTGTTCTTATTGGGTGTTTTAACACCAAGAAGCCAAAAGTGAATGTGAATGCTCCAAAATAAAATTTCTGAAATATTGTTGCGCCACGTCAGCATTTGTACATTTTTTTATATATATATAATGATAATGTAATTTATATTTATACTCCGTAAAATTTTGATAATAACAAAAAATTAAAAAATTACATAAGTTTAATACTATAAAATGTTTAAATCTTCTAAATCATAAATTAAAGTTAAAACTAGATATTATAATCAACATTTTCTTAGGATATAAATTCAATTTTTTCATAATGATAATAACTGAAAAAACATACTCGTATAATTTACACGGATTTAAAATTAGTTACCCTAAAATTTGAACCAGAGTCCCTGAAGATTTCACTAAACTCAACACAATCAGTATAAGATGATTGGGTAGGCCAATTATTATAAGGTAATAATATAGAAATAGTGATTAGTAAATAATTGAGTCCACAAGAATTCACAGCCACCACACTAAGTGACTAACATGCTTAAATGGGTCCTCTTCGATCTCCAAGCATTCAACACAGTATGGCTATTCTACTTTCCACTCCCATTAACACACTTATATAACCCCTTCTTCCCTCATTTCACTTTCTCATCATCTAAACCTCTACATTTTCTTTAATTATTTCTTCTACAAATATTCCTAAAACAACACAAATTATAATTATCATTAACATGCATATTACTAAAAACAAGTTTATGAAAACATCCTTAATAAAGTGGAGAAAAACATTATGTTTAGCCTATGAATCATGCTCTTTCCATTGGTGTTTTCGGCCGAATAACTCGTCTGTGTGCGAATTACGAGACATTCAAAAACGGGTCGATATTCCACGGGACGTACCAAAAGGTCATATGGCTATATATGTTGGACAAAATGTAAGGAGATTTGTAATAGAGATAAGTTTGCTTAACAACCCTTTATTTGTAGCGTTACTTAACATGGCTAGAGAAGAATATGATGATTCTACGCCCATCAAACTTTGGATTCCTTGTGATGAAGCTATGTTTATTGATGTTGTTCGCTGTGCTAGCTCGACGAGGGAACGACGTCGTTTCTTGAGATTCAGCCTGCTTTGTCTATAACAACTTATTGTGTAATTCAAGTGTGTTATAATGTCTTTTGGGTAGAATTATTTGTTCATGTAGATTTATTCATCCTTTTTTAAGAATCTTATTGCAATGTGTAATAATAGATTAATAGGTATGGTATGAATGTAGAATTTTATAAAATATTTTGATTCACTTATTATAATTCAGGGGTCTCACTTTTAAGTTTGGTACAAAACCTCTCAAATGCATTTGGAAGACTCGTTTTATTTGCAAAATTGCAATAGAAAGTTACTCTGTAAATACTGTAATAAAAAAGAATATAAGATATTTCTGTGTATTTCTAGATAGTAAGTAGCACTTAGAAGGATATTGGTTTCGAATACTACCAATCGGGAGAAAAAAAAAAGACGAATATATTACCTTGGATTTTATTTATTTATAAGCATATGAAATTGAGTCACAGAGTAGGGAGTAGTTACTACGAGTAGTTAGTAATATAGTATGAGTCAGAGAGTAGGAAGTATGGAGTAGCGAGTGAGGTGGAACTTTTTGACGGAATGGGGCTCTGAACCAAACTTTTTCGCGCATTGGGGCCCATTTGAAACTATTTATTCCAAATGGGTCTACGTCATCAACTTTATTTTTTTTTCGAATTTTTTACCAAAGCCGTCGCCTAGGGTGACGGCTTCACCTGTAGCATTTAAAAAAATAGAAGATTAAATGTACAAATTTGACAATAAGCAAAGCCGTCGACCTAGGTGACGGCTTACTGAATTTTACCCAAAGCCGTCGCCCTAGGTGACGGCTTACCTCAATTGTTTTAAAAAAAAAGTTACAGGAGGTTTTTAAAAAAAAGCCTCACCAAAGCCGTCGGCCAGGCTGACGGCTTACCCCAATTTTTAAAAAAAAAAAAGTTACAGAAGGCAAAGGTAAATATCCGATCGACACCCGGGTATATTGAAAACAATGGTAGAGGTAAATAGTGGTTGGGAAGAGCCACATGCTTTTCATAGATATTGTATCCGTCATCATGCATCCAACATTAACTCAATGTTCAAAGACATTGCATTGAAAGAAATTTTTAACAAAACGGCCATGGAACACCAACTTCGAAAATTTGATCATGGGATGGAGAACATTGGTCGAATTAACCCGAATGCCAAAGCTATGTTAGAAAGGATACCATTGAGCAAATGGTGTCTAGCACATGATGGAGGTAGAAGATATGGTTTAAAGACCACCAACATGTGTGAATGTTTTAACGGGGTGTTGAAAGGTGTAAGATTTCTTCCTATTCAAGCACTCGTGAAGGCCACTTTCATGCGGGTTAATAAGTATTTTGTTGATAGGCGTGAAATTGTGAGGACGAGATTAGCTAGTGGGCTGAAATGGAGCGCAAAAATAACAACCGAGCTAGAGGAGAATGATGAAATAGGTGCTCACCATGAGGTGACGGTGTATAATCGTCATGTGGGCCTTTATGGAGTGGTTACTAGACAAGGACACCGTGAAGGAAGGATGTCAAACCATGGTCACACAATAGATCTCGGGAAAAGGACTTGTACGTGTAACAAATGGCAAAACCTCCATTACCCTTGTTCTCATGTAATGGCGGTTTGTCGCTCCGAATCTATCGACTATGACCAATATGTAGACCCGATGTACTCTTGTGAAGAGTATTTTGGCTCATACCGTGCTACATTTCATCCCGTTCCCGATGAAGGTTATTGTAAGGCTTGGACTGGACCGACTCTTATACCGGATCCCAACTTGAAAAGAGGTGATGGTAGGCCAAAATCAAAACGAATTCGCAACGAAATGGATGAGGTTGTCAAGGGAACCGTTACTTGTGAGGCTTTGGTGAGGCTTTTTTTAAAAACCTCCTGTAACTTTTTTTTTAAAACAATTGAGGTAAGCCGTCACCTAGGGCGACGGCTTTGGGTAAAATTCAGTAAGCCGTCACCTAGGTCGACGGCTTTGCTTATTGTCAAATTTGTACATTTAATCTTCTATTTTTTTAAATGCTACAGGTGAAGCCGTCACCCTAGGCGACGGCTTTGGTAAAAAATTCGAAAAAAAATAAAGTTGATGACGTGGACCCATTTGGAATAAATAGTTTCAAATGGGCCCCAATGCGCGAAAAAGTTTGGTTCAGAGCCCCATTCCGTCAAAAAGTTCAGTGAGGTGTATGTATAATTTTTTTTCTGTCAGAAGGTGTATGTATAATTGGTAAGGAGTATTTTTCCAAAATGGACAATTTTCACTATTTAATTAACGAAATAGGTAACTTTTAAAATTTATTACCAAAATGGGTTCACGTCATCAACAAAGCTAGACTCGTATTAAAGTCGCTCACCGGGTGAGCGACCAAACCAAAATTCTACCCAGATGCAAAATTTCACTTGTCCCCGGAGACAAGTCGCTTGGGCGCTGAGCGACCTGCACCTTTCCCCTTCCCTTGTACTTGCACCCTTCCCCTGTTTCCCTTGCTTCCCCAAATTAGCAAAGAGCTACCTCATATTTGCCTAATAAAATCAACACAAAAAGTTTTCCCTTTCTCTACTTCCTCAATTAACAAAGCATCTCATCTAAATCTACTTATAGAAATAGCAACTCCTCCAAATTCACATCATCATCTTTTACAAAATATAGTATGATTAATGAAATCGGTTCGATTTCGACGAACAATAATAATGTTATGGTCTAACGTTGATGATGAGGATGTTGTTGTTGATAATGATGATGATGGTGATGACAATGATGATGATAACCACTAACCACGATTATGATGATAACCACAATGATTGATGATGATGATTGGGAAATTGGGAAACAGGGTAGGGGAAGGGTGTCAAGTCACTCATCTACTAAGCGACTTGAATTTTTATCACAGATTCGGAAATCCGATCCTACGTGGATCCATTTTTGGTAATAAATTACAAAAGTTACCTATTTCGTTAATTAATTGGCGAGGATCGCCCATTTCAGAAAATTCATTGGTAAGGGTAATTTGGTTATACAAATGATCAGAAGTTGTTAAATGAAATCGAGTCAATAATTATGAAAAATTGTCATGAAAAATATGCAATAAGTGAGAATGGTATGGATAAACATGAAAATTAAGTGGTTATTTCTAAAGTTGAACAAAATCAGTGATAAATTATAAAAAATTAAAACATATTAGGTGGTAAATCTTAATTTTTCCTAATTTTTAAAACAAAATTCAAAAACTTTATTATAATGTTCAAAAACTATACAATTAACGACAGTACATCCGATGTATAACCTACTTACCGATTAATGTGCAATTAAGTGTCTAAACTTTGATAAATTGGTCAACTGATTTGAGTGGTCTGTGTTGGGTTATCTTGGATTTGTCATTATTGAGATATAAATATCTTGTAAGTACCTTCAATAAGTTTGTTACAACTAACTAAAGTTAGTTTAGGTAGTTTGTTATCTTATACGTAGTAGTTGTTACTATATATATACACCAAGCTATCATCATTGTATAATTACTTTCTGAATGATAGTAATTCAATTTCTTCTTCAATCAAATTCTCTCTTCTTCAATATTCTTACAAACTACATTTACAGTATTAAGTTTCAATATGATATCAGACTCCAGTTGCTAAATTCTGGGGTTTTCTTCTTTCTTTTTGTTTCCGCTAAACTCGTTCTCCTATCTTGATTTCTATTCTCATATCTTTCATCATGCCTGAAAATTCAACTTCTTCTACTCCAATTCAAATTACGATTACTATGATGATCCCCTGTTTTTTTCTCAATCAGATCAACACACTGCTTCTTTATCTACCTTCCTGTTTGATTGGTTTGACTTCATGGGATGGAAACGTGAGGTGCTTATGGGTCTAGCTGCTAAGAATAAACTGGTTTTTGTTGATGGATCCTTCCCTTCACCTCCAATTACTGATAAGAAGTATAATCAATGGATAAGGTGCGATTTTATGACAATGCGTTGGCTTTTCAATTCTTTGGTTAAAAGCCTGAAAGAAAGCTTGAAGTATGTACGTTCTTCTAAAGAACTTTGGTCTGAATTGATTGAACGATATGGCCAGTCTAATGCACTTGAGATTTATCAGTTATCCAAAGATCTGGGTGCCATTGTACAAGATAATCTTTCATTGGTTGAGTACTATTGTAAGATGAAGAATCTTTGGGAAACTCTTGAGTGTTATGTTTAGATCCTTTTCCATTATGTTCTTGTGGCAAGATTGATCTCTGTTCTTGACATTGATGAAGAGGATGGTTGAAAGAGATAATAATGCTAAATTGATTCAGTTTCTTATGAATCTCATCTCTGGCTATGATAGTATTCGTACTCAAGTGCTTTCCATGGATCCTTTGTCATCTATTGGGAAAGTGATGAGTCTCCTACATATAATTGAACGACAAAAGCAAATAACTGATGGAATTGGCTCTTTAACTGAAGCCAATGCATATGCAAGCTTCAGAAATTCTGATCACAAGAAGCAAGATTTTCAGAAATCTAAAACTACTGAATCAAAGCATTGTGATCACTGCAATAGAGATGATCATACTAGAGATACTTATTTTGGCTTGAACAAGTGTCCTCATTATTTTAAAAAGGTCATAATCCTGCAAATTGTTTCTTAATAAAGGGTTTTCCTAATGACAAAAACAAGGGAAAGGGTAAAGTGATGAGCCCAAATTCGGTCATTATTTTCTCTTGTTTTCCTTTTATTTCGATCTCGTTTCGCCCCCGTTTGGCGTGATTTCGCTCCTTTTCGTACCCGATATCTCTCTTCTACATGTTTGTTGCCATGTTGTAGGACTTGACGCGGGAATGAAGAAACGGGAGCAAAATGTGGTGAAATCAAGGCAAAATAGGAGGAAATTAGACGAAATGTCAAAATGGGGTCCTCAGCCGGTCGGCCGGCTGGGAGCCCCTAAGCCTTGAATTTAAAGATTTTTTGCAGAACTTGGAATTTGGGTCCTCAGCCGGTGGCCGACCGGCAGCCGGCTGACCGGCTGGGACCCCCTCACCCTTGGCCTAATTCGTTTCAAATCAGATCCTTGATTTCGCATCCCCAGCCGGTGGCCAACAGGCAGCCGGCCGGCCGGCTGGCAGTACCTGAACATGGAAGAATTTTGAAGAAAAATCAGAAGTTTGCATTTGGACTCTCAGCCGGTCCCTGACCGGCAGCCGGTCCCTGACCGGCTGGGAGTCGCTTTTCAGAATTTCGAGCACTATATAAACCCGCACTTGTATCATTTTGTTATCACGCATTCCTAAGCATATTTTCTAGGGTTTTACTGTTTCATTAGCAATTACTTAGTCTCAAAAACTCTCTTAAAATATTTAATACTCCTTAGATCTTAGTTTAATATTTCAATCTAGTTAATCTTTCTTTAGCAATCTCTTTAGTAATCTTCTTGGGCAATTGTAAGAGGGTTTTATTGGGTTGTAATTTGAACGATTTGAAAGAACTCTTCCACTTGTTATCCAAGTTCCTCCCTTTTCCTTTGCTATTGGTATAATCTCTCTAATCTCCAATTAGTTATTGCATTTATTTAAGTTTCTTTTGAATCAATTGTTTACCTTTGCTTGTTCATGATGTTTAGCATTTGTTTATCTCTTGTTAAGATGTTTTTCCTAGCCATGAGTGAGTAGTCCCTTTACTAGGGTTAGGGGTGAACTTGGGTAGTTGATATTGATGTTTGTTGTTTAGGGTTAGGGTTTAGGTTTCGTCTTTGTTAGGTTTTCAATGTATGCATGCTAGATGTTTGATGAAATGCCTCAACGACGGTTGGGCATGATTCTTATTGTTGTTTGCCTTAGACGATAGTCTAGGACCTTCATAGGCATGTGTATGTGTTAGGTTGACCTTGTTTGTAGCGAAAGCTAGAATAGGACTCGACCTTAGGTTAGTCAAATCGAAAGACGAGACGGACCTAGACCTAACTTAGATGAAACCATCTACCCCTATGCATGTTTGACATCGACTACCCTAGTAACCCCCGACACCCTAGTTGCTTTAATCATCTATTTCATCTCAATTCATTTGCTTTAGTAGTTCTTTAGTAGTTAATTAGTCTTTTCAATCACAAACCTATTACCCCGACTCTTACTTAAATTAGAACGTAACTATACAACTATCCCCACCGTCTTCGCGAACGATAACCCTATTATACTACTAATTTGGGTTTTTATAAATGTGTTTGATCGTGAGAACCGACGACTAAATCTCGCGCATCAAAATGGCGCCGTTGCCGGAGACGGTGTTAGAAGTTGTGTAGTTTAGTTTTAGTTTTAGTCTTGAGTTAGTTGAGCTTGTTTTGTTTTGATCAAAGATTTGGTAGTTAATTGTAGAGTGGTTGCTATATTGCTCACCCTAGTGTCTAACAAACACTAGGACGACTAATTTGTGTGCTAAGTTTTATGCCTAGGGGCGACTCTAATTCCTTGTTGTCAACTTCCGAACCGGAGAGGCTTTTTCGGGCCTTAAGGAGGAAGACCATTGCAAGAGTAAGGATTGCCTCTCAAGCATCTACTAGCCATAACAACCCATTTTCACCCGAACCACCAAGTCCCAATCAAAGCAATCCTAGCCCAACATCCGAAAGTTTCGACAATCCGTTTTATCAATCACCACCACCATCACCACACGTTCCAAATCACCATCAAATTCATATAATGGCCGCTCTTCGTGATCATAACCGGCCCAATCACAATGACACCACTAATCCAATCAACTTTGGTACTCTCGTTCCTCAAAATTTTGAAATACACCCTTCGCAAATGAGTTCTATCGAGAAGAACGCCTTTAGTGGGGCTTCTCACGAAGATGCTCATGGGCACTTGAGAAAGTTCAAGGGTAAGGTCGCAATGATAAAGAAAACGGGAGTGCCCGAGGAGACATTAAGGCTTATGCTCTTCCCCTATTCCTTAACCGACAAGGCGGATAGGTGGTTAAATGTGCATGCTCCAAACACATTCACCACTTGGGACGACTTGGCAACGGCCTTCCTTGCCAAGTACTACCCGTCCTCTAAGACCGCGATGCTCCGGAATTAGATAACTCAATTTCAGCAAGACGAGGGAGAATCTTTGGGAGAAGCTTGGGATAGATACCAAGATTTGCTTGCTAAGTGTCCCCACCACGGGATACCGACTTGGTACACGACCCAAACCTTTTTTCAGACTCTTCTCCCACGGACGAAAGAAATTGTTAATGCATCGGCGGGGGGTAGCTTTGACCACTTGCCGCATGAGGAGGGAACAGAGCTCATAAAAAAGATCGTTGATTCGGAGGAAAATTATGGTACTCGGGGGAATGTCTTGAGAAAGAGTAGCAAGTACCCTAGTGAGCACCTTTCCAACTCAAAGGCGAACGAGGAAACCAATGCCAAGTTGGACATGTTAACCAAGAAATTGGAAGAATTGACTAAGGGCTCCACTAGCAAAGAAACCAAGAGCAATGTCCCGGGGATGTACCAAGTAAATAGTGTTGCCTCATGTGATTTGTGCGGAGGAAATGGGCACACATTTGAAGTATGTGCAAACAACTCAATTGAGGGAAGTGGAAGTGAGGAAGAATTGTATGCTTTCCAAGCATTCAATAATTCTAGAGGGCAAAATATTTTCAACCCCAATTCAAACTACTACCATCAAGGGATTCGAGGGAGTCCCTACATGAGTTACAAAAGTACCAATGTGTTAAATCCTCACCAAATCCAACAACCTCAAGTGCAAAATCCCCCCGGTTTTCAACCAAGGGGTGGAAACTTCAATCCGAGGAACCATTACAACAACAACAATTTTTATCAAGGAAATCAATCAAACCAAGCCAATCAAGGCTTTGCACCAAACTTCAATGACCAAGGTTACAATAACCCGAATTTTAACAACAACAACCCGAACTTCAACAACAACCCGAATTTCAACAACAACAACCAAAACCACAACCAACACCAAAACCAAAACTTCAATCCACCCCCATTTCAAAACAACTTCCACAACAACCAAAATCAAAACCAAAACTTTCACAACCAAGGTTTCAATTACCCAAATTTCGTTCAACAAAATCCCAACCTCAATAGCCAAGTGCCAAAGAGGAACTCTCAAGTTGGAGTCCCTAGGAATGACTATGGGTTTGCTTTGCCTTTTACCAACACCCATCATCAAGAACCATCGAGTGAGACTCAAGTGGGTGAATTACTCAAGTTTGTGAAGAATATGCAAACTACCCACAATCAAGAGATGATGAACTTGCGGAATGCCAACCAAAAGGAGATAAGAGAGATGGAGGCTAGAGTCGCTTCCCAAGCCTTAGCCAACCCTCAAAGACCTCCAGGCGGTTTTCTAGCTCAAGGTCAAAGCTCGAGAGATGCTTCAAAACATCATGGGGTTAATGCAATCATGACAAATGCCGATGAGCAACCAATGCTTGAAACCACTAGTAGCGGAGAAAAACCTTCACTTGAGCAACTCATGACGGTTTTTGGAGGGGATATTGAGGAGGAAGCAATGGTGATGGTGCCCGATGTTTCTCCGGAGGCTAGTGATCAAGATGGGATGAATGAAGATTTATTTGTGATGGAACAAGTCAAAGAATTTCCAAAGAAGAAGAGAGTTGAAGGGAAAGTGAATGTTGAGAAAGGAAAAAGTGAGGTTGAAGAAGAGTCCGAACATGAAGAAGGGCTCATTGAGAGGAGAGTTTGTGAGTTCTTCCGAAAAATTACAAAAGGAGATCCTCGTTGTGAGGAATTGATGAAACTTGTGGAGGAGGTGGAAGCAACAATCCCCTCTCGAGAAAAGAAAAGAGAAGTGAATGCAATCATGTCCGCCAAGAAAGTCCCAAGCACCATCCCCATCAAACTCGGAGATCCGGGTAGCTTTTCGATAAATTGCTATGTTGGAGGGAAGAAGATTGAGAATGCCTTATGTGACTTGGGAGCAAGCGTGAGTGTCATGCCTCTAGCTATGGCCAAGAAATTGGACATCAAGAATTTGTCTCCCGCTACAACTTCTATCACTCTTGCGGATGGTACCGAAAAACTTCCTCTAGGGGTACTTGAAGATGCTATTGTCAAGGTGGGAAATCTATCCATCCCCACCGATTTCTTGATATTGGATGTCCCCGTTGGTAGCAACTCTTTTGTGATACTTGGTAGGCCATTTTTGGCCACCGGAGGAGCTACTATTGATGTCAAGAGAGGAAAACTATCATTCGAAGTGGGAAAAGAAGTGGCGGAGTTTGAACTACCGGAAGCTCCCGGTACAAGTTACAAGGGAAAGAATGTTGGCATGGTTGCAAGTTTGATGTTGAATGATGTCCCTAAGATGTTTGATGAAAAGGGAATCATGAAAAGTATGACTTTGAAGAATGAGGATGCTAGTTTTGCTAGCGGAAGGGTATTTGTTCCGGAAAAGAGAGGCCGTGATGAAGAACAACAAAAACCAAGATGTGCTAGTTCTTTCAAGGACCCTTTGGTTGAAAAATGGGACCTAGAGGAACTCATTGCCGGAAAGGATGTCAAGAGTCAAAAGTTGAAGATGTGTGGAGCGGGTCTCGCTCATGAAACCAAGGTAGAAGCTATGGCCGAGGCTTTTGACCATTTCTTAAGGTCATTAGCTAGCATGGACGAGGTTTCCGCCTACAAAGATTGAAAAATGTTCATGAAAGGTTTGGTGGAGTCACTTAACAACCACCGTTTGTAAGTATTAGTCTCCTTTCTTTTATGTAGCTTGCATGTTAGCTTTTTTGTTAGTTCCGTTTTTAGTTTGATTTATAGCTTGCATGTGAGATTTGGAGGAGAGATTGTTATTTAATTTGGTCATATGAAAGAGGTCATCTTGTGGTGAGTAGGCTTGGTTAGGCGTATTCGATGAAGTTTCTCTTGGCAATTAAGTTTTCATTGTGTTAGTTGAGTTGTTTTACAAATAGTGCATAGGGGCCCTGAGCCTGTAGGCCGGCTGCCTGTCGACCACCGGCTCAGAACCCTTAATGCGCATTCTGTTTTTTTACAACTTACTTTCCAGTTTCAGGAATTTGGCGAGAAAAATACTCTCAGCCGGTTTGTGACCGGCAGCCGGTAGGCCGGCTGAGAGTCCCATATGTGTGTGACAAGGAAGAAAAAGAAGAGAAAGGAAAAAGGCTACCAGCCGGTCGGCCGGCAGCCGGTCCGCCGGCTGGGAGCCCAATCAAGAGAAAGAAGAAGAAGAAAAAGGAAGAAAAGAAGGAAACACGAAGACATGGCTACCAGCCGGTAGGCCGGCAGCCGGTCCGCCGGCTGGGAGCCCAGATCTAGCAAAGGAAGAAAGAAGAAAGGGAAAAAGAAAGCACGAAGAAAGAGGCTACCAGCCGGTAGGCCGGCAGCCGGTCCGCCGGCTGGGAGCCCGGATCTAAGAAAAGAAAGAGAGAAGAAAAAGAAAGAGGAAGAGAAGAAGGAGAGCACGAAGAAGAGGGTACAAGCCGGTCCGCCGGCAGCCGGTCCGCCGGCTGGGAACCTAGATTTAAGATTTACATTGAGGAAGAAGAGAAGCGTAGAAGGAGAAGGGAATAGGGCTACCAGCCGGTCGGCCGGCAGCCGGTCCGCCGGCTGGGAACCCTATTTTGGGTATTTTGCGGAGAAATCGAAGAAAAGGAGTAAAAGGGCTGTGAGCCGGTGCACCGGCGGACGGCGTCTGACCGGCTCAGAGGACGGCTGGACGGGTCTTTATATTTACATATCCCTCACTTTTCCACTCATTTTACCCTCATTTTTCAGATTTCCCTTCCCTCTCTACCTTCCCTCACTACAAAAACTCTCCCAAAACACTCCCAAACACAAACCCATTTCAACCCTCCATCAAAATCCTTCAACTTTACCATGTCGGGAAGAACCGAAAGGCGTTCGAAATCTAGGAATGATCCCATGGCCGGGCGCGAAAGAGTTGATAACCCCGATGCTCCATTTGTTTCGGGTGACCCCGATTTTCCCGGGGTTGTTTTCGATTCCGATACCCAAAAAGGTAATTTCCTATCTTTTGCTCAACGTCCCCTCAACCCAACTCGGTTTATTGATAGGAATTCCATGAGAGACTTGGGTTTGGATGGTGTAACCGGTGATTTGTTCAGGGATGTGGGTTTGAGTCAGTTGTATGAGACCAAAGCGGTATTGACATCCCCAAGATTGACATGGGAATTTTTGAGCTCTCTTAGGATAGCCAAAAATAGAGATTCGGGGTTAGTCACTTTTTTGCAATTTCGACTCATGAATAAGGGGTACCATTTGACCCTTGCTGATTTTGCTGGGATTTTCGGGCTGAATAGTGCGGCCCCATTGCATGCCCCTGATAGTGTTGTGTTGGAGTCGGTTTGGACTTCTATTACGGGATTGGTGAGTTCAAGGGGGGAGAAGAAGCCGGCAAATAGGGTGCATCTTGCTCCAATTAGGATTCTACAGAGATTTTTGGGGTGGATCGTCTTTTCCCGAGACGAGCCACACAATTTCACCACTGTCGAGCTTGAGATTCTAGCTTCTGCTTTGATCACCAAACCCACCAAATTTGAGATCAACATAGCTCACCATATGGTGCTTCACCTAGCCCGACTTAGCCATCAGCCCCGCTTGTCCACGCCCATTTGTGTCGGGGGCATGATTACTTTGATTGCTTCAGCTGTTTGCCGGAGGAGCTTTAGGGTCGACTATATTGGAGGGGAGAATGTACTCTCCCGCCGCTACCTTATGGAGGGATTGGGGTGGATTAAGTGGAACCCCAGCGACAACAAGTCCTATTGGCAGATTCGAGTGGATGGAGTCGATAAAAACTCCATCCCTTTACCGAACTCTGAGAGAATGAGGGTGATACCTGATCAACCCTCCTATCTCCTCCCTATTGAGGCTCCTCCTGAGGGTACTTCTTCCGGCCCTCCTGCGACCCGAGTCTACACCCGAGACCAGCGCCGGCCCACCACCAGTGGCCTTGCATTCCGGCAGCCTTCTCTTCCTATATATACCACCGTTCGGCGGCTCCAGCTTTTTCCAGGGGGCCTCTTCTAGTTCGGCTCCTCCTCCTAGCCATGTTCCTCAGACTATAGTGAATTTCATGTCTCGCATGGATCTGAGGCATGAGGAGACCGTTCGGAGGCGTTAGGGATGTCAATGGGGCGGGGCGGGTGCGGAGGGGGTCAACCCGCGCCCGCCCCGCGAACATTTAATGCGCACCCGCGCCCGCCCCGCGACCCGTGGCGGGTTGAACTATTCAAAACCATCCCCGCCCCGCGGGGACCCGCGGTTGACCCGCCTATCTCCTCAAGAAACGTAAATCTTAAATCTGAAATATACTTGTCGTACTACTTCTACAAATACGTTTTCGCAAAATACCTTAACATTCAATTAACTAGAGTCCGTGAAGCCATAAAACGGTTTTACATACAAATATACCACCAAAAACATGCACAAACAGTAGCCGAAAGCCCAAATTTTGACAGAGTACTAGAAGAGTAAACAAAACTACACAACAAATACTCTTCAATTCTTCATCTTCAGTTCTTCAGCTCCGTTTGTTTTATCAGTTTGGGAAAATGGGGATTTAGGGGAATTTCGGTAGTTAGTGAATGACCTGAATGTAGTAATAACGATTTACGAATGATTATTGTTTATTGCCTTATTGGACTGGGGAAGTGGGTAGTCTGGGTTAGTGGGTTATTTTACTTATTTACTTGTTTGGGCGTGGGGAAGTGGGTAGCTTTGTAGGATAGATTTAATTTATTAAAAGTTTTTTTTATTATTTTAAGTTATATTTAATTTATCTTATTATTCTTATATATTACTACTAGATATTATTATTATTTATTAGGCGGGTATAAGCGGGGCGGGGACATGTGGGGCGGGGCGAGCGGGGTGGGTGTGGGGCGGGGTGGGTATGGGGCGGGTCTCATGTGAAACCCGCACCCGCCCCGCGACCCGCGACGAATGATGTTTTTGAAATCCATCCCCGCCCCACGACCCGCCAAATTATTAGCCACACCCGCCCCACGTGGGGCGGGTGCGGGGCGAGACCCGCCAAGACCCACCCCATTGACATCCCTAGGAGGCGTGCACTTGAGGACGTGCGACACTCTGATACCAATGCCAGGATAGACTATTTGTACCACGATCAGGCTTGGGGGAACTTCTCCACTTATGATCGTGGCATTCAGCAGGGGTACCGTCACAGTTCTGGGCACCATCCTTCTTACTACACTCCTCCCGAGGCTGAGTATGTGCCCTCCTCCGAGCCTCATTTCGCCGGAGATGTACATGTTGCTGCGGACTACTACTCTAGGCCGATTTTTCCCCCGGTGAGTGAGCGTGGGAGATTTGATGCGCCTCCTCAGTCCTTTGCAGCTGCTTCCACTTCTGGGTTCTCCAACGAGTACTACGTGAACCCGGATGATTTTTTGCATGGAGATGGTCATGGAGAGACCGGAGACGACGGTGGTGGTAACTAGTGAGAGGTTGGTGATGGCTATGCTCCCCATTGAAAAATCCAAAGCAAGTAACTCCCTTAATCCAAATTTCACTTTAGTTTGCATTTTCTTTTCTAGCATGCATTTAGATTAGTTAGTTAGTTAGTTTAGTTAGATTGTTTTAGTTTTAATTTCATCATTTCTTATCATTAGTTTAGTTGCAAATAGTTGCATTCATTTAGATGCATTAGATTTATATTTTTGTATCATATTGTCACATGTAGTTTGCATACATGTAGATTAGAGCATTTAGTTTGCATTTAGTTTAGTTTTTAGTTTTTCATCTTCTTTTGTTTACCTTTGTTTTTATTGCTTTCGTAAAAATCTAAAATCCAAAAAAAAATTGAAAAACCAAAAACTTTCAAAAACATGTTCTTTATTTTCCGGTTTTCCTCCTCACATTATGCATATAAATAAGTGTGGGGAGGAAGAACCGTTTATTTCAAAAAATACAAAAACAAGTTTTTATTTCTATCAAAACTTTCAAAAAAAAATACAAAAACAAGTTTTTATTTTATTCAAAAAAGCCAAAAACATGTTGTTTTCGTTCTTTTTCTTCATTTTCCCCTTGCACTTTGTTCCATTGAGGACAATGTAAATCTTAAGTGTGGGGAGGGAAAATAACCACTTTGTGAATATTTGTTTGCTTTTGTAAATATGAAAAAACTTTAAAAATACCAAAAAAATCGAAAAATTTCAAAAATTTCAAAAAATATGTTCTTCATTTCCTTTGTTTTAGTCATTTGTTTGTTTTGTATATATATGTTTGTTGGGCTAACAAGTTGCAGATATGACGACAACCCGAGGTATTAGGAGAATGAAGATGTTTGGTATACTCTTTCCTACTTCTTTCTCCCCCTCCCGATTTCTTTTTATGTTGATATCATGAAGGAGAACGGGATTTTTGTGCCTTGGATGTTCCTTCGGGGAACTTGTGGTTGTTGTGGTTGATGTGCTGTTAGTTTAGCCTTCTAGTTGTTGCTTGTTTGTTGTGTTTAGTTTTAGTTTGCTTTTGTTTCACATGCCTTTTCATTTTCATAGTTTTGTGAATATGTGTTAGTCGGTTTTTCCGTTTTGCTTTTGTTTGTAAATATGCATAGGAGGTTGAATAGTGGAGGATATATGCCGTCAATGATGATTTTTTTTGTCTTGCTTGTGTCTTTCCCCTTCTGATAGCTTGCACCGTTGATGTCACCTTGTTAGGGTTCTTGCTTGCAAGGACCCGGAAGTCTGGGCTTAATGACCAAGTTTCGACCACCTTGTGAGACCGTGTTAGACCTTGACTCGACCTAGGACCGACATTAGCTACTCAAATGTGAGGATAGAGCCTCCTTTATAGTCGGTCCATCAAACCGACTCAGTTTAGGATTGTGAGTAGTCCTCCTTACGTGGTGTGTTATGTCTATACGCATAAGAATGGCGCTCGTTCCTTATTTCCGTGATTTATGTTCATGTGCATGTGAGACAACTTTTGTTCATAATAAATCAACTCCACATTTGCCAAATCAGCCTTGTTTTGACCCTTGCATCTTATTTCCCCTTTTTGTTTAACCACTTTGAGCCTTAACCTTTTCATTTGGCCTAAACTACTAAATGAACTACATCCCAAAAACATCCTTCCTTGATCAAGAATGGTTGCTTTTATGGTGATTTGTTAGTGGTAGAGTCGGGAATTTAGATGCCGGTTGGTGGCTTCTTCCGTTATGGTCATTACTTTGTTTTTGTTTAGTGTTTGGGAGTTTGAAAAAGAAAAGAAAAAAAAAATGAATGAAAAAATCAAAGAAAAAAAGTTGAAAAAGTTTTGAAAAATCCAAAAAAAAAAAAAAAAAAAAATGTAAATACGTGTTTTGAAAGAGAAAAAGGCTAGCAACAAGTCCCTTCCATCAAAGGGACATAGAAAAAGCCGTTGCTACAATAATGCGGTCTTTTGGTGTTTTTGCACGCGTGCCGGGTTTACACATTTTTTGCACGAGATTTGATTTTCAAGTCGTGTGTTAGGGTGTAGACGTTGTTCGGTGTTTCTAATAATGACCGCTTTGTCTAAGTTTGTGATGGGTCCGATTTTTCCAAACTAAGTGGGGTTTATGCAATTTTTGCTTGGTTTTGCAAAACCAAAGTTAGGGCATGGACGTTGCTTAGTTGTTGTAATAAGGTGTTGTGTTGATTATGGCGACCATTCTTGTTTTTGAGCCTCAAATCCTAGAACGGTGCTTGCACCAAACCGTTTTCACCCAACCCAAGCCCCATTACATCCTTGTGGTTGTTCTCATCATGTGCATCTGCATTTTTCATTGATTTTTGGATGGAGTACTATTCTAGATTGCGGGCATGCTTCGCAAGTTGAGGTAGGTGAGTGATTTTGGTTACTTTTTGTCACAAAAATCGCCCCCCTTTCTTTCCTTGTGTGTTGAGTGTCACCCGTGAGAGTCGGTACTTAGGGTCCTTTTATCGGTTATGGGTCTTGCATGGAGTCGAATCATGTGTGTGTCTTGTCATTCTTGGAAGTATAGCTTAGTACTTCCGATTGCCCGCCTTGAATTAGTTTCTTGGTCTTTGGTGATGTCATTCTTGGTTGCTTGAGCTTGATTTAGGGGTTTGACACCTTGGTTAGACTTTGAGTCGGCATCCTCCGCTATAGACCTCCTTTGTTTTGTTTTTCAAAACCCCGCTTGAATGAGGCAAGCAGTTTTCTTTTCCTTTTTCCGATGCATGTTGCTTGTCTATACGTGTTATGTTTTCACTTGTTGGCATCAAAAGTTTTGTAGCAAGACCTTACTTGTCTTGCAATAGGGCATTCTCCCTCATGAATGTCAAATTGTGAGTTGAAAGGGCTACGAGTGTAGCTAAACCCGATTCGGCTTATAGTTAGCTTAGTTAGTTGTTTCTTTGTTTTTAATAAGGGTTATATAGTTCTTTGATCTCTTACTCGAGGACGAGTAAGGTTTAAGTGTGGGGAATTCTGATGAGCCCAAATTCGGTCATTATTTTCTCTTGTTTTCCTTTTATTTCGATCCCGTTTCGCCCCCGTTTGGCGTGATTTCGCTCCTTTTCGTACCCGATATCTCTCTTCTACAGGTTTGTTGCCATGTTGTAGGACTCGACGCGGGAATGAAGAAACGGGAGCAAAATGTGGTGAAATCAAGGCAAAATAGGAGGAAATTAGACGAAATGTCAAAATGGGGTCCTCAGCCGGTCGGGCGGCAGCCGGTCCGCCGGCTGGGAGCCCCTAAGCCTTGAATTTGAAGATTTTTTGCAGAACTTGGAATTTGGGTCCTCAGCCGGTGGCCAACCGGCAGCCGGCTGACCGGCTGGGACCCCCTCACCCTTGGCCTAATTCGTTTCAAATCAGATCCTTGATTTCGCATCCCCAGCCGGTGGCCAACCGGCAGCCGGCCGGCCGGCTGGCAGTACCTGAACATGGAAGAATTTTGAAGAAAAATCAGAAGTTTGCATTTGGACTCTCAGCCGGTCCCTGACCGGCAGCCGGTTGACCGGCTGGGAGTCGCTTTTCAGAATTTCGAGCACTATATAAACCCGCACTTGTATCATTTTGTTATCACGCATTCCTAAGCATATTTTCTAGGGTTTTACTGTTTCATTAGTAATTACTTAGTCTCAAAAACTCTCTTAAAATATTTAATACTCCTTAGATCTTAGTTTAATCTTTTAATCTAGTTAATCTTTCTTTAGCAATCTCTTTAGTAATCTTTTTGGGCAATTGTAAGAGGGTTTTATTGGGTTGTAATTTGAAGGATTTGAAAGAACTCTTCAACTTGTTATCCAAGTTCCTCCCTTTTCCTTTGCTATTGGTATAATCTCTCTAATCTCCACTTAGTTATTGCATTTATTTAAGTTTCTTTTGAATCAATTGTTTACCTTTGCTTGTTCATGATGTTTAGCATTTGTTTATCTCTTGTTAACATGTTTTTCCTAGCCATGAGTGAGTAGTCCCTTTACTAGGGTTAGGGGTGAACTTGGGTAGTTGATACTGATGTTTGTTGTTTAGGGTTAGGGTTTAGGTTTCGTCTTTGTTAGGTTTTCAATGTATGCATGCTAGATGTTTGATGAAATGCCTCAACGACGGTTGGGCATGATTCTTATTGTTGTTTGCCTTAGACGATAGTCTAGGACCTTCATAGGCATGTGTATGTGTTAGGTTGACCTTGTTTGTAGCGAAAGCTAGAATAGGACTCGACCTTAGGTTAGTCAAATCGAAAGACGAGACGGACCTAGACCTAACTTAGATGAAACCACCTACCCCTATGCATGTTTGACATCGACTACCCTAGTAACCCCCGACACCCTAGTTGCTTTAATCATCTATTTCATCTCAATTCATTTGCTTTAGTAGTTCTTTAGTAGTTAATTAGTCTTTTCAATCACAAACCTATTACCCCGACTCTTACTTAAATTAGAACGTAACTATACAACTATCCCCACCGTCTTCGCGAACGATAAGCCTATTATACTACTAATTTGGGTTTTTATAAATGTGTTTGATCGTGAGAACCGACGACTAAATTTCGCGCATCATAAAGCTTCTACATCTTGGCAGCAGAAACGAAGTGCTAATGCTGCTGATTTCTTACCTGATTCACCTCTTGATGAAGATCCAATTGAAGAAGTTGTTCATAATGGTTGCAATGCTGCTTCTAATACCCTGTTCAATGCTGATTTATTGGATGGACTTATATCTTCTGTTATTAATCAAGTTATGCAACGCATTTCTGATCATTAACCTCATATTTCATCCACCAACTTCGCAGGCCCTTTTTCTTTCTTATCGTATGCTTTTACTGCTAATAAGTCAGGTTCTATGCATGATTGGATTATAGATACTGGGGATTCAGATCATATGACATATGATCTCAGTATTTTGCATGATGTACATGTTTTTCAAAAATCTATTAGGGTAGGTTTACCTGATGGCAATGTCAAGCTAGTTCATAAAATGGGGTCGGTTGTTTTAACTAATTCTATTAAACAGTTGAATGTCTTCTTTATTCCTGACTTTAGACATAATCTACTTTCTGTTGGAAAACTTCTTTATCATAATCGTTTAACAATGACGTTTAATGCTATTAGTTGTGAATTTCAGGACCATTCAAGTAAGTCTATTGTTCCTAATGGAAAAAGAATTGGAGACTTGTACAGATTTCATAAAACAGTGCAGAATGCTGATATTGTTCAGTTAGCTAATTTTGTTAACTTTCAGTTGCCAATAAATTTCAAAAACATGTACAAACAGATCACAAATTTCCTTCTTCTTCTAGTTTACAAAAGTCTGTTTCTCATGTTTCTTCCAAAGATTTAGACTTGTTTCATGCTAGACTTGGGCACATGTCTGTTAATAAGATGAAATATGTATCTGATTTCAATTGTTCAATAAAGGGAGATTTTTCTTGTATGTAACACCCCAAGAGTATGAGAAGAAAGTTGTCCCACATCAGTAGAATGTGAGGCTTGCGATATGTTTATAATAACTTCCATCCACCACTTAGTAACAAGGCCTTGAGCTTTTGGGCTTAAGTGAGGACAAATATTGGGCCCAAAGGCATACCTCCCATCTTATTGGGTTTGTGTTACGACGATGGTGGGTCGGGTTGTTACATTGTAATACTTGTATCTTTGCGAAACACCACAGACTGCCTCATCCTATTAGTCTACATAGAGCTTCTAAGATTTTTGACTTAGTTCACATGGATATTTGGGGTCCTTACATGATTTCTTCTATGACAGGTGCAAGATTCTTTTTTACTATTCTTGATGATTTTTCTCGCAATACTTGGACTATACATTTTTCAAAATAAGGGCCAAGTTGCTGGTTTAATAAAGGATTACATTGCTTATGTTGAGACACAATTCAATAGTAATATTAAAATTATAAGATCAGATAATAGTTCTAAATTCCTGCAACAATTTTGTGATTCTTTGTTTAAGACCAAGGGTATTTTACATCAAACTAGTGTTGTGGGAACTCCTTAACAAAATGGTAGGGTTGAAAGAAAGCATAAGCATCTTTTAGAGACTGTGTGCTAGGGCTCTTAGATTGCATGCTAATTTACCTATCAAGTTTGGGGAGATTGCTTATTAACTGCTACACGCCTAATAAACTTGATGCCTTCTACTGTCATTCAGAATAAAGTTCTTTATGAGTTGCTTTTTGGTCATGCACCTTCTTATGATAATTTAAAAGTTTTTGTTGTAGTTGTTTTGCTACTACGCCTCCTACTTTTAGTGATAAGTTTTTGCTCAAGGGCTAGTCATTGTATCTTTATTATTGGTTAACCACACAAGCAAAAGGGATACAGGTTATATGACTTACTTCTACACAAAGTCTTTATCAGTAAAAATGTCAAGTTTCAAGAGAATATTTTTCCCTTTCAAAAGGATGAGCAATATGCAAATTTGGACATTGTTGTCACTGAGTTGGTCAATCATGCATCCTCTTCTATCATTATTCCTATACCAGTTCAATCATCTTTACTACTCCTGATCGAGCAACTTTTAAGCAATGATTCTTCCAATACTCCTACTACATACTTCTCCCATCGACAATTTTATCCCTCATTCTCTTGTGACTACTCAGACACAACATAATTATCATGTTAGAAGATTTTCCAGAACCAGACAAGTTTCTTCTTCTCTACATGATTACCATTATAATTTACAAGGATAAGGTTCTTTATCTGCTTCAGCAACAACATTTCAGACAAGTGTTTGTCTTCTATGGATGGCTATGACTCTGAATATGTGGGTTCCTTGGCTAATGTATTTTCAAGAGCATAAGCTTTATTCTTATAGTCAAGCTAAAATAGATCTAGATGGGTTGAAGCAATGCACAAGGAAGTTACTACTTTAGAAGAAAACAACACTTGGGAGATTATTCCTTTACTAGATGGTCATAAACCAATTGGCTCTAAGTGGTTATACAAGATCAAGTATAAACCAGATGGGTCTGTTGAAAGGTTTAAGGCACGTTTAGTGGCTAAAGGTTACAACCAAGTGAAAGACAAAGATTATAAACACGCCTTCTCTCCAGTTGCCAAATTCACAACTGTTAGAGCATTAATGGCACTTGCTTCAGCTAAGAACTGACCATTATTTCAACTTGATATCAATAATGCTTTTCTACATGGCTTTATTGATGAAGAAGTGTATATGAATCCACCTGATGGCAGCAATGTTAAAGCTGGTTATGCTTGCAAGCTCAAGAGATCTTTATATGGTTTGAAACAAGCTAGTAGGCAGTGGAATAAGGAACTTACATGCTTCTTGACAGGATTGTGTTATATGCAGTCCAAACATGATTATTCCTTATTCACTAAAAAGGACATTCTTACTCAAGATTTCACAACAATCTTGGTGTATGTTGATGATGTGCTTTTACCATGCACTTCTAATTCTAAAATCACTTCTGCCAAATCACAATTGGACAAGGCTTTCACTATTAAAGACTTGGGTCATATGAATACTTTCTTCGTTTAGAAATATCCAGGAATAATGATGGGATCATGATTAATCAAGTAAAGTACATTATGGATATCTTAACAGATCTACAAATGGAAAATTGTACTGCTGTTAACTTTCTTATGTAAAAGGGTCTCCTCAAACTTTCCATTGATCAAGGTGATCTGTTGGAAAATCCTGAACAATACAAGAGGCTTGTTGGTCGTCTACTTTACCTAAATATGTCCAGGCCAGACATTTCTTATAGCATTCAACATCTTAGTCAATTTGTTCACAACCAAGGTTGCCTCATCTACAAGCAGCACTCCATGTTGTTAAGTATTTAAAGGGCAGCATCAATACTGGTCCATTCTATAAGTCTGGTTCAGATCTACAGTTGATATCATTCAGTGATGCAGATTGGGGTCAGTGTGCATTCTCTTGTAGATCACTTAGTGGATATTGTGTGCTATTGGGACAGTCTCTCATTTCTTAGAAGACTAAGAAACAGGCTACCATAAGCAAGAGAACAGCAGAATCAGAGTACAAAAGTTTGTCTTACACAACATCAGAACTGGTCTGGTTAGCAGCTCTACTAAAAAATCTCCAGGTGTCTATTCATCAACCTATTCATCTATATTGTGATAATAAGGTTGTTATTCACATCTCAGAAAATCCAGTGTTTTATGAGAGGACGAAACACTTGAGTATTGACCGTCACTTTGTGAGAGACAAACAGCAAGAAGGTTTTCTTATTACTAAACATATTAGATCAAATCTGCAATTGGCTGATATAATGGCAAAACCCTTGGGTGCTGATCAACATATTTTTCTTTCATTTAAGCTTGGACTGGTTTTTGCAACCTAGTTTAGCTTAAGGGGGAAATATTGGGATATAAATATCTTGTAACTAACTTCAAAAAGTTTGTTACAACTAACTAGAGTTAGTGTAGGTAGTTTGTTATCTTATACTCCCTCCGTCCCAGTGATATGTTTACACTTCATTTATTTCCCTCTCACAAAATAAATGAAGTGTAAACATCCTACTGGGACAGAGGTAGTAGTTGTTACTATATATATACACCAAGCTATCATCATTGTAAAATAACTTTCTGAATAATAATAATTCAGTTTCTTCTTCAATCAAATTCTCCGTATTAAGTTTCAATAGTCATGCAATTTGTTATTGGTCGAATAGGGTAGGTTATTTCAAGGGTAGGGTCAATTTCAAATGTGTTGTTGTCAAGTCACTTTAATAAAAACGGAATGTACATACGGTAGTACCATAGATAAGCAGTTGATCCGCGGTAAAGATTTGAGTCATAAAGTATATACTACTACTATGTAGCAGTCAGGCAGTCACTAAAAAGTGTTAGTAAGTAGCAGTAAAGTAGAAGACTAACCATGTTTGTGGATTATACTTATTTGAGGCAGCCTCCGCCCTCCACCCCACAAATAAGTAAATATAAGTAATGTAGACAGCAAATGAGCAACTCATTTCCCTCGTGCAGTCGTGCGGCTCTTTATTTTTGACCTTCTAATTATAAATTATAATGCTTCATCTCTCTCACGCATTATGCCATTATCTATCTATCTCTGTCTTTTAATTATTCAAATCTTCTACTAAACTACACTAACCATTAAATCTAATACCAACGATTGTTTATTTCCAATATACACGTCATTTTTTTGTCTTATAAATAATGTCATACGACTTTACAAGTATTGTAATTTTGCTCCATAACATCAACTTCTTGCCTCACGCTTCCTATCTTTGGTCTTCATTTATGGAAACTTACCTTTGTCTTTGCTATTTGTTTTAAGTCGTTTATGGCATCAGTAGTGGGGTTTTGAGACTTCACAATTAATGGTTTGGTTTTTCACTTTTTGAAGACAAATCGGGATTAACCAACTCGCATATGCATTCGCCTTAAACCTCTTCTTGCAAAATAAGGAAAAACTAATCAAGCATATCCTCAAAAACAACCACCTTGATGAGCTCGTATTTCTACTATGTATTTAGCATATTCTAAGGGGTCGTTTGGTTTAAATATTAGGAATGGATTGGAATGGATTCTAACTCCAACGAGGTATGGAGTTAGAACCCCATACATTTTAAAGTTGTTTGGTTCAATCGAAAAATGGGAATAAGAATGTGTTGGATGGAATGGAGTTGGAAACTTAGGGGGAGGGGTGAGTATGAGATTCCAAGGGGTTGGAATGGAGTTAGAATCCATATCTAACTCCATTCCAAAATGCTTCAACCAAACATTGGAATGGACTAAATTTATTCCAATCCATTCCAATACCTCCAACCAAACACCCCCTAAGTACAATAACGCAATATTGGGATGCGATTTTACATGATTTACCTCATTATTGCGTCATTATTGCAATTTCCAAGTGTCGGGTTAATAATGGAGTTTTGTGCAATTTTCGGAAGCAAAGACATGTCTTGAAGTTACAATGATGCAAAACATCCACAAGCATGAAAGAAGACTACCTAAGACATGAGAAATTGGAAGTATGAAACAATTGAAGAATTGAAGTTGCGGTTGTATAAGGATCAACTTCAAATGGGTATATCTTGAGTTCTAGAGCTTCAATCGATGCAAGGCTAAGTGGAGGTGAAAGCTTATGTTCTTAGCTTTTCAACGATAGGTCACACACCTCATTTGGCCAGGTATCGAGGGAGATATGTATTTTGGAAAATTGTTGTCCAGCAGCAAAACCGCACCGTGCGGGTGCCCAACACACTCCAACTCGCACCGTGCCAGTTTCCTGCTGGAATTGCATTTGTACTAGGGGCTTCTCTCCACATTAAAGCCCATTAATTCTTCTTTGTTGAGTACTATATAAGTGAGGAATATTTTAGGGTAATATCCATCTTTCATCCTTTGTTTTAGTAGAGAATTAGGCTTGTAATTTGAGAATTATCTTTTTAATTGGGTTTTAGATCTTGAATGGAGAGTTAATCTCTTCTCTTAATCCAACTCATAGGTGTAATCTTTCGTTGTAAGATACTATAATCTTTCCGTAATTTTCGTTATTGTTATTAATCTCTTGTATTTATTGTTATGATTTTGAAATTTTGTTTGATTAAGACAACTAAGTGTGATTTCCTTATTGTTTAAATCTCACCAATTTCCTTAATTTATTGTTGCTTGGTTTATTAAGTGTGTTTTCATGTGATCCCATTTTGCAACTTGTCATTGAATTAATGAATGTGATTTCTTCTTGATTTAATTGACATTAGAGAGATTAATTTGTGATTACTCTGATTTCCTTGTGAGCAATTGCACCTATTAGATTCCTATTGCTTTCTCTTCTTGTTTTATATCCTATGTGTGATTTCCACTAGGAGAAATTAATGAGTTGGGTCAATTGCTAAGTGTGATTCCTTGTTGTTGGCCTCTATTAAGCGAATTTGGAGATTCTATCTCACTAATATGACTATAATTCTAGTTTAAGGATTGATTAAGAGGTTTTATTAACTAAAGTGTCTCACTCTATTGAGTTGAGTTAAGTCTTTCTTAAACTTGATAATCTTTCTTCATAATACTTGTTTGTTTGGTTACTTGCTACTCACTCTTATTTGAATGTTGTTTGTTTTTGTTTGCATTCTCAACCAACCCCAAAACCCCCATTTTTACATACTTGCTATTAATTAGTTTTAATTATTTTATTTATAACTTTAGAAACCATTAACAAAACTGTCGTTCTCTTGGGTTCGATCCTTTTACTCGTTTTAGTTAACACGTTTTGTGGTATATAAATTGATAATTTGCGTGTCTTTAAGTGCGACGTTTTGGGCGTGTCACACCTATAACATGTTCACACAATCACACAGAGTTACCCCTAGATTTGCAAATCAATCCGCACTCGTATTACTGAGTCACCCCTAGATTTATCGACCAATCCGCACACGCATCCGCTTCGTGTAAATATGTTGTAACAGCACTGAGAAATCCGCAATGAAACGTTGGACAAATCTTCACTTCTTCACCATATGAGAATGAGTCATACGGTGAAATCCTCTCATTTTTGAAACGCACGTGACTATTTGGGAATCGGTTGGATAATGAGCCATCGGAACTGACGATCAATGGCAACTTCCCAGTAAATTATATGCTTGTACAAATTAATTCAAGTGAGAATGCTCAGATTTTATGTTATCTACATTCCTTTCAGGGAAGTGAGAAAACATTTACTTCTAGGGAGCATAAAATAGTCTCATATGTAAGACCTGCCAAAATTCTCAAGTATAACCATGTCTCGTAAGTTTTGTGACGAGGCAAATATGTGGGATCCAACGCCTTCCATTAAACTTTTAAACCAAATCGTCGGCCAATTTTGTTTTCTTTCATCCAACCGAAGCAAGCAAAGAAGACTTATCCTAAAATGTAGAACCAGAGGGCATTCTGCGCTAGAATAAGACTATCTTAGAGTCTAAGCAAAAACAGATATACAGGATTTGACCGATGATGATACCAAAATATACCTTTATCAAGTAAGGAGTATCAACAAATGAGGTATTTAACGTACAAAAAGAACCATTGTAGATTTTACAATGGTTTTATGCAATAATTATCGGTATGTATGATATCAACCAATATATATTTTCATTGAGAAGTTCAATTGAATTTCATCAATCTCAGATGTTGAGAACACTAAAAGAATTTATTCAAAAAATCAAGTATTCATTGAACATGAATGACTGCAAGTTCTATTAAGCTGAATGACGGCCATAGGAGAGAACTCCCTTCCAACACAGTGTAAATGCTGCTTTTTCCAGCAAGGAATTTCAAAGCAAAAATCTTACGGCTTACCCTAACCTCTGCTGATTAAGCAAGCAATTTAGAGATGATCACAGACGGCCTTCGTGAAATCAGACGTGGTAGATGTGCCACCAAGGTCCCCAGTTCGGTACTTACCCTCAGCAATTGTGTCTAAAACAGCTTTCTGGATACTATCGGCTTTGTCATGTAGCTCCAAGTGCCGTAGCATTGCCACACTGCTCAAGAGCAAAGCTGTTGGATTTGCCAGGTTCTGTATGAACAAATTGCAACAGAGAACTTGTGAGAAAGGCTAGTTCAGATTAGGCCCAGACGTATCATTAATTCAACATATGAACATGTACAATCAATTTTCCATTTCCTAATTGCCATTCTTTGACACTGGATTTACGCTGACAAAATAATACTTTGTGCCAGTTTCACCAAGCTCAAGGATGCATTTCAGCTGTTATGAAGCTGAAACTTGGCACCAAAAAAAAGCCTTTTTCCAAAACAAAATTATACAGACTTCTGGTGATTCAATCTTATTAAGTTCTGGTGCTGCTACAATCAGGGAACAAGGTGATAGTTGTGCATACCTCCTCGGAATTTTTAAATTTGTCACGGGCTTTTGCTGCTCAAAGTGCATAATTTTTAGTTTTGAAACGCCTTAAGGTGCACCCGGGTCATGACAACATAAGGTCCCATCACGACAAGGAGCACGCCTAATGCGTAAGAAGTAAGAACTCTAAGAAGCACACAGTTTTGCAAATAATTCTGTAACTTCAATACAATATATTGTGCAGCAATAGTCTCTTAAATTTTTAGAGGTAACATATAAAATGGAGAAAGTGGGGGGAATGGAAAGAGCAAAAAAACAATTAGAAGAACAAATTATGGAGCATGGAGTTTGCATTGCTGGACGCCTGGACACACCTAAGAGAACGGTGGTAGTGACTCACTCAGCCTTGAGTTTAGACGAGCTCTTTAACTAATAATGTGAGAAGACCCTTTTCATGCTAATAATGTGATTGGACCTCTTTTCATGCTGCCATTTACCCTCCCATTTAATTACTTGTACATGCCCTGTTCACATGTTACGTGACTAATGTCTAATATTGTTATACTCCATCTTTGATTTGTTGGGACTTGGGAGTTAAACGTTACAAGATATAAATGACAAAATCATTCGCTGAAGGATGAGAATGAAAATGAAAACGGCACATGGAAAAAACAAGGATTAAGGTTGTGTACGTGTTAACAATCATTCATCATTCAGAGATGTATTATACGAAAGGACAGGTAAGAAAAGGCCACAATAGAAAACAGGCTTATATCTCGAAAGACTAGACTAACATGTGTGATTTTTTTCCTTTTTGAAATCATGTTATTGATGAAAACTGACCAATATGTACATTAATATACATATATAACCATTGATTAGATATCACATCACGTCATCACATACAGCGTAAATTCTACTCCCTCCTATTCATAATAACCTTCCCTCTTTCCTTTTTCATCAATTCACAATACCTTCCCTATTTCCTTTTTTGGTAAAGTTTTATATATATTTTAATCACCTCACCTAGAGATGGCATTATGGGCTAAGGCACGTTGGGTGGCACGGCCTAGCACGGAGCACCGCACGACACGGCCCGGCCCGACTGCATAATCGAGGTGGCACGGCAGGAGCACGGTCTTGCAACCTCCGGGCTCCGACGCGAAATTTTCGAAAGTTCCGTGCCTGGGCACGGCACGGCCCGAAGAACGGTGGGCCACGGCACGCACCAAGCACGCTGGCCCGGCACGACCGGCCCGGTGCGTGGCACGGTGGGCCTCTATTAGCCATTGGTCGTATTTTTAATAAAATAAAATAAGTTTTTTTAATAAAAGATTGAGGTATTTTTTTTAACATCGTTTCTTAATCGTTTAATAGCAAATTCGTTTTTTTCATCGTTTTTTAATTATTTGATTAAATCGTATACATTAAAAAATACAATAAAACAAGTGAACAAGTAAAAAAACATGTTTTTTAGAAAAAATATGTAGCACACGGGCCGGCCCATGAACATGGCATGGCCGGCCCATGGGCCAGGCACGGCCCGGCACGCAAATCCACCGTGCCAAGGGCGGGCCGCGGCTGGGCTTTCAGTTACCGGGCCAAGCACGGCACGGTGGGCCAAAAAGCACGACACGAACAGGCCATTTTATAGGGTCTGGGCCGGCCCAACACGGTCCACTGCCAACACTAACGTCACCCCACCACAATACCCCACAATACTCATACTTTATACTTTATACTTATTTTAATCACCTTACTCACAACAAAATCTCTTTCTCAAAATGTCTGTGATGCTTTATTTAAATACCTAGAAATGGTCATAGGATCTTGAAATTTGAAACTGTTCTCACCCCATTCCTTGTCACCCCGCAAACCAGAGATGGGAAAGTATGAAACAAAAAAGAATGAAAAAAGAAAACTAAACATACTATGATAATCACACAATATTAGGGAATAAGGTAAACCTTTCCAGCAATATCAGGAGCTGAGCCATGCACAGCCTCAGCAAGGGCAATACCTCCTTCACCAATGTTGCAGCTGAATGGAAAGGGAAAACAATAGTGAGAAGCCAGCGGCGTTAGCTTTCATGTAAGATACGTTCATCTCATAAGCAAGATTACGTAAGAGTAAGAGAAGGGAAATATTACCTTGGTGTCAAACCCAAGCCCCCAATTAGACCAGCACACAGATCACTGATAATATCACCATACAGATTAGGCATTACCAATACGTCAAAGAGTGCAGGGTTCTTCACAAGCTGCACAAAGAGAGCAATACTACACATGAGATTTATGTTACATACTACAACTCAATTGAAAACAAAGAGAGTCAAAAGCTTAAGAAAGAGCATGTAGTAAATGAAAAGAGATACTCCCTCAATCTTACTTATGTTGTACCCTTTTCATTTTCGTAGTCAACTTTGACTACTATTTCTCACATTATACTCCTCTCCATTTCTTTATTTTCTTTCATTTTTAAAGCGGCACATTTTTTAAGGAACACAATGAAGTAAAAAGGGGGGAAAAGTAGGTGAGGGACTTGCATAAGACAAAGGTAAGATACAGCAAAAGAGTGAAAGAAATCATTGAAACGGACCAAAAAGGATAAGTGTTCAAAGTCAAGAATAGTTGCAACTTTTTTGTAAAGATTAAAACAATTATTCTGGTAAATTAAACTAGAAAAATCTAACATTCATTTAGATAAACTATAAATCGAACAGAGGTAGAACAAAATAAGACTCAGCATAAGAATTCACTTAGCAAACTCTTCCCAGCCTAACAGACACTATAGCTAACATTTGCAATCAGAGTACTAACACTTCATTGCAAATCTACCACATGAGGCAGAAAAATAAGGAAAAGACAACCCACGTCCCACTCACTAGAAAATCTATAGGACTCCATCAGAGAGCTTTCTTTGGGTGAAGTATAAAACCTCATGAATGGAAGAAAAAATCTAGAGTTTACTCACTTCTAAATACCTATCCCGACTACTTTAGGATGAGCTGATAACCAGAACAAATTGAAAAGATAAAAGAGTAAGTAGTCTTCTACTCTAACCGAGTATATGCTAACACAACTGAATCTGAAACATACCATCATGCAGCAATTGTCAATGACAACTTCCTCATATTTTATGTCAGGATATTTCTTTGCAACTTCCCTGCAGCACTGAGAAAAAATGGGAGGGAGGGGAGAAGAAAAAATGATTATCGCATTAGTAAACCAACCAGGAAAAAAGCAAGGAAATGAAAAAGGCTGCATAAACAGTCATAATAAACCTTCAAAAATAGACCATCGGTCTTCTGCATGATATTGGCTTTGTGTATTGCAGACACCCTTTGTCTTCCATGAGTCCTTGCATACTGAAAGGCGTACTCTGCAACCCTTAAACTCGCTTGACGAGTAATGATCTTGAGACTCTCAACCACACCCCTAACCACCTAGATCCATGGGTAGCATAAGCAAATAGAACAAAATACAGACCAGGTAATTGTAATGTTATTCAAAAGCAGACTACATACTTGGTGTTCGAGTCCACTGTATTCACCTTCAGTGTTCTCACGGATAGTGACGAGATCAACATCATCATATCTGGTCTTATAGCCAGGCAAACTGAAGCATGGTCTGACATTGGCATACAAATTAAGTTCTTTCCTTAGAGTAAGGTTCAGAGAGCGATGACCTTTTCCGATCGGAGTAGCCATAGGACCTTTGAGACCAACCTTATTTCGGCGTAGTGACTCAAGACTTGCCTCAGTGAGAAAGCTTTGAGTTATCGGGTCTATTTCCTTCCCAACAAAGTGCTCCTCCCATACAATCGGTACCTCCGCTACTCTATAAATCTGCAATGAGGCAAGCAGTAGAGATGTTAGTCAAGATTCATCTAATTCCTTCCCTCATTGCAGTCACAAAATCAGATTCAAAGATGTTCAAAATGTAAAGACCCTGCCACATAGCTGCAGTTGGGGTCCTACATTACAAGGTTTCTATCTAATGTTCGATGCTTTTAAGTATATGTGCGGCATCGTCTATTGCAAGTTGAAGTCAAGTTACTCTTATATTGAATAGCTACTTCTATAAAAGCTTCTACTTTCTAGATTTATCACAAAAATGTGGAGATAAACTCTTGAACATTCCGGAATTTATAGGAAAATAACTTATGATGGCTCATCAGATATGACAGTACAATAGAACATTTCTCTGAACACCTTTAACACAACCAAAAACAAATTTGGTTCCCAAATCAGGATCTGTAGCATAGTACTTCCAACAGACGATAAACATAATATTCTCCAAGCATACAATCCACAAAAAAAATATCTTTTCTACATCTGGTCCAGAATCCTGATATCCACAAAGTGTGTTGGTGCCATATACTCGCTTACTGAATATTATTGATATTGCACTGCTTAAATTTTCAGCATATAATTTACGGCTGCAGAAAAGCGAACTTATTAAGTGTTGATATGTGATATTTGCTGACTTCATGTATCCCTGTTTTGTAAAACATTTCAGACGCCTATTTACATAGTACTGTGCACAACAAAAACAACTGTGCACAACCCCATTTTGGTTTATTCCATAATCGGTTTTCACTCTGACACAAAAAAGCTCCTTCACGCGCATTTCTGCTTTGTAAAATATTTTGAATGTGATTCTCAGCAAGAAAGCTATAAACATCTTTATAAGCTTTCTAACCCATTCTATCGAACGTTCTCAGTTTGACTTTCCTATTAGTGTTCCAAAATAGAAATTGCATTCAGTTAGGTGTTGAACATTTACCATATAAACCTCATGAATACTACTTGAAACAGAATCTGCAACAATGGCGACAACAACACTCTCGTTCATATACCATTAATACAGCATTAAGTGGAGTCAACTGCACATCACCTGACAGCCATAACTAGATGAATTACGATTTCTAAGGCACCACACGGGGTAAAATATCGGCATAGGAGGTCCAAAAATACAAAACCTTACCCTCAATGGCGGACAAGGAATGCTAACAGGAAGACTGCCGTCCACTAAACAACAATAATACGAAACTTTACCAAGGACATATTCAATTATTTCAAAGTTACTCTACTGCATTCCTAATTCGCCCTTCTAAATTTCCAATTTATAATTGATTCTAATCCCAGCACTAAACAATAGCTCGACTCGTCATAATTACAGGCATCTGAATTCAATCGAAATTCTACCGTTTACCCACAATTGAACAAAACATCCACAGAGAATAACATGATGTCAAAATTCTCAATACAGAAACAAACATAGAACAACGAGTATGACGATAAATATAAAAGACAAACAAATAATGGAGACGGAAAGAGTGCAAATTTCTAACCTGTTTAACAGATTCGGCGATCTCAGGTCCAATACCATCACCAGGAAATAAAGTAGCGGTAATCGGCGTGGTGGACGAAGAAAGTTGTCGGAAATTAGGGTTGGTTACAAAAGTAGATTGTTTTTGCAGAATTCGACGCATAATTTGCGAGGCCATTGATGAATTCAATCGAAATCGAAGAAAAAGTCGAACGATTTAATCAATTATTGAGAAGATTGAAAAAATAGACAATAAATAATACTGTAAAGAATGAAGATATTGTTTTACGACGTTTTATAGCGTGAAGGGGAGAATTACGGAAGGAACCTTTAAACGATGGGAAAAGCCGCGCGAGTGGCGAGTGATGAGTTGATGACGGAAAATCAATTGTTCTTTGGGTTTTTCCCATTGATATCCCTGTGGTTTTCACTTTTTCCACTCGTACCCCTGCGTATAGCACTTTACTAGCCGTATCCTAGACTTAATTAGTTAATCCCATCCGTAGCCAAACATGTTTATGCCGTCTGTTTTAGACGTTAAGTGTCATGTTGGCACTCTATTTGCCAAATAAGCATCTGACTTGGCAAATGGTTTTTCCCATTGATGTCCTTGTGTATTTTTCTTTTCCCACTTGTATCCCTGCATTTTTGCATTTTAGGTTTCGATGTTGAGCCTGATATCTTTAAAAGCGCATTGCTTACTATACTCTTTTAAATTAATAAAAAGTTGTAATATATCGTTTATTATATCTCTTTTTATATCCCATGAGATAATACCGTTATATATTACATTTTATTTTATTCAAAAAGAAATATTATCTAACATTCACAACTTATTTTATATTAAGTGGACCAAGTCGACAAACAAGACGAGTGTCGCTCATATTGATCATGCGGCGTCACTTACCTATTTCATCATTGTAGCACCAACTACATTTTAGATTCTCAACCTCCCTTTCTTTTAATCTATCATAAATTTTTTCCATATTTTTTCGGTTTCGATAAATTTTGTATTTATAGTCTTTTATAGCTACTTTGATTTCGGGTAAATTTTTAATTTTTTAATCAAAATATTTCTGATACTTTTACTATTTAAGTAAATTTAACAATTGAATGTTTCGGTAAATCTTCGGTTAACAATAAGATATATATTTGTAATGTATTGGATTAAACATCGGAAAATTTGAACTTTAAATCGGATATCCGACTCATGTAATTTCAATTCCAACAATTTTTTCATTCCTTTATATTATTTTTTACGTAGGGGCACAAATGAGAAAATTGAAAACTACAAGGGCATTAATGGGAAAATCATTTGCCAAGTCAGGTGCTTATTTGGCAAATAGAGTGCGAACATGGCATTTAACGTCTAAAACAGACGGCATAAACATGTTTGGCTACGGATGGGATTAACTAATTAAGTTTAGGGATACGGCTAGTAAAGTGCTATACGTAGGGGTACAAGTGGGAAAAGTGAAAACCACAGGGGTATCAATGGGAAAAACCCTTGTTCTTTTATGGCTTTAGGGTCTTGTCTTCCAAATTATTATTTCAAATCGTTATTATTCGCTCTAAGCGTAAGACCAGACAACTTTTTTATCTTTATTATCCCAGATGTTTAACCCCCTTTTCGAGCAAGACTTATTATTTATCTTGTGGAGTTGTGGTAAGCTTGGATAGGCTGTGTGCCTTACTTGGCCAATTACTGCTTCAAAGATTTAGGATCTTTTCAATCCTAATTAATATACTCAAAATAAAATAAATGATGTTATCGGGTGATACTAAAAACATTAAGACTTTGTACTTTTCTACTAATAGAATAATTATATAAATGCTTTATATAAAGTATAGGTAAATAATTAATTTGAGAAAGAGAAGTAATTTTCTATGATTGTGAATTTTATTGATGAATGAAGGTATAGACTATAGATGTTAATGTTAATACATAGTATAATGATTTGGTCAATGTTTGGATTTGTACTAGTCCATACAATAGTTTATCTTAACAATATACGGAGTACATCATTGTTAAAACTAGGATAAATTACAAATAACCACCACGTATTTGCGTATTTTTACAAATTACCACCATGTATTTGTTTTTTTACAACTAACCCCCAGACTTTTACGTATACTCCCCGATCACCACCGTATTTTAATCCCGATTCTTCTTTTTCTTACTTTCCGTCTTATTAAGTAACGATTTACGTAAAATACCCATATTACCCTCCCTATTTAAATAACCCACCCAAACTAATTCATAAACTAGACTAACGTACATCAAATTTCCCAATGAACTATAAACCCTAAATTCAAAAATCCCAAATCAATTTCCTGAATTCTATCCAAAATATGTTGTTTGTTACATTGCAGTAATCGGTCATCCAAGACATTCGTTGACAAGTAAGTTCTAGATTCCAACTTAATATTAGTTTGTATTAGCATATGTTGTTGAACTAATCGGTGTCGACATCGGTAACGGTACCGACGTCGGTGTAGTCGTCGGAGTTCCGACTGCAATAATGTTTACATTGTTCTGAATTTTATGAACTCGAACATTCGTGCAAATAATTTTACAGTGCACGAGACTTCTTAGAAACTATTCAATAATTAATTGATTAAACTGAATTTCATTAATCGTAGGATGTCATTACCTCTTGAATTTGATGTTAGAAGGTCGCCAAGACTTCTCAGAAATTATGCTGAAAATCCAACCTCCTCTTTGAGAAGGATTGAAAAGTTGCATCCTAGAAGAAAGTTGGTGCTGGATGACATAGAGGGAATTGGTGGTGATGTAAGTAGCAGTAAACAAAAGGACAGAGAAAAAGGCAAGGAGAAAAAGAAGGTTGTGTTTGAGAGAAGAACTGAAAAGGTGAAGGAGACAGTGAACGAGGATGTGCCCTATGATGATGATTTGGAGGGTTATTGGAGTGAGGATAGTGCATTTAGTGACATTATTGTCGGTGAAACTGAGATAGAGGGAGATTTAGTAGAGGGAGATGAATTGTTTTCTAATTATATTGATGAATCTTTAATCAATGTTGTTAATAAGACATTGAATCAGTCTTGTGCACAAACTAAAGTTTCAGAAAACGGTCCTTTGTTGAATGTTGATGATGTGAATGTAGAGATTGGTAGTAAGAATGAGTTAGTATCAGATGATGATAATAGAAGTGTGGTTGGTTCAGATAATGAGTTAGGCAGTTATGATGTATTTGATCCAACAGTGGACTTTGAGAAACCTATAAACTTGAAAGTAGGTCTTCTATTTCCTTCTGTTGAAATTCTAAGGAAAGCTGTGAGGCAACATGCCATTGAAAATGGCTATGAGCCTTATTTCCTTCGTAATGAAAGTAAAAGGGTAACTATCCAATGTCGACATAGGTGTGAATGTGCTTGGAACTCGAAAAAATCTAGGATGCCTAAGTGTACTTGTGGAACGAAAAGTCCTTGTGCTTACAAGTTGTATGCTACAAAGGTGAATGGGGAAGAATTGACCTTTGAGATTATAAGTTAAACCTTGAGCATATTTGTGTTTACACAACAAAGAACAGAATGGTAACTTCTGAGTTCATTCCTGAGAAATACTTAGAGACGTGGAGGTCAGATCCAAGTTGGTCTTTGATCGGCACACAATCTAGGGTGAAGTTGGACTATGGTGTGGATGTTAACTACCACAAGTGTTGGTTAGCTAGAGCTCGAGCTAAGTTATTGATTTATGGTAATTCTGATGAGCAATATACCAGAGTTTGGGATTATGCACATACCATTAAGAAGGAGGGCTTGTCTCTTCCATCAGATGCTTCTTCAAAAATTAACTCAGACGGAAACTTCCCCCTTTTTGTTCAGAAACCCAGCCATATATTGCAAGTATACAAAAGATTGGTTCCATAACATCACTAACTGAAGCATCTCAAATGGGTTATACCGATAACGATGGCTTGTTCCAGTTTCGCATTAGGATTCAATCCAACAAAAGATGTTACCTTGTTTTTACCCGTCATTATTCATCAGGTTACCTTCACTGTTGTTTGGACTGCAAAGATGTTGCTGGTACTAATACACTTCTTTCAAATCAAACTTTTCATCTAGGGATGAAGCTTGTTACTGATCCAAACAAAACTAGTCTACATATTCTGCACATTTCCAAACAAAACTAGTATATCAGCAATCAGTATTTCTTCTCAGCAACTTTTTCATGCTAATATTTTGGATTGAGTTCTGGATTGAATTCTGCTACCAACAATTCTCGTATTCACAAATACAACAATTCATGACCAATTACTCTAGTGTAAGTACAAGCAACATATTTTGGATTGAAATCTGAAAATGATAAATTTTGGATTAGGGTTTGAAATCAATTTTTAGTTGGGAAATTGGGGGAAACATGATAAAATCTGGGTGTTTAATTTAGTTTGGGTGGATTGGTGTAATTAAGGAGGGTAATTTAGGTATATTACGTAAATTGTTACTTAACAAGACGGAAAATAAGAAAAAAAATGTTCGTGATTAAAATACGGTGGTAAATGGAGAGTATACGTAAGAGTTTGGGGGTTATTTGTAAAAAAACAAATACATGGTGGTAAATTGTAAAAATACGTAAATACGTGGTGGTTATTTGTAATTTATCCTTAAAACTATGTCAAAGTACATAGACCTTGTAATTATCCACTGAGCCGAATATGTTATTCGGGTGGAGTAACCATTTGAAATGGTTCATTAATAGGCTTAGGATATGATTGATGTTTAAAGAGCTTGAAATTACTACTCATATCAACAAAGTACGCTTTATTTTCTGATAATCTATGCAAAAGAACTTCACAGTTAAACGTGCTTGACTAAGAGTAGTCTTAGGATAAGTAACCTCCTGAAAAATGTTCCCGTGATGCACTTGAGCAAGAAAAAAATGGGTTGAAAAGGACTCGTGTTAATTTGTGGGACACTGGGACCAGTATATAGCCTGTCTAGTTCCCGTGACTAACATTTTCAGTCTTAAGTTTGAGTTAGGGTATTACAGACCTACTCTCGGATGACTAGATATGTACGTGGGCCAAAATTGGAAAGTTCTTTCGACGAACTTTTATCTTCAACGAGCGGCCCAACGCTTAATGCAAGTCCAACTATATGGTAGACAAATTACTAATTATCGTCGACACTTTTACATGAACTAACAATTTTACCTCCCTTTAACCCTTTTGGCAATTAGAAAATTCGGACTAAAATTCATTAAAAAAATTGTTGATTCTCGCACAAAAAATTAAATACGGTTTAGAGCGATTCGATCAACGGATTTCAACGATTTCAATGAGTGATTCGATCAATGGCAATTTTTTAACGAAAAAATAAAAAATTGGGACGAAATTTTTTTTCGTCTAGGCCTAGGCTGGGACGAATTTTTTTTTGGTTTGGACCTAGGTTCAGACAAAAAATTTTTTCGTCCCAGCCTAGGCCCAAACGAAAAAAAATTTCGTCTAAACCTAGGTCCAGACGGAAATTATCTTCGTCCCAAATTTTTTTTTTCTTTTTTTTTTCGATTTTGGCAAGAACATGAAAAAAATCCGGGTAAAAACATAACTAAAACAAATTACATTAATAAAAAACCGACATTCAAACTGACAATTAGCAAATTCGGACTAAAATTCCTTAAAAAAAGTTGTCGGTTTTCGCACAAAAAATTAAATACAGTTTAGTGCGATTTGATCAACGGATTTCAACGAGCGATTCGATCAATGGCAATTTTTATACGAAAACAAAATAATTTTAAAAATACAAATAAATCAATTATTAATTGAAAATAATTAAACATTTTAAAATAAAAATTATTTGTTTTTACGGTAACAAAGCAAGACGGAACGTAAAAAAAAAAAAAAAAAGAATTTGGGACGAAAATATTTTCCGTCTGGACCTAGCTTCAGACAAAAAAAATTTTCGTCCCAGCCTAGGCCCAGACGAAAAAAAATTCGTCTGAACCTAGGTCTAGACGGAAATTATCTTCGTCCCAATTTTTTTTTCTTTTTTTTTTTGCGTTTTTTGCAAGAACACGAAACAAATCCGGATAAAAACATACCTAAAACAAATTACATTAATAAAAATCCGACATTCAAGATTCAATCCTAATTCCGTCAAAAATTAAGGCATTTATCCTAATTCCGTTTCTAATCTATCAAAATAAGAACAAAACGAAAAAAAAAATCAAAGAAAAGTATAGGAGGGGTAGTTTAGGAATTTCATTAAAAAGTGTCGATGATAATTAGTAATTTGTCGACGATGTATAATAGGTTGGTTTCATATTTGGACCAAATACAAGCAATAAAAGAGGGAAAACACAAAACATGTGGTTGCCAATCTCCCAGTTGATATTATGGGAAATAGGTAATTTTTTTAATAACCATGACTAATCATATGAAATAAAGTAGGCCTATAAGAATTCACGCAAATTCGTATTTGTGACGGTCGATATCCATTACAAGCTTGTGACCGGTTAAATAAAAGTCACGTGAAAAAATAAACACAAATTATTTGGGATTTCTAATGCATTCTACTTTTTGTCTTATTTATTTCTATGGTGATACTTGACCCGTCAAAAACTTTTAATGAATAATCTGTCACAAGTGAAACATATTGAAGAATTCATACCTAAGGCTAACATAACCCAATTAGATAATGTAGAATGATTTAAATTTCTCTTCTTTTTTTTTTTTTTTGAAGGAAACCCGAAAGGGTTTACAAAACTTATATTAAATCTGCCATGGCACAAGCAACAATAGAGTTCGGGAAATCATTTTCCCAGATGCGTTTACCTATGACCCGAGGGTGAACATGAGCCAACCCGTGAGCTACGTTATTCAAAGATCTACGGACATAATTAAACGAAACAAAATCAAACAACGAACATAAACTATAAATCTCATCGTAAACTAAACAAATATCACTACGACCACAAAAACGTTTCTTCAAGTCCCCAGTTACCGGAAGGCAATCGCTCTCCATCTCGACTCTCCTCAAACCTCTTGCGTAGGCCTCCTTCAACCCTTCAAGAACTGCCACCGCTTCCGCAAACGTAGGATGGAGCTCCTCCTTCGCCCCCACAGAAGCGCCCCAGCACAGCCCCCATGCCGCGTCCCTGCAAACTATCCCCCACGCAGTCCCCACGCCCTCCGTCACACCCGCGTCCACATTAATTTTCCAGCCCTCTTGCGTCGGTCTCTGCCACTTATCCGCGTTCATAGTGCTCCCCTCAGTCACCTCGTCCAGCCCCACCCCAGCCATAGCCTCCCTCATCTCCCACTCCATCTCCCTCACCCGCTGACAAACCGCGTCAATACTCCAATCCCCCTCCTCGAAGACCGCTTTGTTCCTTCGTTCCCAAATAGCCCAACAACCGACTGTAAAAGTTACACGCTCCTCTTCCCCCATTCCCTCCACCATAAGCTCCACCCACTCCCTCACCTTTCCCGCCCCCCTGCTCTGCTTCATTTCCACGCCCAGCCCCTCCCATATCCCCCTAACCCAGCCACAGTCTCTAACCATATGGAGACAAGTCTCCTTATGGTTTCGACAACCGGGGCAAGTCTCATCCGTCAATTTCGTCCGGGCCGTAACATTTTCCTTAGTAGCCAAAGCATCTCGACAAAGTTGCCACATAAACAGTTTGATACGCGGGATAATCGGTAGCTTCCATAACAAATTCCATAGCCATGATTCCCTCTGCCTATCCGATTGACCAACCTCGAGGTTTCCTTCATTAGAAAGCAGCTTGTAAGCGGTCTTCACCGAGTAATTTCCGTCCTTCTCATGGTCCCAGCACCACACATCCGTCACATGAGGGCTACTCAGTCGAATATTAGTAATGCGGCTCCTTTCGAAAGGCAAAATCAGAGCATTAATTTTATCTTGATTCCAGCGGGTACCACATGGTTGTATCAGCTCCGCAACCATCATATCCTCACTCGCCTCGCCTCTAGGGGATAGAATGCATTTGGTTTGAGTACCCGGTATCCACCGATCCGACCACACCCGTGTGCCCAGCCCATTACCGATTCTCTTTCTCATGCCCAGCCTTAGAACGCCCCTTGCCTCCCATATTCCGCGCCAAGTATAGCTAGGCAAGTTACCCAGATTTGCATCCATAAAGGACCTATGAGGGTAGTACCGCCCCTTAAACACGCGACCCAGCAGGCTGCCTTCTTCCGTAACTAGCCTCCATGCTTGTTTGCCTAGTAAAGCTGTATTGAATTGTTCAAAATCGCGAAAACCTAAGCCTCATTTGCACTTAGGCATACACATTTTGGACCAAGCAACCCAATGAATTTTCCGTCTACCATTATCCGTTCCCCACTAGAATCTAGAGACAATCGATCGGAGTTCGCCACAAAAATTAGCCGGTATACGAAAGACACTCATCGCATAGGTAGAGATTGCTTGGCCTATAGCCTTTATCAAAATTTCCTTACCCGCTTTACTAAGCATCTTACCCCGCCATTCTTGTAGCCTCTTACTCAACTTGTCTCGAATCAGCCCGGTAACCTCTCGCTTTGAGTGCCCCACAATAGTTGGAAGCCCAAGATATTTGTCTTGTCTATCTACCATTCGAACTCCCAGCACATTGACCACCCGAGTCTTCCTTTCCATCGACGTCCCCTTGCTAAACGACACAGTAGTTTTGTCAAGATTAACAAGTTGACCCGAAGCGGCTTCATAGCTTCTCAGGATATCACGAACCTTCTTAGCTTCCTTATCACAAGCTTTAGCAAAAATAACACTATCATCCGCGAAAAACAGATGCGAAACCGCGGGAGCTGTCCGCGCCACCCTCAACCCGTGAATAGAGCCATCTTCCGCAGCTTTTCTCAGAAGGCTTGAAAGCACCTCCGCACAGAGGATAAAGAGATAAGGGGACAAAGGATCCCCTTGTCTCAATCCCCGCTCCGGAGTAAAAGAATCAGACCAATCCCCGTTTATTGTCACCGAGTATCTTACTGTCCGAACACACACCATGACACGGTTCACCCACGCCTCCGCAAAGCCCATCCTCCTAAGCACCTGCTCCAGAAAATCCCATTCAACGCGATCATAGGCCTTGGCCATATCAAGCTTTAAGGCCATATGTCCTCCTTTTCCCTTCGCATTCTTCATCGAGTGAAACATTTCAAATGCCACTAGCACATTATCCGTAATAAGCCGCCCTGGTGTGAACGCGCTTTGATTTTCTGAGACAATATCCCCGAGAAACACTTTCAACCGGTTAGCGAGCACTTTTGATATTAATTTATAGAGAACATTGCATAAGCTAATGGGTCGAAATTCCGTCATCTTGTCGGGCGCCTTCTTCTTTGGAATAAGAATAATATTAGTATGGTTGAGACCCTCCGGCATCGGTGCTCCGTTCAGAATATTAAGAACTGTTCGAATCACAGAAGGCCCCACAATGTGCCAATAAGTTTGATAAAAAAGCCCGTTCATACCATCGACTCCCGGTGCCTTTAGCGGATTCATTTGTCCCAAAGCATGTATAACTTCCGCCCCCGTATAAGCAGCCCTTAGACCCGCATTCATCTCATCAGAAACTCTCCCCTCAACCCCCCTAGCAGCGCCTCAAAGCCCCCTGGACTCGATCAAGAAAAAAGCTCCCGAAAATAATTCACAGCACAGCTCGCCATATCCTTGTTTGAACTATACGTCCTTCCACTCTCATCAATCAGTTTGCTTATTTTATTTTTCTCCTTTCTCTTGCTCGCCTTTCGGTGGAAAAAACTCGTATTTCGGTCCCCTTCTTTCAGCCACAACGTTCTCGATCTTTGCCGCCAAAAACGCTCTTCTTGGTTTAATAACTGAGCTATCTCTTTCACCACCTGTTTTCGCTCCCGAATATTACCCTCACTCCGCACCCCCGCGTTTAAAATCTGCAAGCGCTTCCTCTTCTTCCGTAAATCCCTCAGAATTTGTCCAATGGAAACTCCTTTCCAAGCTTTAAGATCTTGTGCACATTGGTAGATAGTAGATAGTAGATAAAATATCATTGTCCCCTTTGTCCCAAGCCGCCTTAATAGTATCTTCACGGCCCGCTTCCCCGACCCAAACATGTTCGAATCGGAACCGCTTTGGCACCTCCCTGTTCTCCTGCTCACGATCATCCAGAACCACCTTTATTGGCGCATGGTCGGACCATTCCCTATCTAAATGATGGAGCTTAGCATAAGGGAAAGAATCGAACCACGAGCTATTCGTCATAGCCCTATCAAGACGACATTGGCGATTTGCCTCGCCCACCTGGCCATTATCAAAAGTATACTCATATCCCACAAATGGTAAATCCCTCAGCCCGCATTCATCTACCGCATCCCGAAACATATTCATTTGCCTTTGCGTTCTATTTCCACCCTTCATTTCATTCGAATATAGCACCTCATTAAAGTCCCCCATACATAACCAAGACCTATCCGTCTCCGCCGCTAAAATGCAAAGCTGCTGCCAAGATAGATGCCTTTCGTGCACAGTCGGCCAGCCATAGAAGCCCGTAAACCTCCACACCTCATTATCCGCTTCTATATCTACATCAATATAGTGAAAGGGTCATCGAGCGAAGCGTACACCTCACCCCACGTTTCCACCATATAGCAACCCCCCCAGATCTTCCTACGCTATCAACTGCAACACACTCATAATCCTCCACTCTACGACAAAGTTTGTACATATCGGAGCAACAAAGTTTTGTCTCACAGAGGAACACTACACTCGGGGCCTCCTTACGAATAAGGTTTCGTAACCCGCCTACTGCATCAGGGTTGCCCAGCCCCCTGCAGTTGAGGCTTAACAGATTCATTGGTCCCGGCGGGGTTGAGCGCCCTCAACCTCCGCCTCAGGTGAACCCACACCCATAAGTGTAAGACTTCTCTTTTTTTTCGACAACTCCATCCCCTGACTCTGCTTCCTTCCCCCTCTTCCCTCCGTGTTGTAAACTAAGAACCCTCCCTTCACCACCCTGCCCCTCCTTTCTCGCTAGTCTACGCCATTTACTCCCACTCACTCCCTGTCCCTCATCCACCCGCATATCCACCACTCCCTCAGCTACATCATACTCCTCGACAAGCCTCCCCTCCCTCTGCTCCTCTTCCTCTATGATAAGGTCCTCCACTCTAACCCCACCCTGCTCCCCCGAGTCATCCAGCCCTCCACCATCCATCCCTTCTTTCTCCATACTCCGCCCCACCTTGTCCTGTGACTTCCCGCTCCCATTGATTTTTTTATGTGACACGACAATCTGCTGGAGCTTTTCAATCATTTTTTCTATCACCTGTTCATCACTTTGGGATTCATCTTCGAATTTCTGCGACAGTGAGCGAGCCACCCTCGTCCTATCTTCAACTCTACTTAGTTTCGTTACTTTCCACGGGGATGCACGTAGCCACTCTCCATATTTTAACTCCTCATCCTCAAAAGGGCCATCGTCACATTCTTTCTCCCCATGCCCTACCATCCCACACCCATAGCAAAAGTTCGGTAACCTTTCATACTTAACGGGGAACCTAATAGATTTGTCATTCGGCATTTTTATCACAACCTCGGATTTTAGAGGTTTTCTAACATCAATTAAAACCCTAATCCTCACTGCCCTTTCAATTTCCGGATTTTGGCAGAGACTCCATACTAACAAACGAACCAATTTGAGAACCCATGCTACATAAATTACGTTCATTAGAGCGTCCCCGAATTGGTAAGTTTTTCTTTATTTTCCAAGTGTTCTAAGTGATGATATTATTTTCCAAGTGTTCTAAGTGATGATATTATGTAATAAAACTTTGTGTTTGTTCATCACTTCACATGCTGAGTTGCTTAACAATAGTGTTATGGTAGTTAAACTTACATGTGCAAAAGAGAATTTAAAAGAATTACAAATCGATCTAATTAATATAATGTCGATAAAAATACACAGTACAACTTATGATGAACAAGTAGTATAGAAGGACAAATATTATTGATAACTTGATCAATTGATCCTTCCCTCAAAAATAATGAACGTATGATCATTACATTTTAATTAATAACACTAAAAAAACACAACAATTCCTTAACAACATTAGTTATAACAAAATTATAAAAAAAAAGTAGTCCGTAATAATAGTACATTATAAGATGAAGTAATTAACACACTTATAAAAATGTAAGTAATCAACAAATAGGGATAGGAGCACCATTCCACTCCTTAAGACACTCCAAAAGTGGATCAATAATTTCACCTTTGTTCAATGCTGTAAATACCTTATCTATCTCTTCTCCTGGAGACCGAACTCCTTCCCCTGTCAACAACTCTGTCTTCAACACCTCCCTCACAAACTTATACAACGGGTACGATCTGCACTCTTTTATCCTGTTCGGTATGCTGCAATTCCCGTTCTCCACTGCGCATCTGGCTGCCTCGATCTCCTTGGCTAGTCGTGCCTTGAGTTCTTCCTCGAAAGCTCCTATTTTCATGAAGATGGATGTGTTGAGGTTCTTCTCGGTTTCCTCGTTGGCTAGGGCTTGGTCCACCAAGACTTGCCTTAGCTTTTGAAGGAGTGGGTAGGTTGAGCTGCAAGGGTCGTCTGCGTAGGAGAATATGTACTCTCTTTCCACCACTCGGATGAGTTCCTTCTCGCAGAAGCGTCCAGGGTGAAGCTCTCCGTTTACACCAGTGATTAGAACTCTTTTGCAGATTTGGCTGACGGCGTTTTTGACTGCTGCCTGCAGATTCTCCTCAATGTGCCTTAGGTCGATGGCCTGGCACAGGGCAACTAGGAAGGTGGATGACATGAGTTTGAGAATTTCTACGGCTTCAGCAGTTTTCCGAGCTGAGATGAGACCAAGAGAGTTCACGTCCTGGTTGTGTTGCTCGGCACTCTGGACATGGTTTGTGACCGGGTTTCCAAGGAATTGGAGCTCAGAGCAGTATGATGCCATGGCGATTTCAGCCCCCTTGAAGCCGTAGTCCAAGCTTGGGTCTCGGCTTGCTGTCAAGTTTGATGGAAGACCATTGTTGTAGAAATCATTGACTAGTTCAGAGAATTGAGCAAATAATAGCTTTCCAATTGCGGCCAAAGCCAACCTAGTATTGTCCATGGAAACTCCAATGGGTGTACCCTGGAAGTTCCCACCGTGCAATGCCTTGTTTCGAGACACATCGATCAAAGGGTTGTCATTGACAGAGTTAATTTCGCGCTCAATGGACTTTGTAGCCCAACGGATGACCTCGATTTGAGGCCCAAGCCACTGAGGCGATGTCCTCAGAGCGTAACGGTCCTGTTTGGGTTTCTGTAACGGGTCCATGTCGTGCAATGCTTTAGCTGCCTTCATGTAGGAGCTTCCATCTAAAATGTGCTCCATTATAGCGGCTGCCTCAATTTGACCAGGGTGGTGCTTCAACTTGTGTGTCAAATGGTCAGTAAACTCGGGTTTTCCATTCATTACTTCAGCAAACACAGCGGATATGACCTCAGCCAAAACAGCAAGGATGTTGGACTCAAAGAGGACTATAGACGCCATACCAGACCCAACCGCGGTACCATTCACCATAGCGAGCCCTTCCTTAGGTTGGAGCTCGAAAAAGGGGGCATCAATTTGAGCCGCTTTGAAGGCTTGCTCAGCCGTGAGGGTCTCTCCATTAGGACCAACAGCCTTGGCGTTGGGCCTGCCGGTTAGGAGGCCGGCAATGTAGGATAGTGGGACTAAGTCACCTGACGCGGTGATGGTACCACGTAGGGGAAGGCATGGAGTAACGTTGTTGTTGAGTAGCTTGGTAATGGCTTCCAATATTTCCCAACGGATGCCAGAATAACCTTGAAGAAGGGTGTTAATACGGACCAACATAGCTGCTCTTGACGCGGTGTGTGGCAATGTGTGGCTTGTTTCGGTCCCATTTCCGAATACTCCAGCATTCAAAAATCTGTCACATAATTAAATCAATCCTGTTAGTGTTATTCCAATTGTTGGTCAAAAATCAAAATTTGGACAATTCCAATCAGATCAGTTCAATTAAATTTCATTTATTTGCAGACAGTTCAAGTCGAGTATTCAGCTTCCTAACACCATTGGGGCACTCCATATATAATTTGTAATAGTACCGTCTTAAATAAGAATTTGAGATATAGTCATATAAATACTAGCCGACCTCGTAATATAGGGAATTATGGACAATCTTCGACCACAAAAAGAAAGGAATTTTCTATAAGATGTTGATAAAACGTCATTTTCCATAATTAAAATCCACATTAATTTTCCATAAAACTGAATATTAATTGACACACTTGGAGTCTTGTATACATTGATGCATCATCTAAGAAAACTTGTTTTACTTGCCAATTGAGTTATCCAACGATGGCTCACCTAACAAATTAGGGTTAACCAAACAGGGGAAACATCTTATCAACTACCAAATTCTACAACAACTCAACTTTGTCTTGAAAGTTAGGTGATTGTTTCATCAAAATAACAAGACTACTTTACTCATACTTTTATAACTTAATCCCTTACTTTATTTGACTCGATTATTTGTTTACCTATTTTATTTTTAATAGTCGTTGAAGCAAAAAAGAAATAACATTTTCTTTAAGAAACATTGATGGAAAATGAGATGGCGTCACCCGTCCAACAGATGTTACCCATGACGTAGGTATTATGACAAGTACAAGGTAGTATAGCTACCCCAACTACAAAAGTTGGTGTTTCACAATAAACACAATGAAATAGCCACCAACCCAATATATGAGTTTTTAGGTGAAATTGTTTGATTTTAGGTACGTTAGTATCTCACTTGCATTGTCAGTTAAAATGTTTTAGTATCGCAGGCTCGCAGCCAATCAGTGTACATGTCCATGCATTTGTGCTACTTATATACGTGAATCACTACATGTATGTCCATGCATTGGTGGCTGTCCTACCTTATTAGGCAATTCATTTATTCATTGACAAAAACAAAAGAACGAAACTCGGGTCTAACTATGAATTTAGATCATCTTCATTTGTTTTTGTCACATAACATATACATCCCACGAGGACTTGGAGGATTTATGATTTTGGTCGATATATATAAAATAAAAATACTAGTGGTAAGATATACTAAAAGCCAAAATGAAAATTACTATAATTATTAACATATTGTGTATTGGGGACATGTTTGTGATTTATTGGTCCATAGCACTAGCTAGCTAACAGAGTTCCAAGTATGGAAAACGTGAAGGGTATTTTGTGTTAGGGATAAGTGTATATCCATTTTGTTTGGAAGTGCCGCTCGTGGTACGCAAGGAAAATTCAACAAACATCACTCGGATTTTAATATTTTGCTGATTAGTTGGAGTGAAAGTTATGGATGATCTGACACACACTTTCATCCGATTATTGTATTACTGTTTAATCATTCATTAAAATTGTATTAGTCTATAATTATAAAATCGATGTGTATAAGAATTTTATAACGCTTGTAAAAGTCCTTGTATAACGGTGTTACGCGATAATAATTGAAACAAAAATGTCCCACAAAGTATCCAAATCATTAACAGTTTTTTTTTTTTTGGCATGAAATCCGTTGTTTTCTATATGCACTGGCAAATTCTTTCATAAATTACATAATTCTAATAATTGTCTACTTGCAAACAGCACATGCAAGTAATAGTCTGAAAAACCATCTTAAATCGTAAAAATTTATGGGTTTTATGCAAAACGCATTGACTTTTTAATGCCAGCAACTCTTTCCATTTTAAAGTGTAATATTTCAAATAACTTAGTTAGTTTCTTTAATGTTTTTGTAAAAAATTATTTTGAAAATGAACACATTACCGAATTTTGGCTGTAAATTCCAATTTTATGTATAAGACTTTTTGATAGCGCGTAATTTGAGAGAGGTGGTAGGAAAACAAGGATGATGCAGAAGAAGACACATCAAAATCAAACTGAGGTTCGAATCTCCAACCCAAAATATTCAAACAATTAAGTATTCAATTGATTATTAGTTATGACTTTGAACATTATAACATTCACATGCAATCGTGTATACATGTACTGTCAACTTTGTCATCATTCTAACAACTAATATACCGCGCCTTATTTATTCCAACCGCCGCACTTTCCTCTCTTTTTTCAGCTCTTTAATTATTACTTTATTTGTTTACCGTCCGCTTATCCTATCCGACTCGAATTCGAACCAAACTGGATGATATAAATCAATAATAATTATTATTTTATAGGTTTTTCTAATAAATCGAGAATGAAAAGATTCATAAAATATTTCCATTAAATATGGTAAAACTAAATTTATACTTGAATTTATCACAAGAATATTTTACGAATTTTTCATATTCGATTTATTAATGTTCTAGAGAAAAAGTTAGAAACACGTTATTTTATTTGTTGATTTATTCTATAAACTGCTATATGAATATGCATAATGTCGACGGTGATAATGGGTAGAGGAGATCAATTCTTGGATTTTTAATTAACTGAATTTGAAAATTAAGTTGATTTATTTCCATGTTTGAATATATGTGTATCTCCATTAAAATCTACCAGCAAATCAGGGAAATTTGTCATCTACTCTACTAGTCTACAACCTTCAATTATCAATTAACACTCCAAAAATATATCATCAATCATTTCCTTAATGCATTCAATTCTGTTTACGACTTTGATTTACATACTTTTATCGATCATACCATTAAACTATATTCCAGACAAATTGAGGGCTAACAGAGGTCCTCGTCCCTCGCAAGAACAACGAACAATTTAAATATTGTAATTAGAATTGGTTACTTTTTTGCCATTTTTACTTCATTTGAATGAATATTTTAGAATACTTTTGATTGTTGTAATAAATGAAAATAGGCATAATAAAAACGAAAATGTAATGATGATAAATGAAAGTAAAAGGAAGAAATACCTAATAAGTTCCTTTTGAAGAGCACCACCTTGCTTAGTCCTACGATGAGAAGTAGCACCAAACCCAGTGGTGACACCATAACTATCAGTCCCTTTATTCATACTATCCATCACCCAATCACTACTCGCTTTAACTCTATCCTTGGCCGTCTCATCCAACCCTACAATCACCGTATCCACATTGGCCACTGCGGCCACTTGAGCCACCGTCAACGTCTCTCCGGCTATCTTCACCTTGGCCGTCCTGTACTCCTCAACCATCTTCTTTACCTCCTCCAAATGGCTCCCGGACACCGCCTCTGCGGCCTTTCCCCAGTTCAATGGGTCAGCTGCCTTGCTGATGCACAGGGTGTTTTCCATTTCTGCGTGTAAGAATTATTGGACTAAATACAATGTACGCAGTGCTAATGAGAGGGATATGAAAATGCGAGGAGTTTTTAATTTTTATAATTTTTTAAAGTTTAATTGTTGTGAGTTGTGATGGGTTGAGGAATGAAAGGGGAGTTATTTGGGGTTTAAATAGAGTTGGGAGGGAAGGAAGGGAGATGTTGGGTGTGGTAGGTAAGGAGAGTAGTGGGCGAAATGACCCGTAAAAAAAGTGGGTTGGGTTATGATGGGCCGGGCTGGGATAAGGAAAGTGGGAAAGTTGGTTGGGAGAAATGTTAAGACGTAGATTTAAGTTAGTTTGATGGATCCAAGGGTGGAGAAATGGTGTTGGACCCACTCATTAGGAAATGATGGAGCAAGTGAAAGGAAGGTTTGGTTGTTGAGGATATAGTAGTAGTAGTAGTAAGATGATGGATCATGATTGTCTTGGTGTTGTAATGTGTGTGTATTAGTCAAACAAAGGGTGTGGATTTAGATGGCCAATTTCTAATTACTAAACCTCTCAAATTACAATCACTCTACTTTCATACGATACCATTCGTCATTTTAACTTTATGACAATTAATTAAGTATATACATATGTAAAGGAAAAAGTAAAATATATATCTTATTTACACATATAATATGATATTTGACCTGTATTAATTTTAATACGGATATTCATATTGTAAATGATAATCTGTGGTGAAATTAAAGCAAAGGGAAGAAAACATGATGAAAATATGGGTGTCATTTCTTTTGTTTGTTTTGGTAGGTGGGTGAGAATGTGATAGTTTGTATTGGATATATATGGGAGGGGTGATTATGAGGGATATAACAATTTTATAACAATGTCTTATTTTTCACACAATTACATTTATTAGATCAAATTTTTAATTTGATTAGTATGGCAAATTGGCAACATTTGTTTCTTTGTAAACCATAAATTCCATATACTTTTCTTCCATATTTACTTCCTTGTAGAGATTTCTGCATAATTTATTAGACATAATATTCACTTTATCTTAGATTTTCAACCAGTTTTTATTTTACTTATTCTTTAGGAGCTCGAGATTATTTGTTATCGTATTTAGCCATTACATGGATGAATCTTTTAAAATCAATGTTATACACGTAATTAAGACAAAAAAAAAGTCTTCCCTCCTATCAAAGCCAGTTTGGACAAGGTAATGAGTCTAGCGGTAAAATGATGAGGTCATCAAGAATTCCTAAAATGAAAAATTAAGAAGTATATTATGTAATAATTTTTTTTTTAAGGTTATAATTTCTCTATACTCCTTTTAAGACTTCATCCCACAATAATTTTGTTAGATTAAATTAAACAGTCTTTAAAATAATACTTTACTTGATTTTTCTTTATTTATATTCGCTTTTTCTGCGTTTAAAAAATCTATTTCTGAAAAATTCTTGCATATAATGTAATGTTTTGCTAAAATGTATTATTGTTTTTATTATATTGCCATTTATTTGTCGTTAAAAGAGACTCTTAGAGCAATAGCAATAGAAGAACTTTATATAGAGTTCTTCTTATGCCATGTCATTTTTCACTAGTTCTAATATTTAAGAACTTTTATCTACAATAGATGATCTTTAAATAAAGTTTTTAAATGGATCCCACAATTCACTATCCTACTTTTTCATTAAATGAGTATAATTAATGCATTATTATTTTTTAATTGAAAATAGGAATTATTTAAATTTAATTGGTTATTGTTAACATTTTTCAAGAATATATCAAATAATACGCTTCAAATTTCAATACGTACAAACTGAGTTCTTATTTTAGAATTCGGTTCTTAGAATTAAGAACAAACTTTTACTTGCAGTAGAAGAACTTTTTTTTAAGAGTTCTTAGTGACAACCCCAAGATGAAAAACCACTATTGCTATTGCTCTTATAAGTCAAACTATAAAGATAATAATAGAATTGGGGAAGTAATTTATTTGCCTCCATAAAATTTTGGCTATGTTTGATCATTAGACTCATGTCTTTTCTATTAGAGTGAAACTAAATAATAGAAACTAGTTTTTAACCCGTGTAAAATTGCATGGGTATATTTTTAGAAAAAATGTGGTGGATAATTAATATTACCGAATTGTTTCAATAATACGTGAATATTTTGCATTCACTTTCTATTATACTTATAATACGTTAAATTGCACGGGTTGTTTTCAAATTGTATAATTCTAAATATGTATTATCGGAACTAAATTATAAATGTTCATAAATTTTGTTTTATAACTAACGTCTATACACCTTTTTATCGAAATTTGATTTTGTTTTATATATAACGTCTATACACTTTTGTTTATGACTTGATTTTCGCAAAATATTTCAATGGATGATATATTTATATTTTGGTCCAACATTTTAGTCAAAATGGTGTGTGGGATATATTTTGGACCAACATTTTAGTCTTTTTATAAGTATATATTTTGTTTTGCGTTTTAGTTTTAACTGTTTTGTTGATGACTTGATTTTCGCAAAATTAAAATTTAAATATATGTTTAAAACAAACCATTATTGGGTATATATATATATATAAAACGTTTATACTGTATTATATTTATTATTTTAATTTTGACGATTAATAGAATACAGTATATATATTTTGGACCAACATTTTAGTCTTTAAAGTATATATTTTATTTTAAGGTTTAGTTTTAACCGCTCTGTTTATAACTTGAATTTCGCAAAATTAAAATATTATCTATATTATAACAAAAACATTTAAACAACTCTCATTCACCCACCTCATCAAACCCAACATTTTTTTTTTAAAAAAAAAAGATAAATGAGGGTCCCACATCAAAAAGTTTGGATTTTATTTCTCGAAAAGTTATTCATTTATGTTTGTACGTAAAATTTTACGTTTAAATTTATGTAAATTCACGGTTAATGTTGGAAAAGTTATTCGTTTATTTTGTACGTAAAATTTACAGTTAAATTTATGTAAATTCACGGTTAATGTTAATAAACTAATACGGGATACTCTGTCGGAAAAATATGGATAAAATAGTTTTAGAGCGGATTCTTTAAAAAAAATAGTTATCATACTGGAATTATACCTATTATATCTAACAAATTTTCCGGCATAAAAAATATGCTATTTATAATTAAATTATCATATCGTTTGAATAATAATTAGATCTTAATTTGGTTACAAAATAACGAATATATCTCTTTACGAAAAATCAACATATTAAAAAATTATAAGATAAAAAGGTTTCCGCATTTAACAACCTTAAAAACATTTAAAAAATAATAATTACGGAGTTTTAAAAGCTTATTGCTGAAAGTTTGAAAAAACGAAAATAGATTAAACTCATATTACATACAATATAATTTTTATTTCAAAAATTAATTTACAAACAATCTTATCTATATTATAACAAAAACATTTAAACAACTCTCATTCAACCACCTCATCAAACCCAACATTTTTTTAAAAAAAAAAAAAGATAAATGAGGGTCCCACATCAAAAAGTTTGGATTTTATTTCTCGAAAAGTTATTCAGTTATGTTTGTACGTAAAATTTTACGTTTAAATTTATGTAAATTCACGGTTAATGTTGGAAAAGTTATTCGTTTATTTTGTACGTAAAATTTACAGTTAAATTTATATAAATTCACGGTTAATGTTAATAAACTAATACGGATTACTCTGTCGGAAAAATATGGATAAAATAGTTTTAGAGCGGATTCTTTAAAAAAAATAGTTATCATACTGGAATTATACCTATTATATCTAACAAATATTCCGGCATAAAAAATCTGCTATTTATAATTAAATTATCATATCGTTTGAATAATAATTAGATCTTAATTTGGTTATAAAATAACGAATATATCTCTTTACGAAAAATCAACATATTAAAAAATTGTAAGATAAAAAATTTCCGCATTTAACAACCTTAAAAACATTTAAAAAATAATAATTACGGAGTTTTAAAAGCTTATTGCTGAAAGTTTGAAAAAACGAAAATAGATTAAACTCATATTACATACAATATAATTTTTATTTCAAAAATTAATTTACAAACAATCTTATCTTATCTATATTATAACAAAAACATTTAAACAACTCTCATTCATCCACCTCATCAAACCCAACATTTTTTTTAAAAAAAAAAAGATAAATGAGGGTCCCACATCAAAAAGTTTGGATTTTATTTCTCGAAAAGTTATTCATTTATGTTTGTACATAAAATTTTACGTTTAAATTTATGTAAATTCACGGTTAATGTTGGAAAAGTTCGTTTATTTTGTACGTAAAATTTACAGTTAAATTTATATAAATTCACGGTTAATGTTAATAAACTAATACGGAATACTCTGTCGGAAAAATATGGATAAAATAGTTTTAGAGCGGATTCTTTAAAAAAAATAGTTATCATACTGGAATTATACCTATTATAACTAACAAATATTTCGGCTTAAAAAATCTGCTATTTATAATTAAATTATCATATCGTTTGAATAATAATTAGATCTTAATTTGGTTATAAAATAACGAATATATCTCTTTTCGAAAAATCAACATATTAAAAAATTATAAGATAAAAAAGTTTCCGCATTTAACAACCTTAAAAACATTTAAAAAATAATAATTACGGAGTTTTAAAAGTTTATTGCTGAAAGTTTGAAAAAACGAAAATAGATTAAACTCATATTACATACAATATAATTTTTATTTCAAAAATTAATTTACAAACAATTTAAAGGGTATAATTAATTTAAAAGTTGCAAAGAAATTAGTTTGTATACGTACATGAATCTTTAATAATGGTTTAACCCAAATATGTCAATATGATGCAAAGTAGTATGTTTGAGGCAAAAAGTTGATTGGTAATGAATTAAGAACAATAATAAGATATAATTAGATTAAATTGAAAGTGATCTCAAAATTGAAGACATATAGAGAGTATAAAGATAATTGTGTAAATAATATAGAAGATTTTATAAATAATATAGAAGATTTTGTGCAAAATAATAATGTAGCGTGACATTAGAGTATGTGTTTTTTTGGTTCATGAGTGATAAAATATAAATTCATTTCATATGGGGTGGCAAAAACTTATTTTTAATGCGGATCAATTTAAACTTGAGCCCAGTTTTTTTTTACTATAGTTGTTTAGATATATGTATTAAATTGGAGTTACTATTAGTCGCCAACAAACTACGTTAGTACGTAGGATGCACAATTTTACTCATATATTTTTAACTCGGCCAAAGTTAATCGAATTGAACTAATTGAAAGTTTTAAAATAAAAACAACAAATTACATTCTCATTGGGTTTAATTTGTAACAATGAAAATAATAATGTCGATATATATTCGCATTATTCTAAACAAATTTTATATATTAGAATTTTAATAAACAATCCGTGCATTTTTGCACGGGTTAACAGTAGTATATGCTTAAAACTAAACCATTATTGGGTATTATTGGATATATATAAAACGGTTATACTGTATTATATAAAATATTTTAATTTTGCGAAAATCAAGTCATATACTCCCTCCTATTCATTTAAAATGTCCCATTGTCCATTTCGGTCTATTCAGGATAATGTCCCATTGTTCTTTTTTGGTAAGTTGTTTTCCATTTTTTTACCATTCTACCCTTACTATTTATCACTTATTACTTACCCACCCACCCATTACCCAATTTATTTACACAATCAACATACCCCTACACAACCAAAATAATAAACAACTAATAAACCATAAAATTTGTCCTTTTAAGACAATAGGACAATTTAAATGAATAGGAGGGAGTAATATTTTGGACCAACATTTTAATTTTTTTTAAAATTTCGACTATTATATAAAATATTTTAATTTTGCGAAAATCAACTCAGGTCTCTTCTACTAGAGTGAAACTAAATAATAGAAATGGTTATTTGTTGATGAAAAAAGCGTGACTTTTAACCTTAGAATGTAACATGAGTGGGACTAACTTTTCTCCATGAAGAATGGTGCCACATAATTTGTGAGGAGGTAGGGGTCTTGAATAGGCTTGTTTTATGGATTTAAATGAATAATTAATCTTTTTAAAACGGATATAACTGTCTTAAGAATAAAACGAATGAAATATTATATCACTTGGTTAAATAAATAATTACTGTACTTACTTTTTACTTTTGTCTTATTCATTTTATTTGATCTCTATCAAACTAAAATATATACGCATTTTAGATGAAATATGTAATGAATGGAAGTGCAATGATCATTTGTCCTACGATTTGAATGTGGTGTAATTTACGCAATAGTAGTGAGCCACTTCCATTGAATTCTTTGTAGGCCAATCTCGACATTAAATATATAGTGCTTATATAAAGACATAAAATTATGGCAATGTTGAAATAACGCAAAATAAATAAATATGAGAATAATTTACAATGAGATGATAAAAAATAATGTATATGGTATATTGGTATCAGAATTCATATACTTTGTATTGATTAAGGTTTTGTCAGATAAAATTAACTGAAAAAGGTAGTTAAAATCTAAAAATATAGGTTAAAACTAAAAAGCTAACTCAAATCTGTAAAGATAACCGATAAGATAGTTGAAAATTAGAAACTGATAAGGTAACTGATTATATAAAATTGTGTTTGTAAAATAGCTGAAAGTTAAATGACATAAGAGAATATAATAATCTTATCTATATTAATACAAAAACATTTAACTCATTCTCATTAACCCACATCATCATATCCAACCTTTTTTTTTAAAAAAAAAAATAGTAATGTGGGACCCACCATAATGTTTTTGGATTTATTTCTGAAAAGCCTCTACATTTTTTTATGTACGTAAATGTTTACGTTTATATTTTTACGTAAACATTAACGTTAAACGTAAACATTTACGAATAATGCTAAAGTGAATAAATTGAGAACAACATTTTTTTCCTAAAATTGAATTTTCATGATAAAAAAATATTTTTAAACACATCAATTTGTATATTAGTTACTCCAATAATCAATTACCATAACTTATACGGAGTAGTTGATAATTAATATACCCAATATATTAATCAATAAAAATCAAAAATTAATAACAATAGAAAAATTATAAACTAAATTATGGGCGCATTAAATAACTAAAGCAAATGCAAAAATCACATGTTTGTAGATTTTTTTCCCAATAGACAAATGAATGTTTAAATTAAAGAGCAATTTTTGTCAGAGTTAAGACGCGTAAGACCTTTACAAATTCTCATTTAAAACGAGCAAATTCAATGGATTAAGTATTATTCATAGGACATAAGTGGAATGTATTGAGAATAATGAAATATTTGTCTCATATATGCAAGTGGGTGGAAGTTAACCCATTTTATCCTTAAGATAGATATAAACATCATAAGCAAGACCTATTATAACCCAGTTGGGGTTAATTTGTGGTTAAATACAACTCAATTTGGTTGACATGTTAGTAAAAAATAAGTTAGTGTTAAAATATGAACAAAACATATAAAAATGAAAAAAATTTATTGAGTTAATTATTTTTATACTTTTAATTACAAAAATAGGTTATTATAACATATATAAGTAATGCAGACAACGAATATATAATATTGAGAGTAAATTTTTATTTAATTATTTTCCTCAAATATTGTTCACTCAAAATTAATACTTAACGGCTAATGCATATGTATATTAAGTGCGTCATTTACAATCTCTTAATTGCAAGTGTAATTTATATTTAAAATTAAAATTCTTAGATATTGTTTCCAAACTTAATCAACATTTTATTAAAACATTGTTTAAAATGCACACCCGTGCAATTTGCACGGGTTAAACTAGTTATTCAATATTATTGATTAAAGGGGTCTACGACATGTATCCCGGCTAGAGCCTCTAATTCGCTGATTAGTTCGTCGGTTCGAGTCTTGTAGATGACGGAAACTTCATCGCTTTGCATTGCCAACCTTTTAATGTAGTCATTTTTCATACTAATCCTGACTGATTTGTTGTTGCGTTCATTTGTTTCCGGGTCATAATATCTAACACGGATGTTTTCGTATCCTCCTACCAAATATTTACGCCATCAATCCAAGATGTATTTATCCGGGATTCCCTTCACGTCTAAGACGTCGAGGCCCTTCATGATATGGTGACATAAGATCCCACAGAATTCAAACAGCTTACACCCGCACATATAGACATCGTTCCTAGTGTCAATGGTGACTTCGAATGTCTTGTGATCTTTCCTCCAAATAGCTTCTGTGACCTTTGAAGTGGCCTTATACCTCTTAATGTGTTCGAAAGGACTTGGTTGTGTTTCAACGTTAGTGCTAATATATCTGTACACCTCGTTCTTTACCTCTTGGAATTTGTTGTTCGTGTACACCTTACTATAGATATCCTCGAACAATAATTGGGGATCCTATTTCAGCGGACTCTTTACGTCTTTTGCGTTGTTCACCTTCTCGGCCTCTACCTTTTTCTGTACGACATCATCGTACTGCTCCATGAACTGCATCAGTCTGGTTTCAATACTCATGTGTCCTTTGATCGCTCTGTTAGTCTGCTCACTCCTCTTCGTGGAAGACATACCCGCAGAGAAGGTGTCCTTCCAATACACTGGCATGGAATATGCCAAAGACACAACATGTGATCTGTTTCCGGGAAAACTGCTCTGATGGCTCCCACCATTTTCCCGCATTGATCAGTCAGTAGTACCCGTGGAGCTCTGCCCATGCATTTCACCCAGTTGTTGAACACCCAGTTGAAGGACTCCGTCTCTTCGTGTGATATTAACGTTGTTATGTATAGTATTGTACACCTGTGGTGGTTGACACCTACAAAAGGGCAGAATGGCATGTGGTACCTGTTGCTTAGGAAAGTGCTGTCAAATGACACTGGATCACCGAATGCCTGGTACATGGCACAACACCTTGCATCAACCCAAAATATGTTGAGCAAGTTATTATCTGAGTCCCTCTCAACATCGTAGTAGAATTCTGCATTCCGAGCTTTCAACATTTCAAAATGATCTACTACCGCCTATGCGTCACCGCGCAATCTGGTTTTGCGTCGTTCATCGTTCACCAAGTTTCTTGCGTCCTTCCCGGTGAAAGAAAGATGTTGAACGCCTCCAACCACCCTAACCAGAGTGTTGAAGCTGCGGGTGATGGGGATGTCTGCCCTGTCATTCATCATCAATCTTTCTTTGAAATACTCGCTTACATGCCTGTAGTGGACGAAGTGTCGACTCATTTCCGGATTAACTTCGTGATTATGCGCCATATTACATGTTCTGATTACGAATTTCCCAGTTTCCACATTGATTTGACCGAATACAAAAGTTTTACATACCTCAGCTTGTTTTAATTTCATGGTAGGACTAGCATCCGAACACATTAGCCTAATTTTGGACATCATATGCAACCGTGGTTCTTCGTCACCAGAGCCGCTCTTTCGTACGCCTTGCGACTTGAAAGACAGCATAATAGTGCTACTCCGGACATACAGTTCAAATCACATCTTGTATGCGTAGGTGAAACAGAAAGCGGCGAATGTCTCCCCGGAATCAAATTCCATGCCTATGTGGGCTACATAGTAGGTCCACCGTCACCATTTCCAACTAGAACATCGGCTACCTCTTATAGAATGTTAGTGGCGGTGTCACCGTCGTCTAAAATCTCGTTCTCTCCCTCCTCCGATAGTTCATAGTTTAAGTTTAAATCAATATTGTTCGCCATTTTAGAATATGAAGGTTGGCTGGTTTATTTTTTATTTGGAGAAGATGAAGTATAGTATTAAGTTGCAAATGCAGTTCTTTGATTATATGTTTTTTTTTATTTTTTTTGATTATATTGATTTGTGACATTTTAATTATTATTTTTTGGGTTAATTTATAAACAATACAAATATAAGGACCCTTTTTCATAATCAGTACCAACATAATTCATAATTAGTAATCAGTACTAAAATATTAACTTTTTTTCTACGATAGGTACTAAGTCACGTGAAAATCCCATAATAACCTACTTAAAGAGGTCCAATAAGCCATTATTCAAATACAAACCTTTACTCAACCACTTTCAAAATCCTTACTTTAGATAAAAAACACCTTTTAAAGTAGGAAAAATCTAGAGTAAAAAGGCAAGTTAGTACCTAACATAGAAAAAAGTTAATATTTTGGTAGTGATTACTAATTATTAATTATGTTAGTATTGATTATGAAAAAGAGGATTAAAGTTGGTAGTATTTATCAATTTACCCTTATTTTTATGTTTGTGGAGGCCACTGGTTTTGGGAAATTGTGAGGATTATTGGGGAAGCTTAATGGCTAATTTCAATTACATTTATATTTTTACGATTTTCAGTTAATTGGCAATTGTACTATTTTAATATATTTTACTAGATTTAAAAAAAGAACTTTCTAATAGAAATTGAATTAATATTTCTTTTTTAAACATTTAAAAAAAAAACACCTATTTCATTTGTTTACCATTAGAATTATCTGTTCTTTTTTAAACATTTTAAAAAAAACAACTATTTCATTTGTTCTGCAAGTTTTCAATTAACTGTTATTTTTTAACAGGTTTACAAAAACGACTATTTATTTGCTACACGTTTTTATTTAATTATTTTTTTAATCATTCAAAAAAACGACTTCCTAGTTACCCTATCTTCTTCAACTGGACTCAATGGAAAACACTAAAGAAACTGTGAAAAACCTAGTTTTATAAAGTACCTCTTACCTGACTTTTCCTATTTTTATAAACTATCATAAAAACAAATATGCAAATAATTTAAATAAAACACTAAAAATAGCAACAAAAAATAAAAGATGCAAATATATCATAACAAAGTCAAACAAAATACTAAATTACAATTAATATTATGATACATACATACTAGAAAATAAAAACTAAAAAACGATAATAAAAACGATAATCTACTAAGACGATCCTTCAAATCAATAACACTATTATTGTAGTCTATTAAACTTCTAGCACATTTGTCGTTAGCTAGCAACAACAAGTCGATGCTAGACTGGAGTGCTTAATGCGCACCCCCAATCCCTAAAGAACAAGCACGGTTTCGAAATTCTAGGATCGAAACCACCTCCTTCATCAGGGTCACTTGTTGTTCACGAGTGAGGCTTATTGCAGCCTTGTACCTTTCAATCAAGTTAGTCATGACTCTTTTTAGGGCTTAGTCATGACTCTTTTTAGGGCATCCATAATTAGGGTTAGGGTTTTTTGGGGGTTTGTAGAGAAAAAATGAGGGTTTGAATAGAGAAGATGAGAGTTTGCAGAGAAAAGGATAAAGTGAGAATAAAGAATATAAACTAACAGTTTAGGAAGATAGAAAAAGTGAGAAAAAGTGGAGATTTGGTTGGATTTTCTGAACTTGATTGACATACACTCAAGTGTCTTTTTAAAATTGTCAATCAAGTTCAAAAAATCCAACCAAATCTCCACTTTTTCTCCCTTTTTCTATCTTCTAAACTGTCAATTTCGGTTCTTTATTCTCACTTTATCCTTCTCCCTACAAATTCTCATCTCTCTACAAACCCTCATCTTCTCTCTACAAACCCTCTTCTTCTCTTTTCCAAAAAACCCTGACCCTAATTATGGATGCCCTAAAAAGAGACATGGCTAACTTGATTGAATATATGAGGCTGCAATAAGCCTCACTCGTGAACAACAAGTGAACCTGATGAAGGAGGTGGTTTCGATCCTGGAATTTCAAAACCATGCTTGTTCTTTAGATATTGGGGGTGCGCATGAAGCACTCCAGTCTAGCATCGGCTTGTTGTTGATGTTCTACAAGTTTAATAGAATACAATAATAGCGTTATTGATTTGAAGGATCGTCTTAGTAGATTGTAGTTTTTACTATCGTTTTATGTTTTTATTTTCTAGTATGTATGTATGTTAATATTAATGGTAATTTAGTATTTTGTTCGACTTTGTAATGGTATATTTGCATCTTTTATTTTTTGTTGATATTTTTAGTGTTTTATGTAAATTATTTGCATGTTTGTTTTATGATAGTTTATAAAAGCAGAAAAAATCAGGTAAGAGGTACTCTATAAAACCAGGTTTTTCACAGTTTCTTTAGTGTTTTCCATTGAGTCCAGTTGAAGAAGGTAGGGCAACTAGGAAGTCGTCTTTTTGAATAGTTAAAAAAAATAATTAAATGAAAACGTGTAGAAAATAAAAAGTCGTTTTTGTAAACTGTTAACAAATAACAGTTAATTGAAAACTTGTAGAAATTAAAAAGACGTTTTTGTCAATGCTTAAAAAATAAGAAATAATGACACTGGTGAAGAAATGAAATAATAATTGTTTATTGTAAATTGTTTAAAAAGAACAAGTAACTCAAATGGTAAAAAAATGAAAAAGTTGTTTTTTTGTAAATGTTTAAAAAAGAAGAAATAATTCAAATGGTAAACAAATGAAAAAGTTGTTTTTTGTAAATTGTTTAAAAAGAAAATGTAATTCAATTGTAAAGAAATGTAATAATTGTTTATTGTAAATTGTTTAAAAAAAACAAATAATTCAAATAATATACGTACTCAAAGATAACTCATTTCAGGTACCTTTTCATAAAAGCTACATGAGTTAGCATTTTATTTCGGGTGGTTTATTGGTCAAATAAGATACTCACCGAACGCCTGCAAAAAAATCAAGTAGTTGGAATTTTGGTTAAATAAGTTACTTTGGTCGAATAAACTAGCTACCTAAATTGTCTTGTCAAACAAAGTCTAACTAAAAAGGTAATTGATAAGATAATTGAAAATTAGGAATTGATAAGGTAGTTGATTATATAAAAAAAAGTTTGACAAACTAATTAAAAAGATGAGTAATTTTGATGAAATGAGGTAAAGAGATGAAATTATTAAATAAGATACGTACTCACCGAACACTTGCAAAAAAAATCAGGTAGATGGAATTTTGATCAAATAAGTTACTTTGGTCGAATAAACTACCTAAATTTTCTTGTGATCAAATGCGACTCTAGGTAACATTAAAAGCTACCTAAAGTTTTTGTCAAATAAATAGAGTTCACATGCATACTCCACGCATGTCTCGTAATTAAATCCATGACTTCCAAGTCTATAACGGACATTCTAACCATTAAAGCACTAAAAGATTAATGGCTAATTGGGTAATAAATATTTAGTTAAAGTCATTGTTACATTCGTGAGCTATAATAATATTAATAGATTATAATAATAATCCATAAGTATATTTCACATTAGCATACATTTTATATGAAATATTAAAAAACATGACAATGAAAATTAAGTTTAGCTACCAACATATTTTCGTAGCTGAAAACTTAAATTAGATACTAAACTTAGTAACTTACTACTCACTTTGTTTTGTCTTTATAACTTTAGCTACCATTGTATTTCCGTAGCTGAAAACTTAAATTAGATACTAAATTTGCTATTCACTTTGTTTTGTCTCTATAAATTTACTATCAACGTATTTTCATAACTGAAAATTTAAATTAGATACTAAATCTGTTACTCAATTTGTTTTGTCGCTATAGTAACTATGTACTTAGATACTGATCAATTTCCGTATTTAAATTTTTTTATTAGATATTAAATTCATTACCTACTTTATTTAGTCTCTACAATACAGACATAATTAGCTACCATTTTAGTTTGGTCTCTTAAGTATAGACTAAATATATTTTTATCTCAAAATTAGTCGCTAAATTATATATTTAGCAACCGAGTTTTAGTCCGTTGCTAAACTAATATCTAATTTTTTTTCACTTGTAGTGGAGGTGAGTTGTTATTGACAATATAAAACTAGGGGTTAGAAACTATGAAAATGAATTGGTCCAACTAATAAATGATACTGAAGTACGTAAACTCTTGTTTCAGACGGTTAATTTCGCCTTCAATAAATAAGATGGAAGTTTGTAATCGTTCTATGTCAAATGTAGTCATAATGGTTCAGATAATGTCACAATTTATATTAACTTGTTTTTTAAAAATAATCACATTTGATTTTATAACGATCTCAAACCTCTATTTTATTGTTTTAGAATAAAATGGTCGGTCTAAAGGGAGACCAACTCAAGTAATTGAACCAAAGTTGGACTCTCTCAAAGGAAGTTACGTACTAAAGAGTAATGGGGAAATGTCAAATACCTGGATAAAAAGTTGTAGGCATTGAGGATAATAATTGCGTGAAAGAACAATTTAACGTTGACCTTGTAAATAAGCATGCATGTAAAATGTTTAGGCTGCAACTAACATCTATCCGTATTTGAATTCGAGTTACAATATGAATACGAACCCTAAAATGTGTTCAATACCAAGCTGACAATAATAAGCAATTCAAGTTATGAAAATTGAAACTCTCTATTATATATGACTATATGAGAGGTGGATATGTTCATTATGAGATCCCAATGTAACATAAGAGTACACAAGTTTGTAACATACACAAGTTTAAATGTGTGCTTGGGCAAATTCAATGAGTACAAAACGAAGTAGATTTAAAAACGTAATCAACGGAAAAATAAGCATTTATTAATATAAATGTTACAGTATAACTCCAATACTCTATAATGAACATATTAATAATAATTACGTAGTATTAGTTTATAATATGGAGCCATTCGTTGGAAAATATTTGTTATGGAATAGTCGTTACATAATACTTGTAGATGTCTTATCCTACGTTGTCTTATTTTTAGACAATTTCTTTTAAACGAGTCTCATTTTATTAATTTCCTTGTATTTAAACTTTATTTTAAAAGGGGAAAAAACATGATAATTTTAATACACATAAAATCAGACATGAAGATTGTATTAATTAAAATAATTGAAGTCCGCTAAATAACGTCGAGCACATGCAAAGGCATGTGGCCATGAAAGCACAACAGCTGCATGAAGCCGTGAAGGTTTGTGATGATCATGAGAAGTCGCACCAACGTTTCTTCATCCAAGTTGACATTTTCGTTCCAAATAATCATAAAACGAATCACATGAAACTATGCAAGTTCATATTCGGATCGGGTTCTACGCAATTCACAATTACGGAGTATAAAAATAATAGCTTCAAATATATCTAGACCATATATGTTACATTAATATTTGATCATTTCAAGATAAGTTAAAGACGAAACGTATTAAATATCGGAAAAATTAAATATAAAAAATCCTTAATTTTTTTGTTAGATTATTAGAATAAGTGGAAGAGACAGATATTCCATGGTGTAGTTAGATCAAATAATATGAATAATTGTCGGTGGATTTTAATGTGTATAAGGACAATGTCAAAGTTCCATTATTGTACGTATTATTATTGCCTATATTCTTCTATATTCTCTACTCATTCCAGTCAGAGTTTAGGAATGTAGGTGTTGATTACCCAAAGTCGTCATAAATTATTTTAAAATTGCGACGTCATTTTACTTTCAACTAATCAAGCCGATTCAAGTTGTACAAAGAAATACGCAAACTCATCATTACACTAATTTATGGAGTTAGTTTAACTTATAATAGTGACCATTAAAATCATAATTAGTAAGACGGATAAGTGACATAACTCCATAAATAAGTTAATTCAATAGTAAACACACTTCATAATAGGAGGTGTTATTGTGTTAGGACTTACTTGTTGATGATAATATATTAATATGCCCCTTTTTATTCTCATATGTGTGTAAGGGTATTATCTTACATCAGTAGATTAATAATGAAATGATGCTAATTTATAAGTGAATCGGCTACTCTATCACTAATTAGTTTTTAGGATAAAATCTCAATTGTTTATGAGTTGGTTTCATGCAACTAATTTTATAAGTGTTCGACATGGCGCAGTGGTAGCAGAATAGCACCACCATTGACTCTCCCTTGGTTGACCAGACGTGGAGTAGCAAAATTGCGCTCAGTGTTATATTCTCACTAATTCTTATCCTCTAAATACTCTAACTAAATCTATTTTAAATATATCTACGGTCAATTGGCCTCACTAATTAGCTATACTAATTGATAAATACGTATATACCGAAATAATTTACACAATATTCATCCGTCATTACCTACCTTATCTCGCAAATTCTTTACCTTCTTAATAACAGTATAATAATTTCAAACTCATTACTACCTCCTCAATCTCTAACATAATTAAATACATATATACAAATGTCGTCTTTATCAGTTTTCTTTACAAGGTTGATACGCATTTTGATTAGATTTTATATCTAATTTAAATCTATTAATAATGTCATAAATTATTCTTAATTATAAAGTATAATAAATAATAATAAATAAATAGTTAAGCCAAAAATAACTTAACTTATTAAAGTGCTTTTAACGGAAGTAACTTTTTTTTCTATCTCTTAATACATTACAACAATTAAATTAAAAATACTGTTAATTTATGAAAATATTTTATTTAGACTTCCTTTTAATAAATCAAAGAGTAAATTAATAATTACTCCCTTATATGTTTCAATTTCTAAAATTACTCCCTTATATGTTTTTTTTTAAAAGTTACTCCCTTAAATTGATCTCAGCTCAAATATTGCTACCATTTTTCAGCTCAGATGAGTATTTCCGTCAATTTTTGAATTTTATCTCCATTTCCCTAAATTTATGACCAAAATGCCCCTTAGTATTTGAGTATCTCGTTATAGCCTTTGCCCAAAACTTACTAATATCTTCATCGAAACTAATTCCTCACTATTTTACCCAATCTCTATCTTAATTAAAAGTAATTTCTCAATCTAATTGTTCAAGTTTTGAAATTTTCATTTTTTTGAAGGTAAGTACATCTTTGATTTGGGTATGTGAATCTTATTGTTGTATTGAATAGAAATTGAATTGAAATTAGGGTTCTTTATCTTCATCAAAACTGATATTGTATTGAATTTAAATTAGGGTTTCAAATTGATTTGGGTATGTGAATCCATCTTTGATCTGGAAAAAGAATCTGAAATTGTTTCATGTAATTATCTTTCTGATTTATATTGTTGCTGTTTTGCATAAACCATTAACGATTAACAATTAACTTACCTTCTTCCTCTTTGAATTCATTGTTGTTGTCTACTTCTAGCAATCACCTTAAATCTTTAAGTTAGGGTTAAGTTTATTTGAGATTAATTTGCGAAATTTGAGGTTTTCAATTAGAAATTTGGGTTTTGAATTACAAATTAGGGTTAGGATTTTGGATTTTCAATTACTGGGCAAAAGGAAAGGTGTTTGTTTGATGGGTTGGGATAAATACACTAAAGGGCAATTTCGTCCATTCTATAAATTTTTCACTGAAAAACGTAATATGTAGCAATATTTGACCTGAGATCAACTTAAGGGAGTAATTTTAAAAAAAATATATATAAGGGAGTAATTTTAGAAAACTGAAACATATAAGAGAGTAATTATTAATTTACTCTAAATCAAATATAAAAATACCTTGTTGTAACACGAATCTACACTAGTAATAATCACTTATTCTTCGATAACTTAGATCAAACTATAGCAAACAAGTCAGGATTTTGAGAAATTAAATGATTTTATATATAAAAGTTGATAAAATCAAAATCATTGGGATTTGTAAGTGTGATTATAAAATGAATGAAAATGATTAAAAAAAATTAAATAAAAAGGGAGGAAAGGAGATTAACTAAAATTAGTGGGCTGCGAGGACTTGTCTTCGCTGGGGGCGGTAGACCGTGTTTTGGTATTGGACGACTTTACCTTTTTTCTTTTCTATTTGTTGGTTTTTCTTTTCTTTTTAATTTAATAACAAAGAGGTTGTTGGTTTGGGTTTGACGCATGCTCAATTTCCTCAACTCGTACAAACTTTGCCTACAAAGTTATTAATCTTTTATTCAAACAAGGACCAAACCACTTATAAGTTATAATATAAGTTCATTTTATCCGTTTTAATGACACTCATTATCAATCGCCTAGCTAGACGCGATATGTATAATTGGGGTTGAAGATGAATTAAGAGCAAGTGCAATGGTGAGCTAATGCACTATTAGCTTGAATGGCCACATCATATATTTTAAGCTATATCATTTTAAGCAACAATTGCAAACAATGGTTTCAAGCTAGCTTAAATGTTTCCACATGAAACAAAAATTCCAACTTTTTTTTTTAAATAATTATTTTTTTATAAAAACTTTAATTTGATAGGTTGAAATTTTAGAAAGGTCCATTTGAGCTAGTAGCTTAATGGGGCTACTAGCTTGATCTAAGCTAATCCAAAAGTAGAGGTACAATGGTTTGGCTACTAGCTTATAACTTTTCATATTTGCAAGCAAGTCCCTTAGCTAAACCATTGCACTTGCTCTAAATATGGTATTAGAGTCTCGTAATTTTAAATTTCATAGAATCTCCTTTTAGTGGCTCTATGTAATATTAAAGACGTTTTAAATAAATGGAGATCTCAAATACTTGAGATTTGTATTGAGCTCCATCAATTCAGAGACCCGCTTCCGTGCTTGTGGCTGCACGGAGGGAGTCTTAGACGCCTTGCCAAGTATACATTCTAAGCATGATATACTACCTCCTATTCGGGATAACCCTCCATATTCGACATTGTCACAAAATTTAAGGGTTTGATTAAAATAAGCATAAAGTATTGTTGTGGGGTGAGATAATTGGAGAGATGATGAGTATTGTGGGATATTATTGTGAGTAAGGTGATTAAAATAAGTATAAAGTATGAGTATTGTGGAGGTATTGTGGTGGGGTGAGATAATATATATATATATATATATATATATATATATATATATATATATATATATATATATATATATATATATATATATAGAGGCGGGATCCGGTGAGTCCACCTAAATATTTGAGTCCATGAGTCCATTTGGAGTATCACAAGTTGTATTAAAAAATATCACGTTTTTTTTACACTACAATATCACAATGTCACAACCTTTTCAATACAATATCAAAGGAAACAATATCACACACTATATAAACAATATCACGAAATTTTTTCCAATACTATTTTTCCTGAAATTTTTTTTTCAAAATATTTTTTTCAAATTTTTTTTTTGTGATATTATTTTGAAGAACCGGTGATATTGTATTGAGTAATTTGTGAAATTGTAATGAAAAAATTTTCGAGAAAAAACGCCTTTTGTTAAACAATATCACGCACTATATTAAACAATATCACGAAATTTTTTTCCCATAAATATTTTTTTCAAATTTTTTTTTTCAATTTTTTCTCCCGAATTTTTTTTTTCCGAAATATTTTTTTCTCGATTTTTTTTTTGTGATATTGTTTTGAAGAACCGGTGATATTGTATTGAGTAACTTGTGATATTGTAATGAAAAAAAATTTCGAGAAAAAACGCCTTTTGTTAAACAATATCACACACAATATTAAACAATATCACGAAATTTTTTCAAGAACTTTTTTGCCCGGAATTTTTTTTTTTCAATTTTTTCTCTCGAATTTTTTTTCCGAAATATTTTTTTCTCGAATTTTTTTTTTTGTGATATTATTTTAAAGAACCGGTGATATTGTATTGAGTAATTTGTGATATTGTAATAAAAAAAAATTCGAGAAAAAACGCCATTTTATTAAAAAAAACGTGTTTGTTTTAAAAAAAATGCATACTAAAAAAGGGAATTTTTTTAATAAAGAAAATGTCATTTTAAAAGAAAAGGCAAAAAAAAGAAAAAAAAAAGTAATATTGAAAAAGAAAAAAACAAAAAAAGGAAAAAAATTTGATATTGAAAACACGTGATACTTTTTTATACAACTTATGATATCATTGTTAGACTCATGGACTCAAATATTTAGGTGGACTCATGTGATCCCAACTCTATATATATATATATATATATATATATATATATATATACATATATATACATATATATATATATACAGGGTTGGGATCCGGTGAGAACCACCTTACAATGAAAACCGGTGAGAACTCTTCCTTACGAAGTTTTTTTTTAAAAATTAATGATATAATTGGATTCGGCATGGAATTTTATGGCCAGAGAACATATTTCTTGGTCTAGAAAATAAATACTAGTGGCGAAAAAATGATAGATACGAAAACATAGATAGTAGGTGCATGCAAATAAATAAAACGTATCTCACCTTGATTTCCGTCACTAGTATTTATTTTCTAGACCAAGAAATATGTTCTCTAGCTATAAAATGTCATGCCGAATCCAATTATGTTATTAATTTTTTTTTAAAAAGTCCGTAAGGTGGAGTTCTCACAAAGTTCTCATTGTAAGGTGGTTCTCACCGGATCTCAAGTCTATATATACATATATTATATGTTATACATATATATACATATATATATATATATACATATATATATATAGTATAAAAGAAGAACCACTAGACACGTGACAACTCCACATTCACTCTCACGAATTGTTTTTCCCCGCCTAACTATTATCCCTATTTATAGAAATATTCTATTGACTAAATGTGTTAACATATGATATCAATGACTAAATATAGATGATACAAAATTTTGCAAATCATTCTTTGGATATTCTTTAATAATTAATCAATAGAATACACTAAAAAATCGGCAACTAATATGATGAATTTCCGTTTCCTTCTCATCTATATTAACTTTTGAAAAAAATATTTAGTTAATTATTAATAAAATACACGTCAACTAATCCGGGGAATTTCATTTTCCTTCCAATCGATATTAACTATGGAAAATAATAATATTTACATAATTATTAATAAACAATTAAACAAATACCCTCGGAAAAAAACGGCAACTAATCTTTAAATAATCAACCAAAGAAATACACTCGAAAAAGGGCAAAATAATATTTATTTAAAGAACCAATCAATAAAAATAAGCAATCTTGAGTCAATCTTTTATGAACAACAATGTTTTTATAACCATCCAATATACTGGATAAAATCCTTTATAAAATATATTATTATTATTATTCGCAAAAAGTTATTGAATAGATATAACACTATTAAGAAAAGTTGTATCATATATTTTATGACCATTATTATTATCAAATTGTAATCATAAAAAACTAACTACTAAATAAATTATAAATATAACAATACTAAACTTTATAGACGGAGTATACCCCAGCCCATGCTCTTCACTAATCAAAGAATAAAAGACAAACAAATCATTCAAAATTATACTATATTACGAATATGGTAAAACCGGTGTAGAATTTGATACAATAAATTATACTATTTCATAATATTTATGTGTATATTATTATGCAAGAGTATCATACGTCCATACTTATAGTTTTTGGGGAATTTTTTTTAATAGGGGTATATATAGTTAGCCTATAATTAGTCAATTATTTACGTGTGTCTTTCAACATCATAACCATGTTCTACTAAAGGTGTTAGGTAAAAAGTTTATATTAATTTAGTGTAAAAAGGTGTACAAAAAATCCAAATACCCTCACCAAAAATATGGGTATTAGTAACGAGTTTTAACCTTTAACTATTTAAAATAGGCGAAGCAAGAGAATTTATAATATATAACGAATAAGATTAACAATTGTTTAACAAGATTTACTATCAAATTAAATTAACAGATTAGAAAAAAAATAATTAGCAGATTATATAAAGTTTTATTATTTTCATGTTTTTAAAATTATAAAAATTATTATTTTATATGGGCCCATTTCTACCATATTTTTTAAAATTTAACTTCATACGATCCGTATCGTACTATATCCTTAAAAATTACACGGAGATGGTTGTGTAGTGTTAAAACATAAGGAAACAATGATCCATAAACATCATATGTATACCTCTTATGCAATACAATACTTATTTTACATGTGTACATTATAATTATAATTATTTGGATCATGTATATTGTGATTATTACTAAAGAATAATGATGTTAGTTGTGCAGGTAGAACCCCGATGGGGCGAGTATGGGTAGAGCATTCGCAGCGCAAATCCGTGATGGGTAATGGGACGGGATACCCACTTACACATCAAATATATTTGCATTTTTCATTATTTAAGAATTAATGATATTTTTAAAGTAATGATTTATAAAAGTTATGGGACGAGTGTATGTCGTTTACTCTCGAAGTTATCATCGATATGAAGTAAGATATGAGTATAATTAAGCATATGTGATTATGAATGCTTGGGTGAATATATCACACACGTGCATACAAAATTTTGACCGATTAGTATACCAATTATATATGAATTTTATCTGAATGTTAGGAAAATTATAAATGTTAAATCTCAGTTCATGGACCCTAAGATCCGACAAGAACGCCCACTGATCCTCCAACCAGAAATCCTTGGGAATGGTGGCGTTTAAGGAGGATGGATCGGTGCTGGAGACCCTTAGCCGATCTTTCAGGGTGGAGTCCGCAGCACAGGCAGAGGCTTTGGGTATCTTGTTTTCTCTCAGGTGGGCTCGGGACATTGGTTTACTTCATGTTCATATTGCTTCAGATTGTTTGGGACTGGTTGCTCAAATATGTGGGACTGAGGCGGGCGATCACCTGATTAAGGATGTGGTTAAGGACTTCAAGTCTTTTTATTGTTTTTTTCATTGTGTTCGCTTTTCTTTTATTCGTAGGCAGCTCAATCTGGTGGCCCATAGGCTGGCTACTAGAATGAACTCTTTGTTTTTTTTTTTTTTGGTACAAAGAATGAACTCTTTGTAAGATAGTTTCTTTACAACGAAAAAAAAAGAATGTGCAAAATGTTTTACATTCATACTATAATATTGAATAAAAGTATAGCTATAAATTTCAAAAGACTATTTATGCATGCTCGTGTAATTTTGCACGGGTTTTAAGCTAGTTAAAATATATACTTGTATAAAATTTTACCAAAAAAAAGAAATAGGGAAAGTATTGTAAATTGACGAAAAAGAAAATAAAAAAGATTATTATGAATTGGAGTAGTATGTGATTTCATTGTGAAATTAGGCAAATCATAGTACACATGTACAACAATGCTTTATCAAGTAGAAAGTACTAGAATGTTTACCCGTGTGTTGCAGAAACTAAATTAATTTGCGTTAAATTTAGAAGTTTTCAGGCTACGAATCATTAATCAGTCTATACATATGGTACTTTGGGGGTTGCCCTTTGTTTGGAGAAAATGGGAGAGAAAGGATGGAGATGGGAAGAGAGGAAAGGGAAAGTGGGGACAACGATTCCATTGAAATCATGAATATTTTGGTTTGGTGGAAACTGGAAAGTACGGGATATATTTTTCCTTCCCTTCAAAATAAGGATGTCAATTGTCAATCCACAAATTCGGGTAAGCTAAATCTACATCCCTGATCCCTCATCTAACTGTTTTTAAATTTCACCCAACCTGTTCATCAAACTTTTTTTTTTACAGTTGAAAACATATGGCTAACTGGCTAAGTCATAAATTGCTTTTTTTGCCGCATTATAAGCATCATAGTTATCACACCTAGAAATAAAATTAATACAAAATCAGTGAAACAATTAGATTTGTTCAACTTAGATTTGAACCCCACATAGGTATTTCTTTTTAAAAAAATGTTAAAAAATGTATCTGAATTCTCAAAATAAGAAATTTTTTTGTTTAAATGTATCTAACTTATCAAAATTGAGCACACTTGGAGTTCATATATAACTAGTTTTACGCCCGTGCAAAATTTGCACGGATTTTCTACTTAAGTTTATAGAAAATATTTAACTTTCTATATAATTATAATATAAAATTCCAATAAAATACCTATAATAATAATCAAATATGAATGATAAACCAAATTAACCATTTATGTGGTAATAATATTCTCGGCCCATTTTAATATTATGGCACTTTACCATTTTAGTTACGGGTGAACAAAACCGTATACCCGATATGGTTTTGAAAACCGTACCGGGTATACGGTTTTAAAAAAACCCAAAAATTACTATACGGATTCGATACTGTTTAACCGTATATACGGTTTTAAAAAAACATAAAAATCACTACACGAATCCGATTACCTCTAATGAAGGACTAATTGTTTATCTATTGATATAATTTAGTAAAATACGTCATAAAATAACATTAAGATTGGAACTTGAAAGAGGAACTTTGTATTTTAAAAAAAGAATTATATAAAAATTTCCTTTACGAATATAATTTTAATGGAATGCTCTATAATCTATTCAACATAATTTTATAACTTATTTATTTTATAGATCTCAACTTCAGATTAAAAAATTTATACCTTATTTATCAACATTTTTTTTAAAACTCTTTATTCAAAAATATTACAGTTTTGGGATATCCCAAGTATTTATAATTAGGAGATTTATAATCTTTAAAGTATAAAGGGTGATTTATAATCTTTAAAGTATGAAAGGTTGTAAAATAATATAACACATTTTTGACATAATTTATCTTGTTTTGAGGAGTATTTTTAGGCCAAAATCAGGTGATTTTACTTCTATACTAAAATTAGTTTTTGTAGATTTTTTTTATTTGTAGACTAAAACCAGATTGTACGAACCATAATTTGATTATTTGATATGTTTTGGGTATTGTATAAAAATGTGTATGTTGATAATTAAATAAGTGTAAAAGTTTAGAGAGTAAATAAGAGTACAATTAAAATGTAAATTGAACGTGGGGTTTTAAGAAAAAAAAAAAACTTTCCTCTCCCTAAAAATAAGGAGCTAATGAAAACAATCTAAATGTTATTCCTTTTATAGTAAAAGGATTTATCTATTATTCAATATATTATTTGATCATTTTAATAATGTACCAAAAAATAATATAGAATTATACATTTTTAAATAAATGTTAAAATAAAGAGAATATATAACAAAATTTTAATTGTAAAGGCATAAAATAACTAATAAAAGTTAAAATGATAAAAATAATTTACATGTAAAACTAACATTTTTTTCACAACTTTATTATTTAAGGTCTCAATATAAAATTTAGAACAAGACTCCAAATATTATGGGTTACCCACTTACCCCTGCGTCCAAATAACTTGAAAATAATCCACCCAAAATGACGAGTCTCGGCTAGAATTCTTGCAAACTCGAACAATCTGAAACAAATCTATTCGATCCAAACCTAACCAGATTGACCCGTTTACCGGGTCTACACATACAATACTATTACATTGTTTATTGGATTGACTAAAGTAGAGTTTTGGTTTTATGATCTCCCAAAATGAGTCTCAGTTTAAACTTTCTTGATCCATACTCAATCCTTGTTAGTATCTTACATTGGCCGTGTACCTAAACCGAGTAGAAGACTAAAGTTTCCTATAATCGGATGTAAGGATATCATCTTACTACCAAAAAAAGGGGTACAGGATATTGCAAAATCTGAGAGTAGTTATAAATTTCTTTAATAATATGGGACCAGTAGTTTTAGCAATAAGTTAGTTCATTTATTGACTCCCTAACAATGGAAAATCCACAAATTCCAACTTCTTATTTAAGACGGCATTATTATCCGTCTTAAACTTGAGACATGTTAAAAGTATACCATATCACTTATAAATGTTAGACAAATATATTTCCTTTTCTTACGAGTTCTTATATATTATAGAAATGGAATACTCCCTCTATTCATATCCACTTTGCACTTATTCCATTTCGGTCCATTCGAATCCACTTTGCACCTTTCCTTATTTGGTTGTACTTTTAATACTATAATACTATAAAAACACTATTAAGGCCCACTTTTTCAACACAATACTAACACTTTACACCTATTTGTTGTACTTTTATTAATATTTTAACAATGCGTAAAAACCCGTGCATAAAGCAAATGTACCAAGTGGAAATGAATGGAGGGAGTATATCTTATCCATTTTAAGCTTAAAATAAATAGTGCGTTTTTAAAGGAGATTTAGCGGTAAAAACATAAAACATGTCACAAGTCACAAGGAGGCCAAACTATGACCTATAAATTAGCTATGTATGGAGTACATAACAATCAAGGAAACCACAAATTAAAGATGCAGTTAGTCTTGCTTGTGACGGGTCGGGTGGAGAGACGGATAATGACACTAACAAAACGAATAGGGGGACAAGGTGGGGTACCCCATGTGCTTTCCTCTTTCCTCTAAATGGCCATTTTGTGAGACAAAATGGTATCCGTCTTCTCCTTATGACGGATACCCTCCGTCTACAATGAGAATTTGTGTTAAAGATGTCGTCACTGACATATTTGAGGTAATGTTTGTCAGATACGTCCCCTACAACGCAAGATATCTACATGCTAGTGTTTTAAACATAAATTTAGATTTGTCATTTAATTTGTGGATGTGCTTCTTCCCTTCTAATTTTGTGGTTTCAAATTAATGTTTTTCAGTCTAAGAAAATCGTCAAATTTTATAAAAAAAGAATCAGTATTTATGCAATGATGTGGTATGAAATTGCGAATTTTAAATAAATTCAATAGATGTTAATTACTCCATGGTGAGGAAGAGTTTGTCACCTGTTGAGATTAGTGGTTGACTTGATAAACGCATTGGTAAAGTATGTTATGTATATTTCGGAGTTTAATCGATGGATGCATCATAATAAGAAGCACAAATTCTCACTCAATACGAAAGTATCGATTTTAAGTTTAAAACGAGTTAAATAATTATCCATTTGTATAAATAAGACAAATATGTTGATGTTTCCTAAACTTTTTCATTTTTGCTTATTCATACGAGTGGTAACTTGATCCGTCTTAACTTAAGACGGATATATTTATCTTAAAGGAGAGTTATTGAATAAGAAGATAGTGGTTGCACTTTCCAATTAAAATTACTAAAACATTGACCTTCATCTGAAAACATCGGGATAAGTTAGAAATAAGAGTATAAGACACTATATTCGTATGGTATACAAATACAATCCACCTAACACAACATGTAATTTGTGGATTTAATTCAACCTTGCAGACTTTAGGTACTCTTGTATGTCTCTCGTGCCGCACATCCTAACATAAGACGCTGTTTGACAAAATTATCTTTTAAAAATTAGTTGAAATTTAAAAAGTATATAAAATTTAAAAAATATCTAAAATTTAAAAAGGTAGCTGAAAAACTAGTGGAAAATTAAGACCCGATAAGGTAAGGTAGTTGATTTTTGTTAAAACTGTTTGAAAATTAGCTGAAAAAATAGCTGATATTTGATAAAATGGCGTAAAAGAACATGATTTATTATTGCAATAGGTCTCTCTTACGACGTGTATATCCGTTACAAATTTGCGACGGATCATATACAGCCACTTGTTTAAATAAGACAAAAATAAAAGTGCATGAATAACCCCAAATGTTTTGTCTTTATCTCCTAAAATGGGTTTTATTGGACCCATCACAAGCTTGCGATAGATAATACCGTCACAAATGAGAATTTGTATTATTATTGATATTTTTTACGTTTTTACTATTATTCTATTGTTATTATTGTTGGCGTTGATAATATTAAAGTTATAATGAAGTTTATTCAATATATTTACACAAATCTTTAACATGTTTGAAAGAGAATGAAAACAATAATTAATATATGACGATTAGGTAAAAATTCAAAACAATATATTCTCGAAAATATACTTTATCGATACAAAATTAGTTTTTTATTAAACTCATGCACATAAAAAATATTAATTAAGTTTCACCCCAAATTAAAGTAGCAATATTAATCATCGTGGATGCTTTTCATATTCATCGACTGCGCAAGGTACGGTGTGGGTAGGGTGACGGAGCAATCAGGTGCTTGACTTTTAGGTTTTGAAAAACTTGTTAATTAAACGGTTGTACAATGTTCATAGCAATTGAGTTTGATTTTTGTTAATTGACCTAATAAAACTTGAGGGTAAATAGCTAGATAAAATGAATCAGGTACCTAATTTTTCAAATGCTACACGAGGTATTATTTTATTTCAGGTACATTTTTTAGACAAAAAAGCTAGTTGCCAAACATTCCAAAAAAACAAGGTAATTGTTTTGGCAAAAAAAAATACTTTCGGCAAATCAGGTTCCTGAAATGTACTGTCAAACGGAACCTAACACAAAAAATTCAATGACTGAAAGGACAGTTATTGCTACTGAGTAAATTTAGGGGTGTTTACTAGTCGGAATCGGGCCGGGCCAAATTCTCTGGATCAGATTATATTAATATTGAACCTGTTAGTTTTGGACCAAAAAGCGTGGACCGGACCAAATGGACCAAAGCCGATAAAACATTATTATCATTGAGATAGTTTAACATATAAAATTAGAACTTGAGAAGTTCGTAACAATCGAAATAAGCAACACAAAGTAGAACATAAAAATCAGTAATATTAAGATATTTTTCTTATATTAGTTTGGTTTATAGTCCGGTCCCAGTCTATTTCGTTTGGTCCATGAGCGGACCAAAACCAGAGTAAAGTAAAATAGGTGGACCATGAACTAGGGCAGAGTTTGGATCGGATATCCGATCTGCAACCCTACTTCGGATCGGATATCCGATCCGATCCGAAAATCCAAATTTTTAGTATCCGAAAATTTCGGATCAGTTATCCGATATCCGATATCCGCTCTGTGTATTTTATATATTGTCAAACTGTAATAAAAAAGAAAACTAGCGTAATACTAATTTCATTCGGTATATATTACAAAACATAAACCCGCTACCTATCAAGGAAAACTAGCGTAATATTGTGGATATTGGATATCGGATAACTGAAATTAGCTAGTACTTAAAATTGTGGATAGGTTTATTTACGATTTTGTGAAATTAGCTAGCACTATTTATGGATCAAATCTCGGATACGGATCGGATATTAACGGATATCGGGTATCTGATCCGATATTTGATATATGATCCAATAACTTTCGGATATCGGAAATCCAAATTTTTAAACCTGATATCCGTATTTGATCCGATATTCAAATATTTCGGATACGGGTATCCAAATCGAACCACTTTTCGGATCAGATATCCATTATTTCGGATCAGATACGGATCAGATATCGGATATTTCGGATAATCGGATTTTTACTCAGCCCTACCATGAACCGGACTAAAGAAAACCCGGTCCGGTATGATTTTAACCAAATGGTCCGATCAGATGTCTAGTCTTTGATCTAGTGTTTCATTATATATTAGTATGAAATTTTAAACAAGATAACAGGTTACTGCATGTCTAGATTATTATGTTTTAAACGTTTATGTGCCAAATAAAACCAACAAATACAGAAAAATTAAAACCTTGATAAATAATTCTACTCTGAAATTTCCGACAAAGACAAAAAAACATGGTACAGTAAATGGTAGCAAATAATTTGCACGTTCTTTGTAAAGAAAAAACAACAAATCAGAAAATGCAAACAAGTAAGTGCACGATAGCAGGCAGGCTATTCAAGCTGTTGTTTATTTGAGTCTTACAATCATATCATTAACATCAACACTAATTATTCCATTTTTTAGAATAATCTTTACATTATTGGATACCATGTTTTCTTCCATTATACCGTCTTATAAGACCAGGTCGTGAAGGAGGCTGCGATCTTGTTGTCTTGATAATGATGTAATTAAGTAACTAATTTTGGCGACTTTGAAAATTTGAAGGTCAATTTGTGACCTTGACGTAAGGTGGTGACCTTTAACGTGTCAAAATATTATTGGCTTATTAGGGGTAGAAAATGTAGTAAATGATTAGACATATTGAAAAATGGAAAATAAGTGGAAAATTATTGGGTTGATTTCCTAGGTCGTGATCTTCTACTTAGGAGGAAGAATGTTGGTCAAGATATTAAGTATAAAAACGTTAATGACCCAATTAGTGCAATTTTTTGCTTGGGATGGTCTTGGGACAATACCACATTTTTCTGCTTGGGGACAGTCTAATGGTCTTGGGACAATACCACAATACGATTTTATGCTTTGGCTAATAAGCCTATAAGAGGTTTCACAATAACGATACTTAAATTTCCAAAATCGAGTCCAATAGCAAAATTACCCAAATCAATATGGACCTGATCTGGATCCAAAATTTACAATTGAAAGTGAATGGAAGTGGGACCAAAACATTTTAAATATCCACCCCAACTAGAAGAGATATTCATACGCATTACACCGTGGATATCCATAATCCCACACGAAGCTCAACTGCTATAAAAATGCGACCACGAAAGGTTCACTCTTATGTTAACATGGACAAGAAAAAGGCCATCTCGCACAGCTTGATGCGTTGGCCAGAGGCTTGCTAACTACTTCAGGGTGATAGCAATGTCGTCTTTCCATAACTTAACACAGAACTACATCAGAGCTCACTGAAGGCTGATACAAAGGGACAAGTTACTATGCATATGACTTAACCGTAGACAGACTAATAACAGCACTAAACGCATTTAGCTCAAACATCACATCCTCTTTCTGGGTGAACAGATCTCGACTAAGTGTTCCCAAGGATTAGCAAGGAGTATAACAATGTGGCAAATAAAGCTGTGCCATAATTTGGTGAAGTTGCCAAAACAATATCCAAGTATCAAACCACTCAAGTGAGACAGACATGTACCGAAAATATACGCACTTGTACTCGAACAAAACTCGTTTATATTTGATCATAAAATCACGAATATTTAGGAAGTGCAATAGCAGAGGCTAGCCACAGCACCACCAAGCATTCTCAAATGAAAAAGAAACCAACGTTGTACAGAACAGCAAAACACAAGAGTTACGTTCATCCATCTAACCTACCAACTAACATTGCAATGAATATAGATTACAAATACCTAAACAACTGAGTGAGCACCCGCAATATCTTCAAAAGCTCCCCTTGCACAGAGGATAAGTATCACGCAATCAGTGGGAATATGAAACAGACACCCACCTCAAATTGCTGCATCAAACAGCATTTCTCAACACTGCTCTGACTCCTCCAACAACCTTGTAAAGACAACAACTAGATTTCATTATTAGAATGCAAATTCTCAATCGCAATCAGAACAGGCCAAAAATACTGTCAAACCTGTTTTTTTTTTTTTTTTTGCAGAATGACACAGAACAGCAATATAATACAAGAGAAGAGATTTGAATGTGCAACGCAAAGTTTTGGAGTGCTTGGCATGTCTATTTATGTCAAATTTCATACTTTCGGTCTTAAATGAAGTGTCAGTTTAACTGTTTACACGCCACAGGCAGAGTGTCGAAGTTATATAGCATTAACAATGGAACATTCAGATGCTAAATACATCTTGCACAAGCCAACTTACACCTTCCATCAGTAAAAATGTCATAAAAATAAAAAAAACAAAGCATTAAAACCAACATGAACAACAGCATGATATTTACCAAGAAGGAAAAAAGAAAGGGCTAAAATAAATAAGGATATTATGTCATACCCATATTCAAGCCTGGTTGCAAGAGGCACCATATGCTTCACATTAAAAGCGCCTTGGTTTTGTTTCTGCCACATTCACTCGAATATTTCTCCCATTGAAATCCTAAATAAATGAAAAAGGTTATTATCATACACACGAGAAAAGAGTTCATCACTAGAACAGTACAACAAAACCACAGTTAGAGAATAAAGCAAAAGCGCAAGCAATAAAAACTAGAACGTGCATCAGTCAAGCATACACTGTGATCTAAGACACTATTCCTTCATGCCTTCCAAGTCCTAATACGCAGTAGATATCATTACCAAAAGGAACTTTTATTATGGATAAGACATGCAAATCAATTGACACCCTTTGGCTCTCGATTATAACTGAACAAAGCAAGAGGCCAAGCTTCTTTTTCTATTAAGTACTAATCAATCCCTGGTTTTAAAAGGCTTAAAAGACACACAAACAAATTTGCATCTTAAAATACAAATTTGTGTTATAATACATTTATTTGGGTTTGAAAGAGGACTTACAAGTCAAAGAGTAGAAGCTAGGGATAATGTGGCAAAGAGACGAGCGTAATAAAAGAACTAGATTAAAAAGCACACAAACTGCATCATAGGGTGCCTCCAAGGTGTGCTTTTGTGCATTATTTCAAGGCACACCGGGGCCTTTTCGCAATTGCCTCATTGAACATTGAGCTTTAGCGTTCACAAGGCAAGCTTATATAAACTAAGAGTAAACCCTCTAAATACTGCTGACATATAGTAAGATTAGTACAACTAAGCACTGTACGCCGCTATTGGCGGAGAGCCTCTGCGGCAGTGGGGTATGTTTACAAGTAAGATGTTAAAAAGATAAAGATATTTCTAAGGTTGAATACATGAGATTTTAGATAAGAATCAAAACATGGTAAGCAACCATGATTGCGTCTTAGAGACAAAATTATGACCGTCTTTGCAAGAATATCAAAATCAAGGCCATACAATTTTGAAGTTGGGTTAACACTAAGAGCTTCCTCAATTTACTCATAGTTAGCTTAAAAGCATGAAATCGTAGAGAGGCTCTTACCACACCATCCAAGGATTCAATCGCATCATTGACCTCCTCAGGTGTACCATAGGTTACAAACCCAAAACCTCTTGAACGACCACTGTCTCTGTCATATATAACTTTCGCGTCCACAACATTTCCCTTTTCACTGAATAATTGTTTTAGAGATGAATCATCAACATCCCATGAAAGATTACTGACGTGTAGTCTGTTATTGTTGTCAAAACTTCTTCCACCACTTCTAGGGCTAAAGTCATCCCTTTTTGGTGGTGGAGGTCCAGCATTCACCCTCAATGGTCTACCATCAAGTTCCTGTTATTTATCACAAATGTTTAGAATGTCAAAGTTCCGAATTTAACCAGACACAGACACATTCCCCGTTCAGAATTGTTAACCAAGGGGATGATTCTAACAGTGACAAGGTGAAACTTTATTCGAAGATGCCTCCTCATTCATCACAAGTGTGTGAGAACTGAGAAGACAAAATTAGGCACTTACATAGCCATTGAATTGCTCAGCCGCTGCTTTCACTTCTTCACTTGAAGACATGGTCACAAACCCAAACCCTCTGCTTCTCCCAGTAATTTTGTCATAGATAACCTGCGCCCATCATAAACTTAGAGCCTCGACATAGAATTAACCAAAAGAAACACATGACTAAGCATGTCTTAAAACAATCTCTCATCGTAATGAAAAACATTTACATTATCGTCCTTCTCTAAATAACCAAAATATACACCACTGCAGAATCTATCAATATCCTCTTGAACTACAATTCTTCACAAAATACCGGAGTACCAAATAAACGTTCAAGTAATCTTTATAAACCTATACTATTTGCAACCAGAAACAAATATCACCATACCAATGAACACAGTGGCCACAAAACTTTAAATATACACTCAAGAAAACAAGTAAATTCAGAATCAACTTTACATAACTTGCATGTGCTTTTCAAATTTGACAAATGCACGGAGAACAAGTGAAGAACGAAGCATTAGCCAAGATTTTAACTAAAACAAAATATTACTAAAGCAAAGAACACATGAGTGACATAACTGGCCTATAACACTTACGAAACAGACAACCGTAAACTACAGTTAAAACATTTCTACCAAATATTCATAATCCTACACATGTAACATTCAAATGTTGTAACTTTATTACATGAATTACAAAATTTGAACACTACCCATCAAATTTCAGCACATGAGAACCTACTCCTTTGTCATAGTCATTTGTTTACCTTTTATATTCTTCGATGGAGGTATTTTAATCGAAAGAAAACAACTGATTGGGACGGCGAGGCGAGAGTATTAGGTTGTCTTTCATAATTCATATGAAACAAGCTCATTAACCTCATTACTACATGAGTAATACACAAGGATAATTATGAAGTCTCATGTGACAGACGTCTCAAACAAGGCTATCTGATTCTAGTTACAAGGCCATAATAGACAAACTAACAATAGAGCTTTGGTCCCAAAATAATCTGGGGTCGATTAACATGAATCATCTTTTCAACTCTAAACACCCTAGATATAAATTGAAACCTTTGACATACAAATTTTTAACCACCAGCATATACCCATCAACAAAATCCACAATTAAACCAATAAAACCAAAATGATTACAACTTTCTAAGTAATACAAGTACATAACTTAAATAATTCAAATTAAATAGACAAAATTGAGTATTCACACCGTCTCAATCATTTATTTATTTACCTTTAATTTTAATATTCTTTGCGAGGCCTATTTAAACTAAAGGCAAACAAATAACTGGAACGAGACGAGTATTAAATTACGAAAAGGGGGAAAAGAAAACAACCTCAACCATTTCGACGGTACCAGCACTAGCAAACAAACCAGCGAGCTCAGAGCTATCAACATTGAAAGGAAGATTCCCAACAAACAGCTTTAAATCAGGTGAAAACTGTTGCTCTCTTTCTTGCTGTACATACTCGTCCGATACGGCAACGTTTCGGACAAAACGGGTAGAAAGGGGTTGGAAAGGCTTGGTTAAGGAAGGAAATGAAATGGTTTTAGAAGAATTGGGTTTAGAGAGTAAGCAGGAAGTGTGGAGTTTGGAGAAAGTGTGGAATTTAGGTGTTATGGAAGACATTAACAAAGATGTCGTGGAAGCCATTGTTGATAGAAATGAAGAGAAAGGATTAGATGATAAGGTTTATGGGAGAGGAGAAGAGGAAGTGTGGGAGATGATAAGGTTTATGGGAGGGATTGGGGATATTTATGTTGCTCTATTTGATGTGTCTACCACTTGGTAACTTGATATTTGGATGTTTCGGCTGATATTTTGGCTGATTTCTGCTTCAGGCCCATCTCTCTTTTATTCATTCAGGCCCATCTCTCTTTTATTCATTCAGGCCCATTTCCCCATCTCTCTTTTATTCATTCAGGCCCATCTCTCTTTTATTCATTCAGGCCCATTTCCCCATGTCTCTTTTCTATTTGTGACTTTGTGGATTGTGGCTACCATAGTTACTACAAAATGAACATGAATACCAAATGGTCACGTAATTAGAGTAGGCATTTTGCGCCATGTCAAGGCGGGCACCACAAATTCGACCCGGGCATGCCAAAAAAAATGAGCTAGCTCGGGCCTGGCACCACCTGGTAAGCAGGTCGCAGCGCTAAAACTCAAAAAAATCCGTGCCTAAGCCCGATCCGGCACGATGATTCTGATAGATGAACCGTCTCAACCAAAACCTTAAGGTGATGGTTGAGGCCCAACTATTATTAATATTCCTAATATGATAGATGAACCGTCTCAACCAAAACCTTAAGGTGATGGTTGAGGCCCAACTATTATTAATATTCCTAATATGATAGATGAACCGTCTCAACCAAAACCTTAAGGTGATGGTTGAGGCCCAACTATTATTAATATTCCTAATACGCTCCCTCACTCGAATGCCCATTGGGCTTGAAGAGTGGTTAGTTTGCACAGGCCCCCCATACCGTGTGCTGGGTTTTCACTTCGTGAGTTTTCGAGGGGTTTTGAGGTCGCCAGGATTCGAACCCGTGACCTTTGGTCACACTGGCTCTGATACCATGATAGATGAACCGTCTCAACCAAAACCTTAAGGTGATGGTTGAGGCCCAACCATTATTAATAGATTCTAGGGGTAAATAATTAAAAACCAGGAAGAATACTCCAAGGGGCGGATAGTCTCCTATATAGACATACAGGTATCGTGTCGAAGCTACATAATAGATTCAAACCCATGACCTTTAGCGTATGTGTCAAGTGCTAAACCATTAAACCACTTGTATTTATTGTTAAATTTTGTACCAAAATCTATTATATTTTACAACTTTAAGTCATTATTTTTAGGATAAATTACAAATAACCACCATGTATTTGCGTATTTTTACAAATTACCACCACGTATTTATTTTTTTACAAATAACCCCAAACTTTTACAAATACTCCCCGATCACCATCGTATTTAAATCCCGAACACTTTTTTTTCCTATTTTCCGTCTTGTTAAGTTATAATTTATGTAAAATATCAATACTAGCCTCCCTAATTACATAAACCTACACAAACTAATTACACATATATATACACATATTCATGTTTCCCCAATTTCTCAAATCACATTAAATTTTAAACCCTAAATTCCAAAATGCCCAAATCATTTTTCAAAATTACATCCAAAATATGTTAGTAATTTCAAGAATGTTCTTTATATTCAAATTATTGTGGCGTGGAATTTATTGGACTCAGTGAGTAAAACTAGAGCTGATACCACTTTCACTTAGTGCCTCATCTTCCAAACTTAAAACTAAAGCTTCAACACTTTCACTTGCTGCCTCATCTACCAAACTCAACAAGGAGGTACCAATTAATCTTCCAATGTCAGTGTTTTCAGCTACGCTCCGTAGTAGATGTTTAATGTACTGAACTTCGACCTCTCTCTTTACATCTAATCGCCTTGAACTGTTTGTAGCACTCATCATTCTCCGGTTCACCTTGAACTGGTGGAAATGGAAAATAATTTGGGGAATTTTAGAATTTAGTGTTGGAAATGTAACTAGGTTTGTGACCCGTGAAACTCACGGGTTTATCTGTTTTAGTTTTATTCTTTTATCGTATTGTTAAGATTTGACCGAGCAATTAGTTTATCCATTCAAGAAGATATAGTCTTCAAATACATGAAATTCGATAGTTAATGTCTTATTTCTTTGACAACTCATATTTATTTTTAAAGCTACTAGTTGTTGTATGGCGCGCTGAAGCGCGCCATACCCCAAGATAGGTATATCAGCATAGTTTAATTCTTTAAGCGTAGTAAGCTCACGAAAGTCACTATAATAAACACGCGCAATTGAGACCAATTTTTTCTTTGTGACCGCCTCTATGAGGGGTCTAACCGCCATCTCGGGTCAGAATCTTAACCAAAATTTCATTCAGGGCACTTTGTATGTGAAAGATTGAATCCATATTCATTAAGGTTGTATCAAAATAGAGCGGAGTTTCCTTTTTTCAAATGACTTTATTGGAGACACAGTCCAATATTTTCTTCATGATTTGAAAAAAACTAAAGTTTTGCCATTCAATATCAATATTCTTTGCTAAATGTGCACATACCCTAATTCTATTCCGAGATCGAAAATTAAGTTTGAAATACATCAAAGTTACCGCTAAAATTTTGTAAGAATGTTGGTAAAGTATGAAATTCACTACATGATCGAGTTCTTGTAAAGTACTTAAAATTGAAAAACTTGAGTAGAGTGTGCATTTTAGAAATGTCTTTTGTTCGACAGCATTGTAAAAAACTTGGTATACGGCACACGCGGTACCCCTAGATTTTTAAATCGGCGCAATTTATTTTCATATATATGCTTTAATGTGATGTGTATATTACATCTTTAGGTGTATGCTGAGCTGAGCTTTACATTCAGAACATTTGTACCTGCAATTGAGAAAACAAAAGGGTTAAATATTGGGATACATTTCCGTGCAACATTAGGTACCGTCTAATTCTTCTCGACTTATCTGGATACATTTTACAAGTTCCAACTTCCTAACAATCCTTTTAGTAAAATAAAATAGCAAATTCTAAGGACACTCAATCATTTCCATCTAATTTTTCCTTGACACGATCATGAAGTTTATCACAATTATATGAAAATGTAAAAGAACCAACTATAACAGCCAACAACAATACACCCAATATAGTCTTGAAAATTGGTGCTCAAATTTGTGTGTATTCCATTCCTCCATTCCTCTTCTTTGACTCTCTGTTCCCTTTTCCTCAATCTTACTACAGTCTATAATGTGTGTTGTGTAGGCTTCCATGCAAACCGTGTGAGCTGGGTTAGTTTCACTCCATTAATTCTACTATTTTTTCCTTATTCTCCATCTTTTTTCTTATTTGCCCTTTACCTCTCTTAATCGTCTTAATTTAAGACGATTCTTATACCCGAATTGAATAAAGACGGAGATATCTTAATTTAAAATGGTTTAAGCAAGACTTCCTGTTGTTTCACTGTTTTTACCTTGTTATTATTATTCTTCTGCATCATTAATCATCAATCATCAATTAATATTTTTTCTATATTTTTAACTGAATTTTCCATTTTATTGCAGTCTTACCGTTTCTTAAACTTTATTTCTTTCAAAGTCTTAAATTTGCATAATGTAAAAATCCAAACTTTTCGATTGATGAACATTAACTGTTTACAAAGTGTCTCTTTTTTGTGGTTGTTCATGAATTGTTGAGAAAATCTTCCCTTTTTGAGAATTTTAAAAGGTTCAAGTAAAAATGGCAGAATTATCTGTCCATTTAAGAATTACAAGAGAAGCATCTATGAGACCTAACAAAAGTCAACCGACTTGAATAATCTTACCGATCCTCAATCAGACTCAACGAGAACAATAGGAGGTAAAACAGACTTAATATGTACAATATGTGCAACTGATGCATCCAATCCATCTATGTCATTTGGACTATCTTCTTAAGTCTCTGCTATATCAAACCTTGTAATAAAGCAGATCGAGATCGTAAGAATGACTATACTGATTCAAAGTTTTGAGGTTTCTTAGTACTCGAATATTAAGTAAAAATTTCTGAAGAAGCGGGCTTACATGTAGTGCAGGTAAATCCACCAAGCATTGTCACAAGTCGAGTTGGTGCGGTAGGACAAATAAACTTAACTTGCACACACATCACACATATATCAGTTGAAATTTCACTGATTATGTTACAACTTTACTATCGAAATGAAGAATCGAGTTTTAACATCGAAAACAAGGATTCTTACATTTGGAAGAGGCAGTGAATAGCCAGTGATTCCAAGAGCTGGCAGACACTACAGGTACAACAATAACCCAAATCAGCACATTTCTTCGTTGTCTCAGAACAATACGACATATGAAAGCAATTGCACAAAAGGCATAACTTAGCACACACGCGTTAGAAAAACCATAGTTAACTTAAATATGTTCGTCATCTATCTAAGGTTGTCAATTAAGATTTCAGGTTTATTTCACCGACTTATTGTTAATGGGTGGGTCTTACTGATGAGACCGTCTCATACAACATCAAAACGAGCTAGTTAGATATTAAATGATGAGCACCTTGAACTAATTTCACCAAGTCCATGTAGCCAAATTACTGTGGCAAGATGCCTTCATCTAGGCCTAACAACTCGTGTCCTCCCGAACCCAAATGTTCTCCTATCTTGTCTCGAACCCGAATTGATAAAAAAATAAACATATCTTTTAACTTCGATAAAAATGTACATTTGTAAGATCCCACAAACAAAGTCAGCATATGTAGACATATATTCAGATAGCAACAATATAGTGCTAGTGTGTTTTACTCTTCATTTAAGTTTGCTACTCACTTCTTCCTTTTGGGCATTTTCACTCCTCACTTAACTACAAGCTTGTGCTTTGGGTATGTCAATCTTCATCCACCGTCTCTTCTTACAATCTTACCAGTCATTCTTATCTCATCCATACTCTCTCTACACTTTCTTCATCCACTGTCTTTTCTTATAAAAGGTAATAAGTAAGAATACCTGATAACATAAACTAACCAAATAATCAAAATTTGTAATTAAAATACCATAAAATAGGACTCATAGAACAAAACGGAACGCCATGACCCTAATGAAATTACCAATAAGTAATGTAGAAATGTTTCAAAAGAGATAAAATAGGCAAAATGCCAGGAATGTCTCCCTCGAGTTCAAGCGTAATGCATGTAAAAACAAACCTAATTTATTAGAATCAGATCAAATATAAAGAAAAGTCTTTCAATAAAGTAAAATCTAATTCAATTCTACATAGTTACGATTTCGAATAATGCTGCTAAACAATTACTACATTGTACGCGAAAACGCTAATTGAACAAACCTAATACAATTTCCACAATCATTGTTCAATGTATACTCAAATCTAACGACATAACAGTAAATTACACCGTAACATCACTAATTACTCAGAAAACAACAGAACAAAAACCTTAATTTAGTGTTACACATACAATATCCGATTAAATGACGCATGAACAATTGAGCAAGCATAAATTACATTCAAATCAAACAGAAATGAAATCAACCGCAATAATCAAAACAAATGAACGAAATCATTAACGAGAAAAAAAAACAAAATTACATTCTCGAAAATCGACAATTAATAGAATCGAACCGACTGAATTGAATCCGGAGATTCTAGGTTATGAATTCAATTGAGTGAATTACAAGCGTAGAGTGAGATTGGATTAAACAAATCGAGATGAAAGTTGGAAGAGACGATATTGAGCCAAGAGTTTATGACATGAAAGTAATTGAGATGAGAAGTTAGCACACATAATTGAGGATAATAAAATGATGAGTTTTGAAGGTAAAAGGAGAAAATAAAGTGATGTGTTTGGCACTATTCATTGTGAATAGTTACTTGGGTTGCTCATATTTTAGTAAGGGAATAGATATATTTTATTTTAGTTGTTAATTTGATTAATATACCAGTAACATGTTTTTTTTTAAAAGGAAGGTGTCAACAGTCGTTGGCGAAAAATAAATAATAAATAAATTGAAATTAATTTTTACATTGTTAATCCTATAATTTTAAACTTTTATCTTCAAATTAAAATCACCAACAACATAGGTCCATGAATATGAACAAAGTTAATTATTAATAAAAAATTTAATGTAATTTTTTTTAATAATTTAGTGTAATTGTTATGTGGCAAAAAATTAAATGTGTAAGGTTGCTTTTTAATTAGATTGGATTGTATAGATAAATTATGTACCAAATTTTTTTATATAAAAGCTTCAACGACCCTTTGGTATCTAGCTATATGAAGTTAGTGAGTGAAGACGAAAGGGCAAATTAAAGCATAATGTTTGATTTTTTTTCTTTTTTGTGAGAATGATAAAATTCTCAGTGTAAATTGCTTAAACCATATATTTTAATTAAATTAGAGGGATTTTTATCTCATTATTTTGTTTCTTATAAAATCATATTTTTTGATAGTAGCATATTTATCAAGTTTAATAAATGCTAGTTTTAATATAACATCTATATCAGTTTGTCAAAAATCTTAAATTTTAAGTTTTGCAAAAATGATAAATTAAGTTAAATAGTAGCCTACTACAAATGGTGAATTGGTGAGGAAAACCCAAAAGTCATCCTATTAAATAAAAGAAATAAAAGTCAAATAAATATTTAGGTTAATAACCAAATTTAGGAAAGGAAACTAAATAGTTTGTGTTAATTTATTTTTTGTGTTTGCAATTAACATTTTTTATTTTAATTTTGTATTAATAAGCATGTGACACATGATTTTAGATTTGTCTTTTTAATAACACATGACATAGTAAGATACTTAGTATTGTATTTTTAACTTCGATGCTCAAAAGTCATGAACCTTGATTAATATTTATGTCTATCTTAAATTTGATAATAATAGAAAAAAACTCTCAAAAGTCGTAAAACACATCTCTAATTGTTTATAATTTTTGATAGGGGCAAAAATTTGTAAGCAATTTTTTTTCTATCCATATCGTCAATTGAATTGTATGTGTCACTAATATGCCTTATCTATCTATTCACATCAAGTTAAGTGTATTAAGGTTTTAAATTGATTAAATAATTTGTTTTATATAAGTTTCATTGTTGGGTTATGAGATATTCATCACATTTTCAAACTTCGTCGTACGCGTTTATTTTGTTCAAATTTAAGGGTTATTAAGATTTTTGGTATTAATAAGATACTTAGTCTTGTCTTTTTACAATATTATAATAATAAATGAATAATCTAGTAAACAATAATATAGATGAATTATGTATTAACCAATATAATTATGACATGTTGATTAAAATTAAATTCTTTAAGTAGCCTTGTAACTATATTGTAGGCATAAATATTAATAATAATGTTCATTTGGCCATTATTCATGAACATTCATGTTGTCAATCGTGTCGTTAGTTTATAATATAGTATTAAGGGAAATATGGGGAGTATTTGTTTAAGCAATTCTAGTATTCTCTTCTTCATATAGTTCTCTTTCTCAAATGATTAATGAACCATCCCTACAAAAAAATCCACTCAGCGATTAATAACAAACAAAATGGTGGAATTTGATTTATTTAATATTTTTACATTGTGATTATATTAATTTAAATTTTTTCTTAAATAATGAAAGAAATAGTGCATTAAATAATAAAAATGTAAGTAAGTTATTTTTTTGAATAAGACAACTCCACAAATTTTGGTAGCCCCTAAATAACAACAAATCAACATATATGTGAAGTTAAAAAATTTGATAGTACTTCATAACCAATAGAACTTAAAAATAAGAAAATAAACTATTAATTTAACACATTAATACACTTACCTTATCGTAATACATTTACAATGATAAGAATGATTATTTACACATACAATTCTCTCGGTGATGGGCTAGATATATAGTCCCCTTTCTCCAATGAATCATTCCTACAAAAAAAATTCATTGAATGATTACTAACAAACAAAATGGTGGAATTTGATTTTTGTATTGTCAACTTTATCATTGTTAGTTTAAGATTTTTTTTAAAAAAATAAAAAAAATAAGACATTGAGTCATAGAGATGTAAGTATATTTATACCTTTGAATATCACAAACCACAAATTTTGATAGTCCTAGATGAAAACAAACAACATATATGTGAAGTTAAATGAGTCATCTATAGCCAATGAAACTTATAAATAAATAATTAAATAAACAAAACCTTAATAGACTTAGCTTACCTTAATGTTGAGACAATGATAAGAAACATTATTAACATGGAGGCATACAAAAAAATTGGCTTGAATTTTGGCTCACAAATGTTGTCTTCATCAAACATTTATAACCGATTGAGGATGCACAGGCAATTTACGACTTTTGGAAGGTTTTTTTTTATTATTATCATTATTAGCAAATTTAATATATACATAAATATGTAGCACGGTTTTAATGTTTTATGACTTTTGAGCATTCTTTTCATTATTATCAAATTTAATATAGACATAAGAATAAAGTAAAGATAAATGAAATGTAAAAAGTTTGCTTTATATTTTAATTAATTTGGTTGGGGTTAAATATTATGAAGGATTTTAATTAATTTATTACCATAGTCAATTAAGAAAATGAATTAAATAGGAAAAAATGGTGGGTGTTAAGTAATATGAAAAGTTTTAATTAATTATTAACATGTTTTATTAAAAAAAATTAATTAAAACTTTAATTTTAATTATAAATTATGAAATTTTTATTACAAAATTTTCATTTAAAATATCAATATTAATTATAAATTATGAAATTTTGAAGGGTTGCATAAATATGGGAAAATAGTATATTTAATATACAAAACTAATTTAAGAATAATGATAATATTAAAAGGTCAATGTTTAAAATTAGAGTGGTGTAAATTTTTATTTGTCGTTTAACCTTTTCTAATTTTAAAAATTAAAAGGTCAAAGGTTTAATGTAGTATGTTATTATTTCTCCTTAATATTTAACTTATATAATATTATTTTATATATAAGCTGTGTATATTAATTTGTTGTTTCAAATATTCTAACAATAAACGACGAAATTTAAAATTTAGTATTGTATGAACTTTGATTTAGATTTTTAGTTTTTGTTTAAGTTATCTAGAAATTTAAGAGGTAAAAGTTTAATGTTTTTTACTTTTAAAATAAGAAATAATGAGGTGACTTGTTAGTATTCTAGTAGTGAAATAAGATACTTTTGGCTAACTTTTTTATTTTATTTATATATTTATTGGTAAATGAACTAAACAAATGTCATATAATAATTTTTTAATCCATGTCACATTAGTATGCCATGTCACATTTAAACTTGCCATGTCATATTTAAAACTTGCCATGTCACATTTTTTTTGCTAGCCTTTTAATTAGATTTTATAGATTTGATTTGAAAAATTGGTAAACATAAATATGGGTATGGATGTACTTAGTTTGGGCAGGTTTTGTAATTAGGGAGGGTAATATCGGTATTTTACATAAATTGTAACTTAACAAGACGGAAAATAAGGAAAAAAAGTTCGAGTTTAAAATACGGTGGTGATCGGGAAGTATACGTAAAAGTTTGGGGTTATTTGTAAAGAAACAAATATATGGTGGTAATTTGAAAAAATACACAAATACGTGGTAGTTATTTGTAATTTATGCTTATTTTTATATTTACTCCGTAGTATTTTAGAGAAAACGGTATTTTTGAAAAAAAATATCTATAAGTCCAATTTTTTTTTTTCCCATTTTTTACTTAAATATTAATTAATATAAGAAAAAAAATTCAAAATACAAAAATATCTTTTTAGACACGCGTAGATAACGCGTCAAAAAAAAATTTGTGCCTTCCTTGCACAAAAATCCTGGGTTTGCCACTGTACGAGCTCGTCACGAATTTCCCCAAAACACGATTGACCATGTCGGGGACGAGCTAAAATTATGGCTTGCCACAACGGTCGGAACCCGTCATGGCATGGCCCATTGCCTTCTCTACACGTAATAAGATTGACCATGTAGGACACATTTTTTAAATTTGATAATATATATTTTATACTCCCTCTCATCCACACCAAGGATTATTGAATTTATCACACTTATCGAGACACATTTTATAACGTAAATATCTTAAGTTATATACTATTAAAAATTATAAATTTTTCAAATTCTTATAACTTTCATGACGATAAATCAAATAACATCTCACATCACCATATTTTTTCTTCATAGATTGTTGTATGAGACCATTTTAAGCATAAGACTACTCCATTGATCAAAAGCCCAAATAGACTACTAATGTAACAACCCGACCCGCAACCCTCGTAACACAAACCCAATAAGATGGGTGTGCATTTTTTGACCCATTATTTATCCTCACTTAAGCCCAAAAGCACAAGGCCTTGTTACTAAGTGGTGGGTGTAAGTTATTATAAACATATCACAAGCCTCACATTTTACCGATGTGGGACAAATCTCCACACAAACTCCCATTCTACCAATATGGGATCATTCTTGGAGTGTTACAACTAATTAAATTTGTAAGAAAATATTTTATTTTGATAACTTAAAATTTTAGATTGATAACTTGTATTTAAATATGTTAGTTTTTATTTTAAAATATCGAGTTGTTAAAATAAAATTAAATTAAATTTTATGGCTACCCCTTCATTTGGTTCATTATTATTATGCTATAGGACGATCATATTGGAGAGTTGTTTTCTTTTTATATAACAAATAATATTAAGGATTTCTACATTTATAAATAGTGTCAAAAAGTCAATGTTGTATTTAGAGTGAATGAGAGGGAGTAGATATAAAAGTGCAATTTTATAACGTATTTTATATTAAATTTTTAATTAAAAATAGAATTAAATAGTTTGGTAAAGCTTAGATTAATAAATAACTCATTTCCAACATATATGGAACAGATAATTGTATTGTATTTACTATCAAAGGTCTGTCAATTACATTATACGCTAATTTTCGATATAAAAAAAGTGTGATAAATTATATAACTAGGTTTTTTAAGGGATATATATATAAATACGGAATTACTTTTTCACATACGGAGGTTACTCTTTCGCATACATTTTTTCATACAATTTTTATATGCTACCCTTTTTCCTAATGGAATCAATTGCTTTAAAAACTTAAACAATGGATTATAATTCTCCAATTGAAATAAGATTGTTTATTAACGATTGTTAAAACGTTTTATTGAAATTATTAAGTTTCTATTTTACTGAAATTATATACGTAACGGTTATGTGGTAGTCGACGTCTTGTGGTTGTCGATCTTTGCGGTCTTCGGGGTTTAATGTAATTGTTACTAGTTTTAAACCCGTGCAAATTGCACGGGTATGTTCTTTAAACAGTTATTATAAAAAGTAGTAAACGTAAATTACGTTTTAAAGTAAAGTAATAAAATTCCCCTACTCGTTATTTGATAATTTAATTGACCAATGTAATAATTGGTTAATAAAAAAGATTATGAATTTTATTTGAAAATTTCACATGCAATTAGTATAAAATGAAACAATAGTGCTAATTGGTTGGAGTAATTATTATAGTAAGATACAATTTGAATTTCTAATTAGGCGTTGTTACTTAGGCGGCGGCCTAAAAAAATTGACTTATATAGATAAAACAAAATAAACAAAATAAACAAAATAAATTATCATAGAATTAGTGAAATCAAATTGTTAACCTATTTTTTCATTTAATTACACCCGTATACAGGCATAATGAAACTTTTGACCCGTAGATATCTTAAAATACAAATTCTAACTCAATTTTCATTTAGTACAAATTGTTACTTAGTAAATGGAACAAATTTAGAATAGACTTCCACAAATTGTCACTTTTTACCCTAAAAATGATGGTAAGGTTTTAACAAAAAATGTCAACATTTTATTGTAAAACTGACTACAATTAGTCCGTCATATACCATTATGTGCATATAAAATCTTGTAAAAAAACTCCGCCGCTATATTTAGTCTCTTTCAAGTCTCTCAACTATCAATCAGCTATCAGTGCCTATCACTCTTTTGCGTATTATACTTCATGACTAATAATTACCTTGGAATATGATATTCATCACATATATGGATTTTTTAATTATTATTTTATCAGTTAAAGTATTGCGGTTTTTTAGTTCAATTTTTGCTTATTTCAAATTTATTTTCAAATATTTTTATTTGCTTTTTTCATATAGTTGCCCATTATTACGACCTAAGTCAATTAATTACTTTTCATTTAAGTAATGTGTTTCATTCAAATGAAAAAAAGTCGATCTATAAATTTAGATATTTTATAAACTATTGTTTTTATAGAACAATATGTTCTTTTATTTAAAATTTTCAATTACTTTTGGTGCAGTATAGTTTTGATTATTTTTACAAAATTAATCTTGATCTATAATTTTTTTAAGATTTTGACCCTATCGAATTAATTTAATTTTTTAGTTTTTTTCTTTTTTTGACTATATTTTCCAACTCTTGATGTACATCACCGTTAATTTTATACACAATTTAATTTCATGATTGACTTATATATGATGTTAGTTCTGGTATTATTGTACTGTGATTTAATAATATCACGTAATTCATTCAAATTGTATATTCTATTTTAATTCACACATTTCTTATTATGCAAGTAATTTAGAAAAAAATATTTGTATTATTTTAAATTAGACCGCATTTTTGGCTGAATGAACGTATCCCGTCATACAGAATTATCATTTTGTATTTACTTAAATAATTATGTAATCCTAAATTTTAATTTTATTAATTTATTTCGTTTATATGATATCAACAAAATTAGTTCGTTGCTTTTAAATATCTAACACGACTACACGACGGTTCAGCTTAATTGTTGTATCACGAATTCTCAATATAAAATCAAAAAAAGATGGGAGAGTTAGAGGGGAACATTGTGGGGTCCACTAAGAAAAATAAAAAAAATAATGTACTTTAAACCACAGAGCGACACATCAGCTATATGGTTGTTGCTTTAATGAATTAGATTGTGTTGTCGGAGTGATGTTGTCGTGTTGTTGTTGGGTTGTTGTTACGTATTGCTGCTGTTGCAAACTTGCAATTTCTCTTCGTTTTTTTTTTATAAAAATATTGTGTTAAGCTGTTTACTTTTTATTTTTTTGTTTTTTAATTCCTCTCTCTTTTTTTCTCTTTATTTTTTATTTTTCAAATATCACGAGATGTTGGCGCGGGGGAGGGGGGGGTGCGGGGCAGGAGAACGAAGTTGGTGAAGGAGGGCGGTGAACAAAGTTGGTGATGGAGGGACAGTGAACGGAAGAGTTGGTTTAAGGAGATGAAAAAAGAAAGAGAAAATCAATTGAGTGAGTGATAAAAAAATGACAAAAGCAATGTGGTAAAAATCATATGTAAAAGAGTAAAATTCGTATGTGAAAAAGCACGTCCCATTAAATATTTACTTTATTAAAGTCTCTCGTATTCTATATATTTTCTCTGTTTCTTTATTCAATTATTTGGGTTTTCTTTCCTTTTTATTTTTGTAGGTTAATTTGTGTGGTCTAAAGTTAACGACATATGAGGCAGTTTGTTTTGTGTGATTCAAATTTACTTTCTTATTTTATGTGTAAAAAAGGTGAAAGAATTTATATATTATGAAGGTTGTCTAAAAAATTAAGTAGTAAAACTAATAGTGTTTCTTGTTCATGATTTTCCTCTTGTTGAATCACAAGTTGCGAACCATGACTCGGTATTGAATTCTTGGTTAGTGGTATTTATGTGAATCGTTGCTTAATTGTGACTCAATGGTTGTATGTATGTAAATGCTTAAGTCGTTCTTAGAAGCTAAGTTGAGGAGGAAGACCCCCCGGCCGGGCAACTGACTCCCGCTTCAGATTAACTTCTAGAAACTAGTTTAAGCATTGTCTTGTTTGAATTGAGGCTCGTATATATGTGTTAAATGAGTTAGTTAACGGTTATGTTAGTTTGAGTGATAATGATAACGGTTATGTTGTCTTACTTGTAGTTTGATAACGTTTATGTTATCTTAAGTTGAGTCGGGTAACGATTATGTTGTCTTGATTATGTTTGGGTGACGGTTATGTCATTCTAAGTTAGGTTGGTGACGGTTATGTTGCCTTGGTTGTGAATAGATAGCGGTGGTACGATTTGTGTACCATTGTAATGAACTAATGTCACCCAAGTTATGGGATTTATCTATGTTCGGGATTGGTCGGAGGTCGTGCTCATGCGCTCCCGTAGTTTGAGGTCGTGCTTTATGCGCTCCGGTCCCCGTGTGTCGTTCGGTGTAGGTTATTACACCGAGAGGTCTGGCCAGGTCTTAGGCATATAGTTTGCGGTTATGCTCTATACATAGAATCGGTGTCGTGATTAATGGTTATGCGTCCCGATAGCTAGCGTCGTGGTTATGCGATCTAGTGGTCACTGTTAACGGTTATGTTCCCTGACGGCGTTCATTCTATTCTTGTGTGTTATTTCTGTGATTGGACATGCCACCTAGTTGTTGGCCGCTGAGTCAATCATTTGGTTGTTGTTTGTGTGAGTGAACGTGCCACCTAGTTGTTGGCCGCTGAGTCATTCACTTGGTTGATTATCCGTTTTGATAATAGTTCATATAATGACTTTGATTATGTTTCACATGATGATCTATGTTGTTTTCACATGTTTTGACTTACCGTTCATGCCTTGATCATGATTTTCATATTTGGATATATCATGTTTGATTACTTCTTAAAAAGTATATGCATGTTCATATGTATATGTTGTGTTGTGTTACCGTTTACGTGTTTTCTGACAAAAAGTGGTTGGGAGAACCTCGAGTTACTCCCCACTGACTGTGGTGTACATGTTTCATGTACAGGCCCGGCCCAAGGGGTGAGCAATATGTGCGGGCGCACAGGGCCCCCAAAAGTTTGGGGCCCAAATCTACTTCCATTGTTACAAACTATATATATAATGAAGCATATAGGATCAGTATAGATTTAGTAGCACAGTGGTAGACCTTACCATGTACTATGGTGTCACGCGTTCGACTCTTGTTAGCAGCAATTTTGTTTCTTTTGTTTTATAAATTAAGGGCCCACTTTTTATTTTAACTTTGCTTCTATATATTTATTTATACTTTAATATTGCAAATGGCCCCTGATTTAATTCTTTTTTCTCTTATCTAATTTTGTCTAAAGTAACTCTCATTATACCTTTGTCATCTCTTTCCTTGGTTATTATTTGATCCGTTCTTTTTAATATTTTTCTACCACATAATTAAAATTTCTTATTTCAATGTTAATATTTTAGTTAAGCAATTAAATAATAATATCATCGTTTCCATTATTATCTCTATTTCGTTAGACAATTAATATAAAAAATGACGGCTTTTAAATAGCGAAAAAACTCTACTACAGGGGCCAATTATAAAACCTCGCACAAGGCCCCCGAATTCACAGAGACGGCTCTGTTCATGTATGTAGGTTGGTGTCGGTTGGGAAAGACGTGTGGCTAGCGAGCGTTGTTGATTATTCGACAGTTACCCATTTACGATTAGTTTAGATTTAAATTACTTTGCTACCGAGGGATACCTTATCCCTTGTTTATTTCAATTACCTTGTATAAGTTTTACTTTCTCTTTAGTTTTGGACTTCCGCATGTTGTTCCGCGATTAAGTTTTATTTAAATATGTTGAAAGTTTTTGTAAGTATCGCTTTTCCGCTGCAAGTTACTTGTTTATTCTTATGTAATATCGCGGGGTGTCACATCATCCACCACTCACAAATCGTAATTAACATTGACTTTATGTATATAATTTAAGTAAAATATAAACTTAATAATTCCAATTAAATGTACTAATAATTCAATTTTAGGGTAAAGATGCATATATATATATAAGAGTTGTTTTTGTTTATGTTTAAGAAAAATAGTTTATGTTTAGGAAAATGGTAGCGTGTGGAAATTTTATGAAAAAATGTATGTGAAAGAGTAAAGTCCGTATGTGAAAAAGTAATTTCGTTAATTTAAGAACTCAGGTTTTAACCTTTAATTAAAACTAATTTTCGGCCCATGCAAAAAATTGCACGGGTTGTCTTTAAATCGTATTATTCTAAATATGTATCATATGTACTAAATTATAAATGTTCATAAATTTGTTTTAAATCTAACGTCTATACACTTTTTTTATCAAAATTTGATTATGTTTTATATATACGTCTATACACTTTTTTTATGACTTGATTTTCGCAAAATATTTCAATTAATGATATTACTTTGTACAATATTCTTTGTTGTTAAATTAATATTAAGTTCTTTTTATTGTTTTTTTAATTTAGCATTGACGCCACATTTTTTTTCCGATTGCTTTAAATTGTTAATTATTATTGTTTATTGTAATTATGTATTGGGTATAAATTGTTATGTAATATTTCTAGACAGAGGACGTTCGAAATTATTATATTTTCTTATATAATATTTAAGTTCATGTTATACATATTGTCAGTTTTCGTAGAAATTCATGTTTACGAACTTATATCAAAAGTGTTACGTAAAAATTGTAAAACTATTATTTCAGGCCGTTATTTCGAATTAAAATCATTATACAACTTTGCGGGTTCCACCATGATGAATTCAAAAAAAAAAGAAATTGAGTTGATGACGTGGTTCAATCAGAACCTTATAATGATCTTACAATTATATAGATAAGATACTTCAGACAAAAAGTATACTTTTGCTTACGTATTGGAGTTGGTTTAGTATTTTTTTTGGTTTAAGACAACCTAAACTCGTTCGCTTTTAGCGATAATATCGTATGTATATATAACAACTCTATAATTTATATGTATGTATATGATTAGGTTTGGTAGTATACAGTGATCGCCTTAACATAATTTACTCACATACTTGAATGAATTCCTCTTCAAGTTTTCTTTCCGTACCATACTTTTATACTTATTATATGTAATTTATTTTATGAAGATTATTATGGGAGCTATACATGGAGATGTATGCCTTGCCGATAGTGCAACTACGCACACAATACTTAAAAATAAAAAGTATTTTATTTGTCTTAAAGAGGAAAAGACAAATGTTTGTACAATTGCTGGTAGTACAAAATTAATTGAAGGCTCGGGAAGAGCTAATATTTCCTTATCTAATGGAACAAATATTGAAATTGAGGAAGCTTTGTACTCCCCTAAGTCAAAAAGAAATTTGCTGAGTTTTAATGATATCCGCAGGAATGGATTTCATGTTGAGACAGCAAGTGAAAAAGGGGTTGAATACCTATATATCACACGTTCAGATTTGAACAAGAAAAGTGTGTTGGAAAAACTACCAGCATTGTCTTCTGGCTTGTATTACATGAAAATTTGTGCAATTGAATCTCATGCACTAGTAAACCAGAAGTTTACGAATAAAAGGAATTTTATTGTTTGGCATGACCGGTTTGGCCATCCCGGATCATTAATGATGCGAAAAATCATTGAAAATTCATGTGGTCATTTATTGGAGAATCAGAAGATTTTTCAATGTAGTGAATTTTCATGTGCCGCTTGTTCCCAGGGCAAGTTAATTATTAGGCTATCAATTACAAAGGTAGGGAATGAATCCCTTACATTTCTGGAAAGAATACAAGGTGATATTTGTGGACCTATACATCCACCAAGTGGACCATTTCGATATTTTATGGTACTAATTGATGCATCAACTAAATGGTCACACGTGTCATTACTGTCAACTCGCAATCTGGCATTTGCGAGATTACTAGCTCAATTGATAAGATTAAGAGCTCATTTTCCAGACTATCCCATTAAGACTATCCGTTTTGACAATGCTGGTGAATTTAGTTCACAAACTTTTAATGATTATTGTATGTCTATTGGGATAAAGGTTGAACATCCCGTGGCACATGTTCACACTCAAAATGGTCTTGCTGAGTCATTAATAAAACGCATTCAATTAATTGCGAGACCAATGCTTATGAGGTCTAAATTACCTATGTCGGCATGGGGGCATGCCATTTTACATGCAACGGCACTAATTCGCATCAGGCCAAGTAGTTATCATAAATCATTCCCCCTGAAGTTGGTTTCTGGTCATGAACCAAATGTTTCTCATCTAAGAATTTTCGGTTGTGGTGTATATGTTCAAATTAGCCCACCACTCCGTACAACATGGGACCCCAAAGAAGGTTGGGAATATATGTTGGGTTCGAATCTCCATCAATTATAAAATATTTGGAGCCATCTACAAGAGATATATTTACGGCCCGTTTTGCTGATTGTCATTTTGATGAATCAATTTTCCCCACATTAGGGGGAGAAAATAAACAACTGGTAAAAGAGATAAGTTGGAATGAATTGTCATTATCTTATTTAGATCCTCGCACTAAAGAATGTGAACTTGAAGTTCAAAGGATAATTCATTTACAAAGGCTAGCAAATCAATTGCCGGACTCCTTCACTAATGCAAAAGGAGTGATAAAATCTCATATACCAGCTGCAAATGCTCCAGCTAAAATTAATGTCCCTGAAGGACTGTTACATGCAAATGAGTCTAAGGCACGCATGAAGCGTGGTAGACCTGTTGGTTCCAAAGATAAAAATCCTCGAAAACAAAAAGGAGCAAAGGTTGATGATGGCAATGTTGAGGATAAAATAGCTTTTGAAAGGCCCCTTGAAAAGCTTGGAGACCTGACCGAAAATGCTAATCTAGAAGGGATTCAGGTACCTGAAAATATTGATTGTGAAGAGATCTCGATAAATTATGTCATGTCAGGACAAACATGGAACCGAAAAAAGGTCGACGTCGATGATGGTGTTTTCGCATTTAATGTAGCGCTTGATATCATGCATGAAAATGAGGATCATGAACCAAAGTCTGTTGATCAGTGCAGACGCAGGATTGATTGGCCAAAATGGAAATATGCTATTGAAGCAGGATTAAAATCATTAGCTAAACGAGAAGTATTTGGGCAAGTAATTCACACACCTAGTGGAGTAAAACCAGTGGGTTACAAATGGGTGTTTGTTAGGAAAAGAAATAAAAAGGGCGAAATAGTCAGATATAAGGCTCGTCTAGTTGCACAAGGTTTTTCACAAAGACCTGGTATTGATTATGAAGAGACATATTCTTCTGTAATGGATGCAACTACTTTTCGATATCTGATTAGTTTGGCTATGAGGGAAGGACTTGATTTACGCCTTATGGACGTTGTCACAGCTTATCTATATGGCTCACTTGGTAATGATATATACATGAAACTCCCTGAAGGTTTTAAGCTTCCCAACTCATTAAAATCAAGTCCTAGAGAGCAATATTCAATTAAGCTAAACAAATCTCTGTATGGTTTGAAACAGTCCGGACATATGTGGTATAACCGTCTTACTGAATATTTATTAAAAGAAGGTTATAAAAATGACCTTGTTTGTCCGTGCTTATTCATAAAGAGGTCAAAATCCAGATTTGTGATTGTTGCTGTTTATGTTGATGATTTGAATATTGTTGGAACTCCTGAAGAGATTCCAAAGGCTGTTGAATGTTTGAAGAAAGAATTTGAGATGAAAGATTTAGGAAAGACAAAATTTTGTCTTGGCTTACAAATTGAACATCTTGATAATGGAATTTTGTTACATCAAGGGACCTATATTGATAAAGTGCTAAAACAGTTTAAAATGGATAAAGCACATCCTTTGAATACTCCCATGGTTGTAAGAACACTTGATGTGAAGAATGATCCGTTTCGAGCTCGTGAAGAAAAGGAGAAAGCCCTTGGTCGTGAAGTACCATACTTGAGTGCTATTGGAGCTTTGATGTATCTTGTTAGTCATACACGGCCCGATATATCATTTTCAGTAAATCTCTTAGCAAGATATAGTTCTTCTCCAACACAAAGACATTGGAATGGAGTCAAACATTTACTCAGATATCTTCGAGGTACATCAGATATGGGTTTATATTATGCTAATAAGTGCAAAACAGAGTTAGTTGGTTTTGTAGATGCAGGTTATATGTCTGACCCACATAATGGTCGTTCGCAAACTGGCTATGTGTTTACATGTGGTAATACTCCTATCTCATGGCGTTCTGTGAAGCAAACCATAACGGCCACTTCTTCAAATCATGCCGAGTTATTAGCAATTCATGAAGCTAGTCGCGAGTGTGTATGGTTGAGATCAGTTATTCATCATATTGAAGGATCATGCGATCTACCAAGAAATAAATCACCAACCATTTTACATGAAGACAACACTACGTGCATAGCTCAACTCAAGTCAGGGTTCATTAAGGGTGATAGAACGAAGCATATTTTGCCAAAATTCTTTTTTACTCATGATCTTCAGAAAGATGGTGTTATTAGTGTTCAACAAATCCGCTCTAGTGAAAATCTGGCAGATATTTTTACAAAGGCACTTCCGAGCAAGACATTTGAGAAGTTAATCAATCAACTTGGGTTACGTCGTCTCAAGGATGTCAAGCGATGTTTTGATGAGGGGGAGTAAATACGCGTTGCACTCTTTTTTCCCTTAACCATGGTTTTGTCCCGCTGGGTTTTCCAGGCAAGGTTTTTAACGAGGCAACACCTAGTGCGTATTACGGAGTTTAATTGTACTCTTTTTCCTTTATTAGATTTTTGTCCCGTAGGATTTTTTCTAGTTGAGGTTTTAACGAGGCATTTTTCTCCGATGATGGACATCCAAGGGGGAGTGTTAAGAAATATCTTTATGGATGTCCATATATTATTATATCTTTAGGATATATTATGTTACCTACATACCATGGACTCTTATACTATATATACTCTCTCCCTATGAATAAAAGATCATCCTTTTCTAGTCTCTTATTCTCTCTACAATCCTATATTATTCACAACAGATTAAGACTTGAGATGGAGGTAATATGTATTTTGCAATCACGCATCATAATGATTAATAAGTGTTGAAACATTTTCTTTATGTTGTAAATATTTTCTAAAATATCAAAATAGTACGAATTAGGGAATTTAAATAAAAGTAATGAGGATTATATGTGACGGGTGAATAAAACGGCAAAATTGTGTAGTTGAGTTGAAACGCAAATGAAATATTGAAATGTTTTTTAGAAACCATCAATTGGTAATGAAAAATAAAAGGTATTTTAAAAACCGAGAGTCTAATGTTTTTGCCAATGCCGCTAAAATAGTACCAACATAGAGTTGGATCATTCCTTTAGAGCTTTGTTGGGCCATGTGACCACTAACGGAGAATTTTACAAGATTTAACATGGGCCGAAATGGACCAGTGCAGGACTGAAACAACAGTATCAACAAAAATTCACAAGAAATGGATCATAGCTAGGGGTGAGCAAATTTAGGTTCGGACCGGAAAAATAGAGCGGTCTGGATTATTTGGTCTGGACCAAACTCCGATCGAATTATTTTGGTCCGATCCTCGGTCCTCATTTGTTCAAGTTTTGGTCTTCGGTTCAGTCCGGTCCAAGATCGGTTAATTTAGGTCCGGACCGAATGGACCAAAGTTCATGTTTCTTAAGACTATTTAATAAAATATTTTAAATTAAATTAACTTTTTATCTTCAAAGACATTATAAATTAGTATTTTCCAATGATTTTCATAAAAAAAGTGGTTCAACTATTTAACTGTTTTTTATTTAGCAGAATTAAAATGTAATTATTGTATAAATACTGAAAAAAATTGTTTAGGTCCATTTCGGTCCAAGACCGGACCAGACCAAATATTTTGGGTTTGGTCCGGTCCAGGACCAAAAGTTTTAGGTCCAGTCTTAGGTCCATCAAATTTCTAATTTTGGTCATCGGTCTGGTCCGATTCAGTCTGCTTCGGTCCGGACTTGGATCGATTCCCACCCCTAATCATAACATTTCTTTACATACTGTTGAATGTTACCATTACAATCTTTATTACTTATTTAGGCTTAATTAACATGATTTTGAGTATCCTTTATCAAGAATCCGATTAAGTCTAATCATGGGTTATTTTGGTAATTGGTCCTTGTAAGCGAGTTGTGGTATTGTTGGTGATTGTTTTTGGCAGGGTGGTGAGTATTGACTAGGGATGGCAGCGGGTCGGGTACCCAACCCAGACTCTTAGGGTCGGACCCTAATGGGTCGGGTATGGGTTTGAATATTTGGGACCCGCTCGGGTATGGGTCGGGTATGGGTCCAATATAAAAAATGTAGGGTCGGGTCTGGGTCTAACTATTGAGACCCGCCCCGCCCCGTGGACCCGTGTATTTTTTTTAAAAAAAAAAAAAAAAAAATTAAAATCATAAATCAACTAGACAACTTACGTTCCCACGGTCGTTTTTTAAAATACTCTCTTCTCTTATGATGTTTGGGAATAACAGTGAATGTCATTAGAACTACATGTGAGCTAAAATAATAGCTGTGATGTCGCGTCTATCATGAAATTGTTCCTTAATCAACATGGAGAGCACCTCTTTACAATTGTAAGATTAAAAATATATGCTTCGTTACTTACAATTGGTGGTTTGCTGGTACATTGGTACCTCATGTTTCTCATAATACTTTAATAGGGACATGTGAGATTAAAAATATAAGCTTACAGTTGGTTTGATTATGTTTGTTAATTGTCAAACAATTTCTTTGTGTTTGGTATTTGTAATTTGTAAGAGATTTAAGAATTTTTCCAAGACTTTGTAATACTTTAATTAAGACTTTGTAATTTAATTAGAACCTTGGTACATTTTATCGAAGGATTCGTTAAAAAACGTTGGACCCTAGGGTAGACCCTACCCAGACCCAGACCCGTTAGGGTCGGGTATGGGTCCATTGATTTCAGACCTGCCGGGTATGGGTCGGGTATGGGTCTAAGGATTTTTAGGCCGGGTCGGGTCGGGTCTTGCCGGACCCTACCCAGACCCTACCCATTGCCATCCCTAGTATTGACCCTTGTTTGTCCTTTGTTTAACCATTTGGTGTTATCAACATGAGTTGGGACACTATCTTAATCTTCAACATAATGACGCCTCCCTACCTTTTATGTGACGCAGCTCCAAAATCAAGATGATTCTTGGAATAGAGAGGCTATTAATAATCTTTGTGGAGCTGACAGTAATCGTTATTTGTTGAAATAATTGAAGGATGAATTGTGATGATGTTATTTAATAAAGGCACCTTACTTATAGATGTCAATTATGCATAATACATTGAGTCTACTTAATGGGCCAGCCTAATACATTGAATCTATTTATTTGAATACAAAGAATGGAATGCCAAAGACCTCTCGTAAATGCCCAAGACTATGTTGGAATCCGTATAATCCTAACACCCCCCCCTCAAGCTGGAGCATGGAGATCAAGAATGCCCAGCTTGCGAAGAAGATAAAAAAATTGTTGCGCACCCAAAGCCTTTGTAAAGATATCAGCTAATTGTTCGTTCGTAGGAACATGAGACGTAGAAATCAACCCTTCCGTGATCGCATCACGGACAAAATGACAATCAATTTCAATGTGCTTGGTACGTTCATGAAATACCGGATTCTGAGCAAGGTGAATAGCAGATTGACTGTCACAAAACAATTTCATAGGCATAGGTGAATCGATACCCAAACTTTTCAGGAGACCTCGTAACCATTTTAACTCACAGACAACAGCAGCCATGGACCGATACTCTGCTTCAGCAGAAGAAAGAGATACAGTAGTTTGTTTCTTGGTCTTCCAAGATATGGGTGACCCGCCAAGAAAAACAAACCACCCAGAAGTCGATCGTCGAGACAAAGGGCATCCTCCCCAATCGGAATCGCACCAGCCAGAAACTACAAAATTACTATCTGAGCGAAAAAGTATACCTTGACCCAGACTACCTTTCAAATATCGAACCACACGCAAGGCGGCTGCCATATGCTCTTGTCGAGGTTGATGGAGAAAGCGAGAGAGAATATGGACCGCATAAGATAAGTCCGGACGTGTCACTGCAAGGTAAACTAGACGACCAACAAGACGACGATACGACTCAACATCATCCAACAATGCGCCATTAGCCAAGCCAAGTTGGTGATTTTGTTCAAGGGGTGTAACAGCAGGTTTTGCACCGAGTAACCCCGTCTCAGAAATAATGTCTAACGCATATTTTCGCTGACTAAGATAAATACCCTCGGCACTGCGAGCAACTTCAAGGCCGAGAAAATATTTAAGAAGGCCCAAATCTTTCATATGAAAACAATTTCCCAAATACGTCTTGAAATGAGAAATAGCGGAAGCATCGTTACCCGCAATGACAAGATCATCAACATAAACAAGAACAAATAAATGTACCTTCTGATACGTGTAAGAGAATAAAGAGTAATCAGAATATGATTGACGAAAACCATACTCCCGGAGCGCTGTAGCAAGCTTGGCAAACCAACAACGAGGTGCCTGTCGCAAACCATATAAAGATTTCTTCAAGCGGCAGACCTTTCCCTCTTTACCGCGACTAAAACCCGGCGGCAGACGCATATAAACTTCCTCGGTTAGATCTCCATGAAGGAACGCATTGTGGACATCCATTTGATGCAACTCCCACTTCTTGATAGCGGCAACAGATAAGAAAGCTTGAATTGTAACCATTTTGACAACGGGAGCAAACGTTTCCCCATAATCCAATCCTTGAACTTGATGATTGCCAAAGACAACAAGTCGTGCCTTATAGCGTTCAACAGTACCATCAGATCGGTACTTAATTTTATAGATCCATCGGCAACCAAGAGCCTTCTTATCAGGCGGAAGATTAGTGAGCTCCCACGTTTCGTTGCGTTCTAGAGCATCTATCTCGTCTTTCATAGCGGTACACCATTTATCATCTCGAATAGCCTCCTTAAAGGAAGGAGGTTCATAATTGGAAGTAAGAGCTGCGATAAAATGACGATGTTTCTCGGAAAAAGAATGACAGTCAACATAATTTGTCAAAGAATAAGGTGTACCTGAAGGCGACGTAGGTGAACTCGGTGAGCTACTCGGAGGAGATGGACTCTGTGCGGTGTCAAGTACATAACCACGTAATCGAGAATTTGGAAACTTGAGACGATGACCGCGCCCAAGTTCAATAGTCGTGGCCCCCACATCCGTAACAACCCCCACACCTGTCGTGTCATTAGAACCCACGGGACCATCCCCCCGGGTCTCATTATTAAGGCCATTGAAGGGGTCAACCAATGGAATGTCACCACTCATGGAAATGTTCATGTCAGGCTGATTGGCAAGAGCAAATGGGAAAGAAAACTCATGGAAGACAACATCACGGGAAACGAAATAAGTTTTTGTCTCAAGATCAAATAATTTCCAACCTTTCTTATTGTGAGGATAACCGACAAATATGCACTTTCGACCACGTTTGACAAATTTATCACCTTTCGTATTTTGGTTATGAGCAAAACAAAGGCACCCAAAGACACGCAAATTTGTGTAGGACGGGGGGACACCAAATAAGTACTCATAAGGGGTTTTGTGATCAAGTAAGGCAGACGGAGTTCGATTAATCAAATAAGCAGCCGTAAGAATACTTTCTCCCCAAAAAGACGTAGGTAAGTGTGCTTGAAAAAGGAGCGCCCGAGAAACATTTAAAATATGACGGTGCTTGCGTTCGACACGACCATTTTGTTGGGGCGTGCCAACGCAAGATGTCTGAAACTGGATGCCATGAGAAAAAAAAATAATCCGCCATACAATTAAACTCGGTCCCGTTATCAGTACGCACAGTTTTGACAGTCGTAGAAAATTGGGTGTTAACCATGGAAAGGAAATGCAGAAACAAATCAGTGACCTCCGTCTTATCTAGTAACAAAAAAACCCAAGTAGCACGAGAATAGTCGTCTACAATTGTAAGAAAATATTTTGCACCGCACGAAGAAACAATACGGTAAGGGCCCCATAAATCGCAATGTATTAATTCAAATAAATCCGAAGCATGTTTATCATTTGAAAGAAAACTACTACGATGTTGCTTTGCAAAGTGACACGCATCACAAACCACATCTTTATTAGAATTTAAACTACGAGGAAAAGGAATGACTTTAACCACTTTTTCTGACGGATGTCCGAGACGTTGATGCCAAAGATCAAGAGAACCCGTATAAACTTGATTCACCACCAGAGACCAAGCATCCGCACAAATCCAATAGAGTCCATCTCTTAGCTCACCGACTCCAATCGTCATCCTCATAGAACGGTCCTGAATAAGACAAGAACTTTTAGCGAACTCAAAAATATAATCATGTTCGGAGGTGAGCTGTGAGACGGAAATTAAATTACAAGTAAGGGTAGGAACAAAAAGCACATGACGCAAGGTTAGAGAAGTATTAATATATACAGAACCCATGATAGTCGACGCGACCTGTTGCCCATTTGGAAGGCCAACAGGACGAGCGGAAATCACGCACCGATCTTCCAAACATGCCAGATTACCGGTGACATGATTGGAAGCCCCTGTGTCAAGTATCCATTTAGACATACCACTCAAACGATCAGAAGCATGGATTGAAAGAGTAGAAACATTTGTTGCGACAGCATTGGCATGGACCACGGATTCGGATTCGGTTCCGGCAGAATCCCGCGCAGCAGTAGACAAGTGTGACCCAGACCCGCCACCAGGACCTCCACGCAAACCTCCTGATCTGCCCCGACGAAGTTCAGCCAAGGTACGGGGTCTATCACCCCACCACTCCGGAAATCGTTGGCTCTTAATATAGCAGTTTGAGACATCATGGCCACGGGAATCACAGTAAGAACAGAAATATTGACGGCGTTCGACGGACTCTTTACCCCGCAAATTGCGCCAGTCAGTGGAAGAGCGAGAATTAGGTGTGGCAAAAGCGACTACTTCATTCATATCGGGAACGGAGTCAGTACGTAAACGCTCCTCTTGTAAAACAGCATGGTACGCACGGTTCAAACTAGGAAGTGGATCACGTTGAAATTGTTGTGACCTTATATTACCATATAAAGTAGAGTCAAGACCCATGAAAAATTGGTGTAAACGTTCATTATCGAGACGTTGAATAGCAGCAGGGCCAATCTCGCATTCGCACTTACCACACTTGCAAGCAAATGGCGGTTCGTGCACAATAATAGCATCCCAAAGTGATTTCATTTTGCCATAAAAAGTAGTAACATCCATACCTTTAGTTTGTTTACAATTGTGTAATTGGGTCTTGAGACCATGAATTTTTGAACCATCAACCACAGCGAATTGAGACTCCAGTTCGTTCCAGAGAACCGAAGCATCTTCCACATACGAAATAGTATCCAAAAGCGAAGGATCGATAGTGTTTCGGATCCATTGGACAAGAGTACAATGGACCACTTCCCAATTTTCAAGGTAAAACTTGTCTGTGGGTTTCGGAATGGAACCGTCTATAAAACCGAATTTCCGGCGAGATTTGAAGGACATTTTCATAGAATTTTTCCAGTCGTCGTAATTGTCGCGACGAAGAACAACATTGGATATTTTGGCACTAGGAACATCGTGTGATCCTAGGTAATAAGGATTTGAGAAATCAATTTTTGGAGTTTCATTTGGCTGATCATCATCGACCATGTTGGCTGCTCGAAGGATTTTTATGGTTATTTTTTTTCTGTTTGTTTTAAGTGGAGGTTTGGGAGAAGAATCTCTCTGGTACCATGTTGAAATAATTGAAGGATGAATTGTGATGATATTATTTAATAAAGGCACCTTACTTATAGGTGTCAATTATGCCTAATACATTGAGTCTACTTAATGGGCCAGCCTAATACATTGAATCTATTTATTTGAATACAAAGAATGGAATGCCAAAGACCTCTCGTAAATGCCCAAGACTATGTTGGAATCCGTATAATCCTAACATTATTCCCCTTGACCTCTCTATTCTCCCCCATCCGGATTTCCCGGACACTATCTTCTGGTCTAAAACTAAGAATGGACAGTATTCAGTGAAAAGTGGATATTTCACAGCCTTTAATTCTCTTTGTGATACGCATGCAACTGTCAAGGATAAGTCCAGAATGAATTTGTAGTATGTCGCCTTCGACAAGAAACATCTGTGGAAGCTTAATATCCCTGAAAATGGAAAACTCTTGTTTGGAGAATTCTTTCAAACTCTTTACCTATTGGTCATGAAGGACTTAAAAGGTATCTTGATTGGACGGGAAGCTGTCCTCTGTGCTCTAGCTCAGATACGACTGAAACCCTTGAACATCTTTTCTGTGATTGTGAGCTTCTTAAACGCATCTGGTTTGCTTCTCCACTGGGACTCAATGTTAACCAAGGGAATAATCAGCCTATTTCTAACCGGATCATTACTTGGTTTAGATTGTTTTTCTCTCAACCAAATCCCTCTTTTCTTTATATTAATTTTGTTTGCGTTCGTTGGTAGTTTTGGTGTCGGCGAAACTCTATCATTTTCAATGATCTTGATATTCACCTTGACATAATCATCAACCAAATTGGCGTTGAAACTAATTGGGCAAATTGGAATTAAAGAAAAAGACTGGCAGTATGAAGCTTACTGACTCAAAGTTTGTCGACCAGGGTTGTATTTTTTTTACCAAATTAAGATCTTCTTCCCCTCTATTATGATGGGTGGAGCTTTATGCAAGACTTGTGTCAGAATAAATGCTGATGCGGCTTGACACTCCGACCTAAAAGCTGCTGCAGGCTGGGTTTTATATGATGAAAAGGGAAACATCGGATTACTGAATCTGTGTGTTTCTGGGCCTTCTCACCGTTACAAGCAGAAGCTATAGCCCTCTTAAAAGCTATCATATGTGCTTTCTTCATGGGATTCAGACACATTGATGCATCAATCTTATTTTTCGGTTGTTGGGAGTAATGGATATGGATCATAACATTTCTTATATCATTTTGTCTTTGCTTTCTGTTATTAGTAGTTTTCACTGTTTTTCAATAATTTATTGTCCTAGAACTCTGAATAGGATTGCTCGCTTCGTGGTCATCAAAGATTTAAAACCATGGTGTGACATCCATGTTACATTTGCCAAAAGAAACGGGCGTTGGGCCGATTTTGGGATACTTAGGCTATCAACAAGAGTTGGGCTTTAGTGGCGGATACGGGTAGACTTGGGAATCTTTTAGGTGAGTTATTCATGGGAGCGAGACCTACCTAAAGAGACTCTACCATTTGACTAAAGGATTTCATCCATGGGAGCGTGAAAGACCTTAGTTGAGACCAAAATGTTGACCAAAATGCCCTGGACTTGATTTGGGTCATCCATGGAAAGTGGGACTTTAGTTGACTTAAGAGGCTACTTATACTCAAGAGGGTTAGGTGGTTAGATCATCTAGCATTGTCTCACTTGAAACATAAGTGTATTACTTGCTTGTAAACTAGTTATCGTTATGAGTTATGACCCATATTATTTAATAATTTGATCAGATTCCAGATTCTTTATCATTTGAATGACAACACCATCATTTCAGTTTTTGACATTTAGTTTAATTTACTTTTCATTGTAGTTAATTAGTTTAATAGATAAACAACTTTAAAATTTGTATCCACTTAGCTAAACTAAATACAAAACCGACTAGTATTTGCAACATTGCTCCTTGTGAATTTCGACAGCTAATGTTCTACGTGATAACCGTGCAGTTGCGGTATTTAAAACACACATCAAAACCCAAATTTATAAATTGAAACAAAGATTGTCACTGGGAAATGAAACAACAATCTACCACAAAGTTTTGTTCTTGGCTGCACCTATGCCTTTATTGAACTTGTTTTATCCAAAAATACTTGTGCAAGTGAATGATAGAATAAGTTTGCGAAGAGTAAGTTAAATGTCCAAAGACACAAGGAGATGATAATTTTTTTTGGTATAAGAGGGGCTAATCCTCGAGAAATTAAGTAGCTACTAAACGAGATACAGCTACTCCTAGCTAGCACATCCTCTCTAGGAATACAACTTAGTGTAGATGGTGGTGATGCCAGAACATGGTTTTACCATCCATCTAGCTTGAACATGCATTATACACAATTTCACAAAAGTTTTAATAAAACATGGATAATAAATTTACAAAATTTCGTCATTTTGTTTACTCACTCAATTCGCATGCATTATCATCTTGTAATTTCATTACGGCACAACTCTATATCTACTACGTAAATTTGTGTATATAAAAGCTCATTTTACATAGTTGTAATTCTAAACAGTCTTAATTAAAACATTGAATCAAATACATAATACAAGCATACCAAAATGAGCAACACCAATCTCATGATAATCTTTATTTTAGTAGGAGTCCTACATTCGCAATTTGAGCCAATAAAAGCACAATTGATGTTCAAGACGTATCGTGTTTATATTATAAATATGATCGAAAATACTCCTATTACAGTTCGTTGTCAATCTAAAGACGATGATCTTGGTACACATGTGTTGGCATATGGGCAAAATTTAGAGTGGACATTTAAACTTAATATTTCTTTGTCTACGCTTTACTTTTGTCATTTTTATTGGAATGATTGGGATAAAAGTTTTGATGTTTTTAAAGTATCTTTGGGAAATATGTGTGACACGAATTACGTTTGGCAAGTTAATTCAAAGGGGTTTTATAAAAGTTGTGACTGGAAAAAAGGTGCATATGAGTATCGATGGAAATAGATTTAAGTCCTTTTAAAAAAAATTAAGTGCGTCATTTCTTCATTGTCGGATTACTTGATTATATCTTAGATTTCATTTTAGATTAATTATAAAGTAGAAAACCTATAATAAGTAACAAATTCACACTCTTTAGTAATTTTATTGTTAGTGTATTTAATTTTGCAATAGAACAAAAAGTTATACGACATGAAGAAGAATGAGGAAGAGGTGGTTGTATTCTTCTTTTCTACAATACTCCATAGCTTGTTTGCGAGCAATCTCTAATGTTAAAGCTTGAAACATCAAGTTAAGAAGTTCATATTCTTTGTTGTACTCTTATATTTAATTTTATTTCTCACTACTTTAATGAATAGTGATAATTTATATTAAAGTGATTATGTGTCATAATAAGTGATAATGGAACATGAGATGTGAAATAAGATTTGTATTGCGAGCTAATAAGACATTTAGAGAAAATAACAATATCCGTTCATCCACTCCTATAATGCACGAAAGTACCCAATTTGAACAACTTAGATAATCCTAAAAGTGTTGCTCTTGCATTTGTTGGATTTGATGCTTCTAAAAGAAGTAAATATTGAAAATTGTCCCACAATAAATTGGAGCATATTTCAAAGTTGAATATATTGACTCGTGTGAGTACCGAGTCGATTGTGCATTCCTCCATACTTGATTTGTGGGAGTTTCCACATTGATAATGTAGTATCCTAAACTTATCTTTTTACGAGACTGATTTACGGTTTTACCATACCTTTTCAACCAATATATAAACCCGCACTCTACCGTGATAACAATCTAAAGTTGATTTATTTTTTTATCACACCACAGCGAACTGAAGTGGGTATGACTATATTGTTTATGCTCTTGATATTGTTAGTATACCTATCTCTAAAACACAAAACTGAAACTATCTATCTGAGCCTCTGTAGTAGCTATTTATATTCTGAAATCAATCTTCCTTTTGATGATACTAATGTTAATGAGAAATATATTAGGATTAAATTTATTATCAATATCCTTTTTTATATGCATCATTGTTTGTACTGTAAATTTAATATTTTTTTTTAATCTTCCCATTTTACTCGGTAAAAACCAATGACGGCAGTTTTGAAATTTGGTCAACTCATATTTTTGGCCCATTCTTGTTTTCATCGTTTTTTTTATCAAAATCTCTACCTAAATCTTATCTTCTCCTCTGAAAATTTCCAACGCTTGAAATTCAATGGCAGTGGGCTTGATAAAAATGGGTACTCGTATGTTCTTACATGAGATACTCGGGTCGGTGTTTATTTTTTTAGCTCTACTGCCCATAAAAATCACGACACTTTGCTTACTGTTTTTAAGATAACGGCTCGCTCAGCATGTTAGCATTTTTTTTATTCTTGATTTTCTTTTGGGATACGAAAAATATAAATTATATATAAAATTAACCACATTCAAATTTGTTAAAACCATATAATAAAAAAATTAGTCAAAATGTCATTCTCATATTAGTTTGTTATATACTTGAACTTTTCACTCGTCATCGTATATCACCCAACATCTTTCATTCACCATCAATAAGTCTATCATCATCTATAAATAGTAACAAAAATTTAGCGACTTACCTTAATGTTTTCGTCAAATGTAAATATTAACAATAATTCAACGATTCCTTCAAGAAAATCGTTAGACTACTGTGAAATTATGTGTTGTTGAACATAAATAGTAATGGTTTCAATAAATAATATAATAGAATAATAATAAACTACACAATTATTTTTCTTTTTTATTTTATATAAATGTCGAATGAATAAATAAATAAATAAAATAAATTTATAAATTTTCAGGGTGTTATTCATGATAGTCAAGTTTAACAATTACTCCGGAGTACTAACATTTACAAAAGAAAATATATACTCCCTTCTATTCATTTAAAATGTCCCATTGTCCATTTCGGTTTACTCAGGATAATGTCCCATTGTTCTTTTTTGGTAAGTTTTTTTCCATTTTTTACCATTCTACCCTTACTATTTATCACTTATTACTCACCCACCTACCCATTACCCATCTTTTATCAATTATTACTCTCCAATCAACATATCCCTACACAACCAAAATAATAAACAACTAATAAACTATAAAATTTGTCCTTTTATGACAATGGGACAATTTAAATGAATAGGAGGAAGTATAACATTTCATCATATAAAAATCAATTACAAAAAATTACTATGAAGAAATTAAATCAAGTCATTAACATATTCAGGTATAAAAATTTCAATTTAAATGTTAAACCATGAAACTTAATTGGATTTGCATTTGTAGAAGATACATGTCTCGATTAGAATTTTGGAAAATTTACGCAATATTCGCTTAAGGTTTAATATTTTGCTCGAAGGGCTCATTAAAACATGGTTAATTTCCGAAATTTTGTTGTTTTAGTTTACTCATTCACTTCACATGCACCGTTGTATTTCAATTTCAATTTCATTATGACACAACACTATAACGACTACATAAATATGTGTATATGAAGTAAATTCCACATATTTGTAATTGTAAACAATTTTTAATTATAAATTAAGCATTAAATACACATTAAACATAGTTTTGTTTGGAGCGCATGGAATGTGCCTAAACATAGTTTTGTTGGTTGGTTGATAGCTGGAGAAGCTTTGAATGTAAAGGCAAAGCTGTATAATTTGGGAATTTGTCTAGATGATAAGTGTTGCTTGTGTGGTGTTGGAGTTAAGACCCATGAACATCTATCTAATCAGTGTGAGTATAGTAGGAAAATACTAGATTGAGTTGCGAAGATGTGTAAAGTTTGTTTACCGTCTGATCAGGTTTTGGCCAATATATGGAATCATCAGCAAAACAGGAGCTAGAGGAAGGTTGTTTTGTGTTGCTTTATGGCTGCATTCTATCACATATGGAGTTTGTGGAATGAGGCTCGGATAAAAGATAAGTTAATGAGACCTGAGATTGTTGTTGAGCAAATCAGGAAAGAGATGCAAAATAGAGTTGTAAATAGGCTAAAGGATGTGCATGATAGAAGTTTTTTGACTTCGTTTCATAGCATTTAGGTGACTTGGCCATTGAGGCTTGAATGTGTGTAGGAAATTGTCATAGCTGCTTGTAATAGCTTGTTTTGTGCTTAATGAAAGCTTACGATTCGCAGAAAAAAAAAATACACATTAAAAGCGTGCCAAGATGTACCACACTAATCTAATGATTATTTTTATTTTGGTAGGAGTTCTACATTTCCAATTTGAGCCAACAAAGGCACACTTGATGTTTAAGAATTACTATGTTCATATTATTAATGGGATTGATAATACTCATATTACAGTGCGTTGTCAATCAAAAGACGATGATCTTGGTACACATGTATTGGGCTATAGGCAAGATGTCGAGTGGGCATTTAAACTTAAATTTTCCTTATCTACACTCTACTTTTGCCATTTTTATTGCTATGATTGGGAAAAAAGTTTCGATGTTTTTAAAGTATCTCAGGGAAATATGTGTGACAAAAATACATTTGGGAAGTTACAAAAAATGGGTTTTATTGAAGTTGTGATTGGAAAAATGCTACATTAGTGTATAGATGGAAATAGATTTAAGTGTGTCATTTCATTGTCGTTGTAACTTGATTTTTACATCTTATGTTTCGTTTTTAAATTTACTATTAATATGTATTTAAGATTTTTTAAAATATGCAAATAGTTGTACAGGGGAATACTTGATATTAGTAAACTTTAGTTACAATGCTTATTTAATTTGTATGAATTTTGTTTAATAAAAATGTTTACATAGAACTTATTTTAGAGATGATAAAAATGAAATTTGTAGAATAGAACGTACAATACTTAATGTCTTAAACAAGTATCTTCTTACTAGCACGTTGAACTTATATAAGATATTTGTAAAGTTTGGGAATCAAACAAGATAATCCAAGCCACATTATGATGAAATTTTTTTCGTACCAAAAAAAAAAAAAATTATGATGATATTTTATCGAAGTATAATCATATTTAAAATATAAATACTTCATATTTTAATGAGGATTACTAAAAGTATCCATTATCAAATTGTTTTAGTATTTATCAAGCATTTGTATGTTAATATAAGTTTTTATTAATAGGGCTTATCTTTTAAATATCGCAGAAGGATGAGATTAAACGAGTGATTATATTTTGGCCTTTTTTATGTTATAAATTTTACTAATCACCCTCATTCTAGAAATATATCTTATTCTAGAAATCATAATATTATTCTATGGGATAAATTATGATACCGTAGTTTTTAATTATGAATATGTCGATATCTCGTAACATCTATCATCTCACACCACCCTCGACTAGCCAACCTGATACTAAGTCACAAGATATAACAGAGCACCACTGCTGCTCTCGGACCAGATTTGAACGAACCCCCTAAAACACTCTATAAGGCCATAAGAATCAATCAATAGGAAAGCCCTACTAAAACCCAACGACCCACCATTAAACTTGCTCAAACCGATGTAGAAAAACAACACAACTGAGTTCTTCACCCACACTTTATCCATATTGGCTAGCAATTTACCTCAGATATCACTAGAATTAACTTACAGGGGGGATTTGATCATGGCTATTAGGGATACTTCGCGAATTCAGAAAACGATTAAGCTAAATTGCTATGCAGGGCCGGTCCTAATAATTTGGAGGCCCTGGGCAAAATTATAAAATTGGGCCCTAACTTTTAAAAAAAAATTGTTCAAGTAATTCATGTGTAATTATGTCATACGAAGTACAATTTAATATATGAAACAATGGATGCGGAAAAAAATTTGAACTAGATAATGTTGATTCTTTAAAAATCTTAAGAAATTTAAAAGAAAAAATGATTTTGAATTTGGAGAATTGAATTGGGTATCTTATAATTCAACTTTTTCATGGTTCAAAAATTGGAAAGGATCGAAATTCTTTCAAAATTTAGATATTAACTTTATTAAAAGAGTCCCTTAAATGTATAATTTGGACAAATTATTCTTTGATGAACATAATTTATCAAATTCGCACAAAATCTCATAAGCATGAAGCTTATCAACATAGCATATTAGAAAAAAAAAATATAGAATGGGTGTGAATTCTAAAAATAAAATATTAAAAATGAACAACGTTGTGAATTCTAAAAATAAAATATTAAAAAAAATATAGAAATGGGCGTGAATTCTAAAAGTAAAATATTTAAAATAGAAAGAATAGGTTGTAAGAGAGATAGAACACATGACCTTTAGACAATTAGTAAAATGTAATACCACTAGACTCCTTACCATATTCTGATTTTTATAGGTGATAAAGTTTATTTTTCAAATAACACCTTTCTAATTTCACACTAATGGGCCCCTATAGACGTGGGCCCTTGTCAATTGCCCACCCCGATACCCCATAGGGCCGGCCCTGTTGCTATGTGAGCTGACCATTTATTTCAATATGCATCGCCTCAAAGTTGGTCCAGGTTTAAACACGAAGAAGACAAATCGCTATTTGACTTAGCGAAGTACCATCAAATTTGTAAACTCGCTGTTTTATGTAGCCATTTAGTTCAAATCTGAGAAAGAGAAAAAAAATGATGATGTTGACCCATTGGGAAATAATAGTTTGAAATCAACCCTAAAACGGGAAATAATTTGCAAGATTACTCTATTTTGAAAACAATTCTCTTATTTTTATCTCAAATGTGACAGTCAAGTTATCCACATAACCAAGAATCCGGTAGTTTAATTATGAGAACAAATTAAAACATATAGACTTGGATTGTGAATTTGTTAGGGAAAATAACAAGATAGTCTTATTAGCTTGTTTTACATTCCATTTTCTATCTGTCGATCAACCAACTGATGACATGTTCACAAGTGTTCTCACTGTCTCTGAACATCATTTCTTAGAGGGTAGGTTAGGGTTGTATCATACACCCTCTAATTTTCAGGGGGCGTTGAGTTGAATACAAGAGTGTTAGTTAAAAAAGTTTGTTAAAAGTCGTTACTTAGTTAGTTACAACCTAAGTTAAGCGATTTGTTAAAGTTAGTTTTATTGACATATAAGAAATTTAGTTAAGCTAAATAACTAAAGTTGTAACTAACGAGAGTCGAGTTAAGAAGCTAGTTATGCTTCTAACTAACTATATAAGCAGAATGTATCACAACTATGAAACCACTTTTGCATTTACAAAATATATGAAATATACTTGATCAATATCAAACATCTAAACTATTAATCAAATGTTTACATCATTATCAATTCATATGGTATCAATCGCAGGTTCAATTCTGGGTTGTTAATTTGTTCTTCCGCTATATATTCATTCTTTTACTGGTGTTATCTTTTCTATTCTTCAACTTACCATCAATTTCTTCCGGTTTTATCATCTGTTTTCTTTCTGTCAACAATGCCTACATCTGTTATATCTTCTGATTCTTCTCCTTAAGCCTTCTCTGATGATCCTCTATTCTTGTCTACCAATGATCAACCATGTCTGAAACTAATTGATTACAAATTTAATGGTTGGAATTTTCTAAATTAAAAGAGGCCAGGGATACATATATTGCTTTAATCTCAAAAAACAAAGAAGGTTTTATTGATGGTTTTGTTCATAAATCTGCTGTTTTTGATAAAAAGTAACATCAATGGGTTAGATGTGATATCATGGTGAGGCATTGGATGCGTAATTCTATGGAGGATGACATTAAAGAAAACATGTCCTATGTAAATTCTTCCAAAGAGTTATGGGATGAATTGATTGAGAGATATGGTGATGTTAATGCCATTGAGATTTATCAAATTCGTAAGGATTTGAATGCTATTAGTCAGGGTAATACACCTCTAGTAGAGTACTTTCACAATTTGAATAGGACATGGGAGAATCTTGATACTCTTGACCCAATTCCTACTTGCACTTGTGGAGCATTGAGTGCTTGTTCATGTCAACTACTTAAAAGAATCCTTGATAGGACAGGGATACTCATACCAAGTTAATACAGTTTTTAATGGGGTTAAACAATGGGTATGAGGGTTTCAAGACCAATATACTATCCATGGAACCTCTAGCTACCACCCTTAAACAAGGATTTATCCTTGTTACAAAAGATAGAGAGACAGAAGCAAATTTCAGATGCAGTTGATGTTCTTGCTGAAGCAAATGCTTATGCTGCTAGTGTGGAGATCAAGAAACCAGATCATAAGAAAGCAAAGTTAGACAGTTCAACAACTGCAACTACAAGTACTGATGTTGTTGCCAAGCAATGTACTCATTGTAACAAGAAGGGACACACAATTGATGAATATTATCGATTGAAGACATGTACTTACTATGGCAAAAAGGACATGTTCAGTCCATCTGCTATGGTTATAAAAATAGCAAGGGCATTAGAAGTAGGGGACGAGGATGTACTTGTAGAGGTGGCAATACTAGAGGTGGATACTCTGGTAGGAATGTTAATAATGTTGATGTAATGTATTATGATGATTATGTTCAAGATGATCCTTTTTTAGAGGCTGCTTCTTTTGATTCTGATGTTGTGGATGATGTAGTAGATTCTGTTGTGCAGAGGGTACGGTTATGAAGAATCTGGGTGATAAAGCAAGCACCAGTACACTGGCTACTGCAAATTTTGTAGGTAAATATAATTGGTCTAATGCTGTTGTCAGGTCGTTTGAGGATACTGGAGCTTCAGACCACACGACTTCTCAGATATCCATCTTGAATAATATTCAGACTTTGGAAAAGCCTCTGATAGTTGCATTACAAGATAGTAGTGTCAAGTTTGTGTATAAAATGGGAAGGATTACTTTGACTCTTACCATTACTTTGAAGAATGTTATTCCTAGCTGGTTTTAGACAAAACCTTCTTTCTGTTAGTAAACTTGTAGAGCAGTCTAAAATTGTAGCCATATATACTCCTACTGAATGCATATTACAGGACTATTCAAGTAGGACTGTTCTTGGCAGAGCTAGAAGAGTTGGGGATCTCTACAAGTTAAGACCAGCAGTAGGAAGCATGCCTGACAAAAGTAAACCAGTAGCAGGGAGCTTCACTGGCAATAAGGACCTAAGTAATTCTAGTTTTAGACAATCTAGAGTTAACAATGTAAAATATTTTGATACTCAGCTTATAGATGATAGATTGGGTCATACTTAGGGATGTCATTGGGGCGGGTATAAGTGGCTATCGCCCCGTACCCGCCCCAGTTGGGGCGGGGACGGGTAGAGCTTTGGCGGGTGGTGGGGCGGGGACTGGTACGAAAATTGTACCCGCCATGGATAATGGGGCGGGGGTGGTTTTTGCGTGGTACGGGGGAGCCTATATCTAGCATCGCCCCGCCCCAATGACATCCCTAGTCATACTTCTTTTGAAAAATTACATGTATTGGGAATAAACAAGCAAGAACTTAAGCAGTTTCATTGTGAAACTTGCTCTATTGCCAAACATCATGCTCTTCCATATCTAAGAAGTATTTCTCATGCTCAACAACCTTTTGATCTGCTTCATGCAGACTTATGGGGTCCAAATAGGACACTTGCTTTAAATGGAGCAAGTTATTTTCTTACACTATTGGATGATTGCTTTAGATGTACTTGGGTATTCCTTCTTCAAAATAAAATGCAAGTTCCTGTTATCTTAAATCAATTCTTTAATCAAATTACTACTCAATTTGACAAGAAGTTAAAAGTATTCAGAAGTGATAATGGATCAGAATTCATTCAACAACAATGTCATGATATATTTGGTGTTAAAGGAGTTCTACATCAAACCAGTATGGCATGTAAACCACATTAGAATGGTCGTGTTGAAAGAAAACACAGACACTTGGTGGAGACTGCATGATCTTTGAAATTACATGCTAATCATCCTGCAAAATTCTGGGGAGATTGTGTTTTGGATGCTACATATCTAATTAATAAGATGTCATCTTTTGTTCTAGTCTGGAAGACCCCATATGAGGTCCTGTTTCAATCCAAACCCAAGTATGATGAAGTAAGGGTGTTTGGTTGTTTATGCTAGCATTCCATTAGGACAGAGTGACAAATTTGCAGGAAAGGCTAAGAAATATGTTATGATTGGTTATCCCTTTGGCAAAAAGGATACAAAGTTTATGATCTTTTCACTCATAAAACTTTCTTTAGTAGAGATGTTAAGTTTCAAGAAGATATATTTCCTTTTAGATCACATTCTGTGGATACTAATATCAGTAAGACCATAGAATTTGATGATCCTCTTTCTATGGTGAATCTTGCTGATTCACAACATCTACTTCTTCAAAATCATCAGACTGCTTCAAATGCATCAGATTATACTCATTCGGCAAGATGTTCTAGTGAGAATAACATTCCTGCATCATCTACACTAAATACAACAGATGTACTCACACCTGTTGTTCCTCCTGCTGGTATATCTACTCTTCCTCCTGTTATAACTAAAGTTCCTATCAAGAGATCTACTAGACTAGTTATACCAAACAACAAACTCAAGGATTTTCAATGTAATATCAAGTTGCCTGCTTGTAACACCCCTCTCTTATAGAAGTTGAGTTATGGACCAACTCGGTCGAGTAAGCTTAACTCGGCCAAGTAATTCGAACTCGGCCGAATAGGTTGTACTCGGCCGAGTAAGTGCCACTCGGCCGAATATGTTCAACTCGGCCGAGTAAGCCTTTCCGTAAGAATAGTCGCGATTAATTATAAATATTAATCCGAAGGTTAATCATTATTTTACCATAATTAGAAAACAAAAACCCTAATCCCCTATCACCCCCTTCCTCTCAAATTCCGTCTAGAGTCCGTTGCAATAGTATAGGAGCGCCGATCATCTAGCCTAGCCCGTAGTTATCAAGTAAGTGTTGTTTTATCAATTAGTTATCTCGGTTGTTAGTTGTGATTGGTGAGTAACTTGTATGTACATATCATTCATAGGAGGAGGATTCGTAGAGAAACTTTGGTAAATCAGTCTTGGATTTATCTGCTTGTGATTTCATCGAGGTAGGGTTTTCCTACTCAGTTTTTGTGGAACATTGATTGTGACGATATCGTCGTATTATCTGATATCACTGTGTTATTGTATGAGTATTGAGATTGGAAAGGTAATGTGTGGGACCGTTGTTGCGGGAAACGAATCTCACTCATATGATCGCTCTTCGTGGGACCCGCCACGGAGAGGATGTGCACATTAATGGTTTAGGTACCCCTTGCTGCGGTAAGTGGGGGAATTGGTGTGGGGCTAAAGGCCGCCACTTGGTTGCGTGACAGTGATATCAGCTATTGGTGATTATCAGATTGTGGTTTATGCTATTGTATTGTGACCGTCTTATTACAACAGTTTCTGACGCTTGTGGTTTGTTGCGCTGTGATGATCCATGTAATGGTGAGCAGCTTTTTAGGTTCGTACATGTTGATACTTGCTAGCTCGGGGAGGATGGAAATCACGCAGTCATACAGTGTCTTGATAGTTATCTAGCTTCCGCAGACAGTTTTGTTTTATGATTGTTTATCAGACGGTTGTACAATATACTTTAATCATTACCTTAGTAAAGGTTGCTTTAGTTGTTGATCTTGATATTATGTCTCAGGAAACTGAGATGGTAGTACTTTCATAGTCTGATGGTCCTATCTAAAGGCCTTGGATTTTGAGGGTGTTACAAATGGTATCAGAGCGACGATCTTGACACCCAAAACCAATGAAAAAAATGAACATAGGTTGTGTCTTAAATAAAATGAACCCCAAGTATAAGTTTTTAAGGTTACTGCAAAGGTTTGGGAGACGTCCCAAAATCGCAAAATTGCTTACATTCTTGTTTTTGGTCACTAAAGGGTAGACTCGGCCGAGTAAGTGGGACTCGACCGAGTAAGTGGGACTCGGCCGAGTAGTGTTGACTCGGCCGAGTAGGGTCTATTCGGCCGAGTTTCTCTTAGTAGTAGCTATTTCGTTTTGGCCTGAGGCTGTGAGCTTACCTAGTAGACAAGTAGATCGAACAAGTACCCGACGTAGTAAGCTACGTTATGGTCTTATGAGTAGCTTTTGGCACATTTGCATGTCATTTTGATTTCGAAACGTTTCTTCTAAAGTTTAATGTTTATGAGGAAGCGTGGTGAACGCAAGTGAGGTTTATGACATTTTGAGTTGGAGAGCGAGCCATGTGAGCAAAGGTGAGTGATATTTTCGTGAGCTTGGGTGTGGTGTTGATGCTTACATGGTTAAGTGGTAAGGTAAGTCGGAAGTAAGTGAGGATGACAGATAGAGTGTATCGATACCAATTGAGAATGATAAGGGATATAGATGAGGGATGTATATAGTTAGGTTTATTGAGGAAATGCATATTGGAATTTCGTTAAGATAATTGGAAGAGAATTGTGTGCTTGGTGGCCGTATTTCTGAGTTATGGTGACCTATATGTGAATTTGTAGATATTTGTGCCGATCGGAAACTTAGGTTTCTAAGGGGGGTTATAGGTATATAAAAGTTTGGGGGTGTTAACGGTACAAAAAGGCTTATGAGATAGGTGTGATATCAGTTATAAAGGATGAGTTAAGTAATCGGAAAATAATTAGTGAGTGCTTGGGCTTGTTAGTGGTGTGTGGAGAGAAGTTGAATGCTAAGGGAGTTTAGGGCTATAAGGGAACAAAGACTGATGGTTCGAATGAAGAGGATGTGGCAATGGAAGCAATTAGAGGATATTTTATTGACTAAGGAGTTAGAGAGAATGTGTATATACTTAAGTGATTGAGTGATGTAATCGGATGTCATGGCAATAGAATAATGGAGGGGTGCGTCGAGTTTATGTGACAAAAGTTACGAGGCGTGGAAATAGGTGATAATAGTAGTGTAGAGTACTATAACAAAGATATGAAATCAGGAGTACATATGAGATAAGTAAGACGACATGCTAGTCGTAGCTTTTAAGGAATTAAAGAATGAATGCTTGACAGAGTCTTTATACGGTGAGTAAGTGTATTGGGAAGTTAAGGTATGGAAATGATCAAGGATATGTTTGGTATTGATATTGAGGTAACTTTGTTGACATGATTATTGGTGCATGCTAGTGGAATAATAGTGATTGTGTGGGTTGGATATTGTGTATGTGTGATGTACGCAAGTGATTTTGTGAAGTGACAATCTCTCGGGTTGTGGTATGGAACGATGCTCACAAGGTCGTTGTCTGAATCTTCCTCGTAGCATGTTGTATATAATGATTTGGTGAGACTATATTAAGGCGTCATAATCGATGTGGTTGTTGTGCTTCAGAATGGAAGCCAAGATTGGTATTCCGTGCTGCGATGCGGGTATCTTCGCGTTGTGATACGGTTGTCGGTGACGGTGTTGCGATGTCATCACCAAGAGTTATAGTGGAAATGATATGGTTGTTTCGAGACCGCCTGCCCTTTTTCTAATGGTATACGTCTTACTATCGTGTTTTAATGAGGTGGCGTGTGGATATCGTGGCGTGTGGATAAAGTTTCAGATGTGGTCGTTTATTGTCTTATTTTCATATGTTTGGCGTTCATAAAATTTAATTGTTGGTTTACATATGAACTTGATGTGCGTGGAGAATTCTAAACGTAGGGGTATACTTGTGAGACGAACTTTTGAAAGGATATGTCATTTTGGCATAGCCATATAGATTGAGGTCATGGTTGCATGTGTTATTAAGACCTTGGACTCGGGGGCGAGAGTAGAGTACATTACGAATGAGAGTCGAACATGTGTTTGATGTTGTTATAGTTATACTGATACCTTAGTAAGTGGAAACGAAGTTATGGGAGATTGTTGGAGTACTTTCGGCCGTGTGTGAAGCGAGACGCTGTTATCATGGTTTTAGAAAATAGTTGGTGGAGTGTGTGTGCAACGCTAGAAGTTGCAAGTGGAATATGAATCATCGATGTGCTGGGATCAGTAATATGTTAAGTGATGGACGAACTGAATAGAAGAGGAAAATTCGAGGATCAAGTGAGTATGTGACAATTTTGAATTGTGAGTTATGTTTTGGGTTTAGATGCGTGAGTAGAAAGAAGTGTGGACGGGCAGTAATGGTGAAGAGTTGATATCGTGGTTATGTTCGGAGCTTTGTGGTAGATGTGATGATGGAGTGTGGAATAAGTGAATGTATATAATTGTTAGCAGACGAGAGTCTTAGGTATATGTGTGGTGATCAAGGTTGCGGTTGTGGTTAGCTATCGGAGGCCAAAGATGATGATAATGAGATAGAATCACTAAGGATTTAGTACTAGGCAGGTAAAGACGTTTATATTAAGAGAGGTCGGATGCGGCAAAGAGAGTTTGATAGTTTTCGCTTGTTGCGGTATACTTGGAAGTGTAAGGTTAATATAGCTTAACAGATGGAATTGTGACTGTATTATTATAGGTAAAGGTGGCGTGATGGTAATACGTGGTTATATGGATGTTTATGGAGGGAGATTGTGGAGGTGTATGGTTAGGATAGTACTGACGACTGTGATTAATAACACGTATGAGCGTGAGTAGGTTTTGGAAGACAAGGTTCCCTATTAGGGTGAAAGGATGTAACTGTTCCTAGTCATACATGCTTGATGGATTGTATTGGTATTGGATTTAAATGTTTGATATAGAAGCAATACAAAGTTGTCAGCACTTAGATGATTTGCAGTCAATGTTTGGATAGCGTTATGTGAACTATATTATGATTTGTGTTGGTGTTGCTTGGTGAATTAATGTCAAGGATGAAAGGTGAAAGTTGAGTGATGTTGGTTAGCTGTATGCCATGCGTTTAGGTTGTAAGGTTACGAGGACGTAATCTGTTTCTTTTAGGGGGATAGGAGATGATCGTATTGAGTATCAAGTCTTTCAGTCAGTTTTATATAATTTTTACATATGTTATCAACATTGTTTAGTGTTGCGCATCCTTGGGATACGATGTTTCAAACTTATAAGAAGCTTCGAACTTGTAGGATTTTGGGTGCATTTTGCACATCCTTGGGATGTGGTGTTGGGTTTTGAGTAAGATGTTTTTAGAGTTAGGTTGTACTAGGAGATGATCGCACGCTAGATCTTGTCGTTGGTTTGGGTCGAGTCCTCATTTGTGTATACCATTTCTAGTCATGTATCATCTTGTGAAGACGGTGGTACCGGTGACATGTGGTGACATGTTACTTTCGAGTTAAGTTTTCTTTCAGGTTGGTAATTGTGAACTTCGAGAATGAAGTTCGTTTTAAGGGGGGAAGATTGTAACACCCCTCTCTTATAGAAGCTGAGTTGTGGACCAATTCGGCCGAGTAAGCTTAACTCGGCCGAGTAAGTTCAACTCGGCCGATGATAACGGGGTTTGTCGCCTTCCCCCGATCAAACAAACATTTATAAAACTCAACTACTAAACTAATGTAGTAGGGTAGTCGAGGTCGATCCACAGGGAGGTTAAGTTTGAGTACTAGTCTTGTCTTAGATTATAGTTAGCTACGCGAATCAATAATGAGATAGAAAACAAACTAAACATGTAAACATAAATTAACTATGGCTACTAGACTAAAGAAGCAAACAAATAATAGAAAAAAGATAAAAGCAATAAAGAAAGGCCTAGGACCCGATTTCACTCCACCTTAAGTGTTCATGAATATGATCTCTCTTAACTAGTCAACGGGTATGGCTTATAAGGGGGAAAACGCCTCTAATTCGCTCATAGACTCCCTCTCGGGCTCACTATAAGACACTAGCAATCCCGACTAACCCCCCTCTCGGGTTCGAAAGTCGATGTCCTAAGTTAAATACCCACGTTGGTTTCCGGGTTATCCCTCCCCTCCTCTCGAAGGTTGATTTCAAACGCTAGACTAGGGGGTCCTCCCTCGGTTCTCCCTTTCGGTCTCAACCTAGGTAGACAATAAGGTCAAGCAAGCCAACCCGACTCCCAACCTAACCGACTCTCGCCGATGGACAAGGGTCTAGAGTCAATGAAACCCGCAAAAACCCATAAACAAGCCAATCCCCTAGTCCACCCTCACAAGCCAAACCCAAGGACTAATCTAGTGAGAAATCAATAGAATGAAACACCCATGATGGAGTTAATCGAGTCCTAGTATGAGACTACTCACTAGTCATAACTAATGGACTCAAATTCATAACAAAAGATGACACTTTGTGATTAAACATAATGAAGGATGAATTCTTACTATAAGGCATATAAGAACCAACTAGAACAATGATCTAAGACAAAATAAATCAAAACTAACAATAATCAAGCACAAAGGAAGAAACTTTGTAGACAAGCTAAGTGAAAAATTCAAACTTCTTAATCAACTAAAATGTAAACAAATGACAAAATAAAGAAAGAGATAAGAAATATACCAACTAGGAAGAACAAGGAAGAACAATGAAGCAAAAGAACAAAGAAAGCTTGATAACTATTGAAATTGATTAAGGATTTGTTGCAAATTACAAAGGAAATGTGTTTCTCTCACTAAAACTTGAAATAGAGGTAGGGTGTACAGTAAAAAGAGAAGGAAAAGTGCTTATATACTAGGTTACAAATAGGCAAAACGACCCAAAACATTGTCGTTCAAGTAAATGAAGATCCGCGCAAAAAGGGAGCTGAGCACGGCAAGAACCGCACGGCACGGCACGGAGGGCACGGCTCCTTCTTCCCTGGAGAGGAACGGCACGGCAAAGAACGGCACGGCACGGCTAGGAGAGCACGGTTCCTTCTTCCCTGGAGAGGAACGGCACGGTTCTTACGGTGCCTTCAGAATACTTCCTTATTTCTCTGTTTTGGGCTATCCATAGGTTTGTGTTGGGCTTTAGGTTGTCAAATGGGTCCGTTATCCCTACAAGAATCGACAAATACAACCAAAACCCGAAACAAGCTCCCCGAAAGACAAGTTGAGCGTTATATGCAAATTAAACACGGAAAAGCACATAAAAAGTAAGAAAACGGGCTACGAGAAAGAGTTTTGAGGTATGGAAAGCGCGTAGATAACGGAGTTATCAAATCTCCCCACACTAAACCCTTACTCGTCCCGAGTAAGCTCAAGCAATATTACATGCAACGCAAAACAAGTCTACCAACCTAAGGTGAAAAACCAACACAAAAAACACATAGCTATTCTATTATAATAACCGATTGGGTATTAGCGCACTCAACGCCCTTTCAACTCACAATTTGACACCTTATGAGGGAAAGGTGCCCTATTGCAAGGCAAGTGAGGTCTTGCTCAAAATTTTTGACACATCCTAACATGAAACATATAAACAAACAATAGGACGCATCGACAAAAGGAGAAAAGCCGCTTTCCTCATCTAAGCGACTGAGATCAACTAAGAGGGATCAAATTCAAGATCATACATTCCCGCACAAATACTAATTCAACATGTCACTAAAACTTAAAGGATGGCGACAAAACACTACCAAATAATGCTAACCTAGGTTACTTTCACGACCATGATCCAAAAACTTTCTCGAGGGCGATCGGATGGAATGGAGGAAGTTCCCCATGATGCTAGAGGTAAGGAATTAACCGGTCTAGACTCTTCACAAGTAAGGGTCATGGATCGTCCCAAGTTTGTCAAGGAAGGATAGCAAGATTCGATTTTTAGGTTTAAATGCTCAAGTCATTTCATAAAGGTGGAAAACACAACAAATGACCTCAAATTTTTTATTATTGTCTTTTTTTTTTTTTTTTTTTTTCTTCATTTTTTTTTTCTTTTTTTTCTTTTTTCTATCATGAGTTAAGATGGGGTTTGTCCCACGCGTGCTAATGCCCTTTGCTTTCGCCAATCGCTTATTAGGCGACCGGTTAACCTCTAGGCAATAGCTTATCGGGGTGACAATCACTCTGTCTTTGGGCGGTCGAATTCACGACCAAGTGGGAAGCCAAATCCTTGGCCCCCCTCCAAAGCACATCGAAGTGGTACGCCTCCACCTAAACTACACGATCATATTCCACAAGAGGTTTCTTTTTCACTTTTTTCCTTTTCAGCATTTCACACCAAAATTTAAAGAAAAGAGCATTTAAAGAACCATTAAAAATCTCAAGTTACCATCCCACCTAAACCGACAAGGTCACCAAGACTAGTCAATCAATACCTATTCGCATCACGAGGTTGGACAAGGTGATTCAAAATGCAAACCCTCGACTTGGTAGTGGATCATGGTTCGAAAGATACTAGCAAAGCATAACCTAGAGTGTTTCAAAACCATTCTAAAAAGCAAAGTAACAAGTAGAAGAATTATTTGTGATGGCCTAAACGATTTTGTCAATGATCACAATTAGCCAATTTCGAAAAGATTTCCTAAATGCAACTATATGCCATGAATGCAACTAATATAAACATGTTATAATGCAAATGAGTCTACAAACTATATGCCAAACAAGTTAAAACACTTCATCCTACCAAAATATAGGCACACACCAACAATCTCCAAAACGGTTCCCCAAAGGAACACCCACATCACACAATCCCATCCTCCTTCATACAAATATATGCGAAATGAAAAAGGAAGAAAAAAGGAGAAAGAGTAGGAGGAATTTTACCAAACTTCTTTCCGATGCATTGTGCGTATTACCTATAAACATGGTTAGGACGAATACAAAACACAAAATATATACAATGCAATGTTTTTGGGTTTTTTTTTTTTGTATTTTCTAAAAGGATACTCAAGCAAAAAAAACGAAAAACGAAATAAAAGACATGAAATGAAATATATACAAGGTAGATATTTCCCCTCCCCACACTTAAATTCTCATCGTCCTCGATGAGACAAGTGCAAGGAAGAGAAATACAAAATAAAAAGGAAAATGTTTTTGGTGTTTTTGATTGTTGAAAAATAAAGAGAACATATTTTTGGAGTTTTGATTTTTTTTTTTTTTTTTTTTTTTTTGTTTTTGTTTTGAAAAGGAAAATACATGTTTTTGGATTTTTGAGAGGCAATTTCCTCCCCACACTTATTTATTTACATGATTTCCAAATGGAAATAAATGTGTGGAGGAAATTGAGAAAAAAGAACAAAATAAAAGAAAAAGTAACTAAATTGTCATTTGGATATTGCAAGAGGGGAGCAATCAAAAGAACCAAGTCAAGAGCCAAGAACGGAAATAGCAAGGAATGGTAGAATGAAACAAGAAACAACATCACGGCATTCAATTAACCAAGAACTAACCAAGACCCAATAACATGTAAAGCACAAAAACAGTCCAGCCACCCCAAGGATAAACCAAGGTCCTCCCCACACTACTACCCTCACCCAAGGCGAACCCAAAAGTCTACTGAGGCGGGTTCGGGGGGTAGCGCGAGCTAAAGTCGGTAAAGAAAGAGTCCCAAGAGGACTCAATCCGGCCGACGGCATCCGAGGTAGCTTGGTTTACCCCCCTCAACTCCTCAAAGGACGTCCTAGTCTCCACCCGCAACTCCTCGAAGGAACGCCTTGTCTCAACTCGGAATTCCTCAAAAGCCCTACCTTGACTATCGAAATTGGTAGACAAGGTAGTGTAGTTGCTAGAGAGGGAGTCATAGTTGTTGGCCAAGGTGTTCACTTGTTGGAAAAGGGGGCCAAAGTCCCAATTACCACGGCCGTAGGCCATGGGTGGAGGTTGAGGGGTAAATGGAGAGGGCATGAACGGTTGGTTGGGGTATGGGTTATACCCAAAGCCTTGGTAGCCGGGTTGAAACCCGGCTCCCGAAGAGGTTCCCCCCATCTCGAATTGGGAGGGGCGAGGTTGGTTTTGGGTAAAAGGAGGGGGTGGTTGGGTGTCACGAAGAGGGGAATCAGGTTCATCATCGGACGGGGACTCATCACCAAAAACGGAGCTAGCAAGCCACCGAAGGTTCTCATCAATGTCTAGAGGATACTCATAATGCAAACGGTCGGGGTTGTAACCATAAGAGGCTACCTCCCAATCGGACTCATTATCACTTCTAATCAATTCCCCCGACCTATAGGGCATGCCCCAATTCTTCCGGTTACGGATTGTGGTAAATTCCGTAGCCGGAAGAGCTAGGGCTCTAACCTCGGTAATGGCATAACAAAGCCTATCCTCTCCGTTCACCTCCCACTCGAAAAGACAACTTGTAAGGTAGTTAGGGTCAACTCTAGTAGACCCGGGAGCCCTAGGTTCCGGAAAATCGGGCTCCTCTTCCCTCATCCCTAGCTTCTTTGCAAGCAAAGTCACTAACCCCCCACCCACAATGGTGCTTGGTGCGGAGTCTCTCAAGTAAAGGAGGTGATAGATTACGGCCTTAGTTATGTCTACAGTCAAAGGCTTACCCTCCATGAGTTCCATTAGACACTGAAGAGCGACGGTCCCTACCCGATGATGAGACTCGTGTCCCCCTATCAAGACATCCCCAAACAACCTCAAAAAATACCGAAAGACAATGTTTCTTACGGAAGAGGCCGTGGCCGTCCTCGCGTCAAATCTCCCTTCCCTTGCTATTAACTTCCAAAATTTATCCCGGGCGTCTCGATCCTTCTGTCTCTTATGGGTTGTGTGGTGCCCCCCATGATTAAAAGGAATCCCAAGGTGTTCGGAGAACTCCTCAAGACTAATCCTACGATGATGGCCAAGGATTTGGAAAGAGACGGAGGGGTTAAGACTATCTAAGTCCGCCTTAAAGGTTGCTAAAAACTCGCAAGTCAAGTGTTTGTAAGAAAAAGCATGACTAAAACCAATTCCAAACCCACCTCTCCTCAAAAGAAGACTAACATCGTCAAAGATCCCCATACGACGCATAGTATAAGAGCACAAAAATTTTGTTGGGGAAAAATATTTTCCTATCAATTTTATGTAACGACGATAGTCTTCGTGAGAGTTGAAGCCAGCAAGACCCACCTCTCCCCGGGTCTTATAACGGAAACTAGAAAGGGGTACTCTTACTAACTCGGGGATGGGGTTACGAGAGGTTGAAGTCATACCTTCATGTCTTGAGCGCTTAGAAGACATTCTTTGTTGTAAAATATGCAAGTTCACTACCAAATAGGCGGAAAAGAGTAGCCGTCACCGTGTTCCGACTCCAAAATTTTGAAACTGCCCGGAATTGCTCGAAAATTCCACCTAGAGTTGCCCCTTGTCTTCCTTATAATTTCCTACAAAAGAAAGAACAACAAATAAGGTCAATAAGAGGGCAAAAAATCAGATCTACAAATTTTTTGGGTAAAAATTTTTATCTCCAAAATCGAATTTTGAAAAGATAGAAATGTTACAAATTAAGTGTAGATTGAGAAAATGGTGTTGGCTTTTTAATTTGGGTTGATTTGGTGGATTTGGAGGAGTTTTTAAGAGGGAAGGAGGGTGTTTTAATGGAGTTTGTGAGTAGAAAGAAGAAGAAAGAGGGAGAAATGAAAGGAAGCATGAAGCTGCCGTGCGGTTATTCGATTTTTTTTTTTTTTTTTTTTTTTTTTTTTTTTTTTTTTTTTACGAAAAATCCTGTAGGCACGGCAGGCACCGCAAGGCACGGCACCGTGCGCACGGTGCTTTCTTCCCTGCCTGAGAACCGCACGGCACGCAAGGCACGGCACGGCCCCCAGGGCACGGCTTCTTCTTCCCTGCCTAAGAACCGCACGGTTCCTACGGTGCCTTCAGAGGACTTCTCATTTCTTCATTTTTTGACATCCCAAACCTCTACACACACCCAAAAACTCCATTTCTACAACCAATACTCCTCCTCTTCCGAATCCCTTGTCTTCAAATTTCTCTTCTCTTGCAAAAATGACTTTAATTGCATGGGTTGCCTCCCATGAAGCGCCCTTGTTTTAAGTCGTAGGCTCGACTAAGTCACACATCACGGAAATTAATTGAAAAGCTTCAAAAGAACTCAAGTAAGAACTCAAGCATGGATGATGCAAGTGGTAACGACACATATCTCCTTCACTATCGGGCTTCCGGCTATATAATGCTTAAGCCTTTGCCCATTAACCTTGAATGTTTGCTCTCCATCGGTCACCTCCACCGACCCATATGGAAAAGCACGAGTAACGGTAAATGGCCCCGACCATTTTGACTTCAATTTCCCGGCAAACAATTTAAACCTCGAATTAAACAAGAGAACAAGGTCTCCCTCCTTAAACTCCCTCCGGATGATGGCTTTATCGTGAAATCGCTTTGTCTTCTCCTTGTAGAGCCTAGAGCTTTCATATGCCTCTAACCGGAACTCTTCAAGCTCATTAATATCAAGGAGCCTCTTCTCCCCCGCACTCTTCAAGTCAAAGTTCAATTGCCGAATAGCCCAATGGGCTCTATGTTCCATTTCCACCGGAAGATGGCATGGCTTTCCATACACCAATCGGTAAGGTGATGCCCCGATCGGTGTTTTAAAAGCTGTGCGATAGGCCCACAATGCATCGTGAAGCTTGATGGCCCAATCTTTCCTAGATCGGCTCACCGTTTTCTCTAAGATAACTTTGAGCTCTCGGTTAGAAATTTCGGCTTGACCATTGGCTTGGGGGTGATAGGCAAGGCTCCTCCTATGTTGCACCCCATGCTTTTTGAGAAGAGCATCCAAGGTCCTCTCCTTGAAGTGACTTCCTCTATCACTTATCAAGATTCTCGGCACTCCAAACCTTGGGAAGATGATGGTTTGTAAAAGCTTAGTGACGGATTTTGAATCACAAGTCTTGGTTGGGATTGCCTCCACCCACTTGCTTACATAATCCACCGCCACAAGGATATACTCATTCCCATAGGAGGATGGAAAAGGGCCTTGGTAGTCGATGCCCCACACATCAAAGACTTCCACTTCAAGAATGAAATTCATCGGCATCTCGTGCCTCCTCGTTATATTACCGCTTCTTTGACACTTGTCACAACCCTTCACATGTAAGGCCACATCATGAAACAATGTTGGCCAATAAAAACCGCATTGAAGGATTCTTGAAGCGGTTTTTCTAGCACTTCCATGCCCTCCACTCGGCATACCATGACAATGGTTGATAATTGATTCCACTTCTTCATAAGGTACACACCTCCGAATCATCCCATCGGCACATGACTTGTAGAGACATGGTTCCTCCCAAAAGAATTGCTTGACATCATGGAAGAACTTCTTCTTCTTGTGCGAATCATAGTCATGTGGGATGATTCCCGAAACAAGGTAATTCACAAAGTCCGCATACCAAGGGGCTTCCACAAGTGCAATTGCAAATAATTGGTCATCGGAAAATGAATCATCGATTGGTATGGCTTCATCCAAGCTTCCATTCTCAAGACGTGAAAGATGATCCGCTACCAAGTTCTCCGTTCCCTTCTTGTCTTTAATCTCCATGTCGAATTCTTGAAGAAGTAGAATCCACCGGATTAACCTTGGTTTGGTATCTTTCTTCAACAACAAATGCTTGAGAGCCGAATGATCCGTGTGGACTATCACCTTAGAACCCACCAAATAAGAACGGAACTTGTTCATGGCAAATATGACCGCTAGAAGCTCTTTTTCGGTGGTGTTGTAGTTGGTTTGTGTATCATCCAAAGTTTTGCTTGCATAGTAAATGGCATGAAGCTTGCCATCCTTCTTTTGGCCAAGAACCGCACCTACCGCCACATCACTCGCATCACACATCAACTCGAACGGCTCACCCCAAATTGGTGGTTGCATAATCGGAGCGGAGACCAAAGCTTCCTTGAGCCTATTGAAAGCAAGCAAACACTCATTAGAGAAAACAAATGGCACATCCTTCCCAAGCAAAAGTGTCAAAGGTCGGGCAATCAAGGAGAAATCCTTGATAAACCTCCGGTAAAACCCGGCATGACCCAAAAAACTACGAATACCCTTGACACTAGTGGGAGGGGGCAAAGTCTTAATGACCTCAATCTTGGCTTGATCAACTTCCAAGCCTTTACTTGACACAACATGACCTAAAACCACCCCGGATGTCACCATGAAGTGACATTTCTCCCAATTCAACACTAGACCGGTTTCTTGGCACCTTTTCAAGACCTTTGACAAATTTGTTAGACACCCATCAAAAGAAGTACCTACAACCGAGAAATCGTCCATAAACACTTCCATGATATCCTCCACATACTCCGAGAAAATAGCTAACATGCATCTTTGAAATGTGGCCGGCGCATTACATAGCCCAAAGGGCATGCGCCTATATGCAAATGTACCAAATGGACATGTGAATGTGGTTTTCTCTTGGTCGTTGGGGTGGATTGGGATTTGGAAAAATCCCGAAAATCCATCAAGATAGCAAAAATGAGAGTGTTGGGCAAGTCTCTCCAACATTTGATCAATAAAAGGAAGGGGGAAATGGTCTTTCCTAGTTGCCTTATTGAGGCGCCTATAGTCGATACACATCCTCCACCCCGTTGTGACTCTTGTTGGGATCAACTCATTGTTCTCATTTGTCACTACCGTGACACCACCCTTCTTGGGTACAACATGAACCGGGCTAACCCATGCACTATCGGAAATTGGGTAAATTATGCTAGCATCATAAAGCTTCAACACCTCCTTTCTAACCACCTCCTTCATGGTGGGGTTAAGGCGGCGTTGAGGCTCTATGGATGATGAATCCTCATGCTCTAGATGGATGCGGTGAGTGCAAAAAGAGGGACTAATACCCTTGATATCGTTAATGGTGTACCCAATGACATCCTTGTATTTTCTAACAACCACAAGTAATTTCTCAAGTTCAATGTCATTAAGTGCACTATTAACAATAATGGGGTAAGTGTCATTAGGCCCAAGAAAAACATGTTTAAGAGAAGAAGGAAGAGGTTTCAACTCCACTTGAGGAGGCGTGGATCTCTCCTCTTCTTTACCATCCTTCTTCAAGCTTTCAAATCTCTTATTCGGCTCCTCCAAGGGAGTTGCCTCCATAGCCATGGCATATTCCCTATGCTCCTTGCAATCCCTCACCTCTCCTTCTAGGAACCTTTGCAAGCTAGTATCTCCTTCATTGGTTTTCTTTTCCACACAATCTTCAAGGATATCCACCATGTAGCATGCCTTTCCCTCCGAGGGCTCACTCAAAGCTTTATCTAGAGAAAACTCCACCTTGTCATCCCCAACTTGTAAAGATAGCTTCCCGTTTTTAACATCAATGAGGGCTCCTCCCGTGGCAAGGCATGGGCGTCCCAAAATGATTGGAACATTAGTGTCCTCGGGCATATCCATGACATAAAAGTCACATGGGATGATTATCTTTCCTACTTTGAGCGGCACATCCTCCACTAGCCCCATTGGGTACCTTACCGATCTATCCGCTAGTTGGAGAGAAACTCTTGTTGGAGAAAGCTCAAAGCCCTTCAACTTCTTGAAAATTTTTAAAGGCATGAGGCTAATACTTGCCCCCAAATCGCATAGAGCTCTCTCAACTCGGACATCACCAACTAGGCATGGGATAGAAAAACTCCCGGGGTCCTCAAGCTTGGCGGGAGCTCCATTCATTAGTATGGCACTACACTCCTTTGACACATTCACCGTTTGAAAGGCATTTAGGGAGTTCTTGTTAGACACCAAATCTTTCAAGAATTTCCCATAAGTTGGGATTTCCTTAATAGCATCAAGAAATGGAATTGTAATGTTCACGTCTTTCATCAAGTCCAAGAACTTCCCATACTTTTGTTCAAGCCTTGCTCTCGCTAACCTTTGTGGGAATGGAATTTGAGGCACAAAAGGTTTCACAACACTCGGCTTCGGGTCTTCAATCCCCTTCTTTGGCTCATCAATTACCATTGGTGTTTCCACCACTATCTCCACAAGGTCTTCTTCCGGCTCCTTGCTAGTCTCAACAACCACCTTCTTTTGTTTGTCAACACTACTCTTTCTCTTCTTTACCGGTACCCGGTCATCCAATTCCCTCCCGCTCCTCAAGTGAATAGAGTTCACGGTTTTTGGGTTTTCTTCGGTCTTTCCCGGAAATCTTCCGTTGGGACCTTGCATGTTACTCACTTGAGTGGCCAATTGAGAGATTTGGTTATCGGTTATTCTTTGAGAAGCTTGCATTTGGCTTCTCAATTGGTTAATGGAAGTGGTAGTGTCATCTTGCCTTTGGTTGGAGGTGGTTATGAATTGATTTTGGTTGGTCATGAGTTGCTCCATCATAGATTCAAGATTGGTTTTTGGTTGTGTTTGTGGTTGTGGAAAAGGTTGTTGGAAGGATTGTTGTTGTGGTTGAGGGAATTGTGGGTTTTGTTGGAAAGGTTGGTTGTTTGTTTGGAAAGGTGGTCTAGGAGTAAAAGTTTTTCCTTGGAAACCCGGTGGTGCATTATTGAAAGTTGGATTTGTTTTTTGTGCTTGAAAATTTGGATTTTGTGGTGGTCTTGATTGGAAGTTTGAATTTTGAGCATTGTTGGAATTGTATGAAAAGTTTGGGTGGTTTCTCAAGCCCGGATGGTATTGATTATTATTGAAGGCTCTTTGGGCCGGGGTTGACTCCCACAACCCGTTAACTTGCTCCATACCACTTCCATCTCCTCCGACCAAGTGACACTCATTGGGTGAGTGCCCTTGGTCTCCACAAAAGTCACAATAGTAAACTTGTTGACGGCTTGAGCATGAATTGTTTGGAGTGTGAGCTTGGTTCTTGTTAACACTCAACAAGGCGACTTGTTGCTTCAATTCGTCTATCAACCCTTTGACCTCAAGGTTACTCGCCGTCTCCACACTTGACTTCCCTTTTCTCTTATGCCTATCATGACTCCAATGAAAGGTTCTAGAAGCCATCTCTTCAATCAATCCCTTGGCGGTCTTGTGATCTATCTTATCTAATGCTCCCTTTCCGGAACCCGAATCAAGGTTCATCTTCATTTCATTGTTGAGTCCTTCATAGAAGTTGTTTATGAGCTCATCCTCTCCGATTCCGTGGTATGGGCACAACCTTTGCAAAGCTTTATACCTCTCCCACGCCTCGTAAAGCGTCTCATCATCTAATTGTGTGAAGCCTTGAAGTTCACTCTTGATCCTTGCGGTTCGTTGCGGTGGAAAGTACTTATTGAGAAAGGCCTTTGAGACATCATCCCAAGTCTTCAATGACTCCGGTTCACAACTCTTAAGCCATTCCTTGGCACTTCCCCTCAAGGAATGCGGAAAGAGCCTTAAACGGAGGGCATCATCACTCACACCATTGGCCTTATACATCTCACAACTATCGAGAAAGTCGTTAATGTGCTCGTTAGGATTTTCGGTGGCTCCTCCACCAAATTGATTCCCTTGTACAAGTTGTAACAAAGTTGCCTTCAACTCAAAGTTGTTGGCTTGGATTGGAGGTTTAACTATGCTCGGGTTTACAACCGTTTTTGGGGCTAAACGGTCTCTCATGGCGACGGGTTCGGGCTCTACCATTATATCTTCCTCGGGAATGTGGAATGGGTTCTCAAAATGTGAAGGTTGGGAACTCTCTCCGAATGAGGTTACCTCCTCAATTGGGACTTCAATCAATCCCCTTCTTTTCAAGGCGTTGAGGCGTCTTGCGGTAGCTTCTATCTCAAGGTCTATAGGATATTGTGGTTGGACCTTGCGAGTTCTTCTACTCATGCAATAAACCTACACACTCAAAGAAAAAGATCAATAACAAAGATGGCACACCGGAGTGTGCAAAGTTAACTATGACTTAGTCTAGACTAAACTAAAATTGGCTAATATGCAATTATTGGCTCCCCGGCAACGGCGCCATTTTGATAACGGGGTTTGTCGCCTTCCCCCGATCAAACAAACATTTATAAAACTCAACTACTAAACTAATGTAGTAGGGTAGTCGAGGTCGATCCACAGGGAGGTTAAGTTTGAGTACTAGTCTTGTCTTAGATTATAGTTAGCTACGCGAATCAATAATGAGATAGAAAACAAACTAAACATGTAAACATAAATTAACTATGGCTACTAGACTAAAGAAGCAAACAAATAATAGAAAAAAGATAAAAGCAATAAAGAAAGGCCTAGGACCCGATTTCACTCCACCTTAAGTGTTCATGAATATGATCTCTCTTAACTAGTCAACGGGTATGGCTTATAAGGGGGAAAACGCCTCTAATTCGCTCATAGACTCCCTCTCGGGCTCACTATAAGACACTAGCAATCCCGACTAACCCCCCTCTCGGGTTCGAAAGTCGATGTCCTAAGTTAAATACCCACGTTGGTTTCCGGGTTATCCCTCCCCTCCTCTCGAAGGTTGATTTCAAACGCTAGACTAGGGGGTCCTCCCTCGGTTCTCCCTTTCGGTCTCAACCTAGGTAGACAATAAGGTCAAGCAAGCCAACCCGACTCCCAACCTAACCGACTCTCGCCGATGGACAAGGGTCTAGAGTCAATGAAACCCGCAAAAACCCATAAACAAGCCAATCCCCTAGTCCACCCTCACAAGCCAAACCCAAGGACTAATCTAGTGAGAAATCAATAGAATGAAACACCCATGATGGAGTTAATCGAGTCCTAGTATGAGACTACTCACTAGTCATAACTAATGGACTCAAATTCATAACAAAAGATGACACTTTGTGATTAAACATAATGAAGGATGAATTCTTACTATAAGGCATATAAGAACCAACTAGAACAATGATCTAAGACAAAATAAATCAAAACTAACAATAATCAAGCACAAAGGAAGAAACTTTGTAGACAAGCTAAGTGAAAAATTCAAACTTCTTAATCAACTAAAATGTAAACAAATGACAAAATAAAGAAAGAGATAAGAAATATACCAACTAGGAAGAACAAGGAAGAACAATGAAGCAAAAGAACAAAGAAAGCTTGATAACTATTGAAATTGATTAAGGATTTGTTGCAAATTACAAAGGAAATGTGTTTCTCTCACTAAAACTTGAAATAGAGGTAGGGTGTACAGTAAAAAGAGAAGGAAAAGTGCTTATATACTAGGTTACAAATAGGCAAAACGACCCAAAACATTGTCGTTCAAGTAAATGAAGATCCGCGCAAAAAGGGAGCTGAGCACGGCAAGAACCGCACGGCACGGCACGGAGGGCACGGCTCCTTCTTCCCTGGAGAGGAACGGCACGGCAAAGAACGGCACGGCACGGCTAGGAGAGCACGGTTCCTTCTTCCCTGGAGAGGAACGGCACGGTTCTTACGGTGCCTTCAGAATACTTCCTTATTTCTCTGTTTTGGGCTATCCATAGGTTTGTGTTGGGCTTTAGGTTGTCAAATGGGTCCGTTATCCCTACAAGAATCGACAAATACAACCAAAACCCGAAACAAGCTCCCCGAAAGACAAGTTGAGCGTTATATGCAAATTAAACACGGAAAAGCACATAAAAAGTAAGAAAACGGGCTACGAGAAAGAGTTTTGAGGTATGGAAAGCGCGTAGATAACGGAGTTATCAGCCGAGTAAGTGCTACTCGGCCGAATATGTTTAACTCGGCCGAATAAGTGTTACTCGGTCGAGTAAGCCTTTCCGTAAGATAAGTCGCGGTTAATTATAAATATTAACTCGAAGGTTAATCATTCGTTTACCCTAATTAGAAAACAAAAACCCTAATTATAACCTATCATCACCCCCTTCCTCTCAGATTCCGTCTAGAGTCCGTTACAAGAGTATATGAGCGCCGATCATCTAGCCTAGTCCATAGTTATCAAGTAAGTGTTGTTTTATCAATTAATTATCTCGGTTGTTAGTTGTGATTGGTGAGTAACTTGTATGTACATATCATTCATAGGAGGAGGATTTGTAGAGGAACTTTGGTAGTTCAGTCTTGGATTTATCTGCTTGTGATTTCATCGAGGTAGGGTTTGCCTACTCAGTTTCTGTGGAATATTGTAATACTACGTATTTTATCGTGTTTTATTATGTTTTATTTTATTATTTATTTATTTATTTGATATGATAAGTATTTATTATTTCGTTGTTTGATTAATCGAGTTAGTATTTTATAAACTATATGTTATAAGTAAGTGTCGGGAGCGAGTAATCGAGTTAGCAATGTTTCGTGGGCCTCGAGATGCGTTCCCAAGGCTGAGTAGTCCAGCCCTTATCAACACTTACACGTTCCAAACACCAAAAACCACAACAATTTCTATCTGCTGCCTATATATATAAGCTCCTCGAAAACCTAACTCTAACCCTAAAACGCCTCCCACTCTCACATACTCTCACTGCCGCCACATCAAGGAGTAAGGATAAGGGTTGCACGGTGGTCTAGGGGTGGTCAAAGGTCGTCGTTTGCCTCTGAAACACGGTACTATCACTAGTATTTCCCTTCTTTGCGCTATGTCTGCCTCTTTTCTTTTCGTAATTATAAGTATGTAATCATGTTGTTTTAGTCTGATCTCATTATAATATTAATCTATGATGTTAGTAGTTGTATTTAGACCATAGATGTTAGGGTCTTTGGCCGTCTAGGACCACCCACGAAGGCTGTTAAGTACCCGTGTCAGAGTTGCATGTGTCGTTTCAGAACAGGGGGTTTATGCGCGCGATTTTGTGTATGATTTTGAGGCAGTTCCTGTTCACGTTTTTTCTGGGTAATATGGGTATGGGTTTGGTGGTAGTCATGGTGTTTTGGGGGTGGTTACCACGGTGGGTCGTGGTGGTCCATATCGAATCTGTGTCAGGTTTCGTTTTAGAGTCTGTCGCGTGAAGTCAATACGGTTTGTGCAGGGTGGGTTTGTAACAGGTCGTTATTGGTGGTTTTAGTGGTGTCAGCGACTGCTATTGACCTCCCTGGAACCACCATGCCTCAGAGGCGAGCCTGGTGGTGTCGTAGGTGGAGTCAGTGGTGGTGGTTGGTGTCAAAAGCGGTGTTTGTCAGGGGGTTCACGGTGGTGGTCTGGGCTGTTGGGCGTACTGTTTTGCGTGGGGTTTTCGTGAGTTGCTCGTGTTAGTTGTTGTTGTGTGCCAATCATTGCCATCATTATTATTATTATTATTATTATTATTATTATTATTATTATTATCTATTATTATTTTATTATGGGTAATTATCATTGTTTTTATTATTGTTTTTATTATTATTGACCAATTAATTGTTATTGCTTACACTAATTTTTGCTATTATGGATTATATTATCATTCTTATTATTGTTTATTATTATTATTAATGATGGTATTAGTTTATGACATAATAAAAAATATGTTAGTAATAGTAGTAATCTTATTGTGGGTACATATTGTAGTTATGGTAATTCTAGTATTTTTGCAATTGTATGACAATATGTTAATGATGTTATTATTATTAGTATGAATCATGTTTTAGTAAATTTGGTGGTTTATTTAGTCAGATGCTATGTTTAGTAAGTACTATTTTTAGTAAGTATTAGTTGTAGTAAGTTTATTTTTGGCACGAAAATGAGCATGAAACAAGTAATCGAGTTAGTGATGTTAATTGTATGAATAGCTTTTGATTTAAGTAATATTTATAGGAACGGAATTCGAGGTGGAGTATTTCTAGATGGTGTTGCTTATTTTCAGACTACTATTCCAGGTAGGATACACTAATACCGTATTCTGTGAAGGTTATATGTATGACTGGTTGTATTACATGTTGTGAATGCAAGCATGTTCATATGAGAGTGATATTTAAGTATTGATTGTTTATTGATGCATTCATGAGCATATATAGCATTTGCATTTTTGATAAGGGGATTGTTTTGATATAGAGCCCAGGGTGGTCTGCAGGCCAGGCCTGGTGTCTTCAGCTTATTGCTGATATTCGACGACGGTCGATGATACTCTGCCGGGAGGTTCGGTATGGGTTGGTGTTTCGGGTTATGATTGGTGTTTCGGGTTGTGATTGAGCTCAGCATTGGCATTGCATTTGCATATTACATTGTTGCATTTTATATTATTATGTTATCCTACTCAACCGCGAGGTTGACAGTGTATTCGTGTTCACCTACAATGATCCGGAATGGGGAGTAGATCTTTCAGGTCAGAGACAAGTGGACTAGGACTGGGCATGGAGGAGAGACATGGATTGGACCGACCTAGCTTTAGATCACCTAGTCTCTCTTATAGTCTTTATTTGTTTTATAACAGTTGTTTTGGAACTTTGCTTTGTAATAGCTTTCAGTTTGATCATTTATAATTTAAAGTACTGTGTGTCTTTCATTGTGATTATCTACTACCCTGGTTCATCCAGGATGGTAACAGTCCTATTTACTCTGGAAATCCTAGTTCAAGCTCCTAGGTAAATGGGGGTGTTACAAAGTGGTATCAGAGCGAACGATCCTTAGGCCTAAACCAAAATGAAAATAATGAACATAAGAAGTGTCTAAATAAAATGAACCCCAGGCAAGTAACTGTTAGGAGCCCCATAGAAGTTGGGATGAGTTAGGGGCCCCTTCAAACCAAGCCACTGGCCCTTTCAGTCTAACCTGGTTACCTTGAGAGTTAAGAGTGTGGGTAGTTTGGAAAGACCCAAGGCAGATATATATATGTATATATATATACATATACATATATGTATATATATATATATATATATATATATATATATATATATATATATATATATATATATATATATATATATATATATACAGACTTGGGATCCGGTGAGAACCACCTTACAATGAGAACCTTGTGAGAACTCTACCTTACGGACTTTTTTTAAAAAAATTAATAACATAATTGGATTCGGCATGGCATTTTATAGCTAGAGAACATATTTTTTGGTCTAGAAAATAAATACTAGTGACGGAAATCAAGGTGAGATACGTTTTATTTATTTGCATGCACCTACTATCTATTTTTTCATATCTATCATTTTTCCGCCACTAGTATTTATTTTCTAGACCAAGAAATATGTTCTCTGGCCATAAAATTTCATGCCGAATCCAATTATGTCATTAATTTTTTTAAAAAAACTCCGTAAGGAAGAGTTCTCACCGGTTTTCATTGTAAGGTGGTTCTCACCGGATCCTAACCCTATATATACATATATACATATACATATATGTATATATATATATATATATACATATATATATATATACATAGACTTGGGATCTTGTGAGAACCACCTTACAATGAGAACCTTGTGAGAACTCTACCTTACGGACTTTTTTTTTAAAAATTAGTAACATAATTGGATTCGGCATGGCATTTTATAATTAGAGAACATATTTCTTGGTCTAGAAAATAAATACTAGTGACGGAAATCAAGGTGAGATACGTTTTATTTATTTGCCTGCACCTACTATCTATTTTTTCGTATCTATCATTTTTCCGCCACTAGTATTTATTTTCTAGACGAAGAAATATGTTCTCTGGCCATAAAATTCCATGCCGAATCCAATTATGTCATTAATTTTTTTAAAAAAACTCCGTAAGGAAGAGTTCTCACCGGTTTTCATTGTAAGGTGGTTCTCACCGGATCTCAACCCTATATACATATATACATATATATATACATATATACATATATATATACATATATACATATATATATATACATATATACATATATATATATATATACATATATACATATATATATATATATACATATATACATATATATATATATACATATATACATATATATATATATATATGTATGTATGTTGTACTAACATTTCAGCGTCAAAGGAATGAGGTAAGTTATGATGTGAAAGATGGATGAGTATATATAGACTGTGAAGCATGAAAGTGATGCTACATGATGAGTGACATGTATATCCTGTTATTTCCGAGCGTTGACAACATGAGTGTTATATATGAGTTTTGAATATGATATTGCATTATGTGATGAAAAGCATGAGGTTATGTGATCCCTAAGCCTTTAGGTAGATTTATGATATAAGGAGGAGTTTGTTTGACAACATGCTATTAAATGCATACTAGAATTTGCAAGCTAGGATGACAGAAGATGGATAACATAAGACCTAGGATGCTTATAATTTTTGTCAATTTTGTAGTAAAATGCCTCCCAGAAGAGAACCTAACACAGCCAACATCACTCAAGAAGAGCTGGATCGTCTGTTGGCCATAAATGCTGCACTTCTAGCAAGACTCGGGACAACTGCTCAATCTGACTTAACTAAGATGAGCAACAACATCTCTAGATATAACCCTATCAAGTACGATGGGGAGGGGGCACCAAGTCTGCTCGCTGAATGGTGCCGGGAATTCGAGAGCATTTTCGAACTACTGGATGTGCCGGAGTCAATGAAGGTAGACCAAGCCGTGTTCTACCTTAAGGGTACGGCTCGGTTGTGGTGGAACAACAACAAGGAGGAAATTAAAGCTATTGCTGGTGAGATTGGGGTTGAGTACGTGAGCTGGAAAGGGTTCAAGGGGATCCTGACTTCCAAGTTTGTGCCGGAGCATGTCAAGGGCAAGTTGAGGGCTGAATTTGACTCTTTTAAGATGACGGAGGGCATGACTGTGGAAGCCTATCATACCAAATTCATGCAACTGGCGGAAAATGTAGCTGATTTGGGCTACACCTCTGAGATGTTAGCTGCAAGGTTCGAAAAAGGGCTGACAATCGAGATAAAAAAGAGCTTACTGGCAACCAAGCCCACAACTGTGGAAGATATATATGAGAGGGCTGGCCAGGCAGAGAGGATTGCGGATATGATTAAGGAAGAGGAGAAGGCCAAGGGCGAGAAGAGGAAGGCTGAGTCAGCAACTGAGGGCTCAGGAAACAAGAAATCAAATAATCAGTACCGGTCTTTCTTCTCTAACAATGCATCAGGGAGCAATGAGAATCGAGGCGAAAATCGTTCTATGTCTGGGACAAGCTTTACAAAACCTACCTTTTTTAAATGTGGAAAGTACGGGCATAAGATATCCAATTGTTGGGTTGGGACTCAGAGCGCTGGGAACGGTTATAATCGGGGCAATCAAAGTGGTGGCTTCAGAACACCAAACGCAAGCTACTCGGGCAACAACAAATCTGGAGGTAACAGCTACCAGCGGAGTTACGGCAACTACAATAACCAGAACCGCTACCAAGGAAACCAAGGTAGTGGGAACAACAACTTCCAAAGGAGTCTTGCCGAGGCTAGTAACCAGAGCGGAGCTGCATCCGTCAATCAGACTGCAACCAAGAAAAGTGGGACCCTATTTATGACGGGTAAGGAGGCTGCGGAGCAAGATGCACATGTCGTCACTGGTACATTCCTTGTACATTCCACTCTTACTTTTGTTTTATTTGATTCTGGTGCATCGCATTCGTTTATCTCTGCGGAGCATGCTAGGGCTATAGGCTTGAATGTATATGATAGTATAGCCGATCTGTAACTATACCATCTGGGGAGTCCATAGCTTGTAATAGGGTTTATACCAATGTAATGATCCAAGTAGGAGCTGTGAGTTTTGAGTCGAACTTGATAGAGTTTCCTTTGGGTGGCTTCGAAGTGATATTGGGGATGGATTGGGTGAAAAAGTATAAGGCCTACATCGACTGTTACCAAGGGAAGATTACTCTAAGAGGGCCTAAGGGGGTAAGAGTGTCCTACAAGGGATATTCCGTGAAACCTAAACTGAAGCTGATCACCATCAATGCTCTAAAGTCGTGTCTGAAGAGAGGGGATGAGATGCTGTTGTGTCATGTGAGAGATTTGACTGCAGAGAAACCCCAAGCCAGTAATATTGAAATAGTAAGAGACTTTGAAGACGTGTTTCCAGAAGAAATTCATGGGTTACCGCCAAGGAGGGACTTAGATTTTGGTATTGATCTGAAACCCGGGGTTGAGCCAATTTCTAAAGCACCTTATCGAATGGGACCTAAGGAATTGGAAGAACTGAGGAAGCAGCTGGATGAGTTAGCAAGCAAGGGATATGTGAGACCGAGTGTATCACCTTGGGGAGCGCCAATGTTGTTTGTGAAGAAGAAGGATGGAACCATGAGGCTGTATGTGGATTACAGAGAGCTCAATAATGTGACGATCAAGAATAGGTATCCTTTGCCTCGCATCGATGATCTTTTTGACCAGTTGAGTGGGGCTGGTGTGTTTTCCAAGATTGATTTGAGGTCAGGGTATCATCAGCTGAGAATCAAAGATGCAGATATTCACAAGACTGCGTTCAGATCGAGGTATGGGCATTATGAATTCGTAGTGATGCCATTTGGTTTGACTAATGCACCTGCTGTTTTCATGGATTTGATGAACAAAGTGTTTAGTCCCTTTCTGGACCAGTTTGTGGTGGTGTTTATCGACGACATTTCGGTGTATTCAAAGAATAGAGAAGAGCATGCTAAGCATTTGAGCTTGGTGCTGCAGAGCTTGAGGGATCATCAATTGTATGCAAAGTTGAGTAAGTGCGAGTTTGGCTCGAGAAACTGGCTTTTCTGGGCCATGTGGTGTCTAAGGAGGGTGTGTCTGTCGACCCTAGCAAGATAGAAGCCGTATCAAAATGGGAACGATCAAAGAATGTGGCAGATATTCGGAGTTTCTTAGGTTTGGCTGGTTACTATAGGAGATTTGTGAAAGACTTCTCGAAGATAGCCAAACCTATGACTTCATTGATGCGGAAGGAGAATAGATTTGTCTGGGATGAGAGTTGTGAGAAGGCATTCCTATATCTGAAGGAGCGTCTTACTACAGCTTATATCCTTGCTTTGCCAGAAGGAAGTGAGAATTTTGAGGTATACACCGATGCTTCAAAGAAGGGTCTGGGTTGTGTGCTGATGCAAAATGGGAGAGTGATCGCCTATGCTTCTAGGCAGCTGAAGTCATATGAGGAGAATTATCCGACGCATGATTTGGAGCTGGGAGCAGTGGTTTTTGCACTTAAACTGTGGCGACATTATCTCTATGGTGCTACATTTAAGGTGTATTCCGATCATAAGAGCTTAAAATACATTTATACCCAGAGAGAGCTGAACATGCGTCAGAGGAGGTGGATCGAACTTATTGGAGACTACGACATGGAGATTCTGTACAAGGAGGGGAAAGCGAATGTTGTGGCTGATGCATTGAGTAAGAAATCTGTTCACGCTCTATGCACAACAAGATCGAGATTGAGTATGTATCGTGAGTTGGGACAGATGGGAATTGCAGTGATCAAGAAGGGTGAAACCATGGGAGATTTAGCGATCGAGCCTGAGTTATATTCCGAGATCCGAGAACGCCAGAAGAGTGATCCAAGAATTCAGAAGTGGCGTGAGGCAGTGAACAAAGCTAGTGACCCCGAGCCACAATCTAAGTTTGAGGTTCACAGTGATGATAGTTTGAGATTTGATGGGAGTTGGTGTGTACCTGAAGATGAAGAATTGAAGAGAAAGATTCTGGTCGACGCTCATTCTACACCTTATTCCGTTCATCCTGGAGGGGATAAGTTGTACAAAGACCTGAAGAAAGCGTTTTGGTGGCCAAAGATGAAGCAAGAGGTAGCTGCGTTTGTTTCTCGATGCTTGGTATGTAACATCCCGTATTTTCGTAAAATCTAGTTTAAACGTTTTAAATTATTTTACGTAATAAAATCATATTTTAATAATTTATTGTGAAAGGTTTTAATTTAATTAGTAAGATCCGTCTTAAGAACCTTAAGTCCTTAAGACGAATACAAACTTGGTAAACTTAAACTCGTATCTTAAATATTCGTTCAAGTGTCCGACCCATTTTATTTACTCGGAAAGGACAGTCCATAAAACCCCATAAACCCCTTTCCATCGATATATTCCTCCATCCTCAAATATTTCCACTGTTAAACACTTTCTCATAAAACCTCCATTGATAAACATTTCTTTTGAGCTTTTCTTCATCATCCGGTAATCAAATCGAGGTAACAATAGCATTTTCGGAATCCTCATTCGATTTCCAAGCCATCTATCACTTTCTTTTTGTAAATCCTTAACTTTGAAAATAGGGCTGTTTTCCCTTAAATTCCGTTTTGAGTCCTTAAATCCGTTTTCTTTGTTTGTAGGAGTGGGCTTAGACGATCCAGAGGTCGATAGCTACTTGGTTGAGGAGGATCTTTAGCCAGAATCGCTCGAAAGGTGACGATAATGAGATAACTCGGCCTTTATGTGTATATTAGCAAGTTTGTTGTGTTCTTGTGTTTAGTTTCTGATTTTTGTTGAAATATAATACTTAAAGGACTTAGTAACATGTTTAGGAATGTGTTATTGTGTTGAATTCAAGCTTGTTGATGTTCTTAAGTTCATATGTTGTTTTTCTGAAATTTGCACATTTTGCGACGGATACTCTATATAATCATTTGAGGATTGTTATGGGACTTGTATGCTGTTAGGATAGTGATATTTGATGTTTATAATGTTGTGCAAATCATACTTGTAGTGATTATTGAAGTTTATAGGTCGATTTGTGAAGTTTTAAAAGGATTGGAAAAGTGCGATTTTCGTTACAGGCTCTCTGAGCCGGTCGACCGACCGGCCGCCGGTCGACCGGCTGAGAGTGCGTTTGGGTGTTTTTCGTGTTTTTGAGAATTTGGCCTTGGACTGCCAGCCGGCCGACCGGCTGGTAGTCCCTTGTGTTGTGTCTTGTTTGCGAAAAACCTAGGAAGAAGGGGAGCCCAGCCGGCAGACCGGTTGCCTGCCAGCCGGCTGGGAGTGCATTTGGGGTAGGGTTATATTTTGCGAAGGTTTGGGAATGGGGTTCCCAGCCGGCCGACCGGCTGCCTGCCGATCGGCTGGGAGTCCTTGTGTGGTTTGTTTTCGAAAAGGAAGTGTAGGCTGAGGAGGTCACCAGCCGGCCGACCGGCTGCCTGCCGACCGGCTGGGGACCCCTGTAAGCTAATTTTGAATTGTAAATCGTTCGTAACTTTCAAACGGTTAATCGGTTTTGATTGAAACTTGTTTTGTATACTCGTGACATGTATTTGAGGTCCCCGGAGGATGGGCAACATTATATTGGGTTCGGGAATGGAGTAAGGATAGAGACCCCCCGGTCGGGTAACCGAAAGGGAAACCGGCTCTCCCTCAACTTAGTTCCCGGGGTCAATTAAGTGTTGATTAGAAATTAAGAAAAGTAGAACTATAGACTAGTTCATAGACTTTGGTTGATATTGTGTTGATGCGTATTAAGTTATGCCTTAAGCTGGCCTCTGAACTTAATACGTGAGTTGTTTGTCATATATGGGGATATGCCTTAAGCTGGCCTCTGAGCCCTATATGTGTATGTTTGTCGTGTCTGGCACATGCCTTAAGCTGGCCTCTGAGTCCAGACATGTGTGATAGTGATCGCGTTGGAACATGCCTTAAGTTGGCCTCTGAGTCTGACGAGTAGAGCAGCTGCACAACGGGGTAGCTAAGGAACTGACACCTTGCCCGGGGTGCAGATGTTTGGTGCTAGAACATGCCTTAAGCTGGCCTCTGAGTTTAGTACCTTGTGATGTGGTGAAGGGACATGCCTTAAGCTGGCCTCTGAGTCCTTTACTTTTGGACGCTAGTCTATGCCTTAAGTTGGCCGCTGAGTCTAGTGTCTTGCTGATTGGCAGGTCCATGCCTTAAGTTGGCCTCTGAGTCCTTGCTTGCTGAATGTTTTGGTGTTTAGGTTTTGTCTTAAGTTGACCGCTGAACCTTTATACTTGCTGATTGACTTGGTATTAGGTTATGTCTTAAGTTGACCGCTGAACCTTTTACTTGCTGATTTTATCTGCTTGCCTTGAGTTGGTACGTGTCAGATATAGAGTTTGATAACGATGAGTAAATGATTGTTTTCTAAATTGTGGTTGATCATCCAAGGCATTGGGTGACTCTTAGTTCAGTTTCATAAATAGTTGGATTGAAAGACCCCCCGACTGGGTAACCAGTAGGGAAACCGGCTCTCCTTCCTAACGGTTTATGAAGTTGGTTGAGAGCCGTGCGCTAGAGTTTGCATGATAGTCTGAGATCAGTTGATGAGTTGTTTATGCTTCACATGTTGATATATGTTGGAGTATTCTGTATTGTTTTATGTGTTACGTGTTGTCACAAAAGGTGGCTAGGAGAACTCTAGTCACTCCCCACTGATTGTGGCGTACATGTTTTCATGTATGTAGGTACATGCAGGTTGGAGATGGGTTCACAGGAGGGCTAGCGAGTGATGATCCTTCATCATATGACTTATACCCTATCGTTAGCTAGACTGTTAGACTTTTGATACTTTACGTTTTGGTGCCTGTAGGGATGTTCCATCCCAGGCTGTGTATATATTTCATTTCCGTACTTAGAACTGTTACTTATCTATTTCAGTTTCAGTTTCTGTTTCAGTTTAAGACTTCTCGCATGTTGTTTTAAAAAGTTTTAATTCTGCTGCATTTTTAGTACTTTTATATGTTTATATTTCCGCTTTCGCGAGGGGTTTTACAGTTGGTATCAGAGCATTATTGCTCCCGACGCACTCATGTGACCCCCAACCTTAACTTGACCAAATAAACAAATAATGAATGAGAGATGGGTAGATCTAAGGATTTATTTTGTAGTCCAATTGTGAATGCTAATTGCTGAGCTAATACTTGTTTTCTCTTTTGAAGGATGGTGAGACCTAGGGCTGCTGATAACATTTTGCTGCAAGCAATTCAGCATTTGCTTGAGACTCAGAGACAGCAAGCAGGGAATGTTCCACCTCCTCCACCGCCAGGCAACGAGGCTAATCGTCCTGGTAGTTTCTCATGGATAGCTTCGCAGATGTCACGTAGCCACGTGAAGGCTTATGGTGGCGAGGTCGATCCGGTAGCTCTTACCGAGTGGTTCAGGGAGATGGAGAGGAGCTTTGCTATGTATTCGGTGGGTAGAGAGGATAGAGTGCGGCTAGCCACTCACTTTCTTACCCTTGAGGCCGATAGGTGGTGGGCGTTGACAGGACCTACTTTCACCCTTGATCCTTTGTTCGATTGGGATGCCTTTATGGATAAGCTCGAGACGAGGTTCTATCCTAAAGAGCTCAGATTACAACGACTCAAAGAATTCATGGATTTGAAGCAAGGCAAGATGTTAGTTCAGGAGTTCACAGACCGATTCAATCAACTTGCTCACTTCGCATCGAGATTTGTCAGAGATGAGGCCGAGAGAGTCTACTTTTACCGTGGCAAGCTCGGGCCACGCATCGAGAGCATGGTTCGTCGAGATTCGACTTCTTTTGTGGAGGTATATGATGATGCTATTTGGGCCGAGAGTTCTATTCGTGCCATAGATGCTGAGACCCGTGCTGCTACTTCTAGTGTGACTCCTCACCAGAGATCAGTGTACCAGGGGAAGAGACAGTTTGTTCCTTCTACTTCTTCGCCTTCTTCTCAGAAGAAGCGGTTTGAGAGGTTCTCTGCTCCGGTTGCTAAGACCATTGTTCACACCGACACAGCTGCTAGTGTTTGCCACCGTTGTGGTAAACCTTCTCATCCGGGTTTTGACTGTTTCAAGAATGCTTTCAAGTGCTACACTTGCAATGATTTTGGGCATAAGTCTTATGAGTGTCCTGAGAGGAACACCGCACTTGGCAAGGCTGCCACTGCTGCTGCAGCGACTAAGGGAGGAAAGCCGAAAGGGAAGATTTTTGTGATGACTAGGGCTGAGGCTGAGGCTCATCAAGACATTGTTGCCGGTATCTTTTCTGTTCTTGGCGCTGAGTGCCTTATTTTGTTCGATACTTGAGCTTCTCTTTCATTTATATCGACACAGTTCGCCGACCGTTTAGCTCTTGAGTCTTCATTGGTTGAGGAGATTTCTATTTCCTTACCTTCTGGAGACGTGTTTTCCTACTCTTCGTCCCATAGGGATGTTCCTATTATTATTGGTCAAGCCACATTTCCAGCGGACTTACTGAGATTTCCTCTCGAGGAGTTTGACATTATCATCGGTATGGATTGGTTATCGCGATACCATGCTCGCTTCGAGTGTCGCGACCAGAAAATCTGCTTGAGGAGTTCTTCAGGAGTTCGTGTTTCCTATAGGGGAACTCGCCCTCAAAGGGGTGTTCGTGTTATCTCTTCGATGAAAGCATCTCATCTTCTTAGAAAGGGTTGCCAAGCCTTCCTGTGTGTTGTTACAGCTTCTAAACCATCGCTACCGAAGCTTGAGGATGTAGCCATTGTTCGAGAGTATCCAGATGTTTTCCCAGATGACTTGCCAGGGATACCGCCAGAGAGAGATGTGGAGTTTACCATTGAGCTTGTTCCAGGTACCGGACCGATTTCTAAAGCTCCTTACCGTATGGCTCCGCCAGAGTTGAAAGAGTTGAAGCAGCAATTGGAAGAGATGATCGAGAAAGGTTTCATTAGACCTAGTGCTTCTCCGTGGGGTGCTCCTGTGTTGTTCGTCAAGAAGAAAGATGGTTCCATGAGATTGTGCATTGACTATAGAGAGCTGAACCGAGTGACCGTGAAGAATCGATATCCTTTGCCTAGGATAGATGATTTGTTTGATCAGTTGAGAGGTGCTTCGAGGTTTTCTAAGATTGATCTTCGATCGTGTTATCATCAGATTCTAGTGAGAGAGGCTGATATTGCGAAGACTGCTTTTCGTACCAGATATGGACATTTTGAGTTCGTGGTTATGCCTTTTGGGTTGACTAATGCACCTGCTATCTTCATGGATCAGATGAACCGTACCTTTAGTGAGTATCTTGACACTTGTGTTGTGGTGTTTATTGATGATATCCTCATTTACTCTAAGACCGATGAGGAGCATGCTGAGCATCTTAGATTGATTCTTGGGATTTTGCGTCGACAGAAGTGGTTCGCGAAGTTCTCTAAGTGTGAGTTTTGGCTTTCTAAGGTTTCATTTCTTGGACATGTGATATCTAGTGAGGGAGTTATGGTTGATCCCGCAAAGATTGAGGCCGTTGTGGATTGGGAGAGTCCCAAAGATGTTGGAGAGATCCGTAGTTTCCTTGGATTGGCTGGTTATTATCGTAGATTTGTTGAGGATTTCTCTAGATTAGCTCGCCCGATGACTCAGTTGCTGAAGAAAGAAGCTAAATTTGTGTGGACCGACAAGTGCGAGAGTTCTTTCCAGGAGCTGAAGACTAGGTTGACCTCCGCTCCTATACTTGCTTTGCCAGAGATCGGGGTTGACTTTGATGTATATTGTGATGCTTCGATGTTAGGACTTGGATGCGTACTGATGCAGAGTGGTAAAGTGATAACCTACTCATCTAGACAGTTGAGAGTTCATGAGGTGAACTATCCGACACATGATTTGGAGTTGGCTGCAGTCGTTCATGCTCTGAAGATGTGGCGACATTACCTGATTGGATCCCACTGCCGCATTTTCACAGATCACAAGAGTCTTAAGTATATTTTCACCCAGAAAGACCTTAACATGAGACAGAGACGTTGGCTAGAGTTGGTGAAAGATTACGACATCGAGTTGTTATATCACGAGGGAAAAGCCAATGTAGTTGCCGATGCGCTTAGCCGCAAGACTTCTCACTCGATGAGTGCCATCAGAGTATTGCCCGATGAGTTGTGTTCCGAGTTCCGGAAGCTGAGGTTAGAGATGGTGGGTAGTGGTTTTGATTGGTTAGCTGCTATGACTGCCGAGCCGTCTTTATATTGGGAGATTCGCCGGAGTTTACCTTCAGATGCCGATTTCAAGAAATTCGAGGCTAAGATTTCGAGTGGTGTTGCACCTGACTTAGTGATTGATGCTGATGGTTTCCTTAGGTTCCGTGGTAGGATGTATGTTCCCGATGTGCCAGATTTGAGGAAAAGGGTTCTTGATGAGGCTCACTTGACACCGTATTCCGTTCATCCAGGAGGAGAGAAGATGCACAAGGATTTGAGGCTAATGTTTTGGTGGCTTGGTATGAAGAAGGAGATCTTGGATTACGTTAGTAGGTGCTTGACTTGTCAACAAGTCAAGATAGAGCATATGAGACCTGGTGGTTTGCTACAGCCGCTTCCCGTTCCTCAGTGGAAGTGAGAATGCATATCTATGGATTTTGTGACAGCTTTGCCTAAGACTGTGGGAGGCAAAGATGCGATTTGGGTTATTGTGGATCGACTAACTAAGTGTGCTAGATTCGTGCCGATCAGAGAGACGTGGGACATGGATCGATTAGCCAGGGCTTATATTGCTGAGATAGTCCGCTATCATGGTGTGCCGAAAGAGATCGTTTCAGATCGTGATCCTCGTTTTTGCTCCAGATTCTGGAAGGCTTTACAGGAGGCTATGGGTAGCCGTTTGTTGATGAGTACTGCTTTTCATGCCGCGACCGATGGGCAATCTGAGAGGACCATACAGACACTAGAGGATTTGCTCCGCGCTTGTGCCCTCGATTTTCAGAGTTCTTGGGAGCAGTGTTTGCCGTTGGTAGAGTTTTCTTACAACAACAGTTACCATGCTACCATTGGTATGGCTCCGTACGAGGCTCTTTACTGGAGGAAGTGCCGTAGCCCGATCTGTTGGGATCAGGCGAGTGACGTGCACGACCTTGGACCTGACCAGCTAGCTGAGACCATTGACCATGTACAGCTCATTAGGAATATGATGAAGGCCGCTCAGGACCGGCAGAAGTCCTATGCTGATGTCCGTCGTAGACCCTTAGAGTTCGAGGAGGTTGACAGTGTCTTTTTGAGGGTGTCTCCGATGAAGGGCGTCAAGAGGTTTGGCGTTAAGGGCAAGCTGAGCCCTAAGTACATTGGACCTTTTGTGATTGCGAAGAAGATTGGCGCCGTAGCTTACCGTTTGGACTTGCCTCCTAGTTTGGGCAAGGTTCATAACGTCTTTCACGTTTCCCAGCTCCGCAGATATGTTAGTGACCCGAGTCATGTGCTGCACAGAGAGATCGAGAACCTAGAGCCGAGTCTTGCCTTCGAGGAGCGTCCAGTGAAGATCCTTGACCGACAGGAGAGGAAGCTTAGGAGCAAGGTGGTGCCCTTGGTGAAGATTTTATGGCGTTGCGTTGATGTCGAGGAGCAGACATGGGAGACTGAGGCATCGATGCGTGCTGCGCATCCCTTCTTATTCGATTGAGGTATAGTATATAGATTTTTGTCCGTTCGAGTTTCGAGGACGAAACTTTTTGAAGTTGGGGTGATTGTAACATCCCGTATTTTCGTAAAATCTAGTTTAAACGTTTTAAATTATTTTACGTAATAAAATCATATTTTAATAATTTATTGTGAAAGGTTTTAATTTAATTAGTAAGATCCGTCTTAAGAACCTTAAGTCCTTAAGACGAATACAAACTTGGTAAACTTAAACTCGTATCTTAAATATTCGTTCAAGTGTCCGACCCATTTTATTTACTCGGAAAGGACAGTCCATAAAACCCCATAAACCCCTTTCCATCGATATATTCCTCCATCCTCAAATATTTCCACTGTTAAACACTTTCTCATAAAACCTCCATTGATAAACATTTCTTTTGAGCTTTTCTTCATCATCCGGTAATCAAATCGAGGTAACAATAGCATTTTCGGAATCCTCATTCGATTTCCAAGCCATCTATCACTTTCTTTTTGTAAATCCTTAACTTTGAAAATAGGGCTGTTTTCCCTTAAATTCCGTTTTGAGTCCTTAAATCCGTTTTCTTTGTTTGTAGGAGTGGGCTTAGACGATCCAGAGGTCGATAGCTACTTGGTTGAGGAGGATCTTTAGCCGGAATCGCTCGAAAGGTGACGATAATGAGATAACTCGGCCTTTATGTGTATATTAGCAAGTTTGTTGTGTTCTTGTGTTTAGTTTCTGATTTTTGTTGAAATATAATACTTAAAGGACTTAGTAACATGTTTAGGAATGTGTTATTGTGTTGAATTCAAGCTTGTTGATGTTCTTAAGATCATATGTTGTTTTTCTGAAATTTGCACATTTTGCGACGGATACTCTATATAATCATTTGAGGATTGTTATGGGACTTGTATGCTGTTAGGATAGTGATATTTGATGTTTATAATGTTGTGCAAATCATACTTGTAGTGAATATTGAAGTTTATAGGTCGATTTGTGAAGTTTGAAAAGGATTGGAAAAGTGCGATTTTCGTTACAGGCTCTCTGAGCCGGTCGACCGACCGGCCGCCGGTCGACCGGCTGAGAGTGCGTTTGGGTGTTTTTCGTGTTTTTGAGAATTTGGCCTTGGACTGCCAGTCGGCCGACCGGCTGCCTGCCGACCGGCTGGTAGTCCCTTGTGTTGTGTCTTGTTTGCGAAAAACCTAGGAAGAAGGGGAGCCCAGCCGGCAGACCGGCCGCCTGCCAGCCGGCTGGGAGTGCATTTGGGGTAGGGTTATATTTTGCGAAGGTTTGGGAATGGGGTTCCCAGCCGGCCGACCGGCTGCCTGCCGATCGGCTGGGAGTCCTTGTGTGGTTTGTTTTCGAAAAGGAAGTGTAGGCTGAGGAGGTCACCAGCCGGCCGACCGGCTGCCTGCCGACCGGCTGGGGACCCCTGTAAGCTAATTTTGAATTGTAAATCGTTCGTAACTTTCAAACGGTTAATCGGTTTTGATTGAAACTTGTTTTGTATACTCGTGACATGTATTTGAGGTCCCCGGAGGATGGGCAACATTATATTGGGTTCGGGAATGGAGTAAGGATAGAGACCCCCCGGTCGGGTAACCGAAAGGGAAACCGGCTCTCCCTCAACTTAGTTCCCGGGGTCAATTAAGTGTTGATTAGAAATTAAGAAAAGTAGAACTATAGACTAGTTCATAGACTTTGGTTGATATTGTGTTGATGCGTATTAAGTTATGCCTTAAGCTGGCCTCTGAACTTAATACGTGAGTTGTTTGTCATATATGGGGATATGCCTTAAGCTGGCCTCTGAGCCCTATATGTGTATGTTTGTCGTGTCTGGCACATGCCTTAAGCTGGCCTCTGAGTCCAGACATGTGTGATAGTGATCGCGTTGGAACATGCCTTAAGTTGGCCTCTGAGTCTGACGAGTAGAGCAGCTGCACAACGGGGTAGCTAAGGAACTGACACCTTGCCCGGGGTGCAGATGTTTGGTGCTAGAACATGCCTTAAGCTGGCCTCTGAGTTTAGTACCTTGTGATGTGGTGAAGGGACATGCCTTAAGCTGGCCTCTGAGTCCTTTACTTTTGGATGCTAGTCTATGCCTTAAGTTGGCCGCTGAGTCTAGTGTCTTGCTGATTGGCAGGTCCATGCCTTAAGTTGGCCTCTGAGTCCTTGCTTGCTGAATGTTTTGGTGTTTAGGTTATGTCTTAAGTTGACCGCTGAACCTTTACACTTGCTGATTGACTTGGTATTAGGTTATGTCTTAAGTTGACCGCTGAACCTTTTACTTGCTGATTTTATCTGCTTGCCTTGAGTTGGTACGTGTCAGATATAGAGTTTGATAACGATGAGTAAATGATTGTTTGTTAAATTGTGGTTGATCATCCAAGGCATTGGGTGACTCTTAGTTCAGTTTCATAAATAGTTGGATTGAAAGACCCCCGACTAGGTAACCAGTAGGGAAACCGGCTCTCCTTCCTAACGGTTTATGAAGTTGGTTGAGAGCCATGCGCTAGAGTTTGCATGATAGTCTGAGATCAGTTGATGAGTTGTTTATGCTTCACATGTTGATATATGTTAGAGTATTCTGTATTGTTTTATGTGTTACGTGTTGTCACAAAAGGTGGCTAGGAGAACTCTAGTCACTCCCCACTGATTGTGGCGTACATGTTTTCATGTATGTAGGTACATGCAGGTTGGAGATGGGTTCACAGGAGGGCTAGCGAGTGATGATCCTTCATCATATGACTTATACCCTATCGTTAGCTAGACTGTTAGACTTTTGATACTTTACGTTTTGGTGCCTGTAGGGATGTTCCATCCCAGGCTGTGTATATATTTCATTTCCGTACTTAGAACTGTTACTTATCTATTTCAGTTTCAGTTTCAGTTTCAGTTTAAGACTTCTCGCATGTTGTTTATCTTTTAAAAAGTTTTAATTCCGCTGCATTTTTAGTATTTTTGTATGTTTATATTTCCGCTTTCACGAGGGGTTTTACATGGTATGTCAGAGAGTGAAAGGAGAACACAAGAGGCCACAAGGGAAGTTGCAACCATTGGATGTACTTGAGTGGAAGTGGGAGAGCATTTCGATGGATTTTATTGTACGTTTGCCTAGGACTTCGAAGGGAAATGATATGATATGGGTGATCGTTGATAGGCTAACCAAATCAGCCCATTTCATTCCAATGAAGGAGACGCGGAGTAAAGCTGAGCTGGCTAAGGCTTACATCAAGCATGTGGTGAAGCTTCATGGTGTACCAAGAGATATTGTATCTGACCATGATTCCAGGTTTATCTCTAAGTTTTGGCAAGAATTACAGTCATTGATGGGAACTACCTTGAAAATGAGTACAACATTTCATCCAGCCACAGATGGTCAGACGGAGAGAACTATTCAGACACTGGAGGATATGTTGAGGGCTTGTGTGCTAGAGTTTGGAGGATCTTGGGAGGACAGACTTGATCTGATAGAGTTTTGGTACAACAACAGTTACCATAGTAGCATTGGGATGGCTCCATTTGAGGCACTATATGGGAGGAAGTGTAGGAGTCCAGTTTGTTGGAAGGATAGAGCTGATGTAGTGACTTTGGGACCTGAGATGATTCAGGAAATGGTAGCACAGGTCCATGTGATTCGTCAGAAGATGAGAGCTGCACAAGATAGACAGAAGAGTTATGATGATCTAAAGAGGAGTGACATCACATTTGATGCAGGAGAGAAGGTCTTACTGAAGGTATCACCTATGAGAGGAGTGATGAGGTTTGGCAAGAGGGGCAAGCTGAGTCAGAAGTTCATCGGACCATTTGAGATCTTGGAGAGAGTTGGAGAGGTAGCTTATCGATTAGCTCTACCTCCAGCGTTAGCCAGGGTGCATAATGTGTTCCATGTATCGCAGCTGAGGAGGTATATCAGTGATCCTTCGCATGTCCTTGACCATGAGGTCATTGAGGTCGATGACCATTTGACCTATGAGGAGATACCCAAGGAGATCCTCGACAGAAAGGTGAGGAAGACCAGGAACGGGGAGACCGCGCTAGTCAAAGTATTATGGACCAATCATAATGTCAAGGAGGCTACCTGGGAGACTGAGGTTTCGATGAAGGAGAAGTATCCTGAGCTGTTTACTTAAGGTATGTTACGAGGACATAACCTTCTTTTTAGGAGGGTATAATGTGACATTTTGTGTTTTAGAGTAGTCTTATTGGTTCTTGATGTTTATGATATCACACTTTGTGTTCGTTACGTGCCTAGTGACCAGTTCGTTGACCATGGGGATGGTGAACTTCGGGTTCAATTTAAGGAGGGAAGACTGTAATACTACGTATTTTATCGTGTTTTATTATGTTTTATTTTATTATTTATTTATTTATTTGATATGATAAGTATTTATTATTTCGTATTTTGATTAATCGATTTAGTATTTTATAAACTATATGTTATAAGTAAGTGTCGGGAGCGGTTAATCGAGTTAGCAATGTTTCGTGGGCCTCGAGATGCGTGCCCAAGGCTGAGTAGTCCAGCCCTTATCAACACTTACACGTTCCAAACACCAAAAACCACAACAATTTCCATCTGCTGCCTATATATATAAGCTCCTCGAAAACCTAACCCTAACCCTAAAACGCCTCCCACTCTCACATACTCTCACTGCCGCCACATCAAGGAGTAAGGACAAGGGTTGCACGGTGGTCTAGGGGTGGTCAAAGGTCGTCGTTTGCCTCTGAAACACGGTACTGTCACTAGTATTTCCCTTCTTTGCGCTATGTCTGCCTGTTTTCTTTTCGTAATTATAAGTATGTAATCATGTTGTTTTAGTCTGATCTCATTGTAATATTAATCTATGATGTTAGTAGTTGTATTTAGACCATAGATGTTAGGGTCTTTGGCCGTCTAGGACCACCCACGAAGGCTGTTAAGTACCCGTGTCAGAGTTGCCTGTGTCGTTTCAGAACAGGGGGTTTATGCGCGCGATTTTGTGTATGATTTTGAGGCAGTTCACGTTTTTTCTGGGTAATATGGGTATGGGTTTGGTGGTAGTCATGGTGTTTTGGGGGTGGTTACCACGGTGGGTCGTGGTGGTCCATATCGAATCTGTGTCAGGTTTCGTTTTAGTGTCTGTCGCGTGAAGTCAATACGGTTTGTGCAGGGTGGGTTTGTAACAGGTCGTTATTGGTGGTTTTAGTGGTGTCAGCGACTGCTATTGACCTCCCTGGAACCACCATGGCTCAGAGGCGAGCCTGGTGGTGTCGCAGGTGGAGTCAGTGGTGGTGGTTGGTGTCAAAAGCGGTGTTTGTCAGGGGGTTCACGGTGGTGGTCTGGGCTGTTGGGCGTACTGTTTTGCGTGGGGTTTTCGTGAGTTGCTCGTGTTAGTTGTTGTTGTGTGCCAATCATTGCCATTATTATTATTATTATTATTATTATTATTATTATTATTATTATTATTATTATTATTATTATTATTATTATCTATTATTATTTTATTATGGGTAATTATCATTGTTTTTATTATTGTTTTTATTATTATTGACCAATTAATTGTTATTGCTTACACTAATTTTTGCTATTATGGATTATATTATCATTATTATTATTGTTTATTATTATTATTAATGATGGTATTAGTTTATGACATAATAAAAAATATGTTAGTAATAGCAGTAATCTTATTGTGGGTACATATTGTAGTTATGGTAATTCTAATATTTTTGCAATTGTATGACAATATGTTAATGATGTTATTATTATTAGTATGAATCATGTTTTAGTAAATTTGGTGGTTTATTTAGTCAGATGTTATTTTTAGTAAGTACTATTTTTAGTAAGTATTAGTTGTAGTAAGTTTATTTTTGGCACGAAAATGAGCATGAAACAAGTAATTGAGTTAGTGATGTTAATTGTACGAATAGCTTTTGAATTAAGTAATATTTATAGGAACGGAATTCGAGGTGGAGTATTTCTAGACGGTGTTGCTTATTTTCAGACTACTATTCCAGGTAGGATACACTAATACCGTATTCTGTGAAGGTTATATGTATGACTGGTTGTATTACATGTTGTGAATGCAAGCATGTTCATATGAGAGTGATATTTAAGTATTGATTGTTTATTGATGCATTCATGAGCATATATAGCATTTGCATTTTTGATAAGAGGATTTTGATATAGAGCCCAGGGTGGTCTGCAGGCCAGCCCTGGTTTCTTCAGCTTATTGCTGATATTCGACGACGGTCGATGATACTCTGCCTGGAGGTTCGGTATGGGTTGGTGTTTCGGGTTATGATTGGTGTTTCGGGTTGTGATTGAGCTCGGCATTGGAATTGCATTTGCATATTACATTGTTGCATTTTATATTATTATGTTATCCTACTCAACCGCGAGGTTGACAGTGTATTCGTGTTCACCTACAATGATCCGGAATGGGGAGTAGATCTTTCAGGTCAGAGACAAGTGGACTAGGACTGGGCATGGAGGAGAGACATGGATTGGACCGACCTAGCTTTAGATCACCTAGTCTCTCTTATAGTCTTCATTTGTTTTATAACAGTTGTTTTGGAACTTTGCTTTGTAATAGCTTTCAGTTTGATCATTTATAATTTAAAGTACTGTGTGTCTTTCACTGTGATTATCTACTACCCTAGTTCATCCAGGATGGTAACAGTCATATTTACTCTGGAAGTCCTAGTTCAGGCTCCTAGGTAAATGGGGGTGTTACAAATATTGATTGTGATGATACCGTCGTATTATCTGATATCACTGTGTTATTGTATGAGTATTGAGATTGGAAAGGTAATGTGTGGGACCGTTGTTGCGGGAAACGGATCTCACTCATATGATCGCTTATCGTGAGACCCGCCACGGAGAGGATGTGCACATTAATGGTCTAGGTACCCCTTGCTGCGGTAAATGGGGGAATTGGTGTGGGGCTAAAGGCCGCCACTTGGTTGTGTTGCCGCCACTTGGTTGTGTGACAGTGATATAAGCTATTGGTGATTATCAGATTGTGGTTTATGTTATTGTATTGTGACCGTCTTATTACAACAGTTTCTGACGTTTGTGGTTTGTTGCGCTGTGATAATCCATGTAATGGTGAGCAACTTTTCAGGTTCGTACATGTTGATACTTGCTAGCTCGAGGAGGATGGGAATCACGCAGTCATACAGTGTCTTGATAGTTACCTAGCTTCCGCAGACAGTTTTGTTTATGATTGTTTATCAGAGGGTTGTACAATATACTTTAATCATTACCTTAATAAATGTTGCTTCAGTTGTTGATCATGATATTATTCCTCATGAAACTGAGATGGTAGTACTTTCATAGTCTGATGGTCCTATCTAAAGGCCTTGGATTATGAGGGTGTTAATACACTACTAGATCATCTCAAGAAACAGCAAGACAAGCTTTACATGCTTCTATCTTGACAGATTTACAAAAGTTTGATGTTGATTATGTTGCTTCATTAGCCAATGTTATAGCAGAACCTTAAACAACTCATTATGCACAAGCTATACAGAATGCAAAATGGGTTGAAGCCATGGAATCAGAGTTACAAGCTTTGGAGAAAACTCGAACATGGGAATTTACTGAGTTTCCAACTAGTAAATCAACAATAGGACATAAGTGGGTCTATAAGATTAAGCATAAAGCAGATGGCGCGTTGAAAGATACAAGGCACGATTGGTAGCTAATGGTTTCAATCAAGTCAAGGATAGGGACTACAAGCATACCTTCTCTCCAGTGGCCAAGTTTACAACTGTCAGATCTCTCATAGCAGTTGCTTGTGCAAAAGAGTGGCCATTACATCAATTAGATATCAACAATGTTTTTTTGCATGGATATCTAGATGAAGAAGTATATATGACAGTTCTCCAGGGGTATACAAAGGCAAAACCTGGTCAAGTTTTTAAGCTAAAAAAGTCCTTGTATGGACTCAAAGAAGCCTCACGACAATGGAATAAGGAACTTACCAAGTATTTGATCAGTCTTGGATTTACACAATCTAGAATGACTATTCTTTGTTCACAAGACAATATACAAAAACTGAGCATTTCTTATTGCATTGGTGTATGTAGATGATGTGTTGCTTACTGGAGATAATGGTGCTCAGATTTAGCAAGTTAAAAATGGCTTGCATCAAAAATTTACCATTAAGGATCTGGGGCAAGTAAGGTATTTTCTGGGTTTGAAACTGTCAAGAAATGAAACAAGCATTGTCATTAACCAAATGAAATATATACTTGACATAATTAAAGATACTGGAATGGAAAACTGCAGCAATGCTGATTTTCCATTACCAAAAGGACTCTAGTTAAGCATTGATGAAGGTGAGCTGCTAACTAATCCTGAACAATACAGAAGATTGATAGGCAGAATGTTATATTTAAGCTTAAGCAGGCCGGATATATCATATTCAGTCCACCATTTGAGTCAATTCTTGACACAACCAAGGATACCACATCTTAATGCTACTTTACATGTTGTCAAATATCTGAAGAGTATTGTCAATATGGGTTTATTTTATCCTGCCAAAACAGATCTTACTCTCAGAGCATATACAGATGCAGATTATTGGGCACAATGTCCATTTAGTTTAGAAGTTTGAGTGGCTATTGTGTATTCTTTGGCAAAGCTTTGATCTCTGGGAAGACAAAGAAGCAAAAGACTGTTAGCAAAAACTCCACAGAAGCAGAATACAGAAGCATGTCATACACAATCAGTGAACTGGTCTGGTTGGCAACATTACTACAAGATTTGAATATCACAGTTCCATTGCCAATTCCTCTCTACTGTGACAACAAAGCTGCAAAGTACATTGCTCTTAATCCCGTTTTCCATGAATGCACAAAACATCTCAATGTTGATTGTCATTTTGTGCGTGATAAGCAAGAAGAAGGATTCTGGCCTATATACTCAGCATGTCAATTCAGATCAACAACTAACAGATATCATGACCAAACCCTTAGGGGTACTCAACACAGATATATGTCTTCCAAACTTGGACTGATACAATGCTCAACTAATTGTCTAGCTTGAGGGGGGATATTGACATATAAGAAAGTTAGTTAATCTAACTAACAAAAGTTGTAACTAACTAGAGTTGAGTTAAGAAGTTAGTTATGTTTCTAACTAACTATATAAGCAGAATGTATCACAACTATGAAACTACTTTTGCATTTACAAAATATATGAAATATACTTGATCAATATCAAACAGCTAAACTGTTAATCAAATGTTTACATCATTATCAGTTCATAAGTTTTGCCGCGATATTAGGTATTCCTTCTTGTTGATCCAAAACATAATACAAAGTTCAGATTTCTCTTTGAAACTCTGTTTCTCTCAAATCTCTCTTCTTCTATCTTGATCACCATAATGCCTAATTATGTTCAAAAAATTTGATGCTCGGGTAGTCGGGTCTTAGTACATAGATTGAAAACTTAGAAAAAGAGCTAATAGCGTAATAAAATCCAAACTTTATTTTAACCTAATTATTTCTCTAGATTTACGGTCGGAAGGCGAGCAATGATGAATCTATTATAACATACGTAACAAAAGAAAAAATAGAAACGATAAATAAAGCAGCACTCAAATTTTTGTAGTTCACTAAAGTAGGGTGGAGAGTTTTTTGATATTAAGAAGTATTACATATTTCAGATTCAAATTATTGGTTCCTTGAAATAAGGAAAGAAAGCCTCACTAACTTTTACTTGTTTAATTTCCCTCATTTCCCTCACTCCTAAATTATGAATTAATTGAGATATTTCCTCATTTCTAATTACGTAATCGATTGCAGTATTAGATTTCGTCATTATCATAATAAAATATGATATGATCAAAGTATTGTTAATCAAAAATATAAATAATGGTCCAATCTATACCAAAATGATTCAATTAAAAGTCTTATGTTCTATAATGCCTACGGCTTACATTTCGTCATTGTCGTAATAAAATTCAAATTTCAAACTAAAAAATCATAATCTGAATGTTTTTTTTTTGGTGACGAGGGGTTTAATCCCCTCGGGCCCATGCATCCCGCACCACCACATGGACCATGTAATCCACCCCCTTCGGGAGCTGCAGTGGCCAAGTGGTCATCGCCCCAACTGGTAATCGAACCTGAGACCTCTCAATTCCTGCATTTCTGCAAGCTTTAAGGTTTAACTTAGTTAGCACTGGACTAACACTACTTGGTTTCATATTCTGAATGTTACATTTAATAATATTCCATTTATTAATAAGGATCGGTTTGCATATTAATAATTAATAATAATACTCATAAAATAAGCTTGAATCTTTATACTATAAAATCTAAAGATTTTAGAGACCGTGATTGACTTATTGACTCCTTCAAATTAGCTGTCTAAAAGACTTTTCTTATCCCTCTACCCCACTACTAAAAATATTTCTATCATTTTACTTTCATTTAAAGGGTACGTTGATTAAAGGGTATGTTATGTTATACAAGTACAATACAAACTTTTTTTATCTCTTTTATATGGTTCAAATTTATTTCATAAAGTTCGATTATTTTCGTTAATAACATTAAAATTGAAAATTAATTTCAATTTATAATACAAAGAATCTTGCTGAAGAAGAATACTATCTGTCACAAGCTGAAGACGGATAGTATTCCTCTCACAACAATGCAAGTGGGAAGACGAGTGGATGAAAATGGAGCATTCCATGGGTCATGCCACTTGCATTTTGTGAGAGAGACACTATCCGTCTTCAGTTTGTGACGGATAATATCCGTCTTCAATGAGAATTTGTGTTTATAGTAATCTTAAGAAAATAAATTAATTAATTCAATGGCAGTAAATCAATTATTTGGAGTCAAAATCATCCCCAGATTGATAATTTATATATTTCTCGTTTAAGTTCATGTTGAATTATATTTGTACTAATTAAGCAATATATTTACAAAATTTTTAAAAATCGACCCGTACAATTTTTGTACGGGCATAAAACTAGTAAATATATATAGTACTCTCTAAAACTTTATGCAGAACCTTAGCCCAAACAAAACCCGTCGTAGTCATTCAATACATACGACAACTAACAAATTCAAGACACAAATGAAACACAATAGTTGGTCATATCACTCAGCCACGAGTCGACTCTAGAAAACAGAAAAACTATGAACAACCTTGATATGTTAAGTTAAATTAAAGTGACATTAATTGAGTTTATCATCAGTCGACATAAGAAGTTGAATTTAGCTAAAGTAATGACTTGTGCCAACTATAACAATAATGGGTTATGATAAGATGAAGTTAAGTTGAGTCGAGTCCAAGTTGACGTATGTTGTAGTTGTATTGAGAAATGATGCTGAGTCTAACTCTACTATGCGCAATGCAGCAGCAAAGTTTATTCCAAGCTCCCTTTGAGGGCGGCAACCATGGACCCCATGACTAAGTAACTACTTGTATTACTTAAGTGTTCAAGTATATGATTAGCTTGGCCATCAACTATTGAATAATTGTCTAAATTAAAGCACATTCATCAACTTGTTTAATTGGTGAATGGAGTTCGAGTGCATATAGGGTTTTAGTGCTTGGAGCTTAAACCCACTCAAAAGGATAGAATCCAAGGACAATGTCCTTTTTGAGGGTTTTAGACCATCTGGTTTATTAATTCGGAATCGAGTCGGGTTGGACTAATAGGGCGGTAAACTTCACACTCGTGAGTTTTAACACTAATATGTCAGGGCTCCTACATAAAATCTTTGGTTAAACTAACTAGATCATTTCATTGCTATTGATCACAGTGTTGTATAAACCCTTTGGTATACATGGAACAGCTTCAAACTCAAATTTATTTACCTAACCATTCACCTTTTATTTTACTAAAATACGGAGTAAGGATCTTTGGCTCAGAATAATATAATTTATAGTCCAATAATTGCTCGAAAATAGGTTTGAACCTAGGACTATAATACCCATCAATGACTCAACTCATATATGTTACATGATATTAACTCAAAATTGGTTTCACGTAAGAATAGTGAGAGATAATATAATACTTATAACAATTTTAGTAAAGCAATCAATTCTTAAAGGGCGACCAACATTATGATGGCTTATGTATAGGAATTTAGAAATCCCAAAAAAGGGGTGCGAATATGTCATTAAGAGGAAGACTCATGAGTAATAGCCATCATGAATTCATACTTGGACGTTGCATGAGAATCATGACATTAATTGCTTCTACTTCAACCAGTTTTCCATGCATTTTCCCTCAAGTGTTCTAGCTGCTTGAATCATCACACTATAAATTCGTTTGTAATTGATGAATCATTTTAACCAAACCTCAAATGCTTATTGGGTTTAAAGAGTAATTAGTTTGCACATGCTTCTTTATACCGTGTGATGGGTTTTCACTTCGTGAGTTTTTGAGGGGTTTTGAGGTTAACCCGTGACTTTCGGTCACACTGACTCTAGTACCATGATAGATGAAGTGATGAACCATCTTAACCATCTCCTTAAGATATGGTTGAAACCTAACTATTATTAATATTTTTATTAGTTTGCTTGAGAAATAAATAAATAAAAAATATGTTCAGGGACGAAGCTAGGATAAAATATTGACCCGGGCCGTTTTTCTTTTCGTTTTTATATATACATTAATTTATATACTATTATTTTAGCATTTTTTGATATTAACTAAGATTTCTAAATTAGTTTATATATGAAACATACAAATTAATTTTTTTATATATACATTAATTTATTTGATAGAGCCATAATTTATAGCGTGTTCATATTTATAAGATGAAATAATTTGGAAACATAAATAAAAGATAATAAACGTTCTATTATAAACTACAAAAAAAAAAGAAAAAAAAAACAGAATCAATAAGTGACAGTTCTGCAAGTCGAACACATAACCTTCAGGAAATTTAAATGCTTACCACTACACCACTTCAACTATCATGCTTGATAATTCAACTATTAAATACTTGACCTTAAGTTTCTGGCCCGGACAGTGGTCCCTTGCGCCCTGCCTTAGCTTCGTCATTGAATATGTTGATATTAGGCCATAAACTGGAAAGTTTGTACATTTGTCGATTTACTTTCCTACGGAGTATTTACTAGCGTTTCAGATAGAATGGATCATTTCTTTTGGCTGTCATTGTAATGGTTTCGGATTATCGAAACCTGGTGGTTAATTCATAATGAGATCGCCAAATACGGAAGCAAAACTAACATGATAAGAATGCTAGCTAGAAAATGATTTAACACCGATATATTAGTGCGTGATTTACTAATAGTGTATTAGCTCTATTCATAAGCGAAAGATAAACGATTCTACTTTATATGTAGAGAACTCGAATGTGACCTAATTCAATAATGTTGAACCAAGACATAAGTTAACCAAATTCTAGAACCAAAATGTGACAAGAGCTTTGCCAAATCAATACTAATTGATCATATCTAAAACATTAAAACTTTGTACGAGTACGCTATATGACTAGAATTTTATTCTAAGATGATTAGAAATAACTAGTTTAAAATCATATCGTAATAAATGATCTAATATCAGGTTCTGGTTTAATAATGAGTAATTTCTCAATATCAAACTTACGATAAAACACCTCTTAACCATTTAGATGCACAACGTTAAAGTATCCCGCATATTCGAAGTGAACTAATCGTCCAAAATGACTTGATCCGATTCTGTTGTACGCGAAATGATCCGAACAACATGCCTATTGACCTAATACCAACCCAAATTACACCGAATAGATCACATTCAATATCGGAGTAAATCCAAATAAACCAAACCCCAGTCCATTGACGGATTCAGCAGGCATATCATATACAGTGGCAACCTACTTAACAGCAATTTGAACCTCAAATAACCGCTTTTGTTTGAATGACTATGATATTGATGTGAGATTGTGTCTGGGACAGAGTTAACAGTGAATGGTAGTTAGTGTTTTTTATTTATAAATTTATAAATGAAATTGATTAAGAACATGATTTGACTATAGATTTCATTTTAACTCCGTGATTTTCTCAAAGTTACTAAAGGTAAAAAAAAAGAAACAACCTTATGCCGGCAAGTTAAATTGGAAGCTTACTCCTTTAAAAAGTGGACCGACCCATGTGAGTGCCTTTACATCTCTAAAAATGAAATACCTTTACTCTCCTAGTTTTTCTTCCAACTTCTATCACTCCATCTTCATAATATTGTCTTATGGATTAATAAATCAACCCGAGAAAGCTCACATTTGAATAAGGGTATTTGGTAAATGTTATATTGGAAAAAAACTTAAGATATTCAATCTTTGAAGTACTATTTTTAACTCATCAATTTATTAATTTATTATTTGGTAAATAACATATCTTATCTATATAAATAGAAAAATATTTAATCTATCATCATGAATCCACCTCATCAAATTTAGTTTTTTTTTTTTAAAAAAAAAGTAAATGTGGGCCCCACAACAAAGAAAATGAATTTAATTTCTGAAAAACCGCTATGTTTATGTTGTGTACGTAAATAATTACGTTTTATGTTTCGTACGTACGGAAATATTAAGGGTTTTTTGTCTAACACCACCTTTAAAAAAAAATTTCTTCCAAACACCACCTTTAAAAAAATAATTTGTCAAACACCACCTTTAATAAATTTTTTTTTGTCAAACACCACATTTTGGCCAAAGTTTCAGCGTTTGTGATGGGGTGACTTTCAGTCGATGTTTGAGATAGCAAACGAGGTGGGTTTAGAGTGTTCTTGAACTCGTTGGAAAGGTGGGAGTACAGGCTTTCCAACGGTTGTCAACACGGTGGTCAAAGATATCCTTATGTGGAGTACATTGATGTGTAAAGTAAGGGTGGTTAGAGAAATAGCTAGAAATTTGGGTTTACAACGAGTTAGTAGAGGGATTTTCAAGGGTCTTTAAATGGGGTTATGATATTTGGTCTGATTTGAAATTTGGTATGTAGGTTGAGGGAGGGCAAGGTATGTCACAATTGTGTTCACTGTGGTGGTCCTTGGTGAAAGTGGTGGTTCAACAGGAGTGAATTGACCCACGAAAAATCATATTTCAACTTACATTAACCCTATTTGACTAGCCTTACTCCACATCAATCCACCCCACATAAGGACACTTTTGACCACCGTGTTGACAGCCGTTGGAAAGCCTGTACTCCCACCTTTCCAACGAGTTCAAGAACACTCTAAACCGACCTTGTTTGCTATCTCAAACATCGATTGAAAGTTACCCCATCACAAATGCAGAAACTTTGGCCAAAATGTGGTGTTTGACGAATTTTTTTTTATTAAAGGTGGTGTTTGACAAATTATTTTTTTAAAGGTAATGTTTGGAAGACTGTTTTTTAAAGGTGGTGTTAGACAAAAAACCCAAATATTAATGTTGGTTCAGAAATCGCGGTATTTCGATTAAAATAACATTAATAATAAATTACACCAATTGATAAGAATAAGAATTTAAATACTAAAATGTAACTACAAATAATGAACTAAAAAATTATAGAACAAAATATTTTAATTTCCAAAAAATTAATTTTGGAAAACTTTTTAACATTTTATAATAACAAACGTCTTAGTTCTATATATAAAAGAGTTTTAGTTTACTTACGAGAAGTATAAATTTTTTTTCCCGATTTTAAAGTTACCGTGGTCAGATTTTTTTCATCAAATGACTAAAATTCATCAGCAAAGTTACAAAAATTAATACTAAAATTCCGCCCAGTTATATCGTTTATGTTTTGTTAATAATATTTATGTACTATTTTTTTTTAAAAGGATACCCGTGCAATTTTGCACGGGTTTAAAACTAGTTAAAACAATAGATTGAACTCCAATTTACTATTTTCCAACACGTTTAGTTTAGCAAATAGTAAAAAATGAATTTATCAACCATTTTAGATACAACAATATATATTAACCTAAACCTGCTTATTTACCAAACACACTTCTATTAAATCCGTTAATTGAAATATACTAGTTCAACATGTTAATGCAATCTGTCGTTTATAATCTGTCTGACCAATCTACTTCTACTAATATAATTATATATATAAAAGAAGAATGTTAAATTGCTGATGTGACACTCTAATATTTTAGCATTTACATAATGAAGGTCTCTCATTCACTTTGGCAATATTAGTTATAATTTGGCCAATAAGATTAAGCCAACTAACTAATCATTATATATATAAAAGAAGAATGTAAAATTGCTGATGTGGCACTATAATATTTCAGTATATGCTTAATGAAAGCCTCTCATTCATTTTGGCAATGTTAGTTCTAATCTGGCCAATAAGAGTAAGCCTACCAATTATAACACTATTAATTACAGTATAATACTATTAATTAAACATTAATTATAATTTGGATTACTATAAGACGACAATCTATGCTAGCATCTTCCCCACACATTGAATATTATAATCACTAGTACAAAAACACCCTATTGCATCCGTTCTATAAGACTTATTGCGTCGGTTCTTGGTTGACGTTTTTGGAGGTGACGTTTAGTGAAACGTCGGTTCTAAAACTGACGCAAAAAACAGACATTTGCATCAGTTCTTAGTATACAACTGATGCATTTTATGTATCATTTGCATCAGTTCTTAGTAAACAACTGATGCATTTGCTATAAGAACCGACGCAAATAGCTTAGTTTTTGCATCAGTTTTCCAGTAACGGATGCTTTTTCGCTTAGCCTTTGCATCAGTTTCCCAACAACTGATGCAATTAGTACCTTAATTTCGCGCAAAATTGAATAGTATATGCGTCGGTTATTATAGGAACTGACTCTTTTGCTCTATTTTTTTGCATCATTTCTTTTCAAAACCGATGCAATAACTCATTACTATTTGCGTCATTTCTTATAAGAACTGATGTATTTTATTTTTATGTTTTTTAAAAAAAATCCGCTACCGAAATTTCGGCAGCACCTTCCTATAAAGTTGATATCCAAAACATCAGAAATTTAAAACCACCTGCATTAAAATGTCCAACCAAAGGACATTACATTTTCTTCGAACCAACAACATTCATTCCAAATCCAATCCAACATAACAACAAACGTTTCCACAACGTTCAAATAAAACATATACAATCTAAGCTAAGTAACAATCCAACTAAAGTCATAGTGATACCAAGTTAATCTATTTTGAATATTGTAGATTATCTAAACATTTGTTAGCCCAAACTTCTCTAACCACATTGAGATCGACCATTGACACCGATGTAGTAGCAATTTTCTGCATTTTTAAAATAAATATTATATTAGTAATATATAATAAATGTAATGAAGAATGATATATAATTGACAATGAAAAGCTAAGGCAAGATTGAATTACCTCTTCAAAGTCTACCTCCGCAGATTTACAATGATAGAAGGTTATGTCATACATCCATTTCATGACATAATAACCACACTCATAATCCTCTGGTTGTTGCGGACACTAAAATTAAAAAAACAATATAATAAGTATTAGTTAATACATATAACAACTAATTAGCTATAACTTACATTATAAGAACTCAAGAATTGGAATGGTGGCAAAGAACAGAATTTACATAAAGGAGAGAAAACATATGTTTTTTTTTATTTCTTCGGCCACATCTAGTGATTATGGTCAATAAACATGAGTGAGAGAGGATACGTTCGTAAAGTACGAGGTTAGGAATCTTAGGATCAACCAAAAAAGAAAATAGAAAGAATGTAAAGAGTGGAATGAGAAGATGAGTGGAATATATTGATTCACAAGTCCCCTTGGGTCTTAATAAACAATTGAATATTTAAGGAGCCATGTTTTATTAATCACTTACCACTGAGAACAGAATGATTTGTATACCCTTCCCACTTAGCTTTTTCTAAAATTTGTGGCATAAAAAGATACAGTGAACCCAAATAAAAAGGAAACAACATTAAAATGTAAGCAAGGAGAAGCTAAACAAATTTAACCAAACAGTTAAAATCAAGTCGTTAAGCTGATTATTAAGCAGACATGAACTGCAGGATTAGAAGTTACCTGAAGCTTCTTCGACTTAGGCTGCAAAGAAAAGGAAAGAGTTCAGCTGAAAATCATGACTAGTTAAGATCCACCAGGTATTTTAATTGTAGTTACAGATATGATTCGTATATATCTAATATTATATGTCATCTACCGAGTTATCTGTAATTGCAATGGTGCCACCAGGTCTAAGCAGTCTGAATGTTTCTTTTACCAAATTCACAGTTGCTTTTGCAGGACATTTATAAATCTGGATGAATACAAAGATCTGGATTAATCCCAAAAATGCCAAGCTTTTATTTGACATATCAGAAATTTAACAAAGTAAAGTTACCTGAAACTACTTTTCCAGCGTATCCCTCAGAAAGTTTATAGATAGGCAGCATCAAAGAAACAGCATATTGCTAGCAATATTCAGAACTCAACTTTGAAGTAATTAATCTGAAACTGCCAAGAATCATCTTACTCTGCAACAAAACATTTAGATTCTCACGCTCAGTGAGATTATATGTGGAAACTGAGAAGGGAACCAAGCAAATAGCTATGGTCACTGACCTGTTACTACGGCTCGAGATATCACAGATCCAAGGGTGAGTTTTGAATTAGGAACTCAGAGATTAATGTTCATATATCCTGAAAACATGGATGGCAATAAAAGGTTAGATAGAAAGGAACTCCGATTAATTTCCATATTTTCTCTTGCAAAGAGTGAGATTGGAAGCCTAAGACCAGAAAAGAATATGAGCTTTTGATTGGAAACAACTTTCATGGTTAAACAAAAAAGAGTCCATCACCCAGAGTGTGTGAGTTTGAGTAATAAAAGAACAATCAAGAGGAGAGACAATGCTAAGGAATGATGGCAGATAGAGTTGATAAAAATTCTCATCAGTTGAAGAATGAAGACAGTAAGAAATTACCAACAATGGCATATTTTGCTCAGCCATCTCTTTGAGTACATGTAAAGATTTTCTGAAAAGATCTGTGGCACCATCTTGTGAATTAGTTATTTCCCCAGCATTTGACTCCATTTTCTGTAAACATTTTCTGAAAAGATCGAATCCAAAGTAGAGGCGATTTCCTCCTCGGACTAAAACTTGGCTAAAAGGGAAATGTGAACTATTGGACCAGACAATACGAAAATAGAATATGTAGACCACCTCATGAGACAGAAGACTACTGAATAGGAGCGGTAGTGAGTATTTTCTTGTACTGTACTCGTAAATTACAATAATGTCAACAAAGTTGCATGTCGAACAGGGTAAACTAGCATTATATATATAATCAGAGTTCAATGAAACAACCTTGCACCAAAGCGAAGAGTGGAAAGAGTCTCTGATGCATTTGAAGAGCTAGGTGAACAGCAGCACAGCAATGCCATTCGGCAGCTACCTCCCTAAAAGAAGAGTTTCTGGCATTTAATGAATGACATATATGACAAACATATTATGTACTAGCATGAGAAAATGGAGAATTAATAACCAGTGCATCTTGCAGCATTCGTGTAAGCTTAGAATCACGATAAGGGATATTGTTCAACTTGTTTTATGAGCTACATGTCAATGCATTTACAACTTTTCCCAGAGCTGTCAGGGATTTGTTAATTGTCTTAGCCTCCTCTAGAAGCCTCCCTTCCGCCCCAGTTTTCCCCACTTTCTCAGAGCCTGCCAGGTCCACAAGAATCAGTTTCCTCATTTTGGTCCTGCAAACAAGTATCACTAGAAATATGAAACTCTTTCATCCCGTTCATATTAACTCTACACGTGTGCAAAACTTAACGAAAAAAGTTGACATTTCTTGAACACTAAAGTCAAATGAGGACTAAAACTCACCATCTGCAGCATTTGGCACCATTTTCTGTAAACATTTTCTGAAAAGATCGAATCCAAAGTAGAGGCGATTTCCTCCTCGGACTAAAACTCACCATCTGCATCAAAATAACTGGCGCACCCCCCACTATCCGGCAATATAAACCCTACATTGAGGACGCAAGATCTCAAAGGAAACGACTTCTACCCTACATTGCTAGTTTTATCAGTTACAACCCGAAACCAAAAACTCGAATTAAGTACTTAATAACTTACAAAACTAGCATAAATCAAAGAAGGGAAAAAAGAGGAATTCGAATGAAACAAGCAAGGATAAAAAATTAGGGAATATGGGAGCTGATTGAGGACGCAAGATCTCAAAGGAAACGACTTCTACCCTACATTGCTAGTTTTATCAGTTACAACCCGAAACCAAAAACTCGAATTAAGTACTTAATAACTTACAAAACTAGCATAAATCAAAGAAGGGAAAAGAGGGGAATTGTGATTTGCAACGCAAAAACGAATGTAACGAAGCTTGGACAAAAAAACCCGTAATTCAAAAGTCGACTAACCCTAATTTCGAAAATAGGCTTATTAAGCGTAGATTAAAAAGGAAAGAGATTAAGTACTTACTTGTAGATGGTGATGGCACGAAAATTGCATAGTAAACGATGATGAGAATGAAGGCGGAATTGAGAGTATGTGAATCACGAACTAATGAACTGATGAACTGATGAAGACGGTGGTATGTGTTTCAGTTTTTTGCGTAAAATTGAAGCAAAAACTGAAGACGGTGGTATGTGTTTCAGTTTTTGTGTTTCAATTAGGTTAATGTATTAGAAGTTCTAATTTTTCGAAATTCATATTAAATGCATCAGTTTCACTTTTAAACTGAAGCAAAAACTTATAAGCAAATGCGTCGGTTATAGGAAATAACTGAAGCAAAATTATATTTTTAGGTATAAATGTCAGTTTTGGGCACAACTGACGCAAAAACTAAGTACTTTTTGCATCAGTTCTTTATTCAGAACTGACGCAAATAAGTTTCCTATGGTGTAAAATTGGACTCCCGCCAAAATTAAGTACTTTTTGCATCAGTTCTTTTAGAACCGACGTAAATCACTTGACGCAATAGGGTATTTTTGTACTAGTGAATTCAACTAATTATAATACTATAAATTATAACAGCTGCTATTTTTCGAGAAACAATATAGAAAAATAAGAATACCAATTTATATAGTTGACGTCTTACTATATTTCGGAGCAGTAGCGGAAATGAGATAATTTTTAGATAAATAGTTAAAGTAGGTAGGAGAATGAAGAGCAAGCCTCACTTCCTATACAAACTCATCACATATGTTCGAGTCATTTCTTCCCTTTCTATTAATTAAATATTAATTATAATTTGGACTATTGTAAGACAATCAATGCTAAGCACTTTCCCCATACATTGATTATTACTATAAGCCAACTAATTACAATGCTATTAATTATAGCAGTTGTTTTTCGATAAAGAATATAAAAAAATAAGAATATCAATGTACATAGTTGACATCTTATTGTATTACGAAGCAGTAGTAGAAAACTAGAAATGTACCAATGAGATGCTTCTCAGACTAATTCTCATTATATTATATACATAAAAAAATGTACAAAGGTTGACGGAACGCAATAATATTTCAGCATTTGCATTTTGAAGCATTCTTATTTACTTTAGGCTTCTTAGTATTAAAACACTCAATAAGAGTAATGGCAAAATTTAATTAAATAATTATACAAAATCGTCTTAATTATACTGTTCAATTTAATATTGCTATATGAATTAGGAGTAATTAATTTTTCGATTACTGTTAAACTTCTGAATCCTCTATTTACTCAACAAATCACCCAATCACATCTCCATTCACCTCTACCAATTGCCAATCAATGATTTTCAAAAAAACTCATTCCTTTTTCAAGGTTGCTTTAGAAGTTCAGTAGACAAAATCATTTTCTTCTTCTCAACTCTTACCTCAATAAATCCGGTAAAAACGGTTCCAATATCATCTGTTTTTCATTCAACAAATCACCCAATCACTGTGGGAAAATATCTGTATATAAACTCAATTCTTTATATGCAGGATTATAACAAATTTATACTATATGATTTATAGTCATAAACGAAGTACTAAATACAAAGATTGGGATCAAGAATTAACCTTCTGTCCTTGCAAAGGCCTAAGATCAGATATCAAAACAGATATCCTCCTAATCGTTGCGCCCAAGATGTTCCAAGAAATACCCCTTCTAGAGCTAGAAACTGCAAAATTACCTTTAATTTTGTGTAAGATGAAAGCTAGAGAGAGAGAGGGAGTATGTATGTCGTGTAACTCGTGTGTTTTAAGTGCAGAGTGAATGTCCTATTTATAGCTGCAAACAACCTTGCTATTAGACATCAACTAAGATTCCCCAAATCAGTATTTGGTTCTACATACAGCACTTCATAACAACTGAACAACTTAATAATTGCTCAGACCGAAATTCTATCTTTATAGAATCGGTTATATCTCTCTCTTGTGCAATGTTTTATCTTATAAATATCTTATATTATAATCCACTAATTAAATATAACCTTTTATATTTAATTAAATCATTTAATCTTTATTAAATAATTTCATTACACATAATTAAATATAACATTTTATATTTAATTACGAATTAACATTTTAATTCGTCTTAGCTAATATTATTTAATCAGTATTAAATAATTATGTCATCTTTACTTTGACTAACCGTTTAGTCGTATAGGGTATCAATATGATTACATTTTCATCTAATCATATCTCTCAGATTTCATCCTTTAGGTGTGACTCTTAGGGACCAGTTGATTACCGCCATCTGTATGACAATAACGTCAAACTTTCTAGCAAGCCAACTGTTATTGATAAACGTGAATCAACTAGCTAAAATACAAAGTATACCATGTGTTCCCTTAAGAGATTTATACGTGTTGTCGCACTAACTGTTGAGAACACTAGCTCCAACAATCACATCTCCATTTAACTTTATTAAAGTCTTTTCATATATATCAAATACGTTATTAGATTATCTAATAAATTTAATTGATCTTTTTCTTTAAAAGTAAAAAATAAACAACCCTGTGAATTTTCACGGGTGTTATACTAGTATAATTATAATAACAATATGTTGAGCACTAAATATGCAGTTCTAAATCAAGTCATCTGAAATAGACATAAATAACACTTCGTACTCCATATAGTAATATTACTAATATATCTTCAATAATATTCATAATAACACGGTGATGTGCTCAACTAACAAATGGGTTAATCAGGTTAGATACGAGTCCGATCAGTTTTGACTTCGAGTTATTTTGAGTTTACAAGTATTTGTGTAGGATAGGAACGCTTTCATATCCAATATTATCGGTAATAGTCAGTTTTAAGTGTGTTATTATCAAATGATTATCGGGCTTTTGTCGCTCGATATATATTGAATGTGAAGCGTGTCATTTCAGATCGGTTCATCATGATCAGTTAAATTTGTCGGTATAGAATGGACTCTTTTTAGACTCCTTTTATTAGGAGTATAAAGAATTTAGTTGAATAATAATATATAGACATAATACAACAACAACATCATCATAGTCTTAGTCCCAAAATACTTTGGGGTCGGCTGACATGAATCGTCCTTTGGAACCGCCATGGGTGAACTCCCATCTCAACAAGAGAAAAAGGAAAGAAAAGGAAAAACGGAAGTGAAGTGAAACAGAAAATTAAACGTAAAGGGGTTTTATAGATTTTAAATCGAACTTATCACATGTATAAAAACCCAAAAATTAAATCAAGAATAAAGCTTAAAGTGTTTCGAAAAATGAAGTCAAAATTAATATAAAAGTTTTTGGGAAAAAAAGTGTAATAAATCCAAAAAGGAAAAAATGTTTTTGGAAAACTTAATAAAAACATCAAATGCTAGAAATCCATATGTATCATATCGCTCCATAGTACCCTCTCCATCATCATCCCCTCCTGAAGCCCGAGAAATCTCATATCGTGCTCAATCACTTTTCTCCGTGTTTATTTAGGTCTCCCTTTACCCCTAACAACATTTTCTGCTCCCCACGTCTCCAACCTCCTAACCGGTGCGTCCATAGGTCTTCTTCTCACATGGCAAAATCATTTTAGTCGGTTTTCCATCATCCTGTCCTCTATTGGGGCCACTTTTACCTTCTCCCTAATCACCTCTTCCTTAACCGGTATTTCCTTATATGGCCGCACATCCACCTCAACCTATGCATCTCTGTCACACTCATCTTATGAATGTGACACTGTTTCACGGCCCAACACTCTGAGCCGTAAAGTAAGGCAGGCCTAATCGCCGTACGATAAAATTTGCCCTTTAATCTTTGGGGCATACCTTTATCACACAAAAAGCTCGTAGCACTTTTCCATTTCATCCATCCCGCTTTAATTCGGTGGGTCGCATCTCCATCTAACTCTCCATCTTTTTGGATAATAGATCTGAGATATCTAAAGTAATCTGACCCCTCAACAACATTTCCATCGAAAATAATGCTCCACACCGCCGCCGATCTCGGCCTCGCAAATTGACACCTCACATACTCGGTCTTACTCCTACTTAGCCTAAACCCACGAGTCTCCAAAGTATGCCTCCATAATTCCAACTTTCTCTCCACCCCCTCTTTCGTCTCATTAATCAACACAATATTATCCTCAAATATCATACACCAAGGGATCTCGTCCTGAATATCATTTATCAACTCATCCCTAATTAAGCAAAGAGAAAGGGACTAAGTGCGGAATCTTGATGTACACCAATGATAATGGGGAATTCTTCAATTCTCCCAACATTAGTTCTAGCGTACTAGCCCCCTCATACGTAATATAGAATAAAAATTATAAATAAATTTGAACCCACAAAAAAGTTTGGGACTTAAACTTTTAAGTGACTTTAGGAGTTAATGAGATAATCAAAAGTCCTTTTTTTACACTAATTTTAAAGTCTTTTTTATAGGCAACCATTAGTAAACAGTCACGTTACATTTTGGATTGATTTTGAATGTAATTTGGCTCTTATTAATACTTAAACTAATGGATGCATTGTCCAAAAATATTTTTCGCAACTTTTTTCTTGGTGGAGAGAGAATTATGTTGGGGTTTTTTTAGTACAAATAATATAAAGATGTAAAGATACAATATTTTGTATTATCATTCAAACACTAACAATAATATAATCAATCCTTCAATACTTAGCTACTAATTAAGATTAACTATGTTTAATTCAGAGATATTAAGCATACATTCATACTTTTCAACATGACTAACGACCTTTATATATAGTCACATTAAGGGGTCGTTTGGTTACCCACTAAAAAACCGAACGTAGGAATTTAAATTAATGTGAATTGCAAAATTGACATTTTGTTTGGTTACCTTAATTCACATGAATTTAAAGTTTCCATGAATTACAATTTTTCAAGGGGGAAATGACTTACCTAGGCCCCCTAGGTAAGTGACAATATTTACATGAATTGCACTTTCTGCATGACAACCAAACAATATTTTCTAATTTACATAAATTCGAAAATCATGTGTTTTACGGCTTCCTGTGCAATACGAATTTCTACATGCAATCAAACGACTCCTAAGAGTCTTAATGTCTCCTAGTCTAACTCCTAACATTTACATTTAATAACATATATATTATTTAAGAATAAAATTAGTAACCGATCTACAAAATAGTAACCACTAAACACTCTAGATGCTATATTCAATACTTTGACTCTAACTTATGCCTTAGATTAATGTTAGGTTACATTCCCAACAAATTACGATGACGTTTTTAATGTCGATGGGGTTAAAACTAAAATAATTATAAGTACTTTTGACTATTAGGTCAGAAAATGAATCACATTATTACTAACAAAGGACATTAGTAAGTGTTACCAACTTATGCCTTTTAGACTAAATTTTAGTGAAAGTAGGTGAATGAATAACATGTTAGTTTAAGCATTAAAAAAGGAGGGAGGAAGAGGGGGGTGGGCACATAATGTGAGAAATTGACGATTAACTGACAGTAACGACATGCTCGGAGCACCTGATTATGGGAACTCTTCTCTTTTCTATCAATCTGTCCTTCGGTTAGGAGACATGTCACTTCTTTGACCATCCTTGTTCCTAACTCAGTTTATCCATTTTCATCATTCCTTCATTTTAATTTTACCATATGCCTTGTATAAAATCGTAACAACATCTCATTAAATGCATCATCATGATGTGTATAACAATAACATACATGAGATAAGTTTAATTGAGTTTTTGTATTTATGATTCATGATAATTTAAGGACGAGTAATTGAACAATGTGTATAGTGAATTAGTGATGAACGATATATATCGTGAGACTCATTATCTAAGTTATAGATTTGTTCTTGACGGTTATGAAAGAATAAATTAGTGTAGTGGAAGGTTTTACTTATGGACTTGCTTCAATGCCGGTCGAATTTGTGTCTAATTGGATTTAGGTTCATTTCAATCAAGTCGTATCAAAATTTTTGCAAAATGCGTCACAATTAGAAGATAATTTAGGAAATAAAGAAACTACGGAGTACATAATATTTTTTTGTACACTATGGAATTTTGCAAATATAAAACAATTTATTAAATTGATTTGAGATTTTCAACGTGCACGCAATAGGAGTAATGTAATGTCGTACCAATCTCATTTTCATATCACATTATGCATATAGATTGTTTGCAAACAGTTTTGTTGTAGTTCTAAGGATAAAATCGCGTACCCTCAAACATCCTTTTATCTCATTATTTAAAGACCCTTAAAGCTTTAATATATTAAAATTCCCTACTACATAACTTGCTTAATTAAGTTTCCACGTACCAAATATATAACATACTTTCTAGACAATTTTATAGTTACTTAGGAAAATTGTATGGTAATGTAATTGTTTTTACACTCCTATTTTCATTACTATCATTAGCATTAATTTTCTTTCGTCGGTTTTACTACAATCAAATGATCGAGTATGCTACTTCTATCTCAATTATTTGCATACCTTTATTTTAGTTAAGCTAAGGTAAACAAGCAATCGTGGCCGTGAAACACTTCTTTGAGTTGACAATAAAGAATCCCTTTACTATAAAAGGAATAGAAAATAAAAGCTTCCTATTGGTCGTTGATTTTAAAGTTGAAAAAATAACTTTTTTTTATAGGTCCCACCATGTTTCATCCTTCAATTTAATTTTTTTTATGTTTTCTAACTACTTCAATTATGATTCCAAATATAATAACACAAATTATACAACATCATATATTATACATTTGTTATTACTAATACAATACAATATACACATTCAAAAATTACAAACTAAATAGTTACAAATATCAATTGACTATAATAAAAAAAAGTCTTCACTGAAAAAAGCTAAAACGTTTTCTATGATATTACCAATATAATATAAAAAAATTACAACCTAAATATTACAAAATATTACGGAGTACATTATTTACTATAAAAAAATGCGATTGATCTCAGTTTTCAAGGTACAAAAATAATTCATATACACGGATGAATTATTGATAATATGAAAAGAAATGGCTGAGTGAGTTTGATTACATGAAAAAATGGATGGGTTATCGATAATGTGATAACTACAATTAACATTGGGGTACGGACTACGGACAAGTGGAAATTGATAGTATCATTACTTCTACTACTAATTTTAGGCAAAATAGTAACGTAAAAACAAAATTGTTGAACCCCCTCCCCAGACCTGGTAAAAGGGACAATCAAGTTGGGTTATTTGATCGATCCGGGTTATTTCGATTTTGAGTTATTTTTGAGTCAATTATTATCAAGTTATTTTATGTCATTCAAATCATTTTTTAAAAATTTTCAAATGCGAAAATCGTTTTAAACAATTTTTTGTCAAATAAAGAAATTACTCAAAAACAACAATAATTACTGGAAAATTCGTCATCAATAATATTTTTATAGAAAGGTAACCGTAATCGCCAATATTTTTTTGCATGGATTTAAAAGTCATTCGTGCATTATTTGCACGGGATTAAAACTAGTATCTCTTGTTGACATAGTATACAATTTAATTATACTTTCTTAATCATTATTAATTAATCTCTTGTTCAAAAATATTTCAAATTTTTTTACATCATTGCCGCCAAAGTACAAAACTTAAAGTGAATAACTAACTTTTAAAAGAAGTAAACAACAATCCCTTTTAATTAGCCTTTTTCAGATGATCATAAAACATCATTAACAACTCATCCATAACTTTAAATAAATTAGCAATGAAATTCAAGGCCGACATGCGAATTTAAGTAAACACTCTTTTCACTCGTAATTCAAACAACTACGCAACTTTTATTTCATGCGAATTTGGCACCGAAAGAAATAAACTTAAACCACCTTCACTATTTTGGTTCTATAAGGCGATGGAGTATCGAGTAGTGGTCAAAAGCCCTTTTTCTTTCAATTAATTGGTCAATCTCTCATTAATTCATATTCCATGAATCTAGGCTTTTTCAAGTTTGATTCAAGCAATTACAACAAGCTTTTGTTTTTGGTCAATCACTACGCAATGTTGTTATCATCATCATCATATTCTAATTATAGTTCCGAATATTCTTCAGTTAACGGTTTGTTTGATTATTTTTGAACTATGCATGTTTTGATTAGTGGCCAACTTATAATTGGAATTTCGGAGGATGAAGACACACTCTTTTTGTGGGAAAATCATCCCATTTAATCTCAATTTAAGCCGGACCACTAGATTAGTAAAGCTTCTCTTTATTGGTTTTAGTACGGTTCTAGAGCTCGAATTCGAGATATTTCATTAAGATAAAACAATCCCTTATTAATTAATCTAAGTGTTCGTGCCTAAGATAGAGACTCAATGTGTAAAAGAGTTTTATGGTTAATAATTGTGTGTATCATTGATGCAAGTACAAGTTTATATACAAGTACAAGAGGCAGAGATATGTAAACTCTAGCAGCTAAGAGTACAACCCTAGATGGATACTAAAAGATAAAGTAGATTACATAAGATACAATAAGGAAACAAAATATATTACAGAATAATATGATTATTCCTTAACATGCCCCCGCAAGTCGGACGGGCTTTGCGAAAGTCCGAGCTTGGATAGTAGCATAGTAAACCGCGGACGGGGAAGAGGTTTTGTTAAAACATCTGCAAGTTGATCATAATTATGGAAAGTGGTAACGCGAAGAGAACCCGACTGGACTTGTTCACGCACAAAATGAAAGTCAAGTGCTAAGTGTTTTATACGAGAATGAAAAATAGGATTAGCACTAAGAGCAGCGATACCAATGTTAATACAGTAGATGGTGGGAGTACTTCCGGATATTTTAACACGTAGTTCACACAGCATGTGAGTGAGCCAGCGGATTTCAGCTGAAGTGTTGGCGACAGATCTGTACTCCGCTTCGGTAGAGGATCGAGAAATAACAGACCGTTGTTTCTTGAAGCTCCAAGAGATGGCATTACGACCAAGAAACACGATATAGGCACCAATAAAGATAAAGTCATTGCGATCACCTGCCCAATCAGAGTCAGATAATGCATGAAGAGACATAGGGGAGTGACGATATATCGTAATACCTGCGTCAAGAGTGCCAGAGAGATAGCGAAATACACGCTTGATGGCAGCCTAGTGAACAGAGGTTGGACGGTGCATAAATTGGGAAAGTTTTGTGACTGAGAAGGCAAGATCAGGTCTTGTCAGTGAAAGGTATTGCAACCCACCAACCAACGTACAAAATGAGGTTGGTTCAGTGAGAGCTTCACCATCTGTGAGAAGTAACCGGGAGGAGGAGTCCATTGGCGTGGTTGCTGGTTTGGAATCTAGCATGTGGGCCCGAGTGAGGAGATCGAGAATGTAGCGACGTTGATTGAGAAATAAGCCATTAGCAGTGGGACGAACTTCGACACCGAGGAAATAACCAAGGGAGCCGAGATCTTTTAGAGAGAACCTGCAAGCAAGAGTGGAGATGAAAGCAGACACATCCTTTTCTTGGGGACCTGTTACAATGATGTCATCAACATATACGAGAACGTAAACGGGAGACAATCCATGTTTAATAAATAGGGAGGTGTTAGCAAGGGAGTTCACAAATCTAACGGAGAGTAAATAAGAGCGTATTTCTGTATACCACGCTCGTGGTTCTTGTTTGAGGCCATAAATGGCCTTGCGAAGCTTACAGACATGAGTGGGGAAGCGAGAGTCAACAAAGCCCGGAGGTTGGACCATGTACACTTCCTCGGATAATGTACCCTGCAAAAAAGCATCATTAACGTCTAGTTGCCGCAATGACCAGGCATTCGTAACAGTCAGAGTAAGCAAAAGACGGACCGTGGCCGGCTTAATAACTGGGCTAAAGGTTTCGGTGTAGTCAAGGCCAGGGCGTTGGTGGAATCCTTTAGCAACAAGGCGAGCCTTGTGTTTGTGGATGGTGCCGTCGGGGTTATATTTAGTCCGAAAGACCCATTTGCACCCCACGGCATTGATGGCGGGAGAGGTAGGGACGAGATCCCATGTTTTGTTGGCACAAAGGGCCTCAAACTGGGACTGCATAGCGGCAAACCAAACTGGGTCATTGAGAGCAGTTTTTATTGTTTTGGGTTCTAGTGAAGGGGGGGGTAAGTTGGGCAGAAAGATTGAGCTTATCAGTGGGTTTGAAGATGGCATTGGAGGCAGGAGTATTGTGGGGGTGCGGTGGTGGGGGAGGAGGAGAGGGTGAGGGATCAGAGGTTGGGGGACTGGGTGGGTGAGTGTGTTGTCGTGGGAGATGGCTTATGGGGCTGTGTGGGAGAGTGTGTCGTCGTAGGGGACTGACGAGGGGTGAATGAGGAGGTAGGGGATATGGCAGCGGATGTTAGGGAGTTGGGTGGTGGAGGGGTGTCGGGAGGGGGACTGGAGAGGATTGGGATGCTAACATTGTACCAGTCATCAGAGGTAATAGGGAGGTGGAGTTAGGTGCCGGTGGTGAGGATTGGAAGGGATAAGACTGCTCAACAAACCTGACGTGACGGGATGAGTAGATGTGATCGGTGACTGGCTCAAGACATAGGAAGGAGTGTTGACTCGGAGAATAGCCAATAAAGACACAAGGAGCAGACCGAGCATCGAGTTTGTGGGAGGAGCAGGGCCGAAGCCAGGGATAACAAAGACAGCCGAAGCTGTGAAGGTTTTCGTATTTGGGGTGACGACCAAAGTGTTTGAAATAGGGACTGACATTATTTAGAGTTGGAGTGGGGAGTCTATTTATCAGATAAGCGACTTTTTGGAAGGCGTGAGGCCAGTACTTATGGGGTACGTGAGAGTGACCGAGGAGGGATAGACCGGTGTTTACAATTTGTTGGTGACGACGCTCCGTATACCCGTTGTGTTCGGGTGTGTGCGGGGGGGATGTGAGATGGGGAGATGCCATGAGAGGCCAGGTAGGGGGTAAGTTTCTGGAACTCACCTCCGTTATCAGAGTAGAGTGTGCGAAGTTTACAGGAGAAATGATTTTCAACTAAGGCTTTAAACCGAGTGAATGTAAGGTAAGTATCAGATTTGCGTTTTAAGGGGTAGAGCCAGATATATTTCGTGTAATGATCAACAAAAACTGCATAATATTTAAAGTTATCAATTGAATAGAGAGGGGATGTCCAGAGATCACTGAACACAACTTCTAGGGGATCATTAGTAGTGAGGGAGGATGCAGTAAAATGGAGTTTGCGGCTTTTATTAATAAAACAAGAATTACATGGAGAATCGGAAATACGGGTAATGTTTAAACTACTGGCAATAGTGCGCAAAACAGAGATAGATGGATGTCCAACTTTGTGATGGAGATCCGTGGTGTTGAGAATGGCAGGAGCAACGTGTGGAGAGGACGAAGAAGACCACAGGTAAACACCATCTTTAGCGATCCGTGGTGGAGAGTTGACCCCGTGGAGTTTTCCTTGACACAAAAAGAAGAGAGTAAGAATATGACAGAAACATTATTATCACGACACAATAAAGACACGGAAATAATATTACGACTCATAAGGGGGACACACTGGACACGAGATAATTGAAATGAAAGTGAGGACGATGGAAGGGAAAGGGAACCAGTATGAGTTATGGACAAACTAGAGCCGTCACCAATAACAATCTCATTCGTGCCATCATAAGGAGAGTGAAGAGCAAGGTTGGAGAGGTCGGTAGTGACATGGTGTGAGGCACCACTGTTTAGCATCCAGTTATAGGAGGCGACAGTACTGGGTTGGGCTATGGTGGCATGGGCTTGCGATTGAGATTGTGTCCTCCACATGTAGTGTGATAACGTCATTGAACATACCCTTGTACGGACAAGTGGGAGATTGTTGGGGCTGGTGTCCTTGACAATTAAGTACAATGACTTATTAAATCTCTTTAAGGATCACAAGGGCATACTTTTGTATTATTACCAGTTGATCCACGTTTATCAATAACGGTTGGCTTGCTAGATAAGTTTGACGTTATTGTCATACGGATGGCGGTGGTCAACTGGTCCCTATACGTCACACCTATAGGACACGTTTGAGAGATGTGAAGGTATGAAAATACAGTCACATTTTGCCGAATATGACTAAACAGTTAGTCAGAGGTATTGACTATTAAATTAGTCAATAAGATGTTGAGGATTATTATTTAATACGGATTAAATAATTTTAGCTAATACGGATTACAAGATTAATTCGTAAATTAAATATAAACGGTTATATTTAATTAAATATTGTATTCGCGTATTAATATAAACAGTTATATTAATTTAGGTAATTATACAATATCGTATTTTATCAGACCGTTATTAATATATCGACTGTATTAATATCTGATAACATGTTACGATTTATAAATTAAACCCGCGAAATATATTAAAGCTAATTGGGTCGAATCACGCATTGGGATAAGGTAAGAGTGGAAGCCCACTCCTACCCAAACCCTAATTTCGGCCGAAATAACTATATAAGGAGGAGGACTCTCCTTATATCAGTTACTCTTGTTGCACTGTAACATAATTCTCAAGTAAAATTAGGGTTTTGAGAGCACTCTTCTCCCAAAACCTCAGATCTCACATCTAAAACCTCAAGGGCTCTCCCTATATTGCAAGGCAATTGGAGAGGATTTCTAGCACACGCGGCCACGTCTCAGACTAAGTCTTGGGTGCAAGTTATAGGAGGGAATTTGCATTAATTCCTGTTCTTAGGCCTTTTTCGCGAGGACTAAAGGTTGTACTTCTTTTCTCATGCTTTTTAATCTTATGACGATATTCGCAATTGTATATTTCATTATAATCCTACAATTTTAGGGTGAATACGCGTTTTATTCCCCACAAGTGGTATCAGAGCCTTAGGCCATGAAATTTTTACAATTGTGTCTTTCATAAAATCAAAATTTTGAGAAAACCGTGCATCTGCCTAGGCACTCGATCGAGTCCCTGTGACACTCGATCGAGTGCCCCCGTACCAGGCTGCCGTGCGTGTATTTTTGTGAGAAATCGATCTTGTTTTCGATTATAATTTGCATGTTGTTAATTAATCGATATTTTTAGCAATATGTGAATCTTTTGTTGTTGTTTATATATGATTTACAAGTTTTAAATCCAAGTTATAAACTAGTTTTGATTTAAAAGTGCAGCGATTTGCGTTTTTTACGAGCCACTCGATCGAGCACTGCTGCACTCGATCGAGTGACCCTGACACTCGATCGAGTGCCCCTGTTACTCGATCGAGTGCTCTCGTTTCGGGGTGTTTATTTTCGAAAATAACTTGTTTCTTATTTTCACATGGCTTAAAATAATATACTGTATACGGAAATAGTATATTATTTAGTGAAACGGTTCACCCTCGTTTGATACATATTGTTTTAAAACGGTTTAAAATAATGGATTATATGTTTATTAAAATTGGTGATTAAAACGGTATAGTCACTTAATTTTAATCCTAAAAGGTGGTTTGGTATAAATTTATCATAATAACAGTATTATGTCATGTATAAATTTTATTTAGTTGATGCATTTTATTTATCGTCTTGTGAATGCTTTGAATGCTTTCAATAACGTATTTAATTTTTGCAAACGGTTGTAACTTAGTGTGGCCTTAGAAGATTGTGTCACCGTAATGATGGGACACGATCTTGCTTGTAATTTTGAGATCTTGAATCTCCGTTTTGGGTTTTTGCCATGTAATTACTTTTGTATTTAAATTAGAATGTATCTAGGATTACTTTTGTAATTTAAATTAGTAATTTTGTGAAGACCAAAGACAAGACGGAGACCGGATGCTCACTCCCGCTGCAAGGACCAAGATGAAACATCAAGACAAGCTTCTAGGGTCCAACGGTGGATTCCAAGTTGTTTTATGTTTATTTTGGTAGGATAGGCCACACTAGGACTTTTATTTACGTTTATTGCATTTATCTTTACGCTTTCATCGATAATAGCTTGCATCATATTCCGCCTAAAAGCCAAACCACCTATATCATGCCTGAAAACTGACTCATGTAGAGGTCTCGCGTTAGTTTTCTGTGACAATACAGATGTCACATGTCATTTAAAGCCATCACTTTATTTAATTCATTCACGCAATGCTAGTTTTTAGTTCACTTAAATATGAATAAATAAAAGTTGATGGGGTCTTCCTCGTATAACCAAAAATTGAGATTAGTCTTTATAAATCAGCCTCCCATGAATCCCTTCTTCGTCGGTAGGCATAATATGACCCCTTCTACGTCGGGTAAGTGGGAACAGATGATTTATTTTATCTCAACATCATGGTCACTCGATAATATTCCAGTGACTGAGATGGACTAATAGATAGGATTTACGGAAATCTATCGACCAAGAGTTCCAACGATTGGAATTAGCCAAACTGTGGGCTTATCAATATACGGAAATTGAGTCTTGGGATCGTTTATATAATTCTTGAGGGAGATCAATTATATAAATGCTTGAGTCTACGAGTTTAAATTCAATTTAATATAGACTTAAATCACAACAATAAGTTGCTTATATGGTTTTGTTTTATCTTCCTTTTCAGTGTAGAACACGTTCAATAAAACTGCTGTAAAACTAAAATGGCTGGTGAAGACCCAATGCCAAGTGCCAAGCTAGCACGTGAATCCTGGCTAAAAGCCTTCATGGACTCCATGAATCAGTCCACTAGACTGAGGAATGATGGGTCAAACTTCTCTGACTGGGAGGCAGCACTACGGAATGCTGCCATTGCTGACGGAAAGCTTAAGTTTTTAACTGAGCCCATTCCGCCACACCCAGGAACTGGAGCTAGAGCCAACGAAATTCGCGCTCATAGCGATTTCGTTATGGAAGCGGGTGCGATAAAGAACGTACTCATCTATGCAATGGAATCCAATTTGCAAAGACGCTTCATAACCCATGGTGCAAACAAGATTTTCACCACGCTCACTAACGAATTCTCCAAGGCTCCGAGAATCGTTTCTTATGAGCATACCTGTCGCTTCTTTGAGGCGAAACTCCAGAAGGGCCAAGCTGTTAGCCCACATATTCTCAACATGATTGAGAATATCGAGAAACTGGAGTCCCTAAACTGCAAGATCAGTGAGAACATCATCGTTGATCGCATGCTTCATTCGCTTCATGACGGGTTCGCCCTCTTTAGGGCCAACTACTACATGAACGACATGAAGAAGACTCCCCATGAGCTCCACTCCCTTCTCGTACAGACTGAGAAGGATCTTAAGTTGAGTGGGAGTCTTAAGCAGGATGTTCTCATGATCTCCAGTAAGGGGAAAGGTAAAGGGAAGGCTAAAGCTCAGGGCGACCTAGCAGTAGGTAAGCCCAGGTTCAAGAAACCAGGATTTGCAAAGAGTGGGCCTGGTGAGTCGAGTAACTCACAAGGCAAGACAAAGAGCAAGGATACGAGCATGGAATGTCACCATTGCCACAAGACTGGGCATTGGAGGCGCTCCTGCCCCGTGTATCGCGAGGACATTAAGGCAGGCCGTGTTACTCCTGTTGGTATGTCTTCTTCTTCTTTTATTCACATGATTGAGATTAACCACGCAAGTTGCGGAACTTGGGTACTTGATACTGGTTGTGGTTCTCATCTATGTAATCATGTGCAGGGCCTCCGAAACCAAGAACCCCTAATCAAGGGTGAGGTGGACCTGCGAGTCGGGAATGGAGCACGTGTGGCTGCAGTCTCGAAGGGAACATATGTAATCCAGCTTCCAAGTGGATTCGAGTTATTTTTATATAACTGTTATTATGTTCCTAGTTTATCCAAAAACATTATTTCAGTTTCTGCACTTGACAAACTCGGATTTTCATTTGTAATAGAGAATAATAGCTGTATTTTCTCTTTGCACAATATGATTTATGGCAAGGCAGTTTCCATGAATGGAATTTATGTTTTAGATCAAACTACCGAGATATTACATGTGAATAATAAAAGAATAAAGGTAGGTGACAAAGATCAAACTTACCTATGGCATTGTCGTATGGGACACATAAATGAGAAACGCGTAAAACAGCTCATACAGAATGGAGCTATTTCACCCTTTGATTTCGAATCATATGGCACGTGTGAATCATGTCTCATCGGCAAAATGACTCGTATTTCCTTCAAAGGTGTTGGAATGCGCGCTGCCGACCTATTAGGACTCATACATACGGACGTATGTGGCCCTATGTCGATCAACGCACGAGATGGCTATAGGTATTTCATCACTTTCACGGATGATTTAAGTAGATATGGCTATGTCTACTTAATGAAGCACAAAAGTGAATCCTTTGACAAGTTCAAAGAATACCAGAATCGGGTACAGAACCAGCTGGGTAGAAAGATTAAAGCACTACGCTCGGATCGTGGTGGTGAGTATCTTTCACGCGAGTTTGATCAACACCTAAAAGACTGTGGGATCGTACTACAGTTGACTCCACCTGGAACACCACAATTAAATGGTGTGTCCGAACGGAGAAATCGAACTTTACTTGATATGGTTCGATCCATGATGAGTCACACCGTTGTGCCTGATTCATTATGGGGCTATGCTCTTTTGTCAGCCGCTCTAATTCTTAACCGAAGTCCGTCTAAAGCTGTTGACAAGACTCCATTCGAGCTATGGAAGGGAACGGTCCCTAACTTGTCCTTTATTCGGGTTTGGGGCTGCGAGGCTTATGTCAAGTGGAGACACGAGGATAAGCTCGGCCCGCGATCGGTCAAGACATACTTTATAGGCTACCCAAAGGGAACGTTTGGTCATTACTTCTACTCGCCTACCGAACAACGTGTTTTTGTTGCGGCTAGTGCGACGTTCTTAGAGAAAGAATTTCTCGAGAACAAGTCGAGTAATAGAACCTTCGAGTTATCGGAGGTTCAAGAACCAACTACCGAGCAACCATTGGAGGAAACAGTACCTCCAACCGAGGCTGCGGTAGATATCCCTGAGGAACCTAGGAGATCGGGAAGAGTCTCTATTCCACCGGACAGATACATTGGTATGGTCGAGGAACACGATACAGATGACGTCTTACTCCTAGAGGGTAACGAACCCACAACCTATAAAGGTGCCATGACCAGTTCTGACTCAAAGCTATGGCTAGAAGCCATGCAATCCGAGATGGACTCCATGTATGAGAACAACGTGTGGGATCTTGTGGACCTACCTGCAAAGGTACGTCCCCTTCAATGCAAATGGCTTTACAAGATAAAGCATGCCGTGGAAGGACAACAAGATATCCATAAGGCTAGACTAGTTGCTAAAGGTTTCACTCAAGTGCCAGGCTTGCACTATGATGAGATCTTTGCACCCGTAGTCATGCTACGTTCCATTCGGATTATCTTAGCGATCGCCGCATTTCATGACTATGAAATATGGCAAATGGACGTTAAAACCGCCTTCTTAAACGGTTATTTGGAGGAAGAGTTGTACATGGTACAACCCGAGGGTTTTATCGATTCAGCACATCCTAAGAAAGTTTGCAAGCTTAAGCGTTCCATCTATGGACTTAAGCAAGCATCGCGGAGTTGGAATCATCGCTTCGACCAAGTGATAAAAGAGAATGGGTTCATTCGATCAGTCGAGGAACCATGTCTCTATATCAAGTCGAGTGGGAGTAAGATTGTATTCCTAGTACTGTATGTCGATGACATACTCTTGATTGGGAATGACATACCTCTCTTATCTTCGGTTAAAGCATGGTTGAAAAACCACTTCCAGATGAAAGATCTGGGAGAGGCACAAAGAATTTTGGGCATCCGTATCTACAGGGATAGATCACGACGGATGTTGTCTCTCAGTCAGGAGTCTTATATAGAGAAGATTCTGGAGAGATTCAGTATGACGAACTCCAAGAAGGGGTTCCTTCCTATGACTCCTGGGCTTCACTTGAGCAAGTCTCAAGAAGCTAAGTCAGTGGAAGAGAAAGAGCGCATGAGTCGGATTCCTTATGCTTCGGCAATAGGATCGATCATGTATGCCATGATATGCACACGTCCAGACGTTGCATATGCATTGAGTATGACAAGTCGATTCCAAGCTCATCCAGGTGAACAACACTGGATGGCCGTGAAAAACATTCTTAAGTACCTACGGAGGACTAAAGATTGGGGATTGACTTTTGGAGGCGACTCGACGCTCTGCGCCACGGGTTACGCAGATGCTAGCTTCCAAACAGACCGAGATGACTCAAAATCTCAGTCTGGATTTGTTTTTACTCTTAATGGCGCTGCTGTCAGCTGGAAAAGTTCTAAACAGAGTGTTACAGCAGATTCTACGACTGAGTCCGAGTACTATGCCGCCTCAGAAGCAGCTAAGGAAGCAATATGGATGCGTCAATTCTTACAAGGACTATCAGTAGTGCCTAGTTCGAATGACCCAATCACCGTCTATTGTGACAATAGCGGTGCCATCTTCCAAGCTAAGGAGCATAAGTCTAGCAGCAAGGCTAGGCATGTACAACGGAAAGCTCATCTAATCCGGGATTACGTGGAGCAAAAGGAGATTTTTATTGAAAAGATCGCTACGGATGACAACATAGCTGATCCTCTCACAAAAGCATTACCACGTGATAAGCATGAAGGGCACATTCATTCCATGGGAATTGGATGTGTTCCTAAGTTGTAGTACTCTTTTATGAATTCATGTAATAATTCATTTTCTCGTGTACTCTATTCAACCTTATTGTTATGATATAAAATGTTTTGTTTCTCATGTGGAATTGTACGCCAATTTTGAACACCACAAAGTGAACTGATTAACATTACATCGTTTTGGTCCTTGATTACCCACTTGAGCTGATAACTCAGGTAATCATTTTGTGACGTTGGTTGATGGTGGGTTCAACGAGCCATAAGTCACGTGGATGACTGACCAATCACAAAGGCGAGTTATACGGATATCTCGTAGGACACCCCGTGACAACGTTATGGAGTCCTAAATGTTTTTAACATTGGGTGCCAGGTCGTGGATAGGACCTCCATAGTGTTCCTTAGAGTCGAGTCTTTTGACTTTCAACTGCTTCCTGAGATTAAGACAGATTTTGGGTAACTTTGGTTTCTTTCCCACGGTCACCGTAACAGGGGCCAAGAGGATTTTTTCTGGGTTATTTCATGCTGGGCGATATCGGCAGGATTCGAGTTGAGGGAAATATCCAAACCCTTATCAGGATTTTATCATTTCTCAGGGCCACTCGAGGAGTAGTAACTGAAATGCATGGCCATGCTCGAATACAGATTCGTTTTATCAGTTAAGTTACTCTCTAGTCGGGGAAACCACTCTTGATACAGATCGCTTGTGAGATACGACCTTTGCGAATGCGGATTTGCAAATTGTCTTACATTGAGTGGGAGAAATTTTAAAAGGATATGAGATTCGGTTATCGCACCTACACTTGTACGGACAAGTGGGAGTTTGTTGGAGATTGTGTCCTCCACATGTAGTGTGATAACGTCATTGAACATACCCTTGTACGGACAAGTGGGAGATTGTTGGGGCTGGTGTCCTTGACAATTAAGTACAATGACTTATTAAATCTCTTTAAGGATCACAAGGGCATACTTTTGTATTATTACCAGTTGATCCACGTTTATCAATAACGGTTGGCTTGCTAGATAAGTTTGACGTTATTGTCATACGGATGGCGGTGGTCAACTGGTCCCTATACGTCACACCTATAGGACACGTTTGAGAGATGTGAAGGTATGAAAATACAGTCACATTTTGCCGAATATGACTAAACAGTTAGTCAGAGGTATTGACTATTAAATTAGTCAATAAGATGTTGAGGATTATTATTTAATACGGATTAAATAATTTTAGCTAATACGGATTACAAGATTAATTCGTAAATTAAATATAAACGGTTATATTTAATTAAATATTGTATTCGCGTATTAATATAAACAGTTATATTAATTTAGGTAATTATACAATATCGTATTTTATCAGACCGTTATTAATATATCGACTGTATTAATATCTGATAACATGTTACGATTTATAAATTAAACCCGCGAAATATATTAAAGCTAATTGGGTCGAATCACGCATTGGGATAAGGTAAGAGTGGAAGCCCACTCCTACCCAAACCCTAATTTCGGCCGAAATAACTATATAAGGAGGAGGACTCTCCTTATATCAGTTACTCTTGTTGCACTGTAACATAATTCTCAAGTAAAATTAGGGTTTTGAGAGCACTCTTCTCCCAAAACCTCAGATCTCACATCTAAAACCTCAAGGGCTCTCCCTATATTGCAAGGCAATTGGAGAGGATTTCTAGCACACGCGGCCACGTCTCAGACTAAGTCTTGGGTGCAAGTTATAGGAGGGAATTTGCATTAATTCCTGTTCTTAGGCCTTTTTCGCGAGGACTAAAGGTTGTACTTCTTTTCTCATGCTTTTTAATCTTATGACGATATTCGCAATTGTATATTTCATTATAATCCTACAATTTTAGGGTGAATACGCGTTTTATTCCCCACAGGGAGTGGTGTTGGAGCGTGTGGGACGTGGGACAGTGATGTCGGGGTAGAGTTTTTGAAAACAGAGCAGTAGGCCAGAGAATGACCACGTTCATTGCACTAGTGACACTTTCCAAGGTACGGTTTTCTAGTGGTAGAGGAGGACGTGGCAGCGGATTGGGTGGAGGCGGGCTGAGAGTAAGAGGGAGTCTGGGATTGGCGGTTGTGGTGATGACGGTAGGTGGTAGGGTGAGCAGTGGCAGAAAAGGGGTTGGTGGTGTTGTTATCAGTAAGTTGAAGGGAGAGTTCTTTGTTGAGGAGTTTTTCATGAAGTTCATCAAAGAAGATGGGTGAGTCACGGGCATGTATGACATCAATGACGGACTGATAGCGTGGGTCATCAAGTCCTTCAAGAATGCGGTCTGTGATGTCTTTAGGGTCAAGGGGTTTGTTGAGAAGGGAAAGGTTGCCAGTGACGGTTTTGATGGAGGTCATGTATTCACTGATAGTTTTAGCACCTTTGGTAGTGTGACGGAGTTTGTGTTTTAGTTGTTTGGTGTGACCACGCGAAGGGTTAGCGTAGGTAGTAACGAGGGTGTCCCACGCTTCCTTGGTGGTGGTTGTGCGACGGATAAGGGGACTAACAGATTTGGAGAGGGTGCCGGCCACGACACCGTGCAAGAGCTTATCTTGCCGGTACCATGTGAGGTACGCAGGGTTGGGGGATGTTTTGTGATCAGATGTGATTGTTTGAGGAGGGGCAGTGATAGTGCCATCGATGGATCCGAAGAGACTGTATCCAACAAAGAGAGATTCAAACTGGAGATGCCAAGTTTGATAGTTGTCGGAGCCGGTGAGTTTCTCTTTGAAATGAGCATTGAGAAGGATGAAAGGTTTAGAGCTTTCATGAGGATTTGGGAGTGTTGCAAGAGAGGACATAGTGAAAAAATGGGAAGGTAGGACCCTAATGCTCTGATACCATGTAAAAGAGTTTTATGGTTAATGATTGTGTGTATCATTGATGCAGAGTACAAGTTTATATACAAGTACAAGAGGCGGAGATATGTAAACCCTAGCAGCTAAGAGTACAACCCTAGATGGATACTAAAAGATACAGTATATTACATAAGATACAATAAGGAAACATAATATATTATGGAATAATATGATTATTCCTTAACACAATGTGATATGAGAGTTAGGCCCTATTCTTTCTGGTTTTTCAGAGCTGAACTGAACTGAATGAAGCTGAACTAAACTGAACTAAACTGAACTGAACTGAACTGAACTGAATCGAGCTGAGCCGAACTGAACTGAACTAAACTGAACTTAATTCTTTTTTTTTTTACGGATGCTTATGGTTCACTCATGCAACTGATTTGGCTATCGCATGGGCATACCTATTTAAGTATCTAGGACAATGACTTAATGACAAAACAGTGACAGCTACTAATAATATTAAGTAAAGACTTGACCGAAGAGGTGATATCCTTATCTAAGTCCCCGCAACCATTTGCTTGTAGAACCAGGTTAAGACAATCCGATGTTTCATCCAAATGTTAGAAACCACTACTAAGGGCGTCCTTACATGCAGAAATTAAAGCCACTACTTAATGTTGGCACCATTGAAGTCCCTTATAATCCATCCCGCTGATGCCTTACAATCTGGCTTCCATGATGCATCACATTTGACCCTAACAGAGTTAGTGCATAAAGTAGAACCAATGATATTAACTGGAAAGTGATTCAGAATTCTCTCCCCCGTGGTCAGAAAGTCAGGAGATTTTGAATCTGTGGTTGTCAGAACTCTTTGCTGAATTCCTTTTTCAATAATTTGGATGTTATCCGAGGCAAGCGCATTGATTCTATTCAATATTGCTGATGGATTGAGGCTGATACCATTGAATAAGCCCTCATTACGAACACACTAGATCAACCATACGGTAGAGACGAAATTTGAAACGAGGAAAAGTTGTTCCTTCTGTTTGGCAAAGAAAGAAATCCAGTTGGCAGCAATCCAATTTTGTACTGGTAGATGATTGATAGAGGAAGTTCGAAAGCTGAGAGGTGAAATAAACCAAATATTGGAAGCAGCAGGGCAATCTCGAAGCAAATGTTCCAAAGTTTCAGGTATATCCTGGCCCCTACAGTAATGACACAGACCATTTGAAGGTCCCTTTCGTTTGGAAAGTTCAAAGGCACAAGGCAATGTTTGGGTCATAATTTTCCAAATGAAAATTTTCCATTTACATGGAATTTGTAAATTCCATATTTGGTTCCATTTCAAATTGGGTGAGTAGCATCTTTTCCTGCATATATCCTTAGAAGAGGCATTGTGCGACCACCATCTATCAAAGACTTTGATATATGCACTCTTAACAGAGTACTTTCCATCTTTAGAAGCGCTCCAAATAAGTCTATCCAAGTCTTCAGAGAAAGGAATAGGGATGGCTAAAATGTCGTTCAGAGCTTCAGAAGCACCAATAACAATAATCTTTTCAGAATCCCATTGGCCATCGTTGAGTTGTATGTCTGATAGCTTCTGATGAGGCAGATTGTTTTGTTCAATTGAAGGAGAGAACTTAGATTTGTATCTTTTATCCATTTATCCCTCCAAAGATCCAGAGTCGAATTGAACCCAATCTGCCAAGATACATTAGGCTTTAAAAGTCGTAATCCCCAAAGGATTCTTCGTCCTCCCCAAGACATTTGTTTCGATTTCCAAGTTTTTGTGTTCTCTCTTATAATCTGAGGAAACTTATATCGTACTCCAATAACCTTGCCAATCAAAGATTCCGGGTCAGAAATAAGCTTCCATCCCACTTTGGCCATCAGACTTTGGTTGAAACATTCTGTTTTTCTAATTCCAAGTCCCCCTTCCGCTTTTCGTAGTTGCATAAATGCCTTACTACACCAGTGAATGCCCTTACCTCCTTTCCCATTACCCCACCAAAATTGTGAAATCAAAGAGTCTATCTTTGAAGTCACACTTACCGGCATTCGAAATGCCGATAGAGAGTAAATACAGAGTGATGAGAGGATAGAGGAGATAAGGGTTAACTTACCAGCTGTTGAAAGAAATTTGCTTTGCCACGAAAAAATGCGTCGACGAACCTTTTCAATAATTTTTGCAGAGAAATCTTTCTTTGATCTTCCCACATCCAAAGGAAGACCCAAATACAGTCCCATCTCACGTGGTTTCTTAATTTCCAATGTTTGCAGGCAATCCCTCGTGTTTGCTAATGTACAATTTGGGCTAAATGTGATTGCAGTTCTATCATGGTTCAATTTCTGTCTAGCCAAATGACAATAAGTGTTGAGGATATTTGAAATACCTTGGCAGTGTACCTTTGTTGCCTGAGAGAAAATGATAAGATCACTGCGAAAAGTAGGTGGGAGATTCTAGTAGCCCCTCGAGCAATTTGTATACCCTTAATCTCAGATGATTGTTGGGCGGATGAAAACATTTGAGATAGAACTTCCGTACACAAAGCAAACAGGAAGGGTGATATAGGGTCCCCTTGCCTAATACCGCATTTTGGAATGAAAGTATTTGATGATTTCCCGTTAATAATAATATCATATGAAACTGTCTTAATACTGTCCATAATAATAGCTATGATATTTTCCGGAAAATCCATATGAGTCAGTGTTGCCTGAATGAAGTTCCAACTGAGACGATCGTAGGCTTTACTCATATCAACTTTCATACCCAGTATTCATGTTTTTCCTTTTGATTTCTTGTTAATATAATTGAAGATTTCATGACTAATTAAGATATTATCAGTGATAGACCTTCCTGGTATGAAACCATTTTGAAATTCCCCAACAAAAACACCCATATAACTTTTAACCCTATTAGATATGCATTTGGACATAATTCGCATGATAACATTGCATAAACTAATAGGTCTATAGTTTTCTACCCTCTCAGGTGCATGAATCTTAGGTATAAGGATAATTGTCGTTCTATTAAATCTTTTGAGAACATGCCCTTCGTTTAACATTCTCAGGAGAGCCTTCAAAACATCATCCTTAATAAACTTCCAAAATTTCTGAAAGAAAATCCCTGTAATACCATCTGGGCCTGGTGATTTATTAAGACCCATTTGAAAAACTGCCTTCCGAATCTCTTGCTTTGTAAAAGGTCTACTCAATTTATCATGTTGATCCGGGTTTAACTTTCTCCTTAATTTGTTAAAAACATTTTGTGTTCTTGCCATGAAATTAGCAAAAGGTTCATGAGTTGAGTTTGTTTCGAAAATACCTCCAAAGAAATTAGCAAAGCAGCTAGAAATTGACGTATCATCAAAAACCAATGACCCATTCTGGCATTGAATGCCCAGAATCTTATTCTGTCTTTGTCGTTGTTTATTTGAAGAAGTTAAAGAAATATTTGGTACAGGCATCTCCCTCAGCTAACCATTTTAGCTTAGCTCTTTGTTTCCAGACTATGGTAACTGCTTTATTGAACTCCATAAATCGAGCAGGACTACTCTCATACTTAACTTCACTAGATCCATTAAAAATATCTTCGAGATTATCAGATAAGTCGTCGTCAAAGTTTGACCATTGCTTATTCCATTCCTTTTTCTTATTGACTGTCCAGTTTTTCATAGTTTCCTTTACCCTATGTAATTTAGAGCACAACGGATATGTAACTGATCCTGTGTCTTGCTTCTGCCATTCATGTTGTAAGAGTGATGTAACCTCAGGATAGTCTAGAGTCTATGATTCAATTTTGAAAGATCTGGATGATTTGTTGCAATTACTATGTGTTTGCAGAATGAGGGGTGCGTGATCGGAGCATTGTATAGGTAGGTGAGTAATATTTGTGTCTGGGAATAAATCATACCATTTTGCTGAAACGAAGCCTTTATCAATTCTTTCATAAACACGCGCAGATCCCTTCCTGTTATTGCACCAAGTAAATCGAGGCCATTGGAATGGAATATCGCATAACTTGTTTCTACATTTCCACTCTGTAAAGGTCTGAGCTCTAAAACCGGGTCTTCCCCCTAATTTATCATCCAAGAAATTGACCTGATTAAAATCTCCTACTAGGAGGAACTCTGCATTTATGTTGGCTAACGAACTTTCGATATGAAGCCACACATTATTACGCAATTCCTTTGTAGGTTTGCCCTAAACAAGACACAAATACCAGACTAAGTGGGGATTTTCATAAACTTTGAAAATGATGAGGTTTGGTGAGGAAGAAACAAGCTGCAGAAGAAAGTGTGACTTCCATCCCACCCAAAGACCACCCCTAGTAGCCCCAGCTTCGACACCAAAAGACGATGAAAAACCTAAATGTCCAAAAAGGTTATCCACCGTACTAGCCTTACATTTAGTTACAGACAGAAAAATTAAATCTAAAGATATAGATATGACCAACGCTTTTATTTTAGTGATTACAGGAGCCAGCGGGTCGTTAAGGCCTCTGCAATTCCAGGCGAGGCACTTCATTTAGACTGAGGAGATTGTTTGTGGTCAATCTCCGCAAAACCGTTGTTGTTGTTGTGATCCAAGGAACTGTCCGATGAACTTGAGAGGATGATTAGGTCTTCTTCATTGACAGCAACATGAAATGAAACTTTCACCCAGATGAAGATCCATGGAAAATCTTTTTAGAGGAACTAGAAATAGACTGGAAACTTTCCCAACAATAAAGCTCGTCAGTGTTAAAAGACTGAGATCCAGGGTCTGAAAAGGCCTTTCTCTTCTTCGGTACCTTTGCATTAGAGCATTCAGCAATTGCATTAAAGATTATCTCCTTGTTTTTTCCAACCATCCTCTGGTTAGAACTCAAATCTTCAGAGGCTTTGACTCCCTTCTGATTAAGCGGGTGTGTTATTATATCCGTTGTTACTCGAGGTGGGACCTCTGGGGCCAAAAGTGGTTCTTGTTCTACCTCATTTAAACCCAGTAGATGTTCAATGTGTTCCAAAGCATCATGGAATGATTCAGAAGACGAATTAAAGGAACTCATTATAGAAGTGGATGGCGATGAAAAAAAAAGGCCATTCTGGTGTTGGATCTGGTGACGAATTATCAGAATCATTATCTTGTCCATTATCCTGTTCTTGATTTGGACCCTCAAAAGCATCGTCAGACCTGTTAACCCTGGTGTCCATCGGTTCATGATAAATGATAGGTAAGAAAGCCGGCATATCCACCTGTTGGTTATATCCTCTTGCATCGTTCTCAATGTTAACCCTATATGGGTCACCTTCAACCCGATTCGAAATGGAATTAAGAACAAAAGAAACCTCATTAAACGAATATTCGAATTCACCTTGACCTCGAAAATGAGCATTGAAAGAAATGCCAGGATCCTCCATTTGATTTTGATTGCCATTATGAGTTTGATCTTCAGTGTCTTGGTGAATATGATGTAGCAGTTGTTGATTGTTAATAACTGTTGTATTTTCTGGAGGATTAGCCAGATCCATAAAGCCAACCTGATTTCCCACCATATTCAGAGGCTGATCATTTCCTTGTTCATTGATACTCCCAGGATTGGTAGATGGAACTCTAACATTTGCATGCCCATGAGTTGCTTCATATCCCGTGTGCATCATTAATCCAGTGCCTTCATTGCGAGAAGGTTGACCCTGAATGAAACCATCAACCTGTGTGCGAAGAAGTGGTAGGGTTACATTTCCATTTGCATGCAAATAATTGTAGTTTCCCCCAGGTAAAGTAGATTCCTGTCCTGGAGTCTCTATTTGCATAATTTGGTCAGCTTGACTCCTATGCTTCATATCTAGATTGATTATGACATTTCCATTCTCAAACACTACTACAAAAACGTCGTTCTCTGGTCCTAGGGTATCATTTATGTTGTCATTTTGTGGCTGATCTTGATTTTTTGTGTGATGATGTAAGAGATCTGCATTGGGAGCTTCTGCATGCATCTGCTGATGACTGTTTTGTTCCAACAATTGATCATCAACTGCCATTGTAGTATCATTTGGGACCAAAGGAACTGGATTTTGAGGATGAACATCCATATGTTCATCCAAATTATTATTCTCCTGCATGTTATTATCATTCATATGCTGCATGTGTTGAGGTATTAAATGTTCAGCTTCAAAAATAATAGGGCCGGCAAAAGGGAGAGCAGTCAAAGTAAATTCCACACCAGGCTGAACACGGCCTCCATCCACAAGCCCCAAATCAAAATCAATAACGTACTCTTCCAGATAATCAGCAGGAACATATTCACCCCTATGTTCCCCTAATCTAATCTTCAACGTAATATACCTCGAGGTTGAAGGTAATGCACACAAATTTAAGTTAAACATCGTAAATTGGTACCTTGTTTGAAACACAACAAAACCTTTGTCAATTGCTCTTTCAAGTGATAAATTCAGAGTTGATATAATATCGGAGATCTTGTCAGGGCAAATCCCCTTCTTATACCCAATTCTACCACACCGAGTGCAGAACTTGAAAATCTCCTCATACTTGAATTGTATCCAGATAAGCTTGTTGTTATTGCATGCAAGGAAGAAACCAGGGTTAAGGGGCTCTCCCAATCTGATAGTTACTCTTATCCTCAAATAGTCATGATCTGGTATATTTTCAAAGGATTCAAAGGATGTATCAGAGCCAAAAAGCCTAGCTATTATGCCTGCCATATTTTGATTAAGGTACTCAAAGGGCATTACACAAGCTCTCATCCAAACCCTTGCAGTGGGGAAGGTGACAGATCTCGGTATCATCCCACTTCTCCACTTACGAAGGACCATCAGAGCACCATCAATAACTAAGATACTCCTTTCCAAAACATCATGCAAGTCTTGCATGTTTTGAAAATGTAGAATGTAAATGTCTCCCATCCTATTTACATGCATTGGCTCTCTTGTAGCCCAGTGGTCTTCGATCATTTGATTAACAGAAGAAGCTCGAAGGAGACGGTAGTCGACCAGAAAACCAAGAAGGCAGTGACTCCAGAAGGCATTAGAATCATCCATGTTGTGTGGATGGGGTGAGACAACACTCCCAGTTCTTGGAAAACGCCACTCATTGAGTAAGACCGGTTCTTGAAAAACCGCCGTTCTAAAATTTACATTATGGAATAGAGCTTCCAAGGGTGGGATTTGGTCTTCAACGTAAAAGAAAGGATTGTTTTCCATCTTTGTGTGAGTAAAGAAAGTAGCCGTAAGAAAACCTAAAGGGATAACTTTTAGTGCACAGAAACTTAAAGTTTTGAATACTAAAGGTTTGTCAGAAAGCAAGTGATTATTTATGGGGAAGATGATATAAATGTAGAAAGGAAGGTAAAACGGTTTTGCAGACAAAAGCTTTAGTGTGGATCTTGGAAGTTTTTGTGTCTGTAAAGAAGAGTAAAGGAGTATGTTGGATAGGTAGTTAGAAAGAGTATATTTGTTGTTTTTTGGTGGATTAAAAAAACGGTTCAGCTCTCACGTTTGGAGAGAAAATCTCTGTAGAGAGAGAAGTATTTTGTGCAATAGTAATGTACTGAACTTAATTCAATCGGGCTGAACTTAACTGAACTGAATGAAGCTGAAACTAAATGAAGTTTAATTAAGTTGAACTAACTAAATAATAATAATAATAATAATAATAATAATAATAATAATAATAATAATAATAATAAAAGTTTTTTTTAATAATAAAAGTTTGCGGTTTTAAAATAAATAATAATAACAATAAACAAATTATTAATAATAATAAATTCCATTTACTAATTTATTATTATTATTACGACATTCTAGATACCTCTCTAAAATATATTCCATTTTAGAAAGGGAACATTCCATATTGTTGCCTACTGCATGGAGACCATACTGTAATATTTTACACCAAAAAAGCGTGAAATATCTGGTAAATGTAGAAAATCTGAAAAAAGAAGAAAAATTTATTACTCACTTCCAATACCTAAGTTCTCCGCAACTACCATTTTATTTTGCATATATAACTAGCAAACCCTAAACACCAGTCTTCATATTATTCATCTCTCACAACCAATTTCGAAAAAAGTTTGAAAAGATAATTGTAGAAAAAATAGGGCGTGCTATTGGTGCCCATAATGACCACGATAATGAACCACCCACGAAGGGGTTCGACCACGGAGCAAGGAACCAGCCACGAAGGGGTTCACACGGAGGGAGGAACCAGCCACGAAGGGATTCACCACAGAGTAAGAAACCAGCCACGAAGGGGTTCAACACGGAGCTAATCAGAAACGAACCAACCACGAAGGGTTCAACCACACACCCGATTAGAAGAGAACCAACCACGTAGGGGTTCCACCACGAAGCTAAACACAATGAACCAACCACGAAGGGGTTCAACACACGAATCTCCCAAACACTAGTACAAAAATCCTCTATTGCGTCAGTTCTAGGTGAGGTATTGCGTCGGTTCTTGTGTTGACGTATAAAGAGGGGATGTTTCATGAAACATCAGTTCCAAAACTGACGCAAAAGGTTGCTATTTGCGTCGGTTCCTAACAAAAACTGACGCAATTATCAGTCAAATACATCAGTTCTTCTATAATAACCTACGTAAAAGGTACTAGAACTGACGCAAATAACCACCTTTTTGCGTCAGTTTCTTCTGAACTGATGTATTTGATACATTATTTTAGCACCATATAAGGTAGTATATGTGTCGGTTAATACCAAAACTGACGCTTTTTTGTAGCTTTTTACGTCATTTATTGGACAACTGATGTATTTGATAAGCTATTTTAGCGCCACATGAAACGTTATTTGTGTCAACTTTGACTGGAACTGACGCTTTTGCTCTTACTTTTTGCGTCAGTTCTGTTCAAAGACGATGCAATTACTGTTTACCATTTGCATCATTTGTTTTATGAACTGATGCAAATTATTTTTATATTTTAAAAAAAAAAATCCGCTACCGAAATTTCGGCAGCACCTCCCTGTAAAACCAAAACGCCAAAAATTTAAAACCACCTGCATTAAGATATTCAACCAAAGGACAATACATTTCCTTTGCACCAACAACGTTAATTCGTTCCAAAATCCAATCCAACATAACAACCAACGTTTTAACAACGTTCATAATACAATCTAACCTAGCTAGTAATAACAATCCACCAAAAGTCATAGTTATTACTAAGTTAATCTATTGTAAACGTAAATTATCTAAACATTTACTAGCCCAAACTTCTCTCATCACATTCAAATCCGTCATTGACACCTGTGAATTTGCAATTTTCTGCATTTTATCGATCAAAATAAATATTATATTAAAAATAAATGTAAATGAAGAACAAAAATAGACAAAGAAAAGCTAAAAGCAAGATTGAATTACGTACCTTTTCAAAGTCAATCTCCGCAAGTTTACAATGGTAGAATGTTATGTCATACATCCATTTCATAACATAATAACCACACTCATAATCTTCTGGTTGTTGCGGACACTAAAGTTAAAAAAAAAAAAAGTATTAGTTAATACATATGACAATGTTACAGTTTAACAATACAAATTAACACAGGAGACAACAATAACATATCTCAAGTCATGCATATACAATAACCTAGGTAGCACCAAAACAGACACGGACACGCACACGGACACGACACGGACACGGGATGCGGCATGCCATGAAATTTAGGACACGGGACACGACATTTAAATTTAATAAAATATACATTTTATAGTTATAAATTTTTGATTTTATTTTTGTAAAAGTATTTGATATTAATTTTAAATAAGTGAATGTAAACTTGCCCTTGATAATAAATTTATTTTCATTCCTCATCCGAATCAATATTCTAATTGATCTCTTTCGATAACGCATTTCTCATCTCATGAACATCATTCACCGCAAATGATAACCAAATATCGCGGACACGCGACGGACACGGCTGAAATACCATGGACACGCGTCAGACACGTGCCCAAATAAATGTTGAATGTTAGACACGGCGGTTTAGGTGTTGGACACGTTTCGGCGTGTGTCCGTGGAGTGTCTGTGTCGGACACGGTACGGCTCATTAGGAGAAGTGTCCGTGCTACCTAGACAATAACCCTATTTCATTGACATATCTCAAGTCATAAGGTTGAGTGGTTTTCATTTACCTATGGGTGGGTATATATAAGTAGATAAGAAATAAGCTTTTAAAAAGTGCAACTTGTGCTTTAACTATATATAACAACTAGAACTTGGTTTATTTGCCAAACCTCAGCTTTCCAAAAAACGTAGTGTTGGCTGGCTAATCATCAAGCTAGCAACTACTGAAAGGGGTAAAAAAATCTTATGTACGTTCTAAATAGTTCAAGCTAAGCTTTAGTTACGTACCTGGATGTGTTTGATTTGTAGTTTAGTACTTTTACTACTATAGCTGCGGCGTCCTCCATACGCACAATATAGTAGCCAACCACCTTCAAGAACCTCTTTTATGCCAATCTTCTTTTGATCCCGTCGTCGTGAGTCCAAAATATACATCGTGTTCAATGCCACGCAAACCACGACCAACATCCAATGATTACTGTAATCAAAACACATATGTCAGATATCCACATGAAGCAAGTGAAAAAAACTCAAACTTTAATTTAAAGTCATCAACACTCACCCTTGGAAAAATGCTCCCATGATATATTTCTTATCTTCTTGAATTTTCATAGCATGGGAAATATACGCTTCACATTGTTTTGGACAATACAAATACTCCACGAGTTTCACGGGGCACAAATATGCAACTAAATCAGTGTTTTCGATTGTAGTTGCACACTGATACAAGAAACTACAATTTCCATCATAAAACCGTGAGGAAATTAGTAACCAAACTATCAGTGAACAAAAAAACACCAATAAATTAAATAGGTTCGAACATATACCTTTCCCAAGCTTGAAGCATAACAACATTTAGCCATTGATATCGGAACATCTGCCTAATTTCAACGACGGTCAAATGACATTCAACATCATTATTCTCTGTGTAATTAAATACTGAGGCATTAATGACAATTTTGGGGCATGTAGTGGTTGACAGGGAGCACAACTTCTCTTCTAAGATCTTGCAGTGATGACTCAAGGTTTTAACTTCTTCTTCACTAAGAGGGGCCACTTCTTCGTCATCTTCTTCACATGTCCCTGGTTTCCCCTTGTCCTTTCCAAGTTCTACTGTCTATTATAACATAATAAGAGTAGATAAAACAACCAAAATGCAACATTAGTGGCAACTAAGGATAAAATAAATATAATTGAACTAAACTACCTTCTTTTGAACCTTATTGCCGGATTCTTTATTATCTTTCCACTTGGCTTTCATGTGAATAAGGACTCTCAGCCAGTCGGGCCGACATGTAAAACCAAAGTTACAACCACTTTCAAGCGAATAGGGACTCTCAGCCAGTCGGGCCACCGGCGGACGGTGGGCCAGTTGAGGGTCCTTGGCCACTTCCTCAGACTTAGATATTTTCAGTAAGAGGGGCTCTCAGCCGGTGGACCGGCTATCGGTCACCCGGCTGAGAGTCCTTGACTCTCACATTTTTCCCAAAATCGAAAGGAAACAAGGGAGAGGGCTCTCAGCCGGTTGACCGGCTACCGGCTTACCGACTGAGGACCGTTCCTCAGCTAAAACCCAATTTCTCCACTGTGGGGAATAAGACATGTATTCGCCCTGAAACATGAAGGATTATAACGAAATATACAATTGTGATTATAGTCATAAGTTAATAAAAACATGAAAAGAATTACAACCTTGGGTCCTTGAGCGAAAAGGCCTAAGAACAGGAATTAAAATAAATTCCCTCCTACAATTTGCACCCAAAACTTTGTTTGAGACGATGCCGCGTGTGCTAGAAAGGCTCTCCAATTGCCTTGCAATATGGGGAGAGTTTTGTGAGGTTTTAGATGTGAGATCTAGGTTTTGGGAAAAGACAGTTCTCAAAACCCTAATTTCTGTGAGAGAGATTATTCTATCACTAGAATCAGTAACCTGACAAAAGGAGAAGTCTTCTCCTTTTGTACCACACGGTCGGCCGAATAGGGTTAGGGTGAGAGTGGGCTTTCCACTCTCACCTTATTCTAATACGTGATTCGACCCGTTTTGCTAATAATATAATTCGCGGGTATTTATTATAAATCGTATGCATGTTATCAGATATTAATGCATTTGATAACATCAATAATGGTCTGACAAAATACGATATAGTATAATTGGCCAAATTAATATAACTGTTTATATTAATACGCAAATTCAATATTTAATTAAATATAACCGTTTATATTTAATTTTACGAATTAATCATGTAATCCGTATTAGCTAAAATTATTTAATCCGTATTAAATAATAATCTCAACATCTCATTGACTAATTTAATAGTCAATGCCTCTGACTAACTGTTTAGTCGTATCCGGCATAAATGTGACTGTATTTTCATACCTTCACATCTCTCAAACGTGTCCTATAGGTGTGACGTATAGGGACCAGTTGATCACCGCCATCCGTATGACTATAACGTCAAACTTATCTAGCAAGCCAACCGTTATTGATAAACGTGGATCAACTGATAATAATACTAAAGTATGCCCTTGTGATCCTTAAATAGATTTAGTAAGTCATTGTACTAACTGTCAAGGACACCAGCCCCAACAATCTCCCACTTGTTCGTACAAGGGTATGTGCAATGACGTTATCACACTACATGTGGAGGACACAAGCTCCAACAAACTCCCACTTGTCCGTACAAGTGTAGGTGCGATAACCGATTCTCATATCCTTTTAAAATTTCTCCCACTCAATGTAAGACAATTTGCAAATCCGTATTCGCAAAGGTCGTATCTCACAAGCGATCTGTATCAAGAGTGGATTCCCCGACTGGAGAGTAACTTAACTGATAAAGCGAATCTGTATTCGAGCATGGCCATGCATTTCAGTTACTACTCCTCGAGTGGCCCTGAGAAATGATAAAATCCTGATAAGGGTTTGGATATTTCCCTCAACTCGAATCCTGCAGATGTAAGCGCTGCATGAAATAACCCAGAAAAAATCCTCTTGGCCCCTGTTACGAAAGACCGTGGGAAAGAAACCAAAGTTACCCAAAATCTGCCTTAATCTCAAGAGACAGTTGAAAGTCAAAAGACTCGACTCTAAGGAACACTATGGAGATCATATCCACGACCTGTCACCCAATGTTATAAAACATTTAGGACTCCATAACGTTGTCACGGGGAGTATGTCCTACGAGATATCCGTATAACTCGCCTTTGTGATTGGTCAGTCAATTGTTTGACTTATGACTCGTTGAACCCACCATCAACCAACGTCACAAAATGATTACCGGAGTTATCAGCTCAAGTGGGTAATCAAGGACCAAAACGATGTAATGTTATTCAGTTCACTTTGTGGTGTTCAAAATTGGCGTACAATTCCACATGAAAAACAATACATTAAATATCATAACAATGAGGTTGTAATAGAGTACACAAGACAATGAATTATAACATGAATTCATAAAAGAGTACTACAACTTAGGAACACATCTGATTCCCATGGAATTAATGTGCCCTTCATGCTTATCACGTGGTAATGCTTTTGTGAGAGGATCAGCTATATTGTCATCCGTAGCGATCTTATCAATGAATATCTCCTTTTGCTCCATGTAATCTCTGATTAGATGAGCTTTCCGTTGTACATGTCTAGCTTTGTTGCTAAACTTATGCTCCTTTGCTTGGAAGATGGCACCTTTATTGTCACAATAAACGGTGATTGGGTCATTCGAACTAGGCACTACTGATAGTCCTTGTAAGAATTGACGCATCCATATTGCTTCCTTAGCTGCTTCCGAGGCGGCATAGTACTCGGACTCAGTTGTAGAATCTGCTGTAACACTTTGTTTTGAACTTTTCCAGCTGACAGCAGCGTCATTAAGAGTAAAAACGAATCCAGACTGAGATTTCGAGTCGTCTCGATCCGTTTGGAAGCTAGCATCTGCGTAACCCGTGGCGCAGAGTGTCGAGTCGCCTCCGTAAGTCAATCCCCAATCTTTAGTCCTCCGTAGGTACTTAAGAATGTTTTTCACGACCATCCAGTGTTGTTCACCTGGTTGAGCTTGGAATCGGCTTGTCATAATCAATGCATATGCAACGTCTGGACGTGTGCATATCATGGCATACATGATCGATCCTATAGCCGAAGCATAAGGAATCCGACTCATGCGCTCTTTCTCTTCCAATGTCTTAGCTTCTTGAGTCTTGCTCAAGTGAAGCCCAGTAGTCATAAGAAGGAACCCTTTCTTGGAGTTCGTCATGCTGAATCTCTCTAGGATCTTATCTATATAAGACTCCTGACTGAGAGACAACATCCGTCGTGATCTATCCCTGTAGATACGGATGCCCAAAATTCTTTGTGCTCCTCCCAGATCTTTCATCTGGAAATGGTTTTTCAACCATGCTTTAACTGAAGAAAGGAGAGGTATGTCATTCCCAATCAAGAGTATGTCATCGAAATACAGTACTAGGAAGACAATCTTGCTCCCACTCGACTTGACATAGAGACATGGTTCCTCGACTGATCGAATAAACCCATTCTCTTTTATCACTTGGTCGAAGCGATGATTCCAACTCCGCGATGCTTGCTTAAGTCCATAGATGGAACGCTTAAGCTTGCAGGCCTTCTTAGGATGTTCTGGATCAATAAAACCCTCGGGTTGTACCATGTACAACTATTCCTCCAAATAACCGTTTAAGAAGGCGGTTTTAACGTCCATTTGCAAGATTTCATAATCGTGAAATGCGGCGATCGCTAAGATAATCCGAATGGAACGCAGCATGACTATGGGTGCAAAGATTTCATCGTAGTGCAAGCCTGGCACTTGGTGAAACCTTTAGCAACTAGTCTTGCCTTGTGGATATCTTGTTGTCCTTCCACGACATGCTTTATCTTGTAAAGCCATTTGCATTGAAGGGGACGTACCTTTGCAGGTAGGTCCACAAGATCCCACACGTTGTTCACATACATGGAGTCCATCTCGGATTGGATGACTTCTAGCCATAGCTTTGAGTCAGAACTAGTCATGGCACCTTTATAGGTTGTGGGTTCATTACCCTCTAGGAGTAAGACGTCATCTATGTCATGTTCCTCGACCATACCAATGTATCTGTCCGGAGGAATAGAGACTCTTCCCGACCTCCTAGGTTCCTCAGGAATATCTACCGCAGCCTCGGTTGCAGGAACTGTTTCCTCCAATGGTTGCTCGGTAGTTGGTTCTTGAATCTCCGATAGATCGAAGGTTCTATTACTCGACTTGTTCTCGAGAAATTCTTTCTCTAAGAACGTCGCACTAGCCGCAACAAAAACACGTTGTTCGGTTGGCGAGTAGAAGTAATGACCAAACGTTCTTTTTGGATAGCCTATAAAGCATGTCTTGACCGATCGCGGGCCGAGCTTATCCTCGTGTCTCCACTTGACATAAGCCTCGCAGCCCCAAACCCGAATAAAGGACAAGTTAGAGACCGTTCCCTTCCATAACTCGTATGGAGTCTTGTCAATAGCTTTAGAAAGACTTCGGTTAAGTATTAGAGCGGCTGACAAAATAGCATAGCCCCACAATGAATCAGGCACAACGGTGTGACTCATCATGGATCGAACCATATCAAGTAGAGTTCGATTTCTTCGTTCGGACACACCATTTAATTGTGGTGTTCCTGGTGGAGTCAACTGTAGAACGATGCCACAGTCTTTAAGGTGTTGATCAAACTCGTGTGAAAGATACTCGCCACCACGATCAGATCGAAGTGCTTTAATCTTTCTGCCCAGTTGGTTCTGTACCCGATTCTGGTATTCTTTGAACTTGTCAAAGGATTCACTTTTATGTTTCATTAAGTAGACATAACCATATCTACTCAAATCATCTGTGAAAGTGATGAAATACCTATAGCCTTCTCGTGCGTTGATCGACATAGGGCCACATACATCCGTATGTATGAGTCCTAATAGGTCGGCAGCACGCATTCCAACACCTTTGAAGGAAATACGAGTCATCTTGCCGATGAGACATGATTCACACGTGCCATATGATTCGAAATCAAAGGCCGAGATAGCTCCGTTCTGTATCAGCTGTTTTACGCGTTTCTCATTTATATGTCCCATACGACAATGCCATAGATAAGTTTGATCTTTGTCACCAACCTTTAATCTCTTGTTATTCACATGTAATATTTCGGTGGTTTGATCTAAAACATAAATTCCATTCATGGAAACTGCCTTGCCATAAATCATATTGTGTAACGAGAAAATACAACTATTATACTCTATTACAAATGAAAAACCAAGTTTGTCAAGTGCAGAAACTGAAATAATCTTTTTGGATAAACTAGGAACATAATAACAGTTATATAAAGATAACTCGAATCCACTTGGCTTGTGGGGAATAAGACATGTATTCGCCCTAAAACATGAAGGATTATAACGAAATATACAATTGTGATTATAGTCATAAGTTAATAAAAACATGAAAAGAATTACAACCTTGGGTCCTTAAGCGAAAAGGCCTAAGCACGGGAATTAAAGTAAATTCCCTCCTATAACTTGCACCCAAGACTTCGTTTGAGACGATGCCGCGTGTGCTAGAAAGGCTCTCCAATTGCCTTGCAATATGGGGAGAGTTTTGTGAGGTTTTAGATGTGAGATCTAGGTTTTGGGAAAAGACAGTTCTCAAAACCCTAATTTCTGTGAGAGAGATTATTCTATCAGTAGAATCAGTAACCTGACAAAAGGAGAAGTCTTCTCCTTTTGTACCACACGGTCGGCCGAATAGGGTTAGGGTGAGAGTGGGCTTTCCACTCTCACCTTATTCTAATACGTGATTCGACCCGTTTTGCTAATAATATAATTCGCGGGTATTTATTATAAATCGTATGCATGTTATCAGATATTAATGCATTTGATAACATCAATAATGGTCTGACAAAATACGATATAGTATAATTGACCAAATTAATATAACTGTTTATATTAATACGCAAATTCAATATTTAATTAAATATAACCGTTTATATTTAATTTTACGAATTAATCATGTAATCCGTATTAGCTAAAATTATTTAATCCGTATTAAATAATAATCTCAACATCTCATTGACTAATTTAATAGTCAATGCCTCTGACTAACTGTTTAGTCGTATCCGGCATAAATGTGACTGTATTTTCATACCTTCACATCTCTCAAACGTGTCCTATAGGTGTGACGTATAGGGACCAGTTGATCACCGCCATCCGTATGACAATAACGTCAAACTTATCTAGCAAGCCAACCGTTATTCATAAACGTGGATCAACTGATAATAATACTAAAGTGTGCCCTTGTGATCCTTAAAGAGATTTAGTAAGTCATTGTACTAACTGTCAAGGACATCAGCCCCAACAATCTCCCACTTGTCCGTACAAGGGTATGTGCAATGACGTTATCACACTACATGTGGAGGACACAAGCTCCAACATCCACATGGAGCTCTCAGTCGGTCGGTCGGTCGTCGGTCGGCTAACCGCCTGCAAGTCCCTGGTACGCGAAAAACCCAGTTTGACACATTGAGATTCATCTAAACTTCATGGAAGTACTTCCACACATTGATTCCTAACATAAAATCATCTTACCCAGAAGGTTTTACATATCAATCATACATATAAACATATTATCAACCATTCCTCACATAATTTCATATCCATTTCCTCAAATTCAACCCTTTTCATGTTTTATCATATAAAACATCACCCATAAGAATCAAACCACATAAACCTCGTATAAAGCATATTATAAACATCCTCAAGTTCTTATTAAACATCAACACTACCAATTTTCTATTAAACACAATAAGTCACATAGATTGATGTTTTATGACAAAAGTCGAGTTTCCTCATTATCGTCACCTTTACTTTGTGGAATCCTCGAGATCTTGTTCAACAATCACCAAGTCTTCTTCTGGGTTACCACAACTAGAGGCGGCAATCTTTGACACGACCCGAAAACACGACACGAACCCAACACGAAATTAGCGGGTTCGGGTCAAGGAGTTTCGACCCGTTTACATAATTGGGTCGACACGAACACGACTCGAACTTAGATGGGTCGGGTTAGGGTTGGGGTCTTGCGACACGAACCTGACACGAATAACCCGTTAATTTAAACGAGTTATGATATATCCATTTAAATGGGTTATAATCGGGTTTTGTTATTTTTAGTTTGAAATAAGACATAAAGATGGTTTATTCTTGCTGTAAAATTTAATTTTGAATGCATTATATATTTGGGACATGCTTTTTCACATACGGATTTTACTTTTTTCACATACAATTTTTACTATACTACCCTTGTCATATTTTTAACATTCTCCATTAATTTTATTTTTCCCTCTCTACCTGCATCCCCTTAACAACTACTCCGTCAACGCCGCTCCGTCGTCAACTCCATTCACCGCCGACATCTCACGACTGTCCAAACCGCCGCCCCTACCCTGCGCCGCCGACCAACCGCCCTCTCCCCCACCTCCGCCGCGCACTCCCTCCTTCTGCCGGACAACAGATTATTTAATTAATTGAAGAGCAAAACAATTAGCGCCGACGACCAACCAATTGAAAAAAGTAGCGGGGGAGAGGGCGGTTGGTCGTCTCCTCCAACAGATTACTTATTTCTTTTGTCTTTGCTAATTGTTTGCCAAACCATTAATTTAACTTTTGCTACTTTTTTCAATTTTCTTTTCTTTAATTAATTGTTTTTTTCAATTGATTTACTTTTTGTTAATTAATTAATTTCTTTTTATCTTAATTAATTTGTTTTTTTTATTGTTTTCTTAATCATTAGTAATTGATTTTACTTGTTGTTTTGTTGGTTTAGAGGGAGAGAGATTCATGTTTATAAGAAGGGTATATGATGGAAATTTTATGAAAAAGTGTATGTGAAAGAGTAAAGTCCGTATGTGAAAAAGTAATTCTGATATTTATATGGTTGGACGGGTTAAACGGGTTTAATGGGTGGAAATTGATCTGTTAAAAATTAAATGGGTTAAACAAGTCGGGTTGGGTTATTAAAAAAATAAATGGGTTGGGTTAGGGTTGATGCATGTAACCCGTTTATCTAATTGGGTCAGGTTAGGGTTGAAGGGGTCATGACCCATTTAATGTTGACGCGAACACGAACTCGACACGACCCGACCTGTTTGCAAGGTCTAACCACAACCACCACCTAAAACCACAAAAACACCAAACATATCACGAATTTCGAAGCAGGGCAGAACAGCCCAGAAATCGGTCGGACCAAATTACGAAATTGATTACCTTAAAACGACGGGGACGGTCTCGCGAGTCTTTACGCGCAGGAATCGCTAAATTCCGTTGAAACGGAAATTTATGAGAAGATTTGTGATTTGGGGATTTTATTAAAGATGAACAAATGGGGTTTATGTTTAGAGGAAGGAGAAGGATGAATAGGGATCTCCTCTTTTCTTTTGTAGGGGTAATGTAAGGAGCGGGTTTTTAGTAAGTAGTCGGAAATTATTTGCGACGGAAATGACAAGTGAGCGACATATTATTTCGGAATTTAATTAAATCTTACATAAAACGTAGCTTATTATTTAAATTCAAGTTTACGAAAATAAATAAAATAAAATATATTAATATTTCCGAAATCTTATTTAAATTATGAAAATTATGGATTCCGAAAAGACGAGATGTTACAAAGCATGAAGAAATGAGAAAATATGTAATGCAAATAATTCTCAAGTCAAGCCCAAAACATAAAATCCACCAAAAATCAACATAAAAATATCACACTTTCGATGCTTTAGGGTTGATTAATAGGGTCTTAAACTGGAGGAATAAAGAGCATTAACATCATACTTTGGATCCCTCAAGCATTGAATAAAGGAATTATAGAAGAAATTCGGAATTATTGCGTCCCCGATTGGGGTTGGACTTATATATTGGTTATTTCCGTTTCAATCCTATTTTACAATAAATAGGAGGTGGTTGTTAGGCTTTAGGATCATCTTTCACAACTCTTTTTTCTATCTTTTTGCTCATGTTTACTTACACTTTTACATTATTTCTTATATCATTTCTTAGTTAACTTCACAAGAATTCTCATATAATTATCATACAATTAGTTTATAGTTTATCAATATTTACATTCCAAGTTGTAATCATGCTACTTTTATTCAGGTAATCTTTTTGGGTTTATTGGTATTTTTTCATACAAGTTATAAGTTCTTCATTTCGGTATTGTATTTCTTTCTCCTTAGTTTTATTTATATTTCATTATGCTTAATTCTTCATTTTATTTTAGTTTATATTTAATTATGAGTAGCTAATGATCTAGTCTAGGGACTAGGGAAAACATGTGATAAAATACTTGTAAAAATGACATAATTAGTAGATGACATAATATTGTTCATATTATTTATATCCATGCTTGTTCTTATTTATTATATTCTAAGTTTAAGGCCAAAAACAAAGGTTAAGTTTGTTAATTCTTTCTACAAGTTGAAGGGTGAAGAATAGGATTAGGCTAAGTATGAGATAATAGGACGATCTAGCAAAAGTCGAGAGGCTGTCGGTCTAAAGGTTGACACTACTATCGTAAGATTAATGTTTTTAGTACTTAAATAATTGAACAATGTTATTCATCACGTATTTATCATTTATGCTTTTATAATTCACATGTTAACCCAAAACCCCTAGATTACTCGTTTATTATTAATTTTACAAACCACACAAAAATTCAACTCAACTCGTAATCGACATAGATAGAAATTATTTCATAGCATTTTTATAAGTAATTCTCATGTCCTTGTGTTCGACCCCTATTACTACATTTATTTGTGTCTAGGGTATTTATCTTTGTATAGGTGTACGCCCGAACCTATCAGCTTTCCATGTTCATGCATCTAAGGTTCGATTCTCCATAACTACATACTCTTCTTCTAATTTTTTTTCCAAAACTAAGTTATGACTAACTTTCATAATTTATTGGTTTCATTTCATTTAAAACTGTTTGCTTTTTTTTATTGACTTTTGTTTTTCTAATATGCATGCAAAGTTGTCTAGAAAAAACATATTAATAGAACTTGCTTTTACGTTATACTTGTATAACAATATGAAAGAAATAAACTCTAAACATTTTCGTATATTAAAAACCAAATCTTATAACAAAATAACATTTAAATTTATACAGGTATTAACGTAAATAGCGATATCGGGGTCCATTTTTAAAATTCCACATAGAGCTCCCGAAATCTCGGAGACGTCCCTGATAACGTAGTTCTCAAATCTCTCACAATATTTCGTGTAAAACAAGGATTAGTCTTTTGTGGACTTAATGAAGCATTCAAAACATGACATCTACTTGGGTTAGTATGTGTAATTTTTTTTGTATTTGTATTTTTTTTGGTTGTGTTGTTTAATACGGAATATTTAATCTTTTGTTATATCATTTGAATTTTTTTCATATTGTCCACTCATATCCCAAAAATTCTGGGTTCGTCACTGCTTAACACCCTTTTAACTTACGTAATTTCTTCTCTGACGAAAAAGTGAAAATTGCAAAACAAATAAGATCTTAGCCCAAAACTTACACATCCAATAATCTAGCACAAAGCAAGGAAGGATGTATCAACAAAAGCTTAGCCATTTTTCTCATCTTAAATGACTCAATTTCATTTCAAGACAAAGAGTTTAATTGGAGAAAAACGGTCTCAGGGTCTCAACAAGGTGTGTAGTCCCTAGTGTTAAACTCAAGTAACCCATGCTAACAACTGAACATGCTGATGAAACAAATTCAAGGCGGGCAAGGGAGAAATATAGCCTAACTTGTAAGATTGACATGACGAATGCACAAGATTAAACAATCTTAAACTGTTGACCAAGGGAGACTTAAAATGTCAATTTACTCACGGTTTTCATTTGTCGCTTATGTAAATTTCGGGTGAATTCTTTTCCAAAATAAGTAACCAAGAATCATTCTCTTACTATGTCTTGGTGGGATACGCCCCTATCCTAATGTGACACTTCTTCTTAATAACCGTATAAAAAATGGAAAAAAGGATGTATATATAAAAAAGTAATTGGATTATAATGCGATCACGTCGTTGTAGAGTTTGACTAAGGATTTAGGCCATGTTCTTTCTGGCTTATTTTTAGCTCGTGTCAGTTCAGTTCAGCTCTATTCAGTTCAGTTCAGTTCAGTTCAGCTCAGTTCAGTTCAGCTCAGCTCTATTCAGTTCAGTTCAGTTCAATTCAGCTCGTTTGAGTTCAGCTCAGCTCAGTTCAGTTCAGCTCAGTTCAGCTCAGCTCACCTTCATTTAATTCATTTCAGTTCAGTTCAACTCGACTTTATTAAGTACATCCCACATTATTATTATTATTATTATTATTATTATTATTATTATTATTATTATTATTATTATTATTATTGTTTTTGTTATTATTTTATTATTATTATTATTATTATTATTATTATTGTTTTAGTTATTATTATTATTATATTTATTTATTTATTATTCTATTTATTATTATTAATTAATAATTCTTATTATAATTATCATCTTGATGTGCTTCATCTTTGAGGTCATTATGGACACCAATTCGTACCTTTTTTTTTCAATTTCTTTTTGAACTTTGTCCATGAATTTCTTCCGTTCTTTATCATCCATGTTTGAATTTGTTCTTCCTTGAATACTTTGATGTTTTATAACTGGAATATCAGGTTTATACATTCGAATGAAATTATAAAGTGTAAAAGCGGATACGATAATTGACATTTGATATTTCGTTGTCATTTGTGGCATGTTTTTTAACACCTTCCACCTTCTCTTCAGCTGACCAAATGTCATTTCAACCGTCATCCTCAAAAATGAATGTCGATAATTAAAATGTTCAAATATTCCGTTAGGAGGTGCATGCTTATATTCGGCCACATGGTTTCTTACGTTTGGATGACTAATATGAGACAAATACCCAAGTGTATTCGGGTATCCCGAATCCACCAAATAATAATTACATATAAATGTTTATATATAAAAATAATTAATGTTTAGATAATAAAAAAAATGAAATACATGCCACATTTACCACATTTAGACGTAAAATGTTTAGATAATAAAAAAAATAACTTATGTTAATTAGACGTAAAATATTTAAATGTTGCTTTTGTTAATTTTAAAACACAAGAAAAAGAAAAAAGCAAAGTCCATTGGAGTTTACTACAAAAAAAATACTTAAAAATTAATATTTTTTTAATATAATTGTTTTTTAAAAAATCGCAAATTTGTATTTATCAAACATTTTTTTATATTATTATTATTATTTAGTATGCTTTAATTAAACTTAAGTTATTTCTATTAATTTCAGCTTCATTTAGCTCGATTAAATTCAGCTCGGTTCAGTTCAGTTCAGCTTGATTCAGTTTTGTTGTGCGGAAGCGTGAATACCTCGTGTTGGACCTCTGCTGCGCCAGTGTCCAATGTCCATAATAGTACGATATTGTCCGCTTTGGGCCAAGCCCTCACGGATTTACTCTTGGCTCCTTCCCAAAAGGTCTCGTACTATTATATTTTCAGGACACTTATAAAGATGATACTTCACCTTTAAACTACCGATGTGGGACATGGGTTTGCACCCTAACAAGTTCAGTTCAGCTCAGTTCAGTTCAGTTCAATTCAGCTCAGCCTCATTCAGTTCAGCTCAGTTCAGTTCAGCTCTAAAAAGCCAGAAAGAACAGGGCCTTATTCTAGATGCAATCGCACCACCGGACGGTCTTATAATATAATTTTGGCCCAAACTCGAGGTCTAAAAACTGAGATTAAAATGAAGAGACAAATGACAGCATGACTGCAATAACGTTATACTAGTAATGGTTATTATGGTGAAGAATGTGGGAAGCAATTCTCAAAACATTGTCTGGGTTAGTAATGGCTAAAAACAAAGAGTAATGAAGACACCTATAAATCCACTAAGATTGGTGAGTATAGTTGCACAATGCATAGACAATACGACACAACACTCCAAGTTGTGGTGTTCAACGCGCGTGCGAATTGCAGAACATAACATGTAACAAATGACTCAGACTACTAAGTTTAGTAATTATGAGTTTATAATCTCAATAACATAACTGGTTTAGACAGAATGAGACAGAAAGACAACTCCAAAAACACCTTACAAAGATTCACACCTCTTGGGATTGAAGCTTCTTCATGTCCTGTCTTTAAATATTACTAATCCGATTAATTGTATATATATTTGATGACTATATATTGTCAGTTCAAAAGCATTCCTGCTTATCCATTACCCTTCTAGTATATAATTCCAATCCCTTCCGATTGGTCATGCCATTATAAACCAGTTTTTAATAATCACTATGTGAGATACATAACATAGGATTTAGTCTCGATCGTTTTAGGCTGAATGAATCTAAACTAAACTGAATGTAAAGTGAGATGAATAAATTACTCAACTGCATTGAGATTTTTTAATATAAATAGAACCGTATTAGACTTATAAAATGGAGTTTCACCTCCTTGATCAATGAGCACGGATCCCAACACATAGCGGAATTGGCACCGCAAACGGTAACCCTTATTACATAATAAAGAATCAATAAAAACAAAGGGATAGGAATATACGAAGGCATAGTATGGTTAGTGGTGATTAATGAAGTAATAGAGTAGCATAAGTGCATAAATAAGGATGGGGAGGCGTAGTATTGTAGTAAATAGTAGCATGCTTAGAGAAGTAACAGGCAAGTTATGGGGAAGAGCATGGGGTTTATAATTAAAATGCTTGAATGTTTCGGAAGCAATCAATAGTGTTGTCTAATGTCTAGGAATGCAACATACAAGAGGGTACAAACACTTATAGGCCTATGGATTCCCACTCATCTTGTTGTTTATGTTCACTCTTCCTTGCGCAATCCAATGCTACTTCTACTAGGACGACTACTACTACGACTACTAATTAGGTTAATAAGATTAGGAGCTCTGTTCCTTTTTTCATGATAGGTCAACAACATTACGATGGTTCGTTTTGTGTTAAGGTGAATGCCGCATGGAAACGAGGGATTCGGCATCGGTGGGTTGGGTTTTGTATGACCCTGATGGCCGGGAGATGGCTGAAGAATATAGGATGCTTTACGCTGAGTGGCTATCCAAGCAGAGGCAAGGGGTATTCTTGAGGTTACAAAATGGGTAAGAAGGCAAGATATCTTGCATCTTTGTGTTTTGTCGGACTGTTTGCAAGTTATTCTTCAGCTGGCAGGTTTGGAAAGGACGCATCACAAATCACGAGGGATTATTGGGGATATATGGTCCTCTGCTGAGTCTTACCATTGTTTTAATATTAGTGTTATTCCCGGTAACCTTAATAAGAGGGCCCATAACGTGGCCTGTCAAGCGTTCTTGTAATTTTCTTTACGGCTGCCAAAAACCAACAAAAAAAAAAGACTACAAATTAGTAATTACAACCGCCTTCACCATTTTCTTTTAGGAGCCCTTGCTAACTCAACCATTGTAGCTGTTTTTACAAAAACTATACCCACCGGTCACCGATAATGGCGGACCTAGAAAAGAATTTTCGTTGTCCTCAAAATTTTGAACATATGAATTATATATGCCAAGAGAAAGTTTTTTTTCTCTCTCTAAAAATATAGAGAGCTTTTCTCTCCTGGAGAGAGCCTTTTCTTTTCTTCACAAAATTAAAATTCTTTATCACAATTTACCAACTAAAAATCGTTCGTTCAATATCATTATCTTAAACTTCAAAACTTAGGTTCTGTAATCCTTCTTTTTTAAAAACGCAACAATTAAAGGGTTAATCATTACAGCATAAGGGGAGTATTATTGGTGTTTATGTGTGGGGAAGATAAATTTAGAAAGGAAGGAAATTATTACTTCCAGTGGCTGGTTATTGGTCAGGTCTGACATGCACATGTATTAAGAAGGTTTTTATGATCTTGTTATTGTAAGCTTCAGATCAAGCGTGTGGTGCTTAATTTGGGGATGATCTAGGGTTAGGGTTTAGAGTTAATTATTACTATTTCAAGAAGTGTTATTGGTGGAATTGTCTTTAGCTGGTTTTCGAGGTTATTCTTTAGGTGCTGTCTAATCAGGAGGAGATAAGGAGTTAGGGTTTGGTTACGTTAGTTTTCTTAGCATTTAAGGTGTGGAGATGAGGGGTTTTTCATCACCAACTACAAAAAACCTCTTTAAAAATAATAGCTTCACTTCGAAAAATCAAACAAAACCTTGTCTTAATAAAACTACTTTTCACACATCACTCACTGAAGAGATGGAGTTTGAGCATCAGTTCGGTAGGTTTGCTTTTGGAGAGGAGCGGAATGGTGACCAGTTACCAATCTAACGGTATGGATATGATCAGGTTCATCAGAACCATGAGGGAAATGAGTTTGATCCGATGAACCCACTACATGCAAATTTATGGAGATATCCAAGAACGGGGTCGTGATAAATGTTGATCCTAGGCAGTTAGGGAGATCAAGGGAATATTGGGGCAACTGTTTATTGGGATTCCTTGTGGATTATAGACTATTTGAAACTGAGTTGGTGAATGATGTTATTGATAAAAAAATGGAGCACGAGGGGAAGGGTTACTGTTGCACGTATGGGAGAAATCTATGTCCTCCATTGTGAGGATGCCCAGGATATAGAGGATTTGTTGTTAAGGACTACAATAACCATTGAAGGGGCCTTGATGGTTTTTGCTAAGTGGTACCCGGATACGGTACCACGTACTGTTCGTTTTCCCTTTGCGGAGTTGTGGGTTAGAGTTTGTGGACTTCCATTTGAGTATCTGACAGAGGATGTGGCTATGGTGGTTGGCAAGCTCATAAGTTAACGTTTCTTTGTTCATCCATTTGAAGGTATTCCTGATAACGACTACCTTCGTTTGAAAGTATGTATTAAACTTAACCAACCTTTAGTTCCTGGTTTTTTCTTAACTCTGAATAATGGCCAGTTGTTGTGGATTCAATTTAAATACGAAGAGGTTTTTAAATACTGTATTAAATGTGGCAAAATTGGACACACGAGGGGCAGTGTCGAGAGAGCATAATGGCAATCGTGTCTGAGATAAATGGGATGATGGATAGGTCGGTTGAAAGGGGTTTTGCAGTATATCAGGCACGGGGTAATCATACGATGTTTAATCTAGACCTAAGGGCAACTCCATCGACAACGAGGTATGTCAACTCAAGGTTTCACTTGGGGATAAGGAGGAGAAGGAGAGGTGGGATGGAATCACCTGAAAGGGTGGTAGATTACAATTTAGGAATTACTCCGGGAGGAAGAGTGTACCCAGGCATGAGGTTTGTAGTGACTTCACAGCCTTTTGCTCGGCCTGTAATCTTCAACATTAGGCAACATATAGGTGAAGGAATGGGAGAACATGAGGAAGGAGGAAATGTTGAAGGGGCTCAGGGAATGCTAGGACAAGTGAATGGGCTTGGTCATAGGAATGCTAGGGAGGAGGGGGACACTGAGAGGGGTCTAGGGGCTCAACAGATGCAGGGTCAGAATTTGGGGGAGCAGATTCAGAGGGGAGAGGCTCAAGATATGGAGGTCGAGGCCCAACACTATAATCAGGGCCTCACAGAAGAGGAAATTAGGGGAGGTGATCAGAGAGGGGTTAGGGAGGAAAATATGAGGGATGTGCAGAGGGGTGAAGAACAAGAAACCTACCATAGTGCTAAGTAGGAGTTTGGGGTTCAACATGGAACTCAAGATGAACAGGAAGATGCGATTAGGCAACTACAAGCCAATGACCCATATCTGATATATGCAGCTCAAAATAGTTTGAGTGGGGTGGTGGATAGGGGGCAGAGGATTCAAGAAGCTATTCTGACTAGAGTGGAGAGGGATAGGGAGTGGGCAATGATGGATGACGATTATAGGGGTTCAACCAGACTTTTGAACCTCCAGGGTGGGATTTACCAGTTTTTGATCACTATCCAGAGGGTAACTTTGGAATGGAAATAAAGAGGGAGGAGGATAATCAACAACAAGTCAGGGGGGGTGAATAATGAGGATGTTATTGTCATATCAAGTGGTGATGATTCATCACAAAGCACTGATAGTTACCCATATGATTTATATAACCCGGCTGCTGGAACTCCCGAAGATTTTTCAGAGTTCCACCACAGCTCAGCCATTAATTTGGTGTCTGAGGAAGAATAGGGAGAGAAGGTGAGTGGAATTAAGACAGAACTTCAGTTGGGAATGGGTGAGGATGATGGACAAGGTAACCAAATGAAGGAGAATGGGGATGGGGGTCAGGGTGCTATTATTGTCACAATGCCAGATTCTCTAGTTAGGAAGAGATTGGAGATTGATGCTAGGTTGTCTAGGCTGGAAAGGATTATTGAACAGGTGAGAAGGGCTACTGAACAGGCCATTGAGAGGGGCAAGGAAGTGGTGAGGGAATCTGGTGAGATTATGAGCATAGAGGACAAGGAAGAAAATGTTAGAAAGGAGGAAGGAGCAAGCTCGAAGGTGAAATTGTTTGACATTCCACAAGCTAGAGCCTTCTCTTCTTTGGTGGCTGCCATTGATCCTCCTAGTAACTCAGATGGTACCTTGGGCATGATAAAAGTCTATCATAAAAAATGAAATGGGGGAAGAATTCAAAGAAGAGATTCTGAATGCAAAGAAGAGGAAATGTGCAACCCAGACTGACTATGTTCTGATACCAGAGGAAGAACTAATGTCGGTTAAAAGTGCTAAGTCAAATTTACAGCGCATGTCAAAGAAGGCTCGTGTGGAGGCTGGAATGGGTGGTTTAGTGAATTTTCAGATGGGGCAGAGTAGTGCTGGGACTGGAGATCAGAAGGAGGGATAGGAAGAAAGCAGCAGAGGTAAAGGAGCTGGTTTTGCAATAACAATCAATGATTCAGACATGGAGGAGTCATCTGACTCTTCTAAGGAGGACGATATGATGGGCTTTGCGGAGGTTGAGCCAATGCAACCTCCTCCAACATCATGAATGGCCTGATGTGGAATTGTAGGGGACTTAACAACACGCTCTTCCCTATAATTCCGAAAGTAAGAGCGTTAAATAATAAGCATCCTTTTGATTATGTATTTTAATGGAAACTAAGTGTAGTAGTATGCATGTAAGTTTAATGTTTAGGGGTTTGGGTTTTGAGCATTTCACGGGCGTGGATGCTTGTGGTGCTTCGGGGGGGAGTTGTGGTTGGGGTGGAAGCGTTAAATAATATGGATGTGATCGTTGTTGGTATTATGTTTTTCTTTATGGGAATCCACAAACAACAAATGGACAACAAGTCTTAGGGAGACTAGAAGGTCTCTTGGATCAATTGGATCATCCTTTCTTAATTATGGGGGACTTTAACCAAGTAGAGTTTACTTGGGAAAAACAAAGTAAAAACAGCAAAATCGTTCAAGGGGCAACGTCTCTTTCGGAATGGAAACTTAGGAATGAACTGATTGATATCCCTTTTAAGGGTCCAAAATTTACTTGGTGCAATAATCGAAAGGGACAGGATAGAGTGTATGAGAGACTTGATAAGGCAATGGGCTCGAAAGATTGGTTTGGGATATTCCCAGATACATGATTACAACATTATCCGATTCAACTGTCTGATCATGCACCAATAAGAATTAATTTACAGTTAACAAAGAATAATGAAAAGAAACCTTACAAAGTAGATGCGTGGGCTCTAGATTATCAGGAATGTGTAGATATGATGAAGAACAAATGGTCTATACACATAACGGGTTCCCTGTCGTTTAGTTTAATGAAAAAATTGGGTATTATTAGACAAGCGGTTAGGAAATGAAGCCTTAATAAAAAGGAAGAATGGGTAGGTAAGTGGGAGGAGTTTGATAAGAAGCTGGAGGAAGATCAGGAGAAAGCTATAGTGTTTGGAAACACAGATGATTATGATAACACACACCAGGAGTTAAAAGATTTTGCTAATGCGGCAGCGGTTTTTTAGAAACAGCGAGCTAAGGTTTTAATGGGCCATGGAGGGAGACATATGCACGAAATATTTCTTCAATTGGGCTAAAGGGAGAGCTGGCCGTAACTTTGTGTTGGGAATTAAGAAAGGGAATGGTGAATGGGTTTATGAAAATTGAGAAATAAGGGAGGAGTTTCAGAGCTATTTTAAAGGGATTTTTGGATGTCCGGAATCTGAGTATTCTCAAAGGGAGGGATCTAGAATGGATGATTTTTTAGCAGCAGTGGATGGAGGGGTTAGGGAGGATGATAGAGATTTCTTAAGAAAGCCCTTCACGACGAAGGAGGTTAGAAAAGCAGTATTTCAAATGGGTGCGCTGAAATCTCAGGGACCGGATGGCATTCCAGCGGTGCTTTTTCAGAAGTGTTGGTATTTCATAAAGAAAGACTTTACAAAGGCGGCACTGGCGATTCTGAACTCATGAAGGGTGTTAAGGGAGTGTAATAGAACCTTCATTGCCATGGCTCCAAAGGGAGATAATCCTGAGGAGGTGAAAGATTCTAGACCCATTAGCCTTAGTAATGTGTTCATGAGGGTTATTTCAAAATGTGTTACTAACAGGTTGGCTAGGGTTATGGGTTATTTAGTGGGTACCTTTCAGAACGCTTTCATTCCGGGAAGGACCATTAGTGATAATATTCTGATTGCGAATGAAGCAATTTATAGGGTCAATGCACACAAGAGAGGAAAAAAAGGAAAATTGGCGTTTAAAATTGATATGAGTAAAGCCTACGATCGAATGAGATAGGACTTTGTGAAAGCAGTGCTAAGGAGGTTGGAATTCCCGGAGAGTATGGTCAATTTGATCATGAATTGTGTTACTTCTGTTCTTATGAGGTTTTGCTGAATGGAACGCCACTTCCATAGTTTAGGCCAAATTGTGGTCTCAGGCAAGGTGATCCTTTATCCCCGTATCTTTTTGTGTTATGTATGGAGACTCTATCAAGGAACTTATGTCGAGCTCAACTGAGGGGTGATATTAAAGGGATCCATATGGGGGACGGAGTTGATAGATTGACGCATCTCTTCTTTGCGGATGATGTGGTTTTCTGTAACACCCCCATTCATTTAAGGGCCTGTACTAGAACTCCCCAGATAAATAAGGGTGTTACCATCTCGGTTTACCGAGGCAGTAGATACAAAGGAATGATAAACAGTACTTTAAATAAAAGTTAAACTCCATAACATGTTCTTACAACTGTAATAAAACTGTCTTATGAAAAGTAAGTACAACTCATGCTAAACTGACTATGGTGATCTAGACTCTAGTCTGGTCCGGATCCAAGCTCTCTCCTCCCACAGCTTCCCATAGTCTCAGCCACCTGTCAATCTGCTCCCCAATAATTTGGTTCATCACAGGTGATCACGAATACACAGGGTCAACCACGAGGTTGAGTAGAGGAAAATAAATAACAAACTTATAATATATATATATTGGGATCAATCGTCCCTTAACTCCGCACCGATCCAACACCAAATAAACTCCGCACCGATCCAACGCCAAATAAACTCCGCACCGATCCAACGCCAAATAAACTCCGCACCGATCCAACGCCAAACAAACTCCGCACCGATCCAACGCCAAATAAACTCTGCACCGATCCAACGCCAAATAAACTCCGCACCGTATCACAAGACCCATTATCACAATTTCCTCATCATAGGAATATACAGACAATTTATAACATTACAACATTATTCATTCCATAAGATGTATATAATTCACAACACTTAATTATCACGTATCACATCATAAACGACAGCACAGTTATTTCCCTACCTCAAAATGCAGAAGCACAGTCAATCACAAGCTTGCTAGAAGTATTCCACGCGAAACCCGTCACCTAAACAGGTATACGTAACGAATTAATAAACTTCCCAAGCCCCCATAAGTCAACTTACACTTACTATAAATAGTAACCCTCTATAAGTGGAAAGTTTCCAAAAATGGAAACTTTCCCAAGTAGAACCTTTCTTAAAAAGGACACTTTCCCGACTCGTAACGCTTTTAATTAAAACAACTAATGACTTGCAATTACTAACAACAATATATATATATATATATATATATATATATATATATATATATATATATATATATATATATATATATTAACTAAAATCATAACCAACTATTAAACTACCTAATAACAATAATAATATAATAAAATAAGGATAAAGATATTTAATAATAATATTAATATAATAATATAATAAAGTAGTAATATTTGTAGTAAGGTAAACGTACAAGGACATAATATTAATATTATATTAATATTAATATAATAATATAATAAAGTAGTAATATTTGTAGTAAGGTAAACGTACAAGGACACCCGCGGCAATCAACCCGACGAGCAACCACCCACCACCGCGACAACCAGCACCCCCAACCACCACCTGCGGCCGCCATAATCCTCTCCCCAAGGTCGATATTACCACCCGGTTTTAACCCTACCATGCCCAGGTTAAGTCGAGTTTCAAACCAGTTTAACGGAGCGCACAACCCTCGTATCCCACTTCCTGTGTCAACCACCGTGGTGGCGCCCGCTGCCACCGATGGTCACCACAACCGCACCATAATGGTTGACTCTGCCGCATAAACCACCACCCACCAACCCAAGTCCAACAACCTAGCGAAACCCGACTCGAAACCAGTTTGAGTCTCCTCCCTTAAACCGTGTTTAAACCCAAACCATCGCCACCACCACCACCACCACCACGGCCGTCAGGGGCCTGAGAAGAGTCAAGGTGGTCAACTTTTGGTCCGAGCCACTCCTAGGGTCTGATTCGGGTCAGTCGAGTCAGCGTAGGGTCGGGTTTAGTAGAGTCTAAGCGAATAACGATTAACAATATAAGAACGCGAATAAAACGAATTAAAACGATAAGAACCATATATAATCATACCTTAATAAAACAAATGGAGCAGGGAGCATACAGTGAAGGAGAGGAAGAGAACGATTGAAAGGTAAAGAAAGTCTCATATACGTATATTAGAATTGTGGCTGCAATATGCGTGGTTGCTTATTAGGGTTTTTGTGTAGATTTTTGTGTCTCACTTCCAACACCGTCTCATTATTTTATTATATTTAACGTTCTCCTACGAAGTCGTAAAACGCACCCAACACAAATAACTCTCTTAGTATACACTTGTTATATCAATATATATAAAAAAATATCATCTCACGATAACTATACGTCTCACGACAATTAAACAGATAATTTAATAAGCTTAGGGATTTGTAAAGGAAATGTCAGGATAACAATAAAATAATAAACATATTAATATCAACAAAACAATACAATAAAAATAATATAATAATAATATAATAATGTACGTTAACTTTAAAACAACGATTAATATACATATTATTATAAAATAATGTATTATTATAACTATATAATACGGAGTATTACAGTCTTTCCTCCTTAAAATGAACTTCGTCCCGAAGTTCAACCACACACATACAGCGCCGTACTCATACTCGAACATACATCACATAGACATAAAACATCATAATACGACAATTAATATAAAACAACTCATTATTACGAATTATGAAGATACGGGTATTACAGTCTTCCCCCCTTAAAATGAACTTCGTCCCGAAGTTCACCATCCTATAATCAACTAACGGATTACTAGGCATGTAACGAATACAAAATGTGACACCACGTTATATCAAAACTAATAAAAGTACTTTAAACCACGAAATGTTACATTCTACTCTCGTTAAGAAAACTTTGTCCCCAAAGTTTAACATATTACAGAAACACATGACACTTCAACAACCACGATACAATGTACAACAGAAGTAGCAGGGTTATCAAATATATTCAATCACTGACGACATAGCAATTAGCCATGTCAAAGCAACTCGTCATATCGTAAGCTAATAAGATTTTACAATCCTATCCTCCTTAAAACATGGTTACGTCCCCGTAACCCATAAACATTCTAACTCATTACTCCATCTTACTCATTACTTTACCTCATAAAATCTAACCCCAAGTAACCAAGTATCGCACTCATTGTCGCATCTAAGACCAAAGACAAGAGGTGAGTGAACTGGTTGGAAGACCGCAATCAATATTTCCATCTCAATATCGATTTCAAACTCAGAATATGACTCAATAACCAATGTCACACTGGACCGTAAACACAAAGTGTCACAACGGCCTACTAGCTCATATCTCACTACCAGTAACCAATTCCCATCTCGATTTCAATATCAATACTGTCAAATGTCCTATGAAAGGAACTGCTCAACACTCAGAGAGTAAAACTCTAAGCTACTCACCCACAAGTCAAGGTCAAAGAGTGAGACAACCCGATAAGACACTAAACTTTAAACTCAACACAACATCATTCATGGTCTTGTTCTAGTCTCACGAGCAACTCAATCTCCTTAGTACTTACCTTCCAAGTTCATTGACACACTTGTATTTATACTTATCTTTCCACAAATCATAAGATAAGAACGTGTACGCCATAAAATAAGAACTTGTACATAACTCAGACTAATCAATTACTAAAAGTTTTCCCATCTCCCAAACAAAAGAATTATCACATCAATAGAAAAGTTTAACTATCAAAATAAAAGGACAACTACTAATATTCAACTCAAATCAGTACTCAAAAGAGGCTCATATCAATTATCATATAACATGTAACCTCGAACAACAATAAAGTATTAGGGCCGGTAGGATCGTGTTACGCAGTAAAACAGATTCGGAATAGATAACACTTACACACCCATGAAATTTCAACGCAAGCTAGTATTTACAACTACATAAATAATCAGGAAAACTCACAGTTCATAATTGACAATTTAAAACGTTTCATGTTCATAAACATATTTTTGAATTAAAACCATATTTAGGAAAAGACATAGCGCAAAATTATTTAACGTAATTAAACATGGGACATGAATTATGAAACATGAATTATGAAAACAAAATTAACGATAAAAGTAAACGAATTCACCAGACTGGTACTTCCATAAATCATATGTCAACAATTGATAATTTAACACATCGTGATCAAATTCTAGGTATAGCATTATGCAATTCACTGTATGGTATAACAATATACCCGGAAAACAGTTATAAGGACTATAATCACAGAGGACTAGACAGAGGTAAACCATCCATATACGAAAGAACATCAACTAGATTCACATTGTTCAAATAATCACGATTGCATATAACCATTAGGTTGCTATATTATGCTAATAAATTTACCAGTTAGATTTCATTCTGCCACTTGGCACAGATTAACATGCTTTTAACATCACATACGAGCAGCACATATTCATTTTGAGATCATAATATAGGACATATAATTGGAACGATTTTATATTAAACTTGACGAAATAACCAAGGTTATGCTATCACGTAATGAGGGTCATACTCATACCACAAGCCTACTTTTCATGTCACTAATGCCATATCAGGATATCACGTGGTCACATAGCATAAGCCACACGTGATTAAACTTTTATATGAAACTTTTATATCTCACGATTTCAACAATTAAACGTTACGTAGCAACTTACCAAATCATAATTAAATAACAGCTTAGCTAACATGCGAGCGATCATAGTTCTTAGAAAATATATAAAGGACGAGCTAAACATAGGAAGAGAATCGAATGCATATCTCAAGGAAATTATTTAATACCATTTCCATAACTCAATCGATCTGAACAAGAACTTTACAGCAATTCAACAGAAAATTTGGCAACTTGCAAGATTCACAACTAAATAACGACTCATTAAGATTTTACATGGCCTATCATCTTGAAACCGTAAACGCATATTCTGAACAGTAAAGGTGGAATTACGCATAAACAAAAACCAAGTTTTAAACGATTTCTTTGACACAAAGATGGGTCAAAACGGAACTGTGCAGCAACAATCTAACCACGGTCAATTAAAAGATTTATTTCACTCAAAATATACTCCTATTAACATGAACCAACAACATTGTAATACCAACTCAGGAGGTTGTCATACATAAAACTGTCATACTCAAATATGGACACATTTAAGACGGCATCCGGTATAAACAAGGTAACATCCAAGGAACTTATTAAAACAATTTGGTTCTTTTACAACTTCACATTGCTACTTTGAAACTCAACCATTCTTTTTCTGAAACACGTTGACATATACTTGGAGCATAGACATCACTTTGTACAGTATTAACAAGCATTTCTCATTACCACGATACTCGTTATCTGGTTCACGGTAAAGATTTTAAAAACTGAAAGTAGGATCAACTAACTAACTTGATTGTTATACATGCGTTTCAAAATAAATTAGTTTCTACCATCGCACAAACACAACTTATCCATGTACGAAAATATAACCTAGGGACTACTACGTATCCCTTATTGATGATAAACTTCATAACAAATTTAAATGTATATAACAGGCATAAAATTTTAAATACGATATACGCAACACATGACTATATACATTCACAGCTTAGAACGCGCATTCTACATATTACTAAACATGGATTGCTAAAGCAATTAGTAAAATAATAAAATCATAAATCTCAAATTCCGATCACATTTGCCTGGTATGCCAATCAGTAAACTCTTGCAAGGTATAAGGCATGCATATAAGAAGTGTATACACATAGAATAGTACAGGCAATTATCAACGCGCACGGCCTCCGGTTCGGTCTACTAGCTTTACCCATAAGACTTAAAATGGTTCCACATCCTATCACGACATAGCATAGCTGGCTCTACTAACCATTCCAGTCAATCATGATCATATCTCTCCTACATCTGTCATTTTTGGTGACTATAGCTCATCAACTTATTACACATATCATTACACTATATCTCTACCTAACGGTTCAGGGACCATACAGCCGCATGCATAGCACCATATATATACAAGTAAAGCTCATATTCAGAATCTTTTGTTCTCAATACCAGAAATAGTATATCTCAGTCAACATTCAACATCAATTTCATGATTCACAGTATATATTACCAACCATATTTCACATCATAACCTACCTCATTCCTTCTCCTGCAAGAACGTTAGTACCAGATAACTAGGTCACTATATAATCTACCCACTTTTCAATTTCTCTCATTGGGTTCCCGAGACAAAACAGAAAGGGCTCAGGTTTGGTGTGAGGGGGCCCCTAACTCATCCCGTTCCTTTTTGGGGCTCCTATCAATTTCATCTCGGGGTTCATTTTATTAGACTCTTCCTATATTCATTATTATTCATTTGGTTTAGGCCTGAAGATCGTTCGCTCTGATACCACTTTGTAACACCCTCATTCATTTAAGGGCCTGTACTAGGACTCCCCAGATAAATAAGGGTGTTACCATCTCGGTTTACCGAGGCAGTAGATACAAAGGAATGATAAACAGTACTTTAAATAAAAGTTAAACTCCATAACATGTTCTTACAACTGTAATAAAACTGTCTTATGAAAAGTAAGTACAACTCATGCTAAACTGACTATGGTGATCTAGACTCTAGTCTGGTCCGGATCCAAGCTCTCTCCTCCCACAGCTTCCCATAGTCTCAGCCACCTGTCAATCTGCTCCCCAATAATTTGGTTCATCACAGGTGATCACGAATACACAGGGTCAACCACGAGGTTGAGTAGAGGAAAATAAATAACAAACTTATAATATATATATATTGGGATCAATCGTCCCTTAACTCCGCACCGATCCAACACCAAATAAACTCCGCACCGATCCAACGCCAAATAAACTCCGCACCGATCCAACGCCAAATAAACTCCGCACCGATCCAACGCCAAACAAACTCCGCACCGATCCAACGCCAAATAAACTCTGCACCGATCCAACGCCAAATAAACTCCGCACCGTATCACAAGACCCATTATCACAATTTCCTCATCATAGGAATATACAGACAATTAATAACATTACAACATTATTCATTCCATAAGATGTATATAATTCACAACACTTAATTATCACGTATCACATCATAAACGACAGCACAGTTATTTCCCTACCTCAAAATGCAGAAGCACAGTCAATCACAAGCTTGCTAGAAGTATTCCACGCGAAACCCGTCACCTAAACAGGTATACGTAACGAATTAATAAACTTCCCAAGCCCCCATAAGTCAACTTACACTTACTATAAATAGTAACCCTCTATAAGTGGAAAGTTTCCAAAAATGGAAACTTTCCCAAGTAGAACCTTTCTTAAAAAGGACACTTTCCCGACTCGTAACGCTTTTAATTAAAACAACTAATGACTTGCAATTACTAACAACAATAATATATATATATATATATATATATATATATATATATATATATATATATATATATATATATTAACTAAAATCATAACCAACTATTAAACTACCTAATAACAATAATAATATAATAAAATAAGGATAAAGATATTTAACAAAAATAATAACATAATAATATAATAATGTACGTTAACTTTAAAACAACGATTAATATACATATTATTATAAAATAATGTATTATTATAACTATATAATACGGAGTATTACAGTCTTTCCTCCTTAAAATGAACTTCGTCCCGAAGTTCAACCACACACATACAGCGCCGTACTCATACTCGAACATACATCACATAGACATAAAACATCATAATACGACAATTAATATAAAACAACTCATTATTACGAATTATGAAGATACGGGTATTACATTTTCTTTCTGCAGGATGAGAAGGAGAGTGTCGCATGCTTAATCTCTAACATTAATTGGTTTTGTGAGCTCTCGGGACAAAGGTTAAACGCGGAAAAATCAGGGTTAATCTTTAGCCCGAACATGACGTTGGGGAGGATACAATCTATTTTGAGGGATTTGAGAATTAGGAGAAATAAGGGATTTGGAAAGTATTTGGGCATTCCGACTGACCTTCAGGGATCGAAAAGTGATCTTTTTAAAGGCCTGGTGGAAAATGTTCAACGAAAAATTTCATCTTGGCAAGGTATCTTTTTATCACCAGCTGGTAGACTAACGCTGATTAACTCCATTCTGTCAACTTTATCAAATTACTTTCTATCGGTATTTAAAGTTCCGGTAAGTGTGACACGTAAGATTAATTCTTTGTTGTCACATTTTTGGTGGGCTGGATGTAAATCAGGAAGGTCGTTGCACTGGTGTAGTAAGAACTTTCTAGGATTACCCAAATCTAAGGGAGGCTTGGTATAAGGAACATAGAGTGCCTTAACAAAGCATTATTAGCAAAACAAGCTTGGAGGATGCTGTCGGTTTCTGTAGAGTTTTTAGGAATCTGTTAGGGATGGAAAGGAATGACTCAGGGCTTTAGGGTGCGACAAAATGGGAGGATGTCATGGGGTAGGAGAAGTATTATCCATGGCTTAGGGCTATCAAGGACAAGTTGGGGTGGAGTCCAGGTTTAGGGTCAAAGTTGAACATTTGGACTTCGAAATTGGTGTACGGGGAGAACCCATACCCGAAATCGAGTGTTTTAGGCAGGGATTATATTTTTTTGAAAGATCTTAAAATCAGTGACTTACTTAAGGAGGAGGGACATAGGATGAATCTAAATTGGTTTTCTTTTTTGATAAGGAAACGGTGCGTAAGATCTTGACTATTGCTATGGGTAATGAGGGAAGGGGAGATAAAGTGGTGTGGCCATATACGTCTAATGGAAAGTTCACGGTTAAAAGTAGTTATGGCCTTTTGTTTGAGGAGTTTATGGTGAAGCATAGATCTAGGATGGACACAGAGCGTCTTTGTGAAAAGGGGCTGTGCTTTTGTAAGGAGAAATTATGGAGGTTACCGGTACCCCAATCTTGGAAAGTTTTTCTATGGACATTTTTTACCAATACTTTACCGGTGGGTCATGAGTTTAAGAAAAGCGGTCTTCTATTAGAAGAGGACTACTTATGTGTCTTGTGCAAGGACATAGGGGACAAGGAGCTGGAAACAGTTGAACATATTCTGAGGGACTGCCCAACGGTGAGAAGATTGTGGGGAGCGTCGATCTTGGGTATAAGATCGAGGCAGATGATGAATATGAATTTGGGAGAATGGTTGGCTAAATGGGTTTCTTACTTGGGATCTCAGTCTAATTGCTTTATTATTATCATCAGGTTTATTGCCATGTTAAGGAGCATTTGGTTGCTTAGAAATAACATTCTCTTTAAAGGGGAATCTTTTGAGCCAAGTTTATTCTTTAAGGGATATGGGACGATGGTTGTTGTGGTGGTGAATGCAGATAGTAAGAAGTTAGGGAAAAATGAGGAAGGGAATGAGAACACGAGGAAAAGGGGAAATCAGGAAATAGAAAGGGGGGGGGAGAGGATATATCCGGAACTCAAATCCATGGTGTTTGGTAGGCCGAGAAGGCTCATGCTTGTGTTATAGGATAAAAGTGATGCGAGTTGGACTAGTTCGTTGGACACAGGAGTGGGGTGGGTGGTGTTTGACGAAACAGGAAAGATTATGGTCAGAGAAGGAAAAAAATGCCTAGCAGTTTCGGCACTTCAGGCAGAAGTCCTTGCTATTAAAAATGCGCTTCAATGGGCAAGGATGAAAAATTTACGACATGTTGAGATCTTGTCTGACTGTCTGAATGTTGTTTATCAGTTTGCGGGATTGGAAACAAGGCATATTCAAGTGGTGAACCTGATTGAAGAGGCTAGGAAACACCTTGATTACTTTCATTGTGTTAGTATTAGTTTTATTCTGAGAACGCTGAATAGGTTAGCGCATAATCAGGCATGTCTGGTTATGCGAGCGTAGGCACTTTCCTTTCGAGTTCCAAAAAAAATAAGAATTATATATGCCAATACCAAACCCCTACAAAATATTCAGATATTATGAAGTGAAAATTGCTACTATTAGAATCGACATCTTTGCCGATAAAACAACCACCATCTACTTATCTACCTCATTTTAGACCTACAATTACCACTATAATAGCCAACCTATAATTAAACTTAAAACTAAAAAATCAATCGAAAACATCTAAAATGATAATCGACCGGGAGTCCAATATGAAAAACATGAATAGTGCGTGAAACTTTATTCAACACGAAATTGAATCGAATATATATAATCAAATGATACTCAATTTTGAATATATCTTAATCGATAATAACTGAACAAATTGACCAAATTCACAAATACTAGTATAGATCCTGTGCAATGCGCATTATATATATAAAATATTTAATTTTTAAGGTTTTATTTATAATAGAAAACTAACTAAAGAGAATTGAATATAAAGTTATCAAATTAAGAATTCATTTTATAAATTTTCTCCAATTATTTTAACCAAATTTTTCTGTCACAAATTTATGGTAATTATGTATTAAGTTATTCTCTAAAGACACAATTATTGCATTTAATGAAAAATTTACCAACTTATAATTTATAATTTAAAATCAGTTTTAATTTATTTTGATGAAAAAATCATAATTTTGAATTTAATTATAAGATTATATTTAAATGAAAAGATAGTTTGAAGAAAGAAAGTTTTACCTATCCTCTTAATATTAAGTAAAACATATAGTCTTATAGTATATGATATTTATCGTAGAATATCTCACACATAAGAATATGGTAATCAAAGTATTTTAGTAGATATAGTTTTCTACAAAATAGTGATAAATAACAATTAAAAAGTAGCATAATCATTTTTATAGAATAACTAATAATTAATCCCCATATTTAAGAATAACGAAATATGTGAGGCCCAATTTGTAGGGAGGGTAGTCTTAGTTGTAAAATTTTGAAATTTTTCCTATTCTTTTTATATAGAGGAATGTTTTTAAATTTAAAAAGTTTGTATGCAATTTTTAATGAATAAGTTATTTCGTTATTTATTTATGGCAAAGATTGTAATTATAAATAGGGGGTTAGTAAACGTAATCGGGGATTTAGTAAATGTAGTCGCAGTTTTTCATAAAAATGACGAAATTGCCCTTGGACATAATTTGGACATTTTCTCTCTCTAGAATTTTTCTCTGAAATTCATGAAAACCCGGATTAATGAAAAATAAAAAAACACGAAAATCATCTAAAATCACTAATTTTCATGGCGAAGTTCAATTCACCACATTCTTCGATTAGTTAACAACTTATTAACATCGTTAATTAATTTAGTGATAAATTTTAATAATTTTAATGTATTGCGGAAGGATGACGATGAAGTTCAATTTTCATCCATGGAGAAGATGATGAATTTCATCATCCTACCATGGACACACCAGGAGATTAAATGTGTAACCATGGAGGTATGATGAATTTCATTATTTTCTCCATGGACCACACCCTGAAAGTCACCCTGAAAGTCACGTGTGGTCCATGGATGGATGATGAAATTCATCATTAATCCATGGTTGAATGATGAATTTCATCATCATTTATACCACACCCTAAGTTCCAACATGTGGTCCATGGAGATGATGAACCATGGAGAAGATGGTGAATTCATCATCTCCATCATGCTGGATAGATATTGAAACTCATGGTGTGGTCCATGGAGGGGATGAAGATATTCATCAATCATCCATGGATGGAGAATGAATATCTTCATCCCCTCCATGGACCACACCATGAGTTTCAATGTGTAAACATAGATTATCGCTTATTTTAGAATTAGTTAAACCTTTCAAACATTAATTTTACAATTGAATAAAAAAAATTCGAAAAAAAGGACAAAAAACATACCTCTGACTGAATGTTCAATGTTGGTTGTTGTTCAAAATTAATTGCGGCAACTAGTGGGGCACGATGATAGATATATAGGATACGGTGGTGGGTTAGGTGGTGGTGAAGGGTGAATGTTCAATGTCTGGCTGTTGTTTACAGTGAAACAGAAGAAAGGGAAAAGAGAGGAAACGTGAGAGAGTGTGAGATACCAAGGGTAGTTTTCGTCTTTTTTATGAAAAACGTCGACTAAGTGTACAAGTTAGAATCTAGTATTTATGGTATGAAACTAATTCGGGGATAAATATTAGATATTATATATAATGTAACTTTGGCGCAAAAGTTAGACGGAGAAAGGTTAAGTTTTGTTAATCTTTTAATATATAAGATATTTGTTTTCTTATAAAAAAATCCCTCCTAGATTAGATGTTTTTTGATTGATTCTTTATTGATAAATGGTATGACATTAATTTAATTAATTAATCTATAAATCTATAAGTAAAATAAAAGGGCAAACCAAAAGTATCTCATTCTAGCATTAAAATCTTATCAAGTCACATCATTATCTATAAAATTTTATTAAAAGACTACTTAAAACATTGATTAAATGTCATATAGACATTGACAAAATGTCACCTACCACGTCATAAAACCACGTCATTCCTTATGCCATAGTTGTCCAACTCACCCATCATCTACCAATATACACATATCTATAATATCTATAATCTATAAATATAATTAAAAGGATACTTGGAGTAAACTAATTAAAATGATTTTGATATCACAAAATAATTTTCATTTTCTAGCATAATTACTCTTCTCCAGTTTTCCTATCTATACAATAATTAATCATCGCCCCATTCAATTTCGTATTAACTTTGAAATAATTCTATAAATATACTTAAAATTATACTTGGAGCAAATTAAAAGCTTGTATTATATTGATGTCACAAAATAATTCTCATCTTTTAACATAATTATTGTTCTCTTATCTATGCAATAAATTAACCATCACCCATTCAACTCTGGTATTAACTTTGCAATATTTTTTTTTATCACAGTTAAGATTATACTTCCTTCATTCATATCCAAACTACACTTATTCCATTTTGATCCATTCATATCCAAACTACACATTTCCTAATAAAGCCACAAAAATACTAAAGTATCCTTATGAAAATCAATTATTTACCCAAAATGCCATCAATGGCCCACTATTACTCCACAACAAACAATAAAAAAAGCAACATACACACTTCCCATTGTACTTTCAATTATATTTTAATAAATTCTTAAAATTTGTGCATAAAGCATAACTACATAATGAATTTGAACGGAGGAAGTATAAAACAACTCATAAACTACAACCCTTCAAAACCATCACCCTTTCCTAATTAATGTTAATGTCACTAAATTTTAATATACATCATTCAACTTCTAGATTAACATTATTTAACCTCTTCTATTTAAGATTGTTTCTTTATTTCTTATAAAATAGCTATGTGAGGGGTAAAAATTTGAGAAGTTTATTTGATTTCCTTGAATATTGAAAGATAAATTACTAATTCGTGTTGTTTTTCTTTGTCTAGTATTGTGTAGGTGATTGTGAAGGTTTTTTCATAAAATCGTTGGCTTAGCTAACTAACAATGTCATGCACATGTAAATTTAGTTTTTAGACAATTAGTAAATTTAATCTTCGATTTCTCTTTGAAAGTTTTTTTATATCTAAGCCACATAATTAAATTCTAAAATTTATGAAAGTTCATTTTGAAGGGTGATATTTTAGTATAAAATATGCATTTTAGTAGCGAATTTAATTTGATTTCGTTGAAAAATCAACTTTCTGATTACTATTTTTTTTATGAAACTGACAATTGATAAACATCTTCGCTTTTATTTTTTAAAATTATACGGGGTTATAAGTTATCATATATAGTCGAGTATCCTATATAAATACCTAGATATATACATCATAAATTTATACCCCTAAAAAATGGGCCCTATTTTTTTTTTTTTATCAAATCTCATATTACACCTTTTTTCATTTATATTATTATCTCACTAAAATATTGTCATTTATATTAGTTAAACAATGGATCATTCAAAAGGAAACAATAGTTAAGCGTAAAAATTAGACTGATTTTTATACCTAAAAAATGGACCATGTCTCATTTTGTATGCTCAATCTCTTATTACACCCCCTTTTTTCATCCACCATTATTATCTTATTACAAATTATTGTTGTTTATGTTATTTAGATGATCGATCATTCTAAGAAAACGAGAGTTAAGCATAAAAATTATATCTATCACCATAACTCACACTAATCATGGATTTATGGGTGAAAGCAAAAATTTGTAAGTTACCACCATTTTATTATATATTGTCATGTAATTACATGCAATTTGTAACAAACTGACATATTAACTCCACCAAAGTACAGAATGATGTAATAAAAATTAACCAACTTAAATGAAAACATAATTTTTTAATTAAAATATTGTCAATTCTTCGAAGATATTTGTATTATTATTAATCGTACACTTTATAAGTTGGACATTTGTACTTTTTAAATATGAAAAAAAAATCGTTTTAAGAGCATTTAAATAATAATGGTTTATATCTGGTACAAGTAAATATATCGGTTATACAAATTATGGCTAAAGATATCGGTATTATTGTTTTCTTATATATATTTTAATAGAAGTTTAAATTAAGAAAGTTAACACTCGGCAATGTTGTTAATGAGTGAGATGATAATAAAGTTAAAAATTATAATTATAATATTTTGTATCCTAAGATCTATTGAGCATAGGCCCCGACCTTGACTTTCTACAACAATCTTCCTCCCTTTTTATCCATCCAAACAAAAAATTATTACTTATATATTAATACATTGTTGCTTAAACTTGGTGTTTTTAACAACTTCGGTTTATTTTGACTCATAAAAAAATGGTGGTTGATAAGAAGCTAAAGAAAACACAAAACGTGTACATATTAATTAGAACTCTAAATAGTTTTATACAAGTCGAATTATAAAGAAGCATTATGTAGATAATAAAATGTTATTCTGATATTCAATTTTCTAAAATTTTTATATGACTCGGAATGTTATATATGATGATATTGTAACAGCCCGCATTTTCGTAAAATATATTTTTAAGCATTTAAATTATTTTATGTAATAAAATAATATTTCCGTAAGTTTTATTTTAAGAAGTGTCGTTAAGTCCGTCTTGAGTTGTTTAACATAAAGATGTCTCGTTTATTCGGTAAATTCCGTTTTAAGTTGTCCGCTCCTTACATTTTACAAACCCGACTCAAGTCCATAAAGGACACCCTCCTTCTTCTTAATCACGTTGAAACCCCCTTCACCAAATAATAAAACAGTAACTTTTTTTCCTCCATTTCCACTCTTTTCATCTTCACTAAATCATCATCCATTTTCTCGTTTCAACTCGGTTTGGCTCAAGGTTTTCACCATCGCATTCCTCTCTTCATTTCTGATCTTTCTATCACTTTCGTTTTCAATTTCGTGAAACTTCATTTCGGGGCTATTTTGCCTTAATCACGAAATTATCACTTTAATCCGTGTTTTTGTGCTTGAAGGTGGAGCTAATAACAACCCAGAGGAAGAGCTTGTGATCCTTGAAGAGTAAACCGGAGCATTCGCGGAGTAAAGGTGACGATAATGAGAAACTCGGTCTTTTGTCTAAATTAGCACTTTATGTGATTTTGGTTGTGTTTGATGAATGTTAGTTTAGTCTTAAGTTCTTTAATGTTCTTGTAATGTCTTATAAACTGATTTTGGTGAAGATTTGAGGAAGAACTTGATGAGAAAGTGAATTTAGGAGTATACATGTTAAGATCGGTTTATTTGTGATTTTCTTGTTAACTCTTGAATTGGTTGTTTGAATACATGTTCTTATGTGTAATTGATGTTGTATACATGTGGGAAATGTTGTGTTGTAGCGTAAAAACATGTTTAAGACGGAATAGTAAAGTATTGAAAGGATTTGAGAATGGCGAAAATGGCGAAAAACACATTCAGAGACTCTGAGCCGGTCAGCCGACCGGCGGCCGACCAGCCGGCTCAGAGCCCCTCTTGGTGTTGAGTGAATTTTGCGAATTTTGGGAAAAGGGCCCCCAGCCGGTGGACCGGCAGCCGGCCGGCCGGCTGGGAGTCCCAGTTGTGTTTTATGCGTGTTTTTGTGGAGAAAGGGAGAAGGGGTCCCCAGCCGGTGGACCGGCAGCCGGCCGGCCGGCTGGGAGACCTATTTGCATTGTTTTTTGTGCTTGTCGGCTTGAGAGTAAAAGGACTCTCAGCCGGTTGACCGGCCGCCTGTGGCCAACCGGCTGAGAGCCCCTGAGAGTATTATTTGCTTCATATCTTTTGATTTTCAAGTCGGATTGTATTGATTCCTTTTGCGTATGCTTCGTATGCTTGTTTGAAGTCCCCGAGGTTCGGGCGGCACTGTATTGGGTTCGGGAATAGAGTGAGGATAGAGACCCCCCGGTCAGGCAACCGAAAGGGAAACCGGCTCTCCCTCGGCTTAATTCCCGGGGTCAATTAAGTGTTGGTTTAAGTATACGTCGTTGCATAGCTAGTTATAAGTTGAGTATGCTCAGTATTGAAATTGTAGGACTATGATTTGGATTAGGTCACAGTTCTGTGTTGCCTTTGGATTATGGGGTATGTTGTGATAGGACTGTAATTGGGTTAGGTTACAGTTCTGTGTTGCCTTTGGATTATGGGGTATGTTGTGATAGGACTGTAATTTGGATTAGGTTACAGTTCTGTGTTGCCTTTGGATTATGGGGTATGTTGTGATAGGACTGTAATTTGGATTAGGTTACAGTTCTGTGTTGCCTTTGGATTTTGGGGTATGTTGTGTTAGGACTGTAATTTGGATTAGGTTACTGTTCTGTGTTGCCCTTGGATTATGGGGTATGTTGTGTTAGGACTGTAATTTGGATTAGGTTACAGTTCTGTGTTGCCCTTGGATTATGGGGTATGTTGTGTTAGGACTGTAATTTGGATTAGGTTACAGTTTTGTGTTGCCCTTGGATTATGGGGTATGTTGTGTTAGGACTGTAATTTGGATTAGGTTACAGTTCTGTGTTGCCCTTGGATTATGGGGTATGTTGTGGTAGGACTGTAATTTGGATTAGGTTACAGTCTTGCTTGCCTTTGGATTATGGGGTATGTATTGTGGTAGGACTGTAATTTGGATTAGGTTACAGTCTTGTTTGCCTTTGTATTTGAGGTGTATTGTTGTGAAACTGTGATTAGGATTAGGTCACAGCTTTTGGTTGCCTTTGTATTTATAAAGTGTGTGTGCATATGGATACTAATTGCTGATGTGGTATATACTTGCCTAGGATGGGGTACAGTGTTATATACTTGCTGTTGATATCTGCTTGCCTAGAGTTGGTACAGTATCAGATATGTATGTTGATATTGATGAGTTTAGTACCTTGCTTATAGTATTGTTCATCCAAGGCATTGGATGACTCTTTATTCAGTTTCGTAAATGGTTTGGATTGAAAGACCCCCCGGCCGGGCAACCGGAAGGGAAACCGGCTCTCCTTCCAAATAGTTTCCGAAGTTGGTTGAGAGCCTTTGCATAGTATTCGCATGATGATAGGAGATCGAGATGTTGAGATATATGCTTCACATGATGGTTTATGTTGGAGTATGATACTTGTAATTACATGTTCTGTGTTGTATGACATTAGGTGGCTATGAGAACTCTAGTCACTCCCCACTGACTGTGGCGCACATGTTGTATGTGTGTAGGTACTTGATGCTGTTCTTCAGGGGGTTACGTTGAGGCTAGCGAGCGACGATCCTTCATCGATGACTTCACCCATTCGTTAGCTAGACCTTAGTTTTATGTTTTCAGTATTCGTGCCTGTAGGGATATGTTATCCCGGGCTGCTTTTGTATAGTTTACTTATACTTATCTATGTTTTATCTTCCGCATGTTTAGTTGTTAAAACACCTCGCATGTTTTATTATGTTAAAAAGTTTTAATTCCGCTGCATTTTTGGTACTTTTGTATGTTTATATTTCCGCTTTCGCGAGGGGTTTTACAGATATGATCTAACCGTACGTTGGAGAAAATTATCATGCCAAGTTGGCAACAAATATTTCAACCCAATTTATTTTTAAGTCGAAACATAAAAAAATCGAAGAATAAAAAAAATGAGATGTTAATTGATTACATTGTCGCCACTCGCCACTACATTTCATATACAATTGCAATGCAATATTATGGGTAAGCTATTAATTGACAAGTACAAAATAATCAAATTATTTAATTTAGAAGAAAAATTAATTAGAAAACAGCTAAACGACATTCAAAAATAACCCGTGAATTTTTCGGGTAGTAAAACTAGTTCAAATTGAAAAGTATAAGGAACATTAAGCCTATATTTTTTACCCCTCAACTCAAGTATTACCTAAACTCACCTGAGCTATCTAATCTTAATTCAACCTGGATCATACCTACAACATCATTGATCATCCAAGTCCATAACACACAATATTCTTGAATAATGAAGCGTGTTACCATCACAGAGTTTCTTGTGGCAATAAAATCAAATCAAACAATACCCAACTGATAAATAGATTTAACTTAAATAAAAATTTACATGAGTTTCAAATCCAAAACAAAATCAAATGTATTACAGCAGATGAAAAAAAAGAATAATTTTGATTTGCGTATTTAATAAATAATGCGAGTATAGGCTGAATCGCGACATAAGTACAGGCCAAGACCAAGCCAAGCCAAAGTTGGCACCTCAACTCAACCTTCGTGGTCAACTGACTCCATATGGCCTACCCACACTGAGACCATGGTACCGAAATAGCTTAATTGATGCACGAGTCAAGGGGGACTCACTGATAAGCAGTCAAGGGAATTGGCCAGAATCCTTAAGGCAACTCTCAAACCAGGGGTTTCAACTCCTTTTCCAGCATTAACAAAGTCCCTAATTACAATTCAATTAGTCCCTACTTAAATAAATTCCAGGAATTCGTGCAAACGAGCTTATAAAATCATGGTCTAGCAAAAGGTATAATTATCACTACCTTCCGTAATCAGTGGTTATTGTTCCTACTTTTGCAAAGCTGGTCCTTCACTCAAAAAGAGACGTTGGAGGAGTCTTAATAATACTTGTCAAGATTGAAAACAAGCAGAAAAGAAGCCAAACACAGATTACAAAACAAGAAAATTGTCTTGCCATTTCAGGAAACAAACAAAAAATGCTTTACTGCTTTTATGGCAGACTACTTCTGCAGAGACTGTGGGACAGTTTTGTGGTCAGTCTTTTTTGAACTCCAATAGGAGACTTTTGCACTCCTTTGTTTTATATTCTGGCCATTTTAAGCCATTAGATTAAAGCAACTACAAGGGTCCAGATTCTCTTTACAAGTCTATAAAAGACAACAGATATGCATTGTAATAGAATAGATTTAATGGATGAATGAATAGAAATGAGAGTTTTAACTATTTTCTGGTTAACTTGATTTCTAGCAACAACAATGACATATAAAGTATAAGAAAGCTATTAATTAAACAAAACCGAATGAAAAACCATCAAATTTCACTCACACAAGAGTAGATTTATGAATTTCAAAAACAGAAAACATGGTGGAGAACTTTGATGAAGAAATAAGAGATGAAACATGAATAGAGCGATAAAAGCATATAACAATCCCGAATCTAGCAACAACGGAGTTATTAAAATAAATTTTGGTGAACTTTTGAGGAATATTGAAGAAGAAATGAAGAAGAAAAGAGAAGAGATGACGAAGAAGGGTGTTTATCACCCACGGGCTGCAAAATAGGTCCACTCGGTCGAGTGCCGAGTCCACTCGGTCGAGTGGATCTTCCACTCAGCCGAGTGACTCTGACCAGAAATTTTGGAACAATCCACTTGGTCAAGTGGGCCCTCACTTGGTCCTGTGGCCCCCCATTTGGTTGAATGAACTGGACACTCGGTCGAGTGCGCCCATGCACTCGGTCGAGTGACACCTGCAATCACACGCAATTGGTCTGAGAGTCCACCAATACTTGGGGCATGTCCCGTGCTACTCTAGACGATGTTAAACACCACCGATAACATCACTCTAAGCATCATATATATGCACACACGCATAATATGACATTCACTACTATCATTTACTTGACCAAATTCTCAGCGACACACACACGCATACACGTACATGTCACACATGGCAACTTCACACTCGGGGTCGCTAACACCCCTCAACCAATCACTTAATCACATTCCAAACATCAAAACGACAATCACCGCGCACAACCATATAGCGTTCCCATACCCATTACCGCCCACGTGATGGCCAACCAACACAATAGGCTCTAGATTTGATATGAGGACGCCCGCTCATCCAAAATCGAACTCCTATCGTAATCAAGCCAGGTTCATTTTATTAGAGACGTCTGCATTTTTGGTTAATTGGTTTACGTTTCAAAATCGTCGCTCTGATACCACTTTGTAACACCCCGATTATTCGGCCAAGATAGTTGAAGCTACCATCTCGGTTTCCCGAGGTAGTAGATTCGGATATACAATTAAGAACACTTTTATTATAAATCATTATTTAAGTTATACACTCGATAAATAAAATAAAATACAACTCATAACTAGCTAAGAATCTAGCTATCAAAACACGGCTCGTCCAATGCCCACGTCCTACCCATACTAACCTGACAAAACATGCTCCCCATGTGATCGGAAATATCATATGGATCATCATAGGCCACCCCGGAAATGGGTGACAGATAAACAACACCAAACACGTCAGTTTTAATACACTTAAACATATAGACATACAATGAAAATGAAATACAATACAATATGACATGACACGCAAATCGAGGAGTCATCATCCAACTTACCGCTCGGTACCGAGACACGCCCAGACGTACCTATCACCTCAACACACCCCGAGTATCGGGACACACATAGTCGTACTCACAACACAAGGTGTCAGAAACACACCCACGACACCGGGTCCGAGAGTTATTCGCGTCCCTTGCCAGACATCGTGTCTCACTACACGTGCCCCTCCAAACTCAAGTAATTAATATGCACATCCCTCGTGGAGTGGAAAGCGATAAAAGTGACTAATCGAAACGCGCTTAGAGTTTAATTGAAATCAAACCATGGTCAACCCATCTCAAGCTGAACTCATTTATCTCGATCCAAAATCGAACTGAATGATTCATTTACAGATCTACCAATGATATACAATTAGACATAGTGGAACTCCAAAAATGTTGGAGAAAGAGAGCGTAATACATTATTGACACCAATCCTAACAAAATGTCATTAGTCTTAATAAACAATAAGATGTAACATAGTATTTGACATCATCGAGTATAGGCGTGCAAAATACACACACAAGTAGATGCCAAGTATTGTTTTTTTGACTAACCGTATACAAATATATAATTAAATTATAATTATAATTAAAATATAAAAATGTTTAATTTCCTTAAGCGTGCCAAACATCCCCTTATGGCCAATCACGTGCTTGAAACCCACTTATATAAACAACCCTTTGAGACCCAAAGAACACTAACACTAATTTAACACCTTCAATTCCTAAAATCCCTTTTTCCAATTTGTTGTGTGACCCCTTCATTTTTTTAGAGTAGTGCCAATTTTTGTGGGACACTCCCAAATTTTTTGGGCTTCATATATTGTTTTATTTAAACTAAACTCAACACCCCCCATTTTCTTCCATCAAAATTAAACAAAAAATAATGGAGGGTGCAAATAATAACAATAATAGTAATAATAAGATTAAACAGTCAAGGTTTAAGAGAATTTGTGTGTTTTGTGGAAGTAGTCAAGGCAGAAAGATTAGTTATCAGGAAGCTGCTACTGAACTTGGCAAAGAATTGGTAAAAAATCACTCTTTTTAATTCGTTATTCTAACTTTTATTATGTATCATAATGGTTTATTGTCAAAATTGAGTTTTAAGTCGATTACATGTCGACATTTTGAAATTATTGTGCCCTGGCCTGGCACAAGTTGTACATTGGGAAGGTTATAGGTGAAAATTGTTTTGTGGGTGATTGAGTATTATTGGAAATTATGCATTTTTGGTGTTCTGCAAGTGTATGGGTGAAAAAGACCATAACTTGCAGCAATCCTGCAGTAATCTGACAGATATACAGTCTTTTATAATGTTAGTGGACTTTATTTTCATGAAGAAATGCATTGATTTTAGTGAAATGTTGATTGATTATTGAATATATGTATGTGTATCTGTGTAGGTGTCAAGAAACATTGATTTGGTTTATGGAGGAGGAAGCATTGGATTAATGGGTTTGGTTTCTCAAGCTGTTCATAATGGTGGCAGACATGTTATTGGGTGAGTAAATAGCATTACAACAGCAACAAAGATGATTTGACGAGTGCCTTAATAACTCCCGCAAAATGTTTTTTTAGCCGAAGTCTCATTTTATTGGGATAAGTTTAGTGTGTTAAGTGTTATTTTTTGGAAATTTCAAAGGGATTACGATCATTATATTATCCCAGTGCCTTAATGACTCTCGAAAATTAAGTTTAATGGTTGATAAATTAATTGATTTTTATTCATAATGTCATTTTATTGGGATTAATTGAAGAAGAGACAAAGATGATTAAGGAAAACATAATAAGTTGAGAGTGTAGCATGCTTGTTGTTTAATGTATGATCATGTTAATACTGTTTTTTTATTTTAATTAATTTTTGTCATGTTATTGTCTGTTTTTGCAGAGTTATTCCCAAGACTCTCATGCCTCGAGAGGTATGTCTCATGTCTGCCTTCTTCTGCATTGAAAAAAGTCTTCTACCTTTTTCCACTTAATTAACTAAAGCCTAATAATCACCTTTTTAAAGTTAATTAAAAGTTAATGTTAGTGGGTTTATCCCTATTAGTTATGCTTCTAAGCTAAGCACTTCTCTTCTATTGGAACTGTTTTCATTTAGCATAATGGGGTGAGGTCATTCTCATACTCAGTTTCGATCCCATCTTGATTTATCTTTTCTCGTTTTAGAAGTTCACGTATCAATGCATTCGAGAGCATTACCCAAATTAAGTGCGATTCCAACTAAACCATATTATTTGGTTTCTGCATTCAGTCTTATAAAGTTGTATGAGATGAGACAGACTCATACGTAAAACCAACCAATCCATCTATCTCATCACGCGCTTCTCTTCTAACTAAAGAGAGTCAAGGAAGAATATGTTTTATGTGAACCACCTTAGCCTTATCCATCACGGCAGTTCTTGAGTCACAAGGTTGATCTCACCCGTAAAACCGTCTTATATATAAAGATTTTATGAAAACCATGTCATCGTTATCCATGGTACCACTTGTTCTCTGGCATAACATAACCTAACATAAACTCAGCTATCTTACACACATTATTTTGGGATGTTCTTGCTCAATGCAGAGTTACTATTCTACCCTTTTTTCTCCTTTGGCTGCTACTGAATTTCCACAAACTTTTCTTCAACCAATTAGGATAAATAATCAAATTCAAAGATAATATTTCTTTTTAAGTTTTTTTTTAAAAAAAAGATGGTGATGAGTCATGAGTCATGACTCATATGATCATATCCAATCCTTTGTTGCAGGCCTCATCATTACTCTTCTGCTTAGGACTCCAATAACACTCAATATTTTTCTTTTTCTTTTTCTTTTTTGTTTGTTTTAATTGTTACTGTTATTATTATTATTATTATTATTATTATTATTATTATTATTGTTTGTTTGAGCATGTTTTTTGTTTGTATTTCAGATAACTGGTGAAACTGTAGGAGAAGTGAAGGCTGTGGCAGACATGCATCAAAGAAAAGCAGAGATGGCTAGGCATTCTGATGCTTTTATTGCACTTCCAGGTTTGCATTTTACCCTTCAACACTGCACTTAATTGCTAGTGCTCATAAGTCATAGCCTTTCTGAGGACATTATCATACCTTATGTTCCTCCCATGCCCCCACCCGATTCTTATTTGCGATCGTTATATACTTATATGTATAGAATCGAGTACACTAACTTTACACTTAAAACGAGAATACAAAATGATTTTGATTGGACTCCCATTGAGTACTCGACTCACTAAACTCCCCATGATGTTTACGAAGAAGTTATTTACTTGCAATTAATCCCGACTCATAAGGTATGCAAAACCCTACAGTTTCGAGTCTACATGGACTTCAGACTGAGCGATAGAGGTCGGATAACTTACCCCTTTGTGATTAGGGTAGGGGATTGGATGGACGTAATTTATGCATATATTTTGCATGCATTCCATCTTTATGGTCTTTAAAACGTTGATTGAATTAGAACCACCTATATGCCTTATTGTCCATATTTAGTGAACATGCCAACTCTATAGCTATGATCTACTTTTGATGATGTAATAATGTAATATGATCCGTATACACTTTTCCTTTGTGCCACTTTTTGGGGTCTTTGTATCTTTCTAAAACTCCTTTTTTGAATCGGTCCAAAGGGTAAGGATCCCATCCCACAATCAAAGCTTACAAACTTGGTTTATGCACTTCTTTCAATAGTTTAAAGCTTGTTTATTCCTACTTTAAACTAAAATTATTTTAAAACATTTACAAAAAGTGGATTTTTGTTCAAACTCTTCTACTCAAATGTCAGCGGAGTTGAAATAACACTAATATCAAAGAGAGTCACAAGGGCGATTTTGATGCTGACGGGATTTGAATTCAGATCATGAACACAACCTCTCATGATTTGATCTAATGACTTCATTTTGAACATATATTCATAATGTCCTTTTAACTATGAAACCTTAATCAACTAAATAGTAAATATTCTTCATAGGAAAAACCGGATAATACTCTACGTTGTATAAATCTCTTTTAATCTAGGTAGTTATTGAATGGTTGCATATAAGTTATACTTGGTACTGAAAGCTTGAAACTCATCACCTTCATTGTTAACTTGGTACTCCCTTTGCATAAGAATACTACTTTTTCTCTTATGGCCGTCATATTAAGTTAAGACGGTCTTATTATTAGAGAAGTTGAACAAGACTACTTAGCTTAACTCCCAATAAATTAGCATTCTTTAGGTGGGTTGGCCACATATTATTAAAATCCCTGGTCTTGGGTCTTGAGTACTTGACACATCAACATCTAGCACTGAAAAATTGGTAGTTGTGTGAAAACATCAAACTAAGAAGTCAAAATGTACTCCTTAACTAAAAATAGTGACTGAAAATGTCATGTAACAGCACCCATGTTACTGTACCAAAGTAACCACATCTATATATCTATATATGGTAGCAGGCATTAGGGTATGTATGGCCATTTTTTCACAACATGCTGCTTGTCAATTTCCATCTCACATGCCACCCAATCATATTCCTACAATTACTCTTATACTTATCATCAATTTTGGGACCATAAACTTGTTTCTTTCTTTTTGTTTCTTAATGTCTTTTTTTTACTGTGTTTAACCTTTAATCCTATTATTCAATATTTATGGCGACGGACCTTGGAGTGAATAATAAAAGGGACCAAGGTTTGAACTATGGATTTCGATGGTGAATATTAAGACTGAAATATTGAGTCGAACCAACGGGGGCTAGGGAGATGGGCCTTCCCGCATAACTAAGGTCTTCCGCTGTTTAGTAGCTCCTGCAAGTAACTCATGATTTACTGTATGGGAAGACTTTGACCTGCCAGTTGAAAATGATAAGCCAAAAGAGAACAGTAGGGTGTTTTGCCTACAGATGACACAGTTAAAAAATCATGTTGTCTAAAAAGGAAGGGTAAAGTGATAATTGATGTTTGTCTTTATTGAAACTATTCTAAGGGTCCAATTACTCTTGTATTGTTTATGTTTTGCCTGGTCCTACCCCAATCTTTTCAAAATATATGTATATGGAGTATGTATGATTTTCGACTTTCCTGGTATGCAAAGCATTTGACTTTCTATTCCGTATTTAACAAAATACGTTTTCACGTCTATTGCTCGCTTTGAACTCGTACAGTCCTACTTAAACTAAAACAACAGCGAAGCTAACCGCCCCATATAATGGACGTAGTTTAATGCCATAGTTTAAAGTGTGAGATATTTGTGTACCAAGTTAATAGATACTGGTATCCTGTATCCTGTATTAAAGCCTGAGCATTGCATTATATGCAGGTGGCTATGGTACACTGGAGGAACTACTAGAAGTTATAACATGGGCTCAACTCGGCATTCATGACAAGCCGGTAATTATCTGAACTATGTCATTAATTTGTATGCTCTATGTTGTGAATTAAGTGTAGTGTAGCACATTTCTTATCTAATTAATGGCAAAATACTGCAATGTAATGAACAGGTGGGTCTGCTTAATGTGGATGGCTACTATAACTCTCTGCTGTCTTTCATCGATCAAGCCGTTGAAGAAGGGTTTGTCAGTCCTAGTGCACGCCATATCATACTATCCGCTCCAACTGCCGGAGAGTTGGTTAAGAAATTGGAGGTAATAAGAGCAAAAACCAGTATCATTTTGGCTTGACAGTCTCTCAATTCTTCAGACCTTGTAAAACAATAGGCAGGAAACCTCACCAATTAATCGTTTTGTGTGCATAGGAATATAATCCATGCCATGAAGGCGTTGCAACGGGATTGTGCTGGGAGGTGGAGCAGCAACTAGGATGCGCGCAGCAATATGATGTATCAAGATGATCGATAAACATGGATTAGTTGCAAAGTAAGGCGTATAGAGTCTAGAACAAGAAGACTGATAGATGAGTTCAGTGAAAGGAGGGGGGGCTAATTTTCATAGAATCGAAATTCTATTGCAGGGGATTCTCTTCTTTTTTTGTAAATTTTCACTGCAAACAATTTCAAATATTTAGCTTAAATGGCTTTTTTTTTGAATTTTCGATTTCGATTGAAATTGTAACTACCAGATGCTAATCCAAATTCCCCTCTGAATTTTGTGACAATATATGCACCTGTTTCAAATTCCTCCTATTCAGTTTCAGTATTTTTTTTCATGCACTCGAGAATATAGTTTTCTGTCAAGTTTCAGGAGAAACATTATGCACTAACATTCCGTCAAATATTATGGGTCTCCTTATACGATTCGCAAATAGAACAGTCAATGTACTCGCGTATGAAATAAAAATCAATCAGTCTCTCCTAAATCGGATATATATGTTTTAAGACTAAAACGAGCTAAATAACATCTCATTGCATAGCCGCGCAGATATGACCATAAATCTTAAATGAGCCACAAATTCTGGAAATCATCAGTAATGAATGCAGACAAGTAAAGGTATGTGAAAACATAAAACGAGCGTCCTATCCTCATTTACAGACAGGTCTTACATGATCACAATTCACAAGTAGTGAAAAACAAGTAGGACGATAAACGTTAAGAGTGAGTGCTCAAGTACATGATGGCCACTTGAGCATCTTCAAGTAGTGTTCTTAGAATGGAAGGCCAATTTGAACAAACATCCGTCTGCAACTACAGATCACCCAGATGTACCTTATTACCTTACTATGAATCTATAAAGTATATGTTTTAATTACTTTATTTGATAATGTTAATGACAGGTGGTATTTATGATCTGGATGTGAATCTTGTCAGTATTAAAATCGCCAATTTGAACTTATGGTTGTTTAAAAAAACTATAACAACAACAACATCATCAGAGTCTTAGTCCCAAAATGTTTTAGATCGGCTGACATGAATCATCGTTTGGAATCGTCATGAGTGAACTCTCATCCCAACAAGAGAAAAAAAAAAAGAGAGAGAAACAAAAAAAAAAAAAACATGTTAAGTAGCTTTGGCATTCACAGCTACTTGTAAGTTGTAATAATTATTATCCATTTAATATTAAGTATTTCGACATTAACTAATTTACTATCAGACCCAGTTCAGAGGGAATTCATATTAACAGATAAGGTGCGAAAATACAGAAATAGAATAGTAAGTCGACCCTAACAAAGATTGCTGAGTTAAAAATGTTGTTAAAGTGTTATTACTTATTAGTTTATAGGAGATTATAATGGTAAAGTTATTTTATTAGTAGTAGCTAAAATTATGGACTTAATGAATTTCTAGTTGCAGAAACTCTCAATTATAAGTAGACATTTTAGCTGCTAAATTTTTATGAGTCTTAGAATAATTGACAATTGAAGGCGACAATTTTTGGATTATCAACTTATTTGGTAATACTTGGCAAATTCCATGAGAGATTTTAAGCATTATTATGTGAAATTAAACTTTCATTTCTTTGAGGAAGTGATAGTTCAACATTACTTCCGTGAGACAAACAAAGTCGCTGATTTTATGACCTCTTTTGAACATTTTTGTCAAACTCTTTTAAGGTGGTCGGAAAGTCATTTGCTTCAACTTACCTCGCTCATCCAAAATGTTGAAATATGTTGGTCATATCTTAAAAAAACGAGCAAACGGGTAAACTGGGTCGGTTTGGCTTGGGTTATTATAGGCTTAACATAATTTAGGTCGACAAGAGTCAGGTCAATGCTAGTGTGAGTTATTTTCGGGTGGGTTACTATCAAGTTACCTAGAAATAACAGTCATTTTTCAACACTAAACCAGTAAACCTTAATGTCAGGTCATATAGAGTCGGATCAAGTTCGGATTCTCAATTAGAACATCGGGTCATGTCATTTATATAAGTTGATTTTGGCTACCGATTTTATCACGTCTATTCTAAATATCAATCTAGTTTTTTTAACTAGTTGGTCATATCAAACAACAAACTAGTCACTAGTGTAATAGTGATGATGTACACAAGTACTTGTTTGTTGTTGGATGATGGTTAAGGTTTGGGAGAAGAGACAAGAGGCAATGGCCAAATGAAAGAAGCAGGAGCAGCAGCAATAAGTAAAACCCAAAAAAAAGGGCCAAAGAGGAGTGGAGCAATGAGCATTGAATAAAAAAGAGGATTAAGTTAAGGCAAGAAAGAATGGGACAAGACAAGTAGTCGAAGTTAGGTCTGAGGTTAATAGACATTGGTGTTATGCTTTGGGCCACATGCTTCTGATAAACCCATCACTCCCAACCTTTGGACCGTATTATCACATTTCTCTATATTACTTCTTCACGTAATTCTCCATCTTACTCTTTTTCTTGTACGGCTCACTTCACAACTTATCAACTTGTACTACTACTACTCTATCTCGTTTAACACAAATTCTTATTTGTGACGGACATGTCCGTCATAAGTTTGTAACGTTTTCAAGGTAATATTATTCATGATATTAGGAAAAGACAAATACTTTGTGATTCTTAAATGGTCCCGAGCTCCCGGTTCGTCGGGACTCACGAGGGTAATATATATATTTAAGAAATAGATAAAGGTTCAAATGCTTTTAGCTTCTAAAATTTGCTTAAAAGAAAAATTACGTCGAGAATAATTCTGAAACATTTGTATAAAGTGTAAATTAGGTTCAAACTTTTATTTGAAAGAAAATTAGGTTCAAAATTTTGAATATTCATGAATTGCATTTAAATGTTTAACTTAAAAAATCCCACCACTAATTTACATAATTTCAAATACTATGTAGATTAATTTATGAATATGATATTATGGATAATAATTAATTTTGCGGTTTGTCAATTTTACAAGTGAAAATTACGAAATATGTCATTGTGTAGTGTAGTGTAGTGTAATGTAATGCGGTAAATTAGCTCTTGATTATAAATTATAAGGTCAAGCAGAATATTCCATATTCCGTATTGCATATTCTATATTCCGTAAATAGACATGTTACCATTATTAAGGCCCTGTTTACCAAAGAGTGGATTAATTTTAGTATAAGCAGATTGTAATGACAGATTATAAATGACAAATTTTAATAGAAGGTTTGACTAGCATATTATAATTAGCAGAATTAATTTGAGTGTTTGATAATTGGCAGATTATGATTAGTAGATTGTTAATTTTCTTTATAAAATGCAGTAAACTTTCCTATTTTACAATATGCTAATCAATATGCCGGGGTAAGCAGCATATTGTAAAATAGCATATTGACGCCAAATATGTTGTTTTAATATATTATTTACCAAACACGAAAATTAGCATGTTAACCGGTCAAACATGCTAAAACCCTTCAATATACTAAAAATTGATCAATATGTTGTTTACCAAACAGGGTCTAAGTCATAAGTTTTGAACTTTTTCTTTCGTTTGCTTGTGTTTTTTCATGAAGTGTCATGCCATTCCTAAATCAAAATTTGTGATGCCAACTTAGAAGGTGTGGCTACGGCATTAATGAAAGAAATATATGTCGCGAGAATTGAAGGGTTTATATACCCATTATTAGACATCTTAATATAGATTTAATGAACAAGGGAGAAACGATTTTTCCTTACAATGAAGAAAGGTTCGAAATTGGGCACAAGTTAGGACACCTTCCTTACTTGTTTTTGAACTAATAATAAAAGGATGATCCTCCAACAAGTTTCCAAAGAAGAAAACGTCCTTTATAATGCACCAAAACTATGCCCAAACTAATTGTAAAATACTAACTAAGTATTAGAATACTAATAACCTTAAAATTAATCTAATAATAATTATTTTACTACTCTAGTAAATATTATATGAATTTATTAGATTTTGAACAAAAATTGCATAAACTATTTTATGAGAATTTAGGAAAATGTAAGGTTGCATAAGAGTGAAAATAAGAACAAAATTGCCCTTTAAAGGAGGGGTGATGACATAGTGAAACAAACGCAACTAAGGCAAATTACCTAAATGCTCACATGGACCCGGTTGGAGAAGGGTATGTTGTTTTAAGCTCGAACATCAAATCCGCTTAAGAAACAAGTCTGTTTTTCTATCCTACTCAGTACTGGGGTGAGTATAGGACAATTTTGTGTAGGATATTTTATCCCTAAAGAGCTGCCATGGAGGGATAAAGCGGTTTTGAAAACCGAGTGCATCATTGTTGCGGATTGGACTATTTCTGAAAAGTGTCGCGTTCAACCTTCCTCTTTGGCACAAACAAGTTTGAAAGCTCTTTTGGCAGCTGCAATAATTAAGGCTAAGCAAAATAAACCCGATACGAATTTTTTTCCGAATTCGATCTTAAATCCGAAAATAAAAATCCAAATATATGGATACCGTTTTAATTGGATATTTGATCCGGTTTTTTGCAAATAAACTGGATCGGATGTGGATTGTGATTTTCTTAAAACCGGATATCCGAATCCGATCCGAATTTTAAAATAAAAACCCAAAAAAAAAACAAGGAAAACTGGTCGAAAAGGTTCTTATGACTTGACAATACCCAATCTTGGTAATCTTAAAAGTATATTGTTCCCATAGATTTTACGTGTTTGTAATTTGTTTCTTGATATATTCGTGTAGAACTAATATAATTGAGCGTTAACAAGTTTGATAAATCTTTACGATGATAATTTTTCAGGGAGTGAAAAATTTGTTAAGTAAAAACAATTGGGAAAAACAATTTGAATGGTGTTAAAGAAACCAAATACAAAGAAAGACGGGATAAGGAACCATATATAATCCATCAAATGGAGATTTACCAAAAAAAAGTGAATTAAGATGTAAATTGGAGTAGATCCGGGTTCCAAAATCTGGATATCCAGATATTCGTATTCCGGATTTCTGGATATCCGAATTATTCGGATCGGATCTGGATCCCCAAAATTCAAAATTTGAAAACTGGATATCCGATCCGATTTTGAAATCTGGATTGCATATCCGGTTTTGCTCAGCCCTATCTAGCTACAATACTCTTCAGACAGTCCCAAGGAGGGTTTGTTGGCTGCTCATTTGTCCATAATTATGGGGATTGTCTTTTTAGTTTACTTAATCCATGCTTTATGCTTTATGTCGCTTTCAGTTGTGTTTTTCGGAATTGCAAGACCCTAGGAGCTGCTATCTTTTGTGTCCTATTAGAAGACTAATTAAAGGAAAAGAAGATAGCTTTACAAGCAAACAAAAGAGGAGAGCAAGGCTATATTTCAGCCGTTGCTTTTTTGCTGTCCTTAGCAGGCTATTTTTTGCCCTTGTGAACATTTCAGCTTGTACGTTTGTCTTATTTCTCTTTTGTTTATGGCCCTAGGTTCGGATGTTAGATGTAAGGCCAAGATGCAACTTGAGTCTCTATTTAAAGAGCTCGTTTCCTTTGTAACAAATCAGATTTGATGAATTAAAAAAATGAGTTTTATGAGGTTTCAAAAAACTCTTGTTTAGTTCTTTGCTTAGTGCTAGAACAACTCCATTTGTTTCGTGCTTGGGGTCGTGTATCTTGACCTGCTTCGTGATCTAGTCAAGTGCATAAGGGGATTAGTTCATGCTTCGTGAACGTGAACGACCTCCCAAATCTTGAGCTTGCTGTGTGGTCTGGCTCAATTCACATTGTGAAGAGTCTATTGATATAATATACTCAAGAAGGGGGGGTTGAATTGAGTATGCCTTCTTTTTAAAATCTTTTTCGATGTGTGTGTAGTTGTATGATGATCGTTGAGTAGAGCAATAATAAAGTAGAGGCACGATATTTTTGAAGTGGTTCAGTCTCACACTCTGAGACCTACGTCCACTATTCTCGATTAATAAAATTAGTACCAACTCTGGATTACAATTTTATCAACCCTACTCGTGCGACTTTGATGTTAGTCACAACTCAATCTAGATACCGTTAAATATCTAGCTACGACAAATACCGTTAAATATTTGTCTTACAACGAGTACCGCTAAATACTCAATCTATCTTACGTAAATAAGATAAAGTCTTCAATGTTTTCTTGGTGTCACAATCTTGAATGAATAAGATCAATGCTTGAGCACTTGAATCTTGAATCGGATATGACAATTAAAAGCTCGAACTTGAAGAATATGACCGACGGCTCTCTCTTGATTTGCGTGTATGTGTGTTGTGTATTTCGTGTAGATTAATGTGTCATAGGTAGTCTATTTATATAGAATATGTATCTAGGTAATTCAAACCCTAGATGATTTAGGAATATTACTTAAACTAGAATACTAGTCTTTTAGTAATACTACCTTAAATCTAATCTTAATATATTTAGGAAAGATTTAATAATATACTATATGTATTATATAAGGAATTAATTTCCTAATTCATATTTAGGAAAGATCTTTATATAATAAACAATTAGTATCCTTATTAAATCAACTTCCTAAACCATGTCAAAGATAATAAAATATATTACCATAATATAATCTTAGTTTGTTTAGGACATTAAATAAATACATAATATTTATTTAAGTAAGTCCTACACGATTTATGGTAATGTGACATATCACACAATTTCCAAAATCGAAACAAACTAAATCTTAGATTATATATTTTGACAATTAAAATCATATAAAAAATCTTTAGTTATATTTTAGTAATAAATAATTATCTCATAAGACAATTATTTATTTCTTATTTAACTAAAAGATATTTTATATAATTCTATTAAGATTAACAATTCCATATTTAAATAGAATACCATTTAAACATTAATACTACACGACACAAAATAGGAAACAAACGTTTCACTTTAAACACATATAAATCCCGATCATTTCTTCATGATATAGAGTTATAGCTACTGGCTATAACTAGAACCAATCTTGTACTAAAGCTATAGTTGATGAATATAACTTTAGTTTATTATGCGCGCTTGTGATCTTCAATCAATCTTCAACTTAGTCAATTCATTGACTAATATGCTTGAATCTTTTATACTTGATTGATTAGATCTTGTTACTAAATTTCTGTACACTTAGCACACGATTATACATACGAGTATATAATATATAAATAGCTAGACTTGTCATTATCAAAACATAAACATATATACTATATATATATTTGAATATATGGTTCAACACATTGTGTTCTCCTTTTGTTTTAACAAGTTAAACATGTTGTTTGAGTGTTATTTTGAGTCTTATTTCAGCGCTCATTTCGAGTCAAAATCACTCAATTTACATGTTTTAATTTCAGTTCACATAGGGCAAGCAAGTTTTTTTTGCTTTTTGCTTGTTGTCTTTACATTGCAATAGGTAGTGTAAGAGTTTATGTGTGCAAATGATTATGTTCATGCCATCAAAAAGAACAATATGCATTTCCAACTCTACCTACACAAAACCGGTCATCATCCTCATAAAATGGGCTTCATTTTACATTTTGTCATTTGTCAATTGTAACATGTGTGACATATGACCTATAATATGTTATTAGTCATATTCGTGCAAATTAAATATCATTTCTCAATAAATAAATCACACTTAACAATTTGACTAGTAATTCTTAATTACATGTATATAAAATAAATTATTTTAATTTTAGTTAGTATAATTCACAACATTTTGTAATTACAACTAACTTATATATCATTCTTATCTCGGAAATGTATCGTAAACATCGATTAATTTTAGTAATATAACATTTTAATTACTAAAATGAATCTTATTTAATCATACTACAATAAGATGTTACATTCTTATTTTTGTTCAATTTAAGAAATTAATTAATTTGTGTCAACATACAATTAATTAACTTAACAGTTTGGGAATCGTCCTATAGGTAGTGTGAGTATGTGACCTAAAGGGATCAACTGAACACCATCATCAAATGACAGTAACGTCAAACTCTAGCCAGTCAATCGTTACCGATTAATGTTGATCACATATACAGTTTAGATTTACGTAATTTAAGGCCTCTTTTTCACCCTACTTCATTAGTCTCTAGTGCTTATTATAGCAGTTTTCGATGCTATTTTTCTCCTATTGTGTTATTTTGCGTATTATTACGATTTTTTTAGGTAAACCACTAATAGAGGTGATTTTTACCTCATTTACAGTGTAAAAGGAAGAATAATAGACATTTGAGCACAAATAGTGAAGTGTTAAAGGGAAACCGATACGATGGACCAAGACCTGACCCCTTAATGACTTATATATCCCCTAGAGATATCTACCGTTCTTCCTTAGTGGAAAGGAGGACAAATCATAGCTGTAGGAAAATAAGGACATACCTTTATGCGGAAGCGATCGGATCGTTGTGTTCGCTAACTGCCCACTACCGTATATTGTACCTCCGGCGGCTACTAGAGTCCCGGAATATTTCCACACCCCAAATCCCAAGTCTCGTAACGATGATAGACTTAGCCTCTAGAGATTGTATCTCTGTGTGTATGGTATGTTGTATGTATCCGTTAATACAATTTCCTCTATTTGTATATACATATAAATCTCATATGGGAGTTACAAGAAACAAATAAATCACATTAATTTAGCTAATTTAATGTGATTTATTAGCATGTTAATTAGAGCAATTAAGTGGAGTTGAATGTGACCGTTACATACATGGCCGTTATGAAATTCAATACTCCCACTCGGTCGCACAACCGAGTCGATGCTCCCACTTGGTCATTAAGCCAAGGGTTACGACACTTGATCACAAAGTCAAGATAATACTCCCACTTGGTCACACAACCAAGTTTATGACAACACAACTCCAATATAAACAATCTCTTAGGTTTCATACGGAAAATGGGGTGTGCGACCATAAAGTAACAAAGGAGCGTTATATTAAGTTACCATCAAAACTAACATAACACTTTCACATTATCAGTACCCCAAATCATCCAAACATCACCGTTAGCATACATAGTCCTTATTTGCTATCATAATCATTTAGTTATATACACAATATAACCCCTGGCCAGGAAATTATGGTGAAGTTGAATTGATCATTCCTCAGACACTAATAATAATCCATCTCAACTTAACTGCTTTCCTAACATGATCCGTTGAACCTTAATCTTTTAGGCCCTTAGAATTCATATTAAAGTAGCAACATCAAGAATTAACTTCATATCATAGCTCCAAGTCAAAGGGCACCGAACAAAATTGGACAACACAGTCCAAAGGATCACACAGTGACAAAGTAGGGAATCATTGTCACTCCTAACGGTCGACTTACTAACACACATAGTATGATATATGTGTCACAACATAGCTCCCACTACGGTGGGCATATCACGCTTCGATGTCGTGCGAATCATAAGTCTAGATACTACTCAAGTATCTAACTCAAGCCACTAGATTGATAACACATATCCAATCTGGCATTTGTGATTCGGTTCAAAGCTTTAGTATGAAAATAGGGTGTATTGTCATACTTCGACTACAAAAGTCTCATCATAGACTTACTAAGGCGACTATATAACGAGTCAATATCTTTTCCATACAGCTCATGTACAAAGATAATCTCGAACACTCACTAAGTGTTAATTTGACTCAGTCTCATCTTGCCCACTACACAAGTGTCAAGGCGATTACCTGTGTGATTAGGCAATCTAAAAGCTTGGTGATATCTTATGTGCCTCATCATGCAACAAATGCATATGAACATTTTCAAAAGATACAAATCTTTATCCAAAAAATGTTCATCATCAAACACATCCACAACTCAACAAGATTAAAATTTAAGTTGACTTTTTCGCGCAAATCAGCTCAATACATGAACTAATTAAGAACACATCTTATTAAATAATGCGTCAACAATCTTGTTAGTCAATCTTACTTGAAGACAACTCTTAGTCCTACACAAGAACTAATTTACTCTTGTCACAAAAGCCAAAAAGTAAAAAACTTGATTACGTATCATTGTGCGTGTAGAGGATTGATTAGGTAACAAATACTTATCAATCACAAATTGACGTTCAACTATGTACTAAACAAGATACACATCAAAAAACCAACTACACTAGAACAAGAAACAATACTTAATCGTTTCTTGCTTTTGAGCATAGGTTTAGAAATAAAATTTTTATTTTTCTTCTAAATTAAATACCAATATGTCACCAATTAACAAAGAAAAACTTATTCTCCTATGTAATTTTGACATAACACATTAATTCCACCATTCCAACAAAACATCAAACAAATGATTTATGGAATTTGAAATATATTTACAAAGTTCATTCAACGCATGAATAAGCTAATACTCAAATATATATCATGCATCTTAATCATTTGAGACAAACTCAGCTGATCAATTTATGCAAACTTTTTCTGAGGAACCTAATACGAAATAGTCTTTTTATTCATTTGAAAACAATCCAAATAAATGACCAAAATTTAGAAGCAAAGCGGAACAAAACCGAACATTTGAGAACATATCTCATAATAATCTTAAACCTTATTGCCATAATCATTCATTGTCACAATGTCTTTCTACTCGCGTAATAACAATCCATTTTATTACTTAGCGAAAAAAAACTCACTTACAAAAAGTGATAACTCTCACTTACTAAAAAGTGGTTCGAAAAACGAATAGAAGGAACAACTCCCACTATCGTCCGTCATGAGCAAAACACCTTAAGGATCGACTTTATGTTAATCCTTAATTAGAACTTGACAAACAAGTTAAAATTTACTCATTAGCAGATCAACTCTCATCTTTTACTTTGGATCATAGGACCACTCCCACTATCCAAAATATAGAGAAAAGTTAAACTATCCTTGGTGTCTAAACGGGTTCACAAAAATTCTGCCACTCACCAAGAGATAGTTACTTGTATTGTAACGAATACAATACATAGATCTACTAGCATTCGCCAACACTTAGAAACACATCCAAGTGAATAAATATTGTGGGTCACTTTAAACACAAAATTTGACAAATGTTAAAGGATGAATGACCAATTTATTGTCCAAAACTTATTTGGAGCCAATATAAATTCCGTAAAACATATTTAAGGAATATTCTCTAATCCATAAGACTGAAAATTGATCGGCGTTTTATTTCACTTAATCATATCAAGTGATGTACAATTTCTCAACTAAAATAACACATTGCCATAATGTTTAAGAATTGTATAATTGACGCACATTTTTTTCCTCTTTACGCTTTGAACATATCAGACCGTTATTCACGACCAACACATTGACTAAGAGTTCTGACTCTAAGTTTGAAGTTGGTTTTCACTTTTATCATAAAAATGTTGGAACACATCAAACATTTTATAAAATGACAAAATAAATAATACACACTCATATAGCGTGAATCCTCTCGAGAAAAAAAAAAAGGGAAAAAACACACGATCTCATGATGCATCCTTAGCATTTAGCTACCCACAAATAAAATAAAAATAGATTGAAATATAAAAAATAGAGACAATGACCATATATGATAATGTAATCAAAGAAATGAATAAAGTAATGCGGTAAACATATATACATGGCCAAACACATTGCCATAATGAACTAGAAACATGAGGCAAAAAAAAAAACGTGATTTCCAATAAACTAATTATTGAAAAAATAATCACACGCTCTAAGTACGTAGAGAATTAACAAGTCAAAATAGCACAAAGCTATTTGAATTGTCCATCAACAAACAATGGATTAAACAGCTACGAGTTATAATAATTCTCGCTCTGTTTCTAAATCCACACAGGACAAGAATTAACAGGTGATGCAAGAAACAAACATATAACTCGAATTGATGGAGAATGATGTTATTTGGCTCAAAACTAACATGAACTAAACAAATAATATTTCCATACTCTTCTCTCATTGTCACTAAGTCAGACGTATTAAATAATACCACATATTTGTCCTAAATAGTAAGAAGAACATAGACTATTAATAATCATACCATGAGACTTTTCTCCCGGAAAAGTTTTTGAGACATTTACTAAGGATTGAGTCTACTTACGACGTAAGCTTTTCCATTTTTATATCCCAGAATCGGATGGCAAACAAATTACCGTGGAAAAATAACTTATTTCGTAAGCCAATCGCGTGTTTAAAAACATTACACTTAAGAAAAATGAAACACGGTCACAATACTCAAATATTCCGGATCAAGACACACAATCTTGTATCCCAAGTCAAAACGAAATTGACTTACACATTATTCTTACGCTACATAAGCTGTAAGACCTGTCTCAAAAGAACTTAATAGTATTACATACTACAAAATAACACAATTTTGCACGCATCAAGCTTACTATTTGAATGAATAAATACTGGTAAAAAAAAAACATAAATATTTATAATCCTACTCATTAGTAAGATATCAACCTCGATCAGATAATAGTGATCACAATTTCTCAAATCGTGATTATTAATAAGATACTAAATCTTATAACTCTAATTATCAAAGTTCAAACCGCATCACTATGATGAACCAATCACGAAAAAATAAAAAAACACTTGTTGTCATACACAAGTATACAGAGGGAGGCACAATTCCAATTAAATTATTAAAATTTCTTCATTTATATTGTTCGTTCGAAAATTTCGCTATGCTCATAATCATCACAAACGCAATAAACTAGAAATTTCAACAACTTAATTAACTCTCTTGAGATTAAATGAAACAAAATCACTTAACCATTTAAAATACGCTAAACAAATTAGCATGAACAATAATATCATTTTGATATTATCAAAACACTATGCAAAACAAATTTGCACGTCTCTAAAATCAATTAAAAAAAAAACTTGATCATAACACATATGACAGTTTAATGAATTATTGATACACAACTAATACGTATTTAATTCTTTTCTCATCTCCCATGTAAAAACTAATTTTACATGTACCATTATATATATCACTAAGATATATAAGATTTTTTTTAATGTAAAACACATTTACAAGTACAAGTATACGACGAAGATATAAGTCATTTCGTAAAGCAAATATACGATTACTATTATATCACAAAGATATAACGTTTGTATATAAGTTAGGAAATTTCATGAACAACAAATGTCAATAAGATATTTCTTTTTATGCACTACAAAATTACACAATTTTCACAGGATAAAATAAACGAAACGAATTCGTAAATTTTAACAATATCTTGTAAAATACGATATACCACATAATTATGAGTAGCATATACAAATCGAACACGGAGTCGAAAATTAGTATTTCTCATACTCATGAATTTTGCTAGCCAAACTTCTGAAAGCAAAATGTCACTAAGACATTTAAAATGTACATACAAGAATAAATTTACGTAACTTAGCTTGTACAATATCACTCAGAAATTTATCATTTAAACGTAAAATAAACTGATGAGACACACTCATAAAGTTATTGAATATAAGTAATATCACTAATAAATTTAATTATGTATATAAAACAAATTTATATGGCTCGTCTTATTTTCATATGAAACGTATTCATATAATCGTAGTTTTAACCAAACACATTGGTATATTATAATATCACAAAGATATATAATCATACATATAAAACTTATTTATAGGACTCAAATTCAACATGTATGAAACATATTCATAAAATGTATAAATTATAATTAAAATCAGTAAGATATTTAATTATTCATATAAAACTTATTTATATGACTTTCATTCAACTTTGTATGAAACATATTCATATACTTAAAACTTAACTCAATATGAAATATATTCATATAAATTTTTTTTTACGGAAAACAATTTATGAGACATACTAATATAATCAACAAGGACATAATTAAATCACTAAGAAATTTTAATATAAATTTATTTTATATGGTCCATTAAATGAAACGTATTCATATAATCATGTATTTTAACCAACAAAAAATAGTACTCGTTCAGTCGCATCATATTATCACAAAAAAAACAAGATATATCATGACATGTAAAACTAATTTACACGTGAAATAACATATACTCCGTATAAAAAATATTCATAATGTAATACGGAATAGAACTTATTTCACCGACAATAATGGTAATAAGGAAAAAAGCGGCTCGTATGTATTACATCTACACATGGGCTCGTATGTAATTCATTATGGCAATTTCCACACCAGAAAACGGCTAATTACTAATTATTAGGCTTTTCTCTCCACACGAGATTTTATGGCTACTCATCTCCACACAGGAGACGTAACGTTTAAAGACGAACATTGACAAAAATTAATCTCACAAAAGAGAAAATAATCATTGTCATCTAGCAATATCTCGTAAGAGCGTCCGTTCGACATCGGCCCAGAACAGATCACCATAGCCGGTCAGATTATAGATCATCCCTATTTACGGTTTCGACGTCATAGCGTGATCGATGACAAACACACACACTTGTTACCGACGTACATTTTCAACGTTATAGCGTGACATACACGAGACGCGAAAACGAATGGACGAATGGTCACCAAGAAGAAAAAAAACTCTTGTATATGAACGTATCATATATGTATATAATAAAGGCATAATCGTAGGGACAATAGCAAAACACATTTGCTCTGATACCACTGTAGGAAAATAAGGACATACCTTTATGCGGAAGCGATCGGATCGTTGTGTTCGCTAACTGCCCACTACCGTATATTGTACCTCCGGCGGCTACTGGAGTCCCGGAATATTTCCACACCCCAAATCCCAAGTCTCGTAACGATGATAGACTTAGCCTCTAGAGATTGTATCTTTGTGTGTATGGTATGTTGTATGTATCCGTTAATACAATTACCTCTATTTGTATATACATATAAATCCCATATGGGAGTTACAAGAAACAAATAAATCACATTAATTTCGCTAATTTAATGTGATTTATTAGCATGTTAATTAGAGCAATTAAGTGGAGTTGAATGTGACCGTTACATACATGGCCGTTATGAAATTCAATAATAGCAAAAAAAGCGAAGGAGCAGAGCTACCCCATGGGGTAGACTCTACTTGTTCGGGACGAAAGTGGGAATGACTCCTACCTGATTGAGTAGAACTACCATCGCAGATATTTACGGACTTCGTTCCTTCCCTAATAGTATTCCTATAAATAGTCGTACCTTGTAATTAGAGGGTACGAAAACCTAATTAGATTTTATATCTAAATTAGTTCATAATCGCTTTTAAATTAGATTAATTTTTCTTTAATTACACATCAATCTTTGATTAATCTAGTTTAATTTGTTGGATTCGTGGGTTTTTATTGAAGATTTTGTGACAAGATCTTCATACTTCTTCAAGCATTCTTATATCTTCATCTATTGTTATTATCTTCTTAATTACTCCTTCTAATTACTTGTTAATCTTTACTTAATTTAATAATCACTTGCTTAGATTCCCCATGTTTATTAGCTTTAATTCATTGTCTTATTTCCTTTTATGTTAGAATGTTTTCTTTAACTATGAGTGAGTTGTGTTTATGCTAGGGTTGTAGGCCGGATAGGCCCCATCCTTTAACCAACCTTAACTTGCGCTTACTAGCTGAGTTTATAAATTGTGTTCGATAGCCCCAAGAAAACGGCCCTATAAGCAAGTAGTAAGTCTTGTTTGCGACGGGTCACCATTTGGGACGAATATTTTGTGAGATAAAATGGATACAAAATGAGTTAGTGGAGAAAGGGGACCACATGAATAGTGTTGGAGAGAGAGAGAAAAGTGGCTATTTTGTGAGAGAAAACGGTATCCGTCACAAGCTTGCGACGGATAGTGCCGTTGCAAATAAGAATTTGTGATAAGCAAGAGAACATGACAACATATTACCTTGAAGATACTACTCCCTCCATTCATTTCCACTTGGTACATTTGCTTTATGCACGAGTTTTTACGCATTGTTAAAATATTAATAAAAGTACAATAAATAGGTGTAAAGTGTAGTATTGTGTTGAAAAAGTGGGCCTTAATAGTGTTTTTATAGTATTATAGTATTAAAAGTACAACCAAATAAGGAAATGTGCAAAGTGGATTCGAATGGACCGAAATGGAATAGGTGCAAAGTGAATATGAATGGAGGGAGTACAAGTTACCACGCTTAACACTTTTCAAAGTCACATTTGAATCATTGTAGACATCTAAAACTCTACATTTGCCTTGAAAACCGAACCTCTTATTGTCCAACAAACATAATGATATAAGATTGTTTGTCATACGTAGAACATGCATGACATTATTTAATGTGCAGAATTTACCAACTTCTATCATATTCTAACTAATCGCTTTACAAACAAATCTATTAACCATAAAAATATCAGTGTCATTTAATTGCTTGTAAATTGTAAACCACTTCTTGCTCGAACATAAGTATATAATAGGCTGCTCCATTACATAGAATCCACACATCACTAGGATATCACTGTCATTTCTCTTCACAATAATTGCAGATATCACGACCTATGAAAACTGATTTGTTGAATTTATTTTTCCCAAATTCATTACTCTCATTAGTTACTAACCCAACAACCTAACTATTTGCAGTTGTCTCAACCACCAGACCTTATGGCGCAGCTTTCTAGTGTAAAGGGATGATCTAATCTCCACTAAAAACTGAAATATTTTTACCCACAATAAAGAATGAGGCAAAACTACTAACAGAATTATTACGGCATCTTTATCCTAAACATTATTTAACATCAATATATTACGCAATGTCAATAAAACTATGTTTAACCAATAAAAGTGCTCTCAGATAGGCGTTATTATCCTGCATATTCAGACTTATATATAGAGATGTTAGTTTAAAAGAAACTCGTTGATTAAGGACTTAGTCATCTAAAGACTTTCGAGCTTAAGCCATAGACCGTACGCGGATTCCTCCTTCGCAACTTCAATGTAACATCATCAACAATACATAACACAATCGTTGAGTATGCATTGTCCTCCAAAATAACCATCTCAACAGTGATGGGTTTTGCTACCTTTTTTTTACAAGCAACGCTCATAATTTTTATTGTTTCAACAAGACCCGCATCTTGATTTGCCACAAAATGAAGTTATTCCTTCTCGTAAATTTATCAATCCTCACACTTATATCGGACATCTTACATACCAGATTTGAGGGCCCAACTAAATTTGGCCCTAATGCCAGTTAGTTGTAATGGGTGAAAGAAAGATAATAAAGAACGTGAATAAAGGCAATATGTACACATTCATTGTTACAGATTACGGAGTATACTTATTGGAGTACTCAAATTTGAGATGATTATGAGAGTACAGATTTCTGAATGGTTAAATCAGATGACATACAATAGTTTATATATAGTACCCTCTTATGTGATGTTTTCAAAATGAACTTAGAAAACTCTAGTAGATATAGGACAGTTTCCTAATTAAGCAGACAAGGAAACCAATCAAATAACATTTCCTAAACAGACTTGGAAAACATAAATAATTTATCTTAAACTTATTAAATTTCAACAATACTACTTGTACACAATGTGTATTTGAAAAAATTTCATACATAACTTTTTTTTTGCAGCTGTAAAAAAAAGGTATTATATATACATTGCCCTCTTACCTAAAGTATGAGCTCTCTTATTTAAATTTCTAGGCAGGAAACTAAAACATAGACAATGAAAGGATCAGCCTAAACCGTGAATATCTCGAATGATACCCCTAATCCGATGATGTCCCACCTCTGTGTCCGCGATCTGATACACAACCTGAAGGCAATCCATCAAAATACTTACATGAAACTTTTTCCTCCTTATCGCCCATTCCATAGCCAATGGTATCCATATCGCTAGCTTGAATTGTCGATTCAGCCTCAAATTTAGCTCCCCCTCGAAACTGGACCTCTATATCCTCTCCATACACAACCCAACATGTCGATGCCTCCAAAGTCAACCTCCAAACCACGTCCACTTTCACCCTCACCCAACCATCGGGATGAGAATATCCAATAAGCAAAAAGGGGATTGAATCCTTGATTCTTAATTCTTCATTCTCTCTTAATTCTTCATTTTTGCTAATCAATCTTTTGTCACCATCAGCATCATCATCTGATCACAAACCTACCATGCATTATCTCCTTTCTACTCAATTTACTACCCAATTATCATCAACTCATCCTATTACTCTTATTTCTCTGTCAAATTCAAAATAACCAATCCAGAATCACCGCCATTACATAACCTCTTCATAATCTTCACTTACCAAACCAAACATTATCGTTCCCAAGATCTAATATACCATCACAATCCTCTGACTAAACCATCAACCCAATCCATCTTTTTTCTTCTCAATCACTATGCTGCCCCAATTCAGAATTATTCTATTTACACAAACGCTAATTATTCTATTTACACAAACTCATATCTTTCAAAAGATACAGCCTTTTTAAATCATCTTACTTGTTACATCCATTAGAATCTCTTAAAATTTCACCTTTCTAGTCATCAATTTGACATCTGGGTACTTGTAATTAACATTAATTATTGAATTTTCAGATCGGATACTTGTTAAAATGTAAATTGGAGGTGGGTCTAATATCTGCAAATTGTATAATTTCATGGAGATGAGTTTAATATGTGAACAAATTATCACTATTTACAATGTGGGTGACATGTGATGTTTACATGTGGAGTTTTTGTATGTAGCAAATGGTATGTTAAATTTGTAAGAGGAAGAGGAGCGAAAACCGTGAGAAAAGGAGAAGAGCTTAATCAACATTACATAATCAGGAAGAAGAACAATTTGGGATTTGTGGGTTTTGTGTTTATTTTTAATTTAGGGACACTTAAATTGATTTGGGATTTCTGGGCAGATTTGGAAGAAGAACGTAAAGGAGAGAGCGAGGAAAGAGAGAAAGGAGAGAGTAAGACATCTATATTGTCGGGTAGAAGGAGTGTACAGTTAGTGCTGGTGGTGATGCGTGTTGTCGGCGGTGGATATGGAGTTGAAGGTTAATTAGATTTATACAAAAGGGTAACCGGTTGTTTAGGTAGCGGTCTATTGGTCTATTACAAGTTAAATGACGTCAAAGATGAGATTATTCTCAGTTAAATACAAGGATTGATTAATAGGAGAAGAAGAGACATATGATAGATTATTCCTATGAAATAACCCTTTATCTTATTTGTCACATTTACCGGTATTTTAAACAACGATAAGAAGTAATTAGAGAAATTTGATAGGATGGGTGAAATCAAAGTCAGTCTGCCGACAGAAAAAGTCATTCCATAAAAAATTTCGCCCAATTAATTACATTATCAATGAAACATCTAAAGAAATTTTTCTTGGTATCCTGAGTCTCGGTAGAGATGTCAAGATACTTTTTGGTCCCCTTGTTATATTTCATATTCAGGGTTTTACGGCATCGCCTAGCTTTCGCCAAACTCGTTGATGGACTGAATAACACCCGCCATTTGTCCTCATTTAAAACTTGCCCTGATGCCCAACAATAATTACACAAAATATCCTTAATCACACTACATGCATTTCCTTTGTCGCTGAGAAAGAAAGTCGAGTCATTGCAAAGCAAAGATGCAACATGGGCTCTGTATTCCTGCTTATCTTTATACTCCTTAGTCGCCCCTTCTTCCCAGCTTTACTCACATTCGCATAAAAAACTTTCATACATAAGATAAACAGGTAAGGTGATAAAGAGTCCCTTTGTCGCAGCCCGCATGTGGGGTAAAATTGTCCTGGCGGACTGCCATTAAACAACAACTCTTATGAAACCCTCTTAACACAGCTCATAATGAGTTTAGACAGTTTTTTCGGGAATCGAAAACCACACAGAGTCACCTCAAGAATGTCATCTTACTTGTTCATAAGCCTTACTCATGTCTGCCTTAAAGGCAAAAAGACCGTTAACTCCCCACTTATGCGAATTAATCTTATGAATAGCCTCATGTGCCTAAAGAATATGGCCATAATATGCCTTCCAGACACGAAAACATTTTGGAAATCCCCAACCAAGTACCTGATAACCCTTGTTAGTCTATTCACTATGCACTTAAAAATAATTCGCATGATGACATTACATAAGCTTATGCGCCGATGATGACCAACCTTTTCGGGCTTCTCACCCTTAGGGATTAGGGCAATGAATGTCCAATTCATCTCCCTAAGGACCTTACCCGAATAGAGAATACATAGAACTGCATGAGTGACATCTTTCTTGAAAATAACCAACATTTATGATAAACACGCCATGTATGTCATCCGGGCCTGGTGATTTTAGGGCTCCTATTTGCAACACCGCATTCCTTACCTCTTTGGCCGTGAAAGGTTCACTCAGACGGTCTCCATCATCACTCCGTACAAACCTATTAATCCCCCGCACCAAATCCATCCATAATCCTTTCCCTACCATCCACTTCTCCCTCTTCTTCCTGATTAGGTTCCAGGTTGTATAGGTCATAAAACGTACCCTTGAAAATGCCCCTCATGCTACCCGTATCAATCGTCCATAATAGCGCAATTAGAGCTGACCGTTTGCGGGCTTGGGCTGGACATGGGCCGGGCCTAACCTATCAAAAAGTGTCCAACGGGCCGTTTTTTAGTGCCCGTGTCCGCTATGGCGGGCCTACTATAACTGCCCGTACCCGTCCAATATACCTTAGCGGGCCAACCGACGGGCTTGCGGGCTTTTATTGAAATTAATTATTGAAAAATTAAACCAACAAAACGGTAGAATAAACAACATAATTACCAAATTTGCAAAATAAAATAAAAACTTAAGAATTAAGATAATGTTTACAACTTTCAAAATAGTAACTAAACATCGTCTTTGTTTTATATAAACATTATAAAGTCTCAAAACACTTCAAAATATTAGTCGAGGAAGGCACGTCTTTATCCGTCGTCCAAGTAGGTAACTTTACTACGGAGTAAGTGTAGGTAAGTGTGCTTTTGTTATATTCAATAAACTATTAATCTTCTCAATGTAGGCAACTTTACTACGGAGTAATTTACTTCCTGTTTTCAATAAATATTTTTTCATTTTTAATTTTTAAATTTTCCTGTTTTCAATAAATATTTTTTCATTTTTAATTTTTAAATTTTCTTTTGTTATGTTAAATAAAATATTTGTTTACAAATTTTGTAGCGGGCCTAACGGGCTGTCCATGGACAATTTTATTTTGTCCAAGCCCGTCCATTAATTTTAGCGGGCTTAATTTTCTTGTCCGTACCCGCCTATTTTAATTGTTTTTGTGACCAAGCCCGCTAACGAAGCAGGCCGAACGGGTGGGCCGAACGGGTTGGCCCGCATTTGGCCAGCTCTAAGCGCAATATGTGACAAACCTAAGTTAGTCTCTATTGATTAATTTAGGCTTAATGTAAAATTACTAATCTAACTCCAAATTAGCCATAGAGGTTAACTTGAGTTTGCCACTGTCTTGCTATTGATGTGTATGAAAATTCTATCCACATACCACATTAATAAATCGTGTTCCATTAAATGTAGAAGCATTAGTTAAAGTGTTTGACACGAAGTTGAGTAAGAAAAAGCTATAATAATTATAAATATCTGAGAATAATTACATATATGCTTGGGAGGCAAACAGGTAAGTTGTAACCCATGTAGTTTGGTCGGTGAACAATCAATTTAATGGGGTGTGTTTAATTTGGGTCCATTATTATTATTATTGTACAAGTAGAAGTGGGATAGGTACCCTTAAAATGACGGGTATGTTGTATGTAGGGTAACTTAACACCAAAAGACGTAAGTAATGTAAGTATGATAAAAGTGTAGGGTCTATTTTAACGATGTTGTGCTAATTAGGGTAACTTGAAAGGATAAGATAAGGTGCAACTAATTATGTCCTTTTTCTCTTTATGTCTCTTTTACCTTTATTTTTATTTTGCAATATTATGTCTTATGTACCTTAATATGTGGTTATTTGTTAACTATGTGTGTTTTTAAAGTCCTTTAAAGAAAATCCGTGTTTAAGTCCGTTACAACTCTTATCTTAATTTGTTTTGGTGGTTTTTTTGGTGGCATAAATTGATAGTTAGGTCGTTAATTGAGATAGACGTCTAGGAGAATTAAGTTGAATTAAGGTGGAGGATGCCCTAGTGCGTGTTTTGATCCTTAACGTCATAAAACAAACAATATCTTAAGATGCTTTGTACATAATACTTATCGCTAAAGATCAGAGCATGTACTTTATTTCCTTTAAGTGTTTTTTTCATGTCAACATTGACCGTTAACTACTTTATATAAGATGAAAAGGCCAAGACACATCAAAACTTGATTTAATAAAAATTGAAACTCCAAGTTAAAAGAATGACACTTTTAACTCACCTAAAGGATTCTCTTAAGCCTTACCAAATCAAGACTCAAGAGGTATATATCGTAACTCTTTTATAATCTACGTAGCAAAGACACTTCTTTTAACCGGTCGTCTTGTGTTCAACATCGTCTTCGACATGTTACTTGTTGGGCACACGCGGACACGCCTAAATATGTCGAATACCTATAAATAAGGAATAAGATGTCGAAAGATTGAAAAAGATTGATTAGAAAACGAAATTGAGTGGAAAATCAGAATAATTATATTCAAAGTTAAATTTTACTTTTAATTGTTTAAATTTAATATCAAATAAATTTACAAAAATAAAATATTATGTTAATTATAATTATATAATATATATTTTGTTAAAATTAAATAAGATTTCTAGTGATTTAAATTCATAAAATGTTGTATCACGTATCCGTATTCGTATTCGCGTCCGTATAACCGTATCCATTTTAGTGCTACCTAATTTGTAGCTACATGCCTTACATCCTTGAGTATGAGACAAATCGAGATGAATAATTGCCAAACATTTATTTAAACAATTAAACACGTGCGTTTTTTTTACAAGATAAAAATTAAGGACAAATAAATACAAGTTTAACGTATATCGGGCAACCTCTAGTCGACCTAGCTTATCATAGGACAATTGAATACTATTGTTATGTATTTTCCGATTGTTTTATAAAACATTTTTTGCATTTTACATTGTGTCTCCAATAACTCACTCTAAGCCAAACTTGCTCAGCTTTTTTACGGGTCGACTTAGCCCTCAGTAAATGGCTTCAGAAATCATCACAAAATGTCTCAAATTCGTAATTGTTATTCATCATCAACGAATTACTAATTATAGTCAGCAATTTTAATTAACTACCCAAACTACCCCTTCCACTCCGAACACTACAATTAAACTTAATTGAAACAACGTACTAATAATCAAAATAAAGATTACTAGTAATCAAATTAAACTAATAAAACTAAAAACTAATATCGAATAATTGACAACTTAATCGAATACTCCCAAGGACCAACAGAGCAGGTGGCCCAGCTGAATATGAGGACTAGGCCCAACGAAGGATAACATGCAAACCAATTTCATGCCATAAGGCCCATACTGATAATTCCCCAATTCTCATTTTCTCACTATGTGTGGTTCCATAAAGACATATACAATATGTTAGATTCGGAATCAGGCTAAATATAAGGTAATGATATTTCCACAGATAATCGCTAAACTACAGGCCTCTGTTACACTCGCCTTTCATAGAGGTTCGTGTTTTTGTAATTTCACCTTTGGCATTCGCTAAAGACCTAAATATATAAAATTACGATTACCCCCCTGAAAAAGGGGATATCCACGGAAGCAGGAAACCAAGGAATAAATATGTGCACTATAGTGAACATAGCATATGATGACCAAATGTAGTATATACATCATCAACAGCCGTAAACTAGGCAAGGCTCTCTTCTACTGCTGTCTACTTTACTAGTTCCTCTTACCACTTGATGCAAAGTACACAAAATTTTCGGTTAGTACGCTTGAATCAGATGAGATTTACTCCCCCGGTGCAGAACTGCATTTGGTCAGCAAACAATAAGCTATTGTCAGGTACTCGAGGCTTACACACACGACTTCTATCCTACACAGCTACCGACTACCTGCAACAAAGGTCATATTGAAAGTGAGTACGGGATTCTAGAATTGTATTCACGCTTACACACGTCTTCACATATAAGATGAAACGATGATTATTCAAGTTTCAACACATCTCAACAAAAGACTACAAGACTACAGGTGAGAAGATGAAGGGCGGATTAAACTTGAAAAGTATTGCTTTTCTGGACAAAAATACAAACATTCTTGGGCAATACATACTGGGAGTAATCAGAGACACACAAGTGACACACCCTTAATTTTCTCAGCAAACAAATGAACAAAAGGCTTTTACAAACTTGAAAAACATAAGCTTCCTAAGAAAACTCGACGCAGGATTTAGCATTAAACCATGAGGAAGCGTGTTTAAAATAACTAATGCAATAGAATGTACTCCAGTAGTTGTAGTTCACAACCTTTCTAACTCTCAAACAGATGTGACAGGATATCAACGGATCAACCCATATATGTCGGAGCAGGAAAGACTCATGTCTCCTGCTGAGATTATAACTGTTTTGCCTTATCCAGATCTTAGTTCTAAAAGGAGTGAGGCACACCATGGCGACAAGGGGCCAGGGAAAAGAGGCGTATGACGCGAGGCACACTGTTTCTGCAAACAATTTTGTATTTTTCAAAATCAAAATTGCTTAATGCCTTTTTTGGGATTTCAAAATGGCAAAAGTGTAAAGGAGTAAAAGTCTAAAAGATGGGGATAATGCTCCAAAGACCAGGGCTGAAGGGCATAACAAAAAGAACTAACAGGAAAAAATGAAAATTGCATAGTAGGCCGTGCCAAATGCATTTATCAACAAGGCACAATCAAAGCCGAGGTGTTTTGGCTACTTGTCTCGTTGAGCCTTGGACTTAAGGGTGCCCAAGGTGCATCATTTTGAACTAAGGTTGGAATAATGCACCACACACACAGTTTATCTATGATGTTCACTGTTTGCACCTCAAAATGAGGTGGACTATAACCAGCACAACTTTGCTAACTAATTTTGTATGCAATGCCAAAGTTTATTCGAAACCATTTTGTAAATATTAGTCCCTATATTCGTTTAGATTCACTACATATTCCTTTTTGGACATCCAAAATAATTCCCTACATTCCCACACCAGGTGAAAAAAAGTAATTCAAGAAAACAATCTCATGTAGTCTCACAAATATTTCATCTATGGAGGTTGCAGGCCAGTGGCTGCTTGACCAGTTAAAAAGTAGAACTCGCTTTCAAGCAACCTTCCATGAAGCTAACTGCCCAACTCTTCACCGCTCAGAAAAAGAGAAGGGAAAGATGAAGAAATGCGTTGAAAAAGAGAGTTGGCTAGATTCTAAAAAAGGAAGCCCATCCCGCCTCCGCAACGACTGGAGGCTGCATAGATTATTTGCAGAATTTTTATTGTAGTAACTTTTTGCAAAGGCGAATGTTGCGATTCATATAAATGGAGTACAAAAACAGGATCTAAAAAGACAATATGCTTAAGAGGCCTCTTAATATTTAGAGGCAGAGAAGGGAGGTCAAATAAGACGAGAGAGTGCATAGAAGCAGAAAGAAGAAAATAATTACGCAGTGGCAGAAACAATTTTACAGCATCTCCTACCAGAATCTCCAGTAGGAAAAACAGTACCATGGGTAGCCAGAAGAAACTGAAGAGCTCGCATAGGGGGAGCCGGGGAGGGGGGGTTTCTCTTAATCTTCCAGCCATTACAAACCACCTTCGAGGGTCCAAGACACGATTACATAGTGTATCTTCAATAAAGAGAGACCCAAACTACTCTCCTCAATAAAGTATCAAACCCTAAGTCGACTTGATAGTAGACCACTAACGTGCCGACAGCATGTAAGCTAACAATAGTTTGCAGCAAGAAGCTAAAAGCAAGAACAAAACACAGCATGTAAACTAAATGAAAATTACTAAATGAGAGCAAAAGTTTTGGATCGCTTGAGATGGGAGTAAGTAACTATTACTTAGTTAATGAAACTCAAAATAATGGGAGCGTAGAGGAGATTGGTGGTCCTACAGGATGGAAAGAGAGGTTATGCAGGGAATTATTACCTCCATATGGAGGTAATGCATTACCTTAGGGGAAGTGGGGAACTATTCCTCGCCTTTACGGAGTAATAATTACTCCTTGACACTCATTTCCACCTCTTCCCACCACTGCTCGACACCATTTCTAAATTCATTTTAGCTCTATTGCCCAAGTAAATAATCCTCCCATCCCATGCAAGACCTAAGAATCGATCATTTACACGAAAAAAGACTTCAAAAGATGGAATCACATTCACATCTTAAAGAACCAAAGGCCTTATCAAAGTCCAGAGTGTTGACAGTATAAAACAGCAGAACTAATACAAGGGACTTGCACCCAACAAAATGGCAATGACTACCAACAAAAGTATACAAAAGGGTAGCACAAAGCCACATTACTGAAGTTCAGAACTCCAGAGACGAAGTTCAGAACTCCAGAGACACAATACATGGGTTCACCCAGTATACAACAGCAAGAGGCCGACATTTTTCAATCCGGTTAAATAAGAGGTCTCAATAAACAAAAGGCTTGTTTACATAGAAGAAGTGGAGGGGAAGTAGGGGAGGGATGGTGTGGAGGCAAAGGAAGGGGAGGGGGCATGGAACAGGTGAGTCTCCCGCCAAATCTATTTATGTTAAGAGGAATTTCATTTTGGCTTGGACGGGGGAAATGGAGTGATTTATCTTTCCTTCCTTCCCTCCAATCCCTCTAACTCAATTTTACAAACCAGGAAAAAATATTCCCGCTTCATTTCCCTCCAAAATCCCTCCGTAGAAGCAAAGGAAAAAGTCATGTCTGAGCGCCAAATAGCCAGAACAGTGAGAATATATTGAACAAAGATAACCAAGCATTTCTACAGACTATCTAAGCTCTGATGGTATCTAATCAGATGTCCATTCAAGAGACATACAAACTAGTTGAACATGCAAAACTGCTCCAATGGTATCTAACCAGAGTATAAAATAACAGTTTAGGAATGTTAGAAACATTACCTAGATAACAGGCACTAGTTGAAACGGCAAAACTGCTTTCCATACGCTCCAAGAGACCGGAAGACACAACACAAAGTCCAAAGCTCTTAGCAGTTGAAACAAAAGCAATACTCAAGCCATCAGCAATAGCAACACTTCTCCAAAACCCGCATATTTTTTGAACTAAACAAATAGTCCAAAACTCCCATTCTGAAGTAATAAAAACATTCCGATAGCACAACACATTCATTGCCATAGCCAGCCTATACATGAGACTACCAAAAGCAGGCTTTACATGCCTCCTAGTCACCTTACGTCGCACCATAATCCTAAAATTTGATCCCCGAACTGGTCTCATACGATATCCAGTCACAAACTTCGGTAGAACAACATTTCTTTTCCTACCATTTTGTTTCTTCACTACACCACACACCCTCCTCCTAGCCCAAACTCTCCCCGGCTTTCCCCTCCTCTTCTTCTTATTAAATCTACGCTGCTTAATCTTCTCCGAAAGCTTCTTCTCAAACACCATTCGCCTCATCATCAGCCTATCACGCCAAACTAACTTCCCCAACGAAACAGTATATTCTAATAATGTCGGACTATCAACTACACACAAAAGATGCTGAAGCCTTCGCATTCGCTTCTTACTTAACCTCCCATCCCTCGTCCATATACGACGACTTAACTCTTTCGCAGCCGTAAGTTTATAGTCACCAACATTATACCCCATAAGCTTCATATACGTTGACACTATCAAAATCATCAACAGAAACCAAATAAATCACGAAATCGACTAGATTATCCATTACCCAATAGAAAATGCACACAATCAATTAAATTAACTAATAAAAATAAAATAAAAAACCTTACTTTTTTCCTCAAATTTCCGCCTATCTACAACATTTCTTTTCCGAGACATCGTTTCCAACACTGGAATTACTCTGTACACCCAAATGCAACGAATTATACACTACAATTAGATGAATTAACAATCAAAAATCCAAAATTCAAGTAAAAAAAGCATAAAAGAAACAGTAGAACAAAAGTGATGAAATTGAGACGAAAATGAAGAAGAAACGCGAAGAAAAGTACCCTGGAAGTGTGAAAATAGCGGTAATTAGGAGAGCGAAGACGAAGGAATAGAGAGAAGAAGTAGAAATTGGGGGAAATTGCGAAGAAAAATGGAAGAACAATTATGGAGGTAAAATTGAGGGTTTTGAAAAATTGGGGGGTTTATGTTAATGTGTCCTCAACTCCCCAACATTTTATTTTATTCATTTGAGGCGCGCCAGGGGTTTTGGCATTTCACTTTTGGCCGATCAATTATTAAATGCCCAATTTAAGGCACCTCCATCTTAATATTTTTTCTTCCATTTACATAGCCTTGAACAAAAATAAATAAAAACACTCAAATTTAAACACGGTCTTTCTTAATTCTAATTTACTAATATAATCAATATGTTTTTTAAAACTCTAATTGTTTATATGGTTTGCGATATTTTTAGTGTTAGAGATTAATTGTTATGTTATAGTATGGGTCGCAAATGGTCGGGAGGATGTCGTGATCAGGATCGTGTGGTTAGTGACATCGAGATAAATGGTGTGGGATGGTTGTTGGTTTGGCGGGGAAGGGGGTTTCTAACGGTAACTTGTATAGGCGAACAGAGAGTGGGTTGCTCGAAGTTGTTTTCAGTTGTTGGTGTTAGGATGGGTAAGTGGAGGTTTGTGGTGGTGGTGGTGGTCGGTGAGAATGTAGAATATTTATTGTACGTTGTGTGTTCGTTTTCTATTATATTTTGAAACAAAATTCTTTTGTGGTATATCTAACATTTTGTGTTTGATCTCTCAATAAAAAATTTATTCAGGGTACGCTATATTTTTCGTTAGGTACATTTTACATTATTATGTTATTGTTGCACTATGTCGATATGTATTACATTACATAGGTAAGTAAACCGGCATATCATTCATTTTACATATTTTTTTGTCAAAATGTATTTGAATATGAAATTGTAATGTACATATACATTTTAGGTGTTGAATCAAGCACTAGTTTGTAAAACGAGGTATATATTACGGTAATTGCCGACTTAGGCCATGTTCTTTTGGACTGAAACTTAACTGAATTTAACTGAACTTATAGGATCTGAACTGAACTTATAGGATCCGAACTGAACTTATAGGAACTAAACTGAACTGAACTTATAGGAACTAAACTGAACTTATAGGAACTGAACTGAACTGAACTTATAGGAACTGAACTAAACTTATAGGATCTGAACTGAACTGAACTTATAAGATATAAATTGAACTGAATTTATAAGATCCAAACTTAATTAACTTAATTTAATTTAAGTTAACTATTATTATTATTATTATTTTTTTTTTTTTTTTTGCAGAAAAGTAAAGGATCTTTATATCATAAAATAAGAATGAGATTACAAGACCCTAGACTAAATCTACAAGGGAGATCAGAGTAGTCCCCTCCTAAAAAAACCTTAATAACAGAAAAAAAAAAACCAGAAAAAACACTACAGACTAGCCACAGTGTTTGAAAAACCGGTTAAGTACTCAAATGAAAACTACCATAGTAGCAGCTAACAATTTAAGTACCCATAAGAGCATTGGAACATCCTAGTAGTCGCAGTATACTGAATCTGCTCAATCAAGGTATGCATATATCTGTGCACGCCCTTAAAGATCCTGTGGTTGCGTTCTTGCCAGAGGTGATAGATTGTGCTCATTATTATTATTATTATTATTATTATTATTATTATTATTATTATTATTATTATTATTATTATTATTATTATTATTATTTTATGGTAAGGATGCGCGTATCATATAAAAGGAACAAAATAAGGGTTTACATAAAATTGGTAGGCAGCCGAGATACAATCTGAGCTCCCACCCCCTTAGCTACAGCAAAGCTAAGCCTAGTAAAAATGTGCGCAGCCATCCGCGCCCCTGCATCCTGAGATACCGAGTATTGTTGAATCCGCTTCAGCAAGGCTACAACATCCGAACCCAGCTCCCCAAGCGAAGAGAAAGATAAAGGAAGGAAACCATAACCTGCAGCCTCACAGCGATCCCTGTACTTAGCACACTTGCGCTGAGCAGCATCAGCAACAACCCGGCCAGGTACAAAATCAGTCAGCCCAGTCTGAGTCAGAGGGAAGGACCCAGTCAAATCAATACACACATCACGCCCCCTGTCCCACGAATAAATAAGCAAATCCGCAGGGCGAAGAGAGCCGCCATGTCCATCGACCAAACCAATGTCAACCTCCTTACCCGCCGAAATCCCAGACCTATAACAGATGTCCAATAGAGTATCCCTGACAAGGTTATGACGATGCTCAACCCCAACAGTACCAGCACAAGAGACAGCGTGATCCCCAAAAACATCCTCAGCAAAAACCCGAGAGCAAGCAGAGCAAGGCCCAGGTACCAAGAAAAGTGGAACACCTAGCCTATACCCAAGCACACAACGGTAGGTCCTCCTGTTCATAGTCTGGCCCAACCCAGAGATAGGAACTGCTCTCAACCAATCATAAGAATGAGCCGTATGCTGAGATTTCCACAAAGCAACCTGATGCGGGACAAGGAGAAAACCGACTCCGAAGAAGCAGCAACCGTCGAGAAATAAATATCTGCCAATTTCTTCATAAGTTTGGGGGTAGCAATTTCACTAGGGTTACCAAGAAAATCAGAACCAGTAGTCTCCGAGAACACCCGCAAGGCATCGGTGAAAGAAGGGTCAGGGTCAATGATACCAGAAGGCCGCAGGAGCCTTGCCTGCAATTCAGCAGACTGCAAACGGGAAACCAAGAACGCATAATGTAGCACATCACCCGCTGCAAAAACACCAAGTCCGCCTAAATGAAAGGGGAAAGTAGCAAGGCGCCACTGGCACTCCCCAAACCCAGGCCCATACGCGGTAACAATACGCTCCAAGCTAGAACGAAACGCAGCATCAAAACGGAGATAAGCCGACCCAAAAACAATCGGGGAACAAGTACGAAGAGAGAAATAAAGCTTTGAAATACCAGTACATGCACGAAGCAACAACAACTCACTCTACAGGTCCTCGATCCTCGCGACTAAGTCCATAACCTCAACAGTCTTAGTCACTCTCTGCTCCACAAGCTCACCGCTAAAAATAGGGCAAGTACTGACAGGCCCGCCCAAAACCGAGATACCCCGTAACGGACGGGCGATAGAAGTGGGGAAAACACCAGGAAGCCAACTCCGGGGGTCCTCAATAGGCCAAAAGAGCTTAGTCTTAGCAACATTAAGATGAAGACCAAAACCGGGGCCATCAGCCAAAATCAAATCCAACACCCTCCCCACCTCCAAAGTATCTCCAACAATAGTACCATCATCCAAGTACCAGGCCTGCATAGTAAGATCAAAGGAATCCCGAATTTTGCACACCAAGGGATGCAAAACCAACGCGAAAAGCAACGGCCCCAAAGGATCACCCTGCTGAACTCCCTGACAAGACCGCAAACAATGTTCCCCATAATACAACCGGGCATGGTGAGAATAACAGAACTCCACCTAACGAGAAAGACTCGGGCAACGACGACGAACCTCCTGAAACATCACTGACCGGTCAACAAGGTTGAAAGCATTCCGTAAATCAACCAGCAACATAGAAAGCCCTACCTCGCCACCACGAGCCTCCACGAGCCGGTTCAAGGCATGCAAGATAGCCTCTCCTCCACCGGACACCCCAACCCCAAACTGAAGATCAGCAAAATAAGAAGCCAAAGTAGGACCAACCAAAAACGCACCAACCTTAGAGACTAGCCGTCTCCAGACAGTGCCAACAACAATAGGACGTAGACCACCCCCGGGCTTAATCAGGGGGGTGAGCGGAGCACTAGCAAGGTACTCACCGAGAGTCGGCGGGCATCGCCCATCTAAAAATAGATTAACCACCCTAGTAATAGAAGCGAGCAAATTATCAGAGATAGCCATTGCAGCCCCACTCAAACAATCCATAAAGTGTTGAGCGCGAAAATCATCCCTCCTACAAGAAGTGTCGCGAGGGAAATTACGAATCATATCCAACACCACGGCCAAAGAAACAATAAGTGGAGGATGATCCTCAGGTAAATGAGGTAAAGATGGTGAGGGGACGACCGGATGCTTCTCCTGCAAAGCCTCAAAAGTGGCAACAGAGTAGGGAACGACACCAGAAGAAGAGAGCACCCGAATGGCAGCAGTATAATGGCCGTCGCTAATCTTCCACCGACATCGGCGAAGGTTAAGCTCACCCAAATCAAGCTACTCATCCATGTGAAACGGTGGAGAACTTTCAGCCAAACACTCCCGTAGCAGTCGCAACCCCCCTCCCGGTGCCCCCCAAGCAAGGATAGCCCCAACAATACTCTCCTCCTGCCGCTGCCGCCTGACAGCCGACCTACACTCTACATTACTCCAGGGAGTGAAGGTCTTGAGAAGACAAAGAGGCAGATCAAACAATCGAATCCAGCAAGAGAGGTTACCAGGAGAGTCAGCCACCTCATCCAGAACCCCCTTCAAAACCCGAGCAAACCCAAGCCGACACTTAGGAGGGAGGAATTTCACCGAACGAAGGCCCAAAGAAAACAAACGATCAAGCGAAGCTATAGACCACTAATCAAGCTCAACCCCAGCATCAGACACGGAAACAGATGGAGACGGAGCAGGGGGTCTAGGGATATCCTGAATAACGAAACGGACAATACCATCACCACAATCTGGAGGGTCTACAATATCACCTCCTACATGCTGACATCTAGAGCGAAAGGCATGGGTGCTAAGACAGACACCGCAAAGACAAACCCCCATCCGCTTCAAAGTAGTCTCGGCATTAGTATAAACAGTCAAACTACTAGCAAGAGTTTGACGTGTAAGACTCGCAGCCCCGTCACGACAATGCCAATCCTGAAAATGATACCGCCAGGAGGATTTTACGAGACCCCTACCGTTACCGTTCGGACACCCATGCAAAAGCGAAAAGGGACACTGAAAACGGACTAAGGGAGGCATGAAGAGGATAAAGTTATCGACACCCAAAACCTCACCAACAACCTGCACGAAAAACAGTGTAGCCGACTAAACGCCACCATGAGTAACACCACAACCACGGTGCAACCACTAGAAGTAAACGGCCCAAACACGAAACCAAGCAACAACACCACCCAAGCAGCAACAATGGCTGCTACAACCACCGCAGCAGACCAGAACGGCAGGAAAGGGACGGGGTAGCTGGACAGCGCGCAAAACAGGAAGAAGGAAAAAATAATAAAAAAGGAAATAAAAGCCCTAACAGCAACCGGAGCCTTAGCACAACCCTAGCAAAACACCAGAACCACCCACCCACCGGTAACCAATTCAAACCGCTCCTGTACCACCCTAGCGCCGGCGTCGACCACCGACGAAAAGAGAAAGAAACAGAAACCGTACCGAAACCGCACGACGACTCGAAGAGCCGGCGAGGAACCGCAACCCAGGAACGCCGGCGGGAAAATGGTGACAGCCTGAAGGAGGGTCGCCAGTGATCAGAAAATACCAATGAAGGGAAGGACGAAGGGAACTCCGACGCGGCAACCTGCAACACTCACTCACCGAGAAAGACACCACAAGCCACTGTATGAACGCCGACGACGTGAGGTCACCGGCGAGAGGATGAGTTGACGACGGAGACGTGAGGTCACCGCCGATGGCTGTAGCGTGATGACGGTAGAGCACGAACCCTAAAAACACCCTAATCGCACTCGCCTCTCCGCTCTCTCTTTTACTATTGTTATTATTATTATTATTATTATTATTATTATTATTATTATTATTATTATTATTATTATTATTATTATGTAAGAGAAGGCATTAATAAAAGGTAGTCTAAAACACAAGGTAATATAAAATATTTTCCACTTTATATAAAATGGTTTGTTCATAGTTCATACATTATACTACGGTTACATTACGATAAAAAATAATCCACATATTACAATTTTTTCTAACCATTTATTTCCATATAATCATAATCCTCATCTACTTCATCTTCATTATCAATATCACTGTCGACAAAGAATCCATAGCCTCGCCAAATATTTTTGACTATGTTGCTTCGTACCTTATACACGGTCGTCTTCCACTTTTATCAAACATGCCCGAATCTAATGTTCCTTAAATGTTCATATCATGTTGTATAATTTCAAGAGCGTGCATTCTTATAGAATTATGGAAGGTGAATGTAGAAACAATGATCGATATTTGATACTTATATGATATTTGGGGCATGATTTCTAACCCTTCCATCTTTTCTTTAATTGATCAAACGTCATTTCAACTTTCATTCTCGATGATGAATGTCGATAGTTGAAGTATTCTACCATTTCTTCAGGCAGACTATGCTTGTATTCGGGCATATGGCATTTGGGTGAGTGTGTATAAGATCGTTTGATATTAATGAGATTATAAAAAGAACAGGGCCTTATCCTAGTACAAATTCTAAGTATAGATATCTTAATATCTTATCTTATAAGATCATTTAGACAGGGTGAATGAGAAATATAGAAGATGAAAAAAACCGAACCATATTCCTTATGGCATTTCGGCTCAAAGCATGAGTCAAAAATGGTACGGTAGCTTTTCTGTACTTAACCCATGAACCAACATATGTCGATTCTAGCGCATTTTGTCCTTATTCATGCGCATCTTGGAAACCTTCCGAGGAGATCACTCATCTTAAGACTACTCCAACAAACATGCTTAACCGTGGAGTTCTTATCATGGGCTACCAGAAAAGAATGTACATTTTGTTGATATGAGTAGTACGTTCAATTTCTTTAAGCACTAGTCATTTAAGCTTACCAATAAATCTCTTCAATCACAGTGGGGCATTACTATTACCCCTCACTTGAAAAACGAAACGTCCTCGTTGCTCCTGAGAGGATAATCGCTAACCCAGAATCCTCTCCCGCTAGGTGGGTGATCACATTGGAGCGTATAATAGTTGCCTTCAATCACCTCACAATCACATGGTTGCTCTGATACCATGTGCACCACCCTAACCCAAGCCCTGAGCCACGAGCGATTACACATGGTAGCTCTTAGAGTGTACTTGGGTCACAAATCAACACGACTCCCCAATTATGTGAATCTCGGGAACTTTACACAGGGTACCCATCCTGAGACTACTCTCCAACAAACACGTCTAACTATGGAGATTTTATCATGGGATTTCAGAAAAAAAAATGCATTATATGAGTAACATTTTCAATCTATTTAAGCACCAATTACTTAAATTTATTAATGAATCTCCTCAATCTATTAGTCTTATAATCCTTCGAATTATCTCACTGCACAAATATCACCGAATCCATTACCAACATCTATATAATAACATAAAAAGCCTATATTGAATAGTATTAGAGTGACACGTGGCGAATTATATTAACATACTAGAATGACACGTGGCAGTTGACACACTACATTGACATGCTAAATTATTTTTTTTATTTAAAAAAAATGTAAAAATAGAAAATGAAAAGACAGGGTAAATAAAAAGTCTAGATTTAATAGTTACTTAATAACATGTGCTCACTACATTTAAATGTTTAACCAATTTTTTATTATTATTTAAAAAGAAAAGTAAAAATAGAAAATGAAATGAATAATATATCTTTTCTAATCCCTGTTGTTTTATCTATATACGTACCTCATTGAATTTATTTTTATTTTATTAAACGTTACAATAGTTTAAAGAAAATGAGTGATGAATATTTTAGGTCTTAAATATCATAATTATTTCCAAATTAGAAAAATATAGAGGTATCTAAACTATAATTAATATTAGATATTATTTTTGTTACTAATACAGAGTATCAATAAGGTTCGATTAACAAAATTATCACTTTGACGTTGAATAAAAATGATATTATTTGGTTACAAAAGTAATAAGAATGAGAATAGTAAAATAATATGTTACAATAAAAAAACACTATTATAAAATTATATAAATATCAAACTACTACAAAACGTACTAAAATATATTTACGTCAGCAAAAATTTATTAATAAAATTTTTTAAAAATTCCGTGATTTCACGGGAAACTAAACTAGTTAGACATGTTAATAATGACTCCTTTAATTAGTCGCCATTTGGTGATTACATCTGGCACAATATAATCATTGTTATTGTCATGCTTATCTTTAAAGTCCCTCAAGCAAGCTAAGTAGCTAACAATGGTGTTGAAAACTTGGAATAGATGTTCTTGGTGATTTAGGATGTCATGGTTAGTGGTTTAAGAGGATGTTTGGAAGGATAATAGTTGTTTTAGTTTATTTAGAGTAAATCTCATAATTCTTTTAACTATCCTAATGTATTTAAAAAAACCAAAATATATTTATTTCAAAATATCAAAACATGTCTCAATAGCAATTGATTGAGAAGTAAATTGAGAACGAGTGGGAGGATAATGATTTGTGGTTTGTGGTATTCTTAGACCATGTTCTTTTGGACTAAAACGGATATGATTTGAACCTAAATTTATAGGATCCCAATTAAATCGAACTAAATTTATAGAATCTGAAATAAACTTATAGGATCTAAAATGAACTGAATTTATAGGATCTAAACTTAACTGAACTTATAGGCTCTGAACCGAACTTATAGAATCCAAACTTAAATTACGTTAATTTTATTTAACTTAACTATTATTGTTAATAATGTTATTGTTATTGTTATTGCTCCTGCCCCTGCTCCTGCCCCTACTCTTATTACTGCTACGGCTGCTATAACTACTACTGCTACTACTATTAGTCTATTACTACTATTGATGCTGGTGGTGCTGCTACTGTTGTTGCTCCTCCTACTCCTATTACTTCTACTCTTACTCCTCTTAGGCCCTGTTCTTTTCGGCTAAAACGACTTGAATAGAATTGATTGGAGTAGAGTTTAATTGAATTAAATTGAGTGGAACTGAGGTGAAGTGAATTTAGTTTAATTAAAAGATAATTTTGTGGTTAAAAAAACTCTCTCTTCTCTCTAAAAAAAATCTGGCCTCCATCAATCAAATCCAGGGCTTCCATCGACTATCAATTTTTACTATGAAACCTTAGGAATTAATCAATAAAAGTCTCCTTTTTGGTGAGATCCGTTCGTTTGTCTCTATTTTCGGATTTTTTCCAGTCCTTGTTATTCTAGGTTTTAGTTCTATTGGAAATATAGATACGAGCGTCATGGTCGTTTCTTATTTGGTGAAGATGCGGAAGATCGGTTTCGTAATAGATCGTTATATGGTATTACATATCTTGTCGATTTGCTGGTTGCACTCAATTTGATCAGATGAAATCGTCTCTCGTCAAGGCTCAAGATCCTACGATCCTCTTGTGACAAGTTGTTTGCGGCGATATGATAGAGGACCTAGGGATGTCAATGGGGTGGGGCGGGTGCGGAGGGGGGGTCAACCCGCGTCCGCCCCGCGAACTATAAATGCGCACCCACGCCCGCCCCGCGACCCGCGACGGGTTGAATGAACCTTTCAAAATAATCCCCGCCCCGCGGGGACCCGTTGACCCGCCTATCTCCTTAAGAAAAGTAAATCGTAAATCTAAAATATAATAGTCGTACTACTTATAAAAATAAGTTTTCGCAAAATGGCTTAACATTCAATTAACTAGAGTCCGTTGAGCCATGAAGCGATTTTACATACAAATATACCACGAAACACATGCACAAACAGCAGCTCAAATTCTGACAGAGTACTAGAAGAGTAAACAAAACTACACAACAAATGAACATTGTTCAGTTCTTCATCTTCAGTGATTAGTTTGATTACGAATACGAAATACTGAGTAGTGAATTACTGATTATTGCCTTATTGGACTATTGGGTAGGGGTTACTTACTTGTTTGGACCTTATTGGACTATTGGGTAGGGGTTACTTATTTATTAAAAGTTTTTTTTTTAATCTTTTAAGTTATATTTTTTTATGTATATATATTACTATTAGATATAATTATTTATTAGGTGGGTATAAGCGGGGCGGGGCGAGCGGGGTGGGTGTGGGGTGGGTCTCATGTGATACTTGCACCCGCCCCGCGAACCGCGACGAATGATGCTTTTGAAACCCATCCCCGCCCCACGACCCACCAAATCATTACCCGCACCCGCCCCACGTGGGACAGGTGCGGGGAGAGACCCGCTAAGACCCGCCCCATTGACCCCTAAGAGGACGTGCTTTGAAGCAATTCAAGTTTACAGATCTTTCTTTGAACAAGATTTTATTCTATTTGATTATAGTCGAGTTGTATCCTGTCAAATTACACATATGTTGTAGATGTCGTATAACTATTTATTAATGAATTGATCTCTCTTCAAAAAAAAAATTGTTAATTTTGTGAAGAGATTAACTGAATATAATTGATTGAACGTAAATAAAACCTAACGAAATACAGCCAAGTAAAATTGAAACGGTTGAAATTAAGTCAGAAAGAATAGGGCCTTACTGCTGCTGCTGCTACTACTACTACTCCTACTCCTCCTACTCCTCCTACTCCTCCTCCTCGTACTGTTGTTGTTGCTGCTACTGCTACTACCGCTATTGTTACTGTTATACTACTATTACTACTGTTGCTTCCGATACTACTACTGTTGCTATAAAACACGAACTTTTATTAAGATCAATCAATTTTTTACAAGAAATTAGTCGGCAACCAGAAGATAACATTGATAAGAAAATATAGTCGAAAACACAAGGTAAGATAATAACATTTTTCCGCTATATATACATTCGCTTGTTCATATATTATACTAAGATTGCACTATGATTAAAATAATGAGGAGTGATACTTTTGTTTTAAAAATAATAATGTATATACGAATAATTAATGTCAAATGTTTTTGTTATCGTTTTTTAAAAATAATATTGCGTATATAACTTTTTTGAACTGAATGTATAATAACTGAACTTATATGATTTGAACTGAACTGAACTGAAATTATAGGATCTGAACTGAACTTATAAGATTTGAACTGAACTGAACTTATAGGATTTGAGTTGAACTTCTATGATCTAAATTGAACTAAACTTATATGATATAATATGAACTGAACTTATAGGATCTAATCTGAATTGAACTTATAGGATCTTATCTAAACTGAACTAATAAGATTCGAAGTATGCTTAAATTAAGTGACTTTAAGTCCGAAAGAATAAGACCTTAGCGTTGTCAAGGAGGTTAATGATGGACATGCAGACATCAAGAAGTTTAAAATTGGTGTCATAATGAATCATTTGATGGTCGTAGGTGGTAATATCAAATGTAATAGTATACTAGTGTAGGGCTCATGCAGATACACGGTATTTTAGATACGGATATTAGAGAATTTAACAATTAATCAAACTAAAGCAGTTACCTTCATTTTGAAATAAAATGGTAAAAGAATTCATATATATTTCCAAGGAGATATTGTTTTGGTAAAAAAATGTACCTAATTACGTATGTGGTGCGTGGGTTAAAATGACAACCAATTTGATCGTGCGCTTATAAAAATAAATAAAAACGTAAGAGAAAAATGACACGAATAGCTTTTAGTGACGCGAAAAAACCCAATGGGGGAAACAACCGCGGGGGGACGGAATCCCACCAACTTTGTATTAAGATCGAGAGAAGGAATAAGTGTACAATTGTAATGCTCAAATAAGTATTTGCGTAAGTAATGTATACAATTTTGCGTGTTTATCCTCAGGCTAGCTGCTTCTTATATAGTCTTCAGGACTAGGTCAACTTCTGGCCTAGACTTGCTTCAGGAATCTCGTGAGTAGTTGAGGGAAAATAGGGCTGAAAGTTTTGTACTTCTCTTTTACACTACTTTTACCTAACGGCTTGATTCTCAAACAAGAAATTTCTCTTGTTTCTTGGGCCTTTGCTTATTCTGCTTTCTTTTCTTCATGTTGGGCCTAAGTCACAAATAGTGAGATTTTGGGCTAAATAATTTCCCCCAAACTGTTTGTTTAAGAGTAGCTTTGGGCTGATGTTGGGGCTGTGTCATGAGGTCTGCGTGACAAGACTTATCTGAGGGAGGCATGACCCATGTAAACATGATCAAGGGCTTGTATGAGGGAGATGAGACTCTTACAAAAGTCATAAAATTGGTTAATATAGTCATGAAAAGGCTCATCTTTATTTTGTGGGAATCGGAATTTGTCATTCATTATGTGAGGCCAAAATTATTTCATTAACTTAGCTTTATTACCTGGGAAAGGCATTATAAATACAAGAAAACCGTGAAAGCGGTCCCAACGAAGAAGTGTTTCCGGGACAAAATAAAACAAGATAAAATTCAACAAATCACAAAGCAACAAAACCGTTCTCCCTAGCAAGGGCGCCAAAATTTGATCGAGATAGTCGTGTACCAAAATCAATGATAATTTACCCTAGTGTTGGCTAACAAATTAATGTAGTAAGGTAAGAGTCGAACACAAGGAGATGGAAGTTGTTTATGAAATGTTATGGTTATAATTCTATCTATGTCGGTTATGATTTGTTTGTTGGTTGGTTGATAGACTAATGTGTAAACAATATTGATTAAAAGATCTAGGGGAATCGGGTCACACATGCATGCAAAATATGTAAATGCCTATATTAAACTAAAAATGCATAATAATGGTCAATGTTTAGGCCTCGCGACAACCACCGCTCGATATTATTGTCGGCCAAAGAACGGTTCTAACGAGCTCTTGCTATGGCTAGATTCTTTACTATAACATGCTTAGTCTAATTCAATTCCGTGCATCTCAACTTATTATAGAAATGAATTAACATATTTAATTTAGGTTTGTGATCAATAATCTAAGATTAGAAAAAACATAACAAGCATGCGATAGAACACTAAACATTATTATAGCATCATAATCAAATATATACAAATGTTAATTAAGCATCACTTCCTTACTCTCTAGACTAATGAACTACTCACTCATGATAGAAATTAAAATGCTAATAAATGTTAAGGAAAATATAATTATAAACCTTAAGAAAATTTGTAAAATGGTAAAAGTATAAAAATGATAAAGATATGAACTAAACTAATAACAATATGAAAATGCTAATAAACTAAGAATGGAAAACAAAATGTAATAACAATACGAATACCAAAAGTAGAATTACAGTAATGGAATGAAATGAATTTTAGCATGAAAACCAACGTAACAACACGGAAAATTCTAAAGGAAAGATTATATTAAAATATGGAAATTTTAGAATTTGATTACAATCTTAACAAAATGCTGACTATTGAAAGATTGTGTAAATGAAAACTACAAGAGAATAAGGTGAATTGTGTAGGATAATATAGAATAGATATAAGTTTCATTTCCATAAGCACCAGATATTACACCCTTTATATCGGGGTAAAAGCCAAAACGTAAATGACATTAATTAACGGTAACCCCGATCGGGGTCGTGGTTTTCTGAATTAAATACCTTAAACGCCATGTTAAATGCTTATGAAATCCGATGTTAATCCTTAATGCACTTTAATTCTTCGTAACTTTTGATCTTTTGAGCTTGCATTTGACATCCAATATTGCTTCATATTTATTTGGGCTTCATTTAACTTTTGTCCACCAACTCAAGCCCATTTTGTGATGCTCGGGATTTTTCATTTCTTCCCAATATACTCCTACATGCATGGTAAAGTCTTGATTCTATTTGTTTTGTGAACTTCGCCGTTTGCTCAAATGACGCGAATAAGCTACCGAATGCTTAATTTCCAACAAAATGCAATGAAAACATGCAATGCACCTAGAACGGGATTAACTCACAAATACACTAATAAAAGTGTAAATAAACTGTAAAACTGAGCTAAATTATGGAGTAAAATCCTATATAAAATAGATATATCACATATATTGACCCCTTATGTGTTGTATAACCTACGGTAATCCATTGGGGAATGGTGAGCAGATGTCTAGCAGGTCTTGAGGTGCGTGTTTGCAGGATTGGAGGGGCATCAACGAGTCTACTATTTTAGCGTACGTTGTTGTTTAGACATTCGTTTATTTAGTTTGAGTTGCACTATCTTTATAGGTTTTGGATTTGGTAATATTCTAATAAATAATATAAAAACGTAAGACAAATCATCACACTACACCATTTCATTTTTGAGGTAATTTTAGCAAGTCACCTCATCATCATTATTTAAAAAAAAAACTATTGCATTTACAAGCATTAAATCCATAGCAAGTTTTTAAATAGCATAATAACCAATAAAGTTTAGACTCTTAATTTTTAATAAATTTAACAACAATTAATAAATCAAAATGCATCCTAAATTTAAAATTTATGTGTTTATTGTTAGAAAATTTTAAACCCCAAATAAAAAACACATCATTGTAATTTTACATCATGCAACTATTTTGTTTTGCTATGAAGATTAACTTATATACATCTATCTATACAATATAATCTAAAGGCTAATTACAGTAACCTTTTTAGCATTGCGTACTTGCGTGTAAAGATAAACTTTTTACAAAGTATTTATCTAAAAACTAAAACATTTTAATTATTATTTTATTTCACTCTAAAAAAATATTAAAACGTAAAATTGTTAGGTTATTAATAGCTTCTAATTAATACACTTTTTACCTTTCTTTTGTCTATAATAATTTTTAGAATTTATCTAACGTTTTATCTAAAATATTAAAGTTCTGTTAGAATATAAAAAATAGCCTATTTATTCCGTAACCATAAGTGGAAAAATATATTGTATAAACAGTATACTTATACAATATAATTAAAAGGCTAAATTAAGTAGTTTTTTATCATCATGTGCCAAGATAAACTATTTATAAAGTGTGTATCTAAAAAAAAATTATTATTATATTTAGAAAGCCGTCTAAAAAATTATTAAAGAGAGAATATTAAAAGGGTGAAGTTAATAGTTTCTAATATACTTTTGACCTCTTTCTCTCAATAATAATTTTTAGAAATTATCCACATAAATTGTAACGGTTAATATTCCAACAACTTATCTTCGACATTAAAGTTCTTAAAAAATATCAAAAGTAATAAATCTAGTCCCTTATCATTAGTGGAAAAATATATTATATAAATAGTTTCAAAAGGGTAAAAATATTCATATATAAAAGCGGTCACTACTTTATTTATTTTTAATACTCCAATTTATTAGATTTTGTTGCAAATTTTGATCCTTGGTAGTCTATTATCGTAGATTTTTATTTTATTTTATTGATATTTAGAATAATGATAAAGAAAAAGGATAGACTTAAACATAAATTATTTGGCAGGTGAATTATTAATGGAGGAGCTGCACCAATTTAGACTTAGAAATGGTTCTTTCTTTTTAACAAAATGAAAGAGAATATTGGTACGTAACGGTTTTATTGAACCTTTTTCCTCGTGTTAATTTGAAATTTTTGTATGGTACATAATCTTTTAAAAATAGTTTTTATTAAATTTGTTTATGAATGCCAATTTAATTTTCAATGATGTTGATAATATTTACATACGGAACAACATATAAAACTTGAATTTTGAGACTAATAATATAATTGATTAATTGTGCATATCAAGCATTTTTTATGCTGATTTTATTTTTTGCTTTATATTAGATATTGTTTATGTAATAGGGAGTATGATTATATTTATCTACAATGCCTTTTCTTTTTATAATGATTTGGCAAGATATTTAATTGTATATTCTATTTAGTTTATGTTTAACGACAAATATTTGCACATCCAATATAAATATGTAAATTAAGTACAAATTATTAGTATAAACTAAATTTGAAGATTAGACTAATTGACTAAAGTATAACCTCTATATACATAATTTTTTTGATATCAGTAACAACTTTATACTTTTTTTTTTTTTTTTGATAACGAGGGGTTTAATCCCCCCGGGCCCATGCATTCCCGCACCACCACATGGACCATGTAAGCCACCCCCTTCGGGAGCTGCAGTGGCCAAGTGGTCATCGCCCAGCTGGTAATCGAACCTGAGACCTCTCAACTCCTGCATTTCTGCAAGCTTTAAGGTTTAAAGCTGTTACCACTGGACTAACACCACTTGGTTAACAACTTTATACTTAACATTATACAAGTATTTTCATATATTCTTTTTTCCGTCAACTTGACAATAAATTAGCATTAGCTGTTGTCAGTATATTTTTATTTAATTCTTAAGAAAGAAGAATAGAAGATAGCTAGATAAAAAAAGTAGCTCATTTTTCTTCTTTCGCTAAGCAACTTATAACATTAGTTCAATTATTTAAAGTGCATTTTATGATAATTTATTAATTAGTACCTCTATTTTAAAAGAATTGAATTTTGCAATGATTATTATAATTATATTGGTTTTGTTTATTCTCTAATATCCGATCTGATTTGTATATACGAAAATTCACCAAAGTTTCATTAGTAATTGATAGGCTCAAATTAAAATTTCAATATGCTATGGACCTACACAATTTGTTTATTAATTAGATTGAATTTGTTGGCAAAAATAAGTTTATAAGTTTTACAAGGTTAAACCACATATTAAATTTTGAAATAATATCTATGTAGTCGTCATAGTGAGATTAACACTCATTTTTCCAAAATATATATAAAAAAGTAACAATTCTCTTGTGCAACGGTCTTCTCGTATTATTTTGATAAATATTTGTCATTTTACGATAAGTTGTGACCACCTTGATAAAAATGTTTAGTTTTTAGTCCTAAAAGTGGTTACTATTTACCTAAAATGGTCACAAATTATCAAAAAATGGTCACATTTTTCAGGTCGCACGTACGATGTTTGATGCCAGAATTTGTGAAAAAAAAAATCTATATTAGTTATAAACAAAAATAATTGATAACTTATACACATGTGAGACATCCAATTCTAACCCGTGTATTGCACGGGTATAAAAACTAGTTTTACTTAAAACATCATTTATTTTAGTAAATGTTTCATTATTATGGTAACTTTGATATATACTACCTCAAACAACCGAGATAGTAACACCTCCCTTTGCTAATGAAGGCCTTGATAAGGCTCTTTGGTAAATAAGGGTGTTACACGTGATCTATATTGGTTATAAGCCATCCAGACATGACTATTCTCTTTTTACAAACCAAGATGCACTTACAAACAAATTGGATATAGCTTTAGTGTATGTAGATGATATCTTGTTAATTGAGAATGCTTTGGATGTTTTGTTATTACTGAAAAAAGAGTTACATAAGAAGTTCACCATCAAGGACCTTGGTAAGATCGATGAAATATTTTTTGGTTTAGAAATTGGCAGAAATAGTACTGACATCGTCCTAGACTAAACAAAATATGCATAGGATATTATCAAGGACGCAGATTTTAAAGAATGCAAGGCAACTTCTTTTCCTATGAAAAAAGCTGGGTTGTAGCTCTCAACTAAACATGACAAACTTTTGTTAGATCCTAAAATTTACAGGAGGTTGATTGGTAGATTGTTGTACCTAAATTTAACAAAGTCAGACATTGTCTATAGTGTGCAGCACCTTAGTCAATTTTTAAGTAAGCCAAGAGAACCTCATTTGTGGAAAAATATCCGTATATATTCCCAATACTTTATATGCAGGATTATAACAAATTTATAGTGTGATTAATAGTCATAAACGAAGAACAAGATACAAAGATTGAGATTAAGAATTAACCTTCTGTCCTTGCAAAGGCCTAAGATCAGATATCAAAACAGATATCCTCCTAATCGTTGCACCCAAAATGTCCTGAGAAATACTTTTTTCCTGAGCTAGAAACTACAAAATTACTTTTAATTTTGTGTAAGATGAAAAGCTAGAGAGAGAGGGAGTAGTTGCGTTGGAACTCGTACCGCATAGAGGGGCGTGCCATAAGCTATTTATAGGGGTGGTGTTTGATAGTCCGTATATCTCTTAACCACCTTACCTAGTTTAAATAGGATAATCAAATCCGTATTTGATTCTACCTAAACTACTGCTTAAACAAATAACAAACTCTATCTTATGGCACTACCTATCTGACCGAAAATACTCCCAACTGGCCGAAAATTTTATCTGTTTCGACCTTAGTAACTGTTTTTATATTTACTTAAATTCGGTTATTAAGCTCTCTTTTGCGTAATGTTTTATCTTATAAATATCGTATATTTATAATCTAAACAATTAAATATAACCTTTTATATTTAACTGAAGCATTTAATCCTTATTAAATGATTTCATTACACACTAATTAAATATAATATTTTACATTTAATCACGAATTAACATTTTAATTCGTCTTAGCTAAAATTATTTAATCAGTATTAAATAATTATATCATAGTCGTATAGGGTATCAATATGATTACATTTTCATCTAATCATATCTCTCAGATTTCATCCTTTAGGTGTGACTCTTAGGGACCAGTTGATTACCGTCATTTGTATGACAATAACGTCAAACTTTCTAGCAAGTCAACCGTTATTGATAAACGTGAATCAACTGGCTAAAATACAAAGTATACCATGTATTCCTTTAAAAGATTTATACGTGTTGTCGCACTAACTGTTGAGGACACTAGCTCTAACATCATTATCAGGCAGCTCAACATCTTCTGAAGTATTTGGAAGGCAGTATTAATGTTGGACTTTTTTACTCTGCTGATTTTGCTCTAAGTTTACAGGTTTACGGTGATGTTGACTGGACATCTTGTTCATATACTTGTAAGCCCTTAAGTGGATATCGTGTGTTCTTGGGTAAGTCTTTTGTTTATTGGCCTGGAAAACAGAGAAGTAAGCAACTGTTAGTAAAAGCTCAACTGAAGTAGGGTATCGACGTATGTTATAAACATCCAATAAACTGGTTTGATTGATTGGCTTACTTAAAGATGTGAGGACCATGTAAGCCACCCCTTCGGGAGTTGCAGTGGCCAAGTGGTCATCGCTCCAACTGGTAATCGAACCTGAAACCTCTCAACTTCTACATTTCTACAAGCTTTAAGGTTTAACTTAGTTAACACTGGCCTAACATCACTTGGTTTGCCTAGTATTGTTATTCCTATTAAAATACTTGTAGATTGTAATTAAGTTAATTACAATTATGATATAACAAATTATTATTTTCAATGCTCTCTTAGTTTCCTCTTTGTTATTCTTTCACATTCATACAAACATCATACTAACATCGTATGATTATGATCTAGATTGATCATAGTTTATAGTTTATACTATTACATATCTGAAGATTAATCCCATTGGGAAAAATGGACCATACTTGGGCCAATCAATGTGGTTCGGCCTTTTAACATCTAAGGTTTGCTTCCTTAGTAAGCCAGTGGACTAATTTGTTTGCTACGTAGTTCAGAGCCCATGAAGAATAGGCCCATCGTGTGTGAACTAAGGCTTGAACCAGTCCACTTCATTCATGGACCAGCATATGGTCTTGCTTTTAAGCCTGCGTGTTAGCCCCGCATGAACCCTTTTTAAGAAAAATTGGGATGAAATATTCAAAAATCAAGTGATTCATCTATTTCAAAAGTTTTTCCCAATATACTCCATTTTCACATACACTTGAACTATAAATAAAATGGACTATAAAAATCAAGATTATTTTAACTTCATTTGCATATTTCCGTTGCTCAATTTGAATATATTATTATAGAAAAGAAGGTGTTGATTTAACTTAATCGAAAAAAAAATTATTTTAACCTTGAATATGTAGTATGTTAAAATTCGTGAGAGAAAGCTTTAAGTTTTAATTGTCCTACTAACTCAAATTAAGACTAAATCGGATGGTTAACATAAAAAAAGGAAAAAAAATAGACAGCATATCTTGCCTGTGACGGGCTAATCCCGTCACAAACTCGTGACCTCTGACAAAAAGGGAGAGGGAACAAGGTGAGACACCCGTCATGTGTTTTCCACTCACCTTTTATAGGTATTTTGTGAGAGAAAACCGTATTCGTATTCGTCACAAACTACCGTTGTCGCAAAATCACAAATGAGAATTTGTGAAAGGAAGGAGTACGTAAGACCGTTAGTTAACGGCAAACACACAAACATTGAAGTAACCTTATAAGTTAACTAAAGGGTTTTATTTAGATTAAAATATTAAATAATTAAATAAAACAACACAAAGCAATCCCAAAATATCACGATATGGTAAATTCACAAATTGGTCAACACTGAATCTCGTAACGAGATGATATCATCTTCCTTTTTGTTTACCTTTTTTCTTTTACAAATATTTTGTTTTTGTTTTTGTTTTTGTTTTTGTATGTTTATTATTACCTCAACATCATATGATAATGATTTCTTCATCTTTCAGCAGCCAAATGGAATGACACAAATGTGTTCTTAATTCAGACCAGGTTTTCAAGTACTTATTAATTCTATAATTAGTTTCTTAAAACTCATGTTACTTTCACCCCTTTTTATCCACCTTATTTTATACTTCCTCCATTCATATCCAAAGTGTAGTTTTGTTTTTTGCACAAATATTAAGAAATAGGTTAAAAAATTATTAAAAGTACAATTGGATGTGTGTAAGGTGTTTTTTTATTAATTTAAATGGGTGATAGTTGATTGATGGTGGGCCATTCAATGACATTTTGTGTAAATAATTGATATTCATAAGGACACTTTAGTAATTTTTAAGGCTTTAATAGGAAAGTGATAGTTTGGATATGAATGGATTAAAATGGAATAAGTGTAGATTGGATTTGAATGGAGGAAGTATATCACAAGTGTAAATGAGCGATGATTTAAGCGAAAGCCAATTGAAAAAATCTACGAAGTATTTGCAAATCTATGGTCCATATGCTGTAATTTTTTCGATTTAAAATCTCTATAAATTAAATACAAGTACTCTCTAAAATACAAAATACAGTATTATTTCATAACAAATACTTTCAATAATTTTTTTTACAGAATATATATTACAAAATCTAGTTACATATTTCTTTGTCATAACAGTATAGGTGAAATTTAGAGGGATGAAGTAGCATATATATAGTTGGGTAATTCTTCCAATTATTAAGTTAAATTGTTCTAAAATCATGTGTTTTACGACTCCTTAGACAATACGAATTTTTACATGCAACCAAACGACTCCTTAGAAATAATCATTCCAAATGATTATCACTAAGGACTTGTTTGATTGCAAGTAGAAATTCGTATTGCCTAGGAAGTCGTATAACACATAATTTTAGAACTTATGTCAATTAGAAAATATTATTTGGTTGTCAGGTAGAAATTGCAATTCTTGTAGGCATTCTTACCTACCTAAGGGAACTTGGGTAAGCCACTATCTCCATTATGGAGGAATTGAAATTCATGGAACTTCCAATTCATGTGAATTAAGGTAATCAAACAAAAAATTATCTTTTACAATTCGCGTGAATTAAAATTATTATACTCCCTCCTACCCAAAAATAATATCTCATTGTCCATTTCCGTCTATTCAGCAAAGTGTCCCATTGTCCATATTTAGTAACTTTTTTATTTGTTTTTTACCATTCTACCCTTACCAAATTCCATTTATTACCCACCCACCCATTACCCAATAACATAACACACTCTCCAATCTACATACCCCTATCCAACCAAAATATTAAACAACTAATATCTCATAAATTTGGTACTTTTTTAATAATGGGACAATATTTGTGGGTAGGAGGGAGTATTATTTAGTGGGTAACCAAATTTGTGCTATTAAAATGTGGGTCATATAATTATAAGTACAATTACATAATTAAGCTGATTTCTATTTCCAATTATCTCATCTAACATTATTTGTGCTAGTTTATATTGTTGAAACGGTAATTATATGTACAATTAGGTAATTAAGTTGATCTATATTTTCAGTTATCTTTTGCTCCGTATAATATTATTATTATTTGTGCTAGTTTTATATTGTGTAAGACGGTTATTAGGAGTTGTTTGATTCGCCATGAGAAAGATAAACTTTTAGGAAATATTAAATTTATATGAACTGAAAATCACGTTAATTGTGTAAATGTTATTTGGTTGCATGTGTGAACTTCAATTTATTTGGGAATTCCAGTTACCTAGGAGGCTCGCTAGGTAAGTCACGTTTGTCAATATTCGTTTTCTTTTATTAATATCTTTAATTTTCATATCGATAAAAATTATAAAACTTTGATATTCACAATGTACCCGGTAATACAATTTAAACAAAATCTCGCATGACTATCTTTTATGTTATACTCCCTCTTATTTAGCCTATTCTTCTCTCTTTCCTTATTGACGATAATCACATTTTCATCCCTCTTTCCTTATTTGGTAACTTTTGGGGCTAGTAAATGACTATAGGATCCTAGTTATGTTTTGTTATTTACAAATAATGTCACTCCCTTGGCCCACTCTTACCCACTCTCAATACATTATTACTTCTTTAATACATTCTCTTTCCTACATACAAATCAAAGTGTACCTTTTATTACTTCTTTAATATATTTTCTTAAAAATTGTGATTTGGGGTAGGGGGAAGTTTAGGGTGAATTGGAGGGAGTATATAAGAAGCTGTATCGAAAATTCATGCGACTTGTGAATAGTGTCCATAAAGCGAAACGTATAGAATTGATTGAAATGGAGGAAGTATTAGTTAGGAATTGAAGTTTCATAGGAAATTCTACTTCCTATAAATTGGGCAACCAAACAAAACTTCATTCACTCATTTCCCATGATTTCCCAATTTTCATGATTTTAAAAGACAATCAAACAACACTTAGTTTTAGGTAAAGCTTGAACTTTTAAATAATTATTAGCAACCTATTTGCTATCTATTTTGTAGATCACAAATTCTCATTGTAGACGGAGGGTATCCGTCACAAGGAGAAGACGGATACCATTTTGTCTCACAAAATACCCATTTAGAGGAGAGAGGAAAGCACATGGAGGTGCCCCACCTTGTCCCCCTATTCGTTTTGTGAGTGTCATTATCCGTCTCTCCACCCGACCCGTCACAAGCAAGACTAACCGTTTGTAGATTTAAAATGTTGCAAAAGTTTACTTTTGTAATTTTAGGCATTATTTTAAAATATGCTTATATAAAACCAATATTTAGGTAAGAATAACCCCATAGTATAAGACCCAACAAAATTACTTAATAAAAATATTAGTAAATAATACTTTATTTATTTTAGTAATCTTATGTTTTAAATTAAAAAACTTACATATTTAAATTTATTAGTTTTCACTATGAAGTATAAAATTATTAAAATCAAATCAAAAAGATTAATATCTCAATGTTTTGGATTGGATTTTTTACCTATTTAATTAGTTATATGCTATAAGACGGTCTTATACGAGAGAGGTTGAAAACAATCGGAAAATTAAAGAGTGACAAACTTTACAAAAATCCAAGCATCTCAATTTCGTGCCTTCTTTAAAGGTCTTTGTTGTCTTTACTACATCTATGCTTCGGAAAAGCCCACGCCTACCATCAAATACTAAGCAAAATTAAATAAAAATAAAAATAAAATAGAAAATCATATTAGAAACATTAAGAAAATGACGATCATGCAATCTCTTACACGCTTCACTTAATGACAATTAAAGATGAGTGAGAAACATAATTTTCTCATAATTTAGTGGTAGATACCGAGTCGATACAAGCGATCATTAATTCTTTTATAAAGCGGTATTATAATTTTTTATAATATTATAACTTGTTGGTTCTTTATTTTCAATATTTTTTTTTCAATTTTCATTAGTTTGAAGTATAATATTAACATTATTTTAGTTAAGACGATCTCTCAAAAGATGTTAGGTCTTTTTTTATGGTAGAAATAATTAAATTGAACTAGATTAAATGAAGATAACTAAAGTGAACAACATGAAACTGAACTCAACTAAATTAGAATAAAAGTTAATTTGTAAATAGTTGAGTTAAACCAAACTACACTGAAATAAAATGCCGTAAAATTAAACCCAACAAACATACCAATAATACGTGAATATCCTTTTTATGTTTTTTAATAGCATTGTCTCTATACCAATTTTATATTATGTCACTTTATAATATGAAAAATAACTTGCTCACCAATTATTGATAATACTCCGCCATGGTGTCATCTATTTATTATGATCAAATAAGGTACAAAGTGAATAATTTATAAAACAATGAAAAGACGCCGCCGAGGACCAAATTTCACCAAAAATTCCTTGAATTTGATGATGCATCCTTTCCATGCCTGTGAGCTGAAGAATAACCTGCAGACAATCCGACAAAACACTAAGATGTTAAATATCATTCCTCCGCGCCCATGTCAAAACCTCAAGAATTGCCCTTGCTTCCGCTTGCATAGCGGACTCAACATAACAGGACCTATATTCTTCTAACAGGACCTTTCCACCCGGATCATACAAACCCACCCCACAGAGGCCAACTCCCTACTCTTCCATGCAGTATCCACCTTAACACGATACAAACCATCATGATGTTGTTGACCGATCATGAAAAAAGGAACAGAGCACCTTATCCTTTGAATATCTATGTCGATTTCATCCTCCCTTCCATCACCAGTATATACCTAGAAGTGTACAATTTGTGAGATGACCCAACCCTCCTCAAGAGTCACTTTTCGGTCATTCCGTTAGCCTGAATTTACCTAATTCTCCCGCTTAATCGATCTGGTTCAAAAGTTTGCAACTTGCGCCGCCTCATGCATGCCAAATTGTGAAATTTTTATACCTATTTTTCATAGTTTGGCAAGCCATTATGAGCTAGGTAGCACCGAAACGGACACGGACACAATACGGCATCCCATGAAATTTAAGACACGGGACACGACATTTAAATATAATAAAATATATATTCTATGGTTATAAATAAGGTATAATTTTATTATTATCATGTATTTGAAGCTAAATCTAAACAAGTAAATGTACAATTCGACATTTACTATAACTAATTCTCATTTTCCCACCCAAACTCATCTTTTAATCGATCTTTTTTAAAATTTTATTCCCCGTCCAAACTATAATATGTTTAGCCATGTGTCCAATGAGTGTCGGGTGTCCGAGTGTTGAACACGGTTTCGGACACGAAACGACTAACTAGGAGAAGTGTCCGTGCTACCTACATTATGAGTACCCCGACACCACCACCAGTCCACCACCCCCACCCCACACAAAACCTTCACGAGCAGATCACGGACCAGACATGTTGTGGTTGACCGACCCGACAAAGGACACGCGGCACGCCCATGATCACCTCTAAAAATAATCGGTTTTATAACGATTTTAAAAAAAGATTAACGCTTTGTTCTTTTAAACCGAATTTCAGCTCATTTCAGTTCAACTTTATTCAATTCATGTTGATTTAGTTCAACTTTTCTATTCACAAATTAAGTCTTATCTCAGTTTAATTCACCTCTATTAAATTCAGTTCAATTCACCTCTATTAAATTCAGTTCAATTCAAACGGTTTTTTTCAAAAAAAATAGGGCTTAACTCTAAAATTCGGAGAACAAAAGTAGATAAGTTAAAAGTGAGGGAAATAGGTAAATAAAATAAATGAAAAAAGGGGAAAAAGGATGATTTAAAATGAAGGAAAGAAAAGGATAAAAAAGAGAGGAGAAGGAGGGGGTGTTTGGACAATAGTGTTGGGTGTGTCTTCCATATTTCCATGATCCAAAACTTCCATTTGAATGAATCTTCCAAACTTATAGTGAGAGAAATTCTGAATTTCTTACTAATTCTTAATTCCCCCTAACTCCTCACTTGCCTACTCTTTTTCTTTCTTCCTCTTCTTCTTCTTCTTCCTTTTTTTGGCTTCTGTCGGTAGACACTCATTTTAATACTTACTTCACCATTTTTAATTACTTTTCTTTTTCACTTCAATTTCACACTTATTATTTCTGTATTACTCTTACTATAACAACTATAATCATCACCAACTTATGGGTTTTTCTCAAATGACCCTTCTTTTTTCTGTTTTCTTCATAATATAATATAATAGTACCCACTTATGACTTATGTGATGAACTTGTAGGTTCATTTTTGACTTTAAATGTCAAAATAAGAGAATTATGTCTAGATCTTGATGTTTTATGAACTGGGTATTGCTTAATTTTTGGGTTTAATCTTTGGATTAGTCATTATTATGCAACTTTGTTCCTTAATTTGTTGGTTTTTTATGGAAATTTTGAGGTAAAAATGAGCTTTCTTAGTGGTTGTTACCAAATAATTAAGGTTTAATTTATTGGCAATGCTTTAAAAAAATTGAGGTGAAATATTTTGTTACAAATTTCTGGGTTTCTTACTTAATTTTGAAGATGCTGGTGAACTTGTTATGTGCACAACAAATTTCCTTAATCATATTGGGGCCTTTCAATCCATAACATATCTTTTGAGGTAAGAAATTTCATCCATTATGGTATTTTTTATTTATATTAATACTCGCTCCGTCACAATCATTTGTTTGCTTTCGATTAAATTCAAAATATCTCCCTGATAAAGAATAAAAAAGGCAAACAAATGATTTCGGATGAAGGAAGTATTTATATTGTTCATGTCACTTTTTGTATGAAGCTTGTGTTGTTTATAATTTATATTAGTGGAGTATATATATATTAATATTATTAGATCTTCTTCATTTTTGTTTCTTGTGTAGGTAAGAATAATTGTAATTGACAAGGGTTTGAGAAAGTTTGTTGTTATATTAGTGAATTAGTGTGATTTGGGGTTTGATTGGTGTTGATTTTGTTAACATTTTGCACCCATGATTACTTTTATGGATCCGAAGGATAAAGTAAAACAGGCTGATAATTGTTTAGATTCTCAATTATGGCATGCCTGTGCTGGTGGGATGGTACAAATGCCTCCTGTAAATTCCAAAGTTTACTACTTTGTTCAAGGTCATATTGAGCATGCTAGTGGGAATGTCGATTTTCGCAATTTTCCGAGGATACCTCCGTATGTTCTATGTCGAGTTCAGGATATTAAGTATTTAGCTGACCAGGAGACGGATGAGGTTTATGCTAAAATTCGGTTGGTTCCTGTGGGTAATGAGCCTGACTATGTGGATGATACCAGTGGAGTTCATGGGACTGAAATACAGGACAATAAACCCGCTTCTTTTGCTAAGACATTGACTCAATCTGACGCGAATAATGGGGGCGGGTTTTCCGTGCCACGCTATTGTGCGGAGACAATCTTTCCTAGGTTGGATTATTCGGCTGATCCCCCCGTGCAGAACATTATTGCAAAGGATGTCCATGGGGAACCTTGGAAATTTCGACATATATATAGGGGAACTCCAAGACGCCATTTGTTGACTACAGGGTGGAGTTCATTTGTGAATGCTAAGAAGCTCGTAGCCGGGGATTCTATTGTGTTCTTGAGGGCGGACAACGGGGACCTTTGTGTTGGGATACGACGAGCTAAGAGGGGGCTTGGTGGTGGACATGATGGGACGTCAGGATGGAACCCGGGACCAACTGTACTGACGTATGGCGCTTTCTCAGCTTTCCTGAGGGAGGATGAGGGTAGAATTGGAAGAAATGGGAATAATTCTGGTGGAAATATGGCAGGGAAGGGAAAGGTGAAGATGGACTGTGTTGTAGAAGCTGCGTCATATGCTGCTAAAGGGGAGAGCTTTGAAATAGTTTACTATCCTCGAGCAGGTACTCCAGAATTTTTAGTAAAGGCCGGACATGTTAAGGCTGCCCTTCAGATTCGGTGGTGTTCTGGGATGCGGTTTAAGATGCCTTTTGAAACTGAGGATTCGTCCAGGATAAGCTGGTTTATGGGTACTATAGCTTCGGTACAGGTTGCAGATCCTGTTCACTGGTCTGATTCACCTTGGAGGCTTCTCCAGGTACTGTCATCTTCAAATTTGTTATGCATCTTATAGTTGTCATGAGTACTGAATATTGGTTATCTTTATCTTTGTTGCTGTTCAAATCGATGTTTCTTAAGACTCCGCTAAAGGTATCTAACACATGTGCGTATCGGAATTGACTGGTTTTTGGGGTTTAGATTAAGCATCAAGTGTTACACCTATGTCAACATATAAGTGTTGGGAATGAGTATGCACAGTTCTACGGAGAGTCATAGTAACATAGGTTTGGAATCTGAATGACCTCCAATTTTTATTCTTCTTCACGCTCTTTCACTTTTTGTCCATTTCGTGTTTATTAGAGTGCTGAGGAGTTTAAATAGTGAGACTGGCTGGATTTACTTTATATTCAAGTATTAATTGATGTTTGGATTTCTTATGAAGAGATTAACTACCTAGAAAAATACTCCCATGTCTTTCCTCGGAATATCTATAATAAGTTCACTTCATTAAGCGACTTTTTAAAAGGTCTACTTTTCTACAACTGTTGTGGTGGAATATTGATGTGCCCGTCATAATCCCAATAAACAGAGAGCATCACTTCAATGCAGTAATCAGGCTAGAACGGAGTATTTGTTTTCTGTAACTGATGTATGCCTTTTGCTGACTTTGTGCAATAATTGTCTCGGCTAAAAACTTGTGCTTACCTTTGTATGGACTATGGAGTACTTGGGTAGGGTGATCCCTCTTTGGAATACGACTGGAGCTGTCACACAAATTTTCGGTACATAAGTTAACAAGTCTATTTAGCGCTTGTTGAAACGACTAAAATACCCTTTTGTGTGTGAAAGTTTGTACGCATAGGCAGTATTATACTCGTAAGTCTAAAGGTAAATTACCTATAGGTGTAAACAAAGGCTATAGCAAGAAAGGTTTTTACATTAGTGTATTGAAAATATTGAATATTTACGGGTTTGGGATAAAAAATACTTTTCTAGAATGTCAAATGATCTGGAATTCTGGATAGGAGAGTGACAGTACAAAGCAAAAATGTTGAAGTTGCCTTGCCTTGTGTACTCCGGAAATGTTCTTTAGTTCGAAGTCGGTAGACTCCGTACTATGGTGCTTTTGTGACAATACAGTACCCCTTGTGTTATTAGTTGCAATTTTCTCTATAAGATGCCATTTTCTTTGTAGTTCGTACAATAACAAATTGCAAGTATTGGATTCAGTGTATCATTTAGTAATTACTCCGTAGTAGGTAAAAGGAGTTCTCTTGCTAAAAACACCGAGTACAACCGTCTTTTCTGGGAATTCGTGGTTGCTAATAATCTACCGTCTGCAGGTAACATGGGATGAACCGGATTTACTGCAAAACGTGAAACGTGTTAGTCCATGGCTGGTAGAATTAGTCTCTAATATGCCTGCCATTCATTTATCCCCCTTCTCCCCTCCGAGAAAAAAATTCCGACTTCCCCATCATCCCGACTTTCCAATGGATGGACAACTTCCCGTCCCCACATATCCCGGAAACTTCCTTGGGCCGAGCAACCCATTTGGATGTTTACCCGACAATTCTCCTGCTGGCATGCAGGGAGCCAGGCATGCTCAATTCGGTCTTTCTTTGTCCGATCTTCACATGAGCAAACTACAGTCGGGTCTTTTTCCAGCAATGGATCCTTTGACCTCTCTGCCCAACCGACCTTCAAGTTCTTTGAGTTTTCAAAACCCTAATAATAATAATAATAATAATAATAGTAGTAGTAGTAATGATAACATTTCGTGCTTGCTCACTATGGGAAGTTCAAACCTAATTAGAAAAAGATCAGATGACACCAAACCGCATCAATTTGTGCTTTTTGGCAAAGCAATATTAACCGAACAACAAATGTCACTTAGCTGCTCGGGTAATAGTTCCTCGGAAGGCAATGGAGAAAAGACGGGCAATGTTTCCGATAATTCTGGGTCCGCTCATAATCCGGAACTTGATTTGGATTTGGAGACGGGTCATTGTAAGGTTTTCATGGAATCCGAGGATGTGGGCCGTACTCTTGAGCTCACATTGCTAGCCTCGTACGACGAACTTTGCAGCAGGCTAGCTAACATGTTCGGCATTGAGGGTTCAGACATACAAAGCCGTGTCATTTACAGAGATGGGGCCGGTTCATCCAAACAAATTGGAGATGAACCGTTCGAGTAAGTTTCCTTCCTATTTCTCCTTCTATATCACTGTCTTATCCTCATTTGATTGTAATGGCCAAACGACATTGACTTTGACTGATATATTATTACAATATACTGTACAATAGTTACTAGAGTCCATTCCCTCTTCCATCCAGCTTATGACAGTCTGAGATAATACAAATCCTTATGTACTCATTAGTTTACTATAGGTTGTGAAACCGTTCCATATAAGTATGATTATATTGATTACACTTTCGGACGTGCACTGTTTTGACGATGATTTACTCAAATTTGCAGAGAATTCATCAAAAAAGCCAAGAGGCTGACGATATTAATGGATTCAAGCAGCGATAATGTAGGAACATAGAGGCATCTATGGAGGCAAAAAATAAAATTATCTGAGCTCAATTGTTCAGGTGATCTTAAGATCTCTTTTCTCGATAACTTGTAATTGTTGCAAATATTGGAGGGACATATTTGAACCAGTTTTGGATCTCCTAAGTCGACTCTTAATATATATATATATATATATATTCAATGTCTTTCTATAGATCTCATAGCCTTTTCAACATTCAATATACTGAATCACTTAATACTTAAGTTGATGTCCTACTTTCTGTTACGACGTTTTGCCAAAGCTCCAATCTTCGACACCCGGGCACCTTAATTTAAACTACCACATGACGATTTTTCACTATATAGTCGGTTTGACAATTGGGATTTACGCAGTCTTGCTCTCGTATTAGACAAGGAGACTTAGGAAAACCCGAAAGACGGGACTTTTCCAAATTGGTTGCATTCAACGTATCCAAAGTGTGAGTATAGGCTGAGTGAACAGTTAAGTTGGATGTAATATAATATTGTCCAGACAAATGGGAGACCAGAAAGGGTACATGTGAGTATGTTAGTTGTACTAGCAACAGTATACTCTTCTTGTGGCAATAAACCAACTGAAGTTACTCAAACTCCATGATTTCATTATTGATAGTGACACTCAGAAGTATTGTTCCTGTTTGTCAGATTTTTATTGCAAGTTAAAATGACATTTCATAGCTTATCCCACACACTTTTTGAAACTATTCGACATCAATCCGTATTCAACTGTCTGGTTCACCTATTTTTATGCATTCTGCATATTTTGGCTATAATCATGTGTCGGTCTAAATATCGTATTTATCTCCAAGTACCGAGTGTTGGATCTCAAACCCATTATATCACATTATGATGTGTCGGTCTAAATAATGTTATTAACAGCGACCGTCTCTCTAAAGTTTTTGAGATCAATAATTATCATCTAAGATGTTGAATAATGTACTTTTTTGTTTTCCGATGCCCTTTTATTTTGGACTTTAAATTTTTCGAGGTTTTCTTAACTGAAATTATTGGAGCTGAATTAAATACAAAAGGACCTAGATTTTTCTAAAGGGCATGTTTGTTTAGACTTAATTTCAGCTCATTTCAGTTCAGTTAAGCTTCATTCAGTTCAATTCAGCTTCATTCAATGGTTGAGCTCATCTCTGCAAATTTACTTTAGTTCAGCTTATCTCTTCACATATTTACATCAATTTAGTTTAGTTTAGCTGAACATTAATAAGTTTAGTTCACTTTAGTTCAGTTTAGTTCAACTTTTTTCAACTGAAAAAAATCAAATCTGAATTTATTGAGCTAAAGTAAACTTTTAAAAAGTGACTTTAATAAAAAAAAAAAACGTAGATAAATATAGAATTTGTGTTTATAAATAATAATATTAATAGACGATGGTTTAGTGAATGAAAATAGTAGATAATTGGACGATGTTATCTCATAATTTGTGTTTGAAAACAAGAATTGTCAGGAAATAATGTTGGTAAGGAGAACAAAAATGCTTTACAGGTGGACGATGTTTGGCTGCTAAAGAATAGGAAAAAGAAAACAGGAAGGGAAAATGTAAAGAAAAAAAAAAGAAAAAAAAAAAAAGAAAAAGAGAAAAAGAGAAAAAGAGGTGAAAAATGAAAGGCGTGGACAAAGGGAAAAGATGATCACAGAAAGACCGTGAGTGGCCTAACATTTGCTGACACATCGGAAGTTACCATTTCAACATCTCATGTCTTTTGTTTCTTGCCCCCACCTTCTTCGCATACACTACATGTCAACCCTCTTTCTCACCTTCGATACTCACAAATTCTTGCTTTCAAACGAAACATATTTGTTTAAAGCAATAAAACAGATTAAATATCTACCACTTTATATATAAGATAAAAATATAAATTTTAAATATTAGTAAAAAGACTTGTTTTACCTATGCAGGGTATATTGGACCTGTTTTAGTTCTAAATGGTTACATCCATCTTAAGGAAGACTTATTGTTTGATCATTTATTACTCTTAACCAACACGTTGTAGCCTAATTAGAGTAATAACAATAGTAGAACTTTATATAAAGTTCTTGATGTCACATTAAAATACATCAATTTCAATTTTTATGAACTTTTGTTCACAATAGAAGAACTTTATATAATATTTTTAGATGCAAAAAAACTATAAATGAATAACGTTAAATGAGTTTTTACATTTTATAAAGTTATATTAATTGGGTATTCATTTTCCAATAGTTATCAACTTTGTTCTTATTTTAAGGGAGATCCTTTAAAATAAAGTTTTTGGTAACAACCTCGATGCTAAGAACTACTATTACAATTCCTCTTAGTAAAAAAGAAGATTTAGTAAAATATATATTTTAAGTTTGAATTGACCAGCCATAATGTTATATAGGATTAATTGATAGAAATACTCCGAACTATGAGTGAACTGCTCAAAATACTCTAAACTTTATTTTAACTACCAATATAACCAACTAATACCCTCATTTGCTATGAATAGAATTTGTTGTTTTTTTAACTTATTGTAACATGTTTTATTGGTGTGATTAAGTGAATAGATTAACAAACAAATAAAAAGAGAAAGACAGGTTAAAGAAAGATTAGAAATTTCCTCACTTATTTAGCTGGTAACAGGTCATATATTATAATAAAAGCGAATGAGAGCATTAGTTGGTTATATTGATAGTTAAAATAAAGTTTGGAGTATTTTGAGCAGGACATTCATAATTCAGAGTATTCTTATCAATTAATTCTATTATATATTGCCCATATAACTCGTTAACACAGAAATAAAACAATCCTAGATATTCTCTTTTTTATTTGTGTGCTAGCCTTTATATTTTTCTAAACTAAATAGTGGTAAAAAGAATAAAAAAATATATACAAAATTAGATTGATTTCTTAAGTGAGTATTGTGACTTGTGGGAGACAATTTCATAATTAGGTTATCGTGTGATTACATAGAGTTTGCGTGTAAAAATGATCACGATCAACTATTAAAACGATATTAATCATTCTGAAGTGTGTACTAAATAGTCCAAATTTAAACTCATTTATTTTAAACAACTAGTTTAGCACCCGTGCAAAATTGCACGGGCATGTAAAAAAACTATATAAGTAGGTATTTAAAATTTTTATAGTTATAAAATTATTTCATTTAAATATAAATGTACAATATTTTACACATACAAATAAAAGTATATTAATTTTAAATTCAACGTACGTTTATTATACTTTTAACATTAAATTAAAGGGTACATGGTTCACTGACATCGGCACATCCCTATTTTGATTAATAATCAAAATACACATGATTAAATAATTAAAACTAAAAGTTACACTTAAAAAATAAATATCGTATGTTTTTCATATGTTCTTAAATTAATACAACAATGTTCGTATAATTATTAATGACATAGAAGGAATATGCTATGTATAGTTAACTCTTATTTCAATTTAGTTTGGTTCAATTTAGTTTCACTACGATCAGTTTAGTTCAACTATTTTCAGCAACAAAAACAACAGAGTGTAACACCCGTTACTAACCATATTTTTGGTGAATTACATATACACTTTTACTACAATGATTTTAAACTAAATTAATATAAATATTTTTAACCAACACCCTTAGTAGAACATAGTTATGTTGAAAACGACTCATTAGTAATTAGCTAATTGTGTTATTTAGAACAACCAATATATACCCTCGTAAGAAAATGTCCAAAAACTATAAGTTTGATACTTATATAATTATATGTATATTAATAATACAAAATAGTAGAATTTATAGTATCTATTTTATTATAGCTATTTTATCACAAGATGCAATGAGCCAATATAATATTAATAGTTAATATTAATTCAAATTAAAAGTTAAAAAGCGGTTAGGTTGTTCTTTTTGACTTATTGTTACGTTAATACAGTCATATATAGAGTAAAAAAAATTGTATGGTCAATATTAATTGTATCTCATCTATAACATACATTATGAGTTTATTAGCTAACATAAATAAACTATTATAATAGTTGGTCTTGACCATCTTAAATTAAGACTTCTCAAAACCCACATTCTATTTTTTTTTTTCTTGTTTAAATTGATTGTGACTGTCGTCTTAGCGAAATTGAAAACCCGTTTACAAAAGATTTTCTATTTCTAAAAATAAAAAAAACTAATAAATCTCATATAAAACGATTTTACGTTATTAAGTTATGATAAAATCATTATTGTAGAAAATTTTAATATGCTGTAAAATATGTTTGATGTGTAGAAAACGGTTTTCTAAGAGCATTTGAGTATTTGTAAAATTAATCAATGACTCAACATTGCTCCATAAGTAATAGCATATTACCCAACATAATAATTGTAAAAAATTTAAGCCTATCTTATAATGCAAAGTCGTTTTTTTTTATGGTGAATCAAAAGGTTAATATTATGTACTCCGTAATATGTAATTATGTACCACTTTAATTTCACAATTGCTATAAAATTTTCCCATTATTAAAAATATGTACAATTCTTTCAATATTATCTCATCTCATGAAATGAGCATTTGCATGCTATTATTAATTAATTAATATTCAAATGAAATATTTTTATGAATATTTTTTCCATTATGCAAATATGTGTGCATCCGCCAGAATAAAATAATGTTAAGAATATGTTATGAGGAAAAAATTTAATATTGGATTGCAATTGTCTAGTTGTTCTTTTATTATATTTATACGTACGCAATGAGTGTACTCATTTTATTTTTAACCGTGCTTTCACCTATTTTATTATCCATTTGTAATTGTAATATTAAATAATCTCATAATAAATTACGTGAAATCGTCTCTAAAGACATTTATCCAATGCTTCTATAATATAATTTTTTAGTTAAATTTATACGTATAGGAAAAAGGAGATATGTTATAATCACATGATAAGTATATGATATCCTATTAAATGTACAATAAAAATTTAGTGGTTTAGTGGTAAAGGTTTAGAATTCTCACCCATTGGTTATGAATAATATGAATTTTGATTGGTTATGAATAATGAATAGTAGATAATTGTCTATCTATATTCTAGCAAGATAGTTAGAATAAAATTTTGCAAATAATCCCTTTACTATAAAAGCGATAACTTTTATAGGATTTTCATTGGCTAGATAATTTAGGGTAATTGGGTCCCACCATCATCTTCTTCTATTATTTAATTGGTCTCTCTTCTCCAATTTTATTTGCTTTTCATTTTATACACTTTCGATTTCAAAATATTCATTTTCATATATTAAATTTATGATATAAAATTTTTATGCAAAACAAAAAGATACAAAAAATAAAAAAGGAAAAATTTAAAAAGTACAAAAATTCATCTGTTCCAACGATTAGAAATTAATAATTTTCAAACTAATAAATTAAAGCAAATTTATATAATTATACACCAAATTTAACCTGGATATCCAAATTATAATATCGGGATGAAAAGAACACAAAAAATCAAATAAAATTAATTATCGGAAATAAAAATCATGGATAATAATTTTGTAGGTAGAAAAAATCAACCTCATATAGTCCTATATGGTCAGAGTTTATTTTTTTTATAGTTAGAGTGACGGGGTATATATTATATGGTTGTATTCATCCTACATATATATTTGAGTAGTCTTAAATAAGAATTTGTTTATTTTTATATCGTCGAACTAACGCTTTAATTTTAAATACATTTAAATTAAGCGTATAAATTATTTATACATTTTAGATTGGTATAATTATAATACTATAATTATGCATTTATTTTAAATATATTCATCTTCTTATTGATGTTTTCAATTTAATAAAATTAAATTCGTGCATTTTTTGCACGAGAGTAAAGCTAGTTATAATAATATCTTTAGTAGATTAAGGTTAAAAGGTGGATAAATAGGCGGGAAAAGTAACATGATAGTGGTTTGTGTTTTATTATTTTATATAGATGATAAAAAAAGACAGTTTGGAAAACACACGAAAAAAAAGTACGAAAAAATGGTAAATACTCACAACAACTTTTCAAGTTGGTGTTTGAACTCGGAGGAGGATCTTCCTTATCACGCGCCGGGGCCAAGCCCCCCTACAATTGTGACCTAACTACTAACTCTCAAAAAAAAATGTACAAAACTTTCTATATTTGAATAGGCTAGCCCCCCTTCCCTTAATAAAAGCCCCAAGTAAGACTAGACTTTAGATGTTACATTGGAAATATGGAAAAAGTAATAACAAATGGGAAAATTCGCACTTGCATAATGATTAATGATATTCATTGATTCCAAAATTATAAAATCAATGTCTATAATTATATTTCCCAAACTTGCTTAGTGATTGAAAAATCATTATTCACAATTTATTAGGCGTAATTATTAGTGATTTTTGAACTTTTAAGAATGCTCACAATGTATATGGAAATATATGATCAATTTTATCAACTTTCATTACTCCGTAGTCCTTACGGCTTCCGTTTCTTTCATTTGTTTACCTTTACGTTTGACACGGGATAAAGTTAAGGGTATGAGACCATTCGAGGGTAATGTTATTAGACACTCAAAAATGAAATTGGATAACAAATGAGCGGGATGGAAGGAGTATATTTTTATTGAACTAGTCATTACTATAATGGAGATTTTGAGATAAAATTTTAATATTTTATTTTAGACGTGAGACTTTTTGTGCGTGTATAAATGTGTGTTTATATAAGAAAATGTGTTTATAAACACCCCTCTTTAAACTATATATAAATGGTTGCTTTTTTTTTTTTTTTTTTTTTGCGATAAAATGGTTGCTTATTTAATCATAAGTAAAAATTCGGTTATTTACTTTTCCGCTCCCCTAGATAATATCTTCAAGAACGCCACTATTTGAACTCGAACACAAGTCATTTCAAACATATTTTGGCCTTACTCGTGCATTCCTAAAATTTCTAAAATGTCACTGATTCAAAACCACTCCTTAGCAAACACCTTAATTGTAGAGTTCTTAGTACTTGGATAATTAGAAAATAAATTACACCTTGTTAATATAAGTAGTAACACCAATCCCTTTAATTAGTCCTTTTATCTATTTGTTCATTGTATATAATCAAATGGAATGGAAGGAACATTAACAAGTAAAAGCCAAAAATTAGTTAAGTGAATGTAGAAACATAGAATGTAATTTGGGAAAACGTTTTGTATATTGACTGTATGTATTACAAACTATGACATCCATCCCCCCTCAAGTTGGAGCGTGGAGATCAACAACGCCCAACTTGGAAAGCAAATGCCTGAACTGCCGAGCTCCTAAAGCCTTTGTCAACAAATCAGCAATTTGATCATTAGTGTGCACATAGCTCGGATTAACGAGCCCATCTTGTATTGCATCTCGCACGAAATGACAATCGACTTCAATATGTTTAGTGCGTTCATGAAAAACCGGGTTACGAGCAAAATATAAAGCAGATTGATTATCACAATAAAGTGACGCAGGGACATCAATTGTCACCGAAAGAAAATCCAAAACACCTCGTAACCATTTGACTTCACAAGTCGCAACGGCCATGACACGATATTCGGACTCAGCGGAAGAACGAGACACCGTGGGTTGCTTCTTGGTTTTCCATGAAATGAGACTATCCCCAAGGAAAATACAATAAGCCGACAAGGAACGGTGAGTCAAAGGGCAACTCGCATAATCAGCGTCACAAAATATTGACATATGAAGAGAAGAATCAGACTTAAATGCCAAACCTTGTCCGGGATGGTTTTTAATGTAACGCACGATATACCGCGCGGTCTCCCAGTGAGAAGTGCGTGGCTGATGGATGAAGGATGAGAGGACATGGACACTGTATGACAAGTCGGGACGTGTGTTGGTCAAGTATATCAAACGACCCACCATTCGTCGATATTGCTTGTGCCGAGGATAGAACTCATCTGTAGCTTCAGCCAATTTATGATTTTGCTCCATGGGAAGCGTATCAGGCTTACTACCAATTAAACCCGTTTCCGTTAATATGTCAAGTGCATACTTACGTTGACAAATAAAAATACCGGATGCATTCCGCGCTACTTCACTGCCAAGGAAATACTTGAGCATACCAAGGTCTTTCATATGAAAGCAAGAGCTAAGGTAATTCTTAACACGGACAATAGCCTCCGTGTTATTCCCGCCAATGACAAGATCATCAACATAGACCAAAATATACACATCCATCCCATTAGAAGAAAACCGAAACAATGAATAATCGGAACGGCAGCGTGTGAAACCATAGCTAGCAATGAATCAGAAAGTTTTTCAAACCAACAACGGGAAGCTTGACGTAGCCCATACAATGACTTTTTGAGACGACATACCTTACCCGGACTATCATCCGAATACCCTTATGGCAACCGCATATACACTTCCTACTCCAAGTCACCATGAAGGAAGGCATTGTGGACATCCATCTGATGTAGTTCCCAATGTTGTGAAGCTGCTACGACAAAGAAAGTGCGAAGCGTGACAATTTTGGCGGTTGGAGCAAAAGTTTCAAAGAAATCCACACCCTCTTCTTGTCTATTACCAAGGACCACTAACCGAGCTTTGAAACGTTCTGCGGACCCATATGCCCTTAACTTCACTCTGTAGACCCATTTATTTCCAATTGCCGATTTGGCAGAAGGTAAATCAACTACCTCCCACGTCCCATTACGAATAAGAGCATCGTTTTCAAGGTCCATGGCGTCACACCACCGTTTATCCTTCATGGCTTCACGAAAAGAACGCGGTTCCACACGATAATTGACAGAAAACTTATTACTGGAAATAAAATGCGATAAACAGTAAGGCGTACCGGATGCAGACGAAGAAACGAGTTCACGCGAAGGGAGGCTATTTGCTTCGCTTCTTGAGACCACACGAGCACCACCGGTTACATAATCATCACTACAACAGATACTGATATTAGCGACTGAAATTGGCGACCAATTCCAGTCGCCCGTCCCATTTTAGCGACCAATTTCAGGCGCCCGGACTTAGTCGCTAGGTTTGGTCGCTTTTAGCGACCATTGTTGGTCGCTAAAATTAGCGACTGAAAAAATAAAGACGGGCGACCAATGTTGGTCGCTAATTTAGCGACCGCCTGTGGTAGCTAAATTAGCGACCGAAATCGGTGGCTAAATTTAGCGACCGAAATCGGTGGCTAAATTTAGCGACCGAAATCGGTGGCTAAATTTAGCGACCGAAATCGGTGGCTAAATTTAGCGACCGAAATCGGTGGCTAAATTTAGCGACCGAAATCGGTAGCCAAATTTAGTGACTGAAATTGGTCGCTAAATTTACATATTCGGTCGCTAATTTTACATGTTCTTGGCCGTAAAAATCTGTTTTGTCCTAGCCAAATCCCTAGCTATTACTTATAAACCTGCAAGCAAGCAAAACCAACAACAGCAGCGCACAACCCAAATGATACCAAACATCTGAAACTTAGATAAATAAAACTGATTCGGATTACAAAGTACCAAATTCGAGTTCTTGTCCAATGAAAAAAATTATCCGACGCGTTCAACACTAACAAACTAGAAGATACACTAGCTAAGACACTGGGAAATACGCTCCCGCCCCACTGCCATCTCCCGGATCTGTTGGATCCCTATCCTGTGGGCGCCAGCCACTGTTGCAATTTGCAAAATAAGAGGACATCTTTTCCATTTCTTCCTTCATTCTTCTCATTTCTTCATCTCTTTCGGCGTCCCTTCTGTCCTTCTCAGCTAGTTGAAGTTGTAGGTGACTTACCAACCCAGAAACATATGTCTGGTGCTGGGAGGAGGACCCTCTTCTTGCCGGTGGGTCATAAAAAAGCTCTTTTGTTGAACCGGACCCGTAGACTTCCCCTTTCCGAAAACCATCTACAAGCTCAAACCAAAGCTGGTTGTCGGAGATTTCAGGGTTCTTCTTCTTTCGGTCAAGAAATTGGCCCTACAAAAAATGAAACATTATTAATAATATATACAATAACACTTACATATAAATATATATGTTAAACAATACTATAAACACATTAAAAAATTAAATATACAAGAATACTTACATATAATTCACGATCTTTTGGGTTTGCGAAGACGAACCCTTTCTTTCCCTTCTTGGCATGTGTCTCAAGGATGAGATCAACAACAGATTGTAACTGGCCCTTATTTTTCTTTGCCTATAAAAAAAATAATAAATTCATGAAATGTTAGTCAGTTAATTAAAATTTAAAGCTAAATAATATAAGAAGACAAAAGTAATAAACTACTAGAGTAAATACTTACACCTATCGTCGCCCGATCATGGAATTGAACCACATCTCCTTGTCCTCGGGACTAGCTTTCGTCCAACAAGTAACACCGTGAATCATGTTCTCTTGAATGCTATTGGTGACGCCACGAATCGTCGTTTGATGTCTAAACCTGAAACCAAACATGAATGTTAATTAGACTAGGTTGAATCGTCGTCCAACAAGTAACACCGTGAATCATGTTCTCCAGTCATATGGTGCGTCGCACCGGAATCGAACAACCTAGTAATTTCATTTTCCGTCTTACCATTCATACGAGGAGTAGAAGTCGTGGCTTTGGTGTGATTAACATAAGCATCCCACTTCTCTTTAGGCACACTGACGAATTCTTCTTGATTTTCGAGAACACCGTCATTCACGCGAACATTGTGCCCTGCTCCTCTGCCGCCACCAGACTGATTTCCACGGCCTCCACGTCCTCTGCCACGCGTCCTATCCCTCCATCCAGCAGGATAACCGATGATATCGAAACAGCGAGTGCGGGTATGCCCAAATTTGTTGTATTTGTCGCAATGGGGTCTCACTCCCACCCCTTGAATGTCTCTGTTTTCGTGTGCCCGAGTAGTGGTGGAGGAAGAAGTGAAACGAGCAGCGAACCCAACTGGTTCTGCCCGTTCACCGTCTCTGGTGCCTGCACTACAGCTCTTCAATTTACCCCTAACACCTTCCTCTTGGATCAGAGTAGAATACGCCCTGTTGAGAGAAGGTAATGGTTCCTGCAATAAGAGATTAGAAGTGACAGTAGAATAATCTGAAGTAAGACCCAATAAGAAATCATGAAGCTTGCTTTGGTCACACTTATTATCTAGTTGTCGATTGATGCCGCATTTACAACCGCCACAGGTGCAAGTCGGAGTCTTATCGAGTTTGTCAAGCGCGTCCTTGAATCGTTTAAGCCTGCCAAAATAATCGACAATGGACTCATTGTCTTCCTGCTTGCAACTCGCAATAAAACCTTTTAAAACGATGCAACTTCAGGCCGTTTCCAATGCTGAAACGCTGTTCAATGTCATCCCAAACTTCCTTAGCCTCTTCAACATATGTGATCGATGAACCGAGACCCGAATCGATTGAATTGAAAATCCAATTCACAATCATGGCGTTGACCATGTACCAATCTTCGAGATCCTCGGAGTCATCAGTCGGTCTTTTAATGGAATCGTTTATGAAACATGTCTTCTTCTTCGAACGGAGTGCTCCTCGCATCTTCACAGACCATTCGTCGTAATTGTCACCCTTCAAGTCGACCACAATCAACTTATCTCCGGATATGTCGGAGGTTGAAAGGAAATATGGACTTAGCTTTGTATCCTTCGTCATCTCGTCGGACTCAGAAACGGAGTTCGCAGTTATACTCGGATCAGAAATAGCGTCGTCGCCGTCGGGACTCATGAACTACCAAAAACCCTATCTGATACCATGTAGAAACAGAGAATGTAATTTGGGAAGACATTTTATATATTGACTGTATGTATTACAAAGTATGACATCCGTATATATAAACACTTGGGCTTACACTAAAAAACAAAAACCTACCCGATATCGAAATCGAATATCGGCCCATAACATCAGTTAAATACATAATTTACTACGACTTAACATACTACGACTTAACAAGTGAAATTGGCTCTTAAAAACCGACACAAATTAAATTCATGAAATCCAATTTATTAATTATTATTGAAGGTCGTCGATCGTATCGATTTAGGAACGAAATTTAAGATCAATTAGAGAAATCAAATGAAGAAAAATAAGTGAGCTATGAATTAAAGCTGATCGTTTGCGGGCTTGGGTTGGACACAGGTCGGACCTAATCTATATAAATATGTTCAGCGGGCTTAATTTTCGTGTCCGTGCCCGCTATAGCAGGCCTATTACTTCTGTCCGCCCATTATTAATTGGCGGGGTTGTCCGTAGGCTTCTGGAACTTAAAACATAAATAGGTAAAACATATATGAAGCTACTAGAGTACATAAAATAGTTTGTTATAAAAACTTTGAATTGGTCGAAATGTAAACTTTGCATCAAATTATCATTGTAGGACAATTTGAGGCAAATTTAAAATTGTTTCTCATACATAATGTCTAAAGTTTTATAAATTAAAAAAATTCAATATGTCACATAATGGTAGAAACATCTTCCTCATTTTAAAGTTGTTTCTCGTACTTTTTCTGTAGTGTTATTAATTTATTATCACTTTATTAGTTTATTTGAAAATCTCGAAGAAAAAGTAAGAATAAAAGTTTTAGTGGGCTTGACAGGCTGCCCATAAACATATTTAATTAGTCTGTACCCCTCCGTTAAAATAGCGGACTAACTTAAACTTGTTCATTAACCATTTTTTAAGATATTTTACGAATCCAAACCCGCTTTCATAAACACTTGAACAACTCTAGCTAGGTAGAACCGTTAATCCACAGCCATATCTGTACAAGTAAAGTCTACCTAAATAGTGATGTCCGCGTACTAACTTGATCACCTAACCCATCGTTAATGGGTTTACCGCGTTAAATATAATCCTGATAATTCTATTGACAAATACAAAGCCCGATTAGTCGCAAAAGGCTTCCATCAAAGGTCCGGCGTTGACTACTCGGAAACGTTCAGTCCTGTTATCAAACCTACAACGGTACGTTTAATTCTTTCTCTTGCTCTCACTCGTGGTTGGTGTATTTGCCAACTTGACATCAACAATGCATTTTTACAAGTTGCCCTTACCGATGATGTGTACATGACTCAACCACCTGGGTTCATTGACCCCAACTACCCATCATTCGTATGTAAACTAACCAAGGCCATCTACGGTCTCAAACAAGCCCCACGAGCCTGGTTTACCACCCTCAAAACCTTCCTTGTCTCGTATGGCTTCACCCCTTCCTTGGCAGACCCTTCCCTGTTCCTATACCACAAAAACGACACCACCATTTATGCTCTCATTTACGTCGATGATATCATTATCACCGGCCCCCACAACTCCACGATTTCCACGTTTATGTCCGTCTTATCATCCAAATTTTTCCTCAAAGACCTTGGCTCCTTGTCTTATTTCCTCGGTGTTGAGGTCACACCCAACTCTCATGGTCTATTACTAACCCAATCCAAATATATCCATGATATCCTTGACAAATTTAAAATGCTTGAAGCCAAACCAGCCTCCACTCCCATGGCCACGTATCCACCACTCGCTCTCACCGAAGGCACCCCTATGTCCAACCCATCCGACTACCGTGCCCTCCTAGGGAGTCTCCAATACCTATCTTTTACGAGACCGGATGTTGCATTTCCCGTCAACCGCTTAGCTCAATTTATGCAAGCCCCAACCGAAACCCACTGGACTGCCGCCAAACGTATTCTTCACTACTTACGCGGCACCCTTCACCATGGCTTACAACTTTTTCGTTCATCCCCTCCTCGGTTACACGCATTTTGTGATGCCGATTGGGGTGGCGATAAGGACACCTACGTATCCACCACTGGGTATCTTACCTTCCTTGGTCGAAACCCCATCTCATGGCACTCTCGAAAACAACGTGCTTTAGCTCGCTCCTCAACGGAAGCTGAATTCCGTGCAGTTGCTGAAGTTACGGCTGAAGTACTATTGCTCAAATCCCTCCTCCAGGAACTCGGTATTACCCTTTCTCCCTCACCTGTCATTTATTGTGACAACCTTGGAGCTACCCACTACGCGGCAAATCCCGTGTTCCACTCCCGTATGAAGCACCTTGCTCTAGCTTTCCACTTCGTCCAGGAACAGGTCCAATCCGGTGAGCTTCGTGTTCAACACATCTCTGGTGATGACCAGTTAGCCGATGCTCTCACAAAAGGTCTTCCGAAACCTCGTCATCTCTCTCTCTCTTATGTCCAAGATCGGTCTCTCTGTTGGACCGTCCATCTTGCGGGGGCGTATTGAGAATACTTCCTAATTTTATCAGTAAATATTTTAGATTACCATATTCACATCTATATCTTTGTAATTATATGGTTTCCTTATTATTGCATATTGTACCTTCCTAAGATTAGCTAGAATCTAGGGTTTCCTTTATGTATGAATTGTATAAATACATGATGTGTAATCAGTTGAAAATTAATACAATAAACATTCAAAACAATCTTATTCTTTACAGTATCATATATAATAATTCGTACTAGTTACTGCATGAGATGATCTCATATGGTAAAACGGTCTTATCATAATATGAGACCGTCTCATATATTCTAATATTTGTAATTTGTGAAAAAATTATAAAACAATCTTATTCAAGTATTTATAAAGATTGAAACCCAAATTCTAGTCTACGACGATCGCACGTACGACCAATAAAAAAGTGACTAATTTTTGATAAATAGTTACCATTTTTGTTTAAATAGTGACCACTTTTTTTAGTTAAAAAATGTCTTACTTTTTCAAAGCGATCATTATTTATAAAACTAGTTTTACGCCCGTGCAAAAAATGCACGGGTTTAAACTGAAAAAATAAAAATATAAAGGTGAATATATTTAATAAAAAATATAATTTTAGTATCACAACTATATCGATCTAAAAAAATAAAAAGAATTTATACGCTTAACTTAGATGTAAGTAAAAACAACGCATTTGCTTGACATTATAAAATTATACAAATTCTTATGTAGCACAAGACTATCGGTTTAAGTTTAGGACGCCCAAATATACATATGTAAGGGATTTTTCTTTTTACATATGTTGACCGTCTTATAGTATGAGACTGTCTCACAAGAATTCCTAGTTAGTTTTATTTGTCAAGGTATTTAAGAGGTTAATTTTTCCGGAATTGTAATTTTTTTGTTATTATAAAATTTGTTGTCCTTTAATATATGAATTTCTATACAGATTTCCGATTTCTTTTTGTATTTTATTTTGATTGTAAGATTGAATGTGATAAATTTTTTTATCATAAGCTTTTTAACATATGAATATATGAATGTAATTATATTGAAAGTAATAAGAAATGAGGAAAAAAAGGTAATTACCTTAATGATAGTGGGGAGGGGAGAGGGTAATTAATTACTTAATGATAGTGGGGATTGGGGAGTGAGGCAATTAGTTTTTCTTTCCTGAACAAAATTTCGGCCAATCAGATTTTCCTAAATGTCTTTCCTTTTATAGAAAGAGGATACTAGTTACTTTTTACTAAAAAAAGGTCACATTTTATATAAAAAAACATAAAAAAAGACCGTCGCACATAGTAACTACTACACAAATTCTCATTTGTGACAGCGGTATCCGTCACAAACTTGTGACGGATACCGTTTCCTCTCACAAAATATCCATTTTTTCTCTCTCTCCGACACTATTCATGTGGTCCCCTTTTTCCACTAACTTATTTTGTATCCATTTGATCTCACAAAATATCCGTCTCAAATGGTGACCCGTCGCAAGCCAGACTTAGGCCCTGTTCTTTCTGGCTTATTTTTAGCTCGTTTCAGTTCAGCTCTGCTTTATTCAGTTCAGTTCAGTTCAGCTCAGTTCAGTTCAGCTCAGCTCTATTCAGTTCAGTTCAGTTCAGCTCAGCTCAATTCAGTTCAGCTCAGCTCCATTCAGTTCAGTTCAGCTCAGCTTCATTTAATTCATTTCAGTTCAGTTCAGCTCGACTTTATTAAGTATATCCCACATTATAAAATAATAATAATTATTATTATTATTATTAATTATTATATTTATTTATTATTATATTTATTATTATTAATTAATAATTCTTATTATGATTATTATTGTTATCATCTTGATGTGCTTCATATTCGAGGTCATTATGGACACCAACATCGCACCCTTTTTTTCAATTTCTTTTCGAACTTTGTCCATGAATTTATTCCGTTCTTTATCATTCATGTTTGAATCTGTTCTTCCTTGAATACTTTGATGTTGTATAACTGGAATACCAGGTTTATGTATGCGAATGAAATTATGAAGTGTAAAAGCGGATATGATAATTGACATTTGATATTTCGTTGTCATTTGTAGCATGTTTTTTTAACACCTTCCACCTTCTCTTGAGCTGACCAAACGCCATTTCAACCGTCATCCTCAAAGATGAATGTCGATAATTAAAATGTTCAAATATTCCGCTACGAGGTGCATGCTTATATTCAGGCGCATGGTTTCTCACGTTTGGATGGCTAATAGGAGACAAATACCCAAGTGTATTCGGGTATCCCGAATCCACCAAATAATATTTACCTATAAATGTTTATATATAAAAATAATTAATGTTTAGATAATAAAAAAATGAAATACATGCCACATTTACCACATTTAGACGTAAAATGTTTAGATAATAAAAAAAATAATTAATGTTAATTAGACGTAAAATATTCAAATGTTGCTTTTGTTGAGTTTAAAACACAAGAAAAAAAAAAACAAAGTCCATTAGAGTTTGCTAAAAAAAAAAACTTAAAAATTAATATTATTTTTTAATATAATTGTTATTTAAAAAATCGCAAATTTGTATTAATCAAATATTTTTTTATATTATTATTATTAGTTAGTACTTCCTCCATTTTTATCCTAATACAAGATTTGCTTTATTCACGTTTGCCAACGCAAGTTTTGCGTGCTTCATATCTTTAACTACGTATTTGTAAAAATTATAAAAGTTATATATTATCAATGTACTCGTAAAGACGAATTAAACAAGACCCCACATGAATATATTTTTTCTTACGTATTGAGAGAAAAATGAGATTGAAAGTTGATTGGTGAATAGTGTACAAAAAGCAAATCTTGTATTTGGATAAAAATGGAGGAAGTATACTTTAATTAAACTTAAGTTATTTCTATTAATTTCAGCTTCATTCAGCTCAGTTCAGTTCAGCTCAATTAAATTCAGTTCGGTAAAGTTCAGCTCAGCTCGATTCAGTTCAGCTCAGCTCAGTACAGTTCAGTTCAGTTCGATTCAGTTCAGCTCAGCTCAGTTCAGTTCAGTTCAATTCAGCTCAGTCCCATTCAGTTCAGCTCTAAAAAGCCAGAAAGAATCGGGCCTTACTATAACTACTAAAAGCGAAAAATAGGAAGCAGAGTTTGTTTTTGGTATGATTTTCAACAAAATCATATTTAAAGAATGGTGGCATGGTTAGTCATAAAGAATAGTAGTCCTTGGACGCTAATTATGGTTTATTGATTAAGAAACTCATCGGGATTGCAACATTTAACAGAGTAGGCAATAAGCAGCTCCAAGCACAAGATCTGGGAGAGTAAAAAAATGACACTTCAACATGAAATTTATGATCACCAAACTCTTATTTATTTCGCGAGTTAAATTTTAGGACTTTTAAATACTATATGAAAATAAAATTGCTGTTTTATAAATTGTTATATACGGAATATTTCGCAAAACAACTTATAAATTGTAATATGTTTATAAGAAGTTCTATGCAAAACTTCCTAACAAAGTCTTTCTCTTTTGATAAGGTAGAGCTGATAAAATTGTCCCAACTTAAATAACTTAAGCTGACACTTAAATCTGAATTAACCTGACTCAATATAACCTGACACAAATGTTTTTTCCATTTTTCTCTTCCGTTTTTATTACTTTTCTAAATTATTTTATCTCTGTTATCCATATTACAATTACGATTCGTATAATATTTAACATTAGAGTGGCAAAATATAAATAATTTTTTGTTTTAAAAAAAGATAATAGGGAAAGAATGGTAATTGTAATAAGGATGAATCTATTGATTGTATGTTATAAAAAAAAATAAAAAATAGGTAAGGAGGCGCACGTGAGGGAAGAAGACGAATGGGCAAAAGGAAAGGGGTGGTGGTGAAACAATAATGGGTTCACGTGTGGATGACGTCATAAAAATGAACAAAGAGGAGTGTGTTGCGGCGTTTAGAGGAGCGTGATGTTTGGTGTTCGCTTCTTCCAACGTTTGACCATTTCTTCTTCTTCTCCTTCTTAAGCATCGGGATTACCATTGCTTCTCTTAACTACTCCCTTTTTGTCCCTAATTATTTATTAATCTCCCCTTTCAATTTCTCGTTTCTCCGCTATTTACTCTTCCATTATTTCGTCATCTAGGATTCTAACCTTACCTAATATTGGAATATCTCAATATATTACGTCTTGCTTACGACGGGTCACCATTTGTAACGGAATTTTGTGAGATAAAATGGATACAAAATGAGTTAGTGGAGAAAGGGGACCACATGAATAGTGCTGGAGAGAGAAAAAGTGGGTATTTTATGAGAGAAAACGGTATCCGTCACAAGCTTGCGACGGATAGTGCCGTTGCAAATAAGAATTTGTGATCTTAATATCACTTCTGGTCTAAAGTCATGTCCTTTCTGGCTTTCAGTTAATCTTGTTTGTGACTGGTCGGGTGGAGAGACGGATAATGACACTCACAAAACGAATAGGGGACAAGGTGGGGCACCTCATGTGCTTTCCTCTCTCCTCTAAATGGGCATTTTGTGAGATAAAATGGTATCCGTCTTCCCCTTGTGACGGATACCCTCCGTCTACAATGAGAATTTGTGTCTGGCTTTTTAATGTTGAAGTGAACGAAATAAATCTGAACTAAATTGAATCAAGCTGAACTAAATTAAACTGAATCGAACTGAACTGAACTAAACTGAATTGAGCTGAACTGAACTGAATCTAATCGAGCTGATCTGAACTGAACTGGATGAAACCGGAATTAATAGAAATGAATGAAGTTTTAATTAAATTGAACTAATAATAATAATAATAATAATAATAATAATAATATTAGCATGGCCCCTGATAAAATTGGAACGATACAGAGAAGATTAGCATGGCCCCTGCGCAAGGATGACACGCATAAATCGAGAAATGGTCCAAATTTTTGACTCAGTCGGGCATGACTGATTTTGTGCCAGGTGGGGTGGTGGTTGATGCTGCTCGGAGGAAATGCGCCAAGTACAGGGACTTGTGCGCGAGGCATGGATATGGCTTCTTGAATTGCCTTTCTCCTTCTCTTCTTTGGGTGAATTAGGGGGAAGATGCTGTTTCCTTGCTCAAGCGGATTCAGAAGTTTGCTGTGTCCCAGGATGCCGGATCGCGGAGCGCTACTTTTATCTTTACTCGCCTTAGTTTTGCCTTTGCTCAGGGAGTGGGCGCCCAGCTAGTTTCGCGGGTGCCCACAAATTTCATGTAATTTTTCAATTATTTTTAATAAAAGTTCCCGGTTATTATAATAAAAAAAAAAAAAATTATAATAATAATAATAATAATAAAAGTTTTGCTTGATTAATATAAGTTTGTGGTTTTAAAAAAAAAAGTAATAATAATTATAAAATAAGTTATTAATAAAGCAACATAGATGATGTATTTTGTGTTAATAATATCTATATTTTTAAGATTATAATTTTCGTTTTTGTTAACAAATATTAGTATGTGAATGTTATCAAATTTTACTTCTCAAGTACCTTTTTCTCTACTCTCCATGTTTCACTAATAATAATAATAATAATAATAATAATAATAATAATAATAATAATAATAAATATATAATAATAATAATAATAATAACGATAACGATAACAATAACAATAACAATAACAATAATAATATTAATAATAATAATAATAATGTAGGTTGAGCTTAATAATTGTTAGAATATAAAACGAATCAAGGAACTCCAACAACCATCGGCTTAAACTTTTGGTTGAGTTGGTTTCTTGACATGGTATCAAAGCCATGTGACCAAAGGTCACGGGTTCGAATCCCACCCCCCTCCATTCTAAAGTGGATAATCAAAACATAAAACGAAAAATAAACTGATACTCGAGATTGCTCTGAATTGTTCTTAGAATACACCATTGGGGTAAAGTAATATTTTTGGATATCTCATAATGGTGTTATTGGTGTGTATTTATTCAATCTTTTTTCTAGTCTTCCACTTCGGTCCCGATCATTATTATTACTTAAATATACCTTAAAGAACGACATCACTTTCATAATAATAGAATATAATTATATTAATTATGTTCCATCCATCAATTTAATTACTTACCTAAATATACTTTAAAATATGATAATTACAGAAAATGACTATTGTATATCTCATCTAAAAACGGCAATTGTACATACGGAATATATAATTTAAACATCGGATGTCGTGTTGTTGTAAACTCGTAGCAGAAAATAAAAATAAAAATAAATCGTGTGTTGTACGTCTTGGTCGATCCCAAGGTTACAAGGTAGTCCACAGTATAGCCAAGACATGCATACACAACGTAGTGATACCACTTTTATAATCTTTTAGGTCAAAAACACCAAATTGAAAGGACCAGACAAGAGTCATTTCCAAGGCATTGTTTTTGCGTTTTACACTCTTGTTTTCAGTGTCTAATTACATTTCATAAGTGTAGATTAGACCAAATCAATTCAAATTAGTTGGCCTACTTGAAGTTTAATGTTATTACAACTATCTATGTCCCGATCAAGGAGTATCTTATGTAGACAATATCATGATTTTCGCGATTTATTTGATGCTGACGTAGATTTGAACTCAGGTCATGATAATATTATTTCTAATGACTTTACCAATTAACTGAGGTAGCTGACATTCGCATAATCTTATACTCCGTATAATGCAACTTTATTACTCTAAAATTCGGTACCATATTGTAAGAGATCAATTCATAATTGACATAATATGAAGCACTCTACATATAAGAGAGTGTTTGACAATAATAATTTAATTTGAAATGCATCATTTTCAATTTAGGCAAGCGAAATAAAGATTTGGAAATCAGGGATTAGAGTGTGGATTTCAAATGAGATTATTTTAGTCTTACTAGTAGTTAAAATGATTTGTATGAACTCCAAATCCAAAATCTAATAGGTTTGCCAACCATGCAAATTGGTCTAAATCTAAATTCGAGAATACAATATTTGTTCCCAAACACACCATAAGATTATTTAATAATGCTCTTTAATCATTAAACAAAATTACTATTTGAATTTAATTGCAATAAAATTCTAGAATAAATAAGAGCTCCCTAATAAATTGTCTCGTTATATTTTAGAAAATTACAAAGGTAAGGTCATTTTGATACTAAATTCAAAATTAATCCCAACCAATTAATCAAATCATATATGCCAATTGCCAATATGTCAAAATGGCCAAACAAATTTTCCAAACATCTAAAGCCTTACTATTGAAACCAAACGACCAATTCACTCTCGTGGATTACATAACATGTTAAAAAAACCCAAAATTCTCACCTGTGATGATTATCTCACATTGATAAAAAATGATTTTTTCTTTCTCTTGAGTGTGGTCTAGACCCGTTATTGAATTTAACATAACATTTGTAAGATATATATATATACTAATTCGTTTAATTTTATCGAACGAGGATCTAACATATTTTTTACAATGCGAAGACATTGGACATAACATAAAATTGTAAGAACTAACAATACATCCATCGATTACAAGTTACAAGGTTGCTTGGCAATTACGTGAAAATAGTATGAAATGTAAAAAACAGAAACATATAAAAAAAAGAAATGTAAAAGGCAATGCAAAGGAACAAAGGCAACGACAAAAGACGCAAAAAAGAGGGGAGATGGGGATTGAGAGATCCAAGTCACGGGAAGGAAGGGGCAAGGTATCATGGATCCAACAAGTTCCTCATTAATGTTTGAATCATCCATCCATGCAACTTTCCAATTTCTTAACTTTTTGCTTCTTTATTTTGTTTTCCCTAGCTTCTTCATTTCTCTTTTTAATTTTAATTCATCATTTTTTTTGTTTTTTTTCCTTTGGTTTTTCACTTTTACCTTGTTGCCTTTTCAAACTCAAATTTTATCCATAAAAATGCATGCTTAAATTGAATGTTATCTTAGAAATCGTAAAAAATAAAGTTGTAGTTTGTTTTTACGGTTTTTTTAATTTATGTTCCGTGAAGTTGCAAATACACATTAATTGCTTAAATAAACAAAAAAAGACGAATAGTTCACTAAATATGAAAAAATGAGTTGATATTTACATTTTTATGATATATTTCCTTGATTTTTTTACTTTTAAAGTGTACCTTAAGACACAAATATATGAACGTGTTTCTAGACAAAGATATTAATTCAAGGGTAGGAAAAAAAGATAAATTTATAGATATATAAGAGCGACAAAAGGAAAATTAATTAAATAAACAAAACAAACGTAAATATAATAAGGTAAACAACTATTCAAACATGGAACATGATTTTTTTTTAACCATATACGTACTCCTTCATGACCACCTTTCTTTCCATATTATCCATTCGATTAGCTTTTACATGGTCTCGTGAGCAACACTCATATTTTATAATTCATATATACATATATATATATATACATATATATATATATACATATATATATATATATATATATATATATTCATTGTTTTTGCTAGAAATATTATTTTGGGAAAGTGATACCAAATGTAACTATTTAAATATCATATTGTACAACTTATACATTTTATATTTTGTTTCGTTAAAATTTGAAACTTTAATCTCTTGAAAACATTTAAGAACAATAATACAGAATAAAGTATAATATATTTGCTAAAATTTTGAACATATAGGAATATAATTTCCACAATAATGTTTTAAAATTTAGAATACGACCATTCATAATAACTGAAATCCAATTCTTTTGAATTAAACCTTATCTGTGCTGAATTGAACTAAATTTTTAAAAGTTGGAACAAATAGCCCTTATACCTTGTGAATTTTAAGTCATTTCACATCCATACATGATCAACAATCTATAGTACGACGGTTTTTTTCGTGTAATGACATTTTTAGTCATAAATATGATTATTATTCACCCAAAAATTATCAACATTTACCCAAACCCAAAGAGTGATTACATTTTTTCACATCGAACGTACACCGTTGGTACTATAGAATTAATGTACAAAGTGATATAGCTATTGTGAATGAAACCAGTTTCCACATATATGCAAGTGTTGTCGAGTCGAAATAGCTTGACATTAATACTCACGCAAATATGCCATTATTTCTGTGTACTATTTTGGCCAATTGACGATTAATATGTCGTGCATAACAGGTACTAATGAATGTAATGTCATACATCTCTTTTGTACCAACCCTCATCACAACACTTTCGGCCTTCTAGCTTCTGAACAAGGCCCGTAAACTGTAAACTCCTGGGCCACAACTGTCTACCAAAAAACACCAATTATTATCGGTAAATCTCCCTTGTAACCGGGGGCAAATCTAGTGAGTAGCATGGAGTGGCGGCCGCTATACCAAACTTAAAAAATTTGACTTAGAAGACGGGTTTTTGCTATCAAAATATGGTGGAATAGTAGATAAATTACTAATATCTCATTAAATGTATAATAAATATCTTGTGGTAAAGTTAGAGCAAGTGCAATGGTTTAGCTAAGGGACTTGCTTGCAAATATGAAAAGTTGTAAGCTAGTAGCCAAACCATTGTACCTCTACTTTTGGATTAGCTTAGATCAAGCTAGTAGCCCCATTAAGCTACTAGCTCAAATGGGTCATCCCAAAATTTCAACCTATCAAATTAAAGTTTTTTATAAAAAAAAATTATTTTTAAAAAAGTTTGGAATTTTTGTTTCATGTGGGTCCATTTAAGCTAACTTGAAACCATTGTTTGCAATTGTTGCTTAAAATGATATAGCTTAAAAAATATGATATGGCAATTCAAGCTAATAGTGCATTAGCTCACCATTGCACTTGCTCTAAGGATTTTGTTTGCCAACCTAGTGTCCCGTTTGCTACCTTCTAGGAACTTGTTTTTGTCTTATCTATCCCACATGAGTATTACTTGACCCGTCGCAAGCTTGCGATAGATATACCCGTCACAAATGAGAATTTTTGATTATATAAGGCGATTATACACTAATATATTAAACACAACCCTATAATGGGTTAAAATGGTTCCTAAACTCTTGTATCACCAAAAAGTTATATAAATGCTCCTTACACAAGTATTTGTGAAAACAAGGATGCAAGAATATCATCAAACCTTATATATTACGAGCAGTATGAGTTGAGTTCCTCTCCATTTTCTAAAATAGATGAGGGTCTATTTCTCTCTTACAAGACAATTTTATATTGTATTTTTTTTTTTTTTTTTTGCCAATGGTACAGAAAGTATGCTACATCATGGCCCTGCTAGCCAAATTATGAGCATAGGTATTAAGTCTCCTAGGGATATAAGAAATGCTACAAAAATGAAAAAACGAAAATAACCGATTACAATCAAGTAAAACACCCCAAATCAAATGATTCGTGCTACCGATTCATGCAATAGTCGAGACCAGATCAAGGCAATCGGATGAGATTCTGAGGTGTAAAATAGAGCGATCCACCGCCCAGACCAGAACTGTTACTTTTCTCATTATTTTTCATGATATATAATTTGAACTGTTAAATCGCTGCAAGATGAATCTAGATCGTCGTACTTTATTTGATTTAAGATAAGTAACATTGTAACTGATATTAACGTGTTTTTGGTGTTTTTAGAAAGATATGAGGTTGCAATCTTTCCTCTCTTACAAGAAACTCGAATTAAAACACGATCGACACTCAGTTAAAGAAAGAATTGTAACATTAATGGAAATACACAACACCAAAGTTTTTTTTTTCTTTTTTTTTAAACAAAACCTACGTATCAAACTTCTTTTGAATGGATATATACATTCAGTTAAAGAAAGATTGACATTGAATTTATTAAATTCACTTTTATTAAAAACACACTTCATACATAATTGGTAAAGTTGAATAATGTTATGAGCCCTAACCAATCAGCAGCATATTTACCCTTAAAATTCTCTTTATACACAAAAAATATTATTTGTACACGAGTATTGTCAATAGTCAATCTTTTCTCAAAAAACTCAAAAAGGTAAATAAACAAACAACGTATTTTAAATCATGACTCAATTAGCTAGTCATGGTAATAGCTAGATCTGGTAAAACAAATCGACTAAAAAAATTGACTCTAAATTTAAGCAATAACACTAACCATACCCTTTTCTCTTCTAATCATTGACCTGAAAACGACTTATACCCGAAATAACCCAACCTCCTTGAGCCAAAAATTACCACACCAAGTGACCAACATATCCAAAAAAACACCAAAATCCGAAACAACTCGACTTGACCTGAACTAACCTGATAATGTAACATTTTCGAACTCACCCAATTTAAATTAATAACACTCAAACCCGACCCGACCTGACCCGACCCACCCGACCGAACCATTTACTAATTATAATCTAATAATAGCAGAAGGGGTATATTAATTGGAAGTCCCACAATAAGAAGCATTGTGGTGTTTAAACCAAGTAAGCAAGAAAGAACAAAAGAAATAAAAGGTACGAAATGGACACAACAATACATTACATATTTAGTTACATAAGAGCATAATGTTGGCCCAGACAAGTAGGGCAGACTACCCTTCTTAATTGGTCCATACTTAATTACAGCCCACTCGTGCTTACATTATTAACATTCATTTCATGGTCTCTCTTCTTTCTACGTGTATACTTTCATGCACTTACAACTTATCAACAACCCTAATTTTCATTTTTTATTATTTCTGTTTTAATTAGGTGGCTATCTATAATTATCCATTACTATAAAACAACCAAGTTGTACTACTTTTCATGTATAATTTAAGGTTCATTTTTTAAGCGTATAATCCTATTGTTAATGACTCTTTTTATTAATTACGCGCTTCTTAATTAAAAAATAGGCACGGATAATACCTTAGTCACTTCAAATTGTAAAATTCTCGAAGGATGACCGGTTACAAGCAGGATAATGAAGAGACCTAAACACGAAACAATTAACCCGTCTTAAAATCACTTCCTCGATGATACATGGATTATGGATTGATGTTAGCTCGACGTGTGTATGGGCCAAAACCGCATTTAATGGTATATATGAAAGACATTTAATTCAAAATTATCAACAATAAAAGAAGATAAATAACTGAAACGAAGAAATATAAATTATGCCTATTTTGAAATCAGTTCAAGAGTCCGAACCGGGCTAGCCGGAAAATTGTTGGGGCCTTGTAGGTTATAGACCAAGCCCACCACAGAGAAAGTTGAACTAATTCAGGCTTATAAACAAGTGTCAAAATGGGCTCTCATCTTGTAACCACTGAGAACTTGAGAAGCATTTGGGCATTGAGATTAAGTTTATTTGGACCATACAACCTGGGCATTGGGCTGTCATCTTGCTTAGTAGGAAGTGTCTCAAAGGCTATAAGTGTCTGATATGGATCCGATTGGCTACAAAAATCGTCGACGTTGTACAAAAAAAAATCCTCAAGCTTTTATAATAAAATGTGCGGTTATCCTTGTCATTTTCTTCAATTTCATTCTCTCGACATCCAAAATCTCCCAAATTCTCCCAAATTCATACTAAACTAATAAAACCAAAAACTAAAATACAACAAGTTAAGATCAAAATCTGTGACGGACGCCGAATTGGTGGTAAGCTAACTAACTAATAACTTTGAATCTATTGCTTTTATGTAAATATGCGTATGACCTTGTTTAAATATGAATGCTTATAGTCCAAAATAAGGTAGAAGTTGAGTTTCAAATGGTGGATATAAGCTACAGTAAAAGGCAAAATAAAAGAATAAAAATGAATTAGATAAATTTTGACTGTGTTACAGTATGAAAGTCGTCTTAGAAGCTTAATCGCCCTCGATAAGGTGTTATCCAACTGAGAACGACGCTTTCCGAGGTATACACAACTCTCTTCCAATTTGCACCCAAAAGGAAGAGTACTAACTCGAATGCTATTGCTCGGATTTTCGTAAGGAACCAAGGAGAGAAAGAGAGGATTTGTAAAGAATGAATTGAGTGATTTGCAATCAGAAAATCATCTTATTTATGGTAAACTCAAAACGCAAAAACAGATGAACGGAATTAATGTATTGCAATTTTTCATTAATCTTTGGTAAAAAACGAGAGAAGACAAGTGTGAAAACTTTGAACAAACTGAAAACAAAACGACAGGTTTCCAATGCAGTGGATGCACAAAAAATAAGACGAGAAAAAGTTTATGTTGCAAAACAGACCCCACCACACGGCGAGTGTGTGCGTGCGAGCCGAGCCGGCCGGACGGCGGCGACGATGCGCGCGTGGGAAAAGTACACACTATCCTCAATATTGACAAGTACTTAGTTGAGGAATAATTGACTTATAAACACAACCAAAGTTCATTATTTTTTCAATGTGGAACAAAGCCAGAAATATTTTCTTATTCTTTCATGTGGTACAAAGCATTCCTAGCATTTCCAACATTCCCCCACAAATGCGTAGAATAAAAGAAAATGAAAAACTTAAATCTGAGCAATATTATCTAACTAGGATTAGTGCTTAAATGCTAATATCTTTCGATTTGAATTAACACATAGTACTAATCAAACGTACTTAGCTATTGAACTAAAACTAGTCTTGAACTTCATAGCATAAGCGCAATTTGGCAACACACACTTCACCCAAAACCAAACGAGTTCCTGCGATAAGTAAAAAGTGTTGGCCTTCATCACCTTGAATGTCTAAAGAGTGCTCTAGAAAGACTTGCCTAAGATCTTTCATAGAAGGGGGTCAATCCTCACACTCTCGTAGGTGATTCATCAAGTCTATCACATAGACCACCCAATCTGCGCTATGGATTCATTAAGAGCAAAACAAGCTCATCCTCACAAGATCAACGGTGGATTTGACAAATCCTTCTCAATAGGATCACCCAATCCCTGGGCTTCAAACCTATTAAGAGCATAGGCTCAACCTCACAACGCGCGTCATAAGAATGGACATTGCGAATAAATATGAGTCTTTCATGGCTTTGTTTGACCACAAGGTCAGGTTAGACCCAGATCGAGTTTCCACCATGAATTCCTCAATCAGCCATAGGCTTAAGCCCCATTCCAGTCGACGTTTCAATGACCACCTTTCGATTAAGTCCTTTTGTCAACGGATCTGCCAATGCAAGTTTCTCTCAGATCTTACGTATTCCAAAGAGAGTACTCCATTCTCAATCAAGTTTCTCACAAACTTATGCCTTATATAAATATGTCTTTTCTTACCATTGTAAGGATTGTTATTCGCAACGCTTATGGCGGCTTGAGAATCACAATGTAAAGAGACAGATGGTGTAGAATACCCCCATAGTGGAATATCGGTCAGTAAGTTCCTCAACCACTCAGCTTCTTGCCCTGCAAGATCAAGAACATTGAATTATGCCTCCATGGTTAAACGAGCAGTACAAGTCTGCTTAGTAGACTTCCAAGACACAACTGCACCACTTAAAGTGAATATGAATCCACTTATGGAGCTAATCTCATCATTATCTGTGACCCAGTTTGCATCACAATATACCTCCAATACATGAGTGTACCTCACATTATGCAACCCCAAATCCATAGTGCCTCTAAGGTATCTCATCAACATATTAAGAGCATTCCAATGATCAGCATTAGGATTGTGAGTATCAGAGGCGGACCCAAGATCTAATTTTTGGTGTAGCAATATTATTATAACTATATAAAATTGAACACTCTTGCTTGTTTACTATACGATTATCCTCTTACAATCATCTTTCATAATTGGCAACTCTCTAATAAAGCAATTTTACATTGTAAAGTCAAGCGATTATTTACTTTAAGCCCTCGCTAAATGACTTCTATCAATCAACACTTTTAGTTAAAGGGTACTAAAGTGTTTTGTTATATGGTTTTACAATGTGATATTTTAAAATGTGATATTGTAAAATCGTTTTAAAAAAACTTACTCCGAACAAAAAAGGGAACAATTAAGACATTTTATTCCATAACAGCATAAAAATATTAAACAACAAAACAAGGGAAAAAGGGGAACCATAAAGCAAAACTCCTTATTCCAGCATAATAGGAAAAAAATAGTTTAAAATAAATTATTGAGTAATATTTACTTGTAAATTCTGAAATACATCATATTCTATATATAATCCAAATATTAAGGGACTTCTACATAGTAGATAAATTTATACAATTTCATTTCACTATATAGTTTATTAGATTTATAAAGATATTAATTGTTTAACACAGACAAACTTAATATAAGTAGGTTATATTTTGAAACTATATAAAGAAAAATAAATCAAGCATAATTTTGTATATTGCATAAAAATAGATAATCAACTTATTTAAAAATTAAATTTGATAAAATAATTGTCGTATCATTGGATATAGCAAATACAGTAGTAATTACTCGAGTAGTAAAAGTAACAACAATAACAAGTACTAAAAGTCTAAAACTAATAGTAAAAGTTACAGTAATAGGAACAAGTAGTAAAACTACCAGTTGGGGTGATGACTACTTGACCACTGCAGCTCCCGAAGAAGGTGGTTTACATGGTCCATGTGGTGGTGCGGGAGTGCATTGGTCCGAGGGGATTAAACCCCTCGTCCAAAAAAAAAACAAGTAGTAAAACTAATAGTAAAAGCAACAATAATAGCAATAAGTAGTGAAACTAATTGTGACAATTCGATTTATGAAAAATGTTTTATGTATTTATATATGATTTTGATAAAATAAAAAAGAATTAATATAATTGTAAAAATAGCGTGAGTAGGCAAATAATTAGTGAATGTGATATTATTAACATGAGAAGTCGTGACAGTAGTGAATGTGTCTCATAATTTTTCGATAAATTTTAACATATTAGAGTATCCAGATGGAGCCGAACGCCAAACCTAATTAAATATTATGATATGAAACAAATTAGAATGCACAATTTAAAGAGTTTGTTGAATCAAAGAGTCTTGTTGAAAACGGATACTATCCGTCAGAAGGTGAAGACGGATAATATTTTCTCACAACAATGCAAGTGGGAAGACAAGTGGAGGAAAATGGAGCATTTCTATGGGTCATGCAACTTGCATTTTGTGAGAGAGACACTACTCGTGTTCAGGTAGAGTTGGCAGTGGGTCGTGCTGAGCCGGCCCGCGTGCCGGCCCACCGTGCCGAAACCTATAAAATGGCCCGTTCGTGCCGTGCTTTTTGGCCCACCGTGCCGTGTCGTGCCTGGCCCGGTGACAGAAAGCCCAGTCGCGGCCCGCCCATGGCACGATGGATTTGCGTGTCGTGCCGTGCCGTGCCTAGCCCATGGGCCGGTCGTGCCATGTCCATGGCCCGGCCCGCGTGCTACATATTTTCTTTTAAAAACAAGTTTTTTTTACTTGTTAATTTGTTATATTGTATTTTTTAATGTATACGATTTAATCAAATAATTAAGAAGCGATGAAAAAAAAGAATTTGTTATTAAACGATTAAGAAACGATGTTAAAAAAAATCTCAATCTTTTATTAAAAAAATATGAAACGATACAGGTTTATTTAAACAAAAATACAATAAAACGATTAAGAAACGATATTAATTATTAATTAGTAATTAGTAATTACTTTTGCTTGAACTTCCGAATTTCCAATTCAACAAACCCAATTAACTATTTTATATAACTAATTATTTATATTACTAATTATTTTATATAAAGCCCACCGTGCCTCAGACTGGGCCGGTCGTGTCGGGCCGGCGTGCCTGTTGCGTGCCATGGCCCGCCGTGCTTCGGGCCCTGCCGTGCCTAGGCACGGATTTTTCGAAAATTGTGCGTCGCAGCCCGGAGGTAGCCCGAACGTGCTCGTGCCGTGCCGCCTCGAAAACGCCGCCGTATCGGGTCCTGCCGTGCTCCGTGCTGGACCGTGCCGCCGTGCCTCAGCCCAATATACAATCTCTATGTTCAGGTTGTGACAGATAGTGTCCGTCTTCAATGAGAATATGTGTTGTTGAATATTGTGAAAGTTAGCCGCAAAAACCAAAGCTTGAAAGTGAAGAGAGAAAGTATTGGATGATTAGTTGCTCAATGGTGTAGCAAAGTCGGTTTTTCTCTTAAAATTTCTAGGATTTGGTAAGAAAATGAGATTACATTTTTTGAAAATAAAGATTAATGACGGCGACGATATCAAAGATTAATAGAATTATTTTGGTGAAATTGAATATTCAAGTTTTGTTAAAGGTATGCATGCAGTGGTCAAGTTGGTCAAATTGAATACTCGATCCATTGACTACGGTTGAATTGTAAACTATTCTTTCATAATAGAAATTGGTAATAATTAGAGGAAATACGTAGCTATAACATAACAACAGATACCAAAAATCGTTACTGGAAACTATTTAATAACGGTTTTTAAAACGTCATTTTCTTAAACTGGTAACAATTGTATAGAAATCGTTGACAAGAGTTATTCATCAACGAGGTTGTTTAAACAACCGTTGTCTAAGTATAATAACAACGGTTTTCCTGAGAATCCGTTATTGTTATGGCGCGGTTTAGGTTTCCGCCAATATTTGGAAAATGGTAATCTAAGTATCGTTATTATATGCATTAAACCGTTATGATAGGCTCATTATTGTTGGTCAGATTTGGCGTAGTGAATGTTTTTTCCTAGAACTTAAAAAATGCTTGGGTGAAAAAACTGGTGAAGATTGGACATTTATTTCTGATGAATGCCAAGTAATTATTTGCCTTTCTTAATTTATTAATAATCATCATTCCTTCCTCCATGGTTTAATAACTTAAATAACTAACAATGTCTGAAAAATTTTCTTGTAGATAATATTGACCAAGGTGGCCAGGGAGTTTTCAAGCACTGAGCACAAACATTGTGCTAGACACATTTTGCAAACTGGCACAAGTCATTTAGGGGAGATAAAATGAAGATAATGTCTGGGCTTGTGCAAAGGCTTACAATGGAGCAGACTTCAAGGATGGACTAGATGCTATGAGGAAGGGGGATCCCACGGTTGCTAAAGCCTTCCTTACATACAATCTTAATATCTTTTTGTTAAGTTTATATGGAGAGAATTGTATATGAAATAATTGTATTATTGATTGTCGCTTACATTATATGTGACGATGTATTTATAATACATCGTCACTTCATAAAACCCTAGTATAATAGAACCCTAAGCATAGATGGGCTTAACATATAAGCCCAATATCCTAATACCCTCCCGCTCGTAAAGGTAGTACGTAGTACGAACTTTACGATTGGAGAATTACAAGAAAAACATAATCCATAAAAAAAAAATAGTCTTCATCTCGATCTTCTTTAAACTTCTCATCTTCACAAGGTGGTAAGGGGTGCGTATAGGACTCGCCAGACAATTTTTCATGCGTAACTCGCCAGTCAATTTTCGCGCGTATTGGACTCGCCAGACAATTTTCAGTGCGTAACTCGCCAGTTTTTCAGTGCGTATTGGTCTCGCCAGACAATTTTTCATGCGTAACTCGCCAGTAAATTTTGGATGCCACCTTGATTAGACGAAAAAAAAATTTCATTTTTCGAAATATAGACTAATTTTCCTTTCTAAATTTAAGGACATTTTATTTGTGATAAAAAAATATAGAAAAGAAAAGAATTGAAAACAACAGCAAAAACATTACCATATCATCATCATAATTCATAACCATAAAAACGGAAAATTGCAAAATTGGCAAATCTTCCTATTGATCTGTTTTGCAGAAACAAATTAACGTTTCAATTCAACGTATTTTTTCTTAACTTTGTTTTTATTTTATTTTATTTTTTTTTAAGAAAAGATGCCACCGGTGGGTGTAAATTTCCGGCCACCCACCGGCAAGAATGCGGAAGCGTTTTTTTTTTGAGTCCTCAAGAAAGAGGCTCTGATACCATGTTAAGTTTATATGGAGAGAATTGTATATGAAATAATTGTATTATTGATTGTCGCTTACATTATATGTGACGATGTATTTATAATACATCGTCACTTCATAAAACCCTAGTATAATAGAACCCTAAGCATAGATGGGCTTAACATATAAGCCCAATATCCTAATACTTTTGTAAAGCATTCATCAAGACAACATCAAAAAGTGATGTAATGGTTAATAACAGAAAAGTGATCCTCTCCATTTCTTTTTTTCCATTTCCTCTCAAAAACATTACTATATTATATATTCCAATCTCTTTCATTTACCTTTTTATTTCCAAATAAATCTACAACCATCCGATCGTTCCCAAATTTAATCCGAACCGTTGAGAAGTAATGGACCGAGGATCCTTACTCTTAATAACATAGCAGGCATTCAATGCTTACATTACAAGTTCTCGTACAAAACATATTATATATATGCTTGAGGAGATAAGGGTGACTTTGATGCAAAGGTTAGTTAAGAAAAAAAGAAAAATTGAAAAAAAAATCTAACTTGGTCTCCCCTAGGATACAAGAAAAGTTTGAGAAGGAGAAATTTGTACAGTTAGGGATGAAGTTAGGACGAAATTTGTACCTGGGTCCTTTTTTATTTTATCGATATATACTCATTCATTATGGCGCACCAATATATTTGTTTTTTATATTTAATAGGGTTTTTAAGAAAGTATAAAAAATACTTATTTAATTATTGAGTTATGTATTGTTTTTTTTTCTAGCAAATTTACTCGATATTTATAAAGCATTTTTGATACTAACTTAAGCAATGAATAAAATTATAAGTATAAACAATAATAAATCTTAAAAACGCCTTTATGATAAATTAAAATGGGGATAAAATCATATTTTTAGTACTTTGGCGGAAGACCTATTGGTTACATAAAAAAGGTTTAAATAAAAATCTAAACAAATGAAGCAAATTGTTAAAAACTCAAAACTTAAAAATAAATCATAAAATGTAACATATCTTCCTTGAACCCTGATCTCTTATAGAGGAATGTACTCACTATTTCATCTGTTACCACTATGCCACACAAGTTTTATTGAACATTAACTTGTTTATTTGTTACTTAATCTTGAAAAACTAGCCTAATTAGTGGCCCGTCCGGCCCAGGCCTAGCTCCGTCTTTGTGTCCAGTGATATTGTCTATCAGGTAATGTTTGGTACTGATTACCTGACTATTAACTTAGAGGCTAGAGAATGCACTTGTAAAAAGTGGGATTTAATTAGTATCCCATATGGTCATGCAATTGCTGCCATATTTGATAAATATGAGAAAATTGAGGAATATGTTGATGATTATTACAAAATGGAGACTTATCTAAAGATAAATGGCTCATCAATATGTCCATGCCTAGGTGAGAGGCACTGACCTAGTGTTGATCAACCCTTGAATCCCCCACAAATAAAGGTAGGTCCAGGCAAACCTAGAAAAAACAAAAGGAAGGATCCATTTGAAGATCCTAAAAAGAGTTAGAATCTTATAAAGCATGACCTAAAGATTATTTGTTCAATATATAAATCTTGAACCCACAATAGGAGGAAGTGCTCTGACAAATAAGGCTATTGCCACTGTTCAGCCAACTAAAAGGGAAAAGGGGAAGACCTAGAGCCGCTCATAACATCCACCAGACCAGTAATCCAGCTACTAAGTCTCATCACCAAATAACTGCTCAACCAACTTGGATAGGAAGAGGTAGCAGAGTTATTAATAGTGGTAGGTGTGGAAGAGGTGGAATAGTAGGTGACAACAGTGAAATTGGTGGCAGAGTAAGTGGCAGGGGTAGAGCAACAAGTGGTAGAGATGGTGCAACATATGACAGAGGTGGAATTGCTGGTAGAAGTAGAAAAGGTGGAAGAGTAAGTTGTCAACTGAAATTAATTGATGTTCACTAAAATTTGTTGGTAGTGGTCTAATTGTAGGCAATGAAATGAAATCTGAACATGGATTGATACTTTTCCTATTTTACAGGTACCACAAAGATTTGACATCCTTTACGATGGTTAAGGCAATATTTCCACCAATGTAAATTGATGTTTGATAAATTCTGTCAACTAAACAATTTAACCAATAAAATCTCATCTGATCTCCTTCTATTTGTCCATCTACAGTTTCCTAGGCCCATGGTTTTCATTCAACAACATAAAACAACAATAGTCAACTCAAGCTTCAGTGAACCAGAATGAGTGAAGACATGTGGTAGTTGGTTAAGTTGTAACTTTTTCTACTATTAGGGAACCTATTTATTTAGTTAACATATTGTAGTTAGAGATGGCAACGAGTAGGATCTGGACAAGATCCTATAGATCCAGATCCAGATCAAGTTTAAAATGTTGTATCCAGATCCTACCCTTATCGTTAGGGTCTGACATTTGTAAATCCATATCTTTATCCTAAGGATCCAGGTAGGATCCGGGTAAAATCCGAATCCGCGACCAAGTCACTACTATGCAATATTTCACTTTTACTTGTCAAATTGAGACGATGTTTTAGTCGAATCACCATCCATTAATTTCACCTGTTTTTCCGTAGTAAAAAAAACAATAAGAGTCGTACAAAAGTGTTTAAAAGTTGTATAACAACTTACAAAAGTCTTATAGAAACAATAAGAGTCGTACAAATTGTTCAAACAAACTAAACTAATACTTCATTCCTTGTTTCCACAATCTACCATTGAAGGGTCGAATCTTCTTATACTAAACCATCTTCCATATCCTTCTCTAAAATTTCATCAACATCCTATATAAAACAACAATGAAAAATGAACATATTATAAAAAACAGAAATGGAAAAATATACCGCTCTATGCAAAATTATGGAAAAATATTACTGCTCTAAACTGTCAAAAATATGTAAAATTTAACATGGACACAGTTTAACATGGACAAATTTCACCCTATTTACTTAAAACATACAGTAAAAACTAACAAAGCTACAAAGCTACATGGAATGGTAGCATGGTTGTTTCACCATCATATAATGAATCTCAAACAGAAACTATGAGAAAAGACTATATTTTGTATGATGGCAATATTAGAAGGGGCACTATTTTTTATCAGACCAACAAACAGAAACTACAGCTACTTCACAACAATGAGAAAAATATAAGCATTAAAAAGAGAATTGAATTACCATCTCAATTATGTCGATCACATCTCCTTCAAGATCGGAATCCTCATTGATGGTTGAACAAACACTGGTACCTTCAAAATCACCTTGAAAAAATAACACTATAACAAATATCATAGTCATATTAAAGAGTTCATTAATCAAATAAATGAGGTTAAAAGCATAAGATTTTATTTTACCTTCACGACTTGACATCTTCCAATTTTTCAAACACATTAAAGCTTCAACGATAATAGCATGTAGCCTCGAACGATGAGCACTAACTACCCTACCTCCCATACTAAAAGCACTCTCCGAAGCAACACTAGAAATGGGAATAACAAGAATATCCTTGGCTATGGTTCGCAATGTAGGATACCTTACATCACATTTCCACCAACCAAGGATGTCAAATGTTGAGTCCTCTTCAATTGTATCATCTTCCAAGTAATGATCCAATTCACCCTTTACATACACCTTCATCGTTTTCGTTTTTTCCATCTTAGCATATCCATCTTCATCACTTTCAACATGAGAGGAATGCATTCTTTTTCCACTTCCATAGGACATTTTATCTTGACTCTTACTCCCTTCACCTTTTTCTTGATACTCCACAACAAGATCATTCAACACCTTTCTCACCTTCTCCACTTCTTGATCACTATTATTACCATAAAGGCTTTCAAAGTAGTATTCAACACAATCCATCTTGTTTCTTGGATCTAAGATGGAGGCGATGGTCAAAAGACCATTGATATGTTCCCAATATTTATCAAAATTCTCAATCATATTTTCAGCCATGGATTTGACAATAGGAACATCATCTTTTAACCATTTCATCAAAGCAATCTTAATTTCACAAGCCTTGCGAAAAAACAAGTTTGAAGTAGGATAATTCCTCCCAGAAAACACTTTAGTAATTATGTTAAATATTTCCAACTTCTCACAAACTATCTTAGCCATCTTCCAATCACCTTCCGAAGAAATATCAAACTTCATCTTTCTATTTAAACGTTTCAGCCTTACAAATACATACATATAAGGCAAAGCTGATTCCAACATATGGAAAGTTGAATTCCACCTTGTCTTACAATCAAGGATCAATCTTTTTGTGTTGTTACTACCCAGAAATCGACACGACTCATAAAATTTTTCAATTCTTTTAGGAGTAGAGATCCAAAATGAGATACAATTTTTCACCTTTACTATTCCCGATTCAATCTTATCCAATCCTTCTTTGACAACCAAGTTTAAAATGTGGGCACTACACCTTACGTGTAAGAAGCTACCTTTCAAGATAAGACATTTTTTCTCAAATTGCTTAAGAGTAACTTTCATTATTGCATCATTGGTTGTACAATTATCAACAATAACTGAAGAAATTTTACTCTCTTAACTATATTGAGACAAACAATCCATCAAAACCTTAGCAATAACACCTTTAGTGTGTGGACATGGTACAAAACAAAATCTTAATGTTCAGTTTCTCAACACCCAATTTTGGTCAATAAAATGTGAAGTCATAGCCATATATCTTTTCTTTTGATTAGTAGCGGTCCACATATCGGTAGTAAATGCAACTCTACTATTATTAAACTCCAACAACCGCTTAAGTGAAACTTTTTCATATTTATAACTACTCAAAATATCAGCCTGTAAGGTGTTCCTAGAAATCATCTTGAATGAAAGATTAATACTCTTAATAAAGTCCCTAAAACCAAAGTGGTCAGCCATCGATAAAGGGTATTTAGTATCACTATCATGTGAACCAACTTACCCCTAGGCAACTCTTGTTCAAATTCGAATTTTTCTTTGATTTCCAAAATGGCAGTTCCATCATTTTCCATTTTAGTTCTTAACTTTGTTTGACCATTTTGCAATGGTCTCATTAGACAAGTCTTTTCAGAATACTTATGAAGGTGAGACACCCCATTACCACCATTATTAGAAAACAATTTACCACACCCTTTGCATTTAGCCTTCTTAATACCATTCTCAATCACTGGATCAAAGCAAAGGCAAACTTTTGAAGTAAGTTTTTTATTACCCGGTTTTGGCCTTCTTTTAGACACACTGGATTTTGATCCTTTTTTTACTTAAACCAGATTTTGACGCTCCTTTATCAGTACCGGTTTCATCGTCCAAGACAACAACAAATTGATTTTCCTAGAATTCATTAACACCGATTACGAAATCTCGCTTCAATTTTTTCCTAGAATCCAACCTTTCATACATCCATTTTCTTTCTAATATCTTCATAGTAAATCTACATATTTTTACAAACTAACAAGAATTATTAAGAAAAAAATTGACAGCAACAACAACAACTAATTAACAACAACAACTAACAACTAACAGCAGCAACAACAACAACAACAACAATTAACAATATTAATAACAACAATTATCACAACTACTAATACTAACAACACCAACACCAACACCAACACCCGCCAACACCAACACACCAACACACCAACCTGCATAAAAAACACTTTGATATATTGGTCTGGGGTCCTTATCTCTCCAACCTAAACCCATCTTTGAATCTTTCATACCATTAGTAAACACTCGTATATTTTCTTGATTGTTATGAGACAAAAATTGGGCAGCACTTCCCTATTGTTCTCCAAATACATTATATAGAATGAATTGTCATTCTATATAAGTATTCAGAGAACATTAAAGGAAATGTTAACCAATTTTTTGCCTCATAACAATCAGGAAAAAATACAAGTATTTACTACCTAAATGGCATGAAAGATTCAAAGGCAGTCCCAAAACGGGGACTATTCAAGAATTACACCTAATGTGTAATTATTAAACGGGTACTATTCAAAAATATACTAAACAAATCAACAACACTAACAATCAACATCACGGCATATTTTATATCAGAAATTATTCCTCATAGACATGTTAACAACACTATGCGACGGATTTGCGACGGAATTACCTACTAACCTAATAAGACTAATTAGCTAACAATACTAACTAAACTAAACAAATAAACATTAACTAATTAAACTAAACTAACAATTGTTAATAACAATAAACAGCAATAATTAAGCATTTGCGACGGAATTAAACATAGCTAATTTGTGACGGTATATAATTAAGGAAAGTTAGTATACATACATGAGGAGAAATGAGAGGAAGGAGAAGGAAGAAGGAAGCGGCGGGATGGCGGCGGCGGCGGCAAAAGGAGAGGAAGAAGGAAGAAGAAATGAGAAGGAGATGAAGGAGAAGAAAGAAGGAAGGAGGAGAAGAAGGAAGAAGGGGGGGGACTGACGGCGGGGGGGGGGGGGGGGGGGGGGGGGCGGCTACTGGTGGCGGGGGGGAGACGTGGGGGGTGGTTGGTGGTGGCAATAGGAGGTCGGAAATCGCTGGAGCGATAAAACTAATTTAGGGTTATAATTGATTTAGGGGAAAAAGGAAACCCTTTTTTTAATAAGATACTTGCGATGGAACTTTGCGACGGAAATTCCGTCGCAAGACTTGACCAAGTCAAAGTCAGACTTGATTTGCGACGGAATTTCCGTCGTAAATTTTGACCCTTGCGACGGAATTTCCGTCGCAAGGGTCAATATTTGCGACGGAATGTCCGTCGCAAACCTTCCCGCCATTTTACTTTCAGTTCGCGGATGGGAAAATTTTGGATCCGTCGTAGTTTCCGTCGCAAATAGAAAGTCCGTCGCAAATTCCGTCGCAAGCCATTATTTGCGGCAAAATTTCAGTCCGTCGCAAAAATTCCGTCGCAAATGAGCTATTTTCTTGTAGTGATCCCTCTTTGTCAGAATTATAAGCATCTAAGTCAGTTAAACGGATACCTAAATTGACAGTAGAATCCCAAAGACCCGCATTACCGTGAGAAACATCAACAGGTTGAAAGTCGGATTGAGCAACAACAGATTCATCCATTCTAAGAAATGAAAATAAAAAAGAATCACAAACACTTTTTCGATGTTACATTGAACGAAAATTAGATTCTCAGTTCTGTTTCACTGATATTACATTGAAGGTTGATTAAATGTGGTTTAAGTTTCTTGTATTGTGGATGGACATTGAAAGTAAAAGAGAAAACGTACCAGGGTGCGATGTAAAAGATGAACGATGAACGATGAATGATAAATGAGGCAAGGAGGCTGTGGCAGTTAGAAAATTAGGGTTTTTAATTTGGGGTTGGGAAATTAAGGTTGAATGTTTTAATTGAAAACCAAGTGAATTGATTTGTGAATCGGGAAATAAGAATAATCAGCTTGTTTGGCATTGTTAGTAGTTTGTTACTAAAAATTGGGCTTGGCCCAATACGTACTCAAATAGAAATTAAAAGAGGGTCTAAGTGTAGGATATGGATCTCAGTGGTGGGATCCAGATTCGACCCTCAAACTCGTATGAGGATATGCATCGATCTGATCCAGCTCCTAAGGATCTGAAATAATAAGATCCATATCTTACCCTTGGATATCGGGTCTAGCGGATCCGGGTAGGATCCGGGATCCATTGCCATCTCTAATGGCCTGGTAGTGTGAATTGATCCTTATATTTTGATGTCAACAAACTGATCAACTGTAATGGAATGAAAAACATAAATAATTATGTAATAGAAACATGAATCTTTTTATTCCATTAATATAAGCTTTTGTTACATTTTTTGCTAGTACTGCAAATAGGAAGAACTACATCAATCCCCTTCATCATCCAACCTATATATTGCAAAAAAAAAATTCAAGAGAAAATGAATCTTAACAAAGCAAATTTCTCCCCACAATGTGTTTTAACTTGAACTTTGAATTACAAAACCTCATTCTTCTCCTTCTTCATCTTTATTTTTTTCAACTCATCTTCAAGGCACTTCTGATGAAAATTGCTACAATCAGATGACCCTTCATTATTCATCAATACAAAAAAATCACACTTATTTTCCTACAATAGTTCAGGAACCAAGATTATGGTTTATTATTGTCCAAATCACTTTTTTAGGAAAATCAGAAGGGTCTATATATCAAATACTTATCAGTGCGGCATTTATTCACTCACTGGTCATAAGGGACACCCATAAAACTCTTTCTTCATTTATTCCCTTCTTTGCAATTCTTATCAGTGCGGCTGCGTTTAGATTGTGATAACATCTTACCTCCTTCAAGCTGTTTGAAAACCATGAATTAGAGGAGGATTCATATGCAGGTGCACATTTCATTGAGAAGTTTGAGCAACTTTATTTTATTAAAATAAATTAAGAAAAAGAAGTTATTGAGAATGTAAAATTAAGGGAGAAGAAATAATGAATGAAGAAGAGTACGAAATGAAGAAAAAGATGGTAAATAAGAAAAATATTGGCCCATACTCTTTAATCGGATATAAGAAGTTATAAAGTGACCAAATTTAGGCTTTAATGATATGTTAATTAGTCGGTTTTATTGTGGGATTAAACAGATCAAGGATAAATAATGGAAGACGCCCAATAAAATAGATTATTTCTATTAATTTTTCCTTTTACTGGTAAGTTTGGTTGAACATGCTTTACGGAGTTTACACCAACTCAAATTTTTTACAGGCCCATTTGAGTAAGCTAATTTACACGAACTTCAATAATTGGGTTACTAACTTACGTATAATTTATATCTTGAAATTACAAGAAAGTCCTCAAGTCAAATCTCTCATTAGTGCCGTTCTAATATGTTAATGATAATAATAAATGTGCGAGACCATATTCCTTTGTACACGTACGTACTGGGTGTATCCAAAACTATCAGTAATTTTTATGTAAGATAGTTCATAAAATAAAAGTAATTAGTTTATTAGTACTAAGTGCATAAATTTTTATAAAAATAAACCGTCTTACGTATAAAACAGTCTTATTCTAAAATTTATCTAGAAAAATAACCAAAGAAAATAGAATGTATGGTGGTACCCCCAATAAAAAACATGAAACTGAAAAAAATATTAAATGCGAGGTTAGAAAATTAATTAAGCTTATCCGTGCATATGAATAGAAGCAGTACATATATACAGTCGCTTAAGTTTGACCGTTGTTCTGCAATGTCTTTAGTTTGAACAACAAGGATTTGAAAGTGATGGTACCATTTTTTGAATTTAAGGATACCAAAACGAGGGGCTAAAACTCTATTCAATAATCAATGCAAAACCACTTGGCACCTTCATAACTTGCTACTAATTATTTTGGAATTATGACCTTCTTTATTCCAATCCACCACTTCTTTTAATACTATGCTCAATTTCAAGATTGTCATAATCATTATGTAGTAAGAAAATAAACATCTAGTTAATAAAATTATTGTATTTATGCAAATATGTTTACATCTCGATAAGCGATGTAATATAGGTTATGATAAATATAATTGTTAGGGCCGAATATAAGGATCTAAAAGAAGAAATAATAATTTAAATTAGATATTAATTACATAGATATATGACCATGTTCTTTTGGACTAAAATTGTCTGATTTGAATTGAATTGAACTTATTAAAGCTAGACGAAACAGAAATAAATTTAATAGAGCTAAACTAAACTTAAATGAAGTAAGTGTTAATTCATGAAGAAAAAAAATTGAACGGAACTGAACTGAAAAAAAAGCTGAAAATACGTAGAAAAGAATAGGGCCTAAGTCTAAATTTGTCAATTTTCTATAACTTAATACTATACCATCTTAGAAAATCTACTAAAATTTTGGCAAAATTTAAAGGAGTGTATTTATCCAATTATTAAGTTATCGTGTTTCTTTCTTTTTGGTTAAAAAGAAGCTTAGATTAAATAAAACGGTTTTTCTAACGTGTGCACTTCAAACACACGTTAATAACTTAAATGTGGTAAGATTTACAATATATTCTCAATAATTATTGTAAAAATGAGTTTATACTTGAATATGAGAATATCTTATAAATATTTCCACATTTAAGTTATTAACGTGTGCCCTTAGAAAAACCGTAAATAAAAAGTTAATGTATTTCGTTTCATCATATTTAAAATTGTGTTTATGGTAATGAAATTTTAACTTTATACTAGTAGAACGTACTGAATTGGAAATATATATAAACTTTATCTGAAATAACAAAGTGAGAAACTTAAATATGTGAGGTTAGTATAGTAGTTGGAAGAGCTGGGAATAGTAAGGGGGACAACTCTTCTGAGCATAATGTATGAGTCATTTTAATTTTCTTGGTGTTTTACATTATAAATAATGAATGTCTCACACTGAATATATTGGCAGGATATATTTATTAATTCACTTACTCTTTAATATTAGCCCTTCAATGCTCTCATGATATTACATGCATCTAATTTATTCAAATTTAATTAACTAGATTGCGATAATAATAATTTATCTAATTTATTGACATTCGATATTTTTAGGTGACGTGCTATTTGATTTTTCCTATAGATCAGTACGACTCTTATCAATGGCGGATCTGGGGGAGAGAATGAGTGGGCACGTGTCCTCCCCTGAATTCCAGATAATAATATACAAGTTTCAATAAATATTAGATTATTCTTTTAGCCCAGGTGGTAGTAGTGTTATCTTCTAACCAAGTAGGCGTGGTTTCAAATCATATTGGTAACCTTTTTTATTCAGGAAATTATATATGGATCAAACCTTGAACATCAGTGTATTAAATTAACTAGTTAACTACTATACCAATATCATGTATTGTTCTTTTGATTATTAAAATGTATTATATCATTATTAAACATACTTATCAAGTTATAAAATAATTTACATTCTTTTTGAAGAGTCGTTAAAAAAATTAAGACAATATTAGTGTAAACCAAGTTGCTCATAACCTGACGAAACTGAAATCGCAAATTATTCGGGATAGAATATGGATGGAGAGGTACTCCTGAGATGATGAGATCGAAACATTTTTATGAATGGATATTGTTACTCGTAATAATTCATGATCCTCTTTATTCTTTAAAAAAAAACATCCATTGAGTATAACTTTTTTTTTCTTTTCATTTTTAATATTATACTATAATATTGTAGAACAAAAGTCAAAATAAAAATTGCATTATAAATTGAAAAAAAAATTATCGAAAAAGAAATGTGCACACCTATGTCAAAATCTTGTATGGCCCTGTTCTTTCTGGCTTTTTAGAGCTGAACTGAACTGAGCTGAACTGAACTGAACTGAACTGAGCTGAGCTGAACTGAATCGAGCTGAGCTGAGCTGAATTGAACTGAACAAAGTTCGAAATGACCTCGAAGATGAAGCACATCAAGATGAAAACAATAATAATCATAATAAGAATTATTGTATTAATTAATAATAATAAATAGAATAATAAATAAATAAATATAATGATAATAATAATAATAATAATAATAATAATAATAATAATAATAATAATAATAATAATGTGGGATGTACTTAATAAAGTCGAGTTGAACTGAACTGAAATGAATTAAATGAAATTGAGCTGAGCTGAGCTGAACTGAGCTGAACTGAACGAAGCTGAGCTGAACTGAATTGAGCTGAACTCGACTGAACTGAACTGACTAGAGCTGAGCTGAACTGAACTGAGCTGAGCTGAGCTGAGCTGAACTGAACTGAATAAAGCGGAACTGAACTGAAACGAGCTGAAAATAAGCCAGAAAGAACCGGACCTATATGCCCCAAACTCTTATAGTTTTATCGCTATAAACTTGTAGTCGTGTACCTACCTTGCTCTATCTTTTGTACTCAACAGGAAGTACTTGGTATGTCATTAAAGTAAGCGTCCTTCTAAATTTGATAATGTGCGCGTGCTGGACTGGGTACCTAAATGCAATATTAATAATTTTACCTAATGCCAGAAACCCTAATTAGATAAAACATATGCCTTTGTTACTAAATTGCATTTAGTTTACTTTTTTTTTTTATGTTAACTTCTTTATGAAATAGTCTTACAATAATTTATTGTATATTTTATATGTTTTTTTATGCCTCGTATATTCACTAGTGTCTTGTATAAAGTTTATATGTTTTCATAACGAGTACGTGTATACCCAGTAGTCTAATATACATTTCTACCGTAACAAAACATACATTACTAACCATTTTTATTGATAAATTCTCGTAATTATTAAGTGACTGTGTTTTTTTTTTTTTGTTTTTTTGTAAAGATTTGCGGTTTTTTCCATCTATTCATGACCTGAATGAATGCATTATATAGAGTGTGAATAAAAAGATTTGAACTTTGAAATACAAGTATCTAACTCATTTTAGTAACCTAAATTCTTATTTGTGACGCGTTATATGGTTCTAATGTCTCACAACTAGTTAAAATAACTTAAGAAAAAGGGAAATGATAGCGAGAAACCCTAGCTAATACTTTAGTTATTTTGTCTGTAAACAAGTGAGCCGCAGAAGCTGGTATATGAGCTAGTTAAGTGTTGCATAGGTATTTGTATGTAGTAGACGACTAGTAGTAGGGTTGATCCTAAGAATTATTTACATATATAAATAGTCAAAAACCACCATTTGTCCCTAGTCCTTCCCATACTTAATCATACCATTTCTTTTTCTGTCCTATATTAATTCTCAAATCTCCCATCTACATTCCTTCAACATTCCCCTTTCCTTTTACTATCTATTATATAATCCTAAAATAGTATTTTTACTAGACGGTTTTACAGAAGACTTACTCATCATTCTTAAAATAAATTAAGTATCATTGCATGTTTTGTGCATTGTTCACTATTTGCATACATTGGTAAAAAAGATGGAGCAAGGAACAAGGAGTAGAAAGGAGAACAATAATGTACAAGGAGAGAGCAAGTCATTTAACAAGAAATGCAGCCATGTAGTGAAGAAGCAAAGGGCCAAGTTCTACATTGTTCGCCGCTGCGTAGCCATCCTTCTTTGTTGGCGTGATAATGCTGAAGGTTAGAGGTTTAAATCACCATCCTACATTTTTCAACATCGTAAAACCGTTTTACACGAGTATTCGTGCACCATAAATATACGAATACTCCGGCTGTATTACTTCCACATCTTCTCTTAGAGCCAATTGCAAAAACATTCTGATGTAAGAGAAGGTGTAGGAATAGATGATGAGGGTTTGAGAATAATGGTTCCTCTTTTTTTGGTTAAATATTGTGAATCCAAATTTTGTAACATTATAATGCAACCTTTTTGTTTTATAATGTAACCGTTTTGTCATTTTTATTAATTTTATTTTGGTGTCAACCGGGAATGTTCACCGTTGATAACAATGATTTAAACTGAAGAGATTTATTATTTTTTATTTTATGGCATAGAAGCTGATAAGAGAGGTTTGAACTTGAGACAACGGAATGATTTATGGTATTTTAGCTGAAAATTTTTCCCTTGTTCTTTTTTTTCTTAAAAAGCTCTCTCCAATCTCACTCATTTGTTATCATTTTTTTGGCATTATGCATAAATAGAAGAAAAAAAACTTCTAAATAATTCCAATATACAACTTAAACTATAGTGACTTGTGATCTTATTTAATTTGTGTTATTAAAAAATACCAAAGTTTTAGTATAATTTTTTGCAAATATATGCAAGTAGAGATGTTTATCTCCTTCCTTCATCCCTTCCTAGAGAAGAGCAGAAAAACTTAGGGAATAAACAGTTATTCCAGGACGTCATTATTTCCTATTTTCTTAGAAGTAAATCTCATGTAATACGATTTACCATAAAACATTGTAAAACCATGTAATAAAGACTTTGATGTCCTTATTATGAAATTTAAAAAGTAGTGGTTACTGGTTAGTAGAAGTTATATCTTGGTACATTTATTTTCCGACTGCCTGTAGCTTATTTGGCAGATTAGTAAAGTTTTGGAAGTTTTTCACTATGTGTATGCTGTCATTAACATTTTCAACCAGGGTCGCGCTAACTAGGTCACGATCGTGTTTTACAACATTAATTATCTTGACCTACTTTCACCCTTTCAAGCAAAAAGTCACGATTTAGTTCATCAAGCCAATCATTTTCCACTTTACAACATTCTCGATATGTAATTTTAATTGTATTTATTTGTAGAACCAATCAACACATATTAGGTCAATTGGTAGCTCAATTGGACACCACCAAGGTCACACATAGGTTACAACCTAATCATACTAATTGCAATATAACCATGAGCAAGTAAGGTCACAACGACCTATCTATTAATCTTGCTTAAAAATGGTTAGGGAGCTCTCCTAACTTCCTCATCGTTTATCAATTACTCCGTAAACCGTAATTTTTTACGGCGAACGTAAATAAACGGGGACACTTAAGGGAAGCAGACTAGAATGTTGTAAACTTGTAATAGCTACGGGTACTTTACAGTTGGCAAAAAAGGGAAAAAAATGACTTAGTACGATTCTTTTACTACCGAGTGCGTGTGGTAATGCATGCCCTTGATTCCGTAAATGACTAAATGTACTGTCTGCCTCTCACCTGGACAAAGTCATTTCTTGCGTTATACTCCTATATCACAATTTACTCTTTGTACTCATTTCCAAAAGTCTCAATTTAAAAAAGAGAATTCACTTTTTGACTTCTTCTCAAAGGTCTCGTATTAGAAAAGAGACGGGCTTTTTTATATATAAACGAAGCTTAAATATTATTTTGCTGAAGTCATTTCTTGCATCACGTAGAATATTTCATCCTATGAAAATATTATGTGATAATCAAGTTGCGCTACACATTACGAGAAATCCAATGTTTTATGATTGAACGAAACATATTGAGATAGATTGTCATTTCGTTCGTCATCATCTCGTCAAAGAAACGATTTCGGCTTCACATATCCGGAGCAAGGAGCAAATCGCAGACATATTTACTAAAGCATTAGGGGAGAAGCTTTTGAATATCTTTAGTCCAAATTGGCTGTTATCTTACCTAGCCTCCTAACTTGAGTGGAAGTATTGATGAAGATAGATATTCGCAGTCGATATTAGTCGATGTTGTCTAGTATATTACCCTTATTATCTTTATATATAGTTGTTTTAGAGTAGGAAGTAAATACCTTATAGCTAGAGACTTGGAGTATATATGATATCATCTCTGTACACAATAATACCTTGCTCAATTTTTTTTTCTCCTCGGTTTTGCCTTTCTTCACAACCCTTGTAGACTTATGGGATGAACATAGTGGTAATTAGTGACGAATATGCACGATCGAGTTATGAAAGTGATTAGGCAAGGACACGAAAAATTAAAATACCATGTACCTTTTCATGACGATCATGATATTGTTGTTGTTTCTTTTCGTTACCAATTTTCACTACAAAATAACTCGAGGTTCCAACATTTTCGATCTCTACTAAAAATACGAAGTACTTAGTACGGTGTGAGTGTAATTTAAAATCTTTAAGGTAAATAGATCCAATATGATAAATTCTAATAATTCATCATAATGCTTCGAATAAATTCCGTTATTCTAGGCTTACTCACTCTCAGACATAAGCATAGAACAAAATAAATTGTTGAATGACAACGTGTAATGTGTCCCTTCAAAATGACTCAATGATGCTAAAATGAATGTCGGGAATGACATTTTGCAATATCTGATGCACCTACATAGTGGGTTCATAGTGACCCGTAGGGTTTAGAATGGTCACTTTAAGATCGAGTTAGTTATTTACATTTACTTAAAATATCAATAAATGAATGAGACGGATGGAAAAATACCATCATATCTATTTCAACAAATTCTCATTTGTGACGGGTAGTATCCGTCGCAAGCTTGCGACGAGTCAAATAAAATTTATTTGGGAAGATAAGGACAAACCTTTGTGATTACCTATGCACCTTTATTTTTATTTTATCTACCCATGTGGGTGTTATTCAACCTGTCATAAGCTTGTGACGGATAACCCGTTACAGGGAAAACTTATTGATCTATCCCAGTCAAGTAAATCTTCCATATAACACAATGCAATCAAACAAAAGATCCTCATACCAAGACTCCTCTACAATCAAAGATACTTGATTATGTTAATAATGTAACTTTGGAAAGTTTATATTTTGCATATATCAAATACCAATGTAATTAGGAAATAATATATATGTGTGCTACTATATATATATGTATATACCCTCTCATTCATAAATAAGAAAACCATTACACACAAACCCTAATCTTATATGGTATCAAAAGCCATCGATCCTCTCACCTACTCCGGCCCAGACGCACCCAATTCAAACGCCAACAACCTTTGCTTTGCACCACCACCATGTCGCCAACTACTAACCCCGAAACCTCTGTCCCAAACCCACATGATACCACCAAACCCCTGACATCATTGAACCTTTCTCAGTGTGTCAAACTCGACTAAATGAACTATACTGCCTGGCGCTTCCAGCTTACGAACATTTTGTTCGGTTTCAGTCTTCTTGGCTTCGTCAATGGTACCGACACACCACCACCACCACAGACCATCAACGACAAAGACAAAAGTGAACAACCTAATCCCGCCTATTTGAGTTGGCTCAAACAAGATGGATACATACTTGACGCCCTCATGGGCACCCTCACCTCGGCCCTACAACCTCTTATCGTAAGGGCCAAAACCGCCAAAGAAGCATGGGATATCCTTGCTCACACTTATATATGCCAACCCCTCAAGGGCCCAAATTATGCAATTAAAGGAAAATTTCGATTCCATTGTCATGACAACCGATCAAACCATCTCCGACTAAATGAATTCTATCCAAGTTTGTGTAGATCAACTCGCTCTCAGACAAGATCCTCGACCCCGAGGAAGTCATAGACAAGGTCCTCAAAGGCCTCGACTTTGAAACCTACAAACCCGTGATTAATATCGTGAGGGCTCGCGACAACCCGATTACATTCGAAGCCCTACACGAAAATCTGCTGCAACAGGAACATCTCATAAAGCATGACAAACCCACGATCCACTTTGCACCCTCGGCTAATCCTGTCTACCGCCAAAACCACCACCACAACCGTGGCCACTCACGCCAATCCTCTGCCTACCAACACCATAACTCCAACTCCAATACCACTGATGCTCATCGCCCTTTCAAAGGAAGGTGCCAATGGTGTAGAGAAACCGGGTACGTCATTGCGAACTGTCCTGTGTTTCGCAAACTCTTCCCTAACATCACCTTTCCTGAGCCCACCTATCGTCAACACCATAGACCACCGCAAGCTCACCTAGCCAACTACGTTACACCTCAACCGAACCCCAACTATCTACTCGACAGTGGTGCCTCCCATCATCTAACCAATGACCTCGACACACCCGCCTTTCACTCCCCCTACGATGGCTGGGATGACTTCATCATAGGAGATGGTTTTGCACTCCCGATTGCTAACACAGGTTCTTTCACAAAACATGCTATTAAATTTACTAAGGTTCTTCATTTGCCAAAAATCTCGCAACTATGTCGAGACAATAATGCATTCGTAATTTTCTCACATGATATGTTTTTTGTTAAGGACAACAACTCGGGACGCATACTCCTGCAGGGCCGAGCCAACAACCAGGGGACATATGAGTGATGTCCGTCACCACCAACCGCTCAAGCCACTAGCAAAGGCAAAGGAACCACACAAAAATCGTGGCATCATATGTTAGGACATCTATCTATTGATGTACTTAACCAGATTAATAAAAGTTTATCATTTCCGTATTCTGTTTATGAACACTGTCATTCATGTAGTGTTTCCAAAAGAACCAAATTACCCTTCTTTGTTTCATCCATCACCTCGAATGCACCACTCGACCGTCTTTTTTTGGACCTATGGACAAGCCCGGTTATATCTTGCGATAACTACTAATACTATGTTATATTCGTTGATTATTACACCAAATATATTTGGTTATACCCATTAAAACGTAAATATGAAACCACTACAGTTTTTACACAATTTCGACAATTAGTAGAAAAATACTTCCAACGAAAGATTCGTCGCTTCTTCTCTAACAACGGTGCGAATACACCAAATTAAACCACCACCTTCTCGAACATGGTATCCAACATAATACATCACCACCTCATAAACCGGAACACAACGGCTATGTCAAACGCAGACACCACCACATCGTTGAAATAGGACTTGCCTTACAATTAACTATGCCGGCCTACCTACGAGCTATTGGCTCTTCACCTTTAGTACGGCCACCAACCTTATTAATCAAATGCCTACCAAAACCCTACATGGTACCTCACCTTACTTCAAACTCCACAAAATACAACTTACTACACTAAACTACATAGTTTTGGATGCTTATGATATCCATAGTTACGACCCTATACAAACTATAAGCTTGACGACCGCTCCATCGCTTGCATGTTCGTAGGCTATTCAAACACCCAAAGTGCATATCACTGCCTCGACCCAAAAACCCATCGCATTTACACATCACGTCATGTCAAATTTATCGATGACCGCTTTCCTTATCAACAACCCGTAACATCTACTACCCCCAATCCAACCTCTGACAATTGGTGCTCACTCCATATCCCCATCCTTCCACTAGTCCGCAACACCTCCTCACCACACATTTAGCTGCCCCTCCCAATCCTCACCTCGCACCATACCCCTTGTCTACTCCAGGCGACAACAACCCACATCAAACACCGCTCCTACCCCAACCACCATCACCACCAACCAACCTCCTCCATCTACAACGACCACATCTGACTCCAACACTCTCATTCCTCTTGATTCTTGTACTCCCTGCCAGACTTTTGCCCATCCACCTCCCTCTCGCACAGTCATCACTCGCTTGGACAATAACATTCGCAAACCCAATCCTCGCTACGCCAACCTCGCTCACCTCACCTCCACCGCTGAAAACCTCCCAAATACAGTCAAACAAGCATTCATTCTTCTTCATTGGCACACAACTATGCAAGAAGAATTCACTGCTCTCACCAAAAAAATCGTACCTGGATTCTTGTTCCTCGCATCTCCTCTCAAAATGTTATCGGCTGCAAATGGGTTTTTAGAAACAAATACAACCCCGATGGAACTCTCAAACAACACAAGGCCCGCCTTGTCGCAAAAGGCTTCCATCAACGACCTGACATCGACTACACCGAAATCTTCAGTCCAATGATAAAACCTACCATAGTTTGACTTATACTCTCCATGGCCGTCACCAAATCCTGGCCCCCGAGACAACTCGACGTCAACAATGCCTTCCTTCAAGGCACTCTCACTGATGATGTCTTTATGACTCAACCACCCGGGTTTATTGATCAAACCACGCTAATCACGTATGCAAATTAACCATAGTAATCTACGGTCTCAAACAAGCTCCTCGAGCTTGGTACACTGAATTAAAAACATATCTCCTTAACTACGGTTTCAAACAATCTGTTTCTGACTCATCCTTATTCATCCTACACACCAAAACCACATACATTTACATGCTAATTTTTGTTTAATTATGACATTATCATCACAGGACCACACCGACCTCAAATAAGCTACTTCATTGATCAACTATCTCAACGTTTCTCACTCAAAACCTCGGCGCTCTATCCTACTTCTTGGGCATCGAAGTCACACCCAACAAACTTGGCTTCCACCTAAACCAATGTAAGTATATACATGATCTACTAACCAAACACAAAATGAGAGATGCCAAACCAAACACCATACCAATGCCCACTTTTCCTCCTCTCACACGTGAAAATCACCATCCCATTCATGATCAATCTAATTATCGTGCGATTGTTGGTAGTCTACAATACATCTCCCTCACTAGGCCTGGCATCGTCTTCACCATAAACCGACTTGCACAATTCCTCCACTATCCAACCAACAACCATTGGATTGCCCTAAAACACCTCCTTCGCTACTTGCAAGGAACCCAAACCTCTGGCATCCAACTCTATCGTGACTCCCCCTTTCGTCTTCATGCCTTTTGTGATGCAGATCACGCAGGTGATAAGGACAACTATGGATCTACAACTGGTTATATCATTTACCTAGGCCGAAATCCCATCTCCTGGTCCTCCAAAAAGCAACGAGGTCTAGCTTTTTCTACAACTGAAGCTGAATTTCGAGCCATCGCATCCGTCACCACTGAAACAATCTAGCTTCACAATCTACTCCACGAACTGCACGTCACCGTAACTGAAGCTCCGGCTATGTTTTGTGACAACATCTCTGCCACCTTATATGCAAAAAACCTTGTGTTTCATTCTCGTATGAAACACATGGTACTCTCATTTCACTTCGTCAAAGAAGAACTTAAAAAAGGACAAGTTCCACTACAACATATCACCAGCAGAGATCAACTAGCTGACCTCCTCACCAAGCCCCTCCACAAGACTCACTACCAAGAACTGCGATCCAAGATTGGTCTCCTCCCAAGGACGTCCATCTTGCAGGGGCGTATCAACCATATTTACCCCAATTAAGCAAATCTTTCATATAACACAATGGAATCAAACGAAAGATCCTCATACCAAGACTCATCTACAATCAAAGATACTTGATTATGTGAATAATGTAACTTTGGAAAGTTTATATTTTGCATATATCAAAATACCTTTGCAATTAGGAAACAGTATATCATGTGTGCTACTATATATATGTATATACCCTCTCATTCATAAATAAGAAAACAATTACACACAAACCCTAAACTTATATGGTAGAGACACATGCACATTGGTATATGAATAGGCTAGTAACCAATGACAACATTAAGAAAATGTACTTTGAGATTCATATAGGTAAATCATCTGGTAAGATATTACTGATGTTGTCCATGATTTTTTTTCAAAACCAATAAGATACTACTGAAGTAGATTGTTTCAACTAATATCACGCTAACTCCATCCTAAATGTAAATTACTACTCCCTCCGTTCAATTCCACATAACAGGTTTGCTTTTTGTACACTATTCACAAGTGGACATTTAATCTCAATTTTCTCCTAATACGTAAGAGAAAACATATTCATGTGGGGTCTTGTTTGATTCGTCTTTACGAGTACATTAAAAATATCTAACTTTTATAATTTTTGCAACTACGTAGCTAAAGATATTTAACATGTAAAACGTGCGTTGGCAAACGTGAAAAAGCAAACCTGTCAAGTGGAATCGAACGGAGGGAGTATGTGATAGGCATACCATCGTTAAACAATCTAGGCCTCTAACAGCTTGTTGTAAATGTCATTTATAATGTTATTCTTAAGTTTGAATGAATTGCATCACAGATTATTAGTCTTTGTTTTAATGGAGTAAATTTTTGATATTCAAAGCTTAAAGAGGATTATGGCAAGTTAACCCTATGTGGCCACTTATCTCTAGGGTTGAGCAAAACCAGATATCCAATCCAGATTTTAAAATTGGATCGGATATCCAGTTTTAAAATGTTAAATTTTAGGGATCCAGATCCGATCCGAATAATTCGGATATCTAGAAATCCGGAATCCGAATATCTGGATATCCAGATTTCGGAAACTGGATCTAATTCACTTTACATTTTAATTCACTTTTTTTGGTCAATCTCCATTTGATGGGTTATATATATGGTTATTTATCCCGTCTTTCTTTGTATTTGGTTTCTCTAACACCATTCAAATTGTTTTTACTTAACAAATTTCTCACTCCCTTAATATTATCATCGTAAAGATTTATCGAACTTTTTAACGCTCAGTTAGTTGTACACGAATATATCAAGAAACAAATTACAAACACATAAAATCTATGGAAACAATATCCTTTTAAGATTACCAAGATTGGGAATTGTCAAGTCATAAGAAGCTTTTCGACCAGTTTTCCTTGTTTTTTTTAAAAAAAATTCGGATCGGATTCGAATATCCGGTTTTGAGAAAATCACAATCCACATTCGATCCAGTTTAATCGGAAAAAAACCGGATCGGATATCTAATTTAAACGGTATCCATATATTCGGATTTTTATTTTCGGATTTCGGATCGGATTCGGAAAAAAATCGTATCGGATGTTTTTGGCTCAGCGTCATCTGCACACTTTGTATAGAATATCATTCAAGAGCTATTGAAAGTTGAAACCGGGTGGTTAACCCAAATCTAGTTGAATAATGAGATACATTGTCGGGCGACACTTAAACTGAGAGCCAAATTAAAGTAAATTTTTGGGTTATTCTACATGGTAACCCTGTATTTTTTCAAATTCTACGTGGTAACCCTACTTTTCAGTGAGCACACGTGGTAACCCTCAACTTTGTTAATATGTATTGCCGTGACCCTTAATTTTTATTCCGTTAGTTTTGTCCGTTAAGTATGTGACGTGGTCAATTGAATTTTGAGATTTTCTACCAGGTAACCCTCTGTTTGTTGTATCCTACAAAATAACCCTATTTGTTTTTTTTACAAAAGAAATAATCTTAAAAATACTCCCTTGTTTCCTCAATTTATTATTATTAACATGTTTTTCACTCGATTATTCAAAATAATGTCAACTCTCAATATCATCATCTCTTCAAAGTATCATTACCATAAATCTCCAAACATCGGGTTCAATAATTTACAAAGAAATCCACCAATGTTTACAAATAAGTATCTACTCCTCAATTGTACCCAATTTTACTGTGTGAATATGTCGAACAATTGAAGTCATTATTGCGTTTACAACATTTTCGCATTTTTAGCTTTGGGATATATGTTGAGATTTTAAAATCGAAAGTTTTCTTAATTAGATTACCGCTATGAATTGAATTTGTGATTGATTATTATAATGCTCGATATATAGTACGTTTACTATGGTATTTAGAATATTTTATTGAGAGTTTTTATTGATATCGAAGAACGTTTTTATTGAAGTTTTATTTCAAAACTCGATTTATTGAAGGGCTTTGACAATTTGGGTGTAATCAAGCAAAATTGTAAAAATAAGATGATTAGGGGATTATGTTTTTATACACATCTGATTTGTAGAAAAAGTAAGGTTATGTTGTAGAATTTTTAAAAATATAGGGTTACCTTATAGAAAATCACAAAATTCAATTGACCACGTCACATACTTAACGGACAAAACTAACGGAATAAAAGTTAAGGGTCACGGCAATACGTATTAACAAAGTTGAGGGTTACCACGTGTGGTATCTGAAAAATAGGGTTACCACGTAGAATTTGAAAAAATACAGGGTTACCATGTAAAATAATTTTTGTATGTTCACTTTCCTCTTTTAAGTTTTGAATTTCAAACTTATTAAAAGAAAAAAGGTAGTTTAGGAAATAAAAACTGAATAATTAATTAATTGCAATATTTTTTTATGACGAGGGGGTTGATTCCCCCGAGCACATGCATTCCCGCAGTACCATATGGACCATGTAAGTCACCCCATTCGGGGGCAGTAGTGGTCTATTGGTCATCGCACCAGCTGGTAATCGACCCTAGGACCTCTAAACTCCTGCATTTCTGCAAGTTGCAAGTTCTCAACTCCTGCATTTTTGCAAGCTTCAAGGTTAAAACACAACTACCACTGGACTAACACGCCACTTGATTTAATTGCAATATTATTATCATAACCATGAGGGTTCAGTGCGTTAATAGTGCAAAAATTTTAGCAGATTGAAGCTGCTCATCAAAACAGAAAAGTCCCTCTGATCCTTCCATTTGGACAGTGGCTGATGAAGAAATTTAGTGCAAAGAAGGCACAAATTTTGTTTTTTTGACGTGTTATCTAAGCACATTTAAGACTATATTTTTATATTTTTGAGTTTTTTTTTCCTAAATTAGTTATTGTGTAAGTAGAATAATGAAAATATAATTGGTCCTAAAAATATCATTTTCCAAAAAAATAGCGTTTTCTCTAAAATAATGTAAATTCTAAGTATATGAAAAATAATATCTTTTTCATAGAATATAATACATTTTAATACGTAAATTAACAATAAATATAAGTGGTTCAATGATTTAGAACTTGACAAGTTACTTGTAGGTCATTGACTTAGTGTCTATTATAAATACTGGAAAAAATTTATTCTTGAAACTTCATGTGGGGTACCTGCCTCCACGGACCCCTTGGACCCGTCTATGCATTTGGATATTGGATCATAAATATGATCAAATTTATATGGTGCGCGCACATCACCAATTATAAAAGATGACTTAAATTCTTTAGTTAAGTGAGATTGTGGCCATGTGCGTTAGCAAATTTGTCAAGTAAGTCGACAATTGATCCAAACTGACCGATTTCTTTAGTGTCTTCTTCACGACTTCACCTCTGATTGTATTAAATTTCCGCTTTTGTTAAATTATAGATGAAGAATATAGTAGATGAAACACGAGCTAGGGGGAAATAATACGATTCGGTGATGAAAAATTGTAATTACAGACAAAGATAAATTGTTTTGCGGTAAAATATTATTTAGAAAACTAAGTTAGTTAAGAATTTGATTTAAATTGAACTAGTTTTAAACCCGTGCAAATTGCACGGGTATACTCTTTTAAAAATTATTATATAGATTAATTATCACCTTATACGTTTAGATTTGAACTATAAATGTTATTTGCAATTAGCTTATGGTCGAGTAGTTGTTGTAGTATGTATGTCATCTTCTTAGTTAAACATGAGTTTTACATTATCTTGTTATTATCTTGTTATTCATACGACTTTAAAACAAACTTTACTTATATAAGATGAAACAAAAAAGTTCGTATGAAAATTAACCCAAAATTCAAATAGCACGAGTTTGAATAATAGCAAATTCGTAAAAATTGTTAAACTTATATTTCATTTAATCAAACACATAGATGGTACAAAATGAGAAATTAGACCCGTGAATGTTTAAAATAAAAATTTGAACCATTTTATCATTTATTACAAATTTTCATATTTAAGGTATTGAATTAGAATTATATATTATACTCGATAATATGGTAATCAAGATGATGAAAAAATGAACAAATATAAAATGTAATTTAAATTGTTTTTATGAAGATAAACATAATTTAATGAAAGTACGTGAATATGTGCAAGTTGTAGTCGCACGACTATTTAAAAGATCTATAACGATAAAGTCAAATACCAAAACATATAAATACTAACACGTGAACCTGATTGACCTGAAATGACCTATTAATTAAGGGCTAAACTTGGTCCAACCCGCTCAACTCGGTGGGTCAAAGTTATGTTAGCTTACATATGAATATAGTGTGTCAAAGCTAGGTTATTTAAACATGAATATAGAACATACGTCACAATATAATTATGATCGATTTTAATATTTACATATAATGATTGAAATAATAATTAAAGTAATTTAAATTACATTGACGAATGATTATTTTATATTTTTTTCCTAACATAAGTAATCTATGTGACGGATATGATTAAAAAATAATTTAAATGATCTAAATGTCATAAGATAATGGCTTTATAATCTTGTTTTAATCTGTATTCTGACCCTAATTCGTATAACAGTACTTATATCATTGTAGATTATAACACACATACGCAATATACTATATACGGAGTATTGAATAACACAAATTTCCATAAAATAGACATATTTGTCTTAAATTTAAGACAAATCAACTATCACATGTAAGACGAAAACAGATGCATTGATATTAACAAAAACTCTATCTCATCTGTGCAAGTAGAGGTTAGTTATTACTAACACGCTTAATTTCACATTTGACGAACTCTATCTAAAACTTACTCTGCACCACCTCATTGCCTCATTGCATCACTTCACAATTAAACCTAATTTTGTTATCTTCCCACTCCGTCATCATCCTTTTCTTCACTATATAACGATTTTCCCATGTATTGAGCAAAGTCTTATAATTTGGGTTTTTGAAGTTCATTAAATGTAAAAAAGGTTTAACACTTTTCATATTTAATATTTATTTCAATATTTTTGCTGATATTTTATTAAAACAATGTATTGATTTTAATAATTTTTGCGAGTATATTTTTATTTTCAAATGACGGCATTTGATTTTTTTCCTATTTAGCAATTTTTTTACAAAAATATTTTGTAAACCAATTGTCCAGGCTCTTTTTTTTAAAAGGTTTTTAATAATTTGTTTTTTCAAAAAATGACTCCGTTTTTTTATTGTTAATTTTTTTTGAGTATATTTTCTTCTGCAAGTTAATGAGTTAATTTGTAACTAGTGTTATTAATCTTTTTGGCAATGCGGTTTTAATTTGTTACGATAAAGATTTTTATGAGCCAAACAAAAGTATAATGTAATTTCATTGATTATCGAAGCTAATGTAATCATCATTATTACTAGTGAAATTTGTAAATAACCCCCTTTTATGTACCATTTTTTACAAATAACCCCTTTTAAGTCTGCTTTTACAAATAACCCCCTTAAATATCACTTAAACCCAAAAATCACCCCTTATCGTTAATTACTCTAACGATTTTTATAAAACCCGAACTCTACATGATATTACGACTTAAATTATGTGATATACCTAAAGTACCCTTACTTATAACACTACCCCCAACAAATACACCAATTTATTCCCTATCTCACTTAATCTTAAATCTAAAATAAAAACATAAGTCCTAAACACCAAATATCAATCCACACTGAAACTCAAGGCCCACTGTATTTTTCCCTCATTTTTTCCATATGGTGGTGCTGGGGTGTGGAAGGAAACTGCTCACTACCATGTGAATTGCGGGAGCTAGGTTTAGAGTTGGAGCAAATTAAAAGAAAGACTAAGGACTGGTATTGCGTTTAATTAAAGCTTGTTCAATAGAAGTAGAAACGATGAAGCATATAATCAGAAGTAGAAACCCCAAAAATTTAAATTTGAACAAGACACAGGAAAAAACAACATATCGAGAGGGAAAGTCAGAAATTATTTGTTTGAAATTAATCTTATTTGTTTAGGGTTTAGGTTTTGATTTGAAATTTAAGATTAAGTGAGATAGTGGAATAAATTGGTGTGATTATTGGGTGGGTAGTGTTATAAGTAAGGCTAATTTAGGTATATTATATAATTTAAGTCGTAATATCGTGTATAGTTCGGGTTTTTAAAAATCGTTAGAATAATTAACGATAAGGGGTGATTTTTAGGTTTAAGTGATATATAAGGGGGTTATTTGTAAAAGTGAACTTAAAAGGGGGTTATTTGTAAAAAATGGTACATAAAAGGGGGTTATTTACAAATTTCACTTATTACTATAAAAGAAAAATGTCAAATTGCATACGTGGCGCAGTATTGTTTCAGTGTTCAATCTTTCTCCCACTCACATTCACCCTCACAAAATAAGGTTTTGTAGACCAATCAGAAGCTCTAACTTATGCCACGTCATATATTCCATAATATTTTATTCCAAATTAAATATTCTATAAATATTCCCTACCAATCAAAATCAAAATTAAGAAATAGATGACTAGAAACAATCAATAACAACCAATCAGATTATATTCCATAAGTATTCAACGTTTACCATATTTCTGTCGAAATCAAAATCATTAAGATATCATTAAGATATACAACCAATCAGATTACAAATTAAATCAAATCTATCTATATTATTAAAGGAGGCTTTTTTCGCGCGACTTGATTGGTTGAAGAATATAATAAGGGTTTCAAAAAAAAAAAAAAAAAAAAAAAGAGATAAAATTTATGAAATATTTCGAGAATCTCAACCTTCGCAAAACACTTAAGATTTATCCTAAATTAAATAGTTACAGAGGTTGTAGTTGTAGTCTCCTATGCAAACACATGAATATAACATAGAACAAAGATTCACAAGGTAGTAGTCTGCTAGCCATAATGCAATAAATACATGGTGTTTGTATCTATGTTTTTAGAAACACTTTCGAGTCTCCAACTTTTTCAAACTAAATAGAATAGATTTAAAATTTATAGTAGAATTTGGAGGTATACAAATTGAAATAATACTTGAGTTATATCATTATATATAGATTGATACGTACGTACTTATAAGTTGCTTGCACCAAACATTACATATTTTATTTTTGTTATTCATTACATATTTTATTTTATTTATTTGTTATTCTGCTTTTAATTTTGTTACGTTCAGTTGTATTAATTTTAATTTTTTGTTTTGTTCTTCATATAATTCTTGATATTGTTTTTATGAATCTAATCTAACTGATTTTCTTTCTTCTCCTGTCAGATTAGAAAAATATGGTCAATCCATGATCTTTTTATTCATCAGTATTGCTCAAACATTTTACTTAAGGTGAAAATATGTTATTCAATGTTAAGTTTTTTTTTTGTTATCTTCGCATCCCATCGGAAATTTTTCTTTATTAGTTCTAACAACATTCCGTTTTAATTTTTTTTGTTATGAAATTTGATTATACTTCTTATAAAAGATGTGGATATCAGAATCATTAACATCGATCTCCATTTAGATGGAGATTCACGACAATAATGAGGCATACATTACATTCTTAAATTATAAGAGAAATGCGATTGTATGCCTAAAACATGCAACCTTTATCAGCTGGGCCTGAATTTACGATCACGGAAGTAAATTTTGGATGATTGTTAAACGCCATGACTACAAATGACCAGGAGGAACCTCCATGCTACGTTTATTCATGTTTTCATTTATACCATTGGCCATAAAATTGTACACATACAAACATAAATTGTAGACGTGATTTCTAAAATATCAAAATCATTTTTATCAAATAGCCAACATGTACAAATAATGGACTATTTGATTTGATTGTTATAAAAAAAGACAACTTTCTTTGGATTTTTTTAAATATATATATAAACATGACATATAATCTTAGAAAAGAAATTAACTATGCATCACAGATATTGATTGTAATACCTCGAAAACTTAGTCTTGATAATTAAGTTTATTTTTGTGTCGATAGTTTGTTTTACGGTTTTAAGTATCTATGTCTTAAGTAGTTAAGCAACTTATGTTGTTGTGAGGGTTCGATCCCTAGACCTCTAGCACAACGATTATGTTGTTGTGAGGGATCGATCCCTAGACCTCATGGCACGTTGGTTTGGGCCTCGTGATGTGTGCCCTCACCCAAGCCCACGGTTGAGTTGAGTAAAACAAATCCCTAAACCCTATCAGGCAGCCTTCCTGCCGTCATCTTTGAACACTCTTTCTAGACCTAAGATTTACCCTAATCCTCATTCAAACATCAAACATTCACAGCCGTCACAACAAAGGATAGGTAGGCAGTGTTCACGGTGGTAACGAGGCGATCTAAGGGTGGTCGATATTGGGGTAAACTAGGTATGTCAGCACGTTCTTCTTCTCCTTTGCGTTTCCTTGTTGTTTTCTGTAACCTTTCGTGTGTATATTTCATGGCTGCGAGTTCAGGTCTTGGTCTAAACTTAATCTATGTCGTTAGTAGTGGTGTTTGGACTACAGTAGGGGTCGCCGTTGGTCACCAGGAACCACCAGTCGTGGTGGTTTTGTCGCCTGAGACAATCCAATTAATTCTATTTCAGACAGAGTCTTGTACGTAGAGTTTTGTGTCGGTATTTCGAGTCTAATTTTGTTAGTTTTTGTTCTGGGGGTTGCGTTTTAAGATTGGTGGTGGTCAGGGGTGTGTCATGGTGGTTGTCGTGTTGGGTTTAGGCGGCTAAGGTGGCGTCTGTGGCGGTGTTCGTGTCTGTGGTCGTCCTCTGTTATTGCAGAGTCTGGTGTCACGGGTTACAGTGGTGTTTTGGGAGTGGTACCACCGTTGACTCGGGGGAGGTCGACACGGTGGTACCACCATGAGTCAGTAGCCTGGTGTCAGGGGTGGTCTGGGCAGTTGTCGCGGGTGGTGGTTTGGTTAGTGGGAGTCGTCGACAGCCTGTTTAAGGAGGCTGGTTGGATGGCGGGGTGAGGGACCAGACCGGGTTTAAGGGGCTGGTTCTCCTCGCCGGCGACGGACGACTCGACGGCCGGCGGTCACTAGTTCCTAGGGTGGTTCTAGGTATTGTGGCTGGTGGTTGTTGGTGGTTGTGGGGGCGTGATACGGTAGTTGTAAGGGGTTAGAGTCGTGTCTCGGTATAAGGGTGTTGGAATTTCGTTTTTGTGGTTTTCATAATGATATTATTATTATTATTATTATTATTATTATTATTATTATTATTATTATTATTATGTCTTATTAATATTATTATTTTGTTCCTATTGTTTTGTTATAATCGAATCTAAGGTTGCTGTCATTCAATTAGTCGTTTTATTATTATTATTCTTACTTTTGGTTACGGGTTTTGGTTGTTGCTTCGTGTTAATTAAATATATGAGTCGGGAAACTAGTGAGTCTTGGGAGTTTCTATTTTGGGAACGTTTCTATTTATGGAAACTTTCCACTTATGGAAGGTTTCTATGTATAGTAAGTGTGGATTGTTATGGGGTTCGGGAAGTTTATTAATTCATTACGAATACGTGTTTAGCTAGCGGTTTTCGCGTGGAACATTTCTAGCGAGCTTTGGAATTTGTCTGCGCTTCTGCTATTCGAGGTAGGGGAAATACTGTGCATATAATGATGAGTAATCGGTTGATATTTGGTGATAACCATGTTTATTTTATGTAATAATATGATTGTTATATTGAGTTATTCTATTTATATATTCTGAGATACGATACGAGGTGACGATAAATGGGTCTTGTGATTGGTGCGGAGATAATGGGTCTTGTGATTGGTGTGGAGATAATGGGTCTTGTGATTGGTGTGGAGTTAATGGGTCTTGTGATTGGTGCGGAGGAAATGTCCCTACCCAAGATAAGTGTCCCGTTTGCCATTTTTCTTTATTCGTCAAAGTGTCCCGTTTGATACTATTTGGACGGTTTTATTACGTTTTTACCTTTCCCTATTTACATTTATTACCCACTTACAAACCCCTAACCCAATACAATATCTTCTTTCTCCAATCTAAATACCCTTACCCTACCTAAAATACACAAACCATAAATCCTTGACTCACTACCAAACGGGACATTTATCCCGGGTAAGAGAGAGTATTAATTATTGACTTCTTAAGCCGAACGCGAAAAGTTATGCGGTAGACGAATATATTCAAAGATCGTGTAATTTATATTATATATATCATAGCCGGCAATTTAAAACCTTATCTCCTCCGTTCCCTTTCAACAAAAAAGTTTCAAGATTATATGAGAATTAACTAAAAGAGTTAAGACTTACTCTTTCTGTCCGGTCAATAGTATACACTTAATTTATTTCCCCCTTCACAAAAAAAGTAAGTGTAAACTATTTATTGAGATAAGTGGAGTGCTTCTTAATTTTCAACTCTATGTTAATCTAATTTAGGTGCTATAGTAGGACAAATTTAGATAGATTTTTAATTTTGGAGTCGGCTACGATGATTATAATGCTTCCAATGATGCTTACTACGGAGTAGTAATCATGGTATAATTCTAATTCTAACTAATACAAAAATATAAACAACTAAATGATTAACTCAGAGTAGAAATAGAACTTTAATTTAATTAGGAGCAAATAAAGATCATGTGCATTAAGAAATTAGAAACCTATTTCAAGTGGTTTTCTCATATTGCATATCTTCTTTATTTTTATATTGTATAAGTACAACAATGATCAACTTGATTAATAAAGCAATCAAATATGATCAGCAAGTTAAGGTGTAAACCTAAGTGTATTACAAGTGTATTTAGAGCCTGTTTTTTAAAATTGTCCCTTAACGTACTACAATTACTGATATAATACTTACTTTTACATAGTAATTCATTTTTTTACCGTTTCAGATATATATTAAATTTCAGGTTTTGAAGCTCACGAAAAATATGAGACTTCAGGTAGGAAGTGCACAGTCAAATGTTGATGAAATCCGACAATTTTCAGAGTGGATTTTCGAAGTTGGGGATGGATTAGCAGGTGGGTCAAATGATGGAGCAGCTAGCATTGAGTTACCAGAAGATATACTTATACAGTTTGGTGTAGATCCAATATCTACTATTATTGTAGATAGCACGTACCCATCTTTAAAAGATCACTTAGGTGACCTTCTGTATTTCACTGAAAGAGCTGTACTAGCACCTACTCACGATGTTGTCGAGGAGGTAAACGACTATGTCTTGGATGAAATTCAAAAGGAACAAAAAGTTTACTTAAGCTCTGATGAAATAAGTAAGGAAGAGACGAATTGCGGGGTCAGAGAACTTTATTCTACTCAGTTTCTTAACTCAATCAGATGTTCCGGTTTACCCAATCACAGCTTAAAACTGAAAGTTTGAGCTATAGTGATGCTTTTAAGAAACATTGACCAAGCAAATTGGTTGTGCAATGACACCCGAATGGAGGTAAAACAACTAGGAAATCGCGTTATTAGTGCAACCGTTATTTCTGGCAGTTATATCGGAAGCAATGTTTATATTCCCCGCATCACCTTGACTCCTACCGATCAGATCACCAGGTTCCCAATTAAGTTTGAAAGAAGACAATTTCTTTTAGCAGTTTGCTTTGCTATGACTATTAACAAAAGTCAGGGTCAATCTCTATCCCGTGTTGGACTTTATCTTCCTTGACCAGTCTTTACCCATGGCCAATTGTACGTTGCTATATCTAGGGTTACAAGTAAGAAAGGTCTAAATTTGCTACTTCTTGATGAAGAAGGAGGAATGACTAATACAACAACGAATGTTGTTTACAAGGAGATTTTCGAGAAACTGTAATTTTTGTCTTAGATTTTTGAATTTTTAATACACCCATTTAATTTAGATTTCTACCTGATTAGTTATTTTCTTCATCCTATTTGTCCGTCAACTTAAGTTCTTTCACCAATTCATCACAAGATAATAACTTTCCAAATTACTCATTATTAATTATTTAATCTTTTTTTAATCGTTTATTGTTTTTTCATTTCCCTTATTCATTCATGTTATCACAATTAATCCAAATATTTTCATCATTGTTAACAGATATTCGAAAATTAGTGAACCAGGAAATTCACATTTTGACCGAACATATATTATACGCAAAAAAACCCCGTTAAAAATGAATTTGTTCGAATAAATAGAATTGCTATATAATGAAATGAATTTACCTTTGTCATCTTTAAAAGTAAGTGTACACAACCCCGTGATTTTTCACGGGTGTTACACTAGTTTTGTTTTGTAAAAGTAAATAATTTTGAATGAGGGAGGTTTAATTAATTAGATGAAAGAAAGTGTTTCCTTAAATTAAGCGAATGCAAACCGCACTTTGAATTGTTGACTTTCAACCACATAGGGACATGTATGCTTTGTGGTTGTTGCTTTAATAAATAGGATAGATATAAAGTTATATAACTACCCTATCACCATTCAATCTAATTTGTTATTTTTAATCTAATTTGCAAGATAATTGTAGTTAATTCTTTTATTTAATAAAATGACATACCAAATACTTTAGAAATTCAATCTTTCAATAGACCAATCAATGTGGAGTTCCATATGCTCACTTGAGTTCAATCACAATCTTATCTATATAAATAGCAAAACATTTAACCCATCCTCATGAAGCCACCTCATCACATTTAGTTTTTTTTTTTTAAAAAAAAAGTAAATGTGGACCCCGCAGCAAAGAAAATGAATTTTATTTCTGAAAAACCGCTATGTTTATGTTGGTACGTAAATAATTACGTTTTATGTTTCGTACGTACGAAAATATTAATGTTGTTACAGAAATCGCAGTATTTTGATTAATATAATAATATTAATAAATTACACCAATTGATAAGAATAAGAAATTTAAATACTAAAATGTAACTACAAATGAACTAAAAAATTATAGAACAAAATATTTTAATTCCAAGAAATTCATTTTGGAAAACTTTTGAACAGTTTATAATAACAAACGTCTTAGTTCTATATAAAAAAAAGAGTTTTAGTATATTTACGAGAAGTATAAATTTTTTTTTTCCGATTTTAAAGTTACCGTGGTCAGATTTTTTTTCGTCAAATGACTAAAATTCATCAGCAAAGTTACAAAAATTAGTACTAAAATTCCGCCCAATTATATCGTTTATGTTTTGTTAATAATATTTATGTACTATTTTTTTTTAAAGGATACCCGTGCAATTTTGCACGGGTTTAAAACTAGTTTACTCTATTCTGTAAACTGTAGACAATTTATTCTATTTGTAAATTGTACGTAATTTTGTAAATATAGATCCAAGGCCTTTAATTCAATTTGTACACACTCCAAATGACACCCTTACCTATAAGGCTATAATAGACATAGTCTTGCATTCTTGCTCATACTAGCTAAGTAACCTACGACCAATGAAACTGTGCTTTGAATATTGTTGGCACATAATATTGCACAACAGGCCATTATGTTAATAACTCTCAACAAAAAACAAAGTGCAAGCATATAATTTGCTGGTAGATTGCACATGGACGTAGGTCCTTCAATTCATGCATCCAGAGGGAACCTACGAGCTGTTTAGGGGTCGTCTGCACAGCCCGTTTTGCTCACAAAATAAGAAATATGCATTATGTATTTTCCGAAATTTACACTGTCATAACCCATAAACCGGTCTAGAAATAAAAAACAAACCGGTTGTACATAAGTCTAGAGGTGACAATCGGATCACTCGGGTCGGTTACAGGTCGGATCAAAGTGGGTCGGGTTATATCGGGTCAGTGACGGGATCGGGTTATTAGTTCATGTCGAGTCATCAACGAGTGATAAGTCGGGTCGGGTCATTAGCGGGTCAGTGTCGACTCAGGTTACCGGCATATATTTTATCTTATATACTCCCTCATATTCTACATAAGAGTCTCAATTGGACAATGACACAATATTTAAGGAATCGAATTAAATAATGTAAAGTATTGTATGTGGTAAAAATATTGGAGTGAGGAAAAATATTATTGATTATTATTGTGGGTAGAGTGATTAAAATAAGTAGTGTTGTGGGATAATGTAGGGTATTGTTGTGAGTTAAAGTGATTAAAATAAGTAGTGTTGTGGGATAATGTGAAGTATAAAATTTTACCAAAAATGGACAATGAGATATTATTGTGACTAGACGGAAATGGAAATCGGGACTCTTATGTAAAATACGAGGGAGTATTTATTTTAGGAGGGAATATTTAAATAATGGGTAAGTATATTGTAGTTTTAAGCAAAAATAATTATGATAAATATTAATTTGGTGTTTTTTAAAGCATTATTAAGCCCGTTCATTATCGGGTAAACTATCGGGTTGAAAAAATATCGGGTCACGGGTCGGGTCGAGTCAGGTCAAGTCGGGTTCGGGTTGGAAAAAATATATGGATTTGAGCAAACCGCGGGTTTAAACCCGCACCTTCCCCTTCATTCTTTCATTTCCAATATTATTCCCCTTCTCTCTAAACTCTCTCCCTTCTCTCTATGATAGGTTCGGTCGCACACCTATGCAAAAATACCTTAAGATACAACAAATTAATGTTTTATAGGGGTTGAATTTCACAGAGAAACATGAATTACGCTTAAGAAAATGTTGTGGATTGATCTCTATCTATGTCGATTACGACTTTGGTTTGTTGGTTAGTTTTATGTTGTACCAATAATGATAAAAGAGTCTAGGGAAGTCGGGTCACACATGCAAATATACATATATATTAAATAGATTAACTCGGAAATAGTAAAATATGTTTAATTGTTTTAGGCTTGATAAGATACCAACCTTGCGGTTTTGACATCAACCTTAGACCGGATCCTACAAAAACTATCGTTTATGACTGGGTCGTCCTACTACACATGTTTAGTCTATTCGATTCCGCGCCTCTCGACCTGTAGAACGAATTAACATATTTAATCTAGAATTGTGTACTTAAATCAAAGATTAATAATTAAGTGCAAACATGCGAGAAAACAATATAACCAAAATTGTTATTATCTTCTTTCAAAAAAAAATTGTTATTATCTTAATTTACCAAAGTACATATCTATATTATTGTATGGCTTCCCTAATCTCCAGACTAAGGAAATTAGCTACTCATAATAATATATAAACTAGACTAAAATGATGAATTAAACATAATAAAAATATAAATAGAACTTAAGACAAGAAATACAATACTGAAATGGAGGAAATAGAATTTATAAAGAAAGAACAATAATAACCAAAAGATTGCTTGAGTATAAGGAAATGTAAAATGATTACAACTTGAAATGTAAACTAATATAATAAATTGTAAACTAAATTATATGAGAATTGCATTGAGAAATATTGTGAACTAAACTAAGAAGTACCATGAAAAATATGTAAAAGTCTATAAACTAGATGATGGAAGATGTTGCATAACACCTCCTATTTATAATAAAAATAGGAGGAGATTCGAAAGGAACTACAGGGGTACAACCCCGATTGGGGTTGCCAGCCCCGATCGGGGACACAGCTCCGCAGATTTCATTCTTCAATTCTTCCATAAATGTCTTTAGGAATCCAATGTGGGGTGTCAATGGCTTGATTAAACACCCGGTTAATGACCTTAAACATTAGCATATATGGAGATTTGGCATTCAATGCTAGATATTTTCATCTTATGATTTGGACTTTGCATTTTGAGCTTGACTTTAAAATAAATCTTTAATCCATAAATCTCATGCAAACTCTCATGCAATCTTCTACACTTGGTCCATCTCTTTTGCTTCTTGGTTCATCATTTGTACTCTAGTTTTTGCATTATTAATAGGATTGGGCTCCTAAAAGCTTATATACTTAAAAAATGTGACATAACAACAAAACTAACTAGAATGCAAATACTAGCTCAATTAACACTAAAATTAGTGCAAAGTCAAGTAAAATAGAGCAAAATGGAGGTAAAAGTCTATAAAGTAATCACTCATCAAACTCCCCCAAGCTAAAACCTTGCTTGTCCCTAAGCAAGAAATCATATCCCATCAAATGCAGTATCCTAAACAAGCTAAGCATAATGATTAAAAACCCGAAACAACATGGGAAAATAGAAAAGTGCTAACATGGATGAGGTTTACGTGATGGCGTAGCATGGAAAACTTCAAATGAACCTTTATGCTTTTGCATGATCTTTTGACTAATGGTCTCTCACGATTCACACTCATTTATATGTGAAAGGATATTTGTGTGAAAAACACTCATCTATCCTCAACTTATAAAAATGTGTCTGCACTCTAGTATGATAAGCATTTCAAAAGTACAAGCCAAAACAATCATATGCAAGCATAGATAAGAAGCCAAATGGGTAAAAAGAGGGATAAAAGACATGGGTAGAAAGATGACCAAATAAATTTTGGATTTGTGAGGATTAAGGTTTAGCTAGCAACTATCCAAAATATAATGATGTTCAATCCCGAAACTAACTCGATTATCAAACTAGAACAAAGATAATTCTCCAAATAATTGACAATAATGTATGAGAATTTTTTTTCTTCCTTTTTTTTGAATCTGTTTTTAAAATAATGCTCAAAAATAAAACAATTGTCGTTTTGGGTTGGAATTGAAAGTATTTGTTGAAATGGTGTCCACGTAGGCTCGGTTTTCCGGAACCTGCTCGGCTTAAACGCGCCATAAGACATGACGTGTCTATGGCCCAAAACACGTCATTAGGTATGGCGTGTTTACCCAGTGGAAATTTTATAGGAGCAAGGAAATTTGGCAGAAACTTGGGAACTTAAGACACGCCATATGGGATGGTGTGTTTCTTCAGGAAGACCCGCCATGGGCTATGGCGTGTTAATGCAGGATCTTTTTTTTTTTAATAAGTTGCACGACACTCTCATTCTCTTCATCCTTCACTCCCTCAACCCTCACTCCCACGACATTTAACCTTCATCTCAATCACTCACAAGCACATCTCAATCCACTTTGAAGTTTTCAACCCTCACTCCCTCAACTCTCTTCCGGTGAAAACTCCAGCGAAGTTATCTTTTCCAAGGTATTTTTCTCCTCATATTTTTTGTTTAAGTACTAATTTTTATGTTAGATTTCAGTTTTTTTGTTTTCATTTTGGTTAATTACACTACTACAAAATACAGATACGAAGACGGTTAAAAACCGTTCTCCTATGAGAGGCGGAACCGTGCTCCCCCTGGCCGTGCTCTTTACCTAAGAGAACGGTTCAACCGTGCTCTTAGTAATGCACTTACCAGAACGGTTCTGACGTGAACCGTGCTCTTATGTCCTGCTCAACCGTTCTCTTTGCCCTGTTTAACCGTTCTCTTTGCCATGTTAAACCGTTCTCTTAGGTGACTTACCAGAACGGTTATGGTTTGAACCGTGCTCTTATGTCCTGCACAACCGTTCTCTTTTCCCTGTTTAACCGTTCTCTTTGCCATGTTAAACCGTTCTCTTAGGGTACTTACCGGGACGGTTATGGTTTGAACCGTTCTCTTTTGTTACAACTTCGCGCCATGTTTTTGAATTAATAGAGCACGCTTGAGAACATAACCGTTCTCTTTGCACCTGCTATTTTTTATTTAATAATTTAATTTATAATTCATCCGGCCTATAATTTTTCCTGCAAATAAGCGTACAATAACATTGCTCCAACAACTACATCATTCACATATTACATTGCTCCAACAACTAAGCTACATCATTCATATATACAACATACTTTCCGATCCACAAATTCTAGATACAATACGTATGTACTTAAGCTAAACTTCTAGCTACGACTTAAGCTAAACTTCATCATCGTTCATGGGTGACTTAAACTGGAGCGCAAAGTTAGCCCATATATCCCTCACCTCGTCAATCAGCTCAAGCGGATATGTCAATGGGGCTCTAAGCATGAACTACAAACAAATTTTCAAAAATTGGTTAGAAAATTTTTATCCAAGACTCCTATATATATATAAGTAAAATGAACTAAAAAACCAAAAACATACGTACATTTGGAGTAATAGTAACATATCTTCCTTTGATGACGTCCAACATGTATCGACAAATATAATATCCACATAAAACGGAACCACAAGGCTGCAAAGGGGCCTGAAAGGGTAGCTCATATTATAAATAAATACTTCACGCACATGTACTATACTTAATAAGAGAAACAATATGTTAATATATATATATATATATATATATATATATATATATATATATATATATATATATATATATATAGATATATATATATATATATATATATATATATATAGATATATATATATATATATATATATATATATATAGATATATATATATATATATATATATATATATATATATATATATATATATATATATATATATATAGATATATATATATATATATATATATATATATATAGATATATACTATATATACAAGAAGTACCTTAATCTTTTTCCAAACAACGCCATTGGCCTCATATTTTGCAAGTGGATCGATAGAGTTCCTTTTCTCAAAGGCCCTGTATATATAGATAGCCAGGTTTATATATTTATTCAGTTTTAGTTGATAATGAAGCGTTAATTTAAAGTATAATAGAAAAACAAGCTAAGGTCTATGATTGATGGCTTTTGGGTGGCTTAACTTTTGTTCCTAGCCTACAGAAACATTTTAAGGCAAATGCAGGGGAGTAACGGGAGGTATAATATATGAAGGCAAAATAAAAAAGATCAGAAATAAGTTAGACATACTTGGTAATTGTATCCATGAAAAATTGACGAGGCTCTGTATGTCCGGCAGGATCACACCAATACACTGTACTTTGAGCCGGATTGATCACGCCCAACATCCAATGCTTACTACAAGTTATAGAAAAATACAACGAAGATATCAACTTAAATATTGACAAAAAATAATAAAATAATTAATCAAGTCATCAATAATAATACTATGAAAAGAAATTTATAATTACGTACCCCTGGGCATATGGAGCAAATATAAGTTTCCGACCTTTTCCACAATCGGTACATGTCATTGCCCTAGCAACATAATCGGATCGATAATTTTCATCCGGAGCAACGGATTCTGAGGACAATGTCTCTGGGCACAAGAATCCATAGTGACTACTAATTTGCATGGTATCGGCAAGATCACTCAAATACCTACAACAATAAGAATCCATAGTAACTATCTAGTACTAGTTTGCATATTATCAGATATATTCTAATGGGATTGCAAAGGGGAAGCTTAAACAAAGAGACCGAACCTCATAAAGAGTGTGATGTGAGAGGCACCAATCATTTGTTCATCTAACAAATGAACAACCTCCTCATAACTAAGGTAGCAAGTTTGTTCATTGTGTAACACATGTTCGTCAATGGGAACACTGACCATTGTCCCACTTGCCTTTAAAACCCGAGCCTCAGTTGCTAATGTTGGGAAATGTGTCCTCAACAATAGTGCGATCACGTAATTAAATCTCATAACAAGAATGCGCAAGGGATGATACGAATTATTAGTCAACTGACCAACATTAATCGGTAATGATTGGCTAGCTAGAGTTTGACATTACTGTCGTATGACGGTGATGGTCAGTTGATCCCTTTAGGTCACACCTTTAGGACAATTCCCTCAATTGATAAAATGATCAAATGTATATTGATACGATTTGATCATATTCCTTAAACTCGTATATCGAGAAATTAGAGGTTAAATCTTAATGTAAGATTTATGTTTAAAATTGAAACGTGTCAATTGTTAAACATTAAACGATATTTTAAGATATCGAAATTAGAATGAATTGGGTTGAAATTAATACAAAGGTTGTAAATCGTATTGACGATAAAGTATTATTTTACAATGGTAATTTCGAATTACTTGTTAATTAAATAAATATGATTTATTTAATTATGCATAATGTTTATGGGATAAATATTTACATATTTCAAATGTACTAAAATATTTTATATCTAAATGACATGTAAGATGTCACACTTTATACAATTATACATTTGACAAAATTATAAAATAAAGTCCATTTTATGGACTATGTGGCACGACTAAGTGGAGGTTGTTTGGATGATTAGTGTTTTAATTTAAACATGCTTTAATCATTGTGTTTAAAGCATGTATTGGAAACACTAACTAGGCAATCCTATTGAGCATGGGTTAGAGAGTTGTCTCCCCCTTGTCCTTCCCCATGTACCCGGCCACCCACTCTCAAGCCTCACATTATTAAGTATAAGATGCTCCATAATGTAAACCCTAGTTCTTCTAATGCTTGCCAAAAATTTCTAAGTGTAGAAAATAAAATAAACTCTCCTTTTCTTGCCTTGGCCGAAATATATACCTAGCAAGAGAGATTTTATTAAACCTCTAATACTTATTATAAGATAATATATCATACTACTTGTAGTATTCAAAATATATTTCTAATAAGAGAGATTGGAAATAAATTAAGGAAAAACCGATTCCAAGTCTAGCATACAAAGTTTCGGTTCTTTTGGGGTTGTCTTGGTGCATCCGGAGGAGGTATTCTATATTGGGTACTCGGAGGATCATCCTTGCAATATACTTGGACCGTGTGTAAGGACTCGGTCTACTCTTTATTTCCGCTTAAGCATGCATAAGATCTAATATAAACGAGTTTATATTTTGTTAATTAAAAGTTAATTAAAAGGTTTGTTAGTATGACTAAATTAGTTTATGAGCAACTTCTTAAACCTATCAATTGGTATCAGAGCAAAATGGTTGTTTGCATGCTTTCCGTTTCGTTTTTACGGAGTTATTATGATAACAAAAATAAAACTTGAATTTTCGTATGATATAAGATATGGACGAAATATTTTTAGCATGATACCTACTGTTTTCTAATATGATTTAGAATATTTGGAATATATTTTGCATGAATATTGATCATTGGTATTTTTATTTCGGTTTTTAATACGTTTTAATGGTTAAAAATGATTAATTTTGGGAAAAATAGTTAAAATAAGCTTCTGGCCGAGATTTTTCAGTATGATATCACATGTATTTTCTATAATGTGAATATGATTTTTCGTAAATTATAGACCTTTAAATCGTGTGATATGAATTTTAAGTGTTAAAATGCAAAAAGATGAGTAAAAAATGGGTTAAAATAGTTATATTATGAATTTGACTATAAAAATTTATGAGGATGTCACATGCAATATTTAAATTTAATGTTGAATTTTCAGAAATTTATCTCGATATATTGCAATATTATAGATTTTTAATGTAAAAATCGGGTAATTAGTGACATAATTTCGACTTTAATAGTTTAAGTTGGAATTTGGCCATAAAAATTTAACACGATGTCATATATATTATTTCCAGCATGTATAAAATTTTCGAGAATTTTATCTTATTTTATGCTTGAGAAATAATTTTAAATGTTAAAATCGTATGATATATGACGTAAATCGTTAAAATTTGCAAATGTTGTTAAAAATGGCCGAAAATATAACCCATTTTAGTCATATGTGATATGTTCATCATGAAAATATTCTTGGGTGCCTAAAGTTTCAGATTTGATTTGTATTAATTTAATTTTGTTTTGTTAAAAGTAGCAATTAAAATTAAATTAAAAGGAGGCATGCTTTAAAATTTCGGTTATGGGGCAATGTGCCATTTAATTTTCTGTCCATCTTGTGTTCTTAAAAAGGTTTTGGAAGGTATAAAAATATTATTAGTATTTAATTTGCATTTATGAAGTTAATTATTGAATTTTCCGACTTAAATTGCTCGTTTTACGTGTTATTTTCGAAATAATAATAAAACCGTATAAAATACTAATAATTTAACTTTCTGAAAATTTTAAGAACATTCTGGATTTTTCAAAATTTGAATTTTGAATTTTCGAAATTTTAATGTCTCTTTTGAATTTTATATTATTTTTCCCGAAAAACCGAGTAATACCGATCAATATTAAAATATATTAAGTTAATTCATGTTCAAAGTTTGAGTAAGACTAAATTTTGAATCCTATGCGAGTTAGGATGATTAACTTAAGGATGAAAACCGTTTCATTTAATGCATAGTGTTGTTAAACGTTAAAACACGCAATTCCATAAAAACCGAGGTTTACGATAACTATTTAAATAAGTGTTTTAAATAGGACGATTTGGCTTAGGATTTGCATGTTAATTCATATTTATATAAGCATTGCATATTTATATTATGAATGTCATGATTTATTTTTACGTAATTTTGGGAATTATGTAATTTACTTAGTATGGCCTTAGTTTTTAAATCGGTATTTCCCGTAATGTAAGGGGTTACCGATTGGGTTGTAATTTTGTGATCTCGTATCACCCAATTGTAATTTATTTCTATTTTATAATGTATAAAGTAGACTAGAAAAGTTGTAATTTTGTAAAATCCGGAGTTCCTTGAAGACGGTGCCATTCGGAAAGGAGTTCCGATCAAGACGGTGTTTACCTCGAAGTGCGTGCCGCGTGAAGTTCAAGGGACCAAAGGAGTTGGTTTCCGAATTTGTACTTTGTTATTTCTTTTCTAGGAAAGGCCATACTAGGGTTTATTTATGCTTTTATTTTTGCTTTTTATATGTTTGCATGCATAGCCAAATCGTCATACATCGTATCATGCATGTTTCGACCTAGTCGACCTAGTCTTTTATTTTATCGATAATTCACCGACTTAGTTCACTTAAACGGAGATAGATAATAATTTGACTAGATCTCTTACATATTAATATTGAGACTTAGCCTTACCAAAAAGTACGGACCCATGAATCCCTTCTTCACAAGGACGTAGGCTCGGCTATACCGGGGTACTAAAATTGTCACGTTGGGTAAGTGGGGTAATAAGATTACACCTTGAAATTTGGTTGATCTCAACGAAAGTATTCGTAACCGTAGTTGCAATAAGTTCGGGCTAAAGATAATTTTAAGAAAATTGTCGACCGAGAGTTCTAAGGGTAGAACCGATTAAAGAGTTAATCCACCAAATTATACCAATACGGGTTGAATCGGCTACACCGTGCCCGGATTAGTATGGGTTTGGGTCTCGGGATTGTTTACTTAATTGGGTAAGAGATCATTAAGTAAATACATAACTAAACTTAAAGTTTTAGTTTAAAATTATGAATTTAAAATGATGTTGTTTTCCTTTTATTATTGTAGTTTAATTTTCAACATCGACTATGGCAACCAACGCTCCACCTCTCACTAACGTATCATGGCTTCGATCCTTTATGGATCGTTGCAAACTCGATAAGCATGGTTCCAATTTTAAGGATTGGGATGCGCAATTACAATTGGCCGCTCAAGGTGACGATAAGAGTCGTTACCTATCCGAAGCCGCTCCTCCCGCTCCGACCGCTCGTTCGTCGGTCCAAACTCGTGAGGCCTATGAAGCCTACATGAAAGAGTCCTCCGCTCTTAAAAATGTGCTCATCTTCTCCATGGAGCCGGATCTCCAAAGGAGTATGATCAAGTTGACCACATCATATGAGATATACACCAAGCTTGCGACCATGTTTTCGCAAACTCCTAGGGTGATTCAATATGAGGCGGCTTCCGCCTTCTTTGACATAACCTTCAAGGAAGGGCAAAAGATAAGCCCTCATGTTCTCAAACTAGTTGAGCTCGCGGAGACTCTAAAAGCTCAAAATGTTGATGTTCCCGACTCTCTTATCATTGACCGAGTTCTTCACTCGCTCAATAAGGTTAAGGCATATGCTCAATTCCGTGTGAATTTCAATATGCGAAACCAAGAGACCTCGTTAGACGAGTTGCATAAGATGCTAGTCCAAGCCGAGAGGGACATGGGACTTCATGAAAGTTCCACCAAGGATGTTTTGAACATCGAAAAGAAAGGGAAAACGAGCTTCAAGAGGAATGCCTCGAAAGGCAAGGGCAAGAAAACGTTCAAGCCCAAGACGACCAAAGAAAAGACCTTTTCGAAAGGCGCTTCCACCTCGTCTTCTAAAGAGCAAGACAAGTGCCATTATTGCACGAGGATCGGTCATTGGAAGCGAAATTGCCCCAAGTACTTAAGTGATCTCAAAAATGGGAAAGCTACCGCCGTAGGTAATAATTCTCGCGTATAATTCATGTCATTTATCAACTTATGTATAGTGATACAAATGTGTTGATATTTACCCTTTTTAATTGTTTTAAAGGGCCACCCCCGAATAATGATAAGGGCAAGGAGAAGGAAGCTTGAGGTTCCTTACTTGGATGGCTCCGGTAGCATCCAATTGATCGAAGACTTGAAGAGCTAGGCTCTAATTTTCATATAGTCTTCTTTCATATTTTGCATTTATTTATGGAACAATTTAATTTTCTTGTAAGACAAGGATTAAAATCCTAAAACAATGGTTGTAATTTTGGATATTAGTGACTTGGTTTTCAACCCGAGTCACTACTTTTGTTCTCAATCAATGTTTTGATTCATCAAATAAATTGCATACCTTGTTAAAACATGAATAATAGTGATCTAATCACGAAATAAATATTGATACGATCAAGTATAAAAGAATCAAAGAGTTGATTAAAACGGAGAACTACACCCCATGAGATAGATTCAATCAAAATGAGACTATATCAGTTCATTATAAGATTTTCATTTTAAGTGAAAATGAGAATGTATTCATTACACCTATCAAACTTCAAACATTCAAATACATTGGTTGATCGAAATAGCTATCCTTAGACATGTAAAAGTTATTGTTAGAAGGATAGAGTGGGAGAAAATGTTTCGCTCACAAACCAATGATATAAATAAAGGAAGGATCTTAGAGAAGATTCTCACTTGGGAGTCTTAAGAAGAACCCTAAGTGATTTGAAGAAACTACGGGAGGACACTCGGAGAAAGGTTCTTTGTGTTCATTGTTTCATAGAGAGGAAACAAAGCCCTAAATGATTTGAAGAAACTACGGGAGGACACTCGGAGAAAGGTTCTTTGTGTTCATTGTTTCATAGAGAGGAAACAAAGCCCTAAATGATTTGAAGAAACTACGGGAGGACACTCGGAGAAAGGTTCTTTGTGTTCATTGCTTCATAGAGAGGAAACTTGAAACCCCGTATGAAATCATCGGTAGGAAAACGGTTCCTATGTAGTTATAAAGAAATTATCATGTCATTTTCGTCTCGAGGAAACGAAGACATGATAAGAAGGTAATGAATGATTGAATGGAAGTAGATCACTATAGGGATAGTGATAGTAATAATGATTCGAGTAATAGTTTAACATGCGAGAAATGAAAGGTTCATTTAAGATATCGAGAGATATTGATTTTAGTGGGAGCGATTTTCATTAAAAGAATTAAGCCTACCATTTAGAGAGAATGGGTGATTCTTTAAAGAGTAAAGAATAAGAGGTTTTCAATTCTAGATGATCAAATACTTTATATCATAAGATGATGGAGCTTGATGGGAAGGTTTATTACATGGATAATAAAAGGTCGCCCACTTGAAGTTAGAATGGTTGGATATTTTATTCATAACGATGAATGAAACCATTATCAAATAGTCAAAATGTTTGAAAATTGTAAGAGTGATGAAATCACTAATAAACTACAATATAGATTTCAGTACATAAGTGACTATAGAGAGTGATTTTAAACCCTCCAGTATATCGATACGTCACAAGTTATAAGATAACAGTGGGAGCCTTCCTCCAGAAAGGAAACTCAAAATCTAGAAAGAGTTCTAGAAATGTACTCAAATAGAATCATGTTATAAGGGATAATATGAGAATAAAGGAGACCAAAAGTTGTAAGTTTTGCTATTATAAATAAAGGTTATTCGCAAAACACTAATACAAACAGATGATTGTGCATCAAAATGCAATGTAATAGTGTTGACTATTGTTACATGACAACATCATTTGAGTTATTAATAACTCAAAGTAAAAGATACTTTGTCAGAATCCAAATGGGTTGTATGAGACAATATTGAACCCCATAAGTGAACTGGATTGACTTAGTATAGCCCCTAGCCGCTTACATGAGGTGACGTCTCAAAGCGACTAGAGTGTGAGGCGATTGATGGCGAGTTCAAGTGCCATAGAGTCATATGAGATGACTAGTCGATCACATAGGCAGACTGTAAGAGACACTCTGTCGGGCAATGTGACCGCTTATAGAGTTCTGGAAATTTTATAGCCGGGTCGTGGCGAGAGCTGCTATAGTATTCTTGTGAGTCAATTCTTTGACTAAAGACTACTCTCCCAAGATGGTACAGTTTAGGCATAACCTTGATCCATTCTCTACGACTTTTCGTAACTGGAGTCAAATGGGATTGTTTTGGGTTGTGACTAACTGTGACTGGTTGAAGGAAGTAGTGCGATAGAAATTGTCCACCCCTTGTCAGGGTTGTTCAAATCTCAGGGCCACTCGAGGAGAAGTTAACTGGAAATGCGTGGCCACGCTCGGAAGGTATCTATGGTAGATAATTCCGGTCAGACAGTTATTCTCCAGATCGAGGAAACCATTCATGATATGATCAAATGCAAGAACGACCAGAGAGAGACATCTTGCATTGAGTGGGAGATTGTAATAGGACAAGAGAATTGGTGACGCACACTTGTCGAGGACAAGTGGGAGATTGTTGGGAAATGTGTCCTCAACAATAGTGCGATCACGTAATTAAATCTCATAACAAGAATGCGCAAGGGATGATACGAATTATTAGTCAACTGACCAACATTAATCGGTAATGATTGGCTAGCTAGAGTTTGACATTACTGTCGTATGACGGTGATGGTCAGTTGATCCCTTTAGGTCACACCTTTAGGACAATTCCCTCAATTGATAAAATGATCAAATGTATATTGATACGATTTGATCATATTCCTTAAACTCGTATATCGAGAAATTAGAGGTTAAATCTTAATGTAAGATTTATGTTTAAAATTGAAACGTGTCAATTGTTAAACATTAAACGATATTTTAAGATATCGAAATTAGAATGAATTGGGTTGAAATTAATACAAAGGTTGTAAATCGTATTGACGATAAAGTATTATTTTACAATGGTAATTTCGAATTACTTGTTAATTAAATAAATATGATTTATTTAATTATGCATAATGTTTATGGGATAAATATTTACATATTTCAAATGTACTAAAATATTTTATATCTAAATGACATGTAAGATGTCACACTTTATACAATTATACATTTGACAAAATTGTAAAATAAAGTCCATTTTATGGACTATGTGGCACGACTAAGTGGAGGTTGTTTGGATGATTAGTGTTTTAATTTAAACATGCTTTAATCATTGTGTTTAAAGCATGTATTGGAAACACTAACTAGGCAATCCTATTGAGCATGGGTTAGAGAGTTGTCTCCCCCTTGTCCTTCCCCATGTACCCGGCCACCCACTCTCAAGCCTCACATTATTAAGTATAAGATGCTCCATAATGTAAACCCTAGTTCTTCTAATGCTTGCCAAAAATTTCTAAGTGTAGAAAATAAAATAAACTCTCCTTTTCTTGCCTTGGCCGAAATATATACCTAGCAAGAGAGATTTTATTAAACCTCTAATACTTATTATAAGATAATATATCATACTACTTGTAGTATTCAAAATATATTTCTAATAAGAGAGATTGGAAATAAATTAAGGAAAAACCGATTCCAAGTCTAGCATACAAAGTTTCGGTTCTTTTGGGGTTGTCTTGGTGCATCCGGAGGAGGTATTCTATATTGGGTACTCGGAGGATCATCCTTGCAATATACTTGGACCGTGTGTAAGGACTCGGTCTACTCTTTATTTCCGCTTAAGCATGCATAAGATCTAATATAAACGAGTTTATATTTTGTTAATTAAAAGTTAATTAAAAGGTTTGTTAGTATGACTAAATTAGTTTATGAGCAACTTCTTAAACCTATCAGCTAATAACTTCAAATCCATGGTCCTCTGCTTTTGCTTAAAATTGGGACTAACTTCAATTCCAAGGAAAGAAGATGGCGAAATCGAGGGCGAACACTTCTGAGGCTTGGACTTCTTTGCTGCTGCTGCTTTATTTTTTCCTTGATCATTCTTTTTCATGGTTATCTAAAAGTTGGCATAAATAAGTTGATAAATGGTATAACTCTCAGTGTATCTTATATCATTATATATACTAGCTAGAAATCTTAGTTACCTTCTCAACAGGACTATGTATATGACTTTGCGGCCACTGAATAAATGAACCCTTAGCATGAGTCAATGTTATCATATCACCAACAGGCTGTTGATATTGGAAGAATATCCCTCCGGCACTTTAACACTACTTAAGCACTCACAAAACTCTGTTTTCTCCTTTCTTGAAAGTGTATGAGCAGCCGGAGGCAAATAATATCGTGTTCCTTTCTTTTCTGGTGCCAACTCAGGTCTGATTTTCATATCCACCATGTCCATCCTAGCTGATGTGTTGTCTTTTGACTTATTCGGAACATTCAGAAGAGTGTTGATTATATTGTCACACACATTTTTCTCAATATGCATAACATCTAAGCAATATCTTATAGAAAGGTCACGCCAATATGGAAGTTTTTCAAAAAGAGGAGACATCTTCTTATATCCCCGAGACGCTAATTTAGAACCTTTCTTCCCATAAGTTATCTCAATTTTTTTCACTCTTTCATATACTTCATGACCGGTTAATATCTTAGGAAGAGATCGATGTTCAGGTTTTCCATTGAATGGTTTTTGTAGCTTACGATATGAATGATCAGGGTCCAAGAACCTACGGTATCCCAAGTACGCTTGCTTACGAGAAAACTTCAAATAACAAGAATCGACATCTTCTCCACACAAGGGGCAAGCCTCTTTCCCGTGCACAGTGTGTCCAAATAGATTACCATACGCAGGAAAGTCAGAAATAGTACATAGTAACATTGCTTTCAAATTGAAATAACTATTCTGGTAGGCATCAAACACTCGTATCCCTTCATCCCACAACAATCTCAAATCGTCAAGAAGAGGCTCTAAGTAGACATCTATATCATTACCAGGTTCTTTAGGACCAGAAATCAATAAAGACTGTGAGGAATAAAACATGTATTCACCCTAAACTTGCAGGATTATAATGAAAAATACAATTGTGATTATTGTCATAAGTTAATAAAAAGCATGAAAAAGAAATCAACCTTGGGTCCTTGCTTGAATAGGCCTAAGAACAGGAATTAAAGTAAATTCCCTCCTATAACTTGCACCCAAGACTTAGAATGAGACGTGGCCGCGTGTGCTAGAAATCCTCTCCAACTGCCTTGCAATATTGGGAGAGCTATTTAGGTTTTAGATGTGAGATCTGAGGTTTTGGGAGAAGAAAGCTCTCAAAACCCTAATTTTTCCTTGAGATTTGTTTAAACAGTGAAACAAGAGTCCCTGACATAAGGAGAGTCCTCCTCCTTATGTAGCTCTTTTGGCCGAAATTTCCAATAGGGTAGGAGTGGGCTTTCCACTCTTACCTTATTCTAATTCGTGATTCGACCCATTTAGCTATAAGTTATTCGCGGGATTTTAATTATAAATCGTAACATGTTATCAGATATTAATACAGTCGATATATTAATAATGGTCTGACAAAATACGATATTGTATAATTACCCAAATTAATATAACTGTTTATATTAATACGTGAATACAATATTTAATTAAATATATAACCGTTTATATTTAATTTACGAATTAATCATGTAATCCGTATTAGCTAAAATTATTTAATCCGTATTAAATAATAATCTCAACATCTTATTGACTAATTTAATAGTCAATACCTCTGACTAACTGTTTAGTCATATCCGGCATAAATGTGATTGTATTTTCATACCTTCACATCTCTCAAACGTGTCCTATAGGTGTGACGTATAGGGACCAGTTGATCACCGCCATCCGTATGACAATAACGTCAAACTTATCTAGCAAGCCAACCGTTATTGATAAACGTGGATCAACTGGTAATAATACAAAAGTATGCCCTTGTGATCCTTAAAGAGATTTAATAAGTCATTGTACTTAATTGTCAAGGACACCAGCCCCAACAATCTCCCACTTGTCCGTACAAGGGTATGTGCAATGACGTTATCACACTACATGTGGAGGACACAAGCTCCAACAAACTCCCACTTGTCCGTACAAGTGTAGGTGCGATAACCGAATCTCATATCCTTTCAAAATTTCTCCCACTCAATGTAAGACAATTTGCAAATCCGCATTCGCAAAGGTCGTATCTCACAAGCGATCTGTATCAAGAGTGGTTTCCCCGACTAGAGAGTAACTTAACTGATAAAACGAATCTGTATTCGAGCATGGCCATGCATTTCAGTTACTACTCCTCGAGTGGCCCTGAGAAATGATAAAATCCTGATAAGGGTTTGGATATTTCCCTCAACTCGAATCCTGCCGATATCGCCCAGCATGAAATAACCCAGAAAAAATCCTCTTGGCCCCTGTTACGGTGACCGTGGGAAAGAAACCAAAGTTACCCAAAATCTGTCTTAATCTCAAGAGACAGTTGAAGGTCAAAAGACTCGACTCTAAGGAACACTATGGAGGTCCTATCCACGACCAGGCACCCAATGTTATAAAACATTTAGGACTCCATAACGCTGTCACGGGGTGTCCTACGAGATATCAGTATAACTCGCCTTTGTGATTGGTCAGTCAGCCGCGTGACTTATGGCTCGTTGAACCCACCATCAACCAACGTCACAAAATGATTACCTGAGTTATCAGCTCAAGTGGGTAATCAAGGACCAAAACGATGTAATGTTAATCAGTTCACTTTGTGGTGTTCAAAATTGGCGTACAATTCCACATGAGAAATAAAACATTTTATATCATAACAATAAGGTTGAATAGAGTACACGAGAAAATGAATTATTACATGAATTCATAAAAGAGTACTACAACTTAGGAACACATCCAATTCCCATGGAATGAATGTGCCCTTCATGCTTATCACGTGGTAATGCTTTTGTGAGAGGATCAGCTATGTTGTCATCCGTAGCGATCTTATCAATGAAAATCTTCTTTTGCTCCACGTAATCTCTGATTAGATGAGCTTTCCGTTGTACATGCCTAGCCTTGTTGCTAGACTTATGCTCCTTAGCTTGGAAGATGGCACCTTTATTATCACAATAAACGGTGATTGGGTCATTCGAACTAGGCACTACTGATAGTCCTTGTAAGAATTGACGCATCCATATTGCTTCCTTAGCTGCTTCTGAGGCGGCATAGTACTCGGACTCAGTCGTAGAATCTGCTGTAACACTCTGTTTAGAACTTTTCCAGCTGACAGCAGCACCATTAAGAGTAAAAACGAATCCAGATTGAGATTTCGAGTCATCTCGATCCGTTTGGAAGCTAGCATCTGCGTAACCCGTGGCGCAGAGCATTGAGTCGCCTCCATAAGTCAATCCCCAATCTTTAGTCCTCCGTAGGTACTTAAGAATGTTTTTCACGGCCATCCAGTGTTGTTCACCTGGATGAGCTTGGAATCGACTAGTCATACTCAATGCATATGCAACGTCTGGACGTGTGCATATCATGGCATACATGATCGATCCTATTGCCGAAGCATAAGGAATCCGACTCATGCGCTCTTTCTCTTCCAATGACTTAGCTTCTTGAGTCTTGCTCAAGTGAAGCCCAGGAGTCATAGGAAGGAACCCCTTCTTGGAGTTCGTCATGCTGAATCTCTCTAGAATCTTATCTATATAAGACTCCTGACTGAGAGACAACATCCGTCGTGATCTATCCCTGTAGATACGGATGCCCAAAATTCTTTGTGCCTCTCCCAGATCTTTCATCTGGAAATGGTTTTTCAACCATGCTTTAACCGAAGATAGGAGAGGTATGTCATTCCCAATCAAGAGTATGTCATCGACATACAGTACTAGGAATACAATCTTGCTCCCACTCGACTTGATATAGAGACATGGTTGCTCGACTGATCGAATGAATCCATTCTCTTTTATCATTTGGTCGAAGCGATGATTCCAACTCCGCGATGCTTGCTTAAGTCCATAGATGGAACGCTTAAGCTTGCAAACTTTCTTAGGATGTGCTGGATCGATAAAACCCTCGGGTTGTACCATGTACAACTCTTCCTCCAAATAACCGTTTAAGAAGGCGGTTTTAACGTCCATTTGCCATATTTAATGATCATGAAATGCGGCGATCGCTAAGATAATCCGAATGGAACGTAGCATGACTACGGGTGCAAAGATCTCATCATAGTGCAAGCCTGGCACTTGAGTGAAACCTTTAGCAACTAGTCTAGCCTTGTGAATATCTTGTTGTCCTTCCACGGCATGCTTTATCTTGTAAAGCCATTTGCATTGAAGGGGACGTACCTTTGCAGGTAGGTCCACAAGATCCCACACGTTGTTCTCATACATGGAGTCCATCTCGGATTGCATGGCTTCTAGCCATAGCTTTGAGTCAGAACTAGTCATGGCACCTTTATAGGTTGTGGGTTCATTACCCTCTAGGAGTAAGACGTCATCTGTATCATGTTCCTCGACCATACCAATGTATCTGTCCGGAGGAATAGAGACTCTTCCCGACCTCCTAGGTTCCTCAGGAATATCTACCGCAGCCTCGGTTGAAGGAACTGTTTCCTCCAATGGTTGCTCGGTAGTTGGTTCTTGAACCTTCGATAACTCGAAGGTTCTATTACTCGACTTGTTCTCGAGAAATTCTTTCTCTAAGAACGTCGCACTAGCCGCAACAAAACACGTTGTTCGGTTGGCGAGTAGAAGTAATGACCAAAAGTTCCCTTTGGATAACCTATAAAGTATGTCTTGACCGATCGCGGGCCGAGCTTATCCTCGTGTCTCCACTTGACATAAGCCTCGCAGCCCCAAACCCGTATAAAGGACAAGTTAGGGACCGTTCCCTTCCATAATTCGTATGGAGTCTTGTCAACAGCTTTAGACGGACTTCGGTTAAGTATTAGAGCGGCCGACAAAAGAGCATAGCCCCACAATGAATCAGGCACAACGGTGTGACTCATCATGGATCGAACCATATCGAGTAAAGTCCGATTTCTCCGTTCGGACACACCATTTAATTGTGGTGTTCCAGGTGGAGTTAACTGTAGCACGATGCCACAGTCTTTAAGGTGTTGATCAAACTCGTGTGAAAGATACTCACCACCACGATCAGAACGTAGTGCTTTAATCTTTCTACCCAGCTGGTTCTGTACCCGATTCTGGTATTCTTTGAACTTGTCAAAGGATTCACTTTTATGTTTCATCAAGTAGACATAGCCATATCTACTCAAATCATCCGTGAAAGTGATGAAATACCTATAGCCTTCTCGTGCGTTGATCGACATAGGGCCACATACGTCCGTATGTATGAGTCCTAATAGGTCGGCAGCGCGCATTCCAACACCTTTGAAGGAAATACGAGTCATCTTGCCGATGAGACATGATTCACACGTGCCATATGATTCGAAATCAAAGGGCGATATAGCTCCATTCTGTATGAGCTGTTTTACACGTTTCTCATTTATGTGTCCCATACGACAATGCCATAAGTAAGTTTGATCTTTGTCACCTACCTTTAACCTTTTATTATTCACATGTAATATCTCGGTGGTTTGATCTAAAACATAAATTCCATTCATGGAAACTGCCTTGCCATATATCATATTGTGTAAGGAGAAAATACAGCTATTATTCTCTATTACAAATGAAAAGCCGAGTTTGTCAAGTGCAGAAACTGAAATAATGTTTTTGTACAAACTAGGAACATAATAACAGTTATATAAAAATAACTCGAATCCACTTGGAAGCTGGATCACGTATGTTCCCTTCGAGACTGCAGCAACGCGTGCTCCATTCCCGACACGCAGGTCCACCTCACCCTTGATTAGGGGTTCTTGGTTTCGGAGGCCCTGCACATGATTACATAGATGAGAACCACAACCAGTATCAAGTACCCAAGTTCCGCAACTTGCATGGTTAATCTCAATCATGTGAATAAAAGAAGAAGAAGACATACCAACAGGAGTAACACGGCCTGCCTTAATGTCCTCGCGATACACGGGGCATGAGCGCCTCCAATGCCCAGTCTTGTGGCAGTGGTGGCATTCCATGCTAGTATCCTTGCTCTTTGTCTTGCCCTGTGAGTTGCTCGACTCACCTGGCCCACTCTTAGTAAATCCTGGTTTCTTGAACCTGGGCTTACCTACTGCTAGGTCGCCCTGAGCTTTAGCCTTCCCTTTACCCTTTCCCTTACTGGAGATCATGAGAACATCCTGCTTCATGCTCCCACTTAATTTCAGATCCTTCTCAGTCTGTACGAGAAGGGAGTGGAGCTCATGAGGAGTCTTCTTCATGTCGTTCATGTAGTAGTTGGCCCTAAAGAGGGCGAACCCATCATGAAGCGAATGAAGCATACGATCAACGATTATGTTCTCACTGATCTTGCAGTTCAGGGTCTCCAGTTTCTCGATATTCTCAATCATGTTGAGAATATGTGGGCTAACAGCTTGGCCCTTCTGGAGTTTCGCCTCAAAGAAGCGACAGGTATGCTCATAAGAAACGATTCTCGGAGCTTTGGAGAATTCGTTAGAGAGCGTGGTGAAAATCTTGTTTGCACCATGGGATATGAAGCGTCTTTGCAAATTTGATTCCATTGCATAGATGAGTACGTTCTTTATCGCACCCGCTTCCATGACGAAGTCGCTATGAGCGCGAACTTCGTTGGCTCTAGCTCCAGTTCCTGGGTGTGCCGGAATGGGCTCAGTTAAATACTTAAGCTTTCCGTCAGCAATGGCAGCATTCCGTAGTGCTGCCTCCCAGTCAGAGAAGTTTGACCCATCATTCCTCAGTCTTGTGGACTGATTCATGGAGTCCATGAAGGCTTTTAGCCAGGATTCACGTGCTAGCTTGGCACTTGGCATTGGGTCTTCACCAGCCATTTAGTTATACAGCAGTTTAATTGAACGTGTTCTAGACTGAAAAGAAGATAAAACAAAACCATATAAGCAACTCATTGTTGTGATTTAAGTCTATATTAAATTGAATTTAAACTCGTAGACTCATGCATTTATATAATTGATCTCCCTCAAGAAATATATAAATGATCCCAAGACTCAATTTCCGTATATTGATAAGCCCACAGTTTGGCTAATTCCAATCGTTGGAACTCTTGGTCGATAGATTTCCGTAAATCCTATCTATTAGTCCATCTCAGTCACTAGATAGTATCGAGTGACCATGATGTTGAGATAAAATAAATCATCTGTTCCCACTTACCCGACGTAGAAGGGGTCATATTATGCCTACCGACGAAGAAGGGATTCATGGGAGGCTGATTTATAAAGACTAGTCTCAATTTTTGGTTATACGAGGAAGACCCCATCAACTTTTATTTATTCATATTAAGTGAACTAATATCTAGCAAATGCGTGAATGAATTAAATAAAGTGATGGCTTTGCAATTGACATGTGACATCTGTATTGTCACAGAAAACTAACGCGTAACCTCTACATGAGTCAGTTTTCAGGCATGATATAGGTGGTTTGGTTTTAGGCGGAATATGATGCAAGCTATTATCGATGAAAGCATAAAATGAAAGCAATAAACGTAAATAAAAAGTCCTAGTGTGGCCTATCCTACCAAAATAAACATAAAACAACTTGGAATCCACCGTTGGACCCTAGAAGCTTGTCTTGATGTTCCATCTTGGTCCTTGCAGCGGGAGTGAGCATCCGGTCTCCGTCTTCGGTCTTCACAAAATTACTAATTTAAATTACAAAAGTAGTCCTAGATACATTCTAATTTAAATACAAAAGTAATTACATGGCAAAAACCCAAAACGGAGATTCAAGATCTCGAAATTACAAGCAAGATTGTGTCCCATCATTACGGTGACACAATCTTCTAAGGCCACACTAAGTTACAACCGTTTGCAAAAATTAAATACGTTATTGAAAGCATTCACAAGGCATTCAACAAGACGATAAATAAAATGCATCAACTAAATTAAAATTCATACATGACATAATACTGTTATTATGATTAACAAATTTTTACCAAACCACCTTTTAGGATTAAAATTATGTGATTATACCGTTTTAACCACTTTAATTTTAATAAGTTTATAATCCTATTATTTTAAACCGTTTTAAAATAATATGTATCAAACGAGGGTGAACCGTTTCACAAAATTAATAATATACTATTTCCGTATATAGTATATTACTAAAGGCCATGTGAAAATAAAACATGTTATTTTCGGAAAATTAAAAAAAAAACGAGTCTGTTACAGGGGTGGTCTACCGACCGGAAAAACAGGTCTACCGACCACCTGACGGAAATTTTTTTTTTTTTTTTTTTTTTTTTTTTAAAGCAGAATGGTCGATCGACCCGAAAAACAGGTCGACCGACCACAAAACACGAAACCGAGTTTCTGAACACGATTTCTCACAAAAGATAAACTGTCGAAACAGAAAAACACGCAGGAGGCGGTCGACCGACCGCAACGGGGGGTCGATCGACCGACTTAGCGGCAGAAGACGATTTTTCAGGTTTTAAAACTTACGAAAAACACAAAGGTAAAATTTTCATGGCCTGGCTCTGATACCACTTGTGAGGAATAAAACATGTATTCACCCTAAACTTGCAGGATTATAATGAAAAATACAATTGTGATTATTGTCATAAGTTAATAAAAAGCATGAAAAAGAAATCAACCTTGGGTCCTTGCTTGAATAGGCCTAAGAACAGGAATTAAAGTAAATTCTCTCCTATAACTTGCACCCAAGACTTAGAATGAGACGTGGCCACGTGTGCTAGAAATCCTCTCCAACTGCCTTGCAATATTGGGAGAGCTATTTAGGTTTTAGATGTGAGATCTGAGGTTTTGGGAGAAGAAAGCTCTCAAAACCCTAATTTTTCCTTGAGATTTGTTTAAACAGTGAAACAAGAGTCCCTGACATAAGGAGAGTCCTCCTCCTTATGTAGCTCTTTTGGCCGAAATTTCCAATAGGGTAGGAGTGGGCTTTCCACTCTTACCTTATTCTAATTCGTGATTCGACCCATTTAGCTATAAGTTATTCGCGGGATTTTAATTATAAATCGTAACATGTTATCAGATATTAATACAGTCGATATATTAATAATGGTCTGACAAAATACGATATTGTATAATTACCCAAATTAATATAACTGTTTATATTAATACGTGAATACAATATTTAATTAAATATATAACCGTTTATATTTAATTTACGAATTAATCATGTAATCCGTATTAGCTAAAATTATTTAATCCGTATTAAATAATAATCTCAACATCTTATTGACTAATTTAATAGTCAATACCTCTGACTAACTGTTTAGTCTTATCCGGCAAAATGTGACTGTATTTTCATACCTTCACATCTCTCAAACGTGTCCTATAGGTGTGACGTATAGGGACCAGTTGATCACCGCCATCCGTATGACAATAACGTCAAACTTATCTAGCAAGCCAACCGTTATTGATAAACATGGATCAACTGGTAATAATACAAAAGTATGCCCTTGTGATCCTTAAAGAGATTTAATAAGTCATTGTACTTAATTGTCAAGGACACCAGCCCCAACAATCTCCCACTTGTCCGTACAAGGGTATGTGCAATGACGTTATCACACTACATGTGGAGGACACAAGCTCCAACAAAGACAACATCAAATATTTTCGTTTCATGCAAAGATATGGAGGCAAATTGTAAATAGCTAAAAACACCGGACAAGTACTATGTTGACTACTCAAATTTCCAAAGGGATTCATCCCATCAGTGGAGAGTGCAAGGCGGAGATTTCTGGGTTCTTTGCCAAACTCGGGATATTTTGCATCAATAAACTTCCAGTCTTTCCCATCGGCCGGGTGTCTCAACTTCCCATCATTTGCTTTTGATGTACTATGCCATGTGAGTAATTTGGCATCATCTTTATTCGCAAATAATCGTATCAACCTAGGAATTATTGGAAAGTACCACAAAACTTTAGCTGGGATCCCCTCCTTCTTTTGATATCGCCATTCCTTACACACTGGACAACTAGTGAGATTAGCATATCCTTTGCGATATAATATGCAATCATTGGGACATGCGTGGATTTTTTCATATTTCATACCAATTCCCCTAAGTAGCTTATTTGCCTCATATGTACGATCGGGAAGTACATTATTTTCGGGGAGCATGTCCTTTAATAATTTCAGGAGGTCTGTGAAACTCTTGTCACTCCACCCATTTGTTGCTTTTAAATTATATAACTTAACAAGAGCTGCCAATTTAGTGTGGTTACAACTACTATAAAGAGGCACTTTGGAATCTTTCAATTTCTCCAATACAACACTGGTATCCTCCAAATCATTTTCATCAAGATCCTCATCAGTTTCATCTACAATACCTTCTTGCTCATCACCTCCAAACATATCTCCCCATGATTTATCCAACATATCGTCACACCCATCTCCTGCCTCAGTATTCATATTACAACCCGGATCTTCTAGTGAATTAGACTCATCGGGCTCTTCATCGTCACTCAAGCATGTTTCTCTCTCAATCTCCCCAAATTGGACATCTATTCCATCTAAATTTTTTGATTCTCCATGGAAAATCCAACAAGTGTACTTTGGATTAAAATTTGTCTTATTTAAATGTATTCTTACATCTCCAAAGCTCATATACCTAATATTCCGGCACATATCACAAGGGCACGCCATACTAGATTTGTCTTTCACGTTCTTTATTACGAAGTCGTAAAATTCAGCTAACCCGGCATCATATTCTACTTCGCCCTTTTTCCCATTAATCATCCAAGTACGAGCCATATTCGGCTACATAATTACAACATAATTCAATTATTAAATTCATAATTCAATTATTAACGATAATAATACTAATAGCAATAATAATACTAATAGTAATAATATCACGATAATAATACTAAGGACGATAATAATACTAATAGCAATAATAATACTAATAGCAATAATAATACTAAGGACGATAATAATACTAAGGACGATAACAGTTGATTTGTGTATGATTTAGACTGTGGGTCTGTACTATGAACTACATACATTCTGCCCACTGCTACATACTCGCTACTGCATTCTACACATAGGCTACTGCCCGTAATGGTTACTATACCCGTAACAGACCTAAAATAGCACGTAACATACCTGAAAACAGTCCAGAAAATGGACCCAAAACAGACCAGAATACCAGGCCAATGCGTTCAGTGGCTGTTCTGGTCTGAACAGACCAGAGAAGCGGACAGAAGTAGAAAAATGAGTGCAGTAGGGGGGGGGGGTCTGGTGCAATATCGTAGTAGTTACAGCAACAGTAGTAGTAAGCATAGGACATTAATCGTATGCAATGGTGAATATGCAGCAACCACAGTACTGGAGTAGAGTCTAGATGCAAAGGAAGTGCAGTGGCAGTAGATGGTATGCAGCAGCAACACGAATGAACACATTGGGTCTGTACTATGAACTACAATTTCAGAAAAAACATACAAACCATATATTCAACATCAAAACTTTCATCATATACATTAACCCACAATATACATCATATTCCTCATCCAAATCACATACAAACCATATATTCAACATGAAAACCACAAATTATACATCATATATTATTCAAAATCAAAACCACATAAACATTCAGAAAAAATTGATAATTCAAACAAGAGTAAAGGAGAAAGAGGGCGTACGATTATGGTTCAGTTGCTTGGTGAAGAAGAAACTATGGCGGACGATTGATAGCAAGATTGAATTCGCAGATTGATAGCAAGAAGAAGACTGAATGTGGAAAATACGCAGACTTGAATTCGCAGAATTTCAAAGGTTTTCGAAGGCTGCAGTTACTGTGTGTTACACGTTATGTTTGTTTAATTTTTATGAAGAGAAAAGAGAACGGTTCACAAAGAAACCGTCTTCTTTTAGAAGCAAAGAGAACGGTTCTAAAGACAACCGTTCTCTTTTAGTTATAATGAAAAAATTTTATGAACAGAAAAGAGAACGGTTCACAAAGAAACCGTCTTCTTTTTGAAGCAAGGAGAACGGTTCTAAAAGCAACCGTTCTCTTTTAGTTATGATGAAAATTTTTATGAAAAGCAAAGAGAACGGTTCCCAAGCCAACCGTTCTCTTTTAGTATAATGAGAAGCAAAGAGAACGGTTCTCTATGAAACCGTTCTCTTAGCTTTCTAATTGTTAACATAAGAGCACGGTTTAGTATTTTAACCGTTCTCTTTAGTTTATTTAGAACAAATAAAGACGGGTTATAATGGGAACCGTCTTGTATTTCTGAATTAAAAAATCCCGCGCATATTTAGTGACAAATTAGGACGGTTCCGCAAAAATTCGTCCATTAGCCCCGTCTCCTAAACCTATATTTGTAGTAGTGTTAAGGTGTTTTTGTGCTTCAATTAGCTTTTAATATTGTTAATTTGTGGTTAATTTGTTATGTATATGAAAACCCCAAAACTTGAAACCCTAGATTATTGAATTTGGTGTAAAAGTTGTTAAATTGTGTCTACTTTTTATTTTGGTGATTATTATGTTGTAGTTTGTTTATAAATTGTTGATTTATACTAAGTAAGTTCCTTTTTTTTTTATAGAATGAATATTTTTGATATTTCACTTATTTGTCATTGGGATGGAGAAATATTGGAGCAAAATGGTTGTGTTAGCTATAGAAGAGGGAATCAATGTTTTGTTTTAGCTAGTACAAAAATGACATATCTTGAATTAGTTGAAGAGATATACAAAAGAGTGGAAATTCAAAGTTTTAGTAGTCAATTAAAGGTGAAGATGAAATTTCCAAGTTCCGGTTGTTTCAAACTTGTACCTCTTAACAATGACGGGCCTTAAAAGCATTATGGGCAAGTGTTCGTCATTTAAATGCTCCTTTAATGGACATATTTGTTGAAATTTCTACTTCTCAAATTGTCAATCCTACCCCAAGTATGCCTATTAGGCTAGATGATGTTGGTCAATTTGTTTCTATTGAAGCTCTTGACATAAATGATGTGGAATTTGATGGTAATTTAGAAGGTCATGAGATTGATGAGGAGTTAGTAAGACTTGTGGAAAATTTGATGGAAAATGAAAAAGATGGTGATTATGACTTTGTCTTCGCTAGTGCCCCCATTGTTGAGTTTAATAAACTCCATTCATTATATGAGGAAGAGTTGAATAGTTGGAAAACTTGGGAGAATATGGTTCGACATGAACAAGGGAAAGAGTTTGCGGTAGGACAAGTGTTTCAAAATAAGTCTTCAATAAGCGATGAGGTGACCTTATATAGCGTCAAAGCAAACCAATTTTTCAAAGTTGCGGAATCAAAACCTAATACCATAACCTTTAAGTGTGGGCGGACACCTAACCTTTGAAATTGGCGCTTAAGGGCAACACAAAAGGACTTTCATTCTAGAGCTTTTACCATGTCACATACAAAGATCCTCATGAAGAGTCGTGTGTTTGTGACATGGTTCCTCGTGATCATTTAAATTTGAAACGTGGTTTCATTAGTCATGAGATTCGTAATCTTGTTGAGGGAGATGGGGATATAAGGTGCACTCTGTTGTGACTCACATTTTAGATAAATTTGGTTACACAATCTCTTATACCAAAGCTTGGAATGCAAAACAACGAGCAATTGAGGAAATATTTGGAGATTGGGATAAATCATTTGAGATGTTACCTTGTTTCATGTAAGGTTTAAAAGAATCCAATCATGGTACAATTGTCCAATTTTCACCTACACCAACAACAAACCCAAATGTAGAAATATTCAAGCGAGTTTTTTGGGCATTTAAACCATGCTTAGAAGGCTTGGTACATTGTCGGCCAGTGTTAACCATTGATGTGACACACTTATATGGAAAGTTCAAAGACATTATTTTGACAGCCATGTCAATTGACGCAAATAACCAAATTTTTCCTGTTGCTTTTGCTATCGTTGAATATGAAAATACTGATAGTTGGCCTTGGTTTATGGCTTGCATAAGAGCCTTTGTGACCAACATAAGTGGATTGTGTGTCATATCAGATAGGCATGTCGGGATAATGAAAGCAATGAATGAAATTGGTAGTCGTTGGGAGGAGCCTTATGCTTATCATAGAATATGCATTCGGCATTTGGCTTCAAATGTTAATACAAGCTTTAGAAATAAGCAAGTGAAGGAAACGTTTGGGTCAACGGCAATGCAATATCAAAATAAGAAGTTTGACATAGGCTTTAATCGCCTAGGTGAGTTGAATACAGAGGCACAACAATATGTTGTCGATGTTGGAATAGAAAATTGGTCAATTTGTCATGATGTTAGACATAGGTATGGCATATTGACTACTAACTTGGCCGAGACTTTTAATAATGTGCTAAAAGGAGCACGTTTTCTTCCAATAACCGCTCTTGTCAAGTGTGTCTTCTTCAGAGTTAATGCATACTTTGTTAAGCGACGTGACATGGCAAGGAAACGATTGTTGAGGGGCCTTATTATAGTAAAAAAAATGACTACATTGTTAGAGGAAAATTGCACAAAGGGAGCATATCATAAGGTGGTTGCTTTTGATCATATTGGAGGGGTATACCAAGTGACAACTCGTAGTTGTTCACGAAACAGGGCATATGGGAACCATTTACACACTGTTGATTTATCAAAGAGAACTTGTACTTGTAACAAGTTCCAAATCTACAAATATCCGTGTTCTCATGTGTATGTCGTTTGTAAAAAAAAGGGCTTAAATGCTAGTCAATATGTGGACATCAACTACTCTACGGGAGAACACTTGGCTTCATACGCTTCTAAATTTCAACCTTTGAAAGATGAGGCTTATTGGGGTCCTTATAATGGGCCTACAATATTGTGTGATGAGCTCAAAAGACGTGGAAAAGGTAGACGGAAGAGTAAGCGATTTCCCAATGAAATGGATGAAAAATCTAAGAACACGGTTTCATGTAGCTAGTGTCGTGGTGTAGGCCACAATAAAAAAAAAACTTGCACATTGAGAGTGAGGTATTTATTGCTTATAGTTGCTTTTTGTGTGTCTTCTTTTATTTCACTTTTTTCTTATTTTGCTAATTTGTCCATTATCTCATTTATGCAGGAATCATAGATCAACGTCAACACCGTCTACTAGCGGGCCTGGTGAACCCGGAACTTCTCACACGGCAAGAACTCCACAAGAGGAAGGCAATCTAGGAAGGGGAGGACATCGGTACCCTCCGATGTAGGTCGCACATCGTTTCGCACAAGGGGTTTCAAGTAAGCCCTCAAGTAGTTGATTTTATTAGGGAGTCACAGTTTTTTTTTCATTCATAGGATTGTTGATTGAAGTTTGATGTGGATTTAATATCCGCTTTGGTTGAGAGGTGGAGACCGGAGACACATACTTTTCACTTGACCGTGGGAGAGGCTACTATTACCTTACAAGACGTCCAAGTCTTGTTAGGGTTTAGGATTAGAGGAAATGTTGTTAGCGGACCGACGTCATATAATTGGGGAGCAATGGTAGTTGAACTTCTAGGTAAACACCGGGTGCTAATGATCTCAAGGGTGCTTCATTACGGATTGGTTGATTGTTAGATAACTTTAGCGGCCTCCCGATAGATGTTAACGAAGAAGTTCTACATCAATATGTTAGAGCTTATTTGCTTATCTTGATGGCGACTATCATCTTTCCGGACAAGAGTGGTAATGATATCCAACTTGTTTATTTGCCATTGTTGAGGGAGTTGACCATGTTAGACACTTACTCTTGGGGTAGTGTCATGCTAGCTACATTATATCGTAATTTATGTAGATCGAGTGACATCAAGTCCGGAGACATTGGAGGTCCCCTAATTCTCAAGGACCAAACCCGTTAGGCACTCAACATTTACTAATGATTGACTCATTGGGTCGAAGGTGGCTAAGTGTGAACCGGAAGAAAGCACAAAGCACATCACTACTTGGGTATAGGGATGCTTTCGATACTGCGCCATGATCAATTTATACGGCAACCTTACACCCAAGTTTTATCTGTTCTACCCGACTTTTGTCATGATGACTCGGATGATTGGGTTGCCATAGCTCCTATGATTTGCTTTGATATTGTTGAGTGGCATTTCTCTAATCGGATAGCTCCCTAATCGGATAGCTCGCCAATTTGGGTGGAAACAAGATATTCCTCAACCATGTGACACGGAGCCTAATCTACACAAATTAGATAAAAGAGGTGCCCATACACGAAATTGGATGGATAAACATGCTCCATACATAGCAATGTGGGTTAGGAGAGGGCTATTTAGGTTCCATGGTATCGAGGATTGTAATGAAATGCACTACAACGACCCTTACATGCTTTGGTACCGTGATCGCACTCTTCGATTCATTAGCCCTACCTCGCTACAACCGACTTATCAAGCACCATTTGGAGTCACCCAATATCTTCTAAGTACACTATATAAACTTGTCTATTCTTAACTGATTTATTATAAATTATCACTTCTAACACTCACTCTTTTTTGTTGTAGGCTCATGGCTTTGCGGATGTTCATATGACATGCAATAGGGAGCTTCAACAAATGCCTCTCGAAGTACCCCCTCATTTCCGTTCCATGGTTTCTGACATACGTGACTACTCCTTTCAAACACTTCAACAAGTCGACTTTTCACATCTTCGCCGGCCAAACGAACAACCAACCGAAGCACCAAACCAAGAACCCACCCAAGAAGTAACCCAAGAAACAACGGGGAATGAGTCCCTCGACTCAGTGATATTGGAAGACGATGTGCCATTAGTAAACTATTCTAGGCACGGTCGACGCTCTAGATCTTCCATGGAACCCATCACTGAACATGGTACTCCCAAGCCATCAAAGGGAAAACGGTTTTGGTCTCGTTTACGAGGCAAGAAGAAGTGGAATGCTACAATCTGTGTAATAGCTAGATTGGTGTACTATTGTTAGATTTTCTCTACTCCTTGTGCGAAACAATTAGATGTGCTTTAGATTTGATTTCAATTGACAATGGTTTGACATTTTTATTTTCTGTGTGCATTGTTAGATTTTGTTTGACTATGGTTTAAATAGCTAGATTGGTGTGTATTGTTAGATTTTGTTCTTCGTTTGATCACTTTTCGAGTAACATCACCAAAAAAAAAATTTAAAAAAAATAACCTGAAGAAACACGCCATTGCTTGTGGCGTGTTCCTCCCCACAGACTCGCCATTACACATAGCGTGTATCAGCTATAACATTTTCAAAACCTCCTGTAACATTTTCAAATTTTTAACATGTTGAAACATGCCACCACTTATGGCGTGTTAATGAGATGAAACACGCCACCACTTATGGTGTGTCTTGTTTCTTACCCCAACTCCAACCTTCTGTAACTTTTTCCCCAAATATCTACGCTGCTTAGACACGTTACTAGTAATGGCGTGTCTTTGGCACATAACCCGCCACTGGCAATGGCGTGTTTAGGCTCGTTTTCTCGATCCTACGTGGACACCATTTTGACAAATACTTTCAAAACAAACCCAAAACGACAATTTCTTTAATTTTCAGCATTACAAAAAATGCTTTTTTTTCAATTGACATATGCTTCCTTTCATTTTTCTTTTCTTTTCTTTCTTTTTCATCATTTTTTCCAATTGTTTTCTTTTTCTCATTTTTCATTTTTTCTTTCTCTTGTTGTACGTCATTTTTTTCTTTTCTCTTCGAGAGCATTTAGACCAAGCTCACATGATTTTTCAAGAATAAATATATCCCAAATGATCACCCAAATATAATTAAAATAAATTACTAGCTCAATAAGATAGAGAATTTTCAATGTAGTTAGGAAAATTTTGTGACAAAGGGTCAAAAAGGCAAATTTGTCATGTTAATGACTCCAAAATGATAAAAACATATGAATACATACTTATAAAGAAATGAAATAATAAAACATACATATGTGTTTTGATGAAACACAAATTACAAGGAGATACCTAAACTCACCTAAGAAACCAAATATGAATGTATTGGTCAAAAAGGTTTTACCTTACATTTTTGTAGCTTGCCAAAAGTCAAGATCAAGCCTAATCGGTTCATTTTTCATTTCTCATTCGCTATGTCAAAACATCCCCTTTTAGCAACTATCCCAAATATGAATGATAAATCATTAAGCAATAACTATAGGTAGGATATGCAAGAGGGCAAAAGTAGGAACAAACAAACATTTCTTAGCAAATATCACAAAAAATTCTCAAAATTTCTCATAAAACTACACTAACTAAATGCAAACTAACTAACATGCAAATGTATTCCTCCCAAGCTAAACACAACATTTCCCTCAATGTGTCAACAATTAATTTACCCAACAACACCATAAAAATGGTGCAAAACACGAGCGAAAGAAAGACAAGAGATTAAATTTAACGGGTGATGACAAAAATTAACTAAAATGCAAAACAATAAAAAAAATCTTACTAGACCAATTAACTCCCCCAAACTAGCATGGAAACGGGGGAAATCCTTCATCATCACTTTTCTCTTTGAATGACCTTGGGTAGGAGGTCTTTTGATGTCATTACATCTGAAATTTTAAGACAAAAAATGATTTTAAGGCAACCAAATTCCATTAAAATAATCATAGGAGAATTAGTGAACTAATTAAACCTATACACGTGAAGAAAGCAATTTACAATCAATTTCTAGCAATAATAAGCATAAAATCAAATTACCCCTAATTTGATTTAGGGTTTGAGAAATTGAATAAAATTGATTAAATAGAATAGAATTAAAGAGAAAGGGCAAAAATACTTATTTGATGATGTTATCAGATGAAGGATTTGATGTTTACAAGTGATTGTACTGAAAGAACTAAGGAGTCGTTTGGTTTAGTACATAGGAATGGAATGGAATGGAATGGAATGGAATGAGAAACCATAATAGTATGAAGTTCTAATTTCATTCCATTAGGAACTTGTTTGGTTCATTTTAATAATAAACATACAGAAATGGTGTTGGAATCCCAGGGGGAAAGATGGGTATGGGATTCCAAGGGGTTGGGGTGGAGTTAGAATCAATTGGGTATCTAACTCCATTCCAAAACCACTCAACCAAACACTTGAATCAACTCAATCCATTTCAGTCCATTTCATTCCATAGTAGTCAACCAAACACCCCCCTAAATAAAAAAGATGAGGGAAAAGAGAGGAATACCGTCGTGGAGAAGAAAAAAGAACAACGCCTTATTTTTTTTAACAAGTCAAGCCAAACTGCCAAGTAACGCCAAATTCATAAAATTCCACGTCCCCGATCGGGGTTGATCACCCCGATCAGGGATGACCACCGTTGAATGTTTTTTAACCACAATCTCGATTGGGGTTGCCAACCCTGATTGGGGTTGACCTCTCCTTCGGGTTTTGACCTTTTTTCCTCGCTTTTCCAAATTGTTGTAGTTTTTATAAAACCACGACCACGAATGGGGTCAGAAGCACGGGGAAGCATATTTCTCTTCTATTGTCCTTCAATTCGTCATCCAAAATCACAAAAACAAATACCGTAAGGTCTAGTAATTTATTTCTAAAACTAATTAAAAATTAAAAAATGCAGAAAAATCAAAACCAAATTAAGTAAAGGAAATTTAAAGCTAAAAATTAAAAATTAAAACGAAAAAAATAAGCAAAAGTTTTGTTTGCCTCCCAAGAAGCGCTGGTTGAACGTCCCGCACGACGCAAATGCTTGAGTTTTCTCAGACGTTGACTTTTTGAAGCATATTTGGTGATCCTTGACCACTAACATAGTCTTAAAACATAAAGCATCTTTTGGCCTCTAAAAGCATGTCAACGCTCTTAGAAGTCTATCATATTCATGCGCATGAGTAATGTGAAATCATAGATAAGCAATTGATAAGATATTGGATTGAAAGATCAATGGAAAAGATAGATAAATCTTATCAATTGGCGCAAGAGAGACTTCAAATAATACCACCACACCACTCCACTCGTCAGCAAGAAATGGAGGATCATGTTTAAGACCACAAAATATAATCCGTTAGAGCACAAAATATGATTGTCAATGGTCTCAAATGCGTGGTAAAAATCATGAAGGTAAGACTTTTTATTAATGAGAGGTGCATCCCACTCTTTTCTAAATTAATAGTGTAGGCACGTAAATTTTGTACAAGTGCCACGTCGAATGTCAAATGTCAAAGGTTGACTCGTCAAAGGAAATGTACAAGTGCCACGTCGAAGTCAAATGTCAAAGGTTGACTCGTTAAAGGAAATGTAAACTAATGAAATTGACTTGGACAAAAATTAATTAAAGATAGTCCAATTTGATTATTTTTAGTTGATCCATTTCTACAAAATAGCAAAATCTGGTAAATGGGTCAAATTCATTAGACGGGTTGAATCTATTCAAATGGGTCAAGATGACTACTAAGACCACTAAAAAAGGAGAAAGACCACCAAGTCCATTAAGGGTGGAAGAAACCCTTCTCATTTTCTATAAATACAAGACCTAGCTCTCACATTGAGACTAGTGAGAAAATTACAAAGAAAACTACATCACAAACAAACCCTCTCTACAAAACCTCTTCCAAGAGAAAGCTAGAGAAAAGGGAAATCTACTCTTCAATCCGACTCCAAGCACTCATCGTCGTCAATTGAAGAAAAGTAAGTCAAGACAACTAAGGAGAATCAAGTCTTCAAATCAAGATCCTCCTTCTCATTTACATTTGCGGAAATTGAATCAGTAGAATACCTAGAAGATTGTACCCTAAATCTTTTGAATTAATAAATAACTATTTTGTTACATTTGTTTGTGTTTTTCTCTACTTGTTTACAGATCGACGCAAATTTGTGTTTACAAATTTGGCACGCTCGGTGGGACGTCTCTACTACTCATCTCTCTTTTCGCAAAATCAAGCTTCGTAACAATCGTTTCAACGGCTTCCAGAAACATCGTCACCATGTCAAGGGGAATGGTGTCCAGATCTGATGACGAAAGCTCGGTCCGTCTCGCTGCATCGTCTGACAGATATCCTATTGGTATCTCCACAAGGAGCAGAGCCAGATCAATCATCCTCCGCACTGCTGCAGCAGGACTTCGTTCTGCACGGGTACCCACAAGGCCTCGGTCATCCAAGGTCGCTACCAATGCCGTCAAGAAGTCACATGGCGTTGGCAAATCTAGGCCATATAAACATCCTGTGGTCGACTCTTTTTCGCACGTTCGAATCGATGCGCCTCAATCTGTTCCATCGTCATTTCGAGAGATGGTGCGTGATGCGTTTGAGAAAACAACTATCCACGATGGCCCAATGTTCGAGCTATTCACTGAAAACGGCAGTCACAGTAGCACTGGTTCTTCTCCATCGTCGCCACGGCGGTTTAGTCAGGAAATGTCGAGCCAACAGTCGTATTCCATGATTGCGCCCGTCATGGTCGTCGAGGGCGGCAACATGGAGGAACAACTCAATCAAATGAAAACCCTTCTCGACGAGCTCAAGAAAGAAAATGAAGAGAAAACCAAACAGATTTCCGCCTTGACGAGAAAATTGGAAAAAAGACCCACGCCCTCATCTCAAAATGGTGATAGTGATGACGCTAGCGACGAAGATGCCGATCGCGACAAGGGTAAGTCTTTTACTGCTAAGGACGTCCAAAAAATGATTGCGGAGGCCTTCAAGAATCAGTTCGAAGGAAACCTTCACTCCGTCGGCAATCATCGTTACGTCAAGCCTTATAGCAAGAGGATCGATTATTTGAGGATGCAAATCGGCTACCAACCACCAAAATTTCAACAGTTTGATGGAAAAGGCAATCCAAAGCAACATATCGCCCATTTCATTGAAACTTGTAACACCGCCGGCTCTGATGGTGATCTTCTCGTCAAACAATTCGTCCGGTCTCTAAAAGGGACTGCTTTTGATTGGTATACGGACCTAAGCGCCGAATCAATCAATAGTTGGGATGAGATGGAGAAAGAATTCCTCAATCGCTTCTACAGTACCAGACGTGTGGTAAGTATGACAGAACTAACTAACACGAAGCAATGGAAGGATGAACCCGTCATTGACTACATAAGTAGATGGCGTGCTTTAAGCCTCGAATGCAAAGATCGTCTGTCGGAAACTTCTGCTGTTGAAATGTGCGTCCAAGGAATGAACCTTGATCTAGTATACATTCTCCAAGGCATCAAACCCAGATCATTCCAAGATTTAGCTACTCGCGCTCATGATATGGAGATCACCATCGCTAGCCATGGAGGACGACTTTTCACTCACTCGGAACCAAAAATGGAGCGAAAAGAATTTAAGAAAAACGACAAGGCGTCCAAGAGCACTTCGAAGGAAGTTATGACGGTTTCTACTTCAAATCCAGTGAAAATTTCTGCGCGATCTAAGACAGATACAAAGACGTCGACATATTCGAGAGATTCACGGAAGTCACGACCGACTCTAAAAGAACTGGAGCAAAAGAAATACCCTTTTTCCAGATTCTGATCTAGCTGGGATGTTAGACGATCTGTTGGAAAAGAAGGTGATTGAACTTCCTGAGTCTAAACGAGCAAATGAAGCCGGACGGACAAACGATCCAAAGTATTGTCGATACCATAGAATGGTGAGTCACCCATTGGAAAAATGCATAACCCTCAAGGAGAAAATAATGCGTTTAGCCGAAGAAAGAAAAATTCTCTTGGATGATGTTGTTGAATCCAATTGTATTGCGGCACAAGTGGATGTCGAAGGTCGCAGGCCATTTTCTCAGCCTACGATTACAGAATGCACACGGATAATCCAGTTCGGAACTTTTGAGCCGATGATCGCCATCATTCCCATAGAGTCTAAGCCCGTCGTAGCAACGACTTCTAAAGCGCAACGTCAAGAAAACGACAACGAAGGATGGACACTTGTGGCGAGGCGACGGCGAGGAAAGCAAAGTAGTAAAGTGTCTATGCCCAAACATCCAAGAGTGACTCATGAGAAGATGGCAAAAATGTCACGAAAGGATAACAAAAATGACATTTCGAGAGCTTCGCGGAATAGGGCTTTGAGAGGTGAATCAAAGTTGCGGCAAGGTATGACGTTGAGGGATTACTTCCCTGTCTCTTATCTCGATAAAGTTTCGGTGAAAACTGTGTCTTCTGTCGTCGTCGAGGAAAATAACGGTGAAGATGTCGCAACTAAGGAATCCTTATCGAATTTGGACAAGGGTGCGAAGATCGATGCAATATTGGGTGCGCTACCTACGCGTATGGGATGGCAACAAATGTTTCACTTGCCTGAAGAAATGCGTCAACAATTATCCCTAGCAATTCTTCAACCAGAAGCGTATACTGATAAACTTAAAGCTACGGGGGAGCCTGCAGACCAATCAAAGAAATGTGTTGCTTGCAATGCTGCTTTTGCTTTTACTGATGAAGATCTGTTACTCGGGTCAAAGCTGCACAATCGCCCTCTGTTTGTGTTAGGATACATTCGAGGAAAGAAGGTGGGACGCATATTGGTAGATGGAGGCCCAGCTGTCAACATAATGCCAAAAGCCGTTATGGAAGAGATCGGGATTTCTGTCAATGAACTCGCCAATAGTCGTTTGATGATTCAAGGCTTCAATCTCGGCGGACAAAGAGCAATTGGGCATGATCCGTGTTGAACTCGCGATGGGAGATATGTCATCTACCACACTTTTTCATGTAATCGATGCCAAAATGTCATACAAGTTATTAATTGGTCGACCTTGGCTTCACGAAAACGGTGTTGTAGCATCCACTCTGCATCAATGCCTGAAATACTATAGAGATGGCGAAAGGAAGATAAACGGTGATGTGAAGCCATTTTCTACTGCAGAATCCTACTTCGCTGACGCCCGATTCTACGAAGAAAATGACACGCCAAGCGAAATGTTACCGTCGACGATTCTTTCGACAGGAACTAAAGTTCTGAAAAAAGGGGACGACATCGAAATTCCAGTCACAAAAGAATCAATGACAGTTGAACGTCACGACAACATATCTGCGAAGACGAATCAGACAAATGTGAAGAAAGTTGTTTCGACCATGCAGAAAGCGACGCCAATATTTAGGTACGTGCCAAAAGCAAAGCGTAAAAATGGAGAAGCACCTTTCGCAGAATATACTCCGCAAGGAGAAATATCAACATGAACTAGAACAATCAACAAAGACAATCTGCAAACATTGAATGAGAATGCTGTCGTTCCGGTTACACGAACAAATTGCCTTGCGACGAGTAGGCAACCATTGCCCGGATTCACAAAAGCCGAAATGAAAGAAGATGAAACACTTACTGAAGATTCAACCAAAGGCCGATTCGACCCAAATGCTTACAAGCTAATGTCGAGGTCTGGGTATGACTTTGAAAATCCAACGCCTTTGGGGAAAGTGATTGAAGTTACCCCACATGGTTTGAATCAAACACAACAGAAGTTGCATCAACAAGGGAACAAGCTTGAGATTGGAAGGGCTGGTATTGGTTTTTTTGCCTCCTGAACCCGTAAGGATTTATGCACGACGTAAAGCGAAGCAAGCATCATCACAATATATTGTGGCGGCTCTAGTAAAAAATGAAGACGAGAGCACGGAAGTCTTACCACAAATATCCGTTTTCGATAGACTGGGTCAACCGACTTCTACACAACTCGTACCTCCGTGTTCGATAGGTTGGGAGAAAGGGGGCAAACTTCAAGTTCCCCACTAGAAAGGCCAAATGCGTCAGTTTTCACTCGCATTGGACAAAAGGAGGTAAAGAAGTCGGTCTTCAGTCGCATCAGTAACTGTACGGTGCAAAACAAGCGTCGACGAAAACAGAGGAAATCCTCGAAGTTAATAACTGCAATCGATCTCTCCAAGGGTACCCATAGTGTCGTTCCCTCTCAAATGAAGTGTCACCTTGAGGTGGAAATAACTATGGGGAAATCACTGAAAACAATAGGACGCACCATCATTTTTACGAATCCACAAAAAGAGACAAGTTACGGAACGATCGCTGAGGATATTGTCGCCTCTAACCATGTTATGGCTCAGGAGTACCAAGATTCAGATGATGAGATAGAGGTGGGCGAAACTCCTGAAAATTTCGAAGATGGTGTCCAAGCAACAGTTGATGACTTGGAGGAAATAAACCTAGGCACAAGCGAGGAGCCACGACCCGTTTTTGTTAGTGCCCTTCTAACAGAGGGAGAGAAGATAGAATATGTTAATCTTCTCGCTGAATATAAAGATGTGTTTGCTTGGAGCTATAATCAAATGCCCGGCCTAAGCCCAAAGATTGCAGTTCATCGACTAGCGATAAGAAATAACGTTTCTCCAAAGAAACAATCACGAAGACGATTTCGGTCTGAAATATTGCCAGAAATTGAAGCGGAGGTAAACAAATTGATCGATGCAGGCTTCATAAGAGAAGTCACATATCCCACTTGGATTGCTAAAATTGTTCCGGTGCGGAAGAAGAATGGACAACTTCGTATATGTGTCGACTTTCGAGACTTGAACGACGCATGCCCAAAAGATTATTTTCCACTTCCCGTCACAGAAATCATGATCGATGCCACAACGGGACACGAAGCTTTGTCGTTCATGGATTGCACCGCCGGATATAATCAAATCCAAATGGCGCCGGAAGATGAAGAAGCTACTGCGTTCCGAACACCTAAAGGAATATTTTGCTATAAAGTAATGCCTTTCGGGTTGAAAAATGCGGGAGCTACGTACCAGCGAGCTATGCAGAAAATTTTCGATGACATAATGCATGACATAGTCGAGTGTTACGTCGATGATCTTGTCGTCAAATCCAGGAGAAGACCTGATCACGTAAAAGACCTTCGGACAATATTCGAACGGCTACGAAAGTACAAGCTCAAGATGAATCCTTTAAAATGCGCTTTTGGTGTTAGCTCAGGAAATTTTTTGGGCTTCATTGTGCGTCATCGAGGAATTGAGATAGATCAAACAAAAATCAAGGCAATACAAGATATGCCTGAACCATCTACACTCAAAGATCTTCGGAGCCTTCAAGGACGATTAGCTTATATCCGCCGATTTATTTCTAATTTGGCTGGACGGTGTCAGCCGTTTAGGCATCTAATGAAAAAGGGTTCTCCTTTCGAGTGGGATGAGCATTGTCGTAAAGCTTTTAAAAGCATCAAGCAATATTTGGCTAGTCCTCCAGTCTTAGGCGCGCCAATCCCAGGGAAGCCAATTATTTTGTACATATCTGCCCAAGAACACTCGATGGGGGCATTATGTGCTCAAGAGAATGAAGATGGCAAAGAAAAGGCCTTATACTATCTAAGTCGCACACTTGTGGGGGCCGAGTTAAAATATGCACCCATCGAAAAAATGTGTTTGGCCCTTATCTTCGCCATTCAAAAATTGCGTCATTACTTTCAGGCTCACACCGTTCATGTAATTTCCAAAGCCGATCCTATAAAATACATTCTGTCAAGACCAGTACTCTCGGGACGACTCGCCAAATGGGCCGTAATCTTGAAGCAGTATGACATAGTCTATGTGCCACAAAAGGCTATTAAAGGACAAGCATTGGCGGATTTCTTAGCGGATCATCCAATCCCTGAAAAATGGAGCTTCTCGGATGAACTCCCTGGAGAAGACGTCTTCTACACTAATGTGCTCCCTTCCTGGCAGATGTACTTCGATGGAGCCGCTCGTCAAGATGGAGCAGGAGCCGGAGTTGCTTTTATTTCGCCAGAAAAGCATCTATTGATGTATTCATTCATACTTCCAGACTTGTGCACAAATAACGCCGCCGAATATCAAGCATTGATCATAGGCGCACAAATGGCTCTTGAAATGGGATGCGAGGATCTCGACATCTATGGTGATTCAAAGTTGATAATCAATCAATTACTCGGCGAATATGAGGTGAAAGAAGATAGCCTTGTGCCGTATCACAGATTAGCTTCGAGATTGCTGCAAAAACTTAATTCAGTCTTCTTAAGTCATATACCGAGGAATGCCAATAAGATGGCTGATGCTCTCGCAAATCTCGCAGCCACTTTGGCATTGGGGGCAAGTATTCCCTCTTCAGTCCCGATTTGCAAAAGATGGGTTGTGTCGCCAGAAGATGAAAATCTGACAGAAAATGTAAATGCAATCTCTGCTCAAGAAATCACCAAAGAAGATTGGCGTCAATCGATCATCGATTACTTGGAGCATAACAAATTGCCAAGTGACAAGAGGCATAAAGTGGAAGTGCGACGTCGTTCTTGTCGTTTCATCTACTATAAAGGAACGTTGTATCGTCGATCGTTCAATGGACTTTGGTTACGATGTTTGGATGAAAATGAGAGCTCACATACCATGGAAGAAGCACATGTTGGCATATGCGGCGCTCACCAGTCAGGACCGAAGTTGTGCGATCGAATCAAAAGAATGGGTTATTATTGGCCTACTATGGTACAAGATTGCATGGACTACGCAAAGAAGTGTGACGCGTGCCAGTTTCATAGAAATTTTATTCATCAACCGCCGGAGCCACTCCACCCTACAGTCGCATCGTGGCCGAAGCTTGGGGACTCGATGTAGTTGGACCATTACCAACTAAGTCGTCCGCTGGACATCTATACATCTTGGCCGGAACTGATTATTTTTCGAAATGGGCGGAAGCTGTACCACTTCGAGAGGTAAAAAAGGAGAATGTGGCAGATTTCGTGCGAACAAAAATCATATATCGATATGGTGTGCCAAGGTTCATCATTACCGATAATGGCAAGAATTTTTTTAACAAAACTCATGGACGCATTGATGGAAAAATTCAAGTTCGTCCAACACAATTCTTCGATGTACAACGCGCCAGATAATGGTCTCGCTGAAGCTTTCAACAAGATTCTCTGCAATTTGTTGAAGAAAATGGTTTCGAAGTCAAAGCGTGATTGGCATGAGAGGCTCGGAGAAGCACTTTGGGCGTATCGTACCACATATAGAACGCCAACCCAGTCAACACCTTATGCCTTGGTTTACGGAGTAGAGGCAGTCCTTCCACTTGAATTAGAAATTCCTTCTATTCGTATGGCCATACAAATGGGCTTGGCGGAAGGTGAAAATGACAAATTGCGTTTGGCTGAGCTTGAAGCTCTTGATGAAAAAAGGCTTGACGCGCAACAGAAATTGGAATGCTACCAAGCGCGATTATCAAGAGCATTCAACAAGAAGGTTCGACCTCGATCTTTCCAAATTGGCGATACAGTCTTGGCGGTTCGAAGGCCCATCATCATGCCACGTAAAGCTGGTGACAAGTTCACTTCCAAGTAGGACGGACCTTATGTAGTGCAAGAAGTCTACACTAACGGTGCGTATGAGATCGTCGATAGTGAAGGAGTGCGTGTTGGTCCGATAAATGCCAAGTTTTTGAAGTGCTACTACGCGTAGGCCGATAAGTCCGCAATAAGCTCCTAAGCACGAGCCTAAACTGCAAAACAAAACAAAAACGTCTTCTTTATTTTTCAAAGTGTCGAACTACGTTGGCTTGATCTTGCGAGATGCACAGTGTATTTAGCGAGTATGTAGGCAGCTTGAGTGAATAGCTCGAGTGCAGCCACCCCCCAAAAAAAAATCTATCTATCCACCCCCAAAAAAAAATCTATCTATCCACCCAACAAAAAGAAAATTCGTCCATCTAAGGAACTACGTTGGCTTGATCCTGCTGAGTATTATTACTTTGTAGGTACGTAGGCAAGTTAAGTGAAATCCCTTTACTTAGGTGCGGCCAAACCCCCCAAACAAAATCAACTTTATTTCATTCGAACTACGTTGGCTTGATCTCGTAAGTACATTTAAGTGTGCTTTATGGGTACGTAGGCAGCTGAAGTAAACAATCTGCTTCAGTGCAGCCACACCAAAAAAAAAAAACAAATTCGTCGCTCTCAATACTTCTATAAACGATCTTCGACAAAACAAAAATGAATATGCAAGATTAGGGAGATATATATATAACAAAAAGAAATAGCCTTGACTTGTTATTATTCATACTTCAAAAAAAAAAAAAAACACTTCCAAGTGTCCAAAAAAAACACGAAGTCTCTAACACAAGACAAAATGAAAATACAATGAAGAACATCAGAAGGACCACTGCGAATCCTTAAACGTTTTAGAAGCATCAGAAAAGAGTTTCTCAGCATGCTCGATCTTCTCAACTTCTCGATTTGCGGTCAACACACGTGCTTCCAAGGATAACTTCTCTTGAGTCAAAGTTTTAAAAATGGAGGTTTGTTGTAACACCCCCATTTATTTAAGAGCCTTTAGCAAGACATTCTCAAATAAATAGAGTTGTTACCATCTCGGAATGACCGAGGTAGTGAATAACAAGTAAACAAACCAAAGTACTTTATATAAAAACTGATTAAATTTAAACTTTTGATATTACATCGATTACACAAAGAATAAAAGTACAACTAATAACATCTAATTATGTGATCTAATTCTAAGTAGGTCCAAGCCATGTCTCTCTCTCCTTGCCCAAGCTCCTAGTCCACCTGTCTCTGACCTGTAGAATCTACTCCCCATTCCGGATCATCGTAGGTGTACACGAATACACTGTCAACCTCGCGGTTGAGTAGGGTAACACAAAAGTAAATAATGCAACAAATATGATATGCAATGCCATGATATGCTCGAGCTCAATCACAATCTCAATCTCAAACCCGTAACACCCACCATACCGAACCTCCCGGCAGACTATAATCGGCCGTCGCCGAACACCAGCATAACAGCTGAGGTCACCAGGTCTAGTCCTGCAGAACTAGCCTGGGCCCAATAATATCTCATCATCTCAAATCCGTATCCGATGCATATGCCATGCTCATGAATGCAACAATAATAGTAACCATACTTATGAATGCAACAGTAATAATAATTTCTCATAATCATATACCATCCTCATATCATTCATGCTTATCATCCATATCATACACCCAACATCCATTCATAACACATAACAGTAGTATAGTGACAGTGTAACCTACCTGAAGTAGCAAGCCTGCAAGTAGAAATCACCGTCTAGAAATATTCCACTTCGAATTCAGTTCCTATAAACATTATTACTTAACATCAAATTCTATTCATACATCCAACATTACTAAATCACTTACTCATAAATTAATTTACTTATAGCTTCTTGTGTCTAAGTACACAAGAGTATGTCCGTACACGTACCAATTATTATTAACTAAACATACATATCAATTATTACCCAAATAACTTACTATGTAAAGACTTACTAAAAATAGTACTTACCAAAAATAGCATTCCACCATTAAACCTTTGTTACGGATTAATTAGAACTTACTAAAATAAACTTGCTAAATATAAACTTACTAATTATAGCATACCAAGACAATATAATCACATTTTGCTAACTTTTGACATACCAATACTAACATTAAAATAAATTCTAGTATCAATAACAATTTAAATAACAACTACTAATAATATTTGTACTCTTACTATATCCATAATAATATTAATAGTAGTAATACTAACACCTAAATTGACTAAACAAAAGTAGCAACAAAAATAAGTAACGGCCCCACGCAAAAGAAGAAACAAAAACGAACAGAAACACGCGAACAGGGAAAATCGCGAACAGACCCGAACGGTGACCAACCACCCAATTTCACGCCAGTCCCTGCGCCGCTGTCAGCCCCTGGCTCCTCCACTGGCACCACCAGGCTCGCCTCTGAGCCACGGTGGTTCCAGGGGAGGAGTCAGCAACCGCCGACCACCACTAACGAACCCAGACCGTCGACCCAAAAACCCCTCGCCGCAACCCGACTCGGTTTCCTGTGTTACGACCCCTTACGAATTCTGTTATAACAACCACCACACACGAGAAGATCCGTCATGACACCCACCATACAACCACCCTATACACGGCCTATCTAAAACCCCCATCACCGCCAGCAACCACCGACCAGGCGTTAACTGAAATGCTAGAAAAAAACATACACAACCAGAGAGTTAAAAGCACGGTTCTGCAACAGCCTATAAAACCTCCGCGACTAGGTGGTCTCCGATGGTCCATGGTGTCTCGAATATGGTCAAAACGTAACTACTAACATCATAGACTAGATATACTAAAAAATCAGAACGAGAACATAACACTACTATGAGGATTCGCGGATTGGAAACAGAGTGTTCAAAACTGAGAACAGAAAAGGACGAAGTGTATGTGTGTGTACCTCTTTTCTTGCGCAAAACTACCACCCTTAGACCACCCTAGGCCACCGTGTAAACCTCCATTCCTACTCTATGTGGCGGCTGCTGTATGATGTGTGTGATAGCCAGGTGTCGAAAGGGTTAGGGTTAGGGTTTTGGTGAGTGTTTTATAAGGTTGCACACAAGGTTTGTGAAAAAGTCTAGTATATGGATATGGGCCTGTTTCAGAATTCGAGTTGGGCTGTAATACTTTGCACGCATCTCGAGGTCCCCAAAAAGATTTTAGAACCCGGTTCGATAACTACAACTCATACCCGACGCTTAACTAACCTCATAAAAATATAAAACACCTTATTCGATAAATTAATTATCGAATACAATGTTCAAATACTATCTTTACGTGCCAAAACAAATACTAAAATAACAATATAAAATTATTAGCATATACGTAAAATATACAAAAGTTAGAATTTAAATACCTTTACGACTTAAATAATACAACCAGTATAGATGAGGAGTAATTAGAAAATAAGAAATATTTTTAATTATAGATATATTATCAAAATTAAAGGAATTACGAACGGAAGTCATTTTATGAAATAATTATCAAATACAAAAATCATTATGAAACACAAAATAATCGTATGAATACGATTTATAAAATAATAACAGTTTACGTAAAATACTCTATAAACATTTATTCGAAATACTCGTATAAAATATGGTTTGACTGTCGTTGACCGAGGCTAAAATACGGGGTATTACATTTGTTCAAGCTTCTTCCGCTTTGCATCAGCAATAGGCACAACTAACTATTGTTTCACTGCCTGTGCTTCCTCCATTTTCTTCCTGAATTGCTCCTCTGACAACACGGCTTCTTGGAATTCTCCTTCAAGAATCTCAACTTCTTTTGTTGCTTGATCTTCCGAAACTGCGGCACGCGAGATACGGTCGTCGATATCCTTAATCTGTTCTTCAAGTTGCAAGGGATGAGGCTGACTCACCATGTATTCCCCTCCCACAGATTGAAGGTACGAAACAGCTTTGAGATAATCTTTCACGTGCGCCTCGAAAGTTGAAGCATCAGCGTTCCGGGATTTTAAGTATGCTGAGAAGGCCTTACACTCTTTCTCCACTACTGGAATTTTGGCAGTAGAAGAGCCCAATAGTCGTTCTCGTAACCTATCAGCCATAGACAAAAACGCTTGTCGTTCAGTTTCAACGATCATGTTCTCTAGAAAGGACGATTCTTGGGCCGCTGGATCGAAGATGGCGTCAAGCATCGCTTTCTCTGTAGGACTATTTGGATTTAATGCAACGTGAAAATCTGAAAAATTTGCTTCAGTGGTCGACAAAGGCATAAAACCCTAAAAAAAAAATGGGCAGAAAATCTGAAAAAATCTGAAAAATCTGAAAATCTGAAAAATTTGCTTCAGTGTCCACACATAAATGTTCGTTGTACACTTACCTCATCGACTGGAAGAAGGTCGCCTAAGGAAGAAAATGTGTCCGCTTCAAGAACATCGTCAATAAGGTGTCGAATGCTGGGCTCCTCAACCTTATCGTAAAAGGATGGGTTGTCCGTAAGATTTTATTTCATGCTCTCGTTCACAGGAAGAGTCTCTTCTGTCAAGGGTGGACAAATTTCATCGCTCGTTTTGCTCTGATCCTTGGATAATAACGGCCTCTTCTTTGAAGTTTCTTCTACCTGATCTCGAACACGTTTTATTCTCATCTTGGATTTCGCCACAGTATTATTCGCGGACGGTAGGCACGAGCTTTGCGTAATCTTTACCTTCAGAGGACGTTTTGCAAAATCATCTGAACTCGCTAAACCTTGAACGATAACGTTCTCTGTTTTTCTCTTCACACCTGTTGTCACTGGAGCATGATTATCGACGACAGGAGATTTAGAAGACCTTCTAACCTCATGCAGAAGTGGAGATCTGGAAGACCTTCCGACCTCATGTGGAAACATTAACTCAGAAATCCCTTTCAACCAGTCTGAGTAAGCCGGAGTAACTGCAGTACCAATTTTTGAATCTTCTCGCGGGATAATAAAACGTGAATTCGTGTTTAAACAAACAGAGGTCTTGAACAGTTGGAAAAGGCGCTCAAGATTCCCACCACGAATGTCGTGATCAAGCACACCCGGAACATCTTAATAAAAACCCAGTTGTCGCGCGAAGCGATGAGGACTATACGGTTCGACGATGTGATTATCATTATGCCTTAAAGTCAAAAAAGAAGACCGCGATGCAATAAGAAAATCTCTCGGATCGGCGCGTCGTGTCACGGTCGACGTCTCTGTATTCCGCGTCTTCTTTAACCCGGTGAAATGTAGAGAGCCATGAAATTTGAGTTCCACGTTGAATCATCTCCTGTGCTTCGGCAGAACGGAAAGTTTTGACCGCACCAATACCTTGAAACTCAACCATAGTTCCTTCAACAAACGAGTGGCTAACAGATTTATGCGAACGATAATACTTGGCAAGCCACCCGTAAACATAGTGGGCATCAAAGTGACCGCAATACTTGCCCGGTGTTGCTGAAATAGAGATGTCATTCAGACCTCGATAAATGCTCGCCAATGCTGGTATAGCTAACGACACCATCTGGTTGTTCGCCAGCAGAGAAGCAACCTTAAAAACGCTCGCTCGTATATGGCCAAGATCGCGAATGGGAAGGACAAATGCGCAGAGCCAACAAGAGAGAAAGGCCGTGAGATACGTTTGTCGCCATTCAGCTACTGGAACGCCTAATTTAAGAATAAAGTCATGAGTAGTCTCGTCCCACTGTGAAGGCTCTCCGTATGAAGAAAAGTCTTCTCGTAGGGTCGGGAGATATGCCTCCTCTGATGCTTTAGAGGGGGGAAAATACCGTGAGGTGCCTGCAAACCAAAAACGACACCAGTCTTCGAAGGGTACCTTGCCATTCTTTTTCGCAGAAAGAGAAATTCGATGAAACGCAGAAAATAAATACTTGCAGCTCGGGGGCACACACTCGTCAGGGCCTTGGAGTTCTTGAAGCGAAGGCATTACTTCGTCATAAAATAATCCCGTTAACGGCAGTCCGGTGATCGAGCGGATATCCCAAAGACTGATCGAAATTTCTCCCGCAGCTGTCAATAAAGTGTTAGTCTGGGGGCACCAAAAATCACAGAATGACTCAACTAGCTCTTGATTACGCCGATAAAGGAAAAGTGAAGCATAAACTGCTTCATAAATATAGACGGATCTCAGACTCTTGCGACACTCGCAAAGAATGTCTTCCAACCACTCCTAGTAGCGCGGAATGTAATGAAATTCATATCCGAACTGAAAATTGACGTTTCGTTGTACTTCGCCCTTGGAGTATCGAGAGTGTAGCAATTTCGAGAGGGACGGCGAGTCAACACTTTCTCGATGATGTGACGAAAGGAGAACTAGTAGAGGTTTTTCGAGATTTTTCCACCAGCAATCCAAATTGGGTGGATATGTCAACGGCAACCATGACTCAGCAAAGGGACCCGTCACAGAAGTAAAGATGGTGTGATTAACTTCATTTGTCTCTTCGTCGTCAACGTCGTCGACCGTCGCTAAGTACCTTCTGCCAGTCGTCGGGGATACGCTCGTCTTGAAATGTACCATTTTACCTCCTGCAACAAAAAGACAACCCAAATTAATTTCAATTTTAAAAAAAAAATAATAATAATGGAACCATGTTGTACGTGGTTGAACCACGTATTCATCTCTTTCTTAATTGAAATTAAATTGAAATTAATTTGAAAAGGGGGAAAAGACGGGGATAAGCAAAGCAAAATTAATCTATCAGCCTCAAATTAATTCAACACCAAATCCAAAATCACCCAAAACCCATTTGATATCTTCGTCGTTCTCGGATGCCCAGACTGAGTTTGGGTACTTGCAGTAAACGGCTCACATGTCGATATCTCGGAGCTACTGAAGCGGGTTTTCGATTGAGTCTCAGAAGTATGGCATCATTATTGGCGAGGTATTGAACCATTAGAAGACGATAATGAACATTGCATTTAAGTCGGAAGCTGCTTTCGACGATGATAGAATGACGGACCTTTGCTATATACGAAGAGCATGGTGAGAAAAGTCTCTTTCACTTAGCCCAGAAGTAGTAGTCGTCGTTCCTTCAGGCAATGACAGAGGAATTTTCGCTCGTCGCTGTCGCACCGACGAAGAAACACTTCACTGTATACATGGAAAATTGGTATAAGTGAATCAAAAAAATTACTCACCAATAAAACGCAGAAGCTTCGGCTCGGAGCGGTATGGACGAGGCTTATCCGGATTGTCTCGAAGCTCGATAAAAAAAAAAACTGAGATGAACTTGTTTTTCTCGTCGTCAAGGAACTTGTTTTTCTCGTCGTCGGCAGCAGAAGGCAAGCTCGAGATCTCTGATTGTTAATGGTGTAGAATTATGAAGCTCTTCCTTTCCTTTTATACTCATACAATAAGACGGAGTTATGGAAACGAAATATTTTCGAGACCGTAATATGGAAATTCATCCTCTAGTCAGAATATTCAAGAGATGGAAAACTTTGAATTTGGAAATTATTGACAAAATTATTCGAGCCTTGGCAATAGAAAATAGCATTGTCAAATAGGAAAGTGTTCTCCTGCAAAATCGATGGACAATGACAAAGATGAAATTCAAGGAATGAAAGCCCACGATTAACGCTCGTATAGAAAAGTATTACACTCATTCTTTATTTTACTGTTCTAAAGTGAGCAAACACTTACATTGGGACCGAATTGCTGTAGCAGTTGAGATTCGCAAGTCGAGACCCGATCATATACTATCTAAGTCACGTACATGACCAAATCTCGAGGGGGCAATTTGTAGGCACGTAAATTGTGTACAAGTGCCACGTCGAATGTCAAATGTCAAAGGTTGACTCGTCAAAGGAAATGTACAAGTGCCACGTCGAAGTCAAATGTCAAAGGTTGACTCGTTAAAGGAAATGTAAACTAATGAAATTGACTTGGACAAAAATTAATTAAAGATAGTCCAATTTGATTATTTTTAGTTGATCCATTTCTACAAAATGGCAAAATCTGGTAAATGGGTCAAATTCATTAGACGGGTTGAATCTATTTAAATGGGTCAAGATGACTACTAAGTCCACTAAAAAAGGAGAAAGACTACCAGGTCCATTAAGGGTGGAAGAAACCCTTCTCATTTTCTATAAATACAAGACCTAGCTCTCACATTGAGACTAGTGAGAAAATTACAAAGAAAACTACATCACAAACAAACCCTCTCTACAAAACCTCTTCCAAGAGAAAGCTAGAGAAAAGGGAAAACTACTCTTCAATCCGACTCCAAACACTCATCGTCGTCAATTGAAGAAAAGTAAGTCAAGACAACTAAGGAGAATCAAGTCTTCAAATCAAGACCCTCCTTCTCATTTACATTTGCGGAAATTGAATCAGTAGAATACCTAGAAGATTGTACCCTAAATCTTTTGAATTAATAAATAACTATTTTGTTACATTTGTTTGTGTTTTTCTCTACTTGTTTACAGATTGACGCAAATTTGTGTTTAGAAATAGTACTAAGTCATTTATCTACCTTAATTGGATCATCATTATCTTCCACATATGAATCGTCAATGCAGTCAAAAGACTCGGGAGAAACCTCATTAGAATCACAAGGAATCTCGGCAAATTCATTTGTAGGAGGTAACTCGTCTACTACAATGTTAAATTTGGTTGTGTTAAGTGTGTCATCTACCCTTATTACAGCATGGTACTTTTGAGCAACGATAGAGGGCATTTCAATAATAAAAAGTGGTTCATCGACGTCGTTCTCAAAATCATACTTCCTTCGTTCGTATCCACACTACACTTATTCCTTTTCGGTCCGTTCGAATCCACACTACACCTTTATTTATTTGGACATATAAATATACTCTATCTTAATTAAATCTACTTATTTACAACAAATGTCATTGAGACCCCACCTTAGCCCAACATCAAAACCCACCCTAAACAATATTACAACCCATCATTAAAACACTAACCAACCTAATCCCTTAACCTTTTCCTCCAAAATTAACAACCCAACCCACATAAAACCAAACAACCCAAAATTACAAAACCCATCTTCATCCCCTCAACTAACCATATTTACTCCCCTACCCACATTCATATTTACTCCCTCTACCCACATTCATACCCACCCAAATTCTAGAACCTTCTTTCTATGGTTCCTTAACCGTGTGTTTTGTAAAAAAAAACGGTGCTCCGCTCTCTCTCTACCTCTCTGTATTTCTCTCTTCCTCTCTCTAGATATCTAAAAAAAATCACCTTGAAACCCTAGATCTTTTCATCGCCAAGCGCCAATATCTCTTTCACTTTCTCTTCATCCTCTTTACCATAATTCCATTTTTCATCTACATATTTAAGTCATAAGTTATTCTTCTGATGTTTCTGAAGAAGATGATGTTTTATGCGGTTTCTCCTATCCGAATATCATAGTTCCTGACTCTCTTGACCGGAAGATTTCGAATCTGAGGTTCCAGAGACCCAGTTTGAATGCGACGTTCAAGTTGACGACGATGATGAAGGCAGTGATGTTGACGTTGGTGGTGATTCTGGTTAACATAGGGTTAATGATGATGGTGAGAAACCCAGATCCGGTGTTCCTGTTTCTATTGAATCACATTCTCCTTTTAAACCAGGTAGTTATGAGAAGTTCAAAGTGTTTGAACAACGATTTTTAGAGAGGGATGCGAAAAAATGTAGGCTTGATGAAATAAGGACATTGGCTTTACTCAATGGTAAAAGAGCAGGTCGAGAACCTGGAAGTCAAAGTGCTATAAACATGAAAAGTTATGAGGTTATATTTCTTGCAAAACGCAAAAAATCAAATGAAAATAAGTGAGTGCTGATAAAAGGTGGGTATTTTCGATTTTTTATTCATGTTTATTGTCACTGCTGAGATTGTGATGCTGTTAGGATCATTGCACGTTAGATCTAGTATAATTTTGTTGTTGTTTGGTCAATTTAATATGATATTCGAATTTTTGTTCATGTTTATTGTCACTGTTGGGATTGTGATGTTGTTAGGATCATTACATGTTAGATCTAGTATGATTCTGTTGTTGTTTGGTCATTTTAATATGAAGTTCGAATTTTTGTCCAGGTTTATTGTCATTGCTGGGATTGTGATACTGTTAGAATAATTGCATGTTAGATCTAGTGTGATTTGGTTGTTGTTTGGTCAATTTAATATGATATTCGAATTTTTGTTCATGTTTATTGTCACTATTGGGATTGTGATGATGTTAGGATCATTGTATGTTAGATCTAGTATGGTTTTGTTGTTGTTTGGTCATTTTAATATGAAGTTCGAATTTTTATTCATGTTTATTGTCACTGCTGGGATTGTGATGCTGTTAGGATCATTGCATGTTAGATCTAGTGTGATTTGGTTGTTGTTTGGTCAATTTAATATGATATTCGAATTTGTGTTCATGTTTATTGTCACTGCTGGGATTGTGATGCTGTTAGGATCATTGCATGTTAGATCTAGTATGATTTTGTTGTTGCTTGGTCATTTTAATATGAAGTTCGAATTTTTGTTCATGTTTATTGTCACTACTGGGATTGTGATGCTGTTAGGATCATTACATGTTAGATCTAGTATGATTTTATTATTGTTTGGTCATTTTAATATGAAGTTCGAATTTTTGTTCATGTTTATTGTCACTGCTGGGATTGTGATACTGTTAGGATCATTGCATGTTAGATATAGTATGATTTTGTTGTTGTTTGGTCATTTTAATATGAAGTTCGAATTTTTGTTCATGTTTATTGTCACTGCTGGGATTGTGATGCTGTTAGGATATCGCATGTTAGATCTATAATGAGTTTGTTGTTTGTTGATACCTCAGTGGTGGTCCAGTTTTGGACTGAGAGGTTGGCTCAGTGATGATAAACCCTTAATGGTTTGAGAGCTGTTTATTATTGCTGGGATTTGTGATGCTGTTAGGATCATTGTATGATAGTTTATGCAGGTTTTAATGTTGTTTGTTAATACCTCAGTGATGGTCCACTTCTGGACTGAGAGGTTGGCTCAGTGATGACAAATCCTTAATGGTTTGAGAGTCATTAAGTTCAGTAATACAACCACCACATGGTCTACCAACTTTTGGTGTGTGTGTTAAGTCATTTAGCATGGTCTACCATAGTTGGTGTGTGTAGGAGGCTTTACTACTGATACTACAACTCGGTGATGATAAAACCTTAGTGGTTTGAGAGTTGATGCAAGACAGATGTTCTTGTAGTATGTATGCTCAGTGATGATAAATCCTTAATGGTTTGAGAGTTGTTCATATTGTCAGATTTTGCACTTATGTTAGCCAATTAGTAATTGTATTAAGGCCACCACATGGTCTACTATATTTGGTGTGTGTAGGAGGCCTTCATACTTAGCACAACTCAATGATGAGGCTATTTAGGCATGAGAGTTGTAAAAACTGCATTACAATAAAGAACAACTGAAAACATAGTATTCCATTAACATTCCATTAACCAAAATATGATTACAACTTAAACATTGTCATAGTTCACAAAAATGTGTAAACTGTAATCAATTTTCTAAACTTCCATAGCTTAAACATTGTAGGCTAATTCAGTCATTAGATGTTCTATCCCTATAACATCACCCTTTCCTGCAAGTATTCAATACATTCTCTTATTAATGCTTCAGAAACTGTTAAATTTCTTGGTAACATTCCAATTGCTTCAAGATGCCCCTTGCCCATATGTGGAATTGAGAAATTATTATGACCCTTTACCTTTATAATCTCCACCATAACACTTTGTAATATTAAGAAAATGTTACTTAATTTTGATTGGGTGTTTTCAACAAAAGCTTGCATAACTAAATTCACTAATTCATCTATTATGTTGGCTCTTTGTGATGCTTGAATTGACTGTAGTGCCCTAAAATACCCGAGGTCGTTTGTGTTCAAATCAGGAGAATTAGGACGCTGAAAAACTAGTTCAATGTTGAAGCCGTCTGTGTTTGCCATTGCCCTAAACTGAGGGTCATCATTTTTTATATGCGGTCTTGCATTGTCTTGCTGAATGACAATATTCTTACTTAGAAAATATGGCCATGTACTCTTTATTGCGGGTATTACTTGCTCAAGAATGCATGCTCTTGTTACTTCCTTGGTAATTGGGTTAATAGACTTTGTTTCCAATGTACCCCTTGCTCTGTTTCTGCTTGACCTTGTAGCCAATTGTTGTTTGGTGAATGGGAACATCCTTATTTTCCCATCAAACAGTATTCCCCTTCAGGTGAGTACACTGGCCTACTAACCGCACACATGAACATCACCTTCGTGATGAACCTCTTTGACTGACAACTTCTGTATGGGAGTTCTTCTCCGCTGACTATGTAGAACTTGTGATTATCTAGGTGATGAAAAACCACTTCTCATCGATATGGATTACATTACTCATCTCGCTGAATTTTATTTCACAAATTGGTAAGGTATTCAAGTCTAAAGTCTCTTGTTGAACATGTTCTATAATTAAAGCTTGTAGGGCATGTTTTAGCCTATGTATCTTGTTTGAATCATTTAGTTGGGGGTGTAAGGAACTTGAATGAGGTTTCATAAGACCTTCTTTAACTCATGAATGAAGTAGCCCAAGTGAGACCTTACACTGTTTAGAAACCCTTCTCATTGTATCTCTAAGTGAAAAATCTAGACTTTTGATGAAATCTACATTGGGTACTACCTTGGTTTTGTTTTTATTTCCAATTCTTTTACTATGAACATCAAATTTTTCACCTACGAACTTTTGTCTCTTTGCAAGTTTCCAGGTTTCACCAACCGTTCTCTTACTAATTCCCCATTTTGCAGCTGCTTCACTCATTATGCCACGACGAACTTTGCCATTTTATGATCGTTGAAGTAAATAGATGCCAACTTCATGCCTCTCTTCTTCCGACAAGCACTTCGCACCCATTTGAAGCCCGATTTTCGAACCCAAATTTTCCAGATGTACTGGAGTTGTAAACTTGTAATTTTATTGTTTTCTTAGTGAATGTAATAGGCTTTCAGATTGTAACAGTGTTTATGTTTCTGTTTATATAAAGGTTTGTTCCTGGCAATTGCATCTGTTTTTGTGCAATTTGGTGGGAATAAAAAGTGTAATTTGGTGGGAAATTTAAAACTTTGTAATTTTCAAGTGGGGTTGCAGATTTTGGAGGAAGGTATTAAGCACTAATCAGTTCTTAATAAAGCAAAAGAACTTTCAACAAGTACACAAATTAATCACTATTTACTTTTTAATAAAGGAAAACAGGTTGTCCAGTGGGGTTCCATGTTGTACTTTCAATCAACTTTTATTTCTTCTTAAAACATGTGCAGAAATCGTAAGTGTAGTGTGGATACATACGGAGGATGTATGAGGTAGTAGATTCACATTGGGGCTTAGTACTGCTTCTAAAACGTAGCAGTCAAGCTAGAATGGGAAGAATGGCTCTCACCCATTAATATCATACTCTGACTAATGTTACACACATGAACTTGAACAGTTCAAGCAACAAAACTCGGACCAGACCCAAAAAGATAAGCACAGTCCACTGCAGCCTACATGCGATTACCAAATCCCAAATCTGGACTGGCTCGAGTGATTAAGTTGAATTAAGCACCTCGTATACAAAATGCTCCATTAAGCGATTAATGTTAAGATAAAGAATAAAGGGTTAACCTACAAAACTCATATTATTTTACTAATGTGGAACAATTGAAAAAACATGACAAGGTTAAAAATGCCCTATTTCCAACATAGGCCAACCTTCTCCAATTGTTTTCTAAATGTGTCATTGGAGGAAAATGAAAGTATGGAAAACCTATTAGTACTATATTACAATATTTACTCCGGAGGGCACAAATGGGAAATTGGAAGTAAGGAAAATGGTATTCTAAGTATGTGTGACAACAAAAGCATGATTAAGCAAAAAGGTTGAGTGCACCCTCATAACCTTTTCAATGTCCTCCAACTAGGTTTTCCAACAACACTTATAGAATCAAACCCACATAATATTGAGCATGTCCTACCACTTGAATAACATGAGTAGCTACTAAAGTATGATTCAAATGAAGTTTTGAGTGCACAACTCCTGCCTCCTTTACTGCAATGCGCATTTCAACATTGCATGTCCTACCACATGAATTACTTGACTACTTGATTCAGACTATATCCCACCACCTGCTTTGAAATTGTACAGTTTTTAAGGCCACTTACCTCTCGTTACATTCACCTACACTTTGTGTTCAATTTCACCTACTTATCCATCCATCAAATCCATCTGCAAATTAGTACAAACCTTCACAAGTTTGTGTCCACTCTAACCCTTACAGATTTTAACCGGCTGACTTCGTGTTAATTGCGCATCCAATGATATAGTAATGCTCCAAGAATAATCGTTTATCAGGTGGTTTATGATATCTAAACAGGCTTTAGTTTTCTCCGAGCTAGTGATGTGGTCGGTGGGCTAATGAAGATGATTGATCGACTTGACCTCCATAGTGCATATTGATATACAAGGGTAAAAATCATATAATAAATGTTAAAAATCACTGTTTCCCGACACAAGGCAGATACTGAACTTTTCTTCTGGTAAAAAAACTGACTGTCCAAGAAGGGAGAAAACACCTGATGAACACTTAAATAGCAGCATGTGGCTTACTGACAATGTAGACAATTAGCTGGGTCACTATAATTCCATCCAAACAGTACTAACTCACATACTCGTGTTTATGTTGGCTTTATACGTGATTTCTTCATAGGAACCCCTTTTTTGGGGACCAGAATCCATCATGCTTCAGTCTAAACCATTGTCATCTACAAGAGAGAGCTTAGTATCGAAGCAGGGGCCTGTTAAAAGCCTCGAAAATAGCTACTGTCAATATACACAGATCAAAAGTGAGGTTTGAACTGAGATACTCTTCTCTACTATCTACCTCAACATACATCTAATCTTTAATATTGTAGATCGTCATCAACACGCTCGGGTAAATAAGAAAGTGTGTAACCCAAATTTTGGTCTTCAATGCTAAACTACCATGGTCTGACTGGAATAAGTAAACTTAAGAGAAGCATGTGGAAATAATGAAAGAAAATAGCTAGTTAAGTGGTATTCGCCTGAAAGACTGTATAAATTCGACAATAACATAGAAAGAAAGCTTTAAACTGTATCAAAGGATTGAACATAGTCTAAATCTGCCTGAAAGACCTTCCACAATTTATAGTACAATGCAAAATGGGAAACATGACTGATGGAGTTCTAATTGTAGAGGTCGTCTTCATCAGCGGCACCAGCAGAGGTGGCAAATGCATCAGTTGTGGCAGGAGTAGTTGTGCTTGTGTTGAAACGGAACTCAGAGCCAAAGCCTCGAGATTGCTGCAGAGTCTGAGCAAATGCCTGGTATTTGCGGATATCTGCATCGCTCACACTCCTTCGAGCGTACTTCATCGACTCCTCAAAGTGGGCTGCCTTAATTTCGGACACTTCGTCAATGTCCTCCTCCATTGCCTCAGGATTCTCGCTTCTCCTTCTCTCCCTCTCAATATCCTGCAAATCACAATGCCAGATTGCCAGTTAGTCAACCTCAGCTTGCGATACGGTAACAATATGGCCACGGTATATCATATAAAGATACCAGTAAATGGCCTGGGAACAGTAACGTGATCAATACTTAATTTCAAGACTGAACCATGTTCTTCTAATGAATGAGGTCAATTGTTATTGAGCTAAACGACTTGGGGGGCGAGACACGAGATCAGACTACAATAAAAAAAGGTACGGGGGTTCAAATTCACCACTTCTCCTACAAGCCTACAATGGGATTTTCTCTCAACCACTAGGTCAAGACTTTACTACATCTTCGATACATAGTAAAATAAACAGAGTACTCCCTCCATATGTTGTTAGTTAGATAAATTCAGAGTCAAGACACTTGCCTTCTCAATGTTTTCACGGATGGCGTACTTGCAAGCACGCTGGCATATTTCAGTGATATCCGCACCACTGAATCCCTGAGTATACTTTGCAAGGGCACTAATATCAACATCCTTAGCAATTGGGGACTTCCTCAAGGCTGCCTTGAAAATTTGGAGACGGGACTCATCATCAGGCAGAGGGATATAGATAAGCTGGTCAAGACGACCCGGCCGTAGAAGAGCTGAATCGATAATATCAGGCCTGTTAGTGGCCCCAATAATGAAGACTGTCTTCTTGGCAGACATGCCATCCATCTCGGTCAAAAGTTGGTTCAGAACTCTATCAGCAGCACCCCCAGCATCTCCACCACCACCACCTCTCTGCATAAATAAATTACTCCATGAGTAAAAAGTTTGCTTTACCATGGCTAATTATAATACTTATTATAATATACTTATTATGTATCCGTGAACATGTGCACATAAACATTATCATCAAACAGCATTTTTTATCGACCACCTCTCTCCAACCTTCTCCACTCACAAGACTTCACAATGCTAATTAATTTTTCTTTCTTGAAAAGGGATACAGTTTTTCCTTTTAAGTGAAAATCATGGCAGTAGGCGCATTACCCCATGGCAAGTGTGTGGTTTCTTACTCCCATTCCAACACTTAGAAATTGGAATGCGACAAGTAGGTGGTCAGTAGGGTAAAATTTTCAATGTTTGGAATATTAGACACACTAAATAGAGAATAATTTCGACATCAAATCCTCAATGAGAACAAAATGCCAACACTGACCAGCTGAACCCAACTGTGTACACAAGAATGGCTAAATATTAACAGTCAGCTGAAAAGTGCAAGAAAAAAACCATTTAAAAATAGAGCAGACCTGTGTGGCAATTGAATCAAGCTCATCAAAGAACAGAACGCAAGGAGCCGCTTGCCGCGCCTTGTCAAAAATCTCGCGAACATTGGCCTCACTCTCCCCAAACCACATGGTCAGCAATTCAGGACCTTTCACACTGATGAAGTTGGCCTGACATTCATTTGCAATGGCCTTGGCTAGCAAAGTCTTTCCACATCCAGGAGGGCCGTAGAACAGGACTCCCTTTGAAGGTGACATTCCAAATTTTTCAAACTTCTCCGGATGCTCCACTGGATATTGAACAGTCTATATCAACCAAAGGCAACAATCAGCATTTTCTTGTCAGAAACACACAAAATAAATAAAAGAATGTGCTCGAGGAGGAGGGGGAAAAGGGCGGAACATGAACATATACAATACCTCTTGGAGTTCCCTCTTGACATTTTCAAGGCCACCAATATCTTCCCAACTAACATTAGGAACTTCAACAACCTAAAATTTAAAACAGCGTCAGTGCTCATACTTCTCAAGACGAGTAGAATCAATGAAGCATATTATAAGCACAAAATCCTTAACACTTACTGTTTCACGCAAAGCAGATGGATTGCTCTGTCCAAGAGCAGTCTGGTAGTGTTCATTTGTAACAGCCATTGAATTGAGAATCTCTGCATCAATTGTGTCGTCCTCTAGATCAATTACATCCATCTTCTCTCTAATACATTGAAGAGCAGCTTCGGTACATAGAGCAGCCAAGTCGGCACCAACGTAACCATGTGTTTCCTTGGAGATTTTTTCCAGATCCACCTGCATAAACATTGAAACACAGATATTGTTCAGGCATTAAAAAAGCTTCATAAAATTTCTTGATGATAGTAGCCAGTCAGTCATACATACATCTTCAGCAAGCTTCATGTTCTTTGTGTGAATCCGGAGAACTTCAAGTCGTCCAACTTCATCAGGCACACCAATATCTATTTCCCTGTCAAACCTGCCAAACCTTCTCAATGCAGGGTCAATGCTATTAGGGCGATTAGTAGCACCCATGACAATAACATGAGCACGTGACTTTAGTCCATCCATAAGAGTGAGCAACTGTGAAACAATCCGTCTCTCGACCTCTCCATTGGTCTTTTCTCTTTTAGGAGCAATTGAATCAATTTCATCAATAAAGATAATGGATGGAGCATTCTTTTCAGCCTCCTCAAATGCTTTTCTCAGATTGCTTTCACTTTCTCCAGCCAATTTCGACATGATCTCTGGTCCATTAATACAGAAGAAGAAAGCTCCAGTTTCATTAGCAACAGCACGGGCTATTAAAGTCTTCCCAGAACCTGGAGGCCCATAGAGCAAGATTCCCTTTGGTGGTTTTACACCAATTGACTTAAACAGTTGTGGGTGTCTAAGAGGCAGTTCAACCAACTCCCTAATTTGGGCCATCTGCTTACGGACTCCACCAACATCATCGTAACCAACCTCATCTAATCTGTTTTCATCTTCCCTTTTCACGGGCTCCCCCTCACAAAAGATCTCCGTATCAGGGGCAACCACGCAATACTCGGCAGGGTCGGTCTCGATGACTTTGAACTCGACACTCCTCATACCCCCTCTAACAAGAAAGAAGTCACCTTTTCTTACAGGACGGTAAGCCTCTAGGAAGTAAGCTGTAGAAAACAAGGAAAGAGAATCAGAAGACAAACTGGTAAAGAATCCAGCTATTATAGACAGAACACAAATGACATATCAATAGATAGGTACAGGATATTTGTTTGCTTTGGAAAAAGTATAGCTTTTAGCAGTCATCTACATTAGACCCACATATGATTCAATAACAAACAAGAAATTTAGCTAGCACTTCACAGTCATGTAAGTAGAAAACGACAATAAGTTCTACCATAATTGGAGTTGGAAAGAATTTTTATAAACTATGATTGATGTATTAAACTTGGTTATTACAATAGATGAAGTATTGGACACTATAGCTGCAGATACACATGCAACTAACAAGATGGTGCAAAATAAATGTGAAAGAGAGCACGAGTTTAAAGAAAAAAAAAGTATTTTTACTTCATCAAAGCAGAACTAATGCAGCCATACGATTGAAAATAACTACAACAAAACCTTAACTCCCGTTAATGGAAAAATCTACAATACAAGAAACCCTATCCCCAGGATATGCTCTGTGTCAGCATATTAAGTATACACACACAGCCATGAAATGCCGCAGCAAAAGTCTCAAACACTGACAATCCATCTTATTAATACAGACACAAGCATTAAGTGTCACCAACAGTTTTGGCCAATGCAGGCTAAACTCAGCTTGATAATTTTACTCGGAAAAAATTCTAATCTTTAAAGCATGTGACAGAAAATAATGGTGGAAAAAAGAGGGAAAAAAATATTACTCACGTTTCAAGTAGGCATCAAACAAATTTCCAGTTACCCCCTCGATTGTATCATCAATAGGAAGAATGTGGACACGCTTTCCGTATTTGACATCGGGGCACTGGTGTACAGAAACCACGTCGCCAAGTCTAACTCTTAAATTAGACCTTACGACCTTGTTCATCCTGATTTTAGGTTCTTCACAGGTATCATCAGCAAGTGCAATGCAGATTGTATCTTTCCTTTTCTTTCCCTGCAAATTACCAAAATTAAATAAGTTCTCTAATACAAATTCAGTTTTAAAATGCGTGAGGCAGGCAGAGGTAATGAGAGACCGTGGCAAGGAGCCACAAAGCAAGCTGCGTTAACAAGGTAATTTTTTGAGCAAGAATGCCTTTTCCTACGACTTTAATGATTGCTAACATGTAAAGGAGAAAAAACTAGGTATAATATGGCAAGGGAAAGGACATAGTAAAAGAACTAGAAGAGAAACAATTGACAAATTGCATAGAGGTGCGCCTCACCTATGAGGTGCACAAAACCACACCAAGGCGCAACTAAAATCTTTAAATTGAATTGACTACAAGAAGAATGTATGATATGATACCCTTAGCCCTTAGGAAGTACGGTGTGGGATCTAATCCAATAAAAAACTTGCTAGTTTTATGGCGCTTTCAAATCACACAAAAAAAAAACAATAAGAATAACATTGAGAAAAAACCTAAACTATATCCCAACTATAATGAATTTGTTTTATTATGAGACAACCAAACCCCTCAACCATTACAGGAAGTTCAAACATCCCCTAATCGAAAATACATACTCAGATGCCCTAAGAAGAATGGTTAAGAGTGGTTCTAGTGATCACTTATTTGTAAGATACGAAGGTAAATGTCGGAAAAAAAGAGAACCATGTAAAGGTCGTGTACTTGAATAGCTGAATGCACTAGCTGACATCCAAACATTACAAACATTGAATGAGATAATCCTAGTATCGCAAAAACATAATACCCAAAATACAAGCACTGCCTACAAAGCTATTAGAAAATCCTAGACACCTCAGATAAAGCTCAAAGGCTACGGTTATCAGCTTATGATTGATTCTTATGATCACTACATTCGTCAGCCTTAACAAACCAAAAGTAAAGCTTTGTAATTGTATACTATTATTCATGTGTGGATTTTATAATAAATGAAATTCGAAGAGAACCCTAAATTAAACCCAGAGAACCATAAACTAAACCCAGATATTGGATGAGATGACCATCTATCATCAACATCAATATTCTTTAACAATTTAAAGAGAGAGAATTAATTTTAATAAGATTTAACAAAACAAAATCAAATCCAGATCAATAAATCACAACCCTAGAACCTACAACCAAACAATTACTCAATACCCCAACATACACTAATCGCAGAAAACCCTAATTCCAAAATCAAACCAATAAACTCACAATTAACTTCAAAATCAAACAAACCCTAATTCACAAACCAAAAAATCAAACAAACCCTAATTCACAAACCTTAAGCAAGATGGTATCACCGCGGAAAATCTGAAGCTTTTCCATTGTATCAGGGTGCATTGAAACTACAGAATTATCGTCATTAACAGCCTCATCAACAACAAGGCGATTGGCGGCCTTCTTACGCTCTAGAATCGCCGTACTAAAGTCTTTCTTAACACCCTTCCTGCAAGAAAACAAAAACACCCAAATAAAATCAAAAACCAATCAAAATTAGAAAATCGAAAAGTTACCCAGAAATCAGATTGATATTGTGAGATCTGGGGATTAAAAAAGAAGAAAACATACGAATCGGAGGATTCAGCATGGTCCGCCATTGTTGCTTGATGAGTAAGAAATCAAAGGAATTAATAGAGAGAAGTTTGGAAAGAGAAAGTAGATGTGAATTGATGTGTTGAAAATGTGAGATAGGAGGTTAGAAGAAGAGGGTGGTGAGATATTTATACAGGTTGGTGGGTTTGCTTCCTTTCTTGTGTAGAAAGAAATAAATTACGAAAGCGTAAAGTTTATTAATCTGTTTATAGAGTGTTGTTAAGATTGAAATTTCATTTTTGAGTTGTTTTTAGTAATACCACTATTATTCTAGAACTTTCTTATGAAAAAAATACAAATTAGTCCTTCTCAACATTGAATATTAGTTTCTATGTTTATGTATTGCACGGATATTAGAATACGATATAAGGGGCGTTTATTTCGGGTATGGTATGGGTTTGGAATTAGGAATCATACCTGAGTGGTATGGGGTTGGAACTTCATATCCGATACCTTGTGTTTCTTTAAATCGTAAGGGGTATGAATTTGAAACTAACTTAAAGTTAAAATATGTAAAATTTAATACTTTAAATAATAATTTTAACATATAAAATTATGAAAATAAAAATTTATCAAATAATTATATAACATGTTTCGTTTACAATACATGTTAATATTTATTTTTCACATTTTTGATAATTGTAATTTGATACACATGGCTATCAATCTCATACCAATTTCCTCCCTAGGTACGAGAAACCCATAGCTCATGAGTTTGGGGTATGGGTATGAAAACCTCATATTTGCCAAACAAACGCATGGTATGAGTTTGGCTCATTTCAAACCCATACCTTATACCTTTTATGTTTGAACCAAACACCCCCTTAATTGTAGTTTAGAATTATAGTTTATCTAATGTTTGATATACTAGTCTAAAACTCATGCAAATTGCACGGATATGTCATTTAAAGACTATCATTTTGAGAATGAAATTTAAAAAATGAATAATATTAATCTCATAACATTTGAATTATTGGGCTATCTCATCCAACACTTGCTCTAATTGAGTGTGATCAACATAATATAAGTAGGCCAATTTATCTTATTTAAATTACACCCGAATAATTCTTTTTAAAAATCACAGTGAAAACTCGTAAATAATAGTGTTATACAGGTTGATAGGCAACAATAACACATTATAATAAATAATTAAATAATTAACCGTTTAAGTAAAATACATCTTAGCTAGATCTATCAAAATATGACCTCGCCGGTAAACCCGACCGAACTGACCCGTTTTTCCCAGACTCGAGATTCAAAGAATCTTGGCCAGTGAGCCAGTGACATCTTTGATCCAAGCTCAAGATCAAATTAATAGCCTGGCTATAAACCAAAAACTTTTCATTGACTCTTATTATAAGTCTTTTTACCCTTTCTAAATAATTTTGTGTAGGATCCTTTGTTATATAGGAGGAGAATATAATGACTTAAGCATCACAAAAATATGAAAGTGCAGTAACCTACTGCAATCGTTGTATTACAAAAACATTTCCCCTGTAGTTATGAATACATAAATTGCAATTTTCTTCAACAGTCTGAACTTGTGAAGCATTGATGGAGTATGAGATAGGTGAAATGTGAAAGATGGAGGCAGGGTATTGCTGAGGTGAAAACTCAATGAATAGCATTAGGGTCTGCGTACTACATATATATACAAACTAAGAGTATAAAACCTACTCCTATCTAATAGGCAATAAATAAGAAAATATCTCCTATACAATCTTCTACTTTAATTATAATATACAAAGGATAATAACCATATTTGACAAATATTCTATCACTCCCCCTCAAGTTGGAGCACTTGGTAATCCAAGTCCCAACTTGCCTTCCAAGTAACGAAATGTCTCTACTCCGAGGGCCTTTGTGAACAAATCCGCTATTTGTTCCTTGCTTCGAACATGTGAGGCAACGATCGATTTATCTACCAAATATTGTCGTATGAAATGACAATCTATTTCAATGTGCTTGGTCCGGTCATGGAATACCGGATTTTTCGCAATATGTGAGGCGGTTTGATTATCGCAAAATAATTGCATTGGTCGAGTATGAAACACGCCCAATGATGCTAGGAAAGCACGTAACCAAATTAACTCACTTGTTACTGCTAACATGGCTCGGTATTCCGCCTCGGCGGTGGATTTGGAGACAGTGGCCTGTTTCTTGGTCTTCCATGAGACCGGCGCCCCTCCGAGTGCTACAAAATAGCCAGTGACTGATCTTCTGGTAATTGGACAACTTGAATAATCGGAATCGCAATACCCACGGAGTTGTAGATCACACTGTTTGTCGATTATTATGCCCTTGCTAGGATTCATCTTAACGTATCGAACAACACGTAAGGCTGCGTCCCAGTGTTCCTTGCGCGGCTCATGAACAAATTGTGATAAAATGTGGACCGCATACACGAGATCCGGTCTTGTTATCGTGAGGTATACTAATTGCCCAACAATCCTTCTATATTTCATGACATCCTTTAAAACTTGCCCTTTCGCCAAAGCTAAATCGTGCCGTTGTTGCATCGGTGTGTGTGTGCCGGCTTCGCGCCCTTCATCCCGGCCTCATTAATGATTCCCAATGCGTACTTCCGTTGATTTAGAAACAACCCCTGCTTCCCATGATCGACCTCTATGCCAAGGAAAAATTTAAGTTGCCCAAGCTCCTTAACCCCAAATGTCGAGTTTAGGAACGATTTAAATGTTGCACATGCCGACTTGTCATTACTAACTACTATCATATCATCCACATAAACCAAGACCCCGACAAATATTTCATCTTTATTAAATGTGAAAAGTGAATAGTCGGCCAAAGATTGCTTGAAACCGTACCGTTTAAGAGAATTGGTGAGTTTTGCAAACCAATTCCGGGAAGCTTGCTTCAGTCCGTACAATGATTTGAGTAGTTTACATGCCTTGTTCTTCTCATTAGTATTGAACCCTTGTGGAATCTTCATGTAAACATCCTCATCTAAATCTCCGTGCAAGAAGGCGTTATTCACGTCCAATTGTTCGATGAGCCAATTCTTTGCCACCGCCACCGCTAGTAAAAATCTTACGCTTGTCATTTTTGCCACCGGAGCGTAAGTCTCATGATAGTCCACCCCTTCTACTTGGGTGAATCCTTGTGCCACCAATCGAGCCTTGTATCGCTCGATACTTCCGTCCGCCTTATACTTGACCTTGTAAACCCATTTGCATCCAATGGGTCTCTTCCCCTTTGGCAAATCCACAACTTTCCACGTTCCATTGGCTTAAAGAGCGCTAATTTCTTTCCTCATTGCCTCGCACCAATTCGCATTACTCGCCGCTTCATAAAAGCTTTTGGGTTCTTTTATTGCATCAATTTTTGCCATGTATGACCTGTGGGAGTCAGTAAAACAATTGCTAATAACGTAATTCATCAGAGGATAACGAGTACCTGTCTTTGAGGGCGGGAGATTAGTGAAGTGAGCATCGTCGATGGGGTTTATGACTCGCGTGGACTTGCAATAATAGTCGCGTTTCCAGGCCGGCTTAAATCTTTCTCTAGCACCCCTGCCTACACGTTCTTCTGCAACGTTTTCTTGGACCGTGACAGTTGGCCCAATCCTACTGTCCGTGACATCAGTAGGTAAGCCAGGTGATTGTGGACCAATATCCTCATTATTCTGCATACTGTCTCTGGTACTACAGACACCCGCGACACCCGCGTCTGGTCCGTCAATATGCTCACTTTATGGACTCACATGTTCATTTCCAGTAACTACTCTGTCACTTCCCCTGTCAGTGTACTCCTTTGCATTCCCCTGACTAGACTCATGTTCCCAATATGCGGGTTCGAAAACGTGTGTAGGGGTATATATCAGTATGAATGGTGTGGGGTATGGTCTGGGAAAGGGGATTACTGGGTTCGTTCCCACGAATGGATTCAAAAGGGAAAACATGTTCATAGAAGGTAACATCACGAGAAACAAACAGTTTCTTATCTTTCAAATCGTAAATGTTGGGTCTATGCCTTGAATCTGTTAGTCGCCGCTTCGAACGACTATGCGAACGGTATCTGATTTCTGTATCGGGTTAGGGTTTCTGTCTGGGCTTTATTAGATTAAGCCTAATCTGTTTTGTATTAGGTTAAGAGTACTATATAAACTCTTAACCTCTACCCTAGTAGTCATACTTTAATATCGTTCTAAATCTGTAATCTGGAAACCTCCTCACATTAATAAAACTCTCTACCTTCTGCCCTGTGGACGTAGCTAACACACCGTTAGTGAACCACGTAAATCTGTGCGTTTGTTCTTTATTGTTTGTTTTAGTCTTTCTCTGTGCTTTCGTTACAACAAGTGGTATCAGGATGCATCAACAGGCCCAAGACTTGAAGTTGTACATTGTAAGGCATGGAACTCCTAGCTCATGGTGAGTCCGTGAGCAAGCCCCTTCCAAGCCTAAATGGATGAAAGGCGTCATAGGTCTTGTGGGACAAAGACCATCTGTGTACTAGAACTGTTGATCAGGTGGACCCTTATTAGATTGGGTGTCACAGGTCTGGTGGGTCCTTTCCAGGTTGGATGCCAGAGACCATTTGTGTTCTAGAACTTCTGAAGTGACGGACTCGGTCCAGGGTATATTGGATGCAGAGGAGGTTCGATATGCATGTGTAGCAAATCCCCAAGAAGGGCACATGGTGTGTCGGCTTAGGGGAGGTTATCAAGACTTGGTGATGTTTCGGGTGTCTATAAGTTGGGACTGTAGAGTGTGGGAGTTCTCCACGGAGGTCAAGGTCCGAGCTAAGATGATGGTCCTTGGTTTGAGGGGAGGATTGTTAGGATGCAAACCCATGTCCCACATCGGTAGTGTAAAGGTGAAAGATCATCTTTATAAGTGTCCTGAAAATATAATAGTACGAGGCCTTTTGGGAAGGAGCCCAAGAGTAAATCCGTGAGGGCTTGGCCCAAAGCGGACAATATCGTACTATTATAGACACTGGACACCGGACACCGGCGCAGCAGAGGCCCAACACGAGGTATTTACGCTTCCGCACAACACTTGTTGTGCGGAAGCGTAAATACCTCGTGTTGGGCCTCTGCTGCGCCGGTGTCCAGTGTCCATAATAGTACGATATTGTCCGCTTTGGGCCAAGCCCTCACGGATTTACTCTTGGGCTCCTTCCCAAAAGGCCTCGTACTATTATATTTTCAGGACACTTATAAAGATGATCTTTCACCTTTACACTACCGATGTGGGACATGGGTTTGCATCCTAGCCTTCAGGTTCCTGAATTAGAAAGATGTCGGCGATGAACATAAAGATCGATCGTTTTACTGGGAGAAATAGTTTCAGTTTATGGCAAATCAAGATGCGGGCTCTGTTAAAGCAACAAGGGTTATGGACGCCGCTTCAGAAGAAGCAGGAAGGCGCAGCCGCCGTTGCAGTCACCGCTGAGATGACCAGTCAGGAGGAGAAGGCACATTCAACAATTATGTTGTGTCTTGCAGATGATATTATTACTGAAGTCGCGGAGGAAGAAACCGCCGCAGGTTTGTGGGCAAAGCTTGAGAGTCTTTATATGACGAAGTCTTTGACCAATAAGTTGCTTAAAAAGCAACGTCTGTTCAGTCTGAGAATGCAGGAAGGTATGCCTCTCCGGGATCATCTAGATCAGTTAAACACAATTTTACTAGAACTGCGTAATATTGATGTTAAGGTAGAAGATGAGGATGCCGCATTAATTCTGTTAGTTTCTTTACCACTGTCGTATGAGAATTTCGTACAGTCTTTTATTGTGGGTAAGGATACCGTGTCTCTAGAAGAGGTTAGATCGTCTATTCATACTAGAGAATTGCGCCATAAGGCGGCTGATACAGTCACAGATAATCAGGCCGCAGGGTTAGTAGCTAGCGGGGGTTTTGGACAGGGAAATTCTGGGAAGAAAAAGTATAAGAAGCCTTCTTATGTTGGTTCTTCTAGTTCTGCTGGTACCTCTGGTACATCTGGTTTTAAGGGTCCTAAACCTACTGATGTATGTAACTACTGTAAAGGAAAGGGGCATTGGAAATTCACGTGTCCTAAGAAAGATAAACAGAATGAATCCGGTACTGCTGGGGTAGCTAATGGAGATTCCGAGGAAGATGATTATGCTCTTGTTAGTAATAAGGTCACAAATCATACTGATGTGTGGATCTTAAATTCTGGAGCGTCTTACCATATATGTCCCCGGAGAGAGTGGTTTACAATTTATGAGCAGATAGATGGAGGCAATATTTCTATGGCCAACAGTGTTGTTTGCAGAATAGTTGGAATTGGCTCAATTAAGATAAGGACACATGATGGTAGATTCTGCACATTGAACGAAGTTAGGCATGTTCCACTGATGACAAAGAATCTGATTTCCTTAAGTACTCTTGATCAGAAGGGTTTCAGTTTTCAGGGTGAAGGTGGAGTTCTGAACGTCTGCAAAGGTTCTAATGTGATTCTGAGAGGTATCAAACACGGTACTCTATATTATCTTCAGGGATCGACACTGTCAGATTCTATTTCTGTTGCATCCTCAGATGTTGATAAAGAAGATATGACTAGGCTGTGGCATATGAGGCTTGGTCATATGAGTGAAAGGGGGATGCAGACTCTTTCAAAAGTAGATCTTCTGTGTGGTCACAAGGTCAAGAATCTGGATTTCTGTGAGCATTGTGTATTCGGGAAGCTACATCGCAACAACTTTCCTAAAGCAGTGCATAGGACCAAGGGCACACTTGATTATATCCATTCTGATTGTTGGGGTCCTTCTAAGGTGGAATCTTTGGGAGGACACAGATATTTTGTGTCAATTATTGATGATTATTCAAGGAAGACTTGGATCTTTATGATGAAGCACAAATCTGAAGCCTTTACTCACTTTAAGCAGTGGAAGGCATTAGTGGAGAATCAAACTGGAAAGAAGGTCAAGAGGCTGCGAACTGATAACGGTCTAGAGTTTTGTTGGTCTGAGTTCGATGAGTTCTGCAGGAATGAAGGGATTGCTAGACATCGTACAGTCCGAGATACACCTCAGCAGAATGGTGTAGCAGAACGAATGAATCAGACCCTTCTGGAGAGGGCAAGGTGCATGCTCTCTAATGCTGGACTAACTAGAAGATTCTGGGCAGAAGCAGTTAGTACAGCATGCTATCTGATAAATCGGGGACCTCACACAAGTCTGAATCTCAAAACTCCGTTTGAGATGTGGTCTGGTAAGCCTGCTGACTATTCTATTTTAAGGGCTTTTGGTAGTACTGCTTATTATCATGTAAGTGAGGTTAAGCTTGAGCCTCGAGCTAAAAAGGGAGTATTCATGGGTTATGGGGATGGTGTCAAGGGATATCGCATCTGGTCTCCGTCTGAAGGTAGGGTTATTTTAAGCAGGAATGTCGTTTTTGATGAAAATTCTATGGTTAATCCTACTGTGAAGTCCGTTGTTATGTCAGATAGTAGTAGTAGTGTTGATAAGCAGGTGGAGCAGAAAGACACTCTTGAAGAGAGTGAACCACAAGAGGAAAGTCAACCACTACAGTCTGAATCCGAATCTGTACCGTCAGTTTCTTCAATACCAATTCCGAATCAGCAGAGTTTGGCCCGTGATCGGTCAATCAGGTCCAATTTTGGTAAGCCTCCGAATAGATTGGGTTTTGAAGATATGGTGGGTTATGCACTAGAAGTTGCTGAGGAGGTGGATCCTGGCCTATCTGAGCCATCCACCTATACAGAAGCAGTTACATGTTCTGAATCTGCCCAATGGCTTGCTGCCATGGGAGATGAGATGGAGTCACTTCACAAGAATCAGACCTGGAAATTATCAAAGAAGCCTCAAGGCAGAAAGATTGTTACTTGTAAGTGGGTCTTCAAGAAAAAGGAAGGAGAAACCGTTGCTGAGGGTATAAGGTATAAGGCCCGTTTGGTAGCTCGTGGGTTCAGTCAGAAAAAGGGGGTAGACTATAATGAAATATTTTCACCAGTGGTCAGACATACTTCCATCAGGGTGTTGCTAGCAATAGTTGCACATCAGAATTTAGAGCTCGAACAGCTAGATGTGAAGACAGCTTTCTTACATGGAGAGTTGGAAGAAGAGATATACATGACTCAGCCAGATGGTTTTCAAGTTCCGGGTAAGGAAGACTATGTTTGCAAGCTGAAAAAGTCCTTATATGGGCTTAAACAGTCGCCGAGGCAGTGGTATAAAAGATTTGATAGCTACATGTTGCAGATTGGCTACATTAGGAGTCCGTATGATTGTTGTGTTTATCACACAAAGGTGGAGAATGGTTCTTTTATTTATTTGGTCCTATATGTAGATGATATGTTGATAGCTGCAGAGAATAAGTCTGATGTTCAGAAGTTGAAGGGTCTCCTCAGTGCAGAGTTTGACATGAAAGACTTGGGTGCAGCGAGAAAAATTCTGGGAATGGAGATTTATAGAGATAGAAGTAAGAAGAAGCTTTTCTTATCTCAGAAGAGCTACATTCAGAAGGTTCTATCCAGATTTAGTATGGTTACTGCAAAGCCTATAGATACTCCTAGTGCTGCAAATGCACATCTATCTGTTGCTTTCTCACCCAAGTCAGCTGAAGAAAGGGATTACATGTCCCGAGTTCCGTACTCTAGTGCAGTAGGTAGCTTGATGTATGCTATGGTTTGCACTAGACCTGATTTAGCACAGTCAGTCAGTGTTGTTAGTAGGTTTATGGTTGATCCTGGTAAGAAACATTGGCAAGCTGTGAAGAGAATATTTCGGTACCTTAAGGTAGACCTGATCATGGGCCGGGCCGAGCCGGGTTTGGGCCGGGCTCGTGCTAAATAAACGGCCCAAATACACGGGCCGGGCCGGGCCGGGCCAAAACGATGGGCCAATTTTCTTGGCCCAAGCCCATAGTTGTTCGGGCTATAATGGGCCTCGGGCCAAAACGGGCCAAAACGGGCCAAAATAATAAAATACGAAACAATCACCAAATTGGATATGTGAACAAACTATTAGCAACGGAATAAATTTTTCAAGTCTTCGGTCTTGAACTTCAACTCTTTTGGTAGGAGAACAATCCATAGTATCATACACAACTTATAAGTTCACAAAAAATGAGTAGTATTAACTAAAGGTGTACGATAAAAGTATAAAAATATCCGCAAGGTTAATAATTCAATGCATTAGTGATATTAGATTATTAGTATGATGTGATATACGATTCCAACTTTTGAATTTTTTTCTTTTAAAAAAATAATTTCGGGTCGGGCCGGGCCAAAAATCGGGCCTTTATGTTGGTCCAAACCCGGCCCTATATTTATATCGGGCTTATTTTGGGCCGGGCCACGGGCTTTTTGGGCCAAACTATTAGGCCCAAACCCGAGAAAAAATCGGGTTGGGCCGGGTCGGGCCATCGGGCCTGGGCCATTTGATCAGCTCTACCTTAAGGGTACATCTGATGTTGGTCTCGTTTATGGAGGTGATATGGAGTGTCTTGTGTCAGAATACTCAGATTCTGATTATGCAGGAGATGTTGATAGCAGAAGATCAATGACTGGTTATGTTTTCACTCTTGGTGGTTCGGTCGTCAGTTGGAAGGCTACATTGCAGCCTACGGTTACTTTGTCTACTACTGAAGCAGAGTACATGGCCTTGACTGCAGCAGCAAAAGAGGGAATCTGGTTGAAAGGGTTGATCGGTGATCTGGGTCTACATCAGGAGCAAGCAATTGTATTTTGTGACAGTCTTAGTGCAATTTGCTTGGCTAAAGATCAAGTCCATCATGAGAGGACTAAGCATATAGATGTGAGATATCACTTTCTGAGGAATGAGAAGAGGATTAAGGTGAACAAAGTGGGTACTGCTGATAACCCAGCTGATATGTTCACTAAGCCAGTGACTGAGAGCAAGTTCCAACACTGTTTGGACTTGCTAAATATTCGAAGCAACTGATTGCCCAGCTAAGGGCAATATCTGAGGGGGAAGGGAGAAGAGTTTCTGGTACTTCTGGCATCTATGGGATGCATCTGGTACATCTGTCTGTTTGTGAGAGAATTCAAGTCAAGGTGGAGATTTGTTGGGTCTATGCCTTGAATCTGTTAGTCGCCGCTTCGAACGACTATGCGAACGGTATCTGATTTCTGTATTGGGTTAGGGTTTCTGTCTGGGCTTTATTAGATTAAGCCTAATCTGTTTTGTATTAGGTTAAGAGTACTATATAAACTCTTAACCTCTACCCTAGCAGTCATACTTTAATATCGTTCTAAATCTGTAATCTGGAAACCTCCTCACATTAATAAAACTCTCTCCCTTCTGCCCTGTGGACGTAGCTAACACATCGTTAGTGAACCACGTAAATCTGTGCGTTTGTTCTTTATTGTTTGTTTTAGTCTTTCTCTGTGCTTTCGTTACAACAGTAAACTTTCCAACCTTTTTTATTGTGAGGGTATCCTACGAACATACACCGTTTCCCGCGCTCATCAAATTTGTCTCGGGGTTTGTCTTTGTTATGTACATAGCAAAGACATCCGAAAATACGTAGGTTACTCAAATCTGGTTTTTCATTATATAACAGTTCATACGGGGTTCGTCCCTCGAGTAAACGGGTGGGGGTTCGATTTATAAGGTAAGCGGCCGTCATAGCACATTCCCCCCAAAATTGTAGAGGTAAATTGGCTTGAAATCGTAAGGCCCTGGCTTTTTCTAAGATGTGCCTATGTTTCCGTTCCACCCTGCCATTCTGTTGTGGGGTGTCAGTATTGCTAGTTCGAAAAACTATCCCCTTTTCCTCATAATAATATTTCATGGGTCCGGACAATAACTCCGTCCCATTGTCACTTTGGATGACCTTTACCTCTTTATTAAATTGTGTCCGTGCCAATTGACAAAAGACACGTAACAATTCTCCGGCCTCACTCTTTTCCTTCATAAGATATACCCATACCGCTCGACTATAGTCATCGACAATAGTAAAAAAATAATGAGCCTTTGGCAAACTAGCAATACGATATTTGCCCCATATGTCACAATGAATTAACCCAAACAAAATATTGCATCTTTTATTATTCAAATGGAAAGGTAAACGAGTCTGTTTGGCGCGACAACACGGGTCGCAAACATAACCAGAGTCCAAAGCCAAACTACTATTAAGTAAACTGGAAAAACGAGATAAAGTACTATACGACGGATGACCTAACCGCTTGTGCCAAAGACGAGCATCCACCTTTTTTGCTGTATTTGCCACCAATTGTTCCGTCTGCAGTCCACGAAAAACATGTTGGGAAATGTGTCCTCAACAATAGTGCGATCACGTAATTAAATCTCATAACAAGAATGCGCAAGGGATGATACGAATTATTAGTCAACTGACCAACATTAATCGGTAATGATTGGCTAGCTAGAGTTTGACATTACTGTCGTATGACGGTGGTGGTCAGTTGATCCCTTTAGGTCACACCTTTAGGACAATTCCCTTAATTGATAAAGTGATCAAATGTATATTGATACGATTTGATCATATTCCTTAAACTCGTATATCGAGAAATTAGAGGTTAAATCTTAATGTAAGATTTATGTTTAAAATTGAAACGTGTCAATTGTTAAACATTAAACGATATTTTAAGATATCGAAATTAGAATGAATTGGGTTGAAATTAATACAAAGGTTGTAAATCGTATTGACGATAAAATATTATTTTACAATGGTAATTTCGAATTACTTGTTAATTGAATAAATATGATTTATTTAATTATGTATAATATTTATGGGATAAATATTTACATATTTCAAATGTACTAAAATATTTTATATCTAAATGACATATAAGATGTCACACTTTATACAATTATACATTTGACAAATTGTAAAATAAAGTCCATATTATGGACTATATGGCACGGCTAAATGGTGATGGTTGTGTGGTTAATTAGTATGTTAATTGCTCTTTAATCATTGCTTAAGACATTGTTCTTGAGACACCAACCTAATAAACACCCTAGTGTCTTGAGAACACAACTTGTTCCCTCTTTGACACTCCCTAAGCCGGCTACCCCCTTCCCAAGTGAGCATGCTTAAGTTAGTTTATATGATAATTAAAGAGGCATGCTCATCATATATATATGGATATATCATAATCATTCATTCTCTTCTCTTCTCTAACCCTAGCCGAAATTCTACACAAGTAAGAAGAGATTGTTTAACCTCTAATAAGTTATTATAAGATAATAAAATATATACTAAGAGTAGTATTCAAAATATATTTCTAATAAGAGAGATTGGAAATAAATTAAGGAAAAACCGATTCCTAGTCTAGCTTACAAAGTTTCGGTTCTTTTGGGGCTTGTCTTGGTGCATCCGGAGGAGGTATTCTATATTGGGTACTCGGAGGATCATCCTTGCAATATACTTGGACCGAGTGTAAGAACACGGTTTACTCCTTACTTCCGCATTTAGTAGCATGCATAAGATCTAATAAACGAGTTTATTATTTTGTTAATTAAAAGTTAATTAAAGGTTTTGTTAGTATGACTAAATTAGTTTATGAGCAACTAGTTAAACCTATCAATTGGTATCAGAGCAAAAGGGTTGTTTGCATGCTTTCCGTTTCGTTTTTACGGAGTTATTAGGATAACAAAATAAAACTTGATAATTTTCGTTTTGATATATGATATGCACGAAATTAATTTAGCATGATACCTACTGTTTTCTAATATGATTTAGAATATTTGGAATATATTTTGCATGAGTATTGATCATTGGTATTTTAATTTCGGTTTTTAATACGTTTTAATGGTTAAAAATGATTAATTTTGGGAAAAATAGTTAAAATAAGCTTCTGGCCGAGATTTTTCAGTATGATATCAAATGTATTTTCTATAATATGAATATGAATTTTCGTAAATTATAGACCTTTAAATCGTGTGATATGATTTTTAATGGTTAAAATGCAATAAGATGAATAAATATGGGTTAAAATAGTTATATTATGAACTTGACTATAAAAATTTATGAGGATGTCACATGCAATATTTAAAATTTATGTTGAATTTTCCAGAAATTTATCTCAAATATTGCAATATTATAGATTTTTAATGTAAAAATCGGGTAATTAGTGACATTATTTCGACTTTAATAGTTTAAGTTGGAATTTGGCCATAAAAATTTAACACGATGTCATATATATTATTTCCAGCATGTATAAAATTTTCGAGAATTTTATCTTATTTTATGCTTGAGAAATAATTTTAAATGTTAAAATCGTACGATATATGACGTAAATCGTTAAAATTTGCAAATGTTGTTAAAAATGGCCGAAAATGTAACCCATATTAGTCATATGTGATATGTTCATCATGAAAATATTCTTGGGAGCCTAAAGTTTCAGATTTGATTTGTATTGATTTAATTTTGTTTTGTTAAAAGTAGCATTTAAAATTAAATAAAAGGAGGCATGCTTTAAAATTTCGGCTATGGGCAATGTGCCATTTAATTTTCTGTCCATCTTGTGTTCTTAAAATGTTTTGGAAGGTATAAAAATATTATTAGTATTTAATTTGCATTTATGAAGTTAATTATTGAATTTTCCGACTTAAATTGCTCGTTTTACGTGTTATTTTCGAAATAATAATAAAACCGTGTAAAATACTAATATTTTAACTTTCTGAAAATTTTAAGAACATTCTGGATTTTTCAAAAATTTGAATTTTGAATTTTCGAAATTTTAATGTCTCTTTTGGATTTTATATTATTTTTCCCGAAAAAACCGAGTAATACCGATCAATATTAAAATATATTAAGTTAATTCATGTTCAAAGTTTGAGTAAGACTAAATTTTGAATCCTATAAGAGTTAGGATGATTAACTTAACGATGAAAACCGTTTCATTTAATGCATAGTGTTGTTAAACGTTAAAACACGCAATTCCATAAAAACCGAGGTTTACGATAACTATTTAAATAAGTGTTTTAAATAGGACGATTTGGCTTAGGATTTGCATGTTAATTCATATTTATATAAGCATTGCATATTTTATATTATGAATGTCATGATTTATTTTTACGTAATTTTGGGAATTATGTAATTTACTTAGTATGGCCTAGTTTTTAATCGGTAATTCCCGTAATGTAAGGGGTTACCGATTCGGTTGTAATTTTGTGATCTCGTATCACCCAATTGTAATTTATTTCTATTTTATAATGTATAAAGTAGACTAGAAAAGTTGTAATATTTGTAAAATCCGGAGTTCCTTGAAGACGGTGCCATTCGGAAAGGAGTTCCGATCAAGATGGTGTTTACCTAGAAGTGCGTGCCGCGTGAAGTTCAAGGGACCAAAGGAGTTGGTTTCCGAATTTGTACTTTGTTATTTCTTTTCTAGGAAAGGCCATACTAGGGTTTATTTATGCTTTTATTTTTGCTTTTTATATGTTTGCATGCATAGCCAAATCGTCATACATCGTATCATGCATGTTTCGACCTAGTCGACCTAGTCTTTTATTTTATCGATAATTCACCGACTTAGTTCACTTAAACGGAGATAGATAATAATAATTTGACTAGATCTCTTACATATAAATATTGAGACTTAGCCTTACCAAAGAGTACGGACCCATGAATCCCTTCTTCACAAGAACGTAGGCTCGGCTACACCGGGGTACTAAAATTGTCACGTTTGGTAAGTGGGGTAATAAGATTACACCTTGAAATTTGGTTGATCTCAACGAAAGTATTCGTAACCGTAGTTGCAATAAGTTCGGGCTAAAGATAATTTTAAGAAAATTGTCGACCGAGAGTTCTAAGAGTAGAACCGATTAAAGAGTTAATCCACCAAATTATACCAATACGGGTTGAATCGGCTACACCGTGCCCGGATTAGTATGGGTTTGGGTCTCGGGATTGTTTACTTAATTGGGTAAGAGATCATTAAGTAAATATATATAACTAAACTTAAAGTTTTTAGTTTAAATTATGAATTTAAAATGATGTTGTTTTTCCTTTTATTATTGTAGTTTAATTTTCAACATCGACTATGGCAACCAACGCTCCACCTCTCACTAACGTATCATGGCTTCGATCCTTTATGGATCGTTGCAAACTCGATAAGCATGGTTCCAATTTTAAGGATTGGGATGCGCAATTACTTTTGGCCGCTCAAGGTGACGATAAGAGTCGTTACCTATCCGAAGCCGCTCCTCCCGCTCCGACCGCTTGTTCGTCGGCCCAAACTCGTGAGGCCTATGAAGCCTACATGAAAGAGTCCTCCGCTCTTAAAAATGTGCTCATCTTCTCCATGGAGCCGGATCTCCAAAGGAGTATGATTAAGTTGACCACATCGTATGGGATATACACCAAGCTTGCGACCATGTTTTCGCAAACTCCTAGGGTGATTCAATATGAGGCGGCTTCCGCCTTCTTTGACATTACTTTCAAGGAAGGGCAAAAGATAAGCCCTCATGTGCTCAAACTCGTTGAGCTCGCGGAGACTCTAAAAGCTCAAGATGTTGATGTTCCCGACTCTCTTATCATTGACCGAGTTCTTCACTCGCTCAACAAAGTTAAGGCATATGCACAATTCCGGGTGAATTTCAATATGCGAAACCAAGAGACCTCGTTAGACGAGTTGCATAAGATGCTAGTCCAAGCTGAAAGGGACATGGGACTTCATGAAAGTTCCACCAAGGATGTTTTAAACATCGAAAAGAAAGGGAAAACGAGCTTCAAGAGGAATGCCTCGAAAGGCAAGGGCAAGAAAACGTTCAAGCCCAAGGCGACCAAAGAAAAGACCTTTTCGAAAGGCGCTTCCACCTCGTCTTCTAAAGAGCAAGACAAGTGCCATTATTGCACGAGGATCGGTCATTGGAAGCGAAATTGCCCCAAGTACTTAAGTGATCTCAAAAATGGGAAGGCAACCGCCGTAGGTAATAATTCTCGCGTATAATTCATGTCGTTTATCAACTTATGTATAGTGATACAAATGTGTTGATATTTACCCTTTTTAATTGTTTTAAAGGGCCACCCCCGAATAATGATAAGGGCAAGGACAAGGAAGCTTGAAGTTCCTTACTTGGATGGCTCCGGTAGCATCCAATTGATCGAAGACTTGAAGAGCTAGGCTCTAATTTTCATATCGTCTTCTTTCATATTTTGCATTTATTTATGGAACAATTTAATTTTCTTGTAAGACAAGGATTAAAATCCTAAAACAATGGTTGTAATTTTGGATATTAGTGACTTGGTTTTTAACCCGAGTCACTACTTTTGTTCTTAATCAATGTTTTGATTTCTCAAATAAATTGCATGCCTTGTTTAAACATGAATGATAGTGATTTAATATTGATACGATCAAGTATAAGATAATCAAAGTGTTGATTAAAACGGAGAACTACACCCCATGAGATAGATTCAATCAAAATGAGACTATATCAGTTCATTATAAGATTTTCATTTTAAGTGAAAATGAGAATGTATTCATCACACCTATCAAACTTCAAACATTCAAACACATTGGTTGATCGAAATAGCTATCCTTAAACAAGTAAAGGTTATTGTTAGAAGGATAGAGTGGGAGAAATTATTTCGCTCACAAACCAATTATGTAAATAAAAGGAAGAATCTTAGAGAAGATTCTTACTTAGGAGTCTTAAGAAGAACCCTAAGTGATTTGAAGAAACTACGGGAGGACACTCGAAGAAAGGTTCTTTGTGTTCATTGTTTCATAGAGAGGAAACAAAGCCCTAAGTGATTTGAAGAAACTACGGGAGGACACTCGAACCAAGTAAAGGTTATTGTTAGAAGGATAGAGTGGGAGAAATTATTTCGCTCACAAACCAATTATGTAAATAAAAGGAAGAATCTTAGAGAAGATTCTTACTTAGGAGTCTTAAGAAGAACCCTAAGTGATTTGAAGAAACTACGGGAGGACACTCGAAGAAAGGTTCTTTGTGTTCATTGTTTCATAGAGAGGAAACAAAGCCCTAAGTGATTTGAAGAAACTACGGGAGGACACTCGAAGAAAGGTTCTTTGTGTTCATTGTTTCATAGAGAGGAAACTTGAAACCCCGTATGAAATCATCAGTAGGAAAACGGTTCCTATGTAGTTATAAAGAAATTATCATGTCATTTTCGTCTCGAGGAAACGAAGACAAGATAAGAAGGTAATGAATGATTGAATGGAAACAGATCACTATAGGGATAGTGATAGTGATAATGATTCAAGTAATAGTTTAACATGCGAGAAATGAAATGTTCATTTGAGATATCGAAAGATATTGATTTTAGTGGGAGCGATTTTCATAAAAGGAATTAAGCCTACCATTTAGAGAGGATGGGTGATTCTTTAAGGTGTAAAGAATAAGGGGTTTTCAATTCTAGATGATCAAATACTTTATATCATAAGATGATGGAGCTTAATGGGAAGGTTTATTATATGGATAATAAAAGGTCGCCCACTTGAAGTTAGAATGGTTGGTTACATTATTCATAACGATGAATGAAACCATTATCAAATAGCCAAGATGTTTGAAAATTGTAAGAGTGATGAAATCACTAATAAACTACAATATAGATTTCAGTACATAAGTGACTGTAGAGAGTGATTTTTAATCCCTCCAGTATATCAATACGTCACAAGTTATAAGATAACAGTGGGAGCTTTCCTCCGGAAAGGAAACTCATAATCTAGAAAGAGTTCTAGATATGTACTCAAATAGAATCATATTATACGGGATAATATGAATAAAGGAGACCAAAAGTTGTAAGTTTTGCTATTATGAATAAAGGTTATTCGCAAAACACTAATACAAACAGATGATTGTGCATCAAAATGCAATGTAATAGTGTTGACTATTGTTGCATTACAACATCATTTGAGTTATGATTAACTCAAGATAAAAGATACTTTGTCAGAATCCAAATGGGTTGTATGAGACAATATTGAACCCCATAAGTGAACTGGATTGACTTAGTATGGCCCCTAGCCGCTTACATGAGGTGACGTCTCAAAGCGACTAGAGTGTGAGGCGATTGATGGCAAGTTCAAGAGCCATAGAGTCATATGTGATGACTAGTCGATCACACAGGCAGACTGTAAGAGACACTCTGTCGGGCAATGTGACCGCTTATAGAGTTCTGGAAATTTTATAGCCGGGTCGTGGCGAGAGCTGCTATAGTATTCTTGTGAGTCAATTCTTTGACTAAAGACTACTCTCCCAAGATGGTACAGTTTAGGCATAACTTTGATCCATTCTCTACGACTTTTCGTAACTGGAGTCAAATGGGATTGTTTTGGGTTGTGACTAACTGTGACTAGTTGAAGGAAGTAGTGCGATAGAAATTGTCCACCCCTTGTCAGGGTTGTTCAAATCTCAGGGCCACTCGAGGAGAAGTTAACTGGAAATGCGTGGCCACGCTCGGAAGGTATCTATGGTAGATGATTCCGGTCAGACAGTTATTCTCCAGATCGAGGAAACCATTCATGATATGATCAAATGCAAGAACGACCAGAGAGAGACATCTTGCATTGAGTGGGAGATTGTAATAGGACAAGAGAATTGGTGACGCACACTTGTCGAGGACAAGTGGGAGATTGTTGGGAAATGTGTCCTCAACAATAGTGCGATCACGTAATTAAATCTCATAACAAGAATGCGCAAGGGATGATACGAATTATTAGTCAACTGACCAACATTAATCGGTAATGATTGGCTAGCTAGAGTTTGACATTACTGTCGTATGACGGTGGTGGTCAGTTGATCCCTTTAGGTCACACCTTTAGGACAATTCCCTTAATTGATAAAGTGATCAAATGTATATTGATACGATTTGATCATATTCCTTAAACTCGTATATCGAGAAATTAGAGGTTAAATCTTAATGTAAGATTTATGTTTAAAATTGAAACGTGTCAATTGTTAAACATTAAACGATATTTTAAGATATCGAAATTAGAATGAATTGGGTTGAAATTAATACAAAGGTTGTAAATCGTATTGACGATAAAATATTATTTTACAATGGTAATTTCGAATTACTTGTTAATTGAATAAATATGATTTATTTAATTATGTATAATATTTATGGGATAAATATTTACATATTTCAAATGTACTAAAATATTTTATATCTAAATGACATATAAGATGTCACACTTTATACAATTATACATTTGACAAATTGTAAAATAAAGTCCATATTATGGACTATATGGCACGGCTAAATGGTGATGGTTGTGTGGTTAATTAGTATGTTAATTGCTCTTTAATCATTGCTTAAGACATTGTTCTTGAGACACCAACCTAATAAACACCCTAGTGTCTTGAGAACACAACTTGTTCCCTCTTTGACACTCCCTAAGCCGGCTACCCCCTTCCCAAGTGAGCATGCTTAAGTTAGTTTATATGATAATTAAAGAGGCATGCTCATCATATATATATGGATATATCATAATCATTCATTCTCTTCTCTTCTCTAACCCTAGCCGAAATTCTACACAAGTAAGAAGAGATTGTTTAACCTCTAATAAGTTATTATAAGATAATAAAATATATACTAAGAGTAGTATTCAAAATATATTTCTAATAAGAGAGATTGGAAATAAATTAAGGAAAAACCGATTCCTAGTCTAGCTTACAAAGTTTCGGTTCTTTTGGGGCTTGTCTTGGTGCATCCGGAGGAGGTATTCTATATTGGGTACTCGGAGGATCATCCTTGCAATATACTTGGACCGAGTGTAAGAACACGGTTTACTCCTTACTTCCGCATTTAGCAGCATGCATAAGATCTAATAAACGAGTTTATTATTTTGTTAATTAAAAGTTAATTAAAGGTTTTGTTAGTATGACTAAATTAGTTTATGAGCAACTAGTTAAACCTATCAAAACATACACCCCATCTTGATTTTCACTCTTCCCAATCACCGTCCTCGTAGACCGGTCCTGCATCACACAATAATCAGAATGAAACGTTATTGAACAATTATTTTCTCGTATCAATTGTTGGACTGAAATTAAATTACAAGTGAGCGATGGAACAAACAAAACATCTGTTAACACGAGATTATTTCCAAGCCGGACTTCGCCATGTTTGCGAGCTTCTATGTGTCTGTCATCCGGTAAACCAACCATGGATTTCCCTTCCGTTCGAATATTAAGTAAACATTCACGTGTTCCCGTCATGTGATGCGAACAGCCACTATCGATAAGCCAGTCACGGTTAATTTGAACGCTCATACCTGAATTCTTGGCAATCCCTTCGGCACTCGGAGTTAGAAGGGAACGAAGCTTGGCTATCTCTTCTTCGGTGAAAGGTATGTTCTACCCTTTGTGTTCACCCTCTGTCGCTGCTGTCCCCACTGCATTAGCACGATGTGTGCTGGACTGTTCGCGTTCATCACTGCGACCATTGCCTCTGTATCCAGATCCGCGGCCACTGCCTCTGCGTCCTCTCCCTCTGCCTCGGGCTTTAATAGTTTCATATCCGTGTTTCTCGTAGCATAGGTCCTCGGTGTGAAATTGCTTGCCACAGTAGGTACACCGTGGTGGCTCACTCTCCTTGTAATCGCCGCGAGTGAACCCACCACGAGTGTTTCTGCCCGCGCCCTGATGCTTTATCGCCATGGCAGCCTCATGTTTTTCGTCTGCGACACGGGTTACAGCCGCGTGCCTTTCTTCACGCAGCACTAGGGCATAAGCCCGAGACAGAGTAGTAATTGGATCCTTCATCAACAAGTTGGTTCGCAGATTCCCGTACAGATTTCGATCAAGCCCCATCAAAAATTGATGGACCTTTTCCTCTTCGCGTTCCTTGGCTAAGGAGACCGCTGCTCCGCAAGTGCACGATGAAACTTTGCTATAATTAGCAAGCCCGTCCCAAATAGTTTTTAAACGAGTGTAGTACTCAACAACCGACTCACGCCCTTGCTTACAGTCGCTCAAGTCACCCCTTAATTGGTGAACTCTGGGCGCATTCCCAGATGAATAACGATCCCGCAACTCAGCCCATATTTATGTTATGGGTGCGGTAAAAGCAATGCTAGCGTGTAACTTTGGATCGATAACGTTCCGTAGCCATGCTTTCAACATGGCGTTACATTGTCTCCATGCCACAATCTCTAGATCATCATCATCGTCTCCCACCGGTTGCTTGAATGTTCCATCAACAATGGCCAATTTGTGTTTTGCATCAAAGTCATTCTTGACTGCGTCGGCCCAAATCTCATAATTCTCACCATTAAAAATGATTTGGGTGAGCGATAAACTCGGATTATCCGATGGGTGGAGGTAGAGAGGCGAGCTCATGGGAATTGACTTCATCTTTTTATCTTTTGGTGGATTATTTGGTGGTTTTGGTGGTGGGTTTTCTCCCGACATTAAAGGATCGAAAAAATGCTCTGTGATACCATGTGAAAGATGGAGGCAGGGTATTGTTGAGGTGAAAACTCAATGAATAGCATTAGGGTCTGCGTACTACATATATATACAAACTAAGAGTATAAAACATACTCCTATTTAATAGGCAATAAATAAGAAAATATCTCCTATACAATCTCCTACTTTAATTATAATATACAAAGGATAATAACCATATTTGACCAATATTCTGTCATGAAAGATGAGTAAGGAAATTGCGGATGTGATATCATATAGACTAGTCTTAAACCCGTGCAAATTGCACGGGTATGCTATTTTAGCATTGTTAATATATGTTAAAAAAATGATTTAACTTTTGACTTAAGTTACATCAAAATTTTAGTTTTGAATTATGCGTTTTGTTACCATTTATGTCATTTAAGAAATCATACGCAATGACTCTATTAAAGATGTTTTATCAACATATGTTTGAATGATATCATTTTTTTACTCATTATCAAGCAACATGTACTCAATATTTTATAAGTAAACGTGTTGAAATTTGATCTAACTCGTAAACTCGACTTTACCAAACCCTTTTTAGTTTTTAGGGTTAACATTCGGAATCTTAACATGCGACCCAGTTAACCCTAACTTCACATGACTGATTAGCTTCAGTAGTCAATTTGATCTGATCCACCTGCTTGACGTGATGGGTGAAAAATAAGTCTATGTTTGACGTGAATATAAATTGTATAAAATGGAAAGTTTGATCAATGTAGTATTTATTGTAGCTAAATTTCATCATCTATAAACACTAAAAACACTTATATATTATATTTTGAAATAATAATTAAAAAATTTCTTTCTTTATTGTACTGAATTGTATATGTTTGCTTTTTGGGCACTAATCATGAGTGGAGAGAATCTTCAATATAAATTCTAGTATATTACATAAACGATAGTCATTTGAGATCTTGTTTAAATTGTCTTACTGATTACAATATGAATATCAGACTTTTATGGACTTTAGTAATATGTAACTAAAGATATGAGCAAATAAATAAGCATTGATATATGTGCATAAAGCAAACGTATACAACTCAACGAAGAAAGTATTGATTTTAGTACTTTAAAATACAAATACAATTATAAATGAATTATCAATTTCATAAATTCAATATATTGTTTTTTTACTCGATTTTGCTATTGCATGCTAAAATGTTCACTTAAATTATTAGATCGTACCCGTGCAATTTGTTATTATTATAATTATATTATGTTTAAAAATAGTTTAAAAAGTATATTAAATTAATTATATTAAAAACAAAAGGTTTATATCTCTCACTCGATCTCCCTTTTTCTAATTTTGTTCTTCTTGTTTTTAATCATTTATAGAAGGATTGTTCTTTTAATTTAATTTCAAAGGTCCATACCATCAAGCCATTAACGCGTTCGTGCTTAAAGTTATTTGACAATTCCAGACTTTTTCAATTGATTGATACTATTTATATACGTATTTTGCATTAACATTTTTTGGATATTTTTATTTTTCTATTTTTTACGGCTCTATTTATTTTATTTATCTTTTTGTTTTTATTTTTTAAATTCTTTTCATTTTATGCATTTTAACATTTTTAATTAATTTAAACCTTACCTATGTGAGCGTTTCCTCATAACTCTTTGAACTACGTAAATCTACTGACATAGTTATCAATAATAAGGTAATTCATGATTTTTTTTTCCAGAGAAACAAATTTGCATCTGTTGTATTTTCGTCTTGTAAACATTTCCCTACTTTTTGAATATAAATTTCACAATTTTTTTTACATTAATTTCCAAAACCAGAATATTTATATTAATTTATGACAATTTTTACGTCGGTCTTTTAGACTTCAAAGTTTGGCAAATTTGTTTCGTTGATTTTTTTGGCTATTAAATCATGTTCGTATCCCAGTTAGTCGATATGTAATAATTATAATTATAGTTGTTTTAATCGAGTTATTCAATTTAATCATGAACAATTCTAAAAAATTAAAAAGATCATGGAGATCATGGTAGGCCCTCTATATAAAAAAAATTTAAAAAATGTACTTTCAACCACAGAGCGACACCTCAGCTCTGTGGTTGTTGCTTTAATAAAGAGGATTAGGAAAAAAAATGTGAGGTTTAAGACCTCCTAGGGTGATTTTGTTCTTCAAATATATCATTTTCTATAAAAGAAACAACATTTAAAGAGTTCTTATTCGTCGAGGAAAATTAGGAAGAATTTTTTTTAATTAAAGTAGGGTCCACCATGTTCATTCTACGTGATTAATTACCTTCCATCAAACTTATATCAATTTAATCTTTTCGCTACTTTAATTAATTAAATAACTTATAATCTATAATCACACGTTGAAATATGAAATCTTCTGAAATCCTAACTTCAATTAGAACAGTAAAAATCAAATCTTTGATGATTATTGATAATAAGTTAACTAATTTTACATAAATAATTAAAGGTATAAATTAAATATAATAATATGATTAAGACGCCTAGATTTTACAGAATAGTATATTCCAAGATTAAAAAAGTTGTTAATATTAATTTAACATCCAACAACTAAAATTATTAAATTGAGTGACAATGAGTATAAAGTATAAACAAAAAAGTGAATACCAATTATAATAATATATAATTTGGTGAAAATTAATCCATTCAAATACCGGACATCAACAAATTAAAATTGTTGAGAATTGAAAATTAAAAATATGTAATCCGTCTTAAATGTACATAAAATAGATAAAATTTATATTATATGGTCGGAGTTTTTTGGGTAGTTAGAGAGTCGGACTAATAATAATTTGGATTTATTACGATGATTATGAACTTAGAATTTAAACCGTAAGTATAATTTTAAATCTATATATATTTTTACCGGCTATTATCCGTCTTAAATTTAAAACGGGTTAGTATCACTCCCTCTGGGTTATAGGACAAATATTTTATTTTCGTAATACATAATTTTTTTTTCTTATTCATCCTAATTCCTACATATGTATATTTGATCCGTCTAAAACTTAAACCGACAGTGTCGTCCTATATAAGAATTTGTATAATTTATTTTATAATGTCAAGTAGATGCGTTGTTTTTACTTATGTCTAAGTTAGGCGTATACATTTTTTTTATTTTTTTTAGATTGATATAACTGCGGTGTTAAATTTATATTTTTTATGAAATATATTTACTTTTTTTAATTTTATTTTTATTTCTTCAATTTAATAAAATTAAATCCGTGTAGTATACACGGGCATAGTTGAGTCAAAATGATAATGGGTGATTGGGTGGTTAGCTATCGACGACGTGGTGACTAATAAACTCTAACAAGATGCTAACTTGATATCCTAATAAGTCGACGCCTTATTATCTTTCAAGCCGAATTTCAGAATTTGGCATAACCGAGGAAGCAGGTACCCAAGTAGGGATATTATTGGTGCAGGTATAGGTGAATTGAGAATGGATTATCAGTAACTCAGTAAGCTCTAATTGCATGACAATGTTAACCGAAACTCATATATTTGTATTAGATGAAACATATCGTCTCATGGGTGAGACCGTCTTATTGTAAAATTTGCTCGTATTAAATGAAAAATTTATTCGTATTAAATGAGAAATTATATATATATAAAAACAAAATGTAAAACTGCTGATGTGGCGCAACCAGCTTTCAGAATTACGCTAATGGAGCTCTTTCATTCAACCTCATAATTTCAGTTTTTTTTCGGCCAATAACGTGAATAATAACCGTTATGTCAGCTTCCATTAAATATCAACTTATTAATTAATATTCCAACCATATAATTACTTAAATATCTCTTTTTTTACCTTATTTATCTTTTATTCTTTCTCTTTCCTAAATCTTATTTTATCTCACTTAATCTTTTTCACCCCTTATATCCTTTTCTATTTTATTACTAAAACCTCCTTTTATTGGAAAGTTATAAGTTTACATTTTTTAATTATATTTTACGCTTTTCAAATTATACGTCAAACTTTTATTGTCAACATGTTCTTATATATCTTATATTATAGATATACTTTTTTATTTTTCTTTAAATAAATTATTTAAATATACACCACATATATTATTAGTGTATCTAACAACTTTGATTGATCATTTCCCGTCAAAATTAAAATTGAACAACCCGTGAATTTTCACGGGTGTTACGCTAGTTTATTATAAAAACAGATTTGTTTAAAATGAGAAATTTATTATAAAATAGATGGTCTTATGGTGTGAGACCGTCTTATTTTAGAATTTATGACAATAAACTCTGATATGACCAAAGTGCATCACAATAACATAATATCATAATCAAACTAACATAATATCATAATCAAACGAACTGTTGAGTTAGGGATGTCAATTTCACCAGCAATCGATTAAAATCTGAACCATCCGATTCTAAAACATGGATAAAACCCGACTTAAATGGATGATGGAGGGATGGCTGATGGGTTGGAGAAAGAAATTTCACCTATCATCCATCCATCACCCGATTTTATTACTTTTTATTTAACTCCTTTGCATATAAAACATTATTAAGATATAAAATATTCTAATTTTTCTACTCCAAATATATATTTTCTGAAATTACACACTAAAAAGTTAAACTAAAATAATTATCTAACATTATTTTGTATAGAATAAAAAGTCAAAATAATTTTTTTAACTTGAAACATATAAATATACAACACCCATTTATCACCCGATCCATCCGTTTCATCCATGGATGATGGATGGATGGATGACGAATGATATGTTTCACAAATAATGGGCGAGTTAGATGAGATTTTAAAGAAACGGATGAATGACGGATGAGGCTTCACCCGACACGAACTCGATCTATTGTCATGACTAAATGTAGTCGCATAGATAAAGATCATCTTAAACCTGAAGATTCAATTTAGTGGGAAGTTGTAAGACCGTAAAAAGGAGTCAGGAGAAGCTGTTGAACGAGAGAAGTGGAGAGAGTTTGAGCTTATTCTTAATCGGGCCTGTCTTATTAGTTTTGGGCCCAAAATTTGGGAATCGTAGTACCCTCGGCCTCAAGTCTGACAAATAGTTAGCCATTTCAATTGGTCTTGCTTAAGACGGGTCGGTTTGAGAGATGGGTAATCACACTCACAAAACGAATAGGAGGACAAGGTGGGGCACCCCCATATGCTTCCCTCTCTCCTCTAAGTGGGTATTTTGTGAGGTAAAATGGTTTCCGTCTTAAGTTTATGACGGATAGTGTCGGTCTGAAGTAAGAATTTGTGTAGCCATTTTGTGTTTATAGTAACTCCAAACTTTGCGATCATTTGTAATTCTTTTCATTTGTGTGCCTTTCATTCTTTAGTTTATGAAATTTTTTATATATAATTTGATTACTCATATCATCATGATCCTCTTGTCATTCAGTAACATTAACAAGTCTCCTCCTATTTCTTAATAATTGTATCGACACTAAAGGTAAACAAATGACAGATCAGGAGATTAGTTTTAACGATTGACATATCCCTTCTATTATAGATAACCTTCCCTTTTCAATTGGCACTAAGATTAAGGAAACATATCCAACCATATAATTAAACTTGGAACACACTAATACATTACCTCAGCGTATAATTAAATTTGGACTTTACGTCAAAAATAAAAATAAGAAAAGTATTGTGAATAGATAGAAAATGAAATATAGAGGATTATTACATCATTCCATTTTAGGCAATAGAAACATCTATAAATTTGCATTTTGTACATAAAGGTTAAGAATGCCGAACATTATTTATATTATCATTACCAGTTTTGTCGAATCCTTACTAAAATAACCCAAACTTACATACCATGATAGTACTCACAAGATTGCAAATTTAAGGGGTCTCAGGGTGCCTTAAGGGGTCCCTGCCATTTAAGTATTTGGGGGTACCTATTAAGGCCTCTAGGTTGACTATCCAAGATTGTTTGCCTCTGGTTCATAATGTCACTGATAGGATAAGGAGAATGGGAGTGAGGAAGTTGTCATATGCCGGGAGACTAGTGTTAATCAAAGCGGTGTTGACTACTCTTCATCAATATTGGGCTTCAATTTTCATTCTTCCAACTGGAATCATCAAGCATATTGAGAAAATATGTAGGGCATACCTCTGGGATGGGGGAGTGGAGAGCAATAGAGTGCCATTAGTGTCCTGGCAGAAGGTGTGCAGACCCTATAATGAGGGAGGTCTGGGCATTAAACAGTGTGGTGTTTGGAATAAGGCAGCAATTGGTAAATTGGCGTGGTGGGTGTATTCTCAACCTAATAGATTGTGGGTTCAATGGGTTCACCATAGCTACTTAAAAGGGGCTAGTTGGCATGATTACCAACCAAAACCAGACACTAGTTATGGGTGGAGGAAGGTATGCAAGATAAAAGAAGATATGAAAGCTGGTCTGCAAGCGAATAACTGGAATACTCAGGGGCCTCAGGGGTATTCTGTTTCTAAGGGATATCAATGGCTGCGGGATAAGGGACCAGTGGTTGACTGGCACACGTTGGTATGGAATAGATGGACTCTCCCTAAACACTCTATGGTAGCATGGTTGTATCAGCAGCATGCCATGAACACTAAGGACAAACTACACCGTCTGCAGCTGGTAACTGATGATCTTTGCTGTATTTGTGCTAATCACTTAGAAACTTTGGAGCACCTCTACTGCATCTGTCCTTACAGCTCAAAACTGGTTGAATATGTTGAGAAATGGACACAATTCAAGATAAGAAGGAATCTAAATCAACAATGGCGTATGAGATTGAAAGGAACTAGAATGAAGAGAGCTATTTTGAATGGCATTATGAATGGCATCATCTACATTGTTTGGCAGCAAAGGAATAAATGTCGTATGGAGGAAAGTTTGCTCAGACCTGAAAAAATAGGCGCCTAGCTTAGGAAAGAGTTAATTATGTATTACGGCAATAAATTTAAAGGCAAAATGTCGAGTAAGGATGCGATTTTCCTTGCAAACATTAGCCGTATTTGTACATAAAAGTGTTTATTTGATCTTTTATAATACTTACCTTTTACCCAAAAAAAAAAGATTGCAAATTTGAAATGATAGAAACATGGTAACTCTAAATGACCACCAAAGTACATTATATTTAGGACAAAACTTGTGAGACATCACAATCTCACAAGTTTATAACAACCATAGAAGAGACTTATTGTTACACTTGGACGCTCCTAACAAACTCATTAAAGTTTGTTTGCGACGAGCCATCTTTCTCCCAGGCACTTGCAAGAATACTTTTCACCCTTCTAATTTCCCCCTTAAGTTCTTCAGCCATATTTCCTTTCATCAACCGGATAATATTCTTCGCCACCTCCTCTTTACTAACGACCTCATCATCACATAAATTAATTCCGATCTTCAAATCATCAACAACGAATTTCCGATTAGTAAATTGATCGGTAAGAAGCGGAAAGCACAACAACGGAATCGACCACCAAATACTCTCTAAAATCGAGTTCCAGCCACAATGAGTCAAAAACCCTCCTACAGCCTGATGCGACAATACCTTAATCTGATCACACCAAGTCACAACCAACCCTCTCCCAGCAGTCTTCTCCTTAAACCCATCAGGTAACGGATCCAAATCCGCTGAACTGACAATATCGGGTCGAATAACCCAAATAAAATGTACCTCACTAGCCAATAACCCATGTGCAATGGCATGTAAAACATGTTTACTAGTGTGAGCATAACTACCAAAGGAAATATACAAAACAGAACCAATTTGTTTATCATCCAACCAAGTAGTACAATCACATTCAACCCACATGCTAGTGGCCATCTTATTGTCGATTGGACCCATTGGAAAAAGTGGTCCAATTGCAAAAATTGGTTGCTTTTTGTTCAATGTTGATATTGTCTTCTCCTCTAACTCTTGAACACTGTTGATAAGTATGTAATCTGCATTTTTCACGTCTTCAAATGCTTTGAAGATGATACGATGGACGACGGTTGATGTGTCTTCTATTGTAGGTTGTAAGTATGACATTAGGTCTTTTGGTTTTATTGTTTGGACTCCTGGTATGTAGTCTATTGTGTCTTTGCGGTTCTCTGTTCATCAAATCAAACATGTTCTGCATCTTAATGTCTTCTTAATTTAATAATAAGGTTTTTTTTTTCCGCCAAGATTCAAAACATATTCTAAGGATAAATACAAATATAAATTTAGTTTTAACATTATTAGTGATTTTTTTCATGAATCTTTCCATATTTAGCTTATTAATGTCTCATTAGGACGCACGTTCTTAACAATAATAAATGCTAAGCTACTTAAGTACGGAGAAGTCGAGAACTAAAGAAGACGATAAGTTACAAATATAATACGGTATTTAAATGTATAAATCTTCTTTTTTTTTTTTTGTTAAAACTAGCTTACATCTCAAAATATATCTCTGAGTAAAAAAACTACTTGCTGATAACAATGAACTAGCTAAAATTTAAAAACTAATAATATACCTGATTATACTAAAAATGTCGATAGCCAATATTGAACAAATAAATTACCTTATTTATCACATTCTATCATTTATTTTAGCTAACTTATTTAACAAAATATTTTAATTACAAAATCCATGAAAAAAATTACCCCCTCCATTCGACTCTACATTGCATATACTAACTCCGATTTTCTATGATGTTCCTCTTTTCGTTTTAGTCTAATTACATTGATATTCTCTTTTTCCTCTTTTGGACAACTTTTGTGTGATCCAAAATCAATTTTATGTGGGGTCAGGTATATTGTGTGGTTCAAATTGATTTCCTTATTTTTTGGGTTAAAATTAAAAAGAAACAACAAAAGAAATCGAAAGGAGTATATTTTATGCACAAAAATTAAGAAAACTATATTATAGTGTTAAAAGTACAATTAAATAAGGAAATGGATAAGAATAAGAGTATCCCTAAGGTTTTCCAAAATCTAAAACGGTGTCACCTCAGCTTTCCACCAACTTTTATTATTTTTCTGTTGTTCAACTGCACCTCAGACTTTATACATTATCCGTTAGACTTACCTCAAACTTTACTCTTTTTTTTTTCATTATTTTTTTACAAAAGGAAATGACACATGACATTCACTAATTGGACAATTTCAATAAAAAATGGGGTTAAGACTCAATCAAAATCTTTTCAAGACTCAACTTAAAATTTTGTTAAAACTTTGATAAATTATTGATAATAAATGAATTTATCTTAAAATTTGTTAAAATTTTATCTCAAAACTAACATTAATCATACCTAGTGAGTTGAATGTAACTAAAAGCAATATGTGCAACCTGGGAGTTGAATGGAGGGAGTGGTTAACCGAAAATTTTGCCAAAGAAACAACTTGGTCAAATAATAAAGTCGGTAAGCTGAAATGTCTTATCAGTCAAATAACACTGATGTAGGAGTACTAATTTTACAAGAATAAGTTTTTTTTTTGTTTTTCTTTTAGAAAACTTCAAGGATTGAGTTTACGATTCGTTATTGAGATCTGCCGAAACAAAATACGAAATATTTGGAGGGACACACGTCATCCATCCCCTACGACGTAGTTTCCATGGGCGACTCGGTTAAATCACTAATGATTAAATGGAATTGGTTCATCTGAATTTTGATATCATAGGTTACATTGATGCAAATCTTAATCCCTCAAATGTTATGAACGGACGGATAAGATTTGGCCATGGTAAAAAAAGCCGAAAAAAGAGTAACCAAAAGATGAGAAATTACCTTTAGAACCGAAGTGACCATGGCTTCGTAAGAGGTCCAAATGATAGTAAATATTCAACACTAAAGCCGGTTCAGTCCAAAACGAAACATTAACAAGCTTATACTTGTTAGCAATCATTGAATTCCATACAAAAAACGTATCAGAAATAATTATAGAAACCTTTGGCTCACTTGAATTCACCAAATTTCCCACAAGTTCATCAACATGGGCAGATAGTACATGTAACACACCTTCCATGAATTGGTCATGGTTAAGGGACCGGTCGAACCCGATTGGAAACCCGTCACTTACTGTGGCGTAACGGATGTCGAGGCCGGAATCGCGAGCCTCGGCGAAGATGTCATCGGTTTGGTTGGTAGGGTTGGCTTTGGTAATTTCATGGTGAATGAATTGGGTGTTTATGAAGGTTATAGTGAAGCCTATGGATGCAAGTTTTGTTGCTAAGTGTACGGATGGTATTACATGGCCTTGGAGTGGGTATGGGATTATTATTGCATGTGCTTTCTTGTTTTGTATGTGATTTTGGTTCATTTTTGTGTTTTGATTTTAAGTTTCTTAGAAATAATAATCAGGAATGAGGAGATTTGGGAAATGAAGTGTCAAGTGAGTACGAGTTTGAGTAGGAGCCCACAAGATATTTATTTATCATTCACTCGGCGGCTTGTATTGAGCAATCTTCAAAGTAGGTGGTGGAGCTAGGATTTAACTCATTTAAGTTTAGAGTAGAGTTGGATAACATGGCGAGCTAGCCCGATTCGGTCCTGTCACATAGGCCAATTTTTCTAGTTCACACGGGGACAGAGCTGGACCAGTTTAGCCCAGTAGTGAATAGGGTCAGGACCAAGGCCAGATTTAGTCAGCCCTGTGCGAAATGCAGCCAGCCCAGCCCACTAACAAAGTTAACATAACTAACCTAAATTCAGTCCACTAACACAACTAACAGCCTTGGGCTGGGCCAGACCTGACTTTTCTTGGCCCAACCCAGCCCAACCCGACGTTGTTTCAGGGCAGTGCCAGAATCGACGTTTCTTGGCCCAGCCCAGCCCAACCCAGTGCACAGCTCTAGTTTAAAGGGTGCTCGAAAATATACAATAAGGATAAACAAGTAATACTACAACAAAAAAAACTAGAAAAAAAGTTAAAACATTTTTGTACAAAATTTTAAATTTTTTTAAATCCCAACCGAAAATGAACGCCACTATTAGCTTTTTTCTAGCTCCTACACTATCTTGGTATGACGGAAGCTTCGTGTATACTTTTTTGTTATGTTTGCATTTTGATTCTAGTACCAATTTGCGAAAAGAAACAACCAATATATTCGACGATGAATAGACCAATGTCTTAAATAATCTTCAAAAAAAGAGAGACGTAACTCTCCCTCTTATAGCTTATTTGAACATTTACATGTGAAATTTATTTTGAGTTAGGGATAGATATTTTTTTTTTGGTAAACAGTTAGGGATAGATATTTTGAAAACTACTTTTACATGTGAAATGCCTCAAGTGCTTACCAAACAAATAAAGATACATACTGTATTAGACAAACCAAACTCATACAAAATTGCTATATCACGCCCCCTGTTTCACTTGTTACGCTCCCTACTTTTAAAAAAATTCCCATTTTTGCCCCCGAATATTTTTTTGTTTTTTTTTATTTTTATTTTTGACGTATTGTTGGCGGCCGGGTTTGAAGTCGTATTTTTCTGAGACGGTAATTGAGATGGTTTGTGTGACGATTTTGAGACCGTTTTTGAGATGGTTCTTGAGACGGTTTTTGATAATATTTTTAGAGCCTGAATTTTAGACTATTTGTTGAGAATGATTTTGAGACGGTATTTTGACACGGTTTTTGAGACGGTGTTTTTGACGGTTTTTGAGACGGATAATACGGTTAATTGTGACATGATTTGTTTTTGACGGCTTTTATAATAAACAATTGTCATCGGTTATTATTAATAATAAACAATTTTTGAGACGGTTTTTTTAAGACGGTTTTTGAGACGGATTTTTATGTTTATGTTAAAAAACCCTTTATTATCCCTCTTTACTCCTCATTCTTCCCACTTACTTCTCATTCCTCCTCTTACTCTTCATTCTTTCAAACTAAAGCCCTTTCCAATTTCAATCATTCATCTTCCATTTTTACAACTATAATTATGTATTCTAATTAGTTTTGTTATTTTATTATTAGATTAGATTTAAATTAATTGATTTTAGATTAGTTATTTTAGGTGGAAATTAATGATGTTTGAAGCCAATTAGGTAGTAATATTTGTGATTTGTTTGTTAGTTTAGACGGTTTTAATTGCGAATTAGGAAGAAATTTTTGGAACGATTTTGCGTATGTCTCGTAAAAAACACGACACGACCTAGGCCATGTCGTGTGGACTGCACGACACAGCCTAGGCCATGTCGTGTGGACTGCACGACACAGCCTAGGCCATGTCGTGTAGTCTACACGACATAGCCTAGGCCATGTCGTGCAGTCCACACGACATGGCCTAGGCTGTGTCGTGCAGTCCACACGACATGGCCATGGCTGTGTCGTGCAGTCCACACGACATGGCCTAGGTCCTGTCGTGTTTTTTAAACGACAATGTTTTTTTTTTTTTTCTTTTTTTTTTTTTTTTTTTTTTTATATATATATATATATACTTTCTTTACCGTATCTAGCAATGTCAACTCTCGTAATTTTATTTTATTTCTTACACGACAATTTGTTATTAAATTTTTTTACACGACAATGTATTTTTTTATTTTCCGTCTATAGTCAATTAAGACAATTGTTTTCAATTTTTGTAGATGTCTAGCAATGACAACTCTCGTCGATCGAAACTTTATGCTTCCTATCGGCGTAAGAAGGTGAATATTAAGGTTGGAAGTAATAGTGTTGGTACTGTGGAGGTGTCTGTGCCTGTTCAGCCTGACTTTTTTGCAGATGAGTTTGCCGAGTACGAGAGGCGGGTACTTGAACAGGAGGATTTGCAATCGGAGGATGAGCCGGTTGAGGAGGATGAGCCGGTTGAGGAGGTAGTTAGGGAGGAGGAGGCTAATTCTGTGTTACGAGTTACGAGGGGGAAGGGAGGTAGATTTGAGAGGTATAGCGAGGGTTCAAGCAGTTCTGGAATTGATCCTAGGAGGAAGATTAGAGCCCGAGGGAAGGATAGCAGTTGGTTGTTGACTGACCCTGTTTCTGGAGGCCCGTTGGTTCATAATGTTATTCCGAGCTTTGCGCGACACATAGCATATCTGTTGTGGAATAATCCCGAGGCCGAGCGTAAGATCTTAACCAAATACACTAGGGATCGATCTTGTTTGGAACTCCGTAAGTGGAAGTTGGGCAATACTACTCGGAGGATAGTTGATGATTCGGGTCTTAGTCACTTGCCCGATCTTATGCACAAGAACTTGAACATGCCTCTTTTGTGTGCTTTCATTGAGAGGTGGCAGCCAGATACGAATACTTTCCACATGCCATGGGGTGAGATGACTATTCTGTTGCACGACGTTAGGGAGATCCTCGGCATTCCCATAGATGGGCTTCCATGTAACATTCCACCGTCTGATTTGGCACATCCCGTTATCGGCATGACCGAGATGTTAGGTATGACCGACAGGGAGCTCCACGGGGAATTTTCAGCAGATAAGGATCACAAAATTCTTAGGGGAAATTCGATACTGAACAAGGCTGTGAAGGAAATGGTGGAGAATGACGGGTTAGGCTCTACGTCTGAGGCACATGGGTTTTTGTTGATTCTACTGGGATCTACTTTATTCGTAGATAAGACAAGTGATAGGGTCAGGGCGAACACTTTCGGTATGCTTAGAGATGTGAGTAGCATTAGTAGCTACGCTTGGGGTGCGGGTACTCTTGCTTATCTATATAGGCAGCTGGGTATTGCCACGAGGACTGATTGTAGGGGCATTTGTGGTTGTTTGACATTATTGCAGTCATGGATTTACGAGTACTTCCCCCCGTTCCGCCCGACGACCGTGAATGCTTTGGCAGCTTTTCCTGGTACAGCTAGGGCAGCCTACTGGTCCACTAGCCCAACTCCGAGGCAAGTCCATGTTTCCGCTCTTAAGGCGTATCGGCTTCAGCTTGATAGGATGCCGTTTGACTTAGTGACTTGGACACCATATCGCTTGTTCCCAGAGAACAAGCATCCTCGTACACTATACAGTGGGTTGTTGCGCTTCATTGACATATTAGAGCCTTATCAGCCAAATCGTTGTCTTCGGCAATTTGGTTACATGCAGCTTTTGCCTTCTCCCATGGCCGTTCCGGATAAGGCATATCGTCCTGTGAAGTCTGCAACCTACGATCTGCAATTCAATGGTGCATTTTGTGACCACACATGGTGTAACTGGCGGGACCACAAGATTGTACCAGATAGGACTGGTACCAATCTGTTTCACACCCTTTGGTGATGAATGATGTCCAGTATCAGGACGCTGACTTGCCTGCAGCGAGGTCGTACTTCCCGACTACGGTGAGTGTAACTTCACATTTATTTGTTTTAATTTACTACATGATGATTAATTTAATTCAATTTATTTTTGTACGGTTTTCGTTGTTTCATTTGTAGATTGGTCAATCCGTTATCACGAGGTTCTCGTAGTATGATGACGTAGACGATCCGACGTGCCTAGAAGAGTTCCGACAGTTTATGGGTACATTGCACCCCCAGCTTCGTGCATACTCATACAGTGGTTCGGGCCAGCCCGGTGGTAGCGAAGGAGGAGGTACAGATGGTGACGGTGGCAGAGGCAGAGGAGGTAGAGATGGTGACGGTACCAGAGGCAGAGGAGGTAGAGATGGTGACGGTAGTAGAGGTAGACATTCCAGGAGGTTCCGTGACAGCGGGAACTAGGTCGATGATTTGGAGGATGTCGAACTTCTGTTTGTTGCACTTCTGTTTGCTTTCTATTTGTTGAACTTCTGTTTCATTTCTAGGATGTTGAACTTGTACTTTGACTTTGGTTTCTGTTTGTTGAACTTCTGTTTCACTTGTAGGATATGAACTTCTTATTTTACTTTGCTTTCCATGGTTTGTTTTATTTAGGCAACTTTTACTTTGGTTATATGTTGCACAAATGCAGGAAGAGTTAGTAAACAGTATAAAGCCGAGTGCAATATTTTAGATTACCTTCTACAATGTACAAGGTTTATCCAAATGCGTAAACACTAAATAAAATATAAGAAATACAAATACAGAAGATTAAATTACGGTCTACAATATAACAAATGGGTCATCCTTGGAATTGTTGTATCCCCGGTTAAATGTTTGGGGGGGGGGGGGGGGGGGGGCATACACGTACTGCAACCAAAGCATCAACCGTTCAGTGTATATTTCCTCATAGTGTCCCACATTGGAATAACGGAACCTTTCCCACATGCGGTGTACTGGAGGCATAGGAAAATCATGTTGCATACGTAGCCGAAACCAATGATTACCTGTAAAACCGATCCACAGAATACCGGAAGGCTCCTTAACACCGGGTCCAACATCTAACGGAAGGTAAGTGCAACTGTTCTCCCACGTAGCTGATCCAGGTGTCTCGAATTGGTCGTACGTTGTACACACTAAACATATTGTCCAGTTAAAAATAGTGGCGAAATTAAACAAATCCCAGTTTTCCATCCAATAATCCTTCGGACAACCGGTTGGCTGCGTCCACTTCAATCGTTTGCAAGTTTTGTAGATGTCACCAAAACAGAAAGGATGTAATAACGGGTTCCGTACCCCGACAATGGCTTGATATCTCATTTTTGCCCATTTTTTTGTGTACCTGTTTTTGCGTGCGACATCACCCGAAATCCGCAATGTCCATCTCCCTCCGGGTCAAAAACACCAATCAGAAAATCAAGGCTCACTAATGGTATGTACTTACCTAAATACGAATCCTGTATATCTGTAATACCATCCCAGTTAACGTCAAGCGGTGCTCCGTAACCTACATAGGAAACAAAGAACAAAATTATTAATTCATTGTTACAAATCTTGTCATGCGTAATTAATTGTTCAGTTACTGAAATTATTACTATTTACCTGAACCATCGCTACTCGTTGTGTTACTTGAAGTCGGGTTCCTTCGCCATGCATGTTCGACCCCTGATTTATTACGGGTATTGGACTTCTTGGGTCGACCACGACGTGTGGCTGCAACTTCAGGTTCCTCAACAACTTCATCCTCAGGATGTAATTTACTATACAAAGTCTCGATTATATTCCTCTGCACTTCAGGGCGGGCATTCCGAATTTCTTCAAATATACTCTCCAACACATCCTTCTAGCTTGTACGACAATGGCTTGAATTAGTGTAATTTAAACTGGACCAGAATTTGTGAAGAGTATCTAAATGTATTTTCGCATTGGTATCCATAACGTTCTGTAACATACAGGCACACATAAGCCCGTGACTGGATACCAGACTGTGTGAACAATCGTTCCACAAGTCATTACCTAACTTAGTGCCCTCAGTGTACTCCATTTGCATTATTTTAATAGCTTTCGCCGACACTTTACAACTTAACATTGAATAAATGCTCCCATGATAAGTGTTCGCGACAAGCGTTTTGCTTAATGAATTTTCAAGTGCCTTTCTAATTTCAATATGTTGCCCCTGCATCATTAAATCGACCCTTTTCCATATACTATCCAATGCAAGTGATGCAGAACCGAACCACATTTTCAGAACAGCATGTGCAGATTCAACACGAGAAGTTGACGTGTTACCAAAATGCATAATCGAATCAGTAAAACGTTTCCCAAACTTATCTATGTGTTTCCACCATGTACCTTCGAGGTAAGTAATCAGACGAGGAAGTTTCTTGTGTTTTTTATAAGGCCATCCCACTTATGTTGACATTCGTCCCACGATTTTGCCTCGATAACGCTTTTCCAATCCCCGTGGGCTACCGATTTACCGAAAACACCATTGTTCAATAAATTTGTTGCATATGCCTCAACAGCGTTGTAAATGTGTCATAAACATAGCAAATGACGAGATTCATTGAACACAAGTGGAATTGCTTTCATTAGTCCACCCTCATGATCAGTGATAATGGCATTTGGTTCAACACCTGGTTCTAACAATGACTTCAATGTTTCCAGAACCCATGTATACCCAGTGTCATCTTCCTTCTTGATTAAGGCATAAGCAATAAGAAAACTGTTACCAACTGGTGTCACTCCTACGCACTCAACCAGTATTAGATCATACTTATTTGTCTTGTACGTAGAATCGATCAAGACAACATAAGGCCACGTTTTAAACATTTTAATGGCCTCTGGATGAGCCATAAATACGTTTGTCAGAGCTTTTGTGTCTGGATGCCTCGTAAATTCACGAAAATAGTTGGCTTGACCTGCTAGATGTAACATGTACTGTATACTGTTACGACCCTCCCTATCCTCAGCACTGAAATTTGCATTCTGGTTGTATATTTGTTTAATTACTGGAGCCGGTTGATCGGGATATTTGCGCGTGAATGCATTTCTAACCTTTCCGGGTTTCATTTTTGATTGCCATAAACCCTTCAGAAAACCTTTATGCTCGTCATTAAGTTTAGCACGCCGTCTATGACCTCTAAATAGCTTCCCAATTCGTGATTATGCAAACCACACTTCGGTCTTACTACCCAAGAACCCTCAGCAACATTAACCATTCTTAGATCAAATGGACAATTAAACCGCTTTGTGGAGGTTTCTCTTTGAGGATTGGCAGGATCCTTAGCCCTACTAGTGTATTTTCCATGACGCTCATATTTGACGACATTATACGGGGGATAGTGCTTTGGTTGATATTTCACTTTTACCAAATGAAAACCCAATTTATATGCAACTTCATTTGAATGATCAAATGCTTCCTCAAATGAGCTAAACGTATTATTGAATACAAAGTGTTGGCTATAATCTTCACCGTATCCGTCATGACCTTCATTCGACGCCTAAAATTGAATATTAACGTAAATTTAAACGAAAATTGAAAAAAAAAATCATGTCATGTGGAGCACACGACATGGCCTAGGCTGTGTCGTGTAATCCACACGACATGGCCTTGACTATGTCGTGTGGTCCACGTGACAACGTATTCGTACGTGAAATTGCATGGCGAAGTTCCTAATCGTACACGGATTAAACACAACTTGTACACGAAATATAAGAAATTAAAGTAAGTAAAACACACTTACGTCCTCCGTTTCATTAGCTTCCGATTCTTCATACCCATAATCACCGTCTCCGCGATTGACGAAATCACTATCGTGGTTACTATTTTCGAAAAACCTGCTTTCGGTAGAACCGAAACAACCTTCTTCGTAATAACGATAATGTTGATTTGCATTGAAATCGTTGTTGAATTGCGGTCCTTGGCTGGCGTATTGCTCGTAAAACTGCGATCCTTGACCGTTATCGGAAGTAAAAAAAAATAATTAAAGAAATCGCTACCGTTGTCGTCGCCGGAATTCATTGTTCTAGGGTGCTAAGAAATAATTTGATTGTTGAGTGTTGTTGAAGGAGAAGATAGAATATGTGCAGTTAGAAGATAGAATATGTAAGAGTAATAATGCAGTTAGGAGTAATAATGCAAGGAGTTTGTCTGAAAATGCCACAACTTGCCAATACACAACTTCCAATGTTGCAGTAATAATGCAACTTTCTTGCAGAAATAATACAACTTGCACATACACAACCGTCTCAAATACCGTCTCATAAACCGTCTCAAAAACCGTCTCACAAAACCGTCTCAAAAACCGTTTCAAAAACCGTCTCAAAAACAATCTCAAAAAACATCTGAAATACCATCTCCATAACCGTCTCACAAAACAATCTCGAATAACCGTGTCAAGAAACATTCTCAGACAAACATCTCAATAACCCAAAAAAAATACGTCTCAAAAAATCGACTAGTAAACCCTCTCGAAAACCGTCTCGAAAACCGTCTCAGAAACCGTCTCAAAAACCGTCTCGCAAAACCTATTAAATAAATAATCAATGATCGTCACAAATCAACGCAAGACGCAGGGGCAAAATGGGAATAAATTGAAAAATAGGGGGCGTAACAAGTAAAACAGGGGGCGTGATATAGCAATCCCCAACTCATATCGGTAAGAATTGATACAAGTGAGTCATTTTTATTTAATTAGTTGTTGACAAATAACTTGTATAGATCCGCGTATACATACAAAGGTATATATAGAGTTTTTTACTTTTCATATTATTACTTATAAATTTTAGATTAATATTTCATTAATTTTCAGTTTTTCCCCTTACTGAATTGTATAGGCTTGAGAAAAAAAATCAATCAGAATAATTTTTGTAATTTTATGATATGGGTATTTTTATGAAAATATTTTAATTACTAGTGATTTCATTATTTTATAAATTTTCTTAAATTCCTTCCATAGATTTGTATCCATAATTTTATTTCTGTCACGAAGTTTTTATGGTTATGTATAGTTATAGTCTATGTTATTCAGACTCGTTTAGAAGTACCCGACACAGATACGTGTCGAAGTGTCGGACTCGGCTATTTTATTGAAAAATATGCACATTTTGGTCTAAAATGAGATGTTCATGTGTCATACCGAGTGTCGAGTGTCGAGTGTCGGACACGCGTACGCGAGTTTCTATAAGAGTCGGAGTAACATAGGTTATAGTTTTATTTCTACCGATTTTATTTCATTTTAGTTAAAGGTTAAATTTCAATATTTAATGATGAAAATATTATAGGTTGGTGGAAAAATTATTATTTTTTTAATGAAATATTAGATTATTATTGAAAGAAAATCTTTTTTAATTTCGTTTATTTAAGTTGGAGCATTTTGGAGGAATTTGTTTTGAGAATCTTTATTCTCCTAGCAGATAGAAAATTGCATTTGTGTAAAAAATAAGAAAATGAAAAAAAATAAGGGAGAGGTGAATATTAAGAAATAAAGTAGCTGACATATTGTTGGCAGTAGGATCTATTTTAGTATTTGAAATACTTAGGTGGGAAAATTGAGCAAGAATATTTGAAGGAGTGTTATTCTTTTAGTATATAAACTAGAGTCCTGATTTTCGCAGTACACATTTTACTCGATATAATACACTGTTAATAATTTTGCCCCTCTCATTTTTTCTTTTCATTTTCTCTCTAGTCTTTCTCTAATGTTTTCTCTCCCATATCAAAATGTGTACTACCAAAATAATTTATTTTTTCAGTACATTTTTACTCAATACGGTAAAATGTATACTGCGAAAATCAATAGTATAACTATTATTAGTTTTATTTTATTTTTATTATTTATTAAATTTTTGTACCCTATTTTCATGACGAGTAATTTTATAAAAACAATATGCGCGAAAATTAACGTAAGGTAACATAATAATTAAGAATATATTGAAAAAAAGGGAAAAAGAAACAAAAAATAACTGTACTACTTTGAGTAAAACGAAAAAAAACCCAAATTAATGAAATACGTTTGTTTAGTACTAATTGACAAAGATTGATTAAGCAATTAACATATGTTGATTTGGTTTCTAAGTCAATTGAAGTACTACGTAGTATTAAACATGTCAATTCGTTTCTAAGTAATTAACAATGATTCTTTTTTTCATGTGGATGAACAAACCCTAATTAAAAAAGAAAATATATTATTAAAAAAAACCAAATTACTAAGTAATATAAGATTAATGAATTAATTACCTGTTCGTCAGTTGAATACTTGAATAATCGTTCATAGTTGTACATTTTTAATGGGGTGGAAGATGGTAAAAGTTTCAATATTAGAGAGAAGAAAGAGAGAATTAGGAAAGGGCAACAAATGGAAATTTGGTGTAAAAAGTACTGTATTGAGTAAAAAAACGTATTGCGAAAATAAATTGCGATAAACTATTATAGATCTTGCGTTATACACGATATATATATAGAGTATTTATTTTTTAGGGTGTTATTTATAAGGGAAACGAGAAATATAGCAATCACCTCCATAGGATTGATATACTATGTGCAACTAGCTCCTTAACTTATAAATGTAACAAATTGACCTCATAAGTTTCTCTTAATGGGTAAACGATCACATATCTTATTTTAATAGTAAAATTTGCTAATTAAATATTTAATCTTATTGAAAATCAAAATTCTTGATCAAACTTTAACCCTAAAATTCTTGATTATTACTAGTCTTTTTGCCCGTGCGTTGCACGGATATTAAAATAATGTGTGATAAAGTTCACGATAAAATGAGATATGGTACATAAGCCATGTGTAAGATTATATGTATGTCGCATGACCAACAAATAATTACTGTCCATATAATATTAACATGAGAATAAATGAGTGTTTAACTAATAAATATTTTTTGTTAGGAAAAAAACCAATATGGAGTTTATACAAATGATACTAAGAGAAACATTAATATCTACTTTACATAATCAACTCAATGATGCAACAAATCTCCTTAATTTTTTGGAATAACAAACCATAATTAATCATTGTTGGATCAAATGGTAGTTACGCAAAAACAATAACCAGAAGTAGTTACATTGTTATATATCTCGGTCCCGTCAAACTATAAATGTACTTTTGAATGTGAATCAAGCTCCAACGCCCATAACTACGACTGCTTATGACCCCCCCCCCCCCCCCCAAAAAAAAAAAAAAAAAAAAAAAAACAATCATTAGAAAACACTACAACCATCAGAATCGTTCATTATGCCGGTTATTGACATATGATCGACTCTCCGATAAAATTATATATTCAGCCCATTTTTAATGATATTGCTCATGACGTTGCATGTAATATTGAGATATACCTTTTACAAACTCAACATGATTTTATTCCACTCAATTTTGGCGCACAATATCAACTCAACCCACCACCCCAATCTCGCCCCAATTTTCTCATTTGAAACAAAACATTGCTCGCAAACCCCTATTTTTCTTCCCTATTTACACACATGATCTAAAACAACCTCATCTCTTGAAAATCTCTTTTTGTCTCCAAAATTTATCTCAAATTTATTCAACCAAGTGAAAAACTAAACCCTTGCCTATAGAAAAATCAATCATCCAATTAAAACTAACCCTTACTTTCGACAATGTTTCTAGGGTTGAGATTATTTTGGATCGATAGAGTCAAAAATAAGTATATCCATATGATTTTTAGACGTTTCTTGTTATTGTTTATGGTACCTATTTTTTTTATGCAAGTAATCACTCCTATTCGATATATTGTTCCCCTTTGAGTTGGGAACAAGGATTAAGGTAGATAATAAAATAAGTGTAAAAAATTGGGTGGAGTTTGGTGATATGAGTGAAAGATAAATAATTATGAGTTAAATAAGAAACACAAATTCTAATTTTTGACGGCGATATCCGTTACAAGCTTGTGACGGATACCGTTTCTTCTCACAAAATGCCCACGTTTTCTCTCTCTCTCTGACACTATTTATGTGGTTCCCTTTCTCCACTAACTTATTTTGTATCCATTTTATCTCACAAAATATCTGTCACAAATGGTGACCTGTCACAAGCAAGACTTACTAAATAAGAAATTGTGTGCCACAAACATTAAAAAAGAAATAAAAAAGGAGTATAAGAACTGCGTGGGGTTTTGTAATAGGCGAGAGAAATTAATAAAATAAGAATAAAAGTTTTCAAAATAGGAAAGGCGACGAAACCTGAATAATCCGTTTTAGAAAATAGGGAAGAATATATAAAATATGAGGGAGTAATATTTTATTAATAAAGAACCTTAATTCCTGATCATTATCATTGACAAACTTAACACCCTTTACAAATGTAGTTTTTTTGTGTTCATCACGAAGTATGTAGGACTAAACCAAGGGATTATTCTTCTTCAGTTTCTTGTTCATCGTCGTTGTAGCTGTATGTTGAAAATTCTTCGTCATCACCGTATTCTTCTTCAATATAATCACGGTAGTAATGAGTCAAAAAATCTTTGTCTTTGTTGTCATACTTTGAAAACTTCTTCTTCTTTATCGCCATTGTCTTATTCTTCATTTTCTTCTTCTTCTGTCTCTTTTTCTCGTATTCTCCTTGTAAATTGTAATTATAATAACTTCAAAATTCGTCCTTATTATCTGAGTGGTATGCCATGATTTCCCTAATTCCTCTTCGTTTGAGTTTACAAAGTATATGTTTATATATGTGAATATAAAGGATGCAATCTAACAAACTTAACCACTTTGTAACAACTTCTTTAACTAACTATTGTACTAACTAACTATATATGAGTTAGTCTATATAAACTAGGGATGTCATTGGGCGGGGTGGTGCTGAATATAGGCTCTTCGTACCCGTAGCCATCAAGAAAACCTCTTACTCATCCCCGCCCCACCACTCATGGCGGGTACAAGTTTCCAAAACCATCTCACCCCACTTACCCATGGCGGGTACAAGTTTCCAAAACCATCCCCGCCCCAACTATCCATTTACCCGCTATACCAGAATTTTTTGCGATAATTTTTTGTACAAGTTAGTTTAATCACTATTCATTTCTAATTTTAAGAGTTTGTTTATATAATTTTAGTTATTTACCAAGGAGGTTGGTAAAATACTTTTTAAAATGACTAACTAGTTCTAATGCGCGTGAAATTCACGTAATTGGATATATTATTACGCTGGTGGTATTGTGCAAACTCGGATTTGCAGCCGCATTTAGCTCTGATAATAAAAGGAACTCGTAAAAAAAAATTATTAATCAAAAATCTGTATTGCCATAATATATAGTCAAAATATATTTACCAAATTTTTGTCACGGATTATTAACATTTTGCCACGAATATTGTTACGTTTATTAGTGTTTTGTCACAATTATTGTTATTATTATTGTTGTTTTCATTTTTTTGTTAATAATTCAACCTAAGAGAAATTTGTTAAATTTAAAATTTCTCGTTTTATTTGTGAATTATAATTCAAAGTAGATTGAATGATTAACATTGTTTTGAATAATTATCGTGAAAATTCTAATTTATGTTTAATACTATTGGATATATAAATTTTTTACTTTTAAGTTTAATTCTAAACATATAAAAAACAAATTTTAGTTTTATTGTGCTTTAATTTGTGTTTAATGTTATAATTTTTTTCATTATTTTTCTTAAATAATAATAATAATAATAATAATAATGTGACATGCTCTAATAGTCTTATGAAGTGAATGGTTAAAAATATTGTTTATTAGTCTTACCTTTTTATATTATATATACTACTTCAGTTTCCCGTGAAATTACGTGATTTTTCAAACTTTTCATTAATAAATGTTTTTTAGCATAATTGGTTTTTATTGTATTTTATAGTAGTTTGCTATTAACATCATTTTAAAATAGTGTTCTTTTATTATAACATATGATTTATTGGTTTTTGCTCAACGTCAAAATGATATTTTTGTTAATTGAACTTTTTCAAAACGATGATGCTCTGTATTAGCAACAAAAATAATATGTAATATTAATCATAGTTTGGACTTTGGATACCTCTATATTTTTCTAGTTTGGAAATAATGATGATATTTTAACACTTACAATATTCTTTACTCATTTTCTCTAAACTGTTATAATGTTTAATCAAATAAAAATAAAATAAACAAGGTAAGTAAATAGAGAAAATAACCTAGATTCTCACATTTGAAATTCAAAAAAACAAAGATGTTACTCATTAGTATCTGTTTTTTTGGGATAGAATGTGAGTAAATATTAAGAGAATTAATATAAACAGATTATCGAAAATTGATGGGTATATACAATGTATTTCTACATGTTATCGTCAAAGCATCAATAAGAGAACAAAATCAAATGCATCATATCTCATTAGTACTGAAATCACAAGGAAAATATAAATTTACCGATTTAAACAACATAACTAAATATATAGATAATACTATATTTATAGTAAACTTGCATTAGTCATATTTGTAATTTGTTGTTAATATCAATTTTAATAAATTCACTACACATTAACAATGATGAATATATTAAAAAGATCCGCAAAACAAACTATCACTATCAAAAATGTGAAATTAAAAAAATAAAGTTACGATCTAGTCAAACTAGGATTTCTTTCACAAAAATTTCACCACAATTCAATGATATTATATTCAATCATTGACGATCTAAAGTGTCTTCATAAGTATTTGACAATGCCTAAAACGAACTATATAATACAAATGTTTGTCAAATTCCCAATCTCTTCTCTATTTCTCTCTTATTTTCTCTTTTCTTCTCAATTTGATTTATGCTCGCCACAAAGTAAAGACATGAAAGATGTTGAAAAATAAATCAAATGAAATATTTTGGTAAAAAAAAACAATTCTTTTCATTTATTTGTTTTTGCTAGGAATGTGTTATAATTTTCATCAATTTAATTTCTTTTATAGGTGAAATGTTTTAATAACAGTAGAATATCAAAACTTTAGCACTAAATTATGAATATTAAATGGAATATAAATGAAAGTTTAAATAAGATGCGTAATTAGTCTATTAAATACTACTTTTTTTATTCATTTTCTATTTTTACTTTTTTAAAATAATAATAAAAAATTGGTCAAACATTTAAATGTAGTGGACACATGTTATTAAGTAACTACTCAATCTAGTTTTTTATATACTTATTAAATCAAATGAAATAATTTGGTGAAAATAAACAAACTTTTTCATTAATTTGCTTTTTCTAGGAATGTGCTAGAATTTTTATCAATTAATTTTCTTTTATAGAAGAAATATTTTCGTAACATTAGAATATAAAACGTTTAGCACTAAATTATGATTATTAAACGGAATATAAATGAAAGTTTAAATAAAATGAGTAATTAGTCTATTGAATACTACTTTGCCTATTTATTTTTTATTTTTACTTTTTTTTAAATAATAATAAAAAATTGGTCAAACATTTAAATGTAGTGGAGTGGACACATATTATTAAGTAACTACTCATCTAGGTTTTTTATGTACTTAATAAATTAAATGGAATAATTTGGTGAAAATAAACAAAGTTTTTCATTAATTTGTTTTTGCTCGAAATGTGCTAGAATTTTTATCAATTCATTTTCTTTTATAGGAGAAATGTTTTCGTAACATTATAATATAAAAAGTTTAACACTAAATTATGATTATTATTAAGTGGAATATAAATGAAAGTTTCAATAAGATGAGTAATTACTCCGCGAAAGTGGTGATTAGCCCCCATAACTTTCAGCAATTGTGAAATTAAGCCCCATAAGTTACAAATGTAGCAATTAAGCCCCGTAACTTTGACAAAAAGTGAAATCCAACCCTATTTTTAATTTTAACATAAAATATATCATAAATAGCTTTATATTTATATTCATTGTACATTAAATAATTTTTAATATTTTACAAGAATTTAAATAATATATTAACTAACATAGTTTTTATATAGGATTTAAATATTTTAACTAGTTTTAATATAATTGATATACATATAAAATTACTTTATAAATTTATAAATTCTAAATTTTATGTAATTCATTCAAATATTAATTTTCCCCAAAATGTGTAATAAGTTTCATACAATTTATAAATTTATAACAACTTTTATTGTATTGATAAATTGTATAAATGAATGAAATTGGTTTTTTTTGGTGCAATTTTTGTTGGAAATAGAAAAAATTGGATTCAATTTCACTTTCACTCAAAGTTATGGGGCCTAATCACTACATTTGAAACTTATGGGACTTAATCTCACAATTGCTTAAAGTTATGGGGGTTAATCGCCACTTTCGCGGTAATTACTCTATTGAATATTACTTTGCCTATTCATTTTTTCAATTTTCACTTTTTTTTAAATAATAATAAAAAATTGGTCAAATATTTAAATGTAGTGGACACATATTATTAAGTAACTACTCAATCTATATTTTTAATGTACTTTGTCTTTTCATTTTCTATTTTTACATTTTTGGATAAAAAAAATTGATCTAGCATTTCAATGTAGTGCAACACGTGTCATTCTAGCATGTCAACGTAATGCTCCACGTGTCATTCTAATATTACTCAATCTAGACTTTTTATGTTATTATATATATGTTAACACTACGTCTTAATTATAACAAAATAATATTTGTAAAATTATCGTAATAATAGTATTAATTTTTATAATAATTGGCGGATAGACGGGTATGAAGTGAGTAACACGCAAAAATCATCCCGTCCCAGTCCCCGCCCTAACTGGGACGGGTGCAGAGTGATATCCACCTATATCCGCACTAATGACATGCCTATAACCAACTAGTTAGTTAGTTCATACTTCAATATATAATCATCCTAACATATATATCAGCTATTCCAACATTTGAAATTATTCATTGGAACAATAACATAATCTTGGTGTAATAACTTGACCTTTGGAATTCTCACGGTCTGACGTTCTTGGAACGACTCACTAATCCCTTCACATTCTATATAGCGTATCATCTAATGGTCTTATCCGGGGAAAAATTTAAATTTTTGCTTGAGACAATTCCATTATATACCTCGTGAATACATGTGTAGATGCACGTGGGACGATCCATTATATAAAAACATAAAATAAACAATTTTTGTATAAAAAAGAGCCATCTGATTGTAAAACTTGTGGTTCTAACTCATGTGCGATTGCTTGGACTAAAATCACCCGTAGAGAGAGAAAGGGGGAGAAAACCCTAAATTTAAAAAAACCCCAAATTAAAAAAAAAAACCCTGTTTTGATTCACTCGCTGGCGACTGTTCAGGCCGCCTGTCTTGGGTCGCCGACGAGGACCCATCATCCCCTACTCTCGTCTTATTGTTTCAATTCGTAATTATCGTTTCCTCTTCGCGGTCGTCTTTTGCTTTCATGTTTGTTGTTTTTCCTTTATTATTATCTGTTTTTTTTTTTCTCGTCATGGGTAGACCATGCATGGTTTGATCGTGCGCCGGTTTCTTCGTTCCGTTGTTGTTCTGTGCGTCGGAGCTGGGTTCGGTGGTAGTGGGTATCGTTGTTGTCTGTTTTATGCCTCGCCACTCTTTTCTAGGTCTGTTAGTCGGCTTCTGGGTGTGGTGGTGGTAGGTGGTGCTGGTTTGGTGGCGTGTGGATGGTGTTTGTGGTTGTTAATGTTCTGCTCTGTTTTAGTTTCTCTTGTATTGTTTGGGTGACAGTAGTTGGATAGTTTTAGGTTCGGGGCTCTGGAATTTCATTCCGTATATAATAAGTTCTTGAATAATGATGAGGAAAGAATGATAGCTCACTTTACGAAATTAAAGGGGTCGTTTAGGCTAGTCTTGTGTGAGGTAAGGGAGCTTAAGGACAAAGGAAACGATCTTTTTCGACAAAATCGTTTTGATGAGGCTGCTTCGTGTTACGACGAGGCTTGTAAACGTTTTGGCCTGAGCTTGGCTAGAGTTGGAAATGAGGACTTTCACTCGTTGTCTGACCTTGTTGTCTCCCTTAATTCTAATCTGACGGCTTGTGCCTTGAAACTTGAGGAATTCAGGGCTGCTGTGGACCTGTGTACCAAGATTTTAGAATCTTTTCCGCGAAATGTTAAGGCTCTTTTCTGTAGAACAATTGCATATATGAAATTAACCAAATTCTTAGAAGCCAAAGTGGATTTGACGGAAGCTTTGGGGGTTGAACCTAGAAATAAGGATGTCCTAAGGGAATTAGAGTTTGTTGAAGGTCACCTCCTCATTAAGCCTAATGGTAAAAGAATGCTTGAAGTCAATTCTTCTAATGAAATGGAAGAGAACGGTAAGAAATAGGTGCATTCTCCGGTTTCGGTGCAGGATCCTGAAAGTAGTGTATTTGATTGTGAGAGTGTGGTCATGGAGGTGACAGAAATCCAGGATGAGGTGAGTGTTAAAGGGAATGTGAGTGCATACTCGGAGTTGGCTGAAGCGGTGGGTAGTGGGTCGTTTAATCAGAGTTTTGGTTTGGAGAAAAATGGTCCAAATAAATCTCTTTTTGAGTTTACAAAAAAGGGAGGAGGACATCCCAAACTTAGAATTTCTGGAAATGATCATCAAAAACTCATTCGTGGCCATAAAGTGATGTATTATTACAAAAATGACTTGTCAACTTTAACGGTTCAGATTTGTCATCCTAAAATCACGATGAAGGAAAAAAGTACAAGTGAACTCGGTAAGAAGGAGAAGGAGAAGAAGAAGAGACTTTCCAAACCCCGAAAACGTAAGAGGAGGGGACAAAAGAAAGATATGTCTCCTTCAGATAGAAATATTATGGCAAGTAAGTCCTCCATTAGTGATACATGCTTGAGCCCATTTTATTCTGGAGACAATTTCTCCTCTCTTACAACCCAAGACTCTCAAGCGTGCCTGTCTGTTGCTGAGTCTCTTGTTTTGGAAAATCATTCATCCTCTATTTCTACTTGCCCTCTGGCATATTCTGACCTCAATGATAATCGTCCCTTTTGTTTTTCGGCCAGCCCTAAAAGGAGCAAGATTTCTTTAGTTCGTAATCTGCTACGTGGCCCCTTTACTTATACCGCTTGCAGATTCCCTACTACTCGCCAGGTGAGGGAGAAGTTGAGAACTCCCTCAGAAGCTCAGCTGATAAAGAAGAGGAAAGAAGTCTTCGCCCAGTTAGAAAGATCAGATCGTCCCCTCAAGAAACCTATCATGTGTACTAGTTCCGTCATTAGTTTATTTTCTTTTTCTAATAATGTAATGGAGTGTCTGACCCGACGTGTCGGGTAATTTGTATGGTTTAAAAACCTTTCTTTCGTTGTAAAACCCTTCGCGAAAGCGTAAAAGTAAACATACAAAACATGCCAAAATGCAGCGGAATTAAAACTTTTGAAGAGATAAATAAAACATACGAGGTGTCTTAACAATATAAAAACATGCGGAAGAAGAGAAACATAATTAAGTATATAAGTGTGATACAAAACAGCCCGGGATAGCATATCCCTACAGGCACAAAATACTGAAACGTAAGTCTAAGGTCTAGCTAACGAATAGGTAAAAGTCAACGATGAAGGATCATCGCTCGCTAGCCTCAACGTAACCCCCGCAGAACAGCCTCAAGTACCTACACACATACAACATGTGCGCCACAGTCAGTGGGGAGTGACTAGAGTGCTCCTAGCCACCTATTGTCAATGACATGTAACACGTAAAACATCCAACACACTCCAACATATATAAAACATGTGAAACATATATAACAATATCTCAACCTCATATCATCATGCAATACTATGCAAAGGCTCTCAACCAACTTCGGAAACTATTTGGAAGGAGAGCCGATTTCCCTTCCGGTTGCCCGGCCGGGGGGTCTTTCAATCCAAACCATTTACGAAACTAGACTAAGAGTCGTCCAATGCCTTGGACGAGCAATACTAAGATAACCAAGTATCATGAATTCAAAAGCACAACTAAAGCATACTCAACATCCAATTATATCAACAAGAGATAGGTCACCTAGTGACTTGACTCCAACAACTATAGGTCAACCAAGTGACTCTACAAAAAAGAGATAGATCATCCAAGTGACTCTACAAACAAGAGATAGGTCATCCAAGCGACTCGACTCTTACTACTATGAGCAGGCCGACAACGACTCGTCTATATACCACGACATCCCCAATCTCAGACTATACAACCCCCTGGTAGGACGACATCAAAAGACTGTGCTAGTCTAAACCTGGCCAGACTCTCGGAGCGCAAACGGATTACGGTCTCCGATTCGACAAGTGCACGGAGCACCCCCAAGACCCGAACTAGCTAGGAACGAGATATGCCCGAAGGCGGGCATACAATCTAAGACCTGACCGTGAGAACCAAGTCACTACGGCCAACCAGCTACACAATGCAATCAGGTGAGAACTCGAGTACTATAGCAGCGCACAACAGGTTACACAAATTAAAAATGTCATCTCTAAGATGTACAACAATTCAAATTCGAATGACAATCATTTCTTATACATAACTCAACTCTAAACATCCATGTAACACTTAGCCGACTTTGGGAACTAATTTGAGGCGAGAGCCGGTCTCCCTTCCGGTTGCCCGGCCGGGGGGTCTTTCATCCTCAAATCCATTACCGAACCCGACATAAGTGCCGCCCAATTTCTTGGGACTTCAAACAAGCATACGAAACATACGGAAAAAGAATCAAACAAATCCGACATGCGAAACATAAGTTACAAACGATTTAATTCGATCAGGGGCTCTTAGCCGGTCAGCCACAGGCTGCCGGTTGGCCGGCTGAGAGTCCCAATCTCTGATGCTCAAAACCAATCAAAACAATTATGAGGTACTCCCAGCCGGTCGACCGGCTGCCGGTCCACCGGCTGGGAACCCTTTTCCCATTTTTTTACGAAAACAACAATAACAACAAGAAGGTCTCCCAGCCGGTCGGCCGGCCGCCGGTCCACCGGCTGGGGACCCTTTTCCCCAAATTTTGCAAAACAACATCGACAAACAACAAATACCAAATGGGGCTCTCAGCCGGTCCACCGGCCGCCGGCCTCAGACCGGCTGGGAACCCGCTGTCCCAGAATTACGCGTTTCGACAATAAAAAACTCAATCAAACTTCATGGGATTACTTCTATACTTTGCATATACTTCTAAAATCACAATAAACAACATATACACGTATTCTTACTTCATCCTTTAATCAATTTCATGGATTATCATACATACTCATAATCATTAACATGAACATCCTATTTTCCTCATAAACAACATACCCATTATCAATGCTCAATGAATCATATGAGAAACATGAAATCATCAAACCCTAGCATGATACTAACTAATTTACAGCATCACACCCACAATCCACATAACCTAAACATGTTACTAACAACTAAACATACTAAAAATCATGTAAAGTGCTAATATTAGACAAAAGGCCGAGTTTCTCATTATCGTCACCTTAAAGAGCGATTCTTCACTTCTAATCTTGAACAATGTACGAGTCCTTGTCCGGGTCGTCCAAGTCGACACCTACAAACAACAAAACGGGTTATTTGAGGGTAATTTCGAGTAAACCTCAAAACAGCCCCGAAATCAACTTTGACGAAACGGAAATTGAAAGAGATAGAAAGAACGGGAATGAAGAGAGGAAAGCGTAGGTGAAAACCTTGCGTCAATCGGAGTTGAGATGAGTAAATGGATGATGATTTTGTGAAGGAAAAAAAGAGTAAAAATGGTGAAGAAATGTTACTGCATTCTTTTTGTGAAGGAGGGAGGAAGTAACGTGGAAAGGGAGGAGGAGGGTGTCCTTTATATTGACTTGAGTCGGGTTTCTAAAATGTAAGGAGCGGAAAAACTTAAAACGGGATTTACCAAGTAAACGTGAAATCTTTAGATTAAACAACTTAAGACGGAACTTAACGACATTTCTTAAAATAAAACTCACGAATTATAATTAAAAATATTATTAAATTCCGTAAACTACTTTTAAATTATTAAAATTACTTTTATAAAAATACGGGTTGTTACATTCGTGTTCCAATAATAAAAAAAAACTGTAAAACTTGTGTAGATGCACGTGTTTTAAAGAGGATTTCCAAATATTGTGTCCACTGATAACAGTTATATGCCGTGTGGTTCAATTGCTAATATAATCCAAGGAGTGCAGGAAAACACTAAAAGCCATATCTTCTATAACAATCTTATTTGAGAGTTCCTGTAATCGGATTGTGTTGACATATTTCAGCAGAGGCGTATCCAGGACTCGATCATAGGGGGTGCAAAAACTTAACAATTATTTCGACGATATGAACTAAAATTTAAACACAATAAAATCGTGAGGCCAGAGTAAAACACAAAATTTAAAAAATTGGTTCTCAATAATTCAATAAGGTATAAATAAAATAATTTGTATAAATTTGCAAGTATATAGCTCTTTAATGAGAAAAGAGTACATTTTATAATATAACTAGATTTCATGCCCGGGCGAAGCCCGGGTAATATCTTGACATGGTTTCACAGTTAATCCTCTAAAAATACTTCGCATAATAGGTATATATATAGAGAATAATTTAAGTATGATTGTTTTTTATGGCTAATGCAATATCAGATGTATCATCATCGGAACAACATGGAACGTTGAAAATGCATGAAACAACAATAGAAACGGAAACATGTACCACCAATTCAATGGCCTTGGAAAGACACTTACATATTACGCATCACTGTCAACATAATATTTTAACCACATATATTTTTATAATAATTTCTATACTTTTCATTTGAGCATCATCTTGAAGAAATTTTTTATCCAATATTTCTAATATATGAAGATAGTTAATGCTCGTATTCTTTTAATATTAACTCGTATTTTTTTTTACATTAGATCATATTCTTTTTTACTTTAGCTCATACTAGCGTAACACCCGTGAAAATTCACGGGTTGTTCAATTTTAATTTTGACGGGAAATGATCAATTAAAGTTGTTAGATATTCTAATAATATATGTGGTGTATATTTAAATATTTTAAAGAAAAATAAAAAAAGTATATCTATAATGTAACAGCCCATATTTTCGTAAAATCTAATTTAATCGTTTTTAAGTTTTTACGTAATGAAGTTAATATTTTAATAATTTAATTCGGAAATTTTTATGAAATAAATAAGATCCGTCTTAAGAACCTCCAGTTCTTAAGACGAATACAACTTGGCATAATTTAAATATCCGACTCAAGTATTTATTTCATATCCGGTTCTAAAATCCGTAACCGTTTTAAGTGAGTCGGAAAGGACAACTCATTGTACTTCTTAAACCCCTTAAGTCGACATTTCCCCTCCCTCAAGCTTCATTTCACTGTAAACTCAAATCTCACAAAACCTCCATTAATACTCTCTCCTTTTCAAGCTTTTCTCCATCATCCGCTCTCCAAATCGCGAAAGTAAGTACATTTTCGGAATCCTCGTTCGATTTCCAAGACATCCATCACTTTCATTTTTCATTTTGGCGACTTCGAAAAATAGGCTGTTTTGCCTTTAACTCGTTTTTAGTGTCTTTAAATCGTTTTCTTTGTTGTAGGAGTTGGTCTCGACGATCCCGACGTGGACTCTTACGTTGTAGAGGAGGATCGCCTGCCGGAATAAGCTTAAAGGTGACGATAATGAGAAACTCGGCCTATTTGTGAATATTAGCACTTTTGTTGTGTCTCTTATGTTGATTCTGATTTTATTCAAGTTCTATGGTTATTGGACTTAGTATCATGTTTAGGATGTATGATATGTGGAGAATTTATGATCCAAGATGTGGTTATGTGTTCCTTATTGCATTTTCAGTTTTTCCTAAATGGCGACGGATACTTGTTATTTCCACTTGAGGATTGTTATGGGGATTGTATGCTGATAAGATAGTAATATTTGATGATCATGATATTGGGCAAATCATGTTTGTAGTAGTTTCTGAAGTTACATGTCGATTTATGAAGTTTTGTGATGTTGCGGAAAATGCGTTTTTCGGTATCAGGCTCTCTGAGCCGGTCGACCGACCGGCCGCCGGTCGACCGGCCGAGAGAGCAAATAGGGTGTTTTCGAGATTTTTGGGAATTTGGCTTAGGACTGCCAGCCGGCCGACCGGCTGCCTGCCGACCGGCTGGTGGTCATTTGTGTAGTTCATGTTTTGCGAAAAACCTTAATAGCATGGGAGCCCAGCCGGCAGACCGGCCGCCTGCCAGCCGGCTGGGAGTGCATATGGGGATGGATACGATTTTAGTAAAGGCTAGGGAATGGGGTTCCCAGCCGGCCGACCGGCTGCCTGCCGACCGGCTGGGAGTCCTTCTTGGTGTTTCTCGGTTTTGCAAAGAGATGTAGGCTGAGGGATTGCCAGCCGGCCGACCGGCTGCCTGCCGACCGGCTGGGGATCCCTGTATGTCATTTTGGGTTTTTCGTAAATTGATCGTAACTTTTAAACGGTTTATCGGTTTTACTTGAAACTTGTTTTGTGTACCCGTGGCATGTATTTGAGGCCCCCGGTGTACGGGCAACGTTATATTGGGTTTGGGAATGAAGTGAGGATAGAGACCCCCCGGTCGGGTAACCGAAAGGGAAACCGGCTCTCCCTCGCCCTAGTTCCCGGAATCAATTGAATGTTGATTAGAGGTTTAAGAAGTTAGAACTATAGGTTAGTTTCTACCTTTAGTTGTTCAGTGGTTACAATGGTTGTCGCGTGGTGGGATATGTGTTAAGTTCACCTCTGGACCCACTACGTGTTTATATGTCGCGTGACGGGATATGTGTTAAGCTCACCTCTGGACCCGTTACGTGTTTTGCTTGGGCGTGTCAGGATATGTGTTAAGCTCACCTCTGGACCTGACACGTGATCGGTTGTCGTACACGGGATATGTGTTAAGTTCACCTCTGGACCCGTTGTGCGATGACTGTGTATTGGGATATGTGTTAAGTTCACCTCTGGACCCAATACATGTTTGTAGCATTGGGATATGTGTTAAGTTCACCTCTGGACCCTTTGCTTTTGGATGTTTAGGGATATGTGTTAAGTTCACCTCTGGACCCTTTACTTGATTAGATGTTGGGATATGTGTTAAGCTCACCTCTGGACCCGACATAGTGTAGTAATGGGATATGTGTTAAGTTCACCTCTGGACCCGTTGCTAGTGTTATGAATGTGTATCTGCTTGCCTAGATGATGGTACAGTGTCAGATATGCATGATGAGTTATGAATGTGTATCTGCTTGCCTAGATGATGGTACAGTGTCAGATATGCATGTCGAGTTGTTGATGTTACTTAGTTGTGGTTTAATCATCCAAGGCATTGGATGACTCTTAGTTCGGTTTCATAAATAATTGGATTGAAAGACCCCCCGACTGGGTAACCAGTAGGGAAACCGGCTCTCCTTCCTATTTGTTTATGAAGTTGGTTGAGAGCCGTGCATGGTAATCGCATGTTAGTAAGAGATCAGATGATGAGTTGTTTATGCTTCACATGTTGATATATGTTGGAGTATTCTGTATTGTTCTATATGTTACGTGTTGTCACAAAAGGTGGCTAGGAGAACTCTAGTCACTCCCCACTGATTGTGGCGTACATGTTTTTCATGTATGTAGGTACATGCTGGTTGGAGATGGGTTCACGAGAGCTAGCGAGTGATGATCCTGCTGTCATCATTGACTTACCTTATCGTTTAGCTGGACTCGTAGTTGTTACTTTTGTTTTGGTGCCGGTAGGGATGTTCCATCCCCGGCTGTTGTATATATTTCACTTCTGTACTTAGAACTGTTACTTATCTATTTCGGTTTTAGTTTCTGTTTCAGTAAGACTTCTCGCATGTTGTTTTATCTTCTAAAAGTTTTAATTCCGCTGCATTTTTGGTACTTTTATGTGTTTATATTTCCGCTTTCGCGAGGGGTTTTACAGTTGGTATCAGAGCATTATTGCTCCCGACGCACTCATGTGACCCCCAACCTTAACTTGACCAAATAAATAAATAATGAATGAGAGATGGGTAGATCTAAGGACTTATGTTGTAGTCTATTCGTGATTGCTAATTGCTAAGCTAATCCTTGTTTTCTCTTTTGAAGGATGGTGAGACCCAGAGCTGCTGATAACATTGTGCTGCAAGCAATTCAGCATTTGCTTGAGACTCAGAGACAGCAAGCGGGGAATGTTCCACCTCCTCCACCGCCGGGTGGCGAGACTAATCGTCCGGGTAGCTTTTCCTGGATTGCCTCTCAGATGTCCCGAAGCCATGTTAGGACCTACGGAGGCGAGGCTGACCCAGTAGCCCTCACAGAGTGGTTCAGAGAGATGGAAAAGAGCTTCACCTTATACTCAGTCGTTAGGGAGGATAGAGTGCGTTTAGCCGCTCACTTCCTGACATTGGAGGCTGACCGTTGGTGGGCGTTGACTGGACCTACCGCTGTTCTTGACCCGATGTTCGATTGGGAGGCTTTCAAAGACAGGCTCGAGGCGAGGTTCTATCCCAAGGAGTTGAGATCGCAGAGGTTGAAAGAATTTATGGATTTGAAGCAAGGCAAGATGACCGTTCAAGAATTCACTGACAAGTTCAACCAGTTAGCTCACTTTGCATCGAGATTTGTTCGTGATGAGGCTGAGAGAGTGTATTTCTACCGTGGGAAGCTAGGGCCGAGGATTGAGAGTATGGTTCGTCGTGACTCTACTTCTTTTGTGGAGGTGTATGACGATGCCATTTGGGCCGAGGGTTCTATTCGTGCCATTGATGCTGAGACTCGTGCCGCTACTTCTAGTGTGACTTCTCACCAGAGATCCGTGTACCAGGGGAAGAGACCATTTGTTCCTTCTACTTCTTCGCCTTCTTCTCAGAAGAAGCGTTTTGAGAGGTTCTCTGCTCCGGTTGCTAAGACCTTTGTTCACACCGACACATCTCCGAGTGTTTGCCACCGTTGTGGTAAACCTTCTCATCCGGGTTTTGACTGTTTCAAGAATGCCTATAAGTGTTTCACTTGTAATGGATTTGGGCATCGATCGTATGAGTGTCCTGAGAGGAACACCGCACTTGGCAAGGCTGCCACTGCTGCTGCAGCGACTAAAGGAGGGAAGCCGAAAGGGAAGATTTTTGTGATGACTAGGGCTGAGGCTGAGGCGCATCCTGACATTGTTGCCGGTATATTTTCTGTTCTTGGCGCTGAGTGCCTTATTTTATTCGATACTGGAGCTTCTTTGTCATTTATATCGACTCAGTTCGCCGACCGTCTAGCTCTTGAGTCTTCATTGGTTGAGGAGACTTCTATTTCCTTACCTTCTGGAGACGTATTTGCCTGCTCTTCGTCCCATAGGGATGTTCCTATTGTTATTGGTCAAGCCACATTTCCAGCGGACTTACTGAGATTTCCTCTCGAGGAGTTTGACATTATCCTCGGTATGGATTGGTTATCGCGATACCATGCTCGCTTCGAGTGTCGCGACCAGAAAATCTGCTTGAGGAGTTCTTCAGGAGTTCGTGTTTCCTATAGGGGAACTCGCCCTCAAAAGGGTGTTCGTGTAATTTCTTCGATGAAAGCATCTCATCTTCTTAGGAAGGGTTGCCAAGCCTTCCTGTGTGTTGTTACAGCTGCTAAACCATCGCTACCGAAGCTTGAAGACGTAGCCATTGTTTGTGAGTATCCAGATGTGTTCCCAGATGACTTGCCAGGGATACCACCAGAGAGAGATGTGGAGTTTACTATTGAGCTTGTTCCAGGTACCGGACCGATTTCCAAAGCTCCTTACCGTATGGCTCCGCCAGAGTTGAAAGAGTTGAAGCAGCAATTGGAAGAGATGATCGAGAAAGGTTTCATTAGACCTAGTGCTTCTCCGTGGGGTGCTCCTGTGTTGTTCGTTAAGAAGAAAGATGGTTCCATGAGATTGTGCATTGACTATAGAGAGCTGAACCGAGTGACCGTGAAGAACCGATATCCTTTGCCTAGGATAGATGATTTGTTTGATCAGTTGAGAGGTGCTTCGAGGTTTTCTAAGATTGATCTTCGATCAGGTTATCATCAGATTCCAGTGAGAGAGACTGATATTGCAAAGACTGCTTTTCGTACCAGATATGGGCATTTTGAGTTCGTGGTTATGCCATTTGGGTTGACTAATGCACCGGCGATATTTATGGATCAGATGAACCGTACCTTCAGTGAATATCTTGACACTTGTGTAGTGGTTTTCATTGATGACATCTTGATATATTCGAAGACCGATGAGGAACATGCTGAGCATCTTCGATTGATTCTAGGGATTCTGCGCAGACAGAAATGGTTCGCAAAGTTTTCGAAGTGTGAATTTTGGCTCTCGAAGGTTGCCTTTTTAGGACATGTGATATCCAGCGAGGGTGTGATGGTAGATCCCGCGAAGATAGAGGCTGTGGTTGATTGGGAGAGTCCTAAGGATGTTGGAGAGATCCGTAGCTTTTTGGGTTTGGCTGGTTATTACCGTAGATTCGTTGAGGATTTCTCGAGATTGGCTCGCCCGATGACTCAGTTACTGAAGAAAGAAGCTAAATTTGTGTGGACCGACAAGTGTGAGAGTTCTTTCCAGGAGTTGAAGACCAGATTGACTTCCGCCCCCGTGTTAGCTTTGCCAGAGATCGGAGTGGATTTTGATGTGTATTGTGATGCTTCGATGTTAGGGCTTGGATGCGTATTGATGCAGGGTGGTAAGGTGATAGCCTACTCGTCTAGACAGTTGAGAGTTCATGAGGTGAACTATCCGACACATGATTTGGAGTTAGCCGCTGTTGTTCATGCTTTGAAGATGTGGCGTCATTACCTAATGGGATCTCATTGCCGCATTTTCACCGATCATAAGAGCTTAAAGTACATTTTCACTCAGAAAGACCTTAACATGAGACAGAGACGTTGGCTAGAGTTGGTGAAAGACTACGACATTGAGTTGTTATATCATGAGGGAAAAGCCAATGTAGTTGCTGATGCGCTTAGCCGCAAGACTTCTCATTCGATGAGTGCCATGAGAGTGTTGCCCGATGAGTTGTGTTCCGAGTTCCGGAAGCTGAGATTAGAGATGGTGGGTAGTGGTTTTGATTGGTTATCCGCTATGACTGCCGAGCCGTCTTTATATTGGGAGATTCGCCAGAGTTTGCCTTTAGATGCCGAATTCAAGAAGTTCGAGGCTAAGATTTCGAGTGGTGTTGCACCCGACTTGGTGATTGATGCTGATGGTTTCCTTAGGTTCCGTGGTAGGATGTATGTTCCTGTCGTGCCAGATTTGAGGAAGAGGATTCTTGATGAGGCTCATTTGTCTCCGTATTCCGTTCATCCAGGTGGAGACAAGATGCACAAGGATTTGAGGCTTATGTTTTGGTGGCCTGGTATGAAGAAGGAGATCTTGGATTATGTTAGTAGGTGCTTGACTTGTCAACAAGTCAAGATAGAGCATAGGAGACCTGGTGGTCTGCTACAGCCGCTTCCCATTCCTCAGTGGAAGTGGGAGTGCATATCTATGGATTTTGTCACTGCTTTGCCTAAGACCGTGGGAGGCAAGGATGCGATTTGGGTTATTGTCGATCGTCTAACTAAGTGTGCCAGATTCGTGCCGATCAGAGAGACTTGGGATATGGATCGTTTAGCCAGGGCTTATATTGCTGAGATAGTCCGATATCATGGTGTCCCGAGGGAGATAGTTTCAGATCGTGATCCGAGGTTTTGTTCCAGGTTCTGGAAGGCTTTGCAGGAGGCTATGGGTAGCCGTTTGTTGATGAGTACTGCTTTTCATGCCGCGACCGATGGTCAGTCCGAGAGGACCATACAGACATTAGAGGATTTGCTCCGTGCTTGTGCCCTTGATTTTCAGAGTTCTTGGGAGCAGTGTTTGCCGTTGGTAGAGTTTTCTTACAACAACAGTTATCATGCTTCCATTGGTATGGCTCCGTACGAGGCTCTTTATGGTAGGAAGTGCCGTAGTCCGATTTGTTGGGATCAGGCTAGTGATGTTCGTGACCTAGGACCGGATCAGTTAGCTGTTACTATTGATCAGGTTCAGCTTATCAGAGGTAGGATGAAGGCCGCACAGGACCGGCAGAAATCCTATGCTGATGTTCGCCGTAGACCCTTAGAGTTTGAGGTGGGTGATCGAGTTTTCTTGAGAGTTTCTCCGATGAAAGGTGTCAAAAGGTTTGGAGTTAAGGGCAAGTTGAGCCCTAAGTATATTGGACCGTTTGAGATCGTGAAGAGGATTGGTGCTGCTGCTTACCGATTGGACTTGCCTCCTAGTTTGGGCAAGGTTCATAGCGTTTTTCATGTTTCCCAGCTCCGTAGGTATGTTAGTGACCCGAGTCATGTTTTGCCTAGAGAGATCGAGAACTTGGAGCCGAGTCTTGCTTTCGAGGAGCGTCCAGTGAAGATCCTTGACCGTCAGGAGAGGAAGCTTAGGAGCAAGGTGGTGCCCTTGGTGAAGATTCTATGGCGTTGCGGTGATGTCGAGGAGCAGACTTGGGAGACTGAGGCTTCGATGCGTGCTGCGCATCCTTTCTTATTCGATTGAGGTATAGTAGATAGATTTATATCCGTTCGAGTTTCGAGGACGAAACTTTTTGAAGTTGGGGTGATTGTAACAGCCCATATTTTCGTAAAATCTAATTTAATCGTTTTTAAGTTTTTACGTAATGAAGTTAATATTTTAATAATTTAATTCGGAAATTTTTATGAAATAAATAAGATCCGTCTTAAGAACCTCCAGTTCTTAAGACGAATACAACTTGGCATAATTTAAATATCCGACTCAAGTATTTATTTCATATCCGGTTCTAAAATCCGTAACCGTTTTAAGTGAGTCGGAAAGGACAACTCATTGTACTTCTTAAACCCCTTAAGTCGACATTTCCCCTCCCTCAAGCTTCATTTCACTGTAAACTCAAATCTCACAAAACCTCCATTAATACTCTCTCCTTTTCAAGCTTTTCTCCATCATCCGCTCTCCAAATCGCGAAAGTAAGTACATTTTCGGAATCCTCGTTCGATTTCCAAGACATCCATCACTTTCATTTTTCATTTTGGCGACTTCGAAAAATAGGCTGTTTTGCCTTTAACTCGTTTTTAGTGTCTTTAAATCGTTTTCTTTGTTGTAGGAGTTGGTCTCGACGATCCCGACGTGGACTCTTACGTTGTAGAGGAGGATCGCCTGCCGGAATAAGCTTAAAGGTGACGATAATGAGAAACTCGGCCTATTTGTGAATATTAGCACTTTTGTTGTGTCTCTTATGTTGATTCTGATTTTATTCAAGTTCTATGGTTATTGGACTTAGTATCATGTTTAGGATGTATGATATGTGGAGAATTTATGATCCAAGATGTGGTTATGTGTTCCTTATTGCATTTTCAGTTTTTCCTAAATGGCGACGGATACTTGTTATTTCCACTTGAGGATTGTTATGGGGATTGTATGCTGATAAGATAGTAATATTTGATGATCATGATATTGGGCAAATCATGTTTGTAGTAGTTTCTGAAGTTACATGTCGATTTATGAAGTTTTGTGATGTTGCGGAAAATGCGTTTTTCGGTATCAGGCTCTCTGAGCCGGTCGACCGACCGGCCGCCGGTCGACCGGCCGAGAGAGCAAATAGGGTGTTTTCGAGATTTTTGGGAATTTGGCTTAGGACTGCCAGCCGGCCGACCGGCTGCCTGCCGACCGGCTGGTGGTCATTTGTGTAGTTCATGTTTTGCGAAAAACCTTAATAGCATGGGAGCCCAGCCGGCAGACCGGCCGCCTGCCAGCCGGCTGGGAGTGCATATGGGGATGGATACGATTTTAGTAAAGGCTAGGGAATGGGGTTCCCAGCCGGCCGACCGGCTGCCTGCCGACCGGCTGGGAGTCCTTCTTGGTGTTTCTCGGTTTTGCAAAGAGATGTAGGCTGAGGGATTGCCAGCCGGCCGACCGGCTGCCTGCCGACCGGCTGGGGATCCCTGTATGTCATTTTGGGTTTTTCGTAAATTGATCGTAACTTTTAAACGGTTTATCGGTTTTACTTGAAACTTGTTTTGTGTACCCGTGGCATGTATTTGAGGCCCCCGGTGTACGGGCAACGTTATATTGGGTTTGGGAATGAAGTGAGGATAGAGACCCCCCGGTCGGGTAACCGAAAGGGAAACCGGCTCTCCCTCGCCCTAGTTCCCGGAATCAATTGAATGTTGATTAGAGGTTTAAGAAGTTAGAACTATAGGTTAGTTTCTACCTTTAGTTGTTCAGTGGTTACAATGGTTGTCGCGTGGTGGGATATGTGTTAAGTTCACCTCTGGACCCACTACGTGTTTATATGTCGCGTGACGGGATATGTGTTAAGCTCACCTCTGGACCCGTTACGTGTTTTGCTTGGGCGTGTCAGGATATGTGTTAAGCTCACCTCTGGACCTGACACGTGATCGGTTGTCGTACACGGGATATGTGTTAAGTTCACCTCTGGACCCGTTGTGCGATGACTGTGTATTGGGATATGTGTTAAGTTCACCTCTGGACCCAATACATGTTTGTAGCATTGGGATATGTGTTAAGTTCACCTCTGGACCCTTTGCTTTTGGATGTTTAGGGATATGTGTTAAGTTCACCTCTGGACCCTTTACTTGATTAGATGTTGGGATATGTGTTAAGCTCACCTCTGGACCCGACATAGTGTAGTAATGGGATATGTGTTAAGTTCACCTCTGGACCCGTTGCTAGTGTTATGAATGTGTATCTGCTTGCCTAGATGATGGTACAGTGTCAGATATGCATGATGAGTTATGAATGTGTATCTGCTTGCCTAGATGATGGTACAGTGTCAGATATGCATGTCGAGTTGTTGATGTTACTTAGTTGTGGTTTAATCATCCAAGGCATTGGATGACTCTTAGTTCGGTTTCATAAATAATTGGATTGAAAGACCCCCCGACTGGGTAACCAGTAGGGAAACCGGCTCTCCTTCCTATTTGTTTATGAAGTTGGTTGAGAGCCGTGCATGGTAATCGCATGTTAGTAAGAGATCAGATGATGAGTTGTTTATGCTTCACATGTTGATATATGTTGGAGTATTCTGTATTGTTCTATATGTTACGTGTTGTCACAAAAGGTGGCTAGGAGAACTCTAGTCACTCCCCACTGATTGTGGCGTACATGTTTTTCATGTATGTAGGTACATGCTGGTTGGAGATGGGTTCACGAGAGCTAGCGAGTGATGATCCTGCTGTCATCATTGACTTACCTTATCGTTTAGCTGGACTCGTAGTTGTTACTTTTGTTTTGGTGCCGGTAGGGATGTTCCATCCCCGGCTGTTGTATATATTTCACTTCTGTACTTAGAACTGTTACTTATCTATTTCGGTTTTAGTTTCTGTTTCAGTAAGACTTCTCGCATGTTGTTTTATCTTCTAAAAGTTTTAATTCCGCTGCATTTTTGGTACTTTTATGTGTTTATATTTCCGCTTTCGCGAGGGGTTTTACATATAACATAAGATATATAAGAACATGTTGACATTAAAAGTTTGACGTATAACTTAAAAAGCGTAAAATATAATTAAAAAATGTAAATTTATAACTTTCCAATAAAATGAGGTTTTAGTAATAGAATAGAAAAATATATAGGGGTGAAAAAGATTAAGTGAGATAAAATAAGATTTAGAAAAGAGAAAGAATAAAAGATAAATAAGGTAAAAAAGAGAAATTTAAGTAATTATATGGTTAAAATATTAATTAATAAGTTGGTATTTAATAGAAGCTGACATGGCTGTTATTATTCACGTTATTGGCCGAAAAAAACTGAAATTATGAGGTTGAATGAGAGAGCTCCGTTAGCCTAATTCTGAAACCTGGTTGCGCCACATCAGCAGTTTTACATTTTGCTTTTATATATATAATGCTTTTTATCTTAATAGCTCGTATTATTATCTTATTATCTTATTAGCTCGTATAGTCTCGTATTCTTATCTTAATAGCTCGTATTCTTATCTTATTAGCCCGTATTTTTCTTACATTGTCTCATATTCTTTTTATATTAACCTGTATTCTTATATGCTCGTATTTGTAAGATCTTGATCCTCTAATATGCTCGTATGTTTGTTTTTACATTAGCTCGTATTCTTATCTTAATAGCTCGTATTTTTTTTCCATTAGCTCGTATTCTTAGTTTAATATCTCTATTAGCTCGCATTCTTACATTAATAACTCGCCTTCTTGTGTGCCCGTATTTTGTAGTTCGGAATTCTCTTATGTTATTATTTCTTTTACATTAGCTCGTATTCTTTTAATTATATCTCATAATCTTAAGTGTCTATTATATCATGAAATTTAACGTATTGCAAATCTGGTTCTATTTTTTAGCTCCAGAAGTGTTTTAATTAGCTCGTGTTTTCGCATTCTGTTTATATTAGCTCGTATTATCATCTTAATAGGCTATATTCTTATGTGTTTGTATATTTAAGTCCGTGGTCCTTTTAATATCATGTTCGTATTCATTTGTGCTCATATTTTAAAGCTCGTCTTATGTTAATAGCTCGTATTGTTTTTTCATTAGCTCGTATTCATTTGTGATCGTATTTTAAAGCCCGTCTTATCTTAATAGATCGTATTGTTTTACATTAGCTCGTATTTTTAGCTTAATAGCTCGTATTCTTTTTATATTAGCTTGTATTCTTAGGTTAATAACTCGCATTGTTTTGTGCTCGTATTTTTTAGTTCGTGATTCTCTTAACCTCGTATTCTTTTTACATAAACTTATATTCTTATGTGTTTGTATTCTGTAGCTCGTATTTTTTAATTTTATCTCGTAAACTTAAGTACTTAATATATTCATCAATATATCTATTTATGTTTTTAATTAAACAAGAGAAGGGAAACAAAAAATTATACCATAACTCCACGGTAGCCAAAACTCTTAATTTACTATTAATTATTTTTATTAACTAATTAAATAATTAACCAACTGATATTTTATTACTATTTAATTATCTTTTTATTTATATACTTAATTTATTTAACCAAAGTAATAGTTAAAGTAATCGCTCCAAAAACAATAATTATACAACTGATATTTTATTACCATTTAATTATCTTTTTATTTATATACTTAATTTATTTAACCAAAGTAATAGTCAATGAAATTACTCTAAAACAATAGCTAATGAAATCAATTACTTTATTAACTAATTCAATTATTAGCCAACTGATATTTTATTACTATTTAATTATATTTTTATTTATATACTTGATTTATTTAACAAAGTAATAGCCAATGTAATCGCTCTAAAACAATAATTATCTAACTGATATTTCACTACTACAGAAAGCCTTAAGGACATCGGACTTTTATGGACAAGGACATCGGATTAGCAACCGATGTAGAGTTCACTGATATCCATTATGGGTGTTAAGGACATCGGTTGTGCAACCGATGTCCATTTGGTAATGCACATCGGATGTTTCAAAAGTCTGATGTCCATCATCCTTATGCACATCAGACTTTAGCTAACATCTGATGTCCATATGTTATTGCACATCGGAGATTTAATAAATCTGATGTCCTTCATTCTTATGCATATCATTCTGTAGCTCACATCTGATGTCCTTCATATGTATGCACATCGGAGGTGTAATATGTCTGATGTCCTTAATATGTATGCACATCGGAGGTTTAATATGTCTGATGTCCTTCATATGTATGCACATCATTTTTTGCTGTAATCTGATGTCCATTTATGTTTTGTACATCGGTTGTTGACCGAAGCCCATGTGCATTACAAGTTAATATACATCATACTATTGAATAAACCGCTGTCCTTGATGTTGCCTTTTTTAAAAAAAAAAGCTAATATTGATGGTAATTTGTACCACCAGTATACATTATTCAGATGCCAGCCAGACTGCCATACCATCAACCAAACAAACACAAATTCAAAGCGAAGCACGACAAAGTCGTTCGTCTTTCATTAAACATGGACAAAGCAAATCACGACAAAGGTCGGTCGTCTTTCATATACATTATCCAAAATCATCAACTAACCAAATATATAGGGTTATCTGTCATTTTAGACGACATCCAAAATAGTCTAGAGATCACAAGTTTAACAACTAACCAAACATCGGCTTAGTTTGCAAAATCAAAGTACGTACTACGTTACTAGCTAGAAAGACTATGCATTTAGAAAATAGTCCGCCCACAAGTCCCTGGCCTCGTCGATTTCTTCTTGGGAATATGGCAGTCGGTGTTTGAAAACCTGTAAATAATACACAAAATTCTAGCTTTAATAATAATACAAATTAATTAACAAGTGATACGGATAATACCATATGGCACCGGATTGGGAGCTATTAGTTATTACTACATTGCATCATGTCGTGCATGGGTACAAGTGTAGTAGTGTACAACGGCTACAACGGCCATGCACACGATACAAGTGTAGAAGTCGTGTGCAATGGCAAGTGACTGTCAAAGATAGTGATTAGTGACCAAAGAGCTTTCGTAGGGGGGTAGAGGGGAAATGTTCATACATACATGATACATTCAGCCATGCTCAATCGATGAGGGAGGCGGTAAACTAATCTACCTTACATACACCACATTGATTATTACACAGCATCCAGATAAACCCTTTGAGAGGCTTTGCATATCTTACACCTCTAAACATTGCATAGAGACTTGATATACAAAATTCGATGATTATATCCTAGACCGTTCATAAAAGCATACTCACCCGAACTCCAAAGCAGTTTACAAATCACAAATCACAATTCATTAACTAAACACAACTAACATATGGCACCGGATTGGGAATCAAGCACGTTTATGAAAATATTTACGAGTTTTATAGTGGAAGGATAATCTGACCTCTTCGATAGGTGCAGTCGGATTAGCTCGAGTGACTATTTCTAGCATGTACCTCATTACGTAGTACCCGCATTCAATGTCACCTTGCTGACGCGCACACTGCAAAGAGATAACGACAAATTAAACCAAAATGTTCTTTACTAATATAATTGATGATTATTAGGCTGTCCTATCTAGTAAACAGTTAACAAATTACCAGTGTTTTCAGCCATGTTGGTGTTTGAGAACTCATTCTTGACCCACCATTGAAGCCGTAAATTCTTACAGATCTATACAAATGTTTCAATAAATAATTGTCAGCCACATTATTGGTTCCATCAAGTTGATTACGTATTAATTAATAGTTGAACTTACGAATTAATTAAAGTTTTCAACTTTGAAGGCGCTGAATTTCCAAGTGAGTCAAACCAGTAAATTTTATTATGCTCTACAATGTCAAATACAAGGAGCATCTAATGATCCCTGCAAATAATTTGTAATGTATAATTAACATGAAAATCGGTAATCATTAAGCAAGGTAAAGGTGATCGGGTATATGTACTTATTGTTCGAAATATGGAGGCAATTCATCATCCACTTCATCCGTTGCTACCTTACCCACAAACTGCTTCTTACCATGAAGGACAATCGACCTACTCGCATCCGCTGGATCTTTAATATAAAAGATTTGCCTTGCTTGACTAGCCATAATGAACGGCTCTGATTTGTACCCTTCTCGTGCAAAATCAACCTAAGTGAATCCCATCTTATCAACTCGAACACCCCTATTATGATCAACCCACATACAACGGAAAACAGGTATCCTAAACTCAACATAGTCTAGCTCCCAAATTTCTTTAATGACCCCAAAATATGGCTGAGTACTAGCAACACTCGTTGACATAGCCATCAAAGCCACTCCACTATTTTGCATAGTACTTCTATCATCTTAATCCTTAGTGTAAAACGAATACCCATTGATGTCATAACCTTGATAGGTTAAAACATTCACAGCAGGTCCATGGGCTAACCACCTTACCTCATCAGATACTTTTTCACGGTCATTTTCCAGCTCAATATCTACCTCCTTCCCGAACCATTTAACAAATGCGCGATTATGCTCCATTGCTAACCACCTTTCTCCTTTCAAAGGGTTTTGAGCACTTAAAAGGGTTTGATGCTTCTCTAGATACGGATGCACATCGACCATGTGTTGGAGAATATATAAGTGAGCTTGATCAAGGATTTGTCGATCAACAGTGACTACATTTCTTCCCAAAGTACCCTGTCCCTCTATTCTTCCTTCATGTCGAGATGTCGGAAGCCCAATAGATTCAACATCGGACAGGTAGTCATTAACAAACTCAAGCGCCTCTTCTGCCACATACCCCTGAATCATACAACCCTCTGGCCTGTTTTGATTTCTTACATAGGCAGCTAAGGGTTTCATATATCGCTCAAAGGGATACATATTTCTTAAAAATGCAGGTCCACAAATCTTAATTTCCCTCACCAAATGTACTACTAGGTGCTGCATTATATCGAAAAAGGAAGGAGGGAAAAACATCTCAAGTTCACACATAGTAGTAATAAGATCTCGTTGTAATGTATTCAAGGTATCCGAGTCAACAACTTTGGTAAATATTGAATTGAAGAAATAACAAAGTCTAATAATAGCTATCCGAACATGATTAGGCAGAACTCCACGAATCGCTACTGGAAGTAATTGTTGCATTAAAACATGACAATCATGTGATTTCAAACCAACCAATTTTAACTCCGCCATATTTACAAAATTACTTATGTTTGAAGAATAGCCTTGAGGTACCTTCACCCCATGTAAACATTCACACACACTTTGTTTCTCATGTCGTGACAAAGTAAAACAAGCCGGAGGTAAATAGGTTCTTGACCCTCTAATTTCTGGTGCTAATTCTGGTCGTATTTTTTGAGCAACCATATCTTCTCTAGCTTTGACACCATCTTTGGTTTTACTAGGGATGTTGAGAAGTGTGCCAATAAGGCTTTCACAAACATTTTTCTCCACATGCATGACATCAATACAATGTCTCACCGACAAATGTTTCCAATATGGTTAATCCCAAAATATAGACCTCTTTTTGTATAATGTACCATTATTTGGCCTCTTATATGGCTTACCAAAATTATTTTCAATGTTTTTCACTTTCTCATAAACCTCTTTCCCACTCAAAATTTTTAGAGGGTTTCTAAGTTCTTGTTTCCCATTAAATGGCTTCATTTTTTTCCTATAAGGGTGTGAGCGGTGGAGCAACCTTCGGTTACAAAGGTAGACATTCTTTCCTCCATGAACTAAACGATCGGAAACTGTATCCTCCTCACAAATTGGGCAGGCTTTAGCCCCTTTCACCGTATAACCAGATAGGTTACCGTATGCCGGGAAATCATTAATGGTGCAAAAGATCATGGCACGCAGGTTAAAAGTCTCACGACGATATGCATCATATACCTCTACCCCTTCATCCCACAATAACTTCAAATCATCGATCAATGGTTCTAGGTAAACATCTATATCATTTCCAGGTTGCTTAGGCCCCGAAATAAATAGTGACAACATAAGATATTTACGCTTCATGCATAACCAGGGAGGCAGATTATAAATTGTTAGCAAAACCGGCCACGTACTCCACTGACTACTAAGATTACCAAACGGATTCATACCATCCGTACATAGTCCAAGCCTTAAATTTCTAGCCTCGGTTCCAAATTCAGGAAATATATGGTCTATGGTTTTCCACTGAGTTGAATCAGCCGGATGACGAATTTTGTCATCTAATATTCTACCATCACCATCAGCATGCCACACTAAGTTTTTCGCATCTTTCAACTTCGCAAATAGTCGTCTAAATCTAGGGATAATAAGAAGATACCACAAGACTTTAGCAGGGACTCCTTCTTTTTGGGAATTTTTTTTCGACAACTTGTAACGTAAAGACCCACACTTTGGACATTTGTCTAAATCTTTATAATCTTTTCGAAATAAAATGCAATCTTTCGGACATGCATGTATCTTTACATAATCAACTCCCATTGGACACAAAATCTTCTTAGCATCATAAGTATGCTTAGGGAGTTCATTGCCATCTGGGAAAATCTTACCCAACAACTCAAGCAAACTTGTGAAACTCTTATCACTCCAACCATTTTTCGCCTTCAAACTATATAATTTTAAAGTTGCGGAAAGACGACTGAAAGTTGAACCTGGGTATAGGGGTTTAATTGCATCACCAAATAGATTATCAAACACCTCAATTTCATCCGGGTCTTGGGTGGATTGTTTCAAATCATTAAGAAGATCGTCTACTCTATCAAAATTTTCATCCTCTCCCTCGAAGTCGCTTTCATCCTCTAAATTACTAAACAAAGTTGGCAACACATCCTCCCCATGCCAAATCCATCTTGTATAACTTTTATCAATACCATTGCATAAAAGGTGACTTTTCAAATCTACAGCGTCAAGGTACTGATTATTACCACATTTAACACATGGACAAAAAATTTGTTCGACATCCTCCGCATTATTAACAGCATGTCTAACAAATTCTTCCACCCCTTTACTATATCTAGGATATAAACGATCGGCAAACATCCATTCACGATCCATAATCCCAATCTGCGGATGAAATTGAGGTGTTATTAATACACTTTCGAAATTAATTCCCTAAAATAAATGGTTAAGAGCTCAGCCAAGGTTTTGACCTATCAGCAAGACCGAATTTTGTAACAGAATTAGAACAACTCGAAGCCCAAATGGTTATATAGCAATGACTATTAATAAAAGTAAGGGTTGTTAAACTAAGCTAAGAAAATAAGGAGTCCAGGGAGAATTAGAGGGAATAAATAACATATGTTGTTATGCTGAAAGGTTTTGAAATTATGTAATTCGAAATTAATCTATGTTAAGCTGATGGTTCGTTAAAGCTAAAACCTTAAAACGCTAGTTTTTTGTTAATGCTGAAATACGACTATGATCAAATAAATACTGTGGTAAATTGGTAATGTGAAAAACTATTTTACAAAAGTCGTTTCTGAGTAGTCATCTTAACCATACGGCGTACAAAATAAATCAAACACAAAGCCTTCAAATGACCACCAAATAGGCAATTACCATAAAACTCGCAACAAAAAAGATCCAAAATCATTGTAAGTGAGCCACTAACAACCAGAATAAAGAGCATACATACACAAGTTTGCTAAATTAGACATACTTACACAAGTTTATTTTTCCGACCAAATGTATAATATGCATCAAACAGAACTATAAATGAAGGCTGTATATAGAATACATCATAAGAGTTTGATTTTGGAACTTTAGCCAATACCCCTCACATTTGGCCGAAATTTGACAAATGCGTGTATCCCTTTTCTAAATCTGTTTTTGTAGATTTAAGTTAATGGAGAGAATGCAGCACCTCTTTACAAGTTCCTGAAACTAGGAAAATGCAGCACCTCTTGACTAATGCGTGTATCCCTTCATTTGTCTAACAGTATGATATCAGGAAGCTGCTTGGATTTGCTTAAACATTCACGTTTACGGGGTTGCTAAATGTAATTGCTAAATATAATAGGAAGCATCTGATCAAGTTACGGGGCTATTATGCTAAGTTTGTCGGTATTGTTGTGTAAAGAAGGGTTTGATTTGAAGTTCGCATTGCTGTGTATCTGAACTCTAAAGCGGGATTATGTGGTTCGGAGTTCTACGCCTACTTACATATAGGGTATTATTTACAAGTTGACGTGAAGAGCAGGGTGAATGCCAATTTAATCGTAAACCCAAAATTATTAATCGTAAACCCTAATTAAACCCCAATTTAATCGTAAACCCAGAATTATTAATCGTAAACCCCCAATTTAAACCCTAATTAAACCCCCAATTTAAACCCTAATTAAACCCCCAATTTAAACCCTAATTAAACCCCCAATTTCAATTCCATCGTTCAATCATCAGTTCGTGATTCATCAAAATAACAAAACAAATACAGAAAATAACCAATTTAACTAAGAAAAATAATTAATTTAACTAAGAAAATTACCTGAAGAATGAACGAACTGAATGAATGACGAACTGAACGAAGGACGAACGAAGGACGAACTGAATGAACGAACGAAGGACGAACTGTTGAATAATGATAATGAACGATGACAGCAGAAGTCGATGAACAAGTTGTATGTATGTTTGACGGGAGGCGATGAACTATTGATTACCTGAAGATTTTTTTTTCACGGGAGGCGATGAAGTACTGTTGATTTTATGTTTTTGGTAATTTTAATATGAACTCTGTATGTTGTACGAAGTATATATGTATTATGAATAGTATATATATGTTTATTTAATTAATTTCATGATCTGATGAGCGAGCTAGGGTTGTTTTGCGCCTAATTTTTCAACAACAATTCACATCGGATTAAATAAATAACTGATGTTCTTCATCAATTAATGTACATGGGTTGTCATTTAGTCTGATGTGCATTAAAATCAATACTTAAGGACATAGGTTTGAATTAGAAACCGATGTCCTTTACTTAATAAGGACATCAGATTTTTTTAAACAACTGATGTGCAAATTAATTACATCAGATTTTTCAAAAATCTGATGTCCATTAGCCGATGTCCTTAAGGGTTTCTGTAGTAGTGTTTTATTACTATTTTATTATATTTTTATCTATATACTTAATTTATTTAACCAAAGTAATAGCCAATGAAATTGCTCCAAAACAACAGCCAATGAAATCAATTATTTTGTTCACTAATTCAATAATTATCCAACAGATATTTTATTAATATTTAGTTATCTTTTTATTTATATAATTAATTTATTTAAACAAAGTAATAGCCAATGTAATCGCTCTAAAAACAATAATTATCTAACTGATATTTTATTATTATTTGATTATATTTTTATTTATATACTTAATTTATTTAACCAAAGTAATAGCCAATGAAATTGCTCCAAAAAAATAGCCAATGAAATCAATTATTTTGTTAACTAATTCAATAATTATCCAACAAATATTTTATTATTATCTAGTTATCTTTTTATTTATATAATTAATTTATTTAACCAAAGTAATATCCAATGTAATCGCTCTAAAAACAATAATTATCCAACTGATATTTTATTACTATTTAATTATATTTTTATTTATATACTTAATTTATTTAACCAAAGTAATAGCCAATGAAATTACTCTAAAACAATAGCCAATAAAATCGCTCGAAAAGTTTCTCTTTTAAGTATATATATTGATCCAGATAATTGGAAGTCGAACCCGTGACCAAATTTGTAGAATTTCAGTATCTAACCACTACACCACCAAATATTTGATGAATCTTATAGCAACTACTTTATAAATATTTTCGGGCAAAGGGGGTGCAGGTGAACCCCCTGCACCCCCCTAAAAACGCCACTGTATTTCAGTATTTTGTTACTAACTTATATATGATCAACTGAGCCCCACCACCGCTCAATCCCCTAACCGTACAGGTTATCATTTTTCATTTTCCGAACAATTTCCAAAAGAAATGAGAGATAACTTTAAAAACAATAACTTTTTAATGATTTTGAGTGGCTCATTGGATTAAGGAAATAAAGGGGCCCACTTTTTTTTTTTACAATGAATTAATTACTTTTACCTAAATTTAGAATTAATTTTCCTCATTTCCTCATTCCTCTTCCCATAATTTTCGAATTAATTTTCTTATTTCTTATTTATATTAGGTAATATTGTTATATGATTTACATATAAAATACGATATATAATCAAAATATTGTTAATTGAAAATATAAATAACGGTCCAATATACACAAAAATGATTCAATTAAAAGTCTTATATTTTGTAATACATTCGGCTTACATTTCGCCATTGTCGTAATAAAATTTAAACTTCAAACTAAAAAAATCATATTCTGAATGCTACATTTAATAAATTCCTTTTATTAATAAGGACCGGGTTGCATATTAACAATTAATAATAATACTAATAAAATAAACTCGAAATCTTAATACTATCAAATATAAAGATTTGAAGAGATTATGATGGACTGCTTAAAATTAACAGTCTAAAAGAATTTTCTTATCCGTCATACCTCCACTGCAAAAAAAATTCTATTATTTTTATTTAAAGGATAAGTTGTTTAAGGGGTAAGTTATACTAGTACAATACAATTTATTATCTATTTTACATGGTTCAGATTTATTTCATAAAATTTGATTATTTCCGTTAATAATATTAAAATTGAAAACTAATTTCAATTTACAATAATCTTTAAAAAAAAAAAATTAATTAATTCAATACTAATAAATTAATTATTTGGCGTCAAAATCATCATCGGATTGATAATTTATATATTTCGCATTTAAATTCATATTGAATTATATTTGCACTAATATTCACGAAGTTTTTAGAAACAAACCCGTACATTTTTCGTATGGGTATAAAACTAATTTTAACTTAATTAATGTATATGCTTAATATTTCAGATCATCTTAAATAAAACGAACATCATTGTATAGATAGATACCAAACGGCAAAGGCCATAAATGTAGGAATGGCCTAAAGGTGAGTTCATAGATGCGAAACACTACAAAACATAAACGTACTAGATCAGCGATTACAAAGAAAATATGAATACAGAGACATCTACTAGCACTTTATTTCTAACAGGACGGTGTTTGATATCGTCTTATGTTATTGGATAAAAATCTTTTAATGCTTCATTGTGCAAGCTGCCACAATCGAAAATCCACTAATGGTGATCAATCCTTGAAAAGACGACGAATTCTAGAGTAGAACTCCCAATCTGGGTGAGTAGGCCCGAGTGCAGGCTGCCCAATCGGGTGTGATTTCACATATGAGGGTACATCACTTGCTTCGGCTAAACCCTCCAAGAATAGTCCTACTTCTTCCTTCAAATCTATTTCAAAAACATAAATCAGATTAATAATAAAATCCTTCAAATAAACTACATGGAACGATAGTACGTAGATAGCGTCTCACCTAGAGCATTATCAGCAGCATCTCTTACATTATAAGGATCAAGAAATATTCCGGTGTCTGCCTGTAAGTAAAAATAACAGAGGTTTAGCCGAGAAACTACCGTATACTCTAAGCATAACTTAATTATATGCAACATGTCTTTAGTAAACAAGTCTTGTGTAAGGCGATCTTAATTAAAAACAAGAAGTAATACCGGGTTAAGGAGGGCTTTGTAAGGCTCATTATCAATTAGCAAAGTATTCGATTCATAAAACTGACGGTCAAGGACAGCCTTCTTAGCAATACTCGGCCAGAGTTTTGTCAACTCTTTGAAGAACATGGGCTTTCTCTTTTTACCAGGCAACTTATATCCATAGTCCGAGCAACGATCCTGGTCCTGGAAACACATACACAAAATTACATAAAACCTTTCTCATATATTTGATCAAATGGGCAATTATGTTGTAACCGATTTCAATTGCAAGTATGTATGTATGTATGTATGTATGTATGTATGTATGTATGTATGACATACCCAGACGAATAAGAATCGGCTTTCAAACTCCTGGAGAACGCTGTCGACGACACCATCAGTATTTTGCCTGTAAAAAATGGATGGAATATAGATTCATTAGATAGGCATATTGCGAGAAAATAGAACATAAACACGACAATATTCGAGGACTTACACTTGTGCTGACGACCAAATACCAACATCAAATCGTTGAAGACAGAACTTCAGAAACTTGTCCAGAAAGGGTCTCTTATAAACTAGAAATAAAGATAGACATAAATATTTTCGATATAGCATCAAGTAAGGAAGCAACTATGCAAGGACACGGACAATTATTATAAAACAATTTTACAAAAGACTTAATTACTCGAAACAAAAGGGGTTACGAGTATCACATAAAACATAAATGCAATGGAAGGAATGAAAAGATTACCAACTTGTGAACCAAAAACTCCATCGGGAGGATACTTGGTAGATGGAGATTTCCTGTAGTCACGATGTACTAGCACACCACTTAAGTTAAATACTAAAAGCTTCTTTTTCTTATTGCCGAGATTAAGCTTTTCTAAACTAAGAGAAAGTATGCTCTCTTCATTTTCGTTGTTGCTATCGTCTTGGTCTTCATCACTGCTATCCGAGCAATATGCAATGAACTTCCCTTTTTCTTTCTCCTTAAAACGGTAATCTGCCATTAGTATCTTCACAAAAAAGGTAAGAAAAACAATGCCCAACAAGTTTCTGTTGATTTGTAAGTGACATTATGTTCGAGTAACTTCGTTCCCTTTTATAATCATCGTAAAATGGTGGCAGTTACAACATTTAATTTCGTTGGAACAATAAGAAGCTTTTAGTAGGCCTGGACCTTTGGGATTCTGACGATCATATTATCCTTGGGACTGAGAGATACCTCCTCATAATCTACCTGACACTCTGATATCTTTTGAAAGGGGAGATTTATACCCTGTTCTTTCTGGCTTTTTAGAGCTGAACTGAACTGAGCGGAACTGAATGGGGCTGAGCTGAACTGAACTGAACTGAACTGAGCTGAGCTGAACTGAATCGAGCTGAGCTGAACTGAACTGAACTGAACTGAACTGAACTGAACTGAATTTAATCGAGCTGAACTGAACTGAGCTGAATGAAACAGAAATTAATAGAAATAAACTGAATATAAATGTTTAATTAAAGTTTAATAACTAATAATAATATTAATAATAATAATAATAATAATAATAATATAAAAAAAGTTTGATTAATATAAATTTGCGATTTTTTAAAAAATAATTATATTATTAAAGTAACCATATCTAGGCCAAAATGACCATTTTATTAAAGTATTGTCCAATCTACTCATATCTAGGCTAAAAAAATGTATTTACTTAATTTAATCACTTGAATTTAAAAAAACCAATAAAAAAACCCAATGCAAATCACTAGTTAACCCAAAAAAAATCCATTCAGAAGAAACCATCCGCCGACAGCCATACCCTTGAATTTTCCTCTAATTGAACCATAAAGTACAGCCAAATCAAATCACAATACAACATCCAGGTATTCAAGGAAGAACATATTCAAACATGGATGATAAAGAATGGAAGAAACTCATGGACAAAGTTCGAAAAGAAATTGCAAAAAAAAAATAGGGCGTGATATTGGTGTCCATAATGACCTCGATAATGAAGCACATCAAGACGATACGGAAGTCAATAGCGAAGCAACATAGATGATGTCTTTGTTAATGATATCTATATTTTCAAGATTACGATTTTCGATTGTGTTAACAGATATTATTATTTGAATGTTATCAAATTTTACTTTTCAATTACATTTTTTCCACTCTTTCATGTTTACTACTACTAATAATAATAATAATAATAATAATAATAATAATAATATAATTATTATTATTATTATTATTATTATTATTATTATTATTATCATTATTATTATTAAACATGAAAGAGTGGAAAAAATGTAATTGAAAAGTAAAATTTGATAACATTCAAATATTATTATTATTATTATTATTATTATTATTATTATTATTATTATAAACAATAAAAATATATATAAAATAATAATAAGATGAAGAAATAATAAAAACAACAATAATAATCATAATAATAATTATTAATTAATAATAATAAATAGGCTAATAATAATAAAAAAAAATAATAATAATAACTATAATAATAACAAAAACAATAACAATGCAAATAATAATACTAGAAAAAAAAAAAAAAAAAATAATAATAATAATAATAATAATTGTAACATCCCGTATTTTCGTAAAATCTAATTTAAGCATTTTAAGTATTTTAAGTAATAAAAATAATAATTTAGTAATTTATTTTGGAAAGACTCTAATTTAATAAATAAGATCCGTCTTAAGAACCTCCAGTTCTCAAGACGAATACAACTTGGCATAGTTAAATATCCGACTCAAGTATTCATTTCCATATCCGTTTCAATATTTGAACCGTTTCATTTATTCGGAAAGGACGACTCACTTGTTCTTTTATAAACCCTTATGTCGACATATTTGCCTTCAACATTTCATTCTTCCTGCAAACTTAACATTTCTCAAAACCTCCATAAAACCTTCACTTCTTTTGCAAAGATCTTCATCATCCGTTCATCGAATCGCAAAAGTAAGAACATTTCCGGAATCCTCGTTCAATTTCCAAGACATCCATCACTTTCGTTTTTCATTTTATCGACTTCAAAAATCGGGCTGTTTTGCCTTTAATTCGTTTTTGGTGATTCTAAACCGTTTTCTTTGTTATAGGAGTGGGTCTCGACGATCCCGACGTGGACTCTTACGTGGTTGAGGAGGATCAATTGCCGGAATAAGCTTAAAGGTGACGATAATGAGATAACTCGGCCTTTTATGTGTATATTAGCATGCTTGGTGATTTTGATGTTGTTCTTCTGATTTTATTCAAGTTCTATGATTATTGGACTTAGTATCATGATTAGGATGTATAATATGTGAAGAATTTATGATCCAAGATGTGGTTATGTGTTCCTTATTGCATTTTCAGTTTTTCCTAAATTGCGACGGATACTTGTTATTTCCACTTGAGGATTGTTATGGGGATTGTATGCTGATAAGATAGTGATATTAGATGTTTATGATGTTGGGCAAATCATGCTTGTAGTAATTTCTGAAGTTTACATGTCGATTGATGAAGTTTTGCGAAGTTGGGAAATCGCGATTTTCAGCGACAGGCTCTCTGAGCCGGTCGACCGACCGGCCGCCGGTCGACCGGCTGAGAGCGTTTCTTGGGATTTTTGTGTTTTACGCGAGACTTTGAGACCACAGGAAATAGGTCTCCCAGCCGGCAGACCGGCCGCCTGCCAGCCGGCTGGGAGTGCGTTGTGATACTTTTGGTAGTTTTGAAAACTTAAGGGTAGTCCCAGCCGGCAGACCGGCCGCCTGCCAGCCGGCTGGGAGTGCGTTTTTGTCGTTGTGTTTTCAAGATTCTAAGGAGGCTGAGTTCCCAGCCGGCCGACCGGCTGCCTGCCGACCGGCTGGGAGTTCGTGTATTGTTTCAGAAAAGAAAGAAGAGGCTGAGGTGGTCACCAGCCGGCCGACCGGCTGCCTGCCGACCGGCTGGGGACCCCTGTAGGCTATTTTTGAGTTTTTCGTAATTTGATCGTAACTTTCAAACGGTTCATCGGTTTTACTTGAAACTTGTTTTGTGTACCTTTGACATGTATTTGAAGTCCCCTGTGGATGGGCAACATTATATTGGGTTCGGGAATATAGTGAGGATAGAGACCCCCCGGTCGGGCAACCGAAAGGGAAACCGGCTCTCCCTCATCTTAGTTCTCGGGATCAATTAAGTGTTGATTTAAGGTTAAAGGTAGAACTATAGAGTAGTTCATAGACTTGAATGATATTGTTTTGATGCGTATTAAGTTATGCGTTAAGATGTCGCCTCTGAACTTAATACGTAGATTGATTGTCATATATAGGGGTATGCGTTAAGGTGTCGCCTCTGAGCCCTATATGTGTTTGTTTGTCGTGTATGGAGGTATGCGTTAAGGTGTCGCCTCTGAGCTCCATACATGTTTGATTGTCGTGTCTGGGACATGCGTTGAGTTTTCGCCTCTGAGTCTAGACATGTATGTGTGATCGCGTCAGGACATGCCTTAAGCTGGCCTCTAAGTCTGACGAGTAGAGCAACTGCACGACGGGGCAGTCAGGTTGTCATACCTTACCCGGAGTGCAGGTGTTTGGTGCTAGAACATGCGTTGAGTTTTCGCCTCTGAGTCTAGTATCTTGTGATGTGGTAGGGGAACATGCGTTGAGTTTTCGCCTCTGAGTTCCTTACTTGTGATAGTGAATTGAATGTTAGTCCATGCGTTGAGTTTTCGCCTCTGAGTCTAATGTTCAGTGATAGCCGGTCCATGCGTTGAGTTTTCGCCTCTGAGTCCTTGCTTGATATTGTGAACTTGGTATTTAGGTTATGCGTTAAGATGTCGCCTCTGAACCTTTATACTTGCTGAATTATTTAGTACTAGGTTATGCGTTAAGATGTCGCCTCTGAACCTTTGTACTTGCTGTTTTATATCTGCTTGCCTTGATGATGGTACAGTGTCAGATATGCCTAGTATGTTATCGTTGTTAAAGGATTTGTGGTTAAATCATCCAAGGCATTGGATGACTCTTAGTTCGGTTTCATAAATGATTAGATTGAAAGACCCCCCGACTGGGCAACCAGTAGGGAAACCGGCTCTCCTTCTTATCTGTTTATGAAGTTAGTTGAGAGCCGTGCATGGTATTCGCATGATAGTAAGAGATCAGATGATGAGATGTTATGCTTCACATGTTGTTATATGTTGGAGTATTCTGTATTGTTTTATGTGTTACGTGTTGTCACAAAAGGTGGCTAGGAGAACTCTAGTCACTCCCCACTGATTGTGGCGTACATGTTTTCATGTATGTAGGTACATGCAGGGTTGGAGATCGGGGTTGCAGGAGAGCTAGCGAGTGATGATCCGTTCATCAGTTGACTTACCCGTTTACGCTTAGCTAGACTCTTAGACTTTTGTTGTTCTGGTTTTGGTGCCGGTAGGGATGTGCCATCCCCGGCTGATGTATTTACTTTATGTTTCAGTTTGTTACTTAGAACTGTTACTTATCTATCTTGGTTTCAGTTTCAGTTTACGTTTCAGTCTAAGGCTTCTCGCATGTTTATCTTTAAAAAGTTTTAATTCCGCTGCATTTTTGGTACTTTTATGTGTGTATATTTCCGCTTTCGCGAGGGGTTTTACAGTTGGTATCAGAGCATTATTGCTCCCGACGCACTCATGTGACCCCCAACCTTAACTTGACCGAATAAACAAATAATGAATGAGAGATGGGTAGATCTAAGGACTTATTTTGTAGTCTATTTGTGATTGCTAATTGCTAAGCTAATCCGTGTTTTCTCTTTTAAAGGATGGTGAGACCCAGAGCTGCTGATAACATTGTGCTGCAAGCAATTCAGCATTTGCTTGAGGCTCAGAGACAGCAAGCGGGAAATGTTCCACCTCCTCCACCGCCGGGTGGCGAGACTAATCGTCCGGGTAGCTTTTCCTGGATTGCCTCTCAGATGTCCAGAAGCCATGTTAGGACCTATGGAGGCGAGGCTGACCCAGTAGCCCTCACAGAGTGGTTCAGAGAGATGGAAAAGAGCTTCACCTTGTACTCAGTCGTTAGGGAGGATAGAGTGCGTTTAGCCGCTCACTTCCTGACATTGGAGGCTGACCGTTGGTGGGCATTGACTGGACCTACCGCTGTTCTTGACCCAGTGTTCAATTGGGAGGCTTTCAAAGACAGGCTCGAGGCGAGGTTCTACCCCAAAGAGTTGAGATCGCAGAGGTTGAAAGAATTTATGGATTTGAAGCAAGGCAAGATGACCGTTCAAGAATTTACTGACAAGTTCAACCAGTTAGCTCACTTTGCATCGAGATTTGTTCGTGATGAGGCGGAGAGGGTGTATTTCTACCGAGGGAAGCTAGGACCGAGGATTGAGAGTATGGTTCGTCGTGACTCTACTTCTTTTGTGGAGGTGTATGACGATGCTATTTGGGCCGAGAGTTCTATTCGTGCCATTGATGCTGAGACTCGTGCCGCTACTTCCAGCTTCACTTCTCACCAGAGATCCGTGTACCAGGGGAAGAGACCATTTGTTCCTTCTACTTCTTCGCCTTCTTCTCAGAAGAAGCGTTTTGAGAGGTTCTCTGCTCCGGTTGCTAAGACCACATTTCACACCGACACTGCTTCTACTGTTTGCCGCCGTTGTGGTAAACCGCTTCATCCAGGGTTTGATTGTTTCAAGAATGCCTATAAGTGTTATACTTGTAATGGATTTGGGCATAGATCCTTTGATTGTCCCGAGAAGAATACTGTTCTTGGCAAGGCTGCCACTGCTGCTGCAGCGACCAGAGGAGGAAAGCCGAAGGGGAAGATCTTTGTGATGACTAGGGCTGAGGCAGAGGCTCATCCTGACATTGTTGCCGGTATCTTTTCTGTTCTTGGCGCTGAGTGCCTTATTTTATTCGATACTGGAGCTTCTTTGTCATTTATATCGACTCAGTTCGCCGACCGTCTAGCTCTTGAGTCTTCATTGGTTGAGGAGACTTCTATTTCCTTACCTTCTGGAGACGTGTTTTCCTGCTCTTCGTCCCATAGGGATGTTCCTATTGTTATTGGTCAAGCCACATTTCCAGCGGACTTACTGAGATTTCCTCTCGAGGAGTTTGACATTATCCTCGGTATGGATTGGTTATCGCGATACAATGCTCGCTTCGAGTGTCGCGACCAGAAAATCTGCTTGAGGAGTTCTTCAGGAGTTCGTGTTTCCTATAGGGGAACTCGCCCTCAAAGGGGTGTTCGTGTTATCTCTTCGATGAAAGCTTCTCATCTTCTTAGGAAGGGTTGCCAAGCCTTCCTGTGTGTTGTTACAGCTGCTAAACCATCGCTACCGAAGCTTGAAGACGTAGCCATTGTTCGTGAGTATCCGGATGTGTTCCCAGATGACTTGCCAGGGATACCGCCAGAGAGAGATGTGGAGTTTACTATTGAGCTTGTTCCAGGTACCGGACCGATTTCTAAAGCTCCTTACCGTATGGCTCCGCCAGAGTTGAAAGAGTTGAAGCAGCAATTGGAAGAGATGATCGAGAAAGGTTTCATTAGACCTAGTGCTTCTCCGTGGGGTGCTCCTGTGTTGTTCGTCAAGAAGAAAGATGGTTCCATGAGATTGTGTATCGACTACAGAGAGTTGAACCGAGTGACCGTGAAGAACAGATATCCGTTGCCTAGGATAGATGATTTGTTTGATCAGTTGAGAGGTGCTTCTAGGTTTTCTAAGATTGATCTTCGATCAGGTTATCATCAGATTCCAGTGAGAGAGGCTGATATTGCGAAGACTGCATTTCGTACCAGATATGGACATTTTGAGTTTGTAGTTATGCCATTTGGGTTGACTAATGCACCGGCAATTTTTATGAATCAGATGAACCGCACCTTCAGTGAGTATCTTGACACCTGTGTTGTGGTGTTTATCGATGACATCTTGATATATTCGAAGACCGATGAGGAACATGCTGAGCATCTTCGATTGATTCTAGGGATTCTGCGCAGACAGAAATGGTTCGCAAAGTTTTCGAAGTGTGAATTTTGGCTCTCGAAGGTTGCCTTTTTAGGACATGTGATATCCAGCGAGGGTGTGATGGTAGATCCCGCGAAGATAGAGGCTGTGGTTGATTGGGAGAGTCCTAAGGATGTTGGAGAGATCCGTAGCTTTTTGGGTTTGGCTGGTTATTATCGTAGATTCGTTGAGGATTTCTCTAGATTAGCTCGCCCGATGACTCAGTTACTGAAGAAAGAAGTCAAATTTGTGTGGACCGACAAGTGTGAGAGTTCCTTCCAGGAGTTGAAGACCAGATTGACTTCCGCCCCCGTGTTAGCTTTGCCAGAGATCGGAGTGGACTTTGATGTGTATTGTGATGCTTCGATGTTAGGGCTTGGATGCGTACTGATGCAGAGTGGTAAGGTGATAGCATATTCATCCAGACAGTTGAGAGTTCATGAGGTGAACTATCCGACACATGACTTGGAGTTGGCCGCAGTTGTTCATGCTTTGAAGATGTGGCGTCATTACCTGATTGGATCCCATTGCCGTATTTTCACAGATCACAAGAGTCTTAAGTACATTTTTACACAGAAAGACCTTAACATGAGACAGAGACGTTGGCTAGAGTTAGTGAAAGATTACGACATTGAGTTGTTATATCATGAGGGAAAAGCCAATGTAGTTGCTGATGCGCTTAGCCGCAAGACTTCTCACTCGATGAGTGCCATGAGGGTATTGCCCGATGAGTTGTGTTCCGAGTTCCGGAAGCTGAGATTAGAGATGGTGGGTAGTGGTTTTGATTGGTTAGCTGCTATGACTGCCGAGCCGTCTTTATATTGGGAGATTCGCCGGAATTTGCCTTCAGATGCCGATTTCAAGAAGTTCGAGGCTAAGATTTCGAGTGGTGTTGCACCTGAGTTGGTGATTGATGCTGATGGTTTCCTTAGGTTCCGTGGTAGGATGTATGTTCCGGATGTGCCAGAGTTGAGGAAGAAAGTTCTTGATGAGGCTCATTTGTCACCGTATTCCGTTCATCCAGGAGGAGAGAAGATGCACAAGGATTTGAGACTTATGTTTTGGTGGCCTGGTATGAAGAAGGAGATCTTGGATTATGTTAGTAGGTGCTTGACTTGTCAACAAGTCAAGATAGAGCATAGGAGACCTGGTGGTTTGCTTCAGCCGCTTCCCGTTCCTCAGTGGAAGTGGGAGTGCATATCTATGGACTTTGTTACCGCTTTGCCTAAGACCGTGGGAGGCAAGGATGCGATTTGGGTTATTGTTGATCGTCTAACTAAGTGTGCTAGATTCGTGCCGATCAGAGAGACATGGGATATGGATCGTTTAGCCAGGGCTTATATTGCTGAGATAGTCCGATATCATGGTGTCCCGAGGGAGATAGTTTCAGATCGTGATCCGAGGTTTTGTTCCAGGTTCTGGAAGGCTTTGCAGGAGGCTATGGGTAGCCGTTTGTTGATGAGTACTGCTTTTCATGCCGCGACCGATGGTCAGTCCGAGAGGACTATACAGACATTAGAGGATTTGCTCCGTGCTTGTGCCCTTGATTTTCAGAGTTCTTGGGAGCAGTGTTTGCCGTTGGTAGAGTTTTCTTACAACAACAGTTATCATGCTTCCATTGGTATGGCGCCGTACGAGGCTCTTTATGGTAGGAAGTGCCGTAGTCCGATTTGTTGAGATCAGGCTAGTGATGTTCGTGACCTAGGACCGGACCAGTTAGCTGTTACTATTGATCAGGTTCAGCTTATCAGAGGTAGGATGAAGGCCGCACAGGACCGGCAGAAATCCTACGCTGATGTTCGCCGTAGACCCTTAGAGTTTGAGGTGGGTGATCGAGTTTTCTTGAGAGTTTCTCCGATGAAAGGCGTCAAAAGGTTTGGAGTTAAGGGCAAGTTGAGCCCTAAGTATATTGGCCCTTTTGAGATCGTGAAGAGGGTTGGTGCTGCTGCTTATCGATTGGACTTGCCTCCTAGTTTGGGCAAGGTTCATAGCGTTTTTCATGTTTCCCAGCTCCGCAGATACATTAGTGACCCGAGTCATGTTTTGCCTAGAGAGATCGAAAACTTGGAGCCGAGTCTTGCTTTCGAGGAGCGTCCAGTGAAGATCCTAGACCGTCAGGATAGGAAGCTTAGGAGCAAGGTGGTGCCGCTAGTGAAGATCCTTTGGCGTTGCGGTGATGTTGAGGAGCAGACGTGGGAAACTGAGGCATCGATGCGTATCGCGCATCCTTCTCTTTTCGATTGAGGTATAGTATATAGATTTATATCCGTTCGAGTTTCGAGGACGAAACTTTTTGAAGTTGGGGTGATTGTAACATCCCGTATTTTCGTAAAATCTAATTTAAGCATTTTAAGTATTTTAAGTAATAAAAATAATAATTTAGTAATTTATTTTGAAAGACTCTAATTTAATAAATAAGATCCGTCTTAAGAACCTCCAGTTCTCAAGACGAATACAACTTGGCATAGTTAAATATCCGACTCAAGTATTCATTTCCATATCCGTTTCAATATTTGAACCGTTTCATTTATTCGGAAAGGACGACTCACTTGTTCTTTTATAAACCCTTATGTCGACATATTTGCCTTCAACATTTCATTCTTCCTGCAAACTTAACATTTCTCAAAACCTCCATAAAACCTTCACTTCTTTTGCAAAGATCTTCATCATCCGTTCATCGAATCGCAAAAGTAAGAACATTTCCGGAATCCTCGTTCAATTTCCAAGACATCCATCACTTTCGTTTTTCATTTTATCGACTTCAAAAATCGGGCTGTTTTGCCTTTAATTCGTTTTTGGTGATTCTAAACCGTTTTCTTTGTTATAGGAGTGGGTCTCGACGATCCCGACGTGGACTCTTACGTGGTTGAGGAGGATCAATTGCCGGAATAAGCTTAAAGGTGACGATAATGAGATAACTCGGCCTTTTATGTGTATATTAGCATGCTTGGTGATTTTGATGTTGTTCTTCTGATTTTATTCAAGTTCTATGATTATTGGACTTAGTATCATGATTAGGATGTATAATATGTGAAGAATTTATGATCCAAGATGTGGTTATGTGTTCCTTATTGCATTTTCAGTTTTTCCTAAATTGCGACGTATACTTGTTATTTCCACTTGAGGATTGTTATGGGGATTGTATGCTGATAAGATAGTGATATTAGATGTTTATGATGTTGGGCAAATCATGCTTGTAGTAATTTCTGAAGTTTACATGTCAATTGATGAAGTTTTGCGAAGTTGGGAAATCGCGATTTTCAGCGACAGGCTCTCTGAGCCGGTCGACCGACCGGCCGCCGGTCGACCGGCTGAGAGCGTTTCTTGGGATTTTTGTGTTTTACGCGAGACTTTGAGACCACAGGAAATAGGTCTCCCAGCCGGCAGACCGGCCGCCTGCCAGCCGGCTGGGAGTGCGTTGTGATACTTTTGGTAGTTTTGAAAACTTAAGGGTAGTCCCAGCCGGCAGACCGGCCGCCTGCCAGCCGGCTGGGAGTGCGTTTTTGTCGTTGCGTTTTCAAGATTCTAAGGAGGCTGAGTTCCCAGCCGGCCGACCGGCTGCCTGCCGACCGGCTGGGAGTTCGTGTATTGTTTCAGAAAAGAAAGAAGAGGCTGAGGTGGTCACCAGCCGGCCGACCGGCTGCCTGCCGACCGGCTGGGGACCCCTGTAGGCTATTTTTGAGTTTTTCGTAATTTGATCGTAACTTTCAAACGGTTCATCGGTTTTACTTGAAACTTGTTTTGTGTACCTTTGACATGTATTTGAAGTCCCCGGTGGATGGGCAACATTATATTGGGTTCGGGAATATAGTGAGGATAGAGACCCCCCGGTCGGGCAACCGAAAGGGAAACCGGCTCTCCCTCATCTTAGTTCTCGGGATCAATTAAGTGTTGATTTAAGGTTAAAGGTAGAACTATAGAGTAGTTCATAGACTTGAATGATATTGTTTTGATGCGTATTAAGTTATGCGTTAAGATGTCGCCTCTGAACTTAATACGTAGATTGATTGTCATATATAGGGGTATGCGTTAAGGTGTCGCCTCTGAGCCCTATCTGTGTTTGTTTGTCGTGTACGGAGGTATGCGTTAAGGTGTCGCCTCTGAGCTCCATACATGTTTGATTGTCGTGTCTGGGACATGCGTTGAGTTTTCGCCTCTGAGTCCAGACATGTATGTGTGATCGCGTCAGGACATGCCTTAAGCTGGCCTCTGAGTCTGACGAGTAGAGCAACTGCACGACGGGGCAGTCAGGTTGTCATACCTTACCCGGAGTGCAGGTGTTTGGTGCTAGAACATGCGTTGAGTTTTCGCCTCTGAGTCTAGTATCTTGTGATGTGGTAGGGGAACATGCGTTGAGTTTTCGCCTCTGAGTTCCTTACTTGTGATAGTGAATTGAATGTTAGTCCATGCGTTGAGTTTTCGCCTCTGAGTCTAATGTTCAGTGATAGCCGGTCCATGCGTTGAGTTTTCGCCTCTGAGTCCTTGCTTGATATTGTGAACTTGGTATTTAGGTTATGCGTTAAGATGTCGCCTCTGAACCTTTATACTTGCTGAATTATTTAGTACTAGGTTATGCGTTAAGATGTCGCCTCTGAACCTTTGTACTTGCTGTTTTATATCTGCTTGCCTTGATGATGGTACAGTGTCAGATATGCCTAGTATGTTATCGTTGTTAAAGGATTTGTGGTTAAATCATCCAAGGCATTGGATGACTCTTAGTTCGGTTGCATAAATGATTAGATTGAAAGACCCCCCGACTGGGCAACCAGTAGGGAAACCGGCTCTCCTTCTTATCTGTTTATGAAGTTAGTTGAGAGCCGTGCATGGTATTCGCATGATAGTAAGAGATCAGATGATGAGATGTTATGCTTCACATGTTGTTATATGTTGGAGTATTCTGTATTGTTTTATGTGTTACGTGTTGTCACAAAAGGTGGCTAGGAGAACTCTAGTCACTCCCCACTGATTGTGGCGTACATGTTTTCATGTATGTAGGTACATGCAGGGTTGGAGATCGGGGTTGCAGGAGAGCTAGCGAGTGATGATCCGTTCATCAGTTGACTTACCCGTTTACGCTTAGCTAGACTCTTAGACTTTTGTTGTTCTGGTTTTGGTGCCGGTAGGGATGTGCCATCCCCGGCTGATGTATTTACTTTATGTTTCAGTTTGTTACTTAGAACTGTTACTTATCTATCTTGGTTTCAGTTTCAGTTTACGTTTCAGTCTAAGGCTTCTCGCATGTTTATCTTTAAAAAGTTTTAATTCCGCTGCATTTTTGGTACTTTTATGTGTGTATATTTCCGCTTTCGCGAGGGGTTTTACAATAATAATAATAAAGAAATAATAATAATAATAATAATAATAATGTGAGCTGAACTTAATAAAGTCGAGCTGAACTGAACTGAACTGAATTGTATGGAGCTAAGCTGAGCTGAGCTGAAATGAACTGAACTGAACTGAACTGAATGAAGCTGAGCTGAACTGAACTGAGCTGAACTGAACTGAACTGAACTGAATAGAGCTGAGCTGAACTGAAACGGGCTGAAAATAAGCCAGAAAGAACAGGGCCATAGTATACGTAAAACATCTAATCTTCTTCAAGACAGAGAGACAGACGGAGGTGTCGTCTTGCTAATAAAACGGATTAAATATTTATCCAAGTGGATGCATATGACAAATATTTTTGCCCATGTAATAGCATTTGATTTAATTCTGGGTGTAGTATCCATTTTTGGCCATCTAAAAACAAGATTTTGTTTTAACTTAACATTAATGTAAAATTACATATATCCGATCCTTTATCTTGCCTTTTGCGGCAATCTTTGATTTACCGGGCTAAAGTTGTTATTGACAAATGCTTATCTATTGATTCTTAAAATTGTTATATTTCGTCCCTACTTTATTCATTCTGACCTCCAAATGTAAAAAATATTTAACTTATTAATATATGCTAACCGTATAAGATAAGTATAATAGTTATGAATACGCGTAGTGTAGCGATTTTGTTTACCGTGAAAATAATACGGGTTATTATAATTGCCCCAAATAAGCTTACGATGGAATTTAATTAAATAAGCTTACGATGAAATTTAATTAAATAAGCTTACGATGAAATTTAATTACTACATCATCACTTTATAACATTTCCCTTTCAAATTACTTAACACATTTCTTTATCGATTAATGGTTGAGCATAACCCATTTTTAAATTTTATTTTTGAATCGCACAATAATAATAGTTCTTACAACAATGACGGAAATCGATCTAACAATGATTGAAATGTCGCACAACATTATTAATATTACGATTAATATAATAGTCATCAATACGGAGAAGCAAGCGGTTTTTTGTATACGGTGAAAATTATACGGGTTCATATAATTATACCGAAGAAGCTGAAAATGAGATAATAATCGATTTAATTAAATTTCGTCATTTGTTTTTATTATTTCGCTATATTATTTAATAAGTTGAATAATTGTAAGATGACTTGTTCATGTGAATTACATGAACTCGCCAAGCCGGTTCATGTAAATTAATGAATTAGCCATTTTTTATAGAAAAACTTGCAATTTTAATTAGGTCAACGCTGAAAATGCTCAAGGCGACGGTGTTGATTATAGTGATAATTTTGTATTTGGTAATACATTTCACGCCTTTGAAGAAGCATAGGACCATAGTAATGAAGTTACTTACGGGTTAGGATGGCCATCGCTTGAGAATGGTCTTAACTAAGAGATACATATAAAGTTGATCTGTAATTCTATATGTACGTACGGACTGCGTAGTACCTATTTCTTCGTACTTCCGTAGCAGTTGAATGAAAACGTTGAGCTTACTGAAAACAATTTGAATTGAAAATATGTGATTGAATCGAGCATTAACAACCATAAGAAGCAAAAAAACCGATTAGAAATTCATGTTTCAAATCATAGATGATAAAACATCTAGGACTCGTTTGGTTGCCACTATAAAAATGGGTGAATTGGGAGATCCCATGATTTGGAAAAAATGAAGATGTTTGGTTACTCCAAATCATGGGATTTTCCTTTTCCTAGGAATTTCCAACTCCTCCATTATGGAGGAAGTTGATTACCTAGGGCCCCCTAGGTAATTGGAAACTCCTGTGTCAATCCAATTCCAGGATGTCAACCAAACGGATTTTAGGCAATTCACATGAATTTGACAATTCACGTGTTTTGCAAAATCATGGGAAATTAATTCCCGTATGGCAACCAAACGAAGCCCTAATATATAAAATCAACAACCATTTGGCTGAGTTGTCAAGCAATCCTTAAGACAGGGAATCTGAGGGGATCACGTAGTTTTAAGAATGAATTAATTGTTTTCAATAACCACCGTACAACTTACGAGAATCTAATTTATTAAACCAAAAACCATGTAGCTTATTTGTCGCAACCACCTTAAAAGAAGGAAGTTTAGGGGACCACCACTATTTTGATAACTAATTATTTGAAATTACTTATAAAACAACAATAATCCGTACACCATTTAATTCCAGTATCTCATTTAGTTTATTTTAGAGCACAATTTTACATATAACCATCAAACTCTCAATAACTTTAATCCACTTAAATTAAGTAAATTTTTATAAATATATATTTAAATCCATATAAATATGACTAAATTATTTAATCGTAATCCATATAGTTATAAAACTAACGTAAGAAGTATGACAACTTAAATAATTATAGCGATCGTCGAGACCTCAAAATGTGATGAAAATAATTAATAATTGTCACATTTATCACATAAAATAGATTTAGTGAAAAGAATAATTATTTAAACATAAACTCTTAATTGTAGTCAAAATAATTTATAAAGAATAAAAAACTACAAATTATTCATTGTCAGAATGATGATTAGATATTTGAAATAAATAAATACAATAATGGTTTACAAAACCTCTAATTTCCTAAATCTATACAGCAACACAGTTGTAAATTTGTCAAACAAAATTTTGATAATCATTAAATTCATAGTTATAAAATTATTGAAAATTAATTTAAATTGGAGAAAACATAAAAAAAATGAAACAAAATAAAATAAAAAAGTGAATATTCTTAAGAAATATAAATAATTTTTTGAGACAAAAAACATAAGGATGCTTTAATAATTATGAAAGTATCACATATACAATGTTAAATGTTCAAAGAGCAAAATGACGAAAAATCATTGTAAAATATACGCTTCATTTGCAACATAAATGAGAGTTTTGGTGACCGATCTAAGCTAAGAAATTTGTAAAATTTTGATAGATATTATTTGTGAGTTTTTTTAGACGGAAATTACCCGTTTGATACAAGAATTTGCCTTCTAAACGAGGAAGGTTATATGCCAATTTATTAAGCTTTTCAGATATAAATGAAATACTGTTGTGATTAGCCTGTTAAACAAGTGGGATAATACATATAAGTTGGATCAAAACACAGGCGAATCAGAGTAGAATATAAATTTAAAAAATTGTAACATCTTTTATTTTACCATATTCTTTGGCGAAAAAACGTTTTTAAGAGTTGAATCATATTTAATATTAAAAACATAATTATATCATTAATTAACGTACTTATATAAAAGCAACCAAACTCTATGTAAAATTAATTTTCTATTATTTTTTAAATAATATAGAAGATATTTAATTCGTATTTTTCTATTATTAATTCAAATATAGCATACGGTTTCCAATTTTCTTTCCATTCTTTTTTTGAAGGTCAAATCAACCAAACTTTAATCGGGAAATATATTAGAAAAAATATTGTTAATACATAAAATTAAACCATTTTCAATTCTTATTTCAACCATTGTTCATAAAATACTCCCTCCTACCCAACTTAAATGTCCCATTATACATTTCTGTCTATTCAGAAAACCACTTTTCGAGCCCTCTCATTAACTCTCACAAATTTATTTTTTCTCGACCAGTTAAAACTAAGATAACTGCCATGTCATCAACCGTAATATTTAATTAATTTAACGATTGGAATCTTCCATGATAATCACGTAATCACGTGATATTATTGGTAATGCCAATTGTCAAATAAAAACAGAAACAAAAAGATTCCCACCCGTAATTCATATTTTTTTATTCTACAAAATATTTTATAATTAGTATGGAAAATTTATAATTTATAACTACTCTAATTTTATAATTTATAATTTCACAAGTTATGTAAACATATTATTAATTTAATAATTGGAATCTTCCATGATAATCACGTAATCACGTGATATTATTAGTCATATGATTGTACAAGGCATGACCATTTTCAATAACTAACATAATAAATTATGTAAAACTCAAGAATGTATTTGTTACTTTATTATTAGCGTATCAACTACCTGTAACTTTTTAGCCTCCTCAGCATCCATACTAAGTTGTTTTTGCAATTTCTGTATTTTTAGTGAATAGTCTGTTTTGACACTTTAATACTTCACTCAGATGAAGAATATAAGACATCACGGCTGAAACAAAAAGAATCTCACCTACACTTTCTTAAGATATAGTCTGTTCTAATATTGTTTACAAGGACATTTTCGATAAACTATAATTTTGTCTTAGATTTTCCTTATTTGATGCAGTATTCAATTTTAATTTGTATTAGAACCTTTTTTAAGTTAATTTATCTTCTATTTTAATTTATTTGTTCTTTCATTCTTCTAACTATTCGTCTTATAAATCTAACAATTTGATGCAACTAATATAATCACAATCTTTGACTATAATTTTCATTTTTTGTAATATAGAACTTAATTATCCTAATTTTGATTTTTTTTATAATATATGGGGGTTGCGAAAGGTCGTCGGCGTTTTGCGAAAAATCGTCGGCGTTTTCTATAAAAAAGACATAGGTTGCCCTTTTCACTTTATCTCTCTACATTCTTTTCTCTGAAACTCTTTCAACAAAAACAACATAAAATCCAAAAAAAACGGTTTCAACATCGATCAACAACATTAAACAACGACAACGATTCCATGTCAAACGACGACAACGATTCATCGGTAAGTAATTAAAATCCAAAAATCTTAATTTTTTTTTTCAATTAATTTTTGTTGAATTACATGTTTAAGCCCTTTAGTAGAAATTAGGTTGAATTAGTCGTAGAAGCCATAGAATTATATTACGTAAACTCAATCGTATTTTTGCAATAGACTTGAAAAATGGCCGTCCTCGCGTGGAGAGGACGGCCAAATCACACGTCCATGCACGGTATAGACGTGAATAGTGCACGTCCATACCATGCATGGACGTGTACTATTCACGTCCAGGCACGGTATGGACGTGCACTATTCACGTCCAGACCGTGCATGGACGTTAATCCTGGACGTCCATGCACGGTCTGGACGTGAATAGTGCACGTCCATACCGTGCCTGGACGTGAATAGTACACGTCCATCCATGGTATGGACGTGCACTATTCACGTCTATACCGTGCATGGACGTGTGGTTTACAAGACCTTTACTTTCCGTTATTTTTACTCAGTTTTTAACAAAAATTAAGTGGTTTTTAATATTTTTTAATATAATCCTTACCAATTTTGCGTATTAACAGGATTCGTTTGAGAAATTTGGTGGAAATGGGGTTGATTACAACCGATTTTTTGAGACGGATATATCTTTCGAAAGTCGGGATGGGGCGTTTGACTGGGCTCAAAAAATTGCTATGGATAATGGTTTCGCCTTAGTGAAGGCATCAAATGGGTCGAAAAATCGCAAAGAACCGGAGTTGCTTGGGTCGTACTTCCGTTGTTCAAGGTACGGGCGAACCAAAAAGAAGATCGATCCTGAGAATCCGGGGAAGTCTACGAAGAGACGGTCGGCTAAGTGCGGATGTGAGTTTAGGATTCGAGCGGTGCAGAACTACGCTCATTTCGATGATGGGGATCCCACGATTGCTTGGTACGTAATTACTTCGACTGACGGGGGTATGCACAACCACGAACTAGCGACCTATAAAGATGGGGATAGACATTTTGCCCGCTTGGATGCCGAAGAGAAAGAATTTGTGAGGCAACAAGTCCGGGCTAATATTTCGCCGAGGGATATCAAGAACGCTCTTCATAAAAGGACCCCGGAAAAACCCCAACCAAGTAGCACCCAAATTTATAGCGAGTCGAACAAGGTTCGGCGCGAGATGAGAGAAAGTAGGAATCCCGCTCAGCAACTGTTGGCCGTAGCAGTTGCTGCCCAATATGTGGAGTGGCACGAATCAGACCCCGATACGAAAGAGTTGACTCATGTGTTTATGTGTCATCCGGAATCCGTCAAACTATTCCGTGCTTACCCATATGTCGCTCTTATCGACGCCACCTACTCGACCAATGTTATGAAGATTGCACTTATTGAGATAGTTGGCGTTACACCGGTCGGATCCTCCTTCTTAATTGCCACCGTTCTCCTTCCGTCTGAAAATGATACATCTTATGGGTGGATGTTGCGGAGATTAGAGGAGCTGCTTCTGGGGGCGTCACCTATGCCTACTCTTGTCACTGACCGAGAGTTGGGCTTGATCCGGGCTATTGAGGACCTCTATCCGGACACGTCTCACATTTTGTGTCGTTGGCATGTGAACAGAGCCATTGAGACCAGAGTAAAAAATTCAAGAAAGATGATGATGTACAAAGACATGATATTGCATAGTAAGGAAACGGGTTGGTACCGGGTCATCAATGCAAGCACACAAAGTGAGTTTCGGAGAGCATGGGAAGCCTTTTCTGAAACTTGGGTGGAGTTGTCTGCTTATGTTCAGAGAACATGGGCGCATTACAAGAAGAAGTTCGTTGTTTTCTATACGAACGAATACTTTCATCTCGGTAACACGGCCACTTCCCGGGTAGAGTCGTGTCACGCCCTCCTTAAAGCTTGGTTGAAGAGTCAAAACTTAAACCTCGACACTATGTGGACTCGTATTCACGGCATGCTTGAAGCTCAACACTCCAAGATTCGACATGAGTTACAGACGTCGTTGACCAACTCTGTAAGTGCTGGACCCTTTTTCTCCTTATTGCGAAATCATGTGTCTATCAAAGCCATTAGGTTACTGGAAGATGAGTTTAGGAGAGGGATTGAGCTGGGAAACGGGCTTGAAAAGAATTGTGGATGTGCGATACAGATTACACACGGGTTGCCTTGTGCCTGCATTATGATTCTGATGCAAAGAAACCATAGGAGGCTCCACGTTGAGGATGTGCACTTGTTTTGGAGGACTTTGGTGTACGACAGTCCCGAATATAGGCCGAAGACCGATGATGATGAGTTTGATGCTCTTATAGAGCAGGCTAGAGGGGTCGATCCGGCGAAGAGACGGGTAATCATTGAGAAACTTAGAGATGGTCTCCACCCGGCAGATGAAGATATTCGTCCACCTGAGGTTCGAGAAAACCCTAAGGGGAGACCGAGGGGTTCCACTACTCGGAACAAGTCCGCTTTTGAGCATGCTAACCCTAGATATGCCAAGTTTTGTTCCACCCCTTCGACAACAACTTCTGTCAGTACGGTATCTTCTTTTGGAGATGGACCTGTTGGTGCACCATTGGAGGTCGGTTACACAACCGGACCTTTGTGTTCTTGGGCAAAAAAATATGCAGTCCCCCAAGGCTTATGGGCACACTTTGATGGTTGGGCTGATGTTGTTGCTGATGGTCATTGTGGTTATAGGGTGCTATCGCATGCCGCCCGGGGTCGAGAACAGGACCATTTGGTCATGAGAGCGTGGTGCCTTAGAGAGCTTCAGGGAAACGATGTGTACAAGACAGTGTTTGATGAGTCTCCTCGCACGCCTCCGCTTTTGAGCAGATGGGATGATACCTTGAGGGCTATCGAGTTTACGGGTAGCGGGGGTTGCGGTGAACATCATTGGATGTCTTCCGAGTATTTGCCTGTCTTTGCGTCGTTGTTTAACTGGACTATTTGTTGTATCGGCCAGTACGTCCACAAAGGAGTCAGGAGTTGGAATTGTTATACATTCTTACCGCTGAGGGCCACGGGTCACGAGTCGAGGCCTTACGGTGTCATGTGGATCGTACACTACCATGACCATTGGATGAGATTGCACTACAGTGGCCCACTGAGCGAAGCACCCATGCCACCGATCGATCTTTGTTGGGCGTGGGCAAGAGAACCTGCAGTTGCACATTATGCCGATTTGTACACGTCGAACATCGAACGATGGCATACTTTGATGGGAACAACACCTCGGACTCCTCGGCGCCGAAGACAGCCTCCCCCGGGTTGAGATTTATTTGTATTCTTTGGGTTGTAAACTTTAGGTTGTGATATATTTGTCTTATTTAGGTTGAGATTTATTTGTATTCTTTAGGTTGTAATATTCAAAATGTTACCGTTTTTCGAATGATTTTCATGTTCACTATAATCGCGATTTCATTGTGAAACAAATTGCATAGATAAAAGTTATCAAATTAAAAACGTTCAAACAAACAAAGCGATTTAAATGTTAACTAATACAACCTATCCTTCAGACCTCATCGGCCCAAAACGAAAAATACGGAGGGATAACCCCGGTTATCTTTAAAAATATCTTCTCAAACTCCCACCAACCACGCATCTCAGGATAACCGCTAACGTCGGGGTGATTCTCTTCATACATTCTAATAACATCCATAATCTTGCAATACACATGCATCGCCTGTTGAGATAAGACCGGGGGTTCAAGACGTATCATGTTTCTCGCTTCAGCAAGGCGGCGAGTGTCAGGACGTCGAGGGTACGAACTAGCAGCTTCGTTAACTAACCGGACTGCGTCACGCCTCTTGATCCAGTAGTCGCGTTGATGTTCAAGAGACTCTTTCACCATCAGGTTTTGCGCTGCAGGGCTTGCAAGATCTATCTCAGCTTCTGCAATCCGTTGTGAAAGCCAAGTTTCATCGTTCAACGGCATGTTTGCCATTCCTGAAAAAATTTAAAGAATTAAAATTGATAACATACGGTTAGAACGTAAAAATAAAACCCGAACCATGAGGGACATGTGAACAACACGTCCCAACCCCAACTAGACGTGCTGTTCACACGTCCCATCCACCAATAGACGTGTGAACTACACGTCTCGACCATCAATGGACGTGTGGTTCACACGTCCCGACCATCCATGGACGTGTGGTTCACACGTCCCGACCATCCATGGACGTGTGGTTCACACGTCCCGACCACCCATGGACGTGTGATTCACACGTCCCGACCAACCATAGACATGCCATTTGCACGTCCCTACCCACCACCAACGTGCCATTTGCACGTCCCTCATCCCTCCCTCGATCTGATTTACTAGTTTTCGATGCTACAATCCCAACTTACAACAACAACAATGCTAACAACAACAACAACAATGCTAACAACAACAATACTAACAACAATAGCATAAACAACTAACAATAAAACTAAAACTACAACTAAATCTAAATAATTTTAAAAAAACAACTAATAAAACAACTAACCCTTGGTGGTGCTTGGTGGCGGTGGTGGTTGTCCTCGGCGGTGGGTGGCGACGGCTGTGGGGGTCCTCGGCGGTGGGTGGCGACGTGGTGGGGTGGTGTTCTCGGTGGAGGGAGGGTGTTTTTATTTTTCAAAATTTCAATGAGAGTGTGAGGGTGAAAGGGTAGTGTTGGTAATTTGTTTAAAAAACGTCGACGATTTTTCGCAAAACGTCGACGATGTTTCGCGATTCGGTAATATATATAACTTAAGTTATTTAAATTTGTATGTTATAATTTCTTTTTTGACTATGTCTTAATTATTTCATTTTAATTCTATTTTACGTTTGTGACTCCTATTAACATTATGATGTGTTAGCTTATTAAGTTACCTAATTTGAAGTTCTCAAAATGTGAATGTTATAATTTCCGTATATATATTTTAATATATATAATGATATTATATTATTTATTTTTTATTTTGAAAAAGTACACATGTTCGAATAAATAAAATTAGTTATATAATAAGTAAAATTTACAGTCATCTTTAGAAATAAGTGTACACAATCCCGTGATTTTTCACGGGTGTTACACTAGTTTTCATTTATTACCCACCCACTCATCACCCCACTTACTTTATACAAATCATAACACCCTCTCTCCAATCTACATACCCCTACTCAACCAAAATATTAAACAACTAATATCCTCATAAATTTTGTCCTTTCGTCACAATGAGACATTATAAACGGGTAGGAGGGAGTATTATTTTTGACAAAAATCACTAACATTTACATATTAGAAAATATGGTTAAAGTTTCGTCGTTTTGGAGACACCGGAAAAATATCTGGGGAGAAAATAAGAAAATGGAGAGGGCAAGTATTAATATTAATATTTTAATAAGCTTGATTATCGACCTAACTGGATGAACCCGAGTCGGATCAGGATTTGACCTTAAAATAACGAGTCATTACAAGTTTGGATTAATCGGGAGTTGGTCAATATCAGATTAGTGGGTTTTTAACTTGAAAAACCCGAGTCGCGTTAGATTGGATTTATGAGAACACGTCATCTATAAATAGATATAATTGTAATACATTCATAAATTGGTCAACATATCTTATGAGAAATGAATGTACATACGCATTAGACTCTTTTACCGGGACATATATATTAGGACACAAGATTCTATATGCAGGTTTTTTTTTTTTTTGGCAAAGGATACATATAACTTACTGCAAACAAGCAGACTTAGCCATATTATGAGCTCTAAAGTTCTTATTTCTACTAAGATAACTTAAACTAAAACAATGAAAAGAAGAAACTAAACGTCTTATTTTCTTGACGATCCTTGAACTTGTTGTAGAGACATGTTGTAGTCCTAAAATAAAGCTGTTGAATGATGCTTATACAATCCGAGGCAAGAGTAATGTGGTAAAGGTTATGAGAAACTGCCCAGGAAAGAGCCTTAAGAATTGCAATGGCTTCCGCCTGCTCGCAATCTTTTGCAGTGATACTCTCATTGAAACAGTCTCCCGCAAACGAAGGTAAACTCACATCAGCAGCAGAAGAAACAGTAAAAACGATACCCGCTGAACTGAATGATTTCCATGCCGCATCCGTAGTTAACCAAACCAAATTGCAGTCGCAATGGTTCCCTACCATCATTAAAGGCATTCCCTTTCGTATAATAACGAGCTCATCTTCGTTATCCACTGAAACATCTTCCGAAAAGTGTGTTTTTTGGAGTTTAAGTGCAATAACATTGTAACCTTTACTAAGTTCACTTTGATAAAGGTTAATGAAGCTATGTTGATTAAACTTCATGTCTCCAAAAACAATATTATTGCGCAATTTCCAAATGGCAGACAAAGTAGCTACGAATCTCATAAGGAAGTAGTCCTTATCGTCCTGCTTGGAAAAGTAGCACAACCAATTACCAATCCAAGTACCTAAAGATAAGGGGCACATATTATTGACTTGAATTCCCAATTCAGAAGTTTTCCACAAACGTTTTGTCACTTCACAATTTTTGAAAATATGATCCAGTGATTCAACAACTTCCAGAGAAGTACAGAAAGGACAAACAGCGCAATGATCAGGTACCCGTCGTTTGACATTTATACCCGTGGACAAAGTGTCTGTGCAAATTTTCCAGAGTAGAACACGCCAATGTGAAGGGCCAACCATATGCCAAATGAACTTACGCATGGTTCTTGAAAACAAACGCAACCTAGCCTTATCTTTTTCAGTTTCGTTTTCATCGAACAAATTATGAGCAGCACAAGAGTAACCTTGTTTGACTTTATAAATTCCATCTTTAGACAAAGTCCAAAAACAGGTATCCTCATCATCTTCATCCGGTACTTGAAGAGCTTTAATCTTTTGAACAGTGGTCTCAACAAAAAAACTCGTGAGCATCGACGAATTCCAGACATTGTTTGTAATAAGATGTTTAACCTTCATATTAGACACCGAAGGTTCCATAGATACTAACACTACTACAATTAAGCACTTGGGCCACGACTAAATTCGTGGCGCAAGTACTAATTTTCCGTGGCTAAAGCTCTTTGTCACGGAAATACCTTCCGTGGCCCAAGTGGTCGTGGCTAACAGATAGCCACGGGAAAAACAAGAACGTGGCTGAAATTATATTTTTAGTCACAGATTCTCACGTGGCTAATAATTCGCGTGACCAAAAATTAATTCTCGTGGCCAAAATTATTCCCGTGACAAAAAAAAAAAAATGTAATATATTATTTTTTACTTATAATGAAATATTTTCACATATGGAATCTTTTTTTTGGTCTAAACCGGGGTGTCCACCGTGTCAACAACGGTGTATAATCCCCTCACCGCGGGCTCTCTCACGAAGAGGTAAACGGCTTGCCAAAGAATTGCACCATTCCCATGGGTAGGAATCGAACCCCTGACCTCAGGGTTAAGGGATGAGGTGAGCAACCACCACACTACCAAACACATTTGGTTATATATGGAATTTTGTCAAGCTTTAATCCTTGTTTGGTTAGTTATCTGAACTCGTTACTTACAATCACAAGTCATTCACTTTTGCGAATCGTATATCCTCCCCAGGAGGTCACTCATCCCAAGACTACTCTCACCTGAGCACACTTAACTGTGAAGTTCTTATGATGAGCTACCCAAAATGAAACTTAAGCTTGTTGATATAGTTAACACTTTGAAACCTTTTTAAATTATATTCCTTTTTTTCTAAATTACCTTCACTATTATTTTTGCCAAAAAAATATTATTTTTCTCAAATTACTCGAGTTTTCAATGTTGACCTCCTGACTAATGATGCTCGGGTCATTGTTTGCCCGAGTCAACAAAACCATTTTCTCCAAACTATTCAATCACATTTTCCTTATATTTTTTTCCCTAATATATTTTTTTTTATTTTTTTCATTTGTCGGCATTTTTTTTTTTATTTTTCTTTTATCCATTTTTTCATATATTTTTCCACACAAATACTATTTGTAAGATCGTCGTATTTGTAATGAAAATAAAAATTAATCACTTTTTACTAAATAATGATCACTTTTGAATAATGATTACATATGGGTATCAATGACCGAGTTTTATTCCAAAAATAAATGACCAAGACATCATTAACTCGAAAATAATCAGTTTTTGCCAAAAAACACAGAAAATATCGTATAAAATTTTGTTTTCTCTAAATTGATTTCTTTTCATTATTCTTGATATTTTTTTGTCAACAAAATTTCACATTATTTACACATGTAAATTTATTATTTTAATTTCCATTTTACTTTTCGGTGTGATACGCTCATTTTCAATAATTAAAATGTTTTTTCTATATTGATTTTTTTATATCGCTTATTTTATCAATATGTTTTTTTCCATTTTATTTAATGATTTGTTGGAAATCATTTTGAATTTAATTTTAGACTACTTTTTTTTATTTAATCATATATTAAATCTAATTGTCTTTTCTTTTTTTTTTCTCCTTAAAAACTTCCCCAATTTTTTTCCAATTTAACATCTCGAATTCAAGTTCTTGTAGAAATATTTTACAAATAAAGTTGTAAATCAATTTTCTAATGAAAAGCTTATTTAACAATATATTAGTTTCAGACTTCTCAATGATAGGTGTTAATAAGTTAATTATTTAATTGGACATACTTTCTCTTTAAATGTGATGCGGTCTCTAAATAATGTTATTCAATATTATAAATTTAACAAAAAAAGAATTATAAATATATATATATATATATATATTTGCCATGGGTGTGACATTATTCGTGGCAAAAATGATTATTAGCCACGACTGTAACCTAAATTGTGGCGCAATTGACTTTATCCCGTGGCATAAAATTTCTCTAAAATAGTGAATAAATTTTTTCCCGTGGCTAAACAAAATTAGGCACGAATTATAAATTCCCGTGGCATAAATCGTGGCGCAAGTGTCAATTTGTTGTAGTGTTTTTTGTCGGGCTTGTTGCGCAATTTAATAAATTGAGTAACTGGGTAAGTAGCTTTGAAATTACAAAATTGTCATTACATAATTAAACGTATACTTAAAGTAAAGCAGCATTCAACGAAAATAAAGCAAAATAAATTGTTAAACAACAATCATTTATTCATATAATCATATTCATTTTCAAGTCAGTAGTGTTAATAAGAATAATCATAATAAATTGCACAAATTCTCACTTGTGACAGACTAAATCCAATAATAAGAATATTCATAATAAGATCATTTACGTCAATAGTGAGGAAAATTAAGTACGAATATTGTTCACATCTCGCAATAATACGGCGCAATCATCTTGATGTCACAGTACACACCATGTTGTACTAATAATTTTGTATTATTATTTGTTATCATATCAAAAATATTAGTCACGGTAAAAATCCAGTGCGTAGCTAAGAGCAATAATTAGTCACAGGTAATTTACTTGTGACAATAAATCACAATTAACCACGGTAAGAATTCAGGGTGTGGCTAAGAGCAATATAGTCACGGATAATATAGCTGTGACAATAAATCATAATTAGCCACGTTAAGAATTCAGTGTGGCTAAGCACACTAATTAGTCACGGTTAACTTACATGTGACAATAAATCATAATTAGCCACGACATTGTGGCTAAAAATAATTATTAGCCACGTTCGTGACTTGATGCGTGACTAAACGCATTTGTTAGCCACGGTCATGGCTTAATTCGTGACTAAAAACAATTATTTGTCACGGATATATTTTCCCGTGACATAAATTTTTTTACCAATTAATTTTGAAGGAAGGAGACTTTTTTTCCCGTGACTAAGCAAATTTAGGTCACAAATTATGAATTCCCGTGACATAAATCGTGGCGCAAGTGCCATTTTGTTGTAGTGTAAATTCCCGTCCTTCAAAACAGGTTTATGCCCATGTACCCAATTATCCCGAACGACACTCAGATTAGATGCATAACCAACACGCCATCCAATAAAGCTCTTAAGGAGATCCCAACCCCACAACAGACCACTACCACCCCAAGAACAGGCTGATGGTTTTTGGAACACATGTCCAAAAGAATGAGACTGAGGCCCACAATACTTTTTGCCAATGACTTTTGCTAACAAAGAGTCCTTATTGACCATAATCCTCCATGCGTTTTTGGCAAGTAGAGCCTGATTCAGACAGGTAGTATTTCTTAAACCTAAACCTCCCGCACCCTTTGGTTGTGCTATAACCAATTTGCTACACCAATGAATAATCCTTCCATTCCTTAGTCCCGCCCACCAAAAATATGGTATCAGGGAGTCAATCTTTGATGCAACACTTACCGAAATTTTGAAAACCGATAGAAGATAACAAGAGAGAGCAGAAAGGACAGAATAAATAAGGGTTAAACGACCAACAGGGGAGAGAAAGATAGCATTCCAAGAAGAAAGTCTGGCTCGAATCTTTTGGATAATCAAATTGTAGAATGAACTCTGATCACGACCAAAAACAAAGTAAACACCCAAATACTTACCAAAAACATTTGTAGGCGAGATACCAAGAATCCTGAAAGTATCCCTAGTCATCCCCAAAGTAGTATTTGAGGAGATATGCAGGTTAAGTCTTCTAATAATGTCTCATACAAGATATGTGAGACATGTCATTAACAACATTATAAACGATCATGTAAAATACTATATTACATAAACACTATTAAGGAATCATCCCAATTGAGCAACTTGATGATAACAAAATATACAATAACAACCCCGTGCAATTTGCACGGGTTGAAGACTAGTTATATTAGAATTAGATTATACAATAATACAACTTACTATTATACAATAATACAACTTATGAGTATTACATTTAGAATTAGATTATACAATAAGGCCAAATAAATTATATCTTATATGCGTCACTATTAAATGTGTAATATTTTTAAATAATTAACTTTTAAAAAATAAATACATTGACGAGCTAACGAAAAATTAGGAACATTTAAAATAGTATTAGATATTTTAAGTTTATAACGGGTTAAATATTATATTATATCATTTGTATATATAAGACAAATATATTACTTTTATCTATGTACTTTCATTTGTATAAATAAGTGATATATATTTGTTCCGTTTTAAGCTCAAAACAAGTAGTGTCGCGTTAAAGGACACTTACTTGATGATTGACCAGCCCAATGAACAAATTTATGTTTAACTAGTACATACTATTAGGCAAGTAGATTTATTAAACGGGTTTAACGGGTTTGATTATCTAAGTCGAGTTAGCATAGGGTCAGACAACTTACAAGTTATTTAAGTAAAAATACGAGTCAAAAATATTCTAAATGCGTATATTATCATTTTTAAAGAAAATATATTTAATATTAGGATTTTAATCATATTCTTTGTTTACAATACTTATATTTACAGAAATTAAGCAATTAAGTTATATGAGTATATTCATCATAAATTTTTAAACGAGACGATCTCTCAATAATGTTAGTAAAATACATCTCTTACAAATATTATTTTTATGTTATATCTTTCTCTTTTTAGTTAGTTTTTGGTATATTTATTAGTTGTCTCTCATTAATGTAATGAAATATGGTTTCTCAAAAAAAAAAAAAAAATTAATTGAATGATAATCTGTTTGAAATTGATTTTTTAATTTTATTTGTAACGTACAGTACAAAAGCGAATAGATTTTAAATTAATATATTGAATATAATATACAAATACTCGGTATATTTTCATATATTTGTATCTTAAAAACTACGTATTCACATGTTGAGCTTGATTCATTAAGGTAAGTAGGTAGGTTGATTTTCACCCTAAATTAACGTGTATATATATCTAATTCTGGACACACAGGTCAAGGTTTTCAAGTCTCAAACACTTGAAAGCACAAGTAGGGACAGTTGAGTCAGATATATTTCGACAAATCTAAATATAGTCCTAAACGGTAGATAATTGGTGAAATAGGTGTGTCTTATCATTGTTAATAAAGAAATGGTATGTATATAATATCACGAATACAATTATAAATAGTATAATATATTGAAATGTTTACTAATAGACTTTCAATTATTATTTATAGCAAATTTGTAGTCTTTTTGTTGATGAATCATAAAATTATTATATTGTTTCTGAACATGGAGAAAGTAGGAAAACTATTTACATTGATACAATGAAAGGCATATTTCGTATACACTAACTTATTTCAAATTTTAACTTTATATGTAACATTGTTCAATTGTCTGCATGATTTTTGAAAATTGCAAATGAAGTTTTTAATATAACTCTAAATACTTAAATATGACTTTATAATTCATCTTTTACATTTTTAATTTATAATTATTTAAGAAAATGGAGATATTTTAGTGATTTATTCTAAATTTATCTATGATTATAACCGGCTTACAAATGAAAAAATTGATCAATATAATATTTTACCTTAAATATTCATATTTATTATAAGAACAAGTTTTAAAAAAATCATACTCGTACAATTTGCACGGGTTTAAAACATTCCATCAAACAAAAGTACTAGCTGAGCCTCTGCAACAAAAGAGGAAAAATAACAAGACGTATAGTGAAAGCTTCGGCCATTCCGCGATAAAAATTACTCCCTCTGACTTATTTAAAGTGACCCATTATACATTTTCGTCTATTCATTAAACTGTCCCGTTGTCCATTTTTAGTAAGTTTTTTATCAAGTTTTTACCATTTTACCCTTATTAATTTTCATTTATTACTCACCATCCACCCATTACCCTACCTATTTTAAGTAAATCATAACACCCTCTTTCCAATCTACATGCCCCTACTCAACCAAAATATTAAATAACTACTACTCCGTATCTCATAAATTTTGTCCTTTCTTAACAATGAGACACTTAAATTGGGTAAGAGAGTGTATAAAACTTTATTTATACTCCATCCTACCCAACTTAAGTGTCCCATTGTACATTTCCGTCTATTAAGTAAAGTGTCATGTTGTCCATTTTTAGTAGTTTTTTTAGCAATGTTTTACCATTCTACCCTTATTAATTTTCATTTACTATTCACCCACCCATTTCCCTACTTACTTTATACAAATCATAACACCGTCTCTCCAATTTACATACCCTACTCAACCAAAATATTAAACAACAAATACCACATATTTGTCCTTTTATGACAATGAGACACTTAAGTTGGGTAGGAGTGGGTAATCCGTAATTGTACTAAGTAGTAATTCCTTCATTCCAATCAATTTTATACATTTCTTTTATTCACGTTTGTCAATACTTATTTTCTTTTGTTAATATATTTAGTTACAGATCGATAAAAATTATAAAATTTTGATATTCACAATGTACTCGGTATGACAATTTAAACAAGATCTCACATGACTATCTTTTATGAAAGCGGTGCCGATGATTCATTCGACTTATGAATAGTGTCCATAACTTGAAATGTAGAGAATGATTGGAATTGAGGAAGTAATGTAAATTAAGAGAGAAGTTTTAGTGAGTAGGAAATGTGAGAAATAATTGAAAATGTTGGAAAATAAAAAATGATTGGGATGATAATTTGCTTGAGAGGGTGAAAATGGATTAAGATAGTTAAAGTGTAATTAAGAGTAAAAAAAATGTATTTCTACTTAGGGTGACATTTGTTGGAGGATGGTCTTAAATAAGTGATACAAGGTTCTATATGTACGGACTGCGTAGTACCTAATTCTTTGTACTTACTTCTATAGCAGTTAAACGAAAAGGTTGAGCTTACTGAAAACAATTTGAACTGAAAATATCTGATTGAATCAAGCATTAACAACCATAAGAAGCAAAAAACCGATAAGTAATTCATGTTTTAAATCATAGAGTAGATGATAAACATCCATGACACAAAAGTAGTAGCTGAGCCTTTGCAACAACAGAGGAAAAATACAAAACTTATACTGAAAGCTTCTGCCATCCCGCGATGGTGTACTGTTCCATGTTAGTCGATTCCACATCATTAAAAGTGTCTTGAAACTACACAACAGGTGTCCGGCGGCCACCATAGAAAGTGAACGGAGCAGTGACCAGATCAGTTCTTGAAACGACCAGGAATTGTCGAGTAGAAGTTCCAATCAGGGTGGGTAGGCCCCACAGCAGGCTGCCCAATCCGGTGCAATTTTACATATGAAGGAACATCCTCAGCGGCTGCTAAACCCTCCAAAAATAGCCCTAATTCATTCTTCAAATCTGTTCCGAAAATGTTTGATCAGATAAACCCTCGCGTATAAACATGAAAAATTAGATACGCAGAAAGTCGACTCACTTAGAGCATTATCAGTAGCATCCTTGACATTATAAGTGTCGAGAAATATTCCTGAGTTTGCCTACAAATAAAAAACATTTCTCAAAGATATTGCAACCGAATCAATTAGCTAGCTAGTTGTATACTCCGTATATGCGGTGTACAGGATTTGATAAGTACTGAAGTTTATTTCTGTATCCGCCACTGCATTAATTAATTAATCTCTTATCTAATATAAGAATATGGAGAATGAAAAATGGAACTTTGTTATGACGATATTTATGGTATACCGGATTAAGGAGGGCTTTGTAAGGGTCATCATCAATTAGCAAAGTGTTGGATTCAGAAAATTGGCGCCCTAAGTTTGACCAAAGCTTGGTCAACTCTTTGAAGAAGAGAGGCTTCCTCTTATTACCAGGCAATCTGTATCCATAGTTTGAGCAATGATCCTGGTTCTGCCAACATAAGCATATGTATCATTTCTTGTTTTAGTTCGTTGTATAAATGTTACGCATAGCCACAAATTCTCTTTTAAGACCGTTCTACAAGTATTTACAACATAGAACATACCCAAACAAATAAGAATCGGCTTTTGAACTCCTGGAGAACGCATCCAACGATACTATTGATGTTATGCCTGTAAAATTATATTTTCATTTCTGAGACTTATTAAAACAAGATTAAGGGTAATACAATTTTTTATCATTATTTTAAAATCACAAAATTATTTGAATACTTTTAGTCTTTTAACAATACAAATATTATCGAGTAACATACTACAAAAAGAACTTACACTTGAGCAGCAGACCATATACCCACTTCAAATCGTTGCAGACAGAACTTCATAAACTCCTCAAGGAACGGCCTCTTATAAACTTCAACACGAGATCAGGAGGCAGAAATAAGATAACATTTGTTGATCATGATTTTACTATGCGGTAAAAAACAATAATCTTTATTATTGTGCAACTAATATGTTTTATTGTTAGACATTGCCATCATAATGATACTGTCATGTTACGCATTATAGTTGTAAAACTGTTTCATAAGAGTCTTACTCAAAATCAAAATAAAACGATGAACATATATATGCATGATATTCAGTAATAATGAAGACATTACCAACTTGTGAACCGTAAACTCCATCAGGACATCGATCCTTAGGAAAAGAAGATTTTTTGACGATGTGGTCACGATGTATTAGAAGACCATTTAAGTCAAACACCAGAAGTTTCTTTTTAGGGACAAGATTAAGCTTCTCTATTGCTAATGAAAATACTTGATCGACCTCATCATCCACGCCTTCGCACTGGTAATTACTTGAAGTTTTGTCATTGCAATCTGAAAGGCATCCCTCTGTCATTTTCTTCTATCGATAAACAAATAAAAGAGTTCCACAAATTAGTATTTTTCCCGATCCGATATGTTTTAGGACTCGTGTAAAACCGTTTTATGTTCAATTTGAGTGCGTATTTAAGGGCAAAAGTATTTGATTATGTTGTGTATGGATAACATGGCATCTATAATATACTCTGTAGATATATAATAGGAGCATGCATGCAAAAAGCAAGCCAGAAGCATTCAAATTCTTAGAAAAACTAACCAGTCTTTAGTGTATCGTCCTGACGTTTTAGGTTCTGACAATCAGATTGGTCTACAAGGACTACAACCTGAGATGCCCCCTTGTATTCTACAGTACTATACTTGGTAGTTGGTGTTCCATTTATCGAGTTTCAAACTTACTGTTGTTTTATACAATAAAGATTAACAATAAGTTTTATATAAAATCGTTGTACGCTAAGAAATTGTTTCATTATATTAAAAAATACTGTAACATATTTTTAGTACTAAATGGATAAAAGTTTTTATAAAAATGAATTATCTCAATCTATAATTTGTGAAAGTTTAATACTATGATTTTCTAATATGTTGTGCTTATTGATACGTGATAAAAAAACAAAAACGGAAGAATTTCTGCTTCATTCAGCTCCATTAAGTTCAGTTCAGCTCGATTAAATTCAGTTCAGTTCAGTTCAGTTCTGCTCAGCTAAGCTCGATTCAGTTCAGCTCAGCTCAGTTCAGTTCAGTTCTGTTCAGCTCAATTTAGTTCAGCTCTAAAAAGCCAGAAAGAACAGGGCCTTAATTGATGTTTGTTGACGCGACTCATTTAGTCGGAGTTAAATCGCCGGAGTTAGTGTGGTTTTGTTGGTTTTATGTGGTGTTATGTAGCTTAATTGTAGGTTACTTGTTGGTGAGCCTAGATTAGCTATTGAGTCGGTTTTATAGTGTTTATGACAATTTCCAAGTGTGGAGATAGATGGGCCCAAATTCCTATGAAGATACCTAAGACGTGTGCGCTTAAGGTGCGTTAATTGAGTGCACTAATGTGAGAAATCAACAATCGGCAGCCCCAAGGTACGACTGAAGTGCGACATAGGCGCGACTGAAGTGCGACCAAGGTATGTGTGAAGTACGACTGAAGCGCGACCGGCATTTGTTCAGATTTTAGTTTTTACCTAATTACTATATAAGTTTTTTATCTAGGTTTTGAGAAGGGGAGTTAGCCGCCATTGAGACAAAAACATTATTTTGCTATTTTCAAGACTATGTGTAACTAATTTTCCTCTTTCTTGGATTCGGGCAATTGAAACACTCTTTATACAATTGTGAGTTTCAATGTTTTAATTTCTTTTCTTGATTATTGTGAATTGTTTGTTCCTAATTTTATGAATGATGATTTATAATTGCTAGGTGTACAACTAGTGGTTGATTTCTTCGTTCTATCGTTAGTATTGTTAATTGAATATGATTTATTGATTAACTTTACATTAGTAACGAATAGAAATTTATATTGAACGGGATATGTTAATATTTGACTATTCGTAAGGAGAATTGGAATTTTACATTCACGATAGAGTAATCAAGATTAGTAATTGAGACCGTCTGACAGTGATCAATTGTTGTCATTGAGTGTGGATATATGCTTGGTTCCAAGACTCTTTCAAACCATTTGATACATCATAAATCATTAGCTTTATTACTTAAATTGCATTAGATATTCATTTTCGTTTATTAGAAAATCAATCTAAAACCCCTTTTTGTTACGACGATCTTTAATTTCATTAGAGATCGACTTTTCCTACATTATAATTGCATAAATTGTTAATCTGATTCCCTTGCGTTCGAGTGTTCGACCCTTATTTCCGCTTTACTACTGTTTAGTATTTGGATTTAAGTGATATAAATTGTTAATTTGAGGCATACGACTTTAGCCTGTCACTTGTATGTGAAATTGCAATATATTACGAAATATTACTTTTAGTTTACTGGATAAAATCATTAAAAATATACGGTATAAATTAGATATATAGTGTGAATTTAGTGTTGGTCAAGAGTGCGGGTCGGTATTGGCAACCCGGACCCGACCCGCCACAGAACCCGTGTCTGACATGGTCTGCCTCACCCGGGTCCAAACATGGCCTGGCCCGGATGGTTGAAGGGTCCGGGTCCATTTTCTGAAACCCGGCTCGAAGGGTAACCCGTGTGTAACCCGTGAGCCCGGCCACTCGACCCGGCATGTTGACCCACCCCTTGCACTGAATTGTGAAAGCGTGAAATAGCCCTTTTTTCTCCCTTCTATATAATATAAATATATATATATATATATAGGGTCGGTATCCGGTGAGAACCACCCTTATAATGAGAACCATGAGAACCCTCACTAAATCTCCACCATATCTCGCTTCGAATGTTTCGTTGGATCATTTACCATTAGTTTAACTTATTCAAATACACACTTTAGTATCAATAAACTAAAAATTTTGATTTAATTAACAAAATATATACTTAGTGTACGAAAATACAATTAGGCATACTAAAACGGCTATAAATGCACGAAAACAACCACTACGTGCATGAAATTTTTTACATGCATGAAAATGATTACTAGGTGCATGAAATAAGAGGCCCTACGTGCATTAAAACAAGTTCTAGGTGCATGAAAAATGATAGATGCATAAAAATCGGTAGTAGGTGCATGAAAATTAATAACACGTATCTCGTCCCGATTTCCGTCACTAGTATATATTTTCTAGACCAATAAATATGTTCTCTAGCCATAAAATTCCATGCCGAATCCAAATATGTCATTAATTTTTTTTTTAAAAGTCCGTATGGTAGAGTTCTCACGGTTCTCATTATATATATATATATATATATATATATATATATATATATATATATATATATATCAAACCGTAATAATTAAATCGAATGTATGTCGTTTTGTATAAAATTTATTGAATTTATGTCGTTTTGAACCCTGACCCGCCCCCTAACCCGAGTCTGGGTTACCCTTCCCAAGCCCCGGTCCCAACCCGTCCCGGACCCGCCCTGACTCCGGGCCGTGTCCGGGTCCCCATCCCAGAACCCGCCCCGCCCCTTGACCCGTCCCGGACCCGGCCGACCCGCACTATTGATCATCCCTAAGTGGGAATGGCAATGGGGGGTCCGACAAGACCCGACCCGACCCGAAGTAAAAGATTGTAGACCCATATCCGACCCAGGCCCTAAAGGGTCTGAAATTAATGGACCCATATCCGACCCTAATGGGTCTGGGTCCGGGGAGGGTCTACCCTAGGGTCCATTTTTTCTTAAAGAGTTATTCAATCAAATGTACCAAGGTTCGAATTAAATTACAAAGTTTTGATTAAAGTATTACAAAGTCTTGGTTATTTGCAATTGGATCATTACCCGTACCCCACCCTAAATTATACTGTATCAGTTACCGTACCCAAACTCATCATTTTCATCAATTTCCTCGTTATTCTTAATAGTTATTTGGATATGCGTATATTATATTGTTGATAACTAATAAGGGTCATCTGTTTGTGTGTATTATTTGGGTTATTGACGTTCAGATGTGTGTGTTTTTTTTCTTTTTCTCTTTTTTTAATAAATATAAGGGTCTAAGGGTCGAGTAGGGTCCCAAGACCAAGACCTGGACCAGGACCCGAATTTTTTATATAAGACCATACCCGACCCATACCTGCGTGGGTCTCAAAAGTTCAGACCCATATCCGACCCATTAGGATCCGACCTTAAGGGTCTGGGTCGGGAACCAACCCACTGCCATCCCTACCCCTAAGTCTGATTAGTGTCTCATAATACTTTGGTTTTATTATTGTTAGATCATGCAATATGAGTCGTGAAATGATTAACAACGTATCAGCGGTCTTTTTATTACTTCTAGACATATGCCTTCTGTGATAAATTCAAAATTACTATTAGATTCGTGTAAATTTTGTATGAGATAGTATATTCAACTGTAATACGAACGGTGGAGAAATTCAAAATTCTTATATATGACTTGTGAGGATTGTCCAATAAGACCAATATTGATATTTAGAGGAGGAGAAAAAACTTGTCAAATTATAAGGTAAGGGGTACTCACTCTATTGCCAATTGATTTTAGAGTGGAACCCTCTTAGGTTAATATTGTGGATTGTTTCTCCTCTATTTAGAGGTGGTTCAGACCCTTTAACATGGTATCAGAGCCCATGGCTAAAGACTTGGGTTTCATGAGCCAGAGTTTGCAGCCAGACGAGCAAATAAATCACCCAGTTTGAATTTGTCTGATCTTAGTTGATAATGGGCCAAGTTTACAGCTAGACAAGCAAGGTTGCTTAGTTGAATTTGTCCAGTCTGTGTGTGTAAGTGGGTCTCACATGTGAGAGCAGTGTGGAGAAACCCAACCCAAAAGTCTCACATGTAAGGGTTATCTCACATTAATAGTAGAGAAGAAGAATTATCATCTTATAAAATAAGCGATTACTCCCTCTATTATCAATTGATTTTAGAGTGAAACCATCCTACATTTATATCATGGACATTAAGATAGAATGATGACGATATCCGTCTATTTTAATTATAATACTTCCTCTATTCATATCCACATTACACATTTGGTTTTTGTACACTATTCACAAATCAACGTTCAGTATCAATTTTCTCCTAATACGTAAGAGAAAATATATTCATGCGGGATCTTGTTTGATTCGTCTTCACGAGTACATTGAAAATATCTAACTTTTATAATTTTTGTAAATACGTAGCTAAAGAAACGAATGAACTATGGTCGAATTTGCGTTCTTGGAAAATCACCGACAATGGTGAATGAGGCTTTTGTTAGTTTGAAGAGGATGAAGGTAGTGATTTTTGTTTTTATGAGGAAAACACAACAAGGAGTATAAGGGAGGTTTGAGTCGGAAATGACTCGAAATTCATTTAATGAGCCGGGATGACTCGGATTTGGCTAACTAAGACGGAAATGATATCTTAAAACTATTATATATGACTCAAGATAGAATAAGTTATACGAACAAACCACAATTCATGAAATTACTCGGTATACTTGTCATTTTCGAAAATCAAAGTCGAAACTTAAAACTTATGAAACTTGAAATGTCATTTAAAACTAATATGCTTGAAAATGAAATACTCATACCATTTAAATATATTTACGAAATTTCATGAAATATAATTTATTCTCGAAATTAAATCAAAACCTTTAAATTTTATAAGATGGGAATTATCGGGGTGTTACAAACGTAGTCTGTCTTAGATCTTTTTTTTTTTTTTGGTTCAAATGAGCGCACTAAGTCGCAGGTGAGAATCGAACCCCGACTCCATGGTTAGTCTGTCTTAGATCTTAGTTTAGCCTTACCGGCGATGCCCATCCGATCACGCAGGTATCTTTAGAAGTAGCACGACAGTGCCCATCAGATCATGCAGGTCATATATATCCCGTAATTTTTGATTTATCATCGGCCACCAGGATTGCTTATCAGGACTTTCGTTTGTGTTGTTGTTGATGGTATTCAATGTTATAATTCTATGAGAGTTATACGAAAGATTATCTTTATAGCCTTGAGTTAATTATTACATTACATTTACAAAGTTTATATAGGTATACATAATATCTTATTTGCAGAAAGAATAAAAGATATAACAGCTCTATTCTATCCTAGGCAACTGCAAGATTGTTGCCTTGAGCTGGTATGATAGCCGTTGGGATTGTATGCGTGAGATGGGATGTGGGCTTGCGTAATATCCCCCCTCAAGTTGGCGCGTGGAGGTTTGAGACCCCCAACTTGGATAAGAGGTCCGTGAACGTCAACCGTCCTAGTGCTTTGGTGAAAATGTCAGCGAGCTGGACGTTGGTATGAACGTAGCTGGGACGGATGGTTCCTTTGAGGATTTCGTCACGTATAAAATGGCAGTCAACTTCAATATGTTTTGTGCGCTCGTGGAACACGGGATTGCGGGCAATGTGAAGTGCGGACTGATTGTCGCAAGCCAAATAGATAGGACGATTATGAGGAATGCCGAGAAACATGAGTATGCGTTTTAGCCATTTAAGTTCGTAGACCGAGTATGCCATAGCCCGATATTCGGCTTCGGCGGAGGATTTGGAAACGGTTGTTTGCTTTTTAGTTTTCCATGATATAGGAGCACTACCGAGAAATATGAGATAGGCGGATAAGGAGCGTCTGGTGATGGGACAACTCGCATAATCGGCGTCACAATAGGCGTGTAGAGATAAGTTATTGCTGGCGGTAAACAAGAGGCCCTGGCCGGGTTGATGTTTTAAGTAACGGACGGCTTGTAGGGCGGCTTGCCAGTGGTCGAGGCGTGGAGCGTGCATATATTGGGCGAGAATATGGACGGAGTATATTAATTCGGGTCGAGTGATTGTAAGGTAGACGAGACGGCCGACTAATCTTCGATAATGTTGTGGGTCGTGTAGTAAGTCGGATGTTGATAGACTCAAACGAGACGGCCGACTAATCTTCGATAATGTTGCGAGTTTAGCATACCAACATCGCGGTGCTTGTCGAAGACCATAAAGAGACTTTCGTAATCGACAAGCTTTACCATTGGTGGGAATGAAGCCGGGAGAAGGCTTCATGTAGACCTCTTCATTGAGGTCACCATGAAGAAATGCATTATGCACGTCCATTTGGCGAATGTCCCAAGCTTTTGAGGCGGCGATAGCGAGTAGAGTGCGAACGGTCACCATTTTAACTGTTGGAGCGAATGTTTCGTTGAAGTCGACACCTTCGACCTGGCGATTCCCCATGACAACAAGGCGAGCCTTGTATCGTTCGATTGTTCCGTCTGCGTTGTACTTGATCTTATACACCCACTTTGAGCCAATGGCCTTCTTATTAGGTGGCAGCGCTTCAAGTGTCCATGTATTGTTGCGTTCGAGAGCATCGATCTGATGCTTCATGGCATCTTGCCATTGGGGTACCTGCATAGCTTCACGAAAAGTGCTAGGCTCGTAATTATCAGTCACGGCCGCGAGAAAACATTTATGATTAGTAGAAAATTTGTCATAGCTAAGGACATGAGAAAGAGGATACCTTATTCCCGAGGACGAGGATGATGCGGTGGCGACATGGGTCGATGGGCGTGAAGTGTTTTGAACAAAACCTTTAAGGCGAGAGTTGGGTATTTTGGGTCGCTTACCTTTGCCCATTTCAGGGGCGGGTGCGGGTTGGTCATCGGCGGTGGTGTCAACTGTTGCGGCTGGGGTAGAGGAGGGTTGGAAATCGGATGCAACAGGAGGTTCGATTGCGGTAGGGACTATGGGGATCGTGACAGGCCAGGTGGGTTAGAGGCCGGGTTGTCGAGGGGTGGGGAGTGTGTAGTCTGTGGGGAATAAAGCATGTATTCACCCTAAACTTGCAGGATTATAATGAAAAATACAGTTGTGTTTATAGTCATAAGATTAAAAAGGATAAGAAAAGAAGTACAACCTTTAGTCCTTGTGCGAAAGGCCTAAGAACAGGAATTAACACAAATTCCCTCCTATAACTTGCACCCAAGACTTAGAATGAGACGTGGCCGCGTGTGCTAGAAATCCTCTCCAACTGCCTTGCAATATTGGGAGAGCTATTTAGGTTTTAGATGTGAGATCTGAGGTTTTGGGAGAAGAAAGCTCTCAAAACCCTAATTTTTCCTTGAGATTTGTTTAAACAGTGAAACAAGAGTTACTGACATAAGGAGAAGGACTCTCCTTATGTAGTCTCTAGGTCGGCCGAAATTGGATGTCGGGTAGGAGTGGGCTTTCCACTCTTACCTTATTCCAATGCGTGATTCGACCCATTTAGCTTTAAGTTGTTCGCGGTATTTTAATTATAAATCGTAACATGTTATCAGATATTAATACAGTCGATATATTAATAATGGTCTGACAAAATACGATATTGTATAATTACCCAAATTAATATAACTGTTTATATTAATACGCGAATACAATATTTAATTAAATATAACCGTTTATATTTAATTTACGAATTAATCATGTAATCCGTATTAGCTAAAATTATTTAATCCGTATTAAATAATAATCTCAACATCTTATTGACTAATTTAATAGTCAATACCTCTGACTAACTGTTTAGTCATATCCGGCATAAATGTGACTGTATTTTCATACCTTCACATCTCTCAAACGTGTCCTATAGGTGTGACGTATAGGGACCAGTTGATCACCGCCATCCGTATGACAATAACGTCAAACTTATCTAGCAAGCCAACCGTTATTGATAAACGTGGATCAACTGGTAATAATACAAAAGTATGCCCTTGTCATCCTTAAAGAGATTTAATAAGTCATTGTACTTAATTGTCAAGGACACCAGCCCCAACAATCTCCCACTTGTCCGTACAAGGGTATGTGCAATGACGTTATCACACTACATGTGGAGGACACAAGCTCCAACAAACTCCCACTTGTCCGTACAAGTGTAGGTGCGATAACCGAATCTCATATCCTTTTAAAATTTCTCCCACTCAATGTAAGACAATTTGCAAATCCGCATTCGCAAAGGTCGTATCTCACAAGCGATCTGTATCAAGAGTGGTTTCCCCGACTAGAGAGTAACTTAACTGATAAAACGAATCTGCATTCGAGCATGGCCATGCATTTCAGTTACTACTCCTCGAGTGGCCCTGAGAAATGATAAAATCCTGATAAGGGTTTGGATATTTCCCTCAACTCGAATCCTGCCGATATCGCCCAGCATGAAATAACCCAGAAAAAATCCTCTTGGCCCCTGTTACGGTGACCGTGGGAAAGAAACCAAAGTTATCCAAAATCTGTCTTAATCTCAAGAGACAGTTGAAAGTCAAAAGACTCGACTCTATGGAACACTATGGAGGTCCTATCCACGACCCGACACCCAATGTTATAAAACATTTAGGACTCCATAACGTTGTCACGGGGTGTCCTACGAGATATCCGTATAACTCGCCTTTGTGATTGGTCAGTCATCCACGTGACTTATGGCTCGTTGAACCCACCATCAACCAACGTCACAAAATGATTACCTGAGTTATCAGCTCAAATGGGTAATCAAGGACCAAAACGATGTAATGTTATCCAGTTCACTTTGTGGTGTTCAAAATTGGCGTACAATTCCACATGAGAAACAAAACATTTTATATCATAACAATAAGGTTGAATAGAGTACACGAGAAAATGAATTATTACATGAATTCATAAAAGAGTACTACAACTTAGGAACACATCTAATTCCCATGGAATGAATGTGTCCATCATGCTTATCACGTGGTAATGCTTTAGTGAGAGGATCAGCTATGTTGTCATCCGTAGCGATCTTATCAATGAATATCTTCTTTTACGCGGACTCAGTCGTAGAATCTGCTGTAACATTTTGTTTAGAACTTTTCCAGCTGACAGCAGCGCCATTAAGAGTAAAAACGAATCCAGACTGAGATTTCGAGTCATCTCGATCCGTTTGGAAGCTAGCATCTGCGTAACCCGTGGCGCAGAGCGTTGAGTCGCCTCCATAAGTCAATCCCAAATCTTTAGTCCTCCGTAGGTACTTAAGAATGTTTTTCACGGCCATCCAGTGTTGTTCACCTGGATGAGCTTGGAATCGACTAGTAATACTCAATGCATATGCAACGTCTGGACGTGTGCATATCATGGCATACATGATCGATCCTATTGTCGAAGCATAAGGAATCCGACTCATGCGCTCTTTCTCTTCCAATGACTTAGCTTCTTGGGTCTTGCTCAAGTGAAGCCCAGGAGTCATAGGAAGGAACCCTATCTTGGAGTTCGTCATACTGAATCTCTCTAGAATCTTATCTATATAAGACTCCTGACTGAGAGACAACATCCGTCGTGATCTATCCCTGTAGATACGGATGCCCAAAATTCTTTGTGCCTCTCCCAGATCTTTCATCTGGAAGTGGTTTTTCAACCATGCTGTAACTGAAGATAAGAGAGGTATGTCATTCCCAATCAAGAGTATGTCAGCGACATACAGTACTAGGAATACAATCTTGCTCCCACTCGACTTGATATAGAGACATGGTTCCTCGACTGATCGAATGAACCCATTCTCTTTTATCACTTGGTCGAAGCGATGATTCCAACTCCGCGTTGCCTGCTTAAGTCCATAGATGGAACGCTTAAGCTTGCAAACCTTCTTAGGATGTTCTGGATCAATAAAACCCTCGGGTTGTACCATGTACAACTCTTCCTCCAAATAACCGTTTAAGAAGGCGGTTTTAACGTCCATTTGCCATATTTCATAATCGTGAAATGCGACGATCGCTAAGATAATCCGAATGGAACGTAGCATGACTACGGGTGCAAAGATCTCATCGTAGTGCAAGCCTGGCACTTGGGTGAAACCTTTAGCAACTAGTCTTTCCTTATGGATGTCTTGTTTACCTTCCACGGCATGCTTTATTTTGTAAAGCCATTTGCATTGAAGGGGACGCACCTTTGCAGGTATGTCCACAAGATCCCACACGTTGTTCTCATACATGGAGTCCATCTCGGATTGCATGGCTTCTAGCCATAGCTTTGAGTCAGAACTGATCATGGCACCTTTATAGGTTGTGGGTTCATTACCCTCTAGGAGTAAGACGTCATCTATATCACGTTCCTCGACCATACCAATGTATCTGTCCGGAAAAATAGAGACTCTTCCCGACCTCCTAGGTTCCTCAGGAATATCTACCGCAGCCTCGGTTGAAGGAACTGTTTCCTCCAATGGTTGCTCGGTAGTTGGTTCTTGAACCTCCGATAACTCGAAGGTTCTATTACTCGACTTGTTCTCGAGAAATTCTTTCTCTAAGAACGTCGCACTAGCCGCAACAAAAACACGTTGTTCGGTTGGCGAGTAGAAGTAATGACCAAAAGTTCCCTTTGGATAGCCTATAAAGTATGTTTTGACCGATCGCGGGCCGAGCTTATCCTCGTGTCTCCACTTGACATAAGCCTCGCAGCCCCAAACCCGAATAAAGGACAAGTTAGGGACCGTTCCCTTCCATAATTCGTATGGAGACTTGTCAACAGCTTTAGACGGACTTCGGTTAAGTATTAGAGCGGCTGACAAAAGAGCATAGCCCCACAATGAATCAGGCACAACGGTGTGACTCATCATGGATCGAACCATATCAAGTAAAGTCCGATTTCTGCGTTCGGACACACCATTTAATTGTGGTGTTCCAGGTGGAGTTAACTGTAGCACGATGCCACAGTCTTTAAGGTGTTGATCAAACTCGTGTGAAAGATACTCACCACCACGATCAGAACGTAGTGCTTTAATCTTTCTACCCAGCTGGTTCTGTACCCGATTCTGGTATTCTTTGAACTTGTCAAAGGATTCACTTTTGTGCTTCATTAAGTAGACATAGCCATATCTACTCAAATCATCCGTGAAAGTGATGAAATACCTATAGCCTTCTCGTGCGTTGATCGACATAGGGCCACATACGTCCGTATGTATGAGTCCTAATAGGTCGGCAGCGCGCATTCCAACACCTTTGAAGGAAATACGAGTCATCTTACCGATGAGACATGATTCACACGTGCCATATGATTCGAAATCAAAGGGCGAGATAGCTCCATTCTGTATGAGTTGTTTCACGCGTTTCTCATTTATGTGTCCCATGCGACAATGCCATAGGTAAGTTTGATCTTTGTCACCTACCTTTTATTATTCACATGTAATATTTCGGTGGTTTGATCTAAAACATAAATTCCATTCATGGAAACTGCCTTGCCATAAATCATATTGTGTAAGGAGAAAATACAGCTATTATTCTCTATTACAAATGAAAAACCGAGTTTGTCAAGCGCAGAAACTGAAATAATATTTTTGGACAAACAAGGAACATAATGACAGTTATATAAAGATAACTCGAATCCACTTGGAAGCTGGATCACGTATGTTCCCCTCGAGATTGCAGCAACACGTGCTCCATTCCCGACACGCAGGTCAACCTCACCCTTGATTAGGGGTTCTTGGTTTCGGAGGCCCTGCACATGATTACATAGATGAGAACCACAACCAGTATCTAGTACCCAAGTTCCGTAACTTGCATGGTTAATCTCAATCATGTGAATAAAAGAAGAAGAAGACATAACAACAGGAGTAACGCGGCCTGCCTTAATGTCCTCACGATACACGGGGCATGAGCGTCTCCAATGCCCAGTCTTGTGGCAATGGTGACATTCCATGCTAGTATCCTTGCTCTTTGTTTTGCCCTGTGAGTTGCTCGACTCACCTGGCCCACTCTTAGTGAATCCTGACTTCTTAAACTTGGGCTTGCCTACTGTTAGGTCGCCCTGAGCTTTAGCTTTACCCTTACCCTTACCCTTACTGGAGATCATGAGAACATCTTGCTTCATGCTCCCACTTAATTTCAGATCCTTCTCGGTCTGTACGAGAAGGGAGTGGAGCTCATGAGGAGTCTTCTTCATGTCATTCATGTAATAGTTGGCCCTAAAGAGGGCGAACCCATCATGAAGTGAATGAAGCATTCGATCAACGATTATGTTCTCACTGATCTTGCAGTTTAGGGTCTCCAGTTTCTCGATATTCTCAATCATGTTGAGAATATGTGGGCTAACAGCTTGGCCCTTCTGGAGTATCGCCTCAAAGAAGCGACAGGTATGCTCATAAGAAACGATTCTCGGAGCTTTGGAGAATTCGTTAGAGAGCGTGGTGAAAATCTTGTTTGCACCATGGGATATGAAGCGTCTTTGCAAATTTGATTCCATTGCATAGATGAGTACGTTCTTTATCGCACCCGCTTCTATGACGAAGTCGCTATGAGCGCGAACTTCGTTGGCTATAGCTCCAGTTCCTGGGTGTGGCGGAATGGGCTCAGTTAAGTACTTGAGCTTTCCGTCAGCAATGGCAGCATTCCGTAGTGCTGCCTCCCAGTCAGAGAAGTTTGACCCATCATTCCTCAGTCTTGTGGACTAATTCATGGAGTCCATGAAGGCTTTTAGCCAGGATTCACGTGCTAGCTTGGCACTTGGCATTGGGTCTTCGCCAGCCATTTAGTTATACAGCAGTTTAATTGAACGTGTTCTAGACTGAAAAGAAGATAAAACAAAACCATATAAGCAACTCATTGTTGTGATTTAAGTCCATATTAAATTGAATTTAAACTCGTAGACTCATGCATTTATATAATTGATCTCCCTCAAGAATTATATAAATGATCCCAAGACTCAATTTCCGTATATTGATAAGCCCACAGTTTGGCTAATTCCACCGTTGGAACTCTTGGTCGATAGATTTCTGTATATCCTATCTATTAGTCCATCTCAGTCACTAGATAGTATCGAGTGACCATGATGTTGAGATAAAATAAATCATCTGTTCCCACTTACCCGACGTAGAAGGGGTCATATTATGCCTACCGACGAAGAAGGGATTCATGGGAGGCTGATTTATAAAGACTAGTCTCAATTTTTGGTTATATGAGGAAGACCCCATCGACTTATATTTATTCATATTAAGTGAACTAAAATCTAGCATATTCGTGAATGAATGAAATAAAGTGATGGCTTTGCAATTGACATGTGACATCTGTATTGTCACAGAAAACTAACGCGTAACCTCTACATGAGTCAGTTTTCAGGCATGATATAGGTGGTTTGGTTTTAGGCGGAATATGATGCAAGCTATTATCGATGAAAGCATAAAAATAAATGCAATAAACGTAAATAAAAAGTCCTAGTGTGGCCTATCCTACCAAAATAAACATAAAACAACTTGGAATCCACCGTTGGACCCTAGAAGCTTGTCTTGATGTTCCATCTTGGTCCTTGCAGCGGGAGTGAGCATCCGGTCTCCGTCTTGTCTTTGGTCTTCACAAAATTACTAATTTAAATTACAAAAGTAGTCCTAGATACATTCTAATTTAAATACAAAAGTAATTACATGGCAAAAACCCAAAACGGAGATTCAAGATCTCAAGATTACAAGCAAGACTGTGTCCCATCATTACGGTGACACAATCTTCTAAGGCCACACTAAGTTACAACCGTTTGCAAAAATTAAATACGTTATTGAAAGCATTCAAGGCATTCACAAGACGATAAATAAAATGCATCAACTAAATAAAATTCATACATGACATAATACTGTTATTATGATTAATAAATTTTTATCAAACCACCTTTTAAGATTAAAATTATGTGACTATAACGCTTTAATCACCAATTTTAATAAACATATAATCCATTATTTTAAACTGTTTTAAAACAATATGTATCAAACGAGGGTGAACCGATTCACTAAATAATATACTATTTCCGTATACAGTATATTATTTTAAGCCATGTGAAAATAAAACATGTTATTTTCGAAAATAAAAAAAAAACGAGTCTGTTACAGGGGTGGTCTACCGACCGAATAAACAGGTCTACCGACCACCTGACGGAAGTTTTTTTTTTTTTTTTTTTTTTTTAAAGCAGAATGGTCGACCGACCCGAAAAACAGGTCGACCGACCACAAAACACGAAACCGAGTTTCTGAACACGATTTCTCACAAAAGATAAACTGTCGAAACAGAAAAACACGCAGGAGGCGGTCGACCGACCGCAACGGGGGGTCGATCGAGCGACTTAGCGGCAGAAGACGATTTTTCAGGTTTTAAAACTTACGAAAAACACAAAGGTAAAATTTTCATGGCCTGGCTCTGATACCACTTGTGGGGAATAAAGCATGTATTCACCCTAAACTTGCAGGATTATAATGAAAAATACAGTTGTGTTTATAGTCATAAGATTAAAAAGGATAAGAAAAGAAGTACAACCTTTAGTCCTTGTGCGAAAGGCCTAAGAACAGGAATTAACACAAATTCCCTCCTATAACTTGCACCCAAGACTTAGAATGAGACGTGGCCGCGTGTGCTAGAAATCCTCTCCAACTGCCTTGCAATATTGGGAGAGCTATTTAGGTTTTAGATGTGAGATCTGAGGTTTTGGGAGAAGAAAGCTCTCAAAACCCTAATTTTTCCTTGAGATTTGTTTAAACAGTGAAACAAGAGTTACTGACATAAGGAGAAGGACTCTCCTTATGTAGTCTCTAGGTCGGCCGAAATTGGATGTCGGGTAGGAGTGGGCTTTCCACTCTTACCTTATTCCAATGCGTGATTCGACCCATTTAGCTTTAAGTTGTTCGCGGTATTTTAATTATAAATCGTAACATGTTATCAGATATTAATACAGTCGATATATTAATAATGGTCTGACAAAATACGATATTGTATAATTACCCAAATTAATATAACTGTTTATATTAATACGCGAATACAATATTTAATTAAATATAACCGTTTATATTTAATTTACGAATTAATCATGTAATCCGTATTATTTAAAATTATTTAATCCGTATTAAATAATAATCTCAACATCTTATTGACTAATTTAATAGTCAATACCTCTGACTAACTGTTTAGTCATATCCGGCATAAATGTGACTGTATTTTCATACCTTCACATCTCTCAAACGTGTCCTATAGGTGTGACGTATAGGGACCAGTTGATCACCGCCATCCGTATGACAATAACGTCAAACTTATCTAGCAAGCCAACCGTTATTGATAAACGTGGATCAACTGGTAATAATACAAAAGTATGCCCTTGTGATCCGTAAAGAGATTTAATAAGTCATTGTACTTAATTGTCAAGGACACCAGCCCCAACAATCTCCCACTTGTCCGTACAAGGGTATGTGCAATGACGTTATCACACTACATGTGGAGGACACAAGCTCCAACATAGTCGTGGGTGGCGATAAAGGTAAGGAGGTCGTGGAGTTGTCGTGAATGGGCGGGTTGGGCGGTTGTGGTGTAGTGGAGCGTGACATAGCCGTGTTGGGTGGTGAAGGTTGGAAAAATTGAGTGGGAACGAGGGAGTCATCGAGCAGAGGGGTTTCATATGGGGGTGTTTCAGTTAGAGTTTTGTAGGGAAACTCGGTTTCGAGAAAAATCACGTCACGAGATGAGAAGGAGGTCCCGGTGTGCAAGTCATAGACTTGCCATCCTTTCTTACCGTATGGGTAGCCGATGAAAATGCATTTGGTGCTGCGAGGTGCAAATTTATCTTTGGATCGGTTTATGGTTCTCGCATAGCAAAGACACCCAAATGTCCGAAGGTGGTCGAGTGAGGGTGGTTTGTCAAACAGGAGTTCATAAGGAGTCTTTCCATGGTGAATGGTGGAGGGTGTTCTATTGATGAGGTAAACGGCGGTTAGGATGCATTCTCCCCAAAAAGAAACTGGTAAGCTAGCTTGAAATAAAAGAGCCCGAGCTACGTTTAAAATGTGGCGATGCTTTCGCTCGACTCGACCATTTTGTTGTGGAGTATCGACTTGTGATGTTTGAAAGAGAATACCATTTTCGGTAAAAAAAGAGGAAAGACATGTAAATTCGGAACCATTGTCGCTCCGCAAAATTTTTACCTTTTTATTAAATTGTCGTTCGGTCATGGCAAAAAAATTTAAAAGAGTTTGTCGTGTATCACTTTTTCTACGAAGTAAGTAAACCCATGTGGATCAGGAGTGGTCATCAACAATTGTTAAAAAATACGTAGACCCACATGAAGCATTAGCGGAGTAAGGACCCCATAAATCGCAATGAATTAAGTCAAAAATATTGTCCGCAATGTTCGAACTTAAATTAAAAACCGTGCGAGTTTGCTTAGAACGAAAACAAATGTCACAATGCGTGCTAGAAAAAGTAGCTGGCGCACATTTATTAAAATACGGTAGAAAACGTAAAATAGATGAAGAGGGATGCCCCAACCTCCGATGCCAAATATCGGGTGATTGTATGGCTGAAATGGTGTGTAGGGTGCCTTTGTTGGGTCGAATCCCTGTCAAAAAAATATAGCCCATCGACTTGTTCACCCGCACCAATCACCATCTTCGAGGAACGGTCCTGAATAAGACATAATTTATGCGAAAATTGAATCGTTAGAGAGGTATCAAAAAGAAGGCTCGAGACCGATATTAAATTACATGTTAATTTGTCAGCATAGTATACATCACGTAAAACAAGGTTATGAGATAATTGTACGTCGCCCATATGAGTTGCCATTGTTATATCCCCGTTAGGAAGGCCGAGAGAAATAGGATTAATCATGCGTAAATTAGTAAAATATGAGTGGCAACCGGATATATGATGAGACTGTGGGGAATATAGCATGTATTCGCCCTAAAACATGAAGGATTATAACGAATTTTACAGTTGGGAATTATGGTCATAAGATAATTAAAAACATGAAAAGAATACAACCTTTGGTCCTTGTGCTAAAGGACTAAGAACAAGAATTAAAGCAAATTCCCTCCTATAACTTGCACCCAAGACTTGATTAAGACGATGCCGCGTGTGCTAGAAATACTATCCAATTGCCTTGCAATATGGGGAGAGCTTTTGTGAGTTTTTGATGTGAAATCTGAGTTTTGGGAAAATAGTGTTCTCAAAACCCTAATTCTTGAGATTGTGAATTAACCAGTATCTTGACAGAAGGAGAAGGTCTCTCCTTATGTAGCGAGTGGGTCGGCCGAATGGGTTAGTGTAACACCCCCATTTATTTAAGAGCCTTTAGCAAGACATTCTCAAATAAATAGAGTTGTTACCATCTCGGAATATCCAAGGTAGTGAATAACAAATTAAACAAACCAAAGTACTTTATATAAAAACTGATTAAATTTAAACTTTTGATATTACAACTATTACGCAAAGAATAAGAGTACAACTGATAACATTTAAGTATGAGATCTAGTTCTAAGTAGGTCCAAGCCGTGTCTCACTCCTTGCCCAAGCTCCTAGCCCATCTGTCTCTGACCTGTAGAGTCTACTCCCCATTCCGGATCATCGTAGGTGTACACGAATACACTGTCAACCTCGCGGTTGAGTAGGGTAACACAATAATAAATAAAGCAACAAATATGATATGCAAATGCCATGATATGCTCGAGCACAAGGCCTTGTTACTAGATGGTGGGTTGAATCCATTATAAATATATCACAAGCATCTCAATCTACCGATGTGGGACAAATCTCCACACATCTCAATTTCAACCTCATAATCAGATGGGGTGTTACACTATAATCGGTCGTCACCGAACACCAGCTCAATAGCTGATAAGACACCATGCCTGGTCTGCAGAACCACCCTGGGCTTTATATCAGAACAACATCTGATTCACATCTTTCTCAGTAACCAATGCATATGCCATGCTCATGAATGCAACAATACTCTTAATCAATCATACTATTAAATAATGCAATGCTCATGCCATCAATAATAATCAACACTCAATCCAACCAATATCATTACCATATCAATCATGCTCAGCATCCATAACACACAATTTAACACTCATTCATAACACATCATAGAGTATAGGGTCAGTGTATCCTACCTGGATAACAATATAGTCCAAAAGCAAGCCAGGGAGTAAACAGAATAATGTCACTTCAAAATCGTCACCTAACAATATAATATACATAATTATTCACTAATATAATTACGTAAACAATTATTTTCTGTCCACTTAAATCAAATTAATTAATTAGTCAAAACAATTACGCAACTAATATAATTAGCCAATCAATATATTTAGTATAACGAGATGATACTAAGCATAACTAGTCGATTAACTAAATTCGTTAATTCATTGAATTCACGTCACAAAGCTAATTAAACAAATTAACAAAACTAGTTCAACTAGTTTACTAAATGATCACAAGTAAACAAACTTGAACTAAACAATTTAACTATTAACAACATTATAGCCTAACTAATCAATAAATATTATATAAACTATTAATAACTTTTAATAATAACAATAATACAATACTAACAACAATTTCAACAATAATAATATTATTAATAATAATAATCATACAAATATACTTATGTTTGTTATCAAATAAATGATAATAATAATACACTAGCAGCAACTATTGAGAAGGACGATAAAAAAAATGAAACACAAGTAGCCCCAAACAGACCGTGAAAACAGCCCCTTGACAGCCCCCGACACCCTCCAAAACAGCCCCAAAAGACACCCCTTCAACCACCTGCACCACCACCAACCCACGGTGGTTGCAACCACCGCACCATGACGCATCCATTGGCACCAACCATGGCCCATGACTCGTCCCCAACAACACTCAAAACCGATCACAAAACCCCTTGGTCGTAACATCCACCTACTACTCGTGTTTCTGCCCCCTCTAAAAAGATGCCCTTAACCACCTTATGACACCACCATAGCTATATCCTACCACCACCCTCGACACCCCACGTCACATAACACTCCCTGGTGACAGCCACCAGGCTTTGACACCCCCTTAAACCCCTCAAACAGACGCCTTAACCGAGATGTATACGAACCCCCCCTGTTTCTGCGGGTTTCTGCATAGGCTGTCTAAACAGCCTCCTCCGGCCACCACGAACCATCTTAACACCCCCAACACCACCTAATATACACCACTACTATCACTCACGACCCACGACAAGAATCGAATCAAAATATGGACGAATAAGCAACTGAAACGAGATTGGCATAACACGCGTAAAACAGAGTATACATTCAGCAATAACGACTTTCATGGCGGTTTTTAGGACGTTTATGGTGGTCCTATGGTGGGTTAAGCACGAGGTTCATGTTATATATACTACAAAGATTACTCACAACCTTAATAGACAGATCCGAAGGTCTTCAAAGTACGAGAAAAAGAGGGTTAAACTTACACGTACGCAAAGATGAAAACGAAGGGGAAAGGCTGCGTTGTTGTTGTTGTTGCTTACGTTCTCTTCAACTCACTGAGGCAAGATAGGGTTTCTGAGCGTAGATGGAGTAGAGGCAGACGGAATGAATAGGGTTTCTTTTTGGGTGTCGATGGAGGTAGAAAGGAGGTGTGGTGATTAGGGTTTTTAGGTTGTATTATGTCGGTATAGTGTTTTATGTTTATGGGTCATTACTCTCATATACAGTTTTCTCATAATCAACCCGAGCCCAAGTCCAACATGCGTCAAACATAACTTAAGTCTAATAGTCCATCACGCACCCCGAGGTCTCACCAACTATATCCCGTAACTTAAAATAACTAAGTACGTATAATTTATTTATACTAAGTAAATTAATTTGAGAATATAATTTTATTAGAACTAACATAAATATATATAAAAATTAGGATTTAAATATAATTATGACTTAAATAATAAAATAAGTATAAATGGGAAATAAATATAAAATATGAAATATATTTAATTAATAATTATATTATCAAAATAAAGAAATACAAATGAAATGTTATTTTATGAAATAACTATCAAATATAAAATTATTATGAAATACGAATTAATCGTAGAAATACAATTTATAAAATAATAACAGTTTACGTAAAATACTTTATAAACATTCCATTTGGAAATACTTGTATAAAACACAGTTTGACTGCCGTTGACCGAGGCTACTATACGGGGTATTACAGTCTTCCCTCCTTAAAATGAACTTCGTCCCGAAATTCGCCACCCCGCAGCGACAACAAAACATCCCACGAGCATAAAACAAACACAAGTACTACATATACAGAAGCTCTAAAACGCAAAATGTTACATTCTATCCCCCTTAAGAAACTTTGTCCCCAAAGTTTAACATACGACATAAGTACATGACACTCAAAGAACCGCAACATAGACCGAATCATAACAAATTAAAACAGCAGACTCAATGCATGGTCAATCTCAGTCAGACAATCATAATAACATACCACTTAGCCAGATCGTAAACCATCGAAGATTCATAATCCTATCCTCCTTAAAACGTGGTTACGTCCCCGTAACCCCATTACAAAACTCCACATCCAAAGTCCAAGAAGATCATCGAAACAACAGTCACAAGTCATCTGATAAGTTAATTACTCTATACTGGGCAACTAGCATTCGACTTTTAAAGCAACAAAACATACTCGTCGATTTTCTGCTACGCAGTAAGAATCAAGGCAACTAACATTTATGATCTTTTTGGAAATTCTGCTACAAAATTAACACCTTTGCATCAATGTGGACAAACAACCAACTCATAGTTCGTACTTAATATATTAAAACATTCCTATTAGTAATCATGTTATATATGTAAGATCATGTTTATGCACACAAGTTTTAGGAACGACATCAGGCAAAAATTTTAATCAACGAATGAAACACGGAGCAATAACATATTTCACGAGATATACACCAATCATAGACTAGCAACTCAACTTAGCATTTCCAAGTATAATTAAGTTAAAATCACGTAGGTACATTTCCTATCTACTCACATTACATCATTTATCATAAAACGAGTAATAAATAATTTGCAAAATAAAAGGTTTATATTATGTGGGACAATTTCATATAGAGCAAGATTTCATCAACATGTAGCTACAGATTCTCTTATGTTTCAAAACAATTACCACAATGATCCAACATCAGCTTTATCATGGCTTATCACCTTGAAAACATTTTGAAACTTTCAGACAATGAAGTTGTAATTAATGGCAATTTATAAATACGAATCAACTGACGATTTACAAGCTACAGATCGAAAGTAAGACTAGCACTCCCATAATACACATGTCAACCAGATTACTAATTCAATACATTGTGATCAGATTTAAACATAACAATATGTAGTTCACCTTGTGGCATAACAATAGTGTCGGTATAAATAAAACTAACTTTATATAAAACTCACCAATAATTAAGGTTATATTATTATATAACAAAGTTCACATCCATATCATATGTCTATTGTTCATGCTACTAATGTCATATCAGAATATTACATGGTTACATCACATAATTCATATTTGATTAAACTTTTATATTGAAAACTTACATAACTTACAATTTCAAAAATCATACATCACACTGCAACATCCAAAAATCATAATTAAATAACAGCTTAGCTATCTTGCAACCTATTATAGTTTTTAGAAAATATAAGGAATTAAATAATCATAGGAAAAGGAATCAATTGCAAAGCTTAAGAGAATTATTTATAACAAATTTTACAACTCAGTTGGTCTAAACAAAAACTTTTCAGCAAATAAACAGAAAATTGGGCAACTTGTAAAAATCACTATTAATTAACGACTCATTAAGATTTTACGTGGCTTATCATTAAGATTTTAAGAGCATTTAGCAAGACATTCTCAAATAGATAGAGTTGTTACCATCTCGGAATATCCGAGGTAGTGAATAACAAATTAAACAAACCAAAGTACTTTATATAAAAACTGATTAAATTTAATCTTTTGATATTACAACTATTACGCAAAGAATAAGAGTACATCTGATAACATTTAAGTATGAGATCTAGTTCTAAGTAGGTCCAAGCCATGTCTCACTCCTTGCCCAAGCTCCTAGCCCATCTGTCTCTGACCTGTAGAGTCTACTCCCCATTCCGGATCATCGTAGGTGTACACGAATACACTGTCAACCTCGCGGTTGAGTAGGGTAACACAATAATAAATAAAGAAACAAATATGATATGAAAATGCCATGATATGCTCGAGCTCAATCACCATCTCAATCTCAAACCCGAAACACCCAGCCATACCGAACCTCCCGGCAGACTATAATCGGTCGTCACCGAACTCCAGCTCAATAGCTGATAAGACACCAGGCCTGGTCTGCAGAACCACCATGGGCTTTATATCAGAACAACATATGATTCACATCTTTCTCAGTAACCAATGCATATGCCATGCTCATGAATGCAACAATACTCTTAATCAATCATACTATTAAATAATGCAATGCGCATGCCATCATTAATAATCAACACTCAATCCAACCAATATCATTACCATATCAATCATGCTCAGCATCCATAACACACAATTTAACACTCATTCATAACACATCATAGAGTATAGGGTCAGTGTATCCTACCTGGATAACAATATAGTCCAAAAGCAAGCCAGGGAGTAAACAGAATAATGTCACTTCAAAATCGTCACCTAACAATATAATATACATAATTATTCACTAATATAATTACGTAAACAATTATTTTATGTCCACTTAAATCAAATTAATTAATTAGTCAAAACAATTACGCAACTAATATAATTAACCAATCAATATATTTAGTATAACGAGATGATACTAAGCATAACTAGTCGATTAACTAAATTCGTTAATTCATTGAGTTCACGTCACAAAGCTAATTAAACAAATTAACAAAACTATTTCAACTAGTTTACTAAATGATCACAAGTAAACAAACTTGAACTAAACAATTTAACTATTAACAACATTATAGCCAAATTAATCAATAAATATTATATAAACTATTAATAACTTTTAATAATAACAATAATACAATACTAACAACAATTTCAACAATAATAATAATATTGTTAATAATAATCATACATATATACTTATGTTTGTTATCAAATAAATGATAATAATAATACACTAGCAGCAACTATTGGGAAGGACGATAAAAAAATGAAACACAAGCAGCCCCAAACAGACCGTGAAAACAGCCCTTGACAGCCCCCGACACCCTCCAAAACAGCCCCAAAAGACATCCCTTCAACCACCTGCACCACCACCAACCCACGGTGGTTGCAACCACCGCACCATGACGCATCCATTGGCACCAACCACGGCCCATGACTCGTCCCCAACAACACTCAAAACCGGTCACAAAACCCCTTGGTCGTAACATCCACCTACTGCTCGTGTTTCTGCCCCCTCTAAAAAGACGCCCTTAACCACCTTATGACACCACCATAAATTCATCCTACCACCACCCTCGACACCCAATATCACATAACACTCCCTGGTGACAGCCACCGGGCTTCGACACCCCCTTAAACCCCTCAAACAGACGCCTTAACCGAGATGTATACGAACCCCCCTGTTTCTGCGGGTTTCTGCTTAGGCTGTCTAAACAGCCTCCTCCGGCCACCACGAACCATCTTACCACCCCCAACACCACCTAAGATACACCACTACTATCACTCACGACCCACGACAAGAATCGAATCAAAATATGGACGAATAAGAAACTGAAACGAGATTGGCATAACACGCGTAAAACAGAGTATACATTCAGCAATAACGACTTTCATGGCGGTTTTTAGGACGTTTATGGTGGTCCTATGGTGGGTTAAGCACGAGGTACATGTTATATATACTACAAAGATTACTGAAAACCTTAATAGACAGATCCGAAGGTCTTCAAAGTACGAGAAAAAGAGGGTTAAACTTACAAGTACGCAAAGATGAAAACGAAGGGGAAAGGCTGCGTTGTTGTTGCTGTTGCTTACGTTCTCTTCAACTCACTGAGGCAAGATAGGGTTTCTGAACGTAGATGGAGTAGAGGCAGACGGAATGAATAGGGTTTCTTTTTGGGTGTCGATGGAGGTAGAAAGGAGGTGTGGTGATTAGGGTTTTTAGGTTGTATTATGTCGGTATAGTGTTTTATGTTTATGGGTCATTACTCTCATATACAATTTTCTCATAATCAACCCGAGCCCAAGTCCAACATGCGTCAAACATAACTTGAGTCTAATAGTCCATCACGCACCCCGAGGTCTCACCAACTATATCCCGAAACTTAAAATAACCAAGTACGTATAATTTATTTATACTAAGTAAATTAATTATGAGAGTATAATTTTATTAGAACTAACATAAATATATATAAAAATTAGGATTTAAATAGAATTATGACTTAAATAATAAAATAAGTATAAGTGCGAAATAAATATAAAATATGAAATATATTTAATTAATAATTATATTATCAAAATAAAGAAATACAAATGAAATGTTATTTTATGAAATAACTATCAAATATAAAATTATTATGAAATACGAATTAATCGTAGAAATACGATTTATAAAATAATAACAGTTTACGTAAAATACTTTATAAACATTCCATTTGGAAATACTTGTATAAAACACAGTTTAACTGCCATTGACCGAGGCTACTATACGGGGTATTATAGTTAGGGTAAGAGTGGGCTTTTTCCACTCTTACCTTATTCCTTTGCATGATTCGACCCGTTTTGCTTAAAATATAATTCGCGGGTTTTATTTATAAATCGCATACATGTTATCAGATATTAATGCAGTCGATGTATTAATAATGGTCTGATAAAATTACGATATTGTATAATTACCTAAATTAATATAACTGTTTATATTAATACGCGAATACAATATTTAATTAAATATAACCGTTTATATTTAATTTACGAATTAATCATGTAATCTGTATTAGCTAAAATTATTTAATCCGTATTAAATAATAATCTCAACATCTTATTGACTAATTTAATAGTCAATACCTCTGACTAACTGTTTAGTCGTATCCGGCATAAATGTGACTGTATTTTCATACCTTCACATTTCTCAAACGTGTCCTATAGGTGTGACGTATAGGGACCAGTTGATCACCGCCATCCGTATGACAATAACGTCAAACTTATCTAGCAAGCCAACCGTTATTGATAAACGTGGATCAACTGATAAAAATACTGAAGTATGCCCTTGTGATCCTTTAAGAGATTTAGTAAGTCATTGTACTAACTGTCAAGGACACCAGCCCCAACAATCTCCCACTTGTCCGTACAAGGGTATGTGAAATGATGTTATCACCGTACATGTGGAGGACACAAGCTCCAACAAACTCCCACTTGTCCGTACAAGTGTAGGTGCGATAACCGATTCTCATATCCTTTTAAAATTTCTCTCACTCAATGTAAGACAATTTGCAAATCCGCATTCGCAAAGGTCGTATTTCACAAGCGATCTGTATCAAGAGTGGTTTTCCCGACTAGAGAGTAACTTAACTGATAAAACGAATCTGTATTCGAGCATGTCCATGCATTTCAGTTACTACTCCTCGAGTGGCCCTGAGAAATGATAAAATCCTGATAAGGGCTTGGATATTTCCCTCAACTCGAATCCTGCCGATGTAAGCGCAGCATGAAATAACCCAGAAAAAATCATCTTGGCCCCTGTTACGGAAGACCGTGGGAAAGAAACCAAAGTTACCCAAAATCTGCCTTAATCTCAAGAGACAGTTGAAAGTCAAAAGACTCGACTCTAAGGAACACTATGGAGGTCCTATCCACGACCTGACACCCAATGTTATAAAACATTTAGGACTCCATAAAGTTGTCACGGGGTGTCCAACGAGATATCCGTATAACTCGCCTTTGTGATTGGTCAGTCAGCCGTTTGACTTATGGCTCGTTGAACCCACCATCAACCAACGTCACAAAATGAGTACCTGAGTTATCAGCTCAAGTGGGTAATCAAGGACTAAAACGATGTAATGTTAATCAGTTCACTTTGTGGTGTTCAAAATTGGCGTACAATTCCACATGAAAAACAAAACATTATATATCATAACAATGAGGTTGAATAGAGTACATTAGAAAATGAATTATTACATGAATTCATAAAAGAGTACTACAACTTAGGAACACATCTGATTCCCATGGAATTAATGTGCCCTTCATGCTTATCACATGGTAATGCTTTTGTGAGAGGATCAGCTATGTTGTCATCCGTAGCTATCTTATCAATAAATATCTCCTTTTGCTCCACGTAATCTCTGATTAGATGAGCTTTCCGTTGTACATGTCTAGCTTTGTTGCTAGACTTATGCTCCTTAGCTTGGAAGATGGCACCTTTATTGTCGCAATAAACGGTGATTGGGTCATTCGAACTAGGCACTACTGAGAGTCCTTGTAAGAATTGACGCATCCATATTGCTTCCTTAGCTCCTTCCGAGGCGGCATAGTACTCGGACTCAGTCGTAGAATCTGCTGTAACACTCTGTTTAGAAGTTTTCCAGCTGACAGCAGCGCCATTAAGATTAAAAACGAATCCAGACTGAGATTTCGAGTCGTCTCGATCCGTTTGGAAGCTAGCATCTGCGTAACCCGTGGCGCAGAGCGTCGAGTCGCCTCTGTAAGTCAATCCCCGATCTTTAGTCCTCCGTAGGTACTTAAGAATGTTTTTCACGGCCATCCAGTGTTGTTCACCTGGATGAGCTTGGAATCGACTTGTCATACTCAATGCATATGCAACGTCGGGACGTGTGCATATCATGGCATACATGATCGATCCTATAGCCGAAGCATAAGGAATCCGACTCATGCGCTCTTTCTCTTCCAATGTCTTAGCTTCTTGAGTCTTGCTCAAGTGAAGCCCAGTAGTCATAGGAAGGAACCCTTTCTTGGAGTTCGTCATGCTGAATCTCTCTAGAATCTTATCTATGTAAGATTCCTGACTGAGAGACAACATCCGTCGTGATCTATCCCTGTAGATACGGATGCCCAAAATTATTTGTGCCTCTCCCAGATCTTTCATCTGGAAATGGTTTTTCAACCATGCTTTAACCGAAGAAAGGAGAGGTATGTCATTCCCAATCAAGAGTATGTCATCGACATACAGTACTAGGAATACAATCTTGCTCCCACTCGACTTGATATAGAGACATGGTTCCTCGACTGATCGAATAAATCCATTCTCTTTTATCACTTGGTCGAAGCGATGATTCCAACTCCGTGATGCTTGCTTAAGTCCATAGATGGAGCGCTTAAGCTTGCAAACCTTCTTAGGATTTTATGGATCAATAAAACCCTCGGGTTGTACCATGTACATCTATTCCTCCAAATAACCGTTTAAGAAGGCGGTTTTAACGTCCATTTGCCAGATTTCATAATCGTGAAATGCGGCGATCGCTAAGATAATCCGAATGGAACGTAGTATGACTACGGGTTCAAAGATCTCATCGTAGTGCAAGCCTGGCACTTGAGTGAAACCTTTAGCAACTAGTCTTGCCTTGTGGATATCTTGTTGTCCTTCCACGGCATGCTTTATCTTGTAAAGCCATTTGCATTGAAGGGGACGTACCTTTGCAGGTAGGTCCACAAGATCCCACACGTTGTTCTCATACATGGAGTCCATTTCGGATTGCATGGCTTCTAGCCATAGCTTTGAGTCAGAACTGGTCATGTCACCTTTATAGGTTGTGGGTTCATTACCCTCTAGGAGTAAGACGTCATCTATGTCATGTTCCTCGACCATACCAATGTATCTGTCTGGAGGAATAGAGACTCTTCCCGACTTCCTAGGTTCCTCAGGAATATCTACCGCAACCTCTGTTGAAGGAACTGTTTCCTCCAATGGTTGCTCGGTAGTTGGTTCTTGAATCTTCGATAAATCGAAGGTTCTATTACTCGACTTGTTCTCGAGAAATTCTTTTTCTAAGAACGTCGCACTAGCCGCAACAAAAACACGTTGTTCGGTTGGCGAGTAGAAGTAATGACCAAAAGTTCCTTTTAGATAGCCTATAAAGTATGTCGTGACCGATAGCGGGCCGAGCTTATCCTCGTGTCTCCACTTGACACAAGTTAGGGACCGTTCCCTTCCATAATTCGTATGGAGTCTTGTCAACAGCTTTAGACGGACTTCGGTTAAGTATTAGAGCGGCTGACAAAAGAGCATAGCCCCACAATGAATCAGGCAAAACGGTGTGACTCATAATGCATCGAACCATATCAAGTAGAGTTCGATTTCTCCGTTTGGACACACCATTTAATTGTGGTGTTCCAGGTGGAGTCAACTGTAGAACGATATCACAGTCTTTAAGGTGTTGATCAAACTCGTGTGAAAGATATTCGCCACCACGATCATAACGTAGTGCTTTAATCTTTCTTCCCAGCTGGTTCTGTACCCGATTCTGGTATTCTTTGAACTTGTCAAAGGATTCACTTTTATGTTTCATTAAGTAGACATAGCCATATCTACTCAAATCATCCGTAAAATTGATGAAATACCTATAGCCTTCTCGTGCGTTGATCGACATAGGCCCACATACATCCGTATGTATGAGTCCTAATAGGTCGGCAGCGCGCATTCCAACACCTTTGAAGGAAATACGAGTCATTTTACCGATGATACATGATTCACACGTGCCATATGATTCGAAATCAAAGGCCGAGATAGCTCCATTCTGTATGAGTTGTTTTACGCGTTTCTCATTTATGTGTCCCATACGACAATGCCATAGATAAGTTTGATCTTTGTCACCTACCTTTAATCTCTTATTATTCACATGTAATATTTCGGTGGTTTGATCTAAAACATAAATTCCATTCATGGAAACTGTCTTGCCATAAATCATATTGTGTAATGAGAAAATACAACTGTTATTTTCTATTACAAATGAAAAACCAAGTTTGTCAAGTGCAGAAACTGAAATAATGTTTTTGGACAAACTAGGAACATAATAACAGTTATATAAAGATAACTCGAATCCACTTGGAAGCTGGATCACGTATGTTCCCCTCGAGACTGCAGCAACACGTGCTCCATTCCCGACACGCAGGTCAACCTCACCCTTGATGAGGGGTTCTTGGTTTCGGAGGCCCTGCACATGATTACATAGATGAGAACCACAACCAGTATCTAGTACCCAAGTTCCGTAACTTGCATGGTTAATCTCAATCATGTGAATAAAAGAAAAAGAAGACATACCAACAAGAGTAACACGACCTGCCTTAATGTCCTCACGATACACGGGGCATGTGCACCTCCAATGCCCAGTCTTGTGGCAATGGTGGCATTCCATGCTAGTATCCTTACTCTTTGTCTTGCCCTGTGAGTTGTTCGACTCACCTGGCCCACTCTTAGTGAATCCTGACTTCTTAAACTTGGGTTTACCTACCGCTAGGTCGCCCTGAGTTTTAGCTTTTCCCTTACCCTTACCCTTGCTGGAGATCATGAGAACATCCTGCTTCACGCTCCCACTTAATTTCAGATCCTTCTCGGTCTGTACGAGAAGGGAATGAAGCTCATGAGGAGTCTTCTTCATGTCGTTCATGTAATAGTTGGCCCTAAAGAGGGCGAACCCATCGTGAAGCGAATGAAGCATTCGATCAACGATTATGTTCTCACTGATCTTGCAGTTTAGGGCCTCCAGTTTCTCGATATTCTCAATCATGTGAAGAATATGTGGGCTAACAGCTTGGCCCTTCTGGAGTTTCGCCTCAAATAAGCGACAGGTATGCTCATAAGAAACGATCCCCGGAGCTTTCGAGAATTCGTTAGTGAGCGTGGTGAAAATCTTGTTTGCACCATGGGTTATGAAGCATCTTTGCAAATTGGATCCCATTGCATAGATGAGTACGTTCTTTATCGCACCCGCTTCCATGACGAAGTCGCTATGAGCGCGAACATCGTTAGCTCTAGCTCTTATTCCTGGGTGTGCCGGAATAGGCTCAGTTAAGTACTTGAGCTTTCCATCAGCAATGGCAGCATTCCGTAGTGCTGCCTCCCAGTCAGAGAAGTTTGACCTATCATTCCTCAGTCTAGTAGACTGATTCATGGAGTCCATGAAGGCTTTTAGCCAGGATTCACGTGCTAGCTTAGCACTTGGCATTGGGTCTTCACCAGCCATTAGATATAGAGCAGTTTAAATGAACGTGTTCTACACTGAAAAAGAAGATAAAAACAAAACCATATAAGCAACTCATTGTTGTGATTTAAGTCTATATTAAATTGTATTTAAACTCGTAGACTCATGCATTTATATAATTGATCTCCCTCAAGAATTATATAAACGATCCCAAGACTCAATTTCCGTATATTGATGAGCCCACAGCTTGGCTAATTCCACCGTTGGAACTCTTGGTCGATAGATTTCCGTAAATCCTATCTATTAGTCCATCACAGTCGCTAGATAGTATCGAGTGACCATAATGTTGAGATAAAATAAATTATCAGTTCCCACTTACCCGACGTAGAAGGGGTCATATTATGCGTACCGACGAAGAAAGGATTCATGGGAGTCTGATTTATAAATACTAGTCTCAATTTTTGGTTATACGAGGAAGACCCCATCAACTTATATTTATCCATTTTAAGTGAACTAATATCTAGCATTACGTGAATGAATGAAATAAAGTGATGGTTTTGCATGTGACACGTGACATCTATATTGTCACAGAAAAGTAACGCGTAACCTCTACATGAGTCAGTTTTCAGGCATGTTATAGGTGGTTTGGTTTAGGCGGAATATGATGCAAGCTATTATCGATGAAAGCATATAAATAAATGCAATAAACGTAAATAAAAGTCCTAGTGTGGCCTATCCTACCAAAATAAACATAAAAACAACTTTGGAATCCACCGTTGGACCCTAGAAGCTTGTCTGGATGTTCCATCTTGGTCTTTGCAGCGGGAGTGAGCATCCGGTCTCCGTCTTTGGTCTTCACAAAATTACTAATTTAAATTACAAATATAACCCTATTTACAATCTAATTTAAATACAAAAGTAATTACATGGCAAAAACCCAAAACGGAGATACAAGATCTCAAAATTACAAACAAGATTGTGTTCCATCATTACGGAGACACAATCTACTAAGGCCACACTAAGTTACAACCGTTTGCAAAATTAAATACGTTATAGAAAGCATTCAAAAGGCATTCAACAAGACGATAAATAAAATGCATCAACTAAAATTAAAATTCATTCATGACATAAAACTGTTATTATGATTAACAAATTCTTACCAAACCACCTTCTGTACGGGATTAAAATTATGTGATTATACCGTTTTAACCACTTTAATTTTAATAAGTTTATAATCCATTATCTTAAACCGTTTTAAAATAATATGTATCATGCGAGAGTGAACCGTTTCACAAAAATAATATACTATTTCCGTATACAGCATATTACTTAAGGCCATGGGAAAATAAAAACAAGTTATTTTCGGGAAAAATAAATCGACTGTTACAGGGATGAGGTCGACCGACCTCAACACGGGGTCGACCGACCTGCTAACAGTAAAAAAAAAATTCCTGTAACAGCAGAATGGTCGACCGACCTATTAACCAGGTCGACCGACCACAAAACAAGAAACCGAGTTTCTGAAAACGCAAAATTTCTGCACTTGAAATCAAAACAAGTTTTTACCTTTGATTCAAAACGTGTAAATCAATTTAAACAACAACAAGGGTTCACATATTGTCAAGAATATCGATTAATTAACAATATGTAAACAAGAATCGAAAACAAGATCGATTACACAAAAGAAATTGCCGAAAAACAGAAACCATACGCGGGAGGCGGTCGACCGACCACAAAAATAGGTCGACCGACCCACACGGCGATAGAAAACGATTTTTCAAAAATTTTAATTAAAACTTATGAAAAACACAAAAGTAAAATTTCGTGGCCTTGACTCTAATACCACTTGTGGGGAATATAGCATGTATTCGCCCTAAAACATGAAGGATTATAACGAATTTTACAGTTGTGAATTATGGTCATAAGATAATTAAAAACATGAAAATAATACAACCTTTGGTCCTTGTGCTAAAGGCCTAAGAACAGGAATTAAAGCAAATTCCCTCCTATAACTTGCACCCAAGACTTGATTGAGACGATGTCGCGTGTGCTAGAAATACTCTCCAATTGCCTTGCAATATGGGGAGAGCTTTTGTGAGTTTTTGATGTGAGATCTGAGTTTTGGGAAAATAGTGTTCTCAAAACCCTAATTCTTGAGATTGTGAATTAACCAGTATCTTGACAGAAGGAGAAGGTCTCTCCTTATGTAGCGAGTGGGTCGGCCGAATGGGTTAGGGTAAGAGTGGGCTTTTTCCACTCTTACCTTATTCCTTTGCGTGATTCGACCCGTTTTGCTAAAAAGATAATTTGCGGGTTTTATTTATAAATCGCATACATGTTATCAGATATTAATGCAGTCGATGTATTAATAATGGTCTGATAAAATTACGATATTGTATAATTACCTAAATTAATATAACTGTTTATATTAATACGCGAATACAATATTTAATTAAATACAACCGTTTATATTTAAGTTACGAATTAATCATGTAATCCGTATTAGCTAAAATTATTTAATCCGTATTAAATAATAATTTCAACATCTTATTGACTAATTTAATAGTCAATACCTCTGACTAACTGTTTAGTCGTATCCGGCATAAATGTGACTGTATTTTCATACCTTCACATCTCTCAAACGTGTCCTATAGGTGTGACGTATAGGGACCAGTTGATCACCGTCATCCTTATGACAATAACGTCAAACTTATCTAGCAAGCCAACCGTTATTGATAAACGTGGATCAACTGATAAAAATACTGAAGTATGCCCTTGTGATCCTTTAAGAGATTTAGTAAGTCATTATACTAACTGTCAAGGACACCAGCCCCAACAGAGACGCACCCGTGTCTATCATCCAAGAAAAGGGAGAGATATTACCATTAAGACGGTCCGAAGATGACGCGGTTTTGCGGGTCTGCCAAAGATGGGTTAATTCCTCTAGTTCAGAAGGACTGAGGTTGTTCAAGTCCACTTTGTCCAATTGAGAAGAGGTGGATGAAGCAGATTCGACGCCTTTAGAGAGGGACTGACCCGACACCATATTGGCGCGTGGAGCCGAGGCAGTACCATAAGAAACAGAGGAGGCAGCATACCTTGGTGTATTAACGGTCCCAGTATTCTTGGAGCGTTTATAGTGGGCACGACCTTGGACGTCGGGTACAACGGTTCGACTCATGTCTTTTTCATTGATATAAATACGGTCACGGGGACGCGCGCTCACCCCACCATTCGGGGAAGTTCCCAGTAACTCGAAAACAAACATTGTAAAGATGATCGGATCGTTGACAAGCAATACAAAACGGCTTATTTGGATCAGTGGTTGAAGGACGAGTATTCCTAGACTCACGCCCCCCCCCCCCCCCTCCGGTACGAGAACCCTGGTTTAGACGAGCCGCAAAGGCCATGGGTCCGGGTCGGGATTCAGTTTTTGAAATACTGAGAGAGCGAACGTTTTCTTCTTGAAGAAGACGATTATAAGTAAAATCCAGAGTAGGGAGAGGATTGATACCTAGGAGTTGAGAGCAAGCGTTGTCGAAGCGCTCATCGAGGCCCATGAGAAAGTCACGGACTTTCTTGCGTTCCCGCCAAGCATCAATGATGGAAACCCAAGGGCAGGGACAGGGGTTACAAGGACAGGGAGGAATAGGGTCGGCTTCAAGGACTTCGTCCCAGAGGGTGATAAGGCGGCCATAGTAGGCCATGAGAGTTTCGGTGGGTCCTTGACGGCAGGCCATGAGGTCTGCCTGGAGACGATAAATACGAGCGTCATTGTTTTGACAAAATCGATTACGAATATCGAGCCATACCTGTTTTGCTTCCGTTCGTCTCGAAATCGATTTCTTGAGTGTCGGTGCAATTGTGTTGAAGATCCACGCAGTCACAAGGGCGTTTTGTGACTGCCACGATGCGAAGTTGGGCGAGGTGGTGGAGGGTTTCGGGATCGTGCCGTCAACGTAGCCGTTTTTGCCTTTTGCGAGAAGAGCAAGATGAAAATCGTGAGCCCACTCGTTATAGTTGAGACCAGTGAACTGTGCTTGAGTGATGTTCGTGCCTGGATTTTCGACATGAGCGTAGGAGTAGATCTGAGTTTGTGGTGTTTCATCGACATCGGAATCGCCGGATGTTGACATTGTGGAATAGACGAGTGGTTTCGAATTAAGAAAAAAAGAATGAATTATAGAATAATGTTATTCCCTGATACCATATTATAATTCTATGAGAGTTATACGAAAGATTATCTTTATTGCCTTGAGTTAATTATTACATTACATTTACAAAGTTTATATAGGTATACAGAATATCTTATTTGCAGAAAGAATAAAAGATATAACAGCTCTATTCTATCCTAGGCAACTGCAAGATTGTTGCCTTGAGTTGGTATGATAGCCGTTGGGATTGTATGCGTGAGATGGGCTGTGGGCTTGCGTAATATTCCATGATATATAAGTATCATTCGGAATTCCTGTGTTTTTATTTGGTTATTTAATCCTTCAACCCGAGAGTGTTAAATTACTCGAAGTAAATTAACGCTAATTAGATTACGCATTTACAACCGTGACTCGAACCCTTGCATTAAAGGGTAGATTACAAAGTATAGAAGAGTATTCACCACCCCATAATATCTAAAGGTACTTATTAGCTTGTTTTCACACATTGAATTTAATTAAACGCCCTACCCAGTATCACAAGATCATCAGCGATCTCGAGTCTCATAATTCATCATCGAACTCTGCGAGTCATCTTTTAATAATTTCCTAAAGTTACATATACAATGTTCTTCAGATGAGTAGCAAAAAGGTCGCACAAATATACTCCGTATATTAGTTGAATAAGAAAAAGGCAATCTGAAGTACGCGTAACAAGTGTTTTAGTTCGTCGGCTACTAAATCGATAAAGTCTTTGCCGTCTCCGATTATTTTAATCCATACTTGATCGTTTCCCAAATGAAACCTTCAATGTTGATAGACTATAAATAAACTCATACAATTCAACCAAGTCAAACTTTCCATTCAATCCATAACAAGGCTTCCGTAATATTTTATTAAGTAATTATTGTGTGAGACCATCTCATATTATAACATGATATCATTATATAAATACGGATGCATGTTTTGTTTGTAAAAAATTGTCTTTTGGGAATTAGAAAAGAGGATACCACGTAGAATATGCAAAAACAAACGATATCAGATAAAATATATATCTGTTTTTGTAAAATATCGCTTTAGAATGTCAGACCGTCATATTCTATAATTTGTGTATTTTATCAGGTAATCTACAGCTTGTTATATTTGATCTTGTTTTTGGATGTATATCACCTTACACTTGATTTCTTTAAATACTAAACATCTGCTAATAGGCTTTTAATATTTTCTTCAAAAGACTAAGCATTTTCTAGTCTTTCAATAATTATATTTATTTTTGAGTTTTAGCTCTATAAATATCCCCTTTATCAGTTTCGAATTTTCTCATTAACTATTATGTTAGTCGTATAACTCTTTCACATTATTAATTTTTAGCTCTTCATATATACCTTATATTGGTTTTGTATTAGTTTGAGCCATTTCATACGTCGGAATGGTAATGAAACGAGAACATCTCTTGTCTCGCTTCGTGGTTTGCTCGTTGATCGTCCTTTTAATAGGTACGTATTTTTAGCTATACATAAATACTTCATTTTTACTTGGTAGTTAATAAGTAGAGTATAATTGAAATTTCTGTAAGTATAGGTGTTGGAGTCGGGCAATGTTCTAATGATCATCACCACCACGGGCCAAAGAAATTGTTCGTATTTGGAGATTCATATGCTGACACTGGAAATGACCGTAACCCTGACGCCAAGTCGTGGATGGAACCTTATGGGATCACTTTTCCAGGAAAACCTTCCGGCCGCTTTTCCGATGGCCGTGTCTTCACCGATTTTCTAGGTTTATTTCCCTCTGATTAATTTTGATATTGCGTGTTCCACGTAAAGTTTTTATGGCAAGTAATTTTAATCAAAATGTATACTCATGTTGCATATGTTTAAAATAATAATTCATTTATCTACACCCGCCTAATTATGATTATGATTTCAATAGAAAGTGATAGACAAACCATTTCAACCAAAACTTTAAGATTATCGTTAAGTCTCAATTACTATTAATATTCCTATTATATAGTAGACATATTTTTTTGTGTGGGTCAAGTGTCAACAATAATGACGGATGTTATAAAAACCTTATTATAAAATACTATAATAAACCAAATAGGTCTTAACGCTATTGACCACTGTCGGATCATGAGAATAAATTATACTCCATGATTAATATTAGATCACGAAAATAAAAGTCTTACTTGTGTCTTAAGACAGGTTCATAATCGAATCAAATTAATAAATATAAAGGGATGTTTCTCATACTTTTATTAGTTTATATTCGTGCAGGGCGATTCGTAAGACAGTAATGGTATTTTATTTTGATGATAGATGTTAAGTACTCCATAATTTAATATATTCAGGTACGGTGTAATATTTAATACCGATGCAGTGATGCACGATGTGGTTGAAAGCAACGTCTGACCTAGTTGACTTATACGGAGTATATTAGTTATAATTAAAATACATAATGTAGTAGATTTGTAACTACGGAGTAGTATATTAAGTATCTTATGTACTCGTATATTAAATGGACATATCTCATAGTTATATATGTTAGATAATACACGGAGTCAGAGTTTTCCGTCAAAGGGGCCAAAAATTTCAAAAGGAAAAATTGACAATGCTGTAAAGTAAACCTAAATAAAAATCGGAAATTTTAAACACATAAATTTAAACTTCCAATATCCACCGGAGGTGAGTTTTCCCGGGGCCAGTCCTAAGGGGTGTATGGTTTGGTAAATGAAAAGGGCCCAAGTTTAGAAGGGGTTTATTAGGGTGGAATTTAAAGTTTGTTATTTGTCAAATAGAATGTATTACATTAAAATCAAATTAAAGTAAGTATTCTAGTGGTTTTTGTATCTTACTAAAGGTTAAAAAGTCTTGTGTTCTATTTCTTGGGACAACTTTTTTTATTTTTAATTTATTCTCAAGGCTCATTTCGATATTTTTTTATATTCAATACGTTGATAATTTCATTCATTTAATTCTTTACGTATTTAGTGGGACAATTGAACAATAAAATATTATACATGCTTTTGAGATTTTGTGCGAATTATGTTCGTCGTGGAATAATTTGTCTAAATTATACATTCAATAGACACGTCTAATAAAGCTAATATCTAAACTTTGAAAATATTTCAATCTTTTGCAATTTTTTTAACGATTAAATGGTTGAATTATAAGGTACTCTCTCCAATTTCTCCAAATCCAAAAAAAAAATCTAAATTTTTTAAGATTTTTCAAGAATCAACTTCAGGTAATAAATTTTTTTTTTGCGTCTGTTTTATTAAATTGAACGGAGTATTAGATAATTGATTACACATGAATTACTTGAACAATTTTTTAAAAAATATTAGGGCCCCATTTTACAATTTTGCCTAGGAACTCGAAATCTTTACGACCGGCCCTGGTTTCCCCTGCCCCTCCCCCTCCCTCGCTCCCACCCACCGGCCACCCCTCCCATCCACAATACGCCATTGCTCGATATACAACGCAAATTCCGCTCTGCAACGATTAGTTGTACAATATATCAACATAAACATAACCAATTTATAATAAATCATAACCACTTTTTATTAATGTAAAATGACGAATAAAGGCTAAGTGTTGTAATTAAGTGCTTCATCAACGTGTTTATAACAATTTAACACAAATTGCTTGCTTTCGTACATGATATGCATACGTTAATGTTTATGTAGTTTTGATCTTTTGGTTTTTACTAGAATAAAAAGTTTTTCTATATTTTATTTGTTACTAACTTCATCACGTTTTTTCAATCACCTACTTTAGTATATTTCACAAATACTACTTTGGTAATTTTCATCAAAGACAGTGATGAAATTAGAGGAGGGGTACGTACTAGGCATGTCAAATGTCAATGATCATAAAAGGACATAAAACTATGCTGTTGGAGAAGGTTTAATTAATGTCCCTTCAAACTCAATCTTGCGCGTTATAATAATGTTGAGATAGTGCATTATGCTGGTAAACGATGACTCAGACACCAAAACACAATGCAAACACGATATGAAACTTTCGGGTTTGGGTTGAGATTTATTTAATGACCTATATGTACGTGGAGCAACACGAATACAGCCCAAAATAAATATTCCGACTTTGGCAATTTTTATTAATTAGACGAAAAAGTATTTCGTCAGTAATTAGTATAATGATAATTTGAGGTTTTGACCAAAAAAAGACTAATTCGATACACGTTAAGGAGTGGTAGACGAAAAAGAAGGTCTTGGATTAGAGTCAAAATGCTAACAATGATCATAAAAAGACATAAAATTAAGCTGTTACTCTGTTAGAGAAGGATTAATATCCCTTCAAACTCAATCATGCACATTATAATAATAATGATGATGCATACCATCCTTTTATTATAATTTACAATGTTTATTAGCAAGACTAGTTGATTAACAATTATATTGTAGTAAATTTTTGTTACTATTTTTTCTCATAAATTAATATTATATATAGAAAGTCATGAGGAAAGTATTTCTCATCAAAATCTAGAATTTGAATTTTTAAGAGCTTAATTTTTGCCCTATTTTCTCTACGGGAATATATTTTCATTTCATAGTTTAGTATCACAATTTTAAAATTTAATATAGCTAAAATTATATTGTAAGTGCAAATATTCTCCCCAACTCATATATAGTAGAGTATATAGCTAGCGATTCAGAAGTTAGTTGAAACTCGAAAATACACTGTAAGAAAAACTCACAAGAAACGTTCAAATCTCTTGACAAACTAGATAAATATAGTTTATACTTGATTGAGTAACATTAAATTAACTTAAATTTTATATGACATATGATTATTATTGTTATCATTAAATAAAGTGGATAATATAAGATAAGTCTGTTATATACACAGAACCGTTTTATATGTTACTTTCTCTGTCTCCGTCAATGATTTTATACATGCTTTTTTATCCCTATAAAATAAATCAAACAAAAACTATTAGGATTTTGTGAATGGCTAATAAATTGTGTTTTATCTGGAATAATGTAACAGCAAAATCCTTAAGACTAAAGTCTCCAATACCATACATATTCAGAAATAAAGGAAATAGCCATTTGAGATATGGAATGAATTTGGCATACGGTGGATCAGGAGTGTTTGATACAAAAGCGCCATACCCAAACATGACTACCCAAATCGATATGTTTCAACAACTTCTTAATCAATCTGTTCTTACTGCTCAAGATCTTCATCATTCTATTGCATACGTTAGTCTTGTTGGTAATGACTACGGTTATTTTCTTGCTACTGGTGGCACTCCTCAGGTAATCTATTATTAATCCATACCGCATGTCACATAATACTATTTATCTTAAAATGAAACGTTAAATTGTTAAAACTAAATTACAATTAAACGGGTCGCAAATTAGCATTAAAAAACATACTTTTTTTTATTTTTCAATAAGACTCGGAAATATCAAACCTCAAATAAAAACAGACTCGCTAGACTTGTCCAGCTAACATATCTAAAACAAGCCAGCAGCAACTTAAAATGACCAACCCAAGTTACGCAAACTTACCAACTCAATAACGTTACGACTCAAAACTAGCCTGCCCTGAATTGGTTTTTTTTTATCAAGATTAGACTTAATTGACCTGTTTACTAAATCTATTTATATAACTAGATGTAGCAAACTCAACTACCCGACCCTAAAATCCAAAATTGACCCGACAAAACATAACTCTCATTAACACAAAAGGAGTTAAAATGATTTTTTTTGTCTCTTAATCACGTACTACTCGTATCAATTCTGGTTTAGTTTATTTACTTTGATTTTTTTTGTTGATAACAGAGTTTACCAGCATTTATACCGAAAGTGGTGAACCAATTGGTGATAAATCTGGAACGTATATATAAAATGGGAGTGAAGAAAATATTAGTGACAGGTTTACAACCCTTGGGATGTCTTCCTCATTCAACATTTCCTACGTTATATACGAAATGCGATAATGCATCCAATACTGCTACTCAATTCCATAATCTATTGTTGCAAAAAGCTGTCATGAAGCTCAACAATATGACTGCTAATGGTTCAACGACGTCGTTTCCTTTTGTCATCCTTGACTTGTACAAGGCTTTCTCTTCTATCATCCAACCACCAACATCTGAACAAAGTAAGTTGTTTAATTTATTCAACTAAATCAATTTGCAGGGTCGTAGCCATAATTATTATAATATTGGGTCTATACTAAACCTGTCTATCATTAGGGTTCTATCATTTTAGAGTTTTATTATACGCTTAATAAAACCCTAAAATGATATTTTATTGTTTTGATTTTGAAATTGAAATATAATATAGGGTTATAAATTAAAGTTAACGGCAGAAATAATGTGGACGTAAATCGTAAATGGTTATGATTATGCAGAAAAATCAGTATTCAAGAAGCCGTTAGAGCCATGTTGCACGGGTATAAATTCGACATACGATTGTGGAAGTGTGGATGCAAATGGAAAGAAAATGTATACAGTGTGTTCAAACCCTAAATCTTATTTTTTCTGGGATTTATCACACCCTACACAAGCAGGATGGGAAGCCTTAACTCTTCCACTACAATCCACTATACAACAACTGCATTACTAATATCATTTCTTTACCTTATTATAAGATCTCAAGAATTCAAGTTATACTACTCATGTAATTTAATTATCACAAGTTTTCTTTATTTAATTTGTTGCGTGTTTAAAATTGTAATTTCTCCCTTTTGATTATTGTAATACGTCAAATTGATTGATTATCTCCATTCGCATTTAGATAGACACGTAAACCATTTATTTAAAAGATGAGATAACTCTTGTGAAGTCGACAAGTCGTGATGATACAAAATCAGACTCGTAAGTCGTAAACTGTGATGCATGAAGCGATTGTTTTTATTCAACTTAGGGATAAAATTACATACATCCTAATAGTAATAGTATAGCTTAATAGCTACCTTGGCTGAATGGCCCATTAGTGTACTTACGTTTAGGAACGAAGTTAGGCTAAAATTTTGACCAAAGCCGATTTTCATTTTGTCTTATGCTTATACTCAATTATTTATCATAGATTTTATATTATAATTTTAACATTTTCAGTATATTTATTTTCGGAATTACTTTTTCACATACGAACTTTACTCTTTCACATACATTTTTTCATAAAATTTCCAACTTCTACCGTTCCTTCTAAACCTAAACTCTCTCTCCTAAACATTTTTAACCTAAAAACGAAAAACGAAAAACTCAAAACAAAAATAAACTAATTAAAAAAATAAAGAAATTAATTAAAAAAGTAAACCAACTCAAAAAAATAACAAATATTAATTAATACAAAGAAAAAGAAAATTGAGAAACAAGAATAAATTAATAAAAAAGATAGAGAAACATAAATTAATTAATTAAAAGAAAAACAATTGAGAAATGTAAAAAAAGAAAAAGCAGGGTTGATGGAGGTCGGGGCAGGGTTGGTGGACGGCATGACGGAGCTCCGGTGAGGCTTCTGGTGTTGCTTCATACCGCGACGTAGGAGTGGGGGGGGAGGGGGAAGGTGGAGAGGGAGGGAGTACACGGCAGGGAAGGAGTGCGCGGCAGCCGGCAAGGGGTGGCGGAGGGAGCGCGCGACAGGGGGAGGGATCACACTACAAAACAATGCTCTGTTTGCGACGGAATTTTCCGTCGCAAAAAGGGTGAAATCCGTCGCAAATGATGTTTTTGCGATGGATTTGCGACGGACTGCGTCTGTCCCATATTTTTGTCGCAAAAAGTTAATTTGCGACGGATTTTTCCGTCGCAACTTTTTTGCGACGGATTGACCACATTTTGCGACGGATTGACCTTGACCAGAAGTCAAGGTCAATCAACATTTGCGACGGAAAATCCGTCGCAAAGAGGACCATTTGCGACGGATTTTCCGTCGCAAATCTTGATTGACCTTGACTTCTGGTCATAGTCAGTCAAGGTTTGCGACGGAAAATCCGTCGCAAAGAGGCCCATTTGCGACGGATTTTCCGTCGCAAACCTTGACTGACCTTGACTTCTGGTCAAGGTTTGCGACGGAATTTCCGTCGCAAATTGAGACATTTCCGTCGCAAATACCTGTGTGATTTTCCGGTTTCAGCCCTTTTTCCAGCTCCCCATTTCCATTGAAATGATTCATTTTTTCCCTTTTGCATGATCTGTAAACCTGCAATTTCAGAAAAACGACCCAGCAACAAAAACTTGTCGGAGACAAGGGTTTTTAATATCTCTTTTCATAACTAATAAGAAAGTTTTACAAATGATAATCCAACTCAAAACTAAACATAGTCCGCGGTACATCAACTAAACAACCTAATGAAATCTATCTAACGGTCGTGTCGGTGGGCTGTGGGGTGGCGAAATGACTGGCCGCCCTAGCATTGTCGCCGCCATCATCGTCAAAGTCGCGTCTCGGCTGAGAAAAGCCTCCCGGGTTGCAGCTCTGAGTAGTGAACTGCGCCCCCTGTTGACTTAAGTATTCTTCAATTGCCTTCAGCCTTTGGGATGTCTCGAGCTCGTTTTGTCTTAGCTGAGCATTCTCTCGAAGAACTTTGCCGAGGATACCTGCAATGAATAGTCAAACATGATATTATATTCATTTAGTAAACGGTTAAATAATTGGTTAGTTTTAAATTTTAATAAACTATAAAATACAAACCTGGGGTGTATTGTGACTGGGTCCCAGCACTTGAGTGGCGACGACGCTCGTAAAGGACTGGGGCTGCATTTCCCATACCGAGTATCAACCCTTTCTTGTTGAAACCGCCGTGTTCTTCGAAGTAGATCTCGTTGTCGTCGATATCTTGCTCCGGGATCCCTTCACTTATCATTTTGTTCTTTCTTGAAAAAACTTTTTCCTACAAAACAAAAATAAAATGTTATTAGTATACGTTAATTAATTAGTAAACCAAACTACTAAAATATAAAGAAAAGTTTCTGTTAACTTACAAATAGTGCTTTGGGTTTCGTTGATAGCCAACCCTTCTTGGGATGTTTTTTTGTCTTCTCAAGCAACTTCAAGGCCGATGGTACATCACTCCCATCTTCTCCAGCCTGCAATTTAAATCCAACGACACTTGTTGAAAAAAACATTCAAGATTATCAAAGGGTGAAAATTATTGAAGACAAGAAAAAGTGAAGTAAAAACTAAACAATTACCATTTCATCCATCATCTGTAGGGTGTTTTTACGACCCATAATGTGAGTACCTAAGGCCTTGCCCTTTTCGGTACTTCCCGACATCCGGTTCGTCTTGTTTTTGTCGGATTTCTCTTGGAATTTTGGATTGTCCTTTCTACCCTTCAGTTCTTCAAAAATATCCGCCGGTATCCACTGCGGCCTTTTCTCCGCTGGTTTCTGCATAGCGTAGTGGATTCTTTTGCGAAGGCGGTCTTTCATCATGTCTTCCCACGCCGACCTAACCGCTGCTCTATCACGAGGGTGAAAGGTAACTTTTTTCTGTTTCAAGAAAAAAAATAGTTAAATAAATATGAAACAATAAATAGGTAATAAATAATAAAACGGAAATAGGTAGTAAACAGTTAATAAATACCTCAAACCAATTCCACCACTCTTCCTTAATGTAATCCGACGCTTCTGACCAGTTGGGCGCATACTCCTTGTAGTTGCAAATAATGGTCTGTGTTATAAGAGTAGAAACGTCTTTGTCACTGAACCTGAAAAAGAGTTAAATGTGAAAATAAAATAGTCAACAAGTAATCATATTATAATCAATATATACGTATATATAATCAATTATCCGTAAACAAATAAGATACTTACCACTTGGCGCCTTCGTAATCAGTCGGATCGAGGTGTATTCGATGTGTAGGCGGCTGAGTCTCAGGTACAATCTCGTCCTCATCATGATTAGCTCCCGATCGTCCTCCCTCAGGCTGACGACTACCACCACCTCGTCGTCTTCCGCCCGGCATATTATTATCAAACTAATATAGCAACAATTAGAAAGAAATGCTTTACGTAATTAAAAACTTGAATAATAAGATTAATAAGATAATTTCATTGACATTAAGCCATACGGCATCTACAATAATTTCAAAAAATACAAGATTATCGAATCTAATAGATAGTAGTCCTAATCATCATCATCATCACCACTTGAACAATTTATTCCTACATCCTTACAAAGAGAATCTATAATATCTTCATCTTCATCCTCATTCTCATCCTCATACTCATCCTCATACTCATCCTCATACTCAACCTCGTCCTCGTCCTCGTCCTCATCCTCATGTTGCCTCACTGTCACAATTTGAATGTATTCTGGTTCCTCCACAATTTCATCTTCATCTTCTTCTTCTACTTCAATTGGTGACAGTATTGTTTCACCATTAGTAACATTTTCTTGAAAGAAAGATTCATCAACGGATTTGGGACGAAATTAGCTACTAACCTAATATTACTAACCACCTAACAATACTAACTAAACTAATCAAATAACAATTAAACTAAACTAACTATTCCTAATAACAATAAAAAAACAATAGTACGGAATTTGCGACGGAATTTTGCGACGGATTAAACAAAAAAAATTAAGACGGTATATTAATAAAATTAGTATACATACATAAGAAAGAAAGAAGTGGCGGTGAGGTGGCAGGTGGAGGAGGAAGGAGGGGCGGCTGGCCGGAGGAAGGAGGGGCGGCTGGCCGGAGGAAGGAGGGGCGGCGAGGAGGAAGGAGGGGCGGAGGAGGAAGGAAAAGGAAGGAAGGAGAAGGAGAAGGAGAGGAAGAAGGAGGGGCGGTTGGGAGGCTCCGGCGACGGCGGCTCCGGCGGCTCCGGCGGGGGAGGTAGGGTAGGGTGGTTGGGTGGGTGGTGTGGTGACGAATCGCCGATAAATCGCCTTAGGGTTTTTTTTTTTTAATTGTGAAATCGATTTGGGGGAAAAATGAGATCCGCGGGTCTGTATTAAAAAACTTTGCGACGGACTTTTGCGACGGAATTTCCGTCGCAAATCTGGTCAAGGTCAAATCTTGACCAGATTTGCGACGGAATTTCCGTCGCAAATATTGACTCATGCGACGGAAATTCCGTCGCAAATCTGGTCAACATTTGACCTTGACCAACTTTTGGGTAAGTCTGGTCAATATGTTTGCGACGGAATTTCCGTCGCAAAAGTCAATATTTGCGACGGACTTTCCGTCGCAAACCTTCCCGCCATTTGACTTTCATTTCGCGGGTCTGGGAAATTCAGGTCCGTCGCAAACAAAAAATCCGTCGCTAAATCCGTCGCAAAATTAGTTTTGCGACGGATTTCCTGTCCGTCGCAAAAAATCCGTCGCAATGGCAGTATTTTTTTGTAGTGGGAGAGGGGGGCGGCTAGATGTCAGCGCGAGGGTAGGGGGACGGTGGTTGGATGTTGTCGACGGTGAACGGAGATGGAGGTCGGGGCCGGGCTGACGGAGGTGCGGCGTAGGGGAGGGGGAGACAGGGAGTACGTGGCGGATGTTGTCGCGGTGAACAGTGTTTGTGACGGAGGGGCGGTGAACGGAGTGGTTGATTTAAGAGGGTGAGAGATGAGAGAAAATTAAAATTAATACCGTGAATGAGAAAAAATGGCAAGGGTACTATAGTAAAAATCGTATGTGAAAAAGTAAAATTCGTATGTGAAAAAGCACGTCTCTTTATTTTTACAAAAAATACATGTATTACTTATTTGTTCAACCGACATAATCCATATACTATACAATAAAAACAAATCCAAAATACATAAAATGAGAATACACCTGCTTTAGGACGACTCTATTAAATTTTAAGGTGAAACTAAAATTGTAAACATTATTTGTCAACGTAAAAATTAGGTTTAATGCGAGTCGATCCATAACCAGCCAGAAGTACTTCAACTTCTCATAAGAATTTAACATCCTGCTACTACAAACTACTGATCAACTTATTACTAGGTATTAATTATTCCTACAAAGCTCACCCGGGCCATGGCCCATCCGGCCCTAACTGAGCGTTGTCTTTGCTTGCGTTTGTTGGGCTAAGAAACCCTATTGGTTGTATGTTATTATATATGGATGTGATCAGAAATAAGAAAGGCAAAAGGTTAAAATCATAATGTATGTGTTTAACATGGTATCAGGAAAACAAACGCACTTAAAAACCTAACTCCTCAAAAACCTAGTCGTCGCTATGACGAATGGGGACGCATCGAACACAAAAATCGAGCCTACATCTCCATACTATCTCGGTCCCCAAGATAAACAGGACGACTCTATTACCCCTATATGCATTACAAATACTAACTTTGATGAATGGTCTCACGATGTACGTATCGCACTTAAATCGCGACGGAAATATTTTTTCGTTAATGGTAATATTGACGAACCGCGCGCAACCTCCATGTACGAAGGATGATTAGGAAACGCTTCACCCAATGCTTGTCTCGTGGTTACGTAACACTATCACGCCTGAAGTTCGGGTCCTCCTGCCCAAATTCGAAAATGCCAAGATGTTGTGGGATGCTCTGCACGAAAGATTCAGCGTGGTCGATGGGTCTCGCATTCATCAGATTCTTGCTAGCCTCCGGGAATGTCAACAGACGGAAGGTATGTCCGTCACAATTTATTACGGAAAACTGAGTCAGTTATTGGATGAACTAGATAAGCACCAACCTATTATAGAATGCAAATGTTGTACTACTTGTATGAGTGCCAAACAGCATCTTGCGCGTCGAGAATCTGAACGGTTACATTCGTTCTTGTTGGGGTTACTCCCCGATCCCTATTCTTCCCTTCGCTCCGTAATCTTGGCTCAAACCCCATCCGCGACCGTGGCTCGGGTTTTTCATATGATCTGTCAGGAGGAAAGGGTTCGCGAGATAGGCAAAACCCCCGAGTCAGCCCCTGAATTGGCTAGTTTCGTTGTTCGTTCTACCCCTTGCACACCTAGTAAACACCCGTCTCGGATACGCGTACTGAGCGACAAAACCTCCATTGTAACCACTGTAACCGTAATGGGCATGACCGCAGCATATGCTTCGATCTCCTTAGAGAAGTTCCTGACTGGTATTATGAATTGAAAGACTCGCATCGGAGTTATGGTCGTGGTTTATCTAGTCGTGGTCGCGCGGGGGGTCGCGCGGGGTAATGGGTCCTCTGGCAGCGGAGGGGATCGCACACGTGATGACAGTAACAATGGCAGGAGTGATAATATCAAAAATGAAACAAGTAATTTGGTGCACCCCACTACTAAGGACGTGCATATTGATGCCTCACCATCAACTTCAGTATCTACGGTAACGGTTTATGGTACACCCACTCACGATCATTCCGGTAAGTGGTTAATTGATACGGGTTGCTCTCATCATGTGATTGGTAATTATGCATTTATTTCCGATGTTAGAAATATTACGAGTCGGACTGTCAGTCTTCCTGATGGTACAAAAATTAATGCATCTCTTGTTGGAAGTGTGCAAGTTTCGGCAAAAATCGTTCTCAATCCAGTTTTATATGTACCTCAATTAACTTGTAATCTAATATCAGCATCACAAATGAGTGATGCTTTGGGATGCGAATTTATAACAAACTCCATGACTTGTCTTATACAGGACCGGGTTACGAAAGAGGATATTGACATTGGTGACAGACTAGATGGCTCTACTATCTCCATTCAAGACCGAAGGAAATTCATGTTGTGACCGACAAGTCGCACTCTTTTACTTTATGGCACAATAGGTTGGGTTATCTGTCCAAGCAAATAATTAAATTACTTCCATTCTTACGCTCTTCCAAACATTCTTTGTCAAAGCCTTGTGAGTTTTGTCATCGGGCTAAACATAATCGGAGCAGTTTTCCTTTGAGCAATAATAATAGTTTGTATGCTTTTAAATAATTCATTGCGACTTGTGGGGTCCATACGAAATACCTTCGACGTCGGGGGCTAGATATTTTTTGACCTTGATCGACAATTACTCGCGTGGGGTGTGGATTTACTTATTAAAAAGCAAAACTGATGTAGTATTTGATAAATTTATGCTTTTTATGGCCATGATTAGACGACAGTTTTCGGCTGTCATAAAATTTGTGAGAAGTGACAACGACACTGAATTTAATACCCTGAAACCGTTCTTTGAAAAACAAGGAATTTTATTCCAATCCTCGTGTGTGGGTACCCCACAACAAAATGGGCGCGTGGAACGGAAACATCAACATATTTTGAATGTAGCTCGGGCTCTGAGGTTTCAAGGGGGTTGCCTATAAAATTTTGGGGTGAATGTGCTTTAGAAGCTGCATTTGTAATTAATCATACTCCATATCGTGTTCTGAATGGTGTGACCCCTTACGAACTGATATTTAAACCCCCTCCTAATTATCACCTTCTGCGTGTTTTTGGGTCTCTATGTTTTGCTCACAATCAAAAGGCCAAAGGAGATAAATTCGCAAGTCGTAGTCGAAAATGTGTATTTATGGGTTATCCATCCGGGCAAAAAGGTTGGTATTTGTATGATCTGGACCGTGAGGAATTTGTGGTCTCTCGTGACGTAATTTTTTACAAAGACAAGTTTCCTTATCATAACAGCATGGCCCGTGTACCACATGATAATAAGTCTCATCCTTCAGATGACTTATTTGTTGATTGGGATACTAATAATGATGAGCCTAATAAGGATGAGCCAATACTCCTTCCACTACCCTTGACCCACATGTTGATCCACCAGTCAGTGAGCCCAGTCCGCTTAATAACAGTTCAGCCCCACCTGTTATCTCTCCCGTCATTGGCCTAGTTCGCATGGTAATAGCCCAGACCCAATTGTTTCTACCCAGCAGCCTATTTTGGGTCGTGGCCAGCGCCACGCATTCCGTCAACTCACTTACGTGATTACATTCTTGATTTCTCCAGCGATGATGAAACAGATAGTAGCCCATCTAATGCCTCCCGCCTGCCAGTGTCACCATCCTCCTCAGGTACCTCGTATCCTTTAGCGCATTATTTGTCTTGTTGTAATTTTTTTCCTTCCTATCGCTCATATTTGGCACCCCTCACCACTCACATGGAGCCCAACAATTTTAATGAGGCCATAAAAAGCAGTGCTTGGCAACAAGTTATGGAGGATGAACTGAAAACTGTAATTGCTAATAAAACTTGGGTCTTGGAACCATTACCTCCGGGGAAGAAAGCTCTCGGGAGCAGGTGCCTTTATAAAATCAAATACAAATCTGACTCGACGGTTGAACGCTTCAAAGCTCACTTGGTTGTGTTTGGTAATCATCAAACGGATGGGGTGGACTATGATGAAACGTTCGCTCCTGTTGCTAAAATGACGACCGTCCGAACTTTCTTATCTGTTTCAGCTGCAAAGAATTGGCATCTCCACCAAATGGATGTGCATAATAATGCCTTTCTCTATGGTGACTTAGAGGAGGAAGTATTTATGCGGTTACCTCCCGGATTCCAAGCCCCCGGTCCCGGTCTTATGTGTCGCCTACAAAAATCCTTTTATGGTCTTAAGCAAGCCCCTTGGTGCTGGTTCGCGAAACTTGGGGCCGCCTTGAAAAAATATAGGTTCTCTCAGAGTTATTATGACTACTCCTTGTTTACGTATGTAAAGGGCTCGGTTTGACTTAATGTTCTTTTCTATGTCGATGACTTGATTATTTCGGGTAATGACATGCCCTCTCTTATAGCCTGCAAAGCTTATTTGCATCAATGCTTCTACATGAAGGATTTAGGTGACTTGAAATTTTTTCTCAGTCTTGAGGTAGCACGAAATAAGAATGGCATTTTTCAATGTCAACAGAAATACACCTTGGACATTGTGCATGAAGCCGGCCTCCTCGGGTGTAAACCCGCTCCCACACCTCTCGAGTAACATCATCAACTAGGCTGCAATCAAAGTAAATTCCTTGCTCACCCGGAATCCTATCGACGCCTTGTTGGCCGCTTAGTCTACTTGTCTGTCACGCACCCAGACTGGTCTTATTGCGTTCACATCTTCTCTCAATACATGAGTGCTCCTCGTGAAGATCATTGGGTTGTTGCCCTTCGAACCGTTCGTTACTTAAAGGGTACCCCGGGTCAGGGTATCCTATTGCCCTCGGCATGTAACTTGTAGTTATCGGGTTGGTATGATTCAGATTGGGCTAAATGCCCTGAGTCTCGTCGGTCTGTCTCCGGCTGGATCGTGTTTTTCAGTGTTTCCCTCGTGTCTTGGAAGACTAAGAAGCAGCCTATTGTATCCTTGTCTTCGACTGAGGTCGAGTACCGTGCTCTACGTGGTGTTACAGGGGAGCTTAAGTGGCTTAAAGGCCTGCTGAGTGATTTGGGTGTGGTGCACCCCACTCCTATTGAGATCTTCAGTGACAGTAAATCAGCCCTACACATTGCTTATAACCTAATTTTTCATGAGCGCATTACACATATCGAGATTGATTGTCACTTCGTTCGTGATGCGATTCGTGATGGCCTTATCGTCCCTCTCATGTGTCTACTATCGTTCCGTTGGCGAATGTCTTTACCAAGGCTCTTGGTGTCTCCCAGTTTTCATTCCTCATCAACAAGTTGGGCATTATGAATCTGTATGCTCCCACTTGAGGGGTGTAATAGTAGTAGTATAGCTACCTTGGTCGAATGGCTCATTATTAGTGTACTTGCGTTTGTTGGGTTAAGAAACCTTATTGGTTGTATGTTATTATATATGGATGTGATCAGAAATAAGAAAGGCAAGAGGTTAAAATTATAATGTGTTTAACACATTCGCCTTTTTCTTATCTTTTAAAGTTTTAATTTACGAGAGTCCTTGAAATATTAGGATAATGATGATGTTGTACTGAAGACATGATCTCGAGTTTATTTTCATTGTTTTTCATGATCAACTACTTTTGGCAATCAATATGCAATCTTTTAATATAGTAAATACAAAGGGGGCTTGCCAATATGTAACCTTTATTTTTTTTATAAAACTAGATTTAACATCCGTATGGCCGTATGATGTATGGGCGGCTTAGGCGCTAGTAATATAAGCTCAATTAGATATTAGTTTTCAAAAATAAAATATAACCGCCCAAAAAGTTTTAGAAGTCCCAAAAACAAAATACGTACATAAACTCATATAAATTTAATATACTTGTATAATACTTCTTATTATACAAATGGTGGTATAATCCTTTTTTCTGATTGTGTTCATTTAAATCTCTGTAGTTTCTGTATCGTATTCTTTTTACCTCATTGCTTATCCCCCTTCATATCTCATTAAATAGATTTTTTTCTCGAGCATTTATAAAAATTCCAAGTTTTTGTCAATACGTACCTTTTAACTTCTTCAAGCGATATTAGAGAGTTTAACTTTACGAGAATTGTAAAGATATGTTTTTAATTAAGATAATCAGATTACGTTAAATAAAATATAAAAATTTAGAAAAAGTGGAAAAAGGGAAGCGCACACTTTAACCTAGAGATAAATTGCATGTGAATGTAATACAACATCAGAACATATTAGATTTTGCATTGTGTTTGATTATCCTATATTGTTAACGGCTCATTGCTCTGAATTGGCCACAAAATCTATTATAAATTGTTAATTTAGAGATAATTGAGTATGTAATTGCATTATACTAACAATAGGATAGAATTGATTTCTTACTTTTACAACCTAATATATGTGTTACAATCTATATATACGTTTGAAGAATAAAATACATGTGGTAAGAAATAAGAAAGTTATCTTATTTACACAAGAGGAACAATTAAGGTGACTTGATTGAGGGAGAGCCAACGACTCTATGATTCTGCAGCAATGACTCTTTTGAGTTGCCTAACACCCCCCACAAGTTGGAGTATGGAGGTTTGAGACAACCAATAACTTGGAAAGGAGTTATTCGAATGGAGCGCGGCCAAGGGTTTTGGTGAAAATGTCCGCTAGTTGTGCTTTAGTATGGACATAAGATGGAGCTATTAACCCTTTCTTGCTTTCATCTCGAATAAAATGACAATCGACCTCAATGTGTTTAATTCTTTCGTGAAAAACTGGGTTCCGAGCGATGTAGAGCGCAAATTGATTGTCACATTGAAGCTGGATGGGTGTATTGTAAGAAATACCAAGGGTTTGAAGCAGTCCTTTAAACCCTTTAAGCTTGCAAATTGTAAATAAAGCAATGGCTTGGTATTCAGCCTCAGCGGATGAGAGGGAGACAGTTGCTTGTTTATTGGTCTTCCATGAAATGGGAGATGAGCCCAGGAAGACAAGGTAGGCCGAGAGCGGCTGGTGGCTTATGGGGTATTTGTCATAGTTGGCATCATAATAGGTGTCGAGCCGCAGTTCGTTGTCGGATCGAAGAAAAAGACAGTGCCCTGGAGAATTCATTATATAGCGGACAACATTCATGGAGGTAGTCCAGTGTTCTGTTATGGGTGCATTCGTAAATTGAGCGAGGATGTGAACGGAGTATGTTAACTCGGGACGAGTGATTGTAAGATACACGAGGCGTCCGACGATTCTCCGATAAGGCTGGGGTTCTGACATTGTCGCGGCAGTAGAGTGGCCTAGGCGATGGTTTTGTTCCGTCAGGTTATGAGTTGATGTTGTGCCTAGAAGCCTTGTTTCACTTAATATGCGACGGCGTATTTGTGTTGTGAGACGAAGATGCACATTTGGTTTCGAGCGATCTCGAGGCCGAGAAAATACTTAAGTGTGTCGAGGTCTTTTCATGTAGAAGCAATGACTTAAATATTTCTTGAATTGAGTAATAAAATTTGCACTACAAAACAACAGTAATTTTGCGACGAAAATTTTGTGGGGGAAGTATCGTCGCCTCAAACTATCTAACGCGCGGATATGCGTGGTGTAGGTGGCCCATATCCTCACTTTGATGACTCCACAGGAGATAATACACTTAGATTAAGTCCAATGTTACTTAGGCTGAAACTTGAACAAGGTTAGAGATAATAATTCACATAAGACAAATGTTTAGTTCTCATTATTCGACCTACCTTGGTCGTTTCAGCTAGCCTTCCTAGGCTTTTAACCAAACATATTCGACTAATCGTCCCGTCTCGATGGTAAAGATTCTTATTTTTCCCTGCTAGTAGATGGATATTGATTGACGTCAACCACGCCACGATCCTTTCTAATAATTATTTATTTATTTGGTCCATTATTTTGACTTCTTTTATGACGAGGGGGTTGAATCCCCCGAGCCCATGCATTCCCGCACCACATGAACCATGTAAGCTACCCTTTCGAGAACTACATTGTCCAAGTGGTCATCGCCCCAAATAGTAGTACTAGTAAAACCCGGGACCTCTCAACTCCTGCATTTCTGCAAGTTTCAAGGTTAATTTTGACTTTTAATCATTATAAAATATTTAATTTAGTAAATATTATTTTTACAAATAAATTATGTTATTAATTGCATATTAGAAAAAACTTATAAAATTAATTTATCACATATATAAATTAAAAGGTTTAATTATATATAGCAACTTATAGAGATAATTTGGTATATTTCTCTTCTAGCAAGGCTTTCTCATGTATCATCCACCACCTATGGGCTATGGCCGAACAAAAGGCATTTGGTTGGGGTTCTATAAGAAAGGAAAAGAGAAACAAAATTATTCATTTCTTTTGTTGATGTTTGTTTGACACAAACAAAGAGAATGAAACCTCCTTCTTACCCCCTCAATCCATCTAATTCCATATATCCACCCCCTATGGTATGAGATTTCATTACATTTGTTACCCTTCAACCACTTTCTTCACCTACCACCACATTTGCGACTACCACCACACTAGCCACCACCATGATCACCGCCACCGCCACCGCCACCGCCACCACCACCACCATGACACCCCCACCACCATAACCGCCGCCAGTATATAAGTGGTTATTTGTGGTTGTGTGTGTTAGTGGTAAGAGTGAGTGTTAGAAATGAGGTCGAGCATAGCGAGATGGGGAGAAGAATGCTAAGGAGAGGAGAGTAATGAAATAGGAAAATTCTTAAGTGGAACTCAACTTAAAAGTATAACATGCCTTGACTAAAAGCAGAAATAAACGCGACTCGAGTGTTAACGAGAGGAGAGGGAATGTTAAGAAATCGAATGATAGTGAGAGGTACGAAGACTGTAAGGAAAGAAGAGGTATAAAATCTTACTCAATTAGAAATATAAGTAAAGTAAGGATGAGTGAACTTAGAAATTAAGGAGCTTCTTCTTTTCTTAGAAAGACTACTAATATGATATATTCCTCGCTTCTGTAGACAGAAGACGACTTCATAGCTAATTTTTCTCCTCGCGGAAAAAGTTGGACAACTGTCTAGATGAATAGAACCTATCCGCCTTATATGAAAGAGATTAACTAACTGGCACGAGATGACACCTTTCTTAAAAGAAAGAGAAGACATTTCAATATAAGAAAGCTACAGCTTAAAAAGCGGGTAAAGGGTACTGAATGCTCCAATCCTCCGATAGTGGAGTTAGTGGACCGACCATTAGGGGGCGTTTGGTTGGGGTCTATAAGAAAGGGAAAGGGAAACAAAGTTACGCATTCCCTTTGTTGGTGTTTGTTTGACACAAACAAAGGGAATGAAACTCCCTCCCTTACCCCTTAATCCATCTAATTCCTTACCCCCACCCCCTAGGGTATGCGATTTCATTAGCCTTGTTACCCTTTAACCACTCTCTTCACCTACCACCACACTTACAACTACCACCACTATAGCCTCCACCATGACGCCACCGCCACTGCCACCGCCACCCCCACCCCCACCCCCACTGCCACCACCACCACTGTCGTACACTCCCACCACCATCACCGTTGTGACCACCGCCACCGCCATGACATCTTTATCACCACCATTGCGACCACCGCTGACACCCTCATCGCCATCATCATCGTAACCATCATCGCCGCCACCACCACCACCACCGCCATGACACCCAATCAACGCCATGGCACCTCCGCCTCCCACCGCCATGCCACTTCCGTCACCATCACTGCCGCTAGTAGATAAGTGGTTGTTGGTAATAATGTGTGTTAGTGGTAGGAGTGAGTATGAGTGGGTCATTTGTTCTCTTTCTTGGAGTAACCTAACAACCAATTAAATTTTAGATAATCTATTTTCTTTCTCCCTCTGACCTTTCGAATTTTCTTTCTCTACCCAAATGTCGCTTGGTTCCTTTTCCTAGAGTGTAACCAAACAACAAATTAAATTTCAAATAACTTTTTACCTCCCTCTCTTTAACCTTTTTTCGATTTTTTTTCCTCCTTTTATTTTTCTAACCAAACGCACATGAGTTGCTTAATTTATTCAATTACTAGTATTTTAGCCCGTGCGATGCACGGATACTAAATTAATTTGTGGTATACATAAAATTTTCACCATGTAAATCAAAAGTAAATCATAAAACTTTTTTTTATAAAAAAATAGTATTAGTTCGTTCTATACATGTGTTATTTTGTTAATAAATTTACCTCATTTTTATTTATTTTTGTCATTAATGTTACCACCAACTCGCCACAATCATCTATAGTACCACACGAAAGCACCCTTCAAACCACTACTATTACTCTTCAAACAACACATGAAACGGTCCACAATCCAAAGCCATGCCTACTAACCTATCATGAAATTAATCATCAAATGTGATTTAGTCATCTTTATTGCTACCTCAAACAACCATCTAGCTCATCATCATCACTCTTTCCTAGTTTCCAATACACACCTAAAATATTCAAGTCACCACTCATTCACGAAACACACGGACTTATCCCTCAATGTTAGTTCTCCCTTTGAAAAGTTCATCCATCTATAAGAAACCTAGCTAACTTCTGCTTTCAAAACCGATCTTGTTATAATGAGAAATCCTTGATGGGGAAAACAAAATCATGCAATTTTTTTGTTTGGTTAACAAAAGAGGTATGAGAGAAGTGTTAAAGAATGAACGGTGGATGCAACACTCGAGATGTTACATTGAAATTGGGTTTAAAATTCAAACCACGATGTGTTTTTTAATCATCAAGACAAAAAAGTAACCTAGTTAAACGTTAACAATACTGTATTGACATGATATTTATTAACATTTGATTACTTATTTTTGTGTTTCACAAGAAAAAAAAAAACAAAATTGAGTTTTCATACATGATATTTTAGAGATTTTTAATTTATTTTTATGCCTAAGTCACTTACACATAATACAACCTTGAAATAAATTCATCTGCTTCATCAGTTTTCTTGTTACATACCCCCCTCATTTTCCACACCATTCAGGCATTGTTCGTACCCTGTTCACTTAACTAACCAACTTGACCATCAGAATTAACCGTATGCGCATCGCTGAACAACCTCATTGTATCTATATTTACTTGTACTATTCAAATCACACTCTTAAATGTCGAAAATGACTATATCCTCAAGACACGTACCTCCTACCTCCAGATCTATCTACCCCGATATAATACTGACATGACATATACTTTTTTAATTTTTATCCAATGTTCCCACATTCTATTTTGTACAATTTAGTCCGATGTTTTTCTTCCATACTTGGTAAAATAATTGACATAAATATGTTCTTCTATTTCTTGTATTTACAATGTTATCTTTGCAACTGCAACTCCACATTACGACATCTTTTTATACATACCCCTAAATATTTCCAAGAATACTCCCACAAAAAACACTAAAACGTCATTCCACATTAAAAATTATTCTCCGGCCCAATGGAGCATTCAATAGGACTGAAGAGAGTATAACATTTGATTGTTTAGTTTTGTGTCCAACAAAGAAAGCAAATTGAGTTATACACGTGATATTTTAAATGTTTTTAGCCTATCTATATAATAGTATAAAAGAAGAACCACTATCCACATGTCAATCTTACGTTTAATATTTTTCCGCCAACATTTTTTTCCTAATACTAAATACATGCAGTTATTTAAGGAATGTATAATATACTCTATTATGGTAATTATTAAACGAATCAAACCAATAAGGAAGATAAATGGATAGTAGGGTACGGTCCACTAAAAACAATTAAACAAAGAATTGTACACAATATTATTGACATAAATATTGCATTATCTTTACCAAAATACATCATACCTCATAGGTCAATTTGTTGTCATTTTTATTTGCCGCAAAATTACCGTATAAAAGTTATTTTTAAAAAATAATAGTAGCACTATACTGACTCCATGTTTTTATGTGACGCTTTTTATTCTTAGATTAAATTTTTGACTTTAAGTTTTGCTAAAATATTTTTGAAACATTATTATACAATTAGAAATTTATAAGAAAACATTTTTATAAGAGTAGACATATTATAATATTTATATTTTGAAATATTAAAAAGAAATGGGTAATTGCCTTTAAATATAAAAATTAATGTTCCGGACATTTTTTTACGTTTGATTTTGGCAAAAAAAACAAGGGAAGAGAAGAGAGACATTTATTTGATGCCAAGTTAATCAAATTAAGTGTGCGGTATTAAATTGTTCGTTAAAAGATTGTCAAAATAAGAATTTAAACAATTGACTGAGACACCCAAAAATAGAATAAATAAACAAATGACCGGGATGAAGGGAGTATTTAAAATCAAAGAGAGTGTCGGACTATCGGGTTACTCGGGTATATCATAGTAAACCGCCTTCACTTTTTTAGTTATTGATTAACAGTTGGGTGACCGTTACGAAATTATGCGCACCTTCTTACTAAGGCCCTGTCCTTTTCGGCTGAAACGAGCTGAATTGAATTAATTGGAGTAGAGCTTAATTGAACTAAATTGAGTGGAATTGAGGTGGAGTGAATTTAGTTAAATTAAAAGTTAATTTTGTGAAGAGATTAATTGAACATAATTGATTGAACGTAAATAAACCTAACGGAATATAGCCAAGCAAAATTGAAAGAAGCTGAAATTAAGCCAGAAAGAACATGGTCTAAGACTAGCAATCCTAATTTATTAACACATATTCTTAAGCCAATTGCGGCTCACTAAGACTTATGAATTATTCAATCATGTTGAAACAGATGAGCAAGCACATTTTGACAATTATAAAATAAGTAATTTATGTTTTGGAACACTCTCATTAATTTTTATACTTTTCAAATGTAATCGTTATCTGCATTTTTAGGTACTCTTTCAATAATTTATCAAATCAGTATATAATTTGTATGTTTTTAGAGATTTTTCTTAATGGTTATTACTGATTAAGGCGGATAATTTTGTAATTATTAGTCTTCAAAGGAAGCAAACACCAATATGGTTGCAAGACAGTACAAATAAGTACATAATACTTTGCGATTGTTTTGTCACTAAAGTATGTAAAGACCAAAATATAAAATAATTTTATTATTTAATTCCTTAGAGAGCATTATAATTAGCCGACAAAAGTATAACAATTAAAATTGACGACATTATTGGTAATATATAAGACATATATATTAATAATATAAGTAATGGAGTATGCGTTCATGAATACCTGTACCAAGTTCAAAAGAGGAAAACATGTAGTATATTCACTTAACTACTCCCTTTGTATTCTAATAATTTTTTTTACATTTCAAGCGAGAAGAAAGTTGAGAAGTGTGGAGAAAATAAAAAGATATTATATTAATCATTCGCAATGATTAGTAAATTAGTGCTCTAGACGAATGTATATTAAGGACTTATAATTGTTAATTGTACCCTATATTTGACCTTTTATTTTGGTTGATTTTTGTGTGAAAATATCGATTGTTTATTTAAATTGTAAATTCAAACTAACATAATGACATACAATATTTATTTTTAAAAATTTAATTATAGAGTACATGTTAATAATACATCCCCGTGCATTTTTGCACGGGTCCTAAGCTAGTATTTATATATTTGTCGGTTCTTTTCTCATATAATACACATTTTCAAATAAAATTTATTCATTAACCTTCTCTAATCAATATCTCACGTTACCCATTTTTTCACAAATTCAACCCTATCAAAATCAACCTTAACCATTTTCATATCCCTAAACAACTCAGCCTATATATATGAATATATTTTTCTATCTTCTAAATCACACTCGTAAACGTCAGGGGTAATCATACCCATGGAGTACCTTTCTCACCTACTTAACCAATTTAACCATTAAAATCAATTGTAAAATGTATCCCTCGAAGCCTCAACCTACCGACATTTATTTGTACTACTCTCACACTCTTCAACGTCGTGGAGTAGCCCTACCCCCAAGACACTTACCTCCTCTCTCAAAACCTACTTACACCAACCGCTCGAAACCAATAGATATATCCAATGTAAAATCAAACCCCGCCCTATGACAATCAAAATTGAGTATGCATACATGTTACTTTAGAGATTTTTAAGCCATTTTCATAACATTTGTGCCTCTGTTATTATCACATAAAATAGAAATTTATCTACCAATGTACTTACTCAGCTGTTATAATCATTATGTAGTACATACGCAACTTTTTTCGACACCGTTTAGGTATTCGTCATACGCTTCTCACATAACTACCCAACTTGACTAACATAATCAATCGTATCCCTGGACAACCCTAACCTATAGACATTTTCTTGTGCAGCTTACATCACACTTTTAAACATCGAAGAGTAACTCCATCCCCCAAGATAATTACCTCCTCCCTCGAGATCTATTTATCCCCATCCTTAAACAAACGGACACATACAATTTAAAATCAACCCCTACCTATAAAACAATGTCACACTATAAAGAATAAGTTGAAAATATGGATCGGAGGAAAAAAAGGAATACGGAATATAATAAACTATAATCTAATACTAATTAAAAAAAATTTGATTTTTTTACGGCTTATTCTATCCGTCTAGGAAACACCATTTATTTGTCATTACTTTGTTGTATGAATACCTTCTAATACCCGCTTGTATTTCATCTCATCAACACAATTATTCCGCTTAACTCAGATCACCTACATCATTATGTTCTTTAATATCTATATATATATTTATATTTATACTCTTTAAATCGTAACTTGACAACCCAACTAACCAACTTGATCATCAGAATCATAAACTATATTCTTGAACATCTCTGACCAATTTGCTTGTACTACTCAAATAATTCTCTTAAACGTCGGAGAGAACCCTACCCCTGAAGATACTTACCTCCTCCCTCAAAACCTATCTACCTCTGCCCCCGTAAAAAATTATGTCATTTTATAACACAATGTCTCATCGTTAAATAATAAGGTGAAAATATGTAGGAATAAATATTGTTATTTATAAATTACCTTTCAATACCCATTTAAAAAATATGTCATCCACACAATTATTCCACTTCACGCACCTATCTACATCATCATTGTGGTCTTTAATATTTATATTTATACTAATTAAATCCAAATTTGACATTTTTGGGGTTTCTCAAAAGTATAATATATTTGACATTTATCTTATTTTCTTTTTACTTAATTAAAGAAATTATCTCATTTCTTTCGCATAATTAAGTACGAAAGTGCATAATATTCAATTGAATAGTAGTGCTACTCTTGTACCAAAAAATAGTAGTGTTGCTCTTAATTTGGTCGAATATGATTAATCGCAAATGTTGCTTTTAGGTAGGAATTTGTTTAGACTTAAATATTTAACTAATTTCATTTATTAGTTCCACAAATTTTTAATTAAGATGAAGGTATTCATTTTAAGTTTGAATGGTCTAGTAATATGGAAAAGATAAGAACATAATGTATAAGAAAAAGTAAAAGATTTGTCTTATTACTCTTATATCCCCGTGAGACTATTTTTTACTCGTTTCAATGTTAAGAGAAAGACAAACTAAATTAGTTCTTTTTTACGCTTTCCCATTTGCATTTTTAATAGAAATGCTGAATAATATTGATAACCTTAAATAGTAAGTATATAAATATTAAAGAATAATGTTCTAAGATAGGAAAATTGTAAATAATCAATTCTTCTAATTCATTTCCGATTTTCATTTTTAATAAAAACTTTGAATAAAGTTAATAAACTTAAATAGTAAGTATATAAATATTAAAGAATAATAATGTTCTAAATCTAATCCGAAAATTGTAAATAATCAGCTATTTTTTATTTTTCTAAATCTAATAGAAAAGTTGTAAATAATTTATTATTTTTCTATTTTCTAATTCTAATAGGAAAATTATAATTAAATTATTATCTAAAAAACTATTTACTAATTTTCTGATTCTAATAGAAAAATTGTAAATAATTAATTATCTTCTAATTCTAGTAGAAAAATTGTAAATAAATTAAATCATTATTTATAATTAAGTGTTTTGTAAAAGGTGGAGACTACCACGTGCTTAGAAAAAAGCTTCCTTTAATTATATACTCCGTATATTGATTTCAATTTTACTATAAGTCTATAACCCTTGGGCCTTAGGGTCTAGCATCTAATTAAACGACGAACTAAACCAAACTCCCGAAACCCAATAATACTATCACAATCAAATTACTGCGCATCTTTGGATTTCAAAATCAACAATCAAAATTGTGAGTACCTTCAATCCTTCATCTATCAAGAGAATCAACAATCAATTTTACCCTGAAAAGCTATCATCTTTCCACACTATTCAACTCCACCATCCTCTTCCTCAGCACTAGATCAAGGGTTTTTGTGGGTGGTGAAGACGGTTTCATAGGTTGCTGGGTTATCGGGAGGTTTAGTAGATAAGATAGTGGTAGAGTGCCGACTGATTGAGTTAGGTGGTTGACTGCCAAAAGATCAAAGTTCGTGCAGGGTCAAGTGTGTGGTGACTAGTAGGTGACAACTCCTTTTGGTTTAGATTCCTTGCAAAAATGGCGGAAGATAGTATGGCTTCTACTCGCGCTGTCGTGTTTAAGGAGTCCGACAAGTTGGAAGGAAAACGCCCAAAGATTGAAGGCTATGATTTTAATGAAGGTGTCAACTATTCTGAGTTATTCAAGTCGTTTGTTTCTACTGGTTTTCAAGCCTCAAATCTTGGAGATGCAATTCAAGTAGTTAATCAAATGGTTACAACTCTTTTTTCTTTTAGCTTTGCTTTTCAGCAGTTTTGTTTGCTGTTGGTTTGATTTCGTTTTTGTGTCATTGAAGCTGGAGTGGAAGCTGGCAGACGAGGAGCCTCTAAATGATTGCAGCGAGGAAGAGCTTGATCCTAAATTCAGAGAATCTACAACCTGCAAACTGTTCTTGGGTTTTACTTCGAATCTTATTTCCTCTGGTGTTCGTGACACTGTTCGGTATCTGGTTCAACATCATATGGTAACGATAACACAGCACTTTTCCTTCTTCTACTTTCAACGTTTCTGTACGTTTGGTTGATCCGTTGATGTTTTAGCATAATTCAGTAGCTCTTTACTCTCTTATGAAACGATAATTGTTTGTTCTGGGGGTTTTAGCGGGGTTGTAACGAGTCAGAGCAGAAATTAAAGCATTAACACTGTGGAGTAGGAAAAAAAACGCCTCCCTCAGTCCTGAGACTCCTGACACATCTCTTTAGATTCTGAGAATTATTTGATAGTTGTGGCGCAGGTGGGGGCCGCCCTCGCTTGCCGGTTCAGGGCAGATAATTGGTGTAGTTGTTGACAGACATTTCTGCAACCACTTTTTCTCAGAGGATCTTCCTTGTCTAATGCTGTTCCTAAGATATGGGTACTATTGTGAACTTGTGGCTTGGATCAATGCACCCTATATGGTTTAGAACTAACATTTTAATAATTGATTTCTCTTTTAATGTTAGATGTTAAATGTTGAGAGTTGTGTTTTGGATATATATATATATATATATATTGCATGGTGTTTCACATTCTATTAAATTCCTGTGATTCGAATTATTGTTATACAACAGGTTGACGTGATAGTAACGACGACTGGGGGTATAGAAGAAGACCTTATTAAATGTCTAGCACCCACTTTCAAAGGTGAATTTTCCTTACCTGGAGCTGAACTGCGTTCGAGAGGGTTGAACCGCATTGGTAATTTGTTGGTTCCGAATGACAACTACTGCAAATTTGAAGATTGGATCATGCCAATTTTTGATAAAATGTTGGAAGAGCAAATTTCAGAGGTAATTTATTACTCAGCAATAGTGATTGTATTTATTTAACTATTTTTGTTTTTCCTAATTATCTTCTTTCTCAATCAACGTGTTTTTTCTAAATCATATTGCAAGGCATGTGTCCTTTTTTCGAAACATGTGAAATTCTGGATGAATGCACCATATTACCTACTATTTGTTCTCATCATTAGACAAGATAACTAATTGATTTACTAAATACCCATTTGATATTACCTCCAGGGAATGAACTAATAATTAGTTTGACAGTCAGTTATTCATGATCTCTATTTCAGTTCTCAGGTTAATGTTGTTCTTTTTCAGTTTTCGTAATCTAATCCCCACTTCATTCATACTAGAAACTGTTATTATCCCCTCTTCAAATGCATATTACTTCTTGTCCTTATTTTATATAGCTAATAATTGCAGAAAATATTATGGACACCATCCAAGTTGATTGCTCGTTTGGGAAGAGAAATAAATGACGAGACGTCATATCTCTACTGGGCATCCATGGTAAGAACACACCAGAATCTTTGATGTGTGAGATTTCGTTGAAAATTTATTTGGAAATGATATGTAATCTGTTAAATACATAGAGCATAGAATCCAAAATGCAAACAAAAGGAATATGGTGAAAATGTAAGTAATTTCAATACATTGAAGTTCCAATACAAAATTCATACATCCAGTATATTTTTCAACTCATTATTCACTGTCCTCCTTAGCCATCACCAAATTACAAAAGTATTGGGTATCTCATATCCCATTAGTGTATTAGTTCGTGCTGTTGTAGCCATCTTCTGTCTAACTCAGTTACTCTCCCTTCCAGCAATTTAGGACTCTAATGCAGTCTTCAGTGTCTTGGATAAGTATGCCAGGTCTCCTCACTCGTCCGTCTAGGCTGTTTCTATTCCCTTCTCTCCAGATTTGACAAATAAGGCTTTGAAATATCATCATTAATTCATTACAGATGCCCATCCTGCATTCCTGCTTAGTCAGTTAGTCTATCCCGGTCTGCAACCTCTCTAGAATAGCCAACCAACAAGTAATATAATGCTTTGGAACACTCACGGTGTTCCAACCAAATTGATACCCCTGTCCACTGCACTTTAGGTTTATCCCCTATAAGCCAAGTGTACCGTCTTGTCAGCATGCTGTGCATTCCTCCATATCATATTATCATAAGTCATAACCTCCCAAGAATTTACTTTTTACATAACAAAATCTCTTCCAATACAATATTGCATTTTCACGAACTTTATAATCAAGAATTCAGTTGAGTTTCAAGCTCAATTTGATCATTGACTGTGAACTTGTGTCCTGTGCTTTCTATAATAGTTGCTTCAGCTCAATTATTGATACATGGGGAGTGACTAGGGGTCATAACGAGCCGCGCAACTAAATATTCAAATGGGGCAAAAAATGCTTATAGTAGGGTTTCAAGTATTTTCTTTTTCTTGAAATAAGAAGTTGGAAGCAACTTGCCCACTTTACCATGTTTATAATTTATCAATAAAATGTTATATATCTCATTGAATTTGGGTCTAAGAGTTAAAGACCCCATTGTATTAAACGCGCAAATTCTTGTTTTAGACAGTCTTAAGTTAAGACGTACTCACAATCGATTTAAATAATGTTAAAAATTAAAATGACAAGGGGATTGTACGGACCGTCTGAAGCTAGCATACTATAGTTAGCAGAATTAATTTGAGGGTTTGGTAACTAGTTGATTACGATTAGTAGGTTGTTAGTTTTCTTTGTAAAATGTAGTAATATTTCCTAGTTTAGAATATGCTAACCAATTTTGCTTAGGTAAACAACATCTTGTAAAACAACGTAGTAACCCCAAATATGATGTTTACCAAACACTGGTCAAACATGTTAAAACCCTTGAATGTGCCGAAAATTGGTCAAATATGACGTTTACCAAACACGACCGTAACCCTTTAAACACTTGATGTTTTATCAAATCTGTTTTATGTACTTTTGCATGTGCCAAATTCTCTATGCTTTGGATTATTGGATAGGAGTTGAGATTTGTAGATCGAGCCCTTTTATACTAATAATCCCAGAGTATGTACTTTGAATATAGTGGATTAGCACTCAACTTCCAAGTTTTTTGCTTACGTCTTTTGCTTATATAATTACTCAAACTTTTAACTTGTTTGTTTTCAGAACAATATTCCAGTATTCTGTCCAGGTTTAACAGACGGCTCACTCGGAGACATGCTGTATTTTCACTCTTATCGCAACCCAGGCTTAATCATTGATGTTGTGCAGGGTATGCGTCTTTTTGGGCTTACCTATCAACCTATGAGATCAAGTCATTTACCAAATAATTATATGTGGAATACATATGTATTAGGACAAGTCTCACATGGTCTCATACAATACTCGTTTGATTGATGTTTGACATTTGACATTTTGATCGTCATGGGCAGATATAAGAGCTATGAATAGTGAGGCTGTACATGCGGCTCCTAGGAAAACAGGCATGATAATACTAGGGGGAGGGTTGCCAAAGCATCACATATGCAATGCAAACATGATGAGAAATGGGGCCGACTATGCTGTTTTTATCAACACTGCCCAAGAGTTTGATGGGAGTGATTCCGGTGCTCAGCCTGATGAGGCTGTTTCCTGGGGAAAAATCCGCGCATCTGCTAAGAGTGTTAAGGTTTGTCTTTTGCATAAAAGCTTAATAATGAGCCATTGTTTTTACCTGTGTATTATTAATGGTCTGCCCTGGTTTTACCCTGATCATTCCTCTTTCAACCAGGTACATTGTGACGCCACAATTGCTTTCCCGCTACTAGTTGCTCAGACCTTCGCCTCTAAGCGAGAGAGGGAGAGAGAAAGATGCTGAAGGCTTTGATGGGGACTGAATTTTCCGGTGACTAGTAATGTTGCTATGGAAATAGTACTGACGGTAGCAAAGCAACTCTATTTTATGACGTGCAAAACATGAAACTGAAGGCTTTAATTCTTTGGTGTGATCGGCAAGAGGCGTCCCACTTTCCGGTGGGACATGGACTCACAAGTTGTCCTAAGAGTGTTGCTGAGTATTAAAATATTTTTACTCGGCTTTCTGTCCTGCCCGCTGCCACATACTATATTTTTTTAAGTTTAACGGAGTGCACACTTAGTCCCATTATAATATGGGGAAGGGGGATTTGATTCAGGAACTATTGTCCACAATACCTCCGTCTTAACCACTAAACTAAGACAGCTTCGAAACTGCCACATTATTATATACAGAGTATTTGAGAATTGCTCCCTCTATTCGAAAACTACTGAGTGTAACATAAAAGAAAGACAATAATCCACACGTGGATATATTTGAAGGTGTAATGTATCGGATACACCGTTTATTTAATATAGTAAGTCATGCTTGCGACGGGTCACCATTTGTGACGGATATTTTGTGGGATAAAATGGATACAAAATGAGTTAGTGGAGAAAGTGGATCACATGAATAGTGTTGGTGAAAGAGAAAAAGTGGGTATTTTGTGAGAGAAAACGGTATCCGTCACAAGCTTGCGACGGATAGAGCCGTTGCAAATAAGAATTTGTGTTTTTAATAAACGCCAAAGCATGATTAATAAGAATTTGTGTTTTTATCACATGTTACACCTAATTTTTATCAATTTTTTCCATGTTGGCCCTTACGTATTGGTTAACTTTAGTAAAAATTATTTTTGTTTTGACGTTAATGTATTTTTTAGATGGTTTTTATTATAATTGCATTTTTTGCTGTGACGATTTTTAATTATAAATTTTTTCGAACTTTTCTATATATTTTCACCAAGTATCTTCAAGGTATTTAATTTGATGAGGATGCTTTTGTATTTTCTTTTCAGCTTTGCCAATTATTTTTGACATTCGCCCCTGAAATAAGCCTCTACAACTTTTCACGCCCCATGAGTTGCGGATTTATCGAAAATACCACCTTTTAAATTAGTAGTATATGCTGCAATTGTATTGTAAATGTGTCATAAACATAGTATATGATAAGACTTTTCAAATACATTTGGCATTGCTTTCATTACCCTTGCCCGTGATCGGTGAATAACATTTGGTTGAACATCTTCTCTCAATAATGACTTTAACATTTCCAACACCCACATATAACTGACTTCGTCCTCCTTCTGGAATAATATGTTATATATGGAGCAAATTTTCAAAAAACTGCTCGAGTTTTAGCAAAAGCTGCTTTCTGATGTCGTATTAGTATAATTAATATGACGTGTTAGCTTAACAAAATCATACTTGCAAGATAATTAGACACTAAAAATAGAGTTATCCAAATTTTGGACACCTAAAATACGTTTAGTTATAAACTTGGGCATCTAAAGTGGAATTTCGTAAATGTGAGGCATTCAAACTAAAATTTTGCGAAACTTTAGGCACCTATAATAAAAACAACCCCTTTTTTTATACAGTCCGTTTTTCTTAAGACGGGTCACCATTTGTGACGGATATTTTGTGAGATAAAATGGATACAAAATGAGTTAGTGGAGAAAGGGGACCACATGAATAGTGTCAGAGAGAGAGAAAAAGTGGATATTTTGTGAGAGGAAACGGTATCCGTCACAAGCTTGCGACGGATAGTGCCGTTGCAAATAAGAATTTGTGTTTTTTATACTAATAAAGAATTGTAGAGCATATTTAATATAGGACTTGGCCAGTTAACCTCAAGACATGTCATTTTTGACTTAAATAATGAGATATATATTGTGATTATTGTATGGTCAAATGTAATCACAATATTCTAGCTATTATTATCTTATCTATATAATTATAGAAATATTTAGGAAGTCCTGGTTGAGTCACGTCATCAACACAATTTTTTTATTTTTTTTTTTATTTTTTTTGTTTTAAATCTCTCAGATGGACCCGCAATTTCTTTGATTAATTTCCTACGAGATAACTCTTTATTTTCAAACTAAATGCCTAATCATAGTTTTAGGAATATTAAATAACATTTGTGATATAATTTCGTAAACAATAAAATAATTGATACATAAATACAGTTTATATAATATGAATCTAAATATTTTATAAAAAAATCTAATATTATACAGCTTTAGGTAATTTGTATTACATTAACTTTAATAAGAATTGATTCAGTGGTGCGAGAATAACAGTGGAAGTACGCTTCAGACGGGCCGGGGATCCAGGCAGCAATTGTTTTGGGTGCAATTTATCATATTTGGTACCAAAGACATCAGAGTAAACATGAGCAGCGCATCCTTATTCCCAAGAAGATAGCTACGGTAATACTTACCTTTTACCCAAAAAAAAAAAAAAAGTGCGCGCTTCGTTGAACCAAAAAAAAAAAAAAAAAAAAAAAAAAAAAAAGAAGATAGCTACGGTAATACTTGATGATGTCCGCGCCAGAATCAGAAGGAAAGACATCAATAGTTTTCATAGAGCTGATATTGATTGGATTAAGCAACGGACACTAATGTAATATGTACTAAACCTTTTTGTGTTTATATAATACTTACCTTTTACCCAAAAAAAAAAACTTTAATATTATCTACCCAAATAATAAAATATAATTTCGAATAATGTCCTTCTAAAACTATTAGATAACAATTTATATTCAACAAATAATTACAATAAATAATATAATAACAAACCCGTGCATTTTTTCAATCGAAAAAAAATTGAGTAAAGTTAAATAATTACAATAAATAATTACAATAAACAATATATCGATCTATTATATCGATGTTCTTAAAACTATACCGTTCAATATACCCGTGCATTTTTTGCAGCCGGAAAAGAGCAACTGAGCAACAATACTAAATTAAAAAACAACAAAAATAACTTAATATTAATATAACAACCAATAATAGTGTACAAATTTAAATATTTTGCGAAATCAAACCATAAACAAAACGGTAAAAAATAAACCTTCAAAAAAAAGGAAAAAAAAGAAATATATATATATATATATATATATATATATATATATATATATATATATATATATATATAAAGAGAGAGAGAGAGAGAGAGAGAGAGAGAAAGAGAGAGAGAGAGAGAGAGAGAGAAATAGGATCATATGAGTTGGGGTATATTTGGTGAGTTACACCTTTGAATCTGAGCCATCCATTTTGAGTTGAGATTAGTGGCTGAGATTAAATCTCACAATTCATATAAAAACCCAATTTTTCACCCCTAACTTCTTTTTTCCTCTTTTTTCAACTCTCCAACTGAAATATACAGCAAAACCTCCATAATTATACTGTAAAATCTTCATCTTCTCCGGTAAAACCTCCAACATACTGCTCATCTTTCTTCGCTCGTTTTCGTCTTCTTATTCGGTTCATCTCCAGGTAATTGTGCACAGTGTTTCTCCAATAAAACTTTTGATTTCGTTTTTCTTATATTTTCGCTATTTTGTAGGTTTTTTAAGTTGATTTTTGCTGTGTTTCCTGTTGTTATTCTTCAATTTTGAGCAGTGTTTTTCATTAGGTAGTTCAATTAGAGTATTTGTGTACTTTTTTTCTCGTTTTAGCATAATTTTAGGGTTTCTTTTCATCTTCTTCTTTGATTTTCGTCAATTTTTTAAAAATATTCGTTTATGTAGTTTTGTTTTACTTAAAACTGGTGTGTAATTCAATTAGTCACTTTGCATTTTGTTTCCAGTTAAAATTAGGGTTTCTTAATTGTATTTTCCAAATTTTTACCTGATTTTTGAATTTTAGTGTTTTTTTTATTGTGCTTTTTCTTTAAATTAGCTTAAATTGTTGTTTAATGGAGATAATGTGTGTGTGTGTTATTGTAATATATTGGTGTTGTTATTCTACAGTGAAAATGGCACCTAAACGTAAGACCGAGGGTCAAGTTGGTAATAGAGCTGATTTGAAACGTTCCAAAGTAGTTTTCCCAAGGAAGGGGCATAATATTTCCCCTCCAACTCCAATATTGAACATGTAAGTACACTTATTCTTCCATTTTTTAGAGTTTCTGTTGATGCATCCCTTTTTTATTTGCTTTTCAGACAATTATTGTAATCGTCTCAGACTGTTATTGTAATTGTCTACTTGTATTCGTGTAAGACTGTTATTGTATTCCCTTTTTTATAATCGTATCAGACAGTTATTGTAACTGTCTCAGACTGTTATTGTAATGGTCTAAGACTGTTATTGTATTCGTGTGAGACTGTTATTGTAATGTTCTAAGACTGTTATTGTATTCCCTTTTTTACTACGATTGTTATTGTATTCGTGTAAGACTGTTATTGTATTCCCTTTTTTATAATCATATCAGACAGTTATTTTAACTGTCTCAGACTGTTATTGTAATGGTCTAAGACTGTTATTGTATTCGTGTGAGACTGTTATTGTAATGTTCTAAGACTGTTATTGTATTCCCTTTTTTACAATAGCAGCTATTATGAATACAATAACAGCTATTTTAATGTTTTGTACACAGTTATTTATAATGTGTTTAGACACTTCATTTAAACACAGTTATTGTATTATATAAGTTGTGTTATTGTATTATAAAAATCAGTTATTGTATGCAGTAGTGACTTCATGGGAGTGTTGTTGTATTTTATGCTTCAGTTTGTGTTTATTTAGCTCGTATGGTTCTTTGCAGTGCTTCGAAGATTAAAGTCAGTTGCCGCCCTAATGTCCTAGTCAACCTTTTGCAAAAACTTGGGCCAAACCAGAAAAAGGCAGTTGTTGAGTTGGGGTTTGGTGCTTTACTTGATTTTAAATTGGGTTTGTTGCCATTGCGTGTTATACCACTGTTTGTGAAGCACTTTAATTCAGAAGCTAATTTTTTTGAAGCAAAAGAGATTAAATTCCCTATTAGCAAGCCTGATGTTCATGATATTTTTGGGTTGCCAATTGGGGGTGATAAGGTTGAGGTTGTTTACACGGGTCATAGTGTATTATCTTCCCAAAAGACTCTAAAAGATGAATTTAGGAAGAAGTTTGACGTGAAAGGGCCAAATTATGTAAGTGTGCCTGCTGTGTTTAGTAAAATAATTGAGATGGGTGATGATGGGGGAGATGAATTTAAGCGCTTGTTTGTGCTTTATGCTATGACAATTGTTCTTTCTCCTCCTTCTGTTTATGGAATCGATTTCTCGCTGCTTAAGGCTGTTCAAAATGTTGAACGTATCCCCCATTTGGATTGGTGTGGTTACGTTTTTGAAAAATTAGTTGAGGGTGTGCAACGGTGTAGAGGCGGGTCATGTACTTTGCGTGGGTGTATACTTGTTGTCATGATAGCATACTTCCACCGGTTGCGTTTCAATGGTCATTCAATGCCCTTTGAAACTCCTCTTATCAAACATTGGGATGAGGAATCCTTTCTCAGAAGGGGAAAGTTAGAGCTGAGCTCTGGTTCCCTGGGGAATGGGGAATATATCAGCAATGTTTATCCAAAATGGCAACACTCAAAAGCTACAATTGATACTTCGTACAAATGGAGTTCCGTTGTTGGGAGTTCCGTTGTTGACAAACCTGAACCTGGAAAGAAGTATCTTGAACTACCCAACAGTTTTGATACGGATGAGGTCATTCGATCAAAAGCTTCTGATGTAAGTTTTCTAATTTACATCAGTTATAGTTTCCAAGTAGTATAACAATTATTTTAGCTTTTTAAAGTTTTCACTTGTGCGGTTATTACTTGTAGAGTTTCCAAGTGTTATACTTCATTTCTTTTCTTAAAGTTATATTTGTTATTGTATTCCATAATACATGTTATTGTATTCAGTTTCCCATTCTGTAGTACCTGTTATTCTAATTCATAGTAGCTATTATTGTATTCATAATAGCTGTTATTGTAATTTATAATAGCTGTTATTGTATTTATAATAGTTGTTATTGTATTTATAATAGTTGTTATTGTATTCATAATACATGTTATTGTATTCAGTTTTCCATTCTGTAATACCTGTTATTGTAATTCATAGTAGCTGTTATTGTATTCATAATAGTTGTTATTGTAGTTCATAATAGCTGTTATTGTATTGATAATAGTTGTTATTGTATTCAGTTTCCCATAATGTAATACCTGTTATTGTAATTCATAATAGCTGTTATTGTATTCATAATAGTTGTTATTGTAATTCATAATAGCTGTTATTGTATTGCATAATACATGTGTATTGTAATTCATACTAGGTGTTATTGTATTGTATAACAATTATTGTAATGATTTATTATAGTTATTGTTTAACGCCTTTTTATTTTTGTTTTTTAGGTTTCTCAATTACATTTCTTGATGATGAAGAGAGATGTCGAGATATTTCTCCATTTGTACACACAAAGAAAAGAAGCAATGGAGAAAGAGTCTTGTTCAACTAATGATGCTTCTACTTCTGTGTCATTGGCTTCCCAAACTCCCACTTTTTTTAATGATGAGAACTCAATGTTCATTAAATACTTTGATTTTATTTGCCAAAAAGCTGAGGAAATCAAAAATGTGGGAAGTAAGTTGCCATTGTACGAAACATTTTGCAAAGAGCATGAAAATAGTACAGTGGAAACAACGGGGGGTGTGGGCAGTGGTGGAGATAAATTTAAGGTTGTATATTCTCGGAGTAAAAAGAAGTCTGTGGGCAGTCCCATTAATGAAGATCAGGCCGAAGATGGTGATGTGGCAGATCTTGGAGATTTGGGTGATGAAAGAAGTAAAGGAGGCAGTCCGATAAATGATGAGGCTGAGGCTGAAGCTGTTGATCTGGGAAATCTGGAAGATTTGGGTGATGAAAGAAGTAATGGTGGCAGTCCGATAAATGATGAGGCTGAGGGTGAAGCTGGTGATCTGGGAAATCTTGAAGATTTGGGTGAGGAAAGAAGTAATGGGGGCAGTCCCATAATTGATGATTTTGGAGATTTGGGAGATTTGGATCAGGTTATTAACAAAGTTGTCAGCGATAATATTGTTGTGGAAAGAAACCCGGACAGCTCTTTCATTAATTCTTTCCTGCTGCATTCCGATGTTGTCCCTCAGCATATATTTTTTGGGAAGGATGGTATAGGCTGTGGGTTAGCGTGTGGAGTTCGTGATCCGGAGGCAGTGGTGGTCTCTGAATTCTTGATTGAGTACAAGGAGCTTTTTGCTCCTATTTTAAGTCTGAGGAAAAATGTGCTTGATTATTGTTTCCTACATGACCATGACTTACGAATGGGGTAAGCATTCTTTTAGTTTTTCCATGGGTTTTTCTTAGTTTTTGCTTTTTTTTGCGCCGCAATTATTAATGATTTTGTTTCAATGTGATAGGGAGAATTTGGTCTCGTTCTCAAATTTCAATATGCTAACTCGAGATGATATTATTTCAATGTCTGCCAAGACTATGATGACATCCAACATTATCTACTGTTGGTCATTTTTACTGAATGACATTATATTCGAGGCCGAGAAAGAGATACCTCCGTCCAGAAGATTTTTTTGGACAAGTCATTCAGTATGTGTTTCTATTCTGGGGGGGTGTTATTTTAGTTCCTTATTTTTGTTATTATATTTTGCATGATGTTAATTATTGTAATGCACAATACTTGTTATTGTATTCAATGAAGCAGAGTTTCCAAGTGTGATATTTCATTTTTATTTTTGTAAGTTAATGTGGTTATTGTATTGCATAATGTGAATTATTGTATTGCATAATGTGAATTATTGTATTGCATAATGTTAATTATTGTAATGCAGAATAGTTGTTATTGTATTCATTAAAGTCAGTTTTCCAATTTGTGATACTTCATTTCTAATTTCTAAAGTTACGTGGGGTATTTTTATTTCATAATACCTATTATTGTAATTCATAGTAGTTGTTATTGTATTCAGTGAAGTAGAGTTTCCAAGTGTTATACTACATTTATTTTTTTTAAAGTTATGTTGGTTATTGTATTGCATAATGTTAATTATTGTAATGCATAATTCCTGTTATTGTATTGCATAATGGGAATAATAATTATTTTAAATTTTTCATAGGACTCTTTATTCAAGTTCATCAATGCTGCTGATAATGAGAAAGATATGTACAGAGGCGAAATTTTTAATACTTGGGAAAATGTCATTGAGAATAGCGAAGGCTCCCTTGACATCGGAGCTGATTGGGTATGTTTTTTATTGGCTTATTAGATGTATTTTTATGTTTTTCAAAATTCTTCATTAATATTTTACCAGACATCTCTATTTTTTATAATGTCAGGTTTTTCTCCCTGTTCATTTTGGAGACCATTTTTTCTGCGTTGCTTTAAATTTTGTGGAGAAGAGTATCAACTATCTTGACAATCGGGTATACGATGATTTCGAAGATAGTATCTGGTTGGTGGCTACCAAATCTATTGTACGTACCTTTATATTATGTTTTCTTAAAGTTATACCTTTTTGTGGTTATTTTGTATTTTTTATAATGTTAATTATTGTAATGTATAATAGCTGTTATTGTATTTTTTTACTTGAGAATGACTGACTTTGTTTTTAAAATTAACCAGGTTGAAATATTTGGTAGATTTCTGGTAAAGAAAGGGCATGAACGAGGCAGTGAGGTCTCTAATTTCAAACTTGTAAATGTGGATTTTCCATGGAAATTAGAAGGACCTCAAAACTTAGATTGTGGTGTTTTTGTCATGATGCATATGATGTTTTACAACGGGGAGTTGTTTACATCAGAGTTGCATGATCCACTAAAAAGAATTATTTACAGAGCTGAAATTGCTGCTATCCTAGTGTTAGTTGATATCAACAAAGAAAGAGAGAGGTTGTTGCCTTTGGTTGAGGAATTTACAAAGACAAAGGAACAGTTGCTCCCTAAGTTGATTGAAAAACGAAGGTTAGCTGAGATGGAAAACGAAAAATTTGAGGCCACTGATCTGGAGGTTGCTAGGATATTAGCTGAGAAACTTGTTGCTGGTGACGGAACTCCGGTAGGTTCAAAAAAAACTGTGCAAAATGAGCCATTCAGTGCTGGGATAATTAGATCATCCAGAGGTGGTTCTAGAAGAGCAAACTCTGATGGTCTTGGCTGCTCAATAAATTGTGGGAAGGCAGACAAAAGTATTGTTGTAGTGTCAAAAATTATGAAGACTAATAACAGATTGACAACTGGGTTACCAAGTCTGAAGAAACAAGTTATTGACTATTGTTTCTTGGACGATTACACACTTAAAAATGAGTATGTGTCCTTTTATCTTTTGTTGCATTTCAACTGTGGGTTCTTTTTCTCGTTGTGGTATTAGTGATTGTGTGTCTTTTTTTTTGCAGGGAGCTTTTGTTTTCTTCTGGATCTGCTATTGTGGATAGGTCTGATGTTATGTCAACAAAACCTGATGATTACACTGAGACACGGGTTATAACAACATGGTCAATTGTGTTGAATTACATGGAGGTTAAAGAGAAAGAATCGCCAATGATGATGTTCCTTGGTTCAGCACACATGGTATTAGTTGTTTTACTTGTGCAGTTATTATATATTTTAGCTTTTTTTCATTAAACCGGTGTTGAAAACTATGTCATTTTTCAATTAAGTCAGTTTACATAATAGCTGTTATTGTATTCATAATAGCTGTTATTGTATTCATAATAGCTGTTATTGTATTCATAATAGCTGTTGTTGTATTCATAATAACTGTTATTGTATTTTGCATAATACATGTTATTGTATTCATAATAGCTGTTATTGTATTTTGCATAATACATGTTATTGTATTCATAATAGCTGTTATTGTATTCATAATAACTGTTTTTGTATTTTGCATAATACATGTTATTGTATTCAGTTTTCCATTTTGTAATAGCTGTTATTGTATTCATAATAGCTGTTATTGTATTCATAATAGCTGTTATTGTATTCATAATAGCTGTTATTGTAATACATAATAGCTGTTATTGTATTACATAATAGATGTTATTGTATTGCATAATACATGTTATTGTATTATGTTGGTTATTGAATTGCATAATACAGAACCGTTGTATAAAATTCAGTTTTATTTGTGATAGGCAATTGTTGAAGACATGCTGGAAACCACTCATGGGGTTCTAACTCCAAATGACAGTGATAAAGACAGGATCTTTGAGTTTTGGAATTGTTATTTATCTGAACAAGTTGTAAACTCTGCGATCGACGTGGACCTTGTCTTCATCCCGTTGTCCTTAGACATGCACTACTTTTGTGTTTGCATTAACTTCATAAACAAGACGGTTGATGTATTGGACCATACATTGCATGCAAATTGGGAAAAGTCTGATTTCTACAAACTTGCAAAGATTGCAGTATGTTCTCTAAATTCAAACTCTCTTTAGTAGTTATTGTATAGTTTTATATGGGTTATTATATAGATAAAAATGAGTTTATGTTAATTAAGTTATTGTAATGCGTGTGTTTTTGATACAATTGTGATTTTGCATTTTTTGTGCATGTTTTAGGTTGAATTGTTTTCCGACTTTCTGGATACAAGGAAAACAGCAAAAGAAGGGATTTCCGTTAACACATTTAAATTTGTTAATGTTGATTTTGAATGGAAAACAAAACTTATGAACGATCACGAATCAGGATTCTATATCATGTTTCACATGCTCACATATGAAGGGAAGCACGACTAGGGATTGGTATCAATTAAGAAGAAAACGGAGAGGACTGCTTTATGGATTGAGATGATGTGTATTTTGTTGATGTCAGATGCCAATGACTCAAGAGCGTCTCTTTTGGAAGAAGTGGTGAATTTCAGGGAAGACATACTGAAAATAGAGAAGAATCTTTTAAACAAGAGGAGAAGTTCTATGAAAAGGTATAAAAGTGTAGCTTTAAGAAGGTTTTGCTAAACCAAAAAAATGAGCTCTTTTTAAATGTTGGAAATTGTAAATGTTGTGGGAAAGGATTGTATTTTTGTAAAGCGTAGGAAGTTCTATATTTTGTGACAGCTATTGTAATCATCAAAACAGTTATTGTAATTTTTGTTCAGACAGTTATATGCAATGTCTCAGGCAGTTATTTTAATGATTTTCAGACAGTTATTGCAATGGGTTCATACAGTTATTGTAATGATTTTCAGACAGTTATTATAATGGATTTTACACAGTTATTGTATTATATAAGTTCTGTTATTGTATCTAGTAGTGACTTCATTCAAGACTGTTATTGTATTATATAAGTTCTGTTATTGTATTTTCTTTCTAACACAGTTATTGCATAATGTGAAATATTGTATTGTATAATAATACCTATTAAAAAAAACTGTTATTGTAATTCATTATAGCTGTTATTGTATTGCATATATATGTTATTGTATTCAGTTTTGCAGTTTGTAATACCTGTTATTGTAATTCATTATATCTGTTATTGTATTCATAATAGCTGTTATTGTAATTGATAATAGCTGTTATTGTATTGCATAATAGCTGTTATTGTATTCAGTTTTCCATTTTGTAATACCTGTTATTGTAATTCGTTATAGCTGTTATTGTATTTGTAATAGCTGTTATTGTATTCAGTTTTCCATTTTGTAATACCTGTTATTGTAATTCGTTATAGCTGTTATTATATTCATAATAGCTGTTATTGTAATTGATAATGGCTGTTATTGTATTACATAATAGCTGTTATTGTATTCAGTTTTCCATTTTATAATACATGTTATTGTAATTCATTATAGCTGTTATTGTATTCATAATAGCTGTTATTGTATTCAGTTTTCCATTTTGTAATAACTGTTAATGTAATTCATTATAGCTGTTATTGTATTCATAATAGTTGTTATTGTAATTGATAATAGCTGTTATTGTATTGCATAATAGCTGTTATTGTATTCAGTTTCCATTATGTAATACCTGTTATTGTAATTCATTATAGCTGTTATTGTATTCATAATTGCATATGTTGAACTCCAAAAACACGATTTTTAGTAAGTAATTATTCTAAAGTTTCTTACACGAAATATAGATTCTCAACTATAGTAATCTAAGACAAAATACTGAGAAATTTTTGTATTATTGTAAAGTTGTGATACGATTATTGTAAATGTGTTCATTGGATGCCTTATTCATCCTCCATTTCATCTCCCTCTTCATCTTCTTCTTCAGGTGCATGCTCAACAAATGGATTTGGGCAGTTTCTTTTGTCATGGTTTCCCATTTGTTTGCAGTTATTACATAGCCTCTTTGGTTTGCTTGCTTTTTCAATTGCATTTTCCTTGTTTGATTTCATTCTCTTGCCACTTCCTTTGTTTTTTGCAATATTTGGTGGGTGAACAGTAATGTTTGATTTTGCTGAACAACCTAAGAGCATCTCCAATTCTTGTTCCTTTGTCAAGTTCTCTTTTGTTGGACAATTTTTCTCTCGAAATTGTAAAAGCATCATACTTAGTTCCTTTATATGGTCTGGAGGCATTGACTTTAGAGCACTTATTGTTGCATAAAACTCAGACCATACTCTTGATAATTCCAGCTTTCTTAAGTCAGTTGGATCATAATCTTGTAATAACTTTCCATCCAGTCCAAACAAAGGCTTTCTATATGATTTCTTCATCCATCTACTTGCGATGTACTTCTCCGGTATGCTAGTCAATCCTTTACCTGATAGTACCCATATTATGTGTTTACAAAGGATTCCTTTCCTCTCAAACATCTTGCATGTACATCTTGTTTCTTTTGTTTCGATATTGTGAACAACCTGCACAACAGTATAGTTATTATTGTATTGCATAATAACTGTTATTGTAATGCATAATATAAGGTTAAGTGGATCAGTTATTATAATGTTCAAAAACAGTTATTTTATTGCACAATGATAGTTATTTTATTGCATTCAGTAAATTTGTATGTTGCATAATCACACAGTTATTGTAATGTATAATAGCTATTATTATATTGAATCTTTGTATTCATTATAGTTGTTATTGTAATTGATAATAGCTGTTATTGTATTGCATAATACATGTTATTGTATTCTTTTTTCCATTTTTTAATACTTGTTATTGTAATTCATTATAGCTGTTATTGTATACATAGTAGCTGTTATTGTAATTGATAATAGCTGTTATTGTATTGCATAATACATGTTATTGTATTCAGTTTTACATTTTATAATACCTGTTATTGTAATTCATAATAGCTGTTATTGTATTCATTATAGTTGTTATTGTATTCATAATAGCTGTTATTGTATTCATACTTTGTTGATTATTGTAATGCATAAGTGCTTGTTATTGTAAAACATATTGGTGATTATTGTAATGCATAATATAAGCCTAAGTGGATCAGTTATTATAATGTTAAAAAACAGTTATTGTATTCACCAAATTCAGTTATTCTATCTTTTGTAAAACGAAATAACCTGAAATATTCTACGATTCTTGTAGGCATCTTCAACATCTATATTGTGAATGTTTCCTTGCTCAGAAAATCCTCTAACTGCACAAGAATAGAGAGCCGCCTGCAATTGTTCTTGGAATTCATAGAAAACAGCGTGTGTGTAGATTTTGGAGGCATGTTTCTCGATCATAGTCTTAGATGAAACCTGAGGCAATGTGGTGTCACTTGCTGCATCAAGACATTTCTGATTATAGCGTTGTTGTTCCATTGCACTTTGAAAGCGCAACCAAAATTCAACAAGTGTGCCATTTATGCTCTCGAATCTTTTGAAGTAACTGTTTTGACTCTCTGATCTTTGTGTTGTTTTCAAAAGGCAACCTAAAGGCAAATCCCGAAAGTAAGCAGGTATCCATTTGTGTCTTTTGCCATACATGTATGTCAACCAAGTGTTATCATGTAATTCAAAGTCACTGATCACTTGAACCCATTTTTCTTCAAACTCTACTGGTTCCAAGTCAGTGTCCCAAACAACTGAACATATTCTCTCAATAAAGTCTGTTTCCTTACAAATTTGTGATTCAACTTTATCAGTTAATTTTGACATTATATGCCACATGCAGTAGCGATGTCTTGCTTTCTTGAATACGGAATTCACCCCGAGTTTAATCGTTGGATCTTGATCGGTAAGAATGCACTGAGGTTCTTTCATTCCCATACAATCGAGGAACTTCTTAAACACCCAAGTGAAAGACTTATCGTTCTCATGATCGACAAGTGCAGCAGCAAAGGTTACTGATTTTTTGTGGTTATCAACACCGGTGAATGGCGTGAAGGCCATATGATACTTGTTAGTGCCATAAGTAGGGTCAAATGTGATGGTGTCCCCGAACATGGAATAATTTGTCCTTGCCTGCCCGTCTGCCCAAAATATTTTAGCCAAACATTCATCCTTATCAACTTCATAAGCATAGTAAAAATTTTCAGAAGTTTCAGCGAGCCCCTTTAAATAGGCGAGAATCATGTCAGCATCTTTGTCACCTATGAAACATTTAATATTTCTTTTGAAGTTCTTGAAATCCGTCAGAGTTGCGCTAATGTTAGCATACCCATTTGATTGTTCCCCCATCATTCTAAATGTCTTTGTAGCACCAATGTTGAGTTTACAATTGTTAACAATTGTTTGCTTAATGTAAAGGTTAAGTGTTCTTAAATTTTTCTGAAATTCCCTTTCTTTGAGTGGACAAAGTCTGTGATTGTGACCTTCGTAAAACTGATCAATGACATACCCTCTTATCTGCATGTTATCATTAAATACAGCAGCAAACCGTATTTTTGCCTTGCAACCAAATCTTGTCAGTTTCGTTTTTTTTGCTTCTACAGACCTTTTTCTCTTCTTATTCCCTTCTGCGTTTTCAGTTTCAACAATCGGCAGAAACTTTTTGCGATCCTCTTTGAAACCATGTCTGTTACAGACCATAGATTTTTTGTCTACCAAGCCATCACGGAATCTGGTTTGTGTGTACTTTCTCGGTATGAAACCACAGGCCACAACATATAAATTGTAAAACTCGATTGCCTCCTCAAGTTTTACAAACATTAGCCCCAATGCAGGCATGAAACCATTTTCTACCATCCTACTCCACTCCTCACTACCACCTGGAGTGTATCTCATTCCAAGATTATGGACAGTATTATCCCCTGTTTCTGATGCAAATGTGGGTGTAGAGAAAGTTGTTTCATTGGTATTATTTATTTCAATACCTACAAACATATTGAAATAAGTTACTATGTGCAGTTATTGTAAGCTTCTGTACCTGTTATTGTATTACATAATGCTAGTTATTCTAATGCAAATGAGTTATTGTGTTTACATTGAGTTATTGTACCTAATAGTGACTTCTTTTAAAAAAGTTATAATAGTTGTTATTGTATTCATAATAGCTGTTATTGTATTGTATAATACATGTTATTGTATTCAGTTTTCCATTTTTGTAATACCTGTTATTGTAATTCATTATATCTGTTATTGTAATTCATAATAGCTGTTATTGTAATTCATACTAGCTGTTATTGTATTGCATAATACATGTTATTGTATTCAGTTTTCCATTTTATAATACCTGTTATAGTAATTCATTATAACTGTTATTGTAATACATAATAGCTGTTATTGTATTACATAATAGATGTTATTGTATTGCATAATACATGTTATTGTATTCAGTTTTCCATTTTGTAATACCTGTTATTGTAATTCATTATAACTGTTATTGTAATACATAATAGCTGTTATTGTATTACATAATAGATGTTATTGTATTGCATTATACATGTTATTGTATTCAGTTTTCCATTATGTAATACCTGTTATTGTAATTCATTATAACTGTTATTGTAATACATAATAGCTGTTATTGTAATTGATAATAGCTGTTATTGTAATACGTAATAACTGTTATTGTATTCAGTTTTCCATTTTGTAATACCTGTTATTGTAATTCATTATAACTGTTATTGTAATACATAATAGCTGTTATTGTATTCATAATAGATGTTATTGTAATACGTAATAGCTGTTATTGTATTTGCATAATACATGAAATCATGAGTTATTTTAAGCTCAATACGTAATAGCAGTCATTATAAGCTCAATAGTGAGTTATTTTAAGCTCTCATATAGTTATTGTATCATGAAATCATGAAATCATTATAAACTAGACAAATTGATACCTGAAATCGTCAATGTTTGATCGTCATTAAGCTGATTAAGATGATCGTCATTAAGTTCGTCTGAATTCATGATCGCAAATCCTGAAGATTACGAAAACAATACATAAATTGTCGTACAATTTGTTATTTGAATCAAATAATTCAGCTATTCAAGTATTAAAATAACAAAATCGTAAGAATTAGTACCGAAAAATTAGGGTTCCTGCAAGTTTTTCGTCTGATTTTTCAGAATTGATGAAGAATTGATGAAGAATTGATGAATTGATGAAGAATTGATGAAGAATTTGATGATTTTCTGAGATTTTGTGATGATTTTTTTGGGATTTTGAAGGAGAGAGAAAGTTAGGGAAAACAGAGTTTGTTAGAAATTTGATGAAGAATTATGAGTTTTCAGCGCGTGTTAGAAATTTGAGTTTATGTCATTTGTATTTATATGCGGGGGTAACTCACGGAATATGGCAAACTCACCGGAACTCGCCTCTGAATATATATATATATATACATATATATATATATGTATATATATATATATGTATATATATATATATAGGGCCGGGATCCAGTGAAAACCACCTTTATAATGAGAACCATGAGAACCATGAGAACCTTCACTAAATCGCCACCAAATCTCGCTTCGAAAGTTTCGATGCATCATTTACCATTAATTTAACTTATTCAAATACACAATTTAGTATCATTAAACAAAATTTATTTATTTTATTAACAAAATATATACTTAGAGTACCAAAATATAATTAGGTATACTAAAACGACTATAAATGCACTTAAACGACCATAATGTGCATGAAATTTTTTACATGCATGAAAATGACTACTAGGTGCATGAAAATAGTAGGCTTTACGTGCATTAAAACGAGTTCTAGGTGCATGAAAAATGATAGATACGTAAAAATCGGTAGTATGTGCATGAAAATTAACAAAACGTATCTCACCTCGATTTCCGTCACTAGTCTATATTTTCTAGACCAAGAAATATGTTCTTTAGCCATAAAATTTCATGACGAATCCAAATATGTCATTAATTTTTTTTTAAAAAGTCCGTAAGGTAGAGTTCTCATGGTTCTCATTATATTGGTGGTTCTCATAGGATCCCAATTCTATATATATATATATATATATATATATATATATATATATATATATATATATATATATATATCGATTTTAAAAAAAAACAATAAAAGAATGAATAAATAAATACCATTATTATTAAAATATATATTATATACTATATTATATTATCTATATCATATATGTACAAGCCAATTGTTAATAAAAATAATTAAATAGTTTTAATAATAAGAAAAGTTAAAAAAAAATAATTAAAAGACGGAGAATTTAATCTAGAATTCCCAGACGACTTACTCATTCAAGATGTCACAAATCCGATTTTGTCATTAGTAAATGTCATTTATCCAAATCTTTTAAGCCATTTGTGGAACTAGGGCTGTTAATGAGACGAGACAGCTCGCGAACAACTCGAGATCGGCTCGGTTAAAGCTCGGTCAAAGCTCGGCTCGTGTGAGCTCGACTCGAGCTCGGGCTCGGTTGAGAGCTTAACGAGTCAAGCCGAGCAAAGGCTGGCTCGACTCGAAAAGCTCGCGAGCGGCTCGAACATTTGAGATTACATTAGATATTAATCATATATTTTAAAAATATGCTCATATTTTATAAAAATATTTTATCGTTATTATATCTTTGTAGCATATTGTTAGGTTCATATACCTAATTAGTCATACTATATTATTTATCTTTATAAATAGAAGATCTTATGCATGCTTAACAAAAATGTGTCGAGATATAAGAGAAATATTAGCTCCCTTACATTGATAATCTCGGCTATTTTAAGGCACAAGTGAAGTCACCTTCTTCACTTGTTCTTGAGCTTAAAACACGGATGATCCTCCTTGAACCTTCAAAGAGATGATGGCCTCCAAGAGATGAACACCAAGACACACTAACTCTCAATGTTTGTATGTTATTTTGCTAGAATGAACATACAAAATTACTAGATTGAAGGAGGTACACGGCTAGGGTCTTTGTAAGAAAGGAATTATTTTCTTTCTTTTCTTTTGTTCTCACTTAACAACCAAAACCCTAAAAATTGTATGAATGAATGAGTAAGGAACAAAACTCTCTCTTTTGTTGCCTCTTTTGGTTCGGCCGAGAGGGAGGTGAGGGTGCCCAATGGGTTGGCTCTCAATCCTCTCAAATGTCTCAAGCATGCCTCAAGGAATACATGCTTTGTCCTCCTAATGTTCCTATTACATCCAATGTAATATTGTAAATGTATGTGTGTGTATGAGGGACATATCACACGGTCCACATGACCAAAACGAATCCAATCCGTGACATTAGTTAGGACAATATAATTTACGTAGCTTAACATTTTTAAACTCTTTATCGTAAATTAATAATTAAATAATTACATATAGTTATTTAATCGCATTTCATAGCTACAACAATTGTAGTTAATTCATTCATCAACTTTATGTTTCATAAACATGTAAATTTTAGTAATAATATTTCAATCACTAAAATGATTTATAATCTTATTATAAATTATCTCCTTATTTTATTCACAATCTAGAAATGAATCAACTCGTATCAATATACAGTTGTTACATTTAATATTGAGATAGCTGTCCTAAAGGTGTGACCTAAAGGGATCAACTGGTCACCACCGTCATTACGACAGTAATGTCAAACTCTAGCAAGCCAATCATTACCGATTAATGTTGACCAGTTGACTTATGATAAGAATCATCCCATGAATATTCTTTCACAGAGATTTGTCAATTTAATTAACATAATTGACGTGATCACATTATTGTCGAGGACACTTACTCCAACAATCTCCCACTTGTCCTAAAAAGTGTGGATCACCGATTCTCTTGTTCTATTACATTATCTCCCACTCAATGCAAGGTGTCTTGCAGGTCGTACTTGCACGTGATCAAATCAATAGTGGTTTTTCTCGATATGGAGTGTAACTGATAGACCGGAATTATCTACCATAGATAGTCTCCGAGCGTGGCCACGCATTTCCAGTTCACTACTCCTCGAGTGGCCTTGAGATATAAGATAACCCTGACAAGGGGCAGAACAATTTCTTTCCAACTGTTCTCCTTGGCCAACATCATCCATTTTGACCCAAAACATATCCATTTGACCCCTTTTACGGAAGATCGTAGAATATAAATCAAAGTCATTCTGAATAACGTCACCTCTAGAGCAACCAGTCTCTAGTCAAAGAATCGACTCATAAGAATATATATAGCAGCTCTCGCCACGACCAGGCTCCATTGAATTCTAAAGAACTCTATAAGCGGTCACTGCCCGACACAAGTGTACTTTACAGTTTGTCTATATGATCGACTAGTCATCCCTTATGACTCTATGGTGTAAGAACTCACCATCAATCGCATCATAATCTAGTCACTTCGAGACGTCACCTCATATAAGTGACTAGGGGCAATACTAAGTTAATCCAGTTCACTTGGACAGGGTTCAACAATTGTCCTACAATCCTGTTGGATTTAACAAAGTATATAAAATAAACAAGTTGTATAAAACTTTAAATGATGAACGAGATTATCTTATATGAACGTAAAAACAACATTTTTCATTTCATATCGCATAATCGGTTACACATTGGGAAAACTCTTAAGACCCATAGAACGAGCATGAGAATCATGCTTAGCTTGCGACAAGGGTTTGGTTAAAGGATCAGCCACATTATCGTCTGTCCCAACCTTACATATCGCTATTTCCTTCCTATCAATGAAATCCCGAATTACATGATATTTTCTTGGTACATGTCTAGACTTATTACTAGACTTAGGCTCCTTAGCCTGAAAGACAGCACCACTGTTATCACAGTACAGGGTGATAGGATCTTCAGCATTTGGAACTACCCTTAGTCCCTCGATAAATTGCCTTATCCATACTGCCTCCTTAGCAGCCTCTGACGCTGCAATGTACTCTGCTTCCGTTGTAGAATCCGCAACGACTGGTTCTTTGAAGCTCTTCCAACTAATGGCACCACCATTCAAGATAAAGACAAATCCAGCCTGGGATTTAAAATCGTCTTTATCTGTTTGGAAGCTTGCATCTGTGTAACCTTTTACACACAAATCTTCTTCCCCTCCAAACACTAAGTATGAATCCTTAGTTCTTCTCAAGTACTTAAGGATGTTCTTGACTGCAATCCAGTGACTTTCACCTGGATTTGCTTGATATCTACTAGTCATGCTCAAAGCATACGAGACATCCGGACGAGTGCATATCATGGCGTACATGATAGATCCCACGTCGGAAGCATAAGGGATCATTTTCATGCGTTCAACATCCTTGGGCTCTGTGGGTGATTGAGACTTTCTCAATATAATGCCACTTCCCATGGGGATAAACCCTCTCTTGGAATTTCCCATGCTGAACCGTCGAAGAATCTTATCGATATAAGGTTCTTGACTTAGTGCCAATATCCTCTTGGATCTATCTCTATAGATCCGGATACCTAATATGCATTGTGCATTTCCTAGATCTTTCATCTGAAAATGGTTACCTAACCATCCTTTCACTGATGAAAGCATTGGAACATCATTTCCAATGAGTAGTATGTCATCCACATACAAGATCAGGAATACAACATTGCTCCCACTGAATTTCATATATAGACAAGGTTCCTCGACACTTCGAGTGAAACCATTTTCTTATATGACTTCATTGAAGCGATGATTCCAACTCCTCGATGCTTGCTTAAGACCATAGATGGATCTCTTAAGCTTGCATACCTTGTTAGGATTTTTAGGATCTTCAAAACCCTCAGGTTGTATCATATACACGTCCTCCTTTAAATGCCCATTTAAGAAGGCGGTTTTGACATCCATTTGCCACACTTCATAGTCATGAAATGCGGCAATCGCTAACATTATCCTAATGGATCTTAGCATGGCTACCGGAGCAAAGGTTTCATTATAATGAAGACCTTGGACTTGGGAAAAACCCTTAGCTACTAGCCTAGCTTTATAGACATCATCATGTCCTTCTATGCCATTCTTCACCTTGAAGATCCACTTGCATTGGAGAGGTCTCATCTCCTTGGTCAAGTCTACCAAGTCCCATACTTGGTTTTGATGCATAGAATCCATCTCGGATACCATGGCCTCATGCCATTTGATGGAGTCGGGACTAGAGATTGCAGCTTTGTAAGTGGTAGGCTCGTCACTTTCCAAAAGTAAAACGTCTAGGCTACCATCTTCCTCAATCAGTCCAACATACCTATCAGGTTGATGTGGGACCCTACTCGACCTCCTGGGTGGAATAGGTACCGAAGTGGATGAAGAAGGAACATCTTCATCTGTCTCAGCTTCAGTTTGTGGCTCTTGAACTTCTCGAACTTCATTAAGTTCAAAATTTCTCCCACTCTGTCTCTTAGAAATAAACTCCTTTTCTAAGAAGACAGCCTCGGAAGACACAAACACTTTGTTTTCTTGAGGTTTGTAGAAGTGGTAGCCACGTGAGGTGGTTGGATAACCAACAAATATGCATTTTTCGGATCTTGGTGCGAGTTTGTCATCATTTTTAGATTTGACATACGCATCGCACCCCCATATTTTCATATAGGATAAGTTAGGAACTTTTCCTTTCCACATCTCATATGGAGTCTTATCGGTCGCTTTCGTTGGACTATTGTTCAACGATTTGATGGCGGTGAGGATCGCAAATCCCCAAAATGAATTGGGTAAATCAGTTTGGCTCATCATTGATCGGACCATATCCAATAAGGTTCGATTCCTCCTTTCTGCCACACCATTAAGTTGTGGTGTTCCTGGAGGTGAAAGTTGTGACACAATGCCACACTCCTTTAGATGTGAATCAAATTCATTGCTAAGATATTCTCCACCACGATCGGATCGTAATGTTTTAATCTTCCTGTCGAGTTGGTTCTCTACTTCATTCTGAAATTCTTTAAATTTCGTAAGAGCTTCACTCTTATGCTTCATTAAGTAGATATACCCATACCTACTTAAATCATCGGTGAAGGTGATGAAATAGTCATAATTGCCCCTAGCGGTGATTGATAGTGGTCCGCATACATCCGTATGTATTAGTCCCAATAACTCACTGGCTCGTGTCCCTTTACCACTAAAGGGGTTACGAGTCATCTTTCCTAGAAGGCAAGCTTCGCATGTACCATAAGATTCATATTCGAATGGTTTAATTATGTTGGTCTTTACCAATCTTTTAATGCGATTTTCATTTATGTGACCAAGTCGACAATGCCAAACATATGATTCATTTGGATCACTTGTTTTAATCCTTTTGTTATTAACGTTGTAGACATTATTAGACGAGTCGGAAGTTTCCAAAACATAGATTCCATTAATAGAATTGGCACGGCCAACTACCATGTCATTCTTAGAAATTACACAACAATTGTCTTTAATAGAAAAATTATATTCCTCAATGTCTAACATTGCAACAGAAATAATGTTTTTGGAAAGAGACGGTACAAAATAACAATTATTAAGTTTTAGCTCATATCCACTCGTCAAGGCAAGAGTGCAAGTTCCTTTAGAAGTGGCCGCTACCCGAGCTCCATTTCCAAGTCGGAGATCCATATCACCCTTGTCCACCTTCTCCACTTCTCTTAAACCCTGCAAACGATTACAAAGGTGAGAACCACACCCGGTATCCAATACCCATGATGTGTTGGATGTAAAATTTATGTCAATAACAAAAATTTCAGATTTGGAATTACCTAACGGAATCACAAGACCTTCTTGGATATGACGTAAGTACTTGGGGCAATTCCTCCTCCAATGGCCCATGACACTACAATAGTGGCATCGCCCTTTCTCTAACTTTCTCTTCTTCTTCTTATTCTTTGCAAGACTTTTCTTGCTAGAACTCCCACTAGCTTCATCATAAGCTCTTTCCTTCAAGTATAAGGCGTCCAATTCTTCATTTAGCTCATGTAAATAAGCCGTGTCAAGAAATGGACCTTTGGGAGGTGGGAGAGAAGAAATGAAGTTAATACTGCCATCTGGACCCGTTCCGAAAAGAACTTCTCTAGTAGTATCAATGTTGTTTTGGTTGCAAATATCGTCGAAAACATTGTGACAAGAATCAATAGTGATAGGGTTGAATGAATCCATTGCGATAAAATAACTACAAAAACGGAAACGAAGGAAAATTAACGTTCATCATTTTTAATACTTGTTAAACATTTTAAACAAGTTAAGTATTTACTTAACGATCTCTTACACAATTAAGTAAATAAACCCGAGACCCAAACCCATACTAATCCGGGCACGGTGTAGCCGATTCAACCCGTATAAGTATAATTTGGTGGATTAACCCTTTAATCGGTTCTACTCTTAGAACTCTCGGTCGACAATTTTCTTAAAATTATCTTTAGCCCGAACTTATTTGCAACTACGGTTACGAATACTTTCGTTGAGATCGACCAAATTTCAAGGTGTAATCGTCATTACCCCACTTACCCAACGTGACAATTTTAGTACCCCGGTTTAGCCGAGCCTACATATTTGTGAAGAAGGGATTCATGGGTCCATACTCTTTGGTAAGGCTATGTCTCAATATTTTAAACGTAAGAGATCTTATCAATCATTATCTATCTCCTTTTAAGTGAACTAATTAGGTGAATTATCGATAATAAAATGATACGTTGAAGACCCAATACTCGATATGCATGACATGTTAATGGCGATTTGGCTATGCATGCAACATATTAAAACAAAATAAAGCAAACGATAAATTCCTAGTATGGCCTTATCCTAGAAAAGAAATAACAAGAGTACAATTCGGAAACCAACTCCTTTGGTCCCTTGAACTTGACGCGGCACGCAAATCGAGGCAAAAACCGTCTTGATCGGAACTCCTTTCCGAATGGCACCGTCTTCAAGGTTCTCCGGAAATTACAAATATTACAACTTTTCTAGTCTACTTTATACATTATAAAATAGAAATAAATTACAATTGGGTGATGCGAGATCACAAAATTACAACCGAATCGGTAACCCCTTACATTACGGGAAATACCGATTTAAAAACTAAGGCCATACTAGAATAATTACAAGATTCAAAATAATGCAATATAATATGACATTCATAAGGAAAAACGCAGCAATATATATATGTTATGAATATGTTCATTTTAATGCCAAATCGCCTTAATAACTTATTATGTCGAAATTAACCCGGTTTTATGAGATTTTAGCATTTTTAACTCCTTTAAAAAGCATAAATTAAAACATAAACAACTTATGTTCTAAATAATATCCTAATACATTTTAGGATTCAAAATTAGTCATAAATAATTTTGACAATAATTAACACTTTAATTATATTAACATTGTTCATTTTGCCTTAAAATGCATAACATTTACGAATTAAATCCAAACAAATATCAAAATTCGAAATTTTGGATTTTTATTTTCACAAACATTCTGAAAATATTACTTTAATATTTATAATGTAAAAATTTTGGTCATGCAATTCGAAATTTTACTCGAAATATCATATATTAATGGCCAAAATTACCTCTTAATACGGTTTTGACAATAAAATCGTAAAACATGCTATACAAAATCATATTGTACCAAATTTTACATACATTAAGTAAAATAAGCATGTGAGGTCGTGTGAAAATATCAAGGCTAGAAACATTTTCTTTCTAATTTAATCATTTAACTCGATTTTGTCATAAAAATGCATGTTAAACGATTTAAATTTATATAATGAACAATATATATTAAATCTCATAAATTATCAATATAACCTAAAACATTTTAGGACCAGATTTATCTTACATGCCAAAATGTCGAGTGGAAAAATGAGTCTTTAAATATATATAGTTTTGTTTTTTAAGTCTCATAACTCGGAAAAACTAAAAACCGATTAAGCATGCAACAACGAGTGCTCTGATACCAATTGTTAGGTTCATATACCTAATTAGTCATACTATATTATTTATCTTTATAAATAGAAGATCTTATGCATGCTTAACAAAAATGTGTCGAGATATAAGAGAAATATTAGCTCCCTTACATTGATAATCTCGGCTATTTTAGGGCACAAGTGAAGTCACCTTCTTCACTTGTTCTTGAGCTTAAAACACGGATGATCCTCCTTGAACCTTCAAAGAGATGATGGCCTCCAAGAGATGAACACCAAGACACACTAACTCTCAATGTTTGTATGTTATTTTGCTAGAATGAACATACAAAATTACTAGATTGAAGGAGGTACACGGCTAGGGTCTTTGTAAGAAAGGAATTATTTTCTTTCTTTTCTTTTGTTCTCACTTAACAACCAAAACCCTAAAAATTGTATGAATGAATGAGTAAGGAACAAAACTCTCTCTTTTGTTGCCTCTTTTGGTTCGGCCGAGAGGGAGGTGAGAGTGCCCAATGGGTTGGCTCTCAATCCTCTCAAATGTCTCAAGCATGCCTCAAGGAATAAATGCTTTTGTGGGGAATAAAGCATGTATTCGCCCCAAACTTGCAGGATTATAATGAAACATACAATTGTGATTATAGTCATAAGTTAATAAAAAGCATGAAAAAGAAATCAACCTTTGGTCCTTGTGCGAAAGGCCTAAGAACAGGAATTAACACAAATTCCCTCCTATAACTTGCACCCAAGACTTAGAATGAGACGTGGCCGCGTGTGCTAGAAATCCTCTCCAACTGCCTTGCAATATTGGGAGAGCTATTTAGGTTTTAGATGTGAGATCTGAGGTTTTGGGAGAAGAAAGCTCTCAAAACCCTAATTTTTCTTTGAGATTTGTTTAAACAGTGAAACAAGAGTCCCTGACATAAGGAGAGTCCTCCTCCTTATGTAGCTCTTTTGGCCGAAATTTCCAATAGGGTAGGAGTGGGCTTTCCCCTCTTACCTTATTCTAATTTGTGATTCGACCCATTTAGCTAAACTTTATTCGCGGGTTTTGTTTATAAATCGTATGCATGTTATCAGATATTAATGCAGTCGATGTATTAATAATGGTCTGATAAAATTACGATATTGTATAATTACCCAAATTAATATAACTGTTTATATTAATACGCGAATACATTATTTAATTAAATATAACCGTTTATATTTAATTTTACGAATTAATCATGCAATCCGTATTAGCTAAAATTATTTAATCCGTATTAAATAATAATCTCAACATCTTATTGACTAATTTAATAGTCAATACCTCTGACTAACTGTTTAGTCATATCCGGCATAAATGTGATTGTATTTTCATACCTTCACATCTCTCAAACGTGTCCTATAGGTGTGACGTATAGGGACCAGTTGATCACCGCCATCCGTATGACAATAACGTCAAACTTATCTAGCAAGCCAACCGTTATTGATAAACGTGGATCAACTGGTAGTAATACAAAAGTATGCCCTTGTGATCCTTAAAGAGATTTAATAAGTCATTGTACTTAATTGTCAAGGACACCAGCCCCAACAATCTCCCACTTGTCCATACAAGGGTATGTGCAATGACGTTATCACACTACATGTGGAGGACACAAGCTCCAACAAACTCCCACTTGTCCGTACAAGTGTAGGTGCGATAACCGAATCTCATATCCTTTTAAAATTTCTCCCACTCAATGTAAGACAATTTGCAAATCCGCATTCGCAAAGGTCGTATCTCACAAGCGATCTGTATCAAGAGTGGTTTCCCCGACTAGAGAGTAACTTAACTGATAAAACGAATAAGTATTCGAGCATGGCCATGCATTTCAGTTACTACTCCTCGAGTGGCCCTGAGAAATGATAAAATCCTGATAAGGGTTTGGATATTTCCCTCAACTCGAATCCTGCCGATATCGCCCAGCATGAAATAACCCAGAAAAAATCCTCTTGGCCCCTGTTACGGTGACGGTGGGAAAGAAACCAAAGTTACCCAAAATCTGTCTTAATCTCAAGAGACAGTTGAAGGTCAAAAGACTCGACTTTAAGGAACACTATGGAGGTCCTATCCACGACCAGGCACCCAATGTTATAAAACATTTAGGACTCCATAACGTTGTCACGGGGTGTCCTACGAGATATCCGTATAACTCGCCTTTGTGATTGGTCAGTCAGCCGCGTGACTTATGGCTCGTTGAACCCACCATCAACCAACGTCACAAAATGATTACCTGAGTTATCAGCTCAAGTGGGTAATCAAGGACCAAAACGATGTAATGTTAATCAGTTCACTTTGTGGTGTTCAAAATTGGCGTACAATTCCACATGAGAAACAAAACATTTTATATCATAACAATAAGGTTGAATAGAGTACACGAGAAAATGAATTATTACATGAATTCATAAAAGAGTACTACAACTTAGGAACACATCCAATTCCCATGGAATGAATGTGCCCTTCATGCTTATCACGTGGTAATGCTTTTGTGAGAGGATCAGCTATGTTGTCATCCGTAGCGATCTTATCAATAAAAATCTCCTTTTGCTCCACGTAATCTCTGATTAGATGAGCTTTCCGTTGTACATGCCTAGCCTTGTTGCTAGACTTATGCTCCTTAGCTTGGAAGATGGCACCGCTATTGTCACAATAAACGGTGATTGGGTCATTCGAACTAGGCACTACCGAGAGTCCTTGTAAGAATTGACGCATCCATATTGCTTCCTTAGCTGCTTCCGAGGCGGCATAGTACTCGGACTCAGTCGTAGAATCTGCTGTAACACTCTGTTTAGAACTTTTCCAGCTGACAGCAGCGCCATTAAGAGTGAAAACGAATCCAGACTGAGATTTCGAGTCATCTCGATCCGTTTGGAAGCTAGCATCTGCGTAACCCGTGGCGCAGAGCGTCGAGTCGCCTCCGTAAGTCAATCCCCAATCTTTAGTCCTCCGTAGGTACTTCAGAATGTTTTTCACGGCCATCCAGTGTTGTTCACCTGGATGAGCTTGGAATCGACTTGTCATACTCAATGCATATGCAACGTCAGGACGTGTGCATATCATGGCATACATGATCGATCCTATTGCCGAAGCATAAGGAATCCGACTCATGCGCTCTTTCTCTTCCAGTGACTTAGCTTCTTGAGTCTTGCTCAAGTGAAGCCCAGGAGTCATAGGAAGGAACCCTTTCTTGGAGTTCGTCATACTGAATCTCTCTAGAATCTTATCTATATAAGAGTCCTGACCGAGAGACAACATCCGTCGTGATCTATCCCTGTAGATACGGATGCCCAAAATTCTTTGTGCCTCTCCCAGATCTTTCATCTGGAAATGGTTTTTCAACCATGCTTTAACCGAAGATAGGAGAGGTATGTCATTCCCAATCAAGAGTATGTCGTCGACATACAGTACTAGGAATACAATCTTGCTCCCACTCGACTTGATATAGAGACATGGTTCCTCGACTGATCGAATGAACCCATTCTCTTTTATCACTTGGTCGAAGCGATGATTCCAACTCCGCGATGCTTGCTTAAGTCCATAGATGGAACGCTTAAGCTTGCAAACTTTCTTAGGATGTGCTGGATCGATAAAACCCTCGGGTTGTACCATGTACAACTCTTCCTCCAAATAACCGTTTAAGAAGGCGGTTTTAACGTCCATTTGCCATATTTCATAATCATGAAATGCGGCGATCGCTAAGATAATCCGAATGGAACGTAGCATGACTACGGGTGCAAAGATCTCATCATAGTGCAAGCCTGGCACTTGAGTGAAACCTTTAGCAACTAGTCTAGCCTTGTGGATATCTTGTTGTCCTTCCACGGCATGCTTTATTTTGTAAAGCCATTTGCATTGAAGGGGACGTACCTTTGCAGGTAGGTCCACAAGATCCCACACGTTGTTCTCATACATGGAGTCCATCTCGGATTGCATGGCTTCTAGCCATAGCTTTGAGTCAGAACTGGTCATGGCACCTTTATAGGTTGTGGGTTCATTACCCTCTAGGAGTAAGACGTCATCTGTATCGTGTTCCTCGACCATACCAATGTATCTGTCCGGAGGAATAGAGACTCTTCCCGACCTCCTAGGTTCCTCAGGAATATCTACCGCAGCCTCGGTTGAAGGAACTGTTTCCTCCAATGGTTGCTCGGCAATTGGTTCTTGAACCTCCGATAACTCGAAGGTTCTATTACTCGACTTGTTCTCGAGAAATTCTTTCTCTAAGAACGTCGCACTAGCCGCAACAAAAACACGTTGTTCGGTTGGCGAGTAGAAGTAATGACCAAAAGTTCCCTTTGGATAACCTATAAAGTATGTCTTGACCGATCGCGGGCCGAGCTTATCCTCGTGTCTCCACTTGGCATAAGCCTCGCAGCCCCAAACCCGTATAAAGGACAAGTTAGGGACCGTTCCCTTCCATAATTCGTATGGAGTCTTGTCAACAGCTTTAGACGGACTTCGGTTAAGTAATAGAGCGGCCGACAAAAGAGCATAGCCCCACAATGAATCAGGCACGACGGTGTGACTCATCATGGATCGAACCATATCGAGTAGAGTTCGATTTCTCCGTTCGGACACACCATTTAATTGTGGTGTTCCAGGTGGAGTCAACTGTAGCACGATGCCACAGTCTTTAAGGTGTTGATCAAACTCGTGTGAAAGATACTCACCACCACGATCCGAACGTAGTGCTTTAATCTTTCTACCCAGCTGGTTCTGTACCCGATTCTGGTATTCTTTGAACTTGTCAAAGGATTCACTTTTATGTTTCATCAAGTAGACATAGCCATATCTACTCAAATCATCCGTGAAAGTGATGAAATACCTATAGCCTTCTCGTGCGTTGATCGACATAGGGCCACATACGTCCGTATGTATGAGTCCTAATAGGTCGGCAGCGCGCATTCCAACACCTTTGAAGGAAATACGAGTCATCTTGCCGATGAGACATGATTCACACGTGCCATATGATTCGAAATCAAAGGGCGAGATAGCTCCGTTCTTTATGAGCTGTTTTACGCGTTTCTCATTTATGTGTCCCATACGACAATGCCATAAGTAAGTTTGATCTTTGTCACCTACCTTTAACCTTTTATTATTCACATGTAATATCTCGGTGGTTTGATCTAAAACATAAATTCCATTCATGGAAACTGCCTTGCCATAAATCATATTGTGTAAGGAGAAAATACAGCTATTATTCTCTATTACAAATGAAAAGCCGAGTTTGTCAAGCGCAGAAACTGAAATAATGTTTTTGGACAAACTAGGAACATAATAACAGTTATATAAAAATAACTCGAATCCACCTGGAAGCTGGATCACGTATGTTCCCTTCGAGACTGCAGCAACACGTGCTCCATTCCCGACACGCAGGTCCACCTCACCCTTGATTAGGGGTTCTTGGTTTCGGAGGCCCTGCACATGATTACATAGATGAGAACCACAACCAGTATCAAGTACCCAAGTTCCACAACTTGCATGGTTAATCTCAATCATGTGAATAAAAGAAGAAGAAGACATACCAACAGGAGTAACGCGGCCTGCCTTAATGTCCTCGCGATACACGGGGCATGAGCGCCTCCAATGCCCAGTCTTGTGGCAATGGTGACATTCCATGCTAGTATCCTTGCTCTTAGTCTTGCCCTGTGAGTTGCTCGACTCACCTGGCCCACTCTTAGTAAATCCTGGTTTCTTGAACCTGGGCTTACCTACTGCTAGGTCGCCCTGAGCTTTAGCCTTCCCTTTACCCTTTCCCTTACTGGAGATCACGAGAACATCCTGCTTCATGCTCCCACTTAATTTCAGATCCTTCTCAGTCTGTACGAGAAGGGAGTGGAGCTCATGAGGAGTCTTCTTCATGTCGTTCATGTAGTAGTTGGCCCTAAAGAGGGCGAACCCATCATGAAGCGAGTGAAGCATACGATCAACGATTATGTTCTCACTGATCTTGCAGTTAAGGGTCTCCAGTTTCTCGATATTCTCAATCATGTTGAGAATATGTGGGCTAACAGCTTGGCCCTTCTAGAGTTTCGCCTCAAAGAAGCGACAGGTTGCTCATAAGAAACGATTCTCGGAGCTTTGGAGAATTCGTTAGAGAGCGTGGTGAAAATCTTGTTTGCACCATGGGATATGAAGCGTCTTTGCAAATTTGATTCCATTGCATAGATGAGTACGTTCTTTATCGCACCTGCTTCCATGACGAAGTCGCTATGAGCGCGAACTTCGTTGGCTCTAGCTCCAGTTCCTGGGTGTGCCGGAATGGGCTCAGTTAAATACTTAAGCTTTCCGTCAGCAATGGCAGCATTCCGTAGTGCTGCCTCCCAGTCAGAGAAGTTTGACCCATCATTCCTCAGTCTAGTTGACTGATTCATGGAGTCCATGAAGGCCTTTAGCCAGGATTCACGTGCTAGCTTGGCACTTGGCATTGGGTCTTCACCAGCCATTTTAGTTATACAGCAGTTTTAATGAACGTGTTCTACACTGAAAAAGAAGATAAAACAAAACCATATAAGCAACTTATTGTTGTGATTTAAGTCTATATAAAATCGAATTTAAACTCGTAGACTCATGCATTTATATAATTGATCTCCCTCAAGAATTATATAAACGATCCCAAGACTCAATTTCCGTATATTGATAAGCCCACAGTTTGGCTAATTCCAATCGTTGGAACTCTTGGTCGATAGATTTCTGTAAATCCTATCTATTAGTCCATCTCAGTCACTAGATAGTATCGAGTGACCATGATGTTGAGATAAAATAAATCATATGTTCCCACTTACCCGACGTAGAAGGGGTCATATTATGCCTACCGACGAAGAAGGGATTCATGGGAGGCTGATTTATAAAGACTAGTCTCAATTTTTGGTTATACGAGGAAGACCCCATCAACTTTTATTTATTCATATTAAGTGAACTAATATCTAGCAAATGCGTGAATGAATTAAATAAAGTGATGGCTTTGCAATTGACATGTGACATCTGTATTGTCACAGAAAACTAACGCGTAACCTCTACATGAGTCAGTTTTCAGGAATGATATAGGTGGTTTGGTTTTAGGCGGAATATGATGCAAGCTATTATCGATGAAAGCATAAAATGAAAGCAATAAACGTAAATAAAAAGTCCTAGTGTGGCCTATCCTACCAAAATAAACATAAAACAACTTGGAATCCACCGTTGGACCCTAGAAGCTTGTCTTGATGTTCCATCTTGGTCCTTCCAGCGGGAGTGAGCATCCAGTCTCCGTCTTGTCTTTGGTCTTCACAAAATTACTAATTTAAATTACAAAAGTAGTCCTAGATACATTCTAATTTAAATACAAAAGTAATTACATGGCAAAAACCCAAAACGGAGATTCAAGATCTCAAGATTACAAGCAAGATTGTGTCCCATCATTACGGTGACACAATCTTCTAAGGCCACACTAAGTTACAACCGTTTGCAAAATTAAATACGTTATTGAAAGCATTCATTAGACATTCAACAAGACGATAAATAAAATGCATCAACTAAATTAAAATTCATACATGACATAATACTGTTATTATGATTAACAAATTTTTACCAAACCACCTTTTAGGATTAAAATTATGTGATTATACCGTTTTAACCACTTTAATTTTAATAAGTTTATAATCCAATTATTTTAAACCGTTTTAAAATAATATGTATCAAACGAGGGTGAACCGTTTCACAAAATTAATAATATACTATTTCCGTATATAGTATATTACTAAAGGCCATGTGAAAATAAAACATGTTATTTTCGGAAAATAAAAAAAATGAGTCTGTTACAGGGGTGATCTACCGACCCAAAAAACAGGTCTACCGACCACCTGACGAAAAATTTTTTTTTTTTTTTTTTTTTTTTAAAGCAGAATGGTCGACCGACCCGAAAAACAGGTCGACCGACCACAAAACACGAAACCGAGTTTCTGAACACGATTTCTCACAAAAGATAAACTGTCGAAACAGAAAAACACGCAGGAGGCGGTCGACCGACCGCAACGGGGGGTCGATCGACCGACTTAGCGGCAGAAGACGATTTTTCAGGTTTTAAAACTTACGAAAAACACAAAGGTAAAATTTTCATGGCCTGGCTCTGATACCACTTGTGGGGAATAAAGCATGTATTCGCCCCAAACTTGCAGGATTATAATGAAACATACAATTGTGATTATAGTCATAAGTTAATAAAAAGCATGAAAAAGAAATCAACCTTTGGTCCTTGTGCGAAAGGCCTAAGAACAGGAATTAACACAAATTCCCTCCTATAACTTGCACCCACGACTTAGAATGAGACGTGGCCGCGTGTGCTAGAAATCCTCTCCAACTGCCTTGCAATATTGGGAGAGCTATTTAGGTTTTAGATGTGAGATCTGAGGTTTTGGGAGAAGAAAGCTCTCAAAACCCTAATTTTTTTTTGAGATTTGTTTAAACAGTGAAACAAGAGTCCCTGACATAAGGAGAGTCCTCCTCCTTATGAAGCTCTTTTGGCCGAAATTTCCAATAGGGTAGGAGTGGGCTTTCCACTCTTACCTTATTCTAATTTGTGATTCGACCCATTTAGCTAAACTTTATTCGCGGGTTTTGTTTATAAATCGTATGCATGTTATCAGATATTAATGCAGTCGATGTATTAATAATGGTCTGATAAAATTACGATATTGTATAATTACCCAAATTAATATAACTGTTTATATTAATACGCGAATACATTATTTAATTAAATATAACCGTTTATATTTAATTTTACGAATTAATCATGCAATCCGTATTAGCTAAAATTATTTAATCCGTATTAAATAATAATCTCAACATCTTATTGACTAATTTAATAGTCAATACCTCTGACTAACTGTTTAGTCATATCCGGCATAAATGTGATTGTATTTTCATACCTTCACATCTCTCAAACGTGTCCTATAGGTGTGACGTATAGGGACCAGTTGATCACCGCCATCCGTATGACAATAACGTCAAACTTATCTAGCAAGCCAACCGTTATTGATAACGTGGATCAACTGGTAATAATACAAAAGTATGCCCTTGTGATCCTTAAAGAGATTTAATAAGTCATTGTACTTAATTGTCAAGGACATCAGCCCCAACAGCTTTGTCCTCCTAATGTTCCTATTACATCCAATGTAATATTGTAAATGTATGTGTGTGTATGAGGGACATATCACACGATCCACATGACCAAAACGAATCCAATCCGTGACATTAGTTAGGACAATATAATTTACGTAGCTTAACATTTTTAAACTCTTTATCGTAAATTAATAATTAAATAATTACATATAGTTATTTAATCGCATTTCATAGCTACAACAATTGTAGTTAATTCATTCATCAACTTTATGTTTCATAAACATGTAAATTTTAGTAATAATATTTCAATCACTAAAATGATTTATAATCTTATTATAAATTATCTCCTTATTTTATTCACAATCTAGAAATGAATCAACTCGTATCAATATACAGTTGTTACATTTAATATTGAGATAGCTGTCCTAAAGGTGTGACCTAAAGGGATCAACTGGTCACCACCGTCCTTACGACAGTAATGTCAAACTCTAGCAAGCCAATCATTACCGATTAATGTTGACCAGTTGACTTATGATAAGAATCATCCCATGAATATTCTTTCACAGAGATTTGTCAATTTAATTAACATAATTGACGTGATCACATTATTGTCGAGGACACTTACTCCAACACATATATATCAAATATTTTGTTAATTTTCTAAATAATTTTACATAAAATCTTCGAACCTTATTATTGAAAATATCGGACGAAAAAATAAAAAAATAGACAATTTTATATAGGCTCGATTTGGCTCGCGTTTGGCTCGAGCTCGTGTTAAAGCTCGCAAGCTTTGTAACGAGCGCATTTTTTTCAAGCTCAGGTAAGATCGACTCGAGCTCGAGCTCGAGTTTTTGTAATCGAGCACAAGCCGAGCAAGGCCAAGCTCGGGCTCGGCTCGACTCGTTAACACCCCTATGTGGAACCATGGCTTGATTACCTCCAAGAAAGGGCAATCCTTGCCCCTACGCATGAGATAGTTGAAGCGGTAAACGACTACGTGTTGTCGCTTATCAATGAGGAGAAGGTTTTATATTTAAGCTCAGATGAAGTCTGTAACGATGATACGGGAATGGGTGATCGTGAGTTACACTATAACGACTACCTCAATAATATTAAATGTTCAGGACTCCCAAATCATCAATTGAGGTTAAAGGTCGGTGCAATGGTCATGCTTCTTAGGAACATCGATCAATCACGTGGTTTATGTAATGGTACAAAATTAATTGTGACAGATTTAGGGTCACGCGTGATTAGATGTACGATTATAACCGGTAGTCATAAAGGAGATAAACTGCATATTTCTCGACTAACATTTACTCCGTCAGACTCGAGTAGATTCCCGGTTCGTTTCAGCAGAAGGCATTCCCTGTCGATGTTTGCTTTGATATGACGATTAATTGGAGTCAAGGACAATCTTTATCTCAAGTCAGCATCCATCCTCCACGACCTATTTTTAGTCATGGCCAACTTTACGTGGCGATTTCAATTACAAAAAAAACAAGGTTTGAAACTTTTTATTTGTGATGGTGATAAGCATATATTCAACAAAACAAGTAATGTAGTTTATCATGAATTTTTTCAGTTTTTATAATCCAATTAGTTTGAGAAATATTAATTTTATATTTCTGTTTTCTTGAAGGATAACGTAATCGTTATTCATTTGCACAACTGTTTTGATTTTATAGTGATACATTTTTTGGTACACAATTTAATATTCTAAATGTTAATTAAAACATGCATTTTAACGTATTATCAATACAATAGAAATTGAACGCAAAATATTCACGTATCATTGACACTATTCGGTAATATTAATTATCCACCACATTTTTTCTAAAAATATACCCGTGCAATTTTGCACGGTTGAAAACTAGTTATTTATTAAAGTTGAAACATGAAACGACGGACAATGACTGCGTTATCCTGGTTAGGGTAACATTATTGGTCAGACCGGTCAAAGTTTTAAAACTCTGTCACATCAGCTTTCCACCAACTTTTATTATTTCTTTATTGTTTAAACTCACCCAAAACTTTATACATTATCCGTTAGACTCACCTCAGTGGCGTATCTAGGATTTTAACGTAGGGGATGCGAAAATTCAACGATGATTCCGGCGACGAGGACTAAAATTTAAACACTAAAATAATTGTAAGGTTAAAGTAAAACACTTAATTAAAATAAAACTTAGTCCATAAAATTTTGAGTAGATATAAGTAAAACAAAAAATCGTGAGTATATCGAAATAGTTTTTATTTACTATGAAAAAATGACAGACTGTAAGTATAATAAATATAGATACAACCCAATAATAATACACTTTCCTTTAAGATTTCCCTAAACAAAATATCTGAATAATAAAGACAATATTGTAACATAACTGTAATAAATCAAAGGGTATTTAAAAGTCATGACATCAAACTACAACATTAAGTATAAATTCTTTTAACAACCATAATTTTATGTAAAAATTGATCAAGCTATAATATAACATAAAAATGGAAGAAATTGAACTATACATTAATTAATTAACTAAATAGCATTAAAGAGATACATTTATGGTTAAGTAGATAAAAGTGCAAAATATTGATTGTTATGGGAGTCGAACCTGAGACTATTTTATTAAAAAGTAACCAACAAACCACTACAACACTAAAAATTTTCTAATTCTTTATGAAACTAAAATGTCCTAAATTAAAAAAGGGGGATGCAGGTACATCCACCGCACCCCTTTGGATACTCCAATGATTCACCTCAGACTTTACTTTTTTTACATTATTTTTTTTTTTTACAAAAAGAAATGACACATGTCAAACACTTATTTAATAATTTTAATAAAAGTGCGGTAAAGACTCACCCAAAGTCTTAAGTTGAATCTTGGATTTCCAAGACTCAATTTAAAACTTTGTTAAGACTTACTAAATTATTGGTAGTTTTCTGTGAATCTTGTCTTAAACTTTCTAAGGTCTTAGACCATCCTCAAGCAAAAGGTCGATTTAATCGAGTCAATAACATATTAACCCTTAATCTCACCTTATTGACATTGACCCTCTTTTACCCTCCCAAACAAAAGGTCGATTTAATCGAGTCAATAACATAGTTTATCTTTTCTTTTTTTTCTTTTTTTAATTTGTAACCAATGAGGATGTGACACATAAAGGGTCAATAGGTGAGTCAATTTCCTCCCCCTTGGGTCACAAATTGACCTTCAACACTCATGGGTCAATACTAATTTGCTATTAATTGTAATTAACTTGACCCAAGCAAGTAATTGACCTAGCAATTGACCTTGCTTGGGGATGGTCTTATTTCAAGAATACCAATAAACTTGTCCTTAGTTGATGAGAGTGAGTCAGTACAGTCGTGAAAACGTGGTTGCTGACCACGAATTTGAGACTCGTGAAATGATTGCTACGGAGTATGATGGAGTAACGTAAAGACTAATTTGTGTTTTACATTTCCCAACATTTCTACTCATGCACTCAATTAAGCCTGCTTCCCACGTGCTCATATGGTCAATGCTCAATACATTTAGCTTTGAATTCTTCTTCTTGACCAATTGTCTAGGATTAGTTGGAAAAACTGGATTGTAAAGATTATATACTTGTATAGGGTAAATATATAGAATTGGATAAAATGCAGAGAAGATTATATACTTGTATAGGGTAAATATATAGAATTGGATAAAATGCAGAGAAAATGTAAAAAGAAATAATAAAAACGGATCTGAATAAGATTTAAGATTCAAGCTAAGTAGGTTTTAAAAATCTTCCCTCACAATGGAAAGAATACTTCAGGACGCATAAGTCGTAACATGTATGTTCTGATTGACATATTTTTGTTAAGCATGCATGTGGATGTTACTAGAGTTTGAGAGGGGAATTCAAAAAAGTATAATTGCAAATTCACACCGGTAATTGTTCATGTGTCTCTAAATATAACAAGTCTTGGTTGGCGGTTGACATGCTTATCTCACTAAAAGCACCCATAATAGAAAGAACGAGTTTTCCTCTTAACAGTTTCTTTCTTCTAAAAGGACATTTTCTTTATTATGAATTTGTGAGGTTGCATACATAACATATTGTTTTAGCAAAATGAAAATGGATACTTCCTCTTAATTTTAGAGGAATCCAAACATTGTCCTAGTGCCCAGTAGCCAACCATGATTTGTTAGACAAATTTTCATTGAAGACCGAAACTATCCATCATAAGCTGAAGACGGATAATGCCCTCTCACATAATGCAAGTTGCATTATTCATAAGATGTTCTATTTTCTCCCACGTGCATGCCCGTTTGCTTTATTGTGAGAGTAAAGTATCCGTTTTCAACTTGTCAAGACTCTTTCGATTTGTTATCTGCAAAAAAATTTATTCATTTATTAAGTTTGAAAATTGTTTTAATGAAAAATAATAATTTGGGAGGATCCTTTTTAATCCTCTTTATTGTGGTAAAAAAGATTAGACTTTTAAGAAGTGGATAACAAATACTCCCTCCATTCTTTTTATATCACCTCATTCCCCTTTTGGACACTATTCACAATCGAGTATTCAACGTCAGTTTTCTCTCAATCCGTTCGCAGAAATATATTCATGTGAGATCTTTTTAAATTTGTCTTGATAAGAGGATTAAGAATATCAAAATTTTATAATTTTTAGTAGTATGTAGCTAAAGATATAATCGAAACAAAATGAGTATTGACAAACGTGTATAAAGAAATGGGGTGATATAAAAAGAATGGAGGGAGTATGAAAAAAGATAAAAAGTAAAGTAGAAATCTTTTGAATTTTTTTTAAAATTACTCCCTTTGAAATGTTATCGTAAACTTACTCCCTTATTTTCTATTCAGGCAAAAATTTGCTCCCACATTACACATTCAGGCCTATGGCACTGTTTCGTAAAACGACCTGAAAAGCTACCTGAAACCTGAAAAGGTATCTGAAAACTGAAAAGGTAACTGAAACCTGAAAAGGTAGCTGATAAGGTAGCTGAAAATTATGAGCTGATAAGCTTACTGATTATATAAAAAACTGTTTGGCAAACTAACTGAAAAGGTAGCTTATTTTGGTGAAATGACATAAAAGAATATAATAATTATTTATTATATTATCGATTGAAGGGTAAAAAGGTAATATTACCTAGAATCAGGTACCTGAAATTTAAAATGCTACCCTATGTAGCATTTTATTTCAGGTAGCTTATTTGACCAAATAAGCTACTTACCAAACACTCCCAAAAAAATAAGCTACCTGATTCTTTTGGCGAAAAAGTTACTTCAGGCGAATCAGGTACCTGAAGTGCGCTGCCAAATGGAGCCTATATTTCGACTTTTTAAAAATTTTCGTCATTTTATCTATTTTTATGACTAATATACCCCTAAAACAAACACTTCACCCTTATGTTATCCCCTTCATCAACCCCATATTTATCAACCACATACCCCATATTCATCCAACTCATATTCATAATTCATCTATTCTAATTCACTTCAAATTTCTGCAATTTGGGAGAAAAATTAATTGAAGGTGAGTATTCTATTTTTTTTTTGTATTTCTACAATTGTCAATTTCTGCAAAATTCAAGTATCAATTTCTGCAATATTCAATCCATAAACAACTTGAATCTGGCCCCTGGCCAGAATGCAATCATAGCCCGATATGATGGATCTGATCAGATCGAACCCACACCTAGCCGGTTGCCAAGTCTTCGAAAAACTGTATGTGTATCAGTGTATATGTACGCAAATCGTATGTATTGAATCATAGGATAGGTAGCATAGACACTTCTCGTAATGAATCGTACCGTGTCCGACATCGACACTCCACGGACACACGCCGAAACGTGTCGGGCACGGGGCACTTAAACAGCCGTGTCTAACTTTCTACGTTTATTTGGGCCGCGTGTCCATGGTATTTGAGCCGTGTCCATCGCGTGTCCACCATATTTGGTTATCATTTGCGGTGAATGATGTTCTTCAGACGAGAAATGCGCTATCGAAAAAAATTAATTAGAATATTGGTTCGGATGAGAAATGAAAATGAGTTAATATCAACCATGTGGTGTTAGTCCAGTGGTAGCTGGGTTAAACCTTGAAACTTGCAGAAATGCAGGAGTTGAGAGGTCTCAGGTTCGACTACTACCAGCTGGGGCGATGACTACCTGGCCGCTGTAGCCCCCGAAAGGGGTGACTTACATGGTCTATGTGGTGGTGCGGAAACGCATGGGCCCGGGGATTCAACCCCTTCATCATAAAAAAAAATGAGTTATTATCAATGACAAGTTTTATCTTCACTTATTTAAAATTAATATCAAATATTTTTACAAAAATAAAATCAAACATTCATAACTATGTATATTTTATTAAATTTAATAACGTGTCTCGTGTCCTAAATTTCATGGCATTGCCGTGTTCCCTGTCGTGTCCAGATTCGTTTTGGTGCTACCTAGATCATACTAATGTGTGGACCCAATGTTATGATTATGGTTGATGAGAAGGATGATGGGATGGCAGAAAAGACCAAAATATAGTCATCCATATCAGCACCGAGTCATAGCTGATGATGACTCACTCGATTTATTGTCATTTAGCGGCAGTTAATAACGTTATCTTTGCTTCATGCTGTTACCTAAGTCCACTCTACTATGTCACCGTGACACCAATTCCTCGTTTTCTTTCTTTTTTGTGCTCCACTTCGATCTTCTTCATTGAATTCCACTTTGTATGACATTGGTTATTCCTTTGTTGAAGTTGATTCATGTGAAAATAAAAGATTCTTCGAATTTAATTTGTGACGATTAGGTTTCGGTTATTTTGTATTTATCATCGTTTAATTGTAGACATTTATGTTGGGTTGAATATATACACGTTAATAGGTTTTGGGTTTGATTTTGTCCCTCAATTCGAATGCGTGTTGAATTTGGGTTGATTGGGTCGAGTCATCCATGTAGGGTTGATTTTGCCATGTTATTTCACTAGTAGAAAAGGTATCCATTACATCGTTCTTAGTAACAACTAATGTTATAATGACAGTCAATAATACTTTTTCTACTATTGTTTATAATAAACAAATTACTTTAACTAAACTATACGTGTAGTTTCTTATAAATTGTTTCAAGCATCATATGGATACTTTGTCAATCAACTCTGATCACAAGAAAACATATACACCTTTTCTATTTTAAAACCGACATTCTATCTAAAAATTATATTAAAGTCGGGTTATGAATGCGACAAAAATTGAAAGGTAAGGACTAAAAACTAGGCGTATATAATATAATGGTAATTCTACTCATTAGTAAGCATCCATATAATAAGTTGTTTCGATAATTTTGAACATAATCAACAAATTAATAGACCTATTATTTCTATTGGTCCTAATATATTATTGTTCAGTTAATGTCATTTTCAAACACTTCCAAGTAAATAGAGTAGATGATTAATAACCAACTAAACAAAAGACATGAAACCGTCCAAACAAAAATTTAATATAAATCCATTTGGTCTTTTAAAACTTTGGAAGGCTATATTACCTACAAGTATATATTATGAGAATATATATGCTATTTTTTTCCTAATAATGCCAAAAAATGTTGTCTAGTTTTGACACAACTCATTTTTTTTGTCAAATAAATAGTAACTATTACAAGAATCAAAGGTGGATTAATGTATGGCTATTGTAAATGTGACTGAACCACCTTGCCATAAGACTGCTCAAAATTTATTTTATTTTTATTACGAGGTTTGTTATCGAGTGGCGCAGATCATATGTACTTATATATTGTACTCCCTCCATTCATATCCAAATAATACATTTCTTTTTGCACGTTTGTCAACGCACGTTTTACGTGCTTAATATCTTTAGCTACGTATTTGTAAAAATTATAAAAATTATATATTTTCAATGTACTCGTAAAGACGAATTAAACAAGATCCCACATGAATATGTTTTTTCTTACGTATTGAGAGAAAATTGAAATTGAAGGTTAACTTGTGAATAGTGTACAAAAACCTTATGTATCACTTGGATATGAATGGAGGGAGTATACATTATGCTCAACAGTGTGCACGAATTGTGGTGATATCAAAATTTTTTAATAAACCGTGATGTCTTGTTATCATTTTTTTACATCTAGTTGTACTATAAACTAATTTTGAGATTTTGTATCAGTTTGGCTCATTTTATTGAAAAATTGTAGAAATACGTAAGTGTACCATGCTGGGGAACAATTGAATTTAAGATTCAGTCACAATCTAGGTAACGTGCAAATGTGCAATGATGGAGTTGTATACGTAGTCCGACGCACTATTTACCAAAGTCATAAAGTAAGAAGAAGATCAAAACTTGTGGTTTGAATTTTACGAAATCTACGTGCATGGGACTTCCTTTCATCCAACAAAAACAAAAGCGTGCGTATGCTAAAGATTCATCTTCTTCTCACTATAATCAAACTAATTAAACTCTATGCTTATCACTTCACATAATTTTTGGTATGACCGTATGACCACTATCGAAATTTAAAACCTTACTTCAATTTTCAATCCAAGGTTATTAATTAACAATGGAGTAACCGTATTTGTGCACAAATTGACTGTTGTATACATATAACTCTATAACATATACCAAATGCATCATTCTTTTGCGAGTACAAAAATGACACACAAAGCCAATTAGCCACGACGACGTAATAGAATTGGCATTTGAACTTGTAATTTATCGTTAACAACACCTCCACTTCATTTAAGTTAATAAGTAATTAAGATTGTTGTTATTTATCTCAGTTTACATAAACTACAACCTAAATTAGTAACTCTCTTATTAAAAAAAATCTTTATGTTTCATTAAAATACTACTCACAAGAGAATAAAACCGTAAAGAACATGTTGAATGAAAGGGAGTACCAATATACCGTACATACTACATACCAATGCGAATAAAAGAAAACGCTACTCAACAGCGTATAATATTTTGATCATTCTCGAAAGACAATGTTCGAATATCCAACTCCTTAACTTGTCCTCCGATGTTCAGATCGATGCTATTTTCCCAGGGGAAATACGAAATAACGATTGTATAAATTAAGCTGTATTGAACACAAATAATGTACAAATTATTATTATGATTTTATAGATGATTCAGGCTTCATTTCAAATATATGTACAATACTGCAGACACTACAGACACGACACATTGACAATTTATCCATTCCCGTCAAAAATTGGCCATATCCAACATTTTCTGATAAAAAAAAAAAAAAAAAAAACTAGCTAACTAGTACTATAACATAATCATATATTATGTGTAGGTTATACTACCTCACTACATTATAAGTAATTACACTTGTTTCAAAAATAGTGGAAAAAAGGGGGGCTTTAAGTGTTACTCCTGGTCACATAAGAGAGCAAGCATTAGGATTTTCGTCACTGAACATCTGAGGAGGCTGTGAAAATTCAGGAGCATGCCAATATTCCACTACTTGGTGACCATATCCTTCCCTTTGTTGCCTCGGATCATAAGCATATGAATACGAATTGTCATATCCATACGGGTTGTACTCCATTCTGCTAACCTCCATTCTAGAACTATTATCCTTTGATGAGCTTGCCTCCCCTCCATTATTACCGCCTTTCTTCTTTTCTCCCGCACCTCCCTCTTTCTTCTCGCCTCCCCCCTCTTTCTTCTCGCCACTCTTGTCTTTCTTGTCACCATTGTCTGATTTGCCGCCGCCTTCTTTAGGTTTTTCTGATTTGCCGCCGCCTTCTTTAGGTTTTTCGTTCTCTTTACCAGCGTCTTTAGCCTTTTTATCTCCACTACCGGCGGCTTGGTCTTTCTTTTCAGGAGCAAGTTCTACAGCTCTCTTTAGCTTGACATTTAAGTAAGGCAAGAGATCTTTCATATTCATTGTCCCCTTTGTTGTGACTAGATCTTTTTGTAAGTCAACATTTACATCCTGAACTCCTGTAGTCAAAACAATATCCAATATCAGACAAAAGATTAAAGCATAGTTTACAAAAACAAAGATGACGGCATTAATCAAAAACGACTTCGTAACTACCAATAATGTAATACTTAGACTATGCTCTTAATAATTCTCTCATCGAACGCAACAAAATACCAATGATGTATGAAGTAATTTAGAAGCCATGTTTACTGATGTTTTGGCCTTAACACAAAATGCCGAGGTATGAGTCCGTGTCGTGTCAAAAGAAGTGTTGCCTCAACAAGCAACAGATAGTCATACTAAAGTGTCCAACTATCATATACAGAGTATAATAGCACTTCACAAATTTATGTTTGAAGTATTAAAGTCCCATGACTTGCCCCAAATTAAAACAACTCTGCCTTTCTCTGATATAAGTAAAAGCAGGACAATCGAAATTATCATGAAATAAATTTATTAGTAAGATACGTCATGGAGGGAAATAAACAAAAAGGACCAGCCAAAATTATAATCACGCTTATTGATAAGGTGTCAATTCAACCTAATATGACATTAAAACAACCCCAAGTATAATTGATTAATAAAGTTTCAGTTAATTTAGCCCTCGGAAGAATGAAGAGCTAGTTAATCACCTTTGCACTTGCTGACAATTTTCTTAATCTTCTGCGCGCATCCTTCACAGTGTACCCTTGTCTTTAGTTGTACAGTAGCGACTGGGGGCTGTAGAAACGAATTAAAAAGGATTAGTGTAAACTTTCTGATGACGATTAATATTAATATACATCAGAATTCAAATAAACAATAATGGTATCAAAGGATTAGTTAATCACTCAATCAAGCGGAGTTCAATAAACCTTCTGATGACGATTAATATTAATATACATCAGAATTCAAATAAACAATAATGGTATCAAAGGATTAGTTAATTAATCAATCAAGCGGAGATCAATAAACCCTATGATGACGATTAATATACATCAGAATTCTAATAAACAATGGTATCAATTGGCATCCGAAGATTATATAAATTCAACAAACAAATCATTATCATAATTGTTGCATGGATTAGCTAACAATAGTGGCATGCAACATGTAGAAGCATAATCCAAATAACAACTACCTATAAAACAAACAAATTAGATTACTTCATAATGTTTAAAAATTCAGCTGAACTACTCCAACTATAGTACATACTGAAAACAAATATTTTTTGAAAGAATATACTCCACTAGAATCATATAATTGAAGGTTAACCACAAGATTGAGAGCAAACCAAGAAAAGCAGATTATGACAAGTTTGTGATGTTAATTAATTTGATTACGCAGGCAATCATTGTTAACAGCTTCATTTTTTTATCAAAACATTATAGAAGCATCTAAAGTTGAACTTGGCAAAATAAGTAAAGACCTGATCCTAAGCCGAAAAGCATGACGTAAATCATAAAGTCAGAGCCCAATTGACCTAATCTAACCCACAAAGCCACTGGAAACAGTATTCATGTGAACCAAAAATGAAAGCTCGTAATTCATGTTTCTATGAGCATGTATTTGCTTCTGTTGATGATGTTTGTTGTTGATTACTAATGGATTGTGTTAAACTGTGGCTGCTACTGGCTATATTAATTAAATGAATGTATCCACCTCCAACCCAATATTGAGTCATTTAGCGCTGATAGTGCACCCGATGATATCCCTAAACGACTCTATCCACCTCAAAACCAAACAGAAATATTGATGGTTCTAAATGTAACAAGCACACTACTTTGCCATTAAAGGCCCAGTATTAACTCAAAATGGTTAAGGGAGCTTAATTTGGATTTATGTAACTTGTCCCACTTTTCTATTCCATCTCAGTATACCAATTACCAAATGAGCAATGAGTCTCAAATATGAACACCAAAGTGATACCATATAGAGTAGTAATAAGAATTTATGGTATGCAAGGAAGCATCATTGCTCTTCTAGTATAATGTTATGTAAGCCATGCTATAATAAAAAAGAAAACTAATTTTCAAATGAGACGGTCTTACGATAAGATTATCATTAAGTTGATTCGTATAATAAGATAACTCTTATATAGAATGAGATTGTTTCCTAAGAAATCTCCTCATCTTCCCACCTTGCTAAGAATTGACATAATCTAAATACAGAGTACGTATAAAAAAAGAACTTTGCGGCTTAAGTTCACACATCAAAAAAAAAAAGAACTTCGCGGCTTAAATTCACACTACCTCATCGCTTATATAGCAATAAAATGAATAGACTAACAAAGATTCAATTCATTTGACTAATCTGTTTCCATTCTAGGCAAAAGTGTTATCTAGAATGTAAATGCACTCAAAGGATAAACAATGTCTACATTCACCTATCATAATCGATTACAATTTATTATTTACCTAATTGTTTTCTAATTGTCGCTTTTCCTTCAATTTCACTCCTACCATGATTAATTGATTATCATGAAAATGAAAACAAAAAATAAGATTTAGTCTAGTCAAATAAGGCAATGAAAATTCATACCTCCTTAGGCTTCTCCTTATCCTCTGACTTTTTCTTATCATCGGATTTTCCCTCAGACGTTTTCTTATCATCGGGTTTTCCCTCAGACTTTTTCTTATCATCGGGTTTTCCCTCCGACTTTTTCTCCTCTGGTTTTTTGTCATCGGATTTCTTTTTCCCGCCATTATCCCCACCTCCACTACCAGCACCACTGCCGCCTTCCTTGGCAGCTTTGTTCTGTTGGAGAGACACCAACTCCGCCTTCTTTTTCATCTTCTCCTCCACCTTCTCCTTTACCATTACCGGGTCAACTTTCCCTGTCACCATCAATTTGTTGTTGGAAACATCTGTCTTTACGCTTTCCACACCTACAATGTCATAGACCAAACTCAATGTTATCACATCACCACATAAGCTAACATATGATATATCCATACGACTATACGTGTATTTATCCAAAACATATAATATGTAATCGCTTCAGAATGTGCTAGTGTGTAAACAAAATCAGAAAATGCATGAAACAGCTCGAATTTATGCATTATGAAATGTATATTCCCGCAATTGAATTGAAAGCACCGGACCAATCTTGATTTTAAATATAGGCGCGAGCACGACACAACCTAATTTGGTAAGTTTCAAACTACAACTGGCCTACTGCACATTGAACTGATATTAGCTTGCATTTACTGCAAACCAGTCGATACCAGGCAGCTAAGGGTCATTACTAGACAAAGTCTAAAACTGAGATGTAACGCTACCGCATTGTACCTCCGTCTTAACAACTATGCAGCTAACCGCGTAGCCTATACTCGGTACAAAATTGAAAATAGCACGGTTAAGTTGTACTTATTACTGATCAAAAATTGAAATAACAATATTCTTAACAATTGCACAATTTGCAAATATAATAAACACGTAATCAAACAACTTTTAGTACGGAGTAAATTAAGTATACATTAATTATTTAGAACGCCAAACATAATAATGGATATGATGAAACAATGACATATGACATGTGTTTCAATAATTTGTCCAAATTTTTAGTCAAACACTGAACACAACTTACCCCAACCCAAAATCAAGGTGAAAAATCACCGTATTAAGGGAGACTAACCGTAACTAGCACGAATTCTTATATAAGACCGGTGTTTATAACCACATTTACACAAATTCTTATATAAGACCGTGTTCATAACCGCTAATGTGGTTATGTTTTTTTGTTTTACGTTATATTAGTGTAAAACCGACTCACAAAAAAGACTAATGAATTTAATTAAACGGATGAACAGGATGAACGAACAGTCAAAAATACAAAATAGACCGACTAATACGGATCTCAAAACTAGTAACCGTTTAAGAAAAATGAAATCACGAAATAATTAGGGAAAGTAAAATCTGGGTATTGTAAAAGACATGATTTTGACAAATGGGTAATCTCAAAATTTCAGAAATTTTAGATATTTACCTTGCAATTTATTGATGGATTTTCGAACTTTCTTAGCACAACCTTCACAATGCATGTCAAATTTAAGTACAATGCTATTAACACCACCATCACTTTTCTTTTCTCCTTCACTGTTCTTCGCCATTTTTTCTTGTTTCTACAAAATCAAAATCAAAATTAAAATTAAAATTGATTGTTAAAAAAAGGGCAAATTATAATTAATTTCATAAATAAAAATTCAAAAATTGATGAAAATTGGGAGATATAAGGGAGTGAGAAAGACAACTAACCTCACCCATGATATGATTTGATATTGGATGAAAAAAATAGAGTAAATTGTTTGATGAAGGATGAAGGAATGTGGGTTAATTTGGTAAGTGGGAAGTTATAGGAGCAGTTTTGTTATCAAGACGTTGATGATATGTGAGGGGTTTAATTTGTTGGAGAAAGATGTGAAACGGTAGGGAAGTGCATGAACATATATATAAGGATGAAGGGTTATGGAATGGAAGTATGAAAATATTTGTAACCAAGTTTATGGAAAGTTTTTTAATCTAGTTATTTACTATAGTTTTGGTGTTTGGTGTGGGTCATGAGGTGAATTTTATGAGGGGTGAATATTCAATATTGGCCTTTCTACTTGTACTTAGTAGAATGTAGAGGCATTAATGAACATCTACTTGTAAGCATTGGCTTTTGTCCTTTTGTTGGCTGATGCAAGACTCATTTAAGTTGGGATGATGATGGTCAGAATAGAACATTCGTATCCAGAGGCTCATAGAATTGTTCATTTGTTAGCTAATTTGGGACTCGTGTTGTCGGCCGAGTTCGAGTTGTTTATCTTAGACTTTTCGATAGGAGTGTTCAAATATTTGGGCTTATCGGATTAACTCTCGGGGTGGGATAGGTTGGCTAGGCGGACTTGGATCCGACCCAAATAAGGTCAAGGGACACGTTCGGGTCAGTTGTGGGTGGAGCGGACTCGAAACCAGCCTTGATAAGGTCAAAGGGTGGCCCGTGTCGATCCGATGGAGTGGGTGGATTTAATTTCTTGAACCCTGAACCGACTCACGATGAAGGGGTAGGGTCGGGCCGGGTTGCATGGTGGACCGGGTAAAAGTGGCCCAAAAGGCGATTCGGGTTGATACTGAGATTTGACCATTCCTACTCCTCAAACCCCAATTTAAAATTCACCCTATAACCAGAATCGAACATTTGACTACTTACTTAAGAGAGAAGAGTCTTTGCCACCCACACCGACCAACTTTGGTAGATTCACCATGCATGATGATGTATTTGTTGTTGTTTTTCCTCGTTTGGTTCTACTATAATTGATTAATCGGGACATACCCTCTCTTTTGTACTTAAAAAATCATGTACTTGATAAAGCGCTTAAGAATAAGGATTTTCTTCACAGCCATCTCTCTATTTTTTTTATTGATTTTGATTATATCTTTCAATAATTTATACCATTGATTTTAAGTATTGGACGTTTTAACGGCTGTAATTGTTTAAATAGTTTAACCATCATAATTTCAATTAAAAGAAGTGGATTGAAGAGAACAAAAATGGTGATAATCTTGAGTCGTGTGAAACTAACCGAGATATTTTTTATTCTCTTTCCGCTTACTTCTTCCATTTTCTTTAAACATAAAAACAAATAAGGTCAGGGGCGCTCTTAGATAAGTTATTAAGATATTACTCAAAATGACTCATCTAGCTTGTATTAATAAACAATTTTACATTATGCGCATCCATTTCATTATTTTTGGTAACATACATTTTAGCATTAAACTGTAAAATGGACAATCACCGTATTGAAATCGTTTTACGTTTTATTGTGAGTTTTCATATTAATGAATTTTCACTATAAATAAGTTAAAATAAAACACACGAATAATAAATTAAATATAACTAAATATTAATTTATTATAAAACTAGGGTAACACCCGTGAAAAATCACGGAGTTGTTTAATTTTATTTTTTTACAAAAAATGATCAATTACAGTTGTTAGAGAATTAGAGAGACTAATAACTTATGTGGTGTATATATGTAAATGCTTTAATAAAAATAAATCAAAAAATTTATATATAATTAAGATATATAAGAATAGTTTGACATTCAACGTTTAAAATGTAATTTTTCAAAAGTTAAATATAAATTAAAAAAGGAGAAGTATTTACTTTCTATACACGTAAAGTAGTTATGAACTGAAAGTTAATTAAAATATAAAAGCTAAGTAATCTAATCACGGAATTCGTAAATATAACAATAATATTATAACCCAACTTTAATTAATTATTGAATATAATAAGTTAAATATATGGTCAAATTTTTTATTGTTTATTAACATTGTCGTTGTAGTTAGAAAACTGAAAAAAAAATGGTGAAAAATTATTACGACCTGAAAATTAGTTAAGCTTTTTAAATTGAGTAATCTAAACACGATACTCTTGAGCAACATTAATATATAAGGGATTGTTGGCCGGTGAAATTCTCAAGCAAAAGGGATTGTTTAAGAAGTTTGATTGGTTGATATGGAAGAAGATTGATTGGGTGATATGAAGAAAATTGCTTGAGAAAGTACGTAATTAATGTAACTGTTTTATTATATTTATTATGATGTAATTAATGTGTTTTGTACTCATTACGCTGTAATTAATGTAATTATTTTGTAATTAATACATTTTTCTCTTATTTGCTTACTCGGTTGATTCTTATTGGTTGAATTATCAATAAGAAGCCCAAAATAAATGAGAATGCTTCAAATGCAAATCCTAAAATATTATTACGATAGCATTTTTACATTCCTCTTTTATATATATAATAATGGTTCCTTAAAAAAAATCTACCGTCTAGAAGAAAACATATTTTTAAAAAATATGGAAGAAATAAGTTGTAAGCAGGGGACACCGGTTTGGCTATTTCGAAATACTCGATATGAGGTTTTTGAATTGAATTACAAAATAAAAAATTGAAGAAACCACCAAATTTCGTGATAGTTTAAACACGTGTAAATCTACTTCACACTCTAGTTAGAAGAGCATGAAACGAAAATGACATTAAAAATAAAAATCTACTAGTTTTAGCCCCGTGCAAAAATGCACAGGGTCGTTTTAATAATATTGTTATTGTAAATAGTTCTATTAATTATCCAAATATATTTTTGATCATGAAATTTTAGGCTATATGCTATAATTGATTAAGATTTTTGTAATATCATTGACATTGTAGGTATTTTTTTTTGACGTTATTGTTATTTTAATTTATTCTTATTGCTATTTTAATTTAGTACTGTCACGAAAATTGTACTTGAAATTTCGATCATGTTTTTATCATTTTCTGTATTTTGTTACATTTTTCTATCAATTACTGTAGTTTGGGTTAATATTGTATTATTTATTGTAATATTGATTGTTAATCATAACTCATTATTTAATAATTATGTATAAATCGACATCGACAATATATTTTAATATATAATATATAAGTCATACGTTATAAATATAATTGTTTACGTATAAATTATTGTTTACGAAATAAATCAGAATTAGTACGTAATAATAACACAACTAAAGAAACGCAAACATTTATTCGAGAATTAATTCAGTAAACAACCATATGAGTCCCACCATAATTGAATTATAAGAAAAATAAATAAAATGATGGATTAATGGGGTGACTTTTCCAGAATTCATTAAATGTTTATGTATTAATATAGATAAGAGTGCTCGTAATATTTCTGAATGTACGATATTGGACATTTATTTAGGATATGTAGAATATTGACGGTTATGTTGCAGGAAATTCATCATATATTATGCAGGACCCACCTGAGTGAATTAAAAAAAAATAAAGCTTGGGTTGATGACATGGCTCAACCAGAGCTTGAGAAATGATTCAGGAATTATATAGATAAGATTAGAGCATTAATGTTCCGTTTGACGGTGCACAATCAGACGAATTAAGTAGCCTATTTTTTTGAGAGTGTTTGGCAAGTAACTTATTTGGTCAACTAAGCTACCTGGAATGAAATGTTACATAAGATAGCATTTTAGATTTCAGGTACCTGATTCTAGGCTATATTACCTTTTTACCCTTCAATTTATAATATGCTCTCTTCATTCTTTTTATATCACCTCACTTCCATTATATGTGAGGAGTATTATATTGAAATGGGGTGATAAAAAAAGAATAGAGGAAGTAGTAAATAATTATTACGAGTATATACCCTTTAAAGGGCCTAAATATACTTGGTGCAACAATCGAAAAGGACTTGCTAGAATCTATGAACGACTTGATAAAGGTTTAGCGTCTTCTTGCTGGATCAATTTTTTTCCCGACACTGGGATCCGACACCTTCCAATTCAAGGGTCGGATCATGCTCCTATTATCTTTGATACAGATTTTTTTGGGAAAAGGAAGCGCTCGAATATTAAATTAGAAGCATGGGCTTTAGAATTGGAAGGTAGCAGTATTATCCTTAAAAACAATTGGGCTGGATTGGATAGGGGATCAGCATCTTTTAGGCTTTCGACCAAATTAACAAGATCCAAAATTAATATCCATAAATGGTCAAGGGAAAGGAGGGCTGAATGGGGGGCGAAATATTCTGATTTTGATCAACGTATGGAATCTGATCTTCTGGATATTTTTAACGGGTCACGAGAAAACACTTACGAACAAACTCATGCATCATACCTAGATTTCAATAGAGTTGCTGCCCTCTACTGGAAGCAAAGGGCCAAGTTGCATTGGCTGAAGGAGGGTGAAGGGTGTACTAGATTCTTTTTTAACTCGGTTAAAAATAGGGTTAAGCGTAATTATATTGCTGGGCTTAAGTTATCCGACGACTCTTGGACTTATGAGGACATGGATATCAGGGCCCATTTTGAAGAGCATTTTTCAGCCCTTTTCGGTTCTCTATCGACTTATCCATCATTTGATGATTTTGTGGGTTCTTATGGTAATTTCTTTGATAATATTCAACGGAAGCTAAGCCTGGATGAACAACGGTCTTTGACTAAACCTTACTCTAAGCAAGAGGTCCGTGCTGCTGTCTTTCAATTATCTCCGTTAAAGTCTCCAGGGCCTGATAGTATTCCAGCGCTCTTTTATCATAAGTTCTGGTTTCATATTAAGGATGACATCTGTTTGGCTGTGTTGCATATGTTATCAACGGGGCATACTCTCTCTGATTTTAACAAAATTGTTATCACTCTGATACCTAAAACGAGCAGTCCTGAATCCATTGATCAATACCGACCCATTAGTCTGTGCAATGTTATTATGAAGATAGTTACCAAATGTATTTCTAATAGGCTAAAAGGTCTTATGCCTTCTCTGGTTGGACAATTCCAAAATGGGTTTATTCCTGGCCGCAATATTTCAGATAATATTCTCATTTCCCATGAGTTACTTCACCACATCTCAAGGAAAACTACGGGTCTGGAAGGTGAGCTGGCTTTTAAGATCGACATGAATAAGGCCTATGATCGGCTACAATGGAACTTTATTAAGGCTACCTTGGTCTATATGATCTTTCCTGAGCAGTTCATCTCTCTTGTTATGAATTGCATTTCTACTGTTTCGTATGGTATTTCTATTAATGGAGTAACTGGACGTTTCTTCAAACCCAAGAATGGACTTCGTCAGGGGACCCGTCGTCACCTTTTCTCTTTGCACTTTGTACTGAAGCTTTTTCGAAGGCTCTTTCTCATGCTCAGTTAAAACGTATAATTAGAGGTATTCGGGTGGCGAGAAGGGCTCCTACTATTTCCCATCTATTCTTTGCTGACTACTCTATCTTCTTCATCAAGGCTAAGCCTATTTATTGTAAGTCTCTTATGAAAATTATCCACACTTTTTGTCAAGCCTCGGGACAACGACTGAATGAAGGTAAATCGGCTGTCAGTTTTAGTCCAAATTGTACTATGCTCAATACCAGAAGATGTTTGAAAATTCTCCAAGTAAAGCAAAACCGCCCAATGGGAAAATATCTTGGATTACCTACAGATTTCGGGGGCTCTAAGAAGAGGATTTTTGCTTATATTACGGAGACGGTCACTAAGCGTATTCATTCCTGGAACAACCACTTTCTTTCGCCACCTGGCAGGCTTTCGCTCATTACTTCGATCCTCTCTTCCCTTCTATTTACTCTCTATCGACATTCAAAATACCGATAAGTGTGTCTAAGAAGCTTAACGGCCTCTTATCACATTTTTGGTGGAGTGGGAACGGTAATGGAAAAGGCGTGCATTGGTGCAGTGGTATGTTTTTAAGTTTGCCTAAGCTTTGTGGTGGTCTTGGAATTAAGAATGCATTCTGCTTCAATCAGAGTTTGCTTGCTAAAATTGGGTGGCGTATTTTGACCGAAGACACATCTCTTATTTCCAAAACTCTGGGGCCTCTTATTAAATTTAATAGATATGATCCTTACTCTCCTCCTTCTCTTCGCAACAATGCGTCTTGGGGAATTCAGAGTATTGGTTGGGGTTTAAATCTCCTGAAGAATGGTTTGGCCTGGGATATTGGATGTCCCTCTGAAGTTAGTGTTTGGATGGTCAAATGGATTTATGGCTCTACCTTGACTGATTTATTTAACATAGCTCCGACAGATATTCCCAGCTCTTCTGATCTTTTGGTTGCGCAATTACAACTTCAGAATGGTGTGTGGAATGAAGAAGCTATTGTCAGGCATTGCGGTATCAATTCTCTTCCAATTATTCTTTCCATTCCATGTCCTCCACAAGATAAATGTGATGAAATCTTCTGGTCTCGTTCCAAGAATGGTATTTACACCACTAAGAGTGGGTATGTTTTGGCTTTCGATTCTTTTTGGAACTCTCATGCTACTGAGATGGACAAGATTAGACTGTCTTATGCCTCTAACACCTTCATTCGAAAATTTCTTTGGAACCTTAAGCTTCCTGGAAAGTGGAAAATATTGCTTTGGAAGGTTCTTACTAACTCCTTGTCGGTTGGTAGTGAAGGCATCAGAAGACATCTTAATTGGTCTGGGGTCTGTCCGTTCTGTGGAAACAATCCTTCTATAGAAACTTTGGAACACCTTTTTAGGGATTGTGACTTGTCAAGACGCATCTGGTTTGCTTCTGAATTGGGGATCCGTTCTAATCATAGTGCTTCATTGTCCATTTCGGAATGGATCCTTAACTGGTTCCATTACTTTTTCCAGTTGGATAGAACGATATCTCTTTACACCAGTTTCGTGTGTGTTATTTGGAAAATTTGGTGTCTTCGTAACTCGATGATGTTTCGAAATCACGAGCTCCACTTGCCTTCTGTTCTACCTTCAGTCGTTTCATCAATTGCCATGGAAGCTTCGGAGGTGATTGTTTGTTTTGGAAAGGGTCCTTTGAAGGATAAATCTGATGGGAACGAGACTCTTATGCCTTCTTTTAATGATGGTGTTTTGGATCCTTTAAGAACTCCTAGCTTGACTACGATTCAACAATCTTTTCTGATTCACATTATTGGATCTGCGCTTTGCTCTAACACATCTAGACTCATGTGTGAACAGTGTGATGCCTCTTGGCATTCGAACCTCAAGGCAGCGGGGGGTTGGGTTTTGTATAATTCAAGTACCAATGCAACTTCTTCTGGGAATGCTCGATTCTGGGCCTTCTCTCCTCTCCAAGCTGAAGCTGAGGCCTTACGTAGTGCTGTTCTCTTTGCTGCTAAAGCTGGTTCTCGTCACCTTGAAGCTTCGACAGATTGTATAAATCTCGTTTCTCAATTGGTTGGGACTTCTGAAGTGCACCAGAGCATCAAATCTATTATTGTAGACCTCTTTAATATCCTTAGTTCCTTTCATTGCTTTTCTATAAGCTACTGTCCTAGATATTTAAATAAGATCGCTCATTCAATTGCTGTGAAGGCAATGGATTGATCGATCTTCTTTCTTCTACCGCCAAAAAAAAAAAAATATTACGAGTATATCCTTTTATGTCTTTTTTTTACAACCATAAAGAGAAATTACATCAACATAATAGCCTCCCTAGCCCTATCATTGACATTTCTATTTAAGGCTCTCGGTATATAACTAAGACTCAAACAATGAAAAGAAGCAGCCATTCCAAAAAACTTTTTCATGATGTCTTGCACCTGAAAATGCTTTTGCTCCATCCCTGTTACCTGAAGCACATAAGACAAACAATCCGAGAGTAAAGCTACATGTGTCAGACTTTGGTTGAAAGCCCATTTCAGAGCTTCCAGAAGAGCCATAGGGCCCATAGCCTCTGCCTGAATAGGTGACTCCGATTTAGTCTTCATATTCAATTCCTCGCCAATCTGTTCCTCCTCATCATACCGAACCCATCCTAAACCCGACTCTAGGTTATTATTCCAACTCGCATCCACTTTAATCCTAGTCATCGGACACCCTCCACTTTCCCCTATAATGAAACAAGGAACAAACTCTCTAACCGCTTTTTTTCTCCATCAAAACCTCATTCTGACTCCCCGGCGTATTCTCCTCCCTCCTTTCCGAACTTCCCTTCTCCCAACCATTGACAATACATGTTACTATTCTATTATGTCTCAGAAAGAAAGTCGGCGGATGCATCTTTTCTCCCCTGAAAATTACATTGTGTCGTTCGCTCCAAGTACTCCATATCATCGAGAGAAAAATGACAATCCGATATTCAGAGTCCTCCAGCTTTTGGAAGTACTGGATCCAACTAATAATCCACTTCTCTATATCAAATGCTCCTTGATGAAGCACTTGTAAGCCTAGTGATGATCCTGCCCACAACCTTGAAGATATAGAGCAATCTCGAAACACATGTTCCAATGACCCAATAGCTTCCCGTTCCCCATTCCTCTACACAGTGGACAACTAACATCCCCTTGTATCCCTCTTTTCAGAAATTCGGCACCAACCGACAGAGTATTTGTAAGGATTTTCCATAATAGCACTTTCCAGGATTGTGGCCATGGAACTTTCCAAAGTTTCCTTCTGCAAAAACCAAGGAGATGTTGGAGATTGTGTCCTCCACATGTAGTGTGATAACGTCATTGCACATACCCTTGTACGGACAAGTGGGAGATTGTTGGGGCTGGTGTCCTTGACAATTAAGTACAATGACTTATTAAATCTCTTTAAGGATCACAAGGGCATACTTCTGTATTATTACCAGTTGATCCACGTTTATCAATAACGGTTGGCTTGCTAGATAAGTTTGACGTTATTGTCATACGGATGGCGGTGGTCAACTGGTCCCTATACGTCACACCTATAGGACACGTTTGAGAGATGTGAAGGTATGAAAATACAGTCACATTTTGCCGGATATGACTAAACGGTTAGTCAGAGGTATTGACTATTAAATTAGTCAATAAGATGTTGAGATTATTATTTAATACGGATTAAATAATTTTAGCTAATACGGATTACATGATTAATTCGTAAATTAAATATAAACGGTTATATTTAATTAAATATTGTATTCGCATATTAATATAAACAGTTATATTAATTTGGGCAATTATACAATATCGTATTTTGTCAGACCATTATTAATATATCGACTGTATTAATATCTGATAACATGTTACGACTTATAATTATAAACCCGCGAATTATATTTAAGCAATTGGGTCGAATCACGAATTAGAATAAGGTAAGAGTGGAAAGCCCACTCCTACCCTATCTCCAATTCGGCCATATGTAGTATATAAGGAGAGTCCTTCTCCTTATATCAACTACTCTTGTTGCACTGTTTAATAAATCTCAAGGTAAAATTAGGGTTTGAGAGCATTCTTCTCCCAAAACCTCAGATCTCACATCTAAAACCTCAGGGGCTCTCCCTATATTGCAAGGCAATTGGAGAGGATTTCTAGCACACGCGGCCACGTCTCAAACTAAGTCTTGGGTGCAAGTTATAGGAGGGAATTTGCATTAATTCCTGTTCTTAGGCCTTAAGCACAAAGGACCAAAGGTTGAATTCTTTTTCTTATCCTTTTAATCTTATGACTATAAACACAACTGTATTTTTCATTATAATCCTGCAAGTTTAGGGTGAATACATGCTTTATTCCCCACAAGTGGTATCAGAGCCTTAGGCCATGAAAATTTTACTTTTGTGTTTTTCATAAGTTTTTTTAAAAAAAAAAAAGGATTTTGAAAAATCTCGTTTCTGCCGCTGCGTCGGTCGGTCGACCAGTTTTAGCGGTCGGTCGACCGCCCCTGTGTGAGTTTTCTGTTTTTTTTAAAAAACAGTTTCTTTGTGAGAAATCGTGTTCAAAAACTCGGTTTCGTGTCAGGTGGTCGGTCGACCTGTTTTTCGGGTCGGTCGACCATTCTGCAAAAAAAAAAAAAAAAAAAAAAAAAAAAAAAAAAAAAAAAAATTTTTTTTTCGTCAGGTGGTCGGTAGACCTGTTTTTCCGGTCGGTAGACCACCCCTGTAACAGAATCGTTTTTTTTTTTTTTTTTTACGAAAATAACATGTTTTATTTTCACATGGCTTAAAATAATATACTATATACGGAAATAGTGTATTATTTAGTGAAACGGTTCACCCTCGTTTGATACATATTGTTTTAAAACAGTTTAAAATAATGGATTATATGTTGGTTAAAATTGGTGATTAAAACGGTATAGTCACTTAATTTTAATCTTAAAAGGTGGTTTGGTATAAATTTGTTAATCATAATAACAGTATTATGTCACGAATGAATTTTTTTTTTGTTGATGCATTTTATTTATCGTCTTGTGAATGCCTTGAATGCTTTCAATAACGTATTTAATTTTTGCAAACGGTTGTAACTTAGTGTGGCCTTAGAAGATTGTGTCACCGTAATGAAGGGACACGATCTTGCTTGTAATTTTGAGATCTTGAATCTCCGTTTTGGGTTTTTGCCATGTAATTACTTTTGTATTTAAATTAGAATGTATCTAGGACTACTTTTGTAATTTAAATTAGTAATTTTGTAAAGACCAAAGACAAGACGGAGACCGGAAGTTCACTCCCGCTGCAAGGACCAAGATGGAACATCAAGACAAGCTTCTAGGGTCCAACGGTGGATTCCAAGTTGTTTTATGTTTTTTTTGGTAGGATAGGCCACACTAGGACTTTTATTTACGTTTATTGCATTTATCCTTATGCTTTCATCGATAATAGCTTGCATCATATTCCGCCTAAAAACCAAACCACCTATATCATGCCTGAAAACTGACTCATGTAGAGGTCTCGCGTTAGTTTTCTGTGACAATACAGATGTCACATGTCATTATAAAGCCATCACTTTATTTAATTCATTCACGCATTTGCTAGATATTAGTTCACTTAATATGAATAAATAAAAGTTGATGGGGTCTTCCTCGTATAACCAAAAATTGAGACTAGTCTTTATAAATCAGCCTCCCATGAATCCCTTCTTCGTCGGTAGGCATAATATGACCCCTTCTACGTCGGGTAAGTGGGAACAGATGATTTATTTTATCTCAACATCATGGTCACTCGATAATATTCCAGTGACTGAGATGGACTAATAGATAGGATTTACGGAAATCTATCGACCAAGAGTTCCAACGATTGGAATTAGCCAAACTGTGGGCTTATCAATATACGGAAATTGAGTCTTGGGATCGTTTATATAATTCTTGAGGGAGATCAATTATATAAATGCATGAGTCTACGAGTTTAAATTCAATTTAATATAGACTTAAAATCACAACAATAAGTTGCTTATATGGTTTTGTTTTATCTTCTTTTCAGTGTAGAACACGTTCATTAAAACTGCTGTAAAACTAAAATGGCTGGTGAAGACCCAATGCCAAGTGCCAAGCTAGCACGTGAATCCTGGCTAAAAGCCTTCATGGACTCCATGAATCAGTCTACTAGACTGAGGAATGATGGGTCAAACTTCTCTGACTGGGAGGCAGCACTACGGAATGCTGCCATTGCTGACGGAAAGCTCAAGTTCTTAACTGAGCCCATTCCGCCACACCCAGGAACTGGAGCTAGAGCCAACGATGTTCGCGCTCATAGCGACTTCGTCATGGAAGCGGGTGCGATAAAGAACGTACTCATCTATGCAATGGAATCCAATTTGCAAAGACGCTTCATAACCCATGGTGCAAACAAGATTTTCACCACGCTCACTAACGAATTCTCCAAGGCTCCGAGAATCGTTTCTTATGAGCATACCTGTCGCTTCTTTGAGGCGAAACTCCAGAAGGGCCAAGCTGTTAGCCCACATATTCTCAACATGATTGAGAATATCGAGAAACTGGAGTCCCTAAACTGCAAGATCAGTGAGAACATCATCGTTGATCGCATGCTTCATTCGCTTCATGATGGGTTCGCCCTCTTTCGGGCCAACTACTACATGAACGACATGAAGAAGACTCCTCATGAGCTCCACTCCCTTCTCGTACAGACTGAGAAGGATCTAAAGTTGAGTGGGAGTCTGAAGCAGGATGTTCTCATGATCTCAAGTAAGGGAAAAGGTAAAGGGAAGGCTAAAGCTCAGGGCGACCTAGCAGTAGGTAAGCCCAGGTTCAAGAAACCAGGATTTACTAAGAGTGGGCCAGGTGAGTCGAGCAACTCACAGGGCAAGACAAAGAGCAAGGATACAAGCAAGGAGTGTCACCATTGCCACAAGACTGGGCATTGGAGGCGCTCTTGCCCCGTGTATCGTGAGGACATTAAAGCAGGCCGTGTTACTCCTGTTGGTATGTCTTCTTCTTCTTTTATTCACATGATTGAGATTAACCATGCAAGTTGCGGAACTTGGGTACTTGATACTGGTTGTGGTTCTCATCTATGTAATCATGTGCAGGGCCTCCGAAACCAAGAACCCCTAACCAAGGGTGAGGTGGACCTGCGTGTCGGGAATGGAGCACGTGTGGCTGCAGTCTCGAAGGGAACATACGTAATCCAGCTTCCAAGTGGATTCGAGTTATTTTTGTATAACTGTTATTATGTTCCTAGTTTATCCAAAAACATTATTTCAGTTTCTGCACTTGACAAACTCGGATTTTCATTTGTAATAGAGAATAATAGCTGTATTTTCTCTTTGCACAATATGATTTATGGCAAGGCAGTTTCCATGAATGGAATTTATGTTTTAGATCAAACTACCGAGATATTACATGTGAATAATAAAAGAATAAAGGTAGGTGACAAAGATCAAACTTACCTATGGCATTGTCGTATGGGACACATAAATGAGAAACGCGTAAAACAGCTCATACAGAATGGAGCTATATCGCCCTTTGATTTCGAATCATATGGCACGTGTGAATCATGTCTCATCGGCAAAATGACTCGTATTTCCTTCAAAGGTGTTGGAATGCGCGCTGCCGACCTATTAGGACTCATACATACGGACGTATGTGGCCCTATGTCGATCAACGCACGAGAAGGCTATAGGTATTTCATCACTTTCACGGATGATTTGAGTAGATATGGCTATGTCTACTTGATGAAACATAAAAGTGAATCCTTTGACAAGTTCAAAGAATACCAGAATCGGGTACAGAACCAGCTGGGTAGAAAGATTAAAGCACTACGTTCGGATCGTGGTGGTGAGTATCTTTCACACGAGTTTGATCAACACCTAAAAGACTGTGGGATCGTGCTACAGTTATTGACTCCACCTGGAACACCACAATTAAATGGTGTGTCCGAACGGAGAAATCGAACTTTACTTGATATGGTTCGATCCATGATGAGTCACACCGTTGTGCCTGATTCATTATGGGGCTATGCTCTTTTGTCAGCCGCTCTAATACTTAACCGAAGTCCGTCTAAAGCTGTTGACAAGACTCCATTCGAGCTATGGAAGGGAACGGTCCCTAACTTGTCCTTTATTCGGGTTTGGGGCTGCGAGGCTTATGTCAAGTGGAGACACGAGGATAAGCTCGGCCCTCGATCGGTCAAGACATACTTTATAGGCTATCCAAAGGGAACGTTGGTCATTACTTCTACTCGCCTACCGAACAACGTGTTTTTGTTGCGGCTAGTGCGACGTTCTTAGAGAAAGAATTTCTCGAGAACAAGTCGAGTAATAGAACCTTCGAGTTATCGGAGGTTCAAGAACCAACTATAGAGCAACCATTGGAGGAAACAGTTCCTTCAACCGAGGCTGCGATAGATATTCCTGAGGAACCTAGGAGGTCGGGAAGAGTCTCTATTCCACCGGACAGATACATTGGTATGGTCGAGGAACACGATACAGATGACGTCTTACTCCTAGAGGGTAATGAACCCACAACCTATAAAGGTGCCATGACCAGTTCTGACTCAAAGCTATGGCTAGAAGCCATGCAATCCGAGATGGACTCCATGTATGAGAACAACGTGTGGGATCTTGTGGACCTACCTGCAAAGGTACGTCCCCTTCAATGCAAATGGCTTTACAAGATAAAGCATGCCGTGGAAGGACAACAAGATATCCATAAGGCTAGACTAGTTGCTAAAGGTTTCACTCAAGTGCCAGGCTTGCACTATGATGAGATCTTTGCACCCGTAGTCATGCTACGTTCCATTCGGATTATCTTAGCGATCGCCGCATTTCATGACTATGAAATATGGCAAATGGACGTTAAAACCGCCTTCTTAAACGGTTATTTGGAGGAAGAGTTGTACATGGTACAACCCGAGGGTTTTATCGATCCAGCACATCCTAAGAAAGTTTGCAAGCTTAAGCGTTCCATCTATGGACTTAAGCAAGCATCGCGGAGTTGGAATCATCGCTTCGACCAAGTGATAAAAGAGAATGGGTTCATTCGATCAGTCGAGGAACCATGTCTCTATATCAAGTCGAGTGGGAGCAAGATTGTATTCCTAGTACTGTATGTCGATGACATACTCTTGATTGGGAATAACATACCTCTCTTATCTTCGGTTAAAGCATGGTTGAAAAACCATTTCCAGATGAAAGATCTGGGAGAGGCACAAAGAATTTTGGGCATCCGTATCTACAGGGATAGATCACGACGGATGTTGTCTCTCAGTCAGGAGTCTTATATAGAGAAGATTCTAGAGAGATTCAGTATGACGAACTCCAAGAAGGGGTTCCTTCCTATGACTCCTGGGCTTCACTTGAGCAAGACTCAAGAAGCTAAGTCAGTGGAAGAGAAAGAGCGCATGAGTCGGATTCCTTATGCTTCGGCAATAGGATCGATCATGTATGCCATGATATGCACACGTCCTGACGTTGCATATGCATTGAGTATGACAAGTCGATTCCAAGCTCATCCAGGTGAACAACACTGGATGGCCGTGAAAAACATTCTTAAGTACCTACGGAGGACTAAAGATTGGGGATTGACTTTTGGAGGCGACTCAACGCTCTGCGCCACGGGTTACGCAGATGCTAGCTTCCAAACAGATCGAGATGACTCGAAATCTCAGTCTGGATTTGTCTTTACTCTTAATGGTGCTGCTGTCAGCTGGAAAAGTTCTAAACAGAGTGTTACAGCAGATTCTACAACTGAGTCCGAGTACTATGCCGCCTCGGAAGCAGCTAAGGAAGCAATATGGATGCGTCAATTCTTACAAGGACTTTCAGTAGTGCCTAGTTCGAATGACCCAATCACCGTCTATTGTGACAATAGCGGTGCCATCTTCCAAGCTAAGGAGCATAAGTCTAGCAGCAAGGCTAGGCATGTACAACGGAAAGCTCATCTAATCAGAGATTACGTGGAGCAAAAGGAGATTTTTATTGAAAAGATCGCTACGGATGACAACATAGCCGATCCTCTCACAAAAGCATTACCACGTGATAAGCATGAAGGGCACATTCATTCCATGGGAATTGGATGTGTTCCTAAGTTCTAGTACTCTTTTATGAATTCATGTCATAATTCATTTTCTCGTGTACTCTATTCAACCTTATTGTTATGATATAAAATGTTTTGTTTTTCATGTGGAATTGTACGCCAATTTTGAACACCACAAAGTGAACTGATTAACATTACATCGTTTTGGTCCTTGATTACCCACTTGAGCTGATAACTCAGGTAATCATTTTGTGACGTTGGTTGATGGTGGGTTCAACGAGCCATAAGTCACGTGGATGACTGACCAATCACAAAGGCGAGTTATACGAATATCTCGTAGGACACCCCGTGACAACGTTATGGAGTCCTAAATGTTTCTAACATTGGGTGCCAGGTCGTGGATAGGACCTCCATAGTGTTCCTTAGAGTCGAGTCTTTTGACTTTCAACTGTTTCTTGAGATTAAGACAGATTTTGGGTAACTTTGGTTTCTTTCCCACGGTCACCGTAACAGGGGCCAAGAGGATTTTTTCTGGGTTATTTCATGCTGGGCGATATCGGCAGGATTCGAGTTGAGGGAAATATCCAAACCCTTATCAGGATTTTATCATTTCTCAGGGCCACTCGAGGAGTAGTAACTGAAATGCATGGCCATGCTCGAATACAGATTCGTTTTATCAGTTAAGTTACTCTCTAGTCGGGGAAACCACTCTTGATACAGATCGCTTGTGAGATACGACCTTTGCGAATGCGGATTTGCAAATTGTCTTACATTGAGTGGGAGAAATTTTAAAAGGATATGAGATTCGGTTATCGCACCTACACTTGTACGGACAAGTGGGAGTTTGTTGGAGATTGTGTCCTCCACATGTAGTGTGATAACGTCATTGCACATACCCTTGTACGGACAAGTGGGAGATTGTTGGGGCTGGTGTCCTTGACAATTAAGTACAATGACTTATTAAATCTCTTTAAGGATCACAAGGGCATACTTCTGTATTATTACCAGTTGATCCACGTTTATCAATAACGGTTGGCTTGCTAGATAAGTTTGACGTTATTGTCATACGGATGGCGGTGGTCAACTGGTCCCTATACGTCACACCTATAGGACACGTTTGAGAGATGTGAAGGTATGAAAATACAGTCACATTTTGCCGGATATGACTAAACGGTTAGTCAGAGGTATTGACTATTAAATTAGTCAATAAGATGTTGAGATTATTATTTAATACGGATTAAATAATTTTAGCTAATACGGATTACATGATTAATTCGTAAATTAAATATAAACGGTTATATTTAATTAAATATTGTATTCGCATATTAATATAAACAGTTATATTAATTTGGGCAATTATACAATATCGTATTTTGTCAGACCATTATTAATATATCGACTGTATTAATATCTGATAACATGTTACGACTTATAATTATAAACCCGCGAATTATATTTAAGCAATTGGGTCGAATCACGAATTAGAATAAGGTAAGAGTGGAAAGCCCACTCCTACCCTATCTCCAATTCGGCCATATGTAGTATATAAGGAGAGTCCTTCTCCTTATATCAACTACTCTTGTTGCACTGTTTAATAAATCTCAAGGTAAAATTAGGGTTTGAGAGCATTCTTCTCCCAAAACCTCAGATCTCACATCTAAAACCTCAGGGGCTCTCCCTATATTGCAAGGCAATTGGAGAGGATTTCTAGCACACGCGGCCACGTCTCAAACTAAGTCTTGGGTGCAAGTTATAGGAGGGAATTTGCATTAATTCCTGTTCTTAGGCCTTAAGCACAAAGGACCAAAGGTTGAATTCTTTTTCTTATCCTTTTAATCTTATGACTATAAACACAACTGTATTTTTCATTATAATCCTGCAAGTTTAGGGTGAATACATGCTTTATTCCCCACAGGAGATAATCATTGACCCGATATAAACCCTTAGAGGATCCCTTTGCCTTCAAAAATTCCTGAAAAGCAATACCATATCCACTTTTAACCGTATACACCCCATTTCTATTATACTGTAATGCCATGATGGCCTACTCTGCCTCCTCACTTCACTAATTGACGTCGCCATTATCCTCCTAGCATCATTTTCCTTAAAAAGGAGGTTTATCAACTCCTCATTCCAGTGACGGCCATTATCCAATTTAAAATCCGCCATCTTCATATTCATCGAAAAACTCATGTCCCTTTCCAACAGTTCATCCTTTGGCTCTGGTATATCTCCCCCCACCCACCTGGTTGTCCAAATATTAAAATTTGAGTCCAATCCTAGTTTCCAGCTCATTCTTTCCTCAATAAACCTTAACCCATACGAGATACTCCTTTGTGCCCACGATCCATAATTTTTCCTGTGCCTATATACTTGGACTTCATCATATTTTCCGACTTCACATTTTCCCCTAAAAACCTTTACAAAATACGAATCTTCATTATTGACTAAGCGTCAAGCCTGTTTAGCAAAAAAAGCCTTATTAAAGCATCAAATCTCTAAAAAAACCAAGCCCCCCTCACTTTTTGGTAGTCCCAGGAATTTCATACTACACCAGTGAATAAGTCCCCCCGATCTACACCCAGTCCACCAAAAATGTGACAATAAAGAATTAATTCTTTTTGCCACCCTTACCGGGCACTATGAAGACCGATAGAAAGTAATTGGAAAGAGTCGATAAAACCGAGTTGATCAGAGTGATTCTACCCGCCGGTGAAAGAAAAATATCATTCCATAAAGATACCCTTTGTATCACTTTATCAATCATACCTTGGAAAAAATTATTTCTACCACCTTGGAGATCCGTTGAATCCCCAGGTATTTCCCAATACCTTTGTTATTCCTCACGTTCAAAATCCTCAACGTGAATTGCACCTGTCTCAAGTTCATATTAGGACTAAAAACAATACCTGACTTTTCTTCATTTAGGACTTGCCCCGAAAACAGACAAAACTCCTTTATAATTGATGCCATATTCTGTAAACAGAATATCCTTATTTTCCGAAAAGAAAATAGCATCATCCGCAAAGAAAAGGTGAGTCAGTCTTTCCGTGTCTTTTGCCAGGCTAAGCCCCTTCAAAAGTTTCCGTTCCTACGCATATCTCACATTTTCCGATAGTACTTCCATACAAAACACGAACAAAGGGGGGGGGGACAGAGGATCCCCTTGCCTTAGTTAATTAATTTGTGTTTAATTTATAATTTCGGGTTAATTTAGTGCTAGATTTCGAAAATTTTAATGTATTGTGGAAAGATGACGACATTCATCATCTATTCATCCCCTCCATGGACAAGACCATGACATGTAACATCTGTCCATGGAGGAATGATGAATATTTTCATCTCCTCCATGGACAGACGTTGAGTGTCTTGGTCTTATCCATGGAGGGGATGAAGACATTCATCATTCAACCATTGATGAATGATGAATGTCTTTATCCCCTCCATGGACAAGACCATGACATTCAACATTTGTCCATGGATGAGAGGAAGATATTCATCATCCATTCATGGACAGACGTTGAATATGGATGGATGATGAATGTCTTCATCTACTCCATGGACAAGATCACGACATTCAACGTTTGTTCATTGAGGAGATGATGAATTTCTTCATCTCCCCATGGAGACATTTTAATTTTCTTTTTTTAAAAAAAAAATCTTTTATTTTCTGCATTTTTACGTAATTTATTACTTTGTCTTCCGTTTAACGTAATGTATTTGCTTTAATTTAACACTTTTTAATTGTGTGATTTCACTTTTTTAATTGTGTGTCAATGCTCGAACGAATCATATTCAATGCAAAAAAATTATTTGTTAACATATAATTTTAAGATTAAACATAATACATTATGTTAAACGGGAGACAAAGTAATAAATTACGTAAAAATGGATAAAATAAACGATTTTAATTTTTCTTAAAGTGTTTTCATGTAGGAGATGAAGATATTCATCATTCCTCCATGGACAGATGATAAATGTTTTCATCCCCTCCATGGTCTAGACCCCGACATTCAACATCTGTCCATGGATGGATAATGAATATCTTCATCTCGTCCATGGACATTAATGGAATGTCTTCATCCCCTCCATGGACAATACCATGACATTCAATGTTTGTCCATGGTCGAGATGAAGATATTCATTATCCATCCATTGACCGACGTTGAATGTCGGGGTCTAGCCCATGGAGGGGATGACGACATTCATCATCCATCCATGGATGGATGATGAATGTCGTCATCCTTCCGCAATGCATTTTTATTATCGAAATCTACCAGTAAATTAACCCGAAACTATAAATTAAACACAAATTAATTAACTACGATGTTAAGAAGTTGATAATTAACTGAAAAATGTTTAGATTTGATTCTGTCATGAAAATTAGTGAGTTGAGATGATTTTTGTGGTTTTTATGTTTTCGGTATTTCATGAATTTATCGGGTTTTTCATGAATTTCAGAGAAAATTTTTAGAGAAAGAAAATGTTCGCAAAATCTCCAAGAGTATTTTTGTTTTTTATGAAAAATGCCGACTACATTTACTAACCCCCCTTAGTTAATGGTTTTGGGGTCCATTTAACAATTAGATAATACAGTAGAACCTTTGCCGAGGTTGGTTCTTAAAAATCGACTTTGTTAAAGAAGTGAGGTGAGGACGATGTGGCTAGAAAGAAACCCATTTTTTGTTCCTAGATTTAGTCCTAGCCATTCAAATAAATGACTCTCGCGATCAATGGGTAAACCAAAGATGTTGGTTGACCAAAGGGTAAATGTTTTGTTGGAAATAGGGATGTAAATGGAGCGGGGCGGTGTGGAAGTAGGCTTTCCGTACCCGTACCCATCAAGAAAACCCTGTACCCATCCCCGCCCCACCACCCCGTGGCGGGTACAAGTTTCCAAAACCATCCCCGTCCCACCACCCATGCCCGTACAAGTTTTCAAAACCATCCCCCCACCTACCCATTAACCCGCTATACCATAAATTTTTCCGATCTTTTTTCGTACAAGCTGGTTTAATCACTATTAATTTCTATTTTCAGGAGTTTGTTTATATAATTTTAGCTATTTATCAAAAAAGTTGGTAAAATACTTTATAAAATAGTTATTTTTAACATTACGTCTTAATTATAACAAAATAATATTTGTAAAATTATCGTTATAATAATTGGCGGGTAGGCGGGTATGAAGTGGGTAACACGCAAAAACCATCCCCGCCCCACTACCTATGGCGGCTACAATTTTCGTACCCGACCCCGCCCAACCACCCGCCAAAGCTTTACCCGTCCCCGCCCCAACTGGGTGGGTGCGAGGCGGTATCCACTTATACCCGCCCCAATGACATCCCTAGTTGGAAATCCCTTTAATCGGACATTCAAACTTGTTCGCATATTTAGGGTTCGTTTAGATTGAGAGAATTGGAGGGGAAGGGAGGGGAGAAATTTATTTTCCTTTGTTTGGATACAATTTATGGAGGGAAGAAAATGAAAGGGGAAGTAAATGAGGGGTTTTAATTTCTCTCTGTCATAACAAACTAAAATCTTTTCATAAGAGACAAGATTTGGAGAGAAAACTTTATTTGAATTTTCATTTAATTATGCAAACACATATTTTCATGGATAGTTTCCCTCCATTATACCATCTCCCTCCTTGCTGCTTCCTTCCCTTCCATTTTCATCTCATCAATTTTGTTATCTAAAGAACCACAATTCATTTTCCCTCACCTCCCCTCCCTTCCCCCCACTCCCCTTCCCCTCCATTTCCCTCCTAAAATTGTATCCAAACAGAGCCTTAGCGGCCTCTACCAAGTCAATAGTTTAAGTGAAGAGTGTCGATGTACGAAGATGAAATACAAATACCTTATTAAACCCACATGTCAGCTATTTCCAAATCATTTAAATGAAATTTAAACTTTGGTCAAAGTTGTTTTATTAAGGGTAACATTATCAGTAAGACTCACCAAAGTTTTAAGGCTCTGCCACATCAACTTTCCATTAACTTTTATTATTATTCTATTGTTCAGACCCACTTCAGATTCACCTCAGACTATATACATTATCCGTCAGACCCACCTCATACTCTACTTTCCCACTACACTTTTCTTATAGGATTTTAGATAAAAAGGAAAATAATAATATTTTAACACGTGGTAGCCATTTATTGGTTGTCGTTTATAAAACGGTGGGGTCAAGACTTTTGTAGAGTCTTAAGTTGAGTCTTCGATTTCCAAGACTCTACTTAAGACTTTGTCAAGAATTGAGTAGATTATTGGGGGGTTTTGAGTGAATCTTAACTCAAGACTTATGTGAGTCTTGTCTCAAGACTACCAATAATGTTATCCTTAGAATGTGAGTTTAATTAGAAAAAATAGAAGAATAAATATACAAAAGAAAACGAAAAAAACAAGTTACAACTTCTATCCCAACAATTTAGTAGGTAATATCACTAAGACGATAAAGCTTTCCGTTATGAGTTTTAAAACCAATGCATTTCTGGAGTTTGAACTCAAGACCTCTAGTTAAACTAGAATAGCAAGAGGCTTTACAAGGATTTGGGTGTCGGGTGCATAAAATTAACAAAATTACAAAAATAGCGAATTATTGGTTTTGACAATGGAAAATATGGATCTAACATAATAACTTTATACTACGTATTTGATTATGTAAAATATACATAACACAAATGGTTAAAAAAACATTGAATAAAAAATGTTTATTAAAAGTATTAAATCCTGGTAAATACGGAGTATGTACTTTATTTACACAAATTTACATTGTACTTATTTTATATAAATATAAGGTGTGAATTTACCAATTACACCCCGTTGTAAACACTCCTAAGAACAACCCCTAATCAGTTGGAGTTAGTTTTGTGTACGACTTTTTTTACAATAATATACTCATAAAAAAGTCCAAGCACATCCCCATTCATGGGTAAAAGTAGTTAATAAAACATTTCGTTTCCAATAAATTTAATTTGTATAAAATCGTCATATACAAATATTTTTTCCATCAGTTGATCTAAGTGCTCATAATTTTTGTTACATGGATATTTAACTAGTTAAGCGATGTCTCAACTACTTAAGTGATGTTATATTATCTCAATATTTCCTTTCTCATTGGTTTTTCTCAAAAATCAAAATAACATTCTATGTAAAAATATTACAACAAATAGTTTAATAACACATTCAAATTTTATTTTTGTCTTTTATACCACATTTGACCCTCTTAAATGGATAATCTTATTTCAAATAAGCATTTGAATTTATAGAGATTTTTCATCGAGTATATATTACTATTTTAAGGGTTTTAAAAATGACCATCAATTCTAGATATCCTTTAATTTCATAGTGGTCAACATATCTATTTTTATTTTTATGTGAGACATCTTGCACAAATCTTGTATAAACACTTTTCACAAAGATAGTTTTGTTAAATAAACAATCATATTCAATTTTTATTGATTAATGTGGCTAATCACTAATCAAGGTCCTTTATTTGAGCACTACTAATACACATGATATAATTGTTTAGATATAGATAGATAACTAAAAGTCCAATACAAATACCCTAATGCATTATAGATAGGACAAGTGTGAGACAATGGCTAAGAGTGTGGGACGAGACAACTTAAGGATTTGGACATATTTGTGCCTTTCTAATGGACAATCTTTTATCTTCTTGGCTTATTATGCATGACTAATTACGCATTTAGGTGCTATAATTAGGGTACCTTTGTATTTTATTTGCTAAATGAATTCGTAGCTTGTACGGTTGCATTCCCTTAAGATAAAGTATCATCAAGCTTATCCTTAAGAGACTAATTAGACTCAATCAACCATTTAAAAGAGAATCACACAAAAAGAAATGGCCATGATAGCAAAGTGTTAAATTGAATCTATAAAATAGCCAATTTGCCAATGATTGGAGATGATTTGTAAGATGGATTCTATTTTGTTCATGTTTTATGTGGTCATTGGGTTGTCACGGAGTTTAGCATGTCACACTTTAAAATTTATTTTCATATTAAATCAATTTGGAAGTATCATCAGCCAAATTTTTTTTTTTTTTTGAATAGAATCGATTTACAAATATATGATCTAATTACTTTATTAGTCTAATGTTTCCCAAATTTTTATGTATGCGGTATTATGTTGAGTAATTCTCAAAATTATTTTACAATAAAACCATATTTGAAATAATTTTTTACCCTTCTTAAAGGAACATTGTAGTTTGTGCACCTTATTTTGTAGGGGTGGAGAAGTAAACTAACACATGGTTTTACAATAACAATTGTATAAAACTGCTTTATGTAAGAATTTGGTAAGATTAAATCTCTCATATTCATACATGCCAAAGCACATAACCTCATAATCTCAATCATTTATTCAAAAATAGATTCCAAAATACCTTTCTTAAAGAAAACCTAATGAAAATGGTCAATGGTGGCATGAAAAGGAGTGATAACATCGCAATATGGAGGAATGAACCGATGAGGTGGGGAAAGGGGTGAGATGGAGTGGCCGTCCTGGTGTTGAAAGGGATGTATCCATAGGCGGCCGAAAGAAAAATGGAAGGGGTTGAAAAATGAGGAGAGATATGTCAAAATTATACTCCCTTCGTCTAGATTATTTGTCTACCTTTGGTTTAAAGACACATGAAAGAAGAGCAGGTCAATTATCAAATGACAAGTTGATCAAATTGAGTGTAAATAATCAAATTACTCATTAAAACATTCATATATAGAAATGTACAATTAACCGAGACACAAAAAATGAAATAAGTAGATAAATGACCGGGTCAAAGGGAATACTAAATATTATTTTATAATATTAAATATAGTTGAATAAAAATCGCATGTAATTTTAAATTAACTAAAAAAACACACAAGAATTTTTCAACAAGAAAGTTGGATAGTTTTTACTCCTATAAGAAGGTTTTATACAAACATTGATGTAAAACCACAAGTTAATTATATTAGAGTAATTATCTATAGTGGTGAAATTTAGTGGTTAAAACTTGGAGAAATAGGAACATACATCAGATGTATTACCTCTTATTTTTTTAGTTTTTGAACATTTGAATATTTTTCGCAATTACTTTTTCATATACGGATTTTACTCTTTCACATACATTTTTTCATGAATTTTCCTTGATATACCCTTTTACCTAAACCTAAGTAAACCAACTTTTCACATACTTTAATTTCCTCTCAATTTTCCCCCGAAAATTTAATCTAATTGTTCCAAGAACATAAACAATGGATCCTAATTCTCCAATTTTTTAAACAATTTAGCTGTTTATCAATTACTAATATGTTTTAGTGAGTTTCATTTATTTTTTCATTATTTTATGCAATTATATAATAAGATTAAATAAGGATTTATGGTTGGTGGTAGTATTTTGATGGCTATTTGCGTTGGTTAGGATGGTTCATGGAGGTCGCGGGTGTGAGTGGGTGAATTTGCAGCTGGTCCGGTTGTTGAGTTTGGTGGTTGAGTCCGTAGGTCGGTAGGTGGTGCAAGTCTGGTGGGATGCGTGGTGCGATTACGGGCGGGTATAGGTGGGTCAACCAACAAGTGGTTTGGTGGTGAGATTTCGGTGGGTTAGTGAACAGGTGCTCTGACGGGAAGGTGGTAAACGGAAGTTGAAAAGTAGGTTAATTTGTCCGTGGATATGCTCCTGTTTCTTTCTTCTTCTTTTTATGGTTTTTTACTAAAATAATTATAACTAGCGGGAGAAGGAGTTGCCGAGGTCGACCGATGAATAGGCCGACTGGAGGGGGGAGGTGAACGGAGGTAATGCTGGGTTATTAAGGAAGAAAAAAATTAATTGGGTAAGGAAAGAAAAAATGACAAGGATAAAATTGTAAAAGACGTATGTGAAAGAGTAAAATTCGTATGTAAAAAAGCACGACCCATATTTTTTTGAGCTTATTACCTTAAACTTTACACAAATTCTCATTGTAGACGGAGGGTATCCGTCACAAGGAAAAGACGGATACCATTTTGGCTCACAAAATGCCCATTTAGAGGAGAGAGGAAAGCGGGGTGTCCCACCTTGTCCCCCTATTCATTTTGTGAGTGTCATTATCCTTCTCTCCACCCGACCCGTCACAAGCAAGACTAACATAAACTTTTTTTGTTTATAGGTATTTTTTGAGCTTACCTCAAACTTTATTTGTTTTTGAGTATATGAATATTTTTTTGAGTTTATTAGGTCAACTTTATTTATTTTTGAGCATATGTGTATTTTTTCTGAGCTTATTAAGATTTATAAGTTAGATTTTAATTTTTTTTCGTTAAAATTAAAATATAACTAAGTTTATATGTAATATTTTTGAGTTTTCTTGTAAGTTTTTGAGTTTAATGTTTTAATAACTGAACTCATAAACTTTATAGGAATACTCATAATTTTTAAAACAAAACTCAAAAGCATTATTAAAAATGCTCAAAAACTCTAAAATTAGTGGTGGTACATCAAATGTATGATCCTCCTGAAATTCTCAGGAGGCCGAGTTCAAATTTCCTCAAGAGCAAAATCTCGTGAAACATTCTTGGTCCGAATTCAGACCTTATAAATTTCGAACCTTTCACCCATAGTAAGTTATTTGTTAGTTTTACGTGTAAAACCGCTTTGCATGCGAGAAAGTAATAGAGCAATTCTCCTAAAAGCATTGGGCCGGGCTTGAACTAGTTAATGAGGTGCAATACTATGATTGCCTAAATAATAACTCCACCCATTTTAAGCCCATCTCGGCCTACTAGCGTACTCGAGCACCTCTATACTAAACCCGCTATCTCTTCTCAAGTTGTCCAAAAAATCCCCAAATTCTAGGGTTTATCTCTACACCAGAGCACCGAAAACCCTAGAACAAACAAATCGCCATCGCCCCGTAGAAAAAAATGGGAGGAAAATGCCCGCATAGGAAAGTGAGTAAGCGAAGGTACTCCCACAAATCTAAACGTCGTTCCAAATTTGAACTGATGGGAGACGACGCCGTTTACGACACCCTCAAGAAAATTGAAAATGGCGAAGGGAAGCCATTGCCGGTCGATGAAGATTTGCCTGGTATGGGTCAGTATTACTGTCTTCACTGTGATCGTTACTTCGCCGATGTTACCGTTAGAGACGAGCACTTCAAAACTAAGCGCCATAAGAAACGGTATGCTAGTTTTAATTTTAGTACTGTCTTTTGTTTTATTTTGATTGTTTGATGATTGTTTACGTTAGTTTGTTTCGTTTTTTGTCTGTGTTGGTGTTTGATTGCTGTGAGGGAGAGTTAGTGACGGAACCAGGATTCGTAGTTAGGAGCTAAGACGGAGATGGGAAATTAGTCGAATCGTTCCATGAGTGGGAACTGGGTAGGGTTGGTTAAAGCCGACCAGACTACATGATTTTGGGATGAATAGAACTATAAAAGTGAGGTACATCTTATTGACAAGACGAGGTTTCGTAGTTAGGGTCTAAGGCGGATATGGGAATTTAGTAATGCGGAGTAACTTCAAATATAAATGAAAAATATTGAATAAATTTTTTTTTTCGTTTGTTCGTTCATTAGTTTAGGGAGCTGGACTAGTCCCCTCAGTCCATGGCTAATAGTATTAGCGTAAGTTGAACCGACCCTATTAAATTAGGGCTGGTTAAGGTGCAGTGGTATTTTAGTCATGGGAAAATCAGCCTCCTGAGAGACCATCTTTCATTGAAATAGTGTGAAACAAAGCGTACAAGCTTATCATGAGACTATCTATGAACTAGTGTTTGGTTATTCATGTGTTCAATTGAAGGGATAATATGAGTTGCATGGTAGATTGATGGTTTGGAGTTATTGGTTACTTTTCCAACCCTTTCAATAGACAGGTTTAACTTGAAAAGCATGAATCATTGGACATACTAAGTTTGAGCTAAATGATTCTGGACCAACACAGATTCGCAACTGACATGACTAATTTGTAATTGGTGTATACCTAGTGTTTTTTTTGCAACACGAGTTTAATTTGGACCATAGTCACAAAACTCTATTTTACTGTAGTTCTCTTTGTTTTCTTGTTGGAGGTTCTTGGTTGTGATTAGTGAGGTGGTGACAATGTGCAACATAATTTTATTTGGTTATGTTGGTGCAAGATATTTTCACGTTTCAGATATTATTGCTCACTCAAGTTGAAATAAAATTGATCTCTAGGACGAAATTTAAGTCAAGTAGCTATATAGGCAATTTTGATTATAATGTTAATGAAAGAATGAGGAATTCGTAAGTCTAAAACTGTTTTGCATTTGTCTTCCTTGGAAGAGTGTGCTTTTGCTTTATGACAGTACTATCGATAACTATAACTTTCTTACTGTAGTAGCACCATCCGCAACCACCACCAACTCACCAAGCCTAATTATAAGGGTGGGGTGATTAGTGATAGGGGTGGAATGGTTATCGATAGGGAGGTAATGGTGTCTATATGGGTGAGATTTGTTCCCCTACTAAATTTATCGACCTTGTCTCCCTTATTTACATCCCGATTTGCGCTTTGAAATGATAAGACGTCTTTCTTTTTCTACTTCATCCTTACTACGAAGACAATAGAGCAAATGCTTGTCACTTGTAGTAGCTTTGTTTTACTGGTTAACAATATAAGCAAGTAATTTTATTAATGTTATATGAGAAAAGAAATAGCATTTGGTCATATTTATTACTTTCAAACCTTCTAGGAATTTTATCCTGGTCTAGAAATTGAATTTAAACACCTTTGAACCCTTGATTTCTCGATGACATTGCGAATAACACTTTCTCATGTTTAGAACTTAATCTGTTTACAAGAGTTCAACTTTTTTTAACAAAATGATTATTTTACCTACTTTTCTACTTACTCTAGTTTCTTATTTTCTAATAAACTTGCTTATGCCTAATCTTTCGACGAAAAAACAAACAATTGATACGTTTTTTACTTGTCAAATCTTCACTTAGCTTATCCAAGATGTCGCTTGGACCAACCATGTTAGCGTTTGTTGATTTTCAATAAACTTGCTTATAACTATTGAATTTTCTTTTTTTTTTTTTCGATATTTTCAATAACAAGATTTAGGGGGTGTTTGGTTTGTTACTTTGGAATGGAATGGAATGGATTTAGGGCATTCAAGTGTTTGGTTGGGTGATTTTGGAATGGAGTTAGATACCCAATGGATTCTAACTCCACCCTAACCCCTTGGAATCCCATACCCACCCTCCCCCATTGGATTCAATCTCCATTCCCCTCTTCTATAACTTATGGTGAACCAAACAAGATTTTGAGAGTATGGATTTAGAATCTCATACCCCCATGGTATCAAACTCCATTTCATACCATTCCGACTTGTTGAACCAAACGACCCCTTAATGGTTACATAAAAAATATTGGGCAAATCAATGAAAGATATAATATGGGTGCGCAGTGATATACTCATGATAATATTTTTATAAATTAAGACTAAGATATTATTATATAACACAAGTTAAGCCGAGTCAATGTTAGCTTGACTTGACTTGGCTTGGCAAGTTATCGGAGCTGACCTCAAGGTTTCATCTCATTATCACCCTTAAGCACAATACTTGAATTTTGAAATCTACATAAGAAACATGTAGTTAGGGTATCGTTGATTTAGCACAAACTAGTTTGAACTATGTAGCTTTTAATAATTAAAAGATAGGGAGCAAATACTTACACAGTGTTGTTTTTGATGTCACTGAGAACCTTTGTCTACTTAGGACACTTGGTCGATGCAACGAGGGTGAAGTTTCACAAATCTCTCGTATACTAAGAAAGAAGAGAAAAAGTTGTCATTATTATTTTGGATGAGGAAGAAATTGGGGATAGAAATGAGCAAGATTGTGATTCATGGGGTCTAGGATATACCATTCCCTCTTAGGGCTTCGATTTGTTTCTTCATCGTTCAAAATAATTCGTTGTTGCAGTTGTAAAATGTGCAATGTTTTTAATGGGACTTCCAACTTTTTCATGGAAGAGCCATATAATCTTTCATTACTCTTTACATCATTTCATGATTTTATTAGCCGTTAAAAATCAACGTTAGGTGAACCCAGAAATTAAATCATCCGTGTTATATCAAAATTTGTTATGTGTCTTTCAAGAGAACCTTTGTTTACTTGGACACTTGGTTGATGCAACGAGGTCGAAGTTTCGCAAATCTCTCGTTTACTAAGAAAGAAGAGAAAAAGACGTCGTTATCATTTCAAATGAGGAAGAACATAGGGATAGAAATGAGCAAGATAGTGATTCATGGGGTTTAGGATATACCATTCCCCTCTTAGGGCTTCGATTTGTTTTTTATCATTAAAAATCATTCGCTGTCGCAGTTGTAAAATAAATGTGCAGCGTTACTGTTATTGTAGTCGACTTCCAACTTTTTCATGGAAGAGCCATATAATCTTCATTATTCATTACTTCATTTCATGATTTTATTAGCCGTTAAAAATCAACTTTAGGTGAACCCACAAATCAAATCATGTGTGTTATATCAAAGTTTGTTAGCAGATGTAGATTATTGGCGTTCATTTTGTACGAAGTTATGAACCTATAAGCTTTTGGTGAACTCCTCACACATTCTTTTGACATATTAATAGATTTTATTTGTGTCGAACACCAAATTACGCAACACTAATGTAAAGCGTGCCATGGTCCTCTTAGCTATGTAAAGTATGGAAGTTGTTTTCCACTGTATGTTTGTCGTTTCATCAATCTATGTTATACAATTGGAGCCCATAAATTCTAGTATCTAAGTACATCTCAACATATGATATGTACCATTCATTTCCTCATAAGTGTCATCTATTTGGATTGTTAGAAACTCACTTCTTGGTGAATCCTAAACTAAATTACAAAAGGATTTAATTGTTATTCCTATTTAGTGAATTTACAACATTTTTTTTTTTTTGGCGAATTAAGTGGATTCGCAAAATTCCATCTAGGCTAAAGCTTCCCAGTCTATTGTCTTCGTTACACTTGATCTTGATAGGTTAGGAGAGTTAAAGTGTGGAGTTGTCTTCGTCACGCTTAATATGTCTAGGAGAGTTAAAAGTGTGGAGGTTTAGTTGCTCCTCTTGCGTGGATTCTATAGTAAAAATGCACATTCAGCTTGTTTACCTTAATAATTTGTGGAGAATTACTCGTATTAGTGTATTACAATTTACAATGTTTGTCCCAGTGGATAGGAAGATCTATCTTTTACATGATGACTATTTTTTTTTTGTGTTTCAATATTTATTTTGTTGTCTATTTTGCTTCATTTTTTGAGAACATTTGTCCCAAGCCGTTCATTCAAATTGTGACACCTCTTTATCCCAATTGCTTGTAACTAGGAGGGCATTATTAAATAAGTGTTGTTTTGGATTGTGTTTGATTGGAGGATTTGGAAGGAAAGGGATTTAGAGGGATGTGAATTTCTTTGTTTGGTTTAGACTATGTTCATCTATGAGCTACCTTAACCTAGGTCACCGACAAATCTATTACAATTATATTCATAACCTACTTATATTACCTATCTCATTTCTTTGAAGATTATCAATAACCACTCTACCCAACATTAATAAAATAAATGGACCTGTAGAAAACAAAGCTGTAGTAACATACTAACATATATGAATCTGATTTCCAGCAAGTGGGTGGCTTCTTTTGTTTTTTAAGAAGAAAAATCATAGAAAGGTGCCTAGTGGCATCATGAGGTGGGCAACAAAGTCGTTAACCATGGTTGTCCGAGGACCAAAATCCTCAACTGGTCATGTAATTTTACCATTGTTCCATTATTTTTTTGAGTTTTTTAATCCTTGACCGATCACTATGTTCTTTGATGAACATCGTCTTAGCCAAATGAAGCTGGAGTCATTTGGAGGGATGGAAAATGGATCCCTCCATTTCCGTCCTCCAAGGCAAATTGTTTACCTTCCCCCCTTCCAAATTTTTCCTTCCAAATTCCCCTATTAAAATAAGGCCTTAATGTACCATTGTACATTTGTAGTTTTGTACCTCTGGTTTTTTGCTTTAGAACCTTATATATTAATTTAAATGACTTGCTAATTTGTTTGTATTTCATACATTGGGAATTATTTATTGATGCAATAGATTGACATGTTTTTCTATGACTCGTAAGACTGATACCTCACAATCATGAAATTTGAAGATATTGGGACTTGAATGAAGCATTTTGGGACTTTGAAATAAGAGAAGGACTGAGAGATCATATTGATCTACTGAGTATGAGCTGTGATATTTTTGACGAATATTAATAGCATGTTACCGTTTGTGGCTAGCTGTTATAGGGGGTGGTAGTTATAGACTTATAGGCTCCTTTATTCTCCTGCAAAATAAGCAAGTTTATGATGAAAGACTTCAAGGAATTTGTGAGCTTTAGTAAGCCAATGAGATACTCATATTATCAGAAATTTACTGGACAAAAGAAAGATTATCACAAATTTAAAATGGGAGCCTTGGCGCACCGTTAAGGTGTTGCTTTGTGACCGTGAGGTCACGGGTTCAAGCCCTGGGAGCGGCCTCTTGCCAAAATGGCAAGGGAAGGCTTGCCCCCATTACACCCTTGTGGTGGGGCCCTTCCCCGGACCCTCTCTTAGCGAGGATGGCATCGTGCACCGGGCTGCCCTTTTTTTATCCTGATATGAGAAATCTTCTTTTGGTTCCGTTTACACAATTTCAGAGTACTCAGCACTCGTCAGCACCTCCTCTTGTAGAATTAGTGTTAAATGTAGATTTCAATTTATAAGATACTAAAGCAAATACAAGTCTAAGCATTTGATTGACCAAGTAAACGATAATTTCTTCTGAGATGCTATGTGCTTAGAAATGTACTTGATCTTCTCTTTCACATAATGCAGGTTGAAGACGATGTCGAGTGATGTTGCACCACATTGCCAAATTGATGCAGATTTGGCTGCTGGTATGGGCTTGCCGGACAATGGTCCCAAGTTGATGTCCATGTGAGCTTATTTAACTACGTTACAGTTATGCTTAAAATGATAGAATGTGTCAATTACAATTGGCAACGAAGATCATTTGATTCCTAGGAACTATTTCATGTATTATGTATCATGTTGGCCGCCCTTTTCCTTAGCTTCAAGTATTGTGTTCATAGAAATGTTGACGAGTTTCTTCCTTTTTTTATCATTTTCACAAAATTTATTAAGTTCACTTTTCGTGGTAGATCATTGAATTTTAATTTTTCTTATTGCTGAAGCTATTGAAGGTCTGGGCATCTGGCAAAACAAACTGAATAATTAAGTAGGTAAAGCCAAATTGGTATCTAATGCGAGGATCCTATATGGTCAATAGGTGCAGTCCTCTTATTCTTTCACCAAAAATGAGTTCTGGGGGAAAAGATAACTTTATCTTATTCACAAGGTAATATGCTGTCTTTAATTATTTCACTCAAAAAGACTAGTAAAGTGGTGACAGATGATTTAGCGAGTTCACTAGTTAGTAATGACCAATGGCTGTTGAGTAAGACCATTGTTGTTAAAATTGCGATCCGGATCGTAGGATCGTTCAGGATCGATGGTAGGATCGTTCAGGATCGTAAAATGCTTATTTGTGTTACAAATTTGTGGGTTTGTTGTTCTTCTATACTTACAACTCTTAATTAAAGGTATATGCAATATGTTGATATAATTATTACAACTTTCATGTCATTGAATTAACTTTTAACATTATACATCACAAATTATACCAAATTGAATGCATAAACTTGTTTATCTAAGCTATTTGTAGGATCTTACGATCCTACGATTCGATCCTGCGATCCGATCCTACCACCCCTCTTTGATCCAAACTAGGATCCCGATCCTGACGACATTAAGTAAGACGATGTGTTTGGGATGTGGGGGTATTCATCAGATGTAGTGAGGGAACTAGAGCTGGACTGCTGGAGCTAGTAGTGACTCGAGTAAGTCGATCTGATAAGTGAAATAAGCTTTAATTGGTGATGGGTTAGTTTCACACGTACGATTCTCCCATGTCTTTTTTTGTGCACGGTTTAAAGATCACACCCAAGATTCTTTTGATAGGAATATGAACATTTTATGGATAAAATAGAAATTGGACAAAGATTGTATTGATTTCAATCACGTGGAGTTAGATGATCTTTACAAAGTTGGTTTGTGTAGGTGAATGTACTCGAGTTGTGAAGATCATGGGAGGTCTGCTTAGTTTTTGAGTTAGGGAGGGGTGTGGTGTCGTGGCAGCCAGGTTGGGGTGGCCTGAGGAGTGGGGGTAAGGTGAGGGAGATATGTATGAGGTGAAAGGAGAGGGATTTTCAAGAGAACAAGAAATGTCGGGGGAGAAAATTGCATACTGAAAATCAAATCCCGGTGAAGGATGGACGGGGCAAAGTATTAGTCCTCCTGAATTTCGTATTTCTATTTTTTCGGGTGAGGAGATAACCTACCACCGTTACTTTTAATGCGCACTAGGTAAACCCTCAGCTCCTCGGATAAGTAGCTCAAGAGTCCTACCTTCAAAGTTTAGAAGGTATAAGATTCCGGCCATAAATACTCTACAAAATTGCTCTTTATATCCAATTTAATCAATTGTTTAGAAACAACTCTCCAAAATGTGAAAAAAATAATTAGAAAAAATAATACCAGTATTACTGTGATAATGACGTAGTAGAACAAGTGATATTTATGTACTTCATCCATTCCAATCAATTCTATACGTTTGCTTTATTCACGTTTGTCAATACTCGTTTTCTTTTATTAATATCTTTAGTTACATATTGATAAAAATTATAAAAATGTGATATTGACAATGTACTCGGTAAGACAATTTAAACAAGATCTTACATGACTATCTTTTAGGTTATATAGTAGAAGTTGTGTCGAAAATTCACTCGACTTATGAATAGTGTATATAAAGTGAAATGTATAGAATTGATTGGAATGGATGAAGTATATACTACCGCACAATAACCAAAAAAAAGTAAAATAATGAAATTGCACCTTTGAAATGAGGAACAATTTGAAGTTAAATTTAATACAAACTCGTATAAATATGTTTTTGTATCGTTTATGCTTTATACAATATATCTTAGAGCATGTGTACTAAGGGCTTTTCAGGTGCTCTCCAAGGTGCTCTTCAAATGATCCCAACTATTAGAGAGTATAAATAGTGTGTTTTTCTTCTACAATAGGAGCTCTTCAAGCAAAAAGAAGTGTTCTCCATGAAAGAAAATGGAGAGGAGCTCTCTTGGTGCTCTTTGGGAAGAGCACTTGGAGAGCTAACTCTTCATTTAAAGTGGGTCATTACAAGTAAAAATTGTGAGAAAAGAACATTTATTTTGCAATTTTTTTTAATAAAATATAAAAGAGGTGGGTCTAATATTTGATATGGAGAATAAAATAAACGTTTTTCATTTTTGTATACATTTTCTTAATGTAAAATTGTCTTTTGTAAAGTGAACCAGTAAAAGATAATTTACAAATGTTTTTTGTGACTTCAAATTTTCTTTGACCACATAATATTTTATAATGACTAAATGCTTACTCCGTATTTAAATATGTAGTGTTATATAGGAACCAAACAAAACAAATGTAGCCATCATCATTGTGTTTCTTATTTCGTATTTTCTTTGCTTTAAAAAAACAATTCTATTAGATATGGAAGTGGGTCGTATCAAACCGTTTGTGTATTGCTTTGTGCTAGCCCACCATACTATGAGATGAAATGACACACACCCGACACAAGAATGTAAGTTTCATATCATTTCGGCTTGGTGAAATAGAAATGGCAGTTCAAGGACGACGCATGACGTGTTAAGTTGTGTCGTGCCAAGCACGCCTAAGCAATTCCTCCATAACAGTTTTATTTCTGTGTTTTGAGCGTGGTCAAGCGTTAGTAACAAGGTGGACTGAGATGTGCATGAGCTAGGCACGATATTCTTTCTCAAACTTTGACTTAGACACGACTCATGGTATATTATATCGTACTGAATTGTGTTAATCTCGTGTCGGGTTCGTGTGATCCTGGGACGTGCTAGTCTAACTACCTACATGCATTTCAAGTCGTATGTTAGGATTTATATTCTATATTTGACATCACTAAATTCACTATTCTCCTCATAAAATAGAATTGACATGAGTGACAAATTCACTATTTTCCTCATAATTCAAAAATAAAGGAGCTTATAAAAAAAAGGACCACACACATATAATGACACAAGTCATAATTATAAACCGTTAAGAAATAGGCAATTAGGCATATAGGCATGCTTTTCTTTTAAAAGCAGAATAATTAGACTGTCATTTTCTTCCTCCTACTTCTTTTGTTCCTTTCTTTACCTTTTTCCTATTCTTCACCATATTAACCCCACCTTTCCCTCTCTTAGTTTATAACATCTTTACCCTTTGCATTTTGTCAATTCTAACGCTCTTTGTCCACATTCTCATTTATGACGAATACATTCTATCTTATCTGGAGATGTTTTACATAAGGCAAAAATAAAATGTCTATAAATTAACAAAAAAATTGGATTGAGATGCTGTCTAACCTATTTTAATCTTAAAACGCATATAATCCTGTTAAGGAAGACGGGTGGCAAAGGCAGGATGTAAAGTCAATGGGGGCGAAAATTTTAAGAGACGATGAAGGGTTCAAGGTAACCTTAAAAAATTTGAACATTTTAACTAAAAATTTTGAAATTCACAGAAGTGAGCGGAGACTAGCTCCCTAGTAGGCGTTGCTTCACCAGGGAGACCTACTCCACTCTTTATGTATATTTGAAATTATTATGAACGTGCAACTACCAGTAGGTACCAAAATTTAATAATTTTGTTCCCCTTTATTTGAGTTAACCCGCATGCTCTGTCACCTACTCTTGAATGATAGCTTCCCATAATTCATCTTGTGACCTTCTGAAGACGACTACCATTTCCTTCCAAATTCATTGGGTCCCTTTCTCCCTCTGTGCTTCTTCATTTATCATTCATTTTCTACACATTGTGCCTTGCAATTTCGTATTGTCATACATCTTCTACTTGGTACTATGGTGTTAGATAATGGTCTCTTGATGTAACTCTCGAATCGGTTGTTGTTTACTGATCTCGATTGTCTGCCATGGTTGCGATCTTGTTACTTTCATATGCAGTTTGATGTCCAAATTGATCCAGGAAAATGAGTTGAATAAGAACTATACTTGATAAGCTAAATTAGATAAGACATACATTGGATGATATATATGACAGCAAAAATCAAGAATTCCAAAATGAAGAGAAGGGATCTATCATGGCTATACTCTTTTTGTTTACTTAATTTATCCAATATAATCCCCCTCTATGTCATTATCAATTTACCCTCCCTTCTTCTTCCCTTGGATGACCCGAAGAGGTTGATCCTGGCGTCATCCCAACCGCTGCTTGCCCGTGTGAAAACCGTTGCAATTGTATCATTCTCGCATAACACCCATCCGGGTAGTTCTTCAACAAGTGTGAATGAGATCCTTGCTCAGCAACTTTACCGTCGTCTATAACTGCAATCACATGCGCATTTCTAATGGTTGATAGCCGGTGAGCCACAACAATGGTGGTCTTTCCCGAGCAAGCACGGTCTAAGGCGTCCTGGACAGATCTTTCCGACTCTGCGTCAAGGGCACTCGTGGCTTCGTCTAATAGTGTGATTTCTGCTTTCTTCACAAAAGCCCTAGCAAGAGCAATCCTTTGCTTTTGACCGCCTGACATTTGAACGCCTCTCTCTCCCACTTGTGTCTTGTATCCATCAGGCATTCCCGATATGAACTTGTGCGCGTTTGCTAAGGTCGCGGCTTCAGTTATCTCAGCCTCAGTTGCATTTTCATTGCCATACTTTATATTATCATATATGGTAGTGGCAAAGAGGCATGGTTCTTGAGGGACATAGGCTATGTGTTGCCTTAGGGACTTGAGGTTGTACTTTCTTATGTCCTTGCCATCGATCATGACACGTCCCGATGATGGATCGTAGAATCTAAGAACAAGGGAGATGACAGAACTCTTACCGCACCCGCTAGGGCCAACCAGGGCGAGCGTCTTTCCGGCTCGAGCTCGCAAGTTGAGATCTCGGAAAATGGAAATGTCTGGTCGAGTAGGATAAGTGAAGTCAACGTGCTTGAGCTCCACTTCTCCACGGAGTCGATCTGGAACAGGGGTGGCATCAGATTCATCGGGTTCGATCTCAGTTTTCCGATCAAGAAGCTCAAACACCGATTTCATTGCACGGCCACCTTTAATGAAGTCGGGAGCCAGGGTCAGGGTCTCGGCCGCACCATTAGCAGATACCATAAGAACCATGAAAACTCGGATTGTCTTGGAGAAGTCAGAGATTCCGTGCTTGACCAGCCATGAAGCATACCAAAGACCAAGTGCATAAGAAGCATAAAGGGCAAACTGAGCTATGCCATATCCACTTCCAGCAATTTGTCCTTTCCAGAAGCAACGTCGAAGAGGTATTTCAAGGTTGGCAATGAAAAGACCCACGATTTTAGCTTCGGAGTTGAAGGCAGCTACCGTTCTCACATTGGACACGGCCTCTCCTGCCAGTTGTGTGGCCTTGGCATGGGCGGCTTCTAGGTCTCCAGAGAAACCTTTCAGAAACATTTTCTGTCCACAAATCAACATGTCTCATTAGATGCACAATGTAAAAGATGTCACATTTGATTTATTGAAACGGCCATTTTCGGACAGTCATTTTCAATTTGTAGCTATTATAAAATGTGAAAATTATCCGCCTATTTCCTGGTGACTAAAGAGGGAAAATGATTATTAACTGTAAAGAATCAGCTAAGGCAACAAACCTGGAGAACAGTGGCAGCAACAACAACAGGGAAAACAGCAATAAGTAGAAGGGCGAGACGCCACTGCAGGACGAACCCCGCTGTACAGGCAACCAGCAAGAGGGCACAGTTCTGCATTATAACAGAAATCCTATCACCAATTGCTGATCTGACATTATTGGCATCAAGAGCAAGCCGTGCAGCAACCCGAGCACTCTCGTTTTCTTCCTGGTCAAACCATGCCATCTCATTCTTCATAACCGCTGTCAACATTTTCTCTCTCACTCTTTTTGTCAGGTTCTCTCCTACGACATCCCAGAAGAAATGTTGTAGTGTATTGAAAATAAGAGCCGCTGATGATAGTCCAATTAATAGATAGCAGTATTTGGCAATTTCTCTGATCATGTAAGCATGATCCGGACTGTAGTAGACGCTAAGGACAGCACTTAGAACATAGGCGAAAAAGGCACTTAGTGAACCACATATGCAAGAACCTATGGAACCAACCAAGGCATAGGGCCATTCGGGAGCATTCATTTTTGCAAGCCGGCAGAATGAATTGGCCTGATCCTTGAAGGCTAGCTTCTCGAGCCTGTAGTTTGCATGGGAGGCATCAAGGGAGAGGCTAAAATCAGAAGTGGAGAAGTCAGAGAGCCGACGGGAGTAAGGTGAGCGTCCATAAGATGAGTTCCTTGCAATGATTGGCGAGCTCACGGAATTCCTAGCGCTAGAAGGCCTGCAAAATCATCATGCAAAAGACATACAACTCCGTCAAAACTTTATGGTACTAAGGCGACAATGACCAAAATTCAACATAATTATCCCATTGCATCAAGAGTTCCAGCCCACAGCAAGGTAAGGGGGAGTCGGATGTACGCAGTCTTACACCTACACTAGACCCATGATGACAATCGTGTCAAGAATTACGTCGGGATGCAGCTTCAGAGTGTAAAAAGTGCAACCAGTTTAGCGAATGTTTTTTACTTTATCCAATCATGTTTCAAAGCGGAAAAAATAATAATGCTTTTTATCATTTTGCATCAAGACACTATCAAACCAAGAGCTTAGAAGGAAAGCTCTGTGATTAGAATGCATCCCTTCTCCACAGTTGTGTGTGACTAATAAGCATTAAAATTGTCACCATATAGGCTTATGTCAATGAGTATAAGTAACTATCCATTTTGGAATTGGCTTGTTCACTTGAATCGTAAGTCACGGTAGGTACCTGGCACTACTCTTCCTGGCATTATTAATGGCAGTTTCATGTGCAGCTTCTTGCATACGAATGAGCTTAGAATACACGCTATTTTCCCCTTTGGCCATAAGTTCTTCATGGGTTCCAATTTCAGTGACACTTCCCTGTTGGAGAACAGCCACAAGATCTGCCTTGCGGATGGTGGAAAGCCGGTGGGCAATAACAAGAGTTGTCCTACCAATCATAAAACGATCAAGGGCTTCCTGAACAAGCTTCTCTGACTCGGAGTCTAGTGCACTTGTTGCCTCATCTAAAAGTAGTATAGCCGGGTTCTTAAGCATTGCCCTTCCAATTGCTATTCTTTGTTTCTGTCCTCCTGATAATTGCAAACCTCTCTCGCCAACCTGCCATTTTATCCAACATTTTATATCGTCATTTACAAGGCACACAAACATGTCAACTAGCTTAACTAGTAAAGTCATTGATTTGTTATACTACCGACCTAAGCTCATAACCGTCAACCCCATCACACAAAAACTATTCTTGGGACTCATTTAATACCAGAAAGTCATTTACAGGGCTTTTCCCTGTTGAAGTAACTTCAGTTTCACATTCACAATATTTTATTATTCAACATAAAAAAAAAAAAAAAGTCCGACGAATTATTGAGCTTAAGCACATTAATTGGTCAATGGTCAATCATATCATATTGTTTGACAATTTTGTCAAGACATATTTATACTCAGAATATTCAATATTCAGAAATGATAAATACTCGTAACACGGAATCTTGTCTGATTCCCATATCTTAATATCGTCATTAAGCGAGTAAACCCGTATTAATAATGCGTCACCCGAAAACTCTAGGGAATTGTAAAATAGAAGGAAATAAGAATGGAAACAGGCTTAAAACTTATAAAAATGTGAATGGTTGAATAAATAATAGATCAAGTTGAAAGTAGAAAAATAAAGAAATATAACAAGTGCAAGAACTGACAAATGCACTAGTCCAAATGGTCCTGGTTTGTGAAGAGGAAAAGAGCATGGTATTAATAACTTCACATGCATTGTTGACTGTAACCATGTTACCCTTCCTTTTAGATGTAAGACCAAACACTTTCTACTCTTTGACTTTTTGTAAGAAATTGTAAGAGTTTGGTGTTTTTCTTGAAAACAATGTCATTTTCAATCCCATTTCATACATATTACATCAACTCAACATAACTTCTACTCTTCATGTACTATACAAGGACTATGGAGTCAGAGTGATATCGAAATTCAGTACCATCCCACGTCTCACTTCCCGTAATAGACCCAAAGTAGAGCAATCGAGTAAAATAGATAAGCCATTTCAAATAGTAGTTTTTTTTGGTGTAAAGGGAGCCACGGGGGTAATAAATATGATGTTGACGAGGTTTGAAGTTCGAACCCAGGTCTTGGGTACCACCCCTCGTGACTTATTCAGCTAACATTTACACCATTTTAAATGAAAGTAGAAATAGCAAGATATATTTGGTGTCAATGTTTGGTGTCCTACCGTGGACAAAGAGCATTAAATACTTTTACTATTTAGACTTGAAAAATAAAAATACCTTACTATTTAGATACATGGGTGACTTGAAACAATAGCCATTGACTCCTATAAAACCGGGAGATATAGGATCATGAAACTTGACCAAACCACAAAAAAGTCAAGTAATATTAATTTAGCTAAATAACTAATTAGACAGTTAGACATATTTGTTTAATGGTCTTAATATTGCAAATACACAGAATAAAACCGAATAAAAGAGGTAAATCCGTAAATGAGTTATGAAAATGGTCTAACCTGAGTGTCATAGCCGTCGGGCAGCTTAATAATGAACGAATGTGCATTAGCGACTCTTGCAGCTTCTTCTACCTCGACAAGGCTAGCATCGGGTCTACCGAGAAGTATGTTTTCCTTGATGGTGGTCGCAAACAATGCCGGCTCTTGGCTCACTAGACCTATTTGTTGTCTTAGCCATTTAAGTTTCAATGTCTTTATGTCATGCCCATCTAATAGAAGTTGTCCTACACAACATATTTACACAGTGATTACAAAAGATTCCTTTCCTTTGAAAATTAGCAATCAAACCCACAAATTCCTGCTTAAAAATAAAGCTAGGAATTAAATATCATTAATCCTATAGAATTAAATTATTAGTAGTACCTTCAGTGGGATCATAAAATCTTTCAATCAGAGAGACCACTGTGCTTTTTCCGGATCCGCTACTTCCAACCAGAGCTATGGTTTTCCCGGCAGGGACCGTGAGCGAAAAATTGGTTAGGATTTTGACATCTGGCCTAGATGGGTATGAAAACTCGACGTTTTTGAGCTCGATTTGCCCTGTTACTGAGTCAAGTTCCGTGCCTGTTTCGTTGTTTCGGTCAATGGTTGGCTTGTGATCAATTACCATGAAAATCTTGGCAGCTGCGACTTTTGCCTTTGCAAACGCGCTCATACTTGGAGCAGATTGTCCCAAGGCCCTGAATGCATTCAATCACATAGTTATAACTACAATATAATTCTAACAAGAGCAGAAAAACGAGTCGGGTTTTCAAAAAAAATAAAAATTGAGGACTTACAGTCCACCAATCATGACAGCAAACATAGTGGCAATTGCAAGGCCTCCATTAGTGTAATGATGCCGAACAAGGTAACCGCCATACCAAAGCAAAAGAGCGTAACAGCAAAACACAGTGAAATAAGTTCCTCCTAATCCCAAACCCTTTGCCAACCCACTCTTATACCCAAGCCTTTGAGCAACCTTCAATGCAGCTGAGTACCCTTGAATCGCTCTCGATTCCCCCACAAAAGCAAATACAACCCTGATTTGAACAAATGACTGCAAATTTGGCAACAATTTATTAAACCCAGATGCCCAAATTAGCAAAATAGTTACCCAAGATGAAATTTTGGAAAGATAATGACATAATTGAAAGGGATTTTCACCTGCTCGACGATATTTCCGGCTTCTGATAGAGCACCTTGGCTCTTGGAGGTGAGCTTGGCCAATGTGGTAGCATGAATCCCTCCAATTACAGCAATTACTGGAACAACAGCAATTGTGACTAGTGATAATTGCCAAACAGCAGTAAATCCCACCACAAAACCAGTCACAAATGTTGCCATGTAGTGAATGAAACTACCCAACTGTCAATTCACATCAAAATCACACACATTTTTCAGATATTGAACTAATCCATTGTAATCCAGAAAAAAATATATACAAATATCGGAAATTAAGGGAAACAGCCTCTTTGTGTTGCTAACACAAGGTAAGACTGCGTACATCCAAACCCCTCGCTCTACCCTGCAATTTAATTTGTGGGAACCATTGAGGCACTGGGTTAATGTCGTTGTTGATCAGAAATGGAGGGATGAGCTAACCTTTTCACTGATAGCATCCTGAACAAGAGCAGCATCAGTGTTAATTGCAAAAACAATGTCAGAAGTTCTAACTTGAGTATCAAAGTACTGAATATCTTGATTCAGTGCTGCTTCTAAATACTTGATCCTCATTTTTGTTGTTTGTCTTTCTCCACTCCACATCCAACAAGCAATTTCTGCATCATTTTTAACTCAAAGTTACAAACTTTGTTAACAAAACCCAAAAGAAAAATTCACATTAATCATCATTTAAAAAAATACCCACCTGCCCATGAAGATGCCCATATTGCAGCTCCAACAATAAGAAAGTAGTATGCATACTGCCCAAAAAAATCCCAAATTTGTTACAGTCAAGTCCCACTACACAAATCTGCTAATTTCTAATTTCATACGTTTGATTAAAATACATCTCACATATATTAAACAAATGTATAGAATTGAGTCGAAAGAAGTGATTCAAGATGGTACCAACCTTGAGAACTTCTTGCATCATTTTATCAGGGTTATTAGCATAAGAACCAAAGGAATTAACAAGATCAGCAAAGAATCTAAGAAAGAGAGGTAAAGAACATCCATGAACAAAAGCACCAATAGAACCAATTCCCATTAATACATAATCTAAAGTATCTGCAAATCTGAACAACTCTTTGAAACTAACTCCTGGAGGTCCTTCCTTTGTCTTTTCCCCTCCTTCTTTCTCCATTGTTGGTCTTGTTGTTGTTGTAGTTGTTGTTGTTTGTTTTTCTTGTGTTGTTGAAATGTTGTTGTTGTTAGGAGAAGGAGAAGGAGAATGGAGTTCAATACCTTGCATTTCAGACCATCTCCATTGTTCAATACTTGTAGGACTAGTTGGACTACTACTCTTTATCTCCTTTGTATAATCTTGTGACATTATTTGTTAACAACCCAATTTATGGCCTCCTTTTATAAGCTTAAAGTAAGGAAAGATACAAACTTTTGCATTACCCAAGATTGCTTTTTTCTAAATCAATTCATTTTTTTATATATTTTTTAACTACCGTATCAGGTTGCGTACATTCGATCCCCTTATCCCGTAATTTACGAGAACAATTAAATCCCTAGATAATATTGTTATTTTTGTTTGTAAAATTCCTCATAAAAGTAAAACTGTGCGCATCTGAATTTCTACCATGTTGTATTTTCTTAACTAGAGTATAATTTAAAGTTGCAAACGATGTTAAGTTATGCTAGTTAAAGGGTAGTAGCTTGTTCAAAACACCATGTATTTTAAGTGCTACTCAATGTACTAGGGGAAATATTTAGTGGTATAAAGATAGGATTACTACTACATTCAATGCAGCCTTAATTTGTAATTTACTAAAGTAATTGAGATATTGTGATAATGTTAAGAATCCTGGTTGTAGGTAGGAATTTTTATTGTCTAGGAAGTCGTAAAATACATTATTTTAGAATTTACGTGAATTAGAAAATATTGTTTGAATTGGAACTTCAAATGTATATGAATTGGGGTAACCAAACAAAGGGTCAATTTTACAATTTACGTGAATTTAAATTTCTACGTTTTTTTGCCTCGGATCCCAAATTGCGTATATCTAAACCTTCTACCCCGCTATTGTATTTCTTTAACTAGAGTGTAATTTAATGTGGCAATCAATGTAATGTTATGCAAGTTAAAGGGCAGTATCTTGTTGAAAACAAAATCTTTTTAAGTGTTATGTACTAGAGGAAACATTTACTGATACAAAGATAGAATTACTAGTACAACTACATTTGTTAGTGTAAGTTTGTTTTTATGTGGAAGAGAAGATGGATAAAGAGAGAGCATGTTTGAGTGATAAATTTGGTTGCTTGTATTGTAAAAAAAACAAAGAGAAGAGAGCAGAAAGTGACAAATGATAAGAAAGGACTCAAAAGGAGAGAGGAGAAGTTATGAGGTTTTTTGGTGTAATTTAATTTTGTCCGACAAACTCTACTGTGGGAATACTTCAAGTCTTCAACTGTTTGTTCAATGTTGAAAAAACTAACCTTTGCTTTCTTATTTCACAAATTCTTATTTGCAACGGCACTATCCGTCGCAAGTTTATGACAGATACCGTTTTCTTTCACAAAATACCCATTTTTTCTCTCTCTCCAACACTATTCATGTGGTCCCCTTTCTCCACTAACTCATTTTGTTTCTATTTTATCTCACAAAATATCCGTCACAAATGGTGACCCGTCGCAAGCAAGACTTAGGCCATGTTCTTTCTGGCTTATTTTCAGCTCGTTTCAGTTCAGTTCAGCTCTATTCAGTTCAGTTCAGTTCAGTTCAGCTCAGCTCAGTTCAGTTCAGCTCAGCTCTATTCAGTTCAGTTCAGTTCAGTTCAGCTCGTTTCAGTTCAGCTCAGCTCTATTCAGTTCAGTTCAGTTCAGTTCAGTTCAACTCAGCTTCATTTAATTTATTTCAGTTCAGTTTAGCTCGACTTTATTAAGTACATCCCACATTATTATTATTATTATTATTATTATTATTATTATTATTATTATTATTATTATTATTATTATTATTATTGTTTTTGTTATTATTTTATTATTATTATTATTATTATTATTATTATTATTATTGTTTTTGTTATTATTATTATTATATTTATTTATTTATTATTCTATTTATTATTATTAATTAATACTCCCTCCATTCATATCCATGTAATACATTTCTTTTTGCACGTTTGCCAACGCACGTTTTACGTGCTTAATATCTTTAGCTACGTATTTGTAAAAAGTATAAAAATTATATATTTTCAATGTACTCGTAAAGACGAATTAAACAAGATCCCACATGAATATGTTTTTTCTTACGTATTGAGAGAAAATTGAAATTGAAGGTTAACTTGTGAATAGTGTACAAAAACCTTATGTATTACATGGATAAAAATGGAGGGAGTAATTCTTATTATGATTATTATTGTTATCATCTTGATGTGTTTCATCTTTGAGGTCATTATGAACACCAATATTGCACCCTTTTTTTCAATTTCTTTTCGAACTTTGTCCATAGATTTCTTCCGTTCTTCATCATCCATGTTTGAATCTGTTTTTCCTTGAATACTTTGATGTTTTATAACTGGAATACCAGGTTTATACATCCGAATGAAATTATGAAGTGTAAAAGTGGATACGATAATTGACATTTGATATTTCATTGTCATTTGTGGCATGTTTTTTAACACCTTCCACCTCCTCTTCAGCTGACCAAACGTCATTTCAACCGTCATCCTCAAAGATGAATGTCGATAATTAAAATGTTCAAATATTCCGCTAGGAGGTGCATGCTTATATTCAGTCACATGGTTTCTTACGTTTAGATGGCTAATATGAGACAAATACCCAAGTGTTGTGTTTGGGTATCCCGAACCCACCAAATAATAACTACCTATAAATGTTTATATATAAAAATAATTAATGTTTAGATAATAAAAAAATGAAATACATGCCACATTTATCACATTTAGACGTAAAATGTTTCGATAATAAAAAAAAATTATGTTAATTAGACGTAAAATATTTAAATGTTGCTTTTGTTAATTTTAAAACACAAGAAAAGAAAAAGCAAAGTCCGTTAGAGTTTACAAAAAAAAAAATACTTAAAAATTAATATTTTTTTAATATAATTGTTTTTTAAAAAATCGCAAATTTGTATTAATCAAACTTATTTTTTTATATTATTATTATTATTTAGTATACTTTAATTAAACTTAAATTATTTTTATTAATTTCAGCTTCATTTAGCTCAGTTCGGTTCAGCTCGATTAAATTCAGCTCAGTTCAGTTCAGTTCAGCTCAGCTCGATTCAGTTCAGCTCAGCTCAGTTCAGTTCCGTTCAGTTCAACTCAGCTCGATTCAGTTCAGTTCAGCTCAGTTCAGTTCAGTTCAGTTCAGCTCAGCCCCATTCAGTTCAGCTCAGTTCAGTTCAGCTCTAAAAAGCCAGAAAGAACAGGGCCTAAATTATTCTTATTTTATACTATGTATTATACAAATTCCAGTAGGAGACTAGGAGAACCACACATCCGATGTATTACCATCAATTTTATACTTTTTGAGCATTCATAATAATATTTTTGAGTTTTGTTTTAAAAATGATGAGTATTGGTATAAAGGTTTTGAGTTAAGTTATTAAAACATTAAACTCAAAAACTTACAATAAAACTCAAAAATATTACATATAAACTTAGTTATATTTTAGTTTTAATGAAAAAAAAGTTAAAATCTAACTTATAAATTTTTATAAACTCAGAAAAAATGCATATATACTCAAAAACAAATAAAGTTTGACGTAATAAGCTAAAAAAAAACTCATATGCTCAAAAACAAATAAAGTATAAGATAATAAGCTCAAAAAAAATATTCATAAGCTTAAAAAATATTCATATGCTCAAAAAAATATTCATATGCTCAAAAACTAAGAAAATTGTGAGGTAGTACCTCCGATATATGTTCCTATTTCTCTACAAATTCGGATCGGTATATTTATGTACTTGTTTTACTTATTTTTGAATTTTTTTTCCATTATTTTTCCATTCTATAATTTTGCCTACAAAAAAACTCTATTTCTAATTCTCTCTTACAAAATTAATTAATTTATCAAATCCGTTAAAATTACACAACCAATGGATGTTAATTCTCGTATTGATCAAATAATAATTCTAATTTCTAACTTTATTAATTATATTGTGACGGGATTTAAACCAAATAACAATCGAAAAATGAAGAATAAGGAAGAAAAAGAACAAAACAAAAGACGGTTTAAACAAACTCTAATTTAATTAGTCTAAATAAATTCTTTAATTTCATATAATATAATTAATAAAGTTATAAATTAGAATTATTAATTGCTCGATACGAGAAATAGCATCCTTATTCCATAATTGTTTAATTTTGACGGATTTGATAAATTTGATTAATTTTGTGAGGAAGAGAATTAGAGAGATTTTTTTTTTCTATTTTAGGCAAATGCTATAGAATGGAAAAATAATGAAAAAAAGTTCATAAACGAGTCTAATGAGCAACTACGTATTTAAATAGTATATACTTGGAATATATTGTTCCCACCAACATATTTGATCAGTGGATTGGAAAAATTTAAATTGTCATTTTTCCCTTTGGAAACATGTCTTGTTAATAAAGGTTTATGTTCCTAATTAGTCATTTTACTGAAAAAATATATACTCTACTGATGTGAAACCACTAATTACCAAACACGATTAACAAAATCTGTTAATTATATATTATAGTCAAATAAATCCACTTACAAAATCTGCTAATTATAATCTGCTTTTACAACCTGCTTTTGCTAAATATAAATTTGTTATTTACTGGTAAATAGAATGCTTATAACCGGGCTAAGACTATTTAGGTTGGCAAAGTATTGTATGAGATGGTATGAAGTATAATACTCCCTCCTATTCCCAATAACTGTCCCATTTCGGGTTGGGTACGAGAATTAAGGAATTCATTTGTTTAATATAAAGTAATGTGTGGGGTGGGAAGATTGGAGAGAGAGAATGTATTATTGATTATTATTGTGAGTAGAGGTGATTAAAATAAGTAATGTTGTGGGGTAAGGTGGGGTATTGTTGTGAATTAAAGTGATTAAAATAAGTGTAAACATTTACCAAAAATAGACAATGGGACATTCAGGTGAATAGACGGAAATGGACAATGGGACAGTTATTGAGAATAGGAGGGAGTAAAACATAGTCATAATAATCTTTATAAATGTAGGAGTATATAGTTATATGTGAACAAAAAATGTTACTTTCTTCATTTATATCCAAAGTGTATATACTATGTACTACAGTATGTTTTTTGGACAAGTATTAAGAAATATATTAAAAACTATTAAAAGTACAATCAAAAGGTGTGTAAGATGTTTTTTGATTAATTTAGATGTCTTATGGTTGATTAAAGGTGGGTCATTCAATGACATTTTTTTTGTAAATAAAGGATTTTCATAACTACACTCTAATTTTTTTACTTTATTTAAAAAGTGGTAAATTGAATATAAATGACTTAAAAAGAAAAAAGTGTAGTTTAAATATGAACAAGGGAATTAAATAGGGATATTCTACGGTGTACCCTCGAGTTTTTCAATTTTCTATGTTGTACCCCTATATTTTTTAAATTCTATGGTATGCCCTTAAACTCTATACATAAGTCTATACAATGACCTTATTGATTGGCTTTGCTAGCTTAATTTATTAATTTATCTATTAAATCGTTAATTTAACATTTCAATTACTCGATAACCTACTCATTTACTTATTAGTTCGCCGAATTACCATTAACCAACCAAATAGTATACAAATCAAACTGAATTTTATCAAATTGTTGTTATTATTTCATGCTTCATAACATGTTTTTAATAGAAGTTTATACTTATTTAAAGTTATTTGTGATACTCCCTGTATAGAATGGTGATACCACTTTTATGAGTCAAAATAAAGGTCAAATTACGACTTTTTACAGTGATAAAGTTATTGGAGATTTGAAGGAGGTCATTATAGAGAATAAGTAAAAAGTTTAAGGGTATATCATAGAAATTATAAAATATAGGGATACAACATAAAAAACCAAAAAATATAGGGGTACACCGTAGAATATCCCAAGGAAATATAAACCAATCTAATTTGAATAGAATGTTTATCAATTGATAGGCTTAATAAATCTCTGGTACTAGGAGTCTAGGAGTAAGGACTAGGAAAGTTCTGTCGAAATTAACTACTTGAAACATTCCCGTAGCTGGTAATTATGGCTTATGTTCACCGTTCTACTTCCTCTAAATCCGGCGCTCTTTTTGGTTTTACGGCATAAACAAAACCTCCTTTTACGTAACTTTCTTAATTCTCTTTACTTTTACTGTTACTAGTTTTACGCCCGTGCAAAAAATGCACGGGTTTATTCTATTAAATAAAAAAATAAAAATAAAAAGGTGAATATATTTAATAAAAAATATAATTTTAGTATTACAATTATATCAATGTATGTAAAAAATTAAAAAAAATTATACGTTTAACTTAGACGTAAGTAAAAACAACGCATCTGTTTGACATTATAAAATTATACAAATTATTAGGTAGGACGACGCTATCGGTTTAAGTTTAAACGGATCAAATATAGATATGTAGGATGAATAAGACAAAAAAAACATTATGTATGGCGAAAATAAAATATTTGTCCTATAACCCATGGGGAGTGATACTGACTCGTTTTAATTTTAAGACGGAAAATAGCCAGTAAAATATGTATAGATTTTAAAATTATACTTACGGTTTAAATTCTAAGTTCATAACCATCGTAATGAACCCAAATTATTATTAGTCCGACTCTCTAACTACTCAAAATCTCCGACCATATAATATAAAACTATCTATTTTATGTACATTTAAGACGGAGTTACGTATTTTTGTAGATTTTCAATTCTCAACAATTTTAGTTTATTGATTTCCAGTATGTGAATGCATTAATTTTCGCCTATTTATATATTACAGTATTACATTTGGTATTCACCTTTTGTTTCTATTTTATACTCAATGTCACTTAATTTAATCATTTTAGTTGTTGAATGTTAAATTAATATTAACAATTTCTTTAATCTCGGAATATACTATATTTGTAAAGTCTAGGCGTCTCCATCATATTATTATTATATTTAATTTATACCTTTAATTTATGTGAAATTAGTTAACTTATTAACAATGATCATCAAATATTTGATTTTTACAGTTGAAATTGAAGTTAGGATTTCGGAAGATTTCATATTTCAATGTGTTATTATAGATTGTGACTTATTTAATTAATTAAAGTAGTGAAAAGATTAAATTGATGAAAGTTTGAAGAGAGATAATTAATTATGTAGAATGAACATGGTGGACCTACTTTAATTAATTATTTTTTCTCTTCCTAATTTTGATCGACTAATAAAAACTCTCTAAAATCCATTCCTTTTATAGTAAATAAAGGGATTTCCAGATTTTTTGTTGAATTTACATGACTATTTTTTTTGCTTATATAAAGGATTTTTGTTTTGTTTTTATGATGATATTGGTGAAATATGATCATTCTGATATATATCGGACCGTTGCATTGTATATGGTATTTTAATTTAAATTCAACAAAAAGACGATTTTTTGTGCAGGATTTTTGTTTTTTCTGTATATTTCAAGATTTTTAGTTGAATTTATATAAGATTCAACTAAAAGATTTAAATTCAACATAAAGACTATTTGTTCTGCTCATATACATGATTTTTGTTTTTTCCAATATACAGGATTTTTATATATCGGACCGTTGTATATAGTATTTTATTTTGTTTGATATTTTAATTTGTATTTGATTTGATTAGAAAATATAATGTAATTTAATTATTGAACTATTTATTTTTGTTGTTGCTAATTTTTTGTTTTTTGGATTTAATTTTTAAATCGTTAAATATCGTATTTTATTTGACTGTTATATATTGTTATTTGAATATTCAATTAACAATAATTTGATCATATCGTATTTTATTATGATAATGACGAAATGTACTACTGCAATCGATTACGTAAATAGGAATGAGAAAAAATCAGAATACGAAATTAGGAATCAGAATTAATTCTGAATATAAGAAAGAGGGAAATTAAATAAGTGTGAAAGATGGTGGGCCCATATACTCCTTAATTTAAGGAACCAATAGGAAACTCTTATTTTCTATCCCTTTTATAGAGATAGATGCTTTCTCAATACAACAATTAAAACACAAATTCTCATTTCAAATTATCATTATTCATTTTAAGCGTAAAACGTATCAAATACATATCAAATTATCCCATTTATCACCTAGAAAATGACAATTTTTTTTTGTCTTTATTACCCCCACTTGGTGATACTTGACTCGTCTTAAGTTTAAGACGAATAATACTAGTTTTAAGCAGCACTTACGGCAATTGAAATAGGAGTGTACACAATAAGTCTTGACCAAATGATCTTACCGTCATTTTATAAACAAAAATTAATGCGATTTATTATTGTTATCTTAAACTTAAATGACTCATAACTAATTAGAATAAACGTGAATGAAAAAAAGTTTATGAGACGTTTATGGTGTGTTTGGAAAGCGAAAAAAATGAGGCAAAGGGAGGGGAGGGGGTACGAGGGAAAGAAAGGGAGAGAAGGGGATGAGAGGAAGAATGGAGGAGGCGATTTTCTCTCCAAATCTTGTCTATGTTAGTAGAGAAATAATTCGCCTTGTGGGAGAAAAATGAAGAGATTCATTTTCTCTTCCCTTCGAATCCTTCTACCTTCCTTTTTCTAACCAAACCCTGAATTTCTCATTCTTCCAATTCTCTCCCTTTCCTTCTCCTTCAAATACTTCAATCCAAACACAAGTTAAAAGCATGCCAAGTTATCTTAAGTTCATTTAATATTTATTTTTATTTTGGTGATAGGGAACCTTGGCTGCTATTTTTAATGTCTATTGGGTAAACCTCTGAATATACGTGGTAGCCTGCAAACAACGTATACCAGGTAAGCCACCTGAGATTTCGAGAAGTATGCGTGATAAGCCTGCAAATTATGTATGCTTGGTAAATCACCCGAGGGTGACAAGTTCGAAGTCCGTACGACATAGACTATAAATACTTTATAAGATTGCTTTTAGGGAGGTTTAAATTTGAGACTCTTGAAAATTTCACCCTAATTTTAACCATTAAACTTTATTCTTGCGAGAATAAGGATAAGAACTGGTTTTGTTACCCGTGAAAATTCACGGGACAACTGTTTATGAATTTCCAGTATTGTTTACTCTTTGATACTGTGTGTACAATGTATCTGATCTTGACATTTTAGGATGAAGTAGGATTTATATGTTATCCTATGACTTTGTTTTAGTTTTAATGGCACACATTATATACATTGTATAGACTATTCATACTCAACTTATACTATAATACCGTCGTATAATACAATCACTTAAAATCAACCCAAGGATGTAACTTTTAATCACTTAGAACATCTTATGGACGTATTTATATAAAAATTTGGTTTAAGGTCGGTCAAGTTTGAGTCAGATCAATTATAAGTCATTCGTTGTGAAATAAAATCACACACAAGTTAAACAACAATTTACTTTTTAAATTTGGATTCGATTGTTTGCCTTATGTTAAATAGAACAGGTCTCTCTTGTGAGTTGTGACGGGCATATCCCTCACAAACTTGCGACATGTCAAGTAGTGTACTACCAATGTGGGTATATAAGACAAAACAAATTGTTACTCCCTAGACAATCACAAATGTCAGTAAGTCAAAGTTGAAGACGGACATATCTGTTACAAGCTGAAGACGAGTAAAGTAATACCCAACTTGGTAGATAAGACAAAAGCAAAGTGCCTAGGGAGTAGCATTATGTTTTTGTCTTATCTAACCATTTGGGTAATACTTGACACGTCTTCAGCTTGTGACGGATATGTTCATCTTCAATGAAAATTTGTGAATAAAGTTAGTAAGTGGAGATGAAAGAGCAAATTAAATGCATTATGTTGGATTATTTCTCTTTTTTTGATCCTTTTTTTTTTGAATGATAAATCCCAATATTTTGATTCTCATAAATCAATATTTTGATTCTCCTAATATATCATCCGAATCGCGAAAGGTCGTCGACGTTTTGCGAAAAATCGTCGACGTTTTTTCAACAAAAGACCAACACTACCCTTTCACACTCACACTCTCATTCAAATTAAAAAAAATTAAAAACACCCCCCCTCCATCACCGAGAACACCACCACACCACACCACCACACGTCGCCAACACTGCCGAGGACCCCACCGCCGACGACAACCACCGCCGAGGACCCCACCGCCGACACCAAACACCACCAAGGTTAGTTGTTTTGTTAGTTGTTTTTTTTTAAATTAATTTAGTTTTAGTTTTAGTTTTAGTTTTAATTAATGTTGTATTTTGTTGTTGTTGTTGTTATTTTTTGTTAATTATGTTAGATTTGTTAGTTGTAGTGTTAATTGTTAATGTTTTTGGTTTTCTTATTGTTTTTGTTAATTTTAGGGATTTTGATTCAATTTTTGTGCTATTGTTGTTTGTTGTTGTTGTTGTTATTGATGTTAGTTAGATTGTTGTTAGAATTAGATTTGTTCTAAGTTGAATTTGGGGTTTGAATCAAAAGCCGAATGTGGGGTTAGGTTAGACACGATTTTTCGCAAAGGAGGGTGGTGGACGTGGGTAGTTGACGTCTAAGGCAAGGAGGGACGTGGTTAGTTCACGTTTAGGGTAGGGAGGGACGTGTGGGGGGCACGTTTAGGGTAGGGAGGGACGTTTGGAGGGTACGTTTAGGGTAGGGTATGGACGTGGCATAGGGGCGTTGGTGGGGGGATGGGACGTGGGGTTGGGGCGTTGGTGGGGGGATGGGACGTGGGCTAGGGGCGTTGATTGGGGGTGTGGACGTGGGTTTGGGGTGGCTAGGGTGGGTTGGGACGTGGGTTAAGGGTATAGGGTTTAGGGTTTAAGGTATAGGTAGGGTTTAGGGTTTAGGGTATAGGTATAGGTAGGGTTTAGGGTTTAGGGTTTATGGTGGGTTGGGACTTAGGGTTTAGGGTTTAGGGTTTAGGGTTTAGGGTTTAGGGTTTAGGGTTTAGGTATAGGTAGGGTTTAGGGTTTGGGGTATAGGTATAGGTAGGGTTTAGGGTTTACGGTTTAGGGTTTTTAGGGTTTAGGGGGTTTCCTCGGGTTTGTTTTTACGTTTAGGCCGTATATTTTCAATTTTTTCTTATTTTAGTTTTTTATGACAATTTGTTTAATTATATTAGTTTAACGTTATTGTAATCTCGTAAATGCAGATGTCTTACAATAAGGATGATATCATGCCTGCGATTGGCCGTACCGCAGGCCGAAGAGTGACGGGATCTAAGCGTCGTGTCCCGATAGCATCACAACCAGCAGCAGCACCACGAGCTGGTAGGGGAGTTAGGGGTAGGGGTAGGGGTAGGGGTAGGGGAAATGGTCTCCTAATAAGGACTCCCGACCCTACTCCCGAGGACGAGCTACAGCTACCGAGGGCTTTTTTTAGGGACCGACTTAGTAGTTCGGAGGAGGAGGAGGAAGAGGAGGAGGAGGAAGAGGAGGAGGTGGAGGAGGAGGAGGAGGAGCACGACTCCCAGTTTTTGGACGAGGAGGCAGCCGATCGACCAGCTAAGGTGATCGTACGTGATGGTAGCGGCCGATATAGGTCATTTGTGGAGAGTGGTGCCTCTAGTAGCACGGGCGGGAGGAAGAAGACTCCGGATCTTTCCTGGCGTCTACAGGGTCCGGTTGTAGGGGGGCCGTCTCTACCTACTGTCTTACGTAGCTTCGGTGGCCACGTAGCTCGCAGTAGTTGGACGGATGAGGGGAGCGCGAGACAGTGGATCACGTGTTACGAGAGGCCGGGCGCTATGGAGAAGATGAGTAAGTTGAGGGTCCGTTCTGCGGTTATGGATAGAGTTGCCGAGAGCGGGCTTGATCATCTTAGGACCTGTTTGACCACCGGGTTGGATGAGAACCTTATTAGTGCGTTTGTCGAGAGGTGGCAGCCGGACACCAACACTTTCCACATGCCGTTTGGTGAGATTACGATACTGTTGCACGACGTTCACATGATCCTCGGCATACGGGTGGATGGCGCTAGGGTTATGGACGAGGGTACGAGGGGGGAGAGTGGTCTGAAGGGGAAGTCCGCGGCCTTGTTTGGCATCGACGTGGCGGCCGTGACTGCACCCCTTTACAGGGGTGAGGGGATTTTGGTGAGGAAGCTGATGGATGTTGTGGAGAAGGGGAGCCAGCAAGACTCCCTACGGGCGTACATGATGTTGTTGGTTGGACAGACTTTGTTCACCGACAAGTCCAGCGATCGGCTTGTCGCTCGTATGTTGCCGCTGTTTGATGATTTAGATGATTTAGGCGGTTATGCTTGGGGGGCCGCGACATTGGCGTACCTATTCGCGTAGGGAGGCAGCTGGGGTTAGCGGTTGTCTGCCGTTGCTTCAGGCTTGGATATACGAGTACTTTCCGACGTTCAGGCCTCACTCGGGATATTATGTTAAGGGACGACCACTTGTCGAGGCTTGGTCACGGGTTCCTAGGTTTAGGGGAGATGAGGAGTTGTTGGAGCAGCACAGGCAGAGGTTGGACGGGCTGAGGGCGGAGCAGGTGACGTGGCTCCCTTACGGTGTTAGCCCACACAGGGGTTGTCGGAGTACGCTCTACTCGGGGGTGATCAGGTTTACGGATATAGTGGAGCCGTACCAGCCTGATAGGTGTCTCCGTCAGTTTGGCTATGTTCAGGATCACCCGAACCCTATGCGGGTCCCAGCTGCCGAGAGTCGTCCGGCGAAGCCGGCTCAGGGTTACAAGCTGTCGTACGGTGATGCTGCTGATTTGGATTGGGGTTTGAGAGAGGCTGAGATTCCGTTGAGACAGCGTCATGACCGGGCTTTGATGCCGTTTCAGTGTGATCCACGTTACATGAGTTTGTACAAGAAGATTTCTCACCCATACTTCTACCCCCCTACACGCCGTGTTATTGAGATGCTCGCACCCCCTTTCACCGAGGAGCCGGAGGTTGGCCGGGCTCTTAGCCGTCATTTCTCGCAGATTTATACTCAAGATCCCGACCAGAAATGACCGTACGTGCGACGCTTGGTCGATGATATGGAGCGGTTCTACATATCGAAGGATGACGTTGAGGATGATCCTGCTGATGATGATGATGAGGAGGAGGATGATGATGATGATGATGATGATGTAGTTTACTAGTTAGTTTTTTTATGCTTGGACTTTATTTGTTGTCTTTTGTACGGACTATTTTATTTTTCTTGTGACTTCTTTGTTAGTTTATTAGTTATTTTATGCATATTTTAATATTTATTAGAACTCATAGCTTACATCGGACATGAACAAAAGCACATAAAACATAAATCGTAACTAAAATTTGATGAAAACATAGAATACATTAGACATTAACGAAAACACATCAAACATCAAATACAAGTTTACAATACTTAATTATCTTCAGATGACGAAGATGAAGAATCCAGATCTCCTTCGTAATCTCCAGCTTCAATTACTTCAGGTTGACTAGCCACGTAATGATCATAAAACATTAAAATGCGCAGACGGACATTACCTAGATTGAACACTCTACCGGCACACAAATCAGATAGTGTTGCGTAGTCTATCAAGTTTAGTATAAGCTCGATATATTTAAGGAAATCGCTTCTTAACTTGCGGAACTCCCACATCTTCCCAGTTACAATCTCATCAGTAACTTCATCGTTTGGAACAACCGGACTGCAGAGGGGGTTACCGTGTAGGATGCCAAAAAGGTTGGCAATTGGAGGATGTTCTACCAGGTCCCAGGCAGTGTCACTCGGAATGACTAGTTCAAGGCGAGAAACTAGTACTGGGAACTGCGTAGTTATAAGATCGATCCTTAGCTGATAGGCTCTGTTTTTTTGAACATTTGTGAGAGCCATATTAAAAGAAATGATTTTAGTAGTGAATGATGTTGTGGTTGTTGCGATTACAATCAACATGAAAACCAGTATTTATAAGAAGTCATAGTATAAGGGTAACATTTTCAAATTGTAACGGTAACATTTTGAAATTTGAAATCACAACGGTTACATTTCAATATTACAACCTAAACAAAATTGGTTAAAATGACGGAAATATAAAGACTTGAAAATAGTACACGTCCATACATGGTATGGACGTGAATAGTACACGTCCAAACCATGCATGGACGTGTACTATTCACGTCCATACATGGAGTGGACGTGTACTATTCACGTCCATACCATGAATGGACGTCCAGGATTAACGTCCATACATGGTATGGACGTGAATAGTACACGTCTACTCCATGTATGGACGTGAATAGTACACGTCCATGCATGGTTTGGACGTGTACTATTCACGTCCATACCATGTATGGACGGCTAGTTTTCAAGTCCATTCCACGCTAGGACGGTTTCGATTGAGTTCAATTTGTCTATTCTATGCCTTGTACGATTAATTCAACCTAATTTCAAGGCTTAAACATGTAATTCAACAAAAATTAATTGAAAAAAAAAATCTAAGATTTAAGTTAGTTATCGATGAATCGTTGTCGTCGTTTGACATTAAATCGTTGTCGTTATTTGATGTTGATGTTCGAAGTTGAAACCGTTTCTTAGGAATTTACGTTGTTTTTGTTGTTTTTGTTTCAGAGAATAAAAGCTAGAGAGAGAGAGAGAGAGAGAAAAGGGCAAGAGTTGTCTTTTTTTTAAAAAACGTCGACGATTTTTCGCAAAACGTCGACGACCTTTCGCAACCCCCCATCTATATGAATTTTCCAAAAATTCTAAATTGTAATTTTTTGCAGAAATTATAAATTGAAGATAAATAGTTGCCTACTAGATGTCGCATTCTAATCTCATTATGTTTTATAAGACATGTACATTAGAAAATGTACTTCTAGCCCTTATATATGTCAATAAATTTTTTTTGTCCAATTTGTTGACAAGATTGATATCCTCGCAACTCCAATTTCATTCTATGTGCGATTCTCAAAAGGGAAATGATGAATAAGAAAACAATACATTCCAAAATAAAACATGCATTTGAAAGTTTATAAAATACTAACCTTTTTGGTACGATATAGTATTGAGGGGAGGGGAGGGGAGGGGAGGGAGAATTTGTTTAAGCAATTATAGTACTTTTTGCTTCTCCGTTTAATCTTGTTTCTCTCATGATCATCCCTACAAAATAATCATTGAGTATTAATAACGGATAAAATGATGTAATTTGATTTATGCAATATTAACTTTACCGTTATTTATTTAGGTTTTTCCTTAAATAATGAAGAAATAAGACATTGCGTCATAAATATAGGGGGTTGCGAAAGGTCGTCGGCGTTTTGCGAAAAATCGTCGGCGTTTTCTATAAAAAAGACATAGCATGCCCTTTTCTCTTTATCTCTCTACCTTCTTTTCTCTGAAACTCTCTCAACAAAAACAACATAAAATCCAAAAAAACGGTTTCAACATCGATCAACAACATCAAACAACGACAACGATTCAATGTCAAACGACGACAACGATTCATCGGTAAGTAATTAAAATCTTAATTTTTTTTTCAATTAATTTTTGTTGAATTAATGTTTTAGCCCTTTAGTAGAAATTAGGTTGAATTAGACGTAGAAGCCATAGAATTAGACTACGTAAAATCAATCGTATTTTTGCAATGGACTTGAAAAATGGCCGTCCTCGCGTGGAAAGGACGGCCAAACCACACGTCCAAGCATGGTCTGGACGTGAATAGTGCACGTCCAAACCACGCATGGACGTGTACTATTCACGTCTAGGCATGGTATGGACGTGCACTATTCACGTCCAGACCATGCATAGACGTTAATCCTGGCCGTCCATGCATGGTCTGGACGTGAATAGTGCATGTCCATACCATGCCTGGACGTGAATAGTACACGTCCATGCATGGTTTGGACGTGCACTATTCACGTCCAGACCATGCATGGACGACCAGTTTTCAAGACCTTTACTTTCCGTTATTTTTACTCGGTTTTTAACAAAAATTAAGTGGTTTTTAATATTTTTTAATATAATCCTTACCAATTTTGCGTATTAACAGGATTCGTTTGAGAAATTTGGTGGAAATGGGGTTGATTACAACCGATTATTTGAGACGGATAATGGTTTTGCCTTAGTGAAGGCAACAAATGGGGCGAAAAATCGCAAACAACCGGAGTTGCTCTGTTCGTACTTCCGTTGTTCAAGGTACGGCCGAACCAAAAATAAGATCGATCCTGAGAAACCGGGGAATTCTACCAAGAGAGGGTCGGTTAAGTGCGGATGTTTGTTTAGGATTCGAGCGGTGTAGAAGTACGCTCATTTGGATGATGGGAATCCCACGATTGCTTGGTACGTAATTACTTCGACTAACGCGGGTTTTCACAACCACGAAGTAGCGACCTATAAAGATGGGGATAGACATTTTGTCGGCTTGGATGCCGAAGAGAAAGAATTTGTGAGGCAACAAGTCCGGGCTAATATTTCGCCGAGGGATATCAAGAACGCTCTTCATAAAAGGACCCCGGAAAAACCCCAACCAAGTAGCACCCAAATTTATAGCGAGTCGAACAAGGTTCGGCGTGAGATGAGAGAAAGTAGGAATCCCGCTCAACAACTGTTGGCTGTAGCAGTTGCTGCCCAATATGTGGAGTGGCACGAATCAGACCCCGATACGAAAGAGTTGACTCATGTGTTTATGTGTCATCCGGAATCCGTCAAACTATTCCGTGCTTACCCATATGTCGCTCTTATCGACGCCACCTACTCGACCAATGTTTTGAAGATTGCACTTATTGAGATAATTGGCGTTACACCGGTCGGATCCTCCTTCCTAATTGCCACCGTTCTCCTTCCGTCTGAAAATGATACATCTTATGGGTGGATGTTGCGGAGATTAGAGGAGCTGCTTCTGGGGGCGTCACCTATGCCTACTCTTGTCACTGACCGAGAGTTGGGCTTGATCCGAGCTATTGAGGACCTCTATCCGGATACTTCTCACATTTTGTGTCGTTGGCATGTGAACAAAGCCATTGAGACCAGAGTAAAAAATTCAAGAAAGATGATGATGTACAAAGACATGATATTGCATAGTAAGGAAACGGGTTGGTACCGGGTCATCAATGCAAGCACACAAGGTGAGTTTGGGAGAGCATGGGAAGCCTTTTCTGAAACTTGGGTAGATTTGGCTGATTATGTGCAGAGAACATGGGCTCATTACAAGAAGAAGTTCGTTGTTTTCTATACGAACGAATACTTTCATCTCGGTAATACGGCCACTTCCCGGGTAGAGTCGTGTCATGCCATTCCTTAAAGCTTGGTTGAAGAGTCAAAACTTGAACCTCGACACTATGTGGACTCGTATTCACGGCATGCTTGAAGCTCAACACTCCAAGATTCGACATGAGTTACAGACGTCGTTGACCAACTCTGTAAGTGCTGGACCGTTTTTCTCCTTATTGCGAAATCATGTGTCTATCAAAGCCATTAGGTTACTGGAAGATGAGTTTAGGAGAGGGATTGAGTTGGGGAACGGGCTTGAACAGAATTGTGGATGTGCGATACAGACTACTCACGGGTTGCCTTGTGCCTGCATTATGATTCTGATGCAAAGAAACGGTAGGAGGGTCCACGTTGAGGATGTGCACTTGTTTTGGAGGACTTTGGTGCACAACAGTCCCGAATATAGGCCGAAGACCGATGATGATGAGTTTGATGCTCTTATAGAGCAGGCTAGAGGGGTCGATCCGGCGAAGAGACGGGTAATCATTGAGAAACTTCGAGATGGTCTCCACCCGGCAGATGAAGATATTCGTCCACCTGAGGTTCGAGAAAACCCTAAGGGGAGACCGAGGGGTTCCACTACTCGGAAGAAGTCCGCTTTTGAGCATGCTGCCCGTAGATGTGCCAAGTTTTTTTCCAGCCCTTCGACGACAACTTCTGTCAGTACGGTGTCTGATTTCGGAGATGGACCTGTTGGTGCACCATTGGAGGTCGGTTACACAACGGGACCTTTGTGTTCTTGGGCAAAAAAATATGCAGTCCCCCAAGACTTATGGGCACACTTTGATGGTTGGGCTGATGTTGTTGCTGATGGTCATTGTGGTTATAGGGTGCTATCGCATGCCGACCGGGGTCGAGAACAGGACCACTTGGTCATGAGAGCGTGGTGTCTTAGAGAGCTTCAGGGAAACGATGTGTACAAGACAATTTTTGATGAGTCTCCTCGCACGCCTCCGCTTTTGAGCAGATGGGATCATACCTTGAGGGCTATCGAGTTTACGGGTAGCGGGGGTTGCGGTGAACATCAGTGGATGTCTTCCGAGTATTTGACTGTCTTTGTGTCGTTGTTTAACTGGACTATCTGTTGTATCGGCCACTACGTCCACAAAGGAGTCAGGATTTGGAATTGTTATACATATTTACCGCTGAGGGCCACGGGTCACGTGTCGAGGCCGTACGGTGTCATGTGGATCGTACACTACCATGACCATTGGATGAGATTGCACTACAGTGGCCCACTGAGCGAAGCACCCATGCCACCGATCGATCTTTGTTGGGCGTGGGTAAGAGAAGATGCAGTTGCACATTATGCCGATTTGTACACATCGAACATCGAACGATGGCATACTTTGATGGGAACAACACCTCGAACTCCTCGGCGCCGAAGACAGCCTCCCCCGGGTTGAGATTTATTTGTATTCTTTAGGTTGTGATATATTTGTATTATTTAGGTTGAGATTTATTTGTATTCTTTAGGTTGTAATATTTAAATGTAACCGTTGTGATTTCAAATTTCAAAATGTTACCGTTTTTCGAATGATTTTCATGTTCATTATAATCGCGATTTCATTGTGAAACAAATTACAAAGATAACAGTTATCAAATTAAAAACGTTCAAACAAACAAAGCGATTTCATTGTTAACTAATACATCCCATCCTTCAGACCTCATTGGCCCAAAACGAAAAATACGGAGGGATAACCCCGGTTATCTTTAAAAAAATCTTCTCAAACTCCCACCAACCACACATCTCAGGAGAACCGCTAACGTCGGGGTGATTCTCTTCAAACATTCTAATGACGTCCATAATCTTGCAATACACATGCATTGCCTGTTGAGATAAGACCGAGGGTTGAAGACGTATCATGTTTCTCGCTTCAGCAAGGCGGCGAGTGTCAGGACGTCGAGGGTACGAACTTGCAGCTTCGTTAACTAACCGGACTGCGTCACGCCTCTTGATCCAGTAGTCGCGTTGATGTTCAAGAGACTCTTTCACCATCGGGTTTTCCGCTGCAGGGCTTGCGAGATCTGTCTCAGCTTCTGCAATCCGTTGTGAAAGCCAAGTTTCATCGTTCAACGGCATGTTTGCCATTCCTGAAAAAATTTAAAGAATTAAAATTGAAAACATACGGTTAGAACGTAAAAAAAAAAACTGAACCATGAGGGACATGTGAACTACACGCCCCAACCCCACCTAGACGTGTTGTTCACACGTCCATTCGCCCCTTAGACGTGTGAACTACACGTCCCTACCATCTATAGACGTGTGGTTCACACGTCCCGACCATCAATGGACGTGTGGTTCACACGTCCCTACCAACCATGGACGTGTAGTTCACACGTCCCTACCAACCATGGACGTGTGGTTCACACGTCCCTACCCACTTAGGCCACCCCATTCCCACGTCCTAACCACCCCTAGCCGTGTAGTTCACACGTCCCACCCCCACTAGCCGTGTAAACCACATCTCCGACACCTACCAATATCGTGTTTCTCCTTTCCATTCATTCTAATCTTACCATTCTAACAACAACAACAACAATACTACTAACAACAACAACTAACAAATAACAATAAGAAATAACAAAAACAACAACTAACCTTGTTTTTTTCGGTCGTGTAGGTGGCGACGGTGGAGGTGCTCGGCGGTGGCGGTGCACGTCGGTCACGTGTGGTGGTGGTGTGGTGTGTTCTCGGTTAAGGGAGAGTGTTCTTAGTTATTGAATTTTAAAGGAGAGAGTGAAGAAGCTAAGGGTACTTTGGTCATTTGTCAAAAAAACGTCGACAATTTTTCGCAAAACGTCGACGATCTTTCGCGATTCGGTAAATATATAAGTATATTTACTTTTAAGTAGGACGCCACAAATCTTGATAGCTCCTAAATGAGAACAAACCAACGCTTAAAAATAGGGATGATGTTCATAACTAATGAAATTTTAAAATAAAATAAATAAATAATTAATTTAAAACATTAATACAATTAACTTACCTTAATATACTTACCATGATTTTGATACAATCGTAAGAAAAATTATTAACACACTCAATTCTGTTGATGATGAAAGTAAAAAAAATATTGGCTTGAATTTTGGCTCACAAATATTGTCTTCTCTAAAAAATTTATAGCTAATTGAGCATGTGTTTTATGACTTTTGATAATCTTTTTATATTATTATCAAGTTTAATATATATACATAAATATGTTGTAAAGGTGAGCATTATTTTTCATTATTAGCAAATTTAATTTATATATAAATATGTATCTTGGAGAAATAAAATGTGAAAGTTTGCTTTAATATACATAAATATGTAGTATAGTTTTATTACTTTTGAGCATTATTTTTCACTATTAGCAAGTTATAAAATTAAAGACTATAAATTCTATTTCACGTTTAACCTAGACCTGATTATGGGCCGGGCTGGGCCGGGTTTGGGCCGGGCTCGAGTTAAATAAACGGCCCAAATGTATGGGCCGGGCCGGGCCGGGCCAAACGGTGGGCCATATTCTTTGGCCCAAGCCCATAATTGTTCGGGTTATAATGGGCCTCGGGCCAAACCGGGTCAAAACGGGCCAAAATAATACAATACGAAATAATCAACAAAATGGATATTTGAACAAACTATTAGTAACGAAATAAAATTTTCAAGTCTTAGGTGTTTGACTTCTACTCTTTTGGGTAGGAGAGCGATACCATAGTATCATACATAACTCATGAGTTGACAAAAAAATATTATTACACTAACTAATTAAAGTTGTACAATAAAAATATATAAATATCCGCAAAGTTGATAATTCAATGCATTAGTGATATTAGATTATTAGCGTGATCTGCTATACCATTCCAACTTTTGAAATTTTTTTTAGAAAAATAATAATTTCGGGTCGGGCCGGGCCAAAAATCGGGCCTTTATGTTGGCCCAAACCCGGCCCTATGTTTATATCGGGCTTCTTTTGGGCCGGGCCGCTGGCTTTTTGGGCCAAACTATGAGGCCTAAACCCGAGAAGAAATCGGGTTGGGCCGGGTCGGGCCATCGGGCCTGGGCCATATGATCAGCTCTAGTTTAACCCATTATAGTTTTTAAAAACTAAAAGGCTAATATTTAATGTTAATTATGTTATTATTTGCCCTTAATATTTACAAATTTTTATTTTTTATAAACGGCGTAAAATTAGAATTATGATATTTATTTGTTGCTTAAAATATTCTAACAATAAACATCGATATTATAAATTTATTATTTAGGAATTTTTATTTTTAATTGTTATTAATTTATCTAGAAATAAAAAAGTAAAAGATTAATTCTTGTTATGCTATTTTAGTATTTACATTTAATGTTATAGAATTTTTTTTTCTTTTTAAATAAGAAATAACAATGTGACTTCATGTCATGTGTAAATTGTAATAAGTGACATGACTTTTTGTTAATGTTAGGTGGCATTGTCTACGTGAAATTTTATGTTACTTTCTTAATAATATTGTATACATTTGAGTTTCAATTCATTTAATTGAAGTTAAGTTTAAGTGAGAGTGTAATTAATTTAATTTAAATAACTCAATATAAATTTAGGTAAGAATTTAGAGAACATCCCTCATTTTATTAATGTCCATTTAGGTTAATTGTTTTAGTTTAGTTAAGGAATTTGTTAATCTAATTTAAGCTAAGTACGTTGATTTATTTTAGTTGAATACTACAGTATTAAATAAAGTTAATTTAAATTAAATTAAGTAGTTAACATTAGTTAAGTTAAATATGAATCGGTTGTTATTTATCATATTTTCCTTTTCTTTTTCTCATATATATTTAAAAAGTTGATTCATATTATCCGACCTGAATTATTTGAAACGGTGTGCAAAATAACAAAATTGTGATATTAATTAGAAATATGATTTGTACGTACGTACTCAAGTAAAAAAACTAAACCTAAACTAAATTGGCCTTTGGGTTGTCGCCTTAAGAAGACAGAAGATGTACGAATGTGAAGGGTAGTCGAGAGGAGACCCCTTTGATAAGAATAGTGTCCTCTAATTGTATGAAGACGCCAATAGAAAACAACAAACAAATACTTGTTTTGTCTCCTAATTGATAACTACTTGAGACCCTTAACGACGAAATCATGGCACGTATTTTAACAACTTTAAGCATAATATGGAAGAAGATTGGCCCTAATCCACACACACCCATATATGATATATTATATATGCATGATGCATGCCAATTTACCAAGTTTAAATGTCTTATCATGCCAATTACACTGCCATCCTCCGACGAACAACTAATTTAAAAGTTAAAACCCTCCATTCCAAGCACATTGAGTATTTTTACATGAACATCACACATTTTCATGTAAAAGAGTAAGACCCTTTTAGGGGTATCAACGGCATGACGGGTCATGAAAATTGTTTTGTTACTAAAATTAAAATGATGTTGAGAACGCATCGATTGATTCTTATGTTAATATAACCACGTTTATATAACGAGCCATTTGACTTTACATCGTTATAATCCAAATCAATGAGTAATGAACTAATGACACAATAACTACATTTGAATTGGAAATTAACGTTAAAAGATATAAGTATATTACCTAAGGCAATTTCCTGATTTCCATTAATTCTATCAATAAGTTCGTCATATGTTATAAATAAAATAATTTTTAAAATTAAACAAAACAAGTGAGAAATTCAACTTCATCCTTCACATACAGTGTCACCCGCCGCATTGTCATTACCATCGCTATATATTCGCTGATTTCAGCTAAAATCATTGTTTTTGCCACGTTTATTCAACTTTTCTAACTTATACTCTACAGTTAATTGTCAAAATATCTTGTGTCTATATACGGTATATCGTAGTTCACTAGTTGTCAATGTTTGGATCTCTGTGTAATTATCTCATAGTTTTTTTTTTTCCAATTACTTAGCTTTAATTTATCTTTCGATAATTAGATTATTTCTTTCCATATGTTAACCATAATATTGTACCTCATTGATAAATAGAAGTATTACACTCAACTCAATTCTCTCTAATGCTAATATCTGCCTTTGCCCTCGCACTCTTATTCGCTATCTAAGTTTTAAGTTTCTTAAACTCTCAATAATATTACTTTGTTAAAAACTAGTTTTACGCCCGTGCAAAAAATGCACGGGTTTAATTTTATTAAACCGAAAAAATAAAAATAAAAAGGTGAATATATTTAATAAAAAATACTCTTTCCTATTCCGAATAAATGTCACATTTGCCATTTTCGTCTATTCACCTAATTGTTACATATTCCATTTTGGGACATATTTTTGACCATAAAAGGACAACCTTACCCTTAGTACTTTACTTAATTTACACTAAAACCACCCCTAACCCAACCCCTAATTTAATTGACCTTTGTTTATGGACGACTTTATCCTTAGTTTATTCACTTCCTTAAATATTGTGCCAACCCTCAAATGTAACATTTATTCGGAATAGGAGGGAGTATAATTTTAGTATTGCAGATATCGATGTAAAAAAATAAAAAGAATTTATACACTTCTTAAACGTAAGTAAAAACAACGCATCTGCTGACATTATAAAATTATACAAATTCTTATATAGGACAACATTATCGGTTTAAGTTTAGGACGGATCAAATATACATATGTAGGATGAATCAAACAAAAAAAAAAGCATTATGCATGGTGAAAATAAAATAGTTATCCTATTACCCATGGGGAGTGATACTCACCTGTTTTAAATTTAAGACGGATAATAGCCGGTAAAAATATATATAGATTGTAAAATTATACTTAAGATTTAAATTCTAAGTTCATAACCATCGTAATGAACTCAAATTATTATTAGTTTGATTCTCTAACTATCAAAAAAACTCCGACCATATAATATACGGTAAATCTTATCTATTTTATGTACATTTAAGACGGAGTTACATAATTTTGTTGATTTCCAATTCTCAACAATTTTAATTTGTTAATTTCCAGTATTTGAATGTATTATTTTTTGCCAATTTATATATTATTATATTTGATATTCACTTTTTGTTTCTGTTTTATACTCATTGTCACTCACCTTAATCCTTTTATTAGCTGCATGTTAAATGAAATATTAACAATTTCTTTAATCTTTGAATATACTATAACCGTCAAGTGTAGGCGTCTCAATCATATTATTATATTTAATCTATACCTTTAATTTAGGTATAATCATTTAACTTAATCAACGATAATTAAAGATTTGATTTTTACTGTTGAAATTGAATAGTTAGGATTTCGGAAGATTTCATATTCAATGTGCGATTATAGGTTGTAACTTATTTAATTAATAAAAGTAGTGAGAAAATTAAATTGAAGTAATTAATTAGGTAGATGAACATGACGGACCCCACATTGATTAAATTTTTTTTTCTTCTTAATTTTCATCAACCAATGAGAATTCTCTAAAATCTATCCCTTTTATAGTAAAGGGATACAATGATTTTGAAATAAATATTGGCTAAGAAAACAACTCTTTTTTCATGTTTTATTATTCAATAGCTATACACAATCAATGAACGTATTATACTTTTCAAGAGATGGGACCGGCCGAGCCGAGCAAGATTAGACCCTAACCCGGACAAATATACTTTTTTTATTGTTTTGGAAGGCCATGTGCGGGTCGGACACCATATAACCTAGGCCCTATTCTATGTAACTTTATTTTAGTTTATTTTAATTTAGTTCAAGTCTATTAATTAAGTCTAGTTTTGTTACGTAAAAGTCATTTCAGTTTAGTTCACTCTATTTAAATTAACTTTTCCTTCAGCTTCAGTTAGCTCAACCAAACTCCATTAAGTTCAATACAATTCAACACTTTCGACAAAAAAAACGGCCTTTAACAATAAAAAACATGGACCAAAATAACTTTATTATGATACCGTGTCGTTCATCCTAATTTTTTAATCGTATCTTTATATTGATCCCCACTTTAAATTTTAATCGTAGCAGCATGACGGTTTTGATGTATCAGTACTCATTAGACAATAAATTGACATATTTTTTTTGGAAAATGCTCGATCACGAAGCCCTTGAAACCTTGAGTGTAATACCCCTCCTTTTTATGAGTTGGTGTACTCCGTCGAGTACACTTGAGTAGGAGTTTAAGTTTAGGTCTGTTCGTTTGCACTCGGTCGAGTACATCATACTTGGTTGAGTAAGGCGTACTCGATCGAGTACACTCTGTACTCGGTCGAATACACCGGTTTCATGTCCGTTTCACGATAGGTTAATTAGAGAAAACGAGATTTATAACTCATAATTTATTCACCTAATTACTTCGATAATCAGTTTCTCTCAAAACCTCAAACCCTAATTCCTCTAATTGATATACCACAAGCTTAATTCGCACGTCGATCATCCTAGATTGTTCTTTCATCATTGTTGCAAGTAAGTCTCTAGTAATACTTTTAGTTTGTTAAAGTTAGGGTTTTTAGTGTCTTAATTAGATGATTAGTAATAAGATTGTATGGTGTTTTAGGAGGAGGATTCGTACGTAGAAGAGCCTTTGTGAATCTGTCTTGACAAGATTGCCTTGAGGTAGGGTTTTCCTACTCAATTATCTGTTATGTGTGATGATGTTATTGTATGTTATTGTAAGACTGATATCGTATGATTGTGCATTGTCTTGAGATTATTGAAGTTATGTTTGAGACTATTGACGGGAAATGACTCTCAACCTACGAACACCTTTCGTGGTTCTCATCACGGAGGGGATGTGCACATTAAAGATCTGGGTACCGCTTGCTGCGAGCAAGGAGGTTTGATGGTGAGACTAAAGGTCACAACTGGAGATATTAAGTGAGTTTGGTGATATTAGTGAATTGTGACTTATGATTATGATTATACATTGTTGATTTTGTAGTGATATTGTGATAGATTGATGTAGCTGACGCTTTTGTATTATTGTTGCTGTGATGATCCATGGGTAATGGTGAGCATATTCTCAGCAGGTAGCTCGTTGTTGATTGTTTGCTTGAGGCTGGGGATAGATGAAGCGAGTCACCACGTAGAACTCTTAGGATAATAACCTTCGCTGTTATCATAATTTATTTATTTTGGTTTGAGACTTATTGTATTGACAATATTAATTATTTAACAACCTTTCTTTGATATTCTACCTCGGACAACTGAGATGGTGGCATCTTTATAGGCAGAGGGTCATCTGTAAAGGCCTCGGGTTTTGGGGGTGTTACATTGAGGCCTTGATGTTTAACATTTTCCGTGAAATACCCAATTTTTTATTCGAAAAATTTTAAGAGGCTATAATCCGTGGGTACGAGCTCGGAAAGTTACATTTTTTTTTCAAATCGATCATCTTTTCGAGAGCTATGACTTTAAAAAAGAAATTATCGACTTGGAATTTGTGACCAATAGATATGGTCACTCAAAGTTTGTTCGTTCAAAAAAAATTTAACATACAATAACTCGTAGCCACAAGATCAAATACGATAATATTATTTCAAATCATTGTTCCTGAAAAGATGATTGATTTGAAAAAAAATATTACTTTCTAAATTCTTAAACACGAGTTATGACTTCTTAAAATATCTTGAATAAAAAAATTGGGTATTTTGAACAAAATATCAAATATCAAAAACACTAGATACATTTTGGGAGTTCTTTTTCATTGAAAGTGGATATGAAAAATAAATGGGCGTGAGTTGCATAAACAGTAGAGTTTGCATGGACCACACCTGCGGAATCAGCATATCTTGTGGGAAATCTGCTGATCTATAATGACAGCAAATTACTCCACTTTCTTCCATCTTAATTAAGTATTAATCTTACAATTTTAGTGTTAATTTATAAACTTAATTTGTTTATGAATGTCAGAACTTCTTAGAGTTTCATACTAAATATATTCAACTAATTCATTGATGCTCTATGATTCTATGCCATGCCACATTCTATAATAATAATATGCTTTCTTTTCAGATAAAGCAGAATTAAAAGTACTTATTTACTTATACTTTGCTTCTTTACAAAATTAGCCAACTAACATGCTCTTCACTTCTCAACTATTTTCTTAATTTTAATTCAATTTCTTTATTTCTTCCGTACATTTCTCCTCCCATTTTTTTACACAACTTTTTCACATGAAATTCTTTTTTTCCTTATTATATACGGTATATAATTATATTTATGACTTATATGAGGACTTTTTTCGGATATTTGATACACAACAGTACGACACTGATGGTAAGTGATAACACCTTATTCACAAAATACTCTCATTGGACCGTGAACCATCAACTTCCCATGTTTATTTAGAGTATTGTGGTAGTTTATTAACTAGAGTTTAACTGAATTGAAGTCAAGTGAATTGAATGAAACTGAACTGGAAAAAGCTAGTTGAAATGAATAAAATTGAGTTAAGTTGTAAAATAAGTTGAAATTAAGCTACAAAATCGGACCTAAAGGACTATTCTCTTCCTAAATATCAAAAATTTTGAAATTATTAGTTTTATCCCCTAACTGATCATCTTTAATAACGTTTCTTCCTTTGAAAATTTTCTACTTGTAACTAAATGCTGGAATATTAAGAACAAATCATTTAAGCAAGGATTACTATTTCACGCTTATGAAAAAAATTAGTTGTAAAATAACTTCAAATTAAAGTACTTTTAAAAATGAATTGAAATATGAAAAAATTTAATTAGGTTCACCATTTAAACAAAATAAATGCCTACTAGTATGTCAAAGAGTTATTAGTTTGGATTGAGTCATATTAGGTGTGACTTGTGATAAATTGGGATCGCATTTACGTCCGTTGAAGTTTATGTCAATTCATCATCGCGTCGAAATACCATTCATGAAAAATTGGGTTGGATTCGTTTGAGTGATCTTACGAACGCGTTTGTGTCGGATAGGGTTTATGTACGCACATTTAACTCTGTTTCGTTGAATCCGATCACCATTTTCCAGCACGTACTAGCAATCAACAGGCCAGGTTAACTATTTCGGCCATCCCTTTTTCCATCACCCTTTCTTTTAGAATTTTTTATTTCATCTCCTTATCCCTTAAGCAGTCGTTTAACTGTACTACACGTAGCAAATGTACTTCAAAGAGATTTTCAATTTACCTAATTTTCATAAATTTGTTGGTTGCATGTAGGGAATTGTCATTTTCAATATCATAATCGATTTAATCGGACCTACTAGCAAACATATATTGTAAAAAAGAACATATTATAAAATATGAAAGTATATAAATTCTTGGATATATATAACTTCATACAATAAATTTGTTTTACCGTAAATCAGAGTAATAATTTTTTTTAAGTAATGTAATAATTAATTTTTCATCCAAGTGAGTCAAGATATTTGTATTAAAAAATTTAATTTACACGAACAAACAACCTCACACAAAACGGTAGAAAGGAATAAGAGTTAACTTAACTGGTAAGACTGTAAGAGTTTACTTACTCAGCTTTAACGAAAGTTGAGAGATTGATTCCTACTCAACATAAACACGCTCAATTGAAATAAAAAAATAAAAAACGGTTAAAAAATCCAAGTTATTAAAACGTCAACAAATATAAGTCTACGTTATAACACATAACCAACTAACGCTTTCATCATCTAGACATAAATTAAATGAGTGGATATCAACCAAAGAAATTGAAATTAGACGAAAAGCATGATCGTGTTAGACAAATAATAGAAGTTTAATAGAGAATTAATTATTGTATGTTACTAATCACCCAACAAGTACGACATCAACATAAAACACTAATATGACCGTTGGATTATTCAGATTTAGAAAACTACGTTTTTTGGTTGTTTACTTAAAAAATATTTAAGATTCTTCCACTACTTACTTCAGTTGGCAGACTTCAGTGTGACAGCAAATCCTACCAGAAATACACTTACATCATTTATTTCTTGTTTATTCAGGTTAATAATGTTTTTTATTGGCATAGATACACTATTCAAGTCATAATTTAATTGACCCTAAAACTTACAAGAGGTCTCAGGTTTGAAACCAGAGAGTGATGTAATGAGATCATTTATTTGGCACTCGAGATACCGATTACTAAATAACGTTCTACTTTGACAAAATAGTCTAATAAGGTTTTTTTAGTTAAAAGGATATTTTTGTATAAGAAAAACCCTAACATTACCATTAAAATCAATTACAAACCCATCTACTAAAAATGAGTAACTTTTTAAAAAACATTACCATCAAAACCAAATCGCCAAAATAATTTGAAAATAAAATAAAATAAACCAATAAAATCATGAAATTGATGCGCTTTTTTTTAAAACACATATTATTAAAGAGTTTATTAAAAAACCTTTTATAAGTATAACTTTTATTTCAAAACTCACCTATTTTATGAAGATTTCTCATAAAATTTTCACCAAAAGTCGATCCTTTTTAATTAATTAACACTTTTTTGAAAGTAGAATCTACCATAAAATATCGAACGAGTTTACTATTTTATATTAACCAATGGTTACTCCACCCATCACCCATTTGTTTAAGGATTTAATCTTGTACTAACTTATAAACTGATCTATTTTCACCATTACGGTCAGAATCCGATCCTAATTTAACAAATTTCACACCCTAATTTATTTGACATTAGTGAGAAACTAAAGAATAAAACAAAAGTATTTGGTAGTGTTACTTTAAGTAGCTGGAGATTTCGTAGAAACAACTGCTTAAGATGTACTGTAGTAAGCACACATGGTTTGCTAATACAAAACACTTTTAAAGCAAATAATTACCATAAAATCTAGTAGTTAGTACATGAAATATTTAATCACAGCACTAAAGTTAACAACATTACATGTCTTATAATAAACGTCATATTTCCACAAATTCGTACAACAACTAGATGTCTAATTAGTTGGCAAACCCATATGCTTTTGCACCAAATTAACTTCTTCATCGTTCGTCTTCATTCAGACGGATCATTTTAATCTGAAATTGTAAACGGAGTTTGAAGACGGTTATTTTACAACCAAATATAAATATATAATCACTTACAGATAACAATAATAAGACGAGATTTTGAGATCATTTTACAAGAAGTAGGTGTCTAAAGAGTTTGGCAAAACCCATATGCGTTAGTTTGCACCAAATTAAATTTGTATGTATTAACTTTATAAATGCTTTTGATTAAATCATAGGTTAATTATTGAGTTCTTATGATGCATGATTAATTTTATCTTTAGAAGCAATCATGTGGATTTCATCAGGTGGTGTGCAATATACTCGTAGCATTTTAGTTCAGGCCACAACCTAGCTGTTTTATTGTACGAAAAGATAATATAAGTCGAAAGAATCTCACTTCAAAAGAAGTGGACAAAAATAATATGAGTTGAATAATGGATGATTAATTTAGATGAGAATAAATAAAAAAAATTAGGAACATGAAAGAAATATATATATGGCTAGGTTTTATCTGCCGCCCCAAAACACTTTGTTTTCGGTTCTCATAAATTTCGTTATAAAATGTTACAATAAAATAATCGGCTTTTTAACAAGCTTTGGTTTACAATTGACATAATTCCAACAAGGTGTTACAAGATGGTATGTATATAAAGTAGATTTGGCAGTATTGATCCTATCGAAGGACTCGGCACGAATAACCCGATCTGAACTCAACTTGTACCTGAGTTAAAGACCCAATCTAACATGAGACATTAATTGATCCGACCCATTCAGTCTGATCTAAATATTTATTATAGCATATTCATTGTTATCCTCATATAGAGCTGACAAAAGCTGACCCGACCCGACCTGCCCAAAACCCGACCCGATACAACCCAAGAATTGGGCGACCCGAAACCGAACTGACCCAACCCGAACCGACCCGCTAACCGATATCAGCATTAATGCATTATTTTGTCCAACCCGAACTCGACCCGAACCGAACCGACCCGGCCTGTGACCCGATATTTCTCAACCCGATAGATGACGTTATAATGAACTGACTTAATAATGGTTTAAATGACACCAAATTGATAATTCTTCTTAATTATTTTAACTTAAACTTCAATTAATACATATATCCATTAATTAAACATAAAATTATCATCTAAAACTAAATATATAAGATAAAATATATGTCAATAACCTGACCCGCTAATGACCCAACCCGAGTTGTCACCCGTGATGACCCGACCCGTAGATGACTTGACATGAACCGAACCGACCCGAACCCGTCCTAACCCGACATAACCCGAACCCGATATGACCCGACCTACTTTGACCCGACCCGTAACCGACCCGAGTGACCCGATTGCCACCTCTGACCTCATATAACTCAATTACAATTCACCCTGAAACTACCGGAATTCGAATGACCTGACCTAATCCAACACCTGACTCATTGCAAACCCAAACAACTTGAACCCGAATCCGACCCCGATTAACCCCTTTTCATGTATGTATATAAGTAAGGGAGTTGTTATATCCCTTCCTTACTTTTGCTCATTACATCTATGTAAAACCCCTCGCGAAAGCGGAAATATAAACATACAAAAGTACCAAAAATGCAGCGGCATTAAAACTTTTTAAAGTAAACAACATGCGAGAAGAATTAAACTGAAACGGAAACTGAAACTGAAATAAAACAAAATAGATAAGTAACAGTTCTAAGTATCAAAAGCAAATATGTACATCAGCCTGGGATGGAACATCCCTACAGGCACCAACCAAAAACTGTATCAAAAGAGACTAAGAGTCTAGCTAAGCGATAAAAGTGTAAGTCGTATGATGAAGGATCATCACTCGCTAGCCCTCTCGTGAACCCCGCTCCAACCTGCATGTACCTACATACATGAAAACATGTACGCCACAATCAGTGGGGAGTGACTAGAGTTCTCCTAGCCACCTTTTGTGACAACACGTAACACATAAAGCAATACAGAATACTCCAACATATATCAACATGTGAAGCATAAACATCTCATCAACTGATCTCATACTATCATGCAACTCTAGTGCACGGCTCTCAACCAACTTCATAAACCTTTAGGAAGGAGAGCCGGTTTCCCTACTGGTTACCCAGTCGGGGGTCTTTCAATCCAACTATTTATGAAACCAAACTAAGAGTCATCCAATGCCTTGGATGATCAAACCATAGCTCAAACAAACATTCATTCACCCATCATTATCAATATCTATATCTGACACATACCAACTCAAGGCAAGCAGATAAATTCAGCAAGTAAAAGGTTCAGCGGTCAACTTAAGACATAACCTAATACTAAACAATCAGCAAATGTAAAGGTTCAGCGGTCAACTTAAGACATAACCTAAACACCAAAACATTCAGCAAGCAAGGACTCAGAGGCCAACTTAAGGCATGAACTCGCCAATCAGCAAGACACTAGACTCAGCGGCCAACTTAAGGCATAGACTAACATCCAAAAGTAAAGGACTCAGAGGCCAGCTTAAGGCATGTCCCTTCACCACATCACAAGGTACTAGACTCAGAGGCCAGCTTAAGGCATGTCCTAGCACCAAACATCTGCACTCCGGGTGAGGTGATACGACCTAAATGCCCCGTTGTGCAGCTGCTCTACTCGTCAAACTCAGAGGCCAACTTAAGGCATGTTCCAAAGCGATCACTATCAAACATGTCTGGACTCAGAGGCCAGCTTAAGGCATGTCCCAGACACGACAAACATACACATATAGGGCTCAGAGGACAGCTTAAGGCATATCCCCATATATGACAAACAACTCACGTATTAAGTTCAGAGGCCAGCTTAAGGCATAACTTAATACGCATCCATTCAACATCATCAAAGTCTATGAACTAAACTATAGTTCTACTTTTAACTTCTAATCAACACCTAATTGACCCCGGGAACTAAGTTGAGGGAGAGCCGGTTTCCCTTTCGGTTACCCGACCGGGGGGTCTCTATCCTCACTCCATTCCCGAACTCAATATAGTGTCGCCCATCTTCCGGGAACCTCAAATACATATCAAGGGTACGCAAAACGAGTTTCAATCAAAACCGAACAATCGTTTGAAAGTTATACGCGAATTACAACAAAAACAGCCTACAGGGATCCCCAGCCGGTTGGCAGGCAGCCGGTCGGCCGGCTGGTGATCCACTCAGCCTCCTTTCTTCTTAAAACAAAGAACAACACGAAGGGACTCCTAGCCGGTCGGCCGGCTGGGAACCCATTCCCTTAGCCTTTCCAAACTCGCAAACCACCCCACATGTACTCCCAGCCGGCTGGCAGGCGGCCGGTCTGCCGGCTGGGCTCCCTTCTTTCTATGGTTTTCGCAAAACACAAACAACACAAGGAGACCACCAGCTGGTCGGCAGGCAGCCGGTCGGCCGGCTGGCAGTCCCAAGCCTTATTTCTACAAAATACGCAAAATCACCCTAGAAGCGCTCCCAGCCGGTCGACCGGCGGCCGGTCGGTCGACCGGCTCAGAGAGCCTGATACGCAAAAAACGCATTTCTCAGCCTACATAAAATTCAACAATTCGACATACAAATTTTAAAAATTGCTACATGTAAGATTTACCCAACATCTTGAATCATCTAAAATCATTATCTATCAGCAAACAAATCCCATAACAATCCTCAAACGATTATATCAAGTATCCGTCTTAACTTGTGAAAAACTGAAAATAAGCTTAAGAACATATAACAACATCACCAAGCATGAATTCTTCACATAAGAACAATCCTAAACATGATACTAAGTCCTTTGATCATTAAACATTAACAAAAATCAGAAACAAACATAAGAACACAACAAAACTTGCTAATATTCACATTAAGGCCGAGTTTCTCATTATCGTCACCTTAAATGCACTCCGGCTAAAAATCCTCCTCTACCACGAAGCTATCAATGTCCGGGTTGTCCAAGCCCACGCCTACAAGCACGAAAAACGATGTTAACGGAGTGAAAACGAAATTTATGCAAAACAGGCCAAATTTCGAAGTTAAGGATTTGAAAAACGAAAGTGATAGATGGCTTGGAAATTTGATGAGGATTCCGAAAATGTTATTGTTACCTCGATTTGATGAACAGATGATGGAGAAATGATCAAAAGAAGATGAATAAAATGGAGGTTTTAAGAGAATTGTGTTTACAGTGGAAAGAGTTGAAGGAGATGAATAAATGTCGACATATGTGATTTTAGGGGTTCAAGTAAGTGTCCTTTCCGTAATAAATGAAACGGGTTAGGATACTTGAACGGATATTTAAGTTGGGAACTTAACCTTACCAAGTTTGTATTCGTCTTAAGGACTTAAGGTTCTTAAGACGGATCTTACTAATTAAATTAAAATCTTTCACAATAAATCATTAAAATATTATTTTATTACTTAAAATAATTTAAAACGCCAAAAATAGATTTTACGAAAATACGGGATGTTACAATCACCCCAACTTCAAAAAGTTTCGTCCTCGAAACTCGAACGGATATAAATCTATATACTATACCTCAATCGAATAAGAAGGGATGCGCAGCACGCATCGATGCCTCGGTCTCCCATGTCTGCTCCTCGACATCACCGCAACGCCATAGAATCTTCACCAAGGGCACCACCTTGCTCCTAAGCTTCATCTCCTGTCGGTCAAGGATCTTCACTGGACGCTCCTCGAAGGCAAGACTCAGCTCCAGGTTCTCGATCTCTCTATGCAGTACATGACTCGGATCACTAACATATCTGAGGAGCTGGGAAACGTGAAAGACGTTATGGACCTTGCCCAAACTAGGAGGCAAGTCCAAACGGTAAGCTACGGCGCCAATCTTCTTCATGATCACAAAAGGTCCGATATACTTAGGGCTCAGCTTGCCCTTAACGCCAAACCTTTTGACGCCCTTCATTGGAGACACACTCAAGAAGACACTGTCACCCTCCTCAAACTCTAAGGGTCTACGACGGACATCAGCATAGAACTTCTGCCGGTCCTGAGCGGCCTTCATCCTATTCCTAATGAGCTGTACACGGTCAATGGTCTCAGCTAGCTGGTCAGGTCCAAGGTCGTGCACGTCGCTCGCCTGATCCCATCAGATCAGGCTACGACACTTCCTCCCGTAAAGAGCCTCGTACGGAGCCATACCAATGGAAGAATGTTAACTGTTGTTGTAAGAAAACTCTACCAATGGCAAACACTGCTCCCAAGAACTATGAAAATCGAGGGCACAAGCGCGGAGCAAATCCTCTAGTGTATGTATGGTCCTCTCGGATTGCCCATCGGTCGCGGCACGAAAAGCGGTACTCATCAACAAACGGCTACCCATAGCCTCCTGCAAGGCCTTCCAGAATCTGGAGCAAAAACGAGGATCACAGTCTGATACGATCTCTCTCGGCACGCCATGATAGCGGACTATCTCAGCAATATAAGCCCTCGCTAATCGATCCATGTCCCATGTCTCTCTGATCGGCACGAATCTGGCACACTTAGTCAGTCGGTCCACAATAACCCAAATCGCGTCTTTGCCTCCCACAGTCTTAGGCAAAGCCGTCACAAAGTCCATAGATATACACTCCCACTTCCACTGAGGAACGGGAAGCGGCTGCAGTAAACCACCTGGCCTCCTATGCTCTATCTTGACTTGCTGACAAGTCAAGCACCTACTAACGTAATCCAAGATCTCTCTCTTCATACCAGGCCACCAAAACATAAGTCTCAAATCCTTGTGCATCTTCTCTCCTCCTGGATGAACTGAATACGGTGACAAGTGAGCCTCATCAAGCACCCTCTTCCTCAAGTCTGGCATATCGGGGACATACATCCTACCACGGAATCTAAGGAAACCATCAGCATCAATAACTAAGTCTGGAGCATCACCTCTCGCAATCTTGGCTTCAAACCTCTTGAAATCAGCATCTGTCGGCAAACCCTGACGAATCTCCCAATATAAAGACAGCTCGACAGTCATAGCAGCTAACCAATCAAAACCACTACCCACCATCTCTAATCTCAACTTCCGAAACTCGGAACACAACTCATCGGGCAACACTCGCATGGCACACATCGAATGAGAAGTCTTGCGGCTAAGCGCATCAGCAACTACATTGGCTTTTCCCTCATGATACAATAACTCAATGTCATAATCCTTAACCAACTCTAGCCAACGTCTCTGTCGCATATTAAGGTCTTTCTGGGTGAAAATGTACTTAAGGCTCTTGTGATCCGTGAAAATGCGACAATGAGATCCAATCAAGTAATGACGCCACATCTTCAAGGCATGAACAACTGCAGCTAACTCAAGATCATGTGTCGGATAGTTCACCTCGTGAACTCGTAACTGTCTAGATGAGTAAGCTATCACCTTACCACTCTGCATCAACACACATCCAAGCCCTAACATCGAAGCATCACAATACACATCAAAGTCAACTCCAATCTCTGGCAAAGCAAGTATAGGAGCGGAAGTCAACCTAGTCTTCAATTCCTGGAAAGAGCTCTCACACTTGTCTGTCCACACAAAGTTAGCTTCCTTCTTCAGTAACTGAGTCATCGGGCGAGCTAACCTAGAGAAACCCTCAACAAATCTACGATAATAACCAGCCAATCCAAGGAAACTACGGATCTCTCCAACATCTTTGGGACTCTCCCAATCAACAACAACCTCAATCTTCGCGGGATCAACCATAACTCCCTCACTAGATATCACATGTCCAATAAATGCAACCTTAGATAGCCAAAATTCACACTTAGAGAACTTCGCGAACCACTTCTGTCGACGTAAAATCCCAAGAATCAATCTAAGATGCTCAGCATGCTCCTCATCGGTCTTAGAGTAAATGAGGATATCATCGATAAACACCACAACACAAGTGTCAAGATACTCACTAAAGGTGCGGTTCATCTGATCCATGAAGATAGCAGGTGCATTAGTCAACCCAAAAGGCATAACCACGAACTCAAAATGCCCATATCTGGTACGAAAATCAGTCTTCACAATATCAGTCTCTCTCACTGGCATCTGATGATAACCCGATCGAAGATCAATCTTAGAAAACCTAGAAGCACCTCTCAACTGATCAAACAAATCATCTATCCTAGGTAAGGGATATCTGTTCTTCACGGTCAATCGGTTCAACTCTCTATAGTCGATGCAAAGTCTCATGGAACCATCTTTCTTCTTAACGAACAAAACTGCAGCACCCCACGGAGAAGCACTCGGTCTAATGAATCCTTTCTCGATCATCTCTTCCAATTGCTGCTTCAATTCTTTCAACTCTGGCGGAGCCATACGGTAAGGAGCTTTGGAAATCGGTCCGGTACCTGGAACAAGCTCAATTGTAAACTCCACATATCTCTCTGGCGGTATCCCTGGCAAGTCATCTAGGAAAACATCTGGATACTCACGAACAATGGCTACATCCTCAAGCTTCGGTAGCGATGGCTTAGCAGCTGCAACAACACACAGGAAGGCTTGGCAACCCTTCCTAAGAAGATGAGATGCTTTCATCGAAGAGATAACACGAACACCCTTTTTAGGGCGAGTTCCCCTATAGGAAACACGAACTCCTGAAGAACTCCTCAAGCAGATTTTCTGGTCGCGACACTCGAAGCGAGCATGGTATCGCGAAAACCAATCCATACCGAGGATAATGTCAAACTCCTGGAGAAAAAATCTCAGTAAGTCCGCTGGAAATGTGGCTTGACCAATAATAATAGGAACATCCCTATGGGAAGATGAGCAAGAAAATACGTCTCCAGAAGGCAAGGAAATAGAAGTCTCCTCAACCAATGAAGACTCAAGAGCTAAACGGTCTGCGAACTGAGTCGATATAAATGATAAAGAAGCTCCAGTATCGAACAAAATAAGGCACTCAGCCCCAAGAACAGAAAAGATACCGGCAACAATGTCTGGATGAGCCTCAGCCTCAGCCCTAGTCATCACGAAAATCTTCCCTTTAGGATTTCCTCCTCTAGTCGCTGCAGCAGCAGTGGCAGCCTTGCCAAGTGCGGTGTTCCTCTCAGGACACTCATAAGACTTATGCCCAAATCCATTGCAAGTGTAGCACTTGAAAGCATTCTTGAAACAGTCAAAACCCGGATGAGAAGGTTTACCACAACGGTGGCAAACACTAGCAGCTGTGTCGGTGTGAACAATGGTCTTAGTAACCGGAGCAGAGAACCTCTCAAACCGCTTCTTCTGAGAAGAAGGCGAAGAAGTAGAAGGAACAAACGGTCTCTTCCCCTGGTACACTGATCTCTGGTGAGGAGTCACACTAGAAGTAGCAGCTCGGGTCTCGGCATCTATGGCACGAATAGAACTCTTGGCCCAAATAGCATCATCATATACCTCCACAAAAGAAGTCGAGTCACGTCGAACCATACTCTCGATGCGCGGTCCTAGCTTCCCACGGTAAAAGTAGACTCTCTCAGCCTCATCTCTGACAAACCTCGATGCGAAATGAGCAAGTTGGTTGAATCGGTCTGTAAACTCCTGAACTGACATCTTGCCTTGCTTCAAATCCATGAATTCTTTGAGTCACTGTGATCTGAGCTCTTTAGGATAAAACCTCGTCTCGAGCTTATCCTTAAAAGCCTCCCAATCGAACAAAGGATCAAGAGTGAAAGTCGGTCCGGTCAACGCCCAGCACCTATCGGCCTCAAGGGTAAGAAAGTGAGTGGCTAGCCGCACTCTATCTTCTCTACCCACCGAATACATAGTAAAGCTCTTTTCCATCTCCCTGAACCACTCGGTAAGAGCTACCGGATCAACCTCGCCACCGTAGGTCTTCACATGGCTACGGGACATCTGCGAAGCTATCCACGAGAAACTACCAGGACGATTAGCCTCGTTGCCTGGCGGTGGAGGAGGTGGAGCATTCCCTGCTTGCTGTCTCTGGGTCTCAAGCAAGTGATGAATTGCTTGCAACATAATGTTATCAGCAGCCGTGGGTCTCACCATCCTTCAAAAGAGAAAACAAGTATTAGCTTAGCAATTAGCAATCACAATTAAACTACAAAATAAATCCTTAGAAATACCCCATCTCTCATTCATTATTTGCTTATTTGGTCAAGTTAAGGTTGGGGGTCACATGAGTGCGTCGGGAGCAATAATGCTCTGATACCAACTGTAAAACCCCTCGCGAAAGCGGAAATATAAACATACAAAAGTACCAAAAATGCAGCGGCATTAAAACTTTTTAAAGTAAACAACATGTGAGAAGAATTAAACTGAAACGGAAACTGAAACTGAAATAAAACAAAATAGATAAGTAACAGTTCTAAGTATCAAAAGCAAATATGTACATCAGCTTGGGATGGAACATCCCTACAGGCACCAACCAAAAACTGTATCAAAAGAGACTAAGAGTCTAGCTAGGCGATAAAAGTGTAAGTCGTATGATGAAGGATCATCACTCGCTAGCCCTCTCGTGAACCCCGCTCCAACCTGCATGTACCTACATACATGAAAACATGTACGCCACAATCAGTGGGGAGTGACTAGAGTTCTCCTAGCCACCTTTTGTGACAACACGTAACACATAAAGCAATACAGAATACTCCAACATATATCAACATGTGAAGCATAAACATCTCATCAACTGATCTCATACTATCATGCAACTCTAGTGCACGGCTCTCAACCAACTTCATAAACCGTTAGGAAGGAGAGCCGGTTTCCCTACTGGTTACCCAGTCGGGGGTCTTTCAATCCAACTATTTATGAAACCGAACTAAGAGTCATCCAATGCCTTGGATGATCAAACCATAGCTCAAACAAACATTCATTCACCCATCATTATCAATATCTATATCTGACACATACCAACTCAAGGCAAGCAGATAAATTCAGCAAGTAAAAGGTTCAGCGGTCAACTTAAGACATAACCTAATACTAAACAATCAGCAAATGTAAAGGTTCAGCGGTCAACTTAAGACATAACCTAAACACCAAAACATTCAGCACGCAAGGACTCAGAGGCCAACTTAAGGCATGGACCCGCCAATCAGCAAGACACTAGACTCAACGGCCAACTTAAGGCATAGACTAGCATCCAAAAGTAAAGGACTCAGAGGCCAGCTTAAGGCATGTCCCTTCACCACATCACAAGGTACTAGACTCAGAGGCCAGCTTAAGGCATGTCCTAGCACCAAACATCTGCACTCCGGGCAAGGTGTCAGTTCCTTAGCTACCCCGTTGTGCAGCTGCTCTACTCGTCAGACTCAGAGGCCAACTTAAGGCATGTTCCAACGCGATCACTATCAAACATGTCTGGACTCAGAGGCCAGCTTAAGGCATGTCCCAAACACGACAAACATACACATATATGGCTCAGAGGCCAGCTTAAGGCATATCCCCATATATGACAAACAACTCACGTATTAAGTTCAGAGGCCAGCTTAAGGCATAACTTAATACGCATCAATTCAACATCATCAAAGTCTATGAACTAAACTATAGTTCTACTTTTAACTTCTAATCAACACCTAATTGACCCCGGGAACTAAGTTGAGGGAGAGCCGGTTTTCCTTTCGGTTACTCGACCGGGGGGTCTCTATCCTCACTCCATTCCCAAACTCAATATAGTGTCGCCCATCCTCCGGGAACCTCAAATACATATCAAGGGTACGCAAAACGAGTTTCAATCAAAACCGAACAATCGTTTGAAAGTTATACGCGAATTACAACAAAAACAGCCTACAGGGATCCCTAGCCGGTCGGCCGGCTGGTGAATGGTGATCCACTCAGCCTCCTTTCTTCTTAAAACAAAGAACAACACAAAGGGACTCCCAGCCGGTCGGCAGGCAGCCGGTCGGCCGGCTGGGAACCCATTCCCTTAGCCTTTCCAAACTCGCAAACCACCCCACATGTACTCCCAGCCGGCTGGCAGGCGGCCGGTCTGCCGGCTGGGCTCTCTTCTTCCTATGGTTTTCGCAAAACACAAACAACACAAGGAGACCACCAGCCGGTCGGCAGGCAGCCGGTCGGCCGGCTGGCAGTCCCAAGCCTTATTTCTACAAAATACGCAAAATCACCCTAGAAGCGCTCCCAGCCGGTCGACCGGCTCAGAGAGCCTGATACGCAAAAACGCATTTCTCAGCCTACATAAAATTCAACAATTCGACATACAAACTTTAAAAATTGCTACATGTAAGATTTACCCAACATCATGAATCATCTAAAATCATTATCTATCAGCAAACAAATCCCATAACAATCCTCAAACGATTATATCAAGTATCCGTCTTAACTTGTGAAAAACTGAAAATAAGCTTAAGAACATATAACAACATCACCAAGCATGAATTTTTCATATAAGAACAATCCTAAACATGATACTAAGTCCTTTGATTATTAAACATTAACAAAAATCAGAAACAAACATAAGAACAAAACAAAACTTGCTAATATTCACATTAAGGCCGAGTTTCTCATTATCGTCACCTTAAATGCACTCCGGCTAAAGATCCTCCTCTACCACGAAGCTATCAATGTCCGGGTTGTCCAAGCCCACGCCTACAAGCACGAAAAACGATGTTAACGGAGTGAAAACGAAATTTATGCAAAACAGGCCAAATTTCGAAGTTAAGGATTTAAAAAACGAAAGTGATAGATGGCTTGGAAATTTGTTGAGGATTCCGAAAATTTTATTGTTACCTCGATTTGATGAACGGATGATGGAGAAATGATCAAAAGAAGATGAATAAAATGGAGGTTTTAAGAGAATTGTGTTTACAGTGGAAAGAGTTGAAGGAGATGAATAAATGTCGACATATGTGATTTTTGGGGTTTAAGTAAGTGTCCTTTCCGTAATAAATGAAACGGGTTAGGATACTTGAACGGATATTTAAGTTGGGAACTTAACCTTAGCTTACCAAGTTTGTATTCGTCTTAAGGACTTAAGGTTCTTAAGACGGATCTTACTAATTAAATTAAAATCTTTCACAATAAATCATTAAAATATTATTTTATTACTTAAAATAATTTAAAACGCCAAAAATAGATTTTACGAAAATACGGGATGTTACAATCTAGACCTGACAAACGGGTCAATTTTGGATCGGGTTCAGTTCGAGTCAATTTTGAGTCAGGTCATTTCGGGTCTTTAGACTTCAGGTCAGGTCGGGCCATATAGGGTTCGAGTCATTTTCGAGGCAATTACTATCGAGTTATTTGTGGATAATAATCACTTTGCAACATAAACATTTTGGTTGGGACAATTCGGTTTCGGGTATTGAGTTGGGTTGAATCAACTTACCAGGTCTAATTACGCCCTTATATTACTTTCTTGTATAATTTTCCATTTTCTTTTGTTTGTGTTTGAATAGTGTGAGTTTTTCATATCTATAAATAATCCAAATAAAGCACAAAAGCTTACAATTCTCCTTCTTATAATAGAGATTTAGTAAGTCACATCAACCATTTTTTTTAAAAAAAGGTAAAAAATCTTTTGGAACATTAAATATAAATATGTGAACGTAACAAACATTAAACCCCATTTTTTCATTTTAAAAGTAAATTAATTAACAACAATCATATGTATGGTAAATGATGAAATTTTAATGTCGAGGTTTTGTTTTTTTTATTATACCACGCATGCATTACGCAAGATCTGTACTAGTTAATAACAACTATCAAAATTAAGAATAAAAAGTGACGATAAACAACAATAAAACTCTAAACAACCATAACTTTGTATTTGGGTGTCCGATTTCCACATATTATTTTTATCAAATTGCTTATCTCGATAAGATGAACGAAAGAATTTTTTTAAACCTAGTCCATTTGTGTAATTTATACGGACTCTTTCAGGCTAATTCATGTGAAAAACATGAACTACCAGACTAATTCATGTAATCCACATGAAATAACGTGAGTCACATTCTTACACATTGTTGATCAAGATCGATGTCAAAAATATTAGCTAACCTAGGCTAATAAGATTTTAGTAACCACCATCCATCTGACCTAAAACCATCACTTAAACTAGATAAGAAATTAGTGATTTAGTTTAAATAATGTAACTGAAAGTAATGTATTTTCCCTGATTATATTATTCATGTACATATCCTTATATAGAGTAGCTAGATTACAATTAGGTAGGATAACAGAGAGATATTCTAGCCTATGATTGTGCCTAGTCAAAGATTTGAGTAACTATACAGAAGGAATATAAGGAAAAAGAATATTAACAATTAATACAAGAATATTGGGATATTCTAATACCCGCCCTCAGTCGAAGCAGGAGGAGGACGGATGCTGAGACTGGCTCGAAAATCATTAAACAGTATTATCGGCAGACCTTTGGTGAAGATGTCCGCATATTGTTATCGTGAAGGTACGTGGCAGACTTTCACTTGTCCCATAGCGACTTTTTCCCGAACAAAATGTATGTCAATTTCTATGTGCTTGGTGCGCTGATGGTTGACGGGGTTGCCTGATAGGTAGATGGCCGAGACTTTGTCACAATACACGACCGTGGCCTGTTGAATTGGAGAATGAAGTTCGAGTAACAAATTTCGGAGCCAACATGACTCAGCTACGACATTAGCTACACCGCGATACTCGGCTTCGGCACTTGATCGGGACACGGTGGCTTGTTGTTTTGAGGACCATGAGATTAAATTATCTCCAAGATATACGCAGTAGCCCGAGGTGGACCGTCTAAAGTCTGGACAACCACTCCAATCTGCATCAGTGTATGCGGTTAGGGTGGACGTCGAAGAGTTACGTAAGTGCAGGCCGTACCATGGGGTTCCCTGGAGGTAGCGGATAATGCGTTTGAGTGCAGCAAGGTGAGCTTCACGGGGGTCGTGCATAAAGAGGAAGATTTGTTGAACCGCGTATGAAATATCCGGGCGAGTGAAGGTTAAATACTGAAGAGCCCCGATAAGGCTTCGAAACAAAGTCGGGTCTGTCACCGGTTTCCCGCTCGTAGCACTTAGTTTTGCATTGGTGTCGACGAGAGTTTTGGCCGGCTTGCAATTAGACATGTTTGCACGGCTAATTATGTCATCTGTATACTTTCCTTGGTGTAAGAAAAGCCCATGGGTATGTCGTACCGCTGAAACACCAAGAAAGTAATTAATGGGTCCGAGATCCGTCATAGCAAACTCGGTTCGTAGTAGAGCCATTAGGGTGTCACGTAGCTTAGTAGTTGTTGAAGTAAGAATAATGATATCCACGTAAAGAATTAGGTAGGCCATATGAGTACCATTTTGATAAATGAATAACGAATTATCGGACTTGCTATGAATGAAACCAATAGTGGATACATAGGTAGCAAACCGTTGGTACCAAGCTCGGGGTGCTTGTTTGAGCCCATAAAGAGACTTCTTGAGGAGACAAACATGATCAGGATGAGTTCGGTCCCGAAAATCGGGTGGTTGATGCATATAGACCGTCTCAGCAAGATGACCATGTAGTAAAGCGTTCTTGATATCAAGTTGATGAATTGACCAATTTTTGGACACCGCAAGGCTCAGGACAGTCCGAATTGTGGCAGATTTCACAACCGGACTAAATGTTTCATCACAATCAACTCCCACCTGTTGAGATCTGCCATTAACAACAAGGCGAGCTTTCTATCGCTCCAAATCACCGTTAGCTTTGAATTTATGTTTAAATAGCCAAAGACAACGAGTTATATTGACATTTGGTGGTCGGGGCACAAGAACCCAAGTCTTATTCTTAATGAGCGCGTCATATTCATCCTTCATGGCGTGATTCCAGTGAGGGTCGTGAAGGGCATCTATGGGGCTCTTAGGTACAGGTGAGATGGTGGTCGTAGTAAGTCGAATAGAGGTTTGGGTTTAAAAATGTCGTGTCGAACACGCGTCGTCATTTGAGGTGAGGGATGACTCGTAGTGGTTGATTCATGTTTGGCAGTATCAAGAGAGGAATGTGGGTCAAGGGGAGGTGACCCGGTTGTAGGAGAGGTGGGGGATGTGTGCGGGTCAGGGGCAGGGAACCCGTGAGGGGTAGGGTGCCCGGGGGTTAAAGTAGTTGGTGGTGTGTCGTGTGAGGGATCTCGGTTTGCTTAGTTTCTGGTTGGAGTACGTGATGGGTCACGTAAGGGGAAGGCTCATTGTCGAGAAAGTGGTATGATGAGGGTAAGGTTGTTGTGTTTTTGGCAAAGGGAAAAAGGACTCATCAAATGTCACATGTCGAGCGATGATGACTTTTCTAGAGACCAAGTCTAAGCATTTGTATCCACGGTGGTTAGACGGGTAGCTGATGAAAACACACGGGGTAGCACGAGGGGCTAGTTTATGTATAATGGTGGAAGGGGTGTGGGGGTAGCAAAGGCAACCGAAAGTCCGGAGATGGGTATAGGTAGGGACTCAGTGGTAGAGGCTGGAAGTAGGGGACGTAAAGTCGTTTGCTTTGCTAGGTAAGATGTTGTGAATGTAAGTGGCCATGGCTGAGGCATGGTGCCACATTTCGGGAGGCATGTGGGCGTGAATTAGGAGGGTTCTCATGGTGTTGTTTATTGTTCGGATTTTACGCTCCGCCTTACCATTTTGTGGGGGAAGTGTAGGGACATGAAAAACGAAATAACATCCCTTGAGCCCGGGAAAATTATGTAAAGACGAGTTGTCAAATTCACGTCCATTATCGCATTGGAGAGTTTTAATGGGTAAGTTAAATTGGGTTTTTATCATATTGTGAAAGGTGGTAAAAATTTGTGAGACTTGAGATTTATTTGTGAGAGGAAAAGTCCGTAGAAAATTTGTGTAGTCGTCTAGGAATAGAATATAGTATCGGTGTCGCATTGTACTTAATAATGATGATGTCCATAAGTCGGTGTGCAAAATGTCGAAGGCATTAACAGTAGTAGACAAGGAAGGAGAAAAAGACAATTTTATATGTTTGCCAAGTTGACATGAATTGCAAGTAGATAAATTGTTCATGGGACAACATGGGATCGTCTTATTAGTAGAAAACGAATTAAAACTAGCAGAGCCCGGGTGTCCTAGACGACCGTGCCATGTGGCACTTGGTATGGCAGTGAGGGCGTGTGGTTGGTTTTCTTGGGCAGCATAGGGCGAGGAGAGGAGAGGGTAGAGGTCACCCCTGCTGCGACGTCTCATAATCGGCGTCCCCCGTCTTGAGATCCTTCACAGTGAAACCAAATGGATCAAACTCGACAGACACATTATTATCAGTGGTAAATTGACGGACCGACACCAAGTTTTTTATTATATTTGGAACATGGAGAACATTTTTAAGGGTAAGGGCTTGGTGAGGGTGGGGAAGAGTCATAGTACCACTACTGACTATAGGAATCATACTACCATTTCCGACAACAATATGACGATTGTTACCCATAAAAGAATAAGAAGAGAGTTTACCATGTAGTCTGTCATATGCGACGACGCACCGGTGTCCATATAATACTATAATAGTTGTCATCCGGCTGTTGGAAAGTGAGCGATTGCATAACCGCAACAATGTCAGTCGGAACAAAAGCACCTTGAAGTGCAACCACAGAGCTTGGCTGAGCAAGAAAAGCATATCCAGGTCGTGGACCGAGAATACCCGGAGAGTTGGAGGGTGGTGTCCAGTTGGCCGTAGGGTAAGGGCAGGGAGGTGGTGTCCACCCCTGCTGTAACTGGTGCGGTTGCCCAGAGGTGAAGGGGACCCAAGTCCAAGTGCTGGTCTGCTGCCCTGTCGAGAGCGATTTCCTACATTGTTAGAATTACCCCCACTGTTATTTTTACCATGATAATTACCTTTATTATGACGGCCACCACTGTTGCCCTTGCCGCGGTAATTATTGTTACTGCCACCCCCTTTAGAGTTGATAAAAGCACGACACAAAATCAACTGAGTCGCGTTAGAATAAAATTCTTTTGACAAGAACCTAATGGGGTAAGTTTTCCTATGATATCTATCTACCCTGAAAAACTAAGACACATTATCCCTTATTATTTGATTAATGAGTTATATGGAGTATATAAGTTAACGGGGCTATATGCGTTAAGTAAGCTAGAAAAAGTGGATTAACAAATTGAGTTAGGTTTCCCATAAATTTAAGAAAAAGTGGGTTAAGAAATTGATACTTGCGTCTGTGAAATTTAATGAGTTGAGTTAACGTAAAAACACTTGATATTTTTATGTAATTACATCGAATTTGAGCTAAAAGGATAATGACTCATTTAGCACAACACATACCAAACAGAAACTAATATGTGTGCACATCTAAGTAAAATGGTCAAATAATAACATAAAATTGCCACATATAGTTGCAATATTCTATACCGTCAATAAAACTTGATTAACACACATTATTAAATTAACATACTAGTCAATATCAAGTCTATATTTTCAATTGTTACTACTTAATATACTAATTGAACTTTTACTTTTACAAGGCCTATAAGGATCAAATTCATCATTGTATCCAATAGGATATAATATTTATACTATATTGGGTTATATATATAATTACTTTTCATCAATACGAATAAAAGTACACATATTTTTAAATTGCAAAGTTCTTGTAATTCTATTCTACCATAATTTTGTAGGTAAGAAGTCAAGCCGATTGAACTTGTTCTCCTTTATTAATGTTGGTTTAATTGTATTAGTTAATTAGTGACTTCTCAGTTTGCCAAGCTTAATTCATGCATAAATAGTACCAACTGGCACTTGTATTGCCTGTCTAAGAACATACACGGATGCCCTTTCTACCTTGAATGTTGCTAATATCTTTTCAATAGGAAAATCTAAAGGCTTCCTGCCTTTTTTTACATGCATCTTTGAATTTAGTTGCAACTCTTCCATCATTTAATATTTGTTGTTTAGTTACTTTCCATATTTTTGATACGGTACAATTTTCTTATCTACATTGAATTTTGTTGCAACAATGTTAATTTGTTCTCTTACCGGCTTCATTTTAATCAAGTTTTCGAGTAAAATGTACCAAATTCTATATCCTTGATCATTTGTGAAATTTGGACAAACCATTTTTGAGATATGATAAGAAGGGTGTAAGTAATGCATATTTTTCATATATGTTAGAGGAAGTATACAACTCTATTTATACTTACAATAGAAAACCAATCCCTATAATTTAGCTAGTAAACAAGGAAACAAATTACTGTTATAGTAGTAGAATAGGAATATAGTATGTACACAATTATGAATGTCAATATGCAGTAAATAGGAAATATATGATTGCTGGAATCTTGGGATTACGTTTGACTTGATTTGGTAGTAGTATCTTTAATATTCCCGCTCAAGATGGACGGGCGTTGGCGGAGTCCGATCTTGGATGATAATTCAGTGAAGCGTGATTTATGCAGGGGTTTTGTCAGCGTCTCAGCTAGTTGATCGATGCCATTGATATGTTGGACGCGAATGTGACTGAGACGGACTTGTTCCTTTAGGAAGTGAAAGGATAGAGCTAAGTGCTTCATCCTTGAGTGGAAAACTGGGTTGGTGAAGTAGTGCGTGGTGGAGAGGTTGTCACAGAAGATAACAGGGGGTTGTGGCACGTGAATTCCGAGTTCATGAAGAAGGGATGTTAGCCAGAGAAGTTACGCGGTTGTGTCTGCGATGGCCATGAATTATGCTTCAGTGGAGGATCGTGAGACAGCCCGTTGTTTGCGGGATGACCAACTAATGGGATTAGAGCCGAGGTACACAAGCATACATGAATTCGAGACATAGTCATTGGTCTCACCTCCATGGTCTGCATCACAGTACGCATGAAGACGAAGCGAACTTGATTTCGTAAGTTGGATGCCAAGATGAAGAGTTCCTCGAAGGTAGCGAATTAGTCTTTTTAGGGCTGTCCAGTGAAGGGTCGTTGGGTGATTGAGGTATTGGGCGAGCTTGTTTACGGAGTAGGCTATATCGGGTCGCGTAAGTGATAGGTATTAAAGTCTTCCGATAATAGCGCGATAGTCTGTTTCATTTTCCTTGGGCTGATTCGGTTCGGCAGTGAGTGGAGGGTGGTTTAGCATTGGCGTGGTTGATGGATTGTATTCTTGGTAATTAAATTTGTGTAATAGATCAGAGAGATATTTTGTTTGGTTGAGGTGAAGGCCAAGTTTTGTAGGTTTGACTTCAATTCCAAGAAAATAGGATAAGGGACCAAGGTTTTTCATTGAAAAGGTGGCGGAAACTTTGTTGATAAATGAGGTAATGTGGTTGTGATTGGGGCCAGTAACAATGATGTCATCTACATAAACAAGGACGAGTAGGGTTATTTTAGGCGTGTTGAGAGTGAAGAGTGACGGGTCTGATATTGAGGTTTTGAACCCGGTTTTAAGTAGGTAGTTTTTTAGTTCGATGTACCATACTCGGGGGGCTTGTTTTAGCCCATGAAGGGCCTTGTTGAGTTTGCAAACATGATCGGGTTTATCCGAGTCAACAAATTCTGGTGGTTGTATCATGAAAACAGTGTCGGTGAGATTACTTTGAAGAAAAGCGTTGTTGATGTCAATTTGATGGAGATGCCAATTTTGGGTGACAGCGATGGTAAGAACAAGACGAATAGTGGTTGGTTTGATGACGGGACTAAATGTTTTTGAATAATCAATTCCCGATCTTTGATGAAATCCTTTTGCTACAAGTTGTGCTTTATGTTGTTTTAGACTTCCATCCGGATTGTACTTGATTCTATATACCCACTTGCAACCAACAAGGTTTTGGGCTTGGGTTCGGGGTACTAGGGTCCAAGTTTGGTTACGGAGGAGAGCGTTATGTTCCTCAATCATGGCAGCACGCCACTTCGGGTCAATGAGGGCCTGTTTGGTTGTTGTGGGTGTGGTGTGGGTAATTGGCGATTGGGCAAGTTTGGCATAGCGAGGGTTCAGACAGACGATGGTGTTGGATAGGCGTGTTTTGTGTGGATGTGGGCATGGGGGAGGCGGTGGTGGGGTGCTGGACGTGGTGGAGGTTGCCAGAGTGGTGACTGGTGATGGGCCAGGGGAGCGAACAAAGGCTGGGGGGACAATTGTGGGTCGGTATTAGGGGAGGGAGGAGGAGTGCGAGGAGAATTAGTGGTGGGGAGTTGTGGTGTAGAAGATGTCTTAGGTGGGGTGGAGGATGGGTGCGGGTCAGGAGGAGGTTGTGTGATGGGAGGGATGTGGATATCGAGAAGGGGGAGAGTGAACAGTCAGAGGTGGGGTGGGTTTGGGGTCCGGATTTCGAGAGTGGAGGTACGGGAATTCGTTTTCGACGAATCGGACATGACGTGATGTATACAATTATTGAGCAGTTAGGTCGTAACAGAGATATGCACTCTGGGTGTTGGAGTAGCCAACAAAAACACATGGAGTGGATCGATTTTCGAGTTTATGTACGGTGTAGGGACGAAGCCAAGGGAAACAAAGACATCCAAAAGGACGTAGTTTATGGTAGTTTGGAGTTTGTTGATGGATTATTTCATAAGGAGATTTATTTTGAGAGTGGAGGTAGGTAGTCGATTTATGAGGTACGTGGCTGTTGAAAAAGCATAGGGCCAGAATTTGGTTGGGAGTTGAGGTTGGGTTAGAAGAGCGAGCCCGATTTCAACTATGTGTCGTTGGCGTTGTTCATCGAACCCATTGTGCTCGGGTGTATGAGGTGGTGAAGTAAGATGTGTAATGCCATTGTCAAGAAGTTTAGAGGTTAACTTTGTGTATTCACCCCCATTGTCAGAATAGAATTGCCGAATTGGTTTGTTAAAGTATTTTTCGATAATTGATTTAAAACGATGAAAAGTGGCGAATGTGTCAGATTTATTTTTGATAGGATATAACCGGAAATAATGACTAAAATGGTCGACAAAAACAATATAGTATTTAAAATTATCATGAGAAAGGATAGGTGCGGTCCACACATCGGAATAAACAAGATCATGAGGTGAGTGCGAGGTGAGTGATGAAACGGAAAATGGGAGTTTTTGACTCTTATTCATTAAGCGTGCAGTACAATGAGAAAAACTGGAAATGTTTAAATTAAAATTGTTGTTTAATAATTTGAGAGTGGCGGTTGAAGGGTAGCCTAGACGATGGTGCCAAGAGGTTGAAGTTGCGGAGTATGCATGAGTTGAAGACGACGGAGTCCATTCGTAAGAGCCTTCATGGAAGTGCCCCTGAAGGAGTGTTTGCCCCGTCTGCTTGTCCTTAAAACAAAAGGAAGTGTGTGAGAATTGAGCAATTGCATTATTATCTTTGCAAAACTGAGAAACAGGAAGCAATTTACGAGATATAGAAGAGACAACTAAAACATTGTTAAAAGCAAGAGAATGGTGAGAAAAGGAACCATAATGAGTGATTTGGAGAGAGGAGCTATCTTCAATAATTATATCATCGGGTCCGTCGTATGGTGTGTGAATGGATAAGGTGTTGAGGTCGTTGACGATGTGGTGCGAGACATCGCTGTCAACAAGGTAAGAGGAAGATGTGGTGTTTGAGGAAGCGGAAGCAGTATTAGCATATGGTCGGTTTGGCTTTGATGGTGGGGGTGGGAATGTGACATTGGGGTAGTCTCGTTTGAAGTCAGGGCAATCGCAAATGACGTGACCTTGACTTCGACATTATTGACAACAACCCAAAAATGGTCGGGGGGTTTGGTTGCTGCTATGGGTGGTTGTGTAGCGGTTTTGACTTGGAGTTTGGTAGGTGTTACGGTTTTGGGACGTGTGGGGTGATTGGGTGTGATAACGTGGAGTAAAAGTGTGGTGACAGTTAGTAGCAGCGTGGGCCGAGGGTTGGAACGGGGTGGCAGGGGTTTGTTTTTGAACAGTGAGTTCATGGTGGATGAGTTTTTCGTGCAAGGCTTCGAAGGTAATAGGTATGTTGCGTGCACGGACTGCGTCGATCACAGATTTATAGAGTGTTTGGTCTAGACCGTCAAGGATTTGAGAGGTAATGTCCTCATTGCCGACAGGTTTTCCGAATTGTGCGAGGTTGGCAACACACATTTTAATCTCAAGCATATAGTCTGAGATGGAACGGTTGCCTAGTGTTATATTACGGAGTTGGGTTTTTAATTGTAGTATGTGCCCACGGGATGGGTTGGCATAAGTGCGTTCAAGGAGGGTCCAGGCGGTGTGGGAAGTGGTTGTGTCGAGAATTATTGGTGCAACCGAGTCGTCAAGTGTTCCAGCAAGAGCACCTAATATAAGTTGATCTTGTTTTAACCAAGTATGGTAGGCTGGGTTTGGGACATATTCTGGTTTGGGTGTGGTGTCCGTGGGTTGTGGCGTGGTTGTTTTTGGTGGTGGATAAGATGTGTCATCGAGAAAACAAAACAGTCCGAATCCTTGGAGGAGTCGGGTGATCTGAAATCTCCATGAGCGATATGTGGTAGGCGTTAATTTAGTGCAGGTAGGGAAGGAGATGGACAAAAGGGGTTTGGTTGGTTCATCGGCATTCGGAATTAAGGCGTTGGATTGGTTTGCCATGGGTATAAGAATGACGAGTACAAGGATGAGGATGGTTAGGATCGATACTGTATCTGATACCATGTAAGTAATGTATATTTTCATATATGTTAGAGGAAGTATACAACTCTATTTACACTTACAATAGAAAATCAATCCCTATAATTTAGCTAGTAAACAAGGAAACAAATTACTGTTATAGTAGTAGAATAGGAATATAGTATGTACACAATTATAAACGTCAATTAGCAGTAAATAGGAAATATATGATTGCTGGAATCTTGGGATTACGTTTGACTTGATTTGGTAGTAGTATCTTCAATAAAGGCTAAGACTTTTTATTTTGATGTTTGATTAATTGTTTTATTGCATGTTAACTATTTTTCTCCGAAGTGCAAATTAAAGCAAACTTGGAGAAGAAAAAAGTAGGAAAATGAATAACTTAGTCAAGGAGAAAAATATTTTTCCTTTTAAAGTGTAATTTTTGTTTATAAAGAGGGTTTTGGTGGAAAATATGTATGTGTTCAAACATTCACACACTTGCTTTTTTGTGACAGCAGTAAAATGAAGTTTATACAATTGGCATTTGACTCATTTAGTCACATGCATTTTTAATTCTTAAACGTTAAGCAAAGACATAAAAGTAACTACGATTGATAGAAAACATGTGTTGATGACAAAAAGCCGACATAGCTCCGGAGCCACCATCTTTAACCTCAACTTTCTTGAGGGGACGAACAGAGCTTGACAAATGACACAGGAACGATTTTCACTCATCAGAAACCATGGAAACCAATAAACCCCATGGACCCCAAGATCCAAGAAGAGAGCGCAAAGTGTACTTACACCACAAGGACGTAGAAAGAAAGGGGGGGGGGGGGACAAAGACCATGAAGATCTATGCCTAGTGGAGCCAAGACTCCTACACTTTGGGAGCCACTCAAAACAGGCTAGTAACCCGTAGACCGAAACAACGAGCAAGGAAAGACCTGACACACAGACAAACTACTTGAACAACCCCATGGCCCTCTCAGGAGGTCACGTAAAGATGGACACAACACACCCCCACCATAAACTTACTAATGCCCTTATTATAAGGCAGAAAAACAAGACTAATTTATTCCGACATACCATTATCACAACCAAAAACCACCTCCGCATTCAAACCCACCAAAACACGACCAAAAACCCAACGCACACCTTCTCATCATGCCTAATCCCAAAAGGAATATAGCCTCACTAGAACTACCTCCCCCGACCGACCCACACAAAACCCACCAACCCAAAAAAACAGCCGCTCCACCAAGACAGCCCAGCAACCCACCGAGACTCCAAAATTCAGATGAACCACCTCCGGACCATTGGTGTGCATACAACAAACCCCACAAGAAACGGACAACGACCGACACAACAAAGACTCATAGGACCCGATCGGTGGGGGGAAATGGCGGGGAAAGGGGAACCACCAGATCAACCCATGAACCTAGACCACATAAAACAAACACTCAAAATGAGCTATGCTCATCAAAACCAAACAATAACCACCAAAAAGGGATCATACGCGACAAGTGGGAAGGGGTAAGGGAGAAGAGAACATCCCAGAATGCATGCACAACTTTTAATGACATGACTGTGGAACGACGAATCGGAACGACCTCAGAAACACCCCACGGCCACTTTCCACCGCGCGCGACCAGGGACAAAGACCATGAAGATCTATGCCTAGTGGAGCCAAGACTCCTACACTTTGGGAGCCACTCAAAACAGGCTAGTAAGCCGTAGACCGAAACAACGAGCAAGGAAAGACCTGACACACAGACAAACTACTTGAACAACCCCATGACCCTCTCAGGAGGTCACGTAAAGATGGACACAACACACCCCCACCATAAACTTACTAATGCCCTTATTATAAGGCAGAAAAACAAGACTAATTTATTCCGACATACCATTATCACAACCAAAAACCACCTCCGCATTCAAACCCACCAAAACACGACCAAAACCCAAGGCACACCTTCTCATCATGCCTAATCCCAAAAGGAATACAGCCTCACTAGAACTACCTCCCCCGACCGACCCACACAAAACCCACCAACCCAAAAAAACAGCCGCTCCACCAAGACAGCCCAGCAACCCACCGAGACTCCAAAATTCAGATGAACCACCCCCGGACCATTGGTGTGCATACAACAAACCCCACAAGAAACGGACAACGACCGACACAACAAAGACTCATAGGAACGACCTCAGAAACACCCCACGGCCACTTTCCACCGCGCGCGACCAAGAACGGAAGAAGGAGTCAAAAAAAAGGGGAAATCAATCCCGATGAAACCACAAACAAGACAAAGCGTGATAGATCGCCGGAGATAGGTCAGATGACCCATCTGCGGCGAAAGGAAGGAGGCCGAAGGGGTTGGTGTGAATGGATAGTGGCAGCGGCTACACTCTATGGTTTTTGCTGTTTGTTTTGGTAGAGAGAAGGGAAAAGATTTTTTTAAGAGCGAGGTTATTTTTATGTTCTCCACACACTTGAGTCGGTGGGGAAAAAAATTCTCAAACCTTTTGAATATTTCAGTTTAAGGTTTTGGAAGGAACTACCACTTACAAGACTATTAAGAGCCTATCTAAGCTCAATTCCTAATCACAATTAGTTTATATGCACTCAGAAGGCTTTATTATTGTTTATGTAGGTAGTACAACTTTTAATGTTGTGTTTATTATAACCTTTAATATTTGTGCAAATATAAATGGGTGATATTACTCGAATGGTGGGAGTAGATGTTACTTTAGCCTACTGTTTGCCTTTTATACAAGGGTTAAAAACTCATAGGTGTGAGTTGGATGATGACATCGGCTTTCACCAATAAAATAAGATGATTTCCTTGACAAAACAAATATAACAAAAATAAAAACGAGATAATTACAATAAATAAGCTAAAAACGGAAGGCGGGAACATTTTTTGAAAATCAGAGAAAGTATAGTTTAAAAAAAAAGAGTCGTAAAAAAAGGGAGAGAAATAGAGTTAGGGTAGGAAAGAGTGGTTAGAAGGTCAAATAGAGTGGAAATGGAGTAGGGACAGAAATGGGCTTAAACCATGAAGATCACTGGTTATGTAACATCTATGTCCTCTACTTTCTTTATCAATTGTCAACGAATGGATTCATTCATTCATTCATTCATTCATGGGATATAAAGTGTGAGGTACTACCACCACTCTTGCTAGTACTACCCACTTGCGCCCTCTATTATTCACCATTATTATTGCCTACTTATTGGATTGCTTATTTAGTTTTTGTCAATCCTCCGACGGTTTCTACAAATTTAATGTTCATCTTAAGAATAAAACGGGCTAAATAATACCTTATTTGCATAGTTGAGACGAATCTTTTGCTATTCTCAATCCATTCTACTTGTGTTTTATGTATAAGACAGACTTTATCAGTATTAAATTTAAGATGGATATGATCCGTCGTAAATCAGAATTTGTACTAAAGACTGAAATGCTTCTTTTTTTGGTCACCAACTTTTCATGTGGCTATACATGTAAAGTAGTCATTACTTCCAATTTATTGTTCGAAAACATTATTCTTAATGTAAATAAATGATGGAAACGAAATGAATAAGTCGCTACTTCTACGGCTTAATCCTTTCGACTAGTGGTTATAGAAGGATTACCCAAGAAGTTAGTGTACTAATTCAACGAGGTAAATGGATGAATTTAGAAGCGTATGTGAGATTGAGAGGTGTGTTGTGTTGTGTGTATACTACATTCGACAGTGGAGTCTCATATGCACTTGTTATTCTATCTATATATTGCTTGGATTTAGAACATCACATGTTATATGATAATAAAACATGATAAGATAAGTAGTATTTGATGTTGATTTGCATACTTAAAACCAACTTGTGATGGAAAAAGTTAAATCAGTTGATTGATTTTAGGAATAACCCTTTTTCCTAACTTAACTAATTCTTGCATACCTTCTTCATGCACCAACATCACACATATCTTTAGACCATCTCAAGCAAGGTCGTCAAGGAGGTCACGATCTTGTTGGGTCGTGGTAATCACGTAATTAACTAATTAATTTTGGTGACCCTGAAAATTTGGTGGTCAATTTGTGGCTTTGAAATAAGGTGGTGACCTTTAACGTGTAAAAATGTTATTGACTTATTACATTATTTAGTGGACTAGAGAATATAATAAATGATTGAAAATGTTGGAAAATAAAAAATGGGTTGAAAATTATTGGTTAATACCCCTAGGTCTTGACCTTCTGTTTGAGAAGGTGAAAGTAAGTTGAAAGTGGGTCAGAATAATTAAGATGAGATTAAAAGTAAAAATATTGGTGACCCGATTAGTGCAACCTACAGCTTGAGGATAGTCTTAGGGACTTAGGGTTATTAATAACTTACGTGGCATTCTACATTTCTACGTGTGTCTCAAATTAAAAAATCATATTGTAATTTGTATAAAGAGACCATATAAAAATAAAAAACTTCATACCTTACTTTGAAAATTGAAATAAACGAAATACTAAATTACACACTTTTATAGGAGTAAATGAGTAATCTTTAACGTCGTAACAAGAATAATTCTCAAAATCATGTATTTCTTGATATCGTTTAAATTCATATCATCCAACCTAACAACAGAACCAGGATTTACACAAAGGGGGTGAAGAGTAAGTAAGTCTATATATGATAGACTCAGAAAAATTTCAAAGATTTCAATTTCCGACAAGGGCGAGCAGAATGAAATTTCCACGAAAATCACATAAGTTGACACATTCTGGGTAAACAGAAGACCTATTCATTTACCCATACACGAGGAGAATGAAGAAACATCTGCTTCAACCAACTGGACTCCGACCCGCTTAGAAAATAGCCAAACAGGGTGTAAACCTGCAACCAGCTTATAACTTTGTGCAGAGAACAAACAGAACACTCTGAATATAATGACAAGGTATGTTAAACAGTGCAGATTTGAGGCGTCTATTGCTTCAAGCCGAATATGAGATCTCTCGGCCTTTCTCATTAGAAATATCAACATAAACACGTTCACTATATCGGTCCCTTGTTTCTAAATTAAGAGATCACAGAGCGACAAGCATGGAGAGATATATGCTATAAATTGGTAACTTCAAACCACAGTATTGCATTACCCGGCTGCCTCTAAACATATTTTTTGTAACCCAGATCACAATGTGGCTTCAACATTGCCCTGGCTGCTGAAAGGTTCTTGTCAAAGGCAGGTAAGGAATTGGATAAACGCAGCCTTACCCTTACATTAGAGTCTTAGAGAACACAGAAGGGCATGTTTTCGTTGGACTAACAAGTAACAATAGTAATTGCGCCGAGAATTACATTATCTGGCTGCTGCTCCATGCTAGCTTAATGAAAAGAGTCATTTTACTGTATTCCATCATTTCCTAAAACTGAAAAACAGTGAGTATGGCTCCGTTGGAAAACGAAGGAGAATTTGCTGAGCTATACACCGACCGGTACAGTTAAGTATCTGCTCACTCTTAATTTTCTTCTTAGAACAGGAGTCAAGATAGACAAAAGGGTTAGTTAAGCAAAGTATGATACAGACATTGAAGGGCCGGCGACAAATCAGCCTGTCTTCAAAGACTTTTCGTCGCGATGAGGACGCTTTGTTTAGAGTTTAGACTGATTATAACTTGTGACTGCGAGTCCTGAGACTCAGAGTTATAATATTGATAAGAGGTCAAATTGTGACAAGCTGCTTGTAAAGCTACAAATAACAAAATGCAGAATTTGTAGGGGTGAAGACTATGGATGCTAAAATCAACTCATTTATAGTACTACTCGCAAAGAATCATTTGCATTCTTTCAGAGGGGGATCACAAACATTCGCAGCCTGACTTTATACCTTAACAGAAGGCAAGCAACATTATACATCAACTTTTATATGAGATAGTGGCATCATAAGCTTGTTCACTACCACTCACATGACGGGTAATTATTTTTTCATTCCATCTTTCTCTTTTCTCTTTTTGTTAGTTTCTAATGTGTTACATGCTCCGTCTCACGTTATCTTAATGTGAGATGGTCTCTCATGAGACTTACTCTTATACATTATATTCAAAGTTGCATTAATTATGAGGACATTCTCAAATATAGAAGAAGATTAATGCTTACTTTGATACATAAGGAGGAAAGGAGAGTGGAGGAGGATGGACGGGAGGGAAAGGAGGGAGGGAGGGAGGGAGGGAGGGAGGGAGGGAGAGAACACGAAATGGAGTTTTGATTTGGCTTGTTGCAGGGAGTCAGTGACCATATCTCCATTTTTGCCCCCTACATTTTCCTTCAACCCAATTTTCTAACCAAACAAGGGAAATTGTCAACCTCCCTTTTCCTCCAAATCCCTCTATCTAAACAAAGCGCAAAATAAATCACATTCAACTCATATCTGCCATTGTGAAGTTCCCCAAATTTTAACTCTACAGGCTTATGAGACTATGGGAGTATAAGACTAGGACCTGAAATTTGGGGGTCTAACTTCACACTTGAATAAAAAAAGTTGACCGACGTGACAGTATGGTTGTTCCTGGTATCTATTTATATTACAAAATATAAACCCAAATATTTCATTACTAGTTAAAAACATACTACAGAAAGAAACAAAAAGCTCATTCAAGCAGCTTACCCTATTAGAGGGAGGTTTGATGACGATCAAAACAAGATTCCATGGAGCATCTCATGAGTTCCAACAAGATTAGTAGACAGATACGGAGAAACTGAAGATGAAGGTCATAGAGTCATGCTACCCAAAATTTGATGAACCATTGGGCTCCCATCAGTGAAGAAGATTTCGAAAGACCCTCGTTTGCTTAAGTGAAAAGTATCATGCTCATATATCATTTGGCGATACAGATCTCCACTTGATCCCCAGTATTTTAGGCAGCCTCACATATTCCGTCAAACTCTGTTCTTTGCCTTAACAATATTAACAGTTTAGGCTTACAAACCTCATCATCCTAGTAAGGGATGAGTTTAATCCCCCATCTGACAGTTAACGAGGCATTCTCATGGGTACATATATAGCTACCTTTATCCTTAGCTATAAAAAATCCTCGTATAATCAAATGAAAAACTACCAATAGTCCCTACAAGAAGCATACACCATCTCTGAAATGGCGAAAGCGTGTAGCATCCCTAATAATAATTTCTCTGCTCACTAGTTTTGAGATGAACTTGATGGCAGAGTGACAGTCATTACATACCCGCAAGTTTTTCATGGTTCTTAATGTGGTATTGTCAGGAGTATTTAGAAGACCGAATACAAGAGCAAGCTTCTCACTATGATATCGAAGAATGTGTTCCTTTACTTCCTCATCCAAATCATGTAGCACTGAACCCATGTCTGGAACAAACCCCATCTTCTTTATCTCTTCCCAGATTTTCCTTTGCGTAGATTGCATCTCTTTGTGGGTGAAGTGTATCTTCATCCCCAGAGACATGAGTGCCATTTTTGAGTTGTACCCAGCTAAGTCCTTGATCTTTCTTTACTCCTTGTACTTTCATTGACTTTCTGACTTGAGCAGCTTGCGTCCATTTCCCACGCTCAGCATATAAATTAGAAAGGAGTGCATAGGCTCCACTATTCTCCGGATCAAGAAGAAGCAATTTCTCCGCTGCAACTTCTGCCAACTTGACATTTTTCCGACGCTTACAGGATGATAAAAGGGAACCCCAAGCAATGTAGTCAGGTTCAATAGGCATTTTCATGATAAAATCGTACGCTTCCTGTAGTAAACCAGCACGTCCGAGAAGTTCAACCATGCAAGAATAATGGATAAGAGTCGGTTCAATTTTATGTATGTTCTGCATCAAATTGTAATAGCTCTTTCCTTTATCTACCAAACCAACATGAGTACAGGCAACTAGTACACCTATGAATGTTATGTGGTCGGGCTTAATATTAAGACTCAGCATTTCTTCAAATAAGTCAATAGCTTCTTCCCCGTAACCATGCTGAGCAAAAGCTAAGATCATGGAGGACCATGATACAGTGTCCCGATATCTTTGTACGAGAGAAAAAACGCGCCTGGCATCAGGGATACACCCAACCTTGGCATACATGCTAATTAGTGAATTACTTACACTAACTGACAATGCTTCTCCTAATATTAAGGCCATTGCATGGATTTCTTTGCCACGGTCGAGAGATCCCGTTCTTGAAACCACACTTAAGATTGAAGCAAGAGTGTAACTGTTAGGCCTGGGCCCTTCTTTGAGCATTAGCCTAAACAAGGCTATAGCATCATAGTTAAGACCATTCTTTTCATAGCCTACAATCATTGCAGTCCAAGCGACAACATCACAGTCTCTTAACGAATCAAATATCTCTCGGGCAGGGCTTACATCTCCAAGTTTTACATACCCATCCATCAAAGCTGTGAAAGCTATCACATTAAGATTGGAGACACCATTTTTATTGAGAATCGTTCTAGCACTTCTTATGTCTCCACACTTGGAGTACATAGAAATCAAAGAATTTTTTACTGCCCCAATTATATCAAACTGTGTTATTATCATATGACCGTGAATTTCTTTCCCACGTTTTAAGTATTCAAGACTTGCACAAGCTGATAGAGCACTAGCCAATGCAAATTTTTCAGGACTTGAGGATGGAACCTTCAGCATCTGCGAGAACATTTCCAGAGCTTCACGATAAAGTCCTTTTTTATTGTATCCGGCAATCATAGTATTCCAAGACACAATATCATGCTCAGCCATTTGCTGAAACTGTTTGCGGGCAAGATCAATATGACCAGACTGCATATGCAACAAAATCATAGAGTTCCAGGTCGAAACATTTCTGACAGTCATCCCTTCAAAAACAATCCTTGCATTCATTGGATCACCAGCCTTTGCATACATATTCAAAAGTGAATTTGCAACTTGAACATAACTACCAAGCCCATGTTTGACTATACATGAATGAACCTTCTTGCCAATACTCAGAGCCCCTGTGATAGCACAGGATGCAAGAACACTGGTAACTGTGAATTTGGTCGGTGAAACGCCAAAATGAATCATATCTAAAAACAGTTGCAAACCTTGTTTATATTTGCCAATCTTATTATAGCCCGCAATCATTACCGTATAGGAGACTGAGTCTGGATCAGGAATTTGCTGAAAAATGTGTTCAGCTGCGTCCATTGTTCCTTCTTTAGCATATCCAGATACAATTGAGTTCCATGAACATACATTCTTGACTGGCATTTCATCTAACAGACGGTGGGCAGCAGAGGCTAACCCACATTTCACGTAGAAGTTGAGGAGATTATTTAATAGATAAATACTAGAGAACAGATCTTGCTTTACTACCTGAGCATGGATTTTTTTTCCAACACCTAAATTTCTTGTTCTTGCACTTGCTTGAAGTAGAGAAGCAAAATCTAACGTAGTCGTGTTCGAAACTGTGGTCATAGTCAGATATGTTCTCCATTTTTGTGTTCCCTTGAAAAACTGGAGTCGCTGACCGACATACATCAAAAACATAAATTTGATATGAATACATGAGAATATTACTGAGTGCTCACCACCATCCAAAAAAACACAGCCTATCAGATTTAGCACCCAATATTTTGTCGCCTTTAAATATGAACAACGGTTTTGTACCCCATCAGCTTTAGAAGCGAAATGCAAACCTATTTCATTCTTCCAAAATCAGTTTTTGTAGAATTTTATGACAGTTCACTGAACTTTATGGCGTTGAGCACATCATCCGTACATGAAGTTAAGCGTCCCAAATGCTGCAAGATTGTTCAGAAATATGCACTTTATTGACGCTGCAAGATGGTAAAAGGAGGACCGTGAGCTTAACCGGAACACTGTAAAAAGCTACACTGATTCATTTTTTTGTTATTAATGTAATCTTGTCATGCTTTAACATGAAAGAAAACCTAACTTGAGTTCACAATTATCACAAGAAACAATAGCATACATGTTCATTTATAGAGACATCCAAGATAACAGGATCATACCACCCTCCCAGACTCAGTTTACGAGCTTCGTTCATGTGTCCACACTAAATGAAACCAGCACTAACTATAAGTATGCATCTTCTGGTCCAATATCAAGCGTGGACAGGTGACGCTGCAAAATGGCAAATATATGCGAACAACATTACCCCAGTGCCACAATGGCTCCCGCAAATTGCGAGGTAAGGAGGGGTCGGATGTACGCAGCCTTGCCCTTGTGAAAACAAAACTAGCAGGTTCCAAATAACGAGAAAGTAAGAAAATGTGAAAAGATCAAACCAGCTGGCATAAAGGTTTGAAAAGCAAACAAAAATAAGACAAGTGGACAAGTACTGATTTTCTAAATCAAAAATAAAAGTAGAGCACCAACCCGAAAATCAGACTACATCTTCTTTATAATACCCTCTCCAACAATCCAATACCATGTTTCCCTAATCCCCAAACAATTCATATTGTCTTCAATCGATCTAAACCATGTTTATTTCAGTCTTCTCCTGACAATCTTATCAGTCTCCCATTTATCAAGCCTTCTAACGGAGACTTTTGTGGTTGTCTCACGTGGTCAAACCACCTTAAAAGATTTTCAAGCATCTTATCTTTAATAGATGCAACTCCTACCTTCTCCTAAACCACCTTATTCACCAACCTATCTTTTCTCGTATGGACGCACATCCAGTGGAGCATACGCATTTTCACTACACTCATCGTTTGCACGAGACCCTGTTTTCCTGTCCAACATTCATTTCCATATAGGTCTAATTATCGCGTGATAGGATTTACCTTATTTTTAATTTGTAAGGTATACCTACATAATATACGGAGTATAAACTCTATGACACTCTCCCAGTTCAAGTATCCTTTTTAAATTTTTATATGCCACATCTCATCCAATTCTCTATTATTTTGTATAATAAATCCTAAACACCTAAAAAAAGTCGAAACCTTGAACAATCTAGTCATCAAGATTCAAGAGTGATCACTAGACCTGGCAAAAGTATACCGAACCCGAAAAACCGATCGAAAATAACTGAATCGACACCTGACCGTACATCCGAAAGGTATAACTGAACTTCACCCCGAAACCTGAATCGACCTGAACCGATTCGAAATTGAACTGAATTTGTAATATCCGAAATAGACCCAAGATCGAAGAAACCTGAACTGGTTTGACCCGAATCGAAACACACCCGAACCGTTTTCAACCTGCTTAATGATGACCGAAATTCAACCGAAACCCGAAAAAAAATTAATTATTTATATACATATTTTTATATTGTTACGGAAATTATGGTCCAATTTATCATGTATATACTACGGAGTATTTATATAAGAATGTCTACTATTTCTCAATTGCATGTTTGACCGTTCATATTTAAATTATTTGTATATATAATATATCAATAATTATAAAAAAATAGATAAGAAAAAAATGTGGAATCAAATTATATTACTATTAAAAGAATTTGAAATATTATCGGGCAAAAATCTAAAATATCAAAAACAAAATCGAAATACTTGATATATAAATATAATCCAATATTAATCCCTTGACACCCGATCCGAATGTGGCCCGAATCGAATCTCATCTGCTCTGATATTGATCCGACCCGAATCTCATCTGTTCTGAAATTAACCTGACTCGAACCTGAACTGACCCGGTATATTTACAACCGATTAAAAGCGAAAACTGATTCCAACCTGAATTGAATCGAACTGAAATCGAAAATAAAGGTAAACCGAAATAACCCGCTCCGAACGAAACTGATCCAAAACTGAATCGAATGACCCGTTTGCCAGGTCTAGTGATCACCCCCCCTCCCTGCCTCCATTCCCACTAAATCTACACCAACTATTCCGTCTTCTCTCTACTCAGTGAAAAGCCACGATAATCTAACGTTTGTCTCTAGAATTCAAGCTTCCTTTGAACTCCATCCTTTGTATAATCACTCAACACAATAATACAATATCATATGTCAACATTATACACCATGGAACCTCATCTTAAATTGATCTTCTCAATTAATCCATAACAATAGCACAAAGAGAAAACATAATCATTGAAGTAAAAACTAAAACCAAAAATACACCTAGTTTTTAACTTGGTGACAAATAACTCAAACCTCATGCACCAAAGTCGGAAATAGCTCAAAACTATAAGATAATCAATTGGATATCATCTGAACAATCCGTTCTAATTTTATTACTAGTATCATCCAAGAAAGCCTTCAAAACAACAACAATCAAATTACCCCTCTATCTCGGTCATTTGTTCACCTATTCCATCTTAGTGTGTCTTTGTCAATTGTTTACCTTTCTATTTTGAAAATGCTTTTAATAAACAAGTTAATCCTCCACACTCAATCTGGTCTATTTCCCATCAAATAATCGGTCATCTTCTCTTTTTTTGGTCTTTTTGCCAAAACCAAAGTTAAACAAACAACCATGACGGAGGGAGTATAAATCATGTATTATACCGCAAGAGTAATTGAATTAGGAAGAAAATGATACAGAAAATGTGGGTAGAGCAGTATAACTTACAGTGCAAGAAATCAATTGGAATTCGCGAGTTGGACGATGATGATGCTGCACTGCAATGTCTGGACTTGACCTCTACACTTGCGATTTGCAGTGCTCCTGAAGTCTGAATATTAATCCGCCCTACTTCAAAATAGACCATTCGGTCTGGGCCCAACATGGCTCAATTTATTTAGGTCCGATCCTTGATCCTTATTTTTGCAATTTGGGTCTTCGGCGTAGTCTAGTCCATGGTCGATTAATTTGGGTCCGAATTGAATTTGTGATTTCAAAAACTAGTTAGTAAAATATTATAAAGCAAATGGATATTTTATCTTAAAAGATATAATAAATCAATATTAACAATTATTTTCGTAAAAACGTTTGTCTAATTATTATTCAATGCAGTTGATTTCGTGGAATTTAACTGTGATTATCGTATACTAAATAGTGAAACATTAGTGTAACACTTTCATTTACCAAAGTTTCTTATCAAGGTCTACCTTAATATATTAAGGTACTACTATGTCGGTTGCCCGAGGTAATGTATATCAAATAGAGTATACAAGAACATTTATATAAAAGCAGTAATGTTTAGCCAAAAAATTCAAAAACCAAAACTGTTTTACAACTCTAAACTGAAAAGTAAAACTAAAGTTCATGTGACACAAAAGCTATCTCACTACAAGAAAAAGTAAAACAGGCGACGACATATTGGCGACTGCACGTTGTAGTCGCCAAATTGGCGACTGAAAGGAAAGATTGGCGACTGTAAGTTTTCCCAAACTTTTTTACCACCGACACAAAAAAGAGACCGATGATAGGTATTGGCAACTGTATTCAGTCGCCAAAATTAGCTCCAAAAATTGGCGACTGAAAATGTAGTCGCCAAACAGGAATAACGCAGTCACCAATTTGGCGACTGAGGTACACAGTCGCCAAATCTGTAAGTACAGTCGTCAATTTTCGCGAATGATAAATCAAAAACAGCCACTTCCTCCCTCATTACGCGAGTTGAAACAAAAACAAACAAAAGAACGAAAACCCAGCCTCTCTCCTTCCGTCACCACCCACCACAAGTTACACAACCACCACCATCACCGGCCACCACAGCAGCCACCACCACCACCGGCCACCACAGCAGCATCCCTCCTCTTCTTCTCCTTTTATTCAATTGAAGGTTTGTAATTTTTTTTTTGTTTAATTTCGATTTTTAGTTTGATTTTTGTTTTGTTTTGTAGATTTAGTGATGTAGTAGCCAATTAAGATCGTCTTAACTTATTAGGTTGTAGTTAATTAAGTTATAGAGCCAATTAGGATTATAATTAGTGAAATTGGGGGTTAGGGTTCATATGATTAATGTTGGTTGCCTTATTAATGTTTTTATGTTTGTAATTTTACTTAATTATGTTAAATTATGGGTTAGGATTTATAAAAATTGAAAATTGTAGGTGAGGCGCTTGAGGGTCTTATGAATCGGCGTGATACCCCAGAGTTTCGAGCCAGATCGGCGCAAAATGCCATGAACAAAAGGGGAGGGAAGAAGGATGGAATGGCTGAGCCTACCCATCATGCTTGTTCACGGTCATTTTTGGAAGTACTTTTTGGTGTAAGTTTTCATATTAACACTTATTTATTTAGCTCGTTTATTTGAATATTGGTAATAATAATGTCACTAACCAAACATTGAATTTTGTTCGTGTATGTAGATGAACAAGAAGAAGAAGAATAAAAAGAAGAAGTCAGCTGATCAGTCAGCTGATCAGCCAGATGATTAGTTGACTGATGATCCTCTTGCGACGGCCCCGAAACTATTCTTTGGCACACAATCCAGGGTGAACACTAACAATGAGAGAATTTGGATTAAGCCAAAAGACAATGCCTTATATGTAAGTTTTTTCACTTATGATAGTTTTGAATTGTTAACTAATGATAGTTTTGTTAAATAATGATGTAATTTTTTGCTAACTAATGTAGGAAGCATACGAGGCTGAAAAAGAGGCACATCCCGAAATACCAGATAATGAGATTTGGATTAATTTGGTCAAGGGATACAAGAAGGGAAATGTCTACGGCACCGGAAAGGCTCATGGTGTCTTCTTCAAACAACCGGCAAGAAGATCTTCATATGAGCCTCGACAAACATATGAGCCCGCTATTCTGAGTCAACTACAGACTCAACTTGCTGAAGAAAGAAGACTGAATTCAGAATGAGACGAACAGTTTCGGTTGATGAAGGAGCGCATGGAGGCCATGGAAAACTTTTTCTCACAATGTAACCCCGCTCCACAATCACGTTATGATCCCAACGATCCTCATGGTAAGGGTGGTGGTAGTGGAGCCGGCATGGGATTTGTAGCTTAGGTAGTTTGGATAACTTGTAGTTAGTTTAGCTTGAAGTTGGACAATGTTTAGTTAGTTTAGCTTGAAGTTGGATAATGTTTAGTTAGTTTAGCTTGAAGTTGGTTAATGTTTCGTTAGTTTAGCTTGTAGTTGGATAATGTTCTCATTTTTTAATAAATGAGAATTTGGTGTTTTAAATGGTGCGGTTCGCGCAAATGGGTTGCAATTTTCTGTTTGCAGGGTGTCATTGCGTATTGACATGAATAAATAGGAGATTTGGCTAGATCAAAATGCAATTGGCATGAAATACCCAGCCATTTTGGCGACTGACATGGTGCATTTGGCGACTGCAGTCAGTCGCCAAAACTGGAAAAGTTTCTGGAAGATGGACAAAATTAGCGACTGATTCAGCCAGTTTGGCGACTGCAGCTCAGTCGCCAAATTGGCGACTACTCCCATATTACAGTCGCCAAATTGACGACTACCCATATTTCAGTCGCCAATTTGGCTACTACTTATTCAGTCGCCAATTCCCTTAACTGGCGACTGAATCTTAAAATCTAAACATGAATGTCATGCATATGAAATACGAGTAGGAATTGGTAATTAAATTAAATGAAAGGGAATATCTGATTGCACATTGCACATTACACATTACACATTAATTAGTTTATAAAGTCAAAAGACTCGTCAAGGAAGAAATGACAGACAGAATCATACTTAAACTGGGTTGTGCACGAGTGTGAGTCAGTAGTGAGTACTGAGTACAGACAGAACCATAATACTTTTACTCTCAAAGTCTTACTACTTGAGTACTCCCTCTTTGATTCGATTGTCATTTTGTTTCCTCAAAGGCTCATCTTCAAAGTTTAAACACTGTAACTTAGACTGTCAATTATGATGGTATAAATTAGGGAGTTCACCTCTGAATTTAGTAATGTATTTTCATAGTCAAGGTGCATTCATGAAGAGGTAAATGGCTAGTTAAAAAGTTTGTTTGATTCACATGAGAGTAAGATCGAAGTTTTGACCTCATGATTAAGCGATAGGGTGCGCAATCATCACACCAAATTTATTTGGTTTGTTTTAACCTTAATTATAAGGGGTCATGTATTTATACATTAAAACTAGTTTAGAACCCGTGCAAAGTTGCACGGGTATGTATAGATGAAGTTTTACAATTTTATATTATCAATGTAGTAATAAGAGTATATAACATTATGTAAATGATCTACTTTAGATTAAAATTAAAATATTGCCTAACTGCGTTAACCATAAACTGAATCAATAATGCTGCTGACTAAAAGAATTTATTTATAGTCTATGTCAAACCATGACTATGGAAAACAAAAGAAAGATTAAGAAAATTAATAAAAAAAACGGTTATGTGTGTTTTAGACCTGTCAAAACATGGCTCGACCCGTAAACCTGGCCCGAGCCGATTTGATCCGATTTTTCATGGTCAAAGACCCGTAAATCTTGACCCGCAACCCAAAATGACTCGAATCCAAAATAACCCGTTATTTTATGCTTGAAATTCAAATCGACGCGTTCGACCCAATGATTTGAAAATAAATTAGGAATATTATTAAAATATTAATATTTTTATATTATATTTGAAATAATAAATATAATCTTAAGTTTATAATTAAAAAATTAGTTTAAAAATCAATTTTATACTCCCTCCATTCTTTTTATATTACCCCATTTCATTATTCACGTTTGCCGATGTTCATTTTGTTTTGATTATATCTTTAGCTACATACGACTAAAAATTATAAAAGTTTGATATTCTTAATCCTCTTATCAAGACAATCCAAAAAAGATCTCACATGAATATATTTCCGTGAACGAATTGAGAGAAAACCGACGTTGAATAGTCGATTGTGAATAGTGTCAAAACAAAAGTTGGGTGATATAAAAAAAATGGAGGGAGTAGAATTTTTAAATCAATAGATCATAAAATAATTATTAAAATAATAAATATAATAATATTATTAATATAAAATGATAAAATAAAAGACGTGATAAACTTTTTTCAGATGTATTCTGATCTCGACCCGACCTGATATCCGTATGACCTGACCCGTATAAGTCTTACCTGTATTCTTACTCGACCCGAGACTCGGCCTACCTGAACTGTTTCGCAGGCCTAAGTCATCAAGCTTTTACACATATATGAAAAAAACCATACCAACTTAATCATACATGTATATCCCTTTTTAACATTAACATTATCGTAGTATTTAAGTCCGTCTTAATTTAAGTCGACTCTCACAACAAATTATAAAAGAGGGGAAAAGGGAAAGGGTTGTAAAATGTCTTAAGTTAAGACGATATTAAGCAAGACATTCTATCAAAAAGTAATCTCCATTTTTTTATATTAAAGGTAACATTTTCATGTCATTTGTCTATTCAATTTAATACAAAATATTTAAAAAAAAACACAAAATTTGCCAGAAATATGTAGCAGTTAAAAAAAAAGTATGGTACGTAATTGACATATACCATTGTCAATGAATTCAATGAACACCAAAAGAAATTTTATACAGTAAACTATGTGAAATTATATTAGAAAGTATAAAATTAATTAAAAGCTCAGCATAAATTAGATTATTCATCTGATGTACTACTATCAGTTGCAGTTGTACAGTTTTTGAATTTTATAATAAGATTTTCGAGTTTTGTTTTAAAGATTATGAATTTTATTATAAAGTATCTAAATGTGTTATTTAAACATTATGCTCAAAAAATTACAATATATCTCAAAAACATTACATATAAGCTCAGTTAAATTTGCGTTTTAACGGATTTTTTTTAAAATATAAGTAACTTATAAACTTCAAAAAAACTCAAAAAAAAAATACACATACTCAATTAAAAATTAAAAAGTAAAATTAAAAATTAGGCCTGAAGTAGTATATCTATCTATGTTTCTTTTTTCGAAATAGAATGGCAAAATCAAATTAAAACCAACAATTAACATTTATCTTTTTTATATCTTGAAATTAAACGACAAAAATAAAAATATTAATGATAAAAGTTCTGATGAATAAATTCCTTAAAAAAATTTACACCTTCTGAAAAAGTATAACTTGATATATGGTTAATATTTGTATAAATCAACTTAGCGAAGCGAAAAACTTATTACATCAAAATTCAATAAAAAATATATAGTGGAAATTGATGTATGACTAACTTAAGATTATGACATTAAAAGTTGAATAATTTATATTTGGGAAAATATAATCTTCAAGAATAATAAGTTAGTTTTTTTTAAGAAGATAATAATCTAAAATGGCAATTCTGAAGATAAATATTTGTATCCATGTTTAGGGTTTGGATTAGGCGGGAAAAAAATTAACCATAGCGTGACACGTGTCAAGTTCAATGAATAGCGGTTCTTCTTTTATACTTATATATATAGATATATAGATTAGTAAAAGATTTGTCTAATTTATACTTATGAAATATAATTTATCCCGTTTATTTTTAAGACGTATATCTACCTTAAAAACACTGCAATTTGGTGGTACAAATTCAAGGGAATTTCAAAAAAAAACCTCTAAAACAAAAAAAAAGGCATAAAAAGATAGTCACAACAAATTTCGAAAATACTTTGCATTGTGTTTTTGGTTACTATTTTGACAAAACTTTTGAAAAATTTGCCCTAACTGCTCCTAAGCCATTGAAAATACATCAATCTCTTCCTTTAACACACCTCGATTTTTTCACTAAATAAAAGCTAATGTCAACCACCCATGCCTTTATAGTATTTAGGATACACTGATCTTTGGTAAATCTTTCAAGTTAGAATGAGATTCACAAACGATTTAAATAAGTCATTATCACGTTTTTAGTACATTAACGTTTTTAGTCAACCCAAACCCTTACACTATTAGTTTTCTTATTACAATAATATCTAAGTTTAAAACAGGTTAAGCATATCTATATAAGTGTTGGGGAAGCGCTCCCTGTAAATCCGGTGTCGGAATAATCTAACTCAATAACGAAAATAGGATGGAACACAAACAACAAGCGTGAGTAACAAAAATATAATGACACCATAATTTATCACGTGAAAACCCTTCTTAACTAAGGGGGAAAATCACGGCCCTTTTGACAAATTAACTCACTTAATAAGATATTACAAAGTTCGTAAAGTACAATCACACACACTAGTATTTGTCACTTTCTCTCAAACTTTGTCTCCCTCTTATTATATCTAATGAATGTTGAATACTCTATTTTCTCTCCTTAAGAACAATAAGTATTTTCACCAACTTATATTAATCTGTTTTTCTCCTTTTTGTGAGTACTAAAACAATTAGCACCATCACCTATTTATATTAGGAAGTTCTTAAAACTTCTAAATAAACCATTAATTGTTTTAATTAAACAATTCCATAACCCTTTTGTGGATTATATGTTTGTATTTCCAAAACGTAAAGAATTTACGTATTTGCTTGTAAAACATTCCACATTTTATTTCAACATTTAATTGTTGACGTTTTTAGAATAATCCAACAATAAGATGAATAGACCAAACAAGAATACAATAAAAAAAAGTTAGAGATTTGTATTTTATATCCATATAAAATCATAATAATTGACGTGTCTTAAACTTACAATAGATAACACCGTCTTAAACTAGTCAAGATCAAAAAGCTGTGTAGACATTGTTGAAATCTAAAAAGATACAGTGAAGCTAGTTGAGGTTGGTTCTCTAGTTTTGAGGAGACAAGTATGTACTGACTAGAAATAAGTCCAACTGGATGTATGTATGACAAAATGCACTTAAACATAAACACAATCATACACCATTTCCCAAAAACAAATGCACTGTCATAATACTTCTATTTAATATTCCCACAATAATAATAATAATAATAATAATACTTCTGCAAATCTCTGAATTGTTTGAAAAGTTTTTGTTATGATTCAAAAACCAATGTCATTTTTGCAGAAAACGCCTTACCTCTTTCTGTAATATTTTTGGAAATGGATTTTCTTGACTTACTATCACATCAAGTCATCAATAATAATACATCATCATCATCTTCGACTCTTCTTCTGTTGTTGTTGATGCTTTACTTTCCTCACCATAGTAATTATTACTACTAATCAGCTGCTTAATCTCTTCTAATCCATACTCTAACAATGTATTGCCTTGCCCCCATAATAAACCCCCATTATTATTATTATTATTATTATTATTATTACTACTATTCTCGTTGTTACTAGTCAGACTCGGCTTTTGCTCTTCATGATGACCTTGATTGACCCCATTATTATAAAAATTATAGAAATTAGTATGATCTTCACATTTCACAGCTTGATTAATGATACCATGGCTTCCATCGGAAGAGCTACAAGTTGTTGTTGTTGTAGTAGTACTAGCTTGTTGACCACCACCAAACATGAGAAGGGTACTATTGTCATTTACTTGCATGGTTAATAAAGAAGACTGTAAAAGGGTAGAATTATTATTACTGATGAAGGACATAGTGTTAGAGGAAGGTAAATTATTATTGTAGGGAGGTAGGGATAATAGTGATGAAATTGATGAAATCATAGGGTTTTCATTATTATTATTATTATTATTATTATTATTATTATGAAGATAATTATACTTTTTAATATTATTTTCAGGCATGGTTGATGATAAGATCATCTTGTTATGGCTGCTTCCCATGAGCTTCTTCTTAAGCTTGGTGTTCCAATAGTTTTTTATATCGTTGTCGGTTCTTCCCGGTAATTGTGCTGCAATTATCGACCACCTTTAACAACAACAAGAAAACAAAATTAGACCAGATATTTGGTGCTCATTCTTATTCTTTAAACAAAATTAGATCAGAAATGTTTTGTATTATTTTCTTCACAATTTTAGTCAGACTAATAAAGAAATATAGTTTCATCATTTTGATACACTCTCGAAAGTATATATGTACTCTGTAATAATTTGTTTACCTTTAATTAAATAAGTTTAATAATTTGAAATTATTGTTTTGTGATTTTGTATTTATTGATAAAGTAGGGCTTGTTTGGTTGACATAGGGGAATTAAAGTTCCCGGGAACTTCAAGATCACATGAATTTCCAATTCATGTGAATTCGCAAAAAGTGTTTGGTTCGCATATGAGAAGTTAATTCATGCGGGAAGTTCTATTGACCAAGGGGGGACTTGGTGAGTAACTTCCCATATAATGGAGGAAGTAAATTCATGTGGGAAGTTCAACTTCCCATGATATTGGCAACCAAACAACAACATAATTTTACACTTCCCGGGAAGTTCAACATCCCATGATTTTAATGGGTAACCAAACAAGCCCTAAGAAAATGATTGAAATGGAGAACGTAAATTATACCGTATTTTCGAAGTTTATGTATTTTTATCATGAAGTTCATGATATCCCCTTTCTCCCTTCCTCCACCATTGCATATCCTCTTTTAAACCCACATAGAGTACCTTATATAATGGATATTTGAGGAGGAGAAAAAAGGGAAATAAAAATTGTAAAACCAAAAAGTTAATGGGTGAGCAAATCTACCCATGAAAGGTCTATATACATGCATGTAATTGTGACATGCATGCATGAAATCCACCATATACCAAAATTTTGAACTCCTTTTTAGTTGATTTTATTGTTTATTCATCACCAGGCCACTTTCTATGGAGCAGAAAAGATATACAAGATCTTGTAATAAAAAAGAATTAGTAAAAAAAGGGCAAAAAGCATGCATACAAGAATTGAACTAAGTAGCATATATATACCTCTCTTGCCCTTTAGTATACTATTTGAAATTATATCAATTTGTGGTTTTGTATCAGTAGACCGAGGGATCGAAATCTTAACTTGGTCATTTTAAGCGAGTTTGATGTACACAGCCTTATAATGACTCGATATATAAAAAGGTTGAAATTATTGCTTGAATCACCTAAAAATGCAAAAGGATTATATATAATCACTCAAAAATGATCGAGTAGTTAATAATAATAAGAATAATAAGAATACCTGCTTCCAATGCTAGCATAAAGGCTACAAATGACTCTATCTTCTTCACTAGAAAACTCCCCATGCTTAATATTAGGTCTTAGATAATTAAGCCATCTTAATCTGCAGCTTTTCCCACACCTCTTCAGACCTAAATCAAATAAAAGTTATACTAATCCATCTCATAATTCATACAGAAATTAAAGGAATTAAAGGGTAAACAAATGATTGAGACGAAGCGAGTAATATATTTTTTTGGTTTGGTTTGGTTTGGTAGGGGATCTACTAAAACTAACCAGCCTTATGAGGAAGAGCAATCCAATTTCCACCAGTTCCATGATTTTGAATGTAATCCTTAAGCTTAGCATCTTCTTCAGGTGACCATGGACCTCTCTTCACATTTGCTTTATCACAACATGGAGCTCTTCCCATTTTTTCTTCAACTTTTTCTTTCTTCTTGTTGGTTGAGGTGGTTGTGGAATTTTTTTCTACCTTGTTGAAGTTTTCTTAGTTGTTTATTTTTCTTGGTGTAAGTTTATGGCAATAAACTATGTGGGAGGTTTTGTAGCTTTTTGTAGCATGGAAAACTTTGGAGCCTATTGACAAAAGAAGATGTATTTATATTAAGACTATGACCTTAGCATTTGAATTGACTGATAAGAAGTTGTTCTAGTCCGTATATGTATCACTCGAGAAAAAAGATAAATCGAAATTTAATTTTAACCGGTACTTTTATACTTTCATGCTTACGCGGGTCTCATTTATGAGAAACATTTTTTTAGAGCGATCAGTGAAATTTAACCATATTTATTTTTAAAAACAATATTTTCTTAAATATGATAATGAAGTACAATAACATTCACCTTTGTTATAAAGAAATTTTTGGCACAATATATTAAAAAAATTGCTCTCTAAAATCCCTAAAGAATAGGATTAGAACATTATCTCGACAACCATAAAGAGTTGAAGCGGAATCTAAAAAAGTCCGCCTATCCAATTATAATTTTAGTATACTGTTTAATTCAAATTTGAGCATGAAGGAAAACATTATTTTGTATATCATCATAATAATCTTACCCGTCTCAAATTCAGACCGATTTCATACAAGTCGACGAAAAGATAGTAATTAAAAATTAGTAAGATGGAAGAGAAGTCAGAGGGAGGCACACAGTGACACACAATATATTCAATGATGAGGGCAGGGGTACTTTTCTAAAAGACAATGGTTCAATTGAGTGATTAGCTAATTAAAGAAGAAAACATCCCATCAAAATAATATACTTGTATTATAGGTTAGCTATAAAATAAATGCATAATAATACAAACATATATATCCAATTTATCCATGCTGTCTACAACACTAAGAGCTTCAACAGCCAACAGTGATCTTCTAACAGTTCTACTTTCTGTCTTCTTCCTCTTTTATTCCTCAAGTATCCAAAGCTTGCCAACCTTTCTCCTTTTTTTTTCTCTTCTTTTTGTCTACTATTACCATTTTCAGCTTAATTTTTTACTCAGATTTTCGCCTAAGGTGATATGACAATTATCACAAGTTGACAAAAACAGAATACATTGAGATTAATACAAGGTTTGTCCCATTTATAAAAATGGACTGTTACTTAACCCATTTTACTTTTAAGGCGTATATCTTCATTTTGAACAAGACCTATTGTTTTTTCGTACCTCTTTTGATATTATTTGGGTTGGATTATTCGTATAATTTGTATTGGAATTATTGGTAGTAAGGTTTCTTTAGTCAATATAACTGCTAACAAGTACTTAGGTTGCTTCTGTTTTTGCTAGTAAGGTTGTTTCAATCAATTTTGTTCAAATTCACGTCAAGTCATTGATTTGATATTTGGAACTTTCAAATCTCAAATGGATCGGGTCCGAAGTCTGGGAAGTACAAACTTATTAAGAGGGAAAAACATTTTTTGAGATTATTCTTGGAAAGATTTGAACCTAATTAAATTTCCTTATTATTTGGTTACACTAAAAAAAGGGATGAGTTGTCAAGGGTGAATTTTATTTGATGAAATTTCAGTGAAATTCTGAAGGAACTTAGGTTTAAGCTTCCACAAGATTGCTCTTGAGAAGTTTTGTTATGAGATATCGGGATATGTCGAGATATGAACATATTCATAATTAAGAAATACGGCATTGCAATATATCTTATAGAATAATATTATGATTTTCTAGAATAAATTATACAAGTATTTGATAGCGATATTATCTGAACTTTGGTAGTATTATATATACACCACAATTGTAATAGTTAGAGGCACGAACGATTATCAATCAAATATCCATATAATTTTCACTCTCTCAATTTCTAATAATCGTTTTCAGCTTGTGACGAACAGTGTCCATTTTCAATGAGAATTTGTGTTGTTTGTATTTACCTTTTTAGTCCGTGTGTTGACTCTTGATGATAAAATAACAAAAAAATGCACATTAAATGTTACTAAGAAAAACTTGTCAAAAAAAAAAAAGATAAAGAAAGAAAATAAAATTGATGAACAGAATAATATTGAATTCTGAGAACTCATCCGACCATGTGATCTCGAGAGAGATTTAGATGACGTTTCATAAAAACTACAAAAATAATAAAATACTCCGTGTGAAGGTGGTGGTGCTACAAGTATAGTACGATAGCTTGGAGCTTCGGCTAAACTTGATCCGTCTGAACTCTGAAGAAGCCAATAGACGTACGTAAAGACATAACCACGATTTGACGGGAATCTCCACTTGTTTAATTGAATTGGTGTTCATTTGAAGGTTAATAATAGTACCACTATTATTCTCAAAACGTGTTAAATGGTTTTATTAATATCTGCATTTCACATTTTATGTAACAAGCATGTATTTTCTTAAGATTTAAATCAACTTATCTCGTGTTAAAGCTCGTTATTGTATATATCGATTTCTATGTCTTGTGTATGATATTCATTTTTACTTATATGGTTTTTGGTTAAAAGTCAACATTATGATTTTTGACATGTCAAATTGCATTAGAAATATAAAAACTATGAATTTGTTGATCACAAATTTTGGTGTAACTCTTGTTAAAATTAAGATTGAATGGGTCTGATATTCTTAGGGTTTTACTATTAGTGAAAGTACAAAAATAAAGTGTAACACCGATTCTGAATTATACAAAATTTGGAGAATATGAATTTCATGCAATAATCAATTACCTTGTTTTATGTACTACATTTGCATCCCTAATTACAGGCATTTACGAATTAAAAAACAAGTGTTGGGAAAATATATTAATCCTGTAAAGGTCGGACATGTATGAGGATGCAACTACGAGTATAGAGACTATTGTGCGGATCGAAAGACACTAAGAGTTTATTAGAATATTGGGCCTATACTAGGCCCATCTATTTTTAGGGTTTATCATACTAGGTTTGACGATGTAGTATAAATACATCGTCACATATCAATGTAAGAATACGAATCAATCACTACAAGAAAATGTCAGTTTTGCGACGGAAAGAAATTCCGTCGCAAATATTTGTTTGGGACGGAAATATAATTTGCGACGGATCCAAAATTCTCCAACCGGCGAAGTGAAAGTCAAATGGCGGGATAGTTTGCGACGGAAAATCCGTCGCAAATATTGACTCTTGCGACGGAAATTCCGTCGCAAAGGATTGACCATCCTTGACCAAAATTTGGTCAAGGGTAAAAGTCTGACCAGATTTGCGACGAAATTTCCGTCGCAAGAGTCAAGGTTTGCGACGGAAATTCCGTTGCAAATCTGGTCAGACTTTGACTTTGGTCAATCTTTGCGCTGGAATTCCGTCGCAAAATTTCGTCCCAAAGTTTTATTATACAAACCCCGCGGGGTTCATTTTCCCCCAAATCAATTTTCATCCTAAACCTAAATCGCGATTTTGCGACGCCTTCACCACCACCCCTAAGTTGTTCCACCACCACCCCACCACCCCCCCCGACGTCGTCGCCCCCAACGCCGCCGGCCACCACCTCACCGGCGCCCTCCCTCCTTCTCCTTCCTTCCTCCTCCTTCTTCTCCTTCTCCTTTCTTCTCCCTGCCACCTCACCGCCGCCACCATCTCACCGCCGCCACCTTGCCGCCGCCACTTCCTTCTTCATTCTCCTTCCTCTCATTATTTCTCCTTATGTATGTATACTAACTTTCGTTATTTATATACCGTCTTAATTAGTTATGTTTAATTCCGTCGCAAATTCCGTATTATTGTTGTTTATTGTTATTAACAATAGTTAGTTTAGTTTAATTAGTTAATGGTTATTTGATTAGTTTAGTTAGTATTGTTAGGTAATTAGTAATATTAGGTTAGTAGGTAATTTCGTCGCAAATCCGTCGCATATTGTTGTTAAGATGTTTATGACGAATGATTTTTGATATAAAATTTGCAGTGATGTTGATTGTTAGTGTTTTTGATTTGTTTAGAATATCGAAAGAACTCTTTGTAAGTTATCACAAACTTTTCTTTATGTTTTAGTAATTTGCTTTAGTAATTAATTAACGTATACTAATCAAACTTTGTTTTTGTTTTGTAGGGAAAGATTTTTACAAGGAAGAGTAAGATGATAAGTGAAGGGATACCGGAGGAGCAGATCGACGATACGAGATCTACTTTGAAGAACATGGCGGCTTTAACAAGAAAGGGTTGATATTTGGTATGGGAAATGCAGCACCAGTTCTTTACGAACGTTGCCGTCACTCAAGTGTTGGGAACCCATCATACACCCCAGGTTAGTATTTTGTAGTATATTAAAGATTAAGACTAACCAATTATTTTACCGTTTACTGAATGAATATAATACCATGTTTGACTATTAATTGCAGGTATCGTCAGCAGAGTCCTTCAACAGAATGCTCAGCTAAAGGAACGTGAACTCGAGCAATCTCAAAGGCTTAAGGCTATTGAAGAGTTCTTAAGTCAACGGGGGTTCTCTACTCAAAGTTGCAACCCGGGAGGCTTTTCTCAGCCAAGACGTGACTTTGATGATGACGGCGGCGACAATGCTAGGTCTGCCAACCATTTCGTCACCCCACAGACCACTGACACCACCGTTAGATAGGTTTTATTAGGTTGGTTAATTTGTCGAACTAGGATAATGTTGTAATACTACGTATTTTATTGTGTTTTTATTTTAATATTTAGTTGTTATGTCAACGTGTTTTAATTGTTAAATGTTAGTAATCGATAATTAAATTATGGAATAAGTATTACATGTGTTAGTAAGGGGTCGAGTATGCGAATGAGTAACGAAACCGCGTTTAAGTATGAGTGTGGGCCTCGAGATGCGTGTCAAGGCTGGAAGCCCAACTTTATAACACCACACGCTCAAAAACCCATGCTGCCCAAACCTCAACAAAATCTATCTGCCACTCCTTATAAACCCTCTCGTAACCCTAACCCTAGACCTACAACGTCTCTCTCTCTCATACACACACTGTCGTCACCTCTGGGTACAAGGAGTAGGGATCACTTGGTGGTTTAGGGTGGGTCTAGGCGGTTCGTTTTGCATCTGAAAACGGGTACTCATCACTTATTCTCTGTTTTTCCAGTTTCTGTTCATTTTTCTATTCGTTATTTCAATCATGTAATCATAGTTTTGGTTATGTTTCTTTGTGTATTTATGTTCTATGATGATAGTAGTTGTGTTTTAACCCTAGCCTTGGTGTCTTTGACCGTCTAGGACCACCCTCGAAGGCCGTTTTAGTGGCTGTGTCGTTCACGTTTTCTGAAGTTGTCATAACAGTATGTGTCACGTATGGTTTTTCTGTTAGGTTTCGATGCAGTTTTTTATCACGAGGGTTCTAGGTTTTAAGGTCTAGTTATAGAGGGAAGTCAGGGTGGTAGGGTGGTTGATGTCACGGTGGTTTAGGGTGTGTAGTGTCGGTGTGATAGCGAAATTCGTTTGGGGTGTCAGTCACGTTTATAAACAGTGTTATTGGTGTAGCTGGGTTGTGAACGGTTTTGTGGTGTCGTGGGTGGTATTCGATGGCCACTGACTCCCTCCCTGGAACCACCGCGGCTCAGAGGCGAGCCTGGTGACGTGGTGCCAGTTAGGAAGCCAGAGGCTACGGTTGGTGCTAGGGGCGGTGGTTGTCATGGTGGTAACGGTCTGTTTCGGGTTTTCGCGAAATTACTGCGCTGTTCGTTTTGGGCGTGATGATACGTGTTGATGGGCTGTTTGTTTGTTACTTATTAATTATTAATAGTGTATTATTATTATTATTATTATTATTATTACTAATATTATTATTATTATTATTATTATTTTAATTATGATTATTAGTATTCATGGTAATTGTTGAAGTGTATTTTGTTGTTGTTGTTATGATTATTATTGTTATTGTTATTAATTATTAAGGGTGCTTTATCACTAGATTTCAATAATTGTATGATAGTATATTTTGGTGTTATTGTTATTTTATTAAGAGGAATATTGTTAATGTTTATATTTATATTATTATTATTGAGAATATGAGTAGTATCGTTAAACGAGTCGTATATGTTATTACATAGTAATAATTGAATAGTTGATCGTGTGCTATATTTAGTAAATCCATATTTAGTAAGACTATATTTAGTAAGTCTATGTTTCGTGAGTTTATGATTAGTTGTAACATGTATTGTATGAATAGCTTTTAATATTAAGTAACATTTATAGGAACGGAATTCGAGGTGGAATACTTCTAGACGGTGTCTACTTATTTTCAGACTTGCTATTCCAGGTAGGATACACTGTACCATGATCTATGATGTGTTATGAATGGATGTGTATATTGTATGTTGTGGATTCAAGTATGATTATTATGAGAATTATATATATTGGTTGAACATTTTTATATTGCATTCATAAGCATGGCATATGCATGGGATACGGAATTGAGATTACGAGATATTATTGGGCCCAAGCTAGTTCTGCAAGACTAGACCTGGTGACCTCAGCTGTTATGCTGGTGTTCGGCGACGGCCGACTATACTCTGCCGGGAGTTTCGGTATGGGTTGGTGCAAGGGTTTGAGAATAAGATGATGGTTGAGCTCAATCATGTCATAAGCATTTGCATATTGTTACATTGTTGCTTTCTTTTTATATATTGTGCTATCCTACTCAACCGCGAGGTTGACAGTGTATTCGTGCTCACCTACAGTGATCCGGAATGGGGAGTAGATCTTTCAGGTCAGAGACAGGTGGACTAGGACTGGGCATCGAGGAGAGACATGGACTAGACCTACCTAGCTATTAGATCACTTACTTTTTCATAGTTGAACACTTATTTTATTTCAGTTGTTTTGGAAGTCTTTTAGACTATGCCTTGTAATAGTATCAGTTTAATCATTTATATTTAAGTACTGTGTTTCTTTCACTGTGATTATCTACTACCCTAGTTTATCCAGGATGGTAACAATCCTATTTACTCTGGAAGACCTAGTTCAGGCTCCTAGGTAAATGAGGGTGTTACAAATGCTTAGTTTTATTTTTAAGTTGAATGAACGTATGTAAAACCTTAATTTTAGTTATGAAAAGACCTTTTAAAAACCTTGTCTCGAACAAGTTCTTTGCTGCTGGGTTGTTTTGGCTGAAATATGCAGGTTTGGGAGAGTTTAGAAATGGGTAAAATAAGTCATTTAGCTGAAATGGGGAGCAGAAAAAACAGCTGAAACCGGAAAAACGTACAGGAATTTGCGACGGAAATGTCCTAATTTGCGACGGAAATTCTGTCGCAAAGGTTGACTGACCTTGACCAGAGAGTCAAAGTCAGTCAAGGCTTGCGACGGAAATTCCGTCGCAAACTTTGACCATTCCGTCGCAAATATTTGCGACGGACAATTTCGTCGCTAAATTTCAATTTGCGACAAAAATAAGCGACAGGGGCTGTCTGTCGCAAATCCGCCGCAAATGAGTCTTTTGCGACGGATTTCTTATTGTTTGCGACGGAACTGTCCGTCGCAAATGCAGCAATGTTTTGTAGTGAATAATCAATTCCCTCTTATTATTCAATCTCTATTCTATATTCGTAACAGAGTTCCCTATTACAATTGGAGTGCAATTCAGGACGAGGTTCTATGGTGCAAACGATGTTTGTATTAACCGATGAAACAAATAATGAATGAAGTTGAAACAAAAATAAAGGCAAATTGTAATGCCCAAATATTTTGGGACTCGTAAAGAAACCTTAGGATGTGTGAGAGGACTCACGGACTCGACGAGTGACTACTCAGGAGTAAGGGTTAACCGTGCACTATACCAAGTGAAACTTAGACTGGACCTAGTGAAAGCGCAGTGGACAGCGTATAGGTCATAGTGGACCAAGTGTGCTCCACTCGACCGAGTACTCGACCGTGTAGATTGCGCTTGGCTGAGTGGGTTGCGCTTGGCTGAGTGGGCAGGTAATCGACCGAGTGAGTGGCACTCGATCGAGTGGACTTGTAGACTGAGGGTAGTACCCAATAAGGCTTATTTCGTGACCTTATCCTAAATCATTTTATCTTACTATTCTTTCTCACTCCAAATTATCTCCCTTCTCTCTAAAACCCTCACAAACACCGTTTGATAATGAGATTCAAGCTTGGTTTAGAGGATTACTCACCTTGCTCTTCATTTCTTGCACCTTGTACGTTGAGATGGGTCATTAGTGGGTAATTAAGGAGTTTTACATAGTAAGAGTATTAAGAATGTGTTATAATGATATTTTATGATTTGTACAGGGTATGACCGTGTGGATTTTCCGTCAGAAATAGTCAAAGTATGGTTGACCCCTACCTTACTACATTCATTTGTTAACCAAGATTAAGGTAATTTATCTTTGATTTGGGTACCCGACTATCCCGATCAGTCGTAAATGTGTTACTTTTGATGTACACTAGAGGTAAACCCTCGAATATATGTGATAGCCTGGAAGCCACATATTCCAGGTAAGCCACCTAATTAGAATGACATGATTGAAATCTAGAAGGTATAATTTCAAGCAATAAACACTTTACAAGTTTGTTGCTCTTAGGGATCAAAGGCTTGAACCTGAATCCTTTGAGAATTTCAGCTAAGTTTTGTCCAAACTAAAAAAAACTACCTTAAAGCTTATATTGCAATCCTAGGTAGAGTTCTTGGATATTTTAGGTCATACTATGGATCTTATATATAAAAATTCGTGTAACGACGGATTTTGTATTACGATAAATGAAATACAGAACACAGAAACAAAATGAGTTTTTATTTATTAATATCAGAAAATTTCGTGTACAATCTCTAATAATCCTCTGATTCTAACTAAATAAACAGGTTACACGTGCACGATCCACTTAAGGGGTGCGCGTGCGTGTTTGTTGAAGGGGGGGGTCGCGTGTAGAGGGTGGATGCACTCTACGCGTCACGTTGACTTGTATTCTCGAGAGGGTCGAACGACTTGAATCTCTCTTGAATGTTTGAATGTTTGAATATTCGAGTTTGAATGTTTGAATATTCGAGTTTGAGTGTTTGAGTTTTCTTGCGCAGGCGGCACGAATTTTTTGTGCTTGTTGACTGCTTACGATGAATTTCACGAGATTTTCAGAGAGAATTCTAGAGCTTTTCTTTTCTTCGAGTTTTCTTCCCGTTTTCTCTTTTTTGTTTTGAACAAACTTCGCTCTATTTATAGAGAAAAGTTTGGGCTTCAGTGGGCTTTTGGGCTTCAGGCCCATTTCGGCTTGTTTACGATGAATTTGGCTTCTGTTTGGACCCAAATAGCTCAGAATGACCCAAATTTAATTTGAAAAGGGATAGAGATAATTAAATTGAGTAATTTAGTTTTTATTAACTCAATTCAATTCATTTGTATTTTCGACACTTAAATAAATTTTTAGTGCCTATAATTCCATCTATCTAATTTTGGACTATAATATTTTGTTTTGCAGAAGTTCAAAGAGGACGACCAATAGACTCCACCATTGGCAACGTATTCCCTTTTTGTGTAATCAAATAGGGAGACTCGTGTTTAAACCTGTTATGAGATATCAGGATATGTCAAGATATCGACATATTCACAATTAAGAAATACGGTATCGTAATATATCGTATAGAATAATATTATGATTTTCTAGAATAAATTATATTTGATAGCGATATTATCTGATTTGGTAGTATTATATATACACCTCAATTGTAATAGTTAGAGGCACGAACGATTATCAAAAAAATATACCGTAATCGGAATAATATCGTATCAGAATCAGTTATATTATAGTGCGATATTGGTTATATTATATTGCGATATACTTTAGATATTTGAAGTATTATTATAAACATAGTACCTTTGTATTCATTCTGGGACACGAACAAATGATTTTTATAATACAACGATTTACTTTATAAATTTCTCCCCTCTCGATTTCTAATAACAATAGTTTCTCTCTCACAAAAATGCAAGTGACAAACCCATGAGATGCTTCATTTTCTCCCATTTGTCCTCCCGCTTGCTTTGTTGTGGGTAGGCATTATCCTTTTTCAGTTTATGACAGATAATGTCCGTCACAAATTAATAAGCCGTATTAGGCCCATACTTTACGTTTAATCCATATGTACTAGGGTTATAGCTCTTTACATCTTATTATTTGTATTTAAGGGCTTGTTCCCCTGGATTAATAATAACATAACCATCCAATTTCCAAACAATACAAAACGTATTGATATGCCGTATTTAGTACGGGTTTAAGAGGCGTGAGTTAGTTGGATAAACATGATATAAATGGGTTGTTAGAAGGATAATTGCATTAAGATCCATTTTGAGTTGTTGGCATTATTTTGGGAGTTTTAGAAGAGATTATGGATCAATGAAGTGTAGATATCTTTTGGCTTTGAGTATTCGTTAATCATGGATAGGGTGCATGCGGTTTTGCCCTTTTTGGCCCATCAGGTGAAGGAAGCGAACCATTGGTCAAGCCCGTTGTTCAAGCAAGGAAAGACGAAGAAGGAAGAAATGCGTCAGAAACTCCCGCGGGTCGCGGATTTTTCCCGCGGGTCGCGGATGTGGCCGCGGGTCGCCCGTGGCTCGGCTGCTTCGATGCTTTATTTCGTTTGATTTCCTTATTTCAGCTATCTTCTATTATTTCTTTATTAGTAGTAATATTAGGTTAAGTATTGGGGCATCCTTCACTTTTATGATTGATTCAACTTTTAGATTTGGGGGAAAACCTCAAGAACCCTAATTTCTTTTGCTCAATAATTATGAGGAACTAATCCTCTCTTTTCTTGGATTGATAAACGGAAGCTTCAACTAATTAATTGTGAGATTGTTCTTTCTCCCTTTTATTTCTCAAGTATTGTTTATGTCTCTTGCTCGTATTTTATGATTATTGTTTTCTCTTGCTAATCTGATCAATTAGTAATTGTTACTTTAATCTATCGCATGTTTAGAAATTGAATCCGTAATTGTTCAATTAATCTAGACTAAAGTAGCAAACTTTACCCTAATAATTTGTATGCGTTTCATCGTTATTAGGACGAGGTAGAGACTAAACATATAATTCGAATCGTTAACCGCGTGTGTTAAAGATCGTTATCTTTATTGCTTCCTTGGATTGTTAATGCTATTGTTGGATTAAATCTAGACGCTTGGCTTAGATTGTTCAATAATTAGGGTCTTCTAATATCGCGTTTCGACTTAGTTGACTATACTTAAGAGGAAGAAGGAAACCTGTATTTCCACAATAAAGTACTTGAGAGTAATTGAATTAAAGACAATCGAAGACCAATTAGTTTGTTGATAGCGGATGTTTATTGACCCAAGATCTTTTAATCATCTGAATTCATTCATCTTTATTGTTTGTTTAGTAGACGATAGATTATTCAATCACAAAACCCCCCTATTTTTGTTACTTATTTTCTATACTATAATTCACATAAATTACATCGCCTTCTCTGTGGATCGATCCTTATTACCATATACTATATTAGTTTAAGGTTTTAAGTGTTATAAATATTATCTTTGGGAGCATACGACTTCGGCTCACCAAATTTTGGCGCCGTTGCCGGGGAAGGCAATAGTTAATTTTTGTGTTTCTTTAGTGTAGACTTTAATTTTATTGTTTTAGTTTATGCCTAATACTCGTTCTTCTGACCAACCACTCGAGCCTTACGACTCAGAGATTGAACGTACTTTTTTCAGGTTAAGACAAGTCGGAGAAGGTTTGCTAGTTGCTTTTGAGCACCCAGATTCTGAGAAAGATATACACTCAAATTCAGACACTTCGGAAATTTCTACTACTGTGAATATGGCTAGAGAGACTCGAACCTTAAGGGAACTTACAGCTCCAAATCTTGACGTTCAACCATTGTGCATCACTTTTCCAGCCTTGGATGATGGAGCTACTTTTGAACTGAAATCTGGGTTGATACATCAATTACCCAGTTTCAGTGGTATGAGCATCGAAGATCCGAACAAGCATCTTTCGGATTTTCATATTGTTTGCACCAGTATGAAGCCAGCCAATGTCACAGAAGAGCAGTTGAAATTGAGAGCATTTCCCTTCTCCTTGAAGGATAATGCAAGAGATTGGTTAAACTACCTACCACCGGGGAGTATCACTACTTGGGTAGGTATGAAGAAGGCATTCTTGGAGAAATACTTTCCTCCTTCTCGGTCATCTCAACTAAAAAGAGCCATCAGTAATGTTGAACAACAAGATGGAGAAACTATGTATGAGTTTCTTGAGAAATTTAAGAAGCTTTGTGCTAGTTGTCCTTACCATGGATACTCCGACCAAGATCTCATCATGTATTTTTGTGGAGGCCTAAACATCGATGATCGTCGTATGATTCACTCTGCTTGTGGGGGAAATATAGCAAATAAGAATCCAGATGAAGCTTGGGAGGTTATCACAGAGCTAGCTGAGACCTCTAGACAGTTTGAGAGGAGACCATCACGAAGAGGAGTGAGTGCTATGGGTGTTAGTCCTGGCTTGGAGGAGAAAGTTGATAATATTGCTTCCACCCTACGTGACATGTTATCTGGAAGACAAATGGCCGTTGTTTGTGGTATATGCTGTATTGAGGGCCATCCTAGCGATTTGTGCCCCCAAATGCAAGAGGGTGGTTCTCAGACGGTGAATGGTATATGGGAGAGTAGTTCAAACAAGAAATGGGATCCACACTCTAATACCTATAATGAAGGATATGGAAGGCTCACCCTAACTTCCGTTGGGGAAACTCTCAAGCCGGTCCATCAGCTGGCCCTCCTAGAGGCCAGTTTCTCCAGCGACTACAAGGACAACAATTTACTCAACAAGTGCCACAACAAGTAGCTCAACAAGCACCACCGAGCTCATCAATGTCCACGGAAGATATGATTCGTGCTCTCACTCTCAGTGTTACTCAAGATCGAGCTGATAATAAGCAAAATTTTAAAAATCTTGAGAATCAAGTGAGCCAATTGGCTACTGCGGTCAATCGGTTAGAAGCTAAACAGTCGGGTGCTCTACCATCTCAAACAGTGCTGAATCCCAGGGAGAATGTGAGTGCCGTGTCACTGAGAAATGGTAGGCAATTGGTGGAGATTGAAAAGCCAAAAGCTAAGCCTAGGGTGGTGACTATTCAAGAAGAAGAGGAGTTAGTGGTTGAAGGTGACAAGCTACTTAGTGATGGAGTGACCAAAGATGCATCTAATTCCAAGGAGGTGACACCAGTTATGCCCACATATGAGTCATTCCCACCTTTTCCCGAGGCTTTGAAGGACAAAAGAAGAAAGGAGCATGACACTGATATTTACGAAACCTTTCGTAAATGCGAGGTAAATATTCCTTTACTTGACTTGCTTAAGAGTGTTCCTAGATATGCAAAGTTTTTAAAAGAACTTTGTACAATTAAAAGAAATCAGAAGGAACGTAGTTTGAAAAAGCAGAAGGGGAAACCTAGTGAGTTTGTTTCGGCCTTGTTTAAGAGTAAGACCCCTCCTAAGTGTAGTGATCCGGGTGTGTTTACCATACCTTGCACTATAGGTGATACACGGTTTGAAAGAGCCATGTTAGATCTAGGGGCATCAATAAATGTTCTCCCCTACCATGTTTATGAGTCTCTTAAGCTTGGTCCTTTGAAAAGCACTAGGGTAGTAGTCCAACTTGCTAATCGGTCTAGTGTACACCCTAGAGGATTAGTAGAGAATGTCATGGTCAAGGTAGATCAACTAGTTTTCCCAGCAGATTTCTATGTTTTGGATATGGCACAGGAGGTTGATGCTATCCCAATTTTACTGGGTAGACCATTCCTAAAGACCGCAGGAACCCGAATTGATGTCCCAAATGGTTCCTTGACTATGGAGTTTGATGGGAAGGTGGTTAAATTTCAAATTAATCCACCTAATTCAACTAATTCTATGGTTTCTTCTTTGTGTGCCATTACTACCAATCATACTTCTATGAGAAGCCGGAAGCCACCACTTCCGAGCAAAGCTTGTGAAATTTTGCAGGACTCCCCGCTTAGAGAGAAAAGGTGTATCCTTCTATGGGAGAATCACAAAGATGCTGAGGCTGGGAAAAGGAAGGGTAAGACTTGGTTTGATAATCTAATTCGCCGGAAGAGCTCCGGTAAAGCAACACAAGTTATACATATTAAATCAAGTGTTTACCCTAGTCCCTTGAAAAGGTAAAGTTCTAAACTCTATCTTAAGTCGGGTGTTTCACCACTCCGCGAGATGTCGAGCCAACGACGTTAAACAACAGCGCTTCTGGGAGGCAACCCATAGATTTGTGTGTGCAATTTCAAAAAAAAAAAAAAAAAAAAAACGAAAATTCAAAAAAAAACGGAAGTCGGAACTGCCCAATTTATGGTGTTGGCGACATAAGAAGGGAGACCTAGAAGGAAGGATGGGTAGGATAGTGGCTAAGGTGTGGTGTAACCGCGGTGCGTTGTTGTGGACACTTGTTTATGCGGTTGGATAGATTGTTGATTTGGTGTAGAGGAGATTAGGACTGACCTTGTAAGCTCGGAGTTGCGGAAGTGTTTTATTTATGTGCATTCTGTTGTTGACACATATATTTCTACAGCTTCTTGGTCTTTGGTTAGGATTGGAGTAATAAGGGGCGTTAGTCTTGTTTTTCACTCTTATCTTTTGTTGGCTTTGTGTGATTGTGCTTTATGGAGTATGCTAATAGCAAAGTGTGGGGAGGAGGTGTGGTGCGTGGATTGCTCTGTTTTCATGTTTTCATGTGGTGTTGCGGAATGCTTGATGGTCTCTATCGTCATTGGTGATTCCTTAGATGAGGTGTGTGTTTTTCTCTTCCCTTTTTATTGTGTCCTTGCAACATTGAGGACAATGTTTCATTCAAGTGTGGGGAGGGAGAATCGTTCCGATTTGTATACGTTTGTAATGTGTGGTGTTTTTATTTCAGTACTTTATTTCAAAAAAAAAAAAAAAAAAAAACATGAAAAAGAAAAAAAAAATGAAAAAAGCAAAAATAAATAAAAAGATTAATCCCGGCTAGGTGAAAACCCGAAAGGGCGCCTAGGCAAGATTGGGATGTGGCCGAGGACGGAGTGAAAACCCGAAAGGGCGCTCCGGGTAAAATGAAGAAACGAGTTGCGTGCCACTGAGAGTAGAGGTGAGATGAAAAAAAAAAATGATAAGCTAGAGTGAAAATCCGCAAGGGCGGACGCTCTAGGCAAAATGAGAGACATAGGTAAAGAAAAAAATCCGATGCTATTTTGATCTCCTGCTGCTAAGTTGAAGACCGTCTGGTTCAAGTATTACTACATGTTTTATTACTTTTCTTACCCTTCTGTGGATCGGTGTTGGTATGAGCTTGTAATGAGTCCTTTGAGTTTACTCGAGGACGAGTAAAGATCTAAGTGTGGGGAAGTTTGATATGCCGTATTTAGTACGGGTTTAAGAGGCGTGAGTTAGTTGGATAAACATGATATAAATGGGTTGTTAGAAGGATAATTGCATTAAGATCCATTTTGAGTTGTTGGCATTATTTTGGGAGTTTTAGAAGAGATTATGGATCAATGAAGTGTAGATATCTTTTGGCTTTGAGTATTCGTTAATCATGGATAGGGTGCATGCGGTTTTGCCCTTTTTGGCCCATCAGGTGAAGGAAGCGAACCATTGGTCAAGCCCGTTGTTCAAGCAAGGAAAGACGAAGAAGGAAGAAATGCGTCAGAAACTCCCGCGGGTCGCGGATTTTTCCCGCGGGTCGCGGATTTTTCCCGCGGGTCGCGGATGTGGCCGCGGGTCGCCCGTGGCTCGGCTGCTTCGATGCTTTATTTCGTTTGATTTCCTTATTTCAGCTATCTTCTATTATTTCTTTATTAGTAGTAATATTAGGTTAAGTATTGGGGCATCCTTCACTTTTATGATTGATTCAACTTTTAGATTTGGGGGAAAACCTCAAGAACCCTAATTTCTTTTGCTCAATAATTATGAGGAACTAATCCTCTCTTTTCTTGGATTGATAAACGGAAGCTTCAACTAATTAATTGTGAGATTGTTCTTTCTCCCTTTTATTTCTCAAGTATTGTTTATGTCTCTTGCTCGTATTTTATGATTATTGTTTTCTCTTGCTAATCTGATCAATTAGTAATTGTTACTTTAATCTATCGCATGTTTAGAAATTGAATCCGTAATTGTTCAATTAATCTAGACTAAAGTAGCAAACTTTACCCTAATAATTTGTATGTGTTTCATCGTTATTAGGACGAGGTAGAGACTAAACATATAATTCGAATCGTTAACCGCGTGTGTTAAAGATCGTTATCTTTATTGCTTCCTTGGATTGTTAATGCTATTGTTGGATTAAATCTAGACGCTTGGCTTAGATTGTTCAATAATTAGGGTCTTCTAATATCGCGTTTCGACTTAGTTGACTATACTTAAGAGGAAGAAGGAAACCTGTATTTTCACAATAAAGTACTTGAGAGTAATTGAATTAAAGACAATCGAAGACCAATTAGTTTGTTGATAGCGGATGTTTATTGACCCAAGATCTTTTAATCATCTGAATTCATTCATCTTTATTGTTTGTTTAGTAGACGATAGATTATTCAATCACAAAACCCCCCTATTTTTGTTACTTATTTTCTATACTATAATTCACATAAATTACATCGCCTTCTCTGTGGATCGATCCTTATTACCATATACTATATTAGTTTAAGGTTTTAAGTGTTATAAATATTATCTTTGGGAGCATACGACTTCGGCTCACCACGTATCATGGTATCAGACTTTTGGTTTGCTTCCGCTTAAAACTGCCTCCTTCTTCGTCTCTTTCAATGACAAAACCAGAAGACGAAAATCCCACCTCCATTGATATCATGTCTCCTTTCTATCTCGGTAGTCATGATATTCCTAGCCTCGTACTTACGGATATTAGACGTGGCCCTGATAACTACGAGGAATGGAGTCGTTCTATGAAAATGTCTCTCAAATCACGCCGAAAATTCGGTTTTTGCGATGGCTCCGTTGATAAGCCAACTGATAAGACTCTCCTCGGACATTGGGAGGTCATTCATTGTACCGTTGTTCAATGGGTTATGCGCACCATTGACCCCTCTGATGTGTGCATTTCATATGACCTTTTTGGCCTTTTTAGCACGCATTTACACGCTTATTCCGCAGTATTTTACTACAATTATCCCCAGAATAGTCTACTTTGGTTTGTTTTGCATTATTTGCAGGAATGAGCCGGAGCGGATACAAATCAGCCTTTTTATGGTCTTCCAAGCTTGCATAAGTGACTCGTAGTGGAAACTTGTTGTCTCGAGATGCGTGAAAGGAATCCTTAAGGATGGAAGAGCATTCGAGGTGATCAAAGCCTGCCTATTGGGAGTCTTTTGTCTCGATCGACCCATTCCAGCATGAAGTCCTCGATCGAGCTTTATTATGCTCGATCGAGTTGATGCTAAGTTGAAGATTCTCAATCGAGAGCATTTCATTCTCGATCGAGTGAGTTGCCAGTCAAGATCTCGACAGAGAGCAATTTATCCTCGATCGAACAAATAGCCTAGAAGAATCTTCTCAATCGAGAGCTTATTGTTCTCGATCGAGAAGTTACCTGACTTCTTGATCGAGAACAATAAGCTCTCGAAGGAAATTGTTTTATGAATAAAACAATTCGTGAACAGAGGAGGGGCATTCACAGGAGATGAAATTAAACTCAAGTCTCACTGCGACTTTTCATAGTTTAGATTCTCGTAATTGTTTCTTATTACTCGGATCATATTTTCTTTCTTCCTGTCATCATTTTTGCTATACAGTTCGGTAATTCTGTTCCTTTGTTCTTATTTCAATTGTTCCTCACTTCATGCAATGTTGTTAATTATTCAATCCGTTGTTATCATCGTTCTCTTATCAATCATGTGTAGTAATTTCCCCCGCTAGGATATAGGGTAGCCATGGCGTAGGTTGAATTGTTAGTTTAGGATACCCGTAATTTGGTTTGTATGTATCCGTCGCAATTTATAGATGTTAATTGTCTGAGTCGACGCACTCAATTGACTGTGTAGAAACCCCCTTGACCTGCGTCGGAAGATTGGAATTGGGGTAGTTCTGCGACGATTATTAGGACCATGCTAATTAGGGCGGAAGCTAAGTTAGTATAGTCTTAGGGCGAATAGCGGACCGGAAGGACCTTTTCACTACCCACGGACCGAGTTTAGGGTGCCTTATAACTATTAGTTCGGAATTTAGCAGCCATGGTGAACCGACAATCCTAGTGGTTTTTCTATCTATTCTCTCTATCCCTTCCCCTCTTAGTTTTTAGAAATTAAAATCAAACAAACCCCATAATCGGTTATTTCAGATGGACTTATTTAGACTATAGAATTCCCCTCTCTCTGTGAATACGATACCCGATTACCTCTGCTACATTTAGTTGAGACCGGTTAGGTTTTATTTTTGATAGGGTTGCCATAGCCGTGTCAAATTTTGGCGCCGTTGCCAGGGAGGCGGTGTAATTTTATAGTCTATTTTTGTTTGTCTTTCGTCTCACTGATTTTATTCCTTGAGGCAGTTCTTACGTTTGGTTCTAGTGTTTAGTGCTTGCAGGTATGCCAAATATCGCAAGTCATTCTGAGCCTAGCGCAAATGATTTGCCCAAAGGACTTATTCTTCCTACAGCTAACGTGGGAACATTCGGTACTCATCCATCTTTTCTACAGCTGGTAGAGCGGAATGTGTTCAAAGGCACGGTAGATGAAGACCCGGCTAAGCATATTGAGCTTTTCACTGACTATTGCTCAACCATTCCACTAGTCGTCGGAGTGACTCGAGATAAGGTTAAGGAGTTCTTATTTCCTTTTTCCTTGGTTGATGACGCCAAAGTTTGGTGGAGGGATCTTGATATGACAGCTGCCGTGGTTGTGGATTGGAGTACTTTAGCATTGACATTCAACAGACGGTATTTTCCTCCTCAACGAACTACTGCGTTAAGGGGACAAATTACCAATTTTACTCAACTCAATACCGAAAATTTGAGTGAAGCATGGGCCAGATTTAAGAAATTGGTTCGCTCAGTTCCTCATCATGGATTTGAGCGTTGGTATTTATGCACTCAATTTTACAACGGGTTGCAGTATGAGCATAGAGCTATTCTTGATGGTCCCACACTAGGGAGGTTTCAGGTTAATGTAGCTGACGACAAAGGGTCGCAAATAATTGAAAATATGGCCACTTACACAGCTAATTACGGGAAGTCAAGTTTTTGTTCTGGAAGTAGTGTGTGGTAGATGTGGTGAAGAGGGACATAACCCTGTCTCTTGTATGGCTGAACCCGAGCGAGTTTATGCGTATCGAAGATACAAGCAAGGGGGTTCATTCTCCGAGCTTTATGCAGATTTGACCTCTACAAAAAGCCAAGCACCGTTTGATAATGGCCAAGTACTCATTACCCAAGCCGAGTACGACGATCTTAAAGCTACTATCCATGGTCGGTCGTCTTGTGTACTTGGCAGTTACTCGCCCCGACCTTGCTTATGTGGTTCACACTCTCTCCCAATTCCTTCAGCACCCTCGTACAAATCATATGGCCGCGGCACTCAGGGTTGTCCGTTATTTAAAGAGAAATCCGGGTCAATGGACTCTTTTAAAAGCTTAAACCGATTTCAAGGTCACCAAGTGGTGTGATTCTGACTACGTTAGCTGTCCTCTCACGCGTAGGTCGATGTCCTGATGGATTGTTTTCTTCGGCGGCCCCCCTTTTCGTGGAAGACTAAGAAACAGCATACCGTATCTCTTTCCTCTTCTGAAGCTGAATATCGTTCTATGGCTTAACATTATTTGTGAGTTGAAATGGCTTATTGGTCTTCTTTCCCATCTGGGTGTCACAGTGCCCCTTCCTATGCAATTGTATTGTGACAATGAATCCGCACTTCATATCGCTCACAATCCCGTGTACCACGAGCGTACGAAGCACATTGAGATTAACTGTCACTATATTCGAGATGCTATTACCGATGGGCTCATGTCGCTTCCCATGTTCGATCACACTCGTTCTCAGTTGGCGGATATCTTCACTAAAGCTCTTGGCTCGGCTCAGTTTCATTCTCTTCTCAGCAAACTCGGCGTTCTTGATCCCCACGCTCCAGTTTGAGAGAGGGTAATAAGTCGTATTAGCCCCATACTTTACGTTTAATCCATATGTATTAGGGTTATAGCTCTTTACACCTTATTATTTGTATTTAAGGGCTTGTTCCCTGGAATAATAATAACACAACCATAAAATTTCCAAACAATACAAAACGTATCACAAATAAAACGCTTTGGACAAAGAATATGAAGGAATATGTTTTACGTAGTTTAAGGTTTAAGGTAACTAAAAGACTTGATTTTTATACTACGTAGATTATTTTGACTTTACCATTACATACGCTTTTTTTGTTGAACTACTATATTTATTCAAATTTTTCTAATAAAAGTTAAACTCTTCTTACTTCTCTTTTCCTCCCCACCACATACTTTTTTTGTCATCCGTCACAATTGCTTCTCCCAATCTCTCTCATCTTATCTATATTAATAGATAAAGATTTAATGATCATAATTGTTCATTGATATACGAGTTTTTTACTCATTCATTGACTTTTTTTTCATTATCTTTTCATTCTATTTCATTTGCCTAAAAACAAAAAAAAACTCTCTCTAATTCTCTCACGCACAAAATTAATCAAATTTTTCAAATCCGTCAAATTCACACAACTATAGATGCTAGTTCCCGTATCGATCAAGTAATAATTCTAATCTCTAACTTTATGAATTATATTATATAAATTAAAAAATTAATTTAGACTATTAAATTAGGGTTTGTTTAAATTGTTTTCTGTTTTGTTCATTTCCTTCCTTATTCATCTTTTTTTCGATTGTTATTTGGATTGAATTCTGTCACAATAATATTAGATTTGTAGGATGTTCAATGATTAATGATCGACTTTGTCAAGTTCAATGATTTATTTTCACAGTGCTTTTTCTCGATATTGCTACAATACTCAATATTAAAAGATAGGACTATGTAGACAATGTTTGATGTGCTTTTAATTGGAACATGGGATCTCAATCTGTTATTTGGCTCTTCGATCTGTTGTTCCTTAACCTTCGGGATGCTTGCCGAATGTATTCATAATCAATTGCAACGAGCCAACGACGGATGAAGACCAATGTCAACTTTATTATGAGGATTGGTATACGATCTTAATGTTGGTCGAGAAATTGACTCTTCATCTTCAGAAAATATAGGTCGGTGGCGCGCAGGGGAGGGGCGGTGGGGAAGGGTGTTGCACGACGGCTCTTGGGGGTTGATAGTTAGAGTGAGAAGGTGAAATAAAATTTAAATAATGTTGTGAAAGGGTATGGGTATAATGCTCAATCATGTCCATGTTTAAGTAAAATTCATCCATGATTGAACAACACCCTTAATGATTTCTAGTAAAGTCACGTCATCAATCCAACATTTAATGTTTTTTAATCCAAATATGGTGCGACCCGTATTGTTGTTTATTTAGTGAATTAATTATCGAATAACTGTCTGCGTTTCTTTAGTTGTGTAAATATTACGTTCTAAATCTTAATCATTATTACAATAAATAATAGGGTTATTTAACGACAATACTCCAACATATTAGAGTGCTTCTCAAAATACTCTAAACAATAATTTAACTACCAATATAACCAACTATCACACCTATTCGTTTTTAATAGAATATAGGAATATATGTCATTTATTCACCTGTATTAGCAGGTAAAAAGGCACCATCTTTCTCATTATTGACGATCTTCATCTCCTTCAACTTCCCATTATTAAAAGATAAAAAAAAAAAATCCAAGAAACACCATTTTAAATTACCATAAATTCAATTGAAACACACAAATCCTAATTAATCTAACTGAATTAATGACCCTACAAACCCAGAATACAAATTGCAGCACTCTTTCTACCAATTTCTTTGAAAAACAACAATAACTAAGAAGAACTAGATAATTTTATCGTGTGAATTAAGACTCCTCCATCACTCCATCAGCCTTCTTCTTCCTCATTTCATTCGCACTCTCCTTAAAAATACTAAAATCGCAACAAATTAACCTTAAAAAATAAAAACTGTACAAACTCAGAATACCAAAAATTATATTTCCCATTAATTTACCTAATATGATACTGCTATTTCTACTGATTCATATGAGATGAAGAAGGAGAGTGCGAATGAGAAGAATATTTCCGCTCATTCTATTGCGTTTTCTGCTGCTGCTACTCCTGATTTAATTTGGTGACTAGTGTTGTTGAAGATGTTTTTGCTGTGATGATTATGATAGGGAGAGTTGAAGGTGCGCGCAATCGAGGAATTCCGCGTTAGGAATTTAGGGGACGGATGTGGATATAGATGATGATGAGGAGCAAAAGGAGGCTAAGGTAGATGATGTTATGTTACTTATGTAAATGAAGATGGTTTATTAGAGGAGATTAATGGGGTTTTTGTGTTTTGCAGAAGACGAGATTAACCGGGTTTTAGGTTCTGGAGAAAAAAAAAGTTAATTAATTGGGTTAATAAAATAAATAAAATTGGTGGAAAAAATAAAAAGAAACCTGTTTAGCAGGTAGCCATCCACTCATTCTAGTAAAAGAGAAAAGAGGTAAGAGTTAGATGTATTGATAATTAAAATAAAGTCGAGAGTATTTTAAGAAGAACTCTCGTAGTTTAGAGTATTACCATTAAATAACCCTAAATAATAAATAATAAATAATTATAATAAATTACAATAAAATACAACATTTTTACAGCAATCGATAGAAAAATAAGTACAATATTTCGACAGTACTAAATTTGAAAAAAATAACAACAAATTAAAATAACAATCATGAAAAAAAAAGATACTTATACAAGCAATGATATCACAAAAATCGTAATCAATTTTTTAAATATTACATTAGTCTTAATAAAATTATTAAAGTGTAAAAATTAAATCATTTAATTACATAATTCTAATAAAAGTAAAGTAAAAATTATTAAAGTGTAAAATATAACGATTAAATATTAAAATTTAACGATATAAAAAGTTGACAAAAATAATGTAACGATATTAAAAAAAATCCAAAAAAGAATTTCAATAATTTCATTTTTTTATTTTTCATAAAATCTTTAAATTTTATAAAATTTTCGCAAATTTGGATAGTTGATTATTATCACCGAGAATAAACTTGTTGGAAAAAATCCCGACAACTATACAAACTACCAGCCGACATTCCGTATCGGGAAGGTGACAATGATAGACTGCCAAAAAAATTCCACTACTCTAAGTTTGTTACAATGACGACATTATCCACGACAATTTTTCTAAAAATATATGTTAGATAATATAAAGGGAAGATAGTTGTATTATTGATTGGCGTTTTCTTACAAATAGATGGGTATATATAAAAAACCCTATTATCATAAACCCTAGACGATAGCCGTCGTAGCTAATCGTAACCTAATGGACCTAATATCCTAATACCCTCCAACAATCGTAAAGGTAGTACATTGTACGAACTTTACGATTGGAGAAAAAACAAAAGCAAAAAAAACATAAGAAATACAAGGAAAACACACAAAAAAAAATCAAAATCTTCGTCTCTTCTTCGTCTTCATTTAAATCTTCATCTCCGCAAGGTTGGTAAGATAAACGAGTATTAAGACTCGCGAGAAAGACTCCGAACAAGAACGTTAATTTTTTCGGACTTGTCGGAAAAATGAGTTAATTTGCAGGAACTCTATCGAACCTGACAAATATCAATAAAACAGAAATTATCCGTTAAAATTTCAAGATCTGGAGAACGTTAATTTTTTCGGACTCCAAACAAATCAAGTACCACCTTAAACGGAGAAGAAAAATTTTATAATCGGATTTCGAAGAAAAGGAGATTTTTTTTTTTTTTGTAGATTCATGAAAACGAGAATTTGCAGGAATAGCAAATCTTCCTATTGATTTGTTTGCAGAAAGCAAAGTGACGTTGCAAACTTGCAATTCAACTCTTTTGTTTTTTTAATTGGAAAGAATCCCACCGGTGGGTGTAAATATTCGGCCACCCACCGGTAAGAATGCGGAAGCGGTTTTAAGAGTCATCAAAAAAGAGGCTCTGATACCATGTTAGATAATATAAAGGGAAGATAGTTGTATTATTGATTGACGTTTTCTTACAAATAGATGGGTTTATATAATAAACCCTATTATCATAAACCCTAGACGATAGCCGTCGTAGCTAATCGTAACCTAATGGGCCCATTAGGTTACAATTAGCTACGACGGCTATCGTCTAGGGTTTATGATAATAGGGTTTATTATATAAACCCATCTATTTGTAAGAAAACGACAATCAATAATACAACTATCTTCCCTTTATATTATCTAACATGGTATCAGAGACTCTTTCTTGAGGACTCTAAAAAAAATCTGCTTCCGCGTTCTTACCTGTGGGTGGCCGGAAATTTACACCCACCGGTGAGATTTTTTAAAAAAATAAAAAAACCTTGACGTTCAATTGTTTTTCTATGTTTTTCTCAATCTATTGTCATATTTATCAAATAACTTTCATATGAAAGTCAAACATATTTATCTTTTTTTTTTTAAGAATTTGTCTAAACAGTATTCAACGTCTTTAAAGTAAATCTTGATCTACTTGGAGTCCGAAAAAAAATTAACGTTCTCCAAATCTTGAAATTTTAACGGATGATTTTCCGTCTTTTTTATATTCAGGTTCGATTATGGTTCCTGCAAATTATCTCATCTCTTCGACAAGTCTGAAAATTTAACGTTCTTGTTCGAAAAATTTCTAACGAGTATTATACTCGTTTCTTATCTATCTTTTCTTATCTACCTTTGAAGACGAAGAAGATTGAAGATTAATGAAGATCAAGAAGATGAATTTTTTTTTTCTTTCTTATGTTGATTCTGTTTTTCTTGTAATTCTCCAATCGTAAAGTTCGTACTGCGTACTGCCTTTACGATTGTGGGAGGGTATTAGAAGATTGGGCCTATATTAGGCCCAATGACCATTAGGGTTTCTACCTCATTAGGGTTTCTTGAAGTTGTGAGGTATTGTAAATATCTCACCCTATATTCATGTAAGAAACACAATCAATAATACAATCATATTTTATGCAATTGTTTCCCTTCCTCTCTATATCTTAACAATATATCCGTGCAATTTTGTATGGGTCGAAAACTAATTCTTTTTATATGACGAGTGACGAAATGATCATTATAAAATTAAAAATAACCATTTTAAATTGATCATTTTATTGTAAGAAATTATTTTCTATCATTAAATGCTCTCACTTTTATCCGTTACATTATAAAACAATCGCTCACACAAAATATCATTTATAAAACCACAAATCCGAATAATAATTTTGTGTTGTGTGACGTTGTTGTCACACATACAATGGGCACCGTTGAATTGTCTATATGTAGTAGTGAAGAAGGGTCACTAATCATAGCAATCAAGCAACGGTTAATTCACAAAGTTTGAACTAAAAGATTGGTTAATGTCTAGTTGAGCACAAGAGAGGTCCCATGGATAATAATAATTGATACAACTTTTTATATTTAAATAAACAAGAAATAAACCTTGATGTAAGTTACTACTCTATTACAAAAATAATAAGGATATTTCTGCTGCTTCCTGTCTTTACTCTCATTTTTCTACCCATACCGGCAGACAGATATGTTTTTGTTGACCTTTGTCTCATCAACTACTTCTTGAAAATAAATAGTGATAAACGGATCAACCGGGTTGGATGATAGTCGGCTCATTTCGAGCCTGCAAGAATTAGGTTTGATCGGCGTACTCAATTTACGTTCGAATTATTTTTGAATCAGTTGCTATATATTCTGTATTAAATTATTTAGGAGTAATGGTAGGTGTGTAACGACTGATAATATAAGAATTGGATTATACATCTGATCTATTACCACCACTTGTATAGTTTATGAGTATTTTAATAAAGTTTTTTAATTTTGTTTTAAAAATTATGAGTTTTATTATAAAGTTTTTGAGTTAATTTACTTAAACATCAAACTCAAAATATTACAATAAAACTAAAAGACATTATATATAAGCTTAATTAAATTTGAGTTTTGATATAATAAAAATTAAAATCTAACTTGTAAGCTTTAATAAACTTAGAAACAATACACATGCTCAAAAATAAATAGAATTTGAGGTAATAAGTTTAGAAAAAAATAAGCATATGCTTAAAAATAAATTTAGAAAAAATTTAGAAACAATACACATTCATCAGTTTTCTTTTAATTAGGGTTTTAATAATTTTATTTCTTCAATTGAAAAATTGTTATACACCACAAAAGATATTCTCTTATTGTATTCAATTGAAATTTTTATCAATTTGTTACCCATCACTTTCCCAGTAGCATATATGAATGTGTGAAGGGTAATGTTTAACTCCCATTTGTCAGACCCATTTTTTCTCCTTGTTTAACTTGCAGACTTTATGTATTGCTAAATAATGGTGTGAAATGACTGGGCAACTGGGTGGCGTTGTGGGAAAGGGGTGGTGGCAGCATAGACGGTGGTTTGTGGCAGGGGTAGTGGTTGTGTAGTTGCGGGAGGAAGTTAAATCAGAGAAAAATTGAATTGAATAAGAAGTTGAAAAGTAAAGGTTGAAATAGAAGGGATAAAGTAGTAATTTGTGTACATAATTAAGTAAATCATGTACATAAAAGAGCAATACCCCTAATTTTTTTTTGTGATGATGCATATCGCTCCTTTAATGTAAGTTATGACGGAGGGAGTAGTTAATGTATTTGTAGTCTCAATTACGTAGTATACACATATACTCCCTCCTATTCTAAATAAAAGTCCAAATTTCTATTTCCGTCTAGTCACAATATTGTCTCATTGTTCATTTTTGATAAACTTTTATACTTATTTTAATCACTTTAACTTACAACAATACCTTACATTAACCAACAACACTACTTATTTTAACCATTCTACCCACAATAATAATCAATAATATCTTCCATCTTTCCAATTTTCTTAGTCCACACAATAGTTTACCTTATTTAATTCAATTCATTAAATCGTGTGCCAAAGTTCAATTGGGACTCTTATTTACAACAGGAGGGAATACTTTATTTGTATGACAGATTAATTCCCACCTATACAATGTTTATCTCATCTGTTACCTATTTGTTTTGGAACAAAGACCAAGAAAATTACAAAATGTCGGGTTTTAATAATTGAATAAAGTCGGGTTCTAATAATTTTGTTTTATTCCAGAATAACGTATTTAGATTACTTAATTTAAATAGTTTAATTAATTTTTAAATCATAAATATTTATTAAACCACGTGTTTCAGTTATTTAACTAAAACCTCTTTTATTAAAAAGCATAACTTCCCATTTTTTAATTATATTTTTCGTTGTTTCAAGTTATATGTCAAACGGTTCTTATATATCTTATTATATATAAACTTTTTTATTTATTTTTATTAAAAAATTTACCTATACACCACTTCGATTATTAATATATAACAACTTAGCTGTTTCTTCTCTGTAAAAATTAAAATTGAACAATCCCGTGAATTTTCACGAGTGTTACACGAGTATGATAAATAAACTCTTACATGCCCCACTTAATCACTTATAATGTCCATTTACCCATTTGTATAAACTTGTCAAAAATAGGAAGCAAATAACAACACAAATAACTGGAAAGAGGTTGTACAAACTAAATTTTATATCAAAATAAAAGGTGGGGACTTGTAATTATTAATTATTAATTATTAATTGGTGGTATAGTACCTTATATTTGGGATAATGTATATTACAATAATAGAATACATAGTTTTACGATCTTATATATATTAATATAAGAACATTTCGTGCAATTTCGTGCATTCACGTCATCATCCATTTTCTTTTATTTTTTATTTTTAAATAAATGTAGGACCCGCCACAAAAAATATGGAATTAATTTATGAAAACTAACTTTGTTAATAAAATTTCTTCGAATAATCAATACAAAATTTCAATGAATCACCATCCTCAATTTATTTATGTTGCGCATGCAAAAATAACACAATACGAAAATGCAGAATTTTCTCAATAGTGCACATAGCCTATCAATAAAAATAATAAAATAAAAAGATGAATAACAAAAAACATTATTAGATAATGAAAATATAAATGATAAAAAATGATAAAAAAAACAAATAACGTTATTATATTATTTGACAAACTTTTAACTCTAACATTTTGACCATCATAATAGCAAATTTTTGAGATATTACTAAATTTGAGTAATTTTTTTGAATAGTAAATAGTGTTCAACAAAAAATTGTTAAAAATAGTACTGTTTTAATTTTTAATTTTAAAAATGAGATCTACAAAAACTAAACAAAATGAATGAACTATAAAACTATGCTAAGTAGATTTTAGAGTATCCCGTTAAATAATACTCTAAAGGAATTCGTTATAGATATTGAGTTTATTCACTAAAATGCGTAGATCTAAAATTTTTGTTATATATCATGTTTAACATAAATTCGTGCATTTTTCCACGGATTTAAAACCTGTGTAAATTTCAAACTCTTGCAATTTTTACACGTGTTTTAAACCACCCCCTCTTACCCAACATAAATGTCCCATTGTTGTGAAAGGACAAAATTTATGAGATAATAGTTGTTTAATATTTTGGTTGAGTAGGGGTATGTAGATTGGAGAGAGAGTGTTATGATTTGTATAAAGTAAGTAGGCAAATGGGTGGGTGGGTGAGTAATAAATGAAAATTAATAAGGGTAGAATGGTAAAACATTAATAAAAAAACTTATCAAAAATGGACAATGGGACAATATCCTGAATAGACGGAAATGTATAATGAGACATTTAAGTTGGGTAGGAGGGAGTACATATTATCATTATAAAAGATATGGAGTATAAAATATACATGTATTTTTGGTTTAATATTTTTAATTAATTTTTATATCGATGTTTATAAAACTATACCCGTGTAATTTGACACAGGTTAAAAACTGATAATAATATAAAATCATTTTCTCCTTAATTTTTGAATTAGCACTGGCAAATATTTTTATAAAACAATTTTATATATGTATTATTGTAGAACCGGTTGTCATTTAACAATAAGTACCTATGAGTAGTTTTAAATTACCTTTGTGTGCTATTTAGATAATAAAATGCGCTTTACGATAGATATGCTATTAAATTCACAAAAAAAATTATACAACCAGATGTTTTTTTTGTTACAATTATACAACAAGTGTATAAGAATATCGTACAACTATAATTCATTCAATTGAGCTTATATATATATATATATGTATTTCTTTTGAGCTTTTAAACTATTTTGAGTTATATTTTATTTTTTACATTAAAATTAAAATATAGTTGAACTTATATGTATTGTGTTTTAGTTGTATAATAAATTTTTAAGCTCCATAGTTTGTAAAGGAGTTCATAAACTTTACGATATAACTCATATTATTTCCACAAAAGCTCAAAATTTCTATTAAAAGGCTCAAAATATATACAATCAGCTGTATACATCTAGTGGTATAATCTACACATTATATTAAATCGCCTAATCAATATATATAATTAAAGGAGACTTTTTTCGAGCGACATGGTAGACTCCAACTTTTACAAAACACTATATTTACAAATAATAATTTATTTGTAATTTTTCTATTAGAATTAGAAAATAAGAAAATAATAAATTATTTACAATTTTTCTATTAGAATTAGAAAATTAGAAAATAATTGATTAAATAATAATTTATTTATAATATTCCGATTAGAATTTGAAAACAAAAAAATAAACAATTAGTTTCAATTTTTCTATTAGAATTAGAAAATTTAAAAAGAGTTAACTATTTACAATTTTTTCATTAGATTTAGAACACTATTATTCTTTAATATTTGGATACTATTTAAGGTTATTAAATTTATTCAACATTTTTTATTAAAAATGAAATCGGAAAATGAAATAAGCTTTTTTCGAGCGACGTGGTAGTCTGCAACTTTTACAAAACACTATATTTATAAATAATAATTTATTTGTAATTTTTCTATTAGAATTAGAAAATATTAAAAAATAATAAATTATATACAATTATTCTATTAGAATTAGAAAATTACAAAAAATAGTCCATTAAATAATAATTTATTTATAATTTTCCGATTAGAATTATTAGAAAAAAAAAAATTAGTTACAATTTTTCTATTAGAATTAGAAAAATTCAAAATAGCTAACTATTTACAATTTGCTTATTAGATTTAGAACACTATTATTCTTTAAGATTTGGATACTATTTAAGGTTTATTAATTTTGTTCAACGTATCCTTAAATAATACTATCCTCCGTTTTTATATAATGTACCCATTTGTTGAATATATGAGTGTAGTATTTTAATAAAATGGGTACATTATATAAAAATGGAGGAAGTAGTTTTTATTAATCCGAGCCGATTCCGAGCTTAGAAAAATCTATTCATATGTGGGGAGAGTTGTTTAGGGATATGAATATAGTTAAGGTTGATTCTGATGTGTTTGGTTGGTTAGTCGGGTGAAAAGGTTTGAATATTGAAAAAGGTGGTCAGGTAACTTGAGATATTGATTGGAGTAGGTAAACAAATGCCATTTATTTGAAACGGTGTATTATATGAAATAAGAATCGAAAAATAGTATAAATATAGGATAAAAACGTTTAAAATATCATGTGTATAAACTCAATTTTGTTTCTTTGTTAGACACAAAACTAAACATGTATAAAAATATGAATCGACAAATAGTATAAATAGGCGAGAAGGGTACGACGAATAACTAAATGGTGTGGAAAAGAGATATGTATGTACTAAGAGAATGATTAGAACAACTGAGAAAAGATATAGATAAATTTTATTTCAAAGTTTTCTTTTGTGAAAATAATATACGCACAGATACTTTGAAAAGAGTTTAAAAATCTCTGAAATAACATATATGTATACTCAATTTTAATTGCTAGAGGGTGGAGCTTGATTTTACATTGGACATGTTTATTTTTTTCACAAATTTTCAATTGTAACGGCAGTATCCGTCACAAGCTTGTGACGTTTGAAAACAAACAAATAAACAATTAGTTTCAATTTTTCTATTAGAATTAGAAAATTTAAAAAGAGTTAACTATTTACAATTTTTTTATTAGATTTAGAACACTATTATTCTTTAATATTTGGATACTATTTAAGGTTATTAAATTTATTCAACATTTTTTATTAAAACTGAAATCGGGAAATGAAATAGGCTTTTCTCGAGCGACGTGGTAGTCTGCAACTTTTACAAAACACTATATTTATAAATAATAATTTATTTGTAATTTTTCTATTAGAATTAGAAAATATTAGAAAATAATAAATTATTTACAATTATTCTATTAGAATTAGAAAATTAGAAAATAGTAGATTAAATAATAATTTTATTTATAATTTTCCGATTAGAATTATTAGAAAAAAAAAATAGTTACAATTTTTCTATTAGAATTAGAAAAATTCAAATAGCTAACTATTTACAATTTTCTTATTAGATTTAGAACACTATTATTCTTTAAGATTTGGATACTATTTAAGGTTTATTAATTTTGTTCAACGTATCCTTAAATAATAGTTTTTATTAATCCGAGCCGATTCCGAGCTTAGAAAAATATATTCATATGTGGGGAGAGTTGTTTAGGGATATGAATATAGTTAAGGTTGATTCTGATGTGTTTGGTTGGTTAGTCGGGTGAAAAGGTTTGAATATTGAAAAAGGTGGTCAGGTAACTTGAGATATTGATTGGAGTAGGTAAACAAATGTCATTTATTTGAAACGGTGTATTATATGAAATAAGAATCGAAAAATAGTATAAATATAGGATAAAAACGTTTAAAATATCATGTGTATAAACTCAATTTTGTTTCTTTGTTAGACACAAAACTAAACATGTATAAAAATATGAATCGACAAATAGTATAAATAGGCGAGAAGGGTACGACGAATAACTAAATGGTGTGGAAAAGAGATATGTATGTACTAAGAGAATGATTAGAACAACTGAGAAAAGATATAGATAAATTTTATTTCAAAGTTTTCTTTTGTGAAAATAATATAAGCACAGATGCTTTGAAAAGAGTTTAAAAATCTCTGAAATAACATATATGTATACTCAATTTTAATTGCTAGAGGGTGGAGCTTGATTTTACATTGGACATGTTTATTTTTTTCACAAATTTTCATTTGTAACGGCAGTCTCCGTCACAAGCTTGTGACATTTGAAAACAAAAAAATAAACAATTAGTTTCAATTTTTCTATTAGAATTAGAAAATTTAAAAAGAGTTAACTATTTACAATTTTTTTATTAGATTTAGAACACTATTATTATTTAATATTTGGATACTATTTAAGGTTATTAAATTTATTCAACATTTTTTATTAAAACTGAAATCGGGAAATGAAATAGGCTTTTCTCGAGCGACGTGGTAGTCTGCAACTTTTACAAAACACTATATTTATAAATAATAATTTATTTGTAATTTTTCTATTAGAATTAGAAAATATTAGAAAATAATAAATTATTTACAATTATTCTATTAGAATTAGAAAATTAGAAAATAGTAGATTAAATAATAATTTTATTTATAATTTCCCGATTAGAATTATTAGAAAAAAAAAATAGTTACAATTTTTCTATTAGAATTAGAAAAATTCAAATAGCTAACTATTTACAATTTTCTTATTAGATTTAGAACACTATTATTCTTTAAGATTTGGATACTATTTAAGGTTTATTAATTTTGTTCAACGTATCCTTAAATAATAGTTTTTATTAATCCGAGCCGATTCCGAGCTTAGAAAAATATATTCATATGTGGGGAGAGTTGTTTAGGGATATGAATATAGTTAAGGTTGATTCTGATGTGTTTGGTTGGTTAGTCGGGTGAAAAGGTTTGAATAATATTGAAAAAGGTGGTCAGGTAACTTGAGATATTGATTGGAGTAGGTAAACAAATGTCATTTATTTGAAACGGTGTATTATATGAAATAAGAATCGAAAAATAGTATAAATATAGGATAAAAACGTTTAAAATATCATGTGTATAAACTCAATTTTGTTTCTTTGTTAGACACAAAACTAAACATGTATAAAAATATGAATCGACAAATAGTATAAATAGGCGAGAAGGGTACGACGAATAACTAAATGGTGTGGAAAAGAGATATGTATGTACTAAGAGAATGATTAGAACAACTGAGAAAAGATATAGATAAATTTTATTTCAAAGTTTTCTTTTGTGAAAATAATATAAGCACAGATGCTTTGAAAAGAGTTTAAAAATCTCTGAAATAACATATATGTATACTCAATTTTAATTGCTAGAGGGTGGAGCTTGATTTTACATTGGACATGTTTATTTTTTTCACAAATTTTCATTTGTAACGGCAGTATCCGTCACAAGCTTGTGACGGATACCGTTTCCTCTCACAAAATACCCACTTTTTTTCCTCTCTCTCTCTCTCCGACACTATTTATGTGGTCCTCTTTCTCTACTAACTCATTTTATATCCATTTTATCTCACAAAATATCTGTCACAAATGGTGACCCGTCACAAGTAAGACTTACTATATTTTTTTCCGGGGTGGGGTAGATTGGTTTGAGAGAGGAGGTAAGTGTCTTGGGGGTAGGGTTACTCTCCTACGTTGAATATTGTGATTTGAGTAGTGCAAGTAATTATTGTCGGTAGGATGGGGTTGTCAAGGATACATTTACAATTGATTTTGATGATTAGGTTGGTTAAGTGGGTGAGAAGGGTACTCGACGGATATGATTACTCACTGACGTTTACGAGTGTGAGGTAGAAGATAGAAAATTATATTCATAAATGTGATTGAGTTGTTTAGGGATATGAATATGGTTAAGATTGATTCTAATGGGCTTTGTTGATTAAATTTAGAAAGTTATATCCTTTCATATTTGTATACTTTTTATTTAACTTTTTTTTATTAACTTTTTCCAACTTTTCTTATAAACATGAAGATGAGAAATGAGAAGGAAAAAACTAATTTATTTAGTTTTCCTTGAGATAAAACTCTGTCTTAACATTATAATGGGTCAAAAGACGTCACAAATTAAATCTGTTCCTTTTCTTCATGCATCATGCTTTTATCTTATCCGTATTATTTGACCCTTCTTAATCTTAAAATGGATATCTCTTTCTTAATTACAAATTTGTGGAATTAATAAAGGGAATATATTTGGGTATATAAATCTATATAAATTCCTGCCTAAAAGAAATGTTTCAGATAAAGACACGTCTGACCAAGTTAATTAAGAGAAACACCATTATTATTTTTGGTACAAGAGCAACACTACTATTCAAGTGGATATTATATACTTTCGTACTCAACAATGCAAAAGAAATGAAATTTTTTAATTTAAAAAAAAAATGTCAAATATATTATACATAAGATAAATCCAACAAAAAATATGACTTAAGAATCATATATATAGTAACAACATAGACCACGTTGCTAAAGTAGGTGGGTTAAGTCGAATAATTGTGTGGATAAGTAGAAATTTAAGTGGTTATATTCGTAAACAATAAAGTAATGGAAAATGAAAGGTAGCTTCGAGACGGATATAATACATCCTAAAAAGGTACTTTTTTTATTAGTCATGGCTGCATGATAATAGTTTATATTTGACTTTATGGATTGTGGATCATTTCATGTGTTGTTCGAAAGCTAAAAGTAACGGTTTGAAGGGTTCTTTCGTGTGGTACTGAAGATGATTGCGGCGAGTTGGGTGGTTATATGTTCCTGTGATTTAATACGATAGACGCATGATAGGTGTATGGATGATGGTAGCACCAATGACGTCAATGAATATAAACGAGGTAAATTTATTAACAAAATATCAAATTTATAGAACGAACTAATACTATTTTTAAATCAAGATAAAAAAATCTCGTGATTTATTTTTGACTTACATGGTGAGAGGCTTCCATGAATTCACAAATTAATTTAGTATCCGTGCATCGCACGGGCAAAAAACCTAGTATAACTTTAGAAGAGACTTTCTTTTAACAATTAGGGTTGTGTTTTGTCTCGAGGGAGAGAAAGCAACCCTCCTAAAATAAAAGGCATTCGAGTTAGGTTACTTATCTAATTATATCCAGTGCATCTAACCATTTCTTGGTTGTCGTGGAATATTTTTGGCCTAACATTTATCACTCATCTTAATTTAAGAAGGACATTTCTCATCTTAAGTTTATAAGAGTTATAACTGTCAAATATATATCAAATTAAATGGTATATTGCCTAAAAAATGTCAAAAAATTTGTATTGATAATTAACCTATTTTAAAATTTAAGATAATTATTCCGTTTTAAGTAAGACTTACTGGTTATTTATACTCATTACGAGGTACGCATATTTTTTAGAAATAAGGACAGAAATAAGCCAACATTCAAAGCCCAACATTTAACTGGGCTTGGTGAACAGAGTTATTCGAAATGCGCAATTAAAGAATAGAGTTATGTGTTTGTATTTGAAAAGTGTCATCCGACCTTAGCTCAGTTGGTAGAGCGGAGGACTGTAGTTGTTCAACAGATATCCTTAGGTCGCTGGTTCGAATCCGGCAGGTCGGATTATTTTATCTTTTTTTATAAGCAATTTCCCTAATGTTGCTTGAAAATGTCTTTTATAAACTGTACAGGCAGAAGTTCAGATTTGCTATTTTCACACGAAAAACAATCCTTTATTGTAGTAGTAGTTCAGTTGTGAAGTTACTTCCTAACAGTGTCTACAATGTTCGAAAACCAAATAACTGTTTGGCTTCGAGTTTAGAGGCAAATGGGAACACGAGGAATCACAAATTAAGCATTTGACTACCAACACTTTCGTTCAGAAATCAGAATATTAGAATCGAAACATAAAATCTGATTTGCAATATACTCCATCAGAATTAGTTTCAACTACAACATATACGCTTTTGTACACAGCTTTCAGACTGTATGTTCTATCTAATTTATAGCCTATCCTAAGCTAAATAAGCAAAATATCTTATGACGCCGCTAGAGCTTTTATTGTGAAGCGCCACTCAACGTGTGGTCGACTCTTCCGGAATCCTAGCTCCATTGTTTCCTGCATATAGAGAAAAAAAAAAGGCAGAGCATTACAAGTTGATCATAAGCAATCTGATACACTCATACTGAATTACCGACATGAAACATTGTTTCAAGAATTTACAGAAGCATCATCATTTTGAAATCAAGATGCTAAATGCCAATACTAGAATACTCCCTGTTTCTCGAGTTACTTGAACATAACATAAAAAAGTTTATCACTTCATCTGAGCAGAAGTCGCTAATTGATACAAAGATAAGTTGCACCATGTCACTCTTAACGGAAGATAGAACATCGACTCTAAATACGGCCCATGCAGTTCCCCTTAAACACTAAATTACCCTTTGGCAAACACATTACCTTCCTGTACTCCCCCTTCCCTCTCCTTTCTGCATCAGACTGCTTTTCATCAAAAGAAAATTGTTCAACTAAATAACCAAATATCAAACTGGAACAGTTGCATAAAGTGTTCAAAATTCTAGGGTGGCTTTTCAAACCATATTAATAATATATTAATAATCTGATCTGTAGATTAAACAAATTTTAAATTAAATCTTTTGCAAAAGCTTAATTTATACTGTTCAGGGCATCTTTTTATAAGAACAATATTCTGTATACTCCTGCAATAACTTTTGAGTTTCAAGCTCATATACAATTACAAGCCTTCTGAGTCCACCTGGTGACTTCACTCGACAAATTTGGAAAAAATAAAAATAAAAAGATTAAGCAATTTGAATTCAGGAGCTCATAGGACAGCTTCATCCTTCACTAAATACAACAGGAAATAAATAGTCACATTCTAGCTTGAGGCTTTGCACAGTTTTCGACCTTGTGAATGAATTCTCGAAGGGTAGTCAACATCATCTCAAAATACAGTGACCGGTAATAGTGATATCCAAAACCTATGCATAATCATTTTACAAGACAACCGAGAACTCTCAAAACTGAAAACAAGTATGGATATTTTCTTCATTTGTCTACCGCTTGGAAAAATGTCTGTATTTAGAAAGCACCCAAAATAATCCTTTAATAATACCCTGACACTAATTAATGTCAAATTAAGACCCAAAGATTAAGAGAGCATTACAAACGATTAAAAAGAATCATAAGAACTGTCGGTTACCTTTCTTCATTGAAGCTTTTGACTGAAAAACTGCACCCTGTCATCACTCAAGCAGTAAAGCAAATTGGATTTGACAGAAGTCGCGTACTTCACATCACGAATAGGATGATTTGATTGGAGGCAATGAGTGACTGTTAATGATGGTAACTCTTGCAAGGCCAAGTTAGTTGTCGAACCGTCTCCACAAGCAAATAAAGAGGTGTCATCCCCCAGTTTTAGTATGGTAGACTTTGGCAGCCGGATCCCAGGTACATAAGCACATATTGACCCAGAAGGCTGATAGCCAGAATCCAGTCTGTTGAAGAGGACATGTGAGCCAAGAACATTCTGTCCGATGTTCTGGGATTGGGTTTGTGATACTTGAGAGATGCTATTGTTACCATCAGGTATCTCCAGTTTGGGCCGAAATGTAGCAACAATATTTTCTTTGCTCTGGCAATAAGCAAGTGATATACAAACACCTTGATTTACTGTTTCTTTAATTAAGGTAGGCCTGATGAAAAGAAGAGAAAAGGTCGTCATTGATACAACCAAGTGATAATTCAACTGGGAATCTATATATACATGAAAAAAATCACAAATATAATTATGTGGGGAGGGGAAAAATTAGAAAGAATAATCTTAATTTTGCTCGATCTTCCCTGAAAGAAAAACTTTTGATTAATTAGAAATTTAGAAGGCCTCGTTGCTTTAAATCATCAGAAGGGATCCCTTCAGACAGTCATTTTCATCGGAAGGCTTCAGCGGTCATTGTCTGAAGGCTTCACGCCTTCACATGTAACCCATTTACAGCCAAATGTGACCTTGTTTAAGTGGTTAACATTTTTATGGTACAAAATGTGACCCAATTTAGTGGTCACATTTTACCATAAAAATGGTGACAAAAGTCCGTCTGAAGGCTTCAAACGGAATTTGTTGTCTGAAATGAGAATTTGCATTAAATAATGGCCCCTGTATTCTGAATTCTGATAGTACTATTACACTCCTAATTGGCTATTGAGTACTTTGCTTGGGTAAAAAGCTACAACTAAACACTCTTAATGCAGCCAAGTATGGATTAAAGTACTCCTAGTCCCAGTCCTTGCCATTTAGTGCCTTCCCCCTCGGCTCCTCAGCGCACCTTCATTCTTTCTCCTTCCAAACCTAGACCCTATTGCCCAGCTCCAAGGCCACTTCTACCCTGCGACCCCAGCCCTCCAACAAAGCTCCCTTCCCCATCCCTCCGCAGCCTCTTTCTCCCAGATCCCCTCCAATTTCATTTTCCACAAATGACAAACATGCGTCTAGTTATCACAAATTCTCTGCCACTAATATTCGCTGGTGATACAAATTCAGGTAACCTTTATATTTGAGAGAATATTTGAGAGTCTACTTTACATCATGTGGGTTCCACTATGTGTTATATCGGGATCTTCCAAGGATTGATATTTTACACAATGTAGTGCATAATTAGCACAAATTAGTATTCAACAGACGCAACACACACGACAGCTGCAACAACAGTATAACTTACTGTGTCTGTTCACCGCCAATGTTCCATTGGCACAAGCCAACTGATGAAGCAGTAAGAAGGTTCTTAGATCCTGAAGGAATCAGTGAATTCTCCAGAAGTGAGTATATGGTATGAACAGGGTTATTAGTCAGTCCAACCCTCGTCTCCAAAGGCCTCGCTGTTTGCCGCAAATCAAACACTGAAACCATTCCATTCTGTAAAAAAAAAAGGATTATAGATAACAATACAAATATGAAATACGGAGTACGTGATAGGCCTATGGCTAATAATGGCTCTTATAGTATCATCAGAAGGGTTACATTAAATTTCAGCAGATATAAGAATGAGAATATGAGTAACAGATTATGGAGCTTTTTTACTCATGAGTGGTTAACTTTACTATCGTGATTTATTTTCATGCACTCAAAGCCTCAATGGGAACAGCATACCACAGAGGTATAAATAGTAATATTCATTGTTAATTGTAGATGTATAACCTGCAAGCCTGCATAAACATAATTTGGATTGTTGATATCCCAAGAACATGACCACGCAGCAACCTGCAAATAAGGAAACTAAGAGCATCTGCATCAAAGATAACCAAAGGTGAAGAGTCCTCAAAAAAAAATTGTATGTAAGGCCATGTATAAAATTATAATCCATGCTATAGAAAAAGAAATGGATTCTATCGAAACTGAAATCTATCTCAAGTAATGAGCCACCCTTTCCTTCCTTAAAACATAGTCGAGGAAATAAGATTTAACAGGTGAGCAGCTCAAACATAGTCGAGGAAATAAGATTTAACAGTTGAGCAGCTCAAACATGTTACGTAACGAAGAAGCTCAGTGGAGTCGGTGAAATAAAACAAAATGAACAAAATGAAACCAGGGACCATGCCCCCACTATATTAAATATTGGTTGTTAAACGGCAAGATGCCATTATGCAACAGACTTCCAACTCACCACGACAATGTTTTCCATTATAAGGAATTCCAATTTCCAAAGTATTTGACATAGAAACGGAATTTTGACTGATACCACACTTGTCCATTACACAACTGGTATGCGGCTAACACAGCCGTTAGCCGATCCTAGACCCAAATGGCTCATACAACAGAAACTAAAACAAACTGTGACAAACACCGCCTATCGTGCCACAGTGCACTATTTAATAACATGCTAGAGACTAAACACAAAGTATAGACCTTTTTGGTTATGGAGTAATATTTAATGATGTTCAACCACTGATAAGACAGTTGAAGTACTTAGCACAAAATTGAAACGCCAATAACATCACCCAAAATGCCTCAAAGTCCCTGCCAAATGTCAAGTACGAGGAATCACATTCAAGTACAGTTTTGTACACAGCATTAAGTCTTTGTATTGTTTTGTTGTCGGATGATCCATAATGAAATTAACTTACAGAATCACATTGACAAATTGCTATTTCACTATAAAAAAAAAGCTCCGGACATTGCAATGACCAGTTGTACTTTGTTCCATGACTTCTATCGCATTTACAGCCAAAGTATATATAACATAACTAAATGACAATATCCCCATTATGATCTGTAGTGATGAAAATTGAAAAGTAGGCTGTACATGAAACCTATGTTTAACCTACACAAGCATGGGTGTCAGACTGTCAAACAAGGGTATATATTCATCTGCTGGACTTGGTGAGAAGTTTATTCAAAGTAAAAAGTTTATTCAGAGAGCCCGGATAAAAAACATCATGGACATAGAGAGACATCCCATAGAACTTGAAAATCTACTTATTTATAAATGGCATTGATTATACAAAAAAAATCATCGCATCAAGTAGTATAAACATTAAGTGGATCTTTGGAGTCTGAACTCCGAACAAACAATAAAAACAAACAAAACCACTAGTTAAAAGCATTACACAGAGAGAAGAAAGACAAATCAGAAAATTTCAAAGTTCTAACATTACAGTAAACGCAATCGCATCTTAACAAGATCATGAATATTAACTCCTGCTTATGGAACAGATCAAAAAGAAGAAAAAGATGTATGCGGTGAAGATGTTCATATTGGTGATAAATAAATTACAGATAAAGAGTTTGTATGGTTGTACCGGTAAATCATAATTGACGACAATGTTATTGCTCTCCAAGCTGAAAAGAAACATGAATTGGGTAAATAGAAGGACTTCACAAGAATATTTAGTAGGACTGAATACAACAACAACAACATCAGAGCCTTAGTCCCAAAATGATTTGGGATCGGCTGACATGAATCATCCTTTGGAACCGCCATGGGTGAACTCCCAACTCAACAAGCGAAAATAAAGAGAGAAAAGGAAAAAAGAAGTGGAGTGAAACATAATATAAAAGACAAAAAGGATTTATAGATTTTAAATCGAACTTATTACATATATAAAAACTTAAAAACTAAATCGAGGATAAAGCTTAAAAAGATTTGAAAAACGAAGCAAAACTTAAAATAAAAAGCTTTTGGGAAAAAGGTGTAATAAGTCCAAAAAGAACAAATAATTTAAAAAAAAAACTTCAATAAAAACATCAAATACTAAAAGAAAATTTTAGGACTGAATATGAAAGAAAATTTTGGATTTCGCCACTTGCGTACCTGACAACTGATAATTTCTTCCCCAATGAAGCCAATAGTGCAAATCTACCAGAAGGAGAAACATGCAGATCTCTAACTGATTTGACTGTAGACGGAAGCAGCACGTCATCTTGCTCAGATGGGGAATCTAGACTCATCTATAAAATAAATAAAGTAACATGAAGATGTAAAATTCTGGACATGGTAAAGCAAATTGTAACGCAAAAAGCATAAAACTTACCTTTGTAAGAAAGTGTGGTCCATTAATCTGTGTAGGTCTTCTTGCTATAACTAAAATCTGACCTACATGATCGATATCAAAGTACCGTGCACCATTTAACTGCAAGTCTTGCTGAAAATGTGAAAAGCTGTTTCAGAAAGTGACAGACAAGGTATATTCCATCAAGTCATCAACATTGAGGAATCAGGACAATAATTAACAGCTTTGGTGACTGAGCTGATTAACCTCAGGCTACATGACTAGAAGCTCAATGAGGGGAGGTGTTACGTTATGCTGAACAGTGATTGGCACAAATCAATCACCCACATATATATTTAAAAAACTACATGACAGTCTAGCCAACAAGCATAAGGTTTAAGATAAAAGCTGAGCAGCAAGCTAATTAAAATATATTTTATTACTATAAAACAATGAAGCCTCACTTTCTGTCTTGAAACCTTAAAAGTCTGATCACAACCATTAGTAAGATGGCTAATTGTTAGGATGTCTGAGATAAAGTGAGAAAATAAACATGTTTTTTCCCATGTAAGCAAACCTTCTCATCAGAAAAGCATTAATCATGCTGTAGGGAAATTAATCCTGACAGGGCTCACTCTGTCCAATTTCTAAGGACATAAAGTCAACCATCACGCAGTTCTCACAAGACAATAATGAAAACAGAAATATAACATAAAACATTCATTGTCACCATACCTGCAATTCAAATGAGGCAGACGATTCTGTATTATGAGTTAATCCTAATTTGTTTCCTGAAGAAACATAAGAGATGAAATTAGAAAATGAATTTGAACAATTGACACAATCAATATGTAGTAGATAGGAGAAAAAGCAAAACAAAGTGCAATAGCTGTAACACATGAATGACGAATCTAACCAGCATATACATGGCAGAAGTAAAGTTACCAGTCAATGTATCCCAGATTTGACTAACTTTACCTGAATTCCATTGAACAGGAGCAATAGGCTTTAATGATTCCTTTCCTAACTCTTCCACAGAGCGTTCCAGGTTGCTTGTTCTCTGGAAAAACATGGATCAGATTAGAGAATCCAAAGTATAAATATTGCAATGTGCCGGCAAACCCAATGTGTTCAGGAAGTGAATGCAGTTCTTAAAAATGGATTCACGGCGTCTATTTTCATACCAGTATTCTCACATTAAATAGCTGGGGTGGGGAATTCAAGCTATATATCTCCACTAAAAATTGTACCTCATTTAGTTCATCATATTTTTTACGCCAACATGCCTCTTTCTTCTGCAAGACTGACAATTTCACGCGCCACTCAACTTCCTTTTTACGCCATTCTTCATCCTATACCCAAAACCACAACCACATTTGGCCATGCAGAAAATACAGTTAGGACACAAAGATAAAAAGATCAGTTACACCAGGCAACAAAATCTAAGCAATAACTCAGAAGGTAAGTGAAGAGAACAATCACAGAAATTGGTAACTATCGATGAGCTGGGGACACTATATACCTTTTTCTTAAGAGAATTACATTTATCTTCAAGAGATTTGATTCTCTGCAAAAGAAAAGAGCTCACAGCCCAAAAAATCAGTAATTGATAAAAATAAACCAAAACGAAAAGACGAAAAATGCAAATTATAATGACACTAGCCCTACCTTTTGTGATTCTTCATCTACTACTACAACACGTGATCCATAAACCCTCCTTATATCCTTCAATGTACACTTCTTGTTGCATTGTGGACACTGGACAGAATTGGAAAATTTAAAACTTTGTTAACAAAGCTATTTTATAACCTTATGTTTATAAGTTAGATAGATACCTAAGATTGGACTTCATAGAATGATAATCCCCTCCATCCCATTCATTCGTTTGCCTGTTTTATTCTTTGCAAGGCACTTTTTAATCAAGGGTAAACAAATGGGTGGGACACAGGGATTATTTTTTTGTTGACAGTATATACCTTTACTGCCTTTCTTGAGCTTCTACACTGTCCAAGCCACTTTTTGATGCAAGACATTCCGAACATGTGCCCACAAGAGAGACAGCTGCATTCCTTACATCAAAAATTTTGACTCAGTATAGAACTACGTGTATATGCACCTAATGCAGTATATACACAAATCAGCCTCAAATGTGATAGTTTCTTTGTAAAATCGAAGGGCCAACTTTCATTTTCTGCCTTTGATGGGATATACTTGATCAATAACATTGGGAGAACGTAATGGAGCTTAAGTCTCCTGATCAATTAGATAAGGCATATCAGGGCACCCGAGGTAGAAAACAGATGCTAAACACGCTTAACTCTTTCAACACATAAAAATCTAACCTCAGAAACACATTGTTCTTTTCAACTATAAACCTTTAAAAAAAAAAAGCAAGATCACACCAAATAGTCGTATCCACATCCACTACACCTGGCGAACAGTTATACTTAGGCCAAATCAAGAAATGCTTAAGATCTGTGTTAACTCAAAGATCTTACTAAACTCAAATCAAAACAGCATATAATAGACAATCAGACACGCAGTAACATCTAGTCATTTTGAGTTTCTAGCAAAACTAAACACTGTGTAACATTACACATTACAAACAATTTCCTCGCCAGCTAAACTCAAAGCACCAATTTTGATCACACATCAAAGACGAATGTGAAATTCACTACAACTCTAGAAGACACCAAAACACAAGTAAACTGATCCAAAGGTGCGCCAATGATAACGATTCACAAACAACATTCTCATATTACTCATCATTCAACGACCTAATCAAAGCGGAGTAAGAATCTTCCGCAGCAAATTGAGCAAGAAACTTACAAAGCGCAAAATTGACAACACCAAAATCAAGACAATAGAAACAACCTAATCAAATTCACAGCAGTAAACAATTAAAACAACAACGACAATTGAAATCAAAATTAAGAAATAGGAAACCCTAATTGCGCAAAAGAGGGAATAAAGAAGTGACCTAGGTAAATGTTCGCCGGAAGAACACCAAGGTTCCATACAAATAGGACAAAACAAACCATCAACATCCTGTCGATTCCAATCATTTTCGGCATCATCATCAACATCATCAACAACAACAACATCTTCTTGTTGTTGTACTGGCATCGCAGCCGGATCTAAAACGAGAAGCTCAGCGGAATCTTCGTCATCACTATCGCTGTCGTCGTGGTTGCTGTCACCGTCTTCTTCTTCTTCATCTTCTTCTTCTTCGCTGTCGTCGTCTTCTTCTCCAAATACTTGGTCGTACAAAATAGTAGGATTACGCGGCATGACGGTGGCGACCGAGGATAAGTTTTGACGGTTTTTTTATTTTGTGAAGTTTGGGAAATTGAATTGGGATTAATGACGTTGGCCCTGTGTTTGCTTAAACCTTGCGAGCTTTCCCTCTATTTTTTGAATGTTCCCGCCTTTAATTCGCCTTTTCGGAAGTTTCCCACCGCAGCCGCGGGTGCAATGCGGTTGTAGAGATCAAAGCTACTGATTAGCAGTAGATTGGTGCTACGACTCCTACCCTTGAGATCGGATTGGGCTGGAGTGGACACGCCCGGAAGTTAGATTGAATCTTTGGCATACAAGTTATATTAGACCATCACCAAACAAGGTCATAATTAGGAATATTTATTGTAATTATTTTTTCACATACGAATTTTACTCTTTTATATACATTTTTTTCATAATTTTTCCAAATACTACTCTTTCCCAAAACCTAATTTTTTTTTTGCTAAACATAACCAAAACAACTCTTACCTATTTTCTTTACCCTAAAATTGAAGCAATTACTACAAAAACTTAAAAAATGGATTAAAATTCTCCACTTATTGAAGTAATACTGTTTATTAACGATTATTAATATGTGTTATTCAAATTATTAAATTTATATTTTACTGGAATTATACATATATCGGTTAATTGTGTCGGTCGACGGTTTTTAATTATTGTATCTAGCGATTGTCAATATTTAGCGCGATTGTTTATAGTATTAGGGGCAAATTGTCGGCGAGATGTTGCTTGTTGGCTGCTATTGCAGACCTGCATTTCACGTAATTACTTTTTCTCTTTTTTTAATTTTTGTCTCCTTTTTATTGCTTTTTATATTTCTTTTAATTTTAGTTTTTTCTTCTTTTCTTTTTGTTTCTTTTTTGTTTTGTTTTTTTGGAGTTAGGGAACGGAATCGGTGACGGAGGGACGATGAACGGATTAGTTTGTGGGGAACGGAATCGGTGACGGGGGGACGATGAACGGATTAGTTGGTTTAAGGGGATGAAAGAAGAGAGGGAAAATCAATTGACTGAATGATAAAATAAATGACAAGGGTAGTTTGGTAAAAATCGTATGTGAAAGAGTAAAATCCTTATGTGAAAAAGCACGTCCCATATTTATTCGCGGTTCGATTCGGTATCAAACCGTATATTTAATTTGGTTCGCACACAGTTTGGTATTGCAAAATACCGAACCTAAATCGCACCTTTTCTAACGGTTCGTTTTAAAGGGTTATCTGCGTTTCGGTTACCACTTAACTTATAATCGTTTTACATAACTTTTTTTCAGTTTTCGTTAATTTTATAGTGGTTTAATTAAATTTTTATCATATATTATACTCAACAATAAAGTTAATTAGGTGAATTTTAGTATTAATACATTTAACGAATTTTAAATTTGGAAACACTAAGAAAATTAAACGAAAGACCAAGTTTTTTGTATGATATTTTAATTGTTTGCTTACTTTTCTAGTAAAACGATTCGGTTCATGAACCGATTTTCTAAAATAATGAACCTTAACCAAACCGTTTTCCTAATAAAGTTAAAAGGTGTGGTCCACTGAACCTTGAAAATGCACGGTTTTTCAGTCTTGTTCAATTAAGTTATTGTTGTTCAGTTTATTCTGAACACTCCTGATAAGACGAATTTAGTATGGTATATGAGTGTTGATGAAGCTGACTAACGGTGAAATAAAAGGTGTATTAGAGACATAATTTTATAATTCACCATTTTATAATGTTAATTATAATTTGGAGTAATTTTGTGGAATTATGAGATGAATGAGTTTTGAAATATTTGTTGAGTGAACCTTAATAACTTTTGGGCTAAATCAAAGGAGCAAGAGAATGGAACTTTTGCTTTTGGACCAACAAAATGGAAACGGTGGCAAACATACTCAGTTACTCACATGGACTTGTCTCAACTTGGCCCAACAATTGTGAAGCAAAACCAATGGAAGAAGAAGAGAAAATAACGCAACAAACAAATCTGTCCAGCACCTCGCGCGGGTTGCGGGGATTTGGCGCGGGGGCGCGTGCCGTTGCCGAGTAGCCATGTCAATAGATCGAGACTGGGATCGGGATCGAGATTGGGATCGGGTTCAGGTTGTCTCATCCGTCATCCATCCGTCCCTTTAAAATCTCATCCAATCCGACCATCATCCGTGAACCCTATCATCCGTCATCCTTTCTAATACAGCCTGAATCTCTGTTAATAGTTAAATAGAACAAATAAAGGAATGATAGTATAAATCAACGAAACTCGGAAGGAAATAGATTGCTATATTGATGTAATAATAAAGCTGTTCAATTATTACAATTGATAGGCTTGAATCAGCTCAGAATGCAGTAACAGGTTATAGAAAGTTACCTGATTCCTTAGCCAAAAATAGCAGTAAGAAGGACAGGGATTTTTTAGGAGGAAATTGATTAATTCAAGCATAAAGATTAACAATGAAAATTAACTACTTATAGGACTATCTTGTGTGAGAGTTAAGCTCCAATCCAGGTTGTTATGGTAATAAGCCAATCATGTGATGGAAGCTTCCTCCCATGTGCTGTCAACGGTACAATCCCTTGATTCCAGGAGTGACTCATCATTCCCCATGTGCTTGTGTGACTCATCATTCTTTATGATTATTTCCTTGCTCACCAAGTACACCTTTCCCTTCAATTTTGAGTTACCTCCCTGCGCGCCTTTTTTCTTACAGCCCCTTTCCTCTGTTATGATCATATTGACAGTAGCAGTTGCTCCTTGGGTTGGGTTTGCATCATTACCTTCCCCTTCCAAAGATGCTTGACCCCAAGGATCAAAATCTGGAAAAGCCTGTTGGAGATCATACAGGAACTCCCATGTAGCATCAACAATCGTAGAATCAGACCATTTGATTAACACCTTAGTAGCAGAGATTCTCCCTCTCTTCACTGTTTTCTTAGCAAGGATTAATTCTGGGTTCCTGATGGGTTGCTTCTCTTCTGGTATTGGTGTAATTATGGGTGAGATCTCATAACACTTTTTCAACAAGGACACGTGGAAGGTGGGGTGAATCTTGGCATGGGAGGGCAGCTCTAATTTGTAGGCCACAGGACCAATCCTGCTCAGGATTTTGTAGGGGCCATAATACTTCCTGGCTAGTTTCTGGTTACTCCTCTGAGCTAATGAACCTTGCCTATAAGGCTGGAGCTTTAGATACACAAATTCTCCTAGTTTAAATTCTCTGTCACTCCTTCCTTTGTCAGCTTGCTGCCTCATCCTATTCTGGGCTCTTGCTAAGTTATGTTTGATGACCTGCAATGTCTCTTCTCTTTCCAACAAACACCTGTCCACAGCATCTACCTTGCTTTCACCAGTCAAATATGGGATATGTATTGGGGGAGGTTGCCCACATCACCTCATAAGAAGAAGTTTTTAGGGAGGTATGGTATGAGGTGTTATACCAGTATTCAGCTGCAGGCAACCATTTGCACCATTCTGTGGGATTTTCATTACAAAAACATCTTAGATAGGTTTCCAAGCACCTATTCACTACTTCAGTCTGGCCATCTGACTGGGGGTGATAAGCAGAAGATAGGTTAAGGTCTACTCCTTGCACAGTAAACAATTCCTGCCAGAAGTTACTAAGGAATATTACATCCCTGTCTGACACAATGCTTTGGGGCATGCCGTATAGGTTATAGACATTATCGAAATAAGCTTGAGCCACAACTGTTGCAGAATAAGGATGTTTGAGTGGTATGAAATGTGCTCCTTTAGATAAACGATCCACCACCACTAGGATTGAGTCATTGGTCATGGATTTAGGCAATCCATCAATAAAGTCCATACTGACCTCTGTCCAAATATAATTGGGTATGGGTAGAGGTTGTAGTTTTCCCGGGTAGGCTGCCACATCATATTTGCATTGCTGGCAAATGGTGCATTTGTGAATGTAATCCTGCACATTTCCTTTCATTCCCTTCCAGAAGAATTGTTGTTTTATCCTCTGATAGGTGGCCTCAATCCCAGAATGACCAGCCTGTAAATTGTCATGCGTTAGGGAGATTATGAAATCCTGTAGATTCCCATAATTTCCCACCACCAGCTTCCCCTTCCTTTTTAATTGTTCCCCTATCCAGGAATAGTGTTTGTGGGAGTTGGGATTCTTCTTAAGATCCTCAATTAGGGTTATCAGTTCCTGATCTCCTTCCCAGGCTTGCTGCAATTTGGAGTACAGATTAGTACTAATAGTACTGATGAAAAGTCTGAACAATCCTGGACTCCTCACCCTTGACAAGGCATCTGCCACAGTATTATCCTTCCCCTTTTTATATATGATCTCATAATCATATCCTAGTAATTTGGCCAACCACTTCTGTTGGAGTGGGTTTGATATTCTCTGATCCAAGAGGTATTTAAGGCTTTGATGGTCTGTTTTGATTACAAATCTCCTCTCAACCAAATATTGGCTCCACTTAGTGACCGCATGAATTATGGCAAGTAACTCCTTCTCATATACCGACATTGCTTGGTGTTTTGAAGCTAGTGCCTTGCTGATAAAGGCTATAGGATGATTCTCTTGCATCAACATTGCCCCTATGCCCTCACCAGACGCATCAGTCTCTATTACAAAGGGTTTTGAGAAGTCAGGCATAGCCAGTACAGGGGCAGTAGTCATGGCCTCCTTGAGCCTGTTGAATGCCTTCTCTGCAACCTCACTCCACTGGAAGGCATTTTTTCTGAGAAGACAGGTGAGAGGCTTGCTTATAGTCCCATAAACCTTAATAAACCTTCGGTAATATCCTGTCAGTCCCAGGAATCCCCTTAATTGCTTCGTGGTTTTTGGACTAGGCCAGTTTGTCACAACACATATCTTGGCAGGATCAGTGGAGACTCATTCCCTAGATATTATATGCCCCAAGTATTCCAACTTGGCAGAACCAAAGCAGCATTTGCTAGCCTTGGCATATAGTGTATTATCCTCCATAGTTTGCAAGACTAGCCTGAGATGTTCCAAGTGTTTAGCCCAGCTTGGACTGTAGATAAGGATGTCATCAAAGACCACTAGGACAAATTTCCTCAAGTAGGCCTGGAACACCTTATTCATAAGGCTCTGAAAGGTTGATGGAGCATTGGTCAAGCCAAAAGGCATTACCAAATACTCATAGTGTCCGTTATGAGTCCTAAAGGCTGTCTTATGGATATCCTCATGTGCCATTCTAATTTGATGGAAGCCAGATCTAAGGTCTATCTTGGAGAAGAACACAGGCCCATGTAACTCATCTAGTAACTCCTCAATTAGGGGTATAAGAAACTTATCCTTGACAGTCTACTTATTGAGAGCTCTATAATCAACACACATCCTCCAACTTCCATCCTTCTTCTTGACCAACACCACAGGTGATGCATAGGGGCTGGTACTGTCCCTTACCACCCCATTCTCAATCAACTCCTTTGTGAGGGATTCAATGATATCCTTTTGTACCATGGGTGATCTGTAAGGCCTCATATTGATGGGTTCAGCTCCTGTCTTCAAGATAATTTTGCGGTCATGACCTTCTCTCCAAGGAGGTAGCCCCTTGGGTTCTTCAAAGACCCTGAAGTAGATTTCTAGTAAGGCCTTAATATCCTCCTCATTCCCCTTTTATTGTGCTAGCTGGATGGCAAAGAACTGAGCAGTTGGCTTTGCTTGTTGGATAATGGCCACCTGACTCCCATCCTCTATCTCCTTTCCCACCTGTTTCTGTATTTTCAGATGGGCTGATTGTGCACCCTTTAGTACATGCTTCCTTCCTTCAAAGCAAAACTCCATTGTTAGCTCCTTAAAATCCCAAGTGATTGGCCCAAGGGTTTCCAACCATTGGATGCCCAACACAGCATCACAACTTCCCAATGGTATAACATAAAAATCAGCAGTGAAGTAGGTGTTCCTGATTTTCCACTTAAGGCAACTGATCATGTGGCAGCACATTAGCTTCCCTCCATTTGCCACAGAGATATTAAAACTTGGTATCACCTCCATCCTTAGCCCTAATTTCTTGGCCATTCCCACATCTAAGAAGTTGTGAGAGCTTTCTGTGTCTACTAGTATACTCATGGTCTGCCTCCCTACTTGGCCTGGTATCCTCATGGTCTGGCAATGGGGCTTGCCTGCAAGGGCTGATATGGATATTTGAGCCACCTGAGATACTTCCTCCTCCTTCTCCTGCTCCTCTTCTCTTATTGGTTCTTCCTCCTCCTCCTCTTCTAGGACGAAGAGTTGTCTTTTGTTTTTACACACATGTTGTGGTGTAAAGGGTTCATCACAGTAAAAACAGAGACCCTTTGCCTTCCTCTCCTCCATCTCAGCATTGTAAGGCCTGTACTTTGGGTTTGGTCTTTGGGTTTGTGGAGTGTATGTTTTTCTTTGTGGGTTGAAGGGTGTTTTGTTAGATGGAAGGGTTGTTTTTGGTGTGGGGAGCAGTGGTGGTTTTGTAGAGTTTTGGTAAGAAAATTTATTTTTTGTGGGGTTATTCTGGTGGTTTTTGTGGTTGCTTTTGGCTTGCAGGGATACAGCGGTTTCTTGAAGCTTTGCCAGCCCATAAGCCTCAGGTATAGTCTTTGGCTTCAACATCCTAACCATAACAGCTATATTTTCATCCAGTCCAGTGAGGAAACAACTCAAAGCATAGTCAGGTTGAAGGTCGATTTTGCTTAATAGTATATCAAAGGCATCATGGTAAGATTGTACGGTTCCTTTTTGTTTTAGGACTAGGAGTTCAGACATGGGGTCTTCATGTTCGTTTCCAAACCTAGCTTTTATGGCCTTAGTGTACTCATCCCACCCCAGAGGCATTACATTTACCCTACCCTTGGTGTAAGCTTGATGCCAAGCGAAGGCCTTAGCCTCAAGATGCATTGCAACATAGGTGACTTTCATGACATTATCAATATCAGTTACTGAGAAAAACTGGGTGCATTTAAATAGCCAGTCCTCTATCTCATCACCATTAAAGGTACGAAATTTGATAGTGGGTGCTCTTACCATGGTATTTATGCCATTGAAGTTCCTCTCCGGCTGCAAGTTTAGAGTTGATAGTGTTCGGACCAACGTTGCCACCTGATCTTTAAGTTGCTGAACTTCTGTTTTCAACTCCTGGTCATCCATGGTTCTCCTTTTGATTGTTTTCTTTTTGGAAATTTTTGAATAAGTGAGGAATGAAGCGTTGAATATTTTTGTGTTTTTCTTAGGGTGTTTTCTTAAATTTTCTCTAATTTTGTGATGTTTTGTACCCACAGGTTTGGAGGATTAAAGCTCTGATAGCCAAATGATACAACCTGAATCTCTGTTAATAGTTAAATAGAACAAATAAGGGAATGATAGTATAAAGCAACGAAACTGGGAAGGAAATAGATTGCTATATTGATGTAATAATAAAGCTATTCAATTATTACAATTGATAGGCTTGAATAAGTTCAAAATGCAGTAACAGGTTATAGAAAGTTACCTGATTCCTTAGCCAAAAATAGCATTAAGAAGGACAGGGGTTTTTTTAGGAGGAAATTGATTAATTCAAGCATAAAGATTAACAATGAAAATTAACTACTTATAGGACTTTCTTGCGTGAGAGTTAAGCTCCAATCCGGGTTTTTATGGTAATAAGCCAATCATGTGATGGAAGCTTCCTCCCATGTGCTGTCAACGGTACAATCCCTTGATTCAAGGAGTGACTCATCATTCCCCATGTGCTTGTGTGACTCATCATTCTTTCTGATTATTTCCTTGCTCACCAAGTACATCTTTCCCTCCAATTTTGAGTTACCTCCCTGCGCGCTTTTTTTCTTACAGCCCCTTTCCTCTATTATGATCATATTGACAGTAGCAGTTGCTCCTTGGGTTGGGTTTGCATCATTATTAAATTTATATTTTACTGGAATTATAGATATATCGGTTAATTGTGTCGGTCGACGATTTTTAATTATCGTATCTAGCGATTGTCAATATTTAGCGTGATTGTTTATAGTATTAGGGGCAAATTGCCGGCGAGATGTTGCTTGTTGGCTGCTATTGCAGACCTGTATTTCACGTAATTACTTTTTCTCTTTCTTTTAATTTTTGTCTCCTTTTTATTGCTTTTTATATTTCTTTTAATTTTAGTTTTTTCTTCTTTTCTTTTTGTTTCTTTTTTGTTTTGTTTTTGTGGAGTTGGGGAACGGAATCAGTGACGGAGGGACGATGAACGGATTAGTTGTTGGGTAACGGAATCGGTGACGGAGGGACGATGAACGGATTAGTTGGTTTAAGGGGATGAAAGAAGAGAGGGAAAATCAGTTGACTGAATGATAAAATAAATGACAAGGGTAGTTTGGTAAAAATCGTATGTGAAAGAGTAAAATCCGTATGTGAAAAAGCACGTCCTATATTTATTCGCGGTTCGATTCGGTATCAAACCGTATATTTAATTTGGTTCGCACACAGTTTGGTATTGCAAAATACCGAACCTAAATCGCACCTTTTCTAACGGTTCGTTTTAAAGGGTTATCTGCGCTTCGGTTACCAGTTAACTTATAATCGTTTTACATATACTTTTTTTCAGTTTTCGTTAATTTTATAGTGGTTTAATTAAATTTTTATCATATATTATACTCAACAATAAAGTTAATTAGGTGAATTTTAGTATTAATACATTTAACGAATTTTAAATTTGGAAACACTAAGAAAATTAAACGAAAGACCAAGTTTTTTGTATGATATTTTAATTGTTTGCTTACTTTTCTAGTAAAACGATTCGGTTCATGAACCGACTTTCTAAAATTATGAACCTTAACCAAACCGTTTTCCTAATAAAGTTAAAAGGTGTGGTCCACTGAACCTTGAAAATGCACGGTTTTTCAGTTTTGTTCAATTAAGTTATTGTTGTTCAGTTTATTCTGAACACTCCTGATAAGACGAATTTAGTATGGTATATGAGTGTTGATGAAGCTGACTAACGGTGAAATAAAAGGTGTATTAGAGACATAATTTTATAATTCACCATTTTATAATGTTAATTATAATTTGGAGTAATTTTGTGGAATTATGAGATGAATGAGTTTTGAAATATTTGTTGAGTGAACCTTAATAACTTTTGGGCTAAATCAAAGGAGCAAGAGAATGGAACTTTTGCTTTTGGACCAACAAAATGGAAACGGTGGCAAACATACTCAGTTACTCACATGGACTTGTCTCAACTTGGCCCAACAATTGTGAAGCAAAGCCAATGGAAGAAGAAGAGAAAATAACGCAACAAACAAATCTGTCCAGCACCTCGCGCGGGTTGTGGGGATTTGGCGCGGGGGCGCTTGCCGTTGCCGAGTAGCCATGTCAATAGATCGAGACTGGGATCAGGATCGAGATTGGGATCGGGTTCGGGTTGTCTCATCCGTCATCCATTCGTCCTTTTAAAATCTCATCCAATCCGACCATCATCCGTGAACCCTATCATCCGTCATCCATTCTGATACAGCCTGAATCTCTGTTAATAGCTAAATAGAACAAATAAGGGAATGATAGTATAAATCAACGAAACTGGGAATGAAATAGATTGATATATTGATGTAATAATAAAGCTGTTCAATTATTACAATTGATAGGCTTGAATCAGCTCAGAATGCAGTAACAGGTTATAGAAAGTTACCTGATTCCTTAGCCAAAAATAGCAGTAAGAAGGACAGGGATTTTTTAGGAGGAAATTGATTAATTCAAGCATAAAGATTAACAATGAAAATTAACTACCTATTGGACTATCTTGTGTTAGAGTTAAGCTCCAATCCAGGTTGTTATGGTAATAAGTTAATCATGTGATGGAAGCTTCCTCCCATGTGCTGTCAACGGTACAATCCCTTGATTCCAGGAGTGACTCATCATTCCCCATGTGCTTGTGTGACTCATCATTCTTTCTGATTATTTCCTTGCTCACCAAGTACACCTTTCCCTCCAATTTTGAGTTACCTCCCTGCACACCTTTTTTCTTGCAGCCCCTTTCCTCTGTTATGATCATATTGACAGTAGCAATTGCTCCTTGGGTTGGGTTTGCATCACATTCGTCCATCATTCATGAATGTAACGGGTGGATCGGGTCATAAACAAGTGTTGTGTATTTATATATTTCAAGTTAAAAAAAATTAATTTGACTCTTTTCTATACAAAAATAATATTAGATAATTATTTTAGTTTAATTTTCTAGTGTGTAGTTTCATAAAATATATATTCAGGGCTTATTTGATTGACATAAGGGAATTAAAGTTCCCGGGAACTTCAAAATCACATGAATTTCCAATTTATGTGAATTCGCAAAAAGTGTTTGGTTCGCATATGAGAAGTTAATTCATGTGAGAATTCCAAGGGAACTTCAAAATCACATGAATTTCCAATTTATGTGAATTCGTAAAAAGTGTTTGGTTCGCATATGGGAAGTTAATACATGTGAGAATTCTAATGATCAAGGGGGACTTGGTGAGTGACTTCCCACATAATGGAGGAAGTAAATTCATGTGGGGAGTTCTATTTCCCATGATCTTGGCAACAAAACAACATCATGATTTTACACTTTCTAGGAAGTTCAACCTCCCATGATTTTAATGGGTAACCAAACAAGTCCTTAGAATAGAAAAATTAAAAAAATATAATATTTTATATCTTAATAATGTATTATATGCAAAAGAGTTAAATAAAAAATAATAAAATTGGTTGATGGATCATGGATGGATGGCGGGTGAAATTTTTACATCCAACTCATATGTCATCCGTTTCATCCGTCATTCATCCATCATCCATTTAAGTCGGGATTTCATCCATTTTTTTAAAATCGGGTGAATCGAATTGTGATCAGTTACGAGTAAATTGACATCCATATTGTCGAGCAAGACGAAATTTATGCTTTATTTCATTATTTCCTAAACTCTATTGTTTTATTGTTTATTATTACTTATTTATTATTAAGTGTTATAAATATTTTAGGTTAAGGACCTATGCACCTATCTATTATTATTATTATTATTCATCATTTAAGCTTTGTAATGGGAGACTATCAAAAACTCTAATTATTCTAGATTTAATATGAGGAACTAGTTCTTCTTTTTTTGATTCAAACTAGTTGAACCTCTGGTAATTTCTTGTGACATTATTAATCTTTTATCTTATATTGAGTACTCCCTCTGACTCAGAGTAATGGTTCCTTTTGGTTTGGGCATCAAAAATAAGGAAATGATTCTGTACCACACAAAATACCATACCCCACATTGAATTGATTTTGGACCACAAAAGTTATTAAAAAAGAAAGAGAATTCATCATTCAATTCGCATCAAAAAGAAAACAAGAACCATCGTTCCGAATCGGAGGGAATATTGTTTAGACCATCCCCAAGCAAGGTCGATTGGGAGGTCGATATGGGGTCGAGTCAAGTTAATTGTAATTAAGAAATCGATTAGAACTGACTCAAGTCGATTTGAGTCACAAATCGACCCAATTTGAGGTAAATTGACTCACCAATCGACCTCATACGTGGTACATTTTAATTGGTTCCAACCATTTAAGAAAAAGAAAAAAAAAAAGAATGAGTGAATTTGTTTGATTTCTTAATTAAATTGATTGGGTTCTTGACCTAGGTCGTGACTTTTTGCTTGGGAGGGTTTAAGTGGGTCAAGGTCAATAAGGAAAGATTAAGGTATAATATGCAATTGACCCGATGATGTGGATGTTTTAATACCGCAAGTGCACGGTTGACGAAGTAGCACTTGAGGGTCGATTCACAGGGAGCTAAAATCGCAATACTAGCTATTCAAGTTATGAGTTTAGCTAAGTCGACAATGAGATGGTTGAGATGAATAACTACAAATAAGATAAGTATGAAATAGCAAAGTAAATTAAATAAAACTAATAATAACAAGTGAAAGAAATGGGTGTAATTCAATAGAGGAAAGGCCTAGGACCCGATTTCACTCCACCATAAGTGTTCATGATTATGATCTCTCTTTACTAGTCAACGGGTATGGGTTATAAGGGGGAAAATGCCTCTAATTCGCTCATAGACTCCCTCTGGGGCTCACTATAAGACACTAGCAATCCCGACTAACCCCCCTCTCGGGTTCGAAAGTCGATGTCCTAAGTTAAATACCCACGTTGGTTTCCGGGTCATCCATCCCCTCCTCTCGAAGGTCGATTTCAAACGCTAGACTAGGGGGTCCTCCCTCGGTTCTCCCTTTCGGTCTCAACCTAGGTAAACAATAAGGTCAAACAAGCCACCCCGACTCCCAACCTAACCGACTCTCGCCGATGGACAAGGGTCTAGAGTCAATGAAACCCGCAAAAACCCATAAACAAACCAAATCCCCTAGTCTACCCTCACAAGCCAAACCCAAGGGCTAATCCAGTGAGAAATCAATAAAATAAAACACCCATGATGGAGCTAATCGAGTCCTAGTATGAGACTACTCACTAGTCATAACTAAGGAACTCAAATTCATAACAAAAGATGACACTTTGTGATTAAACATGATGAAGGATAAATTCTTACTATCAAACATGCAAAAACCAACTACAACAATGATCTAAGGCAAAATAAATCAAAACAAACAATAATCAAGCACAAAGGAAGAAACTTTGTGAACAAGCTAAGTGCAAAATTCAAACTCCTAAATCAACTAAAATGTAAACAAAAGAAAAAATAAGAAATATACCAACTAGGAAGAACAAGGAAGAACAATGAAGCAAAAGAACAAAGGATGCTTGATAACTATTGAAATTGATTAAGGATTTGTTGCAAATTACAAAGGAAAATGGGTTTCTCTTACTAAAAACTTGAACTAGAGGTAGGGTGTATAGTAAAAAGAGAAGGAAAAGTGCTTATATACTAGGTTACAAAAAGGCAAAACGACCCAAAACATTGTCGTTCAAGTAAACAAAGATACGCGCAAAAATAGAGTTGGGCACGGCAAGAACGGCACGACACGGCACGGAGGGCACGGCCCCTTCGTCCCTGGAGAGGAACGACACGGCAGAGAACCGCACGGCACGGCTTGGAGAGCACGACTCCTTCGTCCCTGGAGAGGAACGGCACGGTTCTTATGGTGCCTTCAGTTAGCTTCCTTATTTCTCTGTTTTGGGCTATCCATAGGTTTGTGTTGGGCCTTAGGTTGTCAAATGGGTCCATGGGTTGCTTCTTGTTCAGGTGGGTGCTTGTTGGCCCTAGTCGTATCCCTACAAAAATCGACAAACACAACCAAAACCCGAAACAAGCTCCCCAAAAGGCAAGTTGAGCGTTATATGCAAATTAAGCACGGAAGAACACATAAAAAGCAAGAAAACGGGCTACGAGAAAGAGTTTTTAGGTATGGAAAACGCGTAGATAACGGAGTTATCAAATCTCCCCACACTAAACCCTTACTCGTCCCGAGTAAGCTCAAGCAATATTACATGCAACGCATAACAAGTTTACCAACCTAAGACGAAAAACCAACACAAATATCACATAGCTATTCTATTATAATAACCGATTGAGTATTAGCGCACTCAACGCCCTTTCAACTCACAATTTGACACCTTATGAGGGAAAGGTGCCCTATTGCAAGGCAAGTGAGGTCTTGCTCAAAATTTTTGACACATCCTAACATGAAACATATAAACAAACAATAGAACGCATCGACAAAAGGAGAAAAGCCGTTTTCCTCATCTAAGCGACTGAGATCAACTAAGAGGGATCAAATTCAAGATCATACACTCCCGCACAAATACTAATTCAACATGTCACTAAATCTCAAAGGATGGCGACAAAACACTACCAAATAATGCTAACCTAGGTTACTTTCACGACCATGATCCAGAAACTTTGTCGAGGGCGATCGGATGGAATGGAGGAAGGTCCCCATGATGCTAGAGGTAATGAATAAATCGGTCTAGACTCTTCACAAGTAAGGGTCATGGATCGTCCCAAGTTTGTCAAGGAAGGATAGCAAAATTCGATTTTCGGGTTTAAATGCTCAAGTCATTTCATAAAGGTGGAAAACACAACAAATGACCTCAAATTTTTATTATTGTCTCTTTTTTTCTTCTTCATGTTTTTCTTCATTTTTTTTCTCTTTTTTCTTCTTCTTCTTCTTCTTTTTTTTTTTTTTAATCATGAGTTAAGATGGGGTTTGTCCCACGCGTGCTAATGCCCTTTGCTTTCGCCAATCGCTTATTAGGCGACCGGTTAACCTCTAGGCAATAGCTTATCGGGGTGATAATCACTCTGTCTTTGGGCGGTCGAATTCACGACCAAGTGGGAAGCCAAATCCTTGGCCCCCCTCCAAAGCACATCGAAGTGGTACGCCTCCACCTAAACTACACGATCATATGCCACAAGAGGTTTCTTTTTCACTTTTTTTTTTCAACATTTCACACCAAAATTTAAAGAAATGAGCATCTTAAGAACCATCAAAAATCTCAAGTTACCATCCCACCCAAACCGACAAGGTCACCAAGAATAGTCAATCAACACCTATTCGCATCACGAGGTTGGACAAGGTGATTCAAAATGCAAACCCTCGACTTGGTAGTGGATCATAGTTCGAAAGATACTAGCAAAGCATAACCTAAAGTGTTCTAAAACCATTCTAAAAGGCAAAGTAACAAGTAGAAGAATTATTTGTGATGGCCTAAACGATTTTGTCAATGATCACAATTAGCCAATTTCGAAAGATTTCCTAAATGCAACTATATGCCATGAATGCAACTAATATAAACATGTTATAAATGCAAATGAGTCTACAAACTATATGCCAAACAAGCTAAAGCATTTCATCCTACCAAAATATAGGCACACACCAACAATCTCCAAAACGGTTCCCCAAAGGAACACCCACATCACATAATCCCATCCTCCTTCATACAAATATATGCGAAATGAAAAAGAAAGGAATAAGGAGAAAGAGTAGGAGGAATTTTTACCAAACTTCTTTCCGATGCATTGTGCGTATTAGCTATAAACATGGTTAGGACGAATACAAAACACAAAATATATACAATGCAATGTTTTTTGGATTTTTAAAAAAAAATTAATTTTTTTGTATTTTCAAAAGGATACTCAAGTAAAAAGAAAAACAAAATAAAAGACATGAAATGAAATATATACAAGGTAGATATTTCCCCTCCCCTCACTTAAATTCTCATCGTCCTCGATGAGACAAGTGCAAGGAAGAGAAATACAAGAAGAAGGAAAATATTTTTGGTGTTTTTGATTTTTGAAAAATAAAAAGAACATATTTTTGGATTTTTGATTTCTATTTTTTTTTGTTTTGAAAAGGAAAATACATGTTTTTGGATTTTTGAGAAGCAATTTCCTCCTCACACTTATTTATTTACATGATTTCCAAATGGAAATAAATGTGTGGAGGAAATTGAGAAAATAAAACAAAATGAAAGAAAAAGTAACTAAGTTGTCATTTGGATATTGCAAGAGGGGAGCAATCAAAAGAACCAAGTCAAGAGCCAAAAACGGGCATAGCAAGGAATGGTAGAATGAAACGAGAAACAACATCACGACATTCAATTAACCAAAAACTAACCAAGACCCAATAACATGTAAAGCACAAAAACAGTCCAACCACCCCAAGTATAAACCAAGGTCCTCCCCACACTACTACCCTTACCCAAGGTGAACCCAAAAGTCTACTGAGGCGGGTTCGAGGGGTAGCGCGAGCTAAAGTCGGTAAAGAAAGAGTCCCAAGAGGACTCAATCCGGCCGACGACATCCGAGGTCGTTTGGTTTACCCCCCTCAACTCCTCAAAGGACCTCTTAGTCTCTACCCGTAACTCCTCGAAGGAACGCCTTGTCTCAACTCGGAATTCCTCAAAAGCCCTACCTTGACTATCGAAATTGGTAGACAAGGTAGTAAAGTTGCTAGAGAGGGAGTCATAGTTGTTGGCCAAGGTGTTCACTTGTTGGAAAAGGGGGCCAAAGTCCCAATTACCACGGCCGTAGGCCATGGGTGGAGGTTGAGGGGTAAATGGAGGGGGCACGAACGGTTGGTTGGGTTATACCCAAAGCCTTGGTAGCCGGGTTGGAACCCGGCTCCCGAAGAGGTTCCCCCCATCTCAAATTGGGAGGGTCGAGGTTGGTTTTGGTTAAAAGGGGGGTTGGTTGGGTGTCACGACAAGGGGAATCATGCTCATCATCGGACGGGGACTCAACACCAAAAACGGAGCTAGCAAGCCACCGAAGATTCTCATCAATGTCTAAGGGATACTCATAATGCAAACGGTCGGGGTTGTAACCATATGAGGCTACCTCCCAATCGGACTCATTATCCCTTCTAATCAATTCCCCCGACCTATAGGGCATGCCCCAATTCTTCCGGTCACGGATTGTGGTAAATTCCGTAGCCGGAAGAGCTAGGGCTCTAACCTCGGTAATGGCATAACAAAGCCTATCCTCCTCGTTCACCTCCCACTCGAAAAGACAACTTGTGAGGTATTTAGGGTCAATTCTAGTAGTCCCGAGAGCCCTAGGTTCCGGAAAATCGGGCTCCTCTTCCCTCATCCCTAGCTTCCTTGCAAGAAAAGTCACTAACCCCCCCACCCACAATGGTGCCTGGTGTGCAGTCTCTCAAGTAAATGAGGTGATAGATTACGGCCTTTGTTATGTCTACGGTCAAAGGCTTACCCTCCATGATTTCCATTAGACACTGAAGAGCGACGGTCCCTACCCGATGATGAGACTCGTGTCCCCCTATCAAGACATCTCCAAACAACCTCAAAAAATATCTATAAACAATGTTTCTTACGGAAGAGGTCGTGGCCGTCCGCGCATCAAATCTCCCCTCCCTAGCTATTAACTTCCAAAATTTATCCCGGGCGTCTCTATCCTTGTGTTTCTTATGGGTGGTGTAGTGCCCCCCATGATTAAAAGGAATCTCAAGGTGTTCGGAAAACTCCTCAAGACTAATCCTACGTTGATGTCCAAGGATTTGAAAGGAGACGGAGGGGTTAAGACTATCTATGTCCGCCTTAAAGGTAGCTAAAAACTCGCAAGTCAAGTGTCTATATGAGAAAGCATGACAAAAACCTATTCCAAACCCACCTCTCCTCAAAAGAACGCTAACGTCGTCAAAGATCCCCATACGACGCATAGTATATGAGCACAAAAAATTTGTTGGGGAAAAACTTTTTCCTAACAATTTCATGTAACGACAATAGTCATCTTGAGAGTTGAAGCCAGCAAGACCCACCCCTCCCCGGGTCTTATAACGGAAACTAGAAAGGGGGACTCTTACTAACTCGGGGATGGGGTTACGAGAGGTTGAAGTCATATCTTCATGTCTTAAGCGTTTAGAAGACATTCTTTGTTGTAAAATATGCAAGTTCACTACCAAATAAGCGGAAAAGAGTAGCCGTCACCGTGTTCCGACTCCAAAATTTTGAAACTGCCCGGAATTGCTCGAAAATTCCACCGAGAGCTGCCCCTTGTCTTCCTTATTATTTCCTACAAAAGAAAGAACAACAAATAAGGTCAATAAGAGGGCAAAAAAATCAGATCTACAAAACTTTTTGGGTAAAATTTTTATCTCCAAAATCAAATTTTGAAAAGATAGACATGTTACAAATTAAGTGTAGATTGAGAAAATGGTGTTGGCTTTTTAATTTGGGTTGATTTGGTGGATTTGGAGGAGTTTTTAAGAGGAAAAGAAGGTGTTTTAATGGAGTTTGTGAGTAGAAAGAAGAAGAAAGAGGAAGAAATGAAATGAATGGTGAAAGAAGTGCTGCCGTGCGGTTTATTCGAATTTTATTTTTTTATTATTTTTTTTAAAAAAAAAATAATTTTTTTTCTTTAGGTAAGCACGGCTGGGAAGGCACGACACGACACCCAGTGCACGGTACCTTCTTCCCTGCCTAGGAATGGCACGACACGGCCTCCAGCGCACGGGTCCTTCGTTCCTGGTCCAGTTGAGCACGGTTCTCACGGTGCCTTCAGAGTACTTCTCATTTCTTCATTTTTTTACATCCCAAACCTCCACACATACCCAAAAACTCCATTTCTACAACCAATACTCCTCCTCTTCCAAATCCCTTGTCTTCAAATTTCTCTTCTCTTGCAAAAATGACTTTTATTGCATGGGTTGCCTCCCATGAAGCGCCCTTGTTTTAAGTCGTAGGCTCGACTAAGTCACACATCACGAAAATTTGTTGAAAAGCTTCACAAGAAATCAAGTAAGAACTCAAGCATGGATGATACAAGTGGTAACGACACATATCTCCTTCACTATCGGGCTTCCGGCTATATAATGCTTAAGCCTTTGCCCATTGACCTTGAATGTTTGCTCTCCATCGGTCACCTCCACCGACCCATATGGAAAAGCACGAGTAACGGTAAATGGCCCCGACCATTTCGACCTCAACTTTCCCGCAAATAGCTTGAATCTTGAGTTGAATAGGAGAACTAGGACCCCTTTCTTGAATTCTCTCCGGACAATTGCCTTGTCATGAAAACTCTTTGTTTTTTCCTTGTAAAGCCTAGAACTTTCATAGGCCTCCAATCGAATTTCCTCAAGCTCATTGATGTCTAGGAGTCTCTTCTCTCCCGCACTTTTTAAATCGAAGTTTAGTTGCCGGATGGCCCAATGAGCTCTATGCTCCATTTCTACGGGGAGGTGGCACGGCTTCCCATACACCAATCGGTACGGTGAAGTGCCAATTGGTGTTTTAAATGCGGTGCGATAAGCCCATAGAGCATCATGAATCTTGATTGACCAATCCTTTCTCGAACGGTTCACCATTTTTTCTAGGATGACCTTGAGCTCCCGGTTCGAAATCTCGGCTTGTCCATTGGCTTGAGGGTGATAGGCAAGGCTTCTCCTATGTTGAACCCCATGCTTCTTAAGAAGAGCATCCAAGGTCCGCTCCTTGAAATAACTACCCCTATCACTTATCAAAATCCTTGGTACTCCAAACCTTGGGAAGATGATAGTTTGCAAGAGTTTAGTGACGGACTTTGCATCACAAGTCTTTGTTGGAATTGCTTCCACCCATTTGCTCACATAGTCAACCGCTACAAGGATGTATTCATTCCCAAAGGAGGAAGGGAAAGGCCCTTGGTAATCTATCCCCCATACATCAAAAATTTCTACCTCAAGCATGAAATTCATTGGCATCTCGTGCATCCTTGTTATGTTCCCACTTCTTTGGCATTTATCACAACCCTTCACATGTAATGCAACATCATGAAACAATGTTGGCCAATAAAAACCGCATTGAAGAATTCTTAAAGCGGTTTTCCTTGCACTTCCATGCCCTCCACTTGGCATACCATGACAATGATTAATGATTGATTCAACCTCTTCATTTGGTATACACCTCCGCATCATCCCATCGGCACAAGACTTGTAGAGACATGGTTCCTCCCAAAAGAATTGCTTGATATCATGGAAAAACTTCTTTTTCTTGTGCGAGTCATAGTCATGTGGAATGATTCCCGAAACGAGGTAATTCACAAAGTCCGCATACCAAGGGGTTTTCACGAGTGCAAGTACAAATAATTGATCATCGGAAAATGAATCATCGATTGGTGTAGCTTCATCCAAGCTTCCATTCTCAAGACGTGAAAGATGATCCGCTACCAAGTTTTCCGTTCCCTTCTTGTCCCTTATCTCAATATCAAACTCTTGTAACAACAAGATCCACCGAATCAAGCGGAGCTTAGACTCTTTCTTGAGAAGCAAATGCTTCAAGGCCGCATGATTGGTGTGAACGATAACTCTAGCTCCAACCAAGTAAGTCCGGAACTTTTCCATGGCGAAGATTACCGCTAGGAGTTCTTTCTCGGTAGTTGAGTAGTTCACTTGGGTGTCATTAAGGGTCTTTCTTGCATAATGTATTGCATGAACTTTTCCGTCTTTCTTTTGACCCAAGACCGCTCCCAAGGCTTGGTCACTAGCATCACACATGAGTTCGAATGGCAAATTCCAATCCGGAGGTTGTATGATTGGAGCACTTGTCAAAGCTTCCTTAAGCCTATTAAAAGCAATCAAGCACTCATTAGAAAACACAAATGGTACATCCTTACCAAGTAAAAGAGTCAAAGGTCGGGCAATCAAGGAAAAATCCTTGATAAACCTCCGGTAAAACCCGGCATGGCCCAAAAACTACGAATGCCCTTGACACTAGTGAGAGGGGGTAAAGTCTTAATGACCTCAATCTTGGCTTGATCAACTTCCAAGCCTTTACTTGACACAACATGTCCCAAAACTACCCCGGATGTCACCATAAAGTGACATTTCTCCCAATTCAACACTAGACCGGTTTCTTGACACCTTTTCAAGACCTTTGACAAATTCGTTAGACACCCATCAAAAGATGTACCTACAACCGAGAAATCGTCCATAAACACTTCCATGATATCCTCAACATACTCCGAGAAAATAGCTAACATGCATCTTTGAAATGTGGCCGGCGCATTACATAGCCCAAAGGGCATGCGCCTATATGCAAATGTACCAAATGGACAAGTGAATGTGGTTTTCTCTTGATCGTTAGGGTGGATTGGGATTTGGAAAAATCCCGAAAATCCATCAAGATAGCAAAAATGAGAGTGTTGGTCAAGTCTTTCCAACATTTGATCAATAAAAGGAAGGGGGGAGTGGTCTTTCCTAGTTGCCTTATTGAGGCGCCTATAGTCGATACACATCCTCCACCCCGTTGTGACTCTTGTGGGATCAACTCATTGTTCTCATTTGTCACTACCGTGACACCACCCTTATTTGGTACAACATGAACCGGGCTAACCCATGCACTATCGGAAATTGGGTAAATTATGCTAGCATCATAAAGCTTCAACACCTCCTTTCTAACCACCTCCTTCATGGTGGGGTTAAGGCGGCGTTGAGGCTCTACGGATGATGAATCCTCATTCTGTAACAGCCCATATTTTCGTAAAATCTAATTTAATCGTTTTTGAGTTTTTACGTAATGAAGATAATATTTTAATAATTTAATTCGGAAATTTTTATGAAATAAATAAGATCCGTCTTAAGAACCTCCAGTTCTTAAGACGAATACAACTTGGCATAATTTAAATATCCGACTCAAGTATTTATTTCATATCCGGTTCTAAAATCCGTAACCGTTTTAGGTGAGTCGGAAAGGACAACTCATTGTACTTCTTAAACCCCTTAAGTCGACATTTCCCCTCCCTCAAGCTTCATTTCACTGTAAACTCAAATCTCACAAAACCTCCATTAATACTCTCTCCTTTTCAAGCTTTTCTCCATCATCCGTTCTCCAAATCGCGAAAGTAAGTACATTTTCGGAATCCTCGTTCGATTTCCAAGACATCCATCACTTTCATTTTTCATTTTGACGACTTCGAAAAATAGGCTGTTTTGCCTTTAACTCGTTTTTAGTGTCTTTAAATCGTTTTCTTTGTTGTAGGAGTTGGTCTCGACGATCCCGACGTGGACTCTTACGTTGTAGAGGAGGATCATCTGCCGGAATAAGCTTAAAGGTGACGATAATGAGATAACTCGGCCTTTTATGTGTATATTAGCATAATTGATGGATTCTCTTAATTGTTTCTGATTTTAGTTGAGTACCATGATTTCTAGACTTAGAAACATGTTTAGGTTGTTGTTTATGTGAAGAATTCATGCTTGGAAATATGGTTATGTGTTCACAAGTATAATTTCAGTTTTTCATATGTTAAGACGGATACTTGAAATTAATCGTTTGAGGATTGTGTTGGGATTTACGTGCTGATAGGAAGTAGTATTTGGCGATTTATAATGTTGGGATAACAACCCATGTATCGATTCATGAGTTTTGTGTTAATTTATTGAGTATTGAGAAGGGATGGAAAACGCGATTTTCAGCGTCAGGCTCTCTGAGCCGGTCGACCGACCGGCCGCCGGTCGACCGGCTGAGAGCGCTTCTTGTGTTTTTGTGGTTTTGCGAAAATTGAGACCCATAGTGAATAGGTCTCCCAGCCGGCAGACCGGCCGCCTGCCAGCCGGCTGGGAGTGCGTTGTGTTGTGTTTATGTACTTTCTGAATTCAAGTGTAGTCCCAGCCGGCCGACCGGCTGCCTGCCGACCGGCTGGGAGTGCGTGTAGTGTTTCAGAAGAGAAAGAAAGGTTGAGGAGGTCACCAGCCGGCCGACCGGCTGCCTGCCGACCGGCTGGGGACCCCTGTAAGCTATTTTGTGTTTTTGAAATTAAATCGTAACTTTCAAACGGTTGTTCGGTTTTGTCTGAAACTCGTTTTGTATACCCGTGGCATGTATTTGAGGTCCCCGGTGTACGGGCAACGTTATATTGGGTTCGGGAATGTAGTGAGGATAGAGACCCCCCGGTCGGGTAACCGAAAGGGAAACCGGCTCTCTCTCGTCCTAGTTCCCGGAATCAATTGTATGTTGGTTAGAGGTTTAAGAAGTTAGAACTATAGGTTAGTTTCTACCTTTGGTTGTTCAGTGGTTACAATGGTTGTCGCGTGGTGGGATATGTGTTAAGTTCACCTCTGGACCCACTACGTGTTTATCTGTCGCGTGACGGGATATGTGTTAAGTTCACCTCTGGACCCGTTACGTGTTTTGCTTGGGCGTGTCAGGATATGTGTTAAGTTCACCTCTGGACCTGACACGTGAGCGGTTGTCGTGCACGGGATATGTGTTAAGTTCACCTCTGGACCCGTTGTGCGATGACTGTGTATTGGGATATGTGTTAAGTTCACCTCTGGACCCAATACATGTTTGTAGCATTGGGATATGTGTTAAGTTCACCTCTGGACCCTTTGCTTTTGGATGATTAGGGATATGTGTTAAGTTCACCGCTGGACCCTTTTCATGATTTGTAAGTTTAGGGATATGTGTTAAGTTCACCTCTGGACCCTTTACTTGATTAGATGTTAGGATATGTGTTAAGCTCACCTCTGGACCCGACATAGTGTAGTAATGGGATATGTGTTAAGTTCACCTCTGGACCCGTTGCTAGTGTTACGAATGTGTATCTGCTTGCCTAGACGATGGTACAGTGTCAGATATGCATGATGAGTTATGGATGTTTATCTGCTTGCCTAGATGATGGTACAGTGTCAGATATGCATGTCGAGTTGTTGATGTTACTTAGTTGTGGTTAAATCATCCAAGGCATTGGATGACTCTTAGTTCGGTTTCATAAATAATTGGATTGAAAGACCCCCCGACTGGGTAACCAGTAGGGAAACCGGCTCTCCTTCCTATTTGTTTGTGAAGTTAGTTGAGAGCCGTGCATGGTAATCGCATGTTAGTAAGAGATCAGATGATGAGTTGTTTATGCTTCACATGTTGATATATGTTGGAGTATTCTGTATTGTTTTATATGTTACGTGTTGTCACAAAAGGTGGCTAGGAGAACTCTAGTCACTCCCCACTGATTGTGGCGTACATGTTTTTCATGTATGTAGGTACATGCTGGTTGGAGATGGGTTCACGAGAGCTAGCGAGTGATGATCCTGCTGTCATCGTTGACTTACCTTATCGTTTAGCTGGACTCGTAGTTGTTACTTTCGCTTTTGTGCCTGTAGGGATGTTCCATCCCAGGCGATGTATATATTTCATTTCCGTACTTAGAACTGTTACTTATCTAATTTCGGTTCTAGTTTCTGTTTCAGTTTAAGACTTCTCGCATGTTGTTTTATCTTCTAAAAGTTTTAATTCCGCTGCATTTTTGGTACTTTTATGTGTTTATATTTCCGCTTTCGCGAGGGGTTTTACAGTTGGTATCAGAGCATTATTGCTCCCGACGCACTCATGTGACCCCCAACCTTAACTTGACCAAATAAACAAATAATGAATGAGAGATGGGTAGATCTAAGGACTTATGTTGTAGTCTATTTGTGATTGCTAATTGCTAAGCTAATCCTTGTTTTCTCTTTTGAAGGATGGTGAGACCCAGAGCTGCTGATAACATTGTGCTGCAAGCAATTCAGCATTTGCTTGAGACTCAGAGACAGCAAGCGGGGAATGTTCCACCTCCCCCACCGCCGGGTGGCGAGACTAATCGTCCGGGTAGCTTTTCCTGGATTGCCTCTCAGATGTCCAGAAGCCATGTTAGGACCTACGGAGGCGAGGCTGACCCAGTAGCCCTCACAGAGTGGTTCAGAGAGATGGAAAAGAGCTTCACCTTATACTCAGTCGTTAGGGAGGATAGAGTGCGTTTAGCCGCTCACTTCCTGACATTGGAGGCTGACCGTTGGTGGGCGTTGACTGGACCTACCGCTGTTCTTGACCCGATGTTCGATTGGGAGGCTTTCAAAGACAGGCTCGAGGCGAGGTTCTATCCCAAGGAGTTGAGATCGCAGAGGTTGAAAGAATTTATGGATTTGAAGCAAGGCAAGATGACCGTTCAAGAATTCACTGACAAGTTCAACCAGTTAGCTCACTTTGCATCGAGATTTGTTCGTGATGAGGCTGAGAGAGTGTATTTCTACCGTGGCAAGCTAGGGCCGAGGATCGAGAGTATGGTTCGTCGTGACTCTACTTCTTTTGTGGAGGTGTATGACGATGCTATTTGGGCCGAGAGTTCTATTCGTGCCATTGATGCTGAGACCCGTGCCGCTACTTCCAGCTTCACTTCTCACCAGAGATCCGTGTACCAGGGGAAGAGACCATTTGTTCCTTCTACTTCTTCGCCTTCTTCTCAGAAGAAGCGTTTTGAGAGGTTCTCTGCTCCGGTTGCTAAGACCTTTGTTCACACCGACACATCTCCTAGTGTTTGCCACCGTTGTGGTAAACCTTCTCATCCGGGTTTTGACTGTTTCAAGAATGCCTATAAGTGTTTCACTTGTAATGGATTTGGGCATCGATCGTATGAGTGTCCTGAGAGGAACACCGCACTTGGCAAGGCTGCCACTGCTGCTGCAGCGACTAAAGGAGGGAAGCCGAAAGGGAAGATTTTTGTGATGACTAGGGCTGAGGCAGAGGCGCATCCTGACATTGTTGCCGGTATATTTTCTGTTCTTGGCGCTGAGTGCCTTATTTTATTCGATACTGGAGCTTCTTTGTCATTTATATCGACTCAGTTCGCCGACCGTCTAGCTCTTGAGTCTTCATTGGTTGAGGAGACTTCTATTTCCTTACCTTCTGGAGACGTGTTTTCATGCTCTTCGTCCCATAGGGATGTTCCTATTGTTATTGGTCAAGCCACATTTCCAGCGGACTTACTGAGATTTCCTCTCGAGGAGTTTGACATTATCCTCGGTATGGATTGGTTATCGCGATACCATGCTCGCTTCGAGTGTCGCGACCAGAAAATCTGCTTGAGGAGTTCTTCAGGAGTTCGTGTTTCCTATAGGGGAACTCGCCCTCAAAGGGGTGTTCGTGTTATCTCTTCGATGAAAGCTTCTCATCTTCTTAGGAAGGGTTGCCAAGCCTTCCTGTGTGTTGTTACAGCTGCTAAACCATCGCTACCGAAGCTTGAAGATGTAGCCATTGTTCGTGAGTATCCAGATGTGTTCCCAGATGACTTGCCAGGGATACCACCAGAGAGAGATGTGGAGTTTACTATTGAGCTTGTTCCAGGTACCGGACCGATTTCCAAAGCTCCTTACCGTATGGCTCCGCCAGAGTTGAAAGAGTTGAAGCAGCAATTGGAAGAGATGATCGAGAAAGGTTTCATTAGGCCTAGTGCTTCTCCGTGGGGTGCTCCTGTTCTGTTCGTTAAGAAGAAAGATGGTTCCATGAGATTGTGCATTGACTATAGAGAGCTGAACCGAGTGACCGTGAAGAATAGATATCCTTTGCCTAGGATAGATGATTTGTTTGATCAGTTGAGAGGTGCTTCGAGGTTTTCTAAGATTGATCTTCGATCAGGTTATCATCAGATTCCAGTGAGAGAGGCTGATATTGCAAAGACTGCTTTTCGTACCAGATATGGGCATTTTGAGTTCGTAGTTATGCCATTTGGGTTGACTAATGCACCGGCGATTTTTATGGATCAGATGAATCGTACTTTTAGTGAGTATCTTGACACTTGTGTTGTGGTGTTTATCGATGACATCTTGATATATTCGAAGACCGATGAGGAACATGCTGAGCATCTTCGATTGATTCTAGGGATTCTGCGCAGACAGAAATGGTTCGCAAAGTTTTCGAAGTGTGAATTTTGGCTCTCGAAGGTTGCCTTTTTAGGACATGTGATATCCAGCGAGGGTGTGATGGTAGATCCCGCGAAGATAGAGGCTGTGGTTGATTGGGAGAGTCCCAAGGATGTTGGAGAGATCCGTAGCTTTTTGGGTTTGGCTGGTTACTATCGTAGATTCGTTGAGGATTTTTCGAGATTGGCTCGCCCGATGACTCAGTTACTGAAGAAGGAAGCCAAATTTGTGTGGACCGACAAGTGTGAGAGTTCTTTCCAGGAGTTGAAGACCAGATTGACTTCCGCCCCCGTGTTAGCTTTGCCAGAGATCGGAGTGGACTTTGATGTGTATTGTGATGCTTCGATGTTAGGACTTGGATGCGTATTGATGCAGGGTGGTAAGGTGATAGCCTACTCATCTAGACAGTTGAGAGTTCATGAGGTGAACTATCCGACACATGACTTGGAGTTGGCCGCAGTTGTTCATGCTTTGAAGATGTGGCGTCATTACCTGATGGGATCTCATTGCCGTATTTTCACAGATCACAAGAGCCTTAAGTACATTTTCACTCAGAAAGACCTTAACATGAGACAGAGACGTTGGCTAGAGTTGGTGAAAGATTATGACATCGAGTTGTTATATCATGAAGGAAAAGCCAATGTAGTTGCTGATGCGCTTAGCCGCAAGACTTCTCATTCGATGAGTGCCATGAGAGTATTGCCCGATGAGTTGTGTTCCGAGTTCCGGAAGCTGAGATTAGAGATGGTGGGTAGTGGTTTTGATTGGTTAGCTGCTATGACTGCCGAGCCGTCTTTATATTGGGAGATTCGACAGAGTTTGCCTGCAGATGCCGATTTCAAGAAGTTCGAGGCTAAGATTTCGAGTGGTGTTGCACCTGACTTAGTGATTGATGCAGGTGGTTTCCTTAGGTTCCGTGGTAGGATGTATGTTCCTGATGTGCCGGATTTGAGGAAGAGGATTCTTGATGAGGCTCACTTGTCACCGTATTCCGTTCATCCGGGTAGAGAGAAGATGCATAAGGATTTGGGACTTACATTTTGGTGGCCCGGGATGAAGAGAGACATCATGGATTATGTTAGTAGATGCTTGACTTGCCAACAAGTCAAGATAGAACATAGGAGACCAGGTGGTTTGCTACAGCCGCTTCCCGTCCCTCAGTGGAAGTGGGAGTGCATATCTATGGACTTTGTTACCGCTTTGCCTAAGACCGTGGGAGGCAAGGATGCGATTTGGGTTATTGTCGATCGTCTAACTAAGTGTGTCAGATTCGTGCCGATCAGAGAGACTTGGGATATGGATCGTTTAGCCAGGGCTTATATTGCTGAGATAGTCCGATATCATGGTGTCCCGAGGGAGATAGTTTCAGATCGTGATCCGAGGTTTTGTTCCAGGTTCTGGAAGGCTTTACGGGAGGCTATGGGTAGCCGTTTGTTGATGAGTACTGCTTTTCATGCCGCGACCGATGGTCAGTCCGAGAGGACTATACAGACATTAGAGGATTTGCTCCGTGCTTGTGTCCTTGATTTTCAGAGTTCTTGGGAGCAGTGTTTGCCGTTGGTAGAGTTTTCTTACAACAACAGTTATCATGCTTCCATTGGTATGGCTCCGTACGAGGCTCTTTATGGTAGGAAGTGCCGTAGTCCGATTTGTTGGGATCAGGCTAGTGATGTTCGTGACCTTGGACCGGACCAGTTAGCTGTTACTATTGATCAGGTTCAGCTTATCAGAGGTAGGATGAAGGCCGCACAGGACCGGCAGAAATCCTATGCTGATGTTCGCCGTAGACCCTTAGAGTTTGAGGTGGGTGATCGAGTTTTCTTGAGAGTTTCTCCGATGAAGGGCGTCAAAAGGTTTGGAGTTAAGGGCAAGTTGAGCCCTAAATATATTGGACCTTTTGAGATCGTGAAGAGGATTGGTGCTGCTGCTTACCGATTGGACTTGCCTCCTAGTTTGGGCAAGGTTCATAGCGTTTTTCATGTTTCCCAGCTCCGCAGATACATTAGTGACCCGAGTCACGTGTTACCTAGAGAGATCGAGAACCTGGAGCCGAGTCTTGCTTTCGAGGAGCGTCCCGTGAAGATCCTTGACCGTCAGGAGAGGAAGCTTAGGAGCAAGGTGGTGCCCTTGGTGAAGATTCTATGGCGTTGCGGTGATGTCGAGGAGCAGACTTGGGAGACTGAGGCTTCGATGCGTGCTGCGCATCCTTTCTTATTCGATTGAGGTATAGTAGATAGATTTATATCCGTTCGAGTTTCGAGGACGAAACTTTTTGAAGTTGGGGTGATTGTAACAGCCCATATTTTCGTAAAATCTAATTTAATCGTTTTTGAGTTTTTACGTAATGAAGATAATATTTTAATAATTTAATTCGGAAATTTTTATGAAATAAATAAGATCCGTCTTAAGAACCTCCAGTTCTTAAGACGAATACAACTTGGCATAATTTAAATATCCGACTCAAGTATTTATTTCATATCCGGTTCTAAAATCCGTAACCGTTTTAGGTGAGTCGGAAAGGACAACTCATTGTACTTCTTAAACCCTTAAGTCGACATTTCCCCTCCCTCAAGCTTCATTTCACTGTAAACTCAAATCTCACAAAACCTCCATTAATACTCTCTCCTTTTCAAGCTTTTCTCCATCATCCGTTCTCCAAATCGCGAAAGTAAGTACATTTTCGGAATCCTCGTTCGATTTCCAAGACATCCATCACTTTCATTTTTCATTTTGGCGACTTCGAAAAATAGGCTGTTTTGCCTTTAACTCGTTTTTAGTGTCTTTAAATCGTTTTCTTTGTTGTAGGAGTTGGTCTCGACGATCCCGACGTGGACTCTTACGTTGTAGAGGAGGATCATCTGCCGGAATAAGCTTAAAGGTGACGATAATGAGATAACTCGGCCTTTTATGTGTATATTAGCATAATTGATGGATTCTCTTAATTGTTTCTGATTTTAGTTGAGTACCATGATTTCTAGACTTAGAAACATGTTTAGGTTGTTGTTTATGTGAAGAATTCATGCTTGGAAATATGGTTATGTGTTCACAAGTATAATTTCAGTTTTTCATATGTTAAGACGGATACTTGAAATTAATCGTTTGAGGATTGTGTTGGGATTTACGTGCTGATAGGAAGTAGTATTTGGCGATTTATAATGTTGGGATAACAACCCATGTATCGATTCATGAGTTTTGTGTTAATTTATTGAGTATTGAGAAGGGATGGAAAACGCGATTTTCAGCGTCAGGCTCTCTGAGCCGGTCGACCGACCGGCCGCCGGTCGACCGGCTGAGAGCGCTTCTTGTGTTTTTGTGGTTTTGCGAAAATTGAGACCCATAGTGAATAGGTCTCCCAGCCGGCAGACCGGCCGCCTGCCAGCCGGCTGGGAGTGCGTTGTGTTGTGTTTATGTACTTTCTGAATTCAAGTGTAGTCCCAGCCGGCCGACCGGCTGCCTGCCGACCGGCTGGGAGTGCGTGTAGTGTTTCAGAAGAGAAAGAAAGGTTGAGGAGGTCACCAGCCGGCCGACCGGCTGCCTGCCGACCGGCTGGGGACCCCTGTAAGCTATTTTGTGTTTTTGAAATTAAATCGTAACTTTCAAACGGTTGTTCGGTTTTGTCTGAAACTCGTTTTGTATACCCGTGGCATGTATTTGAGGTCCCCGGTGTACGGGCAACGTTATATTGGGTTCGGGAATGTAGTGAGGATAGAGACCCCCCGGTCGGGTAACCGAAAGGGAAACCGGCTCTCCCTCGTCCTAGTTCCCGGAATCAATTGTATGTTGGTTAGAGGTTTAAGAAGTTAGAACTATAGGTTAGTTTCTACCTTTGGTTGTTCAGTGGTTACAATGGTTGTCGCGTGGTGGGATATGTGTTAAGTTCACCTCTGGACCCACTACTTGTTTATCTGTCGCGTGACGGGATATGTGTTAAGTTCACCTCTGGACCCGTTACGTGTTTTGCTTGGGCGTGTCAGGATATGTGTTAAGTTCACCTCTGGACCTGACACGTGAGCGGTTGTCGTGCACGGGATATGTGTTAAGTTCACCTCTGGACCCGTTGTGCGATGACTGTGTATTGGGATATGTGTTAAGTTCACCTCTGGACCCAATACATGTTTGTAGCATTGGGATATGTGTTAAGTTCACCTCTGGACCCTTTGCTTTTGGATGATTAGGGATATGTGTTAAGTTCACCGCTGGACCCTTTTCATGATTTGTAAGTTTAGGGATATGTGTTAAGTTCACCTCTGGACCCTTTACTTGATTAGATGTTAGGATATGTGTTAAGCTCACCTCTGGACCCGACATAGTGTAGTAATGGGATATGTGTTAAGTTCACCTCTGGACCCGTTGCTAGTGTTACGAATGTGTATCTGCTTGCCTAGACGATGGTACAGTGTCAGATATGCATGATGAGTTATGGATGTTTATCTGCTTGCCTAGATGATGGTACAGTGTCAGATATGCATGTCGAGTTGTTGATGTTACTTAGTTGTGGTTAAATCATCCAAGGCATTGGATGACTCTTAGTTCGGTTTCATAAATAATTGGATTGAAAGACCCCCCGACTGGGTAACCAGTAGGGAAACCGGCTCTCCTTCCTATTTGTTTGTGAAGTTAGTTGAGAGCCGTGCATGGTAATCGCATGTTAGTAAGAGATCAGATGATGAGTTGTTTATGCTTCACATGTTGATATATGTTGGAGTATTCTGTATTGTTTTATATGTTACGTGTTGTCACAAAAGGTGGCTAGGAGAACTCTAGTCACTCCCCACTGATTGTGGCGTACATGTTTTTCATGTATGTAGGTACATGCTGGTTGGAGATGGGTTCACGAGAGCTAGCGAGTGATGATCCTGCTGTCATCGTTGACTTACCTTATCGTTTAGCTGGACTCGTAGTTGTTACTTTCGCTTTTGTGCCTGTAGGGATGTTCCATCCCAGGCGATGTATATATTTCATTTCCGTACTTAGAACTGTTACTTATCTAATTTCGGTTCTAGTTTCTGTTTCAGTTTAAGACTTCTCGCATGTTGTTTTATCTTCTAAAAGTTTTAATTCCGCTGCATTTTTGGTACTTTTATGTGTTTATATTTCCGCTTTCGCGAGGGGTTTTACACATTCTCTAAATGGATGCGGTGGGTGCAAAAAGAGGGACTAATATCCTTGATATTATCAATGGTGTACCCAATGACATCCTTGTACTTTCTCACAACCACAAGCAATTTTTCGAGTTCTTTGTCATTGAGTGCACTATTAACAATAATAGGATAAGTGTCATTAGGACCAAGGAAAACATGTTTAAGAGTAGAGGGAAGAGGTTTCAACTCCACTTGAGGAGGCGTGGATCTCTCCTCTTCTTTACCGTCTTTCCTCAAGCTTTCAAACTTTTTGTTCGGCTCCTCCAAGGTAGTTGTCTCCATAACCATGGCATACTCCTTGTGTTCCTTGCAATCCCTCACTTTTCCTTCTAGGAACCCTTGTAAGCTATTTTCCCCTTCATTGGTTTTCTTGTCCACACAATCTTGAAGGATATCTATCATGTAGCATGCTTTTTCCTCCGAGGGCTCACTCATAGCTTTATCCAAAGAAAATTCCACTTTCTCATCCCCGACTTGTAGAGATAGCTTCCCATTCTTGACATCAATTATGGCACCTCCCGTGGCAAGGCATGGGCGCCCCAAAATGATGGGAACATTTGTGTCTTCGGGCATATCCATTACATAAAAATCACATGGGATGATTAGCTTCCCAACCTTGAGTGGCACATCTTCCACAAGCCCCATTGGATATCTCACCGATCTATCCGCTAGTTGTAGAGAAACTCTTGTAGGAGAAAGCTCAAACCCCTTCAATTTCTTGAATATTTTAAGAGGCATGAGGCTAATGCGTGCCCCCAAATCGCACAAGGCTCTCTCAACTCGGACATCCCCAATTAGGCATGGGATAGAAAAACTCCCGGGGTCTTCAAGCTTGGTGGGAGCTTCATTCATGAGTATGGCACTACACTCTTTTGATACATTCACCGTTTGAAAGGTATTCAAGGAATTCTTGTTGGACACCAAATCCTTCAAGAATTTGCCATAAGTTGGGATTTCCTTAATGGCATCAAGAAATGGAATGGTGATATTCACATCCTTCATCATGTCCAAGAAATTCCTATACTTTTGCTCAAGCTTTGCTCTTGCCAACCTTTGTGGAAATGGAATTTGTGGCACAAAAGGTTTTACAAGACTTGGTTTTGGTTCTTCAACTACCTTCTTCGGCTCATCAATTACCATAGGTGTTTCCACCACTATCTCCACAAGGTCTTCCTCCGGCTCCTTGCTAGTCTCAACAACAACCTTCTCCGGTTGACTACCATTACTCTTTCTCTTCTTCACCGTTGTCCGGACATCCAATTCTCTACCAATCTTCCGTTGGGACTTTGCAAGTTACCCAATTGAGTGGCTAGTTGAGAAATTTGATTGTCGGTCATTCGTTGAGAGGCTTGCATTTGACTCCGCAATTGGTTGACTGATGTGGTTGTGTCCTCTTGCTTTTGGTTGGAATTTGTTATAAATTGGTTTTCATTGGTCATTAGTTGTTCCATCATTGATTCAAGGTTGGTTTTTGGTTGGGTTTGTTGTTGTTGGAAAGATTGTTGGGTTTGTTGTTGTTGGAATGGTTGTTGGAAAGATTGGTGGTTTTGTTGAGGGAATTGTTGGTTTGGTTGAAAAGGTTGGTTGGATGTTTGGAATGGTGGTCTTGAAGCAAAGGTTTTCCCTTATAAACCGGGAGGTGCATTATTGAATGTTGGGTTTGGTTTTTGAGCTTGAAAATTGGGATTTTGTTGTGGTTTTGATTGGAAATTGGGATTTTGAACATTGTGAGAGTTGTAGGAAAAGTTCGGATGGTTCCTCAACCCCGGGTGGTATTGATTGTTATTGAAAGCTCTTTGTGCCGGAGTGGACTCCCACAAACCGTTTACTTGTTCCATCCCGCTTCCATCTCCTCCTATCAAGTGACACTCATTGGGTGAGTGCCCTTGATCTCCACAAAAATCACAATAATACACTTGTTGACGGCTCGAACACGAATTGTTTGAAGTGTGGCTTTGGCTCTTGTTAACACTTAGTAGAGCAACTTGTTGCTTCAATTCATCGATTAATCCCTTAACCTCTAGATTACTAGCCGTCTCAACACTTGACTTCCCTTTCCTCTTATGCCTATCATGACTCCAATGAAAAGTCCTAGAAGCCATTTCTTCAATCAATCCTTTGGCCGTTTTGTGGTCTATCTTGTCTAGTGCTCCTTTCCCGGAACCGGAATCGAGGTTCATCTTCATTTCATTGTTGACTCCTTCATAGAAATTGTTTATGAGTTCGTCCTCTCCGATCCCATGGTGTGGGCACAACCTTTGCAATGCTTTGTACCTCTCCCAAACCTCATAAAGTGTCTCATCTTCTAGTTGTGTAAAACCTTGGAGCTCACTCTTAATCCTTGTGGTTCTTTGTGGTGGAAAATACTTGTTGAGAAAAGCTTTAGAGACATCATCCCAAGTCCTTAACGACTCCGGATCACAACTCTTAAGCCACTCTTTAGCACTTCCCCTCAAAGAGTGCGGAAAGAGCCTTAAGCGGAGAGCATCATCACTAACACGGTTGGCTTTGTACATTTCACAACTATAAAAAAAGTCATTTATGTGCTCATTGGGGTTTTCGGTGGCTCCTCCTCCAAATTGGTTTCCTTAGACTAATTGTAACAAAGTGGCCTTCAATTCAAAATTGTTAGCTTGAATTGGGGGCTTGACTATGCTAGGATTAACAACCGTCTTAGGAGCCAACCGGTCTCTCATAGCAACGGGCTCGGGTTCTCCCATTGTGTTTTGCTCCGGAATGTAGAAAGGATTCTCAAAAGGCAAAGGTTGAGAACTCTCTCCGGTTAAAGTTACATCCTCAATTGGAACTTCGATCAATCCCCTTCTTCTCAAAGCGTTGAGGCGTCTTGCGGTAGCTTCTATCTCAAGGTCTATAGGATATTGTGGTTGGACCTTTCGAGTTCTTCTACTCATGCAATAAACCTACACACTTGAAGAAAAAGATCAATAACAAAGATGGCACACCGGAGTGTGCAAAGTTAACTATGACTTAGTCTAGACTAAACTAAAATTGGCTAATATGCAATTATTGGCTCCCCGGCAACGGCGCCAAAAACTTGATGTGGATGTTTTAATACCGCAAGTGCACGGTTGACGAAGTAGCACTTGAGGGTCGATTCACAGGGAGCTTCGCAATACTAACTATTCAAGTTATGAGTTTAGCTAAGTCGACAATGAGATGGTTGAGATGAATAACTACAAATAAGCTAAGTATGAAATAACAAAGTAAATTAAATAAAACTAATAATAACAAGTGAAAGAAATGGGTGTAATTCAATAGAGGAAAGGCCTAGCACCCGATTTCACTCCACCATAAGTGTTCATGATTATGATCTCTCTTTACTAGTCAACGGGTATGGGTTATAAGGGGGAAAACGCCTCTAATTCGCTCATAGACGCCCTCTCGGGCTCACTATAAGACACTAGAAATCCCGACTAACCCCCCTCTCGGGTTCGAAAGTCGATGTCCTAAGTTAAATACCCACGTTGGTTTCCGGGTCATCCATCTCCTTCTCTCGAAGGTCGATTTCAAACGCTAGACTAAGGGGTCCTCCCTCGGTTCTCCCTTTCGGTCTCAACCTAGGTAGACAATAAGGTCAAACAAGCCACCCCGACTCCCAACCTAACCGACTCTCGCCGATGGACAAGGGTCTAGAGTCAATGAAACTCGCAAAAACCCACAAACAAGCCAAATCCCCTAGTCTACCCTCACAAGCCAAACCCAAGGACTATTCTAATGAGAAATCAATAAAATGAAACACCAATGATGGAGCTAATCGAGTCCTAGTATGAGACTACTCACTAGTCATAACTAAGGAACTCAAATTCATAACAAAAGATGACACTTTGTGATTAAACATGATGAAGGATAAATTCTTACTATCAAACATGCAAAAACCAACTACAACAATGATCTAAGGCAAAATAAATCAAAACAAACAATAATCAAGCACAAAGGAAGAAACTTTGTGAACAAGCTAAGTGCAAAATTCAAACTCCTAAATCAACTAAAATGTAAACAAAAGAAAAAAATAAAGAAAGAGATAAGAAATATACCAACTAGGAAGAACAAGGAACAACAATGAAGCAAAAGAACAAAGGAAGCTTGATAACTATTGAAATTGATTAAGGATTTGTTGCAAATTACAAAGGAAAATGGGTTCTATTATGATGTGGATGTTTTAATACCGCAAGTGCACGGTTGACGAAGTAGCACTCGAGGGTCGATTCACAGGGAGCTAAAAACGTAATACTAGCTATTCAAGTTATGAGTTTAGCTAAGTCGACAATGAGATGGTTGAGATGAATAACTACAAATAAGCTAAGTATGAAGTAACAAGGTAAATTAAATAAACTAAAAATAACAAGTGAAAGAAATGGATGTAATTCAATAGAGAAAAGGCCTAGGACCCGATTTCACTCCACCATAAGTATTCATGATTATGATCTCTCTTTACTAGTCAACGGGTATGGGTTATAAGGGGGAAAACGCCTCTAATTCGCTCATAGACTCCCTCTCGGGCTCACTAAAAGACACTAGCAATCCCGACTAACCCCCCTCTCGGGTTCGAAAGTCGATGTCCTAAGTTAAATACCCACGTTGGTTTCCGGGTCATCCATCCCCTCCTCTCGAAGGTCGATTTCAAACGCTAGACTAGGGGGTCCTCCCTCGGTTCTCCCTTTCGGTCTCAACCTGGGTAGACAATAAGGTCAAACAAGCCGCCCCGACTCCCAACCTAACCGACTTTCGCCGATGGATAAGGGTCTAGAGTCAATGAAACCCGCAAAAACCCATAAACAAGCCAAATCCCCTAGTCTACCCTCACAAGCCAAACCCAAGGACTAATATAGTGAGAAATCAATAAAATGAAACACTCATGATGGAGCTAATCGAGTCCTAGTATGAGACTACTCACTAGTCATAACTAAGAAAGTCAAATTCATAACAAAAGATGACAATTTGTGATTAAACATGATGAAGGATAAATTCTTACTATCAAACATGCAAAAACCAACTACAACAATGATCTAAGGCAAAATAAATCAAAACAAACAATAATCAAGCCCAAAGGAAGAAACTTTGTGAACAAGCTAAGTGCAAAATTCAAACTACTAAATCAACTAAAATGTAAACAAATGACAAAATAAAGAAAGAGATAAGAAATATACCAACTAGGAAGAACAAGGAAGAACAATGAAGCAAAAAGGAACAAAGGAAGCTTGATAACTATTGAAATTGATTAAGGGTTTGTTGCAAATTACAAAGGAAAATGGGTTTCTCTTACTAAAAACTTGAACTAGAGGTAGGTGTACAGTAAAAAGAGAAGGAAAAGTGCTTATATACTAGGTTACAAATAGGCAAAACGACCCAAAACATTGTCGTTCAAGTAAAAAGATCCGCGCAAAAACTGAGCTGGGCACGGCAAGAACGGCACGGCACGGCATGGAGGGCACGGCTCCTTCTTCCCTGGAGAGGAACGGCACGGCAGAGAACCGCACGGCACGGCTAGGAGAGCATGGCTCCTTCTTCCCTGGAGAGGAACGGCACGGTACTTATGGTGCCTTCAGAATACTTCCTTATTTCTCTGTTTTGGGCTATCCATAGGTTTGTGTTGGGCCTTAGGTTGTCAAATGGGTCCGTTATCCCTACAAAAATCGACAAATACAACCTAAACCCGAAACAAGCTCCCCGAAAGGCAAGTTGAGCGTTATATGCAAATTAAACACGGAAGAACACATGAAAAGCAAGAAAACGGGCCACGAGAAAGAGTTTTTAGGTATGGAAAGCGCATAGATAACGAAGTTATCATATTACTAAAAACTTGAACTGGAGGTAGGGTGTACAGTAAAAAGAGAAGGAAAAGTGCTTATATACTAGGTTACAAAAAGGCAAAACGACCCAAAACATTATCGTTCAAGTAAACAAAGATCCGCGCAAAAATAGAGCTGGGCACGGCAAGAGCGGTACGACACGGCACGGAGGGCACGGCCCCTTCGTCCCTGGAGAGGAACGGCACGGCAGAGAACCGCACGGCATGGCTAGGAGAAGACGACTCCTTCGTCCCTGGAGAGGAACGGCACGGTTCTTACGGTGCCTTCAGTTAGCTTCCTTATTTCTCTGTTTTGGGCTATCCATAGGTTTGTGTTGGGCCTTAGGTTGTCAAATGGGTCCATGGGTTTCTTCTTGTTCAGGTGGGTGCTTGTTGGCCCTAGTCGTATCCCTACAAAAATCGACAAACACAACCAAAACCCGAAACAAGCTCCCCAAAAGGCAAGTTAAGCGTTATATGCAAATTAAGCACGGAAGAACACATAAAAAGCAATAAAACGGGCTACGAGAAAGAGTTTTTAGGTATGGAAAACGCGTAGATAACGGAGTTATCACCCGATTAAATTGATTTCTTGCTTGGGAATGGTCTTAGTTCCTTGTTTAAATATTTGTTTTGATATTCATCTGGATTAAGTGTACAAATAATTAGGGTTCATATTAACTCATATGCTATATTCGATTAAATGCTCAGTTTGTTATATTAATCTTATCGCGGTAGCAATTGTGATTAAATTATCGTACTCAGTTTGTCGTAATTTATTCATAAAAGAAATTAAACTTGTGATTTGAATAGCAACATCGTTGTTGGTATTAATTATTTATATTGCTTTTCTTCAGTTGATTCAATGCTTCTAATTACTTGAATTTGAATTGCCCTATTTGGGTTAGTTAAATGAAGTCGAGAAAGATTAAAACCAACAAAATACTTCCTTTGTTTTAATAAATATAATTTTGGTAAAACATTTTCTTAGCCAAGACTATCAAATTTTAAAAAAAAAAGTTATTGAGGTAGTGAAAATTGAAAAATAAATTACAAGAAAGAAGATAAAATTTGTGGATGTAAATAATCGTCAAAGTCTCCTCGACAACCTTTTGAATTTGTTTCGGTTAAAGTTCAATTCTAACAGGGTGAAACAAATACTTGGACAAGCAAATCCTAGCCGATCCTAACCCAACAAAGCTCCCCCTTTTGATTAAAATCTGGGTGAAACTCCCAGGAACCGGGTTCAAGTATTCCTACGAGCAAAATCTTGTAGAGCATTCTTGGCCCGAGTCTATACTTAAATAGACTTCGAGTCTGTCACCATTGGATGACTTACTTGGTATTTGTGGTTTGCAGGCTATCACATATACCCGAGGGTTTACCATTGTTTCAATTTGGATCATCTTACTTTCTTTCTCTTAGAATAAACAAATTGGTTTCTAGATTTCTTTGGATCTAGAGAGCTTTTTCTCTCTTTTGAGAGCTTCTCTTTCTCCTCTTAAAGCTTTTAATTCTCCAGCTCTTTTCTTCTTGCTTCTCTGATAGATCCTTTTACTCTTTTTATTGTCCCAAGTTATTGTAAACGACATTCTGATTGTCATCATTGTTTATTTACCTCATTTATTGGTGTAAGATCTTTTCTCTTTTTCTAGGCGGCAGATCCTTAAATCCTTTCTCATTTTGTCTCTTTTTTCTCCTCTCCTTATTGGTGTGCTCATCAGCATCCGCCTCCCCTAATTAACTCATCCAATTAGTGAGAGTTTAGAGGTGGTTGATAGATTCTACGAGGGTGGCTGAGTGGCGTTTCATCTTCTTTCTCTGGTGTACTTAAACCCCAACATGGGAGACTCACACCATCACAACCACTCTCAACAATCCTCTCTTAAATATTCAAAAAAATCCTTAGATAAATCTTATATTAAATCATCCTCCTCTAATTCATCCCACTACCTAAACCTTATGTGCACTTCTTCTAATCCTTCCTTGGGTAAACTGAGGGAACCAGCGTGTCTCCCGTTTTTATCTCCTGACTCTTCTTCCTTGTCATCTACTTGTGTCTAGTCGATAAGTAAGATGACTCACCAACAACAACCTCAACATGCGGATTTTGAACTCCCAACCTAGAACCAGAATCAGAACCCAAACTTTGGTGAACCTCATTCCAACCTTGAATACCCCATGCATGTCAATCTCTGGAGGTACCCAAGGTCCGGGGCGGTTTATAAATGTGGATCCGGCGGAATTGGGAAAGTCGAGGGAATTTTGGAGCAGCTGTGTTTTGGGCTTCCTAGTGGATTATCGTCTTTTTAATGCGGTGAAAGTGAACAATGTGATCAGAACTAAATGGCATCCTAAGGGCAGGGTAATCTGCTTTAGGATGGGTGAGATATACGTCCTTCGTTGTGAACGTGATGAGGATAGGGAAGGTCTATTGGAGAAGACTTGTTGTGCTATTGACGGAGCTGTGATGGTCTTTGCTAGGTGGTTTCCTGACTCGATTCTAAGGACGATCAGGTTCCCTCATGCTACTGTTTGGGTCCGCATTTGTGGACTACCATTTGAATACATGAACCTTCATGTAGCGAATGTGGCTGGGAAACTCTTGAGCCACCAGTTTCAAGTAGAGCCCTTCCATATGGTTCCCAACCATGAATACTTAAGGTTTAAGGTGTGCATCAACTAATTAACCACTTATGCCAGGCTTCTTTCTTGCTTTGGACCAAGGTCAGTTATTATGGGTGCAATTCAAATATGAAGAAATCTTCAAGTACTGTATCAAATGTGGTAAGATCGGCCATACCGGGTCGCAATGTAGAGAAATCTTGATGGCCATCATCTCCAACATTAATGGCATGCTTGACAAATCTGTTGCAAAAGGCTTTATTGTGTTTCAGGCTACTGCTTCTCACACCATGTCTAACCTTGATTTACGTGCTAATCTATCCACAACAAATTATATTGATTCAAGAGTGAGGCTGAGTAGAGGGGGTTTTGGAATTAACCCAAATCAGTCAGAAGATGGTCCAGAGAGAGTGATGAACTTTGGAGTTGGAATTACTGCCGGTGGGAGGGTGATACCGGGGATGAGATTCACGGTCACGGATCAGCCTTTTGCGAGGACTATTATTTTTAATGGTAATAGTGCGATTAGAGAGCATGGACCAACAGAGGCGGCTAATAGAGTTTTTGATGAATGTGGTGATCTCCATCTTCATCAAGCTGGTCCATCCAATTCCCCTCCTAGATTTGTAGGGTGGCTGGAGAAAGAACAAGAGGAGGAATTCCATGATGTTGAGGAAGATGTTACTCCTATGGAGGTGACACCAAGCAATGATGGTGCTCAAAGACCTGTGCATGCAGAGATGGCTCCTCGAGTTAACAATTTGATTGTTCTCCCTCTTTGACAGAACCCCTCAGGACGCTGGCCTTTTTTATAGAGATGAACACATTCAGGAAGGAATTTTGAGTAGAATAGAGAATAATCTAACATGGACTCAGATTGAGGATGAACAACGTTGTAACACCCCAAGAGTATGAGAGGAAATTTGTCCCACATTAGTAGAATGAGAGGATTGTGATATGTTTATAATAGCTCCAACCCACCACTTAGTAACAAGGCTTTGGGCTTAAGTGAGGACAAATAATGGGCCTAAAAGTGTGCACCCATCTTATTAGGTTTGTGTTACGACGGTGGCGGGTCGGGTTGTTATAATTGGTATCAGAGCGACCCTGCGACCGTGTGGTGAGCCTGTGGTCGGGAGTACTGGGCCACCCACCTAGAGGGGAGGATTCTGGGCTTGGCTATGGTCAAGTTTGAGCCACAACGAGGGCGTTGTGTTCTTTAAGTGGGGGAGTTTGTAACACCCTAAGAGTATGCGAGGAGATTTGTCCCACATCGGTAGAATGTGAGGATTGTGATATGTTTATAATAACTCTCACCCACCACTTGGCTCATGAACTCATCCATAAGGTTATTCATTGCCGGAAGGGTGGGTATGGAAAATGTTCTTTCAAAACACATATGAGCAAAGCTTATGATCGGATGAGGTGGGACTTCCTGGAAGTGGTTCTACGAAATTTTGGATTTCCGGAAAGATTTATCTCTCTCATAATGAATTGTGTCACCTCAGTTACATATGAGATTCTTATTAATGGAGTCCCCCAGACCTAATTTAAACCACGTTATGGACTTAGGCAAGGGGATCCTCTCTCCCCCTTTCTGTTCATTTTGTGCACGAAGGCTTTCACCGGAATGCTGGAAGGGGGCCAACGCGAGGGCTCTTTAACAGGATTGGGGGTATGCCGGGGAGTGGAACCTATCTCTAGCCTTCTTTTGTGGATGATTCAATGTTCGTTTTTTGAAAATAAGGTAGAAGCTGCGAAATGTCTCAAAGATATTATGGATCTTTATTGCAACGCCTCTGGTCAAAGACTTAATTTTGAAAAATCGGGAATCATGTTTAGCCCTAACACTACGTTGGCTGCCATTGAAAAAACATTGAGGACCTTTCGCATCAGGAAATCTCATGGATTTGGGAAATACTTGGGTCTTCCAACTGGTTTTCAAAAATGTAAGAAAATGATTTTTCAATCGGTCATCGATTACATCCCTAGACGTATCTTATCTTGGCAAGGTATTTATCTTTCACCTGCGGGTCGACTTTCCCTTATTTCCTCCGTCTTACAAACCTGATAAACTACTTTCTATCGGTTTTCAAAATTCCGGTAAGTGTGGGAAAAAAGATGAATTCATTGTTGTCACAATTCTGGTGGTGGTGGTGGGGGGGGGGGGGGTAAGTTGGGTCAGAAAATCCATTGGTGAAGTAACAATTTCCTGAGCTTGACGAAAAGCGAGGGAGGCCTTGGTATTCGTGATGTGGGTTGTCTCAACAAAGCCCTTCTGGCAAAAAATGGATGGAGACTGGTGTCAGGTGAAAACTCTCTGTTTGAAAAGGCTTTTTGGATAAAAAATTTTGGCACAAATGTCGTGGTTCATGAAACGATGATCATTGGGAGGCGGTCTCTCTCTTGGGGGGCTCGGAGCATCCTTGAAGGGCTAAAGGTGGTCTGGGAGAAAGTGGGGTGGAAACCTGAAATTTTTTCTGAGTTAAACGTTTGGTCAAGCAGGTGGGTCAATGGTGAACCACATGAGAATATTTTAGGGCCAAACTTTGTTCACTGCGGCTCACTTCAAGTGCAACAACTCATCATTAATCCTCTGGCCTGGAATGAGCCTTGGATTCGGTTTTTGTTTGAAGAATCTTGGGCTAACTGTGTCCTTGCAATGTCATTATGTCACTCAGATTCACTTGACTCCGTTTTTTGGCCTTTTAACAGAAATGGTCAATATACGGTTAAGAATGGATATGACATCTTTCACAAAGAACTCATGACTAAAAAAGTCACTGAGAAGGACAAAAAAAAGAACTAGACAGGCTAGTAGGCATTTCTGCAAACAAATTTTATGGACCTTACCCATTCTAAATCAATGGAAAATTTTCTTATGGAAAATCATTACTAGTACGTTGCCCGTTGGGGGGACTTCGTCAAGAGGGGATGGGAGTGGTTTCTTGCTGCCACCTTTGCTCAGGGTTTCATGAGTATCTGGAAACGGCAGCTCATCTCTTTCGCGATTGTGTTTTCTCCTCTAGAATCTGGTTATGCTCACCTCTGGGGATTCGGGTTGAGTTCAGCTCATATGTCAATTGTTCTGAGTGGATCATGGGGTGGCTTAGGTATCTTAAAAAGTTGGATAGAGGAGAAGAATGCATCAGAGTCTTCGTGGCTATCTTATGGCAGATATGAAAATACCGAAACTCTCTCATGTTCGGGTCTGAAAGAATTCCAATGGAGCTATTTTTCAAACATGTAAGTAGGGATGTTGCGGACTTGAATCTTACTACAAAACTGGCTTCTGGTCCGGAATTGGATTATAATTTACAGACCCCCACTTCGGATGGCATAACGTTGGTCCCACTTCTGAGGGTTAAAGAAGGCTTTCCGATACATATAATTAATCCAGATTCGACCTGCGTGGGCTATCATGCGAATTAAGTGGATGCCGGATGGAAGTCTAGCCTGGATGCGTCTACTGGGTTTGTGGTCTATGATGTTCATGCGAATACTGCCTTGAATTTCAAGAAAAATTTTAAGGCCGAATCGGCTTTACAAGCGGAGGCCCTAGGGCTGAAGTTGGTACTTGAATGGGCCAGGCATAACCATATTCTACACCTCAGAATCTCATCAGATTGCCTTGTTCTGTTGTTGACAATTGTTGGGCTTACCGGTGCTTAGGGATGGCAATTTGTTCAGTACCGAACCGAAACCGAACCGATCCGATGGAAACTTATCGATCCAAATCCACGGTTTGAAATCCATATCCATATCCATTTGTTAGAACCCGAATCCAAATCCACCCAAAAAATAACCGAACCAAGTCCATGCCGATCCATTTCATAACCATAACCGACCCAATCCATCTGATCCACTTAAGATCCATCACCGACCCGAAACTGATTCATATCCACCTTTAACCCGATCCAAAATTGATCCATATCTATTTTTTCCCAGATTTAAACTCATTAAAAATGCAAAATCGACTTGAATTCTTTTCACAAGCAAAAAACCAATCTTAATTAATCTCATTCTTTTTTTAAAAAATATATTTATTATTATAATTTTTTTTTCCAGCGGTTCTATTATGCCAATACTTGTTAGGTGAACCCTAAGTCATTTGAACTATTAAAGAAAATTTTGTATTTCATCAATTATACCAATACTTGTTAGGTGAAATATGTCATTTTATTAATAATTTAACTAGCTAGATCATTAAAAAGAATACAAACCCCAAGTTCGATAATCTCACAATAGCATAATGAATGAAAGATCTCTAACATGATAGATTAATGTGGAGAACCTCATAAATTTACATTAAAGCTCATAAATTTTACAATAATAAAGCTCATATATAAGTCATAAACTATTCATAACACTAACGATACTACCAGTACTAAATGCTCAATTTTTTTTTTAGACAAACTAAATTATAATTAGGAAATACCTTGTTCCTTTGAATTTAAATTTGCTGAATTAAACTTATATCTGCTGAAATGAACTTAGAGGAGCTGAGTTGAACTAAACTCGTAGTAACTGAACTAAACTTATTGGAGTTGAACTGGATTTATAGAAGCTGAAGTTGTAGGAAAATAAGTATGAATTGAACTAAAGTTTTCTGAATCGAACTTACATATATAAGCTCAATTGAGTTGAACTGAACTAAACTTAAAAGAGTTAAAATTATATTAACGTTAACCTATAGAGTTGAACTAAACTTAAAGAGTAAGATTTCAAGTATAAAAGAATAAGGTGCAACGACTAACGAAGTAAAGACACATGAACTGATATGGATCGGGTTATGGATAGCGGAATTACAATTATAATGTGTGCGCTTTGAAATGGGTATGAATTAGATTTTGAAATGGGTATGGATCGGGTTTGAAATAAATATGGATCGGTTTATGGATAGGGTTTTGGATTGGATCATGAATCCGGTATGGATATGGATGATACAAAAAAATGGTGGATTGGATATGGAGCGTTGACTTTTGGATATGGATCGGGTTTGGATATGAATCGGCGATCCACTAAATAAGTGGATCGGATTTGGATCTAGCAAAACCCGATCCAACCCGATCCATTGTCATCCCTACCAGTGCTGATCGCCTTATTCATGGGATAATAGAGGATTGCAATAGAATGTTTTCAAGCTTCCACTGTCTTAGTCGGTCTTTTATTCCTAGGCGTCTTAACTTTGTTGCTCATAATTTGGTCAAAGAGGCCTTGATGTAAAAATCTTTCTTAACCATTGACAAAAAAACAAAAAATACTTTCTTTCTCTTCATTTCTTTAATACTCATATTATATCATATATCTCATTTTCATTCATTTACCTTTTTCTACTCAAGTATATTTACAACCACCTGATCTATCTAAAATTAAATTTAAACCATTAAGAAGTAATGGACCACCATTCCTGAGAATATAGAAGGACCTTACTCTCATTGTTTATACTCTTAGTTTTAATGGTGGTATACCGTTTAAGTTCAATTCGGATCCTCTGTCTCACTTCCGTGTCTTATCTTGTGTAATAACAATTTTTTAATATTTTAACACCTCATTATTTGATAATATCTAAATACTAACTTTTAACTTTTGTTACTTACATATCAGATAAAAGAATAGTGAAACATAAAATGAAACATAAAGAATGAAAATGTTACACAAGATCCCAACTGGCTGATAAATGATAGTAATCAAGAATCATGTCAATATTCAATTCATCACCCAAGGTTTAAGGATTGCAAAGCAATCCATAGACTACATTGACCAAATTTTTTTTTAAAAAAAGATATCAAACAATCTTATCTAATCTATGGCTAAATACATTATTTCATAGATTTCCTCATTTTATTAGGATTTCTAAGGCTGTCAAGCATCATCATTATCATTTCAAGTGTGCTTATTTAATCAAAAATTCAAATAAGACGGTATTAAACGTATAATATAAGAATGTGAATGACTTTTTACCTCTAACTAGGTTTGTGACCCGTGAAATTCACGGGTTTATCTGTTTTAGTTTTATTATTTGGGGAAATTGATAATCACTACCAACATAAGTACCCATTTTCACAATCACTACCTACTTAATAAAACCTTTATAATCACTACCCTAAAACTAACTCCGTCAACAAAATCACTACTAATTGGCCGGTCTCTTGAATTAAAAAATTAAAGGACCAGTTTACCCTTATTCTAAGTAACTCCTTACATTCTCTATCAATTTCAAAAATCGACCAAAATACCAGAAACCCCAAATTCACCAAATTAGGGCTTCAATTTTCCCTAATTTCTTCCCAATCATTGTGCATTAGTCTTCTTTTCGATTGATTTCTTCATCAAACCCAGGTAATTGATTACTTTCGCTTCTTTAATTACGGTTTTTAGCATTTTTTAAGTAGTTGTTTGTTTTTAATTTCATCTTCTTCTTTTCTTGGTTTGTTTTAATTTCATCTTCTTCAGTTTATATATTTGCTATTTCAAATTTCTTACCCAGATTACTAAATCTCTTTGTTCTTTGAAGTATTTGGATGTAGATTTTTTAATGATGTTTGCTTGCATGTCCACTGTGTACTGTTTTATTGGTTGTTTACATTGATTCTGTTCTTTGAAGTATTGGCTGTTAATTTGCTATTAAACTTTGACTCCATGTTTAAATTTTATTGTTTAATTGCTTGTTAACTTGTTGTTCTTTCTAGAATGGTGGATTTGGAAAAGATTACAATAGATTTTAGGATACACATTGGGGGTGATTTTGAATATGCTAAACACAAAACTGAGTATGTTAATGGCACGACAGAATTGATATCCGGGGTTTCTTCAGATCAGTTAAATTATAGATTTGTCTACGACATGGCTAGAAAATTTATCGACAAAGATACGATGCCTATACTATATTATAGACAATTTGGGAAGAGTCTAACAACTGGGAGGGCTGTAGTTTGTAAAGATGAGGATATGGTTGAGATATTGAAGTCAAAGGATAAATTAAATGTGGTAGATTTGTATCTCACCACATTTGTGGTCCCAAAAAATGTTACTTTAAGGACACAAAATGCAACCACTTTACCTACTACTCCTCTGACAAAAAAAAACAGAAAACATTGACTCCTCCAACAAGAAGAAGTAGCAGGGGCATCAATTTCATCACCATTCACACTTCTCCTGATTCCCCTGTTGCTTCTCCTCTAACCACAAAAAAAAGAAAAACCCTTAACTCCTCCAACAAGAAGAAGTACTAGGGGCATTAATCACATAACCATTGTCTCATCTCCTGAATCACCCACTCCCAATTTGCACTCCAATGTTAACCCATCTACACGAAAAAGTCCCAGAAATCATCCCAAACCTGTTGCTAACTTAGGAAATGCTAGGAAAAAGCTAACACCAAGAAGAAAGGAAAACAGTAAAGAGTTGAAGCTTGTGGACATTGTTGAGGGATCTGGGAAAGATAAGAAAAAGGAAAAGCTTGTGGACATTGTTGAGGAATCTGGGAAAGATAAGAAAAAGGAGAAGCATGTGGAGAGTGTTCAGGTAACTGACAAAAGTGAGGTAAAGGGGAACCAAGTGGACAAAGGTAAAGGTAAAAAACAAAGTAAAGTTGCTGAAAAAGCTAGGGGAAAGGGGAAGCAAGTTGAAAAACATAAAGGACATAACTATGGATTGAGGAAAGGGAAAACAACAATTGAAGATCTGTTGGATTGGGAGCATGATTTTGAAGTCAGTGATGAGGATTCAGGTGATGAGGATTCAGATGATGAGGATTTTGATATAAATTTCAGTTTAGGGGAAGATGATTTGAGGACAGAAGACATCTTCTTGTCAGACGAAGAGGGTGCTCTAATTAAGAAGGTTGACCAGTCATTGTCAAATGAGAGGGTGCTTAGGGGATTTGAGGTTGTGGATCCAAATATTGGTGAAGAAAACTTTCTTGATGATGATGATGACCTAAGGAGTTTATATGGTTCTGAAGATGAAGAGCAGTGGCCATTGTTCAACCCTGAAGTCGATTTCAAAAAACAGTGTTCTTTGGTTGAGGGTTTGAGGTTCCCTGACAAGTTTTCATTGAAAAAAGCTCTAATATACCATGCCATTCAGAACAGGTATGACTTCTACTATGGACATAATGGTAACAAAAGAATAACAACACATTGTAGACATAAATGTTTGTGTGAGTGGAACACAAAGAGATCAAACTTTGGTAAGTGCTCTTGTAACTCAACTAGAAAGTGTACATATACTGTGTATGCAATTGCAATGGGCAACACTGGTATTTGGCAGATTAGGACAGTAGATTTAAACCACAAGTGTGTGTTTAAGGGGGTCAATAAGAAGGTTAGTGCAGAATACTTGGCTGATAGGTATCTAGAGGATTGGAGGTTGGATCCTAATCTGAAAATAAGTCTTTGGAGAAAACAGATAAAGAGAGATTTAGGTGTTGATGTCAAGTATGGACTGTGTTGGTTAGCAAGAGCAAGGGCTAAACTCATTATTTATGGTGACTGTTCTGACCAATATAAGAGAGTTTGGGATTATGTTTCAGTAATAAACAAGTTCATAATAGGTTCAACTGCTATTGTTGTTGTCGACAATATTGAAAGGCCACCTCCATTTTTCCAAAGGATGTACATTTGTTTGAAACCAATTAAAGAAGGGTACTTAAATAGTTGTAGAAGCATCATTGGTGTGGATGGCTGCCATTTGAAAGGGGCATACCCTGGTTTGTGCTTAGTTGCTGTAGGTATGGATGGTCTAGGTTGCACGAAAACGGACACGGACACGGACACGACACGGACACAGGACACGGCACCCCGATTTTTTTAGGACATGGGACACGGCAAAAAAAAGTCAATATAGATATTAAAATAAAGGGAATTTTAAGTCCATTGCAACCAACATCTAAACTTTGGTCAATTAAAGATAACAAAGTCTAAAAAACACGGATACATTTACAAAGTCAATATACATTTACAAAGTTCTTAGCTGGACTACCCATCTTTTAATTCGCATGCGTATGTAGCTTTAAATATACCTGCACATTACAATTTTGTGTCACCTACTCGTATTCTACACACTTGACCAGTCCGTAATCTTTCTCTTTTCATTCTGCATATTGCCTCTCTCTGTCATCTTTATTGATCATATGACCATGCAAAACCAATTCAACATTATCAACAATCAAACATGAACGATGTAGGCTTTCATTTCCACTTCATAACTCACATTATCAACAATCAAACTTGAGTGATAGTATTGAGGTTCATTCTTTCGGTTGGCATCTTAATCCCCTTAATAGATTACATGATTTAGCCTAAAATTATACTACTACTACTACTTGTTTCCCTCATCACATGCTTCTTTCTTTTAATTTTATTTTGAATAAGAAATTAGGGGAAATAAGAAATTAGGGGAAATACCTGAACTACGGCGAGGTAAGGAGGCGACGGCCGGCGAGGCAAGGAGGCGACGGCCGGCGAGGCTAGGTGGCGGCGGCCGGCGAAGGGGGTGTTGGTGGCTTGTGTTTAGAATTAGGTTTTTCTCAGATTTAGGTTTGCGATGGTAAGGAATGAGGATTGAGGAACTGACATCAGAAATTAGAATTGGGGTTTTGTTACTGTTTGGCGTGTCCTATCAAAACGGACCGGTGTCCGTAAAAAAAAAAACCGTGTCCGACACGGCTGTCTCTATAAAAAAACCGGCGACACGGTTTTTGGAGTGTCCGACACTTATGGAGCCGTGTCCGCGGCGTGTCCGTGTCGGACACGTGTCGGACACGCGAAGGGCAGAATTTTGCCGTGTCCGTGCAACCTATTGGATGGTAACAACAACATTAACCCAGTTGCATGGGCTGTTGTTGAAATTGAGAATGGGCAGACTTGGTGTTGGTTTTTGAGGTTGCTCATGGAAGATCTTGGCATGGAAGAAGGGTTGGGCATCACAATCATGTCTGACAGACAAAAGGTACCATTTCATTGTTGATATATGTATAAGTGCACTTTCTTAAGGAGTATATGGCTGCACATTGATGTTTGTTTATGTATACTGTGCAGGGAATACGAGAAGCATTCAAGGTTGTTACTCCTAAAGCTCACATCAGATTTTGTGTGAGACATATATGGGCCAACTTCAAAGTCCAATTCCCAGGCATTCTATTCAAAGAAGCCTTCTGGAAAGCAGCTAGGGCATCAACAAAGGTATGCCTTCAATTTACTGTAATAGCATCAACATAGGTATGCATTCAGTTAAGCTAATACCCTATCCTATCATTTCCTAGGCTGAATTTAAGATTGAAATGAATGGCATCAAATTTTTAAATGCAAGTGCCCACAACTACTTGGATGAAATAGGAGCATGTCACTGGAGTAGGCATGCATTCAATGTTAGCTGCAAATGAAACATGTTAACAAACAACATGTGTGAAAGTTTCAACTCCGTCTTAAAAGAGGTTAGGGATAAACCTATATTAACAATGATGGAGTGGATGAGGAGATATGTCATGAAAAGACATTATGAGAAAAGACAGGGTGTAAAAGGATATAGTAGTCTGTTGATGCCTTATGTTGAAAAGTTCCTGAAGTGGGCTGTGGAAGAGGCAAACTGTTGTGATGTGTATGCATCTTCTGAGGAGTCTTTTGAAGTTGAGTACATGAGCAACCAGTTTGTAGTGGAATTGCCATCCCAGACATGTAGTTGTGGTCATTGGCAGTTGTGTGGACTTCCATGTCAACATGCAATTGTTGTCATCCATCATCAAAGAGCCACATATGAAGACTATGTTCATGAGGCATACACAAAGGACAAGTACCTAGCTGCTTATGGATCTCATGTACCTCCACTGCCTGGAATAAATCAATGGGAAAGGGTGGACCAGGCAGAACCATTGCCTCCTCCATTCAGAAAGTTGCCAGGAAGACCTAGTCTAAAAAAGAGAAAGAAAGAAGCGGGTGAAGGGACTAGTTCAGAGCAAGCTAAAAGGCCAAGACTACAAAGGAGTTGTGGGCAATGTGGAGAATTAGGCCATAACAAGAAAAGCTGCAAGAACCCACCAAAGACTGCACTTAGCCAGCCAAGACCCACCACCGAGTGGACTGCTAAAATGAGGGCTTCAATTAACAAGAGAAAGGCAAACAAACAACATGATGCTGATGTACTTCAATTTATAGCATCTGGCAGTCATTCAAATCCACAACAACCAAGCCAAGCATCAACTGATGGAGGCAGCCAACCAGAAACTCGTTTTAGGAGACAGAAGGGTAGGAGACAGTAATTTATTTTTTCCTTGTTTAGAAACTGATGTATGTAGTATGAATGATGCATCATAGGAACATTGTTTCCTTTTGTCCAATGTATGAAACATTTTCGTGTTATGAATGAAATTTCGTGTTCAACACCATTGTTTTCCATTACTTCCAATACCATTGAAGTTCCATAAATACTTAATGGCAGAATATGCCTACATTTCAAAACGACATTCTCTGCCTACACTTGGCTAAAAAAAGAGCATAACATGCTTACACTAATTAGATACTAACAAGCAGACGGAACATACATACATACTAGGTACGTAAATTAATCAACAACAACACAACAATGGCTAAACAAAGAACATAAAATGCCTTAGACTTCATGCCATGGACCATTACTTCTTGAACTGAGATATCCGTCTCTCTTTCAAGATCGTTGATTTTTTCCTTAGCAAAACATTCTCAGCTTTCAGTTTTTCATTTTTCTCCACCAAATGGGAATTATCAGACTTCAACAAATTCGCCTCGCTGAACAAAATTTCCTTATCCAACATAACTTCATTGATCACATTTTTCTGCCACTCAAGTTGCTCACCATCTAGCCACCTCCAGAAATTATAATGACGGAATTTGCAGGTCAGGAAACGTCTTCCTGGGTTGTCCCGAGTCCATGACTTGTTAATTGCGGGTGGAATACGACAGTGACACTTTAAGTTCATTTGTCTATTACCTTCCATTTCCTGATTTACAACAAAATAAAAATGGCACAAATTCATTAACATTAATAAAGACAATCAGATTCAGAAAAATAATGAAGATACGAAAAATAATTATAACAGAGATAAACACATACCTTAGGGGAAATTAAAATTGAAAAGGAAAAGGAAGCAAAGAACTAAATAAGATGAAGAACAATGGAAAGAATTGAGGGATGCGTTTTATGGGAGGGGGAAGAAGGAAGGAACCAGTGTTAAATAACAGGGGAGGGGTAGTTTAGGTATAATAAATATAAGTTTAGGAGGGAAATTCAAATTTTAGGTCTTTAATGAGGTTTTCCGGCCAATTAGTAGTGATTTTGTTGACGGAGTTAGTTTTAGGGTAGTGATTACGAAGGTTTTATTAAGTAGGTAGTGGTTGTGAAATGGGTACTTATGTTGGTAGTGATTATCAATTTCCCCTTATTATTTTATTGTATTGTTAAGATTTGTTCGAGTAATTAGCTAATCCATTTAAGAAGATATAGTCTTGAAATATATAAAAGTTAGTTAGTTAATGTCTTATTTTTTCGACATCTCTAATTTATTTTTCAAACTGTATATTGTACTTTATTTTGATTAATATACTAATAGCATATAATTTTTTTTAAAAATGCCTTCAATGAGTCCATTAATTCATGACACTCATGCATAAACTCATTCTAAAAAGTATGTTGAACTGTTTTAAAGCTATCTACATTGAAATGCATGTGAGATAAGAGGTCTTTTAATTGGGCGTGAATGAGAAAGTATCAACAGTCAATGAAAAACATAAATAATAAATCAATCGAAATTCAATTTTACATTATTGATCCTATAATTATAAATTTTTCACCTTCAAAACCACCAGCAACATGGGGTCTACGAACATAAACAAAATTAAATATTAATAAATATTTTAATGTAATGTTTTTAATAATTTAGTGTAGTTGTTATGTGGAAAAAAAATCAAATGCTTAAAGTTGCCTTATTAGATTAGATTGTATAGATAAATTGTGTACTAAATTTTCTATATAAAACTTGAACGCCCCTTTATTATCTAGGCATATGAAGTTAGTGAGGGAAGACAAAAGGACAAATTAATGCATAATGTTTGATTATTATTATTCTTTTTTTAGAATGATAAATTCTCCACTGTAAAGAGTTTAAAACCTATTTTCTATTTAAATTAGAGGCTTTTATCTCAATATTTTATTTCTTGTAAATCATATTTTTTAATAGTAGCATATTTATGAAGTTTAATAAATGTTAGTCTTAATATATCGTTTGTATCAATTTGCCAAAAATCCTAAGCTTTGCAAAAATGATAAGTTAAGTTAAATAGTAACCTACAATAAATGGTGAGGGAAACCAAAAAGCTATATTATTAAATAAAAGAAATAAAAGATCAATAAATATGTAGGTTAATAACAAAATTTAGGAAAGAAAAGTAAATAGTTTGTATTAATTTATTTTTGTGTTTGCAACTAACATTTTTTATTTTTATTTTGTATTTTTAAGCATGTGATACATGATTTTAAATATGACTTTTTAATAACACATGACATACTAAAATACTTAGTATTGTCTTTTAAACATCAATGTTCAAAAGTCATGAACCTTGATTGATATTTATGTCTATCTTAAATTTGATAATAATAGAACAAAACGCTCAAAAATCATAAAACGTATCATCAATTGTTTATATTTTTTTTATAGGGACAGAATTTGTAAGAATAATTTTTCCTATCCATATCGTCAATAGAATTGTATGTGTCACTTATATGTCTTATTTATCTATTCACATCAAGTTAAGTGTATTAAGGTTTTAAATTAATTAAATAATTTATTTATTTTTATGTAAGTTTCATTGTTGGGTTGTGAAATATTCATCACATTTTCAAACTTTATCGTATCGTTTATTTTTTTCAAATTTAAGGGCTATCAAGATTTATGGTATTAATAATTAGTCTTGTCTTTTTATAATATTGTATAAATAATAGATAACCAAGTTGATATTTTACAATATTGTATAAATAAATGAATAATCTAGTAATCAATATAGATGAATTATGTATTAACCAATATAAAAATGGCACTTGGATTAGAATTAAATATTTTAAGTAGCCTTTTAACTATATTGTATGCATAAATATTAATAATAATGTAAATTTAGCTATTAATCATGTCAATAAGATTTATGTTGTTCAACTTGTTAATATGATTGAGATCCTTGCAACTCCAATTTAATAATATGAGAGCTATTTTTCAAAGGAAAGTGATGAACAAAGAATAACGCATACAAAAATAAAACATACATTTTATTTAAAGTTTATGAAATACTACTTTTTTTTCATGAAACTAAAAATAATTAATCATTAATATTTATATTGTCAAACTTGTAGTTTGTTTATAATATAACATCGAGGAAAATAGGGGAAGTATTTGTTTAAGCAATTATAGTATTCATCCCTTTTCACATAATTCTCTTTTTCCAATGATTCATTCCTACAAAAAAATACACTGAGCGATTAATAACAATCAAAATGGTGGAATTTGATTTATTTAATATTAACCTTATGATTATATTAGTTTAAATCTTCCCTTAAGTAATAAAAAAAATTGGACATTGAATAATAAAAATGTAAGTATATTTACCTTTAAATAACACAACTTCACAAATCTTGATAGCCCCTAAATAACAACAAAACAACATATATGTGAAGTTAAAAAATGCGATAATACGTCATAACCAATAAAACTTAAAAATAAATAAATAAATAAACTATTAATTTAACACCTTAATAATACATTTACAATGATAAGAATGATTATTTACACAGTACATACATTTCTCTCGGTGATGGAGTAACCAAAATTTTGGCTCACAAATGTTGTCTTCTATCAAATATTTATAGCTAGTTGATGACGCATTTTATGACTTTTTGGCGACTTATTATTATTATTATCAAATTTATTATATACATAAATATGTAGCAATGTTTTATTATGACTTTTAATCATCCTTTTTCATTATTAGCAAATTAAATATAGACATAAATATATAGTAGGGACAAATGAAATGTAAAAGGTTTGCTTTAAATATTTTTTCCCTTTTATATATATATTTTTTTTTTACATAATTTACCTTGCATAAGAGTTGTTTAATCATTCTTTGCCTTGAATTTTATTTATATATTATATTTATATATTTATATATATTCAATTTAATGAAATTATCTCTAACTTAAAGAAATTGAGCAAATATATAGCAATAAAACGTAAGAGAAAATTGCACATATAAACAGAAATAAACTATTAATTTAACACCTTAATAATACATTCACAATGATAAGAATGATTATTTACACAAACAATTCTCTCGATGATGGAGAAACCAAAATATTGGCTTGAATTTTGGCTCACATATGTTGTCTTCTATTAAATATTTATAGCTAGTTGATGATGCATTTTATGACTTTTGGGCGACTTATTATTATTATTATCAAATTTATTATATACATAAATATGTAGCAATGTTTTATGACTTTTAATCATCCTTTTTCATTATTAGCAAATTAAATATAGACATAAATATATAGTAGGGAGAAATGAAATGTAAGGTTTGCCTTAATTATTTTTTCCCTTTTTTATATATTTTTTTTACATAATTTACCTTGCATAAGAGTTTTTTAATCATTATTTGCCTTGGCTTTTATTTATATATTATATTTATAGATTTATATATATTCAATTTAATGAAATTATATCAAATTTAAAGAAATTGAGCAAATATATAGCAAAAAAACGTAAGAGAAAATTTCACATATATACACTTTAAAATTAGAGAGATTTAAATTTTTATTTATCGATAAACCTATTCTAAAGAAAATTAAAAGACCAATATTTTCATGTTAAGTATGTTATTATCGTCTCTTTATATTTGTAAATTACTTATTACTTTATGAACGATGAAAAATTAGAATTATGTGATGTATTTATTTATTGCTTAGAATTTCCTAACAATAAATGTCAAAATTTAAAATCTAATATGAATTTTGATTTTTATTTGTTGTTTAATTTATCTAAAAATTAATAGGTAAAAGTTTAATATTTGCTATGCTATTATGATTAATGTTTTAGAATTTTTTTTCTTGTTTTTTCCCATTTAAATAAAAAATAACAATGTGACTTGTAGGCTTCTAATGGTGAAATAAAATACCTTTAACTTGTTTTTTTTATTATCTTATTTTATAGATTTATAGATATATGAATTAAATGAATTTCATATAATAAATCGTTAGTCCATGTCACATTAAAATGTTTCATCTCACATTGTTTTAGTTCGCCTTTTAATTAGATTTTATAGATTTAATTTATACATAAATATGGATCAAAGAGAAAATGTTAAATATTTACTTTAATATACATAAAAATGTAGTATAGTTTTATAAAATTAGAGAATGTACATTTTTATTTCAAATTTAAACTATTATAATTTTAAAAAGTAAAAGGGTAATATTTAATGTTAAGTATGTTATTATTTGCCCTTAATATTTACAAATTTTATTTAGAAATTTAAAAAGTCAAAAGGTTAATGTTTGTTATGCTATTTACATTTAATGTTCTAATTTTTTTTCTTTTTTTTTCATTTTAAATAAGAAATAATGACGTGTCTCCATGTCATGTATAATAAATGACGTGGCTTTTTGCTAATAATATGTGACATTGTCTACGTGGCATTTTGTGTTACCCTTTTAATAGTATTGTATAGATTACGTATACAAGTATACAACTGATAGTAAAAGTAATGCTATTGAATTCACGAAATGAAGTAAAACGAGAAAGCATAATATAAGAAGTAGTTTATACTCCTTACATTTCTTTTGTTTTCTTTCTAATTGTCAAATTATTCTTTTATTTTGTATCTTTTTTACTTTCTTTCCTATCCTCGAATTATATAAAGGTTAGAGGAGTATTTATTGAAAGGCAATAGAGATACACATTGTGTATGGAAAAACTCATACATGACCAATCACATCGTGCCACATGTATAACCATACACTACTACAAAATAGTTAATAGACATCACTTAATATGCATCGGTTTTATTTAAAAGTCTGATGTATAAAATTATACATCAGATATTTTAAAAATCTGATGTCTATCTCTCTGTATAGACATCAGACTTTGATAAAAACCCATGCCTATCTAAAATAGAGTTTTATATTCAATTTAACTTATGTAATAGGCATTGGGGTTCTTAAAAACCGATGTATAACTTTTCAGTAAACCAAAAGGGAAAATTTGCTCATTTATTAATTCATCCCCAAAAAAAATAGTTAACTCAATTCTCTCTCTTATTCGTCTGATGCGATTCACCGCTCCACTCTCACCTATTCCTTCGTATTATCAACTGCTCCCCGATCACCACCACCACCATCACTGCTCCTCACTCGCGTTACTCGTTTGCTCCTCACTCGGTACTTGTCTGCTTCTCTGCTACCTTGTCCTTATTTTAATTTATGGTTTTTTTGTTTGGATTTTGATGTCTTATTCCAAATTTTCAGTTGGGCTTGTTAAATTTGTTCACCTAATCTTAATATTCAATTGGGGTTGTGATTTGAATTTTACTGGTTTATTTGTTTGAATTTGTTTGCTTAATTTATAATGATTAGGGTTTGTTGTACATTGGTTGAAGAGGTCACCTGCAAATCGTCTGAAATTTTTGTCGAATATTTTGAGTCCTCTGTCAATATTATCTCTATTTAGTTCCTTTTGCTTAATGTTGGTACACTTCAAGCTGTGAGTGAGGAAGAATTGATATAAAACCCGGTGATAAATCATGATAGCTGTGTATCGACTAATGACCCATTAACAGTCTTAGTGTAGTAATTATAGATTTGCATCTTCTACGCTGTATGTCTAAGAGACGAAATCAACAATGAATTCATTGGGAACAATGTGGAAGCCTAGACGAAATAGCGACCGTATACAGTTCGGTCGCCCATTTAATTGAATTATTAAAACTGACTCTTCCCTCAACCTTACTTTACCAATTTACTAACACAGTACAAAACACCAACCCTCGACACACAAAACGAAAAACCGCCATCGTCATTGTCGCTGCCACCACCGCTATTGAAGCTGCCACCCACCGCCAACTCTCAAGTTGCACCACCGCTGTCACTCAAGCCGAACCTACCGACCCATTTAATCAATTTAAGGTGTGTATTTACTTGTTTTTTTATAATTTCAATTGGGTAGATTAATCGTAGTTGTATTTGTTTAATTTTTGATTGTTTTTAGTTTCTTTAGTATATATTTGTTATTAGTATATGTTAATTTGTGTTTTTAGTTGTTATTATGTTTTAATTAGTTAGGGTTTGTATGAAATTGATAAAATTGCTATTACCTTCATCGGATTTCTGAGCAATGCCAAAACATATAAACCGCTAATGCACTCGAACGAAATAGGAGATAGATTTTGAGGATGCTCTAGGAAGTATGGATTGGTAAATATATATACAGGGAAGTGAAGGGGAATGCAGTAAACGAGAGTAGTTGGTGAGTGGCCTAAAACTTTGCTTTTAGTTCAGACCTTAAACTTAAGGAAGTTCCAACAGAGAGTTGTCAACAGTGTTAAGATAAGAATCATCCATTAATAATATTCTTGCTTAAGACGGGTATTATCCGTCTTAAGTTTAAGATGGGTCAAATATTATCAAGTGGGAGATCATCCATTGCATCTGCTCTCAGTGTATATGCTATTAGTTGGTGCAAAAAAATAGTCGGAAGTCGGTTCCTTAGGTGATGAAAATGCATGAAATACGAAAAAATGAGAGGCATACTGATTAGTGACTGACTGGCGCTTTAATGTGAATAGGGTGATTATAGAGTCTGGAGTGAGGCCACGCACATTCATAAAAAACGTCTGGCTGTGTTTAATTTCCTGCTAGCTAGTGCTACTACTTTCAAATTGGTTAGATACAAATATACAATACTACAAAAAAGACATTTTCATATTATCAAATTCAAAAAGTTGTATTGATTATATATCACTCCGTATGTTGGAGGTGGACAGCCATGTTGGAAAATAGTATATAATCAAACACATCTGAAAATGTTAATATACGTAGGATCAGTCAGGCATATCATTCTGAGTCATTCAAGTATATAAGCAAATGAATTATCATATATAGCAATTCAGAAGGTTATGAGCATAATATAACTTGATCAGCTCATGATTCGACCTGTGTTTGTTATTTTGTTTTATTAATCACATTTTTTAACCTTTACTTCTACTCTTCTACCCTTCTACTTATTTTTATTATCTCATCAAAACTTGTATGTTCATCTGTTTTCATACTTCAATCAATTTATTGGTACTAATTACGGTCTTACTCGTCTATCACTTAGATAAAACACCTAGCATATTACTTTAATTTCTCTAGAATAGAGTACTTGTGTTCGAATTTAAATCGTATATTAGTTTCTCAAGGTAACATAGACAAATAGGATGACTAGTTGCTTAAGTGGAAATTGGTCGCTAACCTTCTGTTTATGATACAGTATGTGACGGTGTTAATGCGTACTTTGCACTAATCAGGTAAACTTACACCTGCACAGACCTTGGATATGGTGTGCACACAGAGTATTATTTGATTGACGTTCTGTCAGTGAAAGACAAGAAGAAGGTCGGTATCTCTCAGCTTCCCCCAAGTGTCAAAAGCCGGATCATTGGAATACTGTAAGGAAAACCTGATCTACGATCTATTTGGTGTTTATTTTCGATCAAAACATACAGAAATAGTATTGCAGGACTATAGGAATGAGTATTTGTTGTGTTTTCAGATCAAATACTTGATGTAAGTATTTGTAAGTATTTGTTGTGCTTGAAATGCACAGAAATTCCAGCACTTTGTTTAATGTGCGTGTCATTTGTACTCAATCATGTCATGTTTTAGTGTGCACGTCAACCAGGTACAACAGAGTGTGGTTACTACATCATGCGATACATGGTTGAGATCGTCACTAGTCCTAACTCAATCCGTTCTAAGTGAGGTAATTTTTTCTTTTTCATTATTCATTGCTCGAAGTAAGTATTTGTAGTTTGTTGATAGTATTAGAAGCAATAACACTTTTCCAAAGAATGGCAGAAATTAACATCAGCATTAGAAGCAATAACACTTTTCCAAATCCACCCTTCATAATTATAATATTTAATTTTTCTTCAATTTTCTTATATTTTTTTCTGGATTTAAATGTTTAAAATGACTGTAATTAATTAAGTAGAGTAGAGAAAGAGAATAATAAAAAAGCGGTGATGTTGAGAATTTATAAGCACAGGATTATTACAGGTTTGGTTAGTTGCATCTATAATTTGAAAAACACTCACCTTAAGAAGACCAACCATATCAGTGTACTCAACAGGCTCAGGGAAGTCATCATCAGGATCATAGGCATTAGCCCACCTCACATTTTTATTCATTTCGTACGTCTGTTTCCCTCTATCTGATGCCAATGACATCAACCTGAACTCCAGGATATTTGTCTTTAATCAACTGAATTACAGGAAAGAAGAGCAAGTTCTCATATACGCCACCCGAAACAACACAGCAGCACCTTCTGACATCCCCTCTTATTTTTTTCTAACATGCAGCTTTTTCGAGACACAACATCATATTCACACGACGAAATCGACAAGGTTCGTGACTTATGGGCGGATTATTTTCTGAATAATTAGTAATATAATGTATTACTTTGTCGGATGATGGGTTTGGTTATATTACGTATACACCATATTTTGTAACTTACATTTGGTGGCTTTTGATATTATTCAATGCTATGATAGTGGTTTTTGTGTATGTACGTAATGTATTGGCCATGGATGTATTTGGTGATCGACAGCGGATTTTGGATAATGCTTGTGATTTTTGCATAGTTGATGAATTGTTGAGCTGGTTGATTATATTAAACCGGCTTATTAAGCTTTTTTTAAAAACACAAAAATAAAGAATATGCATCGGATTTTTAAAAACCTGATGTCTAATAGAGAGAATAGACATCAGAGTTTAGTAGAACACTGATGCATATTTGATGAATAGGCATCAGAGAAATTAAACTGATGTATAAAGAAAGTAATAGACATCGGATTTTACTAGAAAACCGATGCATATCCTCGGTATAGACATCAGATAAATTACAACTGATGTCTATTTTCCAAATAGACATCGGTTTTAAAACCGATGTATATGCGTACAAGTATATACATGTGTAGACTGTGCATCAGTTGTAAATCTGATGCATATTGACGAAAAAGTCCGATGTCTATTATGATTTTTCTAGTAGTGATAGTTAAATTGCATGAGTTAGTGTTAGGGTATATTAGTAATTATACAAATATAGTTAAGTTCTTAACTACATGCAGTTAGCATAATTTAGGAAAATTTGTTATTTTGTTGAGATCTTATGTTTTACTAAACTAATATTTTTAGGAAATATTTTGTTATTTTTTGTATTTCGTTAAATTATCGGACTTATTAATTAGTAACATTGTTGGAATTTTTTTTTTTGTAAATTAATATTCTGGAAAATATTTTTTTTATTTAATTCATTTACGCAGTTTTTTATTTTTATTTTTATATTTTATTAATATGTTGTAGTAAATTATTATGGAAATTAATTTTTTAAATTAATATTCTCCAAATTAATTTTTTTGTATGTAATTAATTTAGACCTTTTTAATTTTTGTATTTTATTAATATTCTCTTGGAAATTATTTTTTGTAAATTAATAGCTTGTTTGTAACTGATCTCAGGTTCGAACCCTACGAACAACATTTTTAAAATTAACTCGTATTTTTTACAAATATAATTAATTAAATTAGACATATTGAATAATTGGATTAATGTAATTTTAGGCCTTAAAACAAATTATTAATTAAATTAAACAAAACGAATTATAATTACATACTAACTAAAACAAAATTTAATAAAATACAAAATAAAAATATTCTATGTAATTTAATTAATTCGGAAAACACATAGAATAATTTATTATTAACTAAAACGATTTTTTTTAAAATATTAATTTCCAGAATATTAATTTTTATTAATAAGTAAACCGATTTTTTTTAATAAAAAATTATTATTACTTAAAAAATTATTACTATTGATTACTCGTAATTACTAACTAAAAAATTAAAAAATAAATTCCAAAAATAATAATTGATTATGCTACCTATTACGGAAATATTTATTTTACAAATAAAATCATTCAATTTTGTTAAGAGAATAAAATTTAAACAAAATAACAAAATTTTCTAAATTAATGGTAACTACATGTTAATTAGACTTATAAAATTACTAAACTACCCTAAAATTAACTAATGTGGTTTAACTTGGGTTATCTACGGGTCACGACGTGATTCGTTGTGTATGGACTTTTCCATACATAACTAGTTTTTGTGCCCGTGCAGATGCACGGGATTATTTTCGTATTTTAGTACTTGTTTTATTGGTTTTGTTGTCATTTTGGTGAGTTCTAAAACTTTTGGCTTTAGCTTTATCGGAAAAGAAACAAAAGCTGGACATCTAAGTATATTCCGTATTATAAGTACTCTAAATAAATGCATAGTAATAATATTTTATCACTTTTCATATTGTCTTTAGTCTATTAAAGACGATATGAATAATACATGGAATGAAAGCGCTATGTTAAAATACAATTTATTTTCGTCTTACTAATCAGGCTAAAAATTAGTGTTTAATTTCTTAAATACAATGGAGTTTGATAAACCTTTTCAGAAAATACGTGTACAAAATCATCTTAACATCCTCCTTGTCATTTCAATGGATTTTCAACGTATAGGCAAAAAGATTGGTGAAGTGAAATGATTTTTATATATCATTATTTACTTGGATGAAAGTATTTATATAACTTATCAATTTAATGCTTACTCATATAATATATTTATAGTCTAATTTATACCCACTAATTGTCGCTTTAATTTCAACAATTTATTTAGGGAAATAATAAAAGTTTTCTGGATAAAAGGGAAAATAAAAAAATTACCAAATAATGGTGACTAACAAATATACCATTAAATAAAAATATATATTTAAATATATATGATAGATTAATAACCAAAGTTGTGAGTGGAAAATAAGAGGTCGGTATTAATTTAATTTTTGTGTTTGCAATTAATATTTTTTTTATATATTTTTTTGTACTTATCATGTGACTCATAGCATTTGACACGTGACTTAGTGAGATACTTAGTATTATTTTTTTATATAATATTGTAGAGGATTTACCCTTTAAAGGGATTTTATAGATGAAAATTATGATTTTTGTGATAGTTACATAAAAAACAAATGTGTAATTAATTTTTGCTTATATGAATTTCAAAAATATATTCGAGAGAAGAATTTTTTTTGTGAAGGTAGACAAAAAATTATGATAATATGTAAAGTATAATAATAGTGAGAGAAAAAGGTATAAGGAGTAAAACTTTAGAAGTGGATTTGTCAATTTAGTAGTGGCAAAATTAGCAAAACTAACGACACCTTTTCTCAAATGGCATAATTATTAGATTATAAAACATACATAATATGATTCAAAAATATTTTGTACAATTTAAGCATAGTTGTTTTATTTTCATTCATCCAATATTACAATCATTTTGGGATTAAGGCTCTGATGTTGTTGTTGTTGTATCCAATATTACAATCATAACAATACTATTATAATTCTTCAGAACTATTAATTTTCGTGATTCATGAGAAAATAAAATATACACAAATTAAAAATAAAAATAAATCTCGAAAAAAAAATATACATTGCAAGTGCTAAATGAATATATTAGGTGGGGGAAAAAATGACTTAAAAGTATGAAAATATTCAAAGTTCAAATAACGAATTGGTGAATGAGCATTGCTTTACAACCGATAACTATAATATTTACTCATTATATGACGTTATTAAAAGGTTAGATTGACATATTTGTAGCATACTTCCCCACTTCAACCAAAATATTTGATTTATAACCTGTTTGACAAAAAAAATTAGAATTAGAAATTTTACATGGAAAACTAAACTGCGTGAAAGAGTGAAAAACAGTGCAATACAATTTACAAAATTTGTGTATTAATAAATTAAGAGTTATAATATATAATATAACATGTCACCATATATGAGATATTCATACTACCATTTTATATTGCGCACGCCACACGCCACACGCCATAATAAAAAATGAAAACTTGACAAAATAAAAAAAAATGTATTCAAACGAAAAGAAAAGTGTAAAGAAGATCTATTACCATTATTTTCCAATTCCATATAATGCTATTGATATGTAAAAATGTTAATCTCCTGAAATTTAAGTACAAACACAAAATGATAATTAAATTAGATTCCAACTTTAACTATTTATTCAAAACATAAAAAAATAAAAAAGCGAAACAATTTATTTATTTATACTTTACCTACCAACTTTCTAAATAAAAATAAAAATTAGGATTAGTGTCATAGTTATATAAGATCATTTTGGAAATTAATTCTTGCATTAATTTCAACAATTTATTTAGGGGGAGGAGAAAAGTTGTGAATGAAAATTTATAAAAATTAAGATAACATAATTATAAAGTATAATAATGGTCCTTAAAAACATACCATTAAATAAAAGAAGTACATGTTAAATAGAATATGATAGATTAAGAACCAAAGTTGTGAGTGCAACTAAAAGTTTGTATTAATTTATTTTTTGAGTTTGTAACCAATATTTTTAAATTTTTTGTACTTGTAAACACGTGACTCATAATATTTGGAGATGATTTTTAAATGACACGTGAGTTAGTAAAATTCTTAGTCTTTTTTTAATTATATAGTGTTGTAGCGGAGTTTATTATCGTGCCATTTTTGTAGAGGTAACATCACTTTTAAAATTTGTTATCTCGTCAAATATTTAATATGAATAATTAATTTATGTGTATATGAAAGGGGTTAGTTTTATTATATAGATAAGTGACACGTTACATTAAAATTTTTGTCATGTCACAATAAAATTTTGTCATGTCACAATTAATTTTTGTTACGTCAGATTAATTTAATATTTTAGTTTATCCTTATAATAAGATTTTATAGATATTAATTTTATAAATTCAAATGTCAATTTTAATTATAAATCATGACACTTAATTAGATGTGAATTTATAGAGGACTTTATATTTTTTTAGCTTAATGAATATTTAATCACATATTTAATTTGAACAATAATGATGTCCTTTGATTTGCTTCATCTTGTATGTTACAAAATAGACATTTTTGTAGGAAATTTGAATTTTGTTGAAGGTTATTTTGGTAATTTTAGAAGAGTGTAACGTGGCATTACCATAAGCTAGAAAATAAAAATACTTATCAATGAGTCACTCAACATACCTTTTTATGTTATTATATAGATGTATATCCGTAGCCATTTCCGTATTTATTTGCTATCCTCAAATTATATAGAGGAGATTTAATAAAATTTAAAAGATAGGTTAAGCAGATATACGGTATACACTTTCTATTCCTAAAATTCCTAAAATACCTTAATTTTCATAAAGGTCCTGTTTGGCAAACAACGGATTAATATTGGCAGAGCGGATTTCAAAAGCAGATTTGACTAGCAGAATGATTTAGCGGATTTGGCTAGCAGATTTATTTAGCATAATTATTTTAGAGTGTTTGGTAATTGGCAGTTTAGATTTGTAGATTGTCTAGAATCTTTATAAATGACATATAAGCACATGATGAAATTATTTATTAAATATATAAAAGGAATGTTAGTATTTTATTAAGAGAGTAAATAAGACTATTTTTTTCTTTCTAATATGCTAATACAATATGCTGGTAGGAGCAGCATATTGTAAAATAGCATATTGGACCCCCAATATACTATTTCAATATGTCATTAACCAAACCCTCTAATAGCATATTAATAAGTCAAACCTTTTAAATCTCTCGAATATACTGAAATTCGACCAAAAACTAATTCATATTTGCACTCCCTTCATCTCTCACTCATTCGTTTTACCTATTTCACAATGTCTCCTTCATTTTTTTACTTTTCTAATATTAAGAAGGTTGATCATTTAATGACACTATTATCCGCTTCTCATCCATTAACAATAAATAATTCTCTCATTTGGGAGCATTCCAACACAGGGATTAGTGATTAGTGATTAGTGATTAGTGATTAGTGATTAGTGATTAGTGATTTTGGTTTCTGGAAAAAGGAAAGGATTTGTTGGTGGTGAGGAAGATGAAGGTGTCAGAGCAGAAGACGAAATCACCGGCATACGCAGGGATGCTACTTCTGCTATTCCCATGCCTTTTCTCTCCGAATCTCTTCTCTCCTCTTTCTCGTTCCTCTCCTTCCCTTTTCTCTGTATGATCCATCCATCCTTCCTTCCTACTTTTCCCTTTATTTACATTACATTCTTCTGTTCCGATTAATTACTCTTATATTTATCTAATCAGGAATGGAATGCTCCCAAACCTAAACATTTGCATCTCCTTCTCAATGCATTACTATCCCAACCTGTGAGTATCTCTTTATACTCATCATATTTAGTGTTAGTAGTTTGCTTTCTGCTTTCGTAACCCGCTTTTCGCTTCCTTACAGCCCTTTAAACGACAGCTTGACCTCTGGTCACCGTTGCCTCACCAAGGTTGGAAACCTTGTCAACATCCAACTCTCACTCCTTGTAAGTACTCACTACTCAATGCCTCTACAACCTTACTAGTTTCACATAACCTTCATCATCATATGTTTCTGGTTTTCGTTGCCAGATTTACCCAAGTCGCGGGGTTATATCCAAGTTTTTCTCGATGGAGGGTTAAACCAGCAGAGGATGGGGGTCAGTTATTTCTTATTATATGCTTATACTGGAGTACCACTTTCTGCTGCTGTTTCTGTCTAATTGTCTATCATGCTCATTCTCCATAATCATATATTCTGTTCCATTGCATTACATGATCGAGTACATATATAGACATGGTTGACTGATTGCGCCTTATTTACAGAAAAATGACCTGTAAAGGATATTTAAGGAGGTTCTACTAATTGCAAATAGCTACAACTTGACTTCTTTTTACGAGTTTTTGTTTGCTTTAGTTGTTTGATGGTTACTGGACACACTTTTATTGAGAGTTTGATACGTACTCCCTCTATCTCATTTATTTGATTACCATTTGACAAAATGCCATATTTAAGAGGCAATGATGATATTACCTCTTGAATTAAAGAGTATTCATGTAGGCGTATCAATGATCCTCCCCATATATCCTAATATGCGTACTTAAGTAAGGATGGGATGGGGAGTGCACCTTTCTATTTTACTAAATATATACAAATGGGCAATTTTCTGGGGATAGACCAAAAAGAAAATGGTGACTGTATAAAATGGAGTCGAGGTATTAGGATTATATAGATATTTTCAAGCACGGCAACAGTATATTTCTCTGCTACCCTTTGTATTTTTGAATGCGATTCCCCTTCTTGAGCTCATAGTATGAAATTTTATAACCCTTTTAAGTAGCATTGGTGTTAACAAAGATATCCGTGTCCATTTCCGGTTGAAGATTTGTGATGCTGTCGCTGTCGCTAAAATATTGAATGCGACACTTGTAATTCCGCATTTTGAAATCAATCCAGTATGGCAGGATTCAAGGTAACTCTTCACAAGATAGATTTATTTGTCCACCACCCCATCTCCTTGTTCATGTTTAATGGTAGATAACTGAACTTTATTCACTCTGTAAGAAAGGTAGAAGAATAATTTTCTTTTTTGTACAGTTCATTTGCAGAAGTCTTTGATGTGGATCACTTTATTAATAGTCTAGGCAATGAAATTTCAATAGTTACTGAGCTGCCCAGTGAATATGCTTGGAGCACAAGAGAGTATTATGGTACAGGCATCCGAGAAACTCGTATTAAAACTGCACCAGTCCATGCATCAGCTGACTGGTACCTCGAAAATGTCTTACCCATATTGCAGAGGTACGCTAGTTTTGCGTTTGACTTAATGCAATATAAACCTGTTTTTCACTTTTCTGAGTGAAATATGTGTTAAAGTGAACTGGTGAAAACTAGCAGACACTTTCATGCTAGTTATTACAGACACAGCAGCAGTGCTATGGTGGACAACTGGACATTGCTCTGCTCTATACAACTATTGAGTTTAGCCACTGTTTTCTTGAGTTTCAATTTAGAGGTGTGAATAACATATGAAACTGTTACAGATACGGGATTGCTGCTATTTCTCCATTTTCTCATCGCTTGGCCTTTGACAATCTGCCTAAAAGCATTCAAAGGCTACGTTGCAAAGTCAACTTTGAAGCATTAGTATTTGTTCCACATATAAGAGCTTTGGGCGACACCCTTGTTAATCGACTTCGTGATCCGGGTGACCTTGCCAGACAGAGTACTGGAAAGTATGCTGTGTTGCACCTCCGCTTTGACAAAGTAAGGCTCCTTTACATGTCATGCTTATCCTGATACCAGTGTTGCCAGATTGAGTACTGTCTTATAACTTCCTATTTTATACAAAATGATGTGGTCTCAGGACTCATGACAAGCGTGTCCTAAGTTGATCTCCGTTGATCCTTGATACTTGTTATAATCTACAGCAGGGAAAGTGTAATAGTGTGTCAGTCATTGACTGAGAGAAGCTTTTTCCCCATGGCTAAAAGCTCTGGTCGTGATATATAGGAAACTGATCAAAATTGTATGGCTTGGAACAGGATATGGCAGCACATTCGGCATGTGATTATGGTGGGGGGAGAGCTGAAAAATTGGCATTGGCAAAGTACCGGCAAGTAATATGGCAAGGAAGAGTAATGAAAACTCAGTTCACAAATGAGGAGTTGAGGAATCAAGGGCGATGCCCATTGACTCCGGAAGAGATAGGATTAATGCTCACAGCTTTGGGGTTCAGTAATAACACCCGCCTCTATCTTGCTTCTCACAAGGTCAGATTTTGTGCCTCTTAAATCACAGCTTAATGCGATGCCAAGCCATTTTTGATACCTGAAAAAGGATAGCTGAATCAGGTCTATGGGGGTGAATCGAGAATAGCTGCTTTAAGGAAAATGTTTCCGAGAATGGAAGACAAAAGGAGCCTAGCAAGCAGTGAGGAGAGAGGGAAGGTGGAAGGCAAAGCATCTTTATTAGCAGCAGTGGACTACCATGTGAGTGTGGAGAGTGATATCTTCATCTCTGCCTCACCAGGGAACATGCACAATGCCATGTTAGGACATCGGGCATACAAGAATAGGAAGACCATACGTCCAAATATGGGGTTATTGGGGCAGCTTTTCCTAAACAAGACCACAGATTGGACCCAGTTTCAGAATGCGGTTGTAGCTGGGCACAAAAATAGGCAAGGCCAATTTAGGGTGCGGAAGGAGAAGCAATCAATTTACACATATCCAATTCCTGATTGCATGTGTCCCACTCGTAACTAAGGTAAACAACTTGTGGGTAATATAGTCTCCGGACGTCTAATTTGTACCCCTGAAAAATGGAAAATTTTCAATTTTTTTCCCTGGTGTATTTTATTTATTAGTAGTTCAGTCTTCGCCCCTTTATACATTTTCACCCTAGCAAATCCTTGCTCCGCCACTGAATACTTCTACAATTTTATTTATATCAATGCTCCCATTTGTGACTAATTATTCGAAGGATTTCATTAGACTGACTGTTCTATAGGAGTGTGCCCACCTTTGACAGCAGCAGAAACGAAAATGGCAGAAAACAATGCAGGTCAGGCAAATTTCCTTTTCAGGTTACTAAGGGTAAGGGCCATGTACCCATGAGAGCAGCTATTTCAAACGTCAATCTTCTAAGAGACAGGAACTCGGAAGAAGGTAGCGTTCAAAATGTGTCTGGTGATCCTGTATGGAGAAGTCCTGTTCGACGACCGAAGAAATCCTCGGGAAAGGAGTTTGGTTTGTAACTCTGAGTGAAGGCGTTCAAGAAACTCTTGATCTATTTCCGCCACACTATATAAAGTACCCATATTTTATAGCCCTAGGTAAAAGTAGGCACGACCGCATGAACAATTGAATAGTAAAAATTCATTAAAAGTGATGAAGTATTTTAGACTTTGATGAGCAGCTCAATATAGAGTTCAGCTTCAAAATGCAGGACAGTAATTTTGCCAATTTTATTGAAGAAGTGTGATACTAATGTCTTCTTGTAATAAGAATTAGTTATAATTTTTCAGACTTGACCTAAAACTCTCCCTCCCCTCTAAAAAAAACCTAGCCTTTACCAATCAATTCTGGGGATTTGGTCTATGCGTAATTCAAGGCTGTTTGAAGAGGAAATGCGTGAACCGGAGGTCACGATCATGGGATTCATCTGTTTAGTGCAGGATTACAGTGGCTATGCGAACAAGATGGGCTGTAGATTAGGCGAGAGACAGGAGGTGGGAAGCGCGGGGTGGCCGCGGCCGGAAATGGATGTCGTTAAAATCAATACGGACGCGGCTGTCTTTGAGGATGGTACGGTGGGGCTGGGTGTGGTTGCAAGGGTTTATCTGGGTCGGGTTTTGATGGTGGCGAGTAAAAGGGTGTGTGCGGGGGGGCTGTTGAGGTGGCGGAAGCCAAAGCTGTGGCCTATGGGTTGGAGAGGGCATATAGCAGCGGGTTGGGGCAATGTGTGCTGGAGTCGGATGCCCTTCAGGTGGTTCGGGCGGTGAACAATAAGCTGCTGCTACGGAGCCCATTCGGTTTATGTGTCCAGGAAATTGGTGAATTGTCAGCTATTCTTCTTTATAGAAGGCTCGATCATGTGCGACGGAACGGTAATTTTGTAGCTCATATGTGTGCTAGATTGTGTGAGAGTGAAGGGGAAGAACGAGTTTTTTTAAACAATTTTCCTATTTCCGTCCTTAATTTGGCGGAAATTGATCTAATATAATTCTGTTTTCCTTGCAAAAAAATCAATTCTGGGGATTTCATCGACCATTGATCGATGATAATCCCCCATAAAACTTTATTTATCAATTTTTACTATGAAACTTTACGAATTAATCAATAAAGGTCTCCATTTTAGTGAGATCCGTTCGTTTCTCTATATTTTCGAGGTTTTTTCAGTTCTTGTTATCTAGGTTGAAAATATAGATAAGAGCGTCTTGGTCGTTTCTTATATGGTGAAAATGCGGAAGATCGGTTTCGTAATAGATCGTTATATGGTATGACCTATGTTGTCGATTTGTTGGTTGCACTCAATTTGGTCAGAGGAAATCGTCTCTCGTCAAGGCTCAATATCCTACGATCCTCCTGTAGGACGTGCTTTGAATCCATTCAAGTTTACAGATCTTTCTTTGAAAAAAATTTTATTTTATTTGATTCTAGTCGAGTTGTATCCAGTCAAATTACATATATGTTGTAGATGTCGTATAACTATTTATTAAGGGACGTGCTTTTTCACATACGGATTTTACTCTTTCACATACGACTTTTACAATTTTACCCTTGTTATTTTTTCCTTCATACACCCACTTGAGTTTTTTCCTCTCCTTTATTTCACCCCTCGGCCCTCCCTAAGTCCCTTTACCTTTCTCCGACAACGCACTCTGTCTGACTTTTACTCCGGTCAAAAAGTAATTCCTATTGATCTTTCATTCAAAAAAAAAAAGAATTAGTTTGTTACTCGTGCAAAAAAATTCCACGGGTTGATTTCAAAGTATAGCATTCAAAATATGTTAATTAATACGATTTGTTAGGGTATAATATTCTGCAAATATGACAAATTACTACCTAATAAGTTCAAAAAATTGTACAGTATATTACTACCTAATATAATTAATTTTGCAACTTACTACCTAAAATCACACAACATCAATCAGTTTGCTACCTTTTTGACGGAAACCGAACTTAAGTTAGTTTTAAATGTTCGGGATAAGTTAAATGACGATTTTACCCTTTCTTAATAAAACATCTTCAACTCTCTCCCTCCCCCGATTAAACTCCATGATTCTGGTTCAACATTCAAATCAATCTCTTTATTATCACTTTCTTCTATCATTCTCTCCATTATTCCAACAACTTTTTTTTCCTGAATTTCTCAATTTCACCCAAAAAAGCAACCAACTTTCTTCTTCCCCCGATTAGACCCTTGAAGACATGTTACTACCGGAAACATTTGAAGATTTAGGGATAAATCTGGGATTTATTGATGAAAATAGAACAAGATTGATGAAAATCTGGGGGAAATGGGTTCTATTGATGAAATAGAACGAGATTGATGAAAGGAGAAATGAGTTTTATTGAAGTAGAAAGGTGTTTTGACGTAGGAAAGATAGGGGAAGGGTAATATGGGTATTAAATTAGGTTTTAAATTTAAACGAGACGAAATAAACTGATTTCGTCATTTTTTAGCAATTTCCGTCATTTTGGTAGTAATCGTGTCAGTTTTTACACTCATTAGATAGTTATTTGAATAATTGAACATATTAGGTAGTAAGATGCAAAATTTTAGACTTATTAGGTAGTAATATGCTAAATAGCCTAATATTCTCAATAAGTATGTTTAATTAACAAATCTATTATAACTTATTATACTTTTTAATTGATCATATTTATTTAGTTCAAATTGGGTCAATAATGTCTTTTATGATATCATAATATCTCTATCATAATATCTCTTTGAGTTAAAATTTGTCTTTCAAATAAGATCGTAACTCGTCAAACTATTAATTTATTAATTAATCATTGTTAACCTTATTTAGTAACCTAACTACATTTCACAATTAAAAACGTGTATTTCCGTTCAACGAATCAACTAATATTATATTATTTTAATAAATAAATAGTTAAAATGTTCTTTTTGATGATATATACATTAGGTACTTAGGTTAGGGAGAGGGGGAATGAGTGGTGATTTGCGAGTAAATCGTGTAGGTAATGGGAGAGATGGTAAGAAACCGTTTTTGTAATATGCATTTTTTATATAAAAGTGTATAAAATATGCAGTATTTTTAATGACGATCATTCTCCTTGCATTTTTTCTAAGGGAGATAAAATTTCAAGATTTTCTTGAACATATTTCAACATTTTACCCTTGTTCCATTTTATGTTTATATATATCAACAATAATCAGTCGAATTTTTATTTTTTTAAGATTATTGTGACTATATTCAGGTCACAACCATGATTTAATACCAAATTTGATATATTCATGAGGTACTAACTTATTTTTTATTTTTTAAAAAGGAACTTCTAATATTTTGTTCTTTAATTTCTTAGTTCATTTACCTTAATTTTTAGTTGTATTTAGTATTTAATATTTAAACTAGTTTTATTCCCGTGCAAAAAATATGCACGGGTTGAGATATATTAATTGATATGACACCGAGGTGATGAAACTTAGCCGAGTTGTAGCATGTCATAAGAAACTAATTAAGAATATTAGCAATAAAAACATACAAAATTGATGACAATTATCTTTTTACTGACTCGTTTCAACTGTAATATACGGAGTAAAATATAAATGTTTTCTCCGTTCATTTGAATTTCATATCTTTTATTAAAATACACTCATATATATTAAACAAACGTATGAAATGCAAGTGAAAGGAGAATTATTAATTTATATGACATAAAATTAATATGAGATTTATAAATATATTTTTATGATTTGTGAGCAATGTATATCTTTCCGACGCTATGTAAACATTAATTTTAGAGAACGAAATATAAGAAAATTTCCTGAATTCAAGTGTCGGAAAGTAGATCAGTTAATTAATGGAAGGAGAGAGAATAATTAAATATATAAACAAAGTGAGGGTTCCACATAAATTAATGTTTTGTCACTCATAAACTTCAACGACCAATAAGAAGCCAATATATTATATTCTTTTTATAGTAAAAGGATTTCTTGGTAAATTGATATTTTACTATCTAATAATGTTAGTAAAATATTGCGATTTTTGTAACATTGATTTATTATCAATTGATGCATTTTTTTACTGTTATTGTAATTTATTATTTATTATTGTAGTAAAATTTGGATTGATTGTATCAATTGGTGTAATTTTTTCTAATTTATTAATGTTGTAAAATTTAGGACGGAATTATTATTGATTTAAATTATTCATTAATATTTACGTAGAACAGCATAAACGTAAAAATTTACGTACAAAACATAAATATATTAGGTTTTACTAATTAATTTCAGATTATTCGTCGGGGATCCGACATTTGCTATTAAAAAAAATCATATGTGCTGATATAGATGCATGAAAATGATGAAATGATCTTGGTTTTTATACAGATAAGATTATTGATTGGGTTGTAATAATTTTTGTGATCTCGTATCACTGATTTTTAATTTAATAGATTTGAAATTTATTTAAAATAGAATAGTCTTGTATTACTTTATTTAGCAATTCCGGTGATTCCAAAAGACGGTGCCATTCGGAAAGGTGTTTCGACACAAGACAGTGTTTTCTTGGAAGGCGTGCATTTTGAAGTTTAAGGCGCCAAAGGAGTTGGTTTCCGAATCTTATCTATCTATATAATTGCAAGATCATTTAGAAGGCTCTAGTTGAGGCACGTTATCAACCCAGTTTTTAATTCATTTTGGTGGGAACCGCAATGTTGTATAATGATTTTAGTTTGAAATAACTACCAGAAATAATAGTTTTATAATTATTACGTAACACTTTTGATCTAAGTTCGTAAACATAAATTTCTACGAAAACTGGTAATATGTATAACATGAACTTAAATATTATATAAGAAAATATAATAATTTTAAATGTCGTTTGTCTAGAATTATTACAGAGCAATTTATACACAATAAATAATTACTATAAACAACAATACCATCTAAAAATAAACAACAATGTCGTTGGTAACTTGATGGTGGTAAAGGGAGATGAGGGAAGGGAGAATACAGTGAAGCAATGACAAAATGACAAGGAAAATATTGTAAAAGACGTATGTGAAAGACTGGAATCTTATCTATATAATTACTGAATCATTTCAGAAGCCCTCGACGCGCCACGTCATCAATGCAATTGTGATTTTTTTTAATTCTCTCAGGTGGGTCCCGCAATTTCTTTTATGAATTTCCTAGGAAATAACCGCCTGAAATTCTAAATATATACCTGATATCGTAGTTTAAGAAATATTACGTAACATTTTTTATATAAATTCGTAAACATGAAATTTTACGAAAAAACTCGTGCAAAATTGTGTAATTCATTTGCACAACTATTTTGATTTTACAAAAATAAACCGTAAATTTTACGTAATGATTAATAGCGGGATTGAATATATCTGTGCATAATTAATAATTTGCACAACTGTTTTAACATTAAAACGGTTTATGGTATTAAAATTTTAGAATAAACTGCAATTTCATTTATGAATTTCCTGAGAAATAACCGTCTGAAATTCTAAATAAATACCTGATAACGTAGTTTAAGAAATATTACGTAACATTTTTTATATAAATTCATAAACATGAAATTTTAATTTCTGGCAAGAGTATACCTGTTAAATATACCGGTGCATTTTTGCAATCGAAAAAAAGCGACAATACTAAATTTAAAAACAAAATTGAGTAAAGTTAAAAAATTCCAATAAATAATTACGATACACAATATATCGATATATTATATCGATGTTCTTAAAAGTATACCGGTCAAATATACCCGTGTATTTTTGCAATCGAAAAAAAGCGACAATATTAAATTAAAAAACAATAAAATAACATAATATTAATATAACAACCAATAATAGTGTACAAGTTTATATGTTTTGCGAAATCAAATCATAAACATAACGGTACAAAATAAACCTTGAAATAACATCTATATCGATTTAAAAAAAACAATAAAAAAATGGATATATAAATACCATTATTATTATCATGTGCATTTTAACGTATTATCAATATAATAGAAATTAAATGCACAATATTCACGTATTATTGACACTATTCGGTAATATTAATTATCCAGCATATTTTTTCTAAGAATATACCCGTGCAATTTTACACGGTTTAACACTAGTTCATATATGTAAAATACGATCCAAAAATAAAAGGTAAACAAATAATCAAAACGTGACTAGATGAACTAAGTATTATTCTATGATTTAAATTGATGGATGGATACCGAAAGCAGCCCAGAGGCCATGAGCCCAGCACAGCAAGACAATGTGGTTGGCCAACACACAAGTTGGCAAAGCAAAATATCCATAACAACCTGTACGGATAACGTCTTATTGGTTTAGTTGATCACATCATACTTACTTCTTTATCCACATTATTAGACCATCCCCAAGTAGAAGGTCGCGTTAATCGGGTCACCAACATTTTTACTCTTAATCTCACCTTAATTATCGTGACCCACTTTTAACCTACTTTCACCCTCCCAAGCAGAAGGTCACGACCTAGGGGCATCAACCCAATTATTTTCCACTCATTTTCCATTTTCCAACATTTTCAATCATTAATTACCTTCTCTACCCCACCAAATAATATAATAAGCCAATAACATTGTGACACGTCAAAGGTCACAAAAGGTCACCAAGAAGGTCACCAACCCATTTCGGGGTCACAAATTGACCCTGCAAATTTCAAGGTCACCAAAATTAATACAAGGTCACCAAAATTAGTGTCTTAATTACGTAATTACGGTGACCCAACAAGGTCGCGACCTCCTTGGCGACCTTGCTTGGGGATGGTCTTAGTACTCCGTATTCTTTAATTTATTCCTTTTTGTTTGGGGACTGTCAAATCTTCACTATATTAATATATAAATATTTCGCGCAATTTTGTACGTCCACATCATCACGTCCATTTTTTAAATTTTTTTATTTTTAAATAAATGTAGGACTTCACCACAAAAAAACATCGAATTAATTTAAGAAAAAACCATTTTGTTAATCCTCTTTATTAAAGTAAGAGTTTTTTGTCTAACACCACCTTTAAAAAACTTTTTCTTCCAAACACCACCTTTAAAAAAATAATTTGTCAAACACCACCTTTAATAATTTTTTTTTTGTCAAACACCACATTTTGGCCAAAGTTTCAGCGATTGTTATGGGATGACTTTCAGTCGAATGTTGAGATAGCAAACGAGGTCGGTTTGAAGTGTTCTTGAACTCGTTGGAAAGGTGGGAGTACATGCTTTCCAACGGTTGTCAACATGGTGGTCAAAAGTGTCCTTATGTGGGGTAGATTGATGTGCAAAGTAAGGCTAGTCACATGGGGTTAATGTAAGTTAAAGTAGGATTTTTTGTGGGTCAATTCACTCCCGTTAAACCACCACTTACAACCAACGACCACCACAGAGAACACAACTGCGACATAGCTTGCCCTCCCCTCAACATACATACCAAATTTCAAACCAAACCAAACATCATAACCCCATTTAAAGACCCTTGAAAACCCCTCTAACAACTCGTTGTAAGCCCAAACTTCTAGCTTTTTCTCTAACCAACCTTACTTTAGACATCAATCTACCCCACATAAGGACACATTTGATCACCGTGTTGACAACCGTTGGAAAAAATGTACTCCCACATTTCCAACGAGTTCAAGAACACTTCAAATCGACCTTGTTTGCTATCTCAACCATTGGCAGAAAGTCCAGAAAGTCACGCTATTACAACCGCTGAAACTTTGGCCAAAATGTGGTGTTTGACAAAAAAAAAATTATTAAAGGTGGTGTTTGACAAATAATTTTTTTAAAGGTGGTGTTTGGAAGAAAAAGTTTTTTAAAGGTGGTGTTAGACAAAAAACCCTTAAAGTAACAACCACATAGCTGAGGTGTCGCTCTGTGGTTGAAAATACATTTTTTAAATTTTTTTAAATAGAGGCCGTACCATGATCTCCGTCATCTTTTTAATTGTTTAGAATTGTTCATGATTAACTTGAATAACTCGATTAAAACAACTATAATTATAATTAGGTTATTTCATAGGAATAATCCTACCTATACCTCATCTTCTCATATTAATCCCTACTAACGATTAACTGAGAATAATCCAACCTATAACCTCAATTTTCTTTCATTGAACTTTGATTATTTTTAAACTCTTATTATCGCTAGGCCACCACGTCATCTTCACTTAATTTTTGTACATTAAGAAGGAAAAACAAAAACTAAGTCAAGGTGACGTGCTTGTTTACCGATAATAAGAGTTTAAAAATAGACAAAGTTCAATGAAAGAAAATTGAGGTTATAGGTTGGATTATTCTCAGTTAATCGTTAGTAGGGATTAATATGAGAAGATGGGGTATAGGTTGGATTATTCCTATGAAATAACCCTTATAAGTATTACATATCGACTAACTGGGATACGAACATGATTTAATAGCCAAAAAATCAACGAAACAAATTTGCCAAATTTTGAAGTCTAAAAGACCGGTATAAAAATTGTCTTAAATTAAATTAAATATTTTGGTTTTGAAATTAATGTAAACAAAAATGTGAAATTTATAACCAAAAAATAGGGAAATGTCTACAAAACGAAAATAAAATAGATACAAATTTGTTTCTCTGGAAAAAAAATCTTGGATTACCTTATTATTGATAACTATGTCAGTAGATTTACGTAGTTCAAAGAGTTATGAGGAAACGCTCACATAGATAAGGTTCAAATTAATTAAAAATATTAAAATGCATAAAATGAGAAAAATAAAAACAAAAAGATAAATAAAATAAATAGAGCCATAAAAAATAGAAAAATAAAAATAATCCAAAAAATGTTAATGCAAAATACGTATATAAATAGTATCAATCAATTGAAAAAGTCAGGAATTGTCATATTACTTTAAGCACGAACGCGTTAATGACTTGATGGTATGGAGTCTATGGACCTTTGAAATTAAAAGAACAAGTCTTCTATGAATGGTTAAAAACAAGAAAAACAAAATTAGGAAAAGGGAGATCGAGTGAGAGATATAAACCTTTTGTTTTTAATATAATTAATTTAATATACTTTTTAAACTATTTTTAAACATAATATAATTATAATAATAACAAATTGCACTGGTACGATCTAATAAGTGAAAATTTTAGCATGCAATAGCAAAATCGAGTAAAATACAATATATTAAATTTATGAAATTGATAATTCATTTATAATTGTATTTGTATTTTAAAGTATTAAAATCAATACTTTCTTCGTTGAGTTGTATACGTTGAGTTGTATTTGTTCATATCTTTAGTTACATATTACTAAAGTTCATAAAAATTTGATATTCATATTGTAATCGGTAAGACAATTTAAACAGGATCTCAAATGGCTATCGTTTATGTAATATACTAGAATTTATATTGAAGATTCTCTCCACTCATGATTAGTGCCCAAAAAGCAAACATATACAATTCAGTACAATAGAGAAAAGAGAAATTTAATTATTATTTCAAAATATAATATATAAGTGTTTTTAATGATTATAGATGATGAAATTTAGCTAAAATAAATACTACATTGATCAAACTTTCCATTTTATACATTTTATATTCACGTCAAACATAGACTTATTTTTCACCCATCAGGTCAAGCGGGGGGATCAGATCAAATTGACCACTGAAGCTAATCAGTCATGTGAAGTTAGGGTTAATTGGGTCACATATTAAGATTCCGAATGTTAACCCTATAAACTAATATAAAAAAGGTTTGGTAAAGTCGAGTTTACGAGTTAGATTAAATTTCAACACGTTTACTTATACAATATTGACTACATGTTGCTTGATAATGAGTAAAAAATGATATCATTCAAACATATGTTGATAAAACATCTTCAATAGGGTTATTGTGTATGATTTCTTAAATAAATGACATAAATGGTAACAAAACTCATAATTCAAAACTAAAATTTTGATGTAACTTGAATTAAAAGTTAAATCATTTCTTTTTACACTATCTTAACAATGCTAAAATAGCATACCCGTGCAATTTGCACGGGTTTAAGACTAGTAAAATTTCATTGAATAATCAGTACAAAATTTCAATGAACCACCATCTTCAATTCTATTTACGTTGCATAAATAATACAATATCAAAATGCAAAATTCCCAATAGTTCACATAATCTATCAATAATAAAAAAAATGAACAAAAAACATTATTAGACCATGAAAATATATGTGATAAAAGAATGTTGAAACAAATAACGTTGTTATATTATTTTACAAGTTTTTTTAACTCTCACATTTTGAACCTCATAACAGCCATTTTTCGAGATATTACTAAATTTGAGTAATTTTTTTTGAATAGTAATAAATAGTTTTCAATAAAAAATTGTTAATAAATAGTACTTCCTCCATTTTTATATAATACTTCCTCCATTTTTATCCAAATACAAGATTTGCTTTTTGTACATTATTCACCAATCAACTTTCAATCTCATTTTTCTCTCAATACGTAAGAAAAAATATATTCATGTGGGGTCTTGTTTAATTCGTCTTTACGAGTACATTGATAATATATAACTTTTATAATTTTTACAAATACGTAGTTAAAGATATGAAGCACGCAAAACTTGCGTTGGCAAACGTGAATAAAGCAAATCTTGTATTTGGACAAAAATGGAGGAAGTATACCCATTTTATTAAAATACTACACTCATATATTCAACAAATGGGAACATTATATAAAAACGGAGGATAATACTATTTCTTCACGAATTTAAAGCATGTGCAAATTGAATATAAAATATACATGATTTTTGGTTTAATATTTTTAAATATTAATGGCTATATCGATATTCTTAAAACTATATCGTGTCATTTTACACCGATTTACTATTTTAATTATTTCCTTATTCTAATGTCCAAGTCTCCGTCTATGTTTACTATTTTTCCTACACATTTCACGCCCAAACTTTAGTCACATCTATCCAACTTTTGAACCAAAATAATCTTAGAAATATTATTTTGTTCTTCCGCGTTACCGTACTTTTTTATACCTAATATTTTATAATATTTTATTTGGTGAATTAGTTTTAGGTATAAGAAGGACGGTATTCCGGAGAACAAATAAATATTACATAAATTCTCATTTGTGACGCCAATATCCGTCGTAAGCTTGCGATGAGTCAAATAAGATTTATTTGGGGACATAAAAACAAAGCATTTGTGATTCTCTGTGCACATTTATTGTTGTCTTATCTAAACAAATATATATACTTAATCCATCGCAAACTTATTACGAATATACTCGTCACAAAGAAGAATTATTGTTTTCAATAAGGTTGGTGTGAAATTGTCAATGGTGTCTCTTCAATTTACCTCTGGGACAATGTGATGTGAAATTCTGCAAGGTTTGATGGTGTCCTTTTAATTCACCTTTGGGATAGTGGGACGTAAAAATTTAAAAACAATAATTTTTTTTGTGACGGTATATCCGTTACAAGTTTGCAACGAGTTAAGTATTAGTTAGGGATATTCTACATGGTACCTTTTAGTATTTTGACTTTCTACATGGTATCCCTACACATTTTAAAACATACATGATACCCCTAATTGTTGTCATTATCACTACGCGTACCCCTAAACTTTATTTTCCGTCAATTAAACTCATTTTAAAGCTTTAAATGATAACTTGAACGCGTAAGGAAGCTTGTCATTTATTATCACATGACATAAGGACTCTATTAGGCTCAAAATAGTTATTTACTTGGTTTACATGGTCCATGTGGTGGTGCGAGAATGCATGGCCCCGAGAATGCATGGCCATGTGGTGGTGCGAGAATGCATGGCCCCGAGAATTAACCCCTCGTCAGTCGTCACCCAAAAAAACAGTTATATATTTTCATATTGAAGCGTAGTTAATAGTTTATTATTTTCGTTTTTGTTAAATGTTTTTGATAAATATTTTGTGGACCGTCTTTCATGTGCAAGTAAATTTATTTTATATTTTGTACAAGCTAAATTAGTAATATTTCTTTTTATCTAGCTCAATAAATAAATATTAATTGTCTATTTTTGTTTTATCAAAGTGTCTTGTTTGGAAGGATACTATCCTCACAAGGTAAAGACGGATATGTCTCTCTCACAATCACACAATTAAGAACACAAGTGGGAGGAAATAGAGCATTTCATAGTTATTTTCACTTGTATATTGTGAAAGTGTCACTATCTATTTTTAGTTCGTAACAAATAGTACTCGTCTTCAATCTGACATATCTAAAAAGTTGCTCTCTGTGTGTAAAAAAAGAAAAATGTAATGGAGGATTGTTTGGCTAGGTAACACCGAAACGGACACAGACACGGACACGGGACATGGCATCCCATGAAATTTAGGACACGAGACAGGAATTTAAATATAATAAAATATATATATCTTATGATTACAAATAACGTATAATTTTATTTTTTTCATGTATTTGAAGTTAAATCTAAATAAGTTAAGGTACAATTCGACCTTTATTATAACTAATTCTCAGTTTTCAATCAAACTCATCTAATCGATTTTTTTTAAAATTTTATTACTCATCTAAATTATAATATATTTAGCTATGTGTTCAACGAGTGTAGGATTTTCGAATGTCGAACATAAAACGACTAATTGAAAGAAGTGTTCGTACCATCTAACTGTTTGGTATTGTGTGAAGGCAGGTTGAGGCAAAGAAAGTAGATCGTTGTACGTCAAGCAGGCAGTGTCACACAAGGACGTAGGCGCAAAGGCTAAACGTGCTGTCATCCGCCAAATGTACGGCTCTGCCTTGGTCATCTTGCCCAATCACAACATTACTCTCTACCTTTTTAGCTACTCGACCACTCCCTTTCTTCCTTACTTGAAGTAGCCACTAAGCTATTTTTAGTGGACATCTCTTTTTGCTGCTCTTTGGAGTTTCTACCCATGTTCAACCAACATCTTTATGGGATTACTCCCTACTTTCGATTAATTCAGAGGAAAAATGGACTACTCACAATATAAGAGAGATTTTATTCTAAAATTAATACTACTCCATTTTAATTCATTCGATACATTTGCTTTTTGTACACTATTCACAAGCTGACCTTTAATTTTAATTTTCTCTCAATACGTAAGAAAAAACATATTCATGTGGGATCTTGTTTAATTCGTCTTTACGAGTACATTGAAAATATATAATTTTTATAATTTTTACAAATACGTAGCTAAAGATATTAACCACGTAAAACGTGCATTGACAAACGTGAAAAAGCAAAGGTATCAAATGGATAAAAATGGAGGGAGTAATTCACAATTAGGAGGAGTAGCCCCTTGATTACAAAGTGGTGTAATTTCTCATTTTCTAACAATGCAGGACACTCACTTGTGGGTGGTTTATATTCTAAAACGGACTCTCACACGAATGTCCTTTGAGCTTAAAGGGTGATTAATGTACAGTCTCTTCTATACCATGTGTTGAAACTCACTCATAAGATATTGCGGCTCAAAGACTTTGAACTCGAGACATTTGGTCACACTTGAGGCTCAAAGACTTTGAACTCGAGACATTTGGTCACACTTGCTCTAATACCGTGTTAAAAAGATCATTTCAACCAAAATGTTAAAGTGACGATCGAGGCTCAATCAATATTTAGTATCATAAAACACCCGTTCAATGAATCACTACAACAAAAAAGGCCAAAGAAACCTGTTGAAAAAGGCCATAGACTATAAACAGATGTCTAGGTCATAGGTGTCTTTGGTTAAGAAACCCGTTGGAGGAACTGGTATCTTAACTAAGAGTTAAAGAGACAGACTTGTTTTTATTAATAACATGTCCGGTGTCTTTGGCATATATCTATGACACCACTCTCCGGTGTCTTTGGCATGCAATGGGATTCGAACCCACGACCACAAGGAGGATATTTAATGGCTGTACCATTGAGCCACATATATTTACTGTAGATTTATTGGGATAACATTTAATTATCTACTATTTATCAATATTTGGGGTCGCAAAAAACCGTCTTTTAAACAATTTTTTTTTTTTAAGTTTGGGGTAGCGGCTGCTACCCCTTGCTCTAAGGTGAGTTCGCCCCTGTCTATGACACCACTCTCATTTACACCCGGTGTCTTTGATATATTTAAGTAGATATTGATAATTATTATTTAAAGAATGTGTTAGGCGGTGGATTATAGAGGTATGCTTGTATTACTCGGTGAATCTAGTAGAATTAATTAAACAATATATTATTTAAGATTAATTTATTATTATTAGTTATTAAATAAATTGTAAATTAATATATAGGAAACCAGATTCTGGAGGACAGGTTTCTTAGTTATTAAATAAATTGAAAATTAATATATAGGAAACCGTATTTGAATGACAGGTTTCTTAGTTATTAAATAAATTGAAAATTAATATATAGGAAACCGGATTTTGGAGGACAGGTTTCTTAGTTATTAAATAAATTGAAAATTAAAATATAGGAAACCGGATTCTGAAGGACAAGTTTCTTATTTAAACATTGCAAACTTGTTATATTAAATCACCGGTGTCTTACGTTAAGAAATCTGTTAGAAAAAAAACATGTGTCTTATAATTGATGTCTTAGGCCTTTTTTTGTAGTAGTGAATGCTCTTTGGGCTAATATCGTAAAAAAACAATTTTATATAAATTTAATATAAAACAATTTTATAAAAATTTATTATGAAACAAATCTTGTAAGTACTCATTAATAGGATTGTATAAGTATATTAGTATAGAACTACCTTATAAATAATAAATCTCGCTCAAAATCATCACAAGTTTGAGACCTTTCACAAGTTAGACCCCACTCTCCCAGACTCCCACTTGTTTTTCCAATTGTCGTTACTTTAAGAGGGCGTTTGTTTCGCCCATGGATATGAGTTTGGAATCAGAAATCATACTTGGGTGGTATGAGATTTGAACTCCATACCCAATACCTTGTATGATTGTATCTTTCAATTGTGAGTGGTATGAGTTCGAAATTAAGTTAGAGTTGAAATATGAAAAATTCAATACTTAAAATAATAATTTCAACATATAAAATCATGAAAATAAAGATTTTATCAAATAATTATATAAAATGTTTAGTTACAATATGTCTTAATATTTATTTGTCACATTTTTTTTATTGCAGCTCGATACCCATGGGCCATGGGTATCAATCTCATACCCCTCCTTGGACATGAGTAACTAATATCTTATGGGTTTGAGGTATAAACATGAAAGTTGAAACTCTCAAATTTGTTAAAGAAACACATGATATGAGTTTGACTCATTTCAAACTTATACTTTATACCTTTTATTTTTGAACCAAACACCCCTTAATAAGCGTGAGAGGTTATAAGCTAGTGACTAGAGATGGCAATGGATCCCGGATCCTACCCAGATCCACCAGACCCTATACCCAAGGGTAGGATATGGATCCCATTATTTTAGATCCTTAGGATCCGGATCGGACCCATATCCTTATACGAGTACGAGGGTCGGATCTGGATCCCACCACTAAGATCCAGATCCTACCCTTAGACCCTCTTTTAATTTTTATTAGGGTAATTTTGGATAGATTCGACCGTTCAGAGGTAGATCATGGAAACAAGCAATGAAGTATTAGTGTTTATTTTGTTTGGACATTTTGTTTTATTATGAATTGTTGGAATTATAATTATTTAGTGGTTTATAAACGTTATTTGTAAGTTGCTATAAGACTTTTTAATACTTTGTACACTCTTTTTATTTCTTTTAGACTATGATTTTTAAACCAGTGAAGTTAATATAAGGTAATTCGACAAAAACATCGTCTCTAATTGACAAGTAAAAGTGAAATAGTGTATAATAGTGACTTGGTGCGGTTTCATTTGAATGTATCGTTGGAGATTGACGGATCTGGATTTTATCCAGATCCTACCCAGATCCTTAGGATGCGGATATGGATCTACAAATTTCAGACCCTGAGGATAAGGGTAGGATCTGGATATACCATTTTAAAATGGATCTGGATCTGGATCCTATAGGATCCTGTCCAGATCCTACCCATTGCCATCTCTACTAGTGACCATTACAAATGAGAATTTATGCCTTATGAAACCAACTCATGAACTTCGATAATTATCCTGTGCGATGATTGTTCCCATGTTTTATTGCAAAACGTGACCATTTATTGATCAATAATAATCTTTTCTGGGTAAATAATAATTAACACAAATTCTCACTGGATAAGGTCACTATCCGTTACAAACTAAAAACTGATAGTGACCCTTTCACAACGTGCAAGTAGGGATGTCAATGGGGCGGGGCGGGTGCGGAGGGGGGTCAACCCGCGCCCGCCCCGCGAAATTTTAATGCATACCCGCGCCCGCCCCGCGACCCGCGGCGGGTGGAACTATTCAAAACCATCCCCGCCCCGCGGGGACCCGCGGTTGACCCGCCTATCTCCTCAAGAAATGTAAATCTTAAATTTAAAATATACTTATCGTACTACTTATACAAATAAGTTTTCGCAAAATGCTTTAACATTCAATTAACTAGAGTCCGTGAAGCCATAAAACGGTTTTACATACAAATATACCACCAAAAACATGCACAAACACCAGCCGAAAGCCCAAATTCTGACAGAGTACTAGAAGAGTAAACAAAATTACACAACAAATACTCTTCAATTTTTCATCTACAGTTTCTTCAGCTCCGTTTGTTTTATCAGTTTGGGAAAATGAGAATTTAGGGGAATTTGGGTAGTTAGTGAATGACATGAATGTAGTGATAACGATTTACGAATAATTATAGTTTATTGCCTTATTGGACTGGGGAAGTGGGTAGTCTGGGTTAGTGGGTTATTTTACTTATTTACTTGTTTGGGCATGGGGAAGTGGGTAGCTGGGTATGATAGATTTAATTTATTAAAAGTTTTTTTTTTATTATTTTAAGTTATATTTATATTATCTTATTATTCTTATACGGAGTATATTACTATTAGATATTATTATTTATTAGGTGGGTATAAGCGGGGCGGGGACATGTGGGGCGGGGCGAGCGGGGTGGGTGTGGGGTGGGGTGGGTATGGGGCGGGTCTCATGTGAAACCCGCACCCGCCCCGCGACCCGCGACGAATGATGCTTTTGAAATCCATCCCCGCCCCACGACCCGCCAAATTATTACCCACACCCACCCCACGTGGGGCGGGTGCGGGGCGAGACCCGCCAAGACCCGCCCCATTGACATCCCTACGTGCAAGTGACAATATCCATAGGTGTTCCATTTTTTTCCCATTTCCCTCCCATTTATCTTATTATAAAAGAGAAATATTTGTTTTCAACTTGTCACAAATACTTAAAATACTTTGAATATTTAACCAAAAACGTTTCCTAATTACAAAAAGTGATCACTTGTATAGCGGTCGTACAATGAAACGGTTGCACCCGGAAATTTGTTTATCACACTTGACACCTAACACTACCCTTACAAAAAATGTAGCACTGAAAACAAGAAATCGGAATCTTATACTAAATCACATGCAAGATCCTATAGAGCTACACCCGTGTTTGTCTGTCTCTAAACTCTATAGTAAAGTAAAAGACAATTTAATGAGCAATGTAAACCAGTCTTGAAATGACAAGTACAAGTACGTATTTAGTTAGTTTAGTCTAGAGAACAACTTGCCTATACTTCACGCACAAATTCATAAACATTTGTGACGGGCTTATCCGTCGCAGCAAGTTTGCGATGGATTAAATAATACCAATATAGGTAGATAAGACAAAAGTTTAGTGCATTAGGAGTAGCAATCTATTTTGTCCTATTTAGCAACTTGATTAGTATTTGACCCGTTATAAACTTGTGACGGACATATCCGTCACAAGGGAGACTTACTCTACTTCACAAGTATATACGTGCCACCCATTGCTTACAAAACTTCTATGCAATTCACCAACTTTTCTTAACAATTTTGTGTTCATGTGATTTCATAAGGCCAAATGTGTCAATTCACTTGATTTTAAGCCCATTATTTTATTCCAGTTCAGTTCATTTTGGATTAAGTCAATTCAGATCGGGTGGTTATGGATAGGGTCACCTCATGTCGGGGAAACATTTGCTCAATTAAGAATATAAGATTCACATTAAGTCTAAATCAAATCATGTCTAATTGAATTTTTGATGTATAAAGTAATTTTAAATCGCTTTCAAATTTCGGTCTAGTTTTATTTGGTCAGTACATGTGGCTTGATGAACACCTAATTCACGTTTTAAACTCCTATGTCCTATCCCCACAAACTTGTCCTATTTTTTAAATTTTGTCCTATGCTCCTTTGGAAAGGAAAACAATTTAACGAATATTCTCTTTATTTTTGAGTATATTTTTTTTTTTGCATTTAATTGTTTTTTTGGTGCTAAGGGGCAAGCCCCATTACAACAAAATAATTAAATAGCTACTAAACGAGGGAAAGCAACTCTTAATAAGTCTACGATCGAATGTCGTCTGGTGGATCTTCAAGGAAGGAGACGGTACTTGTTGATTCAACACCAGCATTAGCAAGCCAATCTGCTGCTCTTTTGCTTCACGAAAAACTTGTTCAATTTTCACTTTCCATCCTTCTAAACTGATAAGATTTATACATCGTTGGACGAGTGGACGAAGACTGCTTGCATAGAAGTGTTTTAAGCAATGGGTGGCACGTACATACTTGTGAAGTATGGGAAGACAAGGTGCAAATTCATCCAATCTCTCTCTATCAAAGTCATTGCAAGCAGTCAATAAGCACATTAGATCGCGTCGCCTACGTTGAAGATTCAATCACAAATTCAAACCTTCAAGGGAGATTCAAGTCATAGCGACCTTCCCACGAAATCAAATTTACAACACACGTAGAGTAATCAAAGTTGCCTACAGTGCACCCTCACGTGCACCTCGTACACGTACCCCTACGGCATACTAAAATTAGAGGATACATTAGAGATTGTACACGTACTTTTAATATTTAATTTTAGAATAAGACGATCTCACACCGTGAGACGGTTCATTTTAAAAAAAAGTTTGCGCACTTAATATTAGTAAATGAATTTCTTTTTAAAAAATGGGACAATCTCATGGTATGAGACCGTCTCACGCAATAGTTATTGTATTTTAACTTATGCATTGAGAAGAAATCAAAATTAAATTCTTATTGTGAATAACGTGTAAAATTAAAAGTGATAGTTTGAATATGAATCGAGAAGATATTATAAAAAAAAAATATCTGGATGGAAGATATTGAAAATCATTTAAAAAAAGAAATAAAGACATCCAAATCAATGAACATATAACCAAATCTGATTTGTGAGAAGACTTGACTCTAGAAAAGCAGTAAACTATAGTAAAAGCAAGCAAGTCACAAACAACTCTCATTTTTCAAATAAGTAATCAACATCAACAATACCTTAAACTTAAACAGCCTTCCAAGTAAATTAGAAGAAAAGTAGAAATCCCACTTACCCACTTTTATGTTTTATGTATCCCCTCCCTCCATACTCACATATATCTCGATACTATACTACTAGTCTACTACTACAAAAGAGTACCTTATCTAACTTAGTTCAAACAAATTCCGAACACGTCTTGGCCTAGTAGTTAAGACGGAAGCAATATTACAGGTTCCAGGTTCCTAATTTAGAAAAAGAGAAGAGAAGAGATGGGGATATTACATGATGATGTCGTAGTAATGAGTCCACCTGATAAAGAAGGAGATCCAACTCTAATTACTGTTAATTGTCCTGATAAACTTGGTTTAGGCTGTGATCTTTCCCATATCCTCCTCTCCTTTGCCTTGTGCATTACTAGAGTTGGTAACTCTTCTTTTCCATTTCACTACATTTTTCAAACTTATTTCGTCTAATCTACACTTATCTACTAACTACCAATTTTTGCTTTTTGTTTTTTATTTTTCAAAATTGTGGTGGGTGTTTCTTGATTAATTGCTTTTTGCTAATCCAATTATTATGTATTAAGATTAAGGTATTCTTATTGTGAAAGATGAAACTATATATTATTGCAAAAGAATTGAGTGTGTTTGACTAATTAAAATGAATTTGACACATTCACTAACAAACTAATCGACTCTTTCCGTCTTTCTCATTTGTTTACGTTTGATTTTAACCCAAAGGCAACGGTGGGAGAGTAGGGAATCATTTGTGAAAATAAAAAAAACGTAAAGAATGAATGAAATAACCCAAGTTGAATAGGTAAACAAATGACTATACCACGTTTACACAGCAGTCTGGTCTGCAATGATTTACGACTTATTTTACGGATTTTTCTAATCAAAACTGTACGGTTATATTGCAGATTTTGCAACAGATGGGAAGTGGTGTTACATAGTAATGTGGGTAATAGGTAAAGAAACAACAAGATGGGGTTTGGTGAAGAAGAGATTGGTGGCAGCATGTCCAACTTGTTCTTCAGCTTCTGGAATTTCTTATTACAGGGAGGAATTACAACACCCACCTAAACCTCCTAATGTTTTCTTATTGAAGTTTTGCTGCCATGATCGAATGGGCCTTTTACATGGTATTCTCATCTTCTTTGGTTTTGCTAAATTTTACTAGTTTGTTCCCGTCATTTGTTTACCTTTGTTTAAAATTGCCCCACGAAAAGAAAAGGCAAAGGTAAACAACTGACTGCGACTCTGCGACAGTAAGATTAACACATTAACCTGAATATATTCGTGTGTGTTTCATTTACTTGGTTTTTATATGTTCGATATCCTTGGAGATGCTTGTTGAGTTGTTGATTTCATGTTTATAAAGTTATGGATGTATGAAGTAGCGTTTTGTTCCCGTAACTTGTTTTATTGTATATTTGTATAGCAGTATCAGATCTTTATTTGGGACTAAAAATCATATAAATAGTTCTGATCAGAATATCAGATATCGAAATCCCAAGAATACATCTTGTAGCAGTCTTGGGCAAGGTAATCCTATCGCAGAACAGTGCATCTTGTACCAGTCTTAACTCTTCGCCTTGCAACATCATATTGTAGGACCGTCTTACCTAATTTTTGGTACATCTTCCATCCATCCTAATTGGTTGAAACAGTAAAGAAAATGATTTATTGTTTTGTGCAATTTCGCGGGATTTGTCTGTGATCTTAGCAGCCTATATTACCGTTTTGTTCACTCTACACCGTTTGTTTGGATTAGGCTTCTCTATTTGATTCTGATTCTCTTCGACTTGGTCTTTTCCATGGCAGATGTAACTGAAGTGCTGTGTGAACTTGAGCTTTATATACAGAGGGTTAAGGTATCTACAACTCCGGATGGGAAAGTATTGGACATTTTTTTCATCACTGACACCAGGTTCAGTAATTTCTCATGTTTTGTTTTCCCCTCTTATGTAATAGCAGAGCCATCTCGTGACACGCGACTTATGTGAACTTTAATGTACTATTGTACCGATTTTGTACCTATTCGCTTAGATCTTGTGATATTATTGCTTAAATGGTTGAATTTCCCTTTTATGTTTTTAGAGGAGAGATGCCCGCCCTTTCATGAGATATTTCATTGTTGACATACATTGTCTAAACAAGGGAAAGGAAAAGATATTATGCAGATCAAGGGTTTGTTAGAAACAAATATACCTGTGTAAATTATGTGGACCTCTCATATTACCGCACATACCTATATCCTCGACACTTGAACTAGGTATGGCACTTGGACACTTTGTATAAGCCAAAACGTGAGGATTTCTAATAAACTAGGAGTGTTTGACACTTGGAAGTCTTCTAACCGAGCATGAGTAACATAGCTCAATCTGGATGTCGAATTAGATGCCGTTCAGTAAGGTAGCATTCATGTATAAGTTAGCAAGGACCTGAACTTCTGAAGAGAAAATATAGTGATTAGTCTTAGTATCATGTCTGCCGTAGATAGAATAGGATAGTGCTAGGTGAAAGGCTAACACTAAATTGTAAATTTGTAAATGTTTTTCAGGGAACTAATGCATACGAAAAGGAGGCAGGAGGATACAAAGGAGCATTTACGAGTTGTTCTGGGGGATGAAGTTGTTTGTGACATAGAAGAAGTTGACATTGAAGTTACTGGTTTTTCTCAAGCATCTACATTCCTTCGCTCTGCGATCACAGATGAAGCTTTCAATTTTGAAAACCCTGACAAAGACGGAATTTGCAATTCTGTCTCGATGGATAATTCTCTTAGTCCATCGCATACACTTATCCAAATTGTTTGCCGAGACTACAATGGTCTTCTTTACGACCTTATGAGGACGCTTAAGGACTATAACATCCAGGTAAGCAAAATAATATGAATACTGTTATGATGTGAAATTCTGGTGAGACTATTAGAGTATTCTGGATGTTTTCTATTTCCAGCAAAGCCGAGGGCTAGCCTTTTTGTTTTGGCCCAGGACTGCTAGGAATAAAGCGAAATGGCTTAATAAACTCTGTTTGCATTTCTTATATATTGAAGCAGCAGTCAATTGATGCCATTGTCACCATAAATTTTGTTACAAGTCATTTGAAACCGTCTTTTTGAGTTTTCAGCTGAAAGCATTGCTATTGTGGAAACAGATAGCATATGGCCGGGGCACCACAAAGCAGAATGGAAACTGTGAGGTAGATTTGTTTGTTGTACAAGCTGATGGAAAGAAGATAGTGGACTCTAACAAGCAAAGCGCCTTATGCTCTCGCCTTTCTAATGAACTTATTCAACCTCTTAAAGTTGCTGTGGTCAGTAGGGGCCCTGATACAGAGCTGTTGGTTGCCAACCCGGTGGAATTATCTGGAAGAGGCAGGCCTCTAGTTATTTATCATGTGACCCTTGCTTTGAAGAGCCTCAACATATGCGTCTTTTCGGTACTAACCCTAATCATCTTATCATACTCTTTACATCTCATGTATACTTTATGCCTTTAACATGTTTGGATAATAGTGCTTAAGCTGTGCATTTTAGAATGTTTAGATAAGACTGCTTTACTAAGCACTCATATGCCCATTTCCTGTTCATTTCCATTTCCAATTCCAGTTCCATTTCCACTAGAGTGACACATTATTGAAGGAGGAAAACAGCTCTCCAAAATGTCCGTGCACTAAATTTCAGTACGCCCTCTCACCAACATATCTTGACTCTACACAAAGGATAGGGAATTTTAAATGCATCATCTTGGACAAGCTGGTTCGGACATACTCAAAATCAGCATTCTCTGTCTTGATGATGTTTTCTTACTGCAAAAACCAAATTTTACTCTTCTGTTAAAAATGTTGCTGTGAATTTTCTGAACAATGCCTTTGTTCTAGTGAAACATTTAAATGACTCACGTGGTGGATGTGTACATCTCTTCAGGCTGAGATTGGAAGACACAATATTGAACACCGGGAATGTGAAGTTTACCGATTCTTGCTCAATGAAGGCGACTGCATCTCAGTTCCGAGGGAAAACATCGAAAAAACCGTCTGGAATACATTGATGGGTTGGGAGTAACGACTAACGACTACCATGTCTACCATTGTAGCATGATCATCTCAACTGTGTCTTACATGTAAAGTATATGATTAACCAACCGAGTTCTGACTCCTACAATGTACACTTCTTAGTAAGGTTATGTGAGTTATGTGGCAACTGCTTCAAGAAGAGAGATCAGAGCAGTGAAGATTAGAGTTTGGTGGAGCTGGAGATTATCGGGTGTCATAGCCAGAATAGTGTAAATAGGGTATGGATCGAGTACCATCAAATGGATCTTTATGCACCAGTAAGTGTAAATCATAGTGGAGGCTCAATGCAGTCAGCTGTATCAGAGTATAATGTACTGAATGTTTTATGTTTGTAGACTTTGTACATCTTAAAGATTAACTTTACTCTTAAAAATATAATTTTCATACCAAGTGGGGGTTTGAAGAGGGGTCCATGTTTAAAGGTTTGAAAGTTAGCAACCCAGCTAAATGGTTTTTTTGTTGTTGTGACGAGGGAACCGCACCTGCTATTATTGGTATGCATTAATATCACGTATACAAGGTAAGTCATCCGAGGATGACAAACTCAAAATTTAGAAGGCATTGACTCATACCATAATTATTCCACATAATTGCTTTGGAGAGTTTGAACTTGTGTCTCTTGGAAATTTTACGTATTCAACCATTGAAGTTTTTGTTAAAATGGAGTCAAAAATCAAACTATTTACCAAAATAGCGCTGATTTCAAACTATTTACCGAAAATGGGTCCACGTCATCAATTTCGATTTTTAAATTTTTTTTTTTTGAAATTCAAGACTTGTCGCTGTATGGGACAACGACATGTGCTTACGTGTTTCGAGATTTGCCGAGCTAACTTCGTCATGTCCGTTCTCCTTACTCCGACCACCAAATAATGAAATACGACCACCGTCCTCATCTTCTCACTTCCCTTATCGTATTCGGATTGTTGTTTGAGCTATTTGCTCCATGGTTTGCGTAAAAAACGACTCCTAATATGGCCGCTCACAAACAATTTCGGTATCGAAATATTGAGAAATTGGTCTCTTATTGGTGTTTTGATATGGTTCTTAAAACCAAAAACTTTCCTCCCTGTTTCCTCAAAAACTCAAAACCCTAATTCTATTTGTGCCGCCGCCTTCACCAACCGAACACTTCCCCCTTCTCCCCCTACCGATCGCCGGAGATGGGCCTTTCCTTTGGTTCATCTCCGGCGATCCACCACATTTAACCCTCTTTTGACCCCTTTCGCGGATTTTGCCCATTTTGTTCTCGCGTCGGGTCGGTCTCGTCTGTCTGGTGCCGTTTGTGGTTGTTGTCTCAACTAAGGGTCTTATTTCGCTATGAATCTTTGTCCTGTCGCCGGAAACTTGACATGCAATCTTCGATCGTATGAAAAGAAAGCCTCGCTTTGCTGCTCGAGATGCAACACAATTCAAGGTTTTCTGCATCTGTATCACATTTTTGTAAACCTTCTTCTCTATAGTGCTTGGGGCTCTTTTCAAATCCTGCTTTATGGCAAGAGGCCCATCAAAGATAGAATTTCTCTCTCTTTCTAATCGATATGTAAAGTAAGAAAGTCCGGATCTTTGAACAATACGAAAGTAGTGCCCTTGAGTTATAAGTTGGGTCAGTTTTAAAAAGTTTTTTTAGAAAAAGGGGCTCCCCCTCTTCTACCTTGGTTTTGACCTTTTGGTGATCCCCCCTTTTCCCCCACCTCTTGGTCTTTAGTCGTTGTGGGTCTAGTTTGGGATCGATTGGTGATCCCCCCATTTTCCCCACCAATCGGTCCTTTGTCTTTGTCAGTTTTGTGGTTAAGCTTATCTCTCCGGGTTTATTTCGGACCGTTTGGTGATCCCCCCCCCCCACTCCCCCCACCATTCGGCCCATTGTCCTGTGTGTTTTTTTGTTGGTTTTGCATGTAAAACGGTGGTCCTGGGAGGGTTCGTTTGGTGACATGAGTGTCCTTTGAATTGGTTGGTTTGTTGTGTTTTGTCGGGCTATGGGTGAGTTTGGTATCCGTCCTGTTTGGGATGGTGTGAGGTCTCGGGTTTGGGGTTCTTTCAGTTTGTTAGGTGTGTGGTAGGGTCGAGTAGGGTTTGGTTGTGTTTTTTGGTTGGCTCGGATGCGGTGGTCTCAAGTCCTTTTAATGGTTTTTTCTGGTTTATTGTGTTGTAAAGTAAGTGTCCTTTCTTGGATATTTTGGGTGTTCTGGCCCTGTATCCTCGAGGCTTTTTTAGGTAAAATAAATGGGTCCTATGAAGATTGGTGTCTGGTTCAAGTTGGATCCGTCGGTCGACGGTGCTTCAATGCATTATTGGACAGAAGATTGGCCGCTGAGAATCCTTTGAGGCAGGTTGTGCTTTTGCTGGGTTTGTTGATCCGTCGTACTTGTGACGGTAGAGTTCGTTCGTCTTGGTGTAGGAGGACACGCTCCGCCGGAGGCAGCCTGTTGTCTGTCATCCACCTTTCCTTTGTACGCTCTTGTGGCGTAAGTGCACCATGCCCTCGTTATTCCGCACCTCACAAGTATCGGACGTCTTCAGGAAATGTTAGCTTCCGGCATAACAACGATAAGGAGACTTGCGTCCACTATTTCGTAGTCCACCGACTTGTGTTTTCTATTCGACATGGTCTTTTGCTACTGTTTACTACTTGTTTTGTCGTTTTGTTTATTTATAAGTGTACTAAGGGCGTAGTTTACCTGGACTCTTTGTAATACGCCTTATTTACCGTTGTCAAAAAAAAAAAAAAAGATATGGTTCTTATAGAAAGTCTTGACAACAGAATTAGTGAAGAATTCATCATCAGAAGTAAGATACTGTCCTTGATTCCTTGCCCAATTCACGTGCCGTTTCTTTCCTCCATAGTTCTCGTAGTTATTTGACATGCTCATTATCAATTTTATACCATATCGTCTTGCTCCGCCATCACAAAATCTAGGCCCTGCAACATATTTTTCGAACAATATAAATAATCCCAAGTTCGCATTATCTACCAGAGTACCAGACTCAGTTTCGGGTTTGAGTTGTAATTATAATGCTGTCTATATTCATCTGAATTTTATACGTTTGTGAGTTGTGACGATTTCCTGAGTGTAATAGAGAATTAAGCATGAAAGTTTGAAAGATGATGATGGTTTTAAAGAATGTGAACCTTGAAGGTTTGCTCATTGTAGTAGCCAGGAGAGACTTGAAGAGTGCGATCAACTCCATCGTTGAAAGCCCAAGTTCGAGCTAGAGTGAAGCTTAATGACCTTTGTGGAGTACAAGACAAGCAATAAGAGATCAACCTGCAAGTATCAAAACATCAATAAGAGACCAATTTCTCAATATTTCGATATCGAAATTGTTTGTGAACGACCATATTAGGAGTCGTTTTTTGTGTAAAACATGGAGCAAATAGCTCAAACAACAATCCGAATACGATAAGGGAAGTGAGGAGATGAGAATGGTGGTCGTATTTCATTATTTGGTGGTCGGAGTAAGGAGAACGGACATGACGAAATTATCTCGGCAATTCTCGAAACACGCAAGTAAGTAACATGTCGCTGTCCCACACAGCGACAAGTTTTGAATTTCTGAAAAAAAAATTAAAAAATCGGAATTGATGACGTGGGCCCATTTCCGGTAAATAGTTTGAAATCAGCGCTATTTTGGTAAATAGTTTGGTTTCGACCCCATTTTAGCAAAAACTTCTTCAACCATTAGACTTCACCCTCGCGAGTTACTCAGCTAAATGTTAGACTTCTTCCTAAATGAAAAGACTTGCCGCATGTCTTCCAGTGAGGGTAACCCCGTGGATTGGGCTTACATGGTACGTGGTGGTTAGCATGTTATTGTTGCGTATGCCGGTTAGCATGTTATTGTTGCGTATGCTGGTTAGCATGTTATTGTTGCGCGTGCCCGCCCGGGGAGGATTAAACCTTCTCGTCATACAAAAAAATTAAGATTTTTTGTTAAGTGATTAATGGAGTACAAACGGTCTTTTTCTTAATAAAGTTTCGAAAATTAAGTACCACTAGTCTATGTTGAGTAGCAATACTTTCCCAGGTATCAGTGTATCACCCTTCATTGTATTTGTATGTCGTTTTCCTCCAAATGTCTCTTATTAAAAAGAAGTCAATCGGGCTTGCGTTACCCCAACTCCTACACGTCACTAAAAAGGATTGTTTTGATCAAACAATTGTTTGTCATATCCAAATCATATGCTTCTGCAAAATTTCGAAAATGAGGAAAAGAAACATGAAGCAATTAAGCAATAAACAAAAACTAGCGTAACACCCGTGAAAATTCACGGGTTGTTCAATTTTAGTTTGCACGGGAAATCATTAATTAAAATTGTTAGATATACTAATAATATATGTGTTGTATATGTAAATACTTTAAAGAAAAATAAAAAAGTATATCTATAACATAAGATATATAAGAACATGTTGACATTAAAAGTTTGACGTATAACTTGAAAAACGTAAAATATAATTAAAAAAATGTAAACTTATAACTTTCCAATAAAATGAGTTTTAGTAATAGAATAGAAAAAGATATAAGGGATGAAAAAGATTAAGTGAGATAAAATAAGATTTAGGAAAGAGAAAGAATAAAAGATAAATAAGGTAAAAAAGAGAAATTTAAGTAATTATATGGTTGGAATATTAATTAATAAGTTGATATTTAATGAAAGCTGACATGGTTGTTATTATTCACGTTATTGGCCGAAAAAAACTGAAATTATGAGGTTGAATGTGAGAGCTCTATTAACCTAATTCTGAAACCGGGTTGCGCCACCTCAGCAGTTTTACATTTTGCTTTTATATATATAATGAATAATGATGGAACACAGTCTCGCAAGCAATTAAGCAATCAAATCAGCATTTTAAAAAAAAAATTTAACAAATATAATCTCAATTATCACTTCTCTTCTCAAAATAATCTCAACTATCAACAATCCCGCAATAATCACAACTTTCATATCACCTTTCTCAAAATAATCCCAACTATCACTATTTTTCTCAAAATAATCTCAAGTATTAATATTTCCGCAATAATCATAACCTTTCTGAAGACTTACCAATCACACTAAACTATTTGTATAATATTTTCGTAGAGACCGGGATAACAAGTACATCCCGGGCAACCAAAAAAATATTCCTTACTTTCTTTGATTGCCCGAAATATACTTGTTATTCCGGTCTCTATGGTTGCTCCAGAGTCCGCTTTTAGTATCGGGGGTCGAGTCTAGATTCATTCCGTACATGTTTGTCTCCAAGAATGGTGGAGGCATACGCTAATAGACCGAATATGAAAATATTTGTAAGATAATCTGGTGATAAATTCAAGTATAAACTTAGTTTTACCATAGTTAGTCAGAATATCTATGAATCTTTTCATATTCGATTTATTAACGTGTGCCTTAGTACACTTTAAAAAAAACCGTTGGGTTTTTCTAAGGCACATGATAAGAAGTCAAATATGGAAAGATTTTTAAGATTATTTCACTTATTATGGTAAATATAAATTTTAACTTTAATTTATCATGATATATTCTGAATAATATTTCCTTACTTAGCTTCTTATTATTTTTAAGGGCACATGTTAAAAAATCCGTTATTATAAATATAATATAATATATCGATATTAATATTTTAATAAAATTCTTGATTTATTTTTAGCAATGCGTCGAGTCTAAATTAATTGGTTAGTTTGACTTCCGGCTGTGCGTAGATAATTTTAGTCTTGACCTTAAAAAAAAGGGGTTGGACAACTTGGATTAGAATTTGTGAGGTTTACTGACAATCTACATACATATGGTGTACTCCGTTTAGGAGTAGGATTAACTGATTACAAGTGCTCTTCATAAATAGTATTATGCCTTTTAATGAAGATGATTCTCAATTAAAAATTAAAAAGTCATAATTGAAAGAGCAACGAGGTATAAATAAATAGAAGAAGACGGGAGAAAATTAAGAAAATTAATTGTAAGAGGGCGAGGTGATTGGAAAATTTAATAACGGTGGTGCTGCGCGACTGTGTTCCTTGTAAAATTGGTCTGAGATTAGAGTAGTACTCCAAATGGAGGAATCAGATAAGAGGAGAGAGAGGATCAAGGCAATGAGAGCTGCTGCTGCTGCTGCAGATACTTCATCACAACAAGAAGAAGAAGAAACCCTAATAAACACCTATACTCCTCTTGCAAATCCACTTGTTGATTCCCCAAACCAATTACCAGCACCACCACCATTACCCAGGTTCGATTTCTACACCGATCCTTTAGCCTCTTTCTCCTCCCACAAACCCCTTCGTCCTCCTTCTGGTACTTTCTTCCTTTTCCCTTTTTTATTAAAGTATTTGTTTCAATCAAAGCTCACGTCTTTTCTTAGAATCAATTAGCCTCTACGCAACTGTAGGAATCGTCGTCCATGGATATTGTATACTATTATCTTGTCTTTTATTCTATATTTCAACAGTATGATTGCAGGATGTCAGCCTTGTAGGGTATATATACAATTAATTAATTATACACATACTAATTGTTTCGTCAAAAATAGTTATAGTTAGTTAACATATGAAGGGTTGCAATGAACATTGCAACATGTATATAAAATTATAAATTCATAGACTAGTAGTTATAGTTAGTTAACATATGAAGGGTTGTGTTGCGTTATAATGCTGCTGCAATGCATTTTTTAGTGCTGTTAGTCGTCGGAATTTATTTGCTCAGCTTTAACCGCTATGCTTCATTCTAGGGTGCTTCCCATGGCATCCCTTTTATTGACATCTAAATTTCTTAAACTACTCCATATAATGGATTTGCCATCCCTTTCCTAATAACCATGTTTAACATCAAATTTAAATATACTCCGTAGTAATGTATGAATAAAGAGTCTTTTTTGGTATATAATACTCCCTATTTTCTGTCTTCAAAGGAATTCACTTCAGGTCTTGAATTTTTAGTATTTATGGTATATAATACTCCCTATCACTTGGGACTTTGGAGAAAGTTTGCAGTTTCTTCTCCGTAGATTATCATCTGGGTGCAACACCTTTATTTACAGTTACTTTGCTGTAGAACTGTTGAATTGTTGATTACTCGGGTGGATGATTTTTTCATTTTACTAAAAATGCTGAACTTTTGCAATAAAAATGTTAATACCTCACTATTTTCAATTTAGCGCCAAGAAACTCTGAAATGTCCCAGCCTGTTGCTCATCAGTTCCACAACAGTTATGCGCAGCAGCAGTATATTCATCAAGGTGGAGTACCCTATTATAACCCCAGCACTACTGCAAGACCAGTGGGAGGCAGGAGTGCATATCATGGCCACCAAGTTAGAAGCCCTGGCCCAGCAACTGGTCCAATGGGGTTCAGGAGCCCTTTTCCTGTGCACCAAGGTATCTTCGACATCTGGAATAAGCTCTCTGTCACTTTAAAGTTCAATAATTTTGTAATGGTTGCCAGTTTGCTGACAACTACATTACTTTTGCAGGGAGCCCTAGTTTCAGCCCTTCACCTTACAATGCTCCACAGTATCATAATAATCCTAGCCCTGGATTAGGACGTGGTGGCAGTGCGTATCCGGAGCATCAAGGTACTTCTATGGTATTTATTTGATTGGTATAAAAAAGATGGTTTCCTGTTAATACATACGGGAAGGTGTAGCTCACTTGTTTTATGTTTAATTGTGAAGGTGGCCCAAACTTGAGACCTCACGCACAAGGAAGGGGTCAATGGCCTAACAATAGTCCAAGCCCTCACACACAAGGAAGGGGTCAATGGCCTAACAATAATCCAAGCCCTCACACACAAGGAAGGGGTCAATGGCCTAACAATAGTCCAAGCCCTAGTTCAGGAAGAGGAATGGGGGAGTCGGATGGACCAGGGTACTCTGGAGGGAGAGGACGAGGTAATGCTTATGAAGGCCGCTCGCGATCTTACTTTGACAAATCCATGGTAGAAGACCCATGGGCATTCTTAGAACCTGTTATCTGGCAGTCAGATGATGATGGGAGATTCTTCAACAGTTGGGGATCTGTTAAAATGACTTCCTCCAGTGCAAAATATGAACCTCACGGAAACCACAGATCTTTTAGGAGGGATTCGTCTGCGAAAAAAGCTCGGCTATCTTATACGTGCAGTAAAACAAGCAGTGAGCCAAGTCTTGCTGAATTTTTGGCTGCCGCTGCTGACGAAGCAGATGGGGATAACTTGTGATGCATTAAGGCTGAGGCTTCAGTGTGGCATAAACTTAGTTTGACAAACAATGGATTCAGCACTGTAGCTTATTTGTATACTGCTAATGTTTCAACAATGGCCGGAGTAACTCGTGTTGGTGCAGCAAAGAGAGACGATCTTTCCAGATGCAAAATCCTGGGATGTTACCCCTAGTCATTGTTGGAAGTAGTTAGTTCCAACAGTCCTCAATGAGTCGTGTTTTTTTAATCTTCTAAGCATTAGAAGGCTCGCATAGTATTTTCATTTGAAACGCAGGTAGTATAATTTTTTAATTATTTTTGAGTTTTTTGTCGTAACACCTAATATTTACACCGTTATCGAAATAATACCTAAAGTTATTTTTTTTTTGCCCAACAACCCCTAACATTTTCTGTTTTTTGTCTAATAACACCAAAATCAGTTTTCCGTCAAAAAAAGTCAAGATTCCGTCTTGACTAACGGTCAAATTGAAATGACGCTTCTTTCTTTTCCCCTGATTGATGTATTTCTTTACCCTCTTCATCATTATTTTCCAAACTCAATTTCCCCTTTTGCTAAGTTCCCTTCAATTAAACTTAATTTCTCTCAAATTAAATCCTTATATGTAACCTCCTCCTTAGTTATTTAATTCCTCAACTAGTTTTTGTGACCCGTGCAATGCACGAGATATTCTATGTTTGCTTAGAATTTTGATGTATATTTTTATTTATAAAATTGAACGTCAATGTTTAAAGATAAATGTATAACAAATTTTTTCACAAATTAAAATCTATAGTACAAGACAATTACAATTTATAATGCAAGACAATTACGTTTTTTTGTAAAAACTATAAATAGTTTGAATTACGAAAACAAATTATTTTTTTGTTAATTACAAAAACAAATAATATATGAACAAATCATCTAAAATTTGCACCTCAAACTTTCCAACTCATTAACTTAAAATATGCGCTCTTATTTTCGAGTATATATTTTAATACATGTTTGAACTCATTAACTACACCACATGAAAAACATGAATTCAAATATACAAAAAAACGATTATAAAAACCAACATAACAAACATAAATATATTTTATTGCACATCGTCAACGCAACAACAACAACACTCAACAATAATTCTTAATATACTCACTATCATCAATTAATTAAATTAAACCATAGAATATAATCTACTACATAGAAACTCATGGACAATAAATATTAAATTATAAAGTGAATATAAACTATTATAGGTACTTTAGCTTTTATAGACATACATAACCATAAATTCTTATATTTATTTTTAATTTTAGTTTATTTTCTGTTATTATTAAATTAGATAATTGAATGTCAAGAAACTTAAGAGGTGAATTAAATAGCAAATAATGCTAATGAAAATTATGAGTGTTAAGTAATATAAAGAGTTTTAATTAATTTATTAACATATTATATTACAAAAATTAATTAAATAAGAAGAGCTTTTTAATTAATTTGGTGGGTGTTAAGTATTATGAAGAGTTCTAATTAATTTATTACCATGTTTAATTAAGAAAATGAATTAAATAGGAAAAAATGTTAATAAAAATGGTAGGTGAAAAGAAATATGCAGAGTGATACGTGCCTATATTACGCATTTTATTTATACTTTCGGCACGTATTTCTATGCATTTTCGTGACTTTTAGTTGCTATTGCTTCCGAAATGGTTTACTTGGCATTTCTATGTTTTAAATGTAGGAATATGCGGAAGTGAGCAAAACCGAACTTTAATCGTCCTCTGGAAGCTATTTTGAGTGTTCACGCGAAGTAAGGATCCGAACTCCTAGCCAAGTGGTGCGTATAAGCCAATTTAAAGCTGGAACGTACAGGAATAGGTCGACCGACCTACTCAAGAGGTCGACCGACCGGCGCGTAGGATTTAAAAGGCCTGACAACAGCATAAGAGGTCGACCGACCCACATATGAGGTCGACCGACCTGGCGACAGATTCCACGATTTTTATTTCGGCTTTACTCTTTTAATCTTGTAATTAGGAGTCTATTTAAGGACGCCTAAACTTCATAATCAGGTTAAGCAGTCCATATTAGTCAAAAATCCATAGTTAGAGAGAGGATTTCCCCAAGCTTTCATCTTTGTTCTTAATTTCCAATTAAGTTTTGTAAGTTTGCTACAATTTAATCTTTCCTTGTTAATTAACCTTGTTGTTCATCTTATTGTTGTTATTCAATCCATGTTTTTATCTTTTGAATTCTCATCTTTAATTATGTTAATTCCTTTAATGTTCTTCAATTTTGTTATTGTTAGTTTTATGATTAAGATTATGCATAGCTAATTCTTGTGATTAGGAATTAGGGGAACCATGGCCAAGACTTGATTTTGATAGTTTTATGATTAAATTACCAATCCCCCATTGTTGTTGGTGAACTAATATTGAAAGATTGTTAGGATTAGTTTAACAACAACTTTGGGATTGCCCTATGAACGAAAGTTTAGTGCTTTTCTAGGAACCCTAAGACCGTAAGGATTGGGTAGAATATTGACCTAAAGGTTTATTCTTTGTTCCTTGGGGTTATGTTACTTGGTTATTTTACCCTTTATTGACTTGCCCTAGCCATGGGGAACCGAAGTTCCTAATCTCCTTTCTACCTTATTTTAATATTCTTGTTATTTTGCTCTCTTAGTTGTTAGTCCCAATCTTAAATCAAACCCCTTTCTTTTTGGTTACTTTCAATAGGCTTTGAATTCACAAACATAATTAACCTTGTCTCTCTGTGGTTCGACCCTTGACTTATCCTGTCTAGTTTAAGCTGAGGTTTTATAAATCTTATCTTTGACACCCCTCAACGACGGGTGTCAAATTTTGGCGCCGTTGCCGGGGAGACGGTATAATTTTGTTTGTAGATTTTCAGTTTATTTTTTCTTGTCTTAAGGAACTTAGGTTCCTTAAGACCGTTGCTTACCTTTTCTTCTAGTGTTGTTTTTGCATATTAGAAGACAGGTTTTTGAGAGGAAGGCTTGAGTACTCTCATTCTTAGACATTGATACTATTTATGACCACGTACAACCAAAGGTCCAGGATTTACCAAAGGGGTTCACCTTGCCTACTCCTACCACTAGTTCCTTCGAGCTCCACCCGAACTACATCATTCTGGTGGAGCGGAATCAATTTTCTGGTCTACCCGGCGAGGATCCGTTGAAGCATGTTGTGACATTCACGGATTATTGCTGTTCCATACACATACCTGCCGGGGTGACTCAGGATGAGGTGAAGGCAATGATGTTCCTTTATTCATTGAAGGATGCTGCGAGAGATTGGTACCGTTACCTTGATAGGGTAGCTGAGAAGGTTACGGATTGGGCTTCCTTGGGATTGGCTTTCTACAAAAAATACTTCCCTCTTGCGAAGGCCAATGACTTGAGAAGCCAAATTACTAACTTTCAACAAGGACCGGATGAAGGATTTTGTGAAGCATGGGGTCGGTTCAAGAAATTGGTCCGTTCTATCCCTCACCATGGTTTTCCTCAATGGTACTTGTGTAACCAATTTTACAACGATCTCTACGATGATTATAAGGTGATTCTTGATGCGGCCGCCAATGGAAGATTCCAGAACAATACCAACCATATGAAGGGTTGGAACACCATTGAAGACATGGCGGTGCATAGGGCCGAATTTGGGAGTTCACGTGGGAATTCGCGAAGGTTGAATGTGGAGATGGATAGAGTTTTAGCTCTGGAGACAACCGTTGAAGCCCGTTTTGAAAAGCTTGAGGCAACCCAGCTGAAGCTTGAAAGTGCGAACCTAGTTACTACGGTTGACAACACGGGTGCGACTGCGGAGTTGAGAGAACTTGTTCATGCTCTAATGAAACAAGTTTTGGAAATGGAAAAGACTCAAGTGGCTTCTATGAAGACTTTTGAAAGCCAATTAGCAATCTTAGCTGCTAATCAGATTGCTAGCTCTCCGGTCAGTTGTGAGAGTTCCATGGAGACATTAAATGCTATAAATCTTAGGAGTGGTCGTGCTTATGAGGGACCAACCCCAAAGGATGATTATGCCGCAGTTCAGGACGAAGAAATTGATCCCGTGCACAGGTCAGGAGGTCGACCGACCACAACATCAGGTCGACCGACTTCGACACCTGACGTGAGATTAGTTTCTACAAAACAGAAAAATTCCGATAATACAGCGTCTGGTCGACCGACCGCTATACCAGGTTGACCGACCAGGGTTCCTGAGAAAATTGCGATTTCTAACCCTGAATCGTTGGATCCTTCCTTAATTCAAGACCTCACTGAGATTCTACAGCTGAAAAAGCCAAAGGTTGCTGATCCTTCGGCTAGTGTTACCGTTCCGTATCCCGAACGATTGAAGAATTCCAAAGAAGATCGGAAATTAGGTAAGTTTTTGGAGATGGTGAAGAATCTTGAGGTAACCATCCCTTTCACTGACTTAATTACCCAGGTACCTTCTTATGCTAAATTTATGAAAGATATCTTGAGTCGTAAGAGAAAATTTCAGGACGAAGGTGCTATTGCTTTTGTGGAGGAATGTTATGTTCTTTCACAAAATAATATAGCACCCAAGTTGAAAGACCCAGGTAGTTTTTCTATCCCTTGTACTATAGGTAATCATGTTATAGGGAAAGCCCTTTGTGATCTAGGGGCTAGTGTCAGTGTTATGCCTTATTCTGTTTGTGAAAGACTTAACTTAGGTAGACTTAAAGTCACCAATATCACATTACAGATGGCTGATAGATCAACCCAAAGACCATTAGGGGTCTTAGAGGATGTCCCAGTTAGAGTGGGAAAGTTCTTTATTCCTGTTGATTTCGTTGTTTTAGACATTGCTGAGGATAGTCAAATACCTATTATTTTAGGTAGGCCATTTTTACACACAGCTGGGGCTGTAATAGATGTCAAACACGGGATCATTACTGTAGAGGTTGGAGATGACACTATCGAGTTTAGTCTTGCCCATAAGGCAACTACTCTTACTGATGATACTTGTTGCTCCATTGATATTATAGACAGGAATGTTATCCATAACTGGAGGGAATCCTTGACCAAGGATCCCTTAGATGATTTGACAGTTTTGGATAAGTGTGCAGGTAATCCAGCCGAGGATGCTGAAGAGCTGGATATGATGGAAGCAGAGATAGAAGAATATGAGCTTACTGAGGAAGAAGATGAGAAGCTCATAAGCTTGGCTAATGCTAATCTGGTAAACATGTGTTATTCCATTAGTACTGATTATGTTCAGGCCGTTGAGGTAAAGGTACCAGAGCGTAAGCCACTTCCTCCTAATCTTAAATATGTTTTCCTAGATGATACTGAGCAATACCATGCAATTGTTAGTTCTAAACTCGACCCTAACCAACTTTCTGCCTTAATGACTGTTCTCAAAAAGAATAGGAAAGCTTTAGGTTATTCTTTGGATGACATTAAGGGCATCAGTCCTGATGTTTGCATGGATAGGATAGAGTTAGAGGAAGGGTATAAGCCCTATAGACAGGGTCAACGTAAGTTGAATCCTAAGATGCAGGAAGTAGTTATGGCTGAGGTAATGAAACTTCTTGATGCAGGTATTATCTATTCAGTTGACAACTCCAAGTGGGTTAGTCCGGTTCAGGTGGTTCCTAAGAAAGGAGGAACCACTGTGGTTAAAAATGATAAAAATGAATTAATACCCACTAGAGTAGTAACAGGGTGGCGGATGTGCATAGATTATAGACAGTTAAATGCTGCCACCAAGAAGGACCATTTCCCCCTTCCTTTTGTTGACCAAATGACTGAAAGACTTGCTTCTAATAAATTCTTCTGTTTTCTAGATGGTTATTCAGGTTTTTTCCAGATTCCTATCCATCCTGATGATCAGAGTAAGACTACTTTTACATGCCCACAAGGTGTTTTTGCATACCGCAAAATGCCTTTTGGGTTGTGTAATGCTCCTGCCACCTTTCAAAGATGTATGATGGGTATCTTTTCTGACTTTATAGAAAACATCATGGAGGTATTTATGGATGATTTTTCTGTTTATGGTAATGCGTTTGATCAGTGCTTAACTAATCTTGATAAAGTCTTGCAGCGATGTATTGATGTAAACCTTGTCTTAAACTGGGAAAAGTGTCAGTTTATGGTCACTGAAGGGGTATTGTTAGGGCATCTAATATCTGATAAAGGTATACATGTAGATAAAGCAAAAGTGCAGGTCATTGAGCAATTACCCCCTCCTGTTAATGTTAAGGGGGTGAGAAGTTTCTTAGGACATGCAGGTTTTTACCGGCGTTTCATTAAAGACTTTTCTAAGATTGCTAAACCACTCACACAATTGCTCCTTAAGGATGTTGTCTTTGACTTTACTGATGAGTGCCTTTCAGCTTTTAACAGGTTGAAGGAAGCTTTGGTCTCAGCACCAATCATCCAGCCACCAGTTTGGGATCTGTGGGGAATAAAGCATGTATTCACCCTAAAACGTGAAGGATTATAACGAATTTTACAGTCGTGAATATAGTCATAAGATAAATAAAAACATGAAAAAGAATTCAACCTTTGGTCCTTGTGCTTATGGCCTAAGAACAGGAATTAAAGTAAATTCCATCCTATAACTTGCACCCAAGACTTGATTGAGATGATGCCGCGTGTGCTAGAAAAATACTCTCCAATTGCCTTGCAATATGGGGAGAGCTTTTGTGAGGTTTTTGATGTGAGATCTGAGTTTTGGGAAAATAATGTTCTCAAAACCCTAATTCTTGAGATTGTTAATTACCAGTCACAGACAAAAGGAGAAGGACTCTCCTTATGTAGTACTTATGGGTCGGCCGAATTGGGTGGGTGAGAGTGGGCTTTCTCCACTCTTACCTTATTCCTTTGCGTGATTCGACCCGTTTTGCTAAATATTATTCGCGGGTATTTATTATAAATCGTATACATGTTATCAGATATTAGTGCAGTCGATGTATTAATAATGGTCTGATAAAATTACGATATTGTATAATTACCCAAATTAATATAACCGTTTATATTAATACGCGAATACTATATTTAATTAAATATAACCGTTTATATTTAATATACGAATTAATCATGTAATCCGTATTAGCTAAAATTATTTAATCCGTATGGGGAAATTGATAATCACTACCAACATAAGTACCCATTTTCACAATCACTACCTACTTAATAAAACCTTCGTAATCACTACCCTAAAACTAACTCCGTCAACAAAATCAATACCAAATGGCCGGTCTCTTGAATTTAAAAATAAAATGACCAGTTTACCCTTATTCTAAATAACTCCTCAAGTGCTCTATCAATTCAAAAATCGACCAAAAGTGCAGAAACCCCAAATTCACCAAATTAGGGCTTCAATTTTCCCCAATTTCGTCCCAATCATTGTGCATTCTTCATCTTTTCGATTGCTTTCTTCATCAAACCCAGGTAATTGATTACTTTCTCTTGTTTAATTACGATTTTTAGCAGTTTTAAGTAGTTATAATTTCGTCTTCTTCCATTTATAATTTCCAGATTAATGGAAGGAAAGGGGACTGCGTTTTATGGGAGGGGGAAGAAAGAAGAAGAGTTAAATAACAGGGAAAGGGGTAGTTTAGGTATAAAAAATATAACTTTAGGAGGGAAATTTAAATTTCACGTCTTTAATGAGGTTTTCCGGCCATTTGGTATTGATTTTGTTGACGGAGTTAGTTTTAGGGTAGTGATTACGAAGGTTTTATTAAGTAGGTAGTGATTGTGAAAATGGGTACTTATGTTGGTAGTGATTATCAATTTCCCCAATCCGTATTTAAATAATAATCTCAACATCTTATTGACTAATTTAATAGTCAATACCTCTGACTAACTGCTTAGTCGTATCCGGCATAAATGTGACTGTATTTTCATACCTTCACATCTCTCAAACGTGTCCTATAGGTGTGACGTATAGGGACCAGTTGATCACCGCCATCCGTATGACAATAACGTCAAACTTATCTAGCAAGCCAACCGTTATTGATAAACGTGGATCAACTGATAATAATACTGAAGTATGCCCTTGTGATCCTTAAAGAGATTTAATAAGTCATTGTACTTAATTGTCAAGGACACCAGCCCCAACAATCTCCCACTTGTCCGTACAAGGGTATGTGCAATGACGTTATCACACTACATGTGGAGGACACAAGCTCCAACAAACTCTCACTTGTCCGTACAAGTGTAGGTGCGATAACCGATTCTCATATCCTTTTAAAATTTCTCCCACTCAATGTAAGACAATTTGCAAATCCGCATTCGCAAAGGTCGTATCTCACAAGCGATCTGTATCAAGAGTGGTTTCCCCGACTAGAGAGTAACTTAACTGATAAAACGAATCTGTATTCGAGCATGGCCATGCATTTCAGTTACTACTCCTCGAGTGGCCCTGAGAAATGATAAAATCCTGATAAGGGTTTGGATATTTCCCTCAACTCGAATCCTGCCGATATCGCGCAACATGAAATAACCCAGAAAAAATCCTCTTGGCCCCTGTTACGATGACCGTGGGAAAGAAACCAAAGTTACCCAAAATATGCTTTAATCTCAAGAGACAGTTGAAAGTCAAAAGACTCGACTCTAAGGAACACTATGGAAGTCCTATCCACGACCTGACACCCAATGTTATAAAACATTTAGGACTCCATAACGTTGTCACGGGGTGTCCTACGAGATATCCGTATAACTCGCCTTTGTGATTGGTCAGTCAGCCGTGTGACTTATGGCTCGTTGAACCCACCATCAACCAACGTCACAAAATGATTACCTGAGTTATCAGCTCAAGTGGGTAATCAAGGATTAAAACGATGTAATGTTATTCAGTTCACTTTGTGGTGTTCAAAATTGGCGTACAATTCCACATGAAAAACAAAACATTATATATCATAACAATGAGGTTGAATAGAGTACACGAGAACATGAATTATTACATGAATTCATAAAAGAGTACTACAACTTAGGAACACATCTAATTCCCATGGAATGAATGTGCCCTTCATGCTTATCACGTGGTAATGCTTTTGTGAGAGGATCAGCTATGTTGTCATCCGTAGCGATCTTATCAATGAATATCTTCTTTTACGTGGACTCAGTTGTAGAATCTGCTGTAACACTCTGTTTAGAACTTTTCCAGCTGACAGCAGCGCCATTAAGAGTAAAAACGAATCCAGACTAAGATTTCGAGTCGTCTCGATCCGTTTGGAAGCTAGCATCTGCATAACCCGTGGCGCAGAGCGTCGAGTCGCCTCCATAAGTCAATCCCCAATATTTAGTCCTCCATAGGTACTTAAGAATGGTTTTCACGGCCATCCAGTGTTGTTCACCTGGATGAGCTTGGAATCGACTTGTCATACTCAATGCATATGCAACGTCTGGACGTGTGCATATCATGGCATACATGATCGATCCTATTGCCGAAGCATAAAGAATCCGACTCATGCGCTCTTTCTCTTCCAATGTCTTAGCTTCTTGAGGCTTGCTCAAGTGAAGCCCAGTAGTCATAGGAAGGAACCCTTTCTTGGAGTTCGTCATGCTGAATCTCTCTAGAATCTTATCTATGTAAGACTCCTGACTGATAGACAACATCCGTCGTGATCTATCCCTGTAGATACGGATGCCCAAAATTCTTTGTGCCTCTCCCAAATATTTCATCTGGAAATGGTTTTTCAACCATGCTTTAATCGAAGAAAGGAGAGGTATGTCATTCCCAATCAAGAGTATGTCATCGACATACAGTATTAGGAAGACAATCTTGCTCCCACTTGACTTGATATAGAGACATGGTTCCTCGACTGATCGAACGAATCCATTCTCTTTTATCACTTGGTCGAAGCGATGATTCCAACTCCGCGATGCTTGCTTAAGTCCATAGATGGAACGCTTAAGCTTGCAAACCTTCTTAGGATGTTCTGGATCAATAAAACCCTCGGGTTGTACCATGTACAACTCTTCCTCCAAATAACCGTTTAAGAAGGCGGTTTTAACGTCCATTTGCCATATTTCATAGTCATGAAATGCGGCTATCGCTAAGATAATCCGAATGGAACGTAGCATGACTACGGGTGCAAAGATCTCATCGTAGTGCAAGCCTGGCACTTGGGTGAAACCTTTAGCAACTAGTCTTGCCTTATGGATATCTTGTTTACCTTCCACGGCATGCTTTATTTTGTAAAGCCATTTGCATTGAAGGGGGCGTACCTTTGCAGGTAGGTCCACAAGATCCCACACGTTGTTCTCATACATGGAGTCCATCTCGGATTGCATGGCTTCTAGCCATAGCTTTGAGTCAGAACTGGTCATGGCACCTTTATAGGTTGAGGGTTCATTACCCTCTAGGAGTAAGACGTCATCCATATCATGTTCCTCGACCATACCAATGTATCTGTCCGGAGGAATGAAGACTCTTCCCGACCTCCTAGGTTCCTCAGGAATATCTACCGCAGCCTCGGTTGAAGGAACTGTTTCCTCCAATGGTTGCTCGGTAGTTGGTTCTTGAACCTCTGATAAATCGAAGGTTCTATTACTCGACTTGTTCTCGAGAAATTCTTTCTCTAAGAACGTCGCACTTAGGGTTGTTAATGAGACGAGACAGCTCGCGAGCAACTCGAGATCGGCTCGGTCAAAGCTCGGTCAAAGCTCGGCTCGTGTGAGCTCGGCTCGAGCTCGGGCTCGACTCGAGAGCTTAACGAGTCAAGCCGAGCAAAGGCTGGCTCTACTCGAAAAGCTCGCGAGCGGCTCGAACATTTGAAATTACATAAGATATTAATCATATGTTATAAAAATATGCTCATATTTTATAAAAATATTTTATCATTATTATATCTTTGTAGCATATATATCATATATCTTGTTGATTAGCTAAATATTTTTACATAAACCTTGTTATTGAAAATATCGGAAGAAAAAAATAAAAAAAATAAACAATTTTATATAGGCTCGATTTGGCTCGAGTTTGGCTCGAGCTCGTGTTAAAGCTCGCAAGCTTTGTAACGAGAGCATTTTTTTCAAGCTCGGGTAAGATCGGCTCGAGCTCGAGCTCGATTTTTCGTAATCGAGCACAAGCCGAGCAAGGCCAAGCTCGGCTCGGCTCGGCTCGTTAACACTAGTCGCACTAGCCGCAACAAAAACACGTTGTTCGGTTGGCGAGTAGAAGTAATGACCAAAAGTTCCCTTTGGATAGCCTATAAAGTATGTCTTGACCGATCGCGGGGCGAGCTTATCCTCGTGTCTCCACTTGACATAAGCCTCGCAGCCCCAAACCTGAATAAAGGACAAGTTAGGGACCGTTCCCTTCCATAATTCGTATGGAGTCTTGTTAACAGCTTTAGACGGACTTCGGTTAAGTATTAGAGCGGCCGACAAAAGAGCATAGCCCCACAATGAATCAGGCACAACGGTGTGACTCATCATGGATCGAACCATATCAAGTAAAGTTCGATTTCTCCGTTCGGACACACCATTTAATTGTGGTGTTCCAGGTGGAGTCAACTGTAGCACGATGCCACAGTCTTTAAGGTGTTGATCAAACTCGTGTGAAAGATACTCACCACCACGATCAGAACGTAGTGCTTTAATCTTTCTACCCAGCTTGTTCTGTACCCGATTCTGGTATTCTTTGAACTTGTCAAAGGATTCACTTTTATGCTTCATTAAGTAGACATAGCCATATCTACTCAAATCATCCGTGAAAGTGATGAAATACCTATAGCCTTCTCGTGCGTTGATCGACATAGGGCCACATACGTCCGTATGTATGAGTCCTAATAGGTCGGCAGCGCGCATTCCAACACCTTTGAAGGGAATACGAGTCATCTTACCGATGAGACATGATTCACACGTGCCATATGATTCGAAATCAAAGGCTGAGATAGTTCCATTCTGTATGAGCTGTTTTACGCGTTTCTCATTTATGTGTCCCATACGACAATGCCATAGGTAAGTTTGATCTTTGTCACCTACCTTTAATCTCTTATTATTCACATGTAATATTTCAGTGGTTTGATCTAAAACATAAATTCCATTCATGGAAACTGCCTTGCCATAAATCATATTGTGTAATGAGAAAATACAACTGTTATTTTCTATTATAAATGAAAAACCAAGTTTGTCAAGCGCAGAAACTGAAATAATGTTTTTGGACAAACAAGGAACATAATAACAGTTATATAAAGATAACTCGAATCCACTTGGAAGCTGGATCACGTATGTTCCCCTCGAGACTGCAGCAACACGTGCTCCATTCCCGACACGCAGGTCAACCTCACCCTTGATGAGGGGTTCTTGGTTTCGGAGGCCCTGCACATGATTACATAGGTGAGAACCACAACCAGTATCTAGTACCCAAGTTCCGTAACTTGCATGGTTAATCTCAATCATGTGAATAAAAGAAGAAGAAGACATACCAACAGGAGTAACGCGGCCTGCCTTAATGTCCTCACGATACACGGGGCATGAGCGCCTCCAGTGCCCAGTCTTGTGGCAATGGTGGCATTCCATGCTAGTATCCTTGGTCTTTGTTTTGCCCTGTGAGTTGCTCGACTCACCTGGCCCACTCTTAGTAAATCCCGACTTCTTAAACTTGGGCTTGCCTACTGTTAGGTCGCCCTGAGCTTTAGCTTTACCCTTACCCTTACCCTTACTGGAGATCATGAGAACATCTTGCTTCACGCTCCCACTTAATTTCAGATCCTTCTCGGTCTGTACGAGAAGGGAGTGGAGCTCATGAGGAGTCTTCTTCATGTCGTTCATGTAATAATTGGCCCTAAAGAGGGCGAACCCATCATGAAGCGAATGAAGCATTCGATCAACGATTATGTTCTCACTGATCTTGCAGTTTAGGGCCTCCAGTTTCTCGATATTCTCAATCATGTTGAGAATATGTGGGCTAACCGCTTGGCCCTTCTGGAGTTTCGCCTCAAAGAAGCGACAGGTATGCTCATAAGAAACGATTCTCGGAGCCTTTGAGAATTCGTTAGTGAGCGTGGTGAAAATCTTGTTTGCACCATGGGTTATGAAGCGTCTTTGCAAATTGGATTCCATTGCATAGATGAGTACGTTCTTCATCACACCCGCTTCAATGACGAAGTCGCTATGAGCGCGAACTTCGTTAGCTCTAGCTCCAGTTCTTGGGTGTGCCGGAATGGGCTCAGTTAAGTACTTGAGCTTTCCATCAGCAATGGCAGCATTCCGTAGTGCTGCCTCCCAGTCAGAGAAGTTTGACCCATCATTCCTCAGTCTAGTAGACTGATTCATGGAGTCCATGAAGGCTTTTAGCCAGGATTCACGTGCTAGCTTGGCACTTGGCATTGGGTCTTCACCAGCCATTAGTTATACAGCAGTTTAATTGAACGTGTTCTACACTGAAAAGAAGATAAAAACAAAACCCTATAAGCAACTCATTGTTGTGATTTAAGTCTATATTAAAATGTATTTAAACTCGTAGACTCATGCATTTATATAATTGATCTCCCTCAAGAATTATATAAACGATCCCAAGACTCAATTTCCGTATATTGATAAGCCCACAGTTTGGCTAATTCCACCGTTGGAACTCTTGGTCGATAGATTTCCGTAAATCCTATCTATTAGTCCATCTCAGTCGCTAGATAGTATCGAGTGACCATGATGTTGAGATAAAATAAATCATCTGTTCCCACTTACCCGACGTAGAAGGGGTCATATTATGCCTACCGACGAAGAAGGGATTCATGGGAGTCTGATTTATAAAGACTATTCTCAATTTTTGGTTATACGAGGAAGACCCCATCAACTTTTATTTATCCATTTTAAGTGAACTAATATCTAGCATATGCGTGAATGAATGAAATAAAGTGATGGCTTTGCAATTGACATGTGACATCTGTATTGTCACAGAAAACTAACGCGTAACCTCTACATGAGTCAGTTTTCAGGCATGTTATAGGTGGTTTGGTTTTAGGCGGAATATGATGCAAGCTATTATCGATGAAAGCATTAAAATAAATGCAATAAACGTAAATAAAAGTCCTAGTGTGGCCTATCCTACCAAAATAAACATAAAACAACTTGGAATCCACCGTTGGACCCTAGAAGCTAGTCTTGATGTTCCATCTTGGTCTTTGCAGCGGGAGTGAGCATCCGGTCTTCGTCTTTGGTCTTCACAAAATTACTAATTTAAATTACAAATATAACCCTATTTACATTCTAATTTAAATACAAAAGTAATTACATGGCAAAAACCCAAAACGGAGATTCAAGATCTCAAAATTACAAGCAAGACTGTGTCCCATCATTACGGTGACACAATCTTCTAAGGCCACACTAAGTTACAACCGTTTGCAAAATTAAATACGTTATAGAAAGCATTCAATAGGCATTCAACAAGACGATAAATAAAATGCATCAACTAAAATTAAAATTCATTCATGACATAATACTGTTATTATGATTAACAAATTTTACCAAACCACCTTTTCGGGATTAAAATTATGTGATTATACCGTTTTAACCACTTTAATTTTAACAAGTTAATAATCCATTATCTTAAACCGTTTTAAAATAATATGTATCAAACGAGAGTGAACCGTTTCACAAAAATAATATACTATTTCCGTATACAGCATATTACTTTTGGCCAAGGGAAAATAAATACAAGTTATTTTCGGAAAAATAAAACGTCTGTTACAGGGACGAGGTCTACCGACCTCAATATGTGGTCGACCGACCTCCTGAAAAAAAATTATTTATTTATTTTTTTTTTTTTCTGTAACTGCAGAGTGGTCGACCGACCCAATAAACAGGTCGACCGACCACAAAATACCAAGACGAGTTTCTGAAAACGCGAAATTGCTGTACTTTCAAACAAAAGAAGTTTTAACCTTTGATTCAAAACGCGTAAATCAAAATAAACAACAATTAGGGTTCACATATTGTCAAGAATATCGATTAATTAACAATATGTAAACATGAATCGAAAACAAGATCGATTATACAAAAGAGAAACTGCCGAAAAACAGAAACTGCCGAAAAACAGAAACCCTACGCGGGCAGAGGTCGACCGACCACAATAATGGGTCGACCGACCCACACGCCGACAGAAATCAATTTTCAAAATTTTTAAATTAAAACATATGAAAAACACAAAAGTAAAATCTCGTGGCCTTGACTCTGATACCACTTGTGGGGAATAAAGCATGTATTCGCCCTAAAACGTGAAGGATTATAACGAATTTTACAGTCGTGAATATAGTCATAAGATAAATAAAAACATGAAAAAGAATTCAACCTTTGGTCCTTGTGCTTATGGCCTAAGAACAGGAATTAAAGTAAATTCCCTCCTATAACTTGCACCCAAGACTTGATTGAGATGATGCCGCGTGTGCTAGAAAAATACTCTCCAATTGCCTTGCAATATGGGGAGAGCTTTTGTGAGGTTTTTGATGTGAGATCTGAGTTTTGGGAAAATAATGTTCTCAAAACCCTAATTCTTGAGATTGTTAATTACCAGTCACTGACAAAAGGAGAAGGACTCTCCTTATGTAGTACTTATGGGTCGGCCGAATTGGGTGGGTGAGAGTGGGCTTTCTCCACTCTTACCTTATTCCTTTGCGTGATTCGACGCGTTTTGCTAAATATTATTCGCGGGTATTTATTATAAATCGTATACATGTTATCAGATATTAATGCAGTCGATGTATTAATAATGGTCTGATAAAATTACAATATTGTATAATTACCCAAATTAATATAACCGTTTATATTAATACGCGAATACTATATTTAATTAAATATAACCGTTTATATTTAATATACGAATTAATCATGTAATCCGTATTAGCTAAAATTATTTAATCCGTATTTAAATAATAATCTCAACATCTTATTGACTAATTTAATAGTCAATAACTCTGACTAACTGTTTAGTCGTATCCGGCATAAATGTGACTGTATTTTCATACCTTCACATCTCTCAAACGTGTCCTATAGGTGTGACGTATAGGGACCAGTTGATCACCGCCATCCGTATGACAATAACGTCAAACTTATCTAGCAAGCCAACCGTTATTGATAAACGTGGATCAACTGATAATAATACTGAAGTATGCCCTTGTGATCCTTAAAGAGATTTAATAAGTCATTGTACTTAATTGTCAAGGACACCAGCCCCAACAATCTCCCACTTGTCCGTACAAGGGTATGTGCAATGACGTTATCACACTACATGTGGAGGACACAAGCTCCAACAAACTCCCACTTGTCCGTACAAGTGTAGGTGCGATAACCGATTCTAATATCCTTTTAAAATTTCTCCCACTCAATGTAAGACAATTTGCAAATCCGCATTCGCAAAGGTCGTATCTCACAAGCGATCTGTATCAAGAGTGGTTTCCCCGACTAGAGAGTAACTTAACTGATAAAACGAATCTGTATTCGAGCATGGCCATGCATTTCAGTTACTACTCCTCGAGTGGCCCTGAGAAATGATAAAATCCTGATAAGGGTTTGGATATTTCTCTCAACTCGAATCCTGCCGATATCGCGCAGCATGAAATAACCCAGAAAAAAATCCTCTTGGTCCCTGTTACGATGACCGTGGGAAAGAAACCAAAGTTACCCAAAATCTGCCTTAATCTCAAGAGACAGTTGAAAGTCAAAAGACTCGACTCTAAGGAACACTATGGAAGTCCTATCCACGACCTGGCACCCAATGTTATAAAACATTTAGGACTCCATAACGTTGTCACGGGGTGTCCTACGAGATATCCGTATAACTCGTCTTTGTGATTGGTCAGTCAGCCGTGTGACTTATGGCTCGTTGAACCCACCATCAACCAACGTCACAAAATGATTACCTGAGTTATCAGCTCAAGTGGGTAATCAAGGACTAAAACGATGTAATGTTATTCAGTTCACTTTGTGGTGTTCAAAATTAGCGTACAATTCCACATGAAAAACAAAACATTATATATCATAACAATGAGGTTGAATAGAGTACACGAGAACACGAATTATTACATGAATTCATAAAAGAGTACTACAACTTAGGAACACATCTAATTCCCATGGAATGAATGTGCCCTTCATGCTTATCACGTGGTAATGCTTTTGTGAGAGGATCAGCTATGTTGTCATCCGTAGCGATCTTATCAATGAATATCTTCTTTTACGTGGACTCAGTTGTAGAATCTGCTGTAACACTCTGTTTAGAACTTTTCCAGCTGACAGCAGCGCCATTAAGAGTAAAAACGAATCCAGACTGAGATTTCGAGTCGTCTCGATCCGTTTGGAAGCTAGCATCTGCATAACCCGTGGCGTAGATCGTCGAGTCGCCTCCATAAGTCAATCCCCAATCTTTAGTCCTCCATAGGTACTTAAGAATGTTTTTCACGGCCATCCAGTGTTGTTCACCTGGATGAGCTTGGAATCGACTTGTCATACTCAATGCATATGCAACGTCTGGACGTGTGCATATCATGGCATACATGATCGATTCTATTGCCGAAGCATAAGGAATCCGACTCATGCGCTCTTTCTCTTCCAATGTCTTAGCTTCTTGAGGCTTGCTCAAGTGAAGCCCAGTAGTCATAGGAAGGAACCCTTTCTTGGAGTTCGTTATGCTGAATCTCTCTAGAATCTTATCTATGTAAGACTCCTGACTGAGAGACAACATCCGTCGTGATCTATCCCTGTAGATACGGATGCCCAAAATTCTTTGTGCCTCTCCCAGATATTTCGTCTGGAAATGGTTTCTCAACCATGCTTTAACCGAAGAAAGGAGAGGTATGTCATTCCCAATCAAGAGTATGTCATCGACATACAGTATTAGGAAGACAATCTTGCTCCCACTTGACTTGATATAGAGACATGGTTCCTCGACTGATCGAACGAATCCATTCTCTTTTATCACTTGGTCGAAGCGATGATTCCAACTCCGCGATGCTTGCTTAAGTCCATAGATGGAACGCTTAAGCTTGCAAACCTTCTTAGGATGTTCTGGATCAATAAAACCCTCGGGTTGTACCATGTACAACTCTTCCTCCAAATAACCGTTTAAGAAGGCGGTTTTAACGTCCATTTGCCATATTTCATAGTCATGAAATGCGGCTATCGCTAAGATAATCCGAATGGAACGTAGCATGACTACGGGTGCAAAGATCTCATCGTAGTGCAAGCCTGGCACTTGGGTGAAACCTTTAGCAACTAGTCTTGCCTTATGGATATCTTGTTTACCTTCCACGGCATGCTTTATTTTGTAAAGCCATTTGCATTGAAGGGGGCGTACCTTTGCAGGTAGGTCCACAAGATCCCACACGTTGTTCTCATACATGGAGTCCATCTCGGATTGCATGGCTTCTAGCCATAGCTTTGAGTCAGAACTGGTCATGGCACCTTTATAGGTTGAGGGTTCATTACCCTCTAGGAGTAAGACGTCATCCATATCATGTTCCTCGACCATACCAATGTATCTGTCCGGAGGAATGAAGACTCTTCCCGACCTCCTAGGTTCCTCAGGAATATCTACCGCAGCCTCGGTTGAAGGAACTGTTTCCTCCAATGGTTGCTCGGTAGTTGGTTCTTGAACCTCTGATAAATCGAAGGTTCTATTACTCGACTTGTTCTCGAGAAATTCTTTCTCTAAGAACTTCGCACTAGCCGCAACAAAAACACGTTGTTCGGTTGGCGAGTAGAAGTAATGACCAAAAGTTCCCTTTGGATAGCCTATAAAGTATGTCTTGACCGATCGCGGGCCGAGCTTATCCTCGTGTCTCCACTTGACATAAGCCTTGCAGCCCCAAACCCGAATAAAGGACAAGTTAGGGACCGTTCCCTTCCATAATTCGTATGGAGTCTTGTCAACAACTTTAGACGGACTTCGGTTAAGTATTAGAGCGGCCGACAAAAGAGCATAGCCCCACAATGAATCAGGCACAACGGTGTGACTCATCATGGATCGAACCATATCAAGTAAAGTTCGATTTCTCCGTTCGGACACACTATTAATGACTCTTTACCTATTGATGATTCATTTCCTGATGAGAGTTTATTTGTCATTAATAGTTCAGGTTCTTATTCCCCTCCTTGGTATGCTGATTTTGCTAATTTTGCTGTCACAGGTAAAATTCCTCCAGAGTTGTCATGGCAACAAAAGAAGAGATTCATGTTTGATGCAAAACAGTATTTTTGGGATGACCCTTATGTTTTCAAGGAATGCGGAGATGGACTTATCCGGAGATGCGTCCCCCAGTGGGAGGTGAAGGACATCCTGGAAGCTTGTCACTCTTCCGCGTATGGTGGTCACCACGGTCCATCTAGGACCGTGGCCAAGGTATTACAGTCTGTTTTTTATTGGCCTACTTTGCATGCTGACTGTAGGAATTTTGTAGGTAGTTGTGATGCCTGTCAAAGGACTGGGAATGTCTCAAAAAGACATGAGATGCCACAGGTTGGTATTTTAGAGGTAGAGATTTTTGATGTTTGGGGCATTGATTATCAAGGGCCTTTCCCCAGTAGTCAAGGTAACAGGTATATTCTTGTAGCTGTTGATTATGTTTCTAAGTGGGTTGAAGCTATTGCTACTCCCCATTGTGATGCAAAATCTGTTATTAAAATGTTTAAGAAAATCATATTTCCTCGTTTTGGTGTCCCTAGGGTTGTCATTAGTGATGGATGTATGCATTTTAAAGAGAAACGATTAGGTGACTTGCTAAATAAATTCGGTGTCCAACATCGTAGGGGTCTAGCATATCACCCTCAGACTAGTGGTCAAGTTGAGATCTCCAATAGAGAACTCAAGGAGACCCTAGCCAAAGTTGTTTCTAAATCTAGGAAAGATTGGAGTCTAAAGCTTGATGATGTTTTATGGGCTTATAGAACTGCGTTCAAAACGCCAATCGGAATGTCGCCATTCCGGTTGATTTATGGTAAGACTTGTCATTTACCAGTAAAGTTAGAACGTAAGTCTTGGTGGGCTATTTGTGATCTTAATCTAGACCCTAACCTTTCCCGTGAGAAACGTTTGTTGCAGCTCAACGAGTTAGAGGAATTCAGGTTGTTAGCCTATGACAATGCCAGGATTTACAAAGAGAAAACCAAGCGCTGGCATGACAAGAGAATCATTAGGCGTGATTTTCAGGTAGGTGATAAGGTGTTGCTTTTTAATGCTCGTATTCGTCTTTTTCCTGGTAAGCTGAAATCCAGGTGGAGTGGACCTTACACTATCACAGCTGTCTCAAAGTTTGGGTCAATTGAGTTAAAAACCTCATCCGGTGAGAGGTTCAAAGTTAATGGCCAGTATGTGAAGCACTTCCGTGGAGAGAATGAATTTATTGGTAAGGTTGAAGTTTCTTACTTTGACCCTTTTTCGGATGCTTCAGGATAGGTAAAAAGGTCGTGCGGGACCTCTTAAACCAACACTAAACGGGAGGCAACCCGTGTTTTAGCTTAATTTTATGTTTCTGTAATTTTTGGTATTTTTTTCTGTCGTATTTTTAGTTTTTTTAATGGAATTCTGAGCTTCTGCAGGAACAATAGGACGAATTGTCAGGCAGTTGGGTCGACCGACCCACTAGTGAGGTCGACCGACCCTCTGACAGCTATAAATGGCTTCTGACAGAGAAGGTACGCAGGAGGGAGGTCGACCGACCTCAATATTGGGTCGACCGACCTCGATGCAGCAGTCCAGGTTTTTGAGTAAGGGTTCTTAAGTCTAATTTTGTTTGAAAAACAAATTCTTTCCTCACACTTTCTGAACATCCCTCTCTCTCTTAAAAACCCTAACAACCTCCCTCCTTCATCCTTCACTCATTTTTTTCTTGCTTTCCCTCATTTTCCCATCAAAGGTATGTGTTCTTTAGCTCTTTCTTCTTCTTTTTCGTTCTATAGCATCTTATTTCCGTTTTAGGTAGTTTTTGTTTGTTTTTTTTTCAGTAGTTTTTGTTCCTAGAGTTTGTTTTTTCACATATTTGTGTTTTTCTTTTGATTTTCCTTCTTCTTTTAGCTTCTATAGTTCCAGATCTGTAATTGTGTGTGGTTTTGTGCTGTTAGGGTTAGTATGATTTTCCCTTGCAATTTCTATGCTCTTTTTCTATCGAAATCCCAAACCGCGCGTTCTTACAGTGATAATCGTCGGTCGACCGACTTGAAACGAGGGTCGGCCGACCAAACTGCAATTTTCCAGAAACTCGATTTTTGTTTGGTTGGTCGATCGACCGGGGTATTAGGTCGGTCGACCTCAGTGTCGTTACAGGGATTCTGATTTGCTTATAGTTGGTCGACCGACCTCGAGGTGAGGTCGGCCGACCCCATTACTGTTACAGGAACTTCTGTTTCGCAATATTGCTCTTCTTTTTTGTTAAAGTAAATGTTTCAATGTTGCACAAAGCTTAAATATTAAGAACAATTATTGAACTTTTGCAGATTTGCTATGGCTAGCCGAGGACATGGAGGGAAACGATCTCGCACTTCCGGAGCAAGTACATCAAGAGGCCGTGCTAGTGGGCCAGGAGGGTTGACGGTGCTTGATACGGATAGTCTACCAAACTATCCGCAAATCATCTTCCATACTCCGGCGCAGAAAGCCCGGTTCCTTCACCTCTCTACCTTCTGCCTAGTGGTGGTCACCCGGTTCCTTTGTGTTCCGGCATTGCAAGCTTTGGGTTGTTTTGACGATGTGGTGTCCTTGCTCAACGGGACGGGTTTTCCGGGACTTGTCACAATGGATGAGTTCACCTATACCCTTCTCACTCTTGAATTCTTTTCCTCCTTTATTTTTAATGTTCAAGCTTATGATCCCGGCTATGATAATAACTGCATTTCTTTTCGGTTGTTCAATGAAACATTTTCTTTAACCTTAAATGAATTTGCCGAATATTTAGGCTTATCTTCTACGGGTCGTACGGGTGACTCTCCTGAGTCATACACTGTCATGTGGTCCTGTCTTTCTGATTCCAGCGATAGGAAGAAGAAAAACAGTACCGTTCACTTACCCGCCCCCCGTTATTATTTGCGTCTTTTGGCCAACACTGTTTTTGGCCGTAAAGAGTCTCAAAATGTTAAAAAACATTGAGCTCTCCATTTTGTCTGGCTATCTTAGTGTCAGACGTAAGGGTCAGCAGTTTTTTAACACTGCTTATTTGGTCGCCTCTCACTTTGTGACGGTGGGCGAGGGAACTTCTTTGACTACTATTGTTTGTGGTGGGCTAGTCACTCGATTGGCCCGCTCACTTGTTCCTCAGTTCCCTCGCTTTGAGGATGCGCTTCACCCTCTCTCCCGGTACATGGACATGACTTATGTCAAGTCCGTGCATTGGGTGGATAGGAAGGATTATTGGAAGGTAGATACCTAACTCAGTGATCGCATCCCCATCACCATGGCTCCTCCCATGTTACCCCTTGATGATTTTCAGGGGGAGCCTAGACCACTCCTTCCATCTTACCGCCTTCCACTTAGAGGAGGCACCTTTAGAGGCCGTAGGGTCCCTGCTCCTGGTGCCCACTTTGATGCACCTGGGACGGGGTACCCAATTGATTTTACTGCTCCTTCTAATGTTCCTATTCCTCCTTTCGTTGATAACAGATCTCTCCCACTCATGGTGGCGGACCTTTGCAGGCAGTTCAACCAGAAACAGTTGAACGATTGTCTCTACCAGTATCCGGGCTACTCGGAGTATGTTACTCAGGGTAGGCTCCCCACCGGCCCATGGACTCACCCCACCTGGTACACACCTCAGGCGGGCGATCAAGGGTACAGAGCAGCTTCCGGATCCGCCTCGTCAGCAGGCTTAGGGTCCGATGACGAAGATGAGGAGGAAGAGGAAGAGGTGGCAGGAGAAGAGTCTGGCTCGGAATATGAGCCAGAAGACTAGTGACGAGCCCACCTCCCCTCTTCGATGCTCGGTTTGGGGAGGTTCCTCCATCTTGTAAGTTTTTTTTTCTTTTCTTTAGATTTCCAGTTTTCCCCTCCTTCCCCCTTAGCCTCTTTTTGCAGGCTTTAGTCTTTTTCCTTTTCCATCTTTTATTTGTTTTTGCCCATCCCCATCCCTTTGCTGTGGATGTATGCTGATGAGCACAATGGGGGCATTGTGCGTTTTGGTTTGGGGAGGGTATTTGCATACTCCTTTTGAGTTTGCATTTGTTCAGGTTTCTTTTAGTTTTTTTTACTTCTGTTGTGTCTGTATTTCATCTTTTTCCGTCGCACGTTTATTGCATTTCAGTTACTTTTTCTCCTTTCAGTTTGCATACATACAAAAAAAAAATTCAAAAAAACGCACGTTTCTTTAGCATATAGGTCGAGTCGGAATGGACGGATACGATTTATGCCTCACTTGTCACTTTTTGCCTTGCCTTGCGTTTTCAAAAAAAAAAATTTCAAGCTAGTCTTTTGCATTATCTACGAGTTTTTGTTGATTTCATGCTAAATTATTAGACTTGACTCTCTTCTTGGCAAGCTACTACATATTCTAAGGTTTAGAGCTTAATAAATCGGTGACATTCATGACCGATTTCATATAGGTTTGTGAGTAGTTTCTCCTCTTGAGGCATGTCACATCAATGTGCATAAGCATGAATTTTTGTCTACTTAATACCTATATGCATTCGGGTTTGTGGTTTGTTGACACATGTGGTAGAGGTTCCCTTTCCTTGTTTTACCCATAACCCTCACATAGCCAAATTGACTCTTTTATCCCATATGCTACATCCTAAAAATTGCCTACCCTAGACGAGCTAGTAACGTAGTATGATGGGGCTGTTTTGGCCATCTTTTGGTTTTGCGTTTCATTGATAAAAATTATATTGTGAGAATGGTGTAAAGGAGAAAAAGAAAAGAAATGAAAAGAAAAAAATCGGTGATTGAAATCAGAAAAAAAAAGAGAAATAAAAGAAAAGAAGGAAGAATGAAAAAAAATCAGCTGAAAAAAAAAAAATCGAGTCTGCCTGTTTTCAGGGGTGGTCGGCCGACTGACTTGCAAGGTCGGTCGACCACGACCACTGAACAGGTTGCGTTTTTGGAAAAAAAAGGAGAAAGAAGGGAGAAAAAGGAGGAATTGTGATTTTGCTCTAAAATTTTGAGCATTGGCATGTTTTGAAAAATAATGGAAGTAATCTTATAGTGTGGATGGATGATTGTTAGCTCGGTTTAACCCCTCTTCCCATAACTTATTTTAACCCTTTCTTACCTTTAGCCTCACAATCCCAAATTGCCTTGGCATGTGTCATGGTCATTTAGTGTGGGAATGCATATGTACGGTTGTAGAGATCTTATTCATGTTAGATTGCAGGCATGTTCTTATGGGTCGTAGATAAGTGAGAGTCTTTACTTTTATTTATCTTCTTATCTTTCACATATATATTTGACCCTTTGCTTCATGAGTGTCTCGAGCGTACCGCGAGAGTCCATTTAGAATGAGTCTTGCAAGGTTGAAAGTTTAGCATTTTATTCCAACATGTTCAATTCGTTTTGCTCTTGACATTATGCTTGATTTTATTTGAAAGTTGCATTAAATTGGTTAGGCATGGTGTTGTGTTTGGTTCTAAGAGTATGAAATCCGTTCCAATAGAAGTTTTTCCTTTTCTTTTGAATCTTAGTGCTTGCTTGAGGACAAGCAAGGTTTGGTTTGGGGAGTTTGATACGTGCCTATATTACGCATTTTATGTAACATCCCGTATTTTCGTAAGGAATATTTTATTAAAATAAAGTAATTTCCGGAATTTAATAATAATCTAATAATAGTCGTAATTTATATTTTTAAAATTTCCGTTAAGTTTCGTCTTAAAAATCATTTAATCTTGAGATGCCTTGATTTAATATCAACCCGTCTCACATTCCCGTTTCACTTGAATAAAGCAAACCCGACTCAAGCTTTTAAAAGGACAACTTAAACCCTTAAAGAGCATTTCCATCGACACAAACCCTCCATTTCATTTCCTTCCACTGTAAAACATCAAACTCTATTTTCATCTCATTTCCAAGCTTAGAATCATCATCTCAAGGCCTTCCCGAACTCGTATTGAGGTAAAAGTTACATATTCAGAATCCTCGCGAGTTTTATGATCTTTCCATCACTTTCATTTTCAATTTCGTGAAACTTCATTTCGGGACTGTTTTGCCCTAATCACGAAATTAGCCTCTTAATGGGTGTTTTTATGCTTTTAGGTGGTGCTTGTAGTAACCCGGAGGAAAAGCTCGTGATCATTGAAGAGGAAACCGGTGCATTCGCAATGTAAAGGTGACGATAATGAGAAACTCGGCCTTTTGTCTAAATTAGCACTTTATGTGATTTTGGTTGTGTTTGATGGATGTTAGTTTAATCCTTCAGTTCTTATTGTTCTTACATTGTTATATAAACTGATTTTTGTGAAGATTTGAGGAAGAATTGGATGAGAAAGTGAATTTAAGAGTATACATGTTAAGACCGGTTTAATTTGTGATTTTGTTGTTAAGTCACGAAATGGTTGTTTGCATACATGTTCTTATGTTTATTTGGTGTGGTATATATGCTGGGAATGTCGAATTATTACTTAGAAACATGTATAGGAAGGATTAGTAAAGGATTGGGAATGATTTCAATTGTCGAAATGTGCGATTTAGGGAACAGGGACTCCCAGCCGGTTGGTAGACCGGCGGCCGGTCAACCGGCTGAGAGTCTTGTCTGTTGTTTTTTTGAAGAAAGCTGAGGAAAGACCCTCAGCCGGTCGGCCTGCAGCCGGTCGGCCGGCTGAGAGCCCTTCTTGGTGTTTTGAAGTGTGAAATTGAGAGTTAAGGACTCTCAGCCGGCCAACCGGCAGCCTGTGCTGACCGGCTGAGAGCCCTGTTAGTAATTTGAAGGTTGTTTTGAGAATAAATGACTCTCAGCCGGCCAACCGGCAGCCTGTCTGACCGGCTGAGAGCCCTTTTGGTATTTTGAAATTGTTTTTGAGTGTCAATGACTCTCAGCCGGCCAACCGGCAGCCTGTGGCTGACCGGCTGAGAGCCCCTATTGCATAATAAATTGCTTATAACTTTTGACTCACATGTCGGATTGCATTGATTCTTTTTCCGTATGCTTCGTATGCATGTTTGGAGTCCCCGAGGTTTGGGCGGCGGCACTATATTGGGTTCGGGAATAGACTGAGGATAGAGACCCCCCGGTCGGGCAACCGAAAGGGAAACCGGCTCTCCCCCGACTTAATTCCCGGGGTCAATTAAGTGTTGGTTTGAATATACGTTGCTTGCATGATTGGTTATGAATTGAGAAGTTCAGTAATGGAGTTAGAGAACCGTGATTTGGATTAGGTCACAGTTTTGATATGAAATGTTGTTGTAGAACCATGATTTGGATTAGGTCATAGTTTTGGTATGCCTTTGTATTTTGAGGTGTGTTGTTGTGGAACTGTGATTTGGATTAGGTCACAGTCTTAGTTTACCTTTGTATTTTGAGGTGTGTTTCTGTGGAACTTTGATTTGGATTAGGTCACAGTTTAGTGTGCCTTTGTATTTTGAGGTGTATTTATGCATGTGGATGTATACTATGGGCTGTTATATGACTTTTGTTTCACCAGGATTGTATTATGTCTGGGTATGATTGAGGAAGGATTATACCTCGAAAATCAGGTTTCATATAGTCCGCTTGAGACGGGAGTATCTTAGGATTGGGGATGCTTGTCGAATCGAGGAAGGTTTATACCTCGAGAGTCTGGCCAGATTAAGACTAGGACTGTATATCGTTTCGATCGTCCTACCAGAGGATTGTATTTGCTAAGGCTAAGTAGACTTGCTGTTGTTATATAATGGAGTCGTCATATGAGTTTTCCTATGTAGTGTGTGTTTGTATATACTTGTCTGAGTTGGGGTACTGTGTTATATACTTGCTAGATGTTTGGTATCTAGGTTATGCGTTAAGATGTCGCCTCTGAACCTTTATACTTGTGAATATGATTGTGGTATTTAGGTTATGTCTTAAGTTGAGCGCTGAACCTTTATACTTGTTGTTTTTGTATCTGCTTGCCTAGAGTCGGTACTGTGTCAGATGGTTTGGACTAAAAGAACCCCCGGCCGGGCAACCGGAAGGTAAACCGGCTCTCCTTCCAAATAGTTTCCGAAGTTGGTTGAGAGCCTTTGCATAGTATTTGCATGATGATAGGAGGTTGAGATAATGGACTATATACTTCACATGATTGTTTATGTTGGAGTATAATACTTATATTTATATGTTCGGTGTTGTATGACAATAGGTGGCTATGAGAGCTCTAGTCACTCCCCACTGACTGTGGCGCACATGTTGTATGTGTGTAGGTACTTGATGCTGTTTTGGCAGGGGGTTACGTTGAGGCTAGCGAGTGATGATCCAGTCATCGATGTTTACCTTTATCGTGTAACTAGACCTTAGACTTATGTTTCAGTATTTTGGTGCCTGTAGGGATATGCTATCCCGGGCTGCTTTTGTATAGTACTTATATACTTATTTATGTTTCATCTTCCGCATGTTTAGTTTGTTAAAGCACCTCGCATGTTTTATTTATATCATCAAAAGTTTTAATTCCGCTGCATTTTTAGTACTTTGTATGTTTTATATTTCCGCTTTCGCGAGGGGTTTTACAGTTGGTATCAGAGCATTATCGCTCCCGACGCACTCATATAATCCCCAAACTTAACTTGACCAATAACTTGAATAATGAATGAGATATTTGGGTAGACTTAAGGACAAGTGGTAGACTGATTGTACTTGCTAATTGTTAAGGTAACACTGTTTTCTCTTTTGAAGGATGGTGATACCCTCAGCTGCTGAGAATACGATAATGCAAGCACTTCATCAGTTGCTTGAGAACCAGAGGCGTCAGGCTGAGACTGCTCCTCCACCTCCTCCGCCAGGCAATGAGGCCAACCGGCCTGGTAGCTTCTCTTGGATAGCATCACAGATGTCCAGGAGCCACGTGAAGACTTATGGAGGCGAGGTTGATCCAGTAGCCCTTACTGAGTGGTTCCGAGAGATGGAAAAGAGCTTCACCATGTACTCGATTGTCAGAGAGGATAGAGTGCGGCTAGCCACTCACTTTTTGACCTTAGAGGCTGATAGATGGTGGGCATTGACTGAACCGACTTTCATTCTGGATCCTTTATTTGACTGGGAGGCTTTTAAGGATAAGCTCGAGACGAGATTTTATCCTAAAGAGCTTAGATCACAGAGGCTTAAGGAGTTCATGGACTTGAAGCAGGGTAAGATGTCCGTTCAGGAGTACACCGACAAGTTTAACCAGCTTGCTCATTTCGCATCGAGATTTGTGAGGGATGAGGCTGAGAGAGTTTACTTCTATCGGGGAAAGTTGGGGCCGCGCATCGAGAGTATGGTCCGCCGTGACTCGACTTCTTTCGTTGAGGTTTACGATGATGCTATTTGGGCGGAGAGTTCCATTCGAGCTATAGATGCTGAGGCCAGAGCTTCTTCTGCTCCCAGTTCCCCTCAGGCTTCCTCTCTTGGGAAGAGACCCTTTGACCCTTCATCCGTCTCTCCAGAAGTTGAACATGGGAAGTTCAAGAAAGATGGTTCCTCCAAAGCCAGAGATCCTAGACCTGCACCTGATCCTTCCCTGATGTGTTTCAAGTGTCGCAAAGCCTTGCATCCTGGTGTTAACTGCGACGGTGATCCTTACTTGTGCTACACCTGCAAGAAGCCGGGGCATCGCTTCTTCGAGTGCCCGGAGAGGAAGACTATTGTTGGGAGGACTGTTACTGCTGCTGGTGCTGTTCGAAAGCCGAAGACTAAGGGTACTGTGTACGTGATGAGCATAGCTACTACAGAGACTTGCCCTCAGTTGATCACTGGTAGGTCTTCGTCATTGACTTTTCCCTTCTATCTTCTTCTAAGACCCCAAGTTCTTATCATTGTTCTTCTTGTGCAATCCCGTTCTTGGATTCTCTTCCATTGTACCTTGGAAACTCCTTACATAGCATCTTGATTCGACCCTACCTCTAAAACTTATCCTTCCTCGGCTCGTGTGATTCGTGAAATCCGAACCTATGGAATCATTTGTTCCAAATCATAATCTCTTCTGTGCACCGATTCTCGTTTGTGCACCCGTAAATTCGCCAAGCTACCTTCTTTTCGGTCAATTCCAACTTGTGAGATTTTGCAACCTTTCTCTTTATGAAAATTTTAAAATAAAAGTCTACCTTCGAAAGGATTTTATTAAAAGGAAATGGGTAATCTTTCAACTTTGATAGGTCTCAGTGATAATTTTTCGGAAAACCTGGTTTTAAAGAGTTACTTGACTTGCAATTTGATTGATCTCGGCGTCGATTGTCATTTGAACTCGTTATTGGAGACGTCTGATAACCTGAACAATGCTTGCCGACACCGGATCGATCTAAATTTTGGATTTTAATTGATTTAATTTTGGGACTCGTCTCAGATTTGAAATGTCGGGCTCTTGAATGTACAACGAGAACCCCAACGTCCATTGACGAAGACTTGTGCCTTGGAAAAATTGTTTTCGAAATCTGTGAAAGAAACCTTGGTTTGTGTAACAAGTTCCGTAAAGATTTTGATTTGTAGACGTTGTCCTTGTGACTGCTTTCAAGTTTCGAGGACGAAAATTTTTGAAAGATGGGGTGATTGTAACATCCCGTATTTTCGTAAGGAATATTTTATTAAAATAAAGTAATTTCCGGAATTTAATAATAATCTAATAATAGTCGTAATTTATATTTTTAAAATTTCCGTTAAGTTTCGTCTTAAAAATCATTTAATCTTGAGATGCCTTGATTTAATATCAACCCGTCTCACATTCCCGTTTCACTTGAATAAAGCAAACCCGACTCAAGCTTTTAAAAGGACAACTTAAACCCTTAAAGAGCATTTCCATCGACACAAACCCTCCATTTCATTTCCTTCCACTGTAAAACATCAAACTCTATTTTCATCTCATTTCCAAGCTTAGAATCATCATCTCAAGGCCTTCCCGAACTCGTATTGAGGTAAAAGTTACATATTCGGAATCCTCGCGAGTTTTATGATCTTTCCATCACTTTCATTTTCAATTTCGTGAAACTTCATTTCGGGACTGTTTTGCCCTAATCACGAAATTAGCCTCTTAATGGGTGTTTTTATGCTTTTAGGTGGTGCTTGTGGTAACCCGGAGGAAAAGCTCGTGATCATTGAAGAGGAAACCGGTGCATTCGCAATGTAAAGGTGACGATAATGAGAAACTCGGCCTTTTGTGTAAATTAGCACTTTATGTGATTTTGGTTGTGTTTGATGGATGTTAGTTTAATCCTTGAGTTCTTATTGTTCTTACATTGTTATATAAACTGATTTTTGTGAAGATTTGAGGAAGAATTGGATGAGAAAGTGAATTTAAGAGTATACATGTTAAGACCGGTTTAATTTGTGATTTTGTTGTTAAGTCACGAAATGGTTGTTTGCATACATGTTCTTATGTTTATTTGGTGTGGTATATATGCTGGGAATGTCAAATTATTACTTAGAAACACGTATAGGAAGGATTGGTAAAGGATTGGGAATGATTTCAATTGTCGAAATGTGCGATTTTGGGAACAGGGACTCCCAGCCGGTTGGTTGACCGGCGTCCGGTCAACCGGCTGAGAGTTTTGTATCACTACTACAAAACACGCTTACTACATCAGTGAATGGACATGGGTTTTCTAAAAATCCGATGTAGTAAATAATGCACATAGGTTTTTTCAAAAATCCGATGTCCTTACAAACTCATTTACATCGGTTGTTTTTTACAACCCATGTCCATGAGTTATGATATTAATTGACATCGGATTTTTGAAAAACCTATGTTCATTGTCTGGTTATTTACATCGTATTTTTGAGTAAACCTATGTCCATTGCATTTTATTTTTTTATTAAAACTCATTTCATTTTATAAACTCATTTCATTTTATTATAAACATTTAGAACTTCCTCTTCGCAGCAACACTCCCTCCTTCGTCATCTCTTTAATGTCCGATGCAACACTCCCTCCTTCGTCGTCTCTTTCGCCCTCCTTCGTCATCTCTTTCTCCATAATTCCGATGCCACCCCGGAACTTCCTCTTCGCATCTCTAGTAAGTATTTTTCTTTCTTTTTCTTCTTTAGTTTGTTAGTATTTAACTTTAATTTTCGAAATTAGGGTTAGTCTTTTCGATTTGGGATTTTGGCTCTGGGATGTTTTCAAGCTTTCCTTTTCCGTCTATCATTGTTTCCTCATCCTCAATTTTTGAATTAGGGTTTATACTAATTTCGAAATTAGGGTTTATAATAAATTAAGTTAGGATATGTTCTTAGAAATTATACAATTGATCTAATCTTAGAAATTATACAATTTATGGTACTGTTCTGTGATTACTTTATGCTACTGTCTGTCTGTTTGTTTTTTGGTAGTTACTTTATACAATTTAAGCTCAGACCTCATGCTTCTCAGATTCCCTGACATTCATTCATCTATGGCCCTACTTGTGTCCCTAAACAAAGTTTTATTAGCTATATGGCTATCTTGAACAGTCTTGATACTACTAATAATTTGATGAGCAGGGGGTTTTTGAACTTGTCTGCATCGATTCACGGACGGATGGTCTGCTGCCTATTTATATAAATCCAGATAATGGGTTAAGTAACATCTAATGCAACTTGATTGTCTCGTTGTTGTACGAATGCAACCGTCTTAAATAAGACTAATTGTGTGTGTGTGTGTGTTTTCAGCCATAGATTTAGCATCAAGGGTCGTGTATCAGCTATACTAACTATTGAGAATAATGTGCTAGAATTTGTTTTTCAGTTTTTCTGCGATTTGATATTGTCTTACTGGGTACTGTTAGTAGGCTTCTTTCTGATCAGTTCGGTCGTTCATAGCCTTTCTATGTTTCCACATAAAGGTATATAAATTTCATCAGTTGCAGCTACTAATATGAGATTACTGTGACTCCTGATTAACTATATAAATTTGACAGGGGTTGTTGTTTCGGTCCTCGGGAGGGAAACTAATGCTGGTACGTTCTGGTGCAAGAGTTCCTTGAAGCTGGTTTGCCGCCTCAGATAGAGAAGCCCCTAAGGGTAGGTATATATTGTATCATATTATTTAGGTAATATCTTAATCTGGTAAATATTTGTAAACTTTAATCCATTCGTTCGTTCATAGCCTTTCTATGTTTCCACAAAAAGGCTAGCCTGCATACATCCTCCCCTTACTTCGCCAGTGTTATAATATTCAAGTTGTTTTACTTGCTTAACAATCACTGGGTACACAGACTGACAAATTGAGTTGTTTGTTTTTTGTAGCAAAGAAGCATGAGCCTGATGGTCGCTTAATATTGGCTGAATTTGAGTCATTCCACTTTCTGAATACGTATGTGCCCAACAATGGTTGGAAAGAGGAAAAGTCGTTATTTGTGAGGAGAAGAAAATGGGATAAGAAGATCTTGGAACTTGTCTTAAAGTTATCTGATAAGCCACTTATTTGGCGTGGTGATTTGAATGTGAGGTACCTTCTGCTTACTTTGCTTGCTATTCTTCATATGGGCAGAGTTCTTCATTTTAAAAGTATAAAGAATATAGTAGACATGTAGCTGCCTTTTAGGTATAAGTAGGTATAAGTCTCTAATCCCTGGCCGGGACGGACATGTGAACGATAAGATGAGTCTTTTTTTAGGAAAGTTCAAAGTAGGGGGTGGGTGGAGTAAGGAATGAATCCTATAAATTACAGGCGAGATACTGGGAGTCAAACCCTACCAAGACGAGCACTTCGGAATTGAGTTGGTTTCGTAAAATGCCCATAGGCAAAGACTTAGAAAAGAAAGACTGCATATCCTCTGTACTAAGTGATCTGACTAAAGCCAGTGTGTTGTTAGAACTAACGCATAGATCTAATAATGTAAGGTAAGGGTGTGTGTTAGCTTAGACATAGGCTGCACATGAATCAGCAACTTTTGAATCAAAGCCCTTATATTTAAATTAACTTTGCCGGTAAAGGTTAGGTGGAATACACTCGGGATGGGTCTAAGGAATCCCGGTAACGAGTTATACATTCTGTTATGATCGGGATATACATTTACCTGTCAGGAGCTTTGCTTAGTGTTAGTGTTGATGATTGACAGGTTTTTCAAGACACAACGCCATATTTACAAGAAGAACTTGATGAGATCCCGGACTTGTGGGCGAACTATTTTCTTTACCTCTAGCCGTAACTATTAGTAATGTATTTTGATTTCGAAAACATTGTGCGTCTTGTGCACTTTAACGGTATATATGTGTATGATATTGTACGTATGACGAACGACCTTTGTTTAGTTTCTTCTTGAAACAATGTATGACGACGAACGACTTTTGTTGTCGTAATTAGTAATGAAAGAGCTCCGTTTTGGTACAATCCCAGATTTTAGCATTGGCAACATCAATTCCAATTTTTTTTTTTAAAAACCACATTAAACGACAGAGCTTGTAATAAATCTGATGTATACTACCCAATAATAGACATGAGATTTTGTAAAAATCTGATGTATATAACAGCAATAGACATGGGATTTAAACGAAAGTCTGATGCAAAAATTAACAATAGACATAGGATTATTTTAAAGAAAAATCTGATGTAACTAACAACAATGGACATAGGATTTTTACATATTAGACATGAGATTTTCTGAAAGTCCGCTGTCCATTATTTGCAATAGACATAGGATTTTCGAAAAATCCGATGTCCATTATAGTAATGCACATCGGTTGTACAACCTATGTCTATTACAAACTAATGGACATGACTGAACTCTACATCGGAGCAACAATGTAACATCCCGTATTTTCGTAAAACCTAATTTAATCGTTTTAAATTATTTTATGTAATAAAATAATATTTTAATAATTTATTTCAAAGATTTTAATTTAATAAGTAAGATCCGTCTTAAGAACCTCAAGTCCTTAAGACGAATACGAACTTGGCAAGGTTTAATTCCCGACTTGAATACCCGTTCTAATTTCCTAACCCGTTTCATAATACGGAAAGGACAACTCACTTAAACCCTTATAAACTCCAATGTCGACATATTGCTTCTCCTTCAACTCATTTCCACTGTTAAACAACTTCTCATAAAACCTCCATTTTATTCCTCCTTCTTTTGAGAAATTCTTCATCATCCGTCGATCAAATCAAGGTAAAAATATCATTTTCGGAATCCTCATTCGATTTCCAAGCCATCTATCACTTTAGTTTTCCATTTCTTTCACTTCGAAAAATCTGTCCGTTTTGGTAGGGAATCGTTTCTGTCCTAAATCCCGTTTTCTTTGTTTGTAGGAGTGGCCTTAGACGATCCGGAGGTCGATAGCTACTTGGTTGAGGAGGATCTTTAGCCGGAAAAGCTTGAAAGGTGACGATAATGAGATAACTCGGCCTTTACGTGTATATTAGCATGTTTGTTGTGATTCTTGTGTTGGTTTCTGTTTTTGTTGATGTATATTGAACAAAGGACTTAGTAATATGTTTAGGATGATGTTGTTATGAAGAATTCATGCTCTAAGTGGTTGTTATATGTTCCTAAGTTCATTTTCAGTTTTTCACATTTTGCGACGGATACTCGATATAATCATTTGAGGATTGTTATGGGACTTGTTTGCTGGTAGAATAGTAGTATTGAATGATTTATGTTGTTGGGTAAACATCAATTGTAGTGCTATTCGAGTTTTAGAGTCGATTTGTGAAGTATAAGAAGTTCTGGAAAATCGCGTTTTCGTTACAGGCTCTCAGAGCCGGTCGACCGACCGGCCGCCGGTCGACCGACCGGCCGCCGGTCGACCGACCGGCCGCCGGTCGACCGGCTGGGAGCGCATCCTTGTGTTTTTCTTGTTTTTAAGATTTTGGCCTTAGGACTGCCAGCCGGCCGACCGGCTGGTAGTCATTGTTGTATTGAGGGTGTTTGCGAAGAATATAGGATAGAAGGGGAGCCCAGCCGGCAGACCGGCCGCCTGCCAGCCGGCTGGGAGTGCATGTGGGGATGGTTACGTGTTTTTGTGAAGGCTAAGGGAAGGTCTTCCCAGCCGGCCGACCGGCTGCCTGCCGACCGGCTGGGAGCCCTTTTGTGTTCTTGGTTTTTAAAGAAAGAAGACAGGCATAGAGGTCACCAGCCGGCCGACCGGCTGGGGACCCCTGTAGGCTATTTTTGAGTTTTGTAATTTAATCATAACTTTCAAACGGTTAATCGGTTTTGAATGAAACTTGTTTTGTGTACATTTGACTCGTATTTGAGGTCCCCAGTGTACGGGCAACACTATATTGGGTTCGGGAATGGAGTGAGGATAGAGACCCCCCGGTCGGGTAACCGAAAGGGAAACCGGCTCTCCCTCGTCTTAGTTCCCGGGATCAATTAAGTGTTGATTAGAGGTTTAAGAAGTTAGAACTATAGGTTAGTTTCTACCTTTGGATGTTAGTGGTTACTATGGTTGTCGCGTGGTGGGATATGTGTTAAGCTCACCTCTGGACCCACTACGTGTTTATATGTCGCGTGACGGGATATGTGTTAAGCTCACCTCTGGACCCGTTACGTGTTTTGCTTGGGCGTGTCAGGATATGTGTTAAGCTCACCTCTGGACCTGACACGTGATCGGTTGTCGTACACGGGATATGTGTTAAGCTCACCTCTGGACCCGTTGTGCGGTGACTGCGTATTGGGATATGTGTTAAGTTCACCTCTGGACCCTTTACTTGATTGGATGTTGGGATATGTGTTAAGTTCACCTCTGGACCCGACATAGTGTAGTAATGGGATATGTGTTAAGTTCACCTCTGGACCCGTTGCTAATGTTATGGATGTTTTATCTGCTTGCCTTGATGATGGTACAGTGTCAGATATGCTTGATGAGTTATTGATGTTTATTTGATTTGTGGTTAAATCATCCAAGGCATTGGATGACTCTTGTTCGGTTTCATAAATAGTTGGATTGAAAGACCACCCGACTGGGTAACCAGTAGGGAAACCGACTCTCCTTCCTATTTGTTTATGAAGTTGGTTGAGAGCCGTGCATTGTAATCGCATGATAGTAAGAGATCAGATGATGAGATGTTTATGCTTCACATGTCGTTATATGTTGGAGTATTCTGTATTGTTTTATGTGTTACGTGTTGTCACAAAAGGTGGCTAGGAGAACTCTAGTCACTCCCCACTGATTGTGGCGTACATGTTTTCATGTATGTAGGTACATGCTGGTTGGAGCGGGGTTCACGAGAGCTAGCGAGCGATGATCCATTCATCATGACTTACCTTTATATCGTTTAGCTGGACTCGTAGTTTGATACGTTTGTTTTGGTGCCTGTAGGGATGTTCCATCCTAGGCTTGTATTTATCTTTCGGTTTGATACTTAGAACTGCTACTTATCTATTGTTGTTTATATCAGTTCTGTTTCCAGTTTTCAGTTTAAGACTTCTCGCATGTTGTTTCTTTAAAAAGTTTTAATTCCGCTGCATTTTTTTTAGTACTTTTGTATGTTTATATTTCCGCTTTCGCGAGGGGTTTTACAAAACCTATGTCTATTAGTCAAAACCTCCTATGTAGTAAGCAACTTTTGTAGTAGTGTATGTTGTTTTTTTGAAGAAAGCTGAGGAAGGACTCTCAGCCGGTCGGCCGAAAGCCGGTCAGCCGGCTGAGAGCCCTTCTTGGTGTTTTGAAGTGTGAAATTGAGAGTTAAGGACTCTCAGCCGGCCAACCGGCAGCCTGTGCTGACCGGCTGAGAGCCCTGTTAGTAATTTGAAGGTTGTTTTGAGAATAAATGACTCTCAGCCGGCCAACCGGCAGCCTGTGTTGACCGGCTGAGAGCCCTTTTGGTATTTTGAAGTTGTTTTTGAGTGTCAATGACTCTCAGCCGGCCAACCGGCAACCTGTGGCTGACCGGCTGAGAGCCCCTATTGCATAATAAATTGCTTATAACTTTTGATTCACATGTCGGATTGCATTGATTCTTTTTCCGTATGCTTCGTATGCATGTTTGGAGTCCCCGAGGTTTGGGCGGCACTATATTGGGTTCGGGAATAGAGTGAGGATAGAGAGCCCCCGGTCGGGCAACCAAAAGGGAAACCGGCTCTCCCTCGGCTTAATTCCCGGGGTCAATTAAGTGTTGGTTTGAATATACGTTGCTTGCATGATTGGTTATGAATTGAGAAGTTCAGTAATGGAGTTAGAGAACCGTGATTTGGATTAGGTCACAGTTTTGATATGAAATGTTGTTGTAGAACCATGATTTGGATTAGGTCATAGTTTTGGTACGCCTTTGTATCTTGAGGTGTGTTGTTGTGGAACTGTGATTTGGATTAGGTCACAGTCTTAGTTTACCTTTGTATTTTGAGGTGTGTTTCTGTGGAACTGTGATTTGGATTAGGTCACAGTTTAGTGTGCCTTTGTATTTTGAGGTGTATTTATGCATGTGGACGTATACTATGAGCTGTTATATATCTTTTGTTTCACCAGGATTGTATTATGTCTTGGTATGATTGAGGAAGGATTATACCTCGAAAATCAGGTTTCAGATAGTCCGCTTGAGACGGGAGTATCTTAGGATTGGGGATACTTGTCGAATCGAGGAAGGTTTATACCTCGAGAGTCTGGCCAGATTTAGACTAGGACTGTATATCGTTTCGATCGTCCTACCAGAGGATTGTATTTGGTGAGGCTAAGTAGACTTGCTGTTGTTATATAATGGAGTCGTCATATGAGTTTTCCTATGTAGTGTGTGTTTGTATATACTTGTCTGAGTTGGGGTACTGTGTTATATTGATACGTGCCTATTTTATGCATTTTATTTACTCTTTTGGCACGTATTTTCTTACACTTTCGTGACTTTTAGTTGCTTTTTCTCCCGAAATGGTTTACTTTGGCATTTCTATGTTTTATATGTAGGAATACGCGGAATGAGCAAAACCAAGCCCTATTTGCCTTTAGGAAGCTGTTTTGAGTACTAGTATGGAGCAAGGAATCAGATGGTGCACTCAAGTATTATTTTCGGGCCAGATCAAAGCTGAAAAGGACGAGAAGCGGTCGACCGACCTGCAATAGTGGTCGACCGACCGATGTCCAGTTCGCAAAAGAGGCCCAGTTCACAGAAGCCCAAGTTCGCATGAAATAAACCCGTATCGCCAGAATCGGTCGACCGACCGAAAATCGAGGTCGACCGACCACCAGCTGTTTCGGGACTTCTGTTTTCTTATTTTCTATTTTTCCTAATCTTGTAATAATTCTTATTTAAGGAGACCTAAACTCTAAAATTAGGTTAAGCAGCCCCAATTAGAGAAAAACTCCATTGTTAGATTTTGGTACCAAGCTTTCATCTTTGTTCTTAGATTTTCCTTTCAAGTTGTAAGTTTGTCACAATTCAATCTTTCCTTTTTATTCAATCTTGTTATTCATCTTGTTTTTATTTTCTTATTTCATGTTTACTCATTTATTGTCATCTTTAATTATGTTCATCTCTTCAATATTCTTAGTAATTGTTAGTTCCATAATTAAAAGTATGCATAGCTAATTCTTGTGATTGGGAATTAGGGGAACCATGATAAAGACTTGACGTTGATAAGTTTGATGATTAAATTACCAATCCCCCATTGTTGTTGGTGAACTAATCCTTAGGATTGAAAGATTATTAGGATTAGTTTAACAACAACTTTGGGATTGCCCTTGAACGAAAGTTTAGTGCTTTTGTAGGAACCCTAAGACCGTAAGGATTGGGTAGAATATTGACCTAAAGGTTTATTCTTTGTTCCTTGGGATTGTGTTATTTGATTATTTTACCTTTCATTGACTTGTTTTGACCATGGGGAACCAAAGTTCCTAATCTCCTTTTATCTTATTTTAATTTTCTTGTTAGTTTGCTACCTTAGTGTTAGTTTAAATCTCAAATCAAAACCCCCTTTTTTGGTTACTTGCAATAGACTTTAAATTTACAAACATAATTTACCCTGTCTCTCTGTGGTTCGACCCTTGACTTATCCTATCTGAGTTTAAGCTGAGGTTTTATAAATCTTATCTTTGGCACCCCTCAACGACGGGTGTCATATATACTTGCTAGATGTTTGGTATCTAGGTTATGCGTTAAGATGTCGCCTCTAAACCTTTATACTTGTGAATATGATTGTGGTATTTAGGTTATGTCTTAAGTTGAGCGCTGAACCTTTATACTTGTTGTTTTTGTATCTGCTTGACTAGAGTCGGTACGGTGTCAGATATGTATGTTGATATTGATGAGTATAGTACCCTGTTTATAGTATTGTTCATCCAAGGCATTGGATGACTCTTTAATTGGTTTCGTAAATGGTTTGGACTGAAAGACCCCCCGGCCGGGCAACCGGAAGGGAAACCGGCTCTCCTTCCAAATAGTTTCCGAAGTTGGTTGAGAGCCTTTGCATAGTATTTGCATGATGATAGGAGGTTGAGATAATGGACTATATACTTCACATGATTGTTTATGTTGGAGTATAATACTTGTATTTATATGTTCGGTGTTGTATGACAATAGGTGGCTATGAGAGCTCTAGTCACTCCCTACTGACTGTGGCGCACATGTTGTATGTGTGTAGGTACTTGATGCTGATTTTGCTATTTATCATTAATAGTTCAGGTTCTTATCCCCCTCCTTGGTATGCTGATTTTGCTAATTTTGCTGTTACAGGTAAAATCCCTCCTGAGTTGTCTTGGCAACAAAAGAAGAGATTTATGTTCGATGCAAAACAGTATTTTTGGGATGACCCTTATGTTTTCAAAGAATGCGGAGATGGACTTATCCGGAGATGCGTCCCCCAATGGGAGGTGAAGGACATTCTGGAAGCATGTCACTCTTCTGCATATGGTGGTCACCACGGTCCATCTAGGACCGTGGCCAAGGTATTACAGTCTGGTTTTTATTGGCCTACTTTACATGCTGATTGTAGGAATTTTGTAGGTAACTGTGACGCCTGTCAAAGAACTGGGAATGTCTCAAAAAGACATGAGATGCCACAAGTTGGTATTTTAGAGGTAGAAATTTTTGATGTCTGGGGCATTGATTATCAAGGACCTTTTCCTAGTAGTCAAGGTAACAGGTATATCCTTGTAGCTGTTGATTATGTGTCTAAGTGGGTAGAAGCTATTGCTACCCCCCATTGTGATGCAAAAGCTGTTATTAAGATGTTTAAAAAAAATCATATTCCCTCGTTTTGGTGTCCCTAGGGTTGTCATAAGTGATGGAGGTATGCATTTTAAAGAGAAACGCTTAGGTGACTTGTTAAATAAATTCGGTGTCCAACACCGCCCTCAGACTAGTGGTCAAGTTGAGATCTCTAATAGAGAACTCAAGGAGACCCTAGCCAAGGTAGTTTCTAAGTCTAGGAAAGATTGGAGCCTAAAACTTGATGATGTTTTATGGGCCTATAGAACCGCGTTCAAAACTCCAATAGGAATGTCACCATTCAGATTGATTTATGGTAAAACTTGTCATTTACCAGTTGAGTTAGAACGTAAGTCTTGGTGGGCTATTTGTGATCTTAATTTAGACCCTAATCTTTCCCGTGAGAAACGTTTATTGCAGCTCAATGAGTTAGAAGAATTCAGGTTGTTAGCCTATGACAATGCCAGGATTTAAAAGGAGAAAACAAAGCGCTGGCATGACAAAAGAATCATTAGACGTGATTTCCAAGTAGGTGATAGGGTATTGCTTTTTAATGCTCGTATTCGTCTTTTTCCTGGTAAGCTGAAATCCAGGTGGAGCGGACCCTACACCATCACAGCTGTCTCAAAATTCGGATCAATCGAATTAGAAACCTCATCTGGTGAGAGGTTCAAAGTCAATGGCCAATATGTGAAGCACTTCCGAGGAGAAAATGAATTTGTCGGAAAAGTTGAAGTTTCTTACTTCGACCCTTTTTAGGATGCTCCTTAGAAGGTAAAAGGTCGTGCGGGACCTCTTAAACCAGCGCTACACGGGAGGCAACCCGTGCTATAGTTTCAATTTTTCGTTTTCCTTCTTATTTTTCGTTTTATCCTCTGGTGGAAATTGAAATCTCTGCAGAAAAGTGAAAGAAAAAAACCGAATCCGTCAGTACAAGTGGTCGACCGACCGAGTTATTAGGTCGACCGACCAAACTGACACTTTATGCAGTTTTTCTGACAGAGTAAGTAAAATTGCAGAGCAGGTAAAAGGACGAATGGTCGACCGACCGACTTTTCTGGTCGACCGACCACGGTTTTTTTTACGGTTTTATTTTTCAGAGTCAAATGTCACGGATCTGTTGTGTTTTGAAAATGCAATACTTGCTTTTACTCCTTCAACTTCCCAGCATTCCCCTTCTCTCTTAAAACCCTAAAAACTATTCACCCACCTTCCTCCTTCACCAATTTACTTACTTTCTTTCATTTTCCATCTTCAAGGTATGTTTTTCTTCTTTTTCTTTCTCTCTTTTTAGTTTTATATCTTCTTAATTCCGTTTTAGGTAGTATTAGTTTATCCTTTTAAGTTCAATTTTGCTCTTAATTCCGTTTCCATGCTTGTTTGTGTGTTTTTATCTTAGTTTTCTTCTTCTTTTTGATTTTATATGCTTAGATCTGTAAATTTTGGGTGATTTTGTGCTAATTAGGATAGTTTAATTCTTCCTTATAATTTTTATGCCTCTTTTCGCGCGAAATTCAACCACAAAAACCGACGCTGATACTATTCGCGGTCGACCGACCGGAAAATGAGGTCGGCCGACTGAATTTTGAATTCCCTGGGTTTCGAATTTACAGATCTGCACTTTTCTGATGATAGTCGGTCGACCGACCTGAAACAGTGGTCGGCCGACCAGCACCGTGTTTTTCCTGAGTTTAATTTTTATGCAGTTTCTGAATCTCTTTCGTATAGCGGTCGACCGACCTGGTTTTACGGTCGACCGACCATAACTGCATCTTTCCTGAGTTTTTTTTTTCTCAGTATCTGATTTCTCGTTGCAGCATAAATTACAGACCATCTCGAAAAAAATGGTCGACCGACTTGCCCCTACAGTCGGCCGACCAGCGCTGTGATAAAGTTTCTGTTTTGCATTTTTTTTTCGTGACTATTTTTGTTAAAGCAATGTTTTCGTATGCTCATAAGACTTATATTTTTATTTGAACTTTTCAGCTTTACGATGTCTAGCTGTGATCAAGGTGGAAAGCGCGCACGCACTTCGGGTACAAGCACTTCTAGAGGACGTGTCTCTAGGACGCGAGGTTTGGCGGTGCAGGACACGGATAGTTTACCAAACTATCCGCAAATCACTTTCAGCTCTCCGGCCCAGAAGGCCCGATTCCTCCATCTCACTGCCTACTGCGTGGTAGTGGCAACCCGTTTCCTTTCTGTTCCAGCCTTGCATGCTTTGGGATGCCACGACGAGGTAGTATCTTTGCTCATTGGGACCGGGTTTGCAGGACTCGTCACCATGGACGAGATCACCTACCGCCTTCTCACTCTTGAGTTCTTTTCCTCCTTCACCTTTGATTCGGGGGCACTTCACTCCGGCTATGATAATTTTTGTATTTCTTTTCGCATGTTCAATGAAACTTATGCTTTGACTTTAACCCAATTTGCTCAAATTTTGGGTCTGTCTTCTGAGGGTCTTACTGATGACCCCACGGGGTCGTATTCTGATATGTGGTCCTGTATTTCTGATTCCAGCGATGTGAAGAAGAAAAACAGTACCATCCACCTTCCCACCCCCCGTTATTATTTGCGTCTGTTGGCCAACACTGTTTTTGGCCGCAAAGAGTCTCAAAATGTTAACAACATTGAGCTCTCCATTATGTCTGGTTATCTTAACATCAGACGTACGGGTCAGCAGTCTTACAACACTGCTTGTTTGGTCGCCTCTCACTTCGTGTCGGTGGGCGAGGGAACTTCACTGACTACTATCGTTTGTGGTGGGCTAGTCACTCGATTAGCCCGCTCCTTTGTACCCCAGTTCCCTCGCTATGAGGATGCGGTCGACCCTCTCTCCCGGTACATGGACATGGCTTATGTCAGGTCTGTGCGTTGGGTAAACAGGAGAGATTATTGGAAGATAGACACCTATCTCAGTGATCGCATCCCCATCACCATGGCTCCCCCTATGCTTCCCCTTTCTACTGTTGTATGGGAACCCCGACCACTACTCCCGTCTTACCGCCTCCCGCTTAGGGGAGGCACTTCTAGAGGTTTCAGGGCCCCTGCTCCCGGTGGCCACCATACCACATCTGGGACCGGGTACCCATCTGATTTCACTGCTCCTCCTAATGTTTATGTTCCTCCTTTTGTTGATGACAGATCTATGCCACAGATGATGGCGAGTCTTTGCAGGCAGTTCAGCCAAAAACAGCTGAACGATAGTCTCTTCCAATACCCGGTTTACAGGGAGTATGCCACACAAGGTAGGCTCCCAACCGGCCCATGGACTCACCCCACCTGGTACACACCTCTCGCAGGCGGTCGTGACCACGGTGAAGCTTCAGGCTCTGCCTCAGGAACAGGAGTAGGGTCTGAGGAGGATGGCGATGAGGGGGAAGGAGAAGAGGATCCTGAGCCGTTTTACGACTCAGAGGGCTAGGGACATGCTTAACCTTACCCTCTTTGGGGTTCGGTTTGGGGAGGTCCCCCTTCCTTGGCTCGGTTTGGAGAGGTCCACATTTACTTTGTAAGTGTTTTCCTCCCTTAGATTTCCAATTTTCCCCTTTCGATTTCCAGTTTTTCCCTCCTTCCTCCTTAGACTCTTTTTGTAATTTCTAGTCTTTTTCCTTTTCCTTTCTTTGTTTGCTTCTTTTTCGCCTACCCCCATCCCTTTGCTGTGGTTGTATGCTGATGAGCACAATGGGGGCATTGTGCGTTTTGGTTTGGGGAGGGTGTTTGCATACTCCTTTATGAGCATGCAATTGTTTTTGTGTCTTTTGTTTTTCATACCTTTAGTTTTTTTTCTTGTTTTCATCCTCTCTTGTCGCGTGTTCTTCCCTGTCGCGCATTCTTCTCTGTCTTAAGTTTTTAGGTCGAGTCGGAATGGATAAATACAATTTATGCCTCACATATCACATATTGCTTTGCCTTGCATTTTTTAAAAAAAATTTCCAAGCTAGTCTTTTGCATTATCTACGAGTTTTTGTTGATTTCATGCTAAATTATTAGACTTGACTCTCTTCTTGGCAAGCTACTACATATTCTAAGGATTAGAGCTTAATAAATCGGTGACATCCATGACCGATTTCATATAGGTTTGTGAGTAGTTTCTCCTCTTGAGGCATGTTACATCAATATGCATAAACATGAATTTTGTCTTCTTAATACCTGTATGCATTCGGGTTTGTGGTTTGTTGGCACATGTGGTAGAGGTACCCCTTTCTCATTATTCCCATTATCCTCACATAGCCAAATTGAATTCTTTTACCCATTTGCTACATTCTAAAAATTGCCTACCCTAGCCGAGCTAGTAAATTAGTGATGGAACTGTTTTCTTGCCATCCTTTGGTGTATGCTTCATTGATAAATTTTGATTTTGGGAGAATGATAGAAAAAAAAGGGAAAAAAATAACAAAAGGGACAGAAAAAAAAAAAAAAAAAAACGAAACAGCCTGTTTTCAAGGCTGGTCGGTCGACCAGGACCGTTGGGTAGGTTAGTTTTTCTGAAAGAAAAAAAGAAAAGAGAAAAAAAAAGAGAAAAAAAAAAAAAAAGGAGAAAAAAAAAAAAAATTTGGAAGATTTGTGATTTTTGCTCCAAGACTTTGAGCATTGGCATGCATGAAAGAAAAAGAAAATAATAAGAAGTGATCTTATAGTATGGATAGACGGTTGTTAGCTCGGTTTAACCCCTCTTCCCATAACTTATCTTAAGCCTCTTCTTACCTTTAGCCTCACAATTCCAAATTCGCCTAGGCATGTGTCATGGTTATTTAGTGTGGGAATGCATATGTACGGTTGTAGAGATTCTATTCATGTTAGATTGCAGGCATGTTCTTATGGGTCGTAGATAGGTGAGAGTCTTTACTTTTATTTATCTTCTTATCTTTCACATATACATTTGACCCTTTGCTTTCATGAGTGTCTCGAGCGTACCGCGAGAGTCCAATTAGAATGAGTCTTGCAAGGTTGAAATTTTAGCATGCTTTTCCAACATGTTTAATTCGTTTTGCTCTTGACATTATGTTTGATTATAGTTGAAGGATGCATTAAATTGGTTAAGCATAGTGTTGTGTTTGGTTGTGAAAAGTATGAGATCCGTTCCATTAGAAGTTTTATTTTCTTTTGAGTCTTAGTGCTTGCTTGAGGACAAGCAAGGTTTGGTTTGGGGAGTTTGATACGTGCCTATTTTATGCATTTTATTTACTCTTTTGGCACGTATTTTCTTACACTTTCGTGACTTTTAGTTGCTTTTTCTCCCGAAATGGTTTACTTTGGCATTTCTATGTTTTATATGTAGGAATACGCGGAATGAGCAAAACCAAGCCCTATTTGCCTTTAGGAAGCTGTTTTGAGTACTAGTATGGAGCAAGGAATCAGATGGTGCACTCAAGTATTATTTTCGGGCCAGATCAAAGCTGAAAAGGACGAGAAGCGGTCGACCGACCTGCAATAGTGGTCGACCGACCGATGTCCAGTTCGCAAAAGAGGCCCAGTTCACAGAAGCCCAAGTTCGCATGAAATAAACCCGTATCGCCAGAATCGGTCGACCGACCGAAAATCGAGGTCGACCGACCACCAGCTGTTTCGGGACTTCTGTTTTCTTATTTTCTATTTTTCCTAATCTTGTAATAATTCTTATTTAAGGAGACCTAAACTCTAAAATTAGGTTAAGCAGCCCCAATTAGAGAAAAACTCCATTGTTAGATTTTGGTACCAAGCTTTCATCTTTGTTCTTAGATTTTCCTTTCAAGTTGTAAGTTTGTCACAATTCAATCTTTCCTTTTTATTCAATCTTGTTATTCATCTTGTTTTTATTTTCTTATTTCATGTTTACTCATTTATTGTCATCTTTAATTATGTTCATCTCTTCAATATTCTTAGTAATTGTTAGTTCCATAATTAAAAGTATGCATAGCTAATTCTTGTGATTGGGAATTAGGGGAACCATGATAAAGACTTGACGTTGATAAGTTTGATGATTAAATTACCAATCCCCCATTGTTGTTGGTGAACTAATCCTTAGGATTGAAAGATTATTAGGATTAGTTTAACAACAACTTTGGGATTGCCCTTGAACGAAAGTTTAGTGCTTTTGTAGGAACCCTAAGACCGTAAGGATTGGGTAGAATATTGACCTAAAGGTTTATTCTTTGTTCCTTGGGATTGTGTTATTTGATTATTTTACCTTTCATTGACTTGTTTTGACCATGGGGAACCAAAGTTCCTAATCTCCTTTTATCTTATTTTAATTTTCTTGTTAGTTTGCTACCTTAGTGTTAGTTTAAATCTCAAATCAAAACCCCCTTTTTTGGTTACTTGCAATAGACTTTAAATTTACAAACATAATTTACCCTGTCTCTCTGTGGTTCGACCCTTGACTTATCCTATCTGAGTTTAAGCTGAGGTTTTATAAATCTTATCTTTGGCACCCCTCAACGACGGGTGTCATATATACTTGCTAGATGTTTGGTATCTAGGTTATGCGTTAAGATGTCGCCTCTAAACCTTTATACTTGTGAATATGATTGTGGTATTTAGGTTATGTCTTAAGTTGAGCGCTGAACCTTTATACTTGTTGTTTTTGTATCTGCTTGACTAGAGTCGGTACGGTGTCAGATATGTATGTTGATATTGATGAGTATAGTACCCTGTTTATAGTATTGTTCATCCAAGGCATTGGATGACTCTTTAATTGGTTTCGTAAATGGTTTGGACTGAAAGACCCCCCGGCCGGGCAACCGGAAGGGAAACCGGCTCTCCTTCCAAATAGTTTCCGAAGTTGGTTGAGAGCCTTTGCATAGTATTTGCATGATGATAGGAGGTTGAGATAATGGACTATATACTTCACATGATTGTTTATGTTGGAGTATAATACTTGTATTTATATGTTCGGTGTTGTATGACAATAGGTGGCTATGAGAGCTCTAGTCACTCCCTACTGACTGTGGCGCACATGTTGTATGTGTGTAGGTACTTGATGCTGTTTTGGCAGGGGGTTACGTTGAGGCTAGCGAGCGATGATCCAGTCATCGATGTTTACCTTTATCGTGTAGCTAGACCTTAGACTTATGTTTCAGTATTTTGGTGCCTGTAGAGATATGCTATCCCGGGCTGCTTTTGTATAGTATTTATATACTTATTTATGTTTCATCTTCCGCATGTTTAGTTTTATAAAGCACCTCGCATGTTTTATTTATATCATCAAAAGTTTTAATTCCGCTGCATTTTTAGTACTTTGTATGTTTTATATTTCCGCTTTCGCGAGGGGTTTTACATTTTATTTATACTTTCGGCACGTATTTCTATGCATTTTCGTGACTTTTAGTTGCTATTGCTCCCGAAACGGTTTACTTTGGCATTTCTATGTTTTAAATGTAGGAATATGCGGAAGTGAGCAAAACCGAACTTTAATCGTCCTCTGGAAGCTATTTTGAGTGTTCACGCGAAATAAGGATCCGAACTCCTAGCCAAGTGGTGCGTATAAGCCAATTTAAAGCTGGAACGTACAGGAATAGGTCGACCGACCTACTCAAGAGGTCGACCGACCGGCGCGCAGGATTTAGAAGGCCTGACAACAGCATAAGAGGTCGACCGACCTGGCGACCGATTCCGCAATTTTTATTTCGGCTTTACTCTTTTAATCTTGTAATTAGGAGTCTATTTAAGGACGCCTAAACTTCATAATTAGGTTAAGCAGTCCATATTAGTCAAAACTCCATAGTTAGAGAGAGGATTTCCCCAAGCTTTCATCTTTGTTCTTAATTTCCAATTAAGTTTTGTAAGTTTGCTACAATTTAATCTTTCCTTGTTAATTAACCTTGTTGTTCATCTTATTGTTGTTATTCAATCCATGTTTTTATCTTTTGAATTCTCATCTTTAATTATGTTAATTCCTTTAATGTTCTTCAATTTTGTTATTGTTAATTTTATGATTAAGATTATGCATAGCTAATTCTTGTGATTAAAAATTAGGGGAACCATGGCCAAGACTTGATTTTGATAGTTTTATGATTAAATTACCAATCCCCCATTGTTGTTGGTGAACTAATTCTTTAAGATTGAAAGATTGTTAGGATTAGTTTAACAACAACTTTAGGATTGCCCTATGAACGAAAGTTTAGTGCTTTTCTAGGAACCCTAAGACCGTAAGGATTGGGTAGAATATTGATCCAAAGGTTTATTCTTTGTTCCTTGGGGTTATGTTATTTGGTTATTTTACCCTTTATTGACTTGCCATAGCCATGAGGAACCGAAATTCCAAATCTCCTTTCTACCTTATTTTAATATTCTTGTTATTTTGCTCTCTTAGTTGTTAGTCTCAATCTTAAATCAAACCCCTTTCTTTTTGGTTATTTTCAATAGACTTTGAATTCACACATAATTAACCTTGTCTCTCTGTGGTTCGACCCTTGACTTATCCTGTCTAATTTAAGCTGAGGTTTTTATAAATCTTATCTTTGACACCCCTCAACGACGGGTGTCACAGAGCTTTAATTAATTATTAACATGTTTTTTTACAAAAATTTCAATTAAAACCTTTATTATAAAATACAAAACTTCTATTATAAAAATTTCAATTAAAATGTCAGTATTAATTATAAATTTTGAAATTTTAAAGGGTTACATAAATTTTGAAAAATAATATATTTTTAATATAGAAATTTACTTTAAGAATAATGATAACATCCTTTAATATTATAGATATGTGAATTAAATTAATTTATAAATATAATGTCATGTAATAATAAATTGATATTCTATGTCACATCAATTTGTCATGTCACATTAAAAATATGTCACGTCATATTTAAATATATCACGTTACATTAAAATTGGTCATGTCACATTATTTTAAGTACCCTTTTAATAAGATCTTATAGATACTTGTCATTGACTTATATTCTTTCTCTTGAGTCGTGCCTCCTCAACAGAGACTACTGAAAAATCAAACAAATGAAAATGGAATAATATCATAAAAAATGAGAAACTCAACATTATTTTTTTTTGCTAAAAATGTCTAATCAACTTATCTCATTTTATACATAAAATTAATTGAAATTTCATAATTGTAGAATATAAAAAGTTTTGAACTATTAAATAAATATAAACATTATGATTATGAGGTGAAATAATAATGTTGGGGAGATGAACGTTTACATAAGAATAGTTGGATTTTCATAATTTAAAAATACGAAAAGTCTTCATTAAATAAATATAAATATTGTGAATATGAGATGAAATAATGTTAGGAAAATGATCGAATGTTTAAATAAGACGGTGATTAACTCATTGCTATTTTATCTTTTCGTGTTCTATTTTACAATTTGTATAATAACACATGTAATTGTATTAAGTTTTAGTCCATCATGTCATTTTATAATTACGCCACGTGTCATTCTTATAGGCAATAGCTACTCAATCTAGCCTTTTTATTTTATTATATAGAATACCACATGTAATTGTATTAAATTTTAGTCCATCATGTCATTTTATAATTACGTCACGTGTCATTCTTATAGGCAATAACTACTCAATCTAGCCTTTTTATTTTATTATATAGATTTTCAAATTAAAACCCCAAATTAGGCTTACTTTGTCTAGTTTTCTCCTTTTCCCTCACCATCCTTTCAACCCAATGTCTTATTCAAACTCATCCTCTAACTCAACAAAACGAGTGAAATGCAATTGTGGCATTCCAATAGATGAGAAAACATCATGGATACATCAAAATCCAGGTAAGAGATTCTTGGCTTGCAAGTTTTACAGTGTAGAGACGGGTTTGCGTGGGTGTTGTTTCTTCAAGTGGATTGGCTTGTTGAATGAAAATAAGTTACTTAAGAATAAGATTCGTTGTCGATTACTTTTACAACGCATCAGTCAGTGGAAAAGAAAGAATGAAGAAATAAGGTCAAATCAATTTCACCGTTAGTCAACACGGAATCTCGACTTTTTTTTGATGGAAAACTGACTTTGGTGTTTATTACACAAAAAACAGAAAATGTTAGGTGTTGCTGGGCAGAAAAAAATAACTTTAGATACTATTTCTACAGACAGTGTAAATGTTAGGTACTATCTGACAAAAAACTCATTATTTTTTTACACAATTGTAAAAGACAAGAGGCTACTGACTTTTTGTAGTCTATTATGGAACCTCCTTGACGTTAGTAATTTTTAGTGTGTATCATGATTAAATAATAGTTGTGACGGTTACAAGTGAGATTTGCAAATGATGATACGAAAAGTTTGCCAACTGCAACTACCCCAATTTTTAAAATTGCTATACCTGTTTTTAAAATTGCTATACCTTTCAAAATTTATTAGGGAGTTTTAACAACACAAATTCTCGTTAGAGAAGGACCATCATAAGTTTAAGATGGATAATGCCAGTTTCATAATATGCAAATGTCATAGTTTAAGATGGATAATGCCCTTTTATAATATGCAAATGTCATTACCATGGGTGTTCCTTTTCCCCCAATTGTCTTCCCACTTACATTTAGGGTAGATTATCAGTAAAACTCTTTCAAGTTTTAAGTCTCGAATATATCAGTTTTTCGCTAATTTTTATTATTTTATATTGTTCAGACTCATCTCAAACTTTATACATTATTCGCGATACTTACCTCAAACTCTACTTTTTACTTTTCCACTTCACTTTTTTTTTTACAAAAGACATGACACATAGATCCATTTATTGGCTATTTTCCCTTCATAGTGGAATCAAGACTCACCCAAACTCTTAAATTGAGTATTGGAATTCCAACACTCAATTTACGACTTTGTCAAGACTATGGTAAATTATTGGTAGTATAGAGTGAGTCTTGTCTCAATATTATCAATGATTTTACCCTGAGTTGTTTTTGAGCTCTTAAAGATTCCTCCGTTCACCCCGGAGTGCTGGTGACATAGGAAATAGAGAAAGGACGGACATACTGTAATACCCGCTTCTGTAGGGGATCTTACATGGGACTTCTCTTGTTCAAAGGATTCGTAGGGAGACAATACTTTAAACTCATTTTCTTTCGCAATTGTGAGTCAGGATTTAGGTCAATTTTTTCTCTCATTTTTTCATTTGTGCCAAAACCTAAAACCAGCCTCATTCACCCCCCCTCTTTCCCCTACACTTTTATAAGCCATCTCTTGACCTAGAAACTAGCATGAAAATGGATTTAATGGAACGGAATGTGGCATATGTCGTACATCAGTTAACAAGGTAAGTCACTGTCACCATCGTTGGTTTTAGTAAAGATAATGGTTGATTGTGATAGAGTCGTATTGATTGTTGTAGGTGATGATGTGGGTATCTTATGTGCATATGTGTGTTTGTCTAGGCTTGTGGAAGATGTGCCCGAGATAGGGTTTTCCTACTCAATATAGTTGTATGGTTAATTACGTTTGTTGTGCTTTCATGATTGGATGATTTTATATTCATTGTTGTTATTAATATGATTGATTGATGGTAGAGTTCTGATGATATCGCGAGCCATGTCGGGAGATGGTTTCAGCCCTTGTTTGGCCTCTTGTGATTCCCGTCACAAGGGGGATGTTCATATTATAATGAGCTTGAGTTCCCTCGTTGCGATAAGCGGGGATTTCAATGTCTTGTGCTACAACCCGACATCAGTAGAGGTGGGTGACCTCTTACAATGGGAACCCGATTACTCGTTGCGAAGAAAGCCATTGTGTGTCATGGAGTTATTGTTGGAGTAAGTGTCATCAACAATACTACGATCACATGTTTAATTAAATGAAAGCGAGTAAGATATGAGACATAGCGAGTAGTCGAGTACATGTATATTAAGGAACAAGAGTAAGATGAGTATGAGTATTGAGTATGAGTATGAGAAACAAGTAAGAGTACGTGTATAAGAGTATGCGAGTGTGAGTGTTAAGGAGGATACGAGACTTGACTTGATTGTGGATGAAAATATGAGTTGACTTGAATCGTGGATGGAAGCATGTGGAAAACGCATGTGATGCTTGGGTTTTGCCGTCACTACCCGCAATCCAATTTTTTTTTATAAAACCCGAATTAAGTAGTACTTAGGTCGGGGTCGAACACGAAGATGGTGGGGATCGTTGTATAATTACGTTCTAGTCTATGTCTAGTTAAGGTAAAGAGGTAAGTTGACTAATTATGATTACGCTAAGCAAATGAAAATTAAGCTAGAAGAAATATCAATAAGGGTGACTAGGGTGACGGGGTCACTAAGGGTGGTTGATAAAGGTAGTGTAAAAGGTTCGCCTTAGTTGTTCTAGGTAATGGTCTCGGTTGGTCTCGTCTATCGAGTAGACTCAAGCCTAGGTCAAGACTATCCTAACTTTCGCTACAAATAAACTCAACCAACATATAAACATGCAAATACAAGCCTCAAACCGTTGTTAAAGACAAGTAAAGCGAGAATCAAGCCTAACTTTCGTTGTGACATTTTATCAAACACCTAGCATGCAAGTATGAACAACCAATACTTTTGAACAACAAGCCCTAAATTCAAGCACAAACCAACATCAAAACCAAACCAAAGATCACCCTAACCCTAGACGAAGTATCCTCACACATGCTTGAAAGAGAAATGTAAACTATTGAATTAAAATAATTAAGCTAACATGATAACTATTGCAAATGTAAACAATTCAACACAAAAATGATAACAAATGGAAACAAATGGAAAAACAAGGTAAAGGAAAGAAAGATAATATTAAAACTTGCATTAAAGTATGAAACTTGGATACAAATGAATAATTCTCTCAAATGTCTTCAAATTACAACCAAATACTCAAACGTAAACTATTGAACATACTAATGAAAGATTAAGACTAATTAAATATAATTAACTAAGAGATTATGAAGATTCAAAGAAAGATTTTCTAAGGTTATGTGTGAATAAGCATAAAAATATCAAAACCTAGAAATGCGTGCTTAAGAGTAAAAAAGTCAATCCCTGAAAATATCTAAGTATGGGTATATATAGTTTCTCAAAATGCTGAAAAATCTCTTCAGGGGCTCCCAGTCGGTAAATCGGCTGCCGGTTGGGGACCGACTGAGGACCCCTTGGACTGGTTCTGAACTGCTTGAACATTGAAGCTTCTATCTCAGCCGGTCAACCGGCTGCCGGTTGGGGACCGGCTGAGGAATCTATCCCTTGGGTCTGAATTTGAATTATATCTCAACATCTTCAAGTATCACTGGCCAGTCAACCGGTTGCCAGTCTGGTTCCGGTTGAGGACCCTTTCTCCTAATTCGAAACTCTTGCACCTTCGAAAAATGGTTAAGTATGAAATTGGGATTCCCAGCCGGTGGACCAACTGCCGGTCAATCGGCTGAGGATCTTTTTTTCTCATTTTCGTCTTCAATTTTGCCCTGAGTGTGGTAAGTCGAGCTCCCAGCCGGTGGACCGGCTGCTGGCCAACCGGCTGAGAACCCCTCATTTGCTCATTTTATCTCTTTTCTCTCTATTTCGCTTCAAAACCGCTTCGTTTTCTCTCGTTTCTCCAATCCCGCCTCATGTCCTACAAGATGAAAACCAAATACGTCGAATAGACGCAAAGGGCGATAAAAGCAATCTATGACACGCAAAACGATAAAGAAACGATATTGAAACAAAGGAAAAACAAGGAAAATAATGACGAAATTAGGGCTCATCAGCATGGCAAGAGTAAGTAAGTACACCTTAAGGGTGAGAAGAGAGTGAAAGGAAGTCGGTGAGAGAGAGAGAGGGTGTACTTCGGCAACAAAGTTCTTTTTAGGGAGGGAAGATTGTAATATCCGGTATTTCTGTGGACTAGTTACTCCGTTAAGATACATTGCGAACCGTGTGAGGGCCTAAAGATGTTAGGGAGTTAAAGGAGACCAAATGAGCTTGCAGTAGACCGAGTAAAGGGTGTGGGGAGACCGAGTATGGGACACTCAGTCGAGTAGGTGGTCCACTCGACCGAGTGCCACCAAGTGCAGCCTTGGGAAGATGAGAACCACCGAGTGAAGATCTACTCGATCAAGTGAAGTGTCACTCGGTCGAGTAGAGATCCACTCGACCGAGTGGAGCGTCCACTCGGTCGAGTGGAGCAGAGCAGAATGCGGGTTAAGTTCTTTTCTCCCTAATTTCATTTAATTTCTTCTACACTTCTCCTTCTCTCTATACAGTCTCCCTTCTCTCTAAAACTCTCCCAAATACATTTCATGGTGATTCAAGCTTGGATTTAGGATGGAAACCTTCTCTAAAGCCTGATCTACCTTGGTGAGTCGATTTTATACCTTGTTCTTACCTTTCTAGCAAACCCTAACTTTTGGGTGTTTTGTCGTGAATGTTTAACTAATGGTTTGGTTAGTTGATATGGGTAATTAATAAGCCTTAATAAGGGGTTATGAGTTGTATTAGAGTATGAGATGCTTAGTGACTGAATTATGTGAATGTTATAGGATGTGACGGTCTTGCGACACTGAATCTTGTCGGAATAGATTTAGCTTGTGGATTCACTATGAGGTAAGTTAATCCTACTCGATTTCAATATTGTATGCATTGCATTTAGCGTAATCGATGTTGGTTGTCTCAGATGATTAGTGTAGGTGATTATGACATGATTAGTGTTAATGGTAATGAACAAGGAATCAATAATAATGGTTAAATAGTTAATGAAGATAACTAATGACTATGTGATGAGCTCTATTTGGGTCATAATTGTCATTGTCTTTTCTTCATTTTCAGTCCCGATTCGACCTCGTTTTGCGTGCCTTTGCTCGTTTTTACGTCCATTGCCTCGACTATTCCTTTTTGGTTCCCATGTTGTAGGTATGGTGGCGGGAGCAAAGAAACGGGAGCAAACGAGGCGATTTTGGAGCACTTTGTGAAAATTTATTGAGGATTTGGCCCCAGACCCCCTAAGCCGGTCCCAGACCGGCAGCCGGTGGGCCGGCTAGGGGTCTTAACTTGACCTCTGAAGGAAAAAAGAAGAAATGTTACAGCAATTTAGAACCTGATCCTGAGCCGGCAGCCGGCCCACCGGCTGGCTGTAGCTGTGCATTGAGAAAAAAAGGAAGAAAAATCAGAAGTATGGAATTTGGCTCTAAGCCGGTGACAGACCGGCAGCAGGCCGGTCGGTTGAGGATCAAGACCAATTCAAGAAAAAGAAGAAAAAATCCAGAAGGTTTAGTATTTACTTTTGTTTACCGGTTTCATACCGGCAGCCGGTGGACCGGCTGAGAGTCAAATTTCAGAATTTCGCGCACTATATATACCCGCACTTAGTCTATTTTCAAAAACGCAACTTTGAGATGTTTTCACGCATTTCTAGGGTTTATTTACTGTTCCATTGCTTAGGTTTTCACACAAAAAACGCTCCTAAAAACATTAATCTTTCCTTAGTTTTTATTTTAATCTTGTAGTTTTCCATAATCATTCCTTAGTTACTTTCTAGTTATTGTTCTTAGCAATTGTTCTAGGGTTCTTGGGTGTATTTGGAAGACATTTGAGAGGATTCTTCATTTGTATCCAAGTTCTTCACTTTTATGCAAGTAATGGTATAATCTTCTTCATTCTTGTTTAGTATTTACTTTTGTTTACATTTACTACAAGTTAACTTCAATCAATAGCTTGCCCTTATCATTTTCCATCATTTTTGTCATTTATACTTCACTTGTTCATATGTTCTTCTTAGTCATGTGTGAGTAGTATCATTCTAGGGTTAGGGGTTTGCTTGGGTAGTTAGTAACCATGAAACATGCTTAGGGTTAGTCTTGTTTTGCCTCTTTGGTTGAGTCTTCACATTGTGTACGTGTTCGACGAATTGCCTCAACGACGGTTGGGCATTAGTCTTCGCTTTGTTTGCTTTTGACGATGGTCTTGAGTTTCATGAGGATGTTTATGTGTTATGTTAGCTTTGTTTGTAACGAAAGCTAGGACAAGTCTCGACCTTAGGTTAGTCGACTCGAGAGAAGAGACGACCCTAGACTTATCGTAAAGGTGACACGAGACCGTTCCCTTTTGTTTGGTTACCTTCTTACCTAGGTGACCCCGACACCCTAGTTCCCTTTATCATCGACTTAATCTTAGTGCAATTGTTCTTATTTGTCTTTAGTTGTTAGTCTTTTCACAAACCAACCTTATTACCCCAACTTAGGCTTGAATTAGAACCTAACTAAACAATTATCCCCACCATCTTCGTGTTCGACCCCGAATTTCATACTACTTGATTTCGGGTTTTACAAATGTGTTTGATGCCGGTAGTGACGGCAAAAGCCGGCCATCAAAATGGCGTCGTTGTCGGGGATGGTGCTAGAGATTGTTTAGTTTAGTTTTATTTTTAGCCTTAGTTAGTTGTGCTTTCTTTGTCTTGTTCAAGCTTTGTTAGTTTAAGTGTAGAGTGGTTGTTATTTTACTATCCCTAGTGCCTAAAAACACTAGGACGACTAATCTTTGTGCTAAGTTTTTATGCCAAGGGGCGATTCAAATTCTTTACTTTCAAGCTACGAACCGGAAAGGCTTTTTCGACCCTTAAGGAACCGGACCTTAGCAAGAGTGAGGATTGCTTCCCAAGCATCAACTAGTAAAAACAACCCACCTACTCCACCCAAACCACAAAGACCAAACCAAGACATTCCAAGCCCGACATCCGAAAATTTCGACAACCCATTCTACCAATCACCACCACCCTCACCTCAAATTCCAAATCATCCACAAATCCACATAATGGCCGCCTTGAGAGACCATAATCTCCCCAACCACAATGACACAACAAACCCCATCAACTTTGGCAATCTTGTGCCACAAAACTTCGAGATTGACCCTTCCCAAATGAGCTTCATTGAGAAACATGCCTTCGGTGGAGCTTCACATAAGAATACCCACGGGCACTTGAGGAAGTTCAAAGGCAAAGTGGCCGGAGGAGACTTTGAGATTAATGCTTTTTCCCTATTCATTGACGGACAAGGCAGATAGGTGGTTGAATATCCATCCCCCAAGTACTTTCACTACTTGGGATGACCTAACCAAGGCTTTCCGTGCTAAGTACTATCCTTCGTCAAAGACCGCCATGATCCGTAACTAGATTACCCAATTCCAACAAGATGAGGGGGAAAGCTTGGGAGAGGCATGGGATAGGTATCAAGACTTGCTTGCTAGGTGTCCTCATCATGGGATACCTACATGGTATACCACCCAAACGTTCTTCCAAACACTTCTCCCTCGCACAAAGGAGATGGTGAATGCGTCGGCGGGAGGTATTTTTGACCATTTACCACATGAAGATGGGACCGAGCTCATTAAGAAGATTGTCGATTGCGAGGAGAATTATGGTACTAGGGGAAATGTTTTGAGAAGAAGTAGCAAATACCCCAATGAGAGTCTTTCCAACTCTAAAACCAATGAAGAAACCAATGCCAAGATAGATTTGTTGACAAAGAAGTTGGAGGAGTTAACAAAGGGGGCTACAAGCAAAGAAACCAAGGGTAACACTCCGGGGATGTACCAAGTGCACAACATTGTGTCATGTGAGTTGTGTGGAGGTAGTGGGCATACATTTGATGTGTGTGCCAATAATTCTTATGAGGGAAGTGGAAGTGAGGAGGAGTTGTATGCCTTCCAAGCCTTCAAAAACTCAAGAAATCAAAACACTTTCAACCCAAATTCCAATTACTACCATCCGGGCATTAGAGGGAGCCCTTATATGAGCTACAAGAGTACAAACGTCTTAAACCCACATCAACTTCAACAACCCCAAGCTCAAAACCCACCTGGATTCCAACCAAGGGGTGGGAACTTCAATCCAAGGAACAACTACCACAACCAAAATTTTTACCAAGGAAATCAATCCAATCAAGCCAATCAAGGCTTTTCACAAAATTGCAATGATCCAAATTTCAATCCCAATTTCCACAACAACCACAACCAACAAAAATTTCAACCACCAAAATCAAAACAATTTCAACAACAACCCAAAGCAAAACCAAAACCAAAACCAAAACCAAACCCAAAACTTCAACTCACCCCCATTTCAAAACAACTTCCACAACAACCCAAGTCCAAACCAAAACTTTCACAACAACCAAAATTTCAACGACCCAAATTTCATTCAACAAAATCCCAACTTCAATAGCCAAATGCTAAAGGGGAACTCTCAAGTTGGAGTCCCTAGGAACGACTATGGGTTTGCTTTGCCCCTTACTAACACCCCTCACCAAGAACCATCAAGTGAGAATCAAGTGGGAGAATTACTCAAGCTTATGAAGAATATGCAAACTACCCACAACCAAGAGATGATGAACTTGAGGAATGCGAACCAAAAGGAGATACGAGAGATGGAGGCTAGAGTCGCTTCCCAAGCCTTAGCCAATCCTCAAAGGCCTCCGGGTGGCTTTCTAGCTCAAGGTCAAAGCTCAAGAGATGCTACAAAACATCATGGAGTGAATGCAATAATGACAAATGCCCAAGAGCAACCAATGCTTGAAACCACTAGTAGCGGAGGAAAATCTTCACTTGAACAACTAATGACGGTTTTTGGGAGTGAAGTTGGAGGTGATAGTGAGGAGGAAGCAATGGTGATGGTGCCCATTGCTTCCCCGGAAACTAGTGACCAAGATGGGATGGATGAAGATCAATTTGTGATGGAACAAATCAAGGAGTTTCCAAAGAAGAGGAGAGATGAAAGGAAAGTGAATCTTGAGAAAGGAAAAAGTGTGGTTGAAGAAGAGTCTGAACATGAAGAGGGACTCATTGAGAGAAGAGTTTGTGAGTTCTTCCGGAGAATCACTAAAGGAGATCCTCGTTGTGAGGACTTGATGAAACTTGTTGAAGAGGTGGAAGCAACAATCCCCACACGAGAAGAGAAGATAGAAGTGAATGCAATTACATTGTCCGCCAAGAAAGTCCCAAGCACCCTCCCTATCAAACTCGGAGATCCGGGTAGCTTTTCGATAAATTGCTATGTCGAAGGGAAGAAAATTGAAAATGCATTATGTGACTTGGGAGCAAGCGTGAACGTCATGCCTCTAGCAATGGCCAAGAAGTTGGACATCAAGAATTTGTCTCCCGCTACAACTTCTATCACTCTTGCGGATGGTACCGAGAAACTTCCTCTAGGGGTACTTGAAGATGCGATTGTCAAGGTGGGGAACTTATCCATCCCCACCGACTTCTTGATATTGGATGTCCCCGTGGGTAATAACTCTTTCGTGATACTTGGTAGGCCATTTTTGGCCACCGGAGGAGCTACTATCGATGTGAAGAGGGGAAGGCTATCATTCCAAGTGGGAAAGGAAGTGACGGAGTTCGAACTTCCGGAAGCTCCTGGTACAAGTTACAAAGCAAGAAATGTTGACATGGTTGCATGTGTGATGGTGAATGATGTCCCTATGATGCTTGATGAAAATGGAGTCATGGAAAGTATGACTTTGAAGAGTGAGGATGCTAGTTTTGCTAGTGACGAGTTGTTTGTTCCGGAGAAGGGGCACCGCTATGGAGAACAAGAAAAGCCAAGTTGTACTAGTTCCTTTAAGGATCCCTTGGTTGAAAAAGGGGACCTAGGGGAACGACTTGCCGAAAAAGATGTCAAAGATCGAAAAGTGATGGTGTGTGAAGCGGGATTCGCCCATTAGAGCAAGGTTGAAGCTTCGGCCGAGGCCTTTGACCGTTTCCTAAGGTCTTTGACTAGCATGGACGAAGTTTCCGTTCAAGAAAATTGAAGATTGTTCGTGTAAGGTTTGGTGGAGTCACTAAATAACCACCGTTTGTAAGTATTTTCTTTTCGTTCTTCATATAGGTTGCATTTTAGTTTTCATTCAAGTTGGCATTTGGGAATTTGGAAGTGAGATTGCCTGTTTAACTTTGACTTGTGAGAGTGGTCATCTTGTGGTGGTTGGACTTGGTTAGGCGTATTTGATGTAATTTCTCTTGGCAAAATGAGTTTTCATTGTGTAAGTTGAGTTGTTTTACGAATAGTGTATAGGGGCCCTGAGCCCGTAGGCCGGCTGCCTGTCGACCACCGGCTCAGAACCCTTAATACACATTCTGTTTTTTACGACTTAACTTCCAGATTTCAGGTATTTAGAGAAAAAGGGCTCTCAGCCGGTTCGGGATCGGCAGCCGGTCAACCGGCTAAGAGTCCTAAATGCATCAAGAGAAAGGAAAGAAGAGAAGAAAGGAAAACACGAAGAAGAGGCAACCAGTCGGTTGGCCGGCAGCCGGTCCGCCGGCTGGGAGCCCAAATTGAAGAGAAGCAAAGAAGAAGGGAAGAAGAGAAAAAGCGAAGGAATTTAAGCAACCAGCCGGTAGGCCGGCAGCCGGTCCGCCGGCTGGGAAGCTTTTATGTGAAGAAAAGAGAGGAAGGAAAAGGATTGTGAAAACGAAGAAGAAAGGCCTACCAGCCGGTTGGCCGGCAGCCGGTCCGCCGGCTGGGAGCCCAAATTGAAGAGAAGCAAAGAAGAAGGGAAGAATAGAAAAGGCAAAGGCACCTTCTGAGGGCACTTCTTCCGACCCTCCTGCGACCCGAGTCTTTCACCCGAGACCAGCGCCTGCCCACCACCAGTCGCCTTGTATACCAGCAGCCTTCTCTTCCTATACCACCATTCGGCGGCCCTAGCTTTTTCCAGGGGTCCTCTTCTAGCTCGTCTCCTCCTCCTCCTAGCCATGTTCCTCAGACCATCGTGGATTTCATGGCTCGCATGGATTTGAGGCATAAGGAGACCGTTGAGCGGCGTGCACTTGAGGACATACGCTACTCTGATACCTGCGCGAGACTAGATTATTTGTACCACGATCAGGCTTGGGGGAACTTCTCCACTTATGATCGTGGCATTCAGCAGGTGTAACAACCCGACCCGCCACCGTCGCAACACAAACTCAATAAGATGAGTATGCACTTTTGGGCCCGTTATTTGTCCTCACTTAAACCCAAAAGCACAAGGCCTTTTTACTAAGTGGTGGGTGGAAGCTATTATAAACATATCACAAGCCTCACATTCTACCGATGTGGGACAACATTGCTCTCATACTCTTGGGGTGTTACAAACTCCCCCACTTAAAGAACACAACATCCTCGTTGTGCCTCAAACTTGACCACAACCAAGGCCAGAATCCTCCCCCGCTAGGTGTGTGACCCGGGTACTCCCGACCACAGGCTCACCACACGGTCGCAGGGTCGCTCTGATACCATTTGTAACAACCCGACCCGCCACCGTCGCAACACAAACTCAATAAGATGAGTATGCACTTTTGGGCCCGTTATTTGTCCTCACTTAAGCCCAAAAGCACAAGGCCTTGTTACTAAGTGGTGGGTGGAAGCTATTATAAACATATCACAAGCCTCACATTCTACCGATGTGGGACAACATTGCTCTCATACTCTTGGGGTGTTACAGCAGGGGTACCGTCACAGTTCTGGCCACCATCCTTCTTACTACATGCCCCCCGAGGCTGAGTATGTACCCTCCCCCGACCCTCATTTCGCCGGAGAGGTGCATGTTGCTGTGGACTACTATTCTAGGCCGATTTTTCCCCCGGTGCGTGAGGGAGAGAGATTTGGATCCCGCCAGCGCAGTGACGCGCCTACTCAGTCCGTTGCAGCTGCTTCAACTTCTGGGTACTCCAACGAGTACTTCCTGAACCCGGATGATTTTTTGCATGGAGATGGCCATGGAGAGGCCGGAGACGAGGGTGGTGGTGACTAGTGAGAGGTTGTTTGATGTCTATGCTCCCATTTCAAAATCCAAAGCAAGTAATCCCTTAAATCCAAATTTCTCTTTAGTTTTGCATTTTCCTTTTAGCATGCATTTAAAGTAGTTAGCTAGTTTAGATAGATTGTTTTAGTTTCTCTTTTATCATTTCACATCATTAGTATAGTTGCATTTAGTTGCATTCATTTATTTGCATTAGATTTTTTTTTGTACCATATTGTCACATGTAGTTTGCATTCATGTAGATTAGAACACTTAGTTTGCATCTTAGTTTAGTTTTTAGTTTTTCATTTCTTTCGTTTATTTTTGCTTTTATTGCTTTCATAAAAATCAAAAATCCAAAAAAAATTGAAAAACCAAAAACTCCAAAAACATGTTCTTTATTTTCCGGTTTTCCTCCTCACATTATGCACATAGATAAGTGTGGGGAGGAAGAACCGTTTATTTCAAAAAACACAAAAACAAGTTTTTCATTTTCTCAAAAAATTTCAAAAAAGCCAAAAACATGTTGTTTTCGTTCTTTTTCTTCATTTCCCCCTTGCACTTTGTTCCATTGAGGACAATGTAAATCTTAAGTGTGGGGAGGGAAAATATACACCTTGTGAATATTGCTTTGTTTTTGTAAATATGAAAAAACTTCAAAAATGCCTTAAAATCGAAAAATTTCAAAAATTTCAAAAAACATGTTCTTCCATTCTTTTGTTTTTGTTCTTTGCTTGCATTGTATATATGTTTGTTGGACTAACCAAGTGGCATATGCAACTACAATCCGAGGTATTAGGAGAATGAAGACGCTTGGTATACCCTTTCCTACTTCTTTCTTCCCTTCCCTCTTTCTTTCTATATCTATAGCATGAAGGAGAAAGGGATTTTTGTGCCTTGGATGTTCCTTTGGGGAACTTGTCGTTGTGGTGGATGATGTGCTGCTAGTTTAGTCATCTTGTGTAGCATGGTTGATATGTTTGTTATTAGTTTAGTGTAGTTTCACATGCCTCTCATTTTCATAGTTTTGTGAATATTTGTTTGTCGGTTTTTCTCTTTTGCATTTGTTTGTAAATATGCATAGGAGGTTGAATAGTGGAGGATATACACCGTCAATGATGATATTTGTCTTGCTTGTGTCTTACCCCTCCTAATAGCTTGCACCGTTTGATGTCACCTTGTTAGGGTTCTTGCTTGCAAGGACCCGGAAGTCTAGGCTTAATGACCAAGTTTCGACCACCATGTGAGACTGTGTTAGACCTTGACTCGACCTAGGACCGACATTAGCTACTCAAATGTGAGGATAGAGCCTCCTTTATGGTCGGCCCATCAAACCGACTCAGTTTAGGATTGTGAGTAGTCCTCCTTACGTGGTATGTTATGTCAATACGCATAAGTATGGCGCTCGTTCCTTATTTCCGTGTTTATGTTCATGTGCATGTGAGACAACTCTTGTTCAAAATAAATCAACTTCACATTTGCCAAATTAGCCTTGTTTTAACCCTTGCATCTTATTCCCTCTTTTTTGTTTAGCCACTTTGAGCCTTAACCTTTTCATTTTGCCTTAACCACTAGATGAGCTACATCCGAAAAACACCCTTCCTTGATCAAGAATGGTTGCTTTTTGGTACTTTGTTGGTGGCAGAGTCGGGAATTTAGATGTTGGTTGGTGCACTCTTCCGTTGTGGTCTTACTTGTTGTTTCCTTGATGAGTGGAAGTTTGAGAAAAAGAGAAGAAAAAAAAATGATGAAAAAAGAAAGAAAATAGAAAATCAAAGAAAAAAGTTGAAAAAGTTTTGAAAAATCCAAAAAGAGAAGTGTATATATGTGTTTTGAAAAAGAAAAAGGCTAGCAACAACTCCCTTCCATCAAGGGGAGATAGAAAAAGTCGTTGCTATAATAATGTGGTCTTTTGATGTTTTTACATGCGTGCTGGGTTTACACAATTTTTGCATTTGATTTGGATTTCAAGTCTTATGTTAGGGTGTAGACGTTGTTCGGTATTTTAAATAATGACCACTTTGTTAAAGGTTGTGAACTTGTGATGGGTTTGTTTTTCCAAAGTAAGTTGGGGTTTATGCAATTTTTGCTTGGTTTTGTCAAAACCAAAGTTAGGGCATAGACGTTGCTTAGTTGTTGTAATTAGGAGTTGTGTTGATCATGCCAATCATTCTTGTTTTTGAGCCTCAAATTCTAGAACGGTGCTTGCACCAAACCATTTTTACCCAACCCAAGCCCCGTTGCATACTTGTTGTTCTCATCATGCGCATTTACATTTTCTCATGGATTTTTGGATGAAGTATCATTCTAGATTGCGGGCATGCTTCGCAAGTTGAGGTAGGTGAGTGATTTTGGTTACTTTTTGTCACAAAAATCACCCCCTTTTTTTCCTTGTGTGTTGAGTTTCACCCGTGAGAGTCGGTACTTAGGGTTGTTTTATCGGTTATGGGTCTCGCATGGAGTCAAATCATGTGTGCGTCGTGTCATTCTTGGAAGTATAACTTAGTGCTTCCGTTTGCCCGCCTTGAATTAGTTTCTTGGTCTTTGGTGATGTCATTGTTGGTTGCTTGAGTTTGATTTAGGGGTTTGACACCATGGCTAGACTTTGAGTCGGCATCCTCCGCTATAGACCTCCTTTATTTAGTTTTTCAAAACCCCGCTTGGATGAGGCAAGCGGTTGGCCTTTTCCCGATGCATGTTGTTTGTTTATATGTGTTTTGTTTTGAGTCGGTTGCATCAAAACTTTTGTAGCAAGACCAAACTTGCCTTGCAATAGGGCGTTCTTCCTCATGAATGTCAAATTGTGAGTTGAAAGGGCTACGGGTGTAGCTAAACCCGATTCGGCTTCTAGTTAGCTTAGTTAGTTTGTTTCATGTTTCTAATATGGGTTATATAGCTTCTTGATCTCTTACTCGAGGACGAGTAAAGTTTAAGTGTGGGGAATTCTGATAAGCTCTATTTTGGTCATAATTGTCATTGTCTTTTCTTCATTTTCGGTCCCGATTCGACCTCGTTTTGCGTGCCTTTGCTTGTTCTTACGTCCATTGCCTCGACTATTCCTTTTTGATTCCCATGTTGTAGGTATGGTGGCGGGAGCAAAGAAACGGGAGCAAACGAGACGATTTTGGAGCGCTTTGTGAAAATTTATTGAGGATTTGGCCCAGGCCCCCTAAGCCGGTCCCAGAACGGCAGCCGGTGGCTCGGCTGGGGGTCTTAACTTGACCTCTGAAGGAAAAAAGAAGAAATGTTACAGCAATTTAGAACCTGATCCTGAGCCAGCAGCCGGCCCACCGGCTGGCTGTAGCTGTGCATTGAGAAAAAAGGAAGAAAAATCAGAAGTATGGAATCAGGCTCTAAGCCGGTGACCGACCGGCAGCCGGTCGGTCGTCTGAGGATCAAGACCAATTCAAGAAAAAGAAGAAAAAATCCAGAAGTCTTTGTTTTGACTCTTAGCCGGTTTCATACCGGAAGTTGGTGGACCGGCTGAGAGTCAAATTTCAGAATTTCGCGCACTATATATACCCGCACTTAGTCTATTTTCAAAAACGCAACTTTGAGATATTTGCACGCATTTCTAGGGTTTATTTACTGTTACATTGCTTAGGTTTTCACACAAAAAACTTTCTTAAAAACATTAATCTTTCCTTAGTTTTTATTTTAATCTTGTAGTTCTCCATAATCATTCCTTAGTTACTTTCTAGTTATTGTTCTTAGCAATTGTTCTAGGGTTCTTGGATGTATTTTGAAGACATTTGAGAGGATTCTTCATTTGTATCCAAGTTCTTCACTTTTATGCAAGTAATGGTATAATCTTCTTCATTCTTGTTTAGTATTTACTTTTGTTTACATTTACTTCAAGTTAACTTCAATCAATAGCTTGCCCTTATCATTTTCCATCATGTTTGTCATTTATACTTCACTTGTTCATATGTTCTTCTTAGTCATGTGTGAGTAGTATCATTCTAGGGTTTGGGGTTTGCTTGAGTAGTTAGTAACCATGAAACATGCTTATGGTTAGTCTTGTTTTGCCTCTTTGGTTGAGTCTTCACATTGTGCATGTTACGTGTTCGACGAATTGCCTCAACGACGGTTGGGCATTAGTCTTCGCTTTGTTTGCTTTTGACGATGGTCTTGAGTTTCATGAGCATGTTTGTGTGTTAGGTTAGCTTTGTTTGTAGCGAAAGCTAGGACAAGTCTCGACCTTAGGTTAGTCGACTCGAGAGAAGAGACGACCCTAAACTTACCATAGAGGTGACACGAGACCGTTCCCTTTTGTTTGGTTACCTTCTTACCTAGGTGACCCCGACACCCTAGTTCCCTTTATCATCGACTTAATCTTAGTGAAATTGTTCTTATTTGTCTTTAGTTGTTAGTCTTTTCACAAACCAACCTTATCACCCCAACTTAGGCTTGAATTAGAACCTAACTAAACAATTATCCCCACCATCTTTGTGTTCGACCCCGAATTTCATACTACTTGCTTTCGGGTTTTACAAATGTGTTTGATGCCGGTAGTGACGGCAAAAGCCGGCCGTCACTATGCAAGACGAGTTATTGAGTATACATAACATATAATAAAGAATTGGTAAGTTAAGCATGAGTTTGTGTATGTCGGTTAGGGATGGCAGCGGATCCTGGATCCGGTCCAGATCCGTATGACCCGACCCTATGGGACCGGATCTGGATCCTTATAATTTGGACCCGTCGGATCTGGACCGGATCTGGTTCCACAAGTTTAAAAACGGATCTGGATCTGGATCTTGTTGATAAGACCCGGATCCGACCCGAAGACCCGTTTTCAATATTAAATTAAAAAAATAAAATTACTTGGACGCATTTCCCCTGGACTATTGGACCTCAATTCCTCAAACTCAATTCACTACCACTCAAATTTGTTGTGTGTGGCTGCCAGCCAATTCAACGCTTTTCTTTCTTCCCTAAAAAAAACTTGAAGAAAATCCCAATATTTTCAACAAATTATTTGGCAAAATCCCAAAAAGCAATTAGAATGAACCCCATTTAGTTCCTTGTTCTCCTCTGAAACAGTTGGTATTGTGATACACGCAATCAATGGCATATGAATAGTGTTGCCAAGATGGAATAAAGCCTTGATTGGTAATATATACTTGATTACTCTTAAAAAAAGTGTTCAATTTAGGCAGCAAACAAGAAACCAAATTAGAGGAAGTATAAGGGAAACTCACTAGGCCTCTTTAATTATCACACTACGAAATGTATTTGTTATAACTTATAAGACTATTTTAATTTTAAATTAAAATATTAGAAGCAAGGGGCAAGGTGGGGTTTTTCACATGGAACCCGCGGATAACCCGGATCCTACCCGGATCCGCAGGGTCCGGATCTGGATCTGACCTTTTTAGACCCGTTGGATCCGGGTCGGATCTGGATCCTATTGTTAAAAACGGATCTGGATCTGGATCCTACTGAACCCGTTCCAGATCCGGCCCGTTGCCATCCCTAGTTGCAACAACAAAGCTACCACTCCATAAATAGTAAGTCTTGCTTGTGACGGGTCAACATTAGTGGCGGATATTTTGTGAGATAAAATGGATATTCATGAGTTAGTGGAGAAAGGGGACCACATGAATAGTGTCGGAGAGAGAGAGAGAAAAAAAGTGGGTATTTTGTGAGAGGAAACGGTATCCGTCACAAGCTTGTGACGGATACCGCCGTCACAAATGAGAATTTGTGCTCCATGAAACTCTCCTTCCTCACTCTTTCTCCCCAACTTCCTCTATCAATCGACCGATCGAGTGTTATATAACCCGCGAAATTTCAAACTCCACTTCAAAAATCACGTCGTATTTTCTCTCTCTAAACAAACCCCCTTCTCTCTCTTCTCAACCTAGGGTTTTCGCTCGAAGAATTCAATAAATTAATCGATCAATTGCTGTTTTCTTACTCTCAAAGTATAATTATCGCTTCATTTTCTCTAAGCTCAATTTCCGCTTGTTTACTTCATCGTAATTTTGTAATTAATTGCATTTGATTTTGAGTAATTAGTTGATTTGTTTTGAGGTTTAATTATCGCTTTGAATCCATCATGTTTATCGCTTTGTAATTAGTATGATTTTGTAATTATTGGTTCAATTTCAGCTTGATTAGTATTTCGTAATAATGTGATTAATCGTGTTTGATTTCTCGTCAATTGATTATCGCTTCAGTTTCTCCATTTCTTGCTGAATTTCCGCTTGTTTATCGCTTCGTAATTATGTGATTTCTCGTTACTACTCCCTCCGTCCCGATCAATGGTTATCTATTGCTTTTGACACAAAGATTAAGAAAAGATGTATGAATGAATTTGGACCACACAAATTACGTGGCCCCACATGTAATCAAATGTGATCCACAAAAAGTTGCCAAAAATGGAAATAGATAACAATTTAATGATACACCCCAAAATGGAAATAGATAACTATTGACCGGAACGGAGGGAGTATGATTTAGTGCATTATCGCTTCTAAATTTCCATGTTTTAGCTCTCAATATTAGATTGTTAATTGCTTCGTCATTATCATATTAATCGTGTTTGATTTGTCGTCATTAACTAATTTACTTGAAGGTATACTATGTGTCTCCGTCGTAATTATTGCTTCAGTTGCTCAACTTCTAGCTCAATTTCCGTGTGTTTATTGCTTTGTAAATTACTCCGTATGTGATTAATCGTGTTTGATTTCTCGTCAATTGATTGTCGCTTCAGTTTCTCCACTTCTAGTTCAATTTCGGCTTTGTAAATTATGTGATTAATTTCGCTTTATATCTCATAACTAGCCGATTTACTCGTAGGTTTCAATGATACACTTCAATTTCTCCGTTTCTAGCTTGATTTCCGGCGTGTTTATTGCTTAGTATTTATGTGATAAATCGTGTTTGATTTCTGGACATTAGCTGATTACTTTTAGACGTAGTTATATCCTTGATTTTTTCCATTTCTTGATAAATTTCGGCTTGTTTTTCGATTCGTGGTTACATGATTAGTCGTTTTTGATTTCTCGTTACTAGTTGAATTACCTAAAGGTGTAATTATCGCTTCAGTTTCTTCATCTCTAGCTCAAACTCCGCCTGCTTATTCACGTGATTAATCGTGTTTACTTTCACTAGCTGATTTACTTAAAGCTATATGTAGTAGTAAGTATCGATAGTGTTTCCACTCCTAGCTCAATTTCTGCTTATTTATCACATCGTGATTAGTGATGATCAGTTATCGCGTTTCATTTCCTATCACTGGCTGATTTATTTCATTCTTTCGCTGCTCGATTATTGTAACGATTTAGCTTATAGCTTACGTTGTATTTGCGCGTATGGAAAGTTAAATTGCTTGATGAATAACAGCGAAATTATCTAGGGAATTTTTCGTCATTGAAACTGCTATTAATTAGTAATAAAATGGTCATGATAAACGAATTCTGATTTTAGCTAATTTAAGGTCCGTAATGTTTGTACTAGTGAGAAACAAGACTAGTTTGACTCGACAGATAATAAGCTAATTTAAGGCTCGTAATGTTTGCACTAGTGAGAAACAAGACTAGTTTGACTCGACAGATAATAAGCCAATTTAAGGTCCGTAATGTTTGCACTAGTGAGAAACAAGACTAGTTTGACTCGATAGATAATAAGCCAATTTAAGGTTCGTAATGTTTGCACTAGTGAGAAACAAGACTAGTTTGACTCGATAGATAATAAGCCAATTTAAGGTTCGTAATGTTTGCACTAGTGAGAAACAAGACTAGTTTGACTCGATAGATAATAAGCCAATTTAAGGTTCGTAATGTTTGCATCAGTGAGAAACAAGGCTAGTTTAACTTAATAGATAATAAGTGTAGTCTTTCCGTCGCTGATGTTTTTGACTGTTTATGCTGTGTCGCTGTGATTGAACTACTGAAATAAGAGTAGTCTTTCCGTCTCGATTATTTGTTTACCTTTAAATAGAATAACAAGTTAATGAACTAGGTGGAGAGACTAGATTGTTCACATGATGATTTTGACTGGATTACATATTAGGGTTTATGCTGTGATTGATCAACTGAAATAAAAGTAGTTTTTCCGTCTCGATTATTTGTTTACTTTGATTAAAATAATAAGTTAATGACCGAGGTGTAGGGAGTAGATTGTTCACATGATGATTTTGACTGGATTACATGTTAGGGTTTATGCTGTGATTGATCTACTGAAATAAGAGTAGTTTTTCAGTCTTGATTATTTGTTTCTACTGCATCCTCACACTACTGTCTTTTTCTCTATTCACATCTCGACTCATTACTAGAATCATGCCGCGGACCATAAGTTACACATATCCAGACGCAAATCAGAAGAAACAAACTCAAACTCAGAAGAAACAGCCCAAACCCAATAAGGCGGCCAAGGCAAATCAGGAGAAGAAGACAAAAGCAGAAAAGAATGCAGAAAAGAAAGAAGCTGCCAACAAGAAAGCAATTGAAAATGGAGGGCAGACGAGCGGTGGAGACTATATGACGATTTAGCTTACATTGCATTTGTGCGTATGGAAAGTTAAATTGCTTGATGAATAACAGCGAAATTATCTAGGGAATTTTTCGTCATTGAAACTGCTATTAATTAGTAATAAATTGGTCATGATAAACGAATTCTGATTTTAGCTAATTTAAGGTTCGTAATGTTTGCACTAGTGAGAAACAAGACTAGTTTGACTCGACAGATAATAAGTCTTACTATATGTTAGGGTTTGAAATAAGAGTATCCTTTTTTTTCTAAATTAAGCTTTCGAGGCCCATGTTACAGTATAAACAAACAAATTTCAAAGTACGATAATTCATACTTCAATCGCACTTCAATCGTCATTCCTGATTCTATCCTAATTCATTTCTGGTAATTTCTTGTAATTATTTCTTTTTCTTTTTTTAATGGAAATAATGTCTTCCATTTCTTGATAATTCAGGTAATCTCCCCAATTCTTGTTCAACAATTCATAATTTTACGTACTCTCTTACTTCTCTTCAATCCTCGTTTTTCAAGGTAATAATTATTAATCTCTCCACTCTTTCTCTTCCGCTATTGTAGTGCTAGTCACTGATTTTACGTAATCATGAATTGTGTCATTGTAGTGCTAGTCACGAATCACAATCACAACCGAAACAACCACAAATTGCGGCAACATATTATGACATGGCGGCATGAAGAATGGTAAAGTTCTTGGAGTTTGTTTTTATCAGTCATATACCCATGTTAAATCAGTTGTATCAGTCAAAATTTATTTTCTACAATTTATTAAATTTTCTACAATTTATAAAATTTTGCCACGGATTATTAGTATTTTGCCACGAGTATATTGACATTTATTAGTGTTTTGTCACAACTAATGTTATTATTATTGTTGTGTTTTTATTTATAAAGTACCAAGAAAATAGTAAAATATAATTTCCAATCTCCTAATACGAGATAATTTCCAATCTCCTGATACGAGATAATTAGTTGTAGGATTTTAGGTTGTATTTTGCAGAAATAGACTTATTAGGTAGTAACTAGTTATGTCCCCCGTGAAAATCACGCGCTTGTTATGGACATCATTTTTTTTTATTAAAAGTAATGTCTGGCGAGATAGGAGAAATGATGCTTTTTGAGTTCGGGGACAAAAACGCATGAACACCATAAGGTGAAAGCGGGAGATATTGTAATATCAAAGGGACAAATGAGGGTTTTTAAAAATGAAAAAATATAAAAGTTGTTGTTATCTCTAATTTGCAGGTCACCTTTAAGAGAATACTACACTATGCAATGAGCTACGTAATATCAAAAGGACACTGGATTGGTTTGGACTCGTTTCTTCGCACAATTGTTTCTCTTTCAAACTCATCTACCCGCCTACTCTTGCATGTTTGATACAGAGTTTTTCATTTGCAAGCTCTATTCCATATTTCGCTATATTTTTTCCTTATTGCTACCTCATAGAAAGGGAAAAAAAAGAAATATTGTTTTGTACATACAACAACTACCAAATGAACTTTGGAGAAAATCAAAAACTCAAATATTCATATTATAACAAAAATATATCAAAAGCTTCAAGAAAGACGGATACTTAGCTAGTGTTTCGACTATCTCACATCCATTTTATAATGTTGTCATGTGCTATGAATACTTTATAAATTGTACGCGAATGAACCCTACAAATAAAAATACTATATGTCAGAAAACGTATGAAATTATATGTCAACAAAATCATAAAGTAGACGGGAAAAAAATAACAACTTTGAGCATTCGGTAATTCTCAATCGATTTTAATTTACAAAAGGAAAAGTGTGGAATTATTTATCATATGTCGAAAAGGTGCAACGTGGCATGTAGTATCCCTTAACATGCATTTCTTTTTTTTTATAATATTGTATAGATAGATAGATTTCTTATATAAGGTTGACATGTAATAATATTTTTCCTATTTATGTTACCTTTAATTAGGACCTCAATTAATTTATTAACATGCTCTAGTACAAAAACAATCAACTAAAATGTCAATTTTAATTAAAAAAATATGAAACTTGGATTAGAATTTGTAAAGATTAGATCATTAACTAATAAAATATATATTATATGGACAATTAATTTAAGAATATTGATGATATAATAACATTTATTGTACTAAATTTTAGTAAAATTTATGTATATGTAGAAGGGTAGTTTAGTAATTGGTTGTGAGGTGATGTGTCATCATAACATGCTAGAAAATTGTAATACTTGACAATAAGGTACTCAACATGCCTTTTAATATTATATATAGATTTGAAAATTTCTAACTTTAATTATAGGTAGTAGTATGCAAATCGCCCTAGTTTTTATTAAATTTAAACTTACCTAATTAATGGGGGAGACTAATTAAATCAATAGGGAGAAAGGTGGAGGTCTCCACCACAAAAGAAAAAAAAAATTAATTGTGAAGTTTAGAATATGTTGTCAGAATTTGATAGATATACATATTATATCGCTTCTGATTTCGATATATATTTATACAGGGCGGAGCTAGCCCATTGGCTCCATGGGCTATAGCTAGGGATGGCAATGAATTCTGGATCCGGTCCAGATCCGTAAGACCCGACCCTGATGGACCGGATCTGGATCCTATTTTTTCATACCCGTTGGATCCGGGTCGGATCTGGATCCACTACTTTTAAAACGGATTTGGATCCTCTTATGCAGACGCTGAATGATCCAGATCCGTCCCTGGACCCGTTTTCATAGTAAAAACATGAAGTTTTATGTCTTAGTTATTTTTTTCTTGATTTGTGTTTGGATTAGTTGGTCCTAATAATTACTACTTGTAATATTTGGTTGAAAATAATTGTCACGCTACTAGTTACTTCTCCTTTTTATTATATTTCGAAAAATGGATATTAATAGTGTTATGACGCATGAGTTTTTTTTTTTGTTTTTTATAATGTGGGTGCTAGAAACTTGGACCCGTAACGGACCCGGATCCGACCCGGATCGGATCCGGGTCTGGATCTCACATTTTTGGACCCGTTGGATCTGGATCGGATCTGGATCTAGGGTATACAATGCGGATCTGGATCTAGATCCTACTAGACCCGGTCCAGATCCGGCTCGTTGCCATCCCTAATGTCGGTTGGCCATATCGTATAATGAGTCAGAATTGGAATGGTTATGGCTTATCATGCATTTATCGTGTTTATGCATATTGATATTGGTGATGGTGTTGGAAGAAGTGTCCTCGACAATAGTGTGTACTGTTGACATAATTAAAACTCATTTGAATGAAACACAATTGGGAGTGTTACTCTTTTAAAGTCGACTGATCAACATTTACCGATAATGATTGGCTGTCTAGTGTTTAACATTATCGTCATATGATGGTAGTGATCAGTTGATACCTTAAGGTCATATCTTTAGGAAATTCCGTCTCAATGGAATAATTAATTAATATCGTATTGGATATGAATTAATTAATAACTGGAAATTTGGAAATAATTTTACATGACGAATATTTTATAATAGTCAAAGCAATAAAATCGTTTTATTACTCGGTTTTTATTTATTCGTTTTGGAAACAATTAAATTGAGAATGAACACGGTTAATCATAAAATTGCAAAGAGTTGTAATTAAAATTATGATATTACATTTTATACAATAATAATTTCGAAATATTAGAAGAATTATTTAAATGTAATAAATTTGTAAATTATGGATTTTAATAGTTAAAATTGCATGATTAACAAATTGGGTCATGTGTTATGAGACATGTGTGACATGTTACAAATTAACACAATTGACAAAGATAAAATGGGTCTATAATTAGACCCATTTGAACCTGTAAATGATGTTCATATGGGTGATGATTGTGTGTGCTAGTATGCAAAGAGGTTGAGTGTATGAAGCAAAGAGAATATTGTAAGGAATATTGCTCACTTTTTGTAAGAGCATAAAAGGCATGCATAGGCCATTTTGGCTCATCATGGCCGGCCAAGAGTGAGCAAGCAAGCTCACCTTTGCTCCTTAAATACACTCTACACACCACATATGATACTAGTTGTTGTTAGTTTTTATGCTTGCTCATTTTACAATACTACAACATCATTCTCACTAGTTTTCTAGTAAAATAGTTTTTCTAAGAAAATAAATTATTTCCTATACTAATAATATTAAGGATAATATTATTAACATTTCTAGTATACTAATTCTATTTTTCTAGTAACAAAAATAGTCTTAGTTTGAGATCGGGTCCTTGATACGTATCTTTTGGAGACGATTTTTGTTAGATCGTTATAAGGGTATTTCGGTTATTGAAGACTTAAGTAATAGGTGATTATTGAGTATAAACCTCACATCTTATGATATCATCATGCATGCATATGATCTTATTAAGTTTTATAACCTAAACTTAAAGAAACAAAACTCACATTAGATTTGAGTATAAAATCAGGAACTTAGTTTCCAACAAGTGCTATCAGAGCATTACGGTAGTTGCATGCATGATCGGATTCATGTTTTATGTTAAACGGATTAACATATTAATTTCGAAATTTTTGTATTTATTATGATAAATCACAAAATAATTTTGCATGTTAAAGTTTCTGTTTCTAAAATGGTTTTAGGACATAAAAATAATTTTATGGATTTTTATTGTTCATTTTTATATTTATTTGTATATTTTGTAGTTTAAATCGGTTTTAAACAACAATTAATGGGAAAAATAGTAAAACATAACTTATGGCCGAGATTTTTTTATATGTTCTCACATGCATATTTTATATATTGTATATGAATTTTCGTAACAAATGGAGTTATTATGCATGGATTATGAATTTTATGTGATAAATAGTCATGATATGAGTTAAAATGGGTATAGAAGGTTATATTTCGAATTTGACCTTAAAAATTTTATGAGAAGTCACATGCAATATATAAAGTACCTGTATGAATTTTCGAAATTATTGGACTTATTTTGCATGATTAATGATTTTTATAGTAAAAATCGCATTGATAGTGACTCAAATTCGACTTTAATAGTTATAGTTGGAATTTTGCCATAAAAATTTAAAAAAATGTCACATGCAATATTTACAGAATGTATATAATTTTTGAGAATTTATTCTCAAGTGATGCTTGTTTTGTGATTTTAATAGTTAAAATCGGCTAAATAATGACTTATTGTGTTAAAAATAGTTAATCTTAATATTATGGCATAAAATTTTACCCATATATGTCTTATATAATAGGAACATCAGATCTAAAATATGGATATCAAAAGGTTTCTGTTTTTATGATTATTAATTTTTATGAGTTAATTAGTTAATAATCGTAATTTATGAGTCTTAAAAATAAAATTTCGAGTATGGTCTGTAATTTTTGGTCATTTTCAGATTCTAATATATATTTTAGGATGACTAAAAATTTATAGCAATTTATTGCAAGTTTTTATAATTTAAATCGGATTTTTAACCATAAAAACGACTATTATACGATTTATTTAAGAAATAAACTATAAATATTTGCATAAGACCATTTTATTAATTTCTGAATTTTTAGAAAATTTCCAGAAAGTTTAAAATTTTTGAATTTTAAATTTCGAAATTTATTGACTCATTTGGCCATATTTTGTTTATTTTTCCCAAAAATACAAGTAATTTATGAACAATAATGCAAAATCAAGTTAAATCATGATCAAACATTAGTAGAGACTAAACATTGATTCCTAAAGTATGTTAAGATGATTAACTTGGACATAAATTAGATTTATGTAATTTTGATGATTTTAATAGTTAAAATTGCGCATATCCGTAAAAACCGTAAACAAATATGAGATATTTGCTCCCATAAGGCGATTTGGCATTAAAAATTGACCATGTGCATACATATTTTATTATTGCAATTTTATGAATGTCATATTTGAATGTTTTTATATAATTTGGAATTATGTAATTTTTCTTAGTATGGCCTTAGTTTTAATCAATTTTACCCGTAATGAAAGGGGATATTGATTCGGTTGTAATTTATGTGATCTCGTATCACGGGTTTGTAATTTAATTTTCAGTTTTACAAATAGAATAGTTGTATTATTTTATTGTAATTCCGGAGATCCAAAAGACGGTGCCATACGGAAAGGAGTTCCGACAAGACGGTGTTTTCTTGGATGGCGTGCGAATGAAGTTCAAGGGACCATGGAGTTGGTTTCCGAATTTGTAATGGTTAATTAGTTTTTACTATTACTAGGAAGGCCATACTAGGATTTTATTGCTTTATTACTTTTATTTTTGCATTTTTAATATGTTTGCATGCATAGCAAAATCGCCATAAACATGCATATTAGTTTAGATCGTTAAAAACGACCGTGTCCATTATAATTATCGAGTTCACCAATTTAATTCACTTAAAGGAGATAGATAATAAATTGACAAGACCTCTATATTAAACAAAAACAATTGAGAATTAGCCTTACCAAATAGTAGAACCCATGAGCTTGTATTTCGTGGGGTGGTGCTAGTCCAGTGGGCAGTACGAACCTCATTACGTAGGATAAGTGGGGCGATGAGGTGGATTCAGTCCAGTGGGCGGATCGCATCTCGATACAAATGAAATTTGGTTTGTACTCAACGAAAGTGTAGAGGACCAGTGGTCAATGTGTTCCGGGCTAAGATGAATAAATTATGATTTGTCATCAACCAAGAGTTCTATGGTAGAACCGGTTTATTTTAACCCACCAAATCATATCATTGGGTCGGAGTTCCAATGGTTCACGATTTCGGTAGTATGGGTTTGGGTCTTGGAATCATTTATAAAATTGGATAGAGGTCATTTTATAGATGCATTAGCTTGATAAATATGTTTACAAGTTAAAATTAAAACGATTAGCATTTAATTTCTTCATATGTTTAAACATTTTGTAGTTAAGTCTTCAAATCAATATCAATCATGACCGCTACCACTACTTCAAACACTTCATGGTTACGTTCCTTCATGGATCGTTGTAAGCTAGAAAAGAATGGGGCAAACTTTGCCGATTGGGATACCCAACTATTGTTGGCGGCAGAAGGTGACGTTAAGACCGAATTCCTCACCGAAGAATCACCTCCTGAAGCTGCAGAAAATGCCACCGCCGCAGCAAGGCGACCCTATGATACTTATCAGAAGGAGTCTGCGGCAATCAAAAATGTTTTGATCTTCTCGATGGAGCCGGAACTCCAAAGGAGTGCCATAAAGATTGGCACAGCCTATGAGATCTACTCCAGGCTTGTGACAATGTTCTCGAAGGCTTCGAGAATTGTCCAATACGAGGCGGCATCGGCCTTCTTTGATCTCAACCTTAAGGAAGGGCAAAAGGTTAGCCCACATGTGCTCAAGTTAATTGAGCATGTAGAAACCCTAAGGATGATTCAAGTGGACATTCCTAAGGAACTTGTGATTGACAAAATCCTTCACTCCTTGTCTAAGGTAAAAACTTATGTACAATTCCGGGTGAATTTCAACATGAGAAACCAAGACATCTCTCTCGATGAATTGCTCAATATGATCGTGCAAGCTGAAAGGGATATGGGCCTAAATGTTAGTGCTCCTAAGGATGTGCTCAACATTGATGTTAAGAGCAAAGGAAAGTTCAAAAGGAAGGGTAAGGCAAAGGGGAAGCAACCTTCCAAAGGTTCAAAGAAAGTGTCTTCTGAGGCAAGCACCTCAAATTTAAAGAAGATCTCTCATCAAGGAGCTAAGTGCTTTTATTGCAATGGCAAAGGACATTGGAAGAGGAACTGTTCCAAGTATCTCAGCGATCTCAAAGCTGGGAAAATTCTTCCAGTTGGTACGATAATTATCCCAATTTTATGTTAATCTCAACTAATGTATTATGATACAAGTTGTGATGTGAATGCTCTTCTTACTTGAATTAGGGCATGAAAGCAAAGATAAGGGAAAGGAAAAACAAGCATGATGGATCAAGGGAACTAAGAGTAGCTCCACTCGGGATGATCAAGGAGCTTTGTTTTTCACTTATTTTGCTAGTATTTCAAGTGTTGTAAGAACAATTTAGAACCTATGTTTGATTTCCTTGTTGGACGAGGAAAGGGTAATCCTTGAACAATTTGTTGTATTTTGGATAATGTAGTGACCTGGTTTTCAACCCAAGTCACTATCGGTTTTATAATTATGTTCTTAATTAGTTTAAACACTTGCAAATCTTGAACATAAAATAGAATTGATTGTTACATTTCAATGTATAACCATTGAAACCGAATAGGTATAGGATACTTAATTCAAATCAAATCAAAATCAAATTAAGTTTAGAACTCAATTAAGAGGAAAAGTTATCAACCATCCAAAACTATCTAAGCTTTAAATCGAATTTTTTCTGTAATAAATCATAAGGGTACATAAACCAACATCAAAGTCATTGCTTGTGGCCTTAGTGGCTATCTTTGATAATGAAATGAGATTATTATTACAAAGATAGAGTGGGAGAAAATTGAAAAGCCACAAAAAGCATATGATTTTGATTAGCACAATGGATATGATCTATTGATGAATAGTAGGATTTATTGTGTTTTGGTTGTGTAAGAGATTTAGAAAGTAGAGTTGTGGATGGGATCTACGAGTCGAGAAAATCTACGCCTTACGATTTTAAAAGGTAGAATAAGTTGTGGATAAGATCTACGATTTGGCAAAAATCTACGCCTTATGATTCCAACGGCCCCGGCCCGGGAGGATACTTTAAGAATAAATTCTTAAAGTTTGTAAGGAAAAATTCTATACATGGATAAGATCCATGATAGAGTCCTCGTACAGTATAAGATAAGATAAATGTGGGAAACTGAAAGTTCCCACACACAAAATTATATACCATAAGAAAAGACTCTTATAGAAACTACGGGAGGACACTCGAAGAAAATTATTCAAAAGATTTTGCAAAGGCTGAAGAAAGGGTTCTTGGATTTAGATGGTGATCTAAATGTGCTAATGCAAATTCTAAGACCCATGAAGTTTATAAGATATACATGCTAATAAATGAGATTTATTGAGAGAAGCATAGGTTGACATGTGGATACCAACAGTCTGCAAAGTTAAGGGTAACTTTGTTGAAAGTAGTGAAATAATTCATTAAGAATGAATTCAGTAAACTAAATAACCGCTTTTCAAAAGGGTATTTGAAAAGGATGTGACTATTAGCACATATGGTTTAGTCCCAACTATTTCAATTCATTAAATGTTAAGGAACATTGAATTGAGTAGGAGCTTTATGATTTACGGTTAAGTGTAAAGTTCAGTGGGAGTTCTCGCTCCAGGATTTGAACCTATTGAGTCATGAGAATGACTTCGGGATCTTCAGAATCAGGCAAGAACAAGAGTTTAGTGGGAGTAAACGTTATCTAAAACAACTCATTGCTCGTTTGGAATGAAGCATTGATACTTATGAAGAGTATACGAGCTTTTGGTTCTAGATGACATATTGATATGAATTAAATCTAATTAAACATGGGATGTTTGGTTGAGATTGTAAAAGACATCTTATTATTAGTATTAAGGTTGTTCAAAGAGATGAAGATAGAATAACCATGATGAGATCATGGAAAATTATCAAACCTTAACTACTATTGCTTACACGTTTAAATTCACTAATGTTTCCGCCATTAGAATAATCGTGTAAAGCTGGATGCGCACCGCTTACAGGATAACATGTTGAGCAGGTGTTAAACCAACCAATGATTAAACCTTGATCAATTGTCAAAGTATTATCCAATGAAGATGAAAGACAAATTCAAGATTTTGGAAGATAACTTAGTCGTCTGGTAAAAGGTTTGCAACGACTCAAGTTCCAAGATACCAAGCAAAGATTCATGACAATCTTTGGCTTACATTCATTGACTATGCATCTCAATGACTTGTATTTTAACTACATGGTCATCACAAGATTCTACAAAATGCATAAGTTCACAAATTATGTAACAACATTGCTGTAACTGGGAGTTACACAATGCACATAATCTTATTCGCTGGTCATGAGATGACTTATCTCATTGAGATAAAATAGCATATGTGGATATGATCCGCAGCGTGAACGCTCGCACGTGGTAAACCTGGTTTACTCAAAATGAAGATAATTACAATTTTAAGGGATATGAACGAGAGACCCTTAAGCTTATTGTAAATTAAATGGTGTTCAAAGGTTGACCACTTGGATGGTGTAATCCACTAATCGTTTGAGTTATTTATAACTCAAGAAAGGTCAAGTAAAATTCAAATGGGATTGTAAGACCATATTGAACCCCATTAAAGTGAATTGAATTATCATGACCTCGCCCCTAGTTGCTTAAGTGAGGTGACATCTCAATGCAACCGGATGTGTGATGCGATTGATGGCGAGTTCAATTGCCATAGAGTCATACAGGATGACTAATCGATCACCTAGGCATAGACATGTTAAGATACATTTGTCGGGCTAATGACCGTTGATAGAGCTCTGGCGTACTCTTATTAAAAGACTGCCTGGTCGTGGCGGGAGCATCTATAGTGTTTCACATGAGTCAGTTCTTGGACTAATGACTGTTCTCTGAGGTGGCATAGTTTTCAGATTAACTTTGATTTATGTCCTAACACCTTCGTAACTGGGGTTTATAAGGACATATTTTGGGTTATGATGGACTGTGGCCAGCCGGAAGGAATAAGCCGATTAGGAATTGTCCACCCCTTGTCAGGGTTGAGAAATATCTCTAGGCCACTCGAGGAGAATAATAACTAGAAATGCGTGGCCACGCTCGGAAGGTATCTATGGTAGATAATTCCGGTCAGTAGTTATAACTACAGATCGAGATAAACCACTCTAGATTTAAATCAATTGCAGGCACGACCTGAGAGGACGCCATGCATTGAGTGGGAGATAGTAATAGGGCAAGAGAATTGGTAACGCACACTTGTCTCGGACAAGTGGGAGATTGTTGGAGGAAGTGTCCTCGACAATAGTGTGTTGACATAATTAAAACTCATTTGAATGAAACATAATTGGGAGTGTTACTCTTTTAAAGTCGACTGATCAACATTTACTGATAATGATTGGTTGTCTAGAGTTTGACATTATCGCCATATGATGGTGGTGATCAGTTGATCCCTTAAGGTCATATCTTTAGGGAATTCCGTCTCAATGGAATAATTAATTAATATCGTATTGGATACGAATTAATTAATAACTGGAAATTTGGAAATAATTTTACATGACGAATATTTTATAATAGTCAAAGTAATAAAATCGTTTTATTACTCAGTTTTTATTTATTCGTTTTGGAAACGATTAAATTGAGAATGAACACGGTTAATCATAAAATTGCAAAGAGTTGTAATTAAAATTATGATATTATATTTTATACAATAATAATTTCGAAATATTAGAAGAATTATTTAAATGTAATGAATTTGTAAATTATGGATTTTAATAGTTAAAATTGCATGATTAACAAATTGGGTCATGTGTTATGAGACATGTGTGACATGTTACAAATTAACACAATTGACAAAGATAAAATGGGTCTATAATTAGACGCATTTGAACCGTGTAAATGATGTTCATATGGGTGATGATTGTGTGTTCTAGTATGCAAAGAGGTTGAGTGTATGAAGCAAAGAGAATATTGTAAGGAATATTGCTCACTTTTTGTAAGAGCATAAGAGGCATGCATAGGCCATTTTGGCTCATCATGGCCGGCCAAGAGTGAGCAAGCAAGCTCACCATTGCTCCTTAAATACACTCTACACACCACATATGATACTAGTTGTTGTTAGTTTTTATGCTTGCTCATTTTACAATAATACAACATCATTCTCACTAGTTTTCTAGTAAAATAGTTTTTCTAAGAAAATAAAATATTTCCTATACTAATAATATTAAGGATAATATTATTAACATTTCTAGTATACTAATTCTATTTTTCTAGTAACAAAAATAGTCTTAGTTTGAGATCGGGTCCTTGATACGTATCTTTTGGAGACGATTTTTGTTAGATCGTTATAAGGGTATTTCGGTTATTGAAGACTCGAGTAATAGGTGATTATTGAGTATAAACCTTCTAAAACCAATGTAAGGACAATCACATCTTATGATATCATCATGCATGTATAAGATCTTATTAAGTTTTATAACTTAAACTTAAAGAAACAAAACTCACGTTAGATTTGAGTATAAAATCAGGAACTTAGTTTCCAACAGATGGATCATCGTTGGATGTTGTTGTGGAGACAAAGGACGGTTGAGAAATCGCCTTACGCTTGAGTTGCCTGTTGAATGCTTCCCACTCCAAGTGAATGTGCACATTAATGACTTGAGTTTGGAGGGGCACGTGTGGTTGAGACACGTTGTCTGGCAGGGGACCACGAGTAGCTATCGGGCCTGGTGTTATGGACGTGTTCCTGGCACTGTGTGTTGTGACTACCGCTAGACGTGTTCCGGTACTCGGGATTGAGGTGATGTGTACGGTACGGCTTGATGTGTGATGGTTGTTGGTATCAAGTACCGTGATCATGTCGTATTGCATTTCATTTACATTGCATGTTTTATATGTTTAAGTATATTGAAACTGATGTGTTTGGTGTTGTTTATTTGTCACCCATTTACGGGATGGTCTGTGTTGATCCATATGATATTTTCGGTGGGGAGCATGTTATGTCAGGTTAGCTTGGTTAGCACGCGGGAATTGGACGAGCTTCGACGGTCACCGAGTTGTATACGATGGTTAGAAGTGTAGTTAGTCTCGAGTTGTTTTTCATTTATTATCGAGTTGTATTTCATTTATTATATCTTTAATTTTAAAGTAAAGTGTCCTTCATTGTATCTCCGAATCTACTACCTTGAGAAATCGAGATGGTAATGCTTCGGTTATCATAGTCGGATAACCGGGGCGTTACACACTGCTTTCAGACGACAACCTAGCGACCCTCGCATACTTTTCACTAAAACAGAGCCTAAAAAGTACAACTTCTCGCTTATAAGGAGATGTCCCAATGATTTACAAATTCTGATTCATGGAACAAAATGCGATGGATACGTCGGATGTCATAAACAGAAAAAATGATATCGACCTTGTTGTCATATAAATCTTTGTTTCCCCTTCTAATTTTTGTTGAGCTAAGACATTTTTCGTATCAGTTGAAGAATTTATCACTGATGTTTATTTAAAAGCTTTATATTGGTACTACCCGTTCATGAGAACAAAGTTTTGTACATTTGACGAAAATTTTATAATGACATAGTTTTCCCAGTGTAAAGTAATATTATAAAGTAATTACCCTTACTATCTACTACTCCCTCATATTTTATATGATGTTCCTCGTTTCTTTTCTATCCAATTTTATTATTATTCTCTTTCCCTTTTTTGAACAACTTTGTGTGGTCTAAAATCAATTTGATTTAGGACCCTGTGTAGTGTGTGGTCCAAACTGAAAAAGGTAACAATAAAGGAAATATCAGGGAGTATAAGTTATTAGCTGTAACTAGAATCGGACAAAATTACGGACTGTACCGGCCCACACTAGTTCGATCTCCCTCATCGGGCCAACAAATTCTTAGCCCGCTTACTCGCTTCTAACCTGCTTCGTAAGTCGGGTCAGACCCGAACTCCCCCAAACACCAGCCCACACCACTCACCCCGCCCGACCCTCCTCCTTTTCCAAACCCGACCGATTTAGGACCACCCCCTTTAGCCCGACTCGTCCAAACCCGCACACCTTCGACTCGTTGTTATAGGCTCAGGTTCCCTCACCACCAACCCAACCCGCCTCCACCCCACCCAAGTCCGCACCGACGCGACCCATGGTACAACTCTAGCTATAACTAGAGTTGACATTAGGGCGTGCTGGGCCGGCCGGCGTGCCGACCCATCGTGCGTGTAACACCCTCATTTATTTAAGAGCCTTTATAAAGACATTCTCAAATAAATAAAGTTGTTACCATCTCGGAATACCCGAGGTAGTGAATAACAAAGTAGCAAACCAAAGTACTTATATATAAACACTGATTAAATTTAAACTTGATATTACAACAACTACGAGAATCAAACTTTGATAAAAAAAAGTACAACTGAAGATATCTAAGTGTGATCTAACTCTAAGTAGGTCCAAGCCATGTCTCTCTCCATGCCCAAGCTCCCAATCCATCTGTCACCGACCTGTAAAATCTACTCCCCATTCCGGGTCATCGTAGTTGTCACACGAATACACAGGGTCAACCGCGAGGTTGAGTAGGAAGATAAATAAGACAACAGTATTATATACTCCGCACCGATCCAACGCCAAATAAACTCCGCACCGATCCAACACCAAATAAACTCCGCACCGATCCAACACCAAATAAACTCCGCACCGATCCAACACCAAATAAACTCCGCACCGATCCAACACCAAATATACTCCGCACCGATCCAACACCAAATATACTCCGCACCGATCCAACGCCAAATCACAAGACCCAATATTTCCACATTGTATAGTATCACAGAATGATATAAATAACACAGTATAACCATCACATGAAATCATATAACAACCATGCTTAACACCAAATAAGAATATATATACAACATCATAAACCAGTAATTTCCCATACCTCGATTTGCGGAATAGAAAGGTCAACCACGCAGCAGCTAGAAATGTTCCACGCGGAAACCGTCACCTAAACATATATATATTACGTAGCAATTAACAAATCTTCCCAAACTCCCATAGCGGACCAAAATACCCACTATAATTATCAACCTTCTATAAATGGAAAGTTTCCATAAATGGAAACTTCCCGAAATAGTAACTCTATTAAAAGGAAAAATTCCCGACTCATAGAACCTTTAATTAAAACATCTTAACAATTAACCACCTTCTTATGCACAACACTAAAACAATACTACTAATCATAATAATAGTAGTAATTATAATAACCACCATAGTAATCATTATAATAATGATACTAACATTCAGACATTAGCAACTTCAACGTTTAGTAAAACTAGTAATAATACATAGGCAATGCAATGACAACAATAAATACTATTTATAAATCAATAACATACAAACAGCCCCCCCCCCCCCCCCCCCCCCCCCCCCCCCCCTCCAACCGACCTGGGTTCGAACCCCATGGCAAACAACCAAAACAAAGCTAACCAAAACAACCCCTTAGGTGAACAGTCCGAGCACCCAACTTCACGACCACACAACCCCCCAGCAATGCCGCCTATGACCAGTCCATCACGCCCCCACTCTCACATGAACCCCCAGCCATGACTTACACCCCTTGGCAACCACCAACGACCCCCCATGGTTTCTACAACAAGCCGCCCAAACAGCCTGCTCACCCACTTTTACTCTGTTTTCCAGCAACACATGTGTACACCCCTTACTCCGCGCCCTATACTCCTCACCACCATGCCCCACACTGCCCCTGGCCACCACCGTTGTCACCAGTGACTCAAGGTGGTTCCAGGGGGAGCCCACTCTTACCTTCGACCTTAACCAAGCCACCATGACAACCTCACGAACCTCCCTGCTCAAACACGATACCACCACCCTTATCCTGACACCCCTGGTTTAGACGACTGCCACCAACTGTATTCCCCCCTTCTGACCACCCCACCGGCACCAGGGTGATCACCACTATACCAGTAACCTTCTACCCATGACCCAGATCCAGAACTTACCCCAGACAGACCCAAAAACCGACACCAAACAAACCTGGAACTCGCATACAAAACAGAGCATAAACCGTGTTTTACTTGCGACAATTCATAGTTCCTGTTTAGACGGGTTATGGTGGTGGAAAGGTGGTTTAATCACGAGAAACATGTTACTCACACATTGCTCTGGTCGGAAACTTATATAAGAAGCGTAAAACTTACGAAATAAACTCGAGTACGGATGACATGATGCGTGATGGTGAAGCGGTCTTCACTGGTTTCTTATCTTGTTCCCCTCGCTGGTTTAGTGTGGACGGTTGTCGAGGAAAGGAGGCAGACGCTTGAAAAGGGAAGTAGGGTTTTTGTTTTGTGAAGGTCCTTTTGTCGATGGATAACAAAGGGTGAATGGGGTGTCATATGTCGGTGTGAGATTAGGGTTTGTTTTCTTTTTTTTTTGTGTTTTTCATCACTTGATTGCACTACCCGGTTAACACCCACCCATCAAGCCCATCACGCATCCCGAGGACATAAATGCAAATTCTCGTTCATAAGTCGCAACTTACCATTTAACAAGTACTTATACAAATAATAACTACTAGCAAAGCTTAAGGATTATATATAAATATATGTCATCCTGATAAAAATATAAACAACTCATTATTATGAATTAAGAAAATTTACGGGGTATTACAGTGCGTTCCCCCCAAAATAGCACAGCCCAGGCACGGATATTGGGTTGGCCGTGCTGTGCGCACTCATTCCAACCCTTGCCGCGACCCGCTTCTGGCACGCTCATTTTTATGCTCGGACCGTGCCTGATTCGTGGGCTAATCGTGTCTTGCACGTGAGCCGACCCATAAAACTTAAATCTATTTTTAATTTTTAAGAAAAATGTTTTATAATTGCTATATTTTTATTACTTTTTTGTTTAATAACTTGAGTATGAGTAATTGAGTAATAATATAAGATTGTAAGTTGAGTAGACAAATGATTTGAAAGAAAAATTGTGAGAATTGATTGTAATTTATAGAGTTAAGGGAGAAAAAATAAAAAATAAAATAAATCGTGAGTAATGACTACATTCCAACAACAACACGTTAACACTACAACGGTCACATTGCAACGACAACATTACAACAATCACAAGTTTACTGGCTAAAAAACAGGTCGTGTTGTGCTAGACCCGTCGCGCCTAGTTCGTGCCGGTTCGTCTTGCTTGGGCCCTGTCCGTACCTAGGCACAAAAATTTTCACAAATCGGAGTCGCGGTCGACTCCAACCCGGTCGTGTGGTGCTCTTGTCGTAGGTGCTATTCACCTGGCTCGTGTTGTGCCCGTGCCGGAGTCGTGCCGCCCGCCCTAGCTCAGTCCGAATTGTCATCTCTAGCTATAACACATTAATATTATAGTCTAGTTAAAATAAACGGATATTTCCCATGGTAGCCTTGTGGTTTGTCAATTTGTCCATGGTACCCCTCTTTTTAAGAATGTGCCTCTAGTACCCATAAAGTTCGTTATTTCTGTCAATGGTACCTTTGTTGGGTTATGGACGTTAGATTAGGAGTAATGGAGTTAAATTAAGGACAAACTTTTGTTAAATTAAGGACAAACTAAATTTGGCGGAGAAATTAGTTTTTTAACAATTTTATTGAAAAAATGAGTTTGCACCGGATACCCCGAGATTTGAAATATAGCTTTTTCCCAATGAACAGCTACACATCATCCTTTTTTCACTGTAATCCACATTCAACACCTCCTCATAATACATATCCAACACCTCTATTTAACAACTTCATTCAAATTTCATTCATCCAATTAGTTCAACCATCCAAAAAATTACAAGATATCATATGCCACCAAGAAATTACAAAGTTCATCCAATATATAGATTACAAGAACTTTGTAATTTCTTGGTGGCATATGATACATATGCTATAGACTTTGAATGAACTTTGTAATTTTAGCGGCATATGATGTCTTGTATTTTTTGATGGATGAACTAATTGGATGAATGAACTTTGAATGAAGTTGTTAAATAGAAGTGTTGAATATGTATTATGGGGAGGTGTTGAACGTGCATTACAGTGAAAAAAGGATGATAAGTAGTTGTTGATTGAGAAAAAATTATATTGAAAACCTCGGGGGTATCTGGTGCATACTCCATTTTGTAATAAAGTTGGTAAAAAACTAATTTTAACGAAAAATTTAGTTTGTTCTTAATGTAACGGAAGTTTGTCCTTAATTTAACTTTGTTACTCATAATTTAGTGTCCATAACCGAACAGGGATACCATTGACAAAAATAACAAATTTCATGGGCACGGGGCACATTCTTAAAAAGAAGGGTACCATGGACAAATTGACAAACCTCAAGAGTATCATGGGAAATATCCGTAAAATAAAACTATATTTTTATATTTTATGCTTTTTGTACGAGTATTAAGCTAGTGAATTATGAAAGAATGGATGAAAGTAAATAAATAACGAAAAAGTTTGGGTGATATTAGTAATTTCACAAATTCTTATTTGTGAGGGACATATTCGTCGCAAGCTTACGACAGGTCAAATAATACTTATATCACTAAACATTTTATATTCGTCTTATCTTTCTTACATGTGCATTACTTGACCCGTCGCAAGAGCTTGTGACGGATATGTCCGTCATAAATAAGAATTTGTGTACTTATATAAGGTAAATAAAAACAAAGTAGAGGGTTGGGACTTGTGTGTAGTAAGCTATTTCGTTTATTCACCCACAAGGATAATACTTGTTCGACGTAAATTAGTGACGGATATGTTCATCAACAGACTTCTTGCACTAATTTAGAGGCCATGTATACCAGCATGTCCGCTCCTACATAATTCCGTAAAAAAGAGAAGAAAGGGATAGTTGTTGTTGCATTTCAGGAGGTTCAATTCAACAACTTCTCGCCTACTCTCTCTCGTCACTACCTAACTGTACTCATTTCTAGGGTTTGCGTTCTTCCCCAAAACCCCTAAATTATCTACTTAATTTGCCAACATTATTATTCGAATTCTACTCTCATTTTCCGATTCACTTTCATTATCACCAGTTAATTGTGTTTAATTCTTAATTTTCAGTGGGTTGAGCTGCGCAGCAATGGCGGAATATCGACTCTTCGTAGGAGGCTTAGGTTGGAATATCTCCCAAAGACACTTAGAAAATGCGTTTTCTCGTTACGGCAAAATCCTTGATACTCTGGTTAGTTTTTCCGATTATTGCTCTATTTAGCTTAATTAAGTGCTTCAATTTAACATATATGTTGTATTCCGTATTATTTATGTTTGTTCTATTTTAATCTAGGTTTTACATAAATATGTGTATGGTGAACTTCTGAATTTGTTGATTTTTGGAAGTACTGCCTCGGTTTCATTTAATTGTATACGTTTTTCAAAATTTTCGTAAACAGACACATGATCCCACTGGGTCATTAGCTAATTATTAAGGACTTGGGTTGTATATTAGTCCACTAGATAATTAGCTACTGACTATCTCATTTAAGCGAGTGTTCTGGAGCCGCTGTCATCTAGTTTATGAGAAATCCGCATGTTTTTGGCTTGGAATGAATGTTTAAGTGCCGTACCATGGTAGACACGATTGGAGAGATAATTGAGGAGTTAGACTAACATAAGCTATTAGTGACTACTAATTAGGAACTTGTAGATTTTTGAACTTAAGTGGGTTTGGATACGTTGAGGACTTGGTTCACAGTGAATTATAGGTTTTTGTTGATTATAATGGTTAGAAATTGTTAGTGGTAGTTTTGTTAGGTAAATACTTTCTCAGGGATGCTGTTTGTGATTACTTTATTCTACCTCATAAAGGACATGTTCACATGTATGAGGGGGCTATTGCAAGTGTTCGCGTAAATGTTGGGGGAACGGAAGAATTTCCCATTATCATTGCGGTGCATCAAGGTTCCGCACTTAGTCCTTTTCTCTTTGCTATAGTTATGGATGAGTTGACAAGAGATATTCAGGACGACATCTCTTGGTGTATGATGTTTGCGGATGATGTTGTGTTGATTTATTTGTTCTTTTCGGATTTATTACACGTTTTTACCAACAACTTTCTTATATATTAATACTTGGTTCACTTTTAAGGTATTCCGGATCCTTAAGTTTTACTTCGGTTTTCAAAATCGTTTTAATATTTATTCTCGATTTAAATTCTAAGTTTTTATAAAAAAATTCCGGATTTCTGTTTTAAAACCTATATGCTTACCTTAAATTTTGTATTATGTTTCACACCCCTTTTTTTTTCACTTTTCCTTTTCTCTATTTTCGCATTTTGAGGTGTACGACTATCCATGGACGGTTCTAAAGGATGATTCATGTCAGCTAATCCCAAATCATTTTGGGATTAAGGCTCTGATGTTTTTGTTGTTGTTAACGACTATTACTTCAAGGGTTTCTGAGCTTTAATTCCCTTGTAATCATTAGAAGGTTTCTGTGGACTACTTTTGAGCTAGTTTCATGTTGGTACAATGGTACATCCATGGTGTACATCGATTTTTTGAACCGTGGGAAAGGAAGGTACCACATTTTTTTATGTATTTTGGTTAAGAGGAACCTGTGCATTGAATCAAACTATATATACTAGAAGAATTTTAATAACCTACGAGCATTTGGTTATCTTCCTCCTCCTCCTCCACCTTCACGTCATGATTGACAACTGGTTTCTGCTTGTCTTTTGACCAAGGGATTCATCATCACAAACAACTTTTAGTCATACTTTCACTTTTTCAACTTTTTTTAGTAATGCTTTTACACTGGAACTCTCTTATCTTTTAGTGATGGAGACAAAGGGGAAGGCATATATTTGGCAGGTTGCATTTGAATTCTTTTCCATTGAGACATGTTATTTTGTAAGCCAACTAACCAGTAAGGTATTTAGGTTTTGAGCTGTAATGAGTGTAGCTTAGTCTGTCCATGCCTAGGCAGACTACTGGAGTCAATAAACCTGATGGGGATGAGTAGTACTGTAGTACTGTGCCATTATGTTGTTCCCATGTCAAGGGAAAACGTAGGATTACAAGGGGAGTGGCAAAGGGGAAGGTTACAACTTGGAAAAAATGCATTTATAAGCAGCATTGCATAGTTGCATGGAAAAGAAACTGCGGCAATTAGTTTGAGAAGAAATTGCATTTATATACATGTTTTTGGAACTGCAGTAGATACAATGTTTTAGTAGTTCAATCCATAACCTTATACAACAATAACATTACACCAAGCCAGTGTTTGGGGTACAATAGCGGATTTCGGAACAAGCAATAGGGCGGGTATGGTTTCAATCCCTGACCTCAAGTATGAAATATTCACAACGTAACCGATAAGCAAATAACAATTTTCTATTTGCAGGGGTGGACCCTTCTAACTTACACGTAGATGTCGTAGATCTGCCATTAGTGTCGTAAAGGAGGTTTAGTGAAGCCTTACTGTATGTTAACTACAGAAAGGGGATGTTTCCTATTGATCCATGATGGAAATTATGGCACAAGCTCCTTATGACTGAACTTTCACAATGAGAAGAAGCCATTTTGCTCTCATTATCTCTTAGTTTACTTGTGTTTTTAGTTCAACAGAAAATTATACTAACACGTTTCGTTTTGATTTTCAAGATGTTTTGATCTGATGATTAAAATAGGGCAGTATTCTCTTGTTTTTTCTTCTCATCTATGGATTTTATTCTCGGTAAATGACAATTATCTCAAGGATGTTAGTAGTGTTAGTAAACCAAGTAAGCCGGAGCACTGCACTAAGGATCACCTTTAAAGGATTGTAATAGGAAACTGTTGGAAGATATTTTCCAAGTTAAGCATTTGGTTTTGCACGTGGAATCGGGTTTTGCATCTGCCTCGTCTATGGATGATGTTATTGTCTGCACTTGACAAGTATGTGACAGTCTTACGAGTTTTGGTTATGAAACAACCAAGTTGTCTTGGGGATCAACGATGTTTATTTCCCAAACCTGGCCTTGGTGCTTTGTAACTAGTCCTAATTGGTTATGAAACAACCATGGTCTCTCGGGCCTCGATGATGTTATCTGTCAAATCCAGCCTTGGTGTTTTGTCCTAGGGTACCTCCGATAATCAGGTAAGTGTCTTGTTAATCTAATGCTAAAATAACTCTGGAGGAGTTTGTTGTTAGCTAAGAGTAAGTAGAGATCTGAGTGAACAAAGTTACCTTTCAGATGGCATTCCATGGGTATTTGTAGAGCTCTCAGTAATGCCTGGTCATGTGGGCTGTCGTCATCAGTCGTGCGTAGGGGCTAGATTAATTGTAGCCTTGTAGGGGGGCAATTCATCCTACCATGTAGTCCCTACTTAGATAATGTGTCTGGAGACCAAGCTCATCTTGTCAGCTCAGCTTGTCGGTCTATTAGTGTTGGGTTTTGCTCCTTTGAGCTTCTCATTGAGGTTTGGGTTGTTGGGTACATACCCCATTATCAAATAATCAAGTTAGCTGATACACTTAAACCTCTTGAGCCCATGCATTGCAATAAGTGAGACCAAAAAATATAATTAGCAAGTTGAGCTTGACTAAAGTTTTTTGATTCTGCACTCGCATAATCCATGGATCATGCTATTCTCAGCAAATGACATGAAGCTTAAGCATGTAACTAATCTTAATAAATCAGTAAGCCGAATCACTAAGGTTTCTTCTTGAGCGTCAATGGATTGTAATAAGTGATTGTAAAAATATAATTACCAAGTTGAGCTGTTAGCCCTTTCTTTTCTTATACTTCTTTTATTCTTTTTGCCCTCCCTCCCTACATAATCATAAACCTTATCTACTTTTTCAACTCCCCAGGTGTTTGTTCATGCTAGAAAAAATCATTTTATATTTTGGACTAAGGCTTTGCTGTTTTTGATGGTTTCAACTTCCCAACGTTGTTAAAGATACTTGAGCGTGGTCAAAGAGTGCTTGAACGTATTGGTTTATACTCTAAGAGGGCAGGGTGTGATGAGTGGATGTGTTTGGTAATAGTTCAATTGTTCAAAAGGTGATAGATAAATGTTACTCTTGTGATACTTTTAAAGCATAAAATACGTTATATTCAAATGTAGAGGAAAAAGGATATTATAATGCTTTTATTGATTGGTTTTGAACTTTTGGATAATAATTGTGCATTTTGTGTAGCAAAGCTTTTGCCCACCTCTTAATGCTAGCCGGTGACTTCTTCTTGTTCCCTATATTTTATATAGCCCGAGCTTCTGGCCTGTTGTGTTGGATGATCCTGTAGAGCTTCAAGCTTTGTCTGTGGTAATAGGCTCATGTGCTTGCGTCAATGTAAATGGCTGATGATGCTCTATGATTCTGTAATACAATGTTTGTCATTGTTTTAGGTCATGATGGACAGGAATACTGGTCGTCCTCGCGGTTTTGGGTTCGTAACATTTGCGGATCGCAGAGCAATGGAAGATGCTATGAGGGATATGCATGGTAGAGAGTTAGATGGCCGGATTATTTCTGTGAACAAGGCAGAGCCAAGGTTAGGGACTGACGATGCGTATGATGGTTATGGCGGTGATCGTAGATCAGGTGCCAGGGAGAGCTTTAGGGGAGATAGGGTGTCGGGACCGGGACCAGGACAAGGACCAGGACCTGGACCTGATGAGTGTTTTAAGTGTGGCCGTCTTGGACATTGGGCTAGGGATTGTCCTTCCAGTGGCAATATCAGGTACTCGTCACCAGTGGAATATAGTAGGGCAGATCTTCATGGAGATCGTGATTATGATCGTTATGGCGGAGGACGCTATGAGAGTCGAGAACGTATCGATAGCCGAGACAGTTATGGGACACGTGATCGCTTCAGCGATGAAAGGTATCAACCTGTTGGTGACCGCTTTGGTGATAGGTTTTCTGATCGATACCCCCACAATGGATATGAGCGAGAGAGGGATTATGAGCGAGATGTAGGTGTTAGAGTTCCTGAAAGGTATGGTGGGGGTGGTGGGCCAGTCCGATATGATAAAGGAAGCTACAGAGACCGAGCTCACCCTTATGAGGCTCCTCGTAGAAGCAATCGCCGCTGAAGTCAGCAATGGAATACGTCTCAAGTGCAGTGCAAGACTTTTGGTTGAACTAGTCAGATTTACAGCTGGTAGCCTGGTAGTTTGTAAGTATGTGCAGAAATGTCAGATGTAGTGTGTTCTGCTGATCTAGCTTCTGTTCATATTCTGCCCAGATTATCTTTGTTTTATGCAGTGCTTGTTGGACAAATTAGATCTGAACCGTGATAGCGATTCTGCAGTATGTTTAAGCAACGTGGATTAGTAAGTTGATCTAGTTTATGTATCATGCTATTCCGAACATGATTGGCCGTAAGTACGATATAGCGATAACTCTGATGTTTTGGTTGCAAAGCTTGAGCTCTTAGTTCAGTATTTTGAGCAATCCGACGACAGCGGCTAATTGGTATGAAGCAGTCGGTTTGGCAGTGAGATTTGCTGCTGTTTTGAACTTCACTTGGTCATTAACGGCTCTTCTTCGATATGTCACTCCCCGAAATTCCATGCTCTAGTATTTGCAGTTGCGTAGGTATGTGCTGTCTGTGTCTCCTTATCTGTTGTTCTGGCATCTTAGCAACCTGGCTCGTATTTCATCAGCTATTCTGTTGCTTCTGGCTGTGATATTTTTTGTTATATTTGATATGAGAAACATCCTTACGAAATTTGGCACTTGAGAGGGAGCCTAGTTGTAGGTATTGGACAATCGAGGATGAGTTTTTTCTGTCCATGTAAATGATGTGCATCAGTTCGGATAATTGGGTTTTTGGTGAAGCTGTGGTGTTTTGAAATGGTCAGGTGGCATTGGTGAGAACTACATTAGTTTGAGCTGGTAATCTGAATCAAGTTGTGAGATTTTTGCTCGGCTTGGCTGGTTACTTGACCGAGATCACAGAATCATTGCTTGTCTTTTTGCCATCTTCAGTACCAACCTTCAGGCTGTTCTTGTCTGCACGGCTGTTGATCCGATTGTGTGCTTGTGTAGCTAATATCTTCGCTAACTGAAGAATTTCTTGAAACTGAAGAGATAACTGAAGAACCCTTAGCTTTGTCAACAGATTTGTGATGTAGTGTAGGCTCTCCGAATGCTTGATTGTGCTTTCTGTTTATTTTGGTTCTAATCAGTGAAATATTTCTCTCTATTATTTCCCACTTTTTTCCTGTCTGAACTGGGTATTTCCCTGCCCTTTAAATCGTCCATTTCGTTGCCTTGCATTAATTATGATTCATGTTAGCGGTCCTAAACTATTCTGGGACTAGGATGTTGCTGCTGATAATTACTCGAATATTTTTTCCAAATATTATTAGGCTTTCCAAAATTTCCAGATATATGGTTAGATGATTTGCAAATTCTTATTTCAGACGGATTAATTTTCCGTTTGAAATAAGACGGACTAAATGTAGCCACCTTACAATAAAATGTGCCATTTTTTGATAAAATGTTACCATCATTTTCAAGGTAAAAATGTTACATTCTCAAGTTATAACATTTTGTTATTACATTTTATTGAAAAGATGGTGACATTTGATCCGTCTTATTTTGATCCGTCTGAAACAAGAATTTTTGTGACCTGGTGACCTTGGTCCCAACACTTGAAACGGAGGACTGGTCTTGAGTCTTGACTGACTGGTTGGTTGTCTAGTACTCTGGTTTTTAGATAGGGTGGTGATTTTTGATGTATAAATCTTTACTCATATTAGTAGATAGTCGACAACTATACCCCTCGCACTTTTCTTTTATCTTCCCTCTCTAACTTATTTCTAATTTCACATACGATGAGTAAGATGCAAAATGTCAGTCGTGGAGTTTATCGACACGCATGGCCGTGCTATTTTGATTCAGCTGTTGTTGATGGTGGCACTAATATACCATTATTTAGGGCTGAAGTACTTTTTGATTCAAAATTTGAGTTATTTCTCGAGGGCTAATAATCAATGCACGAAGCACAATAGAAAATAATCAGGAGGAGCATCTGTTGTAAAAATACTTTGCATTTTAATATTTTATTTTGAAAAATATGAGGATAGGGCTTTTTGAAGAGTTCGTACATCTGCATTATGTGCGTTTTCGATATATATGTATATGTTCTTACATATAAATAACTGGAACCATGGGATTATTACGCAACACATTAAGGACCTAAAACAAGCAAGAAAACCCGCAAATGACCCAAAAAAATTATTTCCAAAGAATATCAAATACTTCGTATCATTACAAGCTAAGGCGTGAAGAACGCAACAATAATGTTGTCAAAATCCTCCTTAAAACACTTATGTGTGTATATAATCAGCAACCAAATCTACGAATGGTACGAGTTAAAATCCTCGATATAGAATACTTTTTGAAGAGCACTACAATAATAAGTTATGAAGGAGACCAAAGATGGCACAAAGTACGCTACTCCTTCATTATTATCTTCTTCAAGAATGGTCTCTAATCTCGGAACGCTCGAACACTTCCTCATTCGTCGTAACGAGGGCACCGGAGCTGGTGCCGCCTCGACCAAGTTTTGAATATGTCTCATTTACAACACTTTAATTTGATGCTAAACTTGGATAATTAAGAAGTTAATATATATTGTGATAATGTATGTGTGTTGTTTAGTTTGTTTGGGAGGTTGAAAGAATAAAGTGATGATTGTTGGGTTTAAAAAGGGAGAAATAGAGGAGGGAAAAGTTGGTTGATTTCTTGGAAAAGAATGCAAGGAAATATAATGTTTAAGAAGCAAGAATAACGTGAAGAAATTGGTCTGCTAAAAGTGGGAGTGGGGTGGACGGTTCTGTTTGATGCAGCTAAGTTAAACAATAATTAGTGACTAATATACATATAATTAGGCTTAATTTAAGGACGAGTCGCCCCACCAATTGCAAATTTCAGCTTACGTGCTAACCACACTACTATACCAATGTAGGTCCGTAACGCGTAAATAAACGTATTTAATTAACATCACAAATTATTGTTTAATACTCCGTACTTAATAGAGATGAGATAGGTATACTACCGCTTATTCTTTCTTTTTGAGGTATTTGTTCGTCCATGAGTGCGGATATCATTGCACTCTCTTAGCGGGTTTGGAAAGGGCTACTTAGCTTCGTATCGACAAGCTTATCATTAAAATGGAGAATGCTCTGGGTGTGGACCTTATTAGTGAAGAGTGAAGACCGAAGACCAACCAACGAGCAATAGTATCCGCCCTCTGGTTTTAAGGTGAGGAACTCATTCGTAACGATAATTGAGTAGTTAAAATTGAGGGAGGCAAATCGAGTTGGTGGGTGGCTTGCTAATCAAGGCGTTCTTTATACTACAGATTTAAAGGTGTTAGATCTTAGATTATCCTTCTTCTGATCTTCGGACCATCTTGCGCGAGGACATTCAAGGGGTTGCTACCGCTCATGTTTTAATTTACTAGTTCGCATTTGATCTTTGGGATCTATCTTCTTTATTGTAAAAAAAAAAAGAAAAAAAAATCTTGTTTAGAATCAGCATTATCCTTATTAAGTTTGAGACAGATTAAATATACTCATGTGGGTTGGATGAGACAAAAGCAAAATGCATTATAAAAGGTAAGAGATTTGTCCTATACTAGTCTTAAACCCGTGCAAATTGCACGGGTATGTTGTTTTAAATATGTTATTAAAAAAAGTGAAAAAAAAAGTGATTAATTTTTCTATCAAGTTATGATTGAAATTTGAATTTAGTTTGAATTTTAGTTGCATTAAAATATTCTACATAAAAATAATGTGATTTGAAAAAAGAACCACGTTGTTTATGCTCCATAACATACTTAATTGGAGCAATTACGTGAAATATAAATCACGTACCGCAAATTAATTTCACCTTTGTTAATCTAATTTGAGCTTAAGAAAAGTTTATTGCTAAAGGAAGTGAAAATCATCCAAAGGCACTGAAAATCATCCGTATTTTAACCCGTCACTTTTAATAATCTGTATTTTAACCCGTCACTCTTAATAGGAGTTATAGGTTTCTTGACATGGTTACAATAATGATATTTTGAACCGTATTTTAACCCGTCACTCTTAATAATCCGTATTTTGACCTATGATCCTTAAAAATGATATGTATTTTTTCTTACTGTGGGTCCGCACGGTTCGCACCGTAAGGGAGTTCGCACGGAATCTTAACCCTAGTATATATATATATATATATATATATATATATATATATATATATATATATATATATATATATATATATATATATATATATATATATATATATATATATATATATATATATATATATATATATATATATATATATATATATATATATCATATACGAATGTCATTTATAGGAAATAATTTAATCGGTATATGTATAAAAGCAATTAAAACATTCCAAGAAGATGGAGGGCTGACTGTAATTTTCTTTGAAAAATTGACTTTCAACCACAGGCTGACACTTCAGCACTGTGGTTGTGTGAGGTGGTATTTAACTTGTCTTAAACTTAACACAAATAATATTGTCTATGAACAAGACTAATTGAATTAGCATAGGTTGTGTATATAGTATTTTTTTTCAAACTATATATTTTAAATTAACAGGTCATTAAAATAGTAAATTCACAAAGATATTTTACTTTACTTATTAGTCTTATCTCTAAGAAGAGGGTGTTAGAATAGGAGGGGTAAAATGTTCAGTTATATACCTGATCGAGTAAATTATTATCTCACGAAAGAGTGTTTAAAATGTCGCACCTAAAGCTCTACCATCTATAATGAGCTTGATCTTTGTATCCTACTCTATAGGTGTGTTCGACAAATCAGCAAGGCTCGTTAGGTTATCAAGCTGAGTCCGATCTGAAACCCAACTTAGCTGGACTCGCGAACATTCTCGTCTCATTATCCCCCCCTACTTTTGGCCCTTTTAAATACATTCACATTATTGCTTCACATTTTGGATAGTTAGCAATAATTCTTGTTACTTACTCTTATACTTACTCTTAATGTAAAAGAGAGCCTCTACATTCGGAATTACTATTCCATATTTTCAAACAAAATTTTCCACAGAAATTGAGCCTAGATTACCAAAAAACTAAAACTTTGAAAAACAATTGATCCCAAAATATAGTTCGACCTATTACAATTATTCATGTAATCGAATAGTTGAGTTTATAATGCTACAAAAATAAATAATCGTTGCCCAACAATACAATTATCGTATAAAAGAAATATACATTTAAAAACTAAGCAAAATCATAAATTAAAATACAAGAAAATCAAACCTTCAAGAATGTTGTGGTTATTGAAACTTCACTTTATTCGTTGAACTATTATGTACTCGATTTCATATAAAGGGAATAACTTTTGAAACTCCATAAACTGGACAAATTTTAATTGAATCCTTTAACCCGAAATGATTTAGAATCGAGGAATAAACCATGTTGGTGCGTACAACGAGGAACGAGTATCATCATCGTCGACACATAATCGCAATATATGATTCGATTTGACATTAAATACGTCCATATTTTCGTGTTCACCAAACGTTGTTGCCTTCAAGCCATACCCACTGACCTCATCGGTAAAATATATACAAGAGCTTTGCAAACACTTGGCATGCGCTACGGAAACAGACATAGAAGAGCTATCACCCACAAACAATGCGACATTGCCCAAATCTTCAACATTCTCCCAATTTTTGTCTATATGATTAAGTCTCAACACTTGAAACTCAGTTGTTCGGTAAACAATGTCATAACCGTGATCAGTATTATCTGCATTCCCTACCTCTTCCGTGTGTCGTAACACCATGACAAGAACCGTATCTGATTGTATCAAATATACTTTTTTATTAAGAATATTAATAATAGTTGGGCCTCAATCATCACCTTAAGGTTTTGGTTGAGACGGTTCATCTATCATGGTATCAGAGCCAGTGTGACCGAAGGTCACGGGTTCAAATCCTGGCAACCTCAAAACCCCTCGAAAACTCGCGAAGTGGAAACCAACACGCGGTATGGGGGCCTGTGCAAACTAACCACTCTTCAAGCCCAATGGGCATTCGAGTGAGGGAGCGTATTAAGAATATTAATAATAGTTGGGACTCAATCATCTCCTTAAGGTTTTGGTTGAGACGGCCCAAACACCAATGATAATAATCTTCTGGTGAACCATAATATGGCGGGATAGTTTTGGGTAGGTGTGGGAGGGTTTCGAGAGACAGGAAACTAATATTAGCCTTGGTGATTGGGTTAAATAGTTGAACGGTTAAGTCGAGTTTAGGCATTGCAAATCGCAACTCAGCCATAAGGCGATCCCAACACCTAATTGCTCCGAACGTTTCTGGAAGATGATGTTGTAACGCTTATTTTTATTATTAAGATTCAAGTTCTTTCGAACGCAGTATGGATTATCTTTAGTATTTTGAGCAAGTAACAACCATGGTACTACTGGTTTCGCCCTCCATAGATGCTTTATTGAGGACGAAACACGATTCCAGGACCAACAAACAGCAGAAAAATAAATGAAATCTTGAAAAGTTTCCAACTTGAATGCAATGGCGGTAAGAAGGTCGAGAGGCAATGCAGACCAATTTTCAGCCATCTACTAATAGGCAATAGCTGTAAGAAACACAATTAAACAGAGATCTCCGTTACCATCTAATAGCAGCGGTATTCAATTCAATTATTAAGCATTTTTAACCAAGTCGCCCTTAGAATAACACTGTCGGTCTTATGTTTTAAGATGGGTCTAGTACACATCAATTGTGTATATAAAAATGCAGAAGAAATAAACAATAAATGGTACAGATACTCCCTCCGTTTTTTTTTTCCACTTAATACATTTGATTTTTCATGTTTGCCAACGAAACATGCTTAATATCTTTAGCTACGTATTTGTAAAAATTATAAAAGTTATATATTTTTAATGTACTCGTAAAAACGAATTAAATAATATCCCTATGAATATATTTTTTCTTATTATGTATTTGGAGAAAATTGAAACTAAAGGTTCACTTGTAAATAGTGTACAAAATAGAAATGTATCATGTGGAAAAAAATGGAGGGAGTATTTGACTTCTCTTAACCTTAAAAACAAATAGTAGCATGCATTTTCAATTAGAATTTGTGAAATATAAATACGGCTTTTCTAAAGTGTGTGCTTAGACCCACATTAATAATTTAGATGTAGAAAGATTTACAACATATTCTCATATGATTCTTAAGTATAAACTCATTTTTACGATAATTCATGTAAATATGACGTGAATCTTTCCGCATTTAAATTATTAATGTGTTCCCTAAGGAAACACGTTAGAAAAATCGAAATAAAAATTACACGGACAGCAGCAGCAGTGATCCATAATAATTATAATTATTAGTACCAAAAAAAATTATAATTATAATTATAGTTAAAAATAGGAAAAATTACAATTTACCACCTATTATGTTCTTAATTTTACAATTTACCAAATTACCACCTATTATGTTCTAGTTTGTAAATAACCACCTAACTTTTATGTTCATCCCCACCATTTTCATTTATTTTACATTCTATTGATGATTTTGTGTAATTATCGACTCGATTTCATTTTATCGTCTTACGGAAATTTTCAATGACCCATATACCCTTACTCATTACATATAACTCCCCAGAAATAATTGTGTCTTCATCCCCAACCCCCAATTCTTCCCTAGAAATTGTATCGTTAACTAGTGTTCTTCCCCTATTGTTCAAACTTGTGCATCTGTACCCTCTCATATTTGTACATCAGTAAGTCACTTTCGCCATAATCAAAGTTCGTTAAGTTTTCATTTTTCTATATATCAGTTAAAAGCTTCGGGTGAATGCTGAAACAATTTTTTTTTAAAAAAAAGGACAATGTAAATAGTTATTAAATTTTTAACAAATCAATTCGGAAACTCCATGTTCAAATTGAGTAGAATAAATTCCTAAATTCCGTTAAAATGGAAAGATGAGTAGAGTAGAATCAAAATAAGCTTTAAAATTATATTTGACAAACCAATTCACATACTCCATCGTACATCAACGTTCTTAACAATACAAAAAAAAAATAACTTCAATTTCCAAATCCCAGACAAAATAACTCCAAATTCCAAATTCAAAAGAAATGAAAGATAAATTAACCAAAAATTAATTAGCTTTCAATGATAGAGAGGGTGAAAATAGAGGAAAATTTGATGATACAGGGTGATGAAAGGGGAGAAATTGATTTTTAGGGTTCCTTGTTCATAATTATGGATTTTTCCAATTTGAAAAAGTAAGATGTGAATCACCTTAAGCTGAGAAGTAAATAATAAGTACTATATGCAATGAATAAGGGTATATTGGTCAATGCGAATTTCGTAAGACGGTTAGATGAATTCGAGTGAATAATTATATAAAACCGTCAATCTTATCTATATAATTACTGAATCATTTCAGAAGTCCTCGACGCGCCACGTTATCAATGCAATTGATTTATTTTTATTTATTTTTTAATTCTCTTAGGTGGGTCTCGCAATTTTTTTTATGAATTTACTAGGAAATAACCGCCTGAAATTCTAAATATATACCTGATATCGTAGTTTAAGAAATATTACGTAACATTTTTTATATTAATTCGTAAACATGAAATTTTACGAAAAACTCGTGTAAAATTGCGTAATTCATTGCACAATTATTTTGATTTTACAAAAAATAAACCGTAAATTTTACGTAATGATTAATGGTGGGATTGAATATACTGGTGGATAATTAATAATTTGCACAACTGTTTTAACATTAAAACGGTTGATAGTATTAAAATTTTAGAATAAACCGCAATTTCATTTAAGAATTTCCTGAGAAATAACCGTCTGAAATTTTAAATAAATACCTGATAACGTAATTTAAGAAATATTACGTAACATTTTTTATACAAATTCATAAACATGAAACTTTAATTTCTGGCAAGAGTATACCCGTTAAATATACCGGTGCAGTTTTGCAATCGAAAAAAAACGACAATATTAAATTTAAAAACAAAATTGAGTAAAGTTAAAAAATTCCAATAAATAATTACAATACAAAATATATCGATATATTATATCGATGTTCTTAAAAGTATACCGGTTAAATATACCCGTGCATTTTTGCAATCGAAAAAAAAGCGACAATACTAAATTAAAAAACAATAAAAATAACATAATATTAATATAACAACCAATAATAGTGTACAACTGTATATATTTTGCGAAATCAAATCATAAACATAACGGTAAAAAATAAACCTTGAAATAACATCTATATCGATTTAAAAAAACAATAAAAGAATGGATATATAAATACCATTATTATTATCATGTGCACTTTAACGTATCAATATAATAGAAATTGAATGCACCACTATTTACGTATTATTGACACTATTTGGTAATATTAATTATCCACCATAATTTTTCTAAAATTATTATAATACCCCGTATTTTTTTTTTTTTGGTAAATATAATACCCCGTATTTTAATAATTCATAATAATGAGTTGTTTTATATTATTTGTCAAGACGATATATAATTATATTCTATTCGATACGTATTTTGCTAATCGCTATAATAATAATAATTATATCAATAGATATACTCGTGAAGTTTAATATTTAGTATTTATATCGACGTTTTAATAGTTATGTGAGAAGTTATATTGCCGTGTCGATAGTATTTTATAAACGTTTTTAACATTCGATAGATATATTATCGAATAATACTATTATATGTTGTTGGTGGGGTTCGAGCATGCGACCTTCGGAGTTGGGGTTTGAGTCTCGTCTTTTGTGTACAACACAACAGCCACGTTGTGTTAAAACCCTAAAAACACCCTCATACTCACAGCCACCATATGCCGACATATAAGAGGCTACACATCCCATTTTTACCCTACTTCACACACAGCCATCACCATACTTTTTCAGCCGCCATAATAGAGAAGGAAGAGGAGGTTCGAAACAGGGGGTTAGACCAGCCTAGGGTCCTTCGAATTGACCGTAAAACTGGTATGTCACCTCTGTTTACCGTTTTTGCGTGTGTCGGTGTCTAGTGTTGTGGGGATTCGAAGGGTAGAGTGTCGTCATCATCAGACGTGGCTAACACCTTTGTTTTGGTGGTAGTCAGGGTTGTGTCGTGGGGGTTGTGCCAGTGGGTTCTGGTGGTTGTGTCGGCGTCAAAGGGAGGGTGTTTGTGGCCTGTTCATTTTAGGAAGTCGGTTTATACGAGTCCAGGGGGTTGTTTGGGGGTGGTAACACTGTTGACTTGGGGGAGGTCAATACGGTGGTACCACCGTGGTCCTGTAGGTCTGCTGTCGGAGGTGATGTTGGTGGGAGTCTCGGGTGGTTCTAGGGGCTGTGGTGGTGGTCGACAGGGAGTCTTTTTCAGGTGAGTTGGGGGTCTGTTCAGGGAGTTGTAGCGGTTGGGTGAGGGACCAGTTCTGGTGTGGGTGCTGGTCACCTCACCGGCGGTCGGCGAAGGGGTTGGTGGTGTCGTGGTAGTAGCAGGTTGTCGGGGGTGTTGGGGATGGTAGTTGCTGGTGGTTGTTGGGGCTGTACACGGTGGTGCTGGGGTTTGTGTCATGAGGGTATGCGTCGGGTTTAGGGGGGCTGTTTAGTTAGTTTATTATTGTTATTATTACTATTATTAATGTTAATATTTTTATTATTTCATTGTTAATCGGTGTTTTATTATTTCCATATGGTCTTGGGTCGTGTGAATTAAATATGCGAGTCGGGAATTATTTAAGTCATGGGGACGTCTATATTTGGAAAGTTACTATATTGGAAAAGTTTCTATTTATGGAAACTTTCCATTTATGGGAGGTTTCTAATTATAGTAAGTATGGTTGTTAAGGGGTGCGGGAAGGTTATTAATTCGTTACGTATACCTGTTTAGGTAGCGGGTTTCGCGTGGAACATTTCTAAACAAGCCTCGGATTATCTGCGTTTCCTGCTATTTCAGGTAGGGGAAATACTGATAAATATTGATGTGTAATCTGTTCTTATTTGATATTAAGCATGTTTGTTACATAATATCATGTGATTGTTATATTGTGCTGTTTATATCATTCTGTGATTGGTGCGAAAATAAAGGGTCTGTGATCGTTGCGGAGATAAAGGGTCCACTAGTAGAAAAACATCTATTTGCGGCTATCTATTTGAGGCGTTTTAGGCCAATAGCAGCAAATAGTTTATGGATCATTTGAGGCGTTTTGTAAACAAATGCCTCAAATATGTCATTTGAGGCGTTTTTTTGAAAAACGCCGCAAATAAGTATGTCATTTGAGGCGTTTTTCAAAAACGCCGCAAATAAGTATGCATTTAAAAAAAAGAATTAAAAGGGATATATTATTGAATTAGGCGCCTGTGTTTATTCATTCGCAAAACAATAAAACCAGACGCACATCATTACTAAATCTCCCTCCCAAACTCTCTTGACAACCACCGCCAATCCACCGCTTCACCGCTTCACCGCCACTGAAAATTGACGGAAATTGACCGAAATCGCCACCTCACCATCTCCTCTATTCCTATTATTCTAAATTAGGTATGTGAATTAATTTTTAGGGTTAACTATTTTCGATTAATCTGAGTTTGAATTAGCGAAATACAATACGATTAATTCAATTCATTTTTATGGTCTCTCAATCTTACTTTCCTGTTTAAATTTTTCGATATTTTATGATGTCTTTTATTTCTAGGGTTAGCTTCTGGATCTGGGATTGATTTTTATGCCGATGTTGATAGAAATCAGTATTAGCTGATGGTATATGGTTAATGTAATTGAAGCAGATGTTATAGCCCTAAAATGTTAAACTTAATTGTGAACATGCATAATTGTATTCCAATTAAAGTTAGACTATGATATGAGGTAGGTGGTTAATCTTTCTGTACAAGAAGGGCCTCATGGCATGTATTCGACATCCTCTACTCTAGCTTCAGCCTTATACCTAAGAAGACAAAGAAAATATAAGGGCTCGATATGTATGTAAAGGCTTGCTGCCGCTCGTTCGCCTTCGTTCCATTTACTCTTGCTTTCGATTGTCTATCTCGTATATAGTGCCTTTGGTGAGCCTGAGAAGTTAAAACATCGGTAAAACCAATAAGTAGTTGTTAGTTCTATTGAAAAAAGGAAAAAGAGTTTGGCTGAGAAAAGGACTTGAAATGCCTTTTTGTTATAGTATAGCCAACTCTGATGTAGTTGTCTTACTTTTAGGGTTGGTAAGAAAGAAAAGGGGGCTGAGTAGTAGAGTCCTGTAGCTAATGGTATGAGAGTCTAGTTCCAGCTATCGAAACTTCTGCTGTTCGGGACCCTTTTTTAATTGTCATTGCTGTGCCTATCCACCTAACTAATCAACTGGATTATTTGGTGTAAGTCCGAACTAGCTAGACGAAAGGGAAAAGTAAGGACTAGAGAAAGAAAGGATCAGTGAGATAAGAAAGCTAGCGCAGCCACCGCTTTCAGAGCTAGAACTAGTTGTTCCTACTTTTTTGCAGACTCCGATATAACCCGTTTTCGACGACAGGGAAGGCTTGTAAGGTAAGACTTAAAAACAACAAAATTGCTAATCCACTAGCAAGCAAAAGTTCTGGGGTGATCCAAGACCAGAGACAAGATAAGCAAGGCCTTAGTTGGGCGAGGTTGGAGTTAAGGTACTGCTATAAAGACTTACCCGAACAGTTAGTTTCTTTTAGAACGAATCAAATTCAAAGAAGAAAGCTCTTTACTAAACTAGAAAAACCCAAAATGCCGATATCCTCTTCTCTTCTCCCAATCAAAGGAAGCAGTAGCTGCAAAAGAAGTAGTAGCAAGTGGATTGGGGACTATAAGCAGCAGCTTCTAGACTTTGTCTTGATTCTCCATTGACAAAAGGGAGTTTGTCTTTAGATTTATTCTTTAGATCAATCAAGACAAAGTCGCTCTTATTCTCTTTTCAGTTGTATCTTTGTGATTCAGTTGTGGTTACACAATTGCGTACGTGTTTTACAGTTTTGTTGCTGGGGAATCAGTTAATATGTTTCTTATTACGTTTTTGCAGATCAGACGTCTAGAAGCTGAATTTTCTGCATACAAGGTCCGTGCTCACTCTCTTCTCCAGAAGAAGGATACGGAGCTAGCAGCAGTGAAGGACTCTGATCAGTCAAAGCTTTAGAGGAAGCACTAAAAGTACGGTCTTGTCAAATTTTACTATGCTTTCTTGTTTACTTTGTTTAATTCCTTTCTATATACTCCGTATTTGTTAATAATAACATAGATTCTGCTAGCAAATTTTCTTAACTGATTCTCCATTATAATAACTGGGGAGGATAGTGTGAAAACGTGTGAAAGCTTTTGGTAATTGACTACTGTTCTACTTTCAGGAAGCTGAGAACGAAATATCTTTGGCATGTTCAGAAAGGGATAAAGCTTTCCATGAACTACATGATGCTATGACTAATTTTGAAAAGGAACTGTCTACAAGGTATTCACTTTAGGTCTTTTGGTCAAGGTTTACTCGAAACCTTTCTGATGATGGCTTTCTTTTATTAATTCTGTTCTTTAGGCTTTTACCTCCCAAAAATTTAGGAGAATAGAAATCAATCTTAAATGCTGAAATCAAGCAGGAACTTCATTTAGAAGTTCTATCCTAAGGAAACTATTTTATTTGAAGCTGATGAGGTGATTGGTATTCATGTTCCACTTATATACTTGTATACTGGTTATCTTGTCCAGCATGTAATTAAAACTGTCTCATAATCATATAACAAACCAAGAGGTTTTTGGTTTATAATCTCTTATTGATATGTATCGTGCAATACAACCCTGGAAGGGACTGAGATTTCTCCAATCGAGTTTCTTTCTGGTCAGTAAATGCAATGTTTCTAGTCAAACTAATTATTTAGACTCATTTTTATGATATGAAATCAAAAATAGATGAACACATAGGCTATTTAAACCTTTTTAACAAAACCTTGCGACTTTTGACCAAGTCTGCTATCAAGTACTCCCTCCATTCAACTTGTGTGCATCAAATATTCTTGACTTGCGATGTATAAGTTTTACATTTTCTATTCATGATCATAAAGAACTAAAATGCTTTCAGGTGTAATTCATATGTTGGGCATTGTTATAAAGTTGAGGTTTATTCCACGTTATTGTCTAATCTTATTACGTCTTTGCAGATCAGACGTCTAGAAGCTGAATTTTTTGCATACAAGGTCCGTGCTCACTCTCTTCTCCAGAAGAAGGACATGGAGCTAGCAGCAGTGAAGGACTCTGATCAAGCCAAAGCTTTAGAGGAAGCACTAAAAGTACGGTCTTGTCAAATTTTACTATGCTTTCTTGTTTACTTTGTTTAATTCCTTTCTATATACTTGCTTTAAATCTTTGTGATGTTATTACAGAATTATCGTTTATCCATTATGCAATGCTTTTATAAGATGAAAACTATTTAGGGAATTTTACTAGCTCAACAGTTAGACTACACTCCTAATTCGCTACTTTTCAGCCTATTGACCGTTGATTTAGTTACAGACAGGTTAAATTTGAAAATATATATAGTTGTCATAACTAGTTTATCTAGACTTCAAAAGGTATAAATGTTTAGGAAGTTCAAGTTGTTTTCATCATATCAGAAGGGTTCAAGCTGTTCAAGCTGTTTTCAAAAGTAATATCACGTTATATGCTTTCAGGTGTAATTCATATGTTGGGCATTCTTGACCGATGAGTTTTTTTGGTTTCGTTGAAGACGCTTACAATCTGCTTGTGCATAATCCGAGTTGCTCCGAGTTGCTTTTGTAACTGACGGGTTCAATACTGTGTACAACTTCAGAGAAAGAACATTATGAAGCGATGGTTCAAGCCGAGAGGCAGCGGTACGTTCAAAGAAAATAGCTGCAAAATGATGCATTAGACCAGGGAAACAACACTGAACTTGCAACAGCAGTATATCAGCACTTAAATTAGTCTTAAGCATTGTATATTTTTGTATTTGTTATTTACATTAATTACACAAATGATGTAAGATTCTCTTGTGTAAATATACATTTGAGAGTTATTATATTTAATTAACTTGTTTAAATAATTTCATTTGCAAAAAAAAAAAAAAAAAAATAATTTCATTTGCAAAAAAAAAAAAAAAAAAAAAAAAAATTTTTTACCTATTTGCGGCGTTTTTCTCAAAAAACGCCTCAAATAGCCTCTTCTATTTGCGGCGTTTTTTTTAAAAAAACGCCGCAAATAACCTCTTATTTGCGGCGTTTTTTTTCCGCCTCAAATAACTTTTTCTATTTGCGGCCCCCTTATTTGCTGCTATACTAAAAACGCCGCAAATGGCCTCATTTTTGACGCCTCAAATAAGTATTTTTCTACTAGTGAATGTTATTCCAGAAAAGCTCTCTCTACTGAGTGTTTGACAATTTTGACTATTGTGGGTACATATAAAATCCAAGTTGATGTTGAATGTTCAACAAGGTTTAATTTCTGGGAAATTGCACAGTGCCTTCACGTAGAGATGGCAATTTGGGCTGGGTCAGGGTGAGCGGCACGAGTCCTGCTAGACCCCAAATACACATTTTGTGCATGTGTGTCACATGGGGTAAGATCATTGGGTAATCTCATAAGGAGTGGATTGAAGGTATGACATCATCCTAGCCACATGATCAAAAGCAAAGAAACACAAAAAGGAAGTACAAACAAGTACAAAGCAAGTGGGAATGGAAACATGTTGAAGAAGCTTCAATAAGGCTTTTTTGGTTGATTTCCAACTAAGCCCATTGAAGACTAAGGGGATACAAAACTTGAAGTACCTAAAAGACAATTGAAAGCCTGCCGGAAGGACAACAGCTGGACCCAGACCACTAGACTAGTGGTTATTACCTAACGGCTGGACCCAGACCAGTGGATAATACTCAATTGGTACACTTTAAATAGAAAGACTTAACATATGAGCAAGACATTCAATCCCATGTAATACTTATCTCACTAGAATATTTTATCTTCTACAAAACTTGTAACAATGTCGACATTTCAAGGTCGATTCTTATAATAAATTTGGCGGAACACCGATTCTCCCGCGGTTTTTCCCATACGGGTTTCCCGCGTTACCAAAAACGACTTTTCTCATCTTATCTTTCTTTTACTCAATAAACACAAATTCAACATCAAAAACCTTTAAAATCGACACTTAAGATCATTATAACTTGACTTAACAACTTTGGTAATTTTTGACTACTTTGGTAATTTTTGACCAAAACAAGTCCGACTTGAGCACGATACAGCCCAGATGAACAGTATCAACAACACGAGCACGATACAATTGGATTAGAGTTGGATCGTGGCTGCGATTTGTGAAAATTCTCGTGCCTAGGCACGGGAACGCCCAAGCATGGACGAACCGACACGAATCAGGCACGACGGGCCTATCACGACACGACCTGATTTTTAGCCCGTAAACTTGTGACCATTTCAATGTTGTCGTTGCAATGTAACTGTTGTAGTGTTGACATGTTGTTGCTGCCGTTGGGATGTAGTCATTACTTATGATTTTTTTTTTCGCTAACTCTATAAATACCAATTAGAACGACACCGGGTATTACTTAAGGTGAGTAACACCCGGGGTATTATTGTAATTTACATATATATTTTGCATTTTCCCTATTAAATTTAAATTTCAAATTTTATTATTGTAAAAGGATAGTTTAGAAATTTAACAATTAGAAATAATTATAAATTAAAAAATAAATAAAAGATTCTCTTTATTTTTTTTTTTCTGCTGAGGATTCGTTGGATAGTTGTTGGGTTTTACTATACTTCTTATTGCACATTTGCAATATGATTCTATTTGCAGATTTTCTTAATTAATAAATAGTTACAATTAAGTTGTTTGTTAATATAACTTTTTACATATTTAAATAACGAAAATCGATTATTTTATTTGAGTGTCACATTGTTTTATAAAAGGGCTCCATAAATATAAGAATTAAAGCATATTCTATCATATAAGTAATTTTTTTAAGTATTACTTCATCTATTTTAGTTATTTGTTTACTTTAGTAAGAAGTTAATTATTAGATAATAAGTGGACCAAATTGACAGTGTATATTCAAATAAAGACATTTCTAAAATATAAAGAAAATAATTTGTCGATACATCCAGAAATGGAATAGTTAAACAAATGAAATGAGAGAGATATTTTGATCATAGGTAAATAAACGTCTGAAACTAAGAGAGCATATATCATAGGCTAAACTTTTATTCTGATAATTTTTTATTTTTTATTTTATATTGATAGTATATAAATTATATGTTCATATAATCATATATATATTTTTAGTGTATCACTTTTCAAAATATAAATATTAACATATAATTTTTTAGTGAACTAAGCTTCAATAAGTTAACGTGAGCTATACTGAATTTGAGCCGAACAAATCCGTGCTGAACTAAATTGAGTTAATTTAAGTTGAATTCAATTTTGAAGAGTGTTGAACTAAGTTTTGCTTAACAAAATTCAACTGAACTAGACTAAATCAGGCTTAGTTAAATTGAAATGAGCTACATGGCTACACATAGACAAAGGAAACTGATAGGGCCGAGTTTGTGCTCGTGCTCGTATTACATGTAAATCATATAGGTGATCAAGTGCGAATGTTAAATTTTTTGGTTATAGACTGGGTAGCGTCAATGTCCGATGGTGGATCTGGTCTAAACATAGGGAAGTACTCATAGATCCATGACTGTAGCAAAGTCAAGCAACCACCAATAGTCTTCACACCAAAACGTGAAGCTATACCCAACTGCCGGTACATAAAGGATAGTGCACCGGCTCCCCATGCAAACTCATATACAGCAGCAGGATCACGCACTAACGGTAACAGCTGCGGACGTAACCTATCGCCTGATTTGTCGACGAAAAGTGTCGACGCCAAGACCACAGCCAAGATGTGGGGAATCTAACATGTATTCGCCCTAAACATTAAGGATTATAACGAAACATACAATTGTGATTATGGTCATAAGTTAATAAAAACATGAAAAGAAATAACAACCTTGGGTCCTTACTTGAATAGGCCAAAGAACAGGAATTAAAGTAAATTCCCTCCTATAACTTGCACCCAAGACTTGGTTTGAGATGATGCCGCGTGTGCTAGAAATACTCTCCAATTGCCTTGCAATATGGGGAGAGCTTTTGTGAGTTTTGATGTCAGATCTGAGTTTTGGGAAAAGAATGTTCTCAAAACCCTAATTATCAGAATTATGATTTAACAGTAGTTCACAAAAGGAGAACAACTCTCCTTTTGTATACACTTGGGTCGGCCGAATGGGTATATGGTGAGGGTGGGCTTTTCCACTCTCATCTTATTCCAGTGCGTGATTCGACCCGATTTGCTAAAATATGATTCACGGGTATTTATTATAAATCGCACACATGTTATCAGATATTAATACAGTCGATGTATTAATAATGGTCTGATAAAATTACGATATTGTATAATTAGTCAAATTAATATAACTGTTCATATTAATACGCGAATTCAATATTTAATTAAATATAACCGTTTATATTTAATTTTACGAATTAATCATGTAATCCATATTAGCTAAAATTATTTAATCCGTATTAAATAATAATCTCAACATCTTATTGACTAATTTAATAGTCAATACCTCTGACTAACTGTTTAGTCGTATCCGGCATAAATGTCACTGTATTTTCATACCTTCACATTTCTCAAACGTGTCCTATAGGTGTGACGTATAGGGACCAGTTGATCACCGCCATCCGTATGACAATAACGTCAAACTTATCTAGCAAGCCAACCGTTATTGATAAACGTGGATCAACTGATAATAATACTGAAGTATGCCCTTGTGATCCTTTAAGAGATTTAGTAAGTCATTGTACTAACTGTCAAGGACACCAGCCCCAACAATCTCCCACTTGTCCGTACAAGGGTATGTGCAATGGCGTTATCACACTACATGTGGAGGACACAAGCTCCAACACAAGAACCCCTGAGCGGCAACAAAGTCACAACTCTTCCTCGCCATCTCCAAAGTTGAGTCCACCAATATACCCCCACTCTTGTAAATAGGGACCGTCTTCTTAAGAGGATCCAACGGCCCCCTGAGCTCTTTTACTGTCCTCCCAAAGTAGCAACAGGCATGCAAAACAGAATCCGCCAACGTCCCGTCATCACTATTAATCCGACAACTTTCACCATCTACCCGAACACCTAAGATGTGCGCAACATCATGAAGGAGTATGGTAATCTCCCCAAAAGGCATATGGAAACTGTTGGTGTCGGGTTGCCATCTTTCAACGAAAGCAGAAATAAGTGGCATGTTATAATGCTCGGCCATGGAATCTACTAGGTGAGAAAGACCACTCTCGTCATACATAGACTGAACGGTGGGAGTTAGTGGCCATTTACTCAACACCTTCGTCTTACCAAATCGGTGGTAACCCGTCAAAACTGGTCGACCTACATCATTAGGAGTCGTCCATAAGCTGTTGGCGATGTGTCCCCCAAAGCTGGGAATCACGTTACAAACCAATGAACCACCAAGAACACGACCGGTAACCACCCAAGAATTATCCTTACCCGACTTCTTCTTCTTCGGAGCCGCTACACTACTAGAACCCTCCTCCCCCACCCAGCGCCCGTCATCCCGTCTACGGGGAACCCTCCTCACCCGCTCCTCATCCCCATCCCGCTCATGTTCCCACTCCTCAAAACCTTGACCTACAGACTCCTCCACTACATCATCAGCAACCCCCAACTCCTCTGGCTGAAACCGTAACTGTTTTCCAGCCCCGTGCTGATGCTGTCACCTTTCGAACTCGAACATTTCGGTCATTTCCTCGTTCAGCCATCTATTCACAAAATTACAAATTCCTATTTCACTATTATTTAAACGAAAACAAAATAATTTAATAAATACAAATAAATCAATTATTAATTGAGAAAAAAAAAATAAACATTTAAAATAAAAATAATAACAAGGCAAGACTGAATAAGAGGGAGTAATGTTTTTACGGTAACAAAGCAAGACGGAAAAAATAAAAACTATTTTTTAACGAAAACAAAATAATTTTAAAAATACAAATAAATCCATTATTAATTGAAATAATTAAACATTTTAAAATAAAAATTATTTGTTATTACGGTAACAAAGCAAAACGGAACGGGAAAAAAAATAAAATAAAATAAATTGGGGCGAAAATATTTTCCGTCCAGACTAGGTTTGGGAATAAAAATTTTTTTGTCTGGACCTAGGTTCAGACGAAAATATTTTCGTCCCAGCCTAGGCCCAGGCGAAAAAAAATTTCGTCCCAAACCTAGTCTGGACGAAAATTATCTTCGTCCCAATATTTTTTTATTTTTTTTTTCGTTTTTTGCAAAAACACGATTCAATCCGGGTAAAAACATAACTAAAATTAATAAAAATTTGACATTCAAACTACGATTCAATCCTAATTCCGTTAAAAATTAAGGCATCTATCCTAATTCCGTTTCTAATCTATCAAAATAACAACAACAAAAAAAAAACTAAGAAGTAAAGAATACATACCGTGTTGAAGTTTTGAATTTGAGACGGAAAATTTGTTGTTGAAAAGAAAACGGTTTTTGTTTTTGAATTTTGTGAGATGAAGAATGAATTTTGAGTTAGATTAGTTTGAATAAAGGGAAAAGGAAGGGGATGGGAAGGGTAGTTTAGGAAATTCATTAAAATGTGTCGACGATAATTAGTAATTTGTCGACGACGTATAATAGGTTAGAATTAAAACTGGGTTGGGACAAGCCCGTGCTAGGTCCCGAGCTCTCATGTTTTTTTCATTAGTGTTTGGACCGGGTCAGGCGAGTAAGTTACGACAATAGCCCGCCCGAGATGATACACGGGCTATGCGGGAATGGCCCTAATGTTGGTCGAGCTACTGCTAGTAGTTGAGCCACGTGGGTGGGTTCTAGCCCAGTCTAGTGAACTTGCCGAGCTGTTTCGGGCCTGGATGCGGCCCATTCGGGTTGGAGATAAGTGTCCTATGTGGACGGTCCGGGTTGAACTGACCCGCATTTGATAAAGATTCATGGGTATTGTGAAATCGTGGATGCTTTTAGAACCAAATACGGAGTCACACTTTTGTTATAGTTGATCCAACACTGTCGTCCTCATCCTCTATTCTCCTCCATTCTCCCCTCACTTCCTTCAACTCGGTCTATTTCCCTGATCCAACTCTGTGTATCCCATTTTTTAGATACAACAACCTTCCTTCACAAATTCAACGGTAATATTTCATCATTTCTGCTTATAATTTTCATCTTTTTTTAACGCAGTCAATGTGGTTCCTACTTTTTTAGATCCAATTAATGTGTTAGAAATGCCGGAAATTGCGCAAATTTTAGGGTTTTAGATTATGTTTTGTTTAATTTGCTTTAATTTGTTTATCATTGTAAAACCTAAGGTTAGGGTTTTGATTTTGGGGATGTAAGGAGAAATTATTGAATAAGACAGGATGTTAGGGTGAATTTATGAAAAGATGGCATGGAAAGCGGCCGAAAGCTGATGAATTAGCTTTCCGCCATGATAGTTGAGGTTCTGGGGTGGTTGCGTCGTCCAATTGTTAATCATGCTTCTATTGTCTGGGCCAGCGGTCTGGGTTGTCCGGGAATTGACCAACCATCCGAGAGCTGTCCCATAGAGTTTGTTTATTGTTCCCCATACTTGCTTCCGCCTTTGCCTGCTTTTTTTGAGGATGCGCCTGCTTCCTTCGGATAGGTTTTGCTTAAAGACCGTCTTTAACTTAGATCCTCTCTGACACAACCTCTGTTCATTTCGTCCTCTTTTTTAATGGTTGTGTGAGCCGTCATAAGTTAAGACGGTCTTAAACAAGAATTGGTAGCTTTAGTGAGGAACACATTGTTTATAAGAAAGCTGCAAATTTTGAATGACTGTAAAATTATGTCATTTACAAATCATCGTGCTTAACTTGCAAGTTGCAACTCTCCCTTCTCTCATCTATCTCCTCTAAATTGTCACACTTCTTCATGGAGTAAATCTCACTTCATTCAATTTCTCAATGATTGCAATTGTCTATTAAAGTTCCAATTGGACCTTAAATCTGCATTTGAGTTAGTTCGAGTATGTTTCATTATTTTTTCTAGTACAACTATACCCTTTATCCAAAGTGTTTTCTTGCAATTGAGATTTCAATTCTTGCTGTGTTTGTTCTATTAATTTTTGAGTAAAATTAGCAAAATTGAGACTGTTTTTGAGGTAATTTTATCTGTTTACCAGAAAACAAGGTCGTTTGTTTAATTAACAACAAGAGACGGTGCACCAGTGTTGGACACAAATATGTCGTCTCTGGGGGCTGGGAAAGGACTATTGGAGGTTGGTAAATTCGCTGTCTACGTCACTGTCCCAATTGTTCTTATGTATGCTTTCGCCAACAACACCAAGAATCTTCAGAAATTGGGTGGTGTATGTTCTCTTTCTCCCTCCTTTTTCCCATTATTTCAACTGTATGTTTCATCAGTTTAGGATTTTTCATGCGTGTCGACTCTATTTCGGTTTCCTAGGGTTTTTCTGATTGTTGCTAGTGTATGTTGAGCTAAGAATTGTTTGTACAATGCAATTTAGATCTTATGCGGTGGTTGATCATGCGTTATTCGAATTAAATTGAATTTAGTGCAACGAATTATTTGCTTATGTTTGAAGAAGAGGACATAGAGTGTATGTGTGAGCGGTTTCACAGTGTTGAATATGGTTTAAGAAAGATCGTTTTTAGCCTTAAAGGACTACACTTACCCTTTGTTCCAAAAAGAGGGGGAAAGGAGAGAGGAAATCCCTTGTTTGGTTAGTAACTAAGGTAGAGGGATTTGGCGCAGGAGGGAAATGGACCCGTTTTCCCTCTTAGGGTGTGTTTGGATAACAAAAATGGAGGGAAAGGGAGGGGAGGGGAAAGGAGGGGAGAGAAGGGGAGGGCAAATGAAATATGGATGTTTGGATACAATTTCCTTCCAAATCTCTCCTATTATGGAGAGATTTTGATTTGCCTTAGAGGAGAGAAAATGGATCCCTCCAAATCTCTCCCCCTCCATTTCCCTCCTCCCTTATTTGATATCCAAACAAGAGATTCTAAATCCCTACTCTCCCTCCCTTTCTTTTCCTTCCAAAACCCTCAATCCAAACACACCCTTAAAGATAAATTATTCCTATCATAGAAATGATTTAGAGGGATAACTCTGATTCAGTTGCAATGGCTAAGGAGCCATGCTAGCCTGCTAGGTGTTGGCACATCTATCCTGTAAAAAAGTTGCATGTTTTTGGTCCAAAATGAAGGGTGGAAATGTCATGCCGTGCCCACATATTGAGGTATCAGAAGCCGCGCACTTGACAGTTGACACACTGCTATAGTGAAGTGACCAACTAACGTAGGTGTAAACTGTAAAGCTATGAACTTCGACTCAAGGCTATCTTAGTTATTATAATGTGTGGAAGCAAAGATTTGTGACAGATTTAAAATTGAAACAAGATATTATTCTCCTTAACTGTTAGCCTTCCACACATTATAACTACTAAGATAGCGTTGAGTCTAAGTAATACGAAAAGCGAATTATAACAACTAAGATAGCCTTGAGTGTAAGGACATAAAAACAGTTCAATTTTAAATTAAATGAAATGCAAATTACGTAAAAAATTTGAAAGAACTAGAAGCAAATCATAGCCATGATTCCATGAACAATCGAATATGGATTGTGGATGGTATGGTAAAAAATGATTTGATATTTGAACTGAGAATCAGTGGCTACATCATGGGAGCTGCTGCGTAAATGGCTAAATGCCAGCTGTCACCAAGACTTGGTCATGGAATCATGGTAGCTTTGAAAACCCTATAAATAGGTGTTGATACAGTGTTTGGGGCAGATGTTGATCCATGGTGTTGGGTACATGCGAAGTGGTTGCTGGCAGGAAACAAACAGCTGGAGCAAGTGGATATCTTTCCTATTTCCAAACAACATTTAGTGTATAATATTGCTTAGCTTGGACTTGCGATTAGATGGGCTTGTCAGCAAGCCAAATTAAATAGCAAGAGTGTGATGCTGCAAGGCATTTTGGAAGCAATTTGGAAAAGTAAAACATATTAGTATTTTGAATTCAACAGGATTGCCACAGGCTACCTGGCAGGTGAGGCTGCTCGTGAGTCAGAGCAATCAATTGTCTAGAAAGTTCATTAACGGCTTTTGGTATCATGCTTTGACAGCTCTTTTTGTAGGAGTACTTAATAAACTGGCCTGCTGGTTCTTAGTTTGTGATAAATTTCTAATGCGAGAATTTGAAAACCAGTTGGATGTCTGTAATTTAGATGCACCACCAAGTTTGTCTTTTGGAATTTATGTGGAAAAGCGTTAAGAAAATAAGAGAATAAGATACATCGGGCTGGTCTGACTACTTGTATAGTTGTATTAAAGAAAATAATTGTTCTAATTTTGGGCATTTTGTTGTGCATTGCGGTTATCTCTATTGCATTCAGTGGCAGATCATTTTCCTTCTGTTTTCACGGGATTTCCAACATAGATACACCAGTGATTGCACTTACAAAAAGCATTTCTGCATTGATGACTAACCATTCTTTGCTACATTATCATGTTTAAGCGTCTGTCTTTACCCTGCAGAGCAAAAGGTTTTATGTCTAATTACCTTAAGTTAGGAGCGGTATAATTGGATACACAATGAAAAATAGATGGTACTGATTTAATCAATATACTTGAAGTTGAGCTCTTGGCGGTAAGCTTGTAATATAGTCATCCGAGTTTATGATTGAGATCATTGCTGTGTGTTCATGTTTTGTTTCAGCCTGGGAGAGGGGAGTCAGGGTACACTTTATTGACTGTATTAACTTATTTGCTGATTGTTGTTTTGTATACTGCTTTGAAGCCCTTAACTGAATTGTTTTTGCTTTGTGAAGCGTAATTACGTTGTCTACCCTCCTGAGGGACCAAGGCCTCCATCACCGGAGGAAATTCGGGAGATGGCTCGAGAACTAGCTCGTAAAAGGGACAGTCGTTGATCTCTAGGCCTCCATCACCCCAGGAAATTCCCCAGATGTTTTGTTACAGCTGGCAGGACCTGTGTAACTTAGCAATGAGTTTAGGTGGAGACTGGAGTTTGAGTTTCACAATACGCAGTGCTTGATGAAATAAGTATATGTATTTGTTTTTCTCTTTTTGAGGGTCAAGTTTACGTTGTTGTGGATTTAATGATTGTAAAACATAATATGCAGCCCTGGGTACCGGGGGTGCTGTAGGTCTCTAATTTTCTGCAGATTAGCGAAGTCAGATAAGGGCTTCTTCCTGTACAGCTGTACTGTTAGGGCTGTATAAACTCGGTGAGAGCCCACAGGTGTTCCCAACAGAATTGAATAAGCGCATAGTGCATTACTGCTCTGCTCCTTAAACTTGTTAGCTTTCTTCCTGAAATTATCACATGTGCAATCTTGCCCATTGTTTGTTGGCTAGTTTTTCGAGTAAACGACTTCTGTAAAATGAAAATGGCGATCTGGACTCTGGAGATGTGTTGTTCGGATTAATGAACTGTGAAAGTAAAATGAAAGATTGTTGAAGGGGGTAAGTGGGTAACTATCACTCTCATATACTCCCTCCTATTCTAACTATTCTTCCCTATTTCCTAAAACGGATTATTCAGCTTTTCTTCCCCTTTCTATATTTAGTAATTTTTACTCTTATTTTATTCATTTCTCTCTCCTATTATCAAATCACACCTAACTCTTTTACTTATATTTTATTCCTTTTTTAATCTTTGTGGCCCACAATTCCTTATTTAATTCATAATTATTCATTCCTCTCTCCTATCACCCAACACCATCCAATTTTTTACACTTATTTTACTCCCTACCTTAATTTTTGTGCCACCCTCAAAGGGGAACAATAGTTAGAATAGGAGGGAGTATAAGGGTAGTGCATAATCTTGGTGAAGGGGTGGATAACTATGGGTGAATTTAGCTCAGGAAGAATATCAACGACCATCTTCGAGATCATCGATCCAAAAAACTATATTGTGATCGATCTATTATTATTCATAGAAAATCTGATGTGAATGAATACTACAAATGCAAACTATGATTGTTCTCCATAATAATCTCTACTTTGTAACAGTTAATCTTTGTTTAGTTTAGTCGTAATATAAACAAAAATAGTTCGTTGATAGTTCGTAGCACACTACTTCAACGGATACTGGTTATTTGTCAACAATTTTCAGAACCACTAGGAGGCATTATTTCTTCGTACTTGCTAAATCCACACGCTAATTTGCTTAATCCAAGACTTTTTTACCCTAAATTTCCATAATTGGCCTTAGTTAAAAAAAATTAAAAACTCTTAAATAATTAAAAGATTTCCCTCTCTTTAAACCTAAATAATCTCTTATTCGTTCGACCATTATGGATCGTAATTCGCATATATCAAACGTAAGTTCGTCGTTTCATCGTAATTTTTTATTAAGTTCCGTCTTTTATTCACTTTAGTTGATGTTGTTTTTCTAAAAAGAGGGATTTTTAACAATTAGGGTTTGAACTGAACTGAAATCTAATCAATCTCTGAAATTGAATTGAAATCAGGAAATCCAATTGCAGTAAAATAAGAACCAATTGGGGGTATTTTAGAATCTTATATAATCTAATAGCAGTAAAATTAGATTTAAAACAATTTTGAAATTGGGAAATTCAATTGCAGTAAAATCAGAACCTAAAGTGAGTTGATTTTTGGGATTTTAGGGTTTCTGTTTCTCTCTTATTTTTTTGGTGGGATATAAAAATGAGGAGGGTATATTCGGAATAAATGTGAAAAATGTGTGGGATTGAGTAAAATAATGTGCGGGATTTAGCACGTCTCTATTTCTTTTACAAATTTATCTTACGAAGGACGAGACAAATTGTCAAATCACGGTGTGAGATCCCTAATTTACAATTTATCATTTTTCTTTGGTTTTTAGTAGATTCGTTTGTTATAATAATTATTCTTTACAAGTTTCATATGACGTTCTATTAATGTTTTTCTTTTTCTGAAAAAAATATTAAATACAAAGAATCATTTCTAGTTTCTACATTCAAATTCAAATTTATCATTTGTTTTTACTATTCATTACTCACGATGAAGTGAATTTTTACAATTTTTTTGCCATGTTTACGAGACAAAATCGCTAAATTTGCCATAAATATGAAAAAAAAAGAACTTTTATATTTTTTTATGTTGTATACGCAAAGATGGTAAGATATGACTTACAGAGAAACAAATGTTGTATGTGCATTGACCAAATTGGACCTCTCTAATAGACAAATATTACACTCCTCTTATATATCTCATTTCCGTTTATTTACCTTTTTCTATTCAAGTGCATTTTAACCTCCTAACTAGTTTTGTGACCCGTGACATTCACGGGTTTATATGTTTTAGTATTGTTATTTTATCGTATTGTTAAGATTTGTCCGAACAATTAGTTTATCCATTTAAAATATAAGGTTTTGATTTTTGAAATACTTAAAAGTTATTTAATTAAGGCATAATGTTTGATTATTTCTTTTTTTTTAGAATGATAAATTATCTAGTATAAAAAGCTTAAAACATATTTTTTAATTAAATTAGAGGGCTTTTATCTCAATATTTTATTTCTAATAAATCATATTTTCTAGTAATAGCATAGTTATGAAGTTTAATAAATGTTAGTCTTAATATATTATCAATATCAATTTGTCAAAAATCTTAAATTTTAATTGTTGCAAAATGATAAATTAAGTTACATAGTAACCTACTACAAATGGTGAATGAAACCAAAAAGTCATCCTATTAAATAAAAGAAATAAAAGTTAAATAAATATGTAGTTAATAACCAGATTTAGGGGAGGAAAATAAATAGTTTGTATTAATTTATTTTTGTGTTCGCAACTAACATTTTTTAATTTTTAATTTTTATTTATAAGCATGTGACATATGATTTTAGATATGACTTTAATTTTAATAACACATGACATAGTAAGATACTTAGTATTGTCTTTTTAACATCGATATCGATGCTCAAAAATGATGAACCTTGATTGATATTTATGTCTATCTTAAATTTGATAACAATAATAATAGAAAAAAATGCTCAAAAGTCATAAAACGTATCCTCAATTGTTTATAGTTTTTTTATAGAGGCAAAATTTGTAAGGAATAATTTTTCTTATCAATATCGTCAATAAAATTGTATGTTCCACTAATATGTCTTGTTTATCTATTCACATCAAGTTAAGTGGGTTAAGGTTTTAAATTAACTATATAATTTTTTTTTATTTTTTTTATGTAAGTTCCATTGTTGGGTTATGAAAAATATTCATCACATTTTTCAAACTTCATCGTACGCATTTATTTTGTTCAAATTTAAGGGCTATCGAAATTTGTGACATTAATAAGATATACTTAATCTTGTCATTTTTTAATAATCAATAGATAACTCAGTTGATATTTTACAATATTGTATAAATAAATGAAGAATCTAGTAATCAATATAGATGAATATGTATTAACCAATATAAAAATGACATGTGAATTTAAATTAAATGCTTTAAGTAACCTTTTAACTATATTGTAAGCATAAATATTAATAATAATGTACATTTAGCTATTATTCATATCAATAAGAATTATTTTGTCCAACTTGTTTATACGATTGAGATCTTTATTTGTAACTCCATTTTCATTCTATGAGTGCTATTTTTCAAATGGAAAATGATGAATAAAAAGATAACAGGTACAAAAATAAAACATAAATTTTAAAGTTTATGAAATACTAATTTTTTTCATGAAACTTAAAATAATTAATCATTAACATTCATGTTGTCAATCTTGTAGTTAATTTATGATATAAAATTGAGGAAAATATATGGGAGTATTTGTTTAAGCAATTATAGTATTCACTTCTTCATATAGTTCTCTTTCTCCAATAAAGCATCCTACAAAAAAAATCCACAGCAATTAACAACAACCAAAACGGTTGAATTTGATTTATTTAATATTACATTATAATTATATTAATTTAAATTTTTTCTTAAAAATTATATAAATATGACATTGAATAATAAGAATGTAAATATATTTACCTTTAAAGAGCACAACCCCACAAATCTTGATAGCCCCTAAATAACAACAAAACAACATATATGTGAAGTTCAAAAATGTCATAGTACTTCACAACCAATAGAACTTAAAAAAACAATGATAAGAATGATTATTTACACATACAATTCTCTCGGTGATGAGGTAAACAAAATATTGGCTTGAATTTTGGCTCACAAATGTTGTCTTTCATCAAATATTTATAGCCAATTGATGATGCATTTTATGACTTTTGGACGACTTATATTTATTATTATTATTAATTATTATTATTATTATTATTATTATCAAATTTAATATATACATAAATATGAAGCAATGTTTTGTGACTTTTAATCATCCTTTTTCATTATTGGCAAATTTAATAGACATAAATATGGAGTAGCGAGAAATTAATGTAAAATGTTTGCTTTAATTATTTTTTCCCTTTTTTTATATTTTTTTTTACAAAATCTAGCTTGCAAAATTGTTGACTCATTCTTTGTCTTGCCTTTTATTTATATATGTATTTAATTTAATAAAATTATATCCAATTAAACGAAATTGAGCAAATATATAATAATACAACTTAAGAGAAAATTGCAGAGTGATTTAAAATATATCGCAAATTAAAATATATTTTATTGAACATCACCACTGCAGCAACAACAACAACAACGACGACGACAACACCACTCAACAATAATTCTCAATATACTCATTATCGTCAAATAAAAAAATTAAACCATGAAATATAATCCACAAGTAGAAACCCATGGGCAATATATTTTAAATAAATAGAGTGAATAGAAACTATTATAACTATTATGGTTCTTATAGACATAAGACAACCATATATTTCCATATTTTAATTTTAATCTTAGTTTATTTTGTGATATTATTAGATTAGATAATTGTTTGCTGAAAAATTCAAGAAATGAATTAAATAGGAAAAAAATATTAGTGCAAATTATTGGTGTTAATTAATATAAAGAGTTTTGATCAATTTATTAACATATTATATTACAAAAATTAATTAAATAAGAAAAACTTTTAATTAATTTGGTGGGGATTAAGTATTATGAGGAGTTTTAATGAATTTATTACCATGTTTAAATATAAAAATGAATGAAATAGGAAAAAATGTTAATAAAAATGGTGGGTGTTAAGTAATATGGGTAGTTTTTATTAATTATTAACATGTTTTATTAAAAAAAATTGTAACTATAATTATAAAATTTATTAACATATTTTATTACATAAATTTCAATTAAAATGTCAATATTAATTATAAATTACGAAATCTGGATTTAAATTTTGAAGGGTTACATAAAATTTGGAAAACAATATATTTAATATACAAAATTAATTTAACACGAAAACTTGATTTAAATTTTGAAGGGTTACATAAATTTTGGAAAACAATATATTTAATATACAAAATTAATTTAAGAATATTGATAATATCCTTTAATATTATAGATAAGTGAATTAAATTAATTTATAGATAAGTGAAATAAATTAATGTCGTGTAATAAAAAATTGATAATTCATCACATAAATACGTCATGTCACATTTAAAATATGCCAAGTCACATTAAAATTTTGCCACGTCACATTAAAATTTGTCATGTCACATTTTTTAGTTACCCTTTTAATAAGATTTTATAGATTATAATCTACCCAAAATTAAATCCGAATTATTTAAAGTGATGAGTCTCCATTTTTTGAGAAAATGAGAGCTTCCTTACACTGCCTTGACATATGCAAAAAAAAGAGAGTGTTTTAGATTTTAGAGGCTACTATTATTTTCTAACGGCTTGGGTGATTTTATATTAGCATGAATATTTATATATAAAAAGATAGTTTCATTGTTTTTGTACATTTTGAAGGTCAACATAAATGTATAATATCACTATCAACTATTGATTCTTAATTAACAAGTCTTGCTTATAACCATTACAAGTTATAACAAAGGGATGAAAAACATCTCTCCTCAAAAAAAGTGTTAATTTTAATATATTTTTGTTATAGATTATTCTTGTTTATTTAATACGGTTATAAATAAGAATTTATAATTTTTGTTAAATGACGAGTAATAACAAAAAAACCAGTAAGAAGCAACAAAATTGAACTTTATTTGTCGAAAGGAAGTCTAAAAAAAGCAATTTAGCCACGTTATTGTTATTGTCCTAGTCTATTTTTAGGAAAATGAAAGGACAACCAAGTTATCATGTTAAAAAAACGTGTCAAACTTAGCTACCATTTTCCCAACTTTTTGCACTAATTTTTCCTTGTATAAAATCCCTAAATTTACCCACCACTCTTCTCAACCTTTTAGTTTTTACAATTCCACATTTCCACTCCTGCAATCATCTCTTCAAACCCTCTTCATTGCCAACAAAAAATTATTATATTTCTCAACGTTCGTCGTAAACGAGACGAGAATTTGTGATTTTTCAAATAAATAAAGAAAAAATGACAAGGAAAATGAGGCAGATGCAAAATTCAAATTGGGTTGAGGTAGCACCACCAAGCATAATAAAACTGAGGAAATATTCGAATTCGCCCAAGTTAGAGACTATTTTCGAAGAAGAAACCGTCGAGTTCCATCATTTTTCCAAGAAATTATCTTATTTGTTACCTCTTCTTGTTTCTTTCGTCACTTTTTTTGTGTTATTTAGGAATATTGATATTGATGTTAATGAAAACCAAAGATTTTGAAATCAAGTATTTTTGGTTTTGTTTTAGTTGCGGCTCTTTAAAGTTTTGGCCAATTGTCCAAGTATTTTGGTTTGTAATTTTGGGTTTAATGACGGAAGCATAGTGGAACATTAGATTGTATGTTCGAATTTAATTACCCTTGTCTTGTAATGCCCTATTGGCAACAAAAAAGACACCGTATGTTTTATCAATGAAGTTTTGTGTAAGACGGTTTTATACCCGTAAAAATTATTTTAGGCCCATATCTTAGAAAGATTAATAGCACATTGCACGGAACAAGAACTACTTTTATATACGAATTTGTGGATCAATATTATGCAATTGACATATTTTTTATAAAAATGTAAACTCGACTTATACAAGACTAAACGTTGTAAGACTGTAACTAATATACGAATGCTTAACTTCACTAATTTCTTTTCTTTCTTTCTTTCTTTCTTTAAAAATCCTATGTACACAATTAAAAGAATAATAAATCAAGAATGGGATTCAGCCCACATCTCCAAAAAATAATTGTGACACTTTCCAAGGCCTTTAGAAGTAGTAAACATATCAGGAGCAGCTCTCTTGATGTTATTCAGTCTATCTCCAGGAACGGCTTTTGTGATCTCGCTACGCTTTAAGTTATGCCTAAACTCGAGCACAATTTGCTCGAACACTTCTACTTCAAACATATTCATTTTGATTTTCGGTTTCATCTTGTCCCGAACGTATGCAAATGCAAGCTGATCTCTGTGATTATATGCATCTAACTCGTTGAACATTAAGCACGAAAACAGATTGCTGGCAACTCCGTGCTTCCGTAATATTATTGCTGTGTCCGGAACATCTGCAGTCAGCAACCAGTTTAGTTCAGTTCAGACAGTTTCAGTCCAAAAGAACGTGGCCTAACTTAATATGATTCTGAAATGACGGCGAGAAAGAGTACCTGAAGGGTAAGGGAGCTTGGAAGGAGACCAAGGACGCAACCCATTCGCGCAATAACTCTCCATTTGCATCTTTATCGCGTCAACGTCCAACCATTTCCTCCATCTTACAGTAGCCATGGCTTCTTCCATAGTATGGAAGAAAAAAGGATGTCTTGAAATGGCCATGTCCACACCCTCCTTTATAACAAGGGAATGAATCAAAAGCAGAGGATCAACCACAAGCTGCAATTTTGCATCAACCCAAATGCTATACTTAGCATTAGGAAAAAGCCTATGAACCAAGTATTTTGGTATCACTCCATTCATGGCCGGGTTTTGATATAACTCGCTAGACGACACATTTACTAGTCTCCATGCTCCAATCTTTATGTATTCATTTGATTCTTTTGGAATTAAGTTGTGATTATGAAGTCCTCTTAAAGTAGCATCATCTACAAACATGAAGAAGCATGTCATTTCTAGTGTCTTGGAGCCTATTCCCTTTGGCTGTCGGATTTTGTCATGGTCGCCGAAGATCGCTGAGACTACTACCACTTCATTACAATTGTTCATTTCATCTTTATCTGCAAATCATCATAACATATGCAAGCTAAGCTTCTCATTAAGTCATTATAGTTCCAAGTTGTGAAGCTTAAGTCTAGGTTTCAGATTTTGCTTAGATCCCAAGACTCCAACTTAAGACTTCTTGAATGCAATAATACGAGTGAAAATGTGGGACCCACAAATTGTTTTTGGAAGGTCAAGAGGAAACAATGGAATCATAAAAAGGTGTAATGGAGTTCTAAAATTACGGCAGGTCTTCATTAAGATGTCGTATCCGTCTTAAGTAAAACAGGTCAAATACTAGCTAACAACATTAGTTTTTTTTGTCTCATTTATCTATTTGACCTGTTTTTTTTTATTTACGAAGGATATATCCATTTTAAACAAGAATTTGTGCAAAAAAATCGTCCATAAAGAAGAATAAAGTGGGCACTTTTGGAAACTTTAAGTTAGTACATACCATATTGATTAATGGGGAATGACTTGAAGAATCCACATGGGAATTCCTTCCTTTGTTCTAGCTGATCAAATGAAGCAATCCTCCTTTCTAAGCTAAAGTTGCCACCAAAGGTATTGGCCTTCCTTTGAATATACTTCAAAGGTAAATGAGTCCAGTTTCGACAAGATTGTCGAATCTCTGTGAAGACTGATGAATAATCTAACAAAATAAATCAAAATCACTCATTAATAAGGAAATCATGCTGAAGAGTTTAAGTTAATTAGGTCAATTAGATTAACCTCAAGGATATAAGTTGTTACCTGAGAAGAAAACGGGTGAAGAGCAAGAAGATCGGAAGGTAGGAAGGACGTGCTTATGCTCACCATAAGAAGTAGGGTAAGAAAAGAGAGGTGACTGAATAGGATCGAAGGGGGCAGAGCGAAAGAGAAGGCATTTGTTAGTTGGTGAAAACGAGACGTATAGGGCAAGGGAGAGTGAGGTAAAGAGATAGAGGCAAGAAGCACAAAGCTTCTTTGAATGGCATACTAAAGGCACTGACGTCGTCACCAATGATTTCTTTGGCATTGCAATGTCAAAGAGGCAGTATAGTTAATAGTTATGCTGACGGGTTTCAACTCAAGTCATGAGGGTAACCGCGTAATGACATACTCTCAAATTTCTGATGCTACAAGAGCTCAAAGATCACATCTGCTTGCTGAACATTAAGAAGATCTCAATTAGATAGGACAGAGCGCAACGCAATGACTGAAAGAGCAAATAAGAATTGCACAAAAAGTGACAAGACAAAAATCAAGTAATTCAGACAAATGGAGGAGAAAACTAACTCCAAATCACGAATTATTTCCATGGTGCATCAGAATCAAACACTGGCCTCACTTTCCAAAACGGAAAAATAAAAATAAAAAGTGATCATGATGCCTCATAAGTCATAACCAAACATGAACCTCATTTTCAAAAATGTAAAGTATATAAAAGATCATAATGGATCATCTGTAAAACATGAATTCAGTACTCAACATTATTTTCTGCACTACCTCTAATTTTATGTGTAATTCAAGTAATCATGCAAAATGGCCAACACAATATGAACTCCATCTGAATCAGAAAACTTGCAATTTGCGCATTGTAATGCACCACTATCTTTAGTACTCCACATAAATTAACATTGGATTTACGCAGAAATCAAACCCGCTCTATAATAAAATGCAGTAACCGACTACTATTACCGCTTTTAAGAGTTTGTTTTCCGTTTCGCACGGTATTACTAAATTAGTGTAAAACCGCCTCACAAGAGACTAACTCTGAAACTTGTGATTGATTTGGGTAATTGGGTCATTATTATTATTATTATTATTATTATTATTATTATTATTATTATTATTATTGTATGTTTAGTTGAAGTACCATATAAAACAAAGTTTGTACATATCACATTATTGATGATGAACCATTTTTGCTGGGTATGAGTTGTCACACTTTGTACTACTAGACTATATTTTTGTCAACAACAAAATAATTCATAATCAATTAAAAAAAAAAACCAGAATTCTTTTTACTTGATGATTAAGGATTAATGCTACCATAATACTCGTAACATCTAAAAATAAACAACCAAGATAATATACATTGATTAAAATAAATGAAAAAGACAAATAAATGACAATAATCCCATTAAAAAATGAAAGCATAGAAATAAAGATTTAAAAAGAAAGCAGGGGAATTACCAGATAAAGGAAATTGAGGATTTTAGACAAAAGTGGAAACTATAAATTGGTTTGAGGAATATAGGATTTGGCACTGAAATTTATGCAACGACGAAAGAAAGAAAGAAAATAAGAAAGCAGAATGAATATGTTTGTTTGTCAATATACGGGGATTTTGAGTATTAAAGTAAAGTAAAAGGGTTGTCAGCCATTCAATGAAAAGTTGTGTCAGTTTGTCAGATCTGTGAATTTTGGTTAGATACCAAATTTCGACATATTTAGGAACACAAATGTATCCGTCTCAACTTGTTACGGGTTAAATATTACCCACTTAGATAGCAAAAAATAAGTCATTTAATTTGTGATTTTTAATATTTTGTCTTTATATACTCAGGTGGGAGAACTTAGCCCGTTAGAAGCTTGCGACGAATATCCATCGCATGGAAGACTTATTTACTTAGGAAACTTAGTTTATGGTTAGGTCCATCAAACGGCTTGAGGTTAGACCATATTTATCGAGGGTTATAACAAATTTGAGATACTTAAGGAAATTTTAAGATGCCCCACTGTTAGGTGGATCGTTTTAGATAGGTGTGGAATAATGAAAGCCTGTTGGCTTAATAATACTTCATTAGTGGTTGACAGGTAACCGTTGATGTCTGAGGTAATCATAGAGTAGAAATTTGTAACTTATAAGTGTTCATGAATATCATTCGGGGAGTTCGGAATGTGAATAACTAAACCTTATGGAAACTGTAGGAGTGAAAGTTGTTACTTCCTTGGAACTTTTCTTTGGGATGTATATTGTTGGTAAAGTGGTTAGAAACCAGAGGATTTAAGAGTTGTTGTCTTAGTAAGGTCTTAATTTGAATGTTCACTGTAGTAATAAAATTTGGGAACTTAGGATGTCGAACCTTGTGGAATGGGTTTGCCAGGATCGAACCGTTAAAATTTAAGGTTATAGAATGATGAATACCATATCTTGGGTTTTGAGGATTCGTTGTTATGGTGATAGAATTCCGGTTCAGAGTTTTGGAAGACTTCTTGTTGAGGAATACCTTGTTCTGTGGCTGAGATAATGGTAAGAGGGATCGTGAAACCATTGAGAGTCTAAAGATCACTTGAACTGTCCTTCTTGGGATATATACTAGGAATCGTTGTAACGATATTTTGATTACGGATTGAGCGGTTAGTGTACGCATGTTTGGCAAGAGTTACCGTCGTCCTTGACCTCTAACCTGGTTGTTTCATTCCTTCGATCCTTCCTCGCGTGTTCTGTCAGCTGTGAAACTAGAAACTCTTAATCCTTCGTGTCGAAAGTAATCTCTATGATCGGTTCTATGCTCCCGGTGACTGTTTTTGGAATTTGTTCACTATTGTTAACCCTAAAAGTTGTAATTTTTGGAAAATCTTAATTGTTTTGAGGATTTGGAAACTGCTCCCTCTTTGGTTGAAAGTAAATAAAGGTTGATTTTGAAGAAAACTTGATTTTAAAGAGCAGAACGTTTTACAACTTTGATGGATTTCAGCGTTGACTGCCACTACAACTTGTTATTGGAGACGTCTGATAACCCGTGATGTGCTTATCAACACCGAATCAATCTAAATTTTGAACCCTACTGATTTAATTTTGGGACTTGTCTCAGATTTGGAACGTCGGACTCTTGAATACATAACGGGAATCCCAATGTCCATTGACAAGACTTGTGCCTTAGACTCTATTTCTTTTTGAAACCTTTTCGAAAGTTAAAGTTTTGGGTTACCATAACCCGGGTAGTACGTTTTGGTAGTTAAAGTTGTTTTTGTACTTACTTTTGTTTTCAAGGTTCGAGGACGAAACTTTTTGAAAGTTGGGGTGATTGTAACATCCCAATATTTCGAGACTTGGAAGTTTAAGTTCAAGTTCGAAAAATAATTTATATTTCGTAATTTGTGGAATTTCATTTAAATAACTGATTAATTTATGTGAGAATATTTTAAAGGATTTAAATAAGATTTTATTTAATTGCGTAATTTACGTCTTAGCAATTTAATTTCATAGTCCGGAAATATTTATATCGTCTTAAGTTTATAGTTACCTTAAGTCGGTGTTTTTAGCTTAAACCGTCTTAAAACTTGTCTTATGGGCCTAACTTGTTAATAGACCCATTTTCCCTCTTTTTCCTCACAAAACCCTAACCCTTTCATCCTCTACCTCACTCCTTCATTTCAATTTTCAGATTTGCAAACAACAACAAACACCATTCTTATAAATTTCTCCTTCAATCTTAAAATGCTCATAGAATCTTCGTTTCTTATCCGATTGAGACGATTTTCGCGGCCACGGATTCCTCTTCTCGCCCTCCTTCTTTCTAGGTAAGTTTTATCTCATAATCTTTCCGTCAAAATTTCGGCCTGCTCTTGTAGTTTCGAAATTCGTGATTAGTTTTGATGTTTTGTCGTTTTAGGCGGTGTTTGTGTTAGCCGGAAGAGGACTTGGTGATTATTGAACAAGATCTCGAAGGTTTCGCTAAGTAAAGGTGACAATTATGAGAAACTCGGCCTTCTTTGTAATATTAGCACTTTTCTTGCTTAAGATGATTTTAGTTTCTGATTTTTCATGTTGTGATTGTTGTTGGGACTTAGTATCATGCTAGGATTACATGAGAAAGACTTTCACATGCTTTGATTGTGTTTTAAATGCCTAGACGATGAAATTTTAGAAATATTGTGCTTAAGACGAATACAAAGGATAATCTTGTTGAGGCTTTATTGTGTTGATTGATACTTGCTTTTGGTGTATTTGAGGCTTAAAGATGTTGGGTAATATTTGGATATTGCAATTGTAGAAGTTTAGAATCGATTTGGGAAGATTTGAGTATTGTAGGAATTGTTGCGTTCTCGTGCAGGGGGCTCTGAGCCGGTAGGCTGACCGGCAGCCGGTCGGCCGGCTCAGAGTCATTATTGTGTATTTTGCGTATGCTGGGTATAGGGGAAGGAGTTCTGAGCCGGCAGGTCGGCCGTCGGTCGACCGGCTCAGAATCCTTCCTTAGTGTTTTGCAAAGTTTGAGAAAGGCTATGGGAAGGGACTCCCAGCCGGCAGACCGGCAGACGGTCCACCGGCTGAGAGCCTCTCTCCTCTGTTTTGCGTTTTGAAGTAAATTTGTTGGGAATGGACTCCCAGCCGGCTGGCCGGCGGACGGTCCACCGGCTGAGAGCCTCTTCTCATTGTTTTGGCAGATTTCGTAAAGGCATGGGAAGGGACTCCCAGCCGGTGGACCGGCAGACGGTCCCGGACCGGCTGAGAGCCCCTTTCTCATTAATTGGTTTATAACTTTTAAACGGTTAATCGGTTTTGTTTGAGATTCGTTCCGTGTACCTTATATGCGTGTTTGAGGTCCCCGGAGGATGGGCGACACTATATTGGGTTCGGGAATGGAGAGAGGATAGAGACCCCCCGGTCGGGTAACCGAAAGGGAAACCGGCTCTCCCTCAACTTAGTTCCCGGGGTCAATTAAGTGTTGTTTAGAAATATAAGAGATAAGAACTAAGATTTAGTTTTAAGTTGAATGTTTATAGTGATACGTATTAAGTTATGCGTTAAGATGTCGCCTCTGAACTTAATACGTAGATTGGTTGTCATATATAGGGGTATGCGTTGAGATGTCGCCTCTGAGCCCTATATGTGTTTGTTTGTCGTGTATGGAGGTATGCGTTGAGATGTCGCCTCTGAGCTCCATACATGTTTGGTTGGCGTGTCTGGGGTATGCGTTGAGATGTCGCCTCTGAGCCCAGACATGTTTGAGTGATCGCGTCAGGACATGCCTTAAGCTGGCCTCTGAGTCTGACGAGTAGAGCAACTGCATAACGGGGCAGTCAGGTTGTCATACCTTACCCGGAGTGCAGGTGTTTGATGCTAGTCCATGCGTTGAGTTTTCGCCTCTGAGTCTAGTGTCTTGTGATTTAGTAGGGGAACATGCGTTGAGTTTTCGCCTCTGAGTTCCTTACTTTTGATTGTGAATTGGATGCTAGTCCATGCGTTAAGTTTTCGCCTCTGAGTCTAGTGTCTTATTGATAGCCGGTCCATGCGTTGAGTTTTCGCCTCTGAGTCCTTGCTTGAGATTGTGAATTTGGTATCTAGGTTATGCGTTAAGATGTCGCCTCTGAACCTTTATACTTGTTGATCGATTTAGTATCTAGGTTATGCGTTAAGATGTCGCCTCTGAACCTTTATACTTGTTGTTTAATATCTGCTTGCCTTGAGTTGGTACAGTGTCAGATATGCATGATGATATTGATGATTATATTACCTTGGTTACAGTTTGTTCATCCAAGGCATTGGATGACTCTTTAGTCAGTTTCGTAAATAGTTTGGACTGAAAGACCCTCGACCGGGTAACCGGTAGGAAAACCGGCTCTCCTTCCAAATAGTTTCCGAAGTTGGTTGGGAGCCTTGCATAAGTAATTGCATGATGATATGAGATTCAGTTATCGAGATTTGTATGCTTCACATGTTATATATATGTTGGAGTATATTGTATGTTTATGTGTTACGTGTCGTTACAAAAGGTGGCTAGGAGAACTCTAGTCACTCCCCACTGATTGTGGCGTACATTTTTACATGTATGTAGGTACATGACAGGTGGTTGGCAGAGGGTTGCATGGAGCTAGCGAGCGATGATCCTATTCATCGATTGACTTACACGTTTAAGTTAGCTAGACTTTAGTTTACATTTCAGTTTTGAGTGCCTGTAGGGAATCTAGGGATGTGCCATCCCAGGCTGTTTGTATTTATATTTTACTTTCAGTTTCAGTTTTAATTCACCTCGCATGTTAGTTATGTTAAAAAGTTTTAATTCCGCTGCAATTTTAGTACTTTGTATGTTTATTATTTCCGCTTTCGCGAGTGGTTTTACACCGATACTCTAATCTTTGGACCTAAATAACACTCTCAAAATCAACACTCAAACTCGCTTTCCTCCTCTTGTGCACGCATTCGTAACGACCACACCTAGCTATCTTCTTGTTGCCCAAGCAACCTCACACAAACCTTACCTTCATAACTTTCACCCGCGATAACACCTCTCAAAAGCTTGGTTGAACTCCTCTAAACCCTACCCAAAGCCTCACTTCCACATGTGTTACTGCCCACAAAAAGAAAAAATGATTCGATTTGCGAAAAGGCCTTTTACACATGTGGTATTCACTAAAAACTAAATATGTCAAAAGGATTAAAGAATGGACGCCACATTTAAGTGTCTAGACATACCGCGTCACAAGGAGATCTACTCACAACCTAAGCACATTGAATATATCCGTTAGTGGAGGCTCGATCTAATCCTTTCAATATAAATAGTATAGTAATACCTATCCTCTAAGATGATTTCCTTACACATTTAGTTATTCAGTGAAACACTACTTAAGTAACATTTCTCATTCATGACTACAACAACTATATGAGAGAAATGGGGTTCACAAGTGCTCTTTGACACTTTTACAGTTATAACATATTATATACCGATTTTTTTTATAGAATAAAGCCCAACATTACTTTTGAACAACTACCTATATAAATAAGGTTTTGTTTCAATAGGTTGTGAATAGTTTGTTCATATGCGAGTATTGATCTTACTACTATTATTACGCCTTCTAAAGCCACGAGGTTAAATAATGAAATTCGCCAAAAATGTCAAATAAATCATTTTTTTGAATTTGATTAATGCTTGAGTTAGCTGAACTTAGATCTGGCGGAGTTTAAGGTTGAGCTCGAGGAAAATAAATACTTTTAGAGGCGGCTTTCAATTATATAAATGAGATTCCACCTAAGCATTGAAGTAGCTATGCATTCTCAACTAAAGTGCAGGTCAAGCATACTTACTAACAATTTTACATTTTATATGAGAGTTTTAATGCTGTCCTAAAAAATGCTAGGGATAAACCAGTTCTCACCCATATGGAATGAATGGGAAGGTATGTCATGAAGAGAAACTTTGAAAAAAGAGAAGGTGTTGATAAATATGTGAAGAATTTCACGCCATACACTGATAAGTGCTTTAAGAGACTTATCAGTGAAGCAAGGTATTGTAAAGTTGGTGCTTCTAAGTCCATAAATTTTAAGGTGGACTATAAAGGTGCAAGAAATGTTGTGAACCTGGCTGAAAAAACATGTGATCCTTTTCATTGGCAAGTAACTAAGTAAGTGAAATACCTTGCACTCATGCTATGGCATGTATACTTGACCAGCGTCAGATCATAAGGCTGAAGATTATGTTGATGAAGCATACTCCAAAGATAGGTACTTGTTAGCTTATACGCCAAATATTAGTTCTAGCTTGGAATACGACGGTTGGATAGGACCGAACATGAACAACCACTACCTTCTACATTTAGGAAAATGCCAGGAATACCTTCAAAAAGAAACCATCCAAAGGAGCCTGATAAGGGTAGTCAAGTGAAGAGGAGTAAGAAATCAAAGAAGTTCTCTAGGTGTGGTACACTTGGGCATAATGTGAAAACCTGCAAAAATCCTCAGGCCGATCCTGCTCCAAGAAAAAAGGGTGGAAGACCTCCAAGCTCCTACTGTCTCATCTTGGGTAAAAGCGTAAAAAAAAAGGCTGAATAAAGAATGGCTAAGAGGGCACATGATCAAACTATCCTAAGTCAAGTTAGAAGCAGTCAATCGTCTTTAAAGGTGCCATGTTAAACTGACTTAAGCTAATATAAGTAGCAACTGCATTGTAGTTCTGATCAGTCTAGTATTTTGAGTAAGTGGTAGTATGTAAACAATTTCAAACTTGTATTTTATGATCACTTTTGGAAAGCCAATTAGTAGGGGATAATATGTAAACAATTATCTCTATTTTATGACTGTTTTTTATGAATACAAGTATTTTATGAAGTCTTAATTTGATGCACTTCTACCAACATTCATCATTTCTTTGTTGGTTATGTATTTGCTGCTATGGAGAAACTTAAGGATTCATTTGGTTTTGACAATTTACAAGTAGATTGGCAATTAAGTCCCTTTTGATCAATCTTATTGCATATTATAGATGATTAATTAACACTCTTTTGATACTATTGATTCGAGTCCTTTTCCTTTCACTGTCTTCCCTAGCTGTTGGTTGTAGACTTGTAGTTCTTAGTTTGGGCGAGCATTATCAGAAGGTAGTGAATGAGTATAAAATGTAATTAAGCTTGTGTCGTCATGTATTCATGATGTGTTTTCTGTGCTCATTGTAAATACTAGATTTATAACACAAGTTTCACACCAATGATTGATAAGAATACATTCCTTGATAAATAAAGTAAATCATTGTTTGGTAACATTTCAGTCATCAACACAAACTAGATAAACTGATATCATACACCTACAACTACAATAAGCTAGATAGCATACACCAATAAGCAATAATTTTGTTGATACATAAACACAAAAATATGCATACAATGGCACCAGAAACCATGATAACCCCCTTCAATTGTTCACCTTTCTTTGTCAAAGTCATCTTCTCAACCAATTGCTTATTGTTCACTATTAAGCTAAGATTTTGAGCTTCAAATTCCTTCTAATCGAATTTTAGCTTAATAAAGCTTACAACCCTCAAACCTCCTCCTTCAACAGTGAAGAATCCATGAAGTCATGAGCCTAGCATGAAAGTCATACTTGCACTTGCCAACATCTAAAGACGTGATATGTCTTGCACTTGATGACATTGAGTCTTCAAAGTAACATTGAAATGAGGATGTAATTAAAAGGATTGGCTTGCACAAGCTTGGAAGGTGGTATCTATTTTGCAACGTACATTAATGAGCAGGACTATCACCGTCTTTAGGAATTGCCTATTTATAAAGTATATAGGTATAAAGTCTACTTTATGTACAAGTGTTACCATCCGCAAAGATAAGACATAATGTTCTTCGCCATTCTTTTCCCATTTCTTTCTCTCTACTTGGAATAGAGGAAAATATGTCAAATATTGATAATGTGTATCATTACGGAATTTGCTAGTCCCATGAAATTCTTGTTTTTATACCCCGCGAATTCAACGTGGTATACTGAATTAATCTGTATTTCGTGAACCCTATGGTATACTGAATTTGTTTGCACAAAAATCCCCTAATTAGACTACATTCAACTATTTTGGACCTAATTTGTGATAGATGAACCATCTCAACCAAAACCTTAAGGTAATGGTTGAAGCCCAACTATTGTTAATATTCTTAACACGCTCCCTCACTCAAATGCCCATTGGGCTTGGAGAGTGGTTAGTTTGCACAGGCTCCCCATACCGTGTGCTGGGTTTCTACTTCGTGGTTTTTGAGGGGTTTTGAGGTTGCAAGGATTTGAATCCGTGACCTTCGGCCACACTGGCTCTGATACCATGATAGATGAACCATCTCAACCAAAGCCGTAAGGTAATGGTTGAGGCCCAACTATTGTTAATATTCCTAAAATTTGGACAACAACAATCCCCAATAATCCAAAAACTTCATTTATAAACAACAATAATCAGTCTTGCTTGTGGCGAATACTATCCGTCACAAGGTAAATATGGATATGTTTATCTCACAATTACACAAGTGGAAGACAAGTGGGAGGAAATGGAGCATTATATGGGTTTTGCCACTTGCGTTTTGTGAGAGGGAGGGTCACTATCCGACTTCAGCTTGTGACGGATCGTGTCGTCTTCAATGAGAATTTGTGTATAAACAAGTACTCCCTCCAATTGAGCCTGAACTTCCCCCAACCCCAAAACACAGTTTTTAAGGCTAAGTAATAAAGAAGTAATAAAAGGTACACTTTTACTTGTATGTAGGAAAGAGAAATTTTGATTAATTAAAGTTAACCAAAAAGGATTATCCTCTAATCCTCCCCCCAAAACTACAAACGGCTTGACACATTTTCACACCCAAACAAAGTACACTGACATTTCAGTGTAAAATTACACAATTCACAATTCACGTTTTATTCAATTTTTGAGAATTGAAATTACATTTCTGACTTAATAAATTTACAAATTTCATGAGAAAAATCTGAAATTTTAAATTACAAACATTCTACTGAAAATTAAAAATATAAAAGAAAATGTTGAACTTCAGATTTGCATGGGTTTTTCCAATCAGTTCTTCCATCAAAATCAAGCTGTGAAATCAAGAGGACGCACAAGTAGAGAGTTATCATGACATTTGGCTCCAAAAATTCACCAAAATTTCATTTTTGCGCCAATTTTGCAATATTTCAGCAAGTTTCAAATATTACGCCAACATCATTCATATTTGTGCAAGTTCAAATCAAACGGCTATATATACATAATGATTGTTTCATTAAATGCATTTACAAGGAAAGCAACAAAATAGACCAGAATTTATAAGCAAACTACCAAAAGCATGACTAATTTAGAAAGAGCCAAAATCATTCAAATTTTACTTCAAAAATGTGTAGTTGGTAGACCCGAGAGGGGAACAATGACAGAGGTTGCCTAGCAATATGGTGTACAAAGGAAGACCATTACTGACTTATGAAACATAGCAAGACAGCAAAGAGATTTAGGGGTACTCATCAATGTGGACAACAAGTTAAAAGGGAGAAAATGGACATACAAGATTGAATTTGATGCTGCAAAGTTCAAAGGCATTGACTAAATATTCAAAGCAACTCAGGAAAGGGTGGCAAAAACAATGAAAGTGAGTCGGGCAACTGTGTGTAGGTGAGTTAAAAGCAAGGTAATCAGAAGTCATACAAATGCTATCAAACCAAGTTTAACAGAGAAAAATAAACCTACTAGGTTAATTTTCTGTCTCTCTAAGCTCCATTATGATTCATTGCTTAGTAAAATAATAATGTTCAACGAACAAAGTAATGTCATACATATAGTTGAGAAATGGTTTTACATTACTAAGGATGGGCAAAGGTATTATTTATGTCAGACAGAACCAGAACCAAAACCAGAACCAGAACCAGAACCTTATAGAAATGTTCAATCAAAGTCTTACATAGGAAAAATAATGTTTATGTGTGTTGTTGGAAGACCACAATATAATGCTAACAATGAAGTAATTTTTGATGTGATGATAGGAATTTGACCTTTGTGTCCATAGCCAAAGAAATTCAAAGAATAGGGACAGCCCGGGACAATGGAGACAAAGCTTATTGAGTCAATAATTAAACAAGTGGTCAAAAATATGATGCTAGACAATGTGCTACCAGAGATCAAGAGAAAATGGCCAGAAAATGCAAGCAAAACAATATACATTGTTTAGCCCAAAATCCGCCACCATGCTATTGGGCCCAAAGAGAAGCCAAGGCATATGCAGCCCATCCACAAAGCAGATCACACGCATCAAGAAGAGAGACGTTGGAGTAGGAGAACGGGTCAAAACCCTAAAGGAATATCCCCCTATATTCACTCCTATATCCCAGGACCAGAACAGAATCAGCTGACCAGGAGTCCAAAACTATAAAAAGAGAAACTATGGCATTATTCAGGCATTCAATGCTCACGTTGTAATTTTCTACTTACGCACACCATACTTGTACTTAGCTCAAAATAGCGTTCGTCCTCGATATTAGTGAAAACTTGGTGGGATTCCGTTCCCCCCGCGATTGTTTCCCTCATTGGGTTTTTCCGCGTCACCAAAAACCTCACGTGTCATTCTTTGTTCATTTTATTTTTTCCATTGATCTTTTACGTAAATCCGCATATTGGTTGGTACTTTGACCCACATCACAAAAGACTTGACCCAGGTAGAAATTTTACCAAAACAATTTGGCGCCCACCATGGGGCATAGTGCGCATTCCAATATCTAAAACCGTAATCTCGTCTCAAAAAACATGTCTGGGACCAAAGCTAACCCTTCCAGTTCCCAGAGCATGCTAGCTCAGACCAGCGGGACCAACCCTACTGTGTCCATTGGTCTCGCAGGATCACCCGTCGTAAGTCAGACCACAGCCCCAAGGGTTGTGGCTCCATCTAGCAAACCACCTCAGATTCCCAGACTGCCCCCTGCGTCTGCTTCCCCAAGGCAGAGCAGAGAAAGCAGCCCCAACAGAAGCGGAGAAGCCCAGATACCTGGAGTAGGCCTGCAGCCGCAGGCTCCCAGCCCAGATCTGATGCAGATGGTGGTCCAGGGAATGAGTGCTCTACAGGAAGCCATAGAAGGCTTGAAGAAAGACAATCTGAACCTGAGAGAGCAGATCGCCGCAGTCGCACGCCCAGAGCAGCCGTTGAGAATGTTACAGCCAGGGCCTGGGCAGATCTTCAACCCCTCCGGGAGGGGAGGGCTGAACCGGCCAATTCCTCAGGAGATCGTCACCAGGCTGGATCTAGGTGTCATCACCCCGAGCAGCGGCCCAGAGATACTGGATCTGGACTCATCTGTGTTCAGAGCACCGCAGTCCAGTCTAGCTCAGCCTGCAGGTAATCCTACACCTTGTTTTCCCCCTGGGACTAATCCTTTGACTTTTTCAGGTACACCTCCGCAGCCAACACTCGGATGGAAGCCAGCGATCCCCGCAAGGCCAGAACCAGCGAGCCAGTCCAGCGCTGGAGGATGGGCAGGAGGAGCACCTGTAGAATCAGCAGTTGGTTGGTATCCAGGGCCAGGGTTCAGTCCATCCGTAGCAGTCAACCCACCTGTCATCCGACCATCCTCAGGCCCTTTGGGGGGAGCCCCTCCAGGTTTCTTCCCTCCGCCAGTTAACCCGTCTTCAGGCCCATGGGGAGGAGCCCCTCCCGGCTTCCTCCCTCCGCCAGCCAATCCGTTTCCCGGAGCATGAAGTCTCTCAGACCAACGCTACCAGAAGCTGAGGGACATGATCACCAAGATACCAGGCATGCCAAAGCCCATGGAGAAAGCCTCCCAAGACAGCTACGCAGACTCACCCTTCATTGACAATATTGCCCTGATCAACGTGCCCAAGGGGTTTGTGCCACCAACAATGACACTATACGATGGTACGGCCGACCCCCTGGACCACATGAATCAGTATAAGCAGAAAATGATGGTGGTGACCGCAACCGGAGCACTTAAGGAGGCCTGTATGTGCAAGGGATTCAGATCAACCCTGTCCGGAGCAGCCCTGCACTGGTTCGTGGGATTGCCCAATCGCAGCATCTCCTCCTTTGCAGATCTGGTCAATGCCTTTAATCAGCAGTTTGCTAGCAGCATGAAACCAGAAAAGCAGACCAGCGACCTTTACAGAATTGTTCAAGGATTCGAGGAAACAACTCGAGATTACCTTACCAGATTCAACAAAGAGAAGGTTGCCATTCCGCATTGTGATGTACCAACTGCCATCGAAGCCTTCCGCAGGGGGTTACATCACGATTCAGACCTGTACATGCAGTTGACAATGCATCCATGCACTGCCTTTGCTGATGTACAGGCCCAGGCAGTCGCAGCCATGAGACTGGAAGAAGATGCTGCCTCTAGAAGAAGTACCTATGACACGAAACCCGTGTCTAGGAAAGCACCAGTAGAGGAAAGGGGCGAAAGATCAAAGCCCTACAGCAAGCCAGTAAGCAAAGTATTAGAGAGCACCGGTGGTAAAAACGATACAGATCCACCTCCGAAGGTCAGCGAGTATGGCTTTACCACCGGGATGGCTGGATTGTTGAAGGCCTTGAAAGAACTAAAGGGAGTCATATGGCCAAAGAAGAAAGAGGAACGACCCAATGACCGCCGTGATGCCAGCAAAAGATGTGAATTTCATGATGACATAGGTCATACCACGGACGAATGTTATACCCTCAGGAAGGAGGTCCGATTCCAGTATGACCGAGCCAACTTGGATCATCTGCTCCCAGAGAAGTCCACCAGAGTCAACGCAGCCAGCCAGGTGCAGCCCTCACCAGCTCCTCCCTGCAACAGAATTGTTAATGTCATCACCGGAGGATCAGAGCTGTTTGGGCTCACCTATTCTGCAGCCAAAAGACGTGTGACAACAGCTAAGGGAGACAAGCCATAATCATCATGCAGAATAGCACGGCAGGACCTCCCAGCAGTGACCTTTGACGAAACAGATGCAGAAGCGGTACCATAAATTTCCTACATCATGCAGAATAGCACGGCAGGACCTCCCGCGGCAAGATACTGAGTTATTGATGGTCCATCTACTTACAATGTTATTCTTGGCAGGCCCTGGATCCATGAAATACGAGCAATCCCGTCAACGTTTCACCAGTGCCTGAAATTTCCTACACCATGGGGAGTCCATGAGATACGGGGAGACCAGGAGGAGGCCAAGGATTGCTACAAAGTAGCTCTCAAAAGGACCACCGGACCACCAGCTGCCAGAGCATAGAAACTACAGCAACTGCACATCCAGTAGGAGTACATCGAGCCCTAGTAGGCAGAAATCGATGAGGTCCGCCTGGATGAGCAGCACCCAGAGAGACCGTGTTCGTAGGCTTAGAGTGCTCTAGAGATCTGCGCCGGCAGCTCCTCCAGCTGCTCAGAAAGAACGTGGACTGCTTTGCCTGGTCCAACAAGGACATGATTGGCATAGACCCAGAGATCATAACACACAAGCTCAGCATAGATCCAGGATTCAGACCAGTGCAGCAGAGACGCAGGAAATTCGCAGCAGAAAGACACCATATCATAAACCAGGAGGTGGATAACCTTCTGGAGGCAGGAAAGATTAGGGAAGTCAAGTACCCAGAGTGGTTGTCTAATGTAGTGGTGGTACCAAAAAAGAATGGCAAGTGGAGGGTCTACGTGGATTTCACAGACCTGAATAAGGCCTGCCCCAAGGACCCATTCCCCTTGCCACATATAGATGCTATGGTGGACGCCACTACAGGCCACGAAATGTTGACTTTCCTAGATGCCTGGAGCGGGTACAACCAGATCAAGATGGACCCGACAGACCAAGAAAAAACAGCATTCAGGTCCGAAAGAGGCATTTACTGCTACAATGTCATGCCCTTCGGTCTTAAGAATGCTGGCTCTACATACCAACGGCTCGTCAATATGATGTTCAAAGACCAGATAGGACGAAATATGGAAGTATACATAGACGATATGGTGGTCAAATCCAAGCAATCGGCGGACCACACCCAACACCTAGAGGAAACATTCAACACCCTTCGGAAGTACAAGATGAAGCTAAATCCAGCTAAGTGTACCTTCGGAGTTTCTAGTGGGAAATTTCTAGGGTATATGGTAACACAGAGGGGGATAGACGCCCAAAGATATGCAGCGTCTGACGGGAAGAGTAGCAGCCCTGAGCAGGTTTATCTCCAGATCCTCAGACCGGTGCAGACTATTCTATGATATTCTTAGAAAAAGTCAGAAGTTTGATTGGACACCAGAGCACGAAAAGGCATTCCAGGAACTAAAGCAGTACCTGAGCAGCCCACCCCTGCTATCCAAACCAGAGCAGGGAGAAGTACTGCTCCTATACCTCTCCGTGACCGAAGCAGCAGTAAGCGCACTTCTGGTCCGGCAGCACGAGGGAGCTCAGCATCCGGTATACTACGTCAGCAAGTCATTACTGCCAGCAGAAGCAAGGTATACCTCACTTGAGAAACTAGTATTGGCATTGGTCACGGCATCCTATAAGCTGCGCCCATACTTTGAGTCTCACACCATCTCAGTGGTTACTAATCACCCCCTCAAAACGGTCATGAGAAAGCCAGAACTATCAGGACGAATGGCTAAGTGGTCTGTGCACCTCAGTGGATATGATCTCCAGTTTGAACCACACACAGCCATAAAGTCACAAGCCCTCGCAGACTTCGTCTCCGACTTCAGCCCAGCACTCCAGACCCAAGCAGAGCAGGAACTCCTGCACCTACACCAAGGTGCCAAGCCAGGCACCTGAGAATTACGAGTAGATGGGGCATCAAACGCCAGAGGGTCAGGAGTTGGGTTGATCCTTAGATCATCAGAGGGTGACCTGATCACCCAGGCAGTCCGATGTAAGTTCAAAACCACAAACAACGTAGCTGAGTATGAAGCCCTGGTCCTGGGGCTACAATTGGCCCTGGACATAGGGATCAACTGCATCAGTGTATACAATGATTCGCAATTAATTGTGAATCACGTCAATGGAGCATACGAGGCAAGGGACCCCACAATGGCGGCCTACTTGTGTGTGGCAAAGGAGTTAATCGGCAGATTCGCAGAATTCTGCATCCAGCAGGTACCCCGGGAACAGAACGCAGAAGCAGATGCACTGGCAACCCTGGGATCAACCTTCAAACCAGCCGACATGGCCAGTATACCGATCACCCATGTTCTCAAACCAGCCATTCCTGGACCAGATTCGGACCAGGAAGAACTACCTATCTACAGCAGCAACCCAGACCAGGGGTCAGAGCAGGATTGGCGAAAGCCATACCTGGACTGGTTGCAACATGATATCCAGCCCAGCAATAAGAAAGAAGCACGCAGTTTCAGGATGAAAGCCTCCAGGTTCTTACTGATTGATGGAATCCTGTTCCGGAAATCATTAGCAGGGCCATATCTGCGCTGCCTGGACCAGACCGAGGCACATACTGTCTTGCATGACCTCCACAGCGGAGACTGTGGAAATCATGCAGGGGGAAGAAGCCTATCCAATAGAGCCCTCAGAATGAGGTACTTCTGGCCCACAATGCGCAAGGATGCAAGGAAATGTGACGCCTGTCAAAGGCACGCATCTGTCAATCACCAACCAGCAGAACCCCTGCACCCGGTCATAGCCCCATGGCCTTTTATGAAGTGGGGGATGGATATTGTGGGACCCCTCTCCAGAGCACCAGGAAACAAGATGTACATGTTGGCCATGACCGACTACTTCTCTAAATGGATCGAAGCAGAATCATTCACCCAGACCACCGAAGCATAGGTCATCTCTTTTATTAAGCGTAATATATTCACCAGATTTGGCATACCTTCAGAAATAATATGTGACAATGGTTCCCAATTCATTGGGAAGAAAACCGAGGCCTTCTGTGCTGGGTGGAATGTATCACTCCAGAAATCTACTCCCAGAAACCCCCAGTCCAACGGACAAGCTGAGTCCAGTAATAAGATCATCATTGAAAGTATGAAAAAGAAACTGCAAGAAATGGGAGGGAAATGGGCAGAGGAGCTCCTCTGGTCCTGTGGGCTGACAGAACTACTCCAAAAGTAGCAACAGGTCAGACCCCCTTCAGCCTTGTCTTCGGAGCAGAAGCTGTAATTCCTTCTGAAGTTAAAGTTTCAACCCACAGATACGGGTGTATAACTGAGGACCAGAACCAAGTAGAAATGACAAGTAGCCTGGACACTGTTGATGAACTCAGAACCAGTGCCTACGTCAGAATGGCCTCATACAAGCAGATTGTGGCACGGAGCTACAACAAAAATGTCAGGATCAGAACCCTGCAAGTACGAGATCTGGTCCTGAGAAAGGTGTTCCAGAACACCAAAAACCGACAAGCCGGAAAGTTTGCTTACAACTGGGAGGGCCCATACCAAGTTGAGAGTATAGTTGGTAATGGGGCCTACAGGCTAATGACAATGGAAGGAGAAATGATACCCAGATCGTGGAATATACTTCCCTTAAAAAAGTATATCATTGTTGAGTAATATATTCTATATGATTAATATATTGTTTTATGTTTTAATAATGACAAGTCTAAGATAATTATGTTTTATATGCATATGCGTGTAATCGTGCGTTTAAGTGTACAGTTAATTATAGAGCGAAGATCATAGTGTAACAAAGTATAATTCAATCGAAGAATTAAAGAAAGGTCAAGCTCATGTTAAGTGTCGAGTCTTTTTGAAGATTTACAAGACACAAGTGTTATTACAATATCAAGAGTTCTTAAGTTATGGATCATTCCTATAACTATCGAAGAAATGAGATTTGCGTAATATAAGTCAAAGCATAAAGATTTATGCGTGCTATTAATATATGATTATATATTAATTTAGTAATCTTATAAACGGTTTTAAAATAGAAATATTCTTTAGTTAACAAGAATTAAAATATTTATCTTATGAGGTAAATATTAATTCTAAAATACTAAGGATTTTTATTTAACCGTTATTGTCAAAGTTCAATTCCTAGAGAAACGTACTTCGAGAAATATGTCTCGAAGAACGTGTTATGTACGTTGGGAATCGTGCATAGAGAGGCGTGCTACACGTTTCTTTTTGTACGAATCCTAATGCGTTTCATATTATCTTTATGGTTAATTAAATAAATTAAGATATTTATTTAATCTACTTAAAGATTAACTAGGATTTGAATAAGAATATAATTTATTATATTATTGACAAGAATTAGGATTTGATTCAAAGTAGGATTCTATATTTTATGGTATAGGGATGTTTCCTAAATCAAATAAGATTATGGAAATATTATCTTATGTCTTAATTTAATATTATTCTATTAGAGTCATTTCCTAATTCATATAAGATTAAGTTTTAAATATTACCTAGAATTAGTATTCTAGATAAAGTAATATTCCTAAACTATCTAGGGTTCAACCTAGATCTAAATTAGTATATAAGCTCTCAAATATCACATGCCTAATGTACATTCACGAAAATCAAGCCTCACGCAAATCGAGAAGAACCAACGAACGTAGTCTCTCACACGTTTCGTTTTCTGTGCAATCATTGTCAAATCGCGTAATCAAGACTACAAGCATTGAAGAATATTTTCATACATCCAAGATCATCAATACAAGAAGTTGTTGAAAAGTTTATCTTACTTACTTAAGATAGATTCGAGTATTTAACGGTACTCATTGTAAGCAAGTATTTCACGGTACTTGTCGTAGCTAGGTATTTTACGGTAACTAGATTGAGTTACAACTAACATCAAAGTTGTACGAGTTGGGTTGATAAAATTGTAATCCGGAGAAGGTACTAATTTTATTAATCGAGAATAGTGGACGTAGATTTCGATTTGTGGAACTGAACCACTTCAAAAGATCGTGTCTCCTTATTTTATTGTTCATACTCGTTACTTGCTATTACTTCATCACAACAATTCACATCGAAGAAGAATCGAAAAAGTTGGCATACTTAATTCAACCCCCCCTTCTTGAGTATATCTAGGTTAATAGACTCTTCAATTGGTATCAGAGCCCCGTGCTCTTGAAAGCCTTACAGCTTGAGATTGATCCTTCTATTGATTCTCAATGGATTCTAAACACCTCAAGTGTCCTATCTTCGATGGAAAGAACTACAGCTTGTGGAAGAACATGATGACCCATTACGTCAAAGGATGTGACTGGGAATGCTGGAAAATAATTCAAACTGGACCAGGAAAGATCTTGGTTGCTTCTGCAAATGGAACCACATATGAGAAACCAGAAAGTGATTATGTGGAAGCTGATTACAGGATTGCTGAGAAAAATTCAAAAGCCATGAGTCTACTTCAAAACGGTATGATTACTTCTGAATTTGATCGTTTCTCTTCTTGTAACTCAGCTAAAGAAATATGGGATGGCCTAGAACTTGCCTACGAAGGTACCTCCGCAGTCAGGAAACATCGTATAGACTTGCTTATTCAACGATATGAACTTTTCACTATGGAAAAGAATGAATCGATTGATAGCATGTCTGCACGATTCTCCTGCATACTTAATGAACTGCGGAACCTTGGTAGGAAGTATGATTCTGAGGACATAGTCAGAAAAGTCCTCAGAAGCCTTACCAAAAAGTGGCAACCTAAAGTCACTGCAATTGAAGAAGCTCGTGATCTCACGACCATGACTTATCCAGAACTTATTGGATCTCTAATGGCTCATGAGATCATGCTGAATAGAGATGATGATGATCATCCTAAAAACAAAAATATTGCCTTACAAGCCTCTACAAGCAAAGAATGCGAACCTGAACTGGAAGATGAAACAGTTATGTTCGCAAGACGCTTTAAAAAGGCAGTCTTCAAAGGCAGATATACCAAATCAAACAATAAGACAAGTGACAAGAAAAAGAATGACTCTAAGCAAACCTTCTTCAAACGAGGGTGCTTTAAATGCGGTGATCAAGGACATATGATCAAGGACTGTCCAAGCTGGGACAAAATTAAAGACAAATCCAAACGAGATAAAACCAAGACTGAATTCAAGAAGGTTATGCTCGCATCTTGCTGGGGAGAATTGGATTCCGACGATGACAGTGACTCAGAAGAAGAGGAAGTTGCTAACCTGTGCCTAAGCAACATCAGTTAGGATCTAATCTCCGACGATCATGACTCATCACAATTCTGCCTCTATGGAGAATCTGATTCAGAAGATGAAGACCAAGAGGTAAATTTTTTACAGCTTAAGAGTCAAGTTAAAAATTTATCTAAATCTGCTTTAATCAATTATTTCGAACAAACCTTAGACCAATGTCACGAACAAAGTCTTGAATTAAACGAATTGAAGGAACAGATCCTTGACATTGCAGAGGAAAATCAACTCTTAAAGGCCAAAGCTAAGAAACTGAAATCCAAAGTTAACATTGATACAAATGTTAAATTGGAAACAGCAATGTCTGAGAAGAAAATTCTTGAGTCTAAAGTTACAGCCAATGAAGCTGTAATCTCAAAATTGAAACTCAACATTAAAGAGCTTGAATCTAAGATTATAGCCAATGAAGCTATAACCTCAGATTTAAAAAGGTCTAATGAACTTCTAAAGAGTAAAACTACACCAGTGGTTGTAGATGAAACTCATCAGGAAGAAGTTGAAATCCTCGAGCAAAAAATCATGGATCTGGAATTCAACATAACCAAAATTAAAAAGGAACATGCAAAAATCGTGTTCAATTTTAATAAGGATATTCAAGACCTAAAAGAACATAACAATGTTGACCACTCCTCATGCATAAAAGAAATAGATTCGTTAAAAGACCTTCTTCTTCATGCTCGTAAGGACGAAAAATGGGAAGGAAGTACTAATGTACTAAACTTCCTAACTGAACAATCTGATAACAACATGAAGATGGGTCTAGGACATGAATGCTATGGTAGGAGAGACCACTCTAAATGTCAACAAAAACCTGATGAACGTGACTTTAGAAAAAGAAAGTACGTAGACTTGCCTGAATACTTAATTTGTACTTATTGTGGTCATAATGGACACCTACGAGAAAACTGTGTAAAACACGCACTCGACTTCAAAACTGGAGTCAAATTTGTAAAATCTCTAGGTATACCAAATGATTCCATATCTATCATTGACAGTGAGGAAGGTAATGAAAAGGTTGAGGAAAGAAATAATGACCATAGATGGTTCTATGACATGTCCTTTAATTACGCAGAAAAGAAAAATAGAACCACTCAAATTCCTAAACCTACAACCTACAAGAAACAAAATCCAAAGATTCACACTAGACCAACAAAGCCTAACTACCACAGTTACAAGAGACCTATAGTGAGACAAGTCTGGGTTAAAAAGGAAGATGTTTTTATTATCACTAACTCAAAAGGACCCAAGTATGCTTGGGTACCTAAGTCCTATCTTTAAATTACATTGTGCAGATAATCGCTAAAGAGAATAACCTATGGTACCTCGACAGTGGATGCTCCCGACACATGACAGGTGACGCCAACCTATTCACTACCTTAGAACCATTCGACGGAGGAAAGGTCACCTTCGGTGACAACAAAAAGGGAAAGGTAATAGGTGTCGGTAAGATAGGCATCTCATCTTCTCACTCTATTAGCGATGTATATCTGGTAAGTGGTCTTAAACATAACTTAATTAGTATATCCCAGTTATGCGACAAAGGAAACAAAGTTGTCTTTCATACGAATGTTTGTCGTATAATTATGGAAGGTACAAGTAAAGTTATTCTTGAAGGTCATAGAAAGAAAAATGTTTATATGATTGATTTAAACGTTGTGCCTACTGATTCTCTCTCGTGTATGAAAGTTACGTTAGATGATCCATGTCTCTGGCATAAGAGATTTGGGCATATTAGTTCTCCTATTCTTAGCAAATTGAAGAGATGGGACTTGGTCGAAGGTCTTCCCAAGATCAAGTTTGATCAAGAAAAGATGTGCGACACAGTACATGTGCACGATGTAAACACGTCAGATCATCCTTCAAACCAAAAAGAATAGTAAGTACTAACCAAGCTCTTGACCTAGTACATATGGATCTCTGTGGCCCTATGAAGGTAAGAAGCAGAGGCGGTTCCAGGATAGTTTTCGTTCTAGTTGATGATTATTCCAGATTTGTTTGGCCAATCTTTCTTCATTCTAAAGATGAAACATTTGATGAATTTGTTAGTCTTATGAAACTTGTTCAAAACAAATTAAAAACTAATCTAGTAACTATTCGAACTGACCATGGAACTGAGTTTGACAACCATGCTTTTATTGAATTCTGTAAATCCAACGGTGTTGGACATAACTTCTCTGCACCTTGAACACCACAACAAAACGGAGTAGTAGAACGCATGAACAGAACCCTAGAAGACATGGCTAGAACAATGCTTCTTTGTAGTGGCCTTCCTAGAAACTTTTGGGCTGAGGCTATTAGTACAGCTTGTTATATTCATAATCGTGCTATGATTAGACCTATCCTTCAAAAGACACCTTATGAACTTTTACGTGGTCGTAAACCTAATATATCTCATTTAAGATGTTTCGGGAGTAAATGTTTTGTTCATAACAATGGTAAAAATCGCTTAAGCAAATTTGACCCTAGAAGTGATGAGGCAATTTTCATAGGATATTCTGATCATAGTAAAGCCTATAAAGTTTTTAATAAACGTACCTTATGCATAGAAGAGAGCATACATGTTATCTTTGATGAGAATAATGCCTTCGACAAGCCTTTACAGGACGAAGAGGAAAACCTAGACGAACCTGACTTTCGTTTGTCAAGGGAAGATCCTCCTGAAATAGAAAATAATGATGAAGGCGAAATTCAAGGAAACAATGATGAACTTGACTTGGAAGGAAATGGTGCGAGAGATGAAGCTACAGTTGATGATACTGTAGATAACTCTCAAACCAATGACTTAGAACCCGGAGTTGTAGCTAATGAAGCTACAACTTTGAATCAAAACCAAAGGGAAGAGGTCATAGTTATACCTGACTCTCCTACAAACCCTGGTTTGGATTCAGGGGGAACAAGTCAAAATCCCGAGTCAAGCAGTAGCAATGAAAACAATCAATCAAGAAACTGGAGATATAAAGGCTCTCACCCTCTGGATAACATTATAGGAAGCCTTACAGAAGGATTTCAAACTCGAAGAAGCCTAAACAACTTCTGTTCATTCTACTCCTTTCTCTCCACAATTGAACCTTCAAATATAAAAGAAGCTCTTGCAGAACCTGACTGGATAGTCGCCATGCAAGAAGAACTACAACAATTCGAAAGGAATAAGGTATGGCATCTCGTTCCTCGTCCAAAAGATAGATCAGTGATTGGAACGAGATGGGTATTTAGAAACAAATTAGATGACTCTGGAGTCATCGTACGTAATAAAGCAAGATTGGTCGTTCAAGGATACAATCAACAGGAAGGGATCGATTATGACGAAACCTTCGCTCATGTTGCTCGCCTTGAAGCGATTCGCTTGCTCATAGCATTTGCTGCACATAAAGGAATGAAATTATTTCAAATGGATGTCAAGACTGCATTCCTTAACGGATATCTTCAGGAGGAAGTCTATGTTGAACAACCTCCTGGATTTCCTGACAACAAACTAAAAGACCATGTATACAGATTGGACAAAGCTCTCTACGGGCTGAAACAGGCCCCTCGAGCATGGTACGACAGACTATCAAAGTTTCTATTGGAAAGCGGATTCAAGAGAGGATCAGTAGATAAGACATTATTTCTGAAAAGTGAAAATTCTGATCTACTAGTTGTCCAGATCTACGTTGACGATATTATATTTGCCTCAAACAACAAAAAGTTGTGCCAGTATTTCTCAGAGTTGATGACATCCGAGTTCGAGATGAGCATGATGGGAGAATTAAAATTCTTCCTTGGTCTACAAATTCAACAAACGAACGAGGGTATCAAAGTTCATCAACAAAAATACGTCAAAGAGTTAATAAAGAAATTTGGAATGGAATCCTCTCATCCTATGCCTACTCCAATGGTAACAGACAAGAAACTCACCAAAGACGAGGACGGTAAGTCAGTAGATGAAACTACTTATAGAGGTATGATCGGCTCACTTCTTTATCTTACTGCAAGTCGTCCAGATATAATGTTTAGTGTCTGCGTTTGTGCTCGGTTCCAATCTGCACCAAAAGAATCACATATGATTGCGGTTAATAGAATTCTAAGATACCTAATCGGAACATCAAAATTATATTTATGGTATCCTATGGACTGTAATTTTAACCTATTAGGATATTCAGATGCGGATTATGCAGGTTGTTCTTTAGATAGAAAAAGTACTTCTGGGCTTGCGACCTTCGTTGGACCATGTATTATATCATGGGCATCCAAGAAACAAAATTCAGTCGCCTTGTCAACCGCAGAAGCAGAATATATTGCAGCCGCACTGGTATGTTCCCAATTACTATGGTTAAAATAACAGTTACTTGATTATGGTATTGACGTGGGATGTGTACCTATATTATGTGATAATACGAGTGCTATTATAATATCTAAAAACCCGACTCAACACTCTAGAACAAAACACGAGATTAGACATCACTTCTTACGTGACCATATAGAAAAGAAAAACATTAAGTTAGAATTTTGTAGTACGGAAAAACAATGGGCGGATATTTTTACTAAACCTTTGTCTAGAGAACGATTTGAGACTTTACGATTGGAAATTGGTTTAATCGGTGGCACCTAATCGATCTTAAGAGCTGAAAATAACCCAATGACTGACTATGAAAAAGACAGAATTATATGACTGTGTCCGTATATTCCGCTGCATGCCTATGTGTGTTATTTTTATTAAATGCTCAATCTTGATTATGTCTTGCTACATGTTATACGAACGTACACAACCAATTTCTCAGATTAAAATAATAATACTCACATATTAATAATTTATGCTCAAAATTTTATATTAAAATTATTATTATAGTATTATAATTACGTATCTCAAATACGTAACTTTTAATAAAACCGTACTAATTTTATCAAATTCACGTAACAAGAAAATCGTAACAAACTAATAGTACGTGCTACCTTCACCTTATTATCTAACCCATGTGCTGACCCCACCTTCTCTACTTACACACTCTACCTATAACCCTATAATCGTCCTTCATCTCCTTACACTAACCATCATTCACCTCACCATTATTACCCATCCTTATAACCGTCTCCCTCATAAGTAAAATCCCCATTTCACCATTAAAACTCAAAAACTCAAACACCTTGAACTAAAATCCGTTATCTCATAACCGACATCATGCCACCCATTTCTGCTAGACGATCAACCCGTAACAAACCACGTTCTCCAAAAACTCCGACACCCACACCCTCACCACCACCTTCGCCTGAACCAATCACTACCGCGATTCCCAAATCCGAGACATGCAAAAGAAGAAAAATGGATAAAGGAAAAGCGGTCGTCGAAGAGGAGTTTTCCGAATTTTCTCATCAACCCCGTGTTCTACTTCGTGATGCCTCCGATGAAGCCACTCGGGAAGCATTAGAGAAAGTTCGTATGACCAAAAGTGAAGGTATGATGATTGAACGTTTACTTCTATACTCTATTCACGCGGGTCGGTTCTATCCGACTTCTTGGGTCGATGAGTCTAAATCTTTGCAATTCTTCAAAGATTTCTTGATCTTTCAGAGTTGGGTATACATTAGCAACTTTTCTGGTCTAACCTTTCCTATAGAGTTGGTCCAATTTTTTGCTTTTGTCAAACTGGTTAATGAACAGTTGCATGCGATTGTGAATGGGAAAGATTTGGTGTTGGGTATTAAGGATGTATGTCGGGTGTTTAGACTTAAGAATGAGGGATTAAATCTTGATCCGAGTAAAGAATGGTCTGTTGACAAGCTCTTTCGGTCCAAAACTTAAGTTCCTCATGCAACCGAAGTTAGTCCCCTGTTGACAAGCTCTTTCGGTCCAAAACTTAAGTTTTTCGTCAATTTTCTGTGGAACTCTGTTTTACCTCGTCGCGGGGGAAGGGATAAACTGAGTTGTTGTGAAGCGGTGGTGTTATATAACTGGTTAACGGGATCGAAAATTAACCTTGCCTCATTATTCTTTACAAGAATTGCTCATGTCTCGAGTATTCTTACTAAAGATCGACATTGTACTACCTTGGATATCCCATATGGAATGTGGATTTCCGCTCTCTTACTTGATATTGGTGTCGTAGATGTTGGTAGTTATGGGGTTGTTCCCCATGATCGCATGAACGACAAATTGATGAAGTTAATGGGATTGCTCGGGAGAGATGGTGTTTTGTTGTTTGGTCGTGAAAACGGTGATGAAAAGGGGAGTGGGAATCTGGAGGTTCTTGAAGGGAAAGTTGAAAAATTGTGTTCGGTTGTGGCTGGGCTAAAGGACACGAGGTCCGAGAATGATAATGGGTCGGGTGTGAATGGTGATATACGAGCTTGGATGGAAAAGGTTAACAATAGTCTCGTAAATCTTACCCGGGAAATAAAATTTGTGAAGGAGGAGATAATCGGGGTAAGTGATCGTCATCAATTTTTGACGACTCAAGGGGGTGCATTGGTACAAGATAGCCGCGGGTTACGGGAAGACGGAGCTAAGTGTCTAGAGGCGGTAAAAGCTCTAAGTCTTAAGGTTCTAAATTTTGAGCGTGCCATTGATGCTCAAGGACGCAATGTGGCGAGTTGTCTTGACCGTCTTGATTCGTTGGAATATCGTACCCGTCCGGAGTTCGTTAATCCTCAAATCATTCGTCATCCCGCATAATTTCGATTACTGTTTTAAGAACTAACCCTTGTTTTGCAGATTTGGGCTCGGTTTGTGGAGTGCATTCGTTTGGGTCGTGTGGTGGTGTCTAGCCTCATTAGCCCAATTCCTTCCTTTTGCCTTCAATACCTTTCCTTAAACAATTAGCCTTGTTACCTTTCCTTTTGCATTCGTTTCTGGCCCATTTTCATTATACCCTAATTCGGCCCAGATGGCTTTGTGTTAAACTCTTGCTTTCCTCTACTTTCGGCCCATTACGACATTATGTTACTACTTTCAGCCCAAGTGGCGTATGTTCTTAAATTCGGCCCATTAGGCTTTACAACTCATATTCGGCCCATTTGGCATTGTAGTATATGGTTGTGTGTCGTATTTCCGTTCGTATTTCGTGTTTGCATGATTTTAATAACGTTTGAGTGTTTGATTTAGAATTGCATGCTTAGGTTTGTTTCGTAGTATATCATTCTAGTCGTTTTATGTCTTTGTTTCCGTCTTTTCAATGATGTCAAGAGGGGGAAAGGAATGCGAGCTAGATTACGAATTTGCCTAAGATTGCTCCTTATCGTAACGTATTGTCCCTCAAAGTTCTTTTTTAGTAATTGGTTTAGTCTAAAAATAGAAACCCTAGTTGATCTATATTTTAAAAGACCAATATTATGTTGAGGGGGAACGTTACTACATTACACTTAGACACAATTCTAGGTAAGACTTGCCATCATTAAAAAGGGGGAATTTGTTGAGTAATATATTCTATATGATTAATATATTGTTTTATGTTTTAATAATGACAAGTCTAAGATAATTATGCTTTATATGCATATGCGTGTAATCGTGCGTTTAAGTGTACAGTTAATTATAGAGCGAAGATCATAGTGTAACAAAGTATAATTCAATCGAAGAATTAAAGAAAGGTCAAGCTCATGTTAAGTGTCGAGTCTTTTTGAAGATTTACAAGACACAAGTGTTATTACAATATCAAGAGTTCTTAAGTTATGGATCATTCCTATAACTATCGAAGAAATGAGATTTGCGTAATATAAGTCAAAGCATAAAGATTTATGCGTGCTATTAATATATGATTATATATTAATTTAGTAATCTTATAAACGGTTTTAAAATAGAAATATTCTTTAGTTAACAAGAATTAAAATATTTATCTTATGAGGTAAATATTAATTCTAAAATACTAAGGATTTTATTTTAACCGTTATTGTCAAAGTTCAATACCTAGAGAAACGTACTTCGAGAAATATGTCTCGAAGAACGTGTTATGTACGTTGGGAATCGTGCATAGAGAGGCGTGCTACACGTTTCTTTTTATACGAATCCTAATGCGTTTCATATTATCTTTATGGTTAATTAAATAAATTAAGATATTTATTTAATCTACTTAAAGATTAACTAGGATTTGAATAAGAATATAATTTATTATATTATTGACAAGAATTAGGATTTGATTCAAAGTAGGATTCTATATTTTATGGTATAGGGATGTTTCCTAAATCAAATAAGATTATGGAAATATTATCTTATATATGTCTTAATTTAATAATATTCTATTAGAGTCCTTTCCTAATTCATATAAGATTAAGTTTTAAATATTACCTAGAATTAGTATTCTAGATAAAGTAATATTCCTAAACTATCTAGGGTTCAACCTAGATCTAAATTAGTATATAAGCTCTCAAATATCACACGCCTAATGTACATTCACGAAAATCAAGCCTCACGCAAATCGAGAAGAACCAACGAACGTAGTCTCTCACACGTTTCGTTTTCTGTGCAATCATTGTCAAATCGCGTAATCGAGACTACAAGCATTGAAGAATATTTTCATACATCCAAGATCATCAATACAAGAAGTTGTTGAAAAGTTTATCTTACTTACTTAAGATAGATTCGAGTATTTAACGGTACTCATTGTAAGCAAGTATTTCACGGTACTTGTCGTAGCTAGGTATTTTACGGTATCTAGATTGAGTTACAACTAACATCAAAGTTGTACGAGTTGGGTTGATAAAATTGTAATCCGGAGAAGTACTAATTTTATTAATCGAGAATAGTGGACGTAGGTTTCGATTTGTGAAACTGAACCACTTCAAAAGATCGTGTCTCCTTATTTTATCGTTCATACTCGTTACTTGCTATTCACTACTACAAAAGTTGCTTACTACATAGGATGTTTTGACTAATAGACATAGGTTTTTGAACCGATGTAGAGTTCGGTTATGTCCATTAGTTTGTAATAGACATAGGTTGTACAACCGATGTGCATTACTCTAATGGACATCGGATTTTTCGAAAATCCTATGTCTATTGCTTTTTATGGACAACGGACTTTCGTAAAATCCCATGTCTAATATGTAAAAATCCTATGTCCATTAATGTCATTTACATTAGTTTTTCCTTAAAAATAATCCTATGTCTATTGTTGATTTTTACATCAGACTTTCGTTTAAATCCCATGTCTATTGCTGTTATATACATCAGTTTTTTACAAAATCCCATGTCATTACATATTACGACAATTGGAATTGCGTGCTTTTGCTAATGCTAATAATGCCCAAAAGTGTGATTGTACCAAAACGGAGGCCATTCATTACACTTTACGACAACAAAGGTCGTTCGTAATACATTGTTTCATCAATACAAAAACGAACCAAACAAAGGTCGTTCGTCATACGTACAATAATTCATACAACATAAATACCTTGTCCCTCTATTCTTCCTTCATGTCGAGATAAATAACGTAACGCTACTACGATGGTTGCTACTGCTGCTACTGTGTGTTGCTGCTACTACTGTTGTTTGTTGCTGGTGTTGTTGCTTGTTGTTGCTTCTGCTGCTGGTTGCTGCAGGTTCTTGCTGCTGATTGCTGGCTGCTACTGCTACCGACTCTGATGCCCACTGCCCACTGCCCACTTAAATAATGAGCAAACTTTGATGTCCCAAGTAGTATCAACATTCCAATCAAAGAATGATATTAAGGGACCAACTTACATTTTTTTATCCTTGAAAGCGATATTTGATTATTTTTGCCAGTGAATCGCCTATCGACATAAACTTGCTTGATGAAATCCCGAAGTTTTTGGATGTTACTGCAAACATGAACAAAAATATAACTATTAGCTTAATGTGGTAAACCAACTTCCCAAAAAAGATAACATGAAAGAAATGTTTACATCCATATAGCCTTATATATGAACTGAACTCTAAATTGGGAGTCTGAGAGTACAACTCACATAAGACTTGATGGACAGTTAATCTTTCTGAAGGTTCCAAACATACCATCTTTCTGATAAGGTGGTCTTTGCTTCAATAGGAATCTAGCAAAAACATGACCAAAGTTCTAATATGTGGTCTTTGCTTCAATAGCTTATAAATTTAGAAAGTATGGAGTGAACACTAGGAAGCCATGCTTTCAATATTTGACTACAGATTAATCGTGTGTCACGACTATACTAATAATACTTACCTACAACACTTTGTGAATTCCCATGCTGCTCAAACTAAGACTTATCTGTTCTTTAAATGTGAATTCTATTGGATTCTTGCTTGTCTTCATATTCCAGGAAGAAGTAACGATGCTTGGGTTGAATTGAACTGGATAAGCACTTTCGAGTCAATAGTGGGGCAGTCTTGTAGGCTGGCTCGACTGAAAGGACATCATTCTAATTTGCAGGGTAGTTTCAGAGAGTTGTGTCAACAAATTAAGTGATATATTCGGACTTGTACCATTCCCTGTGTGTCCCCGGCCTTTTGTGTGTTCCTGTGGTAATAGACAAATAGTTTGAGGTTGAGCTTTCCTGAGTAAGATAAGTAGGCAAGTGTTTTTGTGAAATGTCGTTTGTTCCACATTGATTAGATTAGAAAAGTTGGGTATATATATTACATGCCCTATATGAATATCATCAAGTACTACTGTACTAGTAATTTAGGATGTTGGTTCAAGTAAGATCAATAGTATGTATAAGACTTATACAGCAACACAACATGTTTCTGGTATATCTCCCTTCTCCATATATTTCAAACTCAAATACAAAGTCTTCCATTATCAGTTTACTGACCTCATCAAAGTCAAAGAGATTTGGGTTTGTACCAATTAAGTATTTCTGTTGTTCAAATTAGTGTCATCATCATTGTTTTCAAAGTATTTCATCTATTTCATATGTCACTTGTTTTTCTCCTAAAAAAGTCCAATAAGGCTAACTGAAAGAATAGAAGTCATTGGAAAAACATGATTTACTGTACTTACTTGGCTGCAGCCATTCATTTACTTTGGAATGAGAGGAATAAGAGGAATAAGAGGGAAAACATTGCACAAAGGGAAAACATAACAGTATAGCACAACTGACCATTTGTATAGAACAGAATTCCATTACATCCTGAAGCTCTTGTCCCTGCTGTACCTTAAACAATAATATACAACCCAACACATTAAACAACTTGATCGCATTCTTTGGACACAAACCTGAAAACTAACTCAATAATCTACTTCAGCTAATAAACGGGTTACCTCATGTATAGTACGTTCATCAGATTGCCCTAATCTCGACCGGTCTACCTCCTATGTCAAAATAAACCAAAACCATCGTCAAAACCCCTAACATTTTTACAACGAAACCCTAATTTACCACAATGCAAACAACAATCTAACAACTTTTGTTCCTGTTGTTGCTACTGCTACCATAAAAGGTAGACCCAGAAAGCTTATGAATACAAAAGCCTAATTTCAGCAATCAAAAGCCCTAATTTCATCGATAGAAAACCGTAATCTCAAACAACTTGCATCAATATCAAATCGCAGAAAAACTGAGAAACAAATTCTAGCACATTATTATATTTACGCAGATGAAAAACAAACAAATCAACTAAAAAATGATAAATTTAATGAAAAGATTTACCTCATAAACAAGGCGATGAAGCCCGGACATCAATGTCTTATGAAAACGAGAAGACTTTAGAAGAGAGGTTAACTAGAAAAGGTGGTGACGACAACGGGGGCAGAACGAAACAAGAGAAGGAGAAAAGAAACGAATAAAAGGAAGAGAGACGGTGGCCGGAGGCAGGGAGAGTGAGTACAGGTTTTGGGGGTTAGGGTTTGGTAATTATTTTAGAAAACAAGAGAGCTAGGCAAGTGAGATAGGTAGACTGCTGATCTATTTTGAGCGCAAATGTGTGAGAGTGTTTCTATTAAAAAAAATGAAATGCAATGGACATGGGTTGTGTGAAAAATTCGATGTAAATAAGCAGACAATGGACATGGGTTTTACAAAAATCCGATGTTCATTAATATCATCACTCATGGACATGGGTTGTAAAAAACAACCGATGTAAATAAGTTTATAAGGACATCGGATTTTTTAAAGAACCTATGTGCATTATTTACTACATCGGATTTTTAAAAAACCCATGTCCATTCACTGATGTAGTAAGCGTGTTTTGTAGTAGTGATTACTTCATCACAACAACTCACATCGAAGAAGAATCGAAAAAGTTGGCATACTCAATTCAACCCCCCCCCCCCCCCCCCCCTTCTTGAGTATATCTAGGTTAATAGACTCTTCAATCATTTAGAGGTGCCTCTTCCAGACCAGAGCAGCTCCCTTAGACCTCAGGTTATACTCTGTATAAAGTATACTCTGGTCCAGCTTAAAATGTTGCTTTGCCTTTATATTTTTATAACCTAAGTTTAAAATGTTGTCTTGCCTTTTTATTTTTACCTAAGTTTAATAATCTAAGTCTTATAATTGCAAACCTTGGTGCATTTAAAGTCAATTATTGAGTCTTTTTAAAGGGAGAAAGTTTTATCACCTATTCTCTGGACCAGAATTTGCTTATCCTAGTAGACTGACCTAAAGAGGAAATCTGCACTGATCGCAGGAGAACCTAAGTCAAAGCCTGGCACCTCAGTATAGGGATGGGTATCTAAAACACCAGGCCAGCACATACACCAAAGCAGCGATGGCCAAAACACAACGAAACATGCATGTACAAAATAAAAAAGCCAGAAAAACGACAGAAAAACCGACAAGTAAACAAAGCCCCATACAACCGGGAACCATATGATTCAAACAAAAGAACTGCCCAAGGCAGCCTAGAAACAGAATTGTTTTTACCGGTCCACCCGGACCAGCAGCAAAATTACAACAGTTAAAAAGCCCACGCAGGGGCACCAAAAGTTCAAGGCAAAATTTTTACGCCCATACCAGGGCCCAGCAACACAAGTTTTAAAAAGAACCTACTCATCAGGAGTAGGTTTAGCAACAGCAGCATCAACGTTGGTAGGGCCAGAGGTCACCTCCTCTCCGGCATCTTGGGACCCCACCACGCCTTCTTCTTCATCATCGTAAGAAATCAGGTCCATATTCAGCCCCTCGGGAAAGTCAGTAGCAAAGGTCTCCTCCAGAGCAGCTAAGTTCCAGGTGGTATGACTACCCTCCTGGAACTCCTTAACGCATTTAATCCGGGTCTCGGCAGCAGTATAAGCAACAGCTTCGATTAACGCTCTCTGTAGATCAGCCTTCTTCTGTTCCAGAGCCTCCACCTTCAACACCAGATCAGCCTCTGAGATCAAGGCCCTCTCTAGCTTAGAGTAAGTCGCGGCTAACTGGTTCTGGAAGGTCTCCTCCTGGGCCTTGAGCATCTCCTGGCCCACAGCCACATGCCGGCGAGAACGCTCAACAGCCTGCCGCAGATTTTCCCTCAGGGCCTCCTCCAAGCTCAACTTCTCTGATATCTCCCGCTCCTTCTTCGCCAGGGCCTCCTGCATCCTCTCCACTTCCTGCCTCCTCCTCAGGGCCTCAGACTGAGCCGCCTTCATACAGTGAAGTTCAGCCAACAGAGCCTCACTCTGACGTTTGGCACAAAGCGACAGCTCCAGGGCCTGGAAATTCAGACCAGGTCAAAAAAAAAAAGAGAGAGAAAAAGAAAAGAAAAAACTACCTCAAAAGAAACCTTGGCTGAATGTCTGATCAGATCTTTGAAAGGACGGGGTTCCATAATAGAGGCAGAGGTAGGAAAGAGCAGTGAGTCCAAGGCAGGCCAGAGGTTAGATTTGGACCCACCAAAACCCCCTGGGAATTCCAAATGCAGAGCAAGAGAAGACGAACCTTCCCCAGAGGATGGCCGAGGCAGACACTCAGGTATAACCTTAAAACCAGGGGTAGGATTCCCGATAAGGATTGTTAAAGGAGAAGGATCAACAAAAGAAGTCGCAGGAACAGATTCCTGGACCGAATCACCAGCATCCACTTCAATAGGGGCAGCCTTGGACCCAGCTCCAGCAGGGCTTCCCTCAACAGTATCCACCTTCTTCTTTTTTGAGGACTCCGCGTCCCCGGGAGTAAACCTCTTCCTCCGCAGCTGCATCACCCTGATCACGTCAACTCTGGGCTTGCCTGAAATAAAACATCAAATATCAGAACAGCCAGACCAAACAAAACCACCCAGAAAACAATCAAACAAGAAGCAGCACCGTACCTTCCTTCTTCACCACCAAGACAGCAGAATCCCGGACCAGCTTGGAGATTGTCCTCTCCTCGGTAGGAAGATCCAGGAGCTTGGCCTTCGAAGTAGGAGGATCCTCGGACTCAGGGAACCTGGCCAGGCTGTTCCCTGAGGAAACAAATGAACCATTAGAGAAAAGCAAACAGCAGAAGAAAACCAAACCAGAGAAATAGCCTAGAACATAAACCATACCTTCCACGGGTTGCCATTCAGAAAATATATAGTCTGGAGAGTAAGGAAGAGTGTCAATCTTGACGAAAATGAAACGAGTAAACCATTTACTGTCGTCAGGGGTGGTAGAAAAGACAATAGCAGAAGGCGTGCCATCAAGACCTCGAATGGTGCACTGAGAATGCCCCAAGGAGCGTGGGTTGAACCACTGGCCCAAGTCAGCCAGCCCAATGTTTAGCCCTCGCTCGCGGTTCAGAGCACAAATACTGAGTAAAATTCGCCATGCATGGGGGGCGACTTGGCACATGGCTAATCTAGTTAACTTCAAGAAATCAATGATAAGATCAGGAAACGGGAACCTCAAACCCAAGCGAAAGGGGTACTCATAGAAACAAGTCCACCCTTCCCTCGCAAAATCGGCTTTCTCACCAGCAAGGGGGAAGTGGTAGACCACCCCATCCGGAAAACCGAACCTCACCTTGATAAGGGAGCCATGAGACTCATTCAAAGCAGAATCGCAGAGGTATTTGGGAGCCAGAAGCTTCTGCGAAGGGAAGGGACCAGAGTAGTCCCCCGACGCAGAAGAAAACCCAAACGAACCAGCGGCAGGAGTAGTAACAGAGGAGCAGGGGGCAGATATGATAAATTTTGAAAGTAGCGGTGAAAGAAGTTTTTACTGCGAAAGTGATAAAAAGCAAGAAACACAAGAAGATGGTAAAGAGAGTAAGAAAGAAAGGAAAGTAAAAGTGGACGGTTAAAAAAGGGTATTTATAGAGGGTGAAATTTGAGAAGTAAATTCAATTTTGAAAGGTGAAGGGTTAAAGTGAAATGGTGATAAATGTTGAGGGGACAAGCAGTTAATGAGAAAGTGGGACAAGTGGGACAGGTGGGACGGCTGTTGCAGGAATTGCCCAACTACCCACGTAAATTCCAGAAGCACATTTAAAGGCAGAAGGAAATTCCAGCCCAATTAAAGCCAAGTCAGGCTGAAATTTGGGGGAAATTGTTTAGCCCAAAATCCGCCACCATGCTATTGGACCCAAAGAGAAGCCAAGGCATATGCAGCCCATCCACAAAGCAGATCACACGCATCAAGAAGAGAGACGTTGGAGTAGGAGAACAGGTCAAAACCCTAAAGGAGTATCCCCCTATACTCACTCCTATATCCCAGGACCAGAACAGAATCAGCTGACCAGGAGTCCAAAACTATAAAAAGAGAAACTAGGGCATTATTCAGGCATTCAATGCTCACGTTATAATTTTCTACTTACGCACACCATACTTGTACTTAGCTCAAAACAACGTTCGTCCTCGATATTAGTGAAAACTTGGTGGGATTCCGTTCCCCCCGCAGTTGTTTCCCTCATTGGGTTTTTCCGCGTCACCAAAAACCTCACGTGTCATTCTTTGTTCATTTTATTTTTTCCATTGATCTTTTACGTAAATCCGCATATTGGTTGGTACTTTGACCCGCATCACAAAAGACTTGACCCAGGTAGAAATTTTACCAAAACATACATCTAGCAAGATAATGCAGGATCACACATTTAAGACACAGATGCATAATTTAGAGAGGCAGCAAGCAGTAATGGGTGGAACATTCACTTAGTTCAACAACCCCTAAATTCACCTGACCTAAATGTGTTGGATTTGAGGGTTTTTCAGAGCAATCCAATCTCTACAGACACTGACCAACTTATACAAGCTGGATGAGCTTGTGGTAGCAGCAACTACATCATTTCAGGATTTAGAAGTGGCGAAGCTAAATTATGTGTTCATAACTTTGCAGGCATGCATGAATGAAGTCATAAAAATGAGAGGTTAAAATGACTACAAAGTACCACACGTGCACAAGAGTAAGTTAGTAAGGGCATGCATACTACCACAATATTTGGAGGCAGAAAAAACCATGGTTAAAGAAGGGATCACTTATATTCAAAATGTAGATAGTGTGGAAGTTATTAATTAAGGTGGTACAAAATGCATGTCTGAATTGGTAAATACAGTCATGCAAGAGTCGCCTTATGAAATTGATATGTGCAGCTAAGTAATTACGACACTCATCATCAACTATGGTGGGTTGATGTAATCATTTTGTGCAAGTTGAAATGAAGAGTACATCAACACCAACCATATTTTGTTAAGCAAGATTAACAGAGCATGAGAAAGATCAGAATGCAAGACAAGCAAGATCAGCATGCATGCAAGTAATTTTTTGAAGCAAAATAAGCAAGGTCCTATCCCGAGTTCATGTAGTTATCTGATGTTCATGTAGAATAAACAATAATAGTATTATCAACACTTATGTGCAGATTTATATTCCTCAACTTTCTCTTCAAAATCATCATAAGAATAAACAATAATAGTATTATCAACACTTACTATGTTGAATAAACATGGTAAATCCTCAAAAACTAGATCTGGAAATGAACAATCATCTTCAACATAGTACTTCAATAAATCGACCATTTGAAGTTATTGAAGAATATAAACGGAGAAAATGAGGTAAAAAGTCTCAGATTAATGTTAAGGGGTGAAAGATCTAAAGTAAGAGAGGAAAATAGACGGAGATTTTAAGGGAGGTAAAGGATTTTAGAGAGAGAGAGAGAGAGAGAGAGAGAGAGAGAGAGAGAGAGAGAGAGAGAGAGAGAGAGAGAATCTGAAAAATAGGGAAGATGAAGATTGGAACTGCAGATGAATGAACACGGAAAACAAAGAGTCTGACCATAGCTTTCACAAGAAGGGTCCAGAAGTAAAAAGAGTATGAAGGCGGGAGATTTTAGGGAGGTAAAGTATTTGAGAGAGAGAGAGAGAGAGAGATATAGATCTAAAAATGGGGAAGATGAAGATTGGAGCTGTTGATGAATGAACACGACAGACAAAGAGTCTGACTTTAGGGTTTCACAAGAAGGATCCAGAAGCACATAGAGTATGAAGGCGGAAGATTTTAGGGTTAAAGGATATTACTAATTGGGTTGGGTTGGGTTATTGGATTGGGTTAATATGTGGACTGATTAGGGTAGTTTAATTGTATATGGAGTGGGTAAGTGGGTTGGGTTATTGTTGAAAAAGTGGGCCAGGGAGTGACAATTGTTGTAAATAGCAAAACATAACCAAACCACTATGGTCATTTACTAGCCCAAAAAGTTATTTCTTCCATTCCATCAATTTTATACATTTGTTTTATTCACGTTTGTCAATATCCGTTTTCTTTTGTTAATATCTTTAGTTACATATTAATAAAAGTTATAAAACTTTGATATTCACAATGTACTCGCTAAAACAATTTAAACAAGATCTCATATGACTATTTTTTATATTATATATTAGAAGTTGTGTCGAAGATTCACTCGAGTTATGAATAATGCCCAAAAAGTGAAATGTATAAAGTTGATTGTAATGGAGGAATTATCAAATAAAGAAAGAGAGAAGAAAACGTGATTATCGTCAATAAGGAAAGAGAGAATAATAGACTGAATTGGAGGGAGTAAATTTTTGATAATAAACCCCAAATTAACCCAAAAAATAAACCATAATTTCAACCATCTTACCAAAAAAAATTAAAATGAATGATATCAAATTACTTACTTCTTCGTGAGATAATTAAGGATGACTGAAAACACGAGCTATCTTAACAAACTGAAGTGTGATGAGGGATGACTTAAGTGTGATAGATCTTGAAATGATAATGGGGGAGGGAGATGATGAAGATATGAGGGAGGAAGATGAGAATTGGGGAGGCAGTGATTTATGTTGGTTGAAAAGTTAGAATGTGTAAATGAGGTTTAAGGGTGATTTGGAGGGTTAATTATGGTAATTTGTTAATTTAGTTAGTAACCGAGTCAGAAATAATTGAAAATAAGTTCGGGAGCGAAATACGGTGTGAGTTGGGATATATAAACTCTAAGTTAGGAGGTATTTTGTAATATATTAAATACATAGTAGTAGTTTATAAGATACGGTAAATAATATATGTGGTTATTACTTATTAATACACGATGGTTGATTTTTGGTTTGGATCTCCCAAATCCCAATCCATATGGACACAATTACTTTTAGTTTCAAGCCAAAATAATAAATACCTTATTTTTTGACATTATTTTAAAAAAAGATTTGAAAATATCCCATAAAAAAATTGCTCGATATTTTTGTATCATAATTCAAAAAAAAAATTCCAATAAAATTGTGTATTCTTTTAAAAAAAAACAACAAATAGTTGAAGCATAGGAAGAAATCACAATTTTGTTAAGTCTTAATTTATTATTATTGTCCCACAATTTCTCTCATCCCCTCAAAAATTGTCCTCCATTCTCTCATCTCCTCAATCTATCTCCATCCTCTCTTCCCTTCTTCCCGAGTTCATTCAACTCGCTTCAACTCGCCCTTCCTTCCCCTGATCCAACTCAATCAAACCCTTTTTCTTCAATTACAACAATCTCAATTTATCAACGGTAATATTTCATCATCATCTACTCAAAATTTCATCTTCTTGTTACTCTTTTAGATCCGATTAATGTGTTAGAAATGCGGGATATTGCGCAAAGTTTAGGGATTTCGATTATGTTGTTGTTTGATTTCATTTCAATTGTTAAAATCTAGGGTTAGGGTTTTGATTTGGGGGAAATAGGGGGAAATTGACTGAATTAGACAGGATGTTGAATAAATTTATGAAAAGAGGGCATCGAAAAGGGTCGAAAGCCGATGAATTAGCTTTCCCGCCTAATAATCTAGCTTCTGGGGTTGTTGCGTCGTCGAATGTGGTTGTTAATCATGCTTCTCGTGTCGGGCCATCGGGTCCGGGTGGTCCGGGAGGTGGTCAACCCCCTGGGAGTGGTCCCGGTGGGGTGATCGTTCCCGTGTTACCTGGTTCCGGTGCCATTGAGTCTTTGCCTTTGTTTAAAGATGTGCCTGCTACGGAAAGGCACACATTGTTTATAAGAAAGCTGCAAATTTGTTGTCACACTTTCGATTTCATGGATACGTTGAAATCGGTTAGGGAGAAAGAGATTAAGAGGCAGACATTGATGGAGTTAATCGAGTTTATTCAATCTGGGTCGGGTAAGATCCATGAGAGTATTCAGGAGGAGATGGTTAAGATGGTTTCGATAAATATTTTCCGGTCTTTACCCCCTACGGCCCATGAGAATACAGGGGTTGAGGCTACTGATCCTGAAGAGGAGGAGCCCTACCTTGAGCCGTCGTGGCCTCATTTGCAGCTTGTTTACGAGCTTTTATTGAGATATATCGTATCTCAGGATACCGATACCAAGGTTGCTAAGCGATACATTGATCACTCGTTTGTGTTAAAGCTTTTGGATTTGTTTGATTCGGAGGATCCTAGGGAGAGGGAGTATTTGAAGACTATTTTACATAGGATATATGGGAAGTTTATGGTGCATAGGCCGTTTATTAGAAAAGCCATTAACAATATCTTTTATCGGTTTGTATATGAGACCGAGAGACATAGTGGCATTGCTGAGCTCTTGGAGATTCTTGGAAGTATCATTAATGGGTTTGCTCTTCCGATGAAAGAAGAGCATAAGTTGTTCCTTGTCCGCGCCCTTATACCATTACATAAGCCGAAGCCAGTTGGGTTGTATCATCAGCAATTGTCATACTGTATTACGCAGTTTGTTGAAAAGGATTTCAAGTTGGCGGATACGGTGATCAGGGGATTGTTGAAATACTGGCCACTCACCAACTGCCAAAAGGAAGTCCTTTTTCTCGGGGAATTAGAAGAAGTTTTAGAGGCTACACAAGGCGCTGAATTCCAGCGTTGTATGGTCCCTCTTTTCCGACAAATAGCTCGCTGCCTTAATAATCCTCATTTTCAGGTGTGTGACTTTGGTTGTAATTTTTGTTTTACACCGTTTCACGCTTCAACATTTCAAGAATGCATTTTATTTCATTTAATGACGATTCATGGTGAATTCAGTTGGCACACACACTTATATTTGTTTAGGTTTCGTCACAAGTAGCTATTTGTTAATTTCCATGCTGTTTGAGCTGTATGTTATGAGTAAATCAAACATGAGCTCTTGACATTGTGGTGAATGTAGGTCATGCTCATTACGTGTGCCTTATTGTCATTCTGAAGTCTGAACTAATAACTTAAGTGTACATGCTCAGTAATTTTGTGTATAATTCAGAATATCTGTTTGAAGAAATAATGTATGTAAATAAATTAGATTGTGCCAAAGAAAGCACTATGACATGATTTTTGGTAATAACGTAAGTGTACATTCTCAATAATTTTTGTGTATAATTCGTCAAAAGTAGCTATTTGTTAACTTCCATGCTGTATAAGAGTAGTGTTTGAAGAAGTAAGGTTTGTAAACCAAACACGAGCTCAGGAAATTTTGTAGCGTAATGCCTGTCTTCAAGATGTTTGTTTCCTAGTGGACCACTACAACTGGGCATTGTTGTTTAATGTCAAGTTATTCTTCTTTCTAATCTAACGGAGATTTGCAATAACTTTTATAATATCTGTTGTCCTTCGTTATTGAGATCTTGCTTGTGATTAGTTTATCGTGTATATTAATGTGTCAACCTTCTGGAAACAGACGATGTATTTATTGCGCCAGCTTGATTGAGAAGAATTTTTTTTAGCCTGTTTGACTTAGTTATAGTGTTATACTTCCTCTTTTGCTGCATTTTGTTCATATACTGGCTCTCCTGATATCGTAATTTTGCATTTCCTTCATTGTTGTGGATTAATTTGTTGGCTAATTGTAAAACTTAATGTTTTAACCAGTTCATTTTTCTTGTTTTTCTTCTTGTACATTTATATATTTCTTCTGTGTTTATAACTCTTTTAAGGCAATGGTCTATGTTAGTAAGCAGATGGAGGTTGTATAAGCAGTCTGCTCTTCGAAAGTCAGAAGTTCTTATTTTGAAAACACACTTGTGGAATTGAAAGTGAAGTAAAATAGTTGTCTTTTCTTCTAATATCTGATCATGTGGAGTAAGCTAACGTTGGCAAATCATGTGGGGTGCAAGATTGTTTGTTTGCATTTGATGATTTATATGCATATTAGTAGTCTCACTTTCGGAGGGTGGAAAGATTTTGAAAAATTGCGAGCAGTGTATATTTATGTGACCCAAAAGCTGAAACAGACGAGTTGAAACTTTGAATCTTATTTGTTTTTTCAATAAATTATTTTCCAAAGCTGTGTTCAGTTGTTCACCCACAGAATTAAGCCCTGATATAACTTTCTCCGTTTTTATATAGTTGACTAAGGGCTATAAGCCTATAAGGCTATTCACCTGATCGAAATTCTCCTACTTTGATCTTAGTTCACTGACTATGAATTTTTAAAGGTGCAGATGAAATTGTTGTTTAATCATCTAATCTCCTAACTTTAACAGATGTTGGATGTTTCTCCTGACTGCTTCTAACATTGTGGCATAGTAGACATATTTACATATCCTATCATCTTGCTGCTTCCCTAGGTTTCATTAACTGGAACATATCTAGTTTTTTTTGTGCACAATAATGAATGGAGCAGGACCTGTGTAACCTGCCATGAGTGTAAGGTGGAGACTGGAGTTTGAGTTTCGTAATGGGCTGCGCTTGATGAGATTAATTTGTGTATTTGGCTTTTTCTGAGCTCAAGTTGGACATTGATTTGAATTTTGTGGGTGTATTACATAATATGCATCCCCGGGCACCTGGTGTGCTGTAGCTCTCTATTTTTTCTGCAGATTAGCTAAGTCAGACAGGGACTTCTTCCTGTAGAGCTCTAATGTTAGGGCTGCACGGGTTTGAACATGGACTATATGAACGCACTCATAACCTGTACAAGTTGCCAACTTAATTGAATTAATGCATACTGCATTACTGCTCCTCAAACTTGCCAGGTTTCTTTCAGAAATATCACACGTGTTAGTTATTTGAGTCAGTAGCTTCTGTAGGCTTAAAATGAAGATGCAGAGTTGCTTTATTTGGATTAATTGTCTGCCACAGTTTACAGTGAGATTCTTGATTCTGACATTAAAATTTGGACCACCTGAGCCTCAGTTTTTGACCAAATGAACAATTGTGTATGGCTGACTGTTGACCACTCATGAAGTCATGGCTTGCAATTAAATATTTGTGTCAGTAAACTTTGAAGAAACCTGATTTGATGAAATGATATTCTTCGAGCACTACGAGATGATCTTTGGTAATATTCAGTTAGTGTATAGCTAAAACACCTTTAGGTTTTAATTCTTAGGGCGTTGAGTGGATTGAGGATCATTGTTACACGGTAATGAAGATCAAATCAAAACAAAGGTGATTGTGAGGGAAGTGATGGTGGGGAGGGATAATGAATGGTGAAGGTAAAATCAAGGATTGTTAAAGGGGTAATTGTTGCTCTCATATAAACCTTGGGGGAGAGATGGATAACTATTACCCTCCTTTATGGTATAGGTGTTACCCTCTCATCATCTCTTAACTCTATTATATCCTCTGCCACCCTACGTTCCATTCTCCTCCGTCTTATCTTCCATTGCCCCAGTTACAGTCAACCTCCATCTCCTATAGCAAACCTTCAATAATTATCATGGTAGATAGTTTCACAAAATTTAAATCTTAAACATATCATAGAAGAAAATGCACCTGACAAAGTCTTTAGTAAACTCAGTACAAGTAAACTCTAGAAAAAGTCAAGGTCTGAGCTTTTTGTACATGTGATATTCCGTATATCTTCTTGGGTAGAAGACATTTTTTCTACTTTCATGTTGACATTTGTGCGTTAGTTGTATTCTTTGCAAATGGTTCATTTGAGCGGATAGTGTTTATATTATGCTTTCCAGGTTGAATAGGGTTCGTGTCTGTCCATGCTGTGTGATTATCAGTCATTCTGAGTGGTCCAGGACTCAGGTCGGGTCATTCATCATGTATGGGCATCAGAATAAGGCTTTTGTCATTATGGGAACAAAAGTGGGTGTAATTTTACATTAGTTATTCTGGATCTTTTCTTATTTGTTGTCACATTCGGGACTAGTCAATATTGGATTAAGCAAAGTTCTGAACACCCAAGGTCAGGTATGGTTCTGGGTTATTCTGTTCAGGTCTCAGGTCTCAGGTCTCAGGTCTCAGGTCTAATTGTGTGGTATTTCCAGCATATTGTTTTCCTTCTTGTGAGTCCTTGTGACCTCGTAAAGTTTGTCTAGTCAATTGAGGCCTTGAGGGTTGTTTCTCAATTCTCACATATTGCTTTGTTTGCTTCGAAGGTCCTTGATACTGATAATGACTCTCTTTATCTGTCACGTTGTCGTCTGTTGTGCACTTCATAGACGAATGAGTATTTTTGTGGCATTGCAGGTAGCAGAACGAGCACTCTTCTTATGGAATAATGAGCACATAGTGAGTTTAATCGCCCAAAATCGGAATGTGATTCTACCCATAATTTTCGAGGCACTTGAGAAGAATATACAGTCTCATTGGAACCAGGCTGTCCACGGGCTTACTGTGAATGTCCGAAAAATGTTCTTAGAAATGGATGTTGAACTATTTGAAGAGTGCCAGAAGCATTACGAGGATAAACAGGCAAAAGCAAGTGAGGTAGAAGAACAACGGTTATTGGCGTGGAAAAGACTTGGCGATATGGCAGGAGAAGATATGGATACAAATTAAAGACCCTATCAATCGATCATCAATGTTGGGATCCGTCCCTGGGAAGAAGAAGAAGAAGAAGAGGGATTCGGTTGATCTTGTGTTATAATTCGTTTTGGTGTTCTTTCCTCCATGTTCACTTCCCTCAAAATTTTTGCTCTCGTTGGGTTTTTACTTTTTCTTCAAATTTCATTCTGGCCACCAAAAGTCGAGGAAATCAGTGATTAAATGTAATTTATTTTGTATCAAAAATACGCAGATTAAGAATGATGTTTCGAAATTAGATTTGTTGTTTCGGGATGAAGGTGATTTTTCGTACCTGAACCGAATTGGCAGATAAGGATATGTTATTGTTTAGTTTGTATGTGTCTTCATATATGTCAAATTGTCAATCGGCTGGTGAATTCACGGTGCATCTCTTGTTTCACAAATTCAGTGACGGTAATATCCGTCGCAAGCTTGTGACGGGTCAAATAAAGCTCATTTGATGAGATAAAGACAAAGCATTTGTGATTCCTTATACACTTTTATTATATTGCTCTTGTTTTGCTCTAGACCCCCACAAAAACAAAATCAATATATATAATTAAAGGAGGCTTTTTTCGAGCGAGGTGTAGTCTCCACCTTTTACAAAACACTATATTTATAAATAATAATTTATTTGTAATTTTTCTATTAGAATTAGAAAATAATAAAATAATAAATTATTTACAATTTTTCTATTAGAATTAGAAAATTATAAAATAGTTGATTAAATAATAATTTATTTATAATTTTCCTATTAGAATTAGAAAATAAAAAAATAAAAAATTATTTACAATTTTTCTATTAGAATTAGAAAAATTAAAAATAGTTAATTATTTACAATTTTCTTATTATATTTAGAACACGATTATTCTTTAAGATTTGGATATTGTTAAAGGTTATTAATTTTATTCAACGTTTTTACTAAAAATGAAATTGGAAATGAATTAGAAAATAATTTATTATTTACAATTTTCCTATAAGACTTAGAATATTATTTTTATATTATAATTAGAAGAATTAAAAATAGTTAATTATTTACAATTATCCTATTATATTTAGAACACTATTATTCTTTAAGATTTGGATATGTAATTTTATTCAACGTTTTTATTGAAATTGGGAAATGAATTAGAAAATAATTTATTATTTACAATTTTCCTATATGACTTATAATATTATTTCTTAATATTTATATACTTACTATTTCAGGTTATTAACTTTATTCAACTTTTCTATTAAAAATGAATATGGGAATGCGGAAGAAAGAACTGACTCAATTTGTCTTCGTCTTAACATAAAAATGGGTAAAAAATAATCCCACATTGGGATATGAGACAAATATGCTAAAATGTCTACAAGTTAGGGTTGTTAAGAGATACGGATAATTTTGTTGGTCAAATTGGATAGTTAGCTGAGAAGGGTGCGACGAATACCTAAATGATGTAGAAAAATGATACGTATGTACTAAGTCAATGATTAGAACTGCAGAAAAAGTAGGTAGATAAATTTATTTCAATGTTGATGCAGAAAAAATCTCTGAAATAACATGTATATATATACTCAATTTTGATTGTTGTAGGGTGAGGGTTGACTTTATATTGGATGTGTCTATTTTTTTTTTTTTTGAACAGTAGAGGTAAATAGGTCTTCAGGGAGGAGGTAAGTCTTGGGGGTAAGGGTACTATCTGATGTTGAAAAGTGTAACTTGAGTAATATAAATAAATGTCCGCAGACGGGGGATTTCAGGGACACATTTTACAATTGATTTTGATGGTTAAGTTGGTCAGGTGGGTGAGAAGGCCAGAGTACTCGATGAGTATGATTACTCTATGACATTTACGAGTGTGATTTAAGAGATAGAAAAATATATTCATATGTGGGGATGAGCTGTTTAGGAATATGGATATAGTTAAGGTTGATTCTGAATGATTTAGTTGGTTAGTCGGGTGGAAAAGGGTTGAATATAGAAAAAAGTGGCCACGTAACGTGAGATATTGATTGGAGTAGGTAAACAAATACCATTTATTTGAAACGGTGTATTATATGAAAATAAGAATCGACAAATAGTATAAATATAGGCTAAAAACGTTTAAAATATCATGTGTATAAACTTAATTATTTTGTTTCTTTGTTAGACACAAAACTAAACATGTATGAAAATAAGAATCAACAAATAGTATAAATATAGGCGAGAAGGGTACGACGAATACCTAAATGGTGATACGTATGTACTAAGAGAATGATTAGAACAACTAAGAAAGTAGGTAAACAAATTTATTTCAAAGTTTTCTTTTCTGAATAATAGAAGAACAAATGCTTTGAAAATAGGTTAAAAATCTCTGAAGTAACACGTATGTATACTCAATTTTAATCGTTAGAGGGTGGGGCTTGATTTTACATTGGGCGTGTTTATTTTTTTAGGGGTGGGGTAGATTTGTTTGAGAGAGGAGGTAAGTGTCTTGGTGGTAGGGTTACTCTCCTACGTTGAATATTGTGATTTGAGTAGTACAAGTAAATGATGGTAGGTTGAGATTCTCAAGGATACATTTTACAACTGATTTTTATGGTTAGGTTGGTTATGTGGATGAAAAGGGTACTCGACGAGTCGACGGGTAGGATTACTCACGGACAAAACGAGTGTGAAATAGAATATATTCATAACTGTGATTGAGTTGTTTAGGCATAATAATATGGTTAAGGTTGATTCTGATAGGTTTTGTTGATTAAATTTAGAAAGTTATATCCTTTAATATTTGTATACGTTTTTTTATTATTTTTTTTTTTTTAACTTTTTTCCAACTTTTCTTATAAACATGAAGATGAGAAATGGGAGGAAAAAACTAACTCATTTAGTTTTCCTTAAAACAAAACTCCGTCTTAACATTATAACCGTTCAAAAGACGTCAAAAATCTGTTACTTTTCTTCATGCATCATGCTCTTATCTTATCCATATTATTTAACCCTTCTTAATCTTAAAATGGATATCACCCACTTAATTAAAAATTTGTGGAACTAATAAGGGATAATATTTGGGTATATAAATCTATACAAATTCCTGCCTAGAAGAAACGTCTACGACCAACACACATTCGACCAATTTAATTAAGAGAAACATCATCATTATTGTTGGTACAAGAGCAACACTATTATTCATGTGAATATTACATACTTTCGTACTCAACAATGCGAAAGAAATGAAATTTTTTAATTAAAAAAATGTCAAATATATTATACATAAGATAAATTCAAAAATATTATGATTTAAGAATCATATATAATAACAACATACACCACATTGATGATGTAGGTGGGTTAAGTCGAATAATTGTGTGGATGAGAATAAATTTAAGTGGTTATTGGAGAGTATTCGTAAACAATAAAGTAATGTAAAATGAAAGGTAGCTTCGAGACGCATATAGTACATCGACAAAAGATAGTTTTTTTAGTCATAACTGCAGGATAATAGTTTATATTCTGTATTATTGTTATTCTTTTTTCTGTATATTTTCAACTCATTCTTTAAAAACAAAACTGCAGGATAATAGTTTTTTTAGTCATAACTGCGGCGATTGATTTAACACTAGATGTGTCAATTTTTTGAAGGGGTAAGATAGGTCATGAAGAAGGATTTAAGTGTCATGATACGTAGGATTTGTTTTTGACGTTTAAGAGTGTAATTTAAGTAGTACAAACAAATGTCAATAGCTTTCAATTGTTCAGCGATACTTTTTGACAAATGCTTAAATGGTGTGGAAAAGGGTAGTAAGGCAATGATAGAAAAACTGAGAAAATAATTAGAAGAATTTCATTCAAGTTTGTATAATGTAGAAAAGACAGATGCACATATGTTCTAAAAATAGGTTAAAAAACTTTTAAATATCATGTATTTATACTCATGATGGGAATTGATTTTACAATGGATATATGTGTCTATTTTTTTAGGGGTGGAGGTATATAGGGCTTGAAGTAGGAGGTAAGTGTTTTTAGGATATGGCTACTTTTCGATATTTAAGAGTGACTTTGAATTGTGAACCGTTGCATGTGTTATTCGAAGGGTAAAAGCATTGGTTTGATGGTTATTTCGTGTTGTACTGAAGATGGTTGTGGCTAGTTGGGTGGTTATATGTATCTCAGATTTAACACGATGTACGCATGATAGGTGTATGGATGATGGTAGCATTAATGACATCAATGAATATAAATAAGATAATTTTATTAACAAAATATCACATTTATAGAATGAACTAATACTGTTTTTATATCAAGAATAAAAAAAATCTTGTGATTTATTTTTGATTTATATGGTGAAAATTTTTATGAATATCACAAACTAATATAGTATCCGTGCATCGCACGGGCAAAAAAACTAGTACAAAAACAAGAGAAACATGAAAATTGTGAGTGTACCAACTCTAAGAAGATCAGTAACCTTTATTTCCTCTTTTACCTAACATTATTTCATTAAAATGCACAATATCGCCCCAATGGATCCAACCCATATTTGTTTCTTATTTCACAAAATTAGGGGCGACAAGAATGTGGTAATGTGTGAAGGAAAATAAGCCGATAAATATTTAGGGTCACAATTTATGATGACATAAAAATCAGATAAATCAGGAATAAAGTAAAATGTGAACCGTATCTAAAGACTACTTAAGAAAGAAAATGACATACCTTAGAAATAAAGTAAAATGTATGCCTTATTTAAAAAAGACGTCGGAAAGAAAATGTTACACCTTAGTGTAAGACAAGAAGTATTACTCAAAACTCAAAAGAACAATGAATCAAGATTTGTGAGTAGAGTTATTGATGGATCATTTGTCCATTAAGCCCAGCAAGTGAAAGAAACGAGTACTATCGAGATGAAATAACATACTCTCAAAAATTTATAAAACCAATCGATCAACTCGTTTTAGATTCATTAAACCGCTCATTTATCAATTAAAAATCCCAAATTGATGGTCTTATATTCTCTCTTAGTTTTTTTGGGTGAGTATTCTCTTCTGGTTGCTCACTCTTAATATGGGGATATTCATTTTAAAATTTAAAACAAGCTAAAAATCAGCAAATTAGAATTTAGATAAATGAGATACACTTTTTCTTAATTTCTAGACATATGATGTTTATCTAATCATGACTCTCAACTATACAATTTAACTCATTTTGAGTTTAGAAGGACATGTCGTTTTAAACAGGAAATTGTAAATAATAGATCTAGCAAATGAGTCAACAGGGCCACGTTCAAGTCAGGTTAGTTTGGGCCGGGTCAATTTTAGATTTGTAAGTGTGTGGTCATGTTGGCTGGATTATTTGGTCGTTCAAATCATTTATAACTGAACTATTAAGGGGATGTTTGGTTGGAGGAGTTGGAATGGATTTAATTTATTTTAGTGTTTGGTTGAGCCATTTTGGAATGGAGTTAGAATTCGGATAGATTCTAAATGGGGCATGCTAAAGATCGTCGACAAATTACTAATTATCGTCGACACTTTTACATGAAATACCCATTCCATTCCCCCTAATCTCATATCCAACCCTTATCCCAAGATTCTAACTCTATTCCATAATGTTTGACATTACATCTCCAAGGTTCAACCAAACAATATAAACCAAGTATGAGATTTAGTATTCATTCCATTATGGTATGACATTTCAATCCATTTCATTCCTTCTGTTCGAACCAAAAGCCTCCTAACAAATTATTTCTGAAATTATACATAATAATCTAGGTAGAACAATAAACATTAACATTTATATTGGATTAATTCAAGTTTAGATCAAACTTCAATCTTGTGTATAGGCCATCAAATCGGATTATTCAGATCTAAATCGTGATTTTTTCGAAGTCGATATTTGATCACCTCTTGTGTTGCAACTTACAAGGAAGAAGAGGACAAATAGGGAGGGAAGTAAAGTAGTTCTAGTAAAGTAAGTAACATCCCAATTTGTGTTCCATACAAAACCCCAAATCCCAACTACACAAAGATTATCCGCTTCAACGCCAACGACTCCCCTCTTCTTCTTCCTCTGTCCTCACTCCTCACACCCACACACACTTTATATCCTTCATTCTTCATTATCTTCTTCAATTTCAAAGATTTCTGATTCTTCACTTCATCCTTTCGTTTTTTAAATTCATACAAAAATGTCAAAGAAAACAGTAACTACACTTCAAAAAGACGCACCATGGAGAGCTTCTCAGAGTAAACCCCTCCCCAAAATTCACCATTCTCCTCTTCTTAAAATCCAACCTAATCCCTTTTCCGATTATGCCCTTTCTGTCATGCGGGTACTTTTCTTTTCTCTTTTTTTTTTTTAATGGCTTCTTGTTTAATTTTTATGATTCTTACTATTTTCTGTTCTGGATTGATTTTCATTTTGTTATTCCCTCCCATCCCTGTCAAAGATCGAGGAATTGAAATATAAATGCTTTAAAACGGAAACGTAAAGAAATGATTTGGATAGAGTGGTTATTTGTTAAATTGATGGGTTTTATGTGAAGTTTGTAAGTTTGATGATGGGTGATTTGATTTGCGTATGTAGGATCCGGACCCGGTGGGAAATGGGTTAGGAGTGGATGCACTGTTGGAGGCAGCGGGCCCAGAGTGTATTGTTCCTGGTCAGGCTACTCCTGTTAAATTACTTGGCTTGAAGGTTTGTTTTTTTTTTTGTCTCATTTCGTTTTTGTTATTTCTGCAAATTAATTCAGTGTTTTCATGTCATAATTCTTCACATGAATTTGGAGGCTGCAGGAAGGATATCTTCATGTACATGCTGTGATGTTTTTGTTTGAAATTTAATTATATTTTAAATCGTGGCTAAGCTGTTTAAACGAATAGGTAGTGAATCAATGGGAAAATTTGAGCTAACTCGAGATTGTCATCGTGTCAAACCAGTAATGTTCATGCACAGAATTACGATAGAAGAAAATATACAGTCCAAAAGTGATTTTGAGTGGGCTAACCAGGGATTTGCTTCAGGTGTGATAGTATTGAGTTAGATGTAGTTGAGTTGATATTTCCATTATGTTTTGGTTGAACTTTTGTTAACCTTTCGCTGTCAGAAAAGAATGTGTACGCGAAAAAAGATGTAGTCCGAAGCAAGTTGGGTCACTTGGATGTCATAATCCAATACTTAGGGAGCTCAGAGCTGTACTTCTCTTTCCTTGTTTGAAAGTTTTCTTGATGCCCTATGGTTTATGGCTGCTTTGATGGCCACTAGTTAGGTTAATAATAGTGAAGTTGTTTTGATGTCTTAGTTACATTTGATCATGGTTTTAAATCTCGGCCTACGATACGACTCGGCCGAGTTGTATCGGATTTTCACTCTACCGATACGAGATATCACCGTAGAAATCACCGAGATTCACCGTGATCCGCCCGTGATGGCCGATTAAGGTCCAGTTATACCGCTACCGCGACTGCGACCGATACCGAGATTTAAAACCATGCATTTGATGGCATTTCTGAGGAACTACCCCGTATTTGTTATACCCTATAGCATCAATATTTCGTGGTATCTTTATTCTTCATATGGCAGTGGCGGGCTTATTCATCCTTTCAAAATGATCTGATATTTCTGATTTAATTTTTTTTTTCTCAGTTTGATTTTAGAAGATACAATTCTCTCTTGCTTTACAATACTCTTTTTATGTTCTTGTTACTTTGTCTGTCTTGTGTTTCCTGAAATAGTGACGTAGTTTATCAAAAAATGTGGAGTAAAGGGGTGCAAAATGAATGATTTCAGTTTTCTTCAATTCAGTTTAGTTCAGGCCAGGTCCTATTACTCCTATAAGTTCAATTTAGTTCATTTTCGCTATCAATTCAATTCAACTTAGTTTAGGTCCTATAAGTTGAGTTGAGTTATATTGAGTTTTGTTTAGGTAGTTTCAGTCCAAAAGAACAACGCTTAACTGTTACAGAACTGAAGTAAGAGTTCAGTGGAGAGTAGGCGCAAAAGGTTATAAAATCAGGCTATTTAAGTGTGCTAGCACAGTTTTAATTGCACTTGTGCTGCCAAATAGACTACATAACAAAAAAAAAAAAGAGTGAAAATTTCAGAGCAAAAGTTTGTGTTTGGTTTATCTTGTGTTAAATAGCAGTGGTACTGAATGAAAATGTGGTAGGGACTCCAAGGGTGAAGCCTTTTTGGTGTAATTATTGTTATTTTGCAAGTCCGAACTTCTAATGACGCCAGGCAGCTTAATGTTATATACGTATATGTACCTTAGATTGGGTTCCCTTGTATCCCGTTCCATATTGGTAGTCACGAGTTTGACTTGATGAGTATAGCGTCTGAAATTTCTTTACATTTGCTACTCCCTCATGGTGAGACTGATCTATGTGCCCTATGTTTAGGTTTGGCCTGTAGACGTTGACTTGAAATTCTTGGAGCCAGTTGGAAAGGAACTCAAGAATATTGGGAAGGTAAAACTTTGGAAGAAAGCACTCGTCTATTTTCTTGTCACAAAGTACTTTTCATACAATTAATAGATTGTAGCACATACAATCGGTGGTTTAGAATCCGAGCTCTATACTAAAGTTCTCGAGTTTTCTTTGAAAGAATCTGAGTTATATTGTTAAGTTTTTGAATTCACACTTAAATATAAAACAAATTAACTTTTGAAAAGATTAAAAAAATTACATGTAAGCTCGGATAAATGTACAAATGTATAGTTGTTGACTTGTTGTACAATGCTTTTTATACAATTGGAGTGGAGGTATAGTAGTATTTGTGCTTTTTATATCTTCGTTTAGTCTTGAGTTATGTTGTCATCGTTAGTCCTATCATTACCGTTATTGGATAAACTTTTAGGAAGTGGGTGTTGGAGAAACTTTTGGGTCGACATTGAGGGAGTTCTAGTGATTGATCTTTGTGTTCCATTTAATTTTTTTTCCTGATGATTTTGTTAGAGCCTTACTGTTACAAGTGCCTTAGTTTAATGATAGCAATAAACAAAATCGTTGTATGTTGAGCAACGGTCTTAGAATTTGTAAAAAGATGATGACTGTGGGTGTATAGCTTTCTTGTAATTGTGGTAGTTACCAAAAAAGGAAATATGTTGTGGTAGGTTAACCATGTTGTGTGGATTAGGGACTTAGGGTTCACCATTCTTGAAACCAAATTAATTGTTTTGGGACGGAATATGTTAATGAGATAGGTTGCTGTAGTGCTTTATATTATCTGATAGCTTTGTATGAACACGAACCCGTTCCTCAAAAGACTAATTTATCTCTGAGTGAAATTTAACTCTTTTGGTGGTATGAGTAAAAGTTGGAAGTGGTTTCTTTTGTTGTATTCATCTCATATTTGTAGAAACCTTCTCTTGCTTGTGGCTTTGAGTTTGCAGTTCATGGATTCGGCAGTGGGGTTGATGAACAAGTCGTCCATGGATCGTTGACATTTCTATAAAGCGAGAAGTCTTGTTCAAGTGTTTCATCTCTTAAGTTGGTAGATACAAACGTCATGCTGCTCCATATGTTTTTCAAAGTTGATGTGTTGCAGATTCTCGACTTGAAGATGCACTCTTATATACAGTATAAAACTCCTTTTACATGTAAGCCAATTTAATTGTAATGCGGTTTTCTGATACAATAATTGCGCCAGTTACGAGAAGATTTATACGACGGTCGACGGTTGTCCTTGTCGACTTAATAGTTAATACAGAACTTCCATTTTCAGAATGAACGAGCTACTATTTTACAATAATGTTTTTTTGATAGAGATTGTTTTACCCTTTGTTGTGTGTTCTTACCTTATGCTTCTTATACTTGGAGACAAGGAGTATCTACTTTCTTCACCAACTTACGAATGATCTTGTCGGAATTAATCATAAATCCGTTTCTTTTTTTTACTTTTTTTTTTTTCTCAATTCTATCCCTCTACTTTAACCTAATAAATGGGTAATTAGGGTTGAGTCAATTCAGTTAAAGTATTTGCCGGTGTGAATGGATATAAGTCGGCTCAATCGGTCAATTTGGGTCTTTTTGTATCAAGTTATCTAGGAATACTTGTTCATATAGGGCAAAAACAAACAAATAAATCGGTGTTATTGGATCTGGTTGGATCAATTTAGGGTACGGTCAAATACGGGTCTTTTGTCCAAAAGTGGAGGTCATATTTTGGTCGAGTCATTTGGATTTAGTTGATCTTGTCAAATCTACTCTCAACTTTTGAGTTTTCCAAGTTATTTCTTCATTTTATACACAGATGCGTGACCAATCATAACTTTTGTTTGAGTTCACAAAAGTTATGACAAGTAAAAGGTTAAAATGAGAGGTAATTTCTTGCCATGACAATTATTTTGCAATCGTATATTCGTGTTCAATGTAGTACAACAAGAAAACATATGGAAATCTATTAAACATCCTGAAAGTATTATGGATTTGAGGTTGCAAGCCATTCAAAAAGCAACTAATCGCATTTTCCCAATATGCTTACCCAGAAGTCCAGAACTAACACATGCATGATCACCATAAAGCTTATCACCAAATTTACCCAAAATTACGGGTTTGTACCACCACTGAACATAATGACAAGTCTAATCTTTAGAAATCTTGCAAAACAAGAATCATCTGCATTCAAGTCGAATCTTTTAAAATCCTGCAAAACAAGACATTGTGTTTTACTCTGTAGTCCTAAGTGGCAAAAATTATGGGTCTCCAGTCTAGTCCGGTGTTACCGGGATTCAGGCCAGATTTGACGAGAGACTGAAGAGTCCAAGTTGATCCAGGTACGAGTGCAAACCAAGTTTCAAACAGCCTTAAGCAACGGCGCAAGAGACTTAAGCTAAAACCTTTACAAATGGAACTTAATGGGCTTTGCCTTATATACACAAGTCATGAATTGAAACACCCTTTGGCCTTCCCTCTCTACTAACTACCAACCTATTTCATAAATATTACACCATTGTGCTACAAATACAGGCAAAATTACAATAAGGTACTGTGCTCATTGATTTCCCATGACTGATACAAAAGGCACCAGTCTTTTATAGTCCTTTCGCCCGAGTGCACAGTTGTCCAAAACACGCCCCAATATCGCCCGAGTATTCTGCAAAGCAACTTCCTTGGGAGGCAATCCTGAATCTCCAACAGACATAGAACCAGTCCCGAAACCAGACCCCATGGCGTATGGTAGCGGCCCACTGCGCGCCTTGAACGAGTTCTGTGGTACGAGGGACTTTTCATCAGTACCACCATGCCCATTTTCATGAGCACCGCCATCATGGCCGTGGGTCCCAGTCAAAGAACTGCAACTTTGCAAGAGGGCTTCCAGAACACTAAGGGCATCACATCCCAAAGAACTTTCCACCAATTGCGAGACAATTGCATACATATGAGGGTTTTGTGCAGCATCGACTGGTGTATGTTGAAGCAATTCCTTCAGTAAAAGCAGTATAACCCGTTGATATTCGACGGGCCCCCTCTCTAATAATCGTAAAAGATGCCCAAAAGCCAATGCCGAGTGCTTTGGGAACCACTCGTTGCACAACAATGGTGCCACACAAGCAAGTAAATTAATAATAGTTTTGATCTCACCTTGAGAGTATGCCAAAAATACAGTGGCTAGTCCCTCCAGGGATTTCGCTCGACACCAGAGTGCAATATTAGCAGCAACTGAGCAAGCTTTCTGGTATTGCTGATGGAGTGGTGACCCAAGCATTGTGGGATTCCCTGTAGGATCCTTGCTAAGTTGGAGACATAGCCAGGGGAGTAAACCGGTGATATGCATCAAAAGCCGAGTTTCTGGGTCCCCGAATATAGAGTCACATGCAGGAAAAGTAATACGAGAGAGGACTTCAATAGAGACCCCATGGCTAACAGTTGACATGAGCCCTTTAAGAACAAGAGGTTGTACACCTTCAAATTCTGGTACTTTTCCAGCTGGTTCAATAGCACCCCGTGATTCCAAGCGCTGGAACTCCCCAAGATCGGTTACACTCGTGTCGAGCTCGTCTCGTGGCATGCTCGAAAGGAGAACGTTTTCTGTTGTTCTATCTCTGAAAGACAACCGGTCAATTACACGTAAGAAAAGCTCGAGTACCTGGCAGTACACATGGACGAAATCTGTGTGCATCATGGCAACACATCCCCAGAAAAGCTGAGGATAAAGTATAACTTTTTCGGGTTCCATGTTTTCCACCATCACTTGCAAAGTCAAAAGAATTTCCATAATAAACCCGAGAACTTCTGGTTGCGGATTGGTTAAGCACCTATACAGGCAACGAAGAAGTGAAACACATGCGTCGCTTGTGACCTTGGGCCTTAGTGCTCGATATATTTGGTGGGACCGGCATGCAAGGTGCCTTGAAGTACACTCCATGGCCCATTTCAATGATTCTGTTCCCCAAGTCTCTCGGAGATCACCCTGGAAGAAAATTGCGTCCACCATGCTTTGTACTAGTGCTGCCAAAAGTGCAGAACTAGGGACGTCAGGTTTTATGACAGTGGGGTCCTCACTTTCCCACATCATGCTTCCACGCTTAGACTGCACATACTTTATTAGGCTTACAACTTGCTGCTTATTCTCTCCATCACTATTGTCGACCTCATAAAGCTCTAAGTGCCTGCCAGCAAGCGAGTATAGTAAATTAACAAGGAGGTGTTGGCAGTGCTCGAGAACAATATCTTCAGAACTATCCATCGAGACAAAGGTGACATGAAAGAGCAAAGGCAAGTGCTCCCTGAAATCCTCATCATTCTCATATGCAATTTCTGCTAGTAGAATTAAAGCAATGTCAGCTTGAGTAAGGGAATGCTGTTGATGACCCTGCAATGCTGACTGAAGCTCTTTAGCATTCACACCATGCAAAACATTCGCATGCAGGCCGTCCTCTCCCGAGTTGGGAGTGTCAATAAAGTAATCTCCACTATCCCTAGACACATGACGGCTGCGTATACTACCGGTTGAACTGCGGACTCCCATCAGTGGTCCCGACATGTTGACCAAAGCAGGAAGAAGCTGACCTGACCGGCCAGCAGGAGTCACGGGGACAACACTCATCTCAGGAGGCATAGGACTCAAAGGGCCCGAGGCACTACGCCCACCAACAATAGCAGTCCGCCAGCTCAGACTCCCACTAACATTCCTAAGTGGGATATCAAGAGAGCCTCGAACGAGCAAAGGTGACATATGTGGCTGGCTATCGACGATCGATGAGATCTGGGGAGCTGCAGGGCCTTGAGAAAATTCTAAAACGGTATTCCCATTAACATCAGCCTTTGTGGTGCTAGGCCTTAACGGTTCAACACTATCCTCAAGCATCCGCTGAGCCAACTGATACACCAGATGATCTATTGTGCGTTGGGGGCAGATCCGTGCAAGGTATAAGCTCACCCTCTTCGCCACTGAGAAATAAGTAGCAAAAGCACCACTTATTTCAGCAGAAGCATTGGAATCACAATCTTCAATACCTTTGGTGATCAAAAAGTCCAGTACAGGACTAATGTTCCTAGACTTGCTAGCAATTGTGCTCCAGAGTTTCTCAATCTCATCAGGAAACTGATCACCATGCCGCCAGGTTACATAGTACAAACTCTTTAGTAAACGTTCGGTCCAACCATCCTTTAGTTTCCAGAAATTAAGAGTCTCAATCCATGGAGCCATGCACGTTAAGACTTGATGTTGGGCAATTATATCAACAGCATCAAGCTGCCTTTGCATGATTTCTTCACAGAGAAGTTGACTCAGCTCGGGATGATCTTTGGCAAGTTTGCACGAAAGTTTATACTGGAACTGTTGATAAGAGTCAGGTAAATTACCAACAACAGCTGCTCTATAGCTTCCAGAACCTTCCATCCCATCCTCTGCCCATGCACGAACAGAAAGTGTCTCAAGCATCTGAAGAGCATCATCTCGAATTTGTCTTGACGGATCTACAACTTTGTACAAGATGAGGCTCAGCAATCTCTGAATTTCACATTTTGGTATCTCTTGGCGCATATACACTTCAGCTAGTACACTAAAGTAACCATCAGCTATGGCAGCATCTGAGTAGTAGCACTGCGTGACAAAAATCAAGCTACAATTATTGACCTTACAATACCTTTGCTTATACAGCAACATATTTGTTTTAAAAGAACTCAATCATAGGCGAGTCTAGCAGGGCTGCAGTGGCAGCCTCTGACCCCCTGTCATGGTTCAAAATCTCGGGCCCGAGTTGTATCGGATTTTCACTCTACCGATACGATATATTGCCCGAGAAATCACCCAGATTCCATCCACGATGGCCGATTCAGGTCCGGATATACCGCTACCACGACTACAACCAATAGCTAGATTTAAAACCATGTGACAGTGGCCCTTGTATATCTCTTAAAAAAAGAAAAAGGAAAAAGTATGACAACCAAGGCTAATGAAGCACCTGGTATTGGTATGTAAATGGTGCAATGGTCTGAGTTCCATCTTGTATCCCTTTTATAGATATTCCTATCTGGCGAATATCATTCTTTTTTGTTTTTTCCTGTTTGTCAACTTGGGTGACGACATTCCCAGGCCCATTTTATCACCTAGAGTCTAAACCCCTAGAAGTAATAAACTAAACTTCTAGGCAATTTCATGGCATAGTGAACTTATTGGGATGTTTTTTAAGTTTTTACCATAGTTTCTTAGTTTCTATTACTATTTGCAGCTATTTGGACCTATTTACTCTTTACTCTAACTCGGCTCCAAGTGTCAGACATGAAACGCTGTTGGAGTGTTGGATACAGTTATTTCCCCGAAGTTCCAATTTTTTGGTCTGAAATGAAGTGTCTAAATGTCGTTCGTGTCAAACACTCGACATGCAACCAAAGTGTAGTGTCGGTGTAATATATATTTGGACATATGAACCACACAATTTTTAATTTCCATTTTAGTACTCATTTAAGCAAACTATATTCTATATGTTCAAGTGTTAGTCATATATAATGATATAAACTATTATGTTTTGATAATATGGACAAGCAATAATATTTTATAATCATTAAATTATGTTTTCAACAAAAAAACCTTTCACTTAAATGCGCACTCTCACTACTAGAATCCTGGAATCGCCACTGCTCTCAACTAAGTATCCCCATACACAAAAACAAGTCGAATGCAAGATGTCAAAAAAGATAGCAGAAAAGGTGAATCACACAGCCAGCTTTAAGAGATAGAAGGCTTCAATATATCTCATACTTTTTAAACATAAATAGAACTTCAGAAAGGAGGAGATGAACAAGATCTGAACTATCTAATGAACTTAGGAATAAGACTAGCATGGCAAATTATTTTTCAATGCAACTACATGAATTCAGTCGTAGTCAGGCAAAGACGACAAAAAAATACCTGATCAATGCAAGCAGGAAATAAATCCAAATTGGTCAGGAGTAGATTCTTCAATGCTAATTTTGCCATAGATACACGCAGATGACCACCTTTGTGACGGTCACGCCCTACCGCTCCACGCCCACCATCACCTGTGTATTTAGAATAAGATGGAGTCCTAGGATCTGCAGGAGAGTAGCCGAAGGGAGCCCTAGGTGCAGGCTCAATAAATAAACTGTTAATCCAGGATATTACTCTGCCACTCATTTTCCTAGCATTATCATCAAAGCAAGGTCCATACAAAAGTGAGGCCATAGCATTCATGGAAGCCAATTGAATAGCCTCTACTTGCTCACTCACATCCTTATCAAATGAAAGTTTGTCTACGGAATCCTTTGAGCGTCCATGCTGAGAAGCCTTGTACCTTTCCACTTCACGGCGGTAATCATTGACTCCTTCTTGACTCCACGCACCATTTGTATCATCACTCCACGAAAGAAGAAGATCAAACAAACGCTTTCTAGTCCTTAGATCAAACTTTTCTGATTTTGCTTCAACAAATTCAGGAGCAAGATACCGTAGAACAGATGCAAGAGCATAACGAAGAGGTTGCACGTCTTGAAAACTCTCTGGCGAGGCAGTTAATATCTGTCTAGTTGTTTCCTCAATGAACTTCAAGTAGTGAAGTCGGAAAACTGGTTTTCGGCTCAGCATACCAGGCCAAATCTTCTCTGCTATCATTCGATATATATTTGCTATATGGATTTTGAGTTCCTCACGGCGAGACTTCTGGCTCTGTGTGACAATGACAAATTGTTTGTAAAACACACATTACTTTCCGAGAAAATATTGACAACAAATGTTGCAGTGGAAAGAGCGCACTCCAACTTTACGCTTTCTACCTTCCTTTCTGTAAAGTTATTTGTAGTTATTGTGATATGTTAGTCCAAATTTATCTTCAATTTGCATTTCCCTTCACATCTTATTCATCTTATTGGTTCTCCCATATTCTTGTGGCAAAACACGCGTTAAGTTTATAGATCGCCAGAGGAAGTATATGACTTTATATTCTGCTCTTGCTGTAGACATCATTTGTCATTTTAAATCATCTTGAAAGGTGAAAAAATCATCTTATAGGAGCCAAACTAGATTGTTATTTTAAGCTACCAGGAATTAAAATCACAGCATAATTGATAGAGCAATAAAAGGTACTATAACAGACTTCTTTTTATGTGAAGTATATTTTACAATTTTCTACACAATTCATTTTGGGTCATTCCGAAGCAGCCTTTTTGTTTTGTTAATACAGTGGTAAGATTGTGTGTCTCCGAACATCAGCCCCTCCTGCCCAGCCATTTGTGAGAGTCATTGAAGCACTGAGGTAATATTATTGTTGTTGGTGCAAAAGGTACTATAAAACTACTTTGTGCTCCTTAATATTAACATTGTAATGAGCTCACTTTGAAAGAAATTCCGAACATGGGAATCATCAAAAGAACTATTTTGTACATCTACGCTTTTACCATAAAGACAATTATTTTTAAATTCTCGGATTGTAAAGCTATGCCAGCTATTTGAAGCAACAGTGCTTGCAAACAGATTGTAGCAGGCTAGATTCATAACCAATTTAATGATAACCACTCTTCTTTACGAAGACTAATTTCTCTCTTATTGAACTACAACCGAGTGACCAACACCTATCAATGATAAATATCAAACGCAACCCCCTTCCCAGATAGTTGTTCAGTTCAGACCGCCAATTTCATCTGAACCATGATGTCAAGCTTTAGCTCCCAGCTCATACATACAAACATGCATCTATCAGAAAGCTGTGATCTTCCGTCACTATGCAAGGATCAATTTTCAGTGGAACTTTAAATTGTTTATTCTAAAAATTCTCACGTGTCAAGTAAGCATGTCATACCTTCCACTTTGGCTTCCCCTCAGTCTCAAGTGAAACTTCGTCAATTAAAGACGCAAGCTCAGAAAACATTGTTTCACATACATCAAGATGGGAATGACCAAGAGCCATTGTAGCTGCATGCTGAAATAAAGTGGGCAATTACAATTAGTTCTGAAACAAAAAGCAAACTCAAGGAATAAACTGAACAAAAGTGATCTAGTTTAATCTAACATTAGCTCGCAGGAAAACAAATCCCCTCCCGAAATTTAATTTCCTGAAATGTGACATTTCCAGTTTTTCTAGAAACTACAACTCTTCCTATTTCTTTTTATATTACCAAGTTAAACATTCGCAACAATAAGTAAGCAAAACTAGGATGTGTATTTTGCGATCTTTTCCGTCACAAATTAGTTACAAAATTACTATGAAGGAAATAATTCTTCCTTTGAAATCACAAAATAAAAACACTTTTATCATTTTCCTTCTCTTACTTCAAAGGTGGTCAATTGGTCATCTTGCTAAATTTCCTTTCTCAGATATAAGTCAACTACATCAGACATAGCAGGTATTAAAATCTTCCTGCTTTTCTTCTCAGAATTGTCATAAAAGCAAATATTTGTCTCCTAACCAGCTACTAAAAAATGACATTAATCCTCCGTTTGAACAACATGATTTGGAGGGGAAGGGAGAGAAAATTTGGAGGGTAACAAGTTCCTTTGTTAAATTAGAAAATTAATGTCAATAGCAGTAGGATCCAATTCATCTGTAGGAATAAATTTGCTTCAAAAATCAAATCTAAAGACCGACACTCCCAAATCAAAATCAACACCACATATTACTCTATTCAAGATGACCATCAATGGCTCAGTGCCACACGAAAAAGGTACACCTACCACTTGCGCTTCAGATCCAGATTTTATAAATGGATAGATAAGTCTGAAAAGCTCTTTTGTTGCTCCGAAGCTAGCAGATTCTCTGGCATCAGGAGGACATGAGCATGCAAATATCGCATACATGAGCCACTGATCCAATTTATTATCAGCATCTTGTGACTGAATAGCCTTACCGCCAAATTCAGCAGGTGTAACATAAACAATTCGTCGAATAACCTCAGACCTGAAATAGCATATTGAATTAGTAGCTCCTACATCTACAAGGATTGAGATCACCAGCAGTTACTGCACTTATGCAGTTGTACCAGCATCCACTATAGCCCATAAGGAAATAGAATATGCTCATAGAGCATAAGGTGCTTCCTTATTGACCTTTGATGAGAAAAACATGCTAGAATATATGACTGCAAATTGTGCAGTTATTAGATGACTGCTGTGAATCCCAACACCATTTACAAGAAGCAAGTATATATGTAATTTGCGATAACATAACACGACTCTAAATTATCAAGCAAAAGTATAACCAATATACGAAACAACCAGAAAGTGACTATCAACCAAAAGAAAGTCAGCTTACTTTGCTTCCTGAACAGATCTCGGGCAAAGCTCAGTAGCATATTTTACTAGCTCACTGAGACACCGAGCCCACCTATTTTTATCAGGGCTCTCGAATAGTATCGATTGAATAGTAACATCGGGCGGAACTGCATCACATTCACGTCTCATGTCAAACGGGCGCCCAGAGTCCCAGTAACAGCTCTGAACAATGTCATCCTGTCATAAAAAAAGACAACATTCAGAATTCAATAAGACTAGAACCTCGTATCAGAAAGGTAGGAATAGGCATGGTGTTAAATCTCGGTTTGAGACTTGGGCTCTTGATCAATTGTCACAGCCTAATCTCAGCAGTTGTGCTATAAATGTGGTCAGCACAACCTCAAAATTCGCTCACAAGAACCAACAAAATCTTAGTAACTTGGTTGCAATGTAGAGTTACAGCCCTAGGCTGGTAGTTAATACTAATATTAGGTAAGCAGTATAGCAACACACCCCATTTTCCTCTAAGACATCTATAATAAATATAGGTTCAGCTTCGTTCCTCGAATCATAATCCGTTTTTTCATGAGCTGCAAGGTCACTTATGTCATTCCACAAGGCTCGGACACAGCGTAGCAACTCCAATGCTGTGTGCCTAATCTGACTATCAACAGAACAAAGAAATATAAGACCAACTGCATCAATCTCTGAAGCACGGAAATCAGTTGCTTCTCCTGAGCGATGAACAGAAGGTCTTCTGAAAGCACCAATATCTTTTAACATATGTCTTGAATCTTGTGAATCAAATTCCATCCTTTCCTCTTGTAAACGTATTCTCCAGAAACGCATTAGCTCCAATAATCTTCCTAATGATGTTTGAATAAGAAGAGGATACTCATCAGGAAGCCGCAATGTAAAGCTTGCCATTCCTCTCATGACAGCAAATCGACGGTGGGGAAGGGATTTTACAATTCTATTAAGCACTTGCACTGCTTCTTCACGAACACCAGGATCTATGCTTATACCATGCTGGGGTATTATTTCAGTGATCTTATCACTGCGCCCAACCTCTTCTATTAGGTCAGGTATGCATTTCAGCACCGAACGGAAAAGATAGCCTTGAGATTTTTCCTTGGTGACAGATTCTGCAGTTACAAACACCAGGTAAATGTTATCCGACACTGCTGCTAATCCACCATGAAATATCAAATACACTATCTATCTAAACGGGGATTTACCCCTAAGGTTACCAGCTTCATATCAACTCTGATGGGAAATGTGGTATGGATTCACTCTTAATAAATATTCGATACGCTAACCCTTTGCTGGGAAAGAAGGATTTGAAGGGAAAGGAAGATGGATCTGGTAACCCTTTAACGATGGAGTTATTTTAATTTGTCTTATACGCTTACCCTTTAATAAATATTTGATACGCTAACTCAATATACAAAATCCCTAATTCGCTAATGTTGGCAACTTCATTTATACTTGAGTGGATCTGGTAACCCTGTTTAAATCATTCGCTGAACCCACGTTGCGAAAGGCAAACTTATAAAGGAATAAAGATCCAAAAGACCCTAATTGCCTTTTATGGTTCCTTTTATTCTCTGTCCATCCTAAAAACATAGCTTGACAGTTCAGACATGATTGATCTTATAATGGAAGAGTAATTGTTCTGACATCCCTGAGGATGAATTATTAGCTTTATACACAAACTTCAAATGCATGACAGAACTGAAGGTGAATAGACAAATGAAATTAAAAGGTAAACTAAAAATACACAGACAAGTAGGCTATATCATTCACAGCAAACCAGACTCAGATTACACAAACTTATGAAGGGTGAATTACCAATGCCAGTCTTTGGTGATGTTAGCAGAGCCTGGTTGTAGGTTCGATGGCAAGACCTTAAAATAAACTCAATAGCAGCCTTAACCTTTGGAATGTAGTGGCCAATGTCATGACCTATCATTTCAAGTAAATCCGAAACTCAGGTATATCAATCAAAAAATACTACACAGAAGAAAGTATTGACCTTCATTCACCTTGGAAAATTTCCAAACCGACGTATTCACTTGAGGGAGAAACAACTATTCTGTGCAAAGCACGGAGTCCAATAACTTTTGCTTCACTAGAACTATCTTGCTTTAGTAACTCCAATATCATGTGGTTCATAGAAAAATCCAGGTTACTTTCTGCTATAGTAACACAAAACTCAACGAGTTTGTCATGTTGGACATCTTGGGTAAGCAATCCTTTTCTTAGTATTGTTAGCAACTGTGAGGTCACACTGTCGAGATAGTCCCAAATGCGGTTTGGTGGATGGCTTGGCGCATAAACACACAAATAAAATTTGACAACACGATGAAGGCAGTCTAAGGCCATGAAGCGATGATTCTTATCCTGCAAAGAAACAAGGGTTTAAAACTGCATGATCATCAACTAGATGTCGACAACTAATATCACATCTATTATTAAGATGAAGTAATCATAGTGTCATACTGAGACACAAACAACATCTTAAAAACATCAAACATGAACATTGTATTCAAATCACTTACTCTTAAAAGCTTATAAAGCTGCTCCATATGTGGCCCAAAATTATTTTGGAAAGTTTGAGGCTCACCCAAACAAAGCAGAAGAGTCACAAGAGGATATCCAACCTGTGAAGATATCAGAAATTAAGAAGGCAATGAAGCAAATAGAGGTTTGTAAAGAAGTTTTAGAAAAAAATATGTTTCTTATAAAATTTGTTACAACGATAGCACGCTAAAAGTAAAATAAAAAATTCCTACAGTTAATAGATTACTACGTGAGAGCATAAGAGGCTGTTTCAAAAAACCAACAAAGGTCCTAGAAAATACAGAGTTTCCGGCAAATATAAAAGCTAGAGAGGCTCTTCTCTAAAGCTACAAAAACAAAATAAGCTATGGTGGACTAGTTCATACAACTTCTAAGAGCCTGCCACGGAAACATATGTCCAAAGAATTAAGACCAAGATAACTCTCGCTTACAAATGCTGTCAATATGACAAGAATATATCCGGATAAAAGATGGCAACATGTATAGCAATGAACTAAAAAAAGGAGTATATGGGTTTGCTTGGCATTAAGGCAAGTGTTAAGGGGTAAGTAAGGTCAAAACAGAGTGAAGGGGGAGAGTAATGGTGGTCAAGGAAGAGGTAGGGTTGTTTCTTACTCCCATATGGGCATTACCATAGGGGAAAAGATCGGAAATATTACCCCCTTTACAAAGTAACTATTACAGTTTTTCCCTTCCTATTTCCACTACAAGCACTACCTCCAACTTCCCCATGTTTTAACTCTACTACATAAGAATTATCCGCAACCACGCAAGCCCTGTAAAGAAACTCTAGGAGGTGACATCACGAGCTGCAAAACAACAGGGAGCCAAGCGGACAAAATATTGTCTAATGCACAACAATGAAACAGGGGACAGGAGACAGTAAATAAATACATCAATGAATAAGCTAATGTGGATGGGAGTTTTGGGTAAATACAAGCGTTCAAGCGGTTGAACATCAATTCCAGAAAAGAGACCACTTACAGCTATATGTTTACTCTGCTTGTCCATCCAATGCATTAGCTGCCCTCTTATCCGCCCAACAGCTTCATACCAAAGATTAAGTGCAGGTTCCACACCTGAAGGAGGCCACTGATTTCTTCCACCATCTGCTAGTGGGGCCAAGATATTTGTGAGCATATTACACAGTGCGTGATGCAGTTCACTTTTCCGTTTATGAGGAGCACGGTTAAGCGGATTTGCTTTTGCAACAAAAGAGGCTGATGCATTCAGACCACCCTCTGTCTTAACCTGTAAATAGCAACAGGTTATATTGGTTCATAACCGAATCTACCAGGAATGGATAAGAAACCATACCCCAAGTTTCAGATAGCGCATTCCACTGATGATATTCAATGTCTCACTCCGTGCAACACTAGTGTCTATTCGACGAGTATTCAACTCCATGAAAAAACGTTCCGTAACAGAACTAAATCTGTGTCAATAACAAATTTTGTTCATCATTATACATAAACTAATCCACAAGAAGAATATTTCCCATCATACATGTCCTATAACCACATAATATTTTAAGAATCGCCATAGCCCACAAGGCTAGGAACATTGGGAGTTGAAATCAAAACTTTACCTAATACGAGACAACGCCCCCAAAAGTTGAGCCACATGATCCAAGAGCAGTCCTCTTAGATCAACAAGGGATGGATATTCAACCTGGCTAACTACCCTGCCATAATGAGATGTAATAAGGCTATCTCCAGCAGATATAAAAGAAAGCATTAGAAATAGAATAAGAGCGAGACTTGTGTATATCATTTAAGCAGAGCTGATGATCAGACCACAAAGAACATGGAATTTAAAGTATACACATTAATTTCAAATTTTCAAAGAGCGCTTTTGAATTGATGTTATGGTTTTATAAAGACTTATCAGAAAATTTTACAGCTCACTTAACTGGCTTTAGAATTGATGTTAATGACTAACATGACTTGATCACAAGCATAATGGTAAGTGGTTGTATTACTTTTATACAAGTTTTGGGTCGCAAGATACATATGCGTTCCTCATAAGTAGATAAATATCCCAAAAAATGACAATCCTTCCCGGATCACACAAGACAGGAGCTGAGACATAAAATCAGCTTAAGGCAATAAGGCATCCATCTTAAATAAGTGTAACAGCAGGGTTAGTTAAGGAGTGAAGCATACCAGGAAGGATATTAACAAGGACCTAAATTGGAAGGATATACCATCTAGCAACTCAAAATATGCCCATAGTCTAAAACAGGACACATGATAGTCTATCAGAAACATGATTTCAATTCTCCTTCAAAAGGTTCTCCACATTCTTACATTTTTTTCTATTGACACTTTATTTTTATGTTCTCCAATCTTGTTGCTTTTTTGTTGTATTTTACCTTAATTTTTCTTTTTTTTGCATTGTTTTACCTCGCCTTGATGCTTTCAAATGACAATTAATGTTAGTTGACCCCTGATCATTTTGTAATTAAACCTTCATTGCTGATTACTGTTTAATAAAACGTCTACATATGGCAGAGATACACAGCAGCGAAGTCAACATTAAGCTGGCAAGGCATTCAGTAGAAAGTGACATGTGAGCAGAGTTTCAGAATTATAGTATCATGCAATACAGAAAGACACTAAGGATAGTAGTGTAATCAGAATGTTGCAATTAATAGGTGAACAAATACATAACTCTGCAACATACCAGACTGTACCCTCTACGATGGCAAAGCAAGAGTAAATAGTATCCACAGAACTCTTACCTGTCAGCATTTATCAGCCAATCAAATACAAAGTTCTCAAGCCCCGACCAGAGTTTTTCTGCAGAAATAACAAGCCTACTTCCATCAGAGTTCAGACACAGTATATATACCTGTGATTTCAGGGGAAAAGATATGTAAAATTAAACCTGTAAGTCCTTCTGGGAGGCAGCACTCCACAAATCGGATACAAGCTGAGCAAAATATGCATTCTACTGCAAGCTGGATCAAGTTTAGCGGTCAAGCAATGGCTAGATAAGCAGTTGGCATAAACAATCGCTTTATTCATATGTGCTTTAGTTGTTTTGTAAAGCACCACTTCAAATTTATAAAATAATATTAATCTGAAAAAACTAACAATAAAGTTTCTAGTGTTACTTGGGGATTTTTTGTCAAAAACTAGAGTATCTTATAATTAGGGTAATTTGTGAAAAGACTGCCTTACATATTTTTTTGTTCTCGACTACATTCGTTTTCATTTTTTGGTCAATAACTACCTATGCTAAGAATCCAGTGATTTTGTCATTTTTCAAAATCCAGATTCAATCCTACAATTCTACGATTTTACAATCCAAAAACGCTTGACTGATCCCAGATCTTAAGATTCCATTATGGTTGTAGAATCTTACGATCCTATTTGTTTGAACATTTCTAGAGGTAGGATCGTAATATGATTCTACGATCCAGTTTTATGATACAACAACAAATATATATTCTATATAATGACTTTATAAAACCCAAATCTTGTATAAGTTGTAGAAACATGTTCGTAACAATGACAGAAAAATTATTAATCATCTATAATTTATGGATAAATATTAATAAATATGTATTTTGATTTTCAATCATATGTTTTTACCAGATAAAAAATTATATTTAGTTAGTTTGTAGAATCTTACGATCCTACGATCCGATTCTACCGATTCGATTCTACCTACTCCATCGATCCAAAGTAGAATCCCGTTCCTGACAACATTGGTTCATAGTTATGATTAAAATATGTAAACATAATTATTACTTGTCTAAAATTAGATTGCAGTTTGGTCATAGACGTTAGAAGAGTCATGTGAGATAGGTTAATGTCCTTTAAACTGACCAAATCTCACCAAATTTTTAGCATAGGTAGATATTGACAAAAAAAGGAAGGTAAAAGCAAAATAAAAAAGTTTGGTAAAGTAGTCTTTTACAAATAACTCTAAATATAAGGTAGTTCTGGACCAAAAAAAAACCATTTACTTGCTCTGTTGCCTTAAAGAGAAGGTAAAAAAAGGTGATTATTCCATATTTTCCCTCCTTTTTATCAACATGGGCAAAAATTTTACTTGACCCCATCCTATATCCCAGCCAACCATCCACGCACCACCACTGCTGACCTTATCCCCACCCTTGTATTCTGTGTGTCTATCCTTTGCATCATCTACTCTTAAGCACCACCAGTGTGCCCTCTTATGTCTTGTTAATAGTCATTGCAATCATTGTGTCTCCTCCTCCATCACAGCCTTCACCTCTCTGTTCTCCCTAATCCAACCTTCATCTTCACTAGCATCCCCATGTCAACCACCATCTTCATTGTTGTTCACTCAATCCCAACTAAAAGGTTAATGAAAATCCTAAATCCCATATGAAAGGTATAGTCACCGCTTGAATTTGGTCGAAACATTTGTTTGGATATGCTCCGGACTTAAATCAAAATATGGCTGACACTACAAAAAATAAGTTGATTATTTAGTTTCGGTCAATATTGCGTTTGACTTTGGGGAGAAGAGGATTGAGACATGATAGAAGAAAGACGTGATGGGGTCCAAGGAGGATGTTTTTTAGTCTGGTATGATAACGGTGCAAATTGGGTGTCAGATACGTCAGCGGTGGTTTATGGAACAATCAAGGTGGTCGGATGGGTGGTTGGACTGAACTAGTGGGATGACTTCAGTTAGTACAAGTGACTCAGTGGGCGGTGAGGGAGGGAGTAGCAGGGGTAGTGTTGTTATTTCCTAAGCAAAAACTTATTTCACACCAAAGAAATCTGCCCAGAACAGATAGGTAAAGATACAACTACAACACCCTCGAATGGAAAACGTCAGGAAATGACTAGGAAACTCCCAGAGGGAGTATATAACTAATGAACATAGAAGTATTAAAAGATGAGGAACCCTCCTAATTTACAATTTATTAAGTGCGTACAGTTTAAATGCAGAGTGATACATTATACAAAGCCTCTATCCATTTAAAAAGGATCCAAGAACATGATACAGAAGAGTGAAGTATACGACAGAACAAAAAGGGTTGCAAATTCTAAAATCCATTGACCAGAAAGAAAAGTAGCCCGAAGAATATGAGCTGATAGTTTAAGTTTTGATTGATAATGATTATAACTCAAAAATAAAATTAGCCAAATGCTTGAATTTTAACAAATTGACTGCTGTTGTATCCCCTAGTTCCTACAAGGTTATAATACAATAAGACTTCACAACACAATTAAATACTCTCAGCACCTACTACGCTTCTAAAAATATCAAAGCTGAACAACACAGGTTGTTCCACAGTTTAAACTGTGGAGCATCCTCGCAAACCCCCTAACCCTTTAACAAGACTCCATGCATGGCAGATTGAGGGGAACATGAGTAATCCACGAATAAATAACAATATCTTGCTATTTTAACCATTGATAATATACATCTAATGTCTTATTAAAGCATCAATACAAATTGCCACAATGGTATAAGATGCTTCCATTTATGCTTGGATCCAATTTTCATTCAAGGCTCATTTTCTAAACTTTAAATTGCTTAGCTACTCCATACTCCATAGTTGTTTTCAATTTTTTTCATTTATGTAGGATCTAATATTTTGTATTTATTACCAAGGCAACATTTATGTTTCATTTTAGTTTGACTTATTCACTATAATATTATAGGCAGATACGAAATAATAACCCTAACCAAGCAATTTACATAAACATTACAATATATAATTAACTAAAAAATATACCAGAGCCTTTTTATCAAAAAAAATCCTTAAAGAGAATATCTTGTTTCAAATTTTTGATACTGATGAAAATAGTGAGCTAGTAAAGGCCTAAACCTGATATATCGAGCATCGCCAATTGGCCACTACACGAAAAATAAAACAAAAATTAAAAATAAAAATTAGGAAAAATCTACGTTGTACCTTGTGTTTTTCGCTTCTTTACGTTATAACCCTTGTTTTCCAAATTATCTCTTATAGACCTGAAATTATTAATTTTCTATGACATATTCTCTACCGTCAACTCTGTTTGTTTTGTCTGTTACTTGATGCCGTGGAATTTATTCTACTTTTAATTTTCATCTTGGTCATGATGCTTCCGTTCATTAGGTTAATGTTTTAGGACCATTGGGAAAAAAGAGTCGGCTTGTGAAAGAAATTAGGTTAATGTTAGGATCATTGGGGAAAAAATTAAAAATCCCAGCCCAAGGATGAAATGCACGTGTCCCGCCATTGTCTCCATTAGTCAGTGCATGCATGGGATGATGAAGAAAGTACTAGCATATAAAGGCCAATAGAAAAGGGAGTTGGTAGATGTCATACCCATCACCCATTTAGCTAGTGTTTAGAATGTCCTAACCTATATCTGATACAGTACTTTGGCAAACATATTGCCACTGATAGCCCCTCATATTGCTATATTTTAATACTACTCGCTCTCTTCAGCCACTAAGCAAACATGTTTGTCATTTTTATTCACCATTATCATACATTGTTATTTTGTCGGCTTTTACCCCCTTATCCCCTCGGTTTCATCGTTAAGAGTGGTTTTGGGGCGTTGATTGTTACCTAGAGTGTCTTTGTGTCTTCTTTATGATTCTATTGGAAAATGGTACTCTGAGACACATTTTCCACTCACTTTTTGATGTTGAGAATGACGGAGTTGCTAGGCAGGTCCACGCTTCCCTAAGGCAGTCCCGTGTGCTCTTCATTATTTATCATTGAGTTTATTCATTTCCTTTGTACAACAACTACACAATTAGTCAAGGTCTAAACGGCTTCCGTCGAATGAGATAGGGGGTGAGATGTACAATAACTTTTCCCGTGTGATCGGGACAAGAGATTATCTCGTTTCTAAAATATACTAATGTATAAACTCGATGCTAGTGAAAAATCTTTATATCAAAATATTAAATCAAAGTGACATATGAATCAATTGTGAGACAAACTAACGAAGAGACCTGGTAAATTATTGAAATCACAAACCTTTCTTTGGAACGTAGATGCGTCATTTGCCCCTTTAGGAGATTCACTGCAAAATCAAAAAATATAATACAGATAAATGAACACAATGGCTTTTAAATTGGGTACACCTCAAACTAAACAAAAAAAATCAAAATTGAATTTACTATGTCTAAAGCCAAAACCTCATATCCATTTTAATTTTATACTACAAAAAAATTAAGTTAAAGAAATAGTAAAAAAATTATCCCTTTTTTGCAAGACTTTCAAAAACTAAGCAATGGTTTTTTCTCATTAATAATTTCCGCTTAAAAAAATACTCTGTAATCGCTATTGTAATGTAGGAGACTTCATTTTTGACATTTTTAAAACTTTAGCTTTAGGCTTTGTTTGGTAACACTATTAGCTGAAAGAGTACTGAAAAGCTAATTGATAAGGTAGGTGAAAATTAAAAGTTGATAAGGTAACTGATTATATAGAAAATGTTTGGCAAACTAGCTGAAAAGATAGCTGATTTTAGTGAAATGATGTAAAAGGACATGATAATTATTTTATCTGAATAGATTGAAGGGGTAAAAAAGGAATTAAAAATCAGTAGCATTTCATTTCAAGTAGCTACTTACCAGACGCTTGCCAAAAAATGCCAAAAAAATAAGGTAGCTGAAATTTTGGTCAAATAAGCTACTTTGACCAAATAAGGTACTAAAATGCATTGTTTAACAAAGCCTTGATATTTGTATTCTAATATGTTGAGAGTAGTATGTTAAGTTGCTTTAAAATCCAAAAAAAAAATCAATACTTAAAAGGTGAATCCAGATGAAGATCTGGATATCGATATGAGAATTTCAGATTCCAGGATCTAAACCGAATTTGGATTCAATATAAAACATAAAAATCTCGATATGGATCTTATAAAAATCCTATCCGGATCCTACCCTTCTCCATCCTTACCAGCAACACTACAAAATGAAAGAGCTAGATAGGAGCCGTGAATTACACAGTCACAAGTATCACTAAACAGCTTGTGTCGATGTGTGCATTAGGTACAACAAGGGAACATATAAAAGTGTGCCAAGAAGAAATACAAAGAATGTAAGGATAGGCAAGCATCAAAATGAGTTATCAGTAGCATGAATTGTAAACTCTTACCTCTCACGCCATTTAAGAAGAGCTTCAAGAAGAGGTATCGGCGTATGACGTGCCACCATTGCAAGGGAATCCAGGACTTGATCATAGGCTGGATCAGAGGGACTGAGGTATTGACCATCCTGCAATATCAAAGAAATGAAATATACATCAGCGACTCCAGAATTATAAATAACTAGACTAAAGTAGAAGACAAGGAGGCAATTCTAGGCATATTCGCCATAAAAACTAGTGCAGTGTAAACGAGGAAGTATTTGTCGGACCAATATTTATGCCACCTTAGCAACCATTGTAATCAACTGGTATGTAGTCAACCTCTACAGACACGACCTATGTTACTTTGGACAGTACCTGTGACGACACCACAGGACATGGAAATGGATATCGATTTCATACCCGACACTTGTTAGTCCAACACTTATCCGAGGATAGTTGAACTAGTGACGCTTGCACCACAAAATTACAGGAAGAGGAATTATAAGGCATTAGTATTATGTTTTATGATTGTAAGTCGTATTTGTCAAACTTTTTTCCATCATACTAAAACAATTGGAATATTTCAAATTTCGATTGTATTTTTGCTTAAGACTTGTACCAGCATCCGTATCCTCATTTTAAGACAGGGACCTGTTATTTCCCCCATCAAAAGCTCGTTGAATTCACTTCAGTACGTCACAATTCACAATGTACACAATAAATTGAACTACCTAGATGTCTAAGAAAATCATTCCGATACATGTTTCTAATGCATACAAAATCCAAAGCATCTGCTCATGTACAGCTTATTGTTCCAACATCAGCGCATATATGAATTGCAAATGCTTCTAGAGTGCGTGCCTAAACCAGGTTTAAGTAGCTCCGGCCGTCAGATGTACCCAGCTTCACCCATGTCACAACAAAGAGGCTAATCTCTTTCAGTATACCCAAATAAGAAGCGTAGTAACAACATATATCGATTAACTTATATACACCCCCAAGCAATTCCCACATTACTATAATGGGTGAAAAAACAAGTGCAAACCATGATCATAACATAAATTAGTAGGAAAAACATGAAATTTAAATGATTGAAACATGAAAAAGACCTGAGCTTGAGCAGTTTCAATACGACGACGAGCAAGCGGAAGAAACCGTTGGAGCAGCGCTTCCACAACCAACTTCGCTGCACTTCCGGACTTCATACTATAGCTCCTCAATTATCACCACTTCTAATCATAGACAACTAAACCCTAACGCAACTGAGAACATACAAAATTTGATCTTAATAACTTCATATCAACAATCTATATCATATATTAATATCATAAATTCAAATTCGATGATAATATAGATTAAATCAAGCAGAACAATAAGAAATTAAAAGCCGAATTGAAATAATACGAACCTAATTGAAGAGTTTTGGATCAAATCGAAGAATTGAAATGTACAAACCCTAAATCTGATGAGGAGGAATAGACTGATTAGTCTAATTATCCAAATTAGAAGCGAATCGAGGTTTAATGGCGGACGAAACAGCATTAATTTCAATTGATTGACATTTTTGTTTTGTTGTATTAAACGGTGTTTAGTTTTTTTTCCGTTGGTAAGAAATTCCAGGGAGAATCAACCCGGAGACCCGGGAACCCAACTCAATTTCTTCTTTTTGTATGACTCAAACTTAGAGGCCCAATCAACCAGTATGTGTACTACTATTAAAGATGGAGTGAAAGGTCGTCAACAATCTTATCTATATTATAACAAAAACATTTAAACAACTCTCATTCACCCACCTCATCAAACCCAACATTTTTTTAAAAAAAAAAAAATGATAAATGAGGGTCCCACATCAAAAAGCTTGGATTTTATTTCTCGAAAAGTTATTCATTTATGTTTGTACGTAAAATTTTACGTTTAAATTTATGTAAATTCACGGTTAATGTTGGAAAAGTTATTCGTTTATTTTGTACGTAAAATTTACAGTTAAATTTATATAAATTCACGGTTAATGTTAATAAACTAATACGGATTACTCTGTCGGAAAAATATGGATAAAATAGTTTTAGAGCGGATTCTTTAAAAAAAATAGTTATCATACTGGAATTATACCTATTATATCTAACAAATATTCCGGCATAAAAAATCTGCTATTTATAATTAAATTATCATATCGTTTGAATAATAATTAGATCTTAATTTGGTTATAAAATAACGAATATATCTCTTTACGAAAAATCAACATATTAAAAAATTATAAGATAAAAAAGTTTCCGCATTTAACAACCTTAAAAACATTTAAAAAATAATAATTACGGAGTTTTAAAAGTTTATTGCTGAAAGTTTGAAAAAACGAAAATAGATTAAACTCATATATACATACAATATAATTTTTATTTCAAAAATTAATTTACAAACAATCTTATCTTATCTATATTATAACAAAAACATTTAAACAACTCTCATTCACCCACCTCATCAAGCCCAACATTTTTTTTTAAAAAAAAAAAGATAAATGAGGGTCCCACATCAAAAAGTTTGGATTTTATTTATCGAAAAGTTATTCATTTATGTTTGTACGTAAAATTTTACGTTTAAATTTATGTAAATTCACGGTTAATGTTGGAAAAGTTATTCGTTTATTTTGTACGTAAAATTTACAGTTAAATTTATATAAATTCACGGTTAATGTTAATAAACTAATACGGAATACTCTGTCGGAAAAATATGGATAAATTAGTTTTAGAGCGGATTCTTTAAAAAAAATAGTTATCATACTGGAATTATACCTATTATATCTAACAAATATTCCGGCTTAAAAAATCAGCTATTTATAATTAAATTATCATATCGTTTGAATAATAATTAGATCTTAATTTGGTTATAAAATAACGAATATATCTCTTTTCGAAAAATCAACATATTAAAAAATTATAAGATAAAAAAGTTTCCGCATTTAACAACCTTAAAAACATTTAAAAAATAATAATTACGGAGTTTTAAAAGCTTATTGCTGAAAGTTTGAAAAAACGAAAATAGATTAAACTCATATTACATACAATATAATTTTTATTTCAAAAATTAATTTACAAACAATTTAAAGGGTATAATTAATTTAAAAGTTGCAAAGAAATTAGTTTGTATACGTACATGAATCTTTAATAATGGTTTAACCCAAATATGTCAATATGATGCAAAGTAGTATGTTTGAGGCAAAAAGTTGATTGGTAATGAATTAAGAATAATAATAAGATATAATTAGATTAAATTGAAAGTGATCTCAAAATTGAAGACATATAGAGAGTATAAAGATAATTGTGTAAATAATATAGAAGATTTTATAAATAATATAGAAGATTTTGTGCAAAATAATAATGTAGCGTGACATTAGAGTATGTGTTTTTTTGGTTCATGAGTGATAAAATATAAATTCATTTCATATGGGGTGGCAAAAACTTATTTTTAATGCGGATCAATTTAAACTTGAGCCCAGTTTTTTTTACTATAGTTGTTTAGATATATGTATTAAATTTGAGTTACTATTAGTCGCCAACAAACTACATTAGTACGTAGGATGCACAATTTTACTCATATATTTTTAACTCGGCCAAAGTTAATCGAATTGAACTAATTGAAAGTTTTAAAATAAAAACAACAAATTATATTCTCATTGGGTTTAATTTGTAACAATGAAAATAATAATGTCGATATATATTCGCATTATTCTAAACAAATTTTATATATTAGAATTTTAATAAACAATCCGTGCATTTTTGCACGGGTTAACACTAGTTTTACTAATTATCGTCGACACTTTATATAAACTACCAAGTTTGTCTCTCCTTCAACCCATTTGAATTTTTGACTAAAATTCTTTTAAAAAAAAATGTCGTTTTTTTCAATAAAATAAAATACGGTTTTGTAGCGATTCGAACAACGATTTTCAACGATTTTGAAAGATGAATGACAATACCGAGGTTAGTTTACGATTTAAATTTGATTTAAATTTATTATTTTTAGTTCATTGTATAGTAGAACGGATAATGATTAGCGTTAGATTTCCGAAGCCGATTTGAAATTTTGAAAAAAAAAAATTAGAAATGTGACGGAAATTGTTGCACAAAGAATTTTTTTCGTCCAGGCCAGGTGTTGGACGAATAAAAAGAGCAAGCAACAAGAAAGTCGGTCGTCACACAAGTTTGAAGCAGGATTATTTTGTTTGTCGGATGGGTGGAAGACGGCCCGTAAATATTGACGTTGATGCTTTAATAAGGGGTAACACGGGTAGCTCGTGGTGCAATTGCAGATTCAAAATGAAACTTGTTGAAATACAAGAAGGTCAATGGATGATGATCATGCTATTCGGGTTTCATAATCATGGGTTAATGATGTATTGTGTTTGTGACGGCGATAGATATTACGCACGGTTTGATGAAGAAGAGTTGGCGGACATCGACGCCAAAGTTAGAGGTCACGTTACACCGGCGATTATTAGTGTGGGTTTGCATCAGAGGAATCCTGAGAAGTCTAGACCTAATCGGCGACAAATCTACAATCGTTCTCAGAAAGTAAGAGCTGAGGAAAGAGATGGGAGAAACCCGGCATAACAAATGTTAGCACTTGCGGTTCAGCATAAGTACGTTCATTTTTGGGTTACTGATCGGGAGAACGAGGAGCTTACTCACGTGTCCATGGCTCATCCAGAAGCAGTTAAGATGTTTCAGTCATACTATTATGTTGTCTTGATCGATTCCACGTATGTACAAGACAAACTTATACGGTCTTCCGCTTGTTGAGATTGTCGGTGTCACACCCGTTGGGAATACCTTAATTAGTGATTGTGTATGCTTTTCTTACGCGTGAGTCTGAGGATGGATATCGTTAGGTATTAGAGCGACTGAAGTCCCTTCTAAACGACGCAATTCAACCCAATGTTATTGTCAGAGATTTCGAATGTGGGGTGTTGAATGCGATTCCAACGGTTTTTCCTGATTCGTATCACTTGTTATGTCTTTGGCATATATATTCAAACGTGGAGACGAAAACAGTTAATATCACAGGTAAGGATAGTTGGGCTAAGTACATAACTAGCAAAATGTTTAAAGCGGTTGTCGAGGCGGAGACCCGAGATCAGTTCGATGCGGCGTGGGCCGAGTTTGCAAGGCAATTTGCGGCAGTGGCGGCTTATGTTGAGGATCAATGGATCCCGCACGTGGAAAAATGGGCCAAGTACAGAACAAACAAGATTACTCATTTTGATAACACTGCTACATCTCGGGTTGAGTTGGCTCATGCAAATTTAAAGAAGTGGTTGAATAGCGCGAAACAGGCTATTGATAACATATGGATACGTTTTCATTCCTTGTTGGAAACGCAACATGTTGAGATCTAACACCTGTTGCAGTTATCTAGATCGAGACGGTTAACGGGTCTTCATCGATTATTTTCCAGAATTTCTTGTAAAATATCAAAGAATGTCATCATTGAATTGCGAGAAGAATTTGAAAGAGACGCCAAGATGACGGAAGATGCCTTAGCTTGTTGACCGATTGCGGCTGTGTGAAGACTATTACACTTGGTTTGCTATGTGCTTGTTCACTTCATCGCATATCTAATAATGGATGTCGAGTCCCTTTTGTTGTCTTACATGACTTTTGGAGGAAATTGGAGTGTGATGGTTCTGAAGCATTGCCGACTTGTGATGATGATTGAATCGAGGAGTTATTTGATGAAATTCGGAATGCAAACCCGAGTATGAGATCTTCCATGTTTGATGCCCTTTGCTCTCAGTTGCATCCGGACGAGGAGGATGTACGCGAGCCTAGAGTGAACGAGAACCCGAGAGGACGTCCGAAGAAAGCCACTCGTAGAGAACCGTCCCCCGTTGAGCATGCACGGATTCAAGTTAGCTTAGGTAGAGGTAGAGGTAGAGGTAGAGGTAGAGGTAAAGGCAGATGAAGTACGTCCGAAAGAAACTCATCTTCGCAGCGTACCGGTGCTACATTTTACTACACCCCCCATTCCACTCTAACGGGTGTCGGTACTCCGTCTACTACCCCCCGTTCCACTCTGACGGGTGTCGGTACTCCATCTTCTACCGCTACCACGAGTACAGGGAGTTTCAATACATCGCATTGTGCACCTTTAGAGGTAAATTACACCGTTGGTCATTGGAGGTACTTTCCTTATCTTGAGTTTTTGCCTTTCTGGTTTTCACAGTATCTAGAAGCGTAGTTTGATCCTTCCCCAGACGGTCACTACGGTTATTGAGGTATGTCACATGCTTTACGGGGTGACAAAGGTCATTTCACGATGGCTAGAACTGATTTGATCAGAGAAATACGTAGTTCCGCCACGTATCGTGATGTTATTTATGGACCGGACAAATTTGAGTCTGATGTTGGCAGAGTTACATATATGGATCAGGTACCGTGCGGCAGGGGTAATTGGATAGACAATTTCGATCTTTATGGATATGCTACAATGCACAACTGGGTGATATGTTGCGTTTCTTCCTATGCCGATCCAGAAGGGCAACGATATTGGGGTAGTAGTCGTACTTTCATACCTTTTTACGAGCCCCGATTGGAGTACGTGCCCCATATGGTGTCTTATGAATATTACATGCAGGAAACCATTTTTTGAGGCTTCGGGTACGTCCCTTGTCACCTATGCCACCAATATCTCCTTGTTGGGAACACGATGGTAGCGTAGCTCATTATAGAGATAACTATCGACATCAACTTTTTATGTGGCGCAGTTTCGAACCACGATGGTAAAGAGATAACTAGCTCCTTCGGAATATAACTAATTAGTATTAATTAAGTAGTAAAATGTCGTTTTTATTTAACTTGTAACTTTTTTATGGTTTTAATTAAGTAGTATTATGTCGTTTTTATTTAATTTGTAACTTTTTTATGTGTTACCTCGTTCGTTTTTAGAACTACATATGAAAAAACTAGATATGTTATAAAAACAAACTAGATGTCATTAAAAAAATTGTAGCGTACATATGAAAATTCGCGCCGGACATAAGAAATTCGAACCGTTTACCAAATCGGTTACATATGATATAAAATTCTACATCATACGATCACTATCTGAACTACTATAAACACCATCGTATCTACGCAAAATACGATCACTCATAGTTTAACGGGGGCCTTTGTTCCTGTCAATGATGTTGGGAAGTCATACTAACCCTATACAAAAGTCATTACTTAGATTTTTACAAATTAACTTATTAATTTAACCATTATAAGATCTTATGCATGCATAATATAAATTTGCGGAACAAGAGATGTCAAGTTCTTACAATCCGAGGAAAACAGTGCTAGGATGATCCTCCAACCTTAGTAATCAAAGTAGATTACCTCCTTTGTGATGTGATGCACCCAAGACAAGCCCTTAAAACCGAGTACAACACGAGCTAGGTGAAAATGTCCGGTTTCCTTAAATTATATTCTAATCTTATTAAATAATATGAGAATATTATAACTAATTATAATATAATTTATAATCTAGTATTGTAAATTATTTTAAGAGAGTTTTATTATTTCTCACACTAGAAGAAATTTTGCATTAGGTTAGAATGAATAAATTTTGTGAACAATTCACAAGTTTATGGTGCTGGTGTTAGGGTGTCGTGTAGACGGTCATGGGGAAGCCAAGAGGAGAGCTTTTGTGCTTACCAATAATGCTAGGGTGTCTCTAGGTAGCACACTCTAAATGATTAAAGCCAAGCATGCTTAATCATTATGTTTTGTGCAATTAAGACACAAAACAAACTCCTTAAACATCACCATAAAACCGACACACACAATGCATAAAACGGATTTCCATTTTATAATTTTGTCATTTGTACAATTGTATGTGACATGTTACATGTCATGCAATTGTTTTAATTTAAAATGTATATTCAACAATTAGATATCATTTATAATTAAATAAATCATATCTAACAAATCGACTAGTAATTCGTAATTACCGTTTCATAAAATGGTCATTTCAATAATCGTCAATACGATATACAACATTTGTAATTATAACCAACCCTTTTTCATTCTAATCTCAACGTTTCGTAAACATCGATTAATAATTGAGAATTGACACGTTTCAATTACAAATACGAATCTTACATTAAGATTTAACCTCTCTTATTCTCGTCATATTTATTTAAGGAATTGATCAACTCGTATCGATATACATTCGATCAATTTATTTATTAAGGGAATTGTCCTATAAATAGGTGTGACCTAAAGGGATCAACTGACCACCACCGTCATAAGACAGTAATGTCAAACTCTAGCTAGCCAATCATTACCGATTAATGTTGGTCAGTTGACTATATAATTCGAATCATCCCTTGCATATTCTTGTCATGAGATTTAATTATGTGATCGCACTATTGTTGAGGACACATACCCCAACAATCTCCCAATTGTCCTCGACAAATGTGCGTCGCTGATTCTCTTATCCAATTACTTGTTGGGAACTAAGGTTCCTTATTTTACACTCATATCTAATGTGAGTTTTGTTTCTTTAAGTTTAGTCATAAAACTTAAATGGATCTTATGCATGCAAGATGATATCATAAGATGAGATAGTCCTTACATTGGTTTTAGAAGGTTTATACTCAATAATCACCTATTATTTGAGTCTTCAAAAACCCGAAATCCTCTTGTAACGATCTAACAAAAATCGTCTCCTAAAGGTGCGTATCAAGGACCCGATCTCAAACTAACACAAATTTGTTACTAGAAAATTGTATTAGTAAACTAGAAATAATAACAATATTACTCTTAATATTATTATTAGTATGGAAATAATTATTTTACTAGAAAACTATTTTACTAGAAAATATAGAGAATGAAGTTATGGTGAGATTTTGCATGAGATGAACAACTTTCAAAGTGCAACAACTACTAACTAGTAAGAGGTGTGTAGAGTGTATTTAAGGAGCAAAGGTGAGCTTGCTTGCTCACTCTTGGCCGGCTATAATGAGCCAAAATGGCCTATGCATGCCTCTTATGCTCTTACACAAAGTGAGCAATATTCCTTACAATATTCTCTTTGCTTCATACACTCAACCTCTTTGCTTACTAGCACACACAATCATCACCCACATGAGCATCATTTACACGGTTCAAATGGGTCTAATTATAGACCCATTTTATCTTTGTCAATTGTGTTAATTTGTAACATGTCACACATGTCCCAAAACACATGACCCAATTTGTTAATTGTGCAATTTTAACTATTAAAATACATAATTTACAAATTTATTACATTTAAATAATTACACTAATAATTTCGAAATTATCATTGTATAAAAATGTAATATCATAATTTAATTACAACTCTTTGTAATTTTATGATCAACCGTGTTCATTCTCAATTTAATCGTTTCCTAAAGGAATAAATAAAAACCGAGTAATAAAACGATTTTATTACTTTGACTATTATTATTATAATCCCATTATAAAATATTTGTCATATAAAATTATTTCCAAAATTTCTAGTTATTAATTAATTTGTATCCAATACAATATTAATTAATTATTCCATTGAGACGGAATTCCCTAAAGATATGACCTTAAGGGATCAACTGATCACCACCATCATATGACGATAATGTCAAACTCTAGACAGCCAATCATTATCGGTAAATGTTGATCAGTCGACTTTAAAAGAGTAACACTCCCAGTTGTGTTTCATTCAAATGAGTTTTAATTACGTCAACACGTTATTGTCGAGGACACTTCCTCCAACAATCTCCCACTTGTCCGAGACAAGTGTGTGTCACCAATTCTCTTGCCCTATTACTATCTCCCACTCAATGCATGGCGTCCTCTCAGGCCGTGCCGGCAATTGATTAAAATCTAGAGTGGTTTATCTCGATCTGGAGTTATAACTACTGACCGGGATTATCTACCATAGATACTTTCCGAGCGTGGCCACGTATTTCTAGTTATTATTCTCCTCGAGTGGCCTAGAGATATTTCTCAACCCTGACAAGGGGTGGACAATTCCTAGTCGACTTATTCCTTCCGGCTGACCACAACCCATCATAACCCAAAATATGTCCTTATAAACCCCAGTTACAAAGGTGTTAGGACATAGATCAAAGTTAATCTGAAAACTATGTCACCTTAGAGAACAGTCATTAGTCCAAGAACTGACTCATGTGAAACACGATAGATGCTCCCGCCACGACCAGGCAGTCTTTTTAATAAGAGTATGCCAGAGCTCAATCAGCGGTCATTAGCCCGGCAAATGTATCTTAACATGTCTATGCCTAGGTGATCGATTAGTCATCCCGTATGACTCTATGGCAATTGAACTCGCCATCAATCGCATCACACATCCGGTTGCATTGAGATGTCACCTCACTTAAGCAACTAGGGGCGAGGTCATGATAATTCAATTCACTTTAATGGGGTTCAATATGGTCTTACCATCCCATTTGAATTTTACTTGACCTTTCGTGAGTTATAAATAACTCAAACAATTAGTGGATTATACCATCCAAGTGGTCAACCTTTGAACACCATTTAATTTACGATGAGCTTTAGTGCCTCTCGTTCACTTGCTCTATAATTGTAATTATCTTCATATTGCATAAACCAAGTTTAGCACGGTTCGTGCGAGCGTTCACTCTGTGGATCATATTCATATATGCTCTTTTATCTAAAAGAGACAGGTCATCTCATGACCAACGAATAATATTATGTGTGTTGTGTAACTCCCAGCTACATCAATGCTTTTACATAATTTGTGAACTCACTTATTTTGTAGAATCTTGTGATGACCATGTAGTTAAAATACAAGTCATTTAGATGCATAGTCAATGAACGTAAGCCAAAGATTATAATGAATCTTTGTTTGGTATCTTGGAACTTGAGTCTTTGTAAACCTTTTACTTATGACCAAGTTATTTTCCAAAATCTTGAATTTGTCTTTCATCTTCATTGGAGAATACTTTGACAATTCATTATGGTTTAATTATTGATTTATCACCCGCTTAAACAGGTTATCCTGCAAGCAGTGTGCATCCATCTTTACATGATTATACTACTGGCGGAAACATTAGCGAATCTAAACGTGTAAACTATAGTACTTAAGGTTCGATAAATTTCCATGATCTCATCATGGTCATACTATCTTCATCTCTATGAACAACCTTAATACTTTATTAACAAGATGTTTTTTTTTATAATCTTAATTGAACATCCCATGTTAAATTATATTTAAATCATATCAATTTGTCATCTAGAATTGAAAACTCGCATACTTCTCATAAGTACTAATGCCTCACTCCAAACGAGTAATGAGTTGTTTTAGATAACGTTTACTCCCACTAAACTCTTGTTCTTGCCTGATTCTGAAGATCCCGAAGTCATACCCATGACTCAATAGCTTCAAATCCTGGAGCGAGAACTCCCACTGAACTTTACACTTAACCGTAAATCATAAAGCTCCCACTCAATTCAATGTTCCCTAACATTTAATGAATTGAAATGGTTGGGACATAACCATATGTGCTAATGATCACATCCTTTTCAAATATTCTTTTGAAAAGCGGTTATTGAGTTTACTGAATTCATTCTCAATGAATTACTTTACTACTTTCAACAAAGTTACCCTTAACTTTGCAGACTGCTGACATCCACATGTTAACATATGCTTCTCCCAATAAATCTCATTTATTAGCATGTATGTCTTATAAATTTAATGGTCTTTAGAATTTGCATTGACACATTTAGATCACCATCTAAATCCAAGAACCCTTTCTTGAGTCTTTGCAAAATCTTTTGAATAATTTTCTTCGAGTGTCCTCCCGTAATTTCTATAAGAGTCTTTTCTTATGGTATACAATTTATGTGTGTGGGAACTTTCAGTTCTCCACATTTATCTTATCTTATACTGTACGAGAACTCTATCATGGATCTTATCCATGTATAGAATTTTTCCTTACAAACTTCAAGAATTCTTGAAGTATCCTCCAGGGTCGGGGCCGTTGGGATCATAAGGCATAGATTTTTACCAAATCGTAGATCTTATCCACAACTTTATCTACCTTTATAATCATAAGGCGTAGATTTTTCAAATCGTAGATCCCATCCACAACTTAATCTTCCTTCTTATCTTTCACATAACCAAAACACAATAAATCCTACTATTCACTAATAGATCATATCCATTGTGCTAATCAAAATCATATGCTATTTGTGGCCTTTTCAAATTTCTCCCACTCTATCTTTGTAATAATAATCTCATTTCATTATCAAAGATAGTCACTAAGGCCACAAGCAATGACTTTGATGTCGGTTTGTGTGCCCTTATGATTTATTACAGAAAATATTCGTTTAAAGCTTAGATAGTTTTGGATGGTTGATAACTTTTCCTCTTAATTGAGTTCTAAACTTAATTTGATTTTGATTTGATTTGAATTGGGTATCCCATACCTATTCGGTTTCAATGGTCATACATTGAAATGTGATAATCAATTCTATTTTATGTTTAAGATTTGCAAGTGTATGTTTAAACTAAACAAGAACATAATTATAAAACCGATAGTGACTTGGGTTGAAAGCCAAGTCACTATATTATCCAAAATACAACTAATTTGTTCAAGGATTTCCCTTTCCTCGTCCAACAAGGAAATAAAACACAGGCTTTAAATTGTTCATACAACACTTGAAATACTAGCAAAATAAGTGAAAAACAAAGCTCCTTGATCATCCGAGTGGAGCTACTCTTAGTTCCCTTGATCCATCAAGCTTGTTTCTCCTTTCCCTTATCTTTGCTTTCATGCCCTAATTCAAGTAAGAAGAGCATTCACATCACAACTTGTATCATAATACATAAGTTGAGATTAACATAAAATTGGGATAGTTATCGTACCAACTGGAAGAATTTTCCCAGCTTTGAGATCGCTGAGATACTTGGGTTCTTCTCAATTTGGGTTCTTCTTAAGGACCCCATTTAGGATTCTTCTCTAAGATCTCATATTTGGTTTGTGGGCAAAAATTTCTCCCACTCTATCATTTTAGAATAACTTTTATTCTTCAAGAATAGTATTTTAGTCTACAAACTATATATATTTGAGAGTAAAGGATTATAGAAGGTGGGAACTTGGAGTCATATCCAAGTTTTGTCAAAAGATGTTTATATCTTATATTTTGTGTGCAAGATCTGTTGATTGGTGTCATTTAGGTGAAATTCTCCTTTAAATAAATCAAATAACTTTATTTGATTTCCATGCTTGATCCTTTCATGTCAAGTGTACAATGAACAATTCAAGGTACTTTCTTTATGATCTAATAAGATCATTTTTAACTCATGTTATGATGCACACAATGCATTTAAACGAAGTTTTAAGAACAAACTTAATAATTAAAACCAAAATGGGTGACTTGGGTTGCAAACCAAGTCACCTAATATTCAAATTATAACCATTGTTTTGAAAATAAATTCCTAATCGTACAAGGAAGACGAAGGTTCTAAAAAACCTTTAAATGCAAAATGAAGGAAGACTTTAAAGAAAATTAGAGTCATGCTCTTATTGTCTTCAATCTTGGATACTACCATAGTCATCCATGTAAGGAACTTCAGGCCTCCTTGTCATTGCCCTTGTCCTTGTTGGGTGCCCCTTTAAAAACAATTAGAAAGGGTAATAATCAAAAACTTGTATCGTTATACAAAGGTTGACTTAAAATAACATGATTTAATTGAGAATTATTACCTACTGGAAGAACCTTTTCAGGTTTGAGGTCAGCAAGATACTTGTGCGTGGCAATTGCGCTTCCAATGTCCCACACGAGTGCAATAGTGGCACTTATCTTCGCCTTTGGAAGAAGAGGCAGAAGCGCATTTCCTAGAGGTCTTCTTCTTGCCTTTGGAGGGTGTGGGATGGGAGGCTTTGTTGCCCTTACCTACTCGAACTCCATTTAAACTTCCCCTTGCTATTCTTTTGAATGGCAAGTACATCCCTCGTGGAACTATCATGTAGCCCCATATCCCTTTCCGCTTGAACAAACATCTTATGCAATTCATTTAGAGAGGTTTTTTTATTGAGCATATTAAAATTCACCCGGAATTGAGCATACGCCTTCACTTTATTGAGTGAGTGAAGCACTCGATCTATGATGAGTGGTTCGGGAATATCCACCCCTTAGACCTTGAGAGTCTCAGCTAGCTCAAACATTTTGAGCACATGAGGGCTAATCTTTTGGCTCTCTTTAAAGTTAAGATCAAAGAAGGCGGATGCCGCCTCGTATTGGATCACTCTTGGAGCATGCGAGAACATTGTCACAAGTTTAGTGTAGATCTCATACGATGTGCTTAGCTTTATCATACTCCGTTGGAGATCCGGCTCCATAGAGAAGATAAGCACATTTTTTAGTGTGGATGACTCTTTCATATAGGCCTCATAGGCTTCACGAGTCGCGACTGCGGATCTAGCGGTGGGGGCGGGAGGAGCGGCTTCGGTAAGGTAACGAGTCTTATCGTCCCCCTCCGCGGCCAATAGGAGTTGTGCGTCCCAATCTTTGAAATTCGCACCATGTTTATCGAGCTTGCACCGCTCCATGAAGTATCGAAGCCATGACACGTTAGTGAGAGGTGGAACGTTTGCGGCCATTGATGCTTAGTTGAAAAATGAACTACAAATGAAATGAAGGAATTAAAACAATTTACGTTTAAACAATTTGGACACAAGCATAAAGCGTTTTAGTGAACAAATTTAAATGGTATTTGAATAGTGACCTTTACCCAACTATACAAATGATCCCAAGATCCAAAACGCATATCAACTTCCATGTGAGCCAACACACTTTCATTAATTTAATAAGATTTCGGCAGGTTAACTCGTTTAACCAATTCTACACTTAGAATTCTCGGTCGACAATTTACTTTTAAATTATCTTTTACCTAAACTTATTCCGGCAACGGTCGCTAATACTTTTGTCGAGATCGACCAAATTTCAAAGTGTAATAACATTTATTACCCCACTTCTCAATGTCAAATGAGTGCCCCGAAAAATCGTATTGTACCCAAATGAAGACTGAGGCTCATGGGTTATTTACTCTTTGGTAAGGCTAAGTCTCGATATTTAACACGTAAAGGTCGAGTTAATTTATTATCTATCTCTTTTGAGTGAACTAAATCAGAGAACTAACGATAAATTTAATTGACACGGTTGATTTACTGATGAAATGCATGACTTGTTACGGCGATTTGGCTATGCATGCAAACATATAAAGCAAAATTAAAAGCATAAAAGAAAATCCTAGTATGGCCTTCCTAAAATAGAAAAGAAATATAAAATAAAAATTCGGAAACCAACTCCTTGGTCCCTTGAACTTCACCCGAGGCACGCATCCCAAGGCAAACACCGTCTTGGTCGGAACTCCTTTCCGAATGGCACCATCTTCAAGGGTCTTCGGAATTCAAAATTACAAATTTTTTATCTACTTTATACATTACAAAATAGAATAAAAACAATAAAATAAAGTGATACGAGATCACATTTAATTACAACCGAATCAATATTCTCATACGTTTCGGGTAATATTGATTAAAACTAAGGTCATACTAAGCAAAAGTTACATAATTCCAAATTACGTAAATAAAATTATGACAATCATAAATAAAATGCAATGCTTATGAATATGTAATTAACATGCCAATCCTAAGCCAAATCGCCCTATTTAAATTTTGTTATCGACATAACCCGGTTTTATGGAATCGTGTGATTTCAACATTTTAAAATCATCAAACATTATGTGAATCAAATTCACATTTAAGTTAAACGTCATAACACATTTAGGTTTCAAAATTTAGTCTTACTCAAAGTTTGAACATGATTTAGAATCTCATTGAAATCACCTATGCATAACCAAAGTTTAAGGCCTTGCGTACCGAGCGGTGGATAGTTGCGGTCTTCGGGATGTGGAGTTTGAAGGCTATGAGTATACATACGACAACGGCCAGCATGGGGATAACAACCGGCAGTCGAGAATAGACAAGGGGGATGGTGTCTTCAGAGTGGATGGAGTTATTCCCGGGAGCGATTCTTTATCATCTTCGTCGGGAATGGTCCGACCATGCTCCCATAATTGTCCACACAGAAAGAAGCACAGGAAGTGGCATAGCAAAACGTAAACTATTAAGATTTGAGCAAGTTTGGGTAGGAGAAGACGGGTGTGAGGATGCCATTAGAACGGCCTGGAGAGGGGCTGATTTTGACGTCCTAACGAGTATTGCGGAATGTTCGAAGGCTCTGCAAGTCTAGAAAGGCACGAGTATTGGAAAAATTGTCCGAGATTTATGAAACAAGAGGAAAAAATTACAAATCCTTAATGAAGGGTGTAGATCGGAATGGGCAGTGCGGGCAAGGAAGGGGATCGTTAAAGACATTGCAAAAGTACTAAAACAAGAGGAAACATTCTGGCGTCAAAGATCGAGAGCCCTTTGGTTGAAAGATGGATATCGTAACACTAAATATTTTCACAGGAAAGCAAGCCAAAGGAAGAAGAAAAATTATATCCGGTGCTTAATTAACGATAATGGGCGTGTTCATACAGGCGAGAGGAGAGGTTTTTTAAAAGCTTGATGAGGCGGTTGCGAGAGTAGCGAGGGATTATTTTGAAAGCTTGTTCACGTCAACTAATCCTCAAAATTTTGAGCCTATGCTGGAAGTTGTCGAAGGCCGCATTACAGAGGATATGAATGAGGTCTTGCGTGCGGACTATAGTGAAGATGAAATTGTTGCTGCCTTAAATCAAATGCATCCTATTAAGGCTCCGAGAATTGACGGTATGAACGTTATTTTTTTTCCAGACATATTGGCATATTGTTGGACCTAGTGTGTTGAAAACAGTTCTTAATATTTTGAGGGGAGCACCTATGTCAGAGGGTTTAAATAAGACTCTTATCGTTCTTATTCCGAAGAAAAAAGCTCTGGATAAGATGGTTGATTATCGTCCTACAAGCCTTTGCAACGTAATCTATAATCTAGTATCCAAAGTCTTAGCTAATCGGCTGAAGCAGTTTTTAGGGGAGATTGTATCGGAGAACCAATCCGCTTTCACACCGGGGAGAATGATCACTGATAATATTATAGTTGCCTTCGAGTTGTTTCATTATATGAAGAATGAGAGGAGTAATGTCGGTCATATGGCTCTGAAACTAGATATGGCTAAAGCGTACGATAGAGTTGAACGACCTTTCCTTGAAAGCGTTCTTAGACGGATGAGTTTCGATAGCAAATGGGTGGAGCGGGTAATGCATTGCGTCTCAACAGTATCCTTTTCAGTTATGATTAATGGTCAATTGTATGAGGATTTCACACCAGGAGAGGGATTAGACAGGGAGACCCTCTATCACCGTACCTCGTCATTCTTTGTGCCGAGGTACTGTCGGGAATGTTACGGAAATCGATGGAAGAGAGAACTCTTGCTGGGATTCGGGTAGCTCGTAATGCCCCAATGGTAGCCCATCTTTTGTTCGCGGATGATAGCATTTTATTTGTGAAGGCAATGGATACAGAGGCAATCAAGGTGAAGTCAATTCTTAATACTTACGAACTTGCCTCAGGACAGATGGTCAATTATAACAAAACGTAGGTTTCATTCAGTCGGGGTACAAGCGAAGACAGAAAAAGGAGAATTGTTGATTGTTTAGGCGTTCAAGTAGTCGAGGATCACGAGAGGTATCTGGGGCTGCCTACAATAGTGGGACACTCGAAGACGGTTATAACTAAAGTTATCCGGGATAAGTTGTTCAAGAAGTTACAGGAATGGCGAGGGAAACTATTTTCGAAGGCCGGTAGGGAAATATTGATAAAGGCCATTGCCCAATCAATCCCTACCTATGCGATGAGCGTCTTCAAGTTCCTGAAACTATTTAGTGACGAACTGCGCACCTTAGTGTCGCGGTTCTTTTGGGCAGCGGATAATGGGAAGCGTAAGATACCATGGATCGCGTGGAAACGTCTATGTCAGCCTCGAAGCATGGGGGTCTGGGCTTTCGTGATTTTCATGATTTTAACCTTGTTCTTTTAGGTAAACAAGCATGGAAATTATAGATGGATAGAACAAGCTTGATGACAAGGGTGATGGGGGGTAAATACTTCCCGAACAGCTCCTTTATAAATGCTCGAATGGGACTTAATCCTAGCTACACATGTCGAGGTTTTATGGAGGCTCGATCGGTATTAATGCGGGGCTTGCGACGACAAGTGAGTAATGGGCTAAGCACACTTGTATGGAGTGATCCATGGGTAGAAGGTACTCAATCCCGACGCATTAAATCTCCGCGGCAAACGAACCCCCAAGAGATGCTTGTGGCCGAACTGTTCAACTCGGATGGTCTAGGCTGGAATTCTTCGAAAATTTGTGACCTATTTCTGCCGTTTGAACAGGAACACATTCTTAATATGCGCATTCCTATCTCGAAGTATGAGGACCGATGGTGTTGGGATTTGGAAATGAACGGGTGCTACTCGGTCAAATCCGCGTATAAATCTCTCTGTGGAGATTATGGAATGAAAGATGGACATTCTGACCGCTTAAAGGAGAAATGGCTATGGAACCGTATATGGTCTGCGCAAGTCTTACCGCGAGTGAAGATGTTTTTCTGGCAACTCTGCAACGACGCTCTAGCAACAAAGCAAAATCTTGGTAAGCGAGTTCGAGAGATGTCACCTATGTGCCCGATTTGCCATAATAATATGGAAACGAGTCTTCATCTCGTTATGGGGTGTGGGTGGGTGGAGGAGGTTTGGGATGGACTGGGCATGCGAATCCTCTCGGATATAAGGGGCAGAAGTATACGGGACTGGGTGGAGGATATGTGGAAGGACATGACGAGGGAGGAATGTGCTCTGTTCATGACGGTTTAAAGGGCAGTCTGGGAGGCTAGGAACAGATGGGTGTTTGAGGAAGCTAAGTGGGAGTGAACAGCGAAAGAGTCGTCAGTAGAGTGCGGGAAACGTTAAGAGAGGTGAGCAATGCGGAGGTTGTGGAAAGCCAAAGTCCTGGGTTGGAGCAAAGTGTAGGGGCGTGAAAAAATCATAGGGTTGACAGACTTAGCGAGAGGACGTGAGGTCTGTTTGTGCAGGAAGGTGTAGTGGTTTTAATGCCTGATGCGGGTGTTCAGGTGGGACAAGGGGTGGGGCTGGGTGCTATCTGTCGTGAACCAGGAGGTAGGGTGTTGTAGGGAGTAGCATTCCGACGCAGAGGAGAGATGACAGTGCGGATGGCGGAGGCTGAAGCCATCTTGTGCAGGGTCAGGGAGGCTGTGCGAAAAGGGTATTCTAAGGTGGCAGTTGGGAGCGACTGAGAGGAAGTCGTGGATGCACTCCAAGGGAAAACGAAGGGTCGAAGTGATTTTTATTTGCTCATTGACGATATTTTATCTTTTTGTACTTGTTTTAAGTTTATTTTTTGGTTTCATGTTAGTCGGGAGGCGAATCTCGTTGCAAACGAGTTAGCTCATGCATCGACGATAGGCTCTAGCTTTTCTTTTTCGGGATCGTCGATTCCTCTTTGTATTGTTAATTTGGTTTCTTACGATAATGATAATGCTACGTAATCCGTTTAAGGGATTACTTTCAAAAAAAAAAAAAAAATTTGAACATGATTTAACTTATTATTAACATATTGTTCGGTAATTAGTCGGTTTTACGGGAAAAATAATATAAAATGCCAAATGAGTCACAAAAATTTCGAAAAATTCAAAATTCAGATTTTGAATATTCTGGAAGTTCCTTAAATTTACAGAACCATAAAATTATTAGTATTATCAAAATAATCAATTTATTTCATAAACATGTCGTAAAACGCGCATTTTTAAGTCGGATATTCAAAAATTAACTATTAAGATTGCAATAAAATACTAATAGAATTTTTTTACTTTCTAAAACTCTTTTAGAAACTGAAATGGACTGAAAAAATGTTGCCCCAAGTCTGAAAAATTGTTTTATGACTCTTACAATTTAACTTTTCTACTTTATCTCATAAAATTATAAAATAAAAATGCAGAAACTTTCAGCCCCCAAGAAAATTATTCTGATGAAAACATCTCATATGACATCTATGGGTGAATTTGTAGGCCATTTTTACAACACTTACTATTTTTAACAAATTATGTCATATTTTACTCGATTTTAAATTTTAAACCATTAAAATTGTTTCTCATGAAATATGCGATAATTAAATCTCAAAAATTACATGCATGTTGGAAATATGATATATGACATTGTGTTAAATTTTTATGGCCAATTCCAACTCAAACTATTTAAGTCGAAATAAGTCACTATTAATACGACTTTTACAATAAAAATCATTAATCATGCAAAAGATGATAATAAAATCAAAAAATTTACATGAGCATTGTAAATATTGCATGTGACATCTCCAAAACTTTTCGTAGTCAAATTCACAATTTAACTATTTTTACCCATTTATTCTCATATTATGACATATTAACTATTAAAATTCATAATCCATGCAAAAATACTCCATAAATTACGAAATTTTATATTCACAATATAAAATATTCATGTGAGAACATATTAAAAAATCTCGGCCAAAAAGTTTATATAACTATTTCCCCCTTAATAATCACATTTTAATCATATAAAATAAATAAAAATAACGATTAATTAATAAAATGAACAATCTTTTTCCAGAAATTATTCAAATGACCTAAAACATTTTAGGACCAGTAGTTATTCATGCATAAAAATAATTTCGTGCAAATCTCATATTTACTTAATTTTTCCGGTTTTATTTTAGTCAACAATTAACTCGTAAAAACACTATAAAACCACATGCAAGCAACATATGATCTGATACCACTTGTTGGGAAGTCATACTAACCCTATACAACAGTCATTGCTTAGAGTTTTACAAATTAACTTATTGATTTAACCATTATAAGCTCTTATGCATGCATAATATAAATTTGCGGAACAAGAGATGTCGAGTTCTTACAATCCGACGAAAACGGTGCTAGAATGATCCTCCAACCTTAGTAATCAAAGTAGATTACCTCCTTTGTGATGCACCCAAGACAATCCCTTAAAACCGAGCACAACACGAGCTAGGTGAAAATGTTCGGTTTCCTTCAATTATATTCTAATCTTATTAGATAATATGAGAATATTATAACTAATTATAATATAATTTATAATCTAGTATTGTAAATTATTTTAAGAGAGTTTTATTATTTCTCACACTAGAAGAAATTTTGCATTAGGTTAGAATGAATAAATTTTGTGAACAATTCACAAGTTTATGGTGCTGGTGTTAGGGTGTCGTGTAGACGATCATGGGGAAGCCAAGAGGAGAGCTTTTGTGCTTACCCATAATGCTAGGGTGGCTCTAGGTAGCACACTCTAAATGATTAAAGCCAAGCATGCTTAATCATTATGTTTTGTGCAATTAAGACACAAAACTAACTCCTTAAACATCACCATAAAACCGACACACACAATGCATAAAACGGATTTCCATTTTATAATTTTGTCATTTGTACAATTGTATGTGACATGTTACATGTCATACAATCGTTTTAATTTAAAATGTATATTCAACAATTAAATATCATTTATAATTAAATAAATCATATTTAGAAAATCGACTAGTAATTCGTAATTACCGTTTCATAAAATGATCATTTCAATAATCGTCAATACGATATACAACATTTGTAATTATAACCAACCATTTTCATTCTAATCTCGACGTTTCGTTAACATCGATTAATATTTGAGAATTGACACGTTTCAATTACAAATACGAATCTTACATTAAGATTTAACCTCTCTTATTCTCGTCATATTTATTTAAGGAATTGAACAACTCGTATCGATATACATTCGATCAATTTATTTATTAAGGGAATTGTCCTATAGGTGTGACCTAAAGGGATCAATTGACCACCACCGTCATACAACAGTAATGTCAAACTCTATCTAGCCGGCCAATATTACCGATTAATGTTGGTCAGTTGACTATATAATTCGAATCATCCCTTGCGTATTCTTGTCATGAGATTTAATTATGTGATTGCACTATTGTTGAGGACACATAACCCAACAAATGCGGTTCTTAGCAGTCTACTTCAGTGGTTTGATGTTCTCATCATGTTACGGAAGTAGGCTAAATGTTCTTTCTCATCAACGATCTTTTCGGATTCGAGGAACTGAGCAATCAATGCACATGCAGTCTACAAATTCACAAAATTAAGTAAGACATTTTAAACATTATTCAAAATGAAGTAAGAAATTTAAACAAATATTACCTCAGCAGTGACATCAGCATCGTCACGTGGATCGGGGGCCGGGCTTCAGAGTGATCGAGATCAATGATTAACGGGTGAGAACACCTCTTATACCATTCATCGTACTCTATAGTCGTCTCGCACGGGAAAGTAACTGGTGTCGACTTACGAGAAAGGTGAACAACGTGATCTTCCCAACAGTACCATAAATGATCGCCCAACGACCCGAGACTAACATCGTAGCCATTTGCCGAAGCAGGACGATGCGCTATCGTTCTCATAATAGGATTAGGTACCACTTGCACAAACCCAAATTGACGTAAACACCGATCGGGCTGGTACGACTCGACTATGTCCATGAAACAAAGACTATCAGAGATCAGAGTACGAGGATAACACACATCCTGACGCGACTTAAAAAGCTTCCACCTAACTGAAGCATAAGTAAGACCATCTAAAACCCTTCGATACTGCATCAATTTTTCCGCAGTTTTGGCGAAAGCACCAACAAATCTCCAACAATAGGCCCGGGGCTGGGTAAGGTCAATTACCGAAGGTGGATCGGGTCTGAACATAGGGAAGTACTCATAGATCCACGATTGTAGCAAAGTCAAGCAACCACCAATAGTCTTCACACTAGAACATGAAGCTATACCCAACTGGCGGTATATAAAGGATAGTGCATCGGCTCCCCATGCAAACTGGTGTACAGTAGTACTAGGATCAATCACTAACGGAAAAAGCTGAGGACGTATCCTATCGCTTGATTTGTCGACGAAAAGTGTCGACGCCAAGACCACAACCAAGAACCCCTGAGCGTGGAGAAAATCACAACTCCTCCTCGCCATCTCACAAGCTAAATCCACCAATATACCCCCACTCTTGTAAATATGGGCCTTCTTCTTAAGAAGATCCAACTACTCCCTCAAATCATCTAATGACCTCCCAAAGAAGCCACAAGCATACAAAACAGAATTTGTCAACGTCCCATCGACACTCTCAACCTCACAACTGTCAGTCTGTCACCATCTACCCGAACACCTAAGATCTGCGCAACATCGTGAAAGAGTATGAAGATCTCCCCAAAAGGCATATGAAAACCGTTGGTGTCGGGTTGCCATCTCTCGAAAGCAGAAATAAGTAAGTGACATGTTATAATGCTCGACCGTGGAATCTACAAGGTGAGAAAGACCACTTTCGTCATAAATAGACTGAACGGTCGGAGGTAGTCGCCATTTACACAACACCCTCGTCTTACCAAATCGGTGGTAACCCATCAAAACTAGTCGACCGACATCATTAGGTGTCGCCTATAAGGTGTGGCTATGTGTCCCCCAAAGCTGGAAATCACTTGACAAACCAACGGACCACCAGGAACAGGACCAGTAAACACCTAAGAAATATCCTTAGCCGACTTCTTCTTCTTCGAAGCCACAAAACTACTATCTCATTCGACATCCGCTGCCAATGCCTGTCATCCCGTCTACGGGGAACCCTCCTCACCCGCTCTTTATCCCGCTCCTGCTGCTCCTCACCAGCTCGACCTATAGACTCCTCCACTACCTCATTAGTAGCCCCCGTCACCTCAGGCTGACACTGCTCTTTTCGAGCTTGTACTGATGCTGTCACCTTTCGAACTCGAACATTTCGGTCATTTCCTCCTTCAGCCATCTATTCACAAAATTATGATTTTCTACTTTACTATTTTTTAACGAAAACAAAACAATTTAAAAAGACAAATAAATTAATTAATTGTGATTTTATACATCACTATCAATTTTTTTGTCGTTACAATTTAAAACGACAAATAAATTAATTAATTAATGAATGCTTGTAAAATTATAATTGAAAAGAATTAAACATTTGAAAATAAAAATTAATTTTTTTCACGGGAACAAAACAAGACGGAAAATAATAAAATAATAATAATAATAATAATATGGGACGAAATGTTTTTTCGTCTGGCCTTAGGGGCTGGACAAAAAAAATTTCGTCCAACCCCCTTTTTTTAATTTTTTTTCGAAAATCAATGTCAATCCGGGCTACAAAGATACATATATAATACGCATTCCAAGAAGAAAAATCTGACATTCAAACAACGATTCTATCCTAATTCCGTCAAAAATTAAGGAATCTATCCTAATTCCGTCTCTAATCTATCAAAATAAGAACAAAAAAAATTAAAATCAAAGAAGTAAAGAATACATACCGTGTTGAACTTTTGAATTTGAGACGAAAATGGTGTTGTTGTTGTAGAAGAGATTTTGAAAAGTTTTTTTTTTTAAGTTTGTAAGATGAAGAAGTAATTTATTTTAGTTTGGTTGGAATATAAAGGAAGGGTATGAGAGCGGTAGTTTAGGAAATTCATTAAAATCTGTCGACGATAATTAGTAATTTGTCGACGACGAATAATAGGTTTGGATGAGAACGCGGGTGGTTGGATTGACACGTCCATGACCCATTTTATCATGTCCGCGAGTTTTAATCTGAGATCGAGTCGAACTCGAGCATATATATAATTGTTAAATTATATTTATTTTTTCCGATATTTTCAATGACAAGAATTGAAGGTTATTTATTAGAAAAATAGGGAAATCAATGACAATATTTGATATGCTTAACAAAAATATAATCATGATAAATATTTTATAAAATAAGAACAAGATATTGTTTTATCACACAAGTTCAAGGCGCTCACGAGCTTTTGAGTAATCTAGCCGAGCCTAAACTCAAGCTCGAGTTTCTCACCCAGTGTCTCATCTCATTATCACCCTTAGGTGCGCCCAAGCATGGCACGACATAGGTCGTGGGCCGTCAATTCATTTCACATGAACGACACAGGTTACCCTCCCTCATGTATGTAACACCCCGACTTACCAAAAAAACTGAACTAGACCTTCCTTAGAAAATAAGGGTGCTACATTGCTACTATCTCGGTTACCCGAGTTAAGTATATATATCAAATGAACCATAAAAAGACAATTAAATTATATTGTTAGATGTGAATGATACAAGGATATAACTAATGACAGATTCAAGGACTATGCTACAATAACCTCAACCACAGGCTACTATTACTGGCCATTCTTATCTCGTCATCGAACCAACCCAACAACATCCAGCAAGACAGACAAGTATCAACACCTGAAAACTATATGTCGCCGACAATGTCAAATGGTTTACCATAGACACAAACATTGAAGACAAAACAACACAAAACCACCAAGTCAGTACATGTCCATATCAATCTATATAGGAGCAGTTTACAAAACACCATGAAATAAAGTACCACGCAATCAGAATACTAACGCTAATAGATACTACCAACTACACATTGCAATGTGTAGACCTGTTAGATTCCCATAGCTAGAGCTAGACAAAAGTGCGGGCCAGCCCGACCCGGCCCGGCCCAGCCCTGTAACACGGGCCGACTTTTTCTAGCCCACATAGGGTCGGGCCAGCCCAGCCCTGTAGAGGTTAGGGTCAGGGCCAGGGCCGGATTTTGTCAGCCCGACCCTATTATCAGCCCTGTACGAATTATAGCTCGAACCAACCCGACCAGGGCCGGATTTCGAGATACGTAGGCAACGTAATTACTGTAATTTTTATAAATTAATACCAAACTTTAAACTTTAATTGGTATTACATATAAAATTTACATTAATTTTGTCCAAGCCCTTCTTTTACTTTTTTTTTTCTCCCCCATTTCGACCCTTGGCTTAGTGTCTCAAATGGGTTATTGGAGTTACACCCTGAAGCTTTGGTGATTTTCTGGTGTACATGCTCGAAGATTTAGAATGTAACTGTGACGCCTTTGGATGCGAGGGTTAGAGATAGTTTTGTAAATGGATTAATGTGTCCTTGAAGATGAAGGGGACATATTATTGCATGATTATTATTATGATTCTGAGTGGAGTTTTCTTCCATGTTTATGAAATGTACTTAGTTTGAGTAAATTGGATGAATAAACTTTATAGTAAGCATTTTTTTGTGTGGTGGTTGTAAATTGGATTTTAAGTACGACAATGTCATTTTGTTTCATTCTACCCACATTCTTATTTGCGACGGGCAATATCTGTCACAAGCTTGTGACGGGTTAAATAGAACTCACTTGGGTAGTTAAGGATAATTAATTTGTGATTACATTTTTACTTTTATCTTATATATTATGCTGGAAATAATTATCCCGTCACAAATTTGTGATAGATATATCCGTCATAAGAAACCTATTGTCCGTTCTAACATTTGTAAAATTGACAAGCTAACAACTATCCATTCTTCCAATTCATTACCCTCTGGTACTTTTTTTTGGAAAAAAAAGGAAAAGCCTGGCCCGGCCCGGCCCGGCCCAACCGACAACCCTACAGGGCTGGGCCATGACTGGCTTTTTCTAGCCCAGCCCAACCCAACCCTATGTCGTTTTAGGGCCGTGCCAGGGCTGATTTTTTTCGGCCCGGCTCGGCCCGAACCGACCCATTGTACAGCCCTACCCGTAGCAACAGGTAAACCTAGTGGGGACCGCAACCTTACCACCTACCCCGATCATCGCAACGAGCGGTACCTAGATCCTTAATGTGCACATTAAGGATGGTGAGCAGATCTTCGACAGATGCTTAATGTTTGATTCTATGGATAAGGCTGGAGATCGATTCATCACTTATTTAGATGTTTTAGCTTTCGTAGAAAATTTACTTTGCAATGTTTATATTTTAGTTTGTTTTGGATATTTGTAATCACTCTTAAAGTTATTTAATTTGTTTTTTTATTATGGTATCTTTGATATACTTACCTCGGGCAACCGAGATGGTAGCACGGGGATGTTACAAAAGCTAACTAAACAATCTACGAGGTGACTTCATCCCGGCCTCATCCCAAGCATCAAGCATCATGAACCTGCGCAACGAGCACATCTCCTTCGTGATAAGAGCTACGAGATAACCTATGACCACACCAAGTCTGTAATTGACATTCTAACCATTGAGACACTTGAAGATTAATGACTATTTGGGTAATAAATATTTACTTAAAGTCATTATTACGTATGCGAGTTATAAGGTTTTTTTAATAATAGTTATAATAATATAAATAGATTATAATAATAATTTAAAAGTATATTTTAGATTGGCATACATTTTATATGAAATATTTAAAAAACATGATAACGAAAATTAACTTTAGCTACCAACGTATTTCCGTAGCTGAAAACTTAAATTAGATACTAAATTGCTACTCATTTTGTTTTGTCTCTATAACTTTAGCTATCAGCGCATTTTTGTAGCCGAAAACTTAAACTAGATACTAAATTTGCTACTCAATTTGTTTTGTCTCTATGAATTTAGCTACCAACATATTTTCATAGCTTAAAACTTAAATTAGATCCTAAATTTGTTACTCACTTTGTTTTACCTCTATGATAACCACGTATTTAGATAATGATGAATTTTCGTATTTTTTTAAATTAGATATTAATTTCACAACCTACTTTATTTAGTCTCTACAATAAAGACACAATTAGCTACCACATTAATTAGTTTGCTCTCTTAAGTACAGACTAAATATATTGTTTGTCTCAAAATTAGTCGCTAAATTATATATTTAGTGAATGGGTTTTAGTCAATTGCTAAACTAGTAGCTCAATCATTATTTTTTTGTAGTGCGGGTACTCGATCGAGTACGTTTTACTCGACCGAGAACCACATGTACTCGACCGAGTAAAACATTTACTCGACTGTCTCAATTGTCGAACGTGATAGTGATTGGGTGGTGAAAAATGTGTTGGAAATCGAATTTCAGATTATATACTCCTATCTCATATGAGTTTTGTTTCTTTAAGTTTAGTCATTAAAACTTAATTAGATCTTATGCAAGCATGATGATTACATAAGAATTATGAATGTTCTTACATTGGTTTTAGAAGGTTTATACTCAATTAATCACCTATTAATTTGAGTCTTCAAAAACGGATTACCCTTACCAACCGTTTATAGTGAAACCGTCTCCAAAAGCTCTTATCAAGGAACCGTTCTCAAACTAAAACAATTTTTGTTACTAGAAAAATTGAGTTAGTATACTAGAAATAATAACAATATTACTCTTAATATTATTAATTTAAGAAATGATTTTCACTTAGAAAACTATTTTCTAAGTAGTATAAGGATGAGATATTTGTAAGATGTGTGAGTTGTTGGAGTTGTGTGCTAGTAACAAATGCCAACACTAGTGTTCATGCATGAAGTGAGTCTTGATTTTATAAGCACATGAGCTTGCTAAGCAAGCCTCATGGCCGGCCAAATCAACCCACAAGAGCCAATGCATGGCCTTCTTGTTCTTACACAATGCATACAATATTCCTTACATTATTATTCTTTATGCATGACACACACAATCTCTTTGTATACTTACACACACAACCATCACACATACAAACTATATATACACGATTACACGGTCCAAATGGGTCTTATTATAGACCCATTTTATCTTTGTCAATTGTGTTAATTTGTAACATGTCACATATGTCCCATAACACATGACCCAATTTGTCAATTATGTAATCTTAACTCTTTAAAATTCATAATTCACAATTTTATAACATTTAAATAATATTATTAGTAATTCTCAATTACCATATTATAAAATGTATTATCATAATTTTAATTACAACTCTTTGTAATTTTATGATCAACCGTGTTCATTCTCAATTCAATCGTTTCCCAAACGAGTAAATAAAAACCATGTAATAAAACAATTTTATTACTTTGACCATTATTATTATAATCAAATTATAATAATATTCGTCACGTAAAATCATTTCCAAATTTCCAGTCTTTAATTAATCCGCATCCAATACGATATTAATTAATTATTCCATTGAGACGGAATTCCCTAAAGATATGACCTTAAGGGATCAACTGATCACCACCATCATATGACGATAATGTCAAACTCTAGACAGTCAATCATTATCGGTAAATGTTGATCTCGGGTCGACTATAAAAGAGTAATATTCCCAGTTGTGTTTCATTCAAATGAGTTTTAATTATGTCAACGCACTATTGTCGAGGACACTTCTTCCAACAATCTCCCACTTCTCCAAGACAAGTGTGCGCTACCAATTCTCTTGCCCTATTACTATCTCTCACTCAATGCAAGGCGTCATCTTAGGTCGTGCCCGCAATTGATTTTATCTAGAGTGGTTTTTCTCGATCTGGAGTTATAACTACTGACCGGAATTATCTACCATAGATACTTTCCGAGCGTGGCCACGCATTTCTAGTTATTTTTCTCATCGAGTGGCCTAAAGATATTTCTCAACCATGACAAGGGGTGGACAATTCCTAATCGACCTATTCCTTCCGGCTGGCCATAGCCCATCATAACCCAAAATATGTCCTTATAAACCCCAGTTACGAAGGTGTTAGGATATAAATCAAAGTTAATCTGAAAACTATGCCACCTCAGAGAACAGTCATTAGTCCAAGAACTGACTCATGTGAAACACGATAGATGCTCCCGCCACGACCAGGCAGTCTTTTTAATAAGAGTATGCCAGAGCTCTATCAGCGGTCATTGGCCCGGCAAATGTATCTTAACATGTCTATGCCTAAGTGATTGACTAGTCATCCCGAATGATTCTATGGCATTTGAACTCGCCATCAATCGTATCACACATCTAGTTGCATAAAGACGTCACCTCACTTAAGCAACTAGGGGAGAGGTCATGATAATTCAATTCACTTTAATGGGGTTCAATATGGTCTTACCATCCCATTTGAATTTTACTTGACCTTGGGTGAGTTATTAATAACTCAAACGATTAGTGGAATACTCCATCCAAGTGGTCAACCTTTGGTCACCATTTAATTTACAATGAGCTTAAGTGTCTCACGTTCACTTCCTCTATAATTCTAATTATCTTCAAATCGGGTTTACTAAGTTTACCACGATTCGTGCGAGTGTTCACTTTGTGGATCATATCAATACATGCTCTTTGAGCTGAAAGAGATAAGTCATCGTCTCATGACTAGCGAATAAGATTATATGCATTGTGTAACTCCCAGCTACAACAATGCTTTTACATAATTATTGTGAACTTATATATTTTGTAGAATCTTGTGATGACCACATGTAGTTAAAATATAAGTCATTGAGATGCATAGTCAATGAATGTAAGCCAAAGATTATCATAAATCTTTGCTTGATATCTTGGAACTTGAGTCGTTGTAAACCTTTTACCACATGACTAAGTTATCTTCCAAAATTTTGAATTTGTCTCTCATCTCCATTGGAGAATACTTTGACAATTCATTATGGTTTAATCATTGATTTATCACCTGCTTGACCAGGTTATTCTGCAAGCAGTATGCATCCAGTTTTACACGACTATACTAATGGCGGAAACATTAGCGAATTCAAACGTGTAAACAATAGTACTTAAGGTTCGATAAATTTCCATGATCTCATCATGGTTATTCTATCTTCATCTCTATGAACAACCTTAATACCAATTAACAAGACGTCATTTACAATCTCAACCAAACATCCCATGTTTAATTAGCTTTAAATCATATCAATTTGTCATCTAGAATTGAAAACTCGTATACTTCTTAGAAGTATTAATGTCTCATTCCAAACGAGCAATGAGTTATTTCAGATAACGTTTACTCCCACTCGACTCTTGCTCTTGCCAGAATCTGAAAATTCCGAAGTCATTCTCTAATGACTTAATATGTTCAAATCTTGGTGCGAGAACTCCCACTGAACTTTATATTTAACCGTAAATCATAAAGCTCCCACTCAATTCAACGTTTCTCAAAATTTAATGAATTGACGATGGTTGGGACAAAACCATATATGTTCATAAACATATCCTTTTCAAATGCCCTTTTGAAAATGGTCTTAAGAGTTTACTGAATTCATTCTCAATGAATCATTTTATGACATTTACATGTCAATCTATGCTTCTCTCAATAAATCTCATTTATTAGCATATACATCCTTTTAAATTTCATGGGTTTTAGAGCTTGCATTGGCTTATTTAGATCACCATCTAAATCCAAGAACATCTTCTTGAGCACATGTGGGCTAGCCTTTTCCCCCTCCTTAAAATTGAGATCGAAGAAAGCCGATGCCGCCTCATATTGGACAATTCTCGAAGCCTTCGAGAACATTGTCACAAGCTTGGAGTAGATGTCATAGGCGGTGCCAATCTTTATGGCACTCCTTTGAAGCTCTGACTCCATAGAGAAGATCAAAACATTTTTTATCGCCGCACTCTTTATGGTAGGTCTCATAGGCCCGCCTAGTTGCGGCATTGGCATTAGCTTCAGGTTCAGCAGGTGATTCTTCGATGAGGTATTGGGTTTTACCATCACCTTCTGCGGCCAACAATAGTTGGGCATCCCAATCAGCAAAGTTTGCCCCATTCTTTTCTAACTTACAACGATCCACGAAGGATCGTAACCATGAAGTGTTTGGAGTAGTGGAAGTTGTCATGATTGATATTGATTTGAAGACTTAACTACAAAAATTAAACATTTGCAGATGTTAAATGCTAATCGTTTTAATTTAATTTAACTTGTAAACATTTTTATCAAGTTAATGCATCTATAAAATGACCTCTATTCAATTTTATAAATGATTCCAAGACCCAAACCCATACCACCAAAATCGTGAACTACTGGAACTCCGACCCAATGATATGGTTTGGTGGGTTAAAATTTTAACCGATTCTACTCTTAGAACTCTTGGTTGATGAAAAATCATTATTTATTCATCTTAGCCCGGAACACATTGACCACTGGGCCTCTACACTTCCGTTGAGTACAAACCAAATTTCGATTGCATCGAGATGCGATCCGCCCACTGGACTGAATCCACCTCATCGCCTCACTTATCCTACGTAATGGGGTACGCACTGCCCACTGGACTAGCACCACCCCACGAAATAGAAGCTCATGCGTTCTACTATTTGGTAAGGCTAATCTCAATAGTTTTGTTAATATAGAGGTCTTGTCAATTTATTATCTATCTCCTTTAAGTGAATTAAATTGGTGAACTCGATAATTATAATTGACACGGTGTTTTTAACGATTATACTAATATGCATGTGTGACACCCCCATTTACCTAGGAGCCTGAACTAGGACTTCCAGAGTAAATAGGACCGTTACCATCCTGGATAAACCAGGGTAGTAGATATTCACAGTGAAAGAAACACAGTACTTTAAATATAAATGGTTAACTGGTAACTATTACAAGCATAGACCAAAAGACTTCCAAAACAACTGAAATAAAATGATGTTCAACTAAGACAAGATAAGTGATCTAGTAGCTAGGAAGGTCTAGTCCATGTCTCTCTTCCATACCCAGTCCTAGTCCACCTGTCTCTGACCTGAAAGATCTACTCCCCATTCCGGATCATTGTAGGTGAACACGAATACACTGTCAACCTCGCGGTTGAGTAGGATAACACAATAATAAATAATAATAATGCAACAAAACAATAATATGCAAATGCTTATGTCATGCTCGAGCTCAAACACAATCTCAATCTCAACCCGTAACACCCAGCCATACCGAACCTCCCGGCAGACTATAATCGGCCGTCGCCGAACACCAGCTCAAAAGCTGATAAGACACCAGGCCTGGTCTGCAGAACCACCCCGGGCTTTATATCAGAACAACATCTGATTCACATCTCGCTCAGTAACCAATGCATATGTCATGAGTATGAATGCAATACCAAAATAAATAACCATATCAAACATGTTCAGAACTCATACTTGCATTCATAACATACAATGCACACTTATCCAGAACTTAACACAAAACAAGCACCAGTGTATCCTACCTGTATTAGCAAGTCTGCGAATGTAAACACCCTCTAGAAGTATTCCACTTCGAATTCCGTTCCTATAAATTATTACTCATATCAAATTCTGCCCATATACACAATGCTACAAAAATTACTTGAACATGTTTCTAATCGATTCTTACATAACACATTATGAATACATATATATATATATATATATATATATATATATGTATACATATACATATATATATATATATAGAGCGAGGATCCTGTGAGGTCTACATCTTAAATGAGGATTGAGGTCTACTTGTAGACTTAAGCAAAAATCAAGTGAAAATCAAAACTGCCAACATTAGGTATCGATCCCGCGACCTCTCGTATCATAGTCCAACAGCTTAACCAACAGGCCATAGTGTCTTTGTTGACTAGTATAATATTGTATAATATCTATCATGCGACAATTGTTTACTAAGCAAAAATGAAAAAATGCCACTACTGAGACTCGAGCACTGGACCGCGGGTATCAAAGACCAATACCTAAACCAATGGACCACTAATACTTTGTTGATTGGTATCATATAGTATAATATTTATAAACCTTTATACAAAGTATTTGTTTATAATTAACTTAACAAGCAGACCTGTTTCGCATCAATTTCTTATTTGTTCTTCTGACATCTTCTTTGGTTACCTTTTGTTAATGGCTTATTCTCTAGTTTTTTTTTCGATATTTTTTTTCCATTTTTTTATCCGATTTTTTTTTTTTCATTTTTATCGGAATATTGTTTTGAAGAATCCGTGATATTGTATTGAGTAACTTGTTCTATTCTAATGAAAAAAATTCGACAAAAAAATTGGTTTTTTCGAAAATTTTCTTTTTCATTTTTTTTACCGATAAAAAAACTTCGAGATGTGTACCTACACATTCAAAGTTGTGTATCTACGCATTTAGACATGTACATCTACGTATTTAGAGGTGTGTATCTACGCATTCAAACATGTGTATCTACGCATTTTGAGATATGTATCTATGCATTTAGACATGTGTATCTACGCATTAAGAGATGTGTATCTACGCATTTAACCATGTATATCTACGTATTTAAAGGTGTGTATTTACGCATTTAGATATGTGTATCTACGCATTTAACCATGTGTATCTAAGCATTAAAGGTGTGTATCTACGCATTTAGACATGTGTATCTCCGCATTTAGAGATGTTTATCTACGAATTTAAAGGTGTGTATCTACGCATTTAGACATGTGTATCTACGCATTTAGAGATGTGTATCTACGCATTTAGCCATGTGTATCTACGCATTTAGAGATGTGTATCTACTCATATAGAAGTGTGTATCTACGCATTTAGAGATGTGTATCTACTCATATAGAGGGGTGTATCTACGCATTCAAACATGTGTATCTACGCATTTAGAGATATGTATCTACGCATTTAGACATGTGTATCTACACATTAAGAGATGTGTATCTACGCATTTAGCCATGTGTAACTACGTATTTAAAGGTGTGTATCTACGCATTTAGACATGTGTATCTACGCATTAAGAGATGTGTATCTACGCATTTAAAGGTGTGTTTCTACGCATTTAGAGTTGTGTATCTACGCATTTAGACATGTGTATCTACGTATTAAAAGATGTGTATCTACGCATTTAGCCATGTGTATCTACGTATTTAAAGGTGTGTATCTACTAGACGTGTGTATCTACGCATTTAGCCATGTGTATCTAAGCATTAAAGGTGTGTATCTACGCATTTAGACATGTGTATCTCCGCATTTAGAGATGTGTATCTACTCATTTAAAGGTGTGTATCTACGCATTTAAAGGTGTGTATCTACGTATATAGACATGTGTATCTACGCATTTAGAGATGTGTATCTACGCATTTAGCCATGTGTATCTACGCATTTAGGGATGTGTATCTACTCATATAGAGGTGTGTATCTACGCATTTAGAGATGTGTATCTACTCGTATAGAGGTGTGTATCTACGCATTCAAACATGTGTATCTACGCATTTAGAGATATGTATCTACGTAATTAGACATGTGTATCTACGCTTTAAGAGATGTGTATCTACGCATTTAGCCTTGTGTATCTACGTATTTAAAGGTGTGTATCTACGCATTTAGACATGTGTATCTACGCATTTTTTTTCTCCAATCTTTTCGAGAAAAAAAAAGATTGGAGAAAAAAAATCGAAAAAAAAATTCCGAGAAAAAAATTCGGAAAAAAGTTTCGAGAAATTCTTTTTAAAAAAATTCCGATGAAAAAAAAATTTCGAAAATATAATTCCGAGGGTTTCGGGTTCAATCCCAATTCGCAATTTGAGCAAAAATTGTCTTCGAAAATGTTTCTATCTTAAATATTATACAATATTATCAACAAAGACTTTGTGGTCTATGGGTTTAGGTGTAGGACTTTGAAATTTGAGGTTTGGTGTTCAAACCCCTGTGGCGGCAAATTTTCAATTTTGCTTAGCAGAAAATATTCGCGTGATAAATATTACACAATACTGTATTAATCATCAAAGATGTTGTGGTCCGTTGGTTAAGTTCTTTATCTCCGATACTTAAGGTCATGGGTTTGATCCCTAATCACGGCAATTTGTTTTATTCATTTTTGCTTAGTAGAAAATTTCGCGTGATAAATATTATACAATACTGTATTAATCATCAAAGATGTTGTGGTCCGTTGGTTAAGTTGTTTATCTCTTATAAACAAGGTCGTGGGTTCGATACCTGATCACGGCAATTTGTTTTTTTCATTTTTGCTTAGTAGAAAATATTCGCGTGATAAATATTACACAATACTATAGTAATCATCAAAGATGTTGTGGTCTGTTGGTTAAGTTGATTCTCTCTAATACCCAAGGTCGTGGGTTCGATCCTTGATCACTGCAGTTTGTTTTTATTTTTGCTTAAATCTACAAGTAGACCTCAATCCTCATTTAAGATCATAGACCTCACACGATGCAATCTCTATATATATATATTAGAATCCATGAGTCTAACAATAATATCACAACTTATATAAAAAAGTATCATGTTTTTCAATATCATTTTTTTTCCTTTTTTTGTTTTTTCTTTTTCAATATTACTCTTTTTTTCCTTTTTGTTTGCCTCTTCTTTTAAAATGACATTTTCATTATTAAAAAAATTCCCTTTTTCATTATGCATTTTTTTAAAATAAACACGTTTTTTTTTAAGTAAGAAGGCGTTTTTTCTCGAATTTTTTTTTTCATAAAAATATCACAAGTTACTCAATACAATATTACCGGTTATTCAAAATAATATCACAAAAAAAAATTCGAGAAAAAAATATTTCGGAAAAAAAATTCGAGAGAAAAAATTGAAAAAAGTATTTCCGGGAAAAAAGTTCTTGAAAAAATTACGTGATATTGTTTAATATAGTGCATGATATTGTTTAACAAAAGGCATTTTTTCTCGAAATTTTTTTCCGATTTTCTTCATTACAATATCACAAGTTACTCAATACAATATCACCGGTTCTTCAAAATAATATCACAAAAAAAAATCCGAGAAAAAAATATTTCGTAAAAAAAATTCGAGAGAAAAAATTAAAAAAAATATTTCCGGGAAAAATTTCTTGAAAAAATTTCGTGACATTGTTTAATATAGTGCATGGTATTTTTTAACAAAAGACATTTTTTCTCGAAATTTTTTCGATTTTTTTTCATTACAATATCACAAGTTACTAAATAAAATATCACAGCTTCTTCAAAATAATATCACAAAAAAAAATTCGAAAACAAAAATATTTTGGAAAAAAATTTCGAGAGAAAAAATTGAAAAAAACATTTCCGGGACAAAAGTTCTTGAAAAAATTCTGTGATATTGTTTAATATAGTACGTGATATTGTTTAACAAAAGGCGTTTTTTCTCGAAATTTTTTTTCGATTTTTTTTCATTACAATATCATAAGTTACTCAATACACAATATCACCGGTTCTTCAAAATAATATCACAAAAAAAAAATTCTCAAAAAAAAATCGAGAAAAAAAAATATTTCGGAAAAAAAATTCGAGAAAAAAAATTGGAAAAAAAAATTTTGGGAAAAAAATTTCTGGAAAAAATTTCATGATATTGTTTTATATAGTGCGTGATATTGTATTGAAAATGTTGTGATATTATAGACTTTGTAGTGTAAAAAAAACGTGATATTTTTTAATACAACTTGTGATACTCTAAATGGACTCATGGACTCAAATATTTGGGTGGACTCACCGGATCCCGCCTCTATATATATATATATATATATATATATATATATATATATATATATATATATATATATATATATATATATATATATATATATATATATATATATATATATATATATATATATATATATATATATATAAGCATGCCCTTAACAATTATCGTTACCCAAATACACTTACTATTTTTAGACTTACTATAAATAGCATAACTCAACCACAATTATTATTGTGTCCCAACACATAGGTAATTATTATAAATCACAACATAATTTGTCGTTAGTAACCATCCCGATAAATATTAACACATGATTAAGGCCACATATAATACCATTAGCATCAATTACCAAGTTTAATAATAACAATAATAATACTAATAATAATAATAAGAACGACATTAATAATTATAACAACATTAATAATAATAATAATATTTCCCATAAAGTTAATTACATCATCAATTAAGGAATTATTATTATTACTACATCATGCTAATCAACCAACTCATTCCACGTTAATCACGCAAACACAAATTACATACATAGCAGCCCAAAACCGCAAACCCTCTACCGACTGCCCTGTCAAACTCCCCTCCCGACACCTGCTGCCACCGCTGACCTCCCCACTGACACCACCAGGCTCGCCACTGAGCCACGGTGGTTCCAGGGAGGAGGTCAGTGACTACTGGCCACGACCGCAGACGCCATAAACACCACCAGAAACCTAACCGCGTGCAAAGAGGAAACCTGCAACCCAATACTGACTCAGAACCACCGTGACAAAACTAACCTCTGACACCACCCTCGGCCACCACCTTCACCCCTGGCTCCACCAGACTCGCCACTGAGTCGTGGTGGTTCCAGTTAGGGATGTCAATGGGGCGGGGCGGGTGCGGAAGAGGGTCAACCCGCGCCCGCCCCGCGAACTTTTAATGCGCACCCGCGCCCGCCCCACGACCCGCGGCGGGTTGAACTATTCATAACCATCCCCGACCCGCGGGGACCCGCGGTTGACCCGCCTATCTCCTCAAGAAATGTAAATCTTAAATTTAAAATATACTTGTCGTACTACTTATACAAATAAGTTTTCGCAAAATTCCTTAACATTCAATTAACTAGAGTCCGTGGAGCCATAAAACGGTTTTACATACAAATATACCACCAAAAACATGCACAAACAGCAGCCGAAGCCCAAATTCTGACAGAGTGTATTAGAAGAGTAAATAACTACACAACAAATACTTTTCAATTCTTCATCTTCAGTTCTTCAGCTCCGTTTGTTTTATCAGTTTGGGAAAATGGGGATTTAGGGGAGTTTGGGTAATTAGTGAATGACCTGAATGTAGTGATAACGATTTACGAATTATTATTGTTTATTGCCTTATTCGACTGGGGAAGTGGGTAATCTGGATTAGTGGGTTATTTTATTTATTTACTTGTTTGGGCCTGAGAAAGAGGGTAGCTGGGTAGGATAGATTTAATTTATTAAAAGTTTTTTTTATTATTTTAAGTTATATTTATTTTATCTTATTATTCTTATAGTGGGTATAAGCGGGGCGGGGACATGTGGGGCGGGGCGAGCGGGGTGTGTGTGGGGCGGGTCTCATGTGAAACCCGCACCCGCCCCGCGACCCGCGACGAATGATGCTTTTGAAACCCATCCCCGCCCCACGACCCGCCAAATTATTACCCACACCCGCCCTACGTGGGGCGGGTGCGGGGCGAGACCCGCCAAGACCCACCCTGTTGACATTCCTAGTTCCAGTGGTGAAGATAGCAGTCACAACCACCGTGACAGACGACTCCAAAGCCCTTACAAAAACCCAGATCCGTCGACATAGATGTTTACACTTATGGTCTTGACAGCCACATGCCCCGCCGTGAGACACCACGACTATCATTCCCGACCACCCATCGACTCCCCTGACTACGGTCATGCCAAAAATACCAAAACACAGAGTACATCACTACAAATAAGCCATCGACACCCTCATACAAAACACCATTCGCGGCCTCTGTTTTGATAAAACAAAAGAAATGAACGACCCAGACACGACTGATAAAACGAAACACTCACAACGATGCACCTACTGATAAAAGATAACTTAAAGATGAATGAAACATAGCAATTACATATCACAGACAGGGCCGTCTCGGGAATTTGGGGGCCCATGTGCGAGCTCTAGAAATGGGGCCCCTATATAACATTTTAAAAGAGGCGTCAATATAACATTTAAGAAACAAAATTTTAGAAAAGAAAGTAAAAAGAGTACAAAATGTAGTTAGTAAGGTTTGAACCTGAGACTTCACGTCTAGAAACCTGATTTCTATCCACTAAGACACTATCTTTGATTGATTATTTAGTGTACTAAATTTATTTCTTCTTACTATTATTTTCATTTCTGACCCAAAAAATTGGGGGCCCTGTGCGACCGCACGGCCCGCACGGGTCCAAAGACGTCCCTGATCACAGATTAAGAATTAGCAAGAGACTCTAATTATTATCATGTGAGGTAATCACAATTACATCTTAAATATCAAGAGAAAACGTGAAAACAGTAAAAACGAGATAAATGTGGTGGCCATACCTTTTTGCCCTAGCCAACGACCACCATTAGACTGATCTGACCACCGTGACAACCTACCCTTGACAAACCTTGAAGTGGCGGCTACAGATACGTGTGTGTGTGTGAGTTGTTTTTAGGTCAGATAAGAGGAAGAGTGTGCTAAAATAAGGCGGCAGGGAGATATTCTCTGAAATTCTAATTTCAGATTTGAAGCTCGTGTGTGTGGGTTGTGTTTGTGCACGCAACCCTAGGCCCATACGCATGGCTTTCCGTGTATGGGTCAGCATCTCACGCACCCCAATACCCAAATAATGTATCTATGGCCCGGTTTTGTTAAACACTCACAATTACGACCCGAAAACACAACTCATAAGGCACCTTGTTCAACAATATTATATCGCTTTTATTATAACACATCGACATCGACACCCAATAAAATCAAGATAAATAGATAAAACGAAATAAAAATACGGAGTATTACAGACTTCCCCCCTTAAAATGGACTTCCTCCCGAAGTTCACCATCCCAAGGTCAACACAACTGATCAATAAAGCACGTAACGAACAGAGAAGGTGACAGCATATAACATTAGAAGCTGATAAAGTACTTTAAAACACGAATTGTCACATTCTACCCCTCTAAAAAAAAGTTACGTCCTCGTAACATACCTCAAGGGAACAGTTCAGGATATTTTTCCCGCATCGAAATCTCAGTCTCCCAAGTAGCTTCCTTGACATTATGATTTGTCCATAGTACCTTGACAAGCGCGGTCTCCCCATTCTTGGTTTTCCGCACCTTCCTGTCGAGTATTTCCTTGGGTCTCTCCTCGTAGGTCAACTGCTCGTCGACCTCGATGACCTCATGGCCAAGGATATGCGAAGGGTCACTGATATATCTCCTCAGTTGTGAAACGTGGAACACATTATGCACTCTGGATAACGCTAGTGGTAGAGCTAATCGGTAGGCTACCTCACCAACTTGCTCCAAAATCTCGAATGGCCCAATGAACTTCTGACTCAATTTGCCCCTCTTGCCGAACCTCATCACTCCTCTCATGGGTGATACTTTCAGCAACACCTTCTCTCCGGCCTCAAAGGTAATGTCACTCCGTTTTAGATCTGCGTAACTCTTTTGCCTATCTTGGGCAGCTCTCATCTTCTGACGTATCACCTGGACCTGTGCTATCATTTCCTGAATCATCTCTGGTCCGAAACTCACTGTATCAGCTCGATCATCCCAGGAGACTAGACTCCTGCACTTCCTCCCATACAATACCTCGAAAGGAGCCATCCCTATGCTAGCATGATAGCTGTTGTTATAAGAGAACTCTATCAAATCAAGTCTGTCCTCCCAAGATCCTCCAAACTCTAGCAGACAAGCCCGCAACATATCCTCCAGTGTCTGGATAGTCCTCTCAGTCTAACCATCAGTTGCTGGATGGAATGCAGTACTCATCTTCAAAATAGTTCCCATCAATGACTGCAATTCTTGCCAAAATTTAGAGATGAACCTGGAATCGCGAACAGAAACAATGTCCTTAGGGACACCATGAAGTTTCACCACATGCTTTACATATGCCTTGGCCAATTCAGCCTTACTCCAAGTCTCCTTCATCGGTATGAAATGGGCCGACTTAGTCAATCTGTCAACTATTACCCAAATCATGTCGTTCCCTCTCGAAGTCCTAGGTAAGCGCTCGACGAAATCCATTGATATACTTTCCCACTTCCACTCAGGTACATCAAGTGGCTGTAACTTGCCTTGCGGCCTCTTATGTTCTCCCTTCACCCTCTGACATACCAAGCATCGAGAGACAAACTCAGCCACCTCCTGCTTCATTTTTGGCCACCAGAATGCTTTCTTCAGATCTTTGTACAGCTTATCCCCTCCAGGATGAACGGAATAAGGTGTAGAATGAGCTTCGACCAGAATCTTTCTCTTTAATTCCTCATCATCAGGTACACACCATCTCCCATCAAATCTCAAACTATCATCACTGCAAATCTCGAACTTAGAATATGGCTCGGTATCACTAGCTTTGTTCACTGCCTCACGCCATTTCTGAATTCTTGGATCACTCTTCTGGCGTTCTCGGATCCGGAATATAACTCCGGCTCGATCGTCAAATCCCCCATGGTCTCACCCTTCCTTATCACTGCGATTCCCATCTGTCCCAACTCACGATACATACTCAACCTGGACATAGCTGTACATAGAGCGTGAACTGACTTCCTACTCAATGCATCAGCCACAACATTAGCCTTTCCTTCCTTGTACAGAATTTCCATGTCATAATCTCCAATAAGCTCTATCCATCTCCTTTGGCGCATGTTTAGTTCTCTCTGAGTATAGATATACTTCAGGCTCTTATGATCCGAATACACCTTAAATGTAGCTCCATAGAGGTAATGTCGCCACAACTTAAGTGCAAAAACTACCGCTCCAAGTTCCAGATCATGCGTCCGATAATTCTCCTCATAAGGCTTTAACTGCCTAGAAGCATAAGCAATCACTCTCCCGTTCTGCATCAGCACACATCCCAAACCCTTCTTAGAAGCATCTGTATAGACTTCAAAATTCTCACTTCCCTCCGGCAAGGCTAGGATAGGAGCTGTGGTGAGACGTTCTTTTAGGTCTAAAAATGCCTTCTCACAGCTCTCATCCCAGACAAATCTGTTCTCTTTCCGCATCAACGAAGTCATCGGTTTGGCGATCTTCGAAAAGTCTTTCACGAACCTCCTGTAATAGCCAGCCAAACCCAAGAAACTGCGAATGTCAGCCACATTCCTTGGTCGTTCCCATTTCGAAACGGCCTCAATCTTGATAGGGTCAACAGATACACCCTTCTTAGACACCACATGCCCCAGAAAGGCAACCTTCTCAAGCCAAAACTCACACTTACTCAGCTTGGCATATAATTGATGATCCCTCAAAGTCTGTAATACCAAGCTCAAGTGTTTAGCATGCTCTTCTCTATTCTTTGAATACACCAAGATGTCATCGATAAACACCACCACAAACTGGTCCAGATAAGGACTAAACACTCTGTTCATCAAATCCATGAAAACAGCAGGTGCATTAGTCAAACCAAATGGCATCACTACGAATTCATAATGCCCATACCTCGATCTGAACGCAGTCTTGTGAATATCTGCATCTTTGATTCTCAGCTGATGATACCCTGACCTCAAATCAATCTTGGAAAACACACCAGCCCCACTCAACTGGTTAAAAAGATCATCGATGCGAGGTAAAGGATACCGATTCTTGATTGTCACATTGTTAAGCTCCCTATAATCCACGCACAGTCTCATGGTTTCGTCCTTCTTCTTTACAAACAATACTAGTGCTCACTAAGGTGACACACTTGGTCTTACATATCCCTTGCTTGCTAGTTCATCCAGCTGCTTTCTCAACTCCTCCAATTCCTTATGTCCCATGCGATAAGGTGCTTTAGAAATTGGCTCAGCCCCTGGTTTCAGATCAATGCCAAAATCCAAGTCCCTCTTTTGTGGTAACCCAGGAATTTCTTCTGGAAACACGTCTTCAAAATCCCTTACAACATCGATCTCCCTGGCTTGAGGTTTCTCTGCAGTCAGATCTCTCACATGGCACAACAGCATCTCATCACCCCTTTTCAAACAGGTCTTCAGCGCATTGATAGTTATCAGCTTCAGTTTAGGCTTTACAGAATATCCCTTGTAGGATACCCTCACTCCCTTGGGTCCCCTCAAAGTGATCTTTCCTTGGTAGCAATCAATGTAGACCTTATACTTTTTCAACCAATCCATACCCAGTATCACCTCAAAGCCTCCTAAGGGAAATTCTATCAAGTCTGACTCAAAACTTACAGCCCCTACTTGGATCATTACATTGTTATAGACTCTATTACAAGCTTTGGACTCTCCAGATGGTATGGTTACAGAATCAGCTATACTACTATATACATCGAGTCCTATAGCCCTAGCATGCTCCGCAAATATGAAAGAATGTGATGCACCAGAATCAAATAAAACGAAAGTAGGAAAGGTATGCACTAGAAATGTACCCGTAACAACGTGTGCGTCCTCCTCTGCAGCCTCCTTGCCCATCATGAACAAGGCCCCGCTTTTCTTGGTCCCACTCTGGTTCACAGATCCTGCTCCACTCTGAGTGCTAGCCTCCGCCAAGGTCCTTTGGAAATTACCATTACCATTGCTTTGATTTCCTTGGTAACGGTTCTGATTATTGTGGTTATTAAAATTCCGTTGGTAGCTGTGACCCCCGGATCTGTTGTTGTTCGAGTAGCTTGCATTTGGCGTCCTAAAGCCTCCACTCTGATTGCCTTTATTATAATTGTTTCCAGCACTCTGAGTACCTGACCAGCAATTGATTTGTTTATGCCCAGCCTTTCCACACTTGAAGCAGGTAATCGCCGCACTACTTGTCCCAGATGTAGATCGGTTGCCACCATGATTGCCATTTCCTCCTGGTGCACTGTTGGAGAAAAATGATCAGTACTGGTTATTTGGCTTCTTATTCCCTGAGCTTTCGGCCCCAGATTCTGCTTTCCTTTTGTCACCCTTAGTTTTCTCTTCCTCTTTAATCATGACAGCGATTCTTTCTGCCTGGCCAGCCCTCTCGTATACATCTTCCACAGTCGTGGGCTTAGTTTCTAGAAAACTTCTCTTGATTTCACTGGTTAGCCATTTCTCAAACCTAGCAGCTAACATCTCTGATGTGTAGCCCAGGTCAGCTACATTCTCTGCCAGTTGCATAAATTTACTGTGATATGCTTCCACAGTCATTTCCTCGGTCATCTTGAAAGAATCTAACTCAGCTCTCAGTTTCCCTTTAACATGCTCTGGCACAAACTTAGAGGACAGAATCCCCTTGAACCCTTCCCAGCGGACATATTCTGACCCAATCTCTTCCGCAGCTGCCTTGATCTCCTCTTTATTGTTATTCCACCATAACCTAGCTATACCCTTTAGATAGAATACAGCTTGGTCCACCTTCATTGATTCTGGTACAGACAGCAGTTCGAAGATACTCTCGAACTCTCGGCACCACTCCGCAAGTAAACTCGGTGCTCCTTCCCCATCGTACTTGGTGGGGTTGTGCCTAGAGATATTATTACTCATTTTAATTGCATCATATTGAGTGTTTGCCCCAATCCTAGCTAGAAGAGCAGCGTTCATAGATAGTAGGCGATCGAATTCCTCTTGTGATACATTAGCAGTGTTGGGTTCTCTCCTGGGAGGCATTTTGCTACACAAGTGACAAAATTTATGAGCATCCTAGGTCAACTCCTACTCTGACTTGGTCTTGCTAACATACATAGTCTAGCATGTAACTTCTTTCGTACGGTTAAGTCCTATTTACATCATATTAGAGGTCTACCTAAAGGCTTAGGGATCACATAACCGCATGCATGTATTCATACAAATCACACTCATAGACAAAATTAAGATATAAGCTCATGTTCTCAATGCTTGGAAATAACAACATGTACATGTCACTCATCATGTAACATCACTTTCATACTTCACAGTGTACATATATACTCATTCATCTTTCACATCATAACTTACCTCATTCCCTTGGCGCTGAAATGTTAATACAACATACATATATATTTATATATATCTACTTTGGGTCTTTCTTATTCCAAAACTACCCACACTCTTCAACTCTCAAGGTAACCAGGTTAGACTGAAAGGGCCAGTGGCTTGATTTGAGGGGGCCCCTAACTCATCCCAACTCCTAGGGCTCCTAACAGTTACTAGCCTGGGGTTCATTTTATTTAGACACTCCTATGTTCATTATTTCCATTTTAGTTTAGGCCTGAGGATCGTTCGCTCTGATACCACTTTGTAACACCCTCATTTACCTAGGAGCCTGAACTAGGACTTCCAGAGTAAATAGGACCGTTACCATCCTGGATAAACCAGGGTAGTAGATATTCACAGTGAAAGAAACACAGTACTTTAAATATAAATGGTTAACTGGTAACTATTACAAGCATAGACCAAAAGACTTCCAAAACAACTGAAATAAAATGATGTTCAACTATGACAAGATAAGTGATCTAGTAGCTAGGAAGGTCTAGTCCATGTCTCTCTTCCATACCCAGTCCTAGTCCACCTGTCTCTGACCTGAAAGATCTACTCCCCATTCCGGATCATTGTAGGTGAACACGAATACACTGTCAACCTCGCGGTTGAGTAGGATAACACAATAATAAATAATAATAATGCAACAAAACAATAATATGCAAATGCTTATGTCATGCTCGAGCTCAAACACAATCTCAATCTCAACCCGTAACACCCAGCCATACCGAACCTCCCGGCAGACTATAATCGGCCGTCGCCGAACACCAGCTCAAAAGCTGATAAGACACCAGGCCTGGTCTGCAGAACCACTCCGGGCTTTATATCAGAACAACATCTGATTCACATCTCGCTCAGTAACCAATGCATATGTCATGAGTATGAATGCAATACCAAAATAAATAACCATATCAAACATGTTCAGAACTCATACTTGCATTCATAACATACAATGCACACTTATACAGAACTTAACACAAAACAAGCACCAATGTATCCTACCTGTATTAGCGAGTCTGCGAATGTAAACACCCTCTAGAAGTATTCCACTTCGAATTCCGTTCCTATAAATTATTACTCATATCAAATTCTGCCCATATACACAATGCTACAAAAATTACTTGAACATGTTTCTAATCGATTCTTACATAACACATTATGAATACACACACACACACACACACACACACACACACACACACACACACACACACACACACATATATATAGGATTAATTGATAAGAATACTCTGAATAATGGGTGTCCTGCTCAAAATACTCCAAACTTTATTTTAACTACCAATATAACCAACTAATGCTCTCATTCGCTTTTATTATAATATATGACCTGTTACCTGCTAAATAAGTGAAGAAATTTCTAACATTTCTTTAACTCGTCTTTCTCTTTTTACTTCTCTGTTAATCTATTCACCGAGTCACATCATTAAAACATGCTACAATAAGTTAACAAAACCACAAATTCTATTCAAAGCGAGTGAGTGCATTAGTTGGGTATATTGGTAGTTAAAATAAAGTTTAGAGTATTTTGAGCAGTTCACTCATAATTCGGAGTAATTCTATCAATTAATCCATATATAATATATATATATATTAGAGTCCATGAGTCTAACAATGATATCACAACTTATATAAAAAAGTATCATGTTTTTCAATATCAATTTTTTTCCTTTTTTTGTTTTTCCTTTTTCAATATTACTCTTTTTTTCCTTTTTGTTTGCCTCTTCTTTTAAAATGACATTTTCTTTAATAAAAAAATTCCCTTTTACATTATGCACTTTTTTTAAAATAAACACGTTTTTTTTTAAATAAGAAGGCGTTTTTTCTCGAATTTTTTTTTTTTCATTACAATATCACAAGTTACTCAATACAATATTACCGGTTATTCAAAATAATATCACAAAAAATAAAATTCGAGAAAAAAATATTTCGGAAAAAAAATTTGAGAGAAAAAATTGAAAAAAATATTTCCGGGAAAAAAGTTCTTGAAAAAATTCCGTGATATTGTTTAACAAAAGGCATTTTTTCTCGAAATTTTTTTCCGATTTTTTTCATTACAATATCACCGGTTCTTCAAAATAATATCACAAAAAAAAATTCGAGAAAAAAATATTTCGTAAAAAAAATTCGAGAGAAAAAATTGAAAAAAATATTTCCGGGAAAAAAAGTTCTTGAAAAAATTTCGTGACATTGTTTAATATAGTGCGTGATATTTTTTAACAAAAGACATTTTTTCTCGAAATTTCATTACAATATCACAAGTTACTAAATAAAATATCACCGGTTCTTCAAAATAATATCACAAAAAAAAATTCGAAAACAAAAATATTTTGGAAAAAAATTTCGAGAGAAAAAATTGAAAAAAAAAATTGAAAAAAACATTTCCGGGAAAAAAGTTCTTGAAAAAATTCCGTGATATTGTTTAAAATAGTACGTGATATTGTTTAACAAAAGGCGTTTTTTCTCGAAATTTTTTTTCGATTTTTTTTCATTACAATATCATAAGTTACTCGATACACAATATCACCGGTTTTTCAAAATAATATCACAAAAAAAAAATTCTCAAAAAAAAATCGAGAAAAAAAATATTTCGGAAAAAAAATTTGAGAAAAAAATTGAAAAAAAAAATTTTGGGAAAAAAATTCCTGGAAAAAATTTCATGATATTGTTTTATATAGTGCGTGATATTGTTTTCTATGATATTGTATTGAAAATGTTGTGATATTGTAGACTTTGGAGTGTAAAAAAAACGTGATATTTTTTAATACAACTTGTGATACTCTAAATGGACTTATGGACTCAAATATTTGGGTGGACTCACCGGATCCCGCCTCTATATATCAATATATTTACTTAAAAGAGGAACTTTTGAAGCGATTTCATTGGTTATTACTCCCGAGCGATTTCATTGGCTATTATTTTTGTTGAATAAATAAACTATATATATAAATAAAAAGATAATTAAGACAGTATACTACCATCAGAATTTTAAAATGGTAAATTCAAAGATAATTAATATCTATCTATATTAATATAAAAAAAAAAGTTCTTTTTAAAAATTATAGAGTCTCCACCTCTCACAAAACACCTCAATTATAATAACTTTTTTAGTTTGTAACATTATATAGCTAAAGCTATCTAATTGTTAAACGTAGGCCAGCAATTTACGATACTAATTTGGAAATTGTCTTATACTTAATGACTACTTATTACGTCCTTTCCAAATTCCAATACATTCCGTATATTTTAGTTGCGTTTAATGTGTGTGTATGTATATATATATATATATATATATATATATATATATATATATATATATATATATATATATATATATATATATATATATATATATATATATATATATATATAGTGTCTGACAACGTTGTGGGTATATAATTATTCTTCATGAATTCACGACTTGGGAATCTGTTTTAACAATGTTCATTAATCAATAATTTAATGTGTTAAATACATAATAATTACCACTTCACATTATATTGTTTTTATTTTTCTTAGAAGTTGTTTGGTTGATCAAGGAACTTAATTTGCCTAGGAACTTCAATTTCATAGGAATTAAGTTTCAGCATCCAATTCGGGTGAATTCGACAAAGGTGTTTGGTTGCCCATGTAGGAATTAAATTCCATGGGAATTTCCAATGACCAAGGGAGGGGTAGGTAAGCCAATTCCTACATCATGTAGGCATTGGAAGTTCCTAGGAACTTCTAATTCCTCCATTTTCCAAAAAAATATGTCAACCAAACAAGACATATTTTTGTAAATCATGTGATTTTGCAATTCATGTGTTTTTAAGGTGGCAACCAAACAACCCCTTAGTTTTGTTTTCAAATGTTGTTTATAACCTTATCTATGTCGTTTCTTTGAATCTTAATGTTTACATTGTGTATAAATTTTATTGTAGCATTAAGTCTATGGATATGTTGTTTTTGCTTTGAACTCGGTTGTTTTCTAATTCTTTACTTGATTGTATGTGTAGGTTAACATACATTACTCCGTATGATTTTGATGGAGATATAACTATCAATATATTATTCAGGTAGGTGTTGCTTTTAATTAAGCAGAAATTCTTGCTTAAGATGGATTAAAATAAGACGGATTAAATGTCATCAGCTTTTTAATAGAATGTAACCACTTAATAACAAAATGATGGTAAGCCTGGAAATGATGGTAACATTTTATCAAAAAATTGTAACATTTTATTGTAAAATGACTACATTAGTCCGTCTTATCTCAGACAGAAAATTAATCCGTCTAAAATAATAATTTGCGTTAGTAATAAAATATGAGTTGAATAATTATTGTTTATAAAGCGATTACATTGGATATTACTTTGGTTAAATAATTAATTATATAAATAAAAAGATAATTATAATTATTGTTTTTAGAGCGATTACATTGGAGAATACTTTGGTTAAATAAATTAATTATATAAATAAAAAGATAATTAAATAGTAATAAAATATCGGTTGGATAATTATTGAATTAGTTAACAAAATAATTGATTTCATTTACTATTGTTTTAGAGCAATTTCATTGGCTATTACCTTGGTTAAATAAACTAATAAGTATATAAATAAAAAGATAATTATTATTTTTAGAGTGATTATATTGGCTATTGCTTTGTTTAAATAAATTAAGTATATAAATAGAAACATAATTAAAAAGTAATAAAATATCAGTTGGATAATAATTGAATTAGCTAATAAAATAATTGATTTCATTAGCTATTGTTTTAGAGCAATTTAATTGACTATTACTTTGGTTAAATAAATTAAGTATATAAATAAAAAGATAATTAAATGGTAATAAAATATCAGTTGGATAATTATCATTTTTAGAGCGATTACTTTGGTTAAATTAATTAAATATATAAATAAAAAGATAATTAAATAGTAATAAAATATCAGTTGGGTAATTATTGAATTAGTTAATAAAATAATTGATTGTAAATTAAGAGTTTTGGGTACCGTCGAGTTATGGTATAATTTGTTGTTTCGCTTCTCTTATTTAATTAAAAGCATAAATAGATATATTGATTAATATATTAAGTACTTAAGTTTACGAGGTATAATTAAAAAAAATACGAGCTACAGAATACAAACACATAAGAATATGAGCTAATGTAAAAAGAATACGAGTTAAAAAATATGAGCACAAAAAAATGCGAGTTATTAACCTAAGAATACGAGCTAATATAAAAAGAATACGAACTATTAAGCTAAGAATATGAGCTAATGTAAAAACAATACGATCTATTAATATAAAACGGGCTTTAAAATACGAGCACAAATGAATACGAGCTAATGAAAAAACAATACGAGCTATTAACATAAGACAGACTTTAAAATATGAGCACTAATGAATACGACTTATACGAGTATGAGATTAAAAGGATCACGGACTTAAATATACAAGCACATAAGAATACAACCTATTAAGATGATAATACGAGCCAATATAAACAGAATACGAAAACACGAGCTAATTGAAACACTTCTCGAGCTGAAAAAATAGAACCAGAATTGCAATACGTCAAATTTCATGATATAATAGGCACTTAAGATTACGAGGTATAATTAAAAGAATACGAGCTACAAAATACGAATATATAAGAAATACGAGCTAATGTAAAAGGAATAAGAACTTAAAAGAATCAGGAACTAAAAAATACGGGCACATAAGAAGGTGAGCTATTAATGTAAGAATGCGAGCTAATAGAGATATTAAGATAAGAATACGAGTTAATGTAAAAAAATACGAGCTATTAAGATAAGAATACGAGCTAATGTAAAAAAACATACGAGCATATTAGAGGATCAAGAACTTACAAATACGAGCATATAAGAATATGGGTTAATATAAAAAGAATATGAGCCAATGTAAGAAGAATACAGCTAATAAAATAAGAATAGGAGTTACTAATAAGATAAGAATATGAGCTACTGTAAAAAGTATAAGAACTAATAAGATAAGAATACGAGCTATTAAGATAAGAATATGAGGTAAAGTAAAAAGAATATGATCTAATGTAAAAAAATACGAGTTAATATTAAAAGAATACGAGTTTCAACTATCTTCATATATTAGAAATATTGGATAAAAATTTTCTTCAAGATGATACTCAATTGAAAAGTATAGTAGTTATTATAAAAATATATGCATAAAATATTATTTTGACAGTGATGTGTAATAGGTGCATGTTTCGTTTTTATTGGAGTTTCATGCACTTTCGACGTTTCATGTTGTTCCGATGATGATACATCTGATATTTCATTAGCCATAAAAAACAATCATACTTAAATTATTCTCTATGTATGCCTATTATACTAAGTATTTTTAGAAGATTAACTGTTATGATAATTACTTCGAAATCATGTCAAGATATTACCCGGGCAACGCCCGGGCATGAAATCTAGTATATACTTAAAAGAGGAACTTTTCGAGCGATTTTATTGGCTATTGTTTTAGAGCAATTTCATTGGCTATTACTTTTGTTAAATAAATTAAGTATATAAATAAAAAGATAATTAAATAGTAATAAAACATCAATTGGATAATTATTGTTTTTAAAGTGATTACATTGGTCATTACTTTGGTTAAATAAATTAAGTATATAAATAAAAAGATAATATAATAGTAATAAAATATCAGTTAGATAATTATTGAATTAGTTAATAAAATAATTGATTTCATTGGTTATTGTTTAGAGCAATTTCATTGGCTATTAATTTGATTAAATAAATTAAGTATATAAATAAAAAGATAATAAAATAGTAATAGAATATCAGTTGGATAATTATTGTTTTTAGAGCGATTACATTGGCTATTACTTTCGTTAAATAAATCAAATATATAAATAAAAAGATAAAAAGATAATTAAATAATAATAAAATATCAATTGGATAATTATTGAATTAGTTAATAAAATAATTTTCATTGGTTATTGTTTAGAGCAATTTCATTGGTTATTACTTTGGTTAAATAAATTAAGTACGTAGTATATAAATAAAAAGATAATTAAATAGTAAGAATATATCAGTTGGATAATTATTGTTTTAGAGCGATTACACCGGATTTACTTTCATTAAATAAACAAGGTATATAAATAAAAAGATAAAAAGATAATTAAATAGTAGTATTAAAATATCAGTTGGATAATTATTGTTTTTAGAGTGATTAGATGCGCTATTACTTTGGTTAAATAAATTAAGTATATAAATAAAAAGATAATTAAATAGTAATAAAATATCAGTTGGATAATTATTGATTAGTTAATAAAATAATTGATAACTAGGAATTTTGGCTACCGTAAAGTTATGGTATAATTTGTTGTTTCCCTTCTCTTATTTAGTTAATAACATAAATAGATGTATTGATGAATAAAAAATACAAACTACGGAATACGAACACATAAGAATATGGGCTAATGTAAAAAGATTAAGAGTTTAAGAGAATCACGAACTAAAAAATACGAGCACGGAAGAATGCGAGCTATTAACCTAATAATACTGGCTAATATAAAAAGATTACGATCCGAGCTATTAAGTTAAGAATAAGAGCTAATGTAAAAACAATACGAGCTATTAAGATAAGACGAGTTTTAAAATACGAGGACAAATGACAAATGGATACAAGCTAATGAAAAAACAATACGAGTTATTAAGATAAGACGAGTTTCAAAATATGAGCACAAATGAATACGAATATGAGATTAAAAGGATCACGAACTTAAATATACGAGCACATAAGAATACGGCCTATTAAGATGAGAATATGAGCTAATGTAAACAGAATACGAAAACATGAGCTAATTGAAACACTTCTCGAACTAAAAAAGTAGAATCAGATTTGAAAGACGTCAAGTTTCATGATATAATAAACACTTGAGATTACGAGGTATAATTAAAAGAATACGAGCTACAAATTACGAATACATAAAAAATACGAGCTAATGTAAAATGAATAAGAAATTAAGAGAATCGGGAACTAAAAAATACGTGCACACAAGAACGCGAGCTATTAACGTAAGAATGCGAGCTAATAAAGCTATTAAGCTAAAAATACGAGCTCATGTAAAAAATACGAGCTCATGTAAAAAATACGAGCTATTAAAATAAGAATACGAACGTATAAAAGGATCACGAACTTACAAATATGAGAATGTAAGAATACGGGATAATATAAAAAGAATACAAGCTAATGTAAGAAGAATACGAGCTAATAAGAAAATAATACAAGCCTGATACATCTAATGTTTTATTAGCCATAAAAAACAATCATACCTGAATTATTCTTTATATATGACTATTATACTAAGTATTTTTAGAAGATTAACTGTTACAATAATTAGTTTGAAACTACGTCAAGATATTACCCGGGCAACGCCCGGGCATGAAATCTAGTATATATATATAGAGCGAGGATCCTGTGAGGTCTACTTCTAAAATGAGGATTGAGGAATTTTTTTTCTCGAAAATCTTTATTCGAAACTTTTTTTCCGAAATTTTTTTGTGTTGAAATTTTTTTCGAAATTTTTTTTTCTCCGAATTTTTTTGCGAATTTTTTTTTCTGCGAACTTTTTTTACGAAACTTTTTTTTCTCAAACCTTTTTTTCGAACCTTTCTTCTCCAAATTTTTTTTAAAATTTTTTTCCGAAATTTTTTTTCTCGAACTTTTTTTTTCTCGACATTTTTTTTGAAATATTTTTATCAATTTTTTTCTCGAAAATCGTCTTTCCGAAACTTTTTTTTCCGGAAATTTTTTGTCTCGAAATTTTTTTTGGAAACTTTTTTCTCCGAATTTTTTTCGAATTTTTTTTCTCCGGATTTTTTTTATGAAACTTTTTTTTTCTCCAACTTTTTTTTCTCCGATTTTTTTTCTGAATTATTTTTTCCGAAATTATTTTTTCTCGAGATTATTTTTTCTCGACATTTTTTTTGAAATATTTTTATCAATTTCTTTTTTCTCGAGATTTTTTTTTCTTTTTTTCGTAATATTGTTTTGGAGAACCCGTGATATTGTATTGAGTAACATGTATCTACGCATTTAACCATGCGTATATACACATTTAAAGGTGTGTATCTACACATTTAGAGATGTGTATTTATGCATTTAAAGGTATACATCTACGCATTTAGACATGTGTATCTACGCAATTAAAGGTGTGTATCTACGCATTTAGACATGTGTATCTACGCATTCAAACACGTGTATCTACGTATTTAAAGGCGTGTATCTACGCATTTAGTCATGTGTATCTACGCATTTAAAGGTGTGTATCTACGCATTTAAAGATGTATATATACACATTTAGAGGTGTGTATCTACGCATTTAAAGATGTGTATCTACGCATTCAAACATGTGTATCTACGCATTTAGAAATGTGTATCTACACATTTAAAGGTGTATCTACGCATTTAAACATGTGTATCTACGCATTTAGAATTGTGTATCTACGCATTTAGACATGTATATCTACGCATTTAGACATGACATGTATATCTACGCATTTGGAGATGTGTATTTACACATTTGGTCATGGGTATCTACGCATTTTAAAGATGTGTATCTACGCATTTAGAGATGTGTATCTACACATTTGGCCATGTGTATCAATGCATTTAAAAGTGTATCTACGCATTTAAAGATATGTATCTACGTATTTAGCCATGTGTATCTACGCATATAGTCATGTGTATCTACGCATATAGTCATGTGGATCTACGCATTTAAAGGTGTGTATTTAAGCATTTAGACATGTGTATCTACGCATTTAGCCATGTGTATCTACGCATTTAAAGGTGTGTATCTACGCATTAAAATATGCGTATCAACGTATTTAAAAATGTGTATCTACACATTTAGCCATGTGTATCTACGCATTTAGAGATGTGTATCTACGCATTTAGCCATGTGTATCTACGTATTTAAAGGTGTGTATCTACGCATTTAGCCATGTGTATCTACGCATTAAAAGATGTGTATTTACGCATTTAACCATGTGTATCTAAGCATTTAGATATGTGTATCTACGCAGTTAACCATGTGTATCTACGCATTTAGACATGTGTATCTACGCATTTAGACATGTGTATCTACGCATTTAGCCATGTGTATCTACGCATTCAAAGATGTGTATCAACGCATTTAGAGGTATGTATCTACGCATTCAGAAATGTGTATCTACGCAATAAAACATGTGTATTTACGCATTTAGAGATGTGTATCTACGCATTTAGAGATATGTATCTACGCATTAAGAGATGTGTATCTACGCATTAAGAGATGTGTATCTACGTATTTAAAGGTGTGTATCTACGTATTTAGACATGTGTATCTACGCATTCAAACACGTGTATCTACGCATTTAGACATGTGTATCTACGCATTTCGCCATGTGTATCTACGCACTTAAAGGTTTGTATCTACGCATTTAGAGATGTGTATCTACGTATTTAGAGATGTGTATCTACGCATTTATACATGTGTATCCACGCATTTAGACATGTGTATCTACGCATTAAGAGATGTGTATCTACGCATTTAGCCATGTGTATCTACGTACTTAGACATGTGTATCTACGCATTTAGAGATGTGTATCTATGCATTTAGAGATGTATATCTACGCATTTAGACATGTGTATCTATGCATTCAAACATGTGTATCTACGCATTTAGACATGTGTTTCTACGCATTTCGTCATGTGTATCTACGCACTTAAAGGTGTGTGTATCTACGCATTTAGAGATGTGTATCTATGCATTTAGACATGTGTATCTACGCATTTAGACATGTGTATCGACGCATTAAGAGATGTGTATCTATGCATTTAGCCATGTGTATCTACGTATTTAAACATGTGTATCTACGCATTTAATGATGTGTATCTACGTATTTAGAGATGTGTATCTACGCATTTAAAGGTGTGAATCTACGCATTTAGAGATGTGTATCTACGCATTTAGACATGTGTATCTACGCATTAAGAGATGTGTATCTATGCATTTAGTTATGTGTATCTACGTATTTAAAGGTGTGTATCTACTAGACATGTGTATCTACTCATTTACCCATGTGTATCTAGGCATTTAAAGGCGTGTATCTACGCATTTAGACATGTGTATCGTCTACGCATTTAGAGATGTGTATCTACGCATTTAACCATGTGTCTCTATCAATTTAGCCATGTGTATCTACGCATTTAAAGGTGGATATTTACGCATTTTGACATGAAAAGGGCCTAATCCAATCCTAAACCCTTCCCTTCCTATATTCGTTTAAATAGGATAAAAAATCAAAAGACACCCAAGAGGGAAAGAGTGAACCCCTTTTTGGGGATCGGGTGTCCTAAAACGGGATGAGAAATGGTTACTCAATACAATATCATGGGTTCTTCAAAACAATATTACGAAAAAAATGAAATAAAAAAATTCGAAAAAAAAAAGAAAAAAATTTGAGAAAAAAACATTTCGAGAAAAAAAAATTCGAGAAAACATTTCGAGAAAAAAAAATTACGAAAAAAAATATTTCGAGAAGAAGCCATTAACAAGGTAAACAAACAAGGAGCTAGAAGAATAAATAAGAAATTTATGCGAAACGAGTATACCTGTTAAGTTAATTCAAAACAAAGCATAAAACTGTATAAATAAAATAAAATATGATTATAATCAATGAGGTTGTTGTAGAACAATGGTTAAGGTATTAGTTTATTGTTCTGGAGGTAATGTGTTCGACTCTTGCCGATGGCGTCTTTTTTTTGATTAAATCTAACCAGAAAGCTTGTGGTCGCGGGGTCGCGGGTTCGACCCCCACTGGAGTAGTGTTTGGTTTCTTTTGCTGAAATTGTACATTATCCACGTGGCATCATCTCATGGTTCTTCTTGTTGATCTAATGGTTCTTATAGTAGACCTCAATCCTCATTTAAGATCATAAACCTCACATGATGCAATCTATATCTATATCTATATATATATATATATATATATATATATATATATATATATATATATATATATATAGAGGCAAGATCCGGTGAGAACGATCATTCGGCGCATACGGTGAGAACGACTCCCCTCCATTAGATGAGAATTAATTGAAAGGTTGAGATTAAATTCTAATGATGTACTGTATAACTACTCCGTCAACCATCTTCTTTATTGAATATAAACGTTGGCTTTTTCAACCATTTCGTTCTTGGCTCTTCTTGGCCCGTTGCATCCTGCTCTACTGCGTCAGTGCTCGGTCAACTAATATGCTCTTCATATTCATACCTATATAATAGCATCAACTTATACTTCAACGGTATCTTATCTACACAAAATTTAAGTGACCAAAACACTTGTTTATGGAAAATACAGTGAAAGTTAAGCTAATCGATACACGACATGTCGTGGTTGATGCAAATGAGTTTAAATCCGTAATTCAACGTCTAACAGGGAAGAATTCTTCGGTTACATGGATTGAATTGAACTTTGCAGAGACTTTTCTATTTCGTTAAAAAATGTAACTAAGTTTATGTAAAAAAGTAAAAATAATGAATCTACTCCGTTAAAAAATGTAACTAGGTTTATGTAAAAAGTTAAAAAAAATGTATCTACTCCGTCGAAAAATGTATAAAAAAAAATGTATCTACTCCGTCAAAAAATGTATCTAGGTTTATGTAAAAAAGTAAAAAAAAAATGTATCTACTCTGTCGAAAAATGTATCTAGGTTTAAGTAAAAAAAATGTATCTACTCCGTCAAAAAATGTAACTAGGTTTATGTAAAAAAGTAAATAAAAAAATGATCTACTCCGTTGAAAATGTATCTAGACTTAAGTAAAAAATGTATCTACTCCGTAAAAAAATGTATCTAGGTTTATGTAAAAAAAGTAAAAAAAAAATGTATCTACTTCGTCAAAAAATGTATCTAGGTTTACGTAAAAAAGTAAAAAAAATGTATCTACTACTTCAAAAAATGTATCTAGGTTTATGGAAAAAAAGTAAAAAAAAAAGTATCTACTCCTTCAAAAAATGTATTTAGGTTTATGTAAAAAAAAGTAAAAAAAAATTATCTACTCCGTCAAAAAATGTATCTAGGTTTACGTAAAAAAGTAAAACAAATGTATCTACTCTGTCAAAAAAATGTATATAGGTTTACGTAAAAAGGTAAAAAAAAAAAGTATTTACTCCGTAAAAAAATGTATCTAAGTTTGTGTAAAAATGTAAAAAAAAAATGTATCTACTCCTTCAAAAAATGTATCTAGGTTTATGTAAAAAAAGTAAAAAAAAATGTATCTATTTCGTCAAAAAATGTATCTAGGTTTACGTAAAAAAGTAAAAAAAAATGTATCTAATACTTCAAAAAATGTATCTAGGTTTATGTAAAAAAGTAAAAAAAAAGTATCTACTCATTCAAAAAATGTATCTAGGTTTATGTAAAAAAAGTAAAAAAAAAAATGTATCTACTCCGTCAAAAAATGTATCTAGGTTTACGTAAAAAAGTAAAAAAAATGTATCTACTCCGTCAAAAAAATGTATATAAGTTTACGTAAAAAGGTAAAAAAGAAAAGTATTTACTCCGTAAAAAAATGTATCTAAGTTTGTATAAAAAGGTAAAAAAAAAATTATCTACTACGTCAAAAAATCTATCTAGAATGTTGGTTGTGGCCTTGTGGGTTTTTCTTAACCATTGATTGTGTTTTAATCCAACGGACGTGACTCGTTCTCACCGTATGCACCGTATAATCGTTCTCACCCGATCCTATATATATATATATATATATATATATATATATATATATATATATATATATATATATATATATATATATATATATATATATATATATATATATATATATATATATATCTATATATATATCTATCTATCTATATATAAACATGCCCTTAACAATTATCGTTACCCAAATACACTTACTATTTTTAGACTTACTATAAATAGCATAACTCAATCACAATTATTATTGTGTCCCAACACATAGGTAATTATTATAAATCACAACATAATTTGTCGTTAGTAACCATCCCGATAAATATTAACACATGATTAAGGCCACATATAATACCATTAGCATCAATTACCAAGTTTAATAATAACAATAATAATACTAATAATAATAATAAGAACGACATTAATAATTACAACAACATTAATAATAATAATAATAATTCCCATAAAGTTAATTACATCATCAATTAAGGAATTATTATTATTACTACATCATGCTAATCAACCAACTCATTCCACGTTAATCACGCAAACACGAATTACATACATAGCAGCCCAAAACCGCAAACCCTCTACCGACTGCCCTGTCAAACTCCCCTCCCGACACCTGCTGCCACCGCTGACCTCCCCACTGACACCACCAGGCTCGCCACTGAGCCACGGTGGTTCCAGGGAGGAGGTCAGTGGCTACTGGCCACGACCGCAGACGCCATAAACACCACCAGAAACCTAACCGCGTGCAAAGAGGAAACCTGCAACCCAATACTGACTCAGAACCACCGTGACAAAACTAACCTCTGACACCACCCTCGGCCACCACCTTCACCCCTGACTCCACCAGACTCGCCACTGAGTCGTGGTGGTTCCAGTGGTGAAGATAGCCGTCACAACCACCGTGACAGACGACTCCAAAGCCCTTACAAAAACCCAGATCCGTCGACATAGATGTTTACACTTATGGTCTTGACAGCCACATGCCCCGCCGTGAGACACCACGACTATCATTCCCGACCACCCATCGACTCCCCTGACTACGGTCATGCCAAAAATACCAAAACACAGAGTACATCACTACAAATAAGCCATCGACACCCTCATACAAAACACCATTCGCGGCCTCTGTTTTGATAAAACAAAAGAAATGAACGACCCAGACACGACTGATAAAACGAAACACTCACAACGATGCACCTACTGATAAAAGATAACTTAAAGATGAATGAAACATAGCAATTACATATCACAGATTAAGAATTAGCAAGAGACTCTGATTATTATCATGTGAGGTAATCACAATTACATCTTAAATATCAAGAGAAAACGTGAAAACAGTAAAAACGAGATAAATGTGATGGCCATACCTCCTTGCCCTAGCCAACGACCACCCTTAGACTGATCTGACCACCGTGACAACCTACCCTTGACAAACCTTGAAGTGGCGGCTACAGATACGTGTGTGTGTGAGTTTTTTTTAGGTCAGATAAGAGGAAGAGTGTGCTTAAATAAGGCGGCAGGGAGATATTCTCTGAAATTCTAATTTCAGATTTGAAGCTCGTGTGTGTGGGCTGTGTTTGTGCACGCAACCCTAGGCCCATACGCATGGCTTTCCGTGTATGGGTAAGCATCTCACGCACCCCAATACCCAAATAATGTATCTATGGCCCGGTTTTGTTAAACACTCACAATTACGACCCGGAAACTCAACTCATAAGGCACCTTGTTCAACAATATTATCGCGCTTTTATTATAACACATCGACATCGACACCCAATAAAATCAAGATAAATAGATAAAACGAAATAAAAATACGGAGTATTACAGCATGTTTATGGCGATTTGGCTATGTATTCAAACATATAAATAATGCAAAAATAAAAGCAATAAAGTCCTAGTATTGCCTTCCTAGTAATAGAAAAACTAATTAACTATTACAAATTCGGAAACCAATTCCTTGGTCCCTTGAACTTCAACGGCACGTCTTCCAAGAAAACACCGTTTTGACGGAACTCATTTCCGTATGGCACCGCCTTTTGGATCTCCGGATTTACAATAAAATAATACAACTATTCTATTGTAAAACTGAAATTTAAATTAAATTACAAACCTATGATACGAGATCACATAAGTTACAGCCGAATCAATATTCCCTTTCATTACGGGTAATATTGATTAAAAACTATGGCCATACGAAGAAAATTACATAATTCCAAATTATATAAAACATTCAAATATGACATTCATATTAAATATAATGCAATATAAAAATATGTATGCACATGCTAATTTTTAATGCTAAATCGCCTCTACTAGGAGCAAATATCTCATACTCCCTCCGATTTCCTATGATGTTCATCTTTTCGTTTTGGTCTAATTACATGATGTTCCCTCTTTCCTCTTTTGTACAACTTTGTGTGGTCCAAAATCAATTTTTAGTGGGGTCATGTGTATTGTGTGGTCCAAATTAATTTCCTTATTTCTTGTGTTAAAATCAAAAGGGAACAACACGAGAAATCCGAGGGAGTATTTGTTTACGGTTTTTACGGATATGCGTGATTTTAACTATTAAAATCACCGAAATTGCATAAATCTTATTTATATTCAAGTTAATCATCCGAACACACTTTAGGAATCAAAGTTTAGTCCCCACTAATTTTGATCATGATTCAACTCGATTTTGCATTATTGTTCAAAAATTATTCGTATTTATGGGAAAATAAACGAAAATGGCCACATGAGTAAATAAAAGTTCGAAATTTAAAAAAAACAAAAAAAAAATTAAACATTCTGGAAATTTCCAAAATTTCAGAAGTTAATAAAATGGCCTCATGCAAAAAATTTAGTTTATATCTTAATTAAATCGTATAAAGTGAGTTTTTATGTCCAAAAATCCAATTTAGTTATAAAAACTTGCAATAAAATTGCTATAAATTTTTAGTCACCCTAACATATCTTTTAGAATCAAGAAATGACCAAAAATTACAGGCCATACTCGAATTTTAATTTTTAATGACTCAAACATTATAATTATTAACAATTATCTCATAAAATTAATAATCATAAAAACAGAAACTTTTTGATATCCAACTTTTGGATCTGATGTTCCTATCATATAAGACATCTATGGGTAAACTTTTATGCCATAATTTTAAGATTAACTATTTTTAACACAATAAGTCATTATATAGCCGATTTTAACCATTAAAATCATAAATCATGCATTATTTGAGAACACATTCTCAAAATTTTCATACATTCTACAAATATTGCATGTGACATTGTGTAAAAGTTTTATGGCAAAATTCCAACTCTAACTGTTAAAGTCGAAATTACTCACTATTTATATGATTTTTAATCTAAAATCATTAATCATGCAAAATAAGTACGAAAAATCTCAAAATTTTTATAGGTACTGCACATATTGCATGTGACTTCTCAAAAAAATTTCAAGGTCAGATTCGAAATATAACCTCCTATACCCATTTTAACTCATATTATGACTATTTATCTCATAAAAATCATAATCCATGTATAATAACTTTATTTGTTACGAAAATTTTTATACAATATATAAAATATGCATGTGAGAACATATCAAAAAATCTCGGCCAGAAACTAAGTTTAACTATTTTCCCCATTAATTGTTGTTTAAAACCGAATTAAACATCAAAAATATACAAATAAATATAAAATGAACAATAAAAATCCATAAAATTATTTTTATGTCCTAAAACCATTTTAGAACCAGAAATTTTAACATGCAAAATTATTTTGTGATTTATCATAATAAAACACAATATTTTCGAAATACTTGTGTTAATCTAATTAACACAAAACATGAATCTGATCATGCATGCAACAACCGTAATGCTCTGATACCACTTGTTGGAAATCGAATTTCAGATTTTATACTGATATGTCATATGAGTTTTGTTTCTTTAAGTTTAGTCATTAAAACTTAATTAGATCTTATGCATGCATGATGATTACATAAGAAGTATGATGAATGCCCTTACATTGGTTTTAGAAGGTTTATACTCAATTAATCACCTATTAATTTGAGTCTTCAAAAACGGATACCCTTACCAACGGTTTATAGTGAAACCGTCTCCAAAAGCTCTTATCAAGGAACCGTTCTCAAACTAAAACAATTTTTGTTACTAGAAAAATTGAGTTAGCTAGTATACTAGAAATAATAACAATATTACTCTTAATATTATTAATTTAAGAAAGGATTTTCACTTAGAAAACTATTTTCTAAGTAGTATAAGTATGAGATATTTGTAAGATGTGTGAGTTGTTGGAGTTGTGTGCTAGTAACAAATGCCAACACTTGTGTGCATGCATGAAGTGAGTGTTGATTTTATAAGCACATGAGCTTGTTAAGCAAGCCTCATGGCCGGCAAAATCAAGCCACAAGAGTCAATGCATGGCCTTCTTGTTCTTACACAATGCATACAATATTCCTTACGTTATTCTTTATGCATGACACACAAAATCTCTTTGTATACTTACACACATAACCATCACACATACATACACACTACATATACACGGTCCAAATGGGTCTTATTATAGACCAATTTTATCTTTGTCAATTGTGTTAATTTGTAACATGTCACATATGTCCCATAACACATGACCAAATTTGTCAATTATGTAATCTTAACTCTTTAAAATTCATAATTCACAATTTTATAACATTTAAATAATACTCCCTCCGATCCAGACAAAAGGTAACGTTTGTTTTATCACAGTTGTCGAGGCACGTTTCGCAACGTGAATATCTTTAGTTACACATTATTAAAAATTTTAAAAATTTGATATTCTTATAGCATTCATGACGATAAATCAAACAAGATCCCATATGACTATATTTTGTCTTATAGATTAACGGTAATATCAAAGATTCCCTACGACTATGAATAGTGCCAAAAAGCAATTGTTACCTTTTGTCCGGATCGGAGGGAGTATTATTATTAGTAACTCTCAATTACCATATTATAAAATGTATTATCATAATTTTAATTACAACTCTTTGTAATTTTATGATCAACCGTGTTCATTCTCAATTTAATCGTTTCCCAAACGAGTAAATAAAAACCGTGTAATAAAACAATTTTATTACTTTGACCATTATTATTATAATCACATTATAATAATATTCGTCACGTAAAATCATTTCCAAATTTCCAGTCTTTAATTAATTCGCATCCAATACGATATTAATTAATTATTCCATTGAGACGGAAATCCCTAAAGATATGACCTTAAGGGATCAACTGATCACCACCATCATATGACGATAATGTCAAACTCTAGACAGCCAATCATTATCGGTAAATGTTGATCAGTCGACTATAAAAGAGTAACATTCCCAGTTGTGTTTCATTCAAATGAGTTTTAATTATGTCAACGCACTATTGTCGATGACACTTCCTCCAACAAAATGCACTATGGTGATAAGTGGAATTAAAGGATGAAGTAATTTATATAGGTTACCCATAGGATGAATTATTTCTATGAAATATTAGTAGGCACGTCACTTGTCACCTATTATTGCAAGTCGAAAAAACAAGCAAGTTTCTTCTGAGAAGGAAGGGGAATAATAGGGATTAAATTCGGAATAATTAAATGATTAAGTAATTTAAGCTGGTCACTCATAGCATGGATTATTCCCTTACATAATCCAGCCTAAAATGTAACCATTTTTTGATAAAACGTTATCAACACAATTTTTCGAAACGAATAATTTATACTCCGTAGTATATTTGTTGACTGGAAAAAATGTACTGGTATAGTAGTTTGTGCTAATGTGACTAAGTAGAGTCAAGTGTACAATTTGTTAAGAATACAATAATCGTCCTCCAAAAAAAAGGTATCCTAAAACATACGCTTATTTTCCAAAATAAAGGCCATACAGAAATGTCAGAAATCTGCAAATTGAATGGTTGCAAATTGTACACTTGATTTGAAAATTATAATAAGAAATCCTTAAGGAGGTTACAGTAGTAGAGTAGTAGTGCAACAAAAGTGGTACTGTTGTCTCTCCTCAACAGATCAACTTCGAACAAAGAGAGAAAAAGCAGGCAGAAAGCAATGAATAATGAGTGTTCATTGATTGGTGAGAATATAAGCATGTGGGTGTGCATTTATTCTTTGTATCAACAAAATCATTGGAATCTGCCATAAACAATTTAGCAACTCACTAATGGTATGTACCACTGCATAGTGCATAGGGTATGAGTACTTTAAATTAGTTGCAAAATTAAGGGGTTCCACTAAATATTGCTTCGACTTAATCTCATCGGGTTTGCTGCCCGGGTTGGATTAGGTTTTTTCAACTCTAATTATGTGTTTGTAAAGCCATTTGCGTTTCCAACATGACAACAATTATCTTATAATACGGTATTTTACGAGTTCTCTTTAACAATGTTATAAGGTAAAAATCTATCTAAAGGTCTCATTTCAATGAATAAATAAATCGATTTTTCTAACATATGTCCTAAAGACACGCGATAATAAGTTAATTGAAAAAGATTGTTGTCTCGACAATCTTTCTTTAATTAACTTATTAACGTATACCAATAAAATAGACGTTAGAAAAACCGTAAAAATAAATAAATTAAGTAAACAATCAACTAGAAGAATTGCTCCGTGTAGTAGTTAATTATCATCAGTAACTAGTGGCTAGGGATGACAATGGGTAGGGTCTGGGTAGGGCCCGACAAGACCCGACTCGACCCGAAGGAAAAAACCTTAGACCCATACCCGACCCAAACTCTAAAGGGTCTGAAATTAATGGACCCATACCCGACCCTAATAGGTCTGGGTCCGGATAGGGTCTACCCTAGGGTCCAATTCTTCTTAACGAGTCATTCAATAAAATGTACCACGATTCGAATTAAATTACAAAGTTTTGATTAAAGTATTACAAAGTCTTGGTTATTTGGATCATTACCCGTATCCGACCCTAAATTATGGAGTATCATTTACCGTACCCAAACTCATCATTTTCATCAATTTCTTCGTTATACTTGATGGTTATTTGGATATGCGTATAGTATATTAATGAAAACTAATAAGGGTCATCTGTTTGTGTGTATTATTTGGGTTATTGACGTTCGTATGTGTGTTTTTTCTTTTTCTTTTTCTTTTTTTTAATAAATATAAGGGTCTAAGGGTCGGGTAGGGTCCCAAGACCAAGACCCGGACCCGGACCCGAAGTTTTTATATCAGACCCATACTCGACCCATACCCGAGCGGGTGTCAAAAATTCAGACCCATACCCGACCCATTAGGGTCCGACCCTGAGGGTCTGGGTTGGGTACCCGACCCACTGCCATCCCTACTAGCTAGTGGCGGATAACTTAGACTTTGTTTGACAAAACTACCTAAAAAGGTAGTTAAAATCTAAAAAGGTACCTGAAATTTGAGAAGATAGCTGAAAAGATAACTAAAAGTTAAAAGTTAAAACAGGATAAGATAGCTGATTTTTTTAACAAAATGACGTAAAAGGACATACGAGTAGTTTATTATTAAAATCTTTTACATTTTTACTATTATTCTCGTGTTATTATTGTCGTTGGCGTTGTTAGTAAACAAGCCGTTATCATCAGCTACAAAACTCAACTATAATTTTCATTAGGTTTTATATTCATAACTAGATAATTAATGGAGCCAATTCGATCAAATTACATCAAGCTAAATTAATGAAAAAGAAACAAGCTAAGATACCTCTATCCATAGAAGCCATTCGAGGTACGGTGTGTGGGGGTAACAGAGCAATCAACGCTTGACTTTTAGGTTTTGAAGAACTTGTTAATTAAACGGTTGTACAACGTTCATAGCAATTGAGTTTGGTTTTGTGAATTGGCCTTATAAAATTTGAGGGTAAAACAGGTAGATAAAAATGAATCAAGTACATTATTTTTCAAATGCTACATGAGACAACATTTTATTTCAAGTACTTTTTTAGCGTCTGTTTGGCAAAACTAGCTGAAAAAGTAGTTGAAACCTGAAAAGGTACCTGAAACCTGAAAAGGTACCTGAAACTTGAAAAGGTACCTGAAACTTGAAAAGATAGCTGAAAAGGTACCTGAAAACTAAGACCTGATAAGGTAGCTGATTTTTGTTAAAACTGTTTGGAAACTAGCTGAAAAGGTAGCTGATATTTGACAAAATGACGTAAAAGGGCATGGTTTATAATTGATATATTTTTTGTTTACTATTATTCTTGTGTTATTATAGACAAATGACCGAAACAAATAGAGTAGTAACTTCTGAATAGAATCGTGTAATTAAAATGGTACTGAAAAATGCCTACATTGCTACTTCCAGGATTTCTTCATGTATACTGTTTCGAATGAATTGACCATTAAAATCAAGTTATAGGAATAGCTTCAACTACTAGTTTTTATATACAGGTGATTCATGCCCAAAGAATTTCACAAATTAATATATAACGATTAGGTAAAAAAAAAATTTAAACAATATATCCTCAAAAATATACTATTGATATAAAATTAGTTTTCTATTAAAGTCATATACAAAAAAATAATTAATTAAATTTACATAGAATTTTGTAATGTGTTTAATTTTGTTAATTAACTTATAAAATCCGAGGGTAGAATAGGTAAATAAAAATAAATCAGGTACCTGATTTGTCAAATGCTACATGAGGTAGCCTTTTATTTCAGGTACCTGTTTCACCTTTTTTCAGTCCAAACAGGTAATTGCCAAACCCTCCAAAAATAATAAGCTACCTGATTGTTTTGACAAAAAAAATTATTTCAGACAAATCAGGTAGCTGAAATGACTTGCCAAACAGAACCTTAGTCAAAAAAGCTAGTTGTTAATATAAACATAAAAAAAGAACAAGATACCTTATTGTTTTGGCAAAAAGTTACGGCAAATCAAGTACCTAAAAATCTAAAATGCATTGCTATCTTAGCCTTAGAATATACTTTCATGTCCTGATCATTTGTTGGTTGTCTTATTTTATGTTTGAGTGTCTCAATTAAATGTATTTTTTTTAATTTTAAAAATAAACTTGATTATTTAACACTTAATTTATTACGCTTTTTATTTAATAATTAATTTTCTCCTCTCTCTATTATTTTTGTGCCAAAATCAAATAATGACAATTGACCGGAAATCAATCATAAGAAGCAAATGCAGTAGTGTGAAACAGTGAACGCAAAGGCATAGACTTTGTGGCAACTGGCAAGTACTAAAAAGTGTGAAAGGAACAAAAGATGTGAATTGTGAAATGGAGAACCTAATCCATACCATTAACAGTTTTAACACCCATCATTTTAGGTATCTATCTACTTCTCTTTCAGTTTTTTCATATAACTAACTTCAACCCAACCAATTTGCTCCACTCTCCTCTCAATCATTGTTCCAACACCATGCACCACTCACTCAACCCTGCTCCTTCCTTTACTTGCTTCTGTACTCCAAACAACTAGTCTTTTAGCAAACGCTCTTATCTTTTATCTTTTACGAGACGCTCTTATTAATATATTTGTCACTTCGTAAAAGTTATTTATTAGCTTACAAATTTATCTATATACTTGGCCAAAAACAAGAAATTATCTATATAGTTGCATCTTTAATTTTCTTGTTAATTAACTCAATAATAACTACTCGTATCATAGACACTATCCCTTATTATAAGGTAACATTGATGAATTTCTCACATAATAGCGGATAACATCATGATCTCTAATCAAATAATTAGGAATGACTTTGGCTTGATACCTCCCTTAATTACTTGATTTTTTTTTGGTACATAAGAGAGGCGAAGCCCCGAAATTAACTAATAGCTATAATGTGGGGAATGGCTACCCCAAAAATATCCTCCCGAAATATATGGCGCATCTCGCTTAATGGTACATCAAGGTGTGTTGGATCGGTGCTTAATGACACTCCCCTATTAGCCAGTAGATCGGCCGCTTGCTTTGCTCCCTTAATTACTTGATAAAGTGACACAAATCTATTAAAGATCTAACTTAATAGATCTACTGATCTAGGCGGCTGGGGGCTTAGAACAGTGTAAAGATTAGCCCTTTGTGCTAAAAATATTTACAAAAATTTTAGAAAGACGGTTTATCAATAGTGTTAATGAGAAAGTACTCACTTGATGGGATTGAGGACTCATTGGAATTTTTATTTCTCTATTATGTCTCTCACTAAATTAGTAGAGACGATTTCTCACGAGACCTACTTTTCTCATTATATTTTTTTATAAATATGTCTTGATGGGTAATATTAGCTACCCACCATTTATGGCTTGTCTTCTAGAGTTCTAGTTCACTTGTATTTCACATCCTACATACCTACACATTGCTTTGATAATAAACAAGGAACATAAGGAATAAAAATTAAAATAATTATACACTCTACCAAATTTATTTTTTCTTTCTTAGGTTAACTCTGGCCACAGCATTTCACCAATAGCACAACTTACTCAAAAACAATTTTATTCTCACCGGTTACATAAATGCGCTTATTTGAAACCAAAAAAATATCCGATACTCCTCTACCCTCTACCCTCCGTCTCAGTTTTTTGTTTTGTCTAAAGGAAAAAAGAAAAGAAAAAAGAAGTAAATTTAGTAAGTAGAATGTAGAGAGTAATGAATGTAGGACGAATGATCAATGAATTAACAATTACTGGTAGTTTGCTCCAAGTTACAATTGATGATTTCTACGTATCTAAACAATTCACATGTATATAAAATATTGAAAAAAAATGAACCAAGCTAATTATAAAATAAATGAGATTAATTGATTAATCAATTAATTAATCCAAGAATAATCAATAATGGCAATCTACCAAAGAAGGCGCCGTGAAAACAAGCGTCTTATCATTGGAACCGAAAACAAAGTTTCGATGAAGATCTTCTTCTGGCGCCGGAAGATTCAAATCCAACGACAAAATATTCTTGGTCGCCACAGCTGCAACTGTCACCGTTGCAGAAGAGGCAGGTTTCATGGAGGCGATGGGGCGGTGCCGCCTCATATGTCCTCCTAATGCTTGACCTGACGCAAACTCGGCCCCACATATCCCGCATTCATGCACCTTCACCTTGTTACTAATATTGGAACTAATATTAGTATTAGTATTAGAGTTTGGGATTTGCAATGTAAGACCGATGCCAAAATCGTGCTTATTGGGTCGATTTTCATTACAACCGTCATAGTTTAAACCCGAGAAAATGAACGAGGACGATTTGTCAGGTACGAGTAATTTAGGCTTCTTGTGGCTGGCACGGTGTCCTCCTAACGCTTGGAAAGACGGGAATGACCTATTGCACGTCTTGCACTCGTACAACGTCGGTCCATTATTATTATTATTGTCGCATTGGTGGTTGGGACCTTGAGCTAGAAGAATCAAGCAATGAGCCATATCCTCCTCCTCCTCGGACGTGGCGGCCCATCCACCGGAACTGTCAGAAGCACCCTCTTCTGTAGCGGCGGAGGTGGTTGACATGGTTAAGGCTAAATGAGAGCACGGCCTAGCTCGCTTTGTTCTCTTCCCCTTAAAAATCAACATATTATCTTTGGCATTATTTTCTTGATGATCATCATCATGAGTTGAACAAATATTATTAATATTATTAGTATTATTAAGTTGTTGTTGTTGGGCTACCATGCTTCCACTTAGTAAGATAAATAAATCGGAAAAAGCGAAGAAACGCAAAAGGAGAGAAAATAACAAGTAGAGAGAAAGGTAGGGAAGAAATGGTGATGTATGTGATTGTGTTGTCAAGTGTTGTGGGTGAAGGAGGAATATATAGGATAAAAATAGGAGGGAAAAAAATAATAAAAAAGAAGAAGAGAAAAGGAAGGTGAAGAGTTAAGAAAGTATAAAAATAGGAAGAAAGGCAAGCATATAGGAGGAATGTAAGAGAGAAGAGGCGAGGAATGTTAAAAAGATTCGGTAGGTTTTGAAGCAAACCTCGCTCATTCCCTTACTTGTTATCAACGACTCTCCTCTCTGTATGTTTAGAGTGCAAGCCTGGAACCTCACGCCTTTTCCGCTCAAGACTACTCTACTCTACTTCCTTCCATACATACTCTTTACTTTTTTAATCTCTATATTCATATTCCGAATCACAAATTTTTATTTATGACGGATATATTCGCCGTAATCTTACAATGGGTCCAGTTTTACCAATATGGGAAGATAGGACAAAGTAGAGTACCTAAGTAATAGCAAATTGTTCTGTCCTTATCTAACATTCTAACCCGTCACAAACTTGTGACAGATATGTCCGTCACAAACTTGTGACGGATATGCCCGACACGAGGGAGACTTGCTGATTCGAAATAGTCTTTTTGTATTGCTAATACAAGTTTTAGTCGGTTAGTCCATTCTTAATTAAAACCATTAAGACATAATAAGTAATATTAATATATGCTTTATTAGAGACTAATTTACTATGGCAATTATGCAATGTCTAAAATATGAAGTACAAAACCAGTTATAAAGGCCGAATTTGAGTTAGATCAATACTGTTTGGATTCGATCTAGTTTAGTTTATGTTTGAATTAGGATCTATGTGTAAAACTAACAAAAGAAATGAGTAATGTCATCCAATGCGTTTTTGATAAAAGCATTTTTGTTAACTCAAAGCTAATGATTTTCTGTTTAATTTTTTTCAAATTTTACAATGAATTTTTAAATCACGAAATTAATTATAATAACCGTTAATAGTTTTGCTTTAGATGAAGTAAGTACATGTTTTTAATGATAACACCAAATGAAAGATTTAATAATTTATAGCTTATGGGTTGATACCAAGTCGATTACTATAGTTTAATTAAAAGATTATAGTTTAGGGTTTAATTAAAAAAATTAATTAAAGTTTCATGAAAATATTATATTTTGATAAAAGGATAAATGTCTAAAGAAATTTCATTTGTTTCCTAATTAGGGGGTGCATTTTGGAGAAAAAAAAACATCTTTTTATTTATATACGGGGGATTTGGGTTTCTGGTCATATTCAAATTTATCTATTAAAGATTGTCCAATTGACTGGATTTAATTAGAGCCGATAATTTGACCCGACTAGCCCAAAAAGTTACTCGAAAGAACCCAAAAAAATTAACAACTTGAAATTGACACCATGATCACCCGAACCAAACTCCACCTGATTCTATATAAACCTTCACCAACATTGACTCAATACGATTGAAGTCTTGACAATTATTAACCTTAATATTGCTGAAAGTCAAAGTTATTTAGAATTTAGTCTAATACATTTGACTTAATAACAAAGTAACCGAGTTAGATAATGGTTGAAAACTAAACTTTATGATAATATATCAATCAAGTAGTGTGATAATATATAAAGTAACTAGACCCCTAAATTCGACCTAACTAAGTGAATCAATTAACCTGATATGACCCGAACCCTATATAACTGTACCTCCTTTAGCTCGACCCCAGCCCGATCAAACTGATCCGATTGTCACTTCTAACCGGATTCGAGTTGGTTATTTAGTCATGGACAGTTGGTGTCTTTACACTAAAGTGTGGTTATTTAGAGCATATATAGTTTGTTTGTTAGATATTGCTTGAGGATGGTCATGCCACTACTCCACTCTTCCACTCGCTTGTCCTAAAATGTCAACTTCATTGCCACAAACTATAGTTTACATATAGCGTACCTAATTAAAATGACAGACTAACATACATTCTTTCTTCACTCACCTGAAATAGTCATGACTCAAGCATGCGCTTCCTACACATAGCTAGTTTGATACTGGTAAAAGTTTTCCATATGATTGTTCTTGCCATAACTCCACAACGACTTTATTGCCTACTTATAACAATAAGGAATCCAGGCTAGTTTACTTGTGTGGAACAAATTTTAGTTAAAAGTTTTGAGTTTTGTTTATGAAATTACTTATTCACTTCTATTAATATGTTTCGCCCCTAACTGTAAATCCTGACTCTGACACTTTTCATGTAACATGTTCATAAATAAAAATAATATATGTAACAAACAATTGATGCAAAACTTCTTAATTTTATCCTGCTTATCCGGCATCCCGATAACATGAAATTATTGTCGATACCAAATTTGCTTATTGACTAGAATGTAAGTCATAATCTATGAATCATAAAAGTTGTTACAACATTATTTTTTGTTGGATGATTGTTTACACTAACATAAATATTATAAGTCACTTGCTATAAAGAAAAGCAAGTAACTAAAAGGTGACTTATTAGTGATATTTATTCTCTGCCAATAAGATATAATAAATCATGTACGTACCACATTATAACATATGACCAAATAATGTTATGCCTTACATATACTCTTTCCTTCCCGATTAATAATTTACACTTTTCTTTTTGTGTTTTAGTCAATAGTTTACGTTTCTGTAATATTAATGTAAATATTCTCTCATTGCATGATTTTTATGGGTAAAAGATACGTAAATATTTTACTAAGAGGGAGGATTATATGTTGGGAATATACGGACTACAAAATACACTTTGATCTATTTACAATGTTTCCTTGTATAAATAAGCATTGTATTTATTAATAAGATTTAAGATAATTCCATCTCAACTATCTTAACATTATATCCGTAGAAGAAATCAAATTTGTGTAGCGGCTAACATTATTAGTGCTTAAGCTTAGGATACAGTATGAAACAGCTCATGTGCCATTGACTTGCTAAGTTTGATTATACAAACACCAAAAAAGACACCCTAATATTTAGGGTCACTTGCTCAATGTTCCACAACCCCAAAAATCGCGCCGGTTTTCTGATCAATTATTCTTTGCTAATTATCCAATCACCTAGATCACCAATCATTAACTTCCTACCATTGTATTTACAACTAGCTTCGATACTCGGTGACTTCTTTACTTCACTCTCCTCTAGAACATTTTTTTTCTATAAAACAATTTTATACTAAATTATTATAAACCTTCTTACACAATTTTTTGCCTACAATTAAAATGTGTGACTTCTCGAATTTGCGATTTATGATCAACATATAATTGGTATTTTGAACTAATTACAAGTAATTAATCAAATTTGTTTGTATGTTCGATTTTTTTTTTTTATCTTTACAATACTTTGCCTCGATCAGTAAGTATGTTTGATTATTTGAAAGATTGAATAGAATTGTCATCCATCGGTTGATCATGGGTAAGGACTAAGGATAGTTGAAGATATAAATTACAGAATACGACCGTTTCAAATCTTGAGACGTTCATTTTTATGAAAGCATTATATATGTATAGTGTTACTAAACGAGGTATTTTAAAACGGTCTCACAATATAAAACTGGTTCGCTCAATAGTTAGTGTTATAATAATGTTCTTTATGCTCAATGTTATTCCCACAAGGCCACAAACAACAATGTGGTTGACTTAGTTATGACAAAATGTTCCAACAACTTATATTAGTTGTTACTCTATGAAAAGTTGCTTACATAGTGTTCAAGCTAGTCTATGTCCTGTGATTAAGTCTGGCTTTATAGCTTGGGTGTTATCTTAACAATGAGTGCCCAATAATTAAGGACTTTAAGATGTTTTTTGTACATGATTATACAATTATGTTATAATTAATTACTCATAAATGAGTAGAAAATGCTCATCATAGCTAGGCGTCCCTATTCTTGGTGCATGTCCCTCCTCCTTCTCCAACCAACTAAGAATGTGAATTCCTTGTTAAATAAAAGATACTAATAGATAGATAGCTATTTAACACAAAGGATAATGTGATTGTTTTTATCTAGAATATCTTGTTATATAAAAAAGTTCACATTTTAACTAAGCAGTAGTGGTTTGGTTACACCGTAAGAATTTATATCATCTAAAAAGGAATAAAAGTTTATAGTGTATTATTATAAAAGTTTATTTTTTTCTTCTAAATTTGTCATTGTAAACATTTTATTTCTACTACTTTTTATCATTAAATTAACGGTTATTAACTAAATAAAGGTTTTTCTAACGTGTGTTTGAATCCTAATAACTTAAATGTGGTAAGATTCACGAGATATTCTCACTAATTATGGTAAAAATGTGTTTATACTTGAATATCTTCTGAGAATATCTTATAAATATTTCCACATTTAAGTTATTAACGTGTGTCCTTGGTGCACATTAAAAAAGATTATACAACCAGATATATAAGAGCACTGTACAACCATACTGCATTTAATTGAGCTTTTGTATATATATTTTTTGAGCTTTTAATTTTTAAACTATTTTGAGTTATATTTTTATTTTTTGACAATAAAATTAAAATATAGTTGAACTTATATGTATTATTTTTAATTGCATAATAATTTTCTAAGCTTAATATATTTGTAAAGGCGTTCATAAAATTTAGAATATAGCTCATATTCTTTCCGCTTAAGATCGAAATTTTTATTGAAAAACTCAAAATATGTACCATTAGTTCTATACATCTGGTTGTATAATCCACTCATTGATTAAAGTGACTATCATGTTTTATTCGTTTAAAAATATACTTAATTACACAAATTAATCTTTATTAGTTTGTGTTTTATTTGTTCTTTAAAACTAATGAAGCCATAAATGACTTGCAATAATAGGTTACAAGGTTGAGAAATGACAATACCTAGGGGGTGTTTAGTTGGGTGGTTTGGAATGGAATGGAATGGAATGAATTCTTGAAATTCCAGTGTTTGGTTGAAACATTTTAGAATGGAGTTAGAATTCATCCGGATACTCATTCCACCCCAACCCCCTGGAATCCCATACCCACCTCCTACCCATGGATTCAAACTTCATTCCTTTATGTTTATTTTTCAAATGAACCAAACATGTTTTGAAAGGTTAGGAGTTGGAACCCCTTACTACTATAGTTTCTCATTCCAATCCATTTCATTCCTAAGCGGTGAACCAAACGACCCCTTATAGTGATATAGATTTCTAGAGTGGCAATAAAAAAACAAAATAACTAAGAGCAAGTGCAATGGTGAGCTAATGTACTATTAGCTTGAATTGCCACATCATACCTTTTAAGCTATATTATTTTGAGCTACAATTGCATACAATGGTTTCAAGCTAGTTTAAATGGGTCCACATACAACAAAAATTCCAATTTTTTTGTTTAAATAATTATTTTTTATAAGAAACTTTAATTTGATAGGTTGAAATTTTGGGATGGTCCATTTGAGCTAGTAGCTTAATGGGGCTAATAGCTTGATTTAAGCTAATACAAAAGTAGTGGTACAGTGGTTTGGCTACTAACTTACAATTTTTTATATTTGCAAGCAAGTCTCTTAGCTAAACCATTGCACTTGTCCTATGATGAGAAAGTTAGAAAACTAAACTTTACAATGTTTGGGATTGGTTTTATCTCATCCAGAAAGTTATAATATACATGATATTAAAATATATGTGAATTATTTTAGAAAATATTGTTTAGATGTTATGAAAGAATTACAATTCATTATATGGTCACAAATACTTAAATCACACGAGTCTCTAAATACGTACATACTCCTTATCTCACCTATTTATTTACCTTTAATTAAAATATCCGATATATAGGATAAATAATAAGCGAGACTAAGGAAATACTCCCTCCTATTCCCAATAACTGTCCCATTTCGGGTTGGGTACGGGAATTAAGGAATTCATTTGTTTAATGTAAAGTAATGTGTGGGGTGAGAAGATTGGAGAGAGGGAATGTATTATTGATTATTATTGTGAGTAGAGGTGATTAAAATAAGTAATGCTGTGGGGTAAGGTGGGGTATTGTTGTGAATTAAAGTGATTAAAATAAGTGTAAATATTTACCAAAAATAGACAATGGAACATTTAGGCAGGGGCGGTTTTGGGCAGGTGCGGGCTGAGCCCAGGAACCGGGCCTCCAGAATTTGGGGCCTTAAAAAGTAATTTTTTGGGTCTGATTAAAAAAAAATTTGAAAATTTTCTCAAAACTTTCCCAATTCTTCATTCTACGTATAACTCTATCAAATCAAATTAACCATTAATTCCAAAAAGTTTCCTTTCCCAATTATGCATTACATACCGTAATACACTTATACACCATCAATTAGCAATCAATTTGAAGCATAAAATAATCATTCCCAAGATTCCAATAATCAATTTTTCATTTACCCAAAATAATCAAACCTTATTTTCTGATTAATGTGATTATATATCTCTCAAATTCTCAATAATCAGTTATATTCTCTCAATTTGTCTCTTAATCACATTATCATCAAACAAAAATTTTAGCTATAATTTTATTAAAACAAATCAAATCAATAGATATCATCAAAAAGTGTAACGGAGGAGATAGGTAAAATTTTCAATTAATTTTATGAGTGTGATCAAGTTTATAAATTTTATGAGTGTTTATGAATTTTATTCTAAACTGCACGTTTTGAATTTTGTTCAGGTAATCAGGTTTGCTTGATTATATTTGGGTGTTTATGAATTAATTAAAATCTTAAAGTATTTTGTTCAGGTTGTTTTGTTTCCTTATACTCTCTAATTTTATTAGAATGTCATCCAGAATAAGGAAGTTTGATTCCGGGTCTGAAAAACGTAAGAAGAAAAGGCGAATAGAAGTGTTAACTCGATCCCAAATTGAAGCCCTCGATAAGTTTTTCGTGAAAGACTCTAATAAACTTGTTGAAAATGTTATTAATTGTGATAATTTTTGCTTCCAGAAAATCTCGGAGGAGGATGCTTTTGAAGTAGTTTTGAGCATTAGTAACAAGGACGAGGGATACGATCAAAGTTTTTAAACTAAATAGATACGGAGTATGTTATAATTTTACTTCTAGCAATATTATGTGTATTGATTATAAAATTTCAATTTATTTATTTATTTTTGAGGCCTCATATTTTTGCGGGGCACCGGGCCATTATTACTGTTAAGACGCCCCTGCATTTAGGTGAATAGACGGAAATGGACAATGGGACAGTTATTGAGAATAGGAGGGAGTACATAACTAGGTACTCGTAACAAAATCGAAAATATAGAGGTGAATGAAAACGAGTAAGGAAAGTGAGTTGGCATGGAGTAAGGGTAGGAGATTATTAGAATAAGCAATGAATATAAATAAAATCGTATAATATTCATTATTCATTATTCATTATTCATTAATGTATTTAATATATTTTTCCTTTCCCTTGGAGAAGATGAGTTATTAGTAGTAGTAGTAGTTAGTTAGGTTGTAAGAAGCACGTAAGGCAAGCATTTTGAAGTGACTTAATGCAAAGCAAAGTAAAGAATCTCACCTTTAGCCCTAACTTTAGTCTTTATTTGGACTTTGATATGTGTGATTTTGATACACACCTTGACATCACTATATCATCATCTAACTATTCAGCTACTTGCCAAATGCGTATTCAATTCATCATATATATACACAAGAGTTTATGACCAGGCCCGTCTCTGTGAATTCGGGGGCCTTGTGCGAGGTTTTATAATGGGCCCCTATAGTAAAGTTTTTTCGCTATTTAAAAGCCATAAGTTTTTATATTAATTGTCTAACTAATAGTGATAATAATGGAAACGATGATATTATTATTTAATTGTTTAACTAAAATATTAACATTAAAATAAGAAATTTTAATTGTGTGTTAGAAAAGTATTAGAAAAAACGGATCAAATAATAACCAAGGGAGGAGATGACAAAAGTATAATGAGAGTTACTTTAGACAAAATTGGATAAGAGAAAAAAGAATTAAATCAGAACGCATTTGCAATATTAAAGTATAAATAAATATATAGAGGTAAAGTTAAAATAAAAAGTGGGCCGTTAATTTATAAGACAAAAGAAACAACATTGCTACTAACAAGAATCGAACGCGTGACACCGTATTACATGGTAATAAACTAGTAGGTCTACCGCTGTGCTACTGGATCTATATTGATCCTATATGCTTCATTTTTTACATAATTTATTACATTGGAAGTAGATTTGGGCCCCAAACTTTTGGGGCCCTGTGCGCCCGCACAGATTGCTCACCCCTTGGGCCGGGCCTGTTTATGACCGACGTCATCCGTTATAAGTTAAAGTATATAACAACACCCTTCTCGGTTCTCACACTAAGGTAAGAGGAAGGGTGGGGAAATATAACACTCAATAGATAGTACCACTTACATATTGTGAGAGAGACTATCCGAGAATTATATAATGCGAATTCAAGATGGTTGTTAATTATTTCGCGATTAATTTTTTCAAAGAAACTTTCTCAAAACTTTTTTTCCATCTTCTAATTCTCAAATTATACGAAAAAACAAATTGAAAAAGGTAAAGAAAACATAAAATTGAAAAAAGTCCATGACTATCGTTTAATTGACAATGGGTTTTAACTCCATAGACGTATTCAATTCAATTCAATTCAATTCCCGGATAAAATTTATGTAAATTTAGCAAAACCGTTTGGTTACTTAGGTCCTGTTCTTTCTGGCTTAATTTCAGCTTCTTTCAATTTTGGTTGGTGGTATTCCGTTAAGTTTTATTTACGTTCAATCAATTATTTTCAATTAATCTCTTTACAAAAGTTACTTTTAATTCAACTAAATTCATTGCATCTCAATTCCACTCAATTTAGTTCAATTAAACTCTACTCCAATTTATTCAATTCAGTTCGTTTCAGCCGAAAAGAACAGGGCCTTATACGTATTCTAGAATGGCTCACTAGTTGCTACAATCCCATCTACTTTAACAACCTATGCCATCTAGATGAATACCAAATGAGGCTTTAGGGGAAAGAAATAGAAGCCAAAAAATGCATCTTTAATTTGAGGCCCATACTATATGTAACAAATATATAGACGATGTTGATTGATACCTCCACATCCCTTTGTGATCATCAATGACCAGATTCTGTTGGTTGCCTCTCAACTTTGGCTTTTGGTCATTGCTTTCTCTTTTTGCCTTCCTTTTATCAATGTTTTTTATGATTACCACATTTGTAATGCACTATTTTAAGAACTACTAACGAGTAAATTTTAGTTCAAAAACTATTACCTTATTGCTTGATTCCATATGAAAACACTATCAAATCTCATCCATACTTAATAGAGCTAAATGCTTTCTTTGTCATTGTCAAAGTTGTTTATTTCTATTTTCACCATTATAAAATTATTTTTTCTATTACCAACATTGTAAAAGTGAATTAATATACATTTATTGTCGTTTTGTGACTTGCTTTACTATTCAATTTTTCTCAATAAAGTCAATTTTATTTTTCAGAAAAAATTTCAGTAAATAATTAAGAATTCGTTTAATATACCATAATCAAATTAAACATACTTTTTGCATTTTTATTTCCTCAAATCTTCTATGTCATATATCATTAAAAATTCCAACCGTCATGAAAATTAAAGGATTCGAGTTTTTTTCTTACAAAAATCTTCATGATATAAAAGTTTATCTAAAAGTCAATTTTTTTTCTCTACATAGTTATCCAAAACGAACCGTTTGCAAGAAACATCTTCTCTCTAAAAGATCTCTCTCATTTCTCTCTAAAAAAAACCCTAGCCTCCATCAATCAAATCCGGGCTTCCATCGACTATTGATTGATGGTATGCCCCCCATAAAACTTTATTTATCAATTTTTACTATGAAACCTTACGTATTAATCAATAAAAGTCTCCATTTTGGTGAAATCCGTTCGTTTGTCTCTATTTTCGGAGTTTTTTCAGTCCTGGTTATTCTAGGTTTTAGTTCTATTGGAAATATAGATAAGAGCGTCTTGGTCGTTTCTTATATGGTGAAGATGCTTAAGATCGGTTTCATAATAGATCGTTATATGGTACGGAGTATTACATATGTTGTTGATTTGTTGGTTGCACTCAATTTGGGCAGATGAAATCGTCTCTCGTCAAGGCTCAAGATCCTACGATCCTCTTGTGAAAAGTTGTTTGCGGCGATATGATAGAGGACGTGCTTTGAAGCAATTCAAGTTTACAAATCTTTCTTTGAACAAGATTTTATTTTATTTGATTCTAGTCGAGTTATATCAAGTCAAATTACAGATATGTTGTAGATGTCGTATAACTATTTATTAATGCATTGATCTTTCTTTAAAAAAAAACGAACCGTTTGCATTATTCTCAACAAAATTTAGTCACCAAAATTTAGCCTTTCCTCATTTAAAACGTTTGTTCTTTTGTAATGTTTATAATCACGTAGTTAAATAATTTACAGACTAATTTTTTATATAATTTTTTTTTCCTACCAGTGATAAAAAAGATGGGATTGTTTCGTTCAACGTGAGAAGATGAAACTTTCGTAAAATTTTAAACTCACGTGGTGTTTAAATTCATGTGTCGGTCAACAGATGTTGGAAATTTTCGTCAAAAAAACACTAATAAAACTGCAATTAGTATGTAAAATCGAGTTAAATATGGGGATAAAATCGTATATAAAAAGTGCTTATCAACAAGCATAGAAGGATCCTAGGTGGATTATTGCTATGCAGCAAGAGGTGTTTGCATTAGAAGATAATAAAACTTGGAATATTGTGTCTTTCAATGTTGGTCACAAAACAGTCAAATTGGGTTTATAAAATCAAATATAAACCACATGAGTCTGTTGAAAGCTTTAAGGCAAGATTAGTAGCAAAGAGGGTTTAATCAAGTTAAGGACAAAGATTGCAAGCATACGTTTTTCCCTGTTGCAAAATTCACTACAACCAGGACATTATTAGTAGTTGCTGCAGCAAGGGAATGAGCATTATTTCAGTTGGATATAAACAATGTTTTCTTACATGGTTTTTGGATGAAGAAGTTTATTTGAAACCAGGCCACCTGATCGATATGATGTTGAACCAAGAATGGTTTGCAGACTTAGAAGGTTTGTTTATGGTATAAAACAAGCCTCTAGACAGTGAAATAAGGAGTTGACTAAGTTTCTTCTCAGTCTAGACAAGGTTACTCACTGTTTACACTACTAAAACCAAAGTCAAAGGACAATACATTCACAGTCGCCCTAGTTTATGTTGATGATGTACTATTGACAGAAAATTATACAACTAAGTTTACTTGAGTTAAGAATGTTCTTCATACTGTTTTAACAATTAAAGACTTAGGGGGAGATGAGGTATTTTCTTGGTATGAAGATATTAATGAATCAATCGGGATTGATGATTAATCAAAGAAAGTATATCATGGATATACTGCAGGATCTTCAAATGAAAAATTATTCACCAATGAAGTTTTCAATGCAGCATGGTTTAAAATTATTTATTGATCAAGGGAAAAGGGACCTTATTGGATAATCCTGAGCAATACAGAGGATTAATAGGCTGATTATTATATCTAAATATGTCCAAGCCTGGTATTTATATAGTATTCAACATCTAAGTCAATTTGTCAATCAACCAATGTTTCCTCATATGCAAGGAGCTCTACATGTTGTGAAATATCTCGTGGGTACTATTAATGCATGACTCTTTTATACTTCTCAAACCAATTTGCCGATCATGACATGTAGTGGTGCTAATTGGGGACAATGTGATTTCTCCTGTAAATCCTTAAGTGGATATTGTGTGTTTTTAGGAAAGTCTTTGGTGTCATGGAAAACCAAGAAATAGGCCACTGTCAGCAAAAAATTTAGCAGAATTTGAGTATAAAAGTCTTTCCTATAGTACTTCAGAGTTGGTTTGGTTATTTGCTTTACTGATGGATTTAGGTGTTACAGTCAGTCAACCTATTACTCTCTATTGTGACAACAAGGCTGCTATGCATATCACTGATAATCCAGTCTTTCATGAGCACATCAAACACTTGAGTATTGATTGCCATTTTGTTCGAGATAAGAAACATCAAGGTTTTCTTCAAACCAAATATTTCAGAACAGGAATACAACTTTCTGATATTATGACTAAACTTTGGGTGCTATTCAACATCATTTTCTCTCCTCTAAGCTTGGCATGATCCTCCCCAGACCAGCAAGCATCAACATCTACAAATCTGAGAGTCTGCTCACCATTACATGGATCATCATAGTAAAATAACCACAGGTGTCAGAAACTGCTGTAATAAGACGATCACAATAAAACAACTCAAAGTCACAATCTGATAACCACAATCAACTAATATCACTGTCACAACATACCAGGTGGTGGCCTCAAGCTCCACATCAACCCCCCCACTTGCTCGCGGCAAGGGGTACCTAAATCCTTAATGTGCACATCCTCTCCTTAGCGGGTCCCACGAAGAGCGATCGTAGGAGTGAGAGCCGTTTTCCGCAACGGTCCCACACATATGTTCCCAATACAAATCTCAATAACAGTATAATGATATCAGATAACAACAACAATCATACCGCAACGGTCCCACACATATGTAATTGGCTTGTCTTAAAAAAGACTTATTGTTTAATCAAATAGACACTAATAGAAGAGAGATTAAATTATACAATTATTACACACTCCACTTTGTCACTTATCCAACATTTTTATGATCTTTTGGGAGTAAAATATTAAAGAAGTTATGTTTTTTTTTATTTATGCAGTGTGGAATGAGTGGCAACTCGACACCATTGTTTTTTTATCAATTGGTCTTAGTTAAAACCATATTAACTTAATATATTCATTCTTTCGATTTTTCTTTTATTTAAATCAGTTGTGAAAGTCACTTAACTTTAAGATAAGTTTGAACAATAATTTGTGTATTTTTTTTTTTTTTTCTGTTTTAAGCAAGAATTTATAAATTTTTAATGTTTTACATTTATTAAAAAAAAATATTCAACCCCCACTATTACTTTATTGATATTTATGTTGGAAGTGTATGCTTCAAAAGAAGCGTCATACAAGTTCCGAAACTAATTGTTCGGTCTACTATATTTGAATGTGTGTTTGGCCATACTGATTGTTGTGGTCTTCTAAGGATGACTATGGTTTTTCCAAGGGTGATTTTACAATCTTCTAAAAAACATTTACGAGACACAATAAATTATCGTCTTGATCCTTCCTACCTCTCTTATAAATAGAGTGTTGAACTCTCATTTAAAATACAACAATTCACTCACATTCTCCCTTCTTTTAAAATCTCTCTAAATCTGTTCTTAGCTGATTTTGGCAACGTTCTGTTAGTAGTCCTCATTCCGAGCCTTTGTCGTACACCTTAGACTCGGACGTCGTGTAACCCTGGGGGTTGGTTGCCAAGAGGCCGTGTGTAATCGAGCGGGGCAAATTCAACTTTAGGGCAGTGATTCTTATCACGCCACGACATCTTTCCTAAAGTTCTGTAAGCTTTATTCTATTCATTGTTTATTCAATAGTCATACCGCCTACAGTCTAAAGTTGAATTTATAAAAAAAAAAAAAAAAATTGTCGCTCGTTAATTTTTTTTTAAGGCGATATGACTATGAATCCTTATACGTATATTATCTTAGAATATCGGTTTTTTTTTCTTTTTCTCGCTCCCTTACTTGAACTCATATTTAATAAACTTGCTGTAAAGGAAAATACGATTGAGTAGAACATTTTTTTTTTTTTAGTGTTCATATAAAGATCGACTATAAACTTGTTTGTTGGGTCCGTTGATAATTTTATGTCCTGTTGTTGTGAGATATTATATGTTCTGAAAATTCTGCAAGTGAATGATGATCTGTTCGAAAAGTGATGAGAAGTACTCCTTGTTGATTTCTGGTTTCTGTGAAAGTTTTCCCACAAAACTTAAATCCAACTTGACCAAAACTAGCATTACTCGAAGAAATTGCAACTGTTTTTGGATTTTGATAATTAACAACAGAAGAAGAAATTGTTTTTGAGAGCAAAGTTGATGAAGTTGCCATCTTTGTTTTTGGTTAAGACGGGATAATATGGTTTTAGGAGGATTAATCAATACTTATGAGAAAGTGTTTTATTATAAAGCATGATGCTTTACTTTGTGTTTTTTTTCGTTGACCTTATTTGGAGCAATACTGGCATAAGGCTCATTCATGTTGATTTCCTTGTAGATCTCTTTATTTACACCGTGTTCACCCATATAGAAAGCTTCTCGCTTCATAAATTATGCTCTCGTGACATACATATAATCCTATTGTTTTTTTATAATTATGAGTCATTAGCATTTATAAAATTTGACCAAGTTATATACAAGTAATGGCCATGTGGAAATGAGAAAGTGAGAAGTTCCATGTTACTTATACGGTACACTTGTTGCATATTAGACACTATGGTTTAGTTATATTATATATCAGTACATTTCATGGTCGGATTTTTGTTAATGGTATATATGTGAGTTTAATTAATTAATTAATTATGCTTTGGCATCAATACATGTATTCAAGTAATTCTTTTTTACCGGGTTATGCATCTTTTGGATTGTATAAAAGTGTTGTTTAATGTGCTTAAATGATGATCTATAATGATGGATATGTATTAGTTGGCGTGTATGTCTTTACTAATGGCATGTTTGATAGAATGTTAAACATTAGATGACTTTAAATGTTGTCATTTCTTTTTTATGTACAATATGACAACATGTGGGGGAAGTAGATTAATGTTCTATCTATTAATTAGGAAAACTTTCTAAAGTTGTATCCATCCTTGATCCTTAAGTCCTGAAAAACATATCCCATATATATATATATATATATATATACTTGGAAATATATGAAGCGCGTTAAAAGAATTTTTTGTATGTATTGAGCAATTCTCAATTGGATCTTATATAATTTGTTATGGATATGTTGTTATGACAATGAATAATCTGACATCTTGGTTTATGAGTTTAATAGATACTCATATGATAATGTTGATCTCTGACATAAAGGTATCCTTGATCTTTGTTTTATGTCATCATGTATATTAGCGTTGAAGAATAAATTTTGTCTATTTTCACTGCCTTGAAATTTGTTGTCGAGTCGGTCATTTTATAAACTTTACGTAATATATATTGCACTGTCAATTCTTGTGAGAGTGATTGATCTCATTAGAGGATGTTTTCTTAGCTAAGGCTTTGACATAAGTCAAGGATTGTGGGGGCGTCTAGTGAAGGTAAGACTCCTTTTATCTTTGTCGTTATACAATTGAGTTTCAATGTTGGAATAGTGGTGATAATGTCAATTACATGGCATTGACTAATAGTTGTGAATACTCTAATATTGGGATTGGTTATACCTGTTTTTCTGTTTAAAGAAATTTATCAACGATTGTTTGGTAATACATGTTGGAGTAGTTATTCTGTTTTTCGGTTTAAGTTTTTGTTTGAACCAAGAAGAGGTAAAAGACGCATAAATTATATTTATTTGAGTTTGGAAAATGGTGTCTTTCATAAGACTATTCTCATACAAGTTATAGATGAATAATTGCATTGTTGGATATGCAATGGAGTATGCATACATTGTGAAAAAATTGCAGGATAAAAAGCTGAATAGTTAAGTGGTTGTATTATTCCGTTGTGGGAATATTTTAACTTTATTAATTGTCTGCATCACAATCCGAAGCATACGAATATTTGGCAGATTATCAAAAGTGATGGATAATCTGATCGGACAATGAGTTCACAAAGGTTGTGAATTGTAAGTGGATATTGAGATCCCTTACACAATATTATATTATGATAGTACGTACGTAAAATGTGAAGAGTATATTGAGATCCTCCTACCAATGACCATGGTAGAAGTTGGTGTTGGTGACACCACGAGGAATGGGTTTAAAGCTTATTGGGAGTGAATCGTGACGGGGATCCCCCACTTGGGTTTACCAAGTTCAATGGGTCAAACGAAGTCACGAGGATCTCAAGTTGTAATACTACTACCATTCCTATTATAATAAAGTGATGTAGTATTCTTTTATGCACTGTGTTGCATTGTGGTTTATTTGTCATGTGAGGAAGGCTGAGCTAAGCTCTTAATAAGTCCATAGTCCTTGTCTAAGGATGGTTTGTGACAGTCAAACTTGATGGACTTACCTATGTGAATGTGGGGGAAATGCCCTACCCCCTATGAGGTCTTTAGGCTTTAAGACCTCTAGAGCGTTCACGAGAACCCGGGCACGTGAGGGGCACCATCTTATGACATTTCGCGAGAACGAACACAGATTCGAATGCAGGTTTGTGCGCAACTATCTGTATACAACCCACCGTGGAGAGTCCAAAGCCTTTGTGCAACTCGACACGGCTGTAGCAGGTAATTGTATGCACAGGGTGACAATTCAATTCCTCAGGAACATTGTCATCTCAAGACTTAAGTTCCGTTGCCTTATATCAGCTAATTCGTTTTCTTCTTTTGAATCATGTGGGAGATTGTTGGAAGTGTATGCTTCAAAAGAAGCGTCATACAAGTTCCGAAACTAATTGTTCGGTCTACTATATTTGAATGTGTGTTTGGCCATACTGATTGTTGTGGTCTTCTAAGGATGACTATGGTTTTTCCAAGGGTGAATTTACAATCTTCTAAAAAACATTTACGAGACACAATAAATTATCGTCTTGATCCTTCCTACCTCTCTTATAAATAGAGTGTTGAACTCTCATTTAAAATACAACAATTCACTCACATTCTCCCTTCTTTTAAAATCTCTCTAAATCTGTTCTTAGCTGATTTTGGCAACGTTCTGTTAGTAGTCCTCATTCCGAGCCTTTGTCGTACACCTTAGACTCGGACGTCGTGTAACCCTGGGGGTTGGTTGCCAAGAGGCCGTGTGTAATCGAGCGGGGCAAATTCAACTTTAGGGCAGTGATTCTTATCACGCAACGACATCTTTCCTAAAGTTATGTAAGCTTTATTCTATTCATTGTTTATTCAATAGTCATACCGCCTACAATTTACCCCGTGAATTCAAGTCGATTTCGATTAAACTATATCTAACATATATTGAAACGAACATTGAAATTCTGAGACAATCTCATAGTTTCAACACTTTGTAATATGTGAATGTGTGTTATCACATATTTCATAAAAAAAACATATCGATAATTTTTTTAATAAATTTATATAATAACGTTTACACATAAAAATGTGTAATACATCTATATTTATCCGTGTAACTTTGTAGGGATTCTAATGTTTATGAGGATGATTAAAGATTAATGTTTATGAGGAAATAAATTGATTGGAATGTCCATAATGGACTGTTTGGAACAAGATATTGAAATTGGAAAATTGGAATATATATTAAGCATTAAATAATTAAAATTTGTAACTTTAAAATTCATACACACCTTAGTAATAATTTCAATTCTATTAGGATATTGGGCCTAGCCCATCTCCATTAGGGTTTATCTAGGGTTTGACGATGTATTATAAATACATCGTCACATATGTTTGTAGGTAAAAACAACATTCAATAATACAAATTATCTTCCCTTTATATTATCTATCATGGTATCAGAGCCTCACGCTCTTGAGGCCTAAAAAAACGACATTCCGCTGCCCTGCCGGAGGGACTAATTGATTATGGTACCCTCCGGCTGGATTTTAGGATAATATCAATTTTATTTTTTGCAAAAAAAAAAAAAAAAAAACCAATAAAAAAAAAGTTTTTGTTCTTTTTCTTCAATTCGATGACAGATCTAAAAAATCTAATTTCTTTAATCAAGGTTGTATGAAAAAAAAAAAACTGGCGAGTTACGCACTGAAAAAACTGGCGAGTTACGCATGAAAGAAAACTGGCGAGTTACGCACTTGAAAAAAAACTGGCGAGTTACGCATTGAAAAAACTGGCGAGTTACGCAATGAAAAAAACTGGCGAGTTACGCACCAAAATTTGTCTGGCGAGTCCTATACGCACCAAAATTTGTCTGGCGAGTCCTATACGCACCAAAATTTGTCTGGCGAGTCCTATACGCACCTTACCAACCACCAATACGCACCTTACCAACCACCAACTTGTGAAAAGAAAGAAGATTGATGATAAATGTTTTGAAGAAAGATCAAGATGAAGAGACGAAGACGTTTTTTATATTGATTATGTTCTTTTGTATTTTTCTCCAATCATAAAGTTCGTACAATGCACTGCCTTTACGATTGCGGGAGGGTATTAGGATATTGGGCCTAGCCCATCTCCATTAGGGTTTATCTAGGGTTTGACGATGTATTATAAATACATCGTCACATATGTTTGTAGGTAAAAACAACATTCAATAATACAAATTATCTTCCCTTTATATTATCTATCATTTTACAGACTTGTCAAATAGGTACGTGTCGGCACAGATGTATCCATCCGAAACATCCCGGCCCAACGTTCAAAACTACATATTGCTCATGTAGCATACTCCGTATTAGTTAGTTAGTTACCATGTTTCAGCAGATAGTGTTCTAGTTTTCAAAGGGTCAACATCCAATCTCGAGCCATCTGGGCTCTTTTCGATAGAGCTTATGACCTTTAGGAGCCGTGGTATGTACTGTCCTGTGTTAACTACTTATCTGGTGTATGCAAGGTGCTTAGGTTTTTATTGTTCAGTTATAGCCTATAGAAGAATATATACAAATGTTGAAAGATTTCTTGCAGATTGAAGTTGTATATCTAGTAAGTAGTAACTATCCCCTGTTCATACTTGGTAGCATTGTTGAAAACTTTAATGAGAAATAAATATATATATATATATATATATATATATAATAATGGACAGATGGTGCTGGTGTTACAGCCTGTGCATCTATCATTGCTTAGGCGCAACTTAGGAAGGAAGATGCTGGCATTAGTTCATCCATGAGCAATTCGATGTCTCCCTCTCTGCTCTTTGAACTAAGCCAAAGAAATTAGTATACAATATCCACATACATGATATAATGCACAGACTAAAGTCACTGTACAGAATAAAATTTGGTTATGCTGTCAGCTATTTGGCGCAATCAACTAAGTTAGAGTGTCACTACTAAGTACTACTCGTAAGTCCTAAAAATGGAGGACGTGCCTAAGAGCCTAGGATATTATTGAGCAACCATATCACTCCATCAGACTCCTCTCATTTTATTTCAATCTTCCACTTTTCTCTTCATATCTCACACAATTAGATGTCATTCTTCGGCTGCTTAAACTGCTTAATCTTTTCTTATTTCCATTTTTCACCAACATTTTATCTGTTTAGCTCTTATGCTGCCTTTGCTAAATCTGCTCCTTTTTTGGTTGCAGAGGCTTGAATCATAACAAAAGATTCCAGAATCTGTTGTTTGCTGTTCAACCATACAACTATAGGGTTCAGGGTGTTGGAAATAGGGGCTTTATGGAACTTTTCGACCAAATGGAGCTATTTTACAAACTATTTAAGAGGGTTTTGGTTCAAACCTAAAAAGTATAAGGTATGAGTTTGGAATCAGTCTAACTCATACCATCTGTTTATTTAACAAATATAAGGGTTTCATACTCATAAGTAGGGCTGAGCAAAAAATATCCGATACGAATTTTTTTCCGAATCCGATCCGAAATCCGAAAAAAATAATACGAATATATGGATATTATTCAAATTGGATATCCGATCCGGTTTTTTCCGAATAATATGGATTGGATGTGGATTGTGATTTTCTTAAAATTGGATATCCGAATCCGATCCGAATCATAAAAATTAATAAAAAACATGGAAAAAACCAAAAAACCAAAATATTTTACCATTATTTTTGAGTTGTTTGATAAATATTGATTGTAAGTGTGACAAAAGAAATGGATTTTCATTATACACATTGTCTTTTTTTTTCTTGTTTGGTTTTGAAGCACAAAATATACTCATTAGTCGAAAAATGAATTTTTTCTAGTGATAATCTTTGAATGATTCATTATACACCGTATTATTTGTTAATTTTTTAATATGCATTTAAAACTGGATCTAATCCGGTTTCCGAAATGTGGATATCCGGATTTTCGGATTCCGAATTTTTGGATATCCGAATATTCGGATCTGGATGTGGATCGCCAAAAATGATATTTTTAAAACTGAATATCCGATCCGAATTTCAAAATCGGACCGGATATCCGGTTTTGCTCACCCCTACTCATAAGTCATAACTCAAACACGTGAGATATGGGTTTCTCCTACATACCCTGGGAGGGGTGGGTATGAGATTCATATTCATGGAATCAAATTACAATAAACCAAAATTGAAAAATAAATATTAAGACATATTATAAACGAAACATTTTATATAATTACTAGGGTAACACCCGTGAAAAATCACGGGGTTGTTTATTTTTTTAAAAGAAGACCACAAATTATAGTTATTATATAATTTAAATCGTCCTTGAAGTTTTCGTTTTATCAGGATCGTTTAATATTTTGAAAGTGTCTTAAAATTGTTAAACTTATTGAAAAAATAATGGTGAGTTAATGTCAGTGTTGATATTTCAAATTCTGTAAAATGACGGTACAACCAACACAGTCCTGACATAATGAAGGTCTCTCATTCATAATGAAGGTTTGTCTTCAACATTTTATTTTCTAGTGTAACTCCCGTGAAAAATCACGGGGCTGTGTACTTTTATTTTAAAAGAAGACGACAAATTATATTTATTATATATATAACCAGAAATTTTATTTATTGAACATGTATATTTCAAAATAAAAACGAAAAAAAATTAATATAAATATAAGGACATTTGAAAAAATTGTTAATAATATATAATAAGATAACATATGATAATGCTAATAGGAGTAATAATTGTGAGGCGGCATAAAAGTGGAACTATTAAGACATAGCTAAAGAAGAAAACTATAAAATTCAGATTTGAGAACTTTAAGATATATGTAAATTTCCTGTCAAAAAAAAATATATATGTAAATTAATTAAAGAAACAAAATTAAGATAATTATATTCGATATATTGTAGAAAATGGAAATAATGTAAAAATCGTTTAATGGAAGGTGACATGACTACTATTGTTCACGTTATTGGCTGGAAAAAACTGAAATTCTGAGGTTGAATGAGAGAGCTCCATTAGACTAATTCTAAAACCACATAGCGTCATATAAGCGTTTTTACAAGATTCTTTAATATATATAATATAATGATGATTTGATAAAATCTTTATTTTTCATGATTTTAGATGTTAAAATTATTTTTTAAAGTATTGGATTTTACATATTTCAACTCTAACTTAGTTTCAAACTCATACCATTTATATTGAAACAACACACAAGGTACTGAGAATGGAGGTCCAACCCCATGACCTATACCACCCCGATAAGATTCCTCATTCTAAACTCATACTCATGCGTGAAATAAAATTCCCTTATCGGCCATTTGAAACTATTTATTTCAAATGGATCCATATCATCACTTTATTTTTAAAACTTTTTTACAGTAAGCTGTTGGGTAGGCCAACGCATTTGCAAGTTTTCACCATAAATAAAGTTTTTAAAACCACAGGAAAAAGACTAAAGCTCTATGCCTCTATCTCTTTGAGAAAAGCATATTATAATTTGTCATTTGAATGAATGGCTTCTATAAGTAAACTCTGTACAGAGGTATAATCTTCACTGTTTCTTCTTCTATAGTTTCGGAGGGAGTCGCTATGAGGTTCTCGGTCATACTAACCCTACCACAAAATTAGTCTCACTAATTATATTACTAATTTATCATATAAATTAAGTTTAGATCTTATATATGCATGCAAATGAAAATGCGGAAAAATAAAGAATCAGACCCTTTCATTCGGTCCAAGATAGCTTAGGACGATCCTCCACGGAGCAACCAAAGTAGATTGCCTCCTTTACGATGCACCCAAGACACGCCCTTAATAACCGAAAACTAACACGAAATAGGTGAAGGAATTCGGTTTACCTTAAAACGAGTTCTAATCGTATTAGAACAATAATCGAAAATATATTAGAACAATAATCAAAATAGTATAACTATTATAGTTTTATTATAATCTTATTAAAATTTATTAGTAAATATTATTATCTTACTAGAAAATATTTAAGAGGATTTTATTAGTTTTTCTTACACTAAGAAAAATAAGCATTAGGGTTGGAATCATTATGTTGTGAACAATTCACATATATAATGGGAAGGGTTGGGGGTGGAGTGAACCATGTAAGAGAGGCAAGGGAAGGCCAATGTATGGCCTTGGTCTTACCCATGCACATAGGCTTGTAAGAGTATCAAATAGTCATCATGCCCTAAGCAAATGATTATGTTTTAAGGAATAATATTGGCATAATATTAACCCATATAACATATATTTACACGGTTCAAATAAGTGTAAAATGGACCTTTATTTTACATTTGTAATTTGTACAATTGTGTAATATGTAACATCCTATGTGACATAATTCAATTGTATTAATTTAAAATATATATTTATCAAATAAATATTAATTTTAAATTAATTTAAATCACATTTAACAAATTATTTTAGTAATTCTTAATTACCGACCCAATATATGGTTATTATAATAATCGTCAATACGATATACATCGATCATATGTTATAACCACGAACCTTTTTCATTCTAATTTCGATATTTCAAAAATATCGATTAATATTTAACAATTGACACGTTTCAATTTTAAACATAAATCTTACATTAAGATTCAACCACTGATTTCTCGATATTTGATTTTAAGGAATTTGATTAATTCTTATAATATACAATTGATCAGTTTATCAATTAAAGGGATTGTTCTATAGGTGTGACCTAAAGGGATCAACTGATCACCAAAGTCATACGACAGTAATGTCAAACTCTAGTCAGCCAATCATTACCAATTAATGTTGGTCAGTTAACTATATAATATCGTATCATCCCTTGAATATTCTCGTCATGAGATTTAATTACGTGATCGCACTATTGATGAGGACACATTTCCCAACAATCTCCCACTTGTCCTCGACAAGTGTGCGTCACCGATTCTCTTGTCCTATTACATCATCTCCCACTCAATGCAAGGTGTCTTACATGTCTTACTTGCACTTGAACATATCGTGAGCGGTTTCCTCGATCTGGAGATTTAACTCCTTTGACCGGAATTATCTACCATAGATACCTTCCGAGCGTGGCCACGCATTTCCAGTTAAACTTCTCCTCGAGTGACCCTGATATTTCAGACAACCCTGACAAGAGGTTGGACAATTCCTACCCTACTTTTCCCTTAGACTAACACAGTCCATCATGACCCAAAAGATGCCCATTTGACCCCTTTTACGTAAGATCGTAGAGCATAAATCAAAGTCACTCTGAAACTGTGCCACCTTGGACGAACAGTCTCTTGTCTAAGAATCGACTCATGAGAATAATATATTAGCTCTTTCCACGACCAGGCTATTATAAAATTTCCAGAACTCTATAAGCGGTCACTTATTGCCCGACAGAGTGTCTCCTGCAGTCTGCCTATGTGATCGACTAGTCATCCCATATGACTCTATGACATTTGAACTTGCCATCAATCGCCTCACACTCTAGTCGCTTCGAGACATCACCTCATACAAGCGACTATGGGATATACTAAGTTAATCCAGTTCACTTCATGGAGTTCAAAATTGTCTCCCACAACCCATTGGATTTGACAAAGTATTTATCAATGGTGAGTTAATGATAACTCAAACGATAAGAGTAATTGTCATGTACGAACAGTCAATGCAATATTACTGTTCCACACTATACAATCTATGATGCTCATTCACAATTTGTATTAATGGTTTGATATGTGAATAGACCATTTATTCACGTCATCCAAACCTACAAATTTCGGTTTCCTTCTGACTCATATTATCTCGTATAATATGATCTTATTCAAGCAAGTACATGTCTAGTCCTTATACTAGATTCGAGTCTCCTTTCCTGAAGAAAGCTCCCACTGTTATCTTATAACTCGTGACATGTTATTCTCACGTACACAGTCACATTGTACTAGAAATCATATTGTAGTTTACCTAGATCCGATCCACTAGTTCTCCTTGAGAACTTATATCGAAATAAGGTTTTTGTTTCACCATTTTGGCATGTTAATCAAGGTCGTACGAATCAACACTTTTATATCTAGGGGATTCTACATTAATTGATATGAATAATTTATCCAACCTTGTTAATCATCAATAGGTGACGTTTTATTATCACATAATAAACTCACTTATGATTGTCCATCATCCTATGATGTTCTTAACATATTTACTCATCTAGAATTGAAAACCTTTCATTCTTTTCATAAAAGAATTATCATTCTCTCTTAATGACAGGTTCAACTTTCTAATGACTTTTTCTCCAACTGAATTTTGTATCACTATTTTTATAGTTAAATAACTCCCACTATCTCTATAGTGATTAGCTCCTACTCAATCAACATCTTCTCATCTCATATGAACATTTCATTTTTCGTCCTCGTTCCCTAGGAAAGCACGAGGACATGATTTCTCCTCTATAATCAAGAAGACGGGAGACGATTTCTCCTCTATTATCTTATAAAATCAGAAACATTAACTTCACGGAAATATTTTCCTTCCGTTTACACACGCGGTTCCTCTTGTCCTCTCTAGGAACTAATGACATAAAGAACATTTCCTTTTGTGTGCTCGCGTAGTTTCTTCTGTGTCCTCTCGTAGTTTCTTCTATCCATTCATTTAGGGTTCTTCTCAAGGACCCCATATAGGATTCTTCTCTAAGATCCCATATTTATTCCATTGGTTTTGCGGGTGTAAAATTTCTCCCACTCTATCCTTTAAAATAATCGTTATTCTTACAAGGATAGCAATTTCGCCCATTAACAATGTTTTGGATAGTAGGTATTATGAGGGGTGAGATATTAGTTCTCATATTAACTTAAGGTGATCATCTTATAATGAATTAATGTACTCACATTTGAGTTTGATGTTTATATCTTTTATTGATTGAGTGTTTTTCACGAGGTTTAATTCTCGTTTAAGTAAATCAAATTACTTTATTATGATCCTATCATGACTAGCGTACGGTGAACTATTCAAGTTAATTTATTACGATCTATGAAGATCATATCAACTCATGTTATATAATGCATTTAAAAACAACGATTTGATTTAAGAACAAAAGAGATGACTTGGGTTGAAAACCAAGTCACCAACATGCAACATTACAACCATTGTTTGAAATAACTAGATCTTTGTCATACAAGAAATACAATGTTCTTAAAATTAAAATGCATAATCGAAAGAAGACATCAAATGAAAATTAGAGCTAAGCTCTTTATGTCTTCAGTCTTCGGATGCTACCATAGCGATCCATGAAAGGAACTTCAAGCTTCCTTTTCCTTCGCCTTGTCTTTATCCTTGGAGGGAGCCCCTTTAAAACAATTATAAAAGGGTGAGAGTCAACAACTTGTATCAACATACAAAAGTTGACAAAATAACATGAATTTTAAAAGAGAATTATTACCTACTGCAAGAACCCTTCTAGTTTTGAGGTCGTTTAGGTACTTTTGGCAATTCCGCTTCCAATGCCCCATTTTAGTGCAATAATGGCACTTGTCTTCGACTTTTGAAGACGATGAAGAAGCACCTTTCGAAAAGGTCTTCTCTTTTGGAGATGAAGGTTTGAAGGCTTTAACACTTTTGCCTTTGTTAGCCTTCCGCTTAAACTTTCCCTTGCTCTTTTTCTCGATGTTGAGCACATCCTTCGTGGAACTCTCATTAAGTCCCATATCCCTTTCCGCTTGGACAATCATCTTATGCAATTAGTCCAAAGACGTTTCTTGATTATGCATGTTGAAGTTCACCCGGAACTGAGCATACGTTTTCACTTTGTTAAGGGAGTGAAGAATTCTGTCAATTATAAGAGAGTCGGGAACATTCACCCCTTGAACCTTCAAGGTTTCGGCTAACTCAGCCATTTTGAGCACATGAGCACTAATCTTTTGACCTTCCTTTAAGGTCAAGTAAAACAAGGCAGGGGCCGCCTCATATTGTATCACTCTAGGTACTTGCGAAAACATGGTCGCAAGCTTAGTGTAAATCTCATTAGCCGTGGCTAGCCTAATCATTCTCCTTTGGAGATCCGGCTCCATGGAGAATATAAGCACGTTCTTAAGAGCATGCGACTCTTTCATGTAGGTCTCATAGGCCTCACGAGTCGCCTCCGACGCACGAGCGGCGGGAGTGGGAGGAGCGTCTATGGTTAGGTAATGAGTCTTATCGTCACCTTCCGCGGCCAAAACCAATTGAGCGTCCCAATCCTTAAAATTGGCGCCATGCTTCTCAAGCTTGCATCGATCCATGAAAGATCGAAGCCATGATACGTTCGTGAGAGGTGGAGCGTTATTAGCCATTTGATGATTGTTGAAGATGAACTACAAATGAAATGAAGGAATTAAAACACAATTATCGTTTATTTATACTTGTAAATATTTTAAAGAAGTTAAGCATCTACTTAATGATCTCTTACCCAATTAAGAAAATGATCCCGAGACCCAGATCCATACTAACTCGGGCACGGTTTAGCCGATACATCCCTCGTTAATATAATTCGGTGGATTAACCTTTAATCGATTCTACCTTAGAACTCTCGGTCGACAAGAATTACATTAATCCTTATCTTTAGCCCGAACTTATTACCACTACGGTGGCTCGAATACCTTCGTTGAGATCGACCAAAATACGAGAGCGTAATCATATTACCCACTTACCCAACGTAACAAGTTTAGTACCTGTTGGAAATTTGTGCCTTGAATTTGTGTCGAAGACGGATTAAGCTAGAAGTGACGAAAAAGATAGGCCCGTAACTTACGCATTATTCAGTCGTGCATGTTGCTACTAGGCCTGCTACTAATGTACAAGGAAAGTAGGAAACAAGGTTTCACGTTTCCTTGTATGCATAGGAAAGTTAGTAGATGTGACGTCATTAATTAATGCTATGAGTTCTTGCTTATTTTGGTTACTACTACGGGTATTTGTTTTGTATTAGGAAATTATAGTGAAGTTTGATCTCCTTGAAGGGTGGACGTAGCCAGTTATTTTACTGGTGAACCACGTAATTCTTTGTGTCAACTTTATTTACATTCGTTATTTATTGTTCTTATCACCTTATCAATTAACTATGTGGGTAACGGGAGGCCTCCGTTACAACAATTGGTATCAGAGCTAAGGTTCTGATTTGGGATCTGCTTCCGCGTTAGTTGTCTTTTAGGCGTTATTTGGGTTTCTTGATTTTCAGGTGAAAAGATGTCGGGAACGAATGTTTTGAATGTTGAAAAGTTCACTGGGAGAAATAGTTTTGGGTTGTGGCAGTTAAAGATGAGAGCTTTGATTAGACAGCTAGGCATTTGGTCTGTTATCTCAAAGGCAAAGTCAGCAGGTAGTTCGACTGATGCAGCAAAGACAGCAAAGACAGATGCAGAAGTAGTCTTGGAAGAAAAGGCTTATTCTTTAATTTTGTTATGTTTATCTGATCATGTTATGATTGAGGTTGCCGATGAGGAAACTGCTACAGGTTTGTGGTTGAAGTTAAAATCTTTGTATATGACAAAGACTCTAAGCAGCAAGTTGCTTCTTAAGCAGCGTTTGTTTGGTCTTCGTATGCAAGAAGGTACGTCTCTCAAGGACCATCTAGACAGTCTTAACTCTATCTTACTTGACCTGCGTAATTTAGATGTTTAGGTAGATGATGAGGATGCTGCCTTGATTTTGTTAGTTTCTTTGCCAAATTCGTTTGAGACTTTTGTGGAGTCTTTTGTTGTTGGTAGAGATTCTTTGACCCTAGAGGAGGTAAGGTCAGCGCTTCACACTAGGGATTTGCGCCGAGTAGCGTCAGGTGGTGTTGTAGACAGTAGTCCTATGGAGCTTGTTGCTGATTCGGGGGGGCTCTAGTAAGGGTAAAACCAAGTCTAAAGGTCCTCGTAAGAATGTCTGCCATTACTGCAAGGAATCCGGTCATTGGAAAAATCAGTGTCCTAAGTTAAAGGAAGCTGGTGTTTCTGCTGTTGCACAAAAAGTTGCCAAATATGATTCTAAGGAAGATTATGCTCTCGTTGTTGATGTTGTTCCACGTTCTTTGGATAGTTGGATTTTGGACACGGGATGCGTTTATCATATGTGTCCTAATAGGGAATGGTTTGATTCTTATAAAGCTTCACAAGGGGTTAATGTTGCCATGGGTGACGGGTCTATTTGTGAGGTGCTTGGAGTTGGTACTATTCGGGTTAGGATACGTGATGGTGTTGTTGTCTTCCTAGAAGGTGTTAGGCATGCTCCACGTTTAAAGAGAATTCTTATATCACTTGGGATGTTAGTTGATCAGGGCTACAAGTTTCAAGCCTTCAAGGTGATGGTGGTTCATTGTGTGTTAGTAAGGGTTCTTCTGTTGCTTGGAGAGGTGCTAAGGAAGGAACTGTTTATGTCCTTCAAGGCACTGTTCTGACTGTTGGAGCATCAGGTAATCGTTCTTCTGTCTCTCTCGAGTCTAAGTTGGGGCATATGCAACTTGGAGATGTGAACGATACTTTGAAGCATATCCAGTTTGGGTCACTTGGTGATATTCTGGATATTTTGGATTTGGATTGTTGGAGTAGTGTCCTCCACAATAATTAATGCTTTACATAATAAATCTCGCGTAAGGAATATCAGGGATTTATATTTTTTATATTTGTCAGCTGGTCAACGTTAATCGGTAATGATTGGCTTACTAGAGTTTGACATTACTGTCGTATGACGGCGGTGACCAGCTGATCCCTTTAGGTCACACCTATAGGATGATGCCCAAATGGAAAAATTAATTATTTGTATAAGATACAAGTTAATTAATTCCTTGTTTAGGTTGACTTTTATTAGTAAGTGAATTTAATGTTTGATGAAGAGTAAGGTACTCGGGCCACAGGATTTTATTATTCGGTTATATGATAATTGAATAATAAATGTAATACGATATTTAGTAAATAATAGTTAATTTACTAAATATATACGTATTTTGTATTATTTATGAGGCGGAAGTATTTTTGCGAATTAATGTTACAAGAAGTTGTAAAATTAGCTAAACGGGTTTTATAAGATTCATTTTATGTTGAAAATGATAAAATGACACTTAAATGTTAAGTGTATTTTATTTACTATTTTGTATTATTTAAGTGTTAAATAATCAAATAAATATTTTTATTATATAAGATAATTAAATATTCGACTTATAAGCATTTGAAGGACAAATGTTGAAAGACGAAATAAGACCCGGAATACCATATGTAAACCGAGAATATGGAGATAATGTGACCATAATAGGTCTTTGTCTTCCACTCATGTTTATGAGTATTATAAACTCATTTGTTTACATTTGATGGCCTATAAATAGGCTACTATTCCACATATTCTTAGTGGAAAAATCTAGAGAATTAAAATCCTCTAAATATATACTTCTTGTTAAGCCATTTAAGAGGAAAAATAGAAGACTTAAGATCTTCATCTTCAACCTCTAAAATTGATCAAAATTTGATCAATCTTCATCAAAATAAATTCACAAAAATTAATATACTTCTTATATTATCAAAGTAATAATATTTATAGTATAAAAAAACAAGGTTTACACTAAACTATATCTAGTTAATATACTTAGTGTTTTTGGGCTAGTCTTGGGTGCAACCAAAGGAGGTCACCTATTTTGGTGACTTGGGTTATGGAGGATCATCCTACACTATTTTAGCTCAAGAACTACAAAGGTAGGAGACATTTGTAGTGCCAAAAATGCCATCTTACCAATGTAAGAAAATTTCTTCTTATTAATTTTTGCATGCATGTATTATTTAGACCACCTTATGAAATTAGCTTGTAATTTTAATATCATTAGAGAGTCTAATTAGGTCTAAATTTTTAACAAGTGGTATCAGAGCGTTGTTACATACATGCATGGTGTCCAAAGACGATTTTATGAGTTTATGAGATAAATTAGTAAAGTTGATATTTTTATGTTAAAATTAGTTTTATCAAAATATATGGTCTTGCATGTATATAATTTGTTCATATAGTTATATGGGTCGAAAATTTAGTTTATGTAAAAATTTATGACTTATTTTTACTTAATATGGCATAAAATTGGAAGAACATGCATTAAAATTGATTAAGAGTTAATTTAATTAAGTTGCATGTTAATTTTATTTATGTTTATTTGCAAATAACCACATGCATGTTCTATTTGTGATAAATAGAAATTTTTAAGTGAATGTGATTAATTTAGATAGTTTATTGATTTTTATTCGATAAAAATTGGTAAATAATGGTTATTTTAAAATAAATAAATATTTTATTTTTGGGGCACGAAAATTTTGTTTTTTAAGCTCCTGCAAATATTCTAAAATGTCCAAAATTTTCATTTAAATTTATTTTAATTTTTATGATTTAATTTGGAATTAAATCGTAAAATTGTATTTTACCGACAAATATTGTGGTATATGTTTGAATCAATTTTATAACCATTTTTTTTTCCACATGCATGGCATTTTGGTACAATACCATAATTTTTAAAATTTTAAAATTTTATTTTCCATAATTTTTATTAATTTAATGGATTTTTTTCATAAATAATCATGAATTATTATGTTATTTTTATCATAAAATGTATTTTAAACCCATATAATGTCAAATTAATTAGTGTGACTAATCATTTTTGAGGTTGGAGCAGATTATAATGAGAAATCCATCTTAAAATTGTTTTAAGAATTGATTAGGAATATTTAATGGTTAAAAATCCCGCTTAACAAGCTCGCATGATCGTTGTTGGTAAGTTGGACGATTTGGCATGTCATATTTATTACAATGCATTTTATTATTCATATGGATGAATGTATTTAAATTAATGTAATTTTACCTTATATGGCCATAGGTAGAAATTGGTATTATCCGCAATGTATGGGAATACCGGTTTAATTTGTAATTTATTGCGATTTCGTATCGCTAATTTGTAATTAATTAATAGTTTTATTTTAGTTACAATTTGTATAATAGGATATTGCCATGTAATTTTATTTCTAGTAGTATTATTGATTTTGTAAAAGATGGAGTTTCCTAAAAGACGGTGTTATTTTCGGAAAGGAATTCCGAAATCCAAAAGGAGGCCATTTCATTGAAGACCCTAGGGACCAAGGAGTTGGTTTCCGAAGTGTAATAGAATAGTTAATTAGATTACCTAGGTGGCCATATAAGGATTCTATTTGTTGCTTATCTTCATGCCAAATCGTCATTACATGTTTTTTTTGTTTTTATTTATTTTTCCGTTGTTATCGATTCAATTGTCTACCATTCACCAATTTTGTTCACTTAAAAGTGATAGACAATTAAATTGATAAGATCTCTCACTTTTAAAATTGAGATAAAGCCTTACCAAGTATTAGCACCTATGAATCCCTTCTTCATTAGAGGTAGGCTCGGCTCACCGGGTTACTCTCTTTTTACGTTGGGTAAGTAGGGTAATAAAAGTTATCACACGTGAAAATTGGTTGGACTCAACGGGATTAATGTGGGATGAATCGGCCTCACCGTGCCCATGATTAGTTCCGGGGCTAACAGATAGTTTTTGAGAAAATCTGTCAACCAAGAGTTCTAGTGGTAGAATCAGTCAAACTGTTGACTCACCAAATTTATATAAATAAGGGATGAATCGGCTCACCGTGCCCGTGTTTATATAAAGATGGGTCTTGGAATCGTTTATATAATTCAGTGGGAGATCATTATATAAATGCCTATTTATTGAAACTTGTTAAAGTTATTTTTCAAGTATTTATTTACGATGAATGTTAAATTTCCCACTTATTCCGTTTATTATTTTATATCGCGCAATGACTATATATTCAACTCGCTCCTCCATTTATAGAATCGATAATCCGTTATACATGAAAAATAGTTTTCTAAGAGTATATGGTAACTTGTTTAATCGATTATTCATCTTTTCTCCGTTTTACCACCATAGCTAATTAGAAAAATGCATTTACATTTGATCCTCATATTGTCTGTTGTAAAGATCTCTTATGAAGAGGATAAACTGAATTTTGCTTAAATCAAAAGTGTTTCGATTTTACAATATCATTTTATTTACAACAATATTACTACAATCTTATTGCTCGTGAGATAAATGGTTATACATACTTAAATTGTTTAAGTACTTAAATTCATTGGGAACTGATTGGTAATATGATTTGTTTGAAATCATGATTAACCAATGACCACAATCACTTCACTAAGTTTCTTAGAAGTGAGTGGGAGCTCTAAGAGGGATGTATATATCTTAATAGTTAAGATTAGGACGGGGTTCAAGAGGGAATTTGGTTCAAATATTTGGTTTATTGCAAAGGTTCATGATAAGCTATTGTGAATAGCAACACCAAACCATAGTGCAAGGCCAATCCTAACCAAATTTGTTGATATTTTAATAGAAATATTACATTAGTAGAAATAAAAACCCTAATTTTTTAATAAGAAAGTTAGGTGTGTGACACCTAAAAGGTTCCTTCTTTTCTAGATCTAGATATCTATATGATTGACATTAGTTATACTTCTACCACTTCATCAATATTTGATATCGATAGTGGTTATAATAATTGTTATTGGTTCATGAGATGATAGTCGTGTGACGATTAGCTTCTAACTAATGTTAACTATCTCGTAGGAAATGGAACTAGAGTAGTTGTCATTCCATTATGAGGCTTATAAGTGTTATAAAATGTAATTAATCTAGTTTTTTGGGTTTAGAATTTTGTTTTAATAAAAGTTTTATGTAAGACACATAGGGTCACTCATGTGATATAAACAAAAGTTGTACCCAAATTTGCCATGATTTGATCTATGGCTATGCCAATCAAAATATTGGTTATTCTTCACCTAAACTAGATAAATTTATATATATCATATATATATAACATATTAAAGGTTCATAATTATTTTGGTGACCCCGATCTAATCTTAGTTCTGGATTGAAATTGCATTCATGGACTAGTGTAAACTAGGTCTTCGTGAATCATTTGATTGTGAATCTTATGATATATGCGAATCTTGTATTCCAAGCAAGATAACTCGTACCTTTTTGGTGAAAAGGAAATTTAGCATAAGAGTCGTTATTCATCCTAATCACATGTGGATGTGTATGATCGAATAACAAATTCAATCAGAGTAGATTACATTTACTTCTTTTCTTTTACCATCAGTTTAGAAAGATAGTGACGTATCTACTAAACGAGATATAAAGAGAAACTCTTCATGAGATCAAAGAGTTTTTATTGTAAATATGATTACCAGTAAGACTATAAGATCAAAGTTTCACGATCCGATCGTGGAAAGTATAACTAAGTGATGATTTTTGTTTGTTGCCAAAAGTAATGTGATACAGTATCACAAGTTAAAATCTTTCCGTAACACACATTATTTGATAAGGCGTGGTTGGAAAGAGATAATATAGAACTTATACGATATGGTTTTGTATCTTAGTCGAGTTTTATTGAGCCACTTGATTTTATAATTGGGGTCTTTCTATTTTGTCTACTAATTTCTTTTTCCCACTAAGTCAAAGTACCTTTTTAAACAACCATATTCACTCCGTATTAGATATGGAAAGGTATAGTACCTAATTTGTAAGTTGTCCGAATAAAAACATGTGGTCAATTATCCTACAAGTTCATGAAAATAACGTGTTTGTGGCTCATGATGCTGTCGTTATAGAAAAGATGACAATTTCTAAATGACAGAGTGAGAGAAAATATTGAAGAGCCACAAATGACACAAGAAAACTGTTTTCTTATTGTCAAATAATAGAGTGTATATTTGTTCGGAATATACGAGGTCGGGTTAAAATCCATCACTCTTTAGAGATGAGTATATAAGTGTTACTTTTTGAAAGTGATGAGAGGTGATAAATCGGTATTTAAAAAATTATGATACCTCTTACTTACAAAGAGGTTGTTTAAAAGGTTGTTTCTAGTTTCAACTCTATGCAATGGCTATATAAGTCATCTTAATCCGAATTAGAATTCAAGTGTAATTATCAGGTAAATAACCTGGTATATTTACATGAAGAAGTTTGACCTATTCAATGTAATTGACTAGAATAAAAAGATGTTTTCTAGGCTTAATTAGTGAAAAAGGGTTTTGCACCAGTTTCAATGCTTCTATAAACTCGGATTATACTGGCAATTGTTGCATTTCATAATTGTCAATTTAATAGTAGGATATCAAAACCATCTTCCCGAGTTTGACTCGTTCTAGAAGAAGAAGTGTGTTTGACACATTTAGAGGGTTTTTTGTAGATCCTTACAATCTTAAGATTGTAGCAAACTTATGAAGAAATCTTAAGAGAGCATCATGGAGTTGGAATGATTAGTTTCTCAAGATGTTGAGGAATTATGTTTACACATGAAGTTTAGTGGGAGTATGGTGGTCTTATGAGTCTTTATATAGTCTGTATATAAATCATTTGGAATGATGAAAGACTTAGGAGAATATTAATACATCATAAAATATTCAGATTTATTAGATAAATCAAGGAGATTCTTGACTAGTTCAAACAAGTTGAACTCATTAGATTTGATTCTACTTGCTTCCGCTGTCAGATTAATTTACGCTATGATGTATTATTGTCTTAACAATTCATATAGTTTGAGTATTGTGAGTTTTTATTAATCCCGTATTGGTTATGAGGAGTTGATCTGCTGGAAGAGTTTCAGGCAGTCATACATTGCGGATTTTACAACGGAAATTAAGTACTTCATAACATTCGATGTTGCGATACGAAGTAGCTTGGATTTGACAATAATGCAAGGACTAGTAGTAGCTCATCCAGTCGCATATCCTATCATGATATACTGTGAAAACAGTAGGGAGCTATCTTCGAGGCAAGGGTGCCATAGTCTAGAGTTAAGTCTAGAAATGTACTTAATTAATAAGTTACATGTGATTTCAGCTATGTGAAACAATGGGAAATAACAATTGTTGGTTTGATAAAATGAGGTGTCATTGATTTAAACCAAGGTCTTGTTGAAGGCTAAACATGATAGTCATGTCGTTTCAATGTGATTGAAATAGGGCAATTGAATTGCTGCAGATTATATGATGTGTAATAATCTGATAGTGTATCAATTTTTACATATATGATAATAGCATTTATCGTTTGAGTTTTTTCAACTCTTATATATTCAGTGCTAACTGGATATTAGTTATACTTTGTTTTTATCCAAATAGGTTGTAGTGACAATGTTGAACCCTATTAAGTGAACTGGATTAACATTGTATAGTGTCCCTAGTTACTTAATGGGGTGACGTCTCGGAGTGACTAGATTGTAAGGCGATAGATGACGAGTTCGACTGTCATATGACCACAGAGATGGCTGGTCGATTACATAGGCAGAATGTAGGGACATTTTGTCGGACAGTGACCATTTATAGAGTCCTTTATGTTGCCTGGTCGTGGCGAGGATTTCAATTATTCCATCGAGTCAATTCTTTAGACTTGCGACTATTTGTCTAAGTTGGTATGGTTTTCCGGTGGCTTTGGTTTTTGTCCAAGGTCGCGCCGTAAAAGGAGGCTGATGGACATTTACTGGGTCATTGTGATCTGTATCGAACAAAGAAAATAGGTCAATAGGATTGTCCATCCATGTCATTATATATATCTCAAGGCCACTCGAGGAGAGGTGACTGGAAATGCGTGGCCACGCTCGGATGTGATCTATAGTAGATTATCCGGTCAGACAGTCATTCTCCAGATTGAGAAAACCACTTTATGATATGATCACGTGCAAGAACGACCTGAAAGACCTCTAGCATTGAGTGGGAGATAATATTGGACAAGAGAATTGGTAGCGCACACTTGTGTCGGACAAGTGGGAGATTGTTGGAGTAGTGTCCTCCACAATAATTAATGCTTTACATAATAAATCTCGCGTAAGGAATATCAGGGATTTATATTTTTTATATTTGTCAGCTGGTCAACGTTAATCGGTAATGATTGGCTTACTAGAGTTTGACATTATTGTCGTATGACGGCGGTGACCAGCTGATCCCTTTAGGTCACACCTATAGGATGATGCCCAAATGGAAAAATTAATTATTTGTATAAGATACAAGTTAATTAATTCCTTGTTTAGGTTGACTTTTATTAGTAAGTGAATTTAATGTTTGATGAAGAGTAAGGTACTCGAGCCACAGGATTTTATTATTCAGTTATATGATAATTGAATAATAAATATAATACGATATTTAGTAAATAATAGTTAATTTACTAAATATATACGTATTTTGTATTATTTATGAGGCGGAAGTATTTTTGCGAATTAATGTTACAAGAAGTTGTAAAATTAGCTAAACGGGTTTTATAAGATTCATTTTATGTTGAAAATGATAAAATGACACTTAAATGTTAAGTGTATTTTATTTACTATTTTGTATTATTTAAGTGTTAAATAATCAAATAAATATTTTTATTATATAAGATAATTAAATATTCGACTTATAAGCATTTGAAGGACAAATGTTGAAAGACGAAATAAGACCCGGAATACCATATGTAAACCGAGAATATGGAGATAATGTGACCATAATAGGTCTTTGTCTTCCACTCATGTTTATGAGTATTATAAACTCATTTGTTTACATTTGATGGCCTATAAATAGGCTACTATTCCACATATTCTTAGTGGAAAAATCTAGAGAATTAAAATCCTCTAAATATATACTTCTTGTTAAGCCATTTAAGAGGAAAAACAGAAGACTTAAGATCTTCATCTTCAACCTCTAAAATTGATCAAAATTTGATCAATCTTCATCAAAATAAATTCACAAAAATTAATATACTTCTTATATTATCAAAGTAATAATATTTATAGTATAAAAAAAACAAGGTTTACACTAAACTATATCTAGTTAATATACTTAGTGTTTTTGGGCTAGTCTTGGGTGCAACCAAAGGAGGTCACCTATTTTGGTGACTTGGGTTATGGAGGATCATCCTACACTATTTTAGCTCAAGAACTACAAAGGTAGGAGACATTTGTAGTGCCAAAAATGCCATCTTACCAATGTAAGAAAATTTCTTCTTATTAATTTTTGCATGCATGTATTATTTAGACCACCTTATGAAATTAGCTTGTAATTTTAATATCATTAGAGAGTCTAATTAGGTCTAAATTCCTAACATGGATAGCTTTAGTGAGAATGGTGGTCTTGACGGTAAGGTGGAGTCTATTCCGGTACAGGTCAAACTACAAGGTTCTCAAGATAAGCTATCAACTTTTGTCCCGTCGTCTCAATGAGGTGATATGCGCCCCATAAGGTGGGGCGGTTTGGGGCTCCAGGTGGAGCTGTTGTGACTCTTGAAAGAGAGTCGTTGGGATCTCGTAAGGGATCATCTGAAACTTCTACAGGAGTTTATTCTTTGGAGCTTTTGGGTTGGACTTACTAGTCTAACAGTTTGTACCTTTGATAGAGGTAATTTGTGCTCGCTTAGAATGTTTGGTTTCGACTTGAGTTTTGTTGCCTTGGTGTAGGCATATTTGTGGTGGTCATGACACCTAGTATACTCAAGTGAGACATTTGTTTTTTTGTTCGTGGCATTTGTGTTCCTTTGGGACAGTTTGGTACGACGGTACATCTAGCCACGTAACTTGAAGGAGATTTTGTTTTGGAGTCTTGTGTGTGTTGTTTTGGTACACCGTTCCATCATGGTGACATTGGGTATCTCATATATTTGTGTTGGCGTTTGGTAGCTTTTGGTCTCTTTGGAGTTTGCTACGTTTGGCCTTCCTATTGGTATAAAGATATATTGGGTACTTAGTACATTTGGTAGCTCCAGTTTACTACATTGGGTACTTCGTATATTAGTCACGTTTGTTGCACACTTGATTCGTTTGTCCATTTTTGGGAGTTGTGTTCAAGTCAGAATGGAGACTATCGGGACAGATAGTGACTTGAGGATCGATTCTGTTGAAGCTGATTTTTTGGGTTTGAGTTCGTTTTTGGGTAATTCAAGTCAAGGTGGAGATTGTTGAAAATTTGTGCCTTGAATTTGTGTCGAAGACAGATTAAGCTAGAAGTGACGAAAAAGATAGGCCCGTAACTTACGCATTATTCAGCCGTGCATGTTGCTGCTAGGCCTGCTACTAATGTACAAGGAAAGTAGGAAACAAGATTTCACGTTTCCTTGTATGCATAGGAAAGCTAGTAGATGTGACGTCATTAATTAATGCTATGAGTTCTTGCTTATTTTGGTTACTACTACGGTAGACCTGTCAAACGGGTTAAACGGACGGGTTGCGGGTCGGGTAGATACGGGTTCGGGTAAAATACGGGTCGGGTAAAATACTGGTCAAGTTTATACGGGTTCCGGGTCGGGTTCGGGTAAAAATACGGGTCAATCAACATCTTTTCCTCACATTTTTTAGAACTTCTTTTATATCTTAATTCCTACCCTTTATACGTTTTTTCTCCTCTTACTCGTCTTAGTTAACTTAATTGTCACCATTTTCGCCATCACCACCAACATCACCATCGTTATCGTCATCATCACCTTTACTAACTCGCTAAGTATGATAATGAGACTCAAATAAGATAACAACGATGACGTGTCATGTGATCTGAGGTGATGAGATGGAAGTGTTAACGCGAAGTGCGGTTCATCTCGACGTAATACGTGAAAGTGACGGTATGACACATTTTGAGGTGATGATGTGACATGTGGTTCTAGGCAATGAGGTGGCAATGATGATGTAGAATGAGGTGTAAGTGACAGTGTGGCACACATTTCGATGTGATGATGTGGCATGTAGTCCATCGAAATAATGAGGTTTCAATGATAACGTGGAATGTAACTTGATGTACTACACTAAAAGTGATGACGTGACATGTGGTACGAGGTGATGAGTTGGCGGTGCTGAAGTGGAATGCAATTTGGCGTACTACGGTGAAAGTGACGGTGTGACATACACTTTAAAGTGATGACGTGGCATGTTGTTTGAGGTGATGACGTGACATACCGCATATATATATATATATATATATATATATATATATATATATATATATATATATATATATATATATATATATATATATATATATACATATTTCTCCTCAAAAATTTATAAGTCATAAATACCTATATGGTATATTTTTTAAATGATATATTGTCTTGACCCAACGGCCAACCCGCTGCGGGTCGGGTTTTGACCCAGTGTTTACGGGTCAAAACGGGTTCGGTAGACCTGATCATGGGCCGGGTTTGGGCCGGGCTCGTGCAAAATAAACGGCCCAAATACACGGACCGGGCCGGGGCGGGCCAAAACGATGGGCCAATTTTCTTGGCCCAAGCCCACAATTTTTCGGGCTATAACGGGCCTCGGGCCTAAATGGGCCAAAACGGGCCAAAATAATATAATACGAAACAATCAACAAAATCGATATGTGAACAAACTATTAGCAACGAAATAAAATTTTCAAGTCTTAGGTATTTGACTTCGACTCTTTTGGTAGGAGAACCATCCATAATACCATACATAACTTATGAGTTGACAAAAAATAAATAGTATTAACTAAAGGTGTACGATAAAAATATAAAGATATCCGCAAAATTGATAATTCGATGCATTAGTAATATTAGATTATTAGTATGATGTTATATACGATTCCAACTTTTGAATCTTTTTCTATTTAAAAAAATTTCGGGTCGGGCCGGGCCAAAAATCGGGCATTTAGGTTGGCCCAAACCCGGCTCTATATTTATATCGGGCTTATTTTGGGCCGGGCCACGGGCTTTTTGGGTCAAACTATTAGGCCCAAACCCGAGAAAAAATCGGGCTGGGCCGGGTCGGGCCATCGTGCCTGGGCCATTTGATCAGCTCTAGGGTTCGGGTATCTTTCGGGTTCGGGTTGAAAAACCCGGGTCATTTACGGGTTATTTACGGGTCGGGTTACGGTCAATTTTCGGGTCGGGTCAGGTTTTGACAGCTCTAACTACGGGTATTTGTTTCTTATTAGGAAATTAAGTAATTTCCTATTTGATATATTTCTTTATTAGTCTAGATATTTTATCTTGGGTGTAATAACTATAAAAAGACTCATGTTTTATTCTAGGTTAATTAAGAGAGAGATTTGAGAGCACAATAAAGAGGGTCAATTTGTGAGGTTCCTTCCGGAGAAGAAAACTCAGTTTGTCTCAGGCCCTATTATTGAGGTTCGTCTGTCTTTGAAGATTGGGGGAGTTTGTTTAGATCTTGGTTGGCCTCAAGATAATTTGTCCTCCGTTTAATTTGGGTAGTCTCTTTTGTTCTCTTTGAGACTACCATATTTGTTGGTAGAATAGGGTATACTTTTGGCTCATATTGAGCGCGTGTGTACCGGTCTACCGTTGTACTATTTTCTCCATTATAGTGAAGTTTGATCTCCTTGAAGGGTGGACGTAGCGAGTTATTTTACTAGTGAACCACGTAATTCTTTGTGTCAACTTTATTTACATTCGTTATTTATTGTTCTTATCACCTTATCAATTAACTATTTGGGTAACGGGACGCCTCCGTTACAACAGTAGTACCCCGGTTTAGCCGAGCCCACTTCTTTATGAAGAAGGGATTCATTGGGTTCTTTACTCTTTGGTAAGGCTATGTCTCAATATTTGAATACTTAAGAGATCTTGTCAATTTATTATCTATCTCCTTTAAGTGAACTAAGTCGGTGAATTATCGATAATTTAATTGACACGGTCGATAAGCTCAATGAATATGTTTGATATAGAATGACGATTTGCCAATGCATGCTAACATATAAAGGATAAATAAAAGCATAAAACTTTAAAGCATAAGTAAATCCTAGTATGACATTTCCTAAAATAGAAAATTAATGAAAATTACAAATTCGGAAACCAACTCCTTGGTCCCTTGAACTTCACACGCGGCACGCATCCCAAGGCAAACTCCGTCTTGGTCGGAACTCCTTTCCGAAAGGCACCGTCTCCAAGGATCTCCGGAATTAATAATTACAAATTTTCTATCTATTTTTTACATTATAAAATAAAACAAAATAATAAAGTAAAGTGATACGAGATCACATTTAATTACAACCGAATCGATAACCCCTTACATTACGGGAATTACCGATTTAAAAACTAAGGCCATACTAACCAAGATTACATAATTCCAAATTACGTAAAATAAAATTATGACATTCATAAATAAATAAATAAATAAATAAATATGCAATGTTTATGAATATGCAACTATGATGAGCTCCATTTTGGTCATCATTTCCTTTGCATTTTCTTTGTTTTCGGTCACGATTCGGCCTCGATTTGCGTGTCTTGAGGTGTTTTTACGTCCGTTGCCTCGTATATTCCTATTCTGTCCAATTTTTGTAGGCATTACAGCGGGGGCGAAGAAACGAGACAAATCGACCCGAATTTGGAGCGATTTATGAAGAATTGTGAAAGATTTGTGAGTGATGCCTCCCAGGCCCTCCCAGCCGGTCCCCAACCGGCGGCCGGTCGGCCGGCTGGGAGCTCTGACTTGACAATTTCGGCGAAAAAGAAGGGAAGTTTCAGAACCATGAAAAAGGCCCCCAGCCGGTGGCCAACCGGCAGCCGGTCAGCCGGCTGGGATGGCTGTTCCATACTTAGCCAAAATTTGAAGATCGAAGAAATTGCATGTTGGGCAGATTCCTGAGAAAGGGCTCCCAGCCGGTGGACCACCGGCAGCCGGTCCACCGGCTGAGGGGACCTGTGCTGAAAGAAATTTGAAGAAAAACTCAGAACTCAGATTTTGGGCTCTCAGCCGGTCCACCACCGGCGGCCGGTCGACCGGCTGGGAAGCATTTTTCAGAAATTCGCGCACTATATAAACCCGCACTTGTGTAGACTTACTGACGTGACTTTTACACACTTTTCTAGGGTTTTGCACTGTTCCATTGTTCTATACTTAGACTCAAAAAACTCTCTTAATATTTTAATCCTCTTTAGATCTTAGTTTAATCTTTCAATATTAGTTAATCCTTTCTTAGTAATTCTCTTAGCTTCGTTCTTGGGCAATTTTAGAAGACTCTTATTGGGTTGTAATTTGAGGGTTTGAGAGAATCCTCCAAGTTGTAATCCAAGTTCCTTGCTTTTTCCTTATTATTGGTATAATCTTCTTCATCTCTACTTTATCTTTGCATTTCCTTTAAGTTTTGTTTGTTTAATTGTTTAGTCTTACTTAATCCAACATGTCTAGCAATTCCTCATCATTTGTTTACATACTTATGTTAGCCATGTGTGAGTAGTTCCCCTACTAGGGTTAGGGGTGTGCTTTGGTTTGTTGTTAGCTATGAATCTTGCTTAGGGTTATGATTTGGTTCTCTTCTTTGCTAGGTTTTCATTTATGCATGTTACATGTTTGATGAAATGTCACAACGATGGTTGGATATTATTCTCATTGTTGTTGGCCTTTGATGATAGTCTAGGGCTTTCGCGGACATGTATATTTGTTAGGTTGGCCCTATTTGTAGCGAAAGCTAGAATAGGGATCGACTTTAGGGGAGTCAAATCGATAGACGAGACAAACCTAGGCCTAGTATAGTGGAGACCTTAGATTCCCTTGCATGATTCGTTACCAACCTACCTTAGTACCCCCGACACCTTAGTATCTTTTATCCATCGATTTCATCTTGACACTTGTGCTCTAATTTATCTTTAGTAGTTGTTAATCAATCACAAACTTATTACCCAACTCGAGCTCGAACTAGAACTTAAATATACAACTTCCCCACCGTCTTTTGGGTTCGACCCTAAATTATACTACTTAATTTGGGAGTTTATAAATTGTTTTTGGTGCCGAAATCGACGGTAAAATCTGGCCATCAAAATGGCGCCGTTGCCGGGGACGGTGTTTAGAAGTTGTGTAGTTTAGTTTTAGTTTTAGTCTTGAGTTAGTTGAGCTTGCTTTTGTTTTGATAAAAGATTTGGTAGTTATTTGTAGAGTGCTTGTTTTATTGCTCACCCTAGTGTTTGATAAACACTAGGACGACTAATTGGTTTGCTAAGTTTTATGCCTAGGGGTGACTCTAGCTCTTTGTTGTCATCTTCCGAACCGGAGAGGCTCTTTCGGGCCCTAAGGAGGAAGACTATTGCAAGGGTGAGAATTGCGTCCCAAGCTTCTACTAGCCAAAACAACCCCTCTTCATCCGAACCACCAAGTCCCAATCAAAGCAATCCTAGCCCAACATCCGAAAGTTTTGACAATCCGTTTTATCAATCACCACCACAATCACCACACTTCCCAAACAACCATCAAATTCACATAATGGCCGCTCTTCGTGATTATAACCGGCCCAATCACAATGACACCACCAATCCAATCAACTTCGGGGTTCTTGTTCCTCAAAATTTCGAAATACATCCTTCCCAAATGAGTTCAATCGAAAAGAATGCCTTTAGCGGGGCTTCCCACGAAGATGCTCATGGGCACCTAAGAAAATTCAAGGGTAAAGTCGCGATGATAAAGAAGACCGGAGTACCCGAGGAGACATTAAGGCTTATGCTTTTCCCCTATTCCTTAACCGACAAGGCCGATAGGTGGTTAAATGTCCATGCTCCAAATACATTCACCACATGGGATGACTTGGCAACGGCTTTCCTTGCCAAGTACTACCCATCATCCAAGACCGCGATGCTCCGGAATGAGATAACACAGTTTCAACAAGACGAGGGAGAGTCTTTGGGAGAAGCTTGGGATAGATACCAAGATTTGCTAGCCAAGTGCCCACACCACGGGATACCACCTTGGTACACAACTCAAACTTTTTTCCAAACCCTTCTCTCCCGGACTAAGGAAATGGTTAATGCATCGGCGGGTGGTAGCTTTGACCACTTGCCACATGAGGAAGGAACGGAACTCATTAAGAAGATTGTTGATTCGGAGGAAAACTATGGTACTAGGGGGAATGTCTTGAGGAAGAGTAGTAAGTACCCTAGTGAGCACCTCTCCAATGCTAAGGCAAACGAAGAAACCAACGCCAAGTTGGATATGCTAACCAAGAAATTGGAGGAATTGACAAAGGGCTCCACTAGCAAAGAAACCAAGAACAATGTCCCGGGGATGTACCAAGTAAATAGTGTTGCCACATGTGATTTATGCGGAGGAAGTGGGCACACATTTGAAGTTTGTGCAAACAACTCAATTGAGGGAAGTGGAAGTGAGGAAGAATTGTATGCTTTTCAAGCATTCAACAATCCTAGAAACCAAAATACTTTCAACCCCAATTCAAACTACTATCACCAAGGGATTAGAGGTAGTCCTTATATGAGTTACAAGAGCACCAATGTGTTGAATCCTCATCAAATTCAACAACCTCAAGGGCAAAACCCCCCCGGTTTTCAACCAAGGGGCGGAAACTTCAATCCAAGGAACAATTTCAACAACAACAATTTCTACCAAGGCAACCAATCCAATCAAGCCAATCAAGGCTTTCAACAAGGTTTCAATGATCCACACTTCAACCCCAATTTCCAAAACAACCAAAATCCACAAAATTTCAATCCAAATTTCAACAACAACCCAAACTACAACCAACACCAAAACCAAAGCTTCAATCCACCACCATTTCAAAACAACCCCAATCAAAATCAAACCAACTACAACCACAACCCATAAAATCCCAACAACCCAAATTACAATCAAAATTTCAACCAAAACTTTCCACCAAACAATCAAGGCCAAAACTTCAACAATCAAGTTCCGAAGGGCAACTCTCAAGGTGGGGGTGCAAGGAATGATTATGGATTCCCCTTGCCCCTCACCAATGTACCTCACCAAGATACTAGTGATTCCCAAGTGGGTGAGTTATTGAAGCTTGTCAAGAACATGCAAGCAACTCATACCCAAGAGATGGCTAATTTGAAGAGTGCCAACCAAAGGGAGATACGGGAAATGGAGGCTCGAGTTGCCTCTCAAGCTCTAGCCAATCCACAAAGGCCACCGGGCGGCTTCCTTGCCCAAGGTCAAAGTTCCAAAGATGCATCACATAATCACCAAGCACATGCGGTGATTTTGAGAAGTGGAACGGAGCTAGAAGACCCGTACAAAGACTACAACTATGGTGAAGAGGAGCCTATCTTGGAGCTTGTGAAAGACAAAGGAAAAGAAGTCGATGGTGGCAATTCAAGGGATGATGACTTTTATGTGGAGGACCTCCCTTATGAGGAGAAAGAAGATGAAGTTATCTTGGAGGAGGTGGATGCTAGACAAGAGGAGTTGTTTCCACAACCAACTACTAAGGTAACAAGCAAACCAACACCCACCAAGGTACTATCTAACCCTCAACCAACTAGTTTGCCTTATCCTTCAAGGGCTTTGAAGGGAAAGGAGAACCTCAAGTTCACAAATTTTTGTAAAATGATTGAAAAACTTGAAGTGACTCTTCCCTTTACGGAGGTGATATTGAATATGCCAACTTATTCCAAATTCTTAAAAGAAATTTTGTCGGGCAAGAGAACCTTGGGTGACCAAGAAGTAATGGCTATGAGGGAGGAGTGTAGTGCACTTCTCCTCCAAAAGGAGCCAAAGAAACTTGGTGATCCAGGGAGTTTCTCTATCCCTTGCATAGTTGGTGGCATTCCAATCTCTCGTGCCCTTTGTGATTTAGGAGCTAGTGTAAGTGTACTTCCTTTGAAAGTTGCAAAAAGAATTGGTTTGAATGATTTAGTTCCTACAAGTATCACCCTCCAATTGGCGGATAGATCCGTCAAGCGCCCTTTGGGAGTGCTTGAGGATGTACCCGTCAAAGTGGGTAAGCATTTGATTCCCGCCGATTTCGTTGTCCTTGATATTCCGGAGGATAGCCACACTCCCATCATCCTTGGTAGGCCTTTCTTGGCTACCGGAGGCGTCTTGATAGACGTTAAGAATGGGCGGCTCACCTTTAGAGTTGGGGATGACAAAATTGAGTTTAATCTACCTACTATGATGAAAGGTCCAAAGCATGATGAGGCATTTACATTGGACATTGTGGAGCAAGTGGTAAGGGAGATGGTAGAGATGGAAGAAGAGGAGGAAGGCCACATGGAACAATTATGTGGCATCACAACTAGTGAAGACAAAGAAATGGATGAGGACATTGAGCTTGAAGATGAAGAAGTTGAGAAGGTGGAGGGAATGCTCCCTCCAAAGGTACAACTCAAAACCCTTCCTCCCTCCCTCAAGTATGCCTTTCTTGGGGAGGGAGAGGCTTACCCGGTAATCATCAATGCCAACCTCAATGAGCAACAAGAATCCAAACTCATTTCAACTTTAAAGGATCATAGGAGCTCATTGGGGTATAGCCTTGATGACATCAAGGGGCTAAGCCCGAACCTTTGCATGCATAGAATAATTCTAGAGGAAGGGAGTCGACCTAGAGTGGAAGGTCAAAGGAGATTGAATCCGAAAATGGCGGATGTAGTGAAGAGTGAAGTCCTTAAATTGCTTGAGGCCGGAATCATATATGAGATCACGGATAGTCGGTGGGTGAGCCCCGTCCATGTTGTCCCCAAGAAGGGGGGTGTAACATTGGTTACACAAGAGGATGGGACCCTCTTACCGACTCGTCCGGTGACCGGTTGGAGGATGTGCATCGATTACCGTAAGTTGAATGCGGCAACTCTCAAAGACCATTTCCCAATCCCCTTCATTGATCAAATGCTTGAGAGGCTTGCGGGGCATTCGTACTATTGTTTTCTTGACGGTTATTCCGGGTTTTTTCAAATACCTATTCACCCGGAAGACCAAGAGAAAACAACTTTTACATGCCCCCAAGGTGTGTATGCTTATCGGCGGATGCCATTCGGGTTGTGTAATGCACCCGGCACCTTTCAAAGGTGCATGATGGCCATCTTTGCCGATTTCCTTGAGAAATCTATGGAGGTTTTTATGGACGATTTTAGTGTTCATGGTGATTCATTTGACCTAGGGCTTTCTAATCTTGTAAATGTATTGAAAAGATGTGAGGAGCACAATCTTGTCCTAAATTGGGAGAAATGCCATTTCATGGTAGAGGAGGGGATTGTGCTCGGTCACATAGTGTCCAAGAGGGGCATAGAAGTTGATGGTGCAAAAGTGGCGGTCATTGAGAACTTGTCACCCCCCACAAATGTGAAAGGGGTGAGGAGTTTTCTTGGACATGCCGGCTTTTACCGGCGTTTTATCAAAGATTTTTCCAAAATTGCCAAGCCATTGACTTCTCTTCTTCTCAAGGATGCTCCCTTTTTGTTTACTAATGATTGTCTTGAAGCCTTTGCTAGGATCAAAGAAGCACTTGTGACGGCTCCTATTATTCGTGCTCCGGATTGGGGATTGCCTTTTGAGATTATGTGTGACGCATCCGACTACGCGGTAGGAGCGGTCCTAGGTCAAGTTGTGGATAGGAAACACCACGTGATATACTATTCAAGCAAGACTCTTGATTCAACTCAAGCAAAGTATTCCACAACCGAAAAGGAGATGTTGGCAATCGTGCATGCCATTGAGAAGTTTCGGCAATATCTCATGGGATCTAAAGTGGTGGTGTACTCCGATCACAACGCTTTGAGGCAATTAATGTTGAAGAAAGATGCCAAGCCAAGACTCTTGAGATGGGTTCTTTTACTCCAAGAATTTGATCTAGAGATAAGAGACAAGTCGGGGTCGGAGAATGTGGTTGCGGACCACTTGTCTAGATTGACTTTTGAGGATCATGGTTTGCATGATAGAGATGGCCCAATCAATGAATGGTTGCGTGAGGATAGTTTGATGGCAATAGGCAATAAGTTGCCTTGGTTTGCGGATATTGCCAATTATCTTGTTAATGGCTTTATCCCGGAGGAGTTGGAAGCAAGAGAAAGGAGAAAGTTGAAGGTTGATGCTAAGAGATATTTTTGGGATGATCCCTACCTTTTCAAGAAGTGTGGGGATGGGCTCTTGAGGAGATGTGTATCAAAGGAAGAGGGGCTCGAAATTGTTGATAGGCTTCACAACTCCGCCTATGGAGGGCACTTGGCGGCTTCACGGACTATAGCCAAGGTTCTTCAAGGAGGGTTCTTTTGGCCTTCAATGTTCAAAGACATTCACGATGTTGTTAGATCTTGTGATGCTTGTCAAAGGTCGGGCAACATCGGTAAAAGGAATGAGATGCCCCTAAAAACCATCTTGGAGATTGAGTTGTTCGATTGTTGGGGGATTGACTTCATGGGACCTTTCCCCAATTCATGCGGGAATGAGTACATCTTAGTAGCCGTGGATTACGTCTCGAAATGGATTGAGGCGGTTGCCTCCCCCACCAATGACTCCAAGGTAGTGGTAAAGCTCTTCAAGACCATCATCTTTCCCCGTTTTGGTGTACCCCGAATAGTGATAAGTGACGGAGGTTCTCACTTCCGGAAACATACTTTCAAAGCCCTCCTAGCCTCCTATGGAGTGACCCACAAGGTAGCACTTGCCTACCATCCTCAAACTAGTGGGCAAGTGGAGGTTTCAAATCGTCAAGTCAAAGCTATTCTAGAGAAGGTGGTGCAAAAGAACCGGAAAGATTGGTCCCAAAAATTGAACGATGTGCTATGGGCTTTGAGGACGGCCTACAAAACTCCTATAGGAATGACCCCCTACAAGCTTGTGTACGGGAAGGCATGCCACCTCCCGGTGGAGCTTGAACACAAGGCTTGGTGGGCCTTGAAGGAGATGAACTTCAATTTAGACATGGCCGGGGAGAAAAGGTTCTTTCAAATGAGTAAGCTCGAGGAGCTTAGATATGAAGCTTATGAGAGTTCAAAACTCTATAAGGAGCAAACGAAGAAGTGGCATGATGCCAAGCTAGTGAAGAAAAATGTGAGCGTAGGAGACCTTGTTCTCCTCTTCAATTCTAGAGTCAAGAACTTTCCCGGGAAGCTTAGATCACGGTGGTCCGGGCCCTTCAAAGTTATGGATATTTCTCCTCATGGGGCCTTTGAGCTTTGGAGTGAAGGCGGTGGCACCTTCAAAGTCAACGGGCATCGGATTAAGCGCTATTATGAAGGAGACTCCAAAGGCACCGTCGAAGTTGTTGACCTCGGGGACCCACTCCCCGAGGAGGATTAATTTCAAGGAAGTTTGATCATGAAAGGTTTGGTGGAGTCCCTCAACAACCACCGGTTGTAAGTATTAGTTCTCTTTAGTTCATCTAGTTTACATGTTAGTTTCTTTATTAGTTCGGTTTTAGTTTAATTTTTAGGTTGCATGAGATGTTTGGATATGTTTGTTGCTTGTTTGTGGAAGATTCAAGGGTATAGTCGGAGGATTATTGGCATAACCGTTATAGGCAAAGTTGATTTTTATGTTCAAATTAAATTATTTCTCGAAATAGTGTACAGGTACTCTCAGCCGGCCAACCGGCCGACGGTACCATACCGGCTGGGAGGACCTGGACACATTTCTGTTTTTGATAGTTTATTTGGACAGATTTCAGATTTTGCATCCCCAGCCTGTACCTAACCGGCAGCCGGTCAACCGGCTAAGAAGGCGAGTTCCTTATTCAAAAATCAAATTGCAAGGAGAAATGATTCCCAGCCGGCAGGCCGGCAGCCGGTCCACCGGCTGAGAATCAGGAATGTGTGAACATACTTGAAGAAAAAAGCAAGGAGAAGGGAACCCCAGCCGGTCGGCCGGCAGCCGGTCCGCCGGCTGGGAGTGTTTTTGTATGTGAAGGATCCGAAGAAAAGAAGAAGGAGTTGGACTCTCAGCCGGTCGGCCGGCAGCCGGTCCGCCGGCTGGGAGTGTTTTTGTGAGTAAGAAAAGAAGAAGAGGAGAAGTGGAAATTGAAGACCTGATATTGAGCCTGTCGGCCGGCGGCCGGTCCGCCGGCTCATAATCAAAGCCCTTTGAAAAAAATTCGAAAAAATGCAAAAAGTTTTGAAACCCTCACTCTCAGCCGGTCGACCGGCGGCCGGTCCCAGACCGGCTGAGAGTCGTCTGTCGCGTAAATTAAATCTCGATACCCCTCTTTTCTTTCTCATTTCTACCTCATTTCTTAGCCATTTCCCTTCATTTCTTCTTCATCCTTCCTTATTTTCTCCTCTCCATTCATCCTTTACCCTCAAATACTCCCTCAAACTTCACCAAACTCTCTCAAATCAAAACCCCCTTTATTCCCTCATCACCTTATCCTTCAATTAACCATGTCGGGAAGAACAGAAAGGCGATCCAAATCAAGGCACGACCCAAGGGTGGAGCAAGAATATGAAAATGTAATGGGAAGTGGCAACATTGGCCCGGATCCTTGCTTTCCCGGTCTCACATTTGCCTCAATCCAACAAAAAGGTAATTTCACTTACTTTAAGAATCGCCCCCTTCACCCAACTAGGTTCATTGATAGAGCCGGATTGAGAGAATTAGGGATTGAGAAAATAACGGCGGCTCTTTTTGAGGGTTTAGGAATGAAAGCCTTGTATGAGACAAAACCGGTTCACACATCTCCCCGGTTAACTTGGGAATTTTTGAGTTCTTTGGTTGTGACTAAGAACCGAACTTTGGGGAAAGTTGCATTTCTTGAGTTCCGATTGATGAATAGGGAACATCGTCTCACCTTAGATGAATTTGCTTTGATTTTTGGGCTAGACGGAAAATTAGCCATTAAGCCTCCGGAGGGCTTTGATACTGAGCTTATTTGGACAGCCATAACCGGTCTTGTAAGTGATAGAAGTCGAAAGAAACCGGCTAATAGGGTGCATTTGGCACCAATTAGAATTTGGCATAGGTTCATGGGGTGGAACGTTTTCTCTAGGGATGAGCCTCACAACTTCACTACTACTGAGCTTGAAATAATTGGTTCTTACTTGGTTGGTGGCCCGAAATTGAACATTGCTCACCATATGGCCCTTCACTTGAGTAGGTTGGCATCCCAACCTCAGCTTACTACCCCCATTTGTGTTGGGGGGATGGTCACCTTGATTGCCAACAACCGTTGTCAGAGGCACTTCACGGTCGACTTTATTCAGGGCGAGAATGTGCTATCTAGCCGATACTTGCAGGATGCTTTGGGGTGGGTGCGTTATAACCCCAGTGATCGCAAGGAGTATTGGCAGATTCGGGTTGACAACAAGTTCAAGAATTCAGTTCCTTTGCCAAACACCGAGTTGATGAGAGTTGTGCCGGGGAAGACCTCTTACCTCCTTGATATTGAGGCGGACCCCGAGGATCTTCCCCCAGACCAGCGTGCCCCTAGAGTCTACACCAGAGACAGAGTCGGTGCCACTCCTTCTGACCTTCCTTTTGAGCAGTTTCAGCAGCCCCCCATTTCCATGTCCCAGTTTCAGAGTGGTCCCTCATACTTTCAGGGATCCACCTCCGCCTCCGGTCCATCTTCATCTTCATTTTCATGCCCCCAGGACCTCATTGATTTCATGGCCCGAGTTGACTTAGGCATGAAGAGTGCAGCGGATTTAGCTGACCAGCGCCAAGCCATTGCCGATGAGCGGCATAGGGATTTGACCTATAGGATGGATTACCTTTACCATGATCAAGCTTATGGGTCATTTCCGAGTTATGATCGGTCCGTCCGCGAGGGTTATCATCATCCGGATGGTGGTCGCCCGTCTTACTACATGCCTCCGGATAGGGGTTATGTGCCTCCTGAGGGTCGTTTTTACGGGGAGATTAACGTCACCCCGGGTTATTTTTCAAACCCGATTTTTCCCCCCAACTTTCGGGGTAATGAGGATGCGGGCCCTCCGAGGCATTCATCCTTCCATGGCGGTTATGGTGATGCGGGAGCTAGTGGATCGCAAGCCTCCCCCTTCCGCGATTTCGTGAACAACCCTAGCGACTTCATGGTCGTTGATGGAGGCAATGGGAATGATGATGATGGAGGCGGTGATGAAGGTGATGGTAATGAAGTTGGCGGTGATTTTGATGATAGCTTTGATGAGTGACCACCTTGGAGGTGGTAGATGGTGATGATTATGCTCCCCTTGCAAAATCCAAAACAAGTCAAGTAACTCCCTCAATCCAAATTTCTCTTTTAGTTTGCATTTTACTTTCTAGCATGCATTTAGTTAGTTTCGTTTATATTAGTTAGTTTCTCTTAGCTTGTTTTAAGTTTTTAATTCATCTTTGCATATCATTTAGTTTAGATGCATATAGTTGCATTCATTTAGATGCATTAGATTTATATTTTTGTATAATATTGTCACATGTAGTTTGCATACATGTAGAATAGAGCATTTAGTCTAGTTTTTAGTTTTTCTCTTCTTTTGTTTATCTTTGTTTTTAATGCCTTCTTAAAAACCAAAAAACCAAAAAAAAAAAAAAATTGAAAAACCAAAAACTTTCAAAAATATGTCCTTTATTTTCCGGTTTTCCTCCTCACATTATGCACATAAATAAGTGTGGGGAGGAAGAACCGTTTATTTCAAAAAAATACAAAAACAAGTTTTTATTTTCTCAAAAATTTCAAAAAAGCCAAAAACATGTTGTTTTCGTTCTTTTGCTTCATTTCCCCCTTTGCACTTCATTACATTGAGGACAATGTAAATCTTAAGTGTGGGGAGGGAAAATATCCACCTTGTGTATATTTGATTGCTTTTGTAAGTATGAAAAACCTCAAAAATACCAAAAAAATCGAAAAATTTGAAAATTTCAAAAACATGTTTTTACCTTATTAGTGTAGAATTGTATATACTTGTGTTTGCTTCCCCTCCTTTCGCATAGGTAACACTCGCTTGAGCACCGCTTTGGATCTTGGAGATACCACGGTATGATCGTTCCAACCTCTATTTCACTCTCATTTTCTTCCTTTTGTTACAATTGAGGAGGATGGGCTAGTATTTGGAGGATGTGGAGTACATTTTGGAGAATTGTGTGTGGCTTGTGTGCTTTTGTGCTGTTAGGAGTTGCATTAGCTTTGTTTGGCATTTAGTTTGATAGTCTCATTTGCATTATAACATGTCTATATTAGTTGCATTCATGGCATATAGTTGCATTTAGGATAATGTTTTGAAAATGCCTAATTGAGAACTTTGACAAAATCGTTTAAGCATTTACAAATAATTCTTCTACTTGGGACTTTGTCTTTTAGAATGATTTTTGAAACACCCTAGGTTATGCTTTTCTAGTATCTTTCTGACCGTGGTCCAATACCGAGTCAAGGGTTTGCATGTGAGTCACCTTGTCCACCCCCGTGATGCGAAATGGTTTTGATTATCTTGTCTTGGTGACCTTGTTCGACTCGGCGGTTTGGCAACCCAAAAATAATTTTCATGAATAAATTTGGAATGCTCTTGTCAATAATCATAAGAAGTGGAATCGACTTGAAAGAAAGAAAAAAAGGGAAACTCAAGTGAAAAAGAAAAGAAAAAAAAAAAAAAAAAATGGTTAATGAAAAAGAATAAGAACATGTTGTTTTGGTGGAGGCGTACCACTTCGATGTGCTTTGGAGGGTAGCCATTGAGTTGGCTTCCCACTTGGTTGTGAATTCGACCGCCCAAAGACAGAGTGATTGTCACCCCGATAAGCTACTGTCTAGAGGTTAACCGGTTGCCTAATAAGTGATTGGCGAAAGCAAAGGACATTAGCACGCGTGGGACAAACCCCATCCTAACTCATGGCATGAAAAAGAAATGAAAAAAAATTGAATGAGGTCAAGTTTTGATTGTAATCCACCATCTTGTATTGATTTGAGCATTTCATTCCAAAAAAATCAATTTTGCCTTGCCGTTTTGTCGATCTTGGGACGACCCATGACCTTTACTTTGTGAAGAATCTAGACTTGTTGTATCTTTTGCCTTTAGCATTGCGGGGATCATCATTCCATTCCATCCGATCGCCCTTGACAAAAGTATTTGGATAACGGTTATGAAAGTAGCCTAGTTTAGCATGATTTGGCGGTGTTTTGTTGTCATCCTTCTTGCCTTAGTGACTTGTAGAATTAATATTTGTAAAGGAGTTTACGGCTTTGAATTTGTTCCCTTTTAGTTATTTTCCGCCGCTTGAACGAGGCAAGCGGTTTTCTTTCTTTTCCGATGCATGTTGTTTGTCTATACGTGTTTTGTTTTTACTTGTTGGCATCAAAAGTTTTGTAGCAAGACCTTACTTGCCTTGCAATAGGGCATTCTCCCTCATGAATGTCAAATTGTGAGTTGAAAGGGCTACGGGTGTAGCTAAACCCGATTCGGCTTATAGTTAGCCTAGTTAGTTTGTTTCTTTGTTTTTAATAAGGGTTATATAGTTACTTGATCTCTTACTCGAGGACGAGTAAGGCTTAAGTGTGGGGAATTCTGATGAGCTCCATTTTGGTCATCATTTCCTTTGCATTTTCTTTGTTTTCGGTCACGATTCGGCCTCGATTTGCGTGTCTTGAGGTGTTTTTACGTCCGTTGCCTCGTATATTCCTATTCTGTCCAATTTTTGTAGGCATTACAGCGGGGGCGAAGAAACGAGACAAATCGACCCGAATTTGGAGCGATTTATGAAGAATTGTGAAAGATTTGTGAGTGATGCCTCCCAGGCCCTCCCAGCCGGTCCCCAACCGGCGGCCGGTCGGCCGGCTGGGAGCTCTGACTTGACAATTTCGGCGAAAAAGAAGGGAAGTTTCAGAACCATGAAAAAGGCCCCCAGCCGGTGGCCAACCGGCAGCCGGTCAGCCGGCTGGGATGGCTGTTCCATACTTAGCCAAAATTTGAAGATCGAAGAAATTGCATGTTGGGCAGATTCCTGAGAAAGGGCTCCCAGCCGGTGGACCACCGGCAGCCGGTCCACCGGCTGAGGGGACCTGTGCTGAAAGAAATTTGAAGAAAAACTCAGAACTCAGATTTTGGGCTCTCAGCCGGTCCACCACCGGCGGCCGGTCGACCGGCTGGGAAGCATTTTTCAGAAATTCGCGCACTATATAAACCCGCACTTGTGTAGACTTACTGACGTGACTTTTACACACTTTTCTAGGGTTTTGCACTGTTCCATTGTTCTATACTTAGACTCAAAAAACTCTCTTAATATTTTAATCCTCTTTAGATCTTAGTTTAATCTTTCAATATTAGTTAATCCTTTCTTAGTAATTCTCTTAGCTTCGTTCTTGGGCAATTTTAGAAGACTCTTATTGGGTTGTAATTTGAGGGTTTGAGAGAATCCTCCAAGTTGTAATCCAAGTTCCTTGCTTTTTCCTTATTATTGGTATAATCTTCTTCATCTCTACTTTATCTTTGCATTTCCTTTAAGTTTTGTTTGTTTAATTGTTTAGTCTTACTTAATCCAACATGTCTAGCAATTCCTCATCATTTGTTTACATACTTATGTTAGCCATGTGTGCGTAGTTCCCCTACTAGGGTTAGGGGTGTGCTTTGGTTTGTTGTTAGCTATGAATCTTGCTTAGGGTTATGATTTGGTTCTCTTCTTTGCTAGGTTTTCATTTATGCATGTTACATGTTTGATGAAATGTCACAACGATGGTTGGATATTATTCTCATTGTTGTTGGCCTTTGATGATAGTCTAGGGCTTTCGCGGACATGTATATTTGTTAGGTTGGCCCTATTTGTAGCGAAAGCTAGAATAGGGATCGACTTTAGGGGAGTCAAATCGATAGACGAGACAAACCTAGGCCTAGTATAGTGGAGACCTTAGATTCCCTTGCATGATTCGTTACCAACCTACCTTAGTACCCCCGACACCTTAGTATCTTTTATCCATCGATTTCATCTTGACACTTGTGCTCTAATTTATCTTTAGTAGTTGTTAATCAATCACAAACTTATTACCCAACTCGAGCTCGAACTAGAACTTAAATATACAACTTCCCCACCGTCTTTTGGGTTCGACCCTAAATTATACTACTTAATTTGGGAGTTTATAAATTGTTTTTGGTGCCGGAATCGACGGTAAAATCTGGCCATCAAACTAACATGCCAATCCTAAGCGAAATCGTCCTATTTAAACTTAATTTAAATATCGTTATCATAATAACACGGTTTTATGGAATTGCGTGATTTTAACACTTAAAATCACTTAACATTATGTGAATCAATATTCACGATTAAGTTAAACATCCTAACACATTTTAGGTTTCAAAATTTAGTCTTACTCAAATTTTGAACATGACTTAACTTATTTATAATAATATTGTTCGTTATATTATCGGTTTTACGAGAAAAATAATATAAAAAACAATTGAGTCATAAAATATTTCGAAAAGATTCAAATTTCAAATTTTGAACATCCTGAAATTTTCAGATCCTAAAAACATAAATATAAACGAAATAAACAATTTATTTCGAAATAAAACGTATAAACATGCATATTTAGACGGAAATTCAAAATTACCTTTTAAATAATGCAATAAAATACTATTAAAATTTTTACATATTCCAAAACACTCAAGAGACTGAAATGGACAGAAAAAATCAGAAAAACACTGTTCAAGGAACGAAAAATCATAATATGACTCTTCCAATTCAAATTTTTAACTTTAACATTTAAAAATTAAAAATTAAAATTTCAGAAACTTTTGGCACACAAGAAAAATATGATGATGAACATATCTAATATGACATATACGGGTTAATGTTTTCGGCCATTTTAGTAACTTTTATTATTTTTAACAAATTATGCCATATAATATACAATTTTAACCATTAAAATCAATTGTCATGCAATATTCGAAAGAAAAATCTCAAAAATTACATGCATGCTAGAAATTATATATATGATATTGTATAAATTTTTTATGACCAAATTCAAACTCAAACTATTTAAGTTGAATTATGTCACTATTATCTAGATTTTTACCATAAAAATCAATAATCATGCAATATTTAATATAAAATTCTGAAAAATTTAGTGAACATTTTAAGTATTGCATGTGACATACACAAAACGTTTCGTAGCTAAATTCACAATCTAACTATATAAACCCCTTTTTAACTCATTTTATGATAATTTAACCATTAAGTTTCATAAACCATGCATAAAACTCCAATAATTCGGAAAAATTCATATTCATAATAAATTAAATGCATGTGAGAACATATATAAAAATCTCGTCCAGAAAGTTTAAATTGCTAATTTTCCCATAATTAAACATTTTTAACCGATTAATTAGAAACAATTAACAATTAATTTCAAAAATGAACAATATAATTCCATAAATCATATAAAATGACCTAAAACATTTTTAGGACCAGAAAGTATACATGCATAAATATTTTCGTGCATATCTTATATGTACCAAATATTTTACGTTTTCTTTATTAATCATATTACTCGTAAAAACGAAAACTAGTTGCATGCAAGCAACCGTATGCTCTGATACCACTTATGAGGCTCGGTCATACTAACCCTACCAAAAAATTAGTCTCACTAATTATATTACTAATTTATCATATAAATTAAGTTTAGATCTTATGCATGCAAATGAAAATGCAGAAAAATAAAGAATCGGACCCTTACATTCGGTCCAAGATAGCTTAGGACGATCCTCCACGGAGCAACCAAAGTAGATTGCCTCCTTTACGATGCACCCAAGAGACGCCCTTAATAACCGAAAACTAACACGAACTAGGTGAAGGAATTCAATTTACCTTAAAAGGAGTTCTAATCGTATTAGAACAATAATCGAAAATACTATAACTATTATAGTTTTATTATAATCTTATCATAATTTATTAGTAAATATTATTATCTTACTAAAAAATATTTAAGAGGATTTTATTAGTTTTTCTTACACTAAGAAAAATAAGCATTAGGGTTGGAATCATTATGTTGTGAACAATTCACATATATAATGGGAAGGGTTGGGGTGGAGTGAACCGTGTAAGAGGGACAAGGGAAGGCCAATGCATGACCTTGGTCTTACCCATGCACATAGGCTTATAAGACTATCAAATAGTCATCATGCCCTAAGCAAATGATTATGTTTTAATGAAATAATATTGTCATAATATTAACCCATGCAACATATATTTACACGGTTCAAATAAGTGTAAAATGGACCTTCATTTTACATTTGTAATTTGTACAATTGTGTAATATGTAACATCCTATGTGACATAATTCAATTGTATTAATTTAAAATATATATTTATCAAATAAATATTAAGTTTAAATTAATTTAAATAACATTTAACAAATTATTTTAGTAATTCGTAATTACCGACCTAATATATGGTTATTATAATAATCATCAATACGATATACATCGATCATATGTTATAACCACGAACCTTTCTCATTCTAATTTCGATATTTCAAAAATATCGATTAATATTTAACAATTGACACGTTTCAATTTTAAACATAAATCTTACATTAAGATTCAACCACTGATTTCTCGATATTTGATTTTAAGGAATTTGATTAATTCGTATCATATACAATTGATCAATTTATCAATTAAGGGGATTGTCCTATAGGTGTGACCTAAAGGGATCAACTGACCACCACCGTCATACGACAGTAATGTCAAACTCTAGTCAACCAATCATTACCGATTAATGTTGGTCAGTTAACTATATAATATCGGATAATGCCTTGCATATTCTCGTCATGAGATTTAATTACGTGATCGCACTATTAATGAGGACACATTTCCCAACAGTCGCGCATTGGTCTATTAACCAATACGCTTGGAGTTGGCTCCAAGAATATCTGACAAGTCTTCTGCTAACTATGTATATGGGACCCAAATAAGAAGTATCGACAACTTCCTTAGCTCTTTGTCTTATTATCTCCGTAATAGTTGCTCGTCGACGAGAATCAGACTGTTGCTGAAGCCGCCTTAGGTGATCTTTCAAATCTCTGGAGATTCCAAACATTTCGGTATAAGAACCTTTATTACGTTATATTATCGCATTCAAACAGGAACTATAAAACAAGGACTTTCTCGTGCAAATGGCTCATTTGATCTCCAAAAGTAACAAGGACTTTCTCGTGCAAATGGCTCATACCCTAGATAGCACCAAAACGGACACGTACACGGACACGGACACGGAAACGACACGGACACAGGACACGACATTTAAATATAATAAAATATATATTTTATGGTTATAAATAACGTATAACTAGGTTTGTGACCCGTGAAATTCACGGGTTTATCTGTTTTAGTTTTATTCTTTTATCTATTGTTAAGATTTGTCCGAACAATTAGTTTATCCATTTAGAAAATATAGTCTTGAAATACAAAAAGTTAGATAGTTAATGTCTTATTTCTTTGACAACTCAGATTTCTTTTTAAAGCTATATACTGTACTTTAGTTGTTAATTTGATTAATATACTAATAACATGTATTTTTTTTTTTAAAAAAAGAAAGTGTCAACAGTCGTTCGCGAAACATAAATAATAAATAAATGGAAATTAAATTCTACATTGTTGATCCTATAATTATAAACTTTTACCTTCAAAACCACCAACAACATAGGTCCATGAATATGAACAAAATAATTATTAATATATTTTTTAATGTAATTTTTTTAATAATTTAGTATAGTTGTTATTGGCAAAAAATTAAGTGTTTTTTGTATATAACCCCCTATTATGTATCATTTTTTGTAAATAACCCCCTTATATGTCTACTTTTACGAATAACCACCTTAATTTCTTCTTAATTCGAAAACTTAACACCCAAATTGAATTACGTTAACGTTTTTATAAAAACCGGTCTATGTAAGATATTACGACTCAAACTTGCCTAACATACCTAAACTACCCTCACCTTACTTATAGCACTACCCACCCAGAAACATATCCATTCATTCTGTCTTACCTCACTTAATCAACAAATCCCCAAATTGTCTATGTGAATAACCATAAAACCCAAATCAATTCCCAAATCAATCTATTAAACCCTAATTTCAACACACCTTTCCCACTAAAACAAGGAGAGATGGCCAGTAGAGGAACAAGCAATTGTTGAAGACACGCTTTGCTCGTGGAGTTGTAGCTCACAATCCACTACCAGTCATTCTATAGAAAACATATGATGCAGCTTTTTTTCCCTTTTCATAGGCTGAAGTTCATAAAAAGAACGTATTGAGACTGTTACTATTAATTTGACAGTAAAAAAATTTCAATTGAAGCATGGTCTTAAATTCTTAATCAAAGCTTTTAGTATGTCTCATTTCTCTCTGTTGTTGCATATCAATTCATCCTTTTCTTTGCCAGTAATGCTTGCAATTATCTGTAAGACTTGTGACGGCATCAAGTCTCTGAAAAATTACGATTATGAAGGGGTTGTGACTTGTGATACAAATTTCTAGTATTTATGCACTTTGAGCATCTGTTGGACAAACTTTGGAGGGCCGATTTCTTGTTTTGTGTCTTGAAAATTTAAGGTTAAGTACAATAAATGGCACAATTACTTACCTTCAATTGAAATTTAAACTTCACTTGAGAAAACAAAGAAATGAGGGAAGGAGGTGGCTTAATGAATTTGCTATTAGTCGAAGGAGGGAGGGAAACAGTGTTAAAAGGAATGAGGATGCTGTAACACCCCGATTTATCAAGGAGCCTTTAGCAAGACATCCTCAGTAAATTGAGCTGTTACCATCTCGGAATATCCGAGGCAGTGAATAACAAAGTAAATCAAACCAAAGTACTTTATATAAAAACTGTTAAAATTTAAACTTTGGTATTACAAATACTACATAGCGGAATAAAAGTACAACTGATAACTACAAAGTAGGTGATCTACATCTAAGTCGGTCCATTCCAAGTGCTCACGCCATCCCATGCTCCCACAGCACCACCTTTCCTGTCAAAACTGCTCCCCATTACGGATCATCACAGGTGTCACACGAATACACAGGGTCAACCACGAGGTTGAGTAGAGAGATAAATAAGACAACAATATAATATACTCCGCACCGATCCAACGCCAAATAAACTCCGCACCGATCCAACACCATATAAACTCCGCACCGATCCAACACCAAATAAACTCCGCACCGATCACAAGACCCAATATACTCCGCTCCATATCACAAGACCCATTATTCTCCACACCATTCACATACCCTTTATCTCCGCACCAAACACAGACCCTTTATCTCCGCACCAATCACAGACCCTTTATCTCCGCACCAATCACAGAACATTTATATTCACATCGTATTATATCACAGAATAATATAGATAACACAATATAACGATCACATGATATTATATCACAAACATGCTTAATACCAAATTGGAACAGTTTACACATCATCATATACCAGTATTCGTCACATCGTATCGCAGGATATATAATCAAGAATCATAATATGCCAAACAAGTATTAATATAAAATAATCATGGTTAACACCAAATATCAACAGAGTACTCATTATAATATAGATCGTATTTCCCCTACCTCAAATAGCAGGTATGCAGGTAAGTCCAAGGCTTGCTAGAAATATTCCACGCGAAACCCGCTACCTAAACACATATACGTAATGAATAAATAATCCTCCCGAATCCCGTAACAATCAATACTTACTATAATTAGAAACCTTCCATAAATGGAAAGTTTCCAAAAATAGAAACCCACTATAAATGGAAAGTTTCCATAAATAGAAACTTCCCTAACTTAATCATTTTTATTTTTCCCGACTCATAAACTTCAACTATCCAATAACGAATATACGACTATTATTAAAGTAGTAGTAAAATACTAACACCAAAATAATTTTAATAATAATAAAGACAATAATAATATAATAAGGAGTAATTATAATAATAATATTAATAATAGTAATATAATAATAATAATAATAATCCCATAAATTACTCGGCTCAAACTCTCGCGATACTACACCATCAGCCGCCATTTTACGACCCCAAGACACCCCTCTGGCCGTGACTCGCCATGGTTGTCACCTTTGCACCACCGTGAGTCACACCAGCCACTAGGCGCCACCACCGTACCACCACATCCTTCTCCACGATCCCACACAAAACCCAGCCGACACACGCACAAAACAGCAACCTCCCCTATTTCGCTAACCCAGGCCACCCAACGACGGCGGTTTCAACCGCCATGAAACCCTAGACTATACCATGGTACACCCCTGACCACCGTCTAAAACCACCCAGAACCCAGGTCGAGTCAACTACTTCCCTCGTCTCTCGAGTTTCGCCTACTACTCATCCTATCGTCACCAGCGACACCTCCTTCGACTACCGCCACCCAGACCACCACCATCAGACCATACCAAGACTCTAGACCGCCGACTAAACCCCCCTAGACTTTCGACCTTAACACAAACAGAGAAAACCCATAAGGAACGGAATGACAAAAGTGCGAAATATCGCGCTTACCTAATCGACGCCGCTTGTAACCACCACGTGGGCCGCCTCACCGCCTTGCTTTTGCTACCGACAGACGCCTCACTGAACACTCGAGGGTTTGGGTGACACTTTAGAGTAGATGAGGGCTAGGGTTGGAAAACATAGGAAGTTTGAACAGGAAGGACGTGGGAAGTGGCATGAATGTGTGGTAAGATTGATTGGGCTCAATATCTTCTCCTTGGTTCACTCGGTCCAACACGAAACCCAAAGCCCAATTACTCATTTCGTAATACCCGCCACGAAACGATAACTAATTATAATCATCAACACTTAGTAACCGAATCATCGATTATGACAATCATAATAATACAATATATTATAACATTAATAATAGAACACAATAATCGATAACTTAATTCTCCAATATAATAAATACCAAAGTCGAATAAAATAAAGTTAACTAAAATACGGGGTATTACAGATGCAGTGTTAATTTAAGGAGGGATGCAATGTTAATGGAAGGAGGAAGCAGTGTTAATATAGGAAGGATGAAGCAGTGAATAATTGATTTGGGTTGTTCTTTGTAGAGATTGGGGTTTAATAAGCGTGTGTTTGGTGAGTGATGACTGATGAGTACAATAGCTAAGGGTAGTTTGGGTTGTTTAGGTAAGTTAAAGTCATAATGTTGCGTTTAGATCGAGTTTTATAAAAAACGCTAACGTAATTCAACTTGGGTGTTAAGTTTTCGAATTAAGAAGAAATTAAGGTGGTTATTCGTAAAAGTAAACATATAAGGGGGTTATTCACAAAAAATGATACATATAAGGGGGTTATTTACAAAAAACACAAAAATTAAATGTTTAAGGTTGCTTTTAAATTAGATTAGATTGTATAGATAAATTATGTACCAAAGTTTTCTATATAAAAGCTTCAACGACCCTTTGGTATCTAGCTATATGAAGTTAGTGAGTGAAGACGAAAGTGAAAATTAATGCATAATGTTATGATTTTTTTTCTTTTTTTTAAGAATGATAAAATTCTCAGTGTAAATAGCTTAAACCATATTTTTTAATTAAATTAGAGGGATTTTTATCTCAATATTTTGTTTCTTATAAAATCATATTTTTTGATAGTAACATATTTATCAAGTTTAATAAATGCTAGTCTTAATATAACATCTATATCAGTTTGTGAAAAATCCTAAATTTTAAATTTTGCAAAAATGATAAATTATGTTAAATAGTAGCCTACTACAAATGGTGAATTGGTGAGGAAAACCAAAAAGTCATCCTATTAAATAAAAGAAATAAAAGCCAAATAAATATTTAGGTTAATAACCAAATTTAGGAAAGGAAACTAAATAGTTTGTGTTAATTTATTTTTGTGTTTGCAATTAACATTTTTTATTTTTATTTTGTATTAATAAGCATGTGACACATGATTTTAGATTTGTCTTTTTAATGACACATGACAATATGACATAGTAAGATACTTAGTATTGTATTTTTAACTTTGATGCTCAAAAGTCATGAACCTTGATTAATATTTATGTCTATCTTACTTTTGATAATAATAGAAAAAAACGCTCAAAAGTCCTAAAACATATCTCTAATTGTTTAATATTTGATAGGGGCAAAAATTTGTAAATAAACAATTTTTTTTCTATCCATATCGTCAATTGAATTGCATGTGTCACTAATATGTCTTATCTATCTATTCACATCAAGTTAAGTGTATTAAGGTTTTAAATTGATTAAATCATTTATTTATTTATTTTTATGTAAGTTTCATTGTTGGGTTATGAGATATTCATCACATTTTCAAATTTCGTCGTACGCGTTTGTTTTGTTCAAATTTAAGGGTTATCAAGATTTTTGGTATTAATAAGATACTTAGTCTTGTCTTTTTACAATATGATAAAAATAAATGAATAATCTAGTAATCAATAATATAGATGAATTATGTATTAACCAACATAATTATGGCATGTTGATTAAAATTAAATGTTTTAAGTAGCCTTCTAACTATATTGTAGGCATAAATATTAATAATAATGTACATATGGCCATTATTCATGTAAATAAATTTACAAAAAAAGCACATACATTTTAAAGTTTATGAAATACTATTTTTTTTTTAAACTAAAAATAATTAATCATGAACATTCATGTTGTCAATCATGTCGTTAGTTTATAATATAGTATTGAGGGAAATATGGGGAGTATTTGTTTAAGCAATTCTAGTATTCTCTTCTTCATATAGTTCTCTTTCTCAAATGATTAATGAACCATCCCTACAAAAAAAATCCACTTAGCGATTAATAACAAACAAAATGGTGGAATTTGATTTATTTAATATTTACATTATGATTATATTAATTTAATTTTTTTCTTAAATAATGAAAGAAATAGTGCATTAAATAATAAAAATGTAAGTAAATTTTACTTTTGAATATCACAACTCCGCAAATTTTGGTAGCCCCTAAATAACAACAAAACAACATATATGTGAAGTTAAAAAAATGTGATAGTACTTCATAACCAATAGAACTTAAAAATAAGAAAAGAAACTATTAATTTAACACCTTAATACACTTACCTTACCGTAACACACTTACCATGCATGATAAGAATGATTATTTACACATATAATTCTCTCGGTGATGGGGTAGACATATAGTCTTCTTTCTCCAATGAATCATTAATCCTACAAAAAAAATTCACTGAATGATTACTAATAAACAAAATGGTGGAATTTGATTTTTGTATTGTTAACCTTATCGTTGTTAGTTTAAGATTTTTTCATATAATAAAAGAAATAAGACATTGAGTCATAGAGATGTAAGTATGTTTACCTTTGAATATGAGAAACCACAAATTTTGATAGTCCTAGATTAAAACAAAACAACATATATGTGAAGCTAAATGAGTCATCCATAGCCAATGAAACTTATAAATAAATAAAACCTTAATATACTTAGCTTACCTTAATGTTGAGACAATGATAAGAAACATTATTAACACATACAATTTTCATGATGATGGAGGCATACCAAAAAATTGGCTTGAGTTTTGGCTCACAAATGTTGTATTCCATCAAACATTTATAACCGATTGAGGATGCAATTTACGACTTTTGGAAGTTCTTTTTTTTTTTTATAATTATTAGCAAATTTAATATATACATAAATATGTAGCACGGTTTTAATGTTTTATGACTTTTGAGCATTCTTTTCATTATTAGCAAATTTAATATAGACATAAGAGTAAAGTAAAGATAAATGAGATGTAAAAGGTTTGCTTTAAATTTTAATTAATTTGGTTGGGTTAAGTATTATGAAGAATTTCAATTAATTTATTACCATGTTCAATTAAGAAAATGAATTAAATAGGAAGAAAATGGTGGATGTTAAGTAATATGAAAAGTTTTAATTACTTATTAACATGTTTTATTAAAACAAAATAATTAAAACTTTAATTTTAATTATAAATTATGAAATTTTTATAACAAAATTTTCATTTAAAATGTCAATATTAATTATAAATTATGAAATTTTGAAGGGTTGCATATATTTGGGAAAATAGTACATTTAATATACAAAACTAATTTAAGAATAATGATAATATTAAAAGGTCAATGTTTAAAATTAGAGTGGTGTAAATTTTTATTTGTCGTTTAACCTTTTCTAATTTTAAAAGTTAAAAGGTCAAATGTTTAATGTACTATGATATTATTTCTCCTTAATATTTAAAACTTATATACTATTATTTTATAAGTTGTGTATATTAGTTTTTTGCTTAAAATATTCTAACAATAAACATTGAAATTTAAAATTTAGTATTGTATGAACTTTGATTTTGTTTTTTAATTGTTGTTTAAGTTATCTAGAAATTCAAGAGGTAAAAGTTTAATTTTTTTTACTTTTAAAATAAGAAATAATGAGGTGACTTGTTAGTATTCTAGTGGTGAAATAAGATACTTTTGGCTAACCTTTTTATTTTATTTATAGACTTATTAGTAAATTAACTAAACAAATGTGATATAATAAATTTTTAATCCATGTCACATTAATATGCCATGTCACATTAATATGCCATGTCACATTTAAACTTGCCATGTCATATTTAAATCTTGCCATGTCACATTTTTTTGCTAGCCTTTTAATTAGATTTTATAGATTTTATTTTTATCATGTATTTGAAATTAAATCTAAACAAGTAAAGGTATCATTCGACCTTTATTATTATAACTAATTCTCTTTTTCTCACCCAAACTCATCTTTTAATCGATCTTTTTTAAAATTTTATTCCTCGTGCAAACTATAATATGTTTGGCCATGTTCCAACGAGTGTCGGGTGTCCGAGTGTCGGACACGGTGTCGGACACGGGACGGCTAATTAGGAGGTCAGTGCTACCTAACTCATACCTGAAACCGATTGTGTAACCAACGACTTCCTCAGTTTGGAAATTTTTTCGATTTGATTCATGCTACCATTTTCTGTTTCTTCTTTTATGTGACAACTTGCAAAGTCGCTGGCAAACCCAGCGGATTAGTGTAAACCCAGCGGATTAGTGTAAAAATTTGAAAAAATAAAAATAAAGTGATAATGTGGACCCATTTGGAAGAAATAGTTTCAAATGGGCCCCAAATCGATAAATAGTTTGGAAAATAACACCATTTCGTCGAAAAGTTCGGCATTATGCCTTGTATAGTGTTTTCAAATTGTCCCAAAGTTTCTTGTGTTTATATAACATCACTTATTATACCTTGTCACTAGTGGGTTAGTTATAGGAGCTTTTGTAGAGGCTTGTAAGGTGCTTAATTCTGCTCACACACGCGCGCGTGCCCTACCCTGTTCCATGATTTGTGATGATTCGGGATTTGGTTGTGGAGGGTTGTGCCTATCTTTTGCGACAAAGTTGAGCTGTTGTTTTTTCTTTCTGTCTAGGTTCGTGCTAATAGCTCTCAGCCAACATGCTGAACATGCTGTTAGTGGGTGAGAGTCTCACTCCACGTTTTCAGCCCTTGACTACTGCGTTTCTGGAGCCAATTTTTGCCTCCTCCTCCTCCTGCTCTTGTTTATTATATATATATACCGCTAGGTTACACGGACACGGCTAAATTTTGGCCTCCGCGTGTCCGACACGGTGTCGGACACGGACACGCCAAGGACATGGCTCCAAAAGTGTCCGACACTCCAAAAACCGTGTCACCGGTTTTTTTTTAGAGCTAGGCGTGTCGGACACGGTTTATTTTTGTCGGACACGGTCCGTTTTGGTGGGACACGACAATTAACAAGAAAACCACAAAATCCCCAATTCATTTTAATTCAATCGGAAACCTAATTCATACTAAACAAAAACCTAATTCTAAACAAAAACCCAATTCGTCACTCGTCAGTTCCTCACCTGTCCTTGCCGGCCGCCGCCTCCTGTCCTCGTTGGAGTTCAGGTTATTAATTTCTTATTTGAAACTTGAAAGTAGATAGTGTATTATGGAGTGATTTAATTGAACATGTAGATCTTAATTCTTAATTGAAATTGAAGTATGTGAATGAATTTTAATTGAAAGTAGTAGACAGTAGTATATAATCTTAAATTCTTAATTGAAAGTATGAAGAAACAAGTAGTAGATAGTACACAGTAGTAGTATAATTTCAATTGAAAGTAGTAATATAATCGTAATTGATATTTGACAGCAGTAGGAGTGATGTGTGATTTGTGATTTGTGATTTGTGTATCATGATTTGTGATTTGTGAATGAATATATTGCTCCGTATTATTTTTGTGGTTTGTTGTCACTTTTATTCCAACAAAAACTAGTTCAACCTACTATATTATTTTTGTGATCGTTGTCACGACAGAATGTTACGTAAGACTTGAATGTTTATTTATGTTTTTTATTTACTTTGTAAGAGTTGAATGTTTATTTAAATTTCGATTGTAATTTGGACTTTCTATTTTTATAAACATATTTGATTTTGACGTGTAAGACATTAGTATTAGTTGTCATTTTATGACTTTGTTACCTTTAAATGACCAAAGTTTAGAGGTTAGTTGTAATGGACTTTAAATTCCCATTATTTTAATATGTATATGGACATTTTTTTGCCGTATCCCGTGTCCTAAAAAAATCAGAGTGTCGTGTCCCATGTCCGTGTCCGTTTTCGTGCAACCTAGATATACAGCACCTACGCTGCATGAAAAACACAACATTCATCTCCTCTCTCCGCTACATAGTGGGTTATGGGAGCCTTTTGTTGAGGCTTGTGAGGTGCTTAATTCAACTCACACGCGCGCTCGTGCCTGTGCCCGACCCTGTTCCATAATTCAGGATTTCGCTGCGGTGGGTTGTGCCTATCTTTTTGGGCCATATTTGATCTGTTGTTTTGCTTTCTGTCCAGGTTCGTGCTAATAGCTCTCAGTCAACATGTTGTTAGTGGGTGAGAGTCTCACTCCACGTTTTCAGCCCTTGACTGCTGCATTTCAAGAGCCAATTTTTTGCTCCTCCAACTACTCATGTTTGCTATATATATATATACAACACCTACACGACACAAAAAACACGTACATCAACATTCATCTCCTTTTTTCTCTTTTCTTCTCTTCTAAACATAATTTTAAGGTAAAGCTTGTGAAATTGTTCCAATTAGGGATGGCAACGGGCCGGATCTGGATCGGGTCCAGTAGGATCCTGATCCAGATCCGAATTGTATACCCTGGATCCAGATCCGATCCAGATCCAAGGGGTCCAAATATGTGAGATCCAGATCCGGATCCAACGTATCCAGGTCGAATCCGGGTTCGTTGCGGGTTCAAGCTTCTAGCCCCCACATTATAAAAAACAAAAAAAAACTCATGAGTCGTAACACTATTGATATCCATTTTTCGAAATACAATAAAAAGGAGAAGTAGCTAATAACGTGGCAATTACTTTCAACCAAATATTACAAGTAGTAATTATTATGACCAAATAATTCAAACACAAATCAAAAAACAAAATAACTAAAACATAAAACTTCATGCTTTTACTATGAAAACGGGTCCAGGGACGGATCTGGATCCTTCAGGGTCTGCGTAGATGGATCCAGATCCAGATCCGTTTTAAAAGTAGGGGATCCAGTTCCGACCCGGATTCAACGGGTCTGAAAAAATAGGATCCAGATCCGGTCCATCAGGGTCGGGTCTTACGGATCTGGACCGGATCCAGGATCCATTGTCATCCGTAGTTCCAATGCTCTCAGTCTCGAGCTAATGGCCGTGCCTGAGCGCAATAGTGTAAAATCCTTGGGGAATAACCGGTCGTTTGTGATCGCCACCGCCGTGAAATAGTTTTCAAAGTAGTGACTCTCTTACCATAGCACCACAAATTTCGGTTCTTTATTTCTCTTTTTCATTGTTACTGCATTTTGAGATAACACAGGGGTGAACATAATCGAATTGGTGTTTTAGATTCTTAATCTTTATTACGCCGTAAGTGATTTTTTGTTTTATTGAATTGCAGTAATATTCTCTTCCCTCTTTATCCAACTAATTCTTCAATACATATTACCATCTTCATCTTTATTGTCTATTAATTCCACTCCCACTTTTTAGCGCAAATCAGTTGTAGGAATTATAAACTTATATGATCGAAAATATCCTTAATCAAAACATCATGCATATACATTGTCCTAAGTCAGTTAGATTCTCATATTAGTGCTCTTTGGATTCCTCAATCACAACAAACGGAAGGGGTTTCTTAGAGCATCTACAATGGTAAACTAGTTGCTACTAGCTTACCTTAGTCAATTAGGATTTTCAAGCTACAATATTTTTAAGTTATAAACTACTACAATGGTAAGCTATTAGTGTTGTGTCTTAGGTAGACCCATATGTCAACTAATTTTCATATTACCCTTTTAATTTAATACATTTACTTATTTTACGTAAAAAATAAAAGTTAAAAACAAACTCTTATTTCTACGTGTGTAATTTTAGCTGGGTAGATTTATTTTGTAGGACCATTTGAGCTACTAGCTCAATGGAATGGAGTTAGTAGCTCATTTTAAGCTACTTCAAAAAAATTGCTTCAATGGTCAAACTACTTGTTTGAAGACTTTTTTATTTGTTAGCAAGTTTTTTTTATGAATCATTGGAGATGCTCTTAGAAGACTGTAACAATCACCTAGATATCTCATAATTAATGACATTCAATCAGGTAGTTAATGACAATAAACGAATAGTTAAGTGTAGATTTTATTGTGCAATTAATTGTTACTTCTTCCCTTTTTAAATAATTGACGTTTTTAGTTTATGAGGTGAGTGGTAAGTTTTTGAATTCAATTTCTATAAAAAATTGGTTGGAAAATTATAAAACTTACACCATAAAATTCTTTACGAATAGAGCTCTAATATGAGTATACAGTTCAATATATTTAGTTATATATTTTGAGAGATATTTAAGAGATAATTAAATATATCGAAAAATAATAACGACAATAAAAATAGAGGGAGTATATTCTAACAACTAGAATTTATGGAAAAAATAATTTAGACCAAAAGCAAAATGCCGCACACATGTCACAAACACGAGCCGGGCAAACGATACAACACGCTCATGAAGAGACCATAGTATTTCCTCTATAGTCGAGTTAACACTAGATAATGCACAGTCATATATAGAGATAAAATCCCTCCACTATTCTTTCGATGTAAACTAACAATATCACATTTTTAGTTTGGAGCAACGCCATACTCCAACTAGAACCACCCTCTAGTCATGTACCATTCACCATCACACACCTATGTTTTTCCTTTGGCCATCGAGCCCTCGTCCCCTCACTCCTGCCTCTCTTGCCCAAATTGGGCTTAATCGACCGGAACTAATCATCCCCAACATTCTCCTCATTCTCGTACTTGAAACCTCGCCTTCTATCATTGTATTTGTCACAGTCTTCTTCAAATCTCTCAACATCGGACTTTCTCTCCGACCGTCCATCTTGCAGAGGAATATTGAGAACCCAATGATGCGTGTCTTTTATATAGACTTTTGTTATATATTTAACGCGTATTTCTATACAATTATCATAGTTTTTAGCTATATTTTTCCCTGAATAGATTGTCTTGTGTTTGTCTTGTTATTTGTGCAAGAACGACCCAAAAGTAGCGAAAACCAGACCCAGAACCGTCCCTTGAGCATGCATATAGGAGATAGAAGATTTTGGAGCAGAAATATCGTCACCTCGGGAAACGTGAAGCCATTTTGGAAGCTAATATCACGTTTAGAGTAGCTGAGCATTGCAGGAATAGTCGATCGAGTACTTTGTACTCGATCGAGAGAACTTTGGAAGCAAAAGTGGTCGATCGAGTAGGCTGTGGATGTAGAAATGGTCGATCGAGTAGATTATAGACAAAAGCAGTCGATCGAGTAGTTTTATAGTCGATCGAGAGGATTGCTGCGGAAACTAGTAAAGATACTCGATCGAGTCACTTTCGCCGGACAGAATAAAGATTGAGTTTTAGAATTTGTATCTTATTAGATTTTCTTTAGTTTCCGAATTTCGTTCAAATAAAGATTATTTTCTCCTATATAAGGAGAAATTTTTTTTTTTGGTAAAGTGAAGAGGGAATGCCCCAAAAAGAGATACAAAACGGAAACAGAAAGCAAGCAAAAAAACAGACGAAAAAAGAACCAACTAAAAACAGACCCACAAAAACACAGAAAAAGACGAACGAAACTAGAACGCAGGAACAGGCCACGGCACCAGCCTAGGCCAAGCAACCCCACTCCAATCTTACTGCGCCAAGATTACCAGATGGTTCGGTACATTCGCCATATCATAACGGATCACCTGTTGAGCTTGAGTAACCCCGGAATTAGCCAACCAATCCGCACACTTGTTCGCTTCTCGATAAACATGATGTATCTCAATTTGCACTTGTGTGTCTCGAATAAAGGCTTGGCATATCTTTACCATATGAATATGAGTTGTTGGCACAGATGGTACTGATTCCATAAAATTTATCACCGTCTTAGAGTCCGTCTGAATGATAATTCTCTCGAACTGTTTTTCCATTGCAATCATGAGCCCCCACTTCAACACCATAAGTTCTGCTCGTGTGACCGTAGCTATACCCAATCGCTCTGCAAAAGCCTCGATTATCTGTCCTCTAGAGTTTCTGAAAACTCCCCCCGCCCCGGCTAGGCCTTGGTTCCCTTTGGATGCTCCGTCAATGTTTAACGTAACCCATGCTTCCGGTGGAGCCAACCATCAGACGAAAATTTCTTTCCGTTTTGGAAGCTGATGCAAATCTGAAAAGGCATGTTCATGTGCTTGTCGGATTTCCTGCAAACGGAGCATTAAAAAAGATTTTTTGTTTTCTACTATGTCTTCCAACCGACCAAAAGCCCGGCAATTTCGCCATCTCCATATTCACCAAACAACAACCGCGAAATGAGTTTCCCAGTTTTCCATCTCGACTTTGCTCCCTTCTAAATTCGTTGTTACCCATTCTCTGATAGAATTCGAGCTATAGAACCATTGATGTCGAGCAATTGGAAAGAGAGACCATACCTTTCGAGCTTCCCGGCAATCGCGCAACAAGTGTAACGATGATTCCTCTGTTCCCGCACATATACCACAGCACGGGTCATCAGTTAGTCCCCGACGGTGACGGTTAACGTTGGACATAATTCGATCATGTAGCAGTAGCCATAGGAAAACCTGGATTCGTTGCGGAGCCTAGGTTTTCCAAGGTAGCTTCCAAAACACTTCGCCATGCTCAATACTCTCGTTTCGAAGCATTTTGATTGCGGATTTGATTGTGAAAAATCCAGAGGACGTTGCTGTCCAATAAAGTTCATCAGCTTTGTCATTCCCTTCTAATACCTCAAAAGAAGCTATAGTTTGTATGACGTTGTCTGGGAGGTATTCCGCGAATTCCGACCACTGCCATCCCGTATTCACATCCCACATATCTTCCACTAAACAAGAGCTTATGTTATCTGGTATGGGCGCAATAGCCTCCTCTTCTAATGTCTTATTGGTAGCCCATTAGTCTCTCCAAAATAGAGTGCCTCTTCCGTTACCGATCGAATTTTTTAGCCCCTGCTTTAGAAGGCCCACCGCATCAACAACCCCTTTCCAGAGATTTGAACTCGCTTGCTTAGCCGTAAACATCTCCCGATCACATCTGTCTTTACAGTATTTGAACCGTAAAACTCTAGCCCATAAGGCATTTGGGTCGGATAATATACGCCATCCGATCTAAGCCATGAAGGCTGTATTTACATGACGCATAGACCGCAGACCGAGGCCTCCATTCTCCTTCGCCTTCGTTACATTTTCCCACGACACAAGGCTCATCTTCCTGCTATCGTCATCACCGCCCCATAGAAACCGACGTGATTTTTTATCAAGTTCGTCGCATAGATTTCGAGGCAGTTTTGTTGTTTGCATTGCATATGACGGAACCGAATTCAAAGCGGATTGTATCAATGTCGCTCGGCCAGCCAAAGATAACGTTTTCGTTTTCCATCCTGTCAAACGCTTATCCACCTTCCGGGCAATAAAATCAAAAGTTTCTTTTGTCACCCATCCATTTATAGTCGGCATTCCCAAGTACATGCCCAAGTCTTCAGTTTTCGCGAACCCGAGTGTCTGAACAATCTCATGTTCATCGAAATCATTCACATTTGGCGAGAAAAAAACCCGAGATTTCGAAAGACTTACACGTTGTCCCGAGGCTGAACAAAACGAGTCTAAGCATTTTTTTATGACCATCGCTTGTTCCCTTGAAGCTTCACCAAAGAGAATGATGTCGTCCGCAAAGAAAAGGTGACTAAGAATAAGGCTGTAACGACTAGTTGGAAACCCTTTCCACCGTTTTTGTCGATGTTCTTGTTCAATTAAATGGCTTAACTTCTCCATACAGATGGTGAAAATATATGGGGTTTGCGGGTCCCCTTGTCTTATACCGCGAGTAGGGGCAAACGTCTCTGTTTTTTCACCGTTCCATAAAATATAAGGAGAGATAATTAGGTAGTTTTATATATCAATTTTCAGTATTGGTTTTAGAGACGCCTTAAAGCATTAGTTACGTTCTTAATTGCAGTCTGCGGATAGCAAATTTTGTAATCTTTCTTCCCTTCCCTTTATTTTAATAGTTAATCTTTCAGTTCTTGTCTTCAATTCTTGTCTTTCAATTCTCGTCTTTAAATTCTTGTCTAGTTACAGTTACTTTAGTTTTACCTTCGTAATTTATTACCTTTATCTTTACAACATGTTTACCTTAATTTATATTATTGTTATTAATTTTCCATCACTACAAAAAAAGGCGCGGTATTGATCGACGGATTTTTTAATCCGTCAAAATTTTCGCTAAACTGACACGTTGTGACGGTTTCTCTGTCAGAAATTATTTCTGAAGGAAAAACCGTCTGTATCCGTCATTATAAAATGGCGCGTCCATGAAAAGATAAACCGCAAATTTATGTGAAGGAAATTCTGACGGTTTCTCCGTCACAAACTCTTGGTCAAACAGGGTGAAACACGATGTAAGTTATTTGACTGAAATTTTTTAATTTTTTTATTTTTTGACGGAATTTCCGTCAGTAAAGCTGTCTTCTGACGGAAAAACCGTCAGTAAATTTGAAAAAGCAATCGACATGTTCTGAAAAGCGAGTCAACTTCACTGACTGTTTTTTCCGTCAGAAGACAGCTTTACTGACGAAAATTCCGTCAGAAAACCGTGTTTTAATTTTCCTGACGGTTTTTCCGTCAGGATTATATTTTAAAGTTTCTATTTTCCTCCCTGACGTTCACTCTTACCAGATCCAGAAAATATAGGAGATTGGTCGAAACATTGTTATATTTGAGTCTAACTAGGCCAAGTATATCATATCCAGTACAATACCCGAGTCAATTTTTGATACAGCCTACAGTTTCACATCTACAAGCAACTTTATATGTCGTCAGATACTTAAAGCATTGTGCAAACACATGATTATTCTATTTTGTAGAGCGTGGCCTAAACCTATGTGCTTACTTTGGTGCAGATTGAGGAACATGTGCATTAAATAGTATATCACTATTGGGTTATTGTGTTAGTAAGAGATTTCATAAGCAGAATAAAGATGTATGTCATACACAATAAGTGAGATAGTACTCAAGGATTTGAATGTCATAGTTCCCGCACCTATCAACCCTTATCGTGACAATAAAGCAGCTGAACACATAACTCTTAATCCGTTGTTCCATGAGAGGACAATACACTTGGAGATCATAATCTACTGTTATGTAAGACAAAGGATACAAGAAGCTAAGGTTAATCATACCAGTTCACGTAAAATCTAGTCTACGGCTTGCAGACTTGATGACAAAGCCTTTAGGAGGACAACAACATTGTTTCTTCCAAGGAAGATTGGGTTTACAGTTTTTAGTGATTTTAACTTGAAAGGGGTGTGTAGAGATATAGAGATTGTTCAAGCTACTAATCACCATTGAGGAATGAAGGCACCATACACGGATTGCTGAAGTGTCAATGTGTTAGTTAGAATTTGTGTTAGTTGATAACCAATTGTATATATAGTTTAAAACACACCCTTTTTGTTCTTCATCAAGCTTAGGGAGATCATCAATGGAGGTTAAGGTAACTTTACATATAGTACTTGTATAGTTGTGTATATAAGATGACTCTATCATGTATTGTATAACAATCTTATTTCTCTATGTTTTTAATAAATTAAACATCAAACCTAATGTCTCATAAATTTGTAAATCACCTATAGTTTTTTTTGGTTCAACAAATCGCGCGCTTAGTCGCACTATAATAGAGAAGGGGGATTATTTTTGGTACTAAAACGACGGTATCAGCGACCTAATTACATTTGCAAATTAACAAAAGTTATCTATGGTCTTAAACAAGCTCCTCGAGCTTGGTACAATGAGTTAAAATCATATTTTGTTTCATATGGTTTTACCCAATCTATCTCTGACCCCTCACTTTTTCTATACAACAAAGCTTCCTGTATCATTTACCTATTAGTCTATGTCGACGATATCATCGTCACCGGACCACCTTCTACCAATCTTACCAATTTTTTCACGGCCTTCTCACATCGGTTCTCCTTGAAGGACTTGGGATTTCCGTCATATTTTCTAGGTATTGAAATCACACCCACCCACACACGCTTATCCCTTACCCAAACCAAGTATACCCATGACCTTCTCCTACACGCCCACATGCTGGACTGTAAGCCCACCACGACACCTATGACATCATATCCTCCCCTAACACGTACTGGTGGCCAACCCATACCCAAACCATCCACCTATCGAACAATTATTGGAAGTCTCCTATATCTATCCCTCACGTGCCCTGATATAGCTTATAGTGTAAACAGATTAGCCCAATTTCTCCAAATCCCACACGATGTCCACTGGCTTTCCTTAAAACGACTCCTTCGTTATCTCAAAGGTTCTCTCCATGTGGGTATTCTCTTGCACCAAGACAATCCCATGACTCTACACTCTTTTTGTGACGCCGGGCTGGTGACAGAGAGGATTGTGTCTCAACAACAGGTTACATCATTTACTTAGGACGAAACCGATTTCTTGGTCCTCTAAGAACAACACTCATTAGCTCTCTCAACTACCGAAGCGGAGTTCCGCGCTGTGGCAGACACCACACTAGAACTACTATGGATTCGTGCTCGTCTTACTGAATTAAAATATGCAATCCACTCACCAACAATTGTGTTTTGTGATAACCTCGGAGCTACTCAATACGCATCAAATCCGGTTTTTCACTCTCGAATGAAACATGTAACCCTTGCTTTTCATTTTGTCCGTGAACAGGTAAATAAGGGACTTTTACGTATGCAGCACATTGCTTCTAATGATCAACTTGGTGATGTCCTCACTAAGCCATCGCCTCGCCAACGTTTTTTATCTATTTTTCACAAACTCGATCTATCCTACAGAAAGTCCGACTTGAAGGAGCATATTGAAGATATTAAATCTGATTAATAATATTCTCAGAATATTATTAATCAGATTTAATATCTTCAATAATTCTAACCTAAAAGGGGTGTGTAGAGATATAGAGATTGTTCAGACTGCTAATCACCATTGAGGAATGAAGGCATCACACACGGATTGCTGAAGTGTCAATGTGTTAGTTAGAATTTGTGTTATTAGTTGATAACCAATAATTGTATATATTGTTTGAAACACACCCTCTTTGTTCTTCATCAAGTTTAGGGAGATCATCAATGGAGGTTAAGGTAACTTTACATATAGTACTTTGTATAGTTGTGTATATAAGATGACTATTTTGTATTGTATAACAATCTTATTTCTCTACGTTTTTAATAAATTAAACAGGAAACCTAATGTCTCAAAAAGGTGTAAGGCCCTGTTCTTTCTGGCTTATTTTCAGCTCGTTTCAGTTCAGCTCAGCTCTATTCAGTTCACTTCGGTTCAGTTCAGCTCAATTCAGTTCAGCTCAGCTTCATTCAGTTCAGTTCAGTTCAGTTCAGTTCAGTTCAGCTCAGCTCAGCTCAGCTCAGCTTCGTTTAATTCATTTCAGTTTAGTTTGACTCGACTTTATTAATTAAGTACATCCCACATTATTATTATTATTATTATTATTAATATTGTTGTTGTTGTTGTTTTTGTTATTATTATTATTATTATTACTATTATTATATTTATTTATTTATTTATTATTCTATTTATTATTATTAATTAATAATTTTTATTATGATTATTACTGTAAAAAAATTAATAATTCTTTTTTTTTCAATTTCTTTTCGAACTTTGCCCATTAATTTCTTCAGTTCTTTATCATCCATGTTTGAATCTGTTCTTCCTTGAATACTTTGATGTTGTATAACTGGAATACCAAGTTTATGCATCCGAATGAAATTATGAAGTGTAAAAGCGGATACGATAATTGACATTTGATGTTTCGTTGTCATTTGTGGCATGTTTTTTAACACCTTCCACCTTCTCTTCAGCTGACCAAACATCATTTCAACCGTCATCCTCAAAGATGAATGTCGATAATTAAAATGTTCAAATATTCCGCTAGGAGGTGCATGCTTATATTCAGGCACATGGTTTCTTACGTTTGGATGGCTAATAGGAGACAAATACCCAAGTGTATTCGGGTATCCCGAATCCACCAAATAATATTTACCTATAAATGTTTATATATAAAAATAATTAATGTTTAGATAATAAAAAAAATGCACTATGATGATAGATAAACTGGATTAACTTCTCTCTCTAAAAAAAATAGAGAGCATTTTCTCTCAACCCTGAGAGCTTTTTTACAAAATTATCACAAAAAAAACAACTAAATTTACAAAAAATTTCATTTTTATCTTCTTTACAATCAATAATCAGAAACCAAAGTTTAAAGTCCATCCTATCGTTCGTTTTCAGTAATCATTGAAGATTGAGGGCTGGATGATTGTTGCTTTTGGAAGTGGATAAAGAAACGCTTTGGGAATTGTTGTTTTTGGGTATAATTATTACTAAAATTGGTAACGATTGGTGAAATACTGACATGCACGGGTTCCGATTATCTGAAGATTGAGTTTTGGGGCTTTGCATGCGTGTGTGGCTTTGAGCCTATTGGGATTAGGGATAGGGTTAGTGTAATAATGTCTTTTTGAAGGCTGTTTATTGGGGGTTAGAACTTTTTCTATAATCCAAGCGTTTTTGAAGTGGTTTTGTCAGACGAAGGGGAAGAGGTTTTAGGGTTGTGTTAGGTTTTTTAGTTCCCTATTTAAGGCAGAGATTATGAAGGGTTCTCATCCATCCAAATATCGTTATTCAAACAGAAAACAACTTAATAATCATAAACAACCTGATATCGTTTTTCCTGAAGAGAAGTCCTTGGAGAGTATGGAGTTTGAGAACCAGTTTGGGAGATATGGCTTTGGGGGGGAGGATCAGAATGGGTTTCCTAATGAGGGGGTTCATGGTCATGAGCAAGTTCATCAACATCATGAGGGTGCTGCTTTTCAACCTATGAATCTTGAACATGCAAATATCTGGAGGTATCCGAGGACGGGCCCAGTGATGAATGTGGAACCTGGACATTTGGGGAGGTCGAGGGAATACTGGGGTAATTGTGTCCTGGGTTTTCTTGTTGATTATCGAATGTTTGAGGCTGAGTTAGTGGAGGATGTTATTGAAAAGAAATGGGAGACTAGGAGAAGTATAGCTGTGTCACGGATGGGTGAATTGTACATCCTGCACTGTGAAGATGTGCGCGACATGGAAGGCTTACTGGCTAGAACTACTGCTACTATTGATGGGGCTGTTATGGTGTTTGCCAAGTGGTATCCTGATATGATACTTAGGACAGTTCGTTTTCCTTTTGCTGAGGTGTGGGTTAGGGTTTGTGGACTCCCGTTTGAGTATCTTACGGAGCATGTGGCACATATAGCTGGGAAACTTGTTAGCCACCTGTATTACGTTCAACACTTTGAAGGTATTCCTGAAAATGACTTTCTTCGTCTTAAGGTTTGTATTCGTCTTAATCAGCCTTTGGTACCTGGTTTTTTCTTAGCCTTAGATGATGGTCATTTGCTGTGGGTACAGTTTAGATATGAGGACATTTTTAAATATTGTGTTAAATGTGGTAAGATTGGACACACGGGGGCTCAATGTAGGGAGAGCATGATGACTATTGTTTCTGATATAACTGGAATGCTGAATAGGTCAGTAGAGAAGGGTTTTGTGGTTTAACAGGCTACTAGCAATCATACCATGTTTAACATGGATTTGAGGGCCACACCTTCTACAACAAGATATGTGAGCTCTAGAGTAAGGCTAGGTCTGAGAAGGGATGTTAGGAGGGGGAGGGAATCACCAGAAAGAGTGGTTGATTTTCACCTTGGTATTACACCAGGTGGAAGAGTTTACCCAGGGATGAGTTTTACTGTCACTGCACAGCCTTTTGCAGGCCCTGTGGTGTTCAATCTGAGAGAACAGGTGGGAAATGGTGGTATGGATGCTGGGGTAAGGGTTGCTGCTGGTGGAGAAGGTGATGAGGGACACGAGGCTGGTAATGGTAATGCTGGGGCTGTGAATGGTTCTAATGGAGTGGGTTCTGGTTTTCAACAAGGCTTTCAGGGGTTTGGGGGAGGTCTTGGGTCTGGTTCTGGTGGGGTGGAAGCTCAGGTTATGGAGGGTGTATTACAAGAACAGTTTGGAATGCAGGAAATGGAGATTGAAACACTTTCTCGGGGGCAGGGACAAGGTAATTCCGGGGAGGAAATGGGGGGGCTGATCTGAGGAGAGTTAGGAGTGGGGATACTGAGATGGAAGGAGTAAATGAGCAGCAGGAACAATATCATAGTGCAGAGGAGGAATTTGGTGGCCATAGTGGACAGCAGAATAGACAGGAGGATGCTATGAGACAGCTGAGAGAGAGTGACCCCTATCTTCTTTATGCATCACAGGGTTCTTTGAGTGGTCTGGTGGATAGGGATCAAAGGATACAAGAAGCTATCCTTTCAAGGGTAGAAGGGGATCCTGAATGGGCTATGATGGATGATGAATACAGGGGGTTTAATCAAACTTTTGAGCCACTAGAAAATGGACTACCCATTGTTTATCACTTTCCTGATGGTCACTTCAGAATGGGAGATGTAGGGAGTGATGAGGTTAATGCTGTGGATGAGGAGGGTGGTGAGGAGATTAGGGGAAATGAGGTCATAGTCATTAGTGATGGGGAGGATTCCCAGGATTCTCAGGAGTCTGATCACTACCCTTACCATCTTTATAATCCAGCTGAGGAATTGCCTTCGGATTTTTCTGAATTTCATCATAGTTCTGCTATTGTTATCTCCTCTGATGAGGAAGCTGAGATTGGAAGTGGAGTGGAAACAAGATTGCAGCTGGGGACTGGAGGTATGGGTGAAGAGGAGGTTAAGGTGAGGGTGGTTAAGGAGGAAGGTAATAACATGGTTCCTGTTGGTGTCCCAGATGCTCTGATAAGGAAGGGAAAAGAACTGGATGATGGTTTGGCTAGGCTGGAGAGGGTTGTGGACCAGATTAAGCGTGCTACTGAAGAAGCAATTGAAAAAGGCAAGCAGGTAGTGAGGGAGCTGAAGAAGGCTTGATGGGGACTGGTGTTGATCTGGAAGCTGTGCAGAATGAGGGAGTGCGTCTGTTTGATGTTCCGCGAGTGGGTGCTCTTTCTACACTGATTGCAAATATTGATCCACTAAACAACTCAGATGGGACAATGGGAATGATTGATATTTATCATAAGGATACTATGGGGGAAGAGTTCAAAGAGGAATTGAGGAGGGCTAGGAAAAGGAAATGTTGTACACAGCTTGACAATGTTAAGGTGCCTGAGGAGGAGTTGCAGACTTTGGAAAGGGCTAAGGAGTTTTTAGGGAAAATGGCAAAGAAATTGTGTCTGGGTGTTGGAGTACAAGGAGGGGAACAGAGGAGGGCTTTGCTGGTTGGTGAAGGGAGTGGGGCTGTGGGGAAGAATGCTAATGAACAGAAGGGGAAGGAGAAGGTTGTTGGAGCTGGGTTTGTGGTCAGCATTAATGACTCTGATATGGAGGAGTCCTCGGATTCGTCTATAGAGGACAACTTGAAGGGCTTTGAGGAGGTTGGGCCTACACAACCTCCTAAGGAGCCATGAACGGTTTGGTTTGAAATTGTAGGGGCCTTAATAATACGCCCTCCCCTACAATTCCTAAGTTAAGAGCGATTCTAAATAAGAAGTACTTTGATTTTCTTTTTCTAGCTGAAACGAAATGTAATGGTTGTAATATGGTTAGGTTTTTTTGGTCATGGGGTTTTGATGTTTCTGTTGGGGTGGATCCCAATGGTGCTTCGGGGGGTTTATGGGTTGGTTGGAAGAGGGGTGTCAACATGAGCCTCCATTTTGCTTGTAATCGTTATCTTATTGTGTTAGTAGAAGTGAATTATGGTCGGAGTTGGTATTATGTGTTTTTCTATGGTGATCCGTGTGTGTATAAACGACAACAAGTCTTTGATGAACTTGAAGAAAGTCTTAGGAGTTTAGTGTATCCTTACATTATTGTGGGGGATTTCAATCAAGTCGAGTTTACTTGGGAGAAATGTAGTAGTAATCAAGGATTAATTCCGGGTGCAAGGTTTTTTTCGGAGTGGAAAATTAGGAATGAGCTCTTGGATATTCCATTTAAAGGTCCTAAATTCACATGGTGTAACAATAGGCAAGGTATGGCTAGGGTGTATGAGAGGCTTGATAAGGCTATGGGCTCGAGGGATTGGTTGGAATTGTTTCCGGACACGGGGGTGCAACATTACCCTATTCAACTTTCTGACCATGCTCCTTTAGAACTTAATCTAATGTTGACGAAAGAAAAGCTAAAAAGACCGTATAAGGTAGACGTGTGGGCTTTGGAGTTTGAGGAATGTATTGCCACTCTTAAGGAAAAATGGAGTATTGCTATTAATGGGTCCCATTCTTTCAGGCTGTTGAAAAAAATGGGAATTCTACGGCAAGAGATTAGGAAATGGAGTCGAGATAAGAAAGAAGGATGGTCAGGGAAGTGGGATGAATTTGATAGAAAGCTTGAAGAAGGCATGGAGGAGGCGATTTTGACTGGAAGTGCTGATAGGTATGATAAGGTACATCAAGATTTGAAGGAGTTTGCGAGTGCAAAGGCGGTTTACTGGCAACAAAGAGCAAAGGTTAAATGGGCAAAGGAGGGAGATATTTGTACGAAATATTTTTTTAATTGGGCTAAAGGTAGGGCTGGCAGGAATTTTGTTGTTGGTATAAAAAGGGATGACGGTTCGTGGGAGTATGAGAGGCAGGGTATTGGGGAGGAATTTCAAAAACACTTTCAATCTATCTTTGAAGTCGGAGTTGGAGATAGATTGGAGAATAGAGGTGGGAGTATGGGGGTTGGAGATGAGCTTCGGGACTTTCTTGCAAGTATGGACGTTAGGGTTAAGGAGACAGATTTTACTAAGTTAAATAAACCTTTTACGAAAAAAGAAGTGAGGAAAGCGGTCTTTCAGATGGGTCCTCTTAAGTCTCCTGGCCCGGATGGAGTTCCAGCTCAAGCTCTTCATAAATGCTGGTTCTTTATTAAGGATGACTTCACGAAGGCGGCTCTTTCAGTTCTCAACACAGGTAGGGTTCTCAAGGAATTCAATCGGACTTTTATTGCTCTGGTGCCGAAGTGTCAAAATCCTGAGGGGGTAAGTGATTTTCGGCCTATTAGTCTTTGCAATGTTATTATGCGGGTTATTTCGAAATGCGTTGCTAATAGGCTAGCCAAAGTTATGGCATATCTTGTGGAACGTTTTCAAGGGGCTTTCATTGCCGGGAGGAACATTAGTGATAATATCCTAATCGCTAATGAAGCCATTTTTCATATCAATAGTCAGAAGGTGGGGAAGAAGGGGAGATTTGCTCTAAAGGTTGATATGAGTAAGGCATATGATAGGATGAAATGGGATTTTGTTGAAGCGGTTATGCGCCATGTAGGTTTTCCGGAGATGCTTATAAGAGTGATCTTAGGGAGTGTCAGTTCTGTATCCTATGAAATCCTTTTGAATGGGGCTCCACTCCCGCAATTTAAGCCGAAGTGTGGACTCAGGCAGGGGGACCCGTTATCACCTTACCTTTTTGTTTTATGCATGGAAACTCTTTCGAGGAACATCTGTCGGGAGCAGGAAAGAGGAATTTTATGGGGTATTCCGCTTGCCCCTGGTGTGGAGAGGTTATCGCATCTTTTGTTTGCAGATGACGCAGTGTTTTTCTTGGAAGATAGACTTGATGCTTCGTATAACCTGATGCGGTTGATTGATAGATTTTGCTCTTTGTCAGGTCAGCAACTTAATGAAAGTAAGTCTGGGCTCATCTTTAGTCCAAATATGACTCTGAGTAGGATTCAATGTACGCTTAGGATTTGTAGGGTGGCTAGAAATAGGGGTTTTGGGAAGTATTTGGGTATACCGACTGACTTACAAGGATCTAAGAGGAACCTTTTCAAAGGTTTGATAGAGAATGTATAGAGGAGGGCGTCGTCTTGGCATGGAGTCCTTTTGGCACCATCGGGCAGGCTTACTTTGATTAATTCCATTCTGTCCACCATTTCTAATTATTTTCTATCGGTGTTCAGAATACCGGTAAGTGTGGCTAGGAAAATCAATTCCCTTTTGTCACAATTTTGGTGGGCTGGATGTAAATCAGGTAAGTCTCTGCATTGGTGTAGTATGAATTTCCTGGGTTTACCTAAAAGTAGTGGTGGGGTTGGTATTAGAAACATAGAGGTGCTAAATAAAGCTTTGTTGGCTAAACAGGCTTGGAGGGTTGTCAAGGGGGAGTCAACGTTTTTTGGGGAGGTTTTCCGTAGTCTCTTGCGGGTTAACTTTAGTACGGAAATGGGGATCATGGTTAAGGAGCAGGGATCCATGTCTTGGGGGAGACGTAGTATTATTTTTGGTTTTCGGGCAATTAGGGATTGGGTGGCTTGGAAACCAGGGGTTAAATCAAAGTTGAATGTGTGGACAAATAGATGGGTTGGAGCTGATCGTCCGGAACCTAATGTGGATATTATGGGTAGGGAATATGGTTTTTTAAAGGATGTGGTGATTGGGGACCTTTTTTCTGAGTTTAAGGATTGGGATAGGGATAAATTACGGTTCCTTTTTGATGAGGAAACTGTACGCAAAGTCCTGACTATTCCAGTAAGTGCGACGAAATTGGTGGATAAAATTATCTGGCCGTACACCAAGTGTGGTGAGTATTCTGTAAAAAGTGGGTATGGTATCCTATTTCGTGAGCTTTTTAACCTGAAGAAGACTAACTCTGATGAACATAGGATTACTGAGAGGGGTAAAATCTTCTGTAAGACAAAACTCTGGAGGCTTAAAATTCCGCGAGCATGGAAGGTTTTTCTCTGGAAGGTTACTACTAATACGCTGCCGCTGGGGGGGGGGAATTTAAAAGACGAGGTATTGGTCTGACGACTGGGTGGGATTGTCATTTATGTAAAGATTGGGGTGGAGGAGAAATGGAATCTGTGGAGCATCTGTTTCGGGAGTGCCAATTCGTGCAAACATTATGGGTATCTTCAAGCTTGGGTATTAGGTCAGGACAATTGGGCAGCATAAGTATGGGGGATTGGGTGGGAGAATGGATTTCCTACTTTATGGGGATGCAAGAGCCTAGAGAGTATATTGTTAAGTTTGTAGCCCTGCTTTGGTGTATTTGGTTGATGCGTAATAGGATTATCTTTCAGAATGAGGTGATTACTGTGGAAGGTTTCTTTAGGGTTTACGACTCTTTGGTTGACGTGGCGTTAAAGGCTAATGAGGAAAAGGCGAAAAGAGGGGGGAGTAGTGATGGAAGGGGGAACCATGGGAATGGGGATGAAGACGCTAGAACAAAGATAAGGAATTCAAAACCTTTTTTTTTGGTTGGAAATGGAGAGACGTGCCTTGGAAAAAGAATAAAAGTGGATGCTAGTTGGAAGGAAGGGATGGAGGCGGGGGTGGGATGGGTGGTGCTCGATGAATCGGGACATGTTTGTTGCCAGGAAAGTAGGAAAATCTTTGCTGCTAACCCCCTTCAGGCAGAGATCTATGGGATTAAGTGTGCTATTCAATGGGCTAGTGAGCATAGTGAAAGGCATGCGGAGATTTTATCGGACTGCTTATGTGGGGTTTTGCAGGTGGTGGGCTTGGAGAAGCGGAGCTTTTTGATTGAGGATAACGTGGAAGATATTCAGGCTTTATTATCGACGTTTCACTGTTTAAGTATTAGTTATATTCCTAGGGCGCTAAATAGTTTGGCTCATGACCAAGCTAAAAGGGCGCTTATAATGTAGTTTTTTTTCTGTTTTTTTTGTTTAATGTTTCGAGTTCCAAAAAAAAAAAAAAAAAAAGATAATAAAAAAAATTTAATACATGCCACATTTACCACATTTAGACGTAAAATATTTAGATAATAAAAAAAAATTATGTTAATTATTAGACGTAAAATATTCAAATGTTGTTTTTGTTAATTTTAAAACACAAGAAAATAAAAAAGCAAAGTCCATTAGAGTTACTACAAAAAAAAAATACTTAAAAATTAATATTTTTTTAATATAGTTGTTTTTTAAAAAATCGCAAATTTGTATTAATCAGACATTTTTTTTATATTATTATTATTATTATTATTATTATTATTATTTAGTATACTTTAATTAAACTTAAATTATTTCTATTAATTTCAGCTTCGTTCAGCTCAGTTCAGTTCAGCTTGATTAAATTCAGTTCAGTTCAGTTCAGCTCAGCTCGATTCAGTTCAGCTCAGCTTAGTTCAGTTCAGTTCAGCTCAGCTCAGCTCGATTCAGCTCAGCTCAGTTCAGTTCAGTTCAGTTCAGCTCAGCCTCATTCAGTTCAGCTCAGTTCAGTTCAGCTCTAAAAAGCCACAAAAAAACAGGGCCTAAGGCCCTGTTCTTTCTGGCTTATTTTCAGCTCGTTTCAGTTCAGCTCAGCTCTATTCAGTTCAGTTCAGCTCAGCTCAGTTCAGTTCAGCTCAGCTCTATTCAGTTCAGTTCAGCTCAGTTCAGTTCAGCTCAGCTTCATTGATCAGTTCAGTTCAGTTCAGTTCAGCTCAGCTTTATTTAATTCATTTCAGTTCAGTTCAGTTCAGTTCAGCTCGACTTTATTAAGTACATCCCACATTATTATTATTATTATTATTATTATTATTATTATTATTATTATTATTATTATTATATTTATTTATTTATTATTCCATTTATTATTATTAACTAATAATTCTTATTATGATTATTATTGTTATCATCTTTATGTGCTTCATCTTCGAGGTCATTATGGACACCAATATTACACCCTTTTTTTTCAATTTTTTTTCAAACTTTGTCCATGAATTTCTTCCGTTCTTAATCATCCATGTTTGAATCCGTTCTTCCTTTAATACTTTGATGGTGTATTACTGGAATACCAGTTTTATGCATCCGAATGAAATTATGAAGTGTAAAAGCGTATACGATAACTGACATTTGATATTTCGTTGTCATTTGTGGCATGTTTTTTAACAGCTTCCACCTCCTCTTCAGCTGACCAAACGCCATTTCAACCGTCATCCTCAAAGATGAATGTCGATAATTAAAATGTTCAAATATTCCGTTGGGAGGTGCATGCTTATATTCAGGCACATGGTTTCTCACGTTTGGATGGCTAATAGGAGACAAATACCCAAGTGTATTTGGGTATCCCGAATCCACCAAATAATATTTACATATAAATGTTTATATATATAAATAATTAATATTTAGATAATAAAAAAAATGAAATACATGCCACATTGACCAAATTTAGACGTAAAATGTTTAGATAATAGAAAAAAATAATTAATGTTAATTAGACGTAAAATATTCAAATGTTGCTTTTGTTAATTTTAAAACACAAGAAAAGAAAAAAGCAAAGTCCATTAGAGTTTACTACAAAAAAATACTTAAAAATTAATATTTTTTTAATATAATTGTTTTTTTAAAAATTGCAAATTTGTATTAATCAAACATTTTTTTTTTATATTATTATTATTAGTTAGTATACTTTATTTAAACTTAAGTTATTTCTATTAATTTCAGCTTCATTCGGCTCAGTTCAGTTCAGCTCGATTAAATTCAGTTCAGTTCAGTTCAGCTCAGCTCGATTCAGTTCCGCTCAGCTCAGTTCAGTTCAGTTCAGTTCAGCTCAGCCCCATTCAGTTCAGTTCAGCTCAGTTCAGTTCAGTTCAGTTCAGCTCAGCCCCATTCAGTTCAGCTCAGTTCAGTTCAGCTCTAAAAAGCCAGAAAGAATAGGGCCTAGATCACCTATATTTTTTTGGTTCAACGAAGTACGCAATTAGTCTCACTATAATAGAGGAGGGGGGATTCAATTCGATCATTGACCTATTATCCACAATACCTCCGTCTTAACTACTAAACTAAAAAAATTTCGGTTGTAAGGCCCTGTTCTTTCTGGCTTTTTAGAGCTGAACTGAACTGAGCTGAACTGAATGGGGCTGAGCTGAACTGAACTGAACTGAACTGAGCTGAGCTGAACTGAATCGAGCTGAGCTGAGCTGAACTGAACTGAACTGAACTTAACTGAATTTAATCGAGCTGAACTGAACTTAATCGAGCTGAATGAAACAGAAATTAATAGAAATAAACTGAATATAAATGTTTAATTAAAGTGTAATAACTAATAATAATATTGTTATTAATAATAATAATAATATAAAAAAAGATTGATTAATATAAATTTTGCGATTTTTAAAAAAATAATTATATTATTAAAGTAACCATATCTAGGCCAAATGACCATTTTATTAAAGTATTGTCCAAACTAGCCATATCTAGGCTAAAAAAAATGTATTTTCTTAATTTAATCATTTGAATCCACGTCTACACTTCATAATTTCGTTCGGATGCATAAACTTGGTATTCCATTTATATAACACCAAAATATTCAAGGAAGAACAGATTCAAACATGGATGATAAAGAACGGAAGAAACTCATGAATAAAGTTCGAAAAGATTCAAAAAAAATAGGGTATGATATTGGTGTCTATAATGACCTCGATAATGAAGCACATCAAGACAATACGGAAGTCAATAGCGAAGCAACATAGATGATGTCTTTGTTAATGATATTTATATTTTCAAGATTATGATTTTCGATTGTGTTAACAAATATTATTATTTGATATCAAATTTTACTTCTCGATTACATTTTTTCCACTCTTTCATGTTTACTACTACTACTACTACTAATAATAATAATAATAATAATAATAATAATAATAATAATAATTATTATTATTATTATTTTTATTTTGGTAAAAGGTAAGTAGTATATATCGAAAACATTATTATTATTATTATTATTATTATTATTATTATAAACAATAAAAATATATATAAAATATTAATAAGATGAAGAAATAATAAAAACAACAACAAAAACAACAATACTAATCATAATAATAATTATTATTAATTAATAATAATAAATAGAATAATAATAATTAATAAATAATAATCATAATAATAATAATCATAATAATACTAATAATAATAACAATAATAATAATGTGGGTTGAACTTAATAAAGTCGAGCTGAACTGAACTGAATTGAATGGAGCTGAACTGAGCTGAACTGAACTGAACTGAACTGAACTGAACTGAATGGAGCTGAACTGAACTGAACTGAGCTGAACTGAACTGAACTGAACTGAATAGAGCTGAGCTGAACTGAGCTGAAAATAAGTCAGAAAGAACACGGCCTAAATCACCTATATTGAAAATTTAAGAGCTAGTATACTTTATGGGCATGGGACGTAGGAAGATTTGATGTAAATATGCATGTGTATTGTGTAGTATGATAACAATACAGAAATTGACACCATGCCCAGCTTGTTACCAACTCGAAATGCACACTTTATTTATGATGACGAATTGGGAAATCGAGTATGCGACAGCGTTGCCTGTTCTAGTCTAACACCTGTATAATTAGAGACATGCTGCTCACCTAATATCATTGCTGCCTCACCTTTCTCAAATTCTGTACTTGAATTTGTTTTCGAGTGTTCACTTTCGCAAATATCACTTGATTGATTCTCCAATTTTGATACGCAAATATATCACCCATAAATTTGTAACGGATTAAATAAAATCTATATAAATGAATAAATATAATTTCTGATTTCTGAGGAACTCTAACTTTTGTGTTATCTACCTATGTAGATAATATTCAACCCCTTACAGCGACGACTTGCTGATTTTAATAATATTTAACATTTAAATGGGAATTATAAATCACTTTAAATTTTTAAAAAATTGTGAATATCAACTACTATAGCTTAATCTATAAAGTTACGAGAGGTATTAATCATGATTTGGGTTTAAATCTCATCAACATTAAAATTACTTTTATGATTCTCTTTACATCAAAAAAAATTAAAATTAAAATTCACTCAAATAATTATCTGAATAAATTACCTGTATACTACTTTGTATGATATTTTTTTAGAAGATTGGTGTTCTACATATACCCAAAAAAGATGTTTATGAGATTGCCTAACTAACATGAGGATTAAATTGGGTGCAAATAAAAAGAAATAAAAATATAACACCTAAATTGTATTCCGTCAAAACTATGATGATGTTAAAATCACTAATTCTCCTCTGAGACAATTTCATTAAAATTTTAATGTGAAATCTCTCACGCTCTCGCCTGGTAGGTCATTACATTTTTATTTTTTTTAAGTCAAATTTTAGTATATTATACAAACTAAACCTCGTCCTCATGTCATCTTAAATAAAATTATATGCTAGATTGAAATCTAGTATTATCGTACTACTCCCTTGTTCCGTTCATATGTTTACTAAAAGAATATTAAGGATATTAATCAATATGGTTAATATTCTACATTTAATATTATTATTCTGAATTTATTTTTTTTTTGAATATTGTAGTTATGGTAGGAGAGTAATTAGCAGTTATGATAGGGTTTAATTAGGGGAGTTTTACGTTATGAAAGCAGTAAGTATAGAGTCATATGTTTGTATATATACGTTTTAGCCATATCAAATAAAATTTATTGAGTTTGACCTCAACAATTCATCTTCTTCAATGTTTCTCATGGTATCAGAGAAATTTTTTCGATCCTGTTAATGTCGGGAGACGACATTCCACAAATAAATCCACAACAAAACTCACAAACAAAGAAGATGAAATCAATTCCCATAAGTTCACCTCTCTATCTTCATCCGTCGGATAATCCGAGCTTATCGCTCACTCAAATAATTTTTAATGGCGAGAATTATGATTTATGGGCTGACGCAGTTAAGAACGGTCTTGATGCGAAGCATAAACTGGCCATTGTTGAAGGAACCTTTAAAAAACCGACAGGAGATGAAGGAGACGATAACATAGAGATGGTGGCGTGGAAACAATGTAATGCCATGTTGAAAGCATGGCTTCGAAATGTTATCGAACCAAAGTTACACGCTAGCATCGCATTCACTGCCCCAATAGCAGATATTTGGGCAGAGTTGCGAGATCGTTATTCGGCCGGGAATGCACCTCGAGTTCATCAATTAAGAGGTGATTTGAGCGAGTGCAAGCAAGGGCGTGAATCCGTTGTCGAATACTATACTCGATTGAAAACGATTTGGGATGAACTAGCAAATTATAGCAAAGTCTCACAATGTACCTGTGGTGCAGCGGCATCCTTGGCGAAGGAACGTGACGAGGAGAAAGTCCATCAATTTTTGATGGGTCTTGACCGAAATTTGTATAGCAATTTACGTACAAATTTGTTGATGGAAGATCCGATTACCACTATGTCTAGAGCCTATGCTTTAGTCCTCCGTGAAGAACGACATGTTGCAGTCACACGCATCACAGAAGAAAAAAATGAAGCGGCAATGACAGTGAAACATAACGGTCCAGGCAGAAATGTTCGTGGTGGATTCGTTCGAGGCGAAAACAGGGAGGATGAACCACCACAGTGCACTCATTGTGGAAAGTTCTATCACACAGAAGACATTTGTTATGAAAAACATGGGTATGAAACCATCAAGGCTCGGGGCAGAGGGAGAGCACGAAGAGGAGGTAGAGGTCTCGGAAACAGGGGCAGCAACCGTGGGGAAGAACGCGGTCAATCGAGTCACCACCGTGCAAATGCGGTCGGAACGGGTTCGAAGGACAATGAACACAAAAACATGAACATTCCCTTTACAGAAGAAGAAATTGTAAAGCTTCGTTCACTCTTAGCACCGAGCGCAGAAGGTATTGATAAAAATTCAGGTATGAATGTTCAAGTTGATCATGAATGGCTTATTGATAGTGGTTGTTCACACCACATGACCGGAGTACGTGAGTGTTTAATTAACATTCGAAAGGAAGGTAAATCTTTGGTTGGTCTGCCAGACGGACGAAATATAGAGGCGCAAGAACACGGTGAAGTCAGACTCGGAAATAATCTAGTGCTAAAAGATGTTTTGTTTGTTCCGTCGTTAACTTGCAATCTGATTTCTGTACAACAGTTAATAAAGGAAAATAATTGCTCTTTAACGTTTCATTCTGATCATTGTGTCATGCAGGACCGGTCTACGAGGACGGTGATTGGGAAGAGTGAAAATCAACATGGGGTGTATGTCTTCCGTGGATTGTCGCAACAGCAACTCGTGGCTAAGACAGTGAAGAAGGTGGATGCTAGTCTTTGGCACAAGCGGTTAGGCCATCCGTCGAATAGCATTTTATCACGTTTTTCTCCTTTAGTTAATGAAACCTTGGCTTTGGATTCTAGCTATGTGTGCGATCCTTGTTGTCGTGCCAAACAAACTCGTTTAACCTTTGATTTGAACAATAAAAAATGCAATGTTTTATTCGGTCTTATTCACTGCGATATATGGGGTAAGTATCGTGTTGCTAGTTTATCGAAGGCTCATTACTTCTTGACCATCGTAGATGATTACAGTAGAGCGGTTTGGGTATATTTAATGAAAGAGAAAAGTGAGGCAGGAGAATTGTTGCGAGTTTTTTGCCAAATGACCCGAACCCAATTTAACAAAGAAGTAAAAATCATTCAGAGTGACAATGGGACGGAGTTGTTGTCGGGTCCTATGAGATATTATTATGAGGAAAAGGGAATAATATTTCGGACTAGCAATACCGATACACCACAACAAAATGGGAGGGTTGAACGAAAACATAGACACATTTTAGAGAAGGCAAGGGCTTTACGGTTTCAAGCCAATTTACCTGTCTATTTTTGGGGCGAGTGTGCTTTGACGGCAGCTTATCTTATTAACCGAACACCTACACGTTTACTTGAGGGACGAACACCGTATGAATTGTTGTATGGTACAAAACCAGATTTAAGCAATATAAGAGTCCTAGGATGTCTTTGCTACGTTCATAACAAAGACAAGCCTCGAGACAAGTTTGACGAGAGGGGGAAGCGGTGTATGTTTATAGGATACCCTCACAATAAAAAAGGTTGGAAGGTGTACGACTTGCGAGATAAGAAAGTTTTTGCTTCACGTGATGTCAATTTTTATGAACACGTTTTTCCTTTCGAAAACATCCGTGACGGTAATAAGGACAAAAATGATTTATTGTTTAATTCTCCCACCAACATACATACTCATTCACGGGAATCTGAAAATTGGGAAAAAGAGTCAAGTGAGATGAGTGTATGGGATATTGAAGGCAGGGGGAGTGACGGACAGAACGTGGCAGGGGTAGATAGTGCAGCAGACAATCCCGCACCCGATAATATTACTATTAGTACTACGTCTGACTCAGGCGAAATTGGAATCCCTGTGAACGCTTCTGACCGTGAAGAACACAAAATTGGAGTGAGTGGGCAGGAGAATATCGAAGGAGGACGAGTTGGCAGAGGTGCAAGGGAACGGTTCGAACCGGTCTGGAAACGTGACTATTACTGTAAATCCACGCGAGTCATAAACCCCATCGACAATGTTCACTCGACCGAATCGCTGCCTCCTAAGACAGGTACTCGTTACCCTATGGTAAATTACGTTATTAGCAATTGTTTTACTAACGAACACAGGTCATACATGGTAAAGATCGATGCCATAAAAGAGCCCAAATTTTACCATGAAGCGGCAAAAGACGAGAATTGGCAAGAGGCGATGAGAAACGAAATTAAAGCACTTGAAAACAATGGAACTTGGCAAATTGTGGATTTACCAAAAGGGAAGAAACCCATTGGATGCAAATGGGTTTACAAAGTTAAGTACAAAGCGGATGGAAGCATAGAAAGATACAAGGCTCGACTAGTGGCGCAAGGGTTTACTCAAGTGGAAGGGGTAGATTACCACGAAACTTACGCTCCGGTAGCAAAAATGACGAGTGTGAGATGCTTGTTGGCCGTGGCAGTGGCAAAGAAGTGGTTTATTGAACAATTAGACGTAAACAATGCCTTCTTACACGGGGATTTGGATGAGGATGTCTACATGAAAGTTCCCCAAGGATTCGATACCAATGGAACTAACAAGGCGTGTAAGTTGCTTAAGTCGTTGTACGGGTTAAAGCAAGCTTCACGGAACTGGTTCGCCAAATTAACAACTTCCTTACAAAAATACGGTTTTATTCAATCCTTAGCCGACTACTCGCTTTTTACATATAACAAAGACGGTGTGTTCCTTGGAGTCCTAGTTTACGTTGATGATATGATTGTAGTGGGTAATGATCATACGGCATGTACGGAATTCAAGTTTTTTTTGAACTCCACATTTGGAATAAAAGAGCTTGGTAAGCTAAAATTCTTTCTTGGCATAGAAGTGGATCATGGGCAACGAGGATTATTTTTAAACCAACGCAAGTATGCACTCGGGATTATCGACGAAGCGGGAATGAAGGGTGCCAGGCCGGCCCACACTCCTATACAGCAAAGGCACGAATTGGCTCTGGCAAAGGGGCATATTTTAAAGGATGTTTTAAAATATAGGAGACTTGTGGGGCAGCTCGTATATCTTACAATCACAAGGCCGGATCTTGTTTATGCGGTTCATATACTATCTCAATTTGTTCATGAGCCCCGAAAAGAACATTGGGATGCAGTTTTACGCGTAGTTCGGTATGTTAAAATGAATCCTAGCAAGGGAATCATCATTGATAAGAAATGTGATTTGCAACTACGTGGATATTGCGATTCCGATTATTCAAGTTGCCCACTCACGCGAAGATCAGTCACCGGTTATTTCGTAGCACTAGGGACGTCACCGATATCCTGGAAAACAAAAAAACAAGTTACTGTGTCCAAGTCCACTGCCGAGGCGGAATACCGAGCCATGTCAACGGTGACGAGTGAATTAATTTGGTTACGAGCTTTTCTCGGGTCCTTGGGCGTATTTCATACCCGACCTATGCATTTGTTTTGTGATAACCAAGCAGCCTTACACATTGCGAAAAATCCGGTATTCCACGATCGAACTAAGCACATTGAAATAGATTGTCATTTCATACGACAATACTTAGTCGATAAATCGATCGTGACATCACATATTCGGAGCAAGGAACAACTGGCGGATTTATTCACAAAGGCACTCGGAGGTGAAGCGTTCCGCTACTTAGAGGGTAAGTTGGGACTTGGATTACCAAGTACTCCAACTTAAGGGGGAGTAAAAGAATATTAAGGATATTAATCAATATGGTTAATATTCTACATTTAATATTATTATTCTGAATTTATTTTTTTTTGAATATTGTAGTTATGGTAGGAGAGTAATTAGCAGTTATGATAGGGTTTAATTAGGGGAGTTTTACGTTATGAAAGCAGTAAGTATAGAGTCATATGTTTGTATATATACGTTTTAGCCATATCAAATAAAATTTATTGAGTTTGACCTCAACAATTCATCTTCTTCAATGTTTCTCATTTACAATTTCTTTATTTTGTGAAGAGAAAATAAGAGAAGTGTAAAGGGAGTATGTTTTAGGGTATAACAATGTAATGCGTCTTTTATACCACGAGAATTTACAAAAAGGTATCTAATTGATCGGAATAGTAAGAATATTAAATTTGTTACTCAATTATGTTTTAATATCAGTCATTTTCGTTTGACTTTTAATTCAATCAAAAAGAATGGATATGTATGACTATATATTTTCACTAATATTTCAAAAAATGGTACGTGACAAAGATATATTGAAATGATTAAATATATTGACTAATTAATAAAAACGTCGGTGTTAGTAGCGTGCCACCGTCTATATGAATGAATAAGAAATCGATTTCTTGTACCAAATAAATTTAAACAATAGGTTCACTTCTGATGGATATATTCGTCATAAACTAGTGACGGGTCAAATATCAGCCACATAACTAAATAAGACAAAAATCAGAATATATGAGAATCACAAATGATTTATTTTTATTTTTAATGTAAATTTTATTTGACTCGTCAAAAATTTATAACGGATATAGACAAACAGAAATGAGGAATTGTGAAATTAAAATACATATAAATTTGAAATAATGAATTTGTGTTGAATTATAGGTAAGTGTATTTTGCAACCTATGTTTGAATAGTAGGGATATGTTGGGGTGGGTGTGATCATTAATAAAGACGTCGTTATCTGTAAGAGGCCACACTTGATATGCTCCACCACCTGAGGATGTTTTATATTCTTCAAACCTCCAAACAACCTATACATTTTCACAAATTCTCGTTTGCGACGGCGGTATCCGTCACAAGCTTGTGACGGGTACCGTTTACTCTCATAAAATATCCACTTTTTCTCTTTCTTTGACACTATTCTTGTGGTCCCCTTCTCCACTAACTCATTTTATATTCATTTTATCTCACAAAATATCCGTCATAAATAGCGACCCGTCACAAACAAGACTTACTAATACATTTTAGCTATACATTTTATATTACATCTAGTCGTTTACTATTACTCCGTATGTTTTAAGTCTTTTCTTTTTCAAGTCATTCAAACTCTGCCATCAAAATATGTCATTCTAACTTAAACTAACCCTATCAATTTGGGGGACCCAATCTAGAGCCGTAAGAGCATGATTAACCATGTAAGTAGTATATTTTTTCTCCGTCTTTTCTCTCCATTATTTTATAGTAAGTCTTACTTGCGACGGGTCACTATTTATGACGGATATTTTGTGAGATAAAATGGATGTAAAATGAGTAGTGGAGAATGGGGAACACAGGAATAGTGTTAGAGAGAGAGAAAAAATGGGTATTTTGTGAGAGAAAACGGTATCCGTCACAAGCTTGCGACGGATAGTGCCGTTGCAAATAAGAATTTGGGATTATTTTATCTCCATATATTTTTCTCCACCCAATTATTTTCAATTACAATAAATACTTTTTTTTCTCCATCAATTTCTCCATTATGGGACCCAATTTTTTCCTAATCATTTTTTTATCTATCTACCTCACTCATAATCCAAATATCTTTACAATATTAAATGCAAAACAAATGGAAAATGGTACTATTTTTCTCCACAAAATTCTCCACTAACATGGAACTCCGTGAGTTTCTTCGTGGAGATGGAGATATTCTCCATTACAATTCAACCCATGGAGAGAAATTTGCTCTCCAACTTTATCTATAAAGAGTAAACTCTCCATTGTTAATCATCCTCTAAGGATTCTCTCCGTCCTTTCTCAATTTCTTCTCTAAAATTCATATAATAATAATAACAATAGGTTTTTATTTTAAGGTAATTTCATGAGAATAAGGCCCTATTCTTTTCGGCTGAAACGAGCTGAATTGAATAAATTGGAGTAGAGCTTAATTGAACTAAATTGAGTGGAACTGAGGTGGAGTGAATAAGTTACTTTTGTGAAGAGATTAATTGAAAATAATTGATTGAACGTAAATAAAACTTAACGGAATACAACCAAACAAAATTGAAAGGAGCTGAAATTAAGCCAGAAAGAACATGACCTAATTCATGTTATACTCTCTCTTCTCATATATATTAATTTATCCTAACGTTTAACTAAGAATAATTTCATCTTTAATGTCATTTAACTTGTATTAGACCAACCTATTTTGACCTGTTTCTACTGGTTTCCAAACAGGTAACCGTGTGAATCTCATTATCTCTTTTAATTTTCTTGTTTAATCTTCATATTTTTCATTATCGTTTCTTCATCTTCATTTCTTCAAATTTCGTTTTTTCTTCTCTATTTCTTCTATTTTTTCCGTCTTTTATTTCTTCTTTCTTTTATTTCCTTCTTGCTCCTTAATTCATTCATCTATTCTTCTTTAATTACAACTAGTTTTACACCCGTGCAAAAAATGCACGTGTTTAATTTTATTAAACCGAAAAAATAAAAATGAAAAGGCGAATATATTTAATAAAAAATATAATTTTAGTATTTGCAGATATCGATGTAAAAAAATAAAAAAAATTATACGCTTAACTTAGACGTAAGTAAAAACAACGCACCTGCTGACATTATAAAATTATACAAATTCTTATATAGGACGACATTATCGGTTTAAGTTTAGGACGGATCAAATATACATATGTAGCATGACTCAAACAAAAAAAAACCATTATGCATAGCGAAAATAAAATAGTTGTCCTATAAGTCTATAACCCATGGGGAGTGATACTCACCAGTTTTAAATTTAAGACGGATAATAGCCGGTAAAAATATATATAGATTTTAAAATTATACTTAAGGTTTAAATTCTAAGTTCATAACCATCGTAATGAACCCAAATTATTATTAGTCTGATTCTCTAACTACCCAAAAAACTCCGACCATATAATATACGAATTAAATCTTATCTATTTTTATGTACATTTAAGACGGAGTTACATAATTTCGTTTATTTCCAATTCTCAACAATTTTAATTTGTTAATTTCTAGTATTTGAATGTATTATTTTTTGCCAATTTATATATTATTATATTTGATATTCACTTTTTGTTTCTGTTTTATACTCATTGTCACTCACTTTAATCCTTTTATTAGTACATGTTAAATGGAGTATTAACAATTTCTTTAATCTTTGAATATACTATATCTGTAAAGTGTAGGCGTCTCAATCATATTATTATATTTAATCTATACCTTTAATTTATGTAAAATTAGTTTAACTTATTATCAATGATCATTAAAGATTTTATTTATACTGTTGAAATTGAATAGTTAGAATTTCGGAAGATTTCATATTCGATGTGTAATTATAGATTGTAACTTATTTAATTAACGAAAGTAGTGAGAAAATTAAATTGAAGTAATTAATTATGTAAATGAACATGGCGGACCCCACATTGATTAAATTTTTTTCTTTTCTTAATTTCCATCGACCAATCATAGCTCTTTAAATTCTATCCATTCTATAGTAAAGGGATTGGTGATTTTTTTTAGTTTGAATTTGAATTTTATTACGACAATGGCGAAACATAAGACGAAGGCATTATAGAACGTAAGACTTATGATAATGACAAAATCTAATACTACAATCAATTACGTAATTATGAATGAGGAAAGATCACAATTAATTCAGAATTTAGGAGTGAGGGAAATGAGGGAAATTAAATAGGTAAAACTTAGTGGGTCTTTCTTTCCTTATTTCAAGGAACCAATTAAAATGAGTTAATATCTATTCCTTTAATAGAGATTGATTTGTTGTGAGAACAAGAGTTAGCTCAAGTGGCAGAAACTCTCTTACTCCAACCATAAGTTGAGGGTTCGATTTTCACCCGCGATATAGTGCGCTCATTTGAACAAGAAAAGAATTTGTTCTTCCATTTTTCACTACATTCAACATCGTACTAAATCCAATCATCACCCCATGTCGCTCCTCCATTTTCCCATTGCCCATCTCTTATTTTGCCAAATTTAACACCGTACTAAACCATTAAATTAAGAAAAATTAACTTCATATTATAATTGAGCAAGACAAGCAGGTGAACCCCAAATTCCAACAATATTAAGCTTAAAAATTCAAACTAAATACATCGAATTAAGCCCAGTCATTCTAACCAAATCAATTCACATAATCTTTCAAAAATAATTGGGGATTTAATTAAGTGAAATTTAGGATCTAAGATTTTAATTTATCTGGGTTTATTTGGTTGAAATCTGGGTTTATTTGGCTGAAATCTAGGTTATTTGGTTGAAATTTCGAGAGGTGATTCGACAACCGTATTTCGCGCGCTTGAGGAGATGGTGGTGGCAGTATTATGGTCGTTGATACGTGTCTATTTTATGATGTTTTACATCTATTTTTACACGTATTTGGTCGCTCATTTACTATGTTTTAGCCTTTATTTCCCACAAATCGTGTACTTTCGTATTTTTATGCACTTTTGCAGATTTATGCGGAAAAGAGACGATTTAGCACCAAATCCGTATCCTCAAGTCTTTTGCTTAATTAAGGAATAAATGGAAAGTCAACTGGAGTCAAAGTCAAAGTATTCAAAGACAAACAAGAAGAAAATAGAAGAAATTCTTCGGGAAGCGGTCGACCGACCGGCAATATAGATCGACCGACTGACCCTGATCTTTATAAAAGTTCAAATCTGAAGAAAAGCCCAAGAATAAAAGAAGTCCAGAAAGAAGCGGTCGACCGACCCACATAGTAGGTCGACCGACCTCAGCAGAAGCCCAGACGATTCTTTTCGGAAATAAAGTAGAATTAGAGCTTTTAGGAAACTCTTGCTTTTTCTACCTATATAAACTAATCTTGTGATTAGGGTTAGATATCTTGGAACTATCAAGTTTTATCATCAAGTATCAATTAGCATCTAGTTTATTTAGAAGAATTTTAGTTTTGTAATCTTTCAACAATTCCCAAGCATTCAATAAAGTTTGTTTCTTTCTGCCCTAATTCCAATTGTGGTATTACTCTTTTTAATCTAGCTTTTTATTATCGTTCTTATTTTTATTACAATTGTTTAAGTCAGAATCTCAAGCTTTGTTAGTTCTTGCATGTTTAGATTGTTTACCATGTTTGCCATGTTTACTCCAAATTTTATAATTATCTTAAGTATTATGAGTAGCTAAATTTCATATGTTAGGATGTAGGGGATGAATATGCGTAGGTAAATAAAATTCGAAAGACCGACTTGTAGCAGGACCACGGTCGGCCGACTGGAATAGCTGGTCGGTCGACCGAGGCCGTGGTCGGCCGACTGGAGTAGCTGGTCGGTCGACCACCCGCGTTTGTATTCTTATTTCGTCTTTTCTTGTCAATTATAATATCCTGCAATGAGACCATAAGGAGACTTGTAGGATGTTAGTAATGACCTACCCAAGATTGAAAGATACGGGAAGGGCATTGGTTTACACCTTAAGACGGATAGGTTACTCAAGGCTGAAAGGTATGTGACCTGGGATTTAGGAATCACCCTTATTGTTGACACCCAATAATTGTGAGACCTAGGAACTAATAGCATAGGCCGAAAGGAGCTATTAGGTAGCATAGACTTAAAAAGATATGTTACGCCCCCTTACGCGACTGCAATACATGTTAACCTGAGGATTTATTTTACCTTAGCTATTTATTACCCAAACATCCTAGCATCCCTTTTATTATATTTTATTCTCATCTTTTATTATTTGTTTATTTTAACCTTTGCCTTAGACTTAGTAATCAACCAATTCAAACCCCCAAAATTGTTACTTTAAACATTCACATCAAACAATAAACATTCCCCACCTCCTTGTGGTTCGACCCTGACTTTCACTATCTATTGTTAAAGTTAGGAATTATAAATTTTATCTTTGGTACCCTCAACGACGGGCATCAGTCGTGGCCGATGTTTTGGTAAAATTTCTACCGGGTCGAGTTTATGTGTTGCGGGTCAAAGTACCAACCAATATTCAGATTTTACGTAAGAAACAAATATAGAGAACAAAAGAAATAAAGAATGACACGAGAGGTTTTGGTGACGCGGAAAAACCCGTTGAGGGAAAAAACCGCGGGGGGAACGGAATCCCACCAATATTTTTACTATGATCGAGGATATTCGTTGTTGAAGACAGATTACAAGTATTTTGCGAAAGTAGTAAGTTTACAACGTATCAAAAACTGGATCAATAGAAATGCCCTAGCTCTTCCTTTTATAGCTGCGGATTTGCATGTTCAACCGATTTGTTCTGGTGCTGGAATGTAGGAGGGAATATAGGGGAATATCCCTTTAGGGTTTTGACCCATTCCCTTTCTCCAACAGCTCTTATTCTGCTCTGATCTGCGTCTGGTCTGCTTTTGGTTTGCTTCTGGTCTGCTCCTTGTGGTGGGCTGCTTATTTATTTATCCTTGGGCCCAACACTGAGATGTAAATTTTGGGCTAAACAATTTCCCCCAAATTTCAGCCTAACCTTGGCTTTAATTGGGCTGGAATTTCTTTTTACCTTTTGGGATATTCTGGAATTTACGTGGGTGGTTGAGGAGGTGACACAACTGTTTTCAGCCGTCTTTTCTGCCCCACTTGCCCCACTCTTGCATTAATTGCTTGTCCCCTCAATATTTACTACTTCTTTTACTTTAAACTTTCACCTTTCAAATTTGAATTTACTTTCAAATTTCATCCACTTGCTTCCCTTATAAATACCCCTTTTAACCGTGCACTTTTACTTTTACCATCCTCAAAACTCTCTTTCTTTTACTTGATTTCTTACTTTTTCTCGCTCGTTCTTGCTTTTTCTTTGCAGTAAAAACTTTTTCACCACCTCTCTTTTATTAATCCATCATGTCTGCTCCTGGGTCTTCTTCCGCTACTCCCTCCACTACTCCTGCTTCTGCTGGGTCTTCTGGGTCTACCCCTGCTTCGGGGGACTATTCTGGTCCTTTCCCGTCGCAGAAGTTACTTGCGGCTAAGCACTTATGCGACTCTTCTTTCAACGAGTCCCATGCCTCTTTTATCAAGCTTAGATTCGGATATCCGGATGGGGTTGTCTATCACTTCCCTTTTGCTGGCGAGAAGGCCGATTTTGAGAGGGAAGAATGGACTTGTTTTTATGAATATCCTTTCCGTTTGGGTCTTAGATTCCCTTTCCCTGATTTGATTATTGATTTCCTGAAGTTAACCAAGCTTGCTATGTGCCAGATTGCTCCACATGCATGGAGGATCTTACTCATTATTTGTGCCTTGAACCGTGAACGGGGGCTGAACATTGGTTTGGCTGACTTGGGGCAGTGGTTCACCCCTCGTTCTCTGGGTCATTCTCAGTGTACCATTCGTAGCCATGACAATATGCCTTCTGCCATTATCTTTTCCACTACCCCAGATGATAGTAAGTGGTTTACCCATTTTATCTTTGTCAAGATGGACACTCTTCCTCAATCCCCAGACTATATTTTTGCTAAGTGGCAGCCTGTGGAAGGTATTGGCTTTTGCTCTGGCGTTTTTTTTTTTTTTTTTATTTTCCTTGCCTTACTTTCTTTCGTCTGTTTCTGATAGTTTGTTAGTTTCCGCAGGGCGTAGCTTAGCTAAGCTTCCTGATTCCGCTGATCCCCCTACTTCAAAGGCCAAACTCCTGGATCTTCCTGCTGAGGAGAGGACGTTTTCCAAGCTGGTCCGGGATGCTGCTATTCTGGTGGTGAAGAAGGAGGGTACGGTATTTTCGATATTTTTGTTTTCTTTGGGTTGGATCTGCGTTTAGTCTGCTCTGATCTCTGCTGTTACCTTTCAGGCAAGCCCAGAGTTGACGTGAGCAGGGTGATGCAGCTTCGCAGGAAAAGGTTGGCTTCTGGGGACGCGGGGTCCTCAAAGAAAACGAAGATGGACGTTGTTGAGGGGAGCTCTGCTGGAGCCGGGTCCAAGGCTGCCCCTATTGAAGTTGACACTGTTGATCTGGTCCAAGAACCTGTTCCTGAGGCTCCCTATGTTAACCCTTCTCCTCTCAAGATTCCTCCTACCATTCCTACTCCCGGTTATAAGCCTGTACTGGAGCAGCTGCCTCTGCCATCTTCTGGAGAGGGTTCATCTTCTCCTGCCCTGCGCCTGGACCTCCCAGTGGATTTTGGTGGGTCCAGAACTAATCTTTGGCCTGCCTTGGACTCACTGCTTTTCCCCGCCTCTGCCTCTATTATGGAAACTCGTCCTTTCAAGGATTTGATCAGACGTACCGCGGAGGTCTCCTTTGAGGTAACCTTCTTTTCCTCTTTCCCTTTTTTCCTTTTCTTTTTCTCTTTCCTGACCTTGTCTAGATTTCCAGGTCCTGGAGCTGTCACTTTGTGCCAAGCGACAGAGTGAAGCCTTGTTGGCTGAACTTCACTGTACGAAGGCGGCCTAATCTGAGGCTCTGAGGAGGAGGCAGGAGGTGGAGAGGATGCAGGAGGCCCTGGCGAAGAAGGAGCGGGAGTTATCAGAGAAGCTGAGCTTGGAGGAGGCCTTGAGGGAAAGTTTGCGGCAGGCTGTTGAGCGTTCTCGCCAGGGTGTGGCTATTGGTCAGGAGATGCTCAAAGCTCAAGAGGAGGCTTCTCAGAACCAGCTAGCCACGGCTCACTCTAAGCTGGAGAGGGCCTTGACTTCAGAAGGGGATCTGGTGCTGAAGGTGAAGGCCCTGGAGCAAAAGAAGGCTGGTCTGCAGAGGGCGTTAATTATAGATGTTGCTTATACTGCTGCTGAGACCCGGGTAAAGTGTTTCCGGGAGTTCCAGGAGGGTAACCACACCTCCTGGGACTTAGCTGCTTTGGAGAAGGCCTTCGCTTCTGATTTTCCCGAGGGGTTAAACATGGACCTGATTTCTGACGATGAAGAGGAAGAAGGCGAGGTGGGGTCCCTGGATGTTGAAGGGGAGGTGACCTCTGACCCCACCAATGCCGATGTTGCTGCTGTTGGGCCTACTCCAGATGAGTAGGCTTTATTAAAAATTTGTCTGCTGGGCCCTGATATGGGCGTTTAACATTTTGTTTTGTGAACTTTGGTGCCCCTGCGTGGGCTTAATGGTTGTAATTTTTGCTGCTGGTCCGGGTGGACCAGTAAAAACAATTCTGTTTTGAGGCTGCCTTGGGTGGCCTTCCCTCTAATCGTATGGTCCCCACTATATGGGGTTGGCTTTTTGTCTGTTGGTTTTCTGCCGTCTTTCTGGCGCTTTTTCTTTTGTACATGCATGTTTCGTTTGTATTTTGGCCATCGCTGCTTTGGTGTGCTGGCCTGGTGTTTTATATACCCATCCCTATACTGGGGTGCCAGGCTTGACTTAGGTTCTCCTGCGATCAGTGCAGATTTCCTCTTTAGGTCAGTCCACTAGGATAAGTAAATTCTGGTCCAGAAAATAAGCGATAAAATATTTTTCTTCTTTTTTTTAAAAAAAAAAGACTCGATAATTGATTAAATGTGCCAAGGTTTTGAATCACAAGACTTAATCTACCAAATACTAAGTTATAAAACATAAAGCAAGACAAAAATTTAAGCTGGACCAGAGTATACATTATACAGAGTAGAACCTGAGGTCTAAGGGAACTGCTCTGGTCTGGTGGAGGCACCTTTAGAGGATATACTTTTTTAAGTTAAGTATATTCCATGATCTGGGTATCATTTCCCCTTCCATTGTCATCAGCCTGTAGGCCCCATTACCAACTATGCTTTCGACTTGGTATGGACCCTCCCAGTTGTAGGCAAATTTTCCGGCTTGTCGGTTTTTGGTGTTCTGGAACACCTTTCTCAGGACCAGATCTCCTACTTGCAGGGTTCTGATCCTGACATTTTTGTTGTAGCTCCGAGCCACCATCTGCTTGTATGAGGCCATCCTGACGTAGGCACTGGTCCTGAGTTCATCAACAGTGTCCAGGCTACTTGCCATTTCTACTTGGTTCTGGTCCTCAGTTGTACACCTATACCTGTGGGTTGGGACTTTGACCTCGGAAGGAATTACTGCTTCTGCTCCGAAGACAGGGCTGAAGGGGGTCTGACCTGTTGCTAATTTTGGAGTAGTTCTGTCAGCCCACAGGACCAGAGGAAGTTCCTCTGCCCATTTCCCTCCCATTTCTTGTAGTTTCTTTTTCATATTCTCAATGATGATCTTATTACTAGACTCGGCTTATCCATTGGACTGGGGGTTTCTGGGGGTAGACTTCTGGAGTGATACGTTCCACCTAGCACAGAAAGCCTCGGTTTTCTTCCCAATGAATTGGGAACCATTATCACATATTATTTCTGAGGGTATGTCAAATCTGGTAAATATATTACGCTTAATAAAAGAGATGACCTGTGCTTCGGTGGTCTGGGTGAATGATTCTGCTTCAATCCATTTAGAAAAGTAATCTGTCATGGCCAGCATGTATAGCTTGTTTCCTGGTGCTCTGGGGAGAGGTCCCACAATATCCATCCCCCACTTCATAAAAGGCCATGGGGATATGATCGGGTGCAGAGACTCTGCTGGTTGGTGATTGACAGGTGCGTGCCTTTGACAGGCGTCACATTTCCTTGCATACTCCTTTGCATCCTTGCGCATTGTGGGCCAGAAGTACCCCATTCTGAGGGCTCTATTGGACATGCTTCTTCCCCTTGCATGATTTCCACAGTCTCCGCTGTGGAGGTCGTGCAAGACTGTCTGTGCCTCAGTCTGGTCCAGGCATCGCAGATATGGCCCTGGTAATGATTTCCGGAATAGGACTCCATCAATCAGTAGGAACCTGGAAGCCTTAATCCTGAAACTGCGTGCCTCTTTCATACTACTGGGCTGGATATCATGTTGCAACCAGTCCAGGTATGGCTTTCGCCAGTCTTGCTCTGCCCCCTGGTCTGGGTTGTTACTGTAGATAGGTAACTCTTCCTGGTCCGAATCTGGTCCAGGAATGGCTGGTGTGAGAATATGGGTGATAGGTATATTGGCTACGTCAGCTGGTTTGAAGGTTTATCCCAGGGTTGCCAGTGCATCTGCTTCCTCGTTCTGTTCCCGGGGTACCTGCTGGATGCAGAATTCCGCGAATCTGCCGATTAACTCTTTTGCTACACACAAGTAGGACGCCATTGTGGGGTCTCTTGCTTCGTATGCTCCATTGACGTGGTTCACAATTAGTTGTGAATCACTGTACACATTGATGCAGCTAATTCCTATGTCCAAGGCTAGTTTCAGTCCCAGGACTAGGGCTTCATACTCAGCCACATTATTTGTGGTCTTGAACTCACATCGGACTGCTTGGGTGATTAAATCTCCTTCTGGTGATCGGAGGATTAACCCAACTCCGGACCCTCTGGCGTTTGAAGCTCCATCTACTCGTAACTCCCAGGTGCTTGGTTTGGCACCCTGGTGTTGGTGCAGGATTTCCTGCTCTGCTTGGGTCTGGAATGCCGGGCTGAAATCGGAAACAAAGTCTGCAAGGGCTTGTGATTTTATGGCTGTGCGTGGTTCAAACTGGAGATCATATCCACTGAGGTGCACAGACCACTTAGCCATTCGTCCTGATAATTCTGGCTTTCTCATAACCGTCTTGAGTGGGTGATTGGTAACCACTGAGATGGTATGAGACTCACAGTACGGACGCAGCTTATAGGATGCTGTGACCAATGCCAATACTAGTTTCTCAAGTGAGGTATACCTTGCTTCTGCTGGCAGTAATGATTTGCTGACGTAATACACTAGGTGCTGAGCTCCTTCGTGCTGTCGGACCAGAACTGCACTTACTGCTGCTTCGGTTACTGAGAGGTACAAGAGCAGGACCTCCCCCTGCTCTGGCTTGAATAGCAGGGGTGGGCTGCTCAGGTACTGCTTTAATTATTGGAATGCCTTTTCGTGCTCTGGTGTCCGATCAAACTTTTGGCTTTTTCTAAGAATATCATAGAATAATCTGCACCGGTCTGAGGATCTGGAGATAAACCTGCTCAGGGCTGCTACTTTTCCCGTCAGGCGCTGCACATCTTTGGGCTTCTGGGGTGATTCCAGCTGCAGAACTGTTTTGATCTGTTCTGTGCTGGCTTCTATCCCCCTCTGTGTTACCATATACCCCAGGAATTTCCCACTGGAAACTCCAAAGGTACACTTAGCTGGATTTAACTTCATCTTGTACTTCCGGAGGGTGGTGAATGTTTCCTCCAGGTGCTGGGTGTGGTCCGCCGATTGCTTGGATTTGACCACCATATCGTCTATGTATACTTCCATATTGCGTCCTATCTGGTCTTTGAACATCATATTGACGAGCCGCTGGTATGTAGAGCCAGCATTCTTAAGTCCGAAGGGCATTACATTGTAGCAGTAGATGCCTCTTTCGGACCTGAATGTTGTCTTCTCCTGGTCTGCCGGGTCCATTTTGATCTGGTTGTACCCACTCCAGGCATCTAGGAAAGTCAACATTTCGTGGCCTGCAGTGGCGTCCACCATAGCATCTATATGTGGCAAGGGGAATGGGTCCTTGGGGCAGGCCTTATTCAGGTCTGTGAAATCCACGCAGACCCTCCACTTGCCATTCTTTTTTGGTACCACCACTACATTGGATAGCCACTCTGGGTACTTGACTTCCCTGGTCTTTCCTGCCTCCAGAAGGTTATCCACCTCCTGGTTTATGATCTGGTGTCTTTCTGCTGCAAATTTCCTGCGTCTCTGTTGCACTGGTCTGAATCCTGGGCCTATGCTGAGCTTGTGTGTTATGATCTCTGGGTCTATGCCAATCATGTCGTTGTGGGACCAGGCAAAGCAGTCCACGTTCTTTCGGAGCAGTTGGAGGAGCTGCTGGCGCAGATCTCCAGAGCACTCTGAGCCTACGAACACGGTCCTCTCTGGGTGCTGCTCATCCAGGCGGACCTCATCGATTTCTGCCTACTGGGGCTCGATGTACTCCTCCTGGATGTGCAGTTGCTGTAGTTGCTATGCTCTGGTGGCTGGTGGTCTAGTGGTCCTTTTGAGAGCTACTATGTAGCAATCCTTGGCCTCCTCCTGGTCTCCTCGTATCTCCTGGACTCCCCATGGTGTAGGGAATTTCAGGCACTGGTGATACGTTGACGGGATTGCTCGCATTTCGTGGATCCAGGGCCTGCCAAGAATAACATTGTAAGTAGATGGACCATCAATAACTAGGTATCTTACCTATTTATTCAGCCCTCCGGCGTAGGTGGGGATGGTGATTTCCCCCAGAGTATGCGCTGTTTCTCCACTGAATCCGACCAGAGGAATAGCTTTTTTTGTCAGGTCCTTCTCGTCAAATCCCATGCTCTTTAGTGCATCCAGCATTAGCAGGTTGACGGAGCTGCCTGTGTCCACCATGACCTTCCTGACCTCACAATTGCCGATGTTCAGTGTGATGATCAGGGCATCATGGTGCTGCTCTGGTACAGCTTCTGCATCTGTATCGTCAAAATTCACTGCTGGGAGGTCCTGCCTTGCTATTCTGCATGATGATTCTGGCTTGTCTCCCTTAGCTGCAGTTACTCGTCTTTTGGCTGCCGAGTAGGTGAGCCCACACAGCTCTGATCCTCCAGTAATGACATTGACAATTCTGTTGCAGGGAAGAGCTGGTGAAGGCTGCACTTGGCTGGCTGCGTTGACTCTGGTGGACTTCTCTGGGAGCAGATGGTCCAAGTTGCCTCGGTCATACTGGAATCGGACCTCCTTTCTGAGGGTATAACATTCGTCCGTGGTGTGACCTATGTCATCATGAAATTCACATTTTTTGCTAGCATCACGGCGGTTATTGGGTCGCTCCTCTTTCTTCTTTGGCCATCTGACTCCCTTGAGTTCTTTCAAGGCCTTCAGCAAGCCAGCCATCCCGGTGGTGAAGCCATACTCGCTGACCTTCGGAGGTGGATCTGCATCATTTTTACCACCCGTGCTCTCGGATACTTTTCTCACTGGCTTGCTGTAGGGCTTTGACCTCTCGCTCCTTTTTTCTACTGGTGCTTTCCTAGACACAGGTTCTGTGCCATAGGTACTTCTTCTGGAGGCAGCGTCTTCTTCCAGCCTCATGGCTGCGACTGCCTGGGCCTGTACATCAGCAAAGGCAGTGCATGGGTGCATTGTCAACTGCTTGTACAGGTCTGAATCGTGATGTAACCCCCTGCGGAAAGCTTCGATGGCAGTGGGTACATCACAATGCGGAATGACAACCTTCTCTTTGTTGAATCTGGTGAGGTAATCTCGAGTTGTTTCCTCGAACCCTTGAACAATTCTGTATAGATCGCTGGTCTGCTTTTCTGGTTTCATGCTGCTGGCAAACTGCTGATTAAAGGCTTTAACCAGGTCTGCAAAGGAAGAAATGCTGCGATTGGGCAATCCCACGAACCAGTGCAGGGCTGCTCCGGACAGGGTTGATCCGAATCCCTTGCACATATAGGCCTCCTTAAGTGCTCCGGTTGCAGTCACCACCATCATTTTCTGCTTAACTGATTGATGTGGTCCAGGGGGTCGGCCGTACCATCGTATAATGTCATGGTTGGTGGCACAAAACCCTTGGGCACATTGATCAAGGCGATATTCTCAATGAATGGTGAATCTGTATACATGTCCTGAGAAGCTTTCTCCATGGGCCTTGGCATGCCAGGTATCTTGGTGATCATGTCTTTCAACTCTTGGTAGCGCTGGTCTGAGAGATTGCCTGCTCCAGGGAATGGATTGACTGGCGGAGGGAAGAAGCCTGGAGGGGCTCCTCCCCAGGGACCTGAGGTCGGGTTGACTGGCGGAGGGAAGAATCTTGGAGGGGCTCCTCCCCAAGGTCCGGCGGCTGGTTGATTGGCTGCCACGGATGAACTGAAGCCCGGTCCCGGATGTCAACCAATTGCTGACTGTGCCGGTGCTCCTCCTAGCCATCCTCCAGTGCTGGACTAGTTCACGGGTGCTGCTCCTACTGAGATCTCTGGCGTTCGTCCGATGGTAGGCTGCGGAGGGGTACCTGAAAAAATCAAAGGATCAGTCCCAGGGGGAAAACAAGGTGTAGGATTACTTGTAGGCTGAACTGGTCTGGACTGCGATGCTCCAAATACAGACGAGTCCAGATCCAGTATCTCTGGGCCACTGCTCGGGGTGGTGACACCTAGATCCAGCCTGGTGACGATCTCCTGGGAATTGGCCAGTTCAACCCTGCTCTCCCGAAGGGATTGAAGGTCTGCCCAGGCCCTGGCTGCAACATTCTGAACGGCTGCTCTGGACGTGTGACTGCGGCGATCTGCTCTTTCAGGTTCAGATTGTCCTTCTTCAGGCTCTCTATGGCTTCCTGCAGAGCACTCATTCCCTGGACCACCACCTGCATCGGATCTGGGCTGGGAACCCGCGGCAGCTGGCCTACTTCAGGTATCTGGGCTTCTCCACTTCTGCTGGGGCTGCTCTCTCTGCTCTGCCTTGGGGAAGCTGACACAGGGGGTGATCTGGGAATCTGAGGAGGTTTGCTAGATGGAACCACAACCCTTGGGGCTGTGGTCTGACTTACGACCAGGGGTGGTCCTGTGAGACCAACGGACACAGTAGGGTTGATCCCACTGGACTGGGCTGGCATGCTCCGAGAGCTGGATGGGTTAGCTTTGGGCCCAGACATGCTTGTTGTGACGAGATAACGATTTTAAATATTGGAATGCGCACTATGCCCCACGGTGGGCGCCAAATTGTTTTGGTAAAATTTCTACCGGGTCGAGTTTATGTGTTGCGGGTCAAAGTACCAACCAATATTCAGATTTTACGTAAGAAACAAATATAGAGAACAAAAGAAATAAAGAATGACACGAGAGGTTTTGGTGACGCGGAAAAACCCGTTGAGGGAAACAACCGCGGGGGGAACGGAATCCCACCAATATTTTTACTATGATCGAGGATATTCGCTGTTGAAGACAGATTACAAGTATTTTGCGAAAGTAGTAAGTTTACAACGTATCCAAAACTGGATCAATAGAAATGCCCTAGCTCTTCCTTTTATAGCTGCGGATTTGCATGTTCAACCGATTTGTTCTGGTGCTGGAATGTAGGAGGGAATATAGGGGAATATTCCTTTAGGGTTTTGACCCATTCCCTTTCTCCAACAGCTCTTATTCTGCTCTGATCTGCGTCTGGTCTGCTTTTGGTTTGCTTCTGGTCTGCTCCTTGTGGTGGGCTGCTTATTTATTTATCCTTGGGCCCAACAGTAAGATGTAAATTTTGGGCTAAACAGCCGAGTCAGGAAACGGTGGTGGTAACTTAATTATAGCTTCAATCGCCCTCTGTCACTGTTTTTATTGATCACTTTGTTCCATTAGAGAGTAATGCTTGTGACTAAGGCTTAGTAACCTCTTCTTCGTTCAATTAAAGCGTGTTGCTGAAATGTAGAGGGTTTTGAGAATCAAATTGGGGAATTATTTAGGGTTTACATTGATTAAGAAATTAAAAAGAATTGGGGAAATAAAGTAAGTTTTTGTTTTGTCAATAAGAAGGGAATAAGAAGAGAGTTCAATGTTTAAACTAGTTCATTAACACAAGAAAACCGGTTGTTTAGGTATCCCTTTCACGAGTTTACTACAAGTTAAATGACATCAAAATGTGATTATTCACAGATAAACGTTAGGATAGATTAATACGAAAAGAGAGGGCATACGATGGATTATTCTCATGAAATACTACCATTTATTTTATACTCATTTTCTCTTTATTTTTATGCATAAATTTGGAACTATTGCGTGAAACTATAAAATAATCCGGAATCTTAAAAATAAATGGATCATCTATTTTTTATGAAATGGAGGAAATCTTGGCTCAATGTACACTTGTTAAAACTCAATTGACTAATAAGACCACCACCCTTAAACATTTAGTGATATTTTATTTCCTTAAACATTTAGTAATAATTTATTTTCTTTTATGTATTTTAATTTTGTCTTATCCATACTTTCTTATTATACATGTCTTAAATTTAAGACGAATATATCAATTATACACAAGATTTTGTTAAACTTATTACCCAGACATATATTCATAAATCTTCGTTGGTCATGTAAAATGGCCTAACTAAAAAATACTCCTCATCCAAGTCATTTGTTTATTTGTTATTCTATTTTTGAATTTCTCATTCATTTGTTTACCATTTTATATTTTAAATGTTTTTAAAGGATAATTGCCTAATTGGTATAAACCTCATGCAATGCATGCGCGATACTTAAAGAATTTTATCTTTCAGTATACTATTTATAGATGGTAAATTGACAATTTATTATTTTTTATTGTTTCCAATCTTTGTATTTTAATTTGAGAAAATAAAATAAAACAACAAAATTAATGAAAAAATTAATGAAAAAATTGAAGTAATAACATGCAACTATGCAAGATGCACTTTTAATGAACATACTATCCTACATAAAAATGATGATATTGTTTTATAACTATTTTTGTTAATAATATATTTTTTTCAGTTACGACTTATCTTACTTGGAACAAAAATTTATCACAAAAAATCATAGAGGCAAATATCAATCGAATATTATATAAAATAATAAAGTAGATCAAAGATTTTATCAAAATAAGGAGTGTGTTTTAGGCTCAAAATTTTGGATTTTTTTTATTTCTTTCAGTATAAATGGTTTCTTCCCACCTTTAATTAATGTCTACTTGTCATATGTTGGTGATTTAAGTGTAATTACTGACGCATTTTGGCGTAATTAAGATTGTTTCTAGATGAGTAATTTTCTAAATCATATAAAACAAATTCGGGAAGTACGAAGGGTAGACTTATTTAATTATTCGCGGGATCACGGTATAGTTTTTGGACGAATAACTATGACGGGGTCTTGCAATGATAATGATTTATTACGGAATAACTGTAGCGGAAATTAAATTCATACAGTAATAATAATTTGTTACGGAATAACCAAAGAATACAATCAATCAGAATTCCAAGGGTTGCATTACTTGGATAAATTCATTCCCATATATCATGCTTGCATATACAAATATGCCACAAATCAGATAAAGAAATTACAGGAAAATATTTATCGTCTTTTGCGTCTCATAATAATTCATTAACATTCTTCACAAAATAATTCTGAATTACTACTCTCATTTTTGTGTCCAATACCAGAGAGACACCAACTAATCTCAATAGGAAATTCAGATTAACCCAGTCCCTAATAAGGATCGAATTATTCTATTAAGAAAGCGAAGTCGATTTTGTGTGGTTTTACTATTGTCAATTATGTTTGTGCAATTAATTTCCTAACATGTCATCCAATAATAATAACCACAAATGATCACATCATCTCCTTGGTCTTTTCGCCGAAAGCCAAAAAGAACAAATAACCGAGATAGAGTGAGTATGGTTTAAGTATTGTTAATCACGAATATGTTTTGTAAATTAAATCAAACTAATAATACAAATCGTCCGGGTAAAAATACAAAAACAACGATACAGGGTGAGACAAGACTTCAACAAGTCTTAAGATGAGACTCATTCAAAATTATCAATCCTCTTTCTATAAAAGGAACAACATTTAGAGAAATATGATTGGCCGGAATTTTGTTCATTGAAAGAAAAAATTAATTGCCCCACTCCCCAATCCCCACTATAATTAAGTAATTAATTACCTCTCTCCTCTCCACTATTATTAAGGTGATTAATTACTCTTTGTTAGAACACAATATGTTGTTGATGACAAGTTACCTTGATTGATCTAATGTTTGTTTGATTAGTACAAAAGATTAGCAAAGTGACTTAAGGCTCATTGAAGATCACAAGATCATATGTCAAGAAGCAAACAAAGACAAGTGAAGGTCAAGTCTAAGAAAATGTTGTAAGCAAGGTAGTTTAACATACACTCGTATTTGTTAGAAAGTGCAAAATCCTTGCAACAGTCTAGCAGACTGTTGCAACTGGGGTTTCTGGTACGATCATGGAGATAATTTTCGAAAACCATTTTTATTAAAAGAAGTTGGTATTTTATTCCATCTGCATATTTTAAATGGTTTACAAACTAAAGGAAAACAAATTGAATTTCAAATCTCACAAGCACATGGAGTCTAAGGCCCTGTTCTTTCTGGCTTAATTTCAGCTCCTTTCAATTTTTGTTGGTTGTATTCCGTTAAGTTTTATTTACGTTCAATCAATTATTTTCAATTAATCTCTTAACAAAAGTAACTTTTAATTCAACTAAATTCATCCTACCCCAGTTCAACTCGATTTAGTTCAATTAAGCTCTACTTCAATTTATTCAATTCAGCTCGTTTCAGCCGAAAAGAACAGGGCCTAAAAGCTAGAAAAGTGGAAAGTAAGCTTTTTCCTTTTATAGCTATAAGACTTTTCCAAAAGAAGGTTCTTCATTATACACATCTTACCCAAAGAGGAAAATCTTGAGCCTTGTAAACATATGAGCCTTTCAGTTTGTAAAAAACCCTTCACCATATGAACCTTTGTTTATTAGAGTGAAATGAATATAAAATGCATTTGTGAGAGAGAGCCCACACGCCTCTTGCTCTATAAAAGCCACACTTCTAGTTCATTTATTGCTAAGACTTTTTAAGCATTTATTGTAAACTTTGCAAAATCTTTTAAGCATTTATTCTTCAAGTTTATTTTGCAAAAGTTTCTGATTTTCAAAAGAGTCTTCATTTGTTTTTCGAAAAGCAATTATCTCTTTGTGCTAGTTCGCATCTCTAATGAGTATAAGTGTTTGTTCAATGAACCTTGTGTTTAGATCTTAAGAGTAGTCTCCATGTTCTTTAAGAGAACCCTTGAGACATTGATCGTGTAAACCAAAGGTAGAACAACAAACTCTTAGAGCGGAGTAGCTTTAAGTTTGAGTCAAGTCTTACGAGCGGAGTAGCTCTAAGCAAATGCAACCGGAATAGGTTGGGGAGTTGTTTTGTTGTAATAGTTTTAGTCAAGCGGAGTAGCTTCTAAACTTTCAATAAAATAACGGTTGGACGTAGGCTCCGGAGTAGGAGCTGAACCAATTTTTTATATCGTTTGTTTATTGCTCTTTCTCGTACTTGTTTCTCGTTTCTTACTATAGTCGTAATAGATCAGTTCTGTGCAACAGTTCCTCATACTGTTGCTTAGACTCTGATCTTGTTGCCTTAAATCGTGAAACACTCAAGCTACTTCAGAATTTTTAAAAGGTCATCTAATTCACCCCCTCCCCCTTTTAGGTGCTAAACTCGTTCTTGATTTTTCACTCTTTTTCCTCATTTCTTATTACTTTCCATATAAGTACATTCATACATTCATATGTTAAAAAGCTTATGATAAAAAAATTAATCACATTCAACCTTACAATAAAAATAAAATACAAAAAGAAATCGGAAGTCTATATATAAATTCATATATTAAAGGACAATAAATTTTATAATAACAAAAAAAATTACAATTCCGGAAAAATTAACCTCTTAAATACCTTGACAAATAAAACTAACTAAGAATTCTTGTGTGAGACAGTCTCATACTATAAGACGGTCAACATATATAAAAAGAAAAGTCGTTTACATATGTATATTTGATTCGTCCTAAACTTAAACCGATAGCTTGTCCTACATAAAATTTGTATAATTTTATAATGTCAAGCAAATGCGTTGTTTTTACTTACGTCTAAGTTAAGCGTATAAATTCTTTTTATTTTTTAGATCGATATACTTGCGACACTAAAATTATATTTTTTATTAAATATATTCACCTTTCTATTTTTATTTTTTCAGTTTAAACCCATGCATTTTTTGCACGGGCGTAAAACTAGTAATTTACCAAAGTCTTAAGTTGAGTTTTGGAAATCCAAAACTCAACATAAGACTTTGGTTAAGTCTCGACTCACTCCCTATTGAAATTATCCAATGAATGGTTGTCATGTGTTATTTTTTTAAAAAAAAGTAATGTAAAAAAAATAGAGTTTAAGGTGAGTTTGACGGATAATATATAAAATCTGAGATGAGTCTGAACAATAAAGAAATAGTAAAAATTAATGAAAAGTGAATGTGACACAGTTTTAAGATTTTGGAAAATCGTAGGGATAATCTTATGCTAGGTCCTTTTTATTGTTTCTGGGATAGTAAACGTAATCGTCGTTTTAGTAAACATAGTCGACATTTTTCATAAAAAGACGAAAATATCTTTGGACATTTTGTGAACACTTTCTCTCTAGAAATTTCCTCTAAAATTCATGAAAAACTGAAAAAATAAAACCACAAAAATCATCTGAACTCGCTATTTTTCATGCCGGAGTCAAATTTAACACATTTTTCGGTTAATTAACAACTTCTTAACATCGCTAGTTAATTAATTTGTGTTTAATTTATAGTTTCGGGTTAATTTAGTGGTAGATTTCGATAATTTTAATGCATTGCGGAAGGTTGACCACATTCATCCTCCCTCCATGGATGGATGATGAATGTCTTCGTCCATATGCGCAGGACGAAGACATTCATTTTCCATCTATGATTGAATGATGAATGTTTTTATCTACACAATGGATAGATTATGAAGGTCTTAGTCTTGTCCATGATTGAGATCGAGACATTCATCATCCAACTATGAATAATCTAAATAATAAAAATTAGTAAAAAGTTAATAGGACATTTTAAGGCATTGGAAAGTTGTAAGTATAATTATATCTTAAGTCTTTTATTGTAAAGAATAAGTATGTGATAATTGTATTTAGTAAGTCTTGTTTGCGACGGGTCGTTATTTGTCACGGATATTTTGTGAGTTAAAATGTGTAGAAAATGAGTTAGTGGAGAAAGAGGACCACATGAATAGGGTTGAAGAGAGAAAAAGTGGGTATTTTATGAGAGAAAACGGTATCCGTCACAAGCTTACGACGGATAATGCCGTTGCAAATAAGAATTTGTGATTGTATTGGGTATACGTGAAGGAAGGAAGCAATTACCTAGAGGTGAAGTGAAGGCTTCACCTTGACCTCGTAGTAATCAATAACCTTGTATTTAGCTCCACATTCAAGATATTCCACAACCTCTTCATATTACTCCTCTTAGTAAAACTCAATAATTAATACTTCCTCCATTTTTATCCAAATACCATATTTGTTTTTTTGTACACTATTCACCAATCAACTTTCAATATCAATTTTCTCTCAATACGTAAGAAAAAATATATTCATGTGGGGTCTTGTTTAATTCGTCTTTACGAGTACATTGAAAATATATAACTTTTATAATTTTTACAAATACGTAGTTAAAAATATGAAGCACGCAAAACTTACGTTGGCAAACGTGAATAAAGCAAATAGGGTATTTGGATAAAAATGGAGGAAGTACCTCATTTATATGCCATTATAATAATAATAATAAAATCACACTCACTCTTCCTCCATCTTTATTTGTCCTACTTAAATACTACGACTACTAATTAAAACCTCCTTGATTGATTACATTTGACAGCAAGCCAGCAAGGGTATAGAGAGAGAAGTGATTATATATTTATATATTGGAGAAGATGAGCTCAACCTCAAATAATCAGGGGCAAAATAGTAATTACGATGCATCATTCAAGATCTTGTTGATCGGAGATTCAGGTGTCGGCAAAAGTAGTTTGCTTGTCACTCTTATTTCTAACGCTCTCCATGATCTTCCTCCTACTATTGGTATTTTATCTTTATTGGATTTTTATTTACAGTTGCTCTGTCTTGCTTAACACAGTCTTTTAACTCTTTTATTTTAAGTTAAGATCGTCTAAACAAGAATTCGCGTTTTATTACTCGTAATTATTATGCACTTATTAAACAACTTCTTTTCTAAGTTACCGTTTTGATTAAACAACCTGCTGTTTTTTTGTGTTTGTATAATTATTGTGGCATCTATGTTTGGTCAATTTTATTGTTTGGTGTGATGTATGTGTTGCATGTATAGATGAAACCGACATGGCGACATCCGGTTGTATTTACGACCAAAATAAAGCTATTGAACTCGCTTTAAAGTTACTCACCTCATTTATTAATGGGTAAATTGATTATAACACCCTTATATATACAACTTTTTGAAACTTACTCCCTAATATAAACGTTTTTGAAACTTACTCCCATTTAATTGTACTCTGATCAAAAATTGCTCCCATTTAACGAATTCCGTCAAAAAAAAGAGAATATTCCAGCCAAATTTTGTATTTGTTATTTAATGTTCTTATTTATGACAATTATACCCTTGGTCTTATAATATCCCATTTACCCCAATATAGTAAAAATTCAATACACCATCTAAAAGAAAACATAGACCATTTGCGTATCCCATTTATATCCCAAACCAATACCCCATTTATATCCCAAACCAATATCAGCACATTCCAGCAATTGTGTATCTGCTAAAATCGCTCCAACAACTCTATTTTGCAGCATCAGACCCACTGCCGTTATAGCAGACCGTACAAACTCCTGCACATATCTGACGCCAACAGTTCCTGATACTCTACCCATACTCTCTAGTTTGTTATATTCGTTCCAGTAACCGTTGTACACGCACCCAGACCAAACTGAGAGACGCTGCAATAGCCACTGATCCTACAATCAAATAGAGAACTGATTTTGGCGTTGGTTTGGTTAACAACTACGAAATTATGTAGTATAGTTAATGGTGAAAAGGCAAATGTTAAATTTGATTTGAGATGGATTGGATTTTGTGTCCCTAGAGGAAGCGAAATACAATCAATAGTCAAAATGAGTTTACATTAATGGTTAAAATAGAAATACACTGTGAAGGTAGAGCTTGTGGAAATAGCTGTATAAATTGGGGACTCCCTTGACCTCGCTTGTGGACTTGTGGTGGATTCATACTCTGAGATGGCAAAGAATTTCGACAGACACAAATTAAGAAAACTGATCACCCTCTAGAGCTTGCACAATAGAAACTATCCATGGCATCAAAAACTCCCTGCAATGCTCAGACTTCCTGCACAGAAGCATTGCCCGTACCTACAGCCATCAATCTGTTCACTGCACCGATGTATCAGAAGCACGAAAGTGACAATAGTTGATGGTCGGTGCTCCTAAACTCTTTGACATGATTCAGCTATTGTTTCAGTCAATCAGGCGAACAGTGATGACAAAAGAGGAGCTTATTCACAAATTAATTACAGGCCATTTGCCTTGCCATTACAAAAAGAAACATAGTTACTGCCATTATAGAAAGATAGTTACTGCCATTACATGCCACTTGTGTAAGAAAGTGAAACATAGCTGCTGAAATTAGAAAACATGGTTTCTGCCATTACAAAAAGAAACATAGTTACTGCCATTACAGAAAGAAAAACACGGCACAATGTTTACTTTCAAACGTACCAAAAACTAACATAGCACATACCAAAAGATAACAAATACATAGTTCTAGGCATTTTAGGAATTGCATCCAAAAACTAACTTATTAAACTAATTGGTGCCATCAGATGCATCTGAACAATTAATGGTCTTCAACCACAGACTGTTGAGTCCCATTTCCAGTACACCTCAGATAAGCTTCTTTTGTGGTCTTTCTCCTTTCTCTTGTTTGCCTTGCCTCATCAGCCCAAGCAGTATCTTTCTGAGGTCTGCCTCCTTGACCTCTGGTCTGAGTAGTTCCAACTGTTGGATTTTTGCAAGTCCTTTTGTAGTGACCCAACTGCCCACAATTGCTACATTTGTTGCTCTTTTTTGCCCTCTTAACTCCCTTAGCCTCACTCTCCCCTGGCTCTTTTCTTCTCTTCTTGGATTTAGGCCTACCTGGCATCACTCTCTCAACTGGTGGTAAGGGTTCAGGCAAATTGGTTTTTTCCCATAGTTTAATCCCAGGAATTGGTAATACCACTGGTTCATAGGCAAGAATATACTTGGCCTTACTGTAGGCATAATCCACATAGTCCTCCACATGGCCTCTCTGTTTATGGATTACACCAACAGCATGTACACATGGCAGACCAGATAACTGCCAGTGATAGCAATCACAGGTTCTTGCATCAAGGTTCACAACTACACTATCTCCATTATATTCAACCTCATACAAATTAGGCCTAGATCCCATGAATTTGCAGAATCGAGATTGATCTATAGCCCATTTGAGAGTTTTGTTAACATATGGCATGAAATGACCTTCATATTTTTTGACACCTTCCCTTTTTTCATACATCCTTTTCATCACATACCTTCGCATCCATTCCATATGCGTAAGTATGGGCTTATCTCTTGCTTCTCTAATCACAGCATTAAATGATTCACATAGGTTGTTCAGCAGCATGTTTGATTTGGCTTCTGTCCCAAAAGCATGTCTGGACCAATGTTGAGGAGGAATTGCATTCAAGTAGTCAAATGCTTCTTTAGACAGGAATTTCATCCCTTCCATTGAAGAATCAAACTCAGCCTGCAGATAGTGAAAAAAATTATCAAACAATAAGGTGGTTATAGAATGCAGATTTTAAATATATTTTATACCTTAGTTAATGCCCTTGCTGCTTGCCAGAAGGCATCTTTGTATACTTGTCCACTCCAAGTGAGCTTAAAGTTTGCCCATATATGTCTTACACAGTACCTCACTTCAGCCTTTGGGACCACAAATTTCAAAGCGTCTATTAACCCCTTTTGCCTATCAGACATAAAGGTTAATCCAAATCCTTCATCCTTACCCAAATCTGTGGCCAGCAACTCCAGGAACCATTTCCAACTGTCACTATTCTCAACTTCTACAACTACCCAAGCAATAGGAAAGATATTATTGGCCCCATCCATTCCTACTGCTACCAAGCACATACCATTGTAAATCCCCTTTAGATGGCAGCCATCAACACCTAGGATAGGCCTACACCCCTTCAAAAAACCCTCTTTACAAGCCTGCAAGCAAATATACATCCTTCTGAAAATAGGAGGTGGTCTTTCTATGTTGTCACACACAACAAATGCAGTGGATCCTGGGTTATACTTCCTAACAGCAGCAGCATAATCCCATGTTCTACCATATTGATCCTTACCATTTCCATAAATGATCAACTTGGCTCTTTTTCTAGCAAGCCAACACTTGTCATAACTAACATAAACATTTAACTCCTTAAACACATGATCTTGAAATTTTTTTAACTTCCAATCAATGTTTGTCCTCCAAAATGCAATAAATCTCTCAGCTAAGTATTCAGAGGTTACCTTTCTGTTGTGTGTTGCCATGCCACAAATGTGCTCAAGATTTAAGCTTTTTATTTGAAATACTTCTTCAGTTTCTTTCCAGAGTGTAGCATGTAACTTGAATGGACACTTCCTTACTGATTTGGGACACTTACAAGGCCCTATAAACTTGGATCTCTTCTTATTCCAACTGCATTTGCATTTGTGCCTACACTTTGCAGTCACTCTTCCACCTCCATTGTGACTATAGTAAAAATCATACCCATGCTCAATACTGTGTTGAATTAGTGCTTGTTTAAGAACTTTGTTGGTTGCAAATTTTAAACCAGCCACTAGTTTTATAGGCCCTTTCAAATCAGTCACAGAGTTAAATGTGGGATAGGTATCAACCTCATCATCTGAACCTTGTAAACTTCCTAGATCATCTGATTCATACTCTATTTCTTCATCAACTTGCACATCTAGATCATCAACATCAAATATCGTATGACCTCTTTCTCCTTCCCCTGCTACCCACTCGTTCACCTCTTCTTCACAGAGGTTTGACTTCCCATCACCAAAAAGCTCATCCTCAATTTGCTCTTCTTCAAAGTCACTGAACTCATTGTCATCACTTAACTCTGAATCATGGAAATCTTCATCCACATAATCAACATCAACAACCGTTTTTGAGTTCTTTTGTTTAGCCTTTGCCTTGCCTTTTCCAGAAGCTGTCTTTGCCTTTTCCTTGCCTTTTCCCTGAGTAGCAGATCTGAACTTTAAAGCATGTGTGTCAACCCTGCTACCAGACAGATTTTGCTCCTGAACAACTTCAGCAGACACACCAACTCCTGAAGCAGACCCAAACCCAAACCCAGATGTGCTTTGAACTCCAAAGTCAACTTTCCTCCTGGCTGCTAACTTCTGAGGTCTACCTCCTAAAGGTTGGCTTTCAGCAGGATTAGAGTTTTGTACTCTAGGGCTTTTTGTAATGGCTTGATGGATTACTGCTAGTGGTTGTATATTAAATGGTTTGACAAATACAGAAGATTGTTGAACCATTCTGGGTAGGGGTGATGATTGTTGATGGTACACATTTGGATTTTTGGTTTTTGGGCTACCGGTATTGGGCCTCTTTTGTGATGCGCTACAACTACCATACTGAGTTGGACCATATTGAGTTGAACCATTACTATTTTCAGTTGGGGTGGCTTCAGTTTCAACAAGATACAAGTCACACATCCCAAATATGTCAGTCTCCCTTGTCTTCAAAAGTTCTTCAATATCAGTGTCACTTTTAAGTATTTTCTTTCCATTTGTCAGATTTCTTTTTGGCATTCTATACCATAGTACAAAGTCCTTACCATCAACCACTTTTGCCCCAAACTCCATACAAAATTTATAAGTGAACCTTCTAATGGGAATACCAAATTCTAAAATCAAACTCCCACCCATATACTCTGTTCTCCCGTTATGAAAATGAAACTTTCCCCCATGATGCAATCGCAGTCCAACTAAATCCATATCTAGAGTTATTGTAATTAAACAGGGATTAATAACATTCAAAGTAGTTTAGGATTTTAATCAAGCATAATTCCTTATCCATATTACATTAAGAACAAAAACTAAAAATTAAACAACAGTTACACACTTTAGGGTTTAAACCAACATGTAATAACTAGCATTACCATAAAAATTTGCGAACTTTAACCCTGAATATATCATAATAGGTACAGATTAAATAGCAAACATAAAACCAATTAACAATATATTAACAATCTAAATACAAAGAGTCAAAATTATAAGAAACTAGGAAGATATATACTTTAATTGAATACATACCAGATTATTGCAGAACGATACTGATGATATTGACAATGGTTTACTAATCTTCCATTATTGGTAAAAAAAACTTGGATTTATGGTGTTCACGGTGGTTATCAATGGTGTTTTTGAGAGGAGATAGAAGATGAAGAAGGAAGTGTGTTTGATACGTTTTGAAAATGATTTTGTATAATTCTAATAACATGTGTCTAATATTAAAATTCTGCATACGTCATACACTATAACGCAAGGGCAAATACGTCATACTCTCTTTTTTTTGACGGAATTCGTTAAATGGGAGCAATTTTTGATCAGAGTACAATTGAATGGGAGTAAGTTTCAAAAAAGTTTATATTAGGGAGTAAGTTTCAAAAAGGTGTTTATATAAGGGTGTTATAATCAATTTACCCTTTATTAATTTGTGCAATAAAACAAATATAAAAAAGTGCCTACCAATAACAAATGATTTGTCTCTATCTATATTAAAGTGTATATTATTTGACTCGTCACAAGATATTACTGTCATAAATGAGAATTTATAAGAATTTGTGTTATAAAGTTGTTGGTTGAGCTCAATAACTTGTGAATGAACTCAAGCTTTGCGAAGGAGCTTCAAAAAATAATCCGGATGTGCATACAACATTTTATAGGATCCAGAAACCATGCCAACCAAAAGTGTAAGCCGAAAGTAAAACAAATGGTCAAGGCTAATCAATGGTTTTATGCCTAGATAAATTTATTAATTTATTGGATTTGGTTACTAGAAGATCCCGGTAGTAGATTGATGTACAACTACTATATTCATTGGATATGGCCTAATATTAGTATATATTCAAATACAGAGTAACATATTGTGAAAATTTAGAGGTGGCAAATGGGTCAATCGGGTCGGGTATTGGTGGGGTCATTTTGGGTCGGTCATACATTTTGGGCCGGCTCATTTTTGGTTTTGGGTTAGTTTCGGGTGACTTTTGGGTCAGGCCGTTTTTGGGATAACGACTAAATCGCTTTAGTTAGTACTATTTTGATTAAAAAGAATACTATTTTTCGAATTTAACTATTTATTAAGAATGATTGTAACCAAGGAAACTCTATTTTGATGCATATAACATTAATATGACTTATTACTTGTCGTTTTGGGTCATTTTAAGTTATTTGGAAGCAGGTCAATTTATGGATCATGGATCGGGTCTTTTCGGGTCTGGTCAACATTGGGTCAATCAAGGTTGGGGTTGGGTCAGGTTGGGACATTGTACAACCAAGGGATAAGTATCTAAACTTATGTGTACTTTTTCTAGCAATTCAAAGTTGATATTTTTAATGTGTAAATGAGTGAGATCAAATACTTTCTAATAAATCTAATATTTTGTAAAAATAAAACTCGTATACTTTATTATAAAGCTCGAATTCTACACCGTAGAACTAGTATAACTAGTGTTATAGTCCATCTGTCCACGAATTGCTTTTTAGTTGGCGAATCATTTTATATCGTATATCGTTGCTACTTATGTTGTTTCGTGATCCTTTCTCTTGGTAGAAAAAATGATTCCAGGTGACTTTTGCATTTTGCTACGGTAGTAAAATAGGTCCCTTGTTACTTGCTAATATATTAGTTCTCTGCTTTTAAATGTCGATGGAGTAGTTTCCATTCATGGAGATTTTTAGAAATCGACTTGACGCAAAACTTGGATCGTTAGTGAGCTTCGGAGTATTAGATAACGCACTCTATCAATTATAAAGTTAACTAATAACATTCGCATGACTGCTTAAGTACTTATGCCACAATCCACAAGTGATAGATCATAGATGAGAATGCCATCGTGGTAAAGGAAAAGGGTGATCATATGATCAGAGTACCATAAAAAATGGCGCATGACTTCATATTGTAGGGTGAGCTGCATGGCGAAATCCTTTCTGATAATTTGTGAAGGCATTTGTGCTAAGTTTTTTTCATTGATTATTTCTAGGGGTGGATTTCAAGATCAAAATGCTTACGGTGAGAGGAAAGAAGTTGAAGCTTACGATATGGGACACTGGTAATCAATCACCTGCCCTTTGAAAGTTTAACTTGATCTGAATTATGTATCTGCGCAAATGTGTATTAAGATGGTCCATGGCCTTGCAATCAGTTAAAAAAGATTTGTTATACTTTGTGATGCTAATATGCATATTCCAGTTGCTCTAGGATCAACGTGAAAAGTTTTCTGGTGATTGTTAATTTACACATGATGCTTTCTCCCAAGTTTTTGAGAACTTTATGATAAGATTATTTGCTGATATATGCATATTATTGCAGCTGGCCAGGAGAAGTTTAGAACATTAACGAGTTCCTACTACAGAGGGGCCCAGGGGATAGTTCTAGGTATGTTGTCTGAAATTGATCTCTAAATTTTGCACTTCCCAGATCATATAAGCAACTAGTTCATTAAGTGCCTGTCATTGATTTCGAGCAAATTACCTTTTGGATGGTTATTGTCAGGATCGTAGTTAACCTTTCAAATAGGGTTGATTGTTACTTTTGGTTGTTGAAAACAGTAATGTTGTGTTTTGGTATCTCCTTCATTTATGGTGAGATTAACGTTGGTTCTCCAGTAGTTGATAGTTCAGCCTGTGGGTCATGAAGTTCAAAGTGTTTCGAGAGTGACCCTGCACAGCTTTGAGAAAGTATAATTAAGGGGAAATGTACATCAAAGCATTCGCCTCAGAATACCCAAATTCTCTGAGTGCAGTCATATGTGAATATTTCATGTCCTATTGACTTATTCTTTTATTTTGAATTTCCCTGTTGCCATTTCAGTGTACGATGTAACAAGAAGAGAGACATTTTCCAATTTGTCTGATGTTTGGGCTAAAGAAGTGGAACTTTACTCAACAAATCAAGATTGTGTCAAGATGCTTGTAGGAAATAAAGTTGATAAGGTGAATTTGATTTTTCATCTTCTTGTGCGCTGTATTTGAAGGACAATTACTTTTAAAGTTTTGAGCAGGATATCTCGTTACTTATGAAGTTGAAGTTTACGCCTTCTTTAGGTGGTCATACATCTGGTAGGGTAAATACTCGATGTTGGAACATTCATATGGTATTATAAACATTATATCTGTTAATTGTTGAGTTGGTACGAAAACAAAATATAAATAAGGCCTTATGTACTTTTGTGATTCAGAAGGGTTTGCAATGTTCTTAATTTTTTTTGGCTTGTATAAAAAAGGAAGCACCGAAACATTTAAACCAGAGATATAGTTAACTTCTCTCAGGACCCTGCCCACCTTTCTACTTGTTAAATCATTAATTACGACTGTTAAGTCTTAACAACAAATTTCATACAGGTTTGTCTGTAGGTATGTTCAGTAGTGGTAGCTAATGAAGTACTAACTTGACTTTGGTTTCAGGATTCTGAAAGAGGTGTAAGTAGGGAAGAAGGTATGGCTCTTGCTGAGCAGCTGGGGAGTCTATTTACCGAGTGTAGCGCTAAAACTCGAGAAAATGTCGAGCAGTGCTTTGAAGAACTGGCTATGAAGGTAATATTTTGATGTTTCATTAAATGAGGATCTTGAGTTTTCGGAAACAGAAAAAAAAATTAACAAGGATCTTGATGCTACACTTAGACCTAACTGATGATTTAGTGAGTTAAAATGAGGATCTTGCTGCGATGCTCATTAATATGCCAAGATTCATGAAAGTCTTATGCTCAGACATACTGAGACTTGCATTAGTCCAACACTCCAACCTTAGACCGGCTTTATTGCAAATATGAGGAATGAGCCTGCAGCTTGAACTATGCAGAAAAACTGAAAGTGGGGCTTAGAGGAGTTGAAGTACGGACCCTACTTATAATATTAAGAAACTTTAACGGATTTACGGGATGGTGAGTCTGACTTAAGTTCTTAAGAATAAAATCCTGCTTTGCGGGTACAAAACCTCAACAAAGTCTGAGCCATAAAGACATGAAGTTAATCTTACATGCACAACATGTACACAACTAATTACTTAATTAGGTGTTATGTTCTGATGTTTTAGCTCAGTAATCAGAGGAAAATCCTGGTTTTGTTTTGAGCTCCATAATCAATCAAACTGAACAATTATCATAGAATACACTTTCTGAAAGATCATAAATTCATACAAAATTTAGAATATAGTATTTCGGTTACCTAAACTGAATTCTAATTTTGAACTCGCATAACCACAGATTATGGAGGTACCTAGTCTGTTAGAGGAAGGGTCGAATATGGTGAAGAGGACTATCTCGAAACAGAAGCCAGAAAACAAGCCTTCGTCAAGTTGTTGTTCCTGAATTAGCTGTTGAACCTAAAATATCAACTGAAATCCGTGATTGTGGGATTTAATGATTGATAACATCATGGTCGGTCGAAGCTAGTTCTTGCCTAAATTATGTACATTCTCGGTTCTTCCCCCCTCTCCCCCTACTTGTGGTAAAGTAGCTCTATCGATATCTCGACTAGGAGTTCGACAAGCTTGGTTTATTTTCAATCAGTCTATTGTGGAGTTGTTGAACTAGTTTTGTTTGAGAGCCTGTATGTAAGAATTATTGGAATTTGGAAATACAAGAGTTGCCATTTGTGTATTGAAGTCCTCCATTTAGTTCATGGCTGTCATTTGCTACCTTCACCTAGCCGCTGTATTTTCCTTTCCTTTTCTGGAGAACTCGCAATAATTTTTTTTTTTTATGATGACATTTTTGCTATTTGTAATTCGTTTTTTGTTCGTTTTAGTAGAAAAATTTATAAACTACAGAGTATTTATTATAATGAATTTGTTTAGATTTATTTAATGACATTAAAGTCTCTTGGTTTCAGGATTACATATAGTACTCCGTACTAGATTTGATACATGACTGTAACACAATAGACTAAGCCATGGCAATGGATTGTTGTTTTCGGTTGTTGAGTTCCTTAACGAGATCGCAAACGTTCTGATACGAGGATCCACTCTTCTGAACAGCTTCCTTGCACTTACCCACAAATGGTTGTATCCGTTTTCTCATCTCCTCTGCATTGTTGTTCATCATTCGTCTGACTGCTCCATCGACCTTATCTCTTGTTACGGTTACCTTTTGCACTCCCAAATGAGACGCCCACTCCTCATTCCCAACCCGAATCCCGACTTGTAGTACATCCACCATGAAACACTCGTTGTAGAACTGTTCGGCCATCAGAGGCCAGGTAATTACTGGGACGCCAGTACTCAGACTCTCTTGACATGAATTCCATCCACAATGTGTCATGAATGCACCGACGTTAGGGTGACCTAGTATTAGCTCTTGTGGAGCCCAGATTTTGAGAACCAGCCCTTGGTCCAAGTCCCTTACACGAGCCTCGAACCCTTCAGGAAACCAGCCTTTGTCATCTTGACTGCCAGACCAATTTCGCCGAGTCACCCATATGAACGGGTGGCCCGAGGCCTCAAGACCGTAGGCAATCTCGTGAAATTGCTCCTTGCACATTGGGGCGTAGCTCCCAAAACTCACATACAATACCGAATTTGAGGTCTTGGTATCTAACCACTCAAATAGGTTACTACTACTACTACTACAACTACAATGACTATTGTTATCATCCTTTGGAGTCGGATAACAATGGAGTGGACCCACTAGACAACATTTCCGTCCCACCACATTATTGTAATAGTGGACGTACTTGGACTCCAATTCACAAAAACTATTCACCATCAAACAATAACATTTATCCAATGCATGTTTGAGTGATGATATAAACTCCGTACCTATAACTTCACCTCTAAAATGATCCGGTAAGCGCGATCTTGTTAACTCAACATGGTCAGGCAGGCCAGGGAGGACAAACAGTTCCAAGTCGGAACTGACATTTTGGTGGGGCTTGAACCGGTTAATACTATCCTCACAGCACATAAAAAACAAATCTGAAGCAGTAAACATTATCAAAGGAATGTTAGCCTGAAATGCGACATTTGCGGCCCAAGGGTCAAGGAAGTCGACTACCATGCAGTCGGCCAATTGATCTCTAACAAGGTTGAGAATTGGGGTCGAAAGCATCCCAACAGCTTTCATTAACTTAACCGCAATCTCAAAGTTAAGGGAGGGAGTGGTCAAGATACTTTCAAGGTCTTGTTCGTGTAATTGTAACCCGACTTCGGAAGTGGGTATCTTAACTATATGGAAGCGGATATCATGACCTGAAGCGCGGTCAGTGTCGATAGCAGTTTGGAAGGTTAGGGAAGTATGGAAGGTGGTGATAATGGTTAACTTGTACATTTGGGTGAGATGCAAAAAACCTTGCTGCTTTCACCATTGCTGCAACGTGACTTATTCCTATAAATGCAGGTATGAAAAACATTTTCACTTTGTTTTCGGAATTCGGCATGATTTCTGAAAAGTTGTTGAGAATATAGAGAGGGAGAAGATTGTACATCCGTATTTATAATCGAATTAGTTTTTACATATGAATTTTACTTTTTCACGTACATTTTTTTTTTCTATAAAATTTTCATATGCTACCCTTCACACTAAATATAAACCGTATTTCTTAAAGATAGACAAAATATAAACTTAATCATTTCAATAAAACATATTAATAATCGTATGTGAAAAAACACGTCCCTTTATAATACCTAGCAACTTAATTAAACCCTAATAGTAGACAGATCTAATATAGGCTCAGTCTCCTAATAAAAAGTTAGGGCTTAAAAGTTGTTAAAAGTTAGGGCTTAAAAGCAGTGGCGGACTCAGGTGGGGTCCCGGGGCACGTGTCCCCGTAACATTTTTAGAATAAATGTTTTACAAGTATTTTGTATATATGTTAAGTTATCATGACATAGTTGGTACACATGAGTTCAATTCTTAGTAGCAACACCATTGAATCACTTACTTTTATTGTTAAATTCATTACTAATTTTAGTTATATTAACCAAAACAAATATTGTTTTTACATATATTAATAATTTAAAGTATTTTAGAGAAGACATTATTTTTTGAAAATATCTATAAAACTAATTATTATTTTTATTCTTTTATATGTATAATAATAACTCATTTAGGGGAAAAACACAAATTCTTATTTGCAACGGTCCGTCGCAAGCTTGTGACGGATATCGTTTCCTCTCACAAAATACCCACTTTTTCTCTCTCTCCAACACTATTCATGTGGTCCCCTTTCTCCACTAACTCATTTTGTATCCATTTTATCTCACAAAATATCCGTCACAAATGGTGACCCGTCGCAAACAAGACTTACTAGGGAAAAAAATGATATCATAGACGTGCATAAAAATGCGCGTTAAAAAGAATTAGTGTTCCTCAACTCTAATTTTTTAGGTCCGCCGCTACTTAAAAGTTGTGGTAGATTTTATAGGAAAATAAATATGGGTCAACTACTTAATCACAAAATTTATCTACAAAACCACGCAACGAAGACTGCCAACTGTGGGATGCCTGTTTTTTAAATTTAAACATTTATTGTAGGAAGACGTATACAATAAATGTAGCTTCAACGACCTGACGCCTAGGTAGCACCAAAACGGACACGGATACGGACACGGACACGGACACGACACGGACACAGCATGCCATGAAATTTAGGACATGGGACACGACATTTAAATTTAATAAAATATACATTTTATAGTTATAAATGTTTGATTTTATTTTTGTAAAAATATTTGATACAAGTATTAATTTTAAATAAGTGAAAGTAAAACTTTCCCTTGATAATAAATTTATTTTTATTCCTATCCGAATCAATATTCTAATTAATCTCCTTCGATAGCGCATTTCTCATCCGAAGAACATCATTCACCGCAAATGATAACCAAATATCGTGGACACGCGACGGACACGTCTCAAGTGCCATGGACACGCGTCGAACACGTGCCCAAATAAATGTAGAAAGTTAGACACGGCTGTTTAGGCGTCGGACACGTTTCGACGTGTGTCCGTGGAGTGTCGGTGTAGGACACGGTACGACTCATTACGAGAAGTGTCCGTGCTACCTAGCCTGACGCTTGATTAGGGATGGCAATGGTAGGGTTTGGGTAGGGTCCGGCAAGACCCGACTCGACCCGAAGCAAAAAAATCTTAGACCCATACCCAATCCAGACCCTAAAGGGACTGAAATTAATGGATCCATACCCGACCCTAATGGGTCTGGGTAGGGTCTACCCTAGGGTCCAATTTTTCTTAACGAGTCATTCATTAAAATGTACCAAAATTCGAATTAAATTATAAAGTTTTGATTAAAATATTACAAAATCTTGGTTATTTGGATAATTATTCGTACCCGACCCTAATTTATACTCCCTCCTATTCTATCTATTCTTCCCTATTTCCTAAAACGGATTATTCAGCTTTTCTTCCCCTTTCTTATTTTGGAAACTTTTACTCTTATTTTATTCATTTCTCTCTCCTATTATCAAATCTCACCCAACTCTTTTACTCATATTTTATTTCTTTTTTAATCTTTGTGGCCCACATTTTCTTATTTAATTCCTAATTATTCATTCCTCTCTCCTATCATCCAACCCCACCCAATTTTTTACACTTATTTTACTCTCTACCTTAATATTTGTGCCCTCCTCAAAGAAGAACAATAGTTAGAATAGGAGGGAGTATCATTTACCGTACCCAAACTCATCATTTTCATCGATTTCCTCGTTATTCTTAATGGTTATTTGGATATGCGTATAGTATATTAATGATAACTAATAAGGGTCATCTGTTTGTGTGTATTATTTGGGTTATTGACGTTCGTACGTGTGTTTTTTCTTTTTCTTTTTCTTTTTTTTTAATAAATATAAGGGTCCAAGGGTCGGGTAGGGTCCCAAGACCAAGACCCGGACTGGACCCGAAGTTTTTATATAAGACCCATACCCGACCCATACCCGAGTGGGCCTCAAACATTCAAACCTATACCCGACTCGTTAGGGTCCGACCCTAAGGGTCTGGGTTGGGTACCCGACCCACTGTTATCCCTGCGCTTGACAGTGTTGCATGGCTGTCCTCAGCTCGTGTCGTGAGATCTTTGGTTAAGTCCTCTAACGAGCGCAACCCTCGCAAAGACCCTCCCTTCTTCTATGTGGCAGCGGAGACTAGCGAAGTATTGTCTAAGACCATCCCCAAACAAGGTCAATTGCTTGCTTGGGTCAAGTTAATTACAATTAATAGAAAATTAGGATTGATTCAAGCGTGTTGAGGGTCAATTTGAGACCCAAGATGTAGTAAATTGACTCATCTATTTACCCCTTATGTGACAAATTCTCATTGGTTACAAATTAGAAAAAGAAAAAAAATAAAATAAAAACTTTGTTATTGACTCGATTAAATCGACATTTTGCTTGGGAGGGTAAAAGAGGGTCAATGTCAATAAGATGAGATTAAGAGTTAATATGTTATTGACTCGATTAAATCGACCTTTTGCTTGGGGATGGTCTAAAGCATCTGTAATTCCGTATTTATGGTAATACGGTAATCCTTCACTAATAAAAATAAATATTTAACCAATATTGACCGTCGTAAATCAGTTAGGCCCTGTTCTTTTGGACTTCAGGTCACTTAATTTAAGTTCAGTTCAGATCCTATAAGGCTATAAGTTCAGTTCAGATCTTATAAGTTCAGTTCAGTTCAGATCCTATAAGTTCAGTTCAGTTCCTATAAGTTCAGTTCCTATAAATTCAGTTCAGTTCAGTACCTATAAGTTCAGTTCAGTTCAGTTCCTATAAGTTCAGTTCAGTTAAGTTAAGATCCTATAAGTTCAGTTCAGTTCCTATAAGTTAAGTTCAGTTCAGTTAAGTTAAGATCCTATAAGTTCAGTTCAGTTCCTATAAGTTAAGTTAATTTCAGTTCAGTTTCAGTCCAAAAGAACGGGGTCTTAGTCTTGCTTGTGACGGATCGAGTGGAGAGACGGACAATGACACTCACAAAACAAATAGGGGAGACAAGGTGGGGCACCCCCATGTGCTTCCCTCTCTCCTCTAAATGAACATTTTGTAAGACAAAATGGTATCCGTATTCTCCTTGTGACGGATATCTTCCGTCTACAATGAGAATTTGTGGTTGTAAATAGTCACCAACTGACCAATTTATGCAAATAGTGATCAATCACTCAGAATAAAAATGATCTCTTTTTAGTCATAGTCACTATTTTGTAAAATGGTGTAAGTTTTTTTGCTTTCCTAGTAATATTAGTTTTATGTCCGTATAAAAAAAATGTACAGGTATATTTTAAAATATTTATGTATTATTTTTTAGTCGTATATATAAGTTTAAATTTTTGCTATAAAACTTAAAATCTATGCTAACAATGTATTCAACTAATTTATAATCTACTAATTGATTTTTATGTCTCTTATTAGTTTGCATTAGGCTCAATTGACGATGGTCAGTTGTTAATTAATCTCTAGATAAAAAGTATAAACAAAGTGAAGGTTCTATGTTCATTTGATATAGCGTACCTCTACCTCACCTCACTCCAACTCATGACTTGCCTTTTTTCACTATCAAATATATTCTCCCCGTCACTTTTCCTCTTATATAACTTACTCTGCCGCCTCCCTGAAATCTATTCGATGTTTCGTCCATCAGTCACCTTTAACATTAGAATCAATAAATTACCTTCTTAATTCTTTTACAACTTTATCAATATTCTTTGGATAATACTTGCATTGCTCATTTAATCGTTATAATGCTCAATAACATAGGAGAAATAATCAAATCAAAAAGTTAATTTTTTCTCCGTATATAATACAAATTGTTATTTCGGTTATTTGTTGTTGCATTATTTTTTATAATTTTTTTGTTTTCATTATTTCTATATTATATATTCCCTCCAATTTCCTATGACGTTCCTCTTTCCGTTTTGGTCTAATTACATTGATGTTTCCTCTTTCCTCTTTTGGACAATTTTGTGTGGTCTAGAATCAATTTCGTGTGGGATCATGTGTATTGTGTGGTCCAAATTGATTTCTTTATTTCTTGTGTCGAAATCAAAAGGAACAACACAAGAAATTGGAGGGAGTATGTATTTTTTTTTTTTTTTTTTCATTAAATTTGATATAAATTATGTATGTGCAAAATATGCTACCTATAAAAAAATCAGCTAAGTTTTTTTTTAACTCTCTTTTAAAAATTTTATTTTTATTTTTGTTTGTATCTTTGTTGTGGATTTAAATTTGTAATTAAAAAATCAGTAACTTTTCAGACTTGATATTGTTTTCAAATGGAGTACTTTTTTTTCTAATTTTTGTAAAAGTTAATATTTGAAGAAATTATACAATTAATAATACTCTATATATGACGAATAATAGTAGCAGTATCTCAATGCTATTTATTTGTTCATTTCTTTGAAATAAATGTTAAGTAAATCTAATTATTTTTGAAAACTAATTAATTTTAATGATTTTTGATTTTACTAAATTAAAAAAAAAAAAAAAAATTATTGAATTAATAGAAGAATAGAGAAAATAGAAAAGAAGTAATTAATTAAGTTTGAAGATCATGGAGGACCTACTCTAACAAAAAAAATAACCTCTTTTTTAAAATTCAACAACCAATAAGAATGCTTTAAAATCTATTCATTTTATAGTACTATCCTCGGTTTTTATATAATGTTCCCATTTGTTGAATATATGAGTGTAGTATTTTAATAAAATGGGTACATTATATAAAAATGGAGGAAGTATAAAAAATCTGTTAATTATGGATAATATTCTCATATCCCGAATTACATGGCACAAATACTCTGTTAATTATGGATAAGTATGTTGGTTTAATACCAAATCACAAGCCGCCAAACAATCGCACTTCACGCGTGTGCAGGAATAGGCATCTCCGACCGGGCAACCCAGTCGAGGTCGTAAGCACTCCAAGCGTCATTGTTACAAAATTATAAGATAGGCCAACCCTTGTCGGGGCCTCCAACCCCGTGGACGTACATCATACTCCAACCCCGGGGACGTACATCATACTCCGAGACTATTTTCATTGTTTGCAAATTTTTCCAAGTGTTATAAACTTGACCCTGAGTATCTAACTCTGATAGGGAACGTAATACCCCACACCCTTCTAATACAGAAGAAGCTCTCACAGAGTCCAGAGGTTTCAATTCCCTCATGTTCTAATTCCTTCACCAACTTCACTGCACCTAGCTCATATACAACGTAGGCCTCATTGTCTTGTAATGCTAGAGATAGCCGTTCTTTAATGTCAACGCAAGCGATCGCTGAAGTCAAGCGGGCTCACCATGTGTGTAGTACCCACAGCTAACTCGTAACCACGGACAAAATCCTTTGATAAAAGAGGCATTACACTTGTTTCTTACCATGTGAAATGTTAGTTAGGTATACCAAGGGTGATTCCTCTTGTATGAAAGGATTTGGTTTTGGTCTAGGTCTGATTATGAGCAACTCGCGCTGGTGACTACACACCGACTTCAACTTTGACATTAAAGAACGACTATATATCTAGTCTCTATGTTGGAATTACAAGACAATCAGTCGTACGCCATATATGAGCTAGGTGCAGCGAAGTTGGTGAAGGAATTAGAACATGTGGGCATTGAAACTCTGAACTATATGGTAGTAGGTCCCGATATTACAAGGGTGTGGGGTTATAGGAGATTACAGCGGAGGAGAACAATCAACGTTACATGGTAAGAAGTGTGACTCCTAGGCCAAGAGAAAAGACGGTCCAGAGGGTTATAACAAAAAACATGGACAAAGCCGGGTCAACGCATCACAGAAGAAGATTGGTTAGGGCTTTATCTTAATTGATTTAGTTTACTCGAATTGGGAATACTTATTAATGTATTACACAATACTCCTAAACTAAAAATGAAAATAAAAATAAAGCTTAACACGGAAAATAAAAGGAGGCAAAGTAGTAAGTTTAATACAGAACTTTAAAATACAAAACGTAAATAAGTGGTTGCGATGGACAGAAAAGAGCACGTAAGCAAAGAGTGATATAGAGGAAGACATTGAGATCCAAAAGTTGCTGAGACGATTCAAGCTCTAGATCATGTTTTCATCATTTCCAACCTCTTGCAAGGATGGTATCTTTTATCGAATTTCATAAAGTAACCAGAAAATTATCTATACTCTAATGGTGGCTATAAAATCCACAATTTAAATAGAGAACTCTCGTAAAATCTGTCCTTCTCTAATAATTCATGTAAAAGGACACAATTAAGAATGACCGGAACGAGAACACCAACAAATTGTACTTGAATCAGTACTTACTAGTGTCCTATAGCATTAGTAGCAGCCTCTAGAAATGCCCTTGCATCTGACTCGGGATCAGCCAGTTCACATGGGGTCTGCCAAAGTATGAACAAAGAATTTCTTGAGTTGAAATAAAAATAAATAGTCTAGTACAACCTCTATCTCAAATTTATGTCGACATTTGACTTTAGTGGTTAACTAACTTAACTCTGACCATCAGATACTCAAAACGTATCAGAATGTAAAGTTTAGCAATCACTGTTATAGTTAAATTTCTTAAAAGGATTTGACTAAATGAGAAAATAACGGTCAAAGAAAACATTGTTCGATCACTAAAGTCGAATGGAGAAAATATAGATGGTATGGAGAGGGTAACAGAACATTAACTGAAGACCGGTACAGCAAGAATCACTTACCTTGTCATAACTGTTCTTCGTAGTAAGAGACGCGCCATGGGACAGCAGCAATCTGATAGTGTCCAGGTGCTCACCTCGGGCTGCATGATGAAGGGGCTACAGAAGGGAAAGGGTGTTACTACATCTTACTGTGTGACAGCAGCAAACCAATACTCCCTCTGTTTTACAACATCTTACTATTTGATCTTCGGACTATGCTTTTGCATTTATGTACTACAGAGTTCTATTTTTTATTGAAAATCGAATTTTTTTTTATGACAAATGTGAACATTTAGTATCATATGACAATTTTTATAATTTTTCAATAGGATTACTGTGTACCACAAAATAAATATAAATATCTAATTGCTACTTACTGTGTCCCCTTCAACGTCAACTGTATCAAGCATCCGTCTAACACATCCTGGATCAGTGGCGCGGCTAATTAAAAGTTGGACTATCTCAGTATATCCTGTTACAGTCAAGATGATTACAAGTTCAAATACAATCATTTGAATATCACGAAGATGAAAGTATTCTAAGATATTAAAGCCAATCTAGAGCATTTGACAAACCGCCAGCACTAGCATCATGCAAAGGAATTGCACCATCTTCATCTTTTGCCTCCAAAGAAGCTCCCCTTTCCAAAAGGAGCTGAACAATAATCATAAATTATGGAGTAATTATCCTTGATTCTGATAATAAAGACATGCTCACCCAAGAAAAAAAAGGAGAAATAGTAATCAACCTGAGCACAAGGTAAATGACCATATAAACAAGTAAGGTGGAGAGCTGTATCTCCATCTTCAACCGGTTCATCAACATCGCCATCCAAGCTATCTACATGATCAACAAATAGTTTTAGAAAAGTACAGGTGCAGGTGCAGTGTTACATTCACCAAACAAAATCACTATACGACAAGTCGACTATATCATCCTTTTCGTACGTGCAAGTTCGATAAATAGGCAGGGCAGAGTAAACAGGGGTGGTAATCGGAAGACCCAATCACAGGAAAGAACAAAATCAAATACCCCGTCCTTCAAAAGAAGAATTATAATCAATTAAAGCCCATTTATACGATGTTAAGGGCGTGAGCCACAAATGACCCTCTCTATTTAGCATAAGCATTGCACTCTTTTGCAATACTTTCCATTTTGTGAATAATAAGGCCAATATAAACATATAGAAATTTAAACCTACAAAGCATATCAGATACTGTAATAAAATATTTTGGAGAAGCCAAAATTCAAATGTGATCAATCTTTTAGCAACAAAGGAGAATCTTCGATGTACTATTAGTAATAAGGATGTGATATATAAAAAAACAAATGAAATGTCAGAAGTATCATAGCAAATTAGCAATACAACAATACGACAGCTTGTAAAGTTAGATTCTAATAACTTCAGAACATAGGATTTATATGAAGACGCAATTTAGACCCCCTAACTTTTTTTACATGTTTTACAGCTACATATTTACACTACAAAGTTTCAAGTGAGAGTTCTCGCTCGACCCAAATGGAACCTCAATTATGGTTTTACAGCTAAAATATTTATCCAAGACTGATTTACGTTCCGAAGGAATGCAATCCCTTCCAGATCAACTTACTGCATTGTTTAGATGATAAAATCGACTGTATTATTTAGACTCAGCTTTCCCTCGTTTAATTTTACAACTGCATTGCTTCCGGGGTAAAAATCACCTCCATAAATCCGCAAAAATGAGGGAAAGCTCAGTCAAAATCTACTTTGAAAATCACAAAGAAACAAAACTAACAGTGGATGTTATTTCATCATCATCATCATCATCATCATCACACATTCAAGTACATGTGCATATAGTAACTCTGCAAAATTCAATACTAAAAAGAAGAATCAAAATCACTCAATTATCCGAAAAAAAGGTGAAGTCAATTCAATTCAACTCAACTCAGTTCAATTCAGTTTAATTCAAGCATTGCAGAACACAGCGTAAAACGCATAATCCTATTTCAAAAAAATTAAACAACAATTCCTTGTAAATTCAACTCAATTTAATTCAATTAAAGCATTGCAGAATATGGCGTAAAACAATGAGCATAAACCCTAGAAATTAACCCTAGAAAGAAGAGAGGCTGAAACCTATGGCAAGGCGGAGGGCGGCAAGGTCGCCGGAGCGAGCGGCAGCGACAAGGTCTCGGAGGTGTGGAGGAGTATCGGCGTCATCGTCGGCGTCGACGTTATCGAAGATTCCATCTTCGACATCGTTGTCGTCGTCTTCCAACATTCCGTTTCTTCTACCCGGTACTGCCATTTTCCCTTTCTCTATTTTCTTTTTGAAAAAAAATTAGGGTTTCAGACTGTCAGGTTGTTGTTACTCTTATTATTCATTTATTCGACTCATTATTCTGTTTGCTTCATTACATTTTGATAAAATATCAAAAGTCTGTTAGTTGGCATTCAGGTCGCGGATTGCGGGCCATCAGACGGGCTTGGTCAATTCCGTTTGCAGGACTCGTAAAATGACAAATTTGAATGCCTTACAAATCGACTGCGGGCCATCAGACGGGCTTGGTTGACACCGTTTGCAGGACTCGTAAAATGACAGACTTGAATGCCTTAAAAATCGACTGCTGGGAACAATGTCATGAATTGACCATGGGCCAGTATGACAGTCTGTGCATTGGTAGATCGTCAACATGACTGAAGCACTACAATATGGCATGTCTTCATAGCACAGCAGCTCTCGACAGAATCCGATACATACTGTGTTTAAGGTGTCGCTTGAGTTCAATTAGTTGTGATAATCGAACAGTTTATCTACTAATTCTTGCTAATATTCTTGATGCTTTGTTGTAATGTTCCATTGACGTAAATATTATAGAATATTTTCGATGACCAGCTATATAAGAATTCAATTGTTTATGATTTCTCGGAAGAAAGCTAAACTCGTAAATATTTCATTTTAATGAATATCAAATAACAACCTTACAGTGCTTACACTACCAAAATCATCATACAAAACTGTAGGCTCACAAAATGAGCAGCAAATATGTATCCTCCGGTCTCCACCATGTAATTGTATGGTACAATATATCAAGTGCTTTTGCTACAAAATGTCCAGCCTCCTAATTGCAATTCTCCGTTTCTCATCCTCTATCCGGCAATAAGCCAATAATGACGGAGTCCCATTGTCATGGAGGCCATTGGATGATTCAGAGCAAGTCTCAATCATTATAAATATATCAAGGTGCAGCTGAGTCGGCATATTCCCTGGCCTTCTGTCTAACATGTTCGATTCTTTCATCATCACCTACGGACTTTTCATAACCAAGATACTTCTTGAATAAGAACTGCAGATACAGATAGAAAACAAGAAATTTTAGTCTGGCAGAGACGGAAAGCAAAGATAATGACGACTGAGAGAAGCTTTACGTACATTCATCTTCTTCGGTGGGAGACTTAAACTAGTTGCCCTCTCGAATAATCCACGGATTAAGTCAGCATCACCAAGTCGAATTTCCTGTACAAAACTCAGGAGGTTAAATGCAAATTCTTGTATGAGATGGTCTGTCTATGAGACCAATTAAATTTGCAAGGATGTCTTCCAGGAGACTTGCTTGAATTTAAAAGGGTATATTAAAGCATAAAATTAACAATCTCACCTGATCAAGGTAGACACTCCACAAGTCTGTTCTCTTTGGATATTCACGCAACATTTTCTCAAAAGTAGAACGCCCTCTATCCGGAATACCAATTTTGAACTCAAGAATAGCTGCTTGTGATAAGAATTTAATGTGCTCATGGTATGGAAGAGATAAGAGAGCACGTTTTATCATATTATCAACTTCGTCGGGTTGTTGCTTCATAAGCCACTGAATTTGCCTCAGCCATACCTTTTACAAAAACAATAGAATTAGAGTGTTGAATTTCTTCATTATAAAACAGTGAAGCAGGCATTAAACATATATACCTCGAATGATTGCTTGAACTTCTTCACCATTTTCCCAAGAAGCTCACCGGCCAACTTGTGCTGCTCAGTCCTTTCGTACAATCCAAGCAATTCCATATGCAACTTCAGGGGGTCACAATATTGCAAGGCTCTCTGAAAGAGATTAGTGACAGCCTCCTGAACATACAAGAAACAGAAAGTAAATAAGAGTAATTTTCTTAAAGGAAAACATGATCATCCAATTTTCGTATTTAAGTTTTGTTAAAGAAAAGCACCTCACGAGGATTGCCATACTGATTTTCCAAGTTTAGATATGCCACCCAGACATTTAGCTTCTCCGTCTCATATGTGATGTTGATGATTTTCAGGGCCCTTCAGAGAATTAGAATTAAATAAATGAAGGTCTTACAAAAAAACAACCAAGAAAAAATACATGTTTATAGTGAGCTGTGAAAAAGGCACGCTTAAGGATAAGATGGCATCAAAAAGGTCCCAATCTTATCAAAAATAGAGTAGATCAGTAAGATGAGTAATACTAAGAAATAAAGAATGCAGGCCAACAGCCACTCCCAAAAAATGCCAGGAGTGTGTTAAATAATTTGAAGGGAAATTTTCTATAGAAATCACAGGCTGACGTTCTTTACCTTTCAGCAACTGAACGCGCTCCCTCGACATCAGCTGTTGAAAGCATAAACTGCATGAATTTTATCCAGACAAAGCTATTGTTTGGGGAAGTTCTAACCACTTTCTCAAACTCGTCGGTAGTTTTTGGTGCATCTTTTTCCAGTAAGCGTTGCTCGGCAGCCCTGATTTCTAATTCTCTATCTTCCTTGGCCTTTTTCATTGCCCGCCTTTTGTTCTTTTCATCTAGAACACCAACAATTTGACTTTCCTTCAAGTCAAATCGTTCATCCACACCGTCCTCCTCAACATCATCAAGAGTAACCTCCAAGGGTGGAACCGAAGCCCTTGACTCAACTTGCGCAATTGTCAATTCATTTTCATGTTCAACTTCAGAAACTGAATGGGAAATTTGAGGCACACCAATGATGTTTGACGCAGAATCGTCAACAGCGTCAAAGTCCTCTGAATCTTCATCAGAACTTAAAGACGAAGAGCTAATAGCAATGTCCTCGTCCATCAAATCAGAGGACTTCATCCCAAGTGATATTCTTTGACGCTCAACATCTAGCTTTTTAATCTTTGCAATAACTCTATCCCCGTTCCTGAATTTGTCCTCAAGGTTGTCAATATGATCATCTGAAACTTCTGACACATGGCATAATCCAGTCAACTTCGTATTATCAATCACTATAAAGAGACCAAATGACTCAACCCGCTTAATCCTTCCCTTAATAACATCTCCAACATTCAGATCACTCAACTCCGACTTGAGACTACTGTTGCCGCCCAACTTCAGAGTAACTTCAACTCGTTTAGACAAAGGCTCAACCGACAAAATTTTCCCACTTACAAGTTTACCCACAGGGAATTCTTTCGCCGGGTCTTTAATAAACTCATCAGATAAGTTGCCAATCAAAATTTTTGCGTCGATATTTCTAGAAAGCAAAATAAAGCACCCTTTAGGAGTGACACTTTTCACAAAACCCTTCACATCCATACCAGGCTCAAGTTCTTCAATGCTGTCAAAGTGACCAGAACCCTCTGTGAATGAGCGCAATGACAAATCAATATGGACATTTCCCAGGTCCGAATGGCTGATTTCAAGGACTTTGCACTTAACAAATTGGCCTTCTTGATACCTCGATAAGGGGTTCGAGATCCATGAATCTACAAGTTCTGTGTAATGAACTTTACCATAAACACGAGGTCCCAACTGCACAAGTAGGCCCCCGACACCAGGAAGAATTTTCCCAACTCTACCACCAACAACATCCCCATCATGAAAGTGGGCAATACCCTTCTCATCTGATGTGTCGCTGCTCTTATTTGCTTTGTCAGCACATCCTTTCTCCACAATACCATTCAAACCAGCAGAAAACTGGCGAGTGATTAAACGAAGAGTTTTTCTTTCCTTGTCAATTGTCAATACATACCCGGAAACTACGGTTCCCACCTTGAAGCGCTTCTGGAATTGCTTGAGGTCATCAGGTTCACAAGCACTGTCAAGAATATAGAGCCTAGCTTTCACTAGTCGAGATATTGCTAACAGGACCCACTCTTTATCAACTTTGACAACATAGCCAATGACATTCTGTCCTACTAAAAAGTTGAAATCATCAGCTATTTCTAGACTCCTGCCGATAGATTCTGGAACAGTAAAATGGGTTAGAAAAGTGAACCAGATAGGATATGGCTTGCTAAAATATACCATACAGTACGCGATGACACGTCCACTAGTTGAGAAACTTATAAACTGAGAAGCGAACCAATAAGAATTTTACATCAACATTAACTTCTATATAATGAAAAAACTTATCAGTAACGTGAAAGTCTGACGACTGTAAACGACGTCACTTCCAGCGTGCTAGAATTTTTAAATGCTACAATTTAAGATTCCTAACAGTTTGATTGCTAGAAACCAAACATTTGATGACTTGTCAAACTGTTTTTTTACTTAGTTTTCTATATCTAACTTACAAAAAACCTTGAAGGCAACGATAGTTATAACATATGATCTCGCAATGGACGCCTTGCGTAGGACGAAACTTAAAGAGTTCTTGTTAGAGAGTCGCATTAGTTAGATACTATAGAAGTTAAACACAAGTTTCTATTATTCGTGTTATCCATTAAATAACACTAAGACACGGAAGTTTATGATTATTATCAACACAAAACATCAACAAATTAAACTTCATCATGGTCTATCCTACATAAACGTAAAAGTTCTATAAATAAACTGATCATATTATATATCTCCAAGGAGAGCTCTACGTCCGAACGTTGATCAGATTATATATCTTTTTGGAGGATTTTTTATGTTTTGAATATGTTGTTCATGACTACAGTAATTAACAAAATATTTGGAAAAAACCAAAGTAGTTGCCAAAAATATGTTTAAACCTGAGAGCAGTGACGATTTCAGAGACAGTTCCCATAAGCAGGCATTCTTATTCCTCTCAGCAGTTGGACATTTACCAATAATTTTAGCAGTCAATATCTGCCCAACCTCATAAGAAGAGAAAGGTTCTTCAACAACATTCTCATCATTTGTCTCTGTAATATGAACTCTTCCTCGAAGCCCACTTCCAAATTTCACTTGTAGCTCAAGAGGTTTGATATCAGTAATCTCAGCCTCGACAAGAGATCCAACATCGCATCCACCCTTCTTTTTAGCCTTTTTGGCATTTGAAGACAGGCTACTAGATTCAAGGAGAAGCAACAATCTGTTTCCTGTTGATTCACTTGGAAGCTCCATGATATTTGCAGCAATAGTTTCTCCGCCGGTAATTCGTTTGCGTTGTATGTTCTGTGTATTATAATCAGCCACGGCTATATACCCAATGGCAAAGTCATACTCAGGCAATGAAACAACCAAGTAATCCTCTTTGACTATCTCAACAACTGCATTCACTCTTTCATGCACCTTAAACTCCTTAACTTCTCTTTTACGTTTCTTTTTACTTATAGGAGGGGCGACAAAATCAGGCTTCAAAGACAGATCAACCAAACGTTCAGATTTAGCAATGTCCAGAACTACAGCTTGTACAGTGGAACCTACTTCGAGAGTGCTCCCACCCAACTGATATTGGGTAATGAACCCAAAAACGTCACAATATTTGTCAAAGCTAACAACAACTCCAACGTCCTTTATGTCACTAATTTTACCCTCCACAACACTACCAAGACTGAAAGCCTGCAGCCAACCGAGCTCAGAGTTCAAATCAGAGACTTGCAATTCAGCAATCTTGCTCTCTATGAGGAAAAACGACCGAAGGAATGAGATATCATTTGACGAGCAAGAAGACTGCTTCAGTGACAGTGATATACGGCTACTTTTACGATCGATGTCGGTAATATTGCACCGGACAGATTGCCCAACATAAAAAGCGTCAGAAATGTCGACATTTCGGTCGTCAAGGGTATTTTTCTTTGGAGAGAAACCAGTCAAGCGCCCGAGAAATCGGACAAAGCATCCAGTCTCAATCAAATTACACACATAACCATTTATCACAGAATTCAAAGATATCTGAGTAATGTCAGCAGGCAGCGGTGGACTGGCATGAATTAGAGAGTGCTTTGCACTGAGAATTAAATTGTTTCCTTCCATATCTAGAACCAGTAGCTCAGAAAACACATACCCAGGCCTTAATGCTGACTTTAACTGAGAAGCTTGTCCCTGATGATCAGCCAAGTGTTCCGTCAACAAAGTACCCTTAATGTTCCCTTTCACTTTAACATGTAATAATATGGCGTTTGGCATAACAAACTCAACAACTGCAGAAACTATACTACCCAACTTGACCATGTCAGCCTCAGAAATCTTGGGTGGCGAGATAATAAAACTGAGATTTATATGATGTGCAGCACGAATAGAACTTGTTACTCTGCATTTCACCACTTGCCCAACATGGTATCTCGTGCTTGGATCACAACCTGGCTCTAAACCGAGTTCAGACCTGTTGAACCAAATATTATATTATAAATAATCCAAAAAAGTAATCTACCAAATAAATCCAAATAGTCAAGTGACAAAGAAGACAGCAAGATCTCAGAGATGGTTGAAGGTTGAAACACATTAAGGACCAAAGGTAAAGAAAACTTAAGCAAAGAGTTATTAAGAACAGCTACATAGAAGACCGAACAACTACAGCCAGACCCATCGTATTTTTTTCGTTATTCGCCAAAAGAAAATACTTCCTCCCATTCACTGGATTCATATCACTTTCCATTTTCAGCTCATTCACTGATTTCATATCATATCTCTAAGGGTGTGCTTGGATAACAAAAATGGAGGGAAAGGGAGGGGAGGGAGAAGGAGGGAAGAGAAAGGGAGGGGAAGGAAGGGGAGGGGAAATGAATTATGGGTGTTCGGATACCATTTCTTTCCAAATCTCTCCTATTATGGAGAGATTTTGATTTGTCTTGAAGGGGAGAAAATGGATCCCTCCAAATCTCTCCCCCTCTATTTCTTTTCCACCCTTATTTGTTATCCAAACAAGAGATTCTAAATCCCTTACTCTCCCTCCCTTTCTTTTCCCTCCAAAACCTTCTATCCAAACACACCCTAAAAGACCCATATGCCCTTTTACACTTACCGCACCCTCACAAGTCACTAGTCATAACCAGATACCCTCTCCTACCCTTCTCACTTATCTCAATTCTGATCCCAACACCAAAAATAAATTTCATCACCATCCATGACCACTCTGTCCATCGCCATTCACCACCTCACCCACCTCTGTCACCATCTCAACGCAATCTCCACCTCCACCTTCGCCATCAACCCTACCATTACACCAACTGACCTAGCATATACCCGTGTCCTCCGGTCCCACCATATCACCACCACCATCAATGTTAAAATCGAGGGAAAGACGGTGACGGTCAAAAACCCTAGATCTAGGATGGTGGATGTCGATGATAGGGGTTTTGGGTTTTGGGTTTTGGGTTTTGGGTTTTGGTAGTACGATGTAGTTTTAAAATACATAGATCTACATAGCACACACTCACACAGTGGAGGGTAGTGTTGTGTGGCTTGGGAGATGTGTGGAAGAAAGTGGTGAACAGGGTGATGCATCTACCATGGCAATGTCACAAATTCTAACATGCCGTTAGTGGTGACTCAGCAGTTTTAGAACCTTGTCGACGATGAGGCGTCGGTTCCCCACACCCGTGGTAGGGGTCAAGGGTTTGGGGGCTGCTGGTGGAGGATAAGGGGTTGGGGCGAAGTGGGTGATAAGAGTAGGAATGTAGGATTTGTGGGTGATGTAAGGATGGGTATTTTAGTCAACAAGATTGATGCATTCTGCACACTTGTCTTAATATTTTGGGGGTAAAAGCAAATGCTATATTTCTACTTAATGGGAGGGAGACAGGGAGTATATAATAAGACATAGATTAGTACAATTGTCAACCATGATTGGTTTCAGCTTTGGTCCCGAAATCTTGTCAAGTGCAATATAGCCCGAATCCGGCATCGACCAAGCCAAATTAAATTTTAAACCTTCTTCGATGAATTGAACTACACATAATCATGTTGTTGAGAGACTACCAACAGAACACCATTGAAATGCAAATAAAGAAGGATTGACCTTGGAACAATTCCTTTCACTCCATTGTAAAATTGGACAAAACATCGATCTATCTCTATCTTCGTTATCCAGCCATGGGTAATAAATTGTTCAGTTGCATCAGTATAAGAACTTAGAATCCCAAGCTTTGATTTGACCTGAAATCATAATAATAATACATTAAGTGATCATGTAAGAGTGGAACATGGAAATAGAAGTACAGCAAATAATTAGATAAAATGCTATGTAAAACAAAAGGATACCTCTCCCTAACATTGGCAGAGTTAAAACATCACAAAAGGATACCCCAAAAACTATAGTTACAGGATAGAGATCCACGACCGCACATGAAGAACATAGTTAACATAACAATATGATATATGAATACACTTGACCATAAGACACCATAAGAATCGCATTTATCATTTAGGTGTGCCAACAGTAACAAAATGCATTAAGACCTTCCCTGAACTTAACAGAAAACGAAGATAACTGCCCGGTCATGCAATAGGAGGACTTTTCAATTGTTCAACAAGTTGAACATGAGATAGCATCAATGGAAATCAAACTGGCGTCCACATCAACCATACAAGAAAAAATAACTACAAACTTACAAGTGTTTTCTTATGCGTAACAGTTATTCTTTTTGATTTGCATCCCAGGACACGAAACTCTAAGTCAGCTCCAACCTGAACAGAATCATTGAATTCAATAAGCCTCTAATGTCTGCAGTCTCCTTGAAGATAAGAGTGCAGTGACATAGGAAGTATATCGCAACACAATATAAGGTTTTACATTATTACACATTACGACATAAAAAAACACACTTGAAGTGGTCTCTCTCTAACACAGGTCATATTTCGACGCTTTATCATACAAGGATAAAAAGTCAAGTTCGGGTAAGCACAGTACAACAACATAAACAACCACCACCATTGGCACCATACCCTATATTTCAAAGGCTACCACTTATGTCAAAAACAAATAGAGGTCACTTTTGGAGTGACCAACGATAAAATAGAAACAGCGTTAAAAATAGCATTAGATCAATGTCCTTCACAATATAACCACCAGAACCAGTTTAAAAGACATTTTGCTTTATTCTACAGCACCAGAACGCGAAAAAATAGTGAATCTTTTGGCCCTTTGAAATGGGAGATCATGTTCAACATGATGATTGGTTAGTTTAACAAGGCATAATTTAAATTAATTACATAAATAAAACAATAAATGTTCCAACAGTATTATACTGCCAGCAATGGTAAGGGCAAGTGCATCATCCCCAAACCATAACAACTTGAAGAAACCATAATTTACCTTAAATTTTTTCCGGGGACGCTGGACCTCTAATTCTGACATGTGTTGTGAGGGACAAAGTGCCTTGACACCACTTGGGAATTGCACAGTAGCACCAACGCTTTTGACATCAATAACTTTAGCTTTCACCACCATACCTGGCTTAACATCTGCATGGGTGAAAACTGCACCTTCAAATGCACTAGCCTGTTTCAAAGGAAGAAATGAAAAATTAGTTAAACTAGCAAACTAACAATCAAATTTGCAGTGTCTAGGGCAAGAATCTAATCTAAATCCCTTAATAAACCATGATTGTCCAACCTATAAATTCATTTACATGATTAAGCTGCGCATATTTCAGATAATCTATATAAAAAATGGCGAGGTCGTTCTCTTCTCAGTAATGCTTGTCTTCTTATCCGTTACCCATGTGATTGACAAAACTTAGACCTTATGCTTTCATCTGTATAATCTCATTTTTCGCTGGTTTCTTTTAACTAGAGCTGAAGGGCTGGTCATGGTAAATGAAAGCACTAAATATATCTCCAGGAAAAATTCTGCTGAAGAAGCTGGAAATTGAAAATCTAAGGTCATCAAGATAAAACTCAAGAAAGAGCATTAACTCAATACCTCAAAGAGGTCTTTCTTCACAAAAAGAAGGCTCGTGAAAATAGGATAGCAACTATAACTCCTCAAAAGGAGAACACTTCATGCATAAAACTTCAGCATTTAATAATACAAAAAAAATCACTACTCTTTTCTAAATTAAATGAGAAACTGTGAAAGGGGAATACCAAAAAGAAACGAGAAAAGATCAGACCTTAAGAACACTCATTGCAAGGCCCTCCATGTGCCTAAAACCGAGTATTCTTGCTCGAACAACACTCCCTTCCTTAAACTTCTTCTCCAGATTAGCGACTTCAGTATCAGATACATCAGAAACCTGCAACCACGGATAATTATTGAGATCAACAACAACAAAAAAAGTATGTATCACAAAAAATATATGGAACTGCGAAAATGCATACCGTCACATATGCAGGAGTGGCATCGACAGGGGAATCTGGGCAGTTTGGAACTGCAAGCAAAAGGCCCCATTGCTTGTCAATTCTGATAATTTTGGCTTTATCATATATTTCTCCTGTCTTTACTAGCTGCATATCAGATATAAAACTCTATCAAACAAGGTGTAAACTGTACATTAATCACAAAATAATACTTTTATACTTATGCATTCAGATATAAAACTCTATCAAACAAGGTGTGAACTGTACATTAATCACAAAATAATACTTTACACTTAGGCATGCATAACAAGATCAGCAGTCATCAATAATAAAATCTATTCTACCGTAAATCGATGAAACTGATTCCCACTGGCAAAATTTAGATGTAAAGAAATGACAAAACAAGCAGAGTATGAATAAGAAAAGATTACTGATGAGAGGTGAACAATAGACAATCAACAACAAAAACATTACCCCAGCGTCGGAATAGGGGGGTGTCGATGTACGCAGCCTTTACAATAGAAGGAAGAGTAGCCAGCTTAGTGAGCCACTTTGCTTTATTCCAATAGACCAAAATAAATTAAATAATAAAGGGACAGTTTCAAATACAACAGGAAAGGCAAAATCCCTCATCTACACAAGAAAAGCTACATAAATGCACAACAGTGAAAACGGAGAGGTACTCATTTGTAAATTATGAGTACGAAATTCGGATTATTAAAAAGATGAATCAACACCAACAACGTCCCTAGTTTAAAACACCAAAAATTTAGGAATCACTTTGGCCATCCACAAAATTGATTTTCTACCTGTCTTCACACTATCTTCCATCACTTCTCCCTCAACTTACCAATTTTCACCAATCACATTTCCAACAAGGATTTTGTCATATAAACCCACATTTTCTCTGGGGAATATAATTCTAAATTAAAAAAACATTAATGCCTTTTTTTAGAAAACTATAGAAAACAGAAGTTGGTGTAAATTTTAGAATTTTTTGTTTTAAGTTTAATATTGGGAAAAAACAAAAAACACAGTTCCATATACTCACGCACTCTCTCCTATTTCTCACACAAGACCTACCATATGCTCTTCGTGATAAAGATTTGTTCTGATCAGTGTTACTCAGACACGCCAACACGTGTCGGTGTCCGACACGTGTCGGCATGTCGGACACGGCTATTTTGGGTGAATTTTCCTATTTCATAGTCTAAATTGAAGTGTCGAAGTGTCGTGTCGTGTCGTGTCTGACACGCGACACGGCAGTTAAGCGAAGTGTCGGAGTAACATAGGTTCTGATGAGTTTTTCAGCAAGCTTCATTACACAGAGGCTCATTCTTTCATTGTTGGGAGTCACATGAGGCGACATTATCTCCTAAGAAGAGGGGATGAAGATCCCCCTGTTCATTATCGAGGGGTGGTCATAAGGGCTTACGAATACATAGTACGATTCCACAGTAAGAAGCATGTTTTATGGTACACCACCCCATACAAGCTTGACTTTGTTTCCAACAGAAAGAACGCACATGATTAGATAATTGTTCGACAGTAGCTTAGATATAGTATAAGCAACACACCACAGGAGGGGCCTTGTTGAGAAGGAGATGAGGGTTCATAGTTAAACCAACTGCCCTTGTAGAAGGATCGACAAAGAGAATACGAGCATTGACCTGCAAAACAAGAGGGTCGATTCAATAAAGCATCTAGTTAATCAACAAAACAAAAAAGACACATTAGATAATCTATTATACATGAGATTAACATAAGTGGCAAAACCCAATGAGATCCAGCTGCGATATTATATTTTTGAAGGGGTCATCATCATCATCATCATCAGAGACTTATTTTTTTTTGAAGGGGTCAAAATTTTAAAATCATAACAGCTTACACAATATCACAATGTAAGTGAACTGCACAACATGGTACAATCATACTACCTCCGATTCTTTGAGAATGCTCAAACTGCTTTTTGCAAAAGGATTAGGGTTGTGATGGGGTGGTGAGTCCTACCAATAAAATAGGGTGCTTTCCTAACAAAAACATGCTTAAAATGGAAATGAGGCAGTCCTAGTGAATAGGTAAAAAAGAAATATGGGGCAATTCTTAATAATCGGAGGGAGTATCTATGCACGCACCAATCAAAGGGGCGGAGAATGTCTTAGAGGATGAGCCATCGTTAGAGATTGGAATCTGAATCTCACAACTGAGAGAAACTATATAAAAGGCAAGAAAATAAAGAAAGCAAGCAACGAGGAAAAAAGGATGAAACAACAAATTTCTTAGAATTTCCAAATTGTCTGACCTTCATATTTTTGTCATACTGCTTCTTCCAGTCAGAGGAGTGAAGTTCATTTTTCAAGTGGAATATATCAACCTGTACAATTTAGAGAATGTGTATTAGACAATATAATAGTCCACTAGTTCTTGAGACGCTAGAATAGACAAAAAATACATAACACATACAGTTCCAGTGAAATAAGTTAAAAATGATAGCATGATCCCGTTCTCAAGTGTAGCCTGTATTCGAGCATTCACCATCATTCCAGGGACAAGAAGATCAAGTGAGAAACCCTTCAGGTCCTTGGTCTGCATGTTTTAGAAAAAATAGTTCACTACAAGGTAACTCACAAAAAAATATAACAGCAGATTTATCAATTTGAAAAGCGGCTTACCACACATTTGGACACCAAACTTGTATCAGAAGTCAAATAAAGAACTTTGCGAGTTTTATCTACATTCTTGACAACCCCCTGAATAAGCTGCCCTACAAGCACCTTAGCCTCACTTGCATCTACAGAAAGAAAAAAAAAATTCAATTTAATGAAGAGCCACAAGAAACTAATAGTTACAAAAAATCTTCTGCAAACTAAATGAAACAGCACATTTAAGTTAGAAAACAATACTGACGTATCCTTTACCTTCCGAGGTACAGCATACTGATACAATATCTCAATGTTTGCATGTTCCTTGCTGATATAAAAGCCTTATAATGTTGAATGAACTTAAAATTGAGCAGCTATATCTAAACAATAAACATGACACCTCTAACTCTTATCAGAACATTTAAATCTAAAATTACAGAAAACTTACAAGATACTCCCACATTTCACTATGATTTTCCTATACTTTGGGTTGCAATATTTTAGGGAAGGGCTATATGTGTACTAAAGGACGATATGTAGGGTAGCAGATGAGATAATACTAGCCATACATTTTTTTGTCAAAAAAGGAAAGATGAAGATCATAGTGAATATACTTAAAATGGACAGGAGGAAGATTATAGTGAAAAAGAGGGAGTATAATGAAACTTAATATCCTTCACAGAAACACCACCATCCTGATCGCTTGAAAGTTCGGTAGCACCAATACGGATACGCACATGTGATATGTCACTCCAAATTTTGCGAGACACGGGCGCAAAAAACGTCAATATACTCCGTACATATTGAGATAAAGGGAATTTTAAGTCTTCTATATTTAACATATAAAATTTTGTCCGTATAAGACCATAATGCCTTAACATAACAAAACAAGCATTAAAGTCCTATAAACTCAAATCAAACATCAAATCTTACAAACTCAAATAGTTAGTATTATAATATAATTAGTTCTTCAGTCCTATTTTGTGTGGTTATAGCGTCAACTAGCTATAGTATAATGTAAATAGTAATTAGGCCCTACTCTTTTCGGCTAAAACACGAGTTCAATTGAATTAATTGGAATAGAGCTTAATTGAACTAAATTGAGTGGAACTCAGATAAAGTGAATTTAGTTGAATTAAAAGTTAATTTTGTGAAGAGATTAATTGGACATAATTGATTGAACGTAAATAAAACTCAACGGAACATAGCCAAGCAAAATTGAAAGGAGCTGAAATTAAGCCAAAAAGAATAGGGCCTTAGTAGTTTTATAATTGTAGTTATTATGTTATTTTCGAGCATTTGGCTCTACTTTTTGTCATCTCCATGGTGTAGGTAGTAGGTACTAGTTCGTGAGGAAGTGAGGAAAAACAGAGGTGACGATTCAGAACCATGTAATCTAAACAAGTCAACACAAGGCGCCGGGATGTGTTCATATAAATTAAAAAAACCAGGCACGGTTTTATAGGTGTCCGAAACATTTTGTCATGTGCCCACGGGTTTCAGACAGAGCCTCCAACACTGGGATGCTGGCTCGGAGGCGTGTCCCAGCTTCCTGGCTGCCACCAGCCCGTTAAAAAGTATTACATATTCTCTATTACAATTCAAAGATATATAACAAATGACACCTTTAGTACCTATAAAAATGTCACCTTCAGGAGTAACTACATATAAGAATAAATTTTAATCCCAAAATATTAAGGTAAATTCTAGCTCGGCAGCTAATTCATCATGTAACGTTAAAGCTGCCGTTGGCACGACAAAATTCAACCCATTACATATATTTGATTATAATAAAATTCAAATACATTGATAAACGTGTGGAATTGGCTCGAACGAAGGGGCTAAGATTTAACAAAAGACAAAAATAGAATACAAAATCTATTATGACATTGATATATAATGACCGCATCGCAAAACGAGAAGAGATATTAATCATAGATTCCACACACTAAAATTTAGGAAATGGGACAGGACACCGCCTTCTCTTTTGGCTGATTCAAGTATAAAACAAGTAATAAAAAGCCATAAGACCAACCTTTGTCACCTTGCTTTGGCATAAAACCAGTAAAAGAAGGCACTCCAAAGTCAAGAATATAACCATGATCTTCAATACTTTTCACATAAGCAGACATAACCTGATACACAATGTAAGATTGATAAGCGGAAAGGGATCTTTTAAGATCATATCACTTCAAACAAAAAAGACAGAACAATATTATAAGACAAATAAACAGATGAACTGATGCAATATGTATGGTCGATCAAACGTTTGATAAGTGGTGAGATGTATAACAAAACTTTTAAATCAAAAAAGGACAAGTATTAGTAGACAGAAGACATTTAGATTCTCTACAGAGAGGAAATGTGTTCTAATTTGATTGAGACTACCAATAACATTACCATAGTTCCTCAACGACGGCCATCGATAGCGAATAAGGGGACTGGATTTACATAAACTAACCTTATTAACTCAGAGAATTGCTAGATGACCCATGATGAAATTATTCTTATTCAAAAACCTCTTAAGGAAACTGGCCAAACATTCTAAACCAGAGATAATGTGGTCATCAATCTCATCATTGATGAAAGAGAAACAGCAGAGGCCCCAAATTATGGGGGAAACACTTTATACATAAATCTATCAAGCTCATAGTCATATAGAATATTAGAAATTTAAAATGCATACCATCCCTTCTTGAACAGCATCCAAAGTGTATCCCTTGTGCAACAAGGCAAGTCGTAATGACAACCAAACCTTCCTTTTCCCCGACTCTTTCTTGTCATCCTCCACTTGCAGCACAATACCAGATACAAGCTGGCCAACGTGAAATAAGCTTGAGAGAAAATGAGACTCTACATCCTGGTGTAATGTGAGTAAACAAAAAACAAATCATTAACATAAGCATACAAAAGCCATTAGGTAAAGCGGCATCTACAAGAGCAGGCATCCATGAATAAATAAAATAAAATAAAATAATTATTATAGTCGAAGAAACCAGGAAATAGGGGAAAACTACCATCTTATTTTTATCCAGTACAGAAGACTGGACCGCTTCACTTGCCCGAACTAATCCGCGTAAACCACCAGGAAGAGTAACTGCGAGGTCTTTATCATTAACTTCAGTAATCACTCCCCATAACTTCATTCCTGGAGAGATGTTCTGGAGTACACACAAAACAAAGAAAATTTAGTAACTTTGTTCTTAATATATCTCCTTTCTACTTGTGATGTTCTGGAGTCCATGAAAATAAATGAATTGAAGTACAAACCAGAGGGAATAGTTTTTCTTCTTAATAAATTGACCAGCTCTGTTTCTATGCTAAACACCATGAAACTCTACTTTAATTCATTAAAGTGAATTCATTAAATCAACCAGCTCATTTCTTCTTGATACGTCATACGTCAACTAGGCATGCCAAATGTATGTCAACTTTCCAGTTTCAACAATTTACTACATATTAAGGTGAGTTTGCACCTCATATTGACAGCGTCTATTCAACCAAAGACTACTACTATAATGTTCTTTAATTACCCTATCAGTCAAATAGGTAGCTAACTAAATCGTCATATGAAAGTTAACTTTGGACCAAGGTAGTGCCATGAAAGCAAACAATAAGATAACCACAAAAGAGTAGACTTGCTCCATAACCGACCTGAAAAATTTATACCTTGAAATAAAAACATGAGCTTCTCATATCACCCCAATTTAAGTTGTAGCATAGATCATAATGGTCATCACTAAGACACTAACGGCTTCATTAGAATTGTGTAATGTTTTCATTACCATCGCATAATGCATACTCCATCCATCCCGTTACCAATCCCAATGGAGAAAATTTAGTAACTTTTTAAAATATCTCTTTTTTTGCTTTCGGGGTACTGGGGCAATGCATTATCCTCGCGGTGCTATTAGCTCCAATGAATCCAACCATTACCCTACCTCACTTCAAACCTCCATCACCAACAATTACCCCCGTCTCAGACACGCCCCCCTAATCTTAAATAGGGCCTCTAATCGAATCAAACAATGACAATATGAACAGAAATAAATAAAAATATCTGCGAAACAAAGAGAATAATAAAAGAGTGATACCTTCAACGTAATTTTGTTAGCAAACCTTGGTAGTTTACCAGTAACACCCTCCCCAAAAAGAGAACCTAACTCATCATCATTCGACTTCCGAACTCCTCCGGCTTTCGACCCCTTCACCTTCTTCTTATTCCTTTTATCTTCAATCACATTACCATATTCAGCATCAACCTCAGCTTCAACTTCCTCCCTTTCACCTCTACTCAACTTACTGCCCCCACCTGCCAACAAAACCCCCAAAATGCATCAAATTAATCAAGGATCAATCAAAAAAAACCCTAAAAACAGCGGAAAAATAAATGAATTGAGAATAAAACCTCGGGGAAAGTCGACATCATTGTCCAATTGAAAAGGCTGAGATTGAGGAGGAGGACGAACAGCGGGTTTGGAGGAGGATTTAACTACGGTTTCGGATGATTTACGCTTCTTGGTGTTGGACGGTGGCGCCATAGCGGTATACGTTGACAGGCGCGAGAACAGTAGCTGGGGAGGGTTTTAGAGAATACCTAAACCCTTTATTTCGAGTTTTTATAACTTAGGTCTTCAACTGGACTATTCATAGTGCTTCCTCCGGGTTGCTTATTTGGTTATCTCGTTGAAGTGCTTTATTTTGGTAGTGGCAGTATCACTCAATTATTTATGTTTTTTTTATTTTGGAAATATTTTGAGAAGTAATTTGACGATATATAATTAAACATCCAATTTAAGAGAAAAAGAAATTTATATCGGCAAAAAATCGGATGTACTACGAACATATGTGTATTTTCTCTTAACTTATTAGTTATTGCCTTGAAATTTATTTGTTTTCTAGCATATGAGTTTTTTTTCTGAGCTTATTAAAATTTATAAGTTAGATTTTTTTTTCGTTAAAACTCAGATATAGCTAAGCTTATATGTAATGTTTTTGATTATTTTCAAAAAAAGTTGAGGTTGATATTTGTTAACTGAATAAACGCAAAAATTTCATAGTAAATCTCGTAATTTTTAATACAAAACTAAAAAAATTGTTATAATGCTCATTAGCTATACATTTGATGGTAATACATTGGATGTATAATATAAATACTGCTTAAATTAGTCCAAAAATAAACAAATGACCACGACGAAAAAATATAATTTTTTATTTTAAGACTACTTTAAAAAGACAAAAAAAATAATCCACCAAATTATAAAGAATAAAAAATAATAACAAATTTGGACAATTTGAAATTACCAACAAAATAGGTAATGTGGTTTCAGAGTATATATCGCTATATAGTACTCCCTTCATTCTTTTTATATCACCCCATTTCTTTATACACGTTTGTCAATACTCATTTTGTTTCGATTATATCTTTAGCTATATACTACTAAAAATTATAAAATTTTGATATTCTTAATCCTCTTATCAAGACAAATTAAAAAAGATCTCACATGAATATATTTCCGTGAACGGATTGAGAGAAAACTGACGTTGAATACTCGATTGTGAATAGTGTCCAAAAGGGGAATAGGGTGATATAAAAAGAATGGAGAGAGTATATATCATCACAATAGTTTTAAAAGTTTCTTTTTAAAATGACTATTTAATTCTGTTCTGATCACTTTGTGTTGTTAAATACTGTAGTAACTAAATAGTATGCATTGCTATAGAAGAGTGCACAAAAAAAAAATGTTAACAAAGGGTAGAGTGTTAGAAGGCTTACTATTGGTGTAACACTAAAACTTGAGAGAGACGGTCTTTCAATAAATGATTGAGAGACCATTCTTTTGTACCTCTTTATTTGTATTTTGTGACCCTTTTGTCATTGATCGTACCATACTACCATAGTAGTTTCGTACTTATTTACATACTAAATGTACTCATTTCATGTTAAATCATTATTTGTAACCATTTTATTACTTTTAGTACCACTTTTTCTTAAATTTGTACAATAGTCTTTCAATCAGCTTACTGAAAGGCGGTCTCTCAAGAGACCTACTGTTGATGTAAAGCCAATGGTAAGGTAAAACGTAAACTTATACTCGATAATGTTTAATGTTGGACATGTAAATAATGACCTAATCTAATAAGTGTAGATTGATTTTCAAGGTTGATCTGACATGCAAATATTCAAATTCATAGAAAATGTCCAAGTTTTGACTTGGTTTTAAATCGACATTTTCAAAACAAAATGTAATAGAACATGATTTGGTTTAATAAAAAGGAGAGCATTAATGAGCATTGTAAGACCTACCACGTGTTCGACACTTCGACCTAAGTATCATTTAGAATTAGGAATCTTGTGTTAACATTCCTCAAAATGTTGGGTTATGATACAAGATAATTAGTCGGCCGCATTTCTTTGGTAAAGAGAAGAAGGTAAAACACCTTAAAGAGAAAAACAAAGCAAAACAAACTACAAACCTACAACTACTGAATGCAAACAAACGAACTAAATTCAACTACTGAAAGCAAACAAACGAACTAAATAGCGAAAGCCGGAATCAAGCGAGGCCAAGCGATACCACTTATATCTTGTTATGCTAACTTATGAAGTTGGCTTGGCACATTCGATAAATCAAAACGATTCGGTTATTACGCTTGTGCTACTCCATGATTGGTTAACCAGTTCGCACATGTATTAACTTTCCAATAAGTATGGTGCATCTCTACTCGCCATGGAGAGTCTCAAATGAAAGATTGACATATTTTGACCACATGAATATTGGCTGTTGGGACACTCGAAACAGACTCCATAAATTCCATAATCGTCTTAGAATTCGTTTGGACAATAAGCCTAGCAACTCGTCACTCCAAAGCAATAGTTAATCCCCTCTTCAAAGCCATTAGCTCAGCTCGAGTCACGGTTGCCTCGCCTAACCGTTCTGCCAATGCTTCTAAAATGTCCCGGAGCTTTCGAAAAACCCCTCCCGCCAAGCCATTCGCGAGTTACCTTTTGAAGCTCCATCAATATTCAACGCACCCAATTTTCTGGAGGTGCTAACCATCTGATGAAAATCTCTACTTTCCTCGAATCGTGACCGTGCTCCATCTCCTAAATCTCTTTTGCATTTCGAACTTCCCACAACCTTTGCATCAGAAAGGTAAAATTATTTTCCACTATATTGACGTATAATTAATCAAAAAAACCCTAAAAACAGCGAATAAAATGAGTTTGTGATGTGTTATATTTATATGTACTTTTTATCCCCATTTTAGCTCTTATTTCATTGTAGTTAATAGTTTATCACCAGATAGATACCGACAACCCAGAAATCCGATACCAATAACCTATAGATGCCGACCACTGCATCATAGTTAACCGATGTGCAAACCCAAAACGACAGTCAACCACTGTGTCATCCACCACCCACAAACCGTTATTAACATTGACTCTATGTATATAATTTCAGTAGAATATAAACTTAATAATTTCAGTAAAACGTACTAATAATCGTTGATAAATTGTTGGAGAATTAAATTCATTGTATAAGTTTTCAGAGTAATTAATTCAATTTTAGGTGAAGATTTACGTATAAGAGTTATTTTGTTTATGTTTAGGAAAAAGGGTTTGTGTTAGGAAGAAGGGTAGCATATGAAAATTTGATGAAAAAAATGTATGTGAAAAAGTAAAGTCTGTATGTGAAAAAGTTATTCCGGTTTTTAATTGGGCTAACATTTTCTAACAATGAACACATAAATTTTAAGTTTAGCATGCATTTTTGATTTATTAATTATTCTTAAATTTAGCAAATATGACAAATTACTACCTAATAAGTTCAAAAACTTGTATATTACTACCTAATATAATTAATTTTGCAACTTACTACCTAAAATCACACAACATTAATCAGTTTGCTACCTTTTTGACGAAAACCGAACTTAAGTTAGTTTTAAATGTTCGAGATAAGTTAAATGACGATTTTACCCTTTCTTAATAAAACATCTTCAACTCTCTTCCTCACCCGATTAAACTCCATGATTCTGGTTCAACATTCAAATCAATCTCTTTATTCTCACTTTCTTCTACCATTCTCTCCATTATTCCAACAACTTTTTTTTTCCCGGAATTTCTCAATTTCACCCAAAAAAGCAACCAACTTTCTTCTTGCCCCGATTAGACCCTTGAAGACATGTTACCACCGGAAAAATTTGAAGATTTAGGAAGAAATCTGGGATTTATTGATGAAAATAGAACAAGATTGATGAAAATTTGGGGGAAAATGAGTTCCATTGATGAAATAGAACGAGATTGATAAAAGGAGAAATGAGTTTTGTTGAAGTAGAAAGGTATTTTAATGGAGGAAGGAGAGGGGAAGGGTAATATGGGTATTAAATTAGGTTTTAAATTTAAACGGAACGAAATAAATTGATTTCCGTCATTTTTTAGCAATTTCCGTCATTTTGGTAGTAATCGTGTCAGTTTTTACACTTAATAGGTAGTTATTTGAATAATTGAACATATTAGGTAGTAAGATGCAAAGTTTTAGACTGGTATGCGTTTAATGCTTGTAGCACAACAGTTGTCATATGATTTTCTTCCAACGTGTCACGTGCTCGATTCATATTGGCAGCATTTTTGTTTCTTTTGGTTGTAAATTAAGGGGGCCCATTTTTTATTTTTCAACTTTGCCTTTACGAACATATTAGGTAGTAATATGCTAAATAGCCTTAAATTTATTAAAAGTGTAAACTTTATTGGTTATTATGCTATTTAAAAACTTGGTATGCATTTAATGCTTATAAATGCATTAATTTTTTTGTTTTTAATTTAATGATGATTACGTGGCTTGTTAGAATTACCTCAAAAGTGAAATGGTGTAAATGTAATGTGGTGATTTGCAGGCCCGGCCCAAGGGATGAGCAAACTGTGCGAGCGCACAGGGGCCCCTAAAAATTTGGGGCCCAAATCTACTTCAAGTGTTACGGATTATTAATAAAATGAAGCATTTAAGAGTAATATTGTACATGTAGGACAACAGTTGTCATATGATTTTCTTCCAATGTGAGACGTGCTCGATTCATATTGGCAGCATTTTTGTTTTTTTTGGTTGTAAATTAAGGGGGGCCCATTTTTTATTTTTCAACTTTGCCTTTACGAATGCCCTTTCTATAAAAAGAACAACATTTCAAGCGTTGTGATTGGCTGAAATTTTTCTTTTTTTTTTTTAATTAAAAAGCAACCCACGTTTACTATGTGAATTAGTTACTCTCTCTCCACTAAACAATTAATTACTCCCTCTCTCCATATTAGTTCTCTCCAACTTATTTTAATTTTAGTTGTTTAATTTAGTTGTTTAATCATATTGTCGAATGTCGAATGTCGAATGTCGAATGTCGAATGTCGAATGTCGAATGTCGAATGTCGAATTTGTAATTGTTATAGCATATTGTATTATATAATTAAAAATTACAGATTACAAATTACAAATAATGACTACATGTCAAACAATTTAATTACAACCAAGAGTACAACTAAACAAAACACATTTCAATTTCAATTGATAAAATATAATCTCTAAGATCGATGCTCTAGCCCTTCATCGTCGAGATAATATTAAAAATTTCGATGTCTTTGTACCTGCATCAAAGACACACAAAACAATTATTATTATTATATATTAATATAGAGATTTCGTAAATTTTGATTCAGGATATATATCTGATTATAAAAAGCGTGTAGATTGAAAATAATTGGTTCGCATAATTTTCGTAATTTTTTAATTTATACAAATTATTATCAAAACATATAAAATATAAGGGTAAATAAGAAAAATGAAAGATGACGTCTAAGCCAATGAAATTTTATTTTTCGATTTTAACTAATTTGGTTGGGTTTATGTACTGTATTTTAACATAGAGATTTCGTAAATTTTGATTGACGATATATATCTGATTCTAAAAAGCGTGTAGATTTAAAATAATTGGTTCACATGATTTTCGTAATTTTTTAATTTACACAAATTATTATCAAACCATATAAAATATAAGGGTAACTAAGAAAAATAAAAGATGACGTCTAAGCTAATGAACTTTTATTTTTCGATAATTTTAACTAATTTGGTTGGGTTTATGTACTGTATTTTAATATAGAGATTTTAATATAGAGATTTCGTAAATTTTGATTGACGATATATATCTAATTCTAAAAAGCGTGTAGATTGAAAATAATTGGTTCACATAATTTTCGTATTTTTTTAATTTACTCGAATTATTATCAAACCATATAAAATATAAGGGTAACTAAGAAAAATAAAAGATGATGTCTAAGCTAATGAAATTTTATTTTTCGATTTTAACTAATTTGGTTGGGTTTATGTACTGGATTTTAATATAGAAATTTCGGAAATTTTGATTGATGATATATATCTGATAATAAAAAGCGTGTAGATTGAAAATAATTGGTTCACATAATTTTCGTAATTTTTTAATTTATACAAATTATTATCAAACCATAAAAAATATAAGGGTAACTAAGAAAAATAAAATATGACGTCTAAGCTAATGAAAAAAGTCAGGGTCAATCCTTATCTCAAGTGAGCATTTATCTTCCAAGGCCGGTCTTCAATCATAGACAACTTTATGTAGCGATCTCTAGGGTTACTAACAAACAAGGCATGAAGCTATTGATTTGCGCCAACAACAAGCGTACATCGAGTACTACAACCAACGTAGTTTACCGTGAAATTATTCAGTATTTGTGAAGTTAATATTACTTATAACATTGTAAGATACTTTGCATCGTTTGTTTTATTTGCATCGTATGGTAGTGATTAGTACTTTAATTAATTTGTACGTTGAATACGAACTTATTGGATTATTTCGGCATTGCAAATTAACCATATTCAATTATATTTTTCTTCATCTAATAATAACAATTGTTATTTCGACCCGTGCATTTTTTGCACGGGTTTAACACTAGTATTTATTTGTACTTCAATCTTTTACGTGGGACCCTGATTTTATTTCTTTCTCTATTATCTAACAGTTCGTTTTTCTTAAGACGGACGTACTCGTCGCAAGCTTGTGACGGGCCAAATACGTACCGTTTTAGTCAAATACGGTATGTTTTGTGGAATATGGTGTATGCAAGTGGGTGATGTTGGTGATTAATTGATATGACATTTTGGTATTAAAAAATTAATAAAACTCCCCTCTTTCCCATACATTGTCTGTCACAATTATTCAACCTCTAAAATTTCCTCATCTCAATTCAAATCAATTTACCATCTTCTCTCATTACTCTATCCTCTTCTCTCTAAAAATCCTACGTGTTCTCAAATTCTTCATCTACCAAATAAATACATATGTCATGTTTGTAATTTTTCTGGAAAATATATCATGTTTGTAATTTTTTTCCCCATTTCTCGGTATTTTCATTACTAAAGTTTACAATAATTTCTGGGTTTATTGTTATTTGTGTATTTTATTAGTCCGTTTATTTTATTATTTGTATATTCTATTATTTTTGGGGTTATCGATTTCTGGGTGTTCGGGTTTTTAACATGCATTATGAAGATCTGATTATTTTTATATATTTTGTAATTTTTGGGGTTAGAACATGAAGATCTGACACACATTTTTAGTGTTTCTGAAAAATATATCATGTTTTTAATTTGTTCTCATTTCTCGGTATTTTTGTTTGGACATGGTTAATCGATTTCTGGGTTTAGGATTATGGGGGTTTTAATATGCATTATGAAGATCTGATCATATTTTTATATTTTGTTATTTTTAGGGTTAGAACATGAAGATCTGACAAACTTTTTCAATAATGTGACAGTGACAAAAGATGTTGTATTAGAAGAAGTTGAGCGACAACCAATATGTTGAAATGTTCTGATGTTGGTGGAAATTGTATTGTCCTTACATTTGTTAGGATATTGGCTCCATAACCTATGTTATTTTTGTAACCTTGTTTCTTGATAGTGTTTGTAGTCTTATTTATTTTGACTTCTAGAGATTTAGCACACTCAATGTGTTACATTACGTATGTTGAATCTTTTTTGTACAGACCTTTTTAGATTTGGTTTTCACTAAATTTTTTTACATCATTGAGAAATATGAATACACTTTGTAAAAATAATTGTTCCCATGTACTGTACTGTTGTTGCCGTTTACACTTCTTATATGTTAAAATGTTCTGTGGTTTGTGGAAATTGTATTGTCCTTACATTTGTTTTGGATATTGGCTACATATTGTATGTTATTTTTGTAACCTTGTTTTTTGCTATTGTTTATGGGTCGTACTTTTTCACATACGAATATTACTTTTTCACATACGTAAATTACGCCTTTTACCCCTCTCATTTTTCAATCATCTCTCAAATCTCATCCTACCTACTCCATTCACCACTGCCGCCAACGTATCCATTCCCCTACCTTATCACCACCAACCACCCATATTGAGCGATTCTATCAGAGACACCATCAATCCCGAACCGCAATTCCAACAACGAACCACCCTTCAAGCATCCCCGATCACATCCAATGCAATCCCCGTACATCACCATCTTCCTTGCTCTTTCATGTATGTAAAATTCATTAAGCCATAAATTAAAAAAGAAAAAAGTCTTGAATGCATGCCGAATTGAAATCTGCCGCACAGTCAATTATTGTGTTGAAACAATGTTATGGTTTTTCAATTGTCTAAGAATACAGCACCAGAACTTTCAGGAATTAGTTACTTTGATTGTGGGTTGCTTAATTAAATTCCGGGTACACATGTACGATGAGGAAGGATTGAATATATAGTTCTGTTTTTTATTTTATAAATCAACGGACAAAATAATTGATCGTGCAGTTTTGTGTATCAGAAAGCAAAGTTATAGTTTTTTTTGATAAATTGAAGTAACTACTAGTTTGATATGAGAATTAATATACATAATTGAATAAGTTGATTGAAATTTAATTAGGTTTTAGGAGAAATTGGAAAATAAAAAAAGCAAGGTTTTTTACTTGAGCGGAGGGTAATGATTGGAAATATTGTGGAAAAATGTATGTGAAAAAGTAAAAGTCGTATGTGAAAAAGTAATTCCGTTGTTTATAGTCTTATTTTTTTTACTTCTAAAGTTTACCATGTAGATTGTGTTACATTATTTGAATTCGTGTATACATATGTCTGCTTTATTGGTTAGCAAATATATAACGTGTTTTGGAATGGTGACATATTCTACAAGAATGTGAACATAATTGACGGATACGTTGCCAAAGGAAATACAACATGAATGACAATCTGTTAACATGTTTATCAATGTTTCGAATCTTTATTTTGTAAAATTACACGGATATCAAAAAAATCTTACCACATTTTTGGAAAATCAATTGGGTGTCCGTTATATGTATTTTGTTGTTAGTAATTATGCACGTATTTGTGGATAGTTATGTGACTATTGTAACCCTGTAATTTCTTGATGAACGGACGAGGAGGGTTGCAGTAACTCGATGTCAATGTTAAGCCAACCTACGCGTGCATTTCACAAAACACAACCATGACCTAACTCCAACGTAGTGGCAGCAGCATCATCGTTCGGAGAGGCGAATTAGTGATGGTGAGACATATGCTATAAGGCATATGCTATAGTGTCAAAAACAGATACGAATGACAAAATAAAGAAATAAGGTCACATAAATGACGAAGTAAATGTACCCAATATAATAAATAATGTAGATACAAAACAATTTTACTTAATATCATAACATATTACTATATTAGATATAATCAATTCATAACCAGTCTTTGCTATTTTGTAAACATTTAAACAATACAAAACATAATACACAAAAATGGGCACAACAATTCAATAGTAAATATAAATAGTGGTGACAAAATGAAGAAACATGACCACAAATTATGAAATAACATATGTTTTATAATAACTATAATAATATATGACACCTTAACATATTTTGTAACCATATAAACAATTAGACACATAATAAACAAAAAATGGGAACAACTCAAAAAAAGAAAATGTGTAGACAACAGCTTCAAAAATGTCAATAGCATATCCAATAAATTAAATAATGTAAAACATATTTCAAATAACAAGGTCACGTAAATGAAAAAAAAATATGTATCCAATATCATAAATTATGTAATGACAGTACAATTTTAATATACCTCACAACATATTAGTATATAGCATACACTCAATTTGTATACACTCTTTGTTGTTTTCTTAACATACAAACAGTACAATACATAATACCCAAAAATGGGAACAACTCTTTAAAACTAAATGTTTCTTCATCCGCAGGCTTCTCATCCTCTTTAAAACCATGTCAGACGAATGAAGATCTTCAAACCCCAAATCCAGAAATCCAAAAATTCAGAAATCATGTCAAAAAAACGAAGATCTTCAAATTCCGAACTGAGAAACCCAAAAACTCAGAAAAAACACACAAAAGATGAAATCCTAAGCCATAAAATAGTGAGTACAACAACATAAAAAACTCATACAAATAATCAACAACATTTTATTAAACTAATTCAACAAAACCAACAACAAAATCCAGGAAATACAAATTATTAAAAACAAATCAGTGAATAATGAAAATACCTCCTCCAATATTAATAGACCAATTTTTCATCGAATAACAAATGTTCACATCTCCCCCGTAAAAAATATACATAAACACACATAAATGACGACATTATTCTGAATAGAGTATCTTACAATACTTTGACAGGGGTGCATATCCACTAAACCTATCAACATTTCCCTGACATCTCCACCAACTCAGATAAATTACTACTACATACCTGCAACCCCAGTTGGTAACTAAAGTACTCTTACATGGCCTCATATACCCCGAAAACTGACAACATTTAACTGACATTAATCTCAACAAACTCTTACAATAATTTGCCCGGGACACATAACCCCCAAAAGTAGCAAACATTGTTCTGACGCGTAAACTTCATTACAAGAAACCCAGAAAACATGAAAGATACAATATTTGCTCACTCAAAACATAAAACAAAAGGAGAAGCTTGTAAGAAACTTTGCCAGGGAAACATATCCACTAAACCTATCAACATTTCACTGACATCTCCACCTACTCAGTTTACTACTACATACCTGCAACCCCAGTTAGTAACTAAAATACTCTTACAATGCCTCATATACCACTCAAACAAACAACACTTAACGGATATTAATCTGAACAAACTCTTACAATAGTTTGCCAGGGACACATAAACCCGAAAAGTAGCAACATTTACCTGACATATGAACTTCATACCAACAAAAAACGCAAAAAACAAAACCCAGTGCCACATGTTTGCTCACTAACAAAGATGAAACAAAAAATATACGACCAATATAGAACAAAAAACACAAAGAATATAAAACCCAACATAGATGATAAACAATAACCTTCAAACGTCAATATTTTACGTAAAAGTTCTGGGTTATTTTCACTGTATTATATGTAAAAAATTAGAGAGAGAAATGAGATTAGATGATGTTGTGTTCATGAAGAAATGAGTACAATTTGAAGGAGAAAGTGGCGGAATTGTGATTGTAAGAAAGATATTTGTATGATAATATTAGGTTATTATTATTATAGTATTATTAATAGTAATATTAAATAACCAATTATTAATATTAAATTGCCAACAAATTAAATACATATAGCTACAGTGAAGGACAATGTTGCAGGAGTAGGCGACAGACATCACTTCGCAGACCCAAACCCATATAGCTACAGTACGGTCGATATTTGGCCCGTCGCAAGCTTGCGACGGGTAGTTCCGTCTTAAATAAGAATTTGTGATTATCTAATTTGTGCTACTTCATGTTAATGTTTTTCTATTCAAACATGTCAAGTGTTAAAAATTTTACCCATTCAAGCATGTACAATTCTCATACACAATTGTGTATTATATGTTATTTTCTAACAATAAGTCTCTCTTAAGACGGATATTGCCGTCGCAAATGAGAATTTGTGATCCATTTAAGTTAAGACGGGTTAAGTAGTTACAACATGTATGAATGAAAAAATCTAGGAAACATCAAGATAATTGTCTTATCTATGCAAATGGGTTATTATTTGACCCGTCTTAAGTTTAAGACGGATACTTCCGTCCTCGATGAGAATTTGTGATTTTCTAGACATTTCACATTTATTTTATTTAATATATTTGATCGGTTTTAATCTTAGAACGAATATATTCATCTTAAGAGAGACTAGCCGGTTTCACATGTTAAATAATTTTTTATGTAAGAAAAATCATTTATTTGTTACTGATACTAACAAAAATAGTTTTATTCCCGTGCAAAATTGCACGGGATGAAATATTCAACAATTTGACTAAATGTATCAATTTCATGTAATTATAATTTGCATGTATTTAAAATATTGATTAGATATAGAATTTAAGGGAATTTAATATTATCCCTTGATTTTCAATTTTAAATTTAATGTATGTAGGTTGTTTAATATAAATATGTATAAAATTAATATGTACGTTGATGTAGACTGACAACAATAACTTGATTAGAATGATCTGATTCAGACTCGGACTGACCCCCAAAGTGAGAACCCTAGTTTGACTCGTAAACCGATGACTCCACAAAATTATATGTGCTGACATGGATACATGAGAATAATTGAAATGATCTTGGTTTTATATAGATAAGATTAGTAATAATAATTTTCGATAATGGAAGTTGTGTTTGAAGACTTGTGTTTATTTTGGGTTATTTCATGGGAATAATCCAATCTATGTCACATCTTCTCATATTAATCCATACTAACGATTAACTAAGAAAAATCCAACCTATAACCATATTTATCTTTCATTGAACTTTGACTATTTTTAAACTTTTATTATCGGTAGGTTAGCACATCACCTTCACTTACTTTTTGTCCAGGAAGAAGGAAAAACAAAAAGTAAGTCAAGGTGACGTGCTTTCTTATCGAAAATAGGAGTTCTAAAATAGACAAAGTTCAATGAAAGATAATTGAGGTCATAGGTTGGATTTTTTCAGTTAATCGTTAGTTGGGATTAATATGAGAAAATGAGGTATAGGTTGGATTATTCCTTTGAAATAACCCGTTTATTTTTGCATATCATTTTCCAAAATCCTTTTACAAAGAAGTGAATCTTTATTTATTTTATTTATTTGCCCTTTTTTTTACAGTTTTGAGAATTTTATTCGATTTTATATAACTTAGCAATGACCTTAATAATGTTGCATTTAAATATTTGTACGAAATTTTATATTTTCTCATTTTTAGGATTCACTTTAAAGTGTATTTAATGATCATTGGACCAATGAATAGATAATTATTTTATACTCTCAACGAAAAGTTATTGAATTTTTATAAGTTGTAATTTTTAATGTTTTTGATACCATTGAACGTGTAAATAGAACAAATTTTATTATGAATTTTTATAGGGAATTGAACTTATAAATGGAGTACTCATTTTTTCTTTCAAAAATGGAGTTTTCATTGATTTATAAATTGTGATGTCTAATGTTTTTTATCGTGATTTTTAACGACATATAAGAAAATGTTCGACAATAAGAATTTTTTGTGACATGTTAACTATATTGATCTTAAAAAATTATGTTGCATGTAAAAATGAAAAAAACAATACTCGGTACAATAAGTTTCTCTTGTAACGGGTATATCCATCACAAGTTTGTGACGAGTCAAGTACACTCACTTGTTTAGATAAGACAAAAATAAAATTGCATAGTAAATCACAAATGTTTTGTCTTTATATTCCCAAATGAGTTTTATTTGACCCCTCACAAGTTTGTGACGTACTTCCTCCATTTTTATCCAAATACAAGATTTGCTTTATTCACGTTTGCCAACGCAAATTTTGCGTGCTTCATATCTTTAACTACGTATTTGTAAAAATTATAAAAGTTATATATTATCAATGTACTCGTAAAGACGAATTAAACAAGACCCCACATGAATATATTTTTTCATACGTATTGAGAGAAAAATGAGATTGAAAGTTGATTGGTGAATAGTGTACAAAAAGCAAATCTTGTATTTGGATAAAAATGGAGGAAGTATATTGCAGTCGCAAATGAGAATTTGTGTACTCGGTAAACCAATAAAGTATAGAGTATATGAATGAATTGTAAAACCGGAAACATACACTACATTGCACTTTTGCATGTCTTTTTACTAATGGTTCCACAATTGAAAATATGAATTATGTCATGTCGATGACGTGGGTGAAGGAGAAGGGTTTAAATGTTTTTGTAATTATAAAGATAAGATGAGTGAGTTGTATATAAAATGACCCTCAGTAGCATAATGAGATCGTCTTCCTCAATAATTACTATAAATGTTTTTTTTAAAATACTTATCTAGTACATAAATTTCTTATTTCAATGTTAATATTTTAGTTGAGCAATTAAATAATAATATCATTGTTTTCTTTATTATCTCTATTTCGTTAGACAATTAATAAAAAATGACGCCTTTTAAATAGCGAAAACACTCTATCATAGGGCCCCATTATAAAACATCGCCCAAGGCCCCCGAATTCACATGGACGACACTGTCATTTTTCATCCTCCATTCCGTAAACTCTATTCACAACTAAAATTTGTCTTGTGTTTTTACTTAACTTTTCCCAAGTAAACTCAACCTGATTAAAATCCCCACGATAAGGAAAGGGGAATTAAACCTTGTAAAAACACGAGACAAGTCCTCTAGGACCTTCTCCCTCTTCGTACTATCCGGTTCACCATAAAAGAAAACAAGATACCAGGAACGACCATACGAATCATTAACTTTAGCCACAATGAAATTCTTACAAGCATAATCGACAAACATATTCAAACCTTTCCTTCATCCTAACCATAGCCCCCCGATGAGCCCACTGAATCAAAACCCGCATAATACACAAAACCAAACGATCTAAAAGATGGGCTCACACTACAAAAGTTACACTTAGTTTTCATGAGAAAAATAAAATCATAAAACTTACTACTAATAAGCGCTCTTATTTCCGCTCTCTCCTTTAAAATGACAACTAGTTATAATAATTGTAACAACCTAGGAGTATGAGAGGAAAGTTGCCCCACATGGGAAAAATATGAGTTTGTGTGGAAATTTGTCCGACATCGGTAGAATGTGAGCCTTGTGATATGTTTATAATAGCTTCCACCCACCACTTAATAACAAAATCTTGTCCTTTTGGGCTTAAGTGAGGACAAATAATGTGCCCAAAGGCATACCTTCCGTCTTATTGGGGGTGTGTTACGACGGTGGTGGGTCGTATTGTTACAATGATACCTGTGAAATTCATGAGATTAGATATATTGTCACGCTGATTTACTGTCGCAATGAGTCGTTATGACAAAATGACTCGTAAGAAAAAAAAATATTAATCAAATATCTATATTGCCATAATATATAATCACAATATTGTTTACACGATTTACTAAATTTTTGCCACGGATTATTAGTATTTTGTCACGACTATTGTAACGTTTATTAGTATTGTGTCCCTATTATTGTTATTATTGTTGTTTTTATTTTATTTTTGTTATGTGATTAATTCAACTTAAAAAAAATTTGTCAAAATAAAAAAAATAAATTTTTATTAGTGAATTATAATTGAAAGTAAATTGAATGATTAACATTTAACTACTACTCTGGTAGTTTACTCCTAGCATCCTACCAGTTTTTTTAACATTACGGCCTGTTGTAATGTTTTTTTGGTCTTTTTTCCTTTGTTAAGGTTCTTTTCAGGAGGGCTATTCCGGTCTCCCTTGTAGATTTAGTCTAGGGTCTTGTAATCTCAAATCTTATTTTATGATATAAAGATTCTTTGCTTTTCTGCAAAAAAAAAAAATATTAATTTTCCTTTTAAGTTTAATTTTTTTAACATTGTGCTTTAATTTGTGTTTAATGCTGTGAATCTTATGATTTTTCCTGTATTTTTTTTATACAATATTGATAATGTGACATGACTAATAGTCTTAAAAGTGAGTGACTAAAGATAATTCTTAGTCTTACATTTTTAAAATGTGAACCAACCCGTGCTATTTTGCACGGGTATATATGTTCAAAAACATCGATATTTCACTGTAACGGAGAGCCTTTAACAGTCTGTTTGAGTGTTTATTTCGAGTCTTAAGTCGGCACCATTTTCTCTATGATTTTGGCTAAACAAGGTCGCTTTTCTTGAACAGAATGGATAAAATATTTAAGCTGAAACTGGTTGGCCAAAATTAATAGTACTCGACAACCTATTTTTGCAAGGAAAATGGGGAGGATATTGCAAGATTCCAAAGGAGATATGACCTCACGTGGTCTCCCCTTTTGTCTCCTAAAGAAGCCAATACACTTACGTGGGAAAATATCTGTATATATCCCAATACTTTATATGCGGATTATAACAAAATTATAATTTATGATTTATAGTCATAAACGAAACACAAGATACAAGGATTGGGAACAAGAATCAACCTTTGATTCTTGCAAGAGGCCTAAGAACAGATATCAATATAGATATCCTCCTAATTGCTGCACCCAAGATGCTCCGAGAAATACCCTTTCTTGAGCTAGAAACTGGATAAATTACTGCTAATATTTGTGTAAGATGAAAACTAGAGAGAGAGGTCTCGTTTATGGCGTTGGAACTCGTGCCAAATACAAGCAGCCGAGAGCTCTTCTTATAGACGTATATGATAGGTTTTGTATAGAGTAGTTTAGTTAGAAGAGATCTCTTCTACTCCCACTACTAACAATCTATCTAATAAACATAAGGTATAGTTTCTCAAATCAGTATTTGAGTCCTCTCATAAATCCTCCCAGCCGATTGTTTGCACAGGCCTAAAAGAGTGAGACGTGTGGTTTTTATCAGTCGTATAACAACTCGTTTTTATCAGTATAGAAATGGTTGTTATCCTCTTCTGTATATAATGTTTTATCTGTATAAATTGCTAATTAAATATAACAGTTTATATTTAATTACATTATTTAATCTTTATTAAATAATTACATTATATACCTTAATTAAATACGACATTCTATATTTAATTACGAATTAACATTTTAATTCGTCTCAGCTAATATTATTTAATCATTATTAGATAATCGTATCATCATTACATTGACTAACCGTTTAGTCGTATAGGGTATCACTATGATTACATTTTCATCTAATCATATCTCTCAAATTACATCCTTTAGGTGTGACTCTTAGGGACCAGTTGATTACCGCCATCTGTATGACAATAACGTCAAACTTCTAGCAAGCCAATCGTTATTAATAAACGTGAATCAGCTGGTTAAAATAGAAAGTATACCATGTGATCCTTTAAGAGATTTATTCGTGTTGTCGCACTAACTGTGGAGGACACTAGCTCCAACAACTTAATGAGCAAGGACACAAATTGAAGGTATCCCAGGGGCTGCATCAAGCGTGATTTTGGACTGACAAAAGAGCTGTCCAATTTGTTTTACTTTTGCAATATTTCAACTTTGTATTTTTGCCTTGTTCGTCTTTTAATTAGGGTCCTAGGATTGTTGTTAGATGAACTACTTAGATGCAACTTGAGCCTCTATTTAAAGATCACCAACCCTTGTAAAAAAAAAGATTTGTTGAATGAAAAATTGAAGTGCTAAGCACTACATAACCGAGAGTTGAAGGCCTCAAATAACTCCTCTCAAAAACTTTTTCTTGCTTAGTGCGGAAAATCCCTCATTACTTTGTGCTTGAAGAGGAATTAGTTCATGCTTCGTGATCTTGAACAAAATTCCGAGACTTGAGCTTGCTTCGTGATCTCGCCCAGGTCATATCCTAGGCTTAAAACATGCTTCATGATCTTGTTTTAAGTCATATCCCTTTTTCTTTCTGGTTGTTTGTCTTTTAATTTCTCATCTAATAACATGGCGTCAAAATAGCACACATTTTCGTCCTAAATAGACCCGAAAACTGTTCAAAACAGTATCAAAATACAAAGTTTAAAACAGCCCTATTTTGATGTCTTTTTCGGGCCCATTTTTGCTCCAGATATAATGATTAACACATACAAATATTGACCAGAAAATATGAATATTTTATACTCTGTTTCTTTTATAATGATAATAAGTTAAAACATGTGCAAAAATTACATGTGTTAAACTTTCAAATGTTTTAAATTTGTGAAAAAAAATGCACGAATGCAGTGTTAAAACATGGTATATAGTATAGGAAAATTTAATAAATATAATCCCAACTATCACTCTTCTTCTCAAAATAATCTCAACTATCAATATTCTCGCAATAATCCCAACTTTCGTACCACCCTTCTTAAAATAGTTTAGTGTCACTGCTAAGTCTTAAAAAAAGGTTATGATTTGTTAATAGTTGGATTATTTTGAGAAGAAGAGTGATAGTTGGGATTATTTTGAGAAGGGTGGTAGGAAAGCTAGGATTATTGCGGGAATATTGATAGTTGAGATTATTTTGAGAAGAAGAGTGAAAGTTGGGATTATATTTGTTAAATTACCGAAAAATAATAAATATTTTAAAAAGTAAATATAGCTATAAAATAAAAACAATGATCAAAATTTAAAAAATATACGATACAAGTCAAGAAACATAATTATAAAATTAACTAAAACAGTCTAAATATCGTTCCAAATGTTGGAAAATTTCATGATTGACTACATTAGATGTTATATTTAATATCAACAGACAACAATGATTTAATACACAAAAAAAATAAATTTTATTTCAACAATGATTTAATACACACAAAAAAATTGATTGAATATATTCATGATGGATGTAATAGCATATTTTTTTATTTTTTAAAAACTGAAATTCTAATATTTTGCATTTACAGTTAATGTATAGTTGTATTTACTATTTAATATATAATTTTTTTGGTAAATTGATAGTTTATTATCTAATAATTTTCGTTAAAAAGTGCTATTTTTGTAACAACATTGAGTTTTATCAATTGGTGTAATTTTTTGTGTACCTTTTTATTTTTATTATTATCGTAATTTATTAGTTTAGTTTAAAATTTAGGGAAAATTTAAATCAATTGGTATAATTTATTGCGATTTATTATTGTAGTTAAAATATGGACTGAATTATTTTGCTTTAAATTTCTCACTATTCGTTATTCATTAATTTTATGTACAAAACATGGACGTAAACATTTACGTGCAAAACATAACAATAAAAGTTTTTTTTAGTAAATAATTCCATATAAATTGTCGTGAATCCTACAATTTTGGTAAAATAAGATAAAAAAGAAATGTATTTGATGACGCAGATGAATGCAAATATTTTAATTTTTCTTATATTTATATAGATAAGATAAGATTGATGCAAGGTTCATCACTGTATTATCACTCAGATAATGATACGACGCCACCCGATGACGTTCAATTTCGGCGCCACCTTCTCATATACATATATACACCTTATTTTATTGGATTTTCGACCTATTCCATGTGATATACCCATTAATATTGGGACCCCCACTTATTACATATGAGAGTGTGGAAGTTAACTCTTTTTACTTGTTACTTTGTGTGGTTAATAGTATTCAATGCTATAGAAGAGTGCACAAAAAAGAATGTTAAAAAGGCTAAGGTGTTAGAAGTCTTGTGCTACCATTTCTCAAAATGTTGGGTTATAATGCAAGATTTTTAGCCGGACTTCATTTTTTTATTTTTTTATTTTTTTTGTCAGGTGATTAGGATCAGATTATGCTAGTGCTTTAACAATAGCATGAGCTGATCTATGTTATGTGTTATGATGCATAAGTTGTTTATGTTAACAGATGAGCCAAGTTTTGAGGATGCTGCTCTATTTAATTAATTTGTACCTATGATTGGTAAACTTAATGTAGTGTTTTATTTGAGTGTTAACTTTTATTGCGTAAAAGGAGTTAGAAGGGCAAACTTGATGCCCATGAAATTTTATATGTCTATGTGTACTAGCTCTCAAGATTTTACCGATTGAGTAAAGATGAAAGAGCACTATTATTAGAAACGATAATAGTAATTGTATCTCAAAGATTTTATTCAGAATTCTTGATGTTACAACTTACATAGAGATGCTTATATACTAGCTAATTACATATGTAAATACAGAAGGTACAAACTAGCTATATGGCAATTATGATATATTTGCCATACATGGGAGATATTGTCTAACAGCTCGTTTGGAGCTTTGAGTGAGGTGCAGCGGCTCTATTGGGCCGTGATTATAGGAGATAATACCCCCCCCCCCCCCCTCAAGTTGGAGCGTGGAGGTCCGAAACGCCCAACTTGGATAAGAGATGTGTAAACGGTCCGCGACCGAGAGCCTTTGTAAATATGTCAGCAACCTGTTCGCGAGTATGAAGATAAGTGGGTGCAATGACACCCCGAAGTATCTCGTCGCGAATGAAGTGACAGTCAACCTCGATGTGCTTGGTTCGTTCATGAAAAACCGGGTTTTTGGCGATGTGAAGCGCAGATTGATTGTCACACGAGAGGCGTATAGGTTGCGGATGTGATGTACCAAGAAATTCAAGGAGACCCTTTAACCATTTAAGCTCGCAAGTGGTATATGCCATGGCTCGGTATTCGGCTTCGGAGGAAGAGCGGGAGACCGTGGACTGTTTCTTTGTTTTCCAAGATATGGGAGATGACCCGAGAAAGACGAGGTAAGCCGTGAGGGAGCGTCAGGTGAGAGGACAACTGCCATAGTCCGAGTCACAATATGCGTTAAGAGTCAAATCGCTATCGGAACGGAGAAGTAGACCTTGGCCAGGAGATTTCTTAATGTAGCGAATGACCTGAATGGCTGCATCCCAGTGGTCGGTATTTGGGTTATTCATGAATTGGGCAAGGGTGTGGACCGAATACAGGAGTTCGGGTCGGGTGATTGTTAGGTACACGAGGCGAACAACAAGGCGTCGATATGGTTGTGGGTCAGATAGAGGTGGTGCAGTGGATTCGACTAGGTGGTGATTTGGCTCCATGGGTATGTTGGAAGACCGGGATCCAAGGAGACCCGTTTCTTGAAGTATATCGAGGGCATACTTACGTTGTGAAATAAAGAGGCCCGTTGAATTGCGGGCAACTTCGTGGCCAAGGAAGTATTTCAGGGGGCCGAGATCCTTCATGTGAAAACATGTGGATAAATATGACTTGAATTCGTGGATCCGTTTTGAGTCATTGCCACATATAACGAGATCGTCGACATAAATGAGGACATGAATGGTGGTTTTGTCGGTAGTCATGGAGTAAAGGGAGTGGTCATATGGACATTGTTTGAACCCGTATGTAGTTAAAGCGGAAGCAAGTTTTGAATACCAACACCTGGGGGCTTGTTTAAGGCCATAAAGGGATTTTCGTAAGCGACATACTTGATCATTGGAAGAGGACGAAAACCTGGGTGGTGGTTTCATATAGACTTCCTCCGTGAGATCACCATGGAGGAAGGCATTGTGGACATCCATTTGGTGGGTTTCCCATTGTTTAGCTGCGGCAAGAGCAAGGAGGGTACGGACGGTGACAAGTTTAACTGTAGGAGCGAATGTTTCATTGTAGTCCACTCCTTCTATCTGTCTGTTACCCATAACAACCAGGCGTGCTTTGTATCGTTCAATGGACCCATCGGCATTATATTTGATCTTTTAAACCCATTTGGACCCAATTGCTTTCTTATTCGGTGGTAGAGACTCTAGAGTCCAAGTGTTGTTGGTCTCTAAAGCATCAATTTCGAGTTTCATGGCTGCCTGTCATTGAGGATCCTTCATTGCATCATAAAAATTGCTAGGCTCGTAATTTTTAGTCACGGCCGCTAGAAAAACACGATGAGGATTGGAAAATTTAGAATAATCAATGCAATGGGAGATAGGAAAGCGGGTACCTGAAGACAGGGATGAAGCAAGGAGAGCATGCGACGAGGGGCGAGAAGAGTTCAAAACGAAGCCTTTGAGGTTTGAGTTCGGGATTTTGGTCTGGTGGCCACGACCTAGGCCGTGGGTTCAGGAGGGTTAGAGGGCTCAGGAGGGTTGGGGGCGTTGGGCAGGTCGGGGTCAGGGAGTATGATCTCGGGGTTGACGTCAGTCGCGGGGGTGGTGTTAGTCGAGAGAGATGTGGTCGATGGGTTAGATTGAACGATGATTACTTGGTCGATGGGTGTGAAGTCACCGTTTGAAAAATCGGGGAGGTCGGATTGAGTGTCAGTGATGTTGATAGAGGCGTAGGGGAAGGTTTTTTCAACAAAAACAACATCACGGGATTCAAAATAGGTACCGGTGTCTAGGTCGTAAAGTCGCCACCCTTTTTTTCCAAATGGATAGCCAATAAAGATGCATTTGCGACTTTTGGAAGCAAATTTATCGTGGGCTCGATTTATAGTTTTTGCATAGGCGAGACAACCAAAAATACGCATATGGTCCATGGGGGGAGTTTTATTAAAAAGAAGTTCGTACGGAGTTTTTCCGTTAAGTAAAGTGGAGGGGGTGCGATTAATAAGATAAACACAGATAAAATACATTCCCCCCCAAAAAATATAGGTAACGACTAACGATGCTTGAAAAAGAAGAGCACGAGCGACATTTAAAATATGACGATGTTTATGCTCAACCCGCCCATTTTGTTGAGAGGTGTCAACATTTGAGGTTTGAAATAAAATGCCATGTTCGTAAAAAAAAGGTAAAAGACGAGAAAACTCGGTGCCATTATCGGTACGAAGGCATTTAATTTTCTTATTGAATTGGCGTTCAACCATAGCGAAAAAATTCAAAATCTTTTGATAGGTGTCACTTTTATGACGAAGTAAATAGACCCATGTAGAACGTGAAAAATCGTCAACAATAGTTAAAAAATAGCGAGAACCACACGACCCGTTCTCGGAATAACTACCCCACAAATCACAGTGAATAAGATAAAAAATAAAGTCCGCTTTATTGGAACTTAATGAAAAACTAGAACGAGTTTGTTTTTTGCGCGAAGACATACTTCACAAGTTTTGCTATGAAATTGGGAAATAGTTTGAGTATGATTATGCAAAAAAGGAATAAAACGAGAAATGTTTGATGAGGGATGCCCCAACCTACGATGCCACAATTGAACGTTATCGGTAGAATGCGCCTTGAAAGCCGTGGCTGATTCGGTTCGAACACCTCTCAAATAATATAATCCCTCGCGTTGCTCACCCGCTCCAATCACCGTCTTCGAGGAACAGTCCTGAATTAAACATAATTTATGTGTAAATTGAATAATAAGCGAAGTGTCAAGCAAGAGACTAGATACGGAAATTAAATGACAATGTAAATTAGAAGCATATAACACATTTTTTAAAATAAATCGAGAAGACAATACAATATCGCCGCATTGGGTAGCCTGTGTTTGATCCTCGTTGGGCAGGCCTACCGAAAGCGGAGAGATTGCACGGATGTTAGAAGAATGCGAGAGACATCCCGAAATATGGTGAGATGCCCCGGTATCTATAATCCAAGATGAAAGAGGTACTTTACCGTTCAAATGATCAGAGGATGAGGCTTTATGCGCCTGCCAGAGTTGGGTAATCTCAGCAATTTCAGTGGAGGTAAGGTTGCTGAGATCAAGCTTGTCTAACCCGGCAATGGTGGATGATGATGGTGCAGTCGGAGCAGGAGTTTGGCTAACCATATGAGCCCGAGGAGGGTGAGTAGTCTGTTGTTTCTGTTTAGTACGGTCATCGGGGACAAAAACAACATTTCGCAAGTCGGTAGCGTCGGGTTGAATGTATATTCGGTCACGAGGTCTGTCCCCCACCATTCAGGAAAATTTCCAGTGACACGGAAACAAGTTTTAAACGAGTGACCGGGTCGATTACAGGCAAGGCACGTGGGTTTAGGAGATGCGTGTGTGGAAGTAAGAACACCCCTGGTTTCCCCATTCTGATTTTCCCCTGCCCCCTGCCCCTATAAAACGAGAGCCATATTTGGCTTTAGCAGCAAATATCATCGGTTCGGCGACGTGTTTCAGTTTGTGAATTAATTGTATTACGCATTCCCTCTTCCTGTAAAAGGTGACTATATATGTGGTTCATGTTTGGGAGAGGGTCGGTGCCAAGGATATGTGAGCGGAGGACAGCGAAACGAGTATCAAGTCCCATAAGAAAAGAGCGTACCCGTTTTTTTCATGACGGCGGTCAAGATGGGAGACCAGATTGCAGCGACAGGGATTGCAGTTGCAGGCGGGAATCGGATCGTTCGCGAGTAAGTCATCCCAAAGTTTCTTAACACGACCGTAGTAAGACATAATAGCCTCCGTTGGACCCTGTTTGCACGCAAGAATATTAGACTCTAATTGAAAAATTTGAGCATCATTTACCATGGTGAAGCGATGTTTGATATCAGCCCATAGTTGAGTCGCCTCGTCCCGGAGAGAGATGGAGTTTTGAAGATCTGGATCAATGGAATTGAAGATCCAGGCTGTGACTAAAGCATTCGCGGAGCGCCAGGATTTGTAATCGGTTTCGGCCGGTTTGGTAATCGTGCCATCAATGTAATCAAGCTTCCCTTTAGCGAGGAGTGCGAGACGGAGGTCACGCGCGAGACCAAACATCATAGTTGGACCCCGTAAAGAGAATTTGATTGATACGAGTACCCGGATTTTCGACAGGGTAAATGGAAAAATTCGAGGATTGTTTTGGTTCGGGGGTTGGAGTTTCGGTTTCCGGCATCGTGTTTTGTTTGGAAGGAGACGGAGGCTGTGTGTAAAACCCCTTGCGGCAGCGGAAAAGTAAACATACAAAACATGCCAAAAATGCGCGGAAATTAAACTTTTGACATGGTAAGAAAACATGCGAGGTGTCTTAACAATACTAAACATGCGGAAGAAATAAAACATAAATAAATATATAAGTACAATACAAAAGCAGCCCGGGATAGCATATCCCTACATGCACAAAATACTGATAACGTAAGTCTAAGGTCTAGCTACACGATAAAGGTAAGCCATCGATGATTGGATCATCGCTCGCTAGCCTCAACGTAACCCCCTGCAAACGGCCTCATGTACCTACACACATACAACATGTGCGCCACAGTCAGTGGGGAGTGACTAGAGTGCTCCTAGCCACCTATTGTCATAACACATAACACATAAGGCATCCATCATACTCCAACATTTATAACATGCGAAGTATTTATATCAACATCAATCTTCATATCAACATGCATCACTTATGCAAAGGCTCTCAACTAACTTCAGAAACTATTTGAAATGAGAGCCGGTCTCCCTTCCGGTTGCCCGGTCGGGGGGTCTTTCAGTCCAAACCATTTACGAAACCAGACTAAGAGTCGGCCAATGCCTTGGACGAACAATACTAAGATAACCAAGTATCATACATTCATTTACACAAACTAACAACCACTTACATCAACAAGAGATAGGTCACCAAGTGACTCGACTCCAACAACTATAGGTCAACCAAGTGACTCTACAAACAAGAGTTAGGTCAACAATTGACTCGACTCCACCAACAAAGAGATAGGTCAACAATTGACTCGACTCTAACTAGATTGGTCAACAATTGACTCGACTAGTCTACTATGAGCAGGCCGACAATTGACTCGTCTATATACTACGACATCCCCAATCTCAGACTATACAACCCCCCTCGGAGCGCAAACAGATTACGATCCCCGATTCGACAAGTGCACAAGGCACCCCCAAGACCCGAACTAGCTAGGAACGAGATTTACCCGAAGGCGGGCAGACAATCTAAGACCTGACCGTGAGGACCAAGCCACTACGGCCAACCAGCTACACGATGCAATCAGGTGAGAATTCGAGTACTATAGCAGCGCACAGTAGGTTTACACAAATCACATAATTTCATCTCAAAGATGTACAATAACTCAAACTCGAATGACAATCATTTCATATATATCTCGTTACTAAACATTCATTCAACACTTAGTCGACTTTGGAAACTAATTTGAGGTGAGAGCCGGTTTCCCTTCCGGTTGCCCGACCGGGGGGTCTTTCTCCTGAAATCCATTACCGAACCCGACATAAGCGTCGCCCAATTTCTTGGGACTTCAAACAAGCATACGAATCATACGGAAGAAGAATCAATCAAATCCGACATGCGAAACAAAAGTTACGAACAAAATAACTTGATCATGGGCTCTCAGCCGGTCAGCCATAGGCTGCCGGTTGGCCGGCTGAGAGACCCAATCTCTCATGCCCAAAACGAAATAAAACAACAAGGAGGTACTCCCAGCCGGCCGGCCGGCTGCCGGTCCACCGGCTGGGGACCCCTTTCACCCAATTCTCGCAAAAACAACAATAAACACCAAATGGGGCTCTCAGCCGGTCGACCGGCTGCCGGCCCCCGACCGGCTGGAAACCCCCTATCCCAAAATACGCATTTCGCCATTTCCAAACTTCAATCAAACTTCATTGGTTAGTTTCTATACTTTGCATACTCTTCTAAAATCACAATAAACAACATATACAAGTATTCTTACTCCATCCTTTAATCAATTTCATAGACTAAACATAATCATCCATAACAACAATTATAAACATCCATTTTTCCACATAAACATATTACCCATTATCAATACTCATTAAATCATGTAAAAGTCATGTAAACAACAAACCTTAGCATGATTCTAGCTAATTTACAGCACCACAACCACAATGCACATATCCTAAACATATTCCTATCATCAAAACATACTAAAAATCATATAAAGTGCTAATATTAGACAAAAGGCCGAGTTACTCATTATCGTCACTTTTTAGCTCCACAAATTACCGAGAATCGCCTCCAAGCTACTCCAATCGACCAAGCCCACAACTATAAACACCATTAACGGGATTAAACTCGGAAAACGTACATCAAAGGGCGCGCGGTCAGATGGTAAGATGGAAAGATTTTGGTATAAAACTTACCTAGAAAGATGGAGGACGATAAGAGGAATCCGTAGGTGCAAGAATCGTCTCAATCGGATAAGAAACGAAGATTTCATGAAGAGATTTGTGAATTAGGGATTTTGTTTGAGATGAACAAATGAGTTTACTGTTTCTTATTTTCTCCTTGATAAACAAGAAATAGGAGGATGAAGGAAAGCACTAGGAAGCTTTCTTCTTCTATTCTCTTTTAAGTACAAAAGACATGAGACGGGTTTTAAAAGAGATGTTCGGGAAAGCTAGATACGGAAAAGCCAAGGAATATATTTCATCCCAAGATATAAATAAATCTTAAGACGTGATTTACACGACATGTCTAAAACATAAGTCACGAATTTAAATAAAATATTATTAAATTCCGAAAAATACTTTAATTAAATTAAAATAAGGTTTACGAAAATACGGGATATTACACTGTGATTTTTCACTCATTAAGACCTTAAGCCTGATACCATATTAGAAACGATAATAGTAATTGTATCTCAAAGATTTTATTCAGAATTCTTGATGTTACAACTTACATAGAGATGCTTATATACAAGCTAATTACATATGTAAATACGGAAGGGGAACAATTACAAACTAGCTATATGGCAATTAGCCAATTATGATATATTTGCCATATATGGGAGATATTGTGTAACAGCTCTTTGGAGCTTTGAGTGAGGTGCAACGACTCTATTGGGCCGTGATTCTAGGAGATAATAATATGAGATTTCTCGGTCAAGAGGGGATGGTGACGGAGAGAGCATTTAGAAAGAAATGATACATGTGAATTTTTAGTATTTGATGTTTTTATTTAATTTTTTTTTAAATTACAATTATTTGTTCTTTTTGGACTTATTACACCTTTTTCTGAAAAACTTTTTATATTAAATCTTGCTTTGATTTTCTAAAGCATTTTAAACTTTATTCTCGATTTAGTTTTGAGGCTTTTATAAACGTAATAAGTTCGATTTTAAAATCTATAAATTCCTTTTGGACTCCACTATTGTTTTCCCTTTTCTTTCTTTAGTTACGCTTGTTGAGATGGGGTTCACCAAAGGCGGTTCCAAAGGATGATTCATGTCAGTCGACCCCAAATTATTTTGGAAATAAGGCTCTAATGATGATGATGATGTTGGAGTAGTAAGGATGAAAGTGTGCTTGTAGAAGATAATGGCACAACCCAGGCACAAGAAGGTGAATTTCGTGCCAGGTATTGTGCGGGTGAAATGGAAATGGCGGCGTAGACACAAGCACGATTCATGATGTTGTGCCGTGTCCAAACAATTCCTCAACTTCAACCCTATTTCTTTATATTTGGAGCGTGTCATGTGTGCAATAGTTTTCTCAAACTTTGGCCTAAACACGACCCATGATGTGCTTCGTTGTGCTAAATGGGTCACCGTGTTGGGCATGCTAACCCAACCCACTTCCACCTCTACAGTTGAGCCAGGGCCGCGTGCTCACTTCCATGCCAACGGAGCAAACATATGCATGGGGGATCCATTGTTCGTAAGCCGTAACAAGCAGATAGAAATTTTAAATGATTTTGTTCTATAAATAGAAAGTGTGTACGCTAGCGTCTTGCTATGACAGCTCAAACATTATCACTTTTCTCATTAAAAGTTACATATCAAATAATGATTACACTTTCTCATTAAAATAGTCACATTTTGGATCCGTCACAATTTGAGATGTGTTCATACCTGTCAAAATATGAGAAACACATAACAAAGAAAATACTCTCCTTATTCTGCAAAGTGGTTCTCACTTATCAAAGTTTTAAAAATTACAGTAAATATGTCCCCCCACTGCCTCCCCCGCCCCCGCCCCTGCCCCTGCCCCTGCCCCTGCCACAAAAAAAATTACAAATATGAAGGGTAACTAAACTAAGTGTGGAGCTAATGAACATTTCTGTATCGGCACATTCGACAGGTAGCTCAGTACCGGTATATTAGTTGCTTGTAGGCTTCACTGTTTTGGGAGTAAAATTCTACTTCAGCCTGCAAAACAAGAGATTAACTCAACTTAACTGCCTAAATACAATACAATACAATTATGCAGCTCCAATATGAAATTATTAGTGCAAATTTTGTACCCTTTTGTTTTCTGAAATAGTTCATAACACGCATTTTGAATCGTAAGAATATTAATGATGAAATGTCGTGTAAATGATTTTTTTAAAAAAATTTGGCACATGACTAAACTGTTTGAAGCGAGAACCAAACATTCATTTAACTCTAAGGGTGTGTTTGGATACAATTTTAGGAGGGAAAGGGAGGGGAAGGAAAGTGAGGGGAGGGAAGGGGAAGGGAGGGGAGGGAAAATAAATTGTGGTTGTTTGGATAACAAAATTGATGAGATGAAAATGGAAGGGGAGGAAGGAGGGAAATAGACTAATGGATGAAGAATTGAAGATTATCCAAGAAAATGTGTCTTTGATAATTAAATGAGGGTTCAATTAGAGTTTTCCTTCCAAATCTTGCCTCTCATGGAAAGATTTTAGTTTGTGCTAAAGGAGGGAAACTAAATCCCCTCATTTTCCTTCCCCTCTCATTTCCTTCCCTCCATAAATTGTATCCAAACAATGAAAAATAAATCCCTCCCTTTCCCTCCAATTCTCTCAATCCAAACAAACCCTAAGGAGTGGCGGATCTTGATTCTAGGCGTAGTCAGAAAGGGTTTGGCTCGAGGTTGAGCAGAAAAATTTCAAAAGGTCTAGGATTTGATTTTTTCGGCAGGGAAATAATATTGTAATGAAGGTATTAAAAACACAACATTCAGTGTGAATTCTTACCTTTCTAACTCCCTTTATAGCAGTCAGCAAATTTTTACCCAGTAATTCTTCAAAAATGGTGTCTTTCTGAAGAGCATCCACAGATTCAGAAAGGTTTGTTGGAAGGCGCCTAAGTTCACCTTCAAGGCTAGAAGGGTTTGCTTCTGCATAACAATCAATATGGCCGACATAGTTAATATCACTCCAAAGAGAACATTGACTGAAGATAATGAAGGGAACAGCGTGCTGGAAACTTTTAAAATACGATATTTAGCTCTAGGGAACAAACAAAGATCATTCGCAATCAACCAGTGACTTTCAAGATCAAAACATATGGGATCCTGAAAAGGTAGTTATTCTATGAGTTGGTGGGGCTAATGGGCATATGGGCCGGCTTATAGTTAAATGATAAGTTTTACATTGAATAAACATTACTCCGTCTTTATGAAATTGATTTGCAAAAGGCACATAAATCTGTATTAAGTGACAAAAGCTAACAAGTACTCTGATTCGTTATCTCCCATTATGCTGCTGAAATGGGAGAGAAGGATGTGCAAAAGATGACGTAGTCTTACCGATGGGAGGAGGAAGTGTAAGGTGTTTCCGTAAGCCATCGATACCGGCAGCAATTATAGACGCCAGCCCCAAAAAAGGATTTGTGCATCCATCAAAAGATTTGATTTCAAAATTGCTGACAAGACCATCTGGAATGCCAGGTGGGCATGCAGTTCTGAGTGGAGCTTCCCTGTTCTCTTTCCCCCAGCATTGGTACGCTCCGCTCCATGTATTTGGTTGAATCCGGTCATAACTGCAGACGACAAAGTGAAAGTAAAATATATGTTTGCATTTTTTTTATTGCAGCCATCATAATGACAGTTGACAAATAAGTTTGTTTTCGTAAAATAATAAGCTCTGCAAAACAAGCATATACAGAACAACAACATTGCGCTGTTGTCTCGAAGGCAGTCGCAGAGTCAGGATTTAAAGAATATCAGTTTTTATCTCCATTAGAAACGAAAATAAACAAACAGAACATAGCACACATAATCTGAACATGTCTGAAAATCATGATGACTTTGTATGACAACTACTCACCTCACGGACACCTAAGGGCGTCATGAAATCATGACTCACTTAGAAGGGGATATAATATATAGGCTAATGCAGAACCACCTCTAGTCTTTTAAAATTTTAGATGAACGAATAGTACCTATTTGGGTTTGGAGCAGTGAATGCCAAAATTGCTGGAAGATGAGATAGTACTCCAGCCATGAATTCCTCGCCAAGTTTGGACATTCCATGCTTTGATCCAGCGGCTCCTGTGAAAACATTCACTCCGTTCTCCCATAAGCTTAAATGCACATGAGATCCAGATCCGATGTCATCCAGTGCATACCTAAAATTACGAGCAAAGCAACCACGTCAAAAGGAAAGTAGAGAAAGATCTACTACTACTAGGAAAGCTAATATAAGATCAATCAAGAATGTGGTGAAGTCAACATTATTTAGATATTCAAAGCCTCATGCTTTTCATTTGACATCCCTTGTATATTCTGACAGGTCTTAAAATTGTTATGTTTGATCCCTCCACTACAACAACAACAATAACATCAGAGCCTTAGTCTCCACTACGTTTTAATAAAAACGGAAACACAAACGGCGTGCACAATTGCACATATACACATTACAAAGGAGTAACAGAGAATCTCAAGTTCATGTAAAGGGACCCCTTGATTATTCGACTTGGTAAAGCACAGTCAAATGAATCAGCCATGTGTGGAAAGACAGAAGATACCAACAAAAAAAGGGTACAGCTTTAGTCCCAAAATAATGTAGGATCTGCTCACAAGAACCATTGTCATAAAAATAAGTAACTAGAATAAGGTAAACCAAAGGACTTGTAAAGTGTGTAGGGAAAGTTGGAACATGAAATTTTTGAGTAGGAAGTCGAGATGAATATTTTCTGAGTTCTTACAAAAGGTAATGCAGCAAAAATATAGATAAAGGTAGTCTGCTTGATATCATAACTCACTATTACTTTTCGCTGTTACCAATGCACAATGAAAAAGGAATCTTACTGAAGCCATTTGGAACTAGAGCTTAACATCAAAATGACTAATCAAAGATTATAGCTAGGTTTGGCTTTTCAGTAAAGGGTATAATAGTTAGGTTTAACGTGGTTCAAAAATCCGAAACACATCAATTTCATTGGATCGATTAAAGATGCAAAATGTTGCAATTACAAAGAAGTGGAGGTATTTTAAAATTGGATTATGTATTAGAAATAGTTTCAGATAACTGTGGAGAAACTACCTGGATAGCAGTCTCGTTGTTGGTACATATTACAGCAGTTAGAGAACATAGAAATCTGAAGAACTATAATACAACTATGCAACTCTTAGTTAAGATTCAATGCTGATACTCACTTTGGCGTCAAAGTTGCCAGCAATCCATGTTTTCTTGCTACAGCCCTGATAGCTTCACGTGTGAAAACCAAATTCTCAGCTGCTTTAGTACAAATAGTGTGGCCCAATGCCATTTCAAACTGGCCTTTCCCTGCTTCTGCATGTAACTAAAACATTCAAGAAAAATGTAAGTAGTTGAAAGAGATCCGATAAGAGGAGTTTATCGACAAAAGGAGAAATGAAAAACTAACTGGAGAAGACTGAAGACGTTAAATAAGAACAGAATTGGCAGCTGTTGAGGAAGATGATTGACTTATGTTTCATGTGAAGCATTATAATCGTCAAAGCCCTGCTCTTAGTCTTACCTACTCGCGGAATTCACTTTTGATTGTTTAAACATATTTTAGTGAATGATAGACTAGCTATTTTTATTAATGGTTTAAGGGGCCGTAAGTGTAATTTTGATACCGAGTGGGTTCAATCTCAAAGCCAAAGTGCCTATATCTAAAGACTTTACTAGCTAGACTTAGCTGACACCGTAACTAGCTAACAACTTTTATATGAGAAGCAATGCTAATACTCCAATAGATTTAAGTTAGTATATTGACTAGTACATCATTTACGAGTAAATAATCCATACAAAGCACGTACTGACCAGTAAACCACTCTCTAGTGCATATAAAGTGTGTACAATTACTGCACAACTCCAAGGATACATTGGTAAGCAGATAAAACAAATGTAAATACATCATATCACGATTAATACCAGTGATTCTTGAATAGTCGTATCTACTTTACTAAAAACAGAAAATTGGGTAAAGCTATGCAATTTGGTCAGTACCTGCTCCACAGGAATGCCTAACGACTGAAGTGCAGCAAACATTTCATGAAGAATAGGAGCAGCTTCATCATATGCTGACGTAGAACAGTAGGGTGTTGAATCAAATGGGGTCCAATCTTCTTTTCCTTCCCTAAACAATTGGTTGAGCTTAAGTCAAAATTAACAGAGGAGCAGAAGGATTATTGTGAAGGACTTGTATTGCCAGAGGCATTTACACTAGTCCATGGCCCATGGGCTTTGCCTATTATGCTCGTAAGCAAAAAGGGCGATTACATCAACTGAAGCATAAACCATTGGAAGGGTAGATTTAGCCCTTAGAATGAGTGCCCATATTATTACCTGTTTACAGGTTTCAAGAGATAAAACTCACTCTCAAAGCCTGCTTCCATTTCCTGCACAAGTGAAAGCAAACATTATGTTTGATAAAGATGAACGGGGATCCAATTTTATTAATAGGTGTTGCTATCGAGATAGTAATACCAAGTTAAACTCTGCTTTCAGAACTTTTGCAACCCTCCTTAATGCTTCTCTTGGACAATATTCCCATGGTTCACCTGGTCTGAGATGCATGTCAGCCAAGACCATCTCTTCGCCTTTACCCCTGCAAGGAAATGAAAGGAAACAAACATGATATAACTCATTCCATCTATAGTTTGGGGGCCAAACAATCACTAGCTAATGTGCCTTAACACATACATGATTCTAGAATCAACACAACAAGAGATCCTTAGTCCCGGAAAGATTCAGGAGACAGAATTATGAGCTTTTTTTTCAACTTTCATTATCCCCTTTCCCATTGATGCTCTCTTTGTTTTTCTTGTCTGTCCTCCATTTGGTTTCTCTATAGACCTTTACTAATGGTTCATTCCCCTATTATTTTGGGGACCAAGACTTTGTGCAGTATACACAAAAGGAAGCACTATGGAAGCTATTCTTGGGATATTTACCATGGGATAGTTCTTTGGGTTGCCAAATCAGGAATGAGTCTGATCTCGCCTGTTCCAGTCAAGTTAGACTCAGCAGCTGGACCATCCATAAATGAAGTCATTCCCATGGAAGCAAATGTTAAACCAACACCATTTTTCGTGGAGACGTCATGGAAGCGTTTTATAGGGACAACCTACAAGCATTAACGACAAATAACATTATACATCAAGAAACCTGTAACAATCAATTCCTTCTGAAAAAATGGAAGTACACAACCTGTCGCAGACGTAATGAGCATAGCAGAAGAATACTAAAGAAAAATTTACTGAAAAAGGATAACATTACCCCCCCACTCCAAGGGATCTTGCCTATGGCGATAAAAGAGAGGTTGGATGCACAAAGCCTTACCTCTCTCCTTTGTGTTTAAGCACAGTAAGCAGGCTTTCTGGTGCTCCATGACAAAAATTAACTCAATATACCTCTACTCCATACCGTCGTAATTTAGTTTTTTCTTTTTCGAAAAATAGCAGGGTTTCAAGAAACTAGACATACAAAACAGCAATGTTGGATGCGGGAAGAAACTTACACGGCATCTGCATTGTCCTGAAGTATCAACCCACAGTATGCGGACTAAAGTAATATTACTTTTTGGCACAATCTCTGCAATCTTTCCCGGGTGAGGAGATGCGTTGGTTTTCAGATTTGATTTACCACTCAAGTTGATTTTGTAAAACTGGATAGCATTTCCCGCAAAGAGGTCCTTAGCAGCTTCCAGAGCTTCCCCAATTGAAAGGTCACCGTCGACGCAAGCATCTTTTAGGACAGAAAAGATAACTTCACGTGCCCTCTTGGCACCTGTAAAATCAGACTATAGTTGTGATCATGCATACAAATACAGTAGCAACTGAAATATGTATTACTGGTTCCGTGACTAATTTGGATAGCATGGTCAAGTTTTATAGCTCCTAGTACCAGCTTCCATGCAGCTCTATGACATGATGATAAGCAAATGATTAAGACACTCCTATAACAACTATATATGTTCCCTGACACACCAAGATATCAGACATATCCAAACACCAAATGCAAACATGCAGCAAGCTGGAATAAAAAGAATCAAAGCAATATCTAAACGACGGAAGGACCATTATTATACGACGACTTGTTACTTTAAATGTTAAATATCACAAGAATAATGAAACCCTAGAATTGAGGGGAGAAACTCCAACCTCAATAACATAAGCTGAATGAGTCGCCGTCCAAAAATTAACTGGAGACCCGATTTAGCTCATGACATATTATATAATCCATAGAAAAAATCACCGACAGGCATGCAACAATTATACTTTCATTATCTCTACAAGCTCAGAAGCACGAAGATCCAGGTTTTGCTTGATGTTCTGTGGTGAAAGATAAACTAAACCACCTCTTTGGATAGATTATGTGTCATAACTGAACTGACCTAAGTAGAATGCCTCCGGAAATGCATAGGCATCAGTGCTGAACATCACCTGTAACAAATTACGCGCAAAATAGCAAAAATCAACATATTAGAAGTTTGTTGATCAATGGTACACATACTTATACTTAACAAGGACGTCTCACCTTTTTCAATGGGGCTAGCTCCAACAGCTCTTTGACAGCGGTTTTCATTCCATTGTTGCTGAGTAAAAGGAGTCCCAAACCAAAGTCAAGGTAAACCTACAGGATCAAGAAAAAAAAAAATCAGAATTCAGTTTTTTAAAGGCGTGTCTTATGGGGAGCTAAAACAACATTCATTATCATACCTGGGGGTAAACACTCGCTAAGTACGAGGCTTCTTTGGAGAATGGATATGACGTATGCAAGAGAACAAGGCGGCACTTAGAAAACCTTTTATCTTCGAGTAACATTCGGAGATGAAGGGGGTTAGATGTCCTCAAGTCCTGATCTTTGTCACCGAACCTAGGCCCATATAAAGGAGGAAATGAAGTAACAAAAATCAGGAAGCAGAAAAGCAACATTCTCAAAACCACACGAAACACAGAAAATCGTTCTGTAGAACATTATCCTACGCGTCAAAAACTGCCGTTGACGGTGTGATAAATGGGGGAACTGTATTCGTATGTATACAACATTACCTATGAGTACCTCAATATGAAGATGCTATTTCAGGATGACCCAAATGTGTAGTTAATAAAAATCTCACTATAAATTAATATAAAATTACCCTGTATGTATCTGCATCGGCAAGTCAAAGGACAAAGCCACCTCCAGACCACGGGTAAAGATATAATCAATCAATTTCTTATTAGCAATGCGGACAGGCTTCCCAACTGAAAAAGATAACAATCAGTAAGCGTCTATTTCCCCTATCTGATCTCAGAAAAAGGAAGTATGAAACAAATGGCAATATATCAAGCCTCACTCACCATTTAAAACTTCAGAAAGACCATCCTCGGCATCTCTTTCAGAAACATTTGTATCAATCTCGAGACCACCACGATAAGCAGCTATGCTTTTCAATCCAACCACTGAACCAGCTAATGTGGGCTAAAGTCATGGAATGCAGATTCGTCATAGATTTTTTTTTTTTTCTAAACATCATGATACAGTAATTTCCCTATCCTATCTAGAAGGTAAACTTGTGGTCTACAATGATATTAAAGGATATGATTTCAGCTTGCCAACAAATGATTCAGTAAAAGTGTTCAGAGTCCATTTAGCCCCATTGGGTAAATCCTGCAATTATTCGAACAAAATAAATAGATTACATTTAAAGACCTCTGTATTCACCCACATAATTTGAGTATAAGGAAGAAACAACAAAAAGGATGGTAATGAACAAGCTCAAACGATTAGGCTTCAAGAACAACAATGTTATAGTCTCATTAAGTCATTGTAAATGCATCAATGGCTTCTGCCAATATCAGGTTAAGGAGAGGATTGGATGAACTCAACGCATACGTGTTTAAAAAGAAGCTGTTTTTAAATGACCAGTAATGAAAATTGTGTTGTAAAACAAGAAGCATAAATATTTTAGTGAACTATCATGCTTTATTCTTTTATGTTCCCAAGCCAATTATAGTGAGTCTTTAGCACAATCGGAAAAACAAACACTTTACAAAATATAAACATGAGAAGAAGTTACGAGCAGCAAACTAGCTAACTGATAATGAAATCACATTGATGCATCCGACAACATATAGAACTCCAACGGGGAGGCGGAACGTTTCTTACTTCGTCTAGAATTTTTTCTGCCACATGCTCAATTCTCAGAATCCGACCAACAAATGGCACAAAAGTCTTGTGCCACTCGATGTCATACTTCTTGTCGAAATTGAGTCCATCGTCAATGAGTAATCCAGAGAATCTTGCAGCTCCAAAACATGCTGAGGTAACAGATTCTAACCCTGATTTTTTCCGGTAATCTTCAATGCTTTGAAGGGTTGATTCACATCCATATAGAGCAGCAATTTCTCTCACCCCTCTCTGTAAAAAAGTAATATCTTCATCAAATGTTGCAACATAAAGTTAGAATAGTCACTTTTCACTTGGATGCCCTTTCATATACCTAAACCAATGCTCTCACGGTTAGCTGTGGCCTATGGTGGGTTAAGGGGATAGGATGTATATTATTTCCCCATTGTGGAAACTTGCGTAGATGTGTAGTATTGCCGTAGACAACCACCACCACCAAGCCTTAACCCTACCCCCACCAGTCCACCACCACTCTTACGTATGACACGTCTTTAGTTAGAGCTTATTTTTTTAAAATTCCGCGGTCTGACATTAAATTATTGTTTAACAAGAGACTTAATTAATTTGCAATCAAACCCTATTTAATTACTTAAGACTGCAACAAGGAAAATAACCACATAACCAATATTTTAAAGATCGGCCTTGACACTAATCCAGGTGGAATTATCATGGTTTTTTGAAGGTTACTGCAACCAGACACAATCTATCACCTTTTGAGGTGATTTTACTGCATTTACCGAGAATAGGCGGAGAAAACATATACTGACAATCGCGAAGATTTAATACAAACACATCAAGAAGAAGAAGAGCAAAATCTGTGCCAAAAGGTACTGATTGCAACTTTTCCTTAAATTACAAATTCAGTCCTACAAAGAAAAGCTGGAACAATAAATAACAGTAGAGAAGAGGCAATGTCATCCAAATATAGTGATCTAACTACTTGATCACTTTCAGTTTAACATTAACAAAAAAATGCTCCCAAATGTGACAATTTCTAACTACTTGAAAATACAGATTTCTAAGATTGATTAGTAGCTAAACACATGCCAACACAACTGATTTATGGGTTGGTTTTCCTAAATATGGACACAAATCAGGTATGCCTAATTTATGTGGACTTTATAACTCAATACTTGATCACTTTCAGTCTTAAACACACAGAAACAACAGATTCCTTGCTTTTAAGGGAACCCAATAACCCATGTGTCCCTTTTAAAGCTTAAATGATTGTTAACCAACCTGACCCCCTAACAAACTTTCCTAGGACCACCATTTACTCATTCATCCAAGTACAGTGATCTGCTATGTTACGGGACTCGGTTGGTTAGGAGGATCAGATACATACAAGTGCGTACCAAATGTTAGACTCTGCTATTTTCACGAAAAAACTAACAAGTTTTTTTTTGTCTAAAATGAAGTACTAGGGTGCCATACGGTTGTCCGAAGTGTCAAGGGTCGGATAAATGTGGTTACCAAATACTTCCATGATGACTATCTATTACAAAATCATATTCCTAAATATGGAACATTCAAAATGACCTAACCTGGCCGGACTTGACCCGTTTAATTACGTGAGTGGGTTCATATATCTCTATAGAAGCCAATGACACGGTTCTGGACCGGGGAGACTTAACCCAAAGCCGACTCAAATGGTCCGGTTCATTTAAAAGAAAGAAAAGTGAAAAGAAAAGACAAACCTTGAAGGAGAGAGTGTGAGGAGCAAAGGATAAGGCATGGTGATCGTCAGCTTCAGTGAAACATTTGATGAAAGGGAAGGAAGAATCAATGGCAACGATGTTGTGAGCATGCCCATCTACTAACTCTATCTTTTCCACTGTCTCTCTCAGCTCTCTATATGCATCCATTACTTCCTCCACTACTTCTCTTTTCACTTGGAACTTGCAAGTAATGGGTAGTGGGTTGTTGACTTTTGGTCTCTTTATATACACTTCTTTTTGCAATGTCAAATTTCCATCCATTTCCATTATTTGTTTACTTATTACATCAAAGTGTAATCTCCTTGACAAATTTTTCTTATTAAGAAAGTTATTTTGATTTGTAAATGAGTCATTTATTTAGAATCTGGCCCATTTGTCATCCAAATACACGAGTTAAATGTACTTCACTTGTATTCTTCCATCTTTTGAGGAATAATTAACAATTAATATTTTCTAATTTTATTTTTGGAGTATGAACTCATATTTATCATACTTGAGAATTGGGATATAATCTTGTAAATCACGGTACAAATTTAAATGTAGGTATTAGGAGCACACATTAGAAAAATTATTGTTTAAAAAATTAAGAGCATACAGAAATAATTAAAACGGATAAAATACTCGGTTTTCAAAATAATCAAACAATTAATGGATAAAGGAATTAAACAATGAACATTATAAAAAGAATTAATAGATAAATAAAAACTTTAAATTGTATTTTGAGTGAAATATTATAAAAACAAAGAATATTATATGATAATTTTGTCACGTAATACGGTATAACGATTTAGTTATACTTTGTACATCGTAGTAACTAGTAACTAATTGCCTAGTAATTAAACATCGTCTTATTGAGATTATTTTAAATAATGTATCGGTGTTATGTTTAGTTACTATGTAATCACTACTCCATATTATGTCCAGGTACATTTTCATCTATCGAGTACATTGAATACAACATAAAAACTTGGAAAAAGTAATTTCTCATACACTTAATTATTAAAAAATTACTCTTTTGTATTCTATCTATTCAACTCCACATCACAAATCTTTTTTTCGTCCATTCATCTCCACATTACAGGTTTTCTTATTTGGCTAAATAAAAAGCCACTTTATCCCTGTTACGACATTATATTTACAAAAGCTGTCAAACAAACTCCACACTGGACACTATCAAAATTCACCATGTTGGGTCTATGCCTTGAATTTGTTAGTCGCCGCTTCGAACGACTATGCGGGGGTGACTTTATTAGATTAAGTCTAATCTGTTTTGTATTAGGTTAAGAGTACTACATAAACTCTTAACCTCTACCCTAACAGTCATACAATATTATATATCGTTTTGAATCTGTAATCTGGAAAACTCCTCACATTAATAAAACTCTCTCCCTTCTGCCCTGTGGACGTAGCTAACACACCGTTAGTGAACCACGTATATCTGTGCGTATTGTTATTTATTGTTTATTTTAGTCTTTCTCTGTGTTTCCGTTATAACACACCCTAATCCATTAACTAATTAATCATGTTTAATTATTGACCCAACCCAATTTATTAATCTTTCCCTCTAAAAGTAAGAGCCCCACTCAAACCCAACCTAATAAACCTATATTATGGGCGTTTGGTTCAGATAGTGGTATGAGTTTGAATTTTGAATCAAAATCCTTCCAGGGTGATATTTGGTTGAAACTTGATTTCTCATATATCATGTGTTTTGATCAATACTGGAATCAATTTCATTCATATACCTTGTATTTGGATTGAAAAATGTTGGAATAAGAATCAAATTCAATTTTTTAATCATCTTATTAAAACAATTAGTAGATATCGTCTAAACTAAAAATTAAACATAAACTTTACAAATCTATAGAAATATTGGTAAAAAATGCCACAAAAGTAAGATTCGGATTTTCAAACTCAAAAATACCGACGAATACCAAAGTAAATGACAACTTATTATAAAACATTGTTCAAATTATTATTCGATAATTACATAAGAAAAAAGCGAGTTTATGATCCGAATATAAACTATTTAGGCATTACGCCTTAACATGTAACACTTCCTTCTTCCAATCCTTATTCGGACTCAAAAAAAGTATATCCATTTGACTTGTATTTGATGAATAACGAATTATCTTGAACAAAAATAACTATACTATAGATGAATTACGAATTAACTCAAAAAATTATTTTAGAACTAAGAAATGCGGATTTAAATTTAATTAGTCGAGTCAAAATAATTGTAATGCAAAAAACTAGTAGTATAAAGGAAAAAAAGTTAGCTGAATTGAAGGAAGGAAATGAACAATGATAAACGTAGAATATTCCAAAACAATGCAATATTTATTTTTTAAAATAATTTGATACCCAAGGGTTTGGAATAAGTGATACCCACCTCCCCTAGGGTTTCTAAAAACCCATATCTCATGGGTTTGAGGTATTGGTATGAAAAAAAAATCATAAACAAGCACTTGGTATGAGTTTAAGTCATTCTATTTCATTCCAAATTAAGTTGAACCAAACACCCCCTTAATCCATTTGAAATATCATCATCTCCCCACATACCCATATTCACTCCACAATCCAAAACTTCGTCACCAAGACCCCAACATCACTCCCATAATCTCTCATTTCATTCATTCACACACTCGTCGATTTCTCTAATAGAGTTTGTAATAGTTTGTAAAGCCCATTATGTCATATGGTGGTGGGCTTCGTATTGTCAAACCTTATCTTGTAATCTATTATATATTGGTGATGAAATAATGAAGAGGCAAACAATCACTTTACCACATTATCATGGTATCAGTGTTTACCCTACCCTATCACCATTAAAATAATTCACCCTAATCCGCCAGCCGCCGTGATGACGATCGGCGATGCTTTGCACACAAAAATCGAAACCTCTTCACCATACTATCTCGACCCCCAATATCGACCCGGTGACTCTATCACCCTTATCTGTCTCACGTCCGACAATTTTGATGAATGAGTCCATGATGTATGTATCGCGCTAAAGTCGCGCCGGAAATATGTCTTTGTTAACGGAACAATTAACGAACCGAAGGCACCATGCACCGAAGATGACTGGGATACTCTGCACTTCATGCTTGTCGCGTGGCTAAACCATACTATCTCTCCCGAGGTTCGTTCTTTACTTCCTAAATTCGATAATGCTAAGAAATATGGGATGCGCTCCATGAACGTTTTGGTGTAGTTGACGGTTCACGTATCCAACAACTCACGGCTAACCTCCGTGAGTGCACTCAAACAGATAGTATGACCGTCACAACTTACTATGGCACCCTATGTCAATTGTGGGGTGACATTATTGATAAATACCAACCTATTATTAAGTGTAAGTGTTGCTCCAATTGTACCAGCACATAACAACACATCGACCGACGAGAATCTTGTTGGGATATGTGTCCTCAACAATAGTGCGATCACACAATTAAATCTCATGACAAGAAGCGCAAGGGATGATTCGAAATTATATAGTCAACTGACCAACATTAATCGATAATGATTGACTAGCTAGAGTTTGACATTACTCTCGTATGGCAGTGGTGGTCAGTTGATCCCTTTAGGTCACACCTATAAGACAACTCGCTTGATAGTAAATGAAATGACTGTATATCGATACGAGTCAGTTCAATTCTAGTTCATAAAAGATGAGGAGAACATTTATAATAGGATTATAAATTATAATATTTTAGTGATCGAAATGTCGTCACTAATATTTATATGTTTATGAAACATAAAAGCTTGAATGAATTTTTCCTAAACTATAATTGTTGTAGTTGTAGGGAAATAATTAATTTGATGTAAGTAATTTTAGATTACTAATTTTATGAATAAGTGTTTAAATAGTTAAAATACGAATTTCGTAAAATAACATGGTCGATGTAATTGTTGCATACCATATTAATTTACGTGTGTTGTTTATTAGTCCATTCGGTTATATAGACCGTATGTCACACATACAAAACACACATATACATTTACATATTTTGATAATATGTTAATGGAAAAGCATCTAATTAATGCAAAGCTTGAGTGGGAAACATTTGAAGGGATTGAGGTGCCCATGTATAGGGCACTCTACCCTAACCCAACCGGCCACACTCTAGAGAAGAACAAAAGATTGCTTTGTTCTTGTGGATTCATTCATACTTGAATTAGGGTTTTTGTAGAGAGAAAAACAAAAGAGTTGTTCATCCTTGCTCTCAACCAAAACCGTATATAACACCTCATTTGATTAGATCAATTTTGATAATATCTTTACTAAAGAGTTAGTAGTAATATTATATAACATGAACTAGATTTGTATTTTTATTTCTAGCAAATTTAATACATATCTTAAAGAGTAGATTGTCTTGGGTGCATCTTGGAGGAGATATCCTACATTGGATATTAAGCTTGGAGGTTCATCCGTGCCATTCTTGTCGAAATAGTGAGCTTTCGATTTTTTATTCCGCATTTTAATTAGCATGCATAAGATCTTGCAAAACCTAATTAAATGATTAATTAATATATTTTATATTAGTATGACTAAGTTTTTAGGGTATGAGACCTTAGAACCCAACAATTGGTATCAGAGCAAATCGGTTGTTTGCATGCCTTTCGTTTATAATTTTTACGAAGTTATTAGATAACAAAATAAAATTGAAATTTTAAAATCATATTTGATATGGCCGAATTTCTAATGCATGAATACCTACTGGTCCTAAATTTATTTTAGGATATTTGGAATAATTTTTGGATATATATTGTTCATAAGTATATTTAATTCGGTTTTTATCCTTTTTAATGGTTAAAATGAATTATTTTTGGGAAAAATAGCTAATCACACTTTCTGGCCGAGATTTTTTTGGTATGGTCTCACATGTATTTCCTATGTTATGAATATGAATTTTCGTAAATAATGGAGTTAAAATGCATGGTTTATGAATTTTAAATGTTAAAATGCCATAAAATGGGAATAAATGGGTTTATATAGTTATATTGCGAATTTGCCTATAAATTTTTTTGAGTATGTCACATGCAATATTTAAAATTCATCTTAAATTTTCCAGAAATTATTTTCATATATTGCATGATTATTGATTTTTAGAGTAAAAATCGGATAATAGTGACATAATTTCGACTTAATTAGTTAGAGTTGGAATTTGGTCATAAAAGTTTTACACAATGTCATATATATTATTTCCAGCATGTATAAAAATTTCGAGATTTTTATTTCATGTTATGCTTGAGAAATAATTTTAATGGTTAAAATTGTACGATATATGACATAAATTGTTAAAAATAGCAAAAGTTGTTAAAATGGACGAAAAATTTAACCCATAAAAGTCATATTTGATATGTTCATCACCATATTTTTCTTGGGAGCCAAAAATTTCTGTATATTTAATTTTTATTTATTAATTGTTATATTTAAAAATTGAATAATAAGAGTCATTTTTATGAAAATTTCGGATATTGGGCAGTGTGTTCTTTAACTTTTCTATCCATTTCAGTTTCTTAAAGTGTTTTGAAAAGTGTAAAAATGTTATTATCATTTTAAATGCTTTTATGGAGGTATTTATTGAATTTCCGACTCTAAATACGCATTTTTACGTTTTATTTATGAAATAAATAATAATACCGTATAAATAATAATATTTTAAAGTTCTGAAATTTTAAGAAAATTCTAGGATGTTCAAAATTTGAATTTTGAATTTCGAAACTTTATGACTCTTTTAGAATTTTATATTATTTTTCCCGTAAAACCGATCAAAATACGAACAATATTTGAAAATAAGTTAGTCAAAATTTGAGTAAGACTAAATTTTGAAACCTAAATTAGTTAGGTTGATTAACTTTAACGTGAATATCGATTCACGTGATGCCAAACGATTTTAAACGTTAAAATCACACTATTCCATAAAACCGAGTTATACGATAACTATATTTTAATGATAATCAATAGGACGATTTGGCTTAGGGTTTGCATGTTAGTTCATATACATAAGCATTGCATATTTTATTATGATTGTCATAATTTTATTTACGTAATTTTGGGATTATGTAATTTACTTAGTATGGCTTTAGTTTTAATCGATAATTCCCGTAATGTAAGGGGTTATTGATTCGGATGTAATTAATGTGATCTCGTATCACTTTATTTATTGTTTTTCTATTTTATAATGTATAAAGTAGATAGAAAAGTTGTAATTTTTGTAAATTCCGGAGAGCCTTGAAGACGGTGCCTTTCGGAAAGGAGTTCCGACCAAGATGGTGTTTGCCTTGGGATGGGTGCCTCGTGAAGTTCAAGGGACCAAGGAGTTGGTTTCTGAATTTTTATTTTATTTCTTTTCTTTTCTAGGAAGGCCATACTAGGGTTTCATATGCTTTAAGTTTTCATATGCTTTTATTTTGCTTTATATGTTTGCATGCATAGCTAAATCGTCATATCATGTCATGCATTTTTATCGAGTATTTCGACCTAGTCATACATTTTATCGATAATTCACCGACTTAGTTCACTTAAACGGAGATATATAATGAATTGACTATATCTCTTACCATATAAATATTGAGACTTAGCCTTACCAAAGAGTATAGACCCATGACTCCCTTCTTAATAAGAAAATGGGCTCGGCTACACCGGGGTACTAAAGTTATTACGTTGGGTAAGTGGGGTAATATGATTACACCTTGAAATTTGGTTGATCTCAACAAAGGTATTCGTAACCGTAGTTGCAATAAGTTCGAGCTAAAGACAATTTAAAGTAAAATTGTCGACCGAGAGTTCTAAGGTAGAACCGATTAAAGGGTTAATCCACCGAATTATATTAATAAGGGATGAATCGGCTACACGTGCCCGAATTAAGATGGATTTGGGTCTCGGAATCATTTACTTAATTGGGTAAGAGATCATTAAGTAAATGCTAAAACTTGTTTTATTTACGAGTTTTAAATATAAACAATGTTGTTTTTAATTCCTTCACTTTTATTTTTAGTTTAATTTTTCAACATCTTCAATGGCCACCAACGCTCCACCTCTCACTAACGTATCATGGCTTCGATCCTTCATGGATCGTTGCAAACTCGATAAGCATGGTTCCAATTTTAAAGATTGGGATGCGCAATTGATTTTGGTCGCTCAAGGTGAGGATAAGACTCGTTACCTTTCCGAGGCCGCTCCTCCCGCTCCTCCCGCTCGCTCCGCGGTTGCAACTCGTGAGGCCTATGAGGCCTACATTAAAGAGTCTTCCGCTCTCAAGAACGTGCTTATCTTCTCCATGGAGCCGGATCTCCAAAGGAGTATGATTAAGCTAAGCACGTCATACGAGTTTTACATCAAGCTTGCAACAATGTTTTCGCAAACTCCAAGGGTGATTCAATATGAGGTGGCTTCCGCCTTCTTCGACTTTTGTTTGAAGGAAGGTCAAAAGGTTAGCCCTCATGTACTCAAGATAGTTGAGTTAGTTGAAACCCTCAAGGTGCAAGGAGTTTATGTTCCCAACTTCCTCATCATTGACCGAGTTCTTCACTCCCTTAATAAGGTGAAATCGTATGCTTAGTTCCGGGTGAACTTTAACATGCGAAATCATGAAACCACGTTGGACGAATTCATAAGATGCTCGTCCAAGCGGAAAGGGACATGGAACTTAATGATATTTCCACTAAGGATGTTTTGAACATCGAGAAGAAAGGAAAAGGGAAATTCAAGAGGAGTGCCTTCAAAGGCAAGGGCAAGAAAACCTCCAAATCCAAACCTACTAAAGAGAAAATCTTTTTCGAAAGGTGCTTCCACCTCATCTTCAAAGGTTGAAGACAAGTGCCTTTATTGCACGAGGTTAGGTCTTTGGAAACGGAATTGCCCCAAATACTTGACCGATCTCAAAGATGGAAATGTTCTTGCAGTAGGTTATAATTCTCGTTTACATTCATGTTATTTTGTCAACTTTAGTATGGCGATACAAGTTGTTGACTATCACCTTTTTAAATTGTTTTAAAGGGGCATCTTATAAATATAAGGGCAAGGAAAAGGAAGCTTGAAGTTCCTTACATGGATGACTATGGTAGCATCCAGTGATTGAAGACATGAAGAGCTTGCCTTTAATTTTTCATTATCGTCTTCTTTCATTTATGCACTTTAATTTTAAATAAAAATGTCTTTTCTTGTATGACAAGGATTCAAATCCTAAACAATGGTTGTATTTTGGATATTGGTGACTTGGTTTTCAACCCAAGTCACTCCTTTTGTTCTTAATCAAATCATTGATTCCTAAAATAAATTGGATACCTTGTAACATGAGTTAATGTTATCTTAATAAATACTAAAGAAGTACCCTGAAATGTTCATTGTACAATAAGATTGATACGATCAAAGGAAAGAATCAAAGTGTTGATTAAATTAAACGTAGAACTACACCTCAAGAGAAAACACTCGATCAAAATGAGATATAATTAGTTCATCATAAGATGATCATTTTAAGTGAAAATGAGAATTAATATCTCACCCTTTATATCATTCATCATTCAAAACATTGGTTGTGGGGAAATTGCTATCCTTGTATAAATAAACATTATTTTAAAGGATAGAGTGGGAGAAAATATTTCGCCCGCAAACCAATGGGTTAATTGTGGGATCTTAGAGAAGAATCTTACAAGGGTTTCTTATGAAAACCCTAAATGAATGGATAGAAGAAACTACGAGAGGACACTGAAGAAACTACGGGAGAACATGAAAGGAAATGTTCCTTATGTCATTGTTTCTTAACTTTACTGGATAAAAGAAACCCCGTATGAAACAGGAAGAAAACGTTTCCTTGATAATGATATTTCTCAAATTATAAGATAATTTTCAAATTATAAGATAAAAGAGGAGAAATCATCTCAATTCTCTCGATGGTAGTTATAAGGGAATATCATGTCATGTTCGTTTTGAGGAAACGAAGACAAGAAATGAAAAGTTCATTTAAGAAATGATATTGATTGAGTGGAAGGAGATCACTATAGGGATAGTTATATCGATTCAAGTGGGAGCAAAGTAATATCATGCCATGTTTCGTTTCGAGGAAACGAAAACGAGAAATGACATTGATTGAGTAAAAGTTGATCACTATAGAGAGAGTGATATTGGTTTTAGTGGGAGCAATATTCATTAGAGAATTGAACCTACCATTTAGAGAGAATGGTGATTCTTTAGAGTGTAAAGAATAAGAGGTTGACAATTAGATGAATAAAAATGTTGAACATCATAGGATGATGGAGCTTTACGGGAGAGTTTATTATATTGATAATGAAAAGTCACCCATTAGATATCAAAGGGTTGGATAAATTATTCATATTGATGAATATAAGAATCACATGGTGATGCATACAACCAAAACTTTTGATTAATAGCCAAGATAATTGAAAATGATGGGTTCTCGAGGAGAACTTGTAATGATGACATCAATAACTACAAAATAGATTGAAGTACAAAAGTGAAAAGGTACTTTAGAGCGATAAGTTGATCCCTCTGAGATACCAATACGTCACTAGTTATAAGATAACAGTGGGAGCTTCTTTTTGGGAAAGAAACTCAAAATCTAGAAGAGTTCTAGACATGTACTCAAATAAGATCATATTATACAAGATAATATGAGTCGGAAGGAGACTGGAATTTGTAGGTTTTGGAAGAATATGAATAAAAGGTTTATTCACAAATTCAAACCACTAATACAAATCGATGAATGTGCATCAAATGCTATAGACCAATAATATTGTATTGACGGTCTATACATGACAACATCGTTTGAGTTATAATTAACTCACAATTGAAAGATACTTTGTCAAAACCAAATGGGTTGTAAGAGACAACTTTGAACCCCATAAAGTGAACTTGATTGACTTAGTATAGGCCCTAGCCGCTTGTATGAGGTGACATCTCGAAGCGACTAGAGTGTAAGGTGATTGATGGCAAGTTCAAATGCCATAGAGTCATATGGGATGACTAGTCGATCACATAGACAGACTGTGAGAGACACTCTGTTGGGCAAAGTGACCGCTTATAGAGTTCTAAAAATTTTATAATAGAGTCTGTAATAGTTTGTAAAGCCCATTATGTCATATGGTGGTGGGCTTCGTATTATCAAACCTTATCTTGTAATATATTATATATTGGTGATGAAATAATGAAGAGGCAAACAATCACTTTACCACATTATCATGGTATCAGTGTTTACCCTACCCTATCACCATTAAAATAATTCACCCTTATCCGTCAGCCGTCGTTATGACGATCGACGATGCTTTGCACACAAAAATCGAAACCTCTTCACCATACTATCTCGACCCCCAAGATCGACCCGATGACTCTATCACCCTTATCTGTCTCACGTCCGACAATTTTGATGAATGTGTCCATGATGTATGTATCGCGCTAAAGTCGAGCCGGAAATATGTCTTTGTTAACGGAACAATTAACGAACCGAAGGCACCGTGCACCGAAGATGACTAGGATACTCTGCACTCCATGCTTGTCGCGTGGCTAAACCATACTATCTCTCCCGAGGTTCGTTCTTTACTTCCTAAATTCGATAATGCTAAGAAATTATGGGATGCGCTCCATGAACGTTTTGGTGTAGTTGACGGTTCACGTATCCAACAACTCACGGCTAACCTCCGTGAGTGCACTCAAACAGACGGTATGACCGTCACAACTTACTATGGCACCCTATGTCAATTGTGGGGTGACATTATTGATAAATACCAACCTATTATTAAGTGTAAGTGTTGCTCCAATTGTACCAGCACATAACAACACATCAACCGACGTGAATCTTGTTGGGATATGTGTCCTCAACAATAGTGCGATCACACAATTAAATCTCATGACAAGAAGCGCAAGGGATGATTCGAAATTATATAGTCAACTGACCAACATTAATCGGTAATGATTGGCTAGCTCGAGTTTGACATTACTGTCGTATGACGGTGGTGGTCAGTTGATCCCTTTAGGTCACACCTATAGGACAACTCTCTTGATAGTCAGTTCAATTCTAGTTCATAAAAGATGAGGAAAACATTTATAATAGGAATATAAATTATAATATTTTAGTGATCGAAATGTCGTCACTAATATTTATATGTTTATGAAACATAAAAGCTTGAATGAATTTTTCCTAAACTATAATTGTTGTAGTTGTAGGGAAATAATTAATTTGATGTAAGTAATTTTAGATTACTAATTTTATGAATAAGTGTTTAAGTAGTTAAAATACGAATTTCGTAAAATAACATGGTCGATGCAATTGTTGCATACCATATTAATTTACGTGTGTTGTTTATTAGTCCATTCGGTTATATAGACCGTATGTCACATACAAAACACACACATATACATTTACATATTTTGATAATATGTTAATGGAAAAACATCTAATTAATGAAAAGCTTGAGTGGGAAACATTTGAAGGGATTGAGGTGCCCATGTATTGGGCACTCTACCCTAACCCAACCGGCCACACTCTAGAGAAGAACAAAAGATTGCTTTGTTCTTGTGGATTCATTCATACTTGAATTAGGGTTTTTGTAGAGAGAAAAACAAAGAGTTGTTCATCCTTGCTCTCCACCAAAACCGTATATAACACCTCATTTGATTAGATCAATTTTGATAATATCTGTACTAAAGAGTTAGTAGTAATATTATATAACATGAACTAGATTTGTATTTTTATTGCTAGCAAATTTAATACATATCTTAAAGAGTAGATTGTCTTGGGTGCATCTTGGAGGAGATATCCTACATTGGATATTAAGCTTGGAGGATCATCCGTGCCATTCTTGTCGAAATAGTGAGCTTTCGATTCTTTATTCCGCATTTTAATTAGCATGCATAAGATCTTGCAAAACCTAATTAAAAGATTAATTAGTATATTTTATATTAGTATGACTAAGTTTTTAGGGTATGAGACCTTAGAACCCAACAAATCTGACTGGTTACACCAGTTTTTGATAGGCTTACTTCCGACCTTGTATGCGTCCCTCCGATCAGTCATTCTTGCTCAAACACCGTTACCCACCGTTGCTCGGAATCCGGCCAAAGTCCGTCACAAATGTCTCGGACTGAGCGTCAACAATTACGTTGTAATCAATGCAACCGTAATGGTCATGATCGTACTATGTGTTTTGATCTCCTTGGTGAAACTCCAGATTGGTATTATGCGTTAAAGGGCAACCGTCGCAACTCCGGTGCAGGTCGTGGGTCATCCTCTCGTGGCCGGGGGGAGGCGTGAGTCGTGATAACCAGGGGCCGTGGGCTCGTGAGGAAGGAGGGCATGGTGAGGCTGTTGAGGCGACGCATTTGGTAACTACAGTACTTGCTACTACTGGAAATACCGAAGGACCTCGATTTGTGTCTCAACCAAATTCGGCTGCTTCGTGTGTACATGTTTATGGTACACCGTCACACGATCATTCTGGTAAGTGGCTTATTGATACGGGATGTTTCCATCATGTCACCGGTAATTATTCTCTTCTTTCTGATATAAGACACGTACCGGACTGTGTGGTGGGTCTCCCCGATGGTTCAAAAATCATAGCCTCAATTGTTGGTCGCATTGCTGTAACACTACCGTCTATTTCACTTAATCTTGTCTTATTTGTACCACAATTAAAATGCAACCTTATTTTCGCTTCACAATTAAGTGATGCATTGAATTGTGAGTTTATAACAAATGCGCCTTTATGTACAATACAGGACCGCGATACGAGGGAAGCGATTGGCACGGGTGAAAGATTAGGTGGACTTTATTATCTTCGTCAACAACAAGAGGACATCCATGCTTTGACCACGAGTTCCCAGTCATCCGTCGTTTTGTGGCACCATAGGTTGGGTCATCCATCCGAGCATATTGTTAAAATGCTCTCTTTCTTACGTACTAGCAAACGGTCTTTGTCAAAGCCGTGTGAGGTTTGTCACCGTGCAAAACATATTCGTAGTAGTTTTACTTTAAGCAATAATAATAGTTCTCGTACTTTTGAGTTAGTTCATTGTGATTTATGGGGACCTTACGATGTTCCGTCAATTTCAGGAGCTAGATATTTTTTTAACATTGGTAGATGACTACTCACGTGGAGTGTGGATTTATTTGCTAAAAACAAAGACCGATGTCCCTGCTAAATTTCACCTATTTTTCGCTATGATTAAAAGACAATTTGCCGCAGAAATAAAAAATTGTGAGAAGTAACAATGACACTGAATTTCATACCTTAAAACCATTTTTTTCACAACAAGGTATCCTGTTTTAGTCATCCTGTCTTAGTACACCACAACAAAACGAGCGGGTAGAACGGAAACACCAACATATTTTGAATGTGGCCCGGCCCCCACGATTTCAAAGTGGGCTCCCAATACGATTTTGGGGCGAATGTGCCCTTGCCGCAGCCTTTATCATAAATCGCACCCCATCCCGTGTCCTTAATGGGTCAACACCATATGAGTTACTTTTCAAGAAATGTCCCAATTATGATATATTACGTGTTTTTGGATCCATCTATTATGCTCATAATCAACAATCAAAGGGTGATAAGTTTGTTAGACGATCTCCGAAATGTGTGTTTATGGGTTATCCGTCTGGTCAAAAAGGTTGGTACTTATATGATTTGGACCGTCAAATTTTTTTGTGTCTCGAGATGTGAAGTTTTATGAAACCCAATTCCCTTTTGGGCCTTTTCATACCACTACCGTGACACAACCCAGTCCAGAATCCCACATGCCCAGTCCTGATCTCTTTGTACATCATAACCATCTAGGAATTTCAAATTGGCAACCCATTCACATACAACTTTTTTCTCCGTGGCGTCCATTTCAAGCAAATGTTCATTAAAGTCAGCTTTACCCTTAGGACCAAAATTTTTTCATGAGCGCGCCATTTTTCACCGACTGTTTTTCCGTCCCAAAATTTTCCGAATGGAAAATCCGTCACAAATCCGTAATTTCACCGAAATTTATGACGGATCAGAAATTTCGTAGTTTTTCCGTTACTATGCCGCCCTATTTTTGTAGGTGATTGATGATTGAAAATTCTATAAATTTTTGACTTTCTAATGTAATGGTTGTGTAATTTTTGGACTGTGAATTTCTTTTTAGCGACTATGTTGTAGTATAAGTTTAGTAAGTCTTGCTTGATACGGGTCACCATTTGTGACATATATTTTGTGGGATAAAATGGATACAAAATTAGTAGTGGAGAAAGGGGACCACATGAATAGTGTTGGAGTGTTGGAGTGGGAGAAAAAGTGAGTATTTTGTGAGAGAAAACGGTATCCGTCACAAACTTGCGACGGATAGTGCCGTTGCAAATAAGAATTTGTGGTATAAGTTTGGAGGGTTTTAAAAACTTGTATTTTTGGTGGGAATGTAATAGTACTGAGCACTTCCACAATAAAATTGATTTTCATCAACCATTGATTAATACATCTTCAATCTCTTTAATAATGTAGGAATTGGTTTACCTACCCCTTCCTTGGTCATTGGAAATTCCCATGGAATTTAATTCCTACATGGGCAACCAAACGCTTTTGTCAAATTCACCTGAATTGTATGTTGGAACTTAATTCCTATGAAATTGTAGTTCCTAGGCAAATTAAGTTATTTGATCAACCAAACGACTCCTAAGTACACTGAGTACAACATAAAACCTTGAAAAAATTCATTTTCACTCAGTTATTGAGAACCGGTTTTTTATTGTACTCTTTATATTACACCTTCAATTACTCATTACTCATTACTCAATTACAACAACAGCCTTCAATTTGAGGGGCGATGGTGAAATATCTATCGGTGAAGTATCAGTTAGTTGTTTAGAGTTGGTTAAAATCTGTTAAGGATCATTACTCATTACCAACCAAGCCAGTCGGTTTATTTATAAAACACAGATTACATTTATATATCTCTTTCTCTCAGTTACACAATCACACAAACATAAACTCACCAAATTAAACTTGTTCCACACAGCCGTGATCACATTCAGAATTCTTGAACGTACAATAAAATCAAGGGCAAAACGTGACAACATAGTTAGTAGAGCCGCTGGGACAAGTGAAAGTACTACTCCTATCATCATAAGCATAACTATAAGCTTGAGGACATTGTCCCTTAAAGAACCTTGAGTAATTGGTGGCTGGGCAAGTTTGGGGCGTGTTGTGCGATCCCGTGCAACAGTATTGAGGTTGGTTGAAGGCTATGCATGCGCTTTTACATCCTATTACTCCTCCGCGCGGATCTCTTATCGACAACTCTTGTGGGCAAACCCTGTTCACGTCCACTGGGCACGCTGTTGAGGTACAACCCGCTGCGAAGGACGACATGCATTCAATTGTTAGGACAAATATTCTCCCAACCAATTAGTCTCCTTAACACGGATTATCTGTATTAAGTTAAAATGGGTAATTCAACTCACCTCGTGGCGAGATTCTGACGGGCAGATTGAACCCATCTACAAGGCTGACATCATAGAAATCCAAATTACCATTCCCATTAAGGGTGAATTCGGCCAAGCTGGCAGGTGGAATAGCACCGCCCCCATTGCAAGCTACTTGACCCGAACCACAATCGGCTGACCTACAAACAAACCTTCCACCATTCACGGCGCACTGACTTCGAGCCCAAATACGACCTGACCATGATGGTTGGGCCGTAAGCGTGCGTGAGGCACCTTGGGCTAACTCAAACCCAGTTGATGGAAATGCAGGCCCACTTGATGTTAAAGTTCCTGGCCATATCGTGTATGGGCAGTTGTTCCTGATTATGAAATTAATTGCATTTGCCTCTGTAATACAAAACATTTTGTCAGTTGAGATGAGATATAATCAAATGAAAAAAAGTATTGATTACCTCAGTCCTCAACCATGTTATAAATTATTGTCTGCCTTCAACATCCGTCGTAAATACAAATTTCATCATCATTGATAAAGACATAGGTCAAAATGTTTAGGAATGGGTATGTAGTTTGAGATTCTCATAGATTTCCATGTTAAATCATAATCACGGACACGTTTTTATGATTTTGAAAAATAGGTTTATTGAGAAATTGTATGAATAGCAATGAGTTAAAGTTTTTGATATAAGCCGATTAAAGTTGGGTATTGGATCGATGTAAACCGAACTCGGGTTTGGGTGTGGGTGTTTTAACTTAAGGAAATACAATATTCACAATTAAGGCATAAGACATCAGAAAAGTTTAACTAGACAAATATCCGACATGATTTTAAAAATTATTTCCAATATTTCTAACGATAAAAGATAAAATAACACCGAAGGGTGCTCAGTTGGCTAATTTTCTTATATTTTCACCTAGGCCGGTTTGAATCTATTTTATATAAACTTACACAGTTACGCTAAGGTCTATGCTTAAAAGTTTTTGGGTATCAATAATCAATAATCTTAACAATTTTTTCGAAAATTTATAACAATACTATCCTTTAATACTATTAGTTAGACTCTCTCTGTCCTAACCTATCACCTTTCGCCTATAATGAGGTCCGATTCTCTGACTTTGAAAGGGTCTCGACTCTGGATAAGTATGTACTCCGAGTCTCCGACTAAGTCAGTATGCATTAACTATTATGAAGTGTTAAGCAACGAGTAAACATAATTTACTATCACAAAGGAGAATTTGTGAGGAATAAGCATATATTATAAGTTAGATATTATCTATAATATAGGTAGGTAAAGATAAGTCATTTGTGATATTGATAAGCTTTTTATTGAGATATCACTCTTTTATAATTTTTTTTATGTTTTTTCTTGATTAAAATTAAAATTGTATGTTGTATGTATACCAAAAAAATTACTTAGGAAATTTTAAAAGTTGAGCATAAGGCAGAAGTATATTGTCTTACAATTCATTCTGTCATTCGACCTTAAAACCCGTTTACTACCTAGGCAACTATATAGATATATATATATATATATATATATATAGGGTCGAGATCCGGTGAGAACCACCCTTATAATGAGAACCGTGAGAACCCTCACTAAATCTCCACCATATCTCGCTTCGAATGTTTCTTTGGATCATTTACCATTAGTTTAACTTATTCAAATACACACTTTATTATCATTAAACAAAAATTTTTGATTTAATTAACAAAATATATACTTAGTGTACGAAAATACAATTAGGCGTACTAAAACGGCTATAAATGCACGAAAACAAACACTACGTGCATGAAATTTTTTACATGCATGAAAATGATTACTAGGTGCATGAAATAAGAGGTTGTACGTGCATTAAAATGAGTTCTAGGAGCATGAAAAATGATAGATGCGTAAAAATCGGTAGTAGGTGCATGAAAATTAATAAAACGTATCTCACCTTGATTTCCGTCACTAGTATATATTTTCTAGACCAAAAAATATGTTCTCTAGCCTTAAAATTCCATGCCGAATCCAAATATGTCATTAATTTTTTTTTTAAAAGTCCGTAAGGTAGAGTTCTCATAGTTCTCATTATATTGGTGGTTCTCATAGGATCCCAATTCTATATATATATATATATATATATATATATATATATATATATATATATATATATATATATATATATATATATATAATAAAAAATATTTTTTTGTGTACCTTATATTTATGTCTATTTGTGAACAACTGCCTTATTTTTTTATTAAACACTACCTTACATTTTACTTTTTTTTTTGTTACAACCTATCAAAAATATGACTCAAGCCATTTTTCGACGATAACTTGATTTTTTTTTTGTAAAAATATTTTATATTGTTCATCCGCTTCCCCATAAATCGTTCTAATGTATTTCCCTTAGCATAATATGCCTTGTAATACCCTTCAAAAAAAAAATGTCTTGTTATAACCCACCTTAATCTCCAACTCTTTTTAACAACTTCTAAAATGTGTTTACCTTTGTCTCAAATTGAAGCCTTCAATAATCTATGTACCTCTCTACCAAATAGAGGGAAGTACACTAGCTGTTGTGGTCAATCCAACCACAATTATCGTCTGAACTTGACCCGAGTCATATTTTTGGTAGGTTTTAACAAAAAAGTAAAATGTTAAGTAGTTTTTAACAAAAAAAACCAAAAAAATAAGATAATTATTCACAAATAGGCATAAATATAAGCTAGTTTCTCAAAAAAAAAAATAAAAAAATACAAACTAGATCTTCATTCTTTTTGCCACATCAACATCTATCGCTTATTCACCCATTTACGTACCCTCCGCCTCATCAACACATTTCCTCTAGAAAAAAGAATAAAGATAGGACTAGTATGCAACAACTCTTCATCATCCCTCATATTCATTACCTATTTTATAAAGAAAAGTCCACCAAGCAACAACCCTTGAACCTTGACCCATTTACGTGTGTAAGACAACCTTGAATAACACTATTATAAAATAGCCTATTTTAATAGCAGTAGTCTCCTGAGAGATCGCTCTTAAATTAAGTCGAGATTCGCAAGGAAGTGACGGACTCCGGAAAATCAGAAAACAAAACACAATATCCTCTCCGATAGCAGGACAAAACCGGGCTATCAGATGTGCAACCATATTGCCCCCACGTCTAACATGGGAAACACCAAACAAAGAAATACTAGAAATACGAGTACAAATATCGTCTATGCAGAGACCAAGACAGTTACGGGGAGCACGCTTCTGCCGCACGCCTTCACGATACCAAGTGCATCCGACTCAATACAAATATCACTCGGTCCTCGTTCACGAGCTATTTGAAGTCCGAAACACATGGCCTTAGCTTATGAAAGTTTTTGTAATTTAATGTACTAAAAATAATTATTTAATGTACACAAGTAATATTTTTATAAACTCTTTCATTCGTCTTTGACCCAATGAATCATGTTTCGTTTTTAAATTAACGGCCATTTCAGGTTCGAATGAACCGGTTGTGGCGTGGGTTGAGACTTTTGAGTGTTTGATCCTGGGAAAACCATATTGGCAAAATTTCACAAGCTTAGCCACACACAAATTATAAACGGATGGGTTAAAATAATAATTAATGTTGACTTTATACTTGATAGATAATTAAACACATATTATTACTTTCACCGACTTGGCAACTCACACCCGATCTAAATTATTACTGTAAAACGTAAAGGAAATTATGAGATATCACAAGCTAGTAACATTCACATGCAAGACTTGATGTTAGAAAGTTTATGATAATTAATTTATGTACACAAAGTCATAATTACGGGCGGTAAAGATGATCCACCCAATTCGGCCGAACTTAGGGCTTGTTTGGTTGACATAGGGGAATTAAAGTTCCTGGAAAACTTTAAGATCATATGAATTTCCAATTCATGTGAATTCGCAAAAAGTGTTTGGTTCGCATATGGGAAGTTAATTCATGCGGGAAGTTCTATTGACCAAGGGGGACTTGGTGAGTAACTTCCCATATAATGGAGGAAGTAAATTCATACTTCCCATGATATTGGCAACCAAACAACAACATAATTTTACACTTCCCGGGAAGTTCAACATCCCATAATTTTAATGGGTAACCAAACAAGCCCTTAATATTTTGAGTTTTGAGCATAAATTTTATTTTGTATAAATTATTTTTTTTTGGTTGAAGTATAATTTTATAAATGAGTATACATTTTAATTAAAATTACTTAGAATAAACCCTTACGAGTTACGTCGCACGCATTAATAATAATAATAACAGGGAAACAAACCTGGAAAATCGAGATGGCCATCGGAAACCTGTCCGGAAGACCTTCCCGGAAAAGTGATTAGAGAAGGCTCCTTCCACGAGCTCGCATCCGTGTTACGCTCATTTTCAGTGTCAGCATATGAATCTCGAACACCTATACTTAAAAGAAAATGGAATTTAATGATATCGTCCTTACAATAACTTTTGTGTGCGACGGCCGACGGTCTCACACATAGGACGATCTAGCAAATTTATTATAAAAATGGACCGTGCTTACTACCATTTAAAATGAATTAATATTATATTCCCTTCATTATACTTTTATTACTTTTTTTTTTTTATATTCCGAATTAATTGTTTGACAGAGTAAGTTAAAAGAGTGAACTATTTTCTCATTTCCATTTTTGTTTATATTTTGTTTTAAGTATATTGGTCAAGGGGTATTTAGGATATTTTATCATTTTTTTAAAAATATTACCTCTTAATTAAATTAGGACAATAAAAATTGAATAAAAGAAGTAGCTAAAAATTACGTAGCTAAAGAACCAAAACAAAGATATTATGTACCTATTAGAAGAACAATCAACGAGCAAGTCGCGAATCGGGATAAGAGATTTTGTCCTTTCATTATCATTCCGAAGTGGGAAATAGTTAATAATGTGAAAGAGATAGTAGTAACTACTAACACGATAATTAATGAGGATGAATAAATGATAAGGGGGATATTTATAGAAGGCTAAAAGTCTAAATTCAAAGGATTAGGAATGTTTCGCAATCTTTGTGGAATAATCTCCCCAATTAATAGAAAAAGCAAGTGTAAGGTAATACTCCATTATCCACGATAAAAAAATCAAATATAGATGTGACATGATAAAATATTAGCTCTCCCATTCCGGTCATTTATTTACTTATTTTATTTTGGGCGTCTTAGGCCATGTTCTTTCTGACTTTTTAGAGTTGAACTGAACTGAGCTGAACTGAATGAGGCTGAGCTGAACTGAACTGAGCTGAGCTGAACTGAATCGAGCTGAGCTGAACTGAACTGAACTGAGCTGAGCTGAGCTGAACTGAATCGAGCTGAGCTGAACTGAACTGAATTTAATCTAGCTAAACTGAACTGAGCTAAATGAAGCTGAAATTAATAGAAAAAACTTAAGTTTAATTAAAGTATACTAATTAATAATAATATAGAAAAAATTTTAGATTAATACAAATTTGCGATTTTTTAAACAACAATTATATTAAAAAAATATTAATTTTTAAGTATTTTTTTTTGTAGTAAACTCTAATGGACTTTGCTTTTTTCTTTTCTTGTGTTTTTAAAATTAACAAAAGCAACATTTGAATATTTTACGTCTAGTTAACATTAATTTTTTTTATTATTATCTAAACATTTTACGTCTAAATGTGGTAAATGTGGCATGCATTTCATTTTTTTATTATCTAAACATTAATTATTTTTATATATAAACATTTATAGGTAAATATTATTTGGTGGATTCGGGATACCCGAATACACTTGGGTATTTGTCTCCTATTAGCCATCCAAAACGTGAGAAACCATGTGCCTGAATATAAGCATGCACCTCCTAGCGGAATATTTGAACATTTTAATTATCGACATTCATCTTTGAGGATGACGGTTGAAATGACATTCGGTCAGCCGAAGAGAAGGTGGAAGGTGTTAAAAAACATGCCACAAATGACAATGAAATATCAAATGTCAATTATCGTATCCGCTTTTACACTTCACTATTTCATTCGGATGCATAAACCTGGTATTCCAGTTATACAACATCAAAGTATTCAAGGAAGAATGGATTCGGATGATAAAGAACGGAAGAAATTCATGGACAAAGTTCGAAAAGAAATTGAAAAAAAGGGTGCGATATTGGTGTCCATAATGACCTCGAAGATGAAGCACACCAAGATGATAACAATAATAATCATAATAAGAATTATTAATTAATAATAATAAATAAATATAATAATAATAATAATAACAAAAATATTAATAATAATAATAATAATAATAATAATAATAATAATAACAATAATGTGGGATGTACTTAATAAAGTCGAGCTGAACTGAACTGAAATAAATTAAATGAAGCTGAGCTGAACTGAACTGAACTAAACTGAACTGAACTAAGCTGAGCTGAACTGAATTGAGCTGAACTGAACTGAACTGAACTGAATAGAGCTGAGCTGAACTGAACTGAGCTGAACTGAACTGAACTGAACTGAATAGAGCTGAGCTGAACTGAACTGAAACGAGCTGAAAATAAGCCAGAAAGAACAGGGCCTTAGTCATTTGTTTATCTTTCTATCTTATAAATGCTTTTGATAAAAAATTAAATCATGTACGCTTAATTTGGATTTTTTGTCATTTAATAATTGATTCATCATATTAATTTGATCTTCGTGCCAATTCAAAGGTAAATAAATGACCGGGAAAGATTATGGAAGTCTTGCTCAATAAAATGACAACTTCTCTATGTTTTATTTTTAGTATATACTCCGTATATGTATTTCAACACTGATAAGCGTGACAGCAAGAAATGGTTATTGTAGGTTGATCGTTCTACAATGCCACAAATAAAAGTGACCATTTTATAAACAATGATCATGTTATGTGAAAATATAGTCATTGAATAATAATAGTATAACGTACAAGGTTGCCTCGGGTAGGAAACAGTTCTGCACCTCTTTTACTCCTAAGCTTGGTAGGTACTCCTTTACCCATTATGTGCGAAAAATTGGAGGATTGCCAATTTCAAGAAGAAACATTGCCAATGGGATGAATCTCCAAGACGCTGTTTATCTACTTTTTTTAAAAGTAGATCTTTTCTCGAAAATTTCTACGTCCTTGTGGCGTAAGTGTGTCTTGTCGCAGGTACTCCCCGAAGCTCCGATGAGAAAAAAGAGAAAAGAAGTGCCCGTTCATTTGGCCGGCTCCGATCGTCGTTTTAAGAAGCAGATGTTTGTTGTCAACCCCATATGTAATTTAATTTCTTATCCTAGTAATGTATTAATAAAACCCGACTCTGACAATGTCGGGTATGTAGGGTAACTATGTAGGTACCCTTCCTTTCAAGTTCCAAAAAAAAAAAAAATAATAATAATAATATAAGGTGATCACTTTATATGTAAAATAGTTACATTATTTTGTTTTATTTTATTTAGTATAGTACTTTCATAGCAATTATTTCTAGAACAAATATATAAAAATTATATTTTTATTAAATATATAAAATTGATTGAAATTATTGAGGGACTATTATTCGTGAATCGTGAACATTGAATGTTTCATTTGGATGTGATCAAAATATGGATTAAATTAGTTGGAGACGGCAAAGACTTGATTTACTCCGTATTAAATTAGTCGGAGACGCCAAAGACTTGTTTTAGTAGCCCACAGACAGAAGCAACTAGTTAGTCGTACATTTATAATATAATTTATGAACATTCAAGGTTTCATTTGGAAGTGGTCAAATTTGGTTCACACACACTTTTTTTTAATAGAAAGAGAAAGGGTAATTAATGAAGCATGACTAACAAAACTGGAGTCATGCGGGTATGATCGTAATACTCCTCATCTTTGGCTGGGTAGTATTCGGTCGAGTAGGAGGTACTCGACCGAGTACGTGTGGTACGTAGTCGAGTACACTCTATTCGACTGAGTATACTCATAGTATGTTTTAGTCAGGCTTCTGACCAGGGGTACTCGACCGAGCTTGGTGATACTTGGTCGAGTGTCTTTGGTACTCGACAGAGTACCCGATTTTACACGGATTTTTTTGTTGAGTTGATTAAGATCATAAGAATTTATATAATCATTTTCCTTAGTTTCTTTCATTTTACAAAACCTAAAATACATTGTTCAACTCCCCTAATTATCTTATTCACCTCCAAGGCAAGAATGTTAACATCTTGATCGTCGGATTCCGCTGTTTGCTCACCAAATTCGTTCGTAAGTATTATATTTCTATCTTTTTGTATTTGTGTCAGTCATATCCCTTGATTGGGGTGATTTGGGAAAAAAGTGACTTGTTGATAGATTATGATTAGTATGATTTGATTGTTCTTGTAAGGTGGTGATTTCGTAGAAGAGCACTTTTAGAGGTCGTGATCGTTGTGATATTGATTTGCAAATCAGGTAGGGTTTCTCTACTCATTTAGTGTATGATTAATTATGAGAATGAGATGCTTATATATGTTTGTGGTTGTTGGATTGATATTGTGATATTGTATATTGTGGTTATTGTGGTATTGTTGTGAAACCATTGTCGGGAGATGAACTTCACCCCCTATGCATGTTTACCTCTTGTGCCTCACATCACAAGAAGGACGTGCACATTAATGATCTGGGTTCGCTCGTTGCGATGATTTGGGATTTTTGTCAAGGCAACTATCTCCCATTGGCCGACGTGACTTGTGAGTTATCTGTTACGATGGGTAACTTAACGGCATAGATCCATGTTGCGAGGTGTAGTCGGATTTGTGTTGTTGATTGACCCTTGCTTTGTTTCCAAAACGTTAGTGAGCCATTTGTTATTTCTGGCAAATGGGGAGCAGTGGATTGAGCAGGTTTATTATTGAGATTTAATGAGGGATGGATGGGAACTATCGAGTTTATCATGTTTAGCCGCTTTCGTTTAGTGAACTTTCATATATATTAGTATTGAGTTGTAACTGTAACACCCTCATTTACCATAGTGCCTTATCAAGGCTTACCTTAGCAAATGTGGATGCTACCATCTAGGTTGCTCGAGGTAGTGAACATCACATCAGTAATGACTGATAAAATGTGGGAACTATCTGTATACTTCCCAACTCAAAAATATAAGATTATAACGAAATTACAATATACGATTTATAGTCATAAACGAAAAACGATATACAAAGGTTAAGAAATAAGAATCAACCTTTGGTCCCCACAATAAGGCCTAAGAACAGATATCAAATAGATATCATCTTAATCGTTGCACCCAAGATGCTCGGAGAAATACATTTACTTGAGCTAGAAACTTCAAAAACTACTGTTAATTTTTGTGTGTGAATGATGAATAACCGAGAGAGAGGCAAGGAGGGAGTGCGGTTTTGAGAGGCGTGAAGTTGGGATGCGAGAGAGTCCCTTCAGCCGTGTGGTCTCTCTTTCTTTTAATAAGAAAAAAGTTCCTCTTATTCCCAACTGCTAACCGGCGACTTGTAGAGTTTAGATAAGATTTATCAAATCGGTATTTGAGTTTACCTACAACTCTCCAACCAACTGCTAGAGTAACAACTGACCGAGCACACTCCAAACGTGTGAGTGTGTAGACCGTGTACCACAATTGATAATCTTATCAAATTCGGTTGTTGGTCTCATATTATATAATGTTTTATCTGTATAAATTGCTAATTAAATATAACAGTTTATATTTAATTACATTATTTAATCGTTATTAAATAATTACATTATTTAACTCAATTAGATATAACATTTTATATCCAATTACGAATTAACATTTTAATTCGTCTTAGCTAATATTATTTAATCAGTATTAAATAATCGTATCATCATTACATTGACTAACCTTTTAGTCGTATAAGGCATCAATAAAATTATATTTTCATTTAATCATATATCTCAGAATACATCATTTAGGTGTGACTTTTAGAGACCAGTTAATTACTGCCATCTGTATGACAATAACGTCAAACTTCTAGCAAGCCAATCGTTATTGATAAACGTGAATCAAATGATTAAAATACAAAGTATACCCTGTGAACTTTTAAGAGAATTATTCATGTTGTCGCACTAACGGTGGAGGACACTAAAGCCAACATAAACAACAAAATATTAAGATCGAGGTTAAATGTATAAGTTAAATGTCTCCAAAAAAGCCGAAAGGTACAACCAACTAAATAAACTGATAGTCTAAACAACAAAAGCTAAACTAGTAGACTCGTTAATGCCCTCCAGTCCCGCAACATGCATCGCAAAATGATGTGTTATATTTATATGCAGCTTTTATCCTCATTTTAGCTCGTATTCTATTGATATTGCACTATTATATAGTGAATATTGAGCTAATTCCGTTTTGCTAGGTGAATTGTATGTTGAATATTGCTTTTGTAGGAAATGTGTGATTTTCCTATCTTTTGCTCATGAGGACTTTTGCTCATGCCCTTGCAAAACGTAAAAACACAGTTGCAGTTGTGTTTTTTTACAGCTTTAAATAAAAAGCCGAGGAATCCCGCTCCCACTCCGATAGGGGTGAGCCACCCCGATGGTTAGGGGGTGGTTGCAATTATGCTTTTCTAGGCTTGAAATTAAAATGCCGAGAATCATTGCTTTTACCCCGGCCGGAGTGAGCTGCCCCTGGGGTCTGGGTGGCTGCAACCAAGTCCGAAGCTTCATTTTTCCTCCTCTTTTTTTATATAAACCCATGTCTTCTCGTAAGAACATCATCAAATATTTTTACCTTAAGTTTATTTCCCAGAAACCGAGTTCTTTTATTTAGCTTTGTAATTTGTTTAAGAATTCCTCAAAGTTTATGCAAGCAATTTCCAAGTTTTCCTTCCGTTCCTTTGTTCAGTAATTGTATCCTTCTCTTGTTATTTACAATTTGTTATTATCATTATATTTACATTACATTCCACTGTTAGTTTAATTTCACTATCCATGTGTGAGTAGTTTCTAATCTAGGGAGGGAAATCATGCTAAAATAGTTGTTATGTCATGTTAAATTATTGATTTTGCATTATCATATATATTGTTGATTATGTACATGTTTGTTTCATTAGATTAATATATGATTATTCACCATGACTATTGATAAATCGTTATTCTCATCCTAAGATCGAAAGTCGGGATATAACTTGACTAATCTATAGTTGTAGTCGTAATTGTTAATTGTGTTATTCTCATCCAAAGATCAAAAGTCTGGATAGAATTACGCATGACATGTTATAATATTTAGTTCCAATGTACGCGAGACCTAATTGGTAGACGATCTATGGTTAAACTCTAGGCCGAGAGGAAATTGTTATAAATCTAATCAACTATTGATAATGTATCTCTTTAATTTGACATGACTAAGCTCCTATATGCATGTGTAACCCCAATCCCCTAGATTCTTCCATATTATCGTTTACATCTTCATTTTTCATTAGTGTTTTACCTTAGTTAATCCAAATCATAACCAAATTCTTGTGACCGACCTTGATAGAATTTTCTCCATAACCAATCACAATTACATCACAGTTTCCCATGGTTCGACCCTACTTGCCTATTGAAGAGTCTATTGATATAATATACTCAAGAAGGGGGGGGTTGAATTGAGTATGCCTTCTTTTTAAATCTTCTTCGATGTGTGTATGGTTGTATGATGATCTTTGAGTAGAGCAAATAATAAAGAGAGACACAATATTTTTGAAGTGGTTCAGTCTCACACTCTGAGACCTACGTCCACTATTCTCGATTAATAAAATTAGTACCAACTCTGGATTACAATTTTATCAACCCTACTCGTGCGACTTTGATGTTAGTCACAACTCAATCTAGATACCGTTAAATATCTAGCTACAACAAATACCGTTAAATATTTGTCTTACAATGAGTACCGCTAAATACTCGTTCTATCTCACGTTAATAAGATAAAGTCTTCAATATTTTCTTGGTGTCACAATCTTGAATGAATAAGATCAATGCTTGAGCACTTGAATCTTGAATCGGATATGACAATGAAAAGCTCGAACTTGAAGAATATATGAACGACGGCTCTCTCGATTTGCGTGTAGATATGTGTGTATGTGTTTCGTGTGTCTTAATGTCTCATTGGTAGTCTATTTATATAGAATATGTATCTAGGTAATTCAAACCCTAGATGATTTAGGAATATTACTTAAACTAGAATACTAGTCTTTTAGTAATACTACCTTAAATCTAATCTTAATATATTTAGGAAAGATATAATAATATACTAAATGTATTATATAAGGAATCAATTTCCTAATTCATATTTAGGAAAGATCTTTATATAATAAACAATTAGTATCCTTATTAAATCAACTTCCTAAACCATGTTAAAGATAATAAAATATATTACCATAATATAATCTTAGTTTGTTTAGGATATTAAATAAATACATAATATTTATTTAGGTAATCCTTACACGACTTATGGCAATCGTGTCATATTACACGTTTCCCAAAGTCGAAACATACTATATTCGATTATATATTTTTGACAATTAAAATCATATAAAAATCCTTAGTTTATTTTAGTAATAAATAATTATCTCATAAGACAATTATTTATTCCTTATTTAACTTAAAGATATTTTATATAATCCTATTAAGATTAACAATTCTATTTATAAAAATAGAATACCAGTTAAACACTAATTCTACACGACACTAATATAGAAACAATCGTTTCAACTCAAACACATATATATTCCGATCATTTCTTCATGATATAGAGTTATAGCTACGAGCTATAACTAGGACCAATCTTGTATTAAAGCTGTAGTTGATCAATATAACTTTAGCTCATTATGCGCGCTTGTGATCTTCTATCAATCTTCAACTTAGTCAATTCATTGACTAACTTGCTTGAATCTTTTATACTTGATTGATTAGATCTTGTTACTAATGTTCTGTACACTTAGCACACGATTATACATACGAGTATATAATATATAAATAGCTAGACTTGTCATTATCAAAACATAAACATATATACTATATATATTTGAATATATGGTTCAACAAATTCCCCCTTTTTGATGATGGCAAGTCTCTCTTAGATTTCGTGTCTAAGTGTATGTTCCCCCTCAATATAATAATGGTCATTCATAGCAAGGAGTCACTTAGGGTTTTTATCTTCTATCTATCCCATATCCTTTAAGGACCCTAAGAGACAATGAATTACGACAAGGAGCAATCTTAGGCAAATTCTAATCTAAGTCGCATATTTCCCCCTCTTGACATCATCGAAAAGATAAGAACAAAGACATGAAACGACTAGAATAATATACGTACGAAACATAAGCAAGCATATAAACGAGTCGAAATAATATGAACATAGAAAGTATCACACAATCACATACGGAATGTTAAAAGATATACACAACCAATTCGAAAATACTAAGCCAATGGGCCGAATTATGAACAAGAGAGGTTTAAGAAAATGGGTCTGGCTAGGTTAGTGCATAATGGGCCAAGGCAAAATAACAAGAGATGTGGGCCACAGCAAACAAAAGATAATGGTTGGGCCATGGTAGGAGTAGGAAATCCAAGGGAGGCAAAAAGGAGTAGGGCCTCGGATTCCTTAATGGGCCAGGTAATGAAATTTGGGCCATAAGAAAAAAAATGTTTATAAGTCCACCCCAGACTTTGAACAAAACAACAACAACACAGCAACCCAAAACACGAGATTAGAGACGGAGGAAGAGGATCAAGAACGAGAGCTTGATGCAGGGGTCTTGGCATACGGACTCACATACTCGGGTCGGGTACGGAACTCAAGGGTATCAAAGCGGTCCAAACAACTACTGACATTCCTTCCTTGAGCATTTAGAGCCAACTTGAAGTTGAGTATTTTTAATGAAAGCGCCTTAACTGCTTCAAGAGCTTGACTCGCATCTTTGCGCAATAACCCGTGATCCCTTACCATAGCACCACCTTGGGACGTGAGGAATGAGAGTCGATCACTAATAACGAGCAATTCGGAGCACATAACCGATACCTCTGATCCCAGTTTACCAAGTTGTTTATCAACTTTCATCATCCATGCCCTTAATTCAGTCTCGAACCCATGACTTCCCGTAGCACTACCACCCCCTGCCTCTGCTTTCTCCTTTTTCACTTCACACAATCCAAGAATCTGATCTACCTTAGCCTCAAGACCAGCAAACGAAGGTGAAGGAGTAGCCGAGGGCTCCGGTCCTTCCGTTTTTGTCATCCGGACCCGCTCTAAACCTTCACGAGTAGCGTCAACTGAGAAATCTCGAAACAGAGTACGAGGGTTTTGGTCTGAGGTGAACTCGGGTATATCATCGATAACAGAGGAGGATTCTTGGTTTAGTTTGCGGCGTTTCCCGGTGTCGCATGTCGGAATAGAGGCGGCGATGGGTGTAGGTGACGGTGGGGGTGATGGGGTTGGTGAGGGTGGTGTTGGTTTCTTGTTGTGAGAGCGGGTAGCACGAGAGGGAGGCATCGTGTTTTTAGTAAAGTCGGTGGTTTTTGGTCGAGTGGTGATGGAGGTTTTAGGCGGAGGTTTAATGGTGTTTTGATGAATTTTGTGTTGTTGGGTTGGTAATAATGGTGAGGTAAGTTTAAGGGAGTAATGGTAATAGTGATAAGGTGAAAGTCAAAAGCTAGGAAGTAGGGGGGCACGTGGCAGGTATTAGTGGGGCTAGGTGGTTGTGGGACGTGGCAATGGGGACCAACACACATACTTTGTGTGATAATTTGGTAAGTTTATTTTTATTTTTGTAATATTTGAATATTATCATTTTGTATATATTGTAATATGTATGTTGTAGGAAAATTATAATATGTGACGTAATATTATTGTGAGATCGGTTTGTGCACACATTCATATGTAAATCGTATAATATAACTATAATCACAAAATTTATCATCGAATATATACATACACATGCAGCGGAGTATACGGACACAGTCATATAATCTCATCTAAACCGTAGTCAATCATTGGGTTATTTTTGCTTTTAAGATTTGATTAGGTGCCACCGATTAAACCAATTTCCAATCGCAAAGTCTCAAAGCGTTCTCTAGCCAATGGTTTAGTGAAGATATCTGCCCATTGTTTTTCCGTACTACAAAATTCCAATTTTATATTTTTCTTTTCAACATGGTCTCTTAGAAAGTGGTGTCTAATTTCAATATGTTTGGTCCTTGAGTACTGGGCTGGGTTTTTTGATATAATTATAGCACTCGTATTATCACATAAAATAGGTACACATCCAACATCAACACCATAATCATGTAACTGTTGCTTTAACCATAATAGTTGAGAACATACCAGTGCGGCTGCAATATATTCTGCTTCAGCAGTTGAGAGAGCGACAGAATTTTGTTTCTTGGATCCCCAAGATATAATGCAAGGACCTACAAAGGTAGCAAGTCCGGAGGTACTTTTTCTGTCTAAGGAACATCCTGCATAGTCCGCATCTGAATATCCTACTAGGTTAAAGTTACAGTCCATAGGATACCATAGATATAATTTTGAGGTTCCGATTAGGTATCTTAAAATTCTTTTAACTGCAATCATATGTGATTCTTTTGGTGCAGATTGGAATCTCGCACAAACACAGACACTAAACATTATATCTAGACGACTTGCTGTAAGATAAAGAAGTGAGCCGATCATACCTCTGTAAGTTGTTTCATCTACAGACTTACCATCTTCGTCTTTGGTTAACTTCTTATCTGTGACCATTGGAGTAGGCATTGCATGAGAGGTTTCCATTCCAAATTTCTTTAGTAACTCCTTGACGTATTTTTGTTGATGAACTTTGATTCCTTCTTCAGTTTGTTGTATTTGAAGTCCAAGGAAGAACTTTAGTTCTCCCATCATACTCATCTCGAACTCAGAAGTCATCAACTCAGAGAAGTACTTGCACAACTTTTTATTAGTTGAGCCGAAAATAATATCGTCAACATAGATCTGAACAACTAGTAGATCTGAGTTTTCGCTTTTAAGAAATAGGGTTTTATCCACAGACCCTCTCTTGAATCCACTCTCCAATAGGAACTTTGATAATCTGTCGTACCATGCCCTAGGTGCTTGTTTCAGACCATATAGTGCTTTGTCCAATTTGAATACATGATCCTTGAGTTTGCTGTCAGGAAATCCAGGAGGTTGTTCAACAAATACTTCCTCTTGGAGATAGCCATTAAGAAATGCAGTCTTAACGTCCATCTGAAAAAGCTTCATTCCCTTGTGTGCTGCAAATGCAATGAGTAGTCTTATTGCCTCAAGACGAGCAACAGGAGCAAAGGTTTCGTCATAATCGATTCCTTCCTGTTGGTTGTATCCTTGAACTACTAGTCTGGCCTTATTTCGCACAATGACTCCAGTGTCATCCAATTTGTTTCTGAATACCCATCTAGTTCCAATGACAGTTCTGTCCTTAGGTCGAGGAACAAGATGCCAAACTTTGTTTCTTTCAAATTGCTGGAGTTCTTCTTGCATGGCAACTATCCAGTCTGGTTCTGCGAGAGCTTCCTTGATATTTGAAGGTTCAATGGTGGAGAGAAAGGAGTAGAATGAGCAAAAGTTATTTAAGCTCCTTCGAGTCTGAACTCCATCTGTCAGGCTTCCTATACTATGACATTGTCCAAAGGATGAGAACCTTTGTATCTCCAATTCTTTGATTGATCATTTGCATTCCCTGAACTTGACTCGGGATCTTGACTTGTTCCCCCTGAATCCAAACCTGGGTTTATAGTAGGGTCAGCTATAACTCTGGCCTCTTCCCTTTGGTTTTGATTCAAAGTTACAGCTTCATTAGCTATAACTCTGGGTTCCAAGTCATTGGTTTGAGAGTTATCTACAGTATCATCAACTGTAGTTTCATCTCTCGTACCATTTTCTCCCAAGTTGAGTTCATCATGAATTCCTTGAGGTTCTCCTTCTTCAATTTCCATTTCAGGAGGATCTTCCCTTGATAACCTGAAGTCAGGTTCGTCTAGGTTTTCCTCTATATCCTGTAATGGCTTATCGAAGACATTATTCTCATCAAAGATAACATGAATGCTTTCCTCTATGCATAAAGTACGTTTATTAAAAACTTTGTAGGCTTTACTATGATCTGAATATCCTATAAAGATTGCTTCATCACTTCTAGGGTCGAATTTGCTTAATCTGTTTTTACCATTGTTGTGAACAAAGCATTTACTGCCAAAACATCTTAAGTGAGATATGTTTGGTTTGCGACCTCGAAGAAGTTCATAAGGTGTCTTTTTAAGGATAGGTCTAATCATAGCACGGTTATGAATATAGCAAGCTGTACTAATAGCCTCAGCCCAAAAGTTTCTAGGTAGGCCACTACAAAGAAGCATTGTTCGAGCCATGTCTTCTAGGGTTCTGTTCATTCGTTCTACGACTCCATTTTGTTGTGGGGTTCTAGGGGCCGAGAAGTTATGTCCAACACCATTGGTTTTACAGAACTCAATAAAAGCATGATTGTCGAACTCAGTTCCATGGTCAGTACGGATTGTTACTAGGTTTGATTTATATTTGTTTTGGACAAGTTTCATGAGACTAACAAATTCATCGAATGTTTCGTCTTTAGAATGAAGAAAGATTGGCCAAACAAATCTAGAGTAATCATCAACTAGAACGAAAACGTACCTGGAACCACCTCTGCTTCTTACCTTCATAGGGCCACATAGATCCATGTGTACTAGTTCAAGAGCTTGTTCTGTGCTTACCACTCTTTTTGGCTTAAAGGATGATCTGACGTGTTTACATCGTGCACATGTGTCACACATCTTTTCTTGATCAAATTTGATCTTTGGAAGACCTTCGACCAAGTCCCATCTTTTCAGCTTACTTAGAATAGGTGAGCTGATATGACCAAATCTCTTGTGCCATAGACATGGATCATCTAACGTAACTTTCATGCATGATAGAGAATCAGTAGGTACAACATTTAAATCAATCATATAAACATTTTTCATCCTGTGACCTTCAAGTATCACTTTACTGGTGCCTTCTAAGATTATACGACATATATCTGAATGAAAAACCACTTTATTTCCTTTGTCACATAATTGAGATATACTGATAAGATTGTGTTTGAGACCATTTACAAGGTATACATCATTTATAGCATGAGAGGATGAAATACCTATCTTACCAATTCCAATGATCTTTCCCTTTTTGTTATCACCGAATGTGACTTTACCTCCGTCAAAAGGTTTTAGGGTTTGGAATAGGTTTACGTCGCCTGTCATATGTCTTGAGCATCCACTGTCGAGATACCATAGGTTATTTTCCTTGGCGACAAACTGCACAAATAATTTTAAAGACAGGATTTAGGTACCCAAGCATACTTGGGTCCTTTGTTGTTAGTAATCACAAATACATCTTCCTTTTTAACCCAGACTTGTCTTACATAGGTCTTTCTATATCGGTAGTGGTTGGGTTTTGATGTTCTTGTGTAGGTTTTAGTTTGGACTCTTGGTGACCATTTTTTGTGTGATGTTTGAGGAGTCTGTTTGGTTCTGTTTTTCTTTTCTTCGTAGTCAAATGTCATGTCATAGAACCATCTGTGGTCAATGTTTCTTTCCTCAGTTTTGTCACCATCACTATCAGAGACAAAAATAGTGTCGCTTGGAATTCCTAAGGATTTAACGAACTTAACTCCGGTTTTAAAATCTTGTGCGTGTTTCACACAGTTTTCTCGGAGGTGTCCAGTATGGCCACAATAAGTGCATATTAAATACTCAGGAAGGTCGGCATATTTTCTTCTTCTAAAGTCTCTATCTGTTGGACTTTGTTTACACTTTGAGTGATCCCTTCTTCCATAACATTCGTGACCTAAACCCATCTTCATGTTGTTGTCGGATTGTTTAGTTAGGAAGTTTAGAACGTTAGTGCTTCCTTCCCACTTATCGTGAACTTTCCGAGCATGAAGAAGGAGGTCTTTCAAGGAGTCTATTTCTTTCTTACATTCACTATGGTCAGTGTTGCTAGACTCTTTTAGGTTTTGAATGTCTTTATGGAAGTCAGACACAATTTTGGCATGTTCTTTCTTGATTTTAGATATACTGAATTCTAGATCCATGATTTTGCTTTCGAGAATCTCAACTTCTTCTTGATGAGTCTCATCTTCGACCATAGTCGAAGATTCTGACTTAAGCCGTTCATTAACCTTTCTTAATTCTGAAGTTATAGCTTCATTAACTATAACTTTAGATTGAAGCTCTTTAATGTTGAGTTTTAGTTTTGAGGTTATAGCTTCATTAGCTATAACTTTAGACTCAAGAACCTCTTTCTCAGACATAACTGTTTCCAACTTAGCATTTGCTTCAATGCTTATTTTGGATTTCAGTTTCTTAGCTTTGGCTTTCAGAAGTTGATTTTCCTCAGCAATATCGAGGATCTACTCTTTCAAGTCATCTAACTCAAGATTTTGTTCATGACATTGGTCTAGGGTTTTCTCAAAATATTTAATTAGCATAGCCTTAGATAAATTTTTAACTTGACTTTTGAGTTGAAGAAAATTTACCTCTTCGTCGTCGTCGTCTGAGTCTGATTCTCCAAGGAGACACATATTCGATGCGTCATTTTCATCATTGTCGTTTGAGATTAGATCTAGGCTGACGTTGCTTAGGCATAGGTTTGCTACCTCTTCTTCTTCAGGGTCCTCGTCATCTTCAGATTCTAATTCTCACCCCAGCATGACGCAAGCATTACTTTCTTAAACTCTGTTTTGGTCTTTTCTCTTTTTGACTTGTCTTTGATTTTGTCCCAACTTGGACAATCTTTGATCATGTGGTCTTGTTGTCCACACTTGAAACATCCTCTTTTGAAGAATGTTTGTTTGGAGTCAGTTTTCTTTTTGTCGAACGTTTTGTTGTTAGAGTTTTTGTATCTACCTTTGAAAACTGCTTTATTAAATCTTCTAGCGAATAGAACTGTTTCATCCTCAAGTTCTTCTTCGCTTACTTCGCTTGTGGAGGCTTGTAAAGCGACTCCCTTTCCTTTGGGATCATCATCGTTTTTATTTAGTATGATTTCGTGAGCCATTAAGGATCCAATCAATTCTTGGTAAGTGATTTTAGATAAATCACGTGCTTCCTCTATGGCCGTGACCTTAGGTTGCCACTTTTTGGTGAGACTCCTAAGAATCTTACGAATGATATCCTCAGAATCGATTTTTTTGCCAAGGTTCCGCAGTTCATTAATAATACAAGAAAATCGTGTAGACATGCTATCAATAGATTCATTCTTTTCCATATTGAAAAGTTCATATCTTTGAACGAGCAAGTCTATACGATGTTTCCTGACTGCGGATGTTCCTTCATAAGCAAGTTCGAGACTATCCCATATTTCCTTAGCGGAACTACAGGATGAGAATCTATCGAATTCTGAGGTTATCATACCGTTCTGTAGGAGGCTCATGGCCTTAGAGTTTTTCTCTGCAATTTTGTAGTCACTTTCCACATAATCGCTTTCCATCTTTTCATAGGTTGTTCCATTGGCGGCGGCGACCAAGATCTTCTTTGGTCCAGTTTGGATGATCTTCCAACATTCCCAATCACAACCCTTGATGTAATGAGTCATCATATTTTTCCATAAACTATAGTTTTTGCCATCGAAGATAGGGCACTTGAGATGCTTGGAATCCATTGTTGAAGGAGTATATAATATAGAATCAATAGAAGGATCAAAACTCACGCGGCTAGACGATCAAGAGCACGAGGCTCTGATACCAATTGAAGAGTCTATTGATATAATATACTCAAGAAGGGGGGGTTGAATTGAGTATGCCTTCTTTTTAAATCTTCTTCGATGTGTGTATGGTTGTATGATGATCTTTGAGTAGAGCAAATAATAAAGAGAGACACAATATTTTTGAAGTGGTTCAGTCTCACACTCTGAGACCTACGTCCACTATTCTCGATTAATAAAATTAGTACCAACTCTGGATTACAATTTTATCAACCCTACTCGTGCGACTTTGATGTTAGTCACAACTCAATCTAGATACCGTTAAATATCTAGCTACAACAAATACCGTTAAATATTTGTCTTACAATGAGTACCGCTAAATACTCGTTCTATCTCACGTTAATAAGATAAAGTCTTCAATGATTTCTTGGTGTCACAATCTTGAATGAATAAGATCAATGCTTGAGCACTTGAATCTTGAATCGGATATGACAATGAAAAGCTCGAACTTGAAGAATATATGAACGGCGGCTCTCTCGATTTGCGTGTAGATATGTGTGTATGTGTTTCGTGTGTCTTAATGTCTCATAGGTAGTCTATTTATATAGAATATGTATCTAGGTAATTCAAACCCTAGATGATTTAGGAATATTACTTAAACTAGAATACTAGTCTTTTAGTAATACTACCTTAAATCTAATCTTAATATATTTAGGAAAGATATAATAATATACTATATGTATTATATAAGGAATCAATTTCCTAATTCATATTTAGGAAAGATCTTTATATAATAAACAATTAGTATCCTTATTAAATCAACTTCCTAAACCATGTCAAAGATAATAAAATATATTACCATAATATAATCTTAGTTTGTTTAGGATATTAAATAAATACATAATATTTATTTAGGTAATCCTTACACGACTTATGGCAATCGTGTCATATTACACGTTTCCCAAAGTCGAAACATACTATATTCGATTATATATTTTTGACAATTAAAATCATATAAAAATCCTTAGTTTATTTTAGTAATAAATAATTATCTCATAAGACAATTATTTATTCCTTATTTAACTTAAAGATATTTTATATAATCCTATTAAGATTAACAATTCTATTTATAAAAATAGAATACCAGTTAAACACTAATTCTACACGACACTAATATAGAAACAATCGTTTCAACTCAAACACATATATATTCCGATCATTTCTTCATGATATAGAGTTATAGCTACGAGCTATAACTAGGACCAATCTTGTATTAAAGCTGTAGTTGATCAATATAACTTTAGCTCATTATGCGCGCTTGTGATCTTCTATCAATCTTCAACTTAGTCAATTCATTGACTAACATGCTTGAATCTTTTATACTTGATTGATTAGATCTTGTTACTAATGTTCTGTACACTTAGCACACGATTATACATACGAGTATATAATATATAAATAGCTAGACTTGTCATTATCAAAACATAAACATATATACTATATATATATTTGAATATATGGTTCAACACCTATCTACATTTATTTGTATGTTAGCCTAGCCTAGGGTTAATTATCTTTGTTAGGTGTGCGATAAGCCTACTAAATTTTGGCGCCGTTGCCGGGGAGCATGGTTCTATTGTTTGTGATCAGTAGAATTCTATCTTGTTTTTATTTGTCTTGAGGAAACTTGTTCCTTGAGGCCGTTACTTATAATCTTCTCTAGTTTGTTGTCTTATGCCCAGTTCTTCTCGAATAGGTGAACTACTTCCCGTTGATCCCGAGCCCGAGAAAACCTTGAATAGACGTCTACGTTTCCTTAAGGAGATTGCCGAAGCCGCAACTCTTGTGGACCTCGATAATATTCGGAATCCTTATCTTGAGGATCTCAAAACTTTTGAAGAAGAGAGAGCTTCTAGTTCGCAACCAACAAAAAGAAAGATGGTGCGTTTGTCCGATCATTCTAAACCCACATCGACTATGCTTCCAAGAGGGATTGTCGCTACTCAAATTGGTGCTGTTGGCTTTGAAATCAAGCCGACTTTCATAAGCCTTGTCGAGAGAAAACAGTTTGGTGGGACTCTAACGGAAGATCTTAACTTACATGTTCAACACTTTTGTGATCTTTGTTCCACGATTAGGCAATCGGGTGTTACACAAGCACAAATTAGGGAGATACTCTTCCCTTTTTATTTGAAAGACAAGGCCAAATTGTGGATTAATAGTCTCGATAGAGTCACTTTGAAAATCAATGATTGGGATAGTTTGACCCTTTTTTTACCAAAAATACTTTCCACCTGAGAAGACACAACAATTGAAGAGCCAAATAACCGGTTTTTGCCAAAGTGGTCATGAAAGTTTATATGAAGCATGAGAAAGATACAAAGAGCTTCAAAGAGAGTGTCCTCACCATGGATTAGAACCATGGTTCTTTGCCATCACTTTTTATGATGGGTGTTGTGTGGAGTCTCGTCGTATAACACCCCTCATTTGTAGATGTTGAGTTGTGACTTAACTCAGCCGAGTAAGTTGAACTAGGCCGAGTAAGTCGAACTCGGACGTGTAAGTTTAACGTGGCCGAGTAAGTGCAACTCGGCCGAGTGGGTCTTACTCGGTCGAGTATGTCTTTCCGAGAGTCGGGCTGCTGTTAATTATATAAACAAATCCGAAAATTATAATCAGTACAAGAAAATCAGAAACAAACGACAGTAAATGGCGACTGCATAGGGTAGTCGCCAATTTCGCGACTGAAAAAAAATCAGGCGACAGAAATCAGTCGCCAATTTGGCGACTACCAATTTTCCCCAATTTCCCACTCACCGACACTATTTGGCGACTGAATAGTCAAATGGACAGACTGAAAAGGAGTAGTCGCTAATTTTGGCGACTGAATCAGTCGACAATTTGGCTATTCAGTCGCCAAATTTGGCGACTACCCCTTATCGGTCGCCAATTGTGTTTTTCAGTCGCCAAATCTAATGATACAAACACGCGAAACAGAAACCCCCTTCACTGTTCGCGATTTCACAAAAACTCAAAACACAAATCACAAACCACCATCGACGACACCAAACAACCACCACCTACTTGCACCACCGCTACCGCCACTGTCACTGTCACCCTATTCCATCACCGGTTCCGTTCATTGCTCTTGTTCTTCCCTTCATTAAATTAAATCGAGGTTTGTATACTCTTTTAATTCAATTTCAGTTTTAAGTTTGATTTTTGTTTTGTGTTGTAGTATTAGTGATTATAGTAGGTTATTAAGATCGTCTTAACTTATTAGGTTGTAGTTAATTAGGTTATAGTAGCCAATTAGGATGTTAATTAGATAAATTGGGGGTTAGGGTTTATATGAAGTTAGTATAAGACGATGTTGTTCGCCTTATTGATGTTAGTTAATTAGATTAAAATAGCTTATTAGGATGTTAATTAGATTTTAGTAGCTTATTAGGATATTAATTAAATTGTAGTAGGTTATTAGTATGTTAGTTAGTGTGTAATTAGGGCTAAATTGGAGGTTATAGTTTTTATAAATTGGGAAATTTTGCTAAATTGTTATTATTATATCTGATTGAGGTTATTGTTTAAGTTAGTGTGTAATTTTAGATATAATATATTATTAGTGTTGAAAATTGTTTTATAGGTTTTTCGTTTTTGTTTAGATTATAAAATGAAGAGATTGGAACGTTCATGGATGTATGATGAAGTGTTTTATATTAAGAAAAGACGATCTAATGCTAGGTTTATAAAAGGGTGTTGCCGAGTTTATTGAATTTGCTAAGCAACAAGATGGATATGACTTGGTAGAAAATAAACTTAGGTGTCCTTGTAGCAAATGCCAAAATATGAAATACATATATGGCGTTGAGGTACAAGAACATCTCTATACAAGTGGGTTTCGTCCAAATTATTATAATTGGATTTCTCATGGAGAAGCCTATTCCCCAATTCACGAACAACCTCACATCGAACATATTGATGAGAACCCATATAGAGATATGGTTGTTGATGCTTGGAGTTTAATGTTGCCAATAATGACGACCGTGTAGTTATGAATGAAGAACAACCGCCAAATCCACAAGCAAAGGCTTTTTTTGATATGTTAAAAGTTTCGGAACAACCTCTATATGAATGGAGCAAAATGTCATTACTACAAGTTGCATCTAGGATAGTAAACTTGAAATGTGAGTATAATATGTCATTTAATAGGGTTGACGGTATTGCTTATTTGCTTGAGTATGTTATCCCCGATGATAACGTCATGACTCGAAGTTTCTACAACACCAAAAAAAGTAGTTAAAGGTCTTCAGTTACCGCATCAAAAGATTGATGCATGTCCTGAAGGATGTATGCTCTTTTGGAAAGATGATGCTTTCCTTGACAAGTGCAAAAAATGTGAAAGGGATAGATTTGAGACAAGTGATTGAGACATTGTTTTGAGAGCAAAAAAAGGCAACAAGGGTAATAAAAGGGGTCAAAAATATAAGAAACCAATAGTTTAAAACCAATTAATTTACTTTCCTCTTGCCCAAGACTTCAAAGAATTTATTCTACCAAAAAAATTGCCGAACAAATAACATGGCACAAAGAATATCCGCGTACTCCGGGGAAAATGTGTCATTTAAGTGACGGGGAAGAATGAAAACGATTTGATCAGATATATCCTGAATTTGCCGAGGAACCCCGAAATGTGCGACTTGGCCTGTGTACGGATGGATTTAGTCCTTTTACCCAATTTGGTAAGAATTACTCTTGTTGGCCTGTAATGCTCGCACTATACAACTTACCACCTTGGTTATGTAAGAAAAGAGAATTTATTTTCTTGTCACTCATTATTCCCGGTCCTAAAAATCCGAAAGGCCATTTGGATGTTTATTTACAACCATTAGTGGAAGAACTGAGACAATTGTGGGAAGTTGGGGTGGAAACATATGACGTTTCCAGAAAGCAAAATTTTCAACTTAGAACTTCACTTTTATGGACAATAAACGATTTTCCCGCATATGGCATGCTATCTGGTTGGGATACTGCAGGACAAAAAGCATGTCCTCGTTGCATGGGTGAAAGTAAAGCCTTTTGGCTTCCGAATTGCAAGAAAATTAGTTGGTTTGATTGTCATAGATGCTTTTTACCAGTAAATCATTCTCTTAGAAGAAACAAGAAAGCTTTCAAAAAAGGTAAAAAGGTACTTGATGATGCTCCAGATCATCTTCCAGGTGATCAGGTATGAGAGTTGTCATGTGATTTCCCATCTTCTATTGATGGTACTGAAGAAGAGTTTAAAGAGCTCAAAAAGAAGAAAAATGTTTGGTTTAAAAGAAGCATTTTTTGGGACCTTCCATATTGGAAAACAATGTTAATCAGACACAACTTGGATGTAATGCACATAGAAAAGAACTTTTTTGAGCAATTAATTGACATGATCATGGATGTCGAAGGCGAAACATGTGATACTATTGGTTCAAGAAAAGACTTGAAAATGTTTTGTGATCATCCCAAATTACACATTCACAATGATGGGTTTAAGACAAAAGCCATTTACACTCTTGACAAACCTCAAAGGAAGGTATTATGTGAGTGGTTACGAAATTTGAAAATCCCTAATGTATATGCTTCAGATTTTCGTCGATGTGTTGATCTTAAGAAGCTCAAGTTACAAGGCATGAAAAGTCATGATTGTCATGTATTCATGGAGCGACTATTACCCGTTGCTTTGAAACATCTCCTCCCAACCACAGTGTGCAATGCAATTGTTGAGATTAGTCAATTTTTTCGAGATTTATGTTCGTCCTCAATATGTGTTGATGACATGATTCGTCTCGAAGATCAAATACCACTAATATTGTGTAAGCTTGAGATGATATTTCCCCCTTCATGTTTCAACTCCATGGAGCATCTACCGGTCCATTTGCCTTACGAAGCCAAAGTTTGAGGACCCGTTCAATATAGATGGATGTATCCATTTGAAAGGTAGTAAGAGTAGTCTTTTCTATTTTTGAAATTTTAGATTAACTAATATATTACTAACTTTATTAAACAGCAACGTAATGAATGTATCATTTATAGTTTTCTTAATCACGTGAAGAAAAATATTGGGAATAAAGCAAAGGTAGAAGTTTCTATATGCAATGCCTATTTAACGGAAGAGATTGCAAATTTTTGTTCTCTCTACATTGAAAAACATATAGAAACCAAAGCAAAAAACTTGAATATTGATGAAGTAGATGAAGTTGATACAAGTTTACCCGAGTTTTTTCAAACTCAAGATGGTGGAGGTTGTTCCTCTAAAGGTGGAACGAGATATTTGGATGACAAGGAATATAATCGTGCTCACTTATACGTTCTATTAAATTGTGAGATCTTATAGTCATATGAAACGAAGTTTGTGACTGATTTCATTAAGGAACATCCTTATGTAAGTAAGGATGATGTTTGAGATAAACATGAAGCCAAATTCCCAAAATGGTTTCTGAACCATGTGATTGAGTTCAATATCCAAGATGATTTGATAAGGAGTTTGGCCTTCGGTCCTTCATGGTTGGTTAAAATGCGGAACCGATATTCAATTAATGGATTTAATTTCCACTCATTCGACCACGGTAAAGGTAAGGCTAGATGCAATTATGGTGTTAGTATTTCTTCCGTTGTTGACCATTAATATTATGGTATTATAAAGGACAACTTTGAGATGTCCTATAATGGTCGTGACCGTGCTTATAAAACTACCTTATTCAAGATTGAAGGGAAGGATAGTTCCCTAGCTGGAATGACAGTACATGAATGTTACAAGCTTGTGGAAGTGAATCTTACTCGAACATACTCTATGATCCATTTATACTTGCACATCTGGCTCATCAAGTGTATTTCGCTTCTTATCCAAGCACGAAAAATGATAAAAATAGTAAGGCATGGTGGACAGTCTTTAAGACAAAGGCACAATCACAAATTGATACCACCTTTTTTCAAGAATAAATAGTCGCAAATGGGACAATTTTGTCTCTAATAGACGAAATCATTCACGATAATGAGAATGAAGAGTTTGAAGAGTTGGAAGAGTTGGAAGAGGAGGAGGATAATGCGACTATTAATATTGAGTTGGAAGAACGATGGGAGGAAGTTGAAGAAGTAGTGAGAGTGTATGATGATGATGTTGACGATTATGATGAGGATGAGGATGAGGATGAGGATGAGGATGTTGGTGATGATGATGAATATCAAGAAGACGATGAGGATGATGATTAATTTGGTATTGTTGTGCAATTTTACATGATAGTTTTATTTTATGTTTTCTTTTCACCTACTAATATTTTCTTTATGTGATTGTAGATGGCACGAAGTCGAGGTGGTAGAGGTAGACAGCGAGGCGGTGGTAGTAATCGCGCTAATACGTCGTCTGTGCTTGAAGAGGAGGAACCAGTAGATGAGGTACACAACGAGCCTGAAGAGCAGGAGGAGCAGATAACAGAGGATGGGCGTGTACAGATTCAGTACACCCAGGACGGCCGGATTATACTTGATCCGGCGGGATTATGGTAAGTGTTATTCTTTATTATATTGTAATTATTCATTTTTTTTAGTAACAAAATGCTTTGTTATAATTAACAATTTCTGTTACAGGTTTAGACATCAGACTCCTCGTCGAGGAGTAACTAATAGTACGAAGCAGAATTTGTTAGGTCATGTGCCTATTTCTTGGACCAAAGCTAGTATGGCTAAAAAAGAAGCATGTTCAATGCATATCGGGTAATTGCATTATTCCTTTTAGTTACTTTAGTATAATACTTAATATCGTTGTTTTTTTACATACTAATTACTAACATTTAATGTTTTTTTTTTGTGTAGCAGTCTTTTTTATTGGGAGCCTGAATTAGAACCATCCGTCCGACAGAGGTACCACAAAATTGGTACTACAAGGTCGGTGTAAGAAAGAAGGAACCCGAGCATCTAAAAGGTATATATATATATAGAATTAGTTTTGTCACTTGTATTGAACACAAGAATGAAATATCTTATTACTAATAACATAATTTATAATTGTAGGTGAGAAATATCAGGAACTCATGAAGCTCTGCGATACTCCCGAGTTTCAAGCCGAGTCCGCTCAAAAAAAGATCAACAAAAGGGGAGGGAAGAAGAATAGAGAGGTCCAGCCTATTCATCACGGGGGATCACGATCATTTTTGACGCGTCTTATTAGTGTAAGTTTACAAATATGTATATACTTCTTTTGTCACGCGTCTTTTTTGAATGAATATACTTCTTATATTAACAATTTTGCCTATTTAGAGGGGGAAGAACAAGGATAGCAGCGATAAGATGATGACGGCCCCCGAACTTTTCCGTGACACGCATTCCAAGGTCAACGAAAAGACGAAGAATAGAATCTGCATCAAGGCAGAAGACAAGGATTTATATGTAAGATAGTTTTTCTCAACTAATGATGGTTTTTTTGTTAACTCCAATAATGATATTTTTTGGTTAACTAATGATGGTTTTTTCTTAATGCTCACAATAATGTAATGATATTATTTTATAGGAGGCATATGAGTCAGAGAAAGAGGCCCACCCCGACCGGGAGGGATAATGAAATTTGGTTTGAATTGGTGAAAGGATACCAGAAGGGGATGGTCTATGGAACCGGACATGCTCATGGTGTATTTTTCAAGGAGCCGGCTAGAAGTTCATCATATGAGCTGCGACAAACCTACGAGCCGGCTCTTGTAAGTCAATTAAAATTGCAACTTGACGAAGAAAGAGCGTTAAATGCGGAAAGAGATGAGGAGATGCGGTTGATGAGAGAACGTGTCAAAGCCATGGAAACCTATTTATACTCTTGCAACCCCGGTTCACGGCCATTTAATGAAGACCCTAATGATCCAAATGGAAGGGGCGGCGACGGTAGTGGAGGCAGCATGGGATTTCAAGTAGTATAGTTAGTTTAGTAACGTATGAAAAACTATTGAACATGGAGACTTAGTTTAGTTAATTAGTTCTTGTAATTGGATAATGGTTCTCATTTTTCTATAAATAAGATTTGGTCGTTGTTTCAAAGGGTGTTGGTCACCAAATTGCTGGTTATTTTCTATTTGCGGGGAATTGTGTATTGAATTGAAGTCGCATTTGATTTGGCAGGAACAAAATTATTTTTCATGAAAAACGCCCAGGTCATTTTGCGATTGAAATGACGTAAATGGCGACTGAATGCAGTCGCCAAAACTGAGCAGCTGAAGCAGAAACCCTTGGAATGTCAGGGGATTTGGCGACTGAAAGGAGGAATTGACGACTGATTTCACTAGCCAATTTGGCGACTACCTTCTGTTCAGTCGCCAAATTGGCGACTACCGGTTCAGTCGCCAATCCTTCTTCTGGCGACTACTTGTTCAGTCGCCATATTTGGTGACTGAAATTAGTCGCCCTAGTTTTTGGCGACTAATCTCTGCGACTACACTTTGGCGACTGATTTCAGTCACCAAAGTCGTTTTAGTGACTGAATTCAGTCGCCAAAGTAAGTCGCCCGTTTTAAGAATCGTTGTAGTGAATTACTTTTAACGTAAATCAGAAACAGTAAAACATTTCTCGCTCTATTCCCCTCCTCTCAAACTTCCTCAAATGTCTTAGCAAGAGTCTAGAAGCGTCGATCATCTAGCCTAGTCCGTATTATATCAAGTAAATGTTGTCTTATCGTATATTTGTCATGGAATATGATTATGGGATTAGTGAGTAATCGTTATATATATAATTCTTAGAAGGATGATTCATAGAGAAGCGTTGGTAGAACGTTTGTAGAATTCATCTTGTTGTTATTGTTTAGGTAGGGTTTCTCTACTCAGTTTCTGTGTAATTTGATTGTGACGGGACGATTGTTGTTGTTATTAGATATCACTATACTGTTATTGAGATTTTATTGGGAACATATGTGTGGGACCGTTGCGGGAAACGGATCTCACTCCTACGATCGCTCTTCGTGGGACCTGCCACGGAGAGGATGTGCGCATTAAGGATCTAGGTACCCCTTGCCGCGAACAAGTGTGGGATTGATGTGCGGCTTGAGGCCGCCACCTGGTTATTGTGACAGTGATATCAGTTGATTATGGTTATCGGATTGTGATTTGAGTTATTGTATTGTGACCGTCTTATTACAGCAGTTTCTAACACTTATGGTTGTTTTACTGTGATGATCCATGTAATGGTGAGCAAATTCTCATGTTCGTAGATGTTGATTCTTGCTAACTCAAGGAGGATATGATCTCACTCAGTCTTACAGTGTCACGATAGTTATCAAGCTTCCGCAGACATTTTACTTTATAATTGTTTTTATCAGACGATTATAATGTATACTTTACTCATTACTTTAATAAAGGTTACTTTCAGTTGTTTATCTTGACATTGTAACTCGGGAAACTGAGATGGTAATGTTCTCATAGTCTGATGGTTCTACCTAAGGGCCTTGGATTATGAGGGTGTTACAAATGGTATCAGAGCGATGATCTTTAATTTGCACCTAAAACCAATGAACAAAGTGAACATAGGATGTGTCTTAAATAAAATGAACCCCAAGTATAAGTTTTTAAGGCTACTACAAAGGTTTGGGAGATGTCCTAACCGCGAAATTGCTTACAGCCTTGTGCTTGGCCACTAAGGGTAGATTAGGATGTGTATACATGCGTGGTGTAATGTGTGATGATGTTGCATATGATTTACGTTGACAAAGATGTGAATGATGGAATGTGTGATATAAGTTACAATGTTTTATGGAAGTTGGTAAAGTTGGGATTTATTATGTGATTACAATTGTATTTGAGCGTTTATTGGATGAGCTTTATGTTAGTGTGCATGATTACTTGATGCTTAGGATAGGTGAAGGGCGATTTCCCCTCCACAAAGCCTGACAGATGTATATGACTCGGCCGAGTGGGGTGGACTCGACCGAGTGAGAGTAACTCGACAGAGTGGTTGTGATTCGACCGAGCTAGTTTAATCCGGCCGAATAGTTGTAACTCGACCAAGTAGGGGTCACTTGGCCGAGTTTGGAATAATCGACCGAGTAGGTGTTACTCAACCGAGTTGGTTGTACCAGCTACTGTTTTCTTTTCTCTTTTGAGTCGTAGGCCATTGTAATACTCGGGTTTAAAGACCCATTTCTGGACTTGAAACCGCGGACCATCTGACTTGAGATCGACTTGGAAGTATGAGGTTAGAACTTCCATAGGTAGGAGGCCGAACTGTTAGTATAGGCCCGACCGAATGAGACCAGCTCGGTCGAGTTAGTCTAACTCGGTCGAGTTAGCCCAACTCGGTCGAGTATTAAGTCTAACTCGGCAGAGGCAATCGTACTCGGCCGAGTACGCTGGTTCCAACAAACCTATTTCCGCGTCGGGATTTAATAAATCTAATTCATTTTATCATTCGTCAGAGTTTGTAACCCTAAACCAGAAAGAAAAGAATTCTCCCCATCTCCCCCCCTCTCCCTTCAAACTCCTATTGATGCAAGGGGACCTTTGCCTACGAGTCTATCCGAACCGAGACCTAGCACCCGTCACCATGACAGTTTGCTGTAAGTACTGTACCCCTTCCTCCTTAGTCTGACCTTTCCTCCTTTTCTGGTAAGGATATTGATGAGTAATATTTATGATACGAAAACGTGGATACCATTTTAGAGTCGCGTGAGAGAATCATGGTTGCATATATCAGGTAGGTGATCTTACTCTTTTTCAGAATCCATCTCTGGATTGTCTTCTTCTACCACGCTTTGTGCTAGTACTTTCTTTATTGCTTCTACCAAAGCTCTTCGATCTTCCGGCCATGCAACATGCTGCTTCTCAATATTATAGGTTGGTAGCCTTCATGATTACATCTCGAAAGTTATCTTTCGTTCTGGCTCTCTCCTTGCCGTACCATATGAAGTGCAAAATTCATATTCTGAAATCCGTCACTTCCATGTATTATTTCCTCTATGTTATATTGGTCTTGATACAGGCTAATCACTTTTTGTAGTTTCGATTTTACTTTATTTAATATATTGTTTTGGTAAAATTTCTACCGGGTCGGGTTTTTGTGATGTGGGTCAAAGTGTCAACCAATATAGAGATCAAAGCAAAAAATGAATACGAAAATTAACAAAGCGAAATGATGACACAAGAGATTTTGGTGACGCGGAAAAACCCAATGAGGGAAACAACCGCGGGGGGAAACGGAATCCCACCAATATTTTACTATAATCAAGTGATTTCACTGTTTTGTATGAGCACAAGTGTTTGCGTAAGTAGAGAGTTTTACAACGTATGAACTCAGTCCCCCAAATGAATGCCTTTGTTTCTTTTTTTTATAGCCGCGAGTTACTTGTTCAACTGATTTTCTGGTGCTGGAATGTGGGAGGGGATATAGGGGAATATCCCTTTAGGGTTTTGACCCATTCCCTTTCTCCAACAACTCTTTTTCTGCTCTGGTCTTTATCTGGTCTGCGTCTGGTCTGCGTCTTGTGGTGGGCTGCTTATTTATTCATCCTTGGGCCCAACAGTGAGATGTAAATTTTGGGCTAAAAAATTTCCCCCAAATTTCAGCCCGGGTTGGCTTTTCAATTGGGCTGGAATTTTGTTCTGCCTCTGAGAATTCTGGAGTCATGTGGGTAGTTGAGGAATTGATGCAACCGCCTATAGCCGCATTTCCTGTCCCACTTGTCCCACTCGCATTAACTGCTTGTCCCCTCAATGTTTATTACTTCTTTAACTTTAACCTTTCACCTTTCAAATTTGAATTTTGCTTTCAAATTTCATCCACTTGCTTCCCTTATAAATACCCTTTTAACCGTGTTGCTTCACTTTTACCACTTTCAAAAAATTCACTTTCTCTCTTACCTTCTTTCTTGCTTTTTCTTGCTTGTTCTTGCTCACTCTTACTTTATTTTTGCGGTAAATTTCTTTTACCACAACTTTCAAAATTACACAATGTCTGCCCCTGGGTCTTCCTCTGCTACTCCTTCCACTACTCCTGCTCCTGCTGGGTCTTCTGGGTCCAGCTCTGCTTCGGGGGACTATTCTGGTCCTTTCCCGTCGCAGAAGTTACTTGCGGCCAAGCATTTATGCGATTCTTCTTTCAACGAATCTCATGCCTCTTTCATCAAGCTTCGATTCGGATTTCCGGAGGGGGTGGTCTATCACTTTCCTCTTGCCGGCGAGAAGGCCGATTTTGAGAGGGAAGGATGGACTTGCCTCTATGAATATCCTTTCCGTCTGGGTCTCAGATTTCCTTTTCCTGACTTGATTGTAGATTTTCTGAAGTTAACCAAATTAGCTATGTGCCAGATTGCTCCGCATGCATGGAGAATCTTGCTCAGTATTTGTGCTCTGAACCGTGAACGGGGGCTGAACATTGGTTTGGCTGACTTGGGGCAGTGGTTCACCCCTCGTTCTCTGGGTCATTCTCAGTGTACCATTCGCAGTCATGACAATATGCCTTCTGCCATTATCTTTTCCACTACTCCAGATGACAGTAAGTGGTTTACCCGCTTTATTTTTGTCAAGATTGACACATTGCCTTCCTCTCCAGACTATATTTTCTCTGCGTGGCAGCCTGTGGAAGGTACTGGCTTTGCTCTGTGTTTGACTTTCTTTGCTTTATTGTTTTTTGTCTGTTTCTGATAGTTTGTCAGTTTCCGCAGGGCGTAGCTTGGCTAAGCTTCCTAACTCTGCTGATCCCCCTACTTCCAAGGCCAAACTCCTGGACCTTCCTGCCGAGGAGAGGACGTTCCCCAAGCTGGTCCGGGATGCTGCTGTTCTGGTGGTGAAGAAGGAGGGTACGGTTTTTTCGATGTTCTTTGTTTTCTTTGGATGGATCTGCGTTTATTCTGCTCTGATTTCTGCTGTCACCTTTTCAGGCAAGCCCAGAGTAGATGTGAGCAGGGTGATGTAGCTGCGCAGAAAAAGGTTGGCTTCTGGGGACGCGGGGTCCTCAAAGAAGGTGAAAATGGACGTTGTGGAGGGGAGCTCTGCTGGAGCTGGGTCCCACGCTGCCCCTATTGAAGTTGACGCTGTTGATCTGGTCCAGGAACCTGTTTCTGAAGCTCCTTATGTTGATCCCTCTCCTCTCAAGATTCCTCCCTCCGTTCCCACTCCTGGTTACAAGCCAGTTCTGGAGCAACTGCCTCTGCCACCTTCTGGAGAAGGTTTATCTTCTTCTACTCTGCGCCTGGACCTCCCAGCGGATTTTGGTGGGTCCAGGACTCATCTCTGGCCTACCTTGGACTCACTACTTTTCCCTGCCTCTGCCTCTATTATGGAAACTCGTCCTTTCAAGGATTTGATCAGGCGTACTGCGGAGGTTTCCTTTGAGGTAACCCTTCTTCTTTTCCTTTTTCCTTTTCTTTTTCTTCTCTTTTTATCTTTTCTGATCTGATCTGGATTTCCAGGTTCTGGAGCCGTCGCTTTGTGCTAAACGACAGAGTGAGGCCTTGCTGGCTGAACTTCATTGTTCGAAGGCGGCTCAATCTGAGGCTCTGAGGAGGAGACATGAGGTGGAGAGGATGCATGAGGCCTTGGCAAAGAAGGAGCGGGAGTTATCGGAGAAGTTGAGCTTGGAGGAGACCTTGAGGGAAAGTTTGCGGCAGGCTGTTGAGCGCTCTCGCCAGGATGTAGCTAAGGGTCAGGAGATGCTCAAAGCTCAGGAGGAGGCTTCTCAGAACCAGCTAGCCACGGCTCACTCTAAGCTGGAGAGGGCCTTGACTTCAGAGGCGGATCTGGTGCTGAAGGTGGAGGCCCTGGAGCAAAAGAAGGCTGGTCTGGAAAGGGCGTTAATTGAAGCTGTTGCTTATACTGCTGCTGAGACCCGGGTGAAGTGTGTCCGGGAGTTTCAGGAGGGTAACCATACCACCTGGGACTTAGCTGCCTTGGAGAAGGCCTTTGCTTCTGACTTTCCCGAGGGGTTAAACATGGACCTGATCTCCGATGATGAAGAAGAAGAAGGCGAGGTGGGGTCCCAGGATGTTGAAGGGGAGGTGACCTCTGACCCTACCAACGCTGACGCTGCTGCTGCTGGGCCTACTCCTGATGAGTAGGTTTTGTTAAAAATTTATCTGTTGGGCCCTAGTATGGGCGTTAATATTTTGTTTTGAACTCTGGATGCCCCTGCGTGGGCTTAACTGTTGTAATTTTTTTTGCTGCTGGTCCGGGTGGACCAGTAAAAACAATGCTGCTTTGGGGCTGCCTTGGGCAGCCTTTCTTTTAATCGTATGACCCCCGTTGTATGGGGTTTTGCTCTATCTGTTGGTTTCTTGCCGTTTTTCTGGCGTTTTCGTTTGTGTTTTGGCCATCGCTGTTTTGGTGTGCTGGCCTGGTGTTTTGTATACCCATCCCTATACTGGGGTGCCAGGCTTGACTTAGGTTCTCCTGTGATCAGTGCAGATTTCCTCTTTAGGTCAGTCCACTAGGATAAGTAAATTCTGGTCCAGAAAATAAGTAATGAAATTTTTCCTTTTAAAAGACTTAAAATTTGAGAAACGTACCAAGGTTTGAACTCACAAGACCTAGATTATTAAACTCAGGTTTAAAAAATATAAAGGCAAGATATCATTCTAAAACTTAGGTTTATAAAAAAAAATATAAAGGCAAGACAAGATTTTGAGCTGAACCAGAGTAAACTTTATACATAGTAGAACCTGAGTCTAAGGGAGCTGCTCTGGTCTGGTGGAGGCACCTTTAGACGATATACTTTTTTAAGTGAAGTATATTCCATGATCTGGGTATCATTTCCCCTTCCATTGTCATTAGTCTGTAGGCTCCATTACCAACTATGCTCTCAACTTGGTATGGGCCCTCCCAGTTGTAGGCAAATTTTCCAGCTTGTCGGTTTTTGGTGTTCTGGAACACCTTTCTCAGGACCAGATCTCCTACTTGCAGGGTTCTGATCCTGACATTTTTGTTGTAGCTCCGAGCCACCATCTGTTTATATGAGGCCATTCTAACGTACGCGCTGGTCCTGAGTTCATCAACAGTGTCCAGGCTTCTTGTCATTTCTACTTGGTTCTGGTCCTCAGTTATACTCCCGTATCTGTTGTAAAACCCCTCGCGAAAGCGGAAATATAAACATACAAAGTACCAAAAATGCAGCGGAATTAAAACTTTTTAACAAAACTAAACATGCGAGGTGTTTTGGAAATCTAAACATGCGAAAGATAAAACATAAATAAGTATTAAGTACGATACAAAGCAGCCCGGGATAGCATATCCCCACAGGCACAAAATACTGAAACGTAAGTCTAAGGTCTAACTACACGATAAGGTGAAAGTCAACGATGAAGGATCATCGCTCGCTAGCCTCAACGTAACCCCCTGCAAACAGCCTCATGTACCTACACACATACAACATGTGCGCCACAGTCAGTGGGGAGTGACTAGAGTGCTCCTAGCCACCTATTGTCAGTGACACACAACACATAAACATACAATATACTCCAGCATATATAAAACATGTGAAGCATACAAATCTCAATATCTCAACTTTCATAACATCATGCAAATACTTACGCAAGGGCTCTCAACCAACTTCGGAAACTATTTGGAAGGAGAGCCGGTTTCCCTTCCGGTCGCCCGGCCGGGGGGTCTTTCAATCCAAACCATTTACGAAACCGGACTAAGAGTCGTCCAATGCCTTGGACGAACAATACTAAGATAACCAAAATCCGTGACCTAATCCTAGTCACTGACTCACAACAATACACCTCAAATACAAAGGGAAACAGGACTGTAACTTAATCCAAACTACAGTCTCACAACAATACATACCTCATAATACAAAGGGAAACACAGAACTGTAACCTAATCCAAATTACAGCCCTAACACATCATACCCCATAATACAAAGGTAACACAGAACTGTAACCTAATCCAAATTACAGTCCTAACACATCATACCCCATAATACAAAGGTAACACAGAACCGTAACCTAATCCAAATTACAGTCCTAACACATCATACCCCATAATACAAAGGTAACACAGAACCGTAACCTAATCCAAATTACAGTCCTAACACATCATACCCCATAATACAAAGGTAACACAGAACCGTAACCTAATCCAAATTACAGTCCTAACACATCATACCCCATAATACAAAGGTAACACAGAACTATAACCTAATCCAAATTACAGTCCTACAACTTCATTACTGAACATACTCAATTCATAACCAATCATGCAAGCGACGTATACTCAAACCAACACTTAATTGACCCCGAGAATTAAGCCGAGGGAGAGCCGGTTTCCCTTTCGGTTGCCCGACCGGGGGGTCTCTATCCTCACTCTATTCCCGAACCCATTATAGTGTCGCCCGAACCTCGGGGACTCCAAACATGCATACGAAGCATACGGAAAAAGAATCAACGCAATCCGACATGTGAATCAAAAGTTATAAGCAATTTATTATGCATCAGGGGCTCTCAGTCGGTCAGCACAGGCTGCCGGTTGGCCGGCTGAGAGTCATTTACTCTCAATTTCACACTTCAAAACACCAAGAAGGGGCTCTCAGCCGGCTGACCGGCTGCCGGCCGACCGGCTGAGGGTCCTTCCTCAGTGTTCTTCAAAATCCACCTACGAGACTCTCAGCCGGTTGACCGGCCGCCGGTCAACCAACCGGCTGGGAGTCCCTGTTCCCAAAATCGCACATTTCGACAATAGAAATCGTTCCCAATCCATTACCAATCCTTCCTATACATGTTTCTAAGTAATAATTCGACATTCCCAGCATGTTTACCACGTCAAATACACATAAAAACATGTATACAAACAATCATTTCGTGTCTTAACAACAAAATCACAAATTAAACCGGTCTTAACATGTATACTCTTAAATTCACTTTCTTATCAAATTCTTCCTCAAATCTTCACCAAAATCAGTTTATAAGACATTATAAGAACATTAAAGAACTTAAGACTAAACTAACATTCATCAAACACAACCAAAATCACATAAAGTGCTAATTTAGACAAAAGGCCGAGTTTCTCATTATCGTCACCTTTACTCCGCGAATGCTCCGGTTTATTCTTCAAGGATCACGAGTTCTTCCTCCGGATTGTTGTTAGCTCCACCTTCAAGCACAAAAACAAGGATTAAAGTGATAATTTCGTGATTAAGGCAAAACAGCCCCGAAATGAAGTTTCACGAAATTGAAATTGAAAGTGATGGGAAGATCATAAATCTCGCGAGGATTCCGAATATGTAACTTTTACCTTGATACGAGTTCGGGAAGGCCTCGAGATGATGATTTAAAGCTTGAGAAATGAGATGAAAATGGTGTTGGAGTTTGTCAGTAAAATGAAATGAAATGGGGGAGGTTTATGTCGATGGAGGCTTTAAGGTAGGGTTTTAAGTTGTCCTTTCACCTTTATTGAGTCGGGTTTCCTTTATATAAGCGAAACGGAAAAAGTGAAGCGGTTTGATGTAAAATGAACAAGGCATTCCAAGCTTAAACGATTTTTAAGGCGGACTTAACGGAAATCTTAAAAATATAAATTACGATTATTATTAAATTATTATTAAATTCCGTAAATTACTTTATTTTAATAAAATAGTCCTTTACGAAAATACGGGCTGTTACAATCACCCCATCTTTCAAAAAGTTTCGTCCTCGAAACTTGAAAGTAGTAACAAGGACAAAGTTAGCAGATCAAAGCTTTTACGTAACCTGTTTTACAATCCTAGGTTTCTTTCAAAGATTTCAAACGATTTTTCCAAGGCACAAGTCTTCGTCAATGGACGTTGGGGTTCTCGTTGTACATTCAAGAGCCCGACATTCCAAATTTGAGACAAGTCCCAACATTTAAATATCTTAAAATCAAAATTTAGACCGATCCGGTGTCGGCAAGCATCGTTCAGGTTATCAGACGTCTCCAATAACGAGTTCAATGACGAATCGACGCTGAGATCAATCGAATTGCAAGGCAAGTAACTCTTTAAAACCAGGTTTCTTGAAAAATTATCACCAAAACTTATCAGGGTTGAAAGATCATCCACTTCTTTTAACCGAAATCCTTTCAAAAACACACTTACTTTTCAAAAATTTCAGAAAGAGCAAAGTTTGCGAAATCTTACGAGTTGCAATTGATCGAAAGGAAGGTAGCTTGGCGAATTTACAGGTGCACAAACAAGAATCGGTGCACGGGAGAGATTAAGATTTAGAGCAAGTGATAAGACCTTGGGGTCTTAGAAGAAGATAGGAGAGAAAGGTCACAGATGAAAACGTACCAGTGACCAACTGAGGGCAAGTCTCTGCAGTAGCTCTGCTCATCACGTACACAGTACCCTTGGTCTTCGGCTTTCGAACAGCACCAGCAGCAGTGGCAGTCCTCCCAACAACAGTCTTCTTCTCCGGACACTCGTAGAAGCGATGCCCAGGCTTCTTGCAGGTATAGCACAAGTAGGGGTCACCGTTGCAGTTAACACCAGGATGAAGGGCCTTGTGACACTTGAAACACTTCAAGGAAGGGTCAGGTGCAGGGCGGGGATCCATGGTCTTGGAGGAACCAATCTTCTGGAATTTTTCAGGTTGAACTTCTGGAGAATCAGGTAAAGGATCAAGGGGTCTCTTCCCAAGAGAGCGAGCCTGAGGGGGACTGAGAGCAGAAGAAGCTCTAACCTCAGCATCTATGGCCTTAATTGAATTCTCAGCCCAAATAGCATCATCGTACACCTCTACGAAAGAAGTAGAATCTCTGCGAATCAAACTCTCGATGCGGGCACCTAGCTTTCCTTTGTAGAAGTAGACTCTCTCGGATTCATCCCTTACGAACCGAGAAGCAAAGTGAGCCAACTGATTAAACTTGTCCGTGAACTCCTGCACTGTCATGTCTCCTTGTTTGAAATCCATGAATTCTTTGAGTCGCTGTGATCTGAGCTCCTTAGGGTAAAACCTCATCTCGAGCTTTTCCTTGAAAGCCTCCCAATCGAACAAAGGATCAAGAGAGAAAGTAGGTCCAGTCAATGCCCACCACCTATCGGCCTCAAGGGTCAGAAAGTGAGTGGCTAGCCGCACTCTATCCTCTCTACCTACCGCATACAGGGTGAAGCTCTTTTCCATCTCTCTGAACCACTCGGTAAGGGCTACTGGGTCAACCTCACCACCATAAGTCTTCACATGGCTACGGGACATCTGCGAAGCTATCCATGAGAAACTACCAGGACGATTAGCCTCGTTGCCTGGCGGAGGAGGAGGGGGAACATTCCCTGCTTGCTGTCTCTGAGTTTCGAGCAAGTGATGAATTGCTTGCAATATAATGTTCTCAGCCGCCGTGGTTCTCACCATCCTTCAAAAGAGAAAACAGTATTACCCTAACGATTAGCAAGTACAAACAGTCTACCACTTGTCCTTAAGTCTACCCAAATCTCTCATTCATTATTTGATGTTATAGGTCAAGTTAAGTTTGGGGATTACATGAGTGCGTCGGGAGCGATAACGCTCTGATACCAACTGTAAAACCCCTCGCGAAAGCGGAAATATAAACATACAAAGTACCAAAAATGCAGCGGAATTAAAACTTTTTAACAAAACTAAACATGCGAGGTGTTTTGGAAATCTAAACATGCGAAAGATAAAACATAAATAAGTATTAAGTACGATACAAAGCAGCCCGGGATAGCATATCCCCACAGGCACAAAATACTGAAACGTAAGTCTAAGGTCTAGCTACACGATAAGGTGAAAGTCAACGATGAAGGATCATCGCTCGCTAGCCTCAACGTAACCCCCTGCAAACAGCCTCATGTACCTACACACATACAACATGTGCGCCACAGTCAGTGGGGAGTGACTAGAGTGCTCCTAGCCACCTATTGTCAGTGACACACAACACATAAACATACAATATACTCCAGCATATATAAAACATGTGAAGCATACAAATCTCAATATCTCAACTTTCATAACATCATGCAAATACTTACGCAAGGGCTCTCAACCAACTTCGGAAACTATTTGGAAGGAGAGCCGGTTTCCCTTCCGGTCGCCCGGCCGGGGGGTCTTTCAATCCAAACCATTTACGAAACCGGACTAAGAGTCGTCCAATGCCTTGGACGAACAATACTAAGATAACCAAAATCCGTGACCTAATCCTAGTCACTGACTCACAACAATACACCTCAAATACAAAGGGAAACAGGACTGTAACTTAATCCAAACTACAGTCTCACAACAATACATACCTCATAATACAAAGGGAAACACAGAACTGTAACCTAATCCAAATTACAGCCCTAACACATCATACCCCATAATACAAAGGTAACACAGAACTGTAACCTAATCCAAATTACAGTCCTAACACATCATACCCCATAATACAAAGGTAACACAGAACCGTAACCTAATCCAAATTACAGTCCTAACACATCATACCCCATAATACAAAGGTAACACAGAACCGTAACCTAATCCAAATTACAGTCCTAACACATCATACCCCATAATACAAAGGTAACACAGAACCGTAACCTAATCCAAATTACAGTCCTAACACATCATACCCCATAATACAAAGGTAACACAGAACTATAACCTAATCCAAATTACAGTCCTACAACTTCATTACTGAACATACTCAATTCATAACCAATCATGCAAGCGACGTATACTCAAACCAACACTTAATTGACCCCGAGAATTAAGCCGAGGGAGAGCCGGTTTCCCTTTCGGTTGCCCGACCGGGGGGTCTCTATCCTCACTCTATTCCCGAACCCATTATAGTGTCGCCCGAACCTCGGGGACTCCAAACATGCATACGAAGCATACGGAAAAAGAATCAACGCAATCCGACATGTGAATCAAAAGTTATAAGCAATTTATTATGCATCAGGGGCTCTCAGCCGGTCAGCACAGGCTGCCGGTTGGCCGGCTGAGAGTCATTTACTCTCAATTTCACACTTCAAAACACCAAGAAGGGGCTCTCAGCCGGCTGACCGGCTGCCGGCCGACCGGCTGAGGGTCCTTCCTCAGTGTTCTTCAAAATCCACCTACGAGACTCTCAGCCGGTTGACCGGCCGCCGGTCAACCAACCGGCTGGGAGTCCCTGTTCCCAAAATCGCACATTTCGACAATAGAAATCGTTCCCAATCCATTACCAATCCTTCCTATACATGTTTCTAAGTAATAATTCGACATTCCCAGCATGTTTACCACGTCAAATACACATAAAAACATGTATACAAACAATCATTTCGTGTCTTAACAACAAAATCACAAATTAAACCGGTCTTAACATGTATACTCTTAAATTCACTTTCTTATCAAATTCTTCCTCAAATCTTCACCAAAATCAGTTTATAAGACATTATAAGAACATTAAAGAACTTAAGACTAAACTAACATTCATCAAACACAACCAAAATCACATAAAGTGCTAATTTAGACAAAAGGCCGAGTTTCTCATTATCGTCACCTTTACTCCGCGAATGCTCCGGTTTATTCTTCAAGGATCACGAGTTCTTCCTCCGGATTGTTGTTAGCTCCACCTTCAAGCACAAAAACAAGGATTAAAGTGATAATTTCGTGATTAAGGCAAAACAGCCCCGAAATGAAGTTTCACGAAATTGAAATTGAAAGTGATGGGAAGATCATAAATCTCGCGAGGATTCCGAATATGTAACTTTTACCTTGATACGAGTTCGGGAAGGCCTCGAGATGATGATTTAAAGCTTGAGAAATGAGATGAAAATGGTGTTGGAGTTTGTCAGTAAAATGAAATGAAATGGGGGAGGTTTATGTCGATGGAGGCTTTAAGGTAGGGTTTTAAGTTGTCCTTTCACCTTTATTGAGTCGGGTTTCCTTTATATAAGCGAAACGGAAAAAGTGAAGCGGTTTGATGTAAAATGAACAAGGCATTCCAAGCTTAAACGATTTTTAAGGCGGACTTAACGGAAATCTTAAAAATATAAATTACGATTATTATTAAATTATTATTAAATTCCGTAAATTACTTTATTTTAATAAAATAGTCCTTTACGAAAATACGGGCTGTTACAATCACCCCATCTTTCAAAAAGTTTCGTCCTCGAAACTTGAAAGCAGTAACAAGGACAAAGTTAGCAGATCAAAGCTTTTACGTAACCTGTTTTACAATCCTAGGTTTCTTTCAAAGATTTCAAACGATTTTTCCAAGGCACAAGTCTTCGTCAATGGACGTTGGGGTTCTCGTTGTACATTCAAGAGCCCGACATTCCAAATTTGAGACAAGTCCCAACATTTAAATATCTTAAAATCAAAATTTAGACCGATCCGGTGTCGGCAAGCATCGTTCAGGTTATCAGACGTCTCCAATAACGAGTTCAATGACGAATCGACGCTGAGATCAATCGAATTGCAAGGCAAGTAACTCTTTAAAACCAGGTTTCTTGAAAAATTATCACCAAAACTTATCAGGGTTGAAAGATCATCCACTTCTTTTAACCGAAATCCTTTCAAAAACACACTTACTTTTCAAAAATTTCAGAAAGAGCAAAGTTTGCGAAATCTTACGAGTTGCAATTGATCGAAAGGAAGGTAGCTTGGCGAATTTACAGGTGCACAAACAAGAATCGGTGCACGGGAGAGATTAAGATTTAGAGCAAGTGATAAGACCTTGGGGTCTTAGAAGAAGATAGGAGAGAAAGGTCACAGATGAAAACGTACCAGTGACCAACTGAGGGCAAGTCTCTGCAGTAGCTCTGCTCATCACGTACACAGTACCCTTGGTCTTCGGCTTTCGAACAGCACCAGCAGCAGTGGCAGTCCTCCCAACAACAGTCTTCTTCTCCGGACACTCGTAGAAGCGATGCCCAGGCTTCTTGCAGGTATAGCACAAGTAGGGGTCACCGTTGCAGTTAACACCAGGATGAAGGGCCTTGTGACACTTGAAACACTTCAAGGAAGGGTCAGGTGCAGGGCGGGGATCCATGGTCTTGGAGGAACCAATCTTCTGGAATTTTTCAGGTTGAACTTCTGGAGAATCAGGTAAAGGATCAAGGGGTCTCTTCCCAAGAGAGCGAGCCTGAGGGGGACTGAGAGCAGAAGAAGCTCTAACCTCAGCATCTATGGCCTTAATTGAATTCTCAGCCCAAATAGCATCATCGTACACCTCTACGAAAGAAGTAGAATCTCTGCGAATCAAACTCTCGATGCGGGCACCTAGCTTTCCTTTGTAGAAGTAGACTCTCTCGGATTCATCCCTTACGAACCGAGAAGCAAAGTGAGCCAACTGATTAAACTTGTCCGTGAACTCCTGCACTGTCATGTCTCCTTGTTTGAAATCCATGAATTCTTTGAGTCGCTGTGATCTGAGCTCCTTAGGGTAAAACCTCATCTCGAGCTTTTCCTTGAAAGCCTCCCAATCGAACAAAGGATCAAGAGAGAAAGTAGGTCCAGTCAATGCCCACCACCTATCGGCCTCAAGGGTCAGAAAGTGAGTGGCTAGCCGCACTCTATCCTCTCTACCTACCGCATACAGGGTGAAGCTCTTTTCCATCTCTCTGAACCACTCGGTAAGGGCTACTGGGTCAACCTCACCACCATAAGTCTTCACATGGCTACGGGACATCTGCGAAGCTATCCATGAGAAACTACCAGGACGATTAGCCTCGTTGCCTGGCGGAGGAGGAGGGGGAACATTCCCTGCTTGCTGTCTCTGAGTTTCGAGCAAGTGATGAATTGCTTGCAATATAATGTTCTCAGCCGCCGTGGTTCTCACCATCCTTCAAAAGAGAAAACAGTATTACCCTAACGATTAGCAAGTACAAACAGTCTACCACTTGTCCTTAAGTCTACCCAAATCTCTCATTCATTATTTGATGTTATAGGTCAAGTTAAGTTTGGGGATTACATGAGTGCGTCGGGAGCGATAACGCTCTGATACCAACTGTAAAACCCCTCGCGAAAGCGGAAATATAAACATACAAAGTACCAAAAATGCAGCGGAATTAAAACTTTTTAACAAAACTAAACATGCGAGGTGTTTTGGAAATCTAAACATGCGAAAGATAAAACATAAATAAGTATTAAGTACGATACAAAGCAGCCCGGGATAGCATATCCCCACAGGCACAAAATACTGAAACGTAAGTCTAAGGTCTAGCTACACGATAAGGTGAAAGTCAACGATGAAGGATCATCGCTCGCTAGCCTCAACGTAACCCCCTGCAAACAGCCTCATGTACCTACACACATACAACATGTGCGCCACAGTCAGTGGGGAGTGACTAGAGTGCTCCTAGCCACCTATTGTCAGTGACACACAACACATAAACATACAATATACTCCAGCATATATAAAACATGTGAAGCATACAAATCTCAATATCTCAACTTTCATAACATCATGCAAATACTTACGCAAGGGCTCTCAACCAACTTCGGAAACTATTTGGAAGGAGAGCCGGTTTCCCTTCCGGTCGCCCGGCCGGGGGGTCTTTCAATCCAAACCATTTACGAAACCGGACTAAGAGTCGTCCAATGCCTTGGACGAACAATACTAAGATAACCAAAATCCGTGACCTAATCCTAGTCACTGACTCACAACAATACACCTCAAATACAAAGGGAAACAGGACTGTAACTTAATCCAAACTACAGTCTCACAACAATACATACCTCATAATACAAAGGGAAACACAGAACTGTAACCTAATCCAAATTACAGCCCTAACACATCATACCCCATAATACAAAGGTAACACAGAACTGTAACCTAATCCAAATTACAGTCCTAACACATCATACCCCATAATACAAAGGTAACACAGAACCGTAACCTAATCCAAATTACAGTCCTAACACATCATACCCCATAATACAAAGGTAACACAGAACCGTAACCTAATCCAAATTACAGTCCTAACACATCATACCCCATAATACAAAGATAACACAGAACCGTAACCTAATCCAAATTACAGTCCTAACACATCATACCCCATAATACAAAGGTAACACAGAACTATAACCTAATCCAAATTACAGTCCTACAACTTCATTACTGAACATACTCAATTCATAACCAATCATGCAAGCGACGTATACTCAAACCAACACTTAATTGACCCCGAGAATTAAGCCGAGGGAGAGCCGGTTTCCCTTTCGGTTGCCCGACCGGGGGGTCTCTATCCTCACTCTATTCCCGAACCCATTATAGTGTCGCCCGAACCTCGGGGACTCCAAACATGCATACGAAGCATACGGAAAAAGAATCAACGCAATCCGACATGTGAATCAAAAGTTATAAGCAATTTATTATGCATCAGGGGCTCTCAGCCGGTCAACACAGGCTGCCGGTTGGCCGGCTGAGAGTCATTTACTCTCAATTTCACACTTCAAAACACCAAGAAGGGGCTCTCAGCCGGCTGACCGGCTGCCGGCCGACCGGCTGAGGGTCCTTCCTCAGTGTTCTTCAAAATCCACCTACGAGACTCTCAGCCGGTTGACCGGCCGCCGGTCAACCAACCGGCTGGGAGTCCCTGTTCCCAAAATCGCACATTTCGACAATAGAAATCGTTCCCAATCCATTACCAATCCTTCCTATACATGTTTCTAAGTAATAATTCGACATTCCCAGCATGTTTACCACGTCAAATACACATAAAAACATGTATACAAACAATCATTTCGTGTCTTAACAACAAAATCACAAATTAAACCGGTCTTAACATGTATACTCTTAAATTCACTTTCTTATCAAATTCTTCCTCAAATCTTCACCAAAATCAGTTTATAAGACATTATAAGAACATTAAAGAACTTAAGACTAAACTAACATTCATCAAACACAACCAAAATCACATAAAGTGCTAATTTAGACAAAAGGCCGAGTTTCTCATTATCGTCACCTTTACTCCGCGAATGCTCCGGTTTATTCTTCAAGGATCACGAGTTCTTCCTCCGGATTGTTGTTAGCTCCACCTTCAAGCACAAAAACAAGGATTAAAGTGATAATTTCGTGATTAAGGCAAAACAGCCCCGAAATGAAGTTTCACGAAATTGAAATTGAAAGTGATGGGAAGATCATAAATCTCGCGAGGATTCCGAATATGTAACTTTTACCTTGATACGAGTTCGGGAAGGCCTCGAGATGATGATTTAAAGCTTGAGAAATGAGATGAAAATGGTGTTGGAGTTTGTCAGTAAAATGAAATGAAATGGGGGAGGTTTATGTCGATGGAGGCTTTAAGGTAGGGTTTTAAGTTGTCCTTTCACCTTTATTGAGTCGGGTTTCCTTTATATAAGCGAAACGGAAAAAGTGAAGCGGTTTGATGTAAAATGAACAAGGCATTCCAAGCTTAAACGATTTTTAAGGCGGACTTAACGGAAATCTTAAAAATATAAATTACGATTATTATTAAATTATTATTAAATTCCGTAAATTACTTTATTTTAATAAAATAGTCCTTTACGAAAATACGGGCTGTTACATCTGTGGGTTGGGATTTTGACTTCAGAAGGAATTACTGCTTCTACTCCGAAGACAAGGCTGAAGGGGGTCTGACCTGTTGCTACTTTCGGAGTAGTTCTGTCAGCCCACAGGACCAGAGGAAGTTCCTCTGCCCATTTCCCTCCCATTTCTTGTAGTTTCTCTTTCATATTCTCAATGATGATCTTATTACTAGACTCGGCTTGTCCATTGGACTGGTTGTTCCTGGGGGTAGATTTCTGGAGTGATACATTCCATCCAGCACAAAAAGCCTCGGTTTTCTTCCCAATGAATTGGGAACCATTGTCACATATTATTTCTGAAGGTATGCCAAATCTGGTGAATATATTGCGCTTAATAAAAGAGATGACCTGTGCTTCGGTGGTCTGGGTGAATGATTCTGCTTCGATCCACTTAGAAAAGTAATCTGTCATGGCCAGCATATACATCTTGTTTCCTGGTGCTCTGGGGAGGGGTCCCACAATATCCATCCCCCACTTCATAAAAGGCCATGGGGATATGATCGGGTGTAGAGGCTCTGCTGGTTGGTGATTGACAGATGCGTGCCTTTGACAGACGTCACATTTCCTTACATACTCCTTCGCATCCTTGCGCATTGTGGGCCAGAAGTATCCCATTCTGAGGGCCCTATTGGACAGGCTTCTTCCCCCTGCATGATTTCCACAGTCTCCGCTGTGGAGGTCATGCAAGACTGTCTGCGCCTCAGTCTGGTCCAGGCATCGCAGATATGGCCCTGCTATTGATTTCCGGAACAGGATTCCATCAATCAGCAGGAATTTGGAAGCCTTCATTCTGAAACTGCGCGCTTCTTTCTTACTGCTGGGCTGGATGTCATGCTGCAACCAGTCCAGGTATGGCTTTCGCCAGTCTTGCTCTGACTCCTGGTCTGGGTTGTTGCTGGAGATAGGTAGCTCCTCCTGGTTCGAATCTGGTCCAGGAATGGCTGGTTTGAGGACATGGGTGATTGGAATACTGGCTACGTCGGCTAGCTTGAAGGTTGAGCCTAGGGTGGCCAGTGCATCTGCTTCTGCGTTCTGTTCTCTGGGTACTTGCTGGATGCAGAATTCCTCGAATCTGTTGATTAACTCCTTTGCTACATACAAGTAGGCCACCATTGTGGGGTCTCTTGCTTCGTATGCTCCATTGACATGTTCACAATTAGTTGTGAATCGCTGTATACATTAACATGGTTGATTCTCATGTCCAGGGCTAGTTGCGGTCCCAGGACTAGGGCTTCATACTCAGCCACATTATTTGTGGTCTTGAACTCACATCGGACTGCTTGGGTGATTAGATCCCCTTCTGGCGATCGGAGGATCAACCCAACTCCGGACCCTCTGGCGTTTGAAGCTCCATCTACTCGTAACTCCCAGGTGCCTGGTTTGGCACCCTGGTGTAGGTGCAGGATTTCCTGCTCTGCTTGGGTCTGGAGTGTCGGGCTGAAATCGGAGACAAAGTCTGCAAGGGCTTGCGACTTTATGGCTGTGCGTGGTTCAAACTGGAGATCATAGCCACTGAGGTGCACATACCACTTAGCCATTCGTCCTGATAATTCTGGCTTTCTCATAGCCGTCTTGAGTGGGTGATTGGTAACCACTGAGATGGTATGAGACTCAAAGTACGGGCGCAGCTTATAGGATGATGTGACCAATGCCAATACTAGTTTCTCAAGTGAGGTATACCTTGCTTCTGCCGGCAGCAATGATTTGCTGACGTAATACACCGGGTGCTGGGCCCCTTCGTGCTGTCGGACCAGAACTGCACTTACTGCTGCTTCGGTTACTGAGAGGTACAGGAGCAGGACCTCCCCCTGCTCTGGCTTGGATAGCAGGGGTGGGCTGCTTAGGTACCGCTTCAATTCATGGAATGCCTTTTCGTGCTATGGTGTCCAGTCAAACTTCTGGCTTTTTCTAAGAATATCATAGAATAATTTGCATCGGTCTGAGGATCTGGAGATAAACCTGCTCAGGGCGGCTACTCTTCCCGTCAGACGCTGTACATCTTTGGGCTTCTGGGGCGATTCCAGTTGCAGAACTGCTTTGATTTGTTCTGTGCTGGCTTCTATCCCCCTCTGTGTTACCATATACCCCAGGAATTTCCCACTGGAAACTCCTAAGGTACACTTAGCTGGATTTAGCTTCATTTTGTACTTCCGGAGAGTGTTGAATGTTCCTCCCAGGTGCTGGGTGTGGTCTGCTGATTGCTTGGATTTGACCACCATATCGTCTATGTAGACTTCCATATTGCGTCCTATCTGGTCTTTGAACATCATATTGACGAGCCGCTGGTATGTGGAACCAGCATTCTTAAGACCGAAGGGCATTACGTTGTAGCAGTAGATGCCTCTTTCGGACCTGAATGTTGTCTTCTCCTGGTCTGCCGGGTCCATTTTGATCTGGTTGTACCCGCTCCAGGCATCTAGGAAAGTTAACATTTCGTGGCCTGCAGTGGCGTCCACCATAGCATCTATATGTGGCAAGGGGAATGGGTCCTTGGGGCAGGCCTTATTCAGGTCTGTGAAATCCACGCAGACCCTCCACTTGCCATTCTTTTTTGGTACCACCACTACATTAGATAGCCACTCGGGGTACCTGACTTCCCCGATCTTTCCCGCCTCCAGAAGGTTATCCACCTCCTGGTTTATGATCTGATGTCTTTCTGCTGCGAATTTCCTGCGCCTCTGCTGCACTGGTCTGAACCCTGGATCTATGCTGAGCTTGTGTGTTATGATTTCTGGGTCTATACCAATCATATCTTTGTGGGACCAGGCGAAACAGTCCACATTCTTTCTGAGCAGCTGGAGGAGCTGCTGGCGTAGATCTCCAGAGCATTTTGAGCCTATGAACACGGTTCTTTCTGGGTGCTGCTCATCCAGGTGGACCTTATCGATTTCTGCCTGCTGGGGCTCGATGTACTCCTCCTGGATGTGCAGATGCTGTAATTGCTATGCTCTGGCGGCTGGTGGTCTGGTGGTCCTTTTGAGAGCTACTTTGTAACAATCCTTGGCCTCCTCCTAGTCTCCCCGTATCTCCTGAACTCCCCACGGTGTAGGAAATTTCAGGCACTGGTGATACGTTGACGGGATTGCTCGCATTTCGTGGATCCAGGGCCTGCCAAGAATAACATTGTAAGTAGATGGACCATCAATAACTAAGTACCTTACCTGTTTGTTTAGTCCTCCGGCGTAGGTAGGGATGGTGATTTCCCCCAGGGTATGCGCTGTTTCTCCACTGAATCCGACCAGGGGAATAGCTTTCTTTGTCAGGTCCTTCTCGTCAAATCCCATGCTTTTTAGTGCATCCAGCATTAGCAGGTTGACGGAGCTGCCTGTGTCTACCATGACTTTCCTGACCTCACAATTACCAATGTTCAATGTGATAATTAGGGCATCATGGTGCTGCTCTGGTACTGCCTGTGCGTCTGTCTCGTCAAAGGTTACTGCTGGGAGATCCTGCCTTGCTATTCTGCACGATGATTCTGGCTTGTCTCCCTTAGCTGCAGTTACACGCCTCTTGGCCGCTGAATATGTGAGCCCACACAGCTCTGATCCTCCGGTGATGACATTCACAACTCTGTTGCAAGGAGGAGCTGGTGAAGGCTGCACCTGGCTGGCCGCATTGACTCTGGTGGATTTCTCTGGGAGCAGATGGTCTAGGTTGCCTCGGTCATACTGGAATCGAACTTCCTTCCTGAGGGTGTAGCATTCATCGGTGGTATGACCTATGTCATCATGAAATTCACATCTTTTGCTAGCATCACGGCGGTCATTGGGTCGTTCCTCTTTCTTCTTTGGCCACCTGACTCCCTTGAGATCCTTCAGGGCCTTCAGCAGGCCAGCCATCCCGGTGGTAAAGCCATACTCACTGACTTTCGGAGGTGGATCTGCATCGCTTTTACCACCAGTGCTCTCGGACACTTTACTTACTGGCTTGCTATAGGGCTTTGGCCTCTCGCCCCTCTTTTCTACTGGTGCTTTCCTAGACACAGGTTATGTGTCATAGGTACTTCTTCTGGAGGCAGCATCCTCTTCCAGCCTCATGGCCGCAACTGCCTGGGCCTGTACATCAGCAAAGGCGGTGCATGGGTGCATTGTCAACTGCTTGTACAGGTCTGAATCGTGATGTAACCCCCTGCTGAAGGCTTCGATGGCAGTGGGTACATCACAATGTGGAATGGCAACTTTCTCTTTGTTGAATCTGGTAAGGTAATCTCGAGTAGTTTCCTCGAATCCTTGAACAATTCGGTACAGATCACTGGTCTGCATTTCTGGTTTCATGCTGCTAGCAAACTGCTGATTAAAGGCATTAACCAAATCTGCAAAGGAGGAGATGCTGCGATTAGGCAATCCCACAAACCAGTGCAGGGCTGCTCCGGATAGGGTTGACCCAAATCCTTTGCACATGCAAGCCTCCTTAAGTGCTCCAGTTGCAGTTACCACCATCATTTTCTGTTTATACTGATTTATGTGGTCCAGGGGGTCGGCCGTACCATCATATAGTGTCATGGTTGGTGGCACAAACCCCTTGGGTACATTGATCAGGGCGATATTATCAATGAATGGTAAATCTGCGTAGCTGTCCTGGGAAGCTTTCTCCATGGGCCTTGGCATGCCAGGTATCTTGGTGATCATGTCTTTCAACTCCTGGTAGCGCTGGTCTGAGAGACTGCCTACTCCAGGGAATGGATTGACTGGCGGAGGGAGGAAGCCTGGAGGGGCTCCTCCCCAGGGACCTGAGGTCGGGTTGACTGGCGGAGGGAAGAAGCCTGGAGGGGCTCCTCCCCAAGGGCCTGCGGCTGGTTGATTGGCTGCTACGGATGAACTGAAGCCTGGTCCTGGATGCCAACCAACTGCTGACTGCGCCGGTGCTCCTCCTTGCCACCCTCCAACGCTGGGCTGGTTCACGAGTGCTGCTCCTACTGAGATCTCTGGCGTTCGTCCGATGGTAGGCTGCGGAGGGGTACCTGAAAAAATCAAAGGGTCAGTCCCAGGGGAAAACAAGGTGTAGGATTACCTGCAGGCTGAACTGGTCTGGACTGCGGTGCTCCGAACACAGACGAGTCCAAATCCAGTATTTCTGGGCCACTGCTCGGGGTGGTGACACCTAGATCCGGCCTGGTGACGATCTCCTGGGGAATTGGCCGGTTCAACCCCGCTCTCCCGAAGGGATTGAAGGTCTGGCCAGGCCCTGGCTGCAACATTCTGAACGGCTGCTCTGGGCGTGCAACTGCGGCGATCTGCTCTCTCAGGTCCATGTTGTCCTTCTTCAGGTCCTCTATGGCCTCCTGCAGAGCACTCATTCCCTGAACCACCATCTGCATCGGATCTATACGGGGAGCCTGCGGCTGCTGGCCTACTCCGGGCGTCTGGGTTTCTCCACTTCTGCTGGGGCTGCTCTCTCTGCTCTGCCTTGGGAAAGCAGGCACAGGGGGTGATTTGGGAACCTGAGGAGATTTGCTGGATGGGGCCACAACCCTTGGGGCTGTGGTCTGGCTTACGACCAGGGGTGGTCCCGCGAGACCAGCAGGTACAGTAGGGTTGGTCCCACTGGACTGGACTGGCATGCTCTGGGAACTGGAAGGGTTAGCTCTGGTCCCAGACATGTTCTTTGTGACGAAATGACGGTTTTATATATTGGAATGCGCACTATGCCCCACGGTGGGCGCCAAATTGTTTTGGTAAAATTTCTACCGGGTCGGGTTTTTGTGATGTGGGTCAAAGTGTCAACCAATATAGAGATCAAAGCAAAAAATGAATACGAAAATTAACAAAGCGAAATGATGACACAAGAGATTTTGGTGACGCGGAAAAACCCAATGAGGGAAACAACCGCGGGGGAAAACGGAATCCCACCAATATTTTACTATAATCAAGTGATTTCACTGTTTTGTATGAGCACAAGTGTTTGCGTAAGTAGAGAGTTTTACAACGTATGAACTCAGTCCCCCAAATGAATGCCTTTGTTTCTTTTTTATAGCCGCGAGTTACTTGTTCAACTGATTTTCTGGTGCTGGAATGTGGGAGGGGATATAGGGGAATATCCCTTTAGGGTTTTGACCCATTCCCTTTCTCCAACAGCTCTTTTTTCTGCTCTGGTCTTTATCTGGTCTGCGTCTGGTCTGCGTCTGGTGGTGGGCTGCTTATTTATTCATCCTTGGGCCCAACAGTGAGATGTAAATTTTGGGCTAAACATATATCTGTTTATTTTTTTCAAACAAAAAAAACATTAAGTTTGGCCTTTTTCCTTTAAAAAAAAAAAGTAGTAAACTTTTGATTATATTCTTAGACCATCGGTTTATTACTTGTGCGTGGCTCATGTGTTTAGTTCTCACCTTTTTACCAAAAAGGGACGGTAACTACATGTACTCCTATTAAACTTCTTCACAATTTCACATGTAGAAACTGATCAATTAAATTAACTCTATTCGTTATTAACTCTAGGAAATTTCTTTTTTAATTGCTGATATTAGGATCGAATTTTTTCTTTTATATAAATTTCTCTTATTAATAATGGGGTTTTCTACGTGGTACCCTTGTAATTATTCGAATTTTACGTAATACCTCTCCCTTTTTAAAAATATCAGGAATACTCCTAAATTTAATGAAAATATCTTAAAATACTCAAACTTCTCTAATTCGTCTTTTTTAAATGTTTAGTTTATACATTTTTGATTGATTTTTCGACAATAATTTGTCAAGTCATTAACCACGGGCGTCTCGTAATATGTGTAAATCTGAAACGATACACAGTAAAGCACAATTTTAACAATTTATGATAATACTTATTTCTTTTAAGAATTTTTTTTAAAAAAAATAAGCAAATAATATTTTCTTAACTGATATTTATATATGAAAATGGTTAAAGAGAATAAAACTCTTTGAAAGATATTTTATAATAGGGTAATAAAGAAAATTATGAAAAGTCGAAAATAGCATGACAATATATATAACATTTGAAACTACAAGAAAAGTCTTATCAATTACCAATGAACCACTAGACCAGATTCTATTAGTGATAATATGTATAACGTTTACGGTATATATTCTCTAAGCCCAAGTAAACGAGGCCCCAAAAATTGGAGCCTCAGTTCTTGGGCTCAGCCTGCACCGGCTCATAGCCGCTCCTGTCATTAACATAAACATAGTTTATTCAATCGTAAACATATTTTCATTACATAATTTAACTGATTAAAAACGTATTTTTAGTAGATTGAGTATTTTAGGAACATTTTACTAACTTTAAGGGTATTATTAATATTTTCAAAAATGTAAAGTTACCGCGTAAAATTCGAAAAAAATACGATAGTATCAGTGTACCACGTAGAAAAACCCTTTAATAATTAATACTCCACATAATTTACATGTATAGGCCTAAGAAGGATATTTTCAGTGAGCTTTTGGATAAGGTTAAAAAACGGCTCGCCTCTTGGAACGGTATCTTTCTCTCGTCTGCGGGTAGGCTTACTTTGATCTCCTCTGTTCTGTCCACCTTATCTAATTATGTTCTATCGGTATATAAGATACCGGTAAGTGTGACAAGGAAAATTGATGCGCTTTTGTCACAATTCTGGTGGGCTGGAGTGAGATCAGGGAAGACTATTCATTGGACGAGTAGACTGTTTACTAGTTTACCGAAGTCGGAGGGGGGGCTTGGAATCAGGAACATTGCTTGCATGAATAAAGCTTTGCTTGGGAAAGTCGCTTGGAAAGTTATCTCAGATAGGGACTCTATGCTTAGTAGAGTTTTTTTCCACAAGCTGTTCAGAAAGGACTCTTTACCGGTTCTGGAGAATCTAAAACCTGATTATAACTGTTCTTGGGGTCGGAGAAGTATTCGTTTGGGTATGGATCTTATTCTTCCGTGTATTGGTTGGAAATTTTGGTCTAAGTCTTCTCTTAATGTTTGGGAGACCCGTTGGGTTGACGGGGATATCCCAAAGCACCCTGTTTGTGAGGGTTTTCCTATTCCGACTCATATTAAGGAGTTAACTATCGCCGAGTTAATTTTGCCGGACATGAGTTGGAATAAGGATTTGGTGTGGAATCTTTTTGAGGAAGAATGGGCGCTTAAAATTCTCGCCATGCCTATCTGTACCTATCTTAATAAGGACACTATCTTTTGGAAACATTGTCACGACGGTATTTATTCGGTCAAATCTGGTTATGGGAGCTGTTTCTATGATCTCTTTGGTAAATGCTCTACTGATAAGGATAGTTCGAGGATGTCACAAAGATCAAAGTCTTTTTGTAAAAAAAGGCTTTGGTATCTTCCGGGACCAAGTAAATGGAAGACTTTCTTATGGCGTATCCTTTCTGGGGCCCTTCCAGTGGGGAGTGAATTTGTTAAAAGGGGTATCGACTTTATTTCTTCGTGCTCTTTGTGTTCCAGATCAGATTTGTTGGAATCGGTGGAACATTTATTTCGAGACTGTGATGTGACTAAAAGGATCTGGGCGTCCTCGCCTCTGGGCATTAGAACTGATTCCTCTAACCATATTCCGCTGGATATTTGGATTCTAAACTGGATGTCTTTCTTTTCTTCGAAGCCTGATGCTGATGAGAAAATTATTCTTTTCCTTTCCACGCTGTGGTCTATCTAGCGTGGCAGAAATGATATCATTTTCAATGGTAAGTTGTTTTTAGGTACGGAGTTGTTTAAGTTTATTACTGACTTGGCAGGAAATGCGCTGGCTGCTGAGGTTTCGAAGAAGGCCCTTAATGAAGGTTTTGGATATGGGAATGTAAATCCAATTCTTGATAATTTAAGGAACTACATGCCTTGCTTTTTTATTGGTAATAATGTTTCGTGTAGTACCTTCAGGGTCAAGGTGGATGCAGGTTGGGATGTGACACTTCATGCTTCAGCTGGTTGGGTGGTGTATGATCCGGGGGGAGGGGTTTTGGGTTGCTTTGGGGAAAGCTTTCTTGCTGAATCCGCCATCCAAGCAGAAACCTGGGCTATCAGGCGTGTGCTGAACTGGGCTGTCTCTGAAGATATTAAGCACTTGGAGATCCTGTCCGACTGTCTCCAAAGTCTTATCCAGATTTTCGGACTTGCAAGACCTTTCCATTCTGTCAAGGGACTTATCGAAGACATTGAAGCCATTTCCTTTAGTTTTCATTGTTTAAGCTTTAGTTTTATTCCTAGGCATTTGAACCAGGTGGCTCATAATCTGGCTAAAAATGTCGTGTCTGTGGTTTAAGTTTTTTACTGCTGTCAAAAAAAAAAAAAAAAAAAAAAAAAAAAAAAAAAAAAAAAAATCTCTTCGTGAGTGTACCGCACCAAAGATTACTGAGGCCCTGTTCTTTCTGGCTTAATTTAAGCTCCTTTCCATTTTGATAGTTGTATTCCGTTAAGTTTTATTTACATTCAATCAATTATTTTCAATTAATCTCTTTACAAAAGTAACTTTTAATTCAACTAAATTCACTACACCTCAATTCCACTCAATTTAGTTCAATTAAACTCTACTCCAATTTATTCAATTCAGCTCGTTTTAGTCGAAAAGAACAGGACCTGAGTGATGACTATTATCCGTATATAGATATGACAAACCCAGGGGAACGGTCAATTAAACAAATGGATACTTATAGATAACACATTAATTGCATACGAGATTACTTACCTAAATGGTTCTTATCCATGCTAAGACTAATTAGATGTTAGTATGTTACATCCCTTGGTAAAATGGGATTATCATCCTTATCTATCGATCATAACATCGTATGAGTGATCAGGGGCGAATTTAAAAATAATTTTTTAAAAAATAGTGAATTTTCTTCATTTATTTTATACTTATTTTACTATCTCAAATGTAGGATTTTCGAATAAAAAAATATATAATTTTAATTATTTTTCAAAAGTTTGGGATAACGAATGCCACTTTTTGCTACTCGCTAGATTCCGGTTCTTTTCCGTGTGCTAATTTTGAATCAACATATCACAATCCTTATAAATCCTAATAAATACACCCATTTTGCCATCTAATTAATAACCATAAATATCAACTTTTTTCCAAAATATATTCTTAGTCAGAATTATATATAGTGTAGAATAAACAAAAATAAACAACTCCACTTGAAAGTTCAAAAACTCCTCATTTTGTGATTAAAAAAAGATGGCACTCGAAAAGGCTATAGTATTGTCCTTAAGCTTCATGCTTCTTATTGTTGGTATGTCATCTCTATCTTGCTACATACACAAAATAAAATATAAATGCATGAATTTTTATTGCTATTGTTTTTAGATCATTTATATACATTTTACGTTTGCATGTAGGAATTTTATTAGTTTATAATAACCAAAGCTAGTAGTATAAGTTAAGAAGGTACAAACTGGGACTCTTTGTAATAATAAGGGAGGGAGGTAACTAGACCATGGCAAATTGATCTGACCCGTATAATTTGACTCGAATAACCCATTCTATACGTGGCCTAACACTCGAAATATAGGGGTGAGTTAATTTAGGACCCGACTGGAAAAATGATTCAGACCGGACCGGACCATTTGATCTGGACCATGCCCGTACTGAATTAATTTGGTCCGGTCCTTGGTCCTCATTTGTTCAAGTTTCAGTCTTCAGTCTTGTCTGGTCCAACCGGATAACTTAGATCTGGACCGAATGGACCAAATTTCATGATTTTTAAAACTAATCATTTAAATATGATGAATCAAATTGACATTTTATTTTCAAAAGACATAAATTATAGTGTCGCTGATTTTCATAAGAAAAACGTTTTATTAATTATTTGAATGCACTTTATTTAGCGAAATTAAAATGTGAATATCGTATACGAAATAGTAAAAAAACTAGTTTATGTCCATATCGGTCCAAGACCGAATGACAAATATTTCAGGTTTGGTCCGGTCCAAGACCGAAAGTTTTACGTCCGGTTTTCGGTCTACGAAATTTTTATTTTCGGTCTTCGGTTCGGTTGGTTCGATCTTGAACCGATGTTCAGCAAGGGTGTATTGGGCCGAACTGAGAACCCCGGACCCGTACCCAAATTTCCGACCCGAATGTATATTTTTGGACACCCGATCATTTCCGCTAAATAACTTAATAATTACCAATCCGAAAATGACCAGAATCAGAATTGATTCATATTTGCCCCACCTTAATTTTATTAGACCCAAAATGATCAGATCTGAACCGATTCGATTTAATCAGCCAGTTGATCAAGTTTATAGGTAATAGGAACCCTTGCAATTTGCAAATGTGAGAATCAAACCTCATTAGCGCGCGGGGAAAGGTGATAGGTTAAAAAAATTAGCTTTTATTGACGGTTTAAAAACGTGTTGGTTGTTTTGATTTAGCTTTGAAATCTAACGGCATCTAAATCTATTCTTAACCATTTGGACCAATGTCTTAATAAATATTGTTGAAGCTCGTATACAAGGGCATAAGGCCGATCTTGAACAATCAATAATGTTAGCATGGATCCTAATTATTGGAAATTTGCAACTCATCTCCAATGACAAAATATTTGTGTATTATTATTACAGGGACAAATTCAATTAATTTCATAATCAAGAACAACTGTCCATACACAATATGGCCAGGGACTTTAACAGGAAGTGGGCCTGCTTTACCATCAACTGGGTTTGAGTTACCCCAAGGTGCCTCATACACCCTTGCGGCCCAACCATCTTGGTCAGGTCGCATTTGGGCTCGAAGTCAGTGCGCCGTGAATGGTGGAAGGTTTGTTTGTGGCTCAGCCGATTGTGGCTCGGGTCAAGTTGCTTGCAATGGGGCCGGTGCTATTCCACCCGCCACTTTGGCCGAGTTCACCCTTAATGGGAATGGTAATATGGATTTCTTTGATATCAGCCTTGTTGATGGGTTCAATCTCCCCGTCAGAGTCACGCCACAAGGTCAGTATAATGTTACTCAACCTCAGGATTATAATTCTCGCCAAACTAACCCGACTTGAATTGACTCCGTTGATACAAGCCTCCTTAAATTTTGTTGGCCCAAACCACTTCTTACTCCTTTTTAATGAGTCTAAGAGTAATCCATTAGACTCAAACGCAAAACATACCCAAAAGGCCAAAATTACCTAGATTTGAATAGACCAAATCGAAAAAGAACCAGCATTTTCTTAAGACGGTCTTAACTTAACACTGAATAATGTTAATATTTTATAATAAAAAGTGACCATTTTTACTAATGAAATGTTATAACTAGAATTGTCATTTCTTAACAATAACCATCTTGGTAACATTTTATCCGGAAATATATACTTTTAATTATAGACACACAAAAATCCGTCTGAACTGAGAATATACCAAATGACATTGATCCTAATATTTTTCCTGAGAACTGAATAAATATCCTTGATTCCTTCCAAGCAGGTTGTAGCTCTACAGCATGCCCATCCGACGTGAACAGGGTATGCCCACCAGAGTTGTCGATTAAAGATGCTCGCGGAGGAGTAATAGGATGTAAAAGCGCATGCTTAGCCTTCAACCAGCCACAATACTGCTGCACCGGCGCGTACAGCACACCCCAAACTTGCCCTCCTACTAATTACTCAAAGTTTTTTAAGGCACAATGTCCTCAAGCTTACAGTTATGCTTATGATGATAGTAGTAGTACTTTCACTTGTCGTAGCGGCTCTACTGACTATGTTGTCACATTTTGCCCTTGATTCAATTCTACTTCCTACCCTAATGTAATTGAAGAATGAATGAATGAATAAATGAATGATAGTAAGTTATGAATCAAATTATATTTGATAATGTTCCAAAACTACTGTAGTATGCAATAATACTACTAGTTGTTTTGGTTTATGCTGAAAGTAATGTTATTGGCTAATGGCTACCTCAATTCACAAGTCATGTACCAAATACAAATAAATTTCTTAAAAAACAGTTTTTTAAGGGATTGCTTATAAAATTTAGAGGCCTTGTTCCAAATTTTATTTTGGACCCCAAAAATTGATGTTTATGATATTTGTAAAAGAAATTTCAGTATTATTTATACACTTTTATTCCATTTTTATCATTCCTGCCTTTCTTTTTGGGATAATATAGAGATAAGTTCAAAAGTAATTGATGATCGCGAATAAATTAATTGCTATGAAAGCTGTAGTAGCTACTTTAGCGAGGCCAATTCTAAATATCCGCTTATTTTACTTAAATTTAGAAAGAGACTATGAATTTGAAATATATTTAAAGCAAAACAAAAGGATAGTCGACGGGCAATCACAACTCACAAGGGCCCTGATTCAAAGGACTGGACAAAAATCTTAAGGGTCACACCCGGCTCTGAGTCTCTTAATAAATTTATTGGAAAACCTATTATAAATTGATGGGAAAAATAATTCTAAAAGTAATATAAATGGGGCGTACACTATTAAGTGAGGTACTAATAAAAATTGTTATAATCTAGGTACTACCAAAACGGATACGGACACGGACACGGACATGACATGGACACGGGACACGGCACCCCATGAAATTTAGGATACGGGACACGTCATTTAAATATAATAAAATATATATTTTAAGGTTATAAATAACGTAAAATTTTATTTTTATCATGTAATTGAAGCTAAATCTAAACATCTAAACGTATAATTCGACCTTTACTATAACTAATTCTCATTTTTCCACCCAAACTCATCTTCTAATCGAACTTTTTAAAAATTTTATTCTTCGTCTAACCTAGAATATGCTTAGCTATGTGTCCAACGAGTGTCGGGTTTCCGAGTGTCGGACTCGATGTCGGACACGGTGTCGGACACGGGACAACTAAATAGGAGAAGTGTTAGTGCTACCTAGGTTATAATACATGACAAATAGTATAATTATTATGAAGATATGTACCAAATTAAAATAGACGAGTTGAGTCACATCATTATTACTATAAAAGAATCTTGTAACTTATCTTCTGGCACGATGTGGTAACAGCATTAAGCCTCACCTAGGTTGCACGAAAACGGACACGGACACGGACACGACACGGACACGGGACACAGCACTCCGATTTTTTTAGGACACGGGACACGGCAAAAAAGTCAATATACATATTAAAATAAAGGGAATTTAAATTTCATTACAACCAACATATAAACTTTGGTCATTTAAAGGTAATAAAGTCATAAAATGACAACCAATATTAATATCTTATACGTCAAAATTAAATATATTTTATAAAATAGGGTTCAAAATTAGAAACACCGTCAAGTATCATTAACCGATGCACTGTCAAAACAAGTACGTAACATAGAAACTAATACCAAAACAAGTTTGACAACAATTAGTGCAGTACAACAATTAGGCAATAAACAAGGATAACAATGCAATTGCAATATCACGATTGTATTGAATACACCAACTAGCTTAGTTTCCCGTGAAATTACGGGATTTTTCAAACTCTTCATTAATAATTTTTTTCTAGCGTAGATATCTTTTACTGCGTTTTGTAGCAGTTTGATATTCACATTATTTTATAGTAGTGTTTTTTATTATACATATTATTTTGTTATTCTCATTCTCATTATTTTTGTAACCAAATAATATCACTTTTTCTCAACGTCAAAATGACATTTTTGTTAATCGAACTTTATTAAAATGATGATACTCTGTATTAGTAACAAAAATAATATGTAATATTGATTGTAACTTGGATACCTTGATATTTTTCTAGTTTTGGAAATAATGATGATATTTAAGACTTAAAATATTCTTTACCCATTTTCTCTAAACTATTTTAACGTTTAATCAAATAAAAATAAAATAAATGAGGTGGGTAAATAGATTAAATAACATGGATTCTCATATTGAAAATTCAAAATAGAAAAGATATGCTACTAATTAATATTTGTTTCTTTTGGGATAAAATGCAAGTAAATATTAAGAGAATTAATATAAGCAAATTATCAAAAATCGAAAGTATATACCATGTATTTTTGTCATTTTATCGTCAAAGCATCAATAAGAGAACATCAAGTGCATCATATCTCATCTATAAAATATAATTAAAAGGCTACCCTAAAATGACTAATGTACGCCACGTAGACAAAGCCACGTAGGATCCAAAAATGCCACATAAACTCATTGCCACGTAAACGTCTTAATAATTTAATTTATGTAACTCTACTCTACAAATTTACATGAACATTTCATAATTTATGATTAATATTGACATTTTAATTGAACTTTTGTAATAAAACATGTAAATAAATCTCTACAAATTTACATTAACATTTCATAATTTATAATTAATATTGACATTTTAATTGAACTTTTGTAATAAAACATGTAAATAAATGTCATAATTTATAATTAAAATTGACATAATTGAAATTTTGGTACTAGAACATGTTAATAAATTAAAACTCTTCATTTTACTTAACACCCACCATTTTTATTAACACTCCCACCTATTGAATTCATTGTGTCCACCTGGTCTTAAGGTTAATATAAAAATCAAGGAAAAAAGTGTACTAGTTTATCGTCGGCGATTTAATAGCACGTGTTTATATATATGCCAAAATTTGATACCTAAATTTGAAAAGAAATTTAAGAGAAAGAGATTACAAAGAAATAAAAAATCATTTGGAGCGTTGAAGAGATTTGAAGGGTTTAATCACACGCACCTTACCCGAAATTTGCTTGATCGAATTTTGAGTGTGAAAGGGAAGCTAAGGATGTTGATGCCTACAAAAGTGGACTTTTGTCCTGACTCATTTAATTGTGTGTTGAGTTTATCATCTTCACGACCGGTCTTTAAGATAAAGAAGAGATTGCCAAGGGCAAGGCGCTCCATAAAACCTGATCAATATGAAGCGACCCCTATATTGGCTGGTTGCTCAGTATCATGCAGTTATGGTATCGTCTTTTCTCTTCTGCGTTAATGTCTTTGTAGCGTTATAGGCGTCATTCATTACTGTCATGCTTGACCCTTTTTCAATTGATCTATAGTCTGTCTATTCATGTGTGCGTCGTACAGAACAGGTCAAACGGGACTCGAAGTTTTACCGTCTACCTGAATCATTCCCTCTAAAGTACGCTTTTGAGGGTTTTCAACCAATTTGTCTCCTTCATGCTGACGTAAGTCGTCCAAAGTCGCTATAGAAAACTTCTTCATGCTGACGTAAGTCGTCGTAGTTTACTGGGTTTATTGCAAAGATAGATGGGTATGATTATGAATGCAGAAGTTCCAGTTTTTATTAAAACAAATTTGGGTTGTCGCTTCTCTCTTCTACGCTGCTGTGAGGGCAACAACTTTCTTTTTATGATTCTTGTGTGCAAGAGGGCTTTATCCTCAATTATTTATATATTTTTGTTGAAAAACAAAATTTATAAATCAAAATTTCTCGCATCCCGGTCGTTAGTAGAGCTAAATATGTCACTAATTTTCTATTATTTTATTCAAATCAACGTAAATATATTGAGTATTTAGATTATTAATTAATTTATTTCTTTTTGAGTGTAAGTTGCATTGGTGTGGAGTGTTCGTCACATTTTTCAACTCCATTTATTTCTTTGTTCTCATTTAAATCTATCAAGATTTGTGGTGTTGACCTCTTCAAAAGTTAATATTGTTACATCTCTATTTAAGTGGAAGTTTAAGTTAATAAGGATAATATTGTATAAAACAAATTTCATTGTTATGTTGGTTTATTCGCACTATTTACTGAGTTACTTTTTTATAGGGACGATTGATTGGAGAAAGAAGACCATATGTAGAAGTTAGATATTTGGATTGGTTAAAAAACTACATATTGAAGACTAATTGTAAGATTGACGATATTAACATGGATGAGTAACAAATCTTTTTCCAACTGTATTTTTTAATTTTGGTATTTGTTTATTTTTTTCATCATTTTACTTTTGAAAAAATAGCACTCTGCAGCTACTTGCGCCTATTTAGTTTATCGACTTTGATCTTTATGTTAACCTGTTTGTTAGTATACGATCTATATGAATTATTCATGAGCTAATCTTATTATGTGATTTGATATTTTAAAAAGTCCAAATTACTAAAAACATCACACTAAACACAAAATATTCCGTGAAATTCACGGGTTATAAAACTAGTTAGTAATCAAATCACAAGGAATATATAAATTTACCATTTTAACCAACATAATTAAATATATAGATAGTACTATATTCATACGAAACTTCCATTAGTCATATTTGTAATTTGTTGTTAATTCAATATTAGTAAATTCACTACCCATAACTATATTAAAAATATTCGCAAAATAAACTATCACTATTAAAAATATGAGATTAAAAAGTTAAAGTTACAATTTAGTCAAGCTAGGATTTCTTTCACAAATATTTAGCCACAATTCACCGATATTACATTCTATCATCGAGGATCTCAAGTGTTTCATAAGCATTTGACAATGTCTGAGACGAATTATATAATAAAATGTTTGTCAAATTCCGCACTTCCCTTCTATTTCTCTCTTATTTTCTTATTTTTTGTCAATTTTTTCATGTTCACCGCAAAGTAAAGATATAAAAGGTGTTTAAAAATAAATCAATGTAATAATTTGGTGAAAATAAACATTTTTCATTAATTTATTTTTGCTAGGAATGTGCTAGAATTTTTATCAATTCATTTTCTTTTATAGGTGAAATGTTTTCGTAATAGTAGAATATAAAAATTTTAGTACTAAATTATGATTATTAAGTGGAATATAAATATAAGTTTAAATAAGATGAATAATGAGTTTATTGAATACTACTTTGCCTATTCAGTTTTTATTTTTACTTTTTTAAAATAATAAAAAAAAAATTGGTCAAATATATAAATGCAGTGGACCACATGTTATTAATTAACTACTTAATCTAAGGCTTTTTTATGTATTTTGTCCTTTCATTTTTTTTTTACATTTTTTTTAAATAAAAAAAAACGATCTAGCATGTCAATGTAGTGCGCCACGTGTCATTCTAGTATGTCAATGTAGTACGACACGTGTCATTCTAATACTACTCAATCTAGACTTTTTATTTTATTATATAGATTTGATTCAATACACCAATCTGATTCAATACACCCTGGCTGCATACGTTTTTGGTCTAGCCAATCTGCCTCCCCTTCATTTTCTCATAAAAAACCGTAGCATGGAGACAATTTCATTTATAGAAAATAAATGAAACCACCACATTTAACTTCTCCGACCAAAATCATTCTGATTTTATGAAAACTAACCGTGATTCAATACACCAATTTGATTCAAAAGTCATTCTATACACCAATTTGATTTAATTTTCTCACTACACCAACGTCACAACATCAATTTATTTTGAATAATAAATAAAAATTTGATTTCCTTGACTGCGGATCTGCGGCGGGCGGCAAGGATAGGTGGCGGCGGCCGACGAGGGAGGTGAGGAGAGGAATGACGATTTGGGTTTTTTCCTTTCAATTAGGTTTTTGTGTAGAAAATGGGGATGAATTAGATTGGGAACTAAAATTATGGTTTTTTTTGTTGTTATTGTCTTATTGGCCGTGTCCGACACGCCTATCTTTTAAAAAAACGACACGGTTTTTGGAGTGTCTAACACTTAAGGAGTCGTGTCTTGGGCGTGTCCGTGTCCGACACGCCTATCTTTTAAAAGAAACCGACGACACGGTTTTTGGAGTGTCCGACACTTAAGGAGCCGTGTCCTGGGCGTGTCCGTGTCCGACACGTGTCGGACACGCGGAGGCAAAAATTTTGCCGTGTCCGTGCAACGTAGACCCTCACACGCTCTCACATTCTGTTGGGAAATGTGTCCTCAACAATTGTGCGATCACGACAGTGATAAAAATCATTGTCATAAATCTTATGAAATGAATATGCAAGGGACGATCCAATATTGATTTAGTCAACTGACCAACATTAATCGGTAATGATTGGCTGACTAGAGTTTAACATTACTGTCGTATGACGGTGGTAGTCAGTTGATCCCTTTAGGTCACACCTATAGGACAGACCCCTTAAATAATATATTGATTAATTGTATAGGATACAGATTGATCGATATTCTTAAAACCGTATATCAAGAATTCAGAGGTTGAATCTTAAAGTAAGATTTATATTTGAAATTGAAATGTGTCAATTGTCAAATATTAATCGATATTTATGAAATATCGAAACTAGAATGAGAAGGGTTCATGGTTATAGCAAATGTTGTATATCGTATTGACGATTACTGTAATAACCATATTTTGAGACGGTAATTATGAATTACTAAATTAATTTGTTAAATATGATTTAATTAATTTAGAAATAATATTTATTTAATAAATATAATTTTGTAAAATGAAGTCCATTTTACATATTATGGGTGTCGGTTTTGATGGTAGTTTAAAAGGGCTTATTGTTGCTTATCAAACACTCTAAAAACATAATGATGTTTTGTCTTGATGCCTAAGGGAGTAGGCATGCAACCCTAAGATTTTAGGTAAGACAAAAGAGAGCATCTAACCCTTTTACTACCACTACCTCACGCCTCACTCAAGCCCTCTATATAGATGTGATTTTGTTCACATTATTGGCTTTTAATTCTAACCCTTAGCCATTTCTAGTGTAGAAAATTCTAATGCCAAATTTATTCTTCTAGTAAGAAATAAAATTACAACAACCTCTAAAATATTACTTGGATAATATTTGCATTGTACTAATATTGTTATTAGTACACGGTTTCAAGATAACCTAATTCCGTCTCCTAGCTCGGGTTCGGTCTTCGGTGTTTAAGGGTAGGTCTTGGGTGCAACGTAAAGGAGGCAAGCTATTTTGGTTGCTCCGTGGAGGATCGTCCTAGCACTTATTTGGACCGTTTGTAAGGCCCTTTCCGTTATTATTCCGCATATATCATTGCATGCATAAGATCTTGAGTATAAATTAATATGAGATTAATTAAAATGTAAAATAATTAGTAAGACTAGATTATTATGGATAACTAGTATGAATCTCGTTTTCCTTCAAGTGGTATCAGAGCATTAGGTTGCTTGCATGCAACTCGATTTTATACGTTTTTGCGAGAAAATGCGATTTTAATTAAAAACGAAAATGAGTAGTACATATAGGATATGCACGAAAATGTTAATGCATGTATACTTTCTGGTCTTAAAATAGTTTTAAGTCATTTTGATGATTTATGGAATAATATTGTTCAATATTGTAATTAAATTGTTTAATTCATGTTCTTAAATCGGTTAAAAAATGTTTTTATTTGGGAAAAATAGCTAAATAATGTTTCTGGCCATGAATTTTAAATATGTTCTCACATGCATTTAACATATTATGAATATATAATTTTCGAAATTATTTAAGTTTTATGCATGGTTTATGATTTTTAATGGTTAAATAGTCATAAAATGAGTTAAATATGGGATAAATAGTTATATTATGAATTTATCTATAAATTTTTTTGTAGATGTCACATGCAATATTTAAAATATATGATAAATTTTTCAGAAATTTTTCGTTAATATTGCATGAATATTGATTTTTATCGTAAAAATCGTAATATTAGTGACATATTTTAGCTTAAATAGTTTAAGTTCGAATTTGACCATAAAAATTTAATATAGTGTCACATATATTATTTCTAGCATGCATGTGAATTTTGAGCTATTAATCTCAAATATTGCATGAGAAATGATTTTAATCGGTAAAATCGCGTAATATATGACACGATTTATTAAAAACAATAAAGGTTGCTAAAATGGTCCGAAAAATTCACCCATATTATTCATATTATGTATGATTATCAAAATATTTTTATTTAGTGCCAAAAGTTTCTGAAATTTTAAATTTTAATTTTAAAAGTTAAAGTTGAGATTGAGTGTTGGAGGAGTCATAATTATTTTTCAGATCTTAAACAGTGTGCATCTGATTTTTCTTTGCATTTTCAGATACTTTGAGTGTCTAGGAAGATGTAAAAATTATATTGGTATTTTATTTCATAATTTTTGAAATAGTTTTGAATTTTTCGATTATTTTGCATGTACACGACATATTTTACGAAATAAATAAGTATATTTCGAAAATATTTGAATTTTAAGGATCTGAAATTTTAGAAAATTTTCAGTATGTTCAAAATTTTGAATTTTGAATTTTCGAAATTTTTATGACTCGTTTGATTATTTTAATGCTATTTCCCGTAAAACCGATTAAAACCGAACAATATTAAAATAAAGTTAAGTTAATTTTTCGAAATTTGAGTAAGACTAAATTTTGAATCCTAAAATGTGTTAGGAAAATTAACTAAATCATGAATAGTGATTCATAGAGTGATTAGTGATTTTAAAATGTTTAAATCACGTTATTCCATAAAACCGTGTTATTACGAATAACGATATTTAAAACGTGTTTAAATAGGACGATTTGGCTTAGGTTTTGCATTTTACATAAGCATTGCATATTTAATTATTTTTTATGAATGTCATATTTTATTTACGTAATTTTGGAATTATGTAATTTTCTTAGTATGGCCTTAGATTTTAATCGATATTTCCCGTAATGTAAGGGTTTATCGATTCGGTTGTAATTTAATGTGATCTCGTATCACTTTATTTTATTGTTTTATTTTATTTTATAATGTATAAAATAGATAGAAAATTCGTAATTATTTGTAATTCCGGAGATCCTTGAAGACGGTGTCATTTCGGAAAGGAGTTCCGACCAAGACGGAGTTTGCCTTGGGATGCGTGCCGCGTGTGAAGTTCAAGGGACCAAAGGAATTGGTTTCCAAATTTGTAATTTACTTCATTTTCTATTTTAGGAAAGGCCATACTAGGGTTTTATTTATGCTCTTTTAAGTTTATGCTTTCATTTATGCTTATCATGTTTGCATGCATAGCCAAATCGTCATTCAACTCATGCATTTCATCGATCTTATCGACCGTGTCAATCAATTTATCGATAATTCACCGACTTAGTTCACTTAAAGGAGATAGATAATAAATTGACAAGATCTCTTACGTTATTTAAAAATCGAGACATAGCCTTACCAAAAAGTAAAGAACCCGCGAAGGATCTTCTTCATAAGGGAGTACGCTCGGCTAAACCGGGGTGCAAACCTTATTACGTTGGTGAAGTGGGGTAATATGATTACTTATTCTTGAAATTTGGTTGATCTCGACGAAGGTATTCGAGCCACCGTAGTGGAAATAAGTTCGGGCTAAGATAAGAATTAGTGTAATTTTATCGACCGAGAGTTCTAAAAGTAGAATCGATTAAGGTGTTAATCTACCGAGTCATATTAATGAGGGATGTATCGGCTAAACCGTGCCCGAGTTAGTGTGTATTTGGGTCTCGGGATCATTTACTTAATTGGGTAAGAGATCATTAAGTAGATGCATAACTTGTTTAAAATTAACAACTTTATTTATTTATTAATACGATAATTGTGTTTTAATTCCTTTATTTTATTGTAGTTCAATTTCGACTTTCAATCATCAATGGCAAATAACGCTCCACCACTCCCACAACACGTTTCATGGCTTCGATCTTTTATGGATCGTTGCAAGCTTGAGAAGCATGGCGCCAATTTTAAGGATTGGGACGCCCAATTGGTGTTGGCCGCGGAAGCCGACGATAAGACTCGTTATCTTACCATTGCCGCTCCTCCTACTCCCGGTGCTCGTTCATCGGAAGCGACTCGTGAGGCCTATGAGACCTACATGAAAGAGTCGCATGCTTTGAAGAACCTGCTTATATTTTCGATGGAGCCGGATCTCCAAAGAAGAATGATTAAGCTAGCCACGGCTAATGAGATTTACACTATGATTGCGACCATGTTTTCGCAAGCTCCTAGGGTAATCCAATATGAGGCGGCCTCCGCATTCTTTGATTTGACCTTAAAGGAAGGTCAAAGGGTTAGTCCTCATGTGCTCAAAATGGTTGAGCTAGCCGAAACCTTGAAGTTGCAAGGGGTGAATGTTCCCGACTCGCTTATTATTGTTGACAAAATCCTTCACTCCCTCAACAAAGTGAAATCGTATGTTCAATTTCGGGTAAATTATAACATGCGCAATCAAGAAACCTCCTTGGACGAGTTACATAAGATGTTGGTCCAAGCGGAGAGGGATGTGGGACTTAATGAGAGTTCCACAAAGGATGTGCTTAATATCGATACAAAAAGCAAGAGGAAGTTTAAGCGCAAGGCTAACAAGGGTAAAATTGTTAAAGCTTTCAAACCCGCATCTCCTAAAGAGAAGACTTTTACGAAAGGTGCTTCTTCTTCGTCATCATCAAAGGTTGATGACAAGTGCCATTATTGCACTAAGATGGGGCATTGGAAGCGGAATTGCCCGAAGTATCTCCATGACCTCAAAGCCGGAAAGGTTCTTGCACTAGGTATAAATTCTCGTCTAATTCATGTTATTTAATCAATTTTTGTATAGTGATACAAATTATTGATTTTTACCCGTTTATAAATTGTTTTAAAGGGGCTCCTACCAAAAACAAAGGCAAGGAGAAGGAGAAGGAAACTTGAAGTTCCTTCCATGGATGGCTAAGGTAGCATCCAAGATTGAAGACATGAAGAGCATGGCTCTAATTTTCATTTGATGTCTTCTTTCCTTTTGCATTTTAATTTAAGAACTTTGTATTTCTTGTACGACAAGAATCTTGTTGAAACAAAGGTTGTAATAGTGGTGACTTGGTTTTCAACCCAAGTCATCCTTTTGTTCTTAATCAAACATGTTGGTTTTAAAATGCTTTTATGATACATAACATGAGTTGATACGATTTTCATAGATCGTAATAAAGTACCTTGAATGATTCACCGTACGAAAGAAATGATAGGATCATTATAAAAGTAATACGACTTACTTAAAAACGAGAATTGCATCCCGTGAAATACTTCAAATTCAAACATAAGAACATCAGTTCGTTATAAGATGATTACCTTAAACGAATGAGAGTACTAAAGTCTCACAACTCACATAATTCTTTATCCAATACATTGTTGACGGGCGAAAATGCTATCCATCCTAAAATACAGGTTATTTTAGAGGATAGAGTGGGAGAAATTCTACGCCCGCAAACCAATGATATAAACGTAGGATCTTAGAGAAGAGTCCTATAAGGAGTCCTTAAGAAGAACTCTAAGAGATTGGTGATGAGTCATATTCGTATACGCTTTTATGTCTCCCCTTTAGTTGTTTTGAGATGATTTTTGTGCTAAATTGTGTCATTTATATGCTATTTATATTAGAATGTCAATACTTCCGCCTTTCGGTGTTTAATGCAGGATTGATGCATTTATGGAGCAAAAGATGGATTGGAGCACCGCGGACCCGACATGAAGGAACACACGTAGCATGGCACGAGGATCTAGGAAGGAAGAGCTAAGGAGATTATCGAAGGCAAGCACAAAGAAGAGCTCCATATAACTAGTACCTACTTTGGAGAGCCATATCTCAAGTTCTACGAATGATAATGAGGTGATTTCAACTGTAGGTGAAAGCTCATCCTCTTAGCTTTCCAACGCCATGAAAATCACTTGATTCGGACAAGTAACGAAGAAATGGTGACCGTTTGAAGTTCAGTGCGCGAAGCAGAAATTACGCGCTGAGAGCACTCGATCGAGTGCCACCAACACTCGATCGAGTGCCTTGAGTGCTCGATCGAGTGCCTTGAGTGCTCGATCGAGTGCCTTGAGTGCTCGATCGAGTGCTTTAATGTACCCCGAGTTTCCATAAATTGTTTAGTAGTTTACTATAAATAAAGGCTTCGTAGCCTATTGTTAGATACACTTTTATTACTCTAAAAACCCTAATTATTATTAGTAGCCTTCCGGATTATTATTTAGCAATTGCCTTCGGATCTTGTTCTCCTATTTACGGTATTTAATCACAATCTCTACTTTATTGTTCTTCAATTATTCTCGTTCTTATTTTATTGCTTTATTAATTATGTTTTCAATCAATATTGTTGTAGTTAGATCTCAAGTCATGCGTAGCTAATTTATTTGTCTAGGGTGAAAAGGGATCTAGGTGATTAGAAGGGGGAATCAAACTTTAATGATGTTTAATTGTTAAACTGCTTATTATTATTGTTCTATTGTTGTTTTAAATCTGATTAATTAATTACTGGCCAGGATTATTTAATTAGTCTCGCAAATTAGTCTTAGATCCGACCGTAGACTAAGACTAAGATAGGCCACAACAATTGAATAGACTGACCTAATTATAGCGACCGCATGTTAGGTTTAGATCTAAAGATTATATGAATACCGACCGGACATATGATCTTAAATAATAATTTTGCCCAATTAAATTAGTTAAATCCCATTCCCCGGATAATCGCCTATGTGAACTTGATCCCTAGATCTTTCCTAATACTTGTTTACATCTTTATTTACTTATTTTGCAATTAGTTAATTAGAAAACAAAAACAATCAAAACAACCCAATTGTTACTTTAAGACGGATATAAATATTAACAAACTGAAATTTACCACCGCCTCCCTGTGGATACGATACCCTACTTACCTCTAGCTATTTGTTAGTAGTAATCTAGGATTACTTTGATTTAGGGTGACGACTTTACCCTTATCAAATGGATAGAAGAAACTACGAGAGGACACAGAAGAAACTACGCGAGGACACAAAAAGGAAATGTTCCATATGTTGTCATTAGTTCCCAGAGAGGACAAAGGGAACCGCGAGTGTTAACGGAAGGAAATCGTTTCCATGATGTAAATGTTTCTGTTTTATAAATATAATAGAGGAGAAATCATCTCCCGTTCTCGTGGGAAGGAAAATGAAAAATGAAATGTTCATAGCGAGTTGAGAAAATGGTTGAAGTAATAATGTTTGAAGATGTTACCTAAACACTATGAAGATAGTGGGAGTTATTAAACTATAAGATAGTAATACAGAATTCAGTGGGAGAAAAGTTATTAAGGAAACGAAATCTACCATTTAGAGAGAATGGTGATTCTTTAAAGGTAAAGAATATGAGGTTTTCAATTCTAAATGAATGTATGTTAAGAACATAAATCATAAGTGAGTTTATTATATGATAATGAAACGTCACCGATCAGTTAACGAGGGTTGGATTTGAATCCAAGATATGAAAATGTTAAATTCATATAACCTTGATTAAAATGCCTTAGGTTGAAACAAAACCTTATTTCGATATAAGTTTCTCGAGGAGAACTAGTAGATCGAATTTAGGTAAACTACAATATAAATTCGAGTACAGTATGACTATGTTCATAAGGATGACATGTCATGAGTTTTAAGAAAACAGTGGGAGCTTCCTTAAAGTAAGGAGACTCGAGGCGAGTATAAAGACTTGAAATGTACTTGAATAAGATCATATTATGCGAGATGATATGAGTCATAAGGAAACCGGAATTTGTAGGTTTAAAAGATGTGAAGATAGGGTATATTCACATAATAAACCATTAATACAAATTGATGTATGATCATCAAAGATTGTTTATGTGGAGCAACAATATCGTATTGTTTGTTCGCACATAACAATCACTCTTATCGTTTGAGTTATTATTAACTCACAATTTATACTTTGTGAAATCCAAATGGGTTGTAAGAGACAATTTGAACCCCATAAGTGAACTGGATTAACTTAGTATAGCCCATAGTCGCTTGTATGAGGTGACGTCTCGAAGCGACTAGAATGTGAGGCAATTGATGGCAAGTTCAAATGTCATAGAGTCATATGGGATGACTAGTCGATCACATAGGCAGACTGTGTAACACTTTGTCGGGCATTTAGTGACCGCTTTTAGAGTTCTGGAAATTTTATAATTAGCCTGGTCGTGGCGAGAGCTACTATATTATTCACATAAGTCGATTCTTTGACTTGAGACTGTTCGCCCAAGGTGATGCAGCCTCAGATTGACTTTGATTTTAGCTCTACGATCAACCGTTAAAGGGGGTCAAATGGGCTTCTTTTGGGTCATGATGGACTGTGTTAGCGAAGGGAACAGTAGGATAGGAATTTTCCAACCCCTTGTCCGGGTTGTCTTAAATCTCAAGGCCACTCGAGGAGAAGTTTAACTGGAAATGCGTGGCCACGCTCGGAAGGTATCTATGGTAGATAATTCCGGTCAAAGCAGTTAAATCTCCAGATCGAGAAAAACCGCTCAAGATATGATCAAATGCAAGTACGACCTGGAAGACACCTTGCATTGAGTGGGAGATGACGTAATAGGACAAGAGAATTGGTGACGCACACTTGTCGAGTACAAGTGGGAGATTGTTGGGAAATGTGTCCTCAACAATTGTGCGATCACGACAGTGATAAAAATCATTGTCATAAATCTTATGAAATGAATATGCAAGGGACGATCCAATATTGATTTAGTCAACTGACCAACATTAATCGGTAATGATTGGCTGACTAGAGTTTAACATTACTGTCGTATGACGGTGGTAGTCAGTTGATCCCTTTAGGTCACACCTATAGGACAGACCCCTTAAATAATATATTGATTAATTGTATAGGATACAGATTGATCGATATTCTTAAAACCGTATATCAAGAATTCAGAGGTTGAATCTTAAAGTAAGATTTATATTTGAAATTGAAATGTGTCAATTGTCAAATATTAATCGATATTTATGAAATATCGAAACTAGAATGAGAAGGGTTCATGGTTATAACAAATGTTGTATATCGTATTGACGATCACTGTAATAACCATATTTTGAGACGGTAATTATGAATTACTAAATTAATTTGTTAAATATGATTTAATTAATTTAGAAATAATATTTATTTGATAAATATGTATTTTAAATTAATACAATTGTATCATGTCACATAGGATGTCACATGTCACACAATTGTACAAATTATAATTTTGTAAAATGAAGTCCATTTTACATATTATGGGTGTCGGTTTTGATGGTAGTTTAAAAGGGCTTATTGTTGCTTATCAAACACTCTAAAAACATAATGATGTTTTGTCTTGATGCCTAAGGGAGTAGGCATGCAATCCTAAGATTTTAGGTAAGACAAAAGAGAGCATCTAACCCTTTTACTACCACTACCTCACGCCTCACTCAAGCCCTCTATATAGATGTGATTTGTTCACATTATTGGCTTTTAATTCTAACCCTTAGCCATTTCTAGTGTAGAAAATTCTAATGCCAAATTTATTCTTCTAGTAAGAAATAAAATTACAACAACCTCTAAAATATTACTTGGATAATATTTGCATTGTACTAATATTGTTATTAGTACACGGTTTCAAGATAACCTAATTCCGTCTCCTAGCTCGGGTTCGGTCTTCGGTGTTTAAGGGTAGGTCTTGGGTGCAACGTAAAGGAGGCAAGCTATTTTGGTTGCTCCGTGGAGGATCGTCCTAGCACTTATTTGGACCGTTTGTAAGGCCCTTTCCGTTATTATTCCGCATATATCATTGCATGCATAAGATCTTGAATATAAATTAATATGAGATTAATTAAAATGTAAAATAATTAGTAAGACTAGATTATTATGGATAACTAGTATGAATCTCGTTTTCCTTCACATTCACCGTCACACAACAATTTTTCTCAGCCAATCAAATCCTTTGAAATTTGACAAATCAGATTTCTTAATTGATTAAAAAATGTGTTTAATGCTATAAAAAAAATAACCTAAAACAAGTCAGATTTTCTAATTCGCCTTTTATATTCTCTAAACAATTATTTAGAGAATATTAATTATTTAGAGAATATAAGGAAAGATTCCGTATGATACATCATACAAATATTAAATGATCATTTCCCCTTTACTCTTGACGTAAATACAATCATTAGCATATTGTTTAGAGAAATTAATCTTTTATACAATTAAAAAGATTTTATTCTACCTAAATACCGGCTGAATAAATTAGCAAAATTGTAATTTTTGTTCTAACTTAAGATAATAACCCGAGAAGAAAACATATCTATAATTAAGAAGATTCTTCTACCTAAATACCGGCTTAATAAATCACGTTTCTATTTATTAAAAAACAAGATAACGTCTTAATATATGTTTAATGCTATCAAAAAAGATAACGTAAAACAAGTCAGATTTTCTAATTTGCCTTTTATATTCTATAAACAATTATTTAAAGAATATTAATTATTTAGAGAATATATGGAAATATTCCGTATGATACATCATCATAAAATTATATGATTATTAAATATATGGAGGATTTTATTCTACCTAAATACCGGCTTAATAAATCACGTTTTTATTTATTAAAAAAAACAAGATAACGGCTTAAAAGGCCGGTTTTTTTTATAAGGCGACTAGTTCCACAAAATTGATGATTAGTTGTTTTAGATATTTTGTAATTAAGTTGTTCTATTAGGTTTTGAAAATTTGTTACCCATATTAACTAATATGGTTATATTAATTAACACGGTTAATTAGGTGGTTGTATAATTAATTTCAGTTTTTTATTTGGTTTTGAGAATTGATACCCCTATTAATTAACACGGTTATATTAATTAACACGGTTAATTAGGTGGTTGTATAATTAATTTTAATTTTTTATTTGTTTTTTTTAAAATTGGTACTCATATTAATTAACACGGTTATATTAGTTAACACGGTTAATTAGGTGGTTATATTAATTAACACGGTTATATTAATTAACACGGTTATATAATCATTATATATATAAAAGAATCTTGTATTTCTGCTTATGTGGCACAATGTGGTGCAAGAATGAGGGTATTCAAGCTCTCTCATTCAACCTCATAAACTATGCTTTGTTTTAGCCAATCATGTAAAAGCGTGTTGGTCATCTTTCCACATCATCAAACTATAACAAATAAAAAAATGAAATTAATTATACAACCACCTAATTAACCGTATTAATTAATATGGATACCAATTCTCAAAATCAAATAAAAAACTGAAATTAATTATACAACCACCTAATTAACCGTGTTAATTAATATAAACGTGTTAATTAATATGGGTATCAATTCTCAAAACTAAATAAAATACTGAAATTAATTATACAACCACCTAATTAACCGTGTTAATTAATATGGGTACCAATTCTCAAAACCAAATAAAAAACTGAAATTAACTATAAAACCACCTAATTAACAATATTAATTAATATAACCGTGTTAATTAATATGGGTACCAATTCACAAAACCAACTAAAAAACTGAAATTAATTATACAACCACCTAATTAACCGTGTTAATTAATATAACCGTGTTAATTAGTATGGGTACCAATTCTCAAAACAAAATAAAAAACTGAAATTAATTATACAATTAACCGTGTTAGTTAATATAACCGTATCAATTAGTATGAATACCAATTCTCAAAACCAAATATAAAACTGAAATTAATTATTCAACCACCTAATTAATTATTGCTCTGAGCCACCTTATAAAAAAACAACCGACCCGGGAAATTCTTCCAATTCATTTCATTATTCCATAAATCTTTTGTATTCTCCATAAACTTCTCGAAAATCATTGTTGTCTTCCACCTCTTTTTTTTCCTCTTAAATCGCTTTCACTTTTTCTTCATTCATCGTCCATCTTTCAACCTGTAAAACAATTTCTAAAAATGTGTTCAATATTCTCAACAAATTTTTTCAATTTCACAAGTGGTCATTCCAAATCATGTAACGTATAATTATACTCAATAATTGATTAAAGTCGGGCTCTCAACAAATTCTTCAAATTTTTTTAACTTATTATACTCAATAATTGACTAAAGTCAGGTTCTAATAATTTTGTTTTATTCCAGAATAACGTATTTAGATTACTTAATTTTAATAGGTTAATTAATTTTTAAATCATAAGTATTTATTAAACCATTTGTTTCTGTTATTTAACTAAAACCTCCTTTATTAGAAAGTCATAACTTCCCATTTTTTAATTATATTTTTCGCTATTTCAAGTTATACGTCAAACGGTTTTTATATATCTTATTATATACACTTTTTTATTTATTTTTATTAAACCTTTTACCTATACACCCCTTCGGTTATTATTATATTTAACAACTTAATTGTTCCTTCTCTATAAAAATTAGAATTGAACAATCCCGTGAATTTTCACGGGTGTTACACTAGTGATTAGCTAAAGCACAAATGGAATAAGTTGATCAACAAATGGAATAAGTGACTTAATTTTGGCTTTTGAAGCAATTCTTGATAAAGGTGCATCTTAAGAGAGATTAATTTTAGAAAAAAAAATATTTATAAGCGAGTAATTTTTAAAAACTGGATTTTAAAAAAAGGGAGAAACTAAAGAGATACAAAAATTACATAAATAGATACAAGAAAGTGGTTTCTCAATAGTTAGTTTAGTGAGACATGTTTTTTTAAAGTTGGTCAAATAAAATAGACCAAAATATAGTGCAATCCTATTTTTACATAAGAAAAATATCAATTACTTAATATAATATCAATGGACCCAAATTTTCTTTTTTTTAAAAAAAAAAAATTGATCCATAGTATCAAACTAATTTAAGTTGGAAATGATGACTAGATGGTGTAGATGTTACCAAATTTTGGTAACACCATGAATATTTTAGTAATTTTTCTATTGTTTTCATCTCCCTCCGATCCATGAGAACTTAAAATTTAAATTAGTCTTTTAATTAAGAGTAGTATAGGAATATTACAATACAATTATATTTTGAAAACCTTTAATGATATCTTATTCACTATTTTCAAGAGATTGTTCACCTGGATGCATCAAATAATGATATAAGCCTGGTCTTATTAATTTCCATTTCTAAACCTATTTGACTGCAAATTAATCAAATAATTAAGACATCTATCAATTTCATTTTTTGTTGAAAAAGACGGTGTTTGATGGTATCTTGGTGAATGAAGTCCATAAATTAGAAATTGATTGCAGTAAGAAACTACGATAAGAGATTTAGATGAAAGAAAAGGTTTGATTTAATTTAGAGAAGATTAGCGCAAAAAGAAAATTGATTCTAGATTTTATTTAATCTTTTATTATATTTAATTAGGATGTGGTAATATTTGGTGTGATCGCCACAACACTTCTTATGTACGTTTGATTTTTTATGCAGTGTTTTTATGAACAAACTTTTTTTTTGGTTCTTATTTAAAATTTAAAAATCCAATCCCTTTATTATAAAACGGATAGCTTTTAGAGGATTCTCATTGACTAGATGATTTGGGGTAATTGGGTCCCATCATAATCTTCTTTTACTATTTAATTAGTCTCTCTCCTCCAATTTTATTTGCTTTTCATTTTACACACTTTCGATTTCAAAATATTCATTTTCATATGTTAAATTTATGATATAAATTTTTTATGCAAAACAAAAAGATATAAAAAAATAAAAAATGAAAATTTTAAAAAGCACAAAAACTCATATGTTCCAACGATTAGAATTAATAATTTTCAAACTAATAAATTAAAGCAAATTCATATAATTATATACCAAATTTAACCTGGATATCCAAATTATAATATCGGGATGAAAAGAACAAAGAAAATAAAAAAAATTAATTATCGGAATAAAAATCATGAATAATCATTTTGTAGGTAGAAAAAATCAACCTCATATAATCTTATATGGTCAGAGTTATTTTTTGGTAGTTAGAGTGACGGAGTTTATATTATAGGGTTGTATTCATCCTTCATATATATTTGAGTAATCTCAAATAAGAATTTGTTTATTTTTATATTGTCGAACTAACGTTTTATTTTTACCTATATTTAAATTAAGCGTATAAATTATTTATACATTTTAGATTGGTATAATTATAATACTATAATTATGCCTTTATTTTAAATATATTCATCTTCTTATTAATGTTTTCAATTTAATAAAATTAAACTCGTACATTTTTTGCACGAGAGTAAAACTAGTAGAGAGAAAACCCCCAACCCCACTCCCCCACCCACAGACACACACAATTACTACTCATTAATTAATTTGGTATCAAATATTTTCTTTTATATCATACCATATCTAAATATATATTCTTTAATTAATTACTTCATTAAATACCAAGTTAGTAAGTTACGTACTCTTCAATATATATACCCTTTTTAACTCCCATGTACAGACTATATAGAGAGAAAGATGCATACAATTTCACTACTCAGTATTCACATCAGCAATCACACAAAATGACTTTACCAAGATCTCCACTCTTGATACCGACTATACCATGCATAATACTCTTAATCACCATCAACAATTCGGTTTTGCCACGAGTAAATGGCGAAGAAACCCTAGTTTCAACAGTTTGCAACAAAACACCTTTCCCAAAAGACTGCTTTAATTGCTTAAACGAATACTCCGGGTTAGAATTCACAGTACGTGAGCTCGCTGGTGAAATGATGTACGGCCTCTATAAGTTATCCGACAGTGCCCGGTCAGAATTTAGCGATTTTGGCACAAAGACTAAGGAAAACGCGACAAAGGAGATATGTAACGTTTGTAGTTTACGAATGGCGGCTGTTGTTAGGAGGGTATTAGATGCTAGGGAAGCATGGTGGAATAGGGATGATGTTACTTCTAAGCAATATTTTAATCCTGCAAAAATTGATTTTGAGGATTGTAAAAATAAGATTAAGGGCTCTAATTTGCCATCAAATATGACAGATGCTTTTCTTGGTTTAGCAAATCTTTATTATGATACTGGATTTGTCATGGTATTGTCTGAAGAGAGTATTCATGTCTAATAAGATAATTAAGAGTTATTTTCACCGTTTCATTTATTTGTTTATTTATTTGCTTATCTTTTGTTTGGAAAAAATATAATACCGATGTCGTAATGTGTTGGATTAATCTTCCAAAAACTCTAACAATTAAATGTTGAAATAAAGTGTGGAATGTTTTACAAGCAAATACGTAAATTGTTTACATTTTGGAAGTAGAAACATATAATCTACAAAGAGTTATAGAATTGTTTTAATTAAAACAATTAATGGTTTATTGGAAGTTTTAAGAACTTCTTAATATAAATAGGTGATGGTACTAATTGTTTTAGTACACACAAAAAGGAGAAAAGCAAATTAATATAATTTGGTGAGAATACTTATTGTTCTTAAGGAGAGAAAATAGAGTATTCAACATCCATTAGATATAATAAGAGTGAGACAAAGTTGAGAGAAAGTAACAATACTAGTGTGTGTGATTGTACTTTACGAACCTTGTATTATCTTATTAAGTGAATTAATTTGTCAAGAGAGCCGTGGTTTTTCCCTTAGTTAAGAAGGGTTTCCACGTGATAATTGTGGTGTCATTATATTTTTGTTACTTACGTTTGTTGTACGTGTTCTTTCTTAGTTTCGTTGTTGAGTGACATTAATCTCCCTCACCGGGTTTACAGGACGCTTCCCCAACAGTGGTATCAGAGCCGAAGATTCTGTATATTGGGAGGTGTGGGAGATTCCGTATTAGGGAGGAACTTATTATCGTAAGTAAGATGGCGGAGAAATTTCATATTCCTTTGTTTGATGGGAAAATAAATTTTATGGTGTGGAAGAGCACAATTGAAGACTTGCTTGTACAGTCGAGTCTTGATGTGGCTTTAGAATTGACTAAACCAACGGAGATGAGTGCGTCTGATTGGGAGTCAAAGAAAAAGAAAGCTGTGAGTATGATAAGGTTGGCAGTAGCACCGGAGATTAAATAAATATAATCTTTTGAGCGAGAAGGAGCCGAGGGCCTTGTTAGAGAAGTTGCAAGGCATGTATGCATCAAAGTCGCTCACCAACCGGCTATGTTTGGATGGGAGTTGTATCAACTCAAAATGGAGGAGGGTGATACAAATTTGCAAGACCACATAAATAAATTCAACCAATTAGTGTGCCAACTCTTGAATGCCGATGAGAAGATAATGGATCAAGAGCAAGCTCTCTTGTTATTGGCTTCATTACCGAAAAGTTTTAAACCCATTGTGTTGACGATGCTTGTGGGTAGAGAAAAGATCTCTTTAGATGAAGCAATAACGGTGGTAAGAGAAAATGAAAGGATGATGGCAAAAATAGATGGAGATGCATCATCAAGTGATGGAGCACTAGTGGCAGATGGCTTTGAAAGAGGGAGAAAATCACAAAGATATGGAGATGGCCAAAGAAGTAGATCAAAGTCGCGCGCGAGGGACATGGATAGTGTAGAGTGTTATTATTGTCATGAGAAGGGCCATATTCAACGAAATTGTCCAATGATGAAGGAAGACTTGAAAAGTGTAAAGTCTTTAAGAGAAAAGTTGGGCAAAGCTAAGGTTGATGATATAGGTGATTCTTCCAATCTTGTATGTGGTAATAATAGTGATGCAGATATATTCTTGACTACGCAAGATGAGATGAGGTGTCAAGAAAAATGGGTGATAGATTCGGGTGCCTCTGTGCATGTGTGTAAAGACCAAGGAGCGTTTGATACTTTGCAACACTACAACGAAAACACAATCGGGCGACAAATATTGGCGACTGAAATCTGTCGCAAAACACCTATTGGCGACGGACAACAGTCGCCAAACTGTTGTCGCTGACTTTTGTCGCCAAAAAAACTCGGGCGACTGAAATCCGTCGCCAAATTTGGCGACAGACAGGGTAGTCGCCAAAGACACAATTTGGCGACAGACAGGGCAGTCGCCAAATTGGCGACAGAAATGAAGCAGTCGCCAAATTGGCGACGGACTTCAGTCGTCAATTCCCCTTTTCCGTCGCCAATGCTCCTGACTTTCCAGGGGCTTTGGTTTCTTGTGCTCTGTTTTGGCGACTGATTTCAGTCGCCATTACTTCATTTCAGTCGCCAAAATTCCTGAGCATTTTTCATGAAAATCATTATTTCGTTTTTGCCAAATCCAATACGAAATAATATCAGTACACCTGCAACCAGAAAGTAACCAGCAATTGGTGACGAACACCTTTTGAATCAACAACCAAATCTCCTTTTATAAAAAAAGAGAACTGTTATCAAATTACATGAACACGTTAACTAAACTAATAAATCTCCACGTTCGACAATTTTTCCTAGGTTACTAAACTAATTAACTGCTTGAAATCCCATGCTAGCTCCACTACCGTCTCCTCCCTTTCCTCTTGGATCATTAGGATCTTCATTAAATGGCTGGGAACCGGGGTTGCAAGAGTAGAAATACGTCTCCATGGCCTTAAGACGTTCTTTCATCAACCGCATTTCCTCATCTCTTTCCGCTCTTTCTCGGTCAAGTTGTGATTGCAATTTACTTACAAGAGACGGCTCGTAGGTTTCGCGCGGCTCATATGAGGACCTTCTAGCCGGTTCCTTGTAAAACACCCCATGAGCTTGTCCGGCCCCATATACCATACCCTTCTTGTAACCATCCACCAATTTGAACCAAATTTCATTATCATCCCGCTCAGGGTGGGCCTCTTTCTCTGCCTCATATTTCCCCTATAACATTAAGAAAAGTATTATTAGTTAAGCAAAAACAATCATTGACGAAGGTAACAAAAAAACATCATTAGTTGAGAGAAACTATCTTACATATAACTCTTTGTCCTTCGCCTTAATCCATATTCTTCTTTGCGTCTTTTCGTTGACCTTGGAATGCGTGTCAAGGAAAAGTTCGGGCATCGTCATCATCGGCTTCTTGCCGCCGTCTTTGTTGCCGCCGTCGTCGTTGTTGCTGCTATCCTTCTTCTTCTTCCCTCCCTAAACAGGGAAAATTGTTAATATAAGAAGTATAGTATATTTATTCAAAAAAGAAGTATTCATTCAAGACTTACACTAAAAATACGCGTAAAAAATGATCGTGATCCCCCGTGATGGGTAGGCTCGGCCTCCGCATCTTTCTTCCCTCCTCTCTTGTTGATCTTCTTTTGAGCGGACACGGCTTGGAACTCGGGAGTCTCGCGTTGCTTTAGGAGATCTTGATATTTCTCACCTACAATTAAAAAGTATGTTAGTAGTATTAAGATATTTTCATTAATTCTTGTATTTACAAGTGACAAAACTTATATATTACATGTACCTTTTAGATGATTCGGTTCCTTCTTTCTTTTAATAATCTTGTAGATATAGTCTCTATATCTTGCTTTACCAACTTCATGGTATCTTTCAAGGACGGATTGTTCATGTTCAGGAGCCCAATAGAAAGATTGCTACAAAAAAAAAAAAAAACAGTTAATTTAATTAGTAGTTAGCTTAATGAGTTAAAAAACAACTAACTATATATAATTAATGCAATTACCCGATACACATTGAACCAAGCTTCTTTTTGAGCCTTGCTAGCTTTCCCCCAAGAAGTAGGCACAGGACCTAACAAGTTCTCCTTTGTGCTAGCAACGACCCCTCGACGAGGAGTCTGATGTCTAAACCTGTAACAGAAATTGTTAATTAAAACAAATCATTTTATTACTTTAAAAATTGAATAATACACATATAATAAACAACAACACTTACCATAGTCCCGCCGGATCAAGTATAATCCGGTTATCCTGGGTGTACTGAATCGGTATACCATCGTCCGAGTCCTCATCCACTTGAGGCTCAATCTGTACCTCTTCTTCTACTGGTTCCTCTTCTTCTTGCACGGATGAAATATTAGCACGATTACTGCAAACTATTGGAGACTTTGGGCATGTTAAAGTTGGTGACGGTCTCAAATTAAAAGTTGAGGGTGTAAGGAGTGTGAGAATGAAACTCCATGATGACACTATAAGAACTTTTAAAAATGTGAGGTATGTTCCTAAAGCGTGTTCCAACATTATTTCTTTGGGCGTGTTGACAAATCAAGGAAACCGATATGTTGGTATTGGTAAGTGGTGTAAAGTATATCGTGGGAGAAGCTTGGTAATGCGAGGGGTGAAAACGAAAACCAATATTTGCTATATGGATGGACATAGCGTGAAAAGGAAGGCCGGCGTAAATAAGAAAGTCCGTTTTTCCGAGATAGTTGAGGTGTTTGGAGCTTTTGGTCGAGGGAGGAATTTGTTGGATTAATCTCCCAAAAACTCTAACAATTAAATGTTGAAATAAAGTGTGGAATGTTTTACAAGCAAATACGTAAATTGTTTACGTTTTGGAAGTAGAAACATATAATCTACAAAGAGTTATAGAATTGTTTTAATTAAAACAATTAATGGTTTATTGGAAGTTTTAAGAACTTCTTAATATAAATAGGTGATGGTACTAATTGTTTTAGTACACACAAAAAGGAGAAAAGCAAATTAATATAATTTGGTGAGAATACTTATTGTTCTTAAGGAGAGAAAATAGAGTATTCAACATCCATTAGATATAATAAGAGTGAGACAAAGTTGAGAGAAAGTAACAATACTAGTGTGTGTGATTGTACTTTACGAGCCTTGTATTATCTTATTAAGTGAATTAATTTGTCAAGAGAGCCGTGGTTTTTCCCTTAGTTAAGAAGGGTTTCCACGTGATAATTGTGGTGTCATTATATTTTTGTTACTTACGTTTGTTGTACGTGTTCTTTCTTAGTTTCGTTGTTGAGTGACATTAATCTCCCTCACCGGGTTTACAGGACGCTTCCCCAACATAATGATATATATTATCACGAATCGTTATATATAGTACTACCATATATATAACCAAAAAAGTATATTAATGTTTTTTTACTCAAATCAAAATGAGCGTGCGCACTTATATTATATGGTGAGAATTCAACTTTCGACTTCGCTATTGGAATAAGAAGGTTGTTACCACTTGAGTTTTTAATTTGATTTTTTAATGGATGTATGGTGGAATGTAGGGTAAGATAAACGGAGAAGCTAATTTCTTGTTGTATTTTCAAGAATAAGACTTTGTTTGATAAAATAAGTTGAAAAGATACTTGAAATTTTAAAAGGTATCTGAAATGTGGAAAGTTAACTGAAACATGTAAAGCTAACGGATAAGGTAGTTGAAAATAAAGAGTTAATAAGCTGTCTGATTAGATAAATAAAAATTGTTTGGTAAAGTAACTCAAAAAATAGCTTATTTTTGTGAAATAACGTAAAAGCATATAATAATTATTTACTATACTAGTTGTTGTACAGCGCGCGCGAAACCTGAAGTTAGTGTCACTCGTCTATTGGAATTAGTATTAGTTCATGTATTTCGTATTGTTGTATGCTGGCTCTACATGACTATCTCAACGCCGATAATTGCGAATGTTGTCTATAACATTAACGAGGCATAAGTTTACCATTAATGGAAAATAGAGGGAGGGTTAAGAAAGTACTAAGTATATAGCAATACTATGGCTATGTTGAAATTTTGCATAGGGTTAGAAATTAGCCCATAAGTAACATATGAAGGCGTTCCCTAATAATTCCTTACAAATGGGCTAAATTTATGTCAATTATTTGCAAGTGAGTCAAAATATGCGGCGACAAATGTGGATAGTAGACGGAATACTATATAGGCCTTATTGGTGACTTGGTGTATTAGTTGAGGAAGAAATTGAAGTTGGTGGTTTTAACAAAGCAAGCCCACCCATACCAATGTAGAACTCGTAAGTCGCAGCGAAGATTCTACAACCTTCATGGATGTATAACCAAACACTAAGGGGGCGTTTGGTTAGAGAAAGGAAAAGGGAAAGGAAATCAGAAAGGGTAAGAGGGGGAAAGGTAAGGAATTACCTAAAACTTAATTTGTTGTTTGGTTATACCAAGAAAGGGAACTAATGGTCCACTCACACTCACTTCTACCACTAACACACACCACCACAAACAACCACTTATCTACTGGCGGCGGTGATGGTGGTGGGGGTGTCATGATAGTGGTGGTGAGAGGGGTGTCATAACGGTGGTGGCGATGGTGACGGTGGCGATAGTCACGGCGGTGGCGGTGGCGGCATGGTGGTGGTTTGGTGGTGGCTAGTATGGTGATAGTTGCAAGTGTGGCGATAGATGAAATAAGTGGTTGAAGGGTAACAAAGGTAATGAAATTCCATACCCTAGGGGGGTGGGGGTGAGGAATTAGATGAATTGAGGGGTAAGGAAAGTTCCATTCACTTTGTTTGCGTCAAACAAACACCAACAAAGAAAATGAGTAAATTTGTTTCCCTTTCCCTTTTTTTTTTTATAGATCCTAACCAAACACCCCCTAAAAGTAGCTAATCAAGGTTAATCTGCTGCATAAAACAGAAGGGATTTGAAAAACGTGATTTGGATGATTAATTCATGAATCAAGCCGATGTAAAATATTGACATAACTTTACATTTTCAAAGATAGGATTACAATTTCTTTATGGCTGACTAGATGCATCGGCATATGCATCAGAAAGATAATGTAATCTCTTATTGAAGCAAATTATCGAACGACTACAATGCATTGTTAAAAAGCATAATCACAATCACGCTAAAGAGGCTTGATTAAACCAGCTTATCATGCATCTTTCACCTATATTTCTATTTGCATTATGAATCATGTCCCCTTTTTTTCTTTTTCTTTTTCTTGTTTAGGACACTATATATTACCCCTATTCTTTGAACTACCACTCTAATACAAATGACACTGGTCATTTTTTCCTAATTAAAGGTAGAGTAGTAATTTTCCCACTACTACTTAAATCTTCATAGTATGGAAATTAGGACAATAAAAATGAAATGAAGGGGCTAATATATAAGAATAGCATATCTTCTGTTGGTAATTTAAGTGTAACTACCGGTTCATTTTTAGTATTTTGGGGTTGGTTCAAAGATGGGCGAACTTATAAATAATAAAGCTAGTTCGGGAAGTACGGAGTGTATACTAGTCTATTGTTTACAAGTTCGCAGTATAGTTACCTTACGAACGACTATGCGGGACTCGATTCCTTCCCTTTTCCCTTCATTTATCTATATATAAATGGATCAGTTTTCTTAAGAAAAATACTGATATCAATCTTCTTGAACATAGAAAACAGATTACACATAAAAACTTCGAAATTACATCTCGATTTTTCGTGCCAAAAACTGAGGAACACCGTCTTATCTCTGTAGAAAATTCGGTACATCCCGGACACTGATATACGAGACGAATTGTTCTATAAGGACAGCATAGCGATTAGGTGTTGCTTTCATTGTTTTTCATTTCCTTTACAATATTTAAATAACATCTTCAAAATAAAGGCTATAAACATACCTTTGGACAACAAATAATGATATGCATGCAGTAAAGTCCAAGAGAATTTAAGGCATATAGGTTTGGTTTTATAAACTTTAATTTGTTGGTAATGAAGTATAAATTTTATTCATAACCCTGTGCATATCTAATGGTGTTTAAATATATTGGTAATGAAAATCAGGAAGTTCCAACCTTAAAGAGTGGTTAGCTAAATTTCATGTTAAACACTATGTAGTAGTTCAACTACTTGGCATCAGAAAACTACAATCAGCCAGCCTACTTACTAAATTTCAGATGGTAATTATCCTTTCCCGAGTAAGTTATTCAAACATATAAACAATTGGCCTAACATTCCTAATCGCTTTGCCAAAATTCGACACTCAAGATCGTTAAAACAAACATTTTATTCTTAATGCGGATAGAAGTTAACCTAGCAATTTCAACCAGATACTATCGTTGACAATTTATATTTATGACCATTTTTGAAAACAACTACACATAAAATACACACAAAATCCAACATTTTCACATGTATAAATATGCCCTCACATCACAAACATGGACACGAGATCGAAAAATAATCCTTCAGAACCGAAAACTCTGAAATGTGATCTCATATTAAGAGCCACAAAGGTGTACAAATAAGACTATAAACGTCCTAAGAGTGACCTGTTTCTCACCAATTCCATTATACTATCGAATACGTACCTTGATGGCATCACAAAATTCGTTGAGGCATTTCACCGAACACCTTGTTGACATCACTAAATTCGTGTCTTTTCACAATTGAGATGAAGATGGACAACCTCGTTCTTAATTATAACTCATTTGGGTCTCAATGTTTGGCTTGCCAACAGTATACTAGTCATCTTAATAATCACAGGCTAAAAATGGTGAAACAAACTGTAACATTCTCATAATCTAAGGCCTTTAGATAGGATCATCAGACTATGAAAGCATTATCATCTCAGTTTCCTGAGACATAATATCAAAATAAAAACCAAACGCAACCTATATTAATATTAATGTTTAAAATGAATACCACTGTCTCATGGAATAAAAAAGTATCAAAGTCTGCAGAAGCTAAGTATAACTATCTTGACGCAACAAAAATAGATGTGAAGACCCTTCCTCCCCAAGCAAGCAATCATCAGTGATGCGTGCATTTTATATAGACCTTTTAGGCCATATTAGCACGCATTTCCATGCTTATTTCGTAGTGTTTTACTACAAATGTCCCCCGAATAGTCTACTTTGGTTTGTCTTGTGTTATTTGCAGATATGAGTCGGAGAAGATTATAATCAAGTCTAAAACATGTCCACATGCATGCATTTAGGAGAAGAGTTGAGTCGGAGCTTGTTACTACCATCTTGAGATGCGCGTAGAATTAATGAAAGTCTATCGAGCGAAAGAAGAGCTTTACACCGCTAGTGCCTACTTTGAAGAGCCATAACTCGAGTTCTAGAGCTTATAATCGAGTATTCCAATTGGAGGTTAAAGCTTAACCTGTTAGCTTTCCAACGCCAACAAAAACTCTCTGTTTGCACGAGTAACGAAGAAATGGCGGCCTTTTGAAGTTCAGTGCGCATTGCAGGAATTGCGCGACGACAGAGTGTCGATCGACAGAATATTGGTGTCGATCGACAGAAGTATGAAGTCGATCGACAGACTGGCCATCGTCACAGAAAGCCAACTCTTTGAAGCTATAGTGTTGTGTCGATCGACACAAGTTTATGTCGATCGACAGATCATTGAGGGCGTCGATCGACGCAAATCTATGTCGATCGACACATGTATGCGGGACAAAATTTCGTTCTTTAGGTTTATTTAGTCAGCTACTGTTTAGTCTTTAATTCTTTTGGGTTTTTAGTATAAAAGACTTGTACTTGGTCCTCATTAGGGCATTCTATTTTTCAATTCTCTTCTTTTACTTTGGAGATTCGATCAAAAAATTGTGGGTAGTTTTCTCTCTGAATTTTTGGGAGACCTAGCTTTTCGGAATTTCTCTCTGCCACACTTTTGATACTTTGTAATTCATTTATCGCGGTTGTTTTCTTCTTATTTCTCTTTTCTCCTTGCTTCATCTTCTTGTTTCATTAATTCCAGTTTTTCTTGCGAACATGTTATATTCCATAGTTATTTTGATTTTCCTTATTGTCAATCCCGTTATGAATAGCTAATTCCCTTGACTAGGATATAGGGGATCCAATGAAATTGTGACGATACTTGACTAGGCTAGATCGGTTATTAGTCGTTGCCTTTGTTGCTATTTATGACATTTTATTGCTTTTAATTGGTTAAGTCGACGTAGCTAATTAATTGTTTGGTAAACCTCGACCTAAGATCGAGATCCTGGTGAGGGTTAGACCTGTCATAAACATTAGAGTGCCCTAGTAAGTTGCGAGAGCCCGTTGGAAGCATTTTAGGGCGAATAACGATCTGAGAGGACCTTTTCACTGCCCCTTAGACTTTTATTTGTGACCGATCTGCAACCTAGTCCTTAACCGTTATACTTTCATTGGTGAACCGACTGTCCTAGTTTCTCTTTCTCTTATTTTTATTCTCATATCTTTTACGCTCTTTATTTCTCTCTTTCCTTCAGTACTTTTAGTTTAGTCAAAACAAACAATCAAAAACCCTATTTTCGGTTACTTCGACGGACTTAGGTTTAGCAATTAGAATTTATATCTGTCTCCCTATGGATACGATCCTGACTACCTTGCTACATTAGTTAGGCCAGTTGGTTATTTTTGATAGGGTTGCGACAGCCGTGTCAATCAGCATCGGCGAACCCGAGACTCTGCTCATCATTACATGGATCATGACAGTAAAATACAACAAGCGTCAAAATCTGATAAATAAGACGGTCACAACAAGAATAACAATAATCACACAGTCTGATATATCACAATCATTGATATCACTGCCTCATCAACACAGGTGGCTGTTAGAAATCGAATTTCAGATTATACACTCATATCTCATATGAGTTTTGTTTCTTTAAGTTTAGTCATTAAAACTTAATTAGATATTATGCATGCATGATGATTACATAATAAGTATGAATGTCCTTACATTGGTTTTAGAAGGTTTATACTCAATAATCACCTATTAATGAGTCTTCTATGAACCGAAATACCCTTATAACGGTTTATATTGAAATCGTCTCCAAAAGCTCTTATCAAGGAACGGTTCTCAAACTAAAACAATTTTTATTACTAGAAAAATTGAATTAGTATACTAGAAATAATAACAATATTACACTTAATATTATTAGTATGGAAATAATTAATTTTACTAGAAAACTATTTTCCTAGAAAATATGGAGAATGATATGTTGTAGTATTGTATGAAAATAAGCAAGCATCAACAACAACCAACTAGTAAGTATTGTAGTGTGTAGGTAGTGTAATATATAGAGCAAAAATGCTCACAAGAGAGAGCATATGGCCGGCCATGTCAAGCCTCACATGGCCTATGCATGCTCTTCTTACACTTACACAAAAGTAATTAAAGATTATCCTTACATATTATTTGTGTATGATACACACAATCAAAATGCTTATTCACACACACAATCCTCACACAAACATGCATACTACACGGCTGAAAATGGGTCTTAATATAGACCAATTTTATCTTTGTCAATTGTGTTAATTTGTAACATGTCACACATGTCTCATAACACATGTCTCATAACACATGACCCAATTTGTTAATTATGCAATTTTAACTCTTTAAAATTCATAATTCACAATCCTACAACATTTAAATAAAATCATTAGTAATTTTTAATTACCATATTATAAAATGTAATATCATAATTTTAATTACAACTCTTTGTAATTTTATGATCAACCGTGTTCATTCTCAATTTAATCGTTTCCTAAACAACTAAATAAAATCGAGTAATAAAACAATTTTATTACCTTGACTATTATTATAATCCCATTATAATATATGTCACGTAAAATCATTTCCAATTTCTAGTCATTAATTAGTCCGTATCCAATAAAATTAATTAAATATTCTATTGAGACGGAATTCCCTAAAGATATGACCTTAAGGGATCAACTGATCACCACCATCATATGACGATAATGTCAAACTCTAGACAGCCAATCATTATCGGTAAATGTTGATCAGTCGACTATAAAGGAGTAACATTCCCAGTTGTGTTTCATTCAAATGAGTTTTAATTATGTCAATACACTATTGTCGAGGACACTTCCTCCAACAGTGGCGGCCTCAACCCTTTCACCGAATCCCCCACTTGTTCGCGGCAAGGGGTACTCAGATCCTTAATGGGCAAATCATCTCCGTGGCGGGTCTCACGAAAAACGATCGTAGGAGTGAGAGTCGTTTCCCGCAACGGTCCCACACATATGTTCTCAAATCAATCCACAGCAGTATAGTGATACTAGATTAACAATAACAATACCGTCACAATCATATTCAATCAAATCTGAGTAGGGAAACCCTACCTCAAAGCAACAATCACGGAATGCAAGAATCCAAGCCTTCCTACCAATACTCTTCTACGAAGTCTCCTCCTAAGAACATATATGAGGATTACTAACGATGGTATAACTAATATCTAACGACAGACTTACGATAAGAAAGATACTTACTTGATTGACACGATATTATGCTAGATGATCGGCGCATCTAAACTTGTTATGAACCTGTAGGGAGACTTGGGAGATAAATATGAAAGAGAGGGGAAAGAATGCGTAATTCTGATTTAGGGTAAAATGATTTTAATTTCCGGATTTTCTTTTATAAGTAACCGTGATGCTGAACACGGACCAACCAACTCGGCCGAGTTAGACCAACTCGGTCGAGTAGCCTCAACTCAGTCAAGTAGCCTCATCAACTCGGTCTAGATGCCTCAACTCGGTCGAGTTGCCTCGCAGTTCTTAGTGTCGATCGGTTTTTGTAAAACAGTCATATCTCGCTCAATACCTGGTCGGTTTGGGCGTATGACCTATCATTAGAATAATAAAAGGACAAGTTCCCACCTCCAATAGAATCACATTCATATCGTATATACATCTCAAGTTATAGCAGTTTTAAGACAACCTATCTATAAATGGGCAAAATAACTATACAATTTTCTTTTTGAAACAACTTGTATATCTACAATGCGACCGAGTACATGCAAACAACTCCACCGAGTAACCCATACGACAAATTAAATAGAGGGGTGTAACACAAACCCTATATCATTCGAAAAAGTCAGCCACCATACTATGTTGGTCATCCATCACAAATAAGTAATAAGTAATTCTAAGTTTTTACAGAGGTACGTAAACTAATGATCGCCGATGAATTTTTTATTTACGGATCTAACGGTGTAGTTAGGATTAAGGTTCATAAAATTTAGAAGAGGGAAATGAAGCGGTATGATGATACCTGAGTTAGGGAAAGTAATTGCCATAAAAGGACGAAGATGGTAGCTTGAGAAGGAAGAGGAAGATGGAGATGGAGAATGAGAAGGAAATTGGGTGTGTGGTTTTAGCAAAAAAATAATCATTTGGTTGATAGCAATAACTTAATCTACGTCTATTCACTAGCTAAACTTTGCCTAAGCCAATGTAAAGTGGCAATTTAGTACTTTCTCCATTCAACTCACTCTACCATTGTTAATTTTGCACACTATTCAGAAATGATCATTCAATTTCAATTTTCTCTCAGTAGATAAGTGAAAGTATATTCATATGAGATCTTATTTGATTCGTCTTTACGCGTACATTAAAAATATGTAACTATTATAATTTTTGCAAATACGTAGCAAATGATAATTACCACGTAAAACACGTGTTGGCAAACGTGAAAAAGCAAAGTGATAGAGTGGAGTTGAATGGAGAAAGTAGATAACAATAACATAATTTACACGTATCCATGAGTTAACCTTTGCCTAAAGCAGATGTAGGTAGCAATTTAGTTGATAGCAAAAACATAATTGGTTAAGTGGTTAAGTGGCTAAAGATGGTATTTTGCGACAAGTAATAGATAATTATTGATCACGATAAAGTATATTCTACACATGTAATAAAGAATACTGATTCACATTAATGACATTAAACTCACAAAACTAATTAAAAAAGGTAAATTTTGTACGGTCAAAATATTCCTAGTCGCCCGCAAGGGTGGAGTCTAGTGGTTAAAACTTGTGTGAAATTCCCAGGAGACCCGGGTTCAAGCCTCCCCAAGAGCAAAATCTTGTGGAGCATTCTTGGCCCGAGTCCATGCCTAAATAGACTTCGAGTATGTCACCCTCGGGTGGTTTACCTGATGTATGTGGTTTGCAGGCTATCACATATACCCGCGGGTTTACGCCAAAGGTAGCGGCTGCGGGTTCCCTCGTCACCAAAAAAAAAAAAAAAAAAAATATTCCTAGTCTTTCATAAAACGGATATATTTATCTTAATAGCAAAATTGTTAAATAACATCTTATTTTCATAATTGGGAAATGTGACAAACATTTTGCTAATCTCAATATATTCTATTTTTTTTTTGTCGTATGTATATAATAAGATTTAGATGACTATGCTCGTCTGGGTCGGGTATGGGTCCATTAATTTCAGACTCTTTAGGGTTTGGGTCGAGTATGGGTCGAAGATATGTGACTCAAGGTCAGGTTTGGGTCTTGTTGGACCCTACTCATTGCCAACCCTAGTCACAAGTTCGCGACGAGTTAAATACTACTACCCAGGTAGGTAAATAAGACAAAACAGTTTGCTACTCCCAATGCACTCAACTTTTGTTGTATTTACCCCACGTGGGTAATACTTGACTCATCGCAAGCTTACGACGAATATATCCGTCACAAATAAGAATTTGCGTCAATAGAATTAATGGAACTGGCAGCCTAACTCGATGATTACCAATATCCACGGAGAGCAAGTGATCATTTGCACAGGCGTTTTTGGAGGGGTGCAGGGGGTTCATTTGCACCTTTTCTCAGTTCTGAGAAAAATAATTAAATATTGTTTAGTAAAGTAGCACATTAATTATGTTGGTTTAGTGGTTATTAAGTCTATTTCTTAGTTAAAGGTTATATGTTAAATGATCATACATTTTGTCCAAAACTAAACAATTTTTTTTTCATATAACTAGAAAATTTTATCGTTAAAAATTTTTAAGCACCCCGTCCATCAAATCCTAAAAACGCCTTTGATCATTTGTGAGATTTGATATGATGTTTAGCCAAGCCGATGCAATTAATGGTTGTTTAATCTAATGTACTAAACTAAGTAAATGAAATAATGCAGAAAAAAATAAATGAAGAAAAATGCATGCTTAAGGTTTTACTCAATAGAAGAAAAGTATAGGATTTGATGTTAGCACCGCCGATATGTCCAATTCACGCTCAAAATTCTCATTTAACAAGTGGTTAGGTTGAATTGGTGGGATAAGGGAACGGCTCATGGAAGGTTACTACGTCAAGATCATAGACTAACCTAAGTATGTCCTACGACCTCTTGATTCCTCATGAAGATGGGCACTACGCCACTACACTTTCTTTTCTCCTATAAATTACGTGATGTCTTCTCTTTAACGGGTCGTGGGTTGGTAACTCGGTCTGTGGGTCGTCCCTATGCTTTGATGGATGTTTGTCCGGCCTATGCATTAACTACAAAGCACGAAAGCAAACAAAACCGAAACAAGCTCTCATGTGACGGGCGTAAGTACGGATATATTGTGCACATAAATGAGGGAGAAGTAGAGAACTATAAGTTATAGTCCTCTAAAACATGAAAACTGCTGTAATTAATAATGCAGTTATTCATGATGTCGAGTCTTATTACCATAAAACCAAACCATTTGACGTCGTCTTATCATTGTCCAAGATTAGTTAAATGAAAAGAAGGGTGTAAGATGTAACAAAATGTGTGTTATGCGTCATGTGCTCTAATATTCCTACGTCGACATGAGAAGCTGACAAAAAGAGTTGTTAATAGATGTCGACTAACGAACAGAAACAGAATAGAATAATGGGTTAAAGAAGACCAAAGACGACGCACCTCAAGTAGTCAAGTTTATACTTGCTCAAAACACCCCCAATTGCCCAAACCATCCTTCCAAATTATCTATTCGCCAAAATAACCTCTTTTCAATTTCAAGTCTTCTAAAATTCGAATAATAAAAGAGGTCTTAGTTAAGAGTGAGGTATTAGGACAACAACTTAGGAATTTAAACTCCCCGCATTCTTTTTAGCACGATACTTTAAGTACTTTATTTGACTATTTTATCTATATTAAAACAAAAACATTTAGCTCATCCTCATTAACCCACGGCATCATATTTAACTTTTTTTTTAAAAAAAATAGTAAATGTGGGATCTCTAGTAATGTATTTGAATATTTCTGAAAAATCTCTAGTTTTTTTGTAGGTAAACGTTTACGTTTATGTTTTATACATACATATTAATGAATAATGACAAAATGATAAATTCATAGCAACTTATTTTTTATAAAATTGGATTTTCATGATAAAAAAATTTTTTAAACACATCAATTTATATATTAGTTACTCCAATAATCAATTAATGTACCTTATACTTGGATAATTAATATATCCACAATTAAAATCAAAAATTAATAAACATTCGATAAATTATAGGATTAATTGATAAGAATACTCTGAACTATGGGTGTCCTGCTCAAAATACTTCAAACTTTATTTTAACTACCAATATAACCAACTAATGCTCTCATTCGCTTTTATTATAATATATGACTTGTTACCTGCTAAATAAGTGAAGAAATTTCTAACATTTCTTTAACTCGTCTTTCTCTTTTTACTTCTCTGTTACTCTATTCACCGAGTCACATCATTAAAACAAGCTCAATAAGTTAACAAAACCACAAATTCTATTCAAAGCGAGTGAGTGCATTAGTTGGGTATAATGGTAGTTAAAATAAAGTTTAGAGTATTTTGAGCAGTTCACTCATAATTCGGAGTATTTCTATCAATTAATCCTAAATTATAAACCAATTACGGGTACACTAAATAACTAAAGCGAATAAAAAATCAAATGTTTGTAGATTTTTTTCCATTATACAAATGAAGGTTTAAATTAAAGTGCAGTCTTTTTCAGAATTAGGACTCGTAAAACAATTATAAATTCTCATTTAAAACGGGCAAATTCGATGGATCAATTATTATTCATAGGACAAAAGTAGAATTTATTGAGAATAATAAAATATTTATCCCATTTATGCAAGTGGGTGGTAGTTGATCCGTTTTATCATTAAGACGAATATAATTGTCTTAAGCAAGACCTATTACAACCCAATTGAGGTTAATTTATGGTTAAGCACAACTTATTTTTAGTACAATTTATTGAGAATAATGAAAAATTTATTGAGTTAATTATTTTAGTACATTTAATTACAAAAACCGGTTGTTAGAGTAACTTATTTTTTTTATAATTTCTTCAAAATAAGTAATGTGGGAAACAAATATAGTTAGTTTTGAGAGTAAATTCTTTAATTATTTTTCTCAAATATATGTCCACTCAAAATTGAAATTTAGTTGCTAATGCATTATATATATTAAGTGCGTCATTTATAGGAATGTCATTGGGTGGTGGGGCGGAGATAGTTTTGGAAACTTGTACCCGCCATGGGTGATAGGGCGGGGATGGGTACGAGATTTTCTTGATGGGTATGGGTACGGGGGAGCCTATATCCAGCACCGCCCCGCCCCAATGACATCCCTAGTCATTTACAATCTATTAATTGCAAGTGTAATTAATATTTGAAATTAAAATTCTTAGATATTGCTTACAAACTTAATCATGATTTTATTATAACATTATTGTAATGCTTACCCATGCGGTCGTTCAATTTGCACGGGTTAAAACTAGTCGTAGTCTATTACACCAAAATTTTAGTTATCTCAACTTTTTACAAATGTTTAGCAAATAGCTTATTTAATCGAATAAACTACCTGAAATAAAATGTTACCTAGACTAGCGAGTAGCATTTGTAAATTTAAGTACCTGAAATAAATTATCCTCCATTTATTACCCCTTCAATTTATTCATTTACCAAAAATTAACTACCTTTTAGTTAGTTTGTTAAACATTATTTTCATACTTAGTATCTTATCAGCTCCTACTTTTCAATTATCTTTTTAGATTTTAGGTAACTTTTCAGTTCCAACTAACTTTTCAACTAATTTTACCAAACAAAATCCTAATCTCCTTGGTTATATGATAAAAACAATGGATAGTGAATCTTGTCGGCTTTTCAGTGGCGTCGTTATAGGGGTGCAGTGGATGCACCCGCACCCCCGAAATTTAGAAATATAAACATTTTAGTTCACTTAGTTATCATGTTTCTATATTGGTCTAGTGGTTAATTGTGATGCCGCCTTTTTTGACAATTTACATTTTATTTCACTTAGTTATCATGTTTCATGCCAAAATTATGGTTTTATTTTTAGTTTATGTTACGATTTCATGATAGCAAATTTTTTTATTTATTTTAAGTAAATTCTAGCATTGACGTCCTTTAAATCTCGCTAATAATTTGATGTATTCTAGCTAATAAACTCCCGCACCCCCATCATCTAAATCCTAGATACGCAACTGCGGCTTTTGTATAATAATAATGCATAATAATCCTCCACCGTGCCTTCATCTTCCCTTCACCTTTATGGCTTTATCACTTCCAGAGTTCCAGTCTCTTCCTAATTTTGATCTATGTATGATTTAATATTTGAGTCCAACAAAAGTGACTCCTATTAATTGACTGTATTGGAGTGTTCCGACATAAATAAGGCATATACAGAACTCGATAACCGACACTCTTGATGATGAACACGTGAAGGAAGATGTTAGTGTCCTTTGATGAATCAATATATCTCTCGTTGAAACATCATACTAAGTTCATTATCAATCGTTAAAATGTTGATTATTGTGTTCTGCATATGTTTTGTTTTCGTCGGTACACTTCATACCTACCTATTGCCCCGATACATGTTCATTTGATCCGTGTCCTACGTAACAGATTTTGTGTTTTTATCTTTGTTGATACTATGCACATTATACAATCATTCTAATCCCATTATGCTCATGAAACATGTTACACGTTTGTGTTGCAAAAAGTACCTTTGACTCTATGATTCTACAACGGGTCTGATCCACAACCGAATGGAGAAAAAAGAGTTCACAATATAAATTCAATAGGGTTCCATTCTAAAATCAATTGGCAATAAATGGGGTAATCTCTACCTTATAAAGTGAGATGATTCTTCTCCTTATCTATAAATGTGGAATAATCCTCAGAAAGACTCCACAATATAAATCCAAGAGAGTTCTACTCTAAAACTAATTGACAATAAACTGTATAATTAGGGTGAATGGTGGAGGGTAGAATTTGTATAATTAGTGTGAATGGTGGAGGGTAGAATTTGAATTGCGAATATTGGCATGTGATTACCGACGTTAATTGAGGCGCCGGTCAAATAAAATGAAGATAAGACCGTGGATTTACAACAAATCAATCCCTTCATTGTCTAACCATTTACCTATATACGCCACATTTCCATTATTTCAATTAGAGTCTTTCATGAGTCCGTCCCGTTCATTGAACTTGACAGATTCCGTCCGCTAAATAAGCAAATACAGATAAGACATTTTAATAAAATAACAAGGGTCCACCCCACTAACCCGTCCCAAACCCAATAACCCGCTTGTTTGTAGACCATAAATTTAATGTGAGCTCAGCCCATGTACGACTCAGACCCGTATTTCATCACCTATTATTTCAATGAAGTTGTTGAGCTACAAAAGCGGCAATACAGGACAGGAGTGACTAGCGAAAGCAAGATGCATGTTGCTGAAGTTATCAACATTCTTATCAAAACTTATACCGTTCAGATTGCTTTATCATAAAATTCTTGACTCATTGATTTGGAGTACTCTAAATTCCAGCCGCAACTGAAGCAGTTTTATACTCGGGAAGTCGGTTTCGATACTGGTTCAAAGTTCAAACTATCGACATTGTTTTCTGTTCTCAGTCATAAATAAATAAATGTCACTTTAAAACCTTTACAACTAAAGCGGCCGTAATACATTGACATTAACCTGACTTAATACCGATACTGGTTCTAAATATTGTCATCTTTAGTTTCAACTCATTCCTTAATAAACGTCACCTAAAACCTTTACAAACCGGTGTAATGCAAGGTCGCGAAGCTGATTTAAAATCGTGCACTACGAATTTATAATTTCAAATACCAATAATGCAAAGATCAATAGACACTTACCTTTTAACATCAAAGAAATTTCTGAGTTTGGTGGTTGGTATACCAGATACCTATCTTGTGCCAATTCACATTTCTGTTCCTGGCCTGCAGATCAGAATAAGATTCATAGAACTGATATCCTCTGGGAATAGGACTGGGATGGCCAGCGCTCACGGATACTAAACCACTATATACAGAATACGAGGCCATTTTGGTTGATTTCTGAATCTTAAATACTTCATAACAGGCATCACAATGTCGCATGATTCAAACTTTCAAATGAGTATGACACTCTTTATTCGCCTCTAAAACAAGTCAAATGTGAAATACGAAACTGATGGAGGAAAGTATTTACTGGACGCATGTCTCTGATTACGGACAGTATCATCACAATCAAAATCATCAGCGAATGCATAAAGACACAATATATAGGATGGCATGGATTAATCTCACAACAGTAATAATGTTGTTTTCCGAAATAGTAACCAGAGATAAAATATTTAACCCATATGATAAATATTCTTAAAAATAACATTCCGCAATCATTGCATGGCTTTAAGCAAAGCAAAAAAGTAATTAAGAAACTAAGTTGTATGCCCTTTCTACTGTTAATGCTAAAGATCCTTAGAAAGTGTGTTTCACATAATTGTGAAATCATTACTAAAACATCCCACCGTGTACGCCAGGAAAGTTCTTAAAGGTTCTCCAAACAGTTCAGTATATGAAAGTTTATCCAATACTAGAGTCATCCCAATGCTATTTGATCAAGTCAAGCTAAGAACGTGTCAAAGTCAACCTCACCTTATAAGACCTGGCCAATTGCATTGCAGTATATCAGATGCACCATTCACCTGGTTCTATAACTCTCCATATACAACTTCGTCGTCACCAAAAACCCTTTTCAGATATGGATGACTCGAAACTGAGTCAACTTCACTTTGTGCTTGTTCCTTTATTAGCACAAGGTCACATCATCCCTATGATAGACATAGCGAAGCTGTTAGCTCAGTATGGAGTGGTTGTAACTCTGGTTACTACCCCTCTTAATGCGGTTAGAAACTCGGCAAACATTCAGCAAGCAGTAGAATCTGGATTACGTATTAGAATTCTTGAGGTCCCATTCTTGTGTCAAAAGGTGGGGCTCCCGGAAGGATGTGAGAACCTAGACGTAATTCCCTCATGCGACCTCATCAAGAATTTTTACAAAGCACTTGATGAGATGCAAAACCCTGTAGAAGAATATTTGCAGACAGTAAATCCGCCAGTAAGTTGCATATTATCTGACAAATGCCTCGTTTGGACATCCGAAACAGCCGAAAAGTTCAAAGTCCCGAGGGTTGTTTTCCACGGAATAAGCTGCTTCTCGCTCCTAGCATCACACAATATTAAGTATAATAAAACTCACTTATCAGTCTCTTCTTTTTCACAACCTTTCTTGGTGCCAGGAATGCCTTACAGAGTTGAAATAACAAAGGCACAGCTACCTGGCTCATTTGTCACTTTACCGGACTTGGACGATATTAGAGACCAGATGCAAGAGGCTGAATCAAGAGCATTTGGAACTGTAATCAACAGTTTCAGTTATTTGGAGAACAAATGCATTCAAGAATACAAACAAGCGATCAATAAAAGGGTTTGGTGCATTGGACCTGTTGCCCTATGCAACAAGGGGAATAAAGACAAGTATGAGAGAGGCAATAAGGCCTCGATCAACGAGAGTCAATGCTTGCAATGGCTAGACACCATGAAACCAAAAACGGTTATTTATGCGTGTCTTGGTAGCCAATGCCGCTTAGTTACGTCACAGATGATAGAGCTTGGATTAGGCCTTGAAGCTTCTAGGCATCCTTTCATTTGGGTAGTGCAAACAGGAGAGAAATGGACGGAGCTTGAGAACTGGCTCGTCGATAACACATATGAAGAAAGGATTAGCGGGAGGGGACTTTTGATCAGAGGGTGGGCCCCCCAAGTACTTATTCTATCGCATCCCTCAATACGAGGATTCTTAACGCATTGTGGCTGGAATTCGACCATTGAAGGCATCTCTAGTGGAGTACCAATGGTGACGTGGCCTCAATTTGCAGAGCAATTTTTCAATGAGAAGCTAGTAGTGGAAATTTTAAAAATCGGTGTTCGCATTGGTGTAGACATTGCAGTTAGATTTGGGGAGGAAGAGAAGATTGGGGTTTTGGTGAATAGAGATGAAATTGAACATGCAGTCAACATGCTAATGGACGGTGGAGAAGAAGGAGAAAGAAGAAGAACGAGAGCAAAACAGTTTGAAGATGAGGCACGGCAAGCTGTCACTGCTGAAGGATCATCAGCAACTGACCTATCAGTGCTAATTCAAGATATCATGGAACAGTCTAGTCCTTCAATTAGTTAACATGTGAACCCAATGAGCTTGTACGATACGTGATATCATCATATAGCCTAGTTTCACATTAAGCTACTGGTTGCTTCACTCGACACAAATTTGAGAAAGCGTAGAAGGATGAAGTTTTCCCAAATATTATACTAGAAACTAGGCAAATTAAAATAATCTAATAGCAGTACTTTCAACTGGGAAAATTCAGAAAACACTGTCGGTCTGTCATCAACAGATAAGATTTTCAAAACCGCGAACTTCTCATGGAAGTCAAGAAACCATCTGAACCTAAAGCTTAAGCTGATGGATGGAGTCCCAAGATCGGTTTTATACTCTAACAATGGACGTATCTGATGTAAGTATCAAGAACGATTTCATTGATTTTTCCCTTTTGGGTCAACTCGTAAGTCTCTTAATACGAAAGCAGTGGTGTCCAAATGTCTGTAATGGAAGATCCTTTGAAGCCATGAAGGTCATGCTTCTGTTTGGTCTAAGTTGTATTGTGACATAACGCTAATTACATGCTTTAGCGGAGAAGCCCTGCGCCCTCAAGCAACCGATAGCACTCTCCTAATATGTGCATGATCATCACATATGTGAGGATATCTTACACTGATTTTTATTGCAACATTGTCTATCTATACGAATACAGTCAGTTAATCTTAGAGCCCAAAAGGGTAATCAGCTTTCCCCTTCTAAATTATCGTATACAGCAACACTCCTTAGATGCAATCCTCAACCCAATTCTCAGATTTGGCCACTGGAAACCAGTCACTTTCTATAGCCAACACTACATACATCATACATGATACATGATACATGATACATCTGACTCCTTATCCATCAATTAATTATGGAATTCCGTGAGTAATACGGAATACAATCAAACATAAACACGATACACATTGCAACCAAATCCATAAGTCACACACTCACACCCAATTTCATACTGTAATAGATTGCAATCAAACACCAAACATTTACATGACACACATCAATGTTTCCATCAAATTCAACAAATACCCATTTCCCTAACTAATACCACTCCGTAGTCCGTCCCCTCATTTGTTTACCTAATCCATTTTCTCGTATCTCATTCGTTTATTTACTTTATTTTATTTTGGGTATGCTTTTGAAGGTAACTTGATCAACTATACATAACCTTTATCCACTCGTCACTCAATAACAATACGTCAATACCCACAAACCCCTCGCTCCACTCACCGTGTCAAAATCAACGGTAAATAAATGATCGGACAGAAGGAGGTAGTCGACAAGTTCAGTTTGATCTCTATGAAACAAACAAAAACAACCCACCCTATGAATCTAACATACCAAGTATCCAAAAACCATCAAATTCATGCACAAAACATGGTAAGAGTATAATTGGAAAATAAATAAAGTAGGTACCTCAAAATTCCAGAAATGGAAGGCCAAGTCTATGATTTTGTCGCAACCCTATTTGGAAATTTGAGGTATCTATGATCGCATCACACACGTGATGTAATTCAGATAATGTTATATGATCACGCAATTGACAAGTCATTGTAAAAGACTAAAAGGGCAAATATATTTGAAAATTCGGGTCCCTTAGACCATCCCCAAGCAAGGTCGATTGGGAGGTCGATATGGAGTCGAGTCAAGTTAATTGTAATTAAGAAATCGATTAGAATTGACTCAAGTCGATTTGAGTCACAAATCGACCCAATTTGAGGTGAATTGACTCACCAATCGACCTCATACGTGGCACATTTTAATTAGTTCCAACCATTTAAGAAAAAGAAAAAAAAGAAAGAATGAGTGAATTTGTTTGATTTCTTAATTAAATTGATTGGGTTATTGACCTAGGTCGTGACTTTTTGCTTGGGAGGGTTTAAGTGGGTCAAGGTCAATAAGGGGAGATTAAGGTATAATATGCAATTGACCGATTAAATTGATTTCTTGCTTGGGAATGGTCTTATGGAGCATGAACTAGTAGTTGTTGAAATCTGCTCGATCCGATCGTAGGATTATACAATCCAACGATCCAAAATGTGAAAGACGGTTTATATTGTAGTCCGTTTTAGTTGTAGCGTTGTTTTAACGGTAGGATAATTCAGAATTGGATGGGATCGTTGGAATTGTAACATCTATCGGATTGATGGTAGGATCGTTTAAGATCGTAAAAGGCTTATTTTTAGTGCTTACAAATTTACAATACGTTGATATGATTACAGAGATTTCTATTTATGAAATAGATATTAATGTTATACTTCCTCCATTCCAATCAATTCTATACATTTACTTTATTCATGTTTGCCGATACTCGTTTTCTTTTGTTAATATCTTTAGTTACACATAGATAAAAATTATAAAAACTTTGATATTCACAATGTACTCGGTAAGACAATTTAAACAAGATCTCACATAATTATCTTTTATGTTATATATTAGAAGTTGTGTCGAAGATTCACTCGACTTATGAATAATGACCATAAAGTGAAATGTATAGAATTGATTGGAATGGAGGAAGTACTTTATAAGAATAACGATTTTATACACATTCTTATTTATCAAAGCTTTTTTTTACGCATGATCTTACAATTCTCGTTTAAGAGTGTGATGCTATGCTAGAGTATACACGTGTTTATTGGCAATAAAAAAATGCATATAAACAAAGCTAATTTTGGAGATAATAATACCAAGTGTTTTTTCAAAATCATGTCACAATTAGACTTACTAGATATGGTATTAAATAGTTTATAAATAAGAATGGTGCGTGTATTACTGATCAAAAGTCAAAACCCTTATTAAGCAAGAATATTGAGGGGTTTAAACTTAGGTTTGCGAAAAACCAACTTTGTAATTTCGACAAGAATGAGGATTTGAAGTCTATTTATGAATTAGTTACGTGCAAAGATAACAGATTTCTTATAGGTAATATTAGTATGGAAGAGATTAAACAATCTATGTTTAGTTTAGCCGCAGATAAAAGTCCAGGTCCCGATGAATTTCCTACAGCGTTTTTTTAAAAATATCGGGATATTGTAGAAAATTTTGTCAGTAAAGCAATTTTAGTGTTTTTTCATTCTGTAAAAATTACTAAAGGAAATAAATCATACGTTCATAGCATTGATTCCTAAAATTCAAAATTCACGAACAGCAAACCATTTTCGTCCATTAGTCTTTGTTCAACAATTTATGAAATTATTTCAAAAATCTTGGCTAATCATCTTCGAAGTATTTTACATAAGATTTTACACCCGTTTCAAGGTGCTTTTACATTTACTTGTTTCATTTCAAGATAATATCCTTTTAGCACATGACATTTTCAGCTCGTTTAAACGTAAAAAAAAAAAAAAAAAAAAAAAAAAGGGCAAAGCAGGTTGGATTGCAATCAAACTTGATACGGAGAAAGCATACGACATACTAGAATGAAATTTTATCGATGAAAATTTTAAGCGAATAGGTTTTAATTATACATGGATCTCAAGGATTATGGCATGTATAAACACTGTTTCTTGCTCAGTGTTAGTAAATGCGACATCGGGAGACGTTTTTAGACCCACTTGAGGTTTTCGGCAAGAAGACCCACTTTCGCCATATATATTTATTATGTGCGTCGAGATATCTGCAAGATCTCTACAAAAAATAGTGATCTTACCTCTATTGATGATATTGGCATTATAATTAGATGTGGGGTGGAGAAAATTCATTTTCTTACTTTTGCGGATGACGCTATCATTTTTGTTAAAGACTCCAGTCGGAGTTGTAGAACCATTAATTCTAAATTAGATAAATTTTGCACGATATCAGGACAGTTTATTAATTTTGAAAAATCTATTTTTCAATGCACTAGAAATATTGATCGTTCTCTTCGTGAATCACTGGGGGAATTCTTTGTATGGACAAGAAAGCTCATTTGGATAAGTATTTTGGATGTCCTATTAACAGCATAGTGGCTAAAAATACATTCGAAAGTATTATTCAATCTTCTTGCACTCGATCCCAAATTTTTTTATTTTTTTTTTGGTACATAAGAGGGGCAAAGCCCCGAACTTAACTAATAGTAATAATGCGGGGAGTAGCAACCCCGAATATATCCTCCGGAAGAATGTGTCTCATCTCGCTTAATGGTGCATCAAGATGTGTTGGGTTGGTGCTTGAAGATACTCCTCTATTGGCCAAGTAATCTGCCGCTCGGTTTGCTTCACGGTAAGTATGCTCTAGCTTGACGGACCATGGCTCCTCTCGTAACAAATCTTGACAACGTTTTACAATAAGCCAAAGATTATTGCTTATAAGTTGGGAACTCTCTACAATCTCAATACAAGTCTTATTGTTCATATGGACCAGTAGTCTCGGCACTCTGAGAGCTTTTGATCGTTCTAACCCGGCAAGTAAGGCCAAAAGCTCTGCTTTCATTGATGAGCAATACCCACATGATAAATAGAAAGCTGTAATAAAATTACCCGTCTCATCCCGAAAAATACCGCCTCCTCCTGCTGGTCCCGGATTTCCCTTTGATGCTCCGTCCGTGCTTAAAAGAACCCACCCATGAGGTGGTGGCATCCACCTTACGTTGATTACAAAATTCATTCCTTGACATTGGGCTATAAATATGTCGAATCTATCGAAAGCCATCTTTGAACTCGTGAATTGCCTCTGGAGAAAGTGTCTCGGATCCACTGGGTTTTCGTTGTCTCTTCCGAATACAATGTTATTGCGCCATTTCCAAATCCACCAACACGATATTGCGAATTGCATCGGCCAATTTGGTTCAGACGTAATAACTTCGTTGCTTGCGTTCTTAGATATCCAATCTGAGAAAGAAAGAGTATAAAACGAGGAGCAATTGAAATCGATACCTATGACATCCCAAATTTGTTTCGAGATAGGACACGACCTAAGAAGGTGTTCTGTTGTTTCTTCCTCTTCATTACACCTTGGGCATATTGGATTGTCTCCCATGTTTCGTCTTACCCTGTTCACATTGACCATTAATCGCTCATGCGCTGCTAACCAAAGAAACATACGGATCCTTTGTTGAACCGGTAACCTCCAAATCGTGCGCCAAATCAGAGGTTTTGGATTGTTGCTGTTATCGGCTCCTTTAATAAACCCGAGCGCTGATTTAAGAGAAAATCTCCATGATGAACTGCCTTTCCAGTACAATGAGTCTTCTAAGCTTGGATCCTCTATCAAAGAGATAGACGCAATTTTTTGGAGCATAACTTGTGGGAGATAATTCGAAAAAACATCCCATTTCCATCCATAATCGGCACTCCACATATCACTTACTGTATCACCTAGGAGGACGGTCGGGACTTGGGATGTAGCATGATCTATAGGGCACTCTCCATCCACCCAATTATGATCCCAAAACAAAGTTCTTCGACTGTTGCCCACTGCATTGGCTGCTCCTCTAACGATAGTTCGGGATTGTGATGTAATTCCGGGCCAAACATTTGACATTCCGTTTTTAGGTTGGAATATATCAATATCACATCTGTTGCTGCAGTATTTCGCTCGAAGGATTCTTGACCAAAGGCTTGTTGGTTCCGTCAGCACTCTTCATCCCAACTTGGTCAAAAAAGCAGCGTTTCCTTGACGTGCTGAAAGAATCCCCAACCCTCCCATAGATTTTGGTTTCTGTACATGCTCCCATGAAATTAAATGAATAGATTTGTTAACTTCATCCCCTCCCCACAAGAACCGTCGAGTTTTCCTGTCTATGGAGTCACAAACGGACCTTGGTATCTTAGCCGATTGCATACTGTAATTTGCCATAGTACTCAGTGTCGATTGAGCGAGGGTTGCTCTTCCTGCTAGAGATAGTCTCTTCGTGGACCAGCCGGTTAATTTCTGATTGATTTTCTCTTCTAAATGAGCAAAAGTTTGTCGTGTAACTCGACCATTAATAGTAGGCATTCCAAGATAGGTTCCTAGGTCTTTTGTCTCTTCGAAACCAAGGGTATTACTGACTGCGAATTTGGTCTCTTGTTCCGTATTCTGTGAGAAAAAAACACGGGATTTGGCAGTACTTACCTTTTCTCCGGAAGCATCACAGAAATTTTCGAGAACATATTTAATAACCAAAGCTTGGTCCTCTGTAGCTTCGCCGAATAAGACCATGTCGTCAGCGAAAAAAAAGTTGGTTATACTAGGTCCGTTGCGGCAGAGGGTAATTGGCTTCCAATTGTGATTGCGAACTTCGAGATCAATAGCTTGTAATTTTTCGAGGCACATGACAAACAAATAGGATGACAAAGGGTCTCCTTCACGGACGCCGCGAGAAGGAGTGAATTGGGACGTTGGTTCTCCGTTCCATAAAATCTGCATTCTACTCGTGGTAACGCATTCCATTAAAACGTCTATAAGAAGGCGCGGGAAGCACATGTCAACAAGTGTATCATGAATAAAACTCCATCTTAATCTATCGTATGCTATTTCCAAGTCTATCTTGATGGCCATTATACCCGTTTTGCCTTTCTTTTTACGCATCGAAAGTATAGCTTCTTGAAAAATTACTATGTTGTCCGTAATCTGTCGTCCTGGAACGAAACCGCTTTGTGTCTCGGATATAATATGGGGGAGGACTCTCTTTATACGGTTCGCAAGTGTCTTACACTACTACAGAAACCCTTAAGGACATCGGTTAATGGACATCAGTTTTTGGAAAAATCTGATGTAATTAATTTGCACATCAGTTGATTACAAAAATCTGATGTCCTTATAAAGTAAAGGACATCGGTTTCTATTTCAAACCTATGTCCATAAGTATTGATTTTAATGCACATCAGACTAAATGACAACCCATGTAAATTAATTGATCAAGGACATCAGTTATTTAAGTAAGCCGATGTTAATTGTTTTTGTAAAAAACGCGCAAAAAATAAAACAATAACCCTCGCTCAAATAACCCTCGCAAATCATCAGTGTATATCTCACGATACATACAATTCTTATCTACTGTTCATCGTCTCTATATACAATACTACTGTTCATCGTCTCTATATACAATACTACTGTTCAACCTCTAATTCGCTGGTCTACTTGTCGTCGTTCATTATCATTCATCAGTTCGTCCTTCGTTCATTCAGTTCGTCATTCATCAGTTCATTCCTTCTTCGTATTAGGTAATTTTCTTAGTTAAATTGATTATTTTTCTTAGTTAAATTATTTATTTTTCTGTATTTGTTTTGTTATTTTGATGAATCACGAACTGATGGTTGAACGAAATTGGGGGTTTAGGGTTTAAATTGGGGGTTTAATTTGGGGGATTTAGAAGCTAATTCGCCTCTCGTTTGATTTATCGATTCGATTGTTGTTTGATATTAGTTCATACGAGTATATATGCAGGGTTCTCTAAACTGCCTTCAACCCTCTATCTTTCATTTTCTTCATCATTATCAACTTACTTCAACCATTCGACTCTTTACCAGTTCAATTGTGGAGTCTAACATGGAGACTTGTCAGGTATCGAGTATTGAAAATATATCGAGTATTGTATAGTCGTTATATTTATAGCAACAGTAGAGAATCATCGCCAATCTGTTTGTTCAATTGTTAAATAGTCGTGTTGCAGGAATAATTTCGGAACAATGTCATCATTATTGATCATGATGGAGCAGGTAATAGCAGCCAGCAGGTGGCAATGATGCAGTAATAGCAACAGTAATAGCAGCCAGTAGGTGGCAATGGTGCAGGTCTTGGTCTGTACTATTGTTGGCTAATGATTGTTGCAATGAAATCAGAATGTAAGTATGAAATCAAACGTATATTATTGATCATATGTGAGATTTGGCATCTGATACGAGCAAAAGCGAATGGTTTATTTTCGGAATTTGATATGAACAGATGACAGTATCGAGTTAGGAATATCACTAGATTAGTATAAGTCAGATTGTGCATCAGATTGTGCAAGCTGTAACTAATGATTCAAGCTTCACAGATTGTTGTTATGCCTTTTGAAATTTTTTACTAATTGCAGACCAGTTGCAGTTTCAGGCATTTGCAGTTGCGTTTTTGTGGCAACAGGTCTGAGCTGTTGGGATTTGATGTTGTTCTGGTTTGTACACCTCGACACTGACAACCCACAACCATCTCAGTGCCACTCTTCAGTGGTTCAATTCACAATCCTCATTCAGGTATGGTTTGAGATTGAATTTTCCTTTGTAAACTCTCAAGAAAACCAACTGATTTAGTTGGGAAATGTTCTCTAATTCTCGTAATTTTTAGATCCAATTGGGTTGATTTTGATTGTTATTTGCTTGTATTTAACTGCTGAACGTGGGAGTAGAAGCTATTTTTCTTTCACTACAAGGTATAAATTCCCAGATCATTGAGAGAGTGCAAGGTTCCTTCTATCTTAGCACCTGACTACATTCATTGTGTAACATTGACGAAGGCTTCAGTTTAGTTAAAATCTATGGTGAATGCTTCATTGAGTTTAGTTGAAATAAATGAGTGTTCAAATGCTAATTTTTAAATTGTATGTTTGAACTTATATTTAGAATTTATTTTGCATGAAATTTGAAACCATTGACAATGTGACATTTCTTTATGGTATTGTGGCTGCAAGTAGGGATCATCTTCTAATTATTTTGGCCTTCTTCTGAACTAAAAAATGCGTTACCGTTTATTAAGATTTTGGTTTTTAATATTTCTTGGTTGGCCTTTAATTTTGTTGCAGGCAAGTGATGTTCTAAGCACTTGCATCTAGTTCTTCATTGTCACAATAGGCTGTACATTCAATCCTTAAGCTTACTTTGATGACACTTTTTATGCACTTGCCAGGTTCTTTCTTCTCCACACAAGTTACATTTAAGGGATCCAGATGCAGATCTTGGCGGTGTTGATGATATGACGAAATTGACCACCAGCAGAACCATTGTTTTTTATTCGAGTTTTTGTTAGTTTTTTTATAATTTGGAATGTGTGATGCCTGGATTAATTATCCTAAGTAGAACTGTTAATGGATCAGGCTTGTTCAGTTTCCTGCTCGTCCCGATCATTTGTTTCCCTTTGATTAGAATACTTCTTGCAAAGAAAGGAAAAGGAAAGGTAAACAAATGATGGGAAGGTAGGGAGCATTTTGCATAGTGATTGTACTTGATAATGTAAGTTTTGGAGGGAAATTTAATGCTTTGTTTAGTGATTAGATATGGGATTGATTACTTATGATGTTGGTGATTAATAGGTACTAGATTCAGGCCATTGTCTTTGAATATTCCTAAGCCACTTTTCCCATTAGCTGGGCAGGCTATGGTTCACCATCCAATCTCAGCTTGCAAAAGGGTATATTCTGATACCAATTTCACCAAATTTGGTTTTGTTATTATGTTAGTATCTCTATTCGTTGTTAATTGTTACTCCGTTCTGTCCAAGTCGATTGTTTACCTTTTATTTTTATGTTTGTGAGGTGAACAAATGACTTAGACGAGGGAGTATGATATATTGGATTCATGTCTCAAATGTTTCATGTTTTATATAATTGTAGATTCCAAACTTAGCACAGATCTACTTGGTTGGTTTCTACGAGGAGCGGGAATTTGCATTATATGTGTCTGCTATATCTAGTGAGCTTAGAGTTCCTGTCAGGTGAACTCTTCTGCAACTTATTTGATCTTCTGGTGTTGTTTACATTTGATTTTGTATTGATTGTTTTATGTTCTCTTGGTAATTTAGATACTTGAAGGAAGACAGGCCTCATGGTTCTGCTGGTGGTCTATACAAATTCAGGGATATAATCTGTCGTTCATGAGGTTGAAGAATTCAGTCCATATTTTTTTACATGCATGCCTCTTCGCCTTCATTTGTTCCATTTAGAATCCCTCATATTAATTTTATGAATTATGATGATTTACAGGTTTTCAAACACCGACTGCCATATTCCCAAGAAGAAATCGACGAGGTCAGGGACTTGTGGGCGGACTATTTTCTAAATGCATCGTCTTTTTAAGTAACGTAGTATTTTAGATGTCGTCTAAAATGACGCATAAACCTATGTTTGGTTAGTTGATGAATTTGGATAATGTATGAAAGACGACCGACCTTTGTCGTGATTTACTTTGAATTTGTTTAATGAAAGACGAACGACTTTGTCGTGATTTGCTATGAATTTGTGTTTGTTTTGTTGATGGTGGCCTATAATCTGTTTTGATACGCCAGTCTAAATGGCTGGCATCTGAATAATATATACTGGTGGTACAAATTACCATCAATACCGGCTTTTTTTTTTAAAAAAAAAAAGCAACATCAAGGACATCGGTTTATGCAATAGTATGATGCATATTAACTTGTAATGCACATGGGATTTTGTCAACAACTGATGTACAAAATATAAATGGACATCAGATTACAGCTAAAAAATGATGTGCATAAATATGATGGACATCAGACTTATTAAAACTCCGATGTGCAATAATACATGGATATCAGATGTGAGCTAAAGAATGATGTGCATAAGAATGATGGACATCAGACTTCTTAAACCTCCGATGTGCAATAATACATGGACATCAGATGTGAGCTAAAGAATGATGTGCATAAGGATGATGGACATCAGACGTATTAAACATCCGATGTGCATTAACAAATGGACATCGGTTGCACAACCGATGTCCTTGATACCCATAATGGACATCAGTGAACTCTACATCGGTTGCTAATCCGATGTCCTTGACCATAAAAGTCCGATGTCCTTAAGGGTTTCTGTAGTAGTGTTACTAATAATTTTGTAAGCTACGTTACACAGACTGATCGGGCGAAATTGGGTGATAAACTCTGGGGCTGTAATTTTCGGTATCAGCACGAGATGCGTATCATTAAGTCCGTTTGGCATCCCTTTACCCTCTAGAACCTTGATAACCATATCCATTAGTGAGGGTTCTAGCAAATTCCAATCCTTTTGATAAAAGAGAGCTTGAAATCCGTCCGGTCCCGGAGCTTTAAGCGCTCCCATATTCATGATAACTTTTTCAATCTCAGCTTTGTAAAATGGCCGTGTCAGCCATTCCCAATCTGTTTGGTTAAACTCTTGAAACAGGTCCCATGGTAAGAAGTAACGGGCCCCTGGACCCGGTTCATCAGTGTACAGATTCTTGAAGTACTCGACAACAATATTTTTGACCCTCAAAGGATCTTCTGTCCACTCGCCATTAGCCTCTTTCAGGCTTGTAATTTTATTTCTCCATCTTCTAACAAGAGTGCTAACATGGAAATAAGCCGTGTTTCGATCCCCATCTTTTATAAAATCCATCCTCGACTTTTGGTACCACAGAATCTCTCTTCAGCAAGGACTTCATCTAATTGCTTCCGTAGCTTAGTTTCAAGTTTAACTAAGTGACTTTGTCTGCCTAAGGATAATTCTCGTTGACATCCACCTATTCTAGCCATTAAAGCTCTCTTTTTTTTTGAAGATATTTCCGAACACCTCGGAATTCCATGTTTGTAATTTCTGGGATAAGTTGTCTAAATGTGTCGTTAAAAGACCTTCATCAGGCCAGCTCTGTTCTACAAACTCCTTGAACTTCTCATGGGTTAGCCAGCAAGCTTGAAACCGAAACGGTTTCTCAATTGAATTTAGTGGTACGAAGCCGTTTGGAGATATAAATAAAGGATAATGATCTGATTGAATGGCGAGGACATGGCGAACCATCGCCTCTTCAAACAGCTCTCCCCACTCGGCATTGCATAAGGCCCTGTCCAACCGAGCACTTTGTCTAGTGCTCTCCGTTCTGCCCCTTGCCCACGTATGATTTGGACCAGTGAAAGCCAGTTCAATAAACTCACAATTCTCAATCCAATTATCGAAGTTCATACATCGTCTCGCCATATTGCTATCACCTCCATGTCTTTCGCTCAAAGATCGTGTCTCATTAAAATCTCCTGCGATGAGCCATGGTCTATTATTTTGGCGCGCGAATTTTTCTAGCGCTATCCATAACTCTTTTCGATTATTAGGGTCTGGACTCGCGTATACAGCCGAGAAAAACCATGGGAGTTCCCCATTCCGTGAAATCTCGATAGTAATGAATTGCTGATCTTCTTTAATTGGGTTAACTGTGATTACATCTTGCTTCCAATATAGCCATATACCCCCACTAAACCCATTAGCATTTACTCTCGACTGCCCTTCATACCCGAGTAATTTTCCCATTTTAATAGCATGTTCCTCTCCCATGTGGGTTTCTACTAGTGCTAGTACAGTAGGTTTATAAACTCTGACTACCTCCTTGATCGCAGCTATTTTCTTTTGATTTCCAGTTCCTTGAACGTTCCATACCATATAAGTGATATGGGATAGGTTGGGTGACAAATTTGGGATTCTTGAACTCATTAAAATAGGTATATAATTTAGTGAGGATAGATAAGCTCGGCTTACTTGTTTGAGAAGGTTGTCAATACTCCATGGTATCGACAATTCCAAATTAGAGCTGGCCAAATCCGGGCCAACCCGTTTGGCCCGCCCCGTTCAGCCCGCTTTGCTAGCGGGTTTGGTCACAAAAGTTTTTAAAACAAGAGGGTACGGACAAGAAAATTAGGCCGCTAAAATTAATGGACGGGCTTGGACTAAATAAAATTGTCCACGGACAACCCGCTAGGCCCGCTACAAAATTTGTAAACTATAATTTTTATTTAACCTAAAAAAAATTATAAATTACAACTGAAAAGTTTTGTATTGAAAATAGTATGTGTGTTATGAAGATTGGTTACGAGCTAAAGGGTTATCGTTAGGTAATTTATTACTTATTTTTATTCTACCATTAAATTAATAATTAATAATTCTCTCCCCAAATATGTTTTTCTTACTATTTCGTTATATCAGGAAGGTAGCTATTAATATCATCTATTATATACATATATGTATAATATCTCATGATTCTCACGTGTTTTTTACTCTTATGTTATTAGTTTTATTTTGCAAACTTGGTAATCATGATATTTTTTCTACCGTTTTGTTGGTTTGATTTTCCAATAATTAATTTCAATAAAAGTCCGCAAGCCCGCGGGTTGGCCCGCTAAGGTATATAGGGCGGGTACGGGCAGTTATAGTAGGCCCGTCATAGCGGGCACGGGCATTAAAAAAAGGCCCGTTGGACACTTTTTAATAGGTTAGGCCCGGCCCATGTCCAGCCCAAGCCCGCAAACGGTCAGCTCTATTCCAAATGTTAATTTAGCCACTATTTAAATGTAAAGCTTCCTCCTTCTTTCATCAATCCATAATAAGTTGGATAAGATTAATAGAGACTTTCTATGGAATAAGAATATTTCCTAGCGTTCCCTTAATTTAATTAGTTGGCATAAACTTTGTTTACCGATTGTGGCATGGAGAAGGAAATTATATGGGTCAAAGTGATAACTAAAAAATACTTGAGAAATTCTTCACCCTTTGATTATAAGCCGGGTTGAGTCTCTTCTTGGCAATGGCGTAAATTTATGAGTCTTCATACTCTATTTAGAAAAGAGCTAAGATGACAGGTAGGTAATGATAACAACATTAAATCTTGGTCTGATAATTGGGGTTTTCACAGCCACTTACCAACAATATTGGTGATAATACTACCCGGGATCTTAATCTTCTGGTTAAAAATTTCATAATCTCTGATAAACAATAGGATGTTTCTAAATTATCCAATTTAGTGAATAACGATATTGTTAATCAGATTATTAACATTCCACTGCCACATAACTATATTTCGGATATCCTTATTGGGGATTGTCCGTGGATGGAAATTTCTCTACCAAAACAGCATGGTTAGCGCAAGGTTTGTTCGATTAAAGGCTTGAAAAATGTGAATTTCACTTGATTTGGATATCGAATCCCTTTACTATAAAAGGAGTAGATTTTAGATGGTTTTGATTGGCTTCTTCTTTTTAGGGACTGAGAAGTTTTTTTTTTTTAAACCCCACGTTTCAATTTGCAAATTAATTGTACTCTTTATTTTTACACAAATAGGATCCTACACCCAGGTGTATAGAAGCATGGTACATCAGACCCACTTGATATATAATTTTCTAATTTTCCATTAGAGCCCAATACAAAACAAGTATTTAATTATCAATCAACGTAAACATTTTCTTAATTCTCTCTTGACGACAGTCACAACAAATTTCTCTCCCACTAAAATTTGATTCGAAGATGGCAGAAGGGCAGCGATTAGTATGTTCAACAAGGCGGAAAAATGCATCGAATAATATTTCATTGAACGAGAAGCAATTTGCATCGACATCAAGAAGGAAAAACGCATCACACAATACTAAATTTAGGTAAATATTTACATCAATCATAACCCTAATGAATATTTACATACACCAATCATAACCCTAATGAATATATTTAGAGTAAATTTTATGACCCCAAAGCACTTAACAAATGAATATTTACGATAAGAATATGATCTAACGTAAAAAGAATACGAGCTAATATTAGAAGAATACGAGCTAATATAAAAAATACGAGTTATTAAAATAAGAATACGAGCTAATATTAAAAGAATACGAGCTAATATTAAAAGAATACGAGCTAATATAAAAAAAATTATGAGTTATTAAGATAAGAATATGAGTTATTGATATAAGAATACGAGCTATTAAGATAAGAATACGAGCTATTAATATAAGAATATTAACTAATGTAAAAAGAATGCGAGTTTAAGAAAATCACAAACTTAAAAAATACGAGAACAAAAGAATGCAAGTTATTACCATAAGAATACGAGCTAATATTAAAAGAATACGAGCTAATATAAAATATGAATACAAGATATTGAGATAAGAATACGAGCTATTAATATAAGAATATGAGCTAATGTAAAAAGAATGCGAGTTTAAGAAAATCACAAACTAAAAAAATACGAGCACAAAAGCATGCAAGTTATTACCCTAAGAATACGAGCTAATATTAAAAGAAATACGAGCTAATATTAAAAGAGTACGCGCTAATATAAAAACTATGAGTTACTAAGATAAGAATACGGATTATTAATATAAAAAAAATGAGTTATTAAGATAGGAATACGAGCTATTAATATAAGAATACGAGCTATTATTATAAGAATACGAGTTAAAGTAAAAAAGAATATGGACTATAAAATAAAAAAAATCAAAAATTACCTAGACATAATAATTAAATAAATTGAAAGATGGGATATAATAATTAAATAATTAATGAGAAAAATCAATTACTGATGATGGAGGAAGATCAGTTAGAAAAATAGGGAAGAAGTCACATTTAAAAAAAAAATGGGGGAAGTGGAGAAGAATGAGATTACTGACTTTTTTTTCAAAATTAATTAAGAAAATGACTAAAATAACCCCGGATGTACAATAGCATTATACATCTGGTGGTATAGTCCAGGAACTGTTATTTTTACTCTCCAAACTTTTACACTTATTTAATCATAAATATACACATTTTTTATACAATACCCAAAACATATCAAATAATCAAATTATGGTTGATACAATATAATTTTAGTCTACAAATAAAACAAATTTAAAAAAAACTAATTTTAGCATAGAAGTAAAATAATCTGATTTCAGGCTAAAAATACTCCTCAACACAAAATAAATTATGTCAAAATATGTTATATTATTTTACAAACTTTTATACTTTAAAGATTATAAATCTCATAAGAATAAATATTTGGAATATCCCAAAGTTGAATAATATTTTCGAATAAAGAGTTTTCAAAAAAAAATTGTTGATAAATATGGAATTAATTTTTTGATCTAAAGTTGAGATCTATAAAATAAATAAGTTATAAAGTTTTGATGAATAGATCTAGATCATTCCATTAAAATTATATTCGAAAAGAATTTGTTATAAACAATCTTTACAAAAAAATCTTAACCATTAAAATGATTAAATCAAAAATTGCTTTAAAAATTGTTTTGTAAATCAACAAAATTTTATATATACTAAAATTAATCTTGAAACAAACTTACACGTATAAACTTGAAAAAAATGCATATATATTACAAAAACAAGGGAAATTATTTTTGAGATAACATTTGACGAAATTGTATATTGTTGAAGTTGTTTAGTTGAATAGAGAAATAAGGAAAAAAAATGCTATTTCTCTTGAATATCTAACCAGTAATTAGCAATCAAACGCAGCGTGCAAGCATTAATCTACATAATATTGATAAAATTAATTGTATAAATATATGGAAGTGTTGTTGGTTTATTGAGTCCGTTAGTGGTGGGTTGATGGTTGTGTTTTCGTCGAATATAGGTAAGTATGCAGGTGAACGGTAAAGTTGAAGATGAGTTTAAAGTTAAATTTATAAGTAAAAGAGTAAAAGAGGTTTTTATTAAAAACAATAGAAGAGTTAAGGAGGTTAAGAGGGTAACGGTTCTCCATGGGGCAAAATAAAAGGCTATCTTGAATGGAATTTTATGGACAATTTTGAGTGGTTATTAGACCAACCTACTATACATCGTCGACAAATTACTAATTATCGTTGACACTTTTTAATGAAATTCCTAAACTACCCCTCCTATCCCCTTCTTTGATTTTTTTTTTTTTTGGTTCTTATTTTGATAGATTAGAAACGGAATTAGGATAGATGTCTTAATTTTTGACGGAATTAGGATTGAATCGTAGTTTGAATGTCGGATTTTTATTAATGTAATTTGTTTTAGTTATGTTTTTACCCGGATTTGTTTCGTGTTCTTGCAAAAAACGAAAAAAATAAAAACAAATTTTAAAAAAAAATTTGGGATGAAGATAATTTCCGTCTAGACCTAGGTTTAGACAAAAAAAAATTTCGTCTGGGCCTAGGCTGGGACGAAAATTTTTTTTTGTCTGGACCTAGGTTCAGACGAAAATCTTTTTTGTCCCAGCCTAGGCCCAGACGAAAAATTTTTTTGTTTGAACCTAGGTCCAGACGGAAAATATTTTCGTCCCAGTTTAATTATTTTTTTTTTTATTATTTTTTTTTTTTTCATTCCGTCTTGCTTTGTTACCGTAAAAACAAATAATTTTTATTTTAAAATGTTTAATTATTTTCAATTAATAATTGATTTATTTGTATTTTTAAAATTATTTTTTTGACGGAATTAGGATTGAATCGTAGTTTGAATGTCGGATTTTTATTAATGTAATTTGTTTTAGTTATGTTTTTACCCGGATTTGTTTCGTGTTCTTGCAAAAAACGAAAAAATTAAAAAAAAAATTAAAAAATAAAAATTTGGGATGAAGATAATTTCCGTCTGGACCTAGGTTCAAACAAAAAAAAATTTCGTCTGGGCCTAGGCTGGGATGAAATTTTTTTTTGTCTGGACCTAGGTTCAGACGAAAATCTTTTTTGTCCCAGCCTAGGCCCAGACGAAAAAAAAATTTGTCTGAACCTAGGTCCAGACGGAAAATATTTTGGTCCCAATTTAATTTTTTTTTTTTTTTTTTTCGTTCACTGCTTTGTTACCGTGAAAACAAATAATTTTTATTTTAAAATGTTTAATTATTTTCAATTAATAATTGATTTATTCGTATTTTTAAAATTACTTTGTTTTCGTTAAAAAAATGCCGTTGATCAAATCGCTCGTTGAAATCCGTTGATCGAATCGCACTAAACCGTATTTAATATTTGGGATATTCTACATGGTACCCCTCAATTTTTTGACTTTCTACATGGTACCCCTACACTTTTTAAAACATACATGGTACCCCTAATTGTGGTCATTATCACTACGTGTACCCCTAAACTTTATTTTCCGTCAATTAAACTCAATTTTGGGCGTTAAATGATTACCTATGCGCATAACCAAACTTGACATTTATCATCCATGACATAAGGACTCTATTAGAATTAATATTCATTCTTTGGACGTGATAATTTGGCAAAGATCAATAATTTTTCCGTCAACATTTTTTTAGCCCATATATCTATAAATATTTGGATCGAGATGGATAATGAGCCTAATAGAGTCCTTATGTCATGTGATAGTAACTGACAAGCTTGCTTGAGCGTTCAAGTTATCACTTAACGCTTAAAAATGAGTTTAATTGACGGAAAATAAAGTTTAGGGGTACACGTAGTGATAATGACAACGATTAGGGGTACCATGTATGTTTTAAAAAGTGTAGGGGTACCATGTAGAAAGTCAAAAAATTGAGGGGTACCATGTAGAATATCCCTTAATATTTTGTGCGAAAACCGACAATTTTTTTTAATGAGTTTTAGTCCGAATTTGCTAATTGTCAAAAGGGTTGAAGGGGGCAAAATTGGTAGTTCATGTAAAAGTGTCGACGATAATTAGTAATTTGTCGACGACGTATAGCAAATCCCTTATTAGATGGGTGACCTAAATATGGTCTCTATTCTGAAAAAAAAATATTTTTTTGTGATTTTTTATCGTCTTATTAGTTCATTAATTAGACTCAAACTAGAATAATATGTGGAATGGGCAAATGTATATGAAAAAGATGCATTGTATTTGTATTGCATTATTCATGACTTGGCCTAATGCACGTGAATAAGAGATATGGAGACACTAAAATTAGGGGTGAGCAAAAAGATACGACATGGTTTTATAATACGATGTACGATTTGAGTTATATGGATCTTAGTATGTACGATATGGAAAACCGTATTATTGTATCCGAGTCGGGAAAAAACGAAAACGTATATAAGGTTTTCGACACGGTTTGAAGTTTTTGTATAAAAAAAATTAAAAATGCAAAGTTCCTCTTTCAACTTTCAATCTTAATGTTTTTTATGACTTACCTAATTTATTTCAATAAATAAAAAATTAGTCCTTCATTAGAGATAATCGGATCCGTATAGTGATTTTTTGTGTTTTTTTAAAATCGTATATACAGTTAAACCGCATCGGATCCTCATAGTGATTGTTGTGTTTTTTTAAAAACTGTAAATCCGGTACGGTTTCCAAAACCGTATCGGGTATACGGTTGTGCTCACTCATAGCTAAAATGATAAAGTGCCATAATATTAAAATGACCGAGAATATTATTATCACTTAAATGGTTATTTTAGTTTATCATGCATATTAGATTATTATTACAGGTATTTTATTGGAATTTTATATTATAATTATACAGAGAGTCAAATATTTTCTATAAATTTATGTAAGGAACCGGTGCAAATTTTGCACGGGTGTAAAACTAGTATTCCTTTAAAGTTAAAATTTTTCCTTTGAAAAACATGTTTGATTACCTTCCAACGAAAAGACTTAGAATCTCGAAGTTAATTGTGGAAGCATTTTAAGAAAGCATTTTAGGCGATAAACACTTATGAATCTCAAAGTTAATGGTGGAAGGTGATAATTTATGTGTTACTAACTCACTTCGTAGTACTTGGGAAATTTCTTGAGAAATTTTTAATATTATTAAGGATGTGAAATTCACTTTCATATTTTCAATAAATTGATAATTAAACATTATTATTGTGAAACCAACAAGGTCGTTGATTTTATAGCTTCTATTGGACATTCATATCCAACTTTTTCGAAGTGGTTTAAAAGTTGGTGGCTTCAACTTAACTCACTCATTCGAAAGGATAAGATAAATTAGAGTAATATCCTAGGAGACCAATTTAGTATTTTTACATTATCAGAAAAAAGAACTATTTTAATAGAGTGTTTACTTTTTAATAACCTATTAAATGGGCTTGGGATAAATTTTTCCCATTCCTAGCTCTAGTATATGTGCCTACGTGGGGTTTGTTTAGGCTTAAGAGCATCCACATTGAAGAGGATCACCCATCCTCTTAGCACTCTCTTTCATCTAAGAGGATGTCCTCTTCATTGTGGAACTTATATTAATCATCCTCTTTGAAGGAGGAAGAGGAAGACTTCCTCTATTTTTAGAGGAAGTACAACCTCGGCCCTTGTGCCCAACATCCAATAGGATTGATGCATGTAATTTTTATTTTACACAATTTTTATAAAATAAATGTATAAAATTTGTAAGTGGAATAATTTTACGTTTTCGTATATTATACGTTCATAATTTTACGTTTTTCGTATATTGTACGGTAATAATTTTACGTTTTTCGTATATTGTACGATAATAATTTTACGTTTTTCGTATATTGCATGTTTGAATTTTCGTTAATGATAATTAACTACTACATTTTATATTGCAAGTGGTAATGTGGAATCATGTAGTAAGTACTACATTTCGTACATATGAAATGTATTCATTGCATGGATTTAGTATATATTTGATGTTGGTAAATTACGTGTATTAAATGCATTCTCAACTAATTCTATTCAATTTTGTATTTTTTTCTTCTATAAATAAGCACTCATTTTTATCTCATATTATGTCAAAAAATCAATTCTATTTCATTTGATGTATCTTTTTTAATCAGTTTGTAATTTATTTGTAACGTATTTTATTTGATAACGCCATCATCTTTTTTAGTAAGAACCTTATTAATTTGTAAAAAAATGATTAAAAGAAATAAAACATATAAATTAATATTAAAAAGATATTAAAACATGAAAGAGGAATGAAAGAGGATCCTCTTTGATGTGAAGAAAAAAATAAAAGAGGATGAGGAAGAGGATGAAGATAGTGGAAAATGATTTGGATGAAAGAGAATATGAGGTGTCAAAAAGTTACTGGAAAAAAGAAGAAATAAGAGGATGAAACCATCCTCTTCAATGCACATGCTCTAAAGGGCATACCCACACGCATTTTTTAGCCCAGATTAAAGAGGGTTGATAATGTCAAAGATTCCTGATATTGTCAGAGCATGAAATTTTGCTATATCTCTGATCGTGTCACCTCATTTGAGTGAAACAACTCATGTAATTTAGTTATTGATAAAACAACAATCCAATCCCGAATGAATCTTTTTGAAAATTCTGTGAATATTTGAAACGTTGATAAATGATGAACAAATATTGCGACAATTCACATCTTGAGGTTGTTGTCTACCTTTTTTGGTGGAGGTAAGCCCAAATTTTTTTTTTTCGTTCTTCTTTAATTCTTTTTAATTTTTTTTTACGCTAATAACTTCTTGTCTCCCATAGTTTATTTGATTTTAACCTTTGTCTGAGTTTAGCTCGTAGTTTATTTGATTTTATTTATTTTGTATCATATCATTCTTGACATATGTTGTAACTACCCTGAGATTTTTAATTAATGAAACGATTTTTTCCCTTCAAAAAAAATATTGCAACAATTAGTTATAGAGGGATGTCCAATCTTAGATACAGTACAACACAAGTTATTTTCGAGGAGAGGTAAAAGTTTTTTTCCCAAAACTAACCCGGTAGAGATTAAAGAATAATCTTCTTCATTTCTCTATAATGAGTGACTACCATAACTTTATTCTACAACACTAGGGGCTGTAAAACAAACAATAGGGTTTGATTATAGAAAATTGAAATCTTGCACCAAATTTTCAGACTTGTTTAATTTCATTTATTCCACGGTAAAAAAAAAAGGCACACGGATTAGCTGTTGTAGCCTTTGATTTGTAACATATACCAGTTTCCACAAAAAAACTAAATGACCATTTTAGCAACTATTGGGAAGGAAATTCCTATTGAAATATAGGATACGGCCGAGGCAACACAACACAAAATGATACCAAAGATATGGAACAAAAAGAACATGAATCGGACGGTTTGCCATGTCGAAACCAAAAAATTCTTAACTTGACAAAATTTGACCCTTCAATTTTAATGGGTTAAAAAAACAAGTTTCATCTCATCGTTTCAATGTAATAAATTAATGATATACCCATTTAAACCCTGATTAGCGCACCGTCTCCCCCTATCCTCCTCCAGCTTTTAACACACTAGGAACGGAAATTAATTACAGACAAAATCACAATTAGAAAACATCCTGCATAAATTACAAAAAAGCTAACTCTGCCTGTAGTTTTGAATATAGATTGAAGAGACTACCAACAATGTAAAACTTCCAATGCAGAGACCAGCCTTCTAGTTTAGAGGATGACTAAGCTCCTGAACTTTGGACAGAAGTACACTTGGGAATTGGCTTATGTAACATGGAAGTTCCTTCAAAGCGAACCATTGACCAGAAATTACTCTTGAGTTGACCGAGCTGCAACAATTCAGCAACTGTGTTAATATCATGTAATAAAATTTTCCCACAGGAAATATAAGATATACGGAGTACATGGTTTGACCTGATCAGGCGTCATTTTTTTGAAACCAAAACGATCTGTCCAAATGGATTTGGCTTCCTCGGCAGCTGGCAGAACAAAGGTCTTGATTTTGAGGGTGGTCAAAAGTCCTTCAATACATGCAAACAATGCTTGAAAATAACCCTGCAAGAAGTAATGACAACCCTTTAAGCTCCGTGAGGCACTATTATAGCAGTTGGTATTATATTTTTGATCATCCTGCATTCAAGCTGGATGCATTAGAGACCTGAGTCCCCCACACACCTAGTTCCCCACCCTCAAATAGGAGAATCTAGCAATCGACATGATTTCGACATGAGCAAGTGACACTATCATAAAGAAACTAAACAAGCTAAACCTTTAGCGCTGTTAAAATAATCCTTACTTTGCCGTGGTTACCACTACTTGTTGCAACCAATGGAAGTTCAGCGACTTCTGGACCAAATACACGAAAAATTGCAGCTGAGACAACCACCGATCTGTATAATATTTAAAAATGTAAGAAATGGAATTTGAAAATTGAAAGTAGACAGCATTGAAACACAAGATAAAGATCCTTACTTAACGGTTAAAACAGCACAATACATCCCACCATACTCTTGGCCCCCCGCATTCCTCCTGACAGATGAAGGAGAACACACAACGAAACAGACTATGTTAATCATTCTTCAACGGATTCAAGTTTGAAACACATGCATTAAAGGATAAAGTGCTTACCCATAAACCATTGCAGGAATCAGGTCATGTCCAGACACCACCTCAACTATTGGAGCAAAGGATTCCTAGAATATTATAAACCAGAAACAAAAAGACATACTTCGAGTCAAAGATACTATGGCGGTTTTACTCAATGCTAACAAAAAGGAAATTATATGCAAACACATTCAGGCAGGCAGTCAACAGATAGATCAATACAGTAAATAAGACATTTTCATTTGGATTCACTATTCTTCCTATTTCGAGGAAATTCAAGCCAGCTTCCTACAAAAAGATAAAAAAAAAGCCCACTAAAGTATGTAGGAATTCAACAACTCACCCACTTGCACTATTTGTTCACTTGCCATATATGCTTTTCTCACTTTTCCCTTTAAGACTATGTGCTATACAAATGTAGTGAGTTCTAAACTTCTAATTAATGTAGGGACTAGTAAACACTTACATGGAAGATAGCAACAGCCTGTGAAAGCAAAGGTCTTGTTTCAGGCGAAGCAATTTTGCCACTAAGAAGTCTCCAGCTAATATCAACATCAGCTACACATTCAGAGACGTTATGCAAGTTCTTCTTGGTTATTACATTCATGAGAGACTCAGGAAGTTTTTCATCCCCCTTATCCAAAAGATTTTGCAAAGCAGAGTCGATTTTTCCACAACCCAGGCTACAAAACCACTTTCCATCTGGGAGTTCCTGTAATGCAGCTGTGTCAGTGTCTCTAACCCAAAAAAAATAGTAGAGCTTATAATCAATACTCAATCTATTCATAATCTAGATAAGTAAATGTAACCGCCATGCATACCGTAAGGTCAGCCATATCATGATCTTTCAAACAACCAACATGGTACTCCTTCTCACACTGGCAAATACCAAGAGGTTACAAAAAAAACATTAGCCTGAAATACACCACAATAAACTTGAGAGGAAGTGTACAATGACAGAACGAAATGGAAGAAAAGAATCTACAGGGCAGCAAAAGCAAAATGACAAAGTAAACAGAACAATTTTGTTATCAAACATTCAAACCCCCAGACATTCTTTTGAACATTCAACCGCGGGTTTTTTTATGTCAAATTTCAGAAATACAAATTATTCAGCCAACAGCTCACTTAAGTTCCTGTAGATTTTTAAAAAACTAGAAGCATGGTGGGAGAAGGAAAGGTTACGACTTAAAAGAAAAAATAATAGAGATATCATGGTGACAATGAGAATGATATATCAGGATGACTTTGTGTGTTGGAGAAAGCTTGTCTCTAATGTCACTTGCACAGAACCAACTTAGCTGGTAACACACAGCAGCCAAAATTGACAACTCTTAGCACGACAAGAAGGGCATGCACCATAGGTAATAAGACATTCTAAAAATATGAATACACGACCAAAAAAAGAGAGGCCAGGTTCAGACTTTAGAGGCACCTAGCTACAGGAGAGCCTTCTTAGAACATCAACGGGGAATTTAACATCAACACCGAAGATATCAGCTTCAAAGAAGCCGATATAAACATTGCAACAGTGAGTCCCAAAGTCTCGACACATATGTTGAATAAAACATAATGCCCGCCCAACCTTAACTAAAAAGGGCAAAGCAGCGAACACTACCTGATCACACAAAATAATTGTACGCGGTCCAAATCCTGACTTGGAAAAGTCAAAGCCTCTGTAACAGAAAAAGAAAACCAATTTAAACAAAAATCTGAAAAAAATATATAAAGTAAAGCTAAAGCACAAATACAAATCACACATGCTTCCGCGTGAGGCAAGTTTCTCATTACACCAAAACAACCAATTTTAACACGATCTAATGACCCACACAAATAGATATGATCTGAATCCTGTTAGTGTCCAGTCATACAAGGAGAGCATCAATCAATGTCAAATGAAATAACTGACCTATCCAACCACACCACTTCTATGGAGTTCTACCTCAAGGCTCACATTCTTCCAGGTATAAGCCTGTTTTTATCTATAAAAAAACTCCACCATCTGTAGTTACTAGGTCAGCCAATTTACTGATTTGAACAAACAAAATATTTTCCCATCTCAAGCCTTCAGCCCCAGCTGTAAATTTATATTTTGAAGATCTGAACTCCAGAGTTAAATATTCATTTGTCTATGCCATACTAGAATGGCTGAATGGGTCATGATATATGAAATAAATTGGCCTTTTCACACATATTACAGACCCTATGTCAATGAAGATAGGGTTCTCATACCCATATTCAGTCATGGCGAATAGGACACTTGCACACAGCCCAATCTGACATCTCTACTCAGGCTCAGTTAACATGGCCATCGCATAAATCATACATTAGCTTCACAAACCGGAGATAGTAGCAAAACAGGTTTTTTGGTGAAACTAAATAACAGATCATGTACATGAAGCATAAAAGTGTCTTGGAAAAACAATATGCCTTTTGACTCAATTTGTTTCAACTTTCAAGAGCTTTTGGATTTTTTTATGTTAGAACTTAGAAATGCGAGTGGATAAGAAAAGACACATAAATTTCCATAGAAGCCTAAAAAGAAAACATAAATGGTGGTTTAGAGTTGAGACAGCTGAAAATATAATACATACACAATTAATCAGCGCAGGGAGAATACTTGCTGGTACACATACGCATTCATTCAATGTAAAAGAGACAGGCCAATCAAAAGAAAGCTTTGATACCTGCAGAGTATGCAGGAGCTAACATCAGATCCAACATTGTTGACTATTCGAATCGACCGTTTGGTTATTTGCTCAATGAGATCCACTCCAGAAACTCTTCCAGCAGCGAACGCATTAGCATTATGCTCAACAAATTTCTCCCTTTCAAACATGCTCTCACAATATTTACAATACCATTTACCACGGGGTACATTAGACAAAGAAGCACATTCTGCACAGACCAGGAAACTCAATTCAGTTCATAAACAAACAAAGCACCAATGATGTTCAAAATAAATAAAGCATGAAAAGGCTATAACTAAGACATCTCATCTCAGTGAAACTTGCACCAACGTTGAAATATTACAAAATAATTAAGTGGATTATTAAAAATAATGGAAGGTAGATGATATAGAACAAGAATTGATACAAAAAATCATGAGTCGTTTGTTCATAATTGAACCACAATTTGAAATTATGGAAAATAATACGTCATAAGAGGTGGAGATTTAGGAACAGAAAATATATAGCAAGTTGCAAAATAATATCAGAACTTTTCTTTTATTATACACAAAATCACAAACATGACTAGAAATAAGACCATGGACATCAACATAATTTTAAGAAGATAGGCTGACAGCAATACAATCTGACATTTCCCAAGTAATATTTGAGCAGTCAAGCCCATCACTTGTACAAATAACCACTTCTATCAGAAAGATTAAATAAATAAGGCAATCAGCTGTTTGATTTCATCTTCAAATAGTAACAAGAAAATTAGTTTAACACTTTAACTATATACTCCCTCCCTCCAAACTTGTATTCTCTTCCAGTGTTCGTTTCTGGGAAGGGTATTTCTTCCCACTTTGGGTCAAAATGACTAAATTATCCTCTACCAATCCGCTGTCCTAATCCATTTCACCCACTAGCAAATAACCACCACACGTCAGCGGCCGCCACAACGAACAATAACCACCTCCCTCAACTCACCAGCTATGCCAGACTCCAATAACAACAGCTCCATTCACCTTCCTCCCTTTTTGCTTTTCCTCTTTATTTTTAAAATCTGAAAAGGATAAGGAGACGTGTGGACTGTTAGAGCAACCTCCTCAACTCGACCATTGACCATCACCCTCAGTAAACCTCCAGACTCAACCCTACTCAAAGCTCATCCCTTGTCAGACTCGTGAAATCCTCTCTGGCCACCTTGCCCTCTAAAATACTAAGCCTCGTCTTCGTCGCTGCAAAAGGGAAGGGATCTGTGATTGGGTATTTGGGAGGTGGGTCAAAGCAAAAAAAAAAAGGAAGGGATCTGAGATCGGGTTGCTGGAAAAAAGAACTGAGTTATGAGTCATAGGTAGACGGGGTTATATGGAGTTGGTCGTTTATCACTAAGAAGGAAAAGTGAGGTTGCTGTAGGTTTGTGTTAAAGACACTGCATAGAAGAGTTGGAATGCAGGAGAGGCTGCACATTGGCGGTTGGTGTGGGTGGAGGCTGGGATAGCAAAGGAGATGTAAGAAGTGGTACAGGGTGAGCGTTGTGACTGGTGTCAAAGGGTCATGGTGTGAGATTGAAATGGGAAAGTGAGCAAACTGTGAAGAGTAATGTTGTCATTTTCTAAATTTTCTAACAAAAAAAAGTGTAAAGGGAAACAGGAACAAAGAAGTATGGACGGAGAATGTTTCAATTGTTAGGCTGGAACGCTGGAGGACAAACCATATAGATGAGTAGATGACAAAACAGCTATCTAAGCTAGATGTTAAAGATGAGTAATTAGTATGACATTGAGCATTAACAAAATCAAATACAAAATGGCTGCACGAAGACAAAGAGAGGCCATAAGCACATTGATGAGTCATTACTCAGATCTCAAGAGAACACTACTAAATCTATGCCGTTGGTAAAAACAGCAAAAGTAGCACAGTTCCCCAAAGGAAACATTAGTCAATCATCTGCGATGAAGATTAACAAAAGAAGGAAACGTCACAACTTCGCTAAAATATGTACAAATCTAAAGAGAAATTATTATCCTTTGAACATCAACAGAAATAATTCATTTATATGATCATTATCTTGATAATATGAGACTCCGCTAGTACTAGACGATCAAGCACAAAGTGCTCGTGAAAGAAATATTGACACATAGATCAACATAATAACAATGTACCTTGCATCAAAAATTACGGCAAAGCACGGACAGGCAGTATAACTTACCCGTATGGAAGGCTCTTGGGCAACCATCACAAAGTAGAAGATTCCCACCATCAGCACAGATAGAGCATAAATCATCGTTGAACTTTGCTGAATGACTGCGGCCTTTAATAAGATTGATTGATAACTCATGCAGTGAAACTCCATTAGAAGTATATATATAGCAGTACCTGACAACCCAAACACAAAATCAACATTAAAGCAAAGAATTCCAAAACAAGGCTCAGAACCCATCTATCAAAGACACTTACGGTTTTCTGCGTGCAGCACAACCAGCATGAGCCTCAAACTGTGAAGCACTGATCTGCACAATATCCTGGAGTGAGATACACAACCCTCAGAGAAATGGGAAAACATGATTACGATTGAAAACCCACCACAGTTTCGCAGCAATTACAGAATATTCCAGAACCCTTCTTGTACCCATCCAACAATTTCTGCAGAGAAAGAAAATTCTCAGAATAAAAGTGTGAATGTCTAAGCGTCTAAAATAGGCCATTCTATAGACCAACCTTTCCCCTTCCGTAATAACCAAGTTCAGTTCCATCGGGTAAGATATCATCTTCAAAAACCAATTTATGGAGCTTAAGATCCCTGAGAAAAACAAAAAGGAAGTTCAGCGCCTCAGAGGTATAACAGCTAATCAGACTTAGTGCAATTCTAATTGAAATTTAACTACAACTCCAAGTGAGATTAATGGCTTCAAAACATCTCAGACAAATTAACAGGCATGACAAGATTGCTAACAGTGCGCAGATATATTATCTGATACCCCAAATTCTGAACAGACAACAAGAAGCCCAGCTGCAAACCGTAATTGTTCATCTCTGACAAGCTCTCCAAATAATTTAGTATCCGACCATCACGAGTTTAGATGACTAAAATGTCCGACATGCATTACCCTTCCCGACGGCATTCAGATGTGAATGTCTAATCTATTCAACGGCAAAATAAATCCTCAGACCAGTTCAAGAAATACATTTAGTTCTTTGAATACAATTTCAAGAACTTTTTCAAAGATTGAAGTGTTTAACTTTGACGGAAAAACGCTACAGAGAATATAAAACCAGCAAAACCACGCAGTAAATGAATATTTGAGTCCCTTCCTCATAATAGAATTTAAATACGGCATAAAACAACGATCAATACATAAAAACTAAGAACCGACTTTCTTGTAATCTTTCCAGGTGTTTTTCCCGGGGTGCCATTAACTGAAGTAGTCTTAGAGGGCTTCGGCGTCAATGTTTCCTTTCTGAGCCTGGGCAAACCAACAAAAATAACAGGACATGTGAAAGAAAAAACAGAAGTTAAATGCTGCATGAGAGTGAGAAAAACAATTCAGAGCCAAGAACAAACAAAAGTATAGAACCACAATACCTTTTAGGAGTTTTCACACGGCCATCTTTCTTGGCGGACTTCCCTACCCGAGTCAATTTAGAGGGCTTTGCTGACCTACAATCGCAAATAATATCGAAACATGAAAGTCAAATGGGGAAGAAATAAGGACACAACACGCCACTATTAATTCAGTGACAAGACACAAACTCACAAAGATAACACGTTAACGTGAATACATTACATACATATAATATATGCAAGGGTGATCCAGATCCCCAAAGATACTACACTGAAGAAAGATTTGATTGCATGTCGCATTGTAATGAATGCATGACTCAACCATACATAATTTATTTTACAAAAAATAAAAATTTAGTACCTGAGATAGACTATTTTTCAAATTTACTAGTACATTTTAAAATAATTTTTCAAAAATACTACCTTTCGGGCATTTTGATCAAAATTCTCTCAACTCACATTTTCGGTGAAAAAACAACTTTTCGACAATAATGCTACCCAAGCCTTGTAGCATGAGGATTTGTTTGGAAATAGGGATGTTCTTGATAAATCTGTGTAGCAAATTGGCCGGAAAATCAACTTCCTTTTCACTGACAATGAGTTTTGGTAGCAAATTTTGATCAAAATGCCTTTAAAAGATACTACCAATTTCACATTTTGGGTAAATCCAAACTAAAGTAGCCATTCTATTTTTCCTAAACAAAATGTCCAAACAATCCTAATCAAGCATACCCTACATGACTAAAAATTGTCATCCAAACAACATCACATTTTGCTTTGTACTTTGTCCATTTCATTAATTAGTCGTTACAGGTGCCACTTAAAGACTTAGTTAATAGTCTATTATTGTTCTTAAAATATGTGCAATGATCTCACGTGTAGTTTTGGAAAATTTAATACTAGTAATTTTGAAAAAAATATTCCAAATGGTAGTAATTCTGAAAAATAATTACAAAAAGGTAGTAATATTTAAAAACGTCTATATAAAAGAGAGAAGGTAATTAATTATAATTTACCCTATATTCAATGCCAACCAAAATAAAATGAGAATGTAAGATCATACTTTTTCATTAGCTTCTTGGCAGTCTTTGTGGCTAAAGATTTGGCAGTCACAGGACTGCTACAAGCCTTTGACATAAGTACTTCGGGGCTAGAATCATGACAATATGGAAATATAAAAAGTCAGAACCTCAGATAATTTTCTTGTAATGTACTCATAATTAACATAGCATACCAAATCCAAAAAATATGTAAAAGAAAACTACTAAACTACATGTATCGAGATTTTTCTGTAACTAAAATTTGATGTAGAGTTGATATATCAACACAGTCGATAAGAAATAGCACTATATTTTTACACACCAATTGTGTAGAACCTACGACATCTCTACAGATTAGGCATATCAGATCCCAGTCGATACTACCAATGAAGGAATGACAATGCTTAAAATTGTATAAAGGCGGAGCCAGGGAGGAAGCTAAGCGAGATAATAGATAAAGAGGGTAAAAACTCAGTTCCCATTTAAACAGTTTACCCGAAGTTACATCAGCCAAACCTTATGTTCTCACACACTCTTCCCATCATAACAATTAAGAAAGCATTATATCCCCCCAAACATCACGACGATTCATATCTTTGCACTTACTTTTTAGCCTATCTTGCTCTGTTTTATATGTGTATTACTTTTTCTTTACTTTTTCATGGTTCATGAAAACGGTTCCATACATCACAACGATTCTTTGTTGGCTTACTACAAATTTTGAAGGGTTAAGACTTTGTGGTTTTTGTTGTTGAATTGACTTAACTTGAAATGTGCTGGACCTTATGCTATATTGCGTCAAATTTGCAAGTTCAGAAATTTTAAAATTCATCTTACAAGGTGATGTCAATTTCTTTGTAACCATATAAGCTAAGAGTTGCAGCTATTAAACCACGAATCAAAAAATTTACCTTCCTGCTAAAGAAACAAAATCAAACAAATAAAATGTTGATCAATAGGACATAGAAAAGGAGCATTACTCTTTAGCAGATTTCTCAGGAGTCTTTGTTTCTAAAGTTCTTCCAGTCCTTAAACTGCTGCGCATCTTAGGGGTAAGATATGTTTCTTCTTGCCTGAAGAAACAAAATACTAGCATTGGGCGTACTGCAATCTCATGCATTATAAGCGATACAAAAGATAGACTACGCAAAATAAATGGTACTTTACATAGGGAACAAGCTAATCAATAAGCTGGAGAAAACAAACACGTAAGCCAGACGATTACGAACTTTTTAGCAGATTCCCCTCGACTGGAGTTTTTAATATCTGAATATTCCGGACTACAGTCTCGAAATTTGCGAGGCGACGATCCACCATGAGGAGTACCAAACTTTGAAGTCCTAAAACACCAGAAAACATATTTTAAACGTTAACTTGACAAGCAAAATATTATCCGTTTATGGTAAACCAACTCTGAAAACAGAAGAAAACATTAAATCATCCTTACATCCATATCACATGTAACTCAGCGTTACCAACCCCATTTTAGTATTAAAACCATAAAAATTCACAAAGATTGCAGAAAAGGAAAATGACATGCACCAATAATGAAGGATTCCCAAAAAGCCCTTGTTGCTTCTTCCCATAGATATAAGTAAACGACTCCCCCTAAATGAAATCTACATGATGGGACAATCCAAGTAAGGCGAGAAAGGTACTCTCCAAACAAATAATCTAAAAGATAGCTGTAACAGCACACAACGAACTTTCTTCCCTTGGTCCTTCCTCAAACAACATGATATATTTGTAAGTGGTATATGACTCCACAGTCTCTAGATTAATTTAATTGAGCACAAATATGAGTGCCATCAAATGGAAATGTTAAAAAGCGGCCCACTTGGTATATATAGTTATATACAATAACATCATATTCAGACAGCCAAAACTGGAAACCAGGATATGAAATCAGAAAAGGCAGATGATCACCAAAGGAAAAAACAAAAAAAAAAAAAAAAAAAAAAAGGAACGACGAACAGGGAATAAGAAAAATGACATTGGACAATATGCCATACAGGTTCTGTTACGCAACAGACTCATTACTGACTAAGCTAGGGCCTTGTCTGGTAAAAGGTATGTTATAGCATTATTGACTAATCAATTTGGGTTCAATATACTACTCGCTCCATCCCATATTTCTTGTCCCCCTTTCTATTTCGGGAGGATTTAAGAGAAAAAATGTTAAACTACCTACTGTACCCCATGATTAAAGAGAGTTCAAACAATATCCTCATGGTGGAGATGGTGGTAGTTAATTATCTAGGGGAGATATTAGATTCTCAAACTTTTTCCTTACTAAATTTAAAAAGAAGGCGTTAATTATGGGATAAATTTGAAGGGAAAAAGAGACAATAAAACCGGGATGGAGGGAATATTTTACAATATGACGCTTCCCCCAACACGCTTGGCTAGTAGAACGTTGGATAAAAAGTACCAACTCTATTAAACTCAAGATTATAAGCCCTATCTTTAATAATTTGTTCATCTCCTTGTTGTCATTTCACAAGAAAACAAAAAATAAATTATCTACTACTACCAGTTACCAAACTCCTTCAATTTTTTTGCTTATTGAAATTTGCTAGTAAAACCTGTCATTTACAGTCAAGTATTGTAATCTAGTTCCATTAATTATATTCATATAAATGCCAGACAGGGCATATGAGATATACAAGGAAACCAACAGGATAGTGCCCAAAGCTTAGGCATCGCGCCATTTTCATTTAGAGCTGGCCGACGTGTTTGAGGTCTAACCCTCGCGAACATGAAGGAAAAAATGGGTGATTAATTTAGTTCAAATGAGATTTGGAATCACGCTCATACCCCCTGGAACTCAACCAGCCAAAACAAGCAGAACTTACGACAGGCTAAAAGGAATAACTAAAGGTGATGTGTCGTAGCTGTAATTCAGCGGTAAGTATAACCAACATAGCCTGAATGAGACTGGTAACCCAGAGAGCAGATATACAGGAATAATCTGCTGTTTGAGACCTCTCCCACTCGCTCGGACAATGAAATCCACAAGAAACCTTATCAAGGGGTTGTCATCAATCCACTACGGTTCAAAAAGTAAACTTCTAGACAAAACTCGTACTAGATCTGCTTTAGCACTAGTTGACTGATAAGGCGTACAGCAATGGATAAGGTGTGCATTAATGTATAAAAAAGCATGCTAACCTAAGATATGGCAGTTTCAGCACAAGAAAAGTTATCGATAGCAGCAAATGAGCAGTATAAATGAAAAAAGCGATAATCAAACATGTAAAAAAATTAAAAAAAACTGAAACAAAATTTACAAGCACGGAAACCAGACCAACGCAGTTTGCGTGACGAGTACACGGGGCCAGTAGGAGACAAATTTGACATAACACAAGAACTGCACACTGGATCTGGACATTCTGCGTCCACGGTGAAATATGGTTCTAGACAGCAAACAAAGCCACGTGTCAAAGGATTGAGCATCTTGCATAATAATATTGAATTGACAATATTCGTAAGTCTGAATTAAGAATAGAAAGGTGGTAAATCTTCACCTTCACAATTCTGACAGAAAACAACTTTCCTTTCCGGCAAAGGACCAATAGCATTTTCAACCGTCTCTTCTGGTGTCCTCAGACGACTATTCTTGCAGGCTTTAAGTATCTGAATTAAACTTCGCCCATTTTCAAGGTATATATATTGCACTTCCCTTTTGTACGTGTTATTAGCATGTATCTCAAACAAAGAAGGCGGGATAACCTAAAAGATGGAAATCAGCAAACTCTAAAAAATGCAAAAGCCTAAACAACTAGGGTTTTTACACAAAAACTGTCAATACTCACGCTGCGTCCATGGCATGTATTACAAGCACAGCAAATGCCAATAGCTCTAATTCTTCCACGAAGCTTCGGACCCTATATCAAAGTGTTCTTTGAGTATAAATTTTCCAAATATATTCAAGGGTATCTTCAAAATTGTGAATAATCAAGTGACATGCATGACAACTTTCAAGGTTATTAACTCGTTAGCAAATAACGCACATCATAAGGTTTACATCCACACTCAGTAACAACATCAAACAAATAATAATAAATGATGGGAGTAAAAAAAGTACCTTGCCGCCATCATAATAAACAGGACAACCCTCCAACAAACCCGTCTCAAAAAGCTCCCTCACGGTCTGAGGACACCTCTCCACAACTATCTGTTTGGACATTTTCATCTCCAACTTCCTAGTACGAGTAGCTGACATGGTTTCAGTCTCCTCGTCTTGTTTCTCCACACCACACTCTCCACCCTCATTACTAATACCCATTTCCGCATTTTCAGCCACCATAGAATCACTAGTTTCCGTCAAACACGAATCCGGCCCATCCTCCTTAGGTTTCGCCACGGATGACCTAGTAACTCGTCTCTTACCCTCGTCCACCAAACAATCCTTCAGTTCCCCATTATTATTCTCACTTCCTCCGTTTTGCAACACCGTCTCAACCCTACACCCTTCAACATTATCATCACCTGTAGTTTCCTTCTCCTCACCATTCTCTTCCACAACATTACACTTCAATGCTGACCGAGTAAACCGTCTTTGATACCTCTCAACCCCGAATTTCTTCCTTCTACCATTACCTACCTTCACCGGCGTCTTCATTTCCGACAACGAATCATCCTCAACACCATCCTCCTTCACCTTTCCTTCCCCATTTTCGCCTTTATCGTCCACCTCCATCGTAGAAACTTCAACAACGCCTCCCACCCTATCATCACACATTCCCTTCTCTACTTCAACACGCACTTCAACCATATCAACACCTTCACTTTCCTTCTCATTCAAGCTACCTACTTTCTCCTGTCCCGCCTCATTCGCCTCCGCTTCCGGCATCACCGTTGATGCCGCTACCACCGCCGTCGACGGCGATCGCTTAACTCGCTTATAAACTAAACTCTGAGAAACATCGTCAGAATTACCAAACCTAGTTCTCCTACGGATTGATTCCGACACCGGAGACGTCGACAACGACGGCGTCTCCAATGCCGCTAACTCTCTCTTCATCTCTGTATCGTTTCCTGCAATTAAACCTTCAAATCATCACCAAACGAAAAAAATCACAAAACAAACCCTAATTTAACGACGAAAGCTGTTTGAAATCCGATGAATTCGAGATTAAATTAGGTATAGAGAGAAGGTGATTTGCGAGATTTGGAAGATTTGAGATTGTTTGGGCGTGAAATAATTAGGGATTTTGTTTGATTAAAGGGTGCGGAAGAGAGAGGAAGGAAGGACGGAAAAGGAAGAGACCAACCAATTAAAGGAGGAGTTTTTCTAATATTTTTAAATTTATTAAAATTATTATTTTATTATTTTAGTGAAAATATTAATGAATAACGACAAGGTTAAAAAATGGTGTGGAATGAGCGTGTTTTCTCCCATGGTTTCAATTCGGCGTTATTACATCGTACTTTACTCTTCTTGGCAAAAAATCCCAATGGATTGTTTTTCAATTTTAGGTGTTGCCATAATGCCATATGGATACCGGTATGGATATCGCCGGTATCGGAATGGATATCGTTATTATGAGTTTATGAATGTGGTTGGGTTATAAAATATGAATAATATTAAAATAAAATGGTTATTATTAATAGAGATAAGACGATAACATCGGGTAGGTTAAAATCTGTATTTAGTTAATGTACGCATGCAATGATTGTTTGGTTATGAAGTTTATTAAAATAAGGTATTTGCTAACGATATCGATTTACCGAGATCGGTTGAGATTACATCAATTATTGTAAGCATGCAATGGTATTTGGGGTACGAAGTAACTTAAATAGGCCGGTATTTGTGGGATATGAAGTATTGTCTCTTAACGTAAATAACTTGCGAAAGTTAGGTAACATACGGTAGATTGAGTAGTTCTCGCTAAACTCTGTGGATCTCTGATTCACCGTCCATTGGTATCGGTTAGGGATGGCAATAGTATATTAATGATAACTAATAAGAGTCTTCTGTTTGTGTCTATTATTTGGGTTATTGACGTTCATGGGTGTGTTTTTTGTTTTACTTTTTCTTTTTTTAATAAATATAAGGGTCTAAGGGTCGGGTAGGGTCCCAAGACCAAGACCCGGACCCGACCCGAAGTTTTTATATAAGACTCATACTCGACCCATACCCGAGTGGGTCTCAAAAATTCAGACCCATACCCGACCCATTAGGGTCCGACCCTAAGGGTCTGGGTTGGGTACCCGACCCGCTGCCATCCCTAGTATCGGCATGAGAACCAATATATAATATTATGTTTTCACTTTGATTCGAATTTTATCGCGATTTTAAAGTGTTTTCATCACGATAGGATGAAAACTCATTCAAACAGATTTATAATATTCAAGTTCAACACATCGTAGTTAATAGAGCACGACAAATAAAGTATATATACTGAAAAGTATTTTGATTGATCTTGGTCCAAGAGAAAATCGGAAATTATCATTTATATTTGTCTCGTTAACTTCTTTTGGTATGGCCATATTGGCACCGACATGAATATCCTTGACGATACCAATAACGGTCATGACTGTATCAATTATTGTAAGCATCCAATGAGAGATGAGTCATGTAAGTAATATTAAAATCGGGTATTTGCGAGATATGAAGTTGTATTGTCTCTTAACCTAAATACTTGCTAAAATTAGGTAACGGATTAGAATCAGTATGCAAGAGTTTTGACTTGGATTATTACCATTAAAAAATCGACATTATAGTGAAAAATATAGAAAAAGAATATACGACTCTCATACTCGAATTTTGTATTATAAGGGTTCCATTGACATGAAATTCATAATTCATGTTAGAAATAAATGTTACGGACATAAAATCTTGTACAATATGTTTGTATAAGATTGTTCATCTAAAAAAATGTACTTTTGATAATGCATGAATAACACGGTAAGAAGACTTAGCAAATGTCAACTAGTTTAGTTGAAAAAGTTATAAATAGTGATATTATTATTCATGAGTTTCATTCAAAGTTTCAAATTAGGTCAGCATTGAAATCGTCTTTATAACTCATTTTATACCAAAAAAAAAAACTATAAATTAAAGAGGTTGAAATATAAGTAATAGGGATTGTTTATCTAATTTGTCCTCTCTTATGCAAAGCATTTTTTTGTGGTAAAATGAGTAATTAAATAGCAAAACACTCGTTTTATTACATTAATCACATAAACAAATTACACATTGCCACACACACAACATTAGCTAGTACATAAACGTAAAAATGCAAAACGCACTTAATTACTTAAAACGCCCAAAAAAAAAAGACAAATATATTTAAAAATATAAATTAAAACACCCTATATTGATAGACTACATAGAAATATAGTAACTTATTAGACGATTAATCTGCTTGCCCTTTCGAAAGTTTCTTCGAGGCCCACTTCATTAGAAGCATGAAGACATAAACATTTTGATTTTTGATCGAGTGAACATTGAAGGAAGCCAAAATGCCAAAGGATTCAAGTTGCCCTAAATAAGAAAAGTAATAAAACCATGTTATTTTACACTTTTAGGGGTGTAAATAACACGGTCTTTTATCGAAACCATTTTAGCTCAAATCATTTATCTCTCAAGTCATAAGATTCAAAGGTCGACAAAACACGACCGGCACTAGCATCACCGCCACCACCACCATTACAACAATTGTAATAAATCTCCGCCATCTATCGTAGATTGAATGAAGTTTTATGAAATATGGTGTGGAGTGTGTATAAGAGGGTTTGTACAATAAGCTACATATGGTTGATATATAAGGAGGTTCCCAAGCTTAGGTCATGACTCAAGAAAGCAATAAAAAAGACTAAAAAGAGGTAAAAAAAAAGCGAGTTATTTAGTGATGTGTAGTCACTTTTTGGTATAAAGTAATGTTTTAAAAGTGTAGTGTGGTGTGATTGGAGGCTGGTAGTTAGCATCTTTGGAGCATATGCCATTAGTAATGGGTTATGCCAACACAATGTGTCTCAAGTGTAAGTACAACTCTTAGCTTTGTGTAGTGTATTATGGAGGAAACTCCTCGTATGGTGTTATAGGTGTTAGGCTTGTTAATTTACGATTAGGTCATTCTTTCTTGAAAAACTATCATTAAGAATGGAATAAGACGGTCTCACATCGTGGGACGATCCATTCTTATAATAAGTTTACTTATTTAATAACAATAAATAAGTTCTTTTTTATACTCATTGTGTGAGACTGTCTCACTCACACAAGAGTTACTATAAGAATAGGTCATTTTAGTTATTAGTTCACCAATAAACCGTGGACATTGTGGTGCACAAATACTATATTGTGAAAAAACAAATATTAAGCATCTAAAATTCACTGTTATTTAAAATAACAATATTAAGCATAACTTACTCATATTTAAAATCATTCAGTTATTATTCTTTTCATATTAGGTCAATTAATAGTGTAATTCATGGATTGACGGAATCTTAAAATTTTGTTTAAGAAGCTATTTAAAATTCACGGAAATTCTATATTTAGGAAATTATTATCTTTCAGTTATTTAAAATCCATATTTAAAATTCACGGAATCTTAAAATTTTGTTTAGGAAGCTATTTAAAATCCATATTTAATTAAAATTATATCTTTCAGTAATTATTATAATTCTTTTCAAATTAGTTTACTAAACTAAGTTGAACATATAATTTTTACATTGCTCTTAAATCAACCATTAGTTCTTATATGATGCATATTTTTTTTCTCTGGATGTATTCATGCTAACTATATTTGTAGTGTATTAATTTAATATACACTTTATATTTAATTAATATGAAGAATATTTATAAAAGGGCCACAAATCTATTTTATTAACTTATCAATAGGCACGAAGTAATTAAACTATTATATCTAAAATATGATTCAAATATTTTGATTTTAAAATTTTAAAATCAACCGTGAATTTCACGGGTTAAAAACTAGTTTACTACCAAGGAGAGAATATACTATCTTAGCTTATATTTTAGGGTTATTTCATGACAATAATCCAACTTATACCCTGTCTTCCCATATTAATCCAACCTACATTTAATCTGGGAATAAACCCATCTATTACATCATTTAACTTATGTTATACCCGAGGAAGTGTTACCTGGACAACCGGTTAATGGGTATAGTAAAACACCCAATTTCACTTTTACCTTTTACTTTCAAAAACGCAAACCCTAAATTTATCCCCAAATCAATACTTCCCCTCAAACCAGTTAAACCCTAATTTAATTCTCCCCCAAATCAATTTAATTTCTCCCCCAAATCAAGCAGCCTGCAATCCTCGTCATAGTCTCATGGCACCTGTAAGTTTTTCTATTTTCTTTTCTTTATCTTACTTATGTTTTGTTGTTAATTGATTTATAAGGATATGTTAGGTTTTTTGTTTTAGTTAGTAACTAGAATTACAATTTCAATTTAGGTTGATCCTTTGGATGAGGTTACTGTTAAGTTCATGTATGGTGGGTCATTTGGTAAAGGTGAATCTGGGCTGTGGTATAATGGTAGAATTAGTAGGACTGTTGCTGTTGATATTGACGAATTTTGTTGGTTTACTATTGTTGAGGAGGCTGAGAAGTGTGGGGCTTATAAACGAGATGTAGATGCCATATTTTTTACAAATCCTGTGAAAGGGTTAGTGAGAGTTGTAGATGATATAGGGACCCAGGTTATGTGTAAAGTGGGTGTTGAAGAGAGGGTTGTTGAATGTTACCTGGTTTGTGGACAGGATGTCCCTCATGTGATGCATTTAATTGAGGATAGTGTGAGGGAAGGTCATGAAAGAAGGGTTATTAAATGTTCAAAGAAGTTGACCCCTAGGAGGAAGGTAGAAATACCAGAATGCCCTTCTAAAAGACAGGGACCACAAGAGGGAATCAAGGCACCAAACCAGCCAAACGAACAGAAACCAAAAGCAAAGGCAACTGAAAAACCTCAAGCAAAGGCCACTGAAACCCTAAAAAACAAACCTCAAGCAAAGGCCACTGAAAAACCTCCTGTGTCTGAAACCCTAAAACACAAACCACAACCAAATGCCACTAGAAAACCTCCTGTGTCTGAAACCCTAAAACACAAACAACAACCAAATGCCACTAAAAAATCTACCCAAAAAGGCAAAGAAACCTCTACAGTTGTTATACCTGAAGTCCTTAAACAACAACATGTTCTAAATACACAAGAAAAAAGTCAAGTATCAACAATAGTTCAAAGAAAATCACCTAGATCTAACCCAAAAACTTGTCCAGCTTCTTCCTTTGAGCAGCCCACTTTTGAGCAGCCTACCCTTGAGCAGCCCACTTCTGAGCAGCCTACCCTTGAGCAGCCCACTTCTGAGCAGCCTACCTTTGAGCATGCTAGTGTTGAGCAGCCTACCTTTGAGCAAGGTAGTGTTGAGGTTACTTATGATTACAATGACATTAGACTAGGTGATTTTTGGTCTGCATATGAAGAGGAGGCTGACAAAGCATGCCTAAATGCTGATGCTGATCTGGACTCAGATGTGGGTGAGTCAGATGACCCAGGATATGAACCTAGTAATGAGGATATAAGTGATGTGGATGTTTTTGATGAAAGAGATATTAGTGATGATGAGGTAGTAGAGAATCTGTTTGAGGAAGAGGAGGTAGTGCATGATGATAACTCTGATGATGATGAACTGAATGAAGCTAGGGAAAAGGTTAAGGAATGGAATGCCAAAGCTTTTAAAGTAGTTAGACAACTTCAAGCAGAAGCAGCATCTAAATTGCTACCTGATCAAGAAGATTCAGCCACTGGTGCTGATAATAGGGGAGCTAAAGACACTGGTGCAACTAATGATGGATGTGACAGTGACTATGATAGGAGTGGTGATGAAGTAGACACACCTGACGAAGATGAAGCTGACCCTATACCAGGTAAGAGGAAAAAGAGTTCAGTGCCTGTGGTTAATGAACATTCTGACTTTGCAAAGTTAAAATGGTGTGTAGGTATTAAATTTCCTTCAAGAGAGATTTTTAGAGATTGTGTTACTAGATATTCCATAGCACAAGGTAGAAATTGCACTTTTATGGTCAGTGATAAGTCTAGGGGTAAAAGACTAGGAGTTAAGTGCAAAGAGGGTTGTCCATTTAGGTTATATGGAAGTTGGGATAATAGTCAAGCATGTTTTATGATTAAATCTGTTAAGGAAAAGCACACTTGCCAAAGGACCATGGAGAAAAATAGGCAACTGAAATCCACTTGGTTGGCAAAGCAGTTTTTAGATGTATTTAAGGCCAGACCTCATTGGCCAGCTGCTGATATCATAGAGACTGTGAGGAGGGCTTATAAGATTATGATCAAGAAGAACTTTGCATATAAGGTTAAGTATAATGCCCACAAGTTGTTGCATGGTTCTATGACTGACCATTATAGTAAACTAGGCAGTTACTTGTCTGTTCTTGAGCAAGAATACCCTAACAGTCATTTCAATTTATGCACAAAACCTCATGTCAAGGGGCCTGTACCAGTGTTTTTTAGATTATTCATCTGTTTTGATGCCCTTAAACAGGGCTGGTTGGAAGGGTGTAGGAAAATTCTATGTGTAGATGCTTGTTTTTTAAAAACATTCTTGGGAGGGCAGTTAATTAGTGCAATAGGTAGAGATGCAAATGACCAAATGTTCCCCTTAGCCTGGGTTGTGGTGGAAGGAGAAAACAATGACAGTTACAAATGGTTTTTTCAACAACTGAAGGCAGCTTTGAGAGAGGAAGATGGTGAAGGCTGGACATTCATCTCGGATGAACATCAGGTATTCTGTGCATCATTATTATATCACAGACTTTCATCATTATTATATGACATTTGAAAATTGAGTTTTTCTAACAAACATTTGCACTGTATGACAGAGTATTATCAGCATGGTGGCTGAAGAGTTTCCAAGAGCTGAACATAGAAGATGTGCACGCCACATCTTTGCTAACTGGCATAAATCGTACAAAGGGGATGAAATGAAGATGATGTTCTGGGGATGTGCTCATGCCTACAATCAAGCAGACTTTGATGAAACACTGGCAGCCATGAAGGACGTTGATTCTAGGGCAGCTGATGCATTTATGAGATGCAATCCTACCTTGTTCTGTAGGGCATTCATAGGCACAAGAACAGTGAATAATGTCATAGTCAATAACATGGCCGAGACCTTCAATGCTTGGATCATTAATGCAAGGAGCAAACATGTGATCCATATGCTTGAAGATATAAGGACTATGTTAATGCAAAGGTTGGTGAACAAAAAAAGGGAAATGGAGCTGGTATGTGGTCCAATTTGTCCTAACATTCAAGAAAAGCTGGAGAAAGAGAAGGATAAAGCAGTTGATTGTATTGCTTTACCATCTAGTGCAACACTTTATCAAGTGGATGGGGAGAAAGTGAACATTGCAGAGAGGACATGCACCTGCAGGAAGTGGGATGTTACTGGGGTGCCTTGCAGTCATGCAGTTGCAGCCATTTTTGACATGCATGCTGTGGCAGAAGACTTTGTGCATGAGGTGTATAGGAAAGACACCTACTTGAGGGCATACAACTTCTCCATAGGCCCTTGCCCAGGTGAAAGACGTTGGCCTAAAGTAAATGCTCCACTGATTCCACCACCCATCAAAGTTGGTCCAGGAAGACCTAGGAAGAAAAGAAGAAGAGATCCACATGAGGATCCTAACAGAAGTGGAAAGTTAACAAAACATGGGTTGCAAATGACTTGTTCTGTCTGCAAGTCCAAGGAACACAACAAGAGAACATGTCCTAATAAGGGTGCCACAACAATGATAGAATCAGCACCTAAAAAAGGCAGAGGCAGACCAAAAAAAATACTGACCCTAAACACCAACACAGACCAGAATGAGGCTACTGCAGAACCTTCAAGGCTTGGTAGGGGTGGCAGAGTAATCAGTAGAGGGGGTGGTAGAGGAGCAGCCAGAGGAGGTGGCAGAAGAGCAGCCAGGGGAGGTGGTAGAGGAGGAAGGGTATGTTTCTGTTAGCAAAACAAGCATCAATTTCACATGTTTTGTGACCAATATCTACACATAACTAACTTATGTTTGTTTCTGTGTAGATACCAAGAGGAATAGGAATTTTGTTTGATGGGGAGGGAAATGTTTTCACAAACACCACTTCAGGAGGACCAACAAGACTTAACCAACCTAACCAACCTGCAGAACAATCAAGCAGCCAGCCAACAACACAAGTCTCAAGCAACCAACTCTGATGCAGCCATTACCAGCTCTGATGCAGCCATTTTATCAGAATATTTAGTTAGTAACTGTAATAGTTTGTCAGAGTTGAGCATTACTGTTAGTTTGTTGTAGTCAGTTTAAGAAACTCATGCAGCCATTTTGTCAAACTCTGATGCTTGCTCCCATTTTGTCAGTGATGCAAACAATCAACTTCTGTATTTTGAGGAATTATTAAGTTAAAATGAAAGTCGGATTTTGCCATTGCAATTACTTCTTATTCAATAACCAAGTTCTCAATTTTTCAATACAATCAGATTCATACATTCTTAATCATCAAAGCAATTGCAAAAAATACCCAAGAAAAAGTTAACATAATCATCCCATATCTTTCCCATCTACAATGCTTCACTACTTCTAATTTTAATTCTAATACTTCATTCTTCAATTTGTCATTCTTCATCTTCAATTTCATCATCTTCTCTTCTACCATCTTCAATTTTAACATCTTCTCTTCAAACAGCTTCTTCTCATAGTCATCAACTGACACTGAATTGCTTTCATCTAACAACTGGAAATACTTACACCCATTATCCTAAAAAAAACAACTTCATAATGTTAATTAGAAACCCTAGAACAATAAACCCAAATCAAAATTAAAAATTAAAAAATAACTAACCGGCCAAAGGGAGCAACCATAAAATCTCTTGCCCATATTCAGACCGTGCTTCACTGTTCTAACTACCGCGGGAATGTTGTATTTGCATAACACCTTGTTCGTGCCACAAGTTGTTCTTGATTTAAATGAAGAAGACGAACTACTCATTACTGAAGAGGAAAGTCCTAAATTAGGGTAGAAAAAAAAATAAAGAGGATAGAGAAATGAAGATATAAATATGAAGAAAGTTGTTCTTGATTTAAATGAATGAAGATGATGAAGAAGATATGAAGGAAAGGGTAAGAAATAGAGTTCAGGAAACTGATAGTTAGAAAACCGGCCGCAACAGGTCATTATATTGCCTGGTCTAGCATAAGTTAAATGATGTAATAGATGGGTTTATTCCCAGATTAAATGTAGGTTGAATTAATATGGGAAGACAGAGTATAGGTTGGATTATTGTCATGAAATAACCCTATATTTTAAAGGATTATTTATATTTTATTGTCAATCGGTTTACTGTTGTAGAATGCAACATATCGTCTTAGACTTACTAAGTGAATATTTTGCCCTTCCCTTTAGCCGTGATCCAGATCAATTTTCGTAATTTAATATATATGGTATCATAGCTCCATAGCTAAAAACTTGAAGAGAGAATAAAAGGAATATATGTAACATCCCGTATTTTCGTAAATTATATTTTAAAGGTTTTAAATTATTTTACGGAATAAAATAATATTTTAAAGATAAATTGTTAAGTTATTTTTAAAATATTCCGTTAAGATCCGTCTTAAGAAACCTTAAGTCTAATAACTTGGCAAAGTCTTAAGCCCGACTCATAAAACCCGTTCACAACAAATAACCCGTTTCATTTAAGGGAAAAGGAATACTTAAACCCTAATCCCAATGCATTCATCGACATTCTTCATTTTCTCCAAAAACAAGAACACTGTTACATTAGTTTCTCATTTCTCCTTCCCTTTTCAATCTTAAAATCAACTCTTCAAGCTCTTCCCAAATCCGAATCAAGATATGTTATACATTTTCGGAATCCTTGCGAAATTTCCAAGACATCTATCTCTTTCAATTCTGATTTCGTGCAACTTGAAAAAGAGGATGTTTTTGGTAAATTCCGTTTTTAGCTTCTAAAAACCGTTTTCTTTGTTGTAGGAGAGGATTTAGAGGATCTTGAAGTCGATAGTTTCGTTGTTGAAGAGGAGCTAGGAGCATAAACCGCTTTTGAGGTGACGATAATGAGAAACTCGGCCTTTTTGTTATAATAGCATGTTTCTTGATATTGATTGTTAAAGTTTCTGAAATTATTGGTTGTTGTGGTTGTTTGGACTTAGAAACATGTTAGGGCTTACTCATGTATGATGTTCACATGCTTAGTTTGATATTCATATGATTAGTTGTTCATTTTCAGATTTTTCATCCTTAAGACTAATATAAGATATGATCCTAAATGTGGCTTTATTGTGGAAATTGATGCTTGCTATTGATGCACATAGGTATTATATATGCTGGGTAATGTATGTTGGTTGCAATTTTGGAAGTTTGATATCGATTTAGAGAGTTTAGAATCATTGCGATTTTGGCGAATTTTGCGTGCAGGGACTCTGAGCCGGTAGGCTGACCGGCAGCCGGTCGGCCGGCTCAGAGTCAGGCTTGTTGTATTTTCGTATGTTTGGAAAAGGGTGAAGAACTCTGAGCCGGGTGGTCGGCCGCCAATCGACCGGCTCAGAGTCCCTTCTTGGATTATTGTTTTGTTCAAAAGGAGGCTGGAACATGATTCCTAGCCGGTTGGCCGGCGGCCGGTCGGCCGGCTAAGAGTCATGTCCTCTTTTTCGTAATATCATAGAAGGAATTGTGGGAAGTGACTCCCAGCCGGCAGACCGGCAGACGGTCCCCCGGCTGAGAATATCTTTCCCTTGTTTTCGAAAGTTAAGGTTGCAATCGGGAAGGGACTCCCAGCCGACAGACCGGCAGACGGTCCACCACCGGTTGAGAGCCCCTGTTCTCATTAAATCATTTCTATCTTTTGATCGGTTAGTCCGATTTGTTTGAGATTCGTTCCGTGTACCTTGTATGTGTGTTTGAGGTCCCCGAAGGATGGTGATGGCCGGTTTTTATCGTCAATTTCGGCGCCAAAAACAATTTGTAAACTCCCAAATTAAGTAGTATAATTTAGGGTCGAACCCAAAGGATGGTGGGGTTAGGCTATAAGTCTCGTTTAAGTTCTAGTTTAGTCGGACAACAAGATTGTGAGATAGATAACTAAAGTCTAAAGCTAAAAAAAATAAGAGTAAACGATAAATTAAGGGAGTTAGGGGTATGGGGTTTCATGTAGTCAAGTATGGGTCTAGCAATAGGGAAACATGACATAAATTAACATTCTTTCAAATCACTAATTCACGCAATAAGCAAGGTGATTATCGTCAATTAGGGTCTCAAACTAGCATTCTCTCGAACAACTAATTTAATTCTCGATCAATACATTAACTCACTTTCGTGACGTCAACTTAACAATCATAGTCAAGTAACTAAACCAATTAAACCTCGGATTTCTCGTTGGCATAATTAAGCACACTAATCGTCATTAGTATCACAAGACTAATAATGAACAATAATCCAACCAAACATTATTTAAACAATTACCCACATACAAGACTCAAACTTTTCTACACTAATCCCATCCCTTAACTATTAAACTACTCTAACATGATTAAATTAACACTAACTAAACTACCCACTAACCTTAAACATAAAATAAACATAAATAAAGTAAAAAAAGGTTACAACTTTGATAAAATTAAACATTAACACTATGAAAACAATAAAAGATAAAAATAAGAACAAGTAATGAAAAAGGAAGAAATTTATACCATAATGGAAGGAATGTTTGGAATTGTATAGATCTAGAACACGGATTACAAAAGCTCGAATCTTGTTATATAATTAAACGAGGAATTGAGAGTAATTAAAAAAGAAAAATAATTAAACTAAAACTACATACTCTCCACTGTAAATAATGCTGCGCCCTTCTTTCTATTTTCGCCTCCGAAAATGCCGAAATGCTGCTGCTCGCGAACCCACCATTTTGAGCTGCCTGGGTGCTTGTCTTTTTCTTGTTTTGTTCTCACGTGATTTTGTTCCAAAAAATTAAAACCTGGCCCGTGGCTACTTGGCCCAACAAACACAAAATATGTAACGTGAGAATGACCACTGGCCCAAGTCTCCATTTTGCTTTTTTTCTTCTTTCTTTTATCCGTCTTGAACCGGCTTTATTTCTCATTTTCCGTCTTCGTTCACGAAATAGTTCCTAAATAAAATTAAAACGACCGAAATAGTGCCAAATTCCACAAATCTAACAATTATTCGTAATAAATAAAATAAAACTAATAATTATCAATTAAGTAGTAAAATGAGCTATTTATTCAATTAAACACGCAAAATCGAGTCGGAGTAAGGTATAAATGAGGGGTAAAATGGTACCAAAATACTACTCATCAGATGGGCGACACTATATTGGGTTCGGGAATGGAGAGAGGATAGAGACCCCCCGGTCGGGTAACCGAAAGGGTAACCGACTCTCCCTCAACTTAGTTCTCGGGATCAATTAAGTGTTGTTTAGTGATCTAGAAGATTAGAGCTAATGATCCGGTTGTAGCTTATATCGGATTAGGTTTGAGCTAGGACAGTTAGAGTCCTATATATGTATGTTGTTGTATTGATGCGTATTAAGGTATGCCTTAAGCTGGCCTCTGAGCTTAATACGCGAGCTAGTTGTCGGGTGATGGGATATGTGTTAAGTTCACCTCTGGACCCATTACGTGTTTTGTTTGTGGCGTATTGGGATATATGTTAAGTTCACCTCTGGACCCGGTACGTGGCTGGTTGTTGCATGTTGCGATATGTGTTAAGTTCACCTCTGGACCCAATGTGCGATAGCTGTGTATTGGGATATGTGTTAAGCTCACCTCTGGACCCAATACTTGTGTGTGGCAGTGGAATATGTGTTAAGTTCACCTCTAGACCCATTGTTTGTGTATGTATGTTGGGATATGTGTTAAGCTCACCTCTGGACCCGACATTTGTTGGTAGTGGGATATGTGTTAAGTTCACCTCTGGACCCATTGCTTGTGATGTAGTAAGGGAGTATGCCTTAAGCTGGCCTCTGAGTTCCTTACTTGTGATTATGTATTTGGATGTTAATCTATGCCTTAAGTTGGCCTCTGAGTCTAGTGTTTTGTTGGTTAGCAAGGTCTATGCCTTAAGTTGGCCTCTGAGTCCTTGCTTGTGAATGTGATTTAGTATCTAGGTTATGTCTTAAGTTGATCGCTGAACCTTTATACTTGTTGTTTTGCATATGCTTGCCTAGTAAGGGTACAGTGTCAGATGTAGTTGTTGATATTGATGAGTATAGAGTATTGATTATAGAATTGTTCATCCAAGGCATTGGATGACTCTTTGGCTAGTTTCGTAAATGGTTTGGACTGAAAGACCCCCCGGTCGGGCGACCGGAAGGGAAATCGGCTCTCCTTCCAAATAGTTTCCGAAGTTGGTTGAGAGCCTTGCATAGTAATTGCATGATGATATGAGATTCAAATATTGAGATTTATATGCTTCACATGTTATATATATGTTGGAGTATATTGTATGTTTATGTGTTACGTGTCGTTACAAAAGGTGGCTAGGAGAACTCTAGTCACTCCCCACTGATTGTGGCGTACATGTTTACATGTATGTAGGTACATGACAGGTGGTTGGCAGAGGGTTGCATGGAGCTAGCGAGCGATGATCCGTTATTCATCGATTTGACTTTACACTTGCGTTAGCTAGACTCTAGTTACATTTCAGTTTTGAGTGCCTGTAGAGATGTGTCATCCCAGGGGTTGTTTTGAGCATACGAGTATTTTACAGTACATTATCGGATGTATTACATAAGATTTTCCTTATTTTTGAGCATACGAGTATTTTTTTTGAGCTTATTATCTCATACTTTACTTGTTTTGAGCATATGAATATTTTTTTAGCTTATTACCTCAAACTTTATTTGTTTTTGAGCGTATGAGTATTTTTTTTGAGCTTATTACCACAAACTTTATTTGTTTTTTTAGCATATGTGTATTTTTTCTGATTTTATTAAAGTTTATAAGTTACATTTCAATCTTTTCCGTCAAAACTAAATTTTTTTGGCTAAATTTATATGTAATATATTTGAGTTTTAATGTAATTTTTTGAGCTTAATGTTTTAATAACTGAACTCGGAACCTTTATATCAATACACGTAATTTTTAAAAACAAAATTCAAAAACATTATTATAATGCTCAAAAACTATAAAACTGATGGTATTACATCATATGTATGATTCTCCTACTGAAACTTGAACACCTTATATAATAATTTAAGTTGATATGTTACAGTGAATTTTTAGAAAACTGAGCATCTCTTTATCCTTGTAACACCCCATTCATTTAGAAGCCTTTAACAAGACATTTCCAAAGAAATAAGGCCGTTATCATCCCGGTTTTCCGAGGTAGTGACTAACAAAGATAACAAACCACAATACCTTAAGTAAATATCATTACGTAACTTATTACAAATTAGCATCTAATTTAAACTTTATGTATTACAAATTACAGCGAAAAAGAAAAGTGCAACTGATAGATTCTAAGTATGTGGTCTAATTCTAGGTCGGTCCATCTAAGTACTCACGTCATCCCATGCTCCTATAGATTCATCTTTTTCCTGTCAAATTTGCTCCCCATTACGGATCATCACAAGTGTCAAACGAATACACGGTCAACCTCGCGGTTGAGTAGGACAAGAATCAAACCAATGAATATGCAAATGAAAGTTCAAATGAGTATGTAAATGTCATGGCCTTTCTAATGAGCTCATCAACCCAAAACTCCAACCCGCCAATCCCTGGCCGGGTCTGCCTCGATTAAATCGAAAAAAAGATATACATCACTCAAAGGTTGATGTCTGCCGGTAAGTTTGTTATACATCACCAGTAGGCTCTTACCATGATGTCTACCCATGTGCATGAGTGTATGATTGTACTATGAATGAAAGTTATAGTTGCAACTACATTACTCACTTTGTAAAGGGTTTTATGCACTACAATTAGTGCACCTATTGCATATGATAATGTCTCTAAAAAGCGTCATGCATATGTAGATTTTGCTGATTATGATAATTACCATAGATTTTGTTTAAGGACCAAAATAAAGAGAGGAAAAGCAAAAGACAAAACAAAGTGGTATGAGTTTGCAGAATTTCTCACAGGAAATCATTTCTAAAAAGTTTGTTGGGTCTATGTCTTGAATCTGTTAGTCGCCGCTTCGAACGACTATGCGGGGGCCTAAACGGTATCTGAATTCTGTATTGGGCTAGGGTTTCTGTCTGGGCCTTATTAGATTAGGTCAAATTTGTATTGTATTAGGTTAAGAGTGCTATATAAACTCTTAACCTCTACCCTAGCAGTCATCATACAATATACCGTTCTGAATCTGTAATCTGAAAATCCTCACATTAATAAAACTCTCTCCCTTCTGCCTTGTGGACGTAGCTAATACACCATTAGTGAACCACGTAAATCTGTGCGTATTATTCTTTATTGTTTGTTTTTATCTTTCTTTGTGTTTCCGTTATAACAAACTGGTATCAGAGCCTTCGGGTTCCTGAATCAGAAAGATGTCGGCGATGAACATAAAAATCGATCGTTTTACTGGGGGAAATAGTTTCAGTTTATGGTGAATGAAGATGCGGGCTCTGTTAAAACAACAAGGGTTATAGACGCCGCTTCAAAAGAAGCAAGAAGGCGCAGCCGCCGTTGCAGTCACCGCTAAGATGACCAGTCTGGAGGAGAAGGCACATTTAACAATTATGTTGTGTCTTGTTGATGATATCATCACTGAAGTTGCAGAGGAATAAACCGTCGCAGGTCTGCGGCCAAAGCTTGAGAGTCTTTATATGACGAAAGTCTTTGACCAATAAGTTGCTTCTAAAGCAACGTCTGTCCAGTCTGAGAATGCAGGAAGGTATGCCTCTTCAGGATCATTTAGATCAGTTAAACACAATTTTACTAGAACTGCGTAATATTGATGTTAAGGTAGAAGATGAGGATGCCGCATTAATTCTGCTAGTTTCTTTACCACTATCGTATGAGAATTTTGTACAGTCCTTTATTGTGGGTAACGATATACCGTGTCTCTAGAATAGGTTAGATCGTCTCTTCATACTAGAGAATTGCGCCATAAGGCGGCTGATACAGTCACAAACACTAGTACAAAAAAGCCCTATCACGACGCAGTTATCGTGGCGTTTCTAATAGAAACGATGCGAAAAGTCAAATAAATTGGCGGGAACACAATTTTAATGTGCATAGGAGGTCTATTGCGGCGGTTTAAGTAAGAATCGACGTGATAAATACAAGTTTTTACGACGGTTTTAAATAGAAAACACCACCATAAGTCAATTGTGACGGTTTTATTAACAACCGACATTAAAAATGATGCAAACAATTAATACTAAGTTACAATTTTTAGGCGAAAAAACCGTCATTATATGTTTTTGCATCGGTTTTAATTACAACCGACGTTAATAGTAGAAAAAAGTGTAAACCCTCGTTATCTATTCTTTCATCTTCTTATCTCTGCGCTGCTCAAATCATTTGTTATCGCTGCACGCTGCCTCTCAACCACTCGTCACCGTCACCGTCACCGTCGACCACCGCCGACATACAGCCTGTGACCGATAATCATCCCATCGCAGTTCCTTCTATTTTGCAATCAGGCATGATTTTCTCTTTCAATTTTCTTAGAAGTCATTGAAATTCGCATTCTTTTATCGTCGAAGATTTGATTTTCTTTGTCACTCAATTTCAATTTTTTATCAGGTTAGGTTTAGGGATTCAATTGTTATTATCATTTTAGGGTACAATTTTTAAATTTTAGGGTTAGGGCTTTCAATCAAATTTCAGTCGATTGGGAGATGATAGTGTGACGTTTCTTCAATCAAATTTCAGTCAATTGGAATATTAATCGAATTACGGAGCTCTATAGATGAAAAGATGAAAATATTTATGTTTATGGTTGGTTATAGGGCTTATTGGAAATGATGTCGAGTAATCGCCAAACTAAGTTGGGATCAAGAGAATGGGTAAAATTAATGAGAAAGCATTCGTTGTTGTATGCAAGAAAAAATTCAGATGTGACGAGGCATTGCTAAAGGCATCAAAGCAAGCTCGGTGTGGAAGGACAGAATTGGAAATCAAGCTTGGCATCCTTACAAGATAATCGAGAATGGTGGAAAATCTGAGGTAGGTATTCTAGTGTTGACTGTCTTATCATACTTAACTGTATACCTAATTGGACTTGGTTTCAACTTAAGATGCTCTTGTATAAGAATTTGGGTAAAAAGAACATTTTGTTTATGTTTTTCAATCATGTTGTCACCTGCGAGTCTTTGAAGATAAGTTTACTAAATATATACTGAAGGAGTTCTCGTATTTGTGTTACAAGAGCAAATGAGTCTCATTCATCAAAAGTAATGCTTAGTCACTGGTAAATGAGTTAGAGGTTTTGTAAGTCTGACCACCTTGCTAACTTATACCCTTGTGAAAGACTCTTTTAAGATTCTAGTTGCCAAAGAACGAGGAGTCTTTCATGCTGCCTGCTGCAACCTTCGGGAGGACGTTTATAGGAGTTGCTTTTGCTTGAGCCTTAATCTGTCCTTGCAGGGGCTTAGGGTACATTAGAGTAATATTAATTCTGGCATTGTTTCGCTACTTCCAAATGTTGTAGTGACAGGAGGTCCACAAGATAGGTTGTATATTGGATTTTAAGTTGTCATGGCCTCCTGAACTTGCTATGTTATTCTGCAATTTTATCCCATTCCATTCCTCAACAACCTGCGCTACTGTCTGACTGTAAGGACATGCAAAAAATAAATGCTCTTCTGTTTCTGGCTGCATTTCACAGATGCAGCATAGTTAGTTGGTCTGTGCAATATCCATAAGAAAATAGCTTTTGTCTAAGTTTAAGACCCTGGTTGATAGCAATCCATGTTATGAATGAGTGCTTAGGCATGTTCCATCTATTATAGAGCAGAGAATACCAATTCTGACCAGGCTGTTTCAAATGTTGTTATTTCAGTTTCTCAACGGTATTTCACTTTAAATAAGTAATAAGTAATTAGTGTTGTTCTAACCCTTGCTTTACTTGCTTCTATCTGATACGGACTACTCTCTCCATATTTTTGTTGTCATCCAGAGATGGTACTATACAAGAGACTCAACCACTTTACTTTACTACTTCCTCTTCTCATTCACTTTATTTTTACTTAGCCATCTCATTCATTCTCCATTTTCAGCAGGCATTCAGATTCTGTGCTGGTACCAGGGACCCCGTTGATCGTAGGCAACTCATTTTCTCATTTCTTACACTAACTGTTGGACCTTCCCTCGTCTCGCCTCATATCGCTGCTGCCTCTCAATTTGCTGATAGTCAACTTCTCTTCTCTTCTCTTCTTAATACACACCCCGCATTTGCTCATTTCTATATTTCTCAGGTCTTTTTTTTCAATTTCAGTGCCAGCTCTTAAGGGGAAAATATTATGGCAAGACCAAGATGCGATATCCTGACTACACTCAAACTCTTTCTGGTCTTCAGTATAAAGTTACCCTACACTTTTAGCTTTTACGGACTATTTATTACCCTTCTGCCTTCTTCTATCTCATTCTCATCAACCTTTCTACTTTCTTAATGCAGGATCTCAGAATGGGAAACGGGCCTAACTCAAACACAGGGGACATTGTCGTGGTAGGTCAACCTTCTGCATCATTTGCAATCTTTATGCCTTTGACTCTATATAAGCATTGCATTCACTTTTTAATTCCTGTTGTATTTGTAAGATTTCATCTACCAGCTGGAATCATTCTTATCATGTTTTGCCTAATTTGTTACAAGCTTTCAATGAACTGATAGACGCTTGATTTTACGAGTCGTGGAGTCTGCTGTTGTTTTTGGTTTCTATTGAAATCAATGACTTAACTTAATGTGCTTTCGGACATCAAGAATTTAAGATGTTTCTAGCTGTTATATTCCATAACTCTTTTATTGTGTTCTAGAAATAGAAACATTTTTTTTCTTTTCGTGTATCTTATCCTCAAATAGGAGTTTGTGGTTCTCTGTGAGGGGAGATACGGTAGTTGATTTTCGAGGTTATCTCTGTATGCTTAGCCATATCCCCGAATGCTTGATCCTCGAGACTTGGGCTTTCTGAACGTAGCTAGTGTATTTAGCATTTGAGCTCTTAGTAATTGACTCTAGAATTTACTCTTGCTTCAAGGTCAACTTCATCCATTTTTCAGACACAAAGTTAAAATTTAAAATGCATGAACTCACTAGCTTTAATAAGTCAACTAACAATTGATGTTCAATTCTTTTTCTCCCGATCTTTAGGTGGCCACAAGTCCATAACCTAGACCAAATAAATTATGTTATACAATCCTCATCCTCTAGATCAGTGGGTAAACATCTTTGACTTTTTGTACACAGTCGATTCAATGTAATTGATACACAAATACTAGTATTATGTCGTGTTTAATGTCTATTTTCCAGATCCACAAATGTGGCTGTGCAATTTGACATTATGGATGTAGAGTACGTCACTTTCCTTTCTTAAACATCTCACTTAGTGACACGACATCTTTTATTGGCTTTGTAATATGATGAGATAATGCAAATTGTTTCGCTAAACTATCTGTACTTTTGCGCTATTATTTACTACAAGAATGTGTAAGAGGAGCTCTGAGGGATAAAACAGTAATACTTGCTAACTATCAAGTCGATTTTTTGCATAATGTCGACCTTATCATGGTGAGTCATTCTCTCTGTCAAACCTTTTGCCTTTAGTATTCAAATCTCTGTTATTTTGTTGTACAAATGTTTCAAATCTCTGTTATTTTGCTGTAACACATGTGTCAATGTTGTTATATGTTTGTTGGAGGCCTTGCTAGTTACTCATGAAGATAATGCTTCTTTTGTAATGTAGTTTGAGGAGCAATATATCTAGCTTAAGTTCGTAAAAGTCTTTATTCTGATAATGGATGGATTACTGAAGATATATGACTATATTATGTTAATTTTTCGTATTTCGCTAATTTCGTCGCTATGCTGCCAGGTACCTGTAATTGTGGTCCATTTGCTGGAACTGAAGAGCCTTTCTGTAGAAACCTTCACTAACAGTCATCGTTTTTTGATGGGTTTTCTACTTATCACAACCAGTCTTTTCACACCTCTGAACAGGTTAGCAAGAATCAAGATACTGATGTTATTGCAAGTGTCAAGGTAGCATATATTACTTTTCTTTGGTTCTCCCTCACTCCGTCGCACTGATGAGTTTGAGGGTGCATTTGGCTTAAGATCACGGCGAAATGGAGCTCTGCGCTTTAGTTACGCTGATTCTTTGGATATTACAACTAGTGCTAGTTATTTTGGAGCTCTACAAGTATACGTAGATCAATGTAGAAGGCTGAGTAATCTCTTGACAGTGATATGGCGTATGATAATCGATCAGTGGATAGTGTTGATTGGTCGATTAACTAGGCTATTTATGTGATTATTAATACACTTCGATGTATATTATTTGAATACGACATTATTTATGTGACAGATAATTAGGCCGGAGGGTTAGTAGCTAGCGAGGGTTATGGACAGGGATATTCTGGGAAGAAAAGGCATAAGAAGCTGTCTTATGTTGGTTCTTCTAGTTCTGTTGGTACCTCTGGTACATCTGGTTCTAAGGGTCCTAAACCTACTGATGTTTGTAACTACTGTAAAGGAAAGGAGCATTGGAAATTTACGTGTCCCAAGAAAGATAAACATAATGAATCTGCTACTGCTGGTGTAGCTAATGTAGATTCCGAGGAAGATGATTATGCTGATGTGTGGATCTTAGATTCTGGAGCGTCTTACCATATATGTCCACACAGAGAGTGGTTTACAACTTATGAACATATAGATGGAGGCAATATTTCTATGGTCAACAATGTTGTTTGCAGAATAGTTGAAATTGGCTCAGTTAAGATAAGTACACATGATGGTAGATTCTGCACATTGAACGAAGTTAGGCATATTCCACTGATGACGAAGAATCTGATTTCTTTAAGTACTCTTGATCAGAAGGGTTTCAGTTTTCAGGGTGAAGGTGGAGTTCTGAATGTCTACAAAGGTTCAAATGTGATTCTGAGATGTATCAAGCACGGTACTTTATATTCTCTTCAGGGATCGACACTGTCGGATTCTGTTTCTGTTGCATCCTCAGATGTTGATAAAGAAGATATGACTAGGTTGTGGCATATGAGGCTTGGTCATATGAGTGAAAGGGGGATGCATACTCTGTCAAAAGAAGATCTTCTGTGTGGTCACAAGGTCAAGAATCTGGATTTCTATGAGCATTGTGTATTCGAGAAGCTACATCGCAGCAAGTTTCCTAAAGCAGTGCATAAGACCAAGGGCGCACTTGATTACATCCATTCTGATTGTTGGGGTCCTTCTAAGGTGGAATCTTTGGGAGGACACAGATATTTTGTGTCAATTATTGATGGAAATTCAAGGAAGACTTGGATTTTTATGATGAAGCACAAATCTGAAGCCTTTACTCATTTCAAGCAGTGGAAGACATTAGTGGAGAATCAAACTGGGAAGAAGATCAAGAGGCTGCGAACTGATAACAGTCTAGAGTTTTGCTAGTGTGAGTTCGATGAGTTCTGCAGGAATGAAGGGATTGCTAGACATCGTAAGTCTGAGATACACCTCAGCAGAATGGTGTAGCAGAGCGAATGAATCAGACACTTCTGGAGAGGGCAAGGTGTATGCTCTCTAACGCTGGACTAACTAGAAGATTCTGGGCAGAAGCAGTTAGTACAGCATGCGATCTGATAAATCGGGGACCTCACACGAGTCTAAATCTCAAAACTCCTTTTGAGATGTGGTCTGGTAAGCCTGCTGACTATTCTATTTTAAGGGTTTTTGGTAATACTTCTTATTATCATGTGAGTGAGGGTAAGCTTGAGACTCGAGCTAAAAAGGGAGTATTCATGGGTTATGGAGATGGTGTCATGGGATATCGCATCTGGTCTCCGTCTGAAGGTAGGGTTATTTTAAGCAGGAATGTTGTTTTTGATGAAAATTTTATGGTTAATCCTACTGTGAAGTTCGATGTTATGTCAGATAGTAGTAGTAGTGTTGATAAACAAGTGGAGCAGAAAGACACTTTTGAAGAGACTGAACCACAAGAGGAAAGTCAACCACTACAGTCTGAATCTGAACCATCAGTTTCTTCAATACCAATTCCGAATCAGCAGAGTTTGGCCCGTGATCGGTCAATCAGGTCCAATTTTGGTAAGCCTCCGAATAGACTGGGTTTTGAAGATATGGTGGGTTATGCACTTGAAGTTGCTGAGGAGGTGGATCCTGGTGTATCCGAGCCATCCACCTATAAGAAGCAGTTACATGTTCTGAATCTGCCCAATGGCTTGCTGCCATGGGAGATGAGATGGAGTCACTTCACACGAATCAGACCTGGGAATTATCCAAGAAGCCTCAAGGCAGGAAGATTTTTACTTGTAAGTGGGTCTTCAAAAAGAAAGAAGGAGAAATTGTTGCTGAGGGTATAAGGTATAAAGTGTTGGAGCTAGTGTCCTCAACAGTTAGTGCGACAACACGTATAAATCTCTTAAAGGAACACAGGGTATACTTTGTATTTTAGCTAGTTGATTCACGTTTATCAATAACGGTTGGTTTGCTAGAAAGTTTGACGTTATTGTCATACAAATGGCGGTAATCAACTGGTACCTAAGAGTCACACCTAAAGGATGAAATCTGAGAGATATGATTAGATGAAAATGTAATCATATTGATACCTTATATGACTAAACGGTTAGTCAATGTAATGATGACATAATTATTTAATACTGATTAAATAATATTAGCTAAGACGAATTAAAATGTTAATTCGTAATTAAATATAAAATGTTATATTTAATTATTAAGTGTAATGAAATTATTTAATAAAGATTAAATGATTTAATTAAATATAAAAGGTTATATTTAATTAATGGATTATAAAAGATAGAACATTACACAAGAGAGAGCGATATAACCGATTCTATAAAGATAGAATTTCGGTCTGAGCAATTATTAAGTTGTTCAGTTGTTATGAAGTGCTGTAGGTAGAACCAAATACTGATTTGGGGAATCCTAGTTGATGTCTAATAGCAAGGTTGTTTGCAGCTATAAATAGGACATTCACTCTGCACTTAAAACGCACGAGTTACACGACTACTTCTCTCCTCTCTCTCTCTCTCTCTCTCTCTCTAGCTTTCATCTTACACAAAATTAAAGGTAATTTTGCAATTTCTAGCTCAGTAAAGGGTATTTCTCATGACATCTTGGGTGCAACGATTAGGAGGATATCTGTTTTGATATCTGATCTTAGGCCTTTGTAAGGACAGAAGGTTAATTCTTGATTCCAATCTTTGTATCTTGTTCTTCGTTTATGATTATAAATCATACATTATAAATTTTGTTATAATCCTGCATATAAAGATTTGGGAATATATACAGATATTTTTCCACAAGTGGTATCAGAGCATAAGGCTTACGAATTTTATTTTTGTATGATTTTCATAAACGTTTTGAGAAAAAAAAAAAAACAGCCGTCGCAATTTTCTTAGCCGAGACATATTTTTTTTGTGTTTTTCGTTTTCCTTTTTGATTTATTATTGTTGTTGTATTAATCAGTTAAGATGACAAAATAATAAATTTGTAGATGTTTTAATTTAATAAGGATTGAGTTAAAACGTAAAAGGGAATCGTCTTGAATGTTCTTGAACGAAATAATTTGTTAAATAATCGATCCCATGATAATCTTGATATTCGTCTTAAAAGGTTAATTTGAATTATTAAGATTATATCAATGTCTAATATGGATTAGATTTTGAATGTTATCGATCTTGTATTTTAGCAACCCGACATTATTTTTCAAGTTCAAATTCAAAAGGGCCGGATTTAAGAGTGGGCCTGGTGAGACAAGTAGCTCACAAGGCAAGACAAAGAGCAAAGACGGTGACATAGAGTGCCACCATTGCCACAAGACTACTGGGCATTGGAGGCGGAACTGTCCAGTGTACCGTGAGGACATAAAAGCAGGCCGCGTCACTCCTGTTGGTATGTCATCTTATATTCATATGATTGAGATTAACCATGCAAGTTTCGGAACTTGGGTACTTGATACCGGTTGTGGTTCTCATCTGTGTAATCATTTGCAGGGCCTAAAAAGCATCACACCTCTCGCAAAGGGTGATGTAGACCTACGAGTCGGGAATGGAGCAAAAGTTGCTGCTGCTTCCATGGGAACATATGTGATCCAGCTACCGAGTAGATTCGAGTTATATCTTTATAACTGTTATTATGTACCCAGATTATCTAAGAACATTATTTCAGTTTACGTACTCGATAAAGACGGATTTTCATTCTTAATAAAGGATAATAGCTGTATTTTCTCTTTAAATGGAATGGTTTAAGGTAAAGCGGTTTCCATGAATGGTATATATTTCTTAGATCAATCGACTGAAATATTACACATGAATAATAAGAAACTAAAGGTTGGTGACAAAGATAAAACATATCTATGACACTGTCGTATGGGACACATAAATGAGCTAGAAACGTGCTAATACATAATAGCGCTATATCTCTATTCGATTATGAATCATTTGGCACATGTGAATCATGTCTCATAGGCAAAATGACTCATATTACCTTCAAAGGTGTGTTGGAATGCGCGCTGCTGACCTATTAGGCCTCGTACATACAGATGTATGTGGACCTATGTCAATCACCGCATGAGACGGCTATAGATATTTCATACTTTCACGGACGATTTAAGTAGATACGGATATGTCTACTTAATGAAGCATAAAATTGAATCCTTTGAAAAGTTCAAGGAATTCCAGGCGAAGGTTGAAAACCAACTGGATAGAAAGATTAAAGCACTACGATCAGATCGTGGTGGTGAGTATCTTTCGCATGAGTTTGATCACAACACCTTAAAGACTGTGGTATAATACTGCAGTTAACTTCACCTGGAACACCACAATTAAATGGTGTGTCCAAACGGAGAAATCGAACACTATTAGATATTGTTCGATCCATGATGAGTCACACAGTTGTGCCAGATTTATTATGGGGCTTTGCTCTATTGTCAGCTGCTCTTATACTTAACCGAAGTCCGTCTAAAGCTGTTGACAAGACTCCATATGAGATATGGAAGGGAACCGTCCCTAAGTTGTCCTTTATTCGGGTTTGGGGCTGCGAGGCTTATGTCAAGTGGAGACACGAGGATAAGCTCGGCCCGCGATCGGTCAAGACATACTTTATTGGTTATCCAAAAGGAATGTTTGGTCATTACTTCTATTCGCCTACCGAACACCGCGTTTTTGTTGCGGCTAGTGCGAAGTTCTTAGAGAAAAAATTTCTCGAGAATAAGACAGGTAATAGAACCTTCGATCTGTCGGAGGTTCAAAAACCAACTACTGAGCAACCAATGGAGGAAACCGTTCCTTCATCTTCTGTTGCAGTCAGTATTCCTGAGCAACCCAGAAGGTCGGGTAGACACTCCATTCCTCCAGATAGATACATCGGTATGATCGAGGAACTTGACGGAGTTGACGTTTTTCTCTTAGAGAGTAACGAACCCGTGACCTATAAAGGTGCCATGACCTGTGATACGAATTAAAAATGCGGAAGCGATATTTGACGAGTTAGACCTTTAACTCGGCAATGGAAACGAACTCAAGACTTATTGAGACCGTATAAATTACTATTCAACAAACGATCGAATAATAACGAAATTTTAGTAAGCAGAGCAAACTGAATTTTCTTATGATTTCTGAATGATCGAAACTATTTCGTAAAATAAATAGCCAGTGAAGGCTTAACGCCTAAACACCAAATTAAAGCTAATTAAAAGCAAAGACAATTAAGACCATAATTAGTACAAATTAATGGTCCACTAAACACGCTGAATTAAAACTAGAAATGAATGGACATAAATGCCTCTTAAAGTAGACATTTACAACCTTTCTTTATTTGACCCAAATAAACAACACAAGATAAATTCTGGAGGACCCCATGCACAATCCAAGTCCATGTACGTAGACTAAAAACCCACGTTTGTCAACAGACAAACGAAACGAACTCCGGTGCTTGAACTCATTGCTTGACACTCAACTGCCAACAACAAGTTCTGAGTTGCCATACCCGCAACCGTCTCGATACTCGTATCATCCCCTCCTTCCTCGAAAGGAATTGACCTCAATTCGGCAAGGCCATCATCGTCAACATAAGGAGACAAATCACCCACATTAAAAGTTGCATGAACACCGTTACCTCCCGGTAATTCGATCCTATAGGCATTATCGTTAACACGAGAAATGACCTTATACGGCCCCTCAGCTCTAGGCATAAGCTTATGCTTCCTCTTACTCGGAAACCGTTCTTTCCTTAAATGGAGCCAAACCAATTCCCCCTCCTTGAAAATACGAGGCTTCTTATGTTTGTTGGACCTCCTTTGGTAAGCGGCATGAATTTCTACAATTCGTTCCCGAACATACTGATGGAGTTTTAACATAGACTTGAGCTTGGAATCTGTGTCCTTATGGACTAAGTCATCCATTGGCAGCGGAATTAGATCAAGAGGGACATACAGGTTTAACCCATAGACTACTTCGAAAGGAGACTGTCCCGTAGCATAGGTAGGTGAACGATTATAAGCGAACTCAGCATAAGCAAGCTTAACATCCTAATCCTTTTGAGTCTTATTCACTAAACCCCGTAGTAAGGTGCCCAAGGTTTGGTTTGTTACCTCCGTTTGACCGTCCGTTTGAGGGTGATGTGAAGTACTAAATAGGAGCTTCTTGGCCACTTTGCGCCACAATGTGTTCCAAAAATAACTCAAAATTTTTGAGTCACGATCCGATACAATTGTCTTGGGTATTCCGTGAAGACGAACCACCTCTCTATAGTATAAATCCGCAACGTTACTAGCATTGTCGGTCTTGTGACACGCAATGAAATGTGCCATTTTGGAAAATCGATCCACAACCACCATAATAGCATCCTTACCCCATTGAGTTCGAGGCAAAGCAACAATAAAATCTAAAGAGACATCCTCCCAAGGCCTTAGAGGAATCGGTAAAGGTAATTACAGACCCGGTTTAAATGAACTTTTAGCCATCTTACAAGTCACGCACCTAGCTATAATCTTCGTAACTTCCCCGAGCATTTTTGGCCAAAAGAAATGCTCTTTCAACAACCCCATCGTTTTAGCTAAGCCGAAATGGCCCGCCAAACCACCCCCATGAGCTTCACGCACCAATAACTCCCGAATTGGATGCTTCGGAATACAAAGACGGTTCCCTTTAAACAGAAATCCTTCCTGGATGAGATATTCCCCAACAACCCCAGCCTTACTTTTCTCAAAACAGTCCCCAAAATCTACGTCATTCTCATAACAAGCTTTTAATAACTCGTATCCCAACAACTAAGCATTAAGCATGCAAATCAACGAATACCGACGCGATAATGCATCAGCTACGGTATTAGTCTTCCCATTCTTATATTTAGAGGAAAAATGAAAAGCTTGTAAAAACTCAACCCATTTAGCATGATGATGACTCAAATTTTGTTGCCCATTGATGTATTTTAAAGACTCATGATTGGAATGTAAATGAAATGATGCGGTCGTAAATAATGACTCCAATACATAAGTGCTCTAACAATGGCGTAAAATTCTTTGTCATACGTGCAATATTTTAACCGAGCACCCCCTAATTTTTCCGAAAAGAAGGACACAGGACGATTCCCCAGCCTTAACACAGCCCCAATACCCACCCCACTAGCGTCACACTCCACCTCGAAAGGTACCGAAAAATTGGGCAGGGCTAACACGGGTGTCGTACATAATTTATCTTTCAATAAATCAAATGACGCTTGAGCGGCCTCACCCCATGAAAACGTTCCCTTCTTAAGACACTCCGTCATTAGGCTTGCTATCGTACTAAAGTCACGAATAAACCGACGATAAAAAGAAGCAAGTCCCAAAAACGATCTTACCTCAGTGGCTGATTTCGGTACTGGCCAGGTGCGAATCGCCTCAACCTTGGACTGGTCCACCTCTACTCCCACTCCCGATACTACGAAACCCAGGAATAAAATCCTGTCCTCCAAGAAGAAGCACTTCTCTCGCTTACCATATAATTTTTGTTCCCTAAGTTTTTCGAACACCAACCTCAAATGTCCAAGATGCTCCTCAGTATTTCGACTATAAACAAGGATATCGTCAAGATAGATGATGAGCCCAAATTCGGTCATTATTTTCCCTTCTTTTCCTCTTATTTTGATCTCGTTTCGCTCCCGTTTTGCGCGCTATTTCCCCTTTTTATGCCCGATATCTCTTTTCTACATGTTTGGTTGCCATTTTGTAGGACTTGAAGCGGGAATGAAGAAGTGGGAACAAACGAGGTGAAATCAAAGCAAAAAGAGAGGAAAAGGAGCTGAAATGGCGAAACGGGGTCCTCAGCCGGTCGGCCGGCAGCCGGTCCGCCGGCTGGGAGCCCTTTCACCTATGATTTGAAGAAATTTTGCAGGGCTTTGATTTTGGGTCCTCAGCCGGTGGCCAACCGGCAGCCGGCTGACCGGCTGGGACCCCTCTCACACTTGACCTTACTCTTTTCACATCAGGCTTTCAAGATAGGATCCCCAGCCGGTGGCCAACCGGTAGCCGGCCCACCGGCTGGCAGTACCTGGGCATTGAAGAAAATGAAGAAAAAAATCAGAAGTCTGTGTTTTGACTCTTAGCCGGTCCCAGACCGGCAGCAGGTTGACCGACCGAGAGTCATTTCTCAGATTTTCGCACGCTATATAAACCCGCACTTGTGTCATTTATTGAAACACTTTTTAGACGCAACTTTTACGCAATATCTTTTCTTATTTCTAGGCTTTCTACTGTTCCATTGCTCATCTTCCCACATTCAAAAACTCAACTCAAAATCATAATCTTTATTTAGTTCATAGAATCTTTTAGTTAATCTCTTTGATAATCTAGTTTGTTCTTAGCATTTCCATTAGTTAATTTTAGGGATTTGGGTTGTAATTTGAAGACATTTGAGAGAATTCTTCAACTTGTATCCAAGTTCATGCCTTTATATAATTTTTTGGTATAATCTTCTCCTCCTTTACTTTGTTTTTACATTTACTTCAAGTTTCCTTTAATCAATTGTACTTTCACCTTATTACAACATGTTTAGCATTTGTTCTTCCATTATTCATATGTCTCCCTTTCCCATAAGTGAGTAGTCTATTTTTAGGGTTAGGGGTGTACTTGGGGAGTTGGTGTTGATGATTATTGCATAGGGTTAGGGTTTGGTCTTCATCTTTGTTAGGTTTTCATTACATGCTTGCTATATGTTTGATGAAATGCCTCAACGACGGTTGGGCATGATTCTTGTTGTTGTTTGCCTTTGACGATAATCTAGGGTTCTCATGAGCATGTGTGTATGATTTGTTGGCCTTGTTTGTAGCGAGAGCTAGAATAGGGTCCGACTTTAGGCGAGTCTAATCGAAGGACGCGGCGAACCTAGACCTAGCTTAGAAGAGACCTCTTACCCTTTGCATGTTTGACATCGGCCTACCCTAGTAACCCCCGACGCCCTAGTTGTTTTTATCATCGATTAAATCTTAGTTTATTTGCCTTAAGTTGTTTTTAGTTGCTAGTCTTATCACTCTCAAACCTATTACCTCGACTTAGGCTTGAATTAGAACCAAACTAATCAATTATCCTCACCATCTTCGTGTTCGACCCCGAACTTAATACTACTTGCTTTCGGGTTTTATAAATGTGTTTGATGCCGGCAGTGACGGAAAAAGCCGGCCATCAAAATGGCGCCGTTGCCGGGGATGATGCTAGAGATTGTTTAGTTTAGTTTTATTTTTAGCCTTAGTTAGTTGTGCTTTCTTTGTCTTGTTCAAGCTTTGTTAGTTTAAGTGTAGAGTGGTTGTTAATTTTACTCTCCCTAGTGCCTAAAAAACACTAGGACGACTAATCTTTGTGCTAAGTTTTTATGCCAAGGGGCGATTTAACTTCCTTACTTTCAAGCTCCGAACCAGAAAGGCTTTTTCGAGCCTTAAGGAACTTGACTTTAGCAAGAGTGAGGATTGCTTCCCAAGCATCAACTAGCCACAACAACCCTCTTACTTCACCCGAACAACAAAGCCCAAATCAAGACATTCCAAGCCCAACCTCCAAAAACTTCGTCAACCCATTCTACCAATCACCACCACCCTCACCTCAAATTCCAAACCCACCACAAATTCATATAATGGCCGCCCTAAGAGATCACAATCGCCCCAACCACAATGATACAACAAACCCCATCAATTTTGGCAATCTTGTGCCACAAAACTTCGAGATCCACCCCTCTCAAATGAGCTCCATTGAGAAACATGCTTTTGGTGGAGCCTCTCATGAGGATGCCCACGGGCATTTGAGAAAGTTTAAGGGCAAAGTTGCCATGATTAAGAAGACGGGGGTGCCGGAGGAAACTTTGAGATTAATGCTTTTTCTCTACTGTGATGTTTCTTATGACCTTTGAGATTAATGCCAAGATTCTAGGTAGTGTGATGTTTCTTATGAACTGTACCCGACCAGATATTGCATATGCAGTAAGTAGACTGAGTCGTTATACACATAACCCTAGTAATGAACATTGGATAACTCTTCGTCTTTTACTCAAATACCTAAAAGGAACAGTTAATCTTTGTTTGCATTATAATAAATTTTCTGCCGTGTTAGAAGGATATTGTGATGCAAATTGGGTTTCAGGTAACGATGAGATATGTTCTACTAGTGGTTATGTATTCACCATGGGTGGAGGTGCCATATCATGGAAGTCTTCCAAATAGACTTGTATTGCACGCTCTACCATGGAATCGGAGTTCATAACTCTTGAGTTAGCAGAACAAGGGGTTGATTGGTTGAAAAACCTATTAGCAGATGTACCCGTGTGGGGAGGACGGCAAACGCCAGTCTCCTTACACTGTGACTCACAAAATGCAATTGCTGTTGCAAATAATAGTTTCTATAATGCAAAGAAACGACACATTCGAATCATGCATGCTGTAGTAAAACAACTCCTTGAGAATGGAGTAATCGCTTTGGACTATGTGAAGTCTGAAAGCAATCTTGATGATCCCTTCACTAAGGGACTGACTAGGAGACTAGTCGCTGATGTAACGTCCCGCATTTTCGTAAAGGAGTATTTTAATAAATTAAAGTAATTTCCGGAATTTAATAATATTTTAATAATAGTCATAATTTATATTTTAAGTTTTCCGTTAAGTTCCGTCTTAAAAACATTTAATCTTAAAATGCCTTGTTCATTTAGTGATATCCCGTCTCATATTTCCGTTCTACTTGAATAAGTAAACCCGACTCATGTGAAGGCGAAAGGACGACTTAAAAACCCTACTTGAACCCTTCAGGCGACATCTTCTTTCCATTTCATTTCTTTTCCCTGTAACACCAAAAACCCCCATTTTCATCTTCTTCTCAAGCTTTGAATCGACATCTCGACCCCTTCCCGAACTCGAATCGCGGTAAGTCTTACATTTTCGGAATCCTTGCGAAATTTGCAAGCTTTCTACCTCTTTCAATTTCAGTTTTATCAAACTCGAAAAAGTCGCTGTTTTGGCCAAATTCCGTTTTAAGCTTATAATTCTCGTTTTTATGGTTGTAGGAAGTGGTTTAGGAAACCCGGAGGTCGATACCCTCGTTGTTGAAGAAGGATTCGGAGCATAATCGCTTTTAAGGTGACGATAATGAGAAAAGTCGACTTTTGTCTTAAATTTATTGGACATGTGATTTTTCATGTTGTTTATGTGAATTAAATGTGGGTTTAGTGTTTAATAAGTTTTGGGTAACTTATAATCTGAAATTTTACATAAAAATCATGTCAGGAATGTTGAATTTTGATTTGGGTCGATAGAATTGATAGTTGTTGTTGTATGTTAAGTTTTGAGTTGTATTGTGTGCAAATTCGTTTTGTATAATAGTTGTTACTGCTGCGCTGTTCTGCTCCTCTTTGCTATTATTCCACTATCACTCATTGCTACAGCGTGCAACATTATATTATTGTTACTTATTGCTGGACTGCTATTGCTTAATTATTGATATCGCTTGATGGTGTTGCTATTGTGTGTTGTTGTTTGTTAACACTACTGTTACTACCATTACTTGGATTGCATTTCATGGCTCTACCCGTTGCTGTTTCTAGTGCTCATGTGCTATCTGTTACATTTTGCCATGGTATTTCTGTTATTGTTACTGCAAAGTCTGGTGTCGCTGGTTTATTGTTGCTAATTTGTCGAAATTTTGCTGTGGTCTAGTGTTACCTGTGCTACTGATTAAGGCGACTTATTACATACTACATACTGGTGCTATGAACTATTAGTATGCTACGTATGTTCAGACATACCAATGTTAATATTTTTATTATTTTATTATTATTTTACGTACGTGCTTGCTAGCCTGCTTGAATTAATTAGTTTACGTACGTGCTTGCTAGCTTGTTTACGTTTAAATATTATATGTTAGAAATCGTTACGAATTAATAATGAGCTACGGTCTTATTAGAAGCATGTCGAAATAATTTAATTAGTTAGTCGATTTTTCCCGTTTAAAATATAGGTAATATAATATGAAGTCTAATTTAATTTAAATCGTGTTTATTTCCTTTATCGGTCGAACCGGTTAATTAGAACGTAATCATATACTTAGTAAAGTATATTTGAGCTATGTAAGATTTAGTAAAGTAGTTAGTACTTGTCTAAAATTAGTTAATTCTTAAGTGTCGTTTATAATTCTTATCGGACTAAGATATTCTAATATATAACAGTCGTTTAGAAATAACTTAATCGAAATTGGTCTTTTCTTATACTTGTATGTGTGTTTGAGGTCCCCGAGGTTCGGGCGACACCATATTGGGTTCGGGAATGGAGGGAGGATAGAGACCCCCCGGTCGGGCAACCGAAAGGGAAACCGGCTCTCCATTGACTTAGTTCCCGGGGTCAATTAAGTGTCGATTTAATATTTATAAAGAGTAGATCTTTGATCGTTAAAGTCTGTTGTAGTCCCCAAGCTATTGGGCGACATTTATGTTGGGTTCGTGAATGTATTTGAGGATGAAAGACCCCCCCGGCCGGGCAACCGGAAGGGAGACCGGCTCTCGCCTCAAATTAGCTTCCGAAGTCAACTAAGTGTGGTTTGATTGTATTTAAGGAATTTATTTGTGGTTTAGTGAGTAGCCTCCTTGGGAGATTTGGTTGTGGAACCACTTAGTGGTTGGTTCATTGTGTTTGTTCGTGTGAACCCCTTCGTGGGTGGTTCCCTCTTCTGGACGAACCCCTTAGTGGGTGGTTCTGTCTTCTTCGTGCGAACCCTTAGTGGGTGGTTCTGTTCCGCGTGAACCCCTTAGTGGTTGGTTCTAGCTTAGTGGTCGAACCCCTTAGTGGGTGGTTCTGTCTCTTGGCGAACCCTTAGTGGGTGGTTATGTCTGTTCGGCGAACCCCTTCGTGGGTGGTTCTGCCTTTCTGTCGAACCCTTCGTGGGTGGTTCTTTCTCCGTGTTGAACCCCTTAGTGGGTGGTTCATTGTTCTGTGGTCGAACCCCTTCGTGGGTGGTTCGCGTGTGTGTTGATTTGTATATACTTGCCTGAGTTGGGGTACGGTGTTATATACTGTTGATTTGTATATACTTGCCTGAGTTGGGGTACAGTGTTATATACTGCTGATATGTGTTTAATGTGTTAGATATACCTGAGTTACAGTTTGATATCTATTTACATGAGCATGTTAAGAAGAGTTATTAATGGAGTACTTCACATGATTGTTTATGTTGGAGTATAATGCTTGTATTTATATGTTTATGTGTTGTATGACAATAGGTGGCTATGAGAGCTCTAGTCACTCCCCACTGACTGTGGCGCACATGTTGTATGTGTGTAGGTACTTGATGCTTTTTGCAGGGGGTTACGTTGAGGCTAGCGAGCGATGATCCTATCATCGATGACTTACCTACATCGTGTAGCTAGACCTTATACTTATGTTTCTGTATTTTTTGCCTGTAGGGATATGCTATCCCGGGCTGCTTTTGTTTTATATCTTAATACTTATTTATGTTTCGGTTTTGTTAAAGCACCTCGCATGTTTTATTTATCTCATCAAAAGTTTTAATTCCGCTGCATTTTTGGTACTTTGTATGTTTACTATTTCCGCTTTCGCGAGGGGTTTTACAGTTGATACGTCGAGGGGAATGAGACTTAAGACCTTAAGTCAAGATAAATAGTGACACTTGAGCAGGTCTGAAATTTCCTGTTTCTATGACGCTGTATGATTTATAGCCTTAAATGGTGGTGCTTTGAGACGCACTTGATGAATTATACACCATGTTGGACTTATGTCCTTAATGGCTTGTGTGAGAAGTGCTATGAGAAGCACTTGAGCCACCTACATAGGTGCAATGATCACAAAACTATGAGAAGTCTTGTGAACACATCTATTAGTACAAAGGTAAACGCAAGGCTCTAAAAGAGTGCGTTGCACTTTGAAATCGCGGAACGATCTAATTCTGAAGGTATGATATGTGTTGTGGGTCGTATCGACCGAAGCTCAGCTAGAAATTCAACTTGCAAGATATTCACTCGCTGTAAGTAAGTTGTTTCCTCATTTCACATAAGTGTCAATTCAAATCGCAAGATATTGATGCCTAAGTATCCAATTCTTCCTTTACCCATGATTTCTTTTCCTAGCCATATGTGGGGGATTGTTGGAAGATGGCAGTGAAAGAGAGAAAAAACAAAAGTCACAACAAAGTATCCCACATCGGTGGAGATTACTTTGCTTCTCATGTTTATATTGACTAGTGTGTCTCACTAGTTAGTTGAGTGGACCAAGGAGGCTTTTGTTGTGGCCGTTGGGCTTATGGGTTTGGGTCCAAACACATACGCGAGCGCGCCGGTCCGGCCCGGCTCGAGCTTAGGCTCGGGTAAAGCACATGCGGTGCGGGCCAACGACCCCTTTTTAATTTTTTGGGCTTGTGAATGTAATGGGCTGTCTACATTCATTCTTTTCATCAGTTATTTGTGTTGAAGAAGTCAGTCAAATATGACTGTTAGTGCCTACGATTAAGGAGCACTAACAGCCTTGACTGCTACTTTTGTGGAGTCAATTTTGCTGCTGCTGCCTTGCTTTATTTTTCGTATAAATAGAGCAACTCCTCTCAGTTCCAAATTACATCAACTCACTTCTTTACACTCTCGCTTATCATATTCTCTCTTTCTGTCTTCCAAAAATCTATTTTGGGTTAAGTTATAAAATCGTTCGTGCTTGGAACTACCGATAATCTGCTGATCGCCACCCCAGACGTACCAAAATAGATTTGAATGCAGTGGCTCTACGACACTACATTTTCCAGTATTTCGGTTTTTGTTGCTACAATTCTACCGCATTACACACCGTATCACCTAGAAAGTATTGATAAAAACAATTTTGCATCTCTAAGCCTCTCACCCAGATTCCCTCGTCACGCTTTCTCTCATTCTTGAGGGTCGTCCGCCATTGAAGCTCCAAAGCTACAGCTAAACACCTCCACATTGCGTCATCTCGATTCAACACTACTTCCATGTATTTCTTTTCTCTTTTCTCTCTCCCTTTCTCCCTATTTTACTTTGTTTTTTTTCTTTGCACAATTTTTGTCGTGTTTTCCTTTCTTGTAATAAGAGTATGCTGGGAAACACAATTATTTGAGTTGAATATCAGGATCTTAATTTCTAATTTTCAATTTTAGTTAGCATTAGCAATAATTTTTTTCGGGATTGATAGTATAAAATAATTAAGTTAATTGACCTGTGCACGGGTTTAAACCTAGTTTCTAGTAATTGTCGGGTGAAGCGGGGGTTTGGATCATGGTTGAGGTCGATGATAGGGTATTAGAGTAGAGGCTGCGCTTTTTCGAGACCAGAAATTATGTTTGTAGTGATTCTCAAGGCATTATTTATTTGCCGGATGAAGTGGATTGTCTGCTTTTCGTATCATGGATGAGGAGGGTAGGGAGGGGGAAGATGAGAGGTATTAGAGTAGAGGCCGCCTGTGTTTAGATAGGAGAAAGGAAAAGTGATAGCAGGAGGCGAGGAAAGACTTTAGCTGGAGGTGATTTATTAGAGGCTAACTGAAAACAAGAGTGTAGTTGTTGTACCGAAACGTCCTGGAACTCCAGTAAGATGGACCTTGACGAGGCTGAAAAGTAAATCTTGAACTGCCTCCGGCATTATTCAATTTGATTTCTGCAAGATTTTGATATTTTCACAATTTTTGAAACCCTATTATCTCCAGCTTAGGGTCTGGGAGAAGGGAAGGGACATAACTCAAATCAAGTGAGTGAAACACGGGCAATGGTTCTTGCAAAGGATATTTTCATATTTTCATTGGGTCAATCAACTTCTTCACGATGAATTTTATATCGTTAATTTCGGAGAAGAGACCTTCTCATTTTCTTCTCTTTCATGTCCTTTTTGTCCCTTTCTCAACACGTTATCTGAATTAGGCAATCCGTTCGAATTCCCATCCTCTGTCACAGCTCTCTACTATATCCAAACAAGGCAGACGTAAGTGCCTTATTTTTATGTTGAAACATTATGGTTTTCTTCTGATGAGAAATGTGTTTCATATGCTAGAAGAAATAGAGGATTCAAGCTGTTAAGTTGCCAGTGTACGTGAAAGAGATTGGTCTGTTTTAAGTGGAGTAATGACAACGATACGTAAATTTTGCTGTAATGATCTTCTCCGCTTTGCTAATGTTAATCTGGATCATCTCACTGAAACTGTAAGCACTTGTTCATTGCGTGTCTCTTTTTATTTTACTTAGCTGCTTTAAGATTTAACACAATTTAACCATTGTGCATTTTTCGTGTGCTTGCTTGTCCCTGTCCTTTTCTGATGTATTCAACTAGAGCAGTTCAACATGTCGTTCTACATGACATATTTGGCTCGTTGGCCAGATTATTTCCATGTTGCAGAGGGTCCTGGCAATCAAGTTATGGGCTATAGTATGTACTTTCTTTCCATTCTCTACTTTCATTTTTGTCTGTTACTTACTATATGACGTATTTAATTTGGTCCAGAAACTCGTTTGCTCTTTCAGCACAATTGGCTGCATATGTTACCCTCTGTTCGCATTACTAATTTAGTATTGGTTTGTTTTTGTCATTAACCTTTGCCTCCGCCATTTCGTGAGGTTCTCAAGAGAAAATAGACATTATTAAATTGCAACAGACAACTTTGGTAACATTACCAAATCACATAGTGAAACACAAGATTTGTAATGCAAGAACCTAGAATTTTGCAACTTGATGGAACAACACTTCAGTTAATAAGAGTACACGACAAAGCTCGTAAAACAGTGTTTATGAGCACTAATATTTGTTTTCAGTGCCTCTTAAGACTTGCTTGTTAAGTAGGTAATACAGGAAAAATACAAAGGAAAGTAGGAGGACGTGTTGGTGGTGGATGTAAAAGGGGTGAAGATAGACTAATAATAACTCCATTAAGAGGGTAATAGACTAATAGTAACCCACCTCCTTTGTAACGCAATGTATCTCTTTCATATGACGGTAACAATTCCTCTACCATCCTTAATCCTCCCTTCTTCACTCCTTATTCTTCCTTTTATTTCCATCTTTGTCCTCATTTTCTGTATTGTTTTGATCTTCATTACATTTGTACACTATCCACAATCCAAGTGACTCCTTAATGGGATACTTTCACATTTGTGCTCAATAGGAAATATAATATAATTGCTTTCTAAGCACCGTCTTGTCCTAACCAAACCATGAATTCATATAGTCTTGAATTCATCTAGTATATAAGTTGTTACATTTTAGTCCAGTGGAAACTAATGCCTAGGTAGGTGACTTAAGGAGTCAAGGTTATGGATTATTACATCTAGGTGATTGGTGACCCAAAGTTTTGATAATGTCAAAGGAAGACCTATAAATAAAAGTTGAATGATAGTTACAAGTTTTATGCATTGCTTATCCTAACTGACGTAAATCTCTTATAATCACACTTAATTCTTACAAAGCCTGAAAATGAGGAGGCGTCACTATAATGGTTAAATTTTTTTTTTTTGTTTTTGGTTTTAGTCCATTTCTGACTTTCGAGTACTGATAAGATAAGTATTCTTGTATGACAACTCGTGAATTTGTAATAGAGGTCTGAGGTGGTTTAGGGTTATGTTATATGTGTTATTGTGTTGTATGCTTGCATTGTTCGTCATGTTGTATCCGGCTAATGTTGGGAAAGAGTGTTCAATCATCAGCATTGAATATTTCTATTGCTCAAGTATTTCCAAAACTGATTCATAACAAAAAAACTTGCCAATTGGCCATTAGGTACTTTCAAAACTGATTTATAGCACAAAATTTATCAATTAGCCAGTAGGTATACACTAAAGTTTTCTACATCCAAATAGCTCATTGCTCTATGGAATTTACAGTTCTTTCACCGTTATTTGTATTTTTCATTTGATATCGTGAAAAACTACATGTAATTCTTTACCATCCTGTTATAGTTATGGGAAAAGTGGAAGGTCAGGGCGAGTCTTGGCATGGCCATGTCACAGCAGTGACTGTTGCACCAGAGTACCGCCGGCAGAAGTTAGCAAAAAAGCTGATGAATATACTGGAAGAATTCAGTGATAAGATGTAAGTATCTTACAGCTAGACTATATCTTAACTTTTTGGAAACTTGGAGTTGGACTAATTAGTCCACATCTTTTGATGACATCATCATATTGATTTGTTTGATGACTGATTTTGGCCTATGGATGCCTTTTTTTAAATTGCAAAATATGTAGTGAACATTATCTAACCCTATTGTTTTTTCATTGTTCTAAACAAACAATTGCAAGGCTTGTCACCATTCTCTTCATCTCAGTTTTTTAGATTAAATTATTGCGTAGCAAGCAATATTTGTTATGCTTGTGCTTCATAATTTTGCACAAACTCAAGTATGATAAGCTATATGTAATCAGTAATAACCCCTACTGTACCAGGCATTTGGAAAGCTCTTGATAGGATTCTGTGGTGTCTATTCTCTATTTATTTTGTATGTACAACATAGTATTCACTGTATTCTCTCTCGGACTCTCATTAGGCTATTAGGCTATTCCCTTCACACACTTAGTAGATGTAAAACAGGCTTTGGGTTCATTTTCTTTTGGCCATGTGGTTCTATAACGTTGAACTAAATTCTTCAGTGAAATTTGATCTTATCCCAAAATTCAATAAAGTTTGTTCTTATGCAAAAATTGAAAAGGTTTCTATTTGGATAGTGATTTCTTGGATGGATATGTGAACATGTTTTTTGTAAGGCAATAAAAATGGCAACATGAATGGAGTTTAGAGTTTAGACCATTCGAAAGGTGTGTACGCAGCCATGCGTCAAAAACATGTTGTGTTTGAGTATCGTCTATCACGTATTCACGTGTCCTGTAAGAGCATCATTAACAATGGAGAATTTGCTCCCCATGGATGGAGTTGGAGAAAAATTTCTCTCCATGGCTTGAGTTATGATGGAGAGTTTCTCCATCTTCATGGAGCTCCATGGATTTCTCCATTTTTTTGAAGAAAAAGAGGGGGGGCAAATAGATAAAAAATTGGATTATGAGTGGGGTAGATAGATAAAAAATGGGTAGGAAAAAAAGCGGGTCCCATAATGGAGAGAATGATGGAGAAAAAAGGTATCCATTGTAATTGGAAATAATTGGGTGGAGAAAAATAGATGGAGAGAAAAGATGGAGAAAAACCCATCCATTGTTAATGATGCTCTAATGAGTAACCAATGCAAAATAGTAATTGGTCATGATCTAACTGCAGGAGGTTCTAGTATGAAACTATGAATGGGGAGCTTAGTGGCCCGAGTTGCGTTGGCTTAAATTTGCACATTGTCATTCATTGCTTTTGCAATGCCATTTCTATTGCTTTGTTAAAATCAATGGAAAATGATGTGCTATTCAGTTCATTTTATCCATGTTGACACAATCAACTTCACTTTGCAGTGATAAAGCCTACTTTGTTGACCTTTTTGTCCGTGCTTCCAATATACCTGCAATACAAATGTATGAGAAGGTACAAGTTCTTCCACTTAATTATATCTTGGCTTATTTTGATCTTCATGGTTTATATGTAGATCTTGCATTATATAGGACGTGTTACACAATGCTCAAAGCATGTGTGCGCATAATTAACGGCCTTAATTGTTCTCTTATTTGAATCATGAAAAAAACAATCATGACACCTGTTACTCTATGCGAACTCTTTTGCGTCCGAGGCTTTTGTTGTTTACAGCTTCTTATTTTACGCAATTATGTCTTTTTGTTTTGGATCGATGTTATGTTGTGTTGCATTCCGTTTGCTCATTGTGTTCGATGCATCATCCGTCATGGCTCCTTTGTAACTCATCACGATGACAGAGATGTGTTGCCTAGTTAAGTCCAGACATATTTCAGGAATTGAAGTAGCTTTTATTGACTAATTCTGGGATCGGACTAAGTCATCCTAAACTTTGATTTACTAGAAAGCTCCGAATAGAATAAGATATGCTGAATCTTTATGTAAGAAGAGCGATTGTGTCAAGTCTAAATTTATTGAGATATGAATAGTATTAACATAAATATCAGTTAGTTAAGACTTAAGAGTTAGTTGTTGTGATGTAATTGATGATGTCAGCAGTAAGTTAGTTAGACATCATATACCAGACTATAACTAAGTCGCTTAAAGCTATGTGTATAAATAACTTATCATTGTCAATGTGATAACATAAGTTCATTGGATACATTATCATATCAAAGTTTCAGTTCAGTTCAATCAGACAGTGTTTTCATCCTAATCATAGAATTACGATTTCATAAATAGTTTGATACTTTGGTCCACATGGGATAAAAGATGGTAAATGTCCTATTGTAGTGAGGGTCCCCTTGGTTCTGTGTTTTATGTGCTGAACTGTGCTTAGTTCAAATGGGGAAGAAGGTAAAGTCGCATTTCACTTAGAGAAGTAATGTATCATCTTCAGAGCCTAATAAGTTTGGTGGGGGATGAAAAATCACCAGCATTGATGCATACATGATGTCTCCTTATTGAGACTATCTTTAAATGAATATGTTTCGTTAGTTTTTGAATCGTCTATGATGAATCATAAAAACAAGTCCAATAGCTAGACCCTCGATGTTCCTACTTTGATGCAAGGTTGGCCGGTAAATTCACCGAGTATTGTTCTTGTGCTCTGTGTTTGGAACCCGTTAGCATCATAATTACCTTGTGCATGAACTCTATGTATGTGCAGCTATCGTATTATTTTTGACACTTGTTTTCTCAGCTTGGCTATGTAGTTTACCGGCGAGTACTTCGGTACTATTCTGGAGAAGAAGATGGATTAGGTAATTTCTTAAGTTTAGCTGTATTTGAATACCCCTCAGAATATCCAACTTTTATACACACTTAAACATTCATTATTCCTCTGGTGTTAATCTGGTTTCAGATATGCGGAAAGCGTTATCACAAGATGTTGAGAAGAAGTCCGTTATCCCCCTCAAGCGGCCAGTGACACCTGATGAACTCGAGTATGATTAGTTTTTCTTAGTTATGCTCTTTTTCAATATGTATTTGTTTCTCTATATGCGCTTGCTGGAAGCAGTTTTCTGCTTAAGAATACACGGTTACAGATTCTGTAACTCGCCCATTTGACAACTATAGATTTGAACTGAGTTTCAATACCCCCTTCATTCGAATTAAATGCAAGAATTTCATCATCTTTTCATTTCCCTCCATGTCCACAATTGCACCTCTTGTTCTACTTTCAGTTTTGGCTATTGATGAAGATTTATTTGCACCTAGGATTTGTCAAGCATGAAGATTAGAATTTAATTATCTTGATAAAATAAATACGACATATTTATGTCGATTGTTCACGAAGATCACAAAATCTTGTTTAAGACGGTCATACACTCATACCCGTCTTAAACTTATAATGGGTCAAATAAGATAATGGGACAATTGTAGAATGCATAAGAAAATAAAAGTCTGTCCCATTTATCCAAGTGGGTCGCTGTTTAATCCGTTTAAATCTTAAGACAGATATGTCCGTTTTAGAGAAGACTGAAGACTAGTTGTGTGTTTCGCTGAGCAAGATGAATTTGACAAAGAGGTAGTAGATATGTACTCCCTCCGTCTTATTTATTTGGTTACTTTTTTTTATTCTTTATAAGTGGGGACGATTATCGTTTCCAGAAATGTGGATAAAACATTGAATGGTAGAGAGAAATAAACTAACATAACTGTCATGGAGTATTGGACAACTGGTGGTCCATCCATGATGAAGAAGATGAAATAGTTGATGATTATGGTTCGAAAATATCTTAGACAATCAAAGGCACAATTAATGGACAAGTTGTGAAGGAAAAAAGGTTAAGTTTGGTCAATATTGTCCACCAACCTACGAACCAGTAATCATGGTCTCCATCCAATACTCACAATAGTGCTGTCTGCTGTGTTTAACCCAAGTTAGTGTTTGCTGAGTTCGGCCATGTGTGCCTCAGCTCACATGTCCCCGCTCCGCGGCCTCCTAAAAATCTGTGGTTCCGAAAATGTGGTTTTTATTGTAACTCCCACCAGTGGTGTTAATTCGCGAGAATGGATTTAATTTTGGAGGATGTGGATTGTAGACACACTTATCGACTTCTGGTAATGGCTACCCGACTATGGATAGACGTAAATTTGTAAGCTATCGAGAGTAGGGATAACCGTTTAGGTCTTACTGTGAAATTTTAAAAAATGTCGCTTAGTTTAGTACGGCTTTGTTCACTCTATTATTTGAAACATTTTCCGATTGAACTCCAGCTGCCGCAGCATGCGGGTTTTAAATTTGACTTGATTGATTCGAAATTGAAGTGAATAATAATAAGAAAAGTAATCATATTCGTAATTCGATAATTTCGGAAACTAGACATGACTTGACCCGGAAAAATTTGGTCATAAGTCATAGAGGATCAAAGTAACCCAACACATGTAGTGCAAACTCTAGTTTCTACATACTCCTTTCCAAAAAAGGAAGGCTGTACCGCCTGTACAGGAAAATGGCTTCTAGTAAAAGAGATGCATGCCTATAAAGTTACACAAATGTTAGATATTCTTTAATTTGCTAAAGATTAGGTTCTCATTACTCACTAGCATATCCTCCACTTGTATTTATTATTTGCAAAAAAAGTAAGAATATCCTCAACTAGATATGAATTTGACATTTTGGACAAACCTTAGTAGAATATAGTTTATCTTTTATCCCAAATTCTCATTTGTAACGGTAATATCCGTCACACGGGTCAAATAATATCCACTTTGATAGATAAAGACAAACTATTTATTATTCTCTAGGCGCTTTTGTTTTTGTTTTATCTTCGTGGTGATACTTGATCCATCGCAAGCTTGTGGCGGATATACCCGTCACAAGATAAACTTATTGATGTTTTATATCCCATCACAAGTTGAATAGAAATCGATAAGAGGCTGTATTAACAATTTGACAATAATTTTGTGATGACAATTTGACAATAATTTTGTGATGACAATTTGGCAATGATTTTGCTTAATATTGATCTAGGATCAAATATACTCTGATAATAGTAAAGTTAATAATTTTAATTTGAAACATTATTGGAAGCTCAAGAGTACTAGTTAACTTGGCTCTGTGAATATCTTCGGAGCGCAAGAGTACTATTTAACTTTGCTCAATGAATAGATAAAATATCTTTTAACACTAACAATCTAAACCAAACATATCTAAACTTGTAAAATAATACCAATCAAAATCCAAAAGTCCGGGGCGAGGCAGTCTAGTACACATAATTTTCGCGAAACAAGGATATCCCAGTAAAGATAATTGTGTAGATTGATACAAATTCTCAAGTAAATGAGTATATTACAAATGTTGTAAATGAGTATGACGAAAGTATAAAAGTATCTAAAACAACATGTCTTGTAGGGGGTAATGGTAGTAATGTAGACTATGTTTGGTTATAACTCACGACGGGTATAACCAAAGCTTACCTTAATTATTATTAAGGTAGGTAGTTTATTTTGGTTAACAGGATAACGACGACCACAGATAAGATACTTGAAATGAAAGAGTGACACTTGAAATGTGGTCGGCAAATATAAAATGTGGATTCATCGAATTACTTATAGAATATAAATGTGCTCCAGTCCTCATCCTAACCAACCGTAAAGTATCCGCACTCATATCTTTTACTGTATTACTTATTAGTTACTATTACCATACATATTTGCAGATGTTGCATACTCTGCATGTCACTGACTGCCCATAGTATACCCAAAACAATATCTGTGTCCTCCATCTCTTCACTGCTCTTACTAACTTTATGCGCTCTAAATATTTTGTTGTCCACGTTATTTCTAACTTAAATTCAAGGTTCAAATAATCAAATCCATATGATTATTAAATTAACCTCCAAAGTTTTGGATCCAATTCTCATCTTGGTTTATTTAGGGACAACGCTTTTGTGTTGTTAACACAAAGTAAGGTTGCATACATTAAACCCCCTTATCTCGTAATTTGTGGGAGTTATTGAAACACTGGGGTAATGTTGTTATTGTTGTATTATTAGGTGACCAACAAATTCTAATCTACTAATTTCATAGAAGTATATGTTTGGTAAACATCAATTTCGATAGTATAGTAGTGGAATTTATTATCTTTGGATATGGCTCATATTGTAACAATATATATTCAATTTATACTGAAATAATCTAATTGTCATATAAGTGATAATGACACATATTTTTTCACATACAAATTCTTTCACATACGATTTTTACAATTTTATCCTTATAGTTTTTTCATTCTATCTCTCACCAATGTTTTTTTTGCTCCCTTCCCTCATCTCCCTTCACTACAAACATCACCTTCATTCAACGTCCCATGCTTCGTTAGTCCAGTCGTTGACCGACCTCGTTCTGGCCAACCCCTTACTCCGTTAGTGTTAGCAATTTGTGTAGCCTTGTATAAATGGAAATTAAAAGCGGAAGTATAATGATCGAAGATGAAGAGTATTTGATTTAGCAACAATTTAGATAAGAAGAAAGTCAAACTACATTTTATATATATTGCCTCAGCATCAAAGCATCACATACTAAATATTACATATTGATACATTCTGCAAACAATGCCCACTAAGGGTAACATTATTGGGGGTCTTGACACGAGACTTTGGTAAGTCTTAAGACCAGACTCTCTCAATTTTACCAATAATCTACTCGAGTCTTGAGAAAGTCTTAAGTCGAGTCTTGGAAATCCAAGACTCTCCTTAAGACTTTGGTGGGTCTTGACCCCACTTATTTTTAGTTTTCTTTTTTGTTTTAAAGCCTAATTTTCTATAAAGCAACATCTTTAATCTCCCTAAGCCATTTCTCTCACGCTAAAACTTCTGCGCAAATAATTTCTTCAAACACCATTGGCTACTTCTGTGCACATTTGGGCTCATTTTGAAGGAGGCGCTAACTAGAAGATTATGTCATGTTTAATTATGTTTAATATGCTATGTTTTAATTATTAAGTTTATAATTAGTATAGTTTGTGCGTGGTTTACGTTTTTATGCAAGTTTATGTACTAATCGTTTTAGCGTGCTATATAATGATAATTAAGTTTATGATTTTGATTAATAATGTTTAACTACAAACTAGAAGATTTTAAAGAAGTATGTAAAAAGAAAAAGTGAAATGGAAAAGTAGAGTCTGAGGTGAGTCTGACGGATAATGTATAAAATTTTGGGTAAGTCTGAGATGAGTCTGAACAATAAAGAAATAATAAAAGTTAGTGGAAAGCTGATGTGGCAGAGTCTTAAGACTTTGGTCGGTCTGACCAATAATGTTACCCTAAAGCATAGAAGAAAAGTAAACCCGTTCTCTTTTCTCGGTACTTTGGTTAATATGTAAACATTAATTTTACTAATTAAATCCTAATAATTTCAACAATATATATTAATAACTAGTGTATAACCCGTGCGTTGCACGGATTCTAAAGTAATTGGTTAAATGTAAAATGTTTATGGGCGTCTTAGTCTCTATAGTGTAAAAAGGATTGTAAGACAATTATAGTTCTAACATAATTTGACTAACGGTCTTTATTATTTCAACTTTGATTTTATTAGTTAAAAAATTGACTCTTAGATGACACATTTTTTTCCCTTTGGTTAGAAATTTTGAGAGGTTTAATCAGTAAACTGAAAAAACATGATATCTCATTTGTATATTAATTTACTTAACACTATATTAGATATAATATGCACATATTGCTTTTATTTTCACCTTATCCATATTTTCTTTCCCTAACCTTACTTTTTCTCCTTAATCATTTGGTGGCTTTGACCATCTCAATATTAGAACTGTTTCCCTTGAACCCACACTAGTCTTAAACCCGTGCAAATTACACGGGTTTGCTATTTCAAATGTGGTTATGAACTTGTTGTCATAGAATGTAAAAAATGATGATTCAATTATGATTAATAATATTTTTAATTTGTATTATGATTTCAATTGCAATCACCGAGTTGTTATAAATGATAGATATGGTAATATAAACAATACAATTTATATTCAAAAACATATCACATGTGATCATAATTGATATAAAAAATGGAAAAAAATATTATACAATCTTAAGTAAATGGTACTACAATTTCTCAAATATTTCTTTAAACTACATTATTTGTTTATTAGATATGTGCATATCATAGTCACAAATCAAAATTTCAAACCATTTACATGTGTCACCCTTAAAATAGTAAAACGGAATTTGATCATTTATAAACACCGACATTGAAGATAAAATTGACCCCCGATCGGTTCATTTATTATCATTGTAAAACATAAAATTTCGAAGTTTTTTTTTTTCCGTCAAAGTGAGAAGGAACTAAATATTGTCTTTTGTCAAACCTTGACATCTAATTAACACCTCATCACATCATCGGATTTTTCATGGATTATTGTATTAAGTTAGGACAATGTTACATCATATTCGGGTAAGTTGTAAGTGTAGGTTTGTTGTGGTAAGTAGTAAGATAAACAGTCTTATGATGGTAAATTCTTACTCAAGATGGTTACTTGTCTCAATTTTAAATTGGTCAAATACTATGAATAAAAGAAAAGTTAAAAGACTTATGGACCGGAAACACAATGCAACCTTAACAAATGCTTGAATATAGACGTAGTTGAGAATCTTTTTTTTATTAGGCATGACTTTGGATTATTCTAAGATGAAATTTTGTAATTTCAATTAACATAGTTGGGTCTTCCGTTGAACCATTAAGATTCATTCATGGAGGGTAAAAAAAGGAATTAATTGATTAAATACAATAATTGATAGTATTGTATATTTGTATATGCGAATGTTCCATTTACACACTTTGTTTTTTTCTCACTTGTATTAATCTATATGATTATTTTTTGCCTTTGTTTTAAAATTCTAATAACTTTTAATTTTTAATAAAAAAATTTCTTTTAAATGCAATTTTAACAATTTGTTATATTATTTTTATTTATTTTTTCAGAATTTTTTATGTGCGAGTTTTACCCATCACTCTTGAGTAATAATTGATTTATTGAAGAAGCTATCTACATAATTTTTTTTAAAAAGAAAATTGGTATATTTTTTCGTTTGTCATTTTTCTCTTTTTTGGGTGTTTTATTCTTTTATATTAGTAGTTATTAGTTTAATATTTTTGTTGTGCTTCTAATTAGTAAGGTTATTGTTAAAAATATTAAAATATTGTTCTTCCATTAATAGTTTAGCAATATCATATAAGAATCTAATTTATATCAAACAATTTAATCCGCATATATACGTACAAAAACAATTAAATCATTCATTGAACATGAAGGGCCCACTAAAATTTTACTTTGAAAATTTGACTTTCAACCACGGAGCGACACCTCAGCTCCGTGGTTGTTGCTTTTATAAAGAAGATTTTTTTCTTCAACTCATTTTCATTGCTCACCTTGGTCTCTTGCCAACACTATTGAAACCCGTCCTAAAAATACCTACGAACCTCCTGGTTCCTCTTCACACAAAATCAATATAGTTTAGCTTTCTACGCTACTTCTCTTTTGTCGGATAGTGGTTGGGTTGTCCAAGATCACTTTCAACAGTGAATAGAGGTTAAGCTTTCAAGTGTATCGATTTTACACCTTTGGAGGCGAGCGTTGACATTCTTTTTGGTGCAATCGCGTGTTTTTTATGTTGAGCTAATACACATTACTCGTAAGATATTTAGAATCATAACGAATTAATTTTTTAAAACAATTATACTAAGGTAAGACTCAAGGTATTTTTTGGAGTAAATGGGGAATAAGCAAACCCTATTATACCCAAAAGATGCGGCCTACTTTTTTAGAGGTCCATATTTTTGCAATTGACTATAGTGTCGAAATCTAAACGTATTTTTCTTATACTTAATCGTGAGAAGGGAAATAAGATAAGGAATTTCATGGTGCGTGATATACGGTATTGAAAATAAGAAGTGGAGTAATTGGCTAATTGTTGATAATTTTATAATATATATTTTAACGAACACCGAACTATATATCATCTGCCTTTTTTCAAATTGAAGTTGGTATAATCAACCCTTAAAATGAAGAAACATGTTGGCTGTATTCCCCTAACTCTTCGATATAAGAAATATTTCTACTTCTAATTAAAATCTAAAAATAATAATAAGTATTTTAAAATATTTGGAATTTTATCTTATAATTAACTCTACTGCCTAACAATTCCATTAAAAGATCTTTCACTTCTCTTATATGTCTATCATTTATGGATAATATAACATGTAACCCACGTTCTTCCCTACCTCCACATCCAATGTGGAAGATCATACTTATAAAATAGGATGGAGTATATCTATTCTAAAAAATTTCAATACCCAATTTTTTTTTTCTTTATTCCCCTAATTTTTCGATATGGGATGCATTGGTACTTTTAATTAATATTTAAAAAATATTAAATTTTTAAATTGTTTTATACCCTACATGGCTACATACTTTCTTTATTCCCCTAACTTTTTGTCGTGGGATATTATCTATTTTCGTCATCCTTTATAATTTACTCAACTGTCTAATACTATTGATGCAGGATATATTCCTACTTTTAATTAAAATCTAAAACCTTACAAAATTTAACTAAGTAGTTTATAATAGCCTTTAATTTTTTCGATGTGGGATGTATTACCATTTTAATTATAATTTAAAAAATTAAAAAATATTCAAATTCTATAATTTTTTATTGTGGGATTTAAAGCCATTTCTAATTATAATTCAACAATTAATCATCAAATTCTAAAATTGTTGTATACCCTATTTTTTCCTTTATTCCCCTAACTTTTCGATGTGGGATATATATTAAATAAAACCTTTAATTTTTCCGATGTGGATGTATTACCACTTTTAATTATAATTTAAAAAATTAAAAAATATTCAACTTCTATAATTTTTTAATGTGGGATTTAAAGCCACTTCTAATTATAATTCAACAATTAATCAAATTCTAAAATTGTTTTTTATAATTCAACAATTAATCATATTCTAAAATTGTTTTATGCCCTATTTTCTTTCTCTATTCATCTAACTTTTCGATGTGGGATATATTGCTACTTATAATCAAACCAAAAAAAATTAAATAAGTGTTTTAAAAAAGTTGGAGACTACCACGTCGCTCGAAAAAAGCCTCAAATATATATTTATATTGATTGATTGATTGATTGATTACTTCACTGATTGAAGTATATTATAATCCATTGTTCAAGTTTATAAAACAATTAAATTGATTTTTGGGGAAAAAAGTATATGTAAAAGTTAATTTGATTAGGTTAGGAAAAAGGATATGATATGAAAATTTTATAAAAAAATGTATCTGAAAGAGTAAAATTCATATGTCAAAAAACTAATTCCGTTGATAATTACCAACACGTTTTCTTAATTTTGGTAATTTATTATAATATTCAAAGCTCTACATGCTAGAATCTATTAACATATTCTGCTAACTTTATCTGTTTGTTAAAGAGGGTCAAAAGGGGAGTTTAGTAAACAACGTATTGGGAGATTTTTAATTATATTCAAGACTTTTAACATGTTTGATCTATTAATATGACAATCTTAGTGTTTGGTAAACAACCATTGAAACACTATATTTAGGATCAATATATTGTTTTACATCATCTAGTTAACCCCAACATATTAGTTGACATACTTTAAAAAAGTTTACTTTATTTTACAAAGAAAAATAACAATCTAAATATTAATCTTAGTTTCTTAATTATCAAACACTTTAACTAATTCTGTTAATTAATTGGTCTACCTTCTGATAAAACAAGTCATTTATGATATACTTTAATTTTACAGTCTGCTTATATTTAAAGTAATCCTCTGTTTGCCAAAGTGTTTTGTACCATTAAATACAATACTTACATTTTAAAAAAATATATTAGGGTATACAACATGGTGCAAAACAACATACTAACCCAAAGTATATTGTTTCATACGTTGTTATCAAACACCAAAATTGACAGCATATTAATTGATGTTGTTTGGTTGCCAAGATCATGTGAAGTCTTGAATATGCTTAAAAAAATTCGAACACATAGTTTACCAAGGACCCATAAAATAAATAAAAAATGCAAACAATTTAATTAGTAAAACATATGGAGTAGTTTAAATGCTATATATAGGGTCAGAATTAATTTTTTATCCTTCACCCCATTCTATTTAATTATAGACAATGTCGACTTTAATCTATATCTTTCCACTGTAAAAATAATAAAATTAATAGGAAGTGTAAACCATGATGTTGTTTGGTTGTCAAGATCATGTGAAGTAGAATTTTTCACATCAATCTACTTCCCGTGGGAAGTCACTCACCAAGCCCCATTGGTCATTAGAACTTTTCACATGAATTAAATTCCCACCTGCGAATTAAACACTTTTTTGGAATTCACATAAATTGGAAATTCATCCAATGAGAAATTCTTAGGTACACCCGGTGTACCACGTCATCGTACACCATACCCAATGAGAATACCAGAATTGAATAAATTATCTATTTGTTGTGCGGAAGCGTGAATACCTCGTGTTGGGTCTTTGCTGCGCCGGTGTCCACTGTCCATACTAGTACGATATTGCCCGCTTTGGGTCAAGCCCTCACGGATTTACTCTTGGGCTCCTTCCCAAAAGGCCTCGTACTATTATATTTTCAGGACACTTTTAAAGATGATACTTCACCTTTAAACTACCGATGTGGGACACGGGTTTGCACCCTAACAATATTAATAATAGAACATAATCTTTTTAAAATAAAAACAAAGGTATCTCATTGGCTAGGGTGTACGATATTCTTGTACACCCGGTGGACCTTAGAATTTTTGTTCATCCAATTCATGTGAACTTGAAGTTCCCGGGAACTTTAATTCTCTTATGTCAACCAAACAAGCCCCTCCCATAAAGCGATTTTGCAATAAAATATTGTGAAACCATGTATCAAAAGACCTTGATGCCCTTACTATAGAAAAAATAGTGATGATTGGAAGTTATTTAATTTGGTTATTTAAGTAGATGTGACTTAATTATGCATTAACACGTAAAACAGTTTTACATAAGAATTATTAATTAAAAAATTAATAAAATAGTTAGGTTAACGATAAAAGGGGTGTTTGGTAAATAGTTGATTGATGAATTTTTAGCATTAAGCCTTTTAACATGTTTGACTCACCAATCTAATAATTTACGTACTTGGTAAATGACATATTAAAACAGTAGATCTACTCTTTTCCAATATATGCTGCTCCACTTAGCATATTCATATTAGTAGATTGTGAAAGCTGAATTTGTCAACCATTTACACGTAGATATAACCATCAATTAACCTAAATTGATAATTACCAAACATTTTTATAAAATTTGCTAATTAAAATATACTAGTTAGAGCTATCAATTCAATCTATCAATTCAATCTATCATTTAAAATCTGTTTGATCAATCTGCTTCTGTTATTATTAACCAGCATACCAAATAAGGCCAAAATAACCTCATAAACAATAATAAAAATGCAATCGACGTGGTAAATTTGGTCACTTGACTCACTACTCACTACTCATGTTGGCCATTTTTGCCTATTCATGTTAACCCTAATAATAATAATACTACTACTGTCTACTACTGTTGCCGCTACTACTACTACTTATTATTATTATTATTATTATTATTATTATTATTATTATTATTCTTCTTATTATTATTAGTTATTTTGATTTTTTAAAATAAATAAACGCGTTCATGCATTATTAACCTTGGACTTTGGTGAATTGGTGGTGTAGTGGATATCGAAGTACATCATGATGAACTCACATACAATTGGTCCACAAGCTTGAGAAACCAAGAAAAAAAAAATCCATTTCCTACAACAATCTCATCATATAAATCTCCACTATATATATAACTATCATAACATCTTTACATTATCATTATAAATTTTCTAATACAATCTATAACACACATTTACTTTAAAACTCTTAAACATGCATAGCCATAATGTGAGTGTGACTTTCACTCTAGTTATCTCCATGCTCATATTATTTTCCACCTTATCTATGGCTGCAAAGTTGAAGCCAACTCCTATAGCTAACAATAACAATAATCAAGGGAATAACGATGGGGCGACGGGCTCGGCTCACGGCCCGAATTGGGACTATGGTTGGGGGTGGGGGTCTGGCTCTAGGAGTGGTTGGGGGTGGGGTTATGGTTCAAGTCGTACCCCTACTGGGTTCGCTAGGGGTTTTGGGTACGGGTTTGGGTCAGGATCAGGATCTGGTTCAGGATCTGGATCTGGGTATGGGTACGGGTCCGGAGGCGGCAGTACTGGATATGGGTATGGATCTGGTGGAGGTGGTTTTAATGGAAGTCCGTCTAAGCATGGACTAAAGGGTTCCGATAGGGTTTCAAAACCATAATTGGACACTGAATATACGGTTTCCAACATCGATAATTAATTAAGATATGATTTTGCTAAATGCTAATCATGTGTTTTTTAAGTGGTGATTTAATATCGTACTTCTTCTATTTTACTTGATTTTTAAGCTTTTCAAAATTTTAAATTTCGACTTTAATTTGAAAAGCATTACAAAATTTCGTAGAATGGTGAAGTTAATATTATCTTAACGGTTATAATTATTAGGTATTCTAAACTTGACTATGTAATTCAAGTGTGAATGTGTGGGTGTGAGTTTAATTTAATAATGTCATCCAAATATAGTTCATGTAGCATATAGTTAATTAGTGTCTCATTCTACGTAGAAGTGAAATATCGTTAGCCCTACTATGTATCAACTTCTTAAGGTTAATGGTTTTCTCTCTAAAGTTTGGCTTTTTTGCTTTTCCTGCATCTTTTCGATTGAATTAATTATTGATCATCCGTGATAATAATAACAACGGATCAGATTTGAAGTGCGATCATTTTAGTTGTTACATTGGGGAAAATTATTGCAGGATCAGGCATGCATCGAGCAAAGTCGCTTTTTGTGTGGCTGGTGTCATGGTAAGATCGAGTATAATATAAATTGGATCATATCCTATTGGATACAGATCGAGATCCCCTACATAACGCAGTAACTTGAAAAATTTGTTTAATCAATATTATAACCTAATAATAAACCAATGTTACGATTATCTATGTAGGGAAGCGTGACTAAGACAGAGTCTTCTCGACTACTCTTGTAACCCTAGCGAGCTTGTATTTGAATCTAGACAAAACCGCATAGCTCAAAACAAAAAGAAAAATGAACGTAGGTGACCCATTTTCCACATGAACTCAATCCGTCTCAACCACTGTCCAATAGGCTATACCCTTTTCGAACCGACGTGCACTGAGTTTAGGTAGACATAAACAAAGATATGATAATTACAAATTGTTTTTCAGATTTGCATTATACGAGCGTAGGCACAAACATAATTCACAAAAACACAAAATTTCGAGTCTATACAAAAACATTGCCACAAAATACAGTAGTATTAACAAGTCTTGTTCAAAACAAAATATCCATTTTATCTTTAAAACGGATTCAAATACTAGCACATGTTGCTAATAAGAACAAAACTTTTGGTAGTTCCTAGGCAACTTGTCATGTGATTTTATAATTCCGTGATAAACAAGAATTTGTACGCTAGGATACGATGCCCTACTGGGAATCATCATCATCAGAGCAAGCACAAGCAGGGGTGGTGTAATAAAAGGGACCAAGTCTATACTTAGTTATATCTCTATACACAACAGAAGGCTGCCTTAGCTTTACCCCTGTCTTTCCTTGAGCGAAATTCGTCGCAATGTTGCACGACGGATCTGGTGATGACACTAATCTTACAATGCAGTTTTTGGGGTTCAGCTTCTTCCCATGCACACTCTTCTCCATCACCATGCTGAATTCTCCATCCTCATCGGTTTTGTCGCTTTTATAGCACACTACTCTTTTCCTCTCATCCAAGCATGTTACTGATACTGTACTACCTGTAGGAAGATCAATTCTCGTCAATTTAATAATCTGAATCATAATGTGATAGAACCATTTCAACCTTTGGGCTTAAAGAGTGGTTAGTTTGCACATGATTCGAACCCGTGACCATTGGTCACACTGGCTCTAATAACATGATAGATGAACCATCTATGGTTGATGCCTAACTATTATTAATATTCCTATTATAATGAACCGACATGGGTGAATTCAAGATTTAAATTTAATTAGTTAGGAAGCGAGTAATATAACCGGGTGACCTTAAAAATATCGAAAATTTTAACTAAATTTTCATTTTTCAAAACTTATGGGCTACCGAAGCTTAGCCGGTAAAGTCAAGAAATATGGTCCGTGATGACCTTGGTTGAATACCGTGAACATCAAGGGGATGGATGCTCTCTATTGTCATGAGGGGTTATTTCACCTTATTTTTGGTGTTAAATAAGGCGTAAAGACAATACAATAGACCGAGTATAGAGTAGTAGCATATATTGGTGTTAAATTAGGCGCAAAGGGTGAATAGGTACGTACCTTGGATAGGGTTGGAACCTTTAACCCAATCATTCCAACCTTGGGAGCAATCCTGACACAAGACCTTACCACCAATATGTATAACTTCATTTTCATTCATTGCTCCTAATGTTCCTTTGATTAGGAGGAGGCTACATCCTAAAATCACCATTATCGTCATCGTCATCGTTACCGTTGCCATGTTTATTTTGAACTACCTTAGAATTGTTGGAAGACTTTATGACCCTGCAGATGAATAGTATTATGGTATGTAAGCGTAGTTAGTTGGGAAATAAGTAGGTAATTGTATTGTGAGTGGAAGAGCACGCTTCATAACGTGCACTCCATTAACTATCGCATCAGACAACTTCGTCCCTTTCACTTAATATTAAACTCCTAATTATTATCATTCTATTGTATGTCAACCATGAACTGTATATTGCATGCCTTTTTCACAAACTAATATCTATAGTACAAACTACAAAGTATTGGGTTCATAATCCGCCACTTTATAAATACAATAAGTCTCTCTTGCGACGGATAAACTTATAACGGGTCAATTCTCGCACCTGTGTATATAAGAAAAAACATTAAAAATCTCAAATGTCTTGTCTTTTCCCACCCAAGTGGGTAATATTACCCGTCGCAAGTTTGCGGCCGATATGTCCGTCACATATGAAAATTTGTATTATAAATAAGACATCTTAATTTAGTGGTTAAGAAAAAGAGTATTATTTTTTTTACGTTCACATAAATCTCTCACCCGCGATATCAAGGACTCATTCAGTCATTTGAAATGAAACAAAAATTGCGGTTTTGTTCAACTTTGGTTTTAGTGGAGGAATTTGTAAAAGAAAGAACGGATAAAAATTGAAAGAAGACGTTATTAAAAATTGAGTATATAAATAATTCAATCCTTTATAATTTAGTTTTCTAAAAGAGTAAATTATCAATTACACCCCTCTCAAATACACTTTTTTAAACTTAATCCACCTCAATTTTTTTTAATAAATTACACCCAAATTAATTGATAAATTTACAATTTGCACCTAAAACCATTTTCCGACATAATTTCCGTCAATTTTGAAGTTTTTCCGACAGATTAAATTTTTTAGGATTATTTTGCCCTTCCCTACTTTTTTTTAATATCTTCCTTCATCTTCTTACTCCTTCAATCTTCAATCTTCATCTTCTTCATCCTTCAATCTTCATCTTCCTCATCATCCATTTTCCTCTTTTTCCCTAATTTCAATTTCACCCCAATTTCATTTTCCCCAATTTCAATTTCATCTTCTTCATCCTTCAACTTCATCTTCTTCCTCATTCATTTTCCTCTTTTTCCCCAATTTCAATTTCATTTTCCCCAATTTCATTTTCATTTTCCCCAATTTCATTTTCATTTTGCCCAATTTTATTTCCCCATTTTCCCTAATTTCATTTTCATTTTACCCAATTTTATTTTTCATTGTTATTTTCGCTAATTTCATTTTCCCTGAGATGCATGGCAAATTCACCCTACTGTCACCTCATTGCCTCTTCCGTTCCGCCAATTTTCGACACACTGAGTAGCACCTTTGCCTATCAGATTAGGACGATGATGGTGTAACAACAATCAGGGAAGAGTTCCGGAATTGTTGCACACAATTGAAACAAATCGCAGGAATTCTTGAGAATAAGAAAAGAATTCGGACAATTGTTTATTGATTGGTAATTTGAGAATTACAGAAAGATTACAGAGATTTGATAGAGGAGAATGTGTGTAAAATTGATGAATGAATGACAAGTAAAGGAATTAGACTTTATATACTCAGAAAGCTAACTAACTGCTAACTAACTGCCAGCTCATGTGTTAACAGCTTCCTAACAACTTTTGGCGCCACTTTTCCAATTCAGTTGTTCTGCATCTTTATGTAACAAACTATGAGGTTGTTACAATATACTCCCCTTCTCTTAAAGCTTGTCCTCAAGCTTGATTGATGTTAAACTCAGGAAACCTTCTGCTAAAGTCTTCCGACCATTCCCACGTAGCATCTTCAGCAGTACCATTAGACCATTGGACTAAGAAATACACAGTAGCCTCGTTCCCCTTCTTCACCAATTTCCTATCCAAGATTGTTGTAGGCTCAACTAGGGATGGCAACGGATCCTGGATCCGGTCCAGATCCGTAAGACCCGACCCTGCTGGATCGGATCTGGATCCTTATAATTTGGACCCGTCGGATCTGGATCGGATCTGGATCCACGAGTTTAAAAACGGATCTGGATCTGGATCTTGTTGACAAGACCCGGATCCGACCCTAAGACCCGTTTTTAATATTTAAAAAAAAAAAAAAAAATCAACAAATTATTTCGCAATTCCGCATGGACTACTGGGCCTCAATTCTAATCTCTTATCACTGCCTCTCAAACTTCTCTCAAACTCCTCACAAACCCTAAAACCAAAATCCCCTCTTCAAACCTAAAGCATGCCGCCTGCCGCCTGTACTTGTCGCATGCCGCTAGTCAATCGCCGCCAGCCGACGCCACTAGTCCCTTCAAACCTAAAATCAAAGGTACCATTCATTTATCAAAGGTACGCCGCCAGTCGATTGTTGCTTTTGAGTTTTGATCCATGTTTCTCGACAAGGTGTCACGAATTTTGCTTTGTGATCGATTTGCTAACCGAATAGAATGTGTCTTCTTAGTTTTGTAAATCGTTGTTGCGGGATTTTGCGAAGTGACTTGAAGCTGTGAAGAATGGTGACTAGTGAGTCGAGGAAAGTCGTGTGTCCGTGAGACATTGCCATATACAAAGTACTCCGTATATAATAAACAATTTGTTTAATAAGACCTTGAATTAATCTCCGACATTTCTTCGTGAAAACTCTTGTGTTTGCAAGTTTCTGACCAACCTAGCAAATTTGTTTCACAATGTTTACTCATTTAAAGATTAGTAGTGGGTTTCTTTCTAATTTCATTTTTGTTAATTTCGTGATTCTTTGTCTTGAATAATCAGAAATTCAAAATGGATGCTGAGCAATCAAAGTTTCTTCTTTCTTCGTTGGCAGTGAAGACGACTTATTGAGGATTTGTGGTTGTGGCTGCCAAATCTGCCCATTCAAGTTTTTTTTTTCTTTTTTTTACATGGGACCCGCAGATAACCCGGATCCTACCCGGATCCGTAGGGTCCGGATCTGGATCTGATCTTTTTGGACCCGTCGGATCCGGGTCGGATCTGGATCCTACTGTAAAAAACGGATCTGGATCTGGATCCTATTGGACCCGATCCAGATCCGGCCCGTTGCCATCCCTAGGCTCAACCCTTAGTTGCAAATTACCATCCAATACCGGAACTACACTTGTCAAAGGAGGGGGCCCTTGATGCTTTCTCAATTGAGATACATGAAAAACAGGATATACCTTTGAATCCACTGGTAATTGAAGCCTGTAAGCCACCTTCCCAATCTTAGCTAATACTTCAAACGGACCAAAATACCTTGGTGCTAGTTTCTGACAGCTCCTGTACACCACTGAATGCTGCCTATAAGGATGTAGCTTAACATAAACCAGATCTCCCAGGGCAAACTCCACATCAGTTCTATGCCTGTCACTCTGACTCTTCATTCTATCTTGTGCTCTTTTAAGATGAAATTTGAGCATTGATATGACTTCTTCTCTAGCCCTCATACTCCTGTCCACCTCATGCACCGCACTATCTCCATTGATGTAAGGAATATGCAGTTGAGGTGGTTGACCATACACTACTTCGAAAGGGGTGTTCTGAATGGAAGTATGAAAATTGGTATTATACCACCATTCAGCCAATGGTATCCATCCAGCCCAGTCTTTAGGGTTCTCCCCTGTCATGCACCTTAGGTAAGTCTCAAGGCATTTGTTGACCGCTTCAGATTGTCCATCCGTTTGGGGATGATATGCAGTGGACAATAACAAGTCTACCTTCTGCAACTTGAACAACTCCTTCCAGAAATGGCTAAGAAAGATCTTGTCTCTGTCACTCACAATGGATTTAGGGTTCCCATGTAGCTTAAAGACCTGATCTAGGAAGACCTTGGCCACATCTGAAGCTTTGTATGGGTGTGTTAGCAACAAAAAATGTGCATATTTGCTCAATCTGTCCACTACAACCAGAATAGTATCCTTCCCTTGTGATTTTGGTAGCCCTTCAATGAAATCCATAGAAATATCTGTCCATATAGTTTCAGGGATAGACAAAGGCTGCAATAAACCTGCTGGTGCTTGCAATATAGCCTTATTTTTCTGGCATACTTCACACTCTTTCACCCACTTCCTGATATCCTTCTTCATACTTTTCCAATAGAAAAGTTTGTGCATTCTCTTATAAGTGGCATGAGTCCCAGAATGACCTCCCAAGGCTGAATTGTGCATAATGTTACAAATTTCAGACCTCAAACTATCATCGGGACCAATCACCAACCTTCCCTTCCTGAGTAGTTGATTATCTTGCCAGTTAAACCTTCCATCAGTTACTGTGCCATCCTTTAATTGCTGAACTATTGCAGCCACTTCAGGTAGTGTCCAGCTGAGTTGAATCTTCCCCATTAAATCAGACCTCACTTGAGTAACCAATAAGGACATTAATTCAGCACCTTGGATTCGAGAAAGTGCATCCGCTACCACATTTTCTTTGCCCTTTCTGTATTGAACCTCATAGTCTAACCCCAACAATTTAGGCAGACATTTGCTCTGAAATGAATTTGTGATCTTTTGTCCCAACAAATATTTCAAACTGAAATGATCAGTTTTAATCACAAAATGCTGCCCTACTAAATAAGGCCTCCATTTTTCCACAGCTAGAATCACAGCCAACAACTCCTTCTCATATGTGGATAAAGCTTTATGCTTCGAAGCTAAAGCCTTGCTTATGAATGCAATAGGATGGCCTCGTTGAGCTAAGACAGCTCCAATGCCTATGTCAGAGGCATCTATTTCTACCTCAAAAGGATGAGTAAAGTCAGGCAATGCTAAAACTGGAGCCTTACTCATAGCTTGTTTTAATTCCTCAAAAGCAGTGTCAGCATCCATGCCCCAAAGGAAAGCATTTTTCCTTAATAGATTGGTTAATGGCTTGCTTATAATACCATAAGCCTTCACAAATTTTCTGTAATATCCAGTTAGGCCAAGAAATCCTCTTAATTATTTAACATTCCTAGGTGTTGGCCAAGATATCATGGCTTTCACCTTTTTTGGGTCTGTAGCTACTCCCTTGGCAGAAACAATATGGCCAAGATACTCTACTTTTTCCACCGCAAAAGCACACTTACTCATTTTAGCAAAAAGCTGATGTTGCCTCAGAATTTGTAGTGTCTGTGTCAGGTGGCTGATATGAGTGGAAACATCAGGACTATACACAAGTATGTCATCAAAGAAAACCAGGATGAATTTTCTTAAAAACTTGCTGAAAATGGAATTCATCAAGCTTTGGAATGTTGATGGAGCATTAGTTAAGCCAAAGGGCATAACCACAAATTCACAGTGACCCTCATGAGTCCTAAAAGCAGTCTTCTGAATATCCTCCTTTTTCATTCTAATTTGCCAGTACCCTGACCTTAAGTCAATTTTAGAGTATACACTGGATCCATGAAGCTCATCCAACAGTTCATCTATCACAGGAATAGGGAACTTGTCTTTTACAGTGCTTTTGTTTAGTTCCCTATAGTCTACACAAAACCTCCAAGACCCATCCTTCTTCTTAATCATCACCACAGGAGAAGAAAAAGGACTCTGACTATGCCTCACCACCCCAGATTCCAGCATTTCTTTTGTTATTTGTTCAATGGCATTTTTCTGAATAACAGGATATCTGTAAGGCCTAACATTGATAGGGGATGTTCCTGTATTCAAATGAATTTGATGGTCATGAGACCTGTGAGGTGGCAGTGATTTAGGTTCCACAAATAAATCCTGAAAATCCTCCAAAACTTTACTGATCTCTTTAGGAATGGTTGGTGGCACCTGTCCTTCTATTGTGGGTGGTGTTTGGGTCTGCCCAGGTTGTACGTGTATAGCAAACATCTGCCCCAGTCCAGACTTGCTTCCTTTTTCCATATCAGACTTCAGCTTCTGTCCTGAAATCCATCTCAAATCCCCATTTGTAACCCCTATGAGCACCACTTTCTTCCCTTGAAACATAAACTCCATTCTGAGTTTCTCAAAGTCCCACACCACAGGACCTAGAGATGACAACCATTAGACTCTAAGCACCATTTCACACCCCCCCAATGGCACAATCATCACATCAGTACTGAACACCATCCCATGCAACTGCCAAGTAAAGTCTTTGCAGACCTCAGTGGTCACTAAAGTCTCACCATTGGCCACAGAAACTTCTAATGGATGAGTGTGTGTGACCTTGCAACCGAGCTTTCTAGCAATACTTTGATCACAAAAATTATGGGTGCTGCCTGAGTCTATTAGTATGTGTATGGTGTTGTTTCTAACCTTCCCATGTACTCTCATTGTTTGATAGGAATGGTAACCAGAGATGGCATTAAGGGATATGAAAGGTTGTTCTTCCCCAAAACTGTCTGATCCCAATTCCATGTCCTCCATGTATTCCCCTAGTACATCACCTTTTAAGGCATTATTTCCTTCTTCTAACTCAACTGGTACCAACACTATATTATATAGCTTCCCTTTACATGTATGACCAGAGGTATAAGGTTCATCACATTGGAAACATAGGTCCTTTTTTCTTTTATCCTCAATTTCTGTTGGGGACAGCCTCTTAAAACTGGAATTAGGTTTGTTGGAAGCATGATTTGGCTTTTGCCATGGCTGAGTAAACCTAGTATTGCCATTATTATGGTAACTTGATGATGGAGACCTGTTATTACTCGAACTATGTCCATTAAACTTGGCTGGTGGTTTATCAAGAATTGGTTTGGTCAGATTTTTGACAGCTAAAAGACTCTCTTCCTGACATCTCGCCAATTCCATAGCCTGAGCTATAGAGGCAGGTCGTAATGCCCTAAAAAATGGCTTTATTGTAGACTTAAGACCACCAACAAAACTATCAAAGAAATGAGAATCAGGCAATAAAGCATTTCTTTGCAACATTAATCCACGCAAATTCTCAAAATTATCAAGGTATTCTTCTAATGTACCAGTTTGTTGTAATTTATTAAATTCCTCAACAACATTACTTCCTAAATTTTCCCTGAATCTAGCACACAAATCAAGCACAAAATCCTCCCACTCTACATTAGGTCTCATACTCATGTAACTATGCACCCATGCCTCAGCCTTACCCACCATATACAAAGATGCAAGGTTCAACTTTTGATTATCAGCAATTTTACAGAGATCAAAGTATTTTTTTGCATTTCTTAACCCAAATTCTTGGTCCATTTCCATCAAAAACAGGGAATTCTACCTTGGGATTAAAAGTGAAATTACGATGAGGTATACCTTCCCGATTCTCCTGTTCTCCATGAGCACGGTTCTGAAGTGTTTGAAGCAGTAACTCGATTCTTTGGTTCTGATCCTTCATTGACCCCATGGTTTCTTCCATTGTTCTCATACGCTCCTCCATTTGTGCTTGTAATTGAGCAACCGTGAGTTTAGCCAGCTTCAATTTTGAGAATTCCCCCAATTTAAACCCAGAAAATCAATTTTCCCTAATTTCGAGCTCGAAACCCTACTTTAATGGTGAAAATTGCAGAGATATTCAGGACCGAAGGGTCTCTGATACCAATTGTAACAACAATCAGGGAAGAGTTCCGGAATTGTTGCACACAATTGAAACAAATCGCAGGAATTCTTGAGAATAAGAAAAGAATTCGGACAATTGTTTATTGATTGGTAATTTGAGAATCACAGAAAGATTACAGAGATTTGATAGAGGAGAATGTGTGTAAAATTGATGAATGAATGACAAGTAAAGGAATTAGACTTTATATACTCAGAAAGCTAACTAACTGCTAACTAACTGCCAGCTCATGTGTTAACAGCTTCCTAACAACTTTTGGCGCCACTTTTCCAATTCAGTTGTTCTGCATCTTTATGTAACAAACTCTGAGGTTGTTACAGATGGATCATGGATTTATACTTTGCAATGAAAATGGAATTTGTGGATGACAGAAGTAAAGGAAGTAACAACTACTGCCATTAATTTGAAATTTGTTATACTCCCTCCGTCCCGATCAATTGTTATCTATTGCTTTTGACACAAAGATTAAGAAAAGAAGTATAAATGAATTTGGACCACACAAATTATATGGCCCCACATCTAATCAAATGTCATCCACAAAAAGTTGCCAAAAATGGAAATAGATAACAATTCAATGATACACCTTAAAATGGAAATAGATAACAAATGACCGGGACGGAGGGAGTAATATATAGTGAAATGACATATATGCCCTTCTCTATGTATATATATATATACATGTAACCTCTTACATTGATGATACACATTATATTATTCTCCATATTTCTCCCAACATATCCTCCATATAATATATTTATAATATGTTATCAGCACGCTCTATTCAATGGTGATCAATTAATTTGGGTTTGATTATGATAGATTAATTGGGTTTTATTATTCTTCTTTTCAATAATCAATAAATCCTTCCTTAATCAATATGTAAGTCCCATCATTATTTTTTTTTTTACTCCCTGCAATGTTACTTATCATCACTGTCAACATGAATATCAAACAATTTAATATCATATCCTAATATATCAGCAAAAACAAATAACAAAGAGGCAAATAAAAATTTTTTTTTTATGGGATAATGCAATAGGCTTTTGGGCATGGTATTAAACTTTCAAATGCTATACAATACGCACATACTGACCAAGATGAAAATGATTTTGAGATTCCTACATCAAATTTGTACGCACCATAGCATGCCACCTTAATTCACAGGCAGATAATTTGAATACCATGCTTTGAGCATTCACTTTGATAGTTTTGGTTGTGAAATTACTATTGTTTTGGTTCAAAGTTCATGAATTGTTGATGTTTCCGGGTCTTTCAAAGTTTGGTTTGCTGTATGGATGTGTTGGAGTTGTTAAGTTGCTATGTTTTATCTAGAATTGCATTGTTCAAGGGGAGGTTAACTATAATTAAATTCTTGTTTTCTGTGTGTCAATTTATATATCAATATGTTAGTTTTCAACATTTTGTTTATCCATGGTGTCAATTTAATCAATTAATAATAATAATCTATGCATATTATGTAACCTAGGATTACCAAATTTTATTTTTTTTATTTTGTTGGTCTACTATGTACTTGTACATAGATTACCAAATTTTATTTATTTATTTTGCTGGTCTACTATGTACTTGTACATAGATTACCAAATTTTATTTTTTTATTTTGTTGGTCTACTATGTTCTTCTACATAGATTACCAAATTTTATTTTTTTTATTTTGTTGGTCTACTATGTACTTCTACATAAATTACCAAATTTTATTTATTTATTTTGTTGGTCTACTATGTACTTGTACATAGATTACCAAATTTTATTTATTTTTACTTATGTAATTATTATTATTTTATATTATGATTATATGACCTAAATTAAACTAAATATTATATTATTTGTATAGTGAATCATGTCGAATATTGCAAAACTTGAGTATAAAGCCCTCGACATTACCGGAGGAAATTATTTATCATGGGTATTAGATTCTGAAATTCATCTAATTGCTAAGGGACTTGGTGAAACTATTAAGATTGGGAATAAGGCAACATCTCAAGATAAGGCCAATGCAATGATATTTCTTCGTCATCACCTTCATGAAGGTCTTAAAAATGAATATCTAACTGTCAAAGACCCTCAAATCCTTTGGAGCAATCTAAAGGAAAGGTATGATCACCAGAAAACTGTCATATTACCAAAAGCTCGTTACAATTGGTTGCATTTAAGATTGCAAGATTATAAATCGGTGACCGAATACAACTCAGCCATGTTTAGAATTACTTCTCAATTGACATTATGTGGAGAAACCATTACCGATGAAGATATGTTAGAAAAAACATATTCTACTTTTCATGCTAACAATCTTGTCCTGCAGACACAATATAGAGAGAAAGGTTTTAAGAAATATTCTGAACTTATATCTTGTCTTCTTGTCGCTGAACAAAATAATGAGCTATTATTGAAAAATCATGAATCACGCCCCACTGGTGCAACTCCATTCCCTGAAGCGAATGTGACATCTTATGCCAGCAGTAGTGGTTATGGACGTGGTCGTGGTCGTGGTCGCGGTCATATTCGTGGTCGTGGTCGTGGTCGTGGTTTTGTGGTCAAGGTAGATATGGTAGAGGTCGATGAGGTATTATCAAGAATACAAATTCTCACCAGAAGTGGGAACATAAGGATGAAAATAGTGCGAGAGGTAGGAATGACAATGTGCCGTCTATTTGTTATCGTTGTGGAGTAAAAGGTCATTGGTCCCGTTTATGTCGCACTCCAAAACACCTTGTCAACCTCTATCAACAATCGATAAAAGAGAAAGGGAAGAATGTTGAAACAAATTTGGTGATTGAAGATGGTGAAGGTGACTTTAATAATGGTGACACAACTCACCTTGAAATGTCTGATTTCTTTCCAAATCCCAAGGGAAATAATTAATGTTTCGATGATTTTATAAATGTATATGGCATTATTAGTTTACTTACCATTTATGTTTTTATGGTATGAACTTGATAGATTGTATATATAATGTGTGATTTTAAGTATATAGTGAATGATTTATTATGCATAAGTATTTTGTTATTATTATTATTATTATTATTATTATTATTATTATTATTATTTTTTTTTTTTTTTTTTTTTTTGGATATTATATCATTTTATAACGCATTTTATTTTCTTGAAGAATATGAATTCTTTCAAAGATCAGTTGGCAACAAATGGTGAAGAATTATGTCTTGTTGACAGTGCAACTACTCACACTATACTTAAGAATAAGAAGTATTTTTCTCAATTGGTAATGCAAAGAACTAGTGTGACTACTATATCTGGTAGTACAAATATTATCGAAGGCTCCGGAAGAGCAAATATATTATTACCTTGGGGAACGAAAATTGAAATAGTCGATGCTTTATACTCTCCAAAGTCTCAAAGAAATTTATTAAGCTTTAAAGATATTCGCCGAAATGGATATCACATTGAGACTGTCAATGAAGAAAATGTTGAACTACTTCAACTCATTAATATAACTCAAGGTATTAAACATATCTTGGAAAAATTACCAACATTTTCGACAGGTTTGTACTACACCAAGATTAATATACTTGAAACCAATGTTATAATAAACCAGAGGTTGCATGATAAGTTTATAACTTGGCATGACCGGTTAGGCCATCCCGGTTCAACAATGATGCGAAGAATAATACAAAATTCATGTGGACATTTACTAAAAAATAAGCAGCTTATTTCTAGTCAATTTCCTTGTGCTGCTTGTTCACAAGGTAAATTAATAATTCGTCCTTCACCAGTTAAGATTAATTTTCAATCTATCAGTTTTCTGGAACGCATACAAGGGGATATATGTGGACCGATACACCCCTCGAGTGGACCATTTAGATACTATATGGTATTAATTGATGCATCGACTAGATGGTCACATGTATGTTTATTATCTACTCGTAACATGACATTTGCGAGATTGCTTGCTCAATTAATAAAATTACGAGCACATTTTCCAGATAACTCTATCAAGTCTATTCGTCTTGATAATGCTAGTGAATTTACTTCTCAAACATTCAATGATTATTGCATGTCAATTGGGATAAATGTTGAACATCCTGTAGCTCATGTTCATACACAAAATGGTTTAGCTGAATCATTAATTAAACGACTCCAATTAATTGCTAGACCTTTACTTATGAAATGTAAACTCCCAGTCTCTGCTTGGGGACATGCTATATTACATGCCGCGTCACTTATTCGTATTAGGCCAACAAGTTATCATAAACTCTCCCCGTCACAATTGCTTCTCGGTCAGGAACCAAATATTTCCCATCTTAGAATATTTGGATGTGCGGTTTATGTACCAATTGCTCCACCACAACGCACAAAGATGGGTCCTCAAAGAAGGTTGGGAATATATGTTGGTTTTGAATCTCAATCTATAATTAAATATCTTGAACCAACCACGGGGGATTTATTTACGGCTCGTTTTGCAGATTGCCATTTTAACGAGTCAATTTTCCCATCTTTAGGGGGAGAAAATAAGCAGTTGATAAATGAAATAAGTTGGAATGAATTATCCTTATCACATCTTGATCCTCGTACCAAACAATGTGAAATCGAAGTTCAAAAGATAATTCATTTACAAAATTTAGCGCATCAATTGCCAGATTCATTTTCTGACCCTAAAAGAGTGACGAAGTCACATATACCAGCTGTAAATGCTCCTTTGAGAATTGAGGTCCCAGAAGGACAAGCTAAAAATGCTAATGAGTCTAGCGCACGTCAAAAGCGAGGAAGACCGCTTGGTTCCAAAGACAAAAACCCTCGAAAACAAAAGGGAGCAAAGAATAGTGATGGTAATATCGAGGTTGAAATAAATTCACAAGGATCTTCTGAAAAGACTTCAGTGATTGATAATATTCCAGCAGAAACTAAGGTACCTGAGAATGATGAGATCTCAATCAATTATATAATGTCTGGAAATACATGGAACCGAAATAGAATCGACGTCGATGATAAGTTTGCATACAATGTAGCGCTAGATATTACAAAAAATGACGAGGATCATGAACCTAAGTCTATCGAAAAATGTAGGCTAAGAGATGATTGGCCAAAATGGAAAGAAGCAATTGCATCTGAATTAAAATCTCTTGAGAAAAGAAAAGTATTTGGACCAGTAGTCCGTACACCGGAATGTGTAAAGCCAGTGGGTTACAAATGGGTTTTTGTGGGAAAAAGAAATGAAAATGGTGAGATTTCGAGATATAAAGCTCGATTAGTAGCACAAGGATTTTCGCAAAGACCTGGAATTGATTATGAGGAGACATATTCTCCTGTGGTGGATGCAACTACTTTTAGATTTTTAATCAGTCTGGCAATAAAAGAAGGTCTTGACCTACGTTTGTTGGACGTAGTCACAGCTTATTTATATGGGCCACTGGATAATGATATTTATATGAAACTTCCAGATGGTTTTGAATTACCAGAATCATCAAAATCGTGTTCTCGAGAGCATTTTTCCATTAAGTTAAATAGATCCCTTTATGGATTGAAACAATCGGGACGTATGTGGTACAACTGCCTTAGTGAATACTTGTTAAAGAAAGGCTATAAGAATGATCCAATTAGTCCATGCATTTTTATAAAGAAATTTGGATCAGGATTTGTAATAATCGCAGTGTATGTTGATGATTTAAATATCATTGGAACTCCTGAAGAGATTTCAATGACAGTCGATTATCTAAAGAAGGAATTTGAAATGAAAGATCTTGGTAAAACTAAATATTGTTTGGGTCTACAAATAGAACATTTGAAAAATGGAATCCTCGTGCATCAAACTACATATACAGAAAAGGTATTAAAAAAGTTCTATATGGATAAATCACATCCTTTGAGTAGCCCAATAGTCGTTAGATCACTTGACGTGGATAAGGACCCTTTTCGACCTCGAGAAGAGAATGAGGAGATTCTTGGTCCAGAAGTACCATACTTAAGTGCAATAGGAGCTTTGATGTATCTTTCTGGTCACACAAGACCTGATATATCGTTTTCTGTTAATTTGTTAGCAAGGTTCAGTTCATGTCCAACCCGAAGGCATTGGAACGGGATTAAACATTTGTTAAGGTATCTACAAGGTACAAAAGATATGGGTTTATTCTTTTCTAACCAGTCCAAAGAAAAATTAATTGGTTATGCAGATGCAGGTTATTTATCAGATCCTCATAATGGTAGGTCTCAAACTGGGTATGTTTTCACATATGGCGGTACTGCTATATCTTGGTGTTCTATGAAACAAACCATAGCAGCTACGTCTTCTAATCACTCGGAAATTTTAGCGATTCATGAGGCAAGTCGTGAATGTGTGTGGTTAAGGTCGGTCATTCAACATATACTAGAAGATTGTAGCCTATTATCCGAGAAAATGATACCGACTACTTTATATGAAGATAATGCAGCATGTTGTACACAACTCAAAGACGGATATATCAAAGGTGACAGAACGAAGCACATCTCACCAAAATTCTTTTTTACTCACGAACTCCAGAAGAATGACGATATTGATGTTCAACCAATTCGCTCATCTGAAAATTTAGCTGATTTATTTACCAAGGCACTTCATACCGCAACTTTTAAGAAGTTGGTTCCACAACTTGGATTGCGACGTTTCAAAGATCTCCAGTAACGAGCTCGTGATGGATATTGCACGTTGTACTCTTTTTCCTTTACTATGGTTTTTCCCACGGGGTTTTCCTAGTAAGGTTTTAATGAGGCAACATTTCATGTGCATTGTCAATAATTATATTGTATTTAGTTTATGCATTGTCATTTCAGGGGGAGTGTTATAATATATAGTGAAATGACCTATATGCCATTCTCTATGTATATATATATATATACATGTAACCTCTTACATTGATGATACACATTATATTATTCTCCATATTTCTCCCAACATATCCTCCATATAATATATTTATAATAAAATTAAGATTAATTTGTTTTGTGTAATTAATTTGATATGTAATGTAAAGGGGAAAGGTGGTAGAGTTTGGTAGGAAAGAGAAGTATGAAAAAACAAAACAAGATAGAAGAGACTAGAGAGACGGGAGGGCACAATAGTCATTTCAAGTGTTTTTTGGCCTGAAAATGGACTTGGGGGCAAGTTTTAAACGGAGGTATTAACTTGGCTGTAATTTACTAAAAAAAATTGAGGTGGGAGTAAGTTTAAAAAGTGAATTACACGAGAGTGTAATTGATAATTTACTCTTTCTAAAATAACTACTTTAACGAAATGGAAGGAAAACTATAGGTAATCGTCGGGGCTACAAGCCAATATTTTTACCTCTAGATCTTGTCAATAACATTAGATGTCGATCATGAATATCCCTTAAAAGACAGAAGGAGTAGATTTTTTTGGTCTTTTGTTCATGTTTGGTTCCAAAATTAATTGGATTGTTCTTCAAATATGTTCTTAATTTGTTTTTGTGGGCCTTCTGGATTGTGAACGAAGACTGAATTCTTCCATAACAAATGCTTATAAGTGTCTATTCAACTTTAAGCGACACCATATCGGAAGTAAGAATTACAGTACATGGTTTCTCCGTTAGGGTTTACAACCTGAGAATCACACTCCTTTTACCGGAATCTTTTAAACATTGCTGCTCATAACTCGATGATTTCCGAAAACACTGCTTTTTAAACCATCAATCTCGCCCCTTTGGAGAAAAATCCTGCCAGTGTGCCACTAAACTGAAAAGGAAAGCCAAGACAATCTTCCAATGTCGGGACTAATTCGGGTGTTAATAGTTAACCTGAAGCGTGAGAATATGGGGTGAATTACGATTTGGGATAGTAGTTTTGTTTTAGCTCTACTCTTGGTTTGTAAGGCGTACATCTCAATGTCGAACAGGTACCGTTTGTTACAACTAGCAATCTTCAGAAACAAATTTGTGAATGTAGTTGAACCAGATTTCGAATATGAATGGTGTTCTACTGACTGTTCTTAGTAAAGGTATCCAAAGATTGCCTTCAATAACTCGAAACTTGGCGTGAATGAAGCTGACAGGACTTGACACAACCATAACTTAATACTCTTCATTGCTTCATTTGATATGATTCTGCATCACATCATCACCATTCACTACGTACAAGGCTACAGCCCATCAACTTGTACCCTGCTCCATCGTCCCCCCCCCCCCCCCCCCCGTCACCCTTCTCTATCTTTCTTTTCACCTAAAACAATGCTATTATTACGAATCAAAGATAGAGAAACTCGAACAAAACTATATTTAACCCCCATAAAATCAAAGGAATAAGTCCATCCCAATCACTTGTTTCCTTTGATTAAAATTAATACTGACAAAGAATAAAAAAACGAATGATTGGCATGGAGGGAGTATTTTTTGAGCTCACCCGACCACCGGATGCGAAAGTATCTTATTCAGTAAATGCAAGTGTCCCATTCAACCGGCTGTGCTTTTTTAGGTTTGTTCAGTTCAGATTAACTCACCGGAGCTTCCTTGACCCCAGTCAAGATACCAAGGCCACATCCCTTCCATGTGTTTGTGTCATCAAGACTAGCCAACTGCCTACTAGATGTGGAAAAAGTCAACTGAATGGTATCCAAACAGAGTAAATTGAATAAGAGCAGACCTGACGAACTCAAATGTAATGCAATGTAAGGTGAAAGAGAATCAAGACAGTGTGACGTAATCATATGAGATAATTGGGGTATATGATGGAAGAAACCAATGCTGATATGTTGATGTGTTTTCCGTCAATCCATGTACAATCTCACCAAAGATGGATACTGTCTATCCTCAATGTTCCCGTCACAACCAGGCATATATGTACAGGGGATTTACTGTCTATTTTACCCTTCCACAATCTTAACTGGAGTTCTGCAGTGACCCAAAAAGAAACAGGAATCAGTATGAAGTTATACAGTGGGTTTATGTGAAAGAAGAAGAGTGGCATACCCAAAGGGAGTCTGCTTGATAGACAGCAGTTCCACATCCAACTGCAGAATAACAACAGAGTATGAGTTTTAAGGATGGTTTTCATTCAAGAACACTACCCTTATGCCGCAAAGATCTCATTTACGGTGAAGTAAGTGGTACGATGTACACAAGCTTACCCCCATGTCCCGGCACATACAGCAGGTTTTGGATGCCATAATGGAAGTCCAAAGAGAATTGCCTTAATGTTACTCAACAATATTAAAAAAGAAATTCGTATGTCATCGGACACAAAACCGATGAGAATACTGATTTCAGAACATTTTTCCGTAAATAACTAATCAGAATCCAAGTAGAATAAAAAGTAAGACTTCTAATTGGCGAGGGTGTACCATAAATTAGCACATCCGGTGCACCTAATAATTTTTCATAGCACAGAGCAAGTTTAGTGCGTTTTTTCTTTGTTAATTTTAATCCTGTATAGTGTATACTCCAAAGCCAAACAATAGTGAGCATTTGGCTTCATTTCTATCGGAGGATTTTATGCACGAAGAAGAATGTGTGCGACATGTGAACGTGATATTCTCCTCAAGTCCAATCTTGAGGAAAACACAAAACACATGAAATCAAACATTGCAACTCTCAAAAGATCAATTGAAGAGTATCATGATTTGCGAAATTAAGCTTGTATACATGAGCAACAAGTTTTCTTCACTTCCATATATAAATGTAGCACCTAAGGTTTCTATAATTTACCTCGATCGTCGCATTTGGAGGGATTTCTTGGACCCCTTTGCTTCCATATGCTAGTTCAGGAGGAACAATTAATAACCGCTGCATAGAAAATAAGCTCCATAGTAAGGCGAACAAACGGATGCTTCTTTTATGCACATACTATTAATCGAGAAAAACTGATTACCCGAGAATTTAAGAGCACAAATATTGCACTAAATATAATGATTTACCTGGCCTCCCACTCTCATTCCTTCAACACCAACATCTAAGCCCTTGAGAACTGCACCTCTCTCTGACTGTCCAACATCAAATCCATATGGCTGCAAAAATGAAAAGAACTTGCTAATCTAGAAAAGAACTTCAAAGTTTGTTACAGAAACAGCATAAACCCAGGATATTGCAAGAATGCTAGTGAATTAAATTTTGAAAACCTTCATGAATGTTAAAGATCGTTGTTTACAGGCATAAGCTGTGATACTGAGGTTTAGTCTATTTATTATGTTCATGTCCAGCCTCAAGGTGTTAGAAGTTGTCAAGTATCAAGGCTTCCTTCCGAGTAATTTTAACGGAATGAAGCTTTTAGTTAAACATATGGCATTAATTTCAAGGTATTATTGACACATGAATAACAGAATAGGAGGTAGTTTTTGTTGCTGGAGCAAGAAATACATGACAGCCATGTAAAATTGTTGAAATGACAAACAGACATAGTGCATGCTTGAAGGAGCAGAAAGTCAGAAACTGGAGATGTTAATCTCTTAGCTTCGATACCATGCAATAAGATGTTAGGATGAAAAGGACACAATCATGCTCATCATCACTGGCCTAAGTTAATGGACATATTTTTATGATGCGTATTTATTGAGGAAATTAGGAAAGAACGATTAATCCATCGACATTGTCCATACTCCATACATTAAGGCAACTGCCAACTGGAACACCAATGACACTCAAGTCTCTCGATACCAACTACTAACTTGGCACACAGACTTGCCCATTATAAGTCTACTCCTCATATATCCTAACTGTTGAAGCATTTTGCTTCTCTTGACATGTTCAAATCAATTCAACCAATTTTATGGTTGACTACATAAAAACCCACAGGCAACTAAAGTAATGCACCATCGACTACTCTGATTTTGTTTTTTTCGCCATTAATTCATTCTCAAAGAAATTCGAGAACGGCATCAGAATCCTTGGAGAGTGTGTGCAGGCATACCTTTGATAATGTCACTTACAAAGCTAAATTATTTATTGAAATTGCTTCAACAGTTAAGAGTATCTGATTTGCATAAAACTCATTTAATTGTCTTCTTGATTATTCTGATTCCGTGGATTTACTTCAAATAAAAAATTTCCCTCTAGACGGTCCAGAGATGCTATACAACTATACAAGTATACATGTATGCTTGAAACTTGAAAGCATTACCTCTCTTTGGCAATGATAACAGTGTTGACAAACAAATCAATTGATTTCTAGCTCACGGTATAATAAGCGTGGACAATTTATAGATTAATTTAGCTTTATTCCACCATCCTCCAAGCCATAAAAAATACGAGTCTTCCAATTATTCTTGAACTAGTAACACATATAAGTCAAAAGGCTTAAAGCTTACCGTTCCACCACCAACACCCATTCCTTGACGACTTGTCATGAAAGTGATACCCTTCCATTTCGCTACATAATGTACCTGCCACAATTCTGATGCGATGAGAACCTATGAGAGAGAGCCCATGGTTTTGCTAGTGAACATATGAGAAACACTCACATAACCAAGAGCATTGCCCTATTAAATGCCCTAGACTTTCATGACATCGATAGGGATACGATGCATTATTTTAAAACTGATTTTAAACTTTCAACTCATTATAACTAAAATCCTTTTGAGATACATGATGATAGAGATGGGATAATATTGTAACGAATGGAAATGCCCATAACATGCCATCTAGCATGAATCACAAAATATACATAATAAACAAACAAAATTGTCACAACCGTACTGCAACACGAGATCCCTTTACAGCTTCAGGACCACCTCCGACCTTCAAGTCATAGTACCTACAAAGTACAGCATATGACCATGATCATCTTGAGGTCAATGGGACTCAAGCATACAGAGACTTGAACAACTGAATATTCCCTATGGTAAATGTCAAAATTATCATGGAATCCTAGAGTTCAAATAAGCACATAGTTTGCTGTTATTCATGATGTACGATAAAAAAGGCAATTTCCTTTAATTCTGCATATCAAGAAAGCTCAAGAGGCTAAAAAAATGAATTAAGCCAACAGTATGTACAGGTAAAATGACATACTTTAGACCGTTAGGGAGGGTTTTAAAGTCGCTCTCAGGTATTTTTGCCCCTCTGAGCTGCAAATACGACACAAATTTCAATATGATTGACAAAATTGTCACAATAAACATGGGTAGGGATATTAGAAGCTTACAGCTCTTCTGCTTGTGCTGACAGCGTCAGCCACATCAGAGATACATAGCCCAGCAGCTGCATTATTAAAATGTTGGTGTTCAGTACATCCTTAGTCACAATGAGTATAATATAAAGGAATGTAGGATGCAGCTCCCTAGAAATAAGCACTTAAGAAAATAAGATGATGAATGCCAATTAGGATAACTGGCTCACATAATTAGATATGAATGAAACAAGCTGCGAGGATAAGAAATTCCCTCTATGTTGCCCCTCCCTTTCCGTTCTTTCCCTCCTTCCCCCTCCCCTTCCTTTTCCCTCCATTTTTTGTATCCAAACAAGGCCTAAATGCTTTCAGAACTCTCCTGCTTGTTTCCTTAGCTTTTCTTTTTATTAAGCGCATTCAAGTCACCCATCACCCCTCTATCTCTATTAAATGCAGCCATGACCAGACCGTTAGGGCACTTAGCTATCAGAATTCTACACTTGTATTATACCAGTTGTATATCTTTTCTTTATACAGAAATTCCTAACCCTCAGATAAATCTCCCATCTGCCCATTCACACACTCAAATGTCGAAAACTATGCATCAGCTTACAGCCGCCATGTTTCTAAACACCAAGTCTTATTTCCGCTTTACAAACCAACTTAACCAAGAGCCCATTTAACAGTTTAGTTTCCAAGAATTACATACTAACCTTGATTTCAAATTTAAGTCTAATATTGCCATCAATTCTCAAAAACTTCCCTTTGTAATTTAAGTATTTAACTCATGTACTAAAAAAATGCCCCATAGTCGGATAAAAGACAATACTCCTTAAATGGAGGAAGTTGTAACAAAAATCTATCTCCACCCCAAATATGCCACATAAATAACTAGTCTTTACTTAGATAAGGACTCTACATTAGCCTACTCTATGATAGCCTACACCCGACTACCCGAGCACATAGATCAACGAGTAAAGGGTTAATCTAACTTAACCAGAGGTATTGAGTTAGATTCCCTATGAATGTAGAACAGTGTTATAGCTCAGTACAAAGAGCTTTGCTGCTATTGAAATCCTACCTGACTTGAACTCAGACTAAACCAGATAGTGTAAACCAAAACCATTACAGCCTATCACATGTCATTCATCTGGATTAAAACTGAGAGAAACTATTCTATAAAGATCTGATCAGTATACCGCACTACACTCAGCTGATTGTTCATCCAAAATTACAATTCCATACATTCAGCTGCTTGTATGTATAAACAGGTTAACCCTCAAGTCACCATAACTCTTACTCAATTAACACACTTCTCCCTCATCCTACAAACAATAACTCCCTTCCATCCTGATCAATAGCTATCTATTTCCGTCAATTGGTATCTTTCTATCATTGGTAAGTTGTTGCTTGCTAGCTAGCAAAAATACCCATACTTGATATGAATGGAGGAAGTAGTTTCTACAAAATTGTGGACCATCTCCATGTCCAAGTTGGAGATTTTGTGTTTTGTATGGTTCAAATCACTCTTTCTCTTCTTTCCTTAGTCTTTGTGTCAAAAATAATATGAGTATGCATAGAGCCATAGATAACTATTTACCAGGACAAAGGAGTATCATAATTTCCATTATCAATTATCTCTAATAAACAGGGAGTATAAGTGATCAATCTTTTTCCAGGGATGCGCAGACTGACATAATCAAGACACTATAGTTTCATAATGAACCCAAATACAACAACATCGAAGCCAGAGCCTTAATCCCAAAATGATATGGGGTCGGCTTGTTTAAAACCGTCTGGATGATTGCACGCCTCAAAATGCATAATCATACCAGTAAATAAATTTTCACCCAATACCCAAAAAAAACCACCAAATTTGAGCATATAAATGAAAGAAAAGTAATGAGAACCTGCAATAAGAAAAGAATTAATGAATGCCCTTCTGCCATCATCAGCCAAACACAATGTGGTAGTCGTTGCAGCATCATTTGAAGATAAACAACTGCAATTTATACTTCTGGGTAGTTTTCCTGTAAACATTATTATTCATGTAAGACAATTAAGAAAATAATTGGGTACTATAACAACACAATTTCTTATTAACACCATCTTAAACTTAATGGCTCTCAGTCTCTCACATGGATTAAATAAAGGTTGAAAATTGGAAATAAAAGGGGATTTCTTAAGTTAAAAATGATTTTAAGTGAGACCAACATAAAGGAAAAACAAAAAGAAAAGTGAGGAGATTAATTACTACAAATAGAGGGAAAGTAGGTGGATTTGTGAATAGGTGAAGGATGTTTGTAAGAAAGGAGTGTGAGTTCCATGGATTAAGTTGGGGTGATACTGTGGCACTTTGGGATATCTATGTGACAATGTTGTTTCTGTTCTAAATTTAGTCCTCATTTGATCTATTGACATTTCACGACCTCCACATACTCATATTGTGAAAATGATCAATATTTTTGGGTTACTACTTACTAGAGCTTAGGGGTGTTCAAAGATAAGTGTCGACCTTACCTATTTGTAACCGGCTCGTTAGATGGGCCACTTTTCACTCTGTTCAGATAGCCCTTAATCCAGCTTGACCCACTCCTCCACCTAGGTCATATCCGAGTCCAATATCGACCTATTCCATCTGGGCCCATCTAACCCTGATCCATCCTAGGTCTGCCCTCGGCTTGCCCTTTGACTTACACCAGGGTGGTTTCATGTCCATCTTCACCAAGCCCGGCACGAGTCTAGCCCTTATCGGTGATCAGCTTTGTCGACATGACTTGCACATGACCACCTGGTCCAAGCCCGCCTGCATGGTGGAGGATCCTAGAGCGGTAGTTAGAGGAGTTTGAAAAGTCACTCGAGCTCCGGTTAGAGCAGGTTAACAAATTAATTGTATCGAAAGATGGAATGGTTACAACTCTTACAAGTTAGTTTTGTTTCGATTTTTAGTTCAAGCTAAGGGTAACATTATTCGTAAGACTCCTCAAAGTCTTAAAACTCTGTCATATCAGTTTTCCACTAACTTTTATTATTTTTTTATTATTCAGACTCAACTCAGACTCATCCAAAACTTTATACATTATTCGTCAGACTCACCCCAGACTTTACTTTTTCATTTTACTTTTTCTTTTTACATACTTATTAAATTACTTCTAGTGGGGTCAAGACCAAACAAAGTCTTAAGAAGAGTCTTAAGACTTCCTCAAGATTATAGTAGATTATTGGTAAGATTGAGAGAGTCGTGTGACTCTTATCTTAAGACTTAAGAAAGTTTTGTCTCAATACCGCCAATAATCTTACCCTAATTAGGAGTTAGTTTGATTTAGGTCTTTTAAGTTGAGGTTAGTTTGATTTCTATTTAATTTGAAATATGTATATTGTATTTTAGCAATAACTGGCTGTCCACTCCACGCTACCATTATATAAGTAGAAACAACAATTGTATTCAAAACAAACCGAGAACCACAATAATAGCCTTTCCTCACAAACTCGCCATTGTAGGTCAAAACAAGTTTACCATCTTGCCCCATCTTTTTAAGCAAATAATCATAAATTAAATTTATACACAAAGATGCCACAAACAATATAATTTGCAATGCTAAACTCATAAATCAATTTAAGTGGGATTTTAACCTTATCAAGCACCCAACAAACTTTTATTACTCCTTTGAACAGGATCATAAGTTACTTTAATTAAACTTTCTGCATATATTACGATTTGCACATAAACGTTGAGTAGCACCGACATTCAACGACCGCTCTTCATTTTGTCTTCTTCCCAACCAAGTTAACTTCAGTAACCATCTAGATTTGTCACATATCTAGCAATCTCAATTGCTCATTTCAAACTAGATTTTTCACATATTCAGCAGCTTTCGTTGCTCATTTCAAACTCTTTGTCTTTTGATTTCTTGAAATCAACATTCTTTTGAGGTATGTTGAGTTTTTTTTTTGAAATTTCTTACCATCCTCACTTGGTCCTTTATATCCGTCAAACTTAAGCATAAAAGATTTAACATGATTAGTTTTTTTAAAACCTTCATTAAAGAATTTCTCATTTCCATGTAATTCTTGAGCCTCCTCAATTTTGAGATCAATGACTAACAAGTTCCTAAAGAGTAGATCTTCTTTTCATGTTTGAGATGATTGCGGTAGACAGTACATCCCATTATTTTGGTAGCTTCTCGATTAACTCCTTAGCATGCAACACCTTAACATCGTTATTCCTTCTAGCAAAATATCGACTACAAGAATTTCATATTCACGGACTCGTTCGATGATGGTACGATCTTTCACCATTTGGAAGTGCACTTTCCAACCACGTATTTCTTTTTTTCAGACAGGGTCAACTTAGTACTTTTTCTCTAAAGTTTTCCGATAGACTTAGAGCATCCACATTGAAGAGGATGAACCATCCTCTTAGATGAGAGAGGGTGTTAAGAGGATGTTCTCTTCAATGTGGAACGAACATTGAACATCCTCTTTGGAAGAGGAAGAGGAAGACTTACTCTATTTTTAGAGGAAGTACTACCTAGGCCCTTGTGCCCACTTACTATTAACAATGGATCAAGCCCACAACCAATGTCCACATCAATGCAACTACTTCAAGAGACTCTCAAGCACAAACAACTACAAACTATACGTACAAAACTAACTTAGCAAAGATAATGTATTTTATTAACCTAGATAATGTAATTTAATAGTATCCTATCCTAGGTAGACTCTTGTACACCTAGTATAAATATTGTAATTCTTCTCACAAGTAATATACAATTCATTCACAAAAATATAATTCTTTACATGGTATCAGGAAGTCATCATCGATCCAACGCTCTTAAACCCAAACGACCTACCTTCAAACGTTCGAAAACCGTGCCCCTCCTCACGCCTCTCACCATGACCAACGATCAACAAAACAGCCAAATTAACAACCCTCATGATGCCGCCAACCCACTCACCACACCGAACTTCACCAATGTCATTAAGCTAACATCGTTCAACTACACCACATGGCGCTTCCAACTATCAAATATTTTGTTCGGCCTAAGCCTCCTTGGCTTCGTCGACGGATCACACCCGCAACCCCCTGCCACCACCACGGATGCCGACAAAAACGAGAAACCCAACCCGGCCTACCTATCTTGGTTAAAACAAGATGGGCTCATCCTTGGTGCTCTTGTCGGAACCATATCCGCGGCCCTTCAAACGTTGATCGTTAGGGCAAAGACGGCTAAAGAAGCATGGGACATCTTATCCCAAACTTATGCTAATCCCTTAAGAGTCCATATACAACAAATCAAAACCCGCTTTGACTTCATCACCAAAACCTCGACCCAAACTATTACCGAATACATACACTCGATAAAAGCTTGTGTTGACCAATTAGCCCTCATGGGCAAAATTTTAGACCCAGAAGATGTCATCTCACGCGTGCTCCATGGCCTCGATTACGAACTTTACAAATCCGTAATCGATCAAGTCCGCGTTCGTGACACCCCTATCTCGTTTGAAGCTCTCCACGAGAAACTCCTTCACCAAGAACTCCTTCTCCAACACCACCAAACCGCGGCCAACCCCTACACCCCCTCGGCCAACGCTGCCTACAAACCCAACACCTATAACCGTTATACTCTCAACCGCTCTTCTACACCCTACACCAACGGCCCTCCCTCCAACACCTACCAAAACGCACCTCGCCCCTTCAAAGGGCGGTGCCAATGGTGTCGCGAGACGGGTCATGTTATTGCCAATTGTCCCTTATTTCGCAAACTCTATCCCAATATCACCTTTCCCGCCCCACCTCAAAATCGCTATCCTCAACCACAAGCTAATGCCGCGGTAACCTCCGACTACTCCACTCCTAACCAAAGCTATCTCCTCGATAGTGGTGCAAGCCACCACGTCACCCCGGACTTGGACACCCTTGCCTTTCACTCGCCCTACACCGGTCTCGATGACCTACTCATAGGTGACGGTTCCGGCCTCTCCATTGACAACACATGTAATACTAATATTAATGGTGTTAATCTACGACATGTACTTCATGTCCCTAAAATATCCCGTAATATTATCTCAATATCAAAATTATGTGATGACAATAAGGCATATGTTATTTTTTCTAATGACTCTTTTCATGTTAAGGTGATGGAAACGGGCAAAACAATTCTCCAAGGACGGGTTAAGGATGGCATTTACGAGTGGAGTCCCCCATCTACCATGCGTGCCAACACCATCAATAAAGGACTCGACTCGCTCTCTCTGCATCATAGACTAGGACACCCCTCTTATGATGTAATGAAACTCATTATCAATAAAAGTTTAGATTCTAAAGTTTCTGATTATTTACATTGCAAATCATGCAACCTCTCGAAAAGCAAAAAGCTACCCTTTTCGAATTCTACGTTTAAAACTACCGACTCACTTGAACTTTTATTTTCCGACCTATGGACAAGTCCAATCATGTCCTACGACAATTACAAATATTATATCATCTTTGTCGACCACTTTAGCAAATATACTTGGTTGTATCCTCTTAAACGCAAATCCGACACAAGTCACGTATTTAATCAATTTAAAGCAGTTGTCGAAAAATACTTCGACAAACCAATTAAATACTTCTTCTCAGACAATGGAGGAGAATACGTCAAACTCACCACCACCTTACTTGACAATGGCATCTCACATTCCACCTCCCCCCCTCATACCCCCGAACATAATGGCTACGCCGAAAGAAGGCACCGTCACATTGTTGAAACCGGACTCGCCCTACTCAAACATGCTAACATGCCAACCAAGTACTGGCCTTTTGCATTTAACACCGCCACCTTCTTAATCAATCGCATGCCGACTCGAACACTAAATGGCGACTCACCCTACTCCATTCTCCATCAGAAGTCCCCTTACTATTCCAAACTCCGGAATTTCGGGTGCCTATGTTATCCATGGCTTCGCCCCTACACCAAAAACAAACTAGAAGACCGTTCCATCTCATGTGTATTCGTAGGCTACTCCACCTCTCAAAGTGCGTATCATTGTCTAGACCCTCGCACAAACCGGATATATACATCCCGACACGTAGTCTTTTACAATGACATCTACCCACTGCAGAAAGACCCGCAACCCACGACCCCACCTCCTCTAATCGATGACTGGACCTCTCTTACTCTCCACATCTTCCCGCCCGCTGCCACCACTCTCACCCCTCCTAACCCACCACCACTCCCTCCACCCCGCCCACAACCACCCATCACTCAAACCTACACTCGCCGACCACCACCCACATCCGCTGCCACCCCTTCGACTGCCCCTGAACCCCCTGCAATCCCTGCTCTACAACCCCCTGATCTCACGCCCTCCCCTCGCAACCCGACCTTCGACCCCCCAATCGATGCCACTCCACCCCCCATCCCCCACCAACCCACCGGCCACCACCTCAAATCCTCCCCACACTCCCCTCTCCCCTGACCCGCCCTTCCCAGACCCTACGACTCAACAACCAACCACCACGAGCAACAATCGACAGCCCCAACAACCCGTGAAAATCGTCACTACTCGTCTCGATAATAACATTCGAAAACCGAATCCAAAATATGCAAAAACAGTAATCAAACCCACGCTCCCTACCTGTCTACCCAACACAGTGAAACAAGCACTCGTTCTTCCCCACTGGCGCAAGGCTATGCAGGAAGAATACGACGCTCTCACTCGCAACAACACATGGTCACTCGTACCTCGCACCAATGCTCACAATATTATCGGTTGTAAATGGGTTTATCGTAATAAATTTGACCCAGATGGCACCCTTAAACAACATAAAGCCCGTCTAGTAGCAAAGGGCTTTCACCAACGACCAGGCATCGACTACACTGAAACCTTCAGCCCTGTCATCAAACCAACAACCGTTCGCCTCATCCTCTCTATTGCTACATCGAAACAATGGCCTCTGCGCCAACTCGATGTCAATAACGCCTTTCTCCAAGGAAATCTCACCGATAATGTCTACATAGACCAACCACCAGGCTTTGTCAACCAGACCAACCCAAACTATGTCTGCAAATTAAATAAAGCCATCTACGGTCTCAAACAAGCTCCCAGGGCTTGGTATACTGAACTCCAGTCCTACTTAACCAGTGTTGCATTCAAACAATCCGTCTCCGACACCTCCTTATTCACCTTCCAATCACCTAAAACAACTATCTACATGCTCATATATGTAGATGATATCATTATAACCGGACCCAATCACCAACACCTTCAAACCTTCATCACCAACCTCTCCACCCGCTTCTCCCTAAAGGACCTCAGACCCCTTTCCTACTTTCTAGGCATCGAAGTAACACCCAATGCCATAAGAATACACCTCAGTCAGTCAAAATACATCCACGACCTCCTCGAAAAATACGACATGATCAATGCTAAACCGAATGCCACTCCAATCGCCACATCCCACTAGTACAGAAATGACTTTAGGCATGGACAAATGGCAACGGTCGTTAAAAATAACCGTTGCCAATTAGAAAAGGCAACGGTTGTTAACAACAACCGTTGCCATAGATAGAGAAAAAACTCATACGGCAACGGTCCACTCAGGAACCGTTGCCATATGTGTTGTTTATACACACTTAAGGCAACGGTTTTGTAATGACCGTTGCCATTTCTTGAGCTAAAATTTGGCGCAAAACTGAAAATTTGGGCGCCGTATACAATATTACCTAAAATCGTAAATTATATTATTCCTATTCCAAAAAGTTATACTAAAAATATTAATTAAATAAATTATATTATTCCTACTCCTACTCCTAAATAACACTTTCCTAAGTAATACTCCTAAATAACACGTTTCAATTCCTTCGTCAATATCGTTTTCGTTCATCAGTTTTATTAATTTCGTTCATCAAGTTCATCAAGTTCATCAATTTCATTCATCAAGTGCATCAAGTTCATCAATTTCGTTCATCAAGTTCATCAATTTCGCTCTCTTCTACAGCAATTTCGCTCAATTTCGCGTTATCAGTTTATCAATTTCGTTCATCAAGAACCCTAATTCTGCGCAATCAGGTATTTTTTGCTTCATTTGGTATATGTATTGAATTCTTTGCTTAATTTGATTTAGGGTAAGTTTAATTTAATTTGGTATATGTAATTGATGGGTATTTCTGGTTAATTTGATTTAGGGTATTTTTTTGCTTAATTTGATTTAATTTGGTATATGTAATTGATGGGTATTTCTGGTTATGTTGATGTATATATTTTTTGGTAAAGGGTAAGTAGTATATCAAAAACTGAGGTTCATGTACAAGCAAGCTATAAAATCAATTACATGTAGTGATGTTGCCTTAACCACTCTAATTCATCTCTCGTAAACTCGGTTTAAATGCAGAAACAAAGGTGTAATCATCCATCTGTCGACTAGTTTTTCCCTCCATCTGTGTCTGACATATATATACTGCGTATCCAGAAAAATCAAGAATCGGACTGACTTGAATCACAGAGTCCAGGGGAGAGGCCTTAGTGAACTTGTTTAAGGTCCCTTCTGGTGAAATTGAGTAGAGAAATCCATCCAGTGAGCCAACTGATATCCACCCTGTGAAGTCGTATAATGTTTTTCAACTTATCATACTCATTTTATCTTATGAGTAGGACCTTTCAAATAGAGCTGATTGTGAGCCAATACAGTTCAGTTTGAATGACATGATCGCAACCTGACCAATATTTGGCAATCTTAGCCTCCTAGGACGATATTCGTGTCTAAAGCTGAACTGACCTGCAAACCTGAACTTGTTTGCAGTAAGGTTCATGGTTGAACCCAACACTACCGTTATCTCCCAAATTAGATTAATGATAAATTGTGCTTAGGCATACTCAGTTGTTGCCATACTATTTCTGCCCAGTCCACTGTAGTCTTCCTCCTCCTTAGTCAGTCATACGCACTAGCTGCTGAGTACCCCGAACTCTGCTTTGTCCAAACCCCGTCCCTGTATATTTATTTGTAATTGATTGTTAATTTGTTCAAATAAGCAACCAACCTTTAATTGTATTATCATAGCCGCTGCCGTACCGTAGAAATCTCTTGTTTTTTGATGTACCTAGATGGCTGATATTTTTGTTAATGGACTGTTCTTGAGGCACTTGTTGATTAATTAAGTTGTTCTTTGATATTTTTAGTGATGGACCGAAGTTGGATGTATAATATGAAACACTCTACTCTCGAGTTTAGGATTTTAGTGAAGGAGATATTTGTGAAATGTGCTGCCGAGAATGCATTTAAAAAAGAGAGACGCGCATACTATGCCCTTGCATTGATTGTGAAAATTTAAAGAAAGTTCTAACAACTGATATATGTGTGGAGCACTTAGTTTTACGAGGGTTTCTGAGAGGCTACACACGTTGGATATTTCATGGAGAGTCAATCGTTCCCACTGAAACTGGAGAAGAGAGAGCAACATATGTTATTGGTGTTGATGATGATATTCAAAGGGATCGGATAAATGACTTGATTGAGGATGTGCAAGGTAATTTTGAGGATGACCAAAAAGCTTTAGAGAGTTTGCTTAGTGATGCGGAGAAACCTTTGTATCCTAACTGTACCAAATTTACTCGACTATCTGCAGTTATGAACTTAATGTCTTTAAAAGTGGAAAATAAGTGGAGTGATAAGAGTTTTACATCGTTATTAGAACTCTTAAGTGACATACTTCCGGAAGATAATGTCCTTCCGAAATCCACTTATGAGGCTAAATAAGTTATGTGCCCAATAGGTTGTGACTATGAAAAAATTCATGCATGTCCAAATGACTGCATTTTGTATCGCAAGAAATATAAGGATTTACACAAGTGTCCAAAATGTGGTACATCACGATATCGAGTAAAAGATAGGAACGATGATTCTCCACAAAAGAAAGGGTCTGCAGCAAAAGTGGTTTGGTATTTATCTATAATACCAAGATTTAAACGATTATTTGCTAATCTGGTTGATGCGAGGAACTTAAGGTGGCATGCGGACATGAGAAAAAAGGATGGTAAACTTAGACATCCAGCAGATGCCCCTCAATGGAGAACCATTGATAGAATGTTTCAAGAATTTGGTGATGAACCTAGGAATTTACGACTTGGCCTTTGTACCGATGGATGAACCCGTTCTCTACTTTGAGTAGTCAACATAGCACGTGGCCTGTCCTTCTTTGTCTTTATAACTTGCCCCCTTATTTGTGTATGAAGCGCAAATATTTAATGTTGTCACTTCTTATCCAAGGACCAAAGCAACCAGGAAATGATATAGATGTATATCAAGAGCCTCTCATTGATGATTTGAAAATTCTGTGGAATGAAGGAGTAAAGGTGTATGATTCAGTTGCCAAAGAAGATTTCACTTTGCGTGCTATGTTATTATGTACCATAAATGATTTTCCTGCATATGGCAACTTGTCTGGTCACACGGTAAAAGGGAAAAAGGCATGTCCAATATGTGATGAAGGTACCGTAGCTCCTCGACTGACCTATAGTCGTAAGAATGTTTATACGGGCCACCGGAGATTTTTGGCTCGACACCACCCTTATCGTAGGATGAGGAAGGCCTTCAATGGAGATAAGGAGAGTAGAATGACACCTATTCCACTAGAGGGAGATGAAGTACATGAACAAGTGAAAGATATTAATGTTGTTTTTGGAAAGCCTAATAAATTTGAAAAGAATGCTATATATAAGAAGAAGTCTATTTTCTGGACTCTTCCATATTTGAAACACATGACAGTCAGACATTGTATAGACATCATGCATGTAGAAAAGAATGTTGCCGAGAGTCTTATTGGGACTCTTCTCAACATTCCTGGAAAGACTAAAGATGGCTACAACGCGAGGAAGGACCTTGAAGAAATGGGATCAAGGATTGAGCTAGCACCTCAAGAGAGAGGGAATGATGTATATCTTCCTCCTGCTTGCTACACTTTGTCTAAGAAGGAGAAATCTATTGTGTGTGAGTGTCTTAGTGGCATTAAGGTACCACATGGATATTGTTCAAACTTGAAAAATCTTGTTTCAATGAAATATTTACGGCTGATTGGACCGAAGTCTCATGATAATCATGTGCTAATGCAACAATTTTTACCCGTGTCAATCCGGCTGTTTTACCAAAATCTGTGAGAGTTGCTATTACGAGGCTGTGCTTTTTCTTTAATGCAATATATAGCAAGGTGATTGATCCTGACACACTAGACAAGCTGCAAGCTGATATTGTTGAAACCTTGTGTCAACTGGAGATGTATTTTCCCCCTTCTTTCTTTGATATTTCGGTGCATTTGGTTGTTCATTTGGTTAGAGAGGCTAAACTTTTGGGGCCCGTACACTTAAGAGATATGTATGCATTTGAGCGATATATGGGAGTTTTGAAAGGGTACACGACCAATAGATGATATAGGCCAGATGCTAGTATTGTCGAAGGATACATATCAGCAGAGGTTATAAGATTTTGCACCGACTATCTTGCTGGTGTGCAACCGTTTGGGCTACCAAAGTCTCGACATGAAGGGAGGCTTGAGGGCAAAGGTACTATCGGAGCAAAATAGGTATCACTTAATTCTCAAGAGCTTAATGATGCTCACTTTCTTGTCTTACAACATCTTACAGAAGCTCATCCTTACATAGAGGAGCACATGAGAATATTGAAGTCAAATTATCCTAAAAAAAATGACAAATGGGTGGTCCAAGAACACAACAGATCTTTTGTGAAATGGTTTAGGGTTAAAGTAATTGCCGAGTTATCGTGTACATCAAATGGTGTTGGTGAAACTGTTAAATGGTTAGCTTATGGCCCTAATAATGAAGTAAAGTCTTATGAAGGCTATGATATTAACGGGTATTGTTTTTATACTCAGCGTCAAGGTAACAAGAGTACAATGCAGAATAGTGGAGTTACTTTAGTAGCTTCCTCCACTGAATTTAACAGTGGCACACCTAGTTGTAGTCAAATGTCATATTATGGGATTATTGAGGACATGTGGGAACTTCAGTATACAACATTCATGATTCCATTGTTTAAATGCAAGTGGGTAGAAAATACGAAAGGAGTTCGTGTAGATGAGTATGGCTTCACATTGGTTGATTTTAGTACTCAAGGTTACAAGAATGAGCCTCTTATTATGGCTTCACAGGCAAAACAAGTATTCTATATTTCCGATCCATCAAATGATAAGTGGTGTGTTGTACTTCAAGGCAAGAGACGCATTCTTGGAGTGGATGATGTAGTGGACGAGGAAGAATATGATGAATTTGATGATATTTTTCCATTTTCAGAGGGTTTGCCTTCAATGCTCGTTGAAGATAACTTAGAAACTAATTATGCACGAGTTGATCATAATGAGGGTATCTGGGAAGATAGAGATCGAAACTGAACTACTAACTTCTCTTTTTACTTAATATATACACAATTTTAAACTTGTTGTCAGTATATCCTTTTCTAATGTCCGCTCATTTAGTTTTGTATTGAACTCAGTATGCTACTTCAATAATTATAATGGATGAGATGGCCACATTGGCTTTTTTAACGTCTGATCCTATACACTACTGAAATGCTACTTCAGTATATCCTATACACTAATGAAATGCTACTGTCATTCTGGTTTCTACACTTGATACCCACTGCTCTATCACTTCTGTTTATGTCTTCCTGTGCTTCCTTTAAAGTTAACAATATTTTCCCGTTCTTGGTCGAAGATATTTATTCTGCTCATATTGCTAATTTGTTTCTCTTGATCATGGATTTTATTGGAACAAAATTCTAGAATCAGTGGCAGTGGCAGTGTGACACTACCATATTTTTTGCTTCTGTCTGTACTGTGTTAAATTTTCATCTTTGGGTGCATTGGGGGTGAGGATGAGGAGTAGGAATTCAGAATTGGATTTGATAATTATGGAGTACTAATTTAGTGACAGCCTTTTCGCAACCAAGTATACAGATTGTGATGCTTATTGGTCTATATTGTACTCAGCTACCAAGTCTTCAAATTACCTCCACAAACACATCTTAGCTTTGCACTTTGCAGTGGACTAGCATGTTATGCTGTGTTGTGTATTTGTTGCTTTGCATTTTGTGTCAGATATATCTTTCTGGATGAAATGTGACAAAAATAATGCAGTGGTCACTGGCAACCTCTCATTTCTCTTATGAGCTTAGAAAAACTTATATGTTGGTTGGTTTCATATAAAAAGTTTGCACTGAAGCAACTAACTCATAATATAGGTTTTGTATGATGGACGAAATATTGTGCTGCTGTTCACTGCTGATCTGACTGTTTTGATTTACTATATAGGTTTTGTATTATGGAGGATCATGATGCTTCAGGTGCAGATAAGACAAAGAAGCGAACTCGAGGACCAACTACTTTAAAGAAGGACGAGGATAAAGGTCTATTTCTTCTAAAGTGGGATAAATCTGGTTTTCCAACAGGGAAGTATGCTACTAAATTTGCAAGCTATTGTGGTAAGAAGGTTCGATGTCAAGTGAACATTAACTTTGATGACTGGGATAAAGATGTAGAAGTTGGTCTTAAAGATTTGCTATGGCGAGATATTTCGGTAAGAATATCAGCCTCTTAACTATATATACATGGAAATTGTTGAATTGTATACTGTTAGTATGCCTTGCATAAGACTTCGTATGATGATTGTTAGTATGCTTTTAACTACAGGCAAAGTTTTTAGTAGATGAGACGCACAAGAAGGATGTACTAATGTCTTGTGGGGAAAAGTGGAGAAATTTCAAGTGTAAATTGACTAGGAATTACATTCGAAATAAACATTCAAAATATGAGTCCCCGGCAGATTGTTATAGTTTCATTGATCCTGCTGATTGGGTGAAATTTAAAGCTAACCGAGAGTCAGATGAATTTAAGGTGATAATTGACATACTTATTTAATTTCTTTTGTAGGTAATCATTATCATTCGAAATACTTCTAGTGTTTTTATTTTCTGTCAATGTAGGAGAAGAGTAAAAAAGCCGTCGAAAGTATAAAGCAATATGAGCATCCTCATGTGATGGGTAGACGAGGATACAATCAAAGGATTCCTGAGTGGATGGCTGGTTCTTCAAATTCTGATGATGTTACTGATCGTAGTTGGTATTGGATAAAGGGAAGGAGTAAGTCGTCAGACGGGGAAATTACAAATGATCAGACTCAGAAAGTTCAAGATGAAATGGTACGTTGTTGCTATTGCTTTACTTATGTGATTTTATGCTTACCCGCCTCACTTTCTCTCCACCACCATCGCAAACCACCACATTGTCTTTGTTCTCCAGCTTCTGCTTTGTGGCAACTCCCTTTGGAATGTGCTGCAAAATTACCAGTATGCTTAATAAATAATCACAGTTAGTAAACAACATTATTATCAAAAGACTAAGGTGCAAAAACTCATCCCCTGGAATTGATGCTAAATTGGTTTCTGTAATGCTTGCTTATTCCCCTTAGTTTCTGGTACATAACCAATGCTTGCGCATTTATATCGTTCTATATCTAAAGAATGCAATCTACTGACTGACTTTATGGTTGTTGGAGGTTTTAAAACTGGAATGTCTGAGAATTCTAAACCCGTCTTGGTCAAACTGTGGGACAAGATCTACAAACTCATTATTGCCCAATGTCTCTAGGTAATCAGTCTTCTTTAGCAATATATTGGGAAATTTTTCCTTTACTGACCATTCACAGTCATAGTCGTGGTAAGATAAGATACCACTAAATGTATGGTCAGTATCAACAGATAGAAAATCATCCCCAAAACATATTTTGAATTTACCTAAATTACTGATCAATTGTTCATCAACCCTTCTGTTACTGCTATTTTTGTTTCAAATGCATTCAAGTACGGCAACTTATAATTCTCAGTAGCAACAACTTCTTCATATTCAGATTTTGTTTTGAACAGCGGCTGCTTGTCAGTATACGGCAACTTCTTCATATTCAGATTCTGTTACTTATAATGCATTCAAGTACGTCAGCTTCTTCATATTCAGAGTTTATTTAAGATGTTAGCGGGAATCAGTGGTAACTTGTTACTAGATGTGCATCTATTCACCAACACAGCTGCCCCCTGTGCATCCTACTACACTACTTCTCCGTAACAGCAGCCTAGATCCCTGTCATTGGATCTTACTTATTAGATTGTCGTCTTTTATATAGGTTGAATGGCGAAAGAAGGTGAAGTCAGGAGAGTTTATTCCTGACAGGTATGATGATGTCTTGTGTCGTAGTCTAAAAAATAAGGAGTATTCTGGTCGAGTGAGAGGTTTTCCTAGCGGAGTGACTATCAAGGATTTGTTTGGTACAAAAGATCGAACTTATAAAAGGGCGGCCGTGGGGATTTCTGATCAAGATGTAGCTGAAATAGCGGCAAGAGTACGGGAAGATACTTTAAAGTCCTTAGAATCTATAATCCAACAACAAGTACGACAAGAGGCTATGGGTTTGTTGAAGCAAATGGGATTACCAGTACCGGAAGATATGGAGGAATTCCATAGTAGTTGTCAATCGACGAATCCGGAGAAAAGCATAGGGGGGAGCAATCAAAGACAACCAAACCCAAATCCTACCGAAATTAAGGTTTGTAAGCGTAGTTGTTTATCAAACATTATTTATTTTTTTTGGTAAAAGGTAAGGTATATATATATATATATATATATATATAATATATATATCAAAAAACTGTCTCAACTGTACATACTAGCAAAAAGGCCATTACAAGCAATTATGTTGTCTAAGCCAAAGAAAGTGTCTGCCTGCCTATTATGTTTTGGGAATCATCACTTCCATCTCATGCTTACTGTGGTTTCTGCCAATCATAGCAATTCTTGATGGCCAGACCACCCTCCTCCTTTGGCAGACAAATGGTGTCCCAAGATACCAAAGGAGGTTTCACATTATTGTTTATTTTATTATTAGCACTTTATCTTTATTATATTGACTACTGCTAGGCCAATAACTTTATCATCAACACAATATTTCTGATATTGTAGGAGCCAACTAAGTGTCATATAGCTTGCATTCATGATGGAAAGACTTTCAACGTTGCCATAGGTACAGTTTACCCATCGGAAGAAGCCAATCAACTCATTCATGGTAGACCGCTAATAATGGGTAATGCAAGGGTTTCTGTTGATAAAATTTTGGAAGGTACTGCTGATACGTGTCGTTTAGCGTATACAAATTAATAAATTAAAACCTTACTCTTATCTAAGTTTCATATTAAATTTAGGCAGTATAGCACAAGTAAGGGTCGATCCCACGGAGAGATTAGTTATTCAAGTCAATCAGTGAATAAAATTAAACACTTATGCCTTATGTTAAAGGCTAGCTCAATTCAAACATACACGAATAGGGGGGGAAATTGTCTTGTGATTGATGTACTAATCTAATGTAACTAAGCAAAAAAAAGATAAAATACGTGAACACAAAATACTCACACAATTCCAAACTAGTACGACTAATCCAACTGATATCGTTTAATCTCGAAATAAATAATAGGTTAACTGCGAGATTTGAGATAACTAAAATCCCCTATATTCTCTTAGATTACAACCGACCTGAACTAAGCCTAGACCGATTCTTAGCTAACCAATCAATGTAAGTTTATCACGCCTTACTAAAGACCGGATTAGTCGCATTATTGAACGAAGAATATTTCATTAACCCTCTTAATCCCTAAGGGCGTCACTACCTAGAGACGAAGAGCCTAAGTTTTAACCCTAATTTAAACTAATCCCAATTCGCAGGGACTAATTTGAATTAGTCGCCACTAGTATTACGTAAGTTGAACTAAGCCTAACTTACACAATTGGCATACGAGACAATCAAAACCACAATAAGATAACAAATTATGAGAAAGATTGAATCTTGACAATAAAACAGTAAAACATAAATATCAATTACTCAAAATTAATTGTATAACAATTATCAGTTCAATGACTAGATTATAAAACAGATTCAAACAATAAACTAGATACAAGAGTAGTAAAGAGAACTTATTTTGTAGCCCGGAATCCGTCGCACAACCTTCGGATATCACACCTCTAATTGAACAAGAATCCGCCCTTACACCACCGTGTACTAAGACTACGCTGGTATACCGTCTCTTCACCTTTCTCGTCTCTTAGTTTGCTTGAATACGCCTCACTTTATTGCTCAATTGCTGGAATTTCGTGGTATATCTTTAATTTTCTGGATGAAAGTATAGGTATTTATACTGCTCAATTTCAGTGTTTGTGGTTCATTCGGAATCAATCGTACAACAATACGATAAAAATTGGGATTAAAATATAGAAGGAAGTTGAATTTGAGTCGGAATGGAGTTCCATCTCGAATTGGCTTCTCGCTGCTTCTCTGCGCATTCTTTCCCAATTCCTTCTTTTGTTTAATATAATTATTGTTGCTGTTGACTTGTTTTGTCAAAACAAACACTACACTACACCAAATCCTCGTATAATTCTTGGTCCACAAATTCCTGGGCTTTCTTTCGTTTCGGGCTCGGCTTGCACGTCTTGTTCGTTAATTACTCGGCCCATATAAATCTCGACTCGTGTCTTGTGTGTTAATCCAGTAAGCACATCATTTGGGTCCATTCTCTTCCGTCTTATAATCTGTTATATCAAAATATACTAATTAAGCGCATTTATTTACAAAGTAATAATATTGGTAATAAAATACCAATATTACAAATATATAATAATATAGTTCAAATAATGTGAAAGACGACCATAAAAATAGATAGTTAAGGGGTATAAACATAAGTAAATATCGTCTTATCAACTGCCCCACTTCCTTTTCTTACGCAATATCTTGAGCGTGTAGGTGAAGCAATTGGAAGTTTTGTTCAGTGGCCGAAGGAGCTGATCATTGTTGGGGAGGTAAAATTACTTTAAATAAGTACACTTACATGCACTTTTTAAGTAGTTAAATTCTGATATATCGATTAGTAGCAGAAAATTGGAGCTGCAACGTTTTGGGTAACAGGCAACTTTCTCCTTATTTATTAATAGCAACATTTTTTCAAATATATAGGAGTCTCCTAGTGGTAAACTATCGGTCACTAATAAGGGAAAACAAGGCTCCAGAAGTTCAAGCATCAAATCACCAATCAAGGCCAAGGTTAACTTTGACGAGCATAAATTAAATATGAGTGTAGAATGTCAAAAATTATACGATTGCCTAGCCTTAATGCGGCCAGAGACAAAGAGGTGTTTCAAGTCATACTCCCGTCGAAGATATTCCATTCGAAGGAGGATAAAAGTTTGTTTGTCACCGAAGAAGATATTATGCAACTTTTTCGAATGACATTTTTAAACATGACATGTATTCAAGTGTGGATGCTGTGAGTTATCTGCAATTTTTGTATATGATATACTTTGTTACACGTGTTGGTATTTAAATATCTAATAAGTTGTTTTTGTGTGCAAGGTTTTTACAAAAGCTTTGTAAAGAGCTTAATCATGAAGAAGGAGGGATGTCCGGTGTGGGATTTTTGTGTCCAACTATCATGTCTCAAATATCTCAAATAGGAACAAATAAAAAAGTAAATGATGAAGTGATGAATTATGTGGAGTGCAGCTTGCTTAGGATGGGTGGTGTTCGTATCGTATTCGCTACAATTTGCCAAGGGTAAGTCGTCTCATCTTTAATAATCTTGGCAGCAAGCTGATTTATTTATATACTTTGTGCAAAGCTGATGGTGTGAGTAATTTGAAATGAATGCAGTAAGGATGGGTGGAGTATGAATTATGTTTTGTTGTTTTTGTTTTTAAGTAAGGATTCGATGGGATGGTGTGAGTAATTTGAAATGAATGCAGTAGTCTCTATACCAACATTCTTAAGTAGCATGAAATGGTTTACAAGGGAGATCAATGTCCAGCCGTGTTGGTATACCAACAGGTTAGCCATAAAAATTGAAGTAGTCTCTATATTATTGTTAACATGGAAAATAACTAACCTGTCCATTATCTAGAGTTCACCAGCTTGCTCAAAAGAGAGATGTGTTATACCCGCCCCTTTTGGAACTGCTACCTACTACCTTCTTCATTCAAATTCCCAAAAGTACCTCAACACCCTCCTTTTAATTAATTATGTTGTCCGTTTTTTGTATTTATTGGACAGAGATCATTGGTTTCTTGCAATTATTTGTCCGTTGACTCATGAGGCTTTTTTTTTGTGATCCAAAGACAACGTCAAAGCGAGACATCTCTTTTAAGCATTTAATACAAATGTGAGTTTTTCATATTATATATCTTAGTGAAAAACAACTGCACTTTGATTATTTCAAGTGATACTATATACTTATTTTAATATCTTGTTCTTTCGAGACGCAGAGCATTTCGATCTTTTAGGGCTCAGGCTGGTTCCACATTAAAATCTGGCTTGTCAATGAAATGGAGTAACATTGTTGTAAGACACTTTAATTTCTTTGAAATATTAGCGTTTTCCGTAATTTTCTTATATTAGGTCGACTTCACATATGCACTGATTTTACTTACTAATGCATGGTTTTGTTTAATTTTTGTATATGTGTGTAGTGTCATCAACAGGAAACTGGAAGCACAGATTGTGGCTCCTACGTGATGCGGTACATGTTAGATGTAGTGAGAGACTATCAGAACATTAAAGATCGTAAGAAGGTATTTTTCATTATATTCTATCATTTTGCTTTTATAAACGAGCTAGAAGCGCGTTGTAGATTCGGGATAGGGATATAGATATGCCAGGTATTATATAGATAGCCTGATGAGTTAGGATTGAAAGCCCTGACTATATATAATAGCTTCTAAAAATCAGGCTTCTAAAATTGTTGGGTACATGTTTTACTGCTGCTGTTTGATTATTGTATGCCAGTGTTACTGTTGCAATTTTTATCATAATTGGATTACCAGCCACTTTGCTATTATTGTGACTTGATGGCTGGAATAGAAAAATCAGTTTGTTTAATGTATATACTTTGATTTCTTTTGTAGTGGTTTGGATCGAAAGATGCATATACAATTGAAGAGATCGACGAGGTTCGAGACTTATGGGCTACTTACTTTATGGACAATCTTCATTAAATTAGTAATTAATTTGCTAGATTTTGGTATAAAAATCATTATTGGTTTTGTTATGAAATCGGGATCGTAGTGGATATAATAATGAAACAAGTTATTAGTTCTTGAAGTGTATGGTAATATTATTGAAGTTGTAGCAGATGATAATATGTACGCAACATCATGATAATATAATATATCATTGCTTTTCAGTTCTGACTTATGGCTACTTACCTGGCAAATTTTATATACGGTTACTGTTGTTATAATACACCCGGGTGTATTTAAAAAAAAAATACTATTACTTATACCTACGGTTGTTACTTATATATAAGCCGTAGCCTTTAGTATACATAAGGCAACGGTTTATATTAGTAACCGTTGCCTTTAATATACATATGGCAACGGTTGTTAATAGTGACCGTTGCCTTTGGTGCACATATGGCAACGGTTGTTGTTAATAACCATTGCCAAATAAATGTCACTTTTGGCAACAGTTGTTATTAGCAACCGTTGCCAAAAAGTACTTTTGGCAACGGTTAATAACCATTGCCGTAGGTAATTGTTTAAGGCAACGCCCCGATTTACAACGGTCGAAGAACCGTTGCCAAAAGTACTATTTGACCGTTGCCATATGCACTTTCTGTACTAGTGTCCCCACCACTTCTTCGTGAAGATCACCTTCCCCTTCACGATCAAACCACTTATCGTGCCATTGTAGGCAGTCTTCAATATCTATCCCTTACTCGACCTGATATTGCGTTCACCACCAATCGACTAGCTCAATTTTTACATCACCCCACCACAACTCACTGGACAGCTCTCAAACGACTACTTCGCTACCTCCAAGGATCTCAACACCACAGCATCCAACTACACAAAGTTACCCCGCTCCATCTTCACGCATTCTGTGACGCTGACTTCGGCGGTGACAAAGACAACTATCTCTCAACCACAGGTTATATCACCTATCTCGGACGCAATCCAATCGCTTGGTCCTCCAAAAAACAAAAAGGAGTTGCCCTTTCCACCACAGAAGCTGAATTCTGCGCCATTGCTTCTGTCACCACTGAAACCATATGGCTTCGCAACCTCCTCTCTGAACTACACATTAAACCCACCGACCCACCTGTCATTTTTTGTGACAACATCTCTGCCACTCTCTACGCCAAAAATCCGGTGTTCCACTCTCGTATGAAACACATGGCTCTCTCCTTCCACTACGTCAAAGAACAACTTCAACACGGCCACATTCGTGTCTCTCACATTGCCAGCTCTGACCAACTCGCAGACATTCTCACTAAACCTCTTCACAAGCGCCAATTTCAAGACCTACGAGACAAGCTTGGACTCATCATGAGAACGTCCAACTTGAGGGGGCGTATTAACAATGGATCAAGCCCACAACCAATGTCCACATCAATGCAAATACTTCAAGAGACTCCCAAGCACAAGCAACTACAAACTATACGTACAAAACTAACTTAGCAAAGATAATGTAATTTATTAACCTAGATAATGTAATTTAATAGTATCCTATCCTAGCTAGACTCTTGTACACCTAGTATAAATATTGTAATTCTTCTCACAAGTAATATACAATTCATTCACAACAAATATAATTCTTTACACTTACCATTGAAAATATTGCATATATGCTTTATTTTATTATATTTTTAATAAAAAAATAATTAAAATATGAAAGAAGAGGTAAAGAGGATCCTCTTTGATGTAGGAAAGAAAATAGAAGAAGAGAAGGAGGAGGATGAAGATAGTAGTGGAAAATGAGTTGGATGAAAGAGTAAATGATGTGTCAAAAAGAGATAGGGAGAGAAAAAAAATAGGGAGAGAAAAAAAAAAGAGGATCTTAGCATCATCTTCAATGTACATGCTCTTAGCAGATTGTCATAATGACTAAGCGTTTGATCACGAATCAGTTTATTATGTTTTGCATTAGTGATTTTTCGTTGTTCATTTAATTGGGCATAATCAGTAAGTATAACGTGATAATATATGGACAAAACATAATCGACCTTAGGTTATTTTAAATTGTTAACTGCGTGTGTTAAGTATCGTTATCTTTGTTGCTTCATTTGATTGTTATTGTTAGTGATTTAAATTTATACGCTTCACTTAGGCTGCTAAATAATTGTATGGACTTTTAGTATCGCGTATCGAGTTAGTTGTACTTGAGGGTGATTCCAACCATGACCCATCTCTGGAATTTCTGTTCCATACTAGGTCAGCAGTACAATCGAGGCCACCTGAAATTCCCACGTGCTCCCCTTGTCTTAAACAAGATGTTCCCTATAAAAAAAGGATAATATTCATGTTCATAGATAATCCAATATCTCGAACTCTCTAATCACTTCCTCTTACAACAAAATGTTGGTCAAGAGAATCTCTTCACGAGAGACCCTCAAACCTAAAGTGAGGACAGAGACGAACTTAAGTATAGGAGAAAGTTTTCCCGGAACTCCCAATGCTAGGTTTAATTTGTTCCAAAAAGGAATTGATGAGAAGGTTAATGACCTCACTTCGGACCTAAGAAGCATCGACGTCGGACAAAGCTTAACCCATCATAAAACCACTTATTAGTCTCGTTTAATTTGTATTTATTACGAGTAAATTTTTACCGGAATTAACTGTAATATTAATTAGCTACTATCTTTATTGTGACCTTTAATCAATATTTAATCACCTAACATCTCTATTATTAGTATTTTTACATTTTCCAGCCTCTGAATTGCATTTTTTTGCACTCACTCGTATTCATATGCGTGCTTATGTGATTTATATTCGTAAAATATAAATTCTTATTTGACGTTGGTTTATACTAGAGTTTAAACCATGGCTGATTAGTAGAAGTGCTAATGAACTAACAATATTATGTGCTTGATTAAAGAACTTTTCGATACATACTCTCACCCCTTTCTCAAATCTCATGAATAATTAATAAAATGATCGGATAACATCGAAAATTATTCTAGAATTAAAGTGTCAAGGGAAACAAATCTCCATTTGATGCCTAAATCACATTTGACTTTGTGCCATATCTGGCTTACATTGCTGTTAATCCAAACATTTTTAGATTTTCAAAATAATTTTGCGGAGACTCTTGTAATTGAAAGCTTATTTGATTAATAAATTTCATCAAGTTTAATCGGGCTATACTACACACTCCGGTCTCAAACTTTTGTGAAAAGCCCCAGCCCTCTTTGGCACGGTTTGTGGATAAGACTTAGACTCTGTTTGGTAAAATTGATTGAAAAGATAGCTGAAACCTGAAAAAGGTAGCTGAAAACTGAAAACTAAATGAAACCTAAAAAAGTAAATTAGAAACTGATAAGTTAACTGATTATATAAAAAAAATATTTGACAAACTAACTCAAAATGTAACCGATTTTGATTTTAATAATATAGATTTAAGAGGCAATAAAGTAAAATAAATGCAAAGCAGGTGCCTGAAATCTCAAATGCTACCCTAAGTAGCATTTCATTTCAGGTAGCTAATTTGTTAAATAAGCTACTTGCCAAACGCTTACGAAAAAATAAGGTACCTGAAATTTTGCTCAAATAAGCTATTTTAACCAAATTAAATACCTAAAATGTCTTACCAAACGGGGCCTTAAAAGTTACCGAATGCTCGCATAGGTGACAATGTCCACACAAGCATGAGATACTTTTTCACATTTTTGGTAACAAAAACAAACTTTTCTTGTTCAGCCAATTACCATGGCTGAATACTGAAACAAATCGATCTAAAATAGAAGAATATTCAAGTGAGTATTTATTAGATGTCAACACAACACCTACTATTATACGATTTTATTCCTAATTAAAAAATATATTAACATATTTGAGACTTTACATAAAATAAATAAAGTTAAAGAAAATGATGAAAATATACTTCCTTATGTACTTTTTTTTTAAGGGAAAATATCGTTTCATTAATCAAAAGTCTCATGATACTTACAACATATGTCCAGAATGACAGGACACAAAATGATTAAAATCAAATAAACTATATTGATCAACAGAAAATTTCTAAATTTGATGGACTCATGAGACGCTTCTGCACATCCTCTAACATATTGCCTTCTGTGGCTTTTCAGAAGAGTGTCTCCAAATTTTCTAAAGCATTGACAAGAATTAAGTTTTTTTGACCAAAAAGTTTGTAGCGAGCAATCTGACAGCAGTTTTATCTCCATAGAATCAATAATGAAAGCGCCGATCTTCCACTTAATTCTTGAACCTCTCAAAAAGAGGGGACAATCTCACCACACGATGAGGACAGACTCACCAAAAGGTGAGGACAAAACTCACACAAAGGTGAGAACAAACTCACGCCAAGGTGAGAACAAATCTACAATAAAGGGGAGGCAAAAAGTTATTAGCGTAAAAAAATAAACAAAACAAAACGGAAAATTTGGGGCTTACCTCCACCGAAAAAGGTAGACGACAGCCCCCAAGATGTTGAATTAGGGTGCTCGTGTGGAACAAATATGTTTGAAAAATCTTTTTAACCGCTTTTTCAGAGTCAATTAAGCTTAAAATTCGAGTCAAACAAATCTTATCTATATTAATACAGAAACATTTACTGCATCCACATTAAACCACGTTATTAATCAACAGTACAATTTTTTATTTTTTTTGCATTTTTTCTTTGGTGGGCCAGTCTTTGAAACCCCCACAACATTATTCAGTTTTTTTACGATTACTTTCTCGACATTTAACCGTCTTTTATATTTTTTTCTTAAATTTTTACGTCTATAATCTTTTTTTGAAAAAATAATTGTTCTATAAATAAATATAATAACAATATTGTTAAAAATCACAAATTTAGAGGAAAAAAATAACATTATCGTCTAAATTCTTTAAAACTCAATGTTTAATCACTCTAAAAATAAAATATAACCACATATTCATATGAACTAAAAGTATAAAATGGCTCTAAAATATCCCGTATAAAAAAAGTTTTATCTAAATCAAATTTTATGATGACAATTAAAAAACAAAGAAAAACACGTAATTAATCGATCTTATTTAATTTAGGTATTAAAATATTTTAAATAAAAAGTGTTTTTAAATTAATTTTATGTAAAAGGAAAAAATTGGACCAAAATTTCAAGATGGTAATGTGGTACACTGGAAATACAAATAAATACTCTGTTAGTTAGCGTATATATCTCGAAAATACCGGACTTTCGTATGAAGAAAAATAAAATAAAAAAACTCAAAAAACCTTAATTAAAACACTAAAATAAATAAGCGGGGTTAGATATGGTGGACTTCTTACATTGTTATCCAGCTCTACACATAACTAATAAACGAAGTACAAATAATATTAATTCGTATCACATATTCATATTGAAAGTAGTTATTTTATTCTATCTTACAACATTTTCATAATGCAACACATATAACTATAACCAAGAAATAAATAACATTACATAATACTTCGTATAAAAGTTAATATGTGAATTTATTTAACATTTGGATATATCAATGTTTTAAAATATATAAACCCGCACAATTTGAACGAGAATAAAACATTTTTTATAGAAATAATATACATGTTTAATTAAATTAGTTGACAATAAGTTCAATAATAAACCCGTGCAAATTGCACGGGAGTAAAACTAGTTTACCATATATTAAAATATTCTTCAATCGATATTTAACAAGTATGCACTGTGGTTTATTACAATGAAATTTAAAAGTATCGTATTACTTTGAATTGAGACCTCGTCATATACACCTCGATTGTCCGTCTTAAGGCAGACTAACCGTATATTATATGACACCCTCCAAGTGAATTGATTGATTATCTAGGTGGTGAGGATAGTCTGACATGCATATACACAAGTCTGAAGCAATTAAACCAGATTTTTGAAACAAAAAAGAACATCACACGATCGGCCTTAGTAATAACTCCAAAATAGTAAAATTGTGAAACAGAACCCAATCCAAACAAACAAATTTCTCTTTATTAAAAATGTAATGTCCCAATTCCTTACTTTGGGACTCCAATGTTTGCTTTTAAATTAATCTAAGGACAAAGACCGCCCTTATTTTTGCACTTTTCCTTGGTTTTTAATTCTATGTTGTTTTCAAATTTCAAGATGTATGTGTCTTTTAATTTAATTCCAAGTTTTGTCGCACTGGAAAATACAAATCATAAAATATATAATAATTATATTAATTATTACCCGTTGAAAATTTAAGATTAAAAATATCGATCTATTTTTTTTAGATGAACTGAACATAAATTAAAGAATTATCTAACATCTTTTCAAAGATATCAAAAATAGAACAATTATCTAGACAAATCAGTAGTGCATAATAGTTAAGAAATCATTTTTCATACCTATTAGGTATTTTTTTTTATAACTTTCTATATTTTCTTCCCATATTCTTTTTACTAAAAAAAAATAAACAATACAGTTTAGACCATATAAAACACACTACCCCACATATTATTGAATTTGGACCACACAAATCAATCCAAAAGAAAATATGTAAGAAAAATCGAATAACTAAATAGGGAAATAAGGAAGAAAATATGAAATAGGAGGGAGTATGTATAATATAAAAACTTGGATCACCCTTGCCACTTCCTACTTGTACTAGACACTTAAATAGTTGAAGAGTGTGTTGTGAACATTATACATCTGCTATTTCATTTTTGTTTACATCTCTTTCTTTCTCTATAGATTTCATATTGCAAAAAAATGTCTTGTTCACCCTTCATCACCAACTCCTCTTCATCTTCTTTACTTCTCTTCAATCCCAGAAACACAAAGCATGCAAAAATCCAATCAAGTAAGTTAAACTTAATTATATCTAAGAGTAATCTTGCATGTATGTTAAATAGGATTAGTTATCAATAATTGAGATATATTTCCAATTACCAAGTGTAATAAATAAGAATAATACAATTGTTTTTGGTTCTGTATTTTGATCATAAATAATAATAATAATAATAATAATAATAATAATAATAGGCAAAATTAATGACATGCATAGATACGTATATGTTTTTGGGATGATATAAAGTGAGTGCATGTAAATAGTGTGTTCATATTCATCATCACTTTTTTCTCCATTTGTAAACAGGTTTTTGGGCAGCCAACCAAACTTACAATCATCAACTTCGTTTTAGATGCGATGCTCTCTCCAAACATACTTCAACAGGTGTTTGTTTTTTTCTTAGGTTGATTTTTATGGTTCGCACCGTAAGAAAGTTCACACGCATCTTGATTAAATATATATGTATCCCTACTATATCATCATTTTTTCTTTTTCTAATAGAAATCGTACTCCCTCCATCTCAGTCAGTTATCAGTAGTTATACTTTGATTTTCCCTCACTAAATAAAGCAAACGTAAATTATTTACCAGAACAGATAGAATATTGATGCATGTAGGTTTCGAACCTCCTTGATCAATCCGGATATTAAAATCGAAATTTTAATGTTTTTCCCATGCAATGGAAGAATAATAATTTACACGAGGGAGTTTTGAACCAGGTTATAATGAATTATTTTTTCGATTCGAAATTTAAAACTAATTTATTCCCTATTATTTATTTATTATTTTCTGATTATTCGCAAATGTACAATAAACACATACTACAAGGGACAATAATCTTGTGATAAAATCAAATCTTGAAAAAGAATAAAAATGTGTATAGTAGAATACAAGTTGTCGTTTATGAGTTAGATGTCAATTTTATTTAGAGTAAAAATGTAGGGGTGAAATAATTGTTGATTAGAAAGAAACCAGAATCCTCTTTGTCGGGTGATTTTAAGAATGAAATAAACAATCAACAGGAAACAGATAGGGTAAAAAAGTAAAGGGTGGCATTCATCACAAATCGGCCATCTTTTTAACTAAAGAATTGACATGATATAAAGAATTTAAATCATTAAAAAGTTGAATATGTCTTTCAATACGGATATATCCGTCTTAAAAATGAAACAAGTCAAAGATTACCCCATCTGTATAGATAGGTAAAACATTTTGACAATCTTAATGCTCTCTTGTTTAAGATGGGTATACTCGTATTAAATGAGAATTTGTGAAAATGTAATTTAATAGTTTTCTCTTTTATGCTGCTGTGCATGTACCTTTTTTACCCTTGATTTAATGGTATGGTTTAACTGACATTGCTTTCCTTGGTTGGGGTAGACTTGTCTGCTAATTATAAAGAGCTTCTTCAAGATGATCTTTTACTAAGAAGGAAGAAACAAGAGATCGTGGATGATGACGAAGAAAGCCTAGCCTTTCAGGTATATTTGTCATCAGTGTTAAATTTCCGTGGCTTAGAGACGTAGAGTTTAACATTATAACTTATGTATGTGTGTTGACCGGTGTGACATTGCGATTCATGTTGTGCTAAATATGTTGCCAAGGGATATTTATGCACGGACAATGTTAGGGCAGTAGGGCACCACCCGTGGTGGAGTTAAGAGGCTAATTGTTTGTCCAGTTTATAGATAATTTTTTTAAAGTTCTTAGTTAAAATTTTGAACTTTTTTCATGGACGATCCCTTATAACATTATTATCTGTTTGTCTTGTTAATGTGTTTTTTTGTTTTCATTTAACCATTCAACAAATTGAGAGATTAATTAACGAATAACAACCCCGTTCATTTTTTTTCAAGCGGGTCCTATTTCATAGTCGTATCATCATAAGATCGCCTTATATGATAATTCGAGTTATTGTAGCAAATACCCAAGTAGTTTTTGTTTTATCTTTCTATTAGTTGGGATAATATAAATTTGGAATCCTCCACAAATTTAGGAATAGGATTTTGTTGATGAAATGAATCTATGTTGGTATTTATGGAAGAAAATGATGAAAGATCACACTATTAGTAGAAATGTATTTGGATTGGATAAATGAATTGTTTTATACTCACTGTATCTTTCCAACATTTCCAACATTCATTGAGACATACATTGGCCATATTTGGAAATCACAAACTCATCAGAGTTATCACCAATATTTGACAATATTTGTGCACAAATAGGACTATATACATCCAGATGTATGTGAACCCCGTACATCTAATACAAATCTAATTGAACTTATATGTTATTTTTTTGAGCTTTTAACGACTTTTTCTTGCACTATAATTTTTTTGTTAAAATTAAAATCTTTGGGTTTTATATGTATTATTTTTGAGTATGAATATAATGTTTTGATTTACAATTTTTTATAAAGATGCTCAGATTTTTTTCAATAAAACTCGTAAAATATATGTATAAGCTCAAATTTTTTGTTATAAAGCTTGAAATTTATACTACCAGATGTATACATCTGGTTGTATAATCCTCTAATTGCTATTTGTGGAAGGTGATCGATCACAAAGGATACTAATTCCAAGTAATTTTAAAACAGTTGGGAATATTTTATAAATCTTTCAACATTTAGTCTATTTATGAAAGACACGCATTAAAAAACCTTTTTATTAATAATTTTACATACATAAATAATAAAATAATTATTTTGGTGACGACATAAAGAGGTCAGTGGTCTGCCCTGACATTGGAATGGGTAAAGCCTACCCTTCCCATAAAATTTTTCGTACCAAAAAAAAAATCAAGGTCATTATTTTTTCCAATAGACTTTTGATGTATTAATTGTATGTCGTTTGAGAATATTTTTTGTACACTTGATTTCTAGTGGCGGATGATATAATACTTACCTTTCAACAAAAAAAAATATGTTTACATTTTTATGTATGTGATGAATTTTGAAAAATGTAAATTAAACAATCTTTTTGAAATTAAGAAAAGTTGTTTTCTATCAATTGTAGCGCGTATCTTTTGACACAAACTTATCGACATCTAACGAACTTAACCATCCTGTAAATAACAGGAATCTACATCTAGTGAGACAAGTGAACTTGTGGAACGAATACGATCAATGCTGAAATCAATGGACGATGGTGAAATTACGGTGTCACCATACGACACGGCATGGGTTGCAATGGTAAAAGATAGCAATGGAGGGCCTCAATTTCCAACAAGCTTAGAGTGGATTGTTGATAATCAACTAGAAGATGGGTCATGGGGAGATAACTTCATCTTTTCAGCTCATGATAGGCTAATTAACACATTAGCTTGCTTAATTGCTCTTACATCTTGGGGTGTTTATCCTCAAAAGTGCCAACAAGGTATAATTTACTTACTATTATATTGCCCCATCATATGTTCTGTTCTTTTTTTTTTCAAAGTTAACGGTTTTTCCAACTTGTGCCTCGGAGGCATAACTTACTAACCTAAATGTGGTAAGATTCACAAGATATTCTCGTTAGTTATGGTAAAAATGAGTTTATGCTTAACTTTGACATTTAGGTTATTAGCGTTAGCTGTGCAATGGAATGCTAGCTCATCTAAATTTGATTAGAGCAATAATAATAACTAATAATGTCATACACTCAATTAAAGCTAATAATTTATAATTGTAGTCTCAATATTGGTTCGAAGATGTTATTCTGATTTACAAAAATGAGCTTTTGATATTGAAGACTTCTGTATTTCCGATCCATTGTTGAACTAGTTGATCGCTTTTGTATTATTTTATAGCGATTCTACAAAAAATTATTTGCAAACTAACGCCGCTGTTTGTATAGCAATGACGTTCCTGAAGGAAAACATGTGCAAGTTAGAAGATGAAAAAGAGGAACACATGCCAATCGGATTTGAAGTTGCATTTCCTGCCTTAATCGAGATTGGTCGAGCCCATGGAATTGAAATCGATCAAGACGGTTCACCCGCCTTACGTGAAATATATGCCCAAAGAAACCTAAAGCTCACAAGGTAATAACTAGTTCTAACTTAGTTAATCAAGTTCCAACATTTATTATGTCAAATGGAGATGAAGTCCATTATTATAAGTGGATAATGTGAATGAAAAGTTAAGCTCAACTTTTTCCTAACAAAATCTTTTAAGGACTAGTAGTAAAGTATAAGGCCCCAATGCATGTGGTGATGTGTCCTCACTTGAGTGCAATAATTACCAAAAATCTTCACAAGTTATACTATAAGACCGTCGTATGATACGATCACTTTATGGTAAACAGTGACCGCTCACCACGATATATTATTATTAGAAAATGAACATATTATTAGGCGGTCACTCTTTAATATTTATAATATAGTTACTCTTTATCATAAAATGGTTATTTTTTGTTTGTCGCACCAATTGCATGTGGTGATGTGTCCTGACTCGAGTGCAATAATTACGTAAAATCTTTGGTAGGATACCCAAAGAAATCTTGCACAGAATGCCTACAACGTTGCTTCATAGCTTGGAAGGAATGGCAGGGCTTGATTGGGAAAAGCTTCTCAAGTTGCAAAGCCAAGATGGTTCCTTTTTGTTCTCCCCTTCCTCAACTGCCTATGCACTCATGCACACCAAGGATCCCAATTGTTTTCGATACTTGGACAATGCTGTTCGAAAGTTCAACGGTGGAGGTAAAGCTACATACATTCAATCACATCCCGACAAAATATGTAGAATAATGTATTTTTATATGAACTTCAAATAATAATGTTAGTATCTATTCCGGAGTAAAGAGTACATTACATTAATATTATTGCGATGGTAATGGCTCATTGTCATCCGTATATACTAGCTTAGTCGACACTAATGTTGTTTCACCAATCACCATCGAATCACATTGCATCATTTCTATACGATGGCACTAAAATGGTAGGACATAATTCGTGATATTTTTGTTGTCAGTTCCTAACGTGTACCCGGTGGACTTGTTCGAGCATATATGGGTTGTTGATCGTCTACAACGGCTTGGAATATCTCGGCTTTTCCAAACAGAAATTAAGGAATGTATGAGCTACATTAATAGGTATTTTATATATCTAATTTTGTTACTTATTCGCACTTCTATTAATTAACACTTTGTGTGTCCAAATGGTTTACAAAGACAGATAAATCTAGTAAGAACACTTTATGATCAGTCTACCACACTATGGCACGTCTTGCATTGGCATCAAAAGTAGATTTTATCATTTGTAAATAAATAATTGTAAAACTTTATAATCAAATCATTTTATAATTATTTGAGGTCCCAACCAAGTGAAAGTATTATAACAAGAATAAAATGCAAACTATTATTCACTATCTAGACCTAATAAAATTGAGTTAATTAACATGCATGCATCCCGAACGACTAACCGAATTGAATCTCATCCTACCCGAGCATAAGCATTTATTTCGAATTAACTTGATGCCTTGCCTCAACCCGAATCCAAAGTCACCTAATTAACCCCTTTTATCATTAGATTTGAAGTTTATTATTGCATGCACCAATATGATATTCCGTTTGTCACAACCAATTCTTTATTCGTTATCTAAATTATGTATGAAGAAATGGGATGATGTCGGAGACTTTACCGCAATTCGATGATGTAGTTTAGACGGCATTGAGTTTGGAGTATGATTTATGTTGTTTGCATGCACACGTGTATGATATTAAGTCGTACACTATCTAGCTGCCTAGCCAGAGAATCTAATTTCATAATTCATTCCTCATCATCATCATGAAATACGAATCATCAAAAACTTTAGTTAACAGAGATATTTTCTCAGGTATTGGACAGAGCGTGGAATATGTTGGGCAAGAAATTCTGAGGTACAAGATATTGACGACACCGCTATGGCCTTTCGCCTTCTTAGATCACACGGATACCAGGTTTCTGCAGGTTTATTTCTACCATTCACTTTTCTACAATGCATGTATATCCACATTTCACATTAATTGATCAAACATGTAAGCTAACTACCTCTTTGCGTTTACTCGCTCCTTTTAACGAGACCAGCAACAACCTTAAAATTGCTAAGAATCATCAACATGTCCCGACTCAAGGAAATCTAGAAATAATGGGATTGAAAATAACGCGGCTAATTGTTACTATGACCCTCTTTGGTAATAAACATATTACTCTCCGCATAAGCAATTTGTAAAGTAGATATAAGTCTTTGATAATTAGCAGATTAAGATAAATAAGTTGTTATTGTTTTTTGCAGATTGAAGCATGCAAATCTATTTTAAAATATGCCAACCATGTGGTTATGTTCTACTACCAAACACCAAAATTGGTGTTTTGATTGGTAAAACATGCTAAAAGTCGTAAACATGCCAATTTTTTTTATATACACATCTTTGATATATGTCTATGACAATGAGGCGGTTTCCAAACGATATCGAAAATAGTTTCGTTAACTTTTACTTAATAATGAGAAAAAAGCAAATTTGTTTTTAGTCCATTATACGAGTAAATTCATGTATTAGTTGAGTCGATAATAAGAAGTTAATAATTAAGGAGATGGGTAAATGGTTGGAAGCAGATGTGTTCAAACACTTTGAGAAAGATGGAAAGTTCTTCTGCTTTGCGGGACAGTCAACTCAAGCAGTGACAGGAATGTACAATTTATTAAGAGCATCACAATTGCAATACCCTGGTGAAACAGTACTTGAGGATGCTAGGAATTTCTCCTCCAAATTCTTAAGGGAAAAACGAGCGTCTAATCAACTCTTTGATAAGTGGATCATTACAAAGGACCTACCCGGTGAGGTATGCATTTTTACTTCCTCCTTTCGTTGTACTAAGATGTTCCACCAATCCTTTGCGTTTTTCTTATTTTCTTGCTAGCTCTTGTTAGCTTTCAACATTTTCTTACTTCATTCTCATTTTTTCTGTTGCACATAGGTGTCATATGCATTAGATATTCCATGGTATGCCAGCCTACCTCGTATCGAGACACGGTTCTACATCGAACAATATGGAGGTGAAAACGATATTTGGATTGGAAAGACTCTTTATAGGTATTTTTTTATGATTCTAGTTCATGTATCTCAATAATGACTTCCTTTATTTCTCATTTTTTTATCGAATTGAATAAGAATATTTGATCCGACCATGTAATATTTTATTTCAGGATGCCATTTGTGAACAATAACCACTATCTTGAACTGGCCAAAGCAGACTACAACAACTGCCAAGCTTTGCACAAACTCGAATGGATCAATATACTAAGGTTTTTTTCCTTTCAAAATCCTCACAATAAATATACAATAATACAGGTTTTTACCTTTTATTTATGAGCAACATTTTTATCGCACTTATATCATTTCTAGTGATTCGGCATCCTCGGACTCCTCTATGCTCCTACGATGGGATTGAATAACTTGAATCACTTGGATTTACGGGGCTAAAACTAGTTTATATATATGTAGATAGATTGTCTTATATGCTGATATATATGGATGTTAAACGTAGGTGGTACTCGGACTCTAGTATTGGAGAACATGGAGTGAGCCAGAGTTGCTTATTGATGGCTCACTTTCTTGCGGCAGCAACGTTGTTTGAGCCGGAACAATCAAGAGAGCGGCTTGCATGGGCTAAGACTATTGCCTTACTAGAAGCCATTGATTCGAAGTTCAACAACGAGAAAGTCTCATACGAGGACAAAAGACTTTTTGTTGATGAATTTCGTAATGCCTATATGAATCACGATCACGTAGGGGATGACAGGTACATTTGTACCCCCTTATCTTATTGTCCTCTACTACATAATACGGTTTTTTCCTAATATGAGTAAATCGAAGCAAATAACTAGGAAAGTCATATTGGTATTCATATCGTGACAATTTAGTACTGTAGAGTAAATTATTAATTAGTTCGTTTGTGTGAGACCACTACATCCGATTTCTAGCTATATGCATGCACACAAATAAGTTATGATTATCTAGGGTATGAAATGAGAAACATGATACTCAGTATGATATGTAGGGCAGTTATAACTTATAGGTATGAAACAACATAGAAGAACTTTAGCATAATGTGATTGCATAGCTTATGAATTTGGTTAAAAACTTACAAAACAGGACAAACAAGAACCCTAAAAAGGAAGGACATAGGTTGGTGGGTCTACTTATGAGTACCCTTAACCAGCTCTCATTGGACGCCCTTGTCACACACGGTAGAGATATACGTCACCAACTTTGTCAAGCTGTGAGTCTCCTTTGCCTCCTTCTTTCTATTGCATGTCTCATGTCTTTTTGCATGCATTTACTATCGAATAATTCAACTTCCAATGTCCTACTTTTTATTCTTAGCCACTGCTTTCCTTACATTACTTGTCTTTTTTTTTATTATATTTTATACTACGTGTCACCTAAACCTTGCCAAAAAAACCGAACCTAAAAAATCGATCAAAGATACTCCCTCCGAGTCATAGTAATGGTTCCTTTACCTTTATGCACAAAAAATAAGGAAATGATTTTAAACCACACAAAACACCCTACCCCACACTGAAATGATTTTGGACCACAAAAAAGTTACTAAAAAAGGAAAGAGTAACCATCACTAAACTCGCACAAAAAAGGAAGTAAGAACCATTACTCCGACTCGGAGGGAGTATTTGATTTGATACCCGATCGAACATACGACTCGAACCAAAGTTAAACCAAATTATTTATTATCAAATGATACTTCCACCCCGGTTATATCTGAACCGATTGACTTGATCTAAAACTATTTATTTTATCATCATAACAAGTTTTTTCATCGGAAATAATTCCGAATTACTCCATCTATCCCGGTCAATTGTTGTCCTTTGGTTTTGACACAGACCAAGGAAAGGGGAGGGGTCAATTAATAAATGACAAATGTCAAACCCACCAAATTGGGTGTAAATGATCAAATTATTCATCAAATCTATTCTTTAAATAGAAATGACAATAATTGACTTAGACAATCCAAAATAAAATAGGACAACAAATCAGCATGATAGTATTAGTTTTGATGCATGAGTAAGATGATAAAGAATTGGAGACAATTAAGCAAGTAGAGTATAAACCTACTCCTATTAAGTCGTACCCTTACCCCCTAATCTATCGGAATGATAACTTATAAACTAGTATTCTCACTCGTAAGGCCATAAATCTATTGTTATGAGACAATGTTACGTAGTTCACTTAATTTGACTGATAACTTATAAACTAGTATTCTCACTCGTAAGGCCATAAATCTATTGTTATGAGACAATGTTACGTAGTTCACTTAATTTGACATAAAATTGCGTACATCTAATCCCATTACACATTTACACCCTATCAAAACTGTGTTAATCAACGGAGACCGAGTTGTAGACATCTAATCTATGTTATTATTTACTTTATTTGTTGTATATTCTTTTGGTCGTGTAGGATGTTAATATGTCATGCATGATGTGTAATTCATGTGATTGTTGAATAATAATGTATAGTGGGAGAAATGGCTAAGGACGTGGGAAAAGGAAGATGAAAGACATAAAGGAGAAGCAGAATTGATTGTTGTTACGATACTACTTTGTGGTGAACGACATGTTTCTCAAGACATATTTTCTGATGCACCAACTATTTGTCTCCTTCAAATCACTAATCAAATATATCATCAATTAGCACATCTTCGAAGCCACAACACCACGGTATGCTTTCAACTTCTCTTACTCTTTTGCTTAAACAAAACAGATCGCCCACACTTACTCTAACTAAATCGATTTATCTTGTATCTTCGGTTTTTCTAACGCGTACCCTAAAGATAAACAATAATAACTTAGATTTGGTAAGATTCTTAAGATATTCATATGAGTTATTTATACTTAAATCCTTATAGTTGTAACTTGATGCTTGATCCCACTAAAAATTCTTAAGGAATAGAACGACATTGTTGATTAATCACCAAACATACACTCATTTTCAAATAGACCTTTGAACAACATAAAGTAACCTTATAATAGTAACGTAAATTGGTTTTTCTAATAATACTAATAAGCTGAACATAGAAAGATTCAAAACATATTCTAATGAGAAATCCAATTATAAACTCACTTTAACCATAGTTGAACGAGAATATATTTTGAATTTTTCTATTTTTGGCTTATTAATGTATTCTCTTAGGACAAACGTTATTTATAACGTATATCTTCAGACACAATACATTGGATAGCAATCCATCTATATGAAATAGTTTGCACCTAAGCTAACACTTGTGATGCTCAAAGGTGCACGGAGGAAGAAGCAATGACGATAAAAAGATAGCGGAATTAGATGAAGACATGCAAAAAGTAACAAAATTAATGCTCTCAAGCTCCTCCGATGGCGTTGACTCTTTGATAAAGCAGACTTGTCTTGCTATCATCACAACTTCCTACTATGCTGCCTATTGTTCTCTGCAGGAGATTGATCATCACATATCTAAAGTTCTATTTCAGAAGGTAGATTAATTAATTTCCCATTTAAAGTCTCAAAATTAATTAGTATACCTCAATTAAGTGCACAAAAAAATGAAGATTGTCGATGAAACATTTAGTTATTGTAGAGCCGAAGAGGGCGATTTTCAAAGAGACGGACTGAAACTCATCATCACATGTAATTAGTCGACTCCACCAGGTTGTATGCTTAAACATATTTGATTTTTATCAAACAAAAATTTGATACATAACTTGACTTTGGTTGCATGGCTTAATTTTATGGCTAATGCATTTAGCCAGATATTAAAGATTAAACGACAATTAATCTTGTGAGGCGTTACTATTATTATTAGTCATTATTGCTCTATTATTACTGATATTATTGCTCCCATTAATATTCGATTTATTACGTTATTGTATTCACACTAGCCATATGTAACTATATAAGCCAACTTTGGCCCATTCAATAAGATCAAGCCTTTCCCTCTTACGATCCTTAACCTGGTATCAGAGCTTTTACAAAACAAACTCCTACCCCTACACCACCATTAACAACGAAACAAAACCCTCACCCTACTCCACCCTTAACCACGAAAATCCTCAATTTCCTTGTCATGCCCGGAGACGACGATACCCCGGCCCCGAAAATCCTCAATTTGGGTTTGTCGATGGCACGAATAAGAAGCCGACCGACTCTACCACTCTCGACAATTGGGAGGTTGTCCACTGTACGCTTGTACAGTGGATTCGCAACATGATCGAACCTGCGCTCTTGCCCACTATACCATATGGCGAGGACACATCAATACTCTGGGCCGATTTGAAGGCTCGTTTTTCTGTTGTTGATGGATCTTTGATTCATAGTCTCAAAACTTAACTCAAAAACTGTGTTCAGACAAAAGGTATGGATGTTACCACTTATTTCGGTAAATTACAATCTTTATGGGATGCCCTTATTGTTCATGAACCGCCATTTTCGTGCAAGTGCGGTGTTTGTAAGTGTGACATTGGGAAGGACGCTGTTCAACGCTTGGACAACGAACGTCTTCATCAATTTTTTATGGGTCTTGATAGCACCTTATATGGTAATATCCGCTCCCAACAATTTCAACTCGACCCCCTTCCTACCCTTAGCCGTGCCTATCATGTGGTTTTACAAGAGGAACGGTTACGGGCAGAAACTGTTCTTCCTGATGTCGCTGATGTCGCAGCCTTTGCTGTCTCTTCCTCTCGGTCCACCGGTGATTGGCGTGTTTTCCGCGACTAAGAACGAGGCGAGCGTCAACGGTTAGTATGTTCTCACTGTGAGATACGTGGGCATGAAGTTGCTAATTATTTTTTCAAAAGTCACCGCTTTCCCGATTGGTGGGGGGATCGACCGCGCACTATCGCCGAATACCAACAATTCAGGGCTTCAAGGCGTACTGGTTCTATTTCTACTTCCACTTCTAATTCTGGCAGAGGGTCTTTCGGTGCTTCCGGCAGCGGTTCCGACTCTCTGGTTCATGCGAATAATGTGAACGTAGGAGTGACAACTCATTCTCTTATTGCTTCCGATCGTCTTAGTGGTATGTACACTTGGATAATAGATACGGGGGCCTCTCATCATGTTTGTGGGGATTTATCGTCTATCTTTGATCAACATTTAATCCCTGACCGAATCGTTGGCTGCCAAATGGTCAGCGTGTTACATCCTCAATCCTGGGTTCTGTTTTTATATATGAGTCCTTAACTCTACGTCATGTGTTATTTGTCCCCTCTCTCAATTGTAATTTAATTTCCGTCTCACAGCTTGCTTTGGATTTTGACTATATTTTTGAATTTACTAAGGATACTTGTGTTATTCCGGACCGTTCTTTGAAGAGGACGATTGGAGTTGGTGAGCTGCGCGACGGACTCTACTGGATTTGTGCTGATGCTAAGACGGTAGTTCATAACGTGAAGACTGATGGCTCTTTGGATGTGTGGCATCAGCGGTTAGGACATCCGTCTGCAAAAGTAGTCAAGAGTATTCCTTTTGCTCGTAATTTTACTTTCAATAAAGAACATGTCTGTGAGGCATGTCATTTTGCTAAACAACACCGTAGTAGTTTTGTTTTGAATGATAAACGCGCTTCTGGTTTATTTGATTTGATACATTGTGATTTATGGGGGCCATACCGTCTTCCCTCTTCCTGTGGTGCTCAATATTTTTTGACCTTAGTCGATGATTTTTCCCGTGCCACCTGGGTCTATTTACTTCTCGACAAAACTGAGGTGTCTGATATGTTTATGAGCTTTATTTCCATGGTTGCATTGAGACCCAATTTTCCAAAAAATTAAAAGTGGTTCGTAGTGATAATGGAACAGAGTTTAATTTCATGGCCAACTATTTTTTCAGAAATGGCATTCTTTTTCAGACTTCTTGTGTTGGCACGCCTCAGCAAAACGGGCGTGTTGAACGCAAGCACCGTCATCTTTTGGAGGTCGCCCGGTCTTAATTTTTCAGTCTCACTTACCACAATCTTTTTGGGGCGAATGTATTCTTACCGCTGCTTACTTAATTAACCGGACCCCTTCTGCTCTATTGAACAACAAAACCCCTTATGAATGCCTTTATGGAGCACCTCCCTCTTATAAAAATCTACGGGTTTTTGGTTGTCTTAGTTTTGCTCATAACCAAAATACTAAGGGGGATAAATTTGCCAAGCGAAGTCGTAAATGTGTTTATCCTCACAACAAAAAGGGTAGAAAATTATACGATCTTGACACGGGTTCCTATTTTGTGTCTCGTGACGTAGTGTTCCATGAGTCCATTTTCCCCATACCTCTTCCGATACCATATCTGATGGCCCACATGACACTCCTTTTTTCTTTCCCTGATATACCTTTTAATGGTACTTCTGAGCCCAATCATTCCCCCCTAGTTACTGGGCCTACTAGTGACAGCCAGCCCAACACTCATTCCCCTTCACCTAGCTCTAATGAGCTCATTTCGTCTGATGGGGGTTTTAGTGCGGATACTGGGCCTACTTCTGAGCCCATTTAGTCTGATGGGGCCTCACAAGATGGGTCCATCCATGATATGGTTTCGACAGGGGTTGATAATACGGAGGAGGTCTCTCTTGGTCGTGGTAAGCGTTCCAAAATTCCGAATTCTAATCTTCGAGACTACGTCTTAGCTACTGCCCAACATCCGTCCAGCTCACTCAACTCCTCCAACTCGTCCTCAGGTACTTCATACTCCTTAGCTCATTACCTTGATTGTCATTCTTTTTCGGCTAAGCATCGTCAATTTATTGCTACTATTACTAGTGGTATTGAACCTCCTTTATTTAAGGAAGCTATTCGTGATCCTAACTGGTGCACAGCTATGCAAACTGAAATTGATGCTCTTGAACGTAATGGTACTTGACAATTGACAGAACTTCCCACTGGCAAGAAGGCTCTTGGGTGTCGTTGGGTCTACAAAATCAAATATAACTCCGACGGCACGGTAGAGCGCTTCAAAGCTCGGCTCGTTGTATTTGGGAATCATCAGGTTGCAGGTATTGACTATTCGGACACTTATGCACCTGTTGTAAAAATGGTCACTGTTCGTACTTTTTTGGCGGTTGCAGCCATTCAAAATTGGGAATTACACCAGATGGACGTGCACAATGCCTTCTTACACGGTGACTTACATGAAGAAGTCTATATGAGGCTTCCGCCGGGTTTTGGCCAAGGAAAGAAAGATAAAGTTTGTCGTCTCAAAAAATCACTATACGGGTTGAAACAGGCACCGCGTTGTTGGTTCGCAAAATTAACTGCTGCGCTTCGTGATTATGGTTTTCGCCAATCCTATTCAGATTATTCCTTATTTTCTTACTCGCACGGGCAGGTTCGTCTATTTATTCTGATTTATGTTGACGATCTGGTAATTGCTGGTAATAACTCTTCCGCTATTGCTCAATTTAAGGCGTATTTGGGAAAGTGTTTTCACATGAAGGATCTTGGGCCGCTCAAATATTTTCTTGGTATTGAGGTGTCACGGCATAAGGATGGCATTTATCTTAATCAGCGTAAGTATGCTCTCGATATTATTTATGAGACGGGTCTTTTAGGCTCCAAGCCGGCTACTACCCCCATTGAGCAACATCACTCCCTTAGTCTTGCTACTGGGCCACTGCTTGAGGACGTTGAGGCCTATCGACGATTAGTTAGTAGACTTGTTTATTTGGCGGTTACTCGGCCTGACTTATCTTACGCTGTTCATATCCTTTCACGTTTTCTTCAACATCCACGGCAAGAGCACCTCACTGCCGCTCTTCGGGTTGTTCGGTATTTGAAGGGTAGTCCGGGGCAAGGTATCCTTTTACGTTCAAACAGTACCTTCGGTATCTCGGGATGGTGCGACTCGGATCACGGCGCAAATCCCCTTAGCCGGCGATCTGTCTCTGGTTGGCACGTTTTTCTTGGTACATCTCCCGTGTCTTGGAAAACTAAGCAGCAAAACACGGTCTCTTTATCTTCCGCTGAAGCAGAATATCGGTCTATGGCCGCAATTTTGTGTGAATTAAAATGGCTTAAAGGTTTGTTACAAACTTTGGATGTCCATGTCTCTCTTCCTATGCAAATTTTTACCGACAGTCACTCAACTTTGGGTCTCGCTCATAACCCTGTTTTTCATGAACGGTCCAAACACATTGAAATTGATTGCCACTTTATTCGGGATGCTATCGTCGATGGTCTGATTAAAGCCGAATACGTTCCGACTCATCTTCAACTGGCTGACATTTATACCAAAGCTCTCGGCGCACCCCAATTTCAAGCTCTTCTCCGCAAGCTGGGCATTCTTGATCTTCATGCTCCAGCTTGAGGGGGGGGGTGTGAGGCGTTACTATTATTATTAGTCATTATTGCTCTATTATTACTGATATTATTGCTCCCATTAATATTCGATTTATTACGTTATTGTATTCACACTAGCCATATGTAACTATATAAGCCAACTTTGGCCCATTCAATAAGATCAAGCCTTTCCCTCTTACGATCCTTAACAAATCTTGACGTAACCACGTTTCTAGGCTGATTGATAATTGAAGGAAATTTCTCATTCTTTCGACAATAAGCATGCTTAAAAATACAGTACTACAAGTAGATAGGTACACGGTACAAGCACAAATGTCACTACTGATAGCATGGGGTTAATTCAGGTTTCCGATCAAATTTCGTTTTCGGGTCGGGAGCCGGTTTGAAAATTTTGGGCCAATTGTGGTTTTGGGTCCTTATTCGGGTGCGTGTCATTCGGGTCGAGTCTGTTTTACCCTGTCTAATAACAACCATAACTTTTCAATTACTTAAACAAGAACCGGATGTGAAAGAATTCCGCCCATTGCCTTCTAAATTTGGGCTGTTAAGCCATTCCTGCTTCATTGTCTCACATGGATCCTGTATCAATCAATAGCCTTCTACCGTTTAGTTAGTATTGATATGGCTACTAGGGGAGCTGTCTGATCCGACCCGATTCCAGTAAACCTAATATGATAGAATTAGAGAATATTGCAAATTGAAATTGATCCAAACCGACCCGCGGACTCGGTGGTCAGTGACTTCGACCGGACCTGACATAAACCCGACTCGGTATTGACGGGAATTCCAGTAAACCTAATATGACATAAATCTAATTTGCTCTTAACCAAGTGGTGTTAGTCCAGTGGTAACTGAGTTAAACCTTAAAGCTTGCAAAAATGCAGGAGTTGAGAGGTCTCAAGTTCGATTACCAGTTGGGGCGATGACCACTTGGCCACTGCAGCTCCCGAAGGGGGTGGCTTACATGGTCCATGTGGTGGTGCGATAATGCATGGGCCCGGGGGGATTAAACCCCTCGTTCCCAAAAAAAAAAAAAAAAAAATCTAATTTGCTCTTAAAATTAAAAGAAAATGAAAGCTATATAGTGTTTGGTTTTGATACATTTGACTTAATAATGGAATAACAAAAATAAATAATGGTAGAAAAACTAATTTTAATAGTTAAAAATAGAAAAAAATGCGATAAAATTGTTGTATTTTACTTTGAAATATTTGTGAGTTTATTTGTATAACAAAGAAAATAAGGGGGAATATTTTAACTGCATTATTTGAACAGAATTACAAAGCTTAAATAGGACTGAAAGTGGAGCAACAATCTCCCTAGTGCACGACTATGAGAGTGCCTGATAACCAGGAACAACTCACCTAACAATTCGCTAAAAAACAGGAAACAGAATATAACTAAGGCCATGACTACATGCTACAACTACTTATTCCTAAATTGTAGGATAGACTTAATTAATGGAATCTTTGAATTATATTCCAATACCTTCCCTTAATTCAAATACTTCGAATTCCAATTCTTCCCATAAACAGGTGATGCTTGGCTTGAAATAGACTCTTGGTAAACAAATCTGCATTCTGATCATTCGTACCACAGAACATTAATTCAACCTTTCCTTCACTGACCAATCCTCTGATGAAATGATGCTGAACCTTAATGTGTTTGGTTCTAGCATGATAAGATGGGTTTTTGGTCATAGCAATGGTTGATTTGTTATCACACCTAGGGCTGTTAATGAGACGAGACAGCTCGCGAGCAACTCGAGATCGGCTAGGTCACGGCTCGATCAAAGCTCGGCTCGTGTGAGCTCGACTCAAGCTCGGACTCGGCTCGAGAGCTTAATGAGTCAAGCCGAGCAAAGGCTGACTCGACTCAAAAAGCTCGCGAGTGGCTCGAACATTTGAGATTACATAAGATATTAATTATATTTTATAAAAAAATATATGCTCATATTTTATAAAAATATTTGATCGTTATTATATCTTTGTAGCATATATATCAAACACCTCGTTGATTTGCTAAATATTTTTACATATAATCTTCAAACTTTGTTATTGAAAATATCGGAAGAAAAAAATAAAAAATAAACAATTTTATATAGGCTTGATTTGGCTCGAGTTTGGCTCGAGCTCGTGTTAAAGCTCGCAAGCTTTGTAACGAGCACATTTTTTTCGAGCTCGGATAAGATCGGCTCGAGCTCGAACTCGACTTTTGGTAATCGAGCACAAGCCGAGCAAGGTTAAGCTCGGGCTCGGCTCGGCTCGTTAACACCCCTAATCACACCACAACACAGTAGCTTGTTTTTGCTCATTCCCCAAGTCAGCCAGTAACTTCCTTAGCCAAATGGCTTGTCTACCAGCTGCACCTGACGCCACATACTCAGCTTCACTTGAGGACATTGCTACTGTTTCCTACTTCTTTGAGCTCCATGTAGTGGCTCTTGACCCATGTGTAAATATAGACCCGGATGTGCTCTTTCTATCATCAAGACTCCCTGCCCAATCACTGTCAGTGTACCCAACCAGACTGAAATTTTTAGAGGGTTCATACCATATCCTTTTCTCAACAGTTCCTGCAACATATCTTAAAACTCTTTTTACAACTCCTAGTTGCTGTTTAGTTGGACTATGTAAGAACCTTGAGATCACACTTACACTATAAGCTATGTCTGGCCTAGTGTGAGTGAGATAATTCAGTTCACCTACCATGCTTCTGAACTGCTTCTCTTCTGCTTTACCAGTGCCATCTTCTTTCTGCAATTTCTCATTTGCATTCATAGGTGTCACAACCACCTCACAGTTCTCCATCCTGAATTTCTTTACCAAATCACTAGCATACTTCCTCTGTGATACTGATATTCCTTCTTCTGTCTGGTTTACTTCTAATCCAAGGAAATATTTAAATTTCCCTAGATTAGTCATCTCGAATTCCTACATCATTGCTTGCTCGAATCCTAATAACATTTCTTCAGATGTACTCACATAGATTATGTCATCCACATAAACACAAACTATTAAAAAATCGGTCTTGGATGCCCTCTTTGTGTACAAAGTTGGCTCATTTTCACTTTCGTCAAAGCCATTCTTTGCAAAGAAGACATCCAGCCTGCTGTACCAAGCCCTAAGGGCCTGTTTCAGCCCATACATAGCATTTTTTTTAGCCTATATACCTTGTGCTCTTCTTCATTCTTTACAAACCCTAGTGACTGCTCCACATACACTTCTTCTTGAAGTTCACCATTCAGAAATGCAGACTTGGCATCAAATTGATATACTATTAATTTGAGTTGAGCAGATAAAGCAAGAATTACTCTGACAGTCTCCAATCTTGCCACTGGTGAGAATGTTTTCTCAAAATCAATTCCCTCCATTTGAGCATACTCCTTTGCCACTAACCTGGCCTTATGCTTTTGTATGCTTCCATCTGTGTTGAACTTGGTTCTGAACACCCACTTCAGTCCAATCACATTTTTATTGATTGGTAAATCAACCAACTCCCAGGTTTTATTTTTTTGAATGCTCCTGATTTCTTCCTCCATTGCAAGCTGCCATTCTCTATGTTTTACAGCTTCATAAAAATGCACTGGTTCTGTGGTCATAAGAGCAAACCCACATGTCTCATAAATTTCTTCCAGAGATTTATCTTCCTCGGTGGTGACTCATCAGAAGAAGATGAGTCTTCTGTTGTTGCTTGCCTCTCTGGTGACGTTGGCGGTGTTACTAGGATATTTTGAGCCACCTCCTCTTGTTGTGATTCAGATCCAAGCTCAAACTTGAGCACCCTTTGACCACCATCTTGCTGTGACCAATCCCAAACTTCATTTTCAGCAAATATTACATTTCTGCTAATTATCACATTTCCATTCACTGGATTATATAGCCTATATGCTTTGGACTGAGTAGCATATCCAATAAATATGCATTTTACTGATTTTTCATCAAGCTTTGTCCTTAGATTGACTAGAGCATACGCTAAACAACCAAACACTCTAAGATGACTTACATTTGGCCTCCTTCTTGTCCAGATTTCATAAGGTGTTCTATTTTGAACAACCTTGGTTGGTGAGATGTTCAAGATATACACAGCTGTTGACACTGGTTCACCCCATAGATCATTTGGGAGTCTCCTTCCCCTCAACATGCTCTTTTAACTACAGTCCTGTTCTTCCTTTTTGCAACACCATTTTGCTTTGGTGTGTATGGGGCAGTCAATTCCCTACTTACACCTTGATTTTCACAAAAAGTAGTGAATTCTTTGGAAGTGAATTCTCCTCCTCTATCTGTCCTAAGACACTTTAGTTTCTTTCCACTTTGAATCTCTACTATTGCTTTGAATTTTTTGAAATAATCTATGGACTCTGATTTGGCCTGCAAGAAGTATACCCAACTCATTCTACTACAATCATCAGTAAATAGCAAAAAATACTTGCTCCCACCTACGGGCTCTGTCTGCATAGGTCCACTAAGATCAGCGTGGACTAATTCTAAACATTCTGCAGCCCTCCAAGCTTTCCCAGTTGGAAATGAACCCTTGGAATGTTTTCCATAAATACACCATTCACACACTCCAAATTCACCAACATGTCCTAAGCCATCTACACCATGTTCTTATTACACAACTGTTTTAAGCTTTGCATATTTAAATGCCCAAGTCTAAGATGCCAAAGCTTTGCTTTATCATCCTCTTTCGCAGCCAAAGCTTTGTTGTCATTTCTTACCAAGTCTAAAGAAAACATCTTATTTTTACCCATAGGTATGGTGACAACTACTTCATTAGTTTTCTTATCCTTAATTTCACAAGAATTATTGTCAAAAATTAAGGAATAACCTGACCCTAGCAACTGTCCTACACTTAATAAGTTATAAGCTACTAGGGGAACATACTGAACTTCATGAAGTAGTTTAGTATTACCTTGCTCAGTTTTGATAGCAACAGTTCATATCCCTTCCACACACAATTGCTTGTCATCTCCAAGCCTTACTTTGCTTTTCTTTGATTCATCTAGATTTTTGAACATGGATTTTGTACTTGACATGTGGTTGGAACATCCACTATCAATGTACCAGACATTGCACGCACTTTCTTGTACTCATTCTCTAGTTAAAAAAAGCCTTTCCTCATTCTCTGCAACATTTGCCTTCTGATCAGACTTCTTCTCATTCTAATCCTTTTCTTTCTGCCAGCAGTTTGCCTCCTTGTGCCCTGCCTTAGTGCAATAGTAGCACTTGATTGTACCTCTTGATGATTGAGAATCCTTGGATTGGATGTTAGACGACTGATATCCTGCCACGTCTTCTTCCTCTAAAACCACCCCTTCCTCTTCCTCTGCCTGAAGATTTTCTTCTGTCAGAGTTACTTTCCTCTCTAGAGTGAAATGCCTTCTCATTTTTCTTTTCTCCTCCTCTTTTCATTCTCTCCTCATGTGACTGCAGTGAGCCCCTTAACTCCTCAAAAGTGTAAGTCTCTAGATCATGTGATTGCTCTATGGCAGCTACAACATGGTCAAATTTTTCTGTAAGACTCCTTAAGACCCTACCAACTACATGTTCGTCATTTGTGATCTTCTCTCCATATGCCCTCATTTGCTGCACCATGCTTGAGATCCTTGACAAATAATCTTGAGCAGATTCTTTGTCACCCATGAGAACCGCTTCAAACTTCCTTCTCAATGACTGTAGTCTCACTACTACAGAAACCCTTAAGGACATCGGTTAATGGACATCAGATTTTGGAAAAATCTGATGTAATTAATTTGCACATCAGTTGATTACAAAAATCTGATGTCCTTATAAAGTAAAGGACATCGGTTTCTATTTCAAACCTATGTCCATAAGTATTGATTTTAATGCACATCAGACTAAATGACAACCCATGTACATTAATTGATCGAGGACATCAGTTATTTAAGTAAGCCGATGTTAATTGTTGTTGTAAAAAACGCGCAAAAAATAAAACAATAACCCTCGCTCAAATAACCCTCGCAAATCATCAGTGTATATCTCACGATACATACAATACCTATCTACTGTTCATCGTCTCTATACATACAATACTACTGTTCATCGTCTCTTCTAAATAAATGTTCATCGACTTCTAGTTCATCGATCAACCTCTAATTCGCTGGCCTACTTGTCGTCGTTCATTATCATTCATCAGTTCGTCCTTCGTTCGTTCATTCAGTTCGTCATTCATCAGTTCATTCCTTCTTCTTATTAGGTAATTTTCCTAGTTAAATTGATTATTTTTCTTAGTTAAATTATTTATTTTTCTGTATTTGTTTTGTTATTTTGATGAATCACGAACTGATGATTGAACGAAATTGGGGGTTTAGGGTTTAAATTGGGGGTTTAATTTGGGGGATTTAGAAGCTAATGCTACTGATTGCGACGTTTTCGCTGTTGATTGAGTCACTCGAGCCTCTTTCCTAGGGAAAAGCCTTGAGCTTTCCTTAACAGTGAAGGGAATGGAAATGCTAAAGAAAGGTGTAGTGTCCTGGACAGAGGTGCAAAGTTCCTTTTTTTTCTTAGGCCTACACAGAAGCCATACGCTTCCCATTTAAATACGTTTTGATTCGAGCGAGGTTGACTCTACTTCACAAGCAATTCTCAATCGATCGGGTTGGTATTTTATCGATTTTTTTCTTAAATCCTTTGTTTTTCCTCATTTGATTTCAATTTATATCCCAATTTAGGTTTTTGTATGATCAGGTTTATGGATTCAACTATTTTATCTATTAGGGCAATTAAGTATTTGGGTTATGCCTTTCAATTAAAGTTGAGTTTAATGGGAGAATGGATTGTTTAGTTGATTTGAGTAAAAGTTAAAGATTATTTTCAGTTCAATTAAGTAGGACTTGAAATCTTGTGAAAACAATAAAACTCCTGCAGCTTTGTATTATATTTTAGTTCGTATAATACTCGTAGGCATTTTGGCTAGAGCATTATTAGCCTTCTGCTCAAATATCCTTTTTTTTAACATGGTAAAAAATATTCTAGGTAGAAACTTCTTTTAGGTTTATCCATTCAGAAGACTCAAGCTATGCTACGCACTCTTTCAAATATATTGACCCTCACGAGGATGTTGTCTCTTTGATCTTTGAAGTGCATCATAACTTGTCTATATGCATACATAGGTCAATTTACAGTCTGTATCATAGCATCAGGTTTTGGTCAGTCTTATTTTCAAGGTGTTATCTTGTCTTATTATTGCTTTGTGATTGTAGTCTGTTTTGTGCATATACGTAGGAACATACTGACAGTTGAATCCTTTTTTTTCATCTGATTGTTATTTTCCATCACACTTCACAGGTAACGAATGTTCAAGCAGCATGCTAGTAGATTAGCTTCTCTTAATGAAAAGTTGATTGACATAAAAGTTGGTGACTTCTGGTAAGGACAAAGAATCGGGGTCTGGATTTTCATATGTTTGTTAATTAATGCACTTGTAATGATCCAGTTTTCTATTTATGCCTGTCTAGTTATGCTAAAGAAGGGCTTCAGCTTGGGCAGCTATTGGGAAATAGATTTACTTGTAAAAGTTGATTCCCCAATGCTGTGACTGTTGGAATTTTGGCAGCGGAATGTTGTGAGACTGATATTCTAACATGGATGATTGTTATTTATATGTTGAATGTGAGTGATTGCGGAGACAATATGGGTGATTTTAGTACAAGCTTTTGGATGGAAAAATTTATTTACATTGTAGAAACAACTGCATTAATATGCCAGTAATCTGATGAGTTAAATTTTTGCAGTACAAGCTCTCCGCGACGCAGCTAGAGTACTAGGAAAGCCTGACTGGAACTGCACTGATGATCCTTGTGAAAAACGTCTGACCTGTTGGTTTTCTGTTAACCAAACGAGGTTAAATTATATGAATCAAGTAAATTGTTCGTGCCTGGATGGCAAGACTCATATTACCAATATGTAAGTTACCTAACTATTATCTAACATCTACCAAAATGTTCGGCTCTAGCTCACAAATGGACCTTTGACTTGAGTATAGAGAATTTGAGATCATTCTTGTACCTATCTTATAGACAGTGGTGAGTGGTGTGTGTCGGAGTGTCAAACACAGCTTTTTGTGAAAATGTTTCTATTTTTCCTAACTTGAAGATTATGTGTTGTGAGCGGAGACACAGCCAAAGTGAACTGTTAAGTGACATATGATCTCGCTTTAGCAAATTATCTTACAACACTTGTGATTGCTTCTTGTTGTGAAATCAGATCCATTCAAGGACAGGATCTTTCAGGGGTCCTTCCAAGATCACTGTCTAAGCTGCCATTTCTTCAGCTTATGTAAGAATAAATGCACAAGTACATATACTAATCATCTTGCTTGATGATAGGGATACAAAGACTATCAAACTGCTGATAACTAGCATTCAATTTTGGCAGTGATCTGTTGAAGAGTCTATTGATATAATATACTCAAGAAGGGGGGGTTGAATTGAGTATGCCTTCTTTTTAAATCTTCTTCGATGTGTGTATGGTTGTATGATGATCTTTGAGTAGAGCAAATAATAAAGAGAGACACAATATGTTTGAAGTGGTTCAGTCTCACACTTTGAGACCTACGTCCACTATTCTCGATTAATAAAATTAGTACCAACTCTGGATTACAATTTTATCAACCCTACTCGTGCGACTTTGATGTTAGTCACAACTCAATCTAGATACCGTTAAATATCTAGCTACGACAAATACCGTTAAATATTTGTCTTACAACGAGTACCGCTAAATACTCAATCTATCTTACGTAAATAAGATAAAGTCTTCAATGTTTTCTTGGTGTCACAATCTTTAATGAATAAGATCAATGCTTGAGCACTTGAATCTTGAATCGGATATGACAATGAAAAGCTCGAACTTGAAGAATATGAACGGCGGTTTTTCTTTCTCGATATGTGTGTATATGTGTTGTATTTTTCGTGTGGTTTAATGTATCATGGTAGTCTATTTATATAGAATATGTATCTAGGTAAATCAAACCCTAGATGATTTAGGAATATTACTTAAACTAGAATACTAGTCTTTTAGTAATACTACCTTAAATCTAATCTTAATATATTTAGGAAAGATTTAATAATATACTATATGTATTATATAAGGAATCAATTTCCTAATTCATATTTAGGAAAGATCTTTATATAATAAACAATTAGTATCCTTATTAAATCAACTTCCTAAACCATGTCAAAGATAATAAAGTATATTACCATAATATAATCTTAGTTTGTTTAGGACATTAAATAAATACATAATATTTATTTAAATAAACCCTATACGATTTATGGTAATGTGGCATATCACACGTTTCCAAAAATCGAAACAACCTTTATCTAGATTATATATATTTGACAATAAAGATCATATAAAAATCCTTAGTTTATTTTAGTAATAAATAATTATCTCATAAGACAATTATTTATTCCTTATTTAACTTAAGGATATTTTATATAATCCTATTAAGATTAACAATTCTATTTATTAAAATAGAATACCAATTTGACACTAATTCTACACGACATAAATTTGGAAACAAACGTTTCAACTCAACCACATATATTCCGATCATTTCTTCATAATATAGAGTTATAGCTACGAGCTATAACTTGAATCAATCTTGTACTAAAGCTATAGTTGATGAATATAACTTTAGTTCATTATGCGCGCTTGTGATCTTCTATCAATCTTCGACTTAGTCAATTCATTGACTAATATGCTTGAATCTTTTATACTTGATAGATTAGATCTTGTTACTAATAATCTGTACACTTAACACACGATTATACATACGAGTATATAATATATAAATAGCTAGACTTGTCATTATCAAAACATAAACATATATACTATATATATATTTGAATATATGGTTCAACAAATTCCCCCTTTTTGATGATGGCAAGTCTTTCTTAGATTTCGTGTCTAAGTGTATGTTCCCCCTCAATATAATAATGGTCATTCATAGAAAAGGTCAACTTAGGGTTTTTATCTTCTATCTATCCCATATCCTTTAAGAACCCTAAGAGACAATGGATTACGACAAGGAGCAAGCTTAGGCAAATTCTAATCTAAGTCGCATATTTCCCCCTCTTGACATCATCGAAAAGATGAGAACAAAGACATGAAACGACTAGAATAATATACGTACGAAGCATAAGCAAGCACATAAACGAGTCGAAATAATATGAACATAGAGAATATCACATAACCACATACGGAATGTTAAAAATATACACAACAATCCGAAAATACTAAGCCAATGGGCCGAATTAGGAATAATAGAGTATTAAAAAAAAATGGGCCTGGCTAGGATAGGATAATATGGGCCTGCAAAAAGGTAACAAATACGATGGGCCAAGTCAAAAGGAAATAGAAGGTTGGGCCGCATCAGAACAGGAACTAAGTGTGGGCCTGTTTGGGGTTAGGAAATCCGAAGAAGCGGAATAAGAGTTAGCTTCGGATTTCTAATGGGCCAGGGAAGGGAATTGGGCCACAATACAAAAGAGTTTATAAGTCCACCCCAGACTTTGAACAAAACAACAACAAACCAACTTCAATCCAACAAAGAAACAGAGACGGATTCGGATCATCAAGAGCGAGAGCTTGAACCCGGATTCCTTGCATAAGGGTTCACGTAGTCGGGTCGGGTACGATATTCAAGCGACTCCAGCCTATCCAAGCAACTCGACACGTTTCTCCCTTGGGCATTGAGCGCAATTTCGAAGTTGAGCACTTTGAGAGATAGTGCCTTGACGGCCTCGAGTGCTTGAGATACATCTTCCCGTAATAACCCGTGATCCCTTACCATGGCTCCTCCCTGAGTCGTAATGAAAGAAAGACGATCACTAATGCTTAGCAACTCCGAGCACACAACTGACACTTCCGAGCCAATTTTAACCAATTGCTTATCAACCTTTTCCATCCATTCTTGCACATCAATTTCAAAAGCACGACCTCTCTTCTTACGACTACCCCCTGCCTCATCAGTGCACTTCTGCCCTTCATACAGACCAATGAGTTTATCCATTTTTGCCTCAAGATTTGTAAGGAATGGAGATGAAGTCGAGACGGGTTCCTGACCAACATTCTTACCAAACGAGAGATCAACTCCATCAAAGCAAATGCCCATCAATTTCAACAAACGATCACACATACAATCTTTTGGCCTAATTCCGAAACTAGCATCATCAACAACTCCTTTCTTTAGCAAGAGCTCGGACACCCACATTCCGTATGGAATGTCGATTGTCGAGCAAAATTTCTCCTTGACAACCACACTAGAAACTTGACATATTTTTTGACAAATTAGGGATGCTAAATCAACTTTCTGACCTTCCAACCAACTGTACAACACGACCGCTTCAACACTAGCGAGTTTGTCCCTACCACCTCTCCGAGGGAGCACGGTATTCCACAAGAAATTCAAGAAAAACTTTAACTTGGGATTAAAGGATACGGTAAGCAGAGGTGAAACCTCAGTGGCGTCGTCATCAAAATACTTCTTGATTTTTAGTTTCTGATCTTTAGAAACAACACTCCACTCCATTTTTGGGTCAAGATTTAACCCTTCCTGATCAAGTTTGAAAATTTCGCAAATATCCGACTTAGTCACGACAACATCTTGTCCATTTACGACACCCATAATACCATTATCACACCTTTTAACCGAAGCAAGAAATTGAACCATCTCAATAGGAAAAATCAACCCAGAAAAACTACTAATGTACTCCCATCCCTGAAATTTTAAGAAATCCTTAAAGAATCCTAAAGACTTCGAATTTTCGACCCATGACCTCGGATAATAACGACCCGCATGTATAGCATAAGGTAGAACACGTTCGATTAACATACCTTCGTTTTTGGTCATTTGAACTCTTTCAAGACCCTCCCTAGTAGCTTCAATCGAATACTCGGAAAACAGAGGACGCGGATTTCGAGATTTAGAACCCATTTCATGCATGTCATCGGAGATGGAAGAGGATGAGCGGTTGAGTTTTCGTCGTTTGCCTTTGTCGGATGGTGGTGCTGAGGCGGTTATGGGTGTTGGGGACGATAGGGGTGACGGAGTGGGTGAAGGTGGAGTCAATTTCTTTTGTTGGGAACGAGTGGCTCGGGAAGGAGGCATGATGGTTACGATGAAGTGCGGTGGTTTAATGGAGGTCTGGTGAGTTTTTTTTTATTTTTTTGGGCGGATTTAATGGAGGTTGTAGGTATGGAGGTTTTAAGGTTAATAATGGAGGAAGTGAGAAGTAATTTTAGGGAGTTGGGTTTGGGGACGGTAATAATGGTTGGTGAGTAAGGTAAGTTTTGAGGGAGTTAGGGTAATAATTGGGTTAGGGTGGAAAGTCAAAGGCTAGGTTTATTAGGGGGCACGTGGCAGTCGTGTGTGGGGCTTGGTTTGGGTGGAGACGTGGCACAGGAGGGACCATTACACACACTTTGTGTGTTTAATTTGAGGTAAGTATTTTTGTTTTTATAATATTTGAATATTATTATTTTGTATATATTGTAATATGTATGTTGTGGGACAATTATAATATGTGACGTAATATTATTGTGAGATCGATTTGTGCACACATTCATATGTAAATCGTATAATATAACTATAATCACAAAATTTATCATCGAATATATACATACACATGCAACGGAGTATACGGACACAGTCATATAATCTCATCTAAACCGTAGTCAATCATTGGGTTATTTTTGCTATTAAGATTTGATTAGGTGCCACCGTTAAACCAATTTCCAATCGCAAAGTCTCAAAGCGTTCTCTAGCCAATGGTTTAGTGAAGATATCGGCCCACTGTTTTTCCGTACTACAAAATTCCAATTTTATATTTTTCTTTTCAACATGGTCTCTTAGAAAGTGGTGTCTAATTTCAATATGTTTGGTCCTCGAGTGCTGGGCTGGGTTTTTATATATAATTATAGCACTCGTGTTATCACATAATATAGGCACACATCCAACATCAACACCATAATCATGTAACTGTTGCTTTAACCATAAAAGTTGAGAACATACCAGTGCGGCTGCAATTGATACCCGTCGTTGTGGGTGTCAAAGATAAGATTTATAAACCAAACTAAAACTATAGATAGTGATAGTAAGGGTCGAACCACAGAGAGACAAGGTTAATTATGTTTGATAATTTTTAGTCTACAAAGTAACAATAGAGAGGGGGTTTGATTGTTGCTAAGTCTAAAACAAATATAAAATACAACAAGTAAATAAAGATGAGAATAAAAATATAATAAAAGAGATGCTAGGATGTTCGGGTAATAAACAGCTAAGATACTATAAATCCTAAGTCAACATGTACTGCAGTCGCGTAAGGGATGTAACATATCCTTTAGGTCTATGCTATTAGTTCCTAGGTCTCACAATTATTGGGTGTCAACAATAAGGGTGATTCCTAAATTCTAGGTCACAAACCTTTCAGTCTTAAGTAACCTATCCGTCTTAAGATGTAAACCAATGCCCTTCCCAAATCTCTCAATCTTGGGTAGGTCAATACTAACATCCTACAAGTCTCCTTTTGGTCTCATTGTAGGTTATTATAGTCTACAAATAAAAGCGAAACAGAATTCATACGCGTGTCGGTCGACCGACCAACTAACCCGGTCGGCCGACCTCCACCCTGCAACACGTCGATTCGGAATTTATACTACCTTCGCATATTTACTCCCTACATCCTAACATATGAAATTAGCTACTCATAGTTATTAAAACAATAATAAAAATAGGAATAAACATGAAAGTTATAAAGAACATAAATCTAAACATGCAATAATAATAAAGGAAATTAAAATAAGATGAAAAGGAGATTAGGAACTTCGGTTCCCCATGGTTAAAACAAGTTAATGAAAGGTAAAATAATCAAATAACACAATCCCAAGGAACAAAGAATAAACCTTTAGGTCAATATTCTACCCAATCCTTACGGTCTTAGGGTTCCTAGAAAAGCACTAAACTTTCGTTCAAGGGCAATCCCAAAGTTGTTGTTAAACTAATCCTAACAATCTTTCAATCTAAAAGAATTAGTTTACCAACAACAATGGGGGATTGGTAATTTAATCATAAAACTATCAAAATCAAGTCTTTACCATGGTTCCCCTAATTCCTAATCACAAGAATTAGCTATGCATAATCTTAATCATAAAATTAACAATAACAAGAATTAAGAATATCAAAGGAATTAACATAATTAAAGATGATAATAAAGAGGAAACATGAATTGAGAAATAACAAATAAGATGAACAACAAGATTAATTGAAAAGGAAAGATTGAATTGTAGCAAACTTACAACTTAATTGGAAATCTAAGAACAAAGATGAAAACTTGGACTTGATTATTCTATGATAGAAAACTAGATTAAGAACTTGATGGATAAAAACTAAGTAGAAAACTTGATGGATCTGAATTAGGGACTGAATTTGCTTAAATAGGCAGAATTAAAGAGTTTCCTAATGACCTAAACACTTGTATGGGCTTTTCGGAAACTTCTGGGTCGGCGCTGTGGTCGGTCGACCAGTATTTTCGGTCGGTCGACCGCTTTACGGATTTTATGCAATTTTTGGGCTTCAGGCAAATTCTGGGCTTTTCCAATAGGCACCTGGTCGGTCGACCTACTTTGTTGGTCGGTCGACCTACTTTGTTGGTCGGTCGACCTGACTGACGGGACAGCAGCGCGCATCGATCTTAAAACAGCTGCCATTTCTTCGTTACTTATCGAAATCAAGCGATTCTCGCGGCGTTGGAAAGCTAAGAGGATAAGCTTTCACCTCCAACTGGAATCACTCCATTATCAGCTCTAGAACTCGAGATATAGCCATTTGAAACAGGCTGCAACATCGAAGATCGATTCTTTGCTTGTAAAAGTTATCTTCAGGCCTTGAAATGTGCGCTAGGCTTCGTTCCTTCTTATCCTTAGTCATAAAAAGTCCCGAGGGCATAAATTTGGTATAAAATCGTCCCTTTTCCGCATAATTCTGCAAAAGAGCATAAAAATACGAAAGTAGACAATTGTTGGGAAATAAGGGCTAAAACATCGTAAATGAGCGACAAAATGCGTGTAAAAATAGATGTAAAACATCATAAAATAGGCACGCATCAGCAATATATTCTGCTTCAGCAGTTGAGAGAGCGACAGAATTTTGTTTCTTGGATCCCCAAGATATAATACAAGGACCTACAAAGGTAGCAAGTCCAGAGGTACTTTTTCTGTCTAAGAAACATCCTGCATAATCCGCATCTGAATATCCTACTAGGTTAAAGTTACAGTCCATGGGATACCATAGATATAATTTTGAGGTTCCGATTAGGTATCTTAAAATTCTCTTAACTGCAATCATGTGTGATTCTTTTGGTGCAGATTGGAATCTCGCACAAACACAGACACTAAACATTATATCTGGACGACTTGCTGTAAGATAAAGAAGTGAGCCAATCATACCTCTGTAAGTTGTTTCATCTACAGACTTACCATCTTCGTCTTTGGTTAACTTCTTATCTGTGACCATTGGAGTAGGCATTGCATGAGAGGTTTCCATTCCAAATTTCTTTAGTAACTCCTTGACGTATTTTTGTTGATGAACTTTGATTCCTTCTTCAGTTTGTTGTATTTGAAGTCCAAGGAAGAACTTTAGTTCTCCCATCATACTCATCTCGAACTCAGAAGTCATCAACTCAGAGAAGTACTTGCACAACTTTTTATTAGTTGAGCCAAAAATAATATCGTCAACATAGATCTGAACAACTAGTAGATCTGAGTTTTCGCTTTTAAGAAATAGGGTTTTATCCACAGACCCTCTCTTGAATCCACTCTCCAATAGGAACTTTGATAATCTGTCGTACCATGCCCTAGGTGCTTGTTTCAGACCATATAGTGCTTTGTCCAATTTGAATACATGATCCTTGAGTTTGCTGTCAGGAAATCCAGGAGGTTGTTCAACAAATACTTCCTCTTGGAGATAGCCATTAAGAAATGCAGTCTTAACGTCCATCTGAAAAAGCTTCATTCCCTTGTGTGCTGCAAATGCAATGAGTAGTCTTATTGCCTCAAGACGAGCAACAGGAGCAAAGGTTTCGTCATAATCGATCCCTTCTTGTTGATTGTATCCTTGGACTACTAGTCTGGCCTTATTTCTCACATTGACTCCAGTGTTATCCAATTTGTTTGAATACCCATCTAGTTCCAATGACAGTTCTGTCCTTAGGTCGAGGAACAAGATGCCAAACTTTGTTTCTTTCAAATTGCTGGAGTTCTTCTTGCATGGCAACTATCCAGTCTGGTTCTGCGAGAGCTTCTTTGATATTTGAAGGTTCAATGGTGGAGAGAAAGGAGTAGAATGAGCAAAAGTTATTTAAGCTCCTTCGAGTTTGAACTCCATCTGTCAGGCTTCCTATGACATTATCCAAAGGATGAGAGCCTTTATATCTCCAGTTCCTTGATTGATCATTTGCATTCCTTGAACTTGACTCGGGATCTTGACTTGTTCCCCCTGAATCCAAACCTGGGTTTATAGTAGGGTCAGGTATAACTCTGGCCTCTTCCCTTTGGTTTTGATTCAAAGTTACAGCTTCATTAGCTGTAACTCTGGGTTCCGAGTCATTGGTTTGAGAGTTATCTACAGTATCATCAACTGTAGTTTCATCTCTCGCACCATTTTCTCCTAAGTTGAGTTCATCATGAGTTCTTTGAGGTTCTCCTTCTTCAAATTCCATTTCAGGAGGATCTTCCCTTGATAACCTGAAATCAGGTTCGTCTAGGTTTTCCTCTATATCCTGTAATGGCTTATCGAAGATATTATTCTCATCAAAGATAACATGAATACTTTCCTCTATGCATAAAGTACGTTTGTTAAAAACTTTGTAGGCTTTACTATGATCTGAATATCCTATAAAGATTGCTTCATCACTTCTAGGGTCGAATTTGCTTAATTTGTTTTTACCATTGTTGTGAATAAAGCATTTACTACCAAAGCATCTTAAATGAGATATGTTTGGTTTACGACCACGAAGAAGTTCATAAGGAGTCTTTTTAAGGATAGGTCTAATCATAGCACGGTTATGAATATAGCAAGCTGTACTAATAGCCTCAGCCCAAAAGTTTCTAGGTAGGCCACTACAAAGAAGCATTGTTCGAGCCATGTCTTCTAGGGTTCTGTTCATTCGTTCTACGACTCCATTTTGTTGTGGGGTTCTAGGGGCCGAGAAGTTATGACCAACACCATTGGTTTTACAGAACTCAATAAAAGCATGATTGTCGAACTCAGTTCCATGATCAGTACGGATTGTTACTAGGTTTGATTTATATTTGTTTTGGACAAGTTTCATGAGACTAACAAATTCATCGAATGTTTCGTCTTTAGAGTGAAGGAAGATTGGCCAAACAAATCTAGAGTAATCATCAACTAGAACGAAAACGTACCTGGAACCACCTATGCTTCTTACCTTCATAGGACCACATAGATCCATGTGTACTAGTTCAAGAGCTTGTTCTGTGCTTACCACTCTTTTTGGCTTAAAAGATGATCTGACGTGTTTACATCGTGCACATGTGTCACATATCTTTTCTTGATCAAATTTGATCTTTGGAAGACCTTCGATCAAGTCCCATCTTTTCAGCTTACTTAGAATAGGTGAGCTAATATGACCAAATCTTTTGTGCCATAGACATGGATCATCTAACGTAACTTTCATGCATGATAGAGAATCAGTAGGTACAACATTTAAATCAATCATATAAACATTTTTCATCCTATGACCTTCAAGTATTACTTTACTGGTGCCTTCTAAAATTATACGACATATATCTGAGTGAAAAACCACTTTATTTCCTTTGTCACATAATTGAGATATACTGATAAGATTGTGTTTGAGACCACTTACAAGGTATACATCATTTATAGCATGAGAGGATGAAATACCTATCTTACCAATTCCGATGATCTTTCCCTTTTTGTTATCACCAAATGTGACTTTACCTCCATCAAAGGGTTTAAGGGTTTGGAATAGATTTACGTCGCCTGTCATATGTCTTGAGCATCCACTGTCGAGATACCATAGGTTATTTTCCTTGGTGACAAACTGCACGAATAATTTCAAAGACAAGATTTAGGTACCAAAGCATACTTGGGTCCTTTGTTGTTAGTAATCACAAATACATCTTCCTTTTTAACCCAGACTTGTCTTACATAGGTCTTTCTATATTGATAGTAGTTGGGTTTTGATGTTCTTGTGTAAGTCTTAGTTTGGACTCTAGGTGACCAATTTTTGTGTGTTTTTTGTTGAGGAGTTTATTTGGTTCTATTTTTCTTTTCTTCGTAATCAAATGTCATGTCATAGAACCATCTGTGGTCAATGTTTCTTTCCTCAGTTTTATCATTATCACTATCAGAGACAGAAATAGTGTCGCTTGGAATTCCTAAGGATTTAACAAACTTAACTCCGGTTTTAAAATCTTGTGCGTGTTTCACACAGTTTTCTCGGAGGTGTCCAGTATGGCCACAATAAGTGCATATTAAATACTCAGGAAGATCGGCATATTTCCTTCTTCTAAAGTCTCTATCTGTTGGACTTTGTTTACACTTTGAGTGATCCCTTCTTCCATAACATTCGTGACCTAAACCCATCTTCATGTTGTTGTCGGATTGTTCAGTTAGGAAGTTTAGAACGTTAGTGCTTCCTTCCCACTTATCGTGAAATTTCCGAGCATGAAGAAGGAGGTCTTTCAAGGAGTCTATTTCTTTCTTACATTCACTATGGTCAGTGTTGCTAGACTATTTTAGGTTTTGAATGTCTTTATGGAAGTCAGACACAATTTTGGCATGTTCTTTCTTGATTTTAGATATACTGAATTCTAGATCCATGATTTTGCTTTCGAGAATTTCAACTTCTTCTTGATGAGTCTCATCTTCGACCATAGTTGAAGATTCTGACTTAAGCCGTTCATTAACCTTTCTTAATTCTGAAGTTATAGCTTCATTAGCTATAACTTTAGATTGAAGCTCTTTAATGTTGAGTTTTAGTTTTGAGGTTATAGCTTCATTAGCTATAACTTTAGACTCAAGAACCTTTTTCTCAGACATAACTGTTTCCAACTTAGCATTTGCTTCAATGCTTATTTTGGATTTCAGTTTCTTAGCTTTGGCTTTCAGAAGTTGATTTTCCTCAGCAATATCGAGGATCTGCTCTTTCAAGTCATCTAACTCAAGACTTTGTTCATGACATTGGTCTAGGGTTTTCTCAAAATATTTAATTAGCATAGCTTTAGATAAGTTTTTAACTTGACTTTTGAGTTGAAGAAAATTTACCTCTTCATCGTCGTCGTCTGAGTCTGATTCTCCAAGGAGACACATATTAGATGCTTCACCTTCATCATTGTTGTCTGAGATTAGATCTAGGCTGACGTTGCTTAGGCACAGGTTTGCTACCTCTTCTTCTTCAGAGTCCTCGTCATCTTCAGATTCTAATTCTCCCCAGCATGACGCAAGCATTACTTTCTTAAACTCTGTTTTGGTCTTTTCTCTTTTTGACTTGTCTTTGATTTTGTCCCAACTTGGACAATGTTTGATCATGTGGTCTTGTTGTCCACACTTGAAACATCCTCTTTTGAAGAATGTTTGTTTGGAGTCAGTTTTCTTTTTGTCGAACGTTTTGTTGTTAGGGTTTTTGTATCTACCTTTGAAAACTGCTTTCTTAAATCGTCTAGCGAATAGAACTGTTTCATCCTCAAGTTCTTCTTCGCTTACTTCGCTTGTGGAGGCTTGTAAAGCGACGCCCTTTCCTTGGGGATTATCATCGTTTTTATTTAGTATGATCTCGTGTGCCATTAAGGATCCAATCAATTCTTGGTAAGTGATTTTAGATAAATCACGTGCTTCCTCTATGGCCGTGACCTTAGGTTGCCACTTTTTGGTGAGACTCCTAAGAATCTTACGAATGATATCCTCAGAATCGATCTTTTTGCCAAGGTTCCGCAGTTCATTAATAATACAAGAAAATCGTGCAGACATGCTATTAGATTCATTCTTTTCCATATTGAAAAGTTCATATCTTTGAACGAGCAAGTCTATACGATGTTTCCTGACTGTGGTTGTTCCTTCATAAGCAAGTTCGAGACTATCCCATATTTCCTTAGCGGAACTACAGGATGAGAATCTATCGAATTCTGAGGTTATCATACCGTTCTGTAGGAGGCTCATGGCCTTAGAGTTTTTCTCTGCAATTTTGTAGTCACTTTCCACATAATCGCTTTCCATCTTTTCATAGGTTGTTCCATTGGCGGCGGCGACCAAGATCTTCTTTGGTCCAGTTTGGATGATCTTCCAACATTCCCAATCACAACCCTTGATGTAATGAGTCATCATATTTTTCCATAAACTATAGTTTTTGCCATCGAAGATAAGGCACTTGAGATGCTTGGAATCCATTGAAGAAAGAGTATATAATATAGAATCAATAGAAGGATCAAAACTCACGCGGCTAGGCGATCAAGAGCACGAGGCTCTGATACCAATTGAAGAGTCTATTGATATAATATACTCAAGAAGGGGGGGGGGGGGGGTTGAATTGAGTATGCCTTCTTTTTAAATCTTCTTCGATGTGTGTATGGTTGTATGATGATCTTTGAGTAGAGCAAATAATAAAGAGAGACACAATATTTTTGAAGTGGTTCAGTCTCACACTTTGAGACCTACGTCCACTATTCTCGATTAATAAAATTAGTACCAACTCTGGATTACAATTTTATCAACCCTACTCGTGCGACTTTGATGTTAGTCACAACTCAATCTAGATACCGTTAAATATCTAGCTACGACAAATACCGTTAAATATTTGTCTTACAACGAGTACCGCTAAATACTCAATCTATCTTACGTAAATAAGATAAAGTCTTCAATGTTTTCTTGGTGTCACAATCTTGAATGAATAAGATCAATGCTTGAGCACTTGAATCTTGAATCGGATATGACAATGAAAAGCTCGAACTTGAAGAATATGAACGGCGGTTTTTCTTTCTCGATATGCGTGTATATGTGTTGTATTTTTCGTGTGGTTTAATGTATCATGGTAGTCTATTTATATAGAATATGTATCTAGGTAATTCAAACCCTAGATGATTTAGGAATATTACTTAAACTAGAATACTAGTCTTTTAGTAATACTACCTTAAATCTAATCTTAATATATTTAGGAAAGATTTAATAATATACTATATGTATTATATAAGGAATCAATTTCCTAATTCATATTTAGGAAAGATCTTTATATAATAAACAATTAGTATCCTTATTAAATCAACTTCCTAAACCATGTCAAAGATAATAAAATATATTATCATAATATAATCTTAGTTTGTTTAGGACATTAAATAAATACATAATATTTATTTAAATAAACCCTATACGATTTATGGTAATGTGGCATATCACACGTTTCCAAAAATCGAAACAACCTTTATCTAGATTATATATATTTGACAATAAAGATCATATAAAAATCTTTAGTTTATTTTAGTAATAAATAATTATCTCATAAGACAATTATTTATTCCTTATTTAACTTAAGGATATTTTATATAATCCTATTAAGATTAACAATTCTATTTATTAAAATAGAATACCAATTAGACACTAATTCTACACGACATAAATTTGGAAACAAACGTTTCAACTCAACCACATATATTCCGATCATTTCTTCATAATATAGAGTTATAGCTACGAGCTATAACTTGAATCAATCTTGTACTAAAGCTATAGTTGATGAATATAACTTTAGTTCATTATGCGCGCTTGTGATCTTCTATCAATCTTCGACTTAGTCAATTCATTGACTAATATGCTTGAATCTTTTATACTTGATAGATTAGATCTTGTTACTAATAATCTGTACACACTAGTACAGAAATGACTTTAGGCATGGACAAATGGCAACGGTCATTAAAAATAACCGTTGCCAATTAGAAAAGGCAACGGTTGTTAACAACAACCGTTGCCAAATATATAGAAAAAACTCATACGGCAACGGTCCACTCAGAAACCGTTACCATATGTGTTTTTTATACACACTTAAGGCAACGGTTTTGTAATGACCGTTGCTATTTATTCAACTAAAATTTGGCGCAAAATTTAAAATTTGGGCGCTATATACAATATTACCTAAAACTCGTAAATTATATTACTCCTATTCCAAAAACTTATACTAAAAATATTAATTAAATAAATTAATACTCCTAAATAATACTACTCGTAATAAGTTAATTATATTATTATTCCTAAATAATATACTCGCGTGGTCTATTTTGTTCATCAATTTCGCTCTTTATCTTCATCAATTTCGCTCTTAGCTTCTTCATCAATTTCGCGTTATCAATATCAATTCCATCTATTTACTCTTCATCAATCAGTTCATCATCGCCACAATGAGACGACTTCCGCTGATTGTTACTGCTCCATCACGAAGAACCCTAATTCTGCGCAATCAGGTATTTTTATCTTAATTTGGTATATGTATCGAATTTTTTGTTTAATTTGATTTAGGGTAAGTTTAATTCGGTTTATATGTAATTAATTGTTAATGTAATTGATGGGTATTTCTGGATTATTGATGTATGGTGTATATGCAAACCCTAATTTTGGTTATGTTGATTATGTGATCAATTGAAATTTAGGGTGTTTCAAGGGTTTTACTTTGATTCTTTTGAAGTATTATGAGGGTTTAACTTTGCAGTAGGGATGTTTGTCAGTAATTGTGACGTTTAGTGCGACAAGAGTAATTCCTGTGTAGCTTTATTTTTAGTGTCCGTATTCAATCGAATACTTGATACTGTTCTACATTTAGCTTCTGATGATGGAAAGGCTTACAAGGAGTAAGAAGGTAAAGAATTGAATTGCATAGAAGCAGCAGCCAAAAAAGCCATTTACAAGAGTTTTAAGTTTCGGAAAATGGTGGAAGAGTCCACTAAGTTGTAGAATTGGTGCATCTGGTGATTCACTAATCGCTATTATCCACCCCTAGGAATTTTCATGAACTTTCTTGTTGCTGATGCATCCTACCAAGATGACAAATTATTAGTGAAGTATAATTAATAAAGCTGGATTATTTGCATTTAGCTTTTAGAAGAAGTGTTACTGATCATATCTACTTCCCTATTGTAATGAAGCTCATAAAGCCTCATTGATTACATTGTGACCATTTGCAGGTCCAACAACAAACAATTGAAGTTGTTTCTTACATAGCAACTACTGCAACAAAATTTCCCAAATAGTGTGTTGTCCTATGTCTTCTTGCTGAGTATCTTTTGGACTTTAAGTTTGGCCTGCAGATGTTTCTAATGCTCCCCCGACTCCCCTCTGTTTGCTAGAGGATGGAACAGTTGAATATTCCCTATTATATTACTTAATCTCATTCCTTATAACATTTCTATGCGTTTCACAGGCTTAAGTGAAAGGGTAGCGGATATAAAAACCAGAGTGTAGGCAATAAAATGCTTAACTATATTTTCAGAAGCAGTAGGCCCAAGATTCATCTTTGACAGGGTATGCATACATTTCCTCTTTCATTTTTAGTTTCCCATATGCTTGGGTTTTACTCTATCTTAGTAAATTAAGTATAGCAAGTTCAATTATTTATGGTTTTGTTTGTTACTTTCTGCGCTGAATGACTTTCCTGATGCAGTACATTTACTCAAACCAGTTTCTGTTGCAATCACGGTATTCTTTAATCAACATTTTCTTTTTTTCCGTTTCTTTGAAAACTTTGGCATCTGAAAAATAAATGCTGGCTAGTTTCTTCCCATTGCTGCTATACTAGTTTTCAGAGTAGAGAATTTTCTGGCTGTTCATGTCACCATGTACTTCTGAAATAATTTGTTGTTTTGCAGTTTGACAAGGTTGATGACAATGTGAAGGTGTAGAGGCTGGGGAAGGAATGTCCTAGTTTTAATATTGTAACAGTAGCATTTGATGTATTGCTTCTGGCATTGTTGGTTTTTTTCTAGAATCATGTACATTGTTTTGAGAACGGAAGTGTATATATATTGATTTTGTAATTAATTATTATCTTAATCGAAAATTTTACACTTACCCAAAAATATATTATTGCAATATATTTTTTTTTAAAATTTTAATTGAGCAACGACAACGGTTGTTAAAAATGAACCGTTGCCTTTTATATATATATATATATAAGGCAACGGTTGCTGTTAATAACCGTTGCCTTTTATATACGTAAGGCAACGGTTGCTGTTAATAACCGTTGCCAAAAGCACCTTTTGGCAACGGTTCCTACTAGCAACCGTTGCCAAAAATAACATTTGGCAACGGTTAACAACCGTTGCCGTAGGTGTTTGTTTAAGGCAACGCCTCGATTTACAACGGTCGTGAAACCGTTGCCATATGTGCTTTTTGACCGTTGCCAAATGACATTTTTGTACTAGTGACACTTAACACACGATTATACATACGAGTATATAATATATAAATAGCTAGACTTGTCATTATCAAAACATAAACATATATACTATATATATATTTGAATATATGGTTCAACATCTGTCAAGGAACTTGTTGAGTGGCTCAATACCTGAAGAATGGGCTTCCTTAAATAACTTGAATTACCTGTAGGTACTGATTGCTACACAAATTCGCCCGTTTGTAATTCTCTTTTACTTACTTCCGTAAATTTTCTTACAGGTCTGTCATGGCCAATAACCTTTCAGGACCGATTCCTGTGTATTTAGGGAGCATTACTTCTCTCACATACATGTCTGTTCTCTTTTGCTCTCCATATACACATTGTATTCACATAGTTTACATTCCCCTTCTAACTTTGATGTTTCACAATTTTATCAAATTTCAGAAGCCTTGAGAGCAATCGGTTCTCTGGAGCTGTTCCTGCGGAACTTGGACAATTGGTCAATCTTAACAACTTGTAGGTTTACTTTTTTTTGTTCATTTGTAGCGCTTGAATAACTGCAAAACATATACTTCTATATGTCACATCTGTGATGCGAGGATCCAACATTGATTAGAAAGAAGAGAGTTAATCATTTCATTAAAGGCAATTAATTACTCCAGTTGCCGATTGGTTAGGATTGACCTTTCTTTGGACTTATGAAGTGTACTCTGTCCTCTCCGTCTAGCCGTGTAGGTGTGGCTTAGAACCGTTTTCCTATATTTGAAATTAACCTCTCTAGGCATGATTGCTAGGACTCTCAATGATAACAATCTTACTGGACATTTTGCCTGGTCATTGACTCATTGTTATGAACTCGTGATTCTATTTCTGGCATCGTTGAGATCCAACTTACCCTCGACATTTTGTTTTTCGTTGATAGTTTCTTTCACTGTCACCATTCACAAGTTTTACATTTTAACAGGGATGCAATTGCACAAAAGTATCCTACTTTTACGTCTGAAGGTCATTTAGCTGGAGAGAAATATGCTCCTGGTTCTGCTATCTATCCTCAGCCAGTTCCAAAATCCCTGCTTGGTAATAACTAAGAAGTGTCATTGAGTTCTTGTGTTGAGCGTAATTTAATCCGGATCTAAACTTCGCTTTACACATTCTTCAGGTCCGTCTACGCCAACTGCACAGATGGATACTACAATGTTGGAACCAGTGAAGCATCAAATCTGAGTTCTAACCGTTCTGATTTTAGTATGAACGTTGTTGATGAGGGCTCGGTTCAAGACCCGCTAGACTTTGGGGGGCTTTTGGAAGAGGAATATTGTAAAGATGCTTCTCTTGATGAAAACCACGAAGTTGTTACTGATGTAGATAGCAGTAGCAGCCCCCGCGAGAAGGACAAGTCTGAAGAAGATAGTGACAATGATGATATGCAGTAGCAGCCCCCGTTAGACAAGACTATTTTGGATGTCGTCTAAAATGACACATAACCCTATATGTTTGGTTAGTTGATGAATTTTGATAATGTATATGTGATGAGCTCCATTTTGGTCATCATTTCCTTTACATTTTCTTTGTTTTCGGTCACGATTCGACCTCGGTTTGCGTGTCTTTAGGTGTTTTTACGTCCGTTGCCTCGTATACTCCTATTCTATCCAATTTTTGTAGGTATTACGGCGGGGGCGAAGAAACGAGAGAAATCGAGGTGAATTTGGTGCGATTTATGAAGAATTATGAAGGATTTGTGAAGTAGCCAGGTCAGGCCCTCCCAGCCGGTTCCCAGCCGGCGGCCGGTAGGCCGGCTGGGGATCTTTGACCCAAGATTTTGATAAATATGAGGAAGTTTTCCAGACCCCAACATTTGACTCCTGGCCGGTTCCCAGCCGGCAGCCGGTCGGACGGCTGGGGATCAGTTCCTACACTTAGCCAATTTTCGAAGTTTGAAGAAATGAGCTTGTTGGGCAGATTACTCAAAAAGGGGTCCCAGCCGGTGGACAACCGGCGGCCGGTCCACCGGCTGAGGCTACCTGTGCACTCGAGAAGAAAGTCAAGAAATCAGAAGTTGAGGACAAGCCTCCCAGCCGGTGCCAGACCGGCAGCCGGTCGGTCGGCTGGGAAACAGGCTTATTTGAAGAAAAACGAAGAAAAAGTCAGAAGTCCTCATTTGGGCTCTCAGCCGGTCCCAGACCGGCAGCCGGTCCACCGGCTGAGAGGCCCTTCTCAGAATTTCGAGCACTATATAAACCCGCACTTGTATCATTTTGAAGGGACGCATTTTTCTTAAGCTTTTTTAGGGTTTTTTTTACTGTTGCATTACTCAACACTTAGACTCAAAAAACACTCTAATTTATTTTAATCTTCTTTAGATCTTTACTTAATCTTTCATTGTTAGTTAATCTCTCTTGAGGATTCTCCTTGGGTTTGTTTTTAAGCAATTGTAGAGGATTATTTGGGTTGTATTTTTGGGGGATTTGAAAGAATCCTTCAACTTGTCATCCAAGTCATTTCCTTTTCCTTAGTTGATGGTATAATCTTCTTCATCTTTACTTTGTCTTTGCATTTCCTTTAAGTTTTGCTTGTTTAATTGTTTACTCTTACTTAATCCAACATGTCTAGCAATTCCTCATCATTTGTTTACATATTTATGTTAGCCATGTGTGAGTAGTTCCCCTACTAGGGTTAGGGGTGTGCTTTGGTTTGTTGATAGCTATGAATCTTGCTTAGGGTTAGGATTTGGTTCTCTTCTTTGCTAGGTTTTCATTTGTGCATGGTATATGTTTGATGAAATGTCTCAACGACGGTTGGACATGATTCGAATTGTTGTTGGCCTTTGATGATAGTCTAGGGCCTTCATGAACATGTATGTATGTTAGGTTGACCTTGTTTGTAGCGAAAGCTAGGATAGGGATCGACTTTAGGTGAGTCAAATCGATAGACGAGACAAACCTAGGCCTAGTATAGTGGAGACCCTAGATTCCCTTGCATGATTCGTTACCAACCTACCTTAGTACCCCCGACACCTTAGTATCTTTTATTCATCGATTTCACATTTGCTTTAATTTATCTTTAGTAGTTGTTAATCAATCTCAAACTTATTACCCGACTCAAGCTCGAACTAGAACTTAAATATACAACTTCCCCACCGTCCTTTGGGTTCGACCCTAAATTATACTACTTAATTTGGGAGTTTATAAATTGTTTTTGGTGACGGAATTGACGACAAAATCCGGCCATCAAAATGGCGCCGTTGCCGGGGACGGTGTTTAGAAGTTGTGTAGTTTAGTTTTAGTTTTAGTCTAGAGTTAGTTGAACTTGTTTTGTTTTGATCAAAGATTTGGTAGTTAATTGTAGAGTGATTGTTTTATTGCTCACCCTAGTGTTTAACAAGCACTAGGACGACTAATTTATTTGCTAAGTTTTATGCCTAGGGGTGACTCTAACTCTTTGTTGTCATCTTCCGAATCGGAGAGGCTCTTTCGGGCCTTAAGGAGGAAGACCATTGCAAGGGTAAGAATTGCATCCCAAGCATCTACTAGCCAAAACAACCCCTCTTCATCCGAACCACCAAGTCCCAATCAAAGCAATCCTAGCCCAACATCCGAAAGTTTAGACAATCCGTTTTATCAATCACCACCACAATCACCACACTTTCCAAACAACCATCCAATTTATATAATGGCCGCTCTTCGTGATCATAACCGGCCCAATCACAATGACACCACCAATCCAATCAACTTCGGGGTTCTTGTTCCTCAAAATTTCGAAATACACCCTTCGCAAATGAGTTCAATCGAGAAGAATGCCTTTAGCGGGGCTTCTCACGAAGATGCTCATGGGCACTTGAGAAAGTTCAAGGGTAAGGTCGCAATGATAAAGAAAACGGGAGTTCCCGAGGAGACACTAAGGCTTATGCTTTTCCCCTATTCCTTAACCGACAAGGCGGATAGGTGGTTAAATGTCCATGCTCCGAATACGTTCACCACATAGGACGACTTGGCAACGGCTTTCCTTGCCAAGTACTACCCATCCTCCAAGACCGCGATGCTCCGGAATGAGATAACTCAGTTTCAACAAGACGAGGGAGAATCTTTGGGAGAAGTTTGGGATAGATACCAAGATTTGCTTGCTAAGTGCCCACACCACGGGATACCACCTTGGTACACAACCCAAACCTTTTTTCAGACTCTTCTCCCCCGGACTAAGGAAATGGTTAATGCATCGGCGGGTGGTAGCTTTGACCACTTGCCACATGAGGAGGGAACGGAACTCATCAAGAAGATTGTTGATTCGGAGGAAAATTACGGTACTAGAGGGAATGTCTTGAGGAAGAGTAGCAAGTACCCTAGTGAGCATCTTTCCAATGCAAAGGCAAACGAAGAAACCAATGCCAAGTTGGACATGTTAACCAAGAAATTGGAAGAGTTGACTAAGGGCTCCACTAGCAAAGAAACCAAGAGCAATGTCCCGGGGATGTACCAAGTAAATAGTGTTGCCACATGTGATTTATGCGGAGGAAATGGGCACACATTTGAAGTTTGTGCAAACAACTCAATTGAGGGAAGTGGAAGTGAGGAAGAATTGTATGCTTTTCAAGCATTCAACAATCCTAGAAACCAAAATACTTTCAACCCCAACTCAAACTACTATCACCAAGGGATTAGAGGTAGTCCTTATATGAGTTACAAAAGCACCAATGTGTTGAATCCTCATCAAATTCAACAACCTCAAGGGCAAAACCCCCCCGGTTTTCAACCAAGGGATGGAAACTTCAACCCAAGGAACAATTTCAACAACAATAATTTCTACCAAGGCAACCAATCTAATCAAGCCAATCAAGGCTTTCAACAAAGTTTCAATGATCCAAACTTCAACCCCAATTTCCAAAACAACCAAAATCCACAAAATTTCAATCCAAATTTCAACAACAACCAAAACTACAACCAACACCAAAACCAAAGCTTCAATCCACCACCATTTCAAAACAATCCCAATCAAAATCAAAAAAACTACAACCACAACCCACAAAATCCCAACAACCCAAATTACAACCAAAATTTCAACCAAAACTTTTCACCAAACAATCAAGGCCAAAACTTCAACAATCAAGTTCCGAAGGGCAACTCTCAAGGTGGGGGTGCAAGGAATGATTATGGGTTCCCCTTGCCCCTCACCAATGCACCTCACCAAGATACTAGTGATTCCCAAGTGGGTGAGTTATTGAAGCTTGTCAAGAACATGCAAGCAACTCACACCCAAGAGATGGCTAATTTGAAGAGTGCCAACCAAAGGGAGATACGGGAAATGGAGGCTCGAGTTGCCTCTCAAGCTCTAGCCAATCCACAAAGGCCACCGGGCGGCTTCCTTGCCCAAGGTCAAAGTTCCAAAGATGCATCACACAATCACCAAGCACATGCGGTGATTTTGAGAAGTGGAACGGAGCTAGAGGACCCGTACAAAGACTACAACTATGGTGAAGAGGAGCCTATCTTGGAACTTGTGAAAGACAAAGGAAAAGAAGTTGATGGTGGAAATTCAAGGGATGATGACTTTTATGTGGAGGACCTCCCTTATGAGGAGAAAGAATATGAAGTTATCTTGGAGGAGGTGGATGCTAGACAAGAGGAGTTGGTTCCAAAACCAACTACTAAGGTAACAAGCAAACCAACACCCACCAAGGTACTATCTAACCCTCAACCAACTAGCTTGCCTTATCCTTCAAGGGCTTTGAAGGGAAAGGAAAACTTCAAGTTCACAAATTTTTGTAAAATGATTGAAAAACTTGAAGTGACTCTTCCCTTTACGGAGGTGATATTGAATATGCCAACTTACTCCAAATTTTTAAAAGAAATCTTGTCGGGCAAGAGAACCTTGGGTGACCAAGAAGTGATGGCTATGAGGGAGGAGTGTAGTGCACTTCTCCTCCAAAAGAAGCCAAAGAAACTTGGTGATCCGGGGAGTTTCTCTATCCCTTGCATAGTTGGTGGCATTCCAATCTCTCGTGCCCTTTGTGATTTAGGAGCTAGTGTAAGTGTACTTCCTTTGAAAGTTGCAAAAATAATTGGCTTGAATGATTTAGTTCCTACAAGTATCACCCTCCAATTGGCGGATAGGTCCGTCAAGCGCCCTTTGGGAGTGCTTGAGGATGTACCCGTCAAGGTGGGTAAGCATTTGATTCCCGCCGATTTTGTCGTCCTTGATATTCCGGAGGATAGCCACACTCCCATCATCCTTGGTAGGCCTTTCTTGGCTACCGGAGGCGTCTTGATAGACGTTAAGAATGGGCGGCTTACCTTTAGAGTTGGGGATGACAAAATTGAGTTTAATCTACCTACTATGATGAAAGGTCCAAAGCATGATGAGGCATTTACATTGGACATTGTGGAGCAAGTGGTAAGGGAGATGGTAGAGATGGAAGAAGAGGAGGAAGGCCACATGGAACAATTATGTGGCATCACAACTAGTGAAGACAAGGAAATGGATGAGAACATTGAGCTAGAAGATGAGGAAGTTGAAAAGGTGGAGGGAATGCTCCCTCCACAGGTACAACTCAAAACCCTTCCTTCCTCCCTCGAGTATGCCTTTCTTGGGGAGGGAGAGGCTTACCCGGTGATCATCAATGCCAACCTCAATGAGCAACAAGAATCCAAACTCATTTCAACTTTAAAGGATCATAGGAGCTCATTGGGGTATAGCCTTGATGACATCAAGGGGCTAAGCCCGAACCTTTGCATGCATAGAATAATTCTAGAGGAAGGGAGTCGACCTAGAGTGGAAGGTCAAAGGAGATTGAATCCGAAAATGGCGGATGTAGTGAAGAGTGAAGTCCTTAAATTGCTTGAGGCCGGAATCATATATGAGATCACGGATAGCCGGTGGGTGAGCCCCGTCCATGTTGTCCCCAAGAAGGGGGGTGTAACTTTGGTTACACAAGAGGATGGGACTCTCCTACCGACTCGTCCGGTGACGGGGTGGAGGATGTGTATCGATTACCGTAAGTTGAACGCGGCCACTCTCAAAGACCATTTCTCAATCCCCTTCATTGATCAAATGCTAGAGAGGCTTGCGGGGCATTCGTACTATTGTTTTCTTGACGGTTATTCCGGGTTTTTTCAAATACCCATTCACCCGGAAGACCAAGAGAAAACAACTTTTACATGCCCCCAAGGTGTGTATGCTTATCGGCGGATGCCATTCGGGTTGTGTAATGCACCCGGCACCTTTCAAAGGTGCATGATGGCCATCTTTACCGATTTCCTTGAGAAATCTATGGAGGTTTTTATGGACGATTTTAGTGTTCATGGTGATTCATTTGACCTAGGGCTTTCTAATCTTGTAAATGTGTTGAAAAGATGTGAGGAGCACAATCTTGTCCTAAATTGGGAGAAATGCCATTTCATGGTAGAGGAAGGGATTGTGCTCGGTCACATAGTGTCCAAGAGGGGCATAGAAGTTGATGGTGCAAAAGTGGCGGTCATTGAGAACTTGTCACCCCCCACCAATGTGAAAGGGGTGAGGAGTTTTCTTGGACATGCCGGCTTTTACCGGCGTTTTATCAAAGATTTTTCCAAAATTGCCAAACCATTGACTTCTCTTCTTCTCAAGGATGCTCCCTTTTTGTTTACTAATGATTGTCTTGAAGCCTTTGCTAGGATCAAAGAAGCACTTGTGACGGCTCCTATTATTCGTGCTCCGGATTGGGGATTGCCTTTTGAGATTATGTGTGACGCATCCGACTACGCGGTAGGAGCGGTCTTAGGTCAAGTTGTGGATAGGAAACACCACGTGATATACTATTCAAGCAAGACTCTTGATTCAACTCAAGCAAAGTATTCCACGACCGAAAAGGAGATGTTGGCAATCGTGCATGCCATTGAGAAGTTTAGGCAATATCTCATGGGATCTAAAGTGGTGGTGTACTCCGATCACACCGCTTTGAGGTAATTAATGTTGAAGAAGGATGCCAAGCCAAGACTCTTGAGAGTTGCATTTTTAGAGTTCCGATTGATGAATAGGGAACATCGTCTCACTTTAGAGGAATTTGCCTTAATTTTTGGGCTAAACGGAAAACTAGCTATTAAGCCTCCGGAGGGCTTTGATACCGAGCTTATCTGGACAACCATCACCGGTCTTGTAAGTGATAGAAGCAGAAAGAAACCGGCTAATAGGGTGCATTTGGCACCGATTAGGATATGGCATAGGTTCATGGGGTGGACCGTTTTCTCTAGGGATGAGCCTCACAACTTCACTACTACTGAGCTTGAGATAATTGGTAGTTACTTGGTTAATGGCCCGAAGTTAAACATTGCTCACCATATGGCCCTTCACTTGAGTAGGTTGGCATCCCAACCTCAGCTTACTACCCCCATTTGTGTTGGGGGGATGGTCACCTTGATTGCCAACAACCTTTGTCAGAGGCACTTCACGGTCGACTTCATTCAGGGCGAGAATGTGTTATCTAGCCGATACTTGCAGGATGCTTTGGGGTGGGTACGGTATAACCCCAGTGATCGCAAAGAGTATTGGCAGATTCGGGTTGACAACAAGTTCAAGAATTCAGTCCCTTTGCCAAACACCGAGTTGATGAAAGTTGTGCCGGGGAAGACCTCTTACCTCCTTGATATTGAGGCGGACCCCGAGGACCTCCCACCAGACCAGCGTGCCCCTAGAGTCTACACCAGAGATAGAGTCGGTGCCACTCCTACCGACCTCCAGTTTGAGGCTTTTCAGCAGCCCTCAATTTCCATGTCCCAGTTTCAGAGTGGTCCCTCATACTTTTAGGGATCCACCTCCGCCTCCGGTCCATCTTCTTCTTCATGCCCCCCAGAGCTTATTGATTTCATGGCCCGAGTTGACTTGGGCATGAAGAGTGCAGCGGATTTAGCGGACCAGCGCCAAGCCATAGCCGATGAGCGGCATAGGGATTTGACCTATAGGCTTGATTACCTTTACCATGATCAAGCTTATGGGACATTTCCGAGTTATGATCGGTCCGTCCGCGACGGTTATCATCATCCGGATGGTGGTCGCCCGTCATACTACATGCCTCCTGATAGGGGTTATGTGCCTCCTGAGGGTCATTTTTACGGGGAGATTAACGTCGCCCCGGGTTATTTTTCAAACCCGATCTTTCCCCCCAACTTCCGGGGAAATGAGGGTTCGGGCCCTCCGAGGCACTCATCCTTCCGTGGTGGGTTTAGTGACGCGGGAGCTAGTGGGTCGCATGCCTCTCCATTCCGTGATTTTGTGACCAACCTGGGCGACTACATGGTGGTCGATGATGGCAATGGGAATGATGATGACGGAGCCGGTGATGAAGGCTTTGAGCCTGAGGATCATTTTGATGATCATTTTGATGAGTGACCACCTTTGGAGGTGGTTGATTGATGACTTTGCTCCCATGGAAAAATCCAAAACAAAGCAAGTAACTCCCTTAATCCAAATCTCGATTTAGTTTGCATTTTCTTTATAGCATGCATTTAGAGTAGTTAGTTTAGTTTACTTAGTTTGTTTTAGTTTAGTTTTCATGTTTTCACATCATTAGTCTAGATGCATATAGTTGCATTCATTTAGATGCATTAGATTTATATTTTTGTATCATATTGTCACATATAGATTGCATACATGTAGTTTAGAGCATCTAGTTTGCTTTTAGTCTAGTTTTTAGTTTTTCTTTTCTTTTGTTTACATTTGTTTTTAATGCCTTCTTAAAAATCAAAAATCCAAAAAAATTGAAAAACCAAAAACTTTCAAAAATATGTTCTTTATTTTCCGGTTTTCCTCCTCACATTATGCATATAAATAAGTGTGGGGAGGAAGAACCGTTTATTTCAAAAAAATACAAAAACAAGTTTTTATTTTCTCAAAAATTTCAAAAAAGCCAAAAACATGTTGTTTTCGTTCTTTTGCTTCATTTCCCCCTTTGCACTTTATTACATTGAGGACAATGTAAATCTTAAGTGTGGGGAGGGAAAATATCCACCTTGTGAATATTTGATTGCTCTTGTAAGTATGAAAAACTTCAAAAATACCAAAAAAATCGAAAAATTTGAAAAATTCAAAAACATGTTTTTACCTTATTAGTGTAGAATTGTATATACTTGTGTTTGCTTTCTCTCCTTTCGCATATGTAACACCCGTTTGAGCACCGCTTTGGATCTTGAAGATACCACGGTATGATCGTTCCAACCTCTATTTCACTCTCATTTTCATTCTTTTGTTGCAAATGAGGAGGATGGGCTTGTATTTGGAGGATGTGGAGTACATTGTGGAGATTGTGTGTGGCTTGTGTGCTTTCGTGCTGTTAGGAGATGCATTAGCTTTGTTTGGCATGTAGTTTGATAGTTTCACTTGCATTATAACATGTCTATATTAGTTGCATTCATGGCATATAGTTGCATTTAGGATTATGTTTTGAAAATGTCTAATTGAGAACTTTGACAAAATCGTTTAGGCCGTTGCAAATAATTCTTCTACTTATGACTTTGTCTTTTAGAATGATTTTTAAAACACCCTAGGTCATGCTTTTCTAGTATCTTTCTGACCATGGTCCAATACCAAGTCAAGGGTTTGCATGTGAGTCACCTTGTCCACCCCCGTGATGTGAAGTGGTTTTGATTATCTTGTCTTGGTGACCTTGTTCGACTTGACGGTTTGGCAACCCAAAAATAACTTTCATGAATAAATTTGGAATGCTCTTGTCAATGATCATAAGAAGTGGAAATGTTTTGAAAGAAGAAAAAAAAAAGCCTCAAGTGAAAAAAAAAAAAGAAAAGAAAAAAAAATGGTTAATGAAAAAGGAATAAGAACATGTTGTTTTGGTGGAGGCGTACCACTTCGATGTGCTTTGGAGGGTAGTCATTGAGTTGGCTTCCCACTTGGTTGTGAATTCGACCGCCCAAAGACAGAGTGATTGTCACCCCGATAAGCTATTGTCTAGAGGTTAACCGGTTGCCTAATAAGCGATTGGCGAAAGCAAAGGACATTAGCACGCGTGGGCGACAAACCCCATCCTAACTCATGGCATGAAAAAGAAATGGAAAAAAATTGAATAAGGTCAAATTTTGATTGTAATCCACCATTTTGTATTGATTTGAGCATTTCATTCCAAAAAATCAATTTTGCCTTGCCGTTTTGTCGATCTTGGGACGACCCATGACCTTTACTTTGTGAAGAATCTAGACTTGTTGCATCTTTTGCCTTTAAGCATTGCGGGGATTATCATTCCATTCCATCCGATCGCCCTTGACAAAAGTATTTGGATAACGGTTATGAAAGTAGCCTAGTTTAGCATGATTTGGCGGTGTTTTGTTGTCATCCTTCTTGCCTTAGTGACTTGTAGAATTAATATTTGTAAGGAAGTTTACGGTTTTGAATTTGTTCCCTTTTAGTTGTTTTCCGCCGCTTGAATGAGGCAAGCGGTTTTCTTTCTTTTCCGATGCATGTTGCTTGTCTATACGTGTTTTGTTTTTACTTGTCGGCATCAAAAGTTTTGTAGCAAGACCTTACTTGCCTTGCAATAGGGCATTCTCCCTCATGAATGTCAAATTGTGAGTTGAAAGGGCTACGGGTGTAGCTAAACCCGATTCGGCTTATAGTTAGCTTAGTTAGTTGTTTCTTTGTTTTTAATAAGGGTTATATAGTTCTTTGATCTCTTACTCGAGGACGAGTAAGGTTTAAGTGTGGGGAATTCTGATGAGCTCCATTTTGGTCATCATTTCCTTTACATTTTCTTTGTTTTCGGTCACGATTCGACCTCGGTTTGCGTGTCTTTAGGTGTTTTTACGTCCGTTGCCTCGTATACTCCTATTCTATCCAATTTTTGTAGGTATTACGGCGGGGGCGAAGAAACGAGAGAAATCGAGGTGAATTTGGTGCGATTTATGAAGAATTATGAAGGATTTGTGAAGTAGCCAGGTCAGGCCTTCCCAGCCGGTTCCCAGCCGGCGGCCGGTAGGCCGGCTGGGGATCTTTGACCCAAGATTTTGATAAATATGAGGAAGTTTTCCAGACCCCAGCATTTGACTCCTGGCCGGTTCCCAGCCGGCAGCCGGTCGGCCGGCTGGGGATCAGTTCCTACACTTAGCCAATTTTCGAAGTTTGAAGAAATGAGCTTGTTGGGCAGATTACTCAAAAAGGGGTCCCAGCCGGTGGACAACCGGCGGCCGGTCCACCGGCTGAGGCTACCTGTGCACTCGAGAAGAAAGTCAAGAAATCAGAAGTTGAGGACAAGCCTCCCAGCCGGTGCCAGACCGGCAGCCGGTCGGTCGGCTGGGAAACAGGCTTATTTGAAGAAAAACGAAGAAAAAGTCAGAAGTCCTCATTTGGGCTCTCAGCCGGTCCCAGACCGGCAGCCGGTCCACCGGCTGAGAGGCCCTTCTCAGAATTTCGAGCACTATATAAACCCGCACTTGTATCATTTTGAAGGGACGCATTTTTCTTAAGCTTTTTTAGGGTTTTTTTTACTGTTGCATTACTCAACACTTAGACTCAAAAAACACTCTAATTTATTTTAATCTTCTTTAGATCTTTACTTAATCTTCATTGTTAGTTAATCTCTCTTGAGAATTCTCCTTGGGTTTGTTTTTAAGCAATTGTAGAGGATTATTTGGGTTGTATTTTTGGGGGATTTGAAAGAATCCTTCAACTTGTCATCCAAGTCATTTCCTTTTCCTTAGTTGATGGTATAATCTTCTTCATCTTTACTTTGTCTTTGCATTTCCTTTAAGTTTTGCTTGTTTAATTGTTTACTCTTACTTAATCCAACATGTCTAGCAATTCCTCATCATTTGTTTACATATTTATGTTAGCCATGTGTGAGTAGTTCCCCTACTAGGGTTAGGGGTGTGCTTTGGTTTGTTGATAGCTATGAATCTTGCTTAGGGTTAGGATTTGGTTCTCTTCTTTGCTAGGTTTTCATTTGTGCATGGTATATGTTTGATGAAATGTCTCAACGACGGTTGGACATGATTCGAATTGTTGTTGGCCTTTGATGATAGTCTAGGGCCTTCATGAACATGTATGTATGTTAGGTTGACCTTGTTTGTAGCGAAAGCTAGGATAGGGATCGACTTTAGGTGAGTCAAATCGATAGACGAGACAAACCTAGGCCTAGTATAGTGGAGACCCTAGATTCCTTGCATGATTCGTTACCAACCTACCTTAGTACCCCCGACACCTTAGTATCTTTTATTCATCGATTTCACATTTGCTTTAATTTATCTTTAGTAGTTGTTAATCAATCTCAAACTTATTACCCGACTCAAGCTCGAACTAGAACTTAAATATACAACTTCCCCACCGTCCTTTGGGTTCGACCCTAAATTATACTACTTAATTTGGGAGTTTATAAATTGTTTTTGGTGACGGAATTGACGACAAAATCCTGCCATCAATATGAAAGACGACCGACCTTTGTCGGGATTTGCTTTGAACTTGTTTAATAAAGGACAAATGACTTTGTCGTGCTTCGCTTTGAATTTGTGTTTGTTTGGTTGATGGTATGGCAGTCTGGCTGGCGTCTGAATAATGTATACTGGTGGTACAAATTACCATCAGTACCAGCTTTTTTTTTAAAAAAAAAAGAACATAAATGGACATCAAATTACAGCTAAAGAATGATGTGCATAAATATGAAGGACATCAGACTTATTAAACCTCCGATGTGCAATAACACATGGACATCAGATGTGAGCTAAATAATGATGTGCATAAGAATGATGGACATCAGACTTATTAAACCTCCGATGTGCAATACCATATGGACATCAGATGTGAGCTAAAGTATGATGTGCATAAGGATGATGGACATCAGACGTTTTAAACATCCGATGTGCATTAGCAAATGGACATCGGTTGCACAACCGATGTCCTTGATACCCATAATGGACATCAGGGAACTCTACATCGGTTGCTAATCTGATGTCCTTGACCATAAAAGTCCGATGTCCTTAAGGCTTTCTGTAGTAGTGTCTCACTTTGATCATCTTCTTGTCTCCCAGATATTCTGTTTTTAGAATATTTCATGCTTCTTTTGCAGTGATGGCAGATGCGATACGAGGTAAAATTTCATCATCTAAAGCTTGCTGTATTATAAACAAAGCTTTAACATCCTTCTTCCTCTTCTCTTAGAGTTGTGCATCTGGTTCAGCAGGTTTAGGATCATTAAACCCCTGATCTACCAGTTTCCATAACTCCTGTGACTTGAACAAAGTTTGCATCTTCAATTCCCAGAAATGATACTTTGTTCCTTTAAAGATAGGCAAATGAGAAAGACCATTTGAACTACTACCATTTGTTGCCATAATGAATCCTTGGATTCGTATCCTAAGCTATACCAATTTGTTGTATTTTACTCTGAAATATTTGTGAGTTTATTTGTAAAACAATGAAAATAAGGGAGAATATTTTAACTGTATTACTTGAACAGAATTACAAAGCTTAAATAGGACTGAAAGTGGAGCAACAATCTCCATAATGCACGACTATGAGAGTGCGTGCTAACCAGGAACAACTCACCTAACAATTCGCTAAAAAACAGGAAACAATATGACTAAGGCCCTGACTACAGGCTACAACTACTTATTCCTAAATTGTAGGATATACTTAATTAAGGGAATCTTCGAATTATATTCCAATAAAAATAATGAGACCTAATAATGACCCGACCTAAACCCAAAAGGATAAGCTAAGCGGGTATAATTCAAACTTAATATAACTCGACCCGACCAGTTGGATAAATATTCAATAGCTAAACGCTAGAGCAGGAGTTTCTTGCATGAACGAACGTATCCTGTGCTTCCTCATGAACGGAATGTTTACCAAAACACTTAATTTCTGTTCCCTTTTGGTCATCTTCTCCTCCATCAACCCATTTCTTGATCTTCTTAATAAACCTACTTCTCTTTGACGTAATTACGTTATTCTTCTCATGATCTTCATGATCATGATACTCAAACTCGACAACCCGATTTTCATTCTGCTCATGGCATCGAACTAATTCATGCCTTAAACATGCATTGCTCCATTTCAAGTATGTTATTTCGTTTGCTTCGGTTTCCTTGTCCTTTTCAAGTTGCTCTAATTCTTTCAACACTTTCTCATATTCCTCTTTGCTCACACTTTCTCTAACTTCAATCTGTACACAGTAGCGGAATCAGAATTTGAAGCTAAAGGGCAAAATTGAAAAATGTGGACTGAATTTTGGAAATGTACCAAGAAATGAAGAATCAATAGTGCAGTAAATCAACTTCACAAAATTAAAATTATCTAAAACTTTAGTTAAAGATTCATTTTTTTTTTCTCATTAGTTAACTTTCATTTGTACCAAATGAAAAAAGAAGCTTTACATTATAGTCAGTGCGATTTCCTTTATTCTTAATAATTATATTATGGTATATATAAAAGTATCAATAACTTTTACGTAGTATCTTTATGTATTTTTTTAAATTTTTAATCGGTATGGTTAGTGGTGGATCGTGAGGAGGGGATAACAGCTAGTAACGGGACTCAAACCCAAGTTACTAGGTTGGAAAAAAAGGCTTTATCATTGAACCACGAGATATTTATCTTCACCTAATGGGATATCAGTTATTTATCTACTATTCAACAATATTTGGGATAGTAAAAATCTTTTTTCTAAGTCAATTTCTTTAAGTTTGGAGTAGCTCCCACTACCCCTTGCTACTACGTAAGTTTGCCCCTGATCGCAAGGGTTGTCTAGCAGAAAAGTTCGCCGTCGCTAGAAAATGAAAATTTCAAATTTCAAAATTTCAAACTAAATTTTCAAACTTTTTTCACATTTTGCTTATGCGGTCATTTGCTTACACAAAACTTAAAATTCTGGTTTCGTTACTACATTTACTTTACGTCATTCTAATTATTTTTGTTTTATTTACATCAGGTAATTTTGCTAAATACAACAACCTCATATATTAAAAACCTAAGGGATCTCTTAAGTAAGAAGTAGGGTGTACATATTGCATAATTATTAGAAGCTTCAAAGGATGTTAATTATATGTCATCTTTAGGGTGATACTATAAGCTTCAAAGGATGTTAATTATATGTCATCTTTAGGGTGATACTATATAGACATGGCTAGGGCTGTACAATGGGCCGGGCCGGGCTGGGCCAGAGGCGGACCGGACTGAAGAAAGCCAACCCTGACACGACCCTAAAATAATATAGGTCTGAGCTGGGTCGGGTTAGGAAAAGTCAGCCCTGGCCCAACCCTGTAGGGCTGCTAGTTATGTTTGTGGGCGGTATTTGGGTTAGTTGTGTTAGTTTTATTAGTGGGTTGGGTCGGGCTGGGTTGCATTTCACACATGGCTGCGGATAGGGCCGGGCTGACAAAATCCGGTCCTGGCCCTATTCGCTAGTGGGCTGGGTTGACCCAACCCTAGCCCTATGTGGGCTAGAAAAATTGGCCCACGTAACAGGGTTGGGCCGGGCTGGCCCGCTACTTGTCCAGCTCTAGACATGGCAAACAAGTCGTGTCTTATTAGGTTTGTGTGGAAGGGTCGCATTCCTAACCCGAATATATAAGTCGCAAACAGTGTCCGTATCAACCCAATTACATAAATAATGGACCGCAATGTCTTGACCCTAAGCTAATTTACTAGTCCCGTGTTGTTCTTGGTCGGATCATTGATTTGTGACCTCTAATATCATCTTCATGATCATGCATGAATAATGTGGAAGCATAAAAATATGACTAATCTACATAATAAAGAGAAAAGTACAAACCTTAATATCCGATACTTGTGATTTTTGAACAAGATCCACCTTATTCACAAGCTCAATCTTTTCCCTTTGCAAATGATTTATAATTTCTTTCAATTCCTTATTTTCATTTTCAATTTCTTGAATAATTAAATCCTTTTTTTCAATTTCTTCCATATTACTCATTAATTCTTCATTTTTTCCATTAATTAACACTTTTTGTTGCCATATTATTGTCAACCTATGCTCAGCTTTTCTCCATAATTTCCTTACTTTCCTTTGAAGCAACACATTTTCGTTCTTCAACCCTTGAAATTTTTCGAATAATCGAATAAAATTTATAACCAGATTACCTATTTTCTTATTCTCCTCTTCTGCTAAATAAATCTCCTTAAGCAAGAACTCGGCTCGAGTCTTTTCAAGGAACATTTCATTCTTAATCCCTATTAACATGAATTCCTTCTCTTTCAAAGCTCGATAGCTAAGATACCGCGACTCCATATCCGATAACTTGTGTTCCAAGTTATTTATATACCCATTTCGGATATCTTCCATATTAACTTCATTGTTACGTTCAACATCATCTAGAGATGCTGAATTAAGGCTATGAAAGCTCTCAGAATATCCTAGAGGGTTTGTTTCTTGACAATTTTGATGAGATTCTAAAAACGACGAGGAATCTTCGGTTGAATTTGTTCGCTTAGTGATCAATCTTGCACAAATGTAGGCTGTAATAGAAAGAGCCGTAGAAATACCAGCTTTTAGTAGCAAAGGCTTCATCACCTCTGCCCTTGACTCTGAGCTACACATTTTGTTGTTAATTAAATTCGGAACTTAATTACTAAATTTTCACCGTAATTATATAGAAATTTCGAGTAATTTGTTTTTTCACTAAAAAAAAAGTTGGACGATAAACTAGAATTTCAATTTCAAATTAAGGGAAGTTTAGGGCTTGATTGAAGAAGATAGTGTAATTATATGGAGTAATAGTATTGTATAATTATTGATTTATAGATGCGTTGCTTTTATGTTATGTGTTTCTACGTGTTTTCCTTTGATCAAAAGGTTTACTTTTTAGAGAGAATTGATCTTGCTTTTTGACTACTCCTTTATTTGATTCAAGGTTTAATTTCCTTTGGATGAAGTAATTGTATTGGTAGGAGAATTAAAATAGTTTGTTTACGTATGTATGGAATCTGATTCCATAATAATGTTGGCACTAACTAAACAATTATTTTATGTTGTTTACAACAATTGAACACGTGAATATGTTAGTATGTTACTAATCCTTTTTATAAAAGCAACATCCACAGTGCTGACGTGTCAGCCTGTGGTTAATTGCATTGTTTTTATTTTCTTTTATTTTCTAAAGTAAAGGGCCCACCTATATTTAACAAATTAATTTGTAGATTTAAAAACAACCATGTCAATTGTGAAATATAACATGGAGCAATAAATAAAATTACAAATATATAATCACATAATTTGATATTTATGATTATAGTAATAAGTAACGAGATCAACTAAAAACGCAATCATTTAAATTAAGAAATTTTTGAAATTTGAGAACCGGATCATATATTATGTACTACAAATTATAATTATAGAAAAAAAATACTCAGTACTAAGTAAATATGAGTATATATATATAACTTCTAGATTTTAAGATAATTAAATAAATCTTCATATTAAAAAATTAATCAAAGAGGACGACAAAAAAAGAAAAGCACAACGAAAATTTAGAGATCTATTCCTAAATCTATAATTACGGATTTCATAAAGAAATTTAGAGATCTATTCCTAAATCTATAAGTACAATATTAACTAAATCTAAATTTAAAAAAATGGGGCTCAGAGACAACCAAATTTGATCGTGAGTGATAGCAAACATATAAATAAATGAAAAGTGGAACATAAAATATGCAAAAGTAAATGAAAAAAAAATGCAAAAGCAAAAGAAAAAAAAATGCAAAAACTGATCTTGAGTTTTTTTAACTTTTATAGGACAACATTTTTGGTTGTGTTACAAATGTTAAAAAAAATACTTGAGAAATGAGTTATTTTTTAATGTGCCAAAACCAAAAAAACAATATTTTACTTGAAAATCACATCATATATTATAAATCTAAAACATTAAACTCTTTAAAATGCAATACAAATAGAATAAATTCAAGATCAATTCAGGATTATGCATCCAAATTTAATAAACCATTGATTAAAATATACAAACTCGAAATTCCTTTAGCTGGATATATAGATATAGATACATTGCTGAATAAATAGGTGTACAAATTGGAAAGTTAATAGTGTAGAAGAAAGAAATGGAGCCCTGAAATATTTGTATTAAGAGGGAGCGGCGGAAGTGAAGATTAAAGAATGAGAAGGTTTATGAAAAGAGTGATTACATAATGAGAATTTAATTTGTGGTAGATAAATAGAAATTTATGAAGGATATTTACTTTTTATTTACTATATATTTATATGATATATATAATATCAATATTTAACAATTCAATTAAATAATTCTAAACGTGTATAAGTCACAATTTTTATTTTTGTTATGTTTTCCTAATTGACATATTATAATACTCTTTTCTATTTATATGCTCTTTACATTGTTTCAAAGTTAATTTTTAGAACCTTACATGCATGCAAATTTGAATGGTCCTTATATTGTTGTAAATATAAATATACATATATCCTATAAATAAAATGTAAACTTCAGTTGGATATATCGAACAAGAAAAATGTAAAACAATATGACGAATTAAAGAGAACATGTTAGATGTAATAAATGGAAAAGAGATAAAATAATAATTTAGAACCTACACGATTCAAAATTTTCATTTTGTCCTCGTATGAGTTAGATTAAATGAAAAATAGTTTTTAACGTTTGCACGAGCTTGCAACTCTATTAAAATATCTCCAATTTTAAAACCATTTTTTATCCGAAAAGTTTTTGTCTCCAATATACGTAATAAAATAAAGTAAAAACTCAAATTTGATTGAGCAAGACGACGTATCACACTATAACAACTACTTAACAAACCGAGAATCATTTACGTTAATTGAAAATGTAATTTTTGATTCAATTCTAAAAACTTGAATATGATTTTAGTTTTTGTTTTTTATTTAATAAAGGTAGAAAGATTTAAAACTTTGTTTCTAAAGACAGTTAACTTTGGAACAAGATAATTAATTAATATAAAAAAATCTAAAATAATATTGATTTTTGTCTAATAAAACATCCGAAACAACGTATACTTTAAATATTGCACTGAACAAACATTTAGCATAATAACACATTTGAAATATATGTGATTCATGATATTGCATGAGCAAAGGTTTGGGCTGAATATTTTAATTTGCGATAACGTAATGTATAAAGAAAATTTCGAAAAATTATAGTACAGTTTACTACTGATGATTGTACACTATAATAGTTCATTATTTTTTTTCATTCAAATTGAACAATCGTTGTTATGTTTGATATATGACTATATAAATTTCAGTTTTATTATTGTAATATAATAGATACGTTCGATTGTTACAAATTTGGTAATTATAAATAAAATTATGAGACACATAAAAAACATGAAATATGACTTTAATTAAAAAGTAACTACCCCTAATAACACACTTTGCAATAATATCCTAAATAACAAACCCGTGCAATTTGCACGGGTTTAAGACTAGTTTACTATGAACAGGGGCGTCTCAAAAATTTAGGAGGCTCTCTACTAAATAGTCGATGTGGGTCATAATTCATTAATTCTCATAAAATTATTTATACATATACTCCCTTCTATTTCATATTTTGTTTCCCTTTGGTCATTAAGGTGAGGAATAAAATAAGTGTAAAAAGTTCGGTGGGGTTTGGTGATAGGAGAGTGCGATGAATAATTAGGAATTAAATAAAAAATTGGGGAGCACAAACATTAAAAAAGTAATAAAATAGGAGTAAAATTGTTGGTGGGTTTGGTAATAGGAGAGAGAAATGAATAAAATAAAAATAAAGATTTCCAAAATAGGAAATGAGAAGAAAACTTGAATAATCCGTTTTAAGAAATATGGAACAAAATATGGAATAGGAGGGGTATATTATTTTTGCAGTCATTTTTAATGATAGATGAATGTTAACTTTACCGCTCTCCATCCATTATGTCTAAAACTTTTGAATTTTATAATATGTGTAAATCTAAAACGATACCCGGTAAAGCGCAATTTTAATGATTTATGATAACACTCATCTCTTTTAAGAAATATTTTTTTTAGAAAAATAAGCAAAAAATATTTTCTTGTCTAATAGTTTTGAATCTCAACGATACAAGGTAAAACACAATTTTAGCAATTTATGATAACACTCATCTATTTAAAGAAATATTTTTTTTTGAAAAATAAGGAAATAATATTTTCTTAACTCATATTTATATGAAATTGATTAAAGAGAGTTTTCACTCTATGTAAGATATTTTATAGTAAGGTAATAAAGAAAAATTATGAAAAGACGAAAATAACATGACAATGTATATATCGTAAAGCAAAGAACACAAAAAAAGTAAAATAAATGAAAAAGTCTTATTTGAAGTAGCATTGTGGAGGGAATCGAACCTGAGTGGATTGAAGCTACAAGGAACCACTAGACTACATTCTATTAGTGATAACATTTATAACATTTACAATATTTATTCTTTAAGCTCAGGTAAACGAGGCCCCAAAATTTGGAGGCCCGATTCTTGGGCTCAGCCTGCACCGGCTCATGCCGCCCCTGCTATGAAGGAAGTAGAAAACATACAACATTAAGGAGGCGTTTGCTGACGGTCTATAAGAAAGCGAAAGGGAAACAATGTTGCTCATTCATTCCCTTTGCTGGTGTTTGTTTGACACAAAGGAATGAAACTCTCTTCCTTACCCCCTCAATCCATCTAATTCCTTACCCCCCACGCCCCTAGAGCATTAGATTTCATTACCCTTATTACCTTTCAACCACTTTTTTCACCTACTACCATACTTGCATCTACCACTACAATAGCCACCACCAAATCATCACCATGACGCCACCGCCACCGTTGCCACCACTATCACCGCCACCATCGCCATGACACTCACACCACCGTCATCGTCGCTACACCCCCACCACCATAACTACCATGACACCCCCACCACCGTCACCATCATGACCACTGCCACCACCACCACCACCACTGTCATGAGATCTCTACCACCACCATCGCCATCACCGCCACGACACCCCCACCACCACGACACCCCCACCACCACCGCCGCCATAACACCCCACCACCGTCGTGACACCCCACCACCACCGCCGCCATGACACCTTCACCACCACCACCGCCATGAATGTGAGTGGACCATTAGTTCCCTTTCTTGGAGTAACCAAACAGCCAATTAAGTTTTAGGTAATCTCTTTCCTTTTCCTCTCTTACCCTTTCTTATTTCCTTTCCCTCTCCCTTTCTCTAACGAAACGCTCCCTAATTAGCTACTAAAGTGATACTTCATTATTCCCCCGAAGAATGATATGTTAATTTTTGGTATAGATTAAAAGCAAGTTGATCTTACTAAGGCATTTTTATCATTAAATTTTGCTATGAAGGACATGGGCATAGCGGATGTGATTCTTGAAATTAAGATTAAAAGAACTAATCTTGGAATTTAGTACTCAAGATGTTTAATTGTGAGAATAACGGTGTTGTTCATTCATCAATGGAGGCAAATATAACGCTAATGCCTAATATAGGATTATCGTTGTCATAATTGTAATATTCTTAAGTCATAGGATGTTTAGTGTATGCTATGACAAGTACTCGACCGGATATTATTGCATATGTAGTTGGAAGGTTAAGTAGATACACGAGTAATCCAAATAGTCATCATTAGAGCGTGGTAATGCATGTTTTAAAGTAACTTAAGAGTACAAAAGACTTTACATTAACCTATAGTGGGAATCCTTCATTGTTACAAGGCTACTCGGATGCAAGTTGGATTACCAATATTGAAGATCATTCTTCAACTGGTGGATGGTTGAGTCTTTCTTGCATGGCGGTGCCAATTCATAGGCTTCCAAGAGGCAAACATGTGTCACGACATCCACTATGGAGTCAAAATTTGTAGCCTTGGCAATAGCCGGAAAAGAGGCTGAATGACTTAAGAATTTGGTATATGAAATACCTCTATGGCCTAAACCGATATCTCCAATATCAATCCATGCCATTGTGATAGTCGTAAGACAACTTATATATAACCGGACAACATAACTATACCATTTTCTTTCTCACACAAAATAAACACTAACAATGCGACCAACCTCAATTCAATACATCTGAAACCAATATCCTAGGTGACTTATCATATTTACATGCAAATGAAATACAACATACCATATGTATCGTAAAAGAAAACTTCATTCTCATATTTCGACTTAACAATAGCAAGAATATACTCTATATGCATCTCTATCAACACATAAACCTACAGTATAGTATACTTATATACGCATTATCAAGCATCGCATCAAACACATATGTCTCTTTCTTTAATATCATTACAAGATCTTTCTAGAAACACCACACTACAACACATGCTCTTTCGCATCATATACCACATTCTCATATTATTACTTATCACATCACATCCTCCACATCTCATGTCACATTTACGCATCTTTATAACACACCATAACACGCATATACCTATTTCTACCCTTAGTGACCAAATAGGATGTATGTAACGAATTTTGCGGTTTTGGGACGTCCCTCAAACCTTTGTGGTAGCCTCACTCACTCCTACCCAGGTTCATTTTACTTAGACACGCCTATGTTCATTAGGTTCATTTGTTTAGGTTTCAAAACCGTCGCTCTGATATCATTTGTGACATCCTCATAACCCGAGGCCTTTAAAGAGGACCCTTAGTGTACGAAAATGTCACCATCTCGGTTACCCGATATATAATATAAAATAAACGCACAAGTAACTTTTCTTAAATCATAATTATAAACCTTACAAGCGTCTCAAACTCAAAGATAAATAAATTTCAGCGGAAGCGAAAAGGACTACTACAAGTGAAGACTAATATGACTTCTAAGTGGTGACTCATCCATCCCCAGCCTCAAGGCCTTTATGATCTTAAGTTTCTGAAATCCTCTAATTAACCTATCACAAAACGATACGGGACGTTGTACTCGACCGAGTACGCCTTACTCGACCGAGTACACTTAGTTCTTGATCGAATTCAGACAGACTTTACTTCTGGTATGAGTGTACTCGACCGAGTATGGACTACTCGACCTAGTACATCCACTCGTCTAAGGGAGAGGTGCTACATAGTTAAAGAAATTATGATTTATAAATCATGTTTCCTCTACTTAAACTATCGCGAAACTGACACGAACGAAATCGGTGTACTCGACCAAGTACAGAGTGTAATCATTATAGTCATCTTATAAACACACAACCACTACAAGAATACGGACAACAGGCGACGGAAAATGGGGTCTAACAAATGTAGTCGCCAAATTGGCGACTGAAAATAAACTTTAGCGACTGCAATCAGTCGCCAAAATGGCGACTGAAACTTTTCCCCAAATTTTTTACCACCAACACAAAATGGCGACCGAAACAAAGATTTGGCGACTGAAGACAGTCGCCAAATTTAGCGCCAAAATTGGCGACTGAAGTTGCAGTCGCCAAATCTACCAAATGCAATCGCCAATTTGGCGACTGAAATATGTCAGTCGCCAAAAGTAATGTTTCAGTCGCCAAAAAACGGGATAAGAAAACAGGAACTCCTTTTCATTCATTATACGCGTCTTACATTTTCTCAAAAAAAAAACGCAAAAACCCGACTTGCTCCTCCACCACCCATTACTTGCTCCTCCACCACCACCACCATCGGCCACCACCAGCAGCCACACCACGGTCACCGGCCACCTCCACCAACAACTTCCCTCTTCTTTTTCTCCTTTATTCAATTGAAGGTTTGTATTTTTTTTAGTTAATTTCAATGTTTAGTTTGATTTTTGTTTTGTTTTGTAGATTTAGTGATATAGTAGCCAATTATGATCGTCTTAACTTATTAGGTTGTAGTTAAAGTTATAGTAGCCAATTAGGATGTAAATTAGATAAATTAGAGGTTAGCGTTTATATGAAATTGGGGGTTAGGGTTGATATGATTAATGTTGTTTGCCTTATTAATGTTGTTATGCTTGTAATTGTTACTTAATTATGTTAAATTAAGGGTTAGGGTTTATAAAAATTGGGGATTTTTTATAAGTTAGTGTGTAAAATTTGGGCTTTTTGATAAGTTAGTGGTTGGGAATTTTTGATAAGTTGTAGTTAATTAAGTTATAATAGCCAATTAGACTGTTAATTAAAAATTGGGGTTTAGAGTTTATATGAAATTAGTATTAGACGATATTGTTAGCCTTTTAATTGTACAATTTGTTGTATTATGTTGATTAAGACGATGTTGTTTGTCTTATTAATGTTATTATGCTGTAATTGTTACTTAATTATGGCAAATTAGGGGTTATGATTTATGAAAATGGAGATTTTTTATAAGTTGTGGGAAGAGGAGGAGGATGTTGAGACTAATAATGAGTTGGAAGAAGGATGAGAGGAATTAGATGAAGTGAGAGTTGTTGATGTTGATGAGGATGGGGATGAGGATGATGATGATGATGATGTTGAGGATGAGGATAATGAGGATGATGTTGATCAAGAGGATGATGAAGATGATGATTAATTTGGTATAGTAGTGCAAATTTGTCATGTTATTGTTCATATTTGTTTTAAACATTTATTTTATGTTTGATTTTTACGTACTAATAACTTCATTTATGTGATTGTAGATGGCAAGAGGTCGAGGTGGTAGAGGAAGACAGCGAGGCGGTCACAGTGGTCAGCATAGCCAGTCGTTCGTGCGGGAGGAGGAGGATTTGGTTCTGACGAGGCGAAGGAGCAGATACCACAGGACTCGGGTGTACAGATTCAGTACACACAGGACGACAAGAAGATACTTGATCCAGCGGAATTTTGGTAAGTGTTATTAAATTTTTTATTATATTGTAATTATTCATTGTATTAATAATAAATGTCTAGTTATAAGTAACAATTTATGTTTCAGGTTTACACATCAGACTGCTGTTCGAGGAGTAACTAATAGTACAAAGACATTTTTGTTAGGTCATGTGCCACTTAATTGGACTGAAAGTAGTAAAGCTAAAAAAGAAGCATGGTTTAATAACTTTCGGGTAATCAAAATCCTTTTATTAATTACTTATTTTAGTATAATACTTACTAAATGTTGTTTTTTAACTAATACTTAATGTTTTTTTTTGTAGCAAAATTTTTCTTGGGCGCCTGAATTAGAGTTATTGTCCGTCAGATGTACCATGATGTTGGTGCCTCTAGATAAAAAGATATTATCTATAAGATGGCTAAAAGGGGAAATGCCCCACATCTTCAAGGTATATCTATAGAATTAGCTTCGTCATCACTTGTATTGAATATATAAATGATGAACATCTTACTAATAATAACATAATTTATCATTGTAGGTGAGGCGTTCGAGGGGCTTCTGAGGCGTCGTGATACCCCTGAGTTTCAAGCTAAATCGGCGCAAAAAGAGATGAACAAAAGGGGAGGGAAGAAGGAAGGCATGGTCGACTCTACCCATAACGCTGGTTCACGGTCATTTTTAGAAGTATTTTTTTGTGTAAGTTTTCATATATGTATAGTAATACTTATTTATTTAGGTTATTTGAATATTGGTAATAATGTCATTAATATTCATTGAATTTTGTTCGTGTAGAAGAAGAAGAAGAAGCCAGCTGATCCTTTTGTGACGGCCCCGGAACTATTCCTTAACACACATTCCAGGGTGAACAATAAAAATGAAAGAATTTGGATTAAGCCAAAAGACAAAGCCTTATATGTAAGATGAATTTTTTTGAACTTATGATAGTTTTTAATTGTTATCTAATGATATTTTGTTAACTAATGATGATAGTTTTTTGTTCACTAATGAGAGTTTTCTGTTAACTAATGTAGGAAGCATACGAGGCTGAGAAAAAAGGCACATCCCGAAAAACCAGATAATGAGATTTGGTTTGATTTGGTGAAGGGATACAAGAAGGGGAATGTTTATGGCACCGGAAAGGCCCATGGTGTCTTCTTCAAAGAACCGGCAATAAGATCTTCATATGAGACACAACAAACTTATGAACCCGCTCTTGTGAGTCAACTACAGACTCAACTTGCTGATGAAAGACGGGTGAATTCAGAACGAGACGAAGGAGCGCATGAAGGCCATGGAAAGCTACTTTACCCAATGTAACCCCGGTCCACAACCACGTAATGACCCTAATGATCCACATGGAAAGGGTGGTGGTAATGGAGCCAGCATGGGATTTGTAGTTTAGTTAGTTTGTCCTTAGCTTGTAGTTGGATAATTTTTAGTTTACTTTAGCTTAGTCCTTAGCTTGTTGTTGGATAATTTCTCATTTTTGAATAAATGAGAAATTGGTGTTTCAAATGGTGTGGTTCACGCAAATTTGTGGTAATTTTCTGTTTGCAGGATGTCATTGCGAATTGGCACGATTAAAATGGAGAATTGGCACAATCAAAATGAAAATTAACCATGAAATGCCCAGCAGATTTGGCGACTGACATGATGTAAATGGCGACTGAAGACAGTCGCCAAAACAGAGTTGCCAAACCAGAAGTTCCTGTAAATGTCAGGACATTTGGCGAGTGAATAAGCAGTTTGGCGACTGCGCTTCAGTCGCCAATTTGGCGACTACACCTGCTTCAGTCGCCAATTTGGCGACTACCAACACAGTCGCCAAAACCCACTATTGGCGACTGAAATTAGTCGCCCATTTTATTTTGGCGACTAAGCCTTGCGACTGCGTTTTGGCGACTGCGTTCAGTCGCCAATTTGGATTTGGCGACTGATTGCAGTCGCCAAATTCAGTCGTCTGTTTTCCGTATTCTTGTAGTGAACTTATATAATATTTTAGTTAGCCGACCATCTACGTGACTTGTGATTTGGGGTGTGAACTTATTATGAGACTGTAGTAGCCACCGAGTACGATATACAGTAGTGGGTAGTTAGCGAACACAACCATTCGATCGATTCCGCATAAATTTATGTCCTCATTTTCCAACAGGTTTCAATTTACAATCTTTGCGGGTATTATTCACGAAAATGCCAAACCAGATACGTACTTAGGTGAATAAATCAACTGACTACGAATTTTTACATGTATTAATAGATGTCGTTCGAGATTGGAGACATCATATCCAACTATTGTGTTACAGAATGCAAGTAATTATCCAGAGCAAGCAGGCCAAAATCAAATAACTCATTCAATGAATGAGGAGGCAACTACTCGCCATAGGAGAAAATTGAAATCAATTACTAAAATTCCTAACATTGACAAGGTGATACAAATAGTATACTTCTTAACTTATTAGGGGTCGTTTGGTTCAACAAGTTGGATTGGAATGAAATAGAGTTTGATAGTATTGTGGTATGGGATTTTAAATCCATACTTGCCTAATCTTGTTTGGTTCATCATAAGTTACAGAAGGATGGAATGGAGTTAGAATCGAAGGGAGGAAGGTTGTTATGAGATTCCAAGGGGTTTGGGTGGAGTTAGAATCCATTGACTATCTAACTCCATTCCAAATCACCTCAACCAAACACTGAAATGGACTGAATGCATTCCATTCTATTCCAATATATCCAACCAAACACCCCCATAGTTTTCTTAATTCTGTTTGTCAAGTCTAATCTAATCATAATACTTTGCCAAATGAAGACTGGAGTTTAAAACATACTTGCTAATATTACTGAGTTAGATGCAAACTTTATGTGGTATTATTATTCATTTAAATTTTGTCGCGGGAAAGCAGTTTTAGATGATGACAATTTATGGAGATGCAGAAAAGATTATTGCAACGGACATCGAGAACCAATGACTGAAGTTATTCTTAGGTTTACTATCATGGCATACCATTTATGCACATATTTCAAGTATTTGTTTTAAACATATGTGATTGTACTGACCTGTTTATTTTGGAGTATAGGTTTCAGGTTAGATACTATAATTCAGACAAAGAAGATACCAGAACTGTAGTATGGAATGACGATGGAGACAGTGCATAATTGTTGTTGTTTAAGACCCAACTAGAAGAGATTATCAAAGAGATTACAACCAGTCTTCACTACAACGATTTTGAAAACGGCCGACTGATTTTGGCGACTGAAATCAGTCGCCAAACTAAAATTGGCGACTGAAATCAGTCGCCAAGTCGTAGTCGCAGACCTTAGTCGCCAAAATAATTCGGGCGACTAATTTCAGTCGCCAAATTTGGCGACTGAAAAGGTAGTCGCCAAATAGGAGCATTTGGCGACTGATGAACAGTCGCCAAAATAGCGACTGAAACCCCTCATAGTCGCCAAAATGGCGACTGAAATCAGTCTCCAAATGAAACTTTCAGTCGCCAAATTAGCTTTATTAAAGCAAGCTAATAATCAGGCCCCACTATATACATTCAGTCAACTATAGGTAATAAAAGCTTAGAAAATGTACTGCAACATGATTAATAGACTAGTGCAAGCACAATGCTTTAAAGCACATTGATATTTGTGCTTAGAAATCCTTCCACAACAACAATTAAGGTTGTACTCCGTATTATAATAATTATCAAAATACACACCAATCTTCAAATCTAAATAATCCAAATAATAATTATCAAAATACGTAACAAATATGTGAAAAAAATACAAAAAAATAATAGCTAAATTTCTAAATTTTACATCCAAATGACTTGAAGTGCATCCATATTATTGTTGATATCTCATCTTGCATAGTTGCATGTTGAAACCCGCATCTTGTACCATTCAAACTACGCTGCAGTAATAAGTAAAACAAAAATATAATTAGCTATTTTCAAAGAAAAGTTCCCCAAACATTAAAACAATAGAATGGCTCACAAACAGAAATACAATTAGCTTTCCTACGATGCCCTTCATCAATTATCAACCCTCGACGATTTCATGCTTTTGTCAAACTTCAGATTCTATAAATAACATACTAAAATTACAAGTATAAAAGTGAAAATGGCTAATAAAGATAAAAATTGATAAATTTCTAAATAGAGTAGAGTCAATGGTAAGCTTAATACCTTACCTTTCAAAAGAAAATCGTTTGTATAGGCAACTAAAGCTAAGTCATTCTTGTATGCTAGTGGCTCTACCTGCACAAAGTAAGGTTGGTACAACATGACAATGATGATTTTCATACTAAGAAGACATTATTACTTAACAACAGTAAAGAAACAAAATTTGAAACATTATGGGATGAAAATTCAAAGTTAATTTTACAACACTAATAAGATAAATGTGAAAGTTCTTCCTGGACCCCAAATCAGACAACAAACGCTTAAGATCATCAATTATAAACAATGGAATTCTTATAAAGTTTACAAACACGACACAATTAGTGACAAACCTAAGTAAACCTAACTGAACGCACATTTGGGAAGAGCTTATACGAACATCATCTCTACGACTATCGCATTCTAAATAAACCTAAGTAACGTCATCTTATTCACAATCAAACAAGTGACGTGAACAGCAAGAATCAAGCAATGCAACATCCGATTTTATCAGAATGTAAAAGCCAACATAGAAAATCAACCAAAAACATTACTTATTTTTCTTCTGTTTTGCCACGATATTATCTTGTGGCTTCTCCTCAACTGTCCGGAAGGATACAAGACTTTCGACAAAATTCCATGTATCGAATGGCAGTGCTTGAATTGTAACCTTCTCAATCTCCCTACTACCAAATCATAGCAAACCAACACCAACCCATCCACCTGCAGCAAAACATATCCCCTGTCTTTCGAGTAAACAACCGGTTTAACTGCATCGAAGTTGTTATCCTTTCCGAGTCATTAACACTTAACATCCAAACTCAACCCTCCACCCACAATGGAAACAAATGTCTCAAATTATTTGTTAACAACACTAACTTATATAAACCTTAACCTCAAATTATATGGACAATTTATCAAAATCCCCAATTTATAATTATATGAAGATATCTTTATTAAAATCCCCAATTTATACAAACCCTATTCCCAATTTATACAAACCCTAATTAAATAAATAATTTAAAGCCTAATAACAATCACAAATGTTTATATAAACATATAACAACATCATAATACAATTTAGAATCACAAATTATACAAACAAAAGAACAATTAGGCTAAAAAATTGAAAATAAAAAGAATATACCTTCAAAAATTAGAGCAAAGTGGGGAAAAGAAGAGAAAGATGAGAAGATGAAGGTGTTGATGTTAGTGTCTATAGTGATAGTTCGATCCAGGAAACGAGTGTTTATTGATGTCGTCGTCGTCGATTTATGCTGCTTTTTCTATTTTTTTTTTGTGATTTGGTAATAAGAAAGAGGAAGCTTGTTTGCCCGTGTTTTATTTGTGTCAGCCAAAATTGGCGACTGATTTTCGGTCGCCCGGGTTAATGTTCAGTCGCCAAAATTTGAGCTAAGTGGAAATTTGGTAGTCGCTAATTTAGCGACTAATTTTAGTCGCCCGACTATATATTCAGTCGCTAATTTGGCGTCTACTTTTAGCAGTCGCTTTTATCAGTCGCGCGATTTCACTTTTCTTGTAGTGCTTTGATCTGACCTGGAAAAGACAAGAAACCACATTTTTTTATGTTGTTTAAAAGTTTAATATTTGTTACTAAATTAATAAAAACATTTTAGCGTAAACATTGAATAATAATTGAAGTTGATGCACTTGGAAGTAGTGGGAAATCAATTATATCAGAAGAGCAAGAAACAAGCCAACATAAAAAAAAATCAAGACGGATGTTGGGTCTATGCCTTAAATCTGTTAGTCGCCGTTTCGAACGACTATGCGGGTATTAGGTCAAGTCTGTATTGTATTAGGTTAAGAGTACTATATAAACTCTTAACCTCTACCATAGCAGTTATCATATCACAATATACCGTTCTGACTCTGTAATCTGAAAAAACTCCTCACATTAATAAAACTCTCTCCCTTCCTTGGCGATAGAGATACACATTGTGTATGGAAAAACTCATACACGACCAATCACATCTCGACACGTGTATAACCATAGTTAATTTACATGAGTCAGTGTTAGGGTACATTAGTAACTATACAAATGTAGTTAAGTTTTTAACCACATGTAGTTAGCATAATTTAGGAATATTTGTTACTTTGTTAAGATTTTATTATGTTTTACTAAGTTAATAGTTTTAAAATATATTTTGTTATTTTTGTATTTAGTTAAATTTTCGGTAATATTAATTAGTAATATTGTTGGAATTCTTTTTTTTGTAAATTAATATTCTAGAAAATATTTTTTGTTGTATTTAACTAATTTACACGCTTTTTTGTATTTAATTGATCTACATGCTTTTTTTGTATTCTACTAACTAAAACAAAATTTAATAAAGTACAAGATAAAAATATTACATATAATTTAATTAATTCGAAAAACACATAGAATATTTTATAACTAACTAAAATAATTTTTTTAAAAATAATAATTTCCAGAATATTAATTTTTATTAATAACAATACCGATTTTATTTTTAAAAAATCGAAAATAAAAATTATTATTACATAAAAATTTATTAATTATTATTGATTATTTACTAACTAAAACAAAAAATTTAAAAATAAATTCCAAAAATATTAATTGATTCTATTACATATCACAAAAATATTTATTTAAAAATAAAATCGTTCAATTTTGTTAAGAGAAGAAAATTTAAACAAAATGACAAAATTTCCTAAATTAATGCTAACTACATGTTAACTATGGCGGTAAACTTCTCTCTCTTGTTTTAGAGAGAAGCTTTTTCTCTCGTTTGAGAGCTACTTCCTCTTTCTCCTTTACTACCTTCTCTTTGTCCCCCGTGGACTTTGCATGCTTTGCATTGAAAACAAAAAAAGTAAATCTTACTTTAATGATCATCTTTCATATTTATTCAGCTAATCATTTCTTTCTTTACAAATCTATTGGGCTGACCTCTTCACCTTATTATTTCGGCGGACGTTTGATCTCCCCGGAGTTGTCAGACTGTTTATCCATCATTATTGCGTTTTTATTGTTATCTTTGAGTGGCTCAAGAGGTGGTTGTCCAATAGTAGAAAAACGGAGGGGTGGCGTTTTGGTTTCTTCCTTGGGATTTGATTTAGCTAGAGGGAACTGCGAAGGCTATTTAAGCCAAGATGGGAAGGAGAAAATGTATCACTCCCTCTCATCATCTAAATCTCCTCTAACTCTCTGAATCTTTCTCTAAATCAAACATTACCTTTAATTCTTCCAATCAAGATTTTATGGACCCCATGGAAGTGGAATATGGTGTCAAGGAAGGTTTGGGATGTATGGGGTTGGGGGCGAATGCTGAAAATGCTAACTGTCAGGGTCAATCACTAAGGTTTAATCCACATGATCCCATGCATGTGAATATGTGAAGGTACCATCGTTCTGGAGGGGTTATCAATGTTGATCCGGCTGAACTGGGGAAGTCACGTGAGTTCTGGGGAAAGTGTGTCTTAGGATTTCTGGTGGATTACAGATCATTTGAAGTGGAGAAGGTGAATGAGATTATTCGAACTAAGTGGACTACTCGGGGTAGAATTGTGTGCTTCAGGATGGGTGATATCTATGTGTTCCATTGCAATAATGTTAATGATCAGGAAGGCTTATTGATGAAGACATGTACTGTTATGGATGAGGCTGTCATGGTCTTTGGGAGATGGTTCCCTGATGCAGTGCCTAGGTCTATACGGTTTCCTAGTGCAAGTTTGTGGGTTAGAGTGTGTGGGTTGCCATTTGAGTACTTGACTACTCATGTGGCTGAAGTGGTAGGGAAGATGTTGAGTGATGATTACAGAGTGGAGCAGTTTCACATGATACCTGAGGAAGACTACCTGCGGGTTAAGGTAAGTCTAAATTTAAATGAGCCCCTCATGCCTGGTTTCTTCCTTGCCATGGAGCAATGACATCTCTTGTGGGTTCAGTTCAAGTATGAGGGGATTTTCAATTACTGTATTAAATGTGGGAAATTGGGGCATGTGCGAACTCAATGCAGGGAGGGTTTGTTGGCTATTGTCTCTAACATAAGAGGTATGTTAGACATGACCTTAGGGAGGGGTTTTGCTGTTTTTCAAGCTCGTAGTAATCACACCATGTTTAATCTTGACCTTCGTGCTACTCCCTCTACGACTCATCACATCTTGGATAAGGTAAGGTTGGGGGGCAAGAGAGCTAGGGTTGTTGATGGGTCTGGTCAAGAGGGAGAGGAAAGGTTGGTGGATTTTGGGATTGGTCTTACTCCGGGGGGGGGGGTGGGACCGGGGATGAGATTTTTAGTTACAGATCAGCCTTTTGCTGGCACAGCCATTTTCCAAGGGGGCTGGTTCGTTCCACGGAGTGATCACCATGTGCCAGGTGAGGGTCTAAGTAATAGAGGTGTGGTGGAGGACACTGTGGTGCAAGATGTGCAGAATCAAAATGGTGTTGAAGGTAGGGAAAGGGGGAATGCTGATCCTAGTGGGGGTCGGCCAAAAATGGTGTTGGATATTCCTGAAGGCAGTGGTGTAAGAAAGGCTGGTGCAGGAGGATGGTTGGAGGATGAAGGACCAGAGGAAGAGCACTTCCATAGTGCTGGAGAGGATATGGAAACAATGGAGGAGAAGACTGGTGGAAATGTTGCAGGGCTGCAAGTTGGCATTAGCGAATCCCCTATGGCTCTCTTAGGGGGGGTTGATATCTCTACTTTTAGCATTGATAGAGATGAGCAGATTCAGAATGACATTATGAACAGAATTGAGGGGAATAAAGCTTGGGCTCGCATGGATGATGAGGTGATTGGGATTAACCAGACATTTCTTCCACCTGCTGGAGGGCCCCCTCTCATTTATCACAGAGGGGATGGAACCCTCCAACATGTTGTGGAGGGAAGTCTGAATAGGCATATTGTGGAGGAAGATCTCCAGCAGCATCCTCAACGTAACGAACAGGCTGAAGGAACTGACATTGAAGTTATTCACATATCATCCTCAAGTGATGAGTCTAAGGAGTCCAGCAATGACGAAGACTCCGAGAAAACTGTTTCTGATGAAGAGATACCACCTCAATAGTGGTTGCTAAGGTATATTAGCTCAGGTTCTGATATTTCTATTAAGAATGATTCTGGGAGTGTCGTTGAGGTGGTTAGCAAAGAGCCATGTGAGATAAATGTGGAACTGCAACTGGCGCAGTTACTAAACAGACCTCACGAGATGAGGATGGAAAGGTTGATGCAGGAGGTAGAATAGGGGGAGGGGAATCTGAATCAGAAGTGATGCGTAGGAAGGAAGGAAAAACAATATGTGAGGAACAAGAGGATTTATCTCATCTGGCTAAACCAGGAAGAAAGGTAGGGGGAGATCCGTTTATGTCTGGGAGTACCTGGGGAGGGCCTGAGTACTAACCAGGGTCTGGATAAAGGGAAACAGTGGGAGGAATGTGAGATGGGCATAATCAAGTTCATGAGGGTTGAGGAAGAGAACTTCTTTCTCCCTGAACTTGGGGCAAAGTCAACCATGTTTGCTAATATTGATTACAAAGGCTCTTCAGAAGGGATGATGGGAATTGCTAATGTGTGGGTGAACCCACATGAAGAAGAAGAATTTGGTGAGGCTGTTGTTCGTGCCAGAAAACGTAAATGAGCAACTCAGCCAGGTATGACTGTGACCCCGGATGCTAAAGACTATGTCTTATCAATGGCAAATAAGCAGTGTCTCGGCAACAAGGTGATTATGACTCCAGAGGCAAGGGAAGCTTTCAGAATGCAAATTGGGGACTATTTTCTACAGGAGCACAGTCCCTCATCTTCGGTCAATAATATGGATATTGAGAAGATGGAGATCGACCCTTTTGTGGGCTTTGAGGAGGTTGGGCCTAGTCAACCTCCAAGGGAGCCATGATGGGATTGTCGTGGAATTGTAGGGGGCTTAACAACTCGCTCTCTCCTACAATTCAAAAGATAAGAGCGATGCTAGGTGATAAGGCGTATGTTTTTCTTTTTCTTAGTGAAACTAAGTGTAATAGGGATGGTAGTTTATCTCTTTTTAATATGTTTAGGAGTCAAGGTTTTAGCTCTTTCCATAGTGTAGATGTTATTGGAAGGTCGGGGGGTTATGGGTGGGTTGGAAGAAGGAAGCGGGTTTCAAGCTTGTTGTAGCGTGTAAGAATTTTGTTGTGATGTGTATTGAAAAAAGTGGATCCCTTCCTTGGTATATTGTGTTCTTCTATGGAGCCCCGGGCATTAGTAATAGGGAAGAAGTACTTGAATCCTTGGAAAGTTGGATTGATTCATGTACTTCTCCCTTTGTCATCATTGGTGATTTCAATCAAGTGGAGAATAGGGCGGACAAGAAAAGCAATAATGCACGAGTCATTGAAGGAGCCGAGGAATTCTCACAATGGAAAATCCAGAATGAGTTGATAGATATTCCCTTTAAGGGGCCGCGATTCACTTGGTGCAATAACCGGAAAGGGGATAAAAGAGTCTATGAAAGGTTGGATAGGGCTCTCGGATCCAAGGATTGGCTTCTTCACTTTCCTAATGCCGGAGTAAATCATTTTCCTATCCAATTCTGTGATCACGCTCCCATTAAGTTTAACTTGGATCTGACAAAAACTCGTGGGAAAGGCAAACCGTATAAAATGGATGCTTGGACTTTGGAGAACGCAGAGTGTCAAGAAGAAATCAAGGGTGTCTGGAATACGGATGTCGAGGGATCTCCGGCGTACAAATTATCACGGAAACTGGCCATGGTAAGGAATTGCGTTAAGAACTGGATGCTTGATAAAACCAGGGCTTGGAAGGATAAATGGGAGGATTTTGATGATAAACTTTGCAAGGGATTGGAGGAGGACTTCTCTGGTAAGGGTGAATCCCTTTATCTTGATACGCATAATGAGGTTAGGGAGTTTGCGGAGATTTCTGCCTCTTTTTGGAAGCAACGAGCTAAAATTAAATGGATTAAGAAGGGGATGCTTGTACTAAATATTTTTTCAATTGGGTAAAAGGAAGGTCAAGGAGGAACTTTATCCATGGGGTCAAGAAGGAGGATGGGCATTGGGTGTTCTCGGAGGAGGGGGTTGAAAAGGAATTCCAAGACGCTTTTGGGGAAGTGTTTCGGGTTGGATTGGGTGTCGACTCTGAAAGAGATGAAGGGGATTTTTCTGAGTTTCTATCCGCTATTGAAAATAAAGTCCAGGATGAAGAGAGTGTTAGGTTGGCAGGGAACTTCACTAAAAAAGAGGTTCGCAAGGCGGTGTTTCAGATGCGGCCTCTCAAATCCCTGGGACCAGATGGCATTCCGGGGGTTTTATTTCAGAAATGTTGGGGTTTTGTTGGGAAGGATGTCACCAAAGGGGTCTTATCTATTCTGAACTCTGGAAGGGTCTTAAAGGAGATGAACAGAACTTTTATTGCACTTATTCCTAAATCTGATGCTTCTGAGCCTGTGGCTGATTTTCGGCCGATAAGTCTATGCAATGTGATTATGAGAGTTATCTCGAAATGCATTGCAAATAGGTTGGTCAAAATCATGCCCACACTGGTTGGGGATATGCAGAGTGCTTTTGTCTCTGGAAGACAGATCAGTGATAACATTTTGTTGGCCCATGAGTTGATTCATAAGGTAAATAACTATCGGGTTAGGAAATTTGGACTGTGTGCTTTTAAAGCTGATATGTGTAAGGCCTATGATCGAATCAGATGGGATTTTCTGCGAGCAGTTTTATGTAAGTTTGGTTTCCCAGACCGGTTGGTGGAACTTATTATGAACTGTGTGTCTTCGGTTAGTTATGAGATCCTACTGAATGGGCGGCCTTTGGATAGATTCTCGCCTACTTGTGGGCTAAGGCAGGGTGACCCGTTATATCCGTTCCTTTTCATTTTGTGTATGGAGGCCCTTGCATGTCAGATCATGAGGGCTCAGAAATACAATTGGTTGTGTGGTATTCGTCTGTGCAGAGGGGCGGACAGAATCCCGAATTTGTTCTTTGCTGATGATTCTGTCTTCTTTTTTGAAAATCGGGAAGGATCGGATCGGAAGCTGATGGAGATTTTGGATTGGTTATGTGAGATGTCCGGCCAACGGCTTAACTACAGAAAGTCTGGTATTCTGTTCAGCCCGTCTCTACAAAGTTCAGCAAACTTTAAGAATCCTTAAGGTTACGAATAATAAAGGGCTGGGTAAGTATTTGGGTATACCAACGGAATTCCAAGGGTCGAAAAAGGATATTTTCCTTGGGCTGGTGGAGTATGTGACAAAGCGTATTTCTTCCTGGAATGGGATTTTCTTGTCGGCAGCAGGTAGGCTTACTCTTATTTCCTCCGTGCTATCAAATCTTTCTATTTACTTTCTATCGGTTTTTAAAATTCCGGTAAGTGTGGCGACAATGATAAATTCTTTGTTGCACAATTTTGGTGGTCTAGGAGTAGTGGTAGGAGGAAAATTGCCTGGTGCAGTGTTAGATTTTTGGGCAGCCAAAGAGGGAAGAAGGCTTGGGGATCCGTGATATAGGTTGCATGAATAGAGCTCTTCTGGCCAAACATGGTTGGAGGATTTTTTTTCTGGGGAAAATAGTCTCTTTTGTAGAACTTTTAGGAAACTGCTGTTGGAGGAGGATGTGATTGGTGAGGACTCAGTGCCTAGGCTGAGGGCAAATCCTTCATGGGGAGTGAGAAGTATTTTTCTTGGGATTGACTGGATCAGATCGAGGGTTGGATGGAAACCGGAAAGGTTGTCCAATCTTAACGTTTGGACCAGTAGATGGGTGAATGGTGCAAGCCCGTGTCCTAAGGAATTCTGGTTGGATGCTAGGTGGGCCTTTTTATCTCAGGTTAAGGTTCATGAGTTCTTGAATCGTCGTGGTGAATGGGAAGAAAGGAGAGTAAGGGACCTGTTTGAAGATGAATGGGTGGATAAGATTCTGGCTATTGTGATTCCGGGCTCTAGAGATAAAGATGAGATGTTTTGGCCTTACGGAAAGCGGGGGGTTTTCTCGGTTAAGAGTGGTTATGGTCTTATCTTTCAGGAGTGGTTTTAGGAGAAAGGTACGGGGACGGACAATTCAAGAATGGCGAATGGAGCCAGGGCTTTTAGCGGTAAACACTTATGGCACCTCCCGATTCCTAATCAGTGGAAACTCTTCCTTTGACGGATTTTTGCTAATGTCATCCCATGTGGATTTGAATTTAGAAGAAGAGATCTGGATGGGGACTATGAATGTATGCTGTGCAGAAATGAAGGTAGGTGTATTGAACATATGGAGCACATCTTTAGGGATTATAGTTATGCACATAGGATCTGGGCAGGCTCGTCTTTAGGGATTAGAGTGGAGTAGGATAGTCACATTAGTATTCAAGAATGGATCGTGAATTGGCTATCTTATTTGAGAAAGGGAGACGACGGGAGTTGGCGTACCTGTCTTTTTATTGCTATACTCTGGGCCTCTGGGGCATATTGAGGAATCAGAACTCCCTTATTTTTGGGGAGTCACCTAAGCCCCCCAGTATCTTTTTTACGTGGATCGAAGGATGTGCTAGGGATAATGTCGTGGCTTTTGAGAGGACGACTAAGGCAGACCTGGGGGACACAAGGGGAAGGGACTGATTTAGATGCGGTGGATCTTCGTCTAAAGCATGGGCAACATATTGAAATTCTTGAACGTTCTGAGGGTTGTAGCAAGATTGTGTTCACGTGGATGCTAGTTGGAAATCAAACTACCATGCTGCTGTTGGGTTCGTGGTGTATGAGGAGGGTGGTTCTGAGATTTTTACCTTCAGTCAGTCCTTTAGGGCTGAATCCGCTATTCAAGCAGAAGCTTTAGGGGTCTTATATGTTCTTAAGTGGGCGCGAGGGTTGGGGTGCTTCATATTCATATTGCCTCGGACTGTCTGGATTTACTTTCTCAAATAGCTGGCAGGGAAGATGGGGACCATCGATCTAAGGGTATTATTGAAGATTTCAAGTTGCTTTATTGTTATTGTATTATTTAGTTTCTCTTTTCTACCTAGATCTCGTAATTTAGTGGCTCACAAGCTGACCACTAAACAGAACTTTGAGTAACTCTTTTTCTCTACACCGGGCAAAAAAAAAATACATGTTAACTAGACTTGTAAAATTACTAAATTATCCTAAAACTAACTAATGTGCTTTGAGTTGGGTTATCTATATGGTGCGATGTGATTGATCCTGTATGGAGTTTTCCATACACAATATATATCTGTAGCCTTTTCCATATTTGTATTGTAATTGTTCTCGCATACATGTGTCTTTTTTTTGAACAACTACAGAGAGTCTAAATTTAATAAAAGATTTTCAAGCGAGATAAGAACCTCAGCAAAATTGGTGTTCAAAGTTAAAACATCCCGTATGCGAGATGTCAAGGAGTGGTTCATCTTAACATGTCTATTATCTTGTTATCACTAATAATAATACATATCTATTTGTTCATCACTAAACTTTATAGTTTTTTTTATAGAACCCCAAAGTGGGATTAATTTTTTCCATTCAAATGAGCTTGAGGGACAAAAGCGATGTGCATGGCCGCATGTGTATTATTAGCATACAATTCCAAACTGTTTTACCGAGAACATGGACGAACCTAGGTAGTAGTAAAAGGGTGCGTGGCGGATGATATCCCAAAATTAAAGATTGACTTAGAAGACGGATTTTTACTACCCAAGTAGTGTTTAATTGTAGATAAATATTGATATTCGATTAAAGGTACAATAAATATCTTGTGGTAGGATGGTAAAAGCATTGCTTTTCAATCTAGTGCCACGAGTTCGAAACGCCGCTACTTCAATGAGCAACACTATTATTCTATTAAGCTTAAGATTTACATTCACATACAACACCATCACAAACGAATTTCATCAAGAACTTTGTATGTATATATATCTTATTAGCTATTAGCATTCAATTGAAGTTGGCAAAAGATGGCAATGTTTATATATCTTGTTAGTTATTAGCATTTAATTGAAGTTGGCAAAAGATGGCAATTGAGAGGCGATCCCTAACCTTTTTAATTTTTATGTTTAATTTTAAAAAACATTTTGCAAGCAAACTTCTTATTCAACTAAAACAAAAAGTGCCAACAACTTTGTAACACAATCAAATAATGTACTTTGAATTTCTTTTATTTTATGCGTACTCCTTTCCCTATTATAATTTTATGTTTATTTATTACGTGGTTTAATTTTTCTTCCACCTAACAATGAATATTTAATTAAAAGTTTAACAATAAAATAAACTTCGTATATACAAAAAAAAATACGCTAGTGTGATATTTCATGATTACTACGAAAAAACAAGTTATATAATATAGGTGCGATGTTAATAAACAATACTAAAATATATCGAAGTATGATACTTCTTAGTTTATAAATCGGCCCCCTTACAATTTTGTTCTAGCTTCGTCCCGGAAAACAGGATATTCCAAGAGATTGATATGGTATAATAATGTGTATTGTATAACGAAAAATATGAATGATGAAATTTCATGTAGAAAAAGAGTTTAAAAAATGAAAAAAAAACTGATTTACATGTGCGACCAATTAATTAAATGCATGGGTCGATAATCAATAAACCCTACATACAATAAAATTGTGTGAGAGTTAGTGATACTTCAGCTATATACCAAATTATTCTCCATAAAAATCAACTTCAAGTATTCATTTTTTCCAAAAATTATGTATTTATGAGACATGGTTCCATCAACATAGGATTAGAGCTTGAATTCATGTTTTTCATGAGTAACATTGGAAATTTTGGAGTAAGTACATTGATTTTGGTTGTTCAAGACTCAAACTCTATATACAGGAAAACCATTAATTAATAACATTTTCATATTAAGACGAGTTACGATAACCAAAGTCAATATCGAACCATAAAATTTATAAAAAGTGTTTTTTTTAACACGATTCAATTTGGGAGAGTTTAAACACGTTAGACTATCGATGATAACGTTTAAATTATTCTCTTTTACTATTTGATTACTACAGTATTTCTTAACAAATTATAAAAAGAAAGTATCTCAACATACATTTAGTTTTTTTATTTCCTCTATATTTGTGTCCAGCAATTGAAAATTGGTATACCACAACTTTATATGAGTTGAGATTATAGTAATTTTTGTATTAAGAGGTGATTAAAATGACCAATCCGTCACAACTTAATTGGTGATCTTGCTTGAGGGTCATGTTATAATTACTATATAAGCGTTCGTTGTTGTTATTTCCGTAGGCATGTACGAAATTCTGAGGTAGATGTTATAAAAGACGGCCGCGCAAAAGACATTGCTCCAAACATTCGGCACTCTAAATAATCACCTGTCAGTCTGTCACCACTCAGCAACACTCCATTATATTATGTCTACTTTTTCTCTCCTCTACCCTCCCGCCGCTGCCACAGCCGTTGTAGACCCCACCGGTGGCCTCACTCAGCCGCCAACCTTCTCTCTTCGCCTCATACACCGCCGTCTTCGAGTCAATGCCGCTGCCGCCGCCGTCGTATCTCCTTCTAAACTGCACACCACTCCTTCGCCCGTCATCTTACCAATTGTCTCGGCTGATTCTTTACGTTACGAGAGTGGTTTAGTTGGCGCTGTCCCAGACCGATCCGAGTTGGTTGGGGACAACGTTGTTTCCGCAATGGAGGATTTGACCAACATTCTGTCGTCGAAGGTGTATGATGTCGCTATTGAGTCGCCATTGCAGTTGGCTGAGAACCTGTCTGATAGGTTGGGTACTCCTTTTTGGCTTAAGAGGGAAGATCAACAGCCGGTGAGTTTCCGTCGTCTCACTTTCTATTTCTGTCAATTCACAGTTTATAGATGTTTTCACATTTTACATTATTTTAGTCATTTTATTAAGTCTTATCTCATTTAAAAAATGAAATACTTATTTAAAATAGGAGGAGTATTTGAAGGTTGAGTTTCAGATCATCTTATGTTAACATATTTCACAAGCGACTTTTTATTTAAATCGGTTATAAATCTCAGTATTAACTATTTGGATTTAGAGAGGTTAAACGTAATTTCTCGATTTATTCGGTCCAATTCACTAGTATATTTTTAAACTTCCATCTCGCATTTTGCGTTAAATGCAGTGAATTGCACCGAATAGAGGGAGTAATCTTCCGGTTTGTTTATTCCATTTTTGGAGTCATTTCCCTTTGACTTATTTTCCGGTCTTTCACTTTTTTCACGTACGTAAATTTGTGTACTTTCATATTGATTTGTCATTAATTATACGCAAATTTTCTTGAAGACGGACTTATACGTCACAAGCTGAAGACGAGTCAAGTATTATCCAAGTTATTAGATAAGACAAAAGTATAATATTATCCTCTAGGTAATTTGCTTTTGTCTTCTCTACCAACTTGATATTACTTGACCCGTCTTCAGCTTGTAACGTATATGTCCTTCTTCAACGAGACTTACTGTTAATTATATTGTTCATATATAGGGTTGTTAATGAGACAAGACACCTCGCGAACAACTCGAAAACGGCTCGGTCAAAGCTCGGCTCGAGCTCGGGCTCAGCTCAAAAGCTTAACGAGTCAAGCCAAGCAAAGGCTGGCTCGACTCAAAAAGCTCGCGAGCGGCTCGAATATTTGAGATTACATAATTTATCAAAATATGCTCATATTTTATAAAAATATTTGATCATTATTATATCTTTGTATCATACTAATATCTTGTTGATTTGCTAAATATGTTTACGTAAAACCTTCGAACCTTGTTAATGAAAATATCGAAAGAAAAAAATAAAAAAATAAAAAACAATTTTTTATAGGCTCGATTTGGGCTCGAGCTCGTATTAAATCTCGCAAGCTTTATAACGATCACATTTTTCTCAACCTTGGATAAGATCGGCTCGAGCTCGAGTTTGGGTAATCGAGCACAAACCGAACAAGGCCAAGCTCAAGCTCGGCTCTGTAAGTTAACGCCCCTACTCATATACTACGTCTTTAGCACAGATATTCTTGAAATTCTGATTGATTAGTGTTTTCCGTGATTATTTTTTTTGAAAACCTGAAATAATGTTGAATTCAACCTGAAATATGACCATTTTTAATAAATAATATAGTAAGTCTTGCTTGCGACGGGTCACCATTTGTGACGGATATTTTGTGAGATAAAATGGATACAAAATGAGTTAGTGGAGAAAGAGGACCACATGAATAGTGTTGGAGAGAGAGAAAAAGTGGGTATTTTGTGAGAAAAAACGGTATCCGTCGCAAGCTTGCGACGGATAGTGCCGTTGCAAATAAGAATTTGCGTAAATAATAATCATTTTTGTGTAAATCCACTTCTTTTATTAGGCAGGGTTGATGGAAAAAATATGATACAAATTTTTTTCGAAATTCGATCCGAAATTTAAAAAAACTGAATATATGGATATCGTTTAAAGTGGATATTCGATCCGATTTTTTCCGAATAAACTAGATCGGATGTGGATTGTGAGTTTGTTAAAACTGGATAGCCGAATCCGATCCAAATTTTAATAAGTTTTAAAAAAAAAAAAAGGAAAGCGTAAAAAGATAAAAAGTCACCACGGACGTCCTATCAGATATCACACTAGAAAACAAATCGAGACAAATCCTTAGGCCTTATCTATCTTATATCGTCTTCCTCTATAGTCTTTCACCACATATGAATCTTTAGATCGCCGAAGCATATCGCTCATCAACTAACATCAATCATCATTCATCATTTCTATTTTTTTCACCTTTTTGTATAATCTTTGTTTAATTTAAGTTGATTCTATACTTTTTTCCCAAAAAAATTAGTTGATTAGTAAGTTATTACTACGTTATATTTAATTTGTAATTTTTTTTCCTGATTTTCTTTCTTAAAACACTTTTATATAGTATCATTTTTATCTTTGATTTTCTTCAACAATACCAATCCCTTCATCCATTTGAAAAGGGGAGCATCATGTTAATCTGAAAAAATGATGAAGAAACTATTATAAACAATTTTTTAGTCGAAAAGCTTCTTGTGACTTGACAACACTCTTTCTTGAAAATCTCGGTAGCATGTTATTGTCATAGATTTGATGTATTTGTAATTTTTTTTAATATGTTCATGTGGGACTCACGAAAGGCTAACAAGTTTGATAAATCTTTGGGATAATATATTTTTGAGGAAGTGAGTTATTTGTGATGTAAAATTACAGGGAAAAATAGTTTGAATGGTGTTAGAGAATTCATATAAAAAGAATGAAGGGAAAATGGCTAAAAATAAACAGAATAGTATCACCCCTCAAATGAACATCTACCAAAAAAAACTGTGAATTGAGATGTAAGCCGGATCGGATCCAGATTCTGAAATCTAGATATTCAAATTTCTCCAAATTATTTCTGGATATCCGAATTATTCGGGTTGGATATGGATCTTCAAAATACAGAATTTTAAAACTTGATATCCAATTAGGTTTGGAAATCTGGTTCGGATATATCGGTTTTTCTCAGCCCTACTTTTTATGACTAAAAAATGAACATTTTTTTTCAAGGTGGACACTATTTATCAAAATGTGGTCATATTTACCAAAAAATACGGGAAAAACGGCTAAACAAGAAATTTGTTGTTTCAAAAGTTATTATGTTATGATGTTGAGGGGTGTGTAGGGATGACACTGGGTTGGCTCTCCGACCCAAACCCTCGGGGTCTAATCCTAATGGGTCGTGTATGGGTCTGAATTTCTGAGACCCGCTCTGGTATAGGTCTTACATAAAAACTTCGGGTCCGGGTCTTCATGTTGGGACCCTACCGACCCTTGGACCCTTATATTTATTTTTATTTTAAAAAAAAAACACATACGAACGTTAATAACTCAAATAACCCACATACAGACGGTTGTTATCAGTTATCAGTAATATACTATACGTATATTCAAATACCCATTAAGAATAATGAGAAAATTGATGAAAATGATAAGTTTGAGTACTAGGTAAATGATATAATTTAGGAGGGAAAAAATGCTTAGTCAGAAAAAGCAGACCCTAGGGTAGAGCCTACCTGGTCACGGACCCTCTGGGTCGGGTATGAGTCTATTAATTTCAGACCCTTTAGGATCTGGGTCGGGTATGGGTCTAAAGTATGTGACTCAGGATTGAGTCTGGATCTTGTTAGACTATTCTGACCCTATTCATTGCTAACCCTAGTGATCTGATGTGTATTGCATGTAAGAGATCAAGGATGAAAAATTGTGATTATTGTTATTGTTTTATCTTATTAGTCACCATTTAGTGTAAATGTTGTGTAGCAGGTATCTTCGCTTTGATAAATTATCATTTAGCATATTCATCATTCTTTTTGTTCTGCGTTTCATGGAGATTAGAGTGTGTTTGTATCAATTGTTTCAAGGATACTGCCTATGCTGTAAGGAAGTCACACAGTTCACAAGTGTACTACTCATATCAAAACCACATTGAAACTGTTTCCGGAGTATTGGAAACATATCATTAGTCGTACTAGGCCTGTTAAATCGTATTTGTAAACAACCTTATGTCTTACACATATCATATGCAGGTTTTCTCTTTCAAGCTACGAGGAGCGTATAATATGATGGTAAAAATTCCAAGAGAGCAATTGGACAAGGGTGTTATTTGCTCGTCGGCTGGAAATCATGCCCAAGGGGTGGCTTTGTCGGCTAAAAAGCTCGGTTGTGATGCTGTGATTGTGATGCCTGTCACCACACCAGAGATCAAGGTTCAATTTTATTTTTTTAATCATATAATGATGAATTTCATTTTGCGTATGCATGTGACCAAACTGATAGCGTCATCCAAGCTGATAAGTTTCTTATTTTACAGTGGAAGTCAGTCGAGAGGCTTGGCGCTACAGTTGTTCTTGTAGGTGACTCGTACGATGAGGCACAAGCTTATGCTAAAAAGAGAGCCTTAGACGAGGGTCGGACATTTGTTCCGCCATTTGACCATCCTGATGTTATTATGGGGCAAGGAACAGTAGGGATGGAGATTGTAAGCCAGATGAAAGGTCGCCCCGTACATGCAATCTTTGTGCCTGTTGGAGGAGGTGGACTCATTGCTGGTATTGCTGCATATGTGAAGAGAGTTAAACCAGAGGTTGGTTTCTACTTTCTAGCTATACAAGAGCTCTGCTTAGTTTATGCTTACCTCATTAATTTCACAACCGTTCTTCATTGTTCTTTTCTTATTTATGCTTTAGGGCTTTATGCATAGTGGATGCATCAGATTAAAGTTCATTACTCGTATATCGTAATGACGTAATTGTGTTGATTTACATTATGTTTTATGTTTTTGTAAAATTGATTGTTGATGCTAGCTAGTCTTGGGGTAATCTTCGAAATTGATCTTCTCCATCTAACGAGAGATATAATTCTATCTTTCTTATTGCGGAGTTACTACTACATACAAAGTAACAGTCACGATACATGGATTGCTTCTTGTGTACTATTGTGACTTAGTTAGGTGTGAGTTGTGACTATCCGTATTCCTTACTAGGCAATGATTTCTGATACAACTTGTATTGTCTATTTGTTTCTCTTACCAGATCAAAATCATTGGAGTGGAACCGGCCGATGCCAACGCCATGGCATTGTCATTGCACCATGGAGAGAGGATTCAATTAGATGAAGTAGGAGGATTCGCTGATGGTGTTGCGGTTAAAGTGGTGGGCGAAGAAAATTTCCGCATATGTAGGGAATTGATTGATGGGGTAGTTCTTGTGAATCGTGATGCCATTTGTGCATCCATTAAGGTAAACTTAAACTCGTTTATGTTACTTGCTCTTTGTAAAGCAAGAATTATCTTTTTTTTTTTTTTCAGGTTTTCTTTGGGTTTATTATTTGTGTCAATTTAAGACGCAATGACTGATAACTTGGTGCTTTTGGTGCAGAACATGTTTGAGGAAAAAAGAAGCATACTGGAGCCTGCAGGTGCCCTTGCTCTTGCAGGTGCAGAAGCTTATTGTAAATATTATGATATAAAGGGTGAGAATGTGGTGGTTATCACTAGTGGGGCGAATATGAATTTTGATAGGCTGAGATTGATCACTAAACTAACTGCAGTTGGTCGGTAACATGAAGTCGTATGTAGCAACTCTTGGAAGTCAAGGATAACAACTCCTCCCTCGTCTCCGCGCATTTCAATCCAAACGTAATACGAAGTATTTATTTTTGGGTGGTTTTCGAACTGTTAGGTTTTTCTATGAGATTTTTTTCGTAAAAAATCTAAATTCCTTGTATAATACTTTTTTTTATCGGGGATGTGCTGATTAACCCCATAATTTTGTACAATTGTGAAATTCATTCTCATAACTTTTAATTGGAGTAATTTGGCACCATAACTTACGCAATGAGTGAAATTAAACTCGTTTATCAAAATCTCGTGAAAAATTCAATTTATCGTATCCAAAAAAGAAAAAAATGGTTATGTTTTTATGCAAAATAAAAAATAAAATTTTTAAAAAATATTTTTAATTCTTTTAGCATTTAATTAGATAAAAAATAATACGAATTGCGTACTAAAACCATTTTTTCTATATACTTATGCAATTCGGTATGATTTAAAAAAATCTTATGTGTAAATATTTTGAAATGTAAAATATGAAAATATTTTTTTATCCTTTTATTATATTTTTTGTCATGAAAATATTTTATTCCAATTTTAAATTTAAACACAACTACCAAACAAGATATTTTGCAATTGAAATTTTTTACCAAAATTGTTAAAAAAACGTTAAAAAAAATATGTACTTTATAATTGAAATAATATTTTTTTTTATTTTCGTAAGTTTTTTATTTAATTTATGCTAATTTATTTTTTTTATTAATTTTTAAATTTTTTTGTATTTTTCATAAAAACAAACCATTTTTTGTGATATGATAAATGAATTTCTCATTAGATTTTGATAAAAGGATTTAATTTTACTTATTATATAACTTATGGGGTTAAATTACGACAATTAAAAATTGTAGGTTAATTTCACAATTGGACAACTTTATTGGGGTGAATTACCACTCTCCCTATAGATAAGATCAAAGTTGTCAAAAATTGACCTAAAACGAAGTAGATGTTACCATTGATTGAGCACAAATTCTCATTAGTGACGACGATATCCGTCACAAGCTTGTGACGGATACCGTTTTCTCTTACAAAATACCCTTTTTTCTCTCTCTTTGACATTATTCATGTGGTCTCCTTTCTCCACTAACTCATTTTATATCCATTTTATTTTACAAAATATCTGTTACAAATGGTGACCGTTACAAGCAAGACTTACTATTGATTGAATTAGAGGGTGTATTAGATTGTGTCTCCGTAAATTTAAATTAAGGAAATCTAAGTGGTAACAACTCTTATTTTTGAAGTTGAATTTTGATTAGTATCCGTCTTATAATGTGCTCATTTGAAAAAAAAGAACAATTTTTAAATCTAGAAGTTAATGGTACTCCTACCATTTAATCAATTAATAAGAAAAGTTTTCGGCATAATATTTTATATTAGCACCTTAAACAATGAGTAATAAAATTACGATTTGCAATATTTTTTGCTCTATATAAATTTTAAAGAACTAAAGCGGCATAAAAAAAATGCACCGTGGTTAGAGCTGACAAAAGTTGACCCTGCACGAGGAACCCAACCTGACCAAAAATCGAGCCGACACAACCCGAAAATTGGGTGAACCGAAACTGAACCGATCCAAACCAAATCAACTCGATAATCAATAGCAGTCTTATTTTAATTTCCCCAACCCGAACCGAACTGACCCGACCCGTGACCCAATATTTCTCAACCTAATAATAAATTAGCATAATAATGGTTTAGATAACACAAATTGACATTTATCTTAATTATTTTCAATTAAAATTACAATGAATACACCTACCCATTATTTGAATTAATACTCTATGTGTTTAAACATTTTTAAATGGTTACGTAACATATTATCGGGTGGAAGAAAAATGCCCGTGTCCATAGCATGGGTGGATCTAGGGGCAAGTGCGCCTCGTGGATTTTTAGAAATAAATTTTTATAAGTATCTAAATTAAACATTTTGTTATTAGGGGATAGATGGTATGTAGAAATATTCAAAGGCGAAGCTAGGGTTTGGTCGTGGGGACCACTGTCCGGGTAAGGATTTCAATATCAAGTATTAAATAGTGGTACCATTTAGCATAATTGTTGAAGTGGTGTAGTGGTAAACACTTAAACCTCATTCAACGAGGTCATGTCTTGCATTTTAAAGTCAAGGAGGATTTTTGTAATGAGAAGTAGGAAGGAAAATGGTTTTTATCTAGTAAAAAAATATTATCAATAGGGATTGTTTTACGTTTTTAATCGCACCGTAGTTTATATAATAGAACCGTTTATTATCATTTATTTATGTTTTCAAGTTATTTCATCTTATAAATATGAACACTATATAAAAAAATTAATTTGTATGTTTCATATATAACCTAATTTAAAAATCTTAGTTAATATCGAAAAATTGTAAAATAATGATGCGAGGTCTTTAATAAATGAGTATAAAAGCGAAATGAAAAGCGTCCCGGGTCCTTATCTTACTCTAGCTTCGTCCCTGGATGTATTGAATTTTGTTTAGGAGATATGAGATTCAGATCAATTCCTCTTCTCAACACATGTTTTATAAAAAAAATTCAATACAATCCATTATTTAATTCTCCTCGAGTCATCTTTATCCTTTGTGCTAGGTTATTATGAATATAAGGGAGTATTTCATATAATATATATGAAATAATTGTTTCAAACAAGATTTGAACCCCTAACCTCAAGTGAGGTATCAAGTTCTAACAATTGAACCACCTACACTTGATATTAAATTATGTAAAAAGAGTATTATTTTTACATATATTTAGAATTTAAAGTATTTTAGAAAAAATGTTACTTTTTTACACTTGACATTAAATTATGTAAAAAGAGTATTATTTTTACATATATTTAGAATTTAAAGTATTTTAGAAAGAATAATGATATAGCGGCACCGGGTGTTACTCAAATTGAGCGACACCCGGGATATTATTGTAATTTACCATCAACATTCAAATTTTAAACTTATTGGTGGTCAAGGGTAATTTAGGAAACTAATATTAGTTAATTAATTTTACGGTTTTAAATTATAGTCAAAGTCAAAGGCGGTCACCAGGTGGTTGGCGGTCAGCCATCAAATGAAACTTCAAAAAAGTAGTTAATAAGACTTGATCTCATGATCTCTTGAATGCTGTACACTTGCTATACCACTATGACACAAGTATTTTGTTATAATTCTGATATCTCTTTTGTTATATATATGACAACTAAATTTTGAGTTAAATTAATATGTACTTATAATAATTTTCAAATGTACTTCTAACTTATATTCAATGTACCCATTATAAAATCAATATAATGCTCATCTAGTTAAATGTATTTGATAAAAAATTGAACAATATATTTTTTTATACTTAGAGTTTACATAATTATATTATAAATTTACATTTATTACATGTCATATTATTATAACAAAAAAAAATTATGTACGTACAATATATTTATGACAAATGTACATTTTATTTTTATTGGAGTTACATAATATATTACTATACGAGTATGGGTGCCCGGCTTCGCCCAGACTACCTCTATTTAGCATTAAAATATATTTTCATTAATTAAAACTATTTTAAAGTTGCATAACTCATAATTTATCATTAATATATTTTTCTATGAGATCGGGTAGTATATCTTAATATTACAACGAAATAAATTATGAGATAAATTCACTACTCCTACTATTAATATTTTACTTAAACCGATTACTAGCTAATTTTTTATATATCCCTTATTTTGTTCTTAGGATCGTTACTTTTATTACATTCGTTATTACTATTGTTACTTTCATTACACCCGATGTAATTATTGTTACTGGGCTACTTTTATCCACCAAAAAGGCTACACATACATAATGTGTATGGAAAATCCATACACAATCAATCACATTATGACACGTGTCAAACTCAAGTTAATTTATTGTAGTTAGATTAGGGTTATGTTAGTAAATTAGCATATGTAGTTAACTAAGTTAACTATATGTATTTAATTAATTTATGGAATATTATTTTACACATTATTTATTTTACTTAATTGTTTTACACATTATTTATTTTACTTAATTAATTTCACTAATAAATTAAATAGGAATTTTATTAGTTTTTTAATTGTTTCATTTAAATTAAATGGGAATTTTTCATTGTTTCATTTGTTCTTAAATAATTTATCTAATCAATTTACCCTGAAATAATTTAATCAATCGTGATTAAGTTCATCAAAAGTTAATCGTGATCGAGATCAGAATCCATGATCAATTGTTGAACATATATATAATTTAACTAAATCATTTACCCTAAAATAATTATATTAATCAAAACATTAATCAAGATCAAATCGTCAAATTAAATTTAGATAATCCTAAATTCAATCGTCAAATTAAAATTAGATCAACACTAAATTAATTTGATTAATAATCAAGATTAACACTAAATATTAAGGAAAAGATATTTTTGCATACAATTTAAACAAAAAGATAATATTTCCCTCCAAATTTTATCACCAAATGTGAATTATCTAAGGAAGATTTTTTTTTGCATAAAAATCTCAACAATAAGATATGGTCAAATGAAAAGATTTAAGCTAACAATAATTTGTTTTAAAAATAAAGAAATAAATCACTAAATGTTTAAAAGTAAGGAAATGAATGGTGAAAAACTAAATTAGATGTAAACAAATAATATGAAGTACATTAAATAATATAAAGATATGTAGTTGCTAAATAGATGTGTTGATACCCTTGCTTAGTTGGTTACAAGATTACTTGCAAAATACAAACATCTAAGTGCGTGCGTGTTTGAACCCCAATAGCAACATTTTTTTTCTTTTTTTTTAAATCCTTTTCGTTTCCACCCTTTTCCTCAACTTTTGTCGATTTTGATGTTCATTAACGTTTTGATCAATCGAAGATAATTAATTTCGGAAGATTACTCACCTAATATTATAATATTTATTTTCGTTTCTCTCTCCTTTATAACGGAAAACTACTTACTAAGCAAAAATACTCTTATGAAATTTATTTTTATTTCCGAATAATACGTTCTGTATTTAGGCCAAGATTTGTATTGTGCAAAAAAACAATAATATAAATACAAAACGGATAATGTTGAACAATAATGTTATATACTTAATAAAAAATCGGTTTAATTACATCAATTAAAATGGAATAATTAAAATAAAATAATTAAAATGGAATTAAAACAATAAACATTTCATAAATTTGCGAAAACTTGATGAACCTAAAATATTTTAATTTATTAATAAAATAAAATTGATTAATTAAAATGTATAAATTATTATTCATATATATATATTAATTACATTCCATAAATAAATTAACTACACGTAGTTAACCAAGTCAACTACAAATGTTAATTTACTAACTTGACCCTAAACTAACGTTTTTATACTCTCTCCGTTGTTCCTACAGTTACTTTCGCTACATGGGTTGTCACTACTATACTAGCGGTGTTCATTCGCGGTTCAGTTCACCGAACCGTATATTTAATTCGGTTCGCACACGGTTCGGTTAGGGAAAACAACGAACCTAATCCGCATTGTTCCTAACGGTTATAAACGGTTTGGTTAACCTCTTTAAACGTTTATTTGCGGTTCGGTTACTGGTTAACCTATAAACGTGCTAAATATACTTTTTCTTTAGTTTTCGGGAATTTTATCTATTAGTTTAATTAAATTTTTATTATATATTATAGTCAACGATAAAGTTAATTAGTGAAACTTTAATATTAATCAATTTAGCAATTTTTGAATTTGAAAAGACTTAAAAAATTAAACGAAAAACACTTTATATAATATTTTAATCTTTTGTTCACTTTTTTGTGAAACGGTTCGGTTCGGTTTGGTTAACCTCTTTTCTAAAATTGCGAACCTTAACCGAATCGTGTCTATAATAAATTTATAACGGTTCGGTTCACCGAATCACTTTGTCATTACGGTTCGGTTAATCGAACTTTAAAAATGTACGGTTTTTCAATTCGGTTATTGCGGTTCGGTTTATTCTGAACACCCCTAATCTATTACTTTCACTTCTCCCACTGTCATTGTTTTTTCATTTTTTCATTCACTACCTCTACATTTATTATTGTTAATTTTACTAACATGTTGCTGCTATTATGACTTTCATTACTCGAGTTGCTATTATTGTTGTTATTACTACTTACATGGGTGGTTAATATTATAGTAGTTGATAACATAGTTGTATTAGAGTTATATGTTTAAATAAATTTGAAATATTGGATTAGAATATTATTTAAGAGTAATAATAATTATTTTATTAATTAAATTAAAAATTTAATGAATTATGGAATATATTATGTTTTGGAAATTTGAACTGATTTACTTACTTTTAATAGTTTCCAAAAATATAACATACTTCGTATATACTTATTTATACTCTAAGAAAACTCACAAAAAAAAAAAAAAAAAAAAAAAACTTCACAACTAAAAAATATCGCTCATTACCAAGTTTCACAAAATCACCTTCAAGAATTATATTGATTTTATACTGAAAGTACATTGATTATAAGTTATAAATACATGTAATAATTATTATACGTACATATTGTTTTAGCTAAAGTTTTAACATAGATATATATACCAAAAGAGATACAAATTTATCAGAAAGAACCATGTGGCATAGTGGTATTAGCAATTGTATTTCATTCCAAAGGTTAAGTGATCAAGCCCCACTAATAACATTTTTGAGGTTTCATTTGATGGTTGATTATCAACCACCGTAGACTGGCGGCGACCGGCGGCGTAGACGGCCGACTACCGTCGGCCCCCGTATTATCTAGTTTTAATAATTATTATCGTTTATATTTTATTTTATTAATATGATAAATATGTGATTTACGGTTCTACCCTTTCAAAATTGGCGCAAATACGAAAATTAAATTTTCTATATTCTATTTTTTTCTATTTTTTATTAGGGTGTTACCGAAATCGGTAACACCCGGTGTCGCCCTAGCACTATCCTTTTAGAAAAAATGTAACTTTTTAAAAAAAGATAACTATAAAACCAATTAATTTTTTCATTCTTTTACCTATATAATAACTAATTTCGAAAAAAACTTCAAACTATAAAAACCGTTGCCTTACAAGTGCGTAATAAAGCGAAAAAAAAAATTAGTTCCCCTTAAAACTAAATTCATAAATAATCCGCCACTGGTCCATAGTTACAAGAACTCAGCTAGAACCCCAGGTCCCCGGCCCACCGAACTAGTATAATTTTTAACTTATGCAGAATAATAGAAATGCATTAGACAAAAATCATGGATTAAATGAGCAACAAAATTAGTTGTTTTCACGGTGTTTTGATTTGGTGTAGATACAAGAAGCCAACAAGCCATCATGAAATGAGGGACTTTTAGTTGCTGAATATACGCGGGCTTCACAACTTTACCAGGTTACAAAAGAAAACTATTCATCACAATTACTTCAACAATGTGGGTTTCTGAGGACGAATACTATCGTCACAAGTTGAAGACGGATAGTGTTCTCTCATGATTATACAAGTGGGAAGACAAGTAGAAGAAATGGAACATTTTTATGGGTTATATCACTTGCATTTTATGAGAGAGACATTATCCGTATTCAACTTGCGATGGATAATGTCCGTCTTCAATGATAATTTATGTTACTTAAAACACGCTTTATAAAGTTAAGAAATCTAATTATCTTCACTTTAACATTAAAAAAATATAGATAGAGGTTTTGGATTGCTTATGATAATGAAAATTGGGTTACTAAAATAGTTTATCCGTGAACCATGCTGCTTGTCCAGTCACTCGGATTAACTTTTCCGTAAAGTCGATCGAAATGTTAATACGGGTATTAATTTTTATAGTATTGAAATATTCAACTATCTAAACACAATAAACGTGTTTAGAGTTTGGTCTTTTGGCCTAACAAATGACCCACTCGTCGTCAATTGGCAAATTCACTAATTATGAGTTTGAAATTTTGAATAAACCATTTTTCTAATTGAAATTTTTTAAATATTTGAGATATCGGGAGAGACACTAATAACACTACAATACGTTAAATGTTCTATAAATACGAAATTATAATGTGATGTGAAATGTAATACGGAAGCGATTTTGTGAATTTGTGAACAATTTGCTACAGACGAAAAGATCTTCCTAACTGGATATTTGATAAGTTAGACTTATAACTTATCAATAACGAACGAACTCAAGACCTATTGTGTACGAACAATGTTAGTATTCAAAACGGATTCGAATATAAACGAGATTTGCTAACAAGCAATTTTCATGTGATTTTACTTATGATTTCTTCCTTCCATTACAAAATTATTCACGGGCTTTAAATAGCCATCCAAACCCATTGATAAAGCTACCCGAGACACACAAAAAGTTGCTAATTAAGACCATTACTTATCTAAATTAATGTCCTTTATTAAAAACAAGGAAAATAAAGAGACACTTTAATAACGAATTGATGGTCTACTGTAAGATACCAATATTAACGAATTAGTGTAACGAAAGTTTGAAATACATTTAGTTATTCTCGAGAATAATAATTAAACTGATTTCCGTCTTTAATGAACGTAACCCAACTCGTATTATAATTTTATGTTGAAAAGATTAGATTCTTCTTCAAAGTTTTAAAGATTAGGCATAACAAGTTGACAACATATACATTTTGGTCCATTATTTTTTTTTTTTTTTTTTTTTTGTGGAAGGGTGGTCCATTAAATTAGAACCTAAATTAACCTCCCTTTGATTAAGCTACAACAAAACCAAAACTTCATAACGTTACAACACAACATTCCATATGAATTTGTGTGGTGCCTGTTTGGTGCACACCTAAACTTGATCTGCGGCCTAATTCAAATTTTGTGAAAATCTCCTTTTTATATAAGAAACAACATTTTAAAATTTTTTATTGGCTATGGGAAATAAAAGAGAGGGACCCACATTTTACTCAAAATATTTAATTATTCTCTCTCTTCATCTTAACATTTAATTTTCCTCTCATTTTTTTCATCATCTTAACATAAAATTACACAAACATTTTAGAAGCTCAGGTTGAGTCACGTCATCAATGTAGATTTTGATTTTTCTTTTAAAAAATTCTCTCGAGTGGGTCCGCAATGTGTTTAATGAATTTCCTGAGTCATAACCGCCGTTATTCTAAATAAATTCCCGATATCGTAGTTTCAGAAATATTACGTAACATTTTTATATAAATTCGTAAACATAAATTCCTACGAAAAAAGGTCAACTTGTTTAACATAAAATTAAATATTATATAATCGAATATATATGTCCCGTCTAAAACGATTAGACAACAATTTATTATTATTTTTTTTTAGTGTTTTTTGTTAATAACCCCCTTATATGTTCTTTTTTTTTACAAATAATCCCCTTATATGTACATTTTTCATAATAACCCCCGTAATTCCTTCATAATTGAAATATTTACACCCAAACTGAATACGATCATACTTTTTTATAAAACCCGTCTAATGACGACATTCCGAATTTAACTTAACTAATATACCTAAACCACCCTTACTAATTAATCACCTTTACCAAACCCACCCCCTATTCACGTCTTCACCTATTCAAATATTTCATTCATTCATCCCAAATTCATTCTCATATCAATTGTATGCAAACTATTGATCGAAAAATGAGACAGTTTTAGGACTGGCTATTATCGATGGAAGCCCCGGATTTGAGGATAAAGGCATAAAGCTATAGAGGTTAGGATTTTTGTAGAAAGGAGAAGGAGAGAGACAAAGGCCATTTAATTTAGTTATTCATAATCCTTAATGAACCGGTTGGGTGAGCTCGATGAGGGTTGAATTGAGTAGCTCAATGTCGGAATCGGCGTCATCGTTGCTGTTACTGATTGTGCGTACGGGTGTAGAGGGTGTAGAGGAGGCCGAGTTAGTTCGATCTGGTGGTTGTCAAGCACCATGGTCAAGCCCGAGTTGTCGATGGATGTCGGGGTTTCTGTGAGTGGTGTCTCGATTGGCTGTCAGGTTTCGAAGCCGAGACAAAAGTCAAGAAGTGAATAACATTGGCGGCTGACTCTGGGCTGCGCGAAGGCTGGTGGTGGTTGTCGCACAACTTAGGGGAGACGGTGGTCATTCATGAATGTCGCGGATTGATGAAGCTATGGTGGTTGATTTTTGTGAACTTTTTAGGTAACGGAAAGATTGAAGCCGTTTAATCTGAAGAGAGACGGTCATGTCTTGTTAGAGTTTTGGAGGTGTTTCAATGCTCATTGTCTTCCCAGGAAATGATAGTGAAGTAGGAGGGGCCATGGGGTGGGTACTGGTAAGGTGAATGTAATTAATTAGGAAGGGTAGTTTAGGTATTTTAGTTAAATTAAAGTCGGAATGTCGTAATTTGACGGGTTTCATAAAAAATTATGATCGCAATTCAGTTTGGGTGTAAATATTTCAATTATGAAGGAATTAAGGGGGTTATTACAAAAAATGTACATATAAGGGGGTTATTTGTAAAACGAGGAACATATAAGGGGTTGTTTACAAAATACATTTGTTTTTAATTCACTCAGGTGGGTCCCACAATATGTTTGATGAATCTGATTCATAATTGTGGGAAAATATCTGTATATAATCACAATTCTTTATATGCAGGATTATAACAAATTTATAATATATGATTTATAGTCATAAACGAAGTACAAGATACAAAGATTGAGATTAAGAATTAACCTTCTGTCCTTGCAAAGGCCTAAGATTAGATATCAAAACAGATATCCTCCTAATCGTTGCACCCAAGATCAGATATCAAAACAGATATCCTCCTAATCGTTGCACCCAAGATGTTCCAAGAAATACCCTTCTAGAGCTAGAAACTGCAAAATTACCTTTAATCTTGTGTAAGATGAAAGCTAGAGAGAGGGGGGGAGTATGTATGTCGTGTAACTCGTGCCCTTTAAGTGCAGAGTGAATGTCCTATTTATAGCTGCAAACAACCTTGCTATTAGACATCAACTAGGATTCCCCAAATCAGTATTTGGTTCTACCTACAGCACTTCATAACAACTGAAGAACTTAATAATTGCTCAGACCGAAATTTTATCTTTATAGAATCGGTTATATCTCTCTCTTGTGTAATGTTTTATCTTATAAATATCTTATATTTATAATCCACTAATTAAATATAACCTTTTATATTTAATTAAATCATTTAATCTTTATTAAATAATTTCATTACACATAATTAAATATAGCATTTTATATTTAATTACGAATTAACATTTTAATTCGTCTTAGCTAATATTATTTAATCAGTATTAAATAATTATGTCATCTTTACTTTGACTAACCGTTTAGTCGTATAGGGTATCAATATGATTACATTTTCATCTAATCATATCTCTCAGATTCCATCCTTTAGGTGTGACTCTTAGGGACCAGTTGATTACCGCCATCTGTATGACAATAACGTCAAACTTTCTAGCAAGCCAACCGTTATTGATAAACGTGAATCAACTGGCTAAAATACAAAGTATACCCTGTGTTCCTTTAAGAGATTTATACGTGTTGTCGCACTAACCGTTGAGGACACTAGCTCCAACAATAATCGCCCGATATTCTAAATAAATGTCTGATATCATAGTTTCAGAAATATTACGTAACATTTTTATATAAATTCGTAAACATGAATTCCTACGAAAAAGGTCAATTTGTATACATAAAATTAAATATTACATAATATTTTGTATGTTAATTAGTATTATTTTCAATTTCAATTTTAACAAATCAAGTTAATAAAAAAAATAAGATTCTAAAATTAGTTACTTTAAAGTATTTTTGGAACAATAATATGACCAAAAATGTTAGTTATATCAAGTAAACCAAAGAAAGTTATATTCATTTTTAATTTTGTATATAAATAACAAACATACATTTATTTTTCATGATAATCATATCAATATAAGCATGCCAAAAATATTAAACACAAGAACTAATCTAAAAAGTTTATTGAAAACTACAAAATAAGACAATGATAAAAAAACGAAAAAAATACCACAAAGTTCTAGCATAAAACTTCATGGATTAAAATTTTAATTACGGTAAAAAGTAACAATTCAAGAGTTTATGTGTAAAGTTTCACATAAATATTATTTGAAAAAAACGCTCAACATATTAAATTAATAACGACACGATAAAAAAAATGGGATATTGAAATTGCAAAAGAAAAGTACCATAATAGATACTTAACATTTACAAAAGCACGAGTAATGACGGGTTTTGGGGGGCAGTCATATTTTTTTCTCTGATAAGGTAATAAACTATATTAATCCCCTAGAGTAGGACCAACCTATTTCATTTTTGAATGAGGTAAGTTGAAACTATCGGCTTTCAAACCATCTCTGAAGAAATTCGACATGTTGACAACTCTTATTTATGAGTGAGTTGTGACGATGAAAAAATGCATATATATGAAGAAAATTTTGAGATTTTTGTATTAACATTTACTTATCATTGTATATTGTAATTCTGTTATGATATTTCAAATTTATATAGATTGATTGCGTTTTGATATACTTTGAATATAAAATGTATGTTAATATTACAATATTTTTAGTATATCGGTCATATAAAATTATATTACAAATCAAAAATCGAAAATATAACTAATCATTGTTTATAAATAACAATACTTGAACCTGCAATCGCGTGCAATTTGCACGGGATTAAAACTAGTGAGTTGAAAGAAAGGAGTAATAATTTGATGATAGAAATAAAATGATATAAATGAAAAAGAAAGGTTTTATTTCATTAAACTAGTTAAAATTATAGCTGAAGTCTTAAAAGACATTTGGAATTGAAACGTTAAAATCTGAAAATATGGGTGAAAACTAGGAGCTGATATAGTAATTGATTATATAAAAACTAGTTTAAAAACCGTGCAAAGTTGCACGGGCATGTATAAATAAAATTTTACAATTTTATATTATTGGAAGTGACAAAAGTATATAAATTTTTCTATAAATATAAATGATCTATTTTAGAATAAAATTAAAATGTTGTCTAATTGCGTTAACCATAAACCGATTAAATAATTGCGTAATCAATTGACCTAAAAATTTATATATAGTTCCTACCAATTATTTATTTACTTTTTTTTAAAGTTTTGAGTGGTATTTTAGCCAAATGTAGACATATAATTGAGACGGAAGGATAGCACAAATTGATGGCTCACTAGAATGCTCATTCAAAAGCAATTTTAACCAGCGAATTCAGGATCGCTCATAAAAACTGGCAAGTATATATATACCCGCTTCCAAAACCAAATTAAACCCAATATCATAAATGTAGGATGAGAAAAAATATTTGAAAGATTTATTATTATATTTGATGTTTCGGGGAAATAAAAGAGAGATTAAGAAGACCAATAAAAAGGTTATGTGTGCTTTAGACATGTCAAAACATGACTCGTCCCATGAACCTGGCCGATCCGACCTGATTTGATCCGATTTTTCAGGGTCAATGACACATAAATCTTGACCCGCGACCCGAAATGACCCAAATCTAGAAAAATCCGTTATTTTATGGTTGAAATTTGATCGACCCGATGGTTTGAAGATATATAAATTAAGAATATTATTAAAATATTAATATTTTTATATTATATTTGAAATAATAATATAATTTTAAGAGTTTAATTAAAAAATTAGCTTAAAGTCAATTTTATATAACTTTTATTCAACTTTTAAACCATTAAATCATAAAATAATTATTAATATAATGAATTTAAAAATATTTTTAATATAAATGATAAAATAAAAGACACCATAAACTTTTCTCATACCCGTATTCTGACCTAACCCGACCTGATACCCATATGACCTGGCCCATATTTGTTTGGCACATATTTTGACCCGACCCGACACTTAACCTGCCCGTCCCGTTTGGTAGGCCTAAGTCTGTATAATCATCTATTTTTTACCCATATATGAAAAAATTTATACCGACTATATGATACATGTATATCCGTTTTTATCATTTAACATTATCCTAATATTTAAGACCGTCTTAATTTAAGCCAACTTTCACAATAAATTATAGTACGAACTGGAAAAAGGGTTGTGAGGTGTCTTATGTTAAGACTAGAGCTGACAAATAATGACACGACACGTAACACGACACGAACCCGACACGAAATTAGCGGGTCTGGGTTGAGGCTTGATGAGCCATTTATGTAAGTGGGTCGACACGAACACGACACGATATTTAATGGGTAGTGATAGAGCGACACCGGGTGTTACTGATTTCGGTAACACCCTAATAAAAAAATAGAAAAAAATAGAAAATTGAAAAGTAAATTTTCGTATTTGCGCCAAACTCGAAAAGGTAAAACCGTAATTCACATATTTATCATATTAATAAAATAGAAAATAAGGTGGTTGCTCAAAGGGGGGTGACGGTGGTTGGCCATCAACGCCGCCGGTCAAAGGTGGCGGTTTGATTGACCGCTAGTGTACCATGATTAGAGAAAAGAAAATAAGGATCATTTACCAACAATATATATATATATATATATATATATATATATATATATATATATATATATATATATATATATATATATATATATATATATATATATATATATAGAAATCGAATCACGTGAGGCACCCCTCTTAGGGTGAGGCCGCTGGACCTTTTTAAACTATTGGATTAAAAACTATAAATGGCTGAGATTAAACAAAGAATTGACAGTTCAACTTGAGGTAGTTGTTTAACGATATATAATATTAACAACAACTTGCATATACAATAACGATTTCAGAAACTTTGAGAACCCGCTGTGATCTGATTTAATTCGTCTATCTTTTTGGGTTTGTGATGCAGTTAGCATCATTTGCAACCCTGCGGGAGATACAGGTGTTTTGTAAATCGATTTAGTGTAGACTTAGACTATTAAAAACGCGAATTATTGAGTTTGACGAGTGGGTTTAATGGATCTGCAATTCATTTGCAACCCTGCGGGAACTATGACAAGTTTTGGTATTTGAATAAATGTTTACGCCTTGCTTTTGTTTCACCTTCTGTCAAGTGTAAATTTGTGCCCTTCTGATACACTGAACAAGAAAGTTGGAGATTGTCAGTTCTTCTGAATTATGTATCGTATGTCGTATGAGTATATTAAAAAAAGCTATAATGAACGGGTTCGACCCTCAGATGCATCTTCATGAGTCTGGAATTTGATTAATATACATTTTAAGTCCAACTTTCACGAAATAAGGTCTCGGTTTCACAAATTAAGGTCCAAGATTCACGAAATAATAAATTATATATTTCGTGAGTGAACAAACCTTTTAAGTCCAAGTTTCACGAAATAAGGTTCCGATTTCACAAATTAAAGTCCAAGATTCACGAAATAAGAAATTATACATTTCGTGAGTAAACAAACATTTTAAGTCCAACTTTCACGAAATAAGGTTCCGGTTTCACGAATTAAGGTCCAAGATTCACGAAATAAAAAATTAAACATTTTGTTTGTGAACAAAAATTTTAAGTCCAAGTTTCACGAAATAAGGTCCCGGTTTCACGAATTAAGGTCCAAGATTCACGAAATAAGAATTTAAACATTTTGTGAGTAAATAAGCATTTTAAGTTTAAGTTTCACGAAATAAGGTACCGGTTTCACGAATTAAGGTCCAATATTCACGAAATAAAAAATTAAACATTTCGTGAATAAACAAATATTTTAAGTCTAAGTTTCACGAAATAAACTTCCGGTTTCACAAATTAAGGTCCAAGATTCACGAAATAAGAAATTAAACATTTTGGAGTAAATAAACATTTTAAGTTTAAGTTTCACGAAATAAGGTTCCGGTTTCATAGATTAAGGTCCAAGATTCACGAAATAAGAAATTTTACATTTTGTAAATAAACCAACATTTTAAGTCCAAGTTTCACGAAATAAGGTCCCAATTTCACAAATTAGGGTCCAAGATTCACAAAATAAGAAATTAAACATTTTGTGAAAAAACAAACATTTTAATTCCAAAGTTCACGAAATAAGGTTCCGGTTTCACAAATTAAGGTCCAAGATTCACGACATAAGAAATTAAACATTTCGTGAGTGAACAAACATTTTAATTCCAAGTTTCACGAAATAAAGTTACGGTTTCACAAATTAAGGTCCAAGATTCACGAAATAAGAAATTAAACATTTCGTGAGTGAACAAACATTTTAATTTCAAGTTTCACGAAATAAGGTTTCGGTTTCACAAATTAAGGTCCAAGATTCACGAAATAAGAAATTAAACATTTCGTGAGTAAACAAATATTTTAAGTCCAAGTTTCACGAAATAAAATCCCGGTTTCACAAACTAAGGTCCAAGATTCACGAAATAAGATATTAAAGATTTCGTGAGTAAAGAAACATATTAAGTCTAAGTTTCACGAAATAAGGTTACGGTTTCATAAATTAAGGTTCAAGATTCACGAAATAAGAAATTAAACATTTTGTGAGTAAACAAACATTTTAAGTCCAAGTTTCACGAAATAAGGTTCCGGTTTCACAAATTAAAGTTCATGATTCACGAAATAAAAAATTATACATTTTGTGAGTAACAAATATTTTAAATCCAAATTTTACGAAATAAGAAAAAGAGCAAAATGGATAATTTTTTTAGATAGAGAAAATATTTGGGCCAAATAAAATGCTAGAATGACCCATAATTTTCATCCCATTGAAATTAGTCCAATAAACATTGAAAATCATGTGCAACATAGTAAGGGTTCGGCGGCCTCACCGTAATAGGCGGCCTCACGTGATCCGGCCTCTCTCTCTCTCTCTCTCTCTCTCTCTCTCTCTCTCTCTCTCTCTCTCTCTCTCTCTCTCTATATATATATATATATATATATATATAGGGTTGGGATCCGGTGAGAACCACCTTACAATGAAAACCGGTGAGAACTTTTCCTTACGGAGTTTTTTTTTTAAAAATTAATGACATAATTGGATTCGGCATGGATTTTATGGCCAGAGAACATATTTCTTGGTCTAGAAAATAAATACTAGTGGCGGAAAAATGATAGGTACGAAAAAATAGATAGTATGTGCATGCAAATAAATAAAACGTATCTCACATTGATTTCCGTCACTAGTATTTATTTTCTAGACCAAGAAATATGTTCTTTAGCTATAAAATGTCATGCCGAATCCAAATATGTCATTAATTTTTTCTAAAAAAATCCGTAAGGTAGAGTTCTCACAAAGTTCTCATTGTAAGGTGGTTCTCACCGGATCTCAAGTCTATATATATATATATATATATACTCAAAAATAAGTAGACTTGTACAAACTAAAATGTTTCTGAATATTTCAAACTTGTAAATTATAATGTTAGAAATATGTCAAACTTGCTTAACCGGTACAAATTTCCATTTAAACTGGGTATATATGTTTTAAGTTTAAGTTGGGTCAAGTTAAAACAAATTTATTTTATTATTATGTTGATGCTTGTTTAGTTTAAGACGGGTTAACCGATTATGATAGCTCGAAACAGTCAAAAGTAAAAGAATTAATCACTGAGGTATTACAATAAAAGATTGTAAAATCATATAACAAAGATTTTCATTCCCTTATTATGGAAAGACCTAGTTAGTATTGAAAATTATTTTTATATAAATAATTAGGTAAAATATCACTTAGTTTTACAATAACGGTTAAATAAAACATTCTTGTACAGGACAAAAGTTACAAGTTACAACAGAAATTTTAATCTTCGAAGGTCGCATGTGCGAGTGTGCGACCAACTAAAAAGTGTCAACTTTTTGGTAAATAGTTATCACTTTTGATTAAATAGTGACAATTTCTTTGATTAAAAATTATATTTTGTCAAATGGATCACTATTTATCAAAAATTGTTATTTTTTACCAAAAATTATTTTTTTTACAAAAAAAAAATACCGAATAAGATCGTTGCATAGAACAACTACTAAAGTTACAAAATGTACCTTTCTTACGAATAGGAAATGAACCCCCCAATTCTTACAATATGTACCTTTCTTACGAATAGGAAATGATCCCCTCAATTCCTCCAAACAATAACCTCGTGATTTTAATCGGGCAAATAGACAATACATAAAAATCAAAAGTTCCCCCACATAAGTCACACTTCCTAAACAATAAATAGTAGTAAGTCTTGTTTGTGACGGTTCACCATTTGTGACGGATATTTTGTGAGATAAAATGGATATAAAATAAGTTAGTAGAGAAATTGGCCGCATAAATAGTGTCAGAGAGAGAAAAAAAATGAGTATTTTATAAAAGAAAACGGTATTCGTTACAAGTTTGTGACAAATCGCCGTCACAAATGAGAATTTGTGAACAATAAAAGCTTCCCCACATGGAAAACACCACAAAAATTTGTGATGCTACAATATGTTTTTCACCATTTACAGGTAATCTAAAATTAAAACTGAATTTCATAATTGAGTTATTTTTTTGTTGAGAACCTTTAAAATTTGGAATTGAAATTTGACTAAATTCTTTATTAATTTCAGGCTAGTTAAAATTCGGGGATTTCAAATTTTTAGCGGATATTTCGTAGTACGGTAATAATAATTTCAACTCCATCACTACTTACACTTTTTTTTAATAAATTTTGATTGCAATGTTTTTATTTATGATATTATTTTCAAACGCAAATTTTTTTCATGAGAATATTTTGTTTTCAAATTAAAAAAAATTGATGACCTCGACGAATATTCTTTTCAACCAATTTCATGAATTTCCCAAACAAATTTTTGAAACTAAATTCAAACTGTTTGATTTTTATAGTTGAAATCATGACATTGTAATCAATTCCAAGTATCTGAACACTACCTTTGGTAAATATGTACACTAAACTCATATTCGCTACCTTTTCTTGCTGATTAAACTTATAAACTTATGTAGAAGCCAATAAATTACATACATCTAACTAACTACTATTTTCAACTCAAAAAGTTAATCACAAACAAATATGCTAATAGTAAGAATTTTTACACAATCGAAAAGTGAGCCAAGCTTATAGAGTTACGGAGATTAAAAAAAGAACACGCCACTAATATTATGATATTTTTAACGTTTAGTAAAATGAAATTAAACAAGTAAGAGGAAAATTGGGTAGCAAAATATACCAAAAAAAAATTACGACAATTTTCATATAACACGGGTATATATATATAATATATAAAAAGCACACGTTTTTAGTTAGGTTTTAATAGACAAGCAATAAATACGGGATTATAATAACGAATAGCGTTAGCAGAATAAAGTTTTAACGGATTTTAATAGCAAGTATTTAAAAACTAATATATTTATATGTAAAAAAAATTTAACACATTTATTATTGTTATGATTTAATATTGTGCACTTGTTAGAGCTTTAGCTATTAGCACCATAAAAATTATTTTATTTTCATCTTTTAAAAATAATAATAATAATAATTGGATAGGTTACCAATAATGGGACAATCACTTTCGAAACAAATAAAACAAAACGCAATAGCCCTTGCTCTCGATTCTCCACACTTTCCCATCCCATATACTTTGCCGACTCTCTCTCTCCTTCCCACTCCGCACACCGTACATTGCATACCGTCACATATATTTATTCTGCATAAAAATCACAAGTATTCATCTTTTTCGGAAATATGTATTTATAAGACATGGTTCAATCACTAGTACTCCGTATTAATTAGTGTTTGAATTCATGCTTTTCGTGAGTAAGATTGGCAATCATGCTTGTTTGATATAAGAAGATCGCAAATTCCCTTGACAATGCAATTAATATTCTTTTGTATGAACTAACAACTAAAATGCTTATACACTATTAAATTATTAATCACGTCGCGCTAAGTGTCTAACCCTAGTTAATTTGCATTAGTTAATGTTAGGGTAAGATAGTAAATATATATTTAATTAACTTCTTAACTACATTGAGTAATTGAGTTAGCAATAATTTATGAAATTTTGTTATTTTGTTAAACATTTATTCTGTTAACAAAATTGAAGGATTTGTTTTGTAAATTAATATTTCTGGAATATGTTTTACTAAATTAATATTTCTGGGAATTTTTTTTGTTTTGTTGTGTATTTAGTTACAATTTCATTTTAGTTAGTAATTAAACAATTTCTTAATTTTATTTGTGTAAATTAATATTAATTGAAATTTGTAGGATAGGTAATTAATAGTTCTGGAAATTATTTTGGTAATATTATTTTGGAATTTTTTTTGGAAATTAATATTGAAGTAATAATAATTTTATTATTTAAGACGAGTATCTCAGTTTTAAACAAGAATTTGTGGATTAAATATATAAAACATGAGTATAAATTTGATGTTTGTCCGATAAGAGCGTAAATTAAAGTGGTGAGTCTTCACGATGCTAATATTGTTTAGCAACATGAAAAAGTAATAAAAAATATTGTGGATGATTAAAATAGACCAAATATTATAATCGTATTTTTCTATTACAATTCAATGAATAAATCAAAGTTGGCTTTTTAATACATACTAGTTTTACGCCCGTGCATTAATGCACGGGTCTAATTTTATTGAATCGCAAAATCAATAAGAAGGTAAATATATTTAACGAAAATAAGATTTTAGTATCGCACTCATATCAATGTAAAAATAAAGAGAATTTCTATATTTGACTCAGACGCAAGTAAATTAATGCATCTGTTTAACATTATAAAAGCACACAAATGTTATTTAGAACGACTTATCGATTTAAGTTTAAAACGGGCCAAATATACATATGTAGGATGAAAAACATTATGGATGACGAAAATAAAATATGTGTCCTATAATCCGTGAGGAGACCCGTTTTAAACTTAAGAAGAATAGTAACCGATAAAAAAAAAAAATTAAAATTATGTTTACGGATTTAGTCCTAAGTTCCGAGTCTTCCAACTTCCAAACCATTGAAATGAACCCAAATGTTTTTTAGTTGACCCTCTAACTATCCAAAAAAACTCCGACCACATAATATAATCCCATTTTTTTACGTACATTTAAGACGGGTTACATATTTTCGTTGATTTCCAAATCTCAACTATTTTAATTTGTTGATTTCCACTATCTGAATGTTTTAATTTTCGCCAATTTATATATTATTATTATATTTGGTATTCGTTTGTTCTTGTTTTATTCTCATCGTCACTCAATTTAATCATCTTAACTATTGCATGTTATCTTAATATTAAAAACTTATTTAATCTTGGCATATACTCATCCCTAAAGTTTATGCGTCTCAATCATATTATTATATTTAATGTATCCCTTTAATTTATGTAAAATTAGTTAACTTATTATCAATGATCATCGAAGATTTGATTTTACGGTTGAACTAGTTTTATACCCGTACAACAAATGTACGGTTCTGTTTTTAAATATTTGATTACTCATAAATATGTGACTAATTAATACAAATATAATTCAAAATAAAAAATTGAAGTAGATAATATATAAATTATTATAAATCATCAATTACTAAAATAAACCTTTTTTCTGCTATAAAATCCGACCTATTTCATTATTAGTATAAAAGCAAATTTTATTTGTTATGGTTTCAGAATTAAGGGATTTTTGTATTAGAATTATTGATTCCTTGTTTTTTTTATTACCTACTTGTGTGTTCTTTTTAATTGTTATTTATTTGATTATTATCAATATCGTCTCAATCTCTTAGGAGTAGATCTACATGAATAAGATCCAGATAGCACATACACTTCTCATAATGAGTCGTACCGTGTGGCATCGACACTCCACGTACACATGCCGAAACGTGTCGGACACCTATAAAGTCGTGTCTAACTTTCTACATTTATTTGGGTACGTGTCTGACGCGTGTCCATGTTATTTGAGCCGTGTCCATCGCGTGTCCACGGTATTTGGTCAACATTTGGGGTGAATGATGTTCTTCAGACGGGAAATACGCTATCGAAAAAGATTAATTTGAATATTGGTTCAGCTGGGAAATGAAAATGAGTCATTATCAAGGGCAAGTTTTACCTTCACTTATTTGAAATTAATATCAAATACTTTTACAAAAATGAAATCAAACATTTAGAACTATAAAATGTAGTATATTTTATTAAATTTAAATAACGTGTCTCGTGTCCTAAATTTCATGACATGTCGTGTCACGTGTTCGTATTGTGTCCGTGTCCGTTTTGGTGCTACCTAGAATAAGATTAATTTGCAGTCTTTTTAGCGTAATAAAGTTATAATTTTCAGATTTTCAGTTTTTTATTCCAGTATTTTATTACTATTAGACTATTAGTATTATAATTAGTATTATGATTAATCATTAACATGCAACCTAATTAATAAACGTAATAACCCCACCTGAATAATTTTTAGTTGACTTTGAGTTATTTAGGTTGGAATTCCCGTTTTGTTTATTTTTATGTGCTGATTTTCAGTTTTTTTTTCTAATATACAGGATTTTTATTACGACATTGGCGAATATGTAATCATTTTGATATATATTGGACCGTTGTATATATCGTAATCTACCGTATTTTATTTTGTTTGGTATCTTAATTTATATTTGATTTGATTGAAAAATTGGAGAATATAATATTACTTAATTTTTGGACTGTAATTATTTTTCGTGTTTGTAATTTTTTGTTTTTCGGATTTGATTTTTGGACCGTTCTATATCGTATATTATTGAAAATTTTTATACTGTTATTTATATTTTCGATGAACAATAATTTGATCGTATCTTATTTTATTATGACAATGACGAAATATAATACTGCAATCGATTACGTAATTAAGAATGAGAATTCTGAATTTAGGAGAGAGAGAATTAAATTAAACTAATTAGTGGGTAGTTTTTTTTCCTTATTTCAAGGAACCAATCAGGAAACGTTAAATTATACTCCTTTTATAGAGATCGATTGAAGTTAGGACCTCGAAAGACTTCATATTAAATTGATGAAAGTAGGGAATAAATTAAATTGATGAAAAAGTTGAGGCAAGTAATTAATTATGCATAAGATCATGGTGGACCCTACCATAATTAAAAAAAATCATTTTCATTAACCTATCAACCAATAGAAATCCTTGAAAGGCTATTCCTTTTATAGTAAAGGGATTTTCCATGTAATATAAATCATTTATATAAGAATTAGACTAATACAATATAATATATAATATTGTATTACAAAAATTTAAAACTTGTCTACATATATCGTCTATGCATATTTGTACATTTTTACACAGGTCCTAAACTAGTTAGGATGAATTGAGAGAACCTACATCTTCTAAGCATGTTAGACTATCAATCACAACATTTAAAAGACTCATTAATTAAAGTATAATCATAGGATATTATAAATTGGTTCATGTATCCCACATACATTAAATCTAGTATAAAAAATACATAATTATTTGTATAATATTAGGAACCATATATGAAAACATAAAAATATTACAACGGTATCAATCAGAATAAGCTATAAATCCCAATATAATCTTTAGATATTCTACTAGGTACAATTTTCTATATTATGTTGAATATATATTTAAAATATATACTATTTTAATTATATTTCTAATTATGGCATTTTATAATTACTATATAAACATCCCTTCCTTATTATGAGTAATATTCAAATAACAGTGTATTGAATTATTTATCTGTCGACCTATAAGTGCTACTCCCTCCATTTTTTTTATATCACCCCAATCCCTTTTTGACACTATTCACAAACGGGTATTCAACGTCAGTTTTCTCCCAATCCGTTCACGAAAATATATTCATGTGAGATCTCTTTTAATTTGTCTCGATAAAGGGATTAAGAATATCAAAATTTTATAATTTTTAGTAGTATGTAGCTAAAGATATAATCGAAACAAAATGAGTATTGACAAACGTGTATAAAGAAATGGGGTGATATAAAAAAAATTGAGGGAGTATAACTTATACTTTTCAATTTATATATAATAAAAATATTTGTATACAAATTCATTGAATTCCACTACAAGGATGTTATAAAAGACTCAATAACAAAGGCGAAAGGAACACACAAATAAAACATAACATTATAACAATAACACAGAGGGGCACAGTGCGGCACACACCCGTACAAAAGACGTTGCTCCACAAATTCAACAACCTAAATAATCACTTGTTACCACTCACCACTCTATTATGTCTGCTTTTTCTCTCCTCCACCCTGCCGCCGCCGCCGCCATTGTAGACCCCACCGGTGTCCTCACGCAGTCGCCAACATTCTCTCTCCGCCTCATCCACCGCCGTCTCCGAGTCAAGGCCACTGCCGCCGTCGTCGTATCTCCTTCTAAACTGCAGACCACTCCCCCGCCTGTCATATTACCAAGTGTCTCAGCCGATTCTCTACGTTACGAGAGCGGTTTAGTTGGCGCTGTCCCAGACCGATCCGAGTTGGTTGGGGACAACGTTGTTTCCGCAATGGAGTATTTGACCAACATTCTGTCGTCGAAGGTGTATGATGTCGCTGTTGAGTCGCCATTGCAGTTGGCTGAGAAGCTTTCTGATAGGTTGGGTAGTCGGTTTTGGCTTAAGAGAGAAGATCTACAGCCGGTGAGTTTCCGGTGACACAGTATTTGAATTTGAGCTTAAGGCCGTCTTACGTTAAGATATTTCAAAAGCGTTCAATTTTTTAAATCCGTATCAAGTATTAACTCATGACAGTGTTAACTATTTGGATTTTAGAGATGTTAAACGTAATTTCCCGATTTGGTCGGTCGTCCATCCATGTCGCATATTTCGTCAAATGTGGTGAATTGCACGAACAGAGGGAGTAATCTCCCGGTTTGTTTATTCCATTTTTGGAGTCATTTCACTTTGACTTTTTCGTCTTTCTCTTTTTTTCACGTAAATTTGTGTACTTTGATATTGAGTGTCATTAATTACTTATTGCTGAACTTAACCAAATGCATATACCGAGTACTACGTCTTTATCACAAGGTCTTAATTTGTGATTAATTAATGATTAGTGTTTTTCCGTGATTCTTCTTTTGAAAACCTGAAATAACGTTGGATTAAAGTTTTCAGTGTTGTTTTCATTGTCATTTCGAATAACGCAAATTCCATTATACAACCGTTACACTTTCAAATTGGTTACTATTTATCAAAATATGGTCATATTTTACCAAAATAATACGAAAATGGCCGCACAAGATATTTGTTGTTTCAATAATTATTACTCCGTATGTTATGATGTCGAGTGGTGTGTATTGCTTCAGAGTTCAGAGAGACCAAGGGTGAAAAAATGTTATGATTATTGTTATTGTTTTGTCCTGTTACTCACATGGATGATATCTGAGATATTTGTTTTGCTTGGCTCTAATGTCATCACATTATTTTCGGGTGGTCACGGCATCGTACCGAAATTCAATATGCCACTCAAAATGTACTTTAGAGAAATTAAGTTATTACCGTAATGGAATGCTTTCACCTATTAAGTGACCCGAGTATATTTCATTGTTGGTGTTATCATTTACCCGACTTTTCAGGATTTCATCCATAAAAAAAATATTTTGAATGTAAAATAAAGTTTCTTTCGTGGACATGTAAGGTAAGGTTGAGTTTTGATTTGATTTGAAGGGAACTCTTGAACTCTTAGTCATTTGACTCGATTTGAAGTGGTAGGGCAGCCGGCAGCTACACCCTTGGGTTTGATTTTGGAACTTTAATAGGTATAAGTTATAGGTAACAAGATGTTGGTTTGTGGGATTAATTTGACAATTTAGTTAAAGGAATCTTAAAAATTGATCTTTTAAGTGCAAGACTTTGTGAAACAAGATCAATAAGTATATTTGGAAGTCACCCTTTAGTGTAAATGCTTTGTGTAACATGTATCTTCGCTTTGATAAATTATCATTTAGCATATTCATCGTTCTTTTTGTTCTACGTTTCATGGAGACTAGAGACGCTATGTGTTATATATCAATTGTTTTAAGGATACCACCTATGGTGTAAGGAAGTCACACAGTTCACAAGTGTACTCATATTCAAACCACATTGAAACTGTTTCTGGAGTATTAGACATATACCATTAGCCGTACTAGGCCTGTTTAATTGTATTTGTAAAAAACCTTATGTCTTACACATATCATATGCAGGTTTTCTCTTTCAAGCTACGAGGAGCGTATAATATGATGGTAAAAATTCCAAGAGAGCAATTGGACAAGGGTGTTATTTGCTCGTCGGCTGGAAATCATGCCCAAGGGGTGGCTTTGTCGGCTAAAAAGCTCGGTTGTGATGCTGTGATTGTGATGCCTGTCACCACACCAGAGATCAAGGTTCAATTTTATTTTTGTAATCATATAATGATGAATTTCATTTTGCGTATGCATGTGACCAAACTGATAGCGTCATCCAAGCTGATAAGTTTCTTATTTTACAGTGGAAGTCAGTCGAGAGGCTTGGCGCTACAGTTGTTCTTGTAGGTGACTCGTACGATGAGGCACAAGCTTATGCTAAAAAGAGAGCCTTAGACGAGGGTCGGACATTTGTTCCGCCATTTGACCATCCTGATGTTATTATGGGGCAAGGAACAGTAGGGATGGAGATTGTAAGCCAGATGAAAGGTCGCCCCGTACATGCAATCTTTGTGCCTGTTGGAGGAGGTGGACTCATTGCTGGTATTGCTGCATATGTGAAGAGAGTTAAACCAGAGGTTGGTTTCTACTTTTTAGCTGTGAAAGAGCGCTGCATAGTTTAAACATACCTCATTAGTCATTACTTTCACAACCATTCTTCATTGTTCTTTCTTATTTATGCTTTACGGCTTTATGCATAGTGTCTGCAGCAGATTACAGTTCATTACTCGTATATCGTAATGACGTAATTGCGTTGTTTTACTGTATGTTTTATGTTTTTGTAAAACTGATCGTTGATGCTAGTTCTGGGGTAATCTTTGAAATTGATCTTCTCCATCTAATGAGAGATGTAATTTTCTCTTTCTTATTGCTGAGTTGCTACTACATACAGAATAACAGTCACGATACATGTAGTGCTTCTTGTGTATTATTGTGACTTAGTTAGCTGTGAGTTGTGACTATCCGTATTCCTTTCTAGGCAATGATTTCTCATACAACCTGCATTGTCTATTTGTTTTTTCTTACCAGATCAAAATCATTGGAGTAGAACCGTCCGATGCCAACGCCATGGCATTGTCATTGCACCATGGAGAGAGGATTCAGTTAGATGAAGTAGGAGGATTCGCTGATGGTGTTGCGGTTAAAGTGGTGGGAGAAGAAACTTTTCGCATATGTAGGGAATTGATTGATGGGGTAGTTCTTGTTAATCGTGATGCCATTTGTGCATCCATTAAGGTAAACTTAAACTCGTTTATGTTTCTTGCTCTTTGTATAGCAATAATTATCTTTTTTCTATCAGGTTTTATTTAGGTCCATTATTTGTGTCAATGTAAGACGCTATGACTGATAACTTGGTGCTTTTGGTACAGAACATGTTTGAGGAAAAAAGAAGCATACTGGAGCCTGCAGGTGCCCTTGCTCTTGCAGGTGCAGAAGCTTATTGCAAACATTATGATATAAAGGGTGAGAATGTGGTGGTTATCACTAGTGGGGCAAATATGAACTTTGATAGGCTGAGATTGGTCACTGAACTAGCGGATGTTGGTCGGCAACGTGAAGCTGTGCTTGCCACATTTATGCCTGAAAAACCTGGCAGCTTCAAAAAGTTTACTGAGATGGTATGTTACTAATTTGTGACTGATTTATCGGTCAGTTTACTTCATGAAGTGTACAAGCCTATCTCTCTTACAATTTTTTTTTCAGGCGGGGCCAATGAATATAACAGAATTTAAGTATCGATACAAATCTGCAAAAGAAGAGGCGTTGGTTCTTTATAGGTAAGCTCTTGATATCTTGAGAAAATGGTGTTATTTTATGACCAGGTATCTGATGTAAGCCTGTAATGGTTGTTTACATGTGCTTTAACCCACTGATTTCTAGCAATGTTATGGACTAGGTAGATAAAATATCTTTTAGTTATTTAGTTGTGATACTTAAGAACAAGAACAATGGCTAATGGTGCTTTAGTTCGGCTTTGGCCTACAGTAGTCTAGTGCAGGGACTGGAGAGGAACTGTTCTGATTAAATTGGCACTTTCAGCCGCGCAAGTTCTCCGGCTGGTGTACTGCATGGAGTAATATTAATTTTGAATGTTTTGAGAGCTATGGTTGTGACATTTCCCTTGAATGTTATTTTTTGCAGTGTTGGTCTTCATACCGTTGCTGAGCTAGAAGCAATGGAGGAACGCATGGAATCTGCTAGTCTGCGAACCATTAATTTGACGGATAATGATTTGGTTAAAGATCATTTACGACATTTGGTAGGTATTTTATAACGACCGAGTTTCTTTATTCTGAATCCTACAACCTGTCATGTGGCATTGGCTTTTCCGAAATCTTATCCTGGTTGTAATTGCTGTAGATGGGGGGCCGAACAGAGGTACAAAATGAGATTATTTGTAGATTTGTCATCCCAGAAAGACCTGGAGCGTTGATGGAGTTCTTGAAAGCGTTTAGCCCTCGATGGAATATTAGTTTGTTCCATTACCGCGCACAGGTGAGCTTTATTTCTCTATTTTCTTTCAAGTCGAGATGATGAAGAGCCGAATCTGGATCGAATCTTGTTCGATCTGAGTTTCAATCTAGATTCAAACCCTACTTGTATCTATAGCGTTCAAAGTTGGCAGAACAAAGTCGTTCATACCTCAGAATTGGGTCCTTCATATATACCTCGGAATTAGAGCCAGCGGATTAGGCAGTTCTCCTGAAATATTTACCTATTTCTATTGGTCTGGATCTTTGAGATCCAGTCCCACATCTCACGAATGAATCAAGATTCAACCTAAATCCATATGGTAAAAAAATTATAAGACCTAGATTGGACTAGTCATTATCTGGTCAAGATATTTGAATGCGATTCATGACCCGCGTCTCTAGTTTAGAGGATATCATTGGTAATCATTCCAATTGGTGTATGGTGTAATTTATTTCAGGGTGAAGCTGGGGCAAATGTATTAGTTGGAATCCAAGTACCGTCATCAGAAATGGTTGAATTTGAAAACCTTGCTGAAAACCTTGGATATGTTTATGCAATAGAGGACGATAGCGAAGTGTACCAAGTATTGATGCACTAAATATGAATTGCATCCGTCTGATGCTGAGAGACAACCCGACCTCCTTGAATAAAATCATAATGGGCTGCTGACGAAGTCCGGCCGCGATGAATGATGATTAGGGTTAAGCCATTGTGGTCACTAGTTCTTGTAGCATTGGTGATTTTGGCGTTTAAATGTGTAATTTTGTTGACTGCAAATTCCCTTGGCTCTACTGCCACCACGCGTTTGAATTTGTGGTTCCAACATGTATCAGTGTATCTGTAACTGCTCATCAATATTGTTGAATATTGTTGAGTCAAATGTAATAATAATGCAATGTTTTTCTGCTCTTCCGTATGTAGTCGACTAAAACAGAACACGCAATTGAACTTCGTAAGGTATTAGGGTAGTGTTGTTAGTTATAGCCTCTTCTAAAACTGCGAAAACAAAGACCCCTTCATAAGCTCCACAACCATGCAACTTCAGTGTTAACTCTCTCTCTCTCTCTCTCTCTCTCTCTCTCTCTTCAATGGCGACGAAAGAGGAACTAATAACACTCTGAAACTGCCATCTTTCCAGTACAAATCCATTTTGTTGGTGCGAAAATTGCAGTAATAATGAAAAAGAGTAAAAACAGAAAACAAACCACCCTCCTTACCTCAAAATTGAACTCCTTGTACTTCATAAGTCATAACCTAACCCACCTAGTAAGTATTATTCACATTTATGATTTATCACACTCAATTTGTAAATACAACAGACATGGGTGGGGTTTCCACTGCCAATCATCCACCGTCTCGCTATAGCTCAACTGTGTTCAAAATGATGCATCATGGATAGCATGACATGGTTTTAAATCTCGGCCGATACGATACGACTCGGCCGAGTTGTATCGGATTTTCACTCTACCAATACGAGATATCGCCCGAGAAATCACCGTGATCTGCCCGCGATGGCCGATTAAGGTCCAATTACACCACTACCGCGATTGCGACCGATACCGAGATTTAAAACCATGATAGCATCGATGACCTTGTGATCCACATGGCTAAAGCCTGAAGGGGGTGCAAACCAGGAATTGGCCTGTTGGCCCTGTGCTCAAATGGTGGCTAAACAAGCCACTTGGTTAGGGGAACGCGTGAATCGTGGCGTCTGCTTAATTACTTGTTCAATCGAAGGGGCTTAAGTCGGTTGTCGAGAGTATCAAACTCCACTGTTACCAACCAAGGAGGGTGGTTTATTTCAATATTAATTCTTAATCAAGTATGGAATAAAATTGTATAGTTATGGAGCTTAATCAAGACCCGTTGTTACAAACATACCCTTAATTTGGGTTCATAATATTTATTGGAATTACTTTTTCCATATACCCACATTTTTTCATAAAACTTTTATATGTTACCTTTGTCCTAAACTCAAAACACAAACTAATTGAGAAAAGACCTTAAGTAATTAAAAAAACTAATTGAGAAAACTAGAAATCACTTAATTAAAAAAAAAAAAAACATGAGCAATGACCCAATACAACCCAGGGGAGGAGGCCATGGGGCAGGGTACGGAGGTGGGGAAGTCGGCGCAGGGCAGGGGGAACGGCGGTGGGGATGTTGGCGCAGGGGCAGGGCGAACGACGGTGGTGAAGTCGGCGCAGGGGGAGGGGGTTGCGGGTTAGGTAGCACGAACACTTCTCTTAATTAGCCGTCCCGTGTCCTCTCTGACACCCGACACTCGTTGGACACATGGCTAAATATATTATAGTTTAGACGTGGAATACAATTTTAAAAAAGATCGATTAGAAGATGAGTTTGGTTGAAAAATGAGAATTAGTTATAATAAAGGTCGGATTGTACCTTAACTAATATAGATTTAGCTTCAAATACATGATAAAAATAAAATTATACGTTATTTATAACCATAAAATCTATATTTTATTATATTTATATGCCGTGTCCGTGTCCTAAATTTCATGGGATGCCGTGTCCCATGTCCGTGTCGTGTCCGTGTCTGTGTCCGTGTCTGTTTTGGTGCTACCTAGGTTGCGGGGCATGGAAACGACGGTAGGGAAGTTGGTGCAAGGGGAGGGAGCAACGGGAACGGAGTTGGTGACGGAGTTGCGGTGAACGGAGTAGGTAGTTGGTGTTAGTCACTTGGTGTTTAAGGGGTTGAAGGAACAGAAGAAAAAAAATAAATATCAACGACACACCGGCGTGGTAAAAAAACGTATATAAAAGAGTAAAATCCATATGTGAAAAAACAAGTCCCTACTTTATTTAGTATGTTATAACTAGCTTTAAATTAGTTAATTAAGTCTTAAAAATAGTTGTTACAATTAGGTGTTTTACTAGTTAATATCTCTGACTATATAAACCCTCGATTGTACGGAAAGAACAGATCCTGAAATTGAAATCAAAAGCACGTTATAAGCTTGATTAGCTAAACATCTCTGTATTTATTCAAAATTTCAAACGAATTTCTGGATATTAACTTGTTCGTTCTCAATGTCTTGAGTCCGTTCACTATTGCTGAATTACAGGTGTAGTGGAGCAACTATCAATCACAAAAACTTCATACATTCTCAACAACATTCGAACCCAGTTTGCATGCCTTTGATATTTAAGCTTCCGAAAACTAATTTGTATCAAAAAATTCCTAAAGGAACTACCAGCGATCATTACACGAGCAAGTCCCATGAGAGAAATAATGAAATCCAGAGGAATCTCTTAGGCAGATCTCTCTTTTAGTGATTCTGGATACATGCTTTAAGAAGTTATGGCAGTCCCCACATAAGAGAACGTTCTTTGTAACTCTAATCGGTTTTCCAGGCTTTGTCGTCAAAAGGCCGTATGCCACTGCGAGTTTTGCGCTATGATAATATAAAAATCCCGTCTTTTGGTGCTCCTCTATTTCCTGCAGGACAAAGCTTGTGTCTGGGACATAGCCAACTTTGAGGCACTCCAGTATCAGTATTTCTAATCCTCTAAAGATGTCTTTTGATTCGTAGTGTGATCTATCTCTTGTAAAAAAAGAGTGAACCATGCTTTGATGAACTATCCAGCTACGAGCTGGATGTTTCTGAATCCCTTTTCTTGTCATTTCTTCTCTAATCGTTTCAGAGCAATGCCACCTACCCGAAGCTGAGAGCAAGTTTGTTATGAGAATGTACGTCAAAGCATCTTGAGGTTTAATAGCTAGAATGCGCTTTGCTATTCTTTTCCCAACAATGGAGTTCGAATGAACTTGACAACTATGAAGTAAAGCTCGCCAAACTGAGACCTTAGGCTCATAAGGCATCTTAGCTATTATCTCTTCTGCCTCCTCGTGGAACCCCCAATCACCAAAAACGCTAACATAGGAAGCATAATTATCTGAGGTTGGTTCGACACCGTACATGCTCTTCATCGAGAAAAATAGTTTCCGACAATCATCAAGCATGCTCGACGTAGTATACCTGTAAGACGAAATAACCAGAGTAAAGGTAATAGAGTCTGGACGTATCAATGCCTTCTTCATCCTAGACCAAACAGCCAACCCTTCATCACCCTGCCTTTGAAGAAGATAACCAGCAATCAAACTATTCCATGATACTACATCATGAGTAGGCAACGACTCAAAAAGTTTAATAGATTCTTCCATGTAACCACACTTCGCATACATGCTAATGAGAGCATTTCCCACCCCAACATCACGGAAAAATCCCTTTTTGACAGCATAGCTATGGATTTCCTGTCCGAACTCATATAATCCCAATGTGCTGCATATACCAAGCACAGCTGTCATTTCCACTTCATCAACTACCAGGGTGGCTTCTGATAGGCCCCACTGAAACATCGCTATTGCTTCCTCTGGTTGTGCATTTCGAGCATACCCACATATCAGAGCTGTCAAGTTGATTGACTTAGTTTGGTTAAACAGGCTTTGGTCAAACAGCCGCTGAGCATCTGCCATTCTGCCACACCTTGTGCACATGTCTATTAATGCTGCTTCAATACGAGCATTTGATTTGATGCCAAATTTCATAACAAAACAATGTAGTTGCTCGCTAATGTTCTTTGCTCCAAGCAGGCCGCAGGCCTTTATGGTACTTGTTATTGTTTGCTCTGTTAGTTCAACACGATCGTTCACCATTCTATCAAACAGAGACAAAGCTTCTATACCTTCACCATTCTTACAAAGCCCTGCTAAAACAGCATTAAAAGAGACGGCATTTCTCTCAGGCATCTTAGCAAACATATCCATAGCTGTGGAAACCATCCCGAACTCCATGTAAGCAGTGACAACACCCGTCCAAGAAATGACATCTTTTATAGGCATTCTCTGGAATACAGCCGCAACATCCTTTGCAGTTCCACACTTGGTGTAAAACGCAATAAGCGCATTACTTACACTCAATTGATTGTCGAACCCAAGCTTAAGTACATGAGCATGTATCTCCCGCCCCAAGACTCCAGCCGAAGACTCACTACAAGCGCTTATAAGATTCGAAAGTGTAAAATGGTCCACTCTAAATCCATCACTTCTAGAAACATCATGAAACAACTTAAAAGCTCTATCATACATCAATTCACCGACAGTACCAGAAATAACAGTATTCCACGATGTAATGTCTCGTTCACTCAATTCATCAAACACCTGGAGTGCATCATCCAAACACCCGCTTTTACAATACAAACTCATGAGAGCATTAGCAACATAAGTACACAACACATAACCCAATTTAACAACCAACCCATGAACCTGAAACCCCAAATGTAACCCATAAATCCGACTACAAGCGGCTAAAAACGCGATGAAAGTAACCTCATTTGGCTCAATTCCCCTATCCCTCATCCTAAAAAACAACTCAATAGCATCAAACTCATACCCAAATTTACCCAAACCACTAATAAGAGTAGTATAAGAAACAACATCAGGACATGACATTCTAGTAAACACAATATAAGCATCAGATAACAAACCCAGATTAATATAAACAGAAATTAAAGAATTATATAAGTAATTATCCACATCTAACTTCAAAATTAAGGAATGAACAGCTCTAGCAAGCTCAACATCGCGGTATCGGGTAGATAACTTAAGCAAAACAAAACACTTCTTGTACAAACTCTGGGTATCTTCTGATGTAAAGGGCAAAAGGATTTGTTTATTACCGGAAGAAATTTGGCGGATTGGTAGAAATTGTTCAGAAGATGAAGACGATAATGTGGGTTTAGGGTTGAATTTGCGCAATTTGTTGCAGACAGGGATAAAATTTGAAGGAGAAAGAGGGCGTTTGGAAGGGATGTGAAGAGGTGGAAGGGGAAGACGAGAGTGAAGATGGAAGGTTGAGGTTGAAGCCATTAATGGCTGTAACCATATCCTTTTTCTTGAATGTGTATAACCATGTACCCCGTATATGTGTTAACAAAGTGTTTCAGTGTTATCGGATAAATATGCTAGGGTTATGAAGTGTCTCCTATAAACAATAAAGAGCACCGGAATGTTGGAAAATCAAAATTCACGAAAATTAGATGGATTATCGGTATATTTCACATAAATAATGTTTAACTAGTTTTTTTGCCCGTGCGATGCACGGATACTAAAGTATTTGTATGTTCATAAAACTTGTCACTGTGTAAATAAACAATACTAATGTACTTTTTTTCTTGCTAAAATTAGTATTACTTTGTTTTATAAACGTGATATGTTGTTAATAAAATTACCTCGTTTATATTCATTTATGTCATTAATGCTACATCATCTATACACATATCATGCGTTCATCGTATTAAATCATAGAGACATCTAACCACCAAACTTGCCGCAATCATCTTCAATACCACACGAAAGAATCCTTTGAACGACTACTCTCCTTCGAATAACACATGAAACAGTCCAGAATCCAAAGTCACGTCTACTAACCTATCATGAAATTAACCACCAAATGCGATGGAATCGTCTTTATTCCTACCTCAAACAACCATCCAATTCATCATCGACACCCATCTTTTAGTTTCTAATACACACCTAAAATATTCAAGTCCCCCTCATTCACAAAACACCCAGACTTATCCCTCAAAGTTAACTCTCCCTTTGAAAAGTTTATCCATCTAACAGAAATTTAACTTTTACCTTCAAAATCGACCTTGTTTGAATGAAAAGTGCTTGACGGGGAAAACAAAGACATGCAATTTTGTGTTTAGTTAACAAATGGGGTAGGAGAGAAGTGGCAAGGAATGAATGAGGGATGCAACACCCGAGATGTTATACTGGAGTTTGGTGTAAAATTTAAATCATGACATCTTTTTAATCGATCACCAAAACAAAAAAAAATAGCCTAGTTAAAAGTTAGTAATATTTTATTAACATGACATTTATTAACATTTTATTAGATATTTTTATGTTTTACAAAGAAAAACAAAATTGAGTTTATAAACATGATGTTTTAGAGATTTTTAACCTATTTTTATTGCATGTATGTATGCCTATGTCATTTACACATAATATAACCTTGAAATAATATTTATCTATTTCCTCAGTTTTATTACTACAAACCCCTTATTTTTCACACCATTCAAACATTTATCATACCATTTTCACCCAACTAACCAATTTGACCATTAGAATCGACCGTATGCGTCACTGAACAACCTCATCGTACATACATTTATAATTACTTGTACTACTCAATTCACACTCTTAAATGTCGGAAAGTAACTCTATCCTAAAAACACTTACCTCGACCTCAACACCTATCTAACTCTACCTCTAAAAAATAGACACATCCATTGTAAAGTTAACTTTCATCATATAAGACAATCAAAATTGAGAATATTTACATGATATTAAGAGATTTTTGACCTTTTTTTAGCATATGTGCATATGTCTTTTCCGCATTATTATATAATCCTGAATGAAATTCTTATAATTATTTTCTCAATTTTTCTACTCATTGTCTTACTACCCTTTTCCACATCATTTAAGCATTCGTCATATCTACTGACCCAATTAACCAACTTAAATCAACTAACTGTATGCCTGAATAATATTCTTATCGGCATTTGAGTGCACTACTCAAACACACTATTAAAAGTCAGAGAGTAACCCTACCCCTAAGACATTTCTACCCTTAATAATTTATTGTTTTTCTAATTATAACATGAAGGTGGTAAATAACTTATTTTTTTTATAATCAACTATATTCTAGTTCTAATAGAAAAATAGTAAATACTTTATTATTTTCTTATTTTCTATATTAATAGCACAAAAAACATTATGAAATCATTCAACATTTAAATGAGTATAACATTTGATTGTTTAGTTTTATTTTTAACAAAGAAACAAAATTGAGTTTATACACATGATATTTTAAAGGCTTTTAGCCAATATTTATAATATTTATCAATTCTTATTTTTATATAATACACTTTCAAATAAAATTTATCTATTTACCTTCTCCAATTAATATCTCACGTTACCCACCATTATTTTCCATATCCAACCATTTCCACCCGACTAACAAACCAAACCCTTCAGAATCAACCATAACCATAACCTTATCCTTGAACAACCTCAGCCCCACATATGAATATATTTTTCTATCTCTTAAATTACACTCGTAAACGTCGGAGAACAATCCTACCCGTCGAGTACCCTTCTCTCACACCTAACCAACTTACCCACCAAAATCAGTTGTAAAATATATTCCTGGAAACCTCAGCTTACCGACATTTACTTGTACTACTCAAATCACATTATTCAACGTCGGAGAGTAACCTTACCCCATAAGACACGTATATTCTCCCTCGAGACCTATCTAACCCCACCCCTAAAAAACATAGACACATCTAATGTAAAATAAACCCTCACCATATAACAATCAAAATTGAGTATATATACATGTTAACTTCAAATATTTCTAACCTAATTTTACAATATTTATGGCCCTATTATTTTCAAAAAATAGAACTTTGAAATAAAATTTATCTACTTACTTTTGCAGTTGTTCTAATCATAACCTTAGTACACACCTACGCACCATTTTCCCATACCATTCAGGTATTCTTCGTACATTTCTCACCCCTAACTAACCAACTTGATAAACAGAATCAAATGTTTTCCTGGACAACCACAACCTATAGACATTTTTTTGTACAACTCAAATCACACTTAAACGTCGGAGAATAACCCTGCTCCCAAGACACTTACTTCATCCCTTGAGACCTATTTACCCCCATTCCTAAAAACAAAAATCGACAAATCTAATGTAAACGTAACCACTACCCTATAAGACAATATCTTATTGTAAAAAATAAGTTGAAAATTTGGAGGAACAAAAGGAATACGGGCTACAATAAACTATAATCTAATACTATGATAAAAAATAATTTTGATTTTTTTACTGATTACTCTATCCGTCTCGTAAACACCTTTTATTTCACATTACTTTGTTGTTTATGAAATACCTTCTAATACACAATTAAATTTCATCTCACCACACAGTTATTCCGCTTGACTCACGTACGTCGTTGTATTCTTTGTTATTTATGCTCATTAATCGAAACTTCACAATCCAACTAACCAACTTGATCATCAAAATCATCAACTTTATCCCTGAATTACCCCAGCCTATCGACATTATGTTGTACTACTCAAATTATACTCTTAAACGTTGGAGTCTAACCCTATCCGACTATCCCTTAAGACACTTACCTCCTCCCTCAAAAGCTATCTAACCCCACCCTCGTACAAAATACGTCACTATATAAAACAATGTCTTATCTATAAAGAATAAAGTGAAAATATGTAGGAAAAAATATTTTGTTTATAAAATACCCTTCAATACGCATTTAAAATAAATGTCATCCACACAATTATTCCAGTTGATCTATATATCTAAATCATCATTGTGGTCTTTAATATTTATATTTATACTCCTAAAGTATAGTATATTTGACATTTATCCTATTTCTGTTGTTACTTAATTAAAGAAATTATCTCATTTCTTTCGCATTCCTAAGTACGAAAGTGTATAATTTGAAATACTTAATTAAGCCCTTACAGTTATTAGTTCCACAAATTTTTAATTAAGATGGGGTATTCATTTTAAATTTAAGAAGATTCAAGTAATATGAAAAAGATAAAAACATAATGCATAAGACAAAGTAACAAATTTGTCTAATATCTCCAAGTATGACTATTTTTGACCAATTATAATGTTAAGACGAAGACAAACTGAGTTAAAGGTTGAATAAAGTTAATAAACTTAAATAGTAAATATATAAATATTAAAGAATAATAATGTTCGTAGTCTAATAGCAAATTTGTAAATAAACAATTATGTTCTAACTCATTTGCCATTTTCATATTTAATAAAAATATTGAATAAAGTTAATAACCATTTTCATATTTTACAGCTGCCAAAAAAAATAATCTTAAATAATAATATTATTCTTAATCTAATAGAAAATTTATAAATAATCACCCATTTTCTAATTCTAATAGAAAAATTGTAATCAATTAATTATTTTCTTATTTTCTAATTCTAATAGGAAAATTATAAATAAATTATTATTTAAACAACTATTTTCTAATTTTCTAATTTTAATAGAATAATTGTAATTAATTTATTAATTTATTATTTTCTAATTCTAATAGAAAACTTACAAATAAATTATTATTTATAAAAATAGAGTTTTGTAATAGTTGGAGACTACCATGTAGTCGAAAAAAGCCTCCTTTAATTATATATATTGATTACCATCTTATTGGAAAAAAAGTGTCTAATTTTAAATCCTTGATAATATTAGAAAATTTCCAAATAATTTGTCAAATACTACGAATTGAGTTAATAACACAAAAATTATCCCCTCCACAATTATCTTTTAGATTTTAAAGTATTTCTTCTTTTAAAGCGAGAGCTTCTCCAATAAGAATATTATTGGATCCCACTTTTTTTACTCCTAGTAAAACAACATTACCAGTATGATCTCGTATACAATATCTTAAAGAACTTTATTATTGGAACCTGTCTTTCTAAGGTTTCATTTTTGGTCCTTTTTCTCGAAAATCTGGGGTAATGAAGGATCATTGGACGAGTTTTATTGAAGATTTGAAGAGTTTTAAAGGTAACTTTGAGAGGTTACTCGACTTTAAGTTAAATAATTGTGTTTATACAGTTTTTGTGTTAATTAATAAGAATTGAAAGGGTGTTTATGATATTATTATGTAGTCTAATGCTTCTTTCAATTGTTTTGATGAATTTCACCTTGAATGTTTGTGTTGGATAGGATTCTAATTGTGGTTAATGGGTAGTATGGTGTTCTTCACATACTCATTGTGTTCATATCGATAGTATGATTTTCGGATGTTTAATTAATCCATGTTAAAGGTTGATAATCTTGCTTATTATCATTTGTTTATGTTTGTATACCGATATATTTCCGTGTTGCACTGCTGAGATTACGTGATGTTTAGGCTGCTTAAATTATGTATAATTACCGGCTTTAAGACCGCCGCATTTCGTTGAGGGATGAAAATCACCAACTCGCCCTGTACAGCCCCGCGGCCAGCCTGCGGCCAGGCCTGGTGTCAACGTTGCTCGTGCCTTGTGTGCGGGCTGTTTTAGCGTGTTGTTTGGTTGTTTGTTAGGGCATTGCTCGGGTGTTGTTAAATGATTAAAAGGCTTGTTTTAGGAAGTATGTATATAAAATATATGATTCTTAATCAACTTCCGTCCATCTCTTTCTTGAATCACATGTTTATGATATAAGACTTGTCATTAAATTCCCGTTTAGTTTATTTCCGTGTGAAATGTAGACTTATAGAATATGACTTGTCAATTAAATTCTCGTTATTTTTTTCCCGTGTGAATCGTATGCTTGTATGTGATTCCAAGTATGATGGGGTGACAGTTATGTTGCTTTTGGAAATTGATTTGAGGAGTAAGACACCCCCCCCCCCCCCGTCGGGCAACCGGAAGGGAGACCAGCTCCCGCCGCAAAATAGTTTCCGAAATTAACTTGAATATTGCTATGTTTGTCTTTTGTTGACTTATACGTGTTAAATGAGTTGGTTAACGGTTACGTTAGCTTAAGTTGGGATAGATGACATTGACATTTATGTCAACCTAAGTTGAGTCGGGTGACGATTATGTTACCTTGCTTGTGATTAGATGACGGTTATATTACTTTGTTTGTGAATAGATAGCGGTGATACGATTTGTGTAACATTGTAATGAACTATCGCCACCCATGTTATGTGATTTTATATCCAAGTTCAGGATTGGTCGGAGGTCGTACTATATGCGCTCCGGTCCCCGTGTGTCGTTCGGTGTAGGTTATTACATCGAGGGGTCTGCTCAGGTCTTAGGTATATAGTCAGCAATTATGCTATACATAGTTTCGAGGTCGTGCTCATGCGCTCCGTTGTTGGAGGCCGTGCTTATGCGCTCCGGTAGTTGAAGGTCGTGCAGAAGCGCTCCCGTCATTGGAGGTCGTGCTTATGCGCTCCAGTAGTCAGAGGTTGTGCTTATGCGCTCTGACGACGTTCATTCTATTCTTGGGTTGTTTAATAGCTTTATACTATGTTTGTTTGTGTGATTGGACAGGACACCCAGTTGTTGGCCTCTAAGTCGACGTTTATTCTATTCTTGGGTTGTATCATCAAAGAACACTGCTCTAGTACAATCATCACAATTCCAACCATAGTATTTCACATCATGCAACACCTTAACTCAATATTTCATCAACACCTCATAAGTATCAATATGGTGAGTACTACACTAAACACCACTCACACTCAAACATTACTTCGAACACATACTAATCTTATCACCAACACTTAGGCATACTTTCAGATTACTTTACAACTTTCTGTTTTCACAATAATCACACATTCACTAGCATCCATACAAACAACAGTTTCCCTTATTACCCCAATCTATCGTGTGGTGATTGGCTTAAGCATGTTAGGGTCGGAATTCTGAAATGAGGGCGCCTTCTTATCTGAAACCAAACCAGGGCTCCTAACATACATAAACCAAGTTCATTTTATTTTGACTCACTATGTTCATTAGATTAATTGGTTTTAGATTCCAAAATCGTCGCTCCGTTGTAACACCCCTGATTTTCAAGGAGGCTTTTCTAGACATTCCTTAGTCGGCGAGAATGCTACCATCTCGGTTTCCTGAGGAGAGTACATATCAAATATACCATCCAAGAACAAGTTAAAGGTTATTACGAGTGTATATGATACCGCCGTTTAGTACCAAAAATAAATACCTAAATACTACTCACAGAAGTCAGCGGTAAGTAGGGTCGATCTCCACATGGAGGCTAAGTTGTTATCTATCTGTTCAATTCGGTCTGTCGGAATGTCACAAAACCGGGGGTTTAAATTGGTTTTGAACTAAAACTAAAAGGCAGAAGGAGAAAGATATGTAAACAAATAAGAGAGAAACATGCTAGAGCTTCCGGTCCACCAGAGCAAATCTGTGATTAACTGTAAAGTAAAGGTCGGTCAATTAACTAGAGAAGGGAAGTAAAAATCTCCTTTTGGTCTCAATTCTCCCTAGAACACTTCTAACTTAACTTTCGTTCCCATTATATTATTTTATCGGTCATTACAAGTCCGCTCCTTCCAATCTCTCGATCTAGGTCGGAACTTAACCAAATTAATTAACTTCTAGCGTATACTCTAGTCATTAATTAGAAAATATATTGTCTGGGTCTGATTCTCATAGTAAATTTAACCTAATCTAACAACAGTCAATCACAACCATGCTATGACTTCCCTAACACTCTAGCACGGAAAAATTATCTACGTATAATTATAAATCTGATCGATAACATTAATTAAAGAACAATTAAATAGACAAAACATGATAAGAGAAATTATACTAAGAAGCATAAAATAAATAAGAGAGAATAAATTATTACTAATAAATCTGAAAGTAGAAGAAAAGCAAGAAGGATGTCTGCCCCTTAACTGTGTCAGGGGGATCTGAATTCTCCTCTTTTAGGTTTAACCTAGTATCTCTTATATATTGGAGATAATTATTATTCACTAAATAAGGTAAATATAAGATAACATAATAATACTCGACTTAAAGTTATTCTCGCTGCAGCCATCCTCTCGATCGAGTCATTCCAGCACCAAAATACCTCGATCGAACATAGCCATCCTTCGATCGAAGATTTCCAGCTTTCGATCGAGCAGTTTCTTGGGCATCTCCCTCGATCGAACACAAAGATCAACTAATATCTATTGGTAATATGGTCGATCGAATATAGAAGGCATTCGACTGGTTAATAAGCATTCAATCGATCAGTAGTAAGCGTTCGATCGAATTGTTCCCAACTCAGCGCCCTTAATTGCCTTCAATGATATCCAAAACGACGTCGCGCAAACCAATGCAAGGATAATTCCGCTCTAAAATCACTCATCTCCTAAATGCAAACTTTGAAGACGGTTTTGAGCTTGATTTCGAATCTCTGAGCTCATTCCGGCAATTAATATAAGAAGTCCCAAAGTACGCAATACGGGGCAAATTCGCAGCAAATAACTACTGAAATAACATAGAAATGCGTGCATAAATGGCCTGACAAGACTATATAAAGTGCACACATCAAAATTTCCCAAACCAAACCTTTGCTTGTCCTCAAGCAAACTCATGCAACTAACTAAAACTAAATAGAAAGGAGCAAAACATGGACAAGCTGAAAACCGTCGACTCAAACCTTTTAAGGCACATGAATCACTGCTAATAGATCAATATCCAAGCAAAAGAATTTATATATATTTCAAATAAATGTTGAACTTTCGACCTTGCAAGACTTTCAAAATTGGACTCTCCCAAGTCACTCTTCTTTTAACAAAGCAAAGGGTAAACAAATTATATGTAAGAGAGAAAGTAAAAGTTGTTCACTTAGACTTCGACCGACATAATCGCGCATGCAATTTAGTGTGATAAGTAATTCTAGTTACCGTGCACATACATTCCAACCATTTAGGGTCCATCACATGCCGAATACTTGCAAAGTTTTGGATAAGTGAGGCTATGAGTAAGAAGAGGCAAAATGATATTGGAATGAGAGGGAAAAGTAGCCAAGCTAGCATCCTAATCAAACCGAATAAAACATGCACTCCCGACTCAATGAATTAAGCTCAAATGCCTTAACAATTAGGCATACAAATCACTAATTCAAAACAAAACTCCTCATAAAATATGAATCAAAACACAAGAGAAAAATTCCAAAATCTATTTTTTTTCCTTTTTCTGCCGTTTTCTTTTCTTTCCAGTTTTTTTTCTTTTTTCTTTTTTCCTTTTTTTTTCAATTCTTTTTTTTCTTTCATCCACTTCTTCATTTACCAACTCCATACAATAAGAATCGAGTCAAGATTGATGCAAAGAACCGAATACCACTAAAACTACTAAACTAGCTCAACAAAAGGTAGACTTAGTTTATGGATTGTAGCTAAAGGGTCAACTGACAATTTTTGGCTAATGTGTAGTTAATGGGTAAAATGAATAAAAGGGATTTCGCAAGCAATCTCCAAACATATGATACCATCCACAAGCCCGAGTGTATGCATGCAATAAGCAATTAAATTTCATACTTGTGCAAATTAATGTTACACGATATGCAGGGAGTAACTATTCACAATCCTAAATGAACCGGTCGTGAATGACACCAGTTAAAAGCTCTAAACCTCATAAAGATATTGTAGTTTGCCATAATTTTCAGTCAAGTCTACTAGTTCGACAAATTTTAAAATGAAATCTGAGAAATTGCTATGGGATTTGCTAAAAGACGTGAAACAGTGCAAGGCTTAAGCATATATAAAGACAATTTTCAGCAATGAAACACTCAAATCCGACTCAACCTATTATGCAAAAGTAAACGTGATTTTTTTTTTGAATTTTTCGATATTTTTAAGAGATTTTTTCCATTTTTGGAAATAAAACAACAATGCATGCGAAAATTGAAACGTGCAAACAGAAATGCAGTAAAAACAATATGCAGACACATATATGGATGCAAACCCCCAAACCTAACCAGACAACGTCCTCGTTGTCTCAAAGCAGCAAAAAAGGGAAAAGGAAAGCAAACTAACGAGATGAGAATGAGTAAGGAGCTAAAGAAAACTCACAAAGTGTAGCGACGGAAGGAAACATGAACCTCCCAAACCGAACTTCGACATGGGTAGTCGCAAAAGTCGGGCAAAATAAGCCGTCACAGTGCCTGCAATTCGATCGAACTATAGCTAGCACGTACAATGCATCATCTGGAACAAATATAAGCGTTGCTCGATCGAGCAATCTGGCGTGCACTTCCTCTCAATCAAGTTATTTCACAACTCGATCGAGGATTCTGGGCTGCAAGTCTTCTCGATCGAATCTTTGTGCTACTCGATCGAGGATTCTGACTCGCAAATCCTCCAGATTGAGCTATTAATCTACTCGATCGAATTCAGCCCCTGCAATTACGCAACGACAGCCAAGAAATACTACCCAAAACGCGGGAAAGCTAGAGAGATCATAGTCTATAGTCGAGCAAAATTATTAAAGCACGCAAAACATACAAAACTAAATGTTTCAAAACCAAAATAAATAAAATGTTCAAACTCCGGGTTGTCTCCCGGTAGCGCTAGATTAAAAGGTCCCAGCTCGACCCTCTTCTTAATTAACCAACGACACAAGTCCATGGCCTACTACTAGGCCTCTGACTAAACGCAGCAACTTCAGAAATCATCAAGTCGACATCCGGCCAGTTTGGCAATGTAAGAACAGAAGCTTCTCATAGCATTCTGATGAGCTTCATTTTGGTCATTATTTTCTTTATATATTCTTCATTTTCGGTCCCGAATCGACCTCGTTTTGCGTGCCTTTGATTGTTTTTACGCCCATTACCTCGTCTATTCCTATTTGTTTCACATTTTGTAGGTATTGCGGCGGGGGCGAAGAAACGGGAGCAAACGGGACGATTTTGGTGCGAATTATGAAGAAATATGAAGGAAGTAGCAAGGAACCATTCCCAGGGCCTCCCAGCCGGTCCCCAGCCAGCGGCCGGTAGGCCGGCTGGGGATCTTGACTTGTGTTTTTGGCAAAAAGAGAGAAAGTTTCAGAATCAAGATTAAGGACTCCCAGCCGGCAGCCGGTAGGCCGGCTGGGGATCGTTTTCCATACTTAGCCATTTTCGATGATTGAAGAAAAATGCGACTTTGGGCAGATTATTGAAAAAGGGATCCCAGCCGGTGGACAACTGGCAGCCGGTCCACCGGCTGAGGGGACCTGTACAAGTTGAAAATTGAAGGAAAAGTCAGATTGGAGGATTAGGCCTCCCAGCCGGTGCCAGACCGGCAGCCGGCCGGTCGGCTGGGAAGCATGGCCATGTGAAGAAGTTTGCAGAAGTTCGTATTTGGACTCTCAGCCGGTCCCAGACCGGCAGCCGGTCAACCGGCTGAGAGTCACTTTTCAGAATTTCGCACACTATATAAACCCGCACTTGTATCATTTTGTTATCACGCATTTCTAGGCATATTTCTAGGGTTTTACTGTTTCATTAGCATACACTTAGCCTACAAAAACTCTCTAAAAATACTTTAATCATTCTTAGATCTTAGTTTAATCTTTGAATTCTTGTTAATCTTTCTTTAGTAATCTTCTTGGGCATTTGTAGAGGATATTTTGGGTTGTAATTTGAAGGGTTTGAAAGAATTCTTCATCTTGTTATCCAAGTTACTTCCTTTTCCTTTGCTATTGGTATAATCTTTCTAATCTCTACTTAGTTATTGCATTTGTTTAAGTTTCTTTTGTTCATTTGCTTGTTCTTACCATAATCCAACATGTTTATCATTTACCCATCAATTGTTCACATGTTTTTTCCCCAATCATGAGTGAGTAGTCCTTTTGCTAGGGTTAGGGGTGCACTTGGGTAGTTGGTGTTGATGTTTGTTGTTTAGGGTTAGGGTTTGGATTTCATCTTTGTGAGGTTTTCATTGTATGCATGCTAGATGTTTGATGAAATGCCTCAACGACGGTTGGGCATGATTCTTATTGTTGTTTGTCTTAGACGATAGTTTAGGGCTCTCATGAGTATGCGTGCATGTTAAATTGACCATGTTTGTAGCGAGAGCTAGGATATGGTTTGATTTTAGGCGAGTCAAATCGATAGACGAGACGGACCTAGACCTAACATAGATGAGACCACCTACCCTTTGCATGTTTGACATCGACTACCCTAGTAACCCCCGACACCCTAGTTGCTTTAATCATCAATTTCATCTCAATTTATTTGCTTTAGTTGTTCTTTAGTCGTTAATCAATCTCAAACTTATTACCCCGACTCGAGTTATAATTAGAACATAACTATATAACTTCCCCACCATCTTCGTGTTCGACAACCCTATTATACTACTAATTTGGGTTTTATAAATGTGTTTGATCGTGAGAACCGACGACTAAATCTCGCGCATCACATCCGGATCCCAATCTATCACTTTATCACACAGCTTTCTCCTAGACGGTATAGCCTCATCAAAACCTCCTCCAGGGTCGTCTATCCGAGCAATTCCAGACTCCAGGCCAAGAGCATTCATCTCACCTCCCGGGTCTTTGAACTTTTCAAGACCTGTAAAAAGAGAAACAAAGCAATGTTCCTCATTTTGCTCCCAGAATGGGGTGAAGGTGTTACAACAACATCGACAATATGTGACTCAAAAGGCGACTCAAACGGAGTGTCAACGGATTCTACAAGGGGAATATCATCACAAGGTGTGATAGGCACGGGTTCCCGAGGGTCATCAGACTTAGTAAAAACCAAATCCTTCCTCCGACCTGAAAGGTATGTGTCCCAACCCCGACATCATCAATTGTGCCAGCAGTGTACAAAAATGGTCGTCCCAAAGTAATGGGAACGTTGCGGTCCTCGGGTATGTTTAAGACAATGAATTCTACAAGAATAGGTTGAGATTCCAATAGGTTGGAATGGAGTTAGAATTCAGCAGATATCTAACTCCTTTTCAAAATGCTCCAATAACCAAACATTGGAATGAACTAAATTCATTCCAATCCATTATAAAACCTACAACCAAACACCCCATTAGTTTTCCATTATGATTGAGTAATTCTTTATTCTAGGGATTAGGAAAGTCGTGCTTAATTAACATTTGTATATATTAGATTAAAATGTTATAATAATGTTTAATGTTTCTGTCACTTGCTTGTTTATATTTTGTTAATCTTATATTATTGGTCACAATCTTAGATTAAATGTGTTAATTCGTTTCTATTAGTTGAGAGGCACGAACGTGAATTCGATAAAGCATGTTTTAGTAGACCAATCTAGCCATAGTGGGATCTCGTTAAAACCCGTTCTATGGTCAAGAATAATATCGAGAGGTGGTTGTCATTAGTCCTAAACATTGACCATTGTTATGCATTTGTAGTTTAATATAAACATCTAGATGTTTTGCATGTGCGACTCGATTCTCCTAGACCTTTTAATTATTATTGTTTACACTGTAATCAATCAACCAACCAACCAAACAAATCGTACTAACGTAGAAAGAATTATAACCAAAGCCTTTCATAAGCAACTCAAAACACCTAATCCCTATTATAAAATAATGGGGTCTAAGGTGCCGAGAAGAGCTCCTTTGAGGAGATTGACTTGACGTTTCTATGTCATACGAACTGGATTGGGAATTGTGTTGGTTTTGGTAACATCTTTTGGGTCGGGAATGGTGGCCGAAGGGCATGGATGAGCGCCATCAAAGAATTTGAGGTCATAACTGAAAAGGAGAGACTCGATTTAGTCTTGCCAAAATATCTAGGTGAGATGAGTTAGTTTGACAACACTAGATTAGTTGACGAGGAGAAGAGGAACACTTGGTTGATGGGTGCTGCTTAGGGAGGCAACGAGAGTGGCCATGGTCGTCGAGCAAGAAGTCGATGGATACTGGGGTTTAGGTGTTTGAGGATATTCCAAAATCTGGTAAATAGAATAATCGAAAATATTTACACAATCAATAAACGATATTAGGTAATATCTTTTGGACTTATTTTTGCCTAACTTAACTTAACTTAACTTATTTTTTCTGAATTTTTAACTTATATTTGCTGAACTTAACTTATCTTTGCTGAAATTTTCTAAACTTATTTTGCTGAACTTAACTTAACGTATTTTTTCTGAACTTAACTTATTTTTGCTGAACTTTTCTGAACTTATTTTTGTTGAATTTAACTTAACTTATATTTACTGAATTTAACTTATATCTGCTTAACATTTATGAACTTAACTTTTTTGAACTTAACTTATATGAGTTTAACTTTTTCGAACTAAATAAATATTAACTTAAATAATATAAATAATAATAATAATAATAAAAATAATAGTAGTAGTAATAATAATAATAATAATAATAATAATAATAATAGTTTCTTTATATATATATATATATATATATATATATATATATATATATATATATATATATATATATATATATATATATATATATATATAGTATGTTCATTATCTTATTTCAATACATAATTACAAAGTAAATCACATATCACAATTTTCTTTAATAATCTATTTTTATATTATCACAATTTTTTTAGCAATCTATTTCTATATAAATATATAATGTTCATTATTGGACGAGAATTATTGTGTGTAATTTTTAACCCGTGGATTTTTTGTAAAATATGACTTCTTTTTGGTAATAGTGACACTTTTGGGTAAATAAAAAAAATGGTCGCACATGAGACGTTTGTACGAGGGAATTTGTGAAATCTTAAATTTTTCAAAACTTGCCAATACTATAAACGGGTATGAGTATTTGTTTAACTTTTCCGAAGTTGTTTTTGCTTAACTTTTCTGAATTTATTTTTGCTGAACTTAACTTAACTTATTTTTACTGAACTTAACTTAACTTATTTTTGCTGAACTTAACTTAACTTATTTTTACTGAACTTAACTTAACTTATTTTTTCTGAACTTAACTTATGTTTGCTGAACTCGTCTGAACATTACTTATTTTTACTGAAATTAATTTAAAATAAGTAAAAATAAGTCCAAACAAGCAAGGGTTTTGTAGGTCGTAACTCCTAACACACCCAAAAACATTCATTTGTCAATGGATTATTTAATAGGAATACTCTCAACTATCATGCCCCTTCTCATATTACTCTATACTATGTTTTAACTACCAATATACTAAACCATGACCCACTTTAACTTTTATCATAACAGGTGAAATTGTGACCTGTTGTAACAGGTTACCAAAACCGTGTTACCCTTATAAATATCAGATCTCCTTCCTCTTCTTCATCTTCTTTAACATCTTCTTCTTCATTTTCCATTTCTTCAATTTTTTTCCTCCCTCTTTATCATTCTCTCCTATATTTTACTTTTTTTTTTTTCATTTTCACCATGAATAAGCGCCCAACATCATCTTCATCATTTTCAAGTACATCTGCAAGAGACGTAAGTACAGTTTTTTGCAAGCATAACCTTGAAGCAGTTGTGAAATTTGCAAATAAAGGTCCAAATATTGGAAAGAAATTCTATGGTTGTCGTTTATGGCCTGTAAGTACATTTTATAATTTTTTTGTTCATCTTCATTTAATTGTTTTTTTATAGATTTTAATTTAATTGCATTATATATTTTGATTGTAATGTAGAATGGATGTGGGTTTTTTCAATTGGTGGATGAATTGCACTGTGAAGAAGGTGAATCTGATATTGAGACAAAAATGAAGAAGCTTAAGTTGAAGAATCAGAAACTCAGATTGGAGGTGGATTTATTGAAAGTTAAAGTAGAAAATCATTCAAAAGGAGAGAAAATTGTAATGGTTGGGTTAATATTTTCTTGGATTATATTTGCATTTAGTTGGATGTTTAAGAAATGAGTAATTCATTATCTGTAATGTAATGTAGTAATGTATTGTTGTTTACGATTTGAACCAACAATGTATGAAAGAAATGGTTGAAACACTCCAATTTGAATCGTGAAAGCAATGAACTTGTCTATTAGATTCGAAATTGTTACACACAATGGAAGACCAAAATCAGATCCCAAATACTGCAAATACTTCCCACATTCTTAAGCAATTTGAAACGTAAAACAGTCTGCTAAAACATTCTGGAAATTTGTCTATTACATTCTAAAACCCAACATTATACATTCTAAATCGAAGACCAATATCAGCTCCCAAAAACTGTCTTCACTTCGTTATCAGCAACTCTTCACAATGCTCCTTGGTCTATCACTTCGTTTTGGTTCACTGATTGCTGGGTTGAAGGTCCCTCCATAATGCTCCTTGGTCTATTACTTCCCACAACCTGTCCAAAATCAGTGAATTAGTAGGTAGTGTTGTGAATCAGTTCAAAAACAGACATCCTTGAACATAATCTGCCCAAATCAGTTCTCCAAATTAGTAGGCTGTGTTGTGAATTAAACATACTTACATTTGTAAAAGCTCCACCTTGCTCATCAAAGAGTATTCCAAATCCTTGTGGGGCCTGCAATAGCAACATATTAAACATCAATTAACTGATACATAAACGACAACACTCAGCCAAGTCAATACCAACAAACTACTACTTACCCTGCCAGCTCTACCAGATCTGCCCCTACCTCTTCTTCCTCCTCTGCCAGCTCTGCCTCCAGGCCTTAATGACTCTTCCTCCTCTACCAATTCTAGTTGGCTGTGTTGTTGCTGTATGGTGCCCATCAGAGGCAGGCTGTGCCACATTTGTTGCCTCAATCCTAGGTGTTTTTCTAGGTCTGCCCATTGGCTTTTTTGGAGGGGGGCTACTTGGTTGTCTTTCTCAGGACACTTTCTTTTGTTGTGTGTCTTTGATTTACAAATAGAACATGACATTTCCATTCCATGCTTGGTCAACTTACCTGGTTTTTTAGGGTTCTCAAATGGGTCCCTTCTTCTTTTTCTTCTAGGCCTACCAGGTCCAACTTTAATGGGTGGGGGGTTAAGTGGCAAGTCTACCTTTGGCCAATATCTTTGGCCTGGACAAGGGGTAATAGAGAGGTTGTAACTATGAAGATAAGCTTCTCTCTTATACATGTCATGCACATAATCTTCAGCATGACCATGCATATGAAAGATAGCTGCCACAGCATGGAAGCAAGGGATTCCAATTAAATCCCATTTCCTACATGTACATGTTTTTGCTTCCAAGTCAACAGTTAAGGCATCAATCCCATGAGTTACCTGGAGAAGTGTTGGTTTTGATGGCAAAACATCACAGGCAGCAGCTTTGTCTTTCTCCACCTCAAGTCTTGCTTGCACTATAGGGCATACAACATGAGTTGATGACTCCATTGCTGTTTTTTTTCTCCATTAGTCTCTGCATCAGTGAAGACCTTATCTCCTCCAACATATAAATAACATGTTTAGACCTAGCATTTATAATGTAGGCATTAAAAGTTTCTGCCATATTACTGACTATGACATCATTTTTTGTGTGTGTTTGGATAAATGCCGTACAAAACAACACTGGTTTACATGCTATGAAGGCTTCAGCAGCCTTATGGTCCACTTCCCTTAGTGCTTCTAAAGCATCACCAAAATCTGCCTCATTATAGGCTTTAGCACAGTTCCAAAAGAGTAATTTCATCTCATCACCTCTATAGGTCTTGTGCCAGTTGGCAAATATATGCCTTGCACATTGCCTATGCTCTGCCTTAGGTAGCTCCTGAGCAACTATTGTTAGAATACTCTGCAAATAAGAAACAAATTGGCATATCAGTGACTATAACATGGTAAAAATCTGAAATAAAAATGCACATTAGTGTCTATAACTAACCTGTTGTTGATCTGAAATAATGGTCCACCCATCTCCATCTTCCTCACCCAAACTGCTCTTAAGTTGTTTAAAAAACCACTCATAACTCTCGTTGTTTTCTCCTTCAACAACTGCCCATGCTAAGGGAAACATTTGTTCATTGTCATCCCTTCCAATAGCACTTATTAACTGCCCTCCTAAAAAGGTCTTAAGAAAACAAACATCCACACATAGCACCTTTCTACACCCTAACAACCACCCTTGCTTAAGAGCATCAAAACACACAAACAACCTCTAGAAAACAGCAGGGTTTGATACAACATTGGGGTTGGTGTACAAGGTGAAGACACTAGTTGGATTTCCTTCTTCAAGAGCTGCTATGTAAGACCCAATCTTACTGTAATGCTCTTTCATTGACCCATGTAGCAGTTTGTGAGCATAATACTTGATTTTATAGGCAAAACCTTTCTTAATCAAGACCTTATATGCTCTCCTAACAGTTTCCATGATATCCTTGGCTGGCCAGTGAGGTTTAGCTTTAAAAACATCAAGAAATTGTTTTGCTAGCCAAGTAGATTTGAGTTGTCTGTTATTCTCCATTGTTCTTTGACAGTTGTGATGGTGGTCTACAGATTTTACTGAAAAAGCAGCTAACTTATTGTCCCAGCTACCATAAAGTTTGAAAGGACAATCTTTTTTACATCTAACCCTAAGTTTTTGCCCATGTGTTTTATCACTAATATCAAAAACTAGATCCGTACCTTGAGCAACAGCATACCTAGTCACAGCCTCTTAAAACAAGTCTGTGTTAGGGAACCTAATTCCAACACACCATTTCAACTTCGAAAAATCAGTTCTCTCATCAACTATAGGGATATTTGATGTCTGCCTTTTACCAGGGACCCTCTCCTCATCACTCTCCCCTGGAGTGTCCTCCTCATCCCCACTCTCATCATAATCACTAAGGTTAGCTACTGTGTTGCAAGTGTTAGGTAAAACAGTTTCAGTGCAGTCTCTTGTTCCTCTTGTCCAGTGAGCTTACCAGCAGCAGCTTCAAGCTCTAGTTGATGTGCAATCTTCACAGCATTTGCATTCCATGCCTTTGCTCTCAACCTCAATTGTATCAGCTCATCATCATCATCATCAAAACCAGCATCAGATAACTCCTCAGCATATACATCTTCACTATCATCACTTTCCTTACCGTCACTGTTTACACTATCCTCACCATCCTCATCATCACTGTGTATCTCACCATCCTCATCATCCTCAGGACTATAACCTGGATCTTCGTCCTCACCCTCACTTAAGTCATCACTCCTCTCAAAACAGTTCAGACATGCCTCATCAGCTTCTTCCTCATAATCATTAAACAAATCTGCTACTGTGTAGTCAGTACAATCAAAAGATGGTCCACTAGTGCCAACCAAATTCACATCATCCACAACCAGATCTTCAATATGCAGTGGTGCTTTCTCAGTGCCAACTTTTTTTGGAGAGTTGTTAAATCTGGGTGAACTTCTAATAACAGAAGTTGTTTTTGAACATTTTTTTTGTGATTTAATGGGTTTTTTTTGGCTGTTTTCAGAAGATTTGAGAGTTGTTTTGAGAGTTGTTTCAGAAGAGTTGAGAGTTGTTTTAGTAGTAGTTGGTGCCTCAAGTGGTTGTGGTTTATGAGGAGCTGGTACTGGTTGTTTGAGTGTCTTAAATGAAGTAGATGACTCAGGTGGTCCCTCAAGTTGTCCTTTTTCAAAAGTTAAAGCATCTTCTTTGGCACTTTTGGCAGGGACCTTTCTCCTTGTTAATAATTTAGTAGGTTTATTAACAACACTACTTCCACTACCAATCTGTTTTATCCACAACACTAACTCACTAACATCTTTCTCAGGGATTAAATAACATTCAACCACCCTAATTAAGTTAGCTAGTTCAACAATAACTTGTGCATCCCTATCATCAGTTGCCCTTTTCAATCCCTCACTTGGACTCATGAAAAATATCCCATCTACACTCCTCCTAAACCCACTACATTTTTCAGCTTCCTTAAGCAATGTAAACCAACCCATCTCATCAGGATCAAGCCCCACAGTCCTAAACGTCCTACCCATATAGATCAAAGACTGGTCCTCCCTCTTAAAATAGCCTCCAAACCAAATTTTCAATGTCACTACCTAAATAACAATATGATTGTATGATTATCAATTAATTGCAGGAAGGAAATAAGAGCAATGCAAAATTAGGGTTTATAAAGTACAATTCGAAATTAGGGTTTACACAACTTCACTACGAAATTAGGGTTTATGCAAAATCAAAACGAAATTAGGGTTTAAACAACAAGAACGAACAAATAATCAAACAATAATTAACATTTGATAAAACCAATCTAATTAATTGCAACAATCAATTAACAATCAAAGTAGGAGTTAAAAAAAGGAAGGAAAACGTACCTTAACTTCAGCCATCTTGCCAGTTTGATGAAGCTCAACAATGGAGATGATATCAATGTCGACAAGCAGGAAGGAGGGTGAATTTAGAGAAGGGGGTTAATTTAGGGAATGAAGAAGGTGAAAGAAGTAAGTAAAAGGTAAAGAAAGGAGGTGAAAGAGGTAAGTTAAACGTATAAGATAATAGTAACCTGTTCAACAGGTTACAAGTCACCTGTTATGATAAAAGTTAAAGTGGGTCATAGTTTGGTATATTGGTAGTTAAAACATAGTATAGAGTAATATGAGAAGGGGCATGATAGTTGAGAGTATTCCTATTAAATAATCCTATGTCAATAGTCATTCATTTGTCAATAGTTATCGGGTGTCTTGGTCATATAATACAATAAATAAAAAGTTCTCGTTTTATGATAGATTACAATTGTTTTATTTTTAAATATTGATTCGTTAATTCTCTCTTGCGACGGGTGGTCCCAAATTTTTAATGGGTCAAGTTCTCCCACTTGGATAAATAAGATAAAGCATAGGGAATCTCAATTTAATCGATAAGTCTCTCTTGTGACGGGTTATCCGTCACAAGTTTGTGACGAGTCGAATAATACCCACATGGGGTAGATAAAACAAAAATAAAGGTGCATAGGTAATCACAAAAGTTTGTCCTGACCATCCCCAAGCAAGGTCGATTGGGAGGTCAATTTGGGGTCGAGTCAAGTTAATTGTAATTAAGAAATCGATTAGAATTGACTCAAGTCGATTTGAGTCACAAATCGACCCAATTTGAGGTAAATTTACTCACCAATCGACCTCATACGTGGCACATTTTAATTGGTTCCAACCATTTAAGAAAAAGAAAAAAAAAAAAAAAAAGCTAAAAAAGTGGTTGTTTGGAGGGTTTATTGACCTAGGTCGTGACTTTCTGCTTGGGAGAGTTTAAGTGCTGGTCAAGGTCAATAAGGAGAGATTAAGGCCTAATTTGCAATTGACCCGATTAAATTGACTTGTTGCTTGGGAATGGTCTTAGAGCAACTTCAATGGCAAGCTATAAGAGAACAAGAGTTAGCTCAAGTGGTAAGAGCGCTCTTACCCCAACCATGAAGTTGGGGGTTCGATTCTCACCTGCGACTTAGTGCGCTCATTTGAAACAAAAAAAAAAAAAAAAAAAAAAATGGCAAGCTATAAAAGCTTGTGGCTTGTCTTGCTCTATATTATTTCAAAGCAACAAAGCGTTTAAGCTATAATACTCTTCAATGGTAAACTACAATAGATTTAGCTTAAAAAGACCCCCTAACAAATAAATATTTTTATATAAATTATTTTTTTGTTTTTTACTTATTTATTTTATTAATTTTATTTGTCAAGCTAAAAACCTTGACAAAGCTACACCCGCTTATAAGCAACACGTATTTTTTGTAATCCAATGGCTAGCATACCGCTTGATAATTTACGGTATTTGCAAGCAGGTCCTCAAAGGTAACGATTGGAGTTGCTCTTATCTTCCCAAATGAATTTTATTTAACGCGTCGCAAATTTGTGACGGATATTACCGTCACAAATGAGAATTTATGCAATTTAATTGTCTTCCCCTACTCAAAAGTATAAAACTTGACTCGTTGCAAGTTTGCGACGGATGCACCCGTCACAAATTGGAATTTGTGTTTTACGTGATCGAATTATACAATAGTTGAGTTTTAGTTGAGTTTTGTGGCATAAATTTTTCCTTTTTATCAGTTTTTTCCTTTTTATGCTTTATGCATGAAGGTAGCAGAAAGAAGCAGACGTCTGGCTATGTGATGCAACCATTTATCACCAAATGTTAATCTTCCTTCCGTCTCACTAACTCTTCACCCAATTAATTCCCTTAAAACTCTTACTACTTCTTTTCAGACAAATTAACCCAAAAAACCCCTTCAATTCAGCAAAAATCCAACTTTCAATAAACAAAATTCATGTGATTATCAAACATGAAATAACCCATTCATCAATTTACTCACAAAAATAAATTATTTTATTTAATTTTATTTTATTATCATAATTTGTTTCATGGGTTTTGAGGACATAAAAATGGGTTATTCTTCAAATTTAGTCAAGTTCATAATTTTATTCATGGTATCATTCATTCTTGTATATGGGTTTGTTTGTTGGTTCTTTGTTTCGCCGAATAATCAAAAGTTGATGCAAAATTCGGATGGTTTTCATGCAAATTTTGAACAAAATAATCAAGATTCTCAAGTTTTAACAGGGGAATTGAGGTTGGAAAACAGTGTAATTATCGGTGATGTTGCTGAAAAAGATACCTTGAGTGAGAATACTATTATTCATCTACCGGTGAGATTTTTCTACATGTTTTTTAAAATTATTTATTCAATTTAACATCTTTAATTTGCATGCATGTACAATCAATATGTCCGATAACTAGTACTCCCTCCTATTCTGTTTTCTTCCCTATTTCCTTAAACGGATTATTCAGATTTTCTTCCACTTTCCCATTTTGATAACTTTTAATTATATTTTATTCATTCCTCTCTCCTATCACCCAACCCCACCCAACTTTTTTACCCCTATTTTATTCATTTCATCAATGTTTGGGTCCCACAATTCATTATTTAACTCCTAATTATTATCCCTTTCTCCTATTTCAAACCCCACCCAACTCTTTCTTCGTTAAAAAAATAGTTTTCCTTGAGTATGGTTCCCCATCCAAAGGGGAAGAACACCGTGAATAGGAGGGAGTATAGTATAAGACTGGTTGTTTCCATCTTCCGTCATTGCGACGGTCTTATCCCGTCCTTTATTTTTGATGTAAAATGTTACCATTTTTTGGTAAATAGTAATTTTTTTTATATATAAATAGTGAGCACTTTAACAAAAATAGGTTATTTTTTATCTGGTTACTATTTATAAAAAATGGTTACTATGACCGCTGTAGAATAGAATTTGTGTCCCGTCTTATCTAAAGATATGTCAATCCCTTATTGTAAGTTACAATACATGGTGAGGTTTTAAAATTTATGTCAATAATGTCAATTAATTTCATCCCATTAACTTTTTAATTTCGAGTAGTTAACCTGAAGTGTAAACTTTAGTTTACTTTAACATATATACTAGTTTTATGCCCGTACAAAAAATGTACGGGTCTATTTCTAAAAATTTTATAAATATAAGGATTAATGAGTGCAAATATAATTCAATATGAAGTTCAATCAGAAATATATAAATTATCAATTCGGGGATGATTTTGACTCCAAATAATTGATTTACTGGTTTAACTAATTTTTAAAAAATTATTATAAATTGAAATAAATTTGAACCATATAAAATATATAAAGAAATTGTATTGTACTTTTATAACTTACACTTTAAATAAGTTACTCTTTAAATGAAAGTAAAATGATAGAAATGTTTTTAGTGGTGGGGTGGACGGATAAGAAAAGTCATTTAGACTGCTAATTTTGAGGAGTCAATCACATTCTTTTAAAATCTTTAGCTTTTATAGTAGAAAAATTTATTGATGATTTTATAAACAAAATAATAATGTATTGTTATTAAGACCGTCTTTTACTCGATGTTAATATTGTTATATCCTAGTTTTAATTGACTAATTCTGAAGGTTGTTATATTTTTTCGAAAATCGTATTTTATATTTTTTGTTAATTTTATGGGTTGGGTTTATTCGTTCTTATTCAAAAATATTTGATCTACGTTTCTTGCATTTTTTAATCTGGGTTTTTTGTTGATTTTTATCTTCCGTGTATTTTTTTCATTTTTTTAGATATACGTTTTTTTTGTTATTTTTTAACTCTTTGTATAATTTTTTTTGTTTTTATACCTCTATATGGCTACTTTAATTTTTTGTTTAAATATTTGTTAATTACTTCTAATTGTCCAACTTTTTTTTAATATTGTTGAATTTTATGTTTCTGAGTAGAATTTTTGTGATTTTTTTATTTTTGAATTTGGAGTAAGGTTGTTTTTTTATTAGGGAGATAAAAATTATTTGCAACTTTAAAAGATTAAATAGAGAAAAGCAAACAAAAGAAAAAATAAACCTCTATGCATAAGTGGTGGGACATGGTGAGAAATAAAATTTTTTAACTTCCTATAATTAAGGAACCAATGAAAATGTAAGAAAAAAGCTTCCTTTTATATATAAGGGATGTTCGGAAGTATTCCGAGGACAATTTATAAAATTTGGAGTAGTTCATTAGATTAGAAACTGAAAATGTTTTTGTTAGAGTTTATTGATCAAATGATTTCGAGTAGTGAAGATTGAATCAATGGATTCACTGAAATGGTCTTTTATTTCGGTCTTTTGATTAGCGTTATTGAAACGAGTGGGTCATCACCCACTAAAGTTTTTGTTTCTCTATTACGTCTTTCACTAAATTAGCTAGTGAGAGACGGCTTATCACGAGATTTAATGTTTTTGTTTTTTGTTTTTTTGTTTTAAGTGTTATTTTCACTTTTCGATACACTTCTCCTTTCACCTATCTCTCGAAATATATAACTAAATATATTGAATTATACTCGTATTAAAGCTCTTTTTTTAAAGAATTTTGTGGTATAATGTTTGTAATTTTCCAACTAATATAAATTCGTAAAAATCAAATTTAAGACTCACCTCATTAAGTGAAAACGTTAGAACGGAGGAAGTAATTTCATACTCCCCTCCGTTTTGTATTACAAGTCGTTCTAGAAAAAATCAAAAATTTTTTATCTAGACCATGTTTATCAGTCGTTTCTGTAGCCCTATCTAGACCGAGTTACTATATTAAAATACTAATATATAAACTTTTTAACCTACTTACTAGACCTAGTTCCCGATTTTGTTATTTTATTAGGCCCTAGTTAGACCTATGAATTCCGACATTATTTTTGGTTAAATTAGAGTATGTATGGGGAACACATGAAAATACCAAGTTCCTAAACATGTTCCAACATGTCCATTTCAGACCATTTGGAGCGGAACTAGTTCCTATAATTTATTTTACTTTACTTTTTTTTATTTTAATTATTTTTTGTCGTTATTCAAGACCTAGCCTTTATTATACCTACCTATAAACGAAGTCTTATGGCAATTTTACAGTTTCACCATGTACTTATTACATATTCGCAACATTTTTCTCAACACCATTAATTAGAAAAAAAAGGAACTTTTAGCTATAGGATTGGTGGAAATGTTTACATTTTGGTATTTTCGAATATCATTTAGCTATTACAACAAGAATTTCCAACATTTTCTTAGTTCATCAATCTTCTGACTAAAACGACTTCTAAAAAAAAAATAACAAAGGGAATATTATTTTTCTCTTTCCAATTCTCTTTTCTCGCTATATTTTCATGACGGAAAATGTTGGACCATTAGATCGAATCTAGACCATTTGAAACCATCAATTCTTTTAAGAAAGGGAGATTTTCCCAATTGCTCTATAAAACTCCGAGCTACTATTAGAAAAATACAGTTTGTGGTCTTATTTTCCCTTTTACGCGGTATAAATGATACCCTCGGTCTTATCACTTATCACTTATGTATTCTGGGTGCATCACGTTTTCACACACCCTAATTAATGAGAATTAGTCCTTTTCCACTTAGGTTTTGCTTATTAGTGGAAATTGTTGTCCGCCTAGCATCTCATTAGTGTTGATGTGACTTGTGAGTGTATCGACGATATGGTACACTAAGTAATGTACCAATGTAAACCACCAACATAAGTACTTTGTAAAAAGACTAGTAGAATGATTATTATTTCAAGGAATTCGAGTAGTGACCGACTAGTGACTTGGTTAGTAATGGACTCGGTGGAGTAATAAGAAGGTTGTTCGGAAAACTTAGCCAACAATCACATGAAATGACAAATTCGTACTAGTGGGACTCTTGGAGAACGATGGGTTAGGATCAGACTTAGGAGGCCATCTCTCTAAATAATGAAACGTTTGGACATTTATTGAACTTTTCAACTAGTTTTCAACTGCACGGCTATGTTTCAAAAACATTGATATAATGATTAACACTAAAAAATATTAATCAAAATACATGAATATTTTATACTTTGTTAACACATGATACATAGTATATTAAATCCAAAGTATAAAACATAATAAATAGCTAAAAATGTAAATATTGCTATAAAATAAAAACAATTACGGAGTATCAAAATTTAAAAGTTTATACTACGATTTAAGAAATATAATTATAAAATTAACTAAAACAGTCTGACTATCATTCGAAATATTGGAAAATTTTCATTATACTACATTAGTTGTTATATTTAATATCAATAATGATTTATACACAAAAAATTATATCTAATTGAATATATTATCACCTGCACAATAATTTATTTTTTATCTTTTAAAAACAAAATTCTAATATTTTACATTTACCGTTAATTTATAGTTGCATTTAGTATTTAGTATATAAATTTTTTGATAAATTGATGGTTTTTTATCTAAAACTTTAGTCAAAGACTATGATTTTTTCAACATTGATTTTTATAAGTGGTATAATTTTTTGTACTTTATTTATATTATTATGGTAATTTATTATTGCTAGTTTAAAATTTAGACTTAATTTTAGTCAATTGTTATAATTTATTATTGTAGTTAAAATTTGGACTGAATTATTTTCGGTGTAAATTATTCATTATAGACGTAAACATTTACGTACAAAACCTAAATATAGAGGTTTTTTAGTAATTAATTCCATATTATTTGTCTTTGTCCCACATTTTTTTGTAAAATAAATGTATGTGATGACCTAGATATATTAGAGTGCTTGAAATGTTCTTTTGTTTATATAGATAAGATTTTTTTACCCTTTTCACTCTATTAGAACCAACCCTAAATTTTATCCGTTTCTAAATTCAAACTCTCGCTCGCACTCCGTGAATTTGTAGAGTAGGAGGTCGATTTTAGTGTAATTACTATTTTGTTGTCCTAGTATGAGGTCTAAAAGACGCCATTGTCCGCACCGCACCTACTTAGAAGTATTGTTACCCAAAAATGTGAGTGTTTCGAAACATTTTTCTACTTGTATGGATACGGAAATCTTAAATTGCATTGCATTCATTAGACTCCACTGAGGCCCTGATGACTGATGTGTGTTTAGAAACCTGATTTGGGTTATTTAAAAATGAAAAGAAAAAACTGATTTGGGCAAATTAAAGGTGAATATGCTTACCTTGTTTAGGGAGAAATGGATAATAGAATTTGCAGAGAAATAAAGTTTGTCATTCTTAGTAATACAAGATTTAATGCTGTCCTTCATTGCAATAAATATGTTATACTTCTGTTTCTTTTATACCTTTATTGGTTTTATATCATAAACCATTATGCTTTCCAGTCTGTTTCTTACACTTGATTTATTTGGAAACTCACATGATCTATTCGAACCCGACTCATTATTGAAATCTATCTGATTCTGACATGAGATACATTTCTGAATTCTGAATCCTCTTAATGCTCTTTCTATTGCTTCGGTCTAAATATATACCGAGTATTTTTTGCTTTCCGTGAACTAATGTTTACTTTACCACCGCTTTAATTTCACGAGACCGATGACTTTATGAGTCTATGGTCACCGTTAGACACTGATGTCCTAATTTTTCAAGGTGGTTTGAAAGACCATGATTTTCAGTATCTTCGTTCTTATGCAAGGATTACATATTCTAAAACGTAAAAACAATATTACTTTGAGTACTTTCATATGCAAGCGTTACCTTTCAATAAGAATCAGAGGGACAATTAAACGCCATGGAGAAACTAGACATGTAATCAATTAAGGTAGTACTAGTAGTATTGTCGATATGAAAATTGAAAAGTAACAAATGCATTATTAACTGGCTTTCCTAAATCAATACATAACATAAATTCTACAAACATTCTTTCGTCGGCCCGCCCACCTTCTTTAACAAGCTAAATAGTCTAACTGATTTCCCACATGTACATCGTAATGGAATAATCAGCTAGATGGTTTGTCTTACTACCCAAAAGATGGAAATCTGCTTAGAAATGTCCATTTGAGGGAATAAAGGGGAGTTATAAATATGTAGGTTGATCATTAGCCATTACCTTGACAGATGAGAGAAATGGGACAACGCGTTACATTGAACTCGTGTGTACTTAAGAATATTTCTTAAGTAAAGCCGGTCAAACGGGTGTATGTATCACATTATCGTAGACCTTAATCAATGAGAGAACTAAAACTATCTAAGAGATGTTAAAATTTTGTGAAACAGGATATTAAGAAAATTTAAAAAAGGTGTGAGACTATTGGTTACGGCCGTTACAATGTACAATGACACAGTGCACCTCCCATGCTTGTGCTATTCCATGATAATTAGGTTGCATGTTAAATTGTACAGAACTGGTTTTGGTGTCCTATAAGATTTTTTTGTTCTTCTCGTTTCACTTTGATTGAATGATTAATTTGTAGCGCTTGTGTATATATCAAACTAACCATCTAAAATTCAACAGATTGTAGATAATTCATCATCATCATGGGTGAACATAGCTCCAACGTCTTACGATAAGTCACCGCTCATCTTAAATGGAAGTCATGTTCTTACTGAACGAAAGGTGAAGCTAGAGAAGAGCACGACAAATTTGGATAGGCTTGAAGCTGGACTTCAAAGGGCTCGCTCAGCTATAAAGGATGCCACGTATAATAAGAATCAAACACGCGACCCTGACTTTAATCCGGCTGGTCCAATGTATTGGAATGCCAATGCCTTTCATAGGTACAATGTTCTACCTTCATTGAGTATTTGTATACACAAGGTGTTATGTTGTGAGAAATGAATTCTTTTTGCTGAAATATATACCTTTTGGATTGTTGTTGAATCTTTCACGCCGATTTTATAACAAGGTTTATATATCCACATCGTATTTATGGTTTTGGTTATGATAATATGGTGATATAGGAGCTACTTGGAAATGGAAAAAAGACTTAAGGTGTATGTTTACGAAGAAGGGGAACCCCCCGTGTTCCATAATGGTCCATGTAAGAGCATATATTCCACCGAGGGCAACTTCATACATCAAATGGAAATTAATGATCGATATCGAACCAGAAACCCAGAGAAGGCTCATGTTTTCTTCATGCCCTTTAGTGTAGCAATGATGGTTCAATTTGTCTATGTTCGGGACTCCCGCGATTTTGGTACTATAAAGCACACTGTCAGAGATTATATCAGCATCATTTCCAGCAAATATCCATACTGGAATCGCAGCCTCGCAGCTGATCATTTTATGCTTTCTTGCCATGATTGGGTATGCCTTTGATTTATTATTGAGTATACTTTTGTTCGTGTGATCGTTTTCTCTTAAACCAGCTTTTATTTCGTAGTAATAAAAACTACTCCCTCCTATTCTATATATTCTTCCCCTTTCATTTTTGCCCCAAAAATAAGGGATATGATTTGGACCACACAAAACACAATGGCCCACCTACCATTGAATTTAGACCACACAAATCCTTCCAAAAAAAGGAAATAGGGAAGAAAACCTGAATAACCGAATAAGGAAATAGGGAAAAATATATGGAATAGGAGGGAGTATTTTTTTGAGATTTTTCGAGCTCGTGATACTTGAGACACGACAAACGTTCGCGTCCAACACTTGCACCCAAGTCCCAACTGCCCAAGTGTGAACTAAAAATATAGATGTACAAATAAAGGTTCCAACAGAAATGTAACTCTCACTTTTGGCGTTGTTCACCTCCTACCAGGAGCCCGTATGACATGCTAGGTGTGATATGAGTATTGATCATCAAATTATCTTGGTTAAAATGGAAAATCTGCTGAATTGTTTCATGTGTGAAATTGTAGGGTCCTGAAGCATCCTTTTCGGATCCTCACCTAAGCAAAAACTCTATACGAGTATTGTGCAATGCGAACACATCCGAAGGATTTAGACCAGAGAAAGATGTCTCTTTCCCTGAGATCAACCTCCAAACCGGGTCAATTCACGGCTTTATTGGCGGTCCATCACCTTCTCGACGTTCCAATCTTGGGTTCTTTGCCGGAGGCCTTCATGGCCCTATTAGACCCATCCTCTTCGAGCATTGGGAAAACAAGGACAACGACTTGAGAATCTACAGATACCTTCCCAAGGGAGTTTCTTACTACAACATGCTAAGGAATAGCAAATTTTGCATTTGTCCTAGTGGGTACGAGGTTGCAAGCCCTCGAGTGGTCGAGGCTATCTACACGGGATGCGTACCAGTTCTCATCTCGGATCACTACGTAGCCCCATTTAGCGACGTGCTTAATTGGAAGTCGTTCTCAGTCCAAGTGTCGGTCAAGGATATACCCAAGTTGAAGAGCATCTTATCTAGCATTTCGACGACTCAATACTTGAGGATGTATAGAAGGGTAATTCAAGTTAGAAAGCATTTTGAAGTGAATTCTCCTCCCAAACGTTATGATTTTTTTCACATGATACTTCATTCGGTTTGGCTTCGTAGATTGAATATCCATGTTAATAATCATCAAATTATGTAACTAAAGTTTTCATTCTTCATTTCACATGATTTCATTACTGTATGTATAACATTGCAGCTTATCGATCCGTTATCTCGACCTGTTTAATGAAAATTGACAATAATGTTATCCCTTTGCTCAATTTAGTACTGTATAGTTTATAAATGTGTTGAAGACGGTTTTACATAAATAGACTACTATGCCGCATTATTACTAGCATATTTTTCTGTGACTGTTTGAATAACTAATATAGTTCGTCATGTACTCCGAATGCCTTCGGACTACAATTTGAACTAAACATGATTCCAATTGTCATGACTGATAAATACATATAATGACTCATGAAAACATACTCCGTAGAACACAAGAGTTATGAAAAACACAGATTGAGTTGGATTTAGTAGATAGGTCGGGTTCGTTATTTCCCGCAACCCTAACCCGACCATTACTTAAAAGAGTTGTACAAATCTATTTAACCTTTTCATAACCCAATCCAACTTGTTTAACCCATTTATTTTTAAACAGCTCAATTTTATCTTCCCTAGCCCATTTAAGATTCTAACCCATTTTATCAGAATGTCTTGTTTCACCCAAAATGATCCAATTAAGGCAAATGACATGTTCAAACCTTTACACATCAAAGATAATTTAATCAAAGAGTGAAATACAAAACTAAGGTCATGTTCTTTTGGACTTATTTTTGCTTAATTTAAGTTAAGTTCAGCAAAAATAAGTTAAGTTCAGAAAAAATAAGTTAAGTTAAGTTCAGCAAAAATAAGTTCAGAAAAGTTCAGCAAAAATAAGTTAAGTTCAGCAAAAATAAGTTCAGACTATTTCAGCAAAAATATGTTAAGTTCAGAAAAAATAAGTTAAGTTAAGTTCAGCAAAAATAAGTTCAGAAAAGTTCAGCAAAAATAAGTTAAGTTCAGCAAATATAAGTTAAGTTCAGAAAAATTCAGAAAAAATAAGTTAAGTTAAGTTAAGCAAAAATAAGTTCAAAAGAACGGGGCCTAAATGCCTAATACTCCCTTTTTTCAAATGTGATGCGGTAGTCTACTACAAATATTGGATTTCAAAACCCCGTTTGTATATTTCTTTAGCTTTGTCTAGCTCTATATATAATCACAAATTCTTCATATGGATTAAATAGCATATTGACCCAACTTGATTTCAACTTATTTAGACTAAATGTGTTATTTGCGGTGATTTTATAATCCAACCCTAACCCAACCCATTTAACTTTTTTGTTAAGTTCGTGTCAACCCAATTACTTAAATGGGTTAAAATGTATAAACACTAATCCGCTAATTTCGTGTCGAGTTTGTGTTGTGAGTCGTGTTATTAAGCTGGATCATTATTTGTCAGCTCTAGATTAAGTAGGAAGGAGGTGATCTCTCAATAACTTAATGAGAAATGAAAACGTCTCTTCGAAACTTCTCTGTTTTATGATGGAAAAAATGAGACCCATCTCAAAAATAAAAAACTTCATCATTATATGAAACAAAAGATGCATAAAAAACACAATTTTTATTAATTCCCCTAGCAATATAGGTAAATCAATGAAGACATGTTTATGTATTTGCATATGGAGCAATGCAAGGAAGTTGAGGATTCCAATCACATCTTTTATATCCTACAAATCCATCAAAACAAGTAAAATACAAACCATCAGCCAAGCCATTCCAATAATAATTTTTAGTTTCATTGCATGCTTTACCTTCAACATCAAATGTAAATGCATCAATAGTTCTATCATTATCTTTTCCCAATTTAAATTGACAACTAAAACTAGTTTTATTGCTTCCATCAATGGTGAAATCATAATCAAGTGTTTGTCCATAAACAACCTTCTTTTCACCAAGATCTCTACTCTCTTTATATTTGCAATGAACGATTAATTGATTTGATGGGTCGTGAACTCTGCTACCAACATGAAGACTGTGTGTATCATCTGGAATTGGAAGATCTCCTATGCTATTTGAGATTCTAATGCATGAGGCAATTATGATTAGAACAAAATAAATTAGAGGAATTTTTTTGTTAATTGATGTCATTTTGGTGGAGATAATTATGCTTATGAAAATTAAGAAAATGTTGGTAGGTTGATTTATACTCCTGCCATAATTCTTTTGTAAAACGGTTTAGTTACCATATGAAAATATGAGATTGTAAAATTATATAAGGAAAGAACTTAATTAATGTTTGTGAGATTTATTTTAATAGATTTTTTAGGTAAATAATTACTTGATTTTACAATAATACTTATTTAAAATGGTTTTATATAAAAATTATCTTCTCATTATATTTCATTTCAGGGCCGGCTATTGGGGTGTGCGGGCCGCGCGGTCGCACACGGCCCCCAATTTTTGAAGGCTCAATAAAGTTAAATTAAGAATATATATTAATTAGTGAGGTTACTATTCATTAAATGTAGAATGACATAATGGTTTAACTTGTGATGTTTTAGCATTCCATGTTCATGTATCTCAAGTTTGATTCTCCATAACTACACTTTTAGTCGAGAAAAACATATTAATAGACCATATACGTTATGTTTGTATAATAGAAAACATATTAATAGAACATATACGTTATGTTTGTATAATAATATGAAACAAATAAACTATAAATATTTCCGTAATATTAAAAAATAAATCTTATACCAAAATAACATTTAAATTTATACCGACATTTCAGAGACGGCCTGTTTCATTTTCATATTTTAACACTCATTTTTCTTTTGATTATCGTTTTTTAATTATTTTGACAATCACATTTATACTCCTATGAAATTGTTTTTTTTAAATGACTTTAATGATATTAATTGCACATTATTTTTCAGAGGATTTCTTAGTATATTTGAAAGTCAAGGTAATATCTCAACATATTGCATCATATCATATGGAGCATTAAGTCTAAATTTTACAGATATTCAACTAAACTCACTTAGACATAAAATCAGAGTGATTATTTTCTGTTATGGCTATGTTAGAGAAGATAATCATAATGATTATGTGCTAAGTAGTTTAAATCCCGCGTAAATGCGCGGTTTTTAGATAAGAATATTAAAGAACGCAATTTCTCATTTCAAACCATCATGATCCGTCTTAACCGTAAGACGGGTCAAATATATACCAAATCACCCTACTTGTCACCTAAAAACGACGACTTTTTTGTCTTTATAACCCGACTTGGCCTGGTGGTATTTGACCTATCTAATCGTCTTAAGCTTAAAACGGATAATACCCGTTTTAAGAAAGACTTACTAATTAAAGAAAATAACAATTTCACAACCGATATTTAACTCAATAATTTTTAACCCGTGCAAATTACAGGTATGCAATTTAAGGATTATTATTCTAATAATTCTATTCAAAAAATATTATTAAGTTTTGTAGTTAGGCTTCGTTCGGCAAAATTACCTGAAAAGGTAGATGAAATCTAAAAAGGTAATTGAAACCTGAAAGGTACCTGAAACCTGAAAATGTAGCTGAAAATTAAGACCTGATAAGGTAGCCGATTTTTGTTAAAACTGTTTGAAAACTAGCGGAAAAAGTAGCTGATACTTAACAAAATGACGTAAAAGGACATGGTTTATTAATAATATCTTTTACAATTTTACTATATTCTTGTGTTATTGTCGTTGGCGTTGCTAGTATTACGTCATAATGAAGTTTTTTCAATATATTTGAAATATAATGAGACCAATAATTAATATATAACGATTAGGTAAAAAAATTCATACAATATATCCTCGAAAATATACTTTATCGATACAAATTAGTTCTCTATTAAACTCATACACAAAAAAATATTAATTAGGGTTTTGTATTGAGCTTGGTTTTTGTTAATTGACGTTATAAAATCTGAGGGTAAATAGGTAAGTAAAAATAAATCAGGTACCCTGATTTCTCAAATGCTACATGAGGTAGCATTTTATGCCAGATACATATTTTACTCAAAAAAGGTAGTTGTCAAACACTCCAAAAAAAATAATGTACCTGATTATTTTGGCAAAAGAGCCACCTTAGGCAAATCAGGTAGCGGAAATGCATTGTCAAACGGAGCTTTAGTTATATTCAATTTATATTTGCAAATAGAAGTCTTTAAACGTCGTAAGAAGCGTTAAATTCACCTGTTTGAGTACCCGTTGAAGTATGAATTGTTTGTTTGATAGCTAAATTGTGAGTTGTTCTTTGACATAGTAATCGATCGAGAGGCTCACTAAAAAATGATAAAAACCAAATGAAGTTAATTTTTGTGATGATCATTAATATTAATGTAAAATTTAATGCATTACGGGTATAGTGATATGACCCATATAATCTGATATTTGACGATAGTTAAACTCTTAAACCTCAATAGGTTATTCGAGTATTTCCAGGTTTTTTGACACTTCCTTACTTGTATTTTGACTCGACCCAATATAACTTGATTTAAGATGATAATTATATGTTTATAGGTAAACTTGGCAGATTAGTTATTCAGGTAGATCATTTTCAGGTCAATAATTACCGGGTCATATTTAGGGTTGGTCGCCTCGGATCAGGTCATTGAGCCCAATCATTTTGAGTCGTTTGGGTCGTTTCAGGTCCAGATTGACCGATTTAGGGTCATTTTAAGTTGAGTTAATTTGAGTTTAACTGGTCAAGTTCGAATCACACTTATCTGGTCGGACCGATTTTGCACGTTTGGCAGCTATATTCATAGGTAACACTCTAATATGATAAATTCTTTTTTTTTTTTCGGCAACATAATTAAATTTCTGTTTCAAGCAACCTTTTTTTCTTCTGAAATATAACAGACAAATATGTGCAATTTCACTATAAAATGCAAAAATTCCCTAAAACAAGTGTTATCATTATTTTTTGCTAAAAATTGACTTTAATTATAACATTTTATCATTAAGTTGTCGTTTTTAATTATAATACATTAACATGTATTCATTTTCTTTAAGACCGTCTTAAGGAAGATGTGCATCACTAACATATATACTTTCAAATAGAATAAATTATAAGTTAATTATGTGAAATATTCCATAGATCACTTAAGCGATATATAATAGATCAAACTTCTGAGTCTTATTTACCCGTTACAGACCATACCCACCTTATACAATTATACACTTATACATATAACCAAAAAATACATTTTTTTTTTCCATATTTGTCAAGTCTTTCAGTCACCCCTCACCTTCTCAGCCTCACATTCTTAGTTGTCAATCTCACCACTTCTATAATATCACCACTGTAGTGCCAGTTTTTCTATTTTACTATTCATCATCATTTTAAGACCATATCATTCATTTATTTTACTCAATTTTAACTTATTCAATCACAAAAAAAAATTGCCAATATTATGAGCTAGTCCTATTAATATCTAATATATTACCCGATCTTAAAAAGATTTAATACTTAGGCCATCATTATTTGATACTTTAGATATTTTTCCATTCATTTTTTTACCCTTTTTAACGCCTATTTTTCTTTAAAAAAACGTATTTTTACCCATCGCCATTAATTAGATATATAATTAACAGTTTTGTCTATTTTAATTTTGTGAATTGAATAATTTTTTTATATATGTAATGGTAAATAATTTAATCGTTTTTATAAATTTATAAATAATCTATATTTTTTTGTTTAATTGAAGTTTGGTATTTATGTTTGATTGTAAGGAATTTACTGTATATTTACTTGTTTGCATAATTAAAGTAAGAATTAAATAATGAGATGATAGTGCGTGTTTTGCTTAATTTAATATATTAGAGAGTTTTAAATTCATTATTTTTACTCCATATATCATAATCATCTTAATAATAAATATTGTTAATAATGAAAAAATTGGTATAATTAAAACTGAAAAAAAAAATTACATTTTACTATCTAATAATTAGTATATAAAATTCTTGTTAAAATGCTAATTTATTATTTAATTTTTTTTTGCAAGATACACACAAAACATAAACATTAACGTACAAAATACGGTGATTTTTGCGAAATTAATTCTAGATTATTTGATGGGGTCCACCTTTACTTTTTTTATAAAAAAACATATAATGACGTGGACGCATGAATATGTTTGAAATGTTCTTGTATTTATATATTTATAATTTAAAATTTAATTGTAAAATTTATTATAATTAATGTTTTGTATTAATCGGTGAAAAATAGAAATTTCAATATAATCTAGTTGTAGGTATAATATGATGAAAGCCTAATTACAGATATTCTATTATAAAAGCTCAATTACAGATATGAAACTATCACATTGTTCACCATTTACATGCAACAATGGATCACCACAGATACAGATAGAAAAACGAACACACAAGACACACGTCAGTACAAGCACAATAATAGACTTACGCGAAGACATATGAATACAAATCCAAATGCTCAGTTCTCAATACCAATAACCTAAATCACGAATCACATGAATAACGACACACAACTGTACCGTCACACCAACACCACTGAATCATCTCAACGTATCATCCCCCACTTTCTCGCGGCAAGGGGTACCCAGATTCTTAATGTGCACATACTCTCTGTGGTGGGTCCCACAAAGTGCGATCATAGGATTGAGAGCCGTTTCCTGCAACGGTCTCACACATATGTTCCACAATCGCAATCACGTCACAATCACTACATCATCACCAATACAGATACCAGTCGTATACAAGAATCTTACAGTGATATAACCACATAGGTATGGAAAACAATATAAAGCAAATACTTAACTGAGTAGGATCACCTACCTGGCGCATGCAGGACTCCTCACGCGACTCTAGAACGACATCGACAGTTCCATATATAGATTCTACCTATAAAAATTATTGTAGAGATAACGGAAAGGCCGGATTAAGGAAGAAGGTAACTTACCGGAACTGCTACTCGGGTGACAAAAGTTAGGTTTTCGATCCGATAGCCTCGTATGAAAAGGTCGACTAGTCTCTATGCAAGTTTGGGATGAGAGAGAGAAGGGAATGAGGACTTTTTTTTAGGGTTAAGAGGTATGACAAAACTGATATACGAATTAGGTTTCTATTAAATCCTGACGCAGAAACAAGTCCGCTGGAACGAACACACTCGGCTGAGTTGGACTTACTCGGCCAAGTAGGTCTTAATCGACCAAGTAGGTCTTACTCGACCGAGTTGGACTAACTCGACCGAGTTACCAGTTCGGTCGAGTTGGTCTCACTCGACCGAGCCTACACTAACGACCAGTCAGACTTCCCTCTCAAGTCATTATCAAGTCGGATGGCCGGTCAACAGTCTACGTCATATAAATGGGTCTTTAAACCCGAGTGTTACAATCTATCTAGCTCGACCCCCGTAAAAAAAAATGTGACTCTATAACACAATGTCCCATCGGTAAGGAATAAAGTGAAAATATGTCAGAACAAATATTTTGTTGTTTATCAAATATATTTCAATACTTATATAGAATACATGGTATCCACACAATTATTCCACTTAACCTATCTACATCATTGTGGTCTTTAATATTTATATTTATAGTCCTTAAATCGAAATTTGACATTTTATAGATTTCTCTAAAATATATTATATTTGACATTTATTATCGTATTTCCTTTTTACTTAATTAAAAAAATCATATCATTTCTTTCGCATTATTACGTAAAAAAATGTAAAATATTCACTTGAATAGTAATGCTACTTTTGTACCAAAAAAATAGTAGTGTCGCTCTTAATTTGGTCAAATGTGAGATTGATGATTGCAAACGTTCCTTTTAGATAAGAGTATGTATATAGTTATATACTTAACTACTTTCATTTTAGTTCCACACATTCTGGATACGTATGTATTTATTTTAAATTTGAAGGGTCAAGTATTATGGAAAAGATAAGAACGTAATATATAAGAAAAAGTAACAGATTTGTCTCATATCCCCATGTGGGACTATTTTTACCCATTTTAATGGTTCCGAAGAGAAACTGAGTTAGTTCTTTCTCCCGCTTTCCCATTTACATTTTTAATAGAAACGTTGAATAAAGTTAATAAACTCAAATATGTATATAAATATTAAAGAATAATATTCTAAGTCAAATAGGAAAATTGTAAATAATCAAATATTTTCTAATTCATTTCCCATTTTCATTTATAATAAAAATGTTGAATCAAGTAAATAACCTTAAATAGTAAGTATACAAATCTTAAAGATTAATAATGTTCTAAATCTAATAGGAAAAATGAAAATAATTAGCTGCTTTTTAATTTTCTAATTTTAGTAGAAAAAATGTAAATAATTTAGGATTAATTGATAAGAATACTCTGAATTATGAGTACTGTCCTGCTCAAAATACTTCAAACTCTATTTTAACTAACAATATAACCAACTAATACTCTCATTCGCTTTAATTATAATATATGACATGTTACCTGCTAAACAAGTGAAGAAATTTCTAACCTTTCTTTAACCCGTCTTTCTCTTTTTACTTCTCTGTTAATCTATTCATCGAATGACACTATTAAAACATGCTACAATAAGTTAACAAAACAACAAATTCTATTCAAAGCGAATGAGGGCATTAGTTGATTATTGGTAGTTAAAATAAAGTTTAGAGTATTGAGTAGTGCACTCATCATAGTTCATAGTATTTCTATCAATTAATCCAATAATTTATTATTTTCTTAATTTAATTCTAATTGGAAAATTATAAACAAATTATTGTTTCGTCATCATCTATTTTCTAATTTTCTAATTCTTATGGAATAATTATAAATAATTCATTATTTTCTTATTTTCAAATTCTAATAGAAAAAAATATAAATAAACTATTATTTATATATATAGTGTTTTGTAAAAGTTGAAAATTAGGTTGTGGCTCAAAAAATACGTCCTTTAATTATATATAGATTCATTTAAAATTTTAAAAGTAATCTTATAATTTCACGAGTTTAAACCTAATTTAAATCTCAATCATCTTCTTATTTACTTCAAAATCAGTCGCTACAGTATATTACTTAACTACCCAGGAATGGCCCAAAATCTATCTAGATTTGATTTGATTAGTTTTTGGTTGAAGTTACGGTGGTAGTAACTATAAGTAGTGCGCTAATTTCAACACGTGTCAATGGACGTGGAGACTCCTAAAGAAAATGATCACACATCTGAAACAAATCTCGAAACGCAAATCTTTGGTCTCGTGCATGATGCACCACTACACCATTTTTGCATGGCATTTCCGTCGTGTCATCACCTCCTTACTCTATTCGTTCCACGTATCACTTCCCATGCAACGTGTACACTCTCTTCGCAAACTTCTCCTCTCCCAAACCCCCATATATCCATCCCATCTTCACCATCACACAACACACCCACAATTTGACCAACTGCCACAAATACCAAAACAAAAACAAACACACAAATCTTTTTAATTTAGAACCAAAAATGGCAAGCAGAAACAGAAAGGAAGAGAAAGCCGAAGGTGCAGCAAGGTACGCTGCTGATGAAATCAAGTCCGCTAGAGAAGAAAGAAACTCTCAAGAGCAACTTCGTCGTGATCACGACACTGCATATAGCACCGGCACCGGATATAGCACTGGCACTGGCACGGGTACATATACTACTGGTAGTACCGCAGAGGAGAAGAACAGGCCGGGGATTATATCCTCGGTGGTGGGTGCAATAGGGAGCACCTACGAGCATGCCAAGGAGGCGGTTACCGGCAAAACCCATGATGCGGCTGAGAAGACTAAGGAAACGGCTGATTCCGTCGCACGTAGTACCCAGGAGAGCCATGATGCGGCTGCGGTGAGGGCACGTCAGAACGCGGAGTGGGCCCGGGCGGGGAGGGACAATACTGCTGAGAGTTTGAAGGAGGCTAAGGATAAGACGGTTGAGACCGCTAAGGATGCGGCCGGGTATGTTGGGGATAAGACTAGAGAGGCTAAGGATAAGACTGTTGGTACGGCTAAGGATGCGGCCGGGTATGTAGGGGATAAGACTAGGGATGCGGCTGGGTATGTAGGGGATAAGACTAGGGAGGCTAAGGATAAGACGGTTGAGTATAAGGATTATACGGCCGAAAAAGCCAAGGATGCTAAGGATTATACTGTGGATAAGACCGTCGAAGGGAAGGATGCCACCGTTGGGAAGTTGTCCGAGTTGAAGGACTCCGCTGCTGATGCGGCTAAGAGGGCCATGGGTTACTTTACGGTGAAGAAAGATGAGGCTAAGGAGAAGGTTAGCGAGACGGCTGAGATGCCCAAGGATAAGGGTTTCCAGACTAAAGAGGAAGCCAAGGTCAGAATTCGGCTCTCCTCTCTTTAATTACTTACTTGTAATTTTTCTACTATTTTCCATAATGTTTGAATTGTATCCTTGTTTTTTTCAAATGAAAATAAAATGGAACTTTTTAAATTAATTTAATTTCAAATTACCTTTTAAAATCAAAATTTTTAAAATTACCCTTCTGAATTTTTTTTCTAAAATTGTTCCTTTAATTTGTATTTTTCACTAAATTGCTTCAAACTCCATCTATTTTTGAACATATTCCGTTTATAGAGAATGACAAATCTATAAATTGGAACATATAAATACTTATACAAAATTAAGGGGTTTCAAATAGAAATAAATTAACTCAAATTGGTTTTTTAAGCAATTATGAGACTAATTTTTGCAAAAAAAATGCAATTATGGGACTAATTTTAGAACAAAATTTCAAAAATAAGTGAACTTAAAATCGGTTTTCTAAAACAATTTTTGCAAAAAAATGCAATTTAAGGACTAATTTTTGCAAAAAAAATGCAATTAAATTAAATTACTAATTTTAGGAGAAAATGTAATCAAGGAAGTAATTTTAGAACAAAATTTCAAAAGAGAGTAATTGATTTTAAAATCCAACTCTTAGTGTAGTTAGATGTTCATAATTGTTACTTGGTATGTTTTTGTATAATTGGTTAGCGTATTTTGTAATTCTATGGTTTATTTGTGCTAATATTTGGAATGTGAATGTATAATATATGAGCAGGGTTTATATAGAGGAAGCGAGGACGAAGTAAGGAGGAACATGGCGGAAGAAAGGAGGCTTGAGAACTTGAGGAACAAAGGGTTCAATACTGTAGTCGATGATGATGCGGAGAGAGTTGAAGCTGAACGCGATGCCGCTGCAATGAGGTCTTAATTCTTGCATAATTTGAATTAACCTACCATGTATCATTTATCTGAAAGGTGAAGAATTTGAATTGTTGTTGGTATTATATGAACAGGGGAGAAGCAGGGAAGAGCAGCACAATATTCGGGGCCATTGGAAACATGGCAGAGGCAGTGAAGAGCAAGCTGACAATGCCACATGAGGTAGCCCAGGTGGGAGAGGGTAGAGAAGTGAAGGTGACGGTGGAGGAGAGTCCACCTGGTGCCGCAGCTGATATTCTTAGGAGCGCTAATAAGGCAGGAGGCCGAGGAATTGGGGTTGGTGGGGTGGCGGAACTTCTGAAGGATGCGGATCAGATAACAGGACAGAGTTATAGCCCAAATGATGTGGGAAGGATGGATGACGAAGGACGGTATCGTCGCTAGACATCACTAGTTGTATCAGTTGCTAATGTTTTTGCTTTTGTTTATGTTTGTTAAGCATAGGGCGGTCTAATGTTTGTTGAATTACTTCGTGTATTACCTTACCTAACCTATGCACGTAGTATTGTTTTCTCTTAATTGACTACTACTGCTTTCTGGTTTTCTTAATGTCACAACCTTGGATAAGTTAATATGTACTTAACTTATGCGCTGTTTTTGATGGTTTGGTTTCTTTTTTTTGGGTTCAATCGAGCCACGGGAGTTTCAACATGTGACCGATTATCCGCTCTATCTTGGTCTATTCAATATGTACCGCTAGGCTAATACATCTTTCATATGGTTTGTGTAGAGTTCATGTTAGAGCTGATCAAATGGTCCAGACTCCAAAAGTTCGATCGGTCCGATCCTCTTTTTCTGGGCTTGGGTTAAACTTTCGGGCCTAAAGCCCAGCCCCAAATTTAGTAATTTGTATTTGTATATAAGTAAGCAAAGAGTTAAAAGCCGTTGATTATAGATATACTACGATCAAGTTATATATTCTTGTTTTTATATAAGTCTGGGTTCATTTTAATTGGAATTGTTGTTATAATTTGCTAAAATCTTGTTTCTAGCCTTTTTTAGTTGTATTGGAATTTTGAATGTGCGTTTTTTGCCTCTTTACATTTGAATGCGTCACGAACTCGTAAGGGCCAAATAAACCCGATCTAGTCTGAGGGCTCATTTGAGCCCGCTAGGGCTGGATTTGGGCTAGAGAAAAAGGGCCATTGACTTGGCCCGACCCAGCCCGACCCCAATGCATGCGTTGTTTTTAACATATCAGCCCGATCCAAGCCTTATCAAACCCGGCCCATGATTAGCTCTAGTTCATATTCATTTAACTTTTTTTTATCGTTTCTACCTTAAAACCAAGAATTTAAGGAGTGACCACCTAATGTTATTAAACTAAAAACGAAGGATCTACCCTCAAAAAAAAAAAAAAAAAAAAAACGAAGGATCTAGGATTGCTATCAAGAACGATAAGTGTGTTTTTCAGGCGTGTTGCTCTATTCTTTTACAAAGACTATTAAGAAAATTACTATGGACCAGCCTCAGGTTGGCAACCTGGACCAATTAACTGAATTACAAATACTTTACTCCATTAAGCATGCCAACTTAGAACTAAACTTGGGTCCAATTTTTGTTTCTGGGTCTTAGACCTAATTTATTAACTCCGAACATGGTCTATTCAGGCCATTTTTTTCCGGCTGAAATGAGCTAAATTTATTTAATTAGAGTAGAGTTTAATTGATTTAAATTTAAACGAACTGAATTGATTTAATTGGAATAAAGTTTAATGGAACTAAACTGAGTGGAATTGAGGTGAAGGGAATTTAGTTGAATTAAAAGTTAATTTTGTGAAGATATTAACTTAACATAATTAATTGAACCTAAATAAAACTTAAAGGAATCCAATTAAGCAAACTGAAAGGAGTTCAAATTACGCCAGATAGAACAGAGCCTTAGTATTGTATTGATGATCACTACTTATTTTACGTAATTACTTTTTCACATACGTAATTTGCACTTTTACGTAAACATTTTCAATTAACTTTTTATGTTATACCTTTTACCTATATGGGAATAAGTACTTATTTTATATAATTACTTTTTCACATACGAATTTTACACTTTTACATACGTTTTCGTTAACTTTTCATGGTATACCCTTTACCTAACGAGAATCGGTGGAAAAAGAAACTATTAGGCAATATCTCGTACGATATATAACTTCCTAGTATCTTCCTAGTTTAGCATTTATATATTCTAGTTATGTGTTCTTATTGTAATTCAGGATGGAATATAGCTAAGCATATCTTATTATAATTCAATATGGAATATAACTAAACATATCTTACTTTAGCTCATATGTATATGCAATAATAATCAATGCCCTAATCAAGGGAGTGAACACTGTCATGGTATCAGGTTGATTTTCCGATCATCCTGCCTCCTTGCTTTGCCATGGTGTAACAGCAGATTTCGTATCGCAGTAACTGAAATACAAAACAATGAAACAAATAAATTTTATTAATTTAAATATCAAAAGTACGTGTACAATCTCTAATGTATCCTCTAATTCTAGTATGCCGTGATAGGTTACGTGTACAGGGTACACATGAGGGGTGCATTGTAGACAACTTTGATTATTCTACGCGTGCTGTGAATTTGATTTCTTGAGAGGGTCGCGATGACTTGAATCTCCCTTGAAGGTTTGAATTTGTGATTGAATCTTCAACGCAGGCGGCACGATTTGGTGTGCTTGTTGACTGCTTGCAATGACCGTGATAGAGAAAGCTTGGATGGATTTACACCTTGTCTTCTCTGGCTTCTTTGCAATAATGAATTTCCAACCCTTAGAATGAATGAGGAGAGCTCCTTTTATAGTGTTTTGATTCTCCTTGTTGGACTTTGGTAGTCACAGGCCCATTTATGGGTGTGCTTGTGAATTTGGCCCAAATTTGCTTCTTTTTGGGTTTAGAGATCCGGATAGCTTCTTTTGTAATCCGAATCGACCCGTATTTCATTTAGTCGGGACAAAATAATTAAATTAAGTTAAAATTTGGTATTAACTCAAAATAATTGATTTATTTTATTTATTCGGCACATTAATAAATTTTCTGTGCCTACAAATTGCCCCCTCGAGACCTTGTCACGTGTACTTTTGGGTGTCTTGACGTGGCGGGGTCTCGATTCATTTTGTTTTGACTTGAAAGACGATAATGAACACCCTAACTTGTCGTCAGGCAGCTCTGTTTGGCTTGACTTGGGAGTCGATGACACCACAACTTGTCGTCTAGGTAGTCCATTTTTCTTGTAATGTCACCCTATCATTATCTGATTTGGCGGGTGAATTTGTATTTGACTTGAAAGTCAATAATCCAAATGTGGTTAAAATCCTTGTGTCGATTTGTGACTTTGAGAAAGACTTTATATCTTCGTTTTTTTTTGTTTACACGGCCACATGTTAGATTTCATAACCATAATAATCACAATGTGGACTTATGTGACAGGCTTATCAAAATTTGGCTTTGAAGGTAGGTCTTGCATCTTCGTTTTATGGAAAGTAATCTTGCAATAGAAAAATAGAAAACATCCAGTCATTGGTTTCCTTATTTTCTATTATTCACTTATTCTCTTTTATAAGTAGGATTGTTAACTTGTCATGCCTCCAAAACCTATGTATACCTAATAACTAGGTATCCATAAATTTCCCGTCTTTCACACATCATCTCCAACCTCCTTGCGCTTGATTGCCGCCAAAGCATCGGAAAGGTAGTACTTCTCGTCTATTTCTTTTTCTCTACCTTTTTTTTTTTTATCTTCATCAGTAGGTGCCAAATTATTTTCGGCGTTCTGTTTGACGGAGTCCATTGTCTTTCTTACAAGACCTTTGATCTCAATGCCTTTGCTGGAACGATGTCGGCGATGTTGAAAGCGACGTCGGGATAAAAAAAACGATGCGGCTGCTTGCATCAATGAGGGTGAAAATTATGAACATGACCGTGGTTATGGGTCTTGTAGTTGGCTGTGATGATTCCCATAGAAACTCGAGTCATTAGATATGTGGCTGGCTGGCGCTCTGTGCACTTATTAGTTATTATGAAAAGAAACATGTTTGGTGATAGATGATTATCACATATTCACACTCTAAATTTTTTTTATTGTGCTTGCTACGCCTTTGTTTGTATGCAGTTTCAATTAAGCTTGAGCCATTTAATCATTTAAATTGACTTTCCTTTATTTTTTTATAGGTTATTGATCTTTGGAGTAGTGTGCTGCCTCGCTTCCTCAACTACGTACATAGTACATAGTAATTGTTTCAAGGAGTTTGCACATAATACACGTGTACATATAATATCCTCTTCCCTTTTACTTGTAATCTTGTATAATTGTATGCACATTTGTTGGTAGTATATGCAGGGATTATACCTCCAGCCAAACAATGAAATTTATTCATCAACCGCCGAAGATTTTACTACTCAGACAAATTATTCCAATTTTCGATTGAGTTATCTGGGTGAACCCATTCGGGTCATCGCGACAAGGAGAATATCATGTTAGGGTGAACTCATCCGGGTCATCGCGAGTGAACCCATCCGGGTCATCGCGACAAGGAGGGTATCATGTCAGGGTGAACCCATCCGGGTCATCGCGACAAGGAGGATATTATCTCAGGGTGAACCCATCCGGGTCATCGCAACAAGGAGGATATTATGTCAGGGTGAACCCATTCGGGTCATCGCGACACGGAGGATATCATGTTAGGGTGAACCCATCCGGGTCATCGCGACAAGGAGGATATTACGTCAGGGTGAACCCATCCGGGTCATCGCGACAAGGAGAATCCGTTTGAGTTATCGTATCAGGGTGAACCTATCCGGGTCATCGAGACAAGGAGAATCCATTGGAGTTATCGTGTCAGGGTGAACCCCTCCGGGTCATCGCGACAAGGAGAATTCGTTAGAGTTATCGCGCCATGGACCTGACTCGATCTTCGACTGAGACAACAAACTACTTCAGGATCCTTTGAACATTCCTAAAAGAATTTGCATGCAATAACTAACTTGGCGTATGCAAGGGACTGTGAGCTACTCTGGGTTGAGTCAACTTGGTCTTCTCTTTTGAGGTTACCATGAAATGAACCCATCCGTCGACTTTTAGAGAGTTTGAGTCACCAATTGTCAAGTCACAATGCTGCTTCATCATCGATCAACATGGTCTTGGACTTTATAAATTTGATTGATTTGGAGTTCATTTAGCCGTGCACAGTTTTAGCTCTTGCGGGCCAGGAGCATTTTTTTCTCTTTTATTTGTTTGTTTTTTATTTTTTTTTATTTTTTATTTTGTTATGTGGCTGCACTTGAACAAAGTGTTTGCTCAAATTGCCTACGTACTCACAAAGCTGACAATGTGACAACTTGCAAGATCAAGCCAACGTAGTTCGTTCAGAGATGGATGGGGTTTGTTTGAAGGTGTGGCTGCACTTGAGCTACATGTTCACCCAAGCTGCCTACGTACCTGTAAAACACGAAGTACTTTACAAGATCAAGCCGACGTAGTTCATAAAAGATTGAAAGGATAGGATTTTTTTTTTTGAAGGTGTGGCTGCACTTGAGCTACATGTTCACCCAAGCTGCCTACGTACCTGTAAAGCACGAAGTACTTTACAAGATCAAGCCGACGTAGTTCATGAAAGATAGAAGGATATATTTTTTTTTTGTGTGTGTGATTTTTTTTTTTTTTTTTTTTGATGCAGTTTATCCTCTTGCTTAGGAGCCTTCATCGTTGGAGTCTAGGAATAGTAGTGTTTCAGAAACTTCCCATTGATTGGGCCTACGTGAACACCATCTTTATCCACGATTTTGTAGGCACCATTTGTGTAGACCTCCTTCACAACATATGGACCATCCCACTTAGAGGTGAATTTACCTACTGGCTTGTGAGAGGTAATAATTGGTCTTCGTACTGAAAGTACCATGTCTCCTACTTGGAAAGAACGAGGGCGCACCTTTTTGTTGAATGCGCGTGACATCCTTGCTTGATAGCACTGGAGCTTTTGTTGAGCCTCCAATCTTTTTTCATCGAGAGCTTCTAACTCTGCCAACCGCAACTTGTCATTTTCATCAGTTGTGAGTCCCTCCTGAATAGCAATGCGTAAGGAAGGGATTTGCAACTCCAATGGTAACACGGCTTCCACTCCATACACCAACGCATACGGGGTTGCTTGAGTAGGTGTTTTGTAAGTAGTACGATACGCCCATAATGTTTCACCAATTCTTTCATGCCAGTCTCGCTTGGACTTTGCTACTACTTTCCTCAACAAGTTGCAAAGGGTCTTATTGAAAGCTTCAGCCAAGCCGTTTGCAGGAGCGTTGTACATTGAGACCTGTATTGTTTGAAATTGAATTTCTCACTTAGATTTCTCATGAGATGGTTGAAGAATTGTTTCCCGTTGTCAGTTGTGATACGCTGCGGTACACCATATCTGAAGATGATCTGTGTTCGAATGAAGTCCACCACATTTTCTTTCTTCACTTCCCGTAGCGTGATCGCTTCTGCCCATTTTGAGAAGTAGTCGGTGCCTGCGAGAATGTATTCGTGTCCATTAGAGGCTTTTGGAACAAGAGGCCCCACAACGTCAAGTCCCCAAGCTTCAAAAGGCCATGAAGAAACAGTAGGGTGTAATGGCTCTGGAGGTTGGTGTATGAAGTTTGCATAAAATTGACAAGGTTCACACTTTTTTGCGAAGTCCAAGCAATCTTGTATCATGGTTGGCCAGTAGTACCCCATTCTTTTTACACGATCATGAAGTTTAGGCCCAGATTGATGAGCACCACAAATGCCAGAGTGAGCTTCGTGCATGGCTTCAGCAGCTTCAGATTTGCTTAAACACCTCAACCATTGTCCTGAGAAAGAACGTCTATAGAGCGTCCCTTTATAATGAATAAACTTTGGAGCACGCCGACGTATTTCTACCTTGCGTCTGGGATCGTCAGGTAATTTTTGGTGATCCAAGAAGTCAATGATGGGTTGACGCCAGTCATCTTCATCAATTGTGTAGACGCATATCATGTTTGTTGCATCTACATTCTCTTCTCCTTCAAGCAATGATACTGCCCAACGATTGCAGACTGGGACTTGCATTGATTCTTCTGCCCCCAGTGCCAAAGTGGCTGCAAGATTAGCAAGCGCGTCAGCCAACTTATTGGCACTCCGCGGTACATGACCAATTTTGATGGAGTCAAGTTGGTTGAGTAGTTGCAATGCTCGTCGATGATAAGGGATCAAGTCTTCCTTCTTCACTTCGTATTCATCAAGTACTTGGCTTATCACCAGCTGCGAGTCACCATAGATGTCCATATCTCTGACGCCTATTTCAATCGCCATTTGGAGACCAAGTATGAAAGCTTGGTATTCAGCCATATTATTTGTGCACAATTGAGTGAGCGTAAAGGCATATGACATGAGATGATTTTGTGGAGTTACGAATACAACTCCAACTCCAGCTCCATCTTGTCTTGCAGCACCATCGAAGTACATTTGCCATGGAGGTAAAATATCCACGTAGAAGATTTCTTCTCCTGGGAGGTCATCTGAAATTTCCCACTCAGCTGGTACTGGATGATCAGCAAAGAAATCGGCGATAGCTTGACCCTTCACTGCCTTTTGGGGCACGAACACCAAGTCATATTGCTTAAGTAACATTGCCCATTTCGCGAGCCTCCCAGATAAGACTGGTCTTGAGAGTATATACTTGATTGGGTCAGCTTTTGAGACTATGTGTATCGTATGTGCCTGCATGTAATGCCTTAACTTCTGGATGGCAAACACCAAGGCGAGACATATCTTCTCAATTGGAGAATAATTCAATTCAGCTCCAACTAGAGTGCGACTCAAGTAGTATAGTGCCCTTTCCTTGCGGTCTTCAATCTCTTGGGCACACATTGCCCCTAGGGAACGTTCTTGCGCTGCGATATAAAGTACAAGTGGCTTTCCTGGAATTGGTGCCCCCAGCACTGGCGCACTGGCTAGGTACTTCTTAATGCTATTGAAAGCATTTCTGCACTTTTCATCCCACTGAAATGGAGCATCCTTCTTCATAAGATGGCTGAATGGTTGACAACGTCCGGCTAAATTAGAGATAAACCTTCTAATGTATGCCAAGCGTCCTTGCAATCCTCTTAGCTCCTTCAATGTTTTTGGTTCTGGCATTTCGTTGATAGCTTTGATTTTTGTTTGGTCAATTTCAATACCTCTATGTCTGACTACGAAGCCCAAGAACTTCCCAGATGTGACACCGAACGCACATTTGAGTGGATTCATCTTGAGTTGATATTTTCTAAGTCTTTCGAAGACAGTCTGAAGGTCTTTGATGTGGTCTTCTCTTTTCTTTGATTTAACCACCACATCATCAACATAGCACTCTATTGTTTTATACAGCATGTCATCGAAAATCTTTTGCATCGCGCGTTGATATGTAGCGCCAGCATTCTTCAATCCAAATGGCATGACTGTGTAGCAGAAGATCCCTTTTGGGGTTCGAAAACCTATTGCTTCTTGGTCTTCAGGAGCCATATGTATTTGATTGTAACCAGCAGTACAATCCATGAAGGAGAGTGCTTCGTGACCAGTGGTTGCATCAATCATCAACTCTGTGACTGGTAAAGGGAAGTCATCCTTTGGGCATGCTTCATTAAGATCTCGAAAATCTACACATATGCGTAATTGTCCATTCTTCTTTCTGACTGGGACAATATTTGCGATCCAGGTAGGATATGTGACTTCACGAATGAAACCCGCCTCTATGAGTTTATTTACTTCATTTTCAATTTCAGGTACAAGCTCTGTCCTGAAACGGCGGTGGGGTTGCTTCTTGGCACTGATGCTTTTCTTGATTGCTAGACGATGAACTGCAATGTTTGGGCTGAGTCCAGGCATCTCTTTGTAACTCCAAGCAAAGACATCTTTGTATTCGATCAACAACTTGTAGTACTCTTCCTCTTTTTCCTTAGTTAGTAGAGCACTAACATAAATGGGGCGAGGATCTTCAACAGTTCCCAAGTTGAGTTCTTTGAGTTCATCCACACTCGATTGCCCCCCGTCTTCAAGTGTTTCAGGAGCTTCGTCAGCTTCAACTTCTTTATCCACATCAGGCATCTCTTCTACTGTGATGTGATATGATGACGTGACATTTTCGAAGTCCTTTGGTTCATTTGGACTGGAGTGACTTGAAGATGAAGAAGCAAGCTCTTCTACGTCTTTTGACTGGCCTGTGAGAACTAGTACACGCCTCTTTACTTTGAGTGGTTCATGTTGTATGATATCCACTACTTGCATACGTTTCATGCGAGATGGTACCGCGCTTCTCAGGTCATCACTTGATCTTATTTCTTCTTCAACTTGTTTCGCAGAAGTTGAGAAAGAACGTTTGTCACCACAACTCTTCTTGGGATCTCCTAGTCGATTGAAGACTGTTTTTGATGGATTGCCCAAGCGATCATGTATTGTACTCCTCTTGTTCATGCACAGCGAAGGCACTTGTATTTTGACTTCACTTTTATCTTGATTGCCAAGCCTAGCAAAGACTGAGGTGCGTTTAGTTGAAACACTTGGTCTTCCCAACCTTGTAAATACAGAAGAATGTGACTTTTTTGCAGGTGGACTTATGCGATCGAAGACTGAAAATGAATGTGCCTTTTCTCCTTCTTGTTCATCTTCTGCAACCTCTTCCACTGTGATATGCTGAGAAGATGTACTAGCGCCTCTTCTGCGAGCACCAATCTTCATAGGTGCAGAAGACTCATATCCCAACCCAGGCTTAGATGCTATAAAACTCCCTTCTTGCTTGAAAAACTCTTGCTGCGCCTTATTAAGACCATATGGCTCAACTTTTATAACCTTCCCAAGGGGAGTCGGGTTTGTGAAGTCGTAACCAGCCTTTGCAAGTAGCCTGTATGCATTAGGATCAAACATCCCTTTGTTTTCCTCACTTGAAGGTTGACTGGATACATGGACAAAACCCGTAGGAGGTGGTTTCACGACCTTTGTTTGGGATGAACTTGTCAGAGGTATAGTAACTTTTGCGACCCATTCTTGTTTGATCGTCTGACTTGACTTATTTTTGTCCTTAGGTTCTGTCTTTGACGTTGGACATTCTGCGAAAGGACTCTCCCCATCTTTGCGCCGAGACTTTGGGATGTAGCGTAGTACTGGCGGCGCGGCCTTCTGCGTCATCTCTTCTTTCTTCGATGACGCGATATGAGTGGTTACCTTGCTTGCCTCTGCCTTGACATCAACTTCTTTAGCGGGATTTGGGGTTGCATTTTCCGTGACGATGGTCTTTTCTCGCTTGCCCCCTTTTCCTGTTGAAGAGATGGTGGTTGGCATGAACTCACTGGACGTACCGTTTTCTTCAAAGAATTTTGCATCAGCGAAAAAGGCATCGACTTTGGAGAAAGGTTTTGCATCTCCATCTATCTTTCTCGCACCGCCGCGGTAATACTTCAAGCATTGATGAAGGGTTGAGGCGACGACTCCATTTTCATGTTTTCAAGGTCGTCCTAATAACAATTTGAATGATGTCTTGGCGTCGATGACGTGGAACAATGTGTCGGAAGACAAGTCACCCATGCTAAGGTTTACTCGGATCATTCCAACTGCGCGCTCCCCATTTAAATTGAAGCCATGAATCATTGTTCGACTATTTGATAGTTCATCCATCGTGATCCCCAACTCTTGAATGGTCGCCTTTGGCATGAGGTTGACTCCTGAACCTCCATCGATCAAGATACGCTTGACTTTATGCCCCATGATGTACCCTGACACATAAAGAGGCCTGTTGTGAAGTGTAGACCCAAGAAGCAAATCTTCATCTGAAAAACTCAAGGCTGCGTTGCAGGAGAAACATCCAGTTTATTGCTCGGTGGGCTCAACCTTTTCTTTCATCTTGCCCGCATACAACTCTGGTTTCTCGAGTCCTTAAAGTATCAATTGACGCTTCTCTTTAGGCAAATGAAATATTTCTTTCCATCCCATGTTTGCAGGGAGGCCATCTAGAGCATTCATCACTTCATCATCCTTTTGAGGGTGAGGTTGCTGTGTTGGCACTGCATCATCCACCTCTCCTTCCTTTACCTTTTCTTCTTTGCTACCTTAATTGCTGAGGTAGTGCACACAGATACTTTGTTCAAGAAATCTTGTGGGAAGAATTCTTCTAAGGTAATATGCCTTAGTGGTTCTTGCTCTAACACATCTGCAGGCAAGACATTTGGTCTGACCACGGTTCTAGGCTTTTTCTTGCCTCTTGGTTTGCGAGGCTTTCTCTTCTTTGGCTTGTTTCGCCGACGCTGGACTATTTGCTTAACTTCTTTCCTTGGCTTCCTACGTGTTACCAAGGTCCACCCTTCATTGTCATCATCTTCTCCCTCATTCTTGTCTTGAGGAGTTGACTTTGTTTCTGGTGATACTGGAGGTAATGACGACGTTGACCTTTGGATCCATAACGTCGTAGGCTTAAAACTTCCAAATTGCAGTGTATGCACAAAACATCCTTGATGCATAGTTGGCTCTTCAGACTCCTCCAAAACCGCAGTAGTTTGATTCGTTGAAACTGTTTCATCCAAGTCAAGAATAATCTTGCCTTCCTTGGATAGCTGCATTATCTTCTCCTTAAGTGTTATACACTTTTCAAGGGGATGACCTAACAATCTATGGTAGCGACAGTAGTTGGGATCTCCTGTCTTGTTTGCTTGCTCAGGGCGCTTGGACTCTGGCAATTGTATAACCCTTTTCTCCAAGAGGTCATCTAGCATTCCTGATAAGTCAGAGTCTGGGAATGGGTACTTCTTTGCTTGCAACTCCTCCAAGGTAGGCTTCTCTCGTTGGTAGTTGTAAGCAAACTTCTCTTTCTTCTTCTCATACTTGGGCTTGGATGAGATCTTCACTGGCGCGCTGCTGGTTTCGACGGCCATCGTTTCCTTTGTTGATGACTTGGAGCTCTTATCAGTTTTCTTGAACTCCTTCTTTTCACTTGTGGCCTTGGACGACGTTGATCGAGACTTGTCACGTCCTTTGATTGTAATCTCCATATCATGAGCGCGGGTTGCCAGTTCTTGAAAACTTCTTGGCCTGATCCCCTTCAAGATGTAGAGAATATCCCAGCTCATCCCATTGATGCACATCTCAACTGCTGAGGTTTCGCTTAAGCGATCCTTGCATTCCAGGCTCAACGCACGCCACCTGTTGATGTAGTCCACGACAGGTTCATCTTCCCATTGGGTTGTATTTGTCAACTCACTCATGCTGACGACACGCCTGGTGCTGTAGAATCTGTTGAGGAACTCATCTTCCATGTGACCCCAGCTGTCAATTGACTCAGAATCCAGATCCGTATACCAGTCAAACGCAAGTCCTTTGAGAGAGCGCACAAACTGCTTTACCAAGCAATCACCTTCAGTTCCGGCGTTGCTGCATGTCTCGACGAAGTGAGCAATGTGTTGTTTAGGGTTCCCCTTTCCGTCGAACTGTTGAAACTTTGGAGGTTGATAACCTGAAGGCATGCGCAAGCTGTCAATTCTCTTGGTGTAAGGCTTGATGTAGCGTCCATTGCTTGCTGAGCTGTTGTCTAGCTGACTCTTGATGGTCCTTGCTATTAGCTCCTGAAGCTTTTCCTCAGTGAAGGCGCCGACTTCATTAGTTGGCTTTCCACCGTCTTCCTTGCCAACATCTTTGTCGCTGTCATCCTCCTCCTCAGTGTCAGCATATTCGCTCTCAGCCTTCTTGTCACGGAGCGCCACCACCTCTTTTTGGAGCTCATCAATCTTCTTGTTCTTCTCCTCGTTCTCCTTCATCATCCTTTCAAGGAGCGCGTTCATATTCTGGACTTGTTCCTCAAGGGAAGCACCATTGATCACCATAACTGAAGCAGTGTCAGGAGTTGAGACTTCTTTCTTCTTTGGCGACTTCTTTGGGTTGCCAGGAGATGCCTTCTTGACGTTAACACTCTTCGTCTCTTCACGTGGAGGAGAGGAGGCAGTCAGGAGTGCCGTAGCAGCAGCAGCTATAGAGGCGACAGAAATCTTGCGCGGCCTAGTTGGGACGTGAGCAGAGCGTAGACTTGCAGCAGCAGCATTGACAACAGCCTTCCTCATCCTTCCTCTTGTAGAGATGCCGACTGACTGTAGAGCTGGAGAGGTAGCAGCAGCAGGAGTACCCTGTAGGATATCTGCGTAGGTCTTCTTGGATGCACTGGAGGAGATGCTTTGCTTGGTAGACATCTTCTTGTTGTGGTAGACTTGAGTAACACGGCAGTAGAGATGAGAGGTTGAGATTTTCACGTCGGGTTCACCAAAATTTGTAACAGCAGATTTCGTATCGCAGTAACTGAAATACAAAACAATGAAACAAATAAATTTTATTAATTTAAATATCAAAAGTACGTGTACAATCTCTAATGTATCCTCTAATTCTAGTATGCCGTGATAGGTTACGTGTACAGGGTACACGTGAGGGGTGCACTGTAGACAACTTTGATTATTCTACGCGTGCTGTGAATTTGATTTCTTGAGAGGGTCGCGATGACTTGAATCTCCCTTGAAGGTTTGAATTTGTGATTGAATCTTCAACGCAGGCGGCACGATTTGGTGTGCTTGTTGACTGCTTGCAATGACCTTGATAGAGAAAGCTTGGATGGATTTACACCTTGTCTTCTCTGGCTTCTTTGCAATAATGAATTTCCAACCCTTAGAATGAATGAGGAGAGCTCCTTTTATAGAGTTTTGATTCTCCTTGTTGGACTTTGGTAGTCACAGGCCCATTTATGGGTTTGCTTGTGAACTTGGCCCAAATTTGCTTCTTTTTGGGTTTAGAGATCCGGATAGCTTCTTTTGTAATCCGAATCGACCCGTATTTCATTTAGTCGGGACAAAATAATTAAATTAAGTTAAAATTTGGTATTAACTCAAAATAATTGATTTATTTTATTTATTCGGCACATTAATAAATTTTCTGTGCCTACACATGGCAAAGCTCGTCGTTCCCCTGCCGCCTCCTAGCCTCTCCCTACAATGGTAGAAGGCGAAAAATCGACACCTCAAAACCCTTTCTTCACCCCGTCTATACTGTTACCAACATTCAAAATAAGGTACGCGTGTTAGACGACATCAAAGTATCCTAGCTACGTACGCATCATAGGTTAACTTGTTCACTTACATGCTCTTGGATACAAAGTCCTTCATCATATTGACGATACACCCGCTCCGGCTACCACGAAACCTTCGTATAACGCATGGTATGAAATCGATGCCCGTGTTCTACAATGGATATATGGTACTATGTCGGATGATTTGTTGTCTCATGTCCTTGAACCCGACTCCATCGCACAAGAGGCATTGAAAAGACTCAAGAATATCTTCCTCAACAACAAGGGCTCTCATGCCGCCAGTCTCGAGAGTGAATTCCATACTCTCCAACTTAGAAAGTTTCCGTCTTTCGATGCCTACTGTCAACGCCTTCGTTAACTATCCGGGCAATTGAAAGACGTTGGCGCAACAATTACTGATCAACGAATAGTTCTCCAATTGGTGTGTGGTCTTCCAAAAGAATATGACACCGTCGCGGCATACATCAATCAAACTCTACCGAATTTCGAAACTGCACAAAGTATGATTGAGCTTAAGCACCATTGTCAATCTGGCGTCGTGAGGAAGCCACAGCTCTTATTGCTCCATTTGCACCCTATACCGAATCTCGCAATTGGGATGATATCCATGCCTCCTCTCGCAACAATAAACGTAGCAATGGCGGTAAGCGGAGAAAAAAAGAAGGGCAACAACAATGGTGGAGGCCGGCGACCGCAACTAGTCGAAAACTTCGACCTCTACCACCGCTGCCACCATTGTCCCTGCGTGGGGTCACATGCCCAGTAGGCCTATCCCCTAGTTCCCACCACCCTGCCCGTATCCCGCTTACCCTGGGTGGACCAATCCATGGCAGCCTTGGCAATCCTAAGTGTCATCCTCTCTGTTTATCGGTCTCTCAAACCCTTTAGCACTTTTGGGCAGGCCCGCATCGCTACTGCCTATGGACAACAACCGCTGCCAATGGACTTGGCTCAAGAATTCGCCACATTTCAGATGCAATCCCCCAAACTAGGCTCGTTTTATATGGATACTGGTGTCTCATCTCATCTAAGTGTCGATGTAGGTACATTTAGTCTCCCGCTCAATTCTAGCATTATTAATTCCATTTATGTCGGTAATGGTGCTCGCGTTCTAGTTCATGGGTCGGGACACACATCCCTAGAAACCCCGAATAGGACACTCAATCTTCATAATGTTCTGTACACTCCCAAAATTATTAAAAATCTTATATCTATTCGACAATTTACCAAAGACAGTAACGTTTTTGTCGAATTTAACCCGTGTGGTTTTTCTGTGAAAGATTTAGCGAATAGGAATCTGATTCTGAGGAGTAATAGTGAGGGTGACCTATACCTCGTGTCAACTGCGTCGTCCAACCCGAAGTCCAACCCGAAGTCCACCAAGTTCAGCTCTCATCTTCTAAGTTTTTTCTACCGATGTTTGGCACTCCCGTCTTGGTCACTCGGGAGCCAATATTTTAAGTTTTCTTAAAATTCGGTCTAGCAATGATTGTAATAGCAAATCAAACTTGTCTTTGTGTCATTCCTGTCAAATTAGTAAACTTCGACGTTTGCATTTTCATGATTTTAATTCTAATATAATTCCTTCTTTTGATATAACTCGTAGCGACTTGTAGACGTCACCCATTCAAAGCAAAGCCGGTTATAAATACTATTTATTACTTCCTCCATTTTAATCCAAATACCCATTATGCTTTTTGTACACTATTCACCAATCAACTTTCAATCTCAATTTTCTCTCAATACATAAGAAAAAATATATTCTTGTGGGGTCTTGTTTAATTCGTCTTTACGAGTACATTGAAAATATATAACTTTTATAATTTTTACAAATACGTAGTTAAAGATATGAAGCACGCAAAACTTGCGTTGGCAAACGTGAATAAAGCATAATGGGTATTTGGATTAAAATGGAGGAAGTACTAATCAATAAATCCACTCAATTTTTATGGGTATACCCGTTAAAATTCAAATCCGAAACGTTCACCAAAATTCTCAACTTCCCCAAGTATGTCACTGGTCAAATTCACTATTTAATTAAACTATTTCAATGTGACCTCGACCGTGAATTTGACAACGACGACTTTCACAATTTTACCACCTAAAATGGCCTCGTTTTTCATTTCTCTTACCCTTAAACGTCCTCCCAAAACGGCAAGGCCGAACGCATGCTTGCTCCGTCGCATCGATGAAATGATCATTGCCCTTCTCCATCACTCATCGATGCCACCCGAATTTTCGATTGATGCCCTTCACACGGCTGTCCATCTACACAACATTTTATCCACAAAAATATTCCACTTCCGCTCTCTTTCATAAACATCCGTCCTACTCTTATCTCCGTGTCTTTGGGTGTGTATGCTAACCTTAATATGTCCTCTAAGCGTCCTCACAAACTCGCCCTTGGTCTACAAACTGTTATGATTTGGCTAGTGGTAGGCTTATTATCTCGCGTCATGTCACTTTTGATATATAAATCCATCTTCCCATTCGCTACATTCTCATTGTAAGGAGCCGCATATTTTAGCCGCAAATTTTGCATCATACCCAATAATTTGCACGGACGGTTCTTTCTCTTCGAGCCCTTAGACAATTGTTAGGGATGTCCATAGGGGAGGGTAACTCACACCCACATTTGCGAACTACAATGCCTACCCATACCCACCCCACGACCCGTACAGGTGTAACTTTTCAAATTCGCACCCGCCTCGCGAGTACCCTTAGACCCACTAAATTACCTTTCTTCTCATAAAATATATTTAAAAAATATTACTATTGAATCTAAAATGTACTAGCCTCGTATAATTTATTTAATACATCTCTACAAAGTGGTTTGAAATAATTTAACATTCAGTTAACACATGTACTAACATGCACAATTCCAAATACTTACAAGATAACTAAAGTAGAAAATCCAAAAAATTTCAAAGCAGCATAATATGACATTTATTTAGTAAGTAATGAGAATTCTCTTTTGCATTAGTTTATTCAGTAAGTTTCGTGAGAGATCGTCCCTCACTAATTTAGTGGGAAATACAATAGAAATAAAAACTTCAACGAATCCCTCACCTCATCATGTGAAACAGTGAAAGATTTCTCGATAACGTTATTGAGATACCGTCTCTTTGAAATTTTTGTGTTAGTTTAGAGTTTGTTTTTTAAAGTTATTAAATTTTAATATCCAACCCCACTTTACCACCCACCAAATCATTAACTGCATCCGTTATAAGTGGGTGTGGAGCGACTGCCGCAAAACTCGCTCCACTGACATCCCTACTCCCTAGTCATTGCTATTGGCCTAAGAATTATATTCCCTTTAGGAATAAACTTAGTCTAAGTTCAAAAACCACACCTGGCTACCTATAGCCCTGGTAAAACTGATCTGACTCGATAAGGCTAATTCGAGATTCAAAAGTGACTCGAATGTTTGACCTGAAAGCATCCCGATAGACCCGAAGAGGCACGATCTGAAGTAATCCGACTTGAGTCACCCAAAATGACTTAATTACGAGGTCCAACCAAAAAATAACACAATAAATTATTAACCCGAAATAATCCAATTCGAAGTGACGAGATCCAAACCCGACCATTGCAAGCCGGCAGGTCTAGCTAAATATACCAACAGTTTAAATTTCCCCAATCCTGGAATTGGTCACAATTTTATCCTCACTACACATGAAAATCTACAATTAAACAATAGGCTCAGCTTTTTAACATTAGAATTCCTGGTACACTATACTTTTAGAGAAAAAACAAGGAAGATGAGCAAGGAGGACAAAAGTAGCAGATCCATAAGAACCTTATATATATACATCCATGCATAGATCGTAACAATGAAGCATGCAAGGTTGACGGTCCAAACCCCATGAGCAAAGGATAGAGATAGATCATAGATGCTCTGCTATTTCTGCAATTACTTTAGAACTTTCAATATTACTCCCACTTCACTGATTTGGGATTGATGCATTACCCTATGGCCGCTTTCTGTCTCTTCTTTTTACATCCCCTTTGTTTTATGTGTTGGGTTTTGTTTTCGATGACAGTACCACCCGACCCGTTCGATATTCATCCATACGATTTAAATAAGTGAATAAAAACTCGATTCGACTGATTGAATTAAATTGAGCTGAGCTGAATTGGAGTAAACTAATTTAAATGAAGTTGAGCCTAAGCGAATAGAGCTAAATGGACTAAACCGAACTGACTGAACCCTCAATTGAACTAACCTGAGCTGAAATAAAATTAGTTGAAATTAAGTTAGAAAAAACATGTCTAAATAAAAATAAAAAGGTGATAGGTGAAATTTGATAAAAACACCCCTTTGCAACGGACTAATAATTTGTTGCAAATTTGATAAATCCATCGTTTTTATTTGCTACGGATTTGTCATCGCAAATTAATATCCTTGGCTCCTTTAATTTGTCACAAAAATTATCAACGCTTAGGCACAATAAGCGACGCATACCCGTCTCGCAATCCATTGCTTTCCTTATGTTTGCCTCTTGACATTCAGATTTTGTTTAGATATATAATGAGAAATAAAGATGGGATGCATAAGTTGTCTGTTTGAAGGAAGACTATTATAGTTTGGGGACCTCATATTGATTTTAGATATCTTCAAACATACCCCTCGGCCCTCCCTATTTTAGGTTGTAAACCCCAAAAATATATGGACTCTTATCATATAGGTTAATATGTACTGTAGATTTTATAAAGTTAATTGATGAAAATGTTTACCCCTGCTTATGCATGTCTTTTTTACAGTCTTACACCCTCACCACAAAGCAGAGAAGAAACAACATCATCCATCATCCATCATCCATCATCCATCATCCATCATCCATCATCCCTTACTTATTATTGTTCTTGTTAGGATTTTTTTGTCAAACATAAGTTACACGACCTTTTAAAAAAATTTTTTTACAAACACCACCTTATAAAAACAAAAACTATCAAACACAACCTTTAATAACTTTTTCTGGCTAACACGAAATTTTGGCCAAATTCCGTCAACTTAAGTTAATTCCGGTCACCTAGGTGTTTCGCATGTAAAAACCTACTTTGTTTTGTTTTTCCCTTCAATTCACTCTCCTCAAACCACCACCTACAACAAAAAAAAACCACCAAAAACAACACAAATATGACCTACCTTGCACCGCTCTCTACCTACGTCTCAAATTTTAGATCAAACAAAACATCACAATCCCAAAAGACCCACGAAAAAACTCTGATCACATCCGTTGTAAACTCAGTTTTACAACAATCCCCTCTAACGAGCCTTACTTTACACATCAATCGACCCAACATAAGGTCACCTTGTCCACTGTGTTGAAAATCCCTCGAAAGCATGTACTCCACCTTTCCAAGGAATAATCCAAGACCACCTCAAATCGACCTCGTTTGTTATCTCAAACATTGACTGAAAATCACTTAATTGCAAGTGGTCAAGCTCTGCAAAATGTCGAGGTTGACAAAACAAAATTATTAAAGGTTGTGTTTGACAAAAAGACCTTCATATTATATTGAATACATTTTTTATTTCTTATGACAATTAAGGATAATCTTTTAATAGGTAGTCACTTTCAAAGTTTAATTTTTGTATTTGTAAAAGTGAGAAATTGATCCCCCGACTATTTATTTAAGACTCCTATATTGAACGAATTTAAGATTGTTTGGTTTACAACTTTTTAAAATGAGGTATGATTTTTTTTATGCGAAAGAGAGGGAAATTCCTAAATTAAGGAATAACGACGACGTGAGGTATAGCAACCCTAAAAATATCATCCCGAAGAATGCTCGTAAATTCACTATAGGGAGACTCAAAATAGGTAGGAATTATGCTTGCAGTAGTTCCTCGATTTGCTAATAAATCTGCAGCTTTGTTAGCCTTTCGGTAGGTGTGCTCCAACTTGATATTCCAAGAGTAGTTTCTGAATAAGTGTGGCATCGATTCACATTAAACTTTAAATTATTGTTGATTAGATGATCACTATTGATAATATTGACACAAGATAGATTGTCCATGTGGATTAGAAATTTCGAAAGATGCATAGATTTGGCTTTCTCCAAACCAACTAAGAGAGCAAGTATCCGCCTTCATTGATGTACAAATCCCGCAAGAGAAGTAGTAGGCAGTAATAAAATTCTCTGTTTCGTCACGAAAGATTTATCCTCTTCCTGCTTGACCTGAATTGTCCTTAGAAGCTTCGTCAGTGTTTAGCTAGATCCAACCGTGAGGTGGGGGAGTCATCTTATATATTTCTGAATGTGGGTCTCGTGGTTTTGGACAAAGATACCAAACCTATCAAAAACCTTTTTAGTGTTTTTAAACTGGCTATAGAGGAATTCGCGGGGATCATTTGGGTTTTCATTTTCTCGGCACACAATACTGTTTCTCCATTTCCAAATCCACCAACAAGTGACCGCGGAGTAAATAGGTCAATCTTTTACTGAGGAATCAACTTCGTTTTTCGCACTTTTTATAAGCCAATCTGGAAAGTTGGTATTATAAAAAACGGTGCTGCTAGGATCATGCCTACTAAGTCCCAGAGCTGTTGAGATATTGGACATGATCTGAGGAGATGTTCAGTAGTTTTTTCCGATTCTTCACAACGCGGACAAAGAGGGTTATCACCCATATGACGCCTGACTCGATTAACATTCACCATCAGCCGCTCATGGGTTGTTAACCAGAGAAACATTCAATTTCTTTTTTGTACAGGAAGGCGTCAAACGGTGCGCCAAAGAGGGATTTCTGGATTATTTGATACTTCCGCACCTCTCATGAATCCCATAGCCTATTTAATAGTAAATTTGCTTGAAACAATCCGTTGTAGTAAAGGATGTGGTAAAAAAATCTGCAAATTGCTACAAGTTCCAACCCTGGCGATCGCTCCATATATCACTGACAGTAGCGCCAAGTAAGCTCTCTGGGATAGGTCCAACACTATGATTCGAAGGGCATTCTCCATCCACCCAAGTATGGTCCCAAAACAGAGTTTTCCTTCCATTACCAACGGTAGTTGTTGTGCCCTTGACTATATTTTTTGTTTGTGACGAGATACCAACCCAGACATTGGACATATTACGTTTAGTTTGAAATATGTCAATGTCATATCGATTACTAAACTATTTTGCTCATAGGACTTTGGACCATAAGCTATGAGGCTCCATAAGAACTCGCCACCCTAGCTTGGTTAAAAGGCCCCATATTAGCCTGTCTTGCTTATACGTTACCTAACCCATACCTCAAATCCATACAAATTTTCATTCCCGATTCCAATGTCGCTTTGTGAATCAAACACTCCCTTAATATATCTTGTGCATGTTGCATAATATTGATATTTCTCGAATATGGTTATCTGAAAATTGGTGGGCATTTCATCTCAAAATTGTAGGAAGTAATGCAAAGGCTATTAATGTTGTATAGGTTACATTACATTATTGAGTAATCTTTCATTTATCTCGTAAGAGAATCTCTACCCTCTCTCCACTACTTGTATATGATTATATCCATTAACTCCATGTTTATGGGGGTGGTTATGCCACTATATATCGTTGTGATTATGAAATAATCACTATAAATATGAGATTATGGGGTTAATTAATTAATAAACATATATATGAGAAATTTGCAATCTCTTAACACACATCTTCTATTTATCATATACTATTTCTCTATGTTAATTTTGAGCATATCATGCGAGTTCCAACTCGTAATAGTTGAGTACATAACTTTTAGGAGTGTTGTGTGATATTGAGAGACGACGCCTATATCGATTTATACCGTAGTCGAGTCGTGACGAGTTTGTTTCTTATCCTGACCTCCATACCACGACCCAACAAGCTATATTCTCTTAATATATCTTACCCTCTATAACAACTGTTGGGAAATAACCCTAACATTAATCTATGACATAAGTTAGAGTCAAAGTTTTGAATATAACATTTAGAGTCTTTAGTGGTTACTATGTTGTAGATATGTTACTAAGGTTATTCTTAAGTAACATATGTTACTAAGTGTAAATGTTAGGAGTTAGATTAGTAGACATTAAGACTCTTAATGTGACTATGTTGGAGTTAGGACTTATGCCTTATATATAAAGGTCACTAGTCATGTTAGAAAGTAAGAGTGTAGTGCTTAATATCACGAGTTAAGCATAGCTGGAAATCTTGGCTAGTAGCTAAGTGTTTGAGGATTGATTGTATTATTGTTATTGTTTGAATAATAATACAAGTTGGGTTGTGGTTAATTCCATAACAAAATATTGTGTCTTTGCAACCTTATATTATTTGTACCAAAAACCCCAACAAATTGGTATCAGAGCTACGGCTCGATGGAGAAAAGTTTTGGTACAAAGTTTGAGATGGAGTTGTTCAATGGTAAGAACAATTTCTCGTTGTTGCAAAGCATGATAAAAGATGTTCTCATACAACATGGGTTGTATGCGACTCTTGAAGACAAGAAGCCTGAAGATGTTCAAGTTCTCAAATGGGAGGACATGAAATTGCGCGCGGTTAGTACTATCCGGTTAGCCCTTGCACCAGCAATCAAGTATAGTGTGTTAGAGGAGACAAATCCAAAGGAGTTGTGGACCAAGTTATGTAGCATTTATAATGCGAAATCCTTGGCTAATAAACTATTCTTGAAGAAGGATCTTTTCGAGCTCGAGATGGTAGATGATGGAGATTTGAGGGATCATTTAAACAAGTTCAATGGCTTGATCACCCAATTGGCGAGTTTGGATGAGACATTCAAAGAAGAAGACAAGGCAATAATGTTGTTGGCGTCTCTTCCCAAAAAGTATAACACGGTTATCACTAGTTTACTTGTGGGGAAGACAACATTGGCCTTAGATGAGACCGTTGTGGTTTTGCTTGAGTCCGAAAAATTGATGAAGCAAGGAGGCGGTAGCTCTTCAAGTGATGGAGGAGCTTTTGTGGGTGAATATATATCGTGGCAAGAAAAAAGGCGGTTGGAAAAAGCACAATCCTAATATTAATTGTTTCTATTGCGGTGAGTTAGGTCATATACAAACTGTGTGTCCTAAAGTAAAAGAAGATTTGAAAGAGTTGAAAAGAACTCGTGGAGGTGGGGTTGTAGCTATGGCAAAAGTTGATGATGGTGAACTCTTAATGGTTCATGGGGATAAGGAAGCTAAGGAGAGTTGGGTGTTAGATTCGGGAACTTCCTATCACATATGTGGAAGAAGAGAGTGGGTTTCTTCTTATGAAGAATCTGAAGGAAATATGGTTAGTTTGCCAAATGGTGATAAGGCAAAGATTGAAGGGGTTGGTGAGGTTAAGGTAAAACTTAACGATGGTCAAGTTAGAAGGTTTGGTGATGTTAGATACATACCAAACATTAGTAGAAATTTAATCTCATTAGGTAGATTAGATTCTAAGGGTTGTACCATTCATGTTAAGAATGGTGTGTTTGGAGGTCACTAAAAATGGTAAGGTGATTCTCAAAGGTAAAAGAGGTACAACTAACTTATTCACAATTGATGGAAGATGTGATGAAGATGGGTTAGTTCAAGGGGAGGTACTCTCAAGTGAAGGGAATGTGCTTCCAAATGAAGGTAGGGTCGTTCTGCTCAATGATTGACAAGTCCAAAGTAATGTTGGGCTTAAGGGGAGGTTTGTTGGGAAATAACCCCAACATTAATCTATGACATAAGTTAGAGTCAAAGTTTTGAATATAGCATTTAGAGTCTTTAGTGGTTACTATGTTGTAGATATGTTACTAAGGTTATTCTTAAGTAACATATGTTACTAAGTGTAAATGTTAGGAGTTAGATTAGTAGACATTAAGACTCTTAATATGACTATGTTGGAGTTAGGACTTATGCCTTATATATAAAGGTCACTAGTCATGTTAGAAAGTAAGAGTGTAGTGCTTAATATCACGAGTTAAGCATAGTTGGAAATCTTGGCTAGTAGTTAAGTGTTTGAGGATTGATTGTATTATTGTTATTGTTTGAATAATAATACAAGTTGGTTTGTGATTAATTACATAACAAAATATTGTGTCTTTGCAACCTTATATTATTTGTACCAAAAACCCCAACAACAACCCTATATATCCAACAAAACTTGGTTTGCATTTCCTAAAAAAGAAATTGAAAATCCATTTTCTTCTAGAGATCTATATCGCATTTGGCATTATCAAACGATTTTAAATTTATGAGAAAAAATAAATAGATAGTGCGAGTGGCATTCGAATCGGGTTTTTAACAACCATGCATGAGTTAAGCAGAGTTTATTTGTCTGTGTTCCACTGTTCCCTTTCAAACATTTTCCAACAGATATGGAAAGTGATGAAGGCCGTGAAGTCTTTTTCACACTTTTTAGCATTTTTACCGACAAAAGCTTACACAATGATGAGTAGAAGGGTCCATAAATTTATCCATATATTTACCCTTGTAGTTTTAGGATAGTTTTTACTATGACTAGAAAAGGAAGGCAAAATTATGGATTGGAATAGTAAAATTTTAGGGTCATCTCCTTTCGATTCTTGTCCAAATGATTCCTTCACTCATTTCTTGTGCAACTCCAACTTACATCCCTTCCATGGTAAGTAATAAGACTTCATTTTTGTCATCTTTTTTGTTTACAAGAAAACTATTTGTAATAACAAAATTTACTAATCTTGTTTTTCTTAATATATATACATACATTATTTTAAAACTGTGAGGAATATAATCATGGACGAAACAAAGTACAGGCCTACTAGATCAAAATCGAGCGAACTTTTAGAAAAAAATATATACACAATAGTTTTTCTGAAGAAAGATAACCATGATTAGAAATACAGGTAAGATTAATGTTTCAGTCCTAGATAGAATCTATGTTTGAAATAAATAACTAGTCTTCACATTATCTTGAATGGGGATTGTTATATCAATACTACACGACTACACGAGTCATTTACTTATTTATTTAGGTCTAAATAAAATGTATATAAAAAGGGTGTAATTTTTTGTGTGACATTATTATTGTAATATATTAAGTGGTGTGCCATAATTTTTGTGAAGTGTTGGACGTAAGGCAGTATGATGAAGGAGAGATAGTAGCAGCATGTCCACAAAATAGGGAGAGAAGTCCCGTGATGCAATACGGAAATTACGAAAAGAGAAACAAGCGATTAACCACAAATCAACTCGAGTCCTTGGAGAACAGTTTCCAAGTAGAGAGAAAGCTTGAGCCATGCAGGAAAATGAAGCTAGCGGAAGAGCTGGGGATGGAACCGCGACAAGTGGCAGTATGGTTCCAGAATAGGCGAGCTAGGTGGAAGGCTAAGAAGGTTGAGCATTTGTATGATACTCTTAAGCATGACTATGCTCTTGTGCTTAGGGAGAAGCAAAAGCTCCAAGATGAGGTTAGTTATTAACTAATCATCTTAGTATGATATATATATATATATATATATATATATATATATATATATGTACTCCGTATGAATTATGATACTCTTAAGCATGATTATGATGTTGATTAGTTACAATCATAAAATGGTTTTACAATAACACTGATGCGGGTGCCCTTAGGGCACAATAAAACCGTTTAAAATATTATTTGTGTTACATCTATTTAATTAAAATTGACCAAGATATCACTGAACCTAAAGTGGGGGAGAAGTTTTGCCGATGAACAATCTCTACATCCTCCTTCAATGATATATAAATTTATAATATATTATTGTAGCTTAGAGTAAGATTATTTATAAAATTCTTTAATGTCTTAAAATTATGTTAGGTCAAATTTTCATTCACTTTTATTATTTCTTTATTGTTTAGACTCACCCATATTCATCTAAGACTTTATACATTATCCGTCAGACTCACCTTAAATTCTACTTTTCTAAATCACCTTTTTTTTCAAACAAAAAAAAATGAAACATGAGATTCATGAATAATTTTCATTGAAAATAGGGTAAAAAAAACTCTCTTAAAGTCTTAAGTTGAGTCTTAGATTTACAAGACTCAACTCAAGACTTTTTTAAGACTTCGGTAAATTATTTGGTAGTCTTAAAAGAGTCTTGTGTTAAAACTTACCAAAATTTTATCTCTAAACTACAAATAATATTTACCCTTATTACAACACCGCATATAACAATAAATATAATATTTTAAATTATTTTATTATTTTTTAATTACCTATTTTTCATTTAAAAGCAAGCCATGTAGCTTGGTAAAGTTACAAGGTAGGTAGTACGGGTACTCCTTTTAATCAGTCGTCTTATATTTACATCGTTTCGAAGTCCGACAATTATCAGACATATGTCTAAACGTGTCGGACGCCTATAAAGCCGTGTTTAATTTCGTCATTTAGTTAGACACATGTCCATTATGATATTTGGACATTTTTTGGGTATACCATCCCTTATTAAATTTAATATCATATTCGAATTTTTACAAAAAAAAAAAATCAAACATTTATAACTATGAAATATATTTTATTAAATTTAAATAATGTGTCTTGTGTCCTATTTTTATGGGATACCGTGTCACGTTTAGTGTTACGTTCGTATCTTTTTGGTGCTACCTACTACCTAGGCTAGAATAGCTTACAAGCAAGATTATGCTTTTCATCTCCAATGGTAAGCATACCGTTTGATATTTTTAATAATTGCAGGCAAGTCCCTAAGTGTAAGCATTGGAATTACCCTAAGAGCATCTCCAATGGACAGCTACAACACGTTGTAGCTTGATTTATTAATACAGTTTTTTAAGCTATTTTGCTCTTCGACTATATATCGCTCCAATGGTGGGATACAACATTTTCTAATATTATGGGTCCCACAATAAGATATTCCTCCAATCATAAACTTACCTTTTATTTTATTTTTATTTTTTTAAAACCTAACTACATGCTTGGTAGAGCTACCATGCTTATAAGCTACATGAATATTTCTTTACTCCAATGGTAAGCTACTTGCTTGCTATTTTATAAATATTGCAAGCAAGTCCCTAAAACAAACCATTGGAGATGCTCTAAGGGCAAGTGCAATGGTTTAGCTAAGGGACTTGCTTGCAAATATAAAAAGTTGTAAGCTAGTAGCCAAACCATTGTACCTCTACTTTTGTATTAGCTTTAATCAAGCTACTAGCCCCATTAAGCTACTAGCTCAAATGCCCCATCCCAAAATTTCAACCTATCAAATTAAAGTTTCTTATAAAAATTAATTATTTAAATAAAAAACTTGGAATTTTTGTTGTATGTGGGTCCATTTAAACTAGCTTGAAACCATTGTATGCAATTGTAGCTCAAAATAATATAGCTTAAAAAATATGATGTGGCAACTCAAGCTAATAGTACATTAGCTCACCATTGCACTTGCTCTAAGTGTAATTCTATGATGAAATTTTTTTAGATATGTTGAGTATATCATAATAATCATATCAATGTACACCCTAACCAATATATAAATTACGTTTTTAATTCTATTTAAATTATGTTTCTTTTATTTATAATCAATGTTATTAATTCCATTTTCGGTGCGGTACTTTATATAGACAATAAAATTCTCATAAATCCCTATAAGTATACAAAAATGGTCAGTCTAAATTTATTTCAGTCCCTTTTCATTTCAAACGGAAATGAGAATTTGAGTAATGAATTATTAGTAGAAAATATTAGATATGTTATGTGTGAGCATTAAAGAATTAATAAAATTAAGCAGGTAGTACGATTAAAGTCAATGCTGATGGAAGTAAAAAAGGGGAAAGAAGTAAGAGTGGCATTGGCATGCAAGGAAGTCTCTGAAATTGAAGAGGTTGAAAGCACAAAGGTTGAAGCTCAAAGATTTAAGAAGCATCATCATGAATTATCAGAAGGCATTTCCAAAATTGACCAATATAATGAAGCCAACCATCTATACAACCACGTCAATTATTTTGGCTCTTTACCACCACTTTATTTGGGTGCTTACTCTTAATCGCCTTCAATCTTCTCTTTCTTTATGTTTTATTTCTTCTTGATTCAGAAATTAGTTTCAATTACTTAGTTGATACTCCTATAATGTTACAAATAGTTTGGTGTTTTTTTAGTTAAGTAGACTAGGATTTTGTATGACATTTTGTTTTGGTCTAAAAGGAGTATAATGGCGATTTTAATGTTGACGAGATTTGAACCTATGTTATAACTCGAGTATCACAAGGTATAAGGTTCTTGAACATTTAACTTTCAATGATTTCAATGATATGATAATTAATGTGGAATGAGTTATAAAGAGATTGTACGCTTTTAAAATTGTCTTAATATCATCAGCTATCATTATGATCGTTTAAAAATAAAATTGATTGTGTTTTGGTAATAAATCTTTTGAAAATATTTTTGGAGAAAAAAGTTATAAAAAGAGATTGTATGCTTTCAAAATTGTCTTAATATCGCCAGGTGTCATTATTATCGTTTAAAAAAATTTCTATAATCTAAAATCATTAGTGTAGGTTAAGAACTCCTAATTCTTAACTGACAACAAGTAAAAAAGAAAATTGTCTCGATAAAGTTTAACATGAAAACCCACTTACTATTTCGTGTCAAAAGCACATATATAATCCTTACGGTTGTTATATCATAATAATATGTGTTGACCCAACAACTCGTAATTGATAACCTTAAAATAAACCTAAAAAAAGCAACTTGCAAGTTGCAAGCGTAGGGTAACACTTGAACACTTGAACTCAACCAATGACAATTAAAACAAAAATTCTTTAGTATTTACAATCTACGTCTACTCCCCGACTTTACATGATATTGGTTAATGTTTAAAAATATTCGAATGAATAGTTTAGTAGAAGATTTTGGTCTCACGATGTCCTGAATAATGTTAGTGTTGTTGATTTGCATGATTTATCATTTATAAATTAGTACCCGACATGAGGTCTTCAGAAAAAAGATTTGAATGAATACTTCAAAAGGTTAACGAAAGTTAATAGAAAGTAGATTATTCTTTACAAAAAGTCCAAGGGTTTATATAAATAATATTTTCATTTAATTTATATACTCCCTCGTAGTCAGTGTATTGGTTCATTTTTTTTGAACCCAAAATTACGAAAATGATTTTGAACCGCACAAAACACTCCACCTCACATAAAATTGATTTTGAACTACAAAAGGTTACCCAAAATGGAAAAAGGGAACCAACGTCCGACTAGTATGAAAATAGAAAGAGAAATCAACCATCTGTTTAGGAGGTAGTATAATATTTTCCTTCCAATTTGTTTTAAACTCTATCAAACTTATCATAAAATAACACTAGTGAAACATAAATTTGTTAACCAATACTTTATTATGAATTTACGAGCAAATCTCTTCTTATATACGCATGCAAATTATGTTGTAGGTGTCATCCGTCAATAATCCGTGGTTAACATGTAAACTTCCAAAATTGTAGGTCAACTAGTTTAAACCTAGAGCTTCCTAGGTTGTAAACATGTTTACATTTTGAAACGAGTAGAACCGTTTCTATGGTGATAGATATAACCAAAAAAAAAAAGGAATGTAGTTAGCGAAAACGTGATAAGTCCGAAGTCGAAGTCATAAACATCCAAAGCTGGAGTGAAACAATGAATCAAGTATCGAGTAGACGAAGTAGTAATTAAATACTCCCACTACTCAATAAAAAATAATACCCCAATCATCATCAATTATATCAAATCATAAATCATAAATCATAAATCATAAATCATAAATCAATTCACCTAATTCTCCTTCTCTCTTTCTCTCTCTTCCCACGCCTCAATCCACCAAAACAACCACCTCGAGATCGCCGATGGACTCCCGTCGTAACGATTCCACGGCGGCAGAGGCGCCCAACAGAGTCAATAACACGCCCACCACCACCACCACGACGAGAGAGAAACAAATAGTAAAGGAGGAGGAAGATGAGGAACAAGTGAGCGAAAGCGGTAGCGATTACTCCTCCGAAGACGAAGGAACCGAGGATTATCGACGAGGTGGTTATCATGCTGTTAGAATCGGTGATTCTTTTAAAAATGGCGCCTATGTTGTTCAAACCAAGCTCGGTTGGGGTCATTTCTCTACTGTTTGGCTTGCTTGGGACACTATTTATTCTGTAATTTCCTCGCTCTCTCTCTCTCTCTCTCTTTTTGTTTTCATTGCAGTTGCTATGGTGTATGATTTTCTTGTTGATATTGCCCATTTTTGTGTTTTCGCTTTCGGATTAGGTTTAGTCTGGTATTGGTTATTTGGTTGATTAACGGCGTACTTCACTAATTAGGAGCTTTTTATAAACTAATTTTGGTGGCCACTTTCGGAATGCATTGATGTTATTGTATGGATAGGCAAAGCTAAAAGAACCTTTGGGAGTAGTAGTTGGAGAGTTAAGGAGTGAAAGCTGGAGGACATTTAGTTATTGGCGCGATGTTATATTAGTGGCTGATTAAATGATGACTTTGTGCTATTTTGTTAATATGTTTGCAGAAGTGCAAGTGGTATGTGTTGCTGCAAGTAGAAATTTTTCTCATGCTAGCGAGGGTTGGAGAATAATGATATTCGTAGTTGTGCTACAGTATTGGATTTGGGGATTGTTTGCATGGAGGGTCTGATGGGACGGGAAATGAGGGGTTTAATGGGAAGGGTGCGCATTGAGAAGTAGAGGTAGGGATGGAAATGTTTGTTTGGTTACCAAATAGCCTTGAAGAGAAATGGAGGGGGAGAGAATTGCAAATATCCATAAGATGCTATGTTACCGGTTAGGCGGTTACCCAAACAATAAGACAAATGTTGGATATGGCCATATGGATATGACTCTAATTTTAAGACACACGGATTCTTCTAAAATAAGGATACGTGTCTTGCGGAAGTTTTCTAGTGAAGCCTTGCGCTACTAAGCTGAACTTGCTAGTTGGTTTACATCTGCATGGTAATGTGTTTCCTGAACAGCAAAAAGGTTGACGGAATTCTTTGAACTTGGGTGGTTCTGTTTTCGATCTTTACATTTGGTGTGCCTCGTCTTTCCCTCAATTAGAGTTGGAAAAAAGTATCCAAGCCATATGTGTTTTTATAATCTTACATTTACACAAGCAATTTCTGCAAATTGTAGTGATTAACTAATAGTCTAGCACTAATAATTTCTTAGTGATTTCCTGCTCATCCCTTGTTTAGATTTCTTATATAGCTGTGTGTATATGCTACTTTATGAGGGGTGTCACTCGGTAGCAACCTTCTGTTTTCAACAGAAGGGTATAGTTGTGTATGATACTATGATGTACATCACCCTTCCCACTTATCATGCCGTAATTATGTTCTTGTTGTTGGTTAGCTTTTCTGAGTTGATCACATAACTAATCTGCTCTGTTCTTTTTGTTTGGTTTCCAAATGATTCAGCGTTATGTAGCACTTAAAGTACAAAAGAGTGCGCAGCATTATACTGAGGCTGCAATGGATGAGATAACAATATTGAAACAGATTGCGGATGGAGACCCTGCGGATAAGAAGTGTGTTGTGAAGCTTTTGGACCATTTTAAACATTCTGGTCCTAATGGGCAGCATGTCTGCATGGTCTTCGAGTATTTGGGTGATAACCTTTTGACATTAATAAAGTACTCGGACTATCATGGGATGCCTTTAGTAAAAGTGAAGGAGATATGTTATCATATTCTAGTTGGCTTGGATTATTTGCATAAGCAGTTGTCAATTATACACACCGATCTAAAGCCTGAGAACATTTTGCTATTGTCAATGATAGACCCGGGTAAAGACACAAGAAAGTCTGACGCTCCCCTTATTCTTCCCAATAGTAAAGAAAAAATCTTATATGAGTCTGGGAGCAAAGATGCTAAAGTGTTGAATGGTGATCTGACAAAGAATCAGAAGAAGAAGATTCGAAAGAAGGCTAAACGTGCTGCCCAGGAGTGTGCTGGAAAGGAGTCTTTTGCTGAATCTGAGCAAGACACGGAAGCATCAGGTGGAGTATCGTTTTCATCATAGTAAAAAGTTAAAAATTGTGTGGAACTCCAAGTGAATGTTTCTAACATTGTGAATAGATCATCAGATGTTGATGGTGTGAAGGGAACTAGCGGGGGAAGTTCAGTTCATAAAAGAGGTAGCCGTTCTGCAAGGCGAAAATTGTTGGAGTCTGTGGAACTCAAGTGCAAACTGGTTGATTTTGGAAATGCTTGTTGGACTTACAAGCAGTTCACAAACGATATTCAAACAAGACAATATAGGTGCCCCGAAGTGATTCTTGGATCAAAATATTCTACCTCTGCTGACATGTGGTCCTTTGCTTGCATTTGTTTTGAGCTGGCCACTGGCGATGTTCTGTTTGATCCTCATAATGGTGACAATTACGATAGGGACGAGGTATGTTTTTTTGTGTTTTATGGCTTGCTAGATAAATCTTGCGATAAGTGTCATTTTATATATTATTTTAGATTGACGTGGAAGACACATTGGTGAGCAAGCAAGGTTACAAGATCCCTCAAAAATTCCAGCAAATTCCGAACCGATTTCTAAGTATTCCGTATCCGTATAACGACATATCAAGTTTTTTGTTTAAAATATTCTTATTAGAGCATAAAGAGTGCTTATAATATGTGTATTACGTATTCGTATCGGGGTGTAATAAGTTAGGCAACCAAGGTCAGCAGGCAGGTTTTTATTGCTCAAGTATTAGTGCATTAATTCAGTGGGGTATCCTGATTAGTTCTTGTATGGGAATAAATTTAGGTGCAGGTTGTCATATGTTGCCAGAAACATTTCTCCAACCTCTCTAAAAAAAGGTGGTCTGAGAAACAAAAGAAGGAACTATAGAGAAAAAAACTAATCATTAAAGAGAGTTAGAGACTCTTATTGATCAGTAGCTTCTTAGCAATGTATGTATGTGGGTTTAAACACTTTCGATTACTCTTGTGCTTCTCACTTAATATTATTCATTGTTTTTGGTTGCTTGCACTCAAGCTCATGAATTTTGTAATAAATAGGTTTTCAATTTCTTGTCTCCTATACGTCTTGCCTTGTTTATTCTACACTTACTTTCCCTTCTATTACTTCATTCTCCCTTTAAATGACCCCTGCATTTCTTTCTCCTGGCTGAATTTATAAACATAATCATGCTTGCTTGATTTCTGTGTGATCAAATCTTCTGTATCTTCAAGACACCCTTAAGCATTCCAGTTTAGTACTGCTTTCTAGTAGTGATTAAGGCTCTCTTTAGGTGGATGACTCCAGCCTCTAGCCTCCAATTAATCCACTTGTTTTACACAACGAAAAAGGGAGTTATCTTGTATCCAATTAAGGGAAGATGATGATTGATATAGTATCTAATAATATTTCAAGATTTTATTTCGTACCATACTCATTTTCCATTATTCCATTCTCCTTGTTTTTATTCAAGGAAGGCTTTGCTTAAAGAAAGAGGCGAGGGATAGAGCCTAGAGGCCATTCATATAGACAGTTTGAACTACCTCACTTATGTGGTGGAGTCTAAAGATAACTTACTAATGATTGTCTCTCTCTCTTAACCCGGAAATGCTATTAGTTAAAGGGGTGGGTTTGCCAACTAGCAAATGGGTGCATATTATGTGCATGGCATTAAATTACGGTACTGGTTGTCGCTGGCATTTATGGTAACAAATTGTGATAGCATACTGTCATGCAGTCACGCTTACAAAGTCGGTGCTTTCCAATTTGTAATTTAATTGGCCATATTAGTCAGCCAAGTACTGACCTTATTTGTAAATATTGGCATATTGGCTGTGAAGGCCAAATTTAGGTATCTCTGAAACGTCCTTAGCCTATCGGAAATTATTGACCCATTAAATTAGAAAACCCATTTATCTATCAGCTAAATATTTTGTATCCACCAATATCTTACACATTACACCTTGGCCATTGGTTATGCGAACATGCAAATTTCTTTTCCATCATAACATTGTATAATACTGTACAGTTGCTTCTTTCATTTTTAATTAAGCTTTTATCTAACCTTGACACCTGCCCTGCACATGATTTTTTTCCCTTTTTTAATCTTTTGTATTTTGTCTGATTATTCAAGTTAGCCGATCCGAGTGTCGTCGGATATTCACTGCCACTCCCAAGCCTGGATAATGGAAGAGTGTTGTGGTAGGTTTGTGATAAGTTTATGTCGCCCGAAGCGATGCACCACGTCTATGCTTGGAGGTGGTGTCAAATAGGTTAAGCGCAGCGCTGCATCTCCTAATCTTAGGTGTAGTGGCAAATTTGTCATCGATGCTAGGCCATTTTCCAGCGATGTGCCACCCCAGCAAGTGGCAGTGGTGTCAAATGGCGTCAAATGAGCAACTGCATTCAGGACGTGTGCGGGTTTAGAGGTTGTCTGACTCTAATTGTAATAGGGTGCGGTTTGGGACTTGTAACATTGGATCTTTTAATGGGGAGATCAGTAGATGTTATAAAAAGGCGAAGGACTGAGACTAACTTTGAGAATTAGCTCCTTTGGGGTTACAAACTTTGGTTTACGAGAAAGGTTAGAGGTAAGGATGGTGTAGGGATAATTGTTGATAGGGAGTTAATTGAAGATGTAGTCGAGGTATCAAGGAAGAGTGACAAGATTATGGGTATAAAGCTTTTGGTAGGGGGTGAGGTAGTAACAGTTATTATGTGCCACGTGTGGGGGTTGGATGCTACTATCAAACACTAATTTTGGGATGATCTAGAGGAGGTTGTTCGAGGTGTTCCTAGTAGTGAGAAATTAATAATAGTGGCAATTTGAACGGTCATGTGGGTTCTAGTGTGTTGGTTTTGAGAGTGTTCATGGAGGTTTTGGTCTTTGGGAGAGGGGAGAGGGGAAAGGAATGAAGTAGGAAGTGGTATATTAGATTGTGCGTTAGCTTGTGATTTAGGTGTAATCTCACACTCGCTCTCATTTAGTGACTTACAGAAGTGCGGGTAATACAAGTCAAATATTCTAGTTTTGGTTATAAATTCATGGAGAAAGAGCTGTATGGATTGCAAGGTGATACTCGATTAGGCTTGTACCATTATATGCACCATTATATTATATGGTACTGAGTATGGGCATGTACAAAACATGAGGGTAGCTGAAATACATATGCTTCGCCAGATGTGTGGCCACACAAGACATGATAGGTTAAGGAACGAGGTGGTAGGAGATAAAATAGGTGTTGCATCAATTGAGGGTAAAATGAGGGAAAAGCGTTTGAGGTGGTTCGCCATGTGCGATTTAGAGAATCGAGGCAGCGGCTAGGATGATTGAGAAATGGGAAACGATAATACTGTTAGACTGAAACATACATTGATGAAAGTGATTTTAAGCTATATGGATGTTTTGGGGATAAGTGAGAAAACTGAGAATATGGTGATAGAGAGGGCAATATGGAAAGGAAAGAATTTATGTTGAAGATGTAGTTTGAGTTTTGATTTTTCTTTTCACAATTTTCTTACCTAGCTTTATTTTTACAAGGTGCTTATTTTTACAACGTAGTTTGCGTTTTGACCTTATTGGTGGATTCAAGCCTAAACAGATTAGATTGATGACGTTGGATGACTCCATATCATGTTGGGATTAAGTCTTTGTTGCTGTTGTTGCATCAAGTTAGCCGACCCATTAATTGAGGCTTTGTTGTCATTTTGGTATTTTGATTTTTTTGTCACAAGTCCAAAAAAGAATGGGTGTGACTTGTGAGAGCGGCTGAGTCACACTCATTGGAGAAGTAGTTGACTTCATAAGTCAAAGGAGGTTGTGTCCTAAAACTATTTGGCTACAGGAGGCAATTTAGCAATCCACTCACATCTAAAGTCCTACGGAAATTAGGCTGAGAGTGGTATTCAGTAGAGATGAGGCCCTACTCCAGCTATGAAAATAGCCCAGGTCAAATATCAAATTTAAGTCAAAGAGATGAAGTTTGATACTTCTTATGTGTAATCAGGGTTCATCCTTGAGCCAATTGGTTATGGAGTAGATCCTTGATTTATCAGGTCTCGTATGTCTGTAAATCACTTCCACATATTTTGCTATCAGGTCTAAGTTATTATAGTAGTCCCTATAAGTTTTATTTCTCAGGTGGCAAGGTAGTCTGTAGCCATTTGCCTATTAGAGGAGACAGGAATGATAAATAATTAGGAAGAGAAGGATTTTAAGAAACGTAACATGTGAAGAATGATGAGATGTGGATTTACCAATTGGATTTATATTTTGGGAATGATTGAACTTCGAAAAAAATAATGTTAGGAATGGCCCAAAGTGCTATAGTGAGATCTCGTATATTATATTATAGCAAACAGAAATGACATAATGGACAGAGCTCGGTTATCTTTCTTGCATCTTTTTTGTATTGAGTGCTTTTCTTTTCCATGATAACTATGCTCTCTATTTCATCTCTCCATTTCTTGTTGTGGTTCAAGTTGGACCCTTAGATTACACCTATTATTAATTGTGTTCTGTAAATCTGAGAAATGGACTATTTATGTCGTCCAAGGAAACAAAGAGGATCCCCGTTCATCCTGTTATTCATTCTATTTGCTTTGTTGGTTCATTTTTTTTCAGTTGCCATTTCTCAGCTGTTTGACTGGCTTGGCGGCTGTTGTGATCTACAGTAATAATGGCTTTGTTTCTGATTGTCATCTATTCTTCTTCATCTTCTCCTTCTTGAGCAGTGTACCATTGATCGGCAGAGTTACATGTTAGCTTTTTGACAAATATTATTTCTAGGTGGAGGTATATTTCTAATTTGTTTCTTACAGGATCATTTGGCGTTAATGATGGAGCTTTTGGGGATGATGCCACGCAAGGTAAGAAGATACTTAATCTCATTTAAAAGAATTTTTCATGCCTAGTTATTTGAGGCGTTGACTGGTGTATGAATTTGTCATAAATCAATCCCAGATTGCATTAGGTGGACGTTATTCAAGGGACTTCTTCAACAGATATGGAGACTTGAGACATATCCGTCGTTTGCGTTTCTGGCCATTGAACAAGGTTCTTGTGGAGAAATATGAATTCAATGAACAAGATGCGAATGAATTGGCTGAATTTCTAGTGCCGATACTTGATTTTGTCCCTGAAAAGAGGCCCACTGCCGGCCAGTGCCTTTCTCATCCATGGATTGCTATGGGCCCACACCGTCTTGTTCCTGCTCCTGTCCCTGCCCCATTACCTCAGCCAGCAGATGTTGCTGCTAGTGAGAGAAAAAGGAGAGAGAAAGATGAGAGAGAAGAAATGGAGAAAGGAATGGGTAGCATTGCTATCAGTGCTGACTCGAAGTCTGCCAATCAAGCTATATCTTCTCCCAAACCTTTGAAAACGGCTTTAACTAGCTCCTCCAACCCCAAGTAGGTGACTGCTTTCGTCATGTACTCAAGTTTTCTGATATTTAACCCTGAACTTTCTTCATCCCTTCCCAAGTTGTGTCTAATTATAGACGCGACATTGTTTTTGTGGGTGGTATGGGGCGGATGCATTCTTTCGTCATGAATAGAGAAACATTGACTTGAGTTCCAAGCTCTACAAGTCCCGCAAGGATCCTGAACTCTGCAACTCCACAGGCACTTGATTGAGTCCCAATTGTACAATCATGTCTAGTGTGTGCACAAATGCCCTATTTTTAAGACTGTCGATTGTGAAAAGAATCCATGTAAAATATTACGATTAATGACCTTCATTCATTTTATTATCTTTTGGTACGAAGGAAATTATCACGACTCTTTATAATGCTGATAAGTTTTGAACCCAGTTCTGAATATCACCCTTAAAAACTTGAGTGTCTATAAATGAAGACGTTTACTTATGCTGAAATCGTAAATATGAATATACCCTTTGATAACATTAGCGGCAATATTCTAGCCGGCATTTGCTATATTGAGTGCTCGTTGTTTACTTGTGGAAATTGTAGTTGGTACGAGTGCTGGGATGTTGTACGATTTTATGCAAAAATGCAAAATAGAGGAATCATAGTTGGTATGGCCTGAATTGACATTTGGTTCGGTTCGGTTCGGTTCGGTTGCTGTCATCATCCTTCAACAAACATGATTGTTAGTATAAAGGTCCACAACTTCACCGAACCTTCAATTTGAGCAAACTTTTATAATCACTCATCCAAATTGATTGAAGCGCCAGATCATTAGCGGTCTATGTAATGCGCAACCAGACATGTCCAAGCGGAGCAAACCGCCATCCTGGTTGAGCACTTACTTGGACGAGGTCAAAACTGAGTTTATCGTAAATGTTGTCATTTTACCAATCATTTGTTTAAAAAATTTATGAGTATTTGACCAAGACGTAAATAATAATTGGGACGGAGGAAATATAATTCAAAGTCATTGCAAGGTGGGATATGCTCTTGACCAGGCCGTCTTTCTGTGTAAATAGGGAAATGCTCTTTCACTGCTGACGGATTCCAACTTCCAAACCCAGTTTTGAGCATTACAATTTACGACTGTGGGTATACAAAACGATAAATTTCAGAATGAGACAAATCCGTGTAGTTCCCATAAAACAAGAACACGGATCACCAATTCACCATAATCACGGTTTAGCGACAATGAAGTATCTGTTTACATAATCTTGAACAAACAATCCACCAAAAATGAACAATGATACGGATTACGGAGTTCCGAGTACTATGCTACTTACAACTGACCTTAAAACTATACCAATGGTGTTGGCCAGAAGCTAACACTAATATCAACAAGAATACACTTTCTTGTTTATTTATTTTTCCATGAAACAATAACCTTGTGTTGGTCAACAAGTTATTGACCAGCACGGAGCATTTCAGAATGTTTTAGTTCGGAGGCGGATATTTCAGAAACTTGACAATAGTATTACTATTGAACTCTTGGTCTTTGATGAAAAATCAAGAATTGTAAACTTTTGTCTTGTCGTAGGGATCAGGATTCAGGGTCATTGATTTGTACAGAAGTCCAGAAAACCCATGAACTCGTGACTCTGTATCATTTGAATGCTCTTCTCAATCCCAACCACACCTAACAGAACAAATCAGCAGAACTAACTTGTGAGTTGTTGAATAACAGGGACGGATGCATGTCGTAGCATCCAAAATCCTTGGTCATTTTTATTTTTTGCATAATGCCCATTTTAGGGTAAAAAAAAAAAGGAAGGATTGTGATAATTTTATTAATTAGTGAAGTGACGCGTGTATTCAAAAATAACGTGTACTTACCCATCGTTAAAGCACTGGCAAAGATGACGGCAGAGAGGATGAAAACAATGATAGAAGCTCTTTTCAGAAATGCAACTAGTTTCCTAACAAAGTATTGTCCCCAGAAACCAGCAAGAAGTGAAACTGACATCAGGTACACGGCTGCATCAAAATACAAACATATAGTTAGCATAGACAAATTTCCCAAAACGCCAAAACAATGCATAATGTGTATAACGACAATTGAAGCGTTACATTACTCAGTAATACCAAACCAAAAAATAACGCTACTGATCTAAGGATTCCCCTAGATGGCTATAATGGTTGGGTAAGGGAATTGGATGTATGCAACTTTACCTTTGTATTAACACGCAAGAACTTGCATGCAAAAGACCCAAATAAAAATCCCGTTGAAAATTATATCAAGTGACTATTACTTCTTACTACGGATTTCACAGTAAAGAATATAACTCCTTTATCGACTCATTTTACTTCATTCCATCACAACTTATACTCTGATCAAACCATAGTGACTAGAGAGTCTTTTGCTCCATCGGTTATATAACGCTGGCCACAAATATTTTGTACTAATCCTAAAAATATCAATGATTTGAGTATCGCCGGCTGTTTTGCAAGGACTGTCATGGGCGACATGCAGCCCACAACCGAAGTATTGAAGTAACATAAGTGGAGCTGTTTCCATCCATCTACTTAATCATCTGGCAAGATTACAAACGCAATTGGCAAATGTCGCACCTAATATTTCAAATCAGTGGCATTTTCTTCGCCATGAAAGTAAATTAGGTGATTCATAAATTTCGTGGTCCAAATACACAACTTATTCATTGGTGAAAATATGCAGTGGAGATTAAAACAGGACCTACCGTGAGGTATTGGGAACCTTCCGAGAAAGTAGAATTCCACCACAGACAACGACGATGAGAACAACATAACAAAAGTTGCTGTCGCACTGGCAACCTGCCACGGTACAAATATTGAGTAGGTGCTATACTGAAAGAACAAAATAAAATTCGCATCGTTGCCTGATAAAATTTAATTAGCCACTGACATGTGTAATTAGTAAATAATAACTCTAAATTTTTAGTAGTCTTAGGACAATGATGAAATGACCAATTGTTACCTGAGGAATTACACCAATCTCAAGTAGAAGCGGGCCGAGTATGAATCCACCACCGGATCCCAAAAGCCCGCCAACAGTGCCTCCAAGAAGACCGCAAAGTGCACAAAATGAAATGGTGATAGGAGTAAACTCAATTGAAGCCCCACAAACTGACTCTGGGTTCCCACATATCTTTCTCTTCCGCCCCTCTTTGCACAACTTTATTGCCTCGAACCCAAACAGTCCAAAAGCTACTGGAAACTAGACGAACAAAGATAAAATGAAGCGCAAAGTCAGTAACATTTTTCTACAACTAGCCGTCACGTTTTTCCGATATATTCCAATCATATTATTAGGAATGGGCAAATAAGGACAAAGGGCACATGCTACTCAAATGTATACTTCACTAGTTACCTGAACAAGATTAAGCACCCAATACCATGTGCTGCAGGCTGAAGCATTATTCTGTAGACATTGTCACATGTCATTAGCTATCCAATAATCCAAAATACCCATTGTAATAGAATTGTCGATTTCGATCATAAATTCATTTCAAATACAATCATATGTACATTGTACACCGACATTGCTATCGCAATCTGTTCAGATAGTACGTAAAACGCATTAACATTTTAAAACTTGGTTCAAAATGCAACAGCGGGATATTTACTATGCGCTTTACGTAAATGGGGAAATGCAGGTTACCTTGAGAACTTGAACAAGAACAAAAACAATCCACACTATGACCATCAGCAGCAACTTTTTCCAGTTAAGGTTAGAGCAAATAATTTCCTGTACGTATTAGAATTGCAGTTAAAATCGGCAACAAAAAAAATTGCATGCTTAAGTACAAACAATAACAATCATCCTACTAACGTCGCTAGAAGTGGGAATTATGGATGTTCAAAGTACATTATGAATACAAATGCAATGAAACGAAGCATAGTTTGGTGAGATACTAACAATCGCAGTTTTCTCTTCTTTAGGATTCAAAGGCTCGTAGTCTGTGTCTATAAGAACTGCAATTGATCGAACAAATAAAGAAGAACAGGTTAAGTCAAGATTAACGATCAACGGTTAATAATGGATCTTCTAGTGTATTTATTAATTGCTTACGTTCGCCACGGGAGTTAGCAAAAGTTCCTTTTTGCTTTTCCAGCTCTTTCTGCAAAGTACAACAAACGAATCACTAAAGAGAAAGAGTCAAAACATAATGGTACTTAATTGACTATAAACTAATCACAATTAGCCTGCTGGAACCAACATAATTACCTTCAAAATTGTCTCTTCCTTCCACATCATAATCCCTCTACTGAATGACCTGGATGACGTGCCTGAAAAGCGCAATTAGGATTATACAAGTAATCTCTCAAGATGCTGACTACCAACTAGGCATAATTATCACCGTTACCAATAAACTACTTCGTACGTGTTAACATTTCAATTTTCAATTGTAGACACCAGAGACCCAAGAAGTCTTGGCCCTAGTGGTTTAACATTAACGGTATTAAGACCCTGATCGTTTAGACTGAAACTTTTTGAATTGAAATGAACTATACCGGACTTTATTGGACATGAATTGGACTAATTGGACGGTTGGACCTGACCTGCACCTTATAGAACCTAACCTAAACTACCCCGAATAGAATTGAATGTATAGGGCTCGAACAGGACTGAAATTCAGTAAGACATGAGACATGGTACCAAATGTTGAAAGCTAGTAAACCAACCTACGAAAAGAATAATGATGAGAATAGTGATGAGCCAATAAGGAAAGACAACCGAAAGAGCAACTCCAAGGGTGATGCCAAGCATAAGCATGGGCTGAAATAAGAGAGCCAAATCATAGTCCAAAATCGGCACATCCTTTGTTGGGTGTTGCACTCTTAGATTATACCATACTGAAGCTGCTGATGCTGCCATTATCATACCTACCCAACAACCATATTTCGGATCCAACATAACATATTCATCATAATCATGCAATTCAACATTCAAACTTACCAAAGTTTTGATTTTTGTTTAAATTAATCAACGGATTTTCTAACGTGTTCCCAAGGATATGCATCAGGAACCCAAATTTTTCTCGTGATAACCATAAGACAATTGGGTTCTTAATGTGAGTTAGTACATACGTTAGAAAGTCCGATATAACAGATAAAATAATGATTAAGAAGTTACATTTAGAGATAGCAGCAGCAGATTTGGTATCAAAGCCAACAATCAAATTAAGCATAGGAACAAAAATGCCACCACCACCAACACCACCAACTGTCCCAAATGCTGATCCTAAGAACCCAATTATTGTTGCCACTGCAATTCTCCATCCAAATTCTAATTTCTGTAATAAACCCACATCAAATTAACACTGATATCTATGTTTTCAACATAAATTACAAATAGGAACAGCAACAATTACCCTTGTGTTAGAAAGGGTAAAGAGACTGTTTCCGAATAACATAAACTACCCATGCAAAAGGGGGAGAAAAAAAAAAGAGGAAAAAATAAGTAGACATACAGGCCAAACTTTGCGGTTATTTGAGAGACTGGAATTGAGCAAGGAAGTAGTATCATTTGCAAGGTTTTGCTGGTATTGTGTTACAAAAATAACAGAGAGAATTGCAAGAGTTGAAGATGATAATAGATATAAAACCAAGCTTTTTGTTGCCATGGCTATGTTATTGCAGACTGTAGTCAAGGTTTTGTAAATGAAGAAACAAAACTTGTTTTTTAACTGTTGATGTAGAAGCACAGGTGTAATTATGGATATAAATCAGGTGGGGATTATTCGATTTATGGAAGGTAAGGTTTCAATTTGTAACCATTTTTGTTTTGGACGGGAATTCGTACGTTTCTTGTGGATTTAGGATAGGGCACGAATCCGATAATTACTTCATTTTATTAGTTCGGATTATATATCCATATTCGAGATTTTGTAACTAATTTTCGTACGTGATGTCGTGATTATCGAAGTCTTAAAAGTTTTGGGGATCGGATCAAATTAGGTCTTATATTTTCAATTGAATTTTAGAGTGAATATCTATTGGTTCGGATATTCAGATTTTTTTCTTAGTCGGATAATGGGTGTAATACCTCATTGTTAGTATACAATGTACCAAAATAGGAACGGAATTACTTTTTCACATACGAACTTTACTTTTTCACATACATTTTTCCATTAATTTTCCATCTCTTATCCTTTTTACCTAAAGCCAAACCTAATCGAATTACTCTAGAAAAATTAAATAATGAATTCTAATCCACAAATTAATGAAGGTATAGCACAACATATTCGATGAAGCTCATATGACGGTGACGGTCGGGCATCAGTTTTTCCCCTTTTGGGTTTAATTAAAAATAGATGTTTGCGTCAGCGTTAATCTCTTGTCTTTTCATAGTAAACTTCGACGTTTTACATGGTTGGAGGAATAATAACTAGTGTGGAAAATTACGTAATTTGTATTGAGGATTTTGTCGTTTCTTTCGTTTATGTAAAAGTGATTGGAAATTTCTGCTCAATTTGGTGAAGGTGGTCGTGGTGGTCGACTGCTATTTTGGGGAGGGTGGCCAGCCAAAAAGATGGTGGTAACCGGTGGGACAGTAAATCGGTGGAAGGTGGATGGGGAGAGAGATGGGGTAATTTTGTTAGCGTGGACATGATAGAAAAAGTGACAAGGGTAATATTGTAAAAAACGTATGTGAAAGAGTAAAATTCGTATGTGAAAAAGCACGTCCCAATAGGAAATAATATATTGAGTGGTGTTTTCCGAGGAAGGTATAAAGCTACTCCGAAAAAATTAATAATTTTGTTTGACACGACATTTTAAGTAGTTTATTTTATCCAAATAAACTACCTGAAATAAAATGTATCTAGTATAATATCTTTCAAAACATATTATTCCTCATGGTATCAGAGCTAGTGTGACCGAAGGTCACGGGTTCGAATCCTGGCAACCTCAAAACCCCTCGAAAACTCACGAAGTGGAAACCCAGCACACGGTACGGGGGAGCCTGTGCAAACTAACCACTCTTCAAGCCCAATGGGCATTCGAGTGAGGGAGCGTATTAGGAATATTAATAATAGTTGGGCCTCAACCATGACCTTAAGGTTTTGGTTGAGACGGTTCATCTATCAAGTTATCTTCCATTTTTTTTACCTTTTTAATGTACAATATTAAAAATTATGATTTCCTTTTACATCATTTCAGATTTCACCAAAAATTAGCTATCTTTTCACCTAGTTCTCCTAACATTTTTTATATAATCAATTACCTTATGAACTAATTTTCAATTATCTTTTTAGATTTCAGTTAGCTTTTTAGTTCTAATTTTACCAAACACATTCTTAAGCTTATCTACTTAACTTATACTTTGTATTGTTGTAGCATTAACAAAAAAAAAGTACAATAACATTATCATTCTTTTTTCTTAATCAAATGAGCGAAAAAGTCACTAAAGAGGAAAGATTCGGACTTAAAATGATCAAATAATCCGAATCCACATGTCCGCTTTCCAAAGTGATATTTGAAACTTTTTAAGAGCGTGAATGTACCATACTATTGTACACATTTACTAATGATAAGTCCCGCTTTTTAATCTACTTAGATTATGCTTAGTGACTCTCCTTATCGATCTCAGTTACTTCCTCCATTCAAATACATTGTATATTTATACTTTATGCACAAATTTTAAAAATTTATTAAAATATGATTGAAAGTACAATGAGAAGTGTGTATGTTGTTTTTTTATTGTTTGTGGTGGAGTAATGGTGGGCCATTTGATGGCATTTTGTGCAAATAATTGATGTTCATAAGGATATTTTAGTAATTTTGTTGGCTTTATTAGGAAATGTGTAGTTTGGATATGAATGGATTAAAATGGACTAGGTGTAATTTGGATATGAATGGAGGAAGTATTTGTCAACTTTTATTTTTAGCAAAAAAAAAAAAACAAATTTAGAGAAGTATATCAATATATAACTATAATTATTGAATTAACAATTATGAACGATAAATTAAGCGTTAAAGGTATCATAAACGGAGATTGAACGGTCCTTGGTAAGTTGAAGGTCATATTGTAAAATAAGATGTTACCTAAGTGACAATGCTGCAGAGGAAGTAGAGAAATTTGAGTTGAACACGTCGATAACAACCCTATAACATTCTATACTCCTACTCTTTTTCATTGATTTATTTATTCAAAATCTTGTTTGCGATAGTTATATTCGTCGTAATCCTTTAACGGAATTACTTTTTCACATACGAACATTACTTTTTCACATACACTTTTTCATAAACTTTCCACATGATACCCTTATTCTAAACCTAATCAAACTAACTTTCATATATACCTTTTTTTTCTTAAAATCGAATTTAGTTTGTACTATAAACTTGAATAATCGATTACAATTCTCCAATTAGTGAATTAATTTTATTGTATAACACCGCTGAATTATTAGGGTTTGTCATTTAGTGAAATTAATTGTTTACTTGTTTATCAATTTTTATCAATGGCGTGGACTGGTACTTTTGGGTGCGGACGGTGCTTTTAAATGGTGTGCAGTGATTAGTGGGTGCTGTATGAGGGTGGTATGTGAGGGTGGTGGCGTGGTGCGTAAGGTTCGTCCGTGTGGTTGCTGGGTTAACATATATATTTGAAGAAATTGAAGAACGGCAGTAAGTACAAATATATGAAGCACTTCATCAATTGACAAAGAGGGTACTGTAACAATTATCCAAGCAAGTCAAGTAAATCCCGAATCATCCGTGCACCTTCCGGATTAAGCTGTGAGATTGAGTTCTACTCCTACAGACAGACAGATTGGCGCCCTCTGATCCAAATTGCTCATAACAAATTCGATTTTAGCATTAATTGCTCATATCGGCCAAATTTAACTCCTTATTGATTACTAACGGAATTGAACAAATATTCACTTTGTCATAATTCGTAAATCTCGTTCAAACTTAAAGATGAATGATCAAATTATTGCAGGGTGGCCGGAGCAAGGAAAGTGTGTTGAACGAAAGTGGTGTTATTGGTGAAGGGAGATGAGGAAAGGGAGAAAATAATTAATTGGGGAGAAAACCAAAAAATAACAAGGGTAAAAGTGTAAAAGACGTATGTGAAATAGTAAAATCCGTATGTGAAAAAGCACGTCCCTTTTTTAATGAGTCAGTCTTTCTTACAACGGATATATCCGTCGTAAGTTTGTAACGGGTAAAATTCTTCCACTTGTGTATATGAGATAAAACATTAAACATCTCAAATAACTTGTCTTTTTCTACTTAAGTGGATAATATTTGACACTTCGTAAATTTGCGACGAATATGTCCTCACAAATGAGAATTTGTGTTTTTTAATAAGTTATATTTTCTGACTTGGATAAATAAGACAAATTATACAAAATTCTAAATAGCTTATATTTTCCTACCCGAGTGTTTAATACTTAACCCGTTAATTTGAGTTACAGCGGACGGGGTATTGACGTCACAAAAGTGAATTTTGATTTGTGTTTATTCAATTGGCCACCTTATAATAATATCAATATTATCTAGTAAAAATGCAATAATAATAGAGGTATCCATGACGTTGTAATTAGGACAAAAATGACACAACATTCTTGTATTATACTTCAAAAATGTGACATCCAATTCTGATGCATGCATCATCCATTTTTTACTATTTTGACTACTTTCGGTTCTTTCTATGTAGCTCCTTAGCTATGGATTCTTTCCATTTTTTCAATGAAGACAAGGTAAAAAAAAAGGCATGAAATCTTGCAAGGCTCGGGAGTTGAGCCTGAGAAATCGAGCAATTAGTCTTATAAAACGAAAACGATTTTAACTTAAAATATCTTACAAGCTTCTTTTATTTTCATCTCTATTAATTTAATCGAGTGAGAGAGTCGTGTTAAGTTAAAACAACCTTTAATAAGAATTGGTGATACATTCACTCAACATCAAGTAGCAAGTGGGTTAAATGGAGTCCATTAAACTAAGTTGAACTCAGTGTAGAGGTGCTAACTAATACTTCTATATGGATAGAGTGTAACCTTTGAGGAAGCAACACTAATAACTAATTAGTGATTACCAAACAACTCAACACTAATTACTGATTAACAATCAATAATATTCAGATGTTTAGCTGACTTTTAATTAAGTAATACTATTTCTAGAGTCTATCCCTCAAACTTGAATCGCTAACGACTTAACTTGTGTATTACGCGTTGTTAAGTAAGACCTGACATAATTCATAAACGTTAAAATACTATATTAAACTTTTAGGGTTACAAGTTACAACTTAGAACGGCTCGTGGATTCTATGGTGATACAGGGTAATGGAGATGAGGATGAAGACGAAGAGAGACGTAGTGAATGTGATTAAAAAGAAGCAGAAGCAGAAGGCATACTTCTATTCGAATTGGATTCTCCGTATCTTTTAGGAAATGGAGTCTAATTCCTCTCCCGAATCCATTGAATAATAATTCTCTTCAATCTCCATTTTTTCTTTATTTATATGCATAAATCTAAAACCGTTAGATATTGTTAGAATGCGATCTCAATCATAAAAAGAAAATAAACTCTTCATTTCTTTGTAGAGAATGGATAGATCTCCCCTCCTTCTGTTCAGTCGTCGGACAGACGTCGGTACATGTACAGGATTAGTAGTTACTCTAGTGGACCAGTCACTCTATGGTCCAATGTTCTATCTTGACCTCCTCGTATTCCTCTTTTGCCTGTATTCACAGCCGGACAAGGGGCTACGAGTTGGGACCAATGAACTCAACACTACTTTATCTCTTTTAGCAATTCATTTCTCGTCTAGATAACATCATTTACCCCAAATGATGTCCAAATACCAAGGATACGTGACGGACACCTGCCCAAATCAAAGAAGAAAGTATGACACGACTTTATAGGCATCCGACACGTTTAGCCGTTTGTCCAGTGAGTGTCCGACATAGGACGACTGGACGACTAGTTAATAGGAATATCCGTGTTATCTAGGTTTTCTAGGCAAATATCTTGGAAGGACCATTTGAGTCATTCTAAAGATATTTTTCCCCGCTTGGGAGCGTGCATTCATGGATCTAAGGCGAGCAAATGTCGCTAGGGGATAATCTTATTCGACACTAATCCAGTCGTCGGTCGCTAGGGGATAATCTTATTCGACACTAATCCAGTTGTCGGTAGAACATCGATTGAAAAAAGTCACCCGTCTGCTCCCAATATTTGCTTCTGGAAAAAACTCATCAGAAACATACCTTCCTCCTGCCCTCATGGCTCATGCTGCAGAATTACAACTGCCTGAACAAGAGAGCTACATGTACACAACCTTATCTTTGTGTAATTCGACATCAACATGTAACAAGCGTGGGGAGTTTGATGATACATCGGTTTGCTTAATACCGTCATCTTGCTAAACCAAATCGTAGAGAACATGTCTATTAGAAACAGAAGGTAAACACATTGATGACCAAGAATGAAACAGTTTGCACAACAAAGTCAAAAACACTAATACTACTCCGTAAATAAATACTTTGGATAATAATGATAAAAGAATGCATACATAATTTACATGGTGAAAATGCCCCACATCAGTCAAACTCGGATACTCACAAACTCAAAACGAATCATCTGTGCAAAACCGATAATAAATTCTCTACATATTTGATAACTTGACGTATAAAAATAAAGCAAAACTCGACAAAGCTACTTACGTGAGATTACAGAGGACATACCTAACCAAACCCAAAAACCAACAGAGACCGCCATCCTCCCACACCGCATTTACAGTGTATGCAGCAGGACAAACCCGGCCTAGAAATTCCCTGAAACTAACCACTGGCAATATTCGGCGAAAGAGTCTCTTTTAACGCGGGTTTACACTAACATATTGTAAAGCACACCATTTACACAAATACCCCTAAAAGAGCCTTATAATAATTACCTTTTGGGGAGGATGAGGTAAATAACATGTGGTTTACGATGATGTCTTATGTACAACCACCTTACAGACGTATTTGTGATATTCGACATGAATGTTGATTTACGGCTACTTGAAAACCAGTCTTCTTGGAGATCTGAGATCACTAGGGATGATAGATACGGAATCTACACATAATCCACCTTTGGAATGAGTGCAATCAATTTGCTTCATAGAGAATCTAATTTCAAGTGAAGGTTCCGAGTCAGTGACAATAAATTCACCTACTTTGTAATCAATCCAACACCCACGTTTCAGGTTTCCTTTCATCTCATCTTGTTCCCCATCATCATCCAAACAGCAATCAGAAGTAGCGTGCTGATTATCAGAAGTAGTGAACTCAAATCGAACTGGTTTGATCTCCCACCCGTGTGTATGTTCAAAGTTGCTTACACGCCTTCCTAGTCTCTTAGAATACTTCCCCAAGTGTAGCCTAAATGAAAGTGTGTATATGTCAGGAGGAAAAGGGAATTTTACTGCTGCATCCACCTCAAACCACCATATTTGCTGCAAATAAGCCACAACTTGGAACCTAAAAAGAAGGGAAATCGTTGAAGACAACAACAACAACATCAGAGCCTTAGTCCCAAAAGAAATCGAAATCGTTGAAGACATTAAGATGAAAAGCAAAAATCATATAGAAATGATGGGGAGAATGACTAGATATGTACAAGCCTTGAAAGATACAAGAAGCAACCTATGCTACTTCAACTCAATTAGGGGCGTTTGTTTCGTGCATGGGTATGGTTTGAAAACAGGAATCATACATGGGTGGGTATGAGGTTGGAACTCCATACTCAATACATTGTGTTTGGTTCAATTGTAAGTGATATGAGTTTGAAACTAAGTTAGAGTTGAAATATGTAAAATTCAATACTTTAAATAATAATTTTAAGATATAAAATTATGAAAATAAAGATTTTATCAAATAATTATATAAAATGTTTCGTCTACAATATGTCTTAATATTTATTTTTCACAATTTTGTTTATTGTAGTTTGATACCCATGGGTATCAATCTCATACTCACCCCCTCCTTGGGTATGAGAAACCCAAACCTCATGGGTTTGAGGTATGGGTATGAAACCCTCAAATTTGCTAACCAAACACATGGTATGGTCATTCCAAACTCATTTGACTCATACCTTATACCTTTTATGTTTGAACCAAGCACCCCCTTAGTGAATCAAACATGGGTGAGTGTCCAAGTGTCAGATTCAACTATTTTACAGGAAAAACTCGTTTACTTTCCAAATAAAATATCCACTCTAAGCGTTGAGTTTCAAACACGGGCAGGGTCATATGAGAAAGAGATGGCTGACAGACAGAGAAACCAATATGATTTATTTTGGTGATGAGTTGTAATACCGCGGAATTATTATCAAAACTTTACAAGGAGACGCATGGGAACAAATGGCTCCACATGGACCACATGCCACATTTAAATATCTATTTTCAACACATGCACAATAAATTATGTGACTCATAAAATTCCTGACACTTTGTCAATTAACCTTACACTTCAGCTTGCCTCAACAACTAATCGAACATAAATGAATCTAAAATTTCCGGAGGCCCTAAGAGCAAGTGCAATGGATGGTTCTTATGTTTAGTTTGTTAATAAGAACTTTAAAAATAAAGTTCTTTCCATTGTGGATACCCTTGAGTTTATCAAAATAAGAACTAGGTTCTTAATTAAGAACCAAGTTCTTTGTTTATTTCAATAAATTAAAATATGTGATAGAGATAAGAAAAATTAATAGTGGATCCAAAGAACAAAATAAAAATTCTTCCATTAAAGGAAAAAGTTCTTAAACTTCAAAAATGGTGAAAAATAACTTGGCATTGGAACTTGGAAGAACTTTATTGGTAGGTACTAATACAAGAGAGGTGAATAGTAATGGGTAAACTTCATTTCTTCTGAAAAGCTACAATACTTCCAGCAAAGAATAGAGAGTATCAAACCACATCCGCTTACAAAGGAAGTAGAAGGAAAGACCAAGTTAACCAAGTTATTTTGACTTTTGACACATTAGTTTGCGATTCTATGATTATGACTTACGTCGTCAGTCATAAGTCATAACTGAATCCAAGAGAGCAATGCCGGTTTTACAATTCTACGTAACATTTTTAGAATCATCCATAAATCTAAAAAGACCAACAAATATAAAGAGTTAACAATCAAGTCAGCTGGGTTGGTTTCAAGCCAGGATAAGGGGGTCTACTAATATCGGGTTTACACATTGTCAGGTCAAGTCCAACCCTCCAAGTGAAATCAAGTTTGGGTCAGATTATTATTGGTCATTTAATCCCCAAAAAACTCATCATTTTCAATCCATTATCTATGTTTTCTAGGTCTTCCTTACCTTAGCAATCTTATTTGTTCACCAATTTTCGAGTTTCTTACTTGCGCCTCATAAGTTTCATCTCACATCGCCAAACCATCTTAAAAGGATTGTCATTCCTCTTATATTCAATAAACATAATTTCTACTTCCTCTCTTATCACCTCATTTCTCAACCAGTCCTTTCTTAGCATCCTGAAGTAACCAGTCCTACCCCATTTTTGTTTAAGATCCCAAAATCCAACAAATCAGAAATATACAGGGGAGATTTCCCACTGATACTGACTAGAACCTAGAACGTAATTGTATAGAATTCCAACATTTAAATGGTGAACTCCAAGTATGATTCTCAAAACAAGTTTCATACCATGTGATCCGAATTCCTAACTAAGTTCATCAACTAATCTTCTCATCAATTGAATTAACCCAACCAACAGTACAGCTCACAAGTAAATTCGGGGAAAAGGGTTCATAAAAAATCCCACACAGCATAACAAAAACAGTAAATAGAGTAAATATGGAAATTTACCTGGATTCTTCAGTAGGCATCCAGTTCCAGTACCTCTTATCTTCAATCCCAGTGATCGTCATTGCCCTTGCTGAAACCGATAAGCACACCCTCCCCGTAACTTTATCCACCCACACTTGCTGTTCAACAAACAAAACAACACACACATACACATGATTACAATCTCATTTCTCCTCCACCCTAACAAAACCAAATCAACCATTCAACACCGTAAACTAATGAACAGGCCAAATTCCCACAAACATTAAAAGCTATATAAAACCTATATAAATGATTTCTCAAATGAAACCAAAAAAAACCCTAGAATTTCACCATATTACGCAAAAAACAAAGAAACCCAAATTTCTCAATAGCATCTAGAAACCTAAAATGCCCAACTTTCTTCACATTTCCCACATATCAAACCCCCCAAAAAACTCTAGCTTACCCTCATATGCTTAAATCAAAAACCCTACTTTTCCCTATATACCCAAATTAAAATCTCCAATTCACCCACAAATGTCCAAATCAGAAACCATATCTTTCCCTCCAAATGCCCAATCAAAAACCCTAACTTTTCCCAAAATGCCCAAATCAAAAACCCTAACTTTCCTCCAAATGCCCAAATTAAAAACCTAAATCCCCCAAATGCCCAAATTAAAACCCTGATTCATCCCACCCATCAAAATCAAAGAAATCCAAAACAATCACATACTTCAAATGCCCAAATTTAAAACCCTAACTTCTCCCAGCTAACAAATAAAAACCCTAATTTGCACCAACCTTCAAAATCAAACAAACCCAAAAAACGAAATCCTTAAAAAAAAATTAAAAAAAGTTCCAAATAAAGAGGAAAATACCTTATTATCATGATCAAAGGAAAAGGATCTAGCAAGAAGGGCAAAAATGTGTTTCTTAGAAAGATCCTGAAAATCATCAAGAAGAAGAAACTGCAGAATCTGTCTATAATTCAATGGCAACTTAGTCTCCCAGACGGCATCCGAAGACGCAGCCCCACGAAACGCCCTATTAAGCCGCGCAAGATTACATATTTCTGGCGGCTTAAGATACATAAACACACAGGCTACACAGGCCTCCGGTATATCTCCTAAACCCGGTCCGCTTTCGATATTTCCGGCGCCGCCCTCTGATAAATTCGAGAGCGACGCTCCCATTTTGACCCACTAATTTTGATAATATGAAATGATTCTTCTTATTATTACTATACTTATAATTATAATGATAATTATGTAATGGTGATTGAGAGAATGATTAAGAGGGTTTTTGAGGAATTCATTTGGGGATTTTATGTGATTTTATTAGGAATTTTTGTCATTTGTTTTTGTAGGAAGAAAAAGGTTGGATTTTTGTTATGGAAGTGAGTTGGGAGTTTTGGAGGAAAGGGGGAAGAGGAGGAACCCAAGGAAGGAAGGGATGGAGTAGTTTGTTCATACACTAATTTTTTTTTTTTTGAGACACCAAGATTGTTGAAATAATAAGATGGATATTATTTCCACTCATAAAATATACAAATTCTCATCTGTAACGGCGGTATTCGTAATAAGTTTGTGACGTATACAGTTTTCTCTCACAAAATATGCATAAGAGGCGAGTGGAAAGCACATGAAGGTGGCCCCACCTTGTCCTCCCTCCCTTTTTGTGAGAAGTCACAAGCCTGCTGCATAAAATACCCATTTAGGGGGTGGGTGAGAAAGCACATGGATGTGACACCACCCATGTTATTTGCAATCATGAGAGGTCTTATTGTTTCATACAGAACTTGTGATCTGAAGCAAAACGGACGGTTGTTAATATTGTGTGGGGTATATTCTACAACATTAAACATTTACGCTATTGTGGATCAGGATTAGGGAATTCTTGATTCACTCCGTCTTTGCTGTGACGGTTACGGTCACCACTTGTGATCTCTCATAATTTTTTTAGTTGCCTTCTTACATGTACTACGTATAAGTTATCGTCACAAGTCCAACCGAGAATTTGTATTTTCAATTTGCCATTCTTAAGACGGGAATACATGATATTTTTGAGTTTCTTTTATACATTTTGTTTTTGATTTTTTTTTAACATATAGATCATAAAAATAGGATATATATCATCTCCTAGCCGCAAAAAAGGCTAGTTGATGAGCAATCCTATTCAGTTTTCTAGGGCAATGGCTAAGAGATACACAGTAAAAACATGATAAAACTATAAAAGTACTTCTATTTTAACAGCAATCCGTCGAAGGTACTGACCAAAACACCAACCCCGAGAGTTGTAAAACCAGATTGAGGCAATCTGAGGCTACATCAATATGTCTTATCCCAAAATCCAAAGCAGACTTAAGTGCCTCAAATAATGCCAACCCCTCTGCATGAAGAGGGTTCATAGCCCATAGAATGACTGAAACTTTGCGAAAAATAAACCCTTCAGCATCAAAGAAGACCCAGCCAGCAGCACCCTTGAAATTCTTTGTCCAAGCCGCATCAACCTTAATTCTACAACACACAAGACACTTCTGCATCCCTACAAGTTGGCGTGGGAAACTACCACGAATTAGATCGTAGTCCGCTAAGCAATCCGGAGAAAGAAAACTTTGTCTAAGAGTAGTATAGGCACTTTACTTCTTAGATGTCATAATGTCTAAACATCTTTGTAAATTTGATCCAGGAAAATCGAAAGATGCCCTTCAACACTACGGAAAACAAGAGAATTCCTAAAATTCCAAATAGCTCAGACTGTAGTAATAAAATAGCAGACCGCCTCGTCAGAAGGATCCACCTTTCGCAAATAGACTATCCAGTTAGGGATCCAATCATAATTAGGAATATGATCATCAAAACCCACACAAATCCCTAGTGGTGAGCTACTCCAAATCCTCTGTGCAATAGCACAATCCCGAAAACGATGAGGAAGAGATTCAATACATAAGGAGGAAGAACAGTGGCATATGCACGTATAAATCATTAACGAATTTTAAACTTAATACCAATATCACGTCTCAATGAAAATTTGCGTTAGTATGTGTTGTGTGGGGTCTTATAGAACATTGACTCAAATTTGGATAGGATTGGGAAAATATGACGATTATAAATCATTTTGGTGGTTAGAAAAATGATATGATATTATATTATATTGGTGTAACTTGTGTGTTCTTGTTATTTAAAGGGAGATTGGTATGGATTAGGAGGAATATAAATGAGTTGTAATTGGTTTAATTAAAGTTTTAGTTTAGTTTCAAGTTCTCAAGCTTCAGTTAAAATCACAATATTTAGAGAATCGGTTTCCCGATGAGTTATTCAATAGGTAGATTATACATCCGATATCATATCTCCAGTATTATAATTTTTGAGTATCGTAATAATATTTTCGAGTTTTATTTTAAAGTTTGAGTTTTACAATAAAGTTTTTAAATTCATTCACTTAAATATTAAACTAAAAAAATACAATAAAATTCAAAAACATTCTATATAAGTCAAGTTAAATTTGAATTTTTAAAAAATAAATTAAAATTTAACATTTTAATAAGCTCAAAAATACACATCCTTACAAACAAATAAAATGCAAGATAAAAAAGCTTTGAAAAACTATACTTAAGCACAAAAACAAAGAAATTCTAAGATAATACATATAATATATATTCCTTTTTTTCTAAGTTATTGAGACATTAAGTAAGTTTTGAGACAATAGTGCCATTACAAATAAGAATTTGTGTTGAGACATCAATATGTTTCGTATTCACTAACAAGATTGTTTCTTCCATTGAGCGCTGAATATGACAATCAGTCCACATGGTTTCCGTTAACATGACAATCAGTCTGTCCTAAGTCTGATCTACCGAAGTGTTTAGGAACCATTAGAATTTGGAATTGAAATTAATTCAATTTCCTTAACAAGCTAGTTAGATTTTGAGTCTCAAATAACTATCATATAATAGTCATTTCAATTATCATTTCAATTTCATCACTTCTCACATTTATTTTGTTATACAAATTTCATCGCGATATTTTTATTTATGATATTTTTTCCAAGCGCAAATATATTTCGCGACAATATATATTTTTTCGAAAAAAAAAATCCGATGACCGCAACGCCCAAGTACAATTCCAACTCCAATTCCATGGGTTTTCTAAACGCAATTTCAGAAAAGCTTTTGGAATTGAATTCAAACATTTTAGATTTCTACAATTGAAATCATTAAAATATAATCAATTCCGTGTTTTCAAACGCAACCTTAATATATTTGTAACAAAACTTAAATTATTTCTCCGACATTAACAGCTATTTCCATTCCTTCATCGGCAATGAGAAGATTGGTACCGTAATTATTGTGTTACAATCAAACACACTGCACAGAAAAAAGGGACTAATGACGGGTAGATTGGACAGTCAACAAATACACACATGCTGCACATAGTAGTATCAACCATTAGTTAGCGTTTCCGAAGTATACTCTTCTAATCAAAGCCCTGATTCAAAATATGAAAGCTGCATAAACAATAAAATCAAACTTGATAAATGCTACAGCTATAAATTCGAGATCATTTCACCCATGACTTCACATGGTCACAGAGTGACTTGCAGTATCTCAAAGAAACGGTCTTCCACAACATTTTGTGAGACCGTTTCATTTATCCCGGTGATGCATTTAAAACAATTCTCACAATTTTTTTATACAATACAGTCTCTCAGGAGACTAACGATTGCCAAGGATCACATGTTAACAACCAAAAATTCTGTCGTCATTTATGTCCTGTGTTTTGCCTGCCAAACGCTAACATATTCCCAAATAGCATCATATTCGATTAACTCAAAATATAGTAAAAGGCTGAAGATTTACGATCTAATCATCCAGCTCAATGATCTTGACCACAGAATCATCGCCAACCTTCTGACAAACGACGACTCGGTCATGTGATTTGATGATACCAAGAGCCTTCCCGTGCTCGAGAGCGACCTTCAATACGGATTCATTTGTTGCACTTGTTGAATCAGCCTGTATTATTTCAACAGCTTAGTTATTTCAATCAACCCCAGTCATTACAAACCTATAGGCTATAGACATCCTTAACTAAGTGAACTGAGAAAAGAATACTTGAGATTGAGGATGCAAACTTACAGGGTGTCTGGGATCAGCAAGCATGGGGAAGAGACCACGGACAATCAGTGACTGCCTGGCCTGATGATACAAGAGAAGATAAAAGGGTTCAAGAAAATGCAAACAGATTGCACAGGAAAACATAAATAAGTGAGAAATGAATGAATCAAATTAAGACCACAGCTCCAAGCCGACAACCAAAAGAGAGCAGTATATGGCAAAATAAGACTTCCTTAGTGGACAAAATGAACAAAAACAAGAGGCTGCTTTTAAACCAAAATGAAAATTGCGCATTTTTTTTTTTTTGATAAGGTAAGGAAACTAGGTTGATCCTCTTGGATATGACCAACCTATCTCATCCTTTCGAATGAGTAAGGTAAGTTGAAGCCACCGGCTTTCAACCCACCTCGAAAGAGTTGGACATGAATGTCCAACGGAAGCCATGAAGTCAGCAACTTTGTTGGCTTCACGGAAGCAATGTTTAATTATCACTTCATCGAAAAGATGAAGATCAAGTTTCACATCCTTGATAATACTAGAGATTTCCCACGGGATTTGCCAAGTGCTACGGAGGGAGTTGATAACACATAAATTATCACCCTCCACAATTAACTTAGAGATTCCTAGGTGTTTAGCGGCTAAAATACCTTCTTTTAAGGCGAGTGCTTCTGCGACAATAATACTATTAGATCTGCACTTTTTTGCACCTAGCAACACGACTTCACCATTATGATCTCTTATACAATATCCTAAAGCAGCTTTATTGCCATTTATTCTCGACCCGTCAAAATTTAGCTTTAAAAAACCATTTCTAGGTTTCTCCCACCAGATTTCCTTCTTACTAGAAGTGTTTCTAACACACTTTACTTTCTCAAGATTGTTAAGATCTTTATGTCTAGTTTCGTTCCAGGCCTTAATGCTATTATTACATAACGTAATAAGTTTGTTTATATTGAAATTAACGTTATTAAAGATAATATCATTTCTATAAAACCATGCATTCCACCAAATAAAAATGATCTTAACGAAATCATTTTGTGGAATTAAGTCTTTTAGATAATTAAGCTTCATTAGAAAATTTTGACTTGCAATATTATCATACTTTGTCAAAAAGTTATTGTAACTAGTAATGCTCATTTCTTGGATAATGGACCTGATCAAAGGACATTCGTAAAAGAAATGATCTTTATTTTCACTAGGATAGTTACACAAAATGCAATGAGGTGGGACATTAATATGACTTTTGAGAAGTCTATCTTTTGTTGGAAGACCGTCAACACATGCTTTCCAAAGAAAAAACTTCAATTTTGGTGGAATATTAAATTTCCAAACCCACTGAAAGTTACATTTGTCATGAGCGTGATCGAACAAACCTTCAATTGCATAGCATGACAACTATTTTCCAAAAAAAAAAAAGTGAAATAGTTTAGTGAGTCATTTGGCTTATGCATCACAATTCACAATCCAAAATCAATAGTTAGTCCGACACTCTATTTGATATATAAACAAATGTATCATTGTGGGCGGTGGCAATTCTGGACAAATATATCAAAAAAATGAACATGTTATAAATGTAGGGAAAGCATGAGAGTAAACATGGAAGAGGGTAACTGTAGGATATGGGTGTATTTGAGATTGAAGTAAAAATAGCGTTGCAACCGGGGGCAGGGATGCATATGAAATCTTTTAACTTTTATTTTTGTTTGAATCTCTACTTTGCTACTTTAATGTTTTCCATTCTTCTATTTCACACAGTTATTTGTTGATTGTTAAACACAAACAAATAACTACGGAAAATTGTTCCATTGTGAAAAAAATGTTAAACAAAGGAAATAACACTCCCAATGAATCCTCAGTTCCCCAATATAGAGAAAGTATCTTGGTTTATCTTTTTTATATCATGTTTTACTACACTATTCAAACTTCAAAGTGCTTGCAGATTCCTCTCTATTATTTAAATAGATCTTCTTTGGTACGACTACACAATGATAAATGTCAAAATAGGACCATTAATTTGAATGCCCCGTAAAATAAGTTGATTACTTTCTAACAGCAAACTTAACAATGTCGGATTGTAAGCACCATACCTCAAAGGCACCAGTAAAACTCCATTTTAGTTGGTTCGTCTTAAGACGGGGAATCACAACAGAGAGAACTGGCATTGTTGGCCTATATTTAGCAATTAATCTGCATAAACAAGCACCATAATAATGATTAGTTATATATTCCAGACAGAAATCGATAAACCATGCAGAAACTGGCCAATCTAATCAGGAGGATTTATATACAACAATGAATAATGTAGTGAATGACGTTTATTCAAGATAAGAACAAATGAACTTAATGCATGGAAATTTCTGGGTCCTTATTCACCTCTAGCTTTCAATTTATGGAGCTTACAGCGGACCGTTAATAGAGCAAAACAATGGTTCTTATAATTTTACTAGAAATACCTTGCAGCTCTTCCAGAGGAAGTAAAGCAGATGATAACGGATGCCTTCACCTTTAAGGCAGCCCGCACCTACAGATAGAGCGAAAGACCCAATATCAGATAAAGAATAAAAAAATTGCAGGACTTGTATACGAAAAGAAATACTAGAGTTTCCATGAAGAGCTTACAGCAGATGAAGCAATAGATTCCAAGTGAGACATTGGTTCACCCACAAACTTAACAGTTTTCTTGAAATATGCATCTTGATTAAGCACTTTCTCAGCCTGCACAGTCGAAAACTCAAAATCATTGTGCTTAAAAGAAAGACAGAAATATGACAGTTAAGTTGTTAAGGAAAAGTCTGTAATTTAACCAACCTCAAAGCAAATTCTATCAACAGTTTTGACAGTTTCAATAGGGTACAAGCCTCTGAATGTCTCAGCTCCAAGTAGAATTGCATCACTTCCTGCACCCCATATCCAACCATAGAAGGCGGTCAACATCAACATGAGTAAAGCAAAGCCAAAGTTCAAGCACCATTTTCTTAGACACACATAGATCAAAGACTACGATATATTGAAAGATAAAAATATCTGTATCAAAACAATAGGAAGCAAATATGCGAATGAAAGAGAAAAAAGGCAAGATAACAATGAATTTCTAACAGTGGCTCGAGGGTAACTGAGATCACTAACCATCCAACACAGCATTAGCAACATCAGTGGCCTCAGCACGAGTAGGCCTTAGGTTATTGGTCATGCTGTCAACCACACGAGTAACAACAGCTGGCTTGCCAACCATATTGCATCTATGTAAAGCTGCCTTTTGGAACAAAAACACCTTCAAAAGAAGCAGATAACAACTCGTCATAAATGAGCCACGAAATACATGCACTAAAGTACCAAACAATGCAAGGAATGCTTGTACTCCTCTGTAATGTCATAATGTTCCATATTCCTTTTTGGGAGTGAAGTGGGATGCTATGACATTTCAAAATTTCATCTCTTCATATTTGGCGAATTGCCTAATGAACACTATACAAATACAAAAATGGCATTAATAAACCTTACTTTCAATCTCATACCCAAATTAAAAATCAAACCACAACTAAAATAACCTCTCTCCTACAACCACCACCGTTTATATCCTCCTGATCTACAACCTTCTTGAGTTCTTTCCCCTCCCACCTACCACCTCTCTCCACCCCAACTAACAACTCAGCGTGCACCTCGACAAATGCGACCACCCACAGCAGCACCATGTGGCCACACGCCACTGTAAGCCTGCCACAAGATCAAACCTATTCTAGACCTTCGTTCCCAACGCAGCAATGCCAGCTAAGCACTACATATCTTCCACCAGTCGATAAAAGAGTTGGTGGAAAGTCGATTGGTAATGTGTGGACAGTGGTCGAGAACGTGGAAGGGGGAGTCCGGACTGGTGATGTTGGATAAGATCGTGGGCCATGGACGGGACTGGGAGATGAACTTAGATGGAGGTCGCGGAGATGACTTTCCTAGTTTCCTGTGATGGTGGTGATGTGGTGGCTTTGCGATGTAAGTTAGTTCTTCAGGACTTTGGCGTTGTGACTTGTGAGTGGATGTTAGGAGTATGGTTACATTCTAACTAACTTAATTAGTTTACTGTAAACGTGACTCACTCACCATTTTATTTATTATTCCCTCCATTTTTCTATTTTCTCATCTTTATTTTTTTAGGATCAAAGTAACCAAACTTTGACCATAAATATCTTGGAAATAAAAACTATTAAAAAATAAAAATAAAATATTTAAATTTATTATCAAAACATCTTTCACAAAATATTATTTACCGCAAAAAAAAAGTGACATATACTTCCTCCATTCAACTCCAGTCTACCACTTTGTTTTTTGACGTTTGTCAACACATGTTTTACGCGCTAACAATCGTTAGCTACGTATTTGCAAAAATTATAGAAGTTAGATATTTTTAATGTACTTGTAAAGACGAATCAAACAAGATCTCACATGAATATATTTTCACTTATGTATTGAGAGAAAATTGAAATTGAATGGTAACTTGTGAATATTGTATAAAATAGAAAGTGGTATAGAGTGGAGGTGAATGGAGAAAGTACATGTTGGAAAAAAACGATCAAAGTTCCTCTTGAAGAAACAATGTGCCAGAAAGTAATGGTACTATCATGATATTACGGAGGACGTACTATTTAGCAAACTGAACAAAGAAAGATGTTCTTAAAGAACATTATAGCAGGCACACCTTCTCAGGTGGGAGATCAATTCCCAAATTTCCACGAGAAAGAATGATTCCATCGGCCTCTTGGAGAATTTCATCGAAGTGGGTCAAGCCCTACACAACAGTAACATAAGATACAGAATAAAATTATTTATCGGTAAGATATTTAGACATGATTGTAACTTGTAAGCATACAAGCTCCTTAAACCAAACTATAGTAGCGCTCACCTCTACATTTTCAATCTTCGCATATATTTGTGTCTGGCTTAGATCACCTAAACTTGACAGCAGCTCCCGAGCCTGCGCAATTAAGGATCAAAGAAGGTTGAATAATACTACTTATCGTCTACAACTTACCAAGAGCCATAAGCACAATAGAATCATTTATGTAACACCCCCTACCTGACGAACATCCTCTGCATGACGAGTATATGATAGTGAAAGGAAGTCAATTTTGTTTTGAACCCCCCAAGTGCTTATGACCTGAGGCATCACAAAAAGAAGAAAAAGTTTAATAGAAAGAAATCTACAAAAACAAACTTTCTTAAGCAAAAATGCAGGAAAGTTAAAAACATTGTATTAACTGAGTCTGCGAGCGACTTACCTCCTTATCTTTCTCCGAGAGAGTGGGCATATCAATGGGAACTTGTGAAGCATGCAAAGTAAACAGTGTTCCATCCAATGTTGCAGAATTCTTGATCATACAAACAATGTCGTCCCCTTTTGTCTCAGAAACCTGATCAATAATACATGCACCAAAAGAACATAAGTATCGTTCCAACTAAGTCAACAGACTCAACACAACATGGACCATTAAAAAGTCTACAGAAACCCAAAAGTAAACCTAAATTATAGAAACTGAGCCCATACATAAGTAATCTAGGGGCATACCTCTAGCCAAACTGATGTGGTCTCACTTCCTGTAAACAAATATTTACCCATAAAGATCATATCTCCCTTCTTCACTGCCTGCAAGATCATTGAAGTCAGTTCAGTATTGCAAAAATAGCAAAAATTGTTCTTCAGGTTCCATATAGACAAACCATCGTCCTAAATATTAAAATAATGGCTAATATTCCCCCGAAATTGAAAAATCAAAGAATGTCAACCTCAATATTGCTGAACAATTTAAGCTTTGAAATAAATATAGTGACCAAAGTTTTAAACAAATTGGGAGGAAAAGCTTCTAGAAGACGGCTTGAAATTATAATGGAGAAAACTGGACCAACAAGCAGCACATCACATGATCACATTGTGTAAAGTTACAAGGGAGAGGATACAGGGTGATTTTCCTTTCAACTAAACCAAAACAGATATTGATCAGGAATCCAGCCTATACTTTTAGTTCAAAGCAGCTCATCGCTAATAACATGATAGTACAAATTCTGATTTACAAAGTCCTCTGCTAACCCCATCTAGTGAGCCTATTACAAATTTACAATCAGAGATTGCAAGTTCATAATCCTCACCATAAATGCTGCTGGTGCGCATATGAATACGGGAGCAAGAATTAATGCTCTTCAAAATATTTACAGACGTAAATTAGGACACAAGAATAATACTCTGTAGAGTGAAAACTAAAACCTTAACAGGAATATTAACCATTGCTCGAAGCACAGAAGTTGATGTTGAGGAAGTTAGTATTAAAGTGATAGACTAAACCTTAACACTAAAACCTTAAACACGTACATAAACATTGCTAAAAGTGCAGAAGTTGTAAATAAAAAAGATTTTGCGGAAGTTAGTGTTTTAACAGCTGACCAACCAACCTATAGCTACTACACATGATCAAACATTCGATGCACAAACCTTTGCAAGTCCATTGTAATTGATGGGTAATATACTTGAAGAAGCATCTGTCTCTAGATTTGGCGTAAGAGTGACAAATTCATCTTCTATGAGAGAAATTGCTTGTCCACTTTTATTTACAACTTGCAACTCTGCTCCAACAGTATCTAGCATGACCTGAGATCCACGGAAATGATGTTAATCTCTTGCTACTTTAATGAGCAACACGAGAATTTACTTCCTTTTAAGCAAAATACACCAACATTTAAGAGTACCAGAACTTTTCATAACTCAGCAATGGAAACTTCGTTATTTACTAAATTAGATGAGATTACATAAAGTGGGATTTGGTGATATCCTAACTGACAACCTCTTCACAGTTAATGAATACTTCAACAAATGAACGGGTAGTGGATTTGTAGCATACACAAAAAAATCAACCAAAGGCTCTAGGGCTCTAGTCAGACAGTTAGGGAGATGGAAGGAACAAATTCCAATCAAAGCTAAAAGATAATTAGTTAAACTTAGGACTTGTTTGGATTTTAGATCGATGACTTCTGCTGGATGGGAGAGGTCAATACCTCTTGATTGGCAAGCACATGGGATAAGAGGGAAACGGAAAGATCCACTTTCTCTCCTGCAAGCCTAATAAAAATCCCTCCAACAATGGAGAAATACGGAGGGAAAACCCCATTTCGCCATTCCGACATCCCCCCTTCTTTTCCCGTCCGTTTCCTCCACTTTTACTATCCAAACAAATCCTTAGAACAAAGCATATTCACCAATGCTCACTTAATTTAGCGAACAACAGTGCCGTATATTTAACAACAATCCTAAATATCTACCTAGTATAAAAGCAAAGTCTTTTAGAAGATTTTCATTGGTTCCTCGTGCTTTTTAGTTGGGGTTCACAACAAAAAAAATTCTGAAATTCCATATAACCAAAAAATCATACAATATTTTTTATGTAGATAAAAAATATAACAAATACAGATGAAAAATCATATATATAAATAAAAAATAATTTTTAATACGAAACATGGATGTATATATATTATCTAATACCCATATCTACAAATTAGTTGAAAAACGAGACGACAAACGAGACGAGTTGATCGAGTTGATATTATTCTTACATCTAAGATTAAGATACTTCCAAATTCCAATAGACTTTAAAAGCAACCCATTCATTTTTTGCATGAGTTTAAAACTAGTAATTATGATTGTCTTGTTCGCAAATGAGCACCCAAGTACACTAATCTATAATCATCACTAGTTACAAATTAATATTTGCTAGCATCAATAACTAACTTCTATTAACTACAATCACATGTTCGATTTGATGAAAAGAAAACCAGCCTCAAGTGATGTTAAGCAGCCAATTCATATTTTCATTAAAATATTCACCTTACTAAGCTCCAGAGCTTAGATCAAGTATAATCACTCTAGAGATAATAGCTAGAACAGAAATAAAATAAACGAAACGAAACGCAACGCAACGATTAAAACGACATACAGCGCACAACTTCTTAGTAGCTTTAACAGCAATCTTCAAATTCTCCAGAGTTTGACGATGAGTCTCAGCATCTCCCCATGAAAAGTCAAATCTGGCGACTACACCACCAAATTTCAAAATTCAATCCACAAATCGAAACATAAACCCTAGATATCGCAACTCTTACATTAATAACATTAATTAAACCAAAAAAAATGAACAAAGTAGATGAAAATTACCAGACATTCCAGCGTTAAGTAAGCCAGAAATCAGTTCAACGGATTGAGATCGCGGTCCAAGCGTACCAACGATCTTCGTCATCGCGGAGAAAAAATTCTGCGTAAAATTAACAAAATCAAAATCAAATCAAATGAAGTAGATTCGCGCGAAAAAAAAAGGTAGAAAGAGGAGAAAGGTACGGATTTAGAAGGCTCGAGAATGGAAGCCATGCGAATAGGTTCTTCGAGGAGTAAGTGAGTAGAAGGCATGGTTGCGATGGTGGAAGCAAGGTCAGTGTGATTGATGAGAGTGTGTTAATGGCGGAAGAGGAGAGAGAAAGAGGGATTTTGGGAGTGAGTGTATTGTTTTGTTTCAGTTAATAGAAATGTCAATTTTAGGGAGTGTTTGGTAGAATCCTCGTGTCGTGTGTATACATACTATAGACCGTGGACTGGGGAGCGTGGTAATGGCGAGACCGTGTACGCTAGCCGACTTTAACTCAGGGTTTTACCTACGAGGTTATGACAACATATGAGATTGTTATGTTTATTTGCTCTCTTTTGTTTATCGATTTTTCTAACTTATGTCCTTAATCAATCGAATATGAAAGATTTATAAGATATTTTTATTAATTATGATAAACCTAAGTTTATAATTGAATTTATCTTGAGAACATCTTACAAATATTTCCACATCTGGTTTATTTAGAAAAACTGTTGTTTTATATACTCATATACTTCTTCCATTTATATCCAAGTTACAAGTATGTTTTTTGCACAAGTTTTAAGGGTAGAATAAAAAATTATAAAAAGTACATTGAAAAGTGAAAAGTTGCTTTTTAGTTAAGTTAAATATGTTGTTAATCCCCTCAAAAAAAAATGTGCTGTTAATGTGTACTTTCTGAGATGTTAATTGTGATGTTAGTTATTAATTTTCCCACCAAAATCACTTTTTGAAGTTTCAGATTTAGTGTAATTATACACCAACTTTTTTCCCCCATAAAACTGAAATGTACAGCCTGTTTCCAGTCTGTTGCCAGACTGTTAGTACACTCATTGGCCATAAATACACCACTATTCTCACTTCATTAACTGAGTACCCAACAAACAAAAAAATTTCACTATATTTACTTACTAAAGTCCAAAATAAAAACATTAAAAATCCTTAATTTTTTATTACAACCAGCTACAACACAATACAAAATGGGGTACAAATGCATGTCCGAGGACCTACGTTCGGAAATTGCCGTTTACTTGCTTCAGAAATCAGTGAACGGGAAACTAGAACGTGGTGAACTCCATAAAACAGCCCTCCGCTTCAACCTCAAAGAAAGGAGTGTGTCTAACATTTGGAACCTCGCAAAAAAACCAAGAGTTGTTGGTCAGAAACTAAATGTTAGTAGCGGGAGAATTGAGAACAATAACAAGAAGAAAGTTCTACCTAATGTCGAGTTTATCAAGTCCATCATTGTCGCGAAACGGAATACTATGAAAAGAGTTTCAGAAAATTGTGGTGTTACCATTGGCACGGTCCACAAGTGGGTGCAAGAAGGTTTGCTAAAACCTCATTCCAGCCCACTTCATCCTAAACTCAGCGACTTACACAAAGAGGAACGACTTCTTCACTCACTAAAGATGCTAGTCGTAAATCAAGTGATCGATGATTTTCTCGACCTTAATGCAGTACCAGTTACAGAAATCAAGTTCAGCGAGATGAGCAACGTAATACACATGGATGAGAAGTGGTTCTTTATTACAGACGATGACGAGAAAATTTACGTGGTAAATGGGGAAGAGTTGTCTTACCGTAGCTGCCAATCAAAAAGGTACATCACAAAAGTGATGTTCATGTGCGCGGTCAGCAGACCGGTTTACGATGCACAAGGGGAACTAATGAGAATATGCGGTAGTATTAGGGTTTTGAATATAGAGAGGTGTGAAAGGAGATGAGAAGATGAAGTAGTATTAGGGTTTTGAATATAGAGAGGTGTATAGAGAGATAGAGCGGCGGAGGAAGAGAGAGAGAGAGTAAAAGAGAGTAAATGAGAATATGTTAGAGTTTGGCAGTGTATGAGTGTAGGGTTTGGGGAATATATATGGGTAGGGTATAATGGATTGGGTTAGGGATTGGGTCTACTAAAAATGGCCGTGTAAAAATGTGTATGTCTGGTTATTGGGTTGGGTTGGGTATTTGGGGAAGATGAAGTGGGTTACTCAAATGATATTTGGTGAGAGGATATTGGGTGAGTTATATTTTTTGGAGGGAATGGTTAGTTTAGTAGGATTGGGTTAGGGATACTAATTGGGCCAGATTAAGATTAGGGAGTATTTTGGGGTGGATTAAATGTGGGCCAAGGAGTGACATTTTAGGTAAATAAATGGTTCTTATAAGGATAGAGTGGTCATTTTATTTTCTTTTTAAGGAAAGTGGTAGAGTGGATATGAATGGATGAAAAAGGAATATATGTAAGTTGGATATGAATGGAGGAAGTACATAGTACTTGAGCTGTATGTTTGTGGTAGATATGTCGGTTATAAATGAGAATTTGTGTAATTTTAAATATTTTGTACTGTCCACTTTTATTTTGCTTTCATAATAGAAAGCTAAATTTGTAACCATTTAGTACATTTATAATAGATTTGTCCAACATGTCGCTTGAATTGAGTCCCAATTGGGTTATACAAGATGAATTTAAAATAAGGGGCTTGTTAGAAAATATAGAGGGAAAATGACATATGGATGTATTATTGAATGATGTGTTTCTTACATTGATATGACGAGGTATTTATAATACTTTAGCTTCCGGATAATAGAAGCCTAATATAAGAAACCCTAATAATAGACGGGCCTAGTATAGGCCCGATTCCTAATACCCTCCCGCAATCGTAAAGGCAGTACGTAAGACGAACTTTACGATTGGAGGAAAAAAAAAGCTAAGAAATACAAGGAAAACACAAAATCAAAAGAAAATCAAAATTCGTCTCTTCTTCGTCTTTATTTAAATCTTCATTTCCGCAAGGTTGGTAAGATAAACGAGCATTAAGACTCGCGAGAAAGGCTCTGAACAAGAATGTTAATTTTTTCGGACTTGTCGGAAGAATGAGTTAATTTGCAGGAACTCTATCGAACCTGCCAAATATCAATAAGACGGAAATTATCCGTTAAAATTTCAAGATCTGGAGAACGTTAATTTTTTCGGACTCCAAACAAATCAAGTACCACCTTAAACGGAGAAGAAGATTTTTTTAATCGGATTTCGAAGAGAAGGGGATTTTTTTTTAATTCAGGAAAACGAGAATTTGCAGGAATAACAAATCAGCCTATTGGTACCATAATATCTTTTGTGAATAGCAAAGATTGTACAGACTTCATTCAATATTTTCCAACTTACTTTACAATGTACAGCTAATATGACTTATATACTAAGATACTTTCTTCATAGTAAGGAAAGAAAATATGTATACAATATATTTACAATAAGGAAAGGATTGTTGCCATATACTTGTGATTCCCTCGATTTGACGATTACCCATAATGACAAGGCGGACTTTATACCTTTCGATGGACCCATCGGCATTGTATTTGATCTTATAAACCCATTTGGACCCGATGGCCTTTTTGTGTGGCGGTAGAGATTCGAGAGTCCAAGTGTTGTTGCGTACAAGGGCCTCAATCTCACTCTTCATGGCTGTACGCCATTCGGGTACCTGTGAAGCTTCATGAAAAGTAGTTGGCTCATGATTTTTCGTCACGGCCGCTAGAAAACTGGTATGGTTAGCAAAAAATTTTGCATAATTGATAAAGTGTGTAAGAGGGTACCGAGTTCCTGGAGCAGATGATGGCCGGTCCCGTGATAAGGTGAGTCGAGGGGCCAATTGGTGGTCGGACATATCCGGTAAGGCGAGAATTCGGTATTTTGGTGCGGTGTCCTTTACCCAATTGTGAAAGAGGAATGACATATGGATGTATTATTGAATGATGTGTTTCTTACATTGATATGACGAGATATTTATAATACTTTAGCTTCCAGATAATAGAAGCCTAATATAAGAAACCCTAATAATAGACGGGCCTAGTATAGGCCCGATTCCTAATAGGGCTTTTGGTTCAAACACAAAAGTATGAGATATAGGTTTAAAATTAAACAAATTCATTTCAAGCACTTGTTCGTCAAACATAAGGATTTTATACACATACCTCAAGCTCATGAGACACGAGTTTCTCATACTCAAAAATGAGGTGAGTATATATTGATATTTATAGGTATCATTGTATCAAATTAAAACAAACAAAAATGTGCAAAACAAAAATTATGACAATATTGTAAATGAACTTTTATATAATTATTTTATTAAATCTTTATTTTTATTATATTATAATATTAAAAAATATTATTTGATATATTTATTTAACTTATTTTAACTTTATTCAAGTTTCATAGTCACACCACTCGAAATTGAAACAAACAAATGTGATGAGAAATAGAGTCCATACCATCCAGTATGATTCTTGGTTCCAAATTCATGCTCATGGCAAAACAAACGCTCCCTAAAAAAGTTAGTCAAATACAGGCCAGAGATAAGGGTATGGTCATATGCAGGTAAACACGAAGGCTTATGGTGTTTATTTTACAAAGAGTCTTGCTAAAAACGGATACTACCTCACAAATTGAAGACGGATGGTATATCTCTCACAACAATGCAAGTGGGAGAAGAAGTGAGGCTAAATGGAGCATTTCATGGATCATGCCACTTGCATTTTGTAAGAGAACACTAACCGTCCTTAACTTGTGATGGATAGTGTCCGTCTTCAATGAGAATTTGTTTATGCTTATTTTATTCAACAAATAAATTATGATCGTCTATTAATTGTGTATAATCCTTTTTAGTTTCACAAATTTTCATTTGTGACGGGTCAAATAATATTCATTTTGATAGATAAAGACAAATCATTTGTTATTCCCTAGGCGCTTTTATTTTTGTTTCATCTTCTTAAGTGGTGATATTTTGATAAGTTTAGAATATGATAAGACAGAAAGACTTGTCCTTATTATTCCACAATACAAACGTATATATAGAATTACATGAGATTATTCAAAACAAAACCTAAGCCCAATAACGACATAACACATTAACACATATGGGCTTATTACCCCCTTCAAGCTGGAGCATACGGATTAAGAATGCCCAGTTTGTCAATCAACATTTTGAACTGAGAATCACCCAATGCTTTCGTAAGAACATCAACGAGCTGCAAGGTGGTTGGAACGTAGGATCGAGCAACCAGACCGACGGTGATAGCGTCACGTACAAAGTGACAGTCAACTTCAATGTGCTTGGTGCGTTCATGAAAAACCGGGTTCTTGGCAATGTGTAAGGCAGACTGGCTATCACACGAAACAGGGATGGCAGCGGAACGAGGTAAACCCAAGTCGTGTAATAGCCCTGTGAGCCACTTGAGTGCACATACAACAGCAGCTAAAGCACGATACTCAGCTTCAACGGACGAACGAGACACGGTGCGTTGTTTCTTAGTTTTCCAAGAGATGACGGAGGAGCCCAAGAACACAAACCAACCTGTAAAAGATCGTCGTGTGGCGGGGCATGCGGCGTAATCGGAGTCACACCATCCGTGCAATTGTAAGTTAGTGTTGGCATGAAGCATAATACCTTTCCCAGGAGTGCCTTTCAAGTAACGTACGACACGAAGGGCCGCCTCCCAATGATCTTGACGCGGAGCTTGTCGATATTGAGACAAGACATGAACAACATACGTAATATCCGGCCTTGTGACAGCCAAATAGACGAAACGCCCAACCAGGCACCTATATGGTTCTGGGTCAGCAAGTAACGTACTAGTAGTGTACCCCAAACAATGATTTTGCTCGATGGGAGTAGCAAGAGGTTTACTACCGATGTATCCAACTTCTGAGATAATGTCAAGGGCATACTTACGTTGACATAAGAATATGCCATCGGGATTACGAGCTACTTCAATGCCCAGAAAGTATTTCAGCGCACCCAAGTCCTTCATATGAAAACAAGATGTAAGATATCCTTTGAAAGAATTAACCGCGGCCAAGTTATTACCCGCAATAATGAGATCGTCAACATAAATGAGAACATGTAAACGAGAATCGTTTTTTACGAGAGTAAACAATGAATAATCACAATAGATTTGCTTGAAACCATAGTCTTTCAGAGCAACACCTAACTTGGCAAACCAACACCTGGGTGCCTGTTTCAGAACATAAAGAGATTTTTGTAGTTGACATACCATACCAGGCTTCGGAGACTGGAATCCAGGGGGTAAACGCATGTATGCTTCCTCGGCAAGATCGCCATGAAGAAACACATTATGAACATCCATCTGATGCAACACCTAATGCTGAGAAGCAGCTACAACAAGGAAGGTGCGAACAGTACTCATCTTGGCCACGGGAGCAAACGTCTCATTGTAATCAATTCCTTCTGTTTGATGATTTACGAATACCACTAACCGAACCTTGAGGCGTTCTATAGTGGAATCAGATTTGTACTTGATTTTATACAGCCACTTGCTACCAAGAGCTTTCTTACCAGCCGGTAGGGTCTCTAAAGTCCATGTACCGTTGTCGACAAAGGCCTTCATTTCCATTTCCATGGCCTGTCTCCATCCTTCATCTTTCACGGCTTCTTTAAAAGACCGTGGCTCACGATTAGTCGTAATAGCTGCTAAATACATACGATGCTCCTTAGAAAAATTAGCACTAACAAGGTAATTAATTAGAGGATATGGCATACCTGAGAGTGGTGATGTGACAGTGACCTTAGAGACGTTGGAGGGGCTGCTACTTTGAATCGTTTTGTCAACAACATAATCACGGAGGTTTCGATTGGGTATTTTTACACGCTGCCCACGACCCAGCACTGGAGCATCCGTGTTAGTACCCGTGATACCGGGACTTTCAGCAACAACCTGCTCTAGCTGCGTGCTCCTGTGACATCAACAGCCTGCTCTACTGCCGTGTTAACAAGCCCCTCAACCATGTCGCCCGTAGTATCGAGATTGTCATGCTCAACCCCGACCCCATCCTCACAGCCCTCGTCCTCACACTCCCAATCAACAACATAGTCATACCGGAGGGTAGTTGGAGAAGAAGTCGGGGAAGGAGTTCCCGAAGCAGGGGTTTGGAACAGAAACTGATCTTCATAGAACGTCACATCCCATGAGACGAAAAATTCATGACTATCCAAATCACATAAATATCAACCCTTCTTGCCAGATGGGTACCCCATGAAAACACATTTACGACTACGACTAGCAAACTTGTCAGATTTAGATTTTTGATTATGCGCAAAACATAGCGAACCAAAGACTTTGAGTCGATCAAATGGAGGTGGGGAGTGAAATACCTCATACGGAGTAATGCCACCAAGCACAGCAGACGAAGTACGGTTAATCAAGTGAGCAGCAGCCAATGCACATTCTCCCCAAAATTAATCTAGAGGAAGAAAATTCGGAAAACAATGAAGAACTTGCTAACTCTACTCGAATAGTGTGTAAAAAGTATGAAAACTAGGTTATCACGACATAATAGAGGTAGGGCACGACCCTCTCTATTTATAAAATTAAGAAAAGTCGAAAATAAGAAAGCCGCCGAAAATCTCCCAGCGTTGGGGTCCTCGATCGAGGACATCACTCCCTCGATCGAGGGACCTGAGCAGTAGCTGAGTTTCAACTTTTTTCTTTCTCAATTCTTCTCTAATCTTCCTAAAGTCTTTTTGAGTCTTCTTATACTCCATCTTGTCGACTCCACGATGCCTTGGTTTCTTCACTTATTCCGCACATGCACTTCTCCTACATTAAAATATTACAAGCCAGAAGTATCGACAATCTCACAGAAACGGTATGTAAATGTCATATAATAAGCATAAACCGTCTCAAAAGTAGCTAAGGGAGGCATAAAAATGTATATAAATATGACTTATCACGTTGATTAAAAGATGTCATTGACATAGATAGAGTCTCTCTATTTGAGGGTAATGATCCTTCTGTATAGCTAAATGACCGATTTTTGGAATATAGAGATGTCAGAAAAACTGGGATTCGAAGCCTGCAATCTTTCAATTTAATTTTTTGTTCAATTGATTGATGCTCGTGTTCTTCTAGTACGGAGTATTATTACTGATTTGCGAGTTGCGACAACTTGATATTGATCTCTGCTTCTGAAGTTAGGAAAGATGAGAGAATAGAGCTCCAACAATTTGGGGGTTTAGGGTTTCACAAGTTTATGATGATTTTCACAAACAACATATGAATTGGAAACATATTGGGAGTGGTTGGATTTGTGCAATTAGGGAGTGTAATATGGGTATTTTGTATAAATTGTAATTTAACAAGACGGAAAATAAGAAAAAAGATGTTTGAGATTAAAATACGGTGGTGATCCGGGAGTATACGTAAAAGTCTGAGGGTTATTTGTAAAAAAACAAATACGTGGCAGTAAATTGTAAAAATACGCAAATACGTGGGGTTATTTGTAATTTATCCTATCCATTTTTTTATTACTCATACTCACCTCAAGCTTTAATCATACTCACCTCAAGCTTTAATCATTATCTGCCAGTCTTACTTTAAGCTCTACTTTTCCATTTCACTTCTTCTTTTTTACAAAAGTTCGTCTATTGGATAATTTCTCTTCTAGGTGCGGTCAAAACTCACCTAAAGTTTATATAAAATATTCAATTTAAAACTTTGTCAAAACTATGATAGATTATTAGTAGTCTTGACACTCTTCTTTTAAGATTTACCAAAGTGTTATTTCAAGATCATCAATAATGTTACCGTATTGATAGAGTCAACTTCTTCAAGTCGGGAAACTATAATTTTTCAATTCGCAAGTGGAGCAAATAGTTAAAAAGAATAAAAAATGATAGCTAAACTTTTTGTATGTGTATTCCAAACTCTAAATGAATCCAATAGGTAATTCTATCCCAATAAGTCTTACTCCTGACGGATATTATCCGTCACAAGTTAAAGACATACATATCTTTCTCACAATTACACAAGTGGGAAGACAAGTAGCAGGAAATGGAGTATTTCATGGGTCTTGCCACTTCTATTTTATAAGAGGAAATTAGCCATTTTCAGTTTATCACGAATAGTGTCCGTCTTTAATGAGGCGATTCTAAACTGATAAATATCTTGGATATTTCTTGAACCGCAAGTATGATGACAATACCTATTACCTACTCCATATTTTGCTGACTTCAGGAATATTTCATTATTTCGCATTATGTATTGACGTACCTTGTTTGCTAAAAGTCTTAGCCTTAAATGAAGTCCTCCATGAATTAGTGTTGTTTGGAGCTACAAGTTTACAACCATATTCCACTCATTTTAAAAAAACACAACAGAATTCATACGTACATTGATTTTTGAGGTACAAACACAAACGGAATACAAATTCTTACGTTTGTTTTTTTGTTTAGACGATGGTTAATTAAAACAACAAAAATGCTCTTTATGATCCAAAAAAAATCCGCATCAAAAGCAATTGTTATGGATCATTTCAGGTACATGTTTAGATGAGTAAAACTCGGGACTATGATATGAAGTTCCTGAATTTTGGATCATATAACTCGACAATTAAACATACAGAATTAGGGCTGTTAACGAGCAAGCCTTACTCAGCTTGTGCTCAAGAACCAATAATATTCGAGTTTGAGCCGATCTCTTGAAAACAAATGTTGGTTATCAAGCCCGCGAGCGAAGCTTTCTCGCGAGCTCAAACCAAACACGAGCTCAAATTTAGCCTAGAAAACAAGTTGTTGATTTTTTTTAAAAAAATCTTCCGACATTTTTATTAACAAGGCTTAAAGGTTACATGTAAAAATATTTGGCAAATTAGTAAGACATTTGATATGTATGATACAAAGATATAATCAAGATAAAATATTTATATAAAAACATGAGTAATATCTTATCTAATTACACAAATTCGAGCAACCCGCGAGCTTTTCAAGTCGAATCAGCTTTTGCTCAGCATGACTTGCTAAGCTCTCTGCCGAGCCCGAGACTAAGCCAAACTCACACAAACCAAGCTTTAACTGGGACGATCTGGAGTTGATCTGCCAAGCTCACACAAACCAAACTTTAACTGGAACGATCTCGAGTTAATCCTAAATTATCCCGTCTCATTATCACCTCTATATAGAAGTTACTCATTAGATCTCATGGGACTCCCCGTAAAACAATGTTGGGGCATCAACAAGAGAAGTTTTTGCTAAAATGGGGTCGGAAACCAAACTATTTACCAAAATGGTGCTCGTTTCAAACTATTTACCAAAAATGGGTCAACGTCATCAATTCCGATTTTTTAATTTTTTTTTTTGAAATTTAGAACATGTCGCTGTCCCAGACACGTGATGCTTGCATGATTCATACTTTGACGAGCTACATACCTTCGTCATGTCCGTTCTCCTTACTCCGAGCATCAAATAATGAAATACGACCACCATTCTCACCTTCGCACTTCCCTTATCGTATTCAGATTGTTGTTTGAGTTATTTGCTCCATAATTTGTGCAAAAAAAGGCCCGTAATATCGCCGTTTACAAACATTTTCGAATTCGAAAATGAGTTTGGGAACGAAATGACGCAACACGGAATAGTATAGTACACAATTACACATTATACTATACTCTATTTTGTTAAATCTCTAAAATAGTCAATTGCGGTGATAATTGAATCAACTTGCTCATTTTTTGCTGAACTTTTCTCCAGTATAGGCATAGTTTATACAAACACGATTAATCTCGGGTTCTGAAGCACCGGAATCACTTGTTATCGGGCCACCTTGTACCTCAGAGTGTGGTGGCATTGCCATTCCTTACCCATTTGGCGTAGAGGAACGATGTTACTATAAAGATAAAGATGATCTTAGTCTTAATCCCCTAATGAGAATCATATGTAATCATAGTTTCAATCCTCCCAAACTAATCTTCAGTAATATTGCTAGGAATATAAACATGACTAAATAACTTAAACAGATAAAAAGCTACCTAACAGCACCCCACATGTTATAATGCAAAAGACTATTTGACACACCCAAAACGTCGCAATTAAAGACGCGCAAATTATCAATTTATATACCACAAAACATGTTAATTATACTAATTATAAAATGAGTATAACAATAAGTAAGGGGTTCGAACCCAAGAGAAGGAGGGTTTTGCTAATGGTTTCTAAAGATCGATGTAAATAGAATAATTAAACTTGTTGAGAATTTATGCCTTGAATTTGTGTTGAAGACGGATATAAGCTAAGTGTCTTATTCAGACTTGGTTTCTTAGTTTATTTATGGTAGGAGAATCTTGAATTAGATTAGGAAACTATTGTATTAGTTTCCTAATAATTTTTGGTTTCTAATTAGGTTGGATATTTTATCTTGGGTGGAATAACTATATAAAGACTCAAGTATTATTCTAGGTTAATTAGAAGAGACAAAGATGTGACAGATTTGAGAGCACAATAAAGAGGGTCAATTTGTGAGGTTCCTTCTGGAGAAGAAAACTTAGTTTGTCTCAGGGTCTATTATTGGTGTTCGTCTATCTCGTTTGTCTTTGAAGATTGGAGGAGTTTGTTTAGATCTTGGTTGGCCTCAAGATAATTTGTCCTTCGTCTTATTTGGGTAGTCTGTTTTGTCTTTTTGAGACTATCATATTTGTTAGTAGAATAGGGTATACTTTTGGCTCATATTGAGCACGTGTATACCGGTCTACTGTTGTACTATTTTCTCTAGGGCTGAGCATAGGTCCAGAACCGGACCGGACCGGACCGAACCCGAAACCGAATTTTACTAAATTGGGGACCGAAGACCGGACCTATAAGGAACCGGTCCTGGACCGGACCGGACCGGTAAAAACCGGACCAACCCGAGACCGGACCATTTGGACCGATTTCACATTTGATCAAATTTTCTTATTTAACTAACGATAAATTTTTTGAATAAAAACGCATACTCTAATTTGTACTACTTTGCACATCACTTAGAAGAACACATAAGTAATAACTAGCAAAAATAACACATTAAAAAACTTTAAAATTCAGAAGTCAAAAGTTCAATAATCACAATCTTGACTCAATCCGGTCCTATCGGTCTGGACCGAAAATTTTCGGTTTTGGACCGGACCGGACCGAAACCCGAACAACATAAATAGTTGGACCTAGGACCGGACCGAAACTCAACTGGTCCGGGTTCGGTCTGGACCGAACGGTCCGGTTCGGTCCATTTTTCCGGTCTGGACCGAGTTTTGCTCACCCCTAATTTTCTCCATTATAGTGAAGTTTGATCTCCTTGAAGGGTGGACGTAGCCAGTTATTTTACTGGTGAACCACGTAATTCTTTGTGTCAACTTTATTTACATTCGTTATTTATTGTTCTTATCACCTTATCAATTAACTATTTGGGTAACGGGACGCCTCCGTTACAACAATTGGTATCAGAGCTAAGGTTCTGATTTGGGATCTGCTTCCGCGTTAGTTGTCTTTTAGGCATTATTTGGGTTTCTTGATTTTCGGGTGAAAAGATGTCGGAACGAATGTTTTGAATGTTGAAGAGTTCACTGGGAGAAATAGTTTTTGGGTTTGGATAACTGTAGTGAGAATGGTGGTGTTGACGGTAAGGTTGAGTCTATTCCGGTACTGGTCAAACTACAAGGTTCTCAAGATAAGCTATCAACTTTTGTCTCGTCGCCTCAATGAGGCGGTCTGCGCCCCATGAGGTGGGGCGGTTTGGGGCTCCAGGTGGAGCTGTTGTGACTCTTGAAAGAGAGTCGTTGGGATCTCGTAAGGGGTCATTTGAAACTTCGACGGAGTTTATTCTTTGGAGCTTTTGGGTTGGACTCGCTAGTCTAACAGTTTGTACCTTTGATGGAGGTAATTTGTGCTCACTTAGAATGTTGGGTTTCGACTTGAGTTTTGTTGCCTTGGTATAGGCATATTTGTGGTGGTCATGACACCTAGTATACTCAAGTGAGACATTTGTTTTTTGTTCGTGGCTTTTGTGTTTCTTTAGGGACAGTTTGGTACGACGGTACATCTAGCCACGTTATTTGAAGGAGATTTTGTTTTGGAGTCTTGTGTGTGTTGTTTTTGGCACACCGTTCCATCATAGTGACATTGGGTATCTCATATATTTGTGTTGGCGTTTGGTAGCTTTTGGTCTCACTACTACAAAAAGAGGAATAAGTAACACCTAATAGAGAACGCTCAAATTAGATAACCGTTCTTCAAATTTAAAGAGAACGCTTTTCTTAATTAAGTGTTATGTAAAAAGAAGGATAGAGAACGCTTTTTATATTAAGAGTTGTCTATCTTTAAAATAATAAAAAAATAAAATAAAAAGGTAATAATTCTTCGTAGGAAACTCAACCACTATTTGACAACTCGTATATTGTAGCTGACATTCTCTCGCTAATTTTGCTTGAAAATTGAACAACACAAAACAATTAATTAAAACCAATCCCTTTATCTTTCTCTCATCTTTGTCGACACTACCTCCTACCGCCTTACAATATCAGTCGATCACCATCGTCATCCTCTCCATATGGTTCTGATTAACCATCGCCATCCTCTTCATTTGGATCCAATTTTTAGGGTTTGCACATCTGTTCCAAATTTTGGGGATTTATTCTGTGAGGGTCTGAATTGCACTTACTAATTGATAAATTAACTTACTTGCTTTATTGAAAAACTTCAGGTAATTATTGCTATATTTCATTCATTACGTGTTTTGCTTAGCGTGGTTGTGCTACGAACCTTTCTAGGTACGAAAAAAACGAGAATCTACGATCGATTGCTTAATTCCGTTTGATTCATTTTCTAGGGTTTGCTTAATTTTCAATAAAGCATGTCTGAACTATAGTATCAATATTCTATTATAAGAATGATAATGATAGATGGTTTATACGTAGGACGAAGTCCTATAATATCTTTTCTTGCCAAATAAAGGAGCCTGAAAAATTTATGAGCCATAATGTAAGTTTTGAAAGGTATTTAGAGAGCTTGTTGTTGTCCATTGCTACTCATTCTTCCATCATATTGTTGTTGCTATTCATCTTTGATGTTTTCAATTTGTTGCTATTGATTGTATTTGCCTAAAACCTTGCCATGTGACTACAAAGAGGAGTTCGAATTTGAAGCCACGGCTACAAAAATTTTAGTGTCGAAGTATGCAAATCTGATCTTTCTATGCATTGACTGAACAATATTTGTTAGATGTTGTGTAGCTCTTTTTATAACTGGTGTTTTCGGTTTCCATTGGTAGAGAAGAGCTTGATATGGGTTTGATTTGTTTCTAAATTCTAAGAGGTTTTGCTTATGCAAATCTTGTTTTAGATGCATTTTGAGGTGGTATGTGAAAGTAAATCATGTACTTGGAGAGCTCGATATGTCTTTACGGTCATGTTTAATAATATGTCGAACTGTTGAAAGCTGGCATACTTGATTATTAACAAATGTTGATCCTGACAGGAGAACCATGTCTTGACTTATCAGGTATTTATTTTCGTGTAAGCCATTCGATTTATAGTCGGGATATGACCAGGTAGGACAAGAGGGCGGTGAATCCTCCCGTTCGAACTTTAATACCTCTGCATTTGTAAGGTCTCGACTATGAGATGTCTAGTTAACTAGATGAACCCTTACATATTTATTATGTTGCTGACATTTATTACATCTTTTTTATGTCGTAAGTGGCCAAGATAAATAAAAATCAAGAATAAGAGAACTAAAACATGTAGTTATTAGTTTCCTCTTAGCCATTGGGTTCACAGTTACTTTGTATTTGCTATTCCATACGGATGATTTTTGTATTATCTTGCTGGGTAGTATTATACAGAGAAATTTAATGTTAAATGTATTACGTTTGCACAAAGATCATAGGCCACAGTTGGAAATGGAGATGGAGGAGATGAAGATTCTAATCCGAAGCAATGCCATATACTTGTCTCAGAAGCTGTGGCCTCATGCTCTTGGCATATTCGCCCAAGAGCGTCCGTCAAAACTCTGCTGAGATTCAGGTGCGTTTGTAAATACCGGTACTTTTTAATTGATGACACCGATTCATTAGTACTCATTTAAAACTGTAGCAGAACACTAGCGAGAAAAATCGGATTCTCGTCATGGAACACTTGGGTTGGGTATAATTGATTCAGGGGAAGTAGGTTTAAATTTTTTGAAACTCTCAAATTAAGGGAAACTACCCATCTCTTTAAAACTCACATTAATGGTTATCTTTCCATTCCTTTCCAATTCTAAGTAGCAATGTGTACTTTTCGCACGAGCTGTGGGTTCAGCTTGTTCTCCCAAGAGTGGCCGTCAAAACTTGATTCAGACGTGTTTGTAAATATTGGTGTTGTTTAATTGATGACCTCGAGTTCATTTATATTCCTTAGAAACTATACAAGAACAGTTGCGAGAATAAATAAATTACCGCCATCTAGTGCTTAGGGTATAATGTTTTAGAGGAAGCAAGTTTACAAATCTTGAAATTCTGACATTAAGGTGTGTAAAACAACACGCTTTTGGTATTTCTTTTAGTGTCATTGTGCTTTTATGGTGTTTTTAAAGTTGAATAGATGATGGTTTTATTATTGTCGTGGTGTAATCACTTGGTTGTAGGCAGCCAAATAACTACTACTTCTGCAACACGTCCACCAGTTATACGATTTATCAAGCTTACCTTCCAAAGAACAGTCTCTGACTAAAAGATGAGGCAATTATATCTCCTATAAAAACACTACTTTTCCCACCTTTCTGTTTAATCGAGCTAATCCATCATGTTTGGTTGTTTGTCAGGTATTACCTTATGTGAAGGCCCGAGTGTCATAGGAAAGAAAGACTACATCGCCTATAAATGCAACGGTTCAGGCAATAATTGAGTAATATTTATCATTTGTTTATCTACATATATCTGGATGTCAGTCCACTACTGCAGACCCAGTATAATTCTCCTACTGTATTGGCAATTGAAGAAAAGGTGAGTAAGAGTCTCCTCTTCCTGATTGCAAATACAACACTTATTATCATTGCTGATGTTAAGTCTGTGCAGCTTGTCCTTTGTATTAAAGCCATGATAATGATACAGCCATGCCATAAAGCCATATTTAGGTATATTCCACTTCCAAACTAGATGATGCCAGGTTAGCTCTGTTTGTGCAAGAAGCATCCATCTATAACCCTTCTGAACTGTGTACTTTTTTCCTGGAATGTTACTCCATTCCTGCTGATCATAGATCATATGCAACCTGCAACTCATTTTTCAACTTACATACCTTCTTCTAAGACCAACTAGCTTGAGCATTAGGATGATAGTCTCTCCAGTCAGTCCCCTTAACATAGATATGGTTAACCCACTGAACCCAGAGCTTAGTTGGGCTAGAGTAAATCCACCATACCAGTTTTCCTACCAGAACTTTATTCCACCTAGATTCCTTTTCAGTCCCAGTCCTCCATGTTTCTTATCATTGCAGACTTTATCCCACGCCACCGTTGGAATTCGAGAATGGTCCACTCCCCCATCCCACAGGAAGTGCCTACAGATTGCATCAATTTTAGCTAGTACTCCCGTCGGGAGAATTAAAGTAGCAGCCCAGTAAGTATGCATAGTCTTATATACTGCTTTAATGAGTGTTAGCGTCCCAGCATACGATAGCTTCTTGGTCCCCAATCCCCGCATTTTACTTCTCCTTTCTACTTCTAATATCTAAGTATGGTTGTTCTTGCTATTGGTGACAGGTTATCTCAAAACATTTTACCCTTTTATTTCCCGTTTCTTCAGAGTGGATCAATTGATGTTGTAAGATGTGCGGGTGAAGTTGCAACATGAATTGAAGATGAGATTATTGGTACATGTAGTGCTATGGTATTGATCTCAAGTTATGTAATAAGGCTTAGTTAATTTGCTGGTTGTTTTGGCTGCAATTGTGAAATGGTCTCAAGTTATGTAATAAGGCTTAGAAATTGACTGGGATTGTGAAAGAAGTGTATTGGTACTGGTATTGATATTTGTTTTTAATGAGAATACATATATTTATTTTTGTCCAAATATTATCAATATTTTTTTTTTTAAAATCCAAGAGGCATAGAGAACTCATATCTTACCCAACCGTTTTCTTTTCCTAGGATAAGAGAACGCCTATCAAGTGTTCTCTAAAGCTCACTTCAACCGTTCTCTATGACTAGGAATACAAAACGCCTCTTACAGTCGTTCTCTAAGCTTTAGAGAACACTGAGTTGAAGAACGCCTCTGAAGTGTTCTCTAAGGCTCATTTCAACAGTTCTCTAAACTTATTTTTGTAGTAGTGTCTCTTTGGAGTTTGCTACGTTTGGCCTTCCTATTGGTATGAAGATATATTGGATACTTAGTATTTGGTAGTTTCAGCTTACTACATTGGGTACTTCGTATATTGGTCACGTTTGTTGCAGGTTCGTTTGTCCATTTTTGGGAGTTGTGTTCAAGTCAGAATGGAGACTATCGGGACATATAGTGACTTGAGGATCGATTTCGCTGAAGCTGATCTGGATTTGGTTCTTCTATGTTGGGTTCGTTTTTTGGGTAATTCAAGTCAAGGTGGAGATTGTTGAGAATTTATGCCTTGAATTTGTGTTGAAGACGGATATAAGCTAAGTGTCTTATTCAGACTTGGTTTCTTAGTTTATTTATGGTAGGAGAATCTTGAATTAAATTAGGAAACTATTATATTAGTTTCCTAATAATCTTTGGTTTCTAATTAGGTTAAATATTTTATCTTGGGTGGAAAAACTATATAAAGACTCAAGTATTATTCTAGGTTAATTAGAAGAGACAAAGATGTGAGAGATTTGAGAGCACAATAAAGGGTGTCAATTTGTGAGGTTCCTTCTGGAGAAGAAAAATCAGTTTGTCTCAGGGCTCTATTATTGGTGTTCGTCTATCTCGTTTGTCTTTGAAGATTGGAGGAGTTTGTTTAGATCTTGGTTGGCCTCAAGATAATTTGTCCTTCGTCTTATTTGGGTAGTCTGTTTTGTCTCTTTGAGACTACCATATTTGTTAGTACAATAGGGTATACTTTTGGCTCATATTGAGCACGTGTATAGTGTATACCGGTCTACTGTTGTACTATTTTCTCCATTATAGTGAAGTTTGATCTCCTTGAAGGGTGGACGTAGCCAGTTATTTTACTGGTGAACCACGTAATTCTTTGTGTCAACTTTATTTACATTCGTTATTTATTGTTCTTATCACCTTATCAATTAACTATTTGGGTAACGGGACGCCTCCGTTACAACAAAACTAATTAAACAAGTATGTAAAAAGGGGGGGTTTTGGAGGTTGGTCGATGATGCAAACAAGAATAAACAACATTCAAATAAGAGTGAGTAACAAGTAACCAAACAAACAAGTATTATGATGAAGATTATCAAGTTTAAGAAAGACTTAACCCAACTCAATAAAGTGAGACACTTTATTAGTTAATAAAACCTCTTAATCAATCCTTAAACTAGAATTATTGTCCTATTAGTGAGATAGAATCTCCAAATTCCCTTAATAGAGGCCAACAACAAGGAAATCACACTTAGCAATTGACCCAACTCATTAGTTTCTCCTAGTGGAAATTACACACATAGGATAGATAACAAGAAGATAAAGCAATAGGAATCTAATAGGTGCAATTGCTCACCAGGAAATCACACTTAATGAGTAATCACAAATTAATCTTTCTAATGTCAATTAAATCAAGAAAAAATCACATTCATTAATTCAATGACAAGTTGTTGCAAAATGGGATTACAAGGAAACACACTTAATAAACCCAAAAACAATAAATTAAGGAAATTGGTGAGAATTAAACAACAAGGAAATCACACTTAGTTGTCTTAATCAAACAAAATTCCAAAACTATGACAATAAATCCAAGAGATTAATAACAATAACAAAAATCAAGGAAAGATTAGAGTATCTTACAACCAAAGATTACACCTTTGAGTAGGATTAAGAGAAGAGATTAACTCACCATTCAAGATCTAAAACCCAATTAAAAAGATAATATAAGATGGTAAGGGATGTAATGAGATGAGATGAAAACCTAATGTAATCACCTCCTTATAGCCTAAACCTAATTTGGGATAATGGGCCTCCAAACACAAGGTTAAAACAATTTGGCGAAACAGGGCAGAGTGAATCGGCACGATGCCATTTTTGGAAATGAGAAAACCGCACGGTGCGGTTTTGCTCCCTGGACAACAATTTTCCAAAAGCCATATCTCCCTCGATACTTGGCCAAATGAGGCGTGTGACCTATCGTTGGAAAGCTAAGAACATAAGCTTTCACTTCACTTGGCCTTGCATCGATTGGAGCTCTAGAACTCAAGATATACGGATATACCCATTTGAAGTTGATCCTTATGCAACCGCAACCGCAACTTCAATTCTTCAATTGCTTCATATTTCCAATTCCTCATGTCTTAGGTAGTCTTCTTTCATGCTTGTAGATGTTTTGCACCATGCTAACTTCAAGACAATAAGACATGCCCTTGCTTCCGATAATTGCACAAAATTCCATTACTAACCCCGACACTTGGAAATTGGCAATAATGACGTAAATCATGTAAAACCGCATCCCAATGTCGCTTTATTATACTTAAAAATATGCTAAATAGATAGTTGATCTTTATGCAACCGCAACTTCAATTCTTCAATTGCTTCATATTTTCAATTCCTCATGTCTGGGACTGTCGGACAGCAACATGTTCTAAATCTCAAAAAAAAAAAAATTAAAAAATCGGAACTGATGACGTGGAATCATTTTTGGTAAATAGTTTGAAACAAGCCCCATTTCAATAAATAGTTTGATTTCCGACCTCATTTTAGCTAAAACTTCTCAACAAGACAACAATGACTTGTAAGGTGTAACACTGTATCTGTTCTACTCAATGAGCCATCTAAACAATGTTTTGAACTTTTGATCCTCGTGTGTTCATGTGCTTTTTTTGCCGCCAACTTTACCTTATTTCAATTTTTTGTTTCTTATAAAAATAGAATTAAAAATATTAAATTTTGCTATTCGGCGCGATACAAAATCGTAGCTCCATACTGTAAAATTTTCTTTTTTTTCGGTAGAAGAAATAAATGCCTAATACAAGTTACGTGGCTTATTTGGTATCAAATGAGCAATTCTAAATTTCTAATGTATTCTATTACTAAGATACTGTACCTTTATCCTTGCAAAAAAAAAAGATACTGTACCTTTATTAGTTAAGTACATGATTGCTTTGTGTGTTCTTTCTCTTTACCAATTACGAAGTACTATTTATCCCGTTTTATATATGTTTAAACGAAGTACATCCTCTTTACCATAGCTATTATATATGTTCATATTCGTCGTTGTGTGGAAGCGTAAATACCTCGTGTTGGACCTCTACTGCGTCGGTGTCCACTGTCCATAATAGTACGATATTGTCCGCTTTGGGCCAAGCCCTCACGGATTTACTCTTGGGCTCCTTCCCAAAAGGTCTCGTACTATTATATTTTCAGGACACTTATAAAGGTGATATTTCACCTTTACACTACCGATGTGGGGTATGGGTTTGCACCCTAACAATCCTCCCCTCAAACCAAGGACCATCATCTTAACTCGGACCTTGACCTCCATGGAGAACTCCTACACTCTACAGCCCCAACTTCTAGACACCCGAAACATCACCAAGTCTTGATAACCTCCCCTTAGCCGACACACCATGCTATCACGAGTCATGTCTTGCACCACATGTCACCGCCTGGTCAGGTGAGTGCCCCCACACACTCCTATATCAATATGTCCATGTGTCTTTCTTGGGGATTTGCTACACATGCATATCGAATATATATCCTCTGCATCCAATATACCCTGAACCGGGTCCGCCACTTCAAAAGTTCTAAAACACAAATACTGGACCGGGTCCGCCACTTCAAAAGTTCTAAAACACAAATAGTCTTTGACATTCAACCTGGAAAGGACCCACCAGACCTATGACACCCAATCTAATAAGGGTTCACCTAATCAACTGTTCTAGTACAAAAATGGTCTTTGTTCTACAAGACCTATGACGTCTTTCATCCATTTAGGCCTGGATGAAGCTTGCTCAAGGACACACCCCGAGCTAGGAGCTTCTGATGTGCGGAAGCGTGAATACCTCGTATTGCGTCTCTGCTGCGTCGGTGTCCACTGTCCATAATAGTACGATATTGTCCAATTGGAGCAAAGCCCTCACAGATTTACTCTTGGGCTCCTTCCCAAAAGGCCTCGTACTATTATATTTCCAGGACACTTATAAAGGTGATATTTCACCTTTACACTACCGATGTGGGACATGAGTTTGCACCTTAACAGATTCCATTTATTAGTTTTTTTTGGTGACGAGGGAACCAACAGTCGCTACTTTCGGTGTGCACTGGGTAAACCCTCGAGTATATGTGATAGCCTGCAAACCACATATACCAGGTAAACCACAGGGTGACAAATTCAAAGTCTTATTAAACATGGACTCGGGCCAAAAATGCTCCACAAAATTTTAATCTTAGTGAGGCTTGAACCCGGTTCTCCTAGAAATTGTACCTAAATTTTAACTAGTAAACTCCACTCTTTTGGTCTTATTGGTTATTGTTTGTGTATAACAAGTAGACAAAATATAGGTAGACCATCAAATTACCAATAAAGCATTTTAGAACATAAAAAACAATAAATGATTGACGTTTTGTGAATCATAGGAGCCAAATTGTATACTAAAATACATAATTGGTTTCTTAAAAAGACATCTTACAAACCATAGGAATCAAATTGAGTACACTAAAATAAATAGTTGGTCTTATATACTAAAAATACACAATTGGTCTTCTTAAAAAGACATCTTACAAACAATAGGAATCAAATTGAGTACACTAAAATAAATAGTTGGTCTTCTTAAAACGGTAATATCCGTTTTAAGTTTAAAACGAGTAAAATACTAACTCATCAAACTATTATTTTCAAGGCATTCTACTTTTTGTCATATCTAACTATTTAACCCGTTTTATGTTTAAAATGAATATGACCGTCTTAAATAAGAATTTGTGTAAAACATAAAGCGAGAATGCTCAATACGAGAGAAGTTACCATGGCTTTACCACCTAATGTCAATCATGCTGTAGGTATTGATTTGTGGAAAAGAAAAGGGTGAAAAAGAGTGACAAAGCTATCTATCAAGTGCCAGGGACGGGAGACTAAACATCTTTTTTGACATTTTCAGCGTTTCTCTCTGTATTTACAGTACCTATTTAGTATTACCACCCCCCTTTGGTTTTATATATATGTGGGGGATGTTCATTGTTGAGCATAGTCCCACCTTGGTTCCCTTTTCCTGCTCTCAGAGTCTCGAGCAGTCGAGCTCGAGCACTATGTTTTATGGCTTTTACCTATTATTTTCGGAGTGATGACTCTTCGAAAATTCATAATAATTGCATAAGTATCGACAACCCTCGTGACTAATTTGAACATAATCGAATTAAAAGGTGTGCTCAATGTATGAACAAGCTCGAATTTACCAAAAACTATTGATAAGGTTTAAGGATGTATCCGATTAATTTAAAATACAGATGGTACATCATTGAAAATCCAAATAACGAATAAGAGAGACTTACACAACTTACTAAAGCTTAACAGCCACAAGCAATGGCTAGTTGGCTACTGTCTCACAGATTAGAAACCAACCACAGCATCTTCAGTAGTAGGGAGTGAAGGTGAGAGTGAGTTCCTGGACTCATCATAGTCATCACACAGAGGCGATTGTTCCACTCGAATTTCCTCGACCATCTTAGCCACCTCCATCATTGTAGGCCTCTTCTCAGGCTGTTCAACCACACAAGCCATAGCGACATGAAGCATTGACACCAGCTCTTCTTCGATGTTCTTGTACCTTAACAACTCTGGATCAAATACCTCTGCAGTCCATTCATCACGGACCACTGACTTTACCCATTTTGGGAGATCTGCGGATTGTTCATCTTCTTCGTTCTTGGATCGGGCTGGGGAGGGGAATTGGGTTGGGGGTTTAGCTGTTAAGACCTCTAGTAAGAGCACCCCAAAGCTGTAGACATCAGCCTGCTGAGAAAGCCTCTTGGTTTGGGATTGTTCTGGGGCTTTGTACCCTCCTAGACGAGCAATGGCATGCACCGGGTTTAGTAGAAGTGAGAGGCCGAAGTCTGCAATGCATGCAACTCCATTTTTATCAAGGAGGACATTTGTTGATTTGACATTGCCATGGGGAATCTTGGAGGAACTGTACTCAGCATGAACTCGAGCAAGGCCTCTAGCTGCTCCGAGAACTAGGCTGATTCTTGTTGTCCAGTCTAATGGGATTCTTCCTGGTCCCCTGTTTCCTGTTATTCATATTGTTGACAAAGAAATTCAATTTTGTTGTTTAGACTTGAAATAATTCACCCAATTGTTCTTCTTATAGGTGGAAATGTGAATCGACCCAAATCAACAAATCAAGGTTATCTTGCTCAGACTCTTCAATATTACCTTGCGTACCCGTGTCTTGACACTCGGACATGGGTAGGACGCTTGGACACTTCCTTTTAGACCAAAAACATGATTTTTTTTCATAAATAGATGAATCTAACACTTGGACACGCACTGTGTCAATACTTTTAACTGGGTCCAAGAATCATAGAATCCATGCAGGGTATTATATGACAATGAGCCAACATGAAATTAAAAGAGGGAAGAGTACATACCATGAAGAAGGGAATGCAAGCTTCCATTAGAGAGGTAATCATAGACAAGTAACTTTTCCTCCCTAGCATAATAATAAGCTCTAAGCCTAACAATATTAGGATGCTTAAGCCTACCAATCACATCCATGTATTGCTCAAACTCCTTCCTAGCACAAGGGTTAGCATCCTTCAACCTCTTTACCGCCACCGTGCTCCCATCCTCGAGCACCGCCCGGTAAACCGTCCCAAGGCTACCTTTTCCGAGCATCTCAGCCGATGCACGGAGCAAGTCCTCAAGCTCAAACTTCTTCCTCTTATCAAAGAACACCAACCTACTCTTATCAGTGGCATTAGTCTCATCACTCTCAAACCCGGTTCCGACACCACTTGTATTACTTGCATACACTCTCTTCTCACTTCCATAGCTACTTCTCCTCTTTGCAACTTCTTTGTCATCTGTGTAACCCTCACCTCCATTACTACCACATTTTTTGCAGCAAAAGGCTAATATAAATGACAAGACAACCAAGACTAGGACTGAATTTGTTACTATAAGTGCAACAATCACTCCACGGCCCAAACCCTTTTTGGGTTTAGAAGGTGCGAATGAAGACGGGTTTGATGCTACTGTTTCTGTTGAAGCAGCTTCTGATGGAGGCCCATCCCCTGTACAAGAAACCAGCTACATTATCACAAATTCTCATTTAAAACGGATAGACGGCCATATCCATCATAACATTAAGATGAGTCAAACATAAGACAAAACCAAAATGCATTGAGAATAGCGAAAAGTTTGTCCTGTTCTATTTTAAAACGGATATATATTATAAACATTGGTGTATTCACTTCTAATTAAAATCCTCCACGTTCCTCTTAATAGTCCAAATTTTGTTACGGAACGATCTAATGGTTAATAGAGATTGGTGAATTGATGTAGGAGACTAGGACAATAATAGAGCATTGCTATTGAAACTTGTGACATGGTCACCCCACATCAAGCATTAGTCCACAAAGTAAAAAGCTGATTTCTTCTTTTCAAAATTACCAGACACACATTACTTTAACCAACCCCATTACAGAATGAAAGATATTGTTCTGAAGAAAAGTCGAAATATGTTTGGTAGATTCCATTTGATTGGGAAATTACCACCTCTACAATTCAAAAATCACTACCACAAAAAGCAACTGACTCACATTTGCATGTGGATTCTAAGATCCTACCCACAAAACTAGTCATTCTGAGGAAAAAAATTATACTATTGGACATTGGTTGATAGACCCGACAAACGGGTTATTTGGGTCAGGTACACGACTAATCAATTTGGATATACATCGAGTTTGTCGGATCTTCTTAAGTTCATGCATATATTGGGTGTGTGATTATCAAGTCATTCAAGGTTAATCGGTCCGGTTAAACCGAATATTATATTACTGGATAATTATTCACATACGGGTCAATTCGGGTCACATCAGCTCTGCGAGATCACTACTCTCACAAGTGTACTACTTCACTACCTTCCCTTCTCAAATGATTATACAAATTTTCAACCCAAGTACGAAATTCCACAAATTTGAACAGCAAAATCTTGCTAATAACAATGTTAGACCGGAGTAATACACTATACATTCTTATTTAAAACAGTTGCAAGCGTGAAAGTGGACTAAATTAACCCATATACCCCAAGTTCCCAAATTTATCTCACACTAAAAGACGATCTTAAGAGAGAGTAACTAAAGACGAGTAATATAGACGTGGTTTTAAATCTGGTTTCACATTTTAAAGACGATCGTAAAAGAGACTTACTGTAACTGACACGAGGAATGTACCTGAGAAAGAACAAGTAGGCAAGGGAGAGGAACCACACAAGCCCTGATTCCCCAGAAAACTTGCCTCCCCAAATTTCCTCAACAACCCATTCGGCAATCTCCCAAACAACTCATTATTCGACAAATTCATCTCCTTCAACTCCCCCAACGTTTCCGAATAGTCCGGAACCCGACCCGAAACCGCATTATTCTCCAACCTCAAACTCAACAATCTCGTAAGATTCGACAATTCCGTCGGAAGCGGCCCACGTAAGTTATTATCCGACACATCCAGCCTCAAAAGCCGCCTTAAATTCCCAAATTCCGGCGGAATCTCACCGGAAAAGTCGTTACGAGACAAGTACACATGCTTCAAATTACCACAGCTGGCAATTGGCAAAATAGAGCCGTTGAGACGGTTATCCGAAAGGTCAAGAAACCGAAGCTGGTCGAGCGAGGAAAGCGAAGAAACGGGACCTCGTAAGTTCAGCGAAGGAAGTGAAATCGACGAAACCCGACCTGAATTGGTGCAACGGATACCAAACCAAGAATGTGAACATGGATTAGTGTTAGAAGTCCAGTTAGTGAGGAGATTGCCATGTAGGTCGGTTTGAGTGCGAAAGTTGAGGAGGGAAACGGTATCATTTTGAGCTTGGAGGAAGGTGAGTGTAGAGAGAAGGACGAGAAAGAGTACGAGCGCCATTGATGAATGAAGAGAGGCGGGAAAGTGAGAATTATGATGATGGTGATGGTGATAATGATGGTATGGTCATTTTTTTTGAAGGTGTGAAGGTGTGAAGGTGGGAAAATGGGAGTGGGTTTAAAAGGGGAATTATGAAATATGGATTATGAATGATGAAGGTGTGGGATGTAATTTGAAATCATGAATTTTACCATATTTTTGAATGTTAGAACAAGGATTTATGGTGTTTGTTTGTGGGTTTTGACTTTTGGATTGATAGGGATAGGGATTTTGAGGTGGGGTAGATGTTTGATTTTGTTACCATTAGTGAAAATATTTTTGTTTTTGAGTGAAAAAAACTCTTTTTAAATTCTCATTTAAGACGTATAATATTCATCTTAAATGTAGGATGAGTTAAATACGTATCAAATTATAAGACAATCGGACACGTTGTCTTTATTACCAATTTACCACCATATATTAGTATTTGACTCATTTTAAGACTTAAGATGGATAATCCGTTATAAACAAGACATACTAAAAATATTTTATTTTTTGAATTTTTTTGAAATAGATTTTATACACAAGAATTATGTAGAAAGATACTTCACCCTTTATTATTATGGATTAAATATTTGGTGAACAGCATTTTAAAATATTGAATTGCTTATCTTTTTCAAAATTCTCTTTCACATATTTTAAAAATATAAACGGTTTAATAGAGCAAAGGATGTATGTAATTATGGAAAGTTTTTTTTTCCTTTTTTTTCTTTTGTAATCTAGATATATATATGTATATAGAAACTAGTTTAGGACCCGTGCAAAATTGCACGGGCATGTAAAAAAACTATATAAATAGGTATTTAAAATTTTCTAGTTATAGAATAATTATTAAATATAAATGTACAATATTTTACACATACAAATAAAGTATATTAATTTTAAATTCAACGTTTATTATACTTTTAACATTAAATTAAAGGGTACATGCCTACATGGTTCACTGACATCGGCATATCCCTATTTTGATTTAATAATCAAAATACACATGATTAAATAATTATAACTAAAAGTTACACATAGAAAATAAATATCGTATGTTTTCCAAATGTTTTTAAACTAATACAACTATATAATTATTAATGACATAGAAGGAATATGCTATGTATAGTTAACTCTTATTTCAATTCAGTTTGGTTCAATTTAGTTTCACTACGACCAGTTTAGTTCAATTCTTTTCAGCAACAAAAACAACAGAGTGTAAAACCTGTTACTAACCATATTTTTGGTGAACTACATATACACTTTTACTACATGATTTTAAACTAAATTAATATAAATATTTTTAACCAACACCCTTAGTAGAACATAGTTATGTTGAAAACGACTCATTAGTAATTAGCTAATTGTGTTATTCAGAACAACCAATATATACCCTCGTAAGAAAATGTCCAAAACTATAAGTTTGATACTTATACAAATATATGTATATTAATAATACAAAATAGTAGAATTATAGTATCTATTTTATTATAGCTATTTTATCACAAGGTGCAATTAGCCAATATAATATTATATAGTTAATATTAATTCAAATTAAAAGTTAAAAAGCGGTTAGGTTGTTCTTTTTGACTTATTATTACGCTAAGACAGTCATATATATAGTAAAAAAAATTGTATGGTCAATATTAATTGTATCTCATGCATAACATACATTTAATGAGTTTATTAGCTAATATAAATAAACTATTATAATAGTTGGTCTTGACCATCTTAAATTAAGACTTCTCAAAACCCACATTCTATTTATTTTTTTCTTGTTTAAATTGATTGTGACTGTCGTCTTAGCTAAGAATTTGTGAAATTGAAAACCCGTTTACAAAAGATTTGCTATTTCTAAAAATAAAAAAACTAATAAATCTCATATAAAACGATTTTACGTTATTAAATTATGATAAAATCATTATTGTAGAAAATTTTAGTATGCTGTAAAATATGTTTGATGTGTAGAAAACGGTTTTCTAAGAGCATTTGAGTATTTGTAAAATTAATCAATGGCTCAACATTGCTCCATAAGTAATAGCATATTACCAAACATAATAATTGTAAAAAATTTAAGCCTATCTTATAATGCAAAGTCGTCTTTTATGGTGAATCAAAAGGTTAATATTATGTAATATGTAATTATGTACCACTTTAATTTCACAATTGCTATAAAACTTTCCCATTATTAAAAATATGTACAATTTTCCGTCTTTCAGTATTATCTCATCATCTCATGAAATGTGCATTTGCATGCTATTACTAATTAACTAATATTCAAATGAAATATTTTTATGGATATTTTTCCATTATGTAAATATGTGTGCATCTGCCAGAATAAAATAATGTTATGAGAATGTTATGAGGAAAAAATTTAATATGGGATTGCAATTGTCTAGTTGTTCTTTTATTATACTTATACGTACGTAATAAGTGTACTCATTTTATTTTTAACCGTGCTTTCACCTATTTTATTATCCATTTGAAATTATAATATTAAATAATCTCATAATAAATTACGTGAAATCGTCTCTAAAGACATTTATCCAATGCTTCTATAATATAATTTTTTAGTTAAATTTATAAGTATAGGAAAAAGGAGACATGTTATAATCACATGATAAGTATATGATATCCTATTAAATGTACAATAAAAAATTAGTGGTTCAGTGGTAAAGGTTTTGAATTCTCACCCATTGGTTATGAATAATATGAATTTTAGTTGGTTATGAATAATGAATAATAGATAATAGACTATCTATATTCTAGCAAGATAGTTGGAATAAGATTTTGTAAATAATTATAATAATATCTTTAGTGGATTAAGATTAAAAAGTGGAAGGCGGGAAAAGTAACATGATACTGGTTTGTGTTTTATTATTTTATATAGATAAAAAAACATGGAATTGGGGGTTAGAGTCGAGTACGAGTTTGTCTTTGCTCGATTTTTGTTTAAGTAATTTACCTGAATTTGAAGAAATTGAGCTCGTTATTAATATTGTGCGCGAGCTTAAACTTAAGCTTGAGCAGAGTTCATGCTAAAGTCTTTTATTTTGTGAAAATGTAAAAATATATTAGAAATCGAAAAATTAACTCATACAAACCACGCATATGATTTTGGTATGCCCAAAAAATGGCACAGCCCCAAGAACCTACTTTTAGTCGTCCATCTAAAAAGTTTCGCAAATGAAAGGCATAGGCTAAACTCGAGCTTATATGTAATTATTATTTTTTCTTTTGCTATTTCAATAACGGATTTAAAATTATATTAAAGTGTCGCAAACGAATAAAAACATTTGATATGGTGATAAAAAAATTATTCAGGAAATCATTCTTTTATAAAATAAGAGCAAGACTTTATCCAATCACACAAGTTTTAGTCACCCACGAACTTTTCGAATCGAAGCAACGTTACTAGGAGTTGGGACGTTAATTCTCGAACCACTGATCACAAATTGTCTCGTGAATTATCTTGTATTATCACCCTACATATAACTGTAAGAAATTTAAAATTTTGAGTGTAATTATAAAACATTTATTTTAAGAGTTAATAAGTCTATGTTAAATTAGGCACATACAAATGTCAACTCAAATGGGATCTTCTATGCTATGGCTGGTCAAGGAGAAGAGAATGACTTTGGTAATGGACATTCTATGCGGCAAAATTCTTTCAACTCTGGGGATCTTATTATTACTATCGATGATTCCTCCAGTTCTAATTATGCTACCCCAGAGTGGCCTTCTTTCACTTCTGACTCGGAGAGTGGCATGTCACCTTGGTATTCAAATGCTAATACTGAAGTTGAAGTTAATGAGGTTAACACTGATTTGAGCCTCAATTTAAGTCTGAACATTAGTCATGCTGGTCTGGGTGCTTCCTCTGTTAATACTCCTGGTATTGCCTCTGTTCCTGATGCTGTTTCTGTTCCTGTTGCTGCTGTTACTCCTGTTCCCACTTCTGCTGCAGACCCTATTGTTCTTTCATCTGATTCTGAGGCTTCAAATTTCTCTGGGGATTATAAGGCTGTTCCACCAGTGACTGATGTTCCTGTTAATACTGTTCCTACTGCTCACTTTATGATCCCCCCTTTGGAGATGGATGTCTCCTCTGATACTGATTTCAGTGTTCCTAAGGCGTCTACTTATGCAGGTCCTTTTCTTGTTCCTAAAGAAGCTGTGCTCAATGAAGGGATGGCTGAGGATCATAATTTACCTCCAAAGAAGCGTAAATGTCGTTCTGACATGGCGGAGGATGAGTTGGATGCTAGGATCCTTGCTACTGTTGGACATGCTAAGTCCTATCTTACTCATATTGCTAAGAAGAACAAGCTCTCTAATGCTGGGGCTGGTGTTGGTACTCCTTCTGGTTCAAATGCAGGTTTTCGTATAAATGTGGATGTTGAGGTCTTAAGTAGCTCTAGTGAAAGTTCGGTGGATAGTCCTTTTCAAGGTGTTGCGGAGGTTGGCCTCAAGCAACCTCCATTGGCTCCATGAGTGTCCTCTCTTGGAATTGTAGGGGTCTCAACGATGCTCTTTCCCCTACGATTCCTAAGCTAAGAGCATTGGCTATGGACAATTCGTTAAGTGTTATCTTTCTATCCGAAACTAAGACTAATGTAGCGTATGTTAGTAGTATGATAAATAAGTGGGGTTTTCAGAATAGTGTTGGTTTTGATGCTGTGGGCACCTCAGGTGGTCTTTGGTGCGGTTGGAAGGCTCATGTTCGTTTTTCATGCACGTTTGTTTGTAAGAACTTTATCATCCTTTTGAATGAAATGAGAAATGATCTTCCGTGGTATCTCGTTCTCTTTTATGGTGAATTGGAGTTGGCTTTGCGTATGAATGTTTTTGAGCTCTTAGGAATGCATCTTTCAAGTTTGAAGCACCCTTTCGTTATAATAGGGGATTTCAATCAACTAGAATTTAGTAGTGATAAACTAGGAAAGAATATGGGCTCTATTGGTGGAGCTTTGGATTTCCATTTATGGCGTGTGTCTCATGCGTTAGTAGATATTCCTTTTAAAGGTCCGCGTTTCACATGGTGCAATAATCGTAAAGGGTTTAATCGTACATATGAGAGACTTGATAGGGCCTATGGTTCTAAAGATTGCTTCCTTTCCTTTCCTAATATGGGGATTAAACATCTTCCCATACAAATCTCGGACCATGCGCCTATTTTATTGGATTTCTCTATATTAAGAAATGTCTCAAAAAGACCTTTTAAGATTGATCTATGGAGTATTGAGAATGCGGATTGTTTGGTCCTTATTAAGAAGAGTTGGCAACATTTCTTTCCCGGATCATCTTCTTTTCAGCTTAGGCGTAAACTATCGTATACAAGGGGTTAGATTAAGGATTGGGTTCTTGAAAAGAAGAAGGAATGGAGAGGCAAATGGGATTCTTTTGATGACGAACTTTCCGGAGCTCTCGATATTAGCATCGCGACGGGATCCCATGATCATTTCGATGTTTGTAATGCTAAGGTCTCTGAATATGCTAAAATCATGGCTCTTTTCTGGAAACAACGGGCTAAGTTGAACTGGGCTGTTGATGGAGATACATGTTCAAAATATTTTTTTAATTGGGTCAAAGGAAGGAAGGGCGTTAATTTTATTCATGGCATTAAAAATCCTCTAGGGGTTTGGGAATATGATCCTGAGTTGGTGGCGGATCTGTTTTATGATCATTTCTACAGGCTTTTCAACCCTGCAAGGATTCCTTCTTCTTCTAGTGCTCGTCCTGTGGAGGGTACCTTTGATTTGTTTGAACATATTCCGGTCAGGGTTCAAGATGATGATTTTGATTTCCTTAGTAAACCTTTTACGGCTAAGGACGTTAGAAGGGCAATTTTCCAACTTGGTGCTTTGAAGTCACCGGGTCCTGATGGTTTCCCTGCTGTTTTTTTCCATAAATGCTGGTTCTTTGTTAAGCAGACTGTTATTGCGGCTACCTTGGAGGTACTTAATTCTGGGTGCGTTCCACCTGAAATGAACAGAACCTTTATAGCCCTAATTCCTAAGAATGCACATCCAGAAAAGGTGGAAGATTTCCGTCCGATTAGCCTTTGTAATGTGATTATGAAGGTGGTCACCCGTTGCATTACCAATAGATTATCAAGGATCATGGGCTATCTTGTCAGTGATTATCAGAATGCTTTTGTTGGGGGCCGCCATATTTCTGATAATATTCTTATTGCGAATGAGGTGATCCACAATATTAACAAGCATAAAGTTGGTAGGTCTGGTCGTTTTGCTCTGAAAATTGACATGAGTAAAGCTTACGATCGTGTGCGATGGGATTCCCTTGTTAAATCACTTAGATGCTATGGGTTTCCAGAACATTTTATTAAGCTTATCATGAGTTGTGTTTCGACGGTATCTTATGAGGTTCTTTTTAATGGTTCCCCGCTTCGTCAGTTTTCTCCAAGTTGTGGTCTTCGCCAAGGGGATCCTTTATCTCCTAACCTTTTTGTGCTTTGTATGGAAATTTTATCTTATAATGTGTCAGCTGCTACTGAGGTGGGTTCTCTGCAGGGTATTAAAGTAGGGAGGGATAGCCCGCCTATCTCTCATTTATTTTTTGCTGATGACTCTATCTTCTTTCTGCATGATAAGAAGAATGCTTTTCGGATCCTGAGAAATATTATAGATTCTTATTGTGAAGCTTCGGGTCAGTTCTTGAATGAAAGTAAATCAGGTATGCTTTTTAGTCCAAATACGACCTTGGCATCTGCTCAAGAAGGCCTCCACGTGTTTGGTATTAAATCTAATAAGGGAATCGGTAAGTATTTGGGTATAGAGACTGATTTTGGTTCGTCGAAACGTTTATTCTTTGACGAAATCTTGGATAAAGTGAAAAGGCGCATTTCGTCTTGGAACGGAATTTTTCTCTCCCCGGCAGGTAGATTGACTTTGATCTCCTCTGTTTTGTCCACTCTTTCTAATCATGTTCTATCGGTTTTTAATATTCCGGTAAGTGTGGCAAATAAGCTTAATGCTATTTTGGCGCATTTCTGGTGGGCTGGATTGAGATCAAGCGATACTATCCATTGGGCTAGTAGGAATTTTCTGAGTCTCCCAAAATCTGAAGGTGGGCTTGGTATTAGGAACATTATTTGTATGAATAAGGCCCTTTTGGGTAAAGTCGCGTGGAAGATTTTAACTAGAAGGGATTCTCTTATAAGCAAAGTTTATTTTAAGAAGATTTTTGCTGTTTCCTCGCCGGATAGGCCGGATCAGGTTAAATCTGACATTGCAGTCTCGTGGGGATGTAAGGGTATTCGTTCTGGTGCTAAAGTGATCCTTAATGGAGTTGGATGGAATTTCAGTGCAGCATCGACTCTTTGCATTTGGGACTCTAATTGGGTGAATGGGTTAAAGCCTCCCTTTATTACTAAGTTTGGTTTCCCTCCACCGTCTCACATGCATTCTTGGACTATTGCTGATCTGATTTTTCCTAATAAAACATGGAAGATTGAGCTTATTTACGAGATATTTCCGGAAGAATGGGCTAGAAATATTTGTGCTTTGCCTATTAGTACCTCTATGGTGAAGGATACTATTTTTTGGAAGGCTTGTAAGGATGGATGCTATTCTGTTAAAACAGGTTACGGGATTTGTCTTACTAATTTTCTAGAAAACCATTCTTCATATACGGATCGTACTCGGGCATCCACAAGGGTTAAAAATTTCTGTAAGACCCAACTTTGGTCTCTTCCAGGGCCTAATAAATGGAAAATTCTTATTTGGCGTATTCTTACGAATTCTCTTTCGCTGGGTGCAGAATTTGCTAGGAGACATATTTTGGTTTCTACGTCTTGTCCTCTTTGCTCCAAGGATGCTGTGTTGGAAACTGCGGAACATCTTTTCCGGGATTGTGACTGGACTATGCGCATCTGGGCTTCTTCCTTCTTTGGGATTAGATGTGATCTGGATTCTTCCCTTGCCTTGAAGGATTGGATGATGAATTGGTTTTTCCTCTTTAGGAAAAGGGATGATTTTGAGTCTGTTGCTATCCAGTTCCTATCCATTTTCTGGAGTATTTGGTGTATTCGAAACTCTGTGGTTTTCAGTGGGAAGTCTCCTTCTCCTGTTTTCTTCTTTCATTTACAGAAGGAAATGGCTGCTTTGGCTCTTTCGGCTCCCAAGCCACATGTTTCTTCTAGTTTCGAGAAGGATTCGGTGCTAGACAATATTAGGGATCACTTCCCTGTTTATCTCGTTAATGGTATTAGAGGCTGTATACCTCACCGTTTGAAAGTTGATGCATGTTGGCTCTCATCTCTTAAAGCTTCAGCAGGTTGGGTTGTTTATGCTCCGAACGGCTCCTGCATGGGTACTTTCTCCTTGGGTTTTAATGTCTCTTCCCCTTTACTTGCTGAGGCGCAGGGTCTTCTTTTGGCTATCAAATGGGCTAGTAACGTTGGTCTTTTACATTTAGATATTTCGACTGACTGTCTTATCCTCGTTCAGCAGATTGCAGGGGCTTTAAGGGAGCATGTTAGTATTATGGGTATCCTATCAGATATTAGATCTGTCTTTCCTTTGTTTCATTGTCTTTGTATTAGCTTTATACCAAGGAACCTAAACAAGGTTGCTCATAACCTTGCGAAGGCCTCTGTTTAATTTGGTATAAGTTTACTCCTGCCAAAAAAAAAAAAAAATGGGATCTTCTCAATTTAACAACGCAAATTATTTCCTACAACGATCTAACGACTTCAAATAAAAGTAATGGAGGATGGTGTGATAGGCAAATAATATTCTCCGTATAATATTAACATCTTAGAATTAATGGACAAGAAATAAAGGAAAAGAAATAAAAATGATTCATACTCATGGATAAAGGAATGAGAGGAGGTATTCATAGCTTGAGTTTAAATTTCATCAATATCAAAATCGATATTGTAGCTATATGCTTCCATTTACACGTAAAAAAGTAGGCACATTGCACATACAAAGGTGCGGTATAAACTTGGACAATTTTTTGGCAAGTGCGTATAATATAACATTACTTTTCGGTAGAAGTGGACAAAAAGCACAAAATAGCGGGTTGACCCAACATGACTCGACCTTGCTAGTGGGTCACCTTCGAGCCAACCCGTCTCGCCCTAATAATGTATTGAAGGTTGGGCACGTCCAAGCCTCAATATCACCGGCTTGGTCTGCCGTAACGTGGGTGTAATACCCTGAATTACCAAAGAGTCTTAACTAAATCTTCCTTAGCAAGTAAGGGTTATACCATCTCGGTTGCCCGAGGTAAGTATATATCAAACTAACCATAAAAGAACAATTACGTTATATACATATATAAATGTTACAATCTTACATCCTACAACTTCAAGTGTCATTAACGACTCTATTCTAACTCTCGATCACTACTGATCGTCCATATCCTCGTCATCGCTCTGACCCAGCAACAAAGTCAAACATCAACACCTGAGGCCGAAACACATCTGACTGCTCACCATGCCGACAATGTCAAATTATTCACCGCAAACACAGACTGAGAAAGGACCACAACACAAACACCACTAACTTAATCCATGTTCACAACACTATAAGTAAAGCATACTATAACATTCAACCGAAAGCACGATATCCCGAATTCTAATAACAATCGTAACCGACTACACATCGCAGCGTGTAGCCCTGCCAGATTACCCATCGCAACAGGTAATCCTGGTGGGGACCGTAGCCTTACCACCTACTCCCCGCTTATCGCAACTAGCGGTATCCTGATCCTTAATGTACACACACCCCTCGTGACAGGAGCCATGAAGGGGGACTATAGGGTTGGAATAAACCTCCGTAACACAACAAATAATCCACGAACCAAATCGTACTCGGTAGAGTACATGGTACTTGACCGAGTACCTCGTACTCGAGTATCTCACTCTTTAAGAGATACCAAACTATTTCCTTCCGCCTTACACCAAGGGTTCTCTCAACGATTTCTCTATGGTCAATGATCGGTCAACGGCCTTTAGACAACGGGTATTACAGTGCAAAAAAAATAAAAGACAGTCAAATCTGCAGTCTCGCCCGACTTGACCTCCTCAGAGACATCTTATTCAAGCTTTGCCCAACCTAGCTCGCCGCCAGATGGGTCGATTGTAACACCCCGATATTTTCCGTATTATAAAATTTAAAGATTTAATTCAATTTCAAGAATAATTTATATTTCGTTAAATTTCGTAAATATATTTTAATAATATTAATATTTCATTTTTAAGCATATTAGTTTCAAATGATATTTCGAGTTTTATAATTTTTAAGTTTCGGCTTTAAGCTTGGAAAATGACAAGTATGTCGGATAATTTCATGAATTGTGGTTTATTTGTAAAATGAGTTCCTTCTTGAGTAATAATAGACTTGAGATGTTATTTCCGCCTTAGTTAGCCAAATCCGAGTCATCCGGACTCATTAAATGAATCCATAGTCATTTCCAACTCAAATCCCCTTATAACCCTTATGTTGTGTTTTATTTCCACACAACTCATTCCTTCATCTTCTTCAAACTCAAAACCCCTTTCACCATTCTTGGTGTTTCTCCATGAGCACAAATCCGACCATAGCTCCTCCGTTTCTTGCTCGAATTCCGAGTTCTTTATAGGTATGTTCTCCTCTCCTTCTCCTCCTTCTTTTGACATAATCAATTCCTAGTCTTGTTGAGTTTTCTGAAAACCCGTTTTTCTAGGGTTACCTTTTTAATTCGTTTTTTTTATTGTTTGTTTGTGAGAATGGATATTTGGACTTCAATGAAGGGTTCTTTGAAGATTTGAAGAGCTTTAAAGGTAACTTTGAGAGGTTACTCGACTTTAAGTCAAAAATCGTTTGTGTATGGTTGTTGTTGATTAATTTATGAAATTTTGAGGATTATATGGTTTAATTTATGAATTTGAGAAGTATTGTGTTGATTATTTTGTTATTCAAGTGAATGAAATGGGTTCTTTGTTGATTAGTAGTAATGAATGAGGAATCGAGTTATAGTTAATGGGTAAATTGACATCCGTCACATGCTTATTGTGTTCATAGCGATATTGTTGTTCCCGATTGATTTTATCCCATGTTAAGAGTAGTAAATCGTATTTATAATCGTTTGTTTACGATGTATATTGGTATATATGCGCCTTGGTTTGGATGTTGTGTTGCCTAGAACATGTAGAACGCGTATGCTAATCATACTGTGAAGTTATACGCAAATGTGAGCTGAGACACGTTGCTGCCGCGCACAGCAACTGGTCTGCCCGAGAATGCCGCAGCCTGCGGCCCAGCACGCAGGCCTGCACCCGTGTCACACGCAGCCTGCGGCCAGCCATGGCAGGCTGCGCTCGACACTGCTTTAGGCGTGAGCTTTGGGCTGTTTTTGGGGATGTTTTGGCTATCGTTTTACCGCTTGTTCGGACGTTGTTTGAGCATGTTAAATCATTATAAAACATGTATTAGAAAGTATATATGATGCATGTATGATTTGTGAGTTAAATTACGTTCATCCCTCATGTTTAATTCAATTGTTTACGACCTTAAACTCGTGTCATCTAATGCTAGTTCATTTTATTGTCCCGAATGACATGTGAATGTATACTTGAGACTTGGTATATGAATTCTTGTCATTTTATACTCATGTTAGTTGCATACTTGTGTGAATTCGTTGTGGTGGTGTGGTTGAATGCTTAAGCCGCTTTAGTAGCTAAGTTGAGGAGGAAGACCCCCCGGTCGGGCAACCGGAAGGGAAACCGGCTCCCGCTTCAAGTTAACTTCTAGAAACTAGCTTAAGTGTTGTTTTGGTTGAATTGAAGCTCACATGTATTAAATGAGTTAGTTAACGGTTATGTTAGCTCGAGTTTGATTGATAACGGTTATGTTATCTTAAGTTGAGTCGGGTAACGGTTATGTTACCTTGCTTGTGATTGAGTGACGGTTATGTCATTCTAAGTTATGTTGGTGACGGTTATGTCACCTTGTTTGTGAATAGATAGCGGTGGTACGATTTGTGTATCATTTTAATGAACTAATGCCACCCAAGTTATGGGATTTATCTATGTTCGGGATTGGTCGGAGGTTGTGCTCATGCGCTCCCGTAGTTGGAGGTCGTGCTTATGCGCTCCGGTCCTCGTGTGTCGTTCGGTGTAGGTTATTACATCGAGAGGTATGGCCAGGTCTTAGGCATATAGTCAGCGGTTACGCTATACATAGAGTCGGTGTCGTGGTTATGCGTCCCGATAGCTAGTGTCGTGGTTATGCGATCTAGCGGTCAGTGGTAACGGTTATCTTCCCTAACGGCGTTCATTCTATTCTTGTGTGTATCCTGCGATTGGCCATACCATCTAGTGTTGGCCTATGTGTCGGTCACTTGGTTGTTGTGTGAATAAACATGTCATCAAGTGTTGGCCGCTGAGTCATTCACTTGGTTGATTATCCGTTTAATATAGTTCACATGATGACTTTGATTATGTTTCACATGTTGATTCATGCCTTGATCATGTTTGCCATATTTGATTATATCATGTTGATTTACTTATTAATGTATATGTATGTTCATATGTAAATGTGGTGTGGTATTACCGTTTACATGTTTTCTGACAAAAAGTGGCTGGCAGAACCTCGAGTTACTCCCCACTGACTGTGGCGTACATGTTTCATGTATGTAGGTTGGTGCTGTTTGGGGAAGACGTTTGGCTAGCGAGCATTGTTGATTATTCGACAATCGCCTACTTACGATTAGCTTAGATTTAAATTGTATTGCTATCAAGGGATACCTTATCCCTTGTTTATTTAATTTAACTTGTATAAGTTTTACTTTTTCTTCTGTTTTAGACTTCCGCATAATGTTTTGATATTCCGCGATTTAAGTTTTATTATATATGTCGAAAGTTTTTAAAATACCATATTTCCGCTGCAAGTTTCCTGTTTATTTCTATGTAATATCGCGGGGTGTCCCATCGATCATGGGACTCCTCTAGTTAGCCCAACCTACTTCTAACCCGACCCGTAGTAGCTCGGCCAACCGACAATCTGCACCTTTTGTTACAACTTTCCGCCTTTGTAAAAAGAAAACAAAAATATAGTGCGTAAGTCAAGACCATAATCTATTAATTTATTCTAAACAACTTTAAAACAAAAACATAGTTTATTCTTACATCAAGTTTGAATTACTTACTTAAGTGGAGATTAAATTGATTTAATTCAGGTATTTTCTTAATTGATGTTCACTTTAAGTTCGTTTAATTTTAGTTTATCTTAAGTTGGTTAATTTTAGTTCTATTATGTTTAAGTTTGTCTTTTTTTGGGTTATTTTACAGGAATAATCGATCTTATAGGTAGTCTGCTTAAATTACTCTATTCCTTTAGTAATTCGAATTTAATTCCTCATATTCCACCTTCATTCCCAGAATACACTAGGGTAACCGACAACCTGCACAACATGTTACCTTATGCTTTTAAGAGTTAATAAACACCTTAATTATTTTATAAGAATAATCCAAACTTTGAGTAATCTTCTTATAATACTCCAAACTATATTTAATCTCATAATAATCCGAACTATTACCACCCCGCCCGCGGTCACTGTAACACCCTCAGAACCCAAGGCCTTTAACAAGGACCATCAAGCTATGAAAGTGTCATCATCTCGGTTGTCCGAGTTACCATATCAAAGTAAAGGTGTAAGTACCTTATTATAAAATTATTTAAAGTGAAATATAATTGTCTCAAAAGAATAGTAAAACAACAAATGTCTGCGGAAGCTATATATGAAAGTAAACTGTGACTAAATTACAAAAAGACATGATTTCCCAATCCTTCTAGCCACAAAAAACGTAATACCTGAGAATCTGCTCACGATATCCATGGATCATCACAGTAACACACAACAAACGTCAGTTATTGTCATATAAAGATGATCACAACCAAAAGTAATACTCCCTCCGAGTTGGAGTAATGGTTCTTACTTCCTTTTTGGTGCGAGTTTAGTAATGGTTCCTATTTCCATTTTTAGTAGCTTTTTTGTGGTCCAAAATCAATTCAGTGTGGGGTAGGGTATTTTGTGTGGTTTAGAATCATTTCCTTATTTTTTGTGCATAAAGGTAAAGGAACCATTACTACGACTCGGAGGGAGTAACAAATGCCAAATACGCAACAGCCATACTGATATCATATCAAAGTGGCGATCTCTAGTCCCACATCCAATCCTCACTTGCTCGCGACAAGGGATACCTAGACCATTAATGTGCACATCCCTTTAGCGGTGGGAACCACGAAGGGCGGTCGTAGGATTGAGAGCCATTTCCAAATCTCCTCCTAAGATAACATATAACTTATTACTAACAATCATCACCGTCATAACTTATCTCAATACATACTAACTAGCGAATTCAATACTTACTTGACGACGGCGACGACGACACTAGGCTATGATGATCAGCGTGACTAGACTCCGGTAGGAAGACTTAGGAATTTAGGATGTGAGTTTTTGAGGGGAAAGTTATGAGGCGACATACTGTTTAGGGTAAAATTATATTTTAACCTCCGAATTTATTTTATAAAGTTACCGTGACGCTGACACGAAAAAACGCACTCGTCTGAGTACATAATGCACTCGACCGAGTTGCACCAGCTCGGTCGAGTTTGCCTAACTCGGCCGAGTTGGGACGAATTCAGCAACCAACTAATACTTTGGGTCAACTCCACCTAGTTTGACCAACTCGACCGACTTACCCACACAACTAAGAGAGGGGTGTTACCGTCACTCCTCTGGCGTCGACTCCCTTCATTCTATTACACTCTTAGGGGGCGTTTGCTTAGAGTAAGGGAAAGAGAAAAGATATAAGAAAGGGTAAGAGAGGGAAAGGAAAAAAATTACCTAAAACTTAATTGGTTTTTTGGTTATACCAAAAAAGGGAACTAATAATCCACTCACACTCACGTAATCGTACCACTAACACACACACCACCACAAATAATCACTTAACTACTGGCGGCGGTGATGGTGGTGGAAGTGTCATGGCGGTGGTGGCGGTGGGGGTGTCATGGCGGTGGTGGCGATGGTGTGGGTGTCATGTTGACGGCGGCGGTGGTCACGACGGTGATGGTGGTGAGGGTGTCATAACGGTGGTGGCGATGATGGTGGTAAATATGTCATGATGGCGGTGGTGGTGGTGGCGGTGGTTACGACGATGATAGTGGTGAGGGTGTCATGGCAGCGATGGTGGTGGGGGTGTTATAGGGGCGGTGGTGATAGGGTGTTATGGCGGCGGCGACGACGACGGTGGTAGTGGTGGCATCGGTGGCGGTGGCGGTATGGTTGTGGTTTGGTGGTGACTATTGTGGTGGTAGTTGCAAGTGTGGTGAAGGTGAAGAAAATAGTTGAAGGGCAACAAGGGTAATCAAATTTCATACCCTAGGGGGGGGGGGGGGGGGTGGGGGTAAGAAATTAGATGGATTGAGGGGTAAGGAAGAAAGTTTTGTTCGCTCACCAACAAAGGGAATGAGTAACTTTGTTTCCCTTTTCCTTTCTTATAGACCCCCAACCAAACGCCCCCTTAGTGAGTTTCTCTACTTCTCTCAATTCCAACCTTATAAATGGGCAACCGAACCTTGCACCTAAATCGTCCTAACCTGCATAACAAACTGAAGATGTCAAAACAATCAAAACTCGAATCAAAACCATATCCGCAGCAAGAATGCAACAACAATAACATTATGAACTTTATGTGATCACCATAAATGAACTAGAGAGCTTTTATGTAATGAAAACAGATGTGAATAGAAGATATTTTGTATTAATGAAGAAGTTAGTTATGTACATGTAAGGAAAGTCTATAGCTAAGTGTGTAACAAACTATGTACAACTATGTAACAACTTTCTCTTATGCTTACTATACACGTCAGCATAATCGGTTAGTCTTAACTAACTCACATCACCCTCTTCGATCACCTCTCCAAAAACTCCCCACCTTAAAAAACCCCACTCTAACAATCACCAAACTGCCACCTCCAAACCAAGATGACTACGATGACGACAACAACGACAACAACAATCTTTTAGCCACCTTCTCTGGAGACTCAATATTCTCCCTATTCTCATTCCTAACATTTTCATCAAAACAATTTTCTTCACAAGCCCTCTCTTCCGCCACCGCCGCCTCAACCAAGAAACGCGATGGTAATTGGGTGGTCCAAAATGCATGATGGTGATAAGACGATTAAAGAGTGAAGTAGTTTAAGCAGGTCACTCATATATGATGAATTATTCCTATGGAATATTAGTGACCATGTCATTTTTCACCTGTTATTGCAGGTAAAAAAACAAGTAAGTTTGTTCGGGGAAGAAAGGGGAATAGAAGGGATTAAATTCTAATTACTTCAAGGATGAAGTAATTAAAATAGGTCACCCATCAAATTGATTATTCTTATGAAATAACCTTTTTTTTTTCTTTTCAAATATTAGTGATTTTATTTTCTATTTGACGAGGGTCATAATCAAATTAACTTTAAATTTTTAAATAATCAACAAAACCAATGGCAGTTCCATATGTGACATCTCTTTGTGAGTCGAGTACACCACCAATTTGATGAGACAGCCAGATAAACAACTTGCTTGATTGGTGTGATATAAAAACAATCATATACTGTATATGTTTGCAATTAACATAAATAAATAGGTTAATGATTGAAGTAAAAAAGTTGTAGAAACAGTTATGAGCAGTGTGGTAGAGTTGATTAGTCCATTAAGATTAAGAATTGACCAAAACTGTTTAGTCTCAGTTAATCAAGTGTCGGCATTTGATTAAAGAAGGTGATAATGATGTACTCGTAAGTTTAAAATTGCAATGAAGAAAGAGTAATAAGAGGGGGAGGAGTCGAGGAGTGGGGAGGTGCTACAAATGATTGCTGTTCTCCACACCTCTACTAAACAAGAAAGTAAGAAACTGATAGAAAAAGTGTAGGCCTGTAGGGGTCCATGGAATCTCTTTACATTTTGCTGCACTCTTACATAATCACCTTTTTATAGACAATCATTTTTTGCCATTCTACATTCATTTTACCTTTAACCCTTCCTCCATCTCCATCAACACTGCCCTTTATATAGACACAAATTCTCATTTGTGACTGACATATTCGTCACAACTTTACGACGAGTCAAGTAATACTCATGTGAGGTAAATAAAACAAAAGAATAGGGCATAGAAGTAGCAAACCGTTTTCTCATATTCACCCACATACGTAGTACTTGACCCGTCACAAAGGAGACTTACTGTTACTAAAAAAGAAAAGTCTAATCTATTATCTCACACATTGTAAATAAGAAACCGTAAATTATAGACCAAACCAGAACGGAACGGAACAAAACGGAACGGAGGGAGTATTATTATAAGGGAATGCAGTCGGAGTAAATACTTGATTTTTAATGGTGGAGAACAGAAGGTGTTGTGTGGAGGTTGATTCAGAGTAGAGTAGAGTAGAGCTGAGTTGTGACAACAATGTTAAGCTCTCTATCTCCCTTAGTTAATCAACATGCAGAATCGCATTGAATACAAATTTACAATAAGATCATCCCAAGCATGGTTGTCTTAGTTAGGTCACGATCCAATTTTTATTCTTTAATCTCACCTTATTTATCTTGATTTATTTTCACTGTTCCAAGTAGAAGATCACGACCTAGGTCATCAATCCAATTATTTTCCACTTTACAGCATTTTCAATCAATTTCCACATTCTCTACTCCACCAAAATTCACCTCTCTTACTTTTACAATTACTATTTACTAAACAAAAATTGTGTCCAAGAAATAAGAATTCGCCATGTGTCAAGTGATAAAAAAGAGTAGAAGGCCACTCCATCACCTTATTTGAATGAAAGCCATGCTAATTTTAGATTAAATGATGATTAAGATGACTCACCCCACAAGACCTACTTGATGACCTTGTTTGGGGTGATCTATGTCAAAGACACAAAATCAAAATGCCTAACAAGTAGCAAATTGTTTTGTCTTATTTACTCACATAAATAATACTTACCCGTCGCAAACTTGTGACAGGTAGGAAGGCTTGCTGAAGGGCCAAAGGAGGTACATTGTTGAGGTTCTTTCTTATTGATAACCGGTAACCCAAACGGAGAATGGAGACGGTAATAATGAGTCACCTCAAACTTTTAGAAGTGCCATGTGATGTTGCTTTAATCACAAGCTAAGCCTCTCTCGTACACAAATTGTCAACTACGTAATCAATAATTATGCCTATCCAGCCCAACTTTATCATTTCACTACACAAATTTTTATTCCGTAGTCTGTACTATTAACAAATTCACAACAATAGTTATCAATCTCGACACTTGCTAATTTGGAATGTTTACATATTTATTTTAGAATATTTTCGATGGATAATTTGATCATTTACACCTAGACCTGTCAAACGGGTTAAACGGGCGGGTTGCGGGTCGGGTAGATACGGGTTCGGGTAAAATACGGGTCGGGTAAAATACGGGTCAAGTTTATACGGGTTCCGGGTTGGATTCGGGTAAAAATACGGGTCAATCAACATCTTTTCCTCACATTTTTTAGAACTTCTTTTATATCTTAATTCCTACCCTTTATACGTTTTTTCGCCTCTTACTCGTCTTAGTTAACTTAATTGTCACCATTTTCGCCATCACCACCAACATCACCATCGTTATCGTCATCACCTTTACTAACCCGCTAAGTACGATAATGAGACTCAAATAAGATAACAATGATTACGTGTCATGTGATCTGAGGTGATGAGATGGAAGTGTTAACGCGAAGTGCGGTTCAGTTCGACATAATACGTGAAGTGACGGTATGACACATTTTGAGGTGATGACGTGACATGTGGTTCTAGGCAATAATGATGTAGAATGAGGTGTAAGTGACAGTGTGGCACACATTTCGATGTGATGATGTGGCATGTGGTCCATCGAAATAATGAGGTTTCAATGATAACGTGGAATGTAACTTGATGTACTACACTAAAAGTGATGATGTGACATGTGGTACGAGGTGATGAGTTGGCGGTGCTGAAGTGGAATGCAATTTGGCGTACTACGGTGAAAGTGACGGTGTGACATACACTTTAAAGTGATGACGTGGCATGTTGTTTGAGGTGATAACGTGACATACCGCATATATATATATATATATACATATTTCTCCTCAAAAATTTGTAAGTCATCAATACCTATATGATATATTTTATAAATGATATATTGTCTTGACCCAACGGTCAACCCGCTGCGGGTCGGGTTTTGACCCAGTGTTTACGGGTCAAAACGGGTTCGGGTATCTTTCGGGTTCGGGTTGAAAAACCTGGGTCATTTACGGGTTATTTAAGGGTCGGGTTACGGTCGGTTTTCCGGTCGGGTCAGGTTTTGACAGGTCTATTTACACCTGATTTGATCAACTTATCATCTAATAATTAACCCCCTCCTCTGATTTTTAATCTCTATATCATAACGAAATATAAACAAATGATTAGAACGAATGAATTACATATTTACATCATTCAAATTACCTTATTAGAGTCGGCAAGAGACTCGAAGCACATGAGAAAATTCTATTTTCCAAAATTGACAGTAATCTATAACTCTATAAAGTGGGGGTGATTAGCATCAAAAACAGAGCAAATGGTATTACTAAAGAAGCCAAATAGACGGTAAAAAGAGGACAAAGGAGGCAAAATGAAGTATTGGTGGACCAAATGAAGAGGAATAATGATTCACGAGATGCCGGATTAAAGCGACTTGGATAAGTAAACGAGCAACATCCTTTTTTGACACTTTTTCTTTTCATAAAAGGCAAAGGGAGACAACCCCCAACTCCCTTTTGTACCTCAATAAATAGTGACTCATGCCGGGATTGGCGTTCCACAAAGTGTCATCTAGCTTCGTACAATTGTACTAACTCAGCAATCCATCAGCTTTCTTGTACCCATAATATGGACACTTAGAAGTTTACAACTCTTCATGGTCATCCCTCTTGGCATACTCGGGTCATGGATCATCCAACCTGTAGATGAGTGAATAAAAACCGAAATAAAACATAAGATATGTGTACATTAGAAGTTTCAACTCTTCATGGTCATCCTTCTTAACTAACTTGGGTTTCGGATCATCCAACTTATAGATAAGTGGATAAAAATCGAAATAAACAGATGGAAAGAAATGAGAAAGCGGCTATGAGATGAGTTTCATACAACCAACGATGAACCTATCCCATATTATTCTTCTTTTTGATAAAAATATAATATAGAGTATAAACTAAGTTGCAAACTGCTCTACTACGGGTCTCTATCTTGTTCATTTTGTACGGATGTTTAAGGGATTACTTCAACAATCATTTGGTCGTCAATCTGTCCACTGATTTCATCCATCAGTGTGGGTGATAAGCAATGGATGACGATTGGTCACGTGAAGTTGTTAAGTCATTGATAGATGTGGGTGAAGGCAGGGTTTGAGACTGCTACTCAGCCGTCTGCAAGTGTCAGATACAGTTATTTTCCAGGAAATTTTCAATTTTGGTTTAAAATGAAGTGTTGAAGTATCATACATGCGCATCATGCGACAAAAGTGATTTGCCGGAATAACATGGTTTTGAGACTTGCCTCGTTCACCCCAACCTTATAAGTTATAAACCCACAAATGAGGCCGATATTGTCTCAAAAGAGGACACAAACATTAAAACAATGATAACACCTTACTTGAAATGGGTGAAGATCTACCTGATCGAAACACACACATAGGATTAGGATTTAGGATAGGAAGCTAACTTTCAACATGAAGCATTCATCTCCACAAATACTACCCTCAATTCTCGAATTTTTTGGGTAATTAGCGTTAATTACCCAATTAATTGGGTAATTGATGTTGAATTCAAAGTATTTGAGTTTCTAGTAATTGGTGCTAAACTCAAAGTATTTGAGTTCCTAGTGTCCACGTGGACACTTCTTATTTTTCTCCATATTTTTAATAAAGCCGTTAAGGTTCATAACGGCTTCACTGAATTTTCACTCAATCCAATCCAGTAGCTACTGAAATCTGGAAAATAATGGCACCAGACAAAGCCGCTGAACTCCTTAACGACTTTGTTTCTTGCCCAAACACTCCAGTAGCTATTGGAGTGTAAATTTCATGAAATCGGTAGAAAACGCTGAGGTTCTTAGCGGCTTTATGTGTTGTTTATTAACCCAAACACTCCAGTAGCCACTGGAGTGTCTTGCTTTCATGAAATTAGGCAAAGACGTTGTTCTAAGTGGTTTTGCCAAGTTTTAAAGGAAAAAAATAAGTTTAAAACGCTCTACCTCATACAACCAAAATGACCAACACCTGCAAATAAAGTTCCACAACATACACACACTTGCCCAAATGACCGTCTTGACATAAACATGTTTGAATTACTAAATCTAAAGTTTATACACATGCTTGAATTACGAAATCTAAAGTTCATACAAAATACGAAATCTGAAGTTGATAACTACGTTATCGACCCTATTCTCATTGCTAATTCCCTTTACTTTGTCTAGAATTTACATCGATTATCCCGTTTATTTCCTCTTTTTAGCCTTAAATGTCGTCACATGCTATTTTCATGCACTTTCTATGTTTTCGTCGCATTGTCACGTTATTCTAGGCAATTCGGGGTCATAACGGAAGTGCCAAGAAGCTTACAAGTCAAGAAACCGAGCTCTAGAGCCTTTGTGGGTGTAACTAGCTCATTTCGGGTTCATCTCTGGCAGTCAGGTGCATCTACACCCACCCAAGGAGTTATTTTGGGTGCATCTCTAGCAGTCGGGTGTTGTAACACCTGACTGCCCAAGTTACACCCAAAGAAGAAGAAAAAAAGGACAAAAAAATCTCAGCCGGCGTAACTAGGCCACATCCGGCATAACCCGGACACGGCCGGCGCATTGATACGCCGGATGGGCCGGATGGGCCCCTATTTCAGCCAGTTTCGTCTTTTAAGTGGGCTTTCAAACCCACTTTGGGCTTTTGTATAAATACTAGAATTCTGATTTTTGTAAGGGACATCATATCATACTAGAATTTCACAAATATTTTAGAGAGCATTTTTAGGAGAGTTTTCTAGGGTTTTGATCTTTGCAACTTGTTCATCCATTTTCGTTCTTAGATTCCGATCAAGTTTGTTCATCCTTGAATTTGGTATAACAATCTTTCTTTAATCTTACTTTTGTTGTTTAGTTTATTTCTATTTCACTTGTTAGATCATTTTCTCATCTTGTTCATTTGAGTATTAATTCTCGTTTTTAGTGTTTGATCGCATGCTATTTAGTTTTAATATCATCAACATGTTTACTTTCATAGAATCATATCATTTTGTTAGACTAGAAACCCTAACCATGCTTAGTGAGTAAACCCCCTTCTAGGGGGTGGTTTGACCTAAACACAAATGATTCTATAAGGTAGTTGCAAATGTTTGGTTGTTAAAGGGGGGTTGGATTGGGGATTAGCAAAGGGATTTGACTTGTTTAAGTGTGTAATTTGGGGACTTTGAAATGGTGAACCCTTGACCCTTGACCATCAACGGAAGTTGATTAGGTTTAGGTGTTGACCGCCCTTGTTAGACCATTTGTCGACCTTGGTTGAACCCGGGAGAGAGAACTTAGGTTGGGCACCCTTGCTGTTCGGTTTGAAATCGACCCTCGGGAGAGGGAGTGGGATGACCGGGATATATCGCGGATTAGACCTTTGACCTAGGTGAGAGAGGGGTAGAATTAGGCCAATTCTAGTTCACCTTGACCCTTGGGATCGGAGGAGATCGAATCATGAACCCGGAAGGAAGATGGTTAGGCAATCCTAGTGTCTCATAGTGAGCCCGGGAGGGAGTCTATGAGCGAATTAGAGGCGTTTCCACCTTATTCGACCACCCAAAACAACCGAACACCGTGACTATTAAAGAGAATCAAGAGTGTGATGATTAGACTACCTTCTAGACTTTCCATTATTTGAGTAAATCATCCTTCCGTCGATTAGTTTGTTTAACTTAGTTATTCATTTAATCTAAGTTGGTAGTGTAGGAAGTTAGTTCAAATCATTTGCTAGACTTAGCTAAACATTAAGATTAAACAATCGGTAATCAACGTTTCTCCTTGTGGATTGACCCTCAACATATTGCATCGATTAATCGTGCACTTGCGAGGGCATTTAAAACTATACATCAAGTTTTTGGCGCCGTTGCCGGGGAGTTACGGCTTGATATCAATTGTTAGTTGTTAGTTTAGACTAGGTCATTGTTAACTTTGCACACCCCGGTGTGCCATCTTTATTTGTTATTCATCTTCTCTTTGAAGTGTGTAGGTTTATTGTATGAGTAGAAGAACTCGCAAGGTCCAACCACAATACCCAATAGACCTTGAGATTGAAGCTACCGCAAGACGCCTTAACGCCTTAAGAAGAAGGGGATTAATCGAAGTACCAATAGAGGAAGCAACATTACCCGGAGAAAATTCTCCACCTTTGTCTTTTGAGAATCCATTCTATATTCCGGAAGAGTTCACAATGGGTGAGCCCGTTGCTATGAGAGATCGTTTGGCTCCCAAAACGGTTGCCAGCCCTAGCATTGTTAAGCCCCCAATTCAAGCCAATAACTTTGAATTGAAGGCCACTTTGCTACAATTGGTCCAAGACAATCAATTTGGAGGAGAAGCTACCGAGAATCCCAATGAGCATATCAATGATTTCCTAGATAGTTGTGAGATGTACAAGGCTAATGGAGTTAGTGATGATGCTCTTCGCCTTAGACTTTTTCCACACTCTTTGAGAGGAAGTGCTAAGGAGTGGTTGAAGAGTTGTGAGTCGGAATCTCTAAGGACTTGGGATGACGTTTCTAAGGCATTCCTCTACAAATACTTTCCACCTCAAAGAACCGCGAGAATAAAAAGTGAACTTCAAGGGTTTACGCAACTTAAGGATGAGACACTTTATGAAGCATGGGAAAGATACAAGGCTTTACAAAGATTGTGCCCACACCATGGGATTGGAGAAGATGAGCTTATCAACAATTTCTATGAAGGATTGAGCAATGAGATGAAGATGAACCTTGATTCCGGTTCCGGTAAAGCGGCACTTGACAAGATTGATCACAAAACGGTGAAAGAGTTAATTGAAGAGATGACATCTAGAACCTTTCAGTGGAGCCATGACCGTCACAAGAGAAAAGGAAAATCAAGTGTGGAGTCGGCAAAAAATTTAGAGGTCAAGGAGTTGATTGATGAGTTAAGGCAACAAGTTGCTTTGCTAAGTACAAACAAGAGCCCAAGCAACTCTTCAAACAACTCTTGTTCAAGTCGGTAACAAGTATTCTATTGTGAATTTTGTGGGGATCGAGGACATTCACCCAATTGAGTGTCACTTGATAGGAGGAGATGCAAGTGGAATGGAGCAAGTCAATGGCTTGTGGGAATCAACTCCGGCACAACGAGCTTTTAACAACAATCAATACCATCCCGGATTGAGAAACCCCTCAAACTTCTCTTACAACTCACAAAATGTCCAAAACCCAAATTTTCAAGCCAAGTCACAACAAAACCCGAACTTCCAAGCACAAAAATCAAACTCACCATTAACAATGCTCCTCCCGGATTTCAAGGGAAAACCTTTACACCAAGACCACCATTTCAATCACAAAACCAACCATTTCAATCACAAAACCAACAATTCCACCAACAAAACTAACAACCATTCCAATCACAAACCCAACAACCTTTCCAACAACAAACTCAACCAAAGACTAATCTTGAAACAATGATGGAGCAATTGATGACAAACCAAAACCAATTCATAACCAACTCAACTCAAAAACAAGAAGATACAACCACATACATCAAGCAACGTATGACCGACAACCAAATCTCACAACTTGCCACTCAATTGGGTCAATTACAAAGTCCTAATGGAAGATTTCCGGGTAAGACCGAGGAAAACCCAAAGACCATAAATTCCATACATTTGAGAAGTGGTAGAGAGTTGAAATTTCGGACACCGTTGAAGAAGAGAAAGAGTAGTCAACCGGAGAAAGTTGTTGAACCACGAAAGGAAGCGGAGGATGAGCTTGTGGAAATAATGGTGGAAACACCAATGGTGGTTGATGAGCCGAAAAAGGTGGTTGAAGAATCGAAACAAAGTGTTGTGAAACCTTATGTGCCACAAATCCCATTTCTCCAAAGGTTGGCAAGGGCAAAGTTTGAGCAAAAATATGGAAAATTCTTGGAGATGATGAAGAGTATGAGCATCACCATTCCATTCCTTGATGCAATCAAGAAAATCCCAACATATGGCAAATTCTTGAAGGAATTGGTGGCCAACAAGAATTCCTTGAATGCCTCTCAAACGGTGAACTTGTCTAATGATTGTAGTACCATCCTAATAAACGAGCTTCCCGCAAAGCTTGAAGATCCGGGGAGTTTCTCCATACCTTGCCTAATTGGAGATGTTCGTGTCGAAAGGGCCTTGTGCGACTTGGGGGCGAGCATTAGCCTCATGCCACTTAAGATCTTCAAGAAGTTGGAAGGTTTTGAGCTTTTTCCTACAAGAGTTTCCTTACAACTTGCGGATAGGTCGGTAAGGTATCCGATGGGCCTTGTGGAGGATGTTCCACTCAAGGTGGGAAAATTAATCATTCCTTGCGACTTTTATGTCATGGACATTCCCGAAGATACTAATGTTCCCATAATTTTGGGGCGCCCATGCCTTGCTACGGGAGGTGCCCTAATTGATGTCAAGAATGTGAAGTTATCTCTTCAAGTGGGAGATGAAAAGGTGAAGTTCTCTTTGAACAAGGCTATGAGTGCGCCTTCGGAAGGGAAAGCTTGCTACATGATAGATGTTCTTGAAGATTGTGTCAACCAAAAAATCAATGAAGGTGACAATAGCTTGCAAGAGTTCTTTGAGGGGAAGGTGAAAGCTTACAAGGAGCACAAGGAGTATGCCTTGGCAATGAAACAATCTTGGAGGAACCGGACATGAAGATTGAAAGCTTGAGAAAGGATGGTAAAAAAGAGGAGAGATCCACGCCTTCTCAAGTGGAGTTGAAACTTCTTCCCTCTACTCTTAAGCATGTTTTCCTTGGTTCTAATGACACTTACCCTATTATTGTCAATAGTGCACTCAATGACATAGAACTCGAAAAATTGATTGAGGTTGTGAGAAAATACAAGGATGTCATTGGGTACTCTATTGATGATATAAAGGGTATTAGTCCCTCTTTTTCCACCCACCGCATCTATTTAGAGAATGCGGATTCATCATCCGTAGAACCTCAACGCCGCCTTAACCCCACCATGAAGGAGGTGGTTAGAAAGGAGGTGTTGAAGCTCTATGATGCTAACATTATTTATCCAATTTCCGATAGTGCATGGGTTAGCCCGGTTCATGTTGTACCAAAAAAGGGTGGTGTCACGGTGGTAACAAATGAGAACAATGAGTTGATTCCAACAAGAGTCACAACGGGGTGGAGAATGTGCATAGACTATAGGCGCCTCAACAAGGCAACTAGGAAAGACCATTTCCCCCTCCCTTTTATTGATCAAATGTTGGAAAGACTTGCTCAACACTCTCATTTTTGCTATCTTGATGGATTTTCGGGATTTTTCCAAATTCCTATCCACCCTAACGACCAAGAAAAGACCACATTCACTTGTCCTTTCGGTACCTTTGCATATAGGTGCATGCCCTTTAGGCTATGTAATGCGCCGGCGACTTTTCAAAGATGTATGCTTGCTATTTTCTCGGAATATGTTGAGGATATCATGGAAGTGTTTATGGACGATTTTTCGGTCGTAGGGACATCATTTGATGGGTGTTTAACAAATCTGACAAAGGTTTTGAAAAGGTGTCAAGAGACCGGTTTAGTTTTGAATTGGAAGAAATGTCATTTCATGGTGACATCCGGGGTAGTTTTGGGTCATGTTGTGTCAAGTAAGGGCTTGGAAGTTGATCAAGCCAAGATTGAGGTCATTAAAAGCCTACCCCCACCCACTAGTGTCAAGGGAAATAGAAGTTTTTTGGGTCATGTCGGTTTTTACGGGAGGTTTATTAAGGATTTATCCTTAATTGCCCGACATTTGACTATTTTACTTGGTAAGGATGTTCCGTTTGTTTTCTCTAATGAGTGTTTGATTGCTTTTAATAGGCTTAAGGAAGCTTTAATCACCGCTCCAATTATGCAACCACCGATTTGGGGTGAACCGTTCGAGTTGATGTGTGATGCGAGTGATGTGGCGGTAGGTGCGGTTCTTGGCCAAAAGAAGGATTGCAGACTTCATGCCATCTACTATGCAAGCAAAACTTTGGATGATGCACACGCCAACTACACCACTACCGAAAAAGAGCTTCTTGTGGTCATATTTGCCATGAAAAAGTTCTGTTCTTACTTGGTGGGTTCTAAGGTGATAGTCCATACGGATCATTCCGCCCTCAAGCACTTGTTAAAGAAGGATACAAAACCAAGGCTAATCCGGTGGATTTTACTCCTTCAAGAATTCGACATGGAAATTATAGACAAGAAGGGAACGGAGAACTTGATAGCGGATCATCTTTCACGTCTTGAAAATGGAAGCTTTGATGAAGTCACACCAATTGATGATTCATTTTCCGATGACCAATTATTTGTACTTGCAATCGTGGAAGCTCCTTGGTATGCAGACTTTGTGAATTACCTTGTTTCGGGAATCATTCCACATGATTATGACTCCCACGAGAAGAAAAAGTTCTTTCAAGACATAAGACAATTCTATTAGGATCCATGCTTGTACAAGACTTGTGTGGATGACATTATTAAAAGATGTGTTCCGGAAGAGGAGGTTGAGTCTATAATCTTTCATTGTCATGATCTCCTTTGTGGGGGCATGCTAGCTCATCAAAAATCGGGGCCAAGGTGATGCAATGTGGGTTTTATTGGCCAACACTATTCAAGGATGTTGCTTTGTATGTGAAAAAATGTGACCGGTGTCAACGAACCGGGAACATATCCAAGAGAAACGAGATGCCCCAACATTTCATATTGGAAGTTGAAGTATTCGATGTTTGGGGCATTGATTTCCAAGGTCCCTATCCATCTTCCTATGGCAACAAGTATATATTGGTAGCGGTGGACTACGTCTCCAAATGGGTGAAGACAATAGTCACCCCCACCGATGATGCTAAGGTTGTTAGCAAGTTTATGAGAAAGACTATTTTTCCAAGATTTGGAGTGTCAAGGGTATTGATTAGTGATAAGGGGTCACACTTCCTTGAACACAAGTTCGAAGCCTTGCTAAGGAAGTATGGTGTTCAACATCGAAAGGGGATAGGCTATCATCCACAAACAAGTGGACAAGTGGAGATCTCCAACAAAGAAATCAAGTCGATTTTGGAAAAAAACGGTGAATAGCTCTCGCAAGGATTGGGCAATCAAACTAGATGACGCTCTTTGGGTATACCGAACGTCCGAACCGCTTGCAAGACCCCAATAGGTGCTTCTCCCTTCCGCTTGGTGTATGAGAAGGCTTGCCACCTCCCGGTGGAAGGAATTGGAGCACCGGGCACATTGGGCCATTAAGTTCTTGAACTACGATTTGAAGAGTGCTCAAGAAAAGCGGATGCTTGATCTTAATGCCCTAGAAGAGTTTAGGATGGAAGCCTATGAAAATATTAAGCTTTACAAAGAGAGGACCAAGAAGTATCACGACAAGAAGATAATGAAGAGAGAGTTTCATGAGGGAGACTTGGTGCTCCTATTCAATCCACGGTTGAAGTTGTTCTCGGGAAAACTAAAGTCGAGGTGGTCGGGACCTTTCATCGTTACCCATGTCTATCCTTATGGTACGGTGGAGGTCAAAAGTGGAGATAGAAGCTTCAAGGTAAATGGTAGCCGACTAAAACATTACATAGCCGGATCGCCAATTACAAGGGAGGTAGCTTCTATCCATACTAATCTTGTGCATTAATTGATTGACTCGTTTGGTTGTGTAACATTCGACCCCATTCGCTTGTTTTCTTGAGCTAGTTGATGTTTGCTTTACTTTGTTAATATTGTGAATATTGTTAATATTGTTTTTATTCGGCCCTTTGGCATTTTGAATGAATTGGTCGAACCAACGACGTTAAACAAAGGCGCTTCCTGGGAGGCAACCCATGTCATTTTGGATTTTTGAGGATCTAGGTGTAAAATTTGCATTTTGGGAATTTTTAGAGGCATTTTGAGGAGGTGATGAGTCGATTCGGAACGGAAAAAGATGAGAAAAATTGGACTTGGGGGTCATTTTATGATTTTAAGGTGTTTTTATAGAAAATTGGGTGCTTGGGGGTGTAACTCTGGCAGTCAGGTGTTATGGGGTGTAACTCTGGCAGTCAGGTGTTATAACACCCGACTGGAAGAGTTACACCCAAGAAAAAAATTGAATCTGGGTGTAAAAGGGGTAACACCCGACTGGAGGAAATATGCCGGATGGATTTTGTTTTTCAAAAAAATTTCAGAAATTTGGACTTGTCCGGCGTAACTCGAGCCCATCCGGTGTAACTCGAGCACGGCCGGTGCATCGTTACACCGACAGGCTCTATTTTCAGACTTTTTTGTTCTTTTTTCAATTTCCTTCTCATTTTTCTACTCCCTATCCCCTTCCCCGCGCCCAAGCACCCAAACTCCTCCAAAATTCTTCAAATTTTCGACTAATTTAACCCCCATATCTTCCTTGTTTCTTGCTCTTTTGCGTTTCCGACTTCACTTTCGTGCTCCTCTACTCCCGATCTACATTTTCAAGGTATTATTTTTTTAACTTTCTTCAAATTTTGCATTTCACCATTGAAGGAGGACTTGGTTTTGGTGAAGCTTCACCCTTTTTGAGCAAGTAAGGTATTTTACTTGTTTTTTATCACCAAGTTTCGAATTTGATAGTTTTTTTTGCAGATTTTCGGAGTAATTGATTTTTTCCAAGACAAAATCGATAATGTCAAAGCGTCAACAGAGCGACCCTATGGCACTTGCGGTGGTACGCCCTTCTTTTTCTTCACCTTTTATCCCTACCGTTAATTCTCGGTCTTTTAAGTATTATGATGAGGTTAGGGAAGTAGGCTTTCCTAAAAAAGCCGGGTTTGATAAGTTTAAGGCCATACCCATGTCCTGCATCCGCCCACCTAGTGGTCTCCCACCCCTTCTTCTCTGTGATTATCATTTTAGTTGAGATTATAGTAAAGGCACAAATAATTCCAAAGTTTATGCACCTTCTGAAAATAATCCTTTAATAAGTTTATGCACCTTCTTAAAGAGATTCTCGAATTTTTTGGGTAATTAGCGTTAATTAAATTGGGTAATTGGTGTTGAATTCAAAGTATTTGGGTTCCTAGTGTCCACGTGGACACTTCTTATAACACATAAGCTCTAACAAATCTATGAACCCTAACCTCGGGAGTTTCGTTTGTTAGGTCTTGATAATGTGATCTTGACCAAGATAGTTTCAAAGTGTTACCTTTACATGCCTCGGGAGGTGGCCGCCTACCTAATGTCTGCTCCACTAACTCAGCCCAAAAAAAAATCGATTCTACCGGCAATAAGTAATCCACCGACCTTTAGACCTAACAAAACATTTACATCTTGCAAAATAATAGTGGCCTCTCCAAGTAAATGGAAAGTGTGGGTTTCTTGTCTCCAACGCTCTACCAATGCAGTTTATCATATCAGGATGAGCGACAACATAAGCTAACCTATGAATACTGTAAAACTGAGTTCTACTAATGTAATCCGTGACAGCTTGAGATACGATGAATTTATCCTTGGAAAAGTGATGATTCCTACATTTTAGTGGCGGAAGATCCAACAAAAAAATAAATTTAGTGGATACATTCAATAAAATTTCATCAAAATTCGAAGCTCAAATAAAATTTGGTGGATATATTACCTCTCCCTCCCAAATAACCTCACTTCTATGCTCTTTTTTACGTAGTTATCTGGTCGGGATTGTGCTCTTTCCGGATAAAAGTGACAATAGAGTACAATTAAATTACCTACCTCTTTTGATAGATTTGGAGAGATTGAATGAATACAGTCGGGGTAGTGTTGTACTTGCATATTTGTATAGAAATTTGTGTACGGCTTCTAAGGGAAGATGCATTGAGATTGGTGGTTGTCTTATTCTTCTCCAACTTTGGTCTTGGATTATATATCTATTGGTAGACCTACTGTCATGACACCTCAAACAGTGAGGGAAGAAAACGCTCTTGGTTCACAAGTAGTCCCGCTTGTTGACCCTCTTGGTTGTTGGTGGCTAAGAGTAGACTGCTTACACGGATCACTTGCTTGGATTAGTTAAATGTAGGCATGCTCTTGATACCATGACTGACTCCATGTTTACTTAGGAATCTTACACTAGGCGAGTTCTTGAGCTTCTGCACGCCATTTGTACCGAAGACCCTAGTGAGTGGATCGTAAATGCACCATTCATTTGTTTTGAGATAGTTGAGTGACATTTTGCTGAAAGGGTTGTTAGACAACTTGGTTGGCATCCCACGGTGCCCCCTTTGTGCAAGACATCTAAGAAGTTGTATAGACTTAATCGTCGGAGAAATGTCACCGATTATGCGAGAATGCATAGAGTTAGCATTCAAAAGTGGCATAACCGCAAATCAAGAATGACTCTCGCGGTGTTCCTTACATGAGTTTTCTTAACTACAACGATCCATATCTACAATGGTATCGTTCCACCAGTGGGCTAGTAGTTAGTCCGCTTAATACCGATCAACAATCAAGAGACATATGAGTTGCATCACAATTTCTATCCGAATGCGGCGGTCCAATTTGCTACTTGTAAGCATTTCTTTAAATTTATGTGCCTTTGTCTAATTATAGTGCTTGTAATTTTAACAAGCTTCGAGTAATATGCTACTTCTTCAATTTTGTGGAGTGAGGTTCATGTATTCAACTACAACTATGTTTCGTAACATGCGGGATGATGCTCCACTTGCTCATGTAGACTTGGTGCACGAGATGCAGTCAATGTCGCTTCAATGCTTGCAACAAACGGGAGATGGACATCTTGTCGAACCCTTTGAGGCCGACCATCCAAGCCCTCGACACCAAGAGGCTCCTAGATATGATTTTCAACACTTGGAGCACAAAGTTAGCCCTATTAAAGAGGAGGAGACACCTACGGTTCAAGTTCAAGACAGAAGGGAAAGAGGACTCGCACGAGATTGTGCTAGTGTGGCAGGATGTTTTAGATAATTTTTATGAACTTTAGATTTGGTAATTTGTATGAACTTCTGATGTATAGTTTTAAATACCTCGCAAGTGCACGATTAATCGATGCAATACGTTGAGGGTCGATCCACAGGGAGAAACGTTGATTACCAATTGTTTAATCCTAATGTTTAGATAAGTCTAGCAAATGATTTGAATTGATTTGAACTAACATACTACTCTTCCATCTTAGATTAAATGAATAACTAAGGTAAACAAACTAATCGAAGGAATGATGATTTACTCAACTAATGGGAAGTCTAGAAGGTAGTCTAACCATCACACTCTTGATTCTCTTTAATAGTCACGGTCTTCGGTTTTTTGTGTGGTCGAATAAGGTGGAAACGCCTCTAATTCGCACATAGACTTCCTCCCGGACTCACTAGAGACACTAGGATTGCCTAAACATTTCCCTTCCGGGTTCATGATTCGATCTCCTTCGATCCCTAGGGTCAAGGTGAACTAGAATTGGCCTAATTCCACCCCCTCTCACCTAGGTCAAACACTACAAAACATTATCGCATTTGCGACGGACAGTTCCGTCGCAAACAATCGGAAATCCGTCGCAAAAGAGTCATTTACGACGGACAGTGCCTGTCGCTTGTTTTTGTCGCAAATTGAAAGTTTGCGATGGAATTGTCCGTCGCAAATATTAGCGACAGAATGGTCAAAGTTTGCGACGGAATTTCCGTCACAAACTTTGACGCTTTAGTCAAGTTCAGTTAACTTTTGCGACGGAAATCCGTCGCAAAACAGGATATTTCCGTCGCAAATTCTATAGGTTTTTCTGGTTTCAGCTGTTTTTTCTGCTCCCCATTTTAGCTAAATGCCTGATTTTACCCATTTGTTAGCTCTCCAAACCTGCATAAAAGCGGCTGATTTCAGCCAAAACAACCCAGCAACAAAGAACTTGTCTGAGACAAGGTTGTTAAAAGGTTTTTTCATAACTAGAATTAAGGTTTCACATACGTTCATTCAACTTAAAAATAAAACTAAACATAATCCTAGTTCGATAAACTAACCAATCTAATATAACTTATCTAACGGTGGTGTCAGTGGCCTGTGGGGTGATGAAATGGCTGGCCGACCTAGCATTGTCGCCGCCGTCATCATCAAAGTCACGTCTTGGCTGAGAAAAGCCTCACGGGTTGCAGCTTTTAGTAGAGAACCCATGTTGACTTAAGAACTCTTCAATAGCCTTAAGCCTTTGAGTTTGCTCGAGTTCACGTTACTTTAGCTGAGCATTTTCTTGAAGGACTCTGCTGACGATACCTGCAATTAATAGTCAAATTTGGTTAAGAGTATTATCTATAAATATGGTATTATATTCATTCAGTAAACGGTAAAATCATTGGTTAGTCTTAATCTTATGTATATTCTACAAAATACTAACCATGGGTGAATGATAGGTTCCCAGCACTTGAGTGACGGCGACGTTCGTAAAGAACCAGTGCTGCATTTCTCATACCAAATATCAGCCCTTTCTTGTTATAGCCGCCATGTTTTTCAAAGTAGATCTTGTTATCGTCGATCTGCTCCTCCGGTACCCCTTCACTTATCATTTAACTCTTCCTTGAAAAAACCTTTCCCTACAAAACAAAAACAAAGTTTGATTACTATACGTTAATTAATTACTAAAGCAAATTACTAAAACATAAAGAAAAGTTTGTGGTAACTTACAAAGAATTCTTTCGATTTCGTTGACACCCATCCCTTTTTGGCATGCTTCTTGGTCTTCTCGAGCAAAACCAAGGCGGATGGTACATCTCTCTCATCTTGTCCAGCCTACTATTTAAATCAAACGACACTTGTTAAAAAAGCACTCAAATCAAATGACAGACAAGTGTTACAAAATTACTCAAATCGAAAAAAAGTGAAGTAAAACTATGAAATTACCATTTCATCCATAATCTGGAGGGTGCTACGACCCATAATATGAGTACCTAAGGCCTTGCCTTTTTCGGTACTTCCGGACATCCTATTGCCGTTGGTTTTTTCGGATGTGGTCTTAAACGTTGGATCTGTGATGGGTCTATCCAGAATCTGTCGGAATATATCAGCCGGTATCCAAGATGGCCTGTGCTCCGCATCTTTCTTAGAAGCCGCGTGGATCTTTCTGCGTAGGCGTTCTTTCATCATGTCAGTCCAAGCCGCCTTAACCGCATCTCTGTCGCGAGGATGAAAGGTAACATGTTTCTGTTTTAAAAAATAATATAGTTAGAAAATAATGAAACGAAAATTGGTAATAAATAATGAAACAGAAATAGGTAATATTTAATAAATACCTCAAACCAATCCCGTCATTCCTTCTTCAACGCATCCGACGCATTTGACCAGTTCGGCGCAAATTCCTTGTAGTTAGAGATAATGGTCAAGCTTATAAGACCGGAAACTTCTTTGTGACTGAACCTGAAAAATAGTTGAATTTGAAAATAAAATAATCAATAAGTAATCAAATTATAGTCAATATATATACGATCAATAAGTAAACAAATGAGATACTTACCACATCCCGCCATCATAATCGGTAGGATCGAGGTGTAGTCGACGTGTAGACTAAGGCTGAGGCTGAGGAGGAACAAACTCGTATTTGGAGAACAATAAGGAAGTGTTGTCCAATTTTTGTTTCATGCCATTTAGGTGATAAACACTCGTATATTTTCTTGATTGTAATGAAACAAAAATTGGACAACACTTCCTTATTGTTCTCCAAATACGAGTTTGTTCCTCCTCAGCCTCAGCCTTAGTCTACACGTCGACTACACCTCGATCCTACCGATTATGATGGCGGGATGTGGTAAGTATCTCATTTGTTTACTTATTGATCGTATATATATTGACTATAATTTGATTACTTATTAATTATTTTATTTTCAAATTCAACTATTTTTCAGGTTCAGTCACAAAGAAGTTTCCGATCTTATAAGCTTGACCATTATCTCTAACTACAAGGAATTTGCGCCGAACTGGTCACATGCGTCGGATGCGTTGAAGAAGGAATGGCGGGATTGTTTTGAGGTATTTATTAAATATTACCTATTTCTGTTTCATTATTTATTACCAATTTTCGTTTCATTATTTTCTAACTATATTATTTTTTGAAACAGAAACATGTTACCTTTCATCCTCGCGACAGAGATGCGGTTAAGGCGGCTTGGACTGACATGATGAAAGAACGCCTACGCAGAAAGATCCACGCGGCTTCCAAGAAAGATGCGGAGCACAAGCCTTCTTGGATACCGGCTGATATATTACGACATATTCTGGATAGACCCATCACAGATCCAACGTTTAAGACCACATCCGAAAAAACCAACGGCAATAGGATGTCCGGAAGTACCGAAAAAGGCAAGGCATTTGGTACTCATATTATAGGTCGTAGAAACAACCTCCAGATTATGGATGAAATGGTAATTTCATAGTTTTTACTTCACTTTTTCTCGATTTGAGTAATTTTGTAACAATTGTCTGTCATTTGATTTGAGTGCTTTTTTAACAAGTGTCGTTCGATTTAAATTGTAGACTGGACAAGATGAGAGAGATGTACCATCCGCCTTGATTTTGGTCGAGAAGACCAAGAAGCATGCCAAAAAGGGATGGGTGTCAACGAAATCGAAAGAATTCTTTGTAAGTTACCACAAACTTTTCTTTATGTTTTAGTAATTTGCTTTAGTAATTAATTAACGTATAGTAATCAAACTTTGTTTTTGTTTTGTAGGGAAAGGTTTTTTCAAGGAAGAGTTAAATGATAAGTGAAGGGGTACCGGAGGAGCAGATCGACGATAACGAGATCTACTTTGAAAAACATGGCGGCTATAACAAGAAATGGTTTATATTTGGTATGGGAAATGCAGCACCGGTTCTTTACGAACGTCGTCGTCACTCAAGTGCTGGGAACTCATCATACACCCCAGGTTAGTATTTTGTACTATATTTAAGATTAAGACTAACCAATGATTTTACCGTTTACTGAATGAATATAATATCATGTTTATAGATAATACTCTTAACCAAATTTGACTATTAATTGCAGGTATCGTCAGCAGAGTCCTTCAAGAGAATGCTCAGCTAAAGTAACGTGAACTCGAGCAATCTCAAAGGCTTAAGGCTATTGAAGAGTTCTTAAGTCAACAGGGGTTCTCTACTCAAAGCTGCAATCCAGGAGGCTTTTCTCAGTCAAGACGTGACTTTGATGATGACGGTGGCGACAATGCTAGGTCGGCCAGCCATTTCATTACCCCACAGACCACTGACACCACCGTTAGATAAGTTATATTAGATTGGTTAGTTTATCGAACTAGGATTATGTTTAGTTTTAACTTTAAGTTGAATGAACATGTAAAACCTTAATTCTAATTATGAAAAAACCTTTTAAAAACCTTGTCTCAGACAAGTTCTTTGTTGCTGGGTTGTTTTGGCTGAAATCAGCCGCTTTTATGCAGGTTTGGAGAGCTTACAAATGGGTAAAATCAGTCATTTAGCTAAAATGGGGAGCAGAAAAAACAGCTGAAACCAGAAAAACCTACAGGAGTTTGCGACGGAAATGTCCTGTTTTGCGACGGAATTCCGTCGCAAAAGTTGACTGACCTTGACCAAAGTGTCAAATTCAGTCAAAGTTTGCGACGGAAATTCCGTCGCAAACTTTGACCATTCTGTCGCTAATATTTGCGACGGACAATTCCGTCGCAAAATTTCAATTTGCGACAAAAATAAGCGACAGGCACTGTCCGTCGCAAATGACTCTTTTGCGACGGATTTTCTATTGTTTGCGACGGAACTGTCCGTCGCAAATGCGATAATGTTTTGTAGTGTTTAACCTAGGTGAGAGGGGGTGGAATTAGGCCAATTCTAGTTCACCTTGACCCTAGGGATCGGAGGAGATCGAATCATGAACCCGGAAGGGAGATGGTTAGGCAATCAACACCAAGAGCCGCCTAGATATGATTTTCAACACCTCACCCTCGTTCTTCCCCCTTGTCTCTATCTCCTTGCCAGTCGATCCCCCTTCTCGGGTCCTTCTGGTCGATAAATATCTTCCCTCTGGGCTTATCTATCTTGCATCCGTTCGATCCCACTTCGAACCCGATCCTTAGCAGTCTCCTCCCTCCCGCTCCTCCCCTTTAAGGAAAAGGCGAGTCTTCTCCTCCCGTTCGTACCTCAGCAGAGCCCCCTTATCCTTTCCTTAAGCAGTCTACGCCTTCTCTTCCTCGTGACTCGGTAGGGACTACGCCCCCTCTCGTTAAGACTCGAGCCCTTCTCCTTGTGCTCTCACCCTTTTTAAATTCCTTTGTTTGGGACTTGTTACGTCGAATTAGGGTAAAACTTATGCTTTGTTGGCAAGCTTTTCTTGAAAAAGCATCTTTAGGAGGAGCATAGACTTAGCTCTATTCAAGAGGAGGAGACACCTACCGGTTCAAGTTCAAGACAGAAGGGAAAGAGAACTCGCACGAGATTGGGCTAGTGTGGCATTTTTTTTTGGGTAATTTTTATGAACTTTAGATTTGGTAATTTGTATGAACTTTAGATTTCGTATTTTATACTCCCTCCAGACATTAATGTTCTTCCCATTTCTCTATTATATGTGAGTGGTATTTTAATGAAATGGGAAGATCATAGGTGTGTGGAGGAAGTATGAACTTTAGATATGGTACCTCTTATGTATGAACTTTAAATTTCGTAATTCAAGCATGTGTATGAACTTTAGATTTAGTAATTCAAGCATGTTTATGTCGAGACGGTCATTTGGGCAAGTGTGTGTATGCTGTGGAGCTTTATTTGCAGGTTTTGGTCATTTGGGTCGTGGGAGGTAGAGTTGTTTACAACTTACTTTTTTCTTTAAAACTTAGCAAAACCGCTTAGAACATCAGCGTTTTTGCCTCATTTCATGAAAGCAAGACACTCCAGTAGCTACTGGAGTGTTCGGGTTTTATAAACAACACACAAAGCCGCTAAGAATTTCAGCGTTTTCTACTGATTTCAAGAAATTTACACTCCGGTAGCTACTGGATTGGAATGAGTGAAAATTCAGTGTTTGGGAAAAACAACAAGAGACAAAGCCGCTAAGGAGTTTCGCGGCTCTGGTGCCATTATTTAGCTATTGGATTGGAATGAGTGAAAATTCAGTGAAGCCGCTATGAACCTTAGTGGCTTCATTGAAAATCTAGAAAAAAATAAGAAGTGTCCACGTGGACACTAGGAACCCAAATACTTTGAATTCAACACCAATTACCCAATTTAATTAACGCTAATTACCCCAAAAATTCGAGAATCTCTTTAAGAAGGTGCATAAACTTATTAAAGGATTATCTTCAGAAGGTGCATAAACTTTGGAATTATTTGTGCCTTTACTAATTATAATCTCAACTAAAATGATAATCACAGAGAAACCCTTCAAATTGCTTCCAAAACAATCATCTCAAGTCTGATTTCTCCACCTTCATCTACTTGTCCCCTAATAATACTTTGATATCAAGTCTGGTTAACTGCTCAAGAACCTGATTTTCTGCCCTCCACCTAATTCACGTTCCCTGAACTTTCGACTCATAGCTAAGCCTTGACCTTCAGAGACTCAGTAGGATATATGAGACTGTAACTATACTTACCACTCGAAACTTGGACAGATTAACCAAAAAAACAAACGGAGTGAACAAAGTTAAGAGAAGATAATGTTGGATGAGTAAGGATCCTCCTGACGTTCGTTAACTTTTTAATGGTTCAGATTTAATTCTGGATCGATCAGGTGGTCGTAATTCGATTAGAAAGGAAAAGGAATTATGAGTGAAATGAAAATATATAATATAATATTCCTCAAGAAAGGAAATGGGCTTAAATGAAATGGAGATGATCATCTTCCAGGTTAGATGGACAATGAGAATAGTGAAGGGTACAGATTAAAGATCATAGTTATTTAGGTGAGGCAGAACTGGGGCTAAAAATGGATACAAATTTTAAAGGTCAACAAATTGAAAACTTTTTCATAAGGTGTTTCTACGAAATCATAACCTACCATGGTTCTTTTCCCAAAAAAATGAATGATTCCTCAGAATTTGACATCTTATCATGAGGTAGACCACATTTTCTGCTAATATATAATTATATACTTAGATTTCACTCAATTCTCCCTTCTCCACCCCTACTTGTCATCATTCATCAACACCTTAGCGAAAGAGAAGATATATGGATATCACATTCTACAATAATAAATACTCTGTATAAAACAAGGAAGACATGCTATAGAAGTATAGAGTAGAGACTAACCACAAATCAAGTTCAGACTTCCTCTTCTAGCAAAATGCCGGACAGCGTGTGGTCCTTCTCTGTGGTTAAAGTAGAAAATCAATGGCGCATTAGTTGCTCAGAGATTTAATCACGACATTATACACAATCCCATAATGCTCAGAGTTCTATTCCATAGAAGCTTGGTTTAATTTGTTAAATAGTAGGTCTAGATGATGAGAAAGCACCTTAGAGGAATAACATGGATTTCCATTTCAAATCTGCATTTACTTCCGATCATTTCTGAAATAGTTATCCAGATATGCGCGGCGGCAACTTAGCTTGATTATGATGGAAAATTGTTAACTGCAAGAGACAGTGTCCCTGAATTGAAGAGTAATGAACTAATGCAGCTAGTGAAACAGCTGTCTCGACTTTAACGTTGAAATGGCTACATTATCACTCAAATGGGAAGCCTTCTCAGAATAAAACGATCAAGCTGAATCCACACATGCGCCAAAACGCCACTAGACAAAGCATTGAATGCCTTTTTGGCAGCTGACTGGCGAGCTTCCAAAGTAACAGGATCACTTAGAAGTTCATGAAGCGCTGTTATTAGCTCAGATTCTTTGGAAACCTATTAGATCAAATAGAATAGTGATTTAGTAATTCAACAACTCTACACACATTTATGACGATCTACAACTGAAAACATATATTTTCTATTTTCTTTCATCTTTTCTTCTTATCATAGTCCCTCTCCTTTTTTCTTCAATTTTTTCACTGTTGTACCTCTCATCAAAGGATTTCCAAGGACAATTCATGCCAACGACCCCAAATCATTTTGAGACTAAGACTTTGCTGGTGTTGCAGTCGATATCAAGTAACATACAATCAAACGGTTAGGGCAACAAGCCATTTCCTTAATAACTTCTCCTCCAATATTTTCATAAACGGCCCCACAAAGGCATTCGCTCCTTGCCTTATAAGACATTTAACTCTAAAGCACAATCCACATTTGACCCCATGAGTTCATTAAGTTGGAATCCAGATCTTGAGAATAATACAAAGATGTGAGGCAAGAATCATATTTCCATAGCCTCGTTATTAATAAAACTCTCACATCCTTCAGTAATTTACTCTCAGATTAAAGCATTTTCTAGGATATCTCGATTCCTTGAGTTCCTTTCTCACAAGAAAAGAAGGTCAACATGAATAAAAAACTGTACATATCATGTAAACATAACCATAATCAGCCAGCAACCTTAGATACCAATACTCCATAGTAAAGTATAGAAGAATGCAACTAACCTGGAGAACAGATAAATTATTGAATCGCTGCATAGCAGATACCATGTGTGAAAAGTGTCCAATATGAGGCCCTGGCGTTCAAAAGGCAATAATATGTAGACTAGATGATGTACATAATAAACCACAAATACACAGATAACACAAAAAAAAAAAAAACAACTAAAATATTAACTAATTTTTACTCAAATCATTTGAGGTGGTCAGTAACATAATTGGCAGAGCACTATTTATTTTCAGTTGAGCCAGTTTTGGGATCGATAAATGAACATCAGAGTAGCAGATAGAACCTGTCAGAACAGCACATCCAGATGCCATTGCCTCTGAAATATTATGACCTGCTAAATCAGGCAGGAATGATCCTCCTATGACAGCAATGGGCATCAGCCTATAAAATTCTCTTAGTTCACCTGCAACATCAAAGAAAGAGAAAGTTCAAAATACATGGCATATACTAGAAGACTAACTGCCATCATGGAAGAAGAAAAATATCTGATGCACGATTTTTCCTTCACAAAAAGATGTATGAGAATACTGGTATGCTTCAAGCGTAGTGAATGGACATAATGCTAAGGTGCTCACCTAATGTGTTGACCATATATACGTTTGTCGCTGATGTAAGCTTACCACCATCAGGCCTCACAGCTACATCAGATCCTTCTTCTCTCAGTCTCTACGCAACATCATAAACGCATCTAGTAAATCACGTGAATGAACATAATGCTAATTGAACTCACACTCCACCACTTGTATAAAAGTACTTATTAATAAAACCAAAAAAAATTATTTGGCTGGTGTTACTGGAAAGCACTCTGAAGAAGAACAGAGAGTATTAGTCTACTAGCAAACATAGCCAGATCATGAACTTATACATGGACTTCAGTCCATTCAAGAGATAGATTTATCTAAGTGGTAAAGGTCAATAAAGTGTATGGATCGGGTTCAAATGAATTTAAAGTGCTTATTTACCACCAAGTTGAAAGTCACTGCATTATAGAGATACCTGAGCGAACTCATAACCATGTTCTGGATGTCGTGGCACAATAACGGTCAGCAAATTGTTGTGGTTTTGTAGCAGTTTCTTATGAGCTTGGAGTATCACTGCAGAACAATATAGGATATTGGTCCAATTAACAAATGACTGAAGGCAAAGGTCTTACAGGAAACGAAGAAGTAGCGCAATGAAAAGACTTGAAAAACAGCTGTAGCAAATACTGCATAGTTTGTTTGAAAGATGATGCTAATGATATAAGTCTCAAACACTACCAACTTCCAAATTTGACCTCGTTTTAAGAAATAGAGCCAGAAGAGCCCAAAAACCATTTCTTGACGAGCTAAAGATACACTATTCTTTGAATTTGGAGTATTGAATCAAGCAAAACGCCTTAGTTAATCATAAGTGTTTCTTAGAATGTAGAGTAGCAGTTAGTGGACATCATTGTCATCTACGATCATCTGATGAGAATGTCTTCTCAATATTGGGAATGTTTCATACATCAATCCTCGTGTAAACCCGCCAAAAGGCATATACAACAACATTACCCCAGTGTGGCACTGGCTCCCACAAATTGTGGGGTAAGAGGGGTTTGAACTTATGCGGTCTTACCCTTGTGTTAACAACACAAATAGGCTGTTTCCGAATGACCCCAGTTGAAAATTGCGTCAAGAACACCATCTATGGACTCCTACTTCACAATAGACAAGAACAAACACTTTAGTGAGCCATTTTTGATTTATTCCATCACAATCAAGAACCAGAGTAAAAGGTCTTTGGAACCATTGGAAATGGAAACGAGCGAACAAAGTATATCTGAAAAGAAAATAACCCTTCAGACGAGAAAAATAAAACTTACTCCTGTTTCTGTTTCCAGGGCAAAACCCAAATAAATTACTCTGTAATAGACCAGAAATGAATTTATTACACCAACCTTCACGTTCTCCTTTATGAATAGAGGAAGCCATCCACGACGGCCTGTGACTAAGTTGAAGCTGCAGATCTTGGACATCTTTGAGGGAATTCTTTGACATTGCACATCTCCCAACAGCTGGAAACAAAAAAATTAACATCAAGTTGGTCCAAACACTTTCCCATGCCAGAAATTAAGAGAAGTGATATCGGTGGGAGTAGTAACACTGATCAACTTTAGTATAGCCTTCTAACTTGAGCCCCGGACATATAAATCATGTGTAAATAAAATGAGGAGACTAACTAAACATGTCATGCTATTCATATATTGTGTGGTTGCTCAGCTTTTGAAAGGCGTCTTTTTGGGTTGAAAGAGGGAACAATCATGGTATCAATCATTGATTTCATTCTTGATCACGAAATAGGTAGTTGCATGGCAAATACTCCCTCACAATGTGGTCCCAGAGACCCTCAAAAGCTTAACAAAATCGGCACTCTGAGTGCCACGGTCCAGGTCAAAAAAACAGAGCAATTGGTCTGTCCAAAAGAGGACGTTAAGTGTTTATAATTTGTTACATACACCTAGAGCCTTACAAGGATACAAAACTTTTGTGCAATAAGCTTGAGAGGCTATGTTCAATGCCTTCGGTAGGGGATAACGTCCCACATAATGTGTGAACTGCTTCACTTCAGTACCCTTGTAGACATCACTTGAGATTTGTTGGAGTATCTCAACGGCCTACAGTTTACAGCATTAGGGGTCTCACAGATACAAGTTAAATAACTATCAGTTCAATGCGCTTGTAGACATCACTTGAGATTTGTTGGAGTATCTCAACGGGCTACAGTTTGCAGCATCAGGGGTCTCACAGATACAAGTTAAATAACTATCAGTTCATCACAGTTTTATTAATGTGTGATTTGTTTTCATTAGAGGATTCTAAATTTCTAACCCCCACCCACCCACCACACACATTACTACATTACTCTGGACAGAAGCGTACACTAAAATACTTATAATGAATGGCATAACGGCATATCCGAACAAGTGAACCCATACTAGACATCACTTGAGATTTGTTGGAGTATCTCAACGGGCTACAGTTTGCAGCATCAGGGGTCTCACAGATACAAGTTAAATAACTATCAGTTCATCACAGTTTTATTAATGTGTGATTTGTTTTCATTAGAGGATTCTAAATTTCTAACCCCCACCCACCCACCACACACATTACTACATTACTCTGGACAGAAGCGTACACTAAAATACTTATAATGAATGGCATAACGGCATATCCGAACAAGTGAACCCATACTAGAAGTCTTGATACATATAAATTTACTACAGAACGAGTTTTCAGAGAGTGAAACAGAGCCAGTAGTCCAGCAAACAAGGTGAAGAGTGTTTTACCATATTTCAAGTCAGCAGAAGAGCTGATTATGAATGGGGGGGCTTGCAATAGCTGAAAACGAATGGACTCGGTGGTGCTCTGTGATACAGAAATAATTCAAATACAAATGGACAGCAGACAGCAGGTACATGAATGAAGCATGGCAGTTTACCAAAGGCGAAATCAAAGAGAACTTTGACAACATCAAGGTGATCAACGGAAGTACAGACGGTGCTGACCACCGTCTAAAAGACTTTTCAGACATTCGAGCATTCAGCAAAGCCAAAAATATCTGGACGATGAAAAGAAACAACCTTCTTAGATATTAGGACAACAACCACAATCATGACTAACTGCTCAAAGAGAGCAAATATACACTTCTCAGTGAGAAAAAAAGACATTTATTATATAACATAGATGTTCTCTTACTGATGCCAGAATTCACAAGGAACCTTTTGATAACGTTATGCCATTAAATTTTGATCCTGTCCTATTTTAAGTACAGAAATTAATGTTTCAGAACTCAGAAGTAGGATCCAGAAATTAATGCCACTCATTGCTTTTTAGCTCACTCCTTATGATCTAAGATACGTCATCAATGAGACAATGATATTCTATAACAATCCAAAGTCAGTCAAGGAATCACTCCCCCCACAAAAGAAAGTCAATGCCACAATCTACATGCAAAGTTGCTGCAAAGAAGAAAAAGGAGACGACGACTTCCAGAACTTCTCAAACCCTCAACACAAACATAGAGACAAAAAGCAATGTCTAAAAGAAGCCCCGAACTATGAATGGCTTTTATATTCCATTTCTAACATAGCAAAACTAGCAGGATAAGCTGGCCTAGTTAAAGTCATTACCAAAAAAAAGGATTACGGTTAAAATGTTGCTAAAGTATCTGGCTTCCAAAATCTTAACATCCTAATTCTGAGATGATGGCACAGCATTAGGAGTAGCAATAAGACAACAAGGCTGGCCAGGCAATCTAACTCCTACACATAATAAGCCCTTCTAAAGGGAAGATTCATTCCCTCACAGAACAATCTACTCCTTAGCGACCACTACTTAGTCTACAACAAAAAACAAACATCAAATTAAATGTGATGTGGCAAATTAAATGTGACATGGCAAATGTGACTTAACAATTAGATGTGATGTGGCAATATTATAATCCACATATTAATTAATGGCTACCTAAAACATTAAAATTTATTCCATGTGCTACCTCTACAATTAATTTATATTTATTATATTATTATAGAATATTTGATTAGTGACAAATGACAAGACAATATTGACGGATAGTTCTTACTAGAAAAAATACACATTGATTTTGTTATAAGGTAAGCAAACTAGATTGATTCTCATACTTTCGAATGGGGGCGTAAGTTGAAGTTATCGACTTTCAAACCACCTCAAAAGAGTTGGACAAAAATGTCTATTATAGGTCAGTGAATTATAACTGAATTAGTGACCCAACACCAAAAAGAGTTAAATCTTATTTGGAGGGGTGTAGGTCAATTATGAAGCATTTTCTTTAATAAAAAGGCCACATAATAACCGAAAACGTGGACTATTTCGATGATAATATTGTTTATTTTAAATGAGACCATTAAAAGTAACTAAATTATCCTACGAAATAACCTTTATTAAATTTTTGAGATAGACTTAAAAATAATTTAATTACTTGTGACTTAAAATTTGAGAATATATTGCGGTTATACAAAAGAACGATCTCACAAAAAAAAGGTTACCTTAGAGTAGAATTTACACCCTAAATGAGCACACATCTTTATTATAATATTTATGTCGATCAATTTTCATTATAATGAAAAGATGAAGTTCAAAAGTCACGAACATTACTCCAAATTTTGCCCATATTAAATTTGATAATAAAGAAAAAGAGATGTTCAAAAGTCATAAAACACATCCTCAATTGTTTATATATATTTTTGATGGATGACAATATTTTTAAGATGACATTTTTCGTATCCCTATCGTTAGTTGAATTGTATATGTCACTAATCTTTTCTTATCATTTTAAATTATGAAGTACTTTTTTATGAAAGTTTCGTTGGTTTATGAAGTATTCATCACATTTTTTAACTTTCATGTGGGTTTGTTTTGTTCACATTTAGGGGCTATCAAGATTTATAGTGTTAAGCTTTCCAAAGATAAATATACTTACATCTCTACGACTTGATTTACTATCAATCATTATTTAAGGGAAACTTAAGTTAATCGATATATCTTATAAAACAAATTCCACTATTTTGTTAGTTACTCCATACTAACTACTGAGTTACTTTTTTTTATAGCGGTCATTGAAGAGAAAAAAATTATATAGAGAACAGACTAACTACAAGATTAAGGACATCAATGTGAATGGTTAATTGTTTTTTTCTCTTTCCAAACGTATGTTTTATTTTGGTATTTGTTATTTTTTTTGTCATTTTGTCTTTCAAAAAGTAACACACTTCATCTACTTGACTTATTTAATTTTTTCGATCAATGAAGTGATCTTACTATATGTTTTGATATTTTATAAATTCCAATTTATTTCATACATTATAATTTAACTTTTGTGAATTGTAGATTTCATTATAATTCTAAGTTTGAAATTTTACCACTGTGTATACTTTAGACGATTCCGTGATTTACACGGGTGATAAAACTAACAATAGATTTCCAGGTTTCAGATGATGTCAGAATGACACTAGATTCAGAATAAAGACTGTTTGTAGCAAGGAGCAACAATAGTATGAAACATATGATTTATTAATACTAATGCAATATCTTCATGCTTGTAGATCTATCAAGAATTGTGGACTTACTTTATTGATTGCAGCCGACATTATAAGATTTGGCCAGAGTTCACTCTCCAGTAAAATAATAGCACTTGGTTTCCAGTAGCTAAGGAAAGCATCCACCACAGAAGGTATATCCAGAGGTGCAAACTGGTTACAACACAAGTTCTTACTTTGCTACGTGTCAAAAAAATTGTCATCTCCAGATGAGATAGCAAACACAAGGAAAGAAACACATCATTTTAGACAAGCAGCTAAAACAGGAATGGCCAGTGAGCATCAATAAAACATTACATGAGTAAAAATAGCTGGAGTCAGAGCAGTGTATCAACTCTTTAAAAAACAGCACGATCTTTCATTATTATCAATAAACAGGTCAGCATTGGGCTGGTCATATAACTGAAAAGTTAGCGTGGTTAATATAGTTATGCCCACCATGAGCAGTGTCAAAATATAAATGATATCAGCGTATAATAAATCAGATTAACATAAGATGCACTCGGACATTATTCATCCAGAAAACCAAAATGCAGCAGACCTTACCTGATATATAACTGCAGGAGGAAGCTGATTCTTCAGAACCTTGCTGTAAAAGAAACAAAAGATTATTCAGTTGCACTTCCATGTGGTAACAAACTAATCCATTTGCTACCACATCACCAACGGCATCTTGTTTTAGAGTTCATAATGTACTTCATAGTGTATATGCAACTAAGTAAAGAAAAGTTTGTGAAAGTATAATCACCATATGAAATACTTAATAGCACTGCATCAAGATAAAAACGCGAAAAATAACATTCATGAAACTTATTAATCAAAATCAAGATACAACGGTAATTTTGTTCCCTCCTTACACAGGTGGGACTGTGGGAATCAGGCCAACCCTATTAAAGCCTGACTACACCATTTACAGTGGAATTTATTAGGGTATTTGATGTATTCCCACTATAGGTGTTCATTGACGGGGAACAAATCTTCTTCAGTTTTCTTACTACTAGGAGCCTCGAGTTGTAATATAAAACAAGGTCTCACAAATCCATTAGACCGTCCTAGGCATTCGGCATTTTAGTTAAGAATCCAAGTTTCGAGCAACTAAAACAAAAATCACGAGGAGGAAAGTACAAACTTGTGCATAATGGAAACTTTTAACTAATCATTCTAACGCATCTAGAATTATGATTACGAAAACTCAACAATTAATTCCAATCAATACCAAGTCACATTCCATATATGAAAACCAATTAACAAAAAAAAAAACAATAAAATAAAACTGACAATCCAGAAAGAGTGGTAGTAGTCATGAGAATGTTCAAATCCGGACGTTGAATCAAACATCGTCGAATCACTGGAATCGCCGCCATCCCTTCACCTATCAACCAAAATAGGGATCAGTAATTTTAGTTAAAATTGGAAATGCTTAGTTAATCCGATTTTCTGTAGTAGTTTAGTAAATGCATTATTTGTTCGGCACTGGATACGACACAGCGGTGGCAGCATAAGCATAAGCAATAGCTTATGTTTAATTTTCTTTTATTATTCACTTGAATAAATCATTTATTTACCTTTATGAAGATATGGTAAACAAATAACTGAGAGTGAGTTTAAATCGTGGTTGGGTTGGGGTAGTAAATAAGAGGGTACTAGAGTTACCGAGAGAGACGGCATGAAACCAGAGGAGGAGACCGGGAGGGCGAGGGAGAGAAGGAATGGCGAGACGCTCCGGCCAGCGAGAGGAATGTTCGAGGCCTCGGAATTTGCGGTAGTGTAGATGGAGGTGGAGGAATGGAGAGAGAATGGTGGTGAGTGATTTGTAGAGATTGTATAGTGTGTTGCCTCGCTTTCTCATCATCATTGCCGTTGAATATGGCGACATTGTTACACTGCTCATAATTTGGTAATGGTATGTGTAAATGTGTTGTATTGTTCAGAGGAGAATGACTCGTACCGACTAACTTGTCTTTGAATCGCCCGACGGTCTCATCTGTTGGCTTTGCTGGGTTGTGGCCCTTGTGGGCTTTATGGCTTACTTCCTATCACTAATTGGATGTCTGGCTTTGCCGTAGGATAGTCTTTGGATTTTGACTTGATCATACCCATTTTATCAAGGGCTTGCTAATTATCGTCGACACTTTTACATGAATTACCAATTTTGCCCCCTTTCAACCCTTTTGACAATTAGCAAATTCAGACTAAAATTCATTAAAAAGATTGTCGGTTTTCGCACGAAAAATTAAATACGGTTTAGTGCGATTCGATCAACGGATTTCAACGATTTCAACGAGCGATTCGATCAACAGTAATTCAACGATTTCAACGAGCGATTCAAACAACGAACAACGGTTTTCAACGATGAGTGGCACTAGCGAGATTAGTTTACAATTTAAATTTGATTCAAATTTATGATTTTTAGTTTGTAATATAGTAGAACGGATTAGCGTTAAATTTCCGAAACCGATTTGAAATTTTGAAAAAAAAAATTAGAAACTGCCCGGACGAAAATCATTTTCATCCAGACCTAGGTCGAGACAAAGATCATTTTCGTCCAGACCTAGGTCCAGACGAAAATGATTTTCGTCCAGACGTAGATCCAGACGAAAATTATTTTCGTCCCAATTTTTTTTTTTTTTTTCGTTTTTCCCGAATACGGTTCAAATCCGGGTAAGAAACATATCTTAAACGAATTACATTAATAACAATCCGACATTCAAACAACGATTTTATCCTAATTCCGTAAAAAATTAAGGCATCTATCCTAATTCCGTTTCTAATCTATCAAAATAAGAACAAAATGTTGTGAAATAAAGACGAGAGAAAATTGTAAAGAGAAAGTGAGAGAGACAAAAGTATGTTCTCATTCCATTATGAGAGATATATATAGATATACAATGAGCTAGAGTTTCCATAAGATAATAACTCTAGGATATTATAAGATATAGACATCCATATAATATTATACTATAATATTTCATAACACTCCCCCTTGGATGTCCAATTGTCCATCACTGAAAAAGATGTCTCGTTAAAAACCTTCCTAGAAAAACCTGTTGGAAACTAAGTTCCCTTATTTTATACTCAAATCTAATGTGAGTTTAATTTATTTAAGTTTAGTCATAAAACTTAATTAGATCTTATGCATGCATGATGATATCATAAGATGTGATAGTCCTTACATTGGTTTTAGAAGGTTTATACTCAATAATCACCTATTATATGAGTCTTCAAACCACCGAAATACCCTTAAACGATCTAAGAAAAATCGTCTCCAAAAGATGCGTATCAAGGACCCGATCTCAAACTAATACTAATTTTGTTACTAGAAAATTAGTATAAGTATACTAGAAATAATAATAATATTACTCTTAATATTATTAGTATGGAAATAATTATTTCCTTAGTAAAACTATTTTAGCTAAGGAGTTATGAGAATGAGGTTGTAGTATGAAAGTGCTTGTAGAATGAGAGAGTAAGCATCCAATACCAACCACCAAACTAAGGCATGAATGGTGTGTATATATTGAGCAACATAGGCTTGTTACACAAGCCATACGGCCGGCCAACATGCATGCCCAAGGCCAATGCATGGCTTCTTACACAATGCAAAAGAAACAAAGATGCCTTACATGTTTCTTACACACTTACACACTTATTCATAGGTTTTGTAAGGCTTTGTGTAAAGCATACACAATCACTACACACTACCATATACACGGCTGAAATGGGTCTAATATGGACCCATTTTATCTTTGTCAATTGTGTTAATTTGTAACATGTCACACATGTCCCATAACACATGACCCAATTTGTTAATTGTGCAATTTTAACTATTAAAATTCATAATTTACAAATTTATTACATTTAAATAATTACACTAATAATTTCGAAAATATTATTGTACAAAAGTGTAATGTCATAATTTAATTACAACTCCTTGTAATTTTATGATCAACCGTGTTCATTCTCAATTTAATCGTTTCTTAAACGAATAAACAAAACCGAGTAATAAAAACAATTTTATTACTTTGACTTTAATTATTATTATAATCCCATTATAAAAATATTCGTCATATAATATTGTTTCCAAAATTTCCAGTTATTAATTAATTTGTATCCAATACAATATTAATTAATTATTCCATTGAGACGGAATTCCCTAAAGATATGACCTTAAGGGATCAACTGATCACCACCATCATATGACGATAATGTCAAACTCTAGACAGCCAATCATTATCGATAAATGTTGATCAGTTGACTTTAAAAGAGTAACACTCCCAGTTGTGTTTCATTTAAATGAGTTTTAATTACGTCAACACACTATTGTCGAGGACACTTCCTCCAACAAAACCTCGTGGGAAAAACACTAGTAAAGGAAAATAGTACACTAATCTTCAAATACGCATAGCAAAACTGCCTCGTTAAAACCTTTCTATGGAAAACCCAGTGGGACAAAACCATAGCTAAGGAAAAAGAGTACAGCGCGTGTTACTCCCCCTGATGATGACATAACTTGATAAATCTTGAAATGATCCATGCTTTGATATAACATCTCGATCGTTGAAGTAATACACATTGTAGTTAATAGACTTGAATCTCCAGTCAATAGAAATCCATGACAGTTTCGATATCACATTTCTTTGATAACTCACACTCTGGATATAATCATTTCATTACAAATCTTGGATCTTCATTTGAGTTAATACTTCCGCCATAATGATTTAACTTCTCCACAAAAACGACATAACATTATATGTCGAAAATAATTTTCATCTCCAACAATAATGACGATCATGACAATAGCGTAATAATGCGCTTATATTGCTACCTCGTTAAAAACCTTGCTAGGAAAAACCCGTTGGGAAAAAAAACCTAGTCGAAGGGAAAAAGAGTGTAGCCATCATTCTTTAATTCCTCGTATTAAGGAGAATCAATACGATAATCATTGAATAAATCACCCAATACATTTGAGCTATTTTCTTTGTTAAACCATATATGTATTGATTGACATCCTCATTGTAGATTTTGACTACAATATTTTCCAACTGTTATGGTACTTCTGGACCATAAATTAATTTCAAATGTTTAGCATGAAGCTCATTTAAATTATTATTCTCATATGCTCAAACTTCAGTTTGACATAATAATAATTTCCTTGAATTAACTCTGCATGAGTTTGAAGTTTTCCATTTTGGAAATAATCACGATAACCTTTCAATCGTGTCGTAGAGGTTCATATATAATACCGAGTTCCCAAAACTCAATTAATAAAACATCACCATTTGATGATCATTTATAAGAGGCACCTATAAGGAGTTGTCCTCGTTGGAGTATCTCATAAGATAATATTTCTTCTTTTTTTAAACATTTATCAAATAATAACAATATAATAAATCACGTGCATGCATATGATATGTAACCGATTCTATTCAACATTCTAAAACAAATAATAATAATGTAAATATTAAAACTAAATGCAATGATGAACTAAATCTCGAAATGCACATGATGATGACTCGATAATGCAGATTGTACAATTTTGTTTTCCAAAATTCATAACTTAAATTGACTTCCGGTCAATAAATGGACTTCCGGTCCATGAGCACATTCATAATCATTGATTATTTGTCGACAATAAAATTGGACTTATTTATAAGATCCCCATTATCTAGTCCATTGAACTCCGCGCGCAATTGCATATCGGTTCCTTAACCATATCGATATAATTTCAATATCTCGTGATATTCAGTACTGAATCAGTGATATCTGAATATATACGGTACCATTTCTTTTTCTATATAGGCCATCTATTATCATTCAGATATCTATGTCACTTCCGAGACATCCAAACTTCTTTACTCTGTAAGAGTACCAACTGCTCATGCTTGCCATTTTTTTATTACTTAAAATATTTGAACCGATATGACTTTCACACTACCTTTCTTGTGTGTTTGTTGTTCAAACTGGCAAGAATCTAATTTTCGTTACACCAACTTTCTATGACTAATTTATAGCTCGCTATACCACATATAGGGCTATCTGTCTGTAATTAAATCATAGATTTCATTGTATGAACATATCACATTTTTGATAAGATGATCAAAGTGGTATTATTAATACATCTTCATTATTAAATGAATACCACCATTTTAAATCCATGAACCTCTATGTGATGTATTTCATATTTGAAACAAACCGTTGAACATCATGTCCAGTTGAGGATAATATACTTGTTTGTTTTTACCCGCTTTTCCTTATCATTCTCCCCCTAAGGGGTAAAAACCATAACCACTTTAGACCTTAATTTCTCATTTCACCGATGAGAATTTATATTGCCATTTTTTGTATAATAACCATATAATGCAGTTGGATTTTAAATGTGCTGAATCACAATGCCCAATTTGGAGACTAACGATTTCATATAATATGCTGTGATTACCACACAATAACTACTTAGAAAAAATCATTATGTGGCTACAAGCCCCTTTATATAATGACAATCCATAAATGAACATTTACGTTCTTTATTACTCTCCAAGTAGTTGTTAGATCTCAAATATCGAATATACTCAATCTCCGTGCAACGTCTTGCTTTTAATAAATTTACACGAAAGAGTTTCAACACTTATATTTTCCTTAGGATAAACTTCAGGTTTATCGAAACGGGTAAAATAAGAACCCGGATGACCTTAATATGTCACATCTGAATTATTTCATGTCAATTTCGGCAAACTTTAATAAGAATCGGTCGTGTCTCAATAATTTCACTTATTGAACGTCACTCCAAGTTGACTATATTTCTCATGCTAAATTTGTAGTCAGCAATACTTTATTTAACCTGATAATTGATGTGACAAATGACACAATAAGTATCCCATATATGTAGGCAAGACTCATCAATATTCTAATAAGAAATATAGTCCTCTTTGAGTTTTCTCAAATGACCAATAATTATAATCGTCAACATATACAATGATGACATACTCATGTTTACATCCTTTTAATGTGTCGTATAACATGATAAATTATATATGTAAATTGATCATAATTTAACTTACAAATCAATTATTCTCTTAACCAGAAAGGTTCCAACAACTTAAAAATTAGTTGTATTTTTTCCGACAATTTACCTCATAATACCTTATGAGCGTCACATTAACACCTTTATTTCAAGAGTATAGTAAATATCCACTTTTGATAGGAATATAAGTGTTTCAAGATAAACACACCACGTCCTCTTTCTTTCAAGAGTATAGTAAATATCCACTTTTAATAGGAATATAAGTGTTTCAAAATAAACACACCACGTCCTTATATATAAGGACTATCGTTGACATAATTTACTCCCAATAAAATAATAATTTCACTCAAAACAATTTTTTTTTTTTTTCACAATATTGTGTCTTCAAGACTACATTATATGAGTGAAATGAAAATTGAAAAGTATATTGCATCATTGCAAAATCTCATATGCCATAATTTATGAGTTTTTGCCATTCATGAATAAATCCCGACTTTATTTTTGTTTTAATACATAAAATGTATCACCGTATACAAAAATAAATTGCAAAAAACACTGTGAACTTCAAGCCACAGTTTTAATATTTGTAAACAATATGAACTTCCGGTCATAATTCGAGCCATAACTTCATTATTTGCAAACGCTATGAACTTCAGGCCATAGTGTGAATGTCAAAATTTCAACCCATAATAATTTATCCTTTATCGTATCAAATTTCGAGCATATATGAGTCTCACCCGACTTTCATTACTTTAAATGAAATGAATTTTGGCTAAAAAAGGCTTCTTAGGCTCAATAAAGCTACATCATTTACTTGAGCCCCCATTATTAGCCTCAATAAGGCCACATCATTAAGCTTGTTATCAATAAGGCCACATCATTAAGCTTTCATAATGTTATGTTCTCGATCTCTGGCAGAGTCTTTATGAGATGTCATATTCGCTTCCAGGAATGAACCAAATTTTAAATCTCATTATACTGTTCAACTTCAGGTGAACAAGAATCAATTTAGAAATAATTTCCCTTGAATAAAACCGTTTTATTCATTTAAAACCGTTTTATTCATTTAAAACTCAAATGCGTATCAAAATCGCAGCTGTGAACTTCTAGGTCCAAAATACAATATGAATATCATATCTCCCCTTCTTTATCAAATAAATCTTTTGGAACTTCAGTCCCAAGATAGTATGAGGTGTTTCCCTATGAAACTTCAAATCCAAAATACAATATGAATATATTGTATTGATGTGACGGTTTTAAATTTTCCCTTTAAAACTTTGAACTTCAGGTCAAAGTCATATTATATTGATGTGACGTTGTGAAAATTTACACCACTTAAAACTTTGAATTTCAGGTCAAAATCATAATATAAACCTATCTCCTTTATGAGACGGTGTTAAATTTACATCCCTTAAAACTCAGGTCAAAGTCATAATATAAACATATCTCCCTTATGAGACAATGTTAAATTTACACCTCTTAAAACTTTGAATTTCAGGTCAAAAGTCATATAAACATATCTCCCTTATGAGATAGTGAAATTTACACCCCTTAAAACTTTGAACTCCAGGTCAAAGTCATAATATAAACATATCTCCCTTATGAGACGGTGTTAAATTTACACCCCTTAAAGCTTTGAACTTCAGGTCAAGTCATATAAACATATCTCCCTTATGAGACAGTGTTAAATTTACACCATAGGCGGAGCTAGCCTATAGGCTATATGGGCTATAGCCCTATAAGAGTTTAGGAATAAATACAATTTGTTGTTAATGTTAACACATTATTAAAGTAGCACATTTGGTTGTTGGGATTGCCATAAGGATTCTGCTTGCCGGAAAGTCATGAGTTCGACTCTTACATTGAGCATTTTTTTTCTTATTAAAATATGATGCATTTTAACCAAACAATATCGTCACTCACGTGTCATAAAAATCAAGATTGTTTAAATTGTATATAAATATTATGTTGATAAAAATTTAAATCAATATTTCTTTCATATTTTCATATATTATGTCTTTTTTTTTCGAGATAAATATATATTTGACTTTAATTTTACAGAAATATATAAGTCGGAAAATTATATAATTATATACAGAAATTCAGTTACAACAAGCGATCTTACAAAAGCATATAGTTTTTTTTTATGAAAGAGATGACTGTTTTTGCAATTTTAAAATATTTAGTAATTAAAATAACTTTTAATTTGGTAAATGTGTGAATTTCTTTTTAAAGTACTCCTTTTATATCAATTTTTTGTAGCATGTATTAATGGATGGTTGAACGTAACAAGAGATTCTTGTCGATCGGGAAGTACTTCTATTCAAATAAATAAATATTTTACTCATAGACGGAATTGAATACATTATCATTTTGACCAACAATATAGCTCAAATAGCGGTTCCACAAAATTTTGTAACAAAAAAAAATTATTTATACGTTAGTTAAATTCAGCCCTATATAGTCTCGAATCCTGGCTCCGCCCCTGATTTTACACCCCTTAAAACTTTGAACTCCAGGACAAAGTCATAACATGGACATATTTCCCTTATGAGACGGTGTTAAATTTACACCCTTAAAGCTTTGAAGCTCATGTCAAAGTCATAATACCCATCTATATAAAATAGACCCAAAATTATCAGATATGTCCTTTGTCAAAACTTGTTGACCCATATATAGCGGTCCGGATTCTCTCCATTACCCGAAAAGAAATGGACCTCCATTACTTTTAAACGGTCCGGATTAAATCTTGAGACGATCTAGCGGTTGTAATTATTTCAAATAATGTTTTATTGGATGAATAGAGAAAATATATTAAAATAAGTGTGTATTAGAGAGGTAATGGAGAGAAAGTAATGGAGAGGATCCAATAATAACATATGTCCAAATTAATTATTATAATAATCATGAAATATGTTCTCGTACTTATTATTATTACGGTATTACAAATAACAATTGAGAATAAACCAACGTATTCAACATATTCATTAAAGCAAGTTGAAAATAAGGTTTTTTTTTCATATAAAAAAACAACGACAATAACGTAATTCAACAGTAAATAGTGTTATTTTTACGCAAATTAACCACCATGGTTAATAAATAAATATACGTTGACCATACTAATCAAAACCACATGTTCTAATTACTCAACTCATGGATATAAAAATTTTGGGCAGACCAAATTCTAATTATGAACAAGATTGAATTACAGTCATTAATATTGATTATTCAAACTAAATAATATCGAATATTAATTGTGCGGCAAAAGCGTACCTGGTCGACTGAAGATAATAGAATAAGATCTGATATGAACCTACCTCATGATTACAGTTATTAATATAAAACACGGATAGTGTTAATGATGTATGTAGAGATAATGATGTTTGATGTTTGTAGAGACCCGTGCTGATAACGTGTTGTGAAATAAAGACGAGAGAGAATTGTAAAGAGAAAGTGAGAGAGACAAAAGTATGTTCTCATTCCATTAAGAGAGATATATATAAATATACAATGAGCTGGAGTTTCCATAATATAATAACTATAGGATATTCTAAGATATGGACATCCATATAATATTATACTATAATATTTCAAAGAAGGGGATGAGAGGGGTAGTTTAGGAATTCCATTAAAAATCTAATTCTATAAAAGCAATAGAATTTAACTTAATCTTATTGGCTCCTTGAAATAAGGGATAAAATGACCCACTAACTTTTGCAAGTTTAATTTCCTTTCTCCTAAATTCAGAATTAATCTGATCTTTCATCATCTCTAATTACGTATTTTGATCGTTCCTCATCCTAATTACGTAATCGATTCCAGTATTAAATTTCGTCATTGTTATAATAAAATACGATATGATCAAATTATTGTTAATCGAAAATATAAATAACAGTATACAATGGTCCAATAAAATACGATATATAACGGTCCAAAAATTAAATCCCAAAAACAAAAATTTACAAACAGGAAAAATAATTACAGTCCAAAAATTAAACTACATTGTATTTTCCAATCAAATCAAATACAAATTATTAAGAAACCAAACAAAATAAAATACGGTAAAACACGATATACAACGGTCAAATATATATCAATGATTACATTTTCCCAATGTCATATAAAAATAAAAATCATGTATATTGGACAAAATAAAAATCGTGTATATCCGCGCAAAAAATAAGCAAACGGGAATTCAACCTAAATAACTCAAAGTCTTTTTGTTGAATTTAAATATTTTTTGTTGAATTTTATATAAATTCAACTAAAAATCTAAACAATATGAGGTTGACAATGAAACAAATTAATCAGTTTATTTGAGCAATTTCTGGAATCTTACTATTATGATAATAACAATAAAATGCACGTAATAAAGAAACAACTTAATCAAGTTCAAATCCCTTATCTATAAAAGTAATAACTTTTATTGCATTCTCATTGGTTGCTCAATGTTAGGAAGCTAAAAAAACCTTCTTTCTCACCCCGTTCACCACTGACCCAAAGAGGTTTAATTTTTCTTTATTTTGCTTTTCTCCATTTAACATTCTAAAATTACAAATTACTTTTACCTTCATAATAAAAAAACCCAACTTTACTCCGAATTCGAAAATTAAAAAATCAAGAAAATTCTACTCAGAAACATAAAATTCAACAACATTAAAAGAAAGTTGGACAATTAGAATTAATTAACAAATATTTAAACAAAAAAAGTAGTCATATAGAGGTATATAAACGAAAAAAATTATACGTACAAAGAGTTAAAAATTAACAAAAAAAAACGTAAATTTAAAAATTAACAATAAAAAACGTAGATTAGAAAATGAAAAACACGTAGATCAAAGATTTTTGAATATGATCAAATAAACCCAATCTATAAAATTAACAAAAAAATCGAGAAAATATAACAACCTTCAACTCTTCAAGACTTAGTCAATTAAAACTATAACAATATTGACATCGAGAAACAAAGATGGTCTTAATAACAATACATTATACATTATTATTTTCTATATAAAAACATTTCTTTAAAGATTTCTATCATTTTACTTTCATTTAAAGATAAAGTTATTTATAAGGTAAATTATAGAAGTACTACAATTTCTTTATCTATTTTATTATATGGTTCAAATTTATTTCATAAAGTTTGATTATTTATGGTAATAACATTAAAATTGAAAATTATTTCAATTTATAATAATCTTTAAAAAAAAATTAATTAATTTAATACCAGTAAATAAATTATTTGGAGTCAAAATTATTCTCGAATTGATAATTTATATATTTCTCATTTAAATTCATGTTGAATTATATTTGTACTAATTAATCAATATATTTACGAAATTTTTAAAAACAGACCCGTACAAAAAATGTACGGGCATAAAACTAGTGTCGACGATAATTAGTAATTTGTCGACGACGTATAGTAGGTTGGTTTATCAATGTTTAATGGGTTGGTCCATGTCCTGATGAATTGGGTCGGAAATTTTGAAATTTGTTGTATCAATTTAACTCCTACAATGGTAGATCAATGAAAAAATGTCACGAAATACAAATAAAGGAATAGTACAAAAGAATAGTCTCTCAATAATTTATTGAAAGACCGTCTTTCTTAAGTTTTAGTGTATACAATTTTAACATTTTAACATGTTATTTTTACGTCATCCAGCTCCATTTGGCCTTGTTTGACCTTGTTCACTTGCTCATTAGCTGTTGGTTTTAAACAGTGTCTTAATCGAACTGAATTAAAACAAGTTCCTCAGTCTTAGGTTTATAACAACCTCATTGTGGAGCCACCCTCACAAGTCACCAGTCACCAATGCTATCAATTCCATTCCTTGTACACTTCTGAGGTTAATTTATAACAGCATCATTGCTGTATTATGCCAATGTTAAATCAGTTAAAAGCAAAAATGCAACATTTATTTTGCATTGGGAAACCTTTATAGATATCCAGTCAAAAGGAAAAGCTATGATTCCTGTACACACATAATGTAATCGATATTCCAACATCTAACAATATACAGACTACACACAATCATGCACAAACTCATATTTCATAAGCATCAACTTTAAACAACAATTGCCACATAATTTCCTCAAGGCCGCCGCCTTGCCTAAAGATTACATATATGCGATGACTTTATCCATGTTAGGGCTTAGGATGATATGACCACCCTCAACAATCAAATCCGCATGTCACATTGAACAAGCATCTCATTTAGGTCTCATGAATCATGACATAGTCAACAAGCCATGGCATAATCTGAACCCCCAATTCACACTAGGAATATCAAAAGATGACCACCACCACAACAGTACAACAGCAACAATGCCAGGAAAGTCTAGCATTGTATTGAGTGTTACAATCTGAACCCAGTGCCGGTCCTAGTTATGCTCAAGGCGCGAGGTAGCAACACACTTCCAACGGCAGGCAAGTCTCATATATTAATCATAAGAGAAGGTATCCATGCACCTTTTTCACATATTATGTAGATTTCATACCATATATAAGCTACTACGCTTTACAACAGGTTTACCACAATACCAAAGAGGGTACAACAGAACGTATATTGCAACCCAAGTAAAAATGCTTAGTTACAACCAAGATACATTTATATCTTATAATGGTTTCAATAATTACCTCACAAACTGGCACCGCCAGCTCAGCAACCGCGAGAGGTGCCCCCTCACATTCACGCATTGCAAGAGATAATATCACTTTGGATAAGATATTCATCATAAACTCGGGTATCATTTGATTCAGGCAGATCATTCTCATTCCCTTTATTGCCAAATCTATAGAGGTAGTTCAAACCCAGTAAAAGTTCTACAATAGCAGCTTCTGTTTTCGATTGATTTGCAAAATACAAAGTCTGTATTAGAAGAAGACTCCCTCTCAAAACAATATGATGCTTCTCATAATTCCTTTCAGAGTACCATCTAATCGTGTTATGGGCAAGAGGAGAAAGCCATTCCAACATTCTTCCAATAGCCATACTCCATTCCCCAGCTAGGCTAGCGTCATAGGCCGAGGAAGCCAAGGATTTCGAATAGAGCTGAAGTCTTGCCCTCAACATGCTTCTTATGCTTGTCGTTAGCATACTATAGAGATCGTCTCTTGCATCGTGGGCTATCAAATGAGGACAACTGGCAAGCTTTTCAACTAATATAATAAGATTAGCATAGTGGAGAGTTAACGCGGCACTTCCCAGCGAGCATGGAGGAGTAACAGACAGAAGACATTGAGAAAGCAAGATGGAGCTGCTTGTAGTGTCAAATGTAGGAGGGCCCGAGTCGTTTTCTTTTCTGTCCACGTCGCTCAATGAAATTGCTGTTGAGCATGAAGGGTCATTGCTTGTTGGCATGCAGCTGTCTATCACTGGGGAATCACTGCCACCAACCATGCATCCTTTGAATGGACTTGATTGAGTTAATCGTCTAGGTTTTAAAAATAAGAATTTTTTATGTTGGTTCGGTACGTGTTGATGACTTTGACGTGGGTTTTTCCTGCTAGCTCTCTTGCTTCTTGAGGGCAAACCCAGTAATGAACTTGATCTCACCAGGGGTCCCGAATAGAAGATAGAGGCATGATTTTCAGAGGGATGAACAGAAGATTGTACAAATGAGCGGCTTCGAGGGAGAGATTCAGGAGTCATTTGAGGCCCGGGCACATGAGTTTTGTCCAAAAACATGACTTGATTAATTCCAAGCAGATATTTCAGTCTTTCAATTATTGTAACTAGACATCTTGATAATAGTAGAACTATGTAATCGTATGTTCGGGACCAAGGGGACATTCCACGCAGATTTTTCACCTCCTGACGCTGCCATATTACTTTCTGCTGAAACTCGAGCAATTTCACCCGATTTATCTCGGGATTGTATTGCATTCTCCGAAATGTTTGCTCAAGCTCTACCAATACATCCATCTCTTGATGCAATTGTGAAGTAGCAGCAACAAATTTTTCCATTTTCTTCACTTTCTTCTCCATCTTTTTCCATCTATACTCCCACCCAAACCATTCGACAGAATTCTCCAAGGGGCTGTTGAAAATCTGGTCTAAACGATGATATATAGGATTAGAGCATCTCTTTCCCAGCCTGCTCACACACTGTGTGACATAACACAGATTCTCAACCATCTCAGTAAAAGCAAGATTCATAAGATAGTTTTCATCATCCGACACAAGTTTGACAATCCCAGGGGAGTTAACAACATCTTTCCTTAGTCTAGAAATGTGAATATCGCTCAAGCAATTCCACAAGTTGACGATTTTGGACATTAAAGTAGCAACTTCGAAAGCAAGAATTCCAATCTCCACCTTCTCAGGATGTGACCCATTTCTACGTGAAATTCCCCACAAACTACTAAACCAGGACTCTTTCATTCCATCAACCCCCATCCTACATGTAACACCGAGGTAAATATCAATAATGAACCAGCAATGAATAATTTCTCACATCAGGAAACAGGCACATTGCATAAAACAAATTTGAATGATGTCTATGCTAATAACCCTTCCCTCACCTCACCTCACCGCACCTCTTCTCTCAGGCATTAGAGAAGTGCTCTATTTGAAAAACAGTTGCCAAAACTGTGTTTATTTGAGAACCACTGCCCATGTTGTTGTGTTGTCTATTAGGCCACTAAAAACACGTTTATTTGTTCAGAAACAATGGCGGATACCTAAGACGTAATACAAATAACCAGATTACCCCCAACAGTTTGTAAAGGCCACAATTCTTTCAATAACAACAGTGTACAAACAAATGTATGTTTCTCTGTCAAATTTGATCTTATCAAAACAACTATTTTCAGAATACCCTTCCAATAAAAAGGTAAGAGCTGTTGAACATTATGGGAAACTTGTTGTCAAAGTAAACTAGTAACTACCAAAGTCAAAAGGGTACAATATAAATTAGACGGGGAAACGAAAACCTAGCAAAAAGCAATTATGGTAACACATGTCAATATGCATTAAAGAATAATAGGAATACTAATAATAGTTGGACCGGGTTCAAACCCTGGCAACCTCAAACCCCTCAAAAACTCACGAAGTGGAAACCAAGCACACACTACGCTATGGGAAGCCTGTGCAAACTAACCACTCTTCAAGCCCAATGACCATTTGAGTGAAGGAGCGTAATACGAATATTAATAATAATAGTACTAACTTAAAGAACTATTACTAACCTTAATCATACTAGTTTCGAGATAATCATCACCAATTCACAATTCCACCTCCTTTTTTGTTCTTCCCTTATCAAACTAAACTGAACTTATCAATTTATCTCATCAGAACAATGCACAAGCTACACTCTTAATACCTCAAACGCTCCCGCTCCCGCTCCCGTCTATGACTTTCGTACCCATCACACCTCGAAACGGTCTGAAATAATGTCATCCGAATGAGCTTTTAACTTCCATCATAATTCATATCTTATAATAAATTGAATTATTTAGCTTCATTTTCAAGCAAGCTGGTCGCTGGATACAAAAAACACATCACCTCACCTCAATTCCATATGATTGATAACATCTTAATCAAATAATATAGATCCCCATAAAAAAGAAAAAAAGAAAAAAAGAAAAAACAAAGTCCTAAAGAAGGCGCAATAATTGTAACTTGTAAGCTGAAATTTAGCGACCACATAAACACCAACAATAACAACATTAGCCTAGTGCGTAGTACCTGACTGCAAATTGCGGGGTAAAGGGGTCGGATGTACGAAAGTCGAAACCTTATTGGACAAAAAACTAAAAGCAACCAAAGTTGGAAATTAAAAGACAAAAGAGCAGAAGCATAGTAGAAAAAATAAGCAAAAGCATAAAAAGACAAGTAAAGTAGTTAAACTTAAAAGGAAGGTTAGAGAAGACTAACAGTGAAACCGTCGGAAATGGGAATAAGTGAACGTCGGAAAGGAAGAGTGGCAGCGGAGAGAAGATAGAGATCCGAAATCCGACAGAAGCAAGGAAGCAAAGAAAGGCGAGGGGGATATATTTGGTTGTTAAATTGTTAATTTTGGTTTTGGAATTTGGTGGTTGTTTTGTTATGTTATGTTTAGTTTAAGTGTGGTCTAGTTGTAACATGCTAACTTTATTGGATGTTGCGTTAATGTGTTTGAATGTTGATGGAATTTTGTCGCCTTTTGTAGACCTACTACTCATCCAATCCAAGTATCCAACTCACACTTCCTCTCCCTTGCAACACTCCTAAATTGTCACCACTTCAATAAAAAACCGTGTTTTTTTTTTTTTACGTTAATACAATATTATCTTTAAAATAATTGTCACATTTTCTTATTTGAATAATTATATTTAAATCCGTCATAAAAGAAACTCCATCACAAATGAGAAGTTGCATCTCACTCGCGACGTCCCCCTATCTCTTTTGCTCATTTGCTCATACATTTCATGTTTTCATTCTTTGTACTTTGTAGACTATAGTCACTCACCTTGTGAGCTTATACTTATCCTATTGATTAGGTGGACATAAGATTTATCAAACTTGATAAATTTTCATCAAACACGTATATATTCATCTAAAATTCAAGACGAATTAAATATCTTTATGTGGAATGAATAAATAGAAGTAAATTGCATAGGAAAAAGCAAAACGTTTATCTTATATATTAGAGGCAATTATTAGCGGATTTGCGCCGACATAGATGGGCCACTCTTGAAAAAGTTGTCTGACAGACTTAATCTCATTACCCGTGTCCTTTGTAGGGGGCGAGTTTAATTATCCTAACCCGACCATCAAAATAGGTGGTCGGTGGATCTACAGGTGGGTTAGGGGGTTCAAAGTTATAAAAAGCGGTTGTTAACCTAATTAAAATTACATTAACCAAGAGTAAAGTAGCTATAAGAATTTGTTTTTGCCAAAAATTGTCTTGCTGAAAATTATGTAAAAAACTAGTTAGTTCATAGTTTTATACATTTTTTTAGGGTTATTCAAACGGTCGTGTAGTTAAAAATAACAAAATATTTCTTCAGCTTCCATGAATATTTCTCTTAGTTCATTCACGTCCATTAATTTTAGCAGACCTATTTTTATTGTCCATTACTCGTTATTTTAATATTTTCTTACAACCAAGCACGCTTAAATAGCGGGTCACGGCCCACACTTAATCAACTCTACTATATATCCATGTGGTATGATATTTGACCCATCTAAGCAAGATTAGTTGACAAATTGATCCTACACAATATTTACTAGTTTTAAACTCGTGCAAATTGCACGGGTATGTTATTTAAGAAGTTATTACAGTATAAAAAGTTTTAAATATAAATTAAGTTTTAAGATAAAGTAATAAAATCTTCCTACTTTTTATTTGACAGTTTAATTGGGCAATCTAATAATTGAGTAATAAAAAGAGATTTTAAATTGAATTGAACATTTCCCTTGCATGTAATCCATACTCCTTAAAAGCCAACGTTGGGTTATTCCGATTTTGCCCCTACTTCGTTTGTTATTTACAATTTTGCCTTCTGTTTGTCTGTTTTTTTCCTAAACGTTTACTTCTTCGTCATCGTCTCTTTTTCTTTTGTGAGAGAGAGTTGTCATGTGCTTGTGTATACTCTTGCCATTTATAAAATCTTCCTACTTTTTATTTGACAGTTTAATTGGTCAATCTATTAATTGAGTAATAAAAAGAGATTTTAAATTTGAATTGAAAATTTCACTTGCATGTAATCCATACTCCTTAAAAGCCAAAGTTGGGTTATTCCGATTTTGCCCCTACTTCGTTTGTTATTTACAATTTTGCCTTCTGTTTGTCTGTTTTTTTCCTAAACGTTTACTTCTTCGTCATCGTCTCTTTTTCTTTTGTGAGAGAGAGTTGTCATGTGCTTGTGTATACTCTTGCCATTTATAAAGTTTAATTATCACTTCTTGTCATTTGTTAAGCTTATTGATTTCCTCCTTTGTTTATTTAAACAATTTTGTTTTCCTTTGTTTGTTTCTTCTTGTTTTTTACTTTAGTTTTCTTCTTCTTGGATTTCAGAATAAAAAAGAAAGCAGAAACAAAGATAGAGAGATTTAGATTAATTAATGTATTTATCGGTCTGAGTCTTTATTGGGTGGTGTTATCAACTCGGACTATTCTGTGTTCAATCTTTTTTTAGAACGTTGTTGGTATTGTTGACGTGTGACAATACATGTTTACGATTCTCAATTAATTAGGCAGACTTTATATAGCTGTTTTCGTTTGGAGTATCTTCACTCCTTTCTACTATTCCTACAGTAACAGGTCAACAGATTCGGAGGGTTACTATGGTATGTTGTGTCGTGGTTGCTTCGGCGTGTAGCTGTGGATAACTCATAATGTATGCATATGGTGTTTGATCTCCATTTACGCGTGTACAAATGCTGCTTTACTCTGGACATTTGTTCATTTTGATTTAAGTTTACAAGTGGTATGCTTTGTATAGAGTTTTAAAATTATTATTTGTTGTGTTTTTACATCAACTGTTTGTTTTTGGGAATTATAGAGAGTGGATCTTTTGCATGTGGTTTTGTAAGATGTCTATTTTCTGTTGCATGAAATGTAAGATTTTATGGATCTGGATTGTTTGCATCTGTTCTTGATTGATTATTGGTTTGAAGTTTGCAGACTTTCATGTGTTAAGTGGTAGGCAAGCATGTATTAGTGATGGAATTGTGGTTTTGAGCAAGTGAGTTAGGTATATGTTGACAATGTTTTATTTGTGTTGTGCTGGTGTTTTTTGGGTGGTCTAAGGTTTGAATTATTGACTTAGTGTGCTAATATGTAGTGCTTTAAAATGTGATATTGTCAAATGTGCTATTAAGAGTTAAGGTTTGAGTGAGTTAGGTATATGTTGTCAGTTTTTGATTGGTGACTGACAAGTTCTTGGCAAGCTATTTTTGCTGCTTATTTGTTTACAACGATGTCTTTGATTTTAAATATAAAAATAAATACTACCTCTGTTCTTTTTAATTGTCATTTTTATTTTTCGACACGTACTTCTCTCTTCAATATCTCTCAAAATATATAACTAAATATATTGATATGTATACTCATATTGAAACTCTATTCGTAAAGAATTTTATAGTGTGATTTTTATAATTTCCAACCAATATAATTTTTGTAGAAATTGAATTTAAAAAGTAAAGACTCACCTCGTAAAATGAAAACGTCAATTATTTCAGAAGGGAGGGAGTATAAATTATGTGGAGTGTCGGAATTGAAAATTTATGTGTCGATTTGAATGCATAGAGGTACTTGCTAAATCCCGCACGTTAATTTACTTAATCCAACACTTTTTTACTCTAAATTTTCAAAATTACCCTTAGTAAAAAAAAAATTAAAAAAACCTCTCTCCGTAAACCTAATCCGTCTCTCCTCGCCTCCCTTACCGCAGCTGCCGTTGATACTAAACATACCGACGTCAACCGCGGCCGATCCACTGTTAGAACCACCGTTAACGACAAGTGGTGGACTCCGTTCTTCGGCATGTCGGCAGGAGCAGATTACATTGACGGCGGCGAAAATAACGGTAACAATGTTGTCGTTCAAAATGCGTCAACGGGAGTTTCGACGTAGTATACGGCTGGGTGTTTTACAAAAGAGAAGGCGGAACTTTTGAGAATGAGGACAAAAGAGTCATTTCATGATGTTATGTACTATTCCTTCCCGTTTTGCTTCTGATTTTCCGGCCATGGCAAAGGTCCATTATTCTTTTCTCTCAAATTGAATGAAATCAGTAAAATTTATTGCAATAAAATTAGAATCAATTGGGATGGAAGGATGGTGGAATCTTGTTCATTCTCAATTCAGCAATTATTCAAGGGTGCAATTCGTGCAAATGTTTTATGTTTAGAAATCTAGTACCGGCTGAAGTGAATTGATTTTGGGAGAAAGTGTTGATTTTTGGGATTTTTGTTTCTTTGTTAGTATTTTGTTGGGTGGGAATGAAAAAATGGGAAGGGTATATTTGGAAAAACGGTAAAAAAATGTGTGGGATTGAGAAAAATGACGTGCGGGATTTAGCACGTCCCTAAATTAAGTGGAGTGTCGGAATTGAAAATTTATGTTGTCGATTTGAATGCATAGGAATTTGTATAATTTGGTTTTGTGTTGTTGATGATATTTCATGGTATATTAGTATCATTTGAAATTGTTGTGTTTTACATTTGGTTATTCAAATCATTCAACCCGAAAGTGTTAAATTACTCAAAGTAATTTAACACTAACTAGATTGCATATCTACAACCGTGATTCGAACCCTTGTATTTAAGGGTAGTTCACAAATTATAGAAGAGTATTTACGACCTTCACGGTACATAGAGGTAGTTAGCTTGTTTTAGAACCGGGGAAGTGGTAAATAACCCCCTTAAATTTGTTATAACGTGGGATTAACCTCCTTAACTTTATTTTGGAGTAAATTAACCCTTTAACTTTACTATAAAGTGAAATTAAGCACCTTCTATTTTTCCGGTCAAAATCTCACTGGACTTTTCAATTTCTCACTATATTTCGTATCAATGTACATAATATGTATAAATTTCACTCTACATTATACTTTAATATTTTATACATGTAGATATGTACTTATACCGTCTTATTTTATTACATGTCAACACGTCCTATGTACAACTATCTTACTTTCAAAAAAAAATCTAATCTTTCTTGTTTTGTATTTAACCGATTTTTAAAACCTAATTAGTAATTATATACAAATATTGAAATACATATGCAATAGATTCAAATAAATTAAAGACGGAGAAGGTTACAAACATGATAGCAACAAAGGCAGGAACTAGATAGATGAAGTTTCACAAAGAGACGAAAATTATGGTAGATGGAAGAGATAACTATATCAATTTTTGTATAAAAGTAATATACATATATATTGTGTAAGGATATTTATTCTTATTCATGTAACATATACAATTTGATGAGATTATGAGAAATAGGTGAGAAATTGAAAAATCCGGTGAGATTTTGATCGAAAAAATAGAAGGGGCTTAATTTCACTTTATAGTAAAATTAAGGGGTGATTTACTCCAAAGCAAAATTAAGGGGTTAATCAATCAATCAATCAATCAATATATATAATTAAAGGAGGCTTTTTTCAAGCGACGTGGTAGTCTCCACGTTTTACAAAACACTAATATCTATAAATAATTATTTATGTATAATTTTTCTACTGGAATTAGGAGATAATAAATTATTTACAATTTTTTCAATTAGAATTAGAAAATTAGAAAATAGTTGTTTAAATAATAATTTATTTATAATTTTCCTATTATAATTAGAAAATAAGAAAACAATAAATTATTTAAAATTTTTCTATTAGATTTAGAAAATGGTTGATTATTTATAAATTTTCTATTAAATTTAGAATATTATTATTCTTTAAAATTTGTATATTTACTATGTACAGTTATTAATTTCATTCAACGTTTTTATTAAATAGGAAAATGGGAATGGGTTAGAAAATAATTACTTATTTACAAATAAGAACTGACAAATAATGTAAATATTGGCTTAAAACCTTTAAAATATCATGTGTATTAACTCAATTTTGTTTCTTTGTTAAAAATAAAATTACACAATCAAATGCTATACTCATCTAATTGAATGCTCTCTTGGGTCAGACTATAAATTTTAATGTTTTTTTGCAGAAATGCAAAGGATCTTATATCATAAAATAGGAGTTGAAGTTACAAGACCCTAGACTAAATCTACAAGGGAGACCGGAATAGCCCCCTCTAAAAAAAAACCTTATAATAAGGAAAAAATACCAGAAAAACATTACAAGCAAGCTTATAATGTTAAAAAACTGGCGAATACAAGAGAGCTACCATCAGAATAATGAATAACTACTCAAGTATCCATACGACCTTTGGTACATACGAAAATTAACCAAAATTTTAATTTGATCCAGCACACTTTGTGGAGAACGCTGAAGCCCCTTGAAAATTCTATGATTACGTTCTTGCCAAATCTGATAGACCACAGCCATGAGGACACATCGTCTACGCCTTTTTAGCCAACTTTGACCTCGGTTGTGTGATTTAAACCAGCGAAGAGCATCCCCGAGATCAGTAGCGTTAGTATTGAAGGAAAAGAGAACCTGAGTTGCACGCCAAACCTGCGCTGCAAAAGAGCAATGGAAAAACAAATGATCATGAGTTTCTGCCTGGCATTCGCAAAGAACGCAACGGTTTACCCAATACAAACCCCGCGACACAAGCTTATCAACCGTAGGAAGCTTCTGTTGAATAGCCAAGGATGCTATAATACTGTGCTTGGGAATCACGGTTTGATCATGAGCAGTAGAATACCACGGAACAGCAGGCCCAGGTTGCCTAAACAGGTCATACAGAGCGGCAGGCTCATAATGATTGGTAGACAGGAGCTGATGGGCAGTGGCTGAATCAACAAAAGTAAGCATAGAATCTCTAACAGAAAGTATATTATGCCAATACCAAGAGGTTGCAGTGGTTCTATGAGCATCCCAGACCGTAGCATCCTTCAAAATGTATGCTCGGATCCAAGTAGCCCATATAGAGTCGACACCATTATGAAGTTTCCAGACCCATTTCATCATCAAACATTTATTCCAACTCAAAATCTCCCTAATATCAAACCCACCTTCCCTTCTAGGCCTACAAATGGCTGCCCAGCTCTGAAAAACATGTTTTCTACCCTCATTTTCAACTCCCCACAGGAAGTTTTTACACAATTTATTAATCCTTTTGACGACATTTTTAGGCAAGAGCACACTCGCCCCCCAAAAATTGCTAATACCAAACAAAACCGAATTAATTAATTGAACTCTACCTGCATAAGTGAGTTGATGATTAGTCCAAGCCCCTATCCTATCAGTAATCTTATTCAAGAGAGGACCAAACATGTGCTTAGTTAAGCGAGAGCTAAAAAGAGGGAGGCCCAAATACGTAAAAGGAAACTCCCCTGCCGTGAAGCCAGTGGTAGCCAAAATCAAATCCTTAACAACAGGAGCAACCCCTCCAAAATAAATGGACGTCTTCATAGGATTAGCAATAAGGCCGGAGTAGTGGGAAAATCTAGTGAGGCAGTCAGAAACAGCCCGGACAGAAGGAAGGTCACCTCGAACAAAAATCAACAAGTCATCAGCAAAGACCAAGTGAGTTAATTTGAGCTTAGCACATTTAGGATGAAAGGAGAACCCATGACAAGCAGGAAGCTCCCGTAAAAGTCTAGACAAAACCTCCATACAAAGGACAAAAAGATAGGGGGAGAGGGGATCGCCTTGTCTAAGGCCCCTCTTACCTCTAAAAAAACCCTCAACGGACCCATTAATATTAAGAGAGTACCAAGGAGAGGTGATACAAGCCATCACCCATCTAACAAACAGAGGGGGCAGCCCAAAAAGAGTAAGGCATTCATGGAGGAAGGACCAATTAACCGAATCAAAAGCTTTTTTGATATCCACCTTAATGATGCAACGAGGGGAGACATTAGCACGAGAATATTTATGAGTGAGTTCATGGGCAAGTAAAGAATTATCAAATATATCCCGGCCATGAACAAACGCAGCTTGTTCTAAACCTATCACATCCGACATAAAAGGTTTAAGCCTATTAGCAAGAACTTTGGTAATGGTCTTATAGAAGACCGTACAACAAGAAATGGGTCGGAAGTCAGTGACACAAGCAGGAGTCTGAGATTTTGGGATAAGAGTGATGAGGGTACTATTCGCAGCCTTAGGAAGCTTACAAGTCTGGAAGAATTCTAAAAGGGCAGCATAGAAATCATTACCAATAACGTCCCAAGAGGCTTTAAAGAATCCAGAGGTAAAGCCATCGGTGCCAGGACTGCTATTCTGATCAATAGAATGAAGAGCAACACGTACCTCAGCATTAGTAATAGGTCCAGTGAGAACATTATTCGCAGCCAAAAAACGACCTGTCTGGAAGTAATGGCTAGGGAGCGAGACCACATCTATAGCAGCACCCAACAAAGTGGAATAATAGTCGGTGAAAGCTTTAGCTACCTCCTGAAAACCAGAGCATAAGGACCCATCGGCAGCTTTGATGGTCCCAATTGTATTACTTCTTCGTCTAGCCGTTATTCTAGCATAGAAGAACTTAGTGTTAGAGTCGTCAAGAAGAAGATTTTGAACTTTAGCACGCTGCTGTAACATAGCTAATTCAGCTCTTTTTAAGTCAGCGTACTCCTGCAACAAGGTTATTTGCTTACGGAATAAATCACCATTCAAGGGATCCCCCTGAAGTTGACTTTGACAAGAAATCAGAGCATGTTTAGACTGAGCAACTCTGTCACCCAGCCCACTATAATTATTCTTATGCAAAACTTTAAAAACAGCCTTCATATGTTTGAGCTTAGCAAAAAACCGACAGATTCTGTCCCCGTGAGAAGGAACGGCCCAGCCAGTAATCAGGAGGGGTCTGTATTGAGGATCCTGAACCCAACAATTAAGAAAGCGAAACGATTTCCTTCTGGTGGGCAGACCATGATGCAACTGAAGCACAGCCGCTGAATGGTCAGAGATTTCAGCATCCGTGAAAAAAGCGGAAGATTGAAGGTGCTGGATCCAATGAGTGTTAACCAAAATTCTGTCCAATTTAGCCCATTTCATAGTTTGAGCTTGATGGTTAGACCAAGTATAATAAGCCCCAGTTGCAACGTGATCGACCAATCTACAATTCTGCAAACAAGTCTGAAAGTCCTCCATGACATAAGAAGGGTAAGTTACACCCCCCAATCTCTCACTTGGGCACTTCACAACATTATAATCACCTAAGCAAGCCCAGGGACCTGAAACAGTAACAGCAATAGCAGTAATCTTATCCCAAAGAAGACGCCTAGACAGAGCATTATTAAAGGCATAGATGAAAGTGCAGTGAAAATGAATCTGAGAAGGAAGATGGGTAATACGACAATGAACATGCTGGGCACTAGACTCTAGGTGAGTAACAGAAACAGTAGAGGGCTTCCAGAGAACCCAAATACGGCCATTATAATGAGAACTATAGTTATCAATCATAGCAAATTGGTGAAACGACCGACTAACAATAGAGGCAGCCTTGTGGGCCTTAACATGAGTTTCTAGAATCGCACAACAATCAATATTCCTACGCAACAGAAAATCCGACATTTCCTGTTGTTTTAGGGGGTCATTAAGCCCCCTAATATTCCAAGAGGAGATAATCATAGAGAAGGGTCCCCATCAGGGTCCATCCCATCTCCCCTAAATGCTTCCTGTCCCCCAGCCTGGTTCATTAAACTTTCAAGAGATTCAAACCTGTTACTTAGGGAGGCCATAGCCGATGCCTTATCTTTGAGACGGCTAGTAGATTTGCCATTCAAATGCTGTGAGGGAGGAGTAGTGTTGATGCTATCAACCACACTATCAGCCTCCTGGGTAGGAATAGGTTCCTGCTCAGCCTCCTGGGTAGGAATAGGTTCCTGCTCAGCCTCCTGTGCCACGGGAACCTCCGGAGCAGATTCAGTGGCTTTTGGCTTCTCCCTGTAAACCCGTCTTGGTTGGCCAACTCTGCACTTTTCCTTGGTGTGACCTATTTTGTTACAGGTATGACAAAAATATGGAACCCACTCATACGAAATAGATTGTTCAATCACCCCTCGATAAGGAGTTTTTAACTTCACTATATTGGGGAGATCTTTTGAGACATCAACCTCAATCAACACTCGAGCAAAAGCAAGCTTACTCTTCTTTGTGGTATATTCGTCCGCACAAATCGGCCTTCCCACCGAACTAGCAACCTTACTGAGACTTTTTTCAGACCAGAAACAGGGGTCTAGATTGGGAAATTTAACCCATATAGGGACCTTTGAAACAACATGAAGTTCCTCCACTATGGTAGGACTCCATTGTTTCAAGATCAAAGGGAACCCGCTCATATTCCATGAATCGTTAAAAATGCAATCCCGATCAGCCTCATTAGCCTCATCAGCCTTATAAATTTTAATGTTGAATGACTTTATAATGTCTTTTGTGCTATTAAAATTAAAAAATAAGAAAATAATAAATTATTTACGATTTTCTATTAGAACTATAATATAGTTGATCATAAAAAAAAAATGTTATTTACCACCTTCCTGTTATAATTAGAAAACAAAAAATTATTTATAATATTTCTATTAGAATTAGGAATTAATTAATTATTTACAAAACACTAATATCTATAAATAATTATTTATGTATAATTTTTCTACTGGAATTAGGAGATAATAAATTATTTACAATTTTTTCAATTAGAATTAGAAAATTAGAAAATAGTTGTTTAAATAATAATTTATTTATAATTTTCCTATTATAATTAGAAAATAAGAAAATAATAAATTATTTACAGTTTTCTATTAGATTTAGAAAATAGTTGATTATTTATAAATTTTCTATTAAATTTAGAATATTATTATTCTTTAAGATTTGTATACTTACTATGTACAGTTATTAATATCTATAAATAATTATTTATGTATAATTTTTCTACTGGAATTAGGAGATAATAAATTATTTACAATTTTTTCAATTAGAATTAGAAAATTAGAAAATAGTTGTTTAAATAATAATTTATTTATAATTCTCCTATTAGAATTAGAAAATAAGAAAACAATAAATTATTTACAAGTTTTCTATTAGATTTAGAAAATGGTTGATTATTTATAAATTTCTATTAAATTTAGAATATTATTATTCTTTAAAATTTGTATACTTACTATGTACAGTTATTAACTTCATTCAACGTTTTTATTAAATAGGAAAATGGGAATGGGTTAGAAAATAATTACTTATTTACAAATAAGAACTGACAAATAATATAAGTATTGGCTTAAAACCTTTAAAATATCATGTGTATTAACTCAATTTTGTTTCTTTGTTAAAAATAAAATTACACAATCAAATGCTATACTCATCTAATTGAATGCTCTCTTGGGTCAGACTATAAATTTTAATGTTGAATGACTTTATAATGTCTTTTGTGCTATTAAAATTAAAAAATAAGAAAATAATAAATTATTTACGATTTTTCTATTAGAACTATAATATAGTTGATCGTAAAAAAAATATGTTATTTACCACCTTGCTGTTATAATTAGAAAACAAAAAATTATTTATAATAATTCTATTAGAATTAGGAATTAATTAATTATTTACAATTTTTTCTACCTCTTATTAAATTTAGAAAATTATATTCTTTAATATTATGCTTTCTATTTAAATTTTTTAACTTTTTCCAACTTTTCTAATAAACATGAAGATGAGAAAAGGGAAGAAAAGAACTGACTCAGTTAGTTTTCCTTAAAATTGAACTCCGTCTTAAAATTATAATGGGTCAAAAGACATCACAAATCTAATACTTTTCTTTACGCGTCATGCTTTTATCTTATCCATATTACTCGACCTTTCTTAAATTTAAAATGGATATCTCCTCTTCGTTAAGAAATTTGTCAAACTAACATGGGGAAATATTTGGGTATATAAATCTATACAAATTTCTGCCTAAAAGAAACGTCTACGATCAAGACACATTCGACAAAGTTAATTAAGAGAAACGTCATTATTATTTTTGATACAAGAACAACATTACTATTCAGGTGGATATTATATACTTTCGTACTCAACAATGCGAACAAAATGAGATTTTTTAATTAAATAAAAAAAAGACTGATGTTAAATATATTACTGAGTACATAAGATAAATCCAAAAAAATTACGATTTAAGAATCATATATATAAACAACATAGACCACACTAATGACGTAGGTGAGTTAAGTCGAATAATTATGTGAATGAGAAGAAGTTTAAGTAGGTATTACAAGATATTCATAAACAATATAATAATGAAAAATGAAAGGTATCTTCGTGACGAATATAGTACAATGTAAAAAGATAGTTTTTTTAGTCATAATTGTATGATAATAGTTTATAGTCTTTATTGTTTTCTTTTTTCTGTATATTTTCAACTTATTCTTTACAGATGAAACATTGTTTATAGGGCGAGGGTTGATTTAACACTGGATGTGTCGATTTTTTGAGGGGGGAGATAGGTCCTGAGGAAGGATGTAAGTGTCTTGAGAGGTAAGATTATTCGAACATTTAAGAGTGTATTTTTTGAATAGTACAAACAAATGTCAATAGTCTGCAATTTTTCAGCGATACATTTGATGAATGGTCAAGTTGGTTAGTTAGATTGTCAAAATCTAAGGAGTATAAATATAAATAATAAAAAAACACAATGATGATATATGTAGATCATGTGGAATAATTGTGTCGATGAAATGAAATGTAGATGAATATTAGACGTTATTCGATAAACTACAAAGTAATGAAAAATTAAAAGCATTTCCAAAACGAAGACGTCCTAAGAAGATTAAGGTTATTTGTTAGTTATAGTTATAAGCTTATAGTTTAGGATTAATTGATAGAAATACTCCGAACTATGGGTGAACAACTCAAAATACTCTAAACTTTATTTTACCTACCAATATAACCAACTAATGCCCTCATTTGCTTTGGATAGAATTTGTTGTTTTGTTAACTTATTGTAGCATGTTTTAATGGCGTGATTAGGTGAATAGATTAACAAAGAAATAAAAAGAAAAAGACAGGTTAAAGAATGGTTAGAAAGTTTTTCACTTATTTAGCAGGTAGCAGGTCATATATTATAATAAAAGCGAATGAGAGCATTAGTTGGTTATATTGGTAGTTAAAATAGAGTTTGAAGTACTTTGAGCAGGACACTCATAGTTCAGAATATTCTTATAAATTAATCCTATAGTTTATAGTTTGTATTCTATTTTCCTCATACATATTTTCAACTTTTTTTTACAGATGGACATTGGCTTATATGGTTTGAGTTGATTTTACATTAGATGTGTCGTTGTATTGAGAGGTGGGAATACATAGGTCTTGAGGGCAGAAGTTTCTTGGGGGTAGAGTTACTCTCTAACTTTTAATATTGTGTTTGAGTAATGCAATCAAATGTCAATAAGCTAAAATTGTTCAGGCATATAGTTAGTTGATTTAAGTTGGTTAGTTGGGTCAGAAGATATGACGAATGCCTAAATGGTGTGGAGAAAAGGTAGTAAGGCAATGATTAGAAAATTTGAGAAAATAATTATAAGAATTTCATTGAAGATTATATAATGTGGAAAAGACAGAGGCACATATGCTCTAAAAATAGGTTACAAATCTCTTAAATATCATGTATATATATACTCAATTTTGATTGTCTTATATGATAGGGGTTGATTTTACAATGGATGCGTCTATTTTTTTAGAGGTGGAGTTATATATGTCTTGAGGTAGGAGGTAAGTATTTTTTAGGATAAGGTTACTTTTCGACATTTAAGAGTGTGATTTGAACAGTACAAGTAAATATAAGTATGATAGAGGTTGTTCAGTGACGCATACGGTCGATTTTGATGGTCAAGTGGTTAGTTGGGTGAGAAGGGTACGATGAATGTGTGATTGGTGAGGAAATGAGGGGTATGTAGTAAGAAAATTGAGGAAGTAGATGAATTTTATTTCGAGGTTTTATTATGTGTAAATGACATAGACATTATATGCAATGAAAATAGTTTAAAATCTCTAAAACATCATGTTTGTAAACTCAATTTTGTTTTTCTTTTTGAAACACAAATACCTAATCAAATGCTAATAAATGTCAACTCAATAAATTATTATTAACTTTTAACTAGACTATTTTTTTTGTCTTGGTGATCGATTAAAAAAACATCAAGATTTATATTTTATATCCAACTCCAGTGTAACATCTCGGGTGTTGCATCCTCCATTCATTCCTTTCCACTTCTCTCCTACCTCATTTGCTAACTAAACAAAAATTGCATGTCTTTCTTTTTCCCGTTAAGCACTTCTCATTCAAACAAGGTCGGTTTTAAAGGTAAAAGTTAAGTTTCTGATAGATGAATGCATTTTTCAAAGGGAGAACTACTTTGAGGGATAGGTCTGGGTGTAGTGTTTCGTGAAAGAGAGCTGACTTGAATATTTTAGGTGTGTTTTGGAAACTAGGAGAAGGGTGTCGATGATGAAATTGGATTGTTGTTTGAGGTAGGAATAAAGATGACTCTATAGCATTTGGTGGTTAATTTCATGATAGGTCAGTAAGCGTGACTTTGGATTGTGAACCGTTTCATGTGTTATTCGAAAGGTAAGAGTAATGGTTTAAAGGACTTTTTCGTGTGGTATTGAAGATGATTGCGGCGAGTTAGGTGGTTAGATGTATCTGTGATTTAATGCGATTGACCCATAATAGATGTTTGATGATGGTGTAGCATTAATGACGTAAATGAACATAAACGAGGTAATTTTGTTAACAAATTATCACATTTATAGAACGAACTAATACTATTTTTTTATCAAGAAAAAAAGTATTATGATTTATTTTTTATATTCATGATGACAAGTTCTATAAATATCACAAATAATTTAGTATCCGTGCATCGCACGGGCAAAAATACTAGTCTCACATTATAACAAACTTAATGGGTTTTAAAAAAAACACAAACAAATACTTTGTATGAGTTTTGTACATTCATACCTCATACCTCATACCTCATACCTCATACCTTTTGTATTTGAAGAAAATACCCCTAAATTTTTGATATTCTTGAGATGCTAATTGCTATACATAAATTGCTTATTAATTAATCTTACTTATAACCATTATAAATTACAATATCAAGTATAATTGCATATAATCATAATAATGGTGAGAATATATTGCACTTCACTTAGGGGTCGTTTGGTTTGCTCTTTAGGAATGGAATTGATTAGAATGAGAAACCATAGTGATATGGGTTCCAACTCCATACCTTTCAAAACATGTTTGGTTCAAAAGAAAAATAAAAGTAAAGGAATGAAGTTTGAATCCAGGGGAGGAGGTGGGTATGGGATTCCATGGGGTTTGGGTGGAATGAGAATCCCGATAGATTCTAAATCCATTCCAAAATGCCTCAACCAAACACTAAAATATCTAGAATCCATTCCAATCCACCCAACCAAACACCCCCTTATTGATTCCAAAAAAAATAAACTAAAAGGAGTTGAGCCAATATCTTGACCCACAACAAACAATAAATCCACCAACTCATAGTTTCTTACTTTCTTGAACAAGAATTAACCAATCAAAGAATCAATGTCGACATAACCCCAAAATCAATGGTCACGATCAACTAAACTAAAAGAAGGGCGGCTACCTCTAGCCTCTTACTATTATAGGTAACGGTGGTAGATAGCCTCCTTAAAAAACATAAAAAAATAATTCAAAATCGTTAAAATTCAGGCCAATTAAAACTCTCCTATTTAGTGACTACACAAATTCTCATTTGTGACGGCGGTATCCGTCACAAGCTTGTGACGGATATCGTTTCCTCTCACAAATACCCACTTTTTCTCTCTCTCCGACTCTATTCACATGGTCCCCTTTCTTCACTAACTCATTTTGTATCCATTTTATCTCATAAAATATCCGTCACAAATAGTGACCCGTCACATGCAAGACTTATTATAATAACTATAACTCTATAAGACTATTTTTACCAAATATATTTGAAATATATTCTGAATTTTAATATCCGATTATTTTAACATGTTCTCCTGAAGAGGGATAGGATGTCATTGGAGCGTTACAGGTAGATACCATCTCGCACCCGTCCTAGTTGGGGCGGGGTTGGGTAGAGTTTTGGCGGGTAGTGGAACGGGGTTGGTTTTTGCGTATTACCACTTCATACCCGCCTACCCGTCAATTATTATAAAAATTAATACCATTATATACTATGATAATTTTACAAATATTATTTTGTTATAATTAAGACGTAATGTTAAAATTAGCTATTTTATAAAGTATTTTTTACCAACTTCTTTGGTAAATAACTAAAATTATATAAAGAAAGTCCTTAAATTAGAAATTAATAGTGATTAAACCAACTTGTACGAAAATTTATCGGAAAAAATTTCTAGTATAGCGGGTAAATGGGTAGGTGAGGCGGGAATGAATTTGGAAATTTGTACCCGCCATGGGTAGGTGGAGCGGGATGGTTTTGGAAACTTATACCCGCCATGGGTGGTAGGGCGGGGATCGATACGAGGTGTTTTTTATTGGTACGGATACGGGGGAGCCTATATGCAGCCCCGCCCTGCCCCAATGACATCCCTACGTAGGGAAGGCAGTGGGTCGGGTCCCTGACCTAGATCCTTAGGGTCGGACCCTAATGAGTCGGGTATTAGTCTGAATTTTTTAGACCCACTCGGGTATGGGTCGGGTAAAAAAATTTCGGTTCCGGGTCCGGGTCTTAGTGTTTGGACCCTACCCGACCCTTAGACCCTTATATTTATTAAAAAAAGAAAAAAAACACACATATGAACGTCAATAACCCAAATAATACACACACACGATCCTTATTAGTTATTACTAATATACTATTATTGGTAATTTTACAATTCAAAACTCAATTAACTTAACGGATTTTTTGCACAAATTCTCATTTTTCTTCCCTAGACCTCTTCATTTTGCAAATGAATATATATTTGACCCGTTATGTGCATTTTAAGAGAGATTTATTGAACTTTTTGAGAATGACAATTATTATGGTTTTTTCTTTAGAAACCTCACGTTTTCCTGCCAAAAAAATGAAGTTGAAAAGTAGACTATAGGGCAAGTCTTGGATAAAAGTAATATTTTCTCAGAATTTGCGTAATGATTTTTATTTTTAGTTCGGTATTGGTTCTCCTATCCCTTTCGTAGTTTTAGGTAAGCTTTTCGTTGTCTAAGCTCAATTTCATGTGGTGTAGGGTGTTTTTGCGATTCAAACTCATTTACTTAAGGCCGATTTACATACTACTACCTATTATAGTTAGAAATTTTCAAATTACTACCTAATAAGTCTATTTATGCAAAATACAACCTAAAATCCTACAACTAAATAGAAACTACTACCAATTAGACGGAAAAGGAGAGTTTGCAACTAATAAGTCATCGGAACTTATGTTAAGACTATTCTACCCTCACACTTTAACAATTACCCGATTTCACTCTCTTACAGTTACTTTTAACCTAAACTATCACAGTAAATCAAAATTACAATCATTAATCGCCAAAATCCAACTCTTTTCATTATCGTCATCATCCTGGATTATCTTTCCATCATAGATTCAGGTCGGCTACTTCTATTTCTTACTTGTTTATCTTGTTATTTTTGCTAATGTCCGAAATTTTAAACCCTATCTTTATAATCATCAGTATTATTGGTAAAATTTTGGGGGTTTTTGTTGATTGATGATTAATGGCCCGAATTTGTGTTCTTTATTGTGTTTGATGCATACATTGATGATTGATGTATGATTAGTGTACTAGTTGATGGAAAAGACCAATTACTAAGGTATTTTGTGATGACTAAATGGAAAAAGATGAAAAATAAAGAGAAGAGGATGAAGAATTAATGGAAAAAGAGAGAAGAGATGGAGAAGCTTAATTTATTGGAGGAAAAATTTGGGTTGATTAAAGTTGAAAATGGAGGAAGAGGGAAAACTTGATTAATTGGATTATTACTAAGGGGTACTATGGGTATAAATCAATTGATAGTTTGCAAAAGAAAGGAACTCAGTCAATCTCGGGTGAGTTTGGTTGTTTAAGTTGTGTTTTCCGTCGAATAGGTAGTAAACGGAGAATTTTTGCAACTTTGTAGGTAGTAGTTTGCATAATTAAACATAATATGTAGTAAAATGAAAATTTTCAACTATAATAGGTAGTATTTTGCCATTTTTATTGGTACGGATACGGGGGAGCCTATATGCAGCCCCGCCCTGCCCCAATGACATCCCTACGTAGGGAAGGCAGTGGGTCGGGTCCCTGACCTAGATCCTTAGGGTCGGACCCTAATGAGTCGGGTATTAGTCTGAATTTTTTAGACCCACTCGGGTATGGGTCGGGTAAAAAAATTTCGGTTCCGGGTCCGGGTCTTAGTGTTTGGACCCTACCCGACCCTTAGACCCTTATATTTATTAAAAAAAGAAAAAAAACACACATATGAACGTCAATAACCCAAATAATACACACACACGATCCTTATTAGTTATTACTAATATACTATTATTGGTAATTTTACAATTCAAAACTCAATTAACTTAACGGATTTTTTGCACAAATTCTCATTTTTCTTCCCTAGACCTCTTCATTTTGCAAATGAATATATATTTGACCCGTTATGTGCATTTTAAGAGAGATTTATTGAACTTTTTGAGAATGACAATTATTATGGTTTTTTCTTTAGAAACCTCACGTTTTCCTGCCAAAAAAATGAAGTTGAAAAGTAGACTATAGGGCAAGTCTTGGATAAAAGTAATATTTTCTCAGAATTTGCGTAATGATTTTTATTTTTAGTTCGGTATTGGTTCTCCTATCCCTTTCGTAGTTTTAGGTAAGCTTTTCGTTGTCTAAGCTCAATTTCATGTGGTGTAGGGTGTTTTTGCGATTCAAACTCATTTACTTAAGGCCGATTTACATACTACTACCTATTATAGTTAGAAATTTTCAAATTACTACCTAATAAGTCTATTTATGCAAAATACAACCTAAAATCCTACAACTAAATAGAAACTACTACCAATTAGACGGAAAAGGAGAGTTTGCAACTAATAAGTCATCGGAACTTATGTTAAGACTATTCTACCCTCACACTTTAACAATTACCCGATTTCACTCTCTTACAGTTACTTTTAACCTAAACTATCACAGTAAATCAAAATTACAATCATTAATCGCCAAAATCCAACTCTTTTCATTATCGTCATCATCCTGGATTATCTTTCCATCATAGATTCAGGTCGGCTACTTCTATTTCTTACTTGTTTATCTTGTTATTTTTGCTAATGTCCGAAATTTTAAACCCTATCTTTATAATCATCAGTATTATTGGTAAAATTTTGGGGGTTTTTGTTGATTGATGATTAATGGCCCGAATTTGTGTTCTTTATTGTGTTTGATGCATACATTGATGATTGATGTATGATTAGTGTACTAGTTGATGGAAAAGACCAATTACTAAGGTATTTTGTGATGACTAAATGGAAAAAGATGAAAAATAAAGAGAAGAGGATGAAGAATTAATGGAAAAAGAGAGAAGAGATGGAGAAGCTTAATTTATTGGAGGAAAAATTTGGGTTGATTAAAGTTGAAAATGGAGGAAGAGGGAAAACTTGATTAATTGGATTATTACTAAGGGGTACTATGGGTATAAATCAATTGATAGTTTGCAAAAGAAAGGAACTCAGTCAATCTCGGGTGAGTTTGGTTGTTTAAGTTGTGTTTTCCGTCGAATAGGTAGTAAACGGAGAATTTTTGCAACTTTGTAGGTAGTAGTTTGCATAATTAAACATAATATGTAGTAAAATGAAAATTTTCAACTATAATAGGTAGTATTTTGCCATTTTTATTGGTACGGATACGGGGGAGCCTATATGCAGCCCCGCCCTGCCCCAATGACATCCCTACGTAGGGAAGGCAGTGGGTCGGGTCCCTGACCTAGATCCTTAGGGTCGGACCCTAATGAGTCGGGTATTAGTCTGAATTTTTTAGACCCACTCGGGTATGGGTCGGGTAAAAAAATTTCGGTTCCGGGTCCGGGTCTTAGTGTTTGGACCCTACCCGACCCTTAGACCCTTATATTTATTAAAAAAAGAAAAAAAACACACATATGAACGTCAATAACCCAAATAATACACACACACGATCCTTATTAGTTATTACTAATATACTATTATTGGTAATTTTACAATTCAAAACTCAATTAACTTAACGGATTTTTTGCACAAATTCTCATTTTTCTTCCCTAGACCTCTTCATTTTGCAAATGAATATATATTTGACCCGTTATGTGCATTTTAAGAGAGATTTATTGAACTTTTTGAGAATGACAATTATTATGGTTTTTTCTTTAGAAACCTCACGTTTTCCTGCCAAAAAAATGAAGTTGAAAAGTAGACTATAGGGCAAGTCTTGGATAAAAGTAATATTTTCTCAGAATTTGCGTAATGATTTTTATTTTTAGTTCGGTATTGGTTCTCCTATCCCTTTCGTAGTTTTAGGTAAGCTTTTCGTTGTCTAAGCTCAATTTCATGTGGTGTAGGGTGTTTTTGCGATTCAAACTCATTTACTTAAGGCCGATTTACATACTACTACCTATTATAGTTAGAAATTTTCAAATTACTACCTAATAAGTCTATTTATGCAAAATACAACCTAAAATCCTACAACTAAATAGAAACTACTACCAATTAGACGGAAAAGGAGAGTTTGCAACTAATAAGTCATCGGAACTTATGTTAAGACTATTCTACCCTCACACTTTAACAATTACCCGATTTCACTCTCTTACAGTTACTTTTAACCTAAACTATCACAGTAAATCAAAATTACAATCATTAATCGCCAAAATCCAACTCTTTTCATTATCGTCATCATCCTGGATTATCTTTCCATCATAGATTCAGGTCGGCTACTTCTATTTCTTACTTGTTTATCTTGTTATTTTTGCTAATGTCCGAAATTTTAAACCCTATCTTTATAATCATCAGTATTATTGGTAAAATTTTGGGGGTTTTTGTTGATTGATGATTAATGGCCCGAATTTGTGTTCTTTATTGTGTTTGATGCATACATTGATGATTGATGTATGATTAGTGTACTAGTTGATGGAAAAGACCAATTACTAAGGTATTTTGTGATGACTAAATGGAAAAAGATGAAAAATAAAGAGAAGAGGATGAAGAATTAATGGAAAAAGAGAGAAGAGATGGAGAAGCTTAATTTATTGGAGGAAAAATTTGGGTTGATTAAAGTTGAAAATGGAGGAAGAGGGAAAACTTGATTAATTGGATTATTACTAAGGGGTACTATGGGTATAAATCAATTGATAGTTTGCAAAAGAAAGGAACTCAGTCAATCTCGGGTGAGTTTGGTTGTTTAAGTTGTGTTTTCCGTCGAATAGGTAGTAAACGGAGAATTTTTGCAACTTTGTAGGTAGTAGTTTGCATAATTAAACATAATATGTAGTAAAATGAAAATTTTCAACTATAATAGGTAGTATTTTGCCATTTTTATTGGTACGGATACGGGGGAGCCTATATGCAGCCCCGCCCTGCCCCAATGACATCCCTACGTAGGGAAGGCAGTGGGTCGGGTCCCTGACCTAGATCCTTAGGGTCGGACCCTAATGAGTCGGGTATTAGTCTGAATTTTTTAGACCCACTCGGGTATGGGTCGGGTAAAAAAATTTCGGTTCCGGGTCCGGGTCTTAGTGTTTGGACCCTACCCGACCCTTAGACCCTTATATTTATTAAAAAAAGAAAAAAAACACACATATGAACGTCAATAACCCAAATAATACACACACACGATCCTTATTAGTTATTACTAATATACTATTATTGGTAATTTTACAATTCAAAACTCAATTAACTTAACGGATTTTTTGCACAAATTCTCATTTTTCTTCCCTAGACCTCTTCATTTTGCAAATGAATATATATTTGACCCGTTATGTGCATTTTAAGAGAGATTTATTGAACTTTTTGAGAATGACAATTATTATGGTTTTTTCTTTAGAAACCTCACGTTTTCCTGCCAAAAAAATGAAGTTGAAAAGTAGACTATAGGGCAAGTCTTGGATAAAAGTAATATTTTCTCAGAATTTGCGTAATGATTTTTATTTTTAGTTCGGTATTGGTTCTCCTATCCCTTTCGTAGTTTTAGGTAAGCTTTTCGTTGTCTAAGCTCAATTTCATGTGGTGTAGGGTGTTTTTGCGATTCAAACTCATTTACTTAAGGCCGATTTACATACTACTACCTATTATAGTTAGAAATTTTCAAATTACTACCTAATAAGTCTATTTATGCAAAATACAACCTAAAATCCTACAACTAAATAGAAACTACTACCAATTAGACGGAAAAGGAGAGTTTGCAACTAATAAGTCATCGGAACTTATGTTAAGACTATTCTACCCTCACACTTTAACAATTACCCGATTTCACTCTCTTACAGTTACTTTTAACCTAAACTATCACAGTAAATCAAAATTACAATCATTAATCGCCAAAATCCAACTCTTTTCATTATCGTCATCATCCTGGATTATCTTTCCATCATAGATTCAGGTCGGCTACTTCTATTTCTTACTTGTTTATCTTGTTATTTTTGCTAATGTCCGAAATTTTAAACCCTATCTTTATAATCATCAGTATTATTGGTAAAATTTTGGGGGTTTTTGTTGATTGATGATTAATGGCCCGAATTTGTGTTCTTTATTGTGTTTGATGCATACATTGATGATTGATGTATGATTAGTGTACTAGTTGATGGAAAAGACCAATTACTAAGGTATTTTGTGATGACTAAATGGAAAAAGATGAAAAATAAAGAGAAGAGGATGAAGAATTAATGGAAAAAGAGAGAAGAGATGGAGAAGCTTAATTTATTGGAGGAAAAATTTGGGTTGATTAAAGTTGAAAATGGAGGAAGAGGGAAAACTTGATTAATTGGATTATTATTAAGGGGTACTATGGGTATAAATCAATTGATAGTTTGCAAAAGAAAGGAACTCAGTCAATCTCGGGTGAGTTTGGTTGTTTAAGTTGTGTTTTCCGTCGAATAGGTAGTAAACGGAGAATTTTTGCAACTTTGTAGGTAGTAGTTTGCATAATTAAACATAATATGTAGTAAAATGAAAATTTTCAACTATAATAGGTAGTATTTTGCCATTTTTCCTTTACTTAATTATAGTGCCCAAAAAAAATCTGACATGTGATTTGTTCTTTGGTCGACTTTCCTTGAAAACTGTGCCAAGACTCTTTGCATTTAAGTGTCGAAGACATATGTATTTCGTTAATTATGGGTAATCTTTAGACCAAACTTGTATAAATTTTAAAAAGACTACCAATATTCTTACTGTGATAAACTATTAAGTCTCATCCGAGTCTTTATAATTCAAAACTCAGTTAACTCAATAGACTAGACATTTTTTTTTGCACAAATTCTCATCTACAACGGGACGGACCAAATAATGACTCATTTGTATACTTGAGCCGTCTTAACTTAGGACGGATATATTCATTTATATTTTGAGAATGACATCCTGTAAATGGCTTCTAAGTTCTATGGCTTAAACTATTATGTTTTTTTTTCAGAAACCTCGTATTTTCTTGGCAAAAAAATGAAGTAGAAAAGTAGATTAGGAGGTAAGTCTTGGGATAATTTAGTACTATCCTCCGTTTTTATATAATGTACCCATTTGTTGAATATATGAGTGTAGTATTTTAATAAAATGGGTACATTATATAAAAATGGAGGAAGTAATAAACAATGAAAAGTAATATTTTTTCGTAATACGGGTAATGGTTTTCATTTCCATTTCTATGCTAGTTTGGTGTTGGTTCTCCTATACTTTTTAGGTAAGCTTTTTGTGGTTTAAATTCATTTTAGCGAAAAGAGTAAGTAGAAACCTACGATTGAGTAGAGTATGAAATAACACAAATTCTCATATATAATAGGTATATTTGTCGCGAAACAAAGTGGATAGGGATTAACATTAATGTTTGTCTTATCTATTTATATAAGTTGTGTTTAACCCGTCGTAAGCTTATGACGGGTATATCTTGATGAAATAATCTCATTATTAGCTCGTCTATAGTGCTATACTGATTGAACTTACCGTCGGCGTTCAAGTTACGATGATTTTATATTACGGTCTTCGTGGTTGATCGGGTAATGTTAAAACCTTCGTGGTTGAACTTACCATGTTTTGTGGAGACTTGTGTTCAAGTTAACTTTAAACGGGTTATTAGTATCCAATCCTAACCCGATCCAATTATGTAAACGAGTCATTTGTCTAACTGAGTTATTATTATCCCAATCCTAACCCGACCCATTTATCTTTTAACGACTCATTATTAATTCGTTTAACCCAATAAACTAATAAAATAAACTAAGTTAATAAGTCTATTGCCCCAAAAGTGAGGGATGGGTGTTGTTAGGATGAATTATTGATTCATCCTATATCATGACACTTTTAAATTAGCGGTTATTTTTGTCGGGTTCGTGTCAAAAGAGTTCATTACTAACCCGAGCTAATGAAATTAGCGGTTATCCTGTTAGTTTCAATGATTTTTTACTTTTATGGATTAACTGTTTTATTTTCTTGTTTATTTATTTCAGGCATTATTTTGTGGCCGTATAGGTTTCTTGTGCTCATACCTGATTGATTATGGGGTTTTAAAGGTATTGTTTCAATCTCTAATTCTTAATTTTTTTTGTAACATGGTATTCATTTTGATCTCTATTTCTTTAGAAATCTCACATTTCTTGCCAAAAAAATGAAGTTGAAAAGTAGACTATAAGGTAAGTCTTGGATAAAGGTAATATTTTCTCATAATTTGATTAATGGTTTTTATTTTCAGTTCTATGCTAGTTCGATGTTGGTTCCCCTATCCCTTTCAGAGTTTTAGGTAAGCTTTTCGTTATCTAAATTCAATTTTATGTGGTGTAGAATGTTTTTTGCGATTCAAACTCATTTACTTAATTCTAGTGCCCAAAAAAAATCTCACATGTGATTTGTTCTTTGGTCGATTTTCCTTGAAAACTGTGCCAAGACACTTGGCATTTAAGTGTTGAAGACCTATGTATTTTGTTGATTATTGGTAATCTTTAGACCAAACTTGTATAAATTTTAAAGAGACTACCATTATTTTTACCGTGATAAACTATTAAGTCTCATCCGAGTCTTTATAATTCAAAACTCAATTAACTCAATAGACTAGACATTTTTTTTTGCACAAATCTCATCTATAATGGGACGGGCCAAATAATGATCCATTTGTATTGATAAGACAAACTTGTTTTTCTTCCCTAAGCTTGTTCATTTTTGTGTTCTTCATAAAAGTGGATATATTTGACTCGTCGTAACTTAGGACGGATATATTCGTTTTAAATGAGACATGTTGTATATTTTGAGAATGACAAGTCTTGGGATAATTTAATAATAAACAATGAAAAGTAATATTTTTTCGTAATACGAGTAACTAGTTTTACCCCCGTGCAAAAATGCACGGGTTGTAACCTGCAATCGATATCTTTGTTTGCTTGTCTCAAAAAGTATAAAGATATTGATATAAATTCTATGCAAAAAAACAATCTACAATAATGTTTGTCTATTTATTTATTTTAATAAAAATAGTGAATTATTAGAATAAACCGTGCAATTGTCGTAAATTAGTGTATTTATATTTTTTTACGGATTATTGTAAATTCCCTTATGTCCTTTCATTATTTTTTTAAAATTCTCAATCACATGTATTTGATAGGCACTGGATTAATGTATCTATAATTTACAATTTTTTTGTTAATTTGATACGGTTTAGCAAAAAATTATTGAACTCTAATAAAATATACTGGAAGTTTTTAAATTTTTTTATATCTTTAATAAAGAAATTGTAAAAGAATTATAAAAGCAAAAATTTATGCCTTTAGTCACAAATTTAAAAAACTTGAAACAGTTTGAGTTTGTGAGAAAAAAATGATAGTAATATTGCATAATTAATTAATTATTTTCAAGCTGGCCCACCACATGCCATTAGCCAATAAGCTTTAGGTATCGTAAAAGTGATGTGGATTAGTGTGGATGCTTTAAATGTTTCTGTTTTAATATAGATAAGATAAGATGGTTTTCATTTCCATTTCTATGCTAGTTTGGTGCTGGGTCTCCTATGCTTTTTAGGTAAGCTTTTTGTGGTCTAAATTCATTTTTATGTGGTGTTGGGTGTTTTGTGTGGTCAAATTCATTTACTATAGACCGAGATACTCAATTGATAACTATTAACCGACATGGACGGGGAGTAGGGGGAATAGGGGGAGTAGCGAAAAGAGTACGTATAAACCTAGGATTGAGTAGGGTATGAAATAACACAAATTCTCATATGTAACACGTATATTTGTTGTAAAACAAAGTGGATAGGGATTAACATTAATTTTTGTCTTATCTATTTATATAAGTAGTGTTTAACTCTCGCAAGCTTATGACGGATATACCGTGATGAAATAATCTCATCATTAGTTAGTCTATAGTACTATACTGATTGAACTTACCGTCGGTGTTCGAGTTACGATGATTTGATATTACGGTCTTCGTGGTTGATCGGGTAATGTTAAAACCTTCATGGTTGAACTTACCATGTTTTATGGAGACTTGGGGGATAGACTAGGTCGCATTGTGTTTAAGTTAACTTTAAACGGGTTATTAATATCCAATACTAACCCGACCCTATTATGTAAACGAGTCATTTGTCTAAATGGGTTATCATTATCCCAATCCTAACCCGACCCATTTATATTTAATGACTCATTTTTAATTCGTTTAACCCATTAAACTAATAAAATAAACTAAGTTAATAAGCCTATTGTCTCAAAAATGAGGAATGAGAATACTTATTTATTGAGTTGTTTGGGTGAATTATTGATTCATCCTATATCATAAGACTTTTAAATTAGCGGTTATTTTTGTCGGGTTCGTGTCAAAAGAGGTCAATATTAACCCGACCTAATGAAATTAGCAGTTATCTTGTCAGTTTTAATGATCTTTTATTTTATTGATTAATTGTTTTATTTTCTTGTTTATTTATTTCAGGCGTTACTTTTGTGGCCATATAGGTTTCTTGTGATCATACTTGATTGATTATGGGGTTTTAAAGGTATTGTTAGATTCTTAATTTTTTTTGTAACATAGTATTCATTTTGATCTTGGTGTTGAGACCCTACCCGACCAGTAGACACTTATATTTATTAAGAATAACGAGGGAATTGAAGAAAATAAAATGTTTAGGTACTAGGTAAATGATATAATTTAGGGAAAAAAATGTTTAGTCAAAGAAAAAAGCAGACCCTAGGGTAGTGTAACACCGTCATAATCCAAGGCCTTTAGGTAGGACCATCAGATTATGAAAGTATCACCATCTCAGTTTCCTGAGACATAATATCAAGATAAACTATACTGTAACCTTTATTAAAAGTGAGAACAAAGTTTAAGTATAACAAAATCTCATACAACTACCATAAAAGAAATGTCTGCGGAAGCTAAGAACTATGACGCTGCTATTAAATTGAGTGAAATCCCATCCTTCCCGAGCTATCAGATATATATCAACACCGTTATACCTGAGACTCTGCTCACCATCACAGTAAAACAACCAAAAGTGTTAGAAACTGAATAATAAGACGATTACAATACAAAAGCATAAACCACAATCTGATAATCACCAATCACTGATATCACTGTCACACAAACCAAGTGGCGGCCTCAAGCCCCACATCAATCCCCCACTTGCTCGCGACAAGGAGTACCTAGGTCCTTAATGTGCACATCCTTTTCGTGACGGGTCCCACGAAGAGCGACCGTAGGAGTGAGAGTCGTTTCCCGCAACGGTCCCACACATATGTTCCCAAATCAAACCTCAATAGCAATATAGTGATATCAGAATACAACCGTCACAATACTATCACAATCAAATTACACAGAAACTGAGTAGGGAAACCTTACCTCAAGGCAAGCAATCACGGAATGCAAATCCAAGAAGCTTTCCCTACCAATACTCTTCTATGAAGTCTTCCCCTAAGAACATATAGGGTATTACTAACAATCATCACAAACAGATTTATCTTAAAGTATGCTAACAACGAATACGGCACTTACTTGATGACCACAACGCTAGGCTATGGTGATCGGGCACGGCAAGGCTCCGGTATGAACCCTTAAAGGTTTTAGTGTGAGAGCTTTGAGAGAAAAATGTGAAAGGTGACAAAAGGTTTTAGGGTAAAATGATTTTAACTTGTTGTTTAAATTTTATAAGAAACCCGACGCTGAACACGGAACCGCTAACTAGGCCGAGTAGGCTCTACTCGCTCGAGTAGGACACACTCGGCCGAGTAAGACTTACTCGGTCGAGTACGTCGCAGTTCTCAGCACTGACCAGGTTTTGTAAAACAGTCATAACTCTCTCAATATTTGGTCCTTTTGGGCGTGTGACCTACCGTTGGAATCGTAAAAGGATAAGCTATCACCTCCAATTGAAATCACATCCATATCATATGTACATCTCAAGTTATAACAATTTTAAGACAACCTATCCATAATCGGGCAATATAACTATACCATATTCTTTCTCCAATAACTTATATATATCCATAACGCACCCTGTGGGGAATAAAGCATGTATTCACCCTAAACTTGCAGGATTATAATGAAAAATACAGTTGTGTTTATAGTCATAAGTTAATAAAAAGCATGAAAAGAATTCAACCTTTGGTCCTTTGTGCTTATGGCCTAAGAACATGAATTAAAGTAAATTCCCTCCTATAACTTGCACCCAAGACTTGATTGAGATGATGCCGCGTGTGCTAGAAAATACTCTCCAATTGCCTTGCAATATGGGGAGAGCTTTTGAGAGGTTTTAGATGTGAGATCTGAGTTTTGGGAAAAAGATGTTCTCAAAACCCTAATTGTGAGAATTATGAATTACCAGTAAGTGACAAAAGGAGAAAGACTCTCCTTTTGTATTACTTAGGTCGGCCGAATGGGTCTTGGGTAAGGGTGGGCTTTTTCCACTCTTACCTTATACCTTTGCGTGATTCGACCCGTTTTGCTTTAAGTTGTTCGCGGGTTTTATTTATAAATCGTAACATGTTATCAGATATTAATACAGTCGATATATTAATAATGGTCTGACAAAATACGATATTGTATAATTACCCAAATTAATATAACTGTTTATATTAATACGCGAATACTATATTTAATTAAATATAACCGTTTATATTTAATTTACGAATTAATCTTGTAATCCGTATTAGCTAAAATTATTTAATCCGTATTAAATAATAATCTCAACATCTTATTGACTAATTTATTAGTCAACACCTCTGACTAACTGTTTAGTCATATCCGGCATAAATGTGACTGTATTTTCATACCTTCACATCTCTCAAACGTGTCCTATAGGTGTGACGTATAGGGACCAGTTGATCACCGCCATCCGTATGACAATAACGTCAAACTTATCTAGCAAGCCAACCGTTATTGATAAACGTGGATCAACTGGTAATAATACAAAAGTATGCCCTTGTGATCCTTAAAGAGATTTAATAAGTCATTGTACTTAATTGTCAAGGACACCAGCCCCAACAATCTCCCACTTGTCCGTACAAGGGTATGTGTAATGACGTTATCACACTACATGTGGAGGACACAATCTCCAACACACCCGAGTCCAACCAATTCCATCGAGTAACTCATACAACAAATAGAGGGATATTTAAGTAGACCATATCCGGACTTGGACCCTCTGGGTTGGATATGGGTCCACAAATTTAGACCCTTTCGGATATGGGTCCAAGGTATGTGACTCAGGGTCGGGTCCAGATTTTGCTAATCCGAATGGAACGTAGCATGACTACGGGTGCAAAGATCTCATCGTAGTGCAAGCCTGGCACTTGGGTGAAACCTTTAGCAACTAGTCTAGCCTTGTGGATATCTTGTTGTCCTTCCACGGCATGCTTTATCTTGTAAAGCCATTTGCATTGAAGGGGACGTACCTTTGCAGGTAGGTCCACAAGATCCCACACGTTGTTCTCATACATGGAGTCCATCTCGGATTGCATGGCTTCTAGCCATAGCTTTGAGTCAGAACTTGTCATGGCACCTTTATAGGTTGTGGGTTCATTACCCTCTAGGAGTAAGACGTCATCTGTATCGTGTTCCTCGACCATACCAATGTATCTGTCCGGTGGAATAGAGACTCTTCCCGACCTCCTAGGTTCCTCAGGGATATCTACCGCAGCCTCGGTTGGAGGTACTGTTTCCTCCAATGGTTGCTCGGTAGTTGGTTCTTGAACCTCCGATAACTCGAAGGTTCTATTACTCGACTTGTTCTCGAGAAATTCTTTCTCTAAGAACGTCGCACTAGCCGCAACAAAAACACGTTGTTCGGTTGGCGAGTAGAAGTAATGACCAAAAGTTCCCTTTGGATAACCTATAAAGTATGTCTTGACCGATCGAGGGCCGAGCTTATCCTCGTGTCTCCACTTGACATAAGCCTCGCAGCCCCAAACCCGAATAAAGGACAAGTTAGGGACCGTTCCCTTCCATAATTCGTATGGAGTCTTGTCTACAGCATTAGACGGACTTCGGTTAAGTATTAGAGCGGCCGACAAAAGAGCATAGCCCCACAATGAATCAGGCACGACGGTGTGACTCATCATGGATCGAACCATATCGAGTAGAGTTCGATTTCTCCGTTCGGACACACCATTTAATTGTGGTGTTCCAGGTGGAGTCAACTGTAGCACGATGCCACAGTCTTTAAGGTGTTGATCAAACTCGTGTGAAAGATACTCACCACCACGATCCGAGCGTAGTGCTTTAATCTTTCTACCCAGCTGGTTCTGTACCCGATTCTGGTATTCTTTGAACTTGTCAAAGGATTCACTTTTGTGCTTCATTAAGTAGACATAGCCATATCTACTCAAATCATCCGTGAAAGTGATGAAATACCTATAGCCGTCTCGTGCGTTGATCGACATAGGGCCACATACGTCCGTATGTATGAGTCCTAATAGGTCGGCAGCGCGCATTCCAACACCTTTGAAGGAAATACGAGTCATTTTGCCGATGAGACATGATTTACACGTGCCACATGATTCGAAATCAAAGGGCGAAATAGCTCCATTCTGTATGAGCTGTTTAACGCGTTTCTCATTTATGTGTCCCATACGACAATGCCATAGGTAAGTTTGATCTTTGTCACCTACCTTTATTCTTTTATTATTCACATGTAATATCTCGGTAGTTTGATCTAAAACATAAATTCCATTCATGGAAACTGCCTTGCCATAAATCATATTGTGTAAGGAGAAAATACAGCTATTATTCTCTATTACAAATGAAAAACCAAGTTTGTCAAGTGCAGAAACTGAAATAATGTTTTTGGATAAACTAGGAACATAATAACAGTTATATAAAAATAACTCGAATCCACTTGGAAGCTGGATTACGTATGTTCCCTTCGAGACTGCAGCCACACGTGCTCCATTCCCGACACGCAGGTCCACCTCACCCTTGATTAGGGGTTCTTGGTTTCGGAGGCCCTGCACATGATTACATAGATGAGAACCACAACCAGTATCAAGTACCCAAGTTCCGCAACTTGCATGGTTAATCTCAATCATGTGAATAAAAGAAGAAGAAGACATACCAACAGGAGTAACACGGCCTGCTTTAATGTCCTCGCGATACACGGGGCATGAGCGCCTCCAATGCCCAGTCTTGTGGCAATGGTGACATTCCATGCTTGTATCCTTGCTCTTTGTCTTGCCTTGTGAGTTACTCGACTCACCTGGCCCACTCTTAGCAAATCCTGGTTTCTTGAACCTGGGCTTACCTACTGCTAGGTCGCCCTGAGCTTTAGCCTTCCCTTTACCTTTTCCCTTACTGGAGATCATGAGAACATCCTGCTTCAGACTCCCACTCAACTTTAGATCCTTCTCAGTCTGTACGAGAAGGGAGTGGAGCTCATGAGGAGTCTTCTTCATGTCGTTCATGTAGTAGTTGGCCCTAAAGAGGGCGAACCCATCATGAAGCGAATGAAGCATGCGATCAACGATGATGTTCTCACTGATCTTGCAGTTTAGGGCCTCCAGTTTCTCGATATTCTCAATCATGTGAAGAATATGTGGGCTAACAGCTTGGCCCTTCTGGAGTTTCGCCTCAAAGAAGCGACAGGTATGCTCATAAGAAACGATTCTCGGAGCCTTTGAGAATTCGTTAGTGAGCGTGGTGAAAATTTTGTTTGCACCATGGGTTATGAAGCGTCTTTGCAAATTGGATTCCATTGCATAGATGAGTACGTTCTTTATCGCACCCGCTTCCATAACGAAATCGCTATGAGCGCGAATTTCGTTGGCTCTAGCTCCAGTTCCTGGGTGTGGCGGAATGGGTTCAGTTAAGAACTTGAGCTTTCCGTCAGCAATGGCAGCATTCCGTAGTGCTGCCTCCCAGTCAGAGAAGTTTGACCCATCATTCCTCAGTCTAGTTGACTGATTCATGGAGTCCATGAAGGCTTTTAGCCAGGATTCACGTGCTATCTTGGCACTTGGCATTGGGTCTTCACCAGCCATTTTAGTTTTACAGCAGTTTTAATGAACGTGTTCTACACTGAAAAGAAGATAAAACAAAACCATATAAGCAACTTATTGTTGTGATTTAAGTCTATATTAAATTGGATTTAAACTCGTAGACTCATGCATTTATATAATTGATCTCCCTCAAGAATTATATAAACGATCCCAAGACTCAATTTCCGTATATTGATAAGCCCACAGTTTGGCTAATTCCAATCGTTGGAACTCTTGGTCGATAGATTTCCGTATATCCTATCTATTAGTCCATCTCAGTCACTGGAATATTATCGAGTGACCATGATGTTGAGATAAAATAAATCATCTGTTCCCACTTACCCGACGTAGAAGGGGTCATATTATGCCTACCGACGAAGAAGGGATTCATGGGAGGCTGATTTATAAAGACTAGTCTCAATTTTTGGTTATACGAGGAAGACCCCATCAACTTTTATTTATCCATATTTAAGTGAACTAAAATCTAGCATATTCGTGAATGAATTAAATAAAGTGATGGCTTTGCAATTGACATGTGACATCTGTATTGTCACAGAAAACTAACGCGTAACCTCTACATGAGTCAGTTTTCAGGCATGATATAGGTGGTTTGGTTTTTAGGCGGAATATGATGCAAGCTATTATCGAAGAAAGCATAAAGGTAAATGCAATAAACGTAAATAAAAGTCCTAGTGTGGCCTATCCTACCAAAATAAACATAAAACAACTTGGAATCCACTGTTGGACCCTAGAAGCTTGTCTTGATGTTCCATCTTGGTCCTTGCAGCGGGAGTGAGCATCCGGCCTCCGTCTTGTCTTTGGTCTTCACAAAATTACTAATTTAAATTACAAAAGTAGTCCTAGATACATTCTAATTTAAATACAAAAGTAATTACATGGCAAAAACCCAAAACGGAGATTCAAGATCTCAAAATTACAAGCAAGATCGTGTCCCTTCATTACGGTGACACAATCTTCTAAGGCCACACTAAGTTACAACCGTTTGCAAAAATTAAATACGTTATTGAAAGCATTCAAGGCATTCACAAGACGATAAATAAAATGCATCAACTAAAAACAATTTATACATGACATAATACTGTTATTATGATTAATAAATTTATACCAAACCACCTTTTAAGATTAAAATTAAGTGACTATACCGTTTTAATCACCAATTTTAACAAACATATAATCCATTATTTTAAACTGTTTTAAAACAATATGTATCAAACGAGGGTGAACCGTTTCACTAAATAATACACTATTTCCGTATATAGTATATTATTTTAAGCCATGTGAAAATAAAACATGTTATTTTCGAAAATAAAAAAACGAGTCTGTTACAGGGGGGAGGTCGACCGACCAGAACTTGTGGTCGACCGACCTCCTGCCGAAAAACGGAAAAATTCTGCAACAGTGAAATCGGTCGACCGACCTATTAATTAGGTCGACCGACCAACAATTAGTAAAAACGAATTTCAGAAAACGCAAAACGCTGCACTTTTTGAAATTAAAACAAGTTTTTACCTTTTAAACTTTGATTTAAAACAAGTAAATCAAAAATAACATCAACAATGGTTCACATATTGTCAAGAATATCGATTAATTAACAATATGTAAACAGGAATCGAAAAACAAGATCGAAAACTCACAAAAGAAACTGTTTTAAAAAAAAAACAGAAAACTCACACAGGGGCGGTCGACCGACCGCTAATACTGGTCGACCGACCGACGCAGCGGCAGAAACGAGATTTTTCAAAATCTTTAAAAAAAAACTTATGAAAAACACAAAAGTAAAATTTTCATGGCCTAACCTGTCTCTGATACCACTTGTGGGGAATAAAGCATGTATTCACCCTAAACTTGCAGAATTATAATGAAAAATACAGTTGTGTTTATAGTCATAAGTTAATAAAAAGCATGAAAAGAATTCAACCTTTGGTCCTTTGTGCTTATGGCCTAAGAACAGGAATTAAAGTAAATTCCCTCCTATAACTTGCACCCAAGACTTGATTGAGATGATGCCGCGTGTGCTAGAAAATACTCTCCAATTGCCTTGCAATATGGGGAGAGCTTTTGAGAGGTTTTAGATGTGAGATCTGAGTTTTGGGAAAAAGATGTTCTCAAAACCCTAATTGTGAGAATTATGAATTACCAGTAAGTGACAAAAGGAGAAAGACTCTCCTTTTGTATTACTTAGGTCGGCCGAATGGGTCTTGGGTAAGGGTGGGCTTTTTCCACTCTTACCTTATACCTTTGCGTGATTCGACCCGTTTTGCTTTAAGTTGTTCGCGGGTTTTATTTATAAATCGTAACATGTTATCAGATATTAATACAGTCGATATATTAATAATGGTCTGACAAAATACGATATTGTATAATTACCCAAATTAATATAACTGTTTATATTAATACGCGAATACTATATTTAATTAAATATAACCGTTTATATTTAATTTACGAATTAATCTTGTAATCCGTATTAGCTAAAATTATTTAATCCGTATTAAATAATAATCTCAACATCTTATTGACTAATTTATTAGTCAACACCTCTGACTAACTGTTTAGTCATATCCGGCATAAATGTGACTGTATTTTCATACCTTCACATCTCTCAAACGTGTCCTATAGGTGTGACGTATAGGGACCAGTTGATCACCGCCATCCGTATGACAATAACGTCAAACTTATCTAGCAAGCCAACCGTTATTGATAAACGTGGATCAACTGGTAATAATACAAAAGTATGCCCTTGTGATCCTTAAAGAGATTTAATAAGTCATTGTACTTAATTGTCAAGGACACCAGCCCCAACAATCTCCCACTTGTCCGTACAAGGGTATGTGTAATGACGTTATCACACTACATGTGGAGGACACAATCTCCAACACACCCGAGTCCAACCAATTCCATCGAGTAACTCATACAACAAATAGAGGGATATTTAAGTAGACCATATCCGGACTTGGACCCTCTGGGTTGGATATGGGTCCACAAATTTAGACCCTTTCGGATATGGGTCCAAGGTATGTGACTCAGGGTCGGGTCCAGATTTTGCTAATCTGGGTATCCGACCCTTATGGACTAACTGGAAAAGTACAGCCTATAAGTCCGGCATGGGGTGTTGAAGGTTTTGATCCTTTTGTTCCAGGAGGAATAGCCTCTCATCATATTGCAGCAGGGACCCTACTCTTGAGTAGACTTAGCGGACTCGACACAAACCGCTGATCCAAGTAGTGATCGAAACTCGAAATAATCCTACTCGAAATTATCCATTGCCAACCCGGCCTACTCGAAATTATCAAACTGACTATTATTGATAAAAACTTAGTAACAATAACCCGAAAGTGACCGAAACTCGAAATAATCGGAGTATTAAACCCGAAATCTTGTAAACTCGAAAAAAATACTCGACTCGATTGACTATTTCACTAGATTTACTCTTAGGACACATTAAAAATTCACGTAAGAGATCCACTAGATTATTTTGTATAACCTATATGGAATATTGGGTAAAAACGAGTTCGCACTTAAATTTACCATGAGATAATCTTGTAAAATCTTTTCTCATATAGATTACTCGCGAGATATAGGATAATGTAATGCCGTAAATTCTTATTTCATATGGGTTTTCCCTATTTGAAATAAAACGGACAAATGCTATCATTTTACGATAAAATATTACAATTATTTGAACTTTTTGACGGAATGGGGCTCTGAACCAAACTTTTTCGCGCATTGGGGCCCATTTGAAACTATTTATTCCAAATGGGTCCACGTCATCAACTTTATTTTTTTTTTCGAATTTTTTACCAAAGCCGTCGCCTAGGGTAACGGCTTCACCTGTAGCATTTAAAAAAATAGAAGATTAAATGTAAAAATTTGACACTAAGCAAAGCCGTCGGCCTAGGTGACGGCTTACTGAATTTTACCCAAAGCCGTCGCCCTAGGTGACGGCTTACCTCAAGTGTTTAAAAAAAAAAGTTACAGAAGGTTTTTAAAATATGGCTTACCAAAGCCGTCGGCAAGGCTGACGGCTTACCTCAATTTTTTTAAAAAAAAAAGTTACAGAAGGTTTTCCTTATGTCGCCTTACCAAAGCCGCTGGCAAGGGCGATGGCTTCCCCTGCTATAAAAAAAAAAAATCCCGTCATTATGTCCTTATCTACCTTCACTCTCCAAAAATCCCAAAAACCCCCAAATTGAAAAAAAAACCTAGATTTCGAATTCACCCCTATTTCATCCTTTATCTCTACAAACTTAAATTAATTACTTCCTAATCAATTTCTATTCATCCTATTTCATATAAAGGTAATAATTGTTGTTGTTTTTTCATTGTTTTCATTAATTTTTTTCTTATTTGATGTTGACTTATATATGTTTGATTGTTTGAAATGGTTTATTTTTAGGTTAGATTTAGAGTTGTATTATCCGAGTAAGGAAGCAACGCAAAGGTAAAAATCAAGCTTGTGACTATTTTTACATAATTAGTTAGTTTAGTAGGTTAATAGTGAATTAGTAATGAAGATTAATAATTATCCATTAACTTGTTGGTGGAATGGGGAAATTGTTGTAGATGGTGAGAATGTAGTATATAATGGTGGTTGTGAAACTTTTGTTATTGCTAATAGTAATATGAGCTTGAGTGAACTTAGAAATGAGGTTTATGATGCTATAGAAGTTGATAGATCTAAGTATGAGGTAAAGTTGAAGTTGAAATTTCCTAGTGTGAGAGGATACAAAGTTGTGTCTTTGTTGAATGATCGTGCTTTGAGAGCTTTGTGAGCAAGTGTGTGTCAATCCAAAGCCGCTTCCATGGATTTGTTTGTCGAATTAAGTGTCATTGAACCGTTAAATGAAAATAACCAATTTTCTTTTACAAACATGTTAAGCCAAATTGAAAATCAAAATATTAGTATGTCATTGGGCACAAATAATGTTGATGAAGGTGGAGTAGATTGTAATATTGAAGGGGATGAGTTGGAGGGTAATGTTGAGGAGGAGGATGTGTTGTTGTTTGATGATGATGATGATGATATTGGTTTAGACCTTGTCTCTTCAAGTGCACCTAACACCCAATTTACTAAGGTACATGAGGTAGATGAAGAACAAATGAATAATTGGTATAAATCGGGGGTAGTTGCTCATAAGAGTGGTGAGGAGCTTATGGTGGGTCAAGAGTTCGGTAGCAAAAAACTATTGGGCCGAATTGTGACATCTTACAATGTTAAAAGAAACCATGTTTGTAGAACAACCGAATCAAAACCCCACACCGTTACCTATAAATGCGCTAGAACACCGGTGCCTTGTAAATGGTATTTAAGAGCCTCTCAAAAGAGTTGTGCTTCTGAAACATTTACCATTGTCACTTACAAAGGCCCCCATGAATCTTCATGTGTAGCATACAAATCATCCTTGGACCATCAAAATCTTAAACGAGATTTTATTAGCAATGCTATAAAACACCTTGTTGAAGCGGATTGGGGTGTGAAGGTGAAGTTGTTGAGAGCGGCTATGATTAAAGAGTATAACTTTACCATATCATACGCAAAAGCTTGGGGTGCAAAACAAAAAGCTATTGCGGATCTCTACGGTGATTGGGAGGAGTCTTACCAATATCTTCCAAGGTACTTAGAGGCCTTGAAAGAAGCAAATCCGGGAACCCAAGTTCATTTTGTTACTAAACCAACCGACCACATCAACATTCATCAATTTGATAGAGTTTTTTGGGCTTTTGGTCCATCAATTAGAGGGTTTTCACATTGTAAACCAATCATTTCTATAGATGGTACTCATTTGTACGGGAAGTATAGGGGTGTGTTGTTAATTGCAATGGGTGTTGATGCAAATGATCAACTATTTCCTTTAGCCTTTGCTATAGTTGAGAAGGAGAATTATGCCAATTGGAGTTGGTTTTTACTTTGCATTAGGGAGTTTGTTACTCGACGAAGTGGTATTTGTGTAATATCCGATCGACACCCGGGTATATTGAAAACAATGGTAGAGGTAAATAGTGGTTGGGAAGAGCCACATGCTTTTCATAGATATTGTATCCGTCATCATGCATCCAACATTAACTCAATGTTCAAAGACACCGAATTGAAAGAAATTTTTAACAAAACGGCCATGGAACACCAACTTCGAAAATTTGATCATGGGATGGAGAACATTGGTCGAATTAACCCGAATGCCAAAGCTATGTTAGAAAGGATACCATTGAGCAAATGGTGTCTAGCACATGATGGAGGGAGAAGATATGGTTTAAAGACCACCAACATGTGTGAATGTTTTAACGGGGTGTTGAAAGGTGTACGATTTCTTCCTATTCAAGCACTCGTGAAGGCCATTTTCATGCGGGTTAATAAGTATTTTGTTGATAGGCGTGAAATTGTGAGGACGAGATTAGCTAGTGGGCTGAAATGGAGCGCAAAAATAACAACCGAACTAGAGGAGAATGATGAAATAGGTGCTCACCATGAGGTGACGGTGTATAATCGTCATGTGGGCCTTTATGGAGTGGTTACTAGACAAGGACACCGTGAAGGAAGGATGTCAAACCATGGTCACACAATAGATCTCGGGAAAAGGACTTGTACGTGTAACAAATGGCAAAACCTCCATTACCCTTGTTCTCATGTAATGGCGGTTCACTACAAAAAAAGCGCGACATACTGACGGAATTTCTGACGGAATTTTAATTCCGTCAGTTTTTTTCAAAGGACTGACGGATTTCGGACGGAATACTGACGGAAAAAATTCCTGACGGAAATTCCGTCACAAGCCGTCAGTTAAATCCGGCGCGTTGACCAAAGTCAATGGCGGTAAAAATTACTGACGGAAATTCCGTCAGAATGGGTCAGATTATATTGGCGCGTTGACAAAGTCAATGGCGGTAAAGGCATCTGACAGACAGTCCGTCAGAAAACTGGATTCCTGACGGAAATTCCGTCAGAAATGCACATTAGTGACGGAAATTCCGTCAGAAAGTTGTGACGGAAAATCCGTCAGATATCTACTTTACTGACGGAAATTCCGTCAGATGTATTCGTTTAAATTTTGAATTTTGAACATTTGAAAAGCCACGTAAGTATTTATCTGACGGAAAATCCGTCAGTTAAGTTAAATACTGACGGAAATTCCGTCAGTTTTCCGTCAGAAATATTTTTTAATACCCCCTGATTCAGTCGCGTTATTTTCCCCCAATTCATAAAAACCCCCAATTATTTCCCTAACCCTAAATCGCACCCGACGAAACCCTCCACCACACCCTCCACCAGTACTCTTGCCACCCTATTTCACTTCCACCACCGTCACCGTCATCTTAAGGTAAACATTCATCCTTCTCTTTCTTTAATTTCTGATTTTATGCTCTTTTCTTAATTTTTGAATCAATTAGTTAGTTTTTTATTGTTATTATATATGTTAATTGACTTAGGATAGAAGCCTTGCTTGATTTAGGATAGGTGCCATAATGTTTGATGAGTTATGTAAATATTTGATTAATTATTTTAAGTTTTGATTAATTATGCTAATTTTTATTTAATTATGCTAATTTTGGTTTAATTATGCTAGTTTTGGTTTAATTATGCTAATCAAAGTTAAAAATATAAAAAGGTAATAGTATAGCTAATTTCTTATGAATGAGTTAAAAATACAAATGTTTTACTTATATGCTAGAAGTGCCTTTATTATTTATATTGACCTAGTACCCGTTCAAAAATTACTCATTAGGAGTAATTTTTGAATAGTCCCCGTTTTGGGACTGTCTTTGTACGTTTCAAGTCACTTAGGTAGTAAACATGTTATTGTGATTTATTAATGAGAAAAGAATTCGGTTACAATTCCTTTAATGTTCTTTGAGTACATATGTGGAAAAATTATTTTTTCTACATTGTGTATTTGAAGAACGGATGGGAATTGCTGCCGAATTTTTTTGTCATTAATAAATCACAAGTGCATGTTTGCTAGTGACTTGAAACGTACATTGATGGGTTTAGGTTGGAGTGATAAGGACCCATGAAAAACAAATAAAGAATTATTATTATTTGTTAACTGAATTGCTATGCTAATATGTTTAATTAATATGTATTTATTTTGCTTATAACTTTGTTTTTTAATCTTTTAACATATATATAAATCTGGCCAATATATATGTAGATTCATAATAACATGAAAAGAATAGAGCGACAGTGGATGTATGAAAGATTAGATGATAAAAAGAAACCTAAGCGTGAATTTGCAAATGGGGTGAAGGAGTTTCTTAAATTTGTGGAACAAAGTAGTGTGTACAAGGATTTAGGTGAAACGAGGTGTCCGTGTAAAAAATGCAATAACGGCGCTTTTAAAAAGTTAAGGGATGTTCAAAATCATTTATGGTCAAATGGTTTTACCGAGAATTACTATGTATGGACATATCACGGTGAAAAACGTTCTACGAAAGGAAGTACAAGCAGTACAGTAGTTAATGAAAATCCGTATCGTGAGTTTGTGGAAAATGCATTACGTGATACCGTTGATCAAATAATGGAGGATCAACTCAATCCCGATGGCGTTAGTGATGAAGAAGTGCGTCATGAAACCCCAAACCCTCAGGTTTCTTCCTTCTTTAAAATGTTAGAAAAAGCAGAAAAACCAGTGTACGAGGGAGGTAGTGTGAGTTTGTTGGAAGCGGCTGCTAGGTTGGTAACACTCAGCCCACTCCAAATGGAGAGCCTCGAGACGAGTATGGGGCCTTCTACAAGGCTGTTGACGGGTTTGACAAGAAGTCCAGAATGTTCGGCACCGGTTCGATAGGGCCAACAGTTTGGTACGAGCCTCCAGGAAACAAAGGCCGTCGATCCTGCTCCTACGCACCCACTGAGTACACTCGCATTCAACAGGAGTTGGGTAAGGAGCGCGCCGCGAGAGAGGATCTTCAGCAACAAGTCAACAACAACAAGAAGGAAATGGAACAGCGCATGGCTGAGATGTGGGCACAAATGCAAGCACATTTGCCCCCGAACACCTGTTCAGGTTTTCCCCCTCCTAACAGTAGAGATCCCCCTCCAGACGATGGATTTGGTTTTGGAGGTGACGGTAGTATAGCCCCCATAGGTTAGATTATGCTTTAGGTTTCATGCTAGTTAGCTAGTTGGTGTTAGTTTATGACTTAAGTTAGTTAATATGTAGCTAAAGAATTGATCATGTTGAGCTTTTGTGTGGTAGTTTAAACAAATTATGGACCATTGTATGTTATTTGACTTTATTTATTAAGTACCTTTGGATCCTGATACGCGGCTGATGTGGAAATTGGATTCCCGCTTTGCGGTCGACGAGTGTGTTTGTTTGTTGCAGGTTTTGATAATGAACGCGTGAATATGTAAAACAATGTTTCAATAACATTGTGGCTGGACAGCAGGCTGCTGTTCCCGGCCATACTCGCACAAATTACTGACGGAATTTCCGTCGGGAAAGTCAACAAGAATATTGACCTTACCGACGGAAATTCCGTCAATAATATAAATACTGACGGAATTTCCGTCAGTAAAGTCAACAAAGAGTTTGACCATACTGACGGAAATTCCGTCAGTAATATATATTTTTGACGGAATTTCCGTCAGTAAGGTCAAACTTCTTGTTGACTTTACTGACGGAAATTCCGTCAGTATTTATATTATTGACGGAAATTCCGTCACTATGGTCAATATTCTTGTTGACGGAAATTCCGTCAGTAATATAAATTACTGACGGACATTCCGTCAGTAATTGATTTTTAGTGACGAATTTTAGTGACGGAATTTATTGACGGATATTCCGTCAGGAATGCTGTTTCCTGACGGATTTTAGCTGTTTGTGACGGATTTTTTCCGTCAGTAAAACGCGTGTTTTTTGTAGTGGTTTGTCGCTCCGAATCTATCGACTATGACCAATATGTAGACCCGGTGTACTCTTGTGAAGAGTATTTTAGCTCATACCGTGCTACATTTCATCCCGTTCCGATGAAGGTTATTGGAAGGCTTGGACTGGACCGACTCTTATACCGGATCCCAACTTGAAAAGAGGCGATGGTAGGCTAAAATCAAAACGAATTCGCAACGAAATGGATGAGGTTGTCAAGGGAACCGTTACTTGTAGTCAATGTAATGTAGAGGGTCATAACAAACGCTCTTGTACTTCTAGAGCTTCTTCATCGGCCCCTAAGGAGTAGTTTGTGTAATTTGTAGTCAGTAGTTGTAGTTGTACTTGTACTTGTAGTCATCTCTTGTACTTGTACTTGTAGTGGACTTTGGCATTACTTTTTATCATGTTTGTGTGAACTTTGCTATTACTTTTTATCCAATTTCGGAGCTTCATGTTTCTCGTGCTTGAATATTGTTCCTAATGTTCTTTTGATATTACTTATTGTACTTGAATATTGTGTTTTAACCAACTGTTTCCACAGTTAACATGGATCCGGGCCCACACTGAAATTGTCTTGGTTGAGAGAATCCTTCCGAGTATTACCCAATGACTTCACAGAACAACAACTTCATTGCTATGTTAGGGCGTACCTATTGTACTTGATCGGAGCCATACTATTCCCGGATAAGAGTGGTAATCGAGTACAACTCATATACTTTCAACTACTAACTGACTTGACGCGATTAGGCGACTATAGTTGGGGTAGCGGTGTACTTGCCTACTTATACCGCAACATGTGTGTAGCCTCTAGGAAAGGGGCCTTTGAGATTGGTGGGTGTCTTACATTGTTGCAATTATGGAGTTGGGAACGGCTAAGCATTGGTAGGCCAACCACCATTAGATCGCGTGAGGCGGAGGTACCGGGATCACAATATCCACTTGGGTCTCAAATGCAAGCGGGATTGGATCCTCTCGGATGCAAATGGGTTAGGGTTAAGAGGAAGTATACCGACCATCAAGACGGGTTAGTTGGCTATCGACATGCTTTGGATGGTATGACAGATGTTATGTTCACATGGCAACCGTATACCCAAAACGTGCTTAGCCATTTGCCGGCAATATGTTCTAAAGAGGTTTTGGAGTGGATTGTTAATGCCCCTCTCATATGTTTTGACATTGTTGAATGGCATTTTGCGGAGAGAGTCGTAAGACAATTTGGATGGCACCCGTTCATCCCACCTTTTTGTGAGACTAGTGAGGATTTGCACAATCTCGATCGTCAGGGAAGGGAAAAGAATTATGCATACATGCATAGAGCTAGTATACAGAGGTGGATGGACCGGAGGAGGCACTTAACTCCACGAGGGGCTCCTTACAATGGCTACTTGAGCTTCAACGACCCTTACCTAGTGTGGTATCGGAGTATCACTCGCCTAGTTATTAGCCCTCACTCAAATGCTGTGAATCAAAACTATGAGTCCCGCCACAACTACTTGCCTACTGCTGCCGACTACTCTTTGTTGGTAAGTAACTTATTCTAAGTTTTTATGTTTTGATATTATTTATTTGTTAGAGTGATTTATATTGATAAATGTCATTCTTACTTTTTGCAGTCTCAAGGTCATGTATACAACTACAATCACTCTACGACCTTGCTTGAGTCGTTACCGGATGACGCTACCTTGGGTCAAATTCAACTAGTCACTGAGATGCAGCGGATGAGTCTACAAAGCCTTCAAAATACTAGGCAAGGACATCTCATCACACACCAACATAGTCAAAGTGAGGAGGAAGAGGAAGATCAAGATGAAAATGAAGAGGAAGAGGAAGCGGAAGTTACGATACCGCGCTACAACTTTAGGAATTTTGAGCAAAGAGCGTCTTCATCACGCGACCCCCCACGTGCTTCAACATCACAACCAAGTTCAAGCAAGAGAAGTCGAAGGGGAAGAAATTAGGCGGTCGTATTTATTTGAGTTTTAGTACTTCACATCTCCGTACTTTAGATGTTTATCTTTATGTTTCAAAACTTTAGTCGTGTTTATTGTGTATGTGAAATTGAGTAAGCATTTTAACCTTTGTTGAATACCTAAGCTTGAATTCGTGCCATTTTGTTGTTGTTCATTGTGTTTGTGATTGTTGTTGTTGTTGTTTTGTTTGGTATGTGGCATTTTGGTGTAAGTAAGGAAGGAAGGAATGAATGATTTTGGATGGGTTGTTGTTGTTGCTTCTGTAACTTTTTTTTTTTGATCTTTTGAGGCAAGCCGTCGCCCTTACCAGCGGCTTTGCCTTCTGTAACTTTTTTTTTTAAAATTTGAGGTAAGCCGTCACCCTTGCCGACGGCTTTGGTAAGGCTTTTTTTTAAAACCTCCTGTAACTGTTTTTTTTAAACAATTGAGGTAAGCCGTCACCTAGGGCGACGGCTTTGGGTAATATTCAGTAAGCCGTCACCTAGGCCGACGACTTTCCTTAGTGTCAAATTTAGGAATTTAATCTCCTTTTTTTTTAAATGCTACAGGTGAAGCCGTCACCCTAGGCGACGGCTTTGGTAAAAAATTCGAAAAAAAAATAAAGTTGATGACGTGGACCCATTTGAAATAAATAGTTTCAAATGGGCCCCAATGCGCGAAAAAGTTTGGTTCAGAGCCCCATTCCGTCAAAAATAATAACTTTTAATTATTTACATTCTATATTATCATTAATTTTTAGGGTTAAAACTTAAAAATAATGACTTTAATTATTTACATTCTATATTTAATCCTTCTATCTCAGATCTCCTCAACGAATTGTTTAAAATATTTTGGTTAGCAATCACAATTTCCATTTTCCAGCATTACCCTTTCGTTTCTCCCACACTTCCCTAGTCCCCTATAAAAACAAATAAACCTTCGCAATCGATTCGCAACATTTGCAACAACTCTTCTCCATTAACAGATCTCCATACTACTTTCTCATCTAACAAATCTCCGTACTATCTTCTTCTCCTCTACACCATGGTTACCATCAAGCATGTCAAAGCTCGACAGATCTACGATAGTCGTGGTAACCCTACCGTTGAGGTTGTTCTTCTTTCTCTTTCTCCTTCCTCGTTTTCATCGAACTTTTATTTGTTTATGCAATTAATGTAATTTATGATATTATTTTTATTATGATGTGTGTTTTGATGTTATTCATCATTGATTCGTTTATTTATAGATCATTCGATGATCATTTTTAGTTTTGAAATGTGTTTTGAATTCATTTATTTTCACGATTGATTTTATTCGGTTGTTTACTATCTGATTTATCCGATGTGCGTAATTTTATGAACGATATTGTTTTAGTGTGTATACTATAACTGCAGTTTAGATGTTGTCCGTTTGATTGAGTTGTTTACGTTTTTTAAAATATGTAAATATGATTTTGAAAGATGTATAAAATTCATTGGAACAGAGAAACAATGCGTTTTAGCCTTTGGTGTTCATTTAAGGGTTTACTTTATCATACATGATGGAGTATTGTAGTCTCCCCGTTTCATTCATTTATTTACCTTTAGTTAAAATACTGTCACAACACAGAAACAAATAATTTGATACAGAGGAAGTAGTTATTTTGATTAACGGCTAATTTGTTTATACGCAGCTATTACTGTCCCGTATCCTCATGATTAGATTCGTGGTAGTTAGAAAGAGATTTCCTTATTTTATGGTTTATACAGACTAATTTATTGATATTAGTAAGAAATCTAAAAGGTAGTACGTCTCAGTTTTCCACTGAATTAGTGAGAATTGCTTCCGTTTGCTTGAGTTAGTGACAGTTTAATTTGTTTAATTCCTCAATCTATAAAGTATGTGACCGTGATTATTAATCATAATTCGATGGATGCTTTCATATGTAATTTTTATTGTATTCTCTGTATTCATTATAGCAGCAGTCAGATCAAACAAATATATGAAGCTCACGATCCTTGATGAATTAGGTCATAATTCATAAGTGGATGCTTTCATATGTTAGTTTTGTTATAGGCTATAAGAGATACTGAAAATTGCTTAAATTAGTTGGTAATTAACTGCGAGTGTTGGTTAATTATGGTAGGCTGATGTTCATCTAGACGATGGAACTTATGCTAGAGCAGCTGTTCCTAGTGGCGCATCCACTGGTGAGTTTTCCCTGGTTGAAATAGTTTTAAGCTATCTTCTGTTCTTTGTAAACTCGGTTATTCTTAAAGAGTATCCTGTGGTTTTGTGATATTAGGAGTCTATGAAGCTCTTGAGCTCAGGGACGGAGGTTCTGACTTCATGGGAAAAGGTGTTCTTAAGGTAACTTTTGGTTTCCTCTTTGCTAATGTGTTGCATTTTGTCCATTAATGGAGTTGTTTCCGCTTACAGTGTTCCGTTTGGCTTTTGTAGGCTGTTAAGAATGTGAATGAAATTATTGGCCCTGCGTTGGTTGGCAAGGTATGCACTTTTCAGCGCTTTAGCATTTTCAAAAGATTATTTATCTTAAACTTTTTCGTATGCAAATTATTTGTTATTGTTCGGGTGTAGCTATGATGTTTGTTTTGAGTTTTTATATCCTTTTGTGTTTTTCTCCGCAGGACCCAACTCAGCAGACTGAAATTGACAACTTCATGGTTCAACAACTCGATGGAACTGTCAATGAGTGGGGGTGGTGCAAACAGAAGGTAAATACTGTGTTCATCATTGTATCTTTTTGCTGGACTTAGTCGTAATGTATAATTTGATTGTCGATTTTCTTTTCTCACAACTCTGAAAATGCTCCTTTCTCTGCAGTTGGGAGCAAACGCTATCTTGGCTGTTTCCCTCGCTGTCTGCAAAGCTGGAGCCCAAGTCAAGAAAATTCCATTGTACAAGGTACGTAAGCTAGTTTGCTCTCTAAGGCTGGTTTTCTGGATTTTCCTGTTCATCTTAGTAATAATGTCTTGTATTCATTTTGATGCAGCACATTGCTGAGCTCGCTGGTAACAAGAAGATGGTCTTGCCAGTCCCAGCTTTTAATGTCATCAATGGTGGTTCTCATGCCGGCAACAAGCTTGCCATGCAGGAGTTCATGATTCTTCCCATTGGAGCTTCTTCATTCAAGGAAGCCATGAAAATGGGCAGTGAAGTATACCACAATTTGAAGGTAGTTATGAGCTTATATTTCTTTCTAATCCATGCATTTATCCTCATAGTCACTGTATATTTGCTAAGAATTCTATTGGAAAAGTTAATAGTTCCATCACTTCCATGTCGTGGTTTCGCTACCTTTCGAGATTAGTGAGTGATTAATTTTAAATACATTAAGTACAAGCATGATAAATACAGAATAGTATTGCGCATCGTGCTTCTAAATTCACTTTTGTAGGATGCTATTTTTAACACTACTCTGATCACATTATGAAGATCATTTGGAATGGGCAATTTGCACTTTATTATTTGTATATTCTCAGTAAATAATTTGCCGTCCACTATCACCTGATACTAGTAGTTCAATGTGCTTTTGTTTTGCTGTGTGTACTTAATGATTTTGCGGGTTATGCTGCGAATTTCAGAGTGTGATCAAGAAGAAGTATGGCCAAGATGCAACCAATGTTGGTGATGAGGGCGGCTTTGCTCCTAATATCCAGGTTTGACCACTGCCTTCATCGTCATTTATGCCTTTGTTTGTGATCTTGCTTTCTATCGCTGTACTCATTCTTTATATTTGGCTATTCAGGAGAACAAGGAAGGTCTTGAGTTGCTCAAGACAGCCATTGAGAAGGCCGGATACACTGGCAAGGTAAAATATTCTCGCTAGCGGTAGTTATGTCACATCTAACTTGAGAAATTAGATGGAATGATTAATCTTTGTACGTTATAACCCTCAGGTGGTTATTGGGATGGATGTTGCTGCTTCTGAGTTCTACAAGGAAGACAAGACTTATGACTTAAACTTCAAGGAAGATGTATGTTTGACAAATTGAGCTGCCTTTCAAAGCTAGTTAAATTAATTTTTTCGATGGCCATATATTGTTTTCTTGTGGTTTTTATGGAAGCTACTGTTATTTACAGAACAATGACGGGTCACAAAGGATCTCTGGTGAAGCTCTAAAGGATCTTTACAAGTCATTTGTGTCCGAGTACCCCATAGTGTCAATTGAAGATCCTTTTGACCAGGATGACTGGGAGCATTATGCTAAGATGACTGCAGAAATCGGAGAGAAAGTACAAATTGTTGGAGACGATCTCTTGGTCACCAACCCCAAGGTAAGCAAGCCGCTATTCATGTGGATTAGTTTCTGACTATAACTAACAGCAATAAGCTAATAACTTTTAATCATTGCAGAGGGTTGGCAAGGCCATTAATGAAAAGTCTTGCAATGCACTTCTTCTCAAGGTTAACCAAATTGGGTCTGTGACCGAAAGTATTGAGGCTGTGAAGATGTCCAAGAAGGCTGGATGGGGTGTGATGGCTAGTCACCGCAGGTTTGACAATCGCTCCTTGAGTGTTAAGACAAGCTGATAGTTTTGTTGTCTTTAAAAGAGTTGATTTAATGCTTTATGACTATTTATTGCAGTGGTGAAACCGAGGACACCTTTATTGCTGACCTTTCTGTGGGTCTCTCCACGGTATTTATCTATTCTGCCATCTCTACTGTAGTTTTAATTTTCCTTTTCATGTGTATAATTTAACCATTTATACCTGAACAGGGCCAAATCAAAACCGGAGCTCCTTGCAGATCTGAGCGTCTAGCTAAATACAACCAGGTCAGCTTCAGTGTCATAACCTAGCTTTTAAACGTGCAATTGACTGTGCTATATTCTCATGATGCCATCATCGTATTAGAACTCAGGCTGATGCACTATCTTAGGCAGATACCTTTCACAGAGACCTGATAGGCTGATATTTGACCAAGCCGTGTGTAATCAACTGAGACTAGACCATATAGAAAAATATATGCAATAAATTGCTCCATGTCTGTACCACTACACCATACTCTGTAGTAGGCCTAGCTCACTTCGTTCAGTTCAATTCACTGGGGTCTTAGTACTCTACATATTTTCGTAAACGTGTTTTTTTTACTTTTTAAGTTGACTATTTCTTTTAGTTTAAAGACCACGACTTTGAAAGCGATAAATGAAAGCAAGTCTAGAAAACTCCATAGTCTCTGGCTCCATTTTTTGCTAGCGACAGTAGTTTACAATCTATCGAGAGAGCGAGAGTTTGATACCTGTGTTTATGATGTGCAGCTCTTGCGTATTGAAGAGGAGCTCGGTGCAGACGCTATTTATGCTGGAGCTAACTTCCGTGTCCCTGTTGAGCCCTACTAAGTTTACTGAAGGAATTTCAGGTTTTGAAGGAAGAAAGTGCAGAGGGACCCTTGTTTCCATGTCGTAATAAGAAACAGGTTTAAGAGTCTTTGCGTGATGTTCTGTTGATGTTTTGCTGAGAGCGTTGAACGCTGACATTAAGTACTTGCTATATCATGATTCTGAAGTTGGTGAATGTTTCAGTTTTGCTTCCATTATGAATCGCTATCGTTACCTTAACTTGTTCAACTCAAAGTCGATTGTCGCATGTATGATAACTAGGCACTAGAAAACTTAATCCTGATTCCTGAGCCCTTAGTAATAGTGGACTCAGTGTTGGTGGTGTCTAGGGATGACAACAGGCCGAATCTGAACAAGATCTAATAGAATCCAGATCCAGAATCCACGACGCAAAAGCGGGATGATCCGATTCAGATCCGTTGGGTCCAATTTTGTCAAATCTAGATCCGGACCCTATGGATCCGGGTAGGGTCCGAGTTATCCGTAGTGTTCCATGTATAAATTATTAGAAAAAATTGACTGACATAAAAAAAATTGACGGGTCTTTGATGTAGTGGGCTTATAGGGTTTATTTTTCCATCATAATATTAGACCAATGTAAGTTTTTTAAACAAACGAGGCTCATACGAGAAACATAAACATATTTGAATAAGGAATGAAAAAATGTAGTTGTGTTTGTCTTTTGTAACTTGTACGCATAACTTAAGAAGTTGGACCATCATTTTCAAATTTATTTAATTAATAAAAAAAGGTATTAGGGTTAGTTTAGGATCTAGCCAACCAGATCCAGTTTTGTTTTTAAACCAGTGGATTCATATTCTCCAAATAAAGAAAAATACACCATGCCATGTCAAGTTAATAAAAATAAAGTAGAAAGTAGTTGTAAGATAGACATAAAATAAATAAGTGTAGTAGGATAGATAAGAATAGTAGGTGTAAAATAAATAGGGAGTAGTTTGCAACGTGTAGAACTAGAATTAAGTAGCATGAAATACTAGCTTATGTGTAAGATTATTACTAGGCCAAAATTAGGCAACATTTTAGATTGCAACGTGTATGATGAACTCTTGGCATGTATGCTTTTGGAGCACTATAAATAGAAGAGCTTGGTAGTAAACAAACCAAGCTAATTCACAACAAAACATACTTCTTTTATAATCTTCTATACTTTTTTTCTTAATATATTTTCTTCTACAACACTTTTCAATACTCTTGTTATTAATAATAAACATCCTTTAAAAATTATAGCTTCCTTCTTATAATAAACTTGATCCTAATAAACCTCCTTTGTGGTTGTACTCACTATGTGTCCGTAAACTTGGTATCAGAGCCATGACAGTCTAAGCTTTGACTCTTATCTTCCTACAAAGTTTTAAATAATAATGAATTATCCCCTCTACCCTAAGTATAGAGAAGTATGCTCTGTGGTTGCCACTTTGTGGATCTTCCACAACAGAAAATCTCATGCTAGGAGAAATAAGGTATAAAGAGATAAATATGATGTTCTTTAAAGCTTGTACCTTGAGACAGGAAGTTTAAAATAACATGTTGTCTCGGTTTAGCACTTTAAAGAACACCAAAATTAGTCTCTTTATACTATACTATATCATACAAAAAGAGGAGGAATATTCATTATAATTTGAACCTTTAAAGGTAAGATAAGAAATAAGACATTCTATTATGGTTACTGATTTCATATCAAAAATATGGAAAACACTCCTAATATTTTAGCACCTTCTTCTTCTTCTCGCAAGTCAAATGCTAGTAAAGTAGACTATCTTTATGAAATAGAATATGTAGATGAAAAAAGTAAAGTTCCTATTACTCAACTTCCTTTGCTAAACCCTTATCGGGCTTTCACAAAACCAAACTCTTCATTTCCTAAAGTAATTAAACAAGTACTTGGTCCACATAAAAACACAACCAAAGAAATTATTCTAGCCTCTCAACTAGAACAACATTTTGTTCCGGCTACAGAAGCAGAACAAATGGTTCCTCTCCGTCTTAATGAAGCAATGCTTCGTTCTTGGAGAATGAATGTCTATACTCACCTTCATTATGGAGCAGTAAGTCTAGCACTGACTCTCCATGGAAGAAAATGACTTCCTGTTGTTGCACGGATAGCCCTTCTGGATACAAGGTACAGAGAATATCAGCATGCATGCATTGCAACTATCCAAACAACACTTAATGCAGGTACTGTATTTATTACCTTGTTCCCAAACTTCAACATGGCTTTAGAGGACCCACAGATCCTCCAAAATCTCCAAATTCAATTACAAATAACTAGAACCCCACAAATAGGAAATCCATATGCCGCAACATTACATCATCAAATGACATATAGGGTCCAAAATCATGCAATGGACCTCAGTATTCCTAGAGATACATAAGATTCTTTATTCATCCAGTTAGAATCACAACATATCCCTTCATGTATTCATATCCCTAGACAAATTCCAAAAAAGGAACTCATCAAACTTCTTCCAGAATCTTGGGTCACTCACTACGAAAAAATCCATGACATCAACACCCCCTACAGTCCATAGATTCCAAAATCACAAAACAAAAAGACGGGACCATTGAGATATTCTTCAAAAAGGAACCAAATGAAAAATCCTGTCCACCAATTTTCTGTACCGAAATAAATACGATTACTCCTCTCCTCATCCCAATGAAACAAAACGAGAGTTATCTTAATGTTCCTATCCAATCTTTTAACTCTCTTGGAGATCCAATATACGTATTTAGAGATGAGACAGGTCATCAGTTTTTTGATTTTTGTGATTGTGATAATTGTATAATGATGGACTCAGATGAAGATGATTACCCAAAAAAGAAAAATAAAAAATCCTCCCTACAGATTCTTATGGAAAAATATGAGTCGGGAGATCCGAGTGTCGATCTTCTAGGGGAACCAACGGGAAAAACTTTTGAATATTATGTACAATATTCAAAACCAGAAAAGATTACCAACTCATCAAAAGAAATTCCTACATGTTTCATGTTTGGTCCATCCTCGTCCCAAGATACAAACTTTCCACCAACAGAGTGGGAAGAAGAAAATACCAAACACTTTTGGAAAATTAAAAATCCAACCACCAAAAACCCAGATGGTTCAACCAAACAAATAAGTGCAGCGGAAGCAACCTTGAACTGGCAATCGGAAAATGCACAAGCTCAAAACAATTTGTCGCAACAGCTAGATAAAAAGGTAACAATCATGGATCTTGCTGTAGAAGAGATACATCAAAAAATCTCTTTATTACATCAAGAACTTTTGCAACTTGCAACGACAGTTTCTGTAGTATCACCGATTATTTCTCAAAAAGAATCAGAACTGAAATCACTAAAAGCTCAACTGTCTTCCTTACAAAATCCACCAACAACCCCACCTGAAATGCCTTGTGATATATTCACTCCATATCCAGTTTACACACGTCCCCTTGAAAAACATCCGCCACAACCCCTTCCTATATTATCTCCAGAATCAAATCCTTTTGGAGCATCGTCATTTCGTCCGACGGAAGTTTTAGAAGAGAGACATGTAATAAGAAAGAGGCAATCCACCACAAGTGATGGAGAAAAAACATCTACAATAACTCAAACTGAAACTCCAGTCACACAATGTCCAGAAAATGCCTCACAATTTATGGTGGAATATCACAACCCCGTTTCCTCTCTTCTAACCAATCTAGCAAAACCCAAAACAAAGAAGCCTATGTCTCAGGGCACGGTAGATGAGGTCTTGATGCCCGAATTTATGATGGCTGAACCTGCTTCAGTTGAGGAAGTGGGTGAAAATGATACTGAAAATCCAGGAGAGCAAGAACAACCTGAAGCCCATCCTCCACCCGGATGGAACCCTAAAGGTCAGGATATACCAGGTCATGGTTTCTCCTTCGATAATATTCCACCCTCAAAATGGAGAGACAAGATTTATGAAGTGCACAACTCCTTTACCCTGGAGCTAGCCTTGCAACAGTAGTAGACAGGCTAGTCTCAAGATTTTATGGTCGTTTGCGGCAATGGTGGATTAGTCTTGGAACTTATCGACAATTGCAAATTCGACAATCCTCCTCAGTTGACGCTTTCATTGGAAACATTCACAATGAATTTCTGGGGGCTTGGGATCACTACACAACTCAAGCAAGAGAAGAATTCCTGAGTATGAAATGTTGTTCATTCATGCGAAAAGATCTTGAAAGACATTATGAAAGAATGTCTAAGCGGTTTTACGCTCTTGGAGGCATGAATGATGTAAATCTCAAACAAGCCTATCTAAACTCTCTTCCGGAGCCATTAGGAGATGAAACCGCTAGGCAATTCTCCCTCAAAAACATACCCTTAAGTAATGCTACACTGGGAGAACTTTATCAAACCTCACTTGCTGCCTTTGAAAAACTGTGTAATCATCAGAAGTTTTTCAAGCAATTGCAAGAACAAGGAAAGCTTCTAGGAAAAGCATTTGATCATCCAAGATTATCCATCAAGTGCAAGCCTCAGAAATGTGGATGTACGTCCTCAGAGGGAAAGAAACACAGGATGTACAAAAACAAATGGAACAAAAACTTTCCCAGATTATCCAAAAACAAAAAATGGAAATTTTTCAGGAAAAAGAAACAAAGAGGATTCAAGAAATCTGACCGCTGCTATATCTGCAAGAAGAAAGGGCATTACGCAAAAGATTGCCTTGACAAGAAAAAAAGAAATAATCTTGTCGGATATTTAGCACAGATCGAAGATATTGATGATGCTGATATTGAATCCATTTTCTCTCTTGATGATGAGCCTACAGATGAAACCATTTTGGCAATGGGAATGGAGTTTGGAGAAAGTTCATCTGAAGATTCAGACTCTGACAACGACGAAGGTATTACTGACCAATTTGTCAGGTTTGATCTTTGTCCCATAGAAGTCTGTGAAACAGAACAACAAAATGAGACCATTCCAACCTACCCTCTTCAGCCCTCTCCAAATGCAAAAAATTACAATTTCCCAAATAAGTATGACAAACCCATACCTGTCATTGCATATTTTGATACTGGTGCTGCATCCTCCATAATCAAACCAAGCATTCTTCCACCATCACATTGGGAACCATGTTCTGTAGCATTTAAGGCAGCAAATGGTCAGGTTTTTTATATATCTCTAAAAAGTAAACTGATCTACATTCAACTGTTTCTGGGTTACACCCTGAAAACTAAAGTATATGGGTCTGATCTTCCTGGAAAAGACTTTATACTTGGTTTTGGTATTCTGCATAGTCTTAAAAGGGTATCATGGCATCCTAAGGGGCTGAAACACAAAAATCATTTATTACCATGGACATCAACCCCTCATCTGTACTCTTATGAAGTTCTTCATCCCATAAGAGATGAGATAGCCAAAACTTCTTGTGCTGAGTCCCACTCTGAGTTTCTCACAAAATGTTTTTCTCCATTATGGCAAAATCCTGAATTCTTTATCACTTTGCCATTCAAAAAGAATGAGGATATTAACCCAACAAAATCAAGCCACATAGGAATGAACCCAGACCATTATACTCTTGCTCTTCAAGAAGTTGACCAGCTACAAAAAGAAAATCTCATTGAACCAACAACCTCACCATGGGCTTGTGAGGCGTTTTATGTCAACAAAAGAGCAAAACAGGTACGTGGAAAAGTTGAGGTTAGTCATCAACTATCAACCTCTTAATCATTTCCTCACAGATGACAAATTCCCACTACCAAAAAGAGAGGTTCTTTTCCAAAAACTGCCTCAAGCACAAATATTCTCAAAATTTGACCTTAAAGCAGGATTTTGACAATTAGGAATTGAACCAGAAGAGAGACCAAAAACCGGTTTCTGTATTCCTGATCTCCATTACCAATGGAAGGTTATGCCATTCGGATTAAAAACAGCCCCATCCTTATTCCAAAAAGCAATGATAAAAATATTCAAACCAATTCTCCCAAATGACCTGATTTACATAGATGACATCCTCTTATTCTCTATGGATGTTGACTCCCATTCCGCCTTATTATCAAAGTTCCACGATATTGTTCGACAATATGGGATAATGCTCTCAGAGAAAAAGATGGTCATTGGAAAAACAAAAATTGATTTTCTGGGAATGCACATCTCCAAAGGTCAATACCACCTCCAACCTCACATTGCAACCCAGCTTGAAGAATTCCCAGACGAAAAACTCTCATACAAGCAAATCCAGCAATTTGTCGGAATTGTCAACTACATGGCAGATTTTATCCATGATCTCGCAAAGCATAGATCAATTCTGTCAGCCCAATTGAAGAAAGATGCTGTTCCATGGAACCATAAATGCACAGATGCAATAAGAGAGTTAAAGCGTATTACAAAAACTCTTCCAGCATTAACAATCCCATCAAAAGGAAGGAGAATTTTACAAACTGATGCAAGTGACTGTTATTGGGGTGCTGTCCTACTTGAAGAAGATGAGAAAAACAACAGACAGATATGTGGTTATAAGAGTGGAGCTTTCAAAGAAGGAGAGAAACATTACCACTCCACTTACAAGGAGATTCTCGCAGTAAAAAGAGGCATTGAGAAATTTGAGTTTCATCTTATCGGCCAACATTTTCTCATAGAAATGGACATGTCATCATTTCCAAAGATGTTGCAATTCAAACAAAAGACTCACTACTACAAAACCTCTTAACTACATCAGTGAATGCACATAGGTTTTTTCAAAAATCCGATGTCCTTATAAACTTATTTACATCGGTTGTTTTTTACAACCCATGTCTATAAGTGATGATATTAATAGACATCGACTATTTTGTAAGACCCATGTCCATTACCTGCTAATTTACATTGGATTTTTGACACAACCCATGTCCATTGCGTTTTATTTTTTAATAATAACCCTCACTATCACAAAACTTCCCTAATTAACTATACAAACACTTTACTATTTCCCGACTCCCTCCCTCATCCCTCACAATCTCACACCCTCTCAATCCACGGCGTCGACGAAGGTGGCCAGACACCACTCTCCACCACGCACTACCCTCCACTGCGCACCATGTCCGCGCACCATCGTTTTCTCGTCTTTCCTCTTAGGGTTTGTGTAAGTTATTTATTCTTAATTAGTATGTTTAATATTACTGAATAACATACAACTGATTAAATAAAGCGGAAGCGATAAATAGGATCGAAAATAAAACCTCCAGCCATTGCTAATCGGATTCCTGAACAGCTTTATCAACCCCAAAGTATTAATCTGATTTTCTGATTTCGGTTCCAAACCCTCACTGCTCACTTATTTAGATGGTGTAATTTTCTTAAGGGAGAGTAGATTTAGTGACCTATTAATCAGAATATGTATTCTCTTATATACTGCTCTTTCCATCAAAGAGCAGTGTTTGAACACAACACAAATTAAGGGAAGTGGTTTCCTAGATAGGAGAGAATTAAGGAGCAGTTTAGAGTCCATAGTTTAACTGTCTCTTTAATGGGACATATAATTAGGATTTGTTATAAGACTATTAATATTATTAATAATAATATCTAGTCAATTAATTATAAAAATCCAACATTCTCCCACTTGGCCTATTTAACAGAGAGGAACTTCATATACGAATCATAGCGACGAATTCCCTGGGACGAGAATTAATCTTCCATGTATTACGATATACTTAGTCTCTCACCACTCATACTTAATGAATAAACCATATGTTTACTCTAGGTCAAAACATAATGATATTTCTCAATAAAATAAATAACCAAAGAACGTACGTATATAACTAAAAGAGAAAATATCCAACTAAATGAAAGTTTCGAAAAACATAATATAAATGAATGTATCACATTATGGGACCAAGTCCCATATTCACTACATGACCCTGGAAACCCTTAGGTGGCATGCCTTTAGTCAAGGGATCTGCAATCATCAATTCAGTGCTAATGTGTTCTATGATCACTTTCTTTTCCTAAACACGCTCTTTTATGGCCAAATACTTAATGTCGATGTGTTTACTTCGACTTCCACTTCTGTTATTCTTAGCCATAAATACCGCAGCTGAATTATCACAATACATTCGAATCGGCCTGCTAATAGAGTCAACAACTCTTAGCCCAGATATGAAACCTTTCAGCCAAACACCATGTGAGGTAGCCTCAAAACAAGAAACGAACTCGGCCTCCATAGTAGAGGTGGCTGTCAATGTCTGCTTAGTACTCCTCCATGATACAGCTCCGTTAGCTAGCATAAACACATATCCAGATGTGGATTTTCGTGAATCAATGCAACCAGCAAAGTCTGAGTCGGAATACCCCACCACTTCAAGACTATCAGTCCGTCTATACATAAGCATGTAATCTTTAGTACCCTGAAGGTATCTCAACACTTTCTTTGCAGCCTTCCAGTGATCGATGCCTGGGTTACTCTGATATCTGCCTAATACTCCAACAACATATGCAATGTCAGGTCTGGTACAGACTTGAGCATACATAATGCTACCAACTGCTGAAGCATAAGGAACATTTTTCATTTGTTCTCTTTCCAAATCATTCCTTGGGCACTGGTCTAAACTGAATCGGTCACCTTTCACAATAGGTGCTACACTTGGTGAACAATCTTTCATTCTAAACCTTTCAAGCACTTTGTTGATATAGGCCTCCTGAGACAATCCTAAAATGCCTCGGGATCTATCTCTATGGATCTTAATGCCAATGACATAAGATGCCTCACCCATATCTTTCATATCAAAGTTATTTGAAAGAAATTGTTTCACCTCATATAGCAACCCCTTATCATTGGTTGCTAGCAGAATATCATCCACATATAACACAAGGAAACAAATCTTACTCCCACTGACCTTAAGGTATATACATTGGTCCATGATATTTTCTTCAAAACCGAATGAAGAAATTACTTCATGGAACTTCTTATACCATTGTCGGGAGGCTTGTTTCAAACCGTATATGGATTTATTTAGCTTACAAACCAAATGGTCACCGTCTTTAGAGGAGAATCCTTCAGGTTGTTTCATGTAAACCTCTTCCTCTAAATTGCCATTAAGAAATGCCGTTTTCACATCCATCTGATGTAGCTCGAAGTCAAAATGAGCTACTAATGCCATGACAACTCGAAGAGAATCTTTCTTAGACACAGGAGAGAATGTCTCTGTGTAGTCAATCCCTTCTCTTTGAGTGAACCCTTTAGCAACGAGTCTTGCCTTATGTCTCTCGATGTTGCCAAGTGAGTCCCTTTTAGTCTTAAAAACCCACTTACATCCAATGGTTTTTATACCATTGGGCAACTCGACGAGATCCCAAACTCGATTAGATGCCATAGAGTTCATCTCATCTTTCATAGCATCCATCCATAAGTTTGAATCTGTAGAACTTATGGCTTGTGAAAATGACATAGGATCATTATCAGCTCCAACACTGCAATCCGATTCTTGTAGATATACTTCATAGTCGTCAGGAATCGCCGATCTCCTCTCTCGAGTAGATTTTCTTAATGGAATTTCTTCCTCATTATGATCTACTATATTTTGATCGACATTTTGTGGAATTTCTGTATTTGGTTGTTGAACCTCCGGTCGTACTTCAGGACCGTGATCAATAACCAACCTGTTACTCAAAATAGAGGGTGAAGCTTCATGCTGATCCTTTTCAGGTTCAACTCCTATAGTACTCCCACTGATCAAGTCATTCTCTAGAAATTTTGCATTTCTAGATTCCACAATTCTGGTACTATGAGACGGACAATAGAACCTATAACCTTTGGACTTTTCGGCATATCCAATGAAATGTCCACTAAGAGTCCTTGGGTCTAGTTTCTTTTCTTGTGGGTTGTAAATTCTCACCTCAGACGGACATCCCCAAACGCGTATATGTTGCAAACTCGGTTTCCAACCTTTGAATAACTCAAAAGGCGTCTTAGAGACAGCCTTGGAAGGAACCCGATTTAATATATACGCAGCCGTCTTTAGCGCATCAACCCACAAAAATGAAGGAAGTTTAATATTACTTCTCATACTACGCACCATTTCAATTAATGTCCTATTCCTTCTTTCTGCTACACCATTCTGATCCGGAGAACCAGGCATAGTGTATTGGGCAACAATCCCATGCTCTTGAAGAAATTTAGCAAAAGGACCAGATGCTTGTCCATCCTCAGTATATCTACCGTAGTACTCACCACCTCTATCTGATCTCACAATCTTAATGTGTTTATCACACTGTTTCTCTACTTCAGCCTTAAAAATTTTAAAGGCATCTAAAGCTTCGTCTTTGGAACGAAGTAAGTAAAGACGCATATATCGTGAATAATCATCAATAAAGGTAATAAAGTATTTCGGATCGTTAGCGTTCATATCCGGACAACATATATCCGTGTGTATGATCTCTAGTAGGTCAGAACTCCTCTTAGCACCTTTCTTAGATTTGTTAGTTTGCTTTCCCTTAATGCAACTAACACAAGTCTCAAAATCGGTAAAGTCTAAAGTACTAAGTACCCCTTCCTTTACCAATCTCTTGACCCTCTCAAAAGAGATGTGTCCCAATCTCCTGTGCCATAACATAGAGGACTCCTCATTTATAATACTTCTTTTTAAACCAGTACTAACATGCATAGTGTTTTGAGTGGTATCATTTTGTAAACAAAGACGATATAAATTATCAGACAAAATACCATTACCAATAACTTTAGAATTTCTGCAAATACTAAAACCAGAGTCCATAAAGTTAAAGGAATATCCGAAAGGTACAAGTCTAGAAACTGAAATCAAATTCCGAGCAAAATTCGGAACATAAAAAGTCTTTTCCAAAATCAAAATAAAACCAGTACTTAAAATTAAATTGCATGTCCCCACGGCCTCAACGTGCGAGCCTATCTTGTTTCCTGAATAGATGGCGCTCTCACTTGCCACTGGTTTCCGAAGGTTTGTCATACCCTGCAAGGTATTTGAAACATGGATTGTAGTACCAGAGTCAATCCACCAAGTATTATGATTAACATTGACCATATTAGATTCATAACAAACAAACGCATGAAAATTACCTTTCTTTTTGAGCCAAGCCTTAAACTTTATGCAGTCTTTCTTCATGTGTCCTTTCTTTTTACAGAAAAAACACGACGACTCCTTCTTAATAACTTGCTCAGCTGGAATCTTTCCCTTTCCTTTATCTTTAGGGTGAGCCTTATACTTCGTACTGGATGATGCTTTATCAGTAGAAGTAGTTAAATTCACCTTTTCACCTTCCTCCAATGATAACCTCCCCTCCTCTTGAACACACATGGTCAATAATTCATTGAGAGACCATTTATCCTTATGTGTATTGTAAGAGATCTTAAATGGGGCATATTGAGTTGGGAGAGAACATAAGATGAAATGCACTAAGAAAGTGTCAGACATAGTAACTTCCAATTCCTTAAGTTGGGCTGCAGTATCCCTCATGCGCATGATAAAATCACGCACTCCTTTAGTGACATTAAGTTTCAAAGATGTGAACTGCATTATTAAGGTGCTTGCCAAAGCCTTATCAGAAGTTTCGAACTGCTCATCTATAGCCTTAAGCAGGTCCCGGACTTTAGTATGCTTGTCGACTGAACCTCTGATACTAGCACACAGTTTAGTCTTAATGAACAACGTGCAAAGATAGTTGGATTTCACCCACTTTTCACGAAGGTCTACTTGATCTGGTGTGCTTTTTTCAGTTATTTCAGCCGGTTCATCATTCTGAATAGCATAATCAAAACGCAAGAACCCTAAATGTAGCAGAACTCTTTCTTTCCACACCTTAAAATTGTCACCAGTTAATTCAGGAACGTCAATTTTGACATCAAAAGAACCTCCAGGTAAATTTGCTGCAAATTTAAATATACACACTTAGTAACAAAAAATTGAGACTTAACTTTATCACAACTTACCAATGTAAATTATGCTCATATGAACCTAGTGACATAAACTTGCCTGTGGGCTAAAGTCTACTCAAATTAGATGCATAGAAATTTAGACTTTATGATGAAACTATTAAATCATATTCATTTCTTAACTCCTGTGGGTAGATTAAGAAACATAATTTAATATAACACCCTAATTAATTTATACAAATACAATAAGATTCCTGTGGGTAAGTCTAATCATATAACGTATAATTAATTACAATTAAATGTCTAATTTCCACATGTGATTTCGAATAAAATTTAAACAATTAAAGATGCTGTGGCTACTCTTTAATTAATAAATTTAAAATCACTTGACATTTAAAAAAAAAATCATTAACATTAATATATACAATTGACTTTATGTATATACGAAAACAATAATATAAAAGCTCAGCATTTGAATAACAAGATTTAACTCATCTTAAGGACTACTATCTTACCATATACTAGTAGTACTTTGTTATTAATAAACAATAGTAGTCACATGCAAACACCAAAAGCTAAAGAAAGAGGCGCAAACATTAACATGACTATTCCCTTTACTAAAATAATCATATGAGCAAAAGACCTCTAAAAAGAGACGAAAGATTGTACAAATATTATACCATCATTATATCTCATTACTTTAACTTTTCTGTGAAAACAAATAAAATTAAAGAAAGGAATTATCATGTCCCACCAAACTGTACGTGCGACAAAAACCATTGTTTGAGCAAAGGTGATACACCACTACACCATTATAGTCCATATATAAGGCTTTTAACCAATAGAAAAAAAAACAAATGTGACTAAAGGGAAATAATAAAAGCAAGGTCACAAGTTCCCAAAAGGCAAGGACACAAGTGACGTAAGAGAACTAAAAATAAGCTAAACTCACTATACCACTAGTGTTCTTATAAAACACGGATAGAGCTGAAACAGTTCCCCAAAAAGATGAAGATTCATCTTCAATCCCCGATAAATTTTGAAACCCAGAAAAAACAAACACAAATTTCCAGAAAAAATATTTCAGATCCGATTACCGGAATAAAAAAATAGACAGAAATAATCCAGTCGGAAAAACGAGATAAACAGATCGACTACAATAAGGATGAAAACTGAAGTCGGAAAACAACAAGCAAGACAGAGGCCATTAAGGCTCTGATACCAAATGTAAGTTATTTATTCTTAATTAGTATGTTTAATATTACTGAATAACATACAACTGATTAAATAAAGCGGAAGCGATAAATAGGATCGAAAATAAAACCTCCAGCCATTGCTAATCGGATTCCTGAACAGCTTTATCAACCCCAAAGTATTAATCTGATTTTCTGATTTCGGTTCCAAACCCTCACTGCTCACTTATTTAGATGGTGTAATTTTCTTAAGGGAGAGTAGATTTAGTGACCTATTAATCAGAATATGTATTCTCTTATATACTGCTCTTTCCATCAAAGAGCAGTGTTTGAACACAACACAAATTAAGGGAAGTGGTTTCCTAGATAGGAGAGAATTAAGGAGCAGTTTAGAGTCCATAGTTTAACTGTCTCTTTAATGGGACATATAATTAGGATTTGTTATAAGACTATTAATATTATTAATAATAATATCTAGTCAATTAATTATAAAAATCCAACACTTTGTACCCTAATTTTGTTCCTCAATTTGGGTATATTTATTGTTTTATTTCAATTAAAATTTCTGATATTTGAGTTTGAATTGCTAGTGTATTAGTTCCGCGAAAGTTTCCATTGCCCTTATGCTACCTCCGTCGATTTCCACCTCTATCAGATTAACATTCGCCAGACATCCGCTACTGATGCCATTTCAAGGTACGAATTCTAAATTCAATTCTATTATATTGTTGTATATTTTGTTTCATTTTGATTTATCTAATATTAAGGAGTAATATAAGTGTGTATCTAATATTAAGGAGTAATGTAAGTGTGTTTCTTTAACAATTTCAGGATGGTCTACAATAAACAGGTTAATATTGTTATTCTTAGGGTTAATCCAAATTTCGAATTGGGGTTTTTTGTTTTGTCTTAGTTTTCTTCGTTTTTCGTCGTCATTACAGCTCCCCCACCTAGTTTCTTTTGATTAATGTATGCTAGCTAAGTGCACAAATTAGGGTTTCTGATTCGAATTTTTCGAATTAGAGTTTCAGGGCCAATTCTTACTTCATTAGCGAATTGCACATCTGATCTCTTGTTATCGGTTTGGGACCTTAATGCATAAGTTGTAAATAATTGGGGTAAGATTGATTAAGTGTTCTCTTTTATCTTTTAAGTTACTATTTTCATCAGTTTTTATGCCAGTGATTGAGCTGAAAAATGAAACTCCAAGCCACTGTGTAGTGTCTATCAGTCTATGTATAGGGTAGTTGTATCACTGTATCTATCACTCTATGTATAACATTCTGCTGCTTGAGATATAACAGATCTAATTCTATACTCTCTTCATCTTTATTCTTTTTATCTTCTCTTTAAAATGGAGTACGATAATGGAGTGTTGTTGGGCATGGGTAATCCCCTCTTGGACATCTCTGCAATTGTTGATGAAGATTTCTTGAACAAGTTTTTATTGATTTGATTTGGTTATGGGTATGTAGGTACGATATTAAGCTGAACAATGCCATTCTGGCGGAGGACAAACATCTGACCATGTAAGTCAGTAGTTTGAAATCTGCAGTTTCTAACCTCCTTTGGCATGGTGGCTCCACTTATGATGCTTGGTTTAGCTGCGCCTCTAATCAGGTTGGCTTCATTAATCATTATATAGATTTCATTTGAAATATGTTAATTTAGCTACTTATTACTTATAACTGTACTTTGATAGGTGGCACAAGTTCTGTTAACACTCCCATACTCCTTCTCACAGCTAGGGTTAGTATTAGGGATATTATTTCAGTTGTTTTATGGGATTTTAGGAAGTTGGACTGCCTATCTCATTAGCATTCTCTACGTTGAGTATAGAACTAGGAAGGAACGTCAAAAGGTTGATGTCAGGAACCATGTCATTTAGGTATATATACTATTCTACTTACTAACATTTTATTCTCCCTCTTAACTCTTAGACTAACAGGTACGTACACTCTTGATCCATTCCATCCATATTGTTAATACAAGCCATTTGTATTTAAGATTGCATCAGTGGTTTGAGGTGCTAGATGGATTACTAGGAAAGCACTGGAGGAACGTTGGTTTGGCATTTAACTGCACCTTTCTTCTTTTTGGATCTGTCATTCAACTCATTGCTTGTGCAAGGTATCTACTCCTATCTAGTCTACCTACTTATCAAGTACGGAGTATAAATTAAGTAAGCCTATCTACCTAATCATCTACTCGTATGTACTACTACTACTACTTAATTAATTTGTTAATTAGTTGCATTGATAATAATAATAATTATACTCAAAGGTAATTAGTGTGTGGTTTGGTTTGGTTTGGACGCATATATGCAACAACATATATTATATAAATGATAATCTGGACAAGAGGACATGGACATACATCTTCGGTGCTGTGCCACCACTGTCTTTATTCCCTCATTTCACAGCTATAGAATATGGTCCTTCCTTGGCTTGCTCATGACTACCTACACTGCTTCCTATCTTACCATTGCCTCCATTTTTCATGGCCAGGTATACATATCTACTTACTCTACTTCTTCCCCATTTTAACTTTATTACTTACATACCACCACCATACATTTTCGTCTACCATTATAAGGCACCGCTGCACCGTGCTCTATATCTATCCTTACCTACACCAAGTCTTGCTTGTCACCCGTTTAGGACGCCACAAATAATAACCATGTAGGTAGATAAGACAAACCAATTTGCTACTCCCAATGCACTCTGTTTTTGTCTTATTTACCCCCACATGGGTAAATGTTGATACTTGACTCGTGTTTACGACAGATAAGTCCGTCACAAATGTGAATTTGTGCCTTACTTGTTACTTACTAATCATTTACAACCCGCATGCTTTCCCTGCCCTATCACTCCATTACCCATCTACTTTGCCAAAAGCAGTGCCAATACTTCTCACATACATCTCTGTTTATTTTTGGATAAAAATTAAACTTAGGTCATGTTCTTTCGGGCTTAATTTCAATTCATTTCCGTTTTAGTTACCTGTATTTCGTTAAGTTTTATCTACGTTCAATTAATTATGTTCCGTTAATTTTCACAAAATTAACTTTTAATTCAGCTAAGTTCACCTCAGCTCATTCCACTCAATTTAGTTCAAGTAAGCTCTACTTAATTTAATTCAATTCAGCCCGTTTTAATCGAAAAGAACAGGGCTTTATTCATACTTGAAACATCCTCTTTAATCTCTATGTGTATCCCTTATTTATAAATATTTTAATTATTTTAATTATTTAATTCTTCTCCATAACTGATACGAGTTTTCCACATGTTTTAGTCAAATACCTGGAAATTACCCAGAATTGCCTAATAATGTTCACTGAAGTACTCAGATTTGGCAACTAATAATGTAACTTGCTTTAATTTTTCAACATGTTTTAGTGTGCTCGTCAACCAGGCGATAGAGAGTGCGGGTACTACATTATGAGGTACATGCTGGAGACCGTCACTCGTTCTATTGCTACTGCAGCTATCGTTGAGGTAATATTATGCGACATCCTACGTGCTCGAATTTGAACTTCAGCTCGTGTAATAGTGTGGTGCGTACGTATTATAAACAACCCGTTATATGCATTATTGACAGGTTTAACTCCATATTCACAAGAAGAACTTGATGAGGTTCGGGACTTGTGGGCAAACTATTTTCTTTACCTCTAGCCGTAGCTATTAGTAATGTATGTAGTTTGATTTCGAAAACATTGTGCGTCTTCTGCACTTTAACAGTATATATATGTATTATTGTACGTATTATGACGAACGACCTTTGTTTGGTTCGTTCTTGAAACAATGTATGACGACGAACGACTTTTGTTGTCGTAATTAGTAATGAAAGGGCTCCGTTTTCGTACAATCCCGGATTTTGGCATTATATTGGCAACAGGAATTTTGATTCCAATTTTTTTTAAAACAAAACCACATTAAAGGACAGAGGTTGTAAAAAATCTGATGTATACTACCCAATAATAGACATGGGATTTTGTAAAAAACTGATGTATATAACAGCAATAGACATGAGATTTAAACGAAAGTCTGATGTAAAAATCAACAATAGACATAGGATTATTTTTAAGGAAAAACTGATGTAAATAACATTAATGGACATAGGATTTTTACATATTGGACATGGGATTTTACGAAAGTCCGTTGTCCATTATAAGCAATAGACATAGGATTTTTGAAACATCCGATGTCCATTATAGTAATGCACATCGGTTGTACAACCTATGTCTATTACAAACTAAAGGACATAACTGAACTCTACATCGGTTCAAAAACCTATGTCTATTAGTCAAAAAATCCTATGTAGTAAGCAACTTTTGTAGTAGTGACTCTCCCCCAAGCACAGCTGGTACGATGGGCTAGTTGGTTTTTCAGTGGAAGTTTGAGGTCAAACACATAAAAGGAAAAGATAACTTTCTTCCAGATTTCCTATCAAGAACTCAGCGTCAAATTTCACCAATCATTCCTGTGATTTATATGATCACCCTTGCACAACCAGAGGAAGAACAAATGAAGTCTTTGGTAAGTCATATGCCCTCAGATTTGCAAGAAAAACTTCTCCAAAGAGTTCTGAGAACCAAGGCCATTGAAACACTCCATCAACTCCTTATTCTGTATGTACATAAATATGGAATAAGCCAAGGCCATCTCCTTGGCTTGCCTTACCATTCCCCATATGGGCCATATCCATTACCTACTACTATCCACCTAGATCCAAGACATTACAAAAACTTTCCTCCCGTAGCTTACCTCCTGCTCTGCTATCTTGCTGAATTATATTCAATTGAAGTCTTCCTGGAGAAAGGCCCTCTACTACAGTACTTGGCAAAATGTCTCCTAACCAGAAGGAAACCACATTAAAAATTATTATATAAATGGCTTACACTGTTCCGAGATCCCACGTGGTGGCAAGAAAATATCCGGAGAAAAGAAGGTCATACGATGCTTATCACCTTCAGGACTACTACCTTCCAAATTCAAAAAGATGATGGCATTGAAATCAACCGATGGAATGACGCACAAACTGTGGTAGGATATGGACAGCCGTATATTATTAAAGATCACATTCCAGGTTTAAAGATATACATCAAAGAGAATATATCCAAAAGTGACGAAAATGACTCTGACAATAACAACAGCTCTATGTGATCACCGCCCTCTTTTGGAGACAGGGGGAATAAAGAAAAATACACCATGCCATGTCAAGTTAATAAAAATAAAGTAGAAAGTAGTTGTAAGATAGACATAAAATAAATAAGTGTAGTAGGATAGATAAGAATAGTAGGTGTAAAATAAATAGGGAGTAGTTTGCAACGTGTAGAACTAGAATTAAGTAGCATGAAATACTAGCTTATGTGTAAGATTATTACTAGGCCAAAATTAGGCAACATCTTAGATTGCAACGTGTATGATGAACTCTTGGCATGTATGCTTTTGGAGCACTATAAATAGAAGAGCTTGGTAGTAAACAAACCAAGTTAATTCACAACAAAACATACTTCTTTTATAATCTTCTATACTCTTTTTCTTAATATATTTTCTTCTACAACACTTTTCAATACTCTTGTTATTAATAATAAACATCCTTTAAAAATTATAGCTTCCTTCTTATAATAAACTTGATCCTAATAAACCTCCTTTGTGGTTGTACTCACTATGTGTCCGTAAACTTGGTATCTTTGTCATCCCTAAAACTGGTGTCGAGCGACTTGGTGAGGGTTTTGGTGTGCAGTACCAAATATTGAAGATTGAAGTGGGTGTCCCACTTTTCGTCATCTTCTTTTTCACTTTACTTCACTTCACTTGACCCTGGTTTTGTTGTTTTGACACTTTCTTTTTCGACCAACCATTTTCTTGTCTTCACCATATGAATATGGAGAGGTTCAACAAGCTACTAGTGCTCGACCATCAATCTCTAATCGACTATTGTTATCTATTTTCTACGGTGAAGTTTAGAATTCTAAAAAGGTTTATGGCCTTTTTCTCCTTATCGGTCTAAGAACAAAGACCAAGAGCATGAATTCTAAAGTTGTAAACAAATACGTATAGTCTCGGAGAAAACCTTCGTTCCAACATAATTTGATCCTCATAAACAATTGTTGACCTGATTTTAGATGAAAATTAGGATATCTAAAAGATGCGGGACTTGTGTAACCGGGTAAGTTACAAATAAATCCTAACGTTCACACGTGCAATTTAAACGCTTAATTACTTCACCAAAATACAAATAAAACTTAATAAAACCCGAAAATATACGGAACCTTTTCTACCACCACCGAAGTCATGACTCATGCTCTGCCATGACAAATGGAGAGTTGATACACAGATTGTTTTTTGTAAATTGTAACCTCAAAATGGCCACGTTCAAATATGCAACACAAAATAACGAAGAAACCTAAAATCATAAATCATGCATAAGAAAACCCCAAAATTTACATACACTCTTTAAACATAACATATGACATTGTGTAAAAAGTTTATGGCCAAATTCCAACTCAAACTATTTAAGCCGAAATTAGTCACTATTAGTTAAAGTTTAAGTCAATAAACTTTAAATAATTTATCATACAATCATTTCTTTGATAAATCGAAACAGCTTAAAAAGCTTTATTAATACTCAATTCACCCCCTCTTGAGTATTTCAGATTAATAGACTCTTCACTAATAATACGCATGGGTCCACATAAGTCAATGTGAACAAGCTCAAGGACACGTGAAGTGCTTACGATATTTTTGGATTTAAAAGAGTTTTTAATTTATTTTCCTTTGTCACAATCATCACAAAGTGATTTAAACTTAAAATTCATGTTAGGTATGTCACTAAGTAGGTCAAGTTTCTTGAGGTTATTAAGGGTTCTAGCATTAACATGACATAATCGTTTGTGCCAAAGTCATGGGTCATGTTTGTGAATACTCATGCATGATAAAGTTTGACCCGATAATGAACAAAGATTAGTCATGTACACATCTTTGACACGCTTACCCTCAAGAATTAACTCTTTTGTTTTTCCATCAAGAATTCTACAAACGCTAGCATGGAATTCAACGATATTACCTCGATCACATAATTGATAGATGTTAAGAAGATCGTGTTTCAAACCTTTGACATCTTAGAAATCATAATTTCAGATTTAACTCATATCACATATTAGTAAATTCTAGTTTAGTCATAAAATTAAAGTAGGAACTTATGCATGCAAATTAATCACAAGATAGAAACACCTTACATCAAGGTTTCAGTCTTAGGGCACGAAATTTGGTCACCTACCAACCAAATTTCGATCTTGAGCTTAAGTGATTAAGGGACGGAATCTAACTCCAAGTATAGGAGGACTCCTCTTGTAGCACCAAGATGAACTGTAAAACCCCTCGCGAAAGCGGAAATATAAACACATAAAAGTACCAAAATTGCAGCGGAATTAAAACTTTTTAGCAAACTAAACTAACATGCGAGAAGCTTTAAACTGAAACTGGAAACAGAACTGATATAAACAACAATAGATAAGTAGCAGTTCTAAGTAAGGAAATGAAATATATACACAGCCTGGGATGGAACATCCCTACAGGCACCAAAACGTAAACAACAAAAGTCTAAGAGTCTAGCTAAGCGTAAACGGGTAAGTCAACTGATGAATGGATCATCACTCGCTAGCTCTCCTGCAACCCCGATCTCCAACCCTGCATGTACCTACATACATGAAAACATGTACGCCACAATCAGTGGGGAGTGACTAGAGTTCTCCTAGCCACCTTTTGTGACAACACGTAACATATAAACAATACAGAACACTCCAACATATATCGACATGTGAAGCATAAACATCTCATTATCTTATCTCTTACTATCAAGCGATTACAGTGCACGGCTCTCAACCAACTTCATAAACAAATAGGAAGGAGAGCCGGTTTCCCTACTGGTTACCCAGTCGGGGGGTCTTTCAATCCAATTATTTATGAAACCGAACTAAGAGTCATCCAATGCCTTGGATGATTAAACCACAACTTAACAGATATACATTTGCTCATCATCAACCATGTCTATATCTGACACGTACCAACTCAAGGCAAACAGATAGAATCAGCAAGTAAAAGGTTCAGCGGTCAACTTAAGACATAACCTAATACCAAGTCGTTCAGCAGGTGAAAAGGTTCAGCGGTCAACTTAAGACATAACCTAAACACCAAATCATTCAGCAAGCAAGGACTCAGAGGCCAACTTAAGGCATGGACCTGCCAATCAGCAAGACACTAGACTCAGCGGCCAACTTAAGGCATAGACTAGCATCCAAAAGTAAAGGACTCAGAGGCCAGCTTAAGGCATGTCCCTTCACTACATCACAAGGTACTAAACTCAGAGGCCAGCTTAAGGCATGTTCTAGCACCAAACATCTGCACTCCGGGCAAGGTGTCAGTTCCTTAGCTATCCCGTTGTGCAGCTGCTCTACTCGTCAGACTCAGAGGCCAACTTAAGGCATGTTCTGACGCGATCACTATCACACATGTCTGAACTCAGAGGCCAGCTTAAGGCATGTTCCAGACACGACAAACATACACATATAGGGCTCAGAGGCCAGCTTAAGGCATATCCCCATATATGACAAACAACCCACGTATTAAGTTCAGAGGCCAGCTTAAGGCATAACTTAATACGCATCAATGCAATATCAACCAAAGTCTATAAACTAAACACTAGTTCTACTTTTCTTATCCTCTAATCAACACTTAATTGACCCCGAGAACTAAGTGAGGGAGAGCCGGTTTCCCTTTCGGTTACCCGACCGGGGGGTCTCTATCCTTACTCCGTTCTCGAACCCAATATGATGTTGCCCGTACACCGGGGACCTCAAATACATGTCAAAGGCATACAAAACGAGTTTCAATCAAAACCGATCAACCGTTTGAAAGTTACGATTAAATTTCCAAAAACTAAAAATGACTTACAGGGGTCCCCAGCCGGTCGGCAGGCAGCCGGTCGGCCGGCTGGTGATCCCTCAGCCTACATCTCTTTTCAAAACCGAGAAACACCAAGAAGGACTCCCAGCCGGTCGGCAGGCAGCCGGTCGGCCGGCTGGGAACCCATTCCCTAGCCTTTACTAAAAATTCGTATCCATCCCCATATGCACTCCCAGCCGGCTGGCAGGCGGCCGGTCTGCCGGCTGGGCTCCCATCTAACTATGGTTTACGCAAGAACGCACCATACAAGGAAAATGACCACCAGCCGGTCGGCAGGCAGCCGGTCGGCCGGCTGGAAGTCCCAAGGCCTGAATTCTAAAAATCTCGCAAAATACCCAAGTCGCTCTCCCAGCCGGTCGACCGGCGGCCGGTCGGTCGACCGGCTCAGAGAGCCTGTAACGCATTTTCGCAAAAACGCAACATATGAAAACTTTGATAATCGACACCATAATTCAAGCAAGACTACCATTAAAGGTTTCCCAACAATTTCAAACACCAAAAACCACTAATCTACCAGCACGTAAATCCCATAACAATCCGTGAGCAATTATACTAAGTATCCGTCTTAAAATTATGAAAAACTGAAAATCACATATAAACATGTTTCAACATCAAAGGGCATGAATTCCACACATAGGAACAATCCTAAACATGTTACTAAGTCCGTAAATCATCAAACTTAAACCAAATTCAGAAATCATAACAAGATCAACAACAAAAGTGCTAATATTCACAAATAGGCCGAGTTTCTCATTATCGTCACCTCTCAAGCTAATCCGGCTAAAGATCGTCTTCAACAACGTAGCTATCGGTCTCTGGATCCTCCAAGCCAACACCTACAAGCATAGAAACGGATTTTAAGCCCGTAAAACGAAATTAAGAGAAAACAGCCCGTTTTTCAAAGTCGACGAAATGAAAAACGAAAGTGACGGATGACTAGGAAATCGAACGAGGATTCCGAAAACGTACTTACTTTCGCGATTTGAAGGACGGATGATGGAGAATTTCACAAAAGAAGGAAAGGTTTATGGAGGTTTTAGGAGAAAAGGTGATTGCTGTGAAAATGAAATGTTGAGGATGATTATGTCGACATCTTATTTAAGTAGGGTACACAAGTGGTGTCCTTTCCGTATTAAAAGAACGGGTCGGATTATAAGAACGGTTATTTAAGTCGGATCTTTAAACAATGCCAAGTTTGTATTCGTCTTAAGGACTGGAGGTTCTTAAGACGGATCTTACTTATTAAATTAAAGTTTTTCGAAATAAATTACTAAATTATTATTTTTATTATTTAAAATAATTAAAAACGCTTAAATTAGATTTTACGAAAATACGGGATGTTACAATCACCCCATCTTCAAAAAGTTTCGTCCTCGAAACTCGAACGGATATAAATCTATATACTATACCTCAATCGAAAAGAGAAGGATGCGCGATACGCATCGAAGCCTCAGTCTCCCAAGTCTGCTCCTCAACATCACCGCAACGCCAAAGGATCTTCACTAGAGGCACCACCTTGCTCCTAAGGTTCCTATCCTGACGGTCAAGGATCTTCACTGGACGCTCCTCGAAAGCAAGACTCGGCTCCAAGTTCTCGATCTCTCTAGGCAAAACATGACTCGGGTCACTAACAAACTTACGGAGCTGGGAAACATGAAAAACGCTATGAACCTTGCCCAAACTAGGAGGCAAGTCCAATCGGTAAGCAGCAGCACCAATCCTCTTCACGATCTCAAAAGGTCCAATATACTTAGGGCTCAACTTGCCCTTAACTCCAAACCTCTTGACGCCCTTCATCGGAGAAACCCTCAAGAAGACTCGGTCACCCACCTCAAACTCTAAGGGTCTACGACGGACATCTGCATAGGACTTCTGCCGGTCCTGAGCGGCCTTCATCCTACCTCTGATAAACTGAACCTGATCGATAGTAACAGCTAACTGGTCCGGTCCTAGGTCACGAATATCACTAGCCTGATCCCAACAAATCGGGCTACGGCACTTCCTACCATAAAGAGCCTCGTACGGAGCCATACCAATGGAAGCATGATAACTGTTGTTGTAAGAAAACTCTACTAACGGCAAACACTGCTCCCAAGAACTCTGAAAATCAAGGGCACAGGCACGGAGCAAATCCTCTAATGTCTGTATGGTCCTCTCGGACTGACCATCGGTCGCGGCATGAAATGCGGTACTCATCAACAAACGGCTACCCATAGCCTCCTGCAAGGCCTTCCAGAACCTGGAACAAAACCTCGGATCACGATCTGAAACGATCTCCCTCGGGACACCATGATATCGGACTATCTCAGCAATATAAGCCCTGGCTAAACGGTCCATATCCCATGTCTCTCTGATCGGCACGAATCTGGCACACTTAGTTAGACGATCAACAATAACCCAAATCGCATCCTTGCCTCCAACTGTCTTAGGCAATGCTGTAACGAAGTCCATAGATATACACTCCCACTTCCACTGAGGAACGGGAAGCGGCTGTAACAAACCACCAGGTCTCCTATGCTCTATATTGACTTGTTGACAAGTCAAGCACCTACTAACATAATCCAAGATCTCCTTCTTCATACCAGGCCACCAAAACATAAGCCTCAAATCCTTGTGCATCTTCTCTCCTCCTGGATGAACGGAATACGGTGACAAATGAGCCTCATCAAGAACCTTCTTCCTCAAATCTGGCACATCTGGAACATACATCCTACCACGGAACCTAAGGAAACCATCAGCATCAATCACCAACTCAGGTGCAACACCACTCGAAATCTTAGCCTCAAACTTCTTGAAATCGGCATCTGAAGGCAAATTCCGGCGAATCTCCCAATATAAAGACGGCTCGGCAGTCATAGCAGCTAACCAATCAAAACCACTACCCACCATCTCTAATCTCAGCTTCCGGAACTCGGAACACAACTCATCGGGCAATACTCTCATGGCACTCATCGAATGAGAAGTCTTGCGGCTAAGCGCATCTGCCACTACATTGGCTTTTCCCTCATGATACAACAACTCGATGTCGTAATCTTTCACCAACTCTAGCCAACGTCTCTATCTCATGTTAAGGTCTTTCTGAGTGAAAATGTACTTAAGACTCTTGTGATCTGTGAAAATACGGCAATGGGATCCAATCAGGTAATGAAGCCACATCTTCAAAGCATGAACAACTGCGGCCAACTCCAAATCATGTGTCGGATAGTTCACCTCATGAACTCTCAACTGTCTAGATGAATAAGCTATCACCTTACCACTCTGCATCAGTACGCATCCAAGCCCTAACATCGAAGCATCACAATACACATCAAAATCCACTCCGATCTCTGGCAAAGCTAACACGGGGGCGGAAGTCAATCTGGTCTTCAACTCCTGGAAAGAACTCTCACACTTGTCGGTCCACACAAATTTGGCTTCTTTCTTCAGTAACTGAGTCATCGGGCGAGCCAATCTCGAGAAATCCTCAACAAATCTACGATAATAACCAGCCAAACCCAAAAAGCTACGGATCTCTCTAACATCCTTGGGACTCTCCCAATCAACTACAGCCTCTATCTTTGCGGGATCTACCATCACACCCTCGCTGGATATCACATGTCCTAAAAAGGCAACCTTCGAGAGCCAAAATTCACACTTCGAAAACTTTGCGAACCATTTCTGTCTGCGCAGAATCCCTAGAATCAATCGAAGATGCTCAGCATGTTCCTCATCGGTCTTCGAATATATCAAGATGTCATCAATGAAAACCACAACGCAGGTGTCAAGATACTCACTGAAAGTACGGTTCATCTGATCCATAAAAATAGCCGGTGCATTAGTCAACCCAAATGGCATAACTACAAACTCAAAATGCCCATATCTGGTACGAAAAGCAGTCTTCGCAATATCAGCCTCTCTCACTGGAATCTGATGATAACCCGATCGAAGATCAATCTTGGAGAACCTAGCAGCACCTCTCAACTGATCAAACAAGTCATCTATCCTAGGCAAAGGATATCTGTTCTTCACGGTCACTCGGTTCAACTCTCTGTAGTCGATGCACAATCTCATGGAACCATCTTTCTTCTTAACGAACAAAACGGGAGCACCCCACGGAGAAGCACTAGGTCTAATGAAACCCTTCTCGATCATCTCTTCCAATTGCTGCTTCAACTCTTTCAACTCTGGCGGAGCCATACGGTAAGGAGCCTTAGAAATCGGTCCGGTACCTGGAACAAGCTCAATAGTAAACTCCACATATCTCTCTGGCGGTATCCCTGGCAAGTCATCTGGGAACACATCTGGATACTCACGAACAATGGCTACATCTTCAAGCTTCGGTAGCGATGGTGTAGCAGCTGTAACAACACACAGGAAGGCTTGGCAACCCTTCCTAAGAAGATGAGAAGCTTTCATCGAAGAGATAACACGAACACCCCTTTGAGGGCGAGTTCCCCTATAGGAAACACGAACTCCTGAAGAACTTCTCAAGCAGATTTTCTGGTCGCGACACTCGAAGCGAGCATGGTATCGCGATAACCAATCCATACCGAGGATAATGTCAAACTCCTCGAGAGGAAATCTCAGTAAGTCCGCTGGAAATGTGGCTTGACCAATAATAATAGGAACATCCCTATGGGACGAAGAGCATGAAAACACGTCTCCAGAAGGTAAGGAAATAGAAGTCTCCTCAACCAATGAAGACTCAAGAGCTAGACGATCGGCGAACTGAGTTGATATAAATGATAAAGAAGCTCCGGTATCGAATAAAATAAGGCACTCAGCGCCAAGAACAGAAAAGATACCAGCAACAATATCTGGATGAGCCTCTGCCTCAGCCCTAGTCATCACAAAGATCTTCCCTTTCGGCTTTCCTCCCTTAGTTGCTGCAGCAGCAGTGGCAGCCTTGCCAAGTGCAGTGTTCCTCTCAGGACACTCATAAGACTTGTGCCCAAATCCATTGCAAGTATAGCACTTGAAAGCATTCTTGAAACAATCAAAACCCGGATGAGAAGGTTTACCACAACGGTGGCAAACACTAGGAGATGTGTCGGTGTGAACAAAGGTCTTAGCAACCGGAGCAGAGAACCTCTCAAAACGCTTCTTCTGAGAAGAAGGCGAAGAAGTAGAAGGAACAAATGGTCTCTTCCCCTGGTACACGGATCTCTGGTGAGGAGTCACACTAGAAGTAGCGGCACGAGTCTCAGCATCAATGGCACGAATAGAACTCTCGGCCCAAATAGCATCGTCATACACCTCCACAAAAGAAGTAGAGTCACGACGAACCATACTCTCAATCCTCGGCCCTAGCTTCCCTCGGTAGAAATACACTCTCTCAGCCTCATCACGAACAAATCTCGATGCAAAGTGAGCTAACTGGTTGAACTTGTCAGTAAACTCCTGAACGGTCATCTTGCCTTGCTTCAAATCCATAAATTCTTTCAACCTCTGCGATCTCAACTCCTTGGGGTAAAACCTCACCTCGAGCCTGTCTTTGAAAGCCTCCCAATCGAACATCGGGTCAAGAACAGCGGTAGGTCCAGCCAACGCCCACCAACGGTCAGCCTCCAATGTCAGGAAGTGAGCGGCTAAACGCACTCTATCCTCCCTAACGACTGAGTACAAGGTGAAGCTCTTTTCCATCTCTCTGAACCACTCTGTGAGGGCTACTGGGTCAGCCTCGCCTCCGTAGGTCCTAACATGGCTTCGGGACATCTGAGAGGCAATCCAGGAAAAGCTACCCGGACGATTAGTTTCGCCACCCGGCGGTGGAGGAGGTGGAACATTCTCTGCTTGCTGTCTCTGAGTTTCAAGCAAATGCTGAATTGCTTGGAGTACGATGTTATCAGCAGCTCTAGGTCTCACCATCCTTCAAAAGAGAAAACAAGGATTAGCTTAGCAATTAGCAATCACAAATAGACTACAAAATAAGTCCTTAGATCTACCCATCTCTCATTCATTATTTGTTTACTTGGTCAAGTTAAGGTTGGGGGTCACATGAGTGCGTCGGGAGCAATAATGCTCTGATACCAACTGTAAAACCCCTCGCGAAAGCGGAAATATAAACACATAAAAGTACCAAAATTGCAGCGGAATTAAAACTTTTTAGCAAACTAAACTAACATGCGAGAAGCTTTAAACTGAAACTGGAAACAGAACTGATATAAACAACAATAGATAAGTAGCAGTTCTAAGTAAGGAAATGAAATATATACACAGCCTGGGATGGAACATCCCTACAGGCACCAAAACGTAAACAACAAAAGTCTAAGAGTCTAGCTAAGCGTAAACGGGTAAGTCAACTGATGAATGGATCATCACTCGCTAGCTCTCCTGCAACCCCGATCTCCAACCCTGCATGTACCTACATACATGAAAACATGTACGCCACAATCAGTGGGGAGTGACTAGAGTTCTCCTAGCCACCTTTTGTGACAACACGTAACATATAAACAATACAGAACACTCCAACATATATCGACATGTGAAGCATAAACATCTCATTATCTTATCACTTACTATCAAGCGATTACAGTGCACGGCTCTCAACCAACTTCATAAACAAATAGGAAGGAGAGCCGGTTTCCCTACTGGTTACCCAGTCGGGGGGTCTTTCAATCAAATTATTTATGAAACCGAACTAAGAGTCATCCAATGCCTTGGATGATTAAACCACAACTTAACAGATATACATTTACTCATCATCAACCATGTCTATATCTGACACGTACCAACTCAAGGCAAACAGATAGAATCAGCAAGTAAAAGGTTCAGCGGTCAACTTAAGACATAACCTAATACCAAGTCGTTCAGCAGGTGAAAAGGTTCAGCGGTCAGCTTAAGACATAACCTAAACACCAAATCATTCAGCAAGCAAGGACTCAGAGGCCAACTTAAGGCATGGACCTGCCAATCAGCAAGACACTAGACTCAGCGGCCAACTTAAGGCATAGACTAGCATCCAAAAGTAAAGGACTCAGAGGCCAGCTTAAGGCATGTCCCTTCACTACATCACAAGGTACTAAACTCATAGGCCAGCTTAAGGCATGTTCTAGCACCAAACATCTGCACTCCGGGCAAGGTGTCAGTTCCTTAGCTATCCCGTTGTGCAGCTGCTCTACTCGTCAGACTCAGAGGCCAACTTATGGCATGTTCTGACGCGATCACTATCACACATGTCTGAACTCAGAGGCCAGCTTAAGGCATGTTCCAGACACGACAAACATACACATATAGGGCTCAGAGGCCAGCTTAAGGCATATCCCCATATATGACAAACAACCCACGTATTAAGTTCAGAGGCCAGCTTAAGGCATAACTTAATACGCATCAATGCAATATCAACCAAAGTCTATGAACTAAACACTAGTTCTACTTTTCTTATCCTCTAATCAACACTTAATTGACCCCGAGAACTAAGTGAGGGAGAGCCGGTTTCCCTTTCGGTTACCCGACCGGGGGGTCTCTATCCTTACTCCGTTCTCGAACCCAATATGATGTTGCCCGTACACCGGGGACCTCAAATACATGTCAAAGGCATACAAAACGAGTTTCAATCAAAACCGATCAACCGTTTGAAAGTTACGATTAAATTTCCAAAAACTAAAAATGACTTACAGGGGTCCCCAGCCGGTCGGCAGGCAGTCGGTCGGCCGGCTGGTGATCCCTCAGCCTACATCTCTTTTCAAAACCGAGAAACACCAAGAAGGACTCCCAGCCGGTCGGCAGGCAGCCGGTCGGCCGGCTGGGAACCCCATTCCCTAGCCTTTACTAAAAATTCGTATCCATCCCCATATGCACTCCCAGCCGGCTGGCAGGCGGCCGGTCTGCCGGCTGGGCTCCCATCTAACTATGGTTTACGCAAGAACGCACCATACAAGGAAAATGACCACCAGCCGGTCGGCAGGCAGCCGGTCGGCCGGCTGGCAGTCCCAAGGCCTGAATTCTAAAAATCTCGCAAAATACCCAAGTCGCTCTCCCAGCCGGTCGACCGGCGGCCGGTCGGTCGACCGGCTCAGAGAGCCTGTAACGCATTTTCGCAAAAACGCAACATATGAAAACTTTGATAATCGACACCATAATTCAAGCAAGACTACCATTAAAGGTTTCCCAACAATTTCAAACACCAAAAACCACTAATCTACCAGCACGTAAATCCCATAACAATCCTTGAGCAATTATACTAAGTATCCGTCTTAAAATTATGAAAAACTGAAAATCACATATAAACATGTTTCAACATCAAAGGGCATGAATTCCACACATAGGAACAATCCTAAACATGTTACTAAGTCCGTAAATCATCAAACTTAAACCAAATTCAGAAATCATAACAAGATCAACAACAAAAGTGCTAATATTCACAAATAGGCCGAGTTTCTCATTATCGTCACCTCTCAAGCTAATCCGGCTAAAGATCGTCTTCAACAACGTAGCTATCGGTCTCTGGATCCTCCAAGCCAACACCTACAAGCATAGAAACGGATTTTAAGCCCGTAAAACGAAATTAAGAGAAAACAGCCCGTTTTTCAAAGTCGACGAAATGAAAAACGAAAGTGACGGATGACTAGGAAATCGAACGAGGATTCCGAAAACGTACTTACTTTCGCGATTTGAAGGACGGATGATGGAGAATTTCACAAAAGAAGGAAAGGTTTATGGAGGTTTTAGGAGAAAAGGTGATTGCTGTGAAAATGAAATGTTGAGGATGATTATGTCGACATCTTATTTAAGTAGGGTACACAAGTGGTGTCCTTTCCGTATTAAAAGAACGGGTCGGATTATAAGAACGGTTATTTAAGTCGGATCTTTAAACAATGCCAAGTTTGTATTCGTCTTAAGGACTGGAGGTTCTTAAGACGGATCTTACTTATTAAATTAAAGTCTTTCGAAATAAATTACTAAATTATTATTTTTATTATTTAAAATAATTAAAAACGCTTAAATTAGATTTTACGAAAATACGGGATGTTACATGAACCTTAATCAAAACTACTAATAACATATACTAATATATTAAAGTAGTAAACCTTAAAATAATATTACTATTATACTACACTAGTATATATATTGATGTAATATTATAAAAATGAACTTCTAAAATTTCTAGAGAGAAGTTTTAGATGTAAGTGAAATTTTATTTTTAAAATGACAAAGTGTGTATGATAAGAAATGTGATCAACTCTTTTTAAAGAGAGGAAACCTTCCTCTTCTTTTCCTTGGCCAGTCACATGCAAATGGAAGAGTTCCCTTCTTTTTTCTATTTTCCATATCATAGGTAGACAATAAGTAGTCTTCAAGTAATCATTTTGCCCAATTTAAAATTAGACTAAAATAAAAAAAACTCACAACTACCTACAATAGCCCCTAATACATGGTTCCCATTTTGTAAAATGTGTTCCATTTTACACTTAACATTTTGTCATTTGTAATGTGTCACAAGTGTGACATATCACATGATAAATGACTATTAGTAATTTATAAATGTGTATTTAAACAATTTAAATACAATTTCTTATCATATAAATAATACGTAACATTTAAGTACCAATTACCAATTTTATGTGTAAAAAGTGTCATTTCATTTTCGTCAATATGATCTACAATTCAATTGCAATCGCAACTAACCGATAACTCTTATCTATAAAATTACGATAACATTTATCGACTTTAATAAAATAACTATTTATTTTATCGAAATCTAATCTTACATAATCTCAATGATTAGGACATCATCCTTTAGGTGCGACCTCAAGGGATCGACTGATCATCACCATGACATGACAATAATGTCAAACTTTAGAAATCCAATCATTACTGATAAATGTTGATCAATCGACTTATAATTTATCACTTTCCGTATTCAACATATATAAATATGTATGAGATTTAATGATTATAATAAATTATGTGATCGCACTATTGTTGACGACACTTACTCGAACAATATCCCACTTGTCCAATACACGTGTGCGTCACCTATTCTCTTGTCCTATTACAATTTCTTACTCAATGCAAGACATCATCACAGGTCGTACTTACAAGTGATCATTTCTAGAGTGGTTTTTCTCGATCTGGAAATATAACTGTTTTGACCGGAATTATCTACCATAGATACCTTCCGAGCGTGGCCACGCATTTCCAATTAACTGCTCCTCGAGTGGCCTTGAGATTTTGGTCAACCCTGACAAGGGGTGGACAATTCCCAATCGCCTCATTCCCTTCAGCTAGCCACGACTCATCATAACCCAAAATATGCCTTTATAAACCCCATTTATGAAGGTGTTAGGACATAAATCAAAGTTACTATGAAACTATGCCACCTTAGGCGAATAGTCATTAATCAAATAATCGACTCATTCAGAATACGTACGGTAGTAGCTCCTGTCACGACCAGACTATTTATATGAATAAAATTCCCAGAGCTCTATAAAAGCAGTCACTTGTCCGACAGAGTGTTCCAAACCGTCTGCCAGTGTGATCGACTAGTCATCCCGCATGACTCTATGGCACTTGAACTTGCCATCAATCACATCACACTCTAGCTACTTTGAGTCGTCCCCTCATGGTAATAACTATGGATGATTACAACGTCAATTATAGTTCACTTTATTGAGGTTTAAACTTGTCTCTACAACCCATTTGAATATGACAGAGTAATAGAAAGAGTTATTGATAACTCAAACGATAAGTGCAATTATCACATCTAAGTAGTCAATACCATATTACTACTTATTGTCCATAATCTTAAGTGTAACACCCCGCTATTTTCCGTCTTACAATTTTTAAAGATTTTACTTTAATTTCGAGAATAAATTATATTTCATGAAATTATGTAAACATATTTAATAATATGAATATTTCATTTTTAAGCATATTAGTTCAAACGATATTTCGAGTTTCATAATTCTTAAGTTTCGGCTTTGATTTTTGAAAATGACAGGTATGACAGATATTTTCGTAAATTGTAATCAGTTTGTATAATTTATTCTATCTTGAGTCATAATAGTCTTAAGATATCATTTTCGTCTTAATTAGCCAAATCCGACCATTCCGACTCATTAAATGAATTCCGAGTCATTTCCGACTCAAATCTCCCTTATACTCCGTATGTTGTGTTTTCCTCACAACACTCATCACTTCTTCATCCCCTTCAAAACAAAGAAATCCCCCAAATTCCCATTGTTGGTGATTCTTCAAGAACACAAATCCGGCCACAACTCATTCGTTTCTTGCTCAAATTTTGTGTACGTTATATGTACATTCTCCTCTTCTTATTCTCCTTCTTTTCATGTAAACAAAAGCTAGTCTCATTGAGTTTTCTGAAAACCCGTTTTTCTAGGATTTCGTTTTTGGTTTGATTTCTCGAAGATTGTGAGCAAGGATGGATACTTGGACTTCATTGACGAGTTTCCTTCAAGATTTGAAGAGCTTTAAAGGTAACTTTGAGAGTTTACTCGACTTTAAGTCAAAAATTGATTGTGTGGTTTAATTTCTGAAATTATGTTGTATTTTGTGGTTTAGTTCATTATTCAATTGATTGAGATGAATTTCATGTTGATTGGTAACAATGAATAAGGATTTTGGCTGTGGTTAATAGGTAAATTAGTATCTATCATATGCTTAGTTCATTCATAGCGATATTGTGATTTCCGATTGAATTAACCCATGTTAAAGATTGTTAATCTTGCTTACCGTTGTTTGGTTACGTTAAACATTGGTATATATGCGTGATTGATGGGATGTTATGCTGCCTCTAACGCGTCAATTACATATGCTAATCGTAGTGAGTAACAGCGGGGCTGAGAACCGATGCTGCCGCGCGCTGCCTAGCTGCTGCCCGTGAGAACCGCAGGCTGCGGCCAGCCACGCAGGCCTACGGCCTGACCATGCGCAGGCTGCGACCAGCCTTTGCAGCCTGCATTTTTGGTTGTGTTTGTCGTGGCTTGCGGGCTGTTTTGGGGCTGTTTTGGCTATTGTTTTACCGCTTGTTCGGACATTGCTTGACTATGTTAAATGTTTATAAGACTTGTGTTAAGAAGTGTATAATATATAATGTATGATTCTTGACTCGAATTCCGTCCATCTTTTATCGTTTAAATCACATGTTTACGACATAAGACTTGTCATATAATTTCAGTTTATTGTATTTCCGAATGAAATGTAAACTTGTAGAATGAGACTTGTCAAATGAATTCTCCTTATTTATTGCTCATGTGAGTTGTATACTTGGGTGATTCTGTTATTATTGTGTGAGTAAATGCCTAAGCCGTTTTCAGAAGCTAAGTTGAGGAGGAAGACCCCTCGACCGGCAACCGGAAGGGAAACCGGCTCCCGTACGTTACAAAATAACTTCTAGAAACTAGCTTATGCGTTGTCTTGTTTGGATTGTGGCTCATGTATATTAAATGTAACACCCCCATAATCCTCTTTATTTGTAAATAGGGTTCTCAAGTAAAAATTCGGATCATGGTTGTGTCACAATTTAACCAAATATGGCAGTAGTACCTAGACATGAAATAAAATAGGTAATTGTCTAATTCAATTTAAAATCCAAAGGATAAAATCCGATTACAACCAAATTTAAAGTTTGCGGAAGCGAAAATAAAGTTCAACGATCGAAAAGAAAGACAAAAGTCTTTAAACATTTGTCTTTGATTGAAACTATTAAGCGCGCTCTCATGTGCATCCCACGACTAATTACCACGAGTACCTGTCACACGATCTGCTCACACAGTTTGTGATCACCGCAGGTCCAAGCAAGGACAAAACAAATAAAAGGGTCAACAATAATGTTGAGTAAGGTAAACAATCCGCATAAAGAATAAACGAAATATGAAATCATAACTTAAAAGACATTTTAAAATAATGCGTAACAAAAGTGTTTCGAAAGATTGAAAACAGAGTATCAGAATTGCCACTGTTAATTGAAGGGGAACAAATAATTTCAAATAATTACGAACAACATAAGTGTTCCAAAATATTCAAATCCATATCCAACCTTTCAAGATAATTCCAAATTAAAGAAAACATTTCTTTCCAACAATTTCCAGCGTCGGTATATATTTGGATAGAGGTCGTATGAAGAAGATCCACTCGCCCTAAACCGGATAAGACGAGGTTCACCAAATCATGTACTAAATTGTCCTAGAATCCCGAGTGTGCACATCCCTCTAAGGGCCAACCCCAAAGAGGAAGATAAGAGGACGGGGTCTCGATCAACTAACCCCCATCAGAAGCTCTGTATAGGAAGTCCCTTATTATGGAACAACCTACCCTTCTACCAAAACCGTTTCAAACCATGAGAATCCATTTCCAAATAACCAAGATATTTCCTTCAAATTTGATAACTCATCATAAGCTTGTAGAAAAGCAAAACGGTTTTGGTTCCCAAAACTTTTAAAATCATAAAACACTTCTTTTCCATATTAAACACAATCCTGTTTCAAGAGATCAAAACAAACCAATCTTTGTCCATGATCATTTTGTAAAATAAATTCAACCAATATAAATAATTCAATATAACCAGAAGTCTTAAGGTTGTAACAAATCGCAACGGTTTAATAAGAGTGTACGGATAAGCGTTTCCCTTACCTTGCGAGCGGTTAATGGTTAGAGAGCCTCTTCTACGAATCCCGACTCTACAATATATATATTTAAAATTATAGTTACTTATATGTTCGATCATTACTTAGCTACTTGTCATAAATTATGCAACATCTTCTAATCTTCTCGGTTTTACAGATTTGAAGCAGAAACTTTAAATTGACATATCTCCTTCGTTACTAAACATTCTAAGGTGAGACCATTGGGGTTTGATTCCTTAGTGAGTCCTATTACTTTATTGTCTTGATGGTCAGAATCTAAAAACGTCTTTAAAGGGTCCAAATTTACAGTTTAATAAAGTTGGTCCAAAGATGAGTCTTAAAAAGTTATGGGGTAGTAAATGTTCTTAACATGTCGAAACTCGTCGAAACGAAAGCCTAATAAACTTTACATTCATTAAAATTTAACATGGTGAAAAGATGGGTCACTGATTTTTTTTAGAAGTATAAATTAATAACCCTTTTATGGAGATTGTAAGTTTTTAACCAGTAAAACTAATTAAAATATTTTAACGTTTTTCCAGATTACAACACTTGTAAAAATCATAATAAATTCAAAACATCATATTTTCATCTTTATTGGATTCCATTATGAGTCTACAAAATATTGTTAGCCGTGCATGTTGTCTCAAAAAAGGGTTTATCAGATCAAAAATCTCGTTTTAATAACAGTGGTCAGAAACTGAGTCATAAAATGTTTTACATCATAAATCCTTCTTAAATAAACGAAACAGGTTGATTCCAAGTCCCATTATTATCTATATTCATTTAGTTTAACATATTAAAAGTTTAGAGACTGATTAATTTTGTAGATATGGTTTTATGACTCCTTAAGTGAGATCTAGTGTTTCGGCTAGACAGAAAACATGCTGTAGTATTTGATTTTTCATTTACATATGGTGCATGCAAATGTTACGAATTTTAGTGAGCATACTCAAGATGACAAATACAACATCATATATTTTTTCATCTGAAAATATCGATTTTAACTCGTGATTACAGACCTACCACATGCATGCTACGTTTTTGACAAAAATAACGGTTTTTACTAGGTTTAATCATTTGCATGCATGAGTAAAAATTGTTTGAGTGGTGTTATATGATTTAAGAATATGTGAATACGTGTTTATATGATGATGAATCAGAATAAAAATAGTTTTCATAGGCTTACTAAGTGAAGACTTCATGCTATGAAACGTCTCCCTCCTTAGCTTTCTCTTCTTCTTCATGATTTCTCTCTATCTTTCTCTCTATATTTTTTTTTGTGTGTGAATGAAATCTGATGGGAGAATGGAAATGGCGTGGGAAATGGGGTACAAAGTGGAAGAGGTCTCCTCATACACATGCCAAATGTCCTCATGCACATGCCAAATGCCCTCTTCATGCATAGGCCAAATGTCTAGGCATGCATTGGTCCACATGTCTAGACATGCATTTGTCCATTTGTCTAGACATGCATTGGTCTATTTGTCTAGAGTGTACGACTAACGATTATGTGACGTAAAACGATGCATGCGACGGTTTTACGTGTCTCTATTAGCGTTACCTGTTCTGTCAATAAATTTCCCATTTTATTTTATTGACGGATTTTACGGGTATTATATTAAATGAGTTAGTTGACAGTTATGTTAGCTTAAATTGTAATTTGTTAACGGTTATGTTAGCTTAAGTTGTAATTTGATAACGGTTATGTTATCTTAAGTTAATGCGGGTAACGGTTATGTTGCCTTGCTTGTGTTTGGATGACGATTATGTCATTCTAAATTGTGTTGGTAACGGGTATGTTGTCTTGTTTGTGAATAGATAGCGGTGATACGATTTGTGTATCATTGTAATGAACTAACGCCACCCATGTTATGAGATTTTTCTAAGCTATGTTCGGGATTGGTCAGAGGCCGTGCTCATGCGCTCCCGTAGTTGGAGGTCGTGCTATATGCGCTCCGGTCCCCGTGTTCGGTGTAGGTTAGTACATCGAGAGGTTTGGTCAGGTCTTAGGCATATAGTCAGCGGTTATGCGCTATACATAGTGTAGGAAATCAAATTTCCAGAAATTTAAATCATATCTTATATGATGTAATTTAATTTAAATCATAAAAATTAAATTAAAGATCTTATGCATGCAAGCAAAATTTCGAAACCTTACATCGAGGAATCATCACAATAGGGCACGGTTTTGGTCACCTACCAAGACCGATCTTGAGCTTAAAAATGAAAGGATGATTTCCTAAAGCTTCAAGTAGAGAAGTTCTCCTTTGATTGCACCCAAGATGCACCCGAAAAACAAATACTAATAATCTTATTACGTAGTAGTAAACCCTAATTAATATTACTATTTTCTACCCTAGAAAATATTAGTGTAATATTATGAAAGAGAGAAAATGAATTATGAGAGATTTTAAGATGAATATGACCAACTTATAAAAATGACGAAGTGTATATTTGTGTAGTGTGCACTACACTATATAAAAAAGAAAAACTATTTCTCTTCTCTAGTGGTGGCCGGCTCTTACACAAAAATGGGGAAGAGTAAAAATGCTTTTTTTCTTTTCTAAGTGTTTAGCCTTCATCATTAGCTCAAGTCTAATTTTTAGGGTTATCATTATTTATCTTATTCTTAATAAGATAAATAATCATACCCATAACCACTACCATACACCATCGTCCATCACACTACATCCCCATATTAAAATGTGTTCCATTTTACATTTTATAATTTGTCTTTTGTAGTGTGTCACAATTGTGACATATCACATGGAATATGACAATTAGTAATTATTAATGTGTATTTAAACAATTTAAATACAAATTCTTATTTCATAAATAATACTTAACATTTAAGTACCAATTACTAATTTAACGTATAAAACGTGTCATTTCATTTTCGTCAATGTGATCTACAACTTAATTGCAATCACGACTAACCGATAATCCTTACCGATAAAATACGATAATATTTATCGAATATAATAAAATAATTACTTATTTTCGAAATCGAATCTCATATAATCACATTATCATGAGACAAAAACCTCTCATTAATCTCGTTCATATTAAGGCATTAATCAATTCATATCGTATACAAATTATTAATCTCAATGATTCGAGTAACATCCTTTAGGTGTGACCTTAAGGGATCCACTGATCACCACCATCATATGACGATAATGTCAAACTATTTAAAGCCAATCATTACCGGTAAATGACGATCAATTGACTTTATAGACTATCATCCCTTCCGTATTCAACATATGTAAATATGTATGAGATTTTGTGATTATCAATAAAATCACGTGATCGCACTATTGTCGAGGACACTTATCCCAACACTAATCATTCGAGATAGATCCTATCTACTCGATAAACATTTTATCATTGAGATTGTAGCTATAAATTTCTCCCACTCTATCTGTCAAATAAGTACACTATTTATTTGTAGAGTAGCTTTTAGCCAAAAGAGATGATTATGAAAGAGGATGATATATCACTTAAAATTAGTGACGAACGAGAGATAAGATGAAAAAATTCGAACTTAAACTTAATGGGTTTATTGGTTAGTTAATGTCCCCTAATTATTACTCAATGTCCATAATCTGTGTATTAACTCTCCATTCATCATATAAGAATAATATCTTTATTATTCTCAAAATCTAGGGTTTATTAAAACCTATATAATCTACTTGTTTCTATATAAGAAGAATTAAAATGAAGCTACAACATACGTCTTTCACGCATAACTAGAAGTCTTTTACGAAAATCATTTTACAGTTTTATACTTCATATTTTTGTAAGCTCTTTAATTTTTGAAAAGTCGTGTGCTTTAATCGTGTTGGTTATTCTTATATCGTTATAAGACTATAATGCATAATTAGTTTCCTAATTCGTTCAAATTGTGAACACGAATGTACAATTAAAATATTTTCTTATTACCGTAAGATAGATTGAGTATTTCACGTACGATACTCGTAGTGCATCAAATATTTAACGGTATTTGATTGGTAGAGTATTTAGCAGTACTTGAAAGTGAAAGTATTTCACGGTACTTGTTGAGTAACAACTATACGTGAACTTGGGTTGTGGGATGACAAATTTAGAACAAAATATCATAATAGAAAGTGAACTTGGGTTGAAAAACAAGTCACCTAATCCAAAATATAAACTTTATCTTATGAAAATAATTTCCAAGTCTTACAAGGAAATAAAAAGTTCTAAAATCAACACACAATTTGAAAAAAAGCAAAACAAAATGAGATCAAGCTCCCAACATAGATTATCCTTCTAAGGTGAGAGCACTTATTAGAGTAAAGAAAGGAAATCAATTGTATTTTGATGAAATTAAAAGCTTACAAAGATAGTCTTATTTATACTAATAAGACTCTAACTCCTTCAACTAAAAATAGGGAACTAATCACACATTATTAGCCACTAGCCTATAACTTAGGAACAACCTACTCAACTTATTTGACTCCTAATATTACTCAACTACTTTGACCATGACTACAATTTTAGCACATGATCCTAATAATCAAACTAACTTTGAATTAGTTTTCAACATTCCCCCTTAATTCAAAGTCACTAACACCCAACTCAGGCATAAAAAACTGATGCTTGGCTTGCGGAAGCGATTTTGTGAAAACATCAGCAATTTGCTCATTTGTACCACAAAACTTCAGTACAATTTTTTCATCAGCTACAAGCTTGCGTATGAAATGATATTGGATGTCAATATGCTTTTTTCTTCCATGAAATGCCGGATTTTTCGCCATAGCAATAGCGGACTGATTATCACAATATATCACAGTAGCTTCATTTTGTTGAACATTGAAATCAGCTAATAATTTCAGCAGCCATAAAGCTTGTCGACTTGCTGAACTTGCGGCAGTATACTCTGCTTCGGAAGACGATAATGCAATCGTCTCTTGCTTCTTTGAACTCCAAGTGATAGCACCAGACCCAAGGCTAAAAACATGACCGGAAGTACTTTTCTGATCATCCAAACAACCAGCATAATCACTATCTGTAAAACCAACTAGTTTGAAAGTTGAGTCTGGTACCTTTTTATACCATATGCCAAAGCTGGAAGTTCCAGCTACATAGTGGAGAATTCTTTTTGCTGCCCCAAGATGTTGCTTACTCGGCTTGTGCATATACCGAGATACCACGCTGACCGGAAAAGAAATATCCGGTCTAGTATGAGTGAGGTAGTTTAAACCTCCAACAATGCTCCTGTATAATTTTCCATTAGCAATACCAGTTCCGTCTTCACGCTGTAACTTTTCATTAACATTCATAGGTGTAGGTGAAGCTTCACAATTGGACATGTTGAATTTCTTCAACATATCAGTGGCGTATTTTTCTTGGTGCTTAATATAAAGAGTGGGCTCATTTTCACTTCTCTTGAATCCGGTAGCTTGACTTCTAGCAATCCTTGGATCATCTAAGCTTGTTTCTCCTTGCATTAATCCTTGCTCGGATGCCCTATTTACAATAAAAGGAGCATACATCACAACTTGTATTATTATACCAAATGTGATTTTGAAACATGAAAGAAAGGGATAGTCAAATACCTACTGGAAGGATCTTTCCAGATTTTATGTCGATAAGGTACGTACTTGAAACAATTTCGTTTCCAATGTCCGGAGCCATTACAATAATGACGCTTGTCCTCATTTGAGGTAACCTTTTTGGCCTTCGAGGTGCTAGCCTCCGAAACCACTTTCTTACTCTTGACGAGAGTTTGCTTCTTCTTCCCCTTTTGGGACTATTTCTTAAAGTTCCCCTTGCTCTTGGTGTTGACATTTAACACTTCTCTAGTGGTGCTAACATTTAGCCACATATCTCTCTCGACTTGCACAATCATATTGTGCAATTCGTCAAGTGAGACGTCCGAGTTGTGCATGTTGAAATTCACCCTGAATTGAACATACGCCTTGACTTTGGACAAGGAGTGAAGTATTCGGTCGATAATAAGTTCTTTAGGAATGTCAACTTGGTGTAATCTAAGAGTCTCAACATACTCTACCAATTTGAGCACATGAGGGCTAACCTTTTGGCCCTCTTTAAAGTTGAGATCAAAGAAAGCAAATGTCGCTTCATACTGGACAACTCTCGAAGCCTTCGAGAACATTGTCACAAGTTTGGCGTAAATCTCATAAGTTGTGCCAATCTTTATGACACTTCTTTGGAGCTCGGGCTCCATAGAGTAAATCAAAACATTTTTGATTGCCGCTGACTCCTTTTGGTAGGCCTCATAGGCCGTCCTAGCGGTGGCGATGAATGATGCGGTTGGTGCGGCGGGAGAAGCCTCAGTAAGGTAACGAATCTTATCGTCACCTTGGGAGGCTAATTTCACTTGTCGTTTTAATACTTGTAAATTTAAACAAGATTTTAAGTATTTATAAAGTGACCTCAACCCAACTTATATAAATGATTTCGAGACCCAAGTCCATACTAATTTCCATGTGGATCACTGGACCCTCTACACTTCCCTTAGCACAACTTGGTGGATTAACTCTTTAATCGGTTCTACACTAGAACTCTCGGTCGATAAAATTACTCTAATTCTATCTATTAGCCTAGAACACGTGTAGGCCACCGGACCCTCTCCACTCTTCCGTTGATCCAAACCCAAATTTCGATGTAATGACAGTTATTACCCACTCACCCAACGTAACAAGGTTTGTACCCCGGTGAAGCCGAGCCTACCCCCTTATGAAATTGGGATCCATGGTTCTAATTTTTGGTACGGCTAATCCTCAATTATTTATTAGCGTGAGGTCTTGTCAATTTATTATCTATCACGTTTTAAGTGAACTAAAGCAGTGAACTCAATAATAAATTGACACGGTCGATTTACTCGATTAAAAAGATGCATGTTTAGTTATGACGATTTGGCGATGCATGCAAACATATAAATAAATGCAAAACATAAAACAATAAAGCCCTAGTATGTGCTTCATTCCTAGAAATAGAAAATCTTATTAACTATTATAAATTCGGAAACCAACTTCATTGGTCCCTTGAACTTCAATGGCTCGCCTCCCAAGAAAACACCGTCTTGTCGGAACACCTTTCCGATTGACACCGTCTCTTGTAATCACCTGGATTACAATAAAATACAAAATATTCTATTGAAATAAAAATTATATCTATTAAATTACAAACCAGTGATACGAGATCACATTAAAATTACAACCGAATCAATATTCCCTTACATTACGGGTAATATCGATTAAAACTAAGGTCATACTAAGTAGAATTACATAATTCAAAATTATATAAATAAAATATGACAATCATATTAAATAAAATGCAGCATTAAAATATGAACGCAAATACCAATTTTAAGCCAAATCGCCTCAGGGAGCAAATATCGTATATTTGGTTGCGGTTTTTACAGATTTGCGTGATTATTATCTTATAAAACCATAAATAAATTACATAAATCATATTTATGTTCAAGTTAATCATCCTAACACTCTTAGGACTTTAAATTCAGTCCTTACCAAATTTTGACCACGATTCAACTTGATTTACATTATTGTTCGTAAATTACTCGTATTTACAGGAAAAATAAAAGAAAAACCAAAGCAAGCCGCTAAAAATTCGAAAAATTCAAAATTCAAAATTTGAATATTCTGGAAATTTCTTAAAACTCCAGAACTTTAATAAAAATATCCTTATAATCATAATTAAATTCATTTCATAAATAAATCGTAAAATACATGTTTTTAAGCCAAATATTCAAAAATTATTATAAAACATGAAATAATTAAAGTAAAATTTTGAGTATTTCAAAATCACTTTTAGAGCTTGGAAAAAGCAAAGATCTTGGCTAAAGACGAATTCTTAATAATATGACTTATCAAATTCCAATTATTAACCTTTATCAAAATTAATAATTAATCAAAACATAAAATTTTCATCATGCAAATTTTGGATATGATGTTCATATCTCATATGACACTAATGGGTAAAAGTTCATGCCATAAATTAAATTTAACTATTTTTAACACAATTTATCATAAATCATGCATTATAAGATGAAACGATCTCAAAATTTACATACCTTATGTAAATATAGCATGTAATATTGTGTAAAAATGTCATGGCCAAATTCCAACTACAACTATTTATGTCGAAATTAGTCACTATTAATTTGATTTTTATCTTAGAAATCATTAATCATGCAAAATAAGATTAAAAAATTTAAAAATTTACATACACTATTTAAATATTGCATGTGACGTCTCATAAAAGGTTTATGGTCATATTCATAATAGAATCTTGCTTACCCATCTTATCTATATAAAACCAAAAACATTTCAAGCATTCTCCTTAAGCCACATCATCACATTCATGTTTTTAATTTTATTTATTTAAATAATGTGGGACCCACAGAAAAAAAAAAGTATTTAATTGCTAAAAAATCTCTATGTTTAAGTTTTAGACGTAAATGTTTACGTTTATATTTTCTACACGTAAATATTAGTGAATAATAAGAAATAATGAATAACTTAGAACGTAAATAATTCAGCCCAAGTTTTCCTAATAAATCACAGTAAATTAAGTCAACTATTAAAAATTCAGTCCAAATTTTTACTACAATTATAAATTGCAATTACAATAACAATTAAAATAAAGTACGAAAAAAATACATCTACTATAATACTAATAAGATAAAATAAAATTTTAAAGAAAAATATAATAATACACATTAGCTCTAAAAACGCAAAAAAAAAATGTTATAAATTTTATCGAACTATATATTGCATAATTCCGAAAAAATGACATGTGATCGATTTAAAAAGTAAAAAGAAAATCTTTTAATTAAGAATATGATGAAAACAACATCTCAATAAAAACATTCTCTTAACATAGTTACAAAATGAAGTAAAGTAAGGTAGCAGATAACATAATAGACCAGTAAGTTGCGAGCATCATTAATTTGCAGCTATGATATAAAATGAAACAAGAATTTGAAAAAAAATATGCACATTTAACTAACTAAAGGTACGAATTTTAACAAAGGAAAATAATTTATTTAAAACAAAAATTATAGACATGCATGATTTTTAATTAAAAAGATGATAAGATGTATAAATAAAATTAAATTAATGAGGAGCGATTTTGGTGCGGGTAATAAATTTCCGTTAACATATAAAAGTTTTGGTTCTTTGACAAAAAAATATTTTAGCTAATAATTCGTAAATTGTGATATACTAAAATGATTCATCGCTAATCACAAACAACTTTATCTAAGGTGGGCATCTGTCTTTCAATATCAGTTCTTAATCAAGAACAACTTGATGTGGGGATTTTATAAGCAAGTGAGGCTTGAAAAGTTTGATTTTTGATGATATATTTTTGTCTAATACAACATCTAAAATAGTTTAAAGAGTATTTCAATATGTAAATTTTTAAGATTACTTATCTTATCTACATTAATATAAGAACATTTCGTGCAATTTCGTGCGTTCACATCATCGCACATCCATTTTATTTTATTTTCTATTTTTAAATAAATGTAGGATCCACCACAAAAGATATGGAATTAATTTATGAAAATCAACTTTATTAATAGAATTTTATCGAATAATCAATACAGAACTCCAATAATGAACCATCATCCTCGATTTCATTTATGTTGCATAAATAATACAATATGAAAATGCAGAATTTTCCCAATAGTCCATATAGTCTATCAATACTAAAAAAAAGTGAACAAAAAACATTATTAGACAACGAACATAAAAATGATAAAAATTGGTAAAACAAATAACATCGTTATATTATTTACAAGCTTTTAACTCTAACATTTGACCATCATAATAACACATTTTTGAGATATTACTAAACTTGAATAAATTTTTTGAATAAGAAATATAGTTTTTAACAAAAAATGTTAATAAATAGTACTGTTTTAATTTTTAATTTTAAAAATAAGATCTACAAAAAATTAACAAAGTAAATGAACTATAAAACTCTGTTAAGTAGATTTTAGATCATTTCGTTAAAATAATATTCTAAATAAATTCGTTATAGATATTGAGCATATCCACTAAAATGAGTAGATCTAAAAAAAATTGTTATCATGTTTTAACACTGAATTCGTGCATTTTTTCACGGATTGCAATTTATGCACGTGTTTTAAACTATAATCGTTATAAAAAAGTAGATTATAAGATATACATGTATTTTGGTTTACCATTTTTAAATATTAATTATTATATCGATGTTTTAGAACTATATCCGTGCAATTTTGCACGGGTTAAAACTAGTTTAATCTCATATGACTATTTATCATATAAAAATCATAATCCGTGCAAACTAACTTTTTAAATTACGAAATTTTATATACCTTGTATAAATTATGCATGTGAAAACATATCCAAAACTCTCGGCTAGAAAACAAGTCTATCTATTTTCCCTAAAAAATGACATTTTAATCATATAAAAGTTAAAACTCATTATAATACAAATAATTAATTTAGTGAATAATAAATCCATCAATTTTATTTTTTGACCTAAAACCATTGTAGGACCAGTAGAATAAACATGCAAATTACTTTCGTGATTTATCTTATAAAACAATAATTTTATTTTTTGTTTCACTAGTAGAAAAGCATTCATTTGCGACTCCTCATTTGAGGCGTTTTTGACAAACCGCCGCAAATAGAAAATTAATTTATTTTTAGACCAGAAATTTGTCTGAGGCGTTTACTAGGAAAAATAAACCGATTATGCATGCAACAACCTAGATGCTCTGATACCACTTGTTAGAAATCATAATTTCAGATTTACCTCATATCACATATGAGCAAATTCTAGTTTAGTCACAAAATTAAAGTAGGAACTTATGCATGCAAATTAATCTCAAGATAGAAACACCTTACATTAAGGTTTCGGTCTTAGGGCACGAAAGTTGGCCACCTACCAAATTTCGATCATGAGCTTAAGTGAGTAAGGGACAAAATCCAACCTCCAAGTATAGGAGCACTCAGCACTGTACTTCTCTTGCAGCACCAAGATGAACCTTAATCAAAACTACTAGTAACATATACTAATATATTAAAGTAGTAAACCTTAAAATAATATTACTATTATACTACACTACTAACACTAGTATATATAGTGGAAGAGTTGTGTAAAGGGTTTACCCTAAACAACTACTTTACACTACTTTACTCTATTATCCAAGATTGCTAATTATTGCAATTTACAATGCTGCAAGTGTACTCAGTTTTTGTAGGCTCAATGCTGAAAAATCTATTTTCAAAGTAAAGTGTACATTGCACACTTTGCATGGGGGCTCACCATTTTCCTATAAATAGAAACAACCCGTTTTTCTTAAGGCGGAAGTACCCGTCGCAAGCTTGCGACGGGTCGGGTTCGTACCATTTAAGTGTATATGGGGCATGCAAGTGGAAATTGGTGACATTTAATTGATATGACTAATTGAGAATTAAAAAATAAAAAATAATTTCTCCCACTTCCCCATACTGACGATTCCACATTCCCATCCTTTTTCAAATTTGTTTACCACCCCTTTCATCCCCTCTCTCCTGTATCTTCTCTCTTTCATCTCCATTTTTTTGATCTTCATCTCCTGACAAATCACAAATAAAGCAAATTAAAGGGATTAAATCATAATTTTCAGAGAAAATTAAAAACCTTTCTCTCTTTAATCTTATTCCATTATCAGTACAAAAAAAATAATGCAAAAAATTCTTACCAAGAACATGTTCATCTTCTTCCATCATCAAAACACAAAAAAATGGTGACAACAAAAATAATGGCAAAGATAGATTCTATATCTGATTTTCGTTACATAAAACTATATTCACAGTTTTTGGATATTGTTCTTTGTGCTAAATGATTATTTATTCTTCTCTTATTAATTGATATGTTGTCTTTCTTATTTTGTTAATACAATTTTGTTGTTCGTTTTGTGTTGTTGATTTCCTATGTTTATAAATTATGGTGTTCTTCATAGTTTATTAAGTTGATTAAGATGAACTGTTCATATTAATGATGCTTGGAATTCAGGGGTTGTCAGGAAAATGTTGTCGTTTTTAGCCTTGATGTCACCTTGTCACAAAAAGGAAGTGAATTTGTACAATACCAACTCTTATATGTGTTTTGTGTATTGCAAATAATTGTTGATACTTTTCATGTTATTGTTGCCCTGTAATATTTTTTTTTGTTGTTGATTTAGTGTGTTTATAAGTTATGGGGGTCATCTTAGTTTATTTGGTTGATGAAGATGAAATGTTCATAATGATGATGCTAGGAATTCAAGTAGATGTCAGAAAAATGTTATCATTTTTAGCTTTCATGTGACACTGTCAAAAATATGAAATGAATTGGTACGGTACCAACTCATTATATGTGTTTGTATGTTACAAGTAATTGTTTATACCTATGAGATTATTATTGCCCTGTAATATTTAAGTTCTTCAGCTGAATTATTAATGTTTAGACCTTGGTTTTGAAAATCATTTGGTTGTCATAAGTTGTTTGTAGATGTGCAGTAATTGTGGATAGTTTTGTGACCAATGTAACCCTGTAATTTTTCTGCTCCACAGATTGTTCACGCACGTTTGTGGGAAGGGAAGCTGATAAGTGGGAAGAGGTATATGAGATGTACCGTAAGCACTCGCAGACGGTTGGGTTCAGTGTCAGGAAACAGACATCTCGTAGGGTGAAAGCTAAGGGCCTGGTTCTCTGATAGTAGAGTGATATTTGGTGTGCTCGTGCGAAGGAGTGCATTGTAATAGTAGTCGTGAAGTTGAAGTTGGGTTACCATATGTTGATAATGACCAATTGAGGAGGGTTGCAGTAACTCGATAATGTTTGCTGCAGTCACCCATAACATAATACAGAAAGATGACAACAAAGTACGAATAACATTTATTTACAATAGTACAATAATGTACGACATATGCATATTTAACAAGAGCATCATTATTCAAATAACTTGGCAACATAAAACAGGGAAAACATGTATGCAATTTTAACTATAATGTACAAATACAAACAATTCAAAACATAACAAACGAACATGGAAACAATTACGAAAAACAAAATATACAAATATTTTAAACATTGTACACAATATGAACAATACTGTAGACATGGTAGCAATATAACACATAATAAAACAAAATGGAAACAATTATCAACAAGTAAATGTAGATACCTAACATGTTAATGTTTACTGCAATAACCCATAACATAATACATAAATATGACAACGAAGTAGGAATAATATTTATTTACAATAGATACAATAATGTACGACATATTAACAAAAACATCATTATCCAAATAACTTGGTAACATAAAACAGAAAAAGAATCTGCACAATTTTAATAACAATGAAGACATAAAAACAATACAAAACATAATACAAGAATTTGGAAACAACTATGAAAAACAAAATGTACATACCATATACGATAATGTTAACAGCAGACACCCATGACATAATACACAAATATAACGACAAAGAAGAAAAAACAGTTGTTTACAAAAGATACAATAATGTAGGACATATTAAGAAAGTCATCATTATTCAAATAACTTGGTAACATAAAACAGGGAAACAATGTACATAATTATAATAACAATGAAGACATAAAAACAATACAAAACATAATACAAGAATATGGAAACAACTATTACAAACAAAATGTACATAGCCTATTCGATAATGTTAACATCAGACACTCATTACATAATACACAAATATGACGACAAAAACTTATGACAAAAGTGACGTGCCTTCTTCATGAACATCCTCAGCCTCTTCATCAAACTCTTCATCAGACTCCTCATGATCGATCATCGTCTTCCTGCACGGCCTGACCTTTTCCTTACCCTTACTCTTGCTTGGGACATTAAATGTCACCTTCCTATTTCTCTCTGTCAGTTCAACGAGGGTTTCGTCTTCTGCTGGTTCATGAACGTCCTCTTCCGTGGTCGCGGCCTTTCCTCGTCCACTACCTGCCATTTTGTTCTTCGCTGTGGTCTGTCTTTTCTCGACCACTTCCATTGTCATTTTTTTTGGGTAAAAGTTAAGTATATAAAGAATCAAAAAATAGAGAGTACATCCGCACAGTCCATGGTTACAGTTTACGAGTCCATCAAACAAAAGTTACATTTTTTCCATCCATAACTGCTCTATCGTAGCTAATTCCTTTCTATTCCTGTGCATCCAGCGGGTCTTCACTTCCTGGCACAGCTTTGTCATAACACAAATAGGAGAGGGAACCATCAAGTCAAATTTTGCTTTGTTTCTTGCCATCCATACCGAGTAGAACACTCCCACAACACAAGCCCCAACAACCGTCCTCTGAAGACCTGTTTTGCCTCTAATCTTGGAGTACCAAGTAACAATATCAGTCCCACTAATCTTAATCCCAAGCTTTGATTACATCACATCAATGCATTTCTTATAGAAATCACATTGACCAAATAAGTGACTATGGGATTCATCATTGGAGCCACAAAGATAACAAATTCTATCACAGCTTATCCCCATCCTCGCAATCCTGTCCAAAGTGTAGAGTCTCTGATGTTGAGCAACCCAGAAAATAAAAGCCATCTTAGGGATATTTAAAGCATTCCAACAAAGGAACCTCCAAGATACTTTAGGGTTCTTATGTCTAAGCCAATCATACCCAGAAGCTGCATTGTAACCTCCTGGTCTGCTAATCCAACAATCATCAACATAGCCTTGTTTAAATAAGTCATTTGTCTCCACAATCTTCTTCCAAGACCAGCTACAATCAAGCGAGGCTGAATAATCACGCTAATGAGTATGTTTCATATAAACATGGTTCACCCACTTGACCCATAAATGGTCTTTTTTTGATGCAAGCCAGTAAGTATACTTACCCAGAAGAGCTTTATTAAAGATGGTAGCATTCAGAATCCCTAACCCTCCTTCCTCTTTAGGAGAACAACATTTCTCCCAACTAACACTAGGGGCTCGCATATAAGTGTCAGTGCCTCCCCATAAATAATTACGGCATATAGCTTCAACTTTCCTCATGATGCCAATGGGAATTAAGAAAATGGACGTCCAATAAGAATGAAGAATATACAAAGCACTCCTGATCAAAGTTAATTTTCCAGCATAAGAGAGATGTTTAGCACCCAAGCTTCGAATTTTGCAAACTATACGTTCAGTAAGCTTATGCCCCCCCAATTTTGATATCTTCTTAGATGAAATAGACACCCCAAGATATTTAAAAGGGAGGTTTCCTATACTGAACCCAGAGATGCTGACAATATCATCCATAAGACTTTGGGCCACACCATTGAAGTAAATGTCAGACTTATCTTTGTTCAAGCTCAGTCCAGAAGCTCCAGAAAAAGTAGAAAAAGCTCTTAGCATCCATATAATAGAGGTGGCATTTCCCTTACAAAACATAAGTAAATCATCTGCAAATAGAAGATGATTTAATCTAATATGCCCACACATAGGATGAAACTTGAAGGAATTCTGATGAGCCACACTAGTAAGAATCCTTGAAAGGTATTCCATACAAATAGTAAAAACGAGAGGGGAGAGGGGATCCCCTTGCCTAAGCCCTCTCTTCCCTTTAAATAATCAAAGTTACTCCCATTGACATGAATAGAGTAAGTAGGAGAAGTAACACAAGTCATGACCAACTGAACAAACTCATGGGGGAATCGGAGAGCAAACATCATCTGGTATAGAAAGGACCATTCCACCGAATCATAGACCTTCCTAAGGTCAATATTGATAAGACAACGAGGAGAAGCAACCTTCCTGTTATACAACCTAACCAGTCTTGACATATTAAGATATTTTCCACTATGTTTCTTCCTTTAACAAACCCACCCTGGCTCTTATTAATTATCTCAGGTAGAACCTTATCAAGTCTATTACAAAGCAGTTTAGTGATGAATTTGTAAATGACATTACAACAAGCAATAACTCTATATTCTAACACACTCTCAGGATTAGCAACTTTAGGAATCAGAGTGAGAGTTGTAGTATTAACCTGCTTTAGGAGCTTTCCAGTCTTAAAAAAATCAAGAATGGCTTCAGATACATCCTTGCCTATTATCTCCCAAGAGTCAATATAAAATTGACTTGTAAACCCATCAGGTCCAGGGGACATATTAGGAGGAATAACAAACATAGCCTGTCTAATCTCCTCATGAGTAACAGGTTTCAAAAGTAAAGTGCTATGGACATCAGAGATTAGAGGCCCAGTTCTCACAGTAGACACATGAACAGGATTAACACTCTTACTAGACCCCAACAAATGCTCATAAAACTCCAAAAAAGCTTCCTCAATGCCTTTAGGATCAGTCTGATAATGCCCCTTCTGGTTCTTTATTTGAAGAATTCTATTTTGCATATTTTTTACCTTAAAATGGCTATGAAATTTTTTTGTATTATCATCCCCATCACAAAGCCACTCGGCCTTGCATTTCTGCTTAATGAAGCTACAGTGAGCTTTAGCCATCTCTCTGATAACTCTTCTTGCATTTACTTCCTTTGCAATCAACTCCCTGTTGCTTGGATCTTTCTTAATCTGGGTTTGAGTATCATCCAACTGCCTCTTAGCAAGCCCATACGCATTTTTTATATCAGAGAATCTACTCCTGTTTAATCTCTTCAAAGGATATTTCAGCCCCTTCAGTTTAGTAACAACCTGGAACATCCAGGAACCAGTTATTCTTTTTTTCCAATTTTGCTGAATAACGCTTTTAAAATTCTCATTCTGACCCCACATATTAAAATACTTGAATTGAGGCTTGTGAATCCTCTGCACCCTTCTGTAGCAGATGCAGGGATTATGGTCAAATAAGCCTTCAGGAGGAAAGAAGGCATAACAATCTGGGTATCTATCCAACCATTCAGTGTTAACCATGAATCTATTCAATCTAGAAAATACTCTTGTTGCAGGTTCATGTTTGTTTGCCCAAGTGAAATAGGCTCCTTAAGCTTTAACATCCATCACTTCACAGTAAGCTACACACTCTCTGAAGTCCTTAATATCTGCCCATAAGACAGGCTTACCAATCCTTTCATTGAAATCTAGCAAGTTGTTAAAATCACCACAAATACACCAAGAACCAATCCAACTATCCTTTACTCTCCTAAGATCTGTCCATAGTTGCATTCTTTCAGCATCAGCAGATGAACCATACACCACTGTGAACAGAAATTGATGACCAGAGGCAATTTCATGAACCCTAGCAGTAATATGTTGCTCAGCCATACTATCAATTGTGACTCTAAAAACAGTACTCAACCAAATAAGCCAAATTCTCCCCCCAGGATGATACAGAAAATTATTCACACCATCCCACTGATGACCAAAAACATTCAAAATATGCTTACCATCTACCATTTTTATTTTTGTCTCCACTAGCCCAAACAGCCCCAACTTATTATGATTCAAAAACCTCTTTATTTCCAGCTGCTTGGTAAGTTTATTCATGCCCCTCACATTCCAACATCCTATATTATCCATTAAAAAAACTTCCAGGTGGATCATCCATTCCCCCTTCAGTTAATCTTGGTGAACCTCCCAATATTGCTACATAAGAAGGAGAAGATACCCTCCCAGTTCCAGTTTGAAATTCATGTCTAAGAACAGAAGATGTAGCAGTAGGTGAAAGAACAGGGTCAGGTGGTTCAAAAGTATCCTGAGGAATAATGTCTTCATCCACAGGAATTGGATTCTCATTAGAATCCACCTTCTGTGGAACTGGTCTCCAGACTTGCGTTGGTTTTGCTACATGCGTAGTCTCTTTTTTCTTCCTACACATAAGCTCAGTATGTCCAATTCCCTTGCAAGCAGTACACACATCAGGCCTCCATTCATAATCCACAGGCACATACACATCATTACCTTTCTCATCATGAAAATTAACACAATCAGGAAAGTTTTGACCAACTTCGACTTCAATCATAAGCCCAGCATAACCAATCGAGTTTTCCCAATGGTAGCATTATCACACCTCACAAATTTACCTAACAATGACCCTATTTTTTCCAGGCTAGAAGCACCCCAAAACTTCAGAGGCAACCCACACAATTTTACCCAAATAGGAAAGAACGTAACCCTCTCCTTAGCCAAAGTACAGTTTTCAGTCCAAGGTTTGATAATAACAGGTTTACTATCAAACATTGGGAAGCCCTGTTGAAGAGCAAGATTAACAGACTCTAGATTCGGGAAGTGAACTAAGAACGCACCATTTGGCAAAACGAAACCTTATTATATTTGTATTACCCCATAATCTCTTAATAAACCCAGACAATAATTCCCAAGGTGGATTACCTCCCAACACATAGCAAACAATTGCAAAAGACCAATAGTCAATTTCAGGGAGAATATCCTATTCTGTTAGCTGAAGCTTAGGAACAGGGTTAGGTAATGAAGTAGGAGAATTATGCTTACCTGTGACTCTCGTCCAACCCGCATCATCATCAGGATTATCTGGACCAAGATCAGAGAGATTGAGCACTGGAATTCCTACAATATCACCCACAGTTCTGGTTGCTCTCGCATCTGAAGTAGACCGAATGTTATGCTTTCCTTCCTTCTGAGAATTTACCACATCTTGCTCAAACGATTCCATATCTAAATTTAGATTACTGCAATTACTAAAAGAAAGTCGAATTTTTGCTTTAGGTTGTTGATGTTTTTTTTATTGCTGTTTTTTGGATTGATTTTGTGATTTCTTCTTTTTTGCCATTTGCAGAAAAGAGAAGCCCTAAATCTCCCAAAAACCTAGAGAGAAGTCAGAACTCTTTCTCCATTTTTTATTTAGGTGATTCTATTTTCATCGATACCTCACTTCCATTGTATTACATCTTCTGTTCCTGGTCATTCAATAGCATGTCCAAATTTAAAAACTCGATAATGTATATAGCTTACTCGTTAACATTTGACTAATGTTATATTATTGCAGGAATATCATGCTCAACATGCTAAACCCATATACAGAAACACCCAACCAAAAACCCAGTGAACCCCTTCAAAACGCAGAAAACCCCCTACATCATTTGCATTTTTTACTCATCAAATTGCAATCCACAAAAACCAACAAATTGCAATCTACAAAAACCAACAAACCCAGAAATTAAGACTAACCACAACATATTTGTGCAAAAAACCCAGAAAGAACACGAAAAATACTTTAGTTTGATTTAATTACAAGTGATCAAATATACAAAAAAACCTCAAAATATTGATTTCCATAACAAGTATTACAAACAAAAAATGATAAAAAAGTGAAATTATTCAGCTCAAAATTTTAACTGTCAAACACATTTTTTCACTACAATTTTAATTAAAAAAAAGGGGTTATTTCATGAGAATAATCCAACCTATGTCCCATCTTCTCATATTAATCCATACTAACGATTAATTAAGAAAAATCCAATCTATAACCTCATTTATCTTTCATTGAACTTTGACTATTTTTAAACTCTTATTATCGGTAGGCTAGCATGTCATCTTCACTTACTTTTTGTACAAGAAGAAGGAAAAACAAAAAGTAAGTCAAGGTGACGTACTTGCTTAACGAAAATAAGAGTTCAAAAATAGACAAAGTTCAATGAAAGATAATTGAGGTTATAGGTTGGATTTTTCTCAGTTAATCGTTAGGAGGGATTAATATGAGAAGATGAGGTATAGGTTGGATTATTCCTATGAAATAACCCAAAAAAAAAAATCAACAATAAAAGAATGCTAAACCATATTTGATGGCTATTTTGTTGGTAGATCTTCATATATATTAGTAGTCTACTATTGCACATGACAATAAATCTTTTGAGATTTTTTGGATGATTTTCAAATTATAATTTTTTAAGAAGGAAGAAAATAGTGGGGGGTTTGGATTAATTGTGAAGGATTAAAGAGGAAGGATTGTAAAAAATGGAGAAGAACAATGAAGAAATTAAATGGCAGTAGCATTTTGTGATTGTGAGACTCATTAATGCTAATAGAACAAGTATAAGAGAAGACAATAAACAAATAAAAATACGTACACACCAACCCCAAGAAACCACAGTAATCAATTCAATCACAATTAATGCATGACCCGGCTTCATTTTGTAAGAAATGGTACGTATTTGACCCGTCGCAAGCTTGCGACGGGTAGTTCCGCCACAAATGAGAATTTGTGAAATAGAAAAAACAAAAGACCCATTTTTGGAAGTAAGAACAACTTGCATGAGTGGGATTAACATTTTATGTGGAAGCATTGCAAGTATATTCTTTTTACTCTTCTGATTTGTAAAAGACATTCATTTTGAAAACAGAAACAACATTTGATATTTTTACGAAATTATTTTTCACTTTGAGAAAATACCCATACGGTGTATCAGATGCAACAGTTCAGTCACTAGTACAAAAAACCCCTATCGTGTCGCAGCTATCGTGACGGTTCTAATGAAAACGACATAAAAGACAAAAAAAATGGCGGGAACAAACTTTTTAGGCTATAGGGAGTCTATTGTGACGGTTTTAATAAAGAACCGTCACGATAAAATAAATTATTTGTGTCGGTTGTAAGTGAGAACCGTCACTATAAGTTATTTGTGGCGGTTATTTGTATAACTGACATAAAAAATGACACTAAAGATAGTGAATAATAGCAACCCTTCTTTTTAAAAAACCGTCACTAAAAGACTTTTGTGACGATTTTAAACACAAACGACGTATTTTAATCGACTAAAAAAACCTACTCCTCTTGCAGAAGTCCTAGCGCACGTTCCAAATGTCTTCCTCAACCCTAACTTTGATGCCGTCCACTCCCCTCCGACACCGTCCACCCCTAACCCCGGTCACCTCTGACACCGGCTACCTTGCCGTCCTTTCTACTCCCTTTTTCTCTTCTTTCTCCTTCTCCTTCATTCTCCCTTTTTCTTCTTCCATCATCGGCTGCCACCTCCGATCCTGACCGCCCTTAGACATCTCCGATGCCGCCGCTTGTCACCTTTGGTCAACATCCACCACCACCACCACCGATTGCCACCTCCTTCTCCTTTTTTTCTTATTTTATTTAATTAGGGTATCTCGTAATTCAATTTTTATTTTAGTATTTTTGTTTGAATTATGCTAATGGAAATATTCTATAAAGTATCGTTTCTAGCTTGAAGTATTGTTTCTAACTCAAGCTGAAGTGGTTAATGATAAAAGGGGATTATCCTTGTTACAGATTAAAGATGCAATTGCACTATCCATGGCACAACGACGACAAAATTTAATTCGAGGTAATACTAGACTGTTCATGCTTTTACATAATCAAAATCGATTTTATCTCGAATTCATCTATTATTATCTGTAATACACCTTATATCATGCGTAAAATTGCATTTTTTTTGTTCTTAAATATGCTTTTCTGAATAGTTATGTGACGTTTAGTTTGTTGTAGAGTCGGTCTTCAGTTCGTAAGTCTTCTGCAGATGTATTTCATGAGTAGTTTCTCCGGTTTAACGAGGCTTTGATGGCCCCCAAATATTACAACAGTCCTGATTTACTTGATGTGTCTTCTGTAGAATTGAGTCAAGAGGAGTCAGATGATGTTATTTTTAAGGAGGTATTCTATTATCTTGGCACACACATACATATTAAGATGAAGGTCTATTGTATGTAGTACGCTGCCCGTTATACTAACATTATTAGGTGGGAGTAGCAAAGTTGATATGTCTGACTGCCTTCTTTAATCGTTCTGATAATTAGCTTATTAGGCTATGGTACACTTCACAATCATACACTTTGATATCCCAACATAATTCTCATAGGACGGTGCTCATTCTATTATCATATTTTGTCACTCTTGTTTTGTGCATTCATTCAATGTAGCACAGGGGTTGGTTGTTGTCCCTGTAAACCTTTTTTAAGTAAACTTTCCTTCTAGTTATCTATAGATTTCCATGTGTTAAAATGGTCCAAAGAGAGCGGTGCATGAGAGCTCCCGCTAATTCTTATAATCTGTCCCACACTTATGATCCTTTTGCTGGTGTATTTCTTTGCTGTTATAAGTATGGTTGCTTAGCTGTGTGACCATCAAAAAACCTTTTGTTTCTCTCATTCCAAATGAGATAGATAGCTGCAGCAATGCTACTACAATAAGCACTATCTTTCATGTGCTTCTTAACTCTTCGTAAAGTACTCTAGGTGATTTCCTGCCAGACATTTACTAGATCTGCCAGGAATGCCCAACCAGTTCAAAACTTCTTTCCAGATTGTAGCAGAGAAATCACATTTGAACAATAGGTGATTATGGGATTCAGCATCCTTTAGGTAGAGGGAGCATCTGTTCACAATAATAACACCTTTTTCTGGATGATATCCACTGTTGGGAGTTTTCTTTGTATGGCCAGTGTACTAACAAAGCTATGCTTGGGAAGAGTAGATTTATTCCACAGAATTTTTGCCCATCTAACTTTTGCAGTAGCTGGTCTTAGGCAATTGAAAGCAGATTAGAAGCAGCAACAATATTACCAGTCAGAATGAGAAATTCATCTCTTACTGCAAGGATACTTCTTTCGCTTTCACAGTGATGAGGTTTACAAGTACCAGTCCAAATATTTCCATCTTTTAGGTTATAAAGAGTGTTCCATTTCACCCAGCCAGTATCAGCATTAGTTGTAATTCTCCAAATCTTAAGATTCTTTACAGTTGGGAAGTGAAGATTAATCCTTGTAAAACCCTCTTTTCTCTCCCATATACTTGTTGTTTTTCTTACTACTTGTTAATCTTAAGCAAATGATGCTTATTATTTACAATAATGTTAATGGTTGCAAATTGTTTAAAATTATATTTTATTTATTTGAATGATTTTCTAATGATGCTCAATTTGATCCATGCCAGGCAAACACCACTGTTTTGTTGCTCAATCTGCCATAACCACTCAGATAGCATTGCTTTGTTCCAAGATAATAATTCTTTCACTTCAAAATTGCCTTCCATCCATGGTGCACATTTACTTACTGCTCCAACTCTTATAGACCCTTTAGTGTTAATTATCATTGTTATTCCAAAACATGTTTTAACACATTCTGTTGATGAGCTTGATAATTTCTTTTGGTAGGAGGATGTAAGCACACCAGTAAATTCCCAATCCAAAGATTATAGTGTCTGTTTGTTGTTGCAATTTATGAATAACGGGGGAAGCTGCCAAGCTGGACCGATTATTGTTCTAGGTGTTGGTCACTCCTTGAGCAGAGTAATAAAGGCTTTTTGACATTTTTTAGTTAGGAGATTATATGTAGAACATTACTGCTTCTTTTTTTTTGTCGTGAATTTGTGATTACTGGGACTTGTCGTTTGATTCAGTAAATCACAAAGCCACCAAATTGTAAATATACAAATTTACTATCAGCATGTGTGCCTGTTTGTTGTGGTGCTTCTTTTATTAAAATGTTAGAGAAAGTTAAATTTCAATCAGAAATAACCACCGGCGAGTTTTGCATCCGGTATAATTAATTATTTGTCGACTTATCGTCTTATTTTCTCCGAGTAAATAGTTTTCATATTTAGTTATTTATATTTTCATCTTGAAGAAACTGACTAGTAATTTATGTTTTTGGTATTAGGTTTAGAGACTGTAGAACCATGAATGCACTTGCAGCAACTAATTGAAGTTGTATGCTTGCGTCTCGTCTTTTGGAGTTGGATAGTAAACTTCAAAAAAGTCTGCTAATTCCATTCAGAGAGATCAAGGTGATTACTTCATTTTCTTCTCATACATTTATCGTATTTTTTATACTTCCTTTGTTATCAACTATAATATGTCTTATCTGATACGAGCTGAGTATATCTGCATAACGTGTAAGTAATATTGTTACACTTTAGTACCTCTCCGTGACATGAGTAGAACACTGGATGTGAAGCTAGATGGAACCACGGTTGAAATGGGACTTACAAATCATTAAGTTTTACTCGTATTTCTGTTTGAATATCGAGGAAAACTGTATATAACTCCTCGAAAACTTCTAAGAGCATGATTTTTGTACCTTGATGTATTATATAGAGTTGGAGGTAATTTTCATGATTTGTTGAATTAACCATTTTGTATACGCAGCACAAAGAGTAGAATTGTGTACATCTAACCTCTTACAATTTCATAGATAAATGTATTTGAGGTACTTGTGTAATGTTGTTGTTGGGGCTGACTTACAATTCATAGCATTTAAACTCAAGTTACTATGTCTCAATGAAAAGACTAAAAAGTGAGTTAAAATGGTGTTTCCTTGGGAAGCTTTTATCTATTTTATACTTAGTTAAAGCATCAATATCAAGTTGAATAAGCATCTCATTATTGATTTTCTTAAATGTAGATTATTGAAGATTCAACCATGTCAGTTGAAGATGTGAATCAAGTTAAAGAGGTGTGGGCTACAAAATGTTTCGAAAATATGTAGTTTAGATTAAATTATTGGATTTTACATGTTGCTTGGTTGAGGTTATTGCCGAGGATATACTTGTTGCTTGTTTTCTCGGATTGATGCGTCGTTGGGAAACATAAGTGTTATTGTATTGTTGGATGAGAATATGATATGATATGTATGGTTATTCCGAAGCTATTGTATGAAGCATTATTTTATTGGTAATTGATTAAAATTCTTTGCAGGTATTTTTCCATCAATATTTATATTTGGCTAGCATTATTTTATGGGGAGGTGCTGTCGAAATTAGGTAGCTAAATTTTTTTTCAAAAAAAAGATATATATATATATATATATATATATATATATATATATATATATATATATATATATATATATATATATATATATATATATATATGGCGACGGTTCTTAAATTGGAACCGACACCATAACATACCATAAGGTGACGTATTTTAACTCACAACTGACACCGTAGCATACAAGAAAGTGACGGTTTTAGGCTCAAAGCCGACACCATAGCTTACATTATGGTGACGGTTTGAAGCTCACAACCGACACCATAGCTTACCCTATGGTGACGGTTTTAGACGCAAAGCCGACACCATAGCTTACCCTATGGTGGCGGTTTTAGACGCAAAACCGACACCATAGCTTACTCTATGGTGACGGTTTTAGACTCAAAACCGACACCATAGCCTATCCTATGGTGACGGTTTTAAACTCAAAACCGACACCATAGTTTACCCTATGGTGGCGGTTTTAGACCCCTACGGTGGCGGTTGAGACTCACAACCGACACCATAGCGTACCCTATGGTGACAGTTTTAGACTTAGTACATACACCATAGTTATCCTACGGTGGCGGTTTTTAACTCAAAACCGACACCATAGGGTAAGCTACGGTGGCGGTTTTACAACCGACACAAACCTTATGTGACCCCAGCAATCACGTCGCTTGAAAACCGACACTAATGGGCTATTAGAACTGACACCGTAGGGCATAATTCTACTAGTGAGTGCACTGTTGCTTGACTAATTAGTACACTTACTCTTACAACATTTCGACTAATGCTAAGGAATGTATCTTTGTTCTTGACTTGTGCAGACTTCAATTGATCATGTTAAATCTTATTAGAAGCTCAGTTGATTGCCTCATCACTAGTCTACTTGTTTGCTTCAATCACTAAGCAATGATAACTAAAAGCAAACAATCAAATAACAAATGAACGTGTCATCATCAACCTAAGTGTTCTTACACTAAATATGATAAATCGTACGGACATTGGTACCTAAAGTGGCCATCACATTTTTTTTGTTCTATACGTTAAAGGTACAATATCTGGAATACCTTGAAAACATGCCATTTGTTCCATCATCAGTGCTAACAAGAACCCTATAGACTATGTCAGTCCTTGGTTTACAGTGGCCACTTAAAAGGTTGCATATGGACTGCCAATATTGCCTATAACTGACCCTGAGTAGTGGCCAATTCTGGATTGCCCAACCTTGGAACCTTCAACATTGAAGAGGTCCATTGGCAGACCATCTAGAAATAGGAGGACAGAGCCAGGTGAACACAGAAAAGGGAAGAGGTCCAACACAATTAAATGCAATAAATGTGGATGCTTTGGCCATAACTCCAAGACATGCAAATGAGGGTACGCAGCTGAAGAAAAGAGGCAGTTAGAAATAGGGGAATGCAGCCAAAGCCAAAGTCATGTTAGACCTTCTACTAATGCACCAAAGGATACGATGAGGATGACGAGGAACTAAAAGTGGTCAAGAAGCAAACAACTTTTGTGGGATTGAATGAAGCTTCAATGCATGTTACTGTCAATCCATGAATTTTTTTTTCATGTTTGGATCCTTAAGCAATTAAGGTAGTATGACAATTAAGGCAGTATGACAATCCTGATGCTATGTATATATTGTCAGTATGACAATTATTTGGTCAGAAGCTAGTATCAATTAAAAAATGTGTCGATGTAAACATTGGCTTACTTTTTGGCTTTTGTTATATGATGCCTTATTTGTTTCCAATTCTGTCCATCCTTTTCTTTTCCAGCAATCCAAAAATTAGTACAACATTAAACAAACCACTCTTTTCCATTTATTTTCAAGGTTTTCCACTGCATTTTAGTCACCATAACAAGAACAACAAAGATGAAAATCAAACCATTAAACATAAACATAAACTTCATAAATGTAGCAAGTTACTTCAACCTCAACCAATTAAGCTCAAATTTAATTGCATCCTCATTCTTCATCTTCAATCCCATACATTCTTCATCTTAGTTATCTTTCTTCTTCTTCATCTTCAGCCCCGAACCTCTTTTCTTAATAACATGTTCTTCACCTAGCTAGCCACATAACAAATTTGTCGCAATCAAGACATTTGAAATGCGCTTTTCGGGGATTTGATGTTGAGCCCGATATCTTTAAAATTGCATTTCTTCCACATAAATTTCATTTTGGTTTCGAAAATCAAGATCTTCAATTGAGTCATTCATTTTCCAATTAGATGAAGAAGACATTTTAAGAAAAATAGAGAAAAATAAGAAGATAAAGGTGGTGAAGAAAATTGGGGGAAAAGAGTGAGTTAAATAGTAGAAGCTTGATAAGTGTTTTGGAGGGGAAAAATAAGGTTTATTGGAGGTTGGAGGGAAATTTATGGAGGGGAGATTTTTTGGGAAAAAAAAAGAATAAGAAAATATAAGCCAAGTCACTTGCTTAGTTGGCTAATAAAGTGCCAACAAGACAGTTAATGCCTAAAACTAACGGCATAACCATGTTTATCTACTGATAGAAGTAACTAATTATGTTTAGGGGAACAGTTAATAGAGTGTTATACGAACGGGTACAACTGAGAAAAGTGAAAGTTATAGGGGCATCAATGGAAAAAACCCTTAAGTTATTTTGGAGTTTAATTACAATATTTATATTATTTACATGATTGATCTAATTTATTATTTTAACTTAGCATCTCAAATGATCAATTAGTAATAATAGTTAAGATTCCTCAATAACCAATCTTTGTACCGAGGATGTCTTAGTCTAGTGGTTAAGACAGAGGTATTGTGGACAATAGGTCCCAGGATCGAATCCCCCTCCCCTATTGTAATGCGACTAAGTGCGCGCTTCGTTGAACCAAAAAAAAAATAACCAATCTTTGTTTAAAAATTCGAAAATAACAAAATATTGAATCTATGCAAATAAAAGAAGGGTTGAAATTATTAACTAAAAGTGTTAAAATCTATTATTAAGTCATGCTATAGTCATATTTTTATATATACAAATTCTACATTTCATTTGATTAAAAAAGTATTAAACATTCATATCAGATTAAAAACGTAGTGTAATACTACTCCAAATGATTTACCCCATAATGAAGAAGTCCATTCAATTATAAGAAGCGAATAATCCTGCAACAATTACAACTTTGGACCAAAAAGGAAAATTTTAATCACTAAATAGACTATTTAATCTACGCACATATAGAATAGCATACAACAAACTGAACAAAGTCATACTTATATTCAAATACTCTAAGCATGATTGCTTAAGTTGCATTACCTTATTAATGCCATAACTTTTTTCTTTGATCAGATTAATACAAAATTAAAATAAAATAAATAATTTACAATACAACAATAGATATAATCAAATCATATATTGATTACAAGTATAAACATAAAAAAAAATTCAAGAGACAATATAGTAAAAACAAAGCAGTACGAGGATCATACATCCGAGGTACTACCACCAATATTATACTTTTTGAGCATTTATAATAATGTTTTTTAGTTTTGTTTTAAAAATTATGAGTATTGGTATAAACTTTTTGAGTTAAGTTATTAAAACATTAAGCTCAAAAACATTACATATAAACTTAGTTATGTTTTACTTTTTAAGAAAAAAAAATTAAAATCTAACTTATAAATTTCTATAAACTAAGAAAAAATGCACATATGCTCAAAAACAAATAAAATTTGACGTAATAAGCTCAAAAAAAACTCATATGCTCAAAAACAAATAAACTTTAAGGTAATAAGCTCAAAAAAATATTCATAAGCTCAAAATAATATTCATATGCTCAAAAAAAATATTCATAAGCTCAAAAAAAAAATTCATATACTCAAAAAAATATGTATATACTCAAAAACTAGGAAAAATGTGAGGTAGTACCTCCGATTCCGATGTATATTTCTATTTCTCAAAACAAAGCTATGATTATGATGGGAAATAGTCAATTTAGAATTTGAAATGTGATTGAAATGACACGGAAAAAGATTGTAGATGTGGTATTATGAATATGAGGCTATGAATTAGCAAAAACTATAATTGAAGTTGTTTTAATGCAGGCTGTGGGGTTCGAACCCACGCGCACTTATGTGCAGAAGATCTTAAGTCTTCCCCCTTAACCACTCAGGCAAACCTGCTTATGTTAATACAAGCTTTAATTTAATTAATTAATTCAAAGATTAACCAGATACCATTTAAATAAAAAGGAAAAAATAACGTTTTTGCAATCTAAAGTTCGGTAAGAAGAAGAAACAAAAGAGAAGTTTGTTAGAGATTATGGATCATTTGCGCATGAATAACTGGAACAAAAAAACACATTAATCGATTCCCGCGTCCACACTTTTATAGTTGAAAACTAGTTTTTTAATTAATAAAATTAAAAGTGATGAAACTAAAACTTGCTTAAGTCATACTCCCTCCTATTCTAACTATTCTTCCCTATTTCCTAAAACGGATTATTCAGCTTTTCTTCCCCTTTCTTATTTTGAAAACTTTTATTCTTATTTTATTCATTTCTCTCTCCTATTATCAAACCTCACCCAACACTTTTACTCATATTTTATTCCTTTTTTAATCTTTGTGGCCCACAATTTCTTATTTAATTCCTAATTATTCATTCCTCTCTCCTATCACCCAACCCCACCCAATTTTTTACACTTATTTTACTCCTTACCTTAATATTTGTGCCACCCTCAAAGGGGAACAATACTTAGAATAGGAGGGAGTACTTATATTCAAATAGCAGTGAAGACAAAGATTTAAATATTCTAAGTATGATTGTTTAAGTTGCATTACCTTATCAATGTCATAGCTTTTTTTTGTTTGGTCTGATACATAGAAAATAAAAATAAAATAAATAGTTTATAGTACAACAGTAGATACAATCAAATCAATATATATAATTAAAAGAGGCTTTTTTCTAAGCACGTGGTAGTCTCCACCTTTTACAAAACACTTAATTATAAATAATGATTTATTTATAATTTTTCTACTAGAATTAGAAGATAATTAATTATTTATAATTTTTCTATTAAAATTAGAAAATTAGTAAATTGTTGTTTAGATAATAATTTATTTATAATTTTCCTATTAGAATTAGAAAATAAGAAAACACTTAATTATAAATAATGATTTATTTACAATTTTTCTACTAGAATTAGGAGATAATTAATTATTTACAATTTTTCTATTAGAATTAGAAAATTAGTAAATTGTTGTTTAGATAATAATTTATTTATAATTTTCCTATTAGAATTAGAAAATAAGAAAACACTTAATTATAAATAATGATTTATTTACAATTTTTCTACTAGAATTAGGAGATAATTAATTATTTACAATTTTTCTATTAGAATTAGAAAATTAGTAATTGTTGTTTAGATAATAATTTATTTATAATTTTCCTATTAGAATTAGAAAATAAGAAAACACTTAATTATAAATAATGATTTATTTACAATTTTTCTACTAGAATTAGGAGATAATTAATTATTTACAATTTTTCTATTAGAATTATAAAATTAGTAAATTGTTGTTTAGATAATAATTTATTTGTAATTTTCCTATTAGAATTAGAAAATAAGAAAATAATAAATTATTTACAACTTTTTTATTAGATTTAGAAGAATAAAAAATACCTGATTATTTACAATTTTCCTACTAGATTTAGCACATTATTATTCTTTAATATTTATATACTTACTATTTAAGTTTATTAACTTTATTCAACGTTTTTATTAAAAATGAAATCGGAAATGAATTAGAATAATTGATTCTTTACAATTGTTTTTATCTTAGGACATTATTCTTTAATATTTATATACTTATTATTTAAGGTTATTTATATTATTCATCGTTTCTATTAAAAATGAAAATGGAAAAGCGTAAAAAAGAACTAATTTAGTTTGTCTTTGTCTTAACATTAAAATGGGTAAAAAATAGTCTCACGGGGATATAAGAGTAATAAGACAAATCTTTTACCTTTTCTTATACATTATGTTCTTATTTTTTCCATATTACTGAATCATTCAAACTTAAAATGAATACATTCATCTTAATTAAAAATGTGTAGGATTAATAAATGTAAATAGTTAAATATTTAAGCTTAAACAAATTCCTACCTAAAAGGAACATTTGCGATCAATCATATTCGACCAAATTAAGAGCAACACTACTATTTTTGGTACAAGAGTAGCACTACTATTCAAGTGAGTATTATGAACTTTCGTACTTAATTATGCGAAAGAAATGAGATAATTTCTTTAATTATGTAAAAAGAAAATAAAATAAATGTGAAATATAGTATACTTCAGAGAAACCCCAAAAATGTCAAATTTGGATTTAATTAGTATAAATATAAATATTAAAAACCACAATGATGATGTAGATAGGTGCTGAAGTAGAATAATTTTGTGGATGACATGTGTTTTAAATGGATATTGAAAGATATTTCATAAATAACAATATTTATTCCTACATATTTTCACCTTTATTATTTAACGATGAGACATTGCTTGTGTTATAAAATGATATTTTTTTACGGGAGCGGAGGTAGATAGGTTTTGAAGGAGGAGGTAAGTGTCTTCAGGGGTAGGGTTACTCTCCGACGTTTAAGAGTATTATTTGAGTAGTACAAGCAAATTGGTCAGAGATGATCAAGAATACAGTTTATGATTCTGATGATCAAGTTGGTTAGTTTGGTTGTCAAGTTACGATTTAAGGAGTAAATATATAGATATTAAAGAACATAATGATGTAGGTGATCTGAGTTAAGCGGAATAATTGTATTGATGAGATGAAATGCAAGTGGGTATTAGAAGGTATTCATATAACAAAGTAATGACAAATAAATGGTGTTTCTGAGACGGATAGAATAAGCCGTAAAAAGATCAAAAATATTTTTTAATTAGTATTAAATTATAGTTTATTATAGTCTGTATTCTTTTGTTTTTCCTCAATATTTTCAACTTATTCTTTACGGTGTGACATTGTTTTATAGGGTAGGAGTTGATTTTAAATTGTATGTGTCCATTTGTTTAGGGATGGGGATAAATAGATCTCGAGGGAGGAGGTAAGTATCTTGGGGGATAGAGTTACTCTTCGACGTTTAAAAGTGTGATGTAAGTTGCACAAGAAAATGTCTATAAGTTAGAGTTGTTCAGGGATACGATGGATTATGTTAGTCAAGTTGGGTAGTTATGTGAGAAGGGAATACGAATTTCTAAACGGTGTCGGAAAAAGTTGCGTATGTACAACATAATGATTAGAACAGCTGAGCAAGTACATAGGTATATAAATTTTATTTTAAAATTTTATTTTATGTGATAGTAACAAAGGCACATATGTTATGAAAAAAGCTTAAAAATCTCTATAGTAACATGTATGCATACTCAATTTTGATTGTTATAGGGCGATTTGATTTTACATTGGATATATCTATTGTTTCGAGCGGTGGGGGTAAATAAGTTTTGATAGAGGAGGTAAATGTCTTGGAGGTAGGGTTATTCTACGACGTTGAAGAGTGTGAAAGTTGTACAAATAAATGTCGGTAGGTTAAGGTTTCCAGGAATATATTTTACAAATCATTTTATAATAAGTCTTGCTTGTGACGGGTCACCATTTATGACGGATATTTTGTAAGATAAAATGGATAGAAAATGAGTTAGTGGAGAAAGGGGATCACATGGGAAAAAGAAAAAGTGGATATTTTGTGAGATAAAATAGTACCCGTCGCAAGTTTGCGACGGATATACCCGTCGCAAATGAGAATTTGTGATCATTTTAATGGTTACGTTGGTTAAATGGGTGAGAAGGGTACTCCATGGGTAGGATTACTCCCTGACGTTTACGAGTGTGATTTAGAAGATTGAAAAATATATTCATATGGTTGAATTTGTGAAAAAATGGATAACGTGAGATATTGATTGGAGAAGGTAAATGAATAAATTTTATTTGAAAATGTGTATTATATGAGAAAAGAACCGACAAATATAAAAATATAGGCTAAAAACATTTAAAATATCACATGTATAAACTCAATTTTGTTTATTTGTTGGACACAAAACTAAACAATCAAATGTTATACTCTCTTCAGTCCTATTGAATACTCCATTGGGCCGGGAATAATTTTTAATGTGGAATGACGTTAAAGTGTTTTTTGTGGGAGTATTCTTGAAAATATTTAGGGGTCACTAGTACAAGAAAAGCATACGGCTACGGTTAAAAAAGGCATATGGCTACGGTTGTCCAACCGTAGCAAATCAAGGGGTAGCCTTAAGTGAGGGATAAATGACTACGGTTGTATAACCGTAGCCTAAAATATAAAAGGCTACGGTTGTCCAGAAAAACCGTAGCCATAAGTCATAAAAAGGCTACGGTTGTTATGGAAAACCGTGGCCAAAAGTCATGAAAAGGCTACGGTTGTCATGGGGAACCGTAGCCAAAAGTCATGAAGAGGCTACGGTTGTCATGGGGAACAACCGTAGCCAATTCTCAATCAAAAATTAAAAAAAAAATATTTATACAAATATATTTAGGTGGCTTTACAATTATTTTCCAATTATGATTTCAATATATAAAAGTTAATACATTAGTCACCAAATACACACTTTCTAAATACATCCAAGAATTCATCTACAATCTTTTTTGGTGAAATGTGAGTATGTATTACCAAAATAAAGGATAGAAAAGTGTCATGTACAGATTTCGCATGATCCGCAGATCACTAGACCAACATAAGAAAACTACAAAACAAAAAAATATTGGTCAGTTGCTCAAGCCATTTCGTGTCTGCATGGCATACTTGTTATCTTTTCATCAGCATTTTAATGCTCCCAACCATTTCTTGTTTCAACTCAGCGTACTCAGAGTCTGTAAATCTTAAGTAACCATCAAACAGAGCCCTATTGCAAAGACGCCAGATGGTATAGTTGCATGCAACAAGGATCATGATGCTTATTCTGGTCTGCACACTAGTAATAGGCTGATGCGTGTGCAGCAGAGGTAGTTGCTGACCAGTCCAGATTTCAATGTTCCTGCGTATGGTAATTACTGATGTACTTACACATTGCCCTATAATATAAAATTAGAAAGTAGCAGACTACTAGCAGAAACTAAACCTTTTCAAAGCGACCTGGTGTATCAACTCAAAGGAAGGCTGATATAGAGCAGCAAGTTTGTCTTGAGAACTCTCAGTCGTGGAAAGACCGTCTTGCTCAGATAACCACACAACTGGATTTCTGTTTTGCTCCTCAAAATTGCGGAAAGCAGACACATAACTTTTTTGAGGAGGGTGCCTTGTTGCCTGTATCAAGCTGTATCAAGCCATACAACAAAAGTGAATTTTTTGGGGAGGGTGCCTTGGAACCGGAATTTAAAAAACAAAAAGAAAAAATAAATTCGAACCTTGAACCTTGTCACTAGATCATCTTGGCCAGCCCTCACTGAGTCTTCCTTATAAACGGAGAGATACTTGCAAATGGTAGGAATTCGTGGTATCACAAATTTTGCCGGACTCTTAGTTTCTAACCATTATCATTGTTGTTCAAATCACGGGGTCAGATGCGGCAATTCCTGTAATTACTGTCACGAAAACATATTAGCTGTCAATATCTGGCAAAATGTAACACATGCAACTTGAACAAATGTAAGGTGTCAGCTGGTATGTCTTGTTGTCATGTGAACTCTAGGGAAAATTTCGGACCAACTATCATTCTTCATCTTTTTAATCCAGGACAGAGGAAAAAGGGATCATAATTCACAATAAGTTGTCTTTAAGGCAATCATCGAAGCTTACTTTAGAATTCATGTGCTGATTTTGAACAAACATAACATTATCGAAGCAAGAAGGCTTCACTTAGAAAAAAAGCAGTCAGCTTTTATTTTTCGTATCTAACAAACTACTAAAAAGTGGTTATCAACTAATCAAATACAATCAGGATAAATGAATGCACTAAATCACTAATCAAAGAGCAATCATCAGTTAATTTCCGAGAAACGAAGCTTGGTGCAAATCCATCATACATAAATACAGAAAGCATATGCGGTAGAGTAGTAGCTGAACGCTACTGGAATGGCATATATGAATGAGGTTTTGATCAGGCACGAAACTGGCTTGGAAAGAGGTTTCTGGTCAGCATTCAAGGCTGAGGGGAAGTCTAATGGGTCTGTAAAAACAATGGCTGGTGTACTGAACTATACAAATAGGGCAGGGACTGTGGCTTTTGTGTGCAGACAGAATCGTGAGGGTAGGCAGAGTATATTGGGTCTGCAACTCTATATGGAATAAGCACGCAAGTGGGATAGCGATCTTCTTTGAAGATGATAAGCACAAGGTCGAGCTATAGCTTAGTTGGTAACTTTAACAGGTTATGAGTGTTAGGAAATAAAGTAGCGTTTTGATAGTTGCAGTAGTGTAGATAGGCTGTTGCAGCAGTCAGACACTGAGAGGTATGCAGGAATTAGCTGGAATAAAAGGAGCCATAAGGGGCAAAGCCGCTTGGTGGGCTGCTGTTGCGTTTCTGGTTAGTTGCTGGGAATATGCAGCAGTAGATTTTGGGTGCTGGGATCAGGGATATCTGATAGTAATAGGATGCAGAGTGATGCTGGTAGGCGTGGGCAGTTCGCGCGCTCATTACCACCAGCAGTTGAGACAGTAGATTGTATGGCAATGTGAAGGAATCTGATCAGGTGTAGAGCAGTGCTGGTGCATCTGATATGTGTTGTGCGTACAGCGGAAGTGCTTCTAAGCAAGCATCAGACCTGGGTATGATGCAATATTGCATCAGATGCAGCGGCAATTTGGGCAAACTTGAAGTCAGCGAAGACTTCAGATCACAGATATAACAAGGACGAGCTTTAGCTTAGTTTGTATTTAATCTAGAATATCCTTGTAATTTGACTTTGGTTTTTGATATATACTACTTACCTTTCATCAAAAAAAAAAAAAACTAACCTGGAGATTATCCTTACGTTGATTCAACAATTTAGCAAGCAGCAAGGAGCATTGTTGTATGAGCATTATGTCCACAGTTGTGCATTTTACGATCAATTTTGCTCTTATGTTCCCAATCTACAAGCTCCTATTCTCAAGTATACGGATATGTAACAACAATAAAACAACTATGTTATACAAATACTGGTCTAATCCTTCTGAAATCGTCATTTCTTTCTTCTTGATTTCTCGTCAATATTTTAACATTACCACAATGCCTATCGAGAATAAGATGGTCAGATGTACGGTTGTCTAAGGATTATACTGTTTGAGACTGTTGATTCTCGCACTTGTAAATTAGTCTAGCAAGGAACCTGGCGTATCCACTCAAGGTGTAGTTGGTAGGTTCTTAGTAAGAGAATTCAATGAATTTAATCCAGAGATAGTATTTCTTCTTGATTTCTCGTACTTGTAAATTAGACTGTTGATTCTCGTACTTGTAATATTACTAGATAATTCAATGAATTTAATCCAAAGATAGTATTTGGCTCCATTGTAAAAGAATTCCAGACACCAAATAGTACACACACAAGCATGGGTTTATTGCATGGTTACATCATCAATCACCTGGCTTCAACACAAAGGATAAATTACATAGACTCAACATAAGCTCTGACAGTAAGTGTTGCATTTGTGATCAGGGTGAAGAATCAACCCAACACCTTTTTTTCAGGTGCTAGTACAACAGAAGGGTTATTTACTTGCTGCAGTAGTGGGCAGCGGTAAAACTATCAGCTGATAATGATCAACACTGGAGAATGCACAGACGCTTTAATAGACTTAAGTGTGTGTGGGGGGGGGGGGTGCAGCATTATTAATGTTGCAATTTACTATGTCTAGCAGCACAGAAACATGAGTGGATATGAACACAAACCTCTGAGTCAAGGTAGTTGTGTGAATAAGATCCAATATGATTGGATTGAGCGTTTAATGTAGGCTACTTGTCTGTCTGTTTTGAGTTGTAAGGCGTAAGTGCTTCTGAAACTGCGTTGATGTATTTGTCTCTTCGCCATTTATAATATTTTACATTATAAATCAAAAAAATAGTACACACACAACAATCATTAACAAAATTACCAAACATATTATATGAACTTTACACTAGCAAATCAACAACATATATTTCTACAAATCCCAAAACTAAAATCAAATTTAATTGAAAAAACCAACCTTGATTGAAAAGCGTATGGAGTAAGTCGTATGGCATCACTTCTACTTAAAACATCAGTAGAAAACAAATTAACCCCAAACTAAAATCAAATTTAATTGAAAAACCTAATCTTGATACTTAATTTTACACTAAAATGCTATAAATAAATGAATCCCAAAACACAAACACCATAACAAATCCAAAATTTAGTATAAAACGAAAACGAATCTTATAAAAAAATATGAGTTATGATAACTTTAAAAATAATCGAAATAAAGAACCATACCTGGATGAGGATTGTGAACTGAAACGTTGAAGAGTGGTGCTAGTTATGGGTCTCGGTGTCAAGGCGTCTGCCGGCGACATGGTTGGCGGCGATTTCGGATATTAGGTGTGATACTGTGATTAGGTGAATGTACATGATGAAAAGTGTGAATGAATTGTAACTTGTATAAGATCCACGCCCCAAATTTCCTTTTTTCTTTTATTTTTTAATTATATTTGTTTTATTTAAGGCAACGGTTCCGTACAATATAGCTACTGTTCTAAAAATTAACCGTCGCTTTTGTTTTTATAAACAGTTTTAGCTACGGTTATTACCTACAACCGTAGCTTTTAATTTTTCTAAAATAGTTTTGGCTACGGTTATTACCTACAACCGTAGCGTTTTTTGGTTTTGGCCACAGTTGTTTGAAAACAACCGTAGCCATTATAAAAGTCTATTCTCAAAATTTTTACTGCTACGGTTATTAACTACAACCGTAGCCATAAGTGCTTGCCAAATGTCATTTTTCTACTAGTGGGTGTGTATAAAAAGATGTCCTAATGTGGAGTTGTAGTTGCAAATTTGCAATAATAACATTGTAAATATAAGAAATAGAAGAAGATATTTATGTCAATTATTTTATCAAGTATGGAAGAAAAACATTCGATTAAATTGTACAAAAATAGAATGTGGGAACATTGGATAAGAATTAAGAAAATATTTGTCATGTCAGTATTATATCGCGGTAGATAGGTAGATAGGTCTAGAGGTATGAGGTAAGTGTCTTGAGGATAGAATTATTTTCCGACATTTAAGAGTGTGATTGGAGAAGTACAAGTAAATATAGATACAATGAGATTGTTCAGGGATGCGCATACGGTTAATTCTGATGGTCAAGTTGCTTAGTTGAGTGAAATTTGAAAAGGGTACGGACAATGCTGGATGGTGTGGAAAAGTGTGGGGAGGGGGGGGGGGGTATGTAGCAAGAAACTGATGAAGTAGATGAATTTATTTCAAGGTTGTATTACGTGTAAATGACTTAGGCATAGATGCTATAAAAATAAGTTAAAAATCTCGGAAATATCATGTATAAAAACTCAAATTTGTGTTTTTTCTTGTGAAGCACAAAAATAAGTAATCAAATGTTAATAAATATCATGTCAATATAGTATTGTTAACGTTTAACTAAGTTACTTTTTTGTCTTGATGATTAAAAAAACACCGTGGTTTGAATTTTACACCAAATTTCGATGTAACATCACGAGTGTTGCATCCATCGTTCATTCCTTAACACTTCTCTCATACCTCTTTTGTTAACCAAACAAAAAAATTGCATGTTTTTGTTTTCCCAATCAAGGATTTCTCATTCAAACAAGATCGGTTTTGAAAGCAGAAGTTAACTAAGTTTCTGATAAATGGATGAACTTTTCAAAGGGAGAGCTAACATTGATGGATAAGTTCGAGTGTTTTGTGAAGAAGGGGTCACTTGAATATTTTAGGTGTGTATTGGAAGCTAGGAAAGAGTGTCGATGATGAGTTAGATGGTTGTTTGAGTAGCAATAAAGATGACTAAATCGCATTTGATGATTAATTTCATGATAGGTTAGTAGGTGTGGTTTGGATTGTGGACCGTTTCATGTGTTGTTTGAAGAGTAAGAGTAGTGGTTTGAAGGATTCTTTCGTGTGGTACCGTAGATTATTGTGGCGAGTTGGTGGTAACATTAATGAAAGAAATAAATATAAATGAGGTAATTTTTTTAACAAAATAGCACATGTATAGAACGAACTAATACTATTTTTATATAAAAAAAATCTTATGATTTACTTTTGATTTACATGGTGAAAATTTTATGAATACCACAAATTAATTTAGTATCCGTGCATCGCACGGGCAAAAATACTAGTCATATATTAATTATAAGTATAAACATAAAAAAAAAAGTAAACAGAATATATTTCAACAAATAATATTGTAAAGGCAAACCTATGATTATTATGGAAAAAATAGTCAATTTAAAAAAATTGAAATGTGATGGAAAGGACACGGAAATAAATTATAGAGTTGGTATCATGAGTATGAGCCTATGAAGTAGCAAAAACTATATTTGAAGTTGTTTTGCTGAACTCCTGGGAAAGAGGAAGAGAAAGCCTGTTAGGCGATAGATTACTGCATTTATTTTGCCTCAATTTGCTGATCTATAAACAGAAATTAACTCTTGCTTGTAAACATTAAGAACATTCAATGTGGTATGTTAAGATTGATGATAGGTCAAATATGTGTACAAGTAGGCCTTTTTTTTGTATTATGATAAAATAAATATAGATTTGATAAGATTTGGAGCACAAATAAGACTATACATCCAGATGTATATGAGTATCGTACATCTAATACAAATCTAATTGAGCTTATATGCTATTTTTTAGAGCTTTTAACAATATTTTCTTGCACTATAACTTTTTAGTGTTAAAATTAAAAATCTTGGGTTTTATATGTATTATTTTTGAGTTTAAATATAATATTTTGATTTACAATTATTTTTATAAAGACGCTCAGATTCTTTTTAATAAAGCTAGTAAAATATATGCATAAGATCAAATTCTTTGTTATAAAATTCGAAATTTATACAACCAGATGTACATCTGGTTGTATAATCCTCTAATTGGATTTGAAGATATGACCATAAAATAAAAAAAATTATTAACACAAGTTTTATCAAAAAGTTTAAAACTGCAGGCTGTGGGGTTCGAACCCACGCGCACTTATGTGCAGAAGATCTTAAGTCTTCCCCCTTAACCACTCGGGCAAACCTGCTTTTGTTAATATAAACTTTAATTTAATTAATTAATTTAAAGATTACCAGATACAATTAAAATCAAAAAGGAAAAAACTAACATTTTTACAATCTAAAGTTCGGTAAAAAGAAGAAAGAAAAGAGAGGTTTGTTAGAGAATATGGATCATTTGCGCATGAATAACTGTAACAACAAAACATTCTACATTAAAATGCCAGCATGAAGCCACATTAATCGATTCTCGCGTCCACACTCTTATATGTTGAAAACTATTTTTTTAATGCTAATAAAATTAAAAGTGATGAAAATGCAACTTGCTTCAGTCACACTTATATTCAAATAGCAGTGAAGGCAAAGATTTAAATACTCTAAGTATGATTGCTTAAGTTGCATTACCTTATCAATGCCATAGCTTTTTTGTTTGAACTGATACATAGAAAATAAAAATAAAATAAATAGTTTACAGTACAACAGTAGATACTATCAAATCATATATTGATTATAAGTATAAATATAAAAAAAATAAACAGAATATATTTCAACAAATAATATTATAAAGGCAACACTATGATTATGATGGAAAAAATAGTCAATTTAAAAAATTGAAATGTGATGGAAACGACACGGAAAAAGATTATAGAGTTGGTATTATGAGTATGAGCATATAAAATAGCAAAAACTATATTTGAAGTTGGTTTACTGAACTCCTGGGAGAGGGGAAGAGAAAACATGTTAGGCGATAGATTACTGCATTTATTTTGCCTCAGTTTGCTGATATATAAACATAAATTAACTTTTACTTGTAAACATTAAGAACATTCGGTGTGGCGTCTTAAGATTGATTATGAGTCAAATATGTGTACAAGTTGGCCTTTTTCTGTATTATAACAAAATTAATATAGATTTGATAAGATTTGGAGATATGACCACAAAATAAAAAAGTTTATTAACACGAGGATTATCAATTTTGATTAAAAAGTTTAGAAATGCAGGCTGTGGGGTTCGAACCCACGCGCACTTATGTGCAAAAGATCTTAAGTCTTCCCCCTTAACCACTCGGGCAAACCTGCTTTTTTAATATAAACTTTAATTTAATTAATTAATTTAAAGATTAATCATATTCCATTAAAATCAAAAAGGGGAAAAAATGATGTTTTTATAATCAAAAGTTCGGTAAAAAGAAGAAATAAAAGAGAAGTCTGTTAGAGACTACGGATCATTTGCGCATGAATAACTGGAACAAAAAAACATTCTACATTAAAATCCCTGCATGAAGCCATGTAAATTGATTATCGCGTCCACACTCTTACCTGTTAAAAATTAGTTTTTTTAATGCTAATAAAATTAAAATAAAGTGATGAAAATGCAACTTGCTATAAGGTCAATAAGAATAATTAAGATATCCAATATTGGCGGAGATCAGATGTAATGCATCTCACACACGTCGACGTGGTGCGATTATTTATCGGTCACACAAAATCTTACTTCCTCCGTTCCAATCAATTCTATACATTTCACTTTTTGGACACTATTCATAAGTCGAGTGAATTTTCGACACAACTTCTAATATATAACATAAAAGATAGTCATGTGAGATCTTGTTTAAATTGTCTTACCGAATACATTGTGAATATCAAAGTTTTATATTTTTTATCGATATGTAACTAAAGATATTAACAAAAGGAAACGGGTATTGGCAAACGTGAATAAAGCAAATGTATATAATTGATTGGAATGGAGGAAGTATTTGTTAGTGTAACACCCCCATAAGCCAAGACTTTTACCAACGACCCCTAGCCTATGAAACTGCTACCATCTTGATTTCCCGAGATAGAATATCAAAGATACCATAATAAAACCTTAATTAAAAATACTTTAAAGAGTGATTACATAAATCCCAAGATTACGAAAATGCTAATAAAGAAACAAATGTTTGCAGAAGCCAAGCATGTAAACTACGTGGTGACTCTATCCGATCTCCAGCCTCATCCATAACATCAAACATGAGAAACCTGCTTGGAATCTGCTCACCATTCTTAAATGGATCATCATCACAACAAAAACAATAACAATATAGGGTCAGTTACTATATACAAAAAACCAAACATGAAACAACGTCATAGCATAAACATATCAATCCCAACTCCATATCATAGTTAACCACTACACATCGCAACGTATAGCCATGTCAGATTGCCCATCGCAACATGTAATCCTCACCGCCAGTGGGGACTGTTGTAACACCCTCATAACCCAAGGCCTTTAAAACAGGACCATCAGGCTATGAGGACATCACCATCTCAGTTTCCTGAGATACAGTATAAGAATAACAATCACCAACACTTTATTATAGATAAAAGAGAACTGTGAAAAGGAAGTACAACCGTTTGTCAAAACCTCTATAACCAAAGGAAAAACTAAAGTTCATGCGGAGCTACGACTCGAGACTCTACCAAAATGGTAATCCCTCCTCCCAAGCCAGCAAGTACGACTCATCTGCGAACCTGAGACTCTGCTCACCATTACATGGATCATCACAGTAAACAACAATAAGCGTCAGCAACTGCATAATAAGACGGATACAATACTAAGATACTTCACACATAATATTCGCAATATCATTGCTATCGCTAATATACAACATCCATGGTGGCCTTTAGCCCCACACTAATCTCCCTACTTACCGCAATAAGGGGTACCTAGGCCATTAATATGCAAATCCTCTCCGTGGCGGGTCCCACGAAGAGCGATCATATGAGTGAGATCCGTTCCTCGCAATTGTCTCACACATTACCATTTGAATCTCAGAGATCATACAATATACAGTGATACAATAACAATACAGTATCGTCACATTGCTATCATACAGAAACTGAGTAGGGAAACCCTACCTCAAGCAACACAGCGGAAAAGACAAGCACCACCTTCCTACCAACGTTCCTCTATGAATCCTCCTCCTAAGGATTATACAAATACGAATTACTCACTATACCATCATAATCTATGACATGGAAAGGATAGGGGAAAAGGGAGAAGATCGGCGCGACTAGACCTTTCTAAACAATCTTGAAGGACTTGGAAATGGGAAAAGGAAGAGGATTAGGTTTTTACTTTCTCTTCTGATTTGGGTTAGAATGAGTTATTAACCCTCGGATTAAATTTATAATAACCGCGGTCTGACGTCTGGAAAAGACTCACTCGGCCGAGTACAACATACTCGGCCGAGTGCGACTTAGGCCCTGTTCTTTTGGACTTATTTTTGCTTAACTTAAATTAACTTAACTTATTGTTTCTGAATTTTTCTGAACTTAACTTATATTTGCTGAACTTTTCTGAACTTATTTTTGCTGAACTTAACTTAACTTATTTTTTCTGAACTTAACTTTTTTTTGCTGAACTTTTCTGAACTTATTTTTGCTGAACTTAACTTAACTTATATTTGCTGAAGTCAACTTATATTGCTTAACATTTGTGAACTTAACTTTTCTAAACTTAACCTATATGAGTCTAACTTTTTCGAACTAAATAAATATTAACATAAATAATATAAATAATAATAATAAAAAAATAGTAATAATAATAATAAATTTTTTATATATATATATATAAATATAGTATTTTTATTATCTTACTTCAATACATAATTAAAAAGTAAATCACATATCACAATTTTTTTTAATAATTTATTTCTATATTATCACAATTTTTTAATAATCTATTTCTATAAATATAGTATGTTCATTATCGTACGAGAATTATTGAGTGTAGTTTTTAACCCGTGTATTTTTTGGAAAATCCGACTATTCTTTTGTTAATAGTGACACTTTTGGGTAAATAAAACAAAATGGTCGCACATGAGACGTTTGTACGAGAGAATTTGTGAAAATCTTAAATTTTAAAAAATTTGTCAATACTATAAACGGGTATGAGTATTTGCTTAACTTAAATTAACTTAACTTATAGTTTCTGAATTTTTCTGAACCTAACTTATATTTGTTGAACTTAACTTATTTTTGATGAACTTTTCTGAACTTATTTTTGCTGAACTTAACTTAACTTATTTTTTCTGAACTTAACTTTTTTTTGCTGAACTTTTCTGAACTTATTTTTGCTGAACTTAACTTAACTTATATTTGCTGAAGTCACCTTATATTGCTTAACATTTGTGAACTTAACTTTTCTAAACTTAACTTATATGAGTCTAACTTTTTCGAACTAAATAAATATTAACATAAATAATATAAATAATAATAATAAAAAATAGTAATAATAATAATAATAATTTTATATATATATATATAAATATATATATATATATATATATATATATATATATATATATATATATATATATATATATATATATATATATATATATATATATATATATATATATATATATATATATATATATATATATATATATATATATATATATATATATATATATATATATATAAATATAGTGTTTTTATTATCTTACTTCAATACATAATTAAAAAGTAAATCACATATCATAATTTTTTTTAATAATTTATTTCTATATTATCACAATTTTTTAATAATCTATTTCTATAAATATAGTATGTTCATTATCGTTCGGGAATTATTGTGTGTAGTTTTTAACCCGTGTATTTTTTGGAAAATCCGACTATTCTTTTGTTAATAGAGACACTTTTGGGTAATTAAACAAAATGGTCACACATGAGACGTTTGTACGAGAGAATTTGTGAAAATCTTAAATTTTAAAAAATTCGTCAATACTATAAACGGGTATGAGTATTTGCTTAACTTTTCTGAACTTATTTTTGCTTAACTTTTCTGAACTTATTTTTGCTGAACTTAACTTATTTTTGCTGAACTTTTCTGAACTTATTTTTGTTGAACTTAACTTAACTTATTTTTTCTGAACTTAACTTTTTTTTGCTGAACTTTTCTGAACTTATTTTTGCTGAACTTGACTTAACTTATATTTGTTGAAGTCAACTTATATTGCTTAACATTTGTGAACTTAACTTTTCTAAACTTAACCTATATGAGTCTAACTTTTTCGAACTAAATAAATATTAACATAAATAATATAAATAATAATAATAAAAAAAATAGTAATAATAATAATAATAATTTTTTATATATATATAAATATAGTATTTTTATTATCTTACTTCAATACATAATTAAAAAGTAAATCACATATCACAATTTTTTTTAATAATTTATTTCTATATTATCACAATTTTTTAATAATCTATTTCTATAAATATAGTATGTTCATTATCGTACGAGAATTATTGAGTGTAGTTTTTAACCCGTGTATTTTTTGGAAAATCCGACTATTCTTTTGTTAATAGCGACACTTTTGGGTAATTAAACAAAATGGTCGCACATGAGACGTTTGTACGAGAGAATTTGTGAAAATCTTAAATTTTAAAAAATTCGTCAATACTATAAACGGGTATGAGTATTTGCTTAACTTAAATTAACTTAACTTATTGTTTCTGAATTTTTCTGAACTGAACTTATATTTGCTGAACTTATTTTTGCTGAACTTAACTTAACTTATTTTTTCTTAACTTAACTTTTTTTTGCTGAACTTTTCTGAACTTATTTTTGCTGAACTTAACTTAACTTATATTTGCTGAAGTTAACTTATATTGCTTAACATTTGTGAACTTAACTTTTCTAAACTTAACTTATATGAGTCTAACTTTTTCGAACTAAATAAATATTAACATAAATAATATAAATAATAATAATAAAAAAATAGTAATAATAATAATAATAATTTTATATATATATATATATATATATATATATATATATATATATATATATATATATATATAGTATTTTTATTATCTTACTTCAATACATAATTAAAAAGTAAATCACATATCATAATTTTTTTTAATAATTTATTTCTATATTATCACAATTTTTTAATAATCTATTTCTATAAATATAGTATGTTCATTATCGTACGGGAATTATTGTGTGTAGTTTTTAACCCGTGTATTTTTTGGAAAATCCGACTATTCTTTTGTTAATAGTGACACTTTTGGGTAATTAAATAAAATGGTCACACATGAGACGTTTGTACGAGAGAATTTGTGAAAATCTTAAATTTTTAAAAAAATCGTCAATACTATAAACGAGTATGAGTATTTGCTTAACTTTTTTGAACTTATTTTTGCTTAACTTTTCTGAACTTATTTTTGCTGAACTTAACTTATTTTTGCTGAACTTTTCTGAACTTATTTTTGTTGGACTTAACTTAACTTATTTTTTCTGAACTTCACTTATTTTTGCTGAACATTTCTAAACTTAGCTTATTTTTTCTGAACTTAACTTAAATGAAGCAAAAATAAGTCCAAAAGAACATGGCCTTAGTCGGCCGAGTATCACTTACTCGGCCGAGTTGGCTCGCAACTCAACTTCTGACCAAAAGAGCGCGGCCGAGTACCACATACTCGACCGAGTATGACTTACTCAGCCGAGTATCAACTACTCGGCCGAGTTGAGTCACAACTCAGCTTCTACTAACTAGGGGTGTTACAATCTTCCCCACTTAGAATGAATTTCGTCCTCGAAGTTCTCAAGGTTCAAAATGGTAAGGTAGACAAGAGAACACTACTCAACGTGGTGACACTAGCGTGCGATCATCTCCTACCCCCCTAAAAGAACACAGGTTACGTCCCCGTGACCTTACGTATCTGATCGAACAATTGAGGGTACCGTTCCCTCATAGCTACCTCAGGCTCCCAGGTAGCCTCCTCAACATCGTGGTTGGACCAATATATCTTAAGGAGTCTGGTCTCTCCCGTTCTGGTCTTTTGTACTTTGGTATCAATAATAGCTTTAGGTGTTTCCACATAAGACAAGGTCTCATCAAGCTCAACATTCTCCACCTCAAGGATGTGAGATGGGTCACTAACATACTTCCTCAGTTGAGATACATGGAATACATTATGAACTCGATCCAAGGCTGGTGGTAAAGCCAAACGGTAAGCAACCTCTCCTACTCGATCCAAAATCTCGTAGAGGCCGATAAACTTTTGGCTCTGCTTGCCCCTCTCCCCAAATCTCATGACACCTATTATAGGTGAAACCTTTAGTAATACCTTATCCCCAGTCTAAAACTCAATGTCCTTGCGGTGCAAGTCCACATAGGTCTTTTGTTGATCCTGGGCCGCTCTCATCTTCTGGCGAATCATCTTCACCTGGTCTATCATATCCTGAACCATCTGAGGACCCAGCACAACGGCCTCTGAACTGTCATCCCAACACACTGGACTCTGACATCTCCGCCCATACAAGGCCTCTAATGGTGTCATCCCAATGCTCGCATGGTGACTGTTGTTGTAGGAAAACTCAATCAAATCTAGTCTCTCCTCACAACTACCTCCAAACTCCATCACACACACGCTCTCTACATGCCCTCAAGGGTTTTGATAGTCCTCTCGGTCTGCCCATCGGTAGCTGGATGAAACGTAGTACTCATCTTCAGGGTAGTACCCATCATCTCCTGCAACTCTTGCTAGAACCTCGAGATAAAGCGAGAATCTTGATCCGACACAATATCCTTAGGAACTCCGTGCAATCTGACCACGTTCTTCCTATAAGCTAGGGCCAACTCTGTCTTGCTCCAAGTGACTTTTATAGGAACGAAATGAGCTAACTTGGTTAATTTGTGCACTATCACCCAAATCATGTTGTTACCCCTCTGAGATCGAGGTAACCCCACAATGAAATCCATCGAGATAGACTCCCACTTCCATTTCGGTACCTCTAATGATTGAATCTTGCCCTGCGGTCGGTGCTGCTCCCCTTTCACCATCTAACAAGTCAAACATCTAGACACGAACTCTGCAACATCCCTCTTCATTCCCGACCACCAAAAAGTTCGCTTAAGGTCCCTATACAGTTTATCCTCGCCAGGATGCACTGAATAAGGTCCACAATGAGCCTAAATCAGAATCCGCTTCCTCAACTCCGCACAATCCGGAACGTACCACCTCCCATCATACCGAAGACTCTCATCCCTATTCACGGAAAACCTCGACGGACCACCCGATTCCAGCTTTGTTTTCCGTTCGGCGAACTTAGCATCAGTCATTTGGCTCTCCCTGATCTCACTATAAATCTCCGGCTCTACTGTCAAATCACCGAGCGCATCACCCTTCGTGATCACATGGATACCCATCCGACTCACCTCGTCTCTCAACCTCTTCAAAGACATTGATGTGCACAGGGAGTGTACACTCTTCCTACTCAACGCATCGGCAACCACATTTGCTTTCCCCTCATGGTATAATATCTCCATATCATAATCCTCGACCAGCTTCATCCACCTCGTCTATCTCATGTTAAGCTCCTTCTAAGTAAAGATGTACTTCAGACTCTTATGGTCTGAGAATACCTTGAACGTCGCGCCGTAAAGATAATGTCTCCAGATCTTAAGTGCAAATACTACACCACCCAACTCCAAGTCATGAGTGGGGTAGTTCTCCTCATACTGCTTCAGCTGCCTCAACGTGTATGTGATTACCTTCCCATTTTGCATCAGAACACAACCCAAACCATTCTTTGAGGCATCAGTATACACCTCAAAGTCTTCCACTCCCTTTGGCAAAGCTAAGACATGGGCTATGGTCAAAGATTCCTTTAAGGTTTGGAACGTTGTCTCACAATCCCCATCCTAGCAGAATCTGTTGTCCTTCTTCATAAGCGCAGTCATTGGCCTGACAATCTTAGAGAAGTCATTGGCCTGAAAACCATAATAGCTATAGTATTTTCGGTTTTTGTTCTAATACGATTAGAACTCGATTTTAAGGTAAACCGAATTCCTTCACCTAGTCTGTGTAAGTCTTCGGTGATTAAGGGCGTGACTTGGGTGCATCGTAAAGGAGGCAATCTACTTTGGTTGCTCCGTGGAGGATCATCCTTAGCAATTTCGGACCGAATGTAAGGGTCTGATTCTTTATTTTTCCGCATTTTCATTTGCACGCATAAGATCTAAACTAAATTTATATGATAAATTGGTAAAATGATTAGTGAGACTAATTTTGTAGTAGGGTTGGTCTGACCGAGTTCCTTACAAGTGGTATCAGAGCATACGGTTGCTTGCATGCAACTCGTTTTTACGTTTTTTTACGAGTAATATGATTAACAATAAAAACGTAAATTAGTTAGTACATATAAGATATGCACGAAATTAGTTATGCATGTATACTTTCTGGTCATAAAAATGTTTTAGGTCATTTTAAATGATTTATGGAATAATATTGTTCATCTTTATAATTAATTGTTAATTTATGATTACTAATCGGCTAAAATGTTTTATTTATGGGAAAATTAGCAAATTAAACTTTATGGCCGAGATTTTTATATATGTTCTCACATGCATTTATTATATTTTGAATATATTTTTTCCCAAGTTGTTGGAGTTTTATGCATGGTTTATGAAATTTAATAGTTAAATTGTCATAAAATGAGTTTAAAATGGGTTTAAATAGTTAGATTATGAATTTAGCAACGAATATTTTTGAGGATGTCACATGCAATATTTAAAATGTTCTTTAAATTTCAGAAGTTTATATTAAGTATTGCATGATTATTGATTTTTATGGTGAAAATCGAGATAATAGTGACATAATTCAACTTAAATAGTTTGAATTTGAATTTGGCCATAAAAATTTTATACAGTGTCATATATATTATTTCTAGCAAGCATGTAAATTTTTAGATTTTTCTTTCGAATTTTGCATGAGAATTGATTTTAATTGTTAAAATCGTATATTATATGGTATAATTTGTTAAAAATAGTAAAAGTTACTAAAATGGCCGAAAAAAATTAACCCATATATGTCATATTATATATGTTCATCATCATTCTTGTGTGCCAAAATTTTCTGGAATTTTAATTTTTAATTTTGAGATGTTAAAGTTAAAAATTTGAATTGTAAGAGTCATATTATGATTTTTCGGTCCTTGAACAGTGTTTTTCTGATTTTTTTCCTGTCCATTTCAGTCTCTTTAGTGTTTAGGAATATGTAAAGAAATTATTAGTATTTTATTGCATTATTTAAAAGGTAATTTTGAATTTCCGTCTAAATATGCATGTTTTTTTTTTTGCAAGAAGGTATTTCTCATATATTTTCCAAAAAGAATTTACATGAGGGTCTTACAAAAGAATATCCACTACCTAGCCAAGCTAGGATACAAGCACAATTACAACAATTAAACCATCTGACTATGTAGCTAAAGTCCTCTTGATTTCCTCATGTAAATATGCATGTTTATACGTTTTGTTTCGCAATAAATTGTTATTTCGTTTATCTTGATGTTTTTAGGATCTGAAATTTTAAGTGTTCGAAATTTGAATTTTGAATTTTTCGAAATATTTTATGACTCATTTGGATTTTATATATTTCTTTTTCCCGTAAAACCGATAATATTCCGAACAATATTATAATAAATAAGTTAAATCATCTTCAAAATTTGAGTAAGACTAAATTTTGATAACCTAAATGTGTTAGGATTTTTAACTTAATCGTGAGTATTTATTCACATTATGTTAAGTGATTTTAAGTGTTAAAATCACGCAATTCCATAAAACCGAGTTATTTTGATAACGATATTAAAATTATGTTTAAATAGGACGATTTGGCTTAGGATTGACATGTTAGTTGCATATTCATAAGCATTGCATATTTATTTATTTATGAAAGTCATAATTTTAATTTACGTAATTTGGAATTATGTATTTTTGCTTAGTATGGCCTTAGTATTTAAATCGGTAATTCCCGTAATGTAAGGGGTTATCGATTCGGTTGTAATTTAATGTGATCTCGTATCATCTTATTTGATTGCTTTATTTTATTTTATAATGTATAAAGTAGATAGAAAATTTGTAATTATTTATTCCGGAGATCCTTGAAGACGGTGCTTTTCGGAAAGGAGTTCCGACCAAGATGGAGTTTGCCTTGAGATGCGTGCCGCGTGTGAAGTTCAAGGGACCAAGGAGTTGGTTTCCGAATTTGTATTTTACATTTAATTTTCTATTTTAGGAAGGCCATACTAGGATTTACTTATGCCTTAAAGTTTTATGTTTTTTTATTTATGCTTTATATATTTGCATGCATAGCCAAATCGTCAATCCATATCATGCATATTCATCGAGTTTATCGACCGTGTCAATTAAATTATCAATAATTCAGCGACTTAGTTCACATAAAGGAGATAGATAATAAATTGACAAGATCTCTTACGTATTCAAATATTGAGACATAGCCTTACCAAAAAGTAAACAACTCATGAGTCCCTTCTTCATAAGGAAGTAGGCTCGGCTAAACCGGGGTGCTAAACTTGTTACGTTGGGTAAGTGGGGTAATATGATTACGCTCTCGAATTTGGTCGATCTCAACGAAGGTATTCGAGCCACCGTAGTGGTAATAAGTTCGGGCTAAAGATAAGGATTAATGTAATTCTTGTCGACCGAGAGTTCTAAGGTAGAATAGATTAAAGTTTAATCCACCGAATTATATTAACGAGGGATGTATCGGCTAAACCGTGCCCGAGTTAGTATGGATTTGGGTCTCGGGATCATTTGCTTAATTGGGTAAGAGATCATTAAGTAGATGCTTAACATGTTTAAAATATTTACATGTTTAAATAAACGATAATTGTGTTTTAATTCCTTCGTTTCATTTGTAGTTCATTTTCAACAATCATCAAATGGCTAATAACGCTCCACCTCTCACGAACGTATCATGGCTTCGATCCTTCATGGATCGATGCAAGCTTGAGAAGCATGGCGCCAATTTTAAGGATTGGGATGCTCAATTGGTTTTGGCCGCGGAAGGTGACGATAAGACTCGTTACCTAACCATAGCCGCTCCTCCCACTCCCGTCGCTCGTGCGTCGGAGGCGACTCGTGAGGCCTATGAGACCTACATGAAAGAGTTGCATGCTCTTAAGAACGTGCTTATATTCTCCATGGAGCCGGATCTCCAAAGGAGAATGATTAGGCTAGCCACGGCTAATGAGATTTATACCAAACTTGCGACCATGTTTTCGCAAGCACCTAGGGTGATTCAATATGAGGCGGCTTCCGCCTTCTTTGACTTGACCTTAAAGGAAGGTCAAAAGATTAGTGCTCATGTGCTCAAAATGGTTGAGCTAGCCGAAACCTTGAAAGTGCAAGGGGTGAATGTTCCCGACTCTCTTATTATTGACAGAATTCTTCACTCCCTTAACAAAGTGAAAACGTATGCTCAGTTCCGGGTGAACTTTAACATGCGTAATCAACAAACCTCTTTGGACGAATTGCATAAGATGCTTGTCTAAGCAGAAAGGGATATGGGACTTAATGAGAGTTCCACGAAGGATGTGCTCAACATCGAGAAAAAGAGCAAGGGAAAGTTTAAGCGGAAGGCTAACAAAGGCAAAAGTGTCAAAGCATTCAAACCCACATCTCCTAAGGAGAAGACCTTTTCGAAAGGTGCTTCTTCATCGTCTTCAAAAGTCGAAGACAAGTGCCATTATTGCACTAAGATGGGACATTGGAAGCGGAATTGCCAAAAGTACCTAAATGACCTCAAAGTTGGAAAGGTTCTTGCAGTAGGTAATAATTCTCATTTAAATTCATGTTATTTTGTCAACTTTTGTATGTTGATACAAGTTGTTGACTCTCACCCTTTTATAATTGTTTTAAAGGGGCTCCCTCCAAGGATAAAGGCAAGGAGAAGGAAAAGGAAGCTTGAAATTCCTTCCATGGATCGCTATGGTAGCATCCGAAAATTGAAGACATAAAGAGCTTAGCTCTAATTTTCATTTGATGTCTTCTTTCGATTATGCATTTTAAATTTAAGAACATTGTATTTCTTGTATGACAAGGATCTAATTATTTCAAACAATGGTTGTAATGTTGAATGTTGGTGACTTGGTTTTCAACCCAAGTCATCTCTTTTGTTCTTAAATCAAATCGTTGTTTTTAAATGCATTATATAACATGAGTTGATTTGATCTTCATAGATCGTAATAAAGTACCTTGAATAGTTCACCGTACGCTTGACATGATAGGATCATAATAAAGTAATTTGATTTACTTAAACGAGAATTACACCCCGTGAAATACACTCAATCAATATAAGATATAAACATCAAACTCAAATGTGAGTACATTAGTTCATTATAAGATGATCACCTTAAGTGAAAATGAGAACTAATATCTCACCCCTCATAATTCCTACTATCCAAAACATTGTTTTAGGCGAAATTGCTATCCTTGTAAGAATAACGGTTATTTTAAAGGATAGAGTGGGAGAAATTTTACGCCCGCAAACCAATGGAATAAATATGGGATCTTAGAGAAGAATCATATATGGGGTCCTTGAGAACAACCTTAATTAAATGGATAGAAGAAACTACGAGAGGACACAGAAGAAACTATGGGAGGACACAAAAAGAAATGTTCTTTATGTCATTAGTTCCTAGAGAGGACAAAAGGAACCGTGTGAATTAACGGAAGGAAAACGTTTCCGTGAAGTTAATGTTTCTGATTTTATAAGATAATAGAGGAGAAATCGTCTCCCGTCTTCTTGATGATAGTATTTCTTATTCTAAAGGATTATAGAGGAGAAATCATGTCCTGGTGCTTTCCAAGGAAACGAGGACGGAAAATGAAATGTTCATATGAGATAAGAAGATTTTGATTGAGTAGGAGTTAATCACTATAGAGATATTGAGAGTTATTTAACTATAAAGATAGTGATACAATATTCAGTAGGAGAAAAAGTCATTAGAAAATTGAACCTACCATTAAGAGAGAATGGTGATTCTTTAAATGTAAAGAATAAGAGGTTTTCAATTCTAGATGAGTAAATATGTTAAGAACATCATAGGATGATGGACAATCGTAAGTGAGTTTATATGATAATGAAACGTCACCTATTGATGATTTACAAGGTGGGATAAATTATTCATATCGATGAATATAGAATCACCCAGATACGAAAGTGTTGATTCGTATGACCTTGACTAACATGCCAAAATGTTGAAACAAAAACCTTATTTCGATATAAGTTCTCGAGGAGAACTAGTGGATCGGATCTAAGTAAACTACAATATGAATTCTAGTACAATGTGACTGTGTCACGAGTTATAAGATAACAGTGGGAGCTTCCTTCAGGAAAGGAGACTTGAATCTAGTAAGAGTACTAGATATGTACTTGAATAAAGATTATATTATACGAGATAATATGAGTCAGAAGGAAACCTAAATTGTAGATTTTGGTGACGTGAATAAATGGTGTATTCACATATCAAACCATTAATACAAATTGATGAATGAGCATCATAGATTGTATAGTGTGGAACAGTAATATTGTATTGGATGTTCGTACATGACAATTACTTTTATCGTTTGAGTTATCATTAACTCATTATTGATAAATACTTTGTCAAATCCAATGGGTTGTGGGAGACAATTTTGAACCCCATGAAGTGAACTGGATTAACTTAGTATAGCCCATAGTCGCTTGTATGAGGCGACGTCTCGAAGCGACTAGAGTGTGAGGCGATTGATGACAAGTTCAAATATCAATGAGTCATATGAGATGACTAGTCGATCACATAGGCAGACTGCAGGAGGCACTCTATCGGGCAATAAGTGACCGCTTATAGAGTTCTGGAAATTTTATGATAGCCTTGTCGTGGCGAGAGCTACTATATTATTCTCATGAGTCGATTCTTAGACTAGAGACTGTTCGCCCAAGGTGGCACAGTTTCAGTGTGACTTTGATTTATGCTCTACGATCATCCGTAAAAGGGGGTCAAATGTAACAACCCGACCCACCATGGTCGTAACACACCCCCAATAATATGGGAGGTATGCCTTTGGGCCCATTATTTGTCGTCCTCACTTAAGTCCGAAAGCACAAGGCTTTGTTACTAAGTGGTGGGTGGGAGTTATTATAAACATATCACAATCCTCACATTCTACCGATGTGGGACAAATATTCTCTCATACTCTTGGGGTGTTACATCAAATGGGCATCTTTTGGGTCATAATGGACTGTGTTAGTCGAAGGGAACAGTAGGATAAGAATTGTCCAGTCCCTCGTCAGGGTTATCTTAAATCTCAGGGCCACTCGAGGAGAAGTTTAACTGAAAATGCGTGGCCACGCTCGGAAGGTATCTATGGTAGATAATTCCGGTCAAAGCAGTTAAATCACCAGATCGAGGAAACCGCTCACGATATGTTCAAGTGCAAGTACGACCTGTAAGACACCTTGCATTGAGTGGGAGATGATGTAATAGGGCAAAAGAATCGGTGACGCACACTTGTCGAGGACAAGTGGAAGATTGTTGGGAAATGTGTCCTCAACAATAGTGCGATCACGTAATTAAATCTCATGACGATAATATGCAAGGGATGATCCGATAGTATATAGTAAACTGACCAACATTAATCGGTAATGATTGGCCGACTAGAGTTTGACATTACTGTCGTATGACGGTGGTGGTCAGTTTATCCTTTTAGGTCACACCTATATGACAATCCCCTTAATTGATATATTGATCAATTGTATACGATACGAATTGATTAAATTCCTTAAAATCGAATATCGAGAAATCAGAGGTTGAATCTTAATGTAAGATTTATATTTGAAATTGAAATGTGTCGATTGTCAAATATTAATCGATATTTTTGAAATATCGAAATTAGAATGTGAAAGGTTCGTGGTTATAACAAACGTTGTATATCATATCGACGATTATTATAATAACCATATTTTGGAACGGTAATTACGAATTACTAAAATAATTTGTTAAATATGATTTAATTAATCTAGAAATAATATTTATATGATAAATATATTTTAAATTAATACAATTGAATTATTTCACATAGGATGTTACATATTACACAATTGTACAAATTATAATTGTAAAATGAAGGTCCATTTTACATAATGTGAACCGTGTATATGTATGTAATATGGATTAATAATATGAGTATTATTCCTTAAGACATAATCATTTGCTTAGGGCATGATTACTATTTATAGTCTTACATATCTAAGAACATGGGTAAGACACAGGCCATGCATTGGCCTTCCCTAACCCCTCTTACACGGTTCACTCAACCCCCCAACTCTTCCATTATTTATGTGAATTGTTCACAACATAACATTCTAACCCTAATGCTTATTTTCTCAGTGTAAGAAAACTAATAAAAATCCTCTTACATATTTTCTAGTAAGATAACAATATTTACTAATAAATTATAATAAGATTATAATAAAACCATAATAGTTATAGTATTTTCGGTTATTGTTCTAATACGATTAGAACTCGATTTTAAGGTAAACCGAATTCCTTCGCCTAGTCCGTGTAAGTCTTCGGTGATTAAGGGCGTGTCTTGGGTGCATCGTAAAGGAGGCAATCTACTTTGGTTGCTCCGTGGAGGATCATCCTTAGCAATTTCGGACCGAATGTCAGGGTCCGATTCTTTATTTTTCCACATTTTCATTTGCACGCATAAGATCTAAACTAAATTCATATGATAAATTGGTAAAATGATTAGTGAGACTAATTTTGTAGTAGGGTTGGTACGACCGAGTTTCTTACACACATTTGCTTCCGGTTTTGGTCATTAGTTAATTTATGGGCATTGATTAATTTTTATGGGTAATGATTAATTTTCCTGTGTTTTATTTGTTTACATGGAAGGAGAGGAAGAGAAAGAAGACGGTGGATTGTTGTGAAGGAAGTGGCTCTAAAAAAGAAGAGGAAGATGTAAGGGTGATGAAGAAGGGTAAACAAGAGGTTGAAGAGGATGATATTGATATTTGCAATTATATGATGGGACTTATGTGTCCGTTATATAAAACTATGCCTGGCTACAAAAGTAAGTGAAACTGTCCCGATTGATGCAAATTTTCAATAAGTCAGGATTCTGTTCATATAAGTTTATATATGTACTACTCGTATGAACTTAAAAAAGACTTCCATTATTGATGCGGTGACTCCTACCACTTTTAGTGTCTGCTGGTTGTTTATGCCTTCTTTCTTTCTCTGACAATTTTTTTATGGTGCTGGTGTTACTGTCCGTTCTGTCTTCTTTCTTTTTCTGATAATAATATTCTGCCTACTAGAATATTGTGTTGGATATAATTACATTCTGCCTACGGGTATACATTCTGAATTGAAAATTTCATTCTCTGATATTACATTCTGAATTGAAAATTACATTGTCTATATATGAGAGCTTTGTTGCCTTAAGTGTTGCCTATGTTACTTATATATTTCATCTATTTTCTGAACATATTTATTGTCTAGGAGAGCTCAGTGATGAAATTGTTTAGTGCTATGAGAGCTTTATTGCCTTAAGTGTTGCCTATGTTACTTATATATTTCATCAATTTTCTGAACATATCTATTGTTTAGGAGAGCTCACTGATTAAATTGTTTAGTGCTATGAGAGCTTTGTTGCCTTAAGGGTTGCATATGTTACTTATATATGTCATCTATTTTCTGAACATATCTATTGTCTAGGAGAGCTCAGTAATGAAATTGCTTAGTGCTATGAGAGCTTTGTTGCCTTAAGTGTTGCCTATGTTACTTATATATGTCATCTATGATAAGGATTCCACCATGTTGTTTCCCAGACTTGTTACAGTAGAATGTATGAGTTGTTTATGTAGGAGGCCTATCAATGGCCGCCAAAACTTGTTATTTTCTGTAACTACTCTTGTTATTAGCATGGTTTTAGGAGACCTTTTCTTAGACACCTTAGCTTGATGATAAAATTGCATATTGCTTTAAGAGCTTGTTTTTTCATATCAAAACAATCTTAACTTCATTACATTGCATATGAAATGTTTATAATTTAACCATTCTTTATGAAAAATGTTTACAAAATAAACAACCTTGCCTACATCATTACATTTAGAATGTTAACATTTGATGACTTAATGCTAATGGTACAAAAAGTTCTTCTAAATCAGCACTCTTGCCTGCATCATTTAGTAGATGTAAACATTCCATTACAACATCTTCATCTGCCTCTAAATTTCTTGGTAAAGTTTCAGCAGTTCTTTGTGCTTTTTTCCCTATGTGTGGTAACTTGAGCTTGTTGTGTCCCTTGTTTTTCATGACCTCCAACACTACTGCCTGAAAACTTAACCATGCATCATTCAAACATAATGTCGGTTCTTCATTCCATGTTTCTATGACATTGAAAACTAGGTCGCCTACTGTTTTTGCTCTTTTCCTTGTTTGTAGTGACTGAATTGATCTGAAAAAACCTAAATCCAACACATTAAAATCTGGTGAGTTTGCTGGTTGTTGGCTTATGCTGATGTTGAATCCATCTGTTTTTGAAGTCATCATGAAATCTGGGTCGTTGTCTCTGATATGTGGTTTAGCATTGTCTTGTTGAATAACAATGTTCTTGCTCATATTTGTTGGTCACTTGTTTTTTATAGCTGGTATAATCTGCGTAATTAACATTTCCTTGATAACTTGTTTGTTGATTGACTAAATTGACTTGGTTTCTAATGTGCCCACTGGCCTGTTCTTGGAGTTTCTTTTGGCTGGATCTTGAAATGTAAATGGAAAAATACCTATCTTGCCATCAAATATCAATGTTCCATTACCATCATATATAGGCCTAGAAACTGCAGCCATAAACATGACCTTGGTAAGGAAACTTTTACTTTTGCATGCTCTATATGAATCCACTTCTTCACTAAGTAGAAAAAACTTGGCTTGATCGTGGGTAATATAGAACCATTTTTCGTCGTTATGAATAATATTACACATTTCTTTAAACTTTAAAGAACATGATATCCTATCGTACTGCAACTTTGAGAGAGCAAAATGTAACCTACTGAACTGATTTTCTTCTGTTAATAACGATTTTAATGCTGAAGTATGACTCCTTATTTTACCTTGTTTAACCCAGTTTGCGATAATAGTTGCTGAAACTCCGATTGCCTTGCTAAAAGTAGCCAATGACCCCCTGTCCCCTTTTGGTGTAGCTAATATTTTGTCAATGGGTACTACAATAGTAGGCCTTCCTTTCTTTCCCTTTATCTTCGACTTCAATTGTATGACTTCACCATTTTCCCTTTGTCTCTTTGCAACCCTCCATATTTCAAAGATAGTCCTTATGTCGACATTAAACTTTGCAGCCATTTTCTGCATTTCACCCCTTTGTGGTTTGCCATTGAATATGTTTTCGAAAAGAGTACAAGCAATTTTATGTCGTTCTTCATTGGTAAGGTTTTATTTACTCATTTTGATTACGGAATGAACAAGTAAGACTTCTTATCTGCATATTTGTGTTGTTTATATTATTATTGTTGTTACTAACAGTTTTTTTTAGTGCAGTTCCTTGGCCAATTTTTAAAGAAATAGTGAAAATGATGAAGGAAACTCAAAAGAGAGAAGAAATGAGTAAAGAAAACAAAGAAAATGAAAACAGAGAAGAAATGAAGAAGGAAGACTTGTAATTTCGGTTTCTTTTTTTATTTATAATTAGGTTATGTAATTTTAGCTTTGTAAAGGTGGAAAAAAATGGGAGGAAAACATTTATGAAATTTTGAATCTCCCCAACTTTTGTAAATGGTGGGAAACTTCTCCTTCCTAATTCACTTTAATTATCATTTCTGTTAACTACCTCAGAATAGCTAACATCTTTTAATCAACTGTCCACTTGCAAGCTCTTATTACTTTAACATTGTTTATTTAACTTTTTTATTTCTTGTGCAAAAAGACATGGGAAGATGTTAGTTATGCGGAGGGAGTAGTTGTTATGGCCAGGCGTAATGGTGTGGCTTAGGGTTTATGGCTGGCAGAGCGGACAAACTAGTCAAGTTAATTAGGGTGGTAAATATTTAGTGTCTCATTAGTAATTCCATACAGTATTATACTTCTTTCTTCTTGGAGTAACTTCGTAATACGAAAAAACTTACTATATATGGAAATAAAAGTAATGGGAAAGAAGTTTTACCGTTTTGCCTAAATAGGAAAGTGGGAAGACCATATGTGGTTTTAGATATTACTATATTTAATTTCACAAATTCCCATTTGTGACAGGAATACCCGTCGCAAACTTGCGACGGGTCAAATATTAATCATTTGAGTAGGAAAAGACAAGTTATTTAGGGTTCCCCATGTTTTGGCTCATCTAACCAAGTGGGAGTACTTAACCCATTAGAACCTTGCGCAAGAGAGACTTATTGATTTAATTTACTGAAATTTAAATCTACTTGAATTATTATTATGAATAAGGTAATTAAAATAATTATATAGTTGAGTACCGTGCGATATTATTTTGGGACAAGATGATAAAAATAAGGCTATTTAGCATATTACTATCTAATAAGTTTAAAATTTTACATCTTACTACCTAATATGTTCAATTATTCAAGTAACATTCTAATAAGTGTAAAAACTGACACGACTACTACCAAAATGACGGAAATTGCTAAAAAATGACGGAAATCAGTTTATTTTGTTCCATTTAAATTTAAAACCTAATTTAATACCTAAACTACCTTTCCCCCTCCTTCCTCCATTAAAACCCCTTTCTCCTTCAGCAAAACTCATTTTCCCCTGATTCTCCATCAATGTCGCTCGCTCCAAACCCAGATTTCCCCACTAGTTCCTAAATCTCGTTCCAAACCCTTATTCTCCATCTATCTCAGTTTTCCCCTTCTTCCATTCAAATTTACCACCATGGTAATATCTCATACAAACTACCATCCTACACTAAAACAACAAAATTCTCAAAATTGAAGAATCGTGGTGATGCTTAAGTATCAAAACTCCACCATTAACACAAAAAAAAACGTAACATTGATGCTTAATTATCAAATTTTATACAAAATAATCAAATTAGAGGAAAGAATTTATACTGAAAATAAAATGAAAAAATACTTACTTGATCAATTTGTGAAGACAACAGAAGATTACCTCCCTCTAGTGCCGTAAATTAGGAATGGTCAGGGAGGTTTTGATGGATAAAAATGGCGGCATGAATATTGAATTTACAATGAGTTTAATCGGGGGAGGAAGAGGGATGGGTAATATGTTAACAGAGAATAGTTTTATTAAGGGAAGGGTAAAATGGTCATTTAGCTTAACCCGAACATTTAAAACTAACTTAAGTTCGGTTTCCGTCAAAAAAGTAGCAAACTGAATAATGTTGTGTGATTTTAGGTAGTTACTTGCAAAATTAATTATATTAGTTAGTAAGATGTAAAATTTTAGACTTATTAGGTAGTTATTTGTCATATTTCCTAAAAATAAATATAATACTTCACCAAAAAAAAATAGGAAATGTATTGTAATTTATAAATAGACAAAATAAGAAATAAGAAAGGTTATTTAGAATAGGAAGTAGCACAAATTCTCATTTGTGACGGACATATCCATGGCAAGCTTGCGGCGGGTCAAGTAATATCCATATAGAGATAAGACAAAAGTAAAATATCTTGGTAATAGCAAATTGTTGTCTTTTCCACCAACATGAATACGAGTAGTATTTAACCCGTCACAAAGAAGCCTGGCTGAGGAACTAGTAACAGTCTTCGTGGGACCCAACGAAATATTTTACAATCAGTCTGGTTCATGACCGTAAATTCTAGGTCCGGTCATTGGTCTTAATTTTCATTTTCGGTCATCAAACAATATCGGTTTGGTTATGTCTAGTCCGATCTTGGATTAATGCTCTCCTGTACTTTATACCACGCTATTAGTTGAATCTTGTAAAATCCAATTAATCTCACTCACTAATTCATTTGAAGCTGGTCAGGTATTACTCGCGCACGTTGCAGTGTGAGAATTTGCAGTTCCAGGTTATCTTGATTCCTGCAAAGAGAGCTGGATCATCTGTATATCAGCCAATCGGGTATTGCGTAAGTTTATTGTGATGTTTGCAACAGGCTGGCCATTGGTCTTCGTCAGAGGAGTTTGCAAGAAGTTTTCAAGGTTAATCGGGAACATCAACAAGAAGAATTGCCCCAGTCATTAAGTTTTCTGGGCAAGTAGTTTGAGACTTGCTGGAATTTCATGAAATTGTGTAATCTTGCTTGACCCCAAAACATTTTGGAACTAGGCTCTGATGTTGTTGTTGCGTGTAATCTTGCTTGACAGGAATATTAACTGTTCCGTGTTTTGTCAAAGAAAACTCACAATGCAGTCGTGGTTAGGAGAACAGAATTCTCACCCAATTTGCTGATGACCGTGACATTTAGGAACTTTACGCAAACAAAACTAGCAAAACCAAGCAACTTTTACTTCCACCAAACCAAACCGATAACACTACCAAATAGCGCCAAAAATTACCCTAGGCAGAGCAATCCGCAGATAAAACCCACCATGGGAATGTCAGTATGTGGCAGTGTTTGTGATAACGTTGGTGCTCAAATTCACACGTAACTCAACTGAAAGAAACCAAACAAAAAGTACACCTACACTACGGCAACCTTTGTATGAGAATGAGATCCACCACAAAATAAACAAGAAGCATGCCAAGTCCTATATCTCAATTCTCAACCAACCCGATTGTTAACCGTTTGATATAATGACTTGAGTTGTGTGTTCCATTTGTCAATAGCTGTGTACTTCTTCATTCCCTTCGACCTGTGATACATTATTAAAGCAGTCAAGCATGCAAGAATCATATAACAGTCTAGGTAACACCAAAAGGGACACGGACACGGATACTGCATGTCATGAAATTTAGGACACGGGAACACGTTATTTAAATTTAATAAAATATACATTTTATAGTTATAAATGTTTGATTTTATTTTTGTAAAAGTATTTGTCCTATTTGATATTAATTTTAAATAATCAAAGTTAAAACTTACCCTTGATGATAACTCATTTTCATTTCTCATCCGAACCAATATTCTAATTAATCTCTTTCGATAGCGCATTTCAGGTTGGAAGAACATCATTCACCCCAAATGATGACCAAATACCGTGGACACGCGATGGACACGGCTCAAATACCATGGACACGCATCAGACATGTGCCCAAATAAATATAGAAAGTTCGGCGTGTGTCCGTGGAGTGTCCGTGTCAGACACGGTGTCGGACACGGTACGGCTCTATACGAGAAGTATCCGTGCTACCTAGATAACAGTGTGGTTCATCTCCAAAAGCACCATTAATAGTAGAAATATTTACCGGTCGCTGCGTTCCAGCAACTTGTTGACTTGGTCAATGTATCCTTGTACTCGGTTGTCCAATATTAGCGACACCAATAACTGCTCAACATCTTGCTCTGGCACATTAAGCTCCTGTACGCCATCCGAATTTGATCATAACATCATTGATAATACCACGGAAAGAATATGAACATAAAAATACTAAACACAAGCAACAGAATGAAGCAATTGGGTACAACACAGCCACTGTGAATAAAAAATGGTATCAGGAATACTTATTTTACCTTGGATATAAATGGTATTCTGATTCTCGTGTAAGGTTTAATCAACTTGAGCAACACTTGAGTTCTGATGTTTTTCAAGAGGTCTTCAATGTAATTTCGAATGAAGGGATCATCCATAATTGTTCTTCTGTTACTCTGAATCATCAAAATCGGTGCTTCGTAAGAGAACTAAAACAGCAAGGTAATATATATAGAACCTACTAGTGCTAAGAAAGGGACGGCTAATCACCCAGACCTTCAGAATCTTCTCAAACTCGAGAATTTCATTTCGTTGATAAGCAGCTATCAAATTTGTCATTGCCAAAATTTCAGGATCATTCTTATATCTGTAATAACGCTTCAAGTCAGCAAACACGAATCATAGAGCTCACAAATCACAATGCCACACTGAGGGAAAAGACAAAACAACATACGGCTTTGCCTCCTGTCCATCAAATGGGTTCACCTCCGATTCCATCAACATGTTCGCAAGAACCAAATATCTGAGATAAAGAAAAGAATGACAATGTTAGGCAAGAAAGTGGCATATCACTAGAAGGCTGTAGAAGCCAAAGACAACATCAATAATTCAATGTACACAAATTTGTTATTTCAATTCAAAATTTAAGAATATTGCTAGGTCATTCTATTTTAAAAAACTGTTTGTTTCAAATTCTTTTTTTTTGGTGATGACCAAGAGTATCCCCTACCGACACCTTGGGCAATCTCCTTCGGGGTACCGAAGGCAGCTTAATGGATAGACTTCTCCCGAGTTTGGCCATTCGCAAGAGTCAGAAACTCACACCAACCAACTTTGGTAGATTGAAACCCCAAAAAAATTTAAGTGGTTGGTTAGTGGCCTAGACAGATTTCACGAAATGGGCATTGTAGCAATTGTGACTAAGGTGGTTATTTGGCTGCCAGAAAAATGTAGCCATTGAAACTTCACATGAGTTCTGAATTCCCACACATTGGAAGAATTGGCCTACCTACCCCGTCTAGGTAACTGACAATTCATGTGGAACTCAATTTCCCACATAAGTAACTAAACAATTTCTGGAAATTCACATGAATTAGGGAATAACTTCCTAAAAAATTTTAATTTCTTTATCAACCAATTTCTGGAGACTCGTGGGTTTAGGCTAAGTAGGAGCAAGACCGAGTATGTGAGGTGTCAATTTGCAGGGCCGAGATCGACGGCGGTGGGGAACATTATTTTTGATGGAAATATTGTGGAGGGGTCAGATTCCTTTAGATATTTCGGATCTATTATCCAAAAAGATGGAGAGTTAGACGGAGATGTGGCCCACAGAATTAAAGCGGGATTGATGAAATGGAAAAGTGTTACGGGGTTTTGTGTGATAAGGGTATGCCCCAAAGATTAAAGGGGAAGTTTTATCATACGGCGATTAGGTCTGCCTTACTTTACGGCTCGGAGTGTTGGGCCGTGAAACAGTGTCACATTCATAAGATGAGTGTGGCAGAGATGCATATGTTGAGGTGGATGTGCGGTCATACAAGGAAAGACCGGTTAAGGAATGAGGTGATTAGAGAGAAGGTAAAAGTGGCCCCAATAGAGGATAAGATGATGGAAAATCGACTAAGATGGTTTGGCCATGTGAGAAGGAGACCTATGGACGCACCGGTTAGGAGGTTGGAGACCTGAAATGCAGAAAAGGTTGTTAGGGGTAGAGGGAGACCTAAACAAACTTGGAGAAGAGTGATTGAGCACGATATGAGATTTCACGAGCTTCAGGAGAGGATGGTGATGGAGAGGGCACTATGGAGGGATATGATACATGTGGACATCTAGCTTTTGATGTTTTTATTAAGTTTTCTAAAAAAAAATTCTCTTTGGATTTGTTCATTTTTTCCCCAAAACTCTTATATTAAATTTTACTTCGTTTTTCAAAATCACTTTAAACTTTATTCTTGATTTATTTTTTGGGTTTTTATACATGTGATAAGTTCGATTTAAAATCTATAAAACCCCTTTATCTTTCATTTTCGGTTTCACTCCCCTTCCGTTTCTTTTTTTCTTTTCTTTCTTTTTTTCTCTTGTCGAGATGAGAGTTCATTCATGACGGTTCCAAAGGATAATTCATGTCAGCCGACCCAAAACATTTTGGGACTAAGGCTCTGATGTTGTTGTTGTTTATCAATCAAACAACCACTAAGTCCCGAAAATATTTAGGGACGGCTAACATGAATGGACCTATAATTTTTATTTTATTTTTTATTTTTTCAAATATGGACCTATCAACGTGAGGTAAAAAAAATGGAGGGGAAGAAAAAAGAAAGAGTTGTTAAAATTTGAAGCAGAATACGAAAAAAGATTGTAAAAACATGAATCATCATTCTTCTTTCACATCTTCCTACAATTTCCTGTGTCACTTCCTATACATTATGCACTGTCTTGAATCTTAATCGACGTGGAATCTATATTCATGAGTATATTACACGATATGTCCACTAGTAGTCATTATAACCACAATAATAATAATGCTAGACGTGCTAGTTGTCCATGAAAGTTCAGCAGCTGAATCTCTGATGTACTTCTGATTTTCACCTTAAGGCTTTCTATCTCGAGAGTCGAGAATCAAGAACCAATAGTTTAGGTTGAGGTATCGTACTCATACCACCATCTTCACTCCCTCTATCTCACTAAGGGTGTGTTTGGATTGAATAATTTGGAAGGAAAGGAGAGGGGAGTGATTTTAAGGAATGAAAATCCATTGTTTGGTTAGTAAAATGGAGGTGGAAGGATTTGGAGGGAAGGGGAAATTAATCCCTCCATTTCCCTCCTCCAAGCCAATTTATTTTCTCTCCAACAAAGGCAAGATTTGGAAGGAAAATCACCTCCTCCATTCTCCCTAACCTCCACTTCTCTCCCTTTCTTTTTCCTCCTTCTCCCTTCCCTCCCTTTCCCTCCTTTTTGCTATCCAAACACACCTTAAGGGTTTGTTTGGATTGAGAGAATTGGAGGGAAAGGGAGGGGTTTATTTTCCTTTGATTGGATACAATTTATGGAGGGAATGAAATAGGAGGGAAAGGAAATGAGGGGATTTAATTTCCCTCCTCTAGAAGAAACTAAAATCTTTCTATGAGAGACAAGATTTGGAAGGAAAACTTTATTTGAACCTTCATTTAATTATGAAAACACATACTTTCTTGAATAGTCTACATCCATTATACCATCTCCCTCCTTCTTCCCTTTCCATTTCCATCTCATCAATTTTGTTATCCAAACAACCTCAATTCATTTTCCTTCCCCTCCCTTCACCTCACTCTCCTTCCCCCCTATAATTGTATCCAAACATACTAAGAGTTTCTTTTCTCAAATCAGTGATTCCATAAACCAAGTCATTTGTCAGATAAAAGTTCCCAAGATATCATTTCATTACATTTCTTCCCAAAACTGCAACCTCCATGAACGGAGATAACTCGACTAGAGCCCACGTTTATGCTGGAAAACACCAGCAAAAGGCACCTGTTAGATCACCTCTACTGAATCTTCCAAAATCCATGTCTACTGCATCCAGCCGTACTTATAAGAGCTACAACCATGTCCCCTATTATAAGTGTAATATTGTATCTAGTCGCTATAAGAGCTACAACCATGTCGCCTATTATAAGTGTAATATTGTATCTAGTCGCTTTTAGCCAGACCTTCCAGTTTGAATTCTTTAAAACATCGCTTCTGTTCCACTTTCTAAACAATACCCTATCCTTGAAGATCATAGTTTGGCATGATGTTAAAAATGATGAAAAAACATTAAAGAAAAGTACAACAAGAAAATGCAAGAGCGTGATAAAAAGCGTCGTCTATGTTACTTTAGTTCATTGGACTCTCCCTGATTCAAATTTGGAGACACAAGGTCCGCGTTGTCCTACAATGTGGATACGATTACGACGGCACATCGACAAGACAAAAAAAGTATGGAAACAATAAAAGTGAAATGATAGACATAAGGCATATAATCGTTAAAAACCATACTATATACCCTATACACCTATCCCTTCATTTACTTTTGTAATGTAAAACAGTCACTGTTTCTCCACATGAGAATGTCGGATTGGCATGCAACAAGCAAGAATTTGATTCCCTAACCATGCAATAACACAGGTATGGCCAAAAAAACTGAATGTGAAGTAATAAAAAAAAAGTTAAGGGTGAATTTGTTACATACTTCAGGCACTGGATCCTCCTAAGGTTCCCAGCTTCATCATAGTTCTTGAAGGCCTCGAAAAAATCAGTGGCTGCTTCTGCCCACTGACGTTCTGCCATGTGCATTTTCCCACCGCATTCATGAATTATTCCCATTATCCTCGGATGTGGTATAGCTGACTTTACGGTGAGAGCCTTCTGGTACAATTGCTGCAATTTAATAAACAATATTCAGGAGATGGTGTGAGAAGCTCATGAATTTGACGACTAAAGTTACAGTAGAAAGGCCATAGTCCATAGTTGATTACTGAAGTGAAGTGCTAGAGCAAGTTCTGAAATAAATCAAGAGAAAGTACGAATGGAAAAGACCAGAATACTTGAGAGTTCATCATGGGTACGCCTTATACAACACACCAAAGAGCAGATATTCACCAGATGTAAAGATCATACTATAACAACCTGACCCAACACCGGCGTAAACCAACTCCAATAACATGGGATGAGCAGTTTTGGGCCATTATTTTGTCCTCACTTAAGCTCAAAAGCACAAGGCTTTGTTACTAAGTGTGGTGGGTGGAACCCTTTATAAACATATCATAAACTCCTTATTTTCCCGATGTGGGACAACTCAATCTCAATCCCTTGGGGTGCTACACATGCTGTATCATTTTACTCAGATTTTAGAAAATAAATCATTTAGTCAACAACACACTAATGCAATTACAGTCTGAAATAACTAAAACAGAAGTTAGCAGAAGTTAAGGGCATATAGAGTGTAATCATACTGTGAAGTTCTTCAGACATGAAGCGGCTCAAGATGCACCATCTAGACAATATCGTCCACAATCCTAGAAGCGAAAGTTATGCCTTTGTTTATTTTATTATAATACTCTTCATGATACACAGAATTCAATTACTTTCTAACTTCCCATTACAAGCCTGATATGACTACTTCACACAGCACTGATTGCTTAACAATACAAGCATGCACTGATTGCTTCACAATACAAGCACACGTCTCCTGACTTCCTGTTCTACTCCATCGAGCCTTTTTCCCCAAAACATTCGGACTATAATATGACACGCGAAAGACAACGACGACCTTCCATAACCTTTAGTCACTACAGCAGCTAGCTACAAGTCTACAACGCCTACAAGTACATGCAAAGAAAGAGTCAAAAGACAAAAGAAAGTCAAAGATGCTCTACCTTGAGTTTCTTATTGTTCTTGGTCTCAGTATACATTTGGATTTCTATTGCATAAACTTCCAACAGCTGGGTTCCTTTTTTATGATCATCAGTGCCATCTTCCTTTTGACATGATTTGTGGAGTTCCTTAAGGATCTTTTAAAGATTTAAACAAAAAGAAAAGGTTAAAAGCAAAGCCTACACATTTGTACTGCCCAAATAGAACAGGAAAAAGAAAATCACAATACCTTGTTCATTCGCCCATACTCTCCCATGTCGAACCAAATCTTGCAAAGCTTTAGATTAGTTTTAAACCATAGTCTCTGACAATCAATAAAACAAGATGGTGAGCAGGAAATATTCACAATACACCAATAGCCTAGAACAAGTATCTTGTACTCCTAACCTCATTTTTGGCCTCTTCAAGAGCTCTCAAGGTCGTTTGGTAGAACTCTTGCAGGAGATCAAAATTGTGGCTTGCTGACCCAGAAACAAAATCCATAATGCTGTTGATACACTTCTCACTATAATTTCTAGTCACTGCAGATTTTATGTAAGTTAACATCTCTCTGTACGCTTCCATCATCTCTTTATACTTTCCTAACTTGTAATACAGCTTCACAGTTTGCTTTAATGCTTTAAATCCCCTAAAATATGAGTGTCAATAGGTAAAATATTACAAAATTATATATGAAAAACTAGCAGTATGAAAATTTGTCACAGAAAACTATTTATGCTTCGGTAACATATCTGATGTGGTGTAAGCAACCAATCAGGGTAGAGTATTTTAGGTAGTCTCTTGTTTTTATAATGTCCCGCCTTTTTACAGAGTATATTATTATTACGTGAGAGGGTAACAAAAGTGATGTGGCATAATGGTAGCATAAAATTATTATTTTTGTGTTTGATCAAAAACCCAATACCCTCTATAACAAGCTAGAAGCACGGAAGGCTGGAATAAATATGAACTTTTAGATAGGTTCGTACGCAACAGTTAAAAGTCAAACAAGTGATAAACCAAGTTAAACTCTTAGGTACAATTCATTCATGCACAACACTACTACACACTACTTCATGTAAAACGCCAGCTGTGATGCCACCCATAGAACTGTTAACATTCATTCAACACCCACTTCTAGATAGGATCATAACACTATTACTTTTCCTTGACACGTCTAACTTAAATCAATAGAGGCTTTGAGCCCATATCTACTTCCCATACAAGTAGTTCCGTAACATATTTAACACACAATTCTTGAATAACAAATGATCTTTTATAGCTCACCAATCAGCCTTCTCTGGTTCCATGCTAACTACCTCCGCAAAGCCAGCAAGTGCACCTTCAGGATCAGATTCAACCAAACCTGAAACAAGTGAAATAAAGCCAGGCATCAGCCATGAAAATTACAATCCACAAACGCATATCAAACTCCAAGATGTACGAGGAGCCCAAGCTAACACAATGTTGAAGATTTTTTAAACTAGAGAAAGAGGATGTGTGTGAAAGCACGTGCTACTATAACCATTAAAGAAGCAAAAAGAAACTAGCAATCCCGCATTGACAAGGGTCGACAAAAAAAAGAATTAGATCTTAGGGGGAATTAGAAGAGTATTCGGATGCAAAACTCAAACAAAGGAAATAGATTGTATGTTAGGAGTAACAAACAAAATCAGCGTTGTATTGATGTAACTGAGCAACTAGGAAGGCATACGCAGTACCTCCGCCCAACAAACAAACTAGGCCTCTCGAATACGGGGTATCAATCTAAGTATCTAACAAATAAAAGTACAAAACATTCCTGCTTATCCTGCCAACACAGAAGATTCAGCACCGCCAATGGCAGAGAAAGAAGTTTAAAGTGTCTACCTCGAGATTTAAGGAGAAATTAGTAATGCACTAGAGTAACTAGCAAAAAAACTCAAATTTTTCATAGCTAGAGGGGAAGGCGGCTTCCACTGCAAGGCTGCAAGGCTGCAACCCCTCTCGGTCCGCTACTACTGTTCACCCCTTAATATTGAAATATGCTTTCCTCAAACAACATAAACAGGCACCCGATAGTAAAACCAGCTACAATTGGTGACACGAACCGCGTAACACTACAATTAGGCAATACAATATTATGGGCTTATGGCGTAGTAACTTCTGTCAACATAAATACCAATTCTTTGAACCCTACAGAACAGATAACTTAAAAATTACGACCAAAAAACGATACTTGAAACGCACCGATGAATGTTTACAGCACAACAGCATCAAATTATAGCAAATGATTAAAACCCTAAAACACATTCAAGTAATTAAGTACCAAATAAAAACAAAAGAAGCAACCTTTGGAATTATAGTATTGATTCTCAATATCAACATCTTGTTCATCAGCGTCTTCGTCGGAGTACTCAAACCCGTAATCTTCCATATCTGCATCTGCAGCATAGACATTGTATAAACGATATAATCATCAAAAAAATCGTGATAATTGCTAAAAAAAATACCATTAAATTGAATTATAAACCGGCAGTAGATTATAAATAATTTAAACCATCAACAGTATGTAGAAACACACCGGAACCCATTGTAAGAGTAAGATTTTAGGGTATCGGATTTTTTTGAACAAAGTTGGAATTCGAGGTGAAAATTAGGGATTTATGTTCCTAGAAGTGTTTGTCAAGAAAAATGCAGTACAATTCTCGACTTTTTTTTCTTTTTCGTAATTAAACCAGGTTGTAATCCGTGTTTATTTTTAATATTTTAGATTAATATGGTTAATAATATTGAACATAAATAAATTAATTATTTTAAAATTTTAATAATATGAAATATAAAAAGATTAATTATTTACGGATTAATTCATTTTGAATGATTTATCACACACGTCAATTTTACATGAGTTGTCGTATATTTTGTTAATTAAGATGTTACTCATTGCAACATTTTTACACATGTAAAATAATTTTACAATTAAGTTGTATATTACATATCCTACCTTAAAACAAAAAACGTAAATAATCTGTCGAAACTTAACTAGTAAATGTATAGTTGAGTTCAAAACGTAAGTTTGCTTAAATTAATAATGATATCCTATATTAAACATCATTTGTTGTGTGCAACTGTCTTACACTAGCGCAATAAAATTTTATTAAACGATCACCCATTTAATATATTAAATAAATATTATTCATATAAAAATTAATTGGCGTTATGTGAAAAATCGTGTTACACTATAACGAAAATGCACTCTAATAAATTACCGCGCACACATTAATATATAAACCGAGCGAGATTAAATTAATTCGACATTTGTTTTATAAGTTAAAAGCAAAAAAGAGAAAAAAAAAATAATAATAAACTCTAGAATAGCCGACGCCCCAATCCCCACCGAAGGTAAACCATCATCAGTTTGTTGTCTTAGTGAGTTTTTTTATAATCAGAGAAAGAAAATCAATAATCTTCCCACACAATCTTAATTTCATTTCTTTACTAATTTATGTTAATCTGCATTCATATTCGAAAATGTTATTATCTGAGCTTGGAGATGAGGAGATTCAAGCTTCATCTTTGTATCTTATGTGAGCTTTAATCAGTTGGTATTTTGGTTGTTCACGGTATTTGTTAATATTTGTTAATGGTAAATGATGGAGATGGATGGTTGAATGTGGAATTGCATATAACATATAATAACTTAGAATTTTAATTGTTTACGTATAAAAGATAACCTAAACTTAGGGGATAATAATAAGCTAAATTTGGGGGAGAATAATATAATAATTCGAATTTGAAATCAATCAATCAATCAATATATATATATATATATATATATATATATATAATTAAAGGAAACTTTTTTATAAGCACGTGGTAGTCCACCTTTAACAAAACACTTAATTATAAATAATGATTAATTTACAATTTTTCTACTAGAATAAGGAGATAATTAATTATTTACAATTTTTCTATTAGAATTAGAAAATTAGTAAATTGTTGTTTAAATAATAATTTAATAATTTTCCTATTAGGATTAGAAAATAAGAAAATAATAAATTATTTACAAGTTTTCTATTAGATTTAGAAAAATAAAAAATACTCCCTCCATTCAAGACTACACTACCACTATGAGTTTTACACACTATTCACAAACGGTCATTCAAATTCGATTTTCTCTCGATACGTAAATGAAATTATATCCATGTGGGATCTTGTTTGATTCGTCTTTACAAGTATATTATTAATATCTAAGTTTTATAATTTTTGAAAATACGTAGCTAACAATATTTACCGTATAAAATACGCATTGACAAACGTGTAAAAGGAAAGTGGTAGTGTGAACTTGAATGGAGGGAGTAGTTGATTATTTACAATTTTCCTATTAGATTTAGCATATTATTATTCTTTAATATTTATATACTTACTATTTAAGTTTATTAACTTTATTCAACGGTTTTATTAAAAATGAAAATCGGAAATGAATTAGAATAGTTGATTCTTTACAAATCTCTTATCTTAGGACATTATTCTTTAATATTTATATACTTACAATTTAAGGTTATTAATTTTTTTCATCATTTCTATTAAAAATGAAAATGGTAAAGCGTAAAAAAGAACTAATTTAGATTGTCTTCGTCTTAACATTAAAATGGGTAAAAAATAATTAATCTCACGGGGATATAAGAGTAATAAGACAAATCTTTTACTTTTTTTATACATTATGTTCTTATCTTTCCATATTACTGGATTATTCAAACTTAAAACGAATACCTCCATCTTAATTAATAATGTGTGGAACTAGCTAATAAATGTAATTAGTTAAATATTTAAGTCTAAACAAATTCCTACCTAAAAGGAACATTTGTGATCATCATATTCGACCAAATTAAGAGCAACACTACTATTTTTTGATACAAGTATTCAAGTGAGTATTATGCACTTTCGTATTTAATTATGCGAAAGAAATGAGATAATTTCTTTAATTAAGTAAAAAGAAAATAAGATAATGTCAAATATAGTATACTTCAGAGAAACCCCAAAAATGTCAAATTTGGATTTAGTTAGTATAAATATAAATATTAAAGACCACAATGATGATGTAGATAGGTGCTGAAGTAGAATAATTTTGTGGATGACATGTGTTTTAAATGGATATTGAAAGATATTTCATAAATAACAATATTTATTCCTACATATTTTCACCTTATTATTTAACGATGAGACATTGCTTGTGTTATAACCAAATGTGTTTGGTGTGGTGGTTGCTCACCTCATCCCTTAACCATGAGGTCAGGGGATCGATCCCTGCCCATGGGAATGGAGCAACACTTTGGCCAGCCGTTTACCTCTTCGTGAGAGCACCCGCGGCGAGGGGATTATACACTGTTGTCGACGGTGGACACCCCGGTTTAAAACCAAAAAAACATTGCTTGTGTTATAAAATGACATTTTTTTACAGGGGCAGAGGTAGATAGGTTTTGACGGAGGAGGTAGGTGTCTTCAGGGGTAGGGTTACTCTCCGACGTTTAAGAGTATTATTTGAGTAGTACAAGCAAATTGGTCAGAGATGTTCAAGAATACAGTTTATGATTCTGATGATCAAGTTGGTTAGTTGGGTTGTCAAGTTACGATTTAAGGAGTATATATATATATATATATATATATATATATATATATATATATATATATATATATATATATATATATATATATAGATATTAAAGAACATAATGATGTAGGTGATTTGAGTTAAGCGGAATAGTTGTATTGATGAGATGAAATACAATTGAGTATTAGAAGGTATTCATACAACAAAGTAATGACAAATAAATGGTGTTTCTGAGACGGATAGAATAAGCCTTAAAAAGATCAAAAATATTTTTTAATTAGTATTAGATTATAGTTTATTATAGTCCGTATTCTTTTGTTTTTCCTCCATATTTTCAACTTATTCTTTACAGTGTGACATTGTTTTATTGGGTAGGGGTTGATTTTAAATTGTATGTGTCCATTTGTTTAGGGATGGGGATAAATAGATCTCGAGGGAGGAGGTAAGTATCTTGGGGGATAGAGTTACTCTTCGACGTTTAAAAGTGTGATGTAAGTTGCACAAGATAATGTCTATAGGTTAGAGTTGTTCAGGGATACGATTGATTATGTTAGTCAGGTTGGGTAGTTATGTGAGAAGGGTATGACGAATATCTAAACGGTGTCGAAAAAAGTTGCGTATGTACTACATAATGATTAGAACAGCTGAGCAAGTACATAGGTAGATACATTTTATTTCAAAATTCTATTTTATGTGATAGTAACAGAGGCACATATGTTATGAAAAGAGCTTAAAAATCTCTATAGTAACATGTATGCATACTCAATTTTGATAGTTATAGGGCGGGATTTGATTTTACATTGGATATATCTATTGTTTCGAGCGGTGGGGGTAAATAGGTTTTGAAAGAGGAGGTAAGTGTCTTGGGAGTAGGGTTATTCTACGAAGTTGAAGAGTGTCAGAGTAGTACAAATAAATGTCAGTAAGTTGAGCTTTCCAGGAATACATTTTACAAATCATTTTAATGGTTACGTGGGTCAAGTGGGTGAAAAGGGTACTCCATAGGTAGGATTACTCCCTGACGTTTACGAGTGTGATTTAGAAGATTGAAAAATATATTCATATATAGGTTGGGTGGAAAGGGTTGAATTTGTGAAAAAAGTGGATAACGTGAGATATTGATTGGAGAAGGTAAATTAATAAATTTTATTTGAAAATGTGTATTATATGAGAAAAGAACCGACAAATATAAAAATATAGGCTAAAAACATTTAAAATATCACATGTATAAACTCAATTTTGTTTATTTGTTGGACACAAAACTAAACAATCAGATGTTATACTCTCTTCAGTCCTATTGAATGTTCAATTGGGCCGGGGAATAATTTTTAATGTGAAATGACATTATAGTGTTTTTTGAAAAGATGTCCTATGTGGAGTTGTAGTTGCAAATTTACAATGATAACATTCTAAATATAAGAGATAGAAGAAAATATTTATGTCAATTATTTTATCAAGTATGGAAAAAAAACATTGGATTAAATTGTAGAAAAATAGAATGTGGGAACATTGGATAAGAATTAAGGAAGTATTTGTCATGTCAGTATTATATCGCGGTAGATAGGTAGATAGGTCTGGAGGTATGAGGTAAGTGTCTTGAGGACAAAGTTATTTTTCGACATTTAAGAGTGTGATTTGAGAAGTACAAGTAAATATAGATACAATGGGGTTGTTCAGGGATGCGCATACGGTTAATTCTGATGGTCAAGTTGGTTAGTTGAGTGAAAAGGGTACGGACAATGCCTGAATGGTTTGGAAAATGTGGGGTATGTAGTAAGAAAACTGATGAAGTAGATGTATTTATTTCAAGGTTGTATTATGTGTAAATGACTTAGCTAGACATAGATGCTATAAAAATAAGTTAAAAATCTCTGAAATATCATGTATGAAAACTCAATTTTGTGTGTTTTTCTTGTGAAGCACAAAAATAAGTAATCAAATGTTAATAAATATCATGTCAATATAATATTGTTTACGTTTAACCAGGTTACTTTTTTGTCTTAGTGATTAAAAAAAACACCGTGGTTTGAATTTTACACCAAATTTCGATGTAACATCTCGAATGTTGCATCCACCGTTCATTGTTTAACACTTCTCTCATACCTCTTTTGTTAACCAAACAACAAAATTGCATGTTTTTGTTTTCCAAATCAAGGATTCTCATTCAAACAAGATCGGTTTTGAAAGCAGAAGTTAGCTAGGTTTCTGATAAATGGATGAACTTTTCAAAGGGAGAGCTAACATTGATGGATAAGTTCGGCTGTTTTGTGAAAGAGGTGTCACTTGAATATTTTAGGTGTGTATTGGAAGCTAGGAAAGAGTGTCGATGATGAGTTAGATGGTTGTTTGAGGTAGCAATAAAGATGACTAAATCGCATTTGATGATTAATTTCATGATAGGTTAGTAGGTGTGGCTTTGGATTGTGGACCGTTTCATGTGTTGTTTGAAGAGTAAGAGTAGTGGTTTGAAGGGTTCTTTCGTGTGGTACTGTAGATTATTGTGGCGAGTTGGTGGTAACATTAATGAAAGAAATAAATATAAATGAGGTAATTTTTTAACAAAGTAACACATGTATAGAACGAACTAATACTATTTTTATATAAAAAATATCTTATGATTTACTTTTGATTTATATGGTGAAAATTCTATGAATACCAGAAATTAATTTAGTATCCGTGCATCGCACGGGCAAAAATACTAGTATATAATAATTTCAAGAGTTCAAGAGATTGTGTTTCGATAAATTACTAATATTGACTTGACTTTTCCCACTTATGTATTATCACGTAATATTGTATTGAGTTGGAAATAATATTTAGGGATATGGATAAATGGTTAAGAATATATACGGATATAAAATTATAAATCACATCATATATTTTACGGAATAATAAAGATATAATATGATTGGAGATATGATTGCTAAGATTATTCTATTAACATTCTGTAATTCCGAATATTATGGAGATATAGAATATTCCATAATTCCATAATATTTGGCTACTGCAAATTTGATTTGATTTCAATCTATAATATTTCTATTTTTAAAATTTTTGCTTAGAGTTAGCTTTCAGTTTAGGAATTTTCCAAGATTTTCGCGTAATTTCATTCCATAATAGCTGCAATAGGGTCTGTTTTTAAAATTATTCCTGACGGTTTTTTGTATGTAGCTTGTTTTATTTAATTTTTTTTAGTGTTTGTAGTAGCTCTATTCTTCTTCCACGCCAGCTTTTGGAAAATTTCCGTGATGCCAAGTCAGCTATGTGACTATTGCATTAGTAAAATATATGATACCAAGCATGCGTGGACGGTAAATTATCCTCCTTATTAAAAGGGTTATTAAACTTAATTAGTAAACGTAGTCGATAGTCGGCGTTTTAGTAAACGTAGGTCGGCGTTTTTCATAAAAATTACGTTCGACACTGTTGGTGCGTCTATCTCATGTTTGCTCTCTCGTTTTCCTTTTCTTTGTCTTTCACAATTAACAACAACAACACTACCACCATTCACCATTCGCCACCACCTAATCCACCACCGTACCCTATCGTCGTGCCCCACCACCTTGCCCCAACAACCGCAGTTAATTACAACCAATATACAAGATTCAGAGGTATGTTTTTTTCTCTTTTTTTTCGAAATTTTCTGATTTAATTGTAAAATTATTGTTGGAATGGTTAAATTGATTCTAAAATAAGTTTGTAATTGATACATTGATAAGAATATATGATTAGTAGTTTCAATTTTGTTAGAAATGTGGTTTTAAAATGAATTGTTGATATGAATATGTGAAAATTTTAATTAGGTAGTAATTATTGTGATTTTAGTTATAATTTTTTATTTAGTTTATGAATTGAAGTGTAGTTGCTGTTAATTAGGTTAATTGTTGCCTTGGAATGTTGTTAATTCACTACTACAAAAAAAGGCCTAAGACATCAATTATAAGACACCTGTTTTTTTTCTAACAGATTTCTTAACGTAAGACACCAGTGATTTAATATAACAAGTTTGCAATGTTTAAATAAGAAATCTGTCCTTCAGAATCCGGTTTCTTATATTTTAATTTTCAATCAATATATATAATTAAAGGAGGCTTTTTTCGAGCTACATGGTAGTCTCCAACTATTACAAAACTCTATTTTTATAAATAATAATTTATTTTTAAGTTTTCTATTAGAATTAGAAAATAATAAATTAATAAATTAATTACAATTATTCTATTAAAATTAGAAAATTAGAAAATAGTTGTTTAAATAATAATTTATTTATAATTTTCCTATTAGAATTAGAAAATAAGAAAATAATTAATTGATTACAATTTTTCTATTAGAATTAGAAAATGGGTGATTATTTATAAATTTTCTATTAGATTAAGAATAATATTATTATTTAAGATTATTTTTTTTGGCAGCTGTAAAATATGAAAATGGTTATTAACTTTATTCAATATTTTTATTAAATATGAAAATGGCAAATGAGTTAGAACATAATTGTTTATTTACAAATTTGCTATTAGACTACGAACATTATTCTTTAATATTTATATATTTACTATTTAAGTTTATTAACTTTATTCAACCTTTAACTCAATTTGTCTTCGTCTTAACATTATAATGGGTAAAAAATAGTCATACTTGGAGATATTAGACAAATTTGTTACTTTGTCTTATGCATTATGTTTTTATCTTTTTCATATTACTTGAATTTTCTTAAATTTAAAATGAATACCCCATCTTAATTAAAAATTTGTGGAACTAATAACTGTAAGGGCTTAATTAAGTATTTCAAATTATACACTTTCGTACTTAGGAATGCGAAAGAAATGAGATAATTTCTTTAATTAAGTAACAACAGAAATAAGACAAATGTCAAATATACTATACTTTAGCCTTTAGGAGTATAAATATAAATATTAAAGACCACAATGATGATTTAGATATATAGATCAACTGGAATAGTTGTGTGGATGACATTTATTTTAAATGAGTATTGAAGGGTATTTTATAAACAACAAAATATTTTTTCCTACATATTTTCACTTTATTCTTTATAGATAAGACATTGTTTTATATAGTGACGTATTTTGTACGAGGGTGGGGTTAGATAGCTTTTGAGGGAGGAGGTAAGTGTCTTAAGGGATAGGGTTAGGCTCCAACGTTTAAGAGTATAATTTGAGTAGTACAACATAATGTCGATAGGCTGGGGTAATTCAGGGATACAGTTGATGATTTTGATGATCAAGTTGGTTAGTTGGATTGTGAAGTTTCGATTTAATGAGCGTAAATAACAAAGAATACAACGACGTACGTGAGTCAAGCGGAATAACTGTGTGGTGAGATGAAATTTAATTGTGTATTAGAAGGTATTTCATAAACAACAAAGTAATGTGAAATAAAAGGTGTTTACGAGACGGATAGAGTAATCAGTAAAAAAAATCAAAATTATTTTTTATCATAGTATTAGATTATAGTTTATTGTAGCCCGTATTCCTTTTGTTCCTCCAAATTTTCAACTTATTTTTTACAATAAGATATTGTCTTATAGGGTAGTGGTTAAGTTTACATTAGATCTGTCGATTTTTGTTTTTAGGAATGGGGGTAAATAGGTCTCAAGGGATGAAGTAAGTGTCTTGGGAGCGGGGTTATTCTCCGACGTTTAAGTGTGATTTGAGTTGTACAAAAAAATGTCTATAGGTTGTGGTTGTCCAGGGATACATTTGATTCTGTTGATCAAGTTGGTTAGTTAGGGGTGAGAAATGTACGAAGAATACCTGAATGGTATGGGAAAATGGTACGTACGTGTGTACTAAGGTTATGATTAGAACAACTGCAAAAGTAAGTAGATAAATTTTATTTCAAAGTTCTATTTTTTGAAAATAATAGAGCCATAAATATTGTAAAATTAGGTTAGAAATATTTGAAGTTAACATGTATATACTCAATTTTGATTGTTATATGGTGAGGGTTTATTTTACATTAGATGTGTCTATGTTTTTTAGGGGTGGGGGTTAGATAGGTCTCGAGGGAGAAGATACGTGTCTTATGGGGTAAGGTTACTCTCCGACGTTGAATAATGTGATTTGAGTAGTACAAGTAAATGTCGGTAAGCTGAGGTTTCCAGGGATATATTTTACAACTGATTTTGGTGGGTAAGTTGGTTAGGTGTGGGAGAAGGGTACTCGACGGGTAGGATTGTTCTCCGACGTTTACGAGTGTAATTTAAGAGATAGAAAAATATATTCATATGTAGGGGCTGAGGTTGTTCAAGGATAAGGTTATGGTTATGGTTGATTCTGAAGGGTTTGGTTTGTTAGTCGGGTGGAAATGGTTGGATATGGAAAATAATGGTGGGTAACGTGAGATATTAATTGGAGAAGGTAAATAGATAAATTTTATTTGAAAGTGTATTATATTATAATAAGAATTCATAAATATTATATATAAATATTGGCTAAAAGCTTTTAAAATATCATGTGTATAAACTCAATTTTGTTTCTTTGTTAAAAATAAAACTAAACAATCAAATGTTATACTCATTTAAATGTTGAATGATTTTCATAATGTTTTTTGTGTTATTAATATAGAAAATAAGAAAATAATAAAGTATTTACTATTTTTCTATTAGAACTAGAATATAGTTGATTATAAAAAAAGTAAGTTATTTACCACCTTCATGTTATAATTAGAAAACAATAAATTATTAAGGGTAGAAATGTCTTAGGGGTAGGGTTACTCTCTGACTTTTAATAGTGTGTTTGAGTAGTGCACTCAAATGCCGATAAGTTAATATTATTCAGGCATACAGTTAGTTGATTTAAGTTGGTTAGGTTGGTCAGTAGATATGACGAATGCCTAAATGGTGTGGAAAGGGGTAGTAAGACAATGATTAGAAAAATTGAGAAAATAATTATAAGAATTTCATTCAAGATTATATAATAATGCGGAAAAGACATATGCACATATGCTAAAAAAAGGTCAAAAATCTCTTAATATCATGTAAATATTCTCAATTTTGATTGTCTTATATGATGGGAGTTAACTTTACAATGGATGTGTCTATTTTTTAGAGGTAGAGTTAGATAGGTGTTGAGGTCGAGGTAAGTGTTTTTAGGATAGAGTTACTTTCCGACATTTAAGAGTGTGAATTGAGTAGTACAAGTAATTATAAATGTATGTACGATGAGATTGTCCAGTGACGCATACGGTCGATTCTAATGGTCAAATTGGTTAGTTGGGTGAAAATGGTATGATAAATGTTTGAAAGGTGTGAAAAATGAGGGGTTTGTAGTAAGAAAACTGAGGAAATAGATAAATATTATTTCAAGGTTGTATTATGTGTAAATGACATAGGCATACATGCAATAAAAATAGGTTAAAAATCTCTAAAACATCATGTTTATAAAGTCAATTTTGTTTTTCTTTGTAAAACATAAAAATACCTAATAAAATGTTAATAAATGTCATGTCAATAAAATATTATTAACTTTTAACTAGACTATTTTTTTTGTCTTGGTGATCGATTAAAAAAAATGTCATGATTTAAATTTTACACCAAACTCCAATATAACATCTCGGGTGTTGCATCCCTCATTCATTCCTTGCCACTTCTCTCCTACCCCATTTGTTAACTAAACACAAAATTGCATGTCTTTGTTTTCCCCGTCAAGCACTTTTCATTCAAACAATGTCGATTTTGAAGGTAAAAGTTAAGTTTCTGTTAGATGGATAAACTTTTCAAAGGGAGAGTTAACTTTGAGGGATAAGTCTGGGTGTTTCGTGAATGAGGGGGACTTGAATATTTTAGGTGTGTATTGGAAACTAAAAGTTGTGTGTCGATGATGAATTGGATGGTTGTTTGAGGTAGGAATAAAGACGACTCCATCGCATTTGGTGGTTAATTTCATGATAGGTTAGTAGCGTGACTTTGGATTCTGGACTGTTTCATGTGTTGTTCGAAGGAGAGTAGTCGTTTAAAGGATTCTTTCGTGTGGTATTGAAGATGATTGCGGCGAGTTTGGTGGTTAGATGTATCTGTGATTTAATACGATGAACGCATGATATGTGTATAGATGATGTAGCATTAATGACATAAATGAATATAAACGAGCTAATTTTATTAACAACATATCACATTTATAAAACAAAGTAATATTATTTTTAGCAAGAAAAAAAGTACTTTAGTATTGTTTATTTACACAGTGACAAGTTTTATGAACATACAAATACTTTAGTATCCGTGCATCGCACGGGCAAAAAAACTAGTTTATTTAATAACTAAGAAACCTTTCCTCCAAAATCCGGTTTCCTATATATTAATTTTCAATTTATTTAATAACTAAGAAACTTGTCCTCCAGAATCCGGTTTCCTATATATTAATTTACAATTTATTTAATAACTAATAATAATAAATTAATCTTAAATAATATATTGTTTAATTAATTTTACTAGATTCACCAACTAATACATGCATACCTCTATCTCTTAACTTACCATAATCCACCGCCTAACACATTCTTTAAATAATAATTATCAATATCTACTTAAATATATCAAAAAACACCGGGTGTAAATGAGAGTGGTGTCATAGACAGTGGCGAACCCACCTTAGAGCAAGGGGTAGCAGCCGCTACCCCAAACTTAAAAAAGATTGGTTTAAAAGACGGTTTTTTGCGACCCCAAATATTGATAAATAGTAGATAATTAAATGTTATCCCAATAAATTTACAGTAAATATCTTGTGGCTCAATGGTACAACCATTAAATATCCTCATTGTGGTCGTGGGTTCGAATCCAATTGCTTGTATTGTTTTGGCCTTTTTTGTAGCAGTGATTGTTAAATAAATTGGTGTATTTGTCGAAATTCTGGGTAAAATAATCTGGGATGTATTTTCGATTTCTGGGTAGAAGATGAAGGTCTTCGTGTGACCTGGGTTACACGTTGAATCTCTTTGTATGACCTGGGTTTGCACGTTGAGATTTAACGTTTCCCATGTGGAACGACGACATTCATCGTGTACCCCATGGTGAGCACGACAGACTTCAACGCCTGGCCATGGAGTGCACGATAACTATTACCGATTATCCACGGTGAGATGTTGAATATCAACGTCTGGCCATGGAATTAACGATGATATTCAACATTTTGACCATGGTTTCGTCTTTTTTTTTTTGAAATTGTATCTGATAGTCGATCATTTGCATAAATTTGACCCGCTCAATTGTGTAATTTCATTTATTTGGTAGTTTTATTATTTTCCTAATTTATTTACTTGTTTACTTAGGATTTTTTATGAAATTTATCGAATAACTTGATTAGCGGTTGCCGTGATTTAAATGCTTAATTTAGAAAAAAAATTAAACATTTGAAAATTAATATTTTTTTTTTTATATTTATTAGGTTTTTAATGTTTAATTGAATTGAAGTAAACTTTAAATTTGTAATGTTTTATTCAATTGAAATGTTTTTGTTAATTTAAATTAGCATTCTATTTGTTTAGTTTTTTATATGTTTTTGATCATTTTAATTTGAATAATGCAGAGGACTAGTGAAAGAGATAGAGAGTTAGATCGTAGAGCGACAACTGTTATGAAAACGTCGGACCGGACCCTTGGTCAGAATGTGACATCTTCTAAGTGTCGTTTGGTGGCTCAAACCTTCAAGACAGTTACCACCACATGCACCACGGTCACAACCGTCACCTCATACAGTTCTGATTCCTACACCTGGTCACGTTAGTAGTGGGCATGTTAGTGGTGGTGATTCGGAGAGGGAAATGGGACATGAATTAGCCGGTAGATTCCAACGTGTAGCCGATGAGGTGTCGAATGAGGAGATAGAGGAGTAGACGGAGGAGGAGACGTGGGAGGAGGAGGAGGAGGAGGCACAGGTATTTCGGGCTGCTCCGAACCGCGCACAATTACCGATTACTTAGAGGGTGGGTCGAAATACCTTAGGCCGCTATGTGAGAATTAGGGAGACCTCATCGAGCACGGGGAGAAGAGCTGATTCTTGGATCGTCAGAGGTGCTATTGAGGGTGGGCCTAATAATTGGTTTGTCTTACGGAGTTTTGCTGGACACGTATAGTTCAGTAGTTGGACTGAACCCATTGTGGAACGGTTGAGATTGTGGATTAGGTGCTACGATAAGCCGACTATTTCGTTGGAGAATAAGAAGATAGAGCTCTCCGAACATGTATCCCAAAGGGTAGTTGAAAGCGGGATAGGTGTATTGCGGAGTTGCTTCACCACTAGTCTAGACGACAACCTTTTGAGTGCTTTCATAGAGCGGTGACAACCCGATACTAACACTTTCCACGTGCCTTTTGGTGAGATTAGTATAATGTTACATGATGTGGAAAAGATTCGTGGGTTGAGGCCTAGTGGAGAGCGGGTGTTTGTGGAAGGTATGACTTTGGTTGAGGATTGTTCTAGTAGGGAAGATATACAACAGATACAGACCCAAGAAACGCTTACTACCAGCAGCAATAACTCCCGTCCTCTATACAGGCTTGGGGGGTTTTAAAAGTATTCAATTTGGATTTCATGAACATGGGAAGAAGTTCCTGGCCAAAACTCTCTGGCCAGGACTGCTCCTCCTCAGGGATTGCCAGAAATAAAGCAATCCGGGCAGCAGAACCCTCATCAGAAAGATCAAAATTTTAGTCAACAACTAAAAACAAAGTAATTACACATGCTTTTTAATTGATATTTTACAGTATATATACATATGCCTGAACAGGAACAAGAATAAGATACCCGAGTCAAGAGCAGGAAAATGTAGTCAGAGAAGGAGGGCCCAACAGAAGCAGACTTAATAAACATATAGGTTTTCGCCCAACCCTTATCGTCCCCAAAATCCTAATTCAAAATCAAATGCTCCTTCTTGGAGCAGATCCTCAAGTTAAATCTCCCAGAGAAGTGACTTTTAAGCTAGTAGTGGGTCTTCACATCATCAAGAGTCAAGACAAGATTGTGATTAGCACACTGATTTTCGATGGAATGAATCATCTTCTAAATCATTGACATAATAGTAGCGGCCATCATTGGAGAAAAAGAAAGCTTGCACCCCGCTTTGAAAGTCCATTCAAAAATACATAACCAACCATCAGCATGCCAATAAGGCCCGATAGAACTGTTTTCGGGTATCCAAATCTCAGTTTCTGAGGAATGATACCAGGGCCGTCTGGGAGATTTTTGAGGCCCTGTGCGAGATTTTATAAAGGTCCTATATTAGTATCGTTTAAATTCTTTTGACGCCATATTCTATCATTTTTTCTCTACATTTTTCATCTTAAATTAACTTGCTATTTCATTTATTATTTTAATCATCGGAGAGAAAAATTCAACAAACATAAATAATATCGACCATCACGAGAATTTGTAACAAATATTAGAATTAAAAAAACATAAATAATATCGACAATCACGAGAATTCGTAACAAATATTAGAATTAAAACATTAATTAAAACATTTATTAAAAGGATGAATAGTGGACTCACAAGTAAAAAAAAGGAAAAAAATGTTGACACTAGGATTCGAGCTCGGATTGCTTCCCTAAAACATTGACACTTATACCACTAGGCCATAATCATTCTACTAATTGTATTTGTTTCAAAGTCTATATAATCTTTCTCTCTTTTTACAGAATTGGGCCCCAAATTTTTTGGGGCCCAGTGCAACCGCACGGGTTGATCACCCATACGAGCCGGGCCTGAATGATACCCTTACCCTTCAAAAGAAGATCATATCTGGGCTTCAAATAGTTCGGCTCAGAATAAGTTGAAGTCAGGGATTCGATAGGCTGAAACTCAGAATCCTGCTATTTAATAGAGAAAGTTTGAGTTGGAGGATCGATTTCAACAATCTCATCCTTACTGATTTCAGGGCGGTTGGTCTCCTGACCGGGCTCATTAATTTTTGCAATCACAACTTTGGTTCTCTTGGACGCCATGATTCTATAAGAATTTCTGAGTTAGAGCTTGATTGTCTTGTTTTGAGTTTTGAAATTTGAAAATTCAAAGAGAAAGAGAGAATGAGAAGCGAGGGAATTCGGAAAATAAAGGTGAGTTTAATCTTGGAAATAGAAGCGGCTTATATAGGCACGCTGGGGCAGCCGAAAATTCCTATAGCCAGCAGAATCATGATGACACCTAAAGACCCCAGTTACCCGCATTCAAATCAAGATATGTTGATTGTGACAAGATTGGAATCTTATCTAAGCAGAAATCGTTCAAATAGTTTCGAAATTTTTACTAAAATTGTCACCTCATTCCTGGCCAGACCCAGCATGAATAAGGTGACAAAGGGCAATTGTTCAGCCAGGATATTCCCTGCCTCATTAGGGAATATCTCAGGCAAAACCTCATACGAATATATGCTTAACAATATACATATACTCCCAAAGGCGCCAAGTCAGGAAAGGAATTCAAAGTCAGGAAAGCAACAGTCCAGCGACCAGCCAAGAAGAACCACCCGGAAAGGAGCAGTAACCCCGCAGGAGTAGCAGGCAAAGTGAATAATAAAACAAGGCTATTTAATAGGGAGACCAAGTCCAAAGGAGGTTACGATAAACCAAAAACGTGAAAAGCTAGATTAAAAGAGTAGCAAAAGAGGACTGGTGAGACCAGGAAGAACCAGTCAAAGCGCAAGAAGAGGAAGTGACTCCTACTTCCCCGGAATGCTCACAACAAGCATGGCGGACCGTTATATGCAAAATGCTATATAAGATGCAAGGAGAAGGAGAAGATACGACATTTACACAAGAACAACTACATATTATTACTTTCTTTCACAATTATACTTGTATTTCACCATTCAATCGTTAATCAGTAATCAAAATTCTTCCTGGCTCGGTGCCCGTGGTTTTTTACCCAATTCAGAGGATTTTTCCACGTACAAATTCTTTTTGTGTCCGTTTCAATTCTACTTTTTATATATTTTGTGCATTACTTTCATAAATCGAGTTAGATACCCTTTCATAAATCATTCCCAACAAGAAGTTCTTATCGCGATAATTCCTGGTAAAACATAACCCATTAATTACTACTCTGCTGACCAGTTTATAGATCGAGTTGATCATTACAGAGTTCATGATTCATAATATTGTTTTTTTAGACAACTGGTTCATAATATTGTTGATAACTGTAATTTCAATGTTCTCACAACAATTGACACTGGGGATTTTGATCACGTCTGGCGCATTTCATAGAGCCATAGAGGCATTGAAGCTCCAAAAAAACAAGCGACCGGATCACCCCGGAAGTTTGAAACCCTTCAATTACCCTGGCGTTTAGAACCAATACCAATTCCAAAATTGTAGACCAAAAAAACCCAGGGTATTTGCAGTTGGTAGTATGTTTGTAATACAGTTGATGCTCAAATTAACGTCTCTTGACTGGAAAGGCCGTTTAAGTTCGCTGAGGCTACTGCAACCTTTGTATGAAACCCAAGACAAAATAAATCACAAGTATTCATACAAGTCCAACCTCAATTCTCAGCCAACCCGATTGTTAACCGTTTGATATAATGACTTGAGTTGAGTGTTCCATTTGTCAATAGCTGTATACTTCTTCATTCCCTTTGACCTGTAATTCGTATTAACGCAATCAGGTAAGCAAGGATCATACAACAGTCTGATTAAAGCACTAGCAGCAGTAATAGTATGTACCGGTCGCTACGCTCCAGTAATCTGTTGACTTGATCAATGTGTCCTTGAACTCGGTTGTCCAATATTAGCGACACCAGCAACTGTTCAACATCTTGCTCTGGCACATTAAGCTCCTGTGTGCCATTAAATATGAAATTAGAACACATGGCTACTCCCAGTAAAGAACTCCCAGTACAAAAGCGCACATATAGACATATAGTATGAAGATTGCCTTTGTTTTGGAATTATCATCCACAAAAATCAGAAGTTTATCAATATATGCAAAACTTCCCACACATAAAAATTTAAAAAGGTTCAAATCATGGTACAAAATTACAACTGCAGAATCGTATCAAGGCCTACTTTTAAAAAGTTTTCCTGGTTTCCTAAACCGTCCAAAATATACAGTGTCATTGTATCAAGATGCGACGACCGATGCTGAGGAACAAGTCTCAAACCATACATAATTTAATAGACAGTTCCAATAGCCAACCAAAAAGCAGGAAACAAAACCAATACAACAACAACAAAGCCTTAGTCCCAACAAAGGCCGTGGTAGGCCAACATGAATCATCATCCGAATTTATATAGGTTGGAATTCGCCAATACGGTCAAAGGTATATAAACAAGGGAAAAGAAAATAGATAAATAGTAACAAAACAAGTGTGTTTGTAAAAACTAAAATAAAAATAAGAAAAGCGTGAAAACTAAAAGTTCAAAGGTTAAAGCGGCAAAACGGATTTATAAAAAAAATAGAGTATAAGTGGTTTTTTTTTTAAATATATAAATAAATAAATATTTAAGCAAAAATATACAAAACCAATGAAAGAGTTAAAAATATAACCCTGATACAAGGACAACTTCAAATTTCTCCCGTTGTTCTTTCCTCGTTTCATTCACCAAGTTGTGAAATGTGCAAAGACTTAACCAACAAAAAAAGGTCACTTTTGAATAAAATTGAGCAAATCTCCTAGAGAATAGAGCCAGTCTCACAATAACATATTATGAGAGATGATTATACAATTTCAAGTAAAATAAGTACCCAAAGTAATACAATGGGTATGAATGATAAAAAATGGTTTACTTGTAAAAATGGTCACTACCAACGATAAAATGGGGACACATATTATGAACAAAGGTATTAAAGTAAAGAGTCCAGTTTGGGTCACCATCAAGTATCAACAATAAAAGATTTACGAAAAAACACATAAAGGGGTAAGAAAAAAATCGTCTCTCACAAGTATTTGTGAATAAAAATATGGTGTCAGGAATGCTTATTTTACCATGGATATAAAAGGTATTCTGATTCTAGTGTAAGGTTTAATCAACTTGAGCAACACTTGTGTTCTGATGTTTTTCAAGAGGTCTTCAATGTAATTTCGGATGAAGGGATCATCCATAATTGTTCTTCTGTTACTCTGAGCCATCACAACAGCATTTTGTAAGAGAACTATAATAATAGGGTAATAAATATACAAAGCACTAGTGGTAAGAAAGGGATGGCCAATCATCCAGACCTTTAGAATCTTCTCAAATTCAAGAATCTCATTTCGCTGATACGCTGCTATCAAATTGGTCATTGCTAAAATTTCAGGATCATTCTTATACCTGCATTAAACCGTCGAGTCATCAAACATGAACTGTAAAGCTCCCAAATCACAATGCCTGTTTTGAGGGAAAAGAGAAATGAACATACGGCTTTGCCTCCTGCCCATCAAATGGGTTGACCTCTGATTCCATTAACATATTAGCAAGAACCAAGTATCTGAGATAAAGAAAAAAATGACAACGTTAAGCAATTAAATGGCATATCGTCAATAGATGCCAAAGACAAATCATCAAAGTTCAATGCAAACAAATTTGTTATTTGAGTTCATAAATAAGAATATTGCTTGGAAATAATTTTACTTATGTAATAGCGCCTCCAAATGGTTCAGTTGTTCAAAAATAAAAAAAATTTGACCAAAATAGTCTCCACTCTCCATGATAAACCGCATGAAACAGCTCTAAAACAATGTCATGTTTTATGGACCAACAAAGGCACAGAACGTAGGTTAAGTGGTTGAAGAAAAATTGACGCACATCAGTTCCACAAGAAACTTCATAAAACACCATTGATAGCCATAAAGGTCACTTTTTTAATGAATCAAAGAGATAACATAGTTGCCTATATATTCAAGTGTTGGACTTTTGAAGACTCATATTTGAGACATGGATTATCCTAAATGACGAATAAGGATACGCGTCTTCAAAACAGAAAATTAAGTCTAAAAATAAAATAGAAAGAGGGGGAGGGGCTATACAAGGATATGGAGAGAACCAAAAATTAAAGCTTAAAATTGTCAAAGAAAATACTATATACTTCATATAGCCATGAAAAGTGTCACATTTGCAAGTGACAAGCCTCCTTATCCATGAGTGTCACCCCAGAAACGCGTACCCAGCCCAAAACTGAGAAGTCAAAGTAACATATTGACATTAGAGATGACTTTGGTACATACTTAAGACACTGGATTCGCCGTACGTTCCCAGCTTCATCATAATTCTTAAATGCCTCGAAAAAATCAGTAGCTGCTTCTGCCCACTGACGTTCAGCCATGTGCATTTTTCCACCACACTCATGAATTATTCCCATTATCCTTGGATGTGGTATAGCTGACTTCACGGTGAGAGCCTTCTGGTACAATTGCTACAATTTGATACACAATGATTCAGTAGAAGGTGCAAGAAGCTCGAAAATTTGACAACTTAAGTCACAGGAGAAAGATCATAGCTAATTACTGAAGAAGAGAAGAATGGAAAAGGCCAACACACTGGAACGCTTTATACAGCACACTAAATATCACAGACTGAGAGATAAAGATCATATTGTATCATATAAGTCACATTTCATAAAATAAATCATATTAATCAACAACACACTAATGCATTTACAAGTCTGCATATACTAAAACAACACACTAATGCGCAAGCTAAACAATATTGTCCATACATTCCAGTGGTGAAAGTTATGCCTTAGTGTATTGTGTCATCATATTCTTCATTATACACATAATTCAATTACTTTCTAACTTCCACTTACCAACCTTTTAAGTTTTAAGTCAATGCCCTAATCAAAATGTCAATATCATATAAACTGCTGATTGCTACGCAATACAAGTACGATTTGGTAAGTGTGTTGAGACCAAAGTGACACAAGACTCCATATCCTTTCTATTTCACGGAGTTTTTTCCCCCCATAGCATTATGAATAATATGACAAGCTGAAGATGATGACAGCCTTCCAGAATCTCATGCTTTTAGTCACTACAACGCTTACAAGAACAATGCAAAGAAATAACCAAAAGACAACATAAAGTCATAGATGTTCTACCTTGAGTTTCTTGTTGTTCTTAGTCTCAGTATACATTTGAATCTCTATTGCATATACTTCCAACAGCTGGGTTCCTTTTTTCTGATCATCAGTGCCATCTTCCTTTTGACATGATTTGTGGAGTTCCTTCAGGATCTTCCAAAGATTTAAACAAAAAGAAAGGGTTAAAACAAAGCCTACACATTTGTACGCCCAAAGAAGAGGTTAAAAAATCTCAATACCTTGTTCATTCGCCCATACTCACCCATGTCGAACCAAATTTTGCAAAGCTTTAGATTAGTTTTAAACCAAAGTCTCTGACAATCAAAAAAACAAGTCAGTGAACAGGAAATACTCACAATACACCAATGCCTAAAACAAGCAGAATATCAGTATCTTGTACTCCTAACCTCGTTCTTGGCCTCTTCAAGGGCAATCAAAGTCGTTTGGTAGAACTCTTGCAGGAGATCAAAGTTGTGGCTTGCTGACCCAGAAACAAAATCCATAATGTTGTTGATACACTTCTCACTATAATTTCTAGTCACCGCGGATTTTATGTATGTCAACATCTCCCTATATGCTTCCATCATCTCTTTATACTTTCCAAGCTTGTAATATAGCTTCACGGTTTGCTTCAATGCTTTGAATCCCCTAAAAACATTATCGCCCATAGGTACAATATTACAAAACTAATCATGAACCACTAACAATATGAAAATCTGTTTCCAGAACCCTTCAGAACTTGCAAGAAGCCTGGAAGCAAAAATTAACTTCTAGATAGTACATAACAGTTAAGAACGAAACAAGTGACGAACAAGTTAAACCTTAATGCCCTACACTCCTACAGTGCTACTCATTTATACAAAACATTCTAACACACTAACTTCCTTTCAGCACCCGCTTCTCCTTGACACATCTAAATCAAAACAGTAGGGACTGATCCCCCAAGTTAAGTTTTTACTTCCATAGCATATTTGACATGCACTTCTGAAGTAACATATGATGATTTATAGCTCACCAGTCAGCCTTTTCTGATTCCATGCTAACTACCTCAGCAAAGCCAGCAAGTGCACCTTCGGGATCAGTTTCAACCAATCCTGAAAACAACACAAAGGCAGGCATCAGCCTCAAAAATTATAATCCATAAAAGCACGTAACGCAGGCTCTGAAATGGAAGAGGAGCCCTAGCTAACACAGTGTAGAAGGCTCAAGATCATTTAAACAAGAGAAAAGGGGACATGTGTGAAAGCACCGGCCACTTAAGTCATTAAAGAAGCACAAGTAAACTGCCAGGGTCCAAAGCAATTCACACACTGATAGTAGCCCAAAAAAACAGGATAAACCAATTCCAATCGAAAAACATCAAAAGACAGTGAGTGTGGCACATATCTATGAGAACTTCAAATGCCTTCATTTCAAAAGGTTAGATTATTGATTGTCACGAGATCCAAGAGGCAGAGTAACTAAAACTAGTGTACTAACATGTACATTTATTCTGTGTCACGTTCGAGCCAGAAGACAGACATATATTGAGTATCTTTTATGATGGTTAACAACCATACAAATGAAATGATATTGTACTATTGTTGGTAAATGAATATCTATAAAATACCTATAGTAGGCTTCAAAAAAATAAAATACCTATAGTATAGATCCTTTGTCACAACAATCAAAAATGGAAACACAAAAAAATGAAAAATGAGTAGAAACAAAGTGAAGTGTTTTTATTTCAATGTCAATTTTCACAGAACAAGAACAGTAATCTTGCATTGATAAGATTCAGTTAGAAACCAAAAGAGGATTTGCAAAAACTAGAAGAGTAATCACATTTCCGAACTCACACAGAGGGAGCGCATTACTATTGGTATAGTAGAAGAAATAAGCAAAACTGGCTTTGCATTGAAGTAACCTCCATTAAACAAACAGACACGGGCCTCTTGGAATACGAAATATCAATATAAAGAACAAAACATCTCCTGCTTATCTTGCTGACGCAGAAGATTCACCACCACCAATGGTGGAGCAAGGATTTGAAGTGTTTGGGTGGGGGTGTAGTAAACATAGCTCAAAGTTTTAGCGGGAAAATTAGTAATGCACTCGAGTAACTAAGGGAAAAATCAGAACTTTTCATAACTAGGGCGGGGGAAGGCGACAGCTCCTGCAAGCACACTCACTTCACTACTCTTCACAAATGTAAATCAAAGAATTCTAGGCATCTCAAAGTGCAGCCAACAATAATTGTTCACACGAAACGCATTACACTACCAGTAGCAGTACATAAACCTAAACATAAAAAACTGACAGTCAAAAACCCAATTCTTTAAACCCTGAAGAGCAGAGATAACTTAAAACTACCATCAAACCGCTTCTGAAAGCCATGGGCAACATGATTGAGGTACAACGGCAACAAATTATAGCAAATAATTAAAACTCTAAAAAGTGATCAAGCAATTAAGAACTAAATAAAATCGAAGAACATAAAATTACAAGAAGCAACCTTTGGAATTGTAGTATTGATTCTCAATGTCGACATCAAGTTCATCGGCATCGTCGTCGGAGTATTCAAATCCGTAATCTTCCATATCTGCATCTGCGACATCAAAATTTACTCCGTATAAAACATCAAATCATCAAAAATTCTTATACAAACAAATTGAATTGCGAATATCATTACAGAAAGCATGATAATTGCAGCGAAAAAAATCATGATTGAAACTTACCGGAACCCATAGTAGCTGTCTAGCTGACACTGAGTATCGGATTTTTTTAACAAAGTTGGGTTCCGGTATGTAAAAGTTTGGGGATTTGTGTTCGATTAAGGGTGAGAATATGCCCGGACTCTCCAAAGTCTTAAACGGTCATTTCCACTAACTTTTTTATTTTTTATTTTTTATTTTTCACTCATCTAGACGTTATATATTATCCTTCAACTCGTTTAGACTTGCTTTTTTACGTTATCTCTTTTATTTACAAAAAGAAATGAGACATGTTAATAGACATTGGATAATTTTCATGATAGTGTTAAGTTGATACTTGGATTTCCAATACTCAACTTAAAACTTTGTTAAGATTTTGATAGATTATTGATATTTTTGGTGACTTTTGTCTAAGACTAGCAACAATCTTAGCCTAAGTTTAAATTAAACAAACGAAAATTTCCCCACAACCTTACTATATCTTGTACATGGCTTTGCTAAGAAATAGTTCTTCATATTCCATATTTTGTTCCCCTTTGTGTTTGACACAAAAATTAAGGTGGGAAGCAAAATAAGTGTAAAAAACTGGGTGGAGTTTGGTGATAGGACAGAGATGAATAATTAAGAATTAAATAAGAAATCGTGGGACTACAAACATTAAAAAAAACAATATAATATGAGTAAAAAAGTTGGATGGGTTTGATAATAGTAGAGAGAAATGAATAAAATAAGAATAAAAGTTAAAATAAAACTAGGGTAACATCAATGAGTCTTACCCACTCCATTTGAGTTGCACCCACAAAGTGGCGCATGTATTCTTCTAACATGCTATTGAAGCGCTTTGTCGGACTGTTTGGGGATGATAACTTGGGGATATCCGAAGATTGGACCCAAGTAACTTGAACAACTCTCCCCAAAATAATCCCGTGAAGCAAGCATCGCGATCACTGATTATACTCTGAGGCAGTCCCCAATATTTCACAACATGCATGTTTGAAGAATATTGTAGCCGTCTCTGCGGTGCTGCAAGCTTTAGGCAGGGGAATGAAAGTGGGCATATTTCGAAAACCGAACCACGATGACAAGGATCACACTTACTTCCCCTAATTTCGGTAACCCATATATAAAGTCCATTGAGATGCCCTCTCATGGTCTTTTTGGCACCGCCAACGGATTCATCAACCCTCCCGACTTCTGTTTCTCTCATTTATCTTGCTGGCAAATGAGGCAAGTTTTTGTGTACTTCATCACACCATCATTCATTTGCGGCCAGTAGTAGCTCCTCTTTAATAGACATAACGTTCTCGTCAATCCCGGATGACCTGCCCAAAAGGTATCATGACATTCTTGTAGGAGGGTCTTCCATAGTCCTACTGCTTTCGGAACAAAAATTTGATGCCCCTTCGTGAACAAGAGTCCGTCCTTCATCCAGACCTTGCGTGTCTTCCCTTCGGTGGCAAGTTGCTTCAGATTCCTTTCTGTTGGGTCTTGGTCGAGGTGTTCCTTCACCTTAGCTCGAATACTTGTGGCCCCCTGGTGGAGGATAGGTGGGAAATCATATATAGTGCGGACAAATCACATCTACGACTTATGGTATCCGCGACCCTATTTGTCTCTCCCGGTCGTTAAACGAATACCACAACGAATTCCGCCGACAATTCATGCCATCTCGCTTGTCGGCTGTTGAGCTTGGGCTGCGTTAGAAAGTGGGACGCTGTGGTGTTGTCCGTCTTGACGACAAACTTCGACCCTAAGAGATAGTGCATTCATCCCTGTAGACAATGAACAATGGCTAGGAGCTTCTTCTCTTGGACAATATACCGAGTCTCGGCCCCATTCAACTTCCTCCACTCAAAGGTCATGGGGTGCCCCCCTTGGAGGAGCACCCCCAAGGGCAAAGTCAGACGCATTTGTCTCGACTTCGAAAGGCTTCGTAATATCCGGTAACGCCAAGACTGGTTCTTGTACCATCGCTTCCTTGAGCCTCTTAAAAGCTCTCATCTTGTCGGTAGACCACTCTCACTTAACATCTTTCTTCAACAAATCAGTTAATGGTGCGACAATCTTCAAATAATATCGAATGAATCTTCGATAATAGTTCACTAGCCCCACGAAAGAGCGGAGCTCGAACACGTTCCTTGGAGTTCCCAATCTTTGATGGCTGTGATTTTTTTTGTGTCCATTCTAAGTCTTCTTTTTCCCACGATATGACTGAGGAAATTGACTTCGGGTTGGGCAAATTCCCACTTTTCTCTTTTCACGAACAAGTGATTGTCTCAGAGCTTCGTGAACACAAGCTTCAAGTGTTTTGTGTGTTCGGCCAATGAGCGACTATACACAACACTATCATCCACGTACACCACAAGTACTCGTGAAACACATGATTCATCACCGTACAAAACGTCGCATGAGCGTTAGTCAAGCCAAGAGGCATGCCTAACCATTCAAATGACCCGTATCTCGCCACACAAGCAGTCTTTGGCTCATCTCTTTTGGCAATTCGAACTTGATGATACCAGATCATAGATCTAACTTTGTGAAGTATACGACGCCTTGTAATTGATCGAATAAGTCAGCTACTAAAGGGATTAGATAGCGGTTTCACATCGTCGGCTTATTCAAGGCTGGATAGTCGATGCACAATCTCATACTACCATCTTATTTCTTTTGAAATAGCATAGGAGCCCCGTATGGAGCTTTAGAAGGTCTAATCGACCCTGAGCGAAGTAGATCGGCTAGCTGTTTTCCTAATTCAGCTAACCCTAGGGGTTCCATCGAGTAAGGCCCTCGAATTAACTCAATTTCATCGTCCACCAACAGTCGCAGTGGTAAACTCATAGGTAACTTATCGGGCATCACATATTTGTTGTCCTCCAACACTTCCTGGATTTTTGGTTCTACGGGCTCAGCGGAGGTGTCTTCCTTCATGGATACGGTACACAGGTACGTTGGTTTTCCCTTTAGGAGTCCCTTCTTCAATTGCATTGTAGAGAGGAGCGACCCCTTTAGCTTTCTCTCGCCTTCTACGACTTTCACAAGGCATGGTTTTGACCCGACCATCATTAGAGACCTATTGTGAGGCGCCAAGAAAGTCGGGGTATGCTTCAAGAAATCCATTCTAAGGACGATCTTGAAATCATCCATCGGGACGCTGGTGAAGTCCAGCTTTCTAGTCCAGTCGCCCATCTTGATCGCCACTTCTTTAGCTACACCTTGAATTGGCTATGCACTGGAATTAACGGCTTTCATGCTGCCACTTTCTCGATTCAACATCATCCAGAGTTTTTTTGCCTCGTTGGGGGTAACGAAATTGTGGGAGTCCCATGTATCTATCATGGCTCGAGTGACCTTCCCATTGATGCTTATTTCCACGTACATCAGTTTCGTGGACTTTGTCTCGGGGAGCTCAACACTTTTTCCCATTGAACACATCATGTGTACCGCGCCCATTCGAGTCACTTCCCCTTGTTCACTCGCGTCTTCATCATCACACCCTTCCGCATCGTGATTTGTCCTTTCGCGGTTCGATTCCACCAACATCTTCGACAAACTCTTTTTGAGATTGTTGAATTCTCCTTGGTGTGGGCACTCGGACATTCAGTGTGGTTCTTTAAAAAGGAAGCGGACAAATAGCTTTAGTGTTAGGATCCACACATTTAGCCGCAGTTTTAGCCTCATAGCTAAGAAATTGTGCGCGCTTCGTTCACTTCGAGCCTGTATATTTCTTATTTCGATTTTGTATATTCATTTCTAATTTGTTGTATCATTTAGTACTGCAAGACTACTTCATGCGTGTCGAATCTTGGAGTCTCGTTTTTAGTTTAAGATATGTTTCTAAGCATTAAGAAAATGTATCGTTGTTGTGCAACATCAATGTTCACTACTACCATACTAGAAATATCAAATTTGTCTCTATGAGGAGTACTAGTCAATCAATCTGCTTCTCACCTTGTAGCCTTTTATTGCTTGTTGTTTGTCTTCTTATGAACGTCTATTGCCTTCATAACTTACTAACAAGCATATGTTTGTCGACCGTTGATGATTGAGACTACGATCCCGACACACGCAAACCGAGACCGATTTGTTGGAGGTTGTGTCCTCGACAATATTGCGATCACATGTTTAAATCTCATTTAACGAAACACAATTGAGAATGTTACTCTTTTAAAGTCGACTGATCAACATTTATCGATAATGATTGGCTGTCTAGAGTTTGACATTATCGTCATATGATGGTGGTGATAAGTTGATCCCTTAAGATCATATTTTTAGGTAATTCTGTCTCAATAGAATTTATAATTGATCGTATAGGATACGGATTAATTAATACCTCAAAATTGAAAATGATTTTACGTGATGTGTATTATTATAATGAGATTATAATAATAATTGTCAAAGTGATAAAAATTGTTTTATTACTTGGTGTTATTTAATTGTTTACGAAACAATTAAATCAGGAATGAATACGGTTGATCATAAATTACAAATAGTTGTAATTAAAATCATGATTACACATTTTTATAAGATAGTAATTACGAATTACTAGTGAAATTATTTAAATGTTATGAATTTGTAAATTATGAATTTTAAGGAGTTAAAATTGCATAAATAACAAATTGTCACATGGGTAATGTTACAAGTGTGACATGTTACAATTTAACACAATTGACAAAAATAAAATGAAGTCCATTTTATCTCATTTGGACCGTGTAAATGAGCATGCATATGGATTAAGTATTTTAATCTATTGTGTAAGTGTAAAAATTACACTTGTACAAAGGAATCTTGATCATGCATTGGACACTTTTTGTAAGAGCATGCATAGGCCTTATGTGATGTTGTTGGCCGGCTCTTTGAAGGCCTACTACATGCATGCTTCCTCATTTTTCCTAATTCATTCATTCTACACTTCTCATCTTCTCTGTAGAAATATTTTCTAGAGAAATAAAATCATTTCTCTAAACTTAATAATAGAGTAAATTATCAATTACACCCTCGCTTAATACACTTTTTTAAATTTACTCCCACGTCAAATTTTTTTATTAAATAACACCCAACTTATTACCTTTTTTCAAAACTTACACCATCAGGCAGGAATTCCGTCAATTTTTAAAAAATTACGGCGAAGTTATTTTTTTAGGACAATTATGCCCTTACCTATTCTATTTATCCCTCCCTCCCTTCTTCATTCATCCTCTTATTCAATTTTCCCCCAATTAAATTTCTTCCCCAATTTAATTTCTTCCCCAATTTCAATTGAAGAAATCAACCTCTAAGGCAAGTATTGTTTTTGTTCATTGTTCTCTTTTTAATTAATGCAGCTAGTTAAATTTTTTTTTGCTGTTTTGTTGAATGTTAGGGTTCTTACTCATTAGGTTGAATTTTTTTCGGTTTTGAATGGTAGGTAATTACGCAATATGTCAATTGAAAGTAGCTATGAAAGCACTCAGAATAGTGTGGTTGATGAGCTACCCAGAAAATGTCTATGTGGTGTACCAGTTGCGATTTTGACATCTTCAACCCACAACAATCCAGGAAGACGTTTTGAGAAGTGCAAGTTCTCCAACCCGACAATTGGTATGGTTGGTTATCGCTGGTTTCGTTGGCATGATCGTGTTCAAACAGAGTGGCAAAAAAACTTAATCAATAAGTTGAAGATGGAGAAGAGACTTGCTGATTATGAAGTTGGAGCTCTCGGTCGGGAAATTCAGTGGCTTAAGGATGATAGGAAAAAGCTGCAGTTCAAGATTTAAAATTTGAAGAACAAATCGTTCATGATAAAGAATGAGAGGGGCAGTTATTGCACTGCATTTCCTATAATAGTGTTTGCCTTCATGATCATCATTTTCATAGTAGGTTGTTGTATGTAATTGTGCAATGATTTATGGTTAATGGAACTTGTAATGACAATCTGGAATTTTCAGTTGTGGATGGTAATGTGAGACCATATCTTTGTTTCTGGTAATGTGGGAGGGACCTTATGTTTTTACGAATATGTCAGGATGATTGGAATCAGTTTGCTAGCTATAAATTTTCAGTTTGCTAACTACTGAGATGGTCAGATTTTCATTTACAGACTGATTATATGAAATGAACGAAATACAAGAAGAGAGATCGTGTTTCAATACTAGTGCAAGTCGAAATTTCATCGCTTACAAACTCGTAATGAACAAGTAAAAACCGTCTTACATAGAGGGAGAAAGCAGCAGCATGTTAAAAATCAAGAAATAGAGTAAGGAACTGTCCAACCTTTTACAGTTTTGGAATAATATAAACAGACGGATCTTTTAAGACGGTCTTACAAGTAACTGTAACACGGAAGCTAAAGTGGCCTGATCTTCCCGTGGTAATGCTTAAAATATGACAAACTTATATGAGACGGTCTTACAAGTGACTTGTGAGCGAGACCAAGTAATACCAACCCTTGCCCCATACTTCCTGCAATACAGACGTATACAGGAACAAACACCATGACCCTCTGCCACTGAAATTCTGCTGCTCAAAACACCATGACCCGCACCAGCTGTCTGCCTCTATTTCCAGCACCAGACCTGCTGCATCAACCCAATTGCCTGCCTTTATTTCCAGCACCAGACCTGTCGCGTCTGGTCTTGCTACACCGTTCTTACATCACTACCTAAACGGACTACTAACTGCAACTCATATGCACTCTGTGCTGTCCCATTTAACTTTGCCCAACAACCAAAGCACTAGCTACTACAACTACACGCACCCCAAAGCACTAGCTACTACAACTGCTGCTCATCTACTACGCAACAACCCATTTCAGCATATACAACAGAGATGCATACCGAGCTCCAGACCATCAGCCCTGCAACACCTCTGCCAGTGACAAAATCGCTGCAAACAATACCAACATATTAACCATATAACAAATGAGGAATATTCAAGAATAAAAATGAAGTCTGAACAGAAAGTTCAGCACCAACAGGAAGTCTGCCTTATTGAAGTCTGGCTTATTTCTAGACCAACATGAAACCAACTCCCAGAGGCCACTGATACATAACACGCAGTTTGAACAGAAAGTTCAGCACTTCTCTTCTACATTCAGCATCTGATGAACAGACGCATACGCATACATACTGCTACTCATTACACTAGCAACTAAAATAAAAATGAATGACAAACTAAAATGAACAATGCTAAAGTGAATGAGAATGTGAAATGAATCATTGAGATGCAATGCTTGTCACAATACTGTTTTTGTTCAAAAACAACAACTAAGTTTTGACATTGAGAAACTGAAATGAACCATTGTCATAGGACTGAAGTACAACATGAGTAAATTGTTCTGAAAATAACAAAATAAAACAGTACAGTAATGATAAGACTGGTGCCATGCTTGATTTCCTTGGTTGTTAGAAGCTTGCTGGGATAACAACTCAGTGAATGAAAAATCAGTTGGAGGTGCAAAGCTTGTCATAGGAGAAGAGGTACTTGTTGATGCACGATTGAGATGAGTTGTTTTCCATGCTTCATTTTGGGCTGCTCTTGACATTGCCTTGTCTCTAGTGTTGTTTGCCTATTCTGTTGTTTTTTTTGGTCTTCCACCAGGTGCCCTTATAGCAGTCGTAGGGGGTGCAGTTGGATTTTTAAAAGTTCTTTTGTAATGTCCTGTACCTCCACAGTTGCTGCAATTTTTAGGTTTTTTTGCCCTTCTCAGTCTTTGTTCTTCCTTCTCTCCAGCTTCTTTTCTTCTCTTCTTACCCTTAGGCTTCCCTGGCATAGTTCTTAAGGCTGGTGGCAGTGGCTCTGGCATACCAGTAGGTTCCCAATGTTTCACACCAGGCATTGGGGAAACTTTGTTGACATAGGTAAGCATGTACCTTTCTCTTGAATACGATTCATGAACATAGTCAAGTGGGTCCATTCTCTTCTCTAAGAGACATGCCATTGCATGAGGGCAAGGCAAACCAGTTAAGTTCCAATGGTTACACCCACAAGTCTTATCTTCCAAGTTCACTACAACCTGCTCACCCCTTAGTTCCACCTCAAACTCATGATCATCAGATTGCATAAAGATAGCAAATCTGGACTCATCCTTTGCCCATTCTAGGTACTTTGTTACATATGGCATCACCTTCCCTTCATATGATTTCCCACCTTCCCTCTTTTGACATATTCTTTGCATCACATACTTTCTCATCCATTCTAATTGTGTAAGTATTGGTTTATCCCTAGCATCTTTCAACACAGCATTAAATACTTCACAAACATTTTTTAACAGAAGATTTGACTTACTATTACAGTCAAATGCATGCCTAGACCAATGCCTTGGGGGAATGTCATTCAGAAAGGACCATGCATCCCTTGATAACAACTTCATGTCTTCCATTTCTTTTGAGAATTCAGCCTACACACATAAATGAAAACAACAGTGTCAACTTAAAAAACAAAATGTCAAGTTAAACAACACTGTCAACTTAAAAAAGAAGTCATGCTTACCCTTGTCAAAGCTCTAGCTGCTGCCCAAAATATCTCTTTGAATAACTGACCACTGAATCTCAACTTCAGATTGGCCCAAATATGTCTTGCACAGAATCTGATATTAGCCTTTGGCACCACAGTAGATAAGGCATCAATCAGACCCTTCTGTCTATCAGACATCACTGTAAGCCCTTCCCCCTCTACTTTTTCTACATCATTACACAACAACTCCAAAAACCAAGTCCAACTATCCCTATTCTCCATCTCAACCACTGCCCATGCTACTGGAAATATGTTATTATTAGCATCAATCCCCACTGCCACTAGACAGATGCCAGGATATACCCCCCTCAAATGGCACCCATCCACTCCTACTATTGGCCTACATCCTCTTATGAAGCCTTCTTTACATGCTTTGAGGCAAATGTAAAATCTCTTGAATATAGGTGGAGGTCTCTCAATGTTTTCACACACTACAAATGCAGAACTGCCTTGGTTGTACTTCAACACTGCTAATGCATAGTCCCATACCCTAGCATACTGATCCTTGCCATTACCATGAATCATCAACTTTGCCCTTGACCTTGCCAACCAACATCTCATGCATGTCACATGCACTCCCAGATCTTGTAGCACATGTTTCTGGAATTTTTGTAACTTCCAGTCACTATTGTTTCTCCAAAACTCAATGTACTTCTCAGCTAGGTACTCAGAACTGACCTTTCTATTATAGGTTGACATTACACAATTATGCTTCAAATATAACCCAGTGATTTGGAATAGTTGTTCTGTCAAATTCCTCGCATGCACTCTGAACTTACATGGATTCGTAGTCCCACACACACACATTTTCCTAACTTTGACCTCTTTTTGTTCCACTCACACTTACACCTATTGCAACCGTAGGCTGTTACTCTATCCCTTCCATTGTGTGAGTAGTAGAAGTCATAGCCATTAGTGACACTATGTTGCACAAGAGCTTTTCTAAAAACCTCAACACTTGGAAAAATTAACCCTAACCTTAGCTTTATAGGCTTACCAAAGTCATGTCCAGGGTTAAATGTAGGATGAGAACACCCATCATCATCATCAGATCCATGTACACTATTCAACTCATTCGAGTCATAGTCCACTTCTGCCTCAACATTCACGTACAAGTCATCTACACCATATAAAACTCTCTCTTTTGCTTTTGAAGGCTCAACTCGAGCTTCATCAACACTGCCTAAACCATCCTCTACTCCCTTCACACTTAAGACATGTCCTTCTTTTTGAAACAAGTCATCAACTTTATTCAAACCAATATCAAACTCATTCAGACCAAAATCATCACTGCCTTGCTCACTTACCTCAGAATCAGTAAACTCAGCTTGTTCCTTTGTTTTTTCAACTAATTTCCCCCCTCTCTTTCTCAAACCTAATCTGTTTCATTTGTTCTTCAAATCTATTTTATTACCTTTCCCAAGATCTACTTTCTTACCTTCCCCAACATCTACTTTCTTCCCTTTCACATGCTTCCTAGTTCTACCTACCTGAGTTATTATGTCATCACTAACCTTGGCTTTTCCTTTTCTAGCAATGTTCTTGTCACCTCTAAGTTCAATAAACCCAGAAACTACACCACTAACACCACCTGTCTGCTCAGAATCCCTCTCTGCATCCCTAAACACAACCCCAGCCTCGACAATAGAGTTACTCTGCCTCTTCACTGATAACTTCCTCCTTCCAGAAATCACATTTACATCAACAAGGTCATTTATTTTGATATGGTTTGGTGAAATTTGTGTGTAGGTGTTGTGTTGTCTGGGGCTTTTTCTTAAAGGCAGAAGAGGGGACTTTGCAAGAATTTATGGGTTAGGTAGTTGTTGTGTGGGTGCTTTGAATTGAATAGGACAAATAGAGTTGGTTTGTGCCTTCACCACACTGTCATTTTTACCAATTAAAAAACTATTACCCACAACATCATCTTTTTTCAGTGGGCCCATGCTCACACTTTTGGTGCTTTCTAAAGGAAATGATTTCATTGTTGTTGGTAAGGTTAACCACACAGTCAAAGTCTTGGTATTCTTGCATAAAGTCTTCATTAAATTCATTAAATCAAAACAAGAATCTAATAAAGCTCTACCATCAGCATCACTAATACTCATAATTGGTCTTCTATACCAAATTTGTGAGTCATTACTATTAGTTAATTTAAGAGCCAATTTTTTGTACATATCCAATGTAACATCATCATACAAAATACCTGGTCGAAGATACACAGTACCACCCACATATGCAAACTTCCCTTCATCACATGACACAAACTGTCCACCATGAAACACACGCAAGCTAACCCTAGTAGGAGGTTTTGAAGTCATTTCCTACAATATATTCACAAACAACACTTAGTTCAAATAACTACTACTACACAGAAATTCAAAAATCATTAGTTAAGAACCCTAATATTGAAATACCCAGTGTCTTAAAACCCAGAAATTAGGGTTGAATTCAGAAATTCAGAAATTCGAAAATTAGGGTTAAATTCAGAACCCTAACATTCAAATACATAAAACCTAAAACCCAGAAATAGGGTTATCAAGTTTTCCCTCATTCACAACCCAGAAATTAGGGTTAGCAATTATAATTTCCAACAATCGTAAAAATTTAAACTTATAAATTAGATTCATGCAATTGAAGTAATTAAATCACCATAAACACACAAATTGGGGAGAAAAAACAGAATACACAACTACAAACTGACGACATTAGCAAAGTAACAAAAAACAATCAATAATTGATAACAAAACATGGAAGATAACTTACGCAAATTGGATTCCTGAGAACTTTTGATGGATGAACGATGATGAATAATGATGAACGATGATGAATTAGGGTAGAATTATTTGGGAAAATCTGAAAACAAGGTAAAAGTGAGTAGTTTTGGTAAATTCAAGTAGTTTTGGCACAGTGAAAGTGAAAGAGTCAGGGGTTAATTGTCGCGAGGGCAAAATGGTCAATTCAACTAGTTTTTCGTCTGAAAATGGGTTGTGGTGTAACTTTTGAACTGAGGTAATATTTTGGGTGTTATTTAATAAAAAAACTTGACGTGGGAGTAAATTTAAAAAAGCGTATTAAGCGAGGGTGTAATTGATAATTTACTCTTAATAATATTTTAGTAATATTATTATTATTTCTAGGTTACTAATTTCAATTTTCTAATAACAAAACTGATTTTGGTTTTGAGATCGGGTCCTTGATACGTACTTTTTGGAGACGGTTTTATGTTAGGCCGTTCATAAGGGTATACGGTTTATACAAGACTCGATTAATAGGTGATTAATTGAGGATAAACCTTCTAAAATCAATGTATATGGATATTCTTACTATCTTATGTAATCATTATGCATGCATAAGATCTAATTAAATTTTATGACTAAACTTAAATTAATAAACTCATATGAGATATGAGTTCATAATCTGAAATTTGATTTCTATCAAGTGGTATTAGAGCATACGGTTGTTGCATCCATAATCGGATTCATGTATTAATGTTAATATGCGATTGACATAATTAAATTCGAAATTTGTGGGTTTATAATGATAAATCACGAAATCTTTTTGCATGTTAAAGTTTTTGATTCTAAAATGGCTTTAGGTCATAAAAATAATTTTATGGATATTTATTGTTCATTTTTATATTTATTTGTATTTTATTGAAGTTTAATACGATTTAAACATCATTTTATGGGAAAATAGTAAAACTTGGTTTCTGGCCGTGATTTTTTGATATGTTCTCACATGAATATTTTATATGTTGTATATAAAATTTCGTAGAAAATAAGTTATTTTGCATGAATTATGAATTTTATGAGATAAATTGTCATAATATGAGTAAAAATGCGTTTATAAGGTTATATTTGGAATATGACCTTGAAAATTTTATGAGATGTCACATGCAATATTTAAAGTGTCCTTGTAAATTTCCATATTTAAATATCTACTTTTGCATGATTAATGAATTTTAGAGTAAAAATTACATTAATAGTGACATAATTCGACTTTAATAGTTAGAGTTGGAATTCGCCCATGAATTTTTTACAAAATGTCACATGCAATATTTACAGAATGTATGTAAATTTTGAGACTTTATTATCTCGTAATGCATGATTTATGATTTTAATGATTTAAATCGACTAAATAGTGACTAATTGTGTTAAAAATAGTTAATCTAAATATTATGGCATGACATTTTACCCATATATGTCTTATAGGATAGGTACATCAGATCCAAAATTTGAATGACAAAAGGTTTCTGGTTTAATGATTATTAATTTTGTTGGAGTAAGTGTCCTCGACAATAATGTGATCACGTCAATTATATATATTAAATTGACAAATCTCTATAAAAGAATATTCATGGGATGATTCTTTATCAAAAGTCAACTGGTCAACATTAATCGGTAATGATTGACTTGCTAGAGTTTGACATTACTGTCGTAATGATGGTGGTGACCAGTTGATCCCTTTAGGTCACACCTTTAGGACAACTCTCTCAATAATAAATGAAATAACTGTATATGATACGAGTTAGTTCATTTCTAGATTATGAATAAAATAAGGAGATAATTTATAATAAGATTATAAATTGTTTTAGTGATTGAAATGTCATCACTATAATTTATATGTTTAAGAAACATGATTAAACTTGAATGAGTTATTTTAACTACAATTGTTGTAGTAATAAAATTGCAATTAAATAAATATATGTAATTATTTGAATTACTTATAATTTTACGATAAAGAGTTTAAAGGTTAAACTACGTAAACTAAGTTGTCCTAACTAATTTGTATTGGGTCTGTTTTGTTTGTGTGGACCGTGTGATATGTCACACACATACAAACATACAATATTACATACATTAGTTAAGAACATGTATGAGACATGTCATTTACTATGCAATTAGGCATGAGGAACATTTGAAAGGATTTAGAGCAAATCCATTGGGCATGCTAACCCATGTCTCGGCCGAACCAAATGGAAGAACAAAAGGAGATTTTGTTCCTTGGTTCAAACAACTCAATTCATTCTTGTGGTGGCTAGGGTTTTGGTTGTTTAGAGAGAACAAAAGAAAGAAAATAAATTCATTTTTCTTAACCCTAAAAACCGTGTGCCTCCTTACACTATCTAGAGATTTTGTGTGTTGATTCTAGCACAATAACATACAAATAGTTGAGAGTAGTGTGTCTTGGTGTTCATCTATTGGAGGCCATCATCTCTTTGAAGGTTCAAGGAGGATCATCCGTGTGAATAAGCTCAAGAACAAGTGAAGTAGGTGACTTCATTTGTGCCCTATATTTGCCGAGAATAACAATGTAAGGGAGCTCATTTTTCTTCCTTAATCTCGACATAATCACTAGTTAAGCATGCATAAGATCAACTTATTATAAGATATATATATATATATATTAGTATGACTAAGTAGGTATAAGAACCTAACAATTGGTATCAGAGCTTTGTTGTTGCATGCTTAATCGGTTTATAGTTTTTCCGAGTTTTTGAGACTTAAAACAAAACTAATATTTATAGACTCATATGTATATCACTCGTTTTTTTGGCATGTAAATTAAATCTGGTCCTAAAATGTTTTTAGGTTATATTGATAAATTATGAGATTTAATATATTGTTCATAATATAGATTTTAATCGTTTAATATGAATTTTTATGATAAAATCGAGTTAAATGATTAAAATAGAAAGAAAATGTTTCTAGCCTTGTAATTTTCACACGACCTCACATGCTTATTTTACTTAATGTATGTAAAATTTGGTACAATATGATTTTGTATAGCATGTTTTACGATTTTATTGTTAAAACCGTATTAAGAGGTAATTTTGGCCGTAAATATATGATATTTCGAGTTAAATTTCGAATAAATGACCAAAAATTTTACATTATAAATATTAAAGTAATATTTTCAGAATGTTAGTGAAAATAAAATCCAAAATTTTCGAAATTTTATATTTGTTTGGATTTAATTCGTAAATGTTATGGATTTTGGCATTATGAACAATATTAATATAATTAAAGTGTTAATTATTATCAAAGTTATTTATGACTAATTTTGAATCCTAAAATGTGTTAGGATATTATTTAGAACATAAGTTGTTTATGTTTTAATTTATGCATTTTAAAAGAGTTAAAAATGCTAAAATCTCATAAAACCGGGTTAATTTCGACATAATAAGTTATTAGGGCGATTTGGCATTAAAATGAACATATTCATAACATGTATATATTGCTGCGTTTTTCTTATGAATGTCATATTATATTGCATTATTTTGAATCTTGTAATTATTCTAGTATGGCCTTAGTTTTTAAATCGGTATTTCCCGTAATGTAAGGGGTTACCGATTCGGTTGTAATTTTGTGATCTCGTATCACCCAATTGTAATTTATTTCTATTTTATAATGTATAAAGTAGACTAGAAAAGTTGTAATTCTTGTATTTTCCGGAGAACCTTGAAGACGGTGCCATTCGGAAAGGAGTTCCGATCAAGACGGTGTTTGCCTCGATTTGCGTGCCTCGTCAAGTTCAAGGGACCAAAGGAGTTGGTTTCCGAATTTGTACTCTTATTATTTCTTTTCTAGGATAAGGCCATACTAGGAATTTATCGTTTGCTTTATTTTGTTTTAATATGTTGCATGCATAGCCAAATTGCCATTAACATGTCATGCATATCGAGTATCGGGTCATCAACGTATCACTTTATTATCGATAATTCACCTAATTAGTTCACTTAAAAGGAGATAGATAATAATTGATAAGATCTCTTACGATTAAAATTTTGAGACTTATCCTTACCAAAGAGTATGGACCCATGAATCCCTTCTTCACAAACATGTAGGCTCGGCTAAACCGGGGTACTAAAATTGTCACGTTGGGTAAGTGGGGTAATGACGATTACACCTTGAAATTTGGTCGATCTCAACGAAAGTATTCGTAACCGTAGTTGCAATAAGTTCCGGCTAAAGATAATTTTAAGAAAATTGTCGACCGAGAGTTCTAAGAGTAGAACCGATTAAAGGGTTAATCCACCAAATTATACCAATACGGGTTGAATCGGCTACACCGTGCCCGGATTAGTATGGGTTTGGGTCTCGGGTTTATTTACTTAATTGTGTAAGAGATCGTTAAGTAAATATTTAACTTGTTTAAAATGTTTAACAAGTATTAAAATGATGAACGTTATTTTTTCCTTCATTTCCGTTTTTGTAGTTATTTTATCGCAATGGATTCATTCAACCCTATCACTATTGATTCTTGTCACAATGTTTTCGACGATATTTGCAACCAAAACAACATTGATACTACTAGAGAAGTTCAATTCGGAACGGGTCCGGATGGCAGTATTAACTTCATTTCTTCTCTCCCACCTCCCAAAGGTCCATTTCTTGACACGGCTTATATAGATGAGCTAAATGAAGAATTGGACGCCTTATACTTGAAGGAAAGAGCTTATGATGAAGCTAGTGGGAGTTTTAGCAAGAAAAGTAGTCTTGCAAAGGATAAGAAGAAGAAGAGAAAGTTAGAAAAGGGCGATGCCACTATTGTAGTGTCATGGGCCATTGGAGGAGGAATTGCCCCAAGTACTTATGTCATATCCAAGAAGGTCTTGTGATTCCGTTAGGTAATTCCAAATCTGAAATTTTTGTTATTGACATTAATTTTACATCCAACACATCATGGGTATTGGATACCGGATGTGGTTCTCACCTTTGTAATCGTTTGCAGGGTTTAAGAGAAGTGGAGAAGGTGGACAAGGGTGATATGGATCTCCGACTTGGAAATGGAGCTCGGGTAGCGACCACTTCTAAAGGAACTTGCACTCTTGCCTTGACGAGTGGATACGAGCTAAAACTTAATAATTGTTATTTTGTACCGTCTCTTTCCAAAAACATTATTTCTGTTGCAATGTTAGACATTGAGGATTTGAGGGATATAATTTTTCCATTAAAGACAATTGTTGTGTAATTTCTAAGAATGACATGGTAGTTGGCCGTGCCAATTCAATTAATGGAATCTATGTTTTGGAAACTTCCGACTCGTCTAATAATGTCTACAACGTTAATAACAAAAGGATTAAAACAAGTGATCCAAATGAATCATATGTTTGGCATTGTCGACTTGGTCACATAAATGAGAATCGCATTAAAAGATTGGTAAAGACCAACATAATTAAACCATTCGAATATGAATCTTATGGTACATGCGAAGCTTGCCTTCTAGGAAAGATGACTCATAACCCCTTTAGTGGTAAAGGGACACGAGCCAGTGAACTATTGGGACTAATACATACGGATGTATGCGGACCACTATCTATCACCGCTAGAGGCAATTATGACTATTTCATCACCTTCACTGATGATTTAAGTAGGTATGGGTATATCTACTTAATGAAGCATAAGAGTGAAGCTTTTACGAAATTTAAAGAATTTCAGAATGAAGTAGAGAACCAACTCGACAGGAAGATTAAAACATTACGATCCGATCGTGGTGGAGAATATCTTAGTAATGAATTTGATTCACATCTAAAGGAGTGTGGCATTGTGTCACAACTTTCACCTCCAGGAACACCACAACTTAATGGTGTGGCAGAAAGGAGGAATCGAACCTTATTGGATATGGTCCGATCAATGATGAGCCAAACTGATTTACCTAATTCATTTTGGGGATTTGCGATCCTCACAGCCATCAAATCGTTGAACAATAGTCCAACGAAAGCGACCGATAAGACTCCATATGAGATGTGGAAAGGAAAGGTTCCTAACTTATCCTATATGAAGATATGGGGGTGCGATGCTTATGTCAAATCTAAAAACGATGACAAACTCGCACGAAGATCCGAAAAATGCATATTTGTTGGTTATCCAACCACCTCACGTGGCTACCACTTCTACAAACCTCATGAAAACAAAGTGTTTGTGTCTTCTGAGGCTGTCTTCTTAGAAAAGGAGTTTATTTCTAAGAGACAGAGTGGGAGAAATTTTGAACTTAATGAAGTTCGAGAAGTTCAAGAGCCACAAACTGAAGCTGAGACAGATGAAGATGTTGGTTCTTCATCCGCTTCGGTACCTATTCCACCCAAGAGGTCGAGTAGGGTCCCACATCAACCTGATAGGTATGTTGGACTAATTGAGGAAGATGGTAGCCTAGACGTATTACTTTTGGAAAGTGATGAGCCTACCACTTACAAAGCTGCAATCTCTAGTCCCGACTCCGCCAAATGGCAAGAGGCCATGGCATCCGAGATGGATTCTATGCATCAAAACCAAGTATGCACTACTACAAAATATGTTATAGACATCACTTAATAGACATCAGATATTAAAAAAAAACTGATGTATAAACATAGACATCAGAGATTTTAAAAAAACAGATGTCTATACATTTAAATATACATCGGTGTTTTAAAGAACTGATGTCTATCAAACTTAGCTTTTAAAGGACATCAGATATTAAAACATTGATGTCTATTTACTTCTCAAGTTCTCATAACAAATACGAAGTACAGAGGTCTGCAGTCTGCTCATTATCTCATTTTCAAAACTCCACCGCCGCTGCTCGCCAAACCCATTCCTCCACCGCTGCTCTCACTCATTCCTCCAACGTGCCATCGTTGCTCCATCACACCACCACCACCATCGTCATCAATGCTCCTTTAAATCGTATTCAGGTAGTTGTCTTCCCTCCAACCCATGTTTATTTTAATTTAGGGTTTCAATTTTTCAATGTTTTCATTGTTATAGTTCTCTAATTTCATTTCTAAAGTTCATTTCAATATTTCAATTTACATTTCATTATTATCCAATTGAATTTGTGTATTCGTTTAGTAATTGAATTTTTGTATTAGTTCACTTATTTAATTATGTCAAAGTCTGGATTTTTGGAGATTAATGTTTTATTAAGTTCAATTTATTATTGTCATTTGGTTTTCTGAAGAGATGTAAGCTTTATACTCTTATTAATTTTTTTGCTTAATTACGTTATTACTTATTACATTAACAGGTTTAGTTTGATTTTCTTTGTGTGTGCTTGATGTGAAGCCGTTAGCTCACTGTTCATCGGTTATTGTGGGCTGTTAATGTGTAGGCGGCGACTAACCATTAATCTGTGCGCACTCCAGATCTCCTCACCGTAAGGTTGGGCTATGTTATTATTTGGTTGTTCATTGTTTTCAGGTGTTGGTTAATTTGTACATAAGGCTATCCCCAATATGAGGACTTGGTTTTGGTTGGGTTATTGAGTTGGTCGCTTTAATATGTTCAGTTGCAATATTACTGCTATATGCATGTTTGCTCTATCTCCTTAATTTTTTACTATGGATAAGCCTAGTCATGGTAACCCCCAGAACCTAGGGTGATATTGGCCTCTCACTGCCGCAATTCCAAGAATGTCCCCGTAATAACCATTTATGAAATCAAGTCTTAAACCTTGATTTAATGACTTGTACATATCTTCATTAGTGTCTCACTAATATCTCTTGTTTTTAATGTCTTTTTCCTCTTTCGCAGCAGAAGAGACCTCACATTTGTTGATCTCTGTCTTGGTGAAGCACTTGGATCAGAGAAATGTTATCAAACATCCTCTTAAATAGATTAATATTATTCAGCCTCTTTCGACACATTTTCTTAGATCATGAGGGTGGCTGAAATAGTTGAAGGTGACGGCGGGAATGTTGTCGACATTCCTGTCAATCAGCTTCAGATGTCCTATGGATCTCGGTCTTGCTATCTTTCCTAATACATTCCTGTTTGGTTCTGATATCAGTTGATTGTTTCAAGCATTCTTCTGCTTCCGATAAATTTGTTTCAGGGAACAACATATGTCTATGATTCCTTCTTTAAGCCTATGTTACAAAGCATGAAACTGAAATTGATCGGAACTTGATGGAAAAAAGAACTATAGCTGGGGATATGGCTTTTATGTACTTTCAGAAGGTTCTAATCTATGGGTAGACGAGAATTTTTGAAGTTTTGCAATACGTTGCGGCACAATCTACACCAAGGCCAGGCATCGTCCTACATAGATCTTCAATACTGCACTCGTCATGGCTTTGTAGAAGTTCAGTTTTAGTTTCATGTTGTATGTATGGTTATTATGTAATTCATTTCTCAATCAGCACGAGTTTGTAGCATGGGTACATTGGAAACTTGATAAGGGTAATTGACTTGAAATATTCAGTTATTGTATAATGATTATTGTTGTTAATTATCGAATCATCCTGCATTTGTGATCATATGTAGGATTAATGTATTGGGCACAAAATACTGTATTTTATTTTTTTTATAAAAAAAAAAGTTATAGACATCGGTTTTTTGGATATCTGATGTCCATGGTCTTGAATAGACATCGGATTTTTTAAAATATCTGATGTCTATATATTATATAGACATCAGATTTCTTAAAAATCCGATGTCTATTTTTGAATAGACATCGGATTTAAGACTGATGTATAAGCAAAAAGAATATACATGTGTCAACTATGCATCAGTTGTAAATCCGATGTCTATTGCTGAAAATGTCTGATGTCTATTATGATTTTTGTAGTAGTGATGGGACTTGGTAGATTTGACTAAGGAGATGAGACCTCTCCAATGCAAGTGGATCTTCAAGGTGAAGAATGGCATAGAAGGACATGATGATGTCTATAAAGCTAGGCTAGTAGCTAAGGGATTTTCCCAAGGTCAAGGTCTTCATTATGATGAGACCTTTGCTCCGGTAGCCATGCTAAGATCCATTAGGATAATGTTAGCGATTGCCGCATTTCATGATTATGAAGTGTGGCAAATGGACGTCAAAACCGCCTTCTTAAATGGGCATTTAAAGGAGGATGTGTATATGATACAACCTGAGGGTTTTGAAGATCCTAAAAATCCTAACAAGATATGCAAGCTTAAGAGATCCATCTATGGTCTTAAGCAAGCATCACGGAGTTGGAATCATCGCTTCAATGAAGTCAGAAAAGAAAATGGTTTCACTCGAAGGGTCGAGGAACCTTGTCTATATATGAAATTCAGTGGGAGCAATGTTGTATTCCTAATCTTGTATGTGGATGACATACTACTCATTGGAAATGATGTTCCAATGCTTTCATCAATGAAAGGATGGTTAGGTAACCATTTTCAGATGAAAGATCTAGGAAATGCACAATGCATATTAGGTATCCGGATCTATAGAGATAGATCCAAGAGGATATTGGCACTAAGTCAAGAACCTTATATCGATAAGATTCTTCGACGGTTCAGCATGGGAAATTCCAAGAGAGGGTTTATCCCCATGGGAAGTGGCATTATATTGAGAAAGTCTCAATCACCCACAGAGCCCAAGGATGTTGAACGCATGAAAATGATCCCTTATGCTTCCGCCGTGGGATCTATCATGTACACCATGATATGCACTTGTCCTGATGTCTCGTATGCCTTGAGCATGACTAGTAGATATCAAGCAAATCCAGGTGAAAGTCACTGGATTGCAGTCAAGAACATCCTTAAGTACTTAAGAAGAACTAAGGATTCATACTTAGTGTTTGGAGGGGAAGAAGAGTTGTGTGTAAAGGGTTACACAGATGCAAGCTTCCAAACAGATAAAGACGATTTTAAATCCCAGGCTGGATTTGTCTTTATCTTGAATGGTGGTGCCATTAGTTGGAAGAGCTTCAAAGAACCAGTCGTTGCGGATTCTACAACGGAAGCAGAGTACATTGCAGCATCAGAAGCTGCTAAGGAGGCAGTATGGATAAGGCAATTTATCGAGGGACTAAGGGTAGTTCCAAATGCTGAAGATCCAATCACCCTGTACTGTGATAACAGTGGTGCTGTCTTTCAGGCTAAGGAGCCGAAGTCTAGTAATAAATCTAGGCATGTACCAAGAAAATATCATGTAATTCGGGATTTCATTGATAGGAAGGAAATAGCGATATGTAAGGTTGGGACAGACGATAATGTGGCTGATCCTTTAACCAAACCCTTGTCGTAAGCTAAGCATGATTCTCATGCACGTTCTATGGGTCTTAAGAGTTTACCCAATGTGTAACCGATTATACGATATGAAATGAAAAATGTTGTTTTTACGTTCATATAAGATAATCTCGTTCATCATTTAAAGTTTTATATAACTTGTTTATTTTATATATACTTTGTTAAATCCAAACAGGATTGTAAGACAATTGCTGAACCCTGTAGAAGTGAACTGGATTAACTTAGTATTGCCCCTAGTCACTTATATGAGGTGACGTCTCGAAGTGACTAGATTATGATGCGATTGATGGTGAGTTCTGACACCATAGAGTCATAAGGGATGACTAGTCGATCATATAGACAAACTGTAAGGTACACTTGTGTCGGGCAGTGACCGCTTATAGAGTTCTTTAGAATTCAATGGAGCCTGGTCGTGGCAAGAGCTGCTATATATATTCTTATGAGTCGATTCTTTGACTAGAGACTGGTTGCTCTAGAGGTGACATTATTCAGAATGACTTTAATTTATATTCTACGATCTTCCGTAAAAGGGGGTCAAATGGATATATTTTGGGTCACAATGGATGATGTTGGCCAAGGAGGACAGTTGGAAAGGAATTGTTCTGCCCCTTGTCAGGGTTATCTTAAATCTCAAGGCCACTCGAGGAGTAGTGAACTGGAAATGCGTGGCCACGCTCAGAGACTATATATGGTAGATAATTCCGGTCTATCAGTTACACTCCATATCGAGAAAAACCACTATTGATTTGATCACGTGCAAGTACGACCTGTAAGACACCTTGCATTGAGTGGGAGATGATGTAATAGAACAAGAGAATCGGTGATCCACACTTGTGAGGACAAGTGGGAGATTGTTGGAGTAAGTGTCCTCGACATTAATGTGATCACGTCAATTATATATATTAAATTGACAAATCTCTATAAAAGAATATTCATGGGATGATTCTTTATCAAAAGTCAACTGGTCAACATTAATCGGTAATGATTGGCTTGCTAGAGTTTGACATTACTGTCGTAATGACGGTGGTGACCAGTTGATCCCTTTAGGTCACACCTTTAGGACAACTCTCTCAATAATAAATGAAATAACTGTATATGATACGAGTTAGTTCATTTCTAGATTATGAATAAAATAAGGAGATAATTTATAATAAGATCATAAATTGTTTTAGTGATTGAAATGTCATCACTATAATTTATATGTTTAAGAAACATGATTAAACTTGAATGAGTTATTTTAACTACAATTGTTGTAGTAATAAAATTGCAATTAAATAAATATATGTAATTATTTGAATTACTTATAATTTTACGATAAAGAGTTTAAAGGTTAAACTACGTAAACTAAGTTGTCCTAACTAATTTGTATTGGGTCCGTTTTGTTTGTGTGGACCGTGTGATATGTCACACACATACAAACATACAATATTACATACATTAGTTAAGAACATGTATGAGACATGTCATTTACTATGCAATTAGGCATGAGGAACATTTGAAAGGATTTAGAGCAAATCCATTGGGCATGCTAACCCATGTCTCGGCCGAACCAAATGGAAGAACAAAAGGAGATTTTGTTCCTTGGTTCAAACAACTCAATTCATTCTTGTGGTGGCTAGGGTTTTGGTTGTTTAGAGAGAACAAAAGAAAGAAAATAAATTCATTTTTCTTAACCCTAAAAACCGTGTGCCTCCTTACACTATCTAGAGATTTTGTGTGTTGATTCTAGCACAATAACATACAAATAGTTGAGAGTAGTGTGTCTTGGTGTTCATCTATTGGAGGCCATCATCTCTTTGAAGGTTCAAGGAGGATCATCCGTGTGAATAAGCTCAAGAACAAGTGAAGTAGGTGACTTCATTTGTGCCCTATATTTGCCGAGAATAACAATGTAAGGGAGCTCATTTTTCTTCCTTAATCTCGACATAATCACTAGTTAAGCATGCATAAGATCAACTTATTATAAGATATACATATATTAGTATGACTAAGTAGGTATAAGAACCTAACAAATTTTTATATGATAATTGTTAATAATTGAATTTTTGGAGTCATAAAATTTTAAATTTTGAATTTTCGAATTTTTAATGACTCATTTGGCTATTTTCCTTTATTTTTCCGTAAATACGAATAATTAACGAACAATAAAGTAAAAACGAGTTGAATCATGATCAAAATTAGTAAGGACTAAATTTTGATATCTAAAATGTGTTATAATGATTAACTTGGATATAAATGAGATTTATGTAATTATTGGTGATTTTAAAAGTTAAAATCACGCATATCAGTAAGACCGTAAACAAATATACGATATTTGCTCAAGTAAGGCGATTTAGCATTAAAATTGGCATTTGCATAAATATTTTAATATTGCATTTTATTAAATATGAATGTCATATTTTATTTGTTTTATATAATTTTGAATTATGTAATTTTTTTTAGTATGACCTTAGTTTTTAATCGATATTACCCATAATATAAGGGAATATTGATTCGATTGTAATTTAATGTGATCTCGTATCACCGACTTGTAATTTAATAGATTTAAATTTAAGTTTTTCAATAGAATAGTTCTATTATTTTATTGAAATTCCGGAGATTCCAAAAGACGGTGCCATTCAGAAAGGTGTTCCGACAAGACGGAGTTATCTTGGAAGGCGTGCTTTTGAAGGTCAAGGGACCAAGGAGTTGGTTTCCGAATTTGTAATAGTTAATAAGATTTTCTATTTTAGGAAGGGCATACTAGGACTTTATTGATTTATTGCTTTAATTTTGCTTTATTTATATGTTTGTATGCATAGCCAAATCGCCATAACATGCATTTTATATAATCGTTTAATCGACCGTGTCAATTATAATTATTGAGTTCACCGATTTAATTCACTTAAAGGCGATAGATAATAAATTGACAAGACCTCTATATTATTAAAACAATTGAGATTCGACATACCAAATAGTAGAACTCATGAGTTCTATTTCGTGGGGTGATATAGTCCAGTGGGTAAGACGAACCCCATTACGTAGGATAAGTGGGGCAATGAGGTGGATTCAGTCCAGTGGGCGGATCACATCTCGATGCACTCGAAATTTGGTTTGTACTCAACGGAAGTGTAGAGGACCAGTGGTCAATGTGTTCCGAGCTAAGATGAATAAATTATGAATTTTTCATCGATCGAGAGTTCTAATATAGAACCCGTTAAATGTTAACCCACCAAATCATATCATTGAGTCGTAGTTCCTGTGGTTCACGATCTTGGTGGTATAGGGTTTGGGTCTTGGAATCATTTAAAAAATTAAATAGAGTTCATTTTCATAAATGCTTTAACTTGTTGGGATATTTACAAGTTAAATTAAATTAAATTGATGACTGTTTATTTGTTTATTTTTTCCTATTTTCCTATTTTATAATTGTTCATTCTCACTCCTATATAATATCATTCGATTGTAACAAATATCTCCGCTAAACATCTTATGCTATATCGACAAATATAATCTTTTTCTCCTCACTTGAACCGTGTCATAGGTTATGGACGAGGTCCATAGAAATTATTCTATTCCATAGAATTTGATAGGAGTGTCCTATGCAAATATAAGATTAACATATTAAAATTCCTATCAAACCATTATGATTTCTTATAAAGAAACTTAAATAGAAGTGATTATTAGTCAAAATGTGTTAATTAATTCTTCTATGCAAACATGGTTCAAAAGTCTTATTGCTCAAACTAATAACGTGTCGTCTAAAGTTTAAGAGTTAAGAACGTGACAAAGTTAATATGAAATGGTAAATTGATTTGTGAAAATCACTGTAACCAAATATCACCACACTTCATAGAGATTAAACCCTATAAAGGATTAAATTTGAATTAATTGAAGAAAATGTCTTCTTCAAGTAAGAATTCTCGAAGTGAGTGAGAGTTATGAAAAGACCGAATCTATCTTAAGTAGTTAAGGATAGAACGAGGTTTGAAAGAAAATCGTGTAAGACACGAAGATAAGATACAACTCCTAATTGTAAAGTCTAAAAGTTCGTAGTATGACTACAACATATTTCTTAGGAAATACTTGTGACAATAATCTTTCATTCTACATTATCACATTTTGCATATGAGTGCAAATTGGCAATTCACGTTAGTAATTTCCATTTTCAAATGATTGGAATATGGTAAAGGAATGATAAAACCCTCTAATCTAAATGCGTATGTAAAACCCCACCTCGCGATAACGGAAAAATAAACATACAAAGTACCAAAAATGCAGCGGAATTAAAACTTTTTAAAGAAACATACTAACATGCGAGGTGTACTATTACATAGCTGAAATGCGGAAATGAAATGAAACATAATTAAGTATTAAGTACAAAATCATAGCCCGGGATAGCATATCCCTACAGGCACAAAAATGTTTATCAAAACTAAGGTCTAGCTAGCGAATAAGGTAAATGTCATCGATGAAGGATCATCGCTCGCTAGCCCCATGCAACCCTTGTACCGCAATCACCAACCTACACACATGAAACATGTGCGCCACAGTCAGTGGGGAGTGATTAGAGATGCTCCTAGCCACTTGTTGCCACAAACACACAACACATATAAATATGCATATCCTCAAAGTCATATACTTCAACATAATCCTCAACATGTGAAGTACAATAATCATAAACATCATCTTACAACCACTTTCCTCAAATACAACATGCCTAAATCATATATATCCTCCCATATAAGCATACATGAATATTCACCATCATTATCACTGTATATGAAGGTTCAACGGTCAACTCAAGACATAACCTAAACATAGTATATAAGTATTCACAATCACATTCACTAACTATGAAGGTTCAGCGGTCAACTTAAGACATAACCTAAACATAGCAAACATTCACTTTCACAAACTATGAAGGTTCAGCGGTCAACTTAAGACATAACCTAACATAGCAAACATTCACAAACTAAACAAACCCGACATAGATATAATTTTAACCATAACATTTCATAAGCAACTACCGTCTTCATGTGTTCGACCTCTACCTTAGTACCTTACTGCATTCATTTGTTAACCAAGATTAGAGTAATTTATCTTTGATTTGAGTTCATGATTATCCCGTTCAATTGGTGTAGTACGTTATTCATTAGTTCCCTTAGGCCATGTGGCGGATTATGGATTAGGAATGTTAGTTGCCTAAATCAAAGTTTATTAGCAAAGAATGGTTCGAGAATTTTACAAGAATCTAATAGCCTGGTTGGTCGTACTCTAGGTAAAAAAAATATAACCTTACTCCTACTACTGTTATGAACTCCAGTGGTAGTCGAAAGACTTTGATACTATGGGGTGGTAGGGGAATCCTTTGGAGAACAAAACTCTTACGGTCTAGTTTATCATGGAAAGAAGGGTTTCTATCACTCATTGATGTCTGGCAAGATAAGTGGATTAAAAGTCAATATCTTGCTGAGATTCTTCATCTCACTAAATCAGACTTGCTGCAAAAACGGTTATTAATGTTTGCCAATTGCAAAACGAGTTAAGTGGCTGGAACGATGACTTTGTTCATATTGTATATGGTAATGATGCCTCCCCATATGTGTGATCCATCTTATCTATAGTAATACAAGAACATTTCGTGCAATTTCGTGCGTCCGTGTCATAACATCCATTTTAATTTATTTTTTATTTTAAAATAAATGCAGGACCCACCACAAAAAATATGAAATTAATTTATGAAAAACCAATTTTGTTAATAGAATTTTATCGAATAATCAATACAAATATTCAGTGAAGCACTAAGTCCACCATCCTCAATTCCATTTAATTTATATTGCATAAATAATACATTATGAAAATGTAGAGTTTTCAATAGTCCATATAGTCTATCAATAATAAATAAAATAAAATAAAAAGATGAACAATAAACATTATTAGACAATGAAAATATAAATGATAAAAAATGGTAAAACAAATAACGTTGTTATATTATTTTACAAGCTTTTAACTCTAACACTCTCTAACATTTTGACCATCATAATAACAAATTTTCGAGATATTACTAAATTGGAGTAATTTTTTTGAATAAGAAATACTCCCACCATTTTTTTGTTTTCATCCCATTTCTTTTTGCACAACTATTAAGAAAATTAATTAAACAATGAAAAAGTAATGGTAGATTTGCATGTGGGCCAAATTACACAATTAAAAGAGATTAAAAATTGAAAAAGCAATGGCAAATATTGTAAATACACAAGTGAGACAAGGACAATATAGTCAATTAGATGGTTAAATAAGGAAAGATGAGAAATGGGAAGAAAATAAATAATTTGCCAAAAAGGGGAAATGGGAGGAAAATAGAAAAATGGAGGAAGTAGTTTTCAACAAAAAATGTTAATAAATAGAATTATTTTAATTTGCAATTTTAAAAATGAGATCTAAAAAATTAACAAAATAAATGAATTATAAAACTTTGTTAAGTAGATTTTAGAGCATTCTGTTAAAATAATACTCTAAATAAATTCGTTATACAATATTAAGCTTATTCGCTAAAATGTGTAGATCGAAAAATTTTGTTATCGTGTTTAACACTGAATTTGTGCATTTTTCACAGATTTAAAACACGTGTAAATTTCAAACCCTTATATTTTTTTGCACGTATCTTAAATTATTATCATTATAAAAGAAATAGAGTATAAAATATAGATTCATTTTGGTTTGACATTTTTAAATATTAATCATTATATCGATGTTCTTAAAACTATTCTCGTGCAATTTTGCACGGGTTAAAAACTAGTTATTCTTTCAGATGAAAAAAACATTTGACAATATGACTTAAACTGCTACTAGGACTGGTGAGTCACAATCAAGACTGGTTATTTGATCGGTTTCCACAATCTCTGGATTTCTACGGCTTCAACCACAGATTTACAACGAATGAAGATTAATACGTTTAATTTCTGTAAGATCAGATTATTTTCCTTTCCCATCCCTGGCAACTTGAGAATTTTTTATGGAAGATTCTTTCAAAATATCTTCCCATTGGAGAGGAAGGAAAAAAGTGAAATCATGATTAGGATTACTTTTGTACTTTTTGTTCAGTGAAGTCTTGTTTGGAGACGATGTATCATTTCTTTCGTGATTGCCCCTTCTCTTCTAGAATTTGGCCAACATCTATTCTGGTATTCACGGTAATGTTAGGGATAATATTACAATACATGCATGGTCAATTGGATCGATTTTTGATTTCAAAATGATGATCTTCAGACATTCTTATTTTCATTAGTACGCTATGGCGAATATGGTGTATGCGGAACAATCACATAATTTGTCTCTTAGAAGTTGACAATGACAAAGGTCTCTTGTTATTGCTCCCTTTTCTGAGAAAGGGACATGTGTGGTAAATAATGTTTCAATACATTCAGAGAAATGCTCTGAGAAAGGGACATGTGTGGTAAATAATGTTTCAATATATTCCCTTTGCTCGAATCATATTCGTATTAAATGTGATGCCTTTAGTAAATCTGGTTATAAGGCAGGTGCAGGTCGGATTGTTCAGAATGCTAGTGGCATTATTTTGGGTGACTGGTCATAAAAGTTTTGGGCATGCTCTCCCTTCTGAGCATGCCCAAAACGTTTATGATCATTCACCCAAAATATTTCAGGACTTGGAAGTTTAAAGATTTTAAGTTCAATTTCGAGAATAATTTATATTTCGGAATTTCGGAATTTTATTTAAATAACTGATTAATTTATGTGGAAATATTTTAAAGGGTTTTAAATGAGATTTCATTTAAGGGGTGTTTGGTCGGGCCTTTTGGAATGGATTGGAATGGAGTTACTCCATTCTAGTGTTTGGTTAGAGGGTTTTGGAATGGAGTTAGATACCCAATGGATTCTAAGTCCATTCCAATCCCTTAAAATCTCATACCCATGTATACACCAAAGTTTCTAAATCCATTCCAACCTATTACTATAACTCAATCCATTCCATAATCGAACCAAACACTTGTGAGCAAGTATGGGGTTCTAACTCCATACCTTTATGATATCATAATCCATTCCAATCCATTCCAATACTTTGAACCAAACGACCCCTTAATTGCGTAAATTATGTCTTAGCAATTTAGCTTTATGATCCGGAAATATTTATCCCGTTCTAAGTTTATTGTAACTTAAGACGGTGTTCTTAGCTTAAACCGCCTTAAAACTTGTCTTATGGGACTAACTTGTTAATGGACCCATTTCCCTCATCCTTCCTCATAAAACCCTAACCCCATCATCCTCTACGTCCCTCCTTCATTTCATTTTTCAGATATATGAAAGATGAACAACACCATTTTATATCTCTTCCTCCTTTAATCTTAAAACTCGTATAAAACCTTCGTTTCTTATCCGATTGAGATAATTTTCGCGTCTATTTCTTCCTCTCACCGTCCTCCATCTTTCTAGGTAAGATTTGTACCAAAATACTTTCGTCTTACATGCTGACCGTGGCTTTTTATGGTTCGTTTTCGAGACTAATGGAGTAGCTTGGAGTAGATTCATGGTGGTTTGTGAAGCTAAAAGGTAACCTTGATGAGGAAAGTCCGGTTTATATCATAAAGCACCATTTATGTGAAATTTTATGTTATTTATGGAATTTGATGTGGGTTTTGTGCTTAATAAGTTATATGTAACTTATAATCTGAAATTTTACATAAGAATTTTGTTAGGAATGCTTAATTTCTGATTTGGGTTGATAATGTGGGAGAATATCTGTATATGTCTCAATATTTTATACGCAGGATTATAACGAAATTATAACATATGATTTATTGTCATAAACGAAATACAAGATACAAGGATAGGAAACAAGAATTAACCTTTGGTCATTTTAAGAGGTCTAAGATCAGATATCAAAATAGATATCCTCCTAATTGTTGCACTCAAGATGCTCCGAGAAATACCCTTTATTAAGCTAGAAACTGCAAAAATTACCTCTAATTTTTGTGTAAGATGAAAGTTAGAGAGAGAGGGAGAGTATCGAATTATGCGTGGAACTCATGCTCCTCAGGTGAGCCGTGAGGTATCTTTTATAGGCGAAGTTGTATGGAGTAGTTTTGTCAGAATACATCTCTTCTGTTCCCACTACTAACAACCTAGCTAATACCCATAAGACGAAATTTCTTAAATTAGTATTTGAGTCCTTCCGAAACACCTCCCAACTAACTTATATCACACGACCATAGGAAGAGGCGTGTGAAATTATCAGTCGTGCAACATCCCATTTTATCAGTATAGAAATGGTTGTTATCATCTCTTGTGTATAATGTTTTATCTTATAAACTAGTTATTGTGCCCGTGCAGATGCACGAGATCATTTTCATATTTTAGTACTTGTTTTATTGGTTTTGTTGTCATTTTGGTGAGTTCTACGTATATTCCGTATTACATGTAAAATATCTAAATAAATGCATGGTAATAACCTCGGAATTACTTTTTCACATACGGACTTTACTCTTTCAGATACATTTTTTCATTATCCTTCCATAGCATACCCTTTTTCCCTAAACCTAAAGTAACTCTTATTTGTAATTTTTTTCCCAAAAACAAATTTAATTACTCTAAAATTTAAACAATGGATCGATTCTCCGATAATTAATTACTCTTATTGTTCTTTTTTCTTGATGGATAGATGATGTGTGGAAAATCCTTAATTGATGATTTATTCATACTGTGACGATATGAATGATGTTCTAATGCACATAGACCAAATAATTAACCATTTTCCGAAGTTTGTTCTACACTACCAAGGATACAAGAGATTCTACGAATGACATGACCTTAACAATTTAGTGGCGGGACTATCTGTGAGTGGAAATAGATGCTTGATTAATTCGAACAAATTTCGTCTAATTTACGATTTGATTTTTTATTTTGTGGGTTCAAACTTAAAATCTAGTTCACATATGCCAAATTAATCAACGGGCGGTGTGTTCAATTCCAAGCAAGCTAATATAAATACCAATTGATGTTGAGGGAGTAGGTTGTAGGAGGGAGGCGAAGAGGAGGAAGATGAAGAAAAATAAATTGAGAAAAGAAAAAAACAAGATAAGGGTAAAATTGTAAAAACTGTATGCAAAAGAGTAAAATCTGTATGTGAAAAAGCACGTTATCACTTTTCATATTGTCTTTAGTCTAGTAAAGACGATATGAATAATACATACAATGAAAGCGCTATATTAAAATACAATTACCTTTTCAGCAAATATGTGTACAAAATCATCTTAACATCCTCCTTGTCATTTCAATGGATTTTCAACGTATAGGCAAAAAGATTGGTGAAGTGAAATGATTTTTATATATCGTTTACTTGGATGAAAGTATTTCTATATCTTATCAATTTAATGCTTTTTCATATAATATATTTATAGTTTAATTTGTACCCACTAATTGTCGCTTTAATTTCAACAATTTATTTAGGGAAATAATAAAAGTTTTCTGGATAAAAGGGAAAATAAAAAATTACAAATTATAATAATGGTGACTAACAAATATACCATTAAATAAAAGATATATATTTTAAATACATATGATAGATTAATAACCAAAGTTGTGAATGGAAAATAAGAGGTCGGTATTAATTTAATTTTTTTGTTTGCAATTAATATTTTTTATATATTTTTTTTGTACTTATCATGTGACTCATAACATTTGAAAAGATTTTTAAATGACACGTGACTTAGTGAGATACTTAGTATTATTTTTTTATATAATATTGTAGAGAATTTACCCTTTAAAGGGATTTTATAGATGAAAATTATGATTATTGTGATAGTTACATAAAAAACAAATGTGTAATTAATTTTTGCTTATATGAAATTCAACAATATATTTGAGAGAAGAATTTTTTTGTGAATGCAGACAAAAAATTATGATAATATGTAAAGTATAATAATAGTGAGAGAAAAAGGTAAGGAGTAAAACTTTAGAAGTGGATTTGTCAATTTAATAGTGGAAAATTAGCAAAACAAACGGCACATTTTCTCAAATGGCATAATTATTAGATTATAAAACATACATGATATGATTCAAAAATATTTTGTACAATTTAAGCATAGTTGTTTTATTTTCATTCATCCAATATTACAATCATAACAATACTATTATAATTCTTCAGAACTATTAATTTTCTTGATTCATGAGAAAATAAAATATACACAAATTAAAAAAAAAAAATCTCGAAGAAAAATATACATTGCAAGTGTTAAATGTATATATTAGGTGGGGAAAAATTGACTTAAAAGTATGAAAGTATTCAAAGTTCAAATAACATATTGGAAATGAGCATTGCATTACAACCGATAACTATAATATTTACTCACTATTGACGCTATTAAAAGGTTAGATTGACATATTTGTAGCATACTTCCCCACTTCAACCAAAATATTTTATTTATAACCTGTTTGACAAAATAAAAAATAGAATTAGAAATTTTACATGGAAAACTACACTGTGTGAAGGAGTGAAAAATAGTGCAATACAATTTACAAAATTTGTCTATTAATTAATTAAGGGTTATAATATATAATATATAATATAACATGTAACCATATATGAGAGATTCACTACCATTTTATATTGCACACGCCGCACGCCATAGTAAAAAATGAAAACTTGACAAAACAAAAAAGTATTCAAACCAAAAGAAAAGTGGAAAGAAGATCTATTACCATTATTTTCCAATTCCATATAATGCTATTGATATGTAAAAATGTTAATCTCCTGAAATTTAAGTACAAACACAAAATGATAATTAAATTAGATTCAAAACATAAAAAAGATAAAAAGCGAAACAATTTATTTATTTATTTATTTATAGTTTACCTACAACTCACTAAATAAAAATAAAAATTAGGATTAGTGTCATAGTTATATAAGATCATTTTGGTAATTAATTCTTGCATTAATTCCAACAATTTATTTAGGGGGAGAAGAAAAGTTGTGAATAAAGAGTTATAAAAATTAAGATAACATAACTATAAAGTATAATAATGGTCCTTAAAAACATACCATTAAATAAAAGAAGTACATGTTAAATAGAATATCATAGATTAAGAACAAAAGTTGTGAATGAAACTAAAAGGTTTATATTAATTTATTTTTTGAGTTTGTAACTAATATTTTTAGATTTTTTATACTTGTAAACATGTGACTCATAATATTTGGAGATGATTTTTAAATGACACGTGAGTTAGTAAAATTCTTAGTCTTTTTTTAATATAGTGTTGTAGCGGAGTTTATTATCGCCGTGCCATTTTTGTAGAGGTAACATCACTTTTAGAACTTGTTATCTCGTCAAATATTTAATATGAATAATTAATTTATGAGTATATGAAAGGGGTTAGTTTAATATTATATAAATAAGTGTCACGTCACAATAATTTTTGTCATGTCACAATAAAATTTTGTCATGTCACAATTAATTTTTGCCATGTCACATTAATTTAATATTTTAGTTTATCCCTATAATAAGATTTTATAGATATTAATTTTATAAATTAAAATGTCAATTTTAATTATAAATCATAACACTTAATTGGATGTGAATTTATAGAAGACTTTATATTTTTTTAGCTTAATGAATATTTAATCACATATTTAATTTGAACAATAATGATGTCCTTTGATTTGCTTCATCTTGTATTTTACAAAATATGACATTTTTGTAGGAAATTTGAATTTTGTTGAAGGTTATTTTGGTAATTTTAAAAGGGTGGGACGTGGCATTACCATAAGCTAGAAAATTCAAATACTTATCGATGAGGCACTCAACATGCCTTTTTATATAGATTATATAGATATCATATATTTATAATTTACTAATTAAATATAACCGTTTATATTTAACTAAATCATTTAATCTATATTAAATAATTTCATTACACACACTAATTAAATACAACATTTTATATTTAATTACAAATTAACATTTTAATTCGTCCCAACTAATATTATTTAATCAGTATTAAATAATCGTATCATCATTATATTGACTAACCGTTTAGTCGTATAAGGTATCAATATGATTACATTTTCATCTAATCATATCTCTCAGATTACATCCTTTAGGTGTGACTCTTAGGGCCCAGTTGTTTGCCACCATTTGTATGACAATAACGTCAAACTTCTAGCAAGTCAATCGTTATTGATAAACGTGAATCAATTGGCTAAAATTCAAAGTATACCCTGTGATCATTTAAGAGATTTATTCGTGTTGTCGCACTAACTGTGGAGGACACTAGCTCCAACAATATCTCACTTGTCCTTACAAGTGTATGAGCGATAACCGATTCTCATATCCAATTAAATTTCTCCCACTCAATGTAAAACGATTTGCAAATCCGTATTCACAAAGGTCGTATTTTACAAGCGATCTGTATCAAGAGTGGTTTTCCCGACTAGAGAGTAATTCAACTGATAAACGAATCATTATTGGAGCATGGCCATGCATTTCAGTTACTACTCCTCGAGTGGCCCTGAGAAATATTAAAACCTGATAAGGGGTGGATATTTTCCTCAATTTGAATCTTGCACATATACGCGCAATATGAAATGACCCCAAAAAAATCCGCTTAACCCCAGTTACGGTCGACTAGTGAGAAAGAAATCAAAGTCACCCAAAACTGTCCTTTATCTCAAGAAACAGTCGATGGTCAAAAGAATCGACTCTAGGAACACTATGGACGTCCTATCCACGACCTGGCACCGAATGTTCAGTAACATTTAGGACTCCATTGCGTCATCACGAAATGTCCTACGAGTTATCCTTAAAATCATGTATTTGTGATCGATCAGTCAACTGTTTGACTTATGGTTTATTGAACCCACCATCAATCGACGTCATAAAATAATTGCCAGAGTTATCAGCTCACGTAGGCGATTACGGACCAAAACAAATATAATGTAATTCAGTTCACTTTGTGGTGTTCAACGTTGTCTGTAAAATCCACATGAAAAACAAAATATGAAAACAAAATCGATGGTGTTATAAATAGTATATGAAACAAATACAATATCCCATCCATAAAAGTACTAATACAACTCAGGAACACGTTTAATTCCTATTGAAATAACGTGCCCTTCATGCTTATCATATCTTAATGGCTTCGTGAGAGGATCTGCGATGTTGTCATATGTCGCAATCTTGTCTATCACTATCTCCTTTTGCTCCACGTAGTCTCGTATCATGTGAGTTTTCCGCATTACATGTCTAGATTTGTTGCTAGATTTAGGCTCCTTAGCCTGGAAGATGACACCTTTATTATCGCAATAGACGGTGATAGGTTCATTCGAACTAGGAACTACAGTTAGTCCTTGTAAGAAGTGACGCATCCATATAGCTTCCTTTGCAGCTTCTGAAGCGGCATAGTACTCGGACTCAGTTGTAGAATCTACAATAACACTCTGCTTGGAGCTTTTCCAACTGACAGCAGCGCCATTAAGAGTAAAAACAAATCCAGACTGAGATTTCGAGTCATCTCGATCCGTTTGGAAGCTAGCATCTGCGTAACCGTTTCCGCAAAGCTCAGTGCCTCCACCATAAGTCAATACCCAATCTTTAGTCCTCCGTAGGAACTTAAGAATGTTTTTCACAGCCATCCAGTGTGATTCACCTGGATTGCCTTGGTACCGACTCGTCATACTCAAAGCAAATGCCACGTCTGGACGTGTGCATATTACGACATACATGATCGTTCCTATAGCTGATGCATAAGGAATGCGACTCATGCGCTCGACCTCTTCTGGTGTCTTAGGTGCCTGAGTCTTACTCAAATGCACCCCCGAGATCTTCGGAAGTAACCCCTTCTTGGAGTTGGTCATGCTGAATCTGTCAAGAATCTTATCTATATAAGACTCCTGACTCAGTGATAACATCCGTCACGATCTATCTCTATAGATACGGATCCCCAATATACATTGTGCCTTACCCAGATCTTTCATCTAGAAATGGTTCTTTAACCATACTTTAACCGAAGATAAGAGAGGGATGTCATTCCCGATCAAGAGTATGTCATCGACATACAATACCAGGAAGACGATCTTGCTCCCACTCGACTTGATATATAAGCATGGTTCTTCGACCGATCGAATGAAACCATTCTCTTTTATCACTTGGTCGAAACGATGATTCCAACTCCGAGAAGCTTGCTTAAGTCCATAAATGGAACGCTTAAGCTTTCACACTTTCTTAGGATTCTCAGGATCGATGAAACTTTCGGGTTCTACCATGTACAAGTCCTCCTACAAATAACCGTTTAAGAAGGCGGTTTTCACATCCATTTGCCAGATTTCATAGTCATGAAATGCGGCAATCGCTAAGATAATCCGAATGGAACGCAGCATGACTACGGGTGCAAAATTTTCATCATAGTGCAACCCTTGCACTTGAGTGAAACCTTTTGCCACTAGTCGTGCCTTATGGTGTCTGGTTATCCCTCGATGGAACGCTTTATCTCTTATAAAGCCATTTGCACTGAAGAGGTCGTACCTTATCAGGCAAATCAACCAACTCCAATACGTTATTCTCATACATGAAGTCCATCTCGGATTGCATGACATTAAGCCATAGCTTTGAGTCGGAACAGGTCACAGCACCTTTATAGGTTACGGGTTCGTTACTCTCCATGAGAAAAACGTCAACTCCGTCAAGTTCCTCGACCATACCGTTGTATCTCTCTGGAGGAATGGAGTGTCTTCCCGACCTTCTAGGTTCCTCAGGAATACTAACTGCAGCAGAAGATGAAGGAACAGTTTCCTCCATTGGTTGCTCAGTAGTTGGTTCTTGAACCTCCGACAGATAGAAGGTTATATTACTTGTCTTATTCTCGAGAAACTTTTTCTCTAAGAACTCTGCACTAGCCGCAAAAAAAACGCGGTGTTCGGTAGGCGATTAGAAGTGATGACCAAACATTCCTTTTGGATAACCAATAAAGTATTCTTGACCGATCGCGGGCCGAGCTTATCCTCGTGTCTCCACTTGACATAAGCCTCACAGCCCCAAACCCGAATAAAAGACAAGTTAGGGATCATTCCCTTCCATATCTCATATGGAATCTTGTCAACAGCTTTAGACAGACTTCGGTTAAGTGCAAGAGCAGCTGACAATAGAGAAAAGCCCCATAATGAATCAGGCACAACCGTGTAACTCATCATGGATCGAACCATATCAAGTAATGTTCGATTTCTCCGTTCAGACACACCATTTAATTGTGGTGTTTCAGGTGGAGTTAACTGTAGTACTATACCACAGCTTTAAGGTGTTGATCAAACTCATTCGAAAGATATTCGCCACCACGATCTGATCGAAGTGCTTTATTCTTTCTATCCAGTTGGTTCTCAACCTCATTCGAAAGGACTCACTTTTTATGCTTTATTAAGTCGACATGTCTGTATCTACTTAAATCATCTGTGAAAGTGATAAAATATCTATAGTCATCTCTCGCGGTTATAGACATAGGTCCACATACATATGTATGTACGAGTCCTAATAGGTCAGCAACGCACATTCCAACACCTTTGAAGGAAATACAAGTCATGTTGCCGATGAGACATGATTCACATGTGCCAAATGATTCATAATCAAATGGGGATATAGCGCCATTCTTTATGAGCTGCTTTACACGTTTCTCATTTATGTGTCTCATACGACAGTGCCATAGATAAGTTTGATCTTTGTCACCAACCTTTAATTTCTTATTATTCACGTGTAATATTTCAGTCGATTGATCTAAGACATAAGTACCATTCATGGACACTGCTTTACCATAAATCATTCCATTTAGAGAGAAAATACAACAATTATCCTTTATTATGAATGATAATCCGTCTTTATCGAGTACGAAAACAGAAATAATGTTTTTAGATAAACTGGGTACATAATAACAGTTATACAGATATAACTCAAATCCGCTCGTTAACTGGATCACATATGTTCCCATGGAAGCAACAAAAACTTTTGCTCCGTTCCCGACTCGCAGGTTCACATCACCCTTTGCGAGAGGTGTGATGTTTTTTAGACCCTGCAAATGATTACACAGATGAGAAGCACAACCAGTATCAAGTACCCAAGTTCAGAAACTTGCATGGTTAATCTCAATCACATGAATATAAGATGACATACCAACAGGAGTGACGCGGCCTGCTTTTATGTCTGCACGGTACACTGGATAGTTCCGCCTCAAATGCCCAATCTTGTGGAAATGGTGGTACTCAATGTCACCGTCTTTGCTCTTTGTTTTGCCTTGTGAGTTACTTGTCTCACCAGTCCCACTCTTGAATCCAGCCCTTTTAAATTTTGGTGGCTTAGCTACAGTTAGCTCGCCTTGAGCCTTTCCCTTACCTTTACCCTTATTTGCAATCATGAGAACATCTTTCTTCATGCTCCCACTCAATTTAACATCCTTCTCGGCCTGTACCATAAGGGAGTGTCGATCATGAAGACTTTTCCTCATGTCATTCATATAATAGTTCGCCCTGAATAAGGAAAAACCATCGTGAAGTGAATGAAGCATTTGATCAATGATTATGTTCTCACTGATTTTACAGTTTAGGGACTCCAATTTCTCGACAGTCTCAATCATATTAAGAATGTGTGGGCTAACCGGTTGACCCTTCTGGAGTTTCGCATCAAAGAAGCGACAAGTGTGCTCATAAGTAATGATCCTCGGTGCTTTTGAGAACTCGTTAGTGAGCGTGGTGAAAATCTTATTTGCACCATGGGAAATGAAGCGTCTTTGCAAATTGGATTCCATTGCAAAGATGAGTACGTTCTTTATCGCACCTGCTTCCATAACGAAATCACTATAAGCTTGTGATACGTTAGCTCTAGCATTGGGGCCTGGGTTGGGTGGTAACGGCTCAGTCAAGTACTTGAGCTTACCATCAGCTATGTCTGCATCGCGTAATGCCGCCTCCCGGTCCGCAAAATTGGACCCATCATTTTTCAGTCGCGAGGACTGATTCATGTGGTCCATAAAAGCTTTTAGGCAGGATTCACGTGCTAGTATGACACTAGGCATAGGGACATCTGTATGGCCAGCCATTTGGTACACAGTATTATTGATTTGAAAGATGAATTCTATACTGTAAAGAAGAAAATAAAATATGATAAGCATACCATCGTTTTGTATATAGTCTATTGCAAAAACAGTTTAATGCGATGACTTAAGCCTTTATATAATTGATCTTCCTCAAGAACTATATAAATGATCCCAAGACTCAATTTCAGTAAATTGTTAAGCCAACCTCTTGGCTAATTCTACATTTAGAATTCTTGATCGATAAATTTCTGAAAATTCTATATTTAGTCCACCATAACCACAGGATCGTACAAGGATCATGATGTTGAGGTAAAATAAGTCAATAATTATTACTTACCCAACGTAGAAGGGGTCATATGGAGAGTAAGGTCTTATATGTCTGGCGACGAAGAAGGGATTCATAGTAATTTGACTTATAAACGACTAATCTCAATTTTAGGTTATAGAGAAAGATCCCATCAACTTTATTTTAATTCATTTTAAGTGAACGAATATCTAGCATGCGAGAATGAATAAACTAAGGTGATGGCTTAAGAAAATATATGCAAGTGACATCTGTATGTCCATGATAATAAACATACATACCTATATGAGTCTATTTTCATGCAATTTTAGGTGGTTTTGTTTAGGCGGAAAAATGATGCACTAACATGTGAATGTAAAAGCAAAAACGGAAATAAAAACGAAAGTAAAAACAAGTCATAGTGTGGCCTATCCTACCAAAAAGAACAAAAATACAACTTTGGAATCCATTCAGCAATGGACCTTTGAAGCTTGTCTTGACTTGATGTTCCTTCTTGGTGATGTAGTGAAAGTGAGCAATCTGATCTCCGTCTTTATCTTCTTTATTACATTTTGAATTAAATAACAATATCCTATTATTACATTTTAATTCCAACAACATAATAAAAAAATTACACAAGGGAGATTCGAGATCTCATAATTACATCACAAATTATGTTCCCTTCATTACGAAAACATAATTTACAAAGGTCACACTAAGTATTACAATTTACAATTGATTGCAAAACAAACGTAAATAAATCCATTCACAAACATTCAACATAAGATAAAAACATCATACTAATAAATTATTCATTCAAGACATAATTCCGTAATTATGTAGAGTAATTTACCCAAACCACCATTTAACAATGACTTAAATTATGTGACAATTCCGTAATTACTCACATAATTTTAATCAATCATAATTCTATTCATATTATCGTATAATATCAATTAATCCAACATTATTTTAAACCTTTTTAAAATAATTGGGTATCAAAACTTGTGAAATTTTTCACAACAACATGTATACATTATCCTTATAATGCATAACAAGAGAAAAAACAAGACAAAATCAGCCCGTAAAAAAACCAGCCAAAATAAAAAAATAAAAACAGGCTGCTCGGAAAAAAAAAAACAGTCTGCTCGATTTTTTGTTTCGTGAACAGAACCGCCGTGAACAGTATCGCGATTTTTTAAAAAAAAAAAAAAGCGTTTATGAAAATCATATAAAATAAATTTCGTAAACCTTATGCTCTGATACCACTTGTGGGAAAATATCTGTATATGGAGCTAATGTCCTCCACAGTTAGTGCGACAACAGATAAAAGGTGTGTTTGTGTTGTTGAAGTGATTTACATGTTGAAACTATGAAGTAATTAGTGGATTGGTTGTTTGTTCATGATTTAAGAACGATTTCAGTTTTGATTTGGTGTTTTTATGTGAAGATTTGGATGATTGTTAGTGGGTAATTAGTATCCGTCACATATTTATGATGTTCATCTCGAATGTGAAATGTTTACTTGTTTTGATTCGTGTTTGTGTTGTTAATCGAACCCATTGTTGGGGTGGATCCAGGATTTAGAAGTAGGGTGGACTAGGCTCATGTTTACGATGGTTAGTCAAATGAAACCATCAAAACGTATAATTGAGGTCGCACATATGTGAAAGATGTTAGTCATTTGGGGTTACTCCCTTTGTCACAACTTTCCGTCAATTGGGCAAATTTTTATTATTTTAAATTGTATTTTATTGAAAGACAAACAAATAATAAAGATAGAGGGGATATCTTGTAAAAATATAAACTATGATTGAATATTACAAAATGCATACTTGCATAAATCTATTTTACAATATTATTCAAGGATACAAGTTTCGCTATATACTAGTAAATTCAACAATCATCATTAAAAAACCGTAAACGTCTTATAATCTCCTTTTTAAAATACAATATTTTTGTATTCTTGAATAGACGGGTATCTCAACTTTGTTAAAACTAAGGACTCTTATTCTAACAATTAACATTAATATTAACATTATTAGGATTTATGGCGCTAAACAATTTTGGATATAAAATACGTTAGTTCTAGGGAAAATAATAATAACAATTTACGATTAATATTATTAGGATTTATGATAAATGCTAAACAACTTATTAGGGTAGTAAATAAAAAAAATGCAACTAATGAGGTTTGAACCCTTACCAACCGGTACAAACAAACTCTTTTAATTTTTCTCTTACCAACTGAGCCCTACTACAACACTTAATATTTTTTAGATGTATATTTTTTTTATTCTTGAAAACAGGTTGGGCTTAAACCCACTTAGCCTTGTGGGTAGATCAGCCCATGGTTGTTTGTATACTTTTGTATGTTGTATATACTTGAAATGTTTGGATTATTTGTTCCACATATTGTATGTTTCATGTATAAAATCGTTCCAAAGCATTGCAAGATGAAATGTCGAAGTATGGTGTGGATTGCAGAAGTGTCGGGCAAGTTGCGGGTGGCCAACTCTGTTGTGCAAGCTGCGCCACCCTTGCGCAGGCTGCGCAATTAGGCGTTGTACGTTTGTTGCTTGGTTCGTTTGCGGGCTGTTTTGGATAGTTGTTGTTCGTTTGTTTTAACATTGTTCTAGTGATGTTACATGATAGAAATACTTGGTCTAAGGTGTATGATTATACTATGTAAGATTCGTAAGTCAAATCTTCATTTATCTTAAGTTAATTAATTCATATGCTCGTTAAATAAAAGCTTATCGTTGATTTATTGGTTAATTAAATACTACACGAGTTGAAAACTTGTCGAATATGAAACTTATGAAGTTTGTGAACTCGATTTGAGTGATTCTTTTTCCATATGTTTTGTATGCGTACATGGAGTTATATGGTAGCTAGTAAGAAAAGTTAGAAGATGAATGTACTTGTGTTGATGCGTATTGAAACATGCGTTGAGTTTTCGCCTTTGAGTTTAATACGTGAGTAATGTGTCGCACATCGAGACATGCGTTGAGTTTTCACCTCTGAGTCCGGTGTGTGTATGGATGTCGTGTCTGGGACATACGTTGAGATGTCGCCTCTGAGTCCAGATGCGTTTGATGTTCCCGTATCAAGACATGCCTTAAACTGGCCTCTGAGTCTGATACGAAGAGCAGTTATACAATGAGGTAGCTACTATACGGTCGTTGACGTCGTGCCTGATGTTTGATTTTTTGGATGCTAGAACATGCGTTGAGATGTCGTCTCTGAGTTTAGTGTCTTGCTGTGTAGTAAAGGGGTATGCGTTGAGATGTCGCATTTGATTCCTTTACTTGTTGAATGTTTGGTATTAGGACATGTGTTGAGTTTTTACCTCTGAGCCTTCTACTTGTTGATTGTTTGGTAAAGGAGTATGCGTTGAGATGTCACCTCTGAGTCTTTTACTTGTTGAATGTGTAGTATTAGGACATGTGTTGAGTTTTCACCTCTGAGCCTTCTACTTGAGTATAGTATAATTTGGTTATGTCTTGAGTTTTGACCTCTGAACCAGTTATCGAGTATGAGTGAATATCTATGCTTACGAGTATGTTTATCTTGAATAATATAAGAGATGAGATGTGATGAAGGAAATAATATGCTAAGTATGCTTATTATGGTTAATATGGTATAACGTGCTTCACATGATATTGTTTATGTCGGAGCATGTATGGATGTTTATATGATTACTTGTTATGTATTTATTGATCATAAACGGCTGGGAGAACCTCTAGTTGCTCCCCACTGATTGTGGCGTACATGTTTTCATGTATGTAGGTTGGTGCTGTCTGCATGGGATTCTTATGAGAGCTAGCGAGCGATGTTATGGCATTGACATGACATACCTTATATCGATTAACTAGTTTTATTTATTTATCATCTGATATTCGTGGGATACACCATCCCCGTTTGGCTTAATGTATCTTAACATAAATAATTAATTTAGTTAAATTTCCGCACTTAGTTTTATTTAAAATCGTCTCGCATGTTGTTTTTATTTCATATAAAAAAGTTTAAATTCCGCGCATTTTTCCGTATGCTGCTTTTTTATTATTCCGCATTCGCGAGGGGTTTTACAACTCAAGTTACTTAGAACAATTAGTATTAAAAGCATGTCACAAAACTTACAAGTCTAAGCAATAGTGCTCAGATGTAGCGAAAAAGGAAAAAGTAAATGAACAAACAATCAATATTTTTAAAACGATTTGATCCACAATCTGTATTTACTACATAACTTTTATAACAAGATCTCCAACAAAATAAACAACATTATGCTATCTCATTCAACGAATAACTTAATAGATATTATGTAACGACGTAAGTCCATTATGTGTATTGGGCCAAGTGCTTAACCTAGTATGCTTTGTATTCTTTTCTATTTAAGCATGAAATAATAAAACAATAGATAAGAGTTGAAACCTAAATTGTGTTAACATGGTATCAGACAAAACAACACAACTAAAATCATAAAAACAAATACCCTAGTCGTCGCTATGACGAACGGCGAGGCTACCAAAATCGAGCCTTCTTCTCCCTTCTATCTCGGTCCACAAGATAAACCCGGAGATTCCATTACCACCATCCGTCTTACCTCCGACAATTACGATGAGTGGTCTCATGATATCCGTGTAGCCCTGAAGTCACGCCGCAAATTCGGCTTTGTGAATGGCTCGATTAATGAGCCCAAACCTCCCTATACGGAGGATGATTGGGATACCATCCATTCCATGCTCGTATCGTGGTTGTCGAACACAATCACACCGGAGGTTAAGACTCTCCTCCCAAAGTATGAAAATGCCAAACAATTATGGGACGCACTCGCTGAAAGGTTTGGTGTTGTCGACGGTTCTCGTATCCAACAAATCCTCGGTGCTCTGCGTGATTGTCGTCAACTTGAAGATATGTCAGTTACAATTTATTACGGCACGTTGTGTCAATTATGGGATGACCTTGACAAACACCAACCCATAATTGATTGCAAATGTTGGACAAATTGTACGAGTGCTTTACAACATATAGAGCGGCGTGAATCCGAGAGGTTACATTCGTTTTTATTGGGTTTAATGCCTGCCCACTATGCGTCCCTTCGTTCTATTATTCTTGCTCAAACTCCCCTGCCCACTGTTGCTTGCGCATTTCACATGGTGTGTCAGGAGGAACAGTTTCAGGGTTTAGGCAAGGTACCGGACTCCCAATCTGTTATTGCTAGTTTTCATGTCAACCCTGTGAGTCGTGCCCCTTCGAAGCATCCCAGTTAGATGTCTCGGTTTGAGCGGCAGAATTTACACTGTAATCATTGTAACCGTAATGGGCACGATCGTAGCATGTGCTTTGATTTACTCGGCGAAATTCCCGACTGGTACTATGATTTGAAAGGCAACAGAAAAGGCGGTGGTCGTGGCTCCTCTGGCCGCGGTCGGGGGGGGGGGGGGGGACGTACTGGCGGCAGGTCTCGAGAAGAGGGGAATGGGAACTCTGGTCGTATTGATAACATGGAGTCCAGTAATGCCGTGAATACCGTGCATCCACCCTCGACCTCTACTACCGCTCCATCATCTGCTTCCGCGTCCTTGGTAAATATATATGGTACGCCTCACCATGATCATTCGGGTAAGTGGTTGATCGATACGGGTTGTTCCCACCATGTTACCGGTAACTTCGCTCTTCTTTCCGATGTTAAAAATATTGCCAGTAGGATTGTTGGCCTTCCTGACGGTTCGAAAATAATGGCTTCTATTATTGGTAGTGTGACGGTTAACCTACAATTATTTTAAATCCCGTCTTATACGTACCACAATTGACTTGTAATTTAATTTCAGCGTCTCAGTTGAGTGACACTTTGAATTGTGAATTTATAACGAATATTACCTTGTGTACGATACAAGACCAGGATACGAGAAAGGAGATTGGCAAGGGTGAGAGGATTGATGGACTCTACTACCTCAAAGAGAATTTCGAGGCTGTGAATGTGGTACCTTCCGTTTCCAGTTCATGTAACTTATGGCATCATAGATTGGGTCACCCGTCCGAGCAAGTTTTGAATCTTCTCCCATTTTTACGTAATAAAGAGCACTCCTTGTCAAAACCGTGTAAGGTTTGTCATCGGGCTAAGCATATCCATAGTTGTTTTCCTTTGAGCACTAGCAATAGCATGAACTCGTTTGAATTAATTCACTATGATTTGTGGGGTCCTTATGAGGTCCCGTTGACTTCTGGTGCGCGGTATTTTTTGACCTTGGTCGATGATTATTCTCGACTCTCGAGGTGTGTGGTGGTATTTAATTAATAATAAAACCGAATTCGCTCACAAATTCAAGTTATTCATTGTTATGGTTAAAAGACAATTTTCAGCAGAAATTAAACTTGTCAGAAGTGACAATGGTACTGAATTTCACACGCTTAAACCTTACTTTCTTGACGAAGGCATTTTATTTCAGTAGTAATGTGTCGGTACCCCTCAACAAAATGGGCGGGTTGAGCGAAAACACCAGCATATATTAAATGTAGCCCGTGCTTTACGGTTTTAAAGTGGTTTACCGGTCCAATTTTGGGGGGAATCTGCTTTAGCCGCTGCCTTTGTCATTAATCGTACCCCATCACGGCTTCTGAATGGCTTGACCCCGTTTAAGCGTATTTACAATAAGGCCCCTACATATAACTTGCTAAAGTGTATTTGGTTCACTATGCTTTGCTTATAACTTATGGTATAAAGGAGATAAATTTGCTAGTCGGAGTCGCAAGTGCGTGTTTATGGGTTACCTAACCGGTCAAAAGGGATGGTACTTATATGATTTAGAAACTCGGGAGTTTTTTGTCTCGCGTGATGTTAAGTTTTATGAAGATCAGTTTCCTTTTCTTATGTCACCATCTGTCCCGAAAATATCCGAGTTAGCTGGTTCTAACAACTCAAATGATGTCATTGTGGACTGAGACTTTGCCGAGGATATTCCTACTAATATATACTACACCTCCTACGGCTCCTACTTCTTCTACTTCGACTCCTGCTTCACCTACTTCGCCAGCTAATCAGCCCTCCTCCTCACGTAATTTTGACCGTGACAGTACAACATGTGCATCTGACCGAGCTACCACACCCACGCAGCCTGAATTGGGTCGGGGTCAACGCACTCGGGTGCCTAATACCAATCTCAATGATTACATACTTTACTTCGATAGTGATGACGCTGACGGTAGTAGTCCATCTAGCGCCTCTCGCCTTCAAGTGTCATCTCCCTCCTCAGGTACTCCTTATCCTCTTACCAATTATCTCACTTGTAATAAGTTTTCTCGTCCATATCGTACATATTTGGCAGCCCTTACCAGTCATGTCGAACCAAAAAATTACAAGGCTGTTGTTCAAAGTGAGGCTTGGTGAAATTCAATGGCAGATGAAATGAAGGCCTTAATTGCCAATGATACGTGGGTCTTGTCTAAATTACCACCGGGCAAGAAAGCACTCGGGAGTAAGTGGCTCTACAAAATAAAATACAAATCGGATTCTACTATTGAGCGCTTTAAAGCCCGTCTTGTGGTCTTTGGAATCATCAGACCGAGGGGGTGGATTATGCCGAAACTTTTGCTCCGGTTGCCAAAATGACTACGGTACGTACATTTTTATCTGTTGCTTCTGCCAAAAATTGGCACCTCCACCAAATGGATGTGCACAATGCCATTCTCCATGGCGACTTGGAGGAGGAAATTTTTATGAGACCACCACCCGGGTTTACAGCCCCACAGCCGGGTCTTGTGTGCCGATTGAAAAAGTCCTTGTATGGCCTTAAGCAAGCCCCTCGATGCTGGTTTGCCAAGTTGGGGGGCTGCTTTAAAACATTACGGTTTTACTCAGAGCTACTATGACTACTCATTATTTACTTATGTCAAAGACTCGGTTCGACTCAATGTGCTCATCTATGTTGATGACTTAATTGTTTCCGGGAATGAGTTGTCTCACGTTGTTGCTTTTAAGGATTATCTTAGTAAATGCTTTCATATGAAGGACCTCGGTAACTTGAAGTATTTTCTCGGTATCGAAGTGGCTCGTAATTCTGATGCGATTTTCCTTTGTCAACCAAAATATATACTCGATATCATCACGGAGGTTGGGTTACTTGGTTGTCGGCCCGTTTCTACTCCTTTGGAACAACACCAGCAACTTGGAAAAAGTAACAGTGCCTTCCTTTCAAACCCCGAGTCGTATCGCCGTTTAGTTGGACGGCTTGTGTATCTTGCTGTCACGCGCCCGGACCTTTCTTATACGGTTCATGTCTTATCTCAATTTATGAGTGCTCCTCGGGTCGATCACTGGAATGCCGTTCTCCGAACAGTTCGGTATCTTAAGGGTACTCCTGGTCAGGGTGTTTTACTATCCTCTGGTGTCAACTTGAAACTCACGGGTTGGTGTGACTCAGATTGGGGCAAGTGCCCTGACAGCCACCGCTCTGTATCCGGGTGGATTGTATTTTTGGGTCCGTCGCCGGTCTCGTGGAAGACCAAGAAACAGCATACCGTGTCCCTCTCTTCGGCCGGAGCTGAATATAGGGCTTTGCGCGTTATTACATGGGAAATAAAATGGCTTAAAGGCCTTTTGGGTGACTTGGGCGTCCCACATCCGACTCCGGTCGAAGTTTTCAGCGATATCAAATCGGCATTGCATATTGCTCAAAACCTGATCTTTCACGAGCGGACCAAGCATATTGAGATCGATTGTCACTTTGTTCGCGACGCTATCACATTCGGCCTTATCGCGCCTTCTCATGTTCGTACCACAGTTCAATTAGCGGATGTTCTTACCAAAGCTTTGGGCATCTCGCAATTTACGTCTTTGGTTAGCAAGATGGGCATTCTGAATCTGTATGCTCCCACTTGAGGGGGGTAATAGATATTATGTAACGCAAGTCCATTATGTGTATTGGGCCAAATGCTTAACCTAGTATGCTTTGTATTCCTTCCTATTTAAGCATGAAATAATAAAACAATAGACAAGAGTTGAAACCTAAATTGTGTTAACATAACTTAACTTTTTTTCAAATACTTTCAATAAAAAAAACATATCAGTATATCGTATACCACTAGTTAAATAATTGAATAGAATATCAAATACTAGCAAAAAGTGTTTACAACTTTAAAAAAACTTTATTATATTACTCTCTTATCCAGTTAGTATGTTTGATTCACATACTTTACGCCGCGTATCGCACTTTATTCTCTTTATCGTTCCAATTTTATCGGAGGTTCTAATATGCCTGACACATGGTACCATGTACACCAATCAGTTCTTTGAAATTTGATATTTGTTGCTTGTCAACTTGATGCACGATGATGATCGGTAGCTATCTGATGTAATAAAGTCACACTCTTACCTACTCTACGTCTCTACTTCTAACATTTTTTTAGTGAAATTTCTTCGTTCGTGGCCTCTTAGGCCTTAGCTGCATTTTTCATGTATTGCTTCCGTCACATTAGCATTATGCTCATCTTCAATATTTTTACAAAGAGTTTTGTCATAAGTTGAAGACGAATGTAAATGAAAAGAAATGAAGTTTTCACCTAAATTATATGAAAGGGGCATTATTTGTCTTCAGCTTCTGACGGACAGTGTCCGTCTTTGATAAAAATTTGTGATATTTTTAATGTCAACTTTTATTGAGGTACAATAGGGCATAGGCTGATTAGTATATAAATATCATAAGAAATTAGTTTTTCTTAAAATGGAAGCTATTAAAATGGGTCAAGTATTATACCTCCTTCACACTTAGGGGTGTTTATTCGGTGATTCGAACCAAACACATTTTACAAAATACACAGTAAATAATTATTTTTGCCGTCTCGGTAATGATTTATTTACCTCGGATATATATATTTAAGTATAAAAAAAACATACAAATAATTGAGATCGATATAAATTATTGGCTAAAATAATACAGAGTAACAAAAGATTAATAACTTGAGGAACACTAATTCTAGAATAAGCGATCTTATTCCGTGAAACGGTCCATTTTTATAAAACTTTGTTCAATTTAATAATAATAAATGAATTTTCTTTTTATACAATAAAACTGTATAAAACCGTCTCAAAGAAGCGTTACTGTTCGGGAAAAAACTTGTAAGGGAAGACGAGAGAGTTCCGATAAGATTCTTGGGTCTGAAGCTAAGGAAAGAATGCCGACAATAAAATAGGCAGGGGACTTGGTCAAGGCGTCAACTTAACTGACGGAACAAATTGCTGGTCGACGATTAAAGATGAACCCCACACAAACTATCATATTCGTTTTGAATTATTCTTCACAAATTTGTTTTATTTTATTTTATTTCCTACTTTCCAATGACTTTTTGTTTAATAATTACTTGTAATCAAGTTAGTAGCGACCATATTATTTCAATAGGACTTCATAAAAAAAATTAATTAATATTCTTAATATTATTTTTGTACCACTTTTGAAGTTTCTAACGACACAATATTTAGTAATATTTTTGAAGTATTTTTAACACAAAAGTACTTAATCATGTAGATTTATAGCATGTCTTTTATCTGTTCTACCATTTTCATTTCCTTTCCACCTTCTTCCGACCTTCTTCCATGAGTTCCCTCAGACCCTCGCCACCGCCAGTCCAGCTACCATACCACCATGCCCTGTCTGCCATCAGTGATCTATGCAACCTTTCAACAAAACTTTATTTATACGGGTATGCAAACGTAAATTAACGTAAAAATACTAAGTTGAGTAAAAATCGTACTGCAAAACAAACTATTCTCTACATTCTACTTTTATTATCTTATTTCCATTTGCGAAGGGTTAAAGAAATAGGGTGAAATTACTGCTCTATCGTTTTGAGTTAAAAGGAATGCGAATAATATCATTGAGATTATAGGGAATTAAAATAATATCAACGAGATGAAGATGGTGAATTGGTGATACTTTTAAAACTGTAACACCCCGGTTAAAAGACCCAATTGCTGGACCAAGGACTATAAACCATCGGACTGAGAACCGACTTAGGAAGTAAAAAAGTAGAACTTAGTAAGATACAAGTCGATTGGTTGAGTAGGCTCGGTCGAGTGAGACTAACTCGGCTGAATGAATCCTACTCGGCCGAGTATGCAGTACTCGGCCGAGTGAGACCTACTCGACCAAGTATGCAGTACTCTGTCGACTGCCTTGTTCCAGCGGTTTTTATTTCTGCGTCGAGACCTAATAAAAACCCTATTCATATTTAAAACGCAAACTCATTTCCGCAGCCCTAAAACAAAAGAACTCCTCTCCATCTGCCACCCTCTCATTCCAGACTTCCATGAGCGCCAACCACCTCACCTTCGGATCTATCTGGTGCGAGACCTAATCTCTACCAACTGTATAACGAGTTGCGGAGATCGTTCATGTCATGCAGGAGTCGAGCGAGGACCTTGGATGCGTATCTCAGGTTGATAACCCTACTCAGTCAAGTATTAGTGTATGATAATCTTGTATTGATTTATGGTATGTATGCGTATTGTATATTATGGATGATATGGAAACTGGTAATGATGCGGTGACGGTATTGATTATTGAGATGAGAACATATGTGTGGGATCGTTGCGGGAAATGACTCTCACTCCCACGAGCGCTCTTCGTGGGACCCGTCACAAAGAGGATGTGCACATTAAATATCTGGGTACCCCTTGCCGCGAGCAAGTGGAGGATGGTACTTTGAGGTATTCAGTGATGTTGGTGTGACGGCTGATGAAACAGATATACAGTTATGATTCTAGTACTTATCATGTGAGCCGTTCGTAGTGTTATGATTGTATACTTTGTATTCGCAAGTTATTGTATTATTTGTACTAACGTATGTGTTTATGTGTTGTTCCTATCTGTGTTTGCGGTGATCCATTGTATACTTGTATGGTGAGCAGTGTAATAGTTTCAGGGAATGGATGCTTAATGGATGTTGTTGAGCGAACATGCTTATGTGATGGGAACGTACCGACGAGAAGAGTCTTCGTAGTTACTTTTGTACCTATAGATATCACTTGTATATATTTGTTGAGTAATGTAACCATGTACTAAATATTAAACTATTTTTTAATGGTTCATTTGATATATATAGTCCTTGGGAAACCAAGATGGTAGCATCGTGGCTAACTAAGGCAGGTCTAGTAAGGCTCCTTGGAAAGTGAGAGTGTTACAAAAACTTTATCACATCAGTTTTCCAGTACTTTCTGTTATTTGTTTATCGTTAAAATTTATTTCAGATTTTACACATTATTAGTTAGACCCATCTCAAACTCTACTTTTTTACTTGAGAAAATGCAAGGTCTAAAGAAAAAAAGAACAAAAATATAACACGTTTTTTTTTTTCATTAAAGGTCTTCTTTTAAAAGTGAGGTCAAGACTGGTGGTAGAGTCTTAAGTTGAGTTTTGGATTTTCAAAAATAAACTTAAAACTTTATTAAAACTATGATAAATTATTTATAGTTTCAACTTTCAAGTGAATTTTATCTCAAGACTTATCAAAGTTTTGTTTAAAATAAACTACTAATAATTTACCCTTAAAATCAATATAAGCCTACAATTTTTCCTTAACTTAGAAAGAGAACAAAAAATGTGGGATAATTTTTTGAAGGAAGTGGAACAATAAAAATGGAAAAGAGTGACTACATTTCTTTTATGAACATAATTCATAAGTGAAATGTATCTCCAAAATAATTTCAACTATAGAGAGCATAACATAAAACATAGTCTTGTGATATGTATCTATTTAAAGTCATTATAGGTACTTTATTTGACCAAAGATTCAATTACTTTATTGTTTGCAAGTTTTTGGAATATAATTTATTTAACTAAATAAGCTACTCAACATAAAATGATACATATAGAAACATTTGAAAAATAAGGTATCTATCATATTCCTTTTTTGCCCGTTGAATCTATAATATTAAATACGAGTAACTATTATGTCTCTTTACGCCATTTTACTAAAAATCAGCTATATTTTTAGTTAGTTTATCAAACAGTTTTTATATAATTAATTATTTTATTAACTTGTAATTTTCAGTTAACTTTTCAATTATTTAATTAACTTTTCTTTCCCATTTCAATTAACTTTAAAGTGTTTCAACTATTACCTCTTAAAAGATTATTTATGGTCTTCTGCATGTCATGCATACAAGAATGGCAAACCTCTTATACACGAACGATTCACACCAAAAGGTATTTGTTGTGACTCATCATCCAAAAAAAAACAGAGTTTACTTGTGAGTGTTACCTTTGATTCATTTTTACAAATATATAAAAAATATCTAACTTTCAATTTTTTAATCACTCCTATATTATATGATATTTTTTGTTTCTTTTTCAACCAATTTCATTGTAGTTCCATCTTTTATTTTTTGAATGAAAAGAGAACATCATATAAAATAAAAAAGAGTATCATTATTGTAAATACATAGCTAATGATATTTAGCGTGTAAAACACGGGTTGATAAACATGGAAAAATATAATGGTAGGGTGGAGTTGGATCGAGGAATTACGCAATTACAGTTGAAAATATACAAAATTTGTCCTCTCTAAATAAGAAACAACTTCATTAGCTCAACATAATCCTTGAAGAAGTGATTTTGCCGACCAACAGCTTTAACAATTGACAAAATTACCCTTGACTATTAGAGACAATTAGGGCTGAGCAAAAAATCCGATGATCCGAATTGATTCGACATCCGATCCGTATCTGATCCGAAATAATGAATATCTGATCCGAAAAGTGGTTTGATTTGGATACCCGTATCCGAAATATTCGGATATCGAATCAGATACGGATATCATGCTTAAAAATTTGGATATCCGATATCCGAAAGTTATCGGTAGGGATGTCAATGGGGCGGGTCTTGGCGGGTCTCGCCCCGCACCCGCCCCAAGTGGGGCGGGTGTGGGTAATGATTTGGTGGGTCGTGGGCGGGGATGGGTTTCAAAAACTTCATTCGTCGCGGGTCGCAGGGCGGGTGCGGGTATCACATGTAACCCACCCTATACCCACCCCGCCCCACACCCACCTCGCTCGCCCCGCCCCATATGTCCCCGCCCTGCTTATACCCACCTAATAAATAATAATAACTAATAGTAATATATAGATAAAAAAATATAACTTAAAAGATTAAAAAAAACCTTTAATAAATAAGTAACCCCTACCCAGTAGTCCAATAAGACCGAAACAAGTAAGTAACCAATACCCAATAGTCCAATAAGACAATAATCACTAGTTCACTACTCAGTATTCCGTATTTGGGTTGCTGTTTGTGCATGTGTTTCGTGGTATATTTGTATGTAAAACCGTTTCACGACTTAACGGACTCGAGTTAATTGAATGTTAAGGCATTTTTGCGAAAACTTATTTAAGTAGTACGACTAGTATACTTTAGATTCACGATTTACATTTATTGAGGAGCTAGGCGGATCAACGGGTCCCCGTGGGGCGGGGACGGTTTTGAAAGGTTCAACCTGTTGCGGGTCGCGGGGCGGGTGCGTGTTGACCCCCTCCACACCCGCCCCGCCCCATTGACATCCCTAGTTATCGGATCACATATCAAATATCCGATCGGATACCCGATATCCGTTTAATATCCAATCCGTATCCGAGTTTTGATCCATAAATATTAAATAACACTAACTAATTTCATTTCCGATCCGTATTTGGCAAACTATAATGCTCGGAATGTTATGTATATGGATATCTGTCTTTATATTTGGCGAACTATTACGCTAGTTTTCCGTGGTAGGTAGCGGGTTTATGTTTTGTAATGTACATCGAATGAAATTAATACTACGCTAGTTTTCCTTTTTATTACAGTTTTGACAATATATATTTACACGGATCGGATCTCGGATATCGAATAACTGATCCGAAATTTTCGGATAATTTCGGGTATTGAATTCCGGATATCCGATCATTCCGAATCAGATCATGGATAATGAAATCTTAGATTTTCGGATCGGATATCCGATCCGAAGTATGATTTCGGATCAGATACCCGATCCATACTCTGCCAGGTAGACAACAGTCTGTATTTTACAATTGACAATCGCTCCAAATTCATTTTTGCGTGGTGGTTATGCTCTTACGTTTACTTTTACGGAGGATTAATCGTTATTGGTTAGAATTAGTTACGATTCAAGGTTATTTAATTTACGTAGTTGCGAAGTCTCGCACTAATTTACTTAATTCAGTATTTTTTTACCCTAAATTGTTATAATTGCCCTTAGAAAAAAGAATTAAAATATTTTTAAAGAATTTAACCTAATCAATCTTTTATTTGTTCAATTATGGATCGTAATTCACACATATTAAACGTAATTTCGTCATTTTTATCGTAATTTATTCATATCAAGTTCCAAACAGGGTTCTAATGTAGCACTCTCACGGGCCAAATCTTCCATAATTACCAATCTTCCCAAAATATTGACTAGATTATGGCTTGCATCAATTTGCTTCATTTGTAATTACTGAACAAGCCGCACAAGCCGTCGAAGTTCTGAAAATGATAGCCTAATATCTAGAATTAAGAAGGTTAGTGTTTTCATAAAAGCAAGTAAGGTGGTGGGACAGGTCGACGGCGGCGTATGAGGTGGTGGGGACAAGTCGGCGACATGGGAGCGTGGTAAGGAAAGGTTTGTCGGGTGATGGGTTCTGAGTCGACACGAGGATAGGTGTATGGAAGGGATTAAAGGCAGTCGACAGCGCGGTATGAGGGGTGGGGGAGGAGGCCAAAGAAGTGAGTTAATTTTTAGGGATTTTAATTTTTCCTGTTTTTCTCTCTCGTTTCTCCTTTGTTAGGGTGAAAACAATGAGGCGGATATATTCGGAATAAGTGTAAAAAAAGTATGAGATTAAGTAAAATAATGTGCGGGATTTAGCATATTCCTTAATTCATTATAATTCTTTTGATCTCATAAATACTTCCTCCAAGAATCCATATTTTTCTCATTTGTTTTTTTCCTAAACAAATGTTTTTTTCCGTATTTGTTGATAAGCTAAAATGAGACAAAATCAAGACTAAAAGGTGGCAATCACGTCGGTTGGCCCGTAAGAGTAGAATCTAACGTTTAAAATATCAAAATTTCTCGTGCGATCGAGGTTCAAACCTCTCCAAGATCAGACTGGACGGACCAAATCAAACCAGACCGAATACTGAAATCGTGAATTTAGTTGACCAAAGACCGGACCTACAAGTTTTATAAAATTGTGGATCAAAGGCTCGAACTTTTAGGTCTTGTCTTCGGAAAATCAAAATTTCGGTCTTTGGTCTTTCTCCGGTCTGATTTTAGACCAACGCTCACCCCTACTTTTCAATTTGGAGTATGTCTTGGATAGCTTACTTAGTTTATGTGGCTTGTAGGCTATCACATGTACCTAATGGTTTATCCAATGCGCAATGAAGTTAGTGGCGGTGGGTTTCCATGTCACGAAAAAAATAAAAATAATAAAATCAGGCTGGTCATATCGGGTCGAGTGGTCAACCTACCATTAGGATTGACTCACGATCGCTATTAGATCAGGTCATTTCGAGTCAAATGACGCCTTGGGTCAGGTTAGGTCTTTATGAAAACTAGTTATTTGATCGTATTACTAAATCACTTACCATTAAAATTAGTTTTTCGAACATTATTTAATCATAATTTATTTTGGCAATACGTATTTTATTCAATACAATACTTGATCAATATTATCAATCAATCAATATATATAATTAAAGGAGGCTTTTTTCGAGCGACGTGGTAGTCTCCACCTTTTACAAAACACTATATTTATAAATAATATAATTTATTTGTAATTTCCTATTAGAATTAGAAAATAATAAAATAATAAAATAATAAATTATTTACTATTTTTCTATTAGAATTAGAAAATTAGAAAATAGTTGATTAAATAATAATTTATTTATAATTTTCCTTTTAGAATTAGAAAATAAAAAAATAAAAAATTATTTACAATTTTTCTATTAGAATTAGAAAAATTAAAAATATCTAATTATTTACAATTTCCCTATTATATTTAGAACACTATTATTCTTTGAGATTTGGATACTGTTTAAGGTTATTAATTTTATTCAACGTTTTTACTAAAAATGAAATTGGGAAATGAATTAGAAAATAATTTATTATTTACAGTTTTCCTATAAGACTTAGAATATTAATTTTCTACTAGAATTAGAAAAATTAAAAATAGTTAATTATTTACAATTTTCCTATTATATTTAGAACACTATTATTCTTTAAGATTTGGATACTGTTTAAGGTTATTAATTTTATTCAACGTTTTTATTAAAAATGAAATTGGGAAATGAATTAGAAAATAATTTACTATTTACAATTTTCCTATAAGACTTATAGTATTATTCCTTAATATTTACTTACTATTTAAGGTTATTAACTTTATTCAGCTTTTCTATTAAAAATGAAAATGGGAATGCGGAAGAAAGAACTAACTCAATTTGTCTTCGTCTTAACATTAAAATAGGTAAAACAATAATCCCACATGGGGATATGAGACAAATATGCTAAAATGTCTACAAGTTAGGGTTGTTAAGAGATACAGTTAATTTTATTGGTCAAATTGGGTAGTTAGCTGAGAAGGGTGCGACAAATACCTACATGGTGTAGAAAAATGATACGTATGTACTAAGTCAATGATTAAAACAACTGAGAAAGTAGGTAGATAAATTTATTTCAATGTTCTATTTTGTGAAATTAACAGACATAGATGATGTGAAAATAGGTTAAAATCTCTGAAATAACATGTATATATATACTTAATTTTGATTGTTGTAGCTTGTAGGGTGAGGGTTGACTTTATATTGAATGTGTCTATTTTTTTGAACACTAGAGGTAAATAGGTCTTCAGGGTGGAGGTAAGTGTTGGAGGTAAGGGTACTCTCTGATGTTGAAGAGTGTAACTTGAGTAATTAAAATAAATGTCCGCAGACGGGGGATTTCAGAGATACATTTTACAATTGATTTTGATGGTTAAGTTGGTTTGGTGGGTGAGAAGGCCAGGGTACTCTATGGGTATGATTACCCTATGACATTTACGAGTGTGATTTAGGAGATAGAAAAATATATTTATATGTGGGGATGAGCTGTTTAGGAATATGAAGAATATAGTTAAGGTTGATTCTGAATGATTTAGTTGGTTAATTAGTCGGGTGGAAAAAGGTTGAAAATAGAAAAAAGTGGCCAGGTAACGTGAGATATTGATTGGAGTAGGTAAACAAATATCATTTATTTGAAACGGTGTATTATATGAAAATAAGAAGCGACAAATAGTATAAATATAGGCTAAAAACGTTTAAAATATCACGTGTATAAACTTAATTTTGTTTCTTTGTTAGACACAAAACTAAACATGTATGAAAATAAGAATCAAGAAATAGTATAAATATAGGCGAGAAGGGTACAACGAATACCTAAATGGTGTGGAAAAAGGATACGTGTGTACTAAGAGAATGATTAGAACAACTGAGAAAGTAGGTAGATAAATTTTATTTCAAAGTTTTCTTTTCTGAAAATAATAGAAGAACAAATGCTTTGAAGATAGGTTAAAAATCTCTGAAGTAACACGTATGTATACTCAATCTTAATTGCTAGAGGGTGGGGCTTGATTTTACATTGGGCGTGTTTATTTTTTTAGGGGTGGGGTAGATTTGTTTGAGACAGGAGGTAAGTGTCTTGGTGATAGGGTTACTCTCCTACGTTGAATATTGTGATTTTAGTAGTACAGGTAAATGATGGTAGGTTGGGATTCTCAATGATACATTTTACAACTGATTTTTCTGGTTAGGTTGGTTAAGTGGGTGGAAAGGGTACTCGACGAGTAGGATTACTCACGGACAAAACGAGTGTGAGGTAGAGACTAGAGATAGAAAAATATATTCATAACTGTGATTGAGTTGTTTAGGCATAATATATGGTTAAGGTTGAATCTGATAGGTTTTGTTGATTAAATTTAGAAAGTTATATCCTTTAATATTTGTATACGTTTTTTTATTTTTATTTTTTTTAAACTTTTTCCAACTTTTCTTATAAACATGAAGATGAGAAATGGGAGGAAAAAACTAAATCATTTAGTTTTCCTTAAAACAAAACTCCGTCTTAACATTATAACCGTTCAAAAGACGTCACAAATCTGTTACTTTTCTTCATGCATCATGCTTTTATCTTATCCATATTATTTAACCCTTCTTAATCTTAAAATGGATATCACTCACTTAATTAAGAATTTGTGGAACTAATAAGGGATAATATTTGGGTATATAAATCTATACAAATTCCTGCCTAGAAGAAACGTCTACGACCAACACACATTCGACCAAGTTAATTAAGAGAAACACCATCATTATTTTTGGTACAAGAGCAACACTATTATTAATTCATGTGAATATTACATACTTTCGTACTCAACAATGCGAAAGAAATGAAATTTTTTAATTAAAAAAATGTCAAATATATTATACATAAGATAAATCCAAAAATATTATGATTTAAGAATCATATATAATAACAACATACTCCACATTGATGATGTAGGTGGGTTAAGTCGAATAATTGTGTGGATGAGAATAAATTTAAGTGGTTATTGCAGAGTATTCGTAAACAATAAAGTAATGAAAAATGAAAGGTAGCTTCGAGACGTTTATAGTACATCGACAAAAGATAGTTTTTTTAAGTCATAACTGCATGATAATAGTTTATATTCTGTATTATTGTTATTCTTTTTCCTGTATATTTTTAACTCATTCTTTAAAAATAGAACATTGTTTTATAGGGCGGCGATTGATTTAACACTAGATGTGTCAATTTTTTGAGAGGGGGAAGATAGGTCATGAAGAAGGATTTAAGTGTCTTGATAGGTAGGATTACATTTTGACGTTTAAGAGTGTAATTTAAGTAGTACAAGCAAATGTCAAAAACCTTCAATTGTTCAGCGATACCTTTTGACAAATGCTTAAATGGTGTGGGAAAGGGTAGTAAGACAATGATAGAAAAACTGAGAAAATAATTAGAAGAATTCCATTCAAGTTTGTATAATGTAGAAAAGACAGATGCACATATGCTCTAAAAATAGGTTAAAAAACTTTTAAATATCATGTATTTATACTCATGATGGGAATTGATTTTACAATAATAGATATATGTGTCTATTTTTTTTAGGGATGGAGGTATATAGGGCTTGAAGTAGGAGGTAAGTGTTTTTAGGATATGGCTACTTCCCGACATTTAAGAGTGTGATTTGAGTAGTACAAATAAATATTGATACAATGAGGTTGTTCAATGATGCGCATACGGTCGATTCTGATGATTAAGTTGGTTTGTTGGGTGAAAAGGGTACGATAAAAGCCTGAATGGTGTGGAAAATAAAGGGTTATGTATTAAGAAAAATGAGGAAGTAGATAAATTTTATTTCAACGTTATATTATGTGTAAATGATATAGGCATATATGCTATTAAAATAAGTTAAAAATCTCTAAATATCATTTTTATAAACTCAATTTTGTTTTTTTGCGAAACACAAAAATATGTAATCAAATGTCAATAGATGTCATGTCAATATAATATTATTAACTTTTAACTGGGCTATTAATTTTTGTCTTGGTGATCGATTAAAACAACATCATGAGTTGAATTTTACACCCAACTCCAATGTAACATTTCGGGGGTTGCACCCACCCTTTAGTCCTCACCACTTCTCTCCTACCTCATTTGGTAACCAAACAAAAAATTGCATGTCTTTACATGTCTTTGTTTTCCCTGTCAAGCACTTCTCTTCCAAACAAGGTCGATTTTGAAGGTAAAAGTTAAGTTTTTGATAACTAGATGAACTTTTCAAAGGGAAAGCTAATTTTGAGGGATAAGTCTGGGTGTTTCGTGAATAAAGGGTTTCTTGAATATTTTAGGTGTGTATTGAAAACTGGAAAAAGAGTGTCGATAATGAATTAGATAGTTGTTTAAGGTAGAAATAAATATGACTCCATCGCATTTGGTGGTTAATTCCAAGATAGGTTAATAGGCGTGACTTTGAATTGTGGACCGTTGCATGTGTTATTCGAAGCGTAAAAGTAGTGGTTTGATGGTTATTTCGTGTGGTACTGAAGATGGTTGTGGCGAGTTGGGTGGTTATATGTATCACTGATTTAACACGATGTACGCATGATAGATGTATGGTTGATGGTAGCATTAATGACATCAATGAATATAAATGAGGTAATTTATTAACAAAATATCACATCTATAAAATGAACTAATACTATTTTTATATCAAGAATAAAAAATCTTGTGATTTATTTTTGATTTATGTGGTGAGAAGTTTTATGAATATCACAAACTAATTTAGTATCCGTGCATCGCACGGGCAAAAAAACTAGTATTAAGTTAAAAGTATCAAATAAACACCAAATCACTTTCACTTTTATCAATATTAAGCTTAATAATTATCTGATTAATATCGAGCTTGTTTCATGTTGGACCGGGTTGATTTTCGGTTCATGTCCTTGATTATCGAGTCGTTATCACGTTAGGTTGTGTAATTAAGTTTTTTTTTTTGCAATATTCTAGAGTTTTGTTAGGTCGTATTTAATCAAGTTCGTCGAACCACTCGAGTGAATCAAACTTCTTAACTCTATGAATCAAGATCCAACAAATGAAGATTTTAAGTAAAATGAAAATGAAATGGGGAAAAATCACCTTAATTCAAAACACTAAAATCTATAATAACATAACCAGTAAATACTTGAAAATAATACAATCAATATCGAAATCAAACACTTAACACAATATTTGTTTCACATGAGGGATGGATGATGTGAATAGGAAACTCTATTATTTTAGAATAATCTTTTTAGGTTGCTATTTCACATACATTTTATTATATTTGTACATGATAAAGATGTTAATTTCGATTTTGGCCTTTTTATTTCTTACACTCTCTAACATTGACACAACCACTATCCCAACACACCACCGCTTTCCTGCGATAGCCGACCTGTGATGCCCTCTTGGCCTCACATCCCACCACCACGACCTCAACACTTCAACAGCACCCCACGACCCACAAGCCCATCATAATCTCTAAATATAAAAAATAAAAGTTTATTAATTCAATAAAAAACAAATATTACTAAGATCATGCAAATATGATCCATAATTGTGATTTCTATAGAAAAAGAAATAAGTTTTGAGAAAAAGAGTCAGCTTTGTTTTATTTTATTTTCAAGGGTACATTAAATAATCTTCATCACATAATATCATACTCCCTCCGTTCGATTCCACATGACATGTTTGCTTTTTGTACACTATTCATAAGTGGACATTTAATCTCAATTTTCTCCTAATACATAAGAGAAAACATATTCATGTGGGGTCTTGTTTGATTCGTCTTTACGAGTACATTAAAAATATCTAACTTTTATAATTTTTGCAACTATGTAGCTAAAGATATTTAACATGTAAAACGTGTGTTGGCAAACGTGAAAAAGCAAACCTGTCAAGTGGAATCGAACGGAGGGAGTATATGTCTAATATAACAAAAATTAATATTAAGAGCAGCAAACCAAGTTCGAAACAAGACTTCTACTCAAGATACTACTCTTGACTAACATGTCTCACATCTTAATAATATTGGCCCAATGATTGGCAAATATTCTATTGATGACGCAATCGTTAATGTAAAGTCAAACGAGACAATCAACTTCGTAATCTGGAGAAAAAGCGGACTTGACACAGGAGTAGAATCTTCAAATGCTCAAAAAGGAAGCACCGAAGCAAGTGACATACTCCGTACCATCATTCATTACACATCAGCAGCAACCGGCAACCGACTGATTGATATCCAGACTCTCTGACTAATACTTATACTCGTAATAATTCAGAAAAATAATTAACTGCAATTAAAAACTCGTGCACTCTTCGCACACCTAAAAAGGGGACCACTAACGCCGTGAAATTTAACGTCGAAAGTGACGTGGCGTAGATAATATCGAAACGAAAAGCAGTGCTGAAAACAAAAGTGCAAAATACGCTAAAGTAACGGTAAAACTGTAGGACTTAACGGCGTTAAGTACAAAATGGGGATTAACCACCGTGTCACGTGACGAGTGTCAAGAGTTAGGTCACGTGTTCTGTCTGTGCTATCGACGCCTAACACACGCATTTCTTATTGGTGGATTTGTCACACCCATAATTTACTGATATGCCCCTACGTCGTACCTGATGGACCGACTGATTGCTCTTTTATGATTCACATCAGGTTAACAGTCCACTTGATTAAATTTAATTAATTAATTAATGGAGTAAGACTAACTTTTCTACGTTTGATTTTCGTTATCTTCATTCAATTTGCATGAATTTCATTTTAACATAAGAAAGGTTGGATTTAATATTTTTCAAGGTTGAGTAATTATTGTCTTTATATAACTATCGTTAGGGTTGTAATGTTCAAATTTTGATACATAGAATGCATGTAATACATAAAGGACAGTAAAACACCATAAATAAACTTAAACAAATGGAGTATTATATAATTATAAAATAATAAAAAGTTCAGTTTTAAGAAATGACATTTAATTATTATAAAACATACATTTGTAATATTAAAATTAAAACTACACAAATATCTCAAGTCCATAACTTGTTCCATACAAATATAATGGTTAAAGTGTAACTTTTTGCTTGTTTCTTTTATATTCTAAATTCAGTCTTATTTTAAATACAAAATGAGGAATAACTATATAAAATACATAGAAGATAATAGCACGAATAATGAGGATTTTGTTTTAACAAATGAATTATGATAGAGAATATGGAAGAAGAGGTAAAAAAAATTTCTTGTTTAATTAGTAAATAAATAGGAGTAAGTAAAAAAATCCTCTAACTTAAAAAGATCTCGAGAAAAGTCTTTGATATTTTATTATATTCACTTTTCCTATTCCCTATTTTTTTCCCTTTTTACTCTTTCGTCAAGTGTTATTCAAAAACACTCGAAAATAAAGAGTACGCAGCTTTCGCTGCAACTCCGTCAACGACGTATAAGAAAAAACAGAGGGAGTAAGATGAAACAGAATCAAAGCAAAAACATTATTTAATCGTTTACCGGGAAAAGAGAGTATTATCAGTTTCAGAGTATGGTTAGAAAAAGATAGAAAAAGTACTACAACAATGCTGAATAAAAGCACACCCACCCTATTCTTTTGTTCTTTCCATTTTTCTACACTAATTTATCTCTCTCTTTCTTCTCTGAATGCGCAACTGTTTGCTAATTAACCTCACATTTATCTCTCTACCGCCGGCTATTAGGGATAGATCTCCGGCAGTGACCCATTTTTCTGGTAACTTAATCTTCATAATTTCTTCCTACAAATTTCACTGATTTTTTTTTCTTAATTTTATTTTTTAGACTAGTTTTTTTCATGTATTTTTTTTTTACAAATTTTAGTAGTTAATCAGGGTGAAATTCAGGTAAAAATGACCAGCTAAAAAACTAAAAAAAGGGGGGGTTTATCCATGTTGGTCAAAGACATTGAAATTCAGTGTTCATATTTTATTAACTTTAATTTAATTAGTAATTAGTAAATGGTAGGTGGAAATGTGTTGATCATGAGGATCTGCAGATTAATGGGTAATCTTCATGATACAATTAATCTAGGATATATTAAATTTTGGTCCATTGTTTCTGCTATCTCTGAGCTAAAATATACCATAAAAGTTACTATCTGGATTTTTTCCCATTTATTTAATTCCCAAAATCTGAAATTTCCAGGTATTTGCAGGTAATAAAGGGAAATGAGTCCAACCTGAGGTATTTTTCCAAAAGAGTTTTTTTTGGAAGCAAATTATTCTGATAAATACTCAACAACTCATCTAGCTGAAAAGAAGACACAAAAGAGAGATTAATAAAGAAAATTTTAGTTCTTTTGATGAGTTTCCAGTTTCCACAGAGGTGAATAATGGAAACTCACAGAGGAAGATCAATTCCAGTGGTGAAAAACTTTCATATAGAAGGTTCCTGGGCTCCGGCAACCCCGGCAAAGCCGAATGGGCCCCGGTCAAACCCGATTTACGATGACGGCCAAGGAGGGTTACTAGCTCAAGCATGGGGAGAACAAGGGTCTTATCTCCCAAGATATACCCAACAAAATGACCCCCACACCCTTTTATCATACTCAATTAGTTCTGCAGAAAGGGGTAGCTACCCAACTCTTAGCAATAATGGTTGGGGTGGGGTTCATGAAAATCCCTCTTTATCAGGGAGAATACAGTTAGAGAGACAAAATGGGGAAATACAGAGACGAGGTTTGGAAGAGCACTTACCTCATTGGAGTAGTCACGGCAGGAGATCGGTGTTAAATAACGGTTCTCACCTTGGTTCGAGTAGCTACCCAAGATTCAGTTCTTGGGACTTGCCATTACCATGGAACCATGAAGGAGGAAATGAAAATGGGGCCACATTCAATGGTAATTTGAGCGGCTCTTTAGGTGAATTTGACACAATGTCGTTTGGCGACCTCTTGGGGATAAATGGGTCACAAACATTGTTGAACAATGGGTGTGTGTTCAATCCTGGTTGGGTTTCTCAGCCAGAAGCCAGTAGATTGAATAATGTGGCATTATCCCAGGATCAAGGCGCTCTACATGGAATTAACCAACGGACTGATGGCCTGTACGAACGAGGAATGTCAAATGGTATGTTTCTTTCACCATTGATTATCACAAATATAATTAAACACCTAGACTAATATTCCGAAGTATATAGCCTAGTTACCCCCTATTAAGAGTGAACTCCATAGCAAATCACAAATGTACTCCCTTCGGCACAACCAGAAGGTTTTTGTATGACATTTTGATTCACGTGCGCCGCCAACAGTTTATTTTTCCCTTTTAAAGATATTTTAATGCTTTTTTGCTGTCCTTGTGGGACTCTCATCCCACTTTTATGTGAATAGGTGAAGGAGTAATTCATAGGAATTAAATTTCTTGGGTAAATGTAGATTTATACTTTTATTTCAGCAGCACAGAAACAAGGTGCATAATAAACTATAGGGCCATTGTTAGCTGTACAATAATCTTTTTTAAATTATTGTCCTACATCATAAAGCATAGTAAAATTGTTAATACTCCCTCCATACTTTTGGATTTACTACATTTGTATGTCACACGTTAAGAAAAATGAAGAAAATGATTTACATCTCAAATAAATGAAGAGGGTTAAGTAACAAAAAAAGTGGACGGATAGTGAAACACGCAGTTTTAGAGGGTATTTTGTTAATTTTAATAATAAAAAATTACCCAAAAGCATTGTAGTTTATTTGTGATTTGTTTTAGTGACCCAGAAAAATAGACCCAAACAAAAAAAGGAATGCTAGTACTGCATAGTATTTACCTTGGGTGAAGGAGGGAAAGCCACTGCTCGATACTCCTGAAAACTTGGACTCTGAAACGCAAAAGCCAATTTCAGGAAGTGCCACACAGACTAAACTGACTTTGCATGCTTCTGTAGTTCTGTGTCCTAGAGATTAGATGCTCCGAATTTTGTAAAAATATTGTGTACTTTCAACTGACATGATCATGAAAAAATATTTATTTCAGGAGTACTTCCTCAGCCGCTCTGGAGAACAGGTAATGTCAATTTAACTCCAACCCCGAAGCATGGAAACCAAAATACTCCTTTTACTCCTGAAACACCTGATTCCCGACAGAGAATCCAAAGACTTGGGCCAACAGATAACAGAAATCCCATAACCAATCAAGGGCTGAACGCAAAAAATATTCCTTCTATTCCTGAAACTCCTGATTCCAGACAGAGAATGCCAAGACAGGGGCCATCATATAACATAAATTCCGAAACCAATCAAGGGCTGAAAGCACAAAACGACTTGTTGCACGAGCATGATGTTGCTGCTGCAATGGTCGACCTTCAGGCCCGCAACCAAAATAAAGCTTCCAAGCCTGTCACAGATTCAATAGCAGAAGACGAGGATTACAATCCCGAAAAAGAAGCCATTCCAGGTATTGATCTTAACAAGACACCACAGAAGAAAGCAAGGAGGAGACGTTATCAACCCAAGGTGATCAGGGAAAACAAGCCTAAACGCACTCCAAAACCTAAGACCCCTAACCCAACTGATTCCAGAGATGCTCAAGTAAAGAGGAAGAATTCCCGGAAGAGCAAACAGGGTCCATCTCCAACAGCACCTTCTGAAGAAGCGGCTGAGCCAAAACAAACAGAACCACCGAGCAGATCCTGTAAAAAGTCCTTAAACTTTGACTTGAATGGTGAGCAACCAACTAATGAACGTCAAGAATCAGACAATTCCAGCCATCCTGTATATTCTATGCCAGAAGAGGGATTGATGCTCAAGAAACCAATGACAGCCTTTGACCTCAATCATACAATGAGTCAGGAGCTGAGTGAGTACATGTCACTGCCTGTCAGAGAAAATCTAGACAGCTCACAGACTGACAGGAACACAAAGAGCCCTTCCAGTTTGTCAAGGAAAATAGCCACAAGTGTCACTAAAAAAGACTCACATTTAGCACCAAGTTCCAACTTCATCCCTTTTGCAAATTCTAGTGAAGGGGTGCAAACCAGAGGATCAAAGAGAAGCCTTTCTTATACAGCTGACCCAATATACATTGATGACGGAATCAGGGCTATCGCTCAATCCGCACCTTGGCAAAATAATTACACATATCCCAAAAACACACATACTGAAATCCTTCCCCAAAGCTTTATCCCGGATATTTGCAAAAGGAAGAGGACTGAAAAGATACAAAGGTTGCATATAGAAAGCACGCCATCATCAAAACACTATTACGGCAACCCTGAACCTTTTGGAGTCAGTGGAATGACTAATAATCAGGCAGTTCTTATTAATAGAGCCGAGAATAGAGAGCAGTTCTCAGGAACATGGGCCGACCTTTCAAGGTTAAAAAAGAAAAGAACAAAAGGGCCCACTCGTGTTAGAGATTTGGCTCTGTTTACCGGGATTGCATCAGTGGGAGAAGGTGCACGCAAGACAGAAGTCAATATGAGGAGCGGTCATTACCCTTGCACTGCAACTTCAAATGACGTCCTCTCCTGCACAGAGGCACTATCTGCAGACACACGAGCAATCCCAAGATCAAAGAGGAGTTCCGAAAAACAATATTCTGTTAACAGGAACTGGAACATCGTTCTGTATGATTCTACTCATCCTACTAAGCAAGCAACAGGTAGATAGTCATTTCTGTCACTATAACCAAAAAGCACCAACTTCATTGCATGTTTTGAAGTGAAACTAATGTATCATCTATTGCAGATTCCATTCCAGTCCTACCGTGGAGAAGGAGGAGTAGCACAATTGAACATGTAACCATGTTATTTCAGCGACTAGACATCAACAAAAAAGAGAATAAAACTTCAAGCAAAGAGAAGGCAATTGTACCTTATGATAAGCAAGACAAGAATGCACTTGTTCTGTATGAGAAAGATGGTTCAATAGTTCCTTTCGAGGGCCTCTTTGATCCAGTTAGGAAGCGACGTCAAAGGGCAAGAGTTGACCTTGACGATGAGACCACTCGCGTTTGGAGACTCCTTCTAGAGAATATTGACAATGAAGGTGTAGATGGAACTGATGAGGATAAAGCAAAATGGTGGGATAATGAGCGAAGAGTCTTTCGAGGACGGGTGGATTCATTCATAGCACGCATGCGGCTAGTTCAAGGTATGATAGAAATATCTGGAAATTCCTTCTTTCCGTTCAGAAACATTGCCTCACATATGGAAAACATAAGATGGTGTTTAATGGGTCATCATGATTCACAACAGCGCAAAACAGAGTAAATATGAGAAATAAATAGAAGAATGAAGCCTGACAGTTCCAATTTATATTCCAACTTGACTGAACCTATGACAAGTTGACAACCCTATTATATGGATCTACAGAAAAAAATGTCTGTCAGGCAAAACCTGCCTACCCTCTCTTGGTCAAACAACACCTCTTTGAGGCCCAAGGGATATCTGCAGATTAAATAACTAAATGTAATCACAACTTATTCGAATAAGGTTATAGGCAATAATCAAAAACCATGCAATTAGCCAACAGACTTCCCATGTGTTAAACTAACTAATTCTCAAGTACAGAAGGCTTCATTAGAGAGACCATTATATTAAGCACGACCTGTACAAAAGCAACAAGCTATCATGAGACAGGCTGTTTTCAAAAGACGTTTAGTGTTAGCAGACCTAATTCATTATTTGAGTAAAGTTCAGTCGTTGTAGTTGCAGGATGCATAGTGCATACACTAGACCATACTTTGGCAAAAATGACAAGAGCAAAACATAAAATTAATGTCGACAAAGTAAATTATTAAACTAATTACTTACATGGCTTAATGCAGGGGATAGACGCTTCACTCCATGGAAAGGCTCTGTGCTGGACTCTGTGATTGGAGTGTTCCTCACTCAGAATGTCTCAGACCATTTATCCAGGTAAGAGCACGTTATGGCACTTGCATAGGTTTACAGCCTAGAATATCTTATAATATTAAATCTTGTTTCATCCAGCTCTGCTTTCATGTCAATGGCTGCACGCTTTCCTCTCAAACCAGAAAGCTCTGGAAGCAATCTGTCGGAGGCATCAAGTTCTTTATCTGTAGAGCCAGAACCGGAGTTCTGTATTTTTGAGCCGGAGGAAAGCATAATTTGGAATGAGAAGGCAATAAATCAACCAACTTTAGATAGGGAGTCTAGGGTGATCTACCACATCGACCATGATGAGGAAAAAGATCTATGTCAAAAAGCTGGCCCAGTTGGCCCTTCGGAATGCTCTGGTGAAACATGTCAAAAACCAACCAACAATTCAAGGGCTTTCAATGCAAACAGCCAGAATATAGAGACAGAAAAACCCTACAGTCTAAGAGATGATAAAGCAAGAGATGATGCATCTTCATCACCGCAGTCAGTTATCTCATCTCAGAACTCTATCAACTCAGCAAACCTTCAGACAGCTTCAGTAGCACAGGTTGAGACAACCAGCACCAAGTTCAATAATCTTGAATCGACAGCCTCTTTCTTAGGGCTGCTAAAGATGGCAGAGTGTAACAGCCAAGCACAACTAGAAGATACAAAGCATGTCACAGAATATTATGGAGCACCTGGCGTTTCTTCAAGTAATTACCAATTGAACCCAGAAGCAGGATTGAATCTAAATTATGTCACGGGAATTGAGATACTGGAAGTAGAAAGCAGATCTTCGCCTGTATCAGATAAAGATGAGAATAGCCCAACAGAGCAAAGCAGTCTAACCTCGGAGATAACAGATCAGGAGAAAAGTAGAGATGCCATTCCTAGAGCAGCTCCAAATATGTCTTGGTGCTATGTTCTTGAAGGGGAGACAATGGTAATGCAGTCAGAAATGGAAAAGGTCAAAGAACCACTGGATGACTTTGCTTCATCTGCCCATGCAAGCCAAAGCTGTAAGAGTATAGATGTAGCACGCTCGTCCCAGGATATGTATGATATTACCGAAAGCACCCGAGTATTTAATAGAGTAAAAGAGCAAGACAAAAAAGTTGATCCAATTCCTGAACAGAGCTATGCTTCAGGAGTGCTTTCAGACAAAATAAACACAGACCCTGGTATAACTGGGAAAAGGAAGTCTGGAAAAGCAAAGAAAAATAAATTTGAGTGGGACAGTCTGCGGAGAGAAGCAGAAGTAAATGGCAAAAAACCAGAATCAGCCAACACAATGGACTCACTAGACTGGGAAGCAGTTAGGCATGCTGATGTCAGCGAAATTGCTGAAACTATAAAAGAGCGGGGCATGAACAACATGCTAGCCGAACGAATAAAGGTAGAAATCAATATTTAAATATCAACTTTATGTGAGATTTATTTATCAACTTACTTAACCATCTAAATTCTAAAATAAATCTACAGGACCTATTGGACAGATTGGTGAAGGATCATGGGAGCATTAACATGGAATGGTTAAGAGATATTCCTCCAGATAAAGCAAAGTAAGATTTTTGAGTGTAAACTACATTAAACAAAAAAGACCTAAACTACTTAACAGGGGTAAAACAGAAACATATAAACGTTGGCAGTCGCTAAGATCAAAAAAAACAAAGAATCTTACTTCATTGTCTTGCGAACCATGGTGTTACACTGTTACATAGACATAATATGAAATATTATTTTTAATGTTCCAGGGAATACCTACTAAGTTTCAGAGGTTTGGGATTGAAAAGTGTGGAGTGCGTGCGTCTTTTAACTCTTCATCATCTTGCATTCCCGGTAAGTTTATACACAAATATCAACAGATTAATTAGCAAAAAATGTGTTAAATATCAAACTGAGTTTTGTAATGATTAAACAGGTTGACACTAATGTTGGTCGCATTGCTGTCCGGCTAGGTTGGGTTCCCCTCCAGCCACTACCAGAGTCACTGCAACTGCATCTTCTAGAAATGTAAGTTCTGAACAACACATATTTATTGACAAAAGAGTTTTGTAACGCTTAAAAATCACTGTTTTTTGACAACTCAGGTATCCAATCCTAGAGTCTATACAAAAGTACTTATGGCCCCGGTTGTGCAAGCTCGATCAAAAGACACTGTAAGCACTATCTCCTGAATGCTGATATATTGTCTGAATAACACATTGTTCTTCTAGAGATACTGAATGATACACTTGACTGATCTCATCTCCCAAATTTGGTTCAGGTATGAGTTGCACTATCATATGATCACATTTGGGAAGGTATGCTGAGATGGAAATAAAAAATGTAAGTATTACATTGTTAGCAGTTACTCATCTGACACGGGGAATACTTTTTATTTCAATGCAGGTATTTTGCACCAAAAGGCAACCAAACTGCAATGCTTGCCCTCTAAGAGCAGAGTGCAGACATTTTGCCAGTGCGTTCGCAAGGTTTGCATACCGCTTCTCCAAACTAGTCATGCACTTAGATTCAAGATGAACATTAATAAGGACTAGGCTTGCGACCAATAGGAAAACTCAAAGTACTCAAAGAATAATAGAATTAGAAATATGACCATAAAATATTCTAGGGAAGAAATAGTATACATGATAAATACATAAATACATTGGATATTGATACATGAAAAGTTAATTTCACAAAAAAGGTGCACATACCGATTGTAAAGGATCTAGAAAGGATTTTAATGAGACGTTGCAGCAAAGAGTAACAATTTATTTCTTGATACAGCGCGAGATTTTCTCTCCCGGGACCGGAAGAAAGGAGCATCGTGCCGTCAAGTGGGACCACTACACCAAATGTGAATCCAAGAGATAGCATCAATCTTTTGCCTTTGACTGCCTCATGGGCTAATCACGATTCTCATTCAAATTGCAAAAGCTACAATGCACCAACAAATCAAGTCCCATCGTTCCCATTGCTACTTCCCTTTCCACAGGATGTCCACTTAGAGAGGAAATCCATAAACAGCAAATGTGAACCAATTGTGGAAGTACCAGCCTCGCCCGAACAAGATCCCCAACATGAACAAGCATTATGTGACATTGAAGATGCCTACTACGATGATCCAGATGAAATCCCAACAATCAACCTCAACATGAAAGAATTCACTCAGACTCTGCAAAATTTCATGGAGGCAAATCGGGACCTTCAAGAGGCAGGAGTGTCCAATGCCTTGGTAGCTCTAGCACCTGAAGCTGCTTCCATTCCTACACCAAAGCTGAAAAACATAAACCGTCTGAGAACAGAGCATTATGTGTAAGCTAACACCTACTCTTGCTTTATGATAGCAACATGGTAAAGGTCACCAAATGCATATAAGATCCCATTCAAGCATAAAGGAAAACTAGATGTACACGTATGAGGTCAAGTCATTAAGGCATGCTAGAGTGGTATACATAGTAGACCAAACTCTATTTACTCTTGTTCAGTCTGCTTGACTGTGGGGTACTAAGACAGGTCACAGCTATTCACACTATCCTTCTCCAAAGATCTATGCCTGTGACCTACAACTTCCATACCAAGGATTTTTTGACATTTCAACAAGAACAAAACTTAAGGATTGATAGAAACAAGTTACCCCCAGTCCCCAACAAGTTACTTCTGTCCCCAGGCGTGATTGACAGTATTAGCTGAAACATTTTTGCTATATAAGAGAGCCAATGAGCGCATTTTTCATGCCTGTGAAAATAATTTTCTTTGACCAGAAGAAAGGTCTTCAATTTCACAACAAACATCGAAATTTTCAAATTATGGACGCCAACCTCTTCCTAAGAAGTAACCCAATGTTTTACAATTGGCAAGTTCACTGTCAGTATTAAAATCATCTTTTACTCTACATTGCAGATATGAACTTCCAGACACACACCCTCTTCTCCACGGGGTAAGTTAATTTTAGATATTAGCCCTTTCCTAGTTCTTTCAGACTGTTTGCATTTTAAAAAAAACTGAATTACAGTTGGAGAAAAGGGAGCCTGACGATCCATGTTCATACTTGCTCGCAATATGGACCCCAGGTCAGTACATACCCATTTCATGGCAACATTTGCAGAAAAAAAAAAAATCAGTTTGCAATTTTTCAAATGGCCAGCAACTTTGTTAAGTACTCGTGGTTGATGGCTAATTCAGGTGAGACTGCAAACTCAATTGACGCTCCAGCAAGAAAGTGCAGTTTTAATGATTCAAACATGCTCTGCAACGAGGAGACATGTTCTTACTGCAGCAGTCAGCGAGAAACCGACTCCCAAATAGTACGAGGAACACTTTTGGTAAGAATACAATAAGCTTGCCAAATAGTGCCCATACACATACTCAAAGCAATGATTGTCACTTTCCTATAATTTCCTAGTCCGTATAAAATGCTGATTTACCCATAATCCACCTTATCCAGATACCAACCAGAACAGCGATGAGAGGTAGCTTCCCACTCAATGGAACATATTTCCAAGTTAATGAGGTAAGTATTTTCAAATGCATAATGCACACACAATATTGTACCTAGTTTTTATTCCTATATTACTAAGAAAGAACCTTGTAAGCAGGTATTTGCTGACCATGACTCAAGCCTCACTCCGATTGCGGTACCCAGGTCGTGGCTGTGGAACCTTCCTAGGCGAACTGTATACTTTGGAACTTCAATACCAACAATATTCAAAGGTATTACAACAGATAGTGTTTTGATTCTGTTTATGGGAAAATAATACTCATTCTAATCTTTGAATTTGTCATACAGGCTTGAACACCGAAGATATTCAACATTGCTTCTGGAGAGGTACGGAACAGTGTCAATTCCTATAAAAGCGAGCAAATAATTTATTCTCAACTCCCTCGGAAAATTTAGAAAACACACACTTATTACTTTTCTTTGCTGTGATCCATCTTCTACCCTTTTCCTTAAGTGCAACAACTTCATGTTTATAATTCACTTTGGGTAGCGGGAATAAGCTGAAATGAGCTGAAATGAACTTAATGGAGCTGAACTCAAGTGAACTTAATTGATTAGAACTTAGCTATATTGTATAGAGTTAAAGTAAGAGTTAATTTGTGAAGAGATTACTTAAATTAAACTGAATGAAACTAAATTGAACTGTATCAAATATCGCTAAGCAGAAATGGAATGAACTAATAAACATAATAGTTGTACTTACAGTTTGGAACGTGTACTCATGCAACAATAATAAATTTGCAGGATATGTTTGTGTAAGAGGGTTTGACCAAAAAACAAGAGCGCCTCGCCCACTCATGGCCAGATTGCATTTTCCAGCAAGCAGAGCACGAGGGTATAGAGGCAAGGTATATGATGAGTAGATGATCGTGTTCTAACTGCTACTGTTTCAAAATTGTGTCCACAAGGTTGAAGAGGAATATAGTATAACTGAGTTTAGGCAATGTAAGCTTGTAGTGTCCTAGAGGCCTTGTACATCATTAAAGTATCAGTAGGCAATTTAAATTCATGCTCCAATTGAGCAATTTTTCTGCAGCAATGAGTCAAGCATAGGGTCTACATCCACACATGTAAAGTATGTCTTTGCATAAATAAACATGGTAAAATATGTTTCAAATTGCCCTCTGCTAAAGGGTTCCTCCCTGATTGAGTGCGAAATGGGATTAGATGAGTTCCACTATAACTCATCATCTATTAACAGCGTCTCATCCACAACTACCTCCCCTCATGACTTTGCTATTATTTTGATGGGGATATCAAAGTGGGTGAGAAAGGCGAGTTCAAAGTGGCTAGACTGTGCACGTAATATAAGTGACATGCACAAGCCAATATAACTAGGTCATTGCAGCCCCTTATTTTTATCAAAGCCACATAACACTTGAGTAGGCGCTTAGTTTGAAGAGGAGGACCAAGGCGCACCAAGGCACTAAGAAGCCACAGCGACGAGCACAAATCACAAGGTGAAGGCACTCGCCTTTTGGACACACCCTATTTTTAGTAACAAATTTGTATTGTCCAAAAAACATTTGGGCAACAATACTGTTTTTAGGAATTGTGCCAACATGTAAAGGAGTAAAAGTTTGGCAATAATGGGGAAAAAATGGCATAATTAAAAAACAAGATGGAGAATATATGAAAAGTGCTTAGTACTACTAGTGAATCTTGTTAAATGGCCTCGTCTAAAAGGTGCGCCTAAAATGCACTGATTGGTTGGTGTGTCAACTATGGTGCACTCAAGGACCGCTATTTAAAACTAAGGTAGGGGGAACAAAGTCAACAGGATCCAGACACAAAGGACGACACACGAGAAGCTAGCATGGTTACGAAATAACAGAATGCAATAACACAAGAGCAGCAAACACATACAGGATCACATTGTGCATTGATGTCGTTGTTAGCTTGAAATGATAAAGGTGCTCAAGACAAACAATATACCATATTATTAGTGCTTTCAAGGGTAATTGTCGAACTGATTCTGTTGAAAAAAAAAAAGGTTGATTTGCTTAATTCAAAATTAGCAGTAGAGAAAAGGAAATAAAACCGAGAGCAATCAAGAAATCCTATTGTAAAGGATTGTAAACATCAAATCGATTTTCATGGTTTACAAACTTGCAATATGAAATCAAACAAAACAAACACCTCATAAAGTTGGTTATTTTCACTTTGTCTCTATTAAAGATGGGCAAAAACCATTTCTTATAATGTGTCCTTGCACTAGATTCACTCAATTCCTGACGAATTGTGAATCATAGCAAGAGTATTCTATCATGTTGGTGACTCAAACTATTTAATAACGATAAGACACTCTATCGCATATCAAATGAGGATATTTATAACAGATTTGGCAACCTTCAAATTATTAACTAGTGTTCAGGCGAATATCTATCTGAAGATTAGCCACTTACCAGAAATTCAGCGAAACTTGCTTGACCAGTACAATCGCAAAAGCGCCAGCAGCCGGCAATTCACATTGAATCGGTTTGAATATCTGTCCAGAAGGAACAGATTGTTGGTAATCCACAAGGAGGGAATCGTAAGGAATGCGACCAGCGTGTACTAACAATGACTATGTTGATACTTTGAACATTTATTTATACAAAAAGAGAACCAAAAATATGATAGGGGATACGTACTAAATTAGGGAGATTTTCTTCCTAAATCCAAGATTTGCATGACTATCTAGGATTACGCCAGACTGCTGCGTTTACTCTGCTGAAACCTGAAGAGTTTGTTCTAAGGGAACAAGACACCTTTAAGTATAAAAATCGACAGGTATGACAGTGATGGTTATGACCTGCCTAAATACAAATCGGCATAGATGTACTCATGAACCTAGAAGCAAATTGAACTAACTCTCACACAAAAAATGTAAATAAAAGAATCTCGTAAGAAAGCTATGTTATTGAGCCTCGACTCTGCTATTTTTGAAAAATATGCATATTTTGGCTTAAAATGAGGTGTCTATGTGTCATACTATGTCCGAGTGTCGGGCCTAGGTACGCAAGGGAATAACATGAGTAGAAGTAACAGAAGGAAAGAGTTTCTGGCCAGCGACCACTACACCAGATCAGCCTCATTACTACCAAAAAGCAAAACCCGAAATGTATATTTTTGCAGAAAACCGAGTTGAATATGAAACACTATCCGTAACTAGCATCTAAATTAACACCAATTTTACCATACCTAGGGAGAAGAAAAATAGATAGAAATGCGTAAACTCTGTTGAAAGAGAGTTAAATAACAAGTGTAAGAAAAAATCAAGAGAGTTTTTTGCTGAGATCTTATTCAATAAAAGACTTGAAGATTAATCTAAAAGATGAATCGGACAAAAAATAAAGACCAGAAGAAAACACCTATATATCTTCAGCCTGATGATTGGAAGGACAACAATACATCATCTTTTTTATACCTCAAGCTACAATTTAACATGGACCTACATCAAGTCAGTTTTTGAATTCCGGAATGATGCAGAGAAGTTGACAAGTGATGGATTGCTTTTACAATTAGCATCTCTACTTCTGTTACTTGTGCTTCTTGAGGTCTATACTGGTGGGGAGTCTGGAGACGAACATTTGCAATCTTGTAGATTTGTCGAACATGTACTACTTGTTTGCTATCTCAGAGACAAGTTCAATCAAATCCTCAGGCCAAAAAGAAAATCAAACACTGGACAGACTTTGTTACATATGAACATTGAAAAAGGTTTTAATATCGTGGTTTCTTTTTCTAGTTTTCTCCTACATAGATGTTTCTCAAAAATGCAAAACCTAACAATCTCTAGTCATAGTTGCACTCGATTGTTCGAGAATATAAAACTACATAACCTGAGCAGTGAAATTTGTGAACCTGAACAAAATGAAAGACCTCAACACTTCAGATCAAATACTAAACGTGACGAAATAATCCGAACAAAATATAGTTTATAACGCGTCTAATAAGAATTTCCTACAGAACACCTCGCCTGCGTAGTTTTCTCTATTACTCTACAGTCCAAAACCTAAAACAAGCATCGATGCTCAATTTAAATCACTTTGTTCGGCAAAACATTCGAACTTTAGTCTCATAAACTTCATAGGATATAAACCTAATCGATACAGCAAGCGAGTAACCTAAATAAAGTGAAAATCTCCAGAATCCAATCGAATTAAACTGTGCAAGAACGATCAACTACATCGACATGCAAGTAGATAATTCGTTCACTAGAAATAATCATCATGGACTGAAATACGATATTTATACAAACAACACGCGATTCAAAAGAACAAAAACAACATAAATCAACTGCTTAATCAAAAATATCCAGAAAACAATGCGAAATATTGGATGAAAACCTGCAAAAATTAGCGAAAATAAAACTTACTAGCTTGAAATTCAGAGTGATGGAAAAGAATCACGAAACAGTTACGAAGAGCTGCGCCATTAAAGCTGAAAGAGATCGAAAGATGGAGAATTAGCGAAAAGAATATAGAAGGGAAGGGAAGGGAAGGGACGGGAAGGGACGGGAAGGGAGTGGAGGGAAGAGGGAAAGTTTTTGAGATTTTGCCGCTTCTTTTCTTTTCGAGTTCCCTCTTTAATTTGATTTCACTCAATGTCTTACTCCCTCCGTTCTTTTTATATCACCCCATTTCTTTATACACGTTTGTCAGTACTCATTTTGTTTTGATTATATCTTTAGCTACATACTACAAAAAATTATAAAATTTTGATATTCGTAATCCTCTTATCAAGACAAATTAAAAAAGATCTCACATGAATATATTTCCGTGAACGGATTGAGAGAAAACTGACGTTGAATACTCGATTGTGAATAGTGTACAAAAGGGGAATGGGGTGATATAAAAAGAATAGAGGGAGTAAATCTTAGGGAGTTAGGGCCCTTAGGGGTGTTTGGTCGTCGTTTGGAATGGAATGGAATGGATTCTATAAATAAATTTTAATGTTTGGTTGAGACATTTTAGAATGGAGTTGGAATCCATTCGGATACTCATTTCACCCAAACCCCTTTGAATTCTATACCCACCTTTTACCCATGGATTCAAAATTCATTCTTTTATGTTTATTTTTCTAATAAATCAAACATGTTTTGAAAGGTACGGAGTTGGAACCCCTTAATGTATGGGCGGTAAAGGGCGATTAGGCTTGGAAAAGGCTGCGGATACACGGCTGTAAGTTCATACACCTCAATCACATCGCGTTAAGTGTCTAACCCAAATTAAAATGCATTAACTAGTGTTAGGGTATTCACATTGAAGAGGATCACCATCCTCTTAGATGAGAATAGAGTGTTAAGAGGATGTCCTCTTCGATGTGGAACCAATATTAAACATCATCTTGGAAGGAGGAAGAAGAAGACTTCCCCTACCTTGGCCCTTGTGCCCCGAGACCGGTAGAATTGATATATGTCATTTTTCTTTTACACAATTTTTATTAAAAGAAATGTATAAAATTTGCAGATGGAATAATTTTACGTTTTTCCTGTATTGTACGGTAATAAATTTACGTTTTTCGTATATTGCATGTTTGAATTTTCGTTAATGATAATTAAGGTAAATTAAAAATCTGATATAACTTAAAATAGAACTAGTGATTTTCCGAAGATGTATTCATCATATTCTATGAGCACGATCAAATTCTTTAATATTTTGATAGATGAATCATGCTGCAACATTTTACATTTGTATATATTCCCAAATCCTTCCTTTGCAAGCATTTAGTATATATTGTATGTAGGTAATAATTATACATGTATTAAATGCAAATTCTCAACTAATTTTATTCAAGTTTACATTTTTTTTTCTTCTATAAATAAGCACTCATTTTCCTCTCATATTATGTCAAAAAATCATTTCTTATTTTGTTTTCATTAGGCAAAAAAAATCTTAGTTATGAATCATAATAATCCAAATTCACACGTCTTTGAAGGGCACACGTCTTTGAAAAACGATTTGGTTAAACATATATGGACGATGTTTCAATACTCAAATAAGATTAAAATATGTAACATAAAGAATGACATTTACTTCTATTCATTTGATGTATCTTTTTTAATCCGTTGGTAATTTATTTGTAACGTATTTTATTTGATAACGCAATCAATTTTTTAGTATGAACCTTATTAACCTGTAAAAAAATGATTCAAAAGAAATAAAACATATCAATTAATATTAAAAAGATATTAAAAAATGAAAGATAAATGAAAGAGGATCCTCTTTGATGTGAAGAAAAAAAATGAAAGAGGAGGAAGAAGAGGATGAAGATAGTGAAAAATGATTTGATGAAAGAGAATGTGAGGTGTCAAAAGGGTAGTGGAAAAGAGAAAAAACAAGAGGATTAAACCATCCTCTTTAATGTACATGCTCTTAGGGTAGATAGGTAACTTTTCAATTGCAGCTTGAAGAAATTGATATTGCCAAAGATACTTCTTTGATTGATGGTTAAGGTATAAATACAAAGTTTACAATCCTATAAACTAGGTAACAAGATAAGTTAGGATATTTACTTAACAAACTAAGAAATACAACCTACCTAAAATACAAGATATGAAATATAGATATATTATACTAAGATATGATATTATTGTTTATTATTATCTCTAATATGCTCCCGCAAGCTTGTCGTTCGAAGAGAAAGACCAAGCTTGAGCAAAATAGGCTGTAGGCGCGGTCTAGGAAGCGGCTTTGTGAGAGCGTCCACTAGTTGATCATCGGCCGAGATATGCTGAACCCGTAGTAGACCTTTGTTGACCTGTTCACGTACAAAATGGAAAGAGAGGGCTTCATGCTTCATGCGAGAATGAAATACCGGGTTAGAGGAATAGTGTGTAGCGCCAAGATTGTCACAATAAATAACTGGTGGAGCTAGAACACGATGGTGGAGTTCGGATAGGAGTGATCGTATCCACATGATTTCAGCAGTAGTGTCGGCAACAGCCCGAAACTCGGCTTCCGTTGTGGAGCGGGCTAAAGTATGTTGTTTCTTTGAGGACCATAGATGGGATTGGAGCCGAGATAGACAAGGTAGCCCGTAGTAGAAATGTAGTTGTCCGTATCGCGGGCAAAATCCGCGTCACAAAAAGCATGTAAGGAGAGCGGGGTGTCGCGGTTTAGTTGAATGCCAACTTGTAACGAGCCTTTTAGATAACGAAGTAAACGTTTGAGCGCGGCCCAATGAGTGTCATAGGGAGATTGCATGAATTGAGCGAGCTTATTAACACTTAACGCAATATCGGGAAGGGTTAAGGAGAGATTTTGTAGACTACCAACTAGGGTGCGGTAATCGGCGGCATTGGGTATGGGTTGGCCATCGGTAAGCGTGAGGGGAGGGTAGGAGGACATGGGTGTGGTGGTGGGTTTGCTATCAAACATATTTGAGCGTTGGAGTAGGTCATATATGTATTTGGTTTGAGTGAGGCGGAGGCCGGTGGGGTTCGGGGTGACTTCAATGCCTAAGAAGTATGACGGAAAACCGAGGTCATTAAGGGAGAAGCGAGTCGCGAATGAGGAGAAGAAATGGTTGAGGGTGGGTGATGGGGGGGCCGGAGACTATGATGTCATCAACATAGACTAGTAAATAAATTTGGGTGGAATTTTTGTTGTAAAGAAAAAGGGAAGAGTCGGATAAGGATTGAGTAAAACCAAAAGATAGGAGATATGTGGTGAGTTCGATAAACCAAGCCCGATGGGCTTGTTTGAGACCATAAATTGCTTTGGTGAGTTTGCATATGTGATTGGGAAGAGTGGGATTGGTGAACCCCGGGGGTTGGGACATGTAAACAGTTTCAGACAACGTACCTTGGAGAAAAGCATTGTTGATGTCGAGTTTCTTGAGGGACCAACCACGGGAGAGTGCAAGGGAGAGAATGAGACGGACTGTGACTGGCTTGACCACGGGGCTAAAAGTGTCAGTGTAGTCGACACCGGGCCTTTGATGGAATCCTTTAGCAACAAGACGGGCTTTATATTTGTTTATAGTATTGTCGGGGTTATATTTAATGCGGAAGACCCATTTGCACCCGACAACATTGAGAGAAGGGTGAGAGGGGACAAGAGACCAGGTATTGTTTTTGGTTAAGGCCGAGTATTCATCCTCCATGGCAGCTTGCCATTTCGGATTTTGAAGGGCAGCTTTGAGAGTAACGGGAGGAAAGGAGGAAGTGGAGAGGGAGACGATTTTGGCATATTTGGGGTTAGGACACCGTATGTTATTCATGAGACGAGTGGTGGTCCTAGAGGGAGGGGGAAGAGGTGAGGCCTGGGCAGGTGACTGGGCAGGTGATATGACAGGGGAGGGTGACTGGGCAGTGGTCACGGGGGGAGGGACTGTTAAGACAGAGGGAGAGGGAGGCTGGGAGGACTCAACAACGGCAACATGGGGGAATGCAGGGAATCAGGGGTTGCAGGGGGGAACCAGGGGTTTCGGGAACAGGTGAGGAAGTGATGGAAGGGGGTGGAGAGGCCTGGGAAGTGGCAGGAGATGTACCAGTAGGTGAGGGAGGGGGTGGACGAGAACAGGGAGTGCAAAGGTGCACCATTAGTGGGGGTTAAAGGTGAGGGCGGAGGCAGAGTTGGGGACGAGCGTAGGGAAGGGAAAGGTGTGTTCGATGAACTGGACATGGCGAGAGGTGTAAAGGCGATTGGTGGTGACATCAAGACAATGGTAAGCATTTTGTGTGGAGGAATAACCCACAAAGATGCAAGGTTTGGACTTTGGTTCGAGTTTATGTTTGGTGTAGGGGCGCAACCAAGGATAACAAAGACAACCGAAGTTCCGAAGTTTGGTGTAGTTAGGGGGGGTGTTGAAGAGTTTGAAAAAGGGGGTGGCATTTTGGAGGACGGGTGTGGGCATGCGGTTAATGAGGTAGACGGCTGTAGCAAAGGCATATGACCAAAAGGTGGGGGGAAGGGACGCATGAGTTAAAAGGGCCAGAGGCCAGTTTCAACAACATGACGATGTTTCCTTTCAGCTAAGCCATTGTGTTCCGGGGTGTGGGGGAGAGAGGTGAGGTGAGTGATGCCATCATTAGTAATAGAGGGGGTGAGTTTTAGGTATTCTCCACCATTGTCGGAAAATATTTTAATGATGGGTTGAGCAAAGTGTTTTTCCACAAGGGCGCGAAAGCGATTAAAGGTAGGGGCAGTGTCGGATTTGTTTTTGAGGGGGTATAGCCAAGTATAACGCGTAAAATGATCAACAAAAACAACATAGTATTTATAACCATCAAGAGAATGCATAGGGGAGGTCCAAACATCAGAAAAAACAAGTTCAAGCGGTTTGGTAGAGGTAAGAGATGAATCGGAAAAAGCAAGTTTGTGACTCTTGTTAATAGAACAAGGATTACAATGAAACTTATTGAGATGCGGAATAATTAAATTGTTCTGACGACTAATATAATGTAAAATAGACTAAGACGGATGACCGAGTTTATGGTGCCATGAACCATCAAAGGACCCGTGAGCAAGCAAAGCCGTAGGGGAGGAGAGACGCCATTCAAACAATCCCGAGTCAGGAACTCCCTTAATTAGCACTCGTCCCGTCAGCCGGTCCTGCAAAACACACGAATCAGCAGTGAAATTAGCCACGGCATCATTGTCAGTACAAAATTTTGAAATAGAAAGAAGATTCTTGGATATAGAAGGTGAGTGTAAAACATCATTAAAATAAATAGTTTTAAAGGAGATAGGGAGAGAAAAGGAACCAATGTTTTCTATGGACAAGGGCAACCCGTCACCAATAAGGAGATCATCGTTTTTGTCATACGGGGCATGAAGGGAGAGGTTGTTAAGGTCATGGGTGATGTGATGAGTAGCACCACTGTCAAGAGTCCAGTGGGCAGGGGTGGAGGGGGTGTTAAGTGATACGGTATGAGCGCGAGGAGGGTTGGATTTGGGGCGGCTAGGCACGAGAATCAGGGGGTGACTGGCTTTGAAATTGGGGCATAGTTGAAGGAAGTGGCCAGTGGTATGGCACCACTGGCACTTACCTTTAAAGGTGGTGGTAGGTTGCGAGGTGGGGGCAGCGGAGGGGGTGGGTAATAGGCCAGGGGAGGCAGGGGCACGGGGAGGGTAACGAGTCTGTTTGTAATGGTAGGCCACCATGGCCGAGGCTGGTGAGTGTGAGGCGGGTGAGTGTTTGAGGGAGAGGTCGAATTGGATAAGGCGCTCGTGAAGGGCGTCAAAGGAGATGGTGGTGTCCCGATTTTTGACAGCATCAATAAGCGAACGGTACAAGTCACGATCTAACCCATCGAGCACTTGAGCGACAATGTCTTCATCATCTAGAGGTTTGCCCATATGAGCAAGTTTATCAATACAGGTGTGGAGCGATTGCATATAGTCAGTAGCGGAGGAGTCTCCTTTAGTGATCGATTTTAGTCGATCTTTGAGTTGGAGAATATGCCCTCGTGAGGTGCTAGCATATGTGGATTTAAATCGCGTCCATATTTCTTGCGAAGTTTTGGCATTGAGCAACAAGGGTGTGATACTTGAATGGATGGTGCCTCGAAGTGCGCCGCTGAGGAGGCGGTCTTGACGCATCCATGTGGTGTAGGATTTATTCGGGATGCGCGCAGCTTTGTCATCCGCGATGGTAGACGGTGGACACGGGTGAGAGTTGTCCAAGTATTTGAATAAATCATAACCGAATAACAAGTCTTCGATTTGAGTAGACCAGGTACAATAAGTAGAAGGGGTGAGTTGTGTAACATTTGAGAAGTTGACGGCCACAAAAGGGACGAGTGGCTCGCCGGAGTTTGGAATTATTGAGGCTGTACCGGCCATTGAGGAAGACGAAAAAAAAAATAGGGTTTGTGTTTATTTGGATCTCAAGCTCTTGATACCATGAAGAAGTTGATATTGCCAAAGATACTTCTTTGATTGATGGTTAAGGTATAAATACAAAGTTTACAATCCTATAAACTAGGTAACAAGATAAGTTAGGATATTTACTTAACAAACTAAGAGATACAACCTACCTAAAATACAAGATATGAAATATAGAGATATTATACTAAGATATGATATTATTGTGTATTATTATCTCTAATACAGCTAACATGCACAAAATATCCGGATTTATATAAGGATCTATATCTAATACAAATCTAGCTTATATGCAATGTTTTTTGAGGTTTTAATAATTTTTTCTTCCATTATATCTTTTTAGTGTTAAAATTAAAATCATTAGATTTTATATTTATTTTTTTAGTTTCAATATACTGTTTTGATTTACAATTTTTATTTTAAAAGACACTCAGATTCTTTTCAATAAACCTCGTACAATATTTGTATAAGCTTAAATTTTTTGTTATAAAACTCGAAATCTATACATCCAGATGTATACATCTGGTTGTATAATCCTCTAATTGATTAACGTGTAGTTAACAATAATTTAGGATTTTTTTTTATTTTGTTTAAATTTTATTCTCTTAATAAAATTGAAAGATTTTTTTTTGTAAAATTAATAGTTCTGTAATATATAATAGAATCAATTAATATTTCTGAAATTTATTATTTAAATTTTTGTTTTAATTAGTAACTAGTGTAACACCCGTTAAAAATCAGGTGGTTTTGTACTATTATATAATTATATAACCAGATATTTTATTTATTGAACATATAGACTTTTTTAAAATAAAAAAGAATATAATATAAGTATACAAATTAAAATATATATAAGGACATTTGAAAAAATTGTTGGTAATATAGAATAAGATAACATATGATAATGTTAATAGGAGTAATAATTTTAAGACGGGATACAAATGAAACTATTAAGACATAGTTAAAAAAAGAAAATTATAACAATCAAATTTGAGAACTTTAAGATATGTAAATTAAATAAAAAATCAAAATTAAGAGAATTATGTTCTATATATTGCAGAAAATGAAAATAGTATAAAAATCGATTATAACAAATCCAAACACGGCAAAGCCCAAAGCCTGTCTCGGTTTTTTAATAGGTGTACAAATATTAAATGTGGGAGATGAGTATACTGAATAGTGAATTGAATTAAGCATACTCTTTAAATTGCAATTGTTCATTGAATCATGCGTGTTTCTAGGGACTGTACTTGAAATATTAAATAGGGGTCTATTGTTTATTGGTACAAAGTATTAAATAGGGGCCTATTCTCATTTTCTTTTTTCTTGTAGAGCTTGCCTTTGGACGACATTGTCTATGTCGAACTTGCCCTTATCTATACAGTAGTAAACTTATAATTATAGCATAGTAAAAAAACTAATAAGTACACACTAATGGAGCATCATATGACTTTTTGAATTCTTCTGGAGAAGCAAACGTCTCAGTTCCTAAAATTCGAGAGCTCTTTTGCTCTCTTAGATTAAGTAAGTTGTAGTTGCAACTGTTCTTAAGGCGTCTCATATATGTAATCATATAATTAGGATTTTTATGGGTAACTTAAATTGGTTTTTTTTAACTTAAATTGGCTGTCTTGGTTTTTTAGTAGGTGTACAAATATTGAATTGTGAGAGATGGATATATAGTAGTAAATTGAATTAAGCATACTCTGTAAATTGTAATTGCTCATCGAATCACGCATATTTTTAGGGACTGGAGTTGAAATATGTGAGTGAGAGCAAGTGCAATGAAAGAACTTTTTAAAAAATACTTCCTTTGCAATGTCAATTTTTGACAAACTTAAAAATTAAAAACATTTTGTCACGATGGGAGAACTTTAAATAAAGTTCTTCAATGCACCCACACTAGATTATTTAATGTTTTTCATTTAATTATCAATTTTTGTTTATTGGTTAACTTTTCTTATTTTTTGGAAGAACCAAGTTCTATTTCTCAAACCAAGTTCTTCATTTTAAGGACAAACTTTATTCTACAATTAGACAAACTGTATTTAAAAGTTCTTGTTTACAAACTCAATGCAAAAAACTCTCCATTGCAATTGCTCTAAGTAATTTGTTAAACTTCATTAATTGTTTATTGTTTATTGGTACAAAGTATGAAATAGGACTATAGTGGACGAATTTTTTATTTTACAACGGCTGACATAGCACAAAGTATTAGTTGTGATTGGGTTAGAAAAATTGATTTTGTGAGAATAAAGGACAGAGCTTGTGGAGCGGTTTTCTGAAATCTTGTTGTGCCACGTCAGCTGAGTTACAAGATTCTTTTATATATATATAATGATTAAACAATAATAATAATTTTTTACGTAATAAAATATTTAAAAAATTAATATTCTGGAAATTAATATTTAAAAAAAATCGTTTTAGTTAATAATAAAAAATAATATTCTGAAAATTAATATTTTATTAAAAAATTGTTTTATCTAGTAATAAAAATTAATATTTTTAAAAATTTTCTTTTGGAAATTAATATTGACATAATAAAATATTTTATCTGTTTTTCGAATTATGTTGTTAGTAAGATTCGAACCTGAGATCACAGCAACCTAATCAATGTTTGCAAATAAGGTTCGAACATAAGATCACTTAGACACAATCTAATGTTTGTAAATAGAGTTGTAAGACTTGTAACAAATTTATCAAGGGTTTCATCACGTCTATATATGGATTAAAATTGTCGATATTCTGAACTTAATAATTAATAACAATTAATTATGTAAAAAATTTTATTAACAAATTTAATTCGTAATAATCTAATAAATTATTTTGTAAATCTTTTTTATATTTTTTAAAGGGGATGTTTAGGAAATGAAGAATTATATTTTTAACTTTACTAATTTCAAAATGACTAATTAAATTTTTAAATTATATATTATCTTATTAGTTATCTTATTATTTTGAATGAATCTTTTTTATATTTTTTAAAGATAATATTTAGGGAATGAATAATTATACTTTTTACTAATTCTGAAATGGATAATTATATTTCTAAATTATATATTATCTTATTGGTTTCTTATTATTTTGAGTGAATCTTTTTTTTAAAGATGGTATTTTTTAACTTATAATATTTGGTGATCTTATTAAATTTAATAAAATCCGAAATTATTAATTATATTTGTAAATTCACTATTATCTTGTTATTTTGAGTATAATTTTGTTACCTATTATAGTGGAATGTTGATTATGGGCGTAAATGTGAAATATTTCTGTTATCTTTATTATGGGTTGTTATTGTTATATAGATTTAGTGTGGATTATGGAGGGAAGTTATGTGATCGTGGAGGGAAAAAAAAGGAGGATAAAATTAAGTGGAGGGAAATATTTGCATTATCTATATCTATATCTATCTATTTATAAGTATAAAAGAGAAACCACTAAATATTTTATTGTACACGTGTCAAGCGATGTTGAATTATTTTCCCGCCTAACTCAAAACCTTAATAATGATTTTTACTAATTTTCAGTGTCATCGTCTTATTCCTAAATTACCTTCCTCATAAAAGATTTCATATCTTTACATACCCCCCAAAAAAAATCATATCTTTCTTCAAGATTATTATATTATATGTTCACCTAAAATTAACAATTCTCCTTTTTTGTTTGGCAAGAGTAAAAAAACCCAGGCTTAAACAACACCCTTCGCAAGGTTGTGAGCAACCTTGTTTAGGCTCCTAGGAATGAAGCTAATACAAAGACAATGAAAAACAGGAAAAAAAGTCCTAATATCTGATAAACTACCCTTAATACTAAAAGAGATCGGAGTTGACCAGCTAATTGCCGCACCAGGGAAAGGCAGTCGGAGGAAATATCCAAGTGCCTAAAATTCTTCTCAACCGCCCACAAAATCACATATCTCAGACCCAAAGTCTCAGCCTGGAGAGGAGTCTCAGCCCGAAACTTAAAAGCAAAGGATCCAAGCCGAATCCCATCAGGATTATATGCAATCCAACCCACAGAAGCACAAAGAGACGGAAACCAGCTAGCATCCATCTTAACACGAACAGCCGCACATGCATCCATACCTTTAACAAGGAATAAAGGGAAGGAGTCCCTAAGATCGTCACCCTCCTCAACCAAAGGTTTATGACAATCATGGACCGACTCCAAAGCCGACTCGGCTAAAGAAACCACATGTTGCTGTATATTGAAAAAAGCACACGGAGACACCGCAAAACCTTGGAAAATAACACAGTTTCTCATTACCCAGATACTCCAAACAATGGACTCTTAACAAGTTTCTTACAAATATTCTCTCCCACAATTCTCCTATATCTTCATATATTATACTTTTTGCATCATACTGTTAAAAGGATTCATTCAGATTTACGGAGTATAGTTCAACCCTTATTTAATTTGGTTATTTTCTTATTATTTCAATGTGTATCTTCTTACATATAGATAAACTCAACAAATTGCCTTCATATTTTTTCTTTTAAAAAATTTATTATGGTTTATATTTATATCTTTGATCCATTTTTAATAATTCGTATAAGATAGGTTTATGATCCTAAAATTTTAACCCGACTAAAGGATACCTTTATTTAATTGCTCGCAAATAGACTTGGTAGTGACCCGATTCGATAAGACTTACCCAAGAACCGAAAATGAGCATGATCCGATTGACCCAAATGAGCGAATTAATGCAAAATCATGACCCAAAATGATCCGGTCCAAAGTGACCCAACCTGAAAATGTCCCGATAATTTGTTGACCCAAAACTAATTCGATCCAAAATGAGTCGATCCATATAACCTAAAACAGGTATACTCACAAACAGATTAATAACCAATCAATATATGTGGTGGGTAATTATAACAACACCATGAGATTATAATGATATTTAATTACAAAAGTATGTTAAATTACATGTGTTTTATTAGATAAGAAAAAAAATGGTTTAATCGGTCAAAAAGAATATCAATGTGATTATCAAAGTTATCGGTGAATCATGCTGAGTATATGATTGTTTCTGCGAAATCACATTCTTTTATGATATTCATATTTTTCTTCTTAAATTTCGCAAGAATATTTAAATTTAACATTCTAAATTAAAATACTATAACATTGTTAATATGACAGATTATAAATTCTGGGACAAATATATGAGACATGACTCATACGGGAAATAAATAGTATGTGATAAGGGTTTAAACATATTTTCAGGTGACAATTTTAACTTGAAAAGAAAAATAAGCAGGGTCATTCTAATTTCTATTAAATAGATAAATTATGGGTGATGTTAAATACAAAATTAAATTATGCATTATTCATTGTAATTAATTTAAATATTAAGGATTTATTTACTCTCCGTAAATACAGCCATTAGGCCCTTAGGGCTATATTTATCATTTCCCATAAATTATTATAGGAAAAATAATTAAAGGAAAGGTCGGAAAATAGATATTAGGTCGATTATTAATATTATCCAAGTTGTGACTAACTAAAGAGAATCATTTGTTATAGGGTGTAGTAGTTGACACAAATAAGACTATACACGCAGATGTATATGAGAATTGTACATCTAATACAGATCTAACTGAGCTTATATGCATTTTTTTTTTGTTCAACGGAGCACGCACTTAGTCGCATTACAATAGGGGAGGGCGGATTCGATCCATGGACTTATTGTCCACAATACCTCCGTCTTTACCACTAGACTAAGACATTTTCGGTTATATGCAATTTTTTTGAGCTTTTAAAAATTTCGACTTACATTTTAATTTTTTAGGTGTTAAACCTAAAATATGTATTATTTTTTAGTTTCAATATAATATTTTGAGTTATCTTTTTTTATTTATAAAAGCGTTCATATTCTTTCCAAAAAAGTTTGTAAAATGTGCATACGTATAAGCTCAAGTCATTTGCTATAAGTCTATACAACTACAAATTTATACTACCAGATCTATACAATTGGTTATATATTCCACTAATTGAGTAGTTAAACACTATAAAATACTCAAATTTTATTTATTGAGCACATATCTCACATGTAATATAAGTCATTATTATACAATGTAGAACTTAGGCCCTGTTCTTTCTGGCTTATTTTCAGCCCGTTTCAGTTCAACTCAGCTCTATTCAGTTCAGTTCAGTTCAGCTCAGCTCAGCTTCATTCAGTTCAGTTTAGTTTTGTTTAGTTTAGTTCAGTTCAGTTCAGCTCAGCTTCGTTCAATTCATTTCAGTTCAGTTCAGCTCAACTTTATTAAGTACATCACACATTATTATTATTATTATTATTATTATTATTATTATTATTATTATTATTATTATTATTATTATTATTATTATTATTATTATTATTATTATTATTATTATTGTTATTATTAATTAATTAATTAATAATTATTATTATGATTATTTTTGTTGTTTTTGTTATTGTTTTTTTTTTATTTCTTCTTATTATTTTTATTAATAAATAATAATAATAATAATAATAATAATAATAATAACAACAATAATAAGAATAATAATAATAATAATAATAATAATTATTATTATTATTATTAAACATGAGAGTAGAGAAAATGTAATTGAGAAGTAAAATTTGATAACATTCAAATAATAATATTTGTTAACACAATCGTAATTCATAATGTAACATCCCGCATTTTCGTAAACAATATTTAAAGGTTTTAAGTTCAAGCTCGAGAAATAATTTATATTTCGTAAATTTTGGGATTTCATTTAAATAACTGATGAATTTATGTGAGAGTACTTTTAAAGGATTTAAATAAGATTTCATTTAATTGCGTAATTTGCGTCTTAGCCATTTAATTTCATATTTCAGAAATATTTATATCGTCTTAAGTTTATAGTTACCTTAAGTCGTTGTTTTTAGCTTAAACCGTCTTAAAACTTGTCTTATGGGCCTAACTTGTTAATGGACCCATTTTCCCTCTTTTTCCTCACAAAACCCTAACCCCACCATCTTCTAACTCACTCCTTCATTTCAATTTTCAGATTTTGCAAACAACAACAAACACCATTTTTATAAATTTCTCCTTCAATCTTAAAATGCTCATAGAATCTTCGTTTCTTATCCGATTGAGACGATTTTCGCGGCCACGGATTCCTTGTCTCGAGCCCGTCGTTTTAAGGTAATCAATCTTGCATTTTATGACAGTTGAAATTTTGGCCTGTTTGAGTTAATTCGAAATTCGTGATAGTTGTGATGTTTTGTTGTTTTAGGCGGTGTTTGTGTTAGCCCGGAAGAGGACTTGATGATTATTGAACAAGATTTTGAAGGTTTCGCTAAGTAAAGGTGACGATAATGAGATAACTCGGCCTTTATGTGTATATTAGCAAGTTTGTTGTGTTCTTGTGTTTAGTTTCTGATTTTGTTGAAATATAATGCTTAAAGGACTTAGTAACATGTTTAGGAATGTGTTATTGTGTTGAATTCAAGCTTGTTGATGTTCTTAAGATCATATGTTGTTTTTCTGAAATTTGCACATTTTGCGACGGATACTCTATATAATCATTTGAGGATTGTTATGGGATTTGTATGCTGTTAGGATAGTGATATTTGATGTTTATAACGTTGGGTAAATCATACTTGTAGTGTTTATTGAAGTTTATAGGTCGATTAGTGAAGTTTGAAAAGGATTGGAAAAGTGCGATTTTCGTTACAGACTCTCTGAGCCGGTCGACCGACTGGGAGTGCGTTTGCGTGTTTTTCGTATTTTTGAGAAATTGGCCTTGGACTGCCAGCCGGCCGACCGGCTGCCTGCCGACCGGCTGGTAGCCCTTTGTGTCATGCGTGTTTTTGCGAAAACTATAGGTAGATGGGAGCCCAGCCGGCAGACCGGCCGCCTGCCAGCCGGCTGGGAGTACAATTGGGATTGGGTTGCGATTTTAGTAAAGGCTAGGGAATGGGGTTCCCAGCCGGCCGACCGGCTGGGAGTCCTTGTGATGTTTTGAGCAAAAGAGAAAGGGAAGGCTGAGAAGGTCACCAGCCGGCCGACCGGCTGCCTGCCGACCGGCTGGGGACCCCTGTAAGCTATTTTGAAATTGTAATTCATTCGTAACTTTCAAACGGTTAATCGGTTTTGATTGAAACTTGTTTTGTATACCCGTGGTATGTTTATGAGGTCCCCGGAGGACGGGCAACATTATATTGGGTTCGGGAATGGAGTAAGTATAGAGACCCCCCGGTCGGGTAACCGAAAGGGAAACCGGCTCTCCCTCAACTTAGTTCCCGGGGTCAATTAAGTGTTGATTAGAAGTTAAGAAAAGTAGAACTATAGATTAGTTCATAGACTTTGGTTGATATTGTATTGATGCGTATTAAGTTATGCCTTAAGCTGGCCTCTGAACTTAATACGTGAGTTGTTTGTCATATATGGGGATATGCCGTAAGCTGGCCTCTGAGCCCTATATGTGTATGTTTGTCGTGTCTGGGACATGCCTTAAGCTGGCCTCTGAGTCCAGACATGTTTGATAGTGATCGCGTTGGAACATGCCTTAAGTTGGCCTCTGAGCCTGACGAGTAGAGCAGCTGCACAACGGGGTAGCTAAGGAACTGACACCTTGCCCGGAGTGCAAATGTTTGGTGCTAGAACATGCCTTAAGCTGGCCTCTGAGTTTAGTACCTTGTGATGTGGTGAAGGGACATGCCTTAAGCTGGCCTCTGAGTCCTTTACTTTTGGATGCTAGTCTATGCCTTAAGTTGGCCGCTGAGTCTAGTGTCTTGCTGATTGGCAGGTCCATGCCTTAAGTTGGCCTCTGAGTCCTTGCTTGCTGAATGTTTTGGTGTTTAGGTTATCTATTAAGTTGACCGCTGAACCTTTACACTTGCTGAATGTTTTGGTATTAGGTTATGTCTTAAGTTGACCGCTGAACCTTTTACTTGCTGATTTTATCTGCTTGCCTTGAGTTGGTATGTGTCAGATATAGATATTGATAATGATGAGTATATGATTGTTTGTTAAGTTGTGGTTTGATCATCCAAGGCATTGGATGACTCTTAGTTCGGTTTCATAAATAGTTGGATTGAAAGATCCCCCGACTGGGTAACCAGTAGGGAAACCGGCTCTCCTTCCTAACAGTTTATGAAGTTGGTTGAGAGCCGGCATTAGAGTTTGCATGATAGTATGAGAACAGTTGATGAGATGTTTATGCTTCACATGTTTATATATGTTGGAGTATTCTGTATTACTTTATGTGTTACGTGTTGTCACAAAAGGTGGCTAGGAGAACTCTAGTCACTCCCCACTGATTGTGGCGTACATGTTTTCATGTATGTAGGTACATGCAGGTTGGAGCAGGGTTACGAGAGGGCTAGCGAGTGATGATCCTGTTGTCATCATATAACTTACCTTTATATATCGCCTAGCTAGACTCTTAGACTTTTGATACAGTTGTTTTGGTGCCTGTAGGGATGTTCCATCCTAGGCTGTTGTACATAATTGTTTTTGATACTTAGAACTGTTACTTATCTATTTTGTTTTGTTTCAGTTTCCGTTTCAGTTTAAGACTTCTCACATGTTGTTTACTTTAAAAAGTTTAAATTCCGCTGCATTTTTAGTACTTTTTGTATGTTTATATTTTCGCTTTCGCGAGGGGTTTTACACATAATCATGAAAATATAGATATCATTAACAAAGACATCATCTATGTTGCTTCGTTATTGACTTCCGTATCATCTTGATGTATGTGCTTCATTTTCGAGGTCATTATGGACACCAATATCACACCCTATTTTTTTTTTGCAATTTCTTTTCGAACTTTGTCCATGAATTTATTCCGTTATTTATCATCCATGTTTGAATTTGTTATTCCTTGAATACTTTGATGTTGTATAAGTGGAATACCAAGTTTATGCATCCGAATGCAATTATGAAGTGTAAAAGCGGATACGATAATTGACATTTGATATTTCGTTGTCATTTGTGGCATGTTTTTTAACACCTTCCACCTTCTGTATGTTCAGCTAACCAAACGCCATTTTAACTGTCATCCTCAAAGATGAATGTCGATAATTACAATGTTCAAATATTCCGCTAGGAGATGCATGCTTATATTCAAGCACATAGTTTCTCACGTTTGGATAGCTAATAGGAGACAAATACTCAAGTGTATTTGGCTATCCTGAATCGACCAAATAATATTTACCTACAAACATTTATATATAAAAATAATTAATGATTAGACGTAAAATGTTTAGATAATAAAAAAAATGAAATACATGCCACATTTACCACATTTAGACGTAAAATGTTTAGATAATAACAAAAATAATTAATGTTTAGACATAAAATATTCAAATGTTTCTTTTGTTAATTTTAAAACACGAGAAAAGAAAAAAAACAAAGTCCATTAGAGTTGACTACAAAAAAACCTAAAAATTAAAATTTTTTAATATAATTGTTTTTTTAAAAATCGCAAATTTGTATTAATCAAACATTTTTTTATATTATTATTATAAAACTTAAGTTATTTCTATTAATTTCAGCTTCATTTAGCTCAGTCCAGTTCAGCTCGATTAAATTCAGTTCAGTTCAGTCCAGCTCAACTCGATTCAGTTCAGCTCAGCTCAGTTGAGTTCAGTTCAGCTCAGCTCAGCCCCATTCAGTTCAGCTCAGCTCAGTTCAGTTCAGTTCAGTTCAGCTCAACTCAACCCCATTTAGTTCAGCTCAATTCAGTTCAGCTCTAAAAAGCAAGAAAGAACAGGGCCTTAATTTTATATATTATTTATATATGCTCGTGCAATTTTGCACATGTTCTAAACTAGTTAATTTATAAAAATTCACACGAGGATTTACATTTAATTCAAATCAAACATTTCAAAATATAGTAAGTGTTGCTTGCGACGGGTCACCATTTGTGACGAATATTTTGTGAGATAAAATGGATATAAAATGAGTTAGTTGAGAAAGGGGACCACATGAATAGTGTTGAAAAGAGAGAAAAAGTGGGTATTTTGTGAGAGTAAACGGTATCCGTCACAAGCTTGCGACGGATAGTGCCGTTGCAAGTAAGAATTTGTGTTCAAAATATAGTGACTAACAATCACGATAATTATGAGTTACTATTGACAAACCATGCCCTATAAATCCAAAATTTCAAAATATTAATGGCCATGATGATAAATTAACTTAAGCAAGATAGAATGATTTTAAATAAAAAGGAAATAAATGGGGATAATTTGATTAACAACGTAAATATTCTAAAATTTAAAAAAATCTCAGAAAAATTGATTAGTACTGTAAATATACTAAAAATTTAAAAAATCTTAGTAAATTTGATGAAAATCGTAAATATAATAAAATAAAATAGAAATTTCAGAATATTTGATTAAAACTGTAAATATAGTAAAATTAAAAAAAATCACTAAAAATTTGATTTGTTAAATGGTTAATATACTTCAGCAAAATAATTTCCATAATATTTGATCCGGTAAACCGTACTTTTAATAAACTAAAAAGAAAATCTCAGAAATTTTGATTTGCTAACCCGTATTTAGAATTAAACTAGTGTAATACCCGTGAAAAATCACGGGATTGCGTACACTTATTACTTGCAAAGATGACATATATACATTTTACTTATTATATAGCAATAAAAAAGAAATAATATAATATCATTGTATATATTAAAATATATATACGGAAATTATAACATTCAAGCTTGAGAACCTTAAGTTATGTAAGTACACATGATAATGTTAATAAGATTAACAAATTTAAGACATGTTTAAAATGAAACAATTAAGTCATAGATAAAAAATGAAATCATAACATACAAATGTAAGTAATTTAAGCTATTTAAATTATAAAAAAACCCAAATTAAGATAATTAAGTTTTATATATTACAGAAAATGAAACTGATATAAAAATCGATTCTGACAAATCTTTTCATAATAAATTTGTAAATAAAACAATAAAACAAAATAAACGATTATTGATCGTCCTTAGAGGTCCGATATAATGATAACAACCCAACAAATTGAAGACGGAGCCATTTTACAATGGTTATAGAAATTTAAAGACGGAGCCCAAAGGCCCAATACTATTATACAATGATTTTATCTGTTTGAGCCTAGACATTTTACATATATTCAAGATGTAGCCCAAAGACCCAATAATAGCAATAACCATTAAAACATCATCAAAATCTAAATTGAACTTCTCCACCTACAATCCTCTGTGAAAGGACAAACTCACGTCGCAACAAAATTCCAAAGTAAACTCCTCTACCTACAACTCCTTGTAAAACGCTAAGAGGCGGACCTCTGTTGTCCCGCGCGCGGGGCCAGGCCCCCCCTGAGTTTTGGGCCGGTCTTAAATGATTACCAAATTTTCTCATAAATTACTCAATAAATGAAAAGTTGGGCCAATAAGTGAAGAGTTGGGACTCCCTGCCTATCCATTCAAACCGTACCAATTATCAAAGTAAATAGAACTAATTTAAGTGGCCTGGAACCCAACATGACTGACCCAAAAATTAATTTAGTTTTAATCGATTGTATTATTTGTGCCGCCATGAAGTAAATACTATGATATACGAGTACAAAAGTAGTTTATAAGTATTTTATTTCTCTGAATTTGTCATAATTATAAAAATGTTACACTCAACCTAACCCCTTTTACAATTTTCATAGTAGATAAACTGTATTGATTGTAATTAAAATGGAATAATGAGTAACGACTATAAGAATACTTTTACAATAAAATACTTCTTCATCAGTGTGAATTTTAATTTATATCATTTTTGTTGTTTCGATTATTTTGATGGAATATAAAATTTGATATTATGCTATTTATTTGGTTTAATGTTTTGTTTTTTTTCTATTGGTATTATATACTTGTAGTTTATTAGATAGTTTCTAATTTTATTTTGGTATTTTTAAGTTTCGTCCTTTATATATTTTTATTAATTAAAAATATCAAATTTGATCTAAATTTAATTATATGCAATCATTTGTGCAAATAGTTTACTACTCCATACGTATTGGTACAAAGTAAAAATCTTTTAATTTTAAGCCAATTATTGACGATATAAGCCCTGGTTTTAGACTGAAAGCGTCCGAATTGAATTTAATGGAGTTAAATTGTTCAATATTTAGAACTTTAGGCTTAATCTATACAATATTATTAAAAGGGTGATCTAAAATGCCACGTAGACAATGCCACCTAGTATTTAAATAAAGTCACGTCACTTATTAAACATGACATGAAGCCACGTCATTATTGCTTATTTAAAAAAACAGTAAATGTAAATAGCATAACAAACATTAAATGAGCTTTTGAATTTCTAGATAAATTAAATAACAATTAAAAATCAAAATTTCTAATAGATATAAAATATCGATGTTTACTGTTAAAATATTTTATGCAACAAATGAATACCATATAATTATACTTTTTCTGCCATTTATAAAAATACAAATATTTATAAAACTATATTAAAAGGCTACCTACAAAATGTCACCTAAATGTCATGCGTTAAATCCACGCCAGCTTTCAAAAAGTCACGTAAATGTCACTCGAGACAAATAATTTCACGTCAATTCCACATGTGAATAATTGGCCCAAGTCAATGACACATATGACTAATAATAATAATAATAATAATTAATAATTATTAATAATAATAATAATAATCAATAATACTAATTACAATAATAATGCCACATTCAATTTATTTTATTATGGCTTGTCTTCTTCTCCACTCATTCTAAGGGGCCGTTTGGTTCAAACAATTGGAATGGTATGGAATGGATTCTAATACCAAGGAGGTATGGAGTTAGAATGTCATACTTATTAATGCTTGTTTGGTTTGATCTCGTAATGGTTTGTAAATGTCATTCTTATTGTTCGGTTTACATTTGGAATGGATTTCAAATTATTTCATTTTTTCATCATTGATAACTGCAATTATATTATTCTGAATTAAAATTAACAACAACAAAGCCAAAATTCAAATTAATCCATAAAAATCAAATGATTAATGTTCATATAATACGACAATAGCAAAATTATTCTAAGACCGAAAAAATCCACATCAAATATTTTACTAAAAAATTCCACATAAAATGTTTTATGAAAAAAAATCCACATAAAATGTTTTATGAAAAATACACAATTTTTTTATGAAAAAAATCCACATAAATGTTTTATGAAAAAAAATCCACATAAAATGTTATACGAAAAAAATCCGCATAGAATGTTTTATGAAAAAAATCCACATAAAATGTTTTATGAAAAATACGCAACTTTTTTTATGACAAAAATCCGCATAAAATGTTTTATGAAAAAAATACATATAAAATGTTTTACGAAAAAATCCACATAAAATGTTTTATGAAAAGAATACATATAACATGTTTTATGAAAAATATGCAACTTTTTTTTATGACAAAAATGCGCATAAAATGTTTTATGAAAAAAAATCCACATAAAATGTTTTACGAAAAAATCCACATGAAATGTTTTATGAAAAAACTACACATAACATGTTTTCTGAAAAATACGCAACTTTTTTATGAAAAAAATCCATATATAATATTTTATGAAAAAAATCTACATAAAATGTTTTATGAAAAATACGTAATTTTTTTATTAAAAAAATCCGCATATAATTTTTTTATGAAAAAAATTCACACAAAATGTTTTATAGAAAATACGTAACTCGGGATGGGGTGGAATGGAGTTAGAATCCTGGGTTGAGACATGGGTATGGGATTCCAATAGATTGGAATAGATTTAGAACCCGTTAGACTATCAAACTCCATTCCAAAAAGCTCCAACCAAACACTTGAATGGATGAAATCCATTCCAATCCATTTCAAATGTCCCAACTAAACACCCCCTAAGTTTTCCTTAAATTTTTTATTTTATATATTTCATTTCTTCAAATGAAATTACATATGTTATATGTAGATTGATATATTGTTGGGACTTTTTTTTTTTTGATGATTTTCACATCTATTTATAAATACTATTAAAAGGGTAAAACTTAAATACCATATAGACAATGTCACTTCAATCCCGCCTTACATACTATTAATGTGACATGACAAATTAGTATGACATGGATTATATATTATTTGATATAATTATTCAAAAAAAATATTTAATGACTGCTAAAACTCCTTATAAAAATGTTATTGCACATTTTGTAATAACATACAAATAAAGAAAATTAAAGGACGTCAATAATCTTAACTTAAATATTTATATATACATTAACTATTTGATGAGTTAAGAAATCCCCAAAAAAATGTAACTTACAAAAAAATCACATCAACATTTAACAATTTAGAAAAAAATAATTAAAAATAAAAGTGAAAATAAAAATGAAAACAAAGTTTCTTAGTCTGTTTCACGAAGAGGAGTCTGTTTCTTCTTTGTTGGGCTTTTATTAAGCTTCAGTCTGTAAAAACGTTGTTTTTTCTTTAGTTTCTTAGTTGGGCTGAGTTGTTAGGGTACTTGTTGGTAAACTATTACTCTGATAGTTTATCATCGAGTACTGCACCAGTTTTTCAACACCGCATTTTCACATGGGGTGTTTTTCTGGTCTTTTTTTTTTTCCTTTTTTAAGGTTTTTTTGAAGGGGGCTACTCTGGTCTCCTTTGTAGTTTGGTTCAGGGTCTTGTATCTTCAATTAATTATGATATATGAGAAAGATCCTTTGCTTTTCTGCAAAAAAAAAAAATGAAAACAAGGTACTACTTAATATGTTAATTATTCATATCATTATAATATCTATCTATTCAATACTATTAAAAGGTTAGCCTGAGCATCTTTCATATGTTATATGTCGATGAGAAAAAGACTCACAAATGCACAACATATTGCATATTAATATATTATCGTAAATTTCAAGCAATTGAAAATATGAAAGGTATTACTCAATGAATCTCTAAAAAAATTCTCATTTATTCTCAACTTAATTAACATGAGTAGTAATTAAGTAACTAAATTAAATTATTTACTTAATTTTATACTACTTACTTTAGGAGTTACAAGCCCTTTTATCTTTTCTCATATCAATGTTATCATTTAATTGCTCATCTAATCTCATATATATGAGAACTAAAATTTCATTCTCATCAAATTTATTTAATTTGTTAATTTTTTTAATTGAAATCTATTTTTTTTTGTTATTTTTCAGGTTATCCGTGCCTAAAATTAGAAGATTGGAAAGAATAATCTATTTTGTTATTTATTCATCATCATCTATTGATTAATTTTAATTTATTTTTCATATGTTTTTCTCCCTTTGTTTTTTATTTGGTTAATTTACTCTTTTGATTTTACTTTGTACTTTCATTTGTAACCATATCTTCTTCTTAAATGATGTTTCGCTATTTTACTTCCTTGTCTTTTAGGTTTTGATTGGTCGACGTCCATAGAACAAAGCTAAATACAAGATTAAAGTATAAATCTGATAATATTTTTTTAATTACATTTTTATATAGTCGTTTTCGTTATTTTCTATATTAAGCTAAACATTTACTCGTAGCTTGAATCTTTTAAATTGTGTTTACTTTAATTATTCTTTTGATCTCCATTGTGTTAGAAGAAAAATATTTATTAGTTTTCAAGAGAATGAGATCTCATCATCCTTATTAATAAATCAATTTAGAAAAATGCCATATATTAAATATAATTTTAGTTTTTAATTTGAATTAATAGGATCTTAGTAAATTGATTATTTTTAATTATTCTGTTTTGTAAAAAAACACTATATAATATAGTTAAAAGACTTCTTAAAACATCTAATTTTTTCCACATGTCATTTTCATATTGGTTGATATTAAGGGTACATCAAACTTATTTATTAAAATTCTCCTTAAGATTTACTAATATTTTTTTTGATGGAAACCATAATACCGATCATGATTTATGATGTGTGCATTTTATATAGACCTTTTAGGCCGTATTAGCACGCATTTCCATGCTTATTCCTGTGTGTTTTACTACAAATATCCCCCGAATAGTCTACTTTGGTTTGTCTTGTGCTAATTGCATAAATGAGCCGGAGAAGATCATAATCAAGCCTAAAACATGTCCTTATGCATGCATTTAGGAGAAGAGTTGAGTCGGAGCTTGTTTCTACCGTTTTGAGATGCGCATAGAAGCAATGAAAGTCTATCAAGCAAAGGAAGAGCTTCAATTTGCTAGTGCCTACTTTGGAGAGCCATATCTCGAGTTCTACAATAGATAATCAGGTGATTCCAATTGGAGATGAAAAGCTTATCCTCTTAGCTTTCCAACGCAACCAAGAATGCTTGATTTGAGCGAGTAACGAAGAAAAGACAGTAATTTGAAGTTCAGTGCGCAGTGCAAGAAACATGCGCTGAGAAGTACTCGATCGAAGTGGACTATTCGGGGGACATTTGTAGCAAAATACTACGGAATAAGCATGGAAATGCGTGCTAATATGGCCTAAAAGGTCTATATAAAATGCACACATCACTAGGAACAAAATAACAATTATTTAAAAATAACTCGAAACTACTAGGTAGTTTGAGTACATAAGTTCCTATGGAGACAGCTGCAACCTTTGCTCCATTTCCAACACGAAGGTCAACATCCCCTTTCTCAAGTTTGCGGACGTCCCTTAAACCCTGTAAGTGATTACACAAGTGAGAACCACAACCAGTATCAAATACCCATGTTGCTGAACTTGCATGGTTTATTTCAATCATATGAATAAATGACGGTATACCGGTGGCTGTCACTCGTCCAGCCTTGATATATCCTCGAGGTACTTAGGGCAGTTCCTTTTCCAATGCCCGGACTCGTGGCAATGGTGGCACTCTCCTTCTTTCCCTTTGCTCTTAGTTTTGGCCTTTGAGTTACTGGTCTCACAAGGTCCACTCTTTGGCTTCGGCTGCTTTCTTTTGAACTGAGGCTTCTTAACATTTAAGGGAGCCTTTGCCTTTCCCTTTCCCTTCCAATTAGCTTGTATGACAAGGACGTCCTTCTTAGCACTCCCACTCAAATTGAGATCTTTCTCAGCTTGCACGAGCTGAGAGTGGAGTTCATGAAGACTTTTCTTCATGTCATTCATGTTATAATTCACCCTGAATTGGGTGAACCCATCATGAAGAGAGTGTAAGATTCGGTCTACAATGATTGACTCCTCAATCTTGCAACCGAGAGACTCCAGAACTTCCACATTCTCAATCATCTTGAGGATGTGTGGGCTAACCGCTTGGCCCTTGGACAGTTTAGCTTCGAAGAAGCGGACTGCTGCGTCATATCTCATGATTCTAGGAGCTTGCGAGAATTCATTGGTAAGGGTGGTGAAAATCTTATTCGCACCTTGTGAAATGAAGCGGCGCTGCAAATTGCTTTCCATTGCATAAATAAGTACATTCTTAATCGCACCAGCTTCACGAACGAACTCATCATATGCAGTTCGTTGGGCTCCAATCCTTGCAGTTGGTTCAACCGGTACTGGCTCAACCAAATACTTTAATTTACCGTCAGCAATGGCAGCATTCCGTAATGCTGCCTCCCAATCGGTAAAGTTACTCCCATCATTCTTAAGGCGGGAGTTCTGATTGTAGGAGACGTGGTCCATAAAAGAGCGTAACCACGACTCCCTGGTGAGGGTGACGCTAGGGCCCGGAGTTGCATTTGGATCAGTCATTTTAAAGGCAGATATTAAATAATCTACAAATGAGAAAATAAATAAACATGAGAAATCAATGAATTTAAAATCTTTTTAAACAAAGATATACAACATAATATAATCGATCTCACTCAAAGAATTATATAATGTATCCTAAGACCCAAATCCCGATTTGGTGAGTTAACCCTTTAACTGGTTCTATATTAGAACTCTTAGTCGACAAATTTCTTAAATTTATCTATTAGTCCATAATGATTTCAATAGCTTGATTGAATCATTGTGTTGAGTTCAACTAGGTCACAACACACTACTTACCCGAGGTAGAAGGGGTCCATATGGAGATAACAACAGGTCCTATATGCCCACCGACGAACAAGGGATTCATAGTTGTTTGATCTAGAAAGGCTAAAGTCTCAATTTTATAAAGAGTGAGATCCCATCACTATTTTGAACTCATTTAAGTGAACTATTTGATAAGAGTAGGAATGAGTGGTGAGCCGAAGTCGTATGCTCCCAAAGATAAGTAATAAAGTCCTAATACCTTAACTATATAGCAGAGGTAAGTCGGGTGTCGAATCCGCAGGGAAGACGATGCAACTTATGTGTAAACAAATGCAGACAAAAGGTAACCAAGGGGGGTTTTTTTGAATGATTAAACAACAAGGAAAACAATCAACAAAATGGGTGAAAGACTAAAAACAACAAAGATTTCAGATGATTTAGAAACCCGAGTCAAGGTTTATCCACTACTAGTTAACAATTGATCGTCGACCATTAACCCCTATATATCCCTTGAGTATCCCGTTGTAAGACAAGAGTCTTATATGTTCCGCAGATAATATTACTCAGTTCGAAACGCGAGTCTAAGCAACCTAATCAATGAATAATCTAATCCACGCGTCTAGATTTAATTCATAAACAACATGAATGAATAGAACATACAACGAGAATAACGACCTTTAACACACGCGGTTATTGGTTCGAATTATATATTTATTCCCCCTTTTACCCAACTACTATGAAACGCATACAATTAATTGGATTAAAGGTTGCAACTTTATCTAACGAATTGAACAATTACGGATTCAAACATATAGAATTGCACTAGATCGAAGGATGAAATAATCAATTGGCCAAATCAATTAAACATACAACAATCATAAATTATGAACGGAGAATAAGTAATACTCAAGCATAAAATAGAGGATTAAGACGGTCTCACAATTGATAAACTTGTAGCTTCAAAATACCTTGAATCGAGAAGGAGAATTAGTTCTTCATAGTTTGCATAAGGAATAACAAAATAAGAGTTCTTTTTTTCCCAAAGTAAAAAGTAACTGCCAAACTCTAGTCTCCCCCCTACTTAACCTAATACCAAAAGTCATAAACAAAATAAAGATAAAAAATAAAAATCTCAAAGTCTCGCTGAAAGTTGGAAACAAAAAAATTAGAAACCGATGCTAGCCGACACACGGGCCACATCCGCGACCCGCGGGAAAAATCCGCGACCCGCGGGAGTTTCTGACGCATTTCTTCCTTCTTCGTCTTTCCTTGCTTGAACAACGGGCTTGACCAATGGTTCGCTTCCTTCACCTGATGGGCCAAAAAGGGCAAAACCGTATGCACCCTATCCATGATTAACGAATACTCAAAGCCAAAAGATATCTACACTTCATTGATCCATAATCTCTTCTAAAACTCCCAAAATAATGCCAACAACTCAAAATGGATCTTAATGCAATTATCCTTCTAACAACCCATTTATATCATGTTTATCCAACTAACTCACGCCTCTTAAACCCGTACTAAATACGGCATATCAAACTTCCCCACGCTTAGGCCTTTGCTCGTCCCCGAGCAAAACTCGGAAACAAAGACATAGGTAAGTTCAACAAAGCTCTTCAAACCCAACAAACACGACTCACGCTATCACCAACAAGTTTACTTTGCAAGTACAAAAGTCTACGCCCCTTATTCCTCCTACCTAGACAAGAACAAAAATTTCATGGCCACAACAAAGATCGAGTCACCCAACAAACAACCCAACATGTCTGAACAAAACATAACCCCCATGCCATGAAATTTTTCCTAGACGCCTCTACTCCTTAGCCAACCTACTACCAACAACCGCATCAGCAAGGTGCAACCAACAACAACGCACCGCGGTTCTCCTCACCTTAGCCACTAGTCCTACCCAAAACAACCTTCTTTGGCACCCTTCTTATGACGCCCGCCAAAAATAAAGAGGGAAAAACAGTGTTTTTTTTTTCTTAGATCTCTCATTTTGCCTAGAGCGCCCGCCCTTGCGGGTTTTCACTCTAGCGATGTCCTCACACTAGCTCTCGTGGCACGCATCTCAATTCTTCATTTTACCCGGAGCGCCCTTTCGGGTTTTCACTCCGTCCTCGGCCACTTTTCCCATTTTTTGCCTAGGCGCCCTTTCGGGTTTTCACCTAGCCGGGTATTCCTTTCTTTTTTTTTCTTTTTTCCTTCATTTTTTTCTCTTTTTTTTTCATTTTTTTTCATTTTTTTTTTAGATAAACTTTGTGATAAACTTAAAGAAAATATGTACATTGAGTATAACTCCCTTCCCCACTCTTGAATGACACTTTGTCCTCAAATGTGTGAGAATAAGGCAAAACAAAAAGAAGAAAGGGATTACCTCAAAAGCTCAAGAATGAGAAGGGGAAGTAGCGCCACGTGAGTGTGCCGCACGTGCCGCGTTCCTCTCCAACCGGGCCTCCTTTCGAGCAGCTAGCTCGGCATAGAATTCTGAAGAAGGCTCCGCGTACTCGCCCGGGTATTTCTTCAAGTGAAACTCATTCACACAGCGGCTTACCTCAGCACAAAAACGAGAATTGTCGACGCTCTCTTCCTGCAAATCTTCCATCTGCTCTCTCCACGCACCCCAATTTGCAAAATCTGGTGGACCAGAAGGACCGGTCACCTCAAGAGGAGACGACCTCACTGGTGACGAACGTGGCATAGCTGGCCCGGGATTGACGAGCCCTATATCAGAGCGAAGGAAGAAATGGGCTGGGGTAGGTCCTAAGGGAAGCGGTCGACCTTCTGTGCCCCTAGGTAACCGCAAGTAATATTGATGATCAGTTCCCCGGGTCCATACATAGTCGGCAAATTCAGCTACCCACACAACCATCTCACAACTCTTCATCAACTCTAGACTAACGGAAGTCTCGCCTGCTACGACATCGTCAGGGTCCTCAAGGTGAAAGTGACGAGCAAGGAGAGTAACCATGCCCCCCATCGGAATATTTCCCGAAGCAGCTTTTTGGTGCTTCTCACACCCAGACAGAAAAATCTCCAGCCAATCCGGACGGCTATGACTATCGGGCATCATTGCCCACAAATATGTCAAATCAGTACGGGGAAGATGTGTTGGTTCACCCTTGCATAAGAAGGTAGATGTCAAGACGCGATGAATGTAGCGAAGGGCCGGATGTGGAATATCAGCATTTTTCTCACCCGCCGGTCGGAATCCTGCTCCCCCCGTAATAGCCTTCCAAAAGACCGCTTGTTCTAGTGAGCTTAACTTATGGAACTCCCCGTCCGCCCTCTCATCAATCCCAAAAATCCCCCTCAACTCCTCAAAAGTCAACTCCCTCTCCTCGCCATCAAGATGAAAAGTGATCCGAGGGGGATCATCACCTCTGTGCACGCGCAAAGTGGAGAGAAATTCTAAGGTAAACCTCCGAAAAGTGGGTGCTTGAATGGCACAGAAAGCTCCCAAACCAACCCGACCAAGCAATTCCGGTACCGCATCTCGAATCCCAAGTATGTCAGTGGCAAAGGGGTTGACAAACTTGGTAGACATTATAACTCGGTCAAACAAAATCCGCCACACTTTCTTATGCTCAGTACTCAAATTCTCACACCCCATAAAATCAACAACCGATTTCTTCAATTTCTTGTTACCCATAACCAAAGAATGAACCAAGTATCCTCTTAGGCAAATCCTCAAACACCTTCTAGGCACTACCAAAAGCTCTTTCAATTGCACAATTCAAGTATCCCAATACCCACAAAGCATAAGAATAGAACAAATGCATACAATTGAACTCCTAAAACCTCCAAACCTTCACCAACAACAACAAACTCAACCTAGCCAAGACTCCCAATAACAACCTTAGTAAACTAAAGTTAGGTTTAACAATGAAATAAATTCAAGGCAAACCTAAAATGAAAGTTGAATTAAGAGAGGAACTCACCAACCATTCATAAGTTATTGGTGAAAAATGGAAACACCGTCAATTCCAAAAGCAATACCGTCAATTCCAATAGTAATACCGTCAATTCCAAGAGCAACCAACCCAAGTGTGACTCAAAGAGATGAGAAAGGGGCTGTCGCACGGTGGTGGCTGGCGGCGGCACGGTGGTGGATGTAGTGAGTGTGGAAGTTGGTGTTGGTGGAGAGAAGTGTGGTGGTAGGAAGGGTTATGTGAGGTGTGATGGAAATAAAAGAAAAAAGAGAGGCGGGCGGGTCGCGGGGATATGCGCGGGTCGCGGTTTTCGCTGTTTTTTTTTTTTTTTTTTTTTTTTTTTTTTTTTTTTGTTGTGTCGGTTTCTTTCAGGACGACGGGCGGGTCGCTGGGATTCCCGCGGGTCGCGGGGTAGGCTGGCCGCGGAGAGTTTTTTTTTCTTTTTTCGTTTGTGGAATTGGTGCAGAGTGCTGGGCTGGCCGCGGCAGGGGGCGCGGGTCGCGGGGTAGGCTGGCCGCGGAGAGTTTTTTTTCTTCTCTTTTTTTTTTTTTTTTTTTTTTTTTTATCCCAAGACGGAAGAAAAGCTTCCAACCTACAAAAACACAAAATTAGTAAAGAGAACATTGCACTAAAAAAAACAAACTAAAAACATGAAAAACAACAAAAATAAAAACTCGGGTTGCCTCCCGTGAGCGCTTTTGTTTAAAGTCGTTCGCTCGACTTCGGGATGAGAGTTAGTCTTCATAAGTCGGTTCATAGAGAGTCAAACTCTCCACCGTCTCAACTTGAAACCCCTCGTAATATGGCTTTAAACGTTGACCGTTCACCTTCAAAACTTTGTTGGTGGCCAAACTACGTATCTTAATAGCTCCATGAAATGCCACTTCCGTAACCACATACGGTCCAACCCAACGTGACCTCAACTTACCAGGAAATAGCTTAAAGCGAGATTGAAAAAGGAGTACTTTTTGACCCACTGTGAACTCCTTTCTAGATATCATCTTGTCATGCAATAATCTCGTCTTTTCCTTATAAATAGCCGCATTCTCATACGAGTCATTCCGGATTTCTTCAAGCTCTTGTAGCTCTAACTTCCGATTCTCACTTGCTCCGACCAAACTCGTATTGAAACTCTTCACCGCCCAATAAGCTCGATGCTCGAGCTCCACTGGCAAATGACACGGCTTTCCAAACACTAAACGGTAGGGAGACATACCTATAGGTGTCTTATAAGCAGTACGGTATGCCCATAACGCATCTTCCAAGCGTTGACTCCAATCCTTACGATTGGGATTTACCGTTTTCTCCAAAATAGATTTCACCTCCCTATTCGACACCTCGGCTTGCCCATTGGTCTGTGGGTGATAAGCAGTGGAGACTTTGTGAGTGACATGGTACTTCTTCAGTAAAGCACCAACTATTCTATTGCAAAAATGCGTCCCACGATCACTGATTATGGCCTTTGGGAATCCAAACCTAACAAAGATGAATGACTTGATAAAATCTGCAACCACTTTAGAATCATCAGTCTTAGTGGGTATTGCTTCTACCCACTTCGAAACATAATCGACAGCAAGTAGTATGTAACTAAACCCAAAAGAAATAGGAAATGGTCCCATGAAATCAATCCCCCACACATCAAAAATTTCACAATATATAATGGGGGTTTGAGGCATTTCATTGCGTTGGGATATGTTTCCTACTCTTTGACAGTTGTCACAAGACTTACAAAATCCATGGGCATCTCGAAACAGGTGTGGCCAGTAAAAACCACAATCGAGCACCTTTCTTGCTGTTCTCTTGGACCCAAAGTGACCACCACATGCATGAGAATGACAGAAAGTGAGAATATAAGTCATCTCACTCTCAGAAACACACCGCCTAATAATCTGATCAGAGCAATGCTTCCATAAATATGGATCATCCCACACATAGTGTTTCGCATCACTGCGAATCTTATCTTTCTGCGCTTTAGAAAACCAAGTAGGAAACTTGTTAGAGACCAAATAGTTGACAATATTAGCATACCAAGGCTCCAGAGTGCGTAAAGAAAATAAAGTTTCATCAGGAAAAACTCCCTTTACCACCTCCAAACCTTGGTCATGGTCATCATTTCTTACCAACCGACTCAAGTGGTCTGCAACCACGTTCTCTGCACCTTTCTTGTCTCTCACCTCAATGTCGAACTCACTTAGGAGGAGAATCCAACGGATTAACCTAGGCTTGGCTTCCTTCTTTATCATCAAGTGACGAAGTGCAGCATGATCTGTATAAATAACAACTTTAGTACCAAGCAAGTAAGAACGAAATTTTTCTAAAGCAAACACAACAGCCAACATCTCTTTCTCAGTAGTAGAGTAGTTGCGTTGTGCATCATTAAGAGTCATAGAGGCATAATGAATGACATGAGAAGCTCTTCCATCTTTTTGACCCAAGACCGCTCCAAGAGCATAGTCACTCGCATCACACATGATCTCAAACGGAAGAGACCAATTAGGAGCCTGAATAATTGGAGCAGTGGTAAGACGGGTTTTCAGCTGATCAAATGCCGCCTTGCAATCCTCATCAAACACAAAGTCAACCTCCTTTTGCAGCAATTTGCACAATGGTTGTGCAACCTTGGAAAAATCCTTAATGAACCTTCTGTAAAAACCTGCATGTCCAAGAAAGGAGCGAACTTCGCGCACATTAGTAGGATAGGGTAAAGTCTTGATTGTATCAATTTTCGCTTTATCTACCTCTATCCCCTTACCCGACACAACATGTCCCAAAACTATACCCTGTTCCACCATGAAATGACATTTCTCAGAATTAAGTACAAGGTTAGTTTCAACACAACGCTTCAAAACAAGTGATAAGTGACTCAGACATGCATCAAAAGAGTCACCATGGACAGTAAAGTCATCCATAAATACCTCAATGAAATTCTCCACATACTCAGAGAAAATGCTAACCATACAGCGCTGAAATGTTGCGGGAGCATTACACAACCCAAATGGCATGCGTCGATACGCGAAGGTACCAAAAGGACATGTAAAAGTGGTCTTCTCCTGATCTTCAGGAGCAATGGCTATTTGAAAATAACCTGAATATCCATCCAAAAAGCAGTAATATGCCTTCCCAGCGAGTCTCTCTAACATTTGGTCAATGAAAGGTAGGGGAAAATGATCTTTTCGAGTTACCGTGTTCAGCCTACGGTAATCTATGCACACCCTCCACCCATTCTGGACTCTAGTAGGCACTAAATCCCCATCCTTATTCTCTACAACAGTGACTCCACTCTTCTTAGGGACAACCTGAGTGGGACTAACCCACTTGCTATCAGAAATAGGATAGATCATACCGACTTCGAGAAGTTTCAATACCTCCTTCTTCACGACATCCATCATAGGAGGGTTCAACCGCCGCTGCGGTTGCCTTACCGGTCGTGCCTCGTCTTCCAGTAGAATCCGATGCATACAAGTTGATGGACTTATGCCCTTGATGTCGGCAATAGTCCAACCTATAGCTTGTTTATGCTCCTTCAACACCTCCACCAACCTCTTTTCTTGTTCCTGGGTGAGCTTACTGGAAATAATTGCAGGCAATGTATCTCCCTCACCAAGGAACACATACTTTAAGTGATCTGGAAGTGGTTTCAACTCTACAACTGGTGCCTGCAAAATAGATGGTAGCAAGGTTTCACTAGGCACAGTTAGTGGTAAAGGGGGTGGTTCTGTGTGCACGAAGGACACTCCGGTCAACTCTACAGCTTTCTCCTGCAAGTTAGTAGGCAATGAATCATCAAAATCATCTTCTACTATACCGTTCTCAATCACAACCTGGTACTCATCTGGATTAGCAACATCAAAGGTATCCTGCACTAATGGCTCAAACACATCAATAAGACATAAAGAATGGTCATCTCTGGGGAATTTCATAGAATCGAAAATATTAAATTCCACCACTTGACCATCAAACTCCATAGTGAGAGAACCGCTAAAAACATCAATGTTAGTTTTTGCAGTTTTCATAAATGGTCGTCCTAACAAAATAGGGGAAGCATGTCTATCGTGCTCCATTTCAAGCACATAAAAGTCTGCAGGAAAAATCAATTTATCAACCATAACTAAGACATCTTCAACCATTCCCTTAGGATAAACATTAGACCGATCCGCTAGTTGAATGACAACATTTGTTTTACTCATTGGTCCAAGTTTCAGAGACTGATAGACAGAATAGGGGATCACATTAATCGAAGCACCTAAATCTAGCATAGCATTATGAATTTTGGTGTCTCCTATAGTACAAGGTATTGTGAACACTCCCGGATCTCCACATTTAGTGGGCAATTTTTGTTGAAACATAGCTGAGACATGTTCATTTACCTTCACCTTCTTGACTCCCTTAAGTCTATTATTCCTCTTAATAGTACAAAGTTCCTTTAAAAACTTTGCATACCGAGGGACACTTTTAAGCAACTCTAGAAGGGGAATATTTACCTCACATTTACGAAAGGTTTCGTAAACATCATTGTCATGCTCCTTCCTGCGAGTATCCTTCAATGCTTCAGGGAAAGGTGGAGTGGGCTCATAGATCTGGACTGGTGGGTCTGTGACAGTTGAACTAGGCACCGCTTCATTCTCTTTAATCACTTGTGAACTCCCATCATCAATCACTATCTCTTCTTCCTCTTGAATGACAGCTGCTTTGGATTTAGCTTTTGGTTTCTCTACTTCCTCTAATTGCCTTCCATTTCTCAAGGATACTGCACTCACATTCTTTCTCGGATTCTCTACCGTTTGAGATGGTAGAGCTCCTGATTGTTTAGCTTCCAACCGGTTGACTGCAGTAGCCAATTGACTCACTTGATTCTCAAGATTCTTAAAGTTTTGCTTGTTGTCTGCTCTATCTTGAGTGACACTAAGAGTAAGAGCACGAATCATATCCTCCGTGGACATTGATGAACTCGGTGGTGCTTGTGGAGCTGCTTGTTGTGGCACTTGTTGAGTAAATTGTTGCCCTTGTGGGCGCTGAAGAAACTGACCTCTAGGAGGGGCAGATGATGGACCAGCTTGGGAATTTCCCCAACGAAAGTTAGGATGAGCTTTCCATCCTTCATTGTAGGTCTTGGAATAAGGATCCCATTTTCTATTGTTGGTAGTACTCTCCCAAACACCGTTCACCTCTTCAACACCACCTTCTTGCATTTGAGGGCATAATTCGCTAGGATGACCCTCAATAGCGCATATGCCACAAACAGTAGCCATCTGTCTCCCAGATAACATATCACGGAGAGTGGAAACAATATTATCAACTTTTTCCTCCAATCCAGGACTAACACCCATAGCACTCACTCCTCTTCGTGATGGTTTCCTCTCAAATTGTCTAGAGGTCTCAGCTAGCTCTGTGATAACCTCCCAAGCCTCATCTGGATTCTTGTTGGCAATATTTCCCCCACAAGCAGAGTGAATCATACGACGATCATCTAGATTCAGGCCTCCACAAAAATACATGATAAGATCCTGGTCAGAGTATCCATGGTAAGGACAACTAGCACAAAGTTTCTTAAATTTCTCAAGAAACTCATACATAGTTTCTCCATCTTGTTGTTCAACATTACTGATGGCTCTTTTCAAGTGAGAGGATCGAGAAGGAGGAAAGTATTTCTCCAAGAATGCCTTCTTCATACCTACCCAAGTAGTGATACTCCCCGGTGGTAGATAGTTTAACCAATCTCTTGCATTGTCCTTCAAGGAGAAAGGAAATGCCCTCAATTTCAATTGTTCTTCCGTGACATTGGCGGGCTTCATACCGGTGCAAACAATATGAAAATCCGAAAGATGCTTGTTCGGATCCTCAATACTCATTCCACTGAAACTGGGTAATTGATGTATCAAACCCGATTTCAGTTCAAAAGTGACTCCATCGTTCAATGCTGGAAAAGTGATGCACAATGGTTGAACGTCAAGGTTTGGAGCTGTAAGCTCCCTTAAGGTTCGAGTCTCTCTAGCCATATTGTCAGTAGTAGTAGAGATTTCCGAACTGTCTGAATTAGAGTGTATATCCTTCTCAGAATCTGGGTGCTCAAAAGCAACTAGCAAACCTTCTCCGACTTGTCTTAACCTGAAAAAGGTACGTTCAATCTCTGAGTCGTAAGGCTCGAGCGGTTGGTCAGAAGAACGAGTATTAGGCATAAACTAAAACAATAAAATAAAAGTCTACACTAAAGAAACACAAAAATTAACTATTGCCTTCCCCGGCAACGACGCCAAAATTTGGTGAGCCGAAGTCGTATGCTCCCAAAGATAAGTAATAAAGTCCTAATACCTTAACTATATAGCAGAGGTAAGTCGGGTGTCGAATCCGCAGGGAAGACGATGCAACTTATGTGTAAACAAATGCAGACAAAAGGTAACCAAGGGGGTTTTTTTTGAATGATCACTACTACAAATATAGGTTTAGGAGACGGGGCTAATGGAACGAATTTTTGCGGAACCGTGCTAATGTGTCACTAAAGATGCGCGGGATTTTTTAAATAAGAAATACAAGACGGTTCCCATTATAACCCGTCTTTATTTGTTGTAAATAAACTAAAGAGAACGGTTAAAATACTTAACCGTGCTCTTATGTTATCATTTGGAAATCTAAGAGAACGGTTCTCTAGGAAACCGTTCTCTTTGCCTTGAGAGAAACTAAAAGAGCACGGTTGCCTTGAGAACCGTCCTCTTTGCTTTTCATAACAATTTTTCATTATAACTAAAAGAGAACGGTTGCCCTGAGAACCGTTCTCTTTGCTTCTAAAAGAAGACGGTTGCCTTTTGAACCGTTCTCTTTGCTCTTCATAAAAATTAAACATAATAACTAAAAGAGAACGGTTGCCTTGTGAACCGTTCTCTTTGCTCTTCATAAAAATTAAACTTAATAACTAAAAGAGAACGGTTGCCTTTAGAACCGTTCTCTTTGCTTCTAAAAGAAGACGGTTGCCTTGTGAACCGTTCTCTTTTCTCTTCATAAAAATTAAACATAACGTGTAACACACAGTAACTGCTGCAGCCTTCGAAAACCTTTGAAATTCTGCGAATTCAAAGTCTGCGTATTTTCCACATAGTTTCTTCGTCCGCCATAGTTTCTTGCTATCAATCTTGCTATCAATCGTCCGCCATAGTTTCTTGCTATCAATCTTGCTATCAATCGTCCGCCATAGTTTCTTCTTCACCAAGCAACTGAACCATAATCGTACGCCCTCTTTCTCCTTTACTCTTGTTTGAATTACCAATTTTTTCTTGATTTTATTTGGGTTATTATGTTTTATGAATGTTTATGTGGTTTTGATTTTGAATAATATATGATGTATAATTTGTGGTTTTCATGTTGAATATATGGTTTGTATGTGATTTGGATGAGGAATATGATGTATATTGTGGGTTAATGTATATGATGAAGGTTTTGATGTTGAATATATGGTTTGTATGTTTTTTCTGAAATTCGTGATGTTTTTTCTGTCCTCATTCAACTGAGTCAAACACCCTTAAATCACTAAGATAGAAAAGGCAGCAGTGGTTAGTTGGGAAGGCTCGGCTGAAATTGCCACCCCTGGTTTCTATCATGGCCAATTCAGTTGTAGGAATGTAGGCAGAGGGAGTAGAAGCAAATAGACTAAAATCGTGAACCAGAGTTCGTTGTTCATACATTGAGTTTGCCCTCTGTACGCTTAATATTAGTGCCAGACTAAAAAGGAATCAGTGCCAATTAACTATTAAGCTGCACACCCATTTAAGCTGCTACGTTCGGCACCCTACTGTCCCTGCCCATTGCTGATATTGCATCTACGTTCGGCACCCTACTGTCCATTTGCTGACAGAGTTGAAATAGCCAACATATTAACATAAAAAAAGGTTATGCAAATCTATCTCACATGATAAATTCTTGGCGTAAAAAGAAATGACAAATAAATGCCAAACGCGCGGTCATCTGAAACCGTGCCTATGAAGAAATTCAGAAAAGCAGAAGATGGAACTATGGTAGTTGTTGCTGAACAATCAGGTTATACATAACCATTGAACCATTTGCCTATAAATTTCTATAATATTACATATAAAAATGTTCGGCACCAACTATCCAGAATATTTCAAATATTTGTACTTGAGAAAATAGAAATCAACATATATCATATAGGCATTAAACAGAAGAGCGGAGAGAAATAGAAGTACACAGAATTGCATGAGCAATATCATCTGCCCGTGTCTCTAGTCTGATCAGCCTACACATTAGTACACAGAATTGCATGAGCATAATGTTATTGGCACTGATTCCTTTTTTCTTGGTTGTTTATTTTTGCTTAGTGGCAGTATGAGACTTCTTGTAATTTGCTCCATTATTGATGTTTTAATATAATTTCTCACATTTTACCGCTTTTCATCAGAAGCATTCCTCATCTACATTTCTTATATGCTTTCCTATCTTGCATGTTCCAGTGACTTGCTTTCCCTGTTGTGACTTGCTTTCCCTGTTCTGACTTGCTATCCCTGTTTTTTTTTGTACAGTTGAACAATGGGCCCGCAAAAACGTAAAAGAAGTCGAAAGAACAACTCTGTTGAGGACGCAAGCGGAAAGAAGGGGATATCTTCTCACAGGGGCCGAACTGTTTTAGATATGGCTGCAAGAGCTATTAAAGAGAAACAACCCATACAACTTGAGTGGGACGAAGAAGATAAATTGCCGACAGGAAAATATGCATCTAAGTTTAGTTCATGGATAGGCGTGACTGTTCGGGGGAATGTTAGTCCCGCACTGGAGAGTTGGGAGGATGTGGATCAACCGACGTTGAACCTTATGCTGAGTGAATTGACGGTATGTTATTTTAACCATGTTCTAAGTTTTTTTTGATTCATGTTCTAAGTTTTATGAATGTGGGTTGTACAGATATATAAACTAACATTATGTGATTTTGGTTGTGTTTGATGAATGTTAGTTTAGCCTTTGAGTTCTTAATGTTCTTATATTGATATATAAACTGATTTTGGTGAAGATTTAAAGAGGAATTGGATGAGAAAGTAAATTTAGGAGTATACATGTTAAGACCGGTTGAATTTTGGGAATTTCATTGTGAATGATTATGTGGTTGGATGGTGAGTATAATATGTTTAACTTATGGGTTAATGTAATTGATGAAGGGCTTTGTTGGATTTGGGTTTTGGGTGTTAACAATTTCGGGAACTTCTATGTCACACGTACTGCTCTACTATGATTCTGTCACTACAACAGCCCCTCCCCATTTCTGCGTTCTATTTCGCTACTGTTTCTGCTAGTGTTCCTGCCCCTGCGCGTCTGTCCGCATTGCTGTTCTTACATTCCTGCTGTGCATTTCTATTTCTGCAACACCCCAGCCCCGTTAATTCCGTTCTGAACAGACCCCAGCCCCGCGTCTTTTCTGCACTACTTCCTACATATACTTCCTGTACCTATACTCAGTTTGCGCGTCTGTCCCTGGCTGCGTCTGCAGCTGGCTGTTGCTGCCCCTAGCTGCTACTGCACTACATTCATCACGAAACAGAACCAAAATCACGAAACAGCAAGCACGAAACAGATAGTAGCGAATACAGTGAGGGGCAGCAACACGCAGTAGAACAATTGATTAATAGATGAACAATTGATTACTAGATGGACTGTGGTACGAAGAACAGTAGCAGAAGGCAGTAGCAGTAAGCAGTCGGTAGGGTAGTGCAAGGAAACCCAGTGACTGCACCAGAGAGTAGGGAAATGCACTGTTAGCCATGTGCAGCAGCAGGTATAGTGGGGGCAGCAACATTTGTTTGTAGTATGCACGGTGGGGTCTGGGGTAAGCATGGTAGCAGTGGCGTGGTACAAGGAGAGCTGCAGTATAGCAGCAGATAGTAGCAGAGAAAGGGAGCTTTTAACATTAGTGGATCTTAGTGTTTCTTCATAGGTATTAATGATTGTGACTGGAGATATATGCTTCTTGAAATAGAAATTGAGCTAATCTGGAGACTTTATTTGTGAATGAATGATCAAGAGAAATAGAATATATTGAAGGGACAGTGCAAGGTGCAAGTTAGATGTTGTCGCTGGTATTGTTCCAAGTACATATCCTTAGAAAATGAACGGTCTGTGGGGGCATATCCATTAGCTTTTAAGATTGTCTCAAAGCCTGTTGTTCCATTGAGAAAATGAATTTCGAGTTGGAAGTATTCTCGATACGTTGCAAGTCTCATTTTTCTTTGATTTTTCTCAAAGCCTGTTGTTACATCAGCAGACTGCCCCACTGCCATTCTATGTTTAGTTCAGAAACTTAGTTATGATCATCATAGAATGCTTAGTAATGATCATCATAGAATGCCTTAAGAACCCAAACTTGTGGTAGCTAGCTAGGGTAAGAATCGGTTTTCCTTAAATAAGTTCTAATCTCTTATTAGAACTAATGAAACTAATATTATAACTATTATAGTATTAGAATTATTATCTTATAATAATTTTAGAGGTTTTGAAGAATTTTTTTTACTAGAACTAATGAAACTAATATTATAACATCCTTAAATAAGTTCTAATCTCTTATTAGAACTAACGAAACTAATATTATAACATCATTCTTTTTTATGGCAATTCAGGGTGCTTTCCATGTCATTGAAGAGCGTCACGATTGGTGTCTCCAAAAGATGGCTGAATTATGGAGAAAATGGAAATGCACTTTGGTTCGTGAGTGGATGTATGATGAGACGGGAGCTATCCAGAAGACACCACCACCCTTGTATAAGCAGATTACACAAGATGATTGGAACAAGTTTCTGGCATCTCACACTAGTGAAAAATTCAAGGTAATATTTCTATTTTTGTAGACACGCAAATTATTTCATGATAATATATATGTATATAGTATCTCGTACTATTTTTCACTCTATATGATTTATGTTATTAGGCGATCAGTGATAAGAACAAGGAGAATGCCTCTAAAAAAAAGGGGAAATACTTTGGCTCACGAGCAGGATATCGAGGGATTCAAGTTAAAGTCGTAAGTTCTATGTATTGGTTTCATTTTTTAGCTAACTTCCAGGTCAAAAGTTGGCATGAATTTTCATGAACTCTCTTCTTTTTTGATAGAAAGAAGATTTAGCTGCCAAGGGAAAACAAGTGGAAAAAGTTGATCGATATTTAACTTGGCTAAGGGCTCACAAGTCAGCGAAAGGGGACATGACTGATTATGATAAGGAAGTTGCTTTGAAAATTGTAAGTTGAACATTTTTGTAATTTAACTCGGTTTAGTTCAGTTGTTTAATTTATTAGTGCTATTTATTCATTTTTTTTGGCTGCTAAAAACTTAATTAATATTGGTGATTTGCAGGAATCCCTTGAAAAGGATGTTGAGGCTGGATTATTTGTGCCCGAAGGACGGGAAGACATACTCGCTAAGGCGATAGGCAAGCCTGAGCATCCGGGCCGTGTGCGAGGAATTCCTAACGGTATTTCCATAACAGAGTATTTTGGGAAGGGACCAAAAAAACCGACAAGAGAAGAGTTGTGCGAGAAGATCAATTACATGCAACACCAAATTGATGACTTGGAAAAGCTGAAATCAGTGATGATGCAGTTTTGGCTAACTGGTGAGAAGCCAAGTACTAAAGTATTAGACGATTTAATGCACGGAGGAGCATCTATGAGTACCGAGGGATCGACAAATTCTGCATCACTACACGTGAGTGAAGAGCCACGCCCAGAGGAGACACCCCGAGAGGAGGATTATCAAACACCCAAGACCAATGTTCTGAAGATTCCTACCATATCACCACGGCAGGTTGTAAAAGGTTTTCATTAAGAAGGATCTGTAAGCTTTGCATTTAAAACACTATCTAGTTCAAAGTCGATGAAAAAAGTTTTAAAACACTAATCTATCTATGCAGGGGTCTCACATGCAATCACTCTCACTAAAAGGAGTGCAATCACTACAAGTGACTGAGGATCCACCCGTGACCAATGTTTTGAAGACTCCTGGCCCAGTAACACAACAGGTATATATATAAGCTTTTCATTAAAGACGCTACTTTATAGTAAATGAAAAAAGTTTGAAATTCTACTATAACTTAAAGTTTCAGGCTTGGAAAGATTGTGAGCTATCACTGCCAAACAAATCATCGAAGATAGTGGCTTCAGGAATGGTATACCTATCAAGTAAGGACGAATTTGTTTCCATTCATGGCAGTGCCCTTCGTGATGGTTTTAGCAAAGTGTCAATCAAGGAAATCTATTCTGGGTCGGAAAATGTTGATTTACCAATGCCTGTTGGTGATATGATAACATTGACTCATGCTAAGGGTTCATTTATTCAGTGGCCGCAAAGTCATATACATAGTCCTGTTGAGAAGGTAACTAAGATTTCTAGCTAGTATATATAATGATATAAGATACACTGAGAGTTATACCATTTATCAACTTATTTATGCCAACTTTTAGATAACCATGAAAAAGAATGATCAAGGAAAAAATAAAGCAGCAGCAGCAAAGAAGTCCAAGCCTCAGAAGTGTTCGCCCTCGATTTCGCCATCTTTCCTTGGAATTGAAGTTAGTCCCAATTTTAAGCAAAAGCAGAGGACCATGGATTTGAAGTTATTAGCAACTGAGGCTCGGGTTTTAAAGGCAAGTGGGACAATGATCAGTGTTCCCATTGACGAACATGTGTTACACAATGAACAAACTTGCTACCTTAGTTATGAGGAGGTTGTTCATTTGTTAGATGAACAAATGATTGGTGCCTCTCACATCACACTCTTTATGAGGTTCGGTCTCTTTGTTTAAGCTTCACCTTTGCAATCCCATTAGTATATATCTGATAATATGCAAACTAGTACTAGATAGTTACTATGGATTCTTATTGTTGTAGGTATTTGAGTGATCTTGCCGATACCATGCAAATTAGTAGTCACTATGGATTCTTGTGCCCAGAGACATTGTCCTCAGAATCCGTTGCTCCGGATGAAAATTATCGATCCGATTATGTTGCTAGGGCAATGACATGTACCGATTGTGGAAAAGGTCGGAAACTTATATTTGCTCCATATGCCCAGGGGTACGTAATTATAAATTTCTTTTCATAGTATTATTATTGATGACTTGATTAATTATTTTATTATTTTTTGTCAATATTTAAGTTGATATCTTCGTTGTATTTTTCTATAACTTGTAGTAAGCATTGGATGTTGGGCGTGATCAATCCGGCTCAAAGTACAGTGTATTGGTGTGATCCTGCCGGACATACAGAGCCTCGTCAATTTTTCGTGGATACAATTACCAAGTATGTCTAACTTATTTCTGATCTTTTTTATTTTGCCTTCATATATTATACCTCCCGTTACTCCCCTGCATTTGCCTTAAAATGTTTCTGTAGGCTAGGAACAAAAGTTAAGCCACCCAAAAGCCATCAATCATAGACCTTAGCTTGTTTTTCTATTATACTTTAAATTAACGCTTCATTATCAACTAAAACTGAATAAATATATAAACATGGCTATCTATATATACAGGGCCTTTGAGAAAAGGAACTCTATCGATCCACTTGCAAAATATGAGGCCAATGGCGTTGTTTGGAAAAAGATTAAGGTACTTCTTGTATATATAGTATATATCTCTATATATATATATTAACATATTGTTTCTCTTATTAAGTATAGTACATGTGCGTGAAGTATTTATTTATAATATGAGCTACCCTTTCAGGCCCCTTTGCAGCCTTGTGGTTCCGTTTTATGTGGATATTATATTTGTCGATACATGTTGGACGTCATCAAAGGAAGATATGTTACTATTACTCCAAATGTACGTATGTTTTTGGTTTTTTAGTTCATTTTACTTATATATATAGGAGCGAGTCTTGGATAAAATTTTTCTAACCAATTTTTGAAAATTTGTTTGTAGTTCATGCTTAGAGCCCCATTGACATATCCGCTTGAGCTGATTGACGAGGTGAGGGATATATGGGCTAACTTTGCGCTCCAGTTTAAGTCACCCATGAACGATGATGAAGTTTAGCTTAAGTCGTAGCTAGAAGTTTAGCTTAAGTACATACGTATTGTATCTAGAATTTGTGGATCGGAAAGTATGTTGTATATATGAATGATGTAGCTTAGTTGTTGGAGCAATGTTATATGAATGATGTAGCTTAATTGTTGGAGCAATGTTATATGAATGATGTAGTTGTTGGAGCAATGTTATTGTACGTTTATTTGCAGGAAAAATTATAGGCCGGATGAATTATAAATTAAATTATTAAAAAAAAATAGCAGGTGCAAAGAGAACGGTTATGGTCTCAAGCGTGCTCTATTAATTCAAAAATATGGCGCGAAGTTTGAACAAAAGAGAACGGTTCATCAGGCAACCGTGCTGGAAAGTGTGGTCAAAGAGAATGTTGAACAGGTGCAAAGAGAACGGTTCAAAATAGAACCGTTCTGGTAAGTGACCTAAGAGAACGGTTTAAAAGGGGAAAGAGAACAGTTGGGCAGGACAAAAGAGAACGGTTCACAATAGAACCGTTCTGGTAAGTGACCTAAGAGAACGGTTAAAAAGGGTAAAGAGAACGGTTAAACAGGGCAAAGAGAACGGTTGAGCATGACATAAGAGAACGGTTCATGTCAGAACCGTTCTGGTAAGTGCACAACTAAGAGCACGGTTGAACCGTTCTCTTAGGTAAAGAGCACGGCCAGGGGGAGCACGGTTCCGCCACTCATAGGAGAACGGTTTTTAACCGTCTTCGTATCTGTATTTTGTAGTAGTGGATTAAACAACAAGGAAAACAATCAACAAAATGGGTGAAAGACTAAAAACAACAAAGATTTCTGATGATTTAGAAACCCGAGTCAAGGTTTATCCACTACTAGTTAACAATTGATCGTCGACCATTAACCCCTATATATCCCTTGAGTATCCCGTTGTAAGACAAGAGTCTTATATGTTCCGCAGATAATATTACTCAGTTCGAAACGCGAGTCTAAGCAACCTAATAAATGAATAATCTAATCCACGCGTCTAGATTTAATTCATAAACAGCATGAATGAACAGAACATACAACGAGAATAACGACCTTTAACACACGCGGTTATTGGTTCGAATTATATATTTATTCCCCCTTTTACCCAACTACTATGAAACGCATACAATTAATTGGATTAAAGGTTGCAACTTTATCTAACGAATTGAACAATTACGGATTCAAACATATAGAATTGCACTAGATCGAAGGATGAAATAATCAATTGGCCAAATCAATTAAACATACAACAATCATAAATTATGAACGGAGAATAAGTAATACTCAAGCATAAAATAGAGGATTAAGACGGTCTCACAATTGATAAACTTGTAGCTTCAAAATACCTTGAATCGAGAAGGAGAATTAGTTCTTCATAGTTTGCATAAGGAATAACAAAATAAGAGTTCTTTTTTTCCCAAAGTAAAAAGTAACTGCCAAACTCTAGTCTCCCCCCTACTTAACCTAATACCAAAAGTCATAAACAAAATAAAGATAAAAAATAAAAATCTCAAAGTCTCGCTGAAAGTTGGAAACAAAGAAATTAGAAACCGATGCTAGCCGACACACGGGCGACCCGCGGCCACATCCGCGACCCGCGGGAAAAATCCGCGACCCGCGGGAAAAATCCGCGACCCGCGGGAGTTTCTGACGCATTTCTTCCTTCTTCGTCTTTCCTTGCTTGAACAACGGGCTTGACCAATGGTTCGCTTCCTTCACCTGATGGGCCAAAAAAGGGCAAAACCGTATGCACCCTATCCATGATTAACGAATACTCAAAGCCAAAAGATATCTACACTTCATTGATCCATAATCTCTTCTAAAACTCCCAAAATAATGCCAACAACTCAAAATGGATCTTAATGCAATTATCCTTCTAACAACCCATTTATATCATGTTTATCCAACTAACTCACGCCTCTTAAACCCGTACTAAATACGGCATATCAATGAGTGATGGCAAAAAAAAAACATCATATGCCAAAATGCAAAATAATCTACATGTGTCATTTTACATGCATATAGGTGGTTTTGTTTAGGCGGAACATAATGATATGCAACATTCAAGTAATAAAGATAAGAACGTAAAACATTAAAATCCTAGTGTGGCTTATCCTATGAAAAATAGTAAATACAACTTGGAATCCAATCACATGGACCCTAGAAGCTTCTGTTAGGTTTACTTATCTCATAACCTAATAATTTTAGTCATACTAAATAAATTTTAATTAACATTTTAATTAACATATTTTTAGATCTTATGCATGCTAATGGAAATGCGGAAATAATGAGATTTGAACCCTTACTCACAGTCCAAATAATGCTAGGATGATCCTCCAAAGTATTCAACAAGAACACCTCCTCTATGATGCACCAAGAACAGTAGAACACCCTTAATGAGAACCGACACCTTGAGTAGCTAGTACAAAATTCGGTTTTTCCTTAAAATAAATTCTAATCTCTTAATTAGAATTAATATACTAATATTATAACTTATTACTATTAGTATTTTATTATTCTCACAATAATAATTTTAGAGGATTTTTCAACAACTTCACACTAGAAATTTTTGCCTTAGTATTAGAATGATATTCTTATGAATTAATCATAAGTTAAATAAAGGGTTGCATAGGGTGAAGGGGAGCCGGCAATGGGAAGGATAATAAAAGAGGGAACATCTCCTCTTTTCAAGGCTCATAGGGTGGCTCTAGGGTGTGTGTTCTCAAGGCCCCTTTAAACACAATGATTAAGGTGCAATTAACACATAACACACCCCACACCTACCTCCACTAATCCGCCCCACTTAAACATAAAATGGTACTCATTTTATAAATTTGTCAATTGTAAAATTGTACATTATGTGACATCTTATATGTCACTAGGTAATAAAATACAATTATCTTAATTTAAAACATATAAATATTTATCGTATAAATATTGTATATAATTAAATAAATCATATTTATCAATTGACAAGTAATTCATAATTACTAGTATAAAATGGTTATTTATGATAATCGTCAACACGATTTACAACCTTTGTATTAATACACAACCCGATTCATTCTAATCACGATATTATAAAATATCGTTTATTGTTTAATAATTGACACGTTTCAATTTTAAACATAAATCTTACAATAAGATTTAACCTCTGATTTCTCGATATACGAGTTTCAGGAATATGATCAAATCGTATCAATATACATTTGATCACTTTATCAATTAAGGGAATTGTCCTATAGGTGTGACCTAAAGGGATCAACTGACCACCACCGTCATACGACAGTAATGTCAAACTCTAGCTAGCCAATCATTACCGATTAATGTTGGTCAGTTGACTAATATAATTTCGTATCATCCCTTGCATTCTCGTCATGAGATTTAATTATGTGATCACACTATTGTTTTTTTTTTTTGGTAAATGGTAAGTAGTATATAGATCAATCAAAAACGTTTAGTTAAAAGTATTGCAGATTCTAGTCAGGAACACAGTATCCCTGCTAGACATGCGCCCCTTATGTAAACTACCAAAATACATTATAAGCTCATTCCTAAGCATTAAACCAATCTGTTCTGGTCTTATCAGCACGTTCTCCATACGACTCTTGTTGCGTTGATGCCATACCATGTAAATCACAGCGTTCAGTATGCTATTCAAGATAGCTCGCTTCATTCTCGAGCCCTTTAACTTCCTTCTCCATTGAATTGTAAGCCTCCTGTCAATCTTCATTTGTGTCCATGTTTTAATGTACCTCAGAAGTTGTTCAGTGTACTGGCAATTGCCAAACAAATGCTCCATTGTTTCGGTCCGATGAGCGCATATGCAGCACAAGTCATCAGTTACCAATTGCAGATTGTGTAGCTTTGCCTTTGTATTCATGGCCCTGTGATGATATAAACCATGCCACCATACAATGTTTAGGAAGCGTCCATCTATTCCACACCAAGGAGTGCCATTCAACCTCATCTCCCTTCTCCCTTAACCACTGATAGTCCTTAGATACAGTATAGGCATTCAGTCCCTGTATCTGGCAGTTGTTGTTGAGGCCACATTTCCCAACAATCTCCCACTTGTCCTCGACAAGTGTGCGTCACCAATTCTCTTGTCCTATTACAATCTCCCACTCAATGCAAGGTGTCTCTCTGAGGTCGTACTTGCATTCGATCATATCATGAGTGGTTTCCTCGATCTGGAGAATAACTGTTTGACCGGAATTATCTACCATAGATACCTTCCGAGCGTGGCCACGCATTTCCAGTTAACTTCTCCTCGAGTGGCCTTGAGATTTGAACAACCCTGACAAGGGGTGGACAATTTATATCGTACTACTTCCTTCAACTAGTCACAGTCAGTCACAACCCAAAGTAATCCCATTTGACTTCAGTTACGAAAAGTCGTAGAGAATGGATCAAGGTTATGCCAAAACTGTACCATCTTGGGAGAGTAGTCTTTAGTCTAAGAATTGACTCATAAGAATACTATAGCAGCTCTCGCCACGACTCGGCTATCATAAAATCTCCAGAAAACTATAAGCGGTCACTTTGCCCGACAGAGTGTCTCTTGCAGTCTGCCTATGTGATCGACTAGTCATCACATATGACTCTATGACACTTGAACTTGCCATCAGTCGCCTCACATTCCAGTCGCTTTGAGATGTCACCTCATATAAGCAGCCAGGGGCTATACTAAGTCAATCCAGTTCACTTTATGGGGTTCAAAATTGTATCTTACAACTGTAAAACCCCTCGCGAAAGCGGAAAAGTAAAACATACAAAGTACCAAAATTGCAGCGGAATTAAAACTTTTTAACAAAACTAAACATGCGAGGTGCTTTAGAAATCTAAACATGTGAAAGATAAAACATAAATAAGTACATAAGTACGATACAAAACGCAGCCCGGGATAGCATATCCCTACAGGCACAAAATGCGGAAACATAAGTCTAAGGTCTAGCTAACGAAAGGTACAAGTCAACGATGAAGGATCATCGCTCGCTAGCCTCAACGTAACCCCCTGCAAAACAGCCTCATGTACCTACACACATACAACATGTGCGCCACAGTCAGTGGGGAGTGACTAGAGTGCTCCTAGCCACCTATTGTCAATGACACATAACACATAAGCATACAATATACTCCATCATATATAAAACATGTGAAGCATACAAACCTCAATATCTCAATCTCAAGTCAACATGCGAATACTTATGCAAGGCTCTCAACCAACTTCGGAAACTATTTGGAAGGAGAGCCGGTTTCCCTTCCGGTTGCCCGGCCGGGGGGTCTTTCAATCCAAACCATTTACGAAACCGGACTAAGAGTCGTCCAATGCCTTGGACGAACAATACTAAGATAACCAAGTATAATACAATCACAATCACAACTAAAGCATACTCCACATCCAACTATATCAACAAGAGATAGGTCACCTAGTGACTCGACTCTAACAACTATAGGCCAACCAAGTGACTCTACAAACAAGAGATAGGTCATCCAAGTGACTCGACTCTTACTACAAATAGGTCATCCAAGTGACTCTACAAACAAGAGATAGGTCATCCAAGTGACTCGACTCTAACTAGATTGGTCAGCCAAGTGACTCTACTAGACTACTATGAGCAGGCCGACAATCGACTCGACTATATATTACGACATCCCCAATCTCAGACTATACAACCCCCTGGTAGGACGACATCAAATGACTGTCCTAGTCTAAACCTGGCCAGACTCTCGGAGCGCAAACGAATCACGATCCCCGATTCGACAAGTGCACGAGGCACCCCCAAGACCCGAACTAGCTAGGAACGAGATATGCCCGAAGGCGGGCAGACAATCTAAGACCTGACCGTGAGACCAAGTCACTACGGCCAACCAGCTACACAATGCAGTCAAGTGAGAACTCGAGTACTATAGCAGCGCACAGCAGGTTTACACAAATCACAATATGTCATCTCAAAGATGTACAACAACTCAAACTCGAATGACAATCATTTCGTATATATCTTATCTCTAAACATCCATACAACACTTAGTCGATTTCGGAAACTAATTTGAGGCGAGAGCCGGTCTCCCTTCCGGTTGCCCGGCCGGGGGGTCTTTCATCCTCAAATCCGTTACCGAACCCGACCTAAGTGCCGCCCAATTTCTTGGGACTTCAAACAAGCATACAAAACATACGGAAAAAGAATCAATCAAATCCGACATGTGAATTTAAAGTTATGGACAAAACAATTCAATCAGGGGCTCTCAGCCGGTCAGCCACAGGCTTCCGGTTGGCCGGCTGAGAGTCCCAACCTCTCATGCCAAAATCCAATAAAAACAACAAGGAGGGTCTCCCAGCCGGCCGGCCGGCTGCCGGTCCACCGGCTGGGAACCCCTTTTCCAAATCCTTACAAAACAACAATAATCAACAAGATGGTCTCCCAGCCGGCCGGCCGGCCGCCGGTCCACCGGCTGGGGACCCTTTTTCCCAAGCTTGCAAATCGAGGACAATACACAACAAACAACAAATGGGGCTCTCAGCCGGTCCACCGGCCGCCGGCCTCAGACCGGCTGGGAGTCCTCTGCCCAGAAATACGCACTTTCGCCATTTAAGAACTCAACCAAACTTCATGGGATTGCTTCTATACTTCGTATATACTACTAAAATCACGAATTACAGCATATACCAACACTCATGAAGCATCATAAAATCATTATCATAGATTACCCATAATTACTCATATCAAATATTGAAAACACCCATTATTTCCACATAAACAACATACCCATTATCAATCCTCCATAAACCATGTGAGAAACATATAATCATCAAATCCTAACATGATACTAACTAATTTACAGCATCACAACCACAATCCACATAACCTAAACATGTTTCTAGTAGATAAACATACTAAAAATCAAGTAAAGTGCTAATATAGACAAAAGGCCGAGTTTCTCATTATCGTCACCTTAAAGAGCGATTTCTTCACGCCTAGTCTTGAATAATATATGAATCCTTATCCGGGTCGTCAATGTCGGCACCTACAAACAACAAAACGGGTTATAAGAGGGTATTTTCGAGTTCTCCTCAAAACAGCCCAGAAATGAAGTTTCACGAAATTGAAAACGAAAGTGATAGAAAGATCAGAAATGAAGAGAGGAATGCGATGGTGAAAACCTCGAGTTAAACGGAGTTGAGATGAGAAAACGGATGATGATTTTGTGAAGTTGAGAAAGAGCAAAAATGGAGAAAACAAGTTACTGTATTTTATTTTGGTGAGGATGGGTTTAACGTGAAAAGGAGGATGAGGGTGCACTTTATATTTCACTTGAGTCGGGTTTGCTTTAATTAAGTGAAACGGAAATGTGAGACGGGTTGATATTAAATAACCAAGGCAGCTTAAGCTTAAATGGTTTTTAAGACGAACTGAACGGAAATCTTAAAAATAAAACTTACAAATTATAATTAAAATATTATTAAATTCCGTAAACTACTTTTAAATTATTAAATTTACTTTTATAAAAATACGGGATGTTACAACAACCCATTTGGATTCAGCCAAAGTATCTTTTATTTTGAGTTAATTATAACTCAAATGACATTGTCATGCAAAAATAGTCAATATTATTTCATTGCATTTGATGCACGATCATCAATTTGTATTAGTGTTTTACGAATAAACCTTTTATTCATGATTCTAAAACTTACAAATTTTGGTCTCCTTCCATCTCATATTATCTCACATAATATGATCTTATTTGAGCACATATCTAGAACTCATTCTAGATCTTGGGTTTCCTTTCCTGAGGGAAGCTCCCACTGTTATCTTATAACTCGTGACGTATGGATATATTAGAGGGATTAAAGAATCACTCGAATTTACCTAGTCACTAGTGTACTGAAATCTATATTGTAGTTATTCATGATTTCATCACTCCAAATATTTTCAATCATCTTGGCTATTTGATCAAGGTTATTCATATCTAACCATTTTGATTTCTAATGGGCGACCTTTTATTATCACTATAATAAACCTTCCCGTGAAGCTCCATTATCGTATGATATAAGGTGTTTGTTCATCTAGAATTGAGAACCTCTTATTCTTTACACTTTAAATAATCACCCATCCCCTCTAAATGGTACGTTCAATTTTCTAATGAATATCGCTCCCACTAAAAACAACATTACTCGATTTCTTAAATGAACTTTTCATTTCTCGCATGTGAATCTTTTGTTATTACTTGAATCATTATCACTATCACTATCCCTATAGTAATCTACCTCTATTCAATCAACATCACATCTTTCATGTCTTCGTTTCCTCGAGACGAATATGACATTATATTCCCTTATAACTACATTGAGAGAATTGAGATGATTTCTTCTCTTTTATCTTATAATTTTAGAAAAATCATTTGTTAAGGAACCGTTTTCCTTCCGATTTCATACGGGGTTTCCTTTTATCCTCTCTTTGAAACAATGAACATAAGGAACATTTCCTCTTGTGTCCTCCCGTAGTTTCTTCAATGTCCTCTCGTAGTTTCTTTTAGTCATTCACTTAGGGTTCTTTTTAAGACTCCCATGTGGGATTCTTCTTTAAGATCCTACATTTATATCATTGGTTTGCGGGCGAAATATTTTCTCCCACTCTATCCTTTTAACAATAACCTTTATTTGTATAAGGATAGTAATTTTCGACAAAACCAATGTATGTGAATGATTTAAAAGTTTTATAGATGTGATGAATACATTCTCATTTTCACTTAAAATGAAAATCTTATAATGAACTAATGATGTCATAACTTGATTGAAAGTATCTCATGTGGTGTAATTCTCCGTTTTAATCAACACTTTGATTATATTATATTGATCGTATCAATGTTTCTTATTTCGTGATAAAATCACCATTATTCATGTTTTAACAAGGTATGCAATTTATTTTATGAATCAAGGAATTGATTAAGAACAAAAGTAGTGACTTGGGTTGAAAACCAAGTCACTAATATCCAAAATTACAACCATTGTTTTAGGATTCAAATCCTTGTCTTACAAGAAAGTAAATTGTTCTAGAAATAAAATGCAAAATATGAAAGAAGACAATAATGAAAATTAGAGCCAAGCTCTTTTAGTCTTCAATCAATTGGATGCTACCATAGTCATCCAAGTAAGGAACTTCATGCTTCCTTCTCCTTGCCCTTGTCATTAGGAGGTGGCCCTTTAAAAAAATTAAAAAGGGGTAAATATCAACAATTTGTATCACTATACATAAGTTGATTAACATGAATTTAAACGAGAATTATTACCTACGGCGGTTGCCTTTCCATTTTTGAGATCGCTCAAGTATTTGGAGCAATTACGCTTCTAATGTCCTATCCTCGTGCAATAATGGCACTTGTCTTCGGATTTAGAAGATGAGGTGGAAGCGCCTTTCGAAAAGGTCTTTTCTTTGGCCGGTTTGGGCTTGAACGTTTTCTTGCCCTTGCCTTTGAAGGCATTCCTTTTGAAGTTCGTTTTCCCCTTCTTCTCGATGTTCAAAACATCCTTAGTGGAACTTTCATGAAGTCCCATGTCTCTCTCGGCTTGGACAAGCATCTTATGCAATTCATCCAATGTGGTCTCTTGATTTCGCATATTAAAATTCACCCGGAATTGTGCATACGATTTTACCTTATTGAGAGAGTGAAGAACTCGGTCAATGATGAGAGAGTCGGGAACATCAACTCCTTGCACTTTTAGAGTCTCCGCGAGCTCAACTAGTTTGAGCACATGAGGGCTTATCTTTTGCCCTTCTTTCAAGCTAATGTCGAAGAAGGCGGAAGCCGCCTCATATTTTATCACCCTTGGAGTTTGTGAAAACATTGTCGCAAGCTTGGTGTATATCTCATATGATGTGGTTAACTTAATCATACTCCTTTGGAGATCCGGCTCCATGGAGAAGATAAGCACATTTTTAAGAGCGGAGGACTCTTTCATGTAGGCTTCATAGGCCTCACGAGTTTGGACCGCGGAACGAGCGGTCGGAGCGGTCGAAGCGGCTTCTGATAGGTAACGAGTCTTATCGTCACCTTGAGCGGCCAAAAGTAATTGCGCATCCCAATCTTTAAAATTGGAACCATGCTTATCGAGTTTGCAACGATCCATAAAGGATTGAAGCCATGAAACGTTAGTGAGAGGTGGAGCGTTGGTTGCCATTGATGATGTTGAAAATTAAACTATAATAAAAATGAAGGAATTAAAACAACGTCATTTTTAAAACTCGTAAATAATTTTAAACAAGTTTAGTTATTTACTTAATGATCTCTTACCCAATTAAGTAAACAATCCCGAGACCCAAACCCATACTAATTCGGGCACGGTATAGCCGATTCAACCCGTATTGGTATAATTTGGTGGATTAACCTCTTAATCGGTTCTACCTTAGAACTCTCGGTCGACAATTTTCTAAAAATCGTCTTTAGCCCGAACTTATTGCAACTACGGTTACGAAAACTTTCGTTGAGATCGACCAAATTTCAAGGTGTAATCTTATTACCCCACTTACCCAACGTGACAATTTTAGCACCCCGGTTTAGCCGAGCCTACATTCTTGTGAAGAAGGGATTCATGGGTCCATACTTTTTGGTAAGGCTAAGTCTCAATATTCATTTGTAAGAGATCTAGTCAATTTTATTATCTATCTCCGTTTAAGTGAACTAAGTTGGTGAATTATCGATAAAATAAATGACTAGGTCGACTAAATCGAATAAAATGCATGACATGATATATGACGATTTGGCTATGCATGCAAACATATAAAGCAAAATAAAAGCATAAAATAAACCCTGGTATGGCCTTTCCTAGAAAATAAATAATAAAAGTACAAATTCGGAAACCAACTCCTTTGGTCCCTTGAACTTCACGAGGTACGGTTCCCAAGGTAAACACCGTCTTGGTCGGAACTCCTTTCCGAATGGCATCGTCTTCAAGGCTCTCCGGAATTTACAAAAATTACAACTTTTCTAGTCTACTTTATACATTATAAAATAGAAAACAATAAATAAAGTGATACGAGATCACATTAATTACATCCGAATCGATAAACCCTTACATTACGGGAAATGTCGAATAAAAACTAAGGCCATACTCAGTAAAATTACATAATCCAAAATTACGTAAATAAAATCATGACAATCATAATTAAAATATGCAATGCTTATGAATATGAACTAACATGGAAACCCTAAGCCAAAACGTCCTATTTAAATATCATTTATATAAATAGTTATCGTATACCTCGGTTTTATGTAATTGCGTGTTTTAACGATTAACAACACTATGCATTATGTGAATCGGAATTCCAACTCATTTAGGTTTCAAAACTTAGTCTTACTCAAACTTTGAACATGACTTAACTTAATATTATAAAATTGTTCGGTATTACTCGGTTTTACGGGAAAAATAATATTAAATTCAAAAAGAGTCATAAAAATTTCGAAAATTTCAAAATTCAAATTTTGAAAATTCTAGAATGTTCTTAAAATTTCAGAACTTTAAAATATTAGTATTTATACGGTTTTAATATTTATTTCGAAAATAATACGTAAAACGAGCATTTTAAGTCGGAAAATTAAATGATTAGCTCCATAAATGCAAATAAAATACTAATAATATTTTTACATTTCCAAAATACTTTAAGAACATGAAATGGAAAGAAAATTAAATGGAACACTGCCCAAATGAGCAGAAATTTTTATTACATGACTCTTATTATCCAATTTTAAATGTAACTCTTAACAAATAAAATTAAAATAAAAAAGAAACTTTTGGCTCCCAAGAAAAATATGTTGATGAACATATCAAATATGACTAATATGGGTTAAATTTTCCGGCCATTTTAACAACTATTGTTATTTTTAACGATTTACGTCATATATCGTACAATTTTAACCATTAAAATTATTTCTCAAGCATAAAATTAAATAAAAATCTCGAAATTTTTATACATGCTGGAAATAATATATATGACATCGCATTAAATTTTTATGGCCAAATTCCAACTTAAACTATTAAAGTCGAAATAATGTCACTAAATACCCGATTTTTACATTAAAAATCAATAGTAATGCAATATATGAGATAAATTTCTGGAAAATTTAGCATACATTTTAAATATTGCATGTGACATACTCATAAATTTTTATAGTCAAATTCGTAATATAACTATACAAACCCATTTTTATTCATTTTATGGCATTTTAACATTTAAAATTCATAAACCATGTATTTTAACTCCATAATTTACGAAAATTCATATTCATATCATAGGAAATACATGTGAAAACATACTGAAAAATCTCGTCCAGAAGCTTATTTTAACTATTTTTCCCAAAAAATAAACATTTTTAACCGTTAAAAATCAATAAAACCGAAAATAAAATACCAATGAACAATATATATGCAAAATATATTCCAAATATCCTAAAAAAATTTTAGAATCAGTAGGTATTCATGCATAAATTATTTCAGCCATATCATATACGAAATGAAATATCAATTTTATTTTTGTTATCCTAATTAATAACTCCGTAAAAATTAAATGGAAAGCATGCAAACAACCTAGTTGCTCTGATACCAACTGTTAGGTTTACTTATCTCATAACCTAATAATTTTAGTCATACTAAATAAATTTTAATTAACATTTTAATTAACATATTTTTAGATCTTATGCATGCTAATGGAAATGCGGAAATAATGAGATTTGAACCCTTACTCACGGTCCAAATAATGCTAGGATGATCCTCCAAAGTATTCAACAAGAACACCTCCTCTATGATGCACCAAGAACAGTAGAACACCCTTAATGAGAACCGACACCTTGAGTAGCTAGTACAAAATTCGGTTTTTCCTTAAAACAAATTCTAATCTCTTAATTAGAATTAATATACTAATATTATAACTTATTACTATTAGTATTTTATTATTCTCACAATAATAATTTTAGAGGATTTTTCAACAACTTCACACTAGAATTTTTTGCCTTAGTATTAGAATGATATTCTTATGAATTAATCATAAGTTAAATAAAGGGTTGCATAGGGTGAAGGGGAGCCGGCCATGGGAAGGATAATAAAAGAGGGAACATCTCCTCTTTTCAAGGCTCATAGGGTGGCTCTAGGGTGTGTGTTCTCAAGGCCCCTTTAAACACAATGATTAAGGTGCAATTAACACATAATACACCCCACACCTACCTCCACTAATCCGCCCCACTTAAACATAAAATGGTACTCATTTTATAAATTTGTCAATTGTAAAATTGTACATTATGTGACATCTTATATGTCACTAGGTAATAAAATACAATTATCTTAATTTAAAACATATAAATATTTATCGTATAAATATTGTATATAATTAAATAAATCATATTTATCAATTGACAAGTAATTCATAATTACTAGTATAAAATGGTTATTTATGATAATCGTCAACACGATTTACAACCTTTGTATTAATACACAACCCGATTCATTCTAATCACGATATTATAAAATATCGTTTATTGTTTAATAATTGACACGTTTCAATTTAAACATAAATCTTACAATAAGATTTAACCTCTGATTTCTCGGTATACGAGTTTCAGGAATATGATCAAATCGTATCAATATACATTTGATCACTTTATCAATTAAGGGAATTGTCCTATAGGTGTGACCTAAAGGGATCAACTGACCACCACCGTCATACGACAGTAATGTCAAACTCTAGCTAGCCAATCATTACCGATTAATGTTGGTCAGTTGACTAATATAATTCCGTATCATCCCTTGCGCATTCTCGTCATGAGATTTAATTATGTGATCGCACTATTGTTGAGGACACATTTCCCAACAGCTTCATGGATCACCGTTCTTCATCTCGAGATGTAAACTGGAAATAGAGACCCCGATGCATCAAAATCCTCGTCTTCTTTTTCTTCTTTGTTCTAAGCTACTACAATGTAAATCCTATTTACATTTAATCTAAAATAAAGAAAATTTAAAATACAAAGCGGAGATGCGAGATCTCATAAATTACATCACTTGATTTTTTTCCACCATTACCTAAAAGTAACCAAAAACTAAAACCACACTAGATTACATGATTATACTTGACAACAATTGTAAAAATAAATTCAACCTTCATTGAAAAACAATATCATTAACAATATAATAAAACATTCATAATGCAATATTACCCAAACCACCATTAATTTTAAAATTACATGTCACACATGTAAACCATAATCCAAATAAATTCCAAACAATTTTAGAATCTAGTAAGTATCATCAATTAGATATAATAAACCTTTTAAAATAAATAAATGATTAAGTAACCGAAAAATTATCAAATAATTTTCGTTTATTTTCTTTCTTTCCCACGACAATCACACGGTTATACCCCTTTTTTTTTCAAAAAAAATTGTTACAATTACAAAAAATCTTTTATAATTTAGTTAATATGAATATTATCTCATAAAATAAATAAAAACGAAAACAAATAAAATAACCCTAAAATCCAATTTTACAGTTTTTTTAATACCCTTTTTTTTGTTATCTTTATAAATTTGTTCTAATTATAAATCTTTATTTATAATTTAGTTAATATAAATTATCATATAATATAAATAATAACAAAAGCAACAAATCACAAAATTGAAGGTAGGGCCGAAAAAAAAAACTTACGGTCCAATATTACACGTTTTTTTTTTTTTTTTTTTTGTTAAAAAAAAAGCAATTACTCATATTATCAAATAATATCATGTAAATTGACATATTCATAAGATATTATACTATTTCCTTAAATGGTATAATCAAGGTAGAAATAGATTTTGGAAACTTTACTAATTCGTGAACTTTCTTAAAATCACTCATAGTAGCACAAAAATCATCTCATAATTTTGTGTTATAGTTCTAATCATATTAGGTTTTAAAAATTTCCAAATATTGTCATCAAGATTAACTTTTTAATTCATGTGAACAATATTCATTCATCTTAACAATTTAAAACAAATTAATCTAATTCTAACAATATCTTGATTGAAAATTTAATAATCATTGATCTATATCATTGTTATGAGCATCATCATATGATAATTATCTTAACACTTAAAATAACAAAATAAAAAAAAAAAACGAAAAAAAAAACGAAAAAAAAAACGTGAATCAGCCGTGACATATCACGAAAAAAAATTCAGACCGAAAAAAAAACTTTTTTTTTTTTTATAAACCGTGAAAAATATGTGTGCCGTGGGATTTTAATTCTCAATTAATTATCAAAACGATTTTGAACAATGGCTCTGATACCACTTGTAGGAAATAATTTCTTAAATTACTCATAAAAGTATTAACTTAATTAATAATGCCAAGGATTATATCAAAAACGAATTGATATTAAAAACAATAGAAATGAAATAATAGGACAAGGATCATAGAAATAACCGTTGTTCCTATATGAGATCGGCCTAAGAACAACCTAGTATAAACCCAAACTTCAAGGTAGAAGTTCTCCTTAGATTGCACCCAAGACGACTGAGAAATATTCCCTCAAAGTTCCTCCTAAATTACTATTAATTATTTTAGAGGATTTATTTTGGGATTAAGTTGATAAACTAATAAAGGAGAATAAGAGAGGAAAAATGTTTTCTTCTTGTGTCTCCAACCTCACGGCCGAAACCCTCTATATATAGGGTTTTGGTTTGTGTTGGTATTGTACTTCATTTAGGAAACCTCATTATAATATAATATTTTGAGTTAGTTTCCTTATTCCGAACTTTCTTAAAATATCATATAAATTTTAATACTTTTCGGTGTACAAATTTAATTCTCGGAGAATATTAATTAATTATCTTATAATTAATTAATCCCAATTATATTATTCTATCATATATTAAAATATAATTAATAAATATAACTTTTATATATATTTATTTGAATTAACATTTAATCCATTTCTCCTAGTTATTATTTAATCATATTAAATGTTTATCATCTACTTAACTACATTTAGCTAAGTTTAGCATTTATGTAATTATATCAATATATAATCACATTTCTCAGTACTATCCTATAGGTGTGACCTTTAGGGATCAGCTTATTATCGCCATCATATGACAGTAACGTCAAACTTCTAGTGAGTCAATCGTTACCGATAAACGTTAATCAACTGATTAATATACTAAGTATCTCTGCGTGATCCTGTAAAAGATTTACTCAAATAATCACACACTGTGGAGGACATTTACTCCAACAGTCTTGCCCTGTCTGTCCTACTTAGCCTCGCATTCCAATATTTTGCAATAGTTCGGCGTGTAATTGACATTGACGGTGGTTGTGCGTGTTTACGATGCTTGAAATAATTATTCATACTAGTCTAGCATGCATGATTTGTTGGTCGTAGTCTAGGTGAGAGACTGTATTTTCTTCTCCTCTTTCACATTTAACATCTCGCCATTTGCTTTGCTGAGAGAAGAGAGATCCCAGGAGAGTCCGAAATTATACGAGTCTTGCAAGGTCGAAAGTCTAACATGTTTTCCATGATATGCATAAATTCGTTCGCTCTTTTCTAAGCTTTGCAGTGGTTGATTTTGTGCATTAAATCGGTCTGGCATTGACTATTAGTAGCTTTGATTTTATTCCATCCATTAGGTACGTTAGCTCATTTAGTTACTTGCATGAGTTTACTTGAGTGCAAGCAAAGATTTGGTTTGGGGAAGTTTGGTGTGTGCATTTTATATAGACCTTTTAGGCCGTATTAGCACGCATTTCCATGCTTATTCCGTTGTGTTTTACTACAAATATCCCCGAATAGTTTACTTTGGTTTGTCTTGTGCTAATTGCAGAAATGGGCCGGAGAAGATCATAATCAAGCCTAAAACATGTCCTTATGCATGCATTTAGGAGAAGAGTTGAGTCGGAGCTTGTTTCTACCGTTTTGAGATGCGCATAGGAGCAATGAAAATCTATCAAGCGAAGGAAGAGCTTCAATTTGCTAGTGCCTACTTTGGAGAGTCATATCTTAAGTTCTACAATAGATAATCAGGTGATTCCAATTAGAGATGAAATCTTATCTTCTTAGCTTTCCAACGCCACCAAGAATGCTTGATTTGAGCGAGTAACGAAGAAATGGCAGCCATTTGAAATTCAGTGCGCAGTGCAGGAAACATTTGTTGAGAAGTACTCGATCGAGTACTCTTTCTACTCGATCGAGAGGTTTTGGTTCTTAATCTTATCGATCGAGAGGTTTTGGTTCTTAATCTTCTCGATCGAGAGCTTTTCTTCTCGATCGAGAGCTTTTTATTCTCGATCGAGAAGTTGCCTGACTGTTGAGTTACCCTTATGGCATCATCGTTAGTTTGGGAATTGTTTTATAAATAAAACAATTTCGTGAACAGAGGGATTTATTCCTTCACATTCAGAAACACACAAAACTACCGCAACTTTAGATTAGAATTTGCTATTATTCTCTTGTACTCGGATTGGATATTTTCTTTTCATCCATTGCTTGCTATAAAATTTCGGTATTTTCGTTTCTCTATTCTCCATTTTATTCCTTTCTCTTTTCTGCAATGTTGTTAATCATTCGTTCCGTTGTTATAATTGTTCTCTTGACGATTATGCGTAGCTAATTCATACGCTAGGATTTAGGGTAGCCATGGCATAGGATGAATTATTAGTTTAGGGTACCCGTAATTTGGTTTGTATATATCCGTCGCATATAATAGTTGTTTCGACGCACTCAATTGACTGTGTAGAAACCCTCTTGGCCTAGATCGGAAGATTGGTTTAGGGGTAGTTCTGCGACGATTATTAGGATTATACTAATCAGGGCGGAAGCTAAGTTAGTATAATCTTAGGGCGAATAGCGGACCGGAAGGACCTTTTCATTACCCACAGGCCTAATTTACGGTGTCTTATGACTATTAGTTTAGACTTAGTAGCCATGGTGAACCAACAATCCTAGTGCCTTTTCTATCTGTTTTTCTCTCCCTTTATCTCGTAGTTTATAGATACCAATTCAATCAAACCCCCAATTTGTGACATTTAGACGAACCAATTTAGGCAGATAATAAGCAACTTTGCCTCCCTGTGGAGATCGACCCTACTTGCCGCTGACTTCTGTCAGTAGTTATTAGCTTTTATTTTTGGTACTGAAACGACGGTATCAATTTACATTATAAAAATAAATTAAACTTTTACTCTCATCATTTAAATCATACATTTTGTCCATCTATCTCTTCATTAACCGTAGAGATAGTAGTTAAAACTTAAAAGATCCAAAATAAAGTTAATAAAAAAGTCTAATAATTTGAATTATAAAGCTACTAATAATATTTTTTAGTTGAAATCATATGATCATGTACTAAATTATAAGAATAAATTAAGAATTTACTTTCATCATTTAAATTGTAAAATTTATCCACATAATTTCTCATTGGCAATAAAGATAGTAGCTAAAAGGTCTTATACGTGGTAAATGAAAAGATTCAATAATTTGGATTATAAACCTTCACAATTTCACATATTGACACTTTTGATTTTTTTCAAAGCCATCTTAAAATATTGTGATTAGCACACTTGCGAAAAAGTGAAAAACAAGGTGTATATGTGCATATGATTAAAACGTTCATAGTCTTTTTTAAAAAGATACTCTATATTTCTATCTTTTAAGATTTTAAAATTTTAAAATTTTTATGCCTTCATAAGTTGTATAGTTAGTTTTTGTAATTAAGATGATGCTTATTTTATTTAATTTAAATTTAAATTTTAACTATCTCAATTTGCATATTATTGATTGTGAGGAGGATATTAAAAAGAGAAAATTACGTATTATTTGGGTTTAAATGTGAGAAACAAAAACATATTTTTACTCTTTTAGTCGGCTTACAAAGGATCTATTTAACTTTCTTAAAAAAACCTATCAGATATGTAACCGCGATCTTGAAGTGCTTTGTTTATCGATTTAACGACGTAGTCGTTTTTAGCTTAATTTATGATCTATATCATAAATATGGCAAAATAACAAATTTGTAAAAGAACATAAACAAACATGTATAGTTCTAAAATTAGCCACATTAAATTGTTGATTACAAAATATTCAAGAATAGTATTAACGTTTATTAAAATATATGACCATAAAATTCAATTTAAAACTTATATCTATATTACTATGATCATGAAAAATAAAGTAAAAGGAATAAAACATTTACAAATGTTTTGCTTATAGCTTATTCACGATAAAAAAAATATTATTTTATATATAAGTTAAAGATGGACGTTAACAATAAATAAATACATGGGTCAAATAGAACAAGTCCACGAATTTGCGGGTACAAAACTAGTTGTATGTAAAAAATCTCAATTTAATAGCTACCTAGTTGTTTGAGTTAAAACCATAAAAAACAATTCGACTATGCTCCGTCCCGGCCTCCCTAATAAAACTTCTCAAGATCCGCCACTGAAAACGCTAGCATCACGTTTGATCAGAATCCAACGTAGGCTGGTGATAAATAATTAATTTGCTATGTTAATTTTTGGATACCAAACGTCTCCTCTCCCTACCGTCTTAATTTATGTTGAAATACAACTGCAATTGCCGATTCTAAGGTTCATTTCTCTTCATTTTTTTAATTGATTTTTCTCATTTCTGGAGTTTCTATAATATAGTTTATATAATTTTGTTATTTATTAAAGACAAATTGAATCAGCATGTGAAATTTGGTTGTGATTTGTTGTTGCATGTTTAAACTATCGAGTTCGAAATGAAGATCAGTTAATAGATCAGTTAATAGATCAGTTAATAGATGTTTACGATGATTCCACCACGTGAACTACAATAACAACAACGCAGCGTCAATGAATCTGGAGATATATCTTCAAAGGTTCTTTTCATCTCAATTTTTTTTATTGATTAATTGTAGAATATTAAGGTCAAACGGAATAATTTTGTTATTTGACCGAATCACGTTTTTAGCATCAGAATAATTATCTTAAGTATTGTTACCTAATTTTACGGTTTTGATTAAATATAGAATCAAATATTATTAATTGTAGAATATTTAGGTCAAAAAGAATAATTTTGTTATTTGACTGAATCACGTTTTTAGCATCAGAATAATTATCTTAAGTATTGTTACCTAATTTCACGGTTTTGATTAAATATAGAATCAAATATTATTAATTGTCGAATATTTAGGTCAAAAGTAATAATTGTGAGATTTGCATGATTCGCGGTATTTAATTGTAGAATATTTAATTATCTTAAATCTAACTTGCCAAGTTTAAAAGCTTTTGATTGGTTGACGAAAATTTAATTTGTGAGGGTGAATGTGAGGGCTTGAAAGAGTGAACGCTGAAACGATATTGCGGCACATAGGCAAATTTACATTTTTCTTTTATAGTAATAATGATGAAATTTCCTTATGGTACAATTACCCTAGTTGATAATTATATTTCGTAAACCATGATATTTCGTAAACTATGATAATCAGAAAATTATATTTCCTATTTGATTTTACTGTAATCGAAATTAGGTTAAAAGTCAATTTGATTTTTTGTAACCATATAATTCGAATCGTTAACCGCATGTGTTAAAGATCGCTATCTTTATTGCTTCTTTGGATTGTTAATGCTGTTGTTGAATTAAATCTAGACTCTTGGCTTGGATTATTCAATAATTAGGGTTTTCTAATATCGCGTTTCGACTTAGTTGACTATACTTAAGAGGAAGAAGGAAACTTTTATTTCCACAATAAAGTACTTGAAAGTAATTGAGTTAAAGACAATCAAAGACCAATTAGTTTGTTGATAGTGGATATTTATTGACCCAAGACCTTTTAATCATCTGAATTCAGTCATCTTTCACTAGTACAGAAATGACTTTAGGCATGGACAATAAATTTATTATTTGTTTAGTAGACTATAGATTATTAAATCACAAAACCCCCCTTTTATTGTTCCTTATTTTCTATACTATAGTTCACATAAATTACATCGTCTTCTCTGTGGATCGATCCTTATTACCATATACTATATTAGTTTAAGGTTTTAAATGTTATAAATATTATCTTTGAGAGCATACGACTTCGGCTCACCAAATTTTGGCCTTATTAGAGTAGAAAAGGGAAATAATTTGTATTAAGATGATTAAAATCAAGTACAAAGGGAGACTATTTATACTAATGACTCATTAACTTAGTTGTCCTACAAATAAGGAAACTACCCATAACATTAGGCCACTAACCCACTACTTTATTGACTCCTAATATGACTCTAACAACATAAGACCATAACAATCAAACAAATGACCACGTGTTCCTAAACATTAGGACTACTTTGAATTAATCTTCAACACTCCCCCTTGATTCAAAGTCACCGACACCCAATTCGGTCATAAAGAACTGATGCTTAGCTTGCGGAAGAGATTTTGTGAAAATATCGGCAATTTGCTCATTTGTACCACAAAACTTCAATACGATTTTTTCATCAGCTATAAGCTTGTGTATAAAGTGATATTGGATGTCTATGTGCTTGGTTCTTCCATGAAATGCCAGATTTTTCGCCATTGCAACTGCAGACTTATTATCACAGTATATAACAATACCTTCTTTTTACAAGATATGGAAGTCTCCAACCAATTTCTGCAACCATAAGGCTTGACGGGCTGCTGAACTAACTGCTACATATTCTGCTTCGGAGGACGAAAGTGCTCCGGTTTCTTGCATCTTGGAACTCCAGGTTATAACACCTGAGCCAAGACCAAACACATGACCAGAGGTGCTTTTCCGATCATCTATGGAACCAGCATGATCACTATCACTATACCCAACTAACTTAAAGTTAGTGTCTGACACTTTAGTTTACCATATGCCAACCTTCAAACTTCCAGCCACGTAATGAAGTACTCTTTTCGCTGCCCCGAAATGTTGCTTATTCGGATTATGCATATACCGAGACACCACACTGATCGGAAAAGCAATATCCGGTCTAGCATGAGTGAGGTAGTTCAGTCCGCCAACAATGCTCATGTATAATTTTCCATCAGTTGGCCCGGTTCCATCTTCTCGTTGCAACTTTTCATTTACATTCATTGGCGTAGTTGCAGCTTCACAATTGGACATGTTGAATTTCTTCAACATATCAGTAACATACTTCTCTTGGCAAAGAAATATACCCTCTGCACTTTGCTTAATTTCAATCCCCAAAAAATACTTTAGCAAACCCAAATCAGTCATTTCAAATCTGCTCATATACTTGACTTAAATTCTTCAACCAAGGACTGAGACGAACCCATATAAATCATGTCATCGACATATAGACAAACTATAAGGAACTCAGAATTACCTCGGTGCTTGATATAAAGAGTGGGCTCATTTTCACTTCTCTTGAATCCGGTAGCTTGAAAGAATGAATCGATCTTGCTATACCAAGCACGCAGTGCTTGTTTTAGCCCGTAAAGAGCTTTTCTCAGCCTATAAACTCTGTTTTTATCATCCACCTCAAAGCCTTGTGGTTGTGAGACATACACCTCTTCTTTCAAGTCTCCATTTAAGAATGCAGACTTCATGATAGCTTTAAAGATAGCCTCGGAAGTGCACGAATAATCGTAGCAAATATCGAGGGTCGGTCCACAGGGAGTAGTTTGTTGAGTACCTATTGTTCTACCTTTATGCTTAGCTAAGTCGAGCAAATATTGAGTTTGATTAAGGTCTAAGGAGCTACACTAATGACTTAAAGTAAACAAAAAGTAAGGAAAACAAACTAGATTAAGATTAAAACGATTTACTCAAATTAAGAAGGGACTAGGAGGTGATTCAACCATTTCACATGTGACTTCCCTTAATGGATACTTGTACGGTTGTTTTAGGTAACGGGTTTGAGAGGTGACTCCTCTAATTCGAACCAAGACTCCCTCTCGGGCTCACTAGGTATCACTAGGATTGCCTTCCCATACCCCTTTCGGGTTCATGAGTTGGACTACTCCGGACTCTAGGATTAAGACGACTAAGGTTGGCCAAACCCCAACCCCCTCTTTCCTAGGCCAAAGTATCAAAACAAGTCAAATCCCGGTTTCCCAATTCCCCTCTCGAGAATCACTTTCTAACCGAATAACAAGGGTACCCAACCCGAGATTCCCCCTCTCGGGTTCAATCTAGGTCGATAACTAGCTTAACTAGGGTGGTCAACTTCTAAACCTAATCAATTTTCATTGATGGTCAAGGGTTAAAAAGTCTCCCGATTCAAAATCCCCAAGTCAAACAATAATCAAGTCAAACCCCTTGATAAACCTCACCCCCTTCACCTTTTACAACCCAACATAACACCCATTTTAGGAAGTCAACATGCTTGAGGTCAAATCACCCCCTAGAAGAGGGTCTACTCACTAATCATGCATGTTTAGGGTTTCGAGACTAACAAATAAATGCGATCTAATGATGACAAACATGTTTGCGATGATTATGGATGCGAAAAACATACGATCAAGCAACAATAACTAGGTTATAAGAACAAACTAGTAAGAAGAAGATGTGATATGAGAAGAACATAAGATGAACTAAAACAACTAAATAGCTTGAAAGAAAGATTAAAGGTAAGATTAAAATACCAAAATGACAAGAACAAGGTTGATTCGAAAATGGATGAACAATTTCCTCAAGAACCCAAAACCCTATAAACTTGCTTCCTTAATACTACTAAAAATCCTAAGGTAAAATGAAAGAGATAATCTAAGCTTGAATTGTGTTGTGATGTCCTACAAAATTCTCAAAAATAAAGTATATATACACAGGGCTTAAGTGGGGGTGAAAGCCAATTAAGAACAATGAAAGATCCGCGGAACAAGGCCCATCTGGCGTTGCGTACGCCGGCCGTGTCCGAGCTACGCCGGATGGAGCCCACTTACACCCGGCTTCCCTAATTTGTCCTATTCTTCATTCCTCTTGGGTTTAGCTTGGACAAGTTAGGTGTTGGAACACCTGACTGTTTGAATTACGCCTGGCTTTGAATTTTTGGTGGGTGTAGGAACACCCCACTGCCTGAGTTACGCCCGACTTCGAGTAGATACACCCAGAAAGGTTTAAAGAACGGTTTCTTGACTTGTAGGCTTCTCGACACTTCTGTTAAGACCCCGAAATTCATATAACAACGCAACATTGCTACAAAAACATAGAATTCGCATGAAAATAGCATGTAACGTTATTTAAGGCTAAAAAGGGCATGAAGACGGGAGAAACGATATGAAAACTAGACAAAGTAGAGGGAAATAACGATGAGAATGAGGTCGATAACGTAGTTATCAAATCTCCCCACACTAAACCCTTACTCGTCCTCGAGTAAGCACTAGCTCAAGCTAAGAAAAAGGGCAAAAGAAGGAAACTACAAGAATAAAACAAAACAAAAAAGAAAACTAACTAAGTAAACGTAATACTACTAAATTAACTAGCCGCATGAGTATTAGCGCACTCAACGCCCCTTCAACTCACGTAATTGTGCTCATGAGGTAAAGCACAACTCGCAAGGCAAATAGGGTCTTGCACAAAAATTGTGATGCATCCTACTCTCAAACGCAAGGTAGAAATATGATGCACCGGTCAAAAGGAAATGCCACCTTCCTCATCAAGGTGACAGTCACTACCTAGTGGAAAATCAAGCAAAAACACATACTCCTTACAAATATAAATTCGACAAGTGACTAGGTTTACAAGGATAGCTACAAATCACCCCCTAAGATAGTGCAAGTCTAGGCTACTTTCAAATGCATATTCCTACTACTTTGTCAAAGGCGAGCGGATGAAAATGGAAGGGAATCCCCAATATGCTTAGAAGTGAAAAATTAGACGGTCTAGACTCTTGTCAAGCAAGAGTCATGGTTCGTTCCAAGTTCATCTAGAAGGGATGGCAAAAGTAAAAAGATTTTTGAAGTAAAATGCTCAAATCATTTTATAAAGGTTGGAAAAACTCAAAATTTGACCTCTTATTACATTTCTTTTTTTTTTTTTTTTTCTTTTTTCTTCTTTCTTTTCTCTTTTTTTTTTTCTTTTTTTTTTGCTCTCAAGTGGTTCGGAAAGGGCTTGTCCCACGCGTGCTAACACCCTTTGTTTTCGCCAATCGCTTATTAGGCAACCGGTTAAACTCTAGATGTTAGCTTGTCGGAGGACATCCACTCTGTCTTCGGGGAGGTCGAATTCACGACCAAGCGGGAAATCAAGGTATTGGCATTCCCCCCAAAGCACATCGAAGTGTTAGCCTTCATCCATACCAAGAGACTTATTCAAACACACATTTTTTTAGAGGTTTCTTTTTTTTTTTCAAAATCAAGATTTCCAAAACCAAAATAAGTGAATTGAGCATAAAAAAAATCAAAATCTTCTTAGGAATTGCCAACCGACCTAGACTACCAAGGTCACCAAGATCACCTAATCGACACTCCTTAACAAAATGGGGTTGAACAAGGTGACTCACATGCAAACCTTTGACTTAGTAGCGTAGATGTCATGAAAGATACTAGAGATGCACTAAATAGGGTGATTCAAAACTATTCTAGATAAACAAAGTTACATGCCGAAAGAAAATTTGCATAGGCCTAGGTATTTTTGCCATAATTCCCCTTAGGGGTTTTCAAAAACAAAACTAACTAAAAGAAACTACATGCATGAATGCAAACTACATATTCACATATTATAATGCACATGAAACTATAAAACTAAATGCCTACACTTAAACTAGATGCAAACATCCTACCAACACATAGATCTCACACAACCAAGTCCAAAACGGTTCCCCAAGGGAACACCCATCATCAAATAATCCCATCCTCCTCCATATATTGATATGAAAAATGAAAAGGAAGGAATAAGAAGAAAGAGGAAGAGCCATTTTACCAACTTCTTCTCCGATGCATTCTTGTGTGCGACCTACAAACATGGTTAGGACAAACAAAACACAAAATATGTACAATGCAATATTTTTGGATTTTTCGAATTTTTCAATTTTTTTTTATTTTCTGAAACTTTCTCAAAAAGAAATATATACAAAGAATATATTTCCCCTCCCCACACTAAAATCTCATCGTCCTCGATGAGACAAGTGCATGGAAGGAAAATACAAAAATAAGCAAAATATTTTCGGTATTTTCAATTTTTGAAAAAGAAAAGCATGTTTTTGGTTTTTTTTGGGCCTCCCCTTTATACTAACTATATGGACAAGGTATAAGGAGGAGGCAAAGGAAAAGAAAAACAACAAAAACTAAATAAGAAAAACTAAGAAAAACTAATTAAAGCTAAGGTTAGAACAAAACAAAGAAAACAAAATAAATTCGGATTTAAGGAGGAAATGGGGCAATTTGGATTTTCAAAACGGGAACGATCATGGCCATCTCCAAAAGGAGTGTAATCACATCACCCGGAGAATGGCATCACCAACCTACAACTCAAGGAAAACAAAACTCATTAAACAACTTCAAGAATTCCAAGGCAAAGCATCAAATAATCGAATTGTCAAGACAAAAACACCAACTTAACGACGACAAATCAAAGGCGTAAACACCGAACAAATGACCAACAAGCTCATACATAGGCAAGAAAAGACAATAGGAAAAATGCAAATAGCGACTATCACGGAAGCAACCTCCCCACACTAAGTCTCCACTATCTACAACACCTAGTACTCTCCCCAAACTAAAGTCTACCTCAAGAAGGAGGTGGGTAAGGGGGGTAACGAGAAGGGTCATAAGGATAGGGGTAGAACGGCCCCTCCGGATAGGGTGGGTAATGTACCGGATGGTACGGGTCAAAATCCGGAGGTGGCATGTAGGTGGGTTGGTGTGGGTTATAACCCGAAGGCGCATACCCCATGGAATTGGTGAACATGGGGTTAAGATAGTCAACTTGCAAACGTCTCATTTGGTCCTCTATGTCATCTTGCCTACGAACCCCCGCCCGAATGAGCTCTTGGTTAGCCAAGCCAATGTTTTTGGCATGCAAGGCCGCTCCATGGGCGAGGTGAGCGGTGTCATAAGCTTGCTTGGCCAAAGTCTCAATGTTTTGGGTCCTTTGATACATGTCATCCCACTGGGTTCGGAAGGTAGGGTCGTCCATGAAGCATTGGTGCCCTTGGGAGGAACTCCCGGCACCTTGGTCTTGGGTAGCGGGCTTGGGCTTTGGAGCGCGAGCCTCATCCTCAGAATCGGGGTCGGTGTGATATTGTATCACACCCTCCCCTATGGCATAAAAAGTAATGTCCCAATACCCCTGACGATCCTTGTCATCCTTAAACCGTCTCCTATACTCCCCCGAACGAAGTGGCATCCCCCAATTAGTTTGGTCAGAAATGGAAGTCCAAGCGGTGTTAGGCACCACCATAGCCCTAAGGTCCATTATGTGACAAAGGCGAAGGTTGTTGTCGGTAAACAACATCCTAAGATAAGTTCCACTCAACAAATTATGGTCACAATAACGGGGAAGGCCCGAAAGGTCATGGTTTAGTGCACGGGCTATCATAGTTACCACCCCCCCACAAGCAATATTCACCGGAGGTGAATCCGCAATCTTCTCAAAATGGCTTGCTAAAGCCGATGGTAAGTCAATTCTAGCATGAGTGCGGTAAAGAGCTTGGTGGAGAAACTCAAGGGTTAGGGCGCCTACATTATAATGAGTCTCTTTTGAGGGGAAAAGGGAGTTGGAGAGGATCCTAGCAAAGTACCGGATTGCCGGGTTCCTCAAACTCCAGTTGTACTCTTTTCCCGCCGCAAATTTTTGGTGTCGGCAAGTCAATTTCTTCCATAATTGTTCCCGAATCTCTCTATAGCCGCTCCCCTTTGAAGGCTTATGACTCCCTTCTATCACCGTTGGTAAACCAAGTAACGCACCAAATTGGGGAATGGTCAAATTGTGTCTAGTCCCCCTAAGTTGGAATGAGCAATAAGGGGTGGAAGCATGCAAGTCGGACTTCCACGTAGCGAGGAACTCGCTAGTGAGCCCGACAAAGGTGTACTCATTTGACTCATAAAATGCTTGGATACCTAAGGTTTCACAAAGGCTCCGAACATCCTCTTCTATACCCATTTCCCTCATTGCTACCGGGTCCGCCCACCTAGTTGTTTCCCACCCCATCTTCGACACCTTATCAAATTTATCTAATTCAGATTTTTTGGGAAACCTACTTGCATCACTTCATCATAAAACCTAAAAGTCGAATAAGGCACAGTAGGAATAAAAGATGAAGAAGAAGATGATGGTGGGCATACCACTGCTAGAGGCATAGGGTTACTCCTTTGACGCTTCGACATACCGATGTTTGCCTTGAAAGAAGTGAATACTCCAAAAATCTGCAAAAAGAACAATTAAACTCGGAAATTGGTAAAGTAAAGCAAATAAATTAACATTACTTGCTCAAAAATGGTGAAATACCACCTTACCAAACCCTCCTTTAATGGTGAAATGCAAAAAATGGAGACAATGAAGAAAGTATTACCTAGAGAATGTAGATCGGGGCAAGAGGAGAACGGTTGCGAAGTCGGAATCGAAAAAGATTGAGAAATGAGGGAGTAATGGGGATTAAGGGTGTCGAAAATTTTGAAGGCAAGGTGTTGTTGAGGGAAGTTGGGGCGTTGGAAAAGAAGAGGAAAGAAGAAAGAATTGAAAAAAGCTGAAAAAAAACTGATTTGCGCGAGAAACAAGGTCTGTCCGGTGTTACGTACGCCGGCCGTGCCCGGGCTACGCCGGACGGACCCAAGTTACACCGGACGCGATTAAAAATCAAAATTTTTCAAAATACTTTCTTCATCCGGCGGTTCTACCCCCAAGTCAGGTGTAGGAACACCCGACTGCCTCTTTTACACCCGACTTCAAAATTTTCCATGGGTGTAACTCTCCCAGTCAGGTGTTCTAACACCCGACTTGGCCAAGTTACACTCGGAGGCACCCAAATTCCTTCAAAACACAATAAAACATTAAAATTAACCCACAAGTCCAATATTTCTCATCTTTTTCGTCCCGGATCGACTCAACCACTCCGTAAAATACCTCCGAAAAATGCCAAAAATCCAAAATTTGCTCTGAATCCTACAAAAAAACAAAAAGACATGGGTTGCCTCCCAAGAAGCGCCTTTGTTTAACGTCGTTGGCTCGACCAAAGTCAATCAAAATGCCAAAGGGCCGAATTTAAAACAATATTCACAAAAACACCAAATCAACAAGATAAGAACATCACAGAAGTTCAAGAAAGCCATATGGGCCGAATGTTACACAACCAAATATGAGTTTAAAAATTAGATGATGAGATTTGTTTGGAAATAGGCTACCTCCCTTGTAAATGGTGTCCCGGCTATGTAGTGCTTAAGGCGGTTACCATTTACCTTGAAATTTTCCTCTCCACTTTTGATTTCAACTGCGCCATAGGGAAAGACACGGGTTACAATGAACGGTCCCGACCACTTTGATTTCAACTTCCCCGCAAACAATTTAAATCTTGAATTGAATAGGAGAACAAGGTCCCCTTCTTTAAACTCCCTCCGGATGATGGCCTTATCATGAAATCTCTTTGTCTTCTCCTTGTAGAGACTAGAACTTTCATAGGCCTCTAACCGAAATTCTTCAAGCTCATTAATGTCAAGGAGCCTCTTCTCCCCCGCACTCTTCAAATCAAAGTTTAATTGCCGAATGGCCCAATGGGCTCTATGTTCCATTTCTACCGGAAGATTGCACGACTTTCCATACACCAATCGGTACGGTGAAGCCCCAATAATCGGTGTTTTAAAAGCGGTGCGATAAGCCCACAATGCATCATGAAGCTTGATTGCCCAATCCTTCCTCGAACGGCTCACCGTTTTCTCTAAGATGACCTTGAGCTCCCGGTTAGAAATCTCGGCTTATCCATTAGCTTGAGGGTGATAGGCAAGGCTTCTCCTATGTTGTACCCCATGCTTCTTAAGAAGAGCATCTAAGGTCCGCTCCTTGAAATGACTACCCCTATCACTTATCAAAATCCTCGGTACTCCAAACCTTGGGAAGATGATAGTTTGCAAGAGTTCAGTGACGGACTTTGCATCACAAGTCTTGGTTAGAATTGCCTCCACTCACTTGCTTACATAATCCACCGCCACAAGGATGTATTCATTCCCATAGGAGGATGGGAAAGGACCTTGGTAGTCTATGCCCCATACATCAAAGACTTCCACCTCAAGCATGAAGTTCATTGGCATTTCGTGCCTCCTTGTTATGTTACCACTTCTTTGACATTTGTCACAACCCTTCACATGTAAGGCCACATCATGGAACAATGTGGGCCAATAAAAACTGTTGGGAAATGTGTCCTCAACAATAGTGCGATCACGACAATGATAAAATCATTGTCATAAATCTTATAAGAATATGCAAGGGACGATCCAATATTGATTTAGTCAACTGACCAACATTAATCGGTAATGATTGGCTGACTAGAGTTTGACATTACTGTCGTATGACGGTGGTGGTCAGTTGATCCCTTTAGGTCACACCTATAGGACAGACCCCTTAAATAATATATATTGATTAATTGTATAGGATACATATTGATCGATATTCTTAAAACCGTATATCAAGAATTCAGAGGTTGAATCTTAAAGTAAGATTTATATTTGAAATTGAAATGTGTCGATTGTCAAATATTAATCGATATTTTAGAAATATCGAAATTAGAATATGAATGGTTCATGGTTATAACAAATGTTGTAAATATATGATATTGACGATTATTACGATAACCATATGTTGGGACAGTAATTTCGAATTACTAAATAATTTGTTAAATATGATTTAATTATTTTAGAAATATTATTTATATGATAAATATATTTTAAATTAATACAATTAATTATGTCACATATGATGTCAAATATTATACAATTGTACAAATTACATTTGTAAAATGAAGGTCCATTTTTACAAATGTTAACCGTGTAATGTATGTAGTAAGATAACATTATTTGATAATTTATCTTATTATTGTGTAAGTGTTGATATGACTTATCACTTATGACATGTGTAAGAACAAAAGCAACAAATTCTTCCTACATACTACAACTACACGGCACCCCAACCAAATGACTACTTATGTGAATTGCTCACATGACATTCATTCTAACCCAAGTTTATAATTTCTAGTGTAAGAAAGATAAACTCTACATGCAAATAATTTCTAGTGTAAGAAAATATTTCAAACCTCATAAATATTATTCACATATTATTTTATACTACAAATTATTGTAGTATTTTAGTAGACTAATAAAGAGAGTATTAGTTTACGGTTTTAAGATTACCGATTCCGTCACCTAGCTCGTGCTCGTGTCTCGGTGTTTAAGGGTAGGTCTTGGGTGCAACGTAAAGGAGGCAAGCTATTTTGGTTGCTCCGTGGAGGATTGATGAGCCCAAATTCGGTCATTGTTTTCTCTTGTTTTCCTTTTGTTTTGATCCCGTTTCACCCCCGTTTGGCGCGATTTCGCCCCTTTTTGTACTCGATATCTCTCTTCTACATATTTGTTGCCATGATGTAGGACTCGACGCGGGAATGAAGAAACGGGAGCAAAATGTGATGAAATCAAGGCAAAATAGGAGGAAAGGAGCTGAAATGAAGAAATGGGTTCCTCAGCCGGTCGGCCGGCAGCCGGTCCGCCGGCTGGGAGCCCCTTAGCCTTGAATATTGAAGAATTTTGCAGAACTTGGGATTTGGGTCCCCAGCCGGTGGCCAACCGGCAGCCGGCTGACCGGCTGGGACCCCCTCCTCCGTGCCTTTATTCATTTCAAGACAGACCACTGAATTCGCATCCCCAGCCGGTGGACAACCGGCGGCCGGTCCACCGGCTGGCAGTACTTGTGCATTGAAGAAAATGAAGAAGAAAATCAGATTTGAAGAATAGGCCTCCCAGCCGGTGCCAGACCGGCAGCCGGCCGGTCGGCTGGGAATGCATGCCTGTTGAAGAAAAAAGAAGAAAAAGTCAGAAGTCCTCATTTGGACTCTCAGCCGGTCCCAGACCGGCAGCCGGTCGACCGGCTGAGAGGCCCTTTTCGTATTTTCGAGCCCTATATAAACCCGCACTTGAGACATTACTTATTACGCATTCTTAAGCTTATTTTTAGGGTTTTTACTGTTTCATTACGTAATACTTAGACTCAAAAACACTCTTAAATATTTTAATCTTCTTTAGATCCTTACTTAATCTTTCAATATTTGTTAATCTCTCTTTAGGATTCTACTTAGCCTTGTTATTAAGCAATTGTAAGAGGATATTTTGGGTTGTATTTTGGGGATTTGAAAGAGTCTTTCAACTTGTCATCCAAGCTACTTCCTTTTCTATTGTTATTGGTATAATTCTTCTAATCTTTACTTAGTCTTTACTTTTATTTAAGTTTCCTTTGAATTAATTGTTCATCCTTTGTTTGTTGATGATGTTTTGCTTTTGTTCATGCCTTATTCACATGTTTTCATTTACCATGAGTGAGTAGTCTCCTTACTAGGGTAAGGGGTGATCTTGGGTGTTGTTTAGATGATGAGTTCATGCTAGTAAGTTGATTAGTTGTTCTTAAAAAAGTAGTCTTCCATTTGTTGCATGCTAGGTGTTTGATGATTTGCCTCAACGAAAGTTGGGCTTTGATTTTAGCGTGACTTGCCTTTAGCGACGGTTGGGGGTTTGTCTTAGCATGTTTGATGGTTGGTTGTGATATTTGTAGCGAAAGCTAGGGTATTCCGACCTAGGTTAGTCGACTCGAGAGAAGAGATTACCCGAGACTACTTGTTTGAGGCCTTCTAGTTTTCTTTCTAGCATCTTCGTCTAACCACCTTAGTGACCCCCGAAACCCTAGTCCTCCCTTCCATTGATTCAATCTTATTTAGTTGCTTTAATTGTTCGTCTTAGTTGTTCTCTAGTCTTTAATCAACCGCAAACCTATTACCCCCGACTCTCGCATAAACTAGAACATAATTACACAACTATCCCCACCGTCTTCGTGTTCGACAACCCGTTTATACTACTTAATTGGGTTTTTACAAATGTGTTTGATGCCGGTATTTACGACAAAAATCGGATATCAAGGCCTCATAGGCCTCACGAGTCTCAACCGTGGAATGAGCAGTAGGTACAGGAGGAGCAGCTTTTGTAAGGAAACGAATCTTATTGTCACCTTCCGCAGCTATAAGTAATTGGGATTCACATTCTTTGAAATTGGTGCCTTGCTTCCTAAGCTTGCAACGATTCATAAAAGATTGGAGCCATGAAACGTGTTGTGGGAGAGGTGGAGCGTTATTTGCCATTTGATGATAGAAAGTCGAAATATGAACTACAACTAAAATTAAGGAATTAAAACACAATTATCGTTTTAATAAATAAATAAACTTGTAAATTTTAAACAAGTTAAGCATCTACTTAATGATCTCTTACCCAATTAAGTAAATGATCCCGAGACCCAAATACACACTAACTTGGGCACGGTTTAGCCGATACATCCCTCATTAATATGACTCGGTAGATTAACTCCTTAATCAATTCTACTTTTAGAACTCTCGGTCGATAAAATTACACTAATTCTTATCTTTGCCCGAACTTATTACCACTACGGTGGCTCGAATACCTTCGTCGAGATCAACCAAATTTCAAGAATAAGTAATCATATTACCCCACTTCACCAACGTAATAAGGTTTGCACCCCGGTTTAGCCGAGCCTACTCCCTTATGAAGAAGATCCTTCGCGGGTCCTTTACTTTTTGGTAAGGCTATGTCTCGATTTTTAAATAACGTAAGAGATCTTGTCAATTTATTATCTATCTCCTTTAAGTGAACTAAGTCGGTGAATTATCGATAAATTAATTGACACGGTCGATAAAATCGATGAAATGCATGAGTTTCGATGACGATTTGGCTATGCATGCAAACATGATAAGCATAAATAATAAAAACATAAATAAAACCCTAGTATGGCCTTTCCTAAAATAAAAAATAAAGTAAATTACAAATTCGGAAACCAACTCCTTTGGTCCCTTGAACTTCACACGCGGCACGCATCCCAAGGCAAACTCCGTCTTGGTCGGAACTCCTTTCCGAAATGGCACCGTCTTCAAGGATCTCCGGAATTACAATTAATTACAAATTTTCTATCTATTTTATACATTATAAAATAAAATAAAACAATAAAATAAAGTGATACGAGATCACATTAAATTACAACCGAATCGATAAACCCTTACATTACGGGAAATATCGATTAAAATCTAAGGCCATACTAAGTAAATTACATAATTCAAAATTACGTAAATAAATTATGACATTCATAAAAAATAATTAAATATGCAATGCTTATGTAAAAAGCAAAACCTAAGCCAAATCGTCCTATTTAAACACGTTTTAAATATCGTTATTCGTAATAACTCGGTTTTATGGAATAACGTGATTTAAACAATTTTAAAATCACTAATCACTCTATGAATCACTATTCATGATTTAGTTAAGTTTCCTAACACATTTTAGGATTCAAAATTTAGTCTTACTCAAATTTCGAAATAACTTAACTTTTATTTTAATATTGTTCGGTTTTAATCGGTTTTACGGGAAATAGCTTTAAAATAATCAAACGAGTCATAAAAATTTCGAAAATTCAAAATTCAAAATTTTGAACATACTGAAAATTTCTTAAAATTTCAGATCCTTTAAACTTAAATATTTTCGAAATATGCCCTTTTATTTCGTAAAATAAGCCGTGTACATACATAATTAATCGAAAAATTCAAAACTACTTCAAAAAATATGAAATAAAATACCAATATAATTTTTACATCTTCCTAGACACTCAAAGTGACTGAAAATTGCTGGAAAAACAGATGCACACTGATTTAGGGCTGAAAAGTAATGATTATGACTCCTTAAACACTCAATATCAACTTTAACTCTTTAAAATTAAAATTAAAGTTTCAGAAACTTTTGGCACTAAATAAAAATATGTTGATGATCATACATAATATGACTAATACGGGTGAATTTTTCGGACCATTTTAGCAACATTTACTATTTTTAATAATTCGTGTCATATATTACGCGATTTTACCGATTAAAATCATTTCTCATGCAATATTCGAGATTAAAAGCTCAAAATTCACATGCATGCTAGAAATAATATATGTGACAATATATTAAATTTTTATGGTCAAATTCGAACTTAAACTATTTAAGCTAAAATATGTCACTAATATTACGATTTTTACGATAAAAATCAATATTCATGCAATATCAAAGAACAATTTCTGTAAAATTCATCATATATTTTATATATTGCATGTGACATCTACAAAAAATTTTATAGTTAAATTCATAATATAACTATTTATCCCATATTTAACTCATTTTATGACTATTTAACCATTAAAAATCATAAACCATGCATAAAACCTTCAATAATTTCGAAAATTATATATTCATAATATGTTAAATGCATGTGAGAACATATTTAAAATTCATGGCCAGATACATTATTTAGCTATTTTTCCCAAATAAAAACATTTTTAACCGATTTATAGCATGAATTCACCAATTTAATTACAATGATGAACAATATTATTCCATAAATTATCAAAATGACTTAAAACTATTTTAAGACCAGAAAGTATACATGCAATATGATTTTCGTGCATATCCTATATGTACTACTCATTTTCGTTTTTAATTAAAATCGTATTTTCTCGCAAAAACGTATAAAATCGAGTTGCATGCAAGCAACCTAGTGCTCTGATACCACTTGAAAGAAAACGTAGGTAGTCTTTACTCACTAGTTCGAATGTTTAGTCTTACTAAAACTACTAATTAATCTCATATTAATTTAGTTTAATCGATCTAAATCTTATGCATGCAAAAGAGATGCGGAAAAGTTAAAGAAACGAGTTCTTACAACTGGTCCAAGTAAGTGCTAGGACGATCCTTGATATCCGATTTTTGTCGTCAATACCGGCATCAAACACATTTGTAAAAACCCAATTAAGTAGTATAAACGGGTTGTCGAACACGAAGACGGTGGGGATAGTTGTGTAATTATGTTCTAGTTTATGCGAGAGTCGGGGGTAATAGGTTTGCGGTTGATTAAAGACTAGAGAACAACTAAGACGAACAATTAAAGCAACTAAATAAGATTGAATCAATGGAAGGGAGGACTAGGGTTTCGGGGGTCACTAAGGTGGTTAGACGAAGATGCTAGAAAGAAAACTAGAAGGCCTCAAACAAGTAGTCTCGGGTAATCTCTTCTCTCGAGTCGACTAACCTAGGTCGGAATACCCTAGCTTTCGCTACAAATATCACAACCAACCATCAAACATGCTAAGACAAACCCCCAACCGTCGCTAAAGGCAAGTCACGCTAAAATCAAAGCCCAACTTTCGTTGAGGCAAATCATCAAACACCTAGCATGCAACAAATGGAAGACTACTTTTTTAAGAACAACTAATCAACTTACTAGCATGAATTCATCATCTAAACAACACCCAAGATCACCCCTTACCCTAGTAAGGAGACTACTCACTCATGGTAAATGAAAACATGTGAATAAGGCATGAACAAAAGCAAAACATCATCAACAAACAAAGGATGAACAATTAATTCAAAGGAAACTTAAATAAAAGTAAAGACTAAGTAAAGATTAGAAGAATTATACCAATAACAATAGAAAAGGAAGTAGCTTGGATGACAAGTTGAAAGACTCTTTCAAATCCCCAAAATACAACCCAAAATATCCTCTTACAATTGCTTAATAACAAGGCTAAGTAGAATCCTAAAGAGAGATTAACAAATATTGAAAGATTAAGTAAGGATCTAAAGAAGATTAAAATATTTAAGAGTGTTTTTGAGTCTAAGTATTACGTAATGAAACAGTAAAAACCCTAAAAATAAGCTTAAGAATGCGTAATAAGTAATGTCTCAAGTGCGGGTTTATATAGGGCTCGAAAATACGAAAAGGGCCTCTCAGCCGGTCGACCGGCTGCCGGTCTGGGACCGGCTGAGAGTCCAAATGAGGACTTCTGACTTTTTCTTCTTTTTTCTTCAACAGGCATGCATTCCCAGCCGACCGGCCGACTGCCGGTCTGGCACCGGCTGGGAGGCCTATTCTTCAAATCTGATTTTCTTCTTCATTTTCTTCAATGCACAGGTACTGCCAGCCGGTGGACCGGCCGCCGGTTGTCCACCGGCTGGGGATGCGAATTCAGTGGTCTGTCTTGAAATGAATAAAGGCACGGAGGAGGGGGTCCCAGCCGGTCAGCCGGCTGCCGGTTGGCCACCGGCTGGGGACCCAAATCCCAAGTTCTGCAAAATTCTTCAATATTCAAGGCTAAGGGGCTCCCAGCCGGCGGACCGGCTGCCGGCCGACCGGCTGAGGAACCCATTTCTTCATTTCAGCTCCTTTCCTCCTATTTTGCCTTGATTTCATCACATTTTGCTCCCGTTTCTTCATTCCCGCGTCGAGTCCTACATCATGGAAACAAATATGTAGAAGAGAGATATCGAGTACAAAAAGGGGCGAAATCGCGCCAAACGGGGGTGAAACGGGATCAAAACAAAAGGAAAACAAGAGAAAACAATGACCGAATTTGGGCTCATCAGAATTCCCCACACTTAAACCTTACTCGTCCTCGAGTAAGAGATCAAGTAACTATATAACCCTTATTAAAAACAAAGAAACAAACTAACTAGGCTAACTATAAGCCGAATCGGGTTTAGCTACACCCGTAGCCCTTTCAACTCACAATTTGACATTCATGAGGGAGAATGCCCTATTGCAAGGCAAGTAAGGTCTTGCTACAAAACTTTTGATGCCAACAAGTAAAAACAAAACACGTATAGACAAGCAACATGCATCGGAAAAGAAAGAAAACCGCTCGCCTCATTCAAGCGGGGTTTTGAAAAACAAAACAAAGGAGATCTATAGCGGAGGATGCCGACTCAAAGTCTAACCATGGTGTCAAACCCCTAAATCAAGCTCAAGCAACCAAGAATGACATCACCAAAGACCAAGAAACTAATTCAAGGCGGGCAAACGGAAGTACTAAGCTATACTTCCAAGAATGACGCGACACACACATGATTCGACTCCATGCAAGACCCATAACCGATAAAAGAACCCTAAGTACCGACTCTCACGGGTGACACTCAACACACAAGGAAAGAAAGGGGGTGATTTTTGTGACAAAAAGTAACCAAAATCACTCACCTACCTCAACTTGCGAAGCATGCCCGCAATCTAGAATGGTACTCCATCCAAAAATCAATGAAAAATGCAAATGCACATGATGAGAACAACTACAAGGATGTAATGGGGCTTGGGTTAGGTGAAAACGGTTTGGTGCAAGCACCGTTCTAGGATTTGAGGTTCAAAAACAAGAATGATCGCCATAGTCAACACAACACCTTATTACAACAACTAAGAAACGTCTATGCCCTAAATTTGGTTTTTGCAAAACCAAGCAAAAATTGCATAAACCCCACTTAATTTGGAAAAATCGGACCCATCACAAACTTAGACAAAGCGGTCATTATTAGAAACACCGCACAACGTCTACACCCTAACACATGACTTGAAAATCAAATCTCATGCAAAAAATGCGTAAACCCGGTACGCGTGCAAAAACATCAAAAGACCGCGTTATTGTAGCAACGGCTTTTTCTAAGTCCCCTTGATGGAAGGGACTTGTTGCTAGCCTTTTTCTTTTTCAAAACACGTATTTACATTTTTCTTTTTGGATTTTTCAAGACTTTTTCAACTTTTTTCTTTGATTTTCTATTTTCTTTCTTTTTTTCATCTTTTCATTTCTTTTTCTTTTTCAAACTCCCAAACACCAAATAAAAACAAAGTAAAGACCACAACGGAAGAAGCCACCAACCGGCATCTAAATCCCCGACTCTACCACTAACAAATCACCATAAAAGCAACCATTCTTGATCAAGGAAGGATGTTTTTGGTATGTAGTTCATTTAGTAGTTTAGGCCAAATGAAAAGGTTAAGGCTCAAAGTGGCTAAACAAAAGGGGAATAAGATGTAAGGGTCAAAACAAGGCTAATTTGGCAAATGTGGAGTTGATTTATTTGGAACAAAAGTTGTCTCACATGCACATGAACATAAATCACAGAAATAAGGAACGAGCGCCATTCTTATGCGTATAAACATAACACACCACGTAAGGAGGACTACTCACAATCCTAAACTGAGTCGGTTTGATGGACCGACTAAAAAGGAGGCTCTATCCTCACATTTCAGTAGCTAAGGTCGGTCTTAGGTCGGGTCAAGGTCTAACACGGTCTCACAAGGTGGTCGAAACTTGGTCATTAAGCCTAGACTTCCGGGTTCTTGCAAGCAAGAACCCTAACAAGGTGACATCAACGGTGCAAGCTATTAGGAGGGGAAAGACACAGGCAAGACAAAAATCATCATTGACGGCATATACCCTCCACTATTCAACCTCCTATGCATATTTACAAACAAAAACCAAAACGAAAAAACCGACTAACACATATTCACAAAACTATGAAAATGAAAAAGCATGTGAAACAAAAGCAAACTAAAACTAAACATAACAAACAAGCAACAACTAGAAGGCTAAACTAACAGCACATCAACCACAACAACCACAAGTTCCCCGAAGGAACATCCAAGGCACAAAAATCCCGTTCTCCTTCATGATATCAACATAAAAAGAAATCGGGAGAGGGAGAAAGAAGTAGGAAAGAGTATACCAAACATCTTCATTCTCCTAATGCCTCGGGTTGTCGTCATATCTGCAACTAGTTAGTCCAACAAGCATATATATACAAAACAAACAAAGAACAAAAACAAAAGAAAGGAAGAACATATTTTTTGAAATTTTTGAAATTTTTCGATTTTTTTGGTATTTTTGAAGTTTTTTCACATTTACAAAAGCAAACAAATATACAAAAAGTGGATATTTTCCCTCCCCACACTTAAGATTTACATTGTCCTCAATGTAACAAAGTGCAAGGGGGAAATGAAGGGAAAAGAACGAAAACAACATGTTTTGGCTTTTTTGAAATTTTTTGAGAAAATAAAAACTTGTTTTTGTATTTTTTGAAATAAACGGTTCTTCCTCCCCACACTTATTTATATGCATAATGTGGGGAGGAAAACCGGAAAATAAAGAACATATTTTTGAAAGTTTTTGGTTTTCAATTTTTTTGGATTTTTGATTTTTATGAAGGCAATAAAAACAAAATGAGACAAAAGAAGATGAAAAACTAAAAACTAAACTAAATGCTCTAATCTACATGTATGCAAACTATATGTGACAATATGATACAAAAATATAAAACTAATGCATCTAAATGAATGCAACTATATGCATCTAAACTAACGATTTGAAAACATGAAAAGGAAACTAAAACTAACTAAGTAAACTAAATTAACTACTCTACATGCATGCTAGAAAGAAAATGCAAACTAAATCGAAATTTGGATTAAGGGAGTTACTTGCTTTGGATTTTTCCATGGGAGCAAAGTCATCACCACCTACCACCTCCAAAGGTGGTCACTGAGCATCATCATCTTCATCACCATCACCGCCAGTACCGCTTACATCTCCTTCGCCATTGCCCTCGTCAACCACCATGTAGTCGCCCGGGTTGGTCACAAAATCACGGAAAGGAGAGACATGCGACCCACTAGCTCCCGGGTCACCATACATGCCGTGAGGAGAAGGGTGTCCTCGAGGGGGAGGGTCCGGGACTCCACGAAAATTCGGTGGAAAGATCGGGTTGGAGAAGTACCCCGGGGAAACATTAATCTCCCCGTAAAAACGCCCCTCGGGAGGCACATAACCCCTATCAGGAGGCATGTAGTATGACGGTCGACCACTATCCGGATGATGATAACCCTCGCGAACGGACCGATCATAACTCGGAAATGTCCCATAGGCTTGATCATGGTAGAGGTAATCAAGCCTATAGGTCAAATCCCTATGCCGCTCATCGGCCAATGCTTGGCGCTGGTCCGCTAAATCCGCTGCACTCTTCATGCCCAAGTCAACTCGGGCCATGAAATCAATAAGCTCTGGGGGGCATGAAGATGAAGATGAACCGGAGGTGGATCCCTGGAAGTATGAGGGACCACTCTGGAACTGGGACATGGAAATGGAGGGCTGCTGAAAAGCCTCAAACTGGAGGTTGGAAGGAGTGGCACCAACTCTATCTCTGGCGTAGACTCTCGGGGCACGCTGGTCTGGTGGGAGGTCCTCGGGGTCCGCCTCGATATCAAGGAGGTAAGAGGTCTTCCCCGGCACAACTTTCATCAACTCGGTGTTTGGCAAAGGGACTGAATTCTTGAATTTGTTGTCAACCCGAATCTGCCAATACTCTTTGCGATCGCTGGGGTTATACCGTACCCACCCCAAAGCATCCTGCAAGTATCGGCTAGATAACACATTCTCACCCTGAATGAAGTCGGCCGTGAAGTTCCTCTGACAACGGTTGTTGGCAATCAAAGTGACCATCCCCCCAACACAAATGGGGGTAGTAAGCTGAGGTTGGGATGCCAACCTACTCAAGTGAAGGGCCATATGGTGAGCAATGTTCAATTTCGGGCCACCAACCAAGTAACAACCAAGTATCTCAAGCTCTGTAGTGGTGAAGTTATGCGGCTCATCCCTAGAGAAAACGGTCCACCCCATGAACCTATGCCATATCCTAATCGGTGCCAAATGCACCCTATTAGCCGGTTTCTTTCTGCTTCTATCACTTACAAGACCGGTGATGGCCGTCCAAATGAGCTCGGTATCAAAGCCCTCCGGAGGCTTAATGGGCAATTTTCCGTCTAGCCTAAAAATTAAGGCAAATTCCTATAAAGTGAGACGATGTTCCCTATTCATCAATCGGAACTCTAAAAATGCAACTTTCCCCAAAGTTCGGTTCTTAGTAACAACCAACGAACTCAAAAATTCCCAAGTTAACCGGGGAGATGTGTGAACCGGCTTTGTCTCATACAAAGTTTTCATACCCAAACCCTCAAAAAGAGCCGCAGTTATTTTCTCAATCCCTAATTCTCTCAATCCGGCTCTATCAATAAACCTAGTTGGGTGAAGGGGGCGATTCTTAAAATATGTGAAATTACCTTTTTGTTGAATTGAGGCAAAGGTGAGACCGGGAAAGCAAGGATCCGGGCCAATGTTGCTACTCTCCATCACATTTTGAACCTCTTGCTCCACCGAAGGGTCGTGCCTTGAGTTGGATCGCCTTTCTGTTCTTCCCGACATGGCTAATTGAAGGAGAGGAGATGTGGGAATGAAGGGGGTTTTGATTTGAGAGAGTTTGGTGAAGTTTGTTGGGGTTATTGAAGGTAAGGGATGAAGAGGAGAGAAGGAAATGAGGAAGAATGAAGAAGAAATGAAGTGGAAAGTGTAAGAAATGAGGTAGAAATGAAGAAGAAAAGAGGAGGGTAAGTAATATAAAAAACCCGACAGGGGGCTCTCAGCCGGTTGGGGACCGGCCGCCGGCCCACCGGCTGAGAGTTAGGGTTTGGTAAATTTTGATTTTTCGAAATTTTCTAAGGGGGTTTGATTCTGAGCCGGCGGACCGGCTGCCGGCGGACCGGCTCAAAAACATGCCTTCGAATTTCTTTGCCTTCTCTTCTTCTTTTTTCACTCACAAAAACGCTCCCAGCCGGCGGACCGGCTGCCGGCCGACCGGCTGAGGAGCTTACTTCGTCTTCTTTTTCTTCATTGTCTTCACTTACAAAACACTCCCAGCCGGCGGACCGGCTGCCGGCCTACCGGCCGGGGGTCCTTCTCCTTTGCTTTTTCTTCACTTTGGGTTCACACAACACACGATTCTCAGCCGGCGGACCGGCTGCCGGCCTACCGGCTGGGGGTCATTTCCTCTTGAATTTTGATTTTTGAATAAGTCATCGTCTTCTCAGCCGGCTGACAGGCCGCCGGTTTGGTACAGGCTGGGGATGCAAAATCTGAAATCTGCCCAAATAAACTATCAAAAACAGAAATGTGTCCAGGTCCTCCCAGCCGGTATGGTACCGTCGGCCGGTGGGCCGGCTGGGAGTACCTGTACACAATTTCGAGAAATAATTTAATTTGAACATGAAAATCAACTTTGCCTACAACGGTTTTGCCAATATTCCTCCGACTATACTCATGAATCATCCACAAACAAGCAACAAACATATCCAAATATCTCATGCAAGCTAAAAATTAAACTAAAACCGAACAAACCTGAAACTAACATGCAATCTAGATGAACGAAAGGAAACTAATACTTACAACCGGTGGTTGTTGAGTGACTCCACCAAACCTTTCATGATCAAACTTCCTTGAAATCAATCCTCCTCGGGGAGTGGGTCCCCGAGGTCAACAACTTCGACGGTGCCTTTGGAATCTCCTTGATAATAGCGCTTAATCCGATGCCCGTTGACTTTAAAGGTGCCACCGCCTTCACCAAAGTTCAAAGGCCCCATGAGGTGATATATCCATCACTTTGAAGGGCCCGGACCATCGTGATCTAAGCTTTCCGGGAAAGTTCTTGACTCTTGAATTGAAGAGGAGAACAAGGTCTCCTATGCTCACATTCTTCTTCACTAACTTGGCATCATGCCACTTTTTCGTTTGCTCCTTATAGAGTTTTGAACTCTCATACGCCTCATATCTAAGCTCCTCAAGCTCACTCATTTGCAAGAATCTCGTCTCCCCGGCCATGTCTAAATCGAAGTTCATCTCCTTCAAGGCCCACCAAGCCTTGTGCTCAAGCTCCACCGGGAGGTGGCATGCTTTCCCGTACACAAGCTTGTAGGGAGTAATTCCTATAGGTGTTTTGTAGGCCGTCCTTAAAGCCCATAGCACATCATTCAATTTTTGGGACCAATCTTTCCGGTTCTTTTGCACCACCTTCTCTAGAATAGCCTTGATTTGACGATTTGACACCTCCACTTGCCCACTAGTTTGAGGATGGTAGGCAAGTGCTACCTTGTGGGTCACTCCATAGGAGGCTAGGAGGGCTTTGAATGTATGTTTCAGGAAGTGAGAACCTCCGTCACTTATCACTATTCGGGGTACACCAAAACGGGGAAAGATGATGGTCTTGAAGAGCTTTACCACTACCTTGGAGTCATTGGTGGGGGAGGCAACCGCCTCAATCCATTTCGAGACATAATCCACGGCTACTAAGATGTACTCATTCCCGCATGAATTGGGGAAAGGTCCCATGAAGTCAATCCCCCAACAATCAAACAACTCAATCTCCAAGATGGTTTTTAGGGGCATCTCATTCCTTTTACCGATGTTGCCCGACCTTTGACAAGCATCACAAGATCTAACAACATCGTGAATGTCTTTGAACATTGAAGGCCAAAAGAACCCTCCTTGAAGAACCTTGGCTATAGTCCGTGAAGCCGCCAAGTGCCCTCCATAGGCGGAGTTGTGAAGCCTATCCACAATTTCAAGCCCCTCTTCCTTTGATACACATCTCCTCAAGAGCCCATCCCCACACTTTTTGAAAAGGTAGGGATCATCCCAAAAATATCTCTTAGCATCCACTTTCAACTTTCTCCTTTCTCTTGCTTCCAACTCCTCCGGGATAAAGCCATTAACAAGATAATTGGCAATATCCGCAAACCAAGGCAACTTATTGCCTATTGCCATCAAACTATCCTCACGCAACCATTCATTGATCGGGTCATCTCTATCATGCAAACCATGATCCTCAAAAGTCAATCTAGACAAGTGGTCCGCAACCACATTCTCCGACCCCGACTTGTCTCTTATCTCTAGATCAAATTCTTGGAGTAAAAGAACCCATCTCAAGAGTCTTGGCTTGGCATCTTTCTTCAACATTAATTGCCTCAAAGTGGTGTGATCGGAGTACACCACCACTTTAGATCCCATGAGATATTGCCTAAACTTCTCAATGGCATGAACGATTGCCAACATCTCCTTTTCGGTCGTGGAATACTTTGCTTGAGTTGAATCAAGAGTCTTGCTTGAATAGTATATCACGTGGTGTTTCCTATCCACAACTTGACCTAGGACCGCTCCTACCGCGTAGTCGGATGCGTCACACATGATCTCAAAAGGCAATCCCCAATCCGGAGCACGAATAATAGGAGCCGTCACAAGTGCTTCTTTGATCCTAGCAAAGGCTTCAAGACAATCATTAGTAAACAAAAAGGGAGCATCCTTGAGAAGAAGAGAAGTCAATGGTTTGGCAATTTTGGAAAAATCTTTGATAAAACGCCGGTAAAAGCCGGCATGTCCAAGAAAACTCCTCACCCCTTTCACATTGGTGGGGGTGACAAGTTCTCAATGACCGCCACTTTTGCACCATCAACTTCTATGCCCCTCTTGGACACTATGTGACCGAGCACAATCCCCTCCTCCACCATGAAATGGCATTTCTCCCAATTGAGGACAAGGTTGTGCTCCTCACATCTTTTCAACACATTTACAAGATTAGAAAGCCCTAGGTCAAAAGAATCACCATGAACACTAAAATCGTCCATAAAAACCTCCATAGATTTCTCAAGAAAATCGGCAAAGATGGCCATCATGCACCTTTGAAAGGTGCCGGGTGCATTACACAACCCGAATGGCATCCTCCGATAAGCATACACACCTTGGGGGAATGTAAAAGTTGTTTTCTCTTGGTCTTCCGGGTGAATGGGTATTTGAAAAAACCCGGAATAACCTTCAAGAAAACAATAGTACGAATGCCCCGCAAGTCTCTCTAGCATTTGATCAATGAAAGGGATTGGGAAATGGTCTTTGAGAGTGGCCGCATTCAACTTGCGGTAATCAATACACATCCTCCAACCCGTCACCGGACGAGTCGGTAGGAGAGTCCCATCCTCTTGTGTAACCAAAGTTACACCCCCCTTCATGGGGACAACATGGACGGGGCTCACCCACCGGCTATCCGTGATCTCATATATGATTCCGGCCTCAAGCAACTTAAGAACTTCACCCTTCACTACATCCGCCATTTTCGGATTCAATCTCCTTTGACCTTCCACTCTAGGTCGACTCCCTTCCTCAAGAATTATTCTATGCATGCAAAGGTTCGGGCTTAGCCCCTTGATGTCATCAAGGCTATACCCCAATGAGCTCCTATGGTCCTTTAAAGTTGAAATGAGTTTGGATTCTTGTTGCTCATTGAGGTTGGCATTGATGATCACCGGGTAAGCCTCTCCCTCCCCAAGAAAGGCATACTTGAGGGAGGGAGGAAGGGTTTTGAGTTGTACCTTTGGAGGGAGCATTCCCTCCACCTTCTCAACTTCATCATCTTCTAGCTCAACGTTCTCATCCATTTCCTTGTCTTCACTAGTTGTGATGCCACATAATTGTTCCATGTGGCCTTCCTCCTCTTCTTCCATCTCTACCATCTCCCTTACCACTTGCTCCACAATGTCCAATGTAAATGCCTCATCATGCTTTGGACCTTTCATCATAGTAGGTAGATTAAACTCAATTTTGTCATCCCCAACTCTAAAGGTGAGCCGCCCATTCTTAACGTCTATCAAGACGCCTCCGGTAGCCAAGAAAGGCCTACCAAGGATGATGGGAGTGTGGCTATCCTCCGGGATATCAAGGACAACAAAATCGGCGGGAATCAAATGCTTACCCACCTTGACGGGTACATCCTCAAGCACTCCCAAAGGGCGCTTGACGGACCTATCCGCCAATTGTAGGGTGATACTTGTAGGAACTAAATCATTCAAGCCAATTCTTTTTGCAACTTTCAAAGGAAGCACACTTACACTAGCTCCTAAATCACAAAGGGCACGAGAGATTGGAATGCCACCGACTATGCAAGGGATAGAGAAACTCCCCGGATCACCAAGTTTCTTTGGCTCCTTTTGGAGGAGAAGTGCACTACACTCCTCCCTCATAGCCATTACTTCTTGATCACCCAAGGTTCTCTTGCCCGACAATATTTCTTTTAAAAATTTGGAGTAAGTCGGCATATTCAATATCACCTCCGTAAAGGGAAGAGTCACTTCAAGTTTTTCAATCATTTTACAAAAGTTTGTGAACTTGAAGTTTTCCTTTCCCTTCAAGGCCCTTGAAGGATAAGGCAAGCTAGTTGGTTGAGGGTTAGATAGTACCTTGGTGGGTGTTGGTTTGCTTGTTACCTTAGTAGTTGGTTGTGAAACCAACTCCTCATGTCTAGCATTCACCTCCTCCAAGATAACTTCATCTTCTTTCTCCTCATAAGGGAGGTCCTCCACATAAAAGTTATCATCCCTTGAATTGCCACCATCAACTTCTTTTCCTTTGTCTTTCACAAGCTCCAAGATAGGCTCCTCTTCACCATAATTGTAGTCTTTGTACGGGTCCTCTAGCTCCGTTCCACTTCTCAAAATCACCGCATGTGCTTGGTGATTGTGTGATGCATCTTTGGAACTTTGACCTTGGGCAATGAAGCCGCCCGGTGGCCTTTGAGGATTGGCTAAGGCTTGAGAAGCGACTCTAGCCTCCATCTCCCGTATCTCCCTTTGGTTGGCACTCTTCAAATTAGCCATCTCTTGGGTGTGAGTTGCTTGCATGTTCTTGACAAGTTTCAATAACTCACCCACTTGGGAATCACTAGTATCTTGGTGAGGTGCATTGGTGAGGGGCAAGGGGAACCCATAATCGTTCCTTGCACCCCCACCTTGGGTGTTGCTTTTCGGAACTTGATTGTTGAAGTTTTGGCCTTGATTGTTTGGTGGGAAGTTTTGGTTGAAATTTTGGTTGTAATTTGGGTTGTTGGGATTTTGTGGGTTGTGGTTGTAGTTGTTTTGATTTTGATTGGGGTTGTTTTGAAATGGTGGTGGATTGAAGTTTTGGTTTTGGTGTTGGTTGTAGTTTTGGTTGTTGTTGAAATTTGGATTGAAATTTTGTGGATTTTGGTTGTTTTGGAAATTGGGGTTGAAGTTGGGATCATTGAAACTTTGTTGAAAGCCTTGATTAGCTTGATTAGATTGGTTGCCTTGGTAGAAATTGTTGTTGTTGAAATTGTTCCTCGGGTTGAAGTTTCCACCCCTTGGTTGAAAACCGGGGGGGTTTTGCACTTGAGGTTGTTGAATTTGATGAGGATTCAACACATTGGTGCTCTTGTAACTCATATAAGGACTACCTCTAATCCCTTGGTGATAGTAGTTTGAGTTGGGGTTGAAAGTATTTTGGCTTCTAGGATTGTTGAATGCTTGAAAAGCATACAATTCTTCCTCACTTCCACTTCCCTCAATTGAGTTGTTTGCACAAACTTCAAATGTGTGCCCATTTCCTCCGCACAAATCACATGTGGCAACACTATTTACTTGGTACATCCCCGGGACATTGCTCTTGGTTTTTTTGCTAGTGGAGCCCTTTGTCAATTCTTCCAATTTCTTGGTTAACATGTCCAACTTGGCATTGGTTTCTTCGTTTGCCTTTGCATTGGAAAGGTGCTCACTAGGGTACTTGCTACTCTTTCTCAAGACATTCCCTCTAGTACCGTAATTTTCCTCCGAATCAACAATCTTCTTGATGAGTTCCGTTCCCTCCTCATGCGGCAAGTGGTCAAAGCTACCACCCGCCGATGCATTAACCATTTCTTTAGTCCGGGGGAGAAGAGTCTGAAAAAAGGTTTGGGTTGTGTACCAAGGTGGTATCCCGTGGTGTGGGCACTTAGCAAGCAAATCTTGGTATCTATCCCAAGCTTCTCCCAAAGATTCTCCCTCGTCTTGTTGAAACTGAGTTATCTAATTTCGGAGCATCGCGGTCTTGGAGGATGGGTAGTACTTGGCAAGGAAGGCCGTTGCCAAGTCGTCCCGTGTGGTGAATGTATTCGGAGCATGGACATTTAACCACCTATCCGCCTTGTCGTTTAAGGAATAGGGGAAAAGCATAAGCCTTAGTGTCTCCTCGGGTACTCCCGTTTTCTTTATCATTGCGACCTTACCCTTGAACTTTCTCAAGTGCCCATGAGCATCTTCGTGAGAAGCCCCGCTAAAGGCATTCTTCTCGATTGAACTCATTTGCGAAGGGTGTATTTCGAAATTTTGAGGAACAAGGACCCCGAAGTTGATTGGATTGGTGGTGTCATTGTGATTGGGCCGGTTATGATCACGAAGAGCGGCCATTATATGAATTGGATGGTTGTTTGGAAAGTGTGGTGATTGTGGTGGTGATTGATAAAACGGATTGTCAAAATTGTCGGATGTTGGGCTAGGATTGCTTTGATGGGACTTGGTGGTTCGGATGAAGAGGGGTTGTTTTGGCTAGTAGATGCTTGGGACGCAATTCTTACCCTTGCAATAGTCTTCCTCCTTAGGGCCCGAAAGAGCCTCTCCGGTTCGGAAGATGACAACAAAGAGTTAGAGTCACCCCTAGGCATAAAACTTAGCAAACAAATTAGCCGTCCTAGTGCTTGTTAAACACTAGGGTGAGCAATAAAACAAACACTCTACAATTAACTACCAAATCTTTGATCAAAACAAAAAACAAGCTCAACTAACTCAAGACTAAAACTAAAACTAAACTACACAACTTCTAAACACCGTCCCCGGCAACGGCGCCATTTTGATATCCGATTTTTGTCATCAATACCGGCATCAAACACATTTGTAAAAACCCAATTAAGTAGTATAAACGGGTTGTCGAACACGAAGACGGTGGGGATAGTTGTGTAATTATGTTCTAGTTTATGCGAGAGTCGGGGGTAATAGGTTTGCGGTTGATTAAAGACTAGAGAACAACTAAGACGAACAATTAAAGCAACTAAATAAGATTGAATCAATGGAAGGGAGGACTAGGGTTTCGGGGGTCACTAAGGTGGTTAGACGAAGATGCTAGAAAGAAAACTAGAAGGCCTCAAACAAGTAGTCTCGGGTAATCTCTTCTCTCGAGTCGACTAACCTAGGTCGGAATACCCTAGCTTTCGCTACAAATATCACAACCAACCATCAAACATGCTAAGACAAACCCCCAACCGTCGCTAAAGGCAAGTCACGCTAAAATCAAAGCCCAACTTTCGTTGAGGCAAATCATCAAACACCTAGCATGCAACAAATGGAAGACTACTTTTTTAAGAACAACTAATCAACTTACTAGCATGAACTCATCATCTAAACAACACCCAAGATCACCCCTTACCCTAGTAAGGAGACTACTCACTCATGGTAAATGAAAACATGTGAATAAGGCATGAACAAAAGCAAAACATCATCAACAAACAAAGGATGAACAATTAATTCAAAGGAAACTTAAATAAAAGTAAAGACTAAGTAAAGATTAGAAGAATTATACCAATAACAATAGAAAAGGAAGTAGCTTGGATGACAAGTTGAAAGACTCTTTCAAATCCCCAAAATACAACCCAAAATATCCTCTTACAATTGCTTAATAACAAGGCTAAGTAGAATCCTAAAGAGAGATTAACAAATATTGAAAGATTAAGTAAGGATCTAAAGAAGATTAAAATATTTAAGAGTGTTTTTGAGTCTAAGTATTACGTAATGAAACAGTAAAAACCCTAAAAATAAGCTTAAGAATGCGTAATAAGTATTGTCTCAAGTGCGGGTTTATATAGGGCTCGAAAATACGAAAAGGGCCTCTCAGCCGGTCGACCGGCTGCCGGTCTGGGACCGGCTGAGAGTCCAAATGAGGACTTCTGACTTTTTCTTCTTTTTTCTTCAACAGGCATGCATTCCCAGCCGACCGGCCGGCTGCCGGTCTGGCACCGGCTGGGAGGCCTATTCTTCAAATCTGATTTTCTTCTTCATTTTCTTCAATGCACAGGTACTGCCAGCCGGTGGACCGGCCGCCGGTTGTCCACCGGCTGGGGATGCGAATTCAGTGGTCTGTCTTGAAATGAATAAAGGCACGGAGGAGGGGGTTCCAGCCGGTCAGCCGGCTGCCGGTTGGCCACCGGCTGGGGACCCAAATCCCAAGTTCTGCAAAATTCTTCAATATTCAAGGCTAAGGGGCTCCCAGCCGGCGGACCGGCTGCCGGCCGACCGGCTGAGGAACCCATTTCTTCATTTCAGCTCCTTTCCTCCTATTTTGCCTTGATTTCATCACATTTTGCTCCCGTTTCTTCATTCCCGCGTCGAGTCCTACATCATGGCAACAAATATGTAGAAGAGAGATATCGAGTACAAAAAGGGGCGAAATCGCGCCAAACGGGGGTGAAACGGGATCAAAACAAAAGGAAAACAAGAGAAAACAATGACCGAATTTGGGCTCATCAGGCCTATATGAAGGAGTCAAATATTCTTAGGGACATACTCATTTTCTCTTTGGAGCCGGATCTCCAAGAAAGGATGATTATGTTTAGCACGGCAAATGAGATTTACACCAAGCTTAAGAATATGTTTTCTCAAACTCCTAGGAGTTTGCTTCATGAAGTAATTTCTGCTTGGTTTGACCCAAATTCGTATAAGGGTCAATTTACGAGTTCTCATGTGATTAAGTCGGTTGTTCCATCTGAAATCTTGCAAATTCAAAAGGTGCAAGCTCCTGACTATGTCATAATAGATCGAATTCTTCGCTTCCTAGATATGCCTTTACGGGCAGAGAGGGAGTTTGGACTTATTCGAAGTACCGAGAAGAATACACTTAATCTTGAGAATAGGAGCAATAGGAAGCATGAAAGGAGAAATGGTAAAGGAAAGGGTAAAATGACATCCATGATCACATCATCTTCAAAGGTTGAAGATAAGTGCCATTATTGCATGAAGATAGGACATTGGAAACGCAATTGTCCAATGTATTTGGCCGACCTAAAGCTTGAAAAGTTCACTCTTTTGGTAACATTTCTTGTTTAAACTCATGTTATAACATTAACCTTTGTATAATGATACAAGTTGTTAATATTAACCCTTTTAATTGTTTTAAAGGGACTCCTTCCAAGATCTAGGGCAAGGAGAAAGGAAAGGAGAGCTTGAAGCTCATTCCATGGATGGCTATGGTAGCATCCGAGATTGAAGACATGAAGAGCATGGCTCTAATTTTCATTTGATGTCTTCTTTCTTTTTGCATTTTAATTTAAGAACTTTGTATTTCTTATACGACAAGAATCTTGTTGAAACAATGGTTGTAATAGTGGTGACTTGGTTTTCAACCCAAGTCATCCTTTTGTTCTAAATCAAACATGTTTGGTTGTTTTAAAATGCTTTTATAACATGAATTGATACGATTTTCATAAATCGTAATTAAGTACCTTGAACGATTCACCGTACAATAAACATGATAGGATCATTATAAAAGTAATACGACTTACTTAAAAACAAGAATTGCATCCCGTAAATACTTCAAATTCAAACATAACAACATCAGTTCGTTATAAGATGATTACCTAAAATGAATGATAGTACTAATGTCTCACTGCTCACATAATTCTTTATCCAATGCATTGTTGTCGGGCGAAAATGCTATCCTTCTTAAATAACGGTTATTTTAAAGGATAGAGTGGGAGAAATTTTACACCCGTAAACCAATGAAATAAACAAACATAGGATCTTGGAGAAGAGTCCTATGAGGAGTCCTTGAGAAGAACTCTAAGAGATTGGATAAAAGAAACTACGAGAAGACACAGAAGAAACTACGCGAGGACACAATAGGAAAATGTTCCATATGTTGTCAAAATTCCTAGAGAGGATAAAGGGAACCGCGAGTGTTAACGGAAGGAAATCGTTTCCATGATGTTAATGTTTCTGTTTTATAAAGATAATAGAGGAGAAATCGTCTCCCGATCTCGTGGGAAGGAAAATGAAAAATGAAATGTTCATAGCGAGTTGAGAAAATGTTTGAAGTGAATCAAAATGAATTTTTCATTACGAGTTGAGAAAATGTTTGAAGTAAATCAAAATGAAATGTTCATTATGAGTTGAGAAGATGTTTAAAGATGTTAACTAATCACTATGAAGATAGTGGGAGTTATAAACTATAAGATAGTAATATGAAATTCAGTGGGAGAAAAGTTATTAAGAAAACGAAACCTACCATTTAGAGAGAATGGTGATTCTTTAAAAAGTTAAAGAATATGAGGTTTTCAATTCTAGATGAATGTATGTTAAGAACATAAATCATAAGTGAGTTTATTATATGATAATGAAACGTCACCGATCAGTTAACAAGGTTTGGATTTGAATCCGAGATATGAAAATGTTAATTCATATAACCTTGATCAAAATGCCATAAGTTGAAATAAAGCCCTATTTCGATATAAGTTTCTCGAGGAGAACTAGTAGATCGAATCTAGGTTAACTATAATAGGAATTCTAGTACAATATGACTATATTCATAAGGATGACATGTCATGAGTTTTAAGAAAACAGTGGGAGCTTCCTTAAAATAAGGAGACTCGAGTCGAGTATAAAAGACTTGAAATGTACTTGAATAAGGTCATATTATACGAGATAATATGAGTCAAAAGGAAACCGGAATTTGTAGGTTTAAAGGATGTGAAAATAGGGTATATTCACATAGCAAACCATTAATACAAATTGATGTATGATCATCAAAGATTGTTTATGTGGAGCAACAATATCGTATTGATTGTTCGCACATAACAATCACTCTTATCGTTTGAGTTATTATTATTATTAATATTAACTCACAATTTATACTTTGTGAAATCCAAATGGGTTGTAAGAGTCAATTTGAACCCCGTAAAGTGAACTGGATTAACTTAGTATAGCCTATAGTCGCTTGTATGAGGTGACGTCTCGAAGCGACTAGAATGTGAGGCGATTGATGGCAAGTTCAAATGTCATAGAGTCATATGGGATGACTAGTTGATCACATAGGCAGACTGCAAGAGGCACTTTGTCGGGCATTTAGTGACCGCTTATAGAGTTCTGGAAATTTTATAATTAGCCTGGTCGTGGCGAGAGCTACTATATTATTCACATAAGTCGATTCTTTGACTTGAGACTGTTCGCCCAAGGTGACACGGCCTCAGATTGGCTTTGATTTTAGCTCTACGATCAACCGTTAAAAGGGGTCAAATGGGCTTCTTTTGGGTCATGATGGACTGTGTTAGCGAAGGGAACAGTAGGATAGGAATTGTCCAACCCCTTGTCAGGGTTGTCTTAAATCTCAAGGCCACTCGAGGAGAAGTTTAACTGGAAATGTGTGGCCACGCTCGGAAGGTATCTATGGTAGATAATTCCGGTCAAAGCAGTTAAATCTCCAGATCGAGAAAAACCGCTCAAGATATGATCAAATGCAAGTACGACCTGGAAGACACCTTGCATTGAGTGGGAGATGACGTAATAGGACAAGAGAATTGGTGACGCACACTTGTCGAGGACAAGTGGGAGATTGTTTGGAAATGTGTCCTCAACAATAGTGCGATCACGACAATTAAAATCATTGTCATAAATCTTATAAGAATATGCAAGGGACGATCCAATATTGATTTAGTCAACTGACCAACATTAATCGGTAATGATTGGCTGACTAGAGTTTGACATTACTGTCGTATGACGGTGGTGGTCAGTTGATCCCTTTAGGTCACACCTATAGGACAGACCCCTTAAATAATATATATTGATCAATTGTATAGGATACATATTGATCGATATTCTTAAAACCGTATATCAAGAATTCAGAGGTTGAATCTTAAAGTAAGATTTATATTTGAAATTGAAATGTGTCGATTGTCAAATATTAATCGATATTTTAGAAATATCGAAATTAGAATATGAATGGTTCATGGTTATAACAAATGTTGTAAATATATGATATTGACGATTATTACGATAACCATATGTTGGGACAGTAATTTCGAATTACTAAATAATTTGTTAAATATGATTTAATTATTTTAGAAATATTATCTATATGATAAATATATTTTAAATTAATACAATTAATTATGTCACATATGATGTCACATATTATACAATTGTACAAATTACATTTGTAAAATGAAGGTCCATTTTTACAAATGTTAACCGTGTAATGTATGTAGTAAGATAACATTATTTGATAATTTATCTTATTATTGTGTAAGTGTTGATATGACTTATCACTTATGACATGTGTAAGAACAAAAGCAACAAATTCTTCCTACATACTACAACTACACGGCACCCCAACCAAATGACTACTTATGTGAATTGCTCACATGACATTCATTCTAACCCAACTTTATAATTTCTAGTGTAAGAAAGATAAACTCTACTTGCAAATAATTTCTAGTGTAAGAAAATATTTCAAACCTCATAAATATTATTTACATAATATTTTATACTACAAATTATTGTAGTATTTTAGTAGACTAATAAAGAGAGTATTAGTTTACGGTTTTAAGATTACCGATTCCGTCACCTAGCTCGTGCTCGTGTCTCGGTGTTTAAGGGTAGGTCTTGGGTGCAACGTAAAGGAGGCAAGCTATTTTGGTTGCTCCGTGGAAGATCGTCCTAGCACTTACTTGGACCAGTTGTAAGAACTCGTTTCTTTAACTTTTCCGCATCTCTTTTGCATGCGTAAGATTTAGATCGATTAAAATAAATTAATATGAGATTAATTAGTAGTTTTAGTAAGACTAAACATTCGAACTAGTTAGTAAATACTACCTACGTTTTCTTTCAAAAACCGCATTGAAGAATTCTTGAAGCGGTCTTCCTTGCACTTCCATGCCCTCCACTTGGCATACCATGACAATGATTAATGATTGATTCAACCTCTTCATTTGGAATACATCTTCGGATCATCCCATTGGCACATGACTTGTAGAGACAAGGGTCCTCTCAAAAGAATTGCTTGATGTCATGGAAAAACTTCTTCTTCTTGTGGGAGTCTACCCATAAGGAACGATTCCCGAAACCAAAAAGTTGACGTGGTCGACAAACCACGGGGTTTCTCCCAAGTACAATGCTAGCAAGTAATCGTCGGGTAGGGAATCATCTATAGGGAGTCTATCCTCCACATTTTCATTCAATAGCCGAGAGAGGTGGTCCGCCACAACGTTCTCCACACCTCTCTTATCCCTAATTTCGATATCGAACTCTTGAAGTAACAAGACCCACCTAATCAATCTTGGCTTGGTCTCTTTCTTGAGAAGCAAATGCTTCAAAGCCGCATGATCGGTGTGGACAATAACTTTAGAACCCACCAAATAAGAACGGAATTTGTTCATGGCAAATATGACCGCAAGAAGCTCTTTTTCGGTAGTGGTGTAGTTGGCTTGTGTATCATCCAAAGTTTTGCTTGCATAGTAAATGGCATGAAGCTTGTCATCCTTCTTTTGGCCAAGAACCGCACCTACCGCCACATCACTCGCATCACACATCAACTCGAACGGCTCACCCCAAATTGGTGGTTGCATAATTGGAGCGGAGACCAAGGCTTCCTTGAGCCTATTAAAAGCAAGCAAGCACTCATTAGAGAAAACAAATAGAACATCCTTACCAAGCAAAAGTGTCAAAGGTCGGGCAATCAAGGAGAAATCCTTGATAAACCTCCGGTAAAACCCGGCATGACCCAAAAAACTACGAATGCCCTTGACACTAGTGGGAGGGGGTAAAGTCTTAATGACCTCAATCTTGGCTTGATCAACTTCCAAGCCTTTACTTGACACAACATGACCTAAAACTACCCCGGATGTCACCATAAAGTGACATTTCTCCCAATTCAACACTAGACCGGTTTCTTGACACCTTTTCAAGACCTTAGACAAATTCGTTAGACACCCATCAAAAGATGTACCTACAACCGAGAAACCGTCCATAAACACTTCCATGATATCCTCCACATACTCTGAGAAAATAGCTAACATGCATCTTTGAAATGTGGCCGGCGCATTGCATAGCCCAAAGGGCATGCGCCTATATGCAAATGTACCATATGGACAAGTGAATGTGGTTTTCTCTTGGTCGTTAGGGTGGAATGGGATTTGGAAAAATCCCGAAAATCCATCAAGATAGCAAAAATGAGAGTGTTGGGCAAGTCTTTCTAACATTTGATCAATAAAAGGAAGGGGGAAGTGGTCTTTCCTAGTTGCCGTATTGAGGCGCCTATAGTCGATACACGTCTTCCACCCCGTTGTGACTCTTGTTGGGATCAACTCATTGTTCTCATTTGTCACTACCGTGACACCACCCTTCTTTGGTACATCATGAACGGGGCTAACCCATGCACTATCGGAAATTGGGTAAATTATGCTAGCATCATAAAGCTTCAACACCTCCTTTCTAACCACCTCCTTCATGGTGGGGTTAAGGCGGCGTTGAGGCTCTACGGATGATGAATCCTCATTCTCTAAATGGATGCGGTGGGTGCAAAAAGAGGGACTAATACCCTTGATATCATCAATGGTGTACCCAATGACATCCTTGTATTTTCTCACAACCACAAGCAATTTTTTGAGTTCAATGTCATTGAGTGCACTACTAACAATAATAGGGTAAGTGTCATTAGGACCAAGGAAAACATGTTTAAGAGTAGAAGGAAGAGGTTTCAACTCCACTTGAGGAGGCGTGGATCTCTCCTCTTCTTTACCATCCTTCCTCAAGCTTTCAAACTTCTTATTCGGCTCCTCCAAGGTAGTTGCCTCCATAGCCATGGCATACTCCTTATGTTCTTTGCAATCCCTCACTTTTCCTTCTAGGAACCCTTGTAAGCTAGTATCCCCTTTATTGGTTTTCTTGTCCACACATTCTTCAAGGATATCTACCATGTAGCATGCTTTTCCCTCCGAGGGCTCACTCATAGCTTTATCCAAAGAAAACTCCACTTTATCATCCCCAACTTGTAAAGATAACTTCCCGTTCTTGACATCAATGAGGGCACCTCCCGTGGCAAGGCATGGGCGCCCCAAAATGATGGGAACGTTTGTGTCTTCGGGCATATCCATGACATAAAAGTCACATGGGATGATTATCTTTCCAACTTTGAGTGGCACATCTTCCACAAGCCCCATTGGATATCTCACCGATCTATCCGCTAGTTGAAGAGAAACTCTTGTAGGAGAAAGCTCAAACCCCTTCAACTTCTTGAATATTTTAAGAGGCATGAGGCTAATGCTTGTCCCCAAATCGCACAAGGCTCTCTCAACACGGACATCCCCAATTAGGCATGGGATAGAAAAACTCCCGGGGTCTTCAAGCTTGGCGGGAGCTTCATTCATGAGTATGTGATGAGCTCCATTTTGGTCATCATTTCCTTTGCATTTTCTTTGTTTTCGGTCACGATTCGACCTCGATTCGCGTGTCTTTAGGTGTTTTTACGTCCGTTGCCTCGTATATTCCTATTCTGTCTAATTTATGTAGGCATTACGGCGGGGGCGAAGAAACGAGAGAAATCGAGGTGAATTTGGAGCGATTTATGAAGATTTATGAGGGTTTTGTGAAGAAGCCGCTTCAGGCCCTCCCAGCCGGTTCCCAGCCGGCGGCCGGTTGGCCGGCTGGGGAACTTTGACTTGACTTTTGATAAAAATGAGGGAGTTTTCCAGTTCCTTAAGAAAAGGCTCCCAGCCGGTGGCCTACCGGCAGCCGGTCAGCCGGCTGGGATGACTGTTCCATACTTAGCCAAAATTTGAAGAACGAAGAAATTGCATGATGGGCAGATTCCTGAGAAAGGGCTCCCAGCCGGTGGACTACCGGCAGCCGGTCCACCGGCTGAGGGGACCTGTGCTGAAAGAATTTTGAAGAAAAATCAGAGTTGAAGAAAAGGTCTCCCAGCCGGTGCCAGACCGGCGGCCGGCCGGTCGGCTGGAAAGCTTTGCCATTTGAAGAAAACTCAGAAGTCAGATTTTGGGCTCTCAGCCGGTCCACCACCGGCAGCCGGTCGACCGGCTGGGAAGCATTTTTCAGAATTTCGAGCTCTATATAAACCCGCACTTAGTCTTTCATTTACACACTTCATATTACGCATTCTTAAGCTTTTTTTAGGGTTTACTACTGTTTTGAATACTTAGCACTTAGACTCAAAAACACTAAAAAAATACTTTAATCTTATTTAGATCTTTACTTAATCTTTCTTTATTAGTTAATCTCTCTAGAGGATTCTCCTTGAGTTTGTGTTTAAGCATTTGTAGTGGATTATTTGGGTTGTAATTTTGGGGGATTTGAAAGAATCCTTCAACTTGTCATCCAAGTCATTTCCTTTTCCACAGTTAATGGTATAATCCTCTTCATCTTTACTTTATTTTTGCATTTCCTTTAAGTTTTCCTTGTTTACTTGTTTACTCTTTCATTCTCTCATAATGTTTATCATCAATTCCTCATTTGTTCATGTTTCTTCTTTAATCATGTGTGAGTAGTTTCATTCTAGGGTTAGGGGTTTGCTTGGGTAGTTAGTAGCCATGAAAAATGTTTAGGGTTAGTCTTGTTTGTTTCTTTGGTTAAGTTTTCGCATCTTGCATGTTACGTGTTCGACGAATTGCCTCAACGACGGTTGGGTATTAGTCTTCGCTTTGTTTGCTTTAGACGATGGTCTTGAGTTTCATGAGCATGCCTATGTGTTAGGTTAGCTTGGTTTGTAGCGAAAGCTAGGACTAGTCTTGACCTAAGGGTATTCGACTCGAGAGAAGAGATGACCCTAGACTTACCATAGAAGTGACACGAGACCGTTGCCTTACGTTTGGCTACCGACTTACCTAGGTGACCCCCGACACCCTAGTCCTCCTTATCATCAATTTTATCTAAATTTATTTGTTTTAATTGTTCTTTAGTTGTTAACCAATCTCAAACTTATTACCCGACTCAAGCTCGAACTAGAACTTAAATATACAACTTCCCCACCGTCTTTTGGGTTCGACCCTAAATTATACTACTTAATTTGGGAGTTTAAAAATTGTTTTTGGTGACGGAATCGACGACAAAATCCGGCCATCAAAATGGCGCCGTTGCCGGGGATGGTGTTTAGAAGTTGTGTAGTTTAGTTTTAGTTTTAGTCTAGAGTTAGTTGAACTTGTTTTGTTTTGATCAAAGATTTGGTAGTTAATTGTAGAGTGCTTGTTTTATTGCTCACCCTAGTGTTTAACAAGCACTAGGACGACTAATTTGTTTGCTAAGTTTTATGCCTAGGGGTGACTCTAACTCTTTGTTGTCATCTTCCGAACCGGAGAGGCTCTTTCGGGCTTTAAGGAGGAAGACCATTGCAAGAGTAAGAATTGCGTCCCAAGCATCTACTAGCCAAAACAACCCCTCTTCATCCGAACCACCAAGTCCCAATCATAGCAATCCTAGCCCAACATCCGAAAGTTTTGACAATCCGTTTTATCAATCACCACCACAATCACCACACTTCCCAAACAACCATCAAATTCACATAATGGCCGCTCTTCGTGATCATAACCGGCCCAATCACAATGACACCACCAATCCAATCAACTTCGGGGTCCTTGTTCCTCAAAATTTCGAAATACACCCTTCGCAAATGAGTTCAATCGAAAAGAATGCCTTTAGCGGGGCTTCCCACGAAGATGCTCATGGGCACTTGAGAAAGTTCAAGGGTAAAGTCGCAATGATAAAAAAAACCGGAGTACCCGAGGAGACACTAAGGCTTATGCTTTTCCCCTATTCCTTAACCGACAAGGCCGATAGGTGGCTAAATGTCCATGCTCCAAATACATTCACCACATGGGACGACTTGGCAACGGCTTTCCTTGCCAAGTACTACCCATCCTCCAAGACCGCGATGCTCCGGAATGAGATAACTCAGTTTCAACAAGACGAGGGAGAATCTTTGGGAGAAGCTTGGGATAAATACCAAGATTTGCTAGCCAAGTGCCCACACCACGGGATACCACCTTGGTACACAACCCAAACTTTTTTTCAAACTCTTCTCTCCCGGACTAAGGAAATGGTTAATGCATCGGCGGGTGGTAGCTTTGACCACTTGCCACATGAGGAAGGAACGGAACTCATTAAGAAGATTGTTGATTCGGAGGAAAACTATGGTACTAGGGGGAATGTCTTGAGGAAGAGTAGCAAGTACCCTAGTGAGCACCTTTCCAATGCTAAGGCAAATGAAGAAACCAATGCCAAGTTGGACATGTTAACCAAGAAATTGGAGGAATTGACAAAGGGCTCCACTAGCAAAGAAACCAAGAGCAATGTCCCGGGGATGTACCAAGTAAATAGTGTTGCCACATGTGATTTATGCGGAGGAAGTGGGCACACATTTGAAGTTTGTGCAAACAACTCAATTGAGGGAAGTGGAAGTGAGGAAGAATTGTATGCTTTTCAAGCATTCAACAATCCTAGAAGCCAAAATACTTTCAACCCCAATTCAAACTACTATCACCAAGGGATTAGAGGTAGTCCTTATATGAGTTACAAGAGCACCAATGTGTTGAATCCTCATCAAATTCAACAACCTCAAGTGCAAAACCCCCCGGTTTTCAACCAAGGGGTGGAAACTTCAATCCAAGGAACAATTTCAACAACAACAATTTCTACCAAGGCAACCAATCCAATCAAGCCAATCAAGGCTTTCAACAAGGTTTCAATGATCCAAACTTCAACCCCAATTTCCAAAACAACCAAAATCCACAAAATTTCAATCCAAATTTCAACAACAACCCAAACTACAACCAACACCAAAACCAAAGCTTCAATCCACCACCATTTCAAAACAACCCCAATCAAAATCAAACCAACTACAACCACAACCCACAAAATCCCAACAACCCAAATTACAATCAAAATTTCAACCAAAACTTTCCACCAAACAATCAAGGCCAAAACTTCAACAATCAAGTTCCGAAGGGCAACTCTCAAGGTGGGGGTGCAAGGAATGATTATGGATTCCCCTTGCCCCTCACCAATGCACCTCACCAAGATACTAGTGATTCCCAAGTGGGTGAGTTATTGAAGCTTGTCAAGAACATGCAAGCAACTCATACCCAAGAGATGGCTAATTTGAAGAGTGCCAACCAAAGGGAGATACGGGAAATGGAGGCTCGAGTTGCCTCTCAAGCTCTAGCCAATCCACAAAGGCCACCGGGCGGCTTCCTTGCCCAAGGTCAAAGTTCCAAAGATGCATCACACAATCACCAAGCACATGCGGTGATTTTGAGAAGTGGAACGGAGCTAGAAGACCCGTACAAAGACTACAACTATGGTGAAGAGGAGCCTATCTTGGAACTTGTGAAAGACAAAGGAAAAGAATTTGATGGTGGCAATTCAAGGGATGATGAATTTTATGTGGAGGACCTCCCTTATGAGGAGAAAGAAGATGAAGTTATCTTGGAGGAGGTGGATGCTAGACAAGAGGAGTTGGTTCCACAACCAACTACTAAGGTAACAAGCAAACCAACACCCACCAAGGTACTATCTAACCCTCAACCAACTAGCTTGCCTTATCCTTCAAGGGCTTTGAAGGGAATGGAAAACCTCAAGTTCACAAATTTTTGTAAAATGATTGAAAAACTTGAAGTGACTCTTCCCTTTACGGAGGTGATATTGAATATGCCAACTTATTCCAAATTTTTAAAAGAAATTTTGTCGGGCAAGAGAACCTTGGGTGACCAAGAAGTAATGGCTATGAGGGAAGAGTGTAGTGCACTTCTCCTCCAAAAGGAGCCAAAGAAACTTGGTGATCCGGGGAGTTTCTCTATCCCTTGCATAGTTGGTGGCATTCCAATCTCTCGTGCCCTTTGTGATTTAGGAGCTAGTGTAAGTGTACTTCCTTTGAAAGTTGCAAAAAGAATTGGTTTGAATGATTTAGTTCCTACAAGTATCACCCTCCAATTGGCGGATAGGTCCGTCAAGCGCCCTTTGGGAGTGCTTGAGGATGTACCCGTCAAAGTGGGTAAGCATTTGATTCCCGCCGATTTTGTTGTCCTTGATATTCCGGAGGATAGCCACACTCCCATCATCCTTGGTAGGCCTTTCTTGGCTACCGGAGGCGTCTTGATAGACGTTAAGAATGGGCGGCTCACCTTTAGAGTTGGGGATGACAAAATTGAGTTTAATCTACCTACTATGATGAAAGGTCCAAAGCATGATGAGGCATTTACATTGGACATTGTGGAGCAAGTGGTAAGGGAGATGGTAGAGATGGAAGAAGAGGAGGAAGGCCACATGGAACAATTATGTGGCATCACAACTAGTGAATACAAGGAAATGGATGAGGACATTGAGCTTGAAGATGAAGAAGTTGAGAAGGTGGAGGGAATGCTCCCTCCAAAGGTACAACTCAAAACCCTTCCTCCCTCCAAAGGTACAACTCAAAACGCTTTTACCGGCGTTTTATCAAAGATTTTTCCAAAATTGCCAAGCCATTGACTTCTCTTCTTCTCAAGGATGCTCCTTTTTTGTTTACTAATGATTGTCTTGAAGCCTTTGCTAGGATCAAAGAAGCACTTGTGACGGCTCCTATTATTCGTGCTCCGGATTGGGGATTGCCTTTTGAGATTATGTGTGACGCATCCGACTACGCGGTAGGAGCGGTCCTAGGTCAAGTTGTGGATAAGAAACACCACGTTATATACTATTCAAGCAAGACTCTTGATTCAACTCAAGCTAAGTATTCCACGACCGAAAAGGAGATGTTGGCAATCGTGCATGCCATTGAGAAGTTTCGGCAATATCTCATGGGATCTAAAGTGGTGGTGTACTCCGATCACACCGCTTTGAGGCAATTAATGTTGAAGAAAGATGCCAAGCCAAGACTCTTGAGATGGGTTCTTTTACTCCAAGAATTTGATCTAGAGATAAGAGACAAGTCGGGGTCGGAGAATGTGGTTGCGGACCACTTGTCTAGATTGACTTTTGAGGATCATGGTTTGCATGATAGAGAGGCCCAATCAATGAATGGTTGCGTGAGGATAGTTTGATGGCAATAGGCAATAAGTTGCCTTGGTTTGCGGATATTGCCAATTATCTTGTTAATGGCTTTATCCCGGAGGAGTTGGAAGCAAGAGAAAGGAGAAAGTTGAAGGTTGATGCTAAGAGATATTTTTGGGATGATCCCTACCTTTTCAAGAAGTGTGGGGATGGGCTCTTGAGGAGATGTGTATCAAAGGAAGAGGGGCTCGAAATTGTTGATAGGCTTCACAACTCCGCCTATGGAGGGCACTTGGCGGCTTCACGGACTATAGCCAATGTTCTTCAAGGGGGGTTCTTTTGGCCTTCAATGTTCAAAGACATTCACGATGTTGTTAGATCTTGTGATGCTTGTCAAAGGTCGGGCAACATCGGTAAAAGGAATGAGATGCCCCTAAAAACCATCTTGGAGATTGAGTTGTTCGATTGTTGGGGGATTGACTTCATGGGACCTTTCCCCAATTCATGCGGGAATGAGTACATCTTAGTAGCCGTGGATTATGTCTCGAAATGGATTGAGGCGGTTGCCTCCCCCACCAATGACTCCAAGGTAGTGGTAAAGCTCTTCAAGACCATCATCTTTCCCCGTTTTGGTGTACCCCGAATTGTGATAAGTGACAGAGGTTCTCACTTCCGGAAACATACATTCAAAGCCCTCCTAGCCTCCTATGGAGTGACCCACAAGGTAGCACTTGCCTACCATCCTCAAACTAGTGGGCAAGTGGAGGTTTCAAATCGTCAAGTCAAAGCTATTCTAGAGAAGGTGGTGCAAAAAAACCGGAAAGATTGGTCCCAAAAATTAAATGATGTGCTATGGGCTTTGAGGACGGCCTACAAAACTCCTATAGGAATGACTCCCTACAAGCTTGTGTACGGGAAAGCATGCCACCTCCCGGTGGAGCTTGAGCACAAGGCTTGGTGGGCCTTGAATGAGATGAACTTCAATTTAGACATGGCCGGGGAGAAAAGGTTCTTTCAAATGAGTGAGCTCGAGGAGCTTAGATATGAAGCTTATGAGAGTTCAAAACTCTATAAGGAGCAAACGAAGAAGTGGCATGATGCCAAGCTAGTGAAGAAAAATGTGAGCGTAGGAGACCTTGTTCTCCTCTTCAATTCTAGAGTCAAGAACTTTCCCGGGAAGCTTAGATCACGATGGTCCGGGTCCTTCAAAGTGATGGATATTTCACCTCATGGGGCCTTTGAACTTTGGAGTGAAGGCGGTGGCACCTTCAAAGTCAACGGGCATCGGATTAAGCGCTATTATGAAGGAGACTCCAAAGGCACCGTCGAAGTTGTTGACCTCGGGGACCCACTCCCCGAGGAGGATTAATTTCAAGGAAGTTTGATCATGAAAGGTTTGGTGGAATCACTCAACAACCACCGGTTGTAAGTATTAGTTCTCTTTAGTTCATCTAGTTTTCATGTTAGTTTCTTTGTTAGTTCGGTTTTTAGTTTAATTTTTAGGTTGCATGAGATATTTGGATATGTTTGTTGCTTGTTTGTGGAAGATTCATGGGTATAGTCGGAGAATTATTGGCATAACCGTTGTAGGCAAAGTTGATTTTTATGCTCAAATTAAATTATTTCTCGAAATTGTGTACAGGTACTCTCAGCCGGCCAACCGGCCGACGGTACCCTACCGGCTGGGAGGCCCTGGACACATTTCTGTTTTTGATAGTTTATTTGGGCAGATTTCAGATTTTGCATCCCCATCCTGTACCCAACCGGCAGCCGGTCCACCGGCTGAGAAGACGAGTACCTATTCAAAAATCGAAATTCAAGAGGAAGTGATTCCCAGCCGGTAGGCCGGCAGCCGGTCCACCGGCTGAGAATCATATGTTGTGTGAACCAAAGTGAAGAAAAAAGCAAGGAGAAGGAATCCCCAGCCGGTCGGCCGGCAGCCGGTCCGCCGGCTGGGAGTGTTTGTAAGTGAGGACAGCTGAAGAAAAAGAAGATGAAGAAGATCCCCAGCCGGTCGGCCGGCAGCCGGTCCGCCGGCTGGGAGTGTTTTTGTGTGTTGAAAAGAAGAAGAAGAGAAGATGGAGGATGATGAAGACCGATTTTGAGCCGGTCGGCCGGCAGCCGGTCCACCGGCCCAGAATCTAATAACTTAGATAAATTTCAAAAAATGTGAAAAATCCAAACCCTCACTCTCAGCCGGTCGACCGGCCGCCGGTCCAGGACCGGCTGGGAGTGTTCTGTCGCGTTTTAACAAGCTCGTGAATCCCTTCTTTTTCTCATTTCTACCTCATTTCTTCTTCATTTCCCTTCATTTCTTCACCCCTCTTCCTTATTTCCTTCACCCCTCTTCATCCCTAACCTTCAAAAACCCCAACAAACTTCACCAAACTCTCTCAAATCAAAACCCCCTTTACTCCCTCATCACTTATCCTTCAATTAACCATGTCGGGAAGAACAGAAAGGCGATCCAAATCAAGGCACGACCCTTCGGTTGAGCAAGAGGTCGAAAATGTAAGGGGGAGTGGCAACATTGGCCCGGATCCTAGCTTTCCCGGTCTCACTTTTGCCTCAATCCAACAAAAAGGTAATTTCACATATTTTAAGAATCGCCCCCTTCACCCAACTAGGTTTATTGATAGAGCCGGATTGAGAGACTTAGGGATTGAGAAGATAACTGCGGCTCTTTTTGCGGGATTAGGTATGAAAACCTTGTATGAGACAAAGCCGGTTCACACATCTCCCCGGTTAACTTGGGAATTTTTGAGTTCTTTGGTTGTGACTAAGAACCGAACTTTGGGGAAAGTAGCATTTTTAGAGTTCCGGTTGATGAATAAGGAACATCGTCTCACCTTAGATGAATTTGCTTTGATTTTTGGGCTAGACGGAAAATTAGCCATTAAGCCTCCGGAGGGCTTTGATACCGAGCTTATTTGGACAGCCATAACCGGTCTTGTAAGTGATAGAAGCCGAAAGAAACCGGCTAATAGGGTGCATTTGGCACCGATTAGAATTTGGCATAGGTTCATGGGGTGGACCGTTTTCTCTAGGGATGAGCCTCACAACTTCACTACTACTGAGCTTGAGATAATTGGTTGTTACTTGGTTGGTGGCCCGAAATTGAACATTGCTCACCATATGGCCCTTCACTTGAGTAGGTTGGCATCCCAGCCTCAGCTTACTACCCCCATTTGTGTTGGGGGGATGGTCACCTTGATTGCCAACAACCTTTGTCAGAGGCACTTCACGGTCGATTTCATTCAGGGCGAGAATGTACTATCTAGCCGATACTTGCAGGATGCTTTGGGGTGGGTACGGTATAACCCCAGTGATCGCAAAGAGTATTGGCAGATTCGGGTTGACAACAAGTTCAAGAATTCAGTCCCTTTGCCAAACACCGATTTGATGAAAGTTGTGCCGGGGAAGACCTCTTACCTCCTTGATATTGAGGCGGACCCCGAGGACCTCCCACCAGACCAGCGTGCCCCTAGAGTCTACACCAGAGATAGAGTCGGTGCCACTCCTACCGACCTCCAGTTTGAGGCTTTTCAGCAGCCCTCCATTTCCATGTCCCAGTTTCAGAGTGGTCCCTCATACTTTCAGGGCTCCACCTCCGCCTCCGGTCCATCTTCTTCTTCATGCCCCCCAGAGCTTATTGATTTCATGGCCCGAGTTGACTTGGGCATGAAGAGTGCAGCGGATTTAGCGGACCAGCGCCAAGCCATAGCCGATGAGCGGCATAGGGATTTGACCTATAGGCTTGATTACCTTTACCATGATCAAGCCTATGGTACATTTCCGAGTTATGATCGGTCCGTCCGCGACGGTTATCATCATCCGGATGTTGGTCGCCCGTCATATTACATGCCTCCTGATAGGGGTTATGTGCCTCCTGAGGGTCATTTTTACGGGGAGATCAACGTCGCCCCGGGTTACTTTTCAAACCCGATCTTTCCCCCCAACTTCCGGGGAAATGAGGATTCGGGCCCTCCGAGGCATTCATCCTTCCATGGCGGGTATGGTGATGCGGGACCTAGTGGCTCTCAAGCCTCCCCTTTCCGTGATGTTATGCTCAACCCGAACGACTACATGGTGGTCGATGATGGCAATGGGAATGATGATGATGGAGCCGGTGATGAAGGTTATGAGTCCGAGGATCATTTTGATGATCATTTTGATGAGTGACCACCTTTGGAGGTGGTTGATGGATGCCTTTGCTCCCATTGAAAAATCCAAAGCAAGTAACTCCCTTAATCCAAATTTCGTTTTAGTTTGCATTTTTTTTAGCATGCATTTAGCTTAGTTAGTTTAGTTTAGTTCGTTAGTTTTAGTTTCCTTTTCATGTTTTCACATCATTAGTTTAGATGCATATAGTTGCATTCATTTAGATGCATTAGATTTATATTTTTGTATCATATTGTCACATATAGATTGCATACATGTAGTTTAGAGCATTTAGTTTGCATTTAGTCTAGTTTTTAGTTTTTCTCTTCTTTTGTTTACCTTTGTTTTTAATGCCTTCTTAAAAACCAAAAAACCAAAAAAATTGAAAAACCAAAAACTTTCAAAAATATGTTCTTTATTTTCCGGTTTTCCTCCTCACATTATGCATATAAATAAGTGTGGGGAGGAAGAACCGTTTATTTCAAAAAAAATACAAAAACAAGTTTTTGTTTTCTCAAAAATTTCAAAAAAGCCAAAAACATGTTGTTTTCGTTCTTTTACTTCATTTCCCCCTTTGCACTTTATTACATTGAGGACAATGTAAATCTTAAGTGTGGGGAGGGAAAATATCCACCTTGTGAATATTTGATTGCTTTTGTAAGTATGAAAAACCTCAAAAATACCAAAAAAATCGAAAAATTTGAAAAATTCAAAAGCACCGCTTTGGATCTTGAAGATACCACGGTATGATCGTTCCAACCTCTATTTCACTCTCATTTTCATTCTTTTGTTACAATTGAGGAGGATGGGCTTGTATTTGGAGGATGTGGAGTACATTGTGGAGAATTGTGTGTGGCTTGTGTGCTTTTGTGCTGTTAGGAGATGCATTAGCTTTGTTTGGCATTTAGTTTGATAGTCTCATTTGCATTATAACATGTCTATATTAGTTGCATTCATGGCATATAGTTGCATTTAGGATAATGTTTTGAAAATGCCTAATTGAGAACTTTGACAAAATCGTTTAGGCCTTTACAAATAATTCTTCTACTTGGGACTTTGTCTTTTAGAATGATTTTTGAAACACCCTAGGTTAAGCTTTTCTAGTATCTTTCTGACCATGGTCCAATACCGAGTCAAGGGTTTGCATGTGAGTCACCTTGTCCAACCCCGTAATGCGAAATGGTTTTGATTATCTTGTCTTGGTGACCTTGTTCGACTCGGCGGTTTGGCAACCCAAAAATAACTTTCATGAATAAATTTGGAATGCTTTTGTCAATGATCATAAGAAGTGGAATCGATTTGAAAGAAAAAAAAAGGGAAACTCAAGTGAAAAAGAAAAGAAAAAAAATGGTTAATGAAAAAGAATAAGAACATGTTGTTTTGGTGGAGGCGTACCACTTCGATGTGCTTTGGAGGGTAGCCATTGAGTTGGCTTCCCACTTGGTTGTGAATTCGACCGCCCAAAGACAGAGTGATTGTCACCCCGATAAGCTATTGTCTAGAGGTTAACCGGTTGCCTAATAAGCGATTGGCGAAAGCAAAGGAAATTAGCACGCGTGGGACAAACCCCATCCTAACTCATGGCATGAAAAAAGAGATGAAAAAAAGTTGAATGAGGTCAAATTTTGATTGTCATCCACCATTTTGTATTGATTTGAGCATTTCATTCCAAAAAATCAATTTTGCCTTGCCGTTTTGTCGATCTTGGGACGACCCATGACCTTTACTTTGTGAAGAATCTAGACTTGTTGTATCTTTTGCCTTTAGCATTGCGGGGATCATCATTCCATTCCATCCGATCGCCCTTGACAAAAGTATTTGGATAACGGTTATGAAAGTAGCCTAGTTTAGCATGATTTGGCGGTGTTTTGTTGTCATCCTTCTTGCCTTAGTGACTTGTAGAATCAATATTTGCGAGGGAGTTTACGATTTTGAATTTGTTCCCTTTTAGTTGTTTTCCGCCGCTTGAATGAGGCAAGCGGTCTTCTTTCTTTTCCGATGCATGTTGCTTGTCTATATGTGTTTTGTTTTTACTTGTTTGCATCAAAAGTTTTGTAGCAAGACCTTACTTGCCTTGCAATAGGGCATTCTCCCTCATGAATGTCAAATTGTGAGTTGAAAGGGCTACGGGTGTAGCTAAACCCGATTCGGCTTATAGTTAGCTTAGTTAGTGGTTTCTTTGTTTTTAATAAGGGTTATATAGTTCGTTGATCTCTTACTCGAGGACGAGTAAGGTTTAAGTGTGGGGAATTCTGATGAGCTCCATTTTGGTCATCATTTCATTTGCATTTTCTTTGTTTTCGGTCACGATTCGACCTCGATTCGCGTGTCTTTAGGTGTTTTTACGTCCGTTGCCTCGTATATTCCTATTCTGTCTAATTTTTGTAGGCATTACGGCGGGGGCGAAGAAACGAGAGAAATCGAGGTGAATTTGGAGCGATTTATGAAGATTTATGAAGGTTTTGTGAAGAAGCCGCTTCAGGCCCTCCCAGCCGGTTCCCAGCCGGCGGCCGGGTGGCCGGCTGGGGAACTTTGACTTGACTTTTGATAAAAATGAGGGAGTTTTCCAGACCCTTAAGAAAAGGCTCCCAGCCGGTGGCCTACCGGCAGCCGGTCAGCCGGCTGGGATGACTGTTCCATACTTAGCCAAAATTTGAAGAACGAAGAAATTGCATGATGGGCAGATTCCTGAGAAAGGGCTCCCAGCCGGTGGACTACCGGCAGCCGGTCCACCGGCTGAGGGGACCTGTGCTGAAAGAATTTTGAAGAAAAATCAGAGTTGAAGAAAAGGTCTCCCAGCCGGTGCCAGACCGGCGGCCGGCCGGTCGGCTGGAAAGCTTTGTCATTTGAAGAAAACTCAGAAGTCAGATTTTGGGCTCTCAGCCGGTCCACCACCGGCAGCCGGTCGACCGGCTGGGAAGCATTTTTCAGAATTTCGAGCTCTATATAAACCCGCACTTAGTCTTTCATTTACACACTTCATATTACGCATTCTTAAGCTTTTTTTAGGGTTTACTACTGTTTTGAATACTTAGCACTTAGACTCAAAAACACTAAAAAAATACTTTAATCTTATTTAGATCTTTACTTAATCTTTCTTTATTAGTTAATCTCTCTAGAGGATTCTCCTTGAGTTTGTGTTTAAGCATTTGTAGTGGATTATTTGGGTTGTAATTTTGGGGGATTTGAAAGAATCCTTCAACTTGTCATCCAAGTCATTTCCTTTTCCATAGTTAATGGTATAATCCTCTTCATCTTTACTTTATTTTTGCATTTCCTTTAAGTTTTCCTTGTTTACTTGTTTACTCTTTCATTCTCTCATAATGTTTATCATCAATTCCTCATTTGTTCATGTTTCTTCTTTAATCATGTGTGAGTAGTTTCATTCTAGGGTTAGGGGTTTGCTTGGGTAGTTAGTAGCCATGAAAAATGTTTAGGGTTAGTCTTGTTTGCTTCTTTGGTTAAGTTTTCGCATCTTGCATGTTACGTGTTCGACGAATTGCCTCAACGACGGTTGGGTATTAGTCTTCGCTTTGTTTGCTTTAGACGATGGTCTTGAGTTTCATGAGCATGCTTATGTGTTAGGTTAGCTTGGTTTGTAGCGAAAGCTAGGACTAGTCTTGACCTAAGGGTATTCGACTCGAGAGAAGAGATGACCCTAGACTTACCATAGAAGTGACACGAGACCGTTGCCTTACGTTTGGCTACCGACTTACCTAGGTGACCCCCGACACCCTAGTCCTCCTTATCATCAATTTTATCTAAATTTATTTGTTTTAATTGTTCTTTAGTTGTTAACCAATCTCAAACTTATTACCCGACTCAAGCTCGAACTAGAACTTAAATATACAACTTCCCCACCGTCTTTTGGGTTCGACCCTAAATTATACTACTTAATTTGGGAGTTTAAAAATTGTTTTTGGTGACGGAATCGACGACAAAATCCGGCCATCAGTATGGCACTACACTCTTTTGAGACATTCACCGTTTGAAAGGTGTTCAAGGAATTCTTGTTGGACACCAAATCTTTCAAGAATTTGCCATAAGTTGGGATTTCCTTAATGGCATCAAGAAATGGAATGGTGATGTTCACATCATTCATCATGTCCAAGAACTTCCCATACTTTTGCTCAAGTTTTGCTCTTGCCAACCTTTGTGGAAATGGAATTTGTGGCACAAAAGGCTTTACAACACTTGGTTTTGGTTCTTCAACTACCTTCTTCGGCTCATCAATTACCATAGGTGTTTCCACCACTATCTCCACAAGGTCTTCCTCCGGCTCCTTGCTAGTCTCAACAATAACTTTCTCCGGTTGACCACCATTACTCTTTCTCTTCTTTGCCGGTACCCGGTCTTGCAATTCTCTACCGCTCCTCAAGTGAATAAAGTTTACGGTTTTCGGGTTTTCCTCGGTCTTTCCCGGAAATCTTCCGTTGGGACCTTGCATGTTACCCAATTGAGTGGCTAATTGAGAAATTTGGTTATCGGTTATTCGTTGAGAGGCTTGCATTTGACTCCGCAATTGGTTGATTGATGTGGTTGTGTCCTCTTGTTTTTGGTTGGAATTTGTTATAAATTGGTTTTGATTGGTCATGAGTTGTTCCATCATTGATTCAAGGTTGGTTTTTGGTTGGGTTTGTTGTTGTGGAAAAGATTGTTGGGTTTGTTGTTGAAATGGTTGTTGGAAGGATTGGTGGTTTTGTTGGGTGAATTGTTGGTTTGGTTGAAAAGGTTGGTTGGATGTTTGGAATGGTGGTCTTGAAGCAATGGTTTTCCCTTGAAAACCGGGAGGTGCATTATTGAATGTTGGATTTGGTTTTTGAGCTTGAAAATTGGGATTTTGTTGTGGTTTTGATTGAAAATTTGGATTTTGAACATTGTGAGAATTGTAGGAAAAGTTTGGATGGTTCCTTAAACCCGGGTGGTATTGATTGTTATTGAAAGCTCTTTTGGCCGGAGTGGACTCCCACAAACCGTTTACTTGTTCCATCCCGCTTCCATCTCCTCCTATCAAGTGACACTCATTGAGAGAGTGCCCTTGATCTCCACAAAAATCACAATAATACACTTGTTGACGGCTCGAACACGAATTGTTTGAAGTGTGGCTTTGGCTCTTGTTGACACTTAATAGAGCAACTTGTTGCTTCAATTCATCGATTAATCCCTTAACCTCAAGATTACTAGCCGTCTCAACACTTGACTTCCCTTTCCTCTTACGCCTATCACGACTCCAATGGAAAGTCCTAGAAGCCATTTCTTCAATCAATCCCTTAGCCGTTTTGTGGTCTATCTTGTCTAGTGCTCCTTTCCCGGAACCGGAATCAAGGTTCATCTTCATTTCATTGTTGAGTCCTTCATAGAAATTATTTATGAGTTCGTCCTCTCCGATTCCATGGTGTGGGCACAATATTTGCAATGCTTTGTACCTCTCCCAAGCCTCATAAAGTGTCTCATCTTCTAGTTGTGTAAAACCTTGGAGCTCACTCTTAATCCTTGCGGTTCTTTGTGGTGGGAAATACTTGTTGAGAAAAGCTTTAGAGACATCATCTCAAGTCCTTAACGACTCCGGTTCACAACTCTTAAGCCACTCTTTAGCACTTCCCCTCAAAGAGTGCGGAAAGAGCCTTAAGCGGAGAGCATCATCACTAACACCATTGGCTTTATACATCTCACAACTATCAAGAAAGTCATTTATGTGCTCATTGGGGTTTTCGGTGGCTCCTCCTCCAAATTGGTTTCCTTGGACTAGTTGTAACAAAGTTGCTTTCAACTCAAAATTGTTAGCTTGAATTGGAGGTTTGACTATGCTCGGGTTTACAACCGTCTTAGGGGCCAACCGGTCTCTCATTGCAACGGGCTCGGGTTCTACCATTGTATCTTCCTCCGGAATGTGGAAAGGATTCTCAAAAGGTAAAGGTTGAGAACTCTCTCCGAATGAAGTTACTTCCTCAATTGGAATTTCGATCAATCCCCTTCTCCTCAAAGCGTTTAGTCTTCTTGCCGTAGCTTCGATCTCCTTGTCTATCGGGTATAGAGGCGGTAGACGACGTGATCGTCTGCTCATACAAGAAACCTACACACTCGATTCAAAGGATTAGTAACAAAAAGTGACTTAGGCTAAACTAAGATTAAACAAAAAGATATCAATCCGTTACTCCCCGACAACGGCGCCAAAAACTTGATAGCTTTAAAGATAGCCTCGCAAGTGCACGAATAATCGTAGCAAATATCGAGGGTCGGTCCACAGGGAGTAGTTTGTTGAGTACCTATTGTTCTACCTTTATGCTTAGCTAAGTCGAGCAAATATTGAGTTTGATTAAGGTCTAAGGAGCTACACTAATGACTTAAAGTAAACAAAAAGTAAGGAAAACAAACTAGATTAAGATTAAAACGATTTACTCAAATTAAGAAGGGACTAGGAGGTGATTCAACCATTTCACATGTGACTTCCCTTAATGGATACTTGTACGGTTGTTTTAGGTAACGGGGTTGAGAGGTGACTCCTCTAATTCGAACCAAGACTCCCTCTCGGGCTCACTAGGTATCACTAGGATTGCCTCCCCATACCCCTTTCGGGTTCATGAGTTGGACTACTCCGGACTCTAGGATTAAGACGACTAAGGTTGGCCAAACCCCAACCCCCTCTTTCCTAGGCCAAAGTATCAAAATAAGTCAAATCCCGGTTTCCCAATTCCCCTCTCGAGGATCGCTTTCTAACCGAATAACAAGGGTACCCAACCCGAGATTCCCCCTCTCGGGTTCAATCTAGGTCGATAACTAGCTTAACTAGGGTGGTCAACTTCTAAACCTAATCAATTTTCATTGATGGTCAAGGGTTAAAAAGTCTCCCGATTCAAAATCCCAAGTCAAACAATAATCAAGTCAAACCCCTTGATAAACCTCACCCCCTTCACCTTTTACAACCCAACATAACACCCATTTTAGGAAGTCAACATGCTTGAGGTCAAATCACCCCCTAGAAGAGGGTCTACTCACTAATCATGTTTAGGGTTTCGAGACTAACAAATAAATGCGATCTAATGATGACAAACATGTTTGTGATGATTATGGATGCGAATAACATACGATCAAGCAACAATAACTAGGTTATAAGAACAAACTAGTAAGAAGAAGATGTGATATGAGAAGAACATAAGATGAACTAAAACAACTAAATAGCTTGAAATAAAGATTAAAGGTAAGATTAAAATACCAAAATGACAAGAACAAGGTTGATTCGAAAATGGATGAACAATTTCCTCAAGAACCCAAAACCCTAGAAACTTGCTTCCTCAATACTACTAAAAATCCTAAGGTAAAATGAAAGAGATAATCTAAGCTTGAATTGTGTTGTGATGTCCTACAAAATTCTCAAAAATAAAGTATATATACAAAGGGCTTAAGTGGGGGTGAAAGCCCACTTAAGAACAATGAAAGATCCGCGGAACAAGGCCCATCCGGCGTTGCGTACGCCGGCCGTGTCCGAGCTACGCCGGATGGAGCCCACTTATACCCGGCTTCCCTAATTTGTCCTATTCTTCATTCCTCTTGGGTGTAGCTTGGACAAGTTAGGTGTTGGAACACCTGACTGTCTGAATTACGCCTGGCTTTGAATTTTTGGTGGGTGTAAGAACACCCCACTGCCTGAGTTACGCCCGACTTCGAGTAAGATACACCCAGAAAGGTTTAAAGAACGGTTTCTTGACTTGTAGGCTTCTCGACACTTCCGTTAAGACCCCGAAATTCCTATAACAACGCAACATTGCTACAAAAACATAGAATTCGCATGAAAATAACATGTAACGTTATTTAAGGCTAAAAAGGGCATGAAGACGGGAGAAACGATATGAAAACTAGACAAAGTAGAGGGAAATAGCGATGAGAATGAGGTCGATAACGTATTTATCACTTCACATAGAATTGATAAACATGAATTTGTAATTAGGCAGCGATAGTAAGAAATACTCTTACCGTCTCAAATCGTGCAACGGGTGAGAACGTCTCATCAAAATCTACCCCTTGCTGCTGTGAATATCCCTTAGCGACCACTCTAGCTGTGTGCTTCTGAATGCTACCGTCGGAATTGTATTTTGAGCGGTACACCCACTTGAGCCCAATGATATTCTTATCCACCGGTCGATCAACTAATTCCCATGTCTGGTTCTTCTCAATGAATGCATTTCTGCTTTCATTGCCTCCTGCCATTCACAACTTGCAGCAGCATCACTGTAAGTGTTAGGGTCAGACACATATAAGGCAAATATACACGACTCATAAATATCTCGGAGTGATCGATAATGCTTCGTAGAATCTGACGATGAACTTGAGGAAAAAGGTGTTCTTGGAGTGCTTGTGGACGAGTTATGAGGTGTGGTTTGACCACTATTGTGCTGCGGACTGTTAGGTGGTGTGGAATCGGGAGATGATGAGCTACTGCTACTATTCTGCCCCATATCATCAGTAGGAGGTTCTGGTTCATTAGGCACCAGTCCTGATTTTGGATGCTGCTCATCATCGCTCCAAACCCATCTTTCTTCTTCATTAAACCTAACATCTCGACTTACAATCACCTTACCATTTACCGGGTTATACAATTTATATGCCTTTGACTCACTACTATAGCCAACAAAGATGTATTTTTCAGATTTACTATGAAGTTTGCTACGTAAATTTGAAGGAATCAAAGCATAAGTAGTACAACCAAAAATTTTCAAGTGTCTCACCTGAGTTTTCTTACCCCTCCATGCATGCTTCAAATGGAGTTTGATTCATCACGGCTCTGGTAGGTGATATATTCAGTAAATACACAGCAGTTGTTACTGCTTGTCCCCATAATTTGTTTGAAAGACCCTTTGCAAGCAACATGCTTCTAGCTATCTCAACCACTGTTCTATTTTTACGCTCTGCCACGCCATTTTGTTGAGGGGTATAGGGTGCAGTAAGCTCTCTGCGTATGCCATGCTCATCACAAAAATCATTAAACTCATTAGATAAAAATTCACCACCAACTCCTTAAATTTTTTGAAGTAGTCTAATGCTTCTGATTTCAATTTTAAGAAATAAACCCAACTCATCCGGGTAAAATCATCATTAAATAATATAAAATATCAACTACCTCCAATAGACTCAGTTTTCATAGGTCCACAAAGATCAGTGTGTACCAATTCCATAAAATTTGAGGCCCGTCGAGCTTTCCAGAAGGAAATGGCAGCCTGCATTACTTCCCATAGATACACCCTTCACAAAAAATATGTTCACCAATTTTTGGTAATCCAACAGCCATTTCATTTTGACTCAGAACTTTCAAACTTTTCACATTCAAGTGCCCAAAACGAAAATGCCATAGTCTAGTTTCATTATCTCCTTTGACTACTAATGCATTACCAACATCATTAGATAGACACATCAAGAGGGAACATCCTATTTTGGGTCATAAAAACAGTAGCGACAATGTTCTCAAATTTTTTGTCTGTATTAGTGCATTTATCTCCTCACACACAACAGAATAACCATTACTCATTAATTGACCCACACTTAATACGTTATAAGCTAAACTAGGCACAAAATTCACATTATGAATTAGTTTAGCATCACCTTGTTTGCTAGTGATAGCTACTGTCCCTCTCCCTTCAACTTGAACCGAATTATCATCTCTAAGTCGCACTTCACTTTTAATCGCCTCATTAAGGTCTTTGAACAAGGATTTTGAGCAAGCCATGTGGTTTGAACAACCACTATCGATGAACCATAACCCATCAGCAGGTGCATTAATTGGAGGATTAACTATGAACAACTTGGAATCAGCATCCTCGTCTTTCTCGGCAAAATTTGCTTTCTGGGAATTCTTTGGATCGAACCAGCAATCAGCTTCCTTATGACCATCTTTCTTGCAGCATCTGCATTGAATCAAACTGTTGTCGGAACGCCCGCGTCCGCATCCTCTGCCATGACCCTGTCCGCGAACACCTCCTCTGCCATGTCCTCCTTTACTAGCATTATCAGTAGTCCTTTTCTGATGAGAAGACTCCCCCTTTGCTGAAAATGCTTTCTCCTCAACCTTGGGAATAGATTTCCGACCCCGTTCTTCATGAGCTAACAGAGAACTCATTAATCATCAAATGTATATTTAGATAAATCCTTTGATTCCTCAATCACAGGGACAAGATGATCAAAATTATCATTTAGACTACGCAAGACTTTAATAACAATAGTCTCGCTAGTCATATTTTCATCAAAGGACCGCATTTGACTGACGATTTCAGATACTTTTGACAAATAAGATTGCACAGACTCGGTATCTCCCATTGTCAAGGCAGCAAAATCGCGACGGAGAGTTTGTAAACGTACCTTAATTACCCTCTCGTCACCCATATACTCTTATTTGAGTATCTCCCTTGCTTCATGAGATGTTGTTGCTCCTGAAATGCGCGGAAAAATGTCATCATCGAGTGCAGACTGGAGGAAGAACAACGCTTTTGCATCGCGTATGCGAGTCTCCTTCAGTTGTTGATCAGGAACAGTCGGTGCCGGAGTCGGTTCAGTATAACCGACCTCCACCAAGTCCCATAGCTCTTGAGACTTGAACATGGTCTTCATTTTAAGACTCCAAAGATGATATTTCTCCCCTTTAAAAACTGGAATTAAGGGTTGGTCGAAGAATTGGTTCCGTTTCCTGTCATTCTTCGTAGTTGAATGGGGTTAGTTTTGTTTGATTGGGAATCTGGGTGTGCAATTGATTTGGGGGGTGTGCAATTGATTTGGGGGTTTAGATTTTGTGGGAAGAAGGGGAATTGCAGGGGAAAATAGTTGGGTCTGAGTGATTTGTTGTTTTGTGGGGTTTGGACTATTATTTTCCTTTTTTTTTAATTATTTTTTGTTTTGTAAAATGGATCAAAACTTGGTCGTCTGATACCAGTTATTAGAGTAGAAAGGGAAATAATTTGTATTAATATGATTAAAATCAAGTACAAAGGGAGACTATTTATACTAATGACTCCTTAACTTACTTGTCCTACAAATAAGGAAACTACCTATAACATTAGGCCACTAACCCACTACTTTATTGACTCCTAATATGACTCTAACAACATAAGACCATAACAAACAAATGACCACATGTTCCTAAACATTATGACTACTTTGAATTAATCTTCAACACAAGACAAGGAAAAGCCTATTCATCAAGTTCACTTTGTCTAAAGCTTCACCCGCTACGGACTCAGTCCGACTAAGTCTGCAACCTCAATTCCTAAACCCTGCTAAACACGGATTTCTGGGTTTTAATAATTTATCAATTCAAGCCGTGTTATTTCTTCACATTAATCTGATATGGGAGATGGTCATCATTCTTTCTCGCTTACTACTTCCAGCCCTTCGGGTAATTTTGTACCAGTAATCGCGACGTCACTAGTATCATTATATCGGTGCCCGCTCGTCAAAGGCGTAGTCTATGTCCTGATGATGACAAGTTCATTACGGCGTCGGAGCGATCGAGGGCTGCATGCCTGCGACATATAAAAAGAAAATTGGTAAGTAAATTACAAGTTTTTGCTCACCTACAAATGTGGAATGTGGTCGTCTGTACGTACCTTAGATGTGTGTTTCGTCATCGAGAGTCTAGATGAACTTGGAGTACTTCGTCTGTGCGTAGCTGGGGTTTCGTTTCGTCGGCAAAAGTCCAGATGAATCTCGAATGCTTGACAATGAGTTTGCCTCAAGGGTTGCTTGCTCTACGAATACAGTCGATCGGGCTGATGAAGATAAAAAAAAAAATTGTGCAGCCCATTGTTTCTTTTATAGTAATATATTGGTCACAATTTAGAGTTTGGGTGGGATTGAAATTGAAAGATTAAGAATTCCTATCTTGAATATATTTATTAGAAAAATCATATCTACTGAAGGTCAAATTTGATCACTTACGAAAGCGGTTGTGTCCCAACGAAGTGAAATACGAGAAGAAAATCTTGGTGAGGCTAATTATTGCCAGTCAACTCGTGTTTGACTTCAAGTTGTATATGTGCAAGAAGGGTTCAGATTCTAAGGTGCATCGAAATGGTCCGCTGGTTTCCACAAAAAGAGGTATCGGGACTGACTCACGCTAAAACACTCAAATTCTTGTACGTGACTCGATCTCGAGGGGGCAAATTTGTAGACATAAAAATATGTCTTATCATATTAAGATGCATGGAGTCAAAGTCAAATGTCGACATTTGTGAAGAATATCGTCTGAGAAATGGGTCGGTAAAATTTTAGCCCGAACATATATGACTGTATTAGTCCATCTTGGAGAAAAATGTAAAATCGGCCCACTTGGAATATGGGACGTAAATAATAAGTCTAAAAGAAACGATGTTAAGTCAAAATGGACCCGTGTTTTAGCAAGCCAATCAAATTGAGTTTGGCAAACCCAAATATGGCCAAAAGAAAATACGTAAATGAGATTTGGCATGTATACATAAATCAATGATTATATGATATGATGAGAACGGGGGATGTAGACGCATGGATTTGGTTCCACCAAATTATGGGAATGTGCGTAAGACTAGGACTCAGTCAACGAGAATAAAGGGAAATGAGTTGTACGTGTTTACCCACAAACCAAACAAACAAAGGTTATAAATAGTGAGTGTTTACTCTCATTTATCCCTAATAACCACAATTACAAAAATTACACAAAAAATCAAAACCTTTCCATAAAACCTCTCTACAAAAATTTATCCCGAGAGAAACCAGAGAAAAGAAATACATTCATTTCTAGTCATCTAGATTTGAATACAGGAACAAGCGTCTGCCGCCGTCGATTGAAGATAAGCAAGTCAAATTCATCAGGGAGATTAAGTCTTCAAATCAGGACCCTCCTCGTCATCCAAGTGTGGAAATCGAATCAGTAGAATAACTAGTAGATTGTACCCGGAATCTTTTGAATTAATAAAATTATTACTTTGTTGCAATCGTTTTTGCAGATTAACGCAAATTTGTTGTTACAGTAACATAAAGCGTTTATATAAAAATTAGACTAATATCTATATCCAACTAGACACATGACAAGTATTGGTTAAATATTTTCATGCACATTAGCTATTTCATTATTTACGATAAAAATCATACTTAGTTTCATATTAATATTGATTTGGATTATTATATTACATTATTATTATACTTTCTCTTTTTATGATTTTAGCTAATTACATTATCTATATTCATTTATAGTTTAACGTTTATGAATTGGTTGTGTATAATCTCTATCTATTTGATTTTACTTGAGTAATTAAACTTCTACAGAGTAATAATCGGTTGATAATCTCTTATTTGTAAAGAAGTATTTGTTTATGTAATTCACTAAACCAATACTTTTAATGCTTGCAAAAATTTAGAACTTAAATTTTGTGTTTTAAAAATTACAATTGATTTTATTAAGACTTTGATTTTATATGGCTTATTTTCTGGTTTTTTTTAACAACAATATTTTACAATATAAAGACTTTAAAGAAGAATGGGAACATACTAAACATTCCATGACAGTATTCCATTGGGATATTCTACCTTTGCCTTTTGTGATTTCCATCATGTTTTCGCTTTTAAATAATTTCCATCAAGTTTTCGAGATTCTTATATTTTATCAATCAATCGTTTTTTTATAAAGACGAATTAAAAAGATTGTTTTGTTATACTCTTTTCACAGTAGACCTGCTAAATGGATTGAATCGAGTTTGTCAGCCAATTCGGGTCGCGTCAGTTTGGTTCCTTACTTTTAGGGATAATTTAGGTTAGGTCAGGTCATTTTATGCCCCATAATTAAGAGAGAAAACTTTATTTGAAGTCATTTTGGGTCATTAGAGTTATGTTCTGCCGGGTCATTTTCAGATTGGGTGGTTTCAGATGAGGCCACTTCGGGTTGGATCAGTTACAAGTCAAGATAGTTTGAGCCCTTTTCAAGTCGGGTCGAATCAATTCAAATTTTGGGCCATATTCCGGTGATGTAGTTTTGGTCAATTTCCCATCCCAAGTCAACCTTTTTTCGGGTATGTAACAACTGTTGTTCTAAATATTATAGATAACGTGATTAGCTAAAAAATAAAAATGCATAATATTGCAATGGTTAGATAGAAGAGACGAAATAATATTCGTAAACCAAATTATTACAAATATTTGTAGTTAACTTATAAATAAAGATAGAAGACGAGACCAAATATTATTACTCTAAGTCTCCAATTCTAAATAATAATTTGCCGGTCGACTAATTTTAATATATTAACAACACTATTATTACTTCGTATTAAACTATACATTTCCTTGCACGGTTTCTAAGCCAGCCTTCTCTATAAAAAAAAGCTTAACTACCGGTCACTTATACAAAACGTGACGTTACAACGGTTTGTAAAGCACCGAACTAAACTGAAATTCCTCACTTCTCTCACTTTCATTCGCTACCCAATACCCATTACCCAACAACCAAAAGTGGAAAAATAGTGGACTCATATCCAACATTTTCCACACACTATTCATACTTTTCTCATTCACAACCAAATTTAGGGAAAAATCAAAATCAAAATCAAAATCAAAATCAAACAACCTAAATTCCTAAAACTCTACTTTAATCGAGCTAATATTACTATTTATCAAATCTCCACAACAATGGCGCTTCTATAGTGCTTCGATACAAATTGATAAATTATCCATGGAAATGTCGGGAAGAAGGTCGAATTACACACTACTAAATCAATTCGACGATCAAACAACGCCAACGAAGTTCTCTGGTGTCGTCGGCGGAGGTGGCGTTGGAGCAGTGTTAGGGTTGCAGCGGCAGAGTAGCGGGAGTAGTTTCGGCGAGAGTTCGATATCCGGAGATTATTATGCGCCGTCAGTTTCTTTTCCGGCGAGTGATTTCGACGGTGTTAGCTATTTAAGGGATGTAGACGGAGGCGGAGGGTTGTCGAAGAGCTGGGCGCAGCAAACGGAGGAGAGTTATCAGTTGCAATTGGCTTTGGCGTTGAGGTTGTCTACTCAAGCTGCTTCTGCTGATGATCCTAATGTTTTGAATTCCGTGCCGGAGGATTTATCGTCTCGGCTGTCGTCTTCCGAGTCTGCTGAGTCGGTTTCTCATCGGTTTTGGGTAATTTTAAGCGTTTTTTGTTGGTGTTTTGTCATGCTTCGGTTTCGCCTTTTTCGATTGCATTGGACGTAGAAGCTCGTTGCCCGTATTATTCTTTAGTTTTGAATTACTATAGAGTTGAGCAAAATGGTGTACTGATCAAGTAAATTGGCTAAGCTTGTTCATAAGTGGAGACGTGGGGCAGTACTCATTGGAGGATTTTCGACACAATAATCTGTTTGGGGAATTTGGAACAGCTTTTCGTGTTAGCAACATAGGGTTGGGTTAGGCTGGCATATATTCGTTCCTTATCCTGCAATTTACAGGGCATTGAGACACTAGGGTAATATTGTTGGTTTTCGTTGTTATGTTTCATATAATCATATTGTTTTGTAACAGTACGAGCTGTAGCATGGATCCCCATTGCCCGGATAGATAGTCAGGTTGAGTCATTACTTTAGACAAGTATCCCGTAGTTCTAGTGCTATTTCATTGGTTTTTTTGGATGATTAGTATCACTATTGCCGATTTTTTTTGTGGTAAATATGCACTTTTTTTATAGTCTTGTCAACGCTCCTTAATCCGGTCTCTTATCAGGTAAATGGTTGCCTTTCTTACTTCGACAAAATTCCGAATGGGTTTTATCATATATATGGGATGGATCCTTATGTATGGTCCATGTGCGCTGATTTAAAAGAAAGTGGCCGCATTCCTTCTATTGAGACACTAAAATCAGTAGATCCTGTCAATGAGTCTGCACTTGAGGTAGTTTTTATTGACCGGCATAGTGATGCCAAATTGAAAGAATTCCAGAATCAGGCTCTGGAGATATCTTCTAATTGCATTACCTCTGAAGATCTTGTTGATCAATTGGCAAAGTTGGTGTGCAGTTGCTTGAAGTGAGCCACTCTATGCTCCCTTGTTTTGACAAGATTCCCTCCCCCCCACCATATTTTATGTCATTTTCCTCCCTGACATTAATTTGGCCTTCACAATCACAAGGGGTACAGCTTCAACCAGGGAAGAGGACTTGGTACCCATTTGGGAGGAATTTATTCTTGGTTTAAAAGATTGCTTGGGATCTGTTGTGCTTCCCATTGGCAGCTTATCTACTGGCCTCTGCAGACATCGGGCTCTTCTATTCAAAGTATGTTGTAACTGGAAGATTGACTTTATGTATATTGTCTGAGTTTAGCTGTCTTTTGTTACTGCCACTTTTTTTGATGTTTATACTAATGAAAAGCACACTTATGAACGACACTTGTCGCGGCATTTGGTTGCAGGTCCTTGCTGATGCAATTGATTTACCATGTCGAATTGCAAAAGGATGTAAATATTGCAGTAAAAACAATGCTAGCTCTTGTCTTGTAAGGTTTGGTTCGGATAGGTACCTCACTAATACTTCACATCTCTATACCTGTATCTTGTGTGTGATCTTATGCCTGTGTCCATTTCTATCTCTGGTGCCGTGGTTTTTTTTGCTTTAATTAGAAAATTATTATTTGAGCAGTACTATTTAGGTGATCAGTATTTAAATGCTTTGGACCTTAAAACTGCTCATATGGGAATGAGACATTTGAGGTTTCTCCAATAAAAGCCTCACCTAAGAAAGTTCTAGTAATAATAGAGTGAATTTTTTTAATACCCTGTACCTACTTGATCTTCTGAATATCTACGACTTAGCATGGCTTTACTTTTTTCATATCAAGAATATCCTTCCTGCTTTATCAAAAATAATATAATGGCAGTCAAAGAAATAACTGAAATAAAATTTCCACTTTCTTGGACTCTTGTATGTTGGGCAAAAGCCAAGGATAAAAATAGTCTGCTGTTGGAGGCTCTTTGTAAGCTCATTGAAATTTTGTAGTTGTTTTGATAGATACTCTATAGTCCCTACATCTTTGTGGTACGATATTTATCAATCGTATTTCCCTATGGGCTTTAAGGGGATGTAATTTAAAATTAAAGAACATAAACAATGAACACTGCCTTGATACTGTCTAACTATCTAGATTGCGTAGATTCTGCCAGGTTTTAGCAATTGTCAAACTATCTAGAGTTCTAGACTATCTAGGGTGTGTGTTCCTGGCTTCACTTCAGGTTGTTGCTTAAGAAGATTCAGTATATGTATTATTACCTGAGTTAACAAAGTTGCATATGTTTCAGGGCTGGAAACTCTCTTCTAGTCATCAAATATTTATGTTCACTGTTTCTTTTGCTGTGTATATACCTGTATGACAATCATTTTCCAACTTTTTACAGGGAGTATTTGGTTGATCTGATTGGGGAGCCAGGTTGCTTATGTGAGCCTGATTCCTTGTCCAATGGTCCATCTTCCATATCAATTTCTTCACCGTTACGATTTCCACGATCTAGATCAGTTGAACCTACCACTGATTACAGGTCATTGGCTAAACAGTATTTCTTGGATTGTCAGTCTCTTAATCTTGTATTTGACGGCCCTTCTACAGGTGATTTTTACATTCTTTCTTGACACTTCCAATAAATTAATTTGTCTTTGGTGTTACAAGTTACGGGTGTTAACTTTCTATTTAGGTTTCTTCAGAATCTAGATGTGCTATTAAAACCTGTATTTAATGTCTTCACATTTGCCCCTTACCATGTGTGTGCTTTGGCTCTTCAAGAGTTCGGAGCGAAATATGTGCTTACCAATGATGGCAATGCTTACTATTTCGAACATATTGTTTCTGAATCTATCAAAATCCCTTAGTTAGTTTATGTTCAAGAAGTATTGGTGGACTGGTGTTTGTTTTCTCGATATTCTAATGTGCCGTAGTTGTACATTTTCTAATTCTGTCATTGTAATATTGATATTGATTGGAGATTTATTTTGCACAAGTACCAGGGTGGAGTGGTCGACTTCAAACCTTGATATTTAATCATATATTCTTTCTAAAAGACAGTCAATTAAGAACACTAAAACTTGAGAGAGACGGTCTTTAAATAAATTATTGAAAGACCATTCTTTTGTACTATTTTATTTGTATTTCGTAACCCTTTTGTCATTGATCGTACCATAGTAATTTCGTACTTATTTACATAATAAATGTACTCATTTTATCTTTAATCATGATTTGTACCTATTATATTACTTTTAGTACCACTTTTTCTTAAATTTGTACAATAGTCTCCCAATAAACTTATTGAGAGGCAGTCTCTCAGGAGACCTACTGAAGAAAGAAACAGGCAGTTCTTCACTTTGTTCCATGTTTCGAAGACGCTTAGAAGTACCCTTATCAGTGTATGTGGCTCATAACCCGACTGACCCAGATAAGCTCTTTTTAGCTCTTGCAGTTTCTGCTGATAAAAACAGGCTGGAGCTTTAATAGCCTCTGTTCTTTGTGACAATAGCTGGCCCGATGCTTTCAAAGAAGCATTTATTGCTTATCAGCATTCATCATTAGATTTCCTTGGTATTTTGTGTTCTCTAACATACAAAGTTCTTGTGAAATTCACACGGTACTCACTTTGGTACATATAAGTTTATTTTAGTTCTTGCAGTTTCTGCTGATTGAAACAGTCTGTACTCTGGAGGTTGATAGCCTCTCTCTCCCCATCTCTTCGTGATAACATCTGGCTAGATGCTATTAAAAAAAACATTAATGGCGTATCAGCAACTGTCTTTAGAAGTCCTGGGTATTTTGTGTTCTCTAAAATACAACATTCTTGTGTTCTCAGTTAGCTGATAAAAACAGGCTGGAGCTTTAATAACCTCTGTTCTTTGTGGCAATAGCTGGCCGGATGCTTTCAAAGAAGCATTCATTGCTTATCAGCATTCATCATTAGATTTCCTTGGTATTTTGTGTTCTCTAACATACAAAGTTCTTGTGAAATTTACACGGTACTCACTTTGGTACATATAAGTTTATTTTAAGCTCTTGCAGTTTCTGTTGATTGAAACAGTCTGTACTCTGGAGGTTGATAGCCTCTCTCTCCCCATCTCTTCGTGATAACATCTGGCTAGATGCTATTAAAAAAAACATTAGTTGCGTATCAGCAACTGTCTTTATAAGTCTTTATAAGTCCTGGGTATTTTGTGTTCTCTAAAATACAACATTCTTGCGGAATTCACACGGTACTCAGGTTGGTAGTGAATCAGCTTGGGAATAAGGCTTTATTGTTGTCTCCTTGTTGATGATGATGTTGAAGTGCCCTTGTGGGCGCTTGAAATTTGACCTTTTAAGTCACAAGTCAAACTCCAAACCATTAGCCCAACTTGTGCCACCTTGCTAAAATGACTGCTATATGAATATGCATACATCTTATACGACATGGAAAATTTGTATCAGATGTTTTGAAAGAGCAAGATGTGGGGGATGCAATGTATCATAAACAATTTGGTAGAAAGCTTCCCGTTGGAAGTAATACTGCTCTCAGTTCAATGAATACAAGCTCTCAATTAGCTGGTCATGACAGAGAATCCCAGTTTTTTGAATCTGACCCTGCACAAAATATTGGACAAGCACCTAATGTTTTCAGAGAATTCCATCCATCAAGGTTTGTCCCTCCCAGTGGACAAATAGGGGCCCAACAATATAGTGGGTTAACTGGAAATTCGACAAGAAGTTCTAGGTTCGAGGCTAGCTTAGCTTCAAGCAGATCAGCAAGCGATGCATCTCTTGACATGGATAATCTGATAATCTCATGGAATGATCTTGTCCTGCGAGATAGGATTGGAGCAGGTACATATTTTTGAAGTCTGATTTTTGATTTGTTGATCTCGTGTTATGCATTTTAGTGTCACTTGTATAGCACTCTCTCCTGTAATTCTGCAGGTGGCTATTTATATTTTCGTGATGGCAGTTTGAGTTCTGATTTAACAAAAGATACATTGACAAAAATTAATAAACTTCTATAATTAGATTTGTAGAAAAATAATTTCACACGCGTAGACATTTCATTATGTTTACTTGCATATTTTGAGCTATGGGATTGAGTTTTAAATATTGAAGTGAGTGTTTCAGAATGTGAAGAATTACATATAAAAAACAAAGGGAGTATGTTTTTTCCAGTAAGATCTATTAACTATGGAGCATTCTGTTTTTTTCTTCTTTGCAATAATGGAGTTTATTCTGCACACTTTGTATGAATCTGCAGGTTCTTTTGGAACTGTCCATCGTGCAGAATGGAATGGATCGGTGAGCATCTCTTCTCTTATCTGTTGCCTGTTTTTTTGGGTATAAAATGTTGTTTTGGCAAAGAATAAAGTGTCTCTCGTCATTAGTCTTGTATGGTTAAAGGTTTATCTCTAATCACTATGAAAGCATGAATGTTTTGTTTTATTCACTTTTGTAGTTTTGTGGACTCTGCCTTGCATGCTCTCTGTTTTTGATATGATAATTATCCTAAACTAAGTCATTCAGTTTGACCAGTAATACCTTTCTATCTGCATGAGTATGAAGTGTTCATCACCATCTTATGAATATTCTGAAAGACCCAGGAGATTTATTGTTGTTTTGGCTTTTGGATATAATGGAACAAAGTAAAATCTCTGTTAAAGTTCTTTGCGCTCCAATTGTGAAGAAGTATAGAGCTGTGTCCGCTCTCACATTTTCGGTTAAAGGTTATATGGAAGCACGTCCTGTATTGTCAGAGGAAGTCTATTTATGTGTGACTTCCATTGTCCTGGAGCAGGCACTAAGGTAATGCTGATTATTTATTTATATCACATGAAGGTATTAGTCAAGTCAATATGAATGTAGCGTATTTTTGTAAATTTTACGGAGTACTCCTATTTTAATCGCTGATTCGAAAATTAGAGCTCCACTTCAATTGGCAAGAACATCACACCTAAATAATGGGATCATGAAGTATTGGTTTCTCCGTCTTTTCTATTGAAATTTGATTAATGATGTATAACACCTTACATTTTCAAAAGATGAAATTGCTGGTAGTCGTTGATCTAATAGAAAGTTAGAAACAATGTTACCACATTCTTCCCGCTCCTTTTTTGGACTCTTCTATGACTCCACTAAATTTTCTTGTCATGAGTCTGTCACCTTGGCATACTGAGATTAATCTTTTCCAAATGAAGATTAGTAATATCTGCTTTATGCACTATGGTCACTGAACTTTAATATTATTGGAATCAATAAGAATAGTAGAAAGTCGAAACAATCACAAGAGCTCCAAAAGTTCTTTCTATCAGTTTCCTTAAATCCTAAACTAGTTGTGAACTTATCTTATTGCGCTGGCAAGCTCAACTACTCATTTGCCAGTGTCCCACAAGTCATAACTCAACCTTCAGCAACCTGATAAGCAGGGATGTAATTGGGGAAAGGCAGGGTGTCTCAGGGCTTCACATTCACACTCACCAAGAAAAGCCTTCACCTAGATCCACCCAACATCCACATGATTAAAGTTTTCCAGAACCAACTTGGCCAATGAGTATAATTTGATTTCATACATGTCCCATCTACACTCTTCCCATCTAACTCATGACACTATCCACCAATGCACCATTATGTTTCTTCATAATAAATTTTCTAAATTATAGAAATAAATTTTTGAGCTTCTCCCGCGTAATTACTATTTAAAATAAGGGGAAAAAAGTATAGTTTCGTAAATTGTAAAAGGTACTAGCAAATATCCTTACAATGATAGGTAGTGGGTATGATGCGTGGATGATACAAAAACCAACCCCCAGTCCATCATCCAGGACATGTATAATATGTAATGCCCTTATCCACTCACCACCCACTAAATCACTACACATACCATTCCCAATTAGAGCGGGTGCAATATCCACTTTTATCCATTCCATACTTACATGCATAGATGTGCATGTACATTTAAGTGTGTAACAATTCATTGCCTATGTATAGGAGTTTAGCTATCTATTCCACATACGTCGTTCTACTCCATTACCTTGAAAGTACTCGATCAACCAACATATGTGTAGGCTGTTGAATATGCTGTTTAATCCATAAAGACTATGTACTAGTGTTTTTCCCTTCTAGATTTAAAGTTCCTTGGGACTCAAATTACGTTTACAGTTGAATGTCAAGAAGCTATCTGAAAGTTGTAGACTTCAGAGGTTTTTAATAATGGACGAGGAAGGTATACCGGATACTGTCTCTTATTGAAATGTATAATAAAATACTTAAAAATCACAGCAGTTTGTACTGTAAACAATGAAATTCGCATATCTTGTACGAAAGCACATCCATGATCCATTTGTCCTGTCGACTAATCATATAGATCAAATAATACTATTTGTCTGAATGAAGCTACTCTAGCTCTTAGAAGCTGTTCCATCGTCTGAATTCTGAAAGCATTTCACAGTTGGACAAGGAACTCTCTCGCTCCACCTCCCATTTTTTTTACTGACATTGGAACTGTTTGTAATTTTATTTTGTTTATTTACTATCTTAACTCTTTACATCCTTCTGATGCTAAATAATTGAACTTGTAGGAGGAGGTTGCAGTCAAAATCCTCATGGAACAAGATTTTCATCCAGAACGCTGCAAAGAATTCTTGAGGGAGGTAAACATTAAGCAGGAGTCAGATGACTTCTTTTCGCAACATTATTATTGTTTTTACTTCTCTTATCTGTATTTTTCTTGTGGATGAAGTTTTCTTGTTAATCAGGTTGCAATAATGAGACGCTTACTGCATCCAAATATTGTTCTCTTCATGGGGGCTGTTACCGAACCTCCTAATCTGGCTATTGTAACTGAATATTTATGCAGGTTCATGTCCTTGGCCTACTTGGATATCCTGCTTTTAGGTTTAATGTTATTAATGTATTCCACTGAAACAATCGTCTTTTTGGTCCAACTGCAGAGGAAGTTTATACAGGCTTTTACATAAATCTGGTGGTAGGGAGGTGTTGGATGAGAGGCGACGACTAAGTATGGCTTATGATGTGGTATGTTTTTGACTTCCCTCGAGTGTCTGCAGCTCTACTTTTCATTGTACTTTGTAGGTTCTGATCACTAGATGATGTAGGGTATACCTTACAGAAAAAAGTTGAACCACCACCTACTTTATAATTATTCTTGGCTAGTGATTTATTACGTTGTAATGTACAGGCAAAGGGAATGAACTACCTTCATAAGCGCAACCCACCTATTGTACATCGGGATCTCAAGTCTCCCAATCTGTTGGTGGATAAGAAGTATACCGTGAAGGTGATTGATTGTTGTTGTTTGTGTTTATTAATTTTTCTGATAATCGTGCTTGCATGTCTTTATTTTTTTAATTTTTTTTATGTAAATCATGCTATTTACTACCATTACTCATACTATATTTCTATATCTAGGTCTGTGATTTTGGCCTTTCAAGACTAAAGGCTAATACCTTTTTGTCATCTAAGTCGGCGGCTGGAACTGTAAGTCTTCTGGAGCCTTAAAAGTTTTAGAGCAGATACATTTCATTTTCTGTTGCATTTGCTTAAATATTGAAATACTGCCTTGTAAATTGCAACAATATTTTAAACAGCCCGAGTGGATGGCACCTGAAGTTCTTCGTAACGAGCCATCAAATGAGAAAGCTGATGTCTATAGCTTTGGTGTTATATTATGGGAACTTGCAACATTGCAACAACCATGGAGTAACTTAAATCCTCCTCAGGTTTGTCTGTTATCTTTTTTTCATTTGTCTGTTTTTTTATTGAGGGAAAGGCGTGTCTGTTATCTTTCAATGTCTGCATTTCTTAACTATATATGGTGATGTTTACATGACAGATCTGTCTTATGCCCTCATTACTTTGCCGATATTCTTTTGACGAATATTGTTGGTAGAACTGAAGATCATAATTTTTGCTTAAGTGATTATCTAAGACTCATGCTTTGGCATCTGAAAGCTAGTAGATTTCTCCGTGTGATTGCTGTAACTTCATTCCGATTTTAGTATAAAACTATAAACTAGTCTTGATGCCCGCCCGTGGTTGAGCTACCTATTTATACCTATGAAATTTTGTTCGATGATATCTCTAATATCAAATAGGCTTGCTGTCATGTAATTTTACCTGAGTAAAAGAATATTATGTGGTTAAAGTAACTAAAATAGTGTGTTGTTTAGTGTACAGTCTTCTTACTAGGTACTCCGTATATCAAATGTATATATGTAGCCTAAATTGGTACTACCTTACGGGCATATGTACCTTTTGTTTACAAATATTACTTAATAAGAAAAATTTTAGAACTTGCTACCGAATAAACTTTTTGTTTCAAATTGCCACCTCTTTGAATTTTGGCTGTAGAACTTCGAAAAATTACTAAACCCTAAATAATTCTAATTTCAACTTTGATTTTTTTTGTCAAGCACTACCTAATATGGATTGTATTTTGCGAAGAACTACTCTAGTTTTATTTTTTGCCAAACACTACAACTGTTACGAAAGCTATGTTAAACTCTACCTAGTAGGTTTCTATTAAAAAAAAAGTCAAAACGTACGTCATCGAATAGCGGAGTCACAATCCCTTGCAAATAAAATTTAATTTCCCTCCATTTCGGCTCACAATTATCAGTTATCTCCAAGTCTTCCTCATTATTAATATATTCTCTTTATCTTATACTCTTCCTTCTCCGTATTAGCTTCACGCTTCATTCTTGTTTTCCAAAATTATGCTCTTATCAAATCTTCGTCATTACCAACTCCTCACAAATGTCACAATAGCCATGTATGGTTCACATATCAAACAAAACAATGGTAAACAATGCTATCAATTTTTTTTTTTTTGTGGAATCAAATTATAAAATGTTCTTTACTTGTTCTAGAGGAAGTGGGAAAACCCATTTTGTCCTTAATATGACATTGTAATTAGGAGGGAAAAGTGAGAAGGGAAGAAAGAGCTTTTACCCCGTTGGTCCTCCAACAAGAAAGATGATGATGACAAATGACAATGAATGATTTTTGATTGAGTTATATTGACTTGACCAATTAGAAGTTAGAGGAGTTGCAGAAGAGTTGAAAGATGGAAGGGAAAACGAGGAACATAGAAGCCATGTAATTTCGTCAATCAGTGATGGACAATTGACTTTGTTGTCAGAAATCTACTTTTGGTAATTGTTAACAAACCTTGGTAAATAGCAGTCACTGTTTGACAAAAAATAAAACTTTAGGTAGTTTTTCGCAAAATGGGATACTGGTGTGTGAGGAAAAAAAAATCTTCAAAGTCTGTAAAGTTCATCAATGGGTCATTCCTCGGGTGTAAACTGGAGGAAAGAACAATAGAATTTAAAGGGCATTTGGTTGGGGTAATAAACAAAGGGTAAGGGAATTAAAGTCACTGATTCCCTTTGTTAATGTTTGTTTGAGATAAACAAAGGGAATGCAACTCCCTCCTTTACCCATTACCCAACTCATCAACCAACAACCACTTCACTCACCAAGCACCATCACTGTCACCATACTTCGGACCACCACCACCGTACACCCACCAACACAACATCATCACCCACACCTCCAACGGACGACTGGTCAGCGACGACTCTGAGCCGCCATCTCCGGCGCCTCGTCAGTCCCGCAACCGTCACACCCAACATCGAAATTCACCGAAATTCACGCCCACACCCAAAAAAACACTACATCTGGAGTTTTTAAGGGTTAGTGAGTGAATTTCGGTTGTGAGGGAGGAGTTTTTGAGGCTCTGAGGAGGGTGTTTAAGGTGGTGGGGTGGGGTTGTAATGGTGTGGTGGGTGGTACCATGGCAACGCCGGGTGTTCGACGACTTTTGAGGATGAATGGCAAGCCATCCAGGGTGTTTGTGGTGGTGTGTTACTTATGTTTGGTGTCTTGGTGTGGAATATGAAATGGTGGTTGTTGGTATTCTCTTTCTTTAGAAAAACTAACCAAACAATAGGGTAGTTTTGGGGTAATCTCATTCATTTCCCTCTCTTACCCTTTCTTAATTTCATTCTCTTTCCCTTTCCGGTACCAAACGTCGCCTTAATCTTTTAAACTTACTATGACAAAAGTTCCTTGGGAAAGAAATGAAGGAGGGCGAAGTTGAAGAAGGAAAAATGATAAAGTAGATGAATGAGGAGAGCTGAAGAGTGAACCTGAATGATAAGAGGGGCATTTTTTGTAGATAGGAAAAATTTACATTCATTTTGGATGGGAACTGCAAACTTCTCTGGAAAATGTACGAAAGGCCTGTCTGAACTCATTAGTGGTAGATTGCTAGATTGATGGCAATCGGTGGTATGGGACGCTTTTAAGTACATTATAGCGGCGATGGCCTCAATATGCTTGTTTGTTGGTGATGATGAAGAAGGGGAAAGGAGTACTACTTTAGTAATCGAAAATGCATATAATCTAACTGATTATCTTACCTTGTGTGCAAATGAGGTTGATTCATCCACTGTACTGATCTTAAGGTTTGCTTCTTGTAGCTATTAGATTCTTCTGTCGACACTGCTTTATATTTACTTTAATTCCTTTACAGGCTAGAGACTTCATTTTTCCCCTTTCGTTAAAAGTTTTGTTGCTTATCCTTGTTTAGGTTGTTGCCGCAGTTGGTTTCAAGTTCATGAGACTCGAAATTCCACGCGACGTTAATCCTCAAATAGCATCCCTTATCGAGGCATGCTGGGCAGAGTGAGTAGAAAATCCAATTTTCCGGATATGCAGTAAATTTTAGGAGTTTTCTGTATTTTACTGATTTGCCTTTGTGCCTATTGTAGTGAGCCACGGACACGTCCTTCCTTTGCGAACATTATGGATACACTAAAATCTCTGCTTAAATCTCCTGCAACTCAATCAGTTATTGGAGATGCACATTTTCGTACATAGAACTTATGATGATTTTCTTTTTCCTCTCATTGCTTGATTCTTTTCCTGATGTGATTGCTGGAAGGGTCCGAGTTCTTCCTACAACTTCAGGTTTGTGTGTCTGACGCCAACCTTATCGTTGATTCGTTTTCATCTATCCTTTTCAGTCTTTTCTCATATAGATAGCTTCATTGTTTGTAGTGTAGATAATACTTCCGACAAGGATGTATGAACATATATCTCACTGTCAGGGATGCATTTTATAAGTTGAGTTTCATGGACCCTGTACGAGCGACATGTAAAGTTATAAACGCAATTCACCCAGCTATCATCTTTATCCTTGTGAAGTTTAAACTTCTTGCAGTATATAATAAATTAATAAACTTATACTAGTATCCTTCCCTGTTCACTTCAATTGCTCGACCGTGATTTTTTCAAAGCAAATCATTTAAATTTGCATGGAAGTTATCGCTGTCCATGGTAGGAGACAATAGAATCTGAGTGATCTTTGTGGTTGTTAGTTGTTACATGACATGTAGGATACTTTTTGCTAGTAACCTATGATTTTCTATTTGCCTGGGTGATAATTTCTCCTACTTGCAGAAAACATTCAAGAGCATTTGTGGGTTAACTGTCCTAATTCTTGCAAGCCTGAATAGCATTCTGTCTTACATATGAGATTCCCCTCTCCCTTCTTCCGTTATAGTCTTGGAGACGGCTTTTCGAGTTTTTTTTGTAATGATCTAGCGGGATTTGTTTAGAGTTTCCTTGAGTAGGAGAGGAAGGTTGGGGAGAGGGATGCAGGGCAGGGAGTGTCGGATAAGATATTAGGAAGGATTTTGATTTGACTTATCGAGATCCAGTTTCCTACAGCGCAACTTGTTAACCAGAAAAGGGAATTGCGCCGTCCCTTCCAAATATCTTCATCCAAACGTGGCATTAGTTGTTATTTGGGAAAGACTATTTTACATATACAAAGACTAGATGAGGTTTTTTGGGTTGTCACATTCACATTGTGCTATTTCTTTAGCAAGTCTTGTCATATTTCTTTAGATTGAGCTTGGCCGTCAACCGTCTGTTCTTTGTTGTTGCAGGATCAAATGCTATAAAAATGTAAATCTCTGTTATCTAACCAGTCAAGAATCGAATTTTTCATCAAGGCCTCAATACTAGTACAGTTATACTACTAGATTATCAGTATGAATGCGCTAGTTTGTAGTCTGTTCACAGTTGGTTATATAATTGTAATGTGTGTCATCATAATTGTAGTCTATTCACTGTTGTATAAATGTAGTTATTCACTGTTGTTTTTTTTTTTTTTTTTTTGGGAGCTCATTCACTGTTGTTATATTAGTGGTATTAAACTGGATTTAGTATTTCTGCAGTGAGAATGAAAAATGTGTGTATATTAACTTGGAAATGATGAAGCCATTGCAACCTTAATGTACTCGCCGGTTAAATTAGTGTGCGGTATCTCATCGTCTTTACTCCTGGAACAAAAAATAGGTTTACCTACCATCTAAAATCAACTTACATACCCGAACTCACATGATTTCAAGCAAAGCCTATGCCATGATCGAGACGACCTCATAAACACCGCAGTTGTTGAAGCCGTCTCTTTCCAAAAATTTAATTAAATAAATAGACTGAAAAATCCGCAATTAATTCTAAATTCTAGTTTGATGTGATGGCCATAAAGAGCAAAAAAAGTTTCAAATTTTTTTTTACAAAAATGAAGGCTGTGGGGTTCGAACCCACGCGCACTTCTGTGCAGCAGATCTTAAGCCTGCCCCCTTAACCACTCGGGCAAACCTGCTAATTGTCGGAATTATCACTTATTAACTATATAATCCTGTTTATAAATTATTTTCCCACTAGTACACCACGTCACTACGTGCTATTCTCAATTAACAGTTTTCCGTATTCTGGGTGATTAAATTTATTTGTGGCGCGCTTGGAAGGCTAAATCGAATTATTGATGATAAAATAAAAGAAGCGATGAAGATAAAAAGACATTAAATCTGTAGTGGATACAAACGTGAAGGACAGTTGAACAGTAGGCATCTAATTTGTTTGACTATGAGTAACACTAGACACTCCTAATTTCATCTACACAGCCTACTCTTTTATACCAATTTCATCATTGCATGCGTCATATACTCTTTTATATAAATATATAATTCGCGGGGATACCACTTTTGTGATTCATGTCAAAGATTTGATGACCCTCTTTAAGTCAATATTCTTATTTATTTATTTATTTATTATTGGAAGTCAAAATGTTATCATCTCATCTCTTTAGTCCAACTACTAACAAATATGGTAAATTGAGCAGTGAAGTTGACATTTAGAATCAAAAGGCCTACATTTCTAATCTTACTTGTTCCCAAAGACTTACTATATTAAGATACATTTGTTAAGGTCAGAAATAGCAAGTAAGTTATTGAGCAAGCTAAAACACAGTGAAAGATCTTAGGAGTCGTCTAGTTCAAAGTATCGGAATGAATTGAAATGGGTCGTGATACCATAAATGTATAGAGTTAGAACCTCATACTTGCTCAAAAGTGTTTGACTCGATCTTGGAATGAATTGAGTATAATAATAAAGTGGAATAGATTTGAAAACTTGGGTGCATACATGTATATGAGAGTTCAAAGGGTTGGAATGAAGTTATGATCTACTCCATATCTTACTTCATTCCAAAATCCTCCAACAAAACACTAGAATGAATTTAATTTAGTTCCAATTTATTTCAAAAGCTCCTACCAAACACCCCTAATCATATGGGGAAGTCCGACTATCACTCTCACTGGTTGTCATATATATTTCGACGCAAAATTATCATTCAACCTTCATTGACTCAATTATTATGTCTTGAATATGCACTAAGATGAAGTTACTAGTTTAAACCTTAGTTGTGGTTATCGTTTATTCTAAAATTCCCTACTGAGAGGAGTGCAGGTCAGAGTACTTAATCAAATATTTAATCACTAAATTCAATGAAAAATGATACTCCGTAGAAAGAAAGGAGGATATGAAAGATGAATCATCTCAATCAAAATTATACTGTAAAATGATAGGTTGACGCTCAATTATTAAGGTAAGATTATTGATAGTATCGAGATAAAATTTGGCAAGTCTTAAGACAATACTCATTCAATACTATCAATAATTTACCAAAGTCTTAACAAACTCTTAATTTGAGTCTTGAAAATCGAAGACTCAACTTAGGACCGTAGGTAAGTTTCGACCCTACTTTCAATGGAAATTAGCCAACGAATGAAGCTCATGTGTCATTTCTTTTTGTAAAAGTACGTGATGTAAAAAAATAGAGTCTGAGGTGAATCTGACGAATAATGTATAAAGTGGGTAGTGAATCTAGGTGAGTTTGTACAATAAAGAAAATAATACAAGTAAAAGTTAGTTGAAAGCTAATATGATGGAGTTTTAAGACTTTGGATAGTCTTAGAATAATCTTACTTTACATTTATTATTCTTAGTATACACCCTCATTCGATTGCTCATTGACTTGAAGAGTGATTAGTACACATGCTCTCCGTACATTGTGCTAAAATTTCACTTTACGAGTTATTGAGACTGTTAGGATTTGAACAAGTGACCGCTAATCACACTAACTCAAATACCATAAAAATAACATTTTAACCAAAACGGCAAAACCTGTGGTTGAGGAGTAAATGTTGCCTCCAAACATGTTATTTTTCGTTACTCCCAATTGTACTGTGGTAAAAACTTATTTGAAACTTCACCAAAATTACAAACACAAATTCTTATTTGTAACGGGCTAAATCCATCACAAGCTTGTGACGTAAGACAAACTTACAAGTGGGAGGGATTGTGAGAGATTACAAACTTATGACCGTCACAAGCACGACGGACTGAATTACAAATAACTCATTTTATGCAATCATTGACGATTGAGTTACAGTGGCCAATTACGAGTACATATTATCGTCGTTTAATTTGTTGCATCGAGGTAAGTAGGTGGTACTTAACTTGGTTTGTGTTATTTTAGGATTAATTGTATCGTGAACAAGTTTTATTGAATTGGTTTACTATACAAGTCTTATCTGTACAGAGATGGCATCATTGTCTCATTTATGTTGGAGTCAACATGGAGTACAACTACAAGTGCCCTATCATATAGTTGAGCCTAATGTCAACGTACTTAATACTTGACAATGAGTTGCAAGTAAGATATTAGTCCATGCATGCATTGTTTGTTCCCAACTAGTCCAAATGAAAGATTCATACCAACTATACTTAATTACTTAGCCATTACGGTTTCAGATAATCGAAAATTCATGTTAGCCGAACCAAAACTCATTAATTTTAGGTTAAACTTTTTGTAATATTTTTTTTTTGACACAAAAAGCTAAATTACTTACAATATATATGAAACTAAAAATACATGGAAATTAAAAAGCTATTTATTAGTACTAATAAGTTGAATAGATCCAAAACTAGATTCACCCAAGTCTTTGTAAGGTGTAGAAGAAGCAAGATCTTGATGCTCCAAAAACCCATCATTCTTCCTATTATTCCTCATACACAACTTAAAACATGCCAAACCTAAAACACCCAAAAGAATAAAGATAGAACCACACAACAACCCTACACCAATTCCCACCCATCTTTCTCTTCTCTTCTCTACACCTTCCCATACCTTAAAGTACCCCATTTTGGCCTCATCACCCACCCCTAATATACTTTCTATTGGGTACTCCACTGTGTAGCAAAACCCCGAAGCATTGTTGTACAATGCTCCCCAGCATGAGCAGTTCTCCATACATGATTTCTGGCACGACTCGTACGATGGAGTCGTTGTGTACGTCATTAGTTCTTTATACGGTAGCTCCACGCCCGTCCTCCTCAACTCCCTATACTTGTTATTTACCTTACCGCACAAGTCCCCAGGCCCAGATGTGTATCTGGACCCGGGACACTTGTGTGATTGGGTTTGGGTTTGAGTTTGGTTGTCTAAGCAGGAACACCCGTCACCGGGTGTACAAACTCCATACAGCCCACATGGACTAGGTAATTCACATGGTGCCGGTATTGCCACGTAATCTAGGTTCCAACTCGAACCAGACCAATAATAACCTTTAAAATTCCCATCTGATTCAATTCGAACCCGTCTAGGTCCGGGTACGGACCTCTGGTAACTATAAAATGAGTTCACATCAGCTGGGACCGAACTGTTTTGGTACATCCCCATGAACCCGTCCGAGCTTATTCGAACCACTATTGGACCGTGACCTGGCACTATTTGAGCTTTCGCTTGCAAGGCACCATGCTTGAAATAAATTTGATCAGAACCCGATCCGTCTGGTTTAAACTTAGCGTATAACCCGATAAAATCGAACCCTAAACGCATCGTATAAAGCCCATTAGAGGAAATAAGTGACATGGCAGAAGTGAAATTTTGATTTTCTACAAGGGTATCCGATGGAAAATCAAAACTCTGCCATACAATAGAGTTGGAGCTTCCATTTAAAATTTGCAAGTTGGTAGCACTAGTAAGAACAACATGATCTCCATCACTATTATTGCTTGACCAAAATACCCCTGACTTGGGGTCGGTAAATACAAGACTGCCATTGAAGAAGATATGAGTGTGCTTCCCCCACCGAGCCAACCCGACCGAGTTAGGCTGCCAGAAAGACTCACCAGAAGGTACATGGACTATAGCAAGAGCTAGTTGATCCTCGTTAACTCGGAGGAACCCGAGTGAGAAGTTTCGAGTCGAATCCGATAAAATGGGCTGGAACGTCGTTTCCTTTGGATTTGGAGTTGCTATAAAACCTATAATCAGCTTCTGAGCTGGAAAACTAGCCGTTGATTCAGCTGATAAACTGCCCATAATACCGAAAAACGCAAAAATAAAAATTACATAATAAAACATTGTAGTCGTCTTTATCGAGACTGCGTACATCTGACCCCTCCTTAGCAAGCAAAATGAGGGAGCCACTGAGACAGTAGTGTAATAGCGAAGTTTGTAAGTTGAAGAAAGGAGAAGTGTGAAAATGAAGAAGAAGAAGAAGAGAATGTGGAATGTGAATAGATATATAGTGATGATAGGAAGGTGGGTGTGGATTAATGGAAAACTTTAGTTGTAGTAGTCATTGTAGATGATGATATAATTATAATAATATAATAATTTATGCATGGAAAAGTGGTTAGTGGAGGTGTGGAACCGAAAGAATGTTAATTTTAATATTTAAAAAAGTTGGTACCCATCATCAATTCTTCATTCATACGGAGTAGTATTGTTTCTACTTGATCTCAACATGCTCTTGGATTTATGTACGTACACTGTAGATCTCTAGATTGAAATCCTCCACGGGTTTATGTACGTAAACAAAAAGGTCAGCGTATTACCCCATGTACGGGTTTATCTCTGATTGCTTGAATCTTATTTTGGAGATTGTGGGTCTTCAATAAATTTTACATTTTGGTTTATGGGTCATAGATAAAATTTAAAAGTTATGTTCTTTGTTTCATGGTCTTAGTATTAGTTTTTTAAGTAGAATGGAAAATTACCGTGCACATAATATGGCAAAAACTGCTGTAACGCAATAAATCATATGTATCCATAAGTTCTAGGTTGAGATACAATTGCTAATACCACTATATTAGATGGATCTTTCTGATAAATTTTTATCTCTTTTGGTATGTATACGTATGTTCATACTTTAGTTAAAACAACATGTACCTATAATAATTATTACAGGTACTTATAACTTAGGGTTATTTAATATGAATACTCTAAACTATTGCCGCCCTTCTCAAAATACTACACACTTTGAATTAACTATGAATACTATCAGCTAATGCACCCCCTCCCACATAACAGAATAGATGAAAGGGTAACCGATTCAACCGGTTATCTTTGTTTAAAAATTTAGTTTTTAATATTTTTTTCCACCTTTATTTATCTTTAAACTATTAAACTATATTTAACAAAACCAGATTGGAAGTCTTCCTTCTTTGAGGCTCTTTTTCTCCTCCTTTCCTAGCACTTGGAAGCGCCATTGAATATAAGGCTCTTCTAATGGAACTCCCGACATAAGGATCCGAGCAACTGAGAAATTGTCATCTATTTTTCCATAGATAAGAGCAACTGTCCAAGGACAAAAACAAAATGGAACATCCAAATAATTCGTAACAGATGCAATTGTTCATGCAACCAATTTCATAATGATTGAATTTTCCTGTCAAATAACAGAGCCACAAAACCATTATTAATCACCATAGTTTAGATGATGGTACTACCGCCTATTTCAAAGCACACAATAGTATTTCCTTACATACGTTTATTCCAACTCATTAATTCACATACCAACATTTTATTAGTTCAAATTGATAGCACATTCCAATTATTTATAGGGTTATTTTATAGGAATAATCCAACCTATACCCCATCTTCTCATATTAATCCCTACTAACGATTAAATGAGAATAATCCAATCTATAACCTCAATTTTCTTTCATTGAACTTTGACTATTTTTAAACTCTTATTATCGCTAGGCCACCACGTCACCTTCACTTAATTTTTGTACATGAAGAAGGAAAAACAAAAACTAAGTCAGGGTGACGTGCTAGTTTACCAATAATAAGAGTTTAAAAATAAACAAAGTTCAATGAAAGAAAATTGAGGTTATAGGTTGGATTATTCTCAGTTAATTGTTAGTAGAGATTAATATGAGAAGATGGGGTATAGGTTGGATTATTCCTATGAAATAACCCTTATTTATATATATATACTACTTGTTTACGGTCATTTGTTTACCGTCATTTGTAGTCATTTTCAATAATACTTGTTTACAATTATTTGTAGTCGAGACGAAAAGTTTTGTGGGTGAACTACTAATGTAATAGAGTAATTTAAGAAAAAAATCGAAACTATTGAGTGGACATTTCAATTTTTTGTGTATTATGGTTCATGGATTATGTTTCCCTTGTAAATTTTGTGTATTATGGGTGAACTTTTAGTTCTTTCATGTTTGTATAATCGCAAATTGTATCATCTCGTAAGTTCCAGAGGTTTCTGAGCCTATGTGTTATATCTTGAATAACTCGCTTTTTTCAAATCTTATACTCCGTATCTATGAGCTTAACTAGCTAGTGCTTTGTCATATTATATTGAAAATGGTGACTTGTTGACGTTGTCGTAGCTTGTCCCAGTGATTATGTCTTGACTAGTTGACTACGCTTAACTGGTGCCTTGTCATATAATGGTCAAGTTTTATGTTGTCAGGCACCAAAACATTTGCGGGAAAATGCAGCAGCGGGAATATGCAGCAGGAACAGTTATTATATGGGGCTACCACCAGAGATTTACAACTCTGCTGATCCGTGGCCTTTATGGAAGGATTTTTTCTCTTGCGTAAGTGCTAGAAGTTTCGGGAAAGTACAAAATTATAAGTTAAAACGGTAACAAAACAAATCCAGCGAGCAAATAAGAAACAAGTCAAGCAGTCATTAGGGTAATAACCTTTGTTGGGAACCCAACAAAGTGCTATAAAAGTCTTTGTTTGTGGTAGCTGTTGTTGGTAGTTGTTACTGCTCTAAGTTTTTGTTTGTGGATTGTATCCTATACAGCTTCGTATGTGTTTTTCCTCCAACATTAACAAATTTCAAAGGAGAAAAATTTATACAGTTGTATGTGCTTCTCCTCCTCCATTAACAACCTTCGCCACCACCTACCACCACTCTGCCCAGCACCATCAAACATTCAAACACCAGTTAGGTGACACCAACTTCACCGATCGTTACTATTTCACCATCATTACTCGACCACCGTTCACCACTACATCAACCACAAGCTCTTGCGCTTACTAGAATGGGTTTGGGTCAACAATTTTCCAAGAGTGAGTTATCAAAAATCGGGTTTGGTGAACCCGGAAAAATGTGATATCATGATTTATATCAGAAAAGAACAAAAACCCGGAAATTAAATGAGATTGAAGAAAAAAATGGAAGCGGAGACGCTGATTTGAAGCCGGATAATTTTAATGGAAGATGAAGATGATTGCAATCAATGGAAGATGGAATTTAATGGAAGATGTACTAACCTGACTATTGGTTTTATGATGTTAAGATTTTTTTATATATATATTTTCTTTTTATGATGTGACAATGATAAGAGCAAGGTGAGGTTTAATAATGGCCATACAGATTAACAGTAGAAGGAAGAAGAAAATGAAGAAGAAAGGTAGAAAAAGAATAAATATAGTTTAATAGTTTAAAGAGAAATAAAGGTGGAAAAAAAATATTAAAAACTAAATTTTTAAACAAAGGTAACCGGTTGGATAGGTTACCCTTCCATCTATTTTGTTGTGTGGGAGGGGGTGCATTAACTGATAGTATTCGTAGTTAATTCAAAGTGTGTAGTATTTTGAGAAGGGCGGCGATAGTTTAGAGTATTCATATTAAATAACCCTATAACTTATAATCAATGTACCTTAAGTATAAAATAAACGGTTCCGAAATATACAGCCCATAGGGCTGCACATAAAAACTAGCAAATTCTTGTAATTAATGCAACTTTAGATTTTCAAGGGAATCTATCACTTATTATTATACTAATTAAATGATAATACACTAATTACTACGGAGTACTATAACTATTTAGTCATTTAATACTATTGTAATTATTTAGTCATTTAATACTACTATATCAAATCATTTAGTGGATAAAAAACATAGAAAATCCAAAACCCACTGCAATACAAAATGAAACATAGCTCTGCAAAATGAAACTAACAACTTGCGGTAGATGAAAACATACAACTTGCAAAATAACGGAAAAGTTGAAAAAGTTGCAGTAGAACCATGAAAATATACAACTTGCAAAAGTTGTCCAATTGAAGTGTATAAAGCTAATTTTGGAGATAGTAATACCAAATATTTTCAAAATCATGCCACTATTAGACGTAGCAGAAATGGGATTAAGCAATTCATAAATAGAAATGGTGCTTATATTACTGATCAAGATCTTATTAAGCAAGAAATATCTGACGAGTTTGAACTTAGGTTTACAAAGAATCAACTTTGTCATTTTGACGAAAATGAAGACTTTAAATCTATTAATGGCTTAATTTCAGACGAAGATAACAATTTCCTTACAAGTAATATTAGTGTAGAAGAGGTTAAACAAACTGTTTTTAGTTTAGCCGCAAATAAAGCTCCAGGTCCCGATGGTTTTCCTATAGAATTTTTTCAAAAATATTGGGATATTGTAGGAAATTCGGTAACTAAAGCGATTTTAGCTTTTTTCCATTCAGGAAAATTACTAAAAGAAATAAATCATACTTTCATAGCATTAATTCCTAAAATTGACAATCCTCAAACAGCAAATCATTTTCGACTTATTAGTCTTTGTTCAACAATCTATAAAATTATTTCGAAAATCTTAGCTACTCGTCTTCGGAGTGTTTTGCATAAGATAATCCACCCGTTTCAAGGGGCCTTTACGCCTAATCGCTTTATTCAAGATAATATTCTTCTTGCCCACGAGATTTTTAACTCGTTTAAACGTAAAAAAGGTAAAGGGGGTTGGACTGCAATTAAACTTGATATGGAGAAAGCATACGACCGACTAGAATGGAGTTTTATTGAGGAAACATTTAAGCAAATGGGGTTCAGTATCAAATGGATTTCTTGGATTATGGAATGTATAAAAACTGTCTCCTTCTCAGTGTTAGTAAATGGAAGACCGGGAGACGTTTTTAGACCCACTCGAGGTATTAGACAGGGAGACCCACTCTCCCCGTATATTTTTATTATGTGTGCGGAGATTTTAGCAAGATCGCTACAAAAGAATAGTGATCTTAGTTCTAGTGATATTGGTATTAGAATTGGATCTGGGATTGAAAAAATCCCTTTTCTTACTTTTGCGGATGATACGATCATTTTCGCTAAAGCCTCTAATCAAAGTTGTAGAACCATTAAGTCTATTTTAGATAAATTTTGCACAATTTCAGGACAGTTTGTTAATTTTGACAAATCCACTTTTCAATGCACTAGAAATATTGAGCGATCTCAACGGGAATCCTTTAGAGGTATTCTCCGTATGAACGAGGAAGCTCATTTGGGAAAGTATTTAGGATGTCCTATAATTGATAGCAGAGTAACTAAAAACACTTTCGAAAGTATTATTCAATCTTCTTGCACTCAGTTATCGAAATGGAAAGCAAATTCTTTATCACAAGCAGGTAGACTAGTTTTGATCAATGCTAATTTAGCCTCGAAGGGAACTTTTCAAATGCAAAGCTTTCTTCTTCCCTCATCAATCCATAAGAGATTAGATAAGATTAACAGAGATTTTCTTTGGAATAAAAATCCTTCACAACGCTCCCCTAATTTGATTGGTTGGCATAAAGTTTGTTTACCGAAATCGATTGGTGGATTGGGAATAAAATCTTCTGAAGCCGCTAATAAAGCCCTTCAAATGAAACTTCTATGGAAAATCCTTATGGATAAGGAGAGTATATGGGTTAAAGTGATAACTAAAAAATACTTGAGAAATTGTTCACTATTTGATCATAAGCCTAACTCAGTCTCTTCTTGGCAATGGCGTAAGCTTATGAGTCTTCGGACTCTCTTTAGAAAAGGATTGAGATGTAGGTAATGGTAGCAATATTAAGTTTTGGTCTGATAATTGGGTTTTCTCGCACCCACTTACCAGCATTACGAGTGATGATGATAATAGCCGCGATCTTAATCTTTTGGTTAAAGATTTCATAACCTTTGACAAACAATGGGATGTTTGTAAATTAGCCAATCTGGTAAATAACGATATTGTGAATCAGATTACTAACATTCCACTGCCACATAATGATATTCCAGATGCCCTCATATGGGGGTTGTCCGTGAATGGAAATTTTTCTACAAAAACAGCAACTTGGTTAGCGCAAGGTTTGTTCGATCACGCTCATGACAAATGTAACTTCCAGTGGGTTTGGAAATTGAATATTCCACCAAAATTGAAATTTTTTCTTTGGAAAACTTGTGTTGACGGCCTTCCTACGAAAGATAGACTTCTCAAAAGTCATATTAATGTCCCACCTCATTGCATTTTGTGTAACTATCCTAGTGAAAATAAAGATCATTTCTTTTACGAATGTCCTTTGACTAAGTCGATTATCCATGAAATGAATATTACTAGCTATATTAACTTTTTGTCAAAGTATGATAATATTGCAAGTCAAAATTTTCTAATGAAGCTTAATTATCTAAAAGACTTAATTCCACAAAATGATTTCGTTAAGATCATTTTTATTTGGTGGAATGCATGGTTTTATAGAAATGATATTATCTTTAACAATGTTAATTTCAATATAAACAAACTTATTACGTTATGTAATAATAGCATTAAGGCCTGGAACGAAACTAGACATAAAGATCTCAACAATCCTGAGAAAGTAAAGTGTGTTAGAAACACTTCTAGTAAGAAGGAAATCTGGTGGGAGAAACCTAGAAATGGTTTTGTAAAGCTAAATTTTGACGGATCGAGAATAGATGACAATAAAGCTGCTTTAGGATATTGTATAAGAGATCATAATGGTGAAGTCGTGTTGCTAGGGGCAAAAAAGTGCGGATCTAATAATATTATTGTCGCAGAAGCACTCGCCTTAAAAGAAGGTATTTTAGCCGCTAAACACTTAGGAATCTCTAAGTTAATTGTGGAGGGTGATAATTTATGTGTTATCAACTCCCTCCGTAGTACTTGGCAAATCCCGTGGGAAATCTCGAGTATTATCAAGGATGTGAAACTTGATCTTCATCTTTTCGATGAAGTGATAATTAAACATTGCTTCCGTGAAGCCAACAAGGTTGCTGACTTCATGGCTTCCGTTGGACATTCATGTCCAACTCTTTCGAGGTGGGTTGAAAGCCGGTGGCTTCAACTTACCTTACTCATTCGAAAGGATGAGATAGGTTGGTCCTATCCAAGAGGATCAACCTAGTTTCCTTAATTACCTTATCACAAAAAAAAAAAAAAAAAAAAAAAATTAAAGTGTATATTCACTCTAAATACATCAACCCTCCGAAAAAGAAGCTGCCAGTTTGCAATAGAACACAACTCTAGAAAGCGATATTAGCGCCTAAATCTTCAAAGTAAAGACGGGATTAAGTCCCACATCTTCAGCGGTTTTATAGTGAATATACACTTCAAGACTGGAAATTCTTCAATTTGTATTGTATAATGAAAGGGGATTTTATACAATGATTTTAATTGGATTAATAAAGAAGAATTTTTAGATATACATGTTTTTTTGGGGGGAATGAATGAGATTAATGCTCACAGCAAAAGAAAAAGAGAAAACTGGGTTTTTAAATTAAGATTCCAATTTACATGGGAAACGTAAGAGAATTTCAATAAAATTTAATGCTTATATAGTTATATGCAGCCCTACTATGGGCTGTATGTATCAAAACCGTAAAATAAATATAATTCTTTAAAGTGATTTTGTGAAACTTGGTAATGACCGATATCTTTTAGTTATGAGGTTTTTTTGTAAGTTTTCTTAGAGTATAAATAAGTATATGTTATATTTTGGAAACTATTAAAAGGTAAGTAAATCAGTTCAAATTTCTAAAAAAATAATATATTCCATAATTCATTAAATTTGTAATTTAATTAATAAAATAATTATTATTACTCTTAAATAATATCATTATATATATAAAAGCAAAATGTAAAACTGCTGACGTGGCGCAACCAGGTTTCAGAATTAGGCTAATGGAGCTCTCTCATTCAACCTCATAATTTCAGTTTTTTTCAACCAATAACGTGAATAATAACAGCCATGTCAGCTTTCACTAAATATCAAATTATTAATTAATATTCCAACCATATAATTACTTAAATTTCTCTTTTTTACCTTATTTATCTTTTATTCTTTCTCTTTCCTAAATCTTATTTTATCTCACTTAATATTTTTCAACCCTCATATCTTTTTTTATTCTATTACTAAAACCTCATTTTATTGGAAAGTTATAAGTTTACATTTTTTAATTATATTTTACGCTTTTCAAGTTATACGTCAAACTTTTAATGTCAACATGTTCTTATATATCTTATGTTATAGATATACACTACATATATTATTAGTATATCTAACAATTTTAATTGATCATTTTCCTTCAAAATTAAAATTGAACAACCCGTGAATTTTCACGGGTAAATATATAACTCTAATACAACTAGGTAATCAACTACTACGATATTAAACACCCACGTAAGTAGTAAAATCAACAATAATAACAACTCGAGTAGTGAAAGTCATACTAGCAGCAACATGATAGTAAAATTAACAATAATAAATACAGGGGTAGTGAATGAAAAAATAATGACAGCGGGAGAAGTGAAAGTAATAGTTAGGGGTGTTCAGAATAAACCGAACCGCAATAACCAAACCGAAAAACCGTACATTTTTAAGGTACGATTAAGAGAACCGTAATGATAAAGCGATTCGGTGAACCGAACCGTTATAAATTTATCATAGACACGGTTCGGTTAAGGTCCGCAATTTTAGAAAAGAGGTTAACTGAACCGAATCGTTTCACAAAAAAGTAAGCAAAAAATTAAAATATTATATAAAGTATTTTTCGTTTAATTTTTTAAGTGTTTTCAAATTCAAAAATTGTAAAATTGATTAATATTAAAGTTTCACTAATTAACTTTATCGTTGACTATAATATATAATAAAATTTTAATTAAACCAATAGATACAATTCACGAAAACTAAAGAAAACGTATCTTTAACACGTTTATAGGTTAACAGGTAACGGAACCGCAAATAACCGTTTAAAGAGGTTACCGAACCGTTTATAACTGTTAGAAACGGTGCGGTTTAGGTTCGCTGTTTTGTCTAACCGAACCGTGTGCGAACCGAATTAAATATACGGTTCGGTGAACTGAACCGCGAATGAACACCCCTCGTAAATTCATAATAGTAGTGACAACACATGTAGCAAAAGTAACCGTAGGAACAACGGAGAGAGTATAAAAAATTACTTAAAAATTCGAATTTAAGAAAATATTAGTTTTTTAAAATACATAAGTTTGATAGAACTAACGGGTTAACCGTAAAAATAACATGAGTAGTTATACAAACAACAGTAACCGAAAAAGTAGTGAACGTAATATTATTAACAAGGGAATAGGTGAATGTGCGTGTCTCATACTTTGTTGATTAATTTCACTTCGTTCTCATCATAATTTCAAGATATAAATTGTAAATATATATGTTAAACCAAATTTAGCGAATCATATTTCATAAAAAATACTAATGTAATAAAAGTAACAATTTAGTAAAATTTAAATGGTAAATAAAATTAGTTCGGGAACAATAATTACATCGGGTGTAATGAAAGTAACAATAGTAATAACGAATGTAATAAAAGTAACAATTCTAAGAACAAAATAAGGTATATATGAAAAATTAGCTAGTAATCGATTTAAGTAAAATATTAATAGTAGGAGCAGTGAATTTGTCTCATAATTTATTTCTTTGTAATTTTAAGATATACCCGGTCTCATAGAAAAATATGTTAATGATAAATGGGTCGTGCTTTTTCACATACGAATGTTACTCTTTCACTAACGATTTTTACGATTTTACCTCTGTCATTTTTTCAATTTCCTCGTTCAAAACCATTACCCAATTCAACCTTCCCCGCACTAGCCGACCACCCCAACCTTTCCAGCCGGCAAACACCAACTGATTACTCTCGTCAAAACACCAGTCAACCACCATGAGCAAGACCCGCTACACAGCTTCACCACCACCCTCTCTCTCAAATCAACTTGCCTTTTCGCACGCCCTAGACGCCACCAACGCGACATCATCTACCCTGGCACACTCACCACCACGCCACCAACAACTCACCAACAACTCACCACCTAGTTCGGTAAAAAATGTCGATAATTACGTCGCCTTCGCCATCAAACACCCAAATGGTAACCAAATAAATAACACAATCTGCAAATCAACAACAATAAACATATTTCTTCTCCTCAAATGTAAAAAAAAGGTAACTTGGTGCAAAAAGAAATCGACAATAAATTTATGAAAAAAAAATCGTAACAATTTCGTATTTTCCACAAAGAGAAATCGGTCAATGAAGATTGCAATGATGGTGGTAATGATAGAAATCCTAATTCTGATCAACATCATCATGATTGTTGCTCATATGATGTTGTTGGCTTGTTAGTGCATCGTTGATTGATGGATTCAATTTGTTAGTTGATTGATTTATGATTAATTGACTTGCGTGATGTTTCAATTTTTTTTCTAGGGTTTTAGGTGCACATGGTTTTTGGGTAGGAAGGGTAGAAGACGGAAAATTAATGACAAAATAATGTATGTAAAAAGTAAAATTCGTATGTGAAAAAGTAATTCCGATGATAAATTTATGAGTTATATATGGAACTTTAAAATAGTTTTAACTAATCGAAAATATATTTTTATGCTAAATACAGGTAGCCTGGGCGGAATCGGACACCCATACTAGTATAGTAATATATTATGTACCTTCAACCAAAATAAAATGTAGCTTTGTCATAAATATATTGTACGTACATAAATTTTTTTTGTTATATTAATATGACATATAATAAATATATTTTTGTAATATAATTATTAAACTATAAGTAGAAAAAATATATTGTTCAATTTTTTATCAAATACATTTAACTAAATGAGCATTATATTGACTTTATAATGGGTACATTGAATATAAGTTAGAAGTACATTTGAAAATTATAATAGGTTCTCCCTCTATTCTTTTTATATCACCCCATTTTTTTATACACGTTTGCCGATGTTCATTTTGTTTTCATTATATCTTTAGCTACATACTACAAAAAATTATGAAAGTTTGATATTCTTAATCCTCTTATCAAGACAATCCAAAAAAGATCTCACATGAATATATTTCCGTAAACGGATTGAGAGAAAACTGAGGTTGAATAGTCGATTGTGAATAATATCCAAAAGGGAAATGAGTGATATAAAAAGAATGGAGGAAGTACATATTAATTTAACTCAAAATTAAGCTGTCATATATATAACAAAAGAGATATCAAAATTACAACAAAATACTTGTGTCATAGTGGTATAGCAAGTGTATTTTATTCAAGAGGTCATGGGATCAAGCCTTGTTAAGGACGTTTACTACTTTTTTGAAGTAAGTATCGCTCAATTTGAGTAACACCCGGTGTTGCTATATCATGATTCCACAAGAAATAGTAGGTCCGGAATATAAAAAAAATCCGGACCGAAACCGGACCGGTAAAATTCCGGTTGGATCGGAGTTTAAATATTATAGACCAAGAAAATTATGCATTGGTAAAATTATGGACCGATTTGGACCGAACTTTAATATATTTTTGAGGAAAAAATTTAAAAAGATAAAATCCGCTCCAAACCGGTCCGGACCGTAAAAAATCGGTCCAGGACCGCACCGGACCGGGACCCGGAATCTTAAAAAATGGTGGACCGGAGACTGGACCAGATTTTTTAATTCCGATTCCGGTCCGATAGATTCCGGTCCGGACCGGATTTTGCACACCCATATATACTGTACATTAATTAATCAGATTTACCAAAATTTTAAAACTTTGTCGTAACTTTTAACTAATTTTATTACTTGTATTATTTTATTGTATTAATTCACTTTAAATTTTATACTTTATCTCGATACTTATCTCAAACTCTACTTTTCCACTACCCTTTTCATATAGAGTTTAAATAAAAAGGAAACAATAATACTTAAACAGTTAAACACATGATTGTCATTTATTGCTTGTCATCATACAAATGTGAGGTTAAAACTTTTGTACTTTCATAGAGTTTTAAGCTGAGTCTTGAATTTTCGGGTCTTAATTTAACTTTGTCTATAGATAATTGTGGATTTTGTGTAGGTTTTGTCTTAAGACTCATTTAAGTCTTGTTAAATACCCACTAATAATCTTATTCAAAAATCGGCATTCAAGTTGTACCATTGACCTTGTATCTAGGGATGACAATGGATCCTAGATCCGGTTCAGATACGTAAGACCTGACTCTGATGGATCAGATCTGGATCCTATTTTTCAAACCCGTTGGATCCGGGTCGGATATGGATCCACTAGTTTTAAAACGGATCTGGATCTGGATCCTTCTACGCAGACCAGGATCCGACCCTTGACACGTTTTCAAAGTAAAAACATCAAGTTTTGGAAAAAAAATGGCAAGAGTCTCTGATTAATTTAGAAAATGCACAAAACGCTTCACTTTCTAGCTCTTATTTCTCTCCTTGTTCTTTCTCCGTCTTCCCTTTACATCCAAACCGTTTAATATTCCGGAATATCTCAGCATAAGAACGTCTATTGGTACATCTTAGTTATTTTGTTTCTTGATTTGTGTTTGGATTACTTTGTCATTACTAATTACTACTTGTAGAAAAATTGATATCAATAGTGTTATGACTCATGAGTTTTTATTCAAAATAATTTTGGACTAGAAACTTGGACCCGTAACGGACCCGGATCCGTTGGATCTGGATCTCACATATTTGGACCCATTAAATCTGGATTGGATCTAGATTTAGGTATGTAATGCAAATCTGGATATGGATCCTACTAAATCCGGTCTAGATCTGACCCGTTACCATCCTATTTGTATCTGAGAAATGAGACTATCATAGTATACAAAATTATCGCTTTAACTATGGCTTTTTAGTGGACAAATACATCGATGAAGTTTATACAGACATGGATATATTTGGTGCCAAAATAACAAGTAACTGTACACCAAGTAGGTAGAATGTCAATAAGTAGGAATGAAAATGTAAACATTTATGTACGAATCAATGGTCTCTACTTTATGCGTATTGCACATTTCCAACTTGCCCTTTACGACTATAGTTTGTCAACTTTGACTTCCATCATTCACTAAACTTATACTCCCTCCAATTTTTTTTTGCCATTTTTTTTCATGTAATACATTTACCTTTTCACGTTTGTCCACGTACGTTTTACGTACTTAATATTTTTAGCTACGAATTAAATAAGACCCCATATAAATATATTTTTCTTACATATTGAGAGAAAGTTAAAATTGAAGGTTCGTTTGTAAATAATGTACAAAAAGTAAATTTATTACGTGGAGTTGAATGGAGGGAGTAGTTGTGAATCACTGTGTCCACTGCTTTGTCCAAGTAAGAGGGTTATAAACTTGTAATTACACTTTTATAGTTTTACCTATCTTTTTAATCATCAACTAGTTTAGTTTCCCGTGAAATCACGGGATTTTTCAAACTCCACTAAACCTTGAGAGAGACGGTATTTCAATAAATTATTGAGAGACCATTCTTTTGTACCATTTTATTTGTATTTCGTAACCCTTTTGTGATTGATTGTACCATAGTAATTTCGTACCTATTTACCTAATAAATGTACTAAGTTTATGTTTAATCATGATTTGTACCTATTTTATTAGGTTTAGTACCATTTTTTCTTAAATTTGTACAATAGTCTCCCAATAAGCTTATTAAAAGGCGGTCTCTCAAGAGACCTACTGTTCAAACTCTTCATTAATATTTTTGTCAGCGTAAATATTTTTCATTGCATTTTGTAATAGTTTGATATTCAAATCATTTTATAGGAGTATGTTTTTTATTATAACATATTATTTTGTTATTCTCATTCTATTACTTTTGTAAATAAATAATAATGATATTTTTGTTAATCGAATTTTATTAAAACGATGGTACTCTTTATTAGTAACAAAAACATGTAATATTAAGCATTGCTTGGATACCTTTATATTTTTCTAGTTTGGAAATAATGATGGTATTTAAGACTTAAAATATTCTTCTCTTATTTTCTCTAAACTACTGTAATGTTTAATAGAATAAAAATAAAATAAATGAGGTAAGTAAATAGATAAAACAACATGGATTCTGAGATTAAAAATTCAAAATATAAAAGATATATTACTCATTAGTACTTTTTTTTTTGGATAAAATGTAAGTAAATATTAAGAGAATTAATATACACACATTATCAAAAACCGATAGGTATATACAATGTATTTTTGCCATGTTATCATCAAAGCATCAATAAGACAACTACATCAAATGCATCATATCTCATTAGTACTCAAATCACAAGGAAAATATAAATTTACCATTTTAACCAACATAATTAAATATATAGATAATACCATATTTATATTAAGCTTGCGTTACTCATATTTGTAATTTGTTGTTAATTTCAATATTAATAAATTCACTACACATTAACAATGATGAATATATAAAAATTATCCGCAAAACAGAATATCACTATTAAAAATGTGAAATTAAAAAGTTAAAGTTACAATTTCGTCTAGCTAGGATTTCTTTCACAAAAAATTGACTACAATTCACCGATATTATATTCAATCATCGAGGATCTTTAATGTCTTCATAAGCATTTGATAATGCCTAAAATGAACTATATAATACAAATGTTTTTCCCCACTTCTCTACTATTTATCTCTTGTTTTCTTATTTCTTGTCAATTTGATTCATGTTCACCATAAAGTAAAGATATAAAGGTGTTGAAAAATAAATCAAATGAAATAATTTGGTGAAAATAAACAAATTTTTCTTTAATTTTTTTTTGCTAAGAATGTGCTAAAATTTGTATCAATTTATTTTCTTTTATAGGAAAAATGTTTTCGTAACATTAGAATATAAAAACTTTAGCACTAAATTATGATTATTAAGTGAAATATAAATGAAAGTTTAAATAAGATGACTAATTAGTCTAATGAATACTACTTTGCCTATTTGTTTTCTATTTTTACTTTTTTTTAAAGATAATAATAAAAAATTGATTAAACATTTAAATGTAATGGACACATGTTATTAAGTAACTACTCAATCTAGGTTTTTTATGTACTTAATAAATCAAATGAAATAATTTGGTGAAAATAAACAAATTTTTTCATTAATTTGTTTTTGCTAGAAATGTGTTAGAATTTTTATAAATTCATTTTCTTTTATAGGAGAAATGTTTTCGTATCATTAGAATATAAAAAGTTTAACACTAAATTATGATTATTAAGTGTAATGTAAATGAAAGTTTAAATTAGATGAGTAATTAGTCTATTGAATACTACTTTGCATATTCATTTTCTATTTTTACTTTTTTTTTAAATGATAATACAAAAATTGGTCAAATATTTGAATGTAGTGGGCACATGTTATTAAGTAACTACACAAATATATTTAAATGTAATGCGCCACGTGTCATTCTAATATTACTCAATCTAGACTTTTTATGTTATTATATAGATATAGATATAGATGTCTTGGGTTGGTAAATTAACATGCGACTACATCTGTTAAAAGGGTGAAACGAACGGGTTACGGTCCTTACGAATCTAGTAATTGCAAATTTGGGTAAAATGTTCGCGTGTAATTTGGGGTGGGTAAATATGTGTCAAATTTATACGCGTTTTAGGACGGGTTTTGTGGAAGGTTAGGGCCATCTAAAAACGGAACGATTATTGTCTTTGTGTATGATACTAGTTTTATATCTGTATAACAAATGTACAGGTCTATTTTTAAATATTTGATATTTATAAATATGTTTGACTAATTAATATAAATATAATTCAATATAAAAATTAAATGAGAAATATATAAATTATTTTAAATTATCAATTATTAAAATAGGCCATTTTTTCTGCAATAAAATCCAATCTATTTCATTACTAATATAAAAGATAAATTTTATTTGTCATATTTTAGAATTGACAGATTTTTTATTAGAAATATTGATCTATACCGTGTGTTTTTATTATCTATATACTTGTGTATTTTTTTAATTGTCAATTTTTTATCCTAATTTTTTTTACTCGTACTTGTGTTTTAATATGTAAATTTTCAATATTAAAAAACATTATCAATATAGAAAGATAAGTGACCCAAAATGAAATGGATTAAAAAAATAATTGAGACAGCCAGAGTATTATAATAAGCAATCGTTGTCGATTTTTCATATAAATACTAATATAATTATCCGAATAATCAATAAAATGACCTTCATCAGAAAAGTATAATAAAATTGGGCATCTTAATGAAATTGAAGCGCATGAATAAGAAACTTGGGCTCTATAAGTCACGGCCCATCAATACAAAATCTGACAGGGAGGAAAAAATGTTGAGAGTGGGATTTGAACCCACGCCCTTTCGGACCAGAACCTTAATCTGGCGCCTTAGACCAACTCGGCCATCTCAACTTTGATGCTGTTTAAACTGTCTAAATTTATATATTTAGCAAAATCTACTACTGTTTTACATATTGACAAATAAATCCATTTAGATTGCTTAAATCGACAAGGTTTTTTTGATGGAAAGTTCTCCAATTATCACCAATTCATGGTAACTTTTGTAATGATGCACCAATTCATGTTATAATGGTAACTTTCCAGACCCAGAACCGAGCATGGCTTTTTTTATTTTTTTATTTTTCTTTTTTTCTAAAAAATGAGTGCAATAAGTCGCGGGTAAGAATCGAACCCCAACTTCGTGGTTGGAGTAAGAGAGCTATTGCCAATTGAGCTAACCGGGCATGGCTTTTGTAACGATGCACCAAGAAACATGTGAAATCAATAGTAACATCTCTAATCTGAATTAGGTCTGAAACCAATTTTTAGACATTTTACACCAAATAAAATCATCAAACAGGACAGATTGTTTCAAAGTATTGATGCGCCACGAAGTCCTTATACCAACTATAAGCATTGTGAGGTTGACGCATCACCAGTTCACCAAATTCTCTCGAGGCATCAGTTCGAGGATTGAACCGAACAATTTTACCCGGCATGGATAGCACTAGCTCTAAACCGCCACCATCACTATCGCTCCCACCCTCTGATTCTTCTATACATAGCACGTTACATTCATAAAGTAGTAAAAACCGCGGTGTCCTATCAAGGTTCCTTGCCATAATGGGAAATCTTTCGGCCAAAACATCGAGATTAACGACATTTCTGACGAACCAACCGGAGTAATCGTCCTTCATTTGTAGGAGAGTAAAATTGGGTAGATGCCTTTTGACGACGAAGTAGAGGTGATCATTGGATTGGCCAAAGAACTCATGAGAATAAGAAGCGCATTGTTTCCCTAGTGGAGGCTCAGGAGTTGATCTTACGCATTCATTATTGACATCAAAATATAGACAACTTGATGTTGTTTTGAGCCAATGGATGACTCCTTTGCAGAATACACCCTGCTTAAAGTGAAGCACATCGGTCTCGATAAACGGGTCACCTACCGTTTTCCACTGCCCGCTCTCTGAAGAATACACCTCCAATTGGAACCTTGTTTACAACATGAAGCCATCATTTCAAACTCAAATTACCATCAATGTCCGATGTAAATTAGATTTTACTCCGTTTTAAAATCCATAATTTTTAAAATTACTCCCTTTTGAATTTTTTTTTCCTAAAATTACTCATTTAATTTGTATTTTTTGCTAAAATTACTCCCTTAAATTACATTTTTTTTCTAAAATTGCTTTAAAAAACCGATTTGAGTTGATTTATTTCCTCTATTTTTGAACCCTTACATTAGCCTATATATTTATATCTTCTAATGTATAGATTTGTCAAGTCAGAAACGGAATATGTTCAAAAATAGATGAAATAAATCACTAAAGTGGAGTTTGGAGCAATTTTAGTAAAAAATACAACTTAAGTGAGTAATTTTAGGAAAAAAAAATCTAAAGGGAGTAATTTTAAAAAATTTGATTTCAAAACGGAGTGAAATCTAATTTACTCTAAAACTAATGAAAAAAAATAAAAGTATATTATTTTCTATTATTCTAATAAGATATGTCGATATCTAGTTCAATTTCTCTTTCTCCAACAATGTGGAGTCGTCTCTCCTCCATTTGGGTGTGCCCGACTCATTTGCATGTTCTAACATGGTATAAGAGCCCAAGGTTTTGTCATGGATTTCGAATTTAAACCGGGCTTAAAAGATGCTAGAATTTAAACCCGGCTTGAAAGATCGATGCCATTGTTGGAGGGCCTCTTTGAGATTCGTTAATTCCCAAAGCGGTGCACTTCCATGATTTCAACCCGGGTTTCGATGGGACATCAAATGTGAGAAGGCGTGTTGAAATATATAAATTTACATGTGATGAGGTTGTCCTACATTGTTAGAGAAAGAGAAATTGGACTAGTTTATAATAATCATGTGGGGTACTCCTTGTAAAAGAATGATTGTTGATTATTTTCATATATTAGTTTGCAGAGTTTACAGCGTGAGTATAAGTACAGGAGTTTGAGCATGAGACTAATTCTAACCTAGTATCTACGAGATCTCGTAATTACAAAGATATGGTAACTAAGATAATATACTTTACATAAATTAAAGACATGTGATAAAAGAATATATTCAGGGAATAATATTCTTAATAGGCTCCCGCAAGATGGACGAGCTGAAGGCAAGATTAATCTTGGAGACGAGAGCGTCATGACGGGGACGAAGCAGAGGCTTGGTTAAGACATCTGTCAATTGATCATTTCCAGAGATGTGAAGGATACGAAGAATGCCTTGTTGAACACGTTCGCGAACAAAGTGAATTGCTAGAGCTAGGTGCTTCATTCGAGAGTGAAAACCGGGTTGGCGGAGTAGTGGGTTGCAATTAAATTGTCCGAGTAAATTACAGGAGCAACCGTGGGTACAACCTTCAGTTCAGAGAGTAGGGACTGTAACCAGATCAGTTCAGAAGTAGTATCGGCAATTGCCCGAAACTCGGCTTCGGTTGATGAACGAGCAAGGGCTCGTTGTTTCTTGGAGGCCTAAGAGAAGGCATTTCGCCCAAGATATGTAACAAACCCAGATGTTGAGACATAAGTGTCTTTGTCCCCTGCCCAATCCGCATCACAATAGGCGTGAAGACGATTAGGAGAGGCTCGATAAAGTTGTAAGCCAACCATGGATATGCCTTTAATATATCGAAGTAATCTCTTTAAGGCTATCCAGTGCTGGTCAGTAGGAGATTGCATAAATTGGGATAATTTGTTCACGCTAAAAGCAATATCTTTGAGGGAGAAGGCAGTTGCAAAGGAGTCGATAAACGAGTTGACAAGGTTTATATTTGGTCCAGTTATAATGATGTCATCAACATAAACTAGAAGATATATTTTGTGTTTTGTGGTATGTAGGTAAAACAATGATGGGTCAGATAGTGAGCCAACGAAACCAGTAGACAATAGGTAGTTTTTGAATGTGGTATGCCAAGCACGTGGTGCTTGCTTAAGTCCGTAAATGGCTTTGGATAGTTTATAAATATGGGTTGGATGATCGGGGTTAATGAATCCCGGTGGTTGAGACATATAAACGTCATCCGTGAGTGTGCCTTGAAGGAAGGCATTGTTGATGTCTAATTGTCCGAGACACCAACCTTGAGTGAGAGCAAGAGAAATAATAGTACGTACCGTAGCGGGTTTGACAACGAGACTGAAGGTGTCTAAGTAGTCTAGTCTGGGTCTTTGAAGAAATCCTTTTGCGACGAGTTGTGCTTTGTATTTATCGATTGAATTATCTGGTTTATATTTTACAGGTATCGCGGGGAGGGACAAGGGTCCATGTTTTATTGGTTTCTAAGGCAGTGAACTCAAGTTGCATAGCATTACGCCAAAGAGGATCAACGAGAGCTTGTTTGAAAGTATTGGGGAGACGGGTGGTTGTGGGAATGGTGGCAAAGTTAGCATATCGCGGAATTGGTTTTATGATATTATGTGACAGACGAGTGCCATGGGGATGAAGGACAGGAGGGGTTGGAGGAGAGGGAGAAGAAAATGGGAGGGTTGCAGCGGAAGTATCAGGACTGGAAGTGGGGAAGGAGGGCGTAGAGGGGGGAGTACTGGACGTGGGAGAGGGGTGGAGGAGAGGGAGAAGAAGAGGGGAGGGTTGCAGCGGAAGTATCAGGACTGGAAGTGGGGAAGGAGGGTGTAGAGGGGGGGAGTACTAGACGTGGGAGAGGTGGGTGTAGGGGAGAGCAGGGGGTCTGTTTGGGAAACAAGAGAATGGGTAAAGGATAGGGTATCGTGTGAGGGAGATTGGGCAGTTGGTGAAGAGGAGGGACTGAGTAAGTGGGAAGCAGAAGACAGGGAGGTGGGGCTGGAGGGAGCAAAGGGGCTGGATGCAGTAGCAGAGTCAGAGGTAGAGGGGGGTTCTGTTGGCAGTGAAGAAGTATGTGAGGAGGTAGGACTAGAGGGAAGGATAGTAGTGGTCTAGTCACGGGCAGCGAGGGTGTTGGACGAGGGGGGAGTTGTGATTAAGCGAGGGTAAGGGAAGAAAGTTTCTACGAATTTAACATGACGAGAAACGTAGATACGAGATGTGGTAGGATCGAGACAGAAATAGGCACTTTGTGTGAGTGAGTATCCAACAAAGATGCAAGGAGTAGAACGAGGTTCAAGTTTATGAGTAGTATAGGGACGAAGCCACAGGTAACATAGGCATCCAAAACAGCGTAGTTTTGTGTAATTGGGGGCGTAGCCAAAGAAAGATTAGAAGGGAGAGGAATGTTTGAGGGTTGGTGTAGGTAGGCGATTTATTAGATAAGTAGCAGTTGTGAAAGCACGAGGCCACATATTTGTAGGAAAGGATTCATGGGTAAGCATAGCTAAGCCAGTTTCAACAATGTGGCGATGGCGACGTTCAGAGTATCCATTAAGTTCCGGGGTCTGGGGTGGGGTGGTAAGGTGTCCGATTCCATTTTGAGAGAGATAGGATGAGAGCTTGATGTATTCCTCACCATTGTCAGAATATAGTTGTAAGATAGATTTATTGAAAAAAATTTCGACAAGATGGCGAAATCGAATAAAAATTTGTGTTAAGTCGGATTTTAATTTCATGGGGTATAACCAAACAAACTTGGTAAAGTGATCAACAAACACAATGTAATATTTGAAGCCATCATAAGACATAACATGATCTGAGACGACCAAACATCCGAATAAATGAGTTCTAATGGAGCATTTGAGCGAATTGAATTATTAGCAACGGCATGTTTATGACTCTTGTGAATAGAGCATACATTACAATTATCAAAAGAAACAGAATTAATTGCTAAATCAAAATGAGTGCGAAGGTAGGTATTTGAGAACGGGAATGGAAGGATGACCATGTTTATGATGCCAATCAAGGGAGGAAGTCACTTAAGAGAGATGAACACGAGAGGCTGGAACAGGAAGAGTGTACTCGTAAATTACGTCTTTAAGTTGTCCTTGAAGGAGTATGTGCCCCGAAAGACGATCCTTAATAAGACAAAAGGAAGACGAGAATTCACAAGTAGCGTTATTATCGTGACACAATTGGGAAATGGAAAGAATATTATGAGATAGGCGAAGAACGCAAAAGACATTATTGAATTTTAAAGTAGAAGAAGTCAGAGGTATAGTGAATGAACCTATATGAGTGATCGGTAGACCAGTGCCGTCGCCAATCAAAAGTTCCTCACAACCAGTATACGGGGAGTGAAGCGCGAGATTGTCAAAGTCTTGAGTGATATGGTTGGATGCATGCTCCACTGTCAAGGAGGTAGGTGGAGTTGAAGGGGGTGGAGTAGGAAGGACGGGGGCAGTGACAGTATGGGCATGGGGAGGGCCGTTCTTGGTGCGGTTAAGAGTGCGAGAGGGAAGGACAACAGTAGGATAGTCACGCTTAAATTTATAGCAGAAGAATAGTACGTGACCTGTGGCGCCACAATACTGACATTTGCCCTTGAAGGGGGGGTCCTGCCGCGGGTGAGAGAAGTCAGCAGGAGCAGATTGTTGAGAAGCAGAGGTACGATTCTGATAATGAGAACGATGTGCAGCATTAACAGAAGCAGGGGCAGGTATTGCAGAGGTGTTATGAATGTTGCGTAGGTCAAAATTAAGGAGCTTTTCGTGGAGGGATTCAAAGGAAATGGGTTCGTCACGAGCCTGAACAACATCGATGACGGAGCGGTATTGGTTATAGTCCAAACCACGAATGATTTTGGCAATGAAATCTTCATGGTCCATGGGTTTGCCAAGAACAGCAAGGTTGTCAGCACATGCTTTGACGGACTGCGTATATTCCGTCATGGATTGATTGGTTTTGCGAATAGAGTTAAGGCGATCTTTGATTTGCAGAATATGGGCACGGGAGGGATTAACATAGGTGGAGACGAGGGTAGTCCATACATCACGCGAGGTTGCAGATCGCATGACGAGTGAGTGAATGGAGGCATCAAGAGTGCCGAGAAGAGCACCCTTGAGGAGGTGGTCCTGGCGTCGCCAGGTATGGTGGGCTGGATTGGGTAGGGTTTTGGTTTTGGTGTCGTTTGTGGGATCAGGTAAGGTGGCAGTAGGACAGGGGTGGGTGCCATCGAGAAATTTGAGAAGATCATAGCCAAAGAGAAGGGACTCGATTTGATCTTGCCATGACATGTATGTCAAAGGGGTGAGTTTGTCAACCATGAATAGGTTAACAAGGAGGAGAGGAATTGTCGGTTCATGGGTATTTGGGAGTGTGGCGGAAGAGGCGGCCATTGGGGAGGATGAGAGGTTAGTGGTTGGATCGGTTTGCGACTGATACCATGTAAAAGAATGATTGTTGATTATTTTCATATATTAGTTTGCAGATTTTACAGCGTGAGTATAAGTACAAGAGTTTGAGCATGAGACTAATACTAACCTAGTATCTACGAGATCTCGTAATTACAAAGATATGGTAACTAAGATAACATACTTTACATAAATTAAAGATATGTCATAAAAGAATATATATTCAGGGAGTAATATTCTTAACACTCCTCTTATCACCAATTGATTTTAGGATGAAACCTCCTTGTGTTATCAAGTGATTCATCTCTCCTCCGTTTGCATATTCTAACAGAGTACAAACAAAATTTAAGGGGTGTAAACAAGGAGTTAATTAATACCTTGATCGATGGCCGAAAAGTTTGCTTACACAAACGATCTTGTAGGAAGGTGAGACTCTAGGATCAAAGGCCAAGTTGAGGCCGAAATAGCCACCAGGACGAAGTCCCTTAGGAAGGGGAACTTGTTTCCGTTGCATTGTCATGGGATTGCATACATAGTACTCAATGTCCGAACATGAACATAATAATAGACCATTACAAGATTGTACAATGTTCAAACCCAGGGAGTTTTGTGCAGCAACAAAAGGCATTGGGGTAGCGTTGTCGTTACCAATGATCGACTTAGACATGACATAGGCATGCGCCGAGGCTTTTGGTTGCGCGACATAACGAAGGAAGACCCCCGATAGTGTTGGTGGGTGGCGAAGGGCGTAGGTTTTGATGAATAAGTGGTCATATGAGATTGAAAGCCATAGTTTTGATGTGAGTTTGAGATTGAATATTGAGTTTGATGGTAAGTGGAGAAGGATTTGTGTGGTAAGATCATGATTGTTGCCAATAATTTGCCTTGCTTCCAATTCTGAAGATTGTTCATCATCATCTTCCTTTGACTCGTTGTTGGTGATGCTACCCATGTTTCAGACTAAAATGCTCCCAAATATTGTACTAATACATCTATATAGGCGTTATTTGAGTTGAATTATTGGTATTGATAAATTATTTGATTTCATTGTTTTTGTGTTGAGTTGACAAGTGTACGTTATGATTATGATTGGGATGAATATTGTTTATTTTAATTTCCACGTTGACTTTTTAGGTTTTTTAAATTGGATATATATTTATCATTTTATCCTCTTAAAATGGTACATTTACTTTCTCTATTTAAATTATTAGTTTACACTTATTTTATAAAGGATTATTTCATGGGAATAATCTAACCTATGTCTCATCTTCTCATATTAATTCATACTAACGATTAATCAAGAAAAATCCAACCTATAACCTCATTTTATCGTCTTAAAATGGTACATTTACTTTCTCTATTTAAATCATTAGTTTACACTTATTTTATAAAGGATTATTTCATGGGAATAATCTAACCTATGTCTCATCTTCTCATATTAATTCATAATAACGATTAATCAAGAAAAATCCAACCTATAACCTTATTTATCTTTCATTGAATTTTGACTATTTTTAAACTCTTATTATCGGTAGGTTAGTACGTCACCTTCACTTACTTTTTGTCCATGAAGAAGGAAAAACAAAAAGTAAGTCAAGGTGACGTTCTTGCTTATCGAAAATAAGAGTTCAAAAATAGACAAAGTTCAATGAAAGATAATTGAGGTCATAGGTTGGACTTTTCTCAGTTAATCGTTAGTAGGGATTAATATGAGAAGATGAGGTATAGGTTGGATTATTCCTATGAAATAACCCTTTTATAAAATACTTAAAAAATAAAGCAGGTGTAAATAATTCACTGAGATAAAGGGAATCAATCAATCAATCAATATATATAATTAAAGCAGGCTTTTTTCGAGCGACGTGGTAGTCTCCAACTATTACAAAACACTATATTTATAAATAATAATTTATGTATAATTTTTCAATTAAAATTAGAAAATAAGAAATAATTTACAATTTTTCTATTAAAATCAGAAAATTAGAAAATAGTTGATTAAATAATAATTTATTTATAATTTTCCTATTAGAATTAGAAAATAAGAAAATAATAAATTAATTACAATTTATTTATTAGAATTAGAAAATGGTTGATTATTTATAAATTCCTACTAAATTTAGAACAATATTATTATTTAAGATTTGTATACTTACTATAAAAGGTTATTAATTTTATTCAATGTTTCTATTAAATATGAAAATAATAAATTATTTACAATTTTTCTATTAAAATTAGAAAATTAGAAAATAGATGATTACATAATAATTTATTTATAATTTTCCTATTAGAATTAGAAAATAAGAAAAAAATAAATTAATCACAATTTTTCTATTAGAATTAGAAAATGGTTGATTATTTATAATTTTCCTATTAGATTTAGAACAATACTACTGTATTATTTAAGATTTGTATACTTACTATATATAAAGTTATAAACTTTATTCAATATTTCTATTAAATATGAAAATGGGAAATGAGTTAAAAAATAATTGCTTATTTACAGATTTTTTAGTAGACTTTTAACGACATTCTTTAATATTTATAAATTTACTATTTAAGTTTATTAACTTTATTCCACCTTTAACTCAGTTTTTAATCATAGTATTAGATAATTAATTATAGTTTAATTTATTATAGTCTGTATTCCTATTGTTCCTCATAGGGTAGTGATTGATTTTACATTAGATCTGTCGATTTTTATTTTTAGGAATGGGGGTAGATAGGTCAGGTCTCAAGGGATGAACTAAGTGTTTTGGGGGTAGGTTTACTCTCTGACGTTTAAGTGTGATTTGAGTTGTACAAAAAAATGTCTATAGGTTATGGTTATTCAGGGATATAGTTGATTCTGTTGGTTAGTTAGGTGAGAAAGGTACGCAGAATACCTGAATGGTATGGAAAAATGGTATGTGTGTACTAAGGTTATGATTAGAACAACTGAGAAAGTAAGTAGATAAATTTTATTTCAAAGTTCTATTTTTGTGAAAATGACAGAGACATAAATGTTATAAAAATAGGTTAAAAATATATGAAGTAACATGTATATATATACTCAATTTTGATTGTTATAGGGTGGGAGTTTATTTTACATTAGATATGTCTATATTTTTTAGGGTGTGGGTAAATGGGTCTTGAGAGAGGAGATAAGTGTCTTAGGGGGTATGGTTACTCTCCGACGTTGAATAATATGATTTGAGTAGTGCAAGTAAATATCGTTAGACTGGAGTTTCATTGATAAATTTTACAATTGATTTTGATGGTTAAGTTAGTTAGGTGGGTGGGAAGGGTACTCGACGGGTAGGATTATTCTACGACGTTTACGAGTGTTATTTAAGAGATTAAATATATTCAATTCATATATGGGGTTGAGGTTGTTCAAGGATAAGGATATGGTTATAGTTGATTCTGATGGGATTGGTTGGTTAGTCGGGTGCGAAGGGTTAAATATGAAAAATGATGGGTAACGTGAGATATTGATTGGAGAAGGTAAATAGATAAATTTTATTTGAAAAGTGTATTATATAAAAATATGAACTGACAAATAATATAAATATTGGTTTAAAACTTTTAAAATATCATGTGTCTAAACTCAATTTTTTTTTTAATGAGGAGGGGTTTAATCCCCCCGGGCCCATGCATTCCCGCACCACCACATGGACCATGTAAGCCACCCCCTTCGATGGCTGCAGTGGCCAAGTGGTCATCGCCCCAGCTGGTAATCGAACCTGAGACCTCCCAACTCCTGTATTTCTGCAAGCTTTAAGGTTTAACTCAGTTACCACTGGACTAACACCACTTGGTTGTGTAAACTCAATTTTGTTTCTTCGTTAAAAATAAAACTAAACAATCAAATGTTACACTCATCTAATCGAATGCTCTCTTGGATCGGAGCATAAATTTTAATGTTGAATGACTTTATAATGTTTTTTGTGCTATTAAAATTAGAAAATAAAAGATAATAAAGTATTTACGATTTTTCTATTAGAACTAGAAATATTGTTGATTATAAAAAAAACAATTTATTTACCACCTTCCTGTTATAATTAGAAAACAATAAATTATTTATAATTTTTCTATTCGAATTAAGAAATAATTAATTATGTAACATTTTCTACCCTTTATTAAATTTAGAAAATTATATTCTTTAATTAATATCTGTATGCTTTCTATTTAATTTTTTGTAACTTTTTTCGACTTTTCTAATAAACATGATAATCAGAAATGGGAAGAAATGAACTAACTCAGTTTGTTTTCCTTAAAATGGGACTCCGTCTTAACATTATAACGGGTCAAAAGACGTCACAAATCTGTTACTTTTCTTTATGCATCATGCTTTTATCTTATCCATATTATTGACCTTTCTTAAACTTAAAATATATATATGCTCTTAATTAAGAATTTGTGTATCTAATATAAAATATTTGGATATATAGTTCTATACAAATTTCTGCCTAAAAGAAACGTATACTAACTAACCTAACCATTCATCAAATGTATCGCTGAAGAATTGTATAGAACTATATTATTTATGGGGGGGAGTAAAGAACACAATGATGATATAGGTAGATCAGGTGAAGTAATTGTGTGGATGAAACGAAATGTAGATGAGTATTAGACGGTATTTGATAAACAACAAAGTAATGAAAAATTAAAAGAATTTTCGAAACGAAGACGTCATAAGAAGACCAAAATTATTTGTTAGTCATAGTTATAAGATTAGAGTTTATAGTTTGTATTATATCTCCACCCATACATATTTTAAACTTTTTTTTACAGATGGACATGGTCTTATATGGTGTGAGTTGATTTTACATTGGATGTGTCATTTTGTTGATCAACAAGTTGGTTAGTTGGGTGAAAAGGATACGATGAATGCCTGAATGATGTGGAAAATGAGGGGGGTATGTAGTAAAAAAACTAATGAAGTAGATAAATTTTATTTCAAGGTTGTATTATGTGTAAATGACATAGGCATATACGCTATAAAAACAGGTTTCAAATATCTAAGACATCATGTTTGTAAACTCAAATTTGTTTTTCTATGTAAAACACAAAAATACGTAATCAAATGTTAATAAATGTCATGTCAATATAGTATTATTAACTTTTAACTAGACTATTTTTTTTTTGTCTTGGTGATCGATTAAAAAAACATCATGATTTACAGTTTACACCCAATTCCAATGTAACATCTCGGGGGTGTTGCATCCTCCATTAATTCCTTGCCACTTCTCTCCTACCACATTTGTTAACTAAACAAAAAATTGCATGTCTTTGTTACCCGTCAAACACATCTCATTCAAAAAAAGTCGATTTTGAATGAAAAAGTTAAGTTTCCGATAGATGGATGGACTTTTCAAATGGAGAGCTAACTTTGAGGGATAAGTCTAGGTGTTTCGTGAAGGAGGGGTAAGTTGAATATTTTAGGCGTGTATTGGAAAGTAGAAGAAGGGTGCCGATGATGAATTGGATGGTTGTTTGAGGTAGTTGTAAAGATGACTCCATCGCATTTGGTGGTTAATTTAATGGTAGGTTAGTAGGCGGGACTTTGGATGTGGACCGTTCGTTTCATGTGTTGCTCGAAAAGTAAGAGTAGTGGTTTATAGAGTTTTTTTGTGTGGTATTGAAGATAATTGCGACGAGTTGGGTGGTTAGTTGTATATGTGGATTTAATACGATTGACGCATGATAGGTGTATGGATGATGGTAGTATTAATGACATAAATGAATATAAACGAGATAATTTTATTAACAAAATATCACATTTATAGAACGAACTAATACAATTTTTATATCAAGAAAAAAAATATTTTGATTTTTTTTATTTACATGGTGACAACTTTTATGAATATCACAAATGATTTAGTATCCGTGCATCGCACGGGCAAAACTACTAGTATCTATTAATTAGTGGTGCAACCGAGCCGATTTAAGCTTGTGCTCGAGTGGAATTTGATTCTAATCGGAAACTTAACTTGAACTCAGAATTAGTTTTTACGGATGCTAAGCAGAGTTTTTTTTTTTTAAGAAAATAACAATTCATTAATAGAACGCCAAAAATCTGATGGAAACAAAGACAAAGAATTTTCTTATAAACTAAGAATCTCAAAACAGCACCTGACAATTCGGCTCGTCCTATTATCGCTATCACTATCTTTTGAGGGGATCATTCATTTGATTTATGAGATAAAATTTACATTTGATTGGTTTCAAAGATCGTTGACAAATCACTTGTACCCTTGACTTGTACCCTTGAAAGAACATGTTACGAACCATCAACGAACTACTCTTTACAATTACAGATCAGACTAAACCCACGTATAAATAAGGGACAAAAAAACGATTCTCACCAAAAGGGAAATTTATTTCTAATGAATAGATGATAAATCTGCATACTATTAATTGAAATATGAAATAATTTTGGGGCTTACCATCACTTGATGTTGAAGTATAGATATTGTTGCAGTCATTGCATTTCGGTCGTGCACAACAAGCTTCAAATTAACCTCCTCCTTTCTATTATACTCATCTCCTAGTTTGTTAAAGTTTGTTACATTCTGTTACAAAGTACATACAACTGTAATTACATTGTAAATATTTAGATATTTTCTGTTCCACAACTAGTATATATATAAGGCATATGCACATACTCTGCAAGTTAAGTTTTTACAAAACAATAAAATTCACTTTTATTTACTCTCCGTGTTCTTCATTCACAAAAAGTAATTTGTTTTAGAGTTCAATAAATCAGAATTCAACATGGTATCATCGTCAAGTTTTAATCCTAATTGGATGATCAATTCATCACCATTTATTTTTTTCTTACATCATTTCTTGTGAAAATTCACACAATTACTACAAATCATTGTTTCCGCTGCATATTTATACTTTTTCAAGCTCCAAAACACTTAATCATGGCGACATTTACACCTTCGCCTTCGTCTGTTTACAAGAATCCTCTTCACCTCACTATTGGTGATCAGTCACTTTTATAGCTACTTCCACAAGTTTTTAATGGAAAATCATTTCTTCACTAGTCGCGTAACATGTGTGTTGCGTTGATCTCCATGAACAAGCTTGGTTTCATTAATGGAGCTTGTGCTAAACCAGCTGAATCTGATTCTACTTATCATGATTGGATAAGAACAAATTATATTGTGATGTGTTGGATTCAGTTTTCCTTGACTTAAGAAATTGCTAAGAGTTTCTCCTATGTCAAGGAAAACTCTTAGAGTTTCTCCTATGTTAAGGATTCAGTTTTCCTTGATTGAAACGCTGGATTCAGTTTTCCTTGACTTAACAATTTTGGGAGGAGCTTAATGAGCGTTTCAATCAATCCAATGCTCCATATCTCTATCAATTGCGTCAAGAGATTCACTAAGTAAAACAAGATGATCTTACTGTTGCTGAGTATTATGTGAAGCTTCGTTCTGGCTGGGAGGATATCAGGTCTCTGGATCCATTACCTGAATGTGATTGTGGTATTATTGTTGTTTGCACCTGCTATCTTCTTTAGAAAATTGTGGCCAGGGAGAATACACACCATATTCTTGACTTCCTAATGGGGTTACACAGAAAATTTGATGTTATTCGTAGTCAGAATCTTACTCTGGATCCACCGCTAAATATTAATCAGGTATATGCCAAAACTCATCAAGCAAAATTTCAGATGAATATCACATCTCCTCCAGTTCCAGTGCATGATAGTATTGTTCTTGCTGCTAATTCTAACGTCCCTAAGTATGTATGGAAACGTGATGGGAAGAAGGTGAAGTATGACAATTCCACTAATCAGGCAGATAAAGCAGAGAAGCCTGCTTATTATCGTACTCATTATGAGAAAGAAGGCCACACTTGAATTGACTATTGCTGGATTCATAAACGAGAGCAAGCCAAGCGTTCAAACTTAAATCAAAAGCAGCCTCCTAATCAACATGGAGGTTCCAACATGAGATTTGCCGGGAATGTGGAGAAAGCACAAGCTTGTGAAGCTGACACTCCTTTTGATTATGCCAAAACACCTATACAAGAACTTAATGATGCATCATTTGTGCAAGATGTTGCTAAAGAGATATTCAAGTTGCAATCCCAGTTTCAGTCTCTATCCAATACTGATAATGCTGGTTCTTCTCACTTCTCAGGTATTCATTTTGCTGTCAGTGCTCATATTCTGATAATGCATTAATCACTGAGAATTGGATAATAGACTCAGGAGCTTCTGATCACATGACCTACAAAATTACCAATCTAACTAATGTTAGAAAACTATTCAAACCTCTGGTTGTCACCTTACCTGATGGTCAAGTCAAAAGCATGTTGATTATGTTGGTAGTTTGCATCTTATGCTAAACTCACACTTTATGACGTATTATATCTTCCTGATTTCAAGCATAATTTGTTATCTCTTGAGAAGTTGTTAAGCAACGCAAGGATATGTGCTAAATTCACACTTGGTGACTGTTCGATACAAGATAGTATGACTGAAGAAGTCCTATGTTCTGGCCAGAAGTTTGCTGGAATATACCATCTCTCTAGAAATACAATAAATAAGTGTAATTTTGTTGTACCTAGAACCAATCTCATTTCTGTTAATGCCGCATCTACTGATGCAATTATTCTGCATGCTAGACTAGGCCATAGTGCTATGTCCACTCTGAAACATGTTATACCTCATGCTATATTTGTTGTTAATTAAAAACAATTTCATTGTGATACTTGTTTACTAGCTAAGCACCATAAAAGTTCATTTCCTATCAGTACTTCTATAACCAAAGCTCCGTTTGAGCTCATTCATGTTGACCTTTTTGGACCATATATAGTTTTATCTCTCAATGGTGCATCCAATTTTCTTACCATTGTTGATGACTATATCGGATTCACATAGACAATGCTCCTTAAGAGTAAAGATTTAGTTCATCAGACTATTGGTCACTTCCTTGCTTATGTGCAAACTCAGTTTGCTACTCATGTTAATATTTTTAGATCTGATAATGGTACTAAAGTGCTACAGCAAACATGTGATCAGTTATTGACAGATCATGGGATCATTAATCAAATAACCATATCTGGTAATCCTCAACACAATGGAAAAGTTGAGAGGAAGCACATGTATTTGCTTGAAGTAGCGCGTGCTCTTAGAAATCAAGCTGATTTACCTAACAAGTTCTGGGGTGATATGATTCTTGCATCAACTCACATCATTAATCTCTTACCCACTGTTATTCTCAAATGGAGAACACCTCATGAATAAATGTTTCACAAGCCTCCTGATTATGTTCATTTGAGAGTCATAGGTTGTTTGTGTTATGCTGCAAGACATGTTGGAGATAAGTTTGAAGATAGAGCCACCAAATGCATTTTTCTGGGTTACCCAATGGGAAAGAAAGGATATAGAATTTATACCTTGGATACTCATAATGTGATTTACAGTAGTGATATTGTCTTCAGGGAATCCATATTTCCTTTCTCCTCCATATCCTCCTATTCCAGTACTCAACAATCTTATTCCATACATATCCCAGAAGAAGAATGTGTTGATAACACTACCACTGAATTACCTAATACTGATTCTATTACTCGCAATAATAATACTAATTTTCAAACTTCTACAAATCACACTAATAATACTAGCCCTACTCCACCTTCACTTGTGCCCCCTTGTTAAGCCACCTTAATTTGTAAGAAAATGGGTGTTTTTGTGTGGGTAAGGATAGTTTTTCAACAAGAGTGTTTGAAGCCACATTGGTACAACTCCCTCCATCGATGATAAGGTTAAAAACTTTCTCCTTAATGATGCATCTAGTTCGAAAGAGTTGGTGCCTTTGGTTCTCTTCTAAAGTTTCTGGTTGGGTATGCAATACTCTCCAAGAGACCAAACTAAACACCGCATCCGTCAATACTACCTCCGTTTCTTCCTCCTCCAAAACTCCTTCCTTATTGTCACAAACAAGTAGCTCATCCTCACCCCAATGAACCCCTTTATACGAGCTAAGGGTCCTCTTAGATGCACAATCTTTTGCAAAGTGACCATAGCCTTGGCAACGGTAACATCTCTTTAAGGGAGTGGTCTTGTTTCAAGTGTTTTGTTCTTGCCACAAGTTTCGGTTCTGTTTTGGGGGTTGGTTTCGTTTATCTTAACACCCATGGTAAGTTTAGAAAAGGTTTGAATTTTGGGCCATTTTGGTGTGGGGGTGGTTAGTCCCTTTCCCATCTTTTCAACCCTCATGGCCAAGTTCACGGCCTCATCAAATGACCAAACTTGTTGCATCTTAACGCTACTAGCAATGTTATAATCTAGACCTTCAATGAATCTAGCAATTTTTTGTTCGGATTTCTCATTCATTTCACATTGCAAAGTGAGTTGTTCAAACTCCCTAAGGTAAGTCTCAAGAGGTTGTTAGTCTTGTTTAAGGGTGGTGAGTTTAATGAACATGTCTTGGGTGTAGTCTTTTGGCACAAACTTCTCCTTAAGTTTCTTTTTCAGTTTGGTCCATGACTTAATGGTCTCCTTACCCTCCCTTCTCCTTTGGTTTTTCATGTTTTCGTACCAAAGAGATGCATAGCCTTTGAATTTAAGTATAACAACTTTAAAAACTTTAGAATCAGAGTATCCTTTAAACTCAAAGACTCTTTCAACACTCCTAAGCCAATCTAAGAGATCGTCGGGATTTAAATTATCAAAGAAGTCAGGAAGTTTTACCTTTATATCTTTGTTGAGGCCTCCATGGTGAGCTTCTATGGTGGATTCTTCGGAATCTGAATTAGCTTCCTCCTCTTCATGAACTAGCCCTCTTCCTACCCCCACAAAGCCACGACCTCTACCCCTGCCACGATGTGGTGGTGGCCTTCGTCCTTCTCTTTGTGGTGTTGGAATGTTAGCCATGATAGCATTCATAGATTCAAGCATGAGTTGGACTTCTCCTGATAGATTGTCCATTTTTGTTTCCAAACCAGCCATTCTCTCTTCACTCATGGTTTTTTTTTGTGTTTTTGAATGTAGGTAGGGATGATGAACTCACTAAGAAAACAACCAAAGCTCTGATAACCAATTTAGATTGAAACTTCTAATGTTCAATAGTTACACAACTTTTATGTTAAAATCAGAAGGTTTGTAGTATGTGTTCACTCGTTTGTTTTCAATGTTTAAGAGCAATGATATGGACTTAACTAAGCACCAATCCACTAGTTAAGAACTAAGACCCTTACAAGCACTAAGCAAAGTAAGAAATAAGACTCAAAGCACTAAGTAAATGAGTTTCTACAAGCACATAACAAAGTAGTAAGAAAAACTTATTCAGTTTTTGTTCTTATAATTCAAGCATAATCTGTTCTCATTTCTGGTTTGGAGGGTTGCTTTTATAGGGTAAGCTAACAAATCCTCACCTTACATTACAATTTTAATTTAAGGGCTTACAAGAGTTCAGAAAATCCTTACACAAAAGCAAATGCAACGGTTGAAACTACACAAAAAACAAGCAAAATAGGTTGCCCTCTTACACAATTCTGTTTTGAAAGCGACTTGTCCTTTGTTTTTGGGGAGACCAAAACAGAAATTGCAGCCCCTTTTCTGATCCCATGCTTTTGGCAAATGATTCCTTGTGCTTTTGAGGATGCTTAAACAAAAGAGGAACTAAGATAAGGACCATAAACAATCAGTCCCTTACCCTAATCCCAAGTGCACCTCGGCAACAATGCGGTCCTTTTACTCTGAATTTTGCAGCCACCTTTAGGGTTACTTAAAAGAAAAATGTCCCACCTTTAGGATATATGAATGTAGGACCAAAAGATAGCAAAATATAGCTTGGTTTTACTTGACTTGAACGAAGCAACATCATATGGTAGACGGGTCATCTTGACTTGTTTCATATTCTAAGGCCTATTAAACCTCTTGTCATAATGTCATGCAACTGTATGAACCCTCTACATAATCCCAAGCCCAAAATGATTCTAATTGGCAGCATGTTATGTATGAGGAATTGACAACACTTGAAGAAAACCAGACCTGGATACTTACGCTTCTTCCTCCTGGAAAGAAAGTTATAAGAGCAAAATGGGTCTATAAAATCAAATTTAATCCAGTTGAAACTGTAGAAAGATACAACGTTCGCTTAGTTGCAAAAGGATATAGCCAAATTGAAGGAAAATATTATAAACACACATTCAGTCCTGTGGCAAAGTTTACTAACTGTCAGGTGTGTTATTGATATTACTGCTTCAAGAGGTTGGTTGTTACATCAACTAGACATAAACAATGCTTTTCTACATGGTTTTTGGATGAAGAATAATATATGAGTAAACCAGATGGATACAAAAAAAGGTGGCCTAGGGGATGTATGTCTCTTGAAAAGATCCCTCTATGGCCTAAAATAGGTATCAAGGCAATGGAACTTGAGTTGTCCAAGTTCCTCATTAAACAAAGGTTTTGTTAAAGCCGAATCTGAATACTCATTGTTCACAAAAGGTCAATTACCTGGCTCATTTGTGGCCATTGTGGTTTATGTTGATGATCGTTTGATCACGGGGAATGATACAATGAGAATTAAGTCTATCAAACGTATGCTCAATGAGGCTTTCACCATGAAGGATTTGGGACAACTGAGATATTTTCTTGGCATAGAAGTTGCAAGATCTACTGATGATATATTGCTGAATCAAAAGAAGTGCATTGTTGATATCTTAAAGGATTCCAAGATGACATAAGCAAAATATGCCAAATTTTCTTTACCTACTGGTTTGAAACTATCCACTCATGAGGGTCAATTGTTGAAAAATCCAGAGTACAACAAGAGAATAATTGGAAGGTTGTTATATTTGAATCTTACACGACCTGATATAAGCTACAGTGTGCAACAGTTAAGTCAATTTTTTGGGGAGCCAAGACAGCCACATATGAATGTTACAATTCATTTGATACATATTTGAAAGGGACACTAAACTGTGGTATGTTTTATCCTGCACAAAATGAGTTAGTATTACACAGTTACTGTGATGCAGATTGGGGTTCCTACATGTGCATATACAGGCATATCTTTGAATGGCTATTGCATATCACTTAGGAGATCATTAATACCATGGAAGACAAAGAAGCAACCCACAGTGAGCAAAGCTTCAGTTGAGTCAGAATATAGGAGTATGAGTCACACAGCTAGTGAGATAGTTTGGATAAATGAACTGTTAAAAGAGGTGCAAGTTTATATTCCAACACCAATTGTTTTACATCGTGACAACAAGCACTACAACAAAATGGCACTTGCGCCACGATTTATGTCACGGGAATTCATTATTTGTGACCTAAATTTGCTTAGTCACGGGAAAAAAAGTCCCCTTCCTTCAAAATTAATTGGTAAAAATTTATGTCACGGGAAAATATATCCGTGACAAATAATTGTTTTTAGTCACGAATTAACCCATGACCGTGGCTAAAAAATGCGTTTAGTCACGCATCAAGTCACGAACGTGGCTAATAATTATTTTTAGCCACAATGTCGTGGCTAATTATGATTTATTGTCACAGGTAAGTTAACCGTGACTAATTAGTGTGCTTAGCCACACTGAATTCTTAACGTGGCTAATTATGATTTATTGTCACAACTAAATTATCCGTAACTATATTGCTCTTAGCCACCCACTGAATTCTTACCGTGGCTAATTGTGATTTATTGTCACAAGTAAATTACCCGTGACTAATTATTGCTCTTAGCTACGCACTGGATTTTTACCGTGACTAATATTTTTGATATGATAACAAATAATAGTACAAAATTAATAGTGCAACATGGTGTGTACTGTGACATCAAGATGATTGCGCCGTATTATTGCGAGATGTGAACAATATTCGTACTTAATGTTCTTCACTATTGACGTAAATGATCTTATTATGATTATTCTTATTATTGGACGTAAATAATCTTATTATGATTACACTAGTACAAAAATGACTTTAGGCATGGACAAGTGGCAGCGGTCATTAAATATAATCGTTAACCTTATTATCGTGTTAGAATTTCCATCTCTCTTACTTCATGGAAGTCTGGAGACCGGAAGTACATCCGTTATTTCAGAATTGTTATAGTGGGTTCAGACTTCAGACTTGTGTTTGCTCTAGTACAAAAACTGTTATTGACATCGCCACTATAACATCGGTTTTTACTAAAACTGATGTAATGGATCTAATTTTTGTTATTTACATCGCTTCGAAATCAAAACCGATGTTAATTATATAATTTTACATCGTTTCGAAATCAAAACCGATGTTAATTATATAATTTTACATCGTTTCGAAATCAAAACCGATGTTAATTATATGATTTTACATCGATTGTTATAAAACCGATCTTAATGATAATTAGTTGCATCGGTTAAGTAAACTGATGTTTAACAATTAAGATAATTTTTGTTATTCACATCGCTTCGAAACCAAACCGATGCTAATTACATCGGTTTTATATCAAAAACGATGTTAATTATTCAATTATTTATTATTTACATCAGTTGTTAACATCGATTGTTATAAAACCGATGTTAATTTCTTAAGTTGCATCGGTTTTAATAAAACCAATGTTAACCTATTTAGATGATATATACAATATATCGATTTGTTCCTCACTTGTAAACCGATGTAATTATTCTCCATTATTCCGACGTATCCTATTAATTTCTAATAATCAAATTTCTTAACCAAACAAAAAAAAGAATAATTTTTAAAATAGGGTTTGTGATTAAATTGGGGGTTTTTTAATAAAAAATAAAAAATAGAACCAAAATTACAAAAATTTTACGACACTTCAGTTTTCCTTACCCTTGAGACTCCCTCCTTCACTTTCAATGCCCTCAACCTTCATACATACGCCGCCGACTACCACTGCGCCAGCCCACCACCGAGGTCATCGACTAATGCATGAGCTTACATCTTTTCTACAATCAGTAAGTTCCTTCTCCCATCTATTTCATTACTGAAATTGTCTGCTTTTCATTTTCCTTTTTTCACACTTGATTATTGTCGCATTCCTGAAATTTAGTATGAAGGTTTGCACTTTATGCAAATCTAAGTGGGTAGTCTTTAGAAACAAATTTAGAGTTAGATCTTAACGTTTTCAAATTAGGGTTTGTGATTAAATTGGGGGTTTTACCAAAAAAAATGTTTAAGTTCATAATCTGTGATTTGTTTTCTTTATCCTTAATTTAGGATGAATTATACTGGTCTCCTTCCTTCACCATGATTGTTAAAACTGAGTTATTTTTTCAAAAAATGTTTTGGTTCAATTGCTAGCCTACGATTTTCAGTTGCTCACTTATACTCAGATTCAATTCAGAATTGAGTTCTCTCGAGTTGCTGTATATCAGACGTGTTCGTCATGAATACTTTTTCTTCATTGGATGAAGCGCATATTGATCTTCGTCGAACACCTGTTTCGGTTGAGAACTACATTGTTTGCGCTCAGCGTATCTTCAAACTTTTTAAACGAATAGCAAATGCCAAATTCATCTCATTCTACGATGAAGTTGTTCAAGTATCCTTTTCCTATTTATTATGTAATTAAAGCATTGTGTATAGAAATGCAGAAAGACTTTGATACTAACTGCGTACTAATGAAATGATTTTTCTCTTAAATCGTTGCTTATTTAACTTTCATTAAGAAAGGCAAATGCAATGCACAAACTGATGCCCATACTCAGGGCTTACTTGATTTTGAACTCTCCTACTTGGATGACTTATCTTAACTTGTTACTTTATATACATACGAGAATACGTTGGATTAACATCTTTAAAAAGGAGACATTTCCTAGTAAAAAAGAAGAACCTTCTTTATGTTGAGACACAAGGTTTAAAAAAATTTGGGGTTTATACGGGCTCAAATGAGACAGAATCTTTTACAAAGGTAAGGGGGTCTTGATCAAAGAAGTAGTAGTATTGTGAGAACAAGAAAGAAAAAGGTTTGCCAGTTGCTAAGGACTCGAGTTGCCTTCTTTAGTATTGGTTTTCATATTGTCAGTGTCAAAAGCTGGCTTTGCTCCTGGCTCTGAAGAAAGGAGACTCAGGAATGTTCGAGTCATATTAAGATGCCTCTTATTTACTTATTTAGCTGTTCTGACAACTTCTTTAATAAGATCTTAGATTAAATCACCTATTTAAAGGGAATGTATGTAGCTATACTATAGTAATAGTAATAAAAAGATACTTCTTTTTTCAAAGCCGTTCTAATCTAAAGTCTACCTAAGTAAGCAGGGTCTTATCCCTAGATAAGAGGTGGAAGATAAAAGTCACAAATCTAAGTAGCATTAAGAGTAGACAGACTCTCAAAGCCACTTCCTTTGAATGAAAGATCAAGAGGTTAAAGACCTTGGAAAGACTTCTTCTTGTTCATCTTCGACGGTGAATAATTCTACCAGGTCTTACTCATCAACAAGATCTTAAGCCTAGCTAAATTATATCTTCCAAATAAACTTCATTTTTCAATTCATGCTGGGCCTTTCTTAGAATGAGATTACTTGAAATTGCAATATCCATAGGGTTTGCCCTTCACCGCTACCTCGCCAACTGCCCTCAGCCACCGCGTCAGCCTCCTTCCTCTTTTCGGTATGTTCATATTTCATTGTTCATAACTTTTTTTCCCCAATTCTTTTCCCAAATTTGATTATTGATTTTTTGATTCAATGTTTGGTTATTTTTTTAATTGTTATTATTAGTTTTTTAATTTATTTGTGTAGTTGTAGATTTGTGATAGTTTGATTGAATTCATTAATTTCATTAATTAGCTTGTTAATTGTTTGATTTTTGATTGAGTTTTGTAGGTTTGTTGTACTTCACTTCCTTGACTAGAAAGTCTGCCTAATGTCCTACAGAACGAAAAAAAATCCAACATTATTGGTATATTTGTAAATGGTTCAGATTCAAGTAGTACAGTGCAATGCGAATACAATACAGCCCTCCCCGAGAAGAACAAGGGTAGGCGGTATAAATCTAAAGAGCAACTGCATGGTTTGGAAGATTTTTATATTGGTGATCATATGTTCTCTCCTTTACAGGTTTTCAATGAATTTTCTGAATTATAGAAAAGGGAAACAAATGCCTATTGTTGTTGTTGTTGCATGCCGTGCACTTTCTGTTGTTGTTTTTTGGTATAGGTGTTTCAGTTGCTTTTCTTTGGGCTTGGGTGTACAAATATGGAGCAAACAAGTTTACATCCGAAGAATATGCCATTAGATTTATAATTTTTACGAGCATTAAATGCACAAGCTTGGATTGTTTTTTTTTCTTTTTGCGGCGACATGTATTTCATATTACTTATTTTTAGTGTTTTCTTTGCTGTTATAAAAGACAAGTATGCCACGTTTTATATAATCGACAAAAAAGTTTTATTCTATTTTTACGAGCATATGCGTTATCTACCACTTAATTAATAATGTGTTAGCCACGAAAACTATAAAATTTGCCACAATAATATTTGTGCCAATTATTTTTCAGTCACAAGAGTATTTTGCCACGTTATTGTTTCGTGACTAGTAATGTTTAGTCACGGAAATTTTATTATTCAGAAACAATAATATTTGTGGCCAAAAATATTTAGTCACGTGACTCATTTTTGCCACGGTACTGCTTCGTGACTACTATCTTTAGTCACAATAGATTTTGTGGCTGTCAATATTTAGCCACGAGAGTCTCTCTTTTGTCACAATACTATTTCGTGGCCAATAATATTTAGCCACAATTTTTTTTTAATTTGGCCACAATATTAACTTGTGACTAAAAAACTTTAGCCACGGGAAAATTATTTAGCCACGCTATTTTAGCCACGGGGAGTATCGTGGCAAAGTTGCTAATTTTAGCCACGTTGCAGTTTTTCCCGTGGCTAAAATTTTGCCACGGCCACTTGGGTCACGACTGATTTCCCGTGGCAAAACTGTATAGTCACGGGAATTTAGCACTTGCGCCACGTTTTTAAACGTGGCGCAAGTGCCATTTTGTTGTAGTGAAGGTAGCCCAACAGATTGCAGAAAATCCACTCTTTCATGAAAGGACTAAACATATCAAGCTAGACGACTACCATTACATAAGAGAGCAGATTACAGAAAGGTTAATTACCACCGCTCATGTTCCTACATCTCAGCAATTGGCAGTTGTGTTTATTACTAAGGCACTTGGTGAACAACAACATCACTATCTCATTGCCAAGTTAGGACTTATGGATGCTCTACCTTAACGTCCAACTTGAGGAGGGGATGTTGAAGTATAGATATTGTTGTAGTCATTGCATTCCAGTCATGCACAATGATGCCCGTCGTTGGGGGTACTAAAGCTAAAATTTATAATTCCTAAACTTTAACTATAGATAGCGAAAGTCAGGGTCGAACCACAGAGAGGTGGGGAATGTTTATTGTTTGATGTCAATGTTTTAGGGTAACAAAAGTGGGGGTTTGATTGATTGTTACTAAGTCTAGAAACAAATATATAAAAATAAAACAAGTAAATAAAGATGAGAATAAAACTATAGTAAAAGAGATGTTAGGATGGTTGGGTAATAAATAGCTAAGACAATATAAATCATAATTCAACATGTATTGCAGTTGCGTAAGGGGTGTAACATATCATTTAGGTCTATGCTACCTAATAGCTCCTTTCGGCCTATGCTATTAGTTCCTAGGTCTCACAATTATTGGGTGTCAACAATAAGGGTGATTCCTAAATCCTAGGTCACATACCTTTCAGTCTTGAGTAACCTAGCCGTCTTAAAACGTAAACCAATGCCCTTCCCGTATCTTTCAATCTTGGGTAAGTCATTACTAACATCCTACAAGTCTCCCTTTGGTCTCATTGTAGGTTATTATAGATTACGAAATAGAGCGAAACAGAATTCATACGCGAGTCGGTCGGCCGACCTCCTGCCTGCAATATGTCGGTTTGAGAATTCATACTACTACGCATATTTACTCCCTACATCCTAACATATGAAATCAGCTACTCATGACTATTGAAATAATAATAAAAACAGGAGTAAACATGGAAATCAAGATGAACATCAATCTAAACATGCAATAATAATAAAGGCTTGAGATTCTAACTTAACCGTATGCAATAATTCTAAACTAACAATAATAAAACAGAAATTAAGAGAGGAATTACCGGAAATAGGATTAAGACAGAAAAGAACGAACTTTATTGATTATTTTTTAAAGATTGGTGATGAACAATGTATAAAAACTAAAGGAAAGAGTTTGATGATTATTGAAATATTAGAGCTAAAACTGTATCGTAACACTAGGGTAGATGAATAGATTAAAAACTGAATCTAAAACTGAATAATATCAAACCCTAATCACGTCATTGGCTTAAATAGGCGGAAAAATTAGAGTTTCCTAATGACTCAAACACTTCAATGGGCTTTCAGAAAGCTTCTGGGTCTGCGCAGAGGTCGGTCGACCTATGTCGTAGGTCGGTCGACCTAATATCGGGCTTCAGTGATTTCTGGACTTTCCATAACAGAGGCCTGGTCGGCCGTCCCATGAAGTAGGTCGGTCGACCTGTTTTCCTGTAGGATTGCCTTGATTTGTTCTCGGTTTGACTTCTTGACACTTGGTTAATGTTTCGAGTTGACTTTACTTCGTTCCTTGGTTATGAAAGATCCTGAGGGCATAAATTTGGTATAAAATCGTCCCTTTTCCGCATAAATCTGCAAAAATGCATAAAAACACGAAAGTAGACAATTGTTGGAAAATAAAAGCTAAAACATAGTAAATGAGCGACAAAATGCGTGTAAAAATAGATGTAAAACATCATAAAATAGACACGCATCACACAACAAGCTTCAAGTTCACCTCCTCTTTTCCATCTGTTACACTCCTCTCCTAGTTTATTACAGTTTGTTACATTCTGCTACAAAGTATGGCTGTAATTACATTGTAAATATCTAGATATTTTCTATTCTACAACTAGTATATAAGGCATATGTACATACTTTGTAAGTTAAGTTTTTACAAATCAATAAAATTCACTTTTATTTACTCTCTGCGTTCTTCATTCACAAAGAGTAATTTGTTTTAGAATTCAATAAATCAGAATTCAACAATTGATAATCAATGGAATTCCCGTGTATAACTGTTGGAGGCTAGGCTTTTTAGAGAATTTTGGCCAAGCTGATTCCAAGGATTTATGAGTCGGCTCAGATTACAGCCCTACTCTTAACTATATATTTAGACGAGTATTTCCATTTTAAGATTAATACGGGTTAAATATTACCTTACTTAGATAGACAAGACAAAGATTTTGTTAATCCAAAAATATTTTACTTTTACACATCTATTATATTTGTACATTTTAAATTTAAGACGACTATACTTATCTTAAACAATAATTCATCTAATGTGCACTATGCCACAAATTGTAGGTTAAAGTGGTATAAAGGCGGCAATCGAGTTAGATTTTGATCGGGTCTGGTTGTATTAAGTTTGGATCGTATCCTGTAACCTAACTTTCCAGTTTAAGTGATTTTGGTCAATTGTTGGGTCGGGTCATTATCCATTTTTGTTACTAATATACTATATACATTAATTTTTCCTTAAAGTTTTGTTTCGTTCATTTTTTGGTTAGTTTATTATTAGGTCAATTCTATTAAGATAAATACTAAATCGCTTTTATTTTAATCAATATAAATATAGTAAAAAAGTTAATTGCGGATTTTAATATTATTGGGTCAATATCTGATTCGTTCATATTGAGCCGGGTTAGGTTCAAATTCGGGACACCAATCACGGATTATATACTCATATCAAGCATTGGAGTATTGGACCGTCACCGAGATCGGGTCGGTTTGGAGTTGTTAAATATTCGGTTTCTATCGGATCAGGTTTGTCGAATCGGCCCAAGTTTGGCGGCCCTACGTATACAAATACTCCAACCTACCCATTTGCTATCACAAAAAAGGATAAACAAAAAAGACGGTTGACATAACTGAAATCAATTTAATGCAGTGCGCTGATCTGACTGTCAGGATATGCTTCCTCTCTTTTCCTCCATTGACATCCTTCTTTGAACAAATCAAATACCGAAACAATTTCTCTTCTTCTTTATTAAATAAATAAATTAATTAATTTCCCCAATATAAAACTTCTCCAAACCCTTCTCCTCTTTTGATCATTTCCAAAATCCCTTTTTTTTCATTGATTTTGGTTTAATTTTACTGAAAATTACAGTAATGAAAAACATAGCAGCTTGTTACAGTGAACATGCTGTAAAAGTTTCAGATTCTTACTGTTCAGGACCATTAAACAAATCCTATATTTCACCAAAATCAATCCCATCTACCCAAAATCATGTCACGTACACATACAAATCCAACATCTCCAACCAAAAACGTCTATTCATTACAATCACATGGTCTAACAAATTAATTTACCAAGGTTTTTTCATCAAAATCAGTGAAAAAATGCCAAAACCCTCAAATTCTCAACAAGGATTTCACCAAATTACCAAAATCCATGGCTCTAAATCATTATTACTTGATTCTAAGCATATTTCCAAGGTTGATATCCATTGGGATCTTTCAAAAGCTCGTTTCGAGGCGGCCGGGCCGACACCCATTGAAGGATTCTATTTAGTCATTATATTGGTTGATTCACAAATTGCATTTGTTTTAGGAGACATGAAAGAATGCAAAATTGTGGAAAATCTAGTAAGAGGATTGATGAAGCCAAAAATCACATTAATCTCACAATGTGAACAATTCACAGGGCAATGGAACAATCAGATAAACTCCAAAGCTAGATTTTCAGATTATGGTATTGAACATGAGATAATGATCAAATGTGGGCCGGAAGACGAGGGTCCGAGAAATCCGGTATTATCAGTGTATGTAGATAACAAAAGGGTAGTAAGGGTGAAGAAATTGCAATGGAATTTTAGGGGAAATCAAGTGATATTTGTTGATAATTTATTGGTAGATGTAATGTGGGATGTGTATAATTGGTATTTAGATCAAAATGTTGGATTAATTGGTAGGGATTATGGTGATCAAATTAAAGGTGAAAGTGGTTTGTTCATGTTTAGAACAAGAAGTGGGTTAGATAGCAGGCTTTGGTTGATTGAAGAAGAGAAGAAATTGACTGACAAGAATGATGAAAAACCTCATTTTTCTTTGTTAATTTCTGCTTCCAGTAAAAACCCTGGTTGATTCTTTTTTTTTTTTGGTGATTGTTTTATTTGGGATTGTACATTTTTAGGAAATTTAATGAAGGATTTAACGGTTTTTGATGTAAATTGTTTGTTTAATGGAGTTTTTAATTTGTTTGTGTAGTTGCAAGAAGACCTCTTTTACTGTTTTGATCATTTTTTTTGTATATTTAAATTTTTCATTTGTATTTTGATTGAGGTTATGTTGGGGTGGTACTTTTTTTTCGCGTAGAGAGAGTGGTAGGAACGATTTTGATGCTAATGAGATTTGAATTTATGTACTCTTTTATAACTTTATTAACTAAACTAATTTTCATCTGGAATTGTACTATTGTAACAACAAATGGACAAAATTTACAATTGGTTTAAACTTCTTTTTTTTTTTTTTTTTGACAGCTATGGGTTTAAACTTTGTCCGACTCAAATCCATATATAATCACCAATAATTCGCGCCGGCGGTGAAATGATTATGCTGTAAGAAGTAAAATGAAAATAATGGTAGAATATAAGCAACTTTAATCGTAATCATAGAGTTGAAATGAATAGGGTGAAGATGGGTTGAAGTGTTGAGGGTTAGAAGGCTTGATGGCATTGCCAACGACGCATGTGTTTCTGAAAAGCAACTGCCAACTCATATTTTTCATGAAACAAAATAGACTTGTTTCCTGGATCGTGGTTGTTAGTCGGAAGTTCGGGATATGGACAAGTCAATTTAGTATTTTATATTTATGCATCAATGACTCGATGTTAATTGTTAAGTCCACTCTCGTCTCATTTAATTGCAATGGAATAATGGATCGGACGTGCGTCTTATCAAACATACTATAAACAAAAATAATTTTTTTATATTTGAATTTATCTCCGCTCATGTAAGACGGTCTTATTTCAAAAATATATTAATTGATTTGTTGATATATTTTATTAATTATCTTTTAATTTTTGGCTATCTTCAGGTTAGCATGATTTGATATACATAATATTAGGCATGTTCTTTTAAACTAATGAAGTTAGATTGAACTGAATCAATCTAGAGTGTACACCTGATCATGGGTCGGGATTGGGCCGGGCTTGGGTTAAATAAATGGCCCAAAAACACGGGTCGGGCCAGAAATGTGGGCCAAATTTTTTGGTCCAAGCCCACTAATTGTTCGGGCTATAATAGGCCTCGCCAAAAAGGGCTAAAACGGGCCAAAATAATACAAAACGAAACAATCAACAAAATGGATATGTGAACAAACTATTAACAACGAAATAAAATTTTCAAATCTTAGATGTTTGACTTCGACTCTTTGGTTAGGAGAACAATCCCATAGTACAATACATAACCCATGAGTTGACTAAAAATTATTAATACACTAACTAACTAAAGGTGTACGATAAAAATAAAAAATATCCGTAAAGTTGATAATTCAATGCATTAGTGATATTAGATTATTAGTGTGATCTGATATAAGATTTCAACTTTTAAACTTTTCTTTTTAAAAAAAATTTGTGTCGGGCTGGGCCAAAAATCAGGTCGTTAGGTTGGCCCAAACCCGGCCCTATATTTATATCGGGCTTCATTTGGGCCGGGCCACAGGCTTTTTGGGCCAAATTATTAGGCCCAAACTCGAGAAAAAATCGGGCTAGACCGGGTCGAGCCTGGGCCATTTGATCCGCTCTACTAGAGTGAGTTGATCAGAACAGAAATGAAGTTGCTGAAATAAGTTGGACTGAACCGAATTGAGGTGAGCTAAATAAAAGTTATTACAAAAATTCTTATTTGCGACGGAACTACTCGTCGCAAGCTTGCGACGGGCCAAATAGGCACCGTACTGTAGCTATACGGGTATGGGTCAGCGATTTGATGCATGCCGCCTACTTCTGCCAACATTGTCCTTCATTGTACTTCTTGTGTATTTAATACTAATAATTGGTTATTTAATATTACTATTAATAATACTATAATAATGATAACCTAATATTATCATACAAACACAAACAATACCGCCTATTTCTCTTTTAAATTGTACTCATTTCTTCACGAACACAACATCATCTCATCTCATTTCTCTCTCTAGTTTTTTTCATATAATACAGTGAAAAAAACCCAGAAATTTTACGTAAAATATTGACGATGAACATAACGATGGACGAGGGTGATGTCGGTTTGGTTAGTAATGAAATGAGTGAGGGAGACATTACAACTCATCAAGAGACGACGGACGTGGTTGATGTCGGGTTTGGCTAATAATGAAATATTCGATCACCGGAGTGATGGAGACAATCCAACTCAAGAGATTTCCGAAGGAAATGGTAGTATCAATGGTAAATGTGACTTTTTTGTTGTAAACATGGATATGGTGATGAAATGGTGTGAAAGAGGAGAACTATATTTGTTTCATGAAGTTCATTGGAAGGTTATTGTTTATCATCTATGTTGGGTTTATATTCTGTGTTTTTTTTCTATATTGGTTGTATATTTTTTGTTTCATCTTTGTTAGTGAGCAAACATGGTGGCAGTGGTTTCTGTGTTGGTATGAAGTTTACATGTCAGGTAAATGATGCTACTTTTCGGGTTTATGTGTCTCTGGCAAAGTATACAACAGACTCTGTTCAGATTAATGTCCGTTAAATGTTGTTTGTTTGAGGGGTATATGAGGCCCTGTAAGAGTACTTTAGTTACCAACTGGGGTTGCAGGTATGCAGTAGTAATTTCTCTGAGTAGGTGGATATGTCAGGGAAATGTTGACAGGTTTGCTGGATATGTTTCCCTGGCAAAGTATCTTACAAGCTTCTCCTTTTTTGTATGTGTTGAGTGAGCAAATTTTTTGGCTTTCATGTTTTCTGGGTTTCTTGTTATGAAGTTTACGCGTCAGTAAAATGTTTGCTACTTTTGGGGGTTATGTGTCCCTGGCAAAGTAATGCATGAGTTTGTTCAGATGAATGTCAGTTAAATGTTGTTAGTTTTAGGGGTATATGAGGCCCTGTAAGAGTATTTTAGTTACTAACTAGGGTTGCAGGTATGTAGTAGCAATTTATCTGAGTAGGTGGAGATGTCAGGGAAATGTTGATAAGTTTAGCGGATATGTTTCCATGGCAAAGTATTGTAAGATATTCTATTCAGAATAATGTCGTCATTTATGTGTGGTTATGCATATATTTTACGGGGGAAATGTGAACATTTGTTGTTTGTGTCAGCATATTTTTCACGATCGCTAGTCGGAATGGAAGTTGGAACATGGGAGGGTGTATATGAGATGTACCTGAAGCACTCACAGGCGTGGGGTTTCAGTGTCAGGAAAAGGGACTTCTCGGAGGGCGCACGACCCCGAAACTCCGTTTGTCGAGAGGTATTTTGTGTGTTCCGCTGAAGGCACCCATGGAAACGGTAGCCGGGAAGGGGGGATGGGCTGCCACATGTTGACAATAACCAGAAGAGGAATGCAGCAGTTAGCCGATGCCACTGCAAAGCTAGTTTGCGTGCACATGTGAACGACGGGGGTAAGTGGGAGGTACTGTAGCACATAGTGGAGCACAACCATGAGCTCACCCCCATTCAGTGGCGGGAGCACCATCGGTCAGAGAGGCAAATTAGTGATGCGGAGGGTGATGTTATAAGGGCAATGTCAGAAGCCTTTGTTGCCCCTTCCGTTCAGTACAAGGTCGCAGCCGCTGTAGGGGGGGGGGGGGTTGTGGGGCACACAAAGCGGGATCACATCAATTTCGTGCATAGGCTGAAAGCGAAAGCTATAGAGGATAGTGATGCGGCTACTCTAATCAACACGTTGACAGCACGGCAGGCTGAGGACCCCGGGTTCTTTTTCCGGGTGCAGTTTGGCGAAGATGGGCGCCTATGTCACCTGTTTTGGTGCGACTCCATGATGCGCGAGGACTATCAATTGTACCATGATGTACTAATATTTGACACTACGTACCGCACCAATAGGTATAATTTGATATGTGGTGCGTTCGTTGGTATCAACAATCATTGGGCTAACGTTATGGTCGGTTGTGCTTTCTTGTCCGATGAGACCGAGGAATCATTTGAATGGTTATTCAACGTGTTTAACGAAGCTATGGGTGATGATATTCGGCCGATATCCATTTTCACTGACCAAGATAAAGCAATGTCCAATGCTATTGACAAGGTACGTATGCCATATTAGCAGTGGTAATGTTCGCAGTGACAAGTATAGTTGGTATGTATGATACATACACGTTTTTTATATGGACATTATTTACCTTATCATTTTGGTACCACTATACGGTCATATGTTTTTTAGATGTTTGTGTTAGTAGTATTAGGAACATATCACCATATTATAGTGACATTATCTTCTGTTTTTTGTTCAGGTTTACCCAGAAAGTAGGCATCGGCTATGCCAGTGGCATATCCAACAAAACGCGATCTCTCACTTCGGTTCTCTGAAGCATGACAGGGTATTCCAGGATCTGTTTAACAAATGCCTTCATGGGTGTTTCAACGAGGCCGAGTTCGAAGAATGTTGGAAGGGAATGATGTACAAGTACGATATCAGGGACAACCCCTGGTTCAAGAGATTGTATGGGCTGCGTTATAAATGGTGTACAACGCTGAATAATTCGCATTTCTCAGCTGGTATACTTTCTTCGCAACGGAGCGAGAGCATGAATCATGCGATGGGGTTCCAGGCCTCGAAGACAACCTCCGTGACGGAGTTCTTTGGTATATATGAAAGACGGTCTGTAGGTGGAGGGCAGATGAGGAGCGGAAGGAATTCAATTGTATTAGAACTACCCCGACGTCCGTCTTTCCGTTAGTAGACCTCTTGCAACATGCATCCCAGATTTACACACTCCAGTTGTTCCGCGTTTTTGAGAAAGAGTTCGGTTTAACAATGGGAACGCGTGCGACAATTATTCATTCGGAGGATTCTACTTTGTTGTACAAAGTTGTTACGGGGGAGATCGAGAGCAAGGGTCACCATGTTACGTACGATTGTCGTGACATGTTGGCGGACTGCACGTGTAGGAAGTACCGAGTCGTGGGGGTGATATGTTCTCATATAATACGGGTGCTCCACATGCACTCTGTCCCATATATCCCCGACAGGTACATTCTGCGTAGGTGGACTAAGTTTGCAAAGAAGGAGGTTTGGGAGCGGCTGCTGCCCTCGGATTTGCGCCGGTCAGCGGCTAATGAGGCTATCAACTGGCCGCCGTTCGATGCTAACAAAACTAAACAATCTCATAACAAAGAGCCAGTTAGTGGGTGAGGCAAGGGAAGTGTTGGAGAAGTATACTGCTCTCGCGGGGGATGAAATTGGTAAGCTTCTGCAGAAACTTTGCCTTGGTGAGGTGGCCATTCAGGAGGCGGACGAAGTCCCCGCAATTCTTGATCCTGTCCGGAAGGTCGGGAAGAGGAAGGCAGCCAGAACGCCAGGTGGAAGCGTTCAAGCTACTCAGGACGAATACACCCCCATCCCGCGCCTTCTTTGAGCGGCGGCGCGTGGTGTTCCTATGGGCGTGTGAGTTATGGCACCGTTTTGGCTAGGGAGTAGGGAAATCTGTATTTTTGGGGCTGGAAGAATGCCACGAAATTGAACAATCAGTAGACAATCCGTGTTTTGTGGGGGTCAATGTGGCCAATATGTACCTCTTTAATTATTTAAGTTAAGTGCACCGTAGTACGTAATATGTTAGGGCCCTTACAGGGACACATATTACCCGAAAATATGAACATATTTTCGGTCCTTATCTTTTGCAGGTTGTATATAAATACATCTTTGTATCCCAGGTCATGATTGACTTGTTGAACGATGTTATCTTTTGCAGATTGTATGTTATAATATGTTAGTGCTTATTCTCTTGTGTTGATGAATATGTTGCCTGCATTTTGTTATGATGTACCAGGCAGTACTTTGTTGTTGTTGTTTATTACATAATGTTATATGTTGCGTACATATGGTTAAACTGATTTTGTGATTACCTTTTATAATTATGTCTCCCCCCGTTAGTGTCAAGATTATGCTTTAGTTGGTTAACATGCAAATTATTTGATGTGTGTTTAGATGTTGATCTACTTAAGTATTATGTTGGATGATTACATTGTTGTTTATGTTGTCCACATGTATTCTTCTTTTGTTGAGTAGATATGTTTAGTTTTTTTACTGTTATGTAGTATTCATTACATAATGTTACATGTTGCGTACATATGATTAAACTGATTTGTGGTTACCTTTTCTAATTATGTTTCCCCCTGGTAGTGTTAACATTATGCTTTAGTTGATTAACATGCAAATTATTTGATGTGTGTTTAGATGTTGTTATACTTAAGCATTATGTTGGATGATTACATTGTTGTTTAGATGTCCATATATAATCTTCTTTTGTTAAGTAGATATGTTTTGTTCTTTGACTGTTATGTAGTATACAATACATAATGTTATATGCTTCTTCTTGTTGGGAAATGTGTCCTCAACAATACTGCGATCACGTAATTAAATCTCATAACGAGAATGCGCAAGGGATGATACGAATTATTAGTCAACTGACCAACATTAATCGGTAATGATTGGCTAGCTAGAGTTTGACATTACTGTCGTATGACGGTGATGGTCAGTTGATCCCTTTAGGTCACACCTTTAGGACAATTCCCTTAATTGATAAAATGATCAAATGTATATTGATACGATTTGATCATATTCCTTAAACTCGTATATCGAGAAATTAGAGGTTAAATCTTAATGTAAGATTTATGTTTAAAATTGAAACGTGTCAATTGTTAAACATTAAACGATATTTTGTGATATCGTAATTAGAATGAATTGGGTTAAAATTAATACAAAGGTTGTAAATCGTATTGACGATAAATGATCATTTTACATTTGTAATTTCGAATTACTTATTGATTAATAAATATGATTTATTTATGTATAATATTTATATGATAAATATTTATATGTTTTAAATGTACTAAAACATATGACATATAGGATGTCACACTTTGTATAAATTATACATTTTACAAAGTTGTAAAATGAAATCCATTTTATGGATTATGGTAGCCGGTTTTGGTGAGGGTTCTTAATGGTATGATTAGTGTTTATTAGGGTATAAACATAATCATTTAAAGAGTCTTGGAAACTCTAACCTAAAGCCACCCTATAATACCTTGAGAAGTGATGATGTCCCCTTGTTGCACATCCCATAGCCGGCTCCCCTTTCCCAACATAAGCATGCTTAAGTTAATTAATATTATAGAGAGCATGCTTAATATATATATAAGATATGTATCATATTCATTCTAGTTGTTGCTCTTCTTCTCCTCTTGGCCGAAATTCTACTAAGTAAAGAAGAGATTATTCAACCTCTAAATACTTATTATAAGATAATAAAATTATACTAAAAGTAGTATTCATATATTATTCTAATAAGAGTGATTAGAATAAGTTTAAGGAGAAAACCGATTTCTTGTCTAGCACTAATAAGGGTTCGGTTCTTAAGGGATTGTCTTGGTGCATCCGGAGGAGGTATTCTAATTTGGGTACTCGGAGGATCATCCTAGCATATTCTTGGACCGGTCATTTTCTCCCTATTCCGCATATTTTAGCATGCATAAGATCTTATAAACAAGTTTATAAATATGTTAATTAAAAGTTAATTAAAGGTTTTGTTAGTATGACTAAATTAGTTTATGAGCAACTAGTTAAACCTAACAATTGGTATCAGAGCAAAAGGGTTGTTTGCATGCTTTCCGTTTCGTTTTTACGGAGTTATTAGGATAACAAAATAAAACTTGATAATTTTCGTTTTGATATATGATATGCACGAAGTTAATTTAGCATGATACCTACTGTTTTCTAATATGATTTAGAATGTTTGGAATAATTTTTGCATGAATATTGATTATTGGTATTTAATATTTCGGTTTTTAATATGTTTTAATGGTTAAAAATGATTATTTTTGGGAAAAATAGTTAAAATAAGCTTCTGGCCGAGTTTTTTAAGTATGTTATCACATGTATTTTCTATAATATGAATATGATTTTTCGTAAATTATGGACTTATAAATCGTGTGATATGAATTTTAAGTGTTAAAATGCAAAAAGATGAATAAAAATGGGTTAAAATAGTTATATTATGAATTTGACTATAAAAATTTATGAGGATGTCACATGCAATATTTAAAATTTATGTTGAATTTTCCAGAAATTTATCTCAAATATTGCAATATTATAGATTTTTAATGTAAAAATCGGGTAATTAGTGACATAATTTCGACTTTAATAGTTTAAGTTGGAATTTGGCCATAAAAATTTAACACGATGTCATATATATTATTCCCAGCATGTATAAAATTTTCGAGAATTTTTTCTTATTTTATGCTTGAGAAATAATTTTAAAGGTTAAAATCGTACGATATATGACGTAAATCGTTAAAATTTGCAAATGTTGTTAAAAATGGCCGAAAATGTAAGCCATATTAGTCATATGTGATATGTTCATCATGAAAATATTCTTGGGTGCCTAAAGTTTCAGATTTGATTTGATTTGATTTAATTTTGATTTGTTAAAAGTAGCATTTAAAATTAAATTAAAAGGAGGCATGCTTTAAAATTTCGGCTATGGGGCAATGTGCCATTTAATTTTCTGTCCATCTTGTGTTCTTAAAATGTTTTGGAAGGTATAATATTATTATTAGTATTTAATTATGCATTTATGAAGTTAATTATTGAATTTTCCGACTTAAATTGCTCGTTTTACGTGTTATTTTCGAAATAATAATAAAACCGTGTAAAATACTAATATTTTAACTTTCTGAAAATTTTAAGAACATTCTGGATTTTTCAAAATTTGAATTTTGAATTTTCGAAATTTTAATGTCTCTTTTGGATTTTATATTATTTTTCCCATAAAACCGAGTAATACCGATCAATATTTAACATATTAAGTTAAGTCATGTTCAAAGTTTGAGTAAGACTAAATTTTGAATCCTATAAGAGTTGGGATGATTAACTTAAGAATGAAAACCGTTTCATTTAAATGCATAGTGTTGTTAACCGTTAAAACACGCGATTCCATAAACCGAGGTTTACGATAACTATTTAAATAAGTGTTTTAAATAGGACGATTTGGCTTAGGATTTGCATGTTAATTCATATTTATATAAGCATTGCATATTTATATTATGAATGTCATGATTTATTTTTACGTAATTTTGGGAATTATGTAATTTACTTAGTATGGCCTAGTTTTTAAATCGGTATTTCCCGTAATGTAAGGGGTTACCGATTCGGTTGTAATTTTGTGATCTCGTATCACCCAATTGTAATTTATTTCTATTTTATAATGTATAAAGTAGACTAGAAAAGTTGTAATATTTGTAATATCCGGAGTTCCTTGAAGACGGTGCCATTCGGAAAGGAGTTCCGATCAAGACGGTGTTTACCTCGAAGTGCGTGCCGCGTGAAGTTCAAGGGACCAAAGGAGTTGGTTTCCGAATTTGTACTTTGTTATTTCTTTTCTAGGAAAGGCCATACTAGGGTTTATTTATGCTTTTATTTTGCTTTTTATATGTTTGCATGCATAGCCAAATCGTCATACATCGTATCATGCATGTTTCGACCTAGTCGACCTAGTCTTTTATTTTATCGATAATTCACCGACTTAGTTCACTTAAACGGAGATAGATAATAATTTGACTAGATCTCTTACATATAAATATTGAGACTTAGCCTTACCAAAGAGTATGGACCCATGAATCCCTTCTTCACAAGAACGTAGGCTCGGCTACACCGGGGTACTAAAATTGTCACGTTGGGTAAGTGGGGTAATAAGATTACACCTTGAAATTTGGTTGATCTCAACGAAAGTATTCGTAACCGTAGTTGCAATAAGTTCGGGCTAAAGATAATTTTAAGAAAATTGTCGACCGAGAGTTCTAAGAGTAGAACCGATTAAAGAGTTAATCCACCAAATTATACCAATACGGGTTGAATCGGCTACACCGTGCCCGGATTAGTATGGGTTTGGGTCTCGGGATTGTTTACTTAATTGGGTAAGAGATCATTAAGTAAATATACTTAACACGTTTAAGTTTCTTAAAAAATTCAAATTATGAATTTAAAATGATGTTGTTTTCCTTTTAATTATTGTAGTTTAATTTTCGACATCATCAAATGGCAACCAACGCTCCACCTCTCACTAACGTATCATGGCTTCGATCCTTTATGGATCGTTGCAAACTCGATAAGCATGGTTCCAATTTTAAGGATTGGGATGCGCAATTGCTTTTGGCCGCTCAAGGTGACGATAAGAGTCGTTACCTATCCGAAGCCGCACCTCCCACACCGACGGCCCGTTCGTCGGTCCAAAATCGTGAGGCTTATGAAGCCTACATGAAAGAGTCTTCCGCTCTTAAGAATGTGCTCATCTTCTCCATGGAGCCGGATCTCCAAAGGAGTATGATCAAGTTGACCACATCGTATGAAATTTACACCAAACTTGCGACCATGTTTTCGCAAACTCCAAGGGTGATTCAATACGAGGCGGCTTCCGCCTTCTTTGACATAACTTTCAAGGAAGGGCAAAAGATAAGCCCTCATGTGCTCAAACTAGTTGAGCTTGCGGAGACTCTAAAAGCTCAAGATGTTGATGTTCCCGACTCTCTTATCATTGACCGAGTTCTTCACTCACTCAATAAGGTTAAGGCGTATGCTCAATTCCGGGTGAATTTCAATATGCGAAACCAAGAGACCTCGTTAGACGAGTTGCATAAGATGCTAGTCCAAGCCGAAAGGGACATGGGACTTCATGAAAGTTCCACCAAGGATGTTTTAAACATCGAAAAGAAAGGGAAAACGAGCTTCAAGAGGAATGCCTCGAAAGGCAAGGGCAAGAAAACGTTCAAGCCCAAAGCGACCAAAGAAAAGACCTTTTCGAAAGGCGCTTCCACCTCGTCTTCAAAAGAGCAAGACAAGTGCCATTATTGCACGAGGATCGGTCATTGGAAGCGAAATTGCCCCAAGTACTTAAGTAATCTCAAAAATGGGAAGGCAACCGCCGTAGGTAATAATTCTCGCGTATAATTCATGTCGTTTATCAACTTATGTATAGTGATACAAATGTGTTGATATTTACCCTTTTTAAATTGTTTTAAAGGGCCACCCCCGAATAATGATAAGGGCAAGGAGAAGGAAGCTTGAAGTTCCTTACTTGGATGGCTACGGTAGCATCCAATTGATCGAAGACTTGAAGAGCTAGGCTCTATTTTTCATATCGTCTTCTTTCATATTTTGCATTTATTTATGGAACAATTTAATCTTCTTGTAAGACAAGGATTAAAATCCTAAAACAATGGTTGTAATTTTGGATATTAGTGACTTGATTTTCAACCCGAGTCACTACTTTTGTTCTTAATCAATGTTTTGATTTCTCAAATAAATTGCATGCCTTATTTAAACATGAATGATAGTGATTTAATCACGCAATAAATATTGATACGATCAAGTATAAGAGTATCAAAGAGTTGATTAAAACGGAGAACTACACCCCATGAGATAGATTCAATCAAAATGAGACTATATCAGTTCATTATAAGTTTTTCATTTTAAGTGAAAATGAGAATGTATTCATCACACCTATAAAACTTCAAACATTCATATGCATTGGTTAATCGAAATAGCTATCCTTAAACGAATAAAGGTTATTGTTAGAAAGATAGAGTGGGAGAAAATATTTCGCTCGCAAACCAATGATGAAAAGGAAGGATCTTAGAGAAGATTCTTACTTGGGAGTCTTAAGAAGAGCAGGAAGGATCTTAGAGAAGATTCTTACTTGGGAGTCTTAAGAAAAGCCCTAAATGATTTGAAGAAACTACGAGAGGACACTGAAGAAACTACGGGAGGACACTCGAAGAAAGGTTCTTTGTGTTCATTGTTTCATAAAGAGGAAACTTGAAACCCCGTATGAAATCAGTAGGAAATCGGTACCTATGTAGTTATAAAGAAATTATCATGTCATTTTCGTCTCAAGGAAACGAAGACATGATAAGAAGGTAATGATTGATTGAATGGAAACAGATCACTATAGGGATAGTGATAGTAATAATGATTCAAGTAATAGTTTAACATGCGAGAAATGAAAGGTTCATTTAAGATATCGAGAGATATTGATTTTAGTGGGAGCGATTTTCATAAAAAGAATTAAGCCTACCATTTAGAGAGAATGGGTGATTCTTTAAGGTGTAAAGAATAAGAGGTTTTCAATTCTAGATAATCAAATACTTTATATCATAAGATGATGGAGCTTTACGGGAAGGTTTATTATATGGATAATAAAAGGTCGCCCACTAGAAGTTAGAATGGTTGGATACATTGTTCATAATGATGAATGAAACCATTATCAGATAGCCAAGATGAGTGAAAATTATAAAGAATGATGAAATCATAAATAAACTACAATATAGATTTCAGTACATAAGTGACTGTAGAGAGTGATTTTAATCCCTCCAGTATATTGATACGTCACAAGTTATAAGATAACAGTGGGAGCTTTCCTCCGGAAAGGAAACTCAAAATCTAGAAAGAGTTCTAGATATGTACTCGAATAGAATCATATTATACGGGATAATATGAGAATAAAGGAGACCAAAAGTTGTAAGTTTTGCTATCATGAATAAAATGTTAATCGCATGAATAAAGGTTATTCGCAAAACACTAATACAAACAGATGATTGTGCATCAAAATGCAATGTAATAGTGTTGACTATTGTTGCATGACAACATCATTTGAGTTATTAATAACTCAAAGTAAAAGATACTTTGTCAGAATCCAAATGGGTTGTATGAGACAATATTGAACCCCATAAGTGAACTGGATTGACTTAGTATGGTCCCTAGCCGCTTACATGAGGTGACGTCTCAAAGCGACTAGAGTGTGAGGCGATTGATGGCAAGTTCAAGTGCCATAGAGTCATATGTGATGACTAGTCGATCACATAGGCAGACTGTAAGAGACACTCTGTCGGGCAATGTGACCGCTTATAGAGTTCTGGAAATTTTATAGCCGGGTCGTGGCGAGAGTTGCTATAGTATTCTTGTGAGTCAATTCTTTGACTAAAGACTACTCTCCCAAGATGGTGCAGTTTAGGCATAACTTTGATCCATTCTCTACGACTTTTCGTAACTGGAGTCAAATGGGATTGTTTTGGGTTGTGACTAACTGTGACTAGTTGAAGGAAGTAGTGCGATAGAAATTGTCCACCCCTTGTCAGGGTTGTTCAAATCTCAGGGCCACTCGAGGAGAAGTTAACTGGAAATGCGTGGCCACGCTCGGAAGGTATCTATGGTAGATAATTCCGGTCAGACAGTTATTCTCCAGATCGAGGAAACCACTCATGATATGATCGAATGCAAGTACGACCTTAGAGAGACATCTTGCATTGAGTGGGAGATTGTAATAGGACAAGAGAATTGGTGACGCACACTTGTCGAGGACAAGTGGGAGATTGTTGGGAAATGTGTCCTCAACAATAGTGCGATCACGTAATTAAATCTCATAACGAGAATGCGCAAGGGATGATACGAATTATTAGTCAACTGACCAACATTAATCGGTAATGATTGGCTAGCTAGAGTTTGACATTACTGTCGTATGACGGTGATGGTCAGTTGATCCCTTTAGGTCACACCTTTAGGACAATTCCCTTAATTGATAAAATGATCAAATGTATATTGATACGATTTGATCATATTCCTTAAACTCGTATATCGAGAAATTAGAGGTTAAATCTTAATGTAAGATTTATGTTTAAAATTGAAACGTGTCAATTGTTAAACATTAAACGATATTTTGTGATATCGTAATTAGAATGAATTGGGTTAAAATTAATACAAAGGTTGTAAATCGTATTGACGATAAATGATCATTTTACATTTGTAATTTCGAATTACTTATTGATTAATAAATATGATTTATTTATGTATAATATTTATATGATAAATATTTATATGTTTTAAATGTACTAAAACATATGACATATAGGATGTCACACTTTGTATAAATTATACATTTTACAAAGTTGTAAAATGAAATCCATTTTATGGATTATGGTAGCCGGTTTTGGTGAGGGTTCTTAATGGTATGATTAGTGTTTATTAGGGTATAAACATAATCATTTAAAGAGTCTTGGAAACTCTAACCTAAAGCCACCCTATAATACCTTGAGAAGTGATGATGTCCCCTTGTTGCACATCCCATAGCCGGCTCCCCTTTCCCAACATAAGCATGCTTAAGTTAATTAATATTATAGAGAGCATGCTTAATATATATATAAGATATGTATCATATTCATTCTAGTTGTTGCTCTTCTTCTCCTCTTGGCCGAAATTCTACTAAGTAAAGAAGAGATTATTCAACCTCTAAATACTTATTATAAGATAATAAAATTATACTAAAAGTAGTATTCATATATTATTCTAATAAGAGTGATTAGAATAAGTTTAAGGAGAAAACCGATTTCTTGTCTAGCACTAATAAGGGTTCGGTTCTTAAGGGATTGTCTTGGTGCATCCGGAGGAGGTATTCTAATTTGGGTACTCGGAGGATCATCCTAGCATATTCTTGGACCGTGTGTAAGGGTTCATTTTCTCCCTATTCCGCATATTTTAGCATGCATAAGATCTTATAAACAAGTTTATAAATATGTTAATTAAAAGTTAATTAAAGGTTTTGTTAGTATGACTAAATTAGTTTATGAGCAACTAGTTAAACCTAACACTTCTCTTGTGTTGATGAATAGGTTGTCTGCATTTTGTTATGATGTACCAGGCAGTACTTTGTTGTTGTTTATGGGGTACATTTTTTGTGGGATACTCTAGTGTCTTGACATTATTATGTTTAAGGTTGTACATCTTCTTTTTGCATTTGTTACTATGTACCATGCAGTCAATTATTTAATTTAATGGATACATATGTCAATGTAAACTAACGAAAGCTCAATGTTTGTTATGTTTAACCATCAAAGTTGTATAAAGTCAGACATGTTCAGACAACATTTTTGACTTATGTCCAACCATTAAAAACAAGCGGTATGCATAAGGATAAAGCGCAAAGATAAAGCACTGAATATGCACACGGGCTTTATATCTAACGTCCATACCCTAAAGGGCACGGGATAACACCCGAAAACGATGGTCGTTCTAAACCATCGACAGTTTCGGCAGTCAGATGCCAACCACAAAACGATATTAACGAAGGCCCAATATTTGGCCTTCACATTGTTTTTGGTAGTCCAAAACAGAAGGACCTACCCACCAAGCTGTCCAAAATACTTACTCCTACACTAAGGAGCACCAAAACAAACTGTACATCCAAACTAGGCCTTTACAACGGCCAACCCAAAAAGTTGTAGTGTCTAATTTTCGGTCATATTACTTGGATCCGCCAGTCTTCTTGCGGGTTGTGCGGGGTGTAGTTTGGGGGGGGCATGCCTATATCATCGAGGCCCAGGGAGAACGAAGGAGCAGTGATCATCTCAACGTCTATCATTGCATCCAACCTCGCGCCAACCGCATCCCACGCAGCCACGAACCCCGGACTGCCCATTGCTTGGGTGAACGAGCCCTGCGTAGGTGATCCTTCAGCTGCGCTACCAACTGAGCATGACTGCTGCTCCGTACCACCGCCTTCATTTATAACACCGGCCTTCAGGAGGGACTTGTGCAGGCTTGACACGATCGACAGGTTACGCCTGGTAGTCATCCAGTTCCGAGTGCACACCTGGGGGGGTTGTTCTAGTGTTAACATAACATAAGTGATATACTAGATGACATTATAAAATCAGTTAAGACGGGGAATTTCAGGGAACGCATGCAATCACTTACATCTTCGTAGGAGGCCTGCAGTTCGTCGTCGGTGGGGACACCATCTGGCAGAGGCAAGGTCACAAACCTCGCGGGAGGCCCCCTGGATGCCTCTTCAATTGCACTGGCTCTACGGTAAAGGCATTTCACCCGGTCCTTTGAAACTGGGTACGTCAAGCAGTTCCAAATCCCCACTCCGAACCCCTCGTGGTACTGGTATGCGCGCACTTCCTCGCCAATCCTCTTTTTAAGCCGCTCGTACGTCCAGTGTTGGATTAGCGGGAGGCTTGTCTTTTCTGGGGTACCCCTCCAAGTTAGGCGATGGAAGTACACCATCTGCAAGAACATTAAGCAGCCCCCTACACTTTTCGAGCCGTGGTTCCTCCACGAGTCCACTGCAACGTCCAGCCTTTTAAGCACAAAGGAGCTCCAATCCAACCCAGATATCATCTCCACGTCCTCGACTGCCCCAACCAGACGGAAGTCCACACGGTTGTGGACCGTTGGGGCCAGGAATGTACCCATTGCAAACAGTACAAACATTTTCTTAAATTCGGGGCCGCCATCCTGCAGCTCTATCATCTCCTGCCTCACATGCATCCAACGACAACTCACCCCTATCATTGATGTTGAATTTTTTGCGCCACATCTGCGCTAATGCCTGATCTGTTCTTGCTTCCACTTCCTGGTCCGTACACGGCAGCATAAATGCATCATAAACGTCCTCCTTTGTCAACACGAACTGGTGATGCCGGTTAAAGAGAAACATCCTTGTTGACGGATCGTATTTGATAAGCAACCAATCAGCCATTTGATGAAGAAAGGCGTGCGTCTTCAGCTGAAGTAGACCGCCGAAACCAATTTCCTCGACATCCATTTTCTAAGCTTCGGTCAGAACAACAATCAGGTTGAATAATGGCCGAGGTGACCCATGCCCGTGAACCTCCTTCCTTTTCCTACAAAAAGACATACAATCAGAACCAACATAATATGTTCACAACAGATACAACAATGTAAGCATCCAGCATAATGGTTGACAATAACAACATGTAAACACACTTTATGAAGAAAACTTAATGTAAAGAAAATCTAACGAAATGTTAATACCATGGTAGGGGGAACAGAACAAGAACATGAAACAACAAAGCAGCATGAACAGATGTGAACAACATTTACATTTCAAATTAAACACAATAACAAATGCAGAAAACAAAAGAAAAAAAATTAGGACAACATATGTTCATAACAGATTCAACAATGTAAACACGTTTCAAATAAATTTTATGTAACCAACAGAGGGAAACATAACCAGAAAACGTACCCACAAATCACTGTCAACATATGTACGCAACATATTAAATTATGTAATGTATGCTACATAATAATAAAAAAAGACAACATATTCATCGTCAAAGTTTTATCAAAACAGAACAAGATATGCATGCTAACGTATACTACAATGTAAGCACCAAACAGAATGTGGTAAAAATAACAACATGTCAACGTCCTCAACAAAACATAAAATGTACACAAATTATAACATAATGTTTAGGGGGATCAAATCAAGAAAACGTAACAACAAAGCAGTTTCAACAGATGTAAACAACAGACACAAAAATGTAACAACCCAACATAATGGTAAAGAATAACAACAAGAAAACACACTTCAAATAAAGTTTATGTAAGGCAACTATAACATAATGTTGACACCAACAGGTATGCTTCATAACAATCGAATAAGACAACATAATCATCACAAAAGTTTTATCAAATCAGAACAAGATATCTTTGCTAACGTATACTACAATGTAAGTACCAAACAGAATGGGGTAAAAATAACATGTTAACGTCCTCAACAGAACTTAATGTTCATAAACTATTATATCATGTTTAGGGGGATCAAAACAAGAAAATGTAACAACAAAGCAGCATGAACAGATGTAAACAACAAACACAAAAATGTAACAACCCAACATAATGGAAAAGAATGACAACAACAAAAACACGCTTCAAATTATGTTTATGTAAGGCAACTATAAGATAATGTTGACACAAACAGAGGGTAACATAATCAGAAAAGGTAACCGTAAATTAGTGACTACATTTGTACGCAACATATACAATTATGTAAGTATGCTTCATAACAATCGAAGAAGATAACATAATCATCGTCAAAGTTTTAAAACTGAACAACATATGTTTGCTAACGTATACTACAATGTAAGCACCAAACAGAATGGGGTAAGAATAACAACATGTCAACGTCCTCAACAAAACTTAATGTACACAAACTATAACATAATGTTCAGGGAGATCAAGACAAGAAAAGGTAACAACAAAGCAGCATGAACAGATGTAAACAACAGACAAAAAAATGTAACAACCCAACATAATGGCAAAGAAAGACAACAAGAAAACACACTCAAATTAAGATTATGTGTGGCAACTATAACATCATGTTGACACCAACAGAGGGTAACATAATCAGAAAAGGTAACCATAAACTACTGACTACATATGTACGCAACATATACAATTATGTAAGTATGCTTTTTAACAATCGAAGACGACAACATAATGCGAAAAAATAACATCTATATATGGTAACATATAGCCAATACGAACAACATATTCATTTTTATGAATTTCATTTAGCAGAACATATGTTCACAACATAAGAACCATTGTAAATCATCTAACATAATGGATAAAAATAATAACACTTTCATCTACAAAAGGTTGTCAACCTATTACAATAATGTATGCACCTAACAATATGAGTAACAATAACAACAACTGGACGTTCTTCAACTAAATGTAATGAAAACAAACGAAAACATAATGTTAACACTAGTGTAGTGGTAACAAAACAAGACAATGCAACAACGAAGCAGCATCAACAGATGTAAACAACAATTTCAAGAATGTAATATACGCTACACATTAACTAATTCAGACAACATATAAACATCTACACAATGTCGATAGTTTTTCCCGACAATATATACACCCGACATTATGGGATAACAATAACAACAAGACAACACAATTCAATTAAAGTTAACCCAAAAAGAATATGTACACAACAAAGCAACGTATGTAATGTATGCTACAAAATCACCAATACCGATAACATATTAACATACACACAATGTTGTCATCTAACAGAGCATATGTACACAACGTAAAACAACAATATAACCATCAATCATAATGGCTGAAAATAACAACATTTTTCATCTACAAAATGTGGCCAACACATTACAGTAATGTACGCACCTAACAAAATGATTAATATTAACAACATAATGACCACAGCAGGGGTATAGGACGATTCCTAAATCAGATAAAATGTAAGTCCACACTTACTTGATCAGCTCCAAACAATCTTCATCCACGCTACGTTTCTTCGAACTCTCTCTAGCCTCTCTCCTTGTCGTCACAACAATCGCCTTCTGGGTATTTTCTGTATGACGTCTCAGGCACTACACAATAAACAGAAGTCAAAATCATGAACGACGTATATGACCAAATACTTTACCACATCATACAATAATTCCAAGACATACAGCATGTCGTACCTTTCTTCAGTTGCTTTTTTTCTTGTAACGTTTGTTTCTTCGCCGGCTTCTTAACCACTGTGATTGCCTTCTGCACGGCCGCATCCACCACGCATGTATGTAACAAAGAAACTAGTCACGGGGGCTACGTACAGATAAGCCATGCAGTAGACTATAAGAAACGACGATGCATACCTTCATCGTAAGAAGCGTCTTCCGATTCACCACTGTCCTCACCATGGTCATCGTCTTCGGCCTCCACTGCCTTCCCTTTTCCTTTTCTCTTACTATTGTCGACGCCTTTGAAAGTGACCTTCTTTTTTGTTTCCTTCACCGTTCCAGTAGCTTCTGTATCTCCGTCTTCTGCATCTGCTTCTTCCCCAGCATCATCTTCACCTGCCTCGTCCACCACCGCCTTCCCTTTACCCTTTGCTACAGCTTTCCTCCTTGCTGGTGCCTTTCGTCGCGGTGCTTCCTCTGCTGGAATCTCCTCCTCGGCTATCCATGACACACAAAACAAATACAATGTTAGTATGTCATAATACACAGCTAAAATGTTCAGATGTCACCCCACACCTATCTTTTGTACAACATATACATTATAGCAACATCTACCAACATATATAAGATTACATTTCGCGAATAATAAACAACATTACATTTCCCAGAAACTGTCAGACATGTTAATATGTCAGACCAATGAAGACATTTAAACAACACAACAACACAACCCCAGAAATCCAAAAATAACAACATTGTATGTACTGCTTGTCAGAAAATGTAACACACACGAAGCTTCTAAAATATTATGTCAGAACAATGGATCGAGAAACAAGAAAACAACAAACCCCCAGAAACCCTAAAATATCCACGAATCCCAAAACCCACACAAATAACTTAAAATAAACAACATGCAAATAAACAAACAACAATTACCTAAAAAAAAACCACATGCAACCGCTAATAAACCCACAAAAGCCATGAAAGAATAAATAAATACAAACCCTCAGAAACCCTAAAATATTTTGGAACCCTACAAATAACCCAGAAAATTACACAAACCCTAAAAAACCCAATACACAATACACAATATACGTCAACAAATACACAATACACGTCAACAAATACTCCATTACTTAAAAACATTTTCATCATTTCAAATCATTAAACATTGAAAACCCAGAAAATTGCTTAACACAAGACGAAAACCCAAAATATTACTTAAATAAAAAAATCCGCAACATTTACTTAAATTGGAAAATCCACATGCAAGTACTAAAAAACACATGTACAAATTACTTAAAAAAAACATGTAAAAAATTACACTGTGTTACCATTTTCAAATAAATCGTCTTCATTATTTCAAATTATTAAACATTTTCATAAAATGAAAAAACGAGAGACAAAGGTTCAATATGTTCACACCTTTAGCATTTGTAATTGTCTTCTTCACCAATGCACGCCTCGCACTTTGTTTAGTTACCATTTTCCCTCTTTCTGTTTGTTGTTTTGCAGAGATTTTGTATTTATGAGAAAATGTTAGAGGGATATTGGGGGGGTGTACAGAGATTTTATTTTAGTGAGAGGAAGTCATTTGAGGATAATGAAGTTGAATATGTGAGAAAATGGTGAATGACGGTTGAGTGAGAGAGGGTAAATGAGATATGATGGTTGGGAGTCTCGACTCTCGAGGGTTTTGGGGAAGTGAGAAGTCCTTTTTTTTCTTTTTTTAATTGACTTAATTGTGTAACACCCCAAGAATATGAGAGAAAAGTTGTCCCACATCGGTAGAATGTGAGGATTGTGATATGTTTATAATAACTTCCACCCACCACTTAGTAACAAGGCCTTGTGCTTTTGGGCTCAAGTGAGGACAAATAATGGGCCCAAAGGCTTACCTCCCATCTTATTGGGGTGTGTTACGACCGTGGTGGGTCGGGTTGTTACAAATTGTGACATCAGCCAACTTGCATACCCCATTTCCTATCAAATACGGTACATACTTGGCTCATATAACACGTACTTGACCCGTCGCAAGCTTGTGACGGGTACGTCCGTCTTACGAAAAACGGACTGAAGTTATTAACCCTAAAAAAACAAGGTCCTAATAGAGTTAATACTTCATCCATTCCAATCAATTCTATACATTTAATTAAAATAAAACTCACACATATTCCACAAAGTGTATAAAACGATTGGAATACATAGCATAAAAATTCTTTACAAGAGACCAATTATTATGTGGATACCCTACCAAATTTGAAACCCAAATCAAGCATTCGTCTTTTCTCACCAGGACCAACTGATTGGTGTGCTCAATCACTTGCGGACATGTCATAGTCAATCCTATGTCATATCTCCTATCTATAAAAGGAAGGTCATTTCTAGGCTGAAATTTTTACTTTATAATTATTTTTTTTCACACATTAACCAACTCCACTCTCTCCACTTACTCTCATCCCAATTAATTACCCTCTCTCCTCATTTCTTATTTTTCATATACATATTCATATGTTAAAAAGCTTATAATAAAAAAATTAATCACATTCAACCTCACAATAAAAGAAAATTTTAAAAAAATCGGAAATCTATATAAGGGACAACAAATTTTAATAAAAATAAAAAAATTACAATTCCGGAAAATTAACCTCTTGGATACCTTGACAATTAAAATTAAATTAGAATTTTTGTATGAACGGTCTCATACTCTCATACCATAAGACGATCAACATATATAAAAAGAAAAATCGTTTATTAGCACTGAAGGAACAACTTTTTATATGAGACCGTATTACTCTATAATTTGTGACAATTAAAATGTATAAAAGCAAGTTTATATACTATATAAACATATACATTAAATTTAACATGAGGTCCAAATTTTAAGATTTTGATGAAAAATAAATCCTAAAAATATCTATATTTCCGAAAATATGAAAAAAAAATGGTCACTATTTAATCAAAAATGGTCACTACGTATCAAAATGTGATCACTTTCCTACTGGTCGCATGTGCGACCGTCGTAAAGTAGAATTTTGAGAAATGGTAAATTAAGGCTACATAAAATAATACGAGTAATAATTATTATTAGGTGATATTGTCGACTCATGCATCTATATCGACCCATGTTTTTATGTTGTCTATAAGCCCAAAATATATATTTTTACAAGCTCAGAAATAGTTGGGGTTAACAAAAATATACAATGCCGTTTTATTATATACGGTTTTAGATTAAATCCCTTTTCTATAAAAAGAACAACTTTTCCTGCTTTTTCATTGGTTTCTTCATTTTACTTTTCTCCATTTAACATTCTAAAGTTACAAATAATTTTTATCTCCATAATAAAAAAACAACTTTAATTACTCCAAATTCGAAAATAAAAAAATCACTAAAATTCTACCCAGAAACAAAAAATTCAACAATATTAAAAAAAGTTGGACAATTAGAAGTAATTAACAAATATTTAGAGGTATGAAAAACGAAAAAAACGAAAAAAATTATACAAAGAGTTAAAAATTAACAAACATACGTATATCTAAAAAAATGAAAAAAATACACGAGGAGATAAAAATTAACAAAAAAACGTAAATTAAAAAAATGAAAGAAACGTAGATAAAAGATTTTTGAATAAGATAAAATAAACCCAACCCATAAAATTAAAAAATGAAAAAAATACACGAGCAGATAAAAATTAACAAAAAAACGTAGATTAAAAAAATGAAAGAAACGTAGATCAATTTTTTTTGAATAAGATCAAATAAACCCAACCCATTAAATTAACAAAAAAAATATAAATTTACGATTTTTAAGAAAATAAAACAACCTTCGAGAATTAGTCAATTAAAACTACGTTAGCATCGAGTAAAAAGATGGTCTTAATAACAATACATTATTATTTTCTTTATAAAATCATCCACAAATTTTAAGAGACTGCTATTAAAAATATTTCTATCATTTTACTTTCATTTAGAGAGTAAGTTATTTAAAGGGTAAGATATAAAAATACAATACAATTTCTTTATCTATTTTATATAGTTCAAATTTATTTCATAATGTCATGATTATTTATTTCAATTTATATAATCATTAAAAAAAATTAATTATACCAGTAAATCAATTATTTGGAGTCGAAACCATCCCCAAATTCATAATTTATATTTTTCTCATTTAAGTTCATATTAAATTATATTTGGACTACTTTTTTAATATATTTACGAAATTTTTAGAAATAGACCCGTACATTTTTTGTACGGGCATAAAACTAGTATTATATTAAAGCAAACATTAACCTCCCCATCCGTCGCCACGTGTCCACATTATACATTTGTTATGTGTCACACTTATTCATTTGTCAAGTGTCACACTCAATAAAAACCATAAATTGATTAGAGATAATTCAGCCTTAAATTGATTATTTTTTATATCATGGAGATTTCTGGTATATTAATTATGCGATAATAATTATGGAAAAGACATATTTTAAGATCTAAAAATGAGCAAATCCAATTAAAAAATGAGGAAATAACTTTACATATTTTTGAAAATCACACGTTGATTTTGGTTTTACTTGCTTTTTATAGGTAAATCAATTGGTATAATTTAAAATCATATCATATTAGAGTTTTTTGTCAGATAACACCTAACATTTACATTGTCTGTAGAAATAGTACCTAAAGTTATTTGTTTTTGCCCAACAACACCTAACATTTTCTGTGTTTTGTCTAATAACACCAAAGTTGATTTTCTGTCAAAAAAAGTCGAGATTCCGTCTTGACTAACAGTGAAATTGATTTGACCTTATTTCTTCATTCTTTCTTTTCCACTAACTGGTGCGTTGTTAAAGTAATGACAATGAATCTTATTCTTAAGTGACTTATTTTCATTCAATAAGTCAATCCGCCTAAAAAAAACAACACCCACGCAAACCCGTCTCTACATTGTAAAACTTGCAGGCCATGAATCTCCTACCCGGATTTTGATGTATCCATGATGTTTTCTCAGCTACTGGAATGTGACAATTGCATCTCACTCGCTTTGTTGAGTTTGAGGATGAGCTTGAAGAAGACATTGGGTTGAAAGGATGGTGGGGAAAGGAGAAAACTGGACAAAGTAAGCCCAATTTGAGATTTTAATTTAAAAATTGGGGAATTAAATAACTAAGGACGAGATTACATAAGAATTTAATTGGAGGAAAATTAAGTTTAATTGAAGGAAAATTAACAAAAGGGGAAATTGAGTTTAGAAAATGATGATGAAGAGGGTAATGAAATGCATCCGGGAAAAAGAAATAAGCGTCAAATCAATTTTACCGTTAGTCAAGACGGAATCTTGACTTTTTTTGACGGAAAACTCATTTTGGTGTTATTAGACAAAAGACAGAAAATGTTAGGTGTTGTTGGGCAAAAAAAATAACTTTAGGTACTATTTCTACAGACAGCGTAAATGTTAGGTGTTATCTGACAAAAAACTCATCATATTATTATTTTTTACTCAAATAACTCAATTAAGCAAATCATGTGTAAACAATTATACCAATTGCCATATTTAAATGACGAAAATATGATATACTATTTTAGAAAAACATATGTTATATTTATTTAGAAACAATTAAACATAGACAAAATATCGATCATATCTTTATTCTATTTATAAGCATTTAGAAACAATTATGGCTCAATATTTTCCATAAAATATTTCTTTGATTTAGTAACCCGCGGTAACTGTTTCTAAATAAAAGCTTTCAGAATTAATCTACCATTAATATATACTTGTGTAAAAAGTCAAACAAATATTAATTGCGTTCACATTAATATGCAGAAGATTCTCCAATACAAAATTTAAACAGACAATTTGAAAAAAAAAGGAAAAAAATATAATTTTAAGAATTCACGTAAAATACCTACCGTCAAACAATACTAAAATTCCATTTACAATATGATTTGACGAAAATTGAATTACCATCATTGACACTTCTTATCCTATTGTATTCAATTTATATCATCCCCTAAATACTCTTGATTAAGGAATCATGCAAATATAAAATATTTTAATATTTTGAGTATAAACGTAAATATGTATATGTATTAGCTGGTAGTTATATGTGCATTGATATAAAATTCCGCATGTAATTAGTTAAGATCTCGGTCAAATAAGAAAGGGATTTCGTATATAATTTTCCTAAATTCAGTACACAATATTCGGTATATAATTTTCCCAATCAGAATATTGACCTTAATTCCAATAACAATATTATATGTATCCCTAAAATCTCGGCCAAATCATTAGCATGCTTAAACAAAAGAGTGTATGGAGTTTAAAAAAATATAGAAAAAAAAATATACAAAATTGGTTATAGAATTATGATATGAATATACGATTAAGTATTAAGTGTACGTAAAATACACTGTAACACTTTTGATATAAATAATCCAGTTGATTTTTTCATTTCTAAGCATTCATAAAATTCACCCACTTACTTCTAAACCTATATTTTTCAACACAAATTCTCATTTGTGACGGGGATACCCGTCGCAAGCTTGTGACGGGTCAAATATATACCACATTGCTGTGATTTGGTACCGGGTCGTCAGTCAAGTGGGATGTCATCAAAGAATAAATGGGCGGCTACATTGACAATTGTGATGTACTATTACAATATTTAACTTTTATTTTGTACTTGCATCATTATTAAATGGTCAATTACACTCCAATACTCCATACATTCAATGCTCTCTTTCTCACTGCAATATTGATCAGTCACACCTTTAACCCTCTTTCTATTACATTTTTAAAATATTTCTACATATTTTCATCATTTGAAAATCCAATTTCTCTTTATTATATCCCAATAACATCTAAAAATCTCCCAAAAAAAGCATTTGAACATTAAAAAATTTGTTCAAATCAAAAATCTCCTAAAAATACCATTTTTTGTAAGATTATGTTTTCCAATTTCATTGTCTTCAACATCATCTACTTCTTTGTTTAAAGGAAAAACAAACTTCATTGAAGCTTTTGAGCAAGAACAATAACACATCCACAAATAACGCCTTTGATGATAAACCGAAATCGTCCATGTAAAAGGTAACTTATTAATTTTGTCCATAGTACTATATAATTATGCAGTCTGTTTTTCTTAAGACGGACATACCTGTCGCAAGCTTGCGGCGGGTCAAATATGTGTTATATGGGACAAATAGATACCGTGTAGGAAGGAAATGGATCATGCAAATGGGGGCTGATGGGGTGGTGATGTCATCAGGCTGGAATATTAAAAATTGGAAAAAGAAATTAATCCCCCTTCCCCTAAACCTCGAGAAGCCAAACCGTCATATCTCATTTTTTTTCTTTTCAGTCCAAACATCTCGAGAAGTCCTCACCCATTAATCACAATTTCATTTTCTAAAATCACTCATTCTCTCTTCATTTCTCTCTATACTCCCTCATCCCCCTCTACCAAATATAACAAAAACACCAAACATAAAAGGGGAAAATGGTCACGAAGCAAAGTGCGAGGCGTCCATTGGTTAAGAAGACTGGGTCATCGACTAAAAATGATGAAGGTATGAACATATTATACCCTTTGTTTCTCGTTTCTGAGTTGATCAAATGTTTGATAATTTAAGATGATAAAAATGTATTTTAAATGGTAACACATTTGATGTAAGATGTTCATGTTTTTGATAATTAAAGATATTTCGTTTTTTTGAAGAAGTTGTTCTTTCTAACATGCTTTTTTCTGACATTGTTTGCATGTGGTTTTATTTAAGTGTTGTTGAAAAATGTTACATATTTCGTGTGTTATTTTCTGGGTTTTGATGTTTCCGTGAGTGTGGTTTGAAGAAGTTAATTTTGTTGACATGTTTTTTCTTGACATTATTTGTATGTGGTTTTTATTTCAGTATTTTTTCTGGAGTTTTGAACTTTGTGGGTATTTTAGGGTTTTTGGAATTTTGGGGTTTGATGGTTTTTTCTGGGTTTGTGGTTGGACATTATTCATTTGTCTAACATGTTTTTTTAAAGAAGCTTCATTTGTCTGACATATACTGACAAGGTTTGCTAAGATTTTACGTTCTTTGCTGTCAGGAAAATATTGCTAGTTTTCTTAAATCATTTTCTAAAAATGTTGCTAGTTATTCTAATAATGTATTTTGAACACTTCATTGTTGAAATAAGATTAGATGTGAGGGAGATGTTGTTATTTTCTGTGTATTTGTGACCCTGTAACAGTTTTCTTTTGGTGTTCTTTATTTCTGACATGCTATCTGATTTGTGTGACATGCTTTCTCCATGTCCTGACAACATCAGCAGATGAGGTAATAGTAGAGGTAGTTCCAGGAAAAAAAGCACCAGCAAAGGCTAAAGTTGTAGCAAAAGGTACAGGGAAGGCGGTTAAGGAACACGCAGATGAAGACGAGGTAGAGGAAGAAGTAGATGAAGATGAACCTGCAGATGAAGCACATGGTACGGTGAAGGAAACACAAAAGAAGGTTACTTTCAGACTTTGTAGCAATAGTAGGACAAGAGGAAATGGGAAGGCAGTCGAGACTGAAGAGGATGAACATGCAGACGAAGAAGGTGGTGAATCTGAAGACGATGCTGACATTGACGAAGGTATGCATCGTGGTTTGGAATATCTGTTGCATGGCTTATCTGTGGTTGCCCCCGTGACTAGTTCTGTGTTTCTTTGTTTCAGATTGATGTGATGAGGTTGTGCAAAAGGCGATAACGATGGGAAAAAAACAGCCCAAAAAGCAAAGTTTAAAAGCAAAGCAACTCAATAAAGGTATCACCGTGTTTTATTTAAATAATGTTGTATGTATTGGTGATAATTTATTATGCATAACATTATTTGATTTCTTGCGTACACATCGTACATGAATTTGACCATGTTTTGTGTCTATTATTGGAGGTCATACCGAAAAGAGTAAGACGTCGAAGGTGCTTGCAACAAGAAAAGAGGTTGGAGAGAGTTCCAAAAAACGGAAGGGGGATGAAGAGTATTTTGAGCTGATGATCAAGTAAGTAGGCATTATTTCGTCTACTAGTTGTATGAGTAAATGTTTGTGTATTTGATTGAATTGTATGGTCCTTACATTATCTCTGATTTTGGTAACATTTTATGTTCTGTTTGATAAAGTTTGTTGAGGTTCATATGTTGTCTGTATTGGTGATCATGTACCATGCATTACATTATTTCATTTCTTGAGTACAAATTTACATACGTTCTTTGTGGTTACCTATTCATATTTTGTTCTCCTACACTGATGTACACATTATGTTACAAATAGTTGACATTATCTTTATTTGAAGTGTGTTGACATGTTATTGTTAACCATTATGTTAGATACCTTACATTGTTGTTGATGTTGTTAGCATATCGTGTTCTGTTTGATAAAGTTTGTATATGTTCGTATGTTGTCTGCATTGGTGATTATGTAACATGCATTACATTATTTGATCTGTTGTGTACATATGATCATATTAGTTTGTGGTTACCTTTTTCATATTTTGTTCTCCTACACTGGTGTACACATTATGTTACAAATAGTTTACATTATCTTTATTTGAAGTGTGTTGACATGTTATTGTTAACCATTATGTTAGATACCTTACATTGTTGTAGATGTTGTTAACATATCATGTTCTGTTTGATAGAGTTTATAGATGTTCATATGTTGTCTTCATTGGTGATTATGTAACATGCATTACATTATTTGATTTGTTGTGTACATATGTTCATACTAATTTGTGGTTACCTTTTCATATTTTGTTCTCCTACACTGGCGTATACATTATGTTACAATTAGTTTACATTATCTTCATTGGAAGGAGTTGACATGTTATTGTTAACAATTATGTTAGATTCATTACATTGTTGTAGATGTTGTTAACATATCTTGTTTTGTACTTTGTATCCATTTTTTTGTTAGTTGTCGTGTGTTTGAAAATAAATATAAAACATGTAGCATTAAATGTTTGTGTATTTGGCTATATTGTATGGACCTTACATTATTTCTGGTGTTGGTAACATTTACTGTTCTGTTTGATATATTTTGTAGAGGTTCGATCATATGTTGTCTGTGTTGGGAATAAAGTAACAAGCATTTCATTATTTAATTTATTGTGTACATATGTTCACTATGCTTTGTGGTTGTCTTTCCATGTTTTGTTCTCCTACAGTGGTGTATACATTATGTTACAATTTAGTTTACATTATCTTTATTAGAAGGGGTAGACATGTTGTTATTGTTAACTGTTATGTCAGATACATTATATTATTGTAAATGTTGGTTACATTTCGTGTTTTTTATTTGTATCCATTTTTTTGTTTGTTGTCGTGTGTTTGAAAATGGATATAAAAACATGTAGAGTGGGTTCATTTCGTCTAACACTTATATTAAAGGGATATTCTACATGGTACCCCTCAGTTTTTTGACTTTCTACATGGTATCCCTACACTTTTTAAAACATACATGGTACCCCTAATTGTGGTCATTATCACTACGTGTACCCCTAAACTTTATTTTTCGTCAATTAAACTCAATATTGGGGGTTAAATGATTACTTAGGCGCATAACCAAACTTGACATTTATCATCCCATGACATAAGGACTCTATTAGAATTAATATCCATTCTTTGAACGTGATAATTTGGCAAAGATCAATAATTTTTCCGTAAACATTTTTGTAGCCCATATATATATATATATATCTATAAATATTAGGATCGAGATGGATATTGAGCCTAATAGAGTCCTTATGTCATGTGATAGTAAATGACAAGTTTGCTTACGCGTTCAAGTTATCACTTAAAGCTTAAAAATGAGTTTAATTGACGGAAAATAAAGTTTAGGGGTACACGTAGTGATAATGACAACAAATAGGGGTACCTTGTATGTTTTAAAAAATGTAGGGGTACCATGTAGAAAGTCAAAAAATTGAGGGGTACCATGTAAAATATCCCTATATTAAAAAATGTTATTGTATTTCCTTATATTGTGTTGTATGTACATTGTTTCACATAGTGGCAACACACTATATTCTGTTTATGTATTCTTGTTGTATGTGTTATGTTGCTACAACACAAATTGGTACAAATAAATTTCTAACTAATGTTGAAATTTTGAAAACATTTGTAGAGGTCAATATGTTGATTGAATTGTTAATAATGTGACGTTGGTTACATTACTTGATTTCTTGTAAACATATGTTTACTGTGATTTGTGGATGCCTGTTCCGATTTTGTTTACATACTGTGGTGTATACATAAATTATGAAGTAGTTTATTTGAAGGGGCTCACATGTTGTTATTGTTAAAAATTGGGTTATTTAATATAAATACTCCAAAATTTAATTTAACAATAAACTATATTATCAACCCTCTCTTCTCGAATTATACTCGAGTAACCGACTGCCTGTTGAGCAAGTCACCCACCTATTAAATGTACATATCCATCCACGCCACATATTACCTTTATCATCGGCAAATCACCAACATCAAAACCGCCACCGTGCAGCCATAACCACTTATGCGCAAATCACGGACTGACTTAGCCCAACTCTTTATTTTCATAATGACACCACCCAGTACCAAACAATTCCCAAATTAATATCCACCCCCAAATCGATTTGGGGATATAAAGTTTTATAAATTTACATCAATTATTGGTGGAGGGGTACATGATGACGGGGAAGCTGTCTGAGGATGCACGAGGTTGAAGTTATCGTGGTAGCTGGTAGGAAAGTGAGGGATGACCGTCGAAGTGACTTTGATTTTATAGATGAAACGGTGAAGAAGAGGATGCCAAGGTGAAGAATTGTGGTCGATGTCTGAAGACGGCAGCGAATTTTGAGTTGCCGTACTGAATGATGGTTAAGAGTGCTGTAAATATTGGGCGATTGAGGAGGGTAGTGTAGGTGATGTGGTATTGAAAGGGTGATGTATCAAAGGTACTGGGAAAGAAACGAGATTTAAAATGAAAAAAATGCAGGAGGAAACATGAGCGTATATATAATGATGAAGATCAATTCGTGGATTACATTAGATTGAATTTGGTTTTACAGCATATTTTGTGGAGGGTTGGGTATAAAAACATCAACTATAGTTTTAATGCATATGAACTTTAATTTGATAATTCAAGTGTACTGAAGAAGAGTTAGTTGGGTATAAAAAAAATTGAATAAGAAGGTTAGGCATAGGAACCGCAATGGAGGAAAATTTCAATTGGGAAGATGAGTTGTAGGTCCTGTAATCAGTTTACCGGCTACTCTAGGTTAAAAAAAAGACAATTTTATTAATAGTGAAAGGGTATAAATAGTTCGGTATATTGATAGTTAAAAAATAGTTTAGAGTAATTTGAGAAGCAGCCAAATAGTTTGGAGTATTCTCGTTAAATAATCTGTTAAAAAATAAGGAGATACATTACACTGAATTTAGTGTTGGTGACATATCGTGTTCTATTGTTTGTATCCATTTTATTTACTTTTGTCGTTTGTTTTCAGGTGGATACAAAATATGTAGCAATAGGTTAATTCCATCTAACATACTTTATCCATTGTTTGTATCCTTCTTGTGTGTTTTATGTTGCTATGTGTACATATGTTACATTTTTTTTATTTCTTGTCGACATATGTTTATTACGATTATGTAGCTACATTTTCGAATTTTGTTTGCCTGCAGTGGTGTAGTAACATGTTCCATAATGTATACACGACATCACTGAAATGATTGTATACATATGTTGTAGGAAAAGGAAGGAGGTAGCCGGACATGGGCCACCTAGGCAATTATTCAACCTGATTGAAGTCCTGACCGAAGCTCAGAAGAAAGATGTCGAGGACTTTGGCTTTGGCGGTCTACTTCAGCTTAAGACGCACGCCTTTCTACATCAAATGGTTGACAGGTTGCTCAGCAAATACGATCCGTCAACCAAGATGTTTCTCTTTAACAGGCATCACCAATTTGTGTTAACTAAGGATGTTGTATACGATGCCTTTATTTTACCGTGTACGGACCAGGACGTGGAGGCAAGAACCGATCAGGCGTTGGCGCAGATGTGGCGTAAGAAGTTCAACATCAATGACAAAGATGAGTTGTCGTTAGAGGTTTTGAGGCAGGAGATGATGGGGCTGCAGGACGCTGGTCCCGATTTTAAGAAAATGTTTGTGTTTTTTGCAATGGGTACATTCTTAGCCCCCCACCCCCCCCCACCCCCCCCCCCCCCCCCCCCAGTCCACAATCGTGTGGACTTTCGCCTTGTTCAAGCAATAGAAGACGTAGATGGGATATCTGGGTTGGATTGGTGCTCTTTGGTGCTTCAAAGGCTGGACTTTGCAGTGGACTCATGGAGGACCCATGACACAAGAAATGTAGGGGGCTGCTTAATGTTCATGCAGATGACGTACTTCCATCGCCTAACCTGGAGGGGTACGCTGGAGAAAACCAGCCTCTCGTTGCTTCAACACTGGACGTACGAGAGGCTGAAAAAAAGAGTGGACGAGGAAATGCGCGCATACCAGCACCACCAAGGGTTTGGTGTGGGGTTTGGGACAGCGTCACATACCCAGTATCAAGGGTCCGGGTGAAATGTCTTTACTGTTGGTCCAGTGAACGTGAACAAGCATCGAGGAAACCACCAGCAAGATTTGTCACCTTGCCACTGCCTGATGGTGTCCCCACTGACGAGGAACTGCAGGCCTCTTACGAAGATGTAAGACTATTACGTTTCTAAATTCCCCCGTTTCTTCATTCATTTTTTAATGTCGGTGATTGAACCCCTTATGTTTGCGTTCTCTTAAATCAACCCCAGGTGCGTATTCGGAACTGGATGCGAGGCGGAACTTGTCAATAGTGTCAAATCTGCACAAGACCCTTTTGAAAGAAGGTGCTATTGGTGAAGGCGGTGGTATAGAGCAACAGTCAGGATCAGTTTCAAGCGTGGTTGGTGAGGGATCAAAAACGCAGGGCTCGTTCACATAAGCAATGGGCAGTCAGGGATTCGTTGTTGCGTAAGATGCGGTGGGGGCTAGGTTGGATGCAATAATAGACGTGGAAATGATCGCGGCTCCTTCATTCTCCCTGGGCCTCGATGATATTGGCATGCCCAGCCAACCTGCAACCCGCACAACCCGCAAGAAGACTGGCGGAGCAAAGTAGTGTGACTTGATATTAGGCAAGAGAATGAAGGTTACACGGTCATACTAACCCTACTAGAAAATTAGTCTTACTAATCTCATTACTAATTTATCATATGAATTAGGTTTAGATCTTATGCATGCAAATGAAAATAGCGGAAACGAGAGATTCAGACCCTTACATTCGGTCTAAATATGCTTAGGACGATCCTCCACGTAGCAACCAAAGTAGCTTGCCTCCTATACGATGCACCCAAGACTCGCCCTTAATTACCGAAAACGTACACGGACTAGGTGACGGAAATCGGTTCGCCTTAAAATCGTGTTCTAATCTAATTAGAACAACAATAAAAAAAATACTATAACTATTATAGTTTTATTATAATCTAATTATAATTTATTAGTAAATAAAATTATTTTACTAGAAAATACTTGAGAGGATTTTTTTTGTTTTCTTACACTAAGAAAATTTTACACCAAGTAAGAATGAAATGAAATATGAACAATTCATATTATAAGGGTGATGGAGAGGGGTGTCGTGTGATTGTGTATATAGGAAGGCAAAATAGGTGTTATTTTTACTAACCCATGCAATAGGTATGCATGCCTACTAATAGGTATGTAAGACTATCTTATAATAATCGTTATGTGTGTAAGGAATAATATCACTAATATTAATTCATAACACATGCACATACACGACACATTATTTTGTGAAATGGACCTTATTTTACAAATTTGTAATTTGTACAATTGTGTAATATGTGACACCTATGTGACATAATTCAATTGTATTAATTTAAAATATATTTATCATATAAATATTATTTCTAAATTAATTAAATCATATTTAACAAATTATTAAGTAATTCGTAATTATCGTCCCAATATATGGTTATTATAATAATCGTCGATACGATATACAACGTTTGTTATAACCACGATATACAAAATCAGTACATCATGGTACAATCGATAGTGCTCCCGTATCATGGAGTCACACCAGAATAGGTGACATAGGCGACCATCTTTTCCGAATTACACCCGGAAAAAAAAAAACCCAGGGTCTTCGGCTTGCCGTGCTGTGAGCGTGTTGATGAGCGTTGTTGCATCACCACCCTCTATAGGTTTCACTTTCAGCCTATGTACGAAATTGATGTGATCCCGTTTTGTGTGCCCTACAAATACATCACCCCCCGCTACAGCGGCTGCGACCTTGAACTGAAAGGAAGGGGCGACAAAAGCTTATGTCATTGCCCCTATAGCATTAGCCTCCGCATCACTAATGCGCCTCTCTAACCGATGGTATTGCTGTCACTGAATAGGTGTGAGTTCATGATTGTGTTCCACTATGTGTTGCAGTACCTCCCACTGCCCACCGTCGTTCACATGTGTACGCAAACTAGCTTTGTATTGGCATCAGGTAACTGCGGCATTCCTCTTCTTGTTATTGGCTACATGTGGTAGCCCAACCTCATCTACACGGCAACCATTTCCGTGGGCTCCTTCACAGGTGCACATAAAATACCTCTCAACTAGCGGGGTGTCGGGGCCATCAGCCCGCCGAGAAGTCCCTTTCCTGACACTGAACCCCAACGCCTGTAACTTTGTGAGTGCTTCATGTACGTCTCATATACATCTTCCCATGTTGCAACTTTTGTACCGACTAGCGTGCGTGAATAATCTGCGCACCGAAACAATAGACAGTCACATTTTCCACGTAAGTATAGACAAGCTACCGCATAGCTAACCACACATATTTGCAAACCCTATTTTGAATATGTGTGACAGATCACATGTATAATATAAATACCGACATTATCTGCATAGACTGTCTTACTGCACTTTGCCAGGGACACATATACTCTAAAACTAACAACATTTATCTGACATCTCAACTTATTCGAATAATGAAACTTCCAAATGATAACCTACACAACTGCATCCCCAGTGGGTTTAGTTACTTTGACAGGGACTCATATACTCTAAAACAAACAATAATTTACTGATATCTCAAATTATTTGAAGACTGTCGTACTGCACTTTGTCAGAGTACAAATGCTCCAAAAGTATCAAAATTTTTCAGACATGTCAACTTCATAAGAACAGCAAGAACAAAAACCTAGAATACACTAAGAGAAATTTTTTTGCTCATTCAAACATACAACATTAGGGGGGCTTCTAAGAAAGACAGAAACAAAATGGAGCAATATTTCCATGTTGATGACATTATCATTGAATCATATACCAATATAATGATGATATATATGAGAACTAATAAAAAACGAATAAACAACCCAAAAATAAACAATATCCATATTGATGAAAAAGTGAGAATAACCTTCCAAGTAACATTAAACAGAAATAAAGTTGTAGATTTCCCAACATTTGATAAACAATATCCATGTTGATAAAAAGTGACATTAACCTTTGATACTACCATTTTCTGCCGACATCTCTTGAATTGTATTGTCTCCATCACTCCGATGATCGATGATTTCGTTAGTAACCAAACCGACATTAACCACGTCCGTCATTCGCAAGATTAGTTATGTTATATGAGGATTATTTATGACTTACCTAGATCTTAGAAGGTTCGAATAACGTGCATGTTCTTCTGTTTATCGTCAATTATTTACGTAAAATTCTGGGGATTTATCACTATGTTTATGCAACAATGAGAGAGGGAGATGAGATGATGAAGACAAAGAGTGGAAAATTTGAAAAGGGAATGGCGGTATGATGCATGTTCTTATGTTATATGAAAGATAAGATAATGATGCATTAAATATTTGCCAATTATTAAAATTAAATAACCCACAAAGTACACAAAAGAAACATAAGGTATAGGGATACGTGGCACAAATCAAGTCCCCCATTAATGCTGACCCAGATCCGTTTACATATAATATGGTGCGTATTTGGTCCGTCGCAAGCTTGCGACGGGTAGTTCTGCCACAAATGAGAATTTGTGATAATTATGACTGTTTGAACAAAAATCTCTCATTTTTCTAACAAAAATTACGGCTAAAAACTGACCTTCACAAATTAAAAAACGGAAAATAATGCAACAATGGAGGAGAGACTCAAACTTTCATAGGAATGCTTGTTGAAGGAGCCCTAAGTCTTCCATTAAATTTGGAGGACGATAATGACAATGATGGTGTATTTCATCAATCTTTTACGGTGACGACGACTCATAAAGGTATGCATTCTTTAACTGATTTTGTTGTCATTATGTATGATTATTATTACTATTAATAATATGATTATGGAGATGAAATAATAAGTTGCCATAAAATATGAAGTATGATTATTGCTTGTTGTTGAAGTTTGTCATGGAATATGAAGTTTGATTTGGTGTATATAAGTAAATAAGTTTTATGAAAGTTTCTCTTTGATTTGAATATTGGTGAATTCATGCAAATATATTTGGTTATATGCTTGAATATACATCTATTTAAGGTTTATGTTGTTATATGTACTTTTATGTGACCATGTGAACAACAACGCGGCATATTATTTTACAGATGGACTACTTTTTATTGTATTGTTGAATTTGTTTCCTAATAAATATTCTCCATATGTACAAATTAAGTAAGCATTTAATGTTTACATCTTTTTTCATAATGTAACTCTGTTGTATATGACTATAAGAAACACATGTTGTATACCTTATAAATGTGTGTACTTGTTATCGTAATGTTATCATGTAAATAGATTATGGCGATTATGTAAACGTTGATGTTCGGTCATCTCGTTAATGTTTTCAGTTTTAGGTCTAATGTTGCCCTATAAACTTTTGTAGGTACAAACTTTTCGAACTTTCTTATTGGAATGAAAGCAAAAAAGTGAGAACTTATCTATGAGATGTACAAGAAACACTCGCAAGCTATTGGTGCATGGCCCATGGGTAACCCAAGCAGCTGCTAACTATGTGAAGAATGCTGCAATCACACGAAGTCTTAGCAAAGCCGACTTAGGGATGCAAGTAAATGATGAGGCCTAATAATTGAATGTTTTCATTCTTGCACAATATTGGCAACACAATAGATGAATATGTAAATAGTTAGCGTCATTGGTATATTTTCTTTGGCATTGTATTTAACAAGTAGTGTTTCTATTCTTACACAAATGTCACCATGTACAATTTGGGACCATAATTGATAAATATATAAACAATAGACATTATTAGTTTATTTCTTACGACAATGTATTTTACAAGTAATATTATCATCCTTGAACAATATATTGTCATTTACATTTTGTTAACATATTGGGTAAATACGTTAACATTTGACAATGTTGGTGTATCTCTCAAGATAGTGCATTTTACAAGTAATGTTATCGTTCTTGCATAAACTGTTGTCATATTGAAATTGTTAACATTGTGTTGAAACATGTAAACACATATGTCATTTTATATGTGACCTATTGTAAAAAGTGAATCATTTGGTAATATTGTATATGTTAAGCAATGTATTCATTATTGCACCATATCTTACCATATTTCAATTGGTAACATAATAGATAAACATGTAAACAAATTGTCATTCATGTTGTATTTCCTTTGGCAATGTATGTGCCAATTATGTTCACATTCTTGTAAAATATGTCTGATAGAATGAATATTAGTAAAGATAATGTAATTTTTTTACGTAATATTAGTTTCCATATTGTTTTGGTAATTAGCTTGTACTTAGCTGTTATTATTCTGTTGCCTAGTTTATAGTTATTAGCTTCCTCAATGGTTGACAATAAGACTTGGGTCTTGGTTCCACGTCCGTCGAATACTAATGTTATACGATCTATGCGGATTTTTCGTCATAAATTTCATTCTGATGGTTCTTTTGAAAGGTATAAAGCACGTCTTGTAGGTGACGGTAAAACCCAGCAAATTGGAATTGATTGTGGTGAGACTTCCAATCCGGTTGTCAAGCCCTCAACCATTCGCACCGTTTTGTCTATCGCGGTCTCCAACTCATGGGCCATTCACCAACTCGACGTAAAGAATGCATTTCTACATGGCTCTCTGAATGAAACAGATTATATGCATCAACCTACTGGTTATCGCGATCCCACTAGGCCTAATCATGTTTGTCTTTTGCAAAAGTCACTTTATGGTCTTAAACAAGCTCCGCGTGCTTGGTATAAACGGTTTGCCGACTCCGTGTCCCGCCTTGGTTTCTCTCACAGCAAAGTTGATCACTAACTGTTTATTCTTCGATAAGGTACCCATTTGGCTTATATTTTGTTATATGTTGATGACATAATTTTGACATGTTCTTCCGAACCTCTTCGTACGTCAATTATGGGTCATTTAAATGGAGAATTTGCTATGAAAGACCTTGGGTCACTTAGTTACTTCTTGGGGATATCAGTTAAGACCGTTCCCTGTGGACTATTTCTTTCTCAATCGAAATACGCCGAAGACATTATTGACAGGGCTGGTATGTCAGCATGTAAATCAGCCGCTACTCCCGTCGACACTAAGCGAAAGTTAAGTGCTTCTTCATCCACACCTTATGCTAATCTGACGCTCTATCGTAGTCTGGTCGGGGCTCTTCAATATCTTACATTTACTAGACCCGACATCTCATACGCGGTTCAGCAAGTGTGTCTTTTTATGCATAATCCGATGGACGATCATATGAACGCTTTAAAACGCATCATACGATATTTACGTGGCTCTCTTGAGCGCGGTATTTCGATTCGAAAATCCGCACCTTCTCATCTCACAGCCTATACCGACGCCGATTGGGGTGGGTGTCCTGACACGAGGCGGTCCACATCCGGCTACTGCGTTTTCCTTGGTGACAACTTGGTATCTTGGGCCTCTAAGCGACAACCCACATTATCTAAGTCTAGTGCCGAGGCGGAATATCGCGGGGTTGCAAATGTAGTGTCGGAGTCATGTTGGTTGAGAAACTTATTGGTCGAGTTACATGTCCCTATGGACAAGGCCACACTTGTCTATTGTGATAACGTGTCCGCCATTTATTTATCCGGTAATCCCATCCAACCTCAACGCACAAAGCACATCGAAATGGACATACATTTTGTGCTCGAAAAGGTAGAGCATGGTGAAGTTGGGGTTCGTCATATACCATCTCGCTATCAAATCGCGGATATTTTCACTAAAGGTTTGTCATTAATCCTATTTGAAGATTTTCGGGACAGTCTCAATGTTCGTTTGCCTCCCGTTTCGACTGTGGGGGAATGATAGAATATTAGTAAAGATAATGTTATTATTTTACGTAATATTAGTTTCCATATTGTTTTGGTAATTAGCTTGTACTTAGCTGTTAATATTCTGTTGCCTAGTTTATAGTTATTAACTTCCTTAATTATAGGCTAATCTAGGTGTATTTAACTCAGAAGATTAATGATATACAACCACCGATTAATCTCTTTCAATGTCACCATTCCAAAGCACGTTACATATTGGCTAACCAATAAGACAGTCATAGCTAATTTCTCGCTTATCCTATGTCTCCTGATTTCAATATTTAATTCTACAACAACTAGCTTCAACTTTTCATTCTTTATATTCAGATTCTTTATTTTTTCTAGCAAGTCGTTTTTCTCTAAATCCTTCCTTTTCGAGTTTTCGTTAATATATCAACTATTTGATGAAAAAAGCGACAACCATTGTGTTGTAAGTGTTGATCAATAAGAAAAAAATTACATAAGATATAATCTAATACAATTACAAAAATAAATTAACAAACAAGATATAAAGTCAAATAATTATAATGGCAAAAGAAAACATCCATAAAACATTTTACCTACCATTTCAGATTTATTTGAATATACAAATGAAAACAATTATCCTTAAAATGATCACATATTATATTTTGGAACATGTTTACCTAAGTTTTATTATGTGACCATTTGAAGAGTATAAGTCTTCATTTTTAGTGAACTAATATGTGATGGGGTCAATAGAATACACTCAGTTAAATATGGCCACAATAATTTAGGAAATGAAAATATATTTCAGTCTGTTACATGTTTATTTAATTGATTAATATGTTACCATCTCCCAAGGTTTGTAAGATTTATAAAATTAATTACAACATAGTTTAATATATAAGTGAACTTGACATGGTGACATTACCTTTTATTACTGAATCAAAATGGTCTACTTAAAAAATGGTAACAATCTTGGAATTTGATAAAAGAAAAATTAATAGTTTACCAAAACTAAAAATTGTAACAATCAAACTAAAATTGGTAACAATCACCAACGAATATTCAACAGAGTAATCAAAAGTGAATTTACCGAAATTAAAAAATAAAAATATTAAACTAAAAATGTAAACTATCAAACTAAAAATAATAACAATCATGAAATTTGTTAAATTTTTTGATAAAAACTAAACAAACACATCAATACGACATTTATATCGTACCAACCAAAATTTTGAGAGGTGAGAAGTTTTGTGGAGATTTGTTTTTTTTTTCTAAGGTTTGGGTTTGAATATGAAAGATGAATAAAGAGGGAATATGAAAGGTGAGAAGTTTGTATGATTTTGATAATATGAAACAAAAGCAAGTGTAATAACACAACAAATGAGGTCCATTCAAATTATATGCAGACCATATACAAATCAATTTTTATTCCATAGTGGTGATTCATACTTTGTATGCACAGTGTCACATACCATCTATTTGTCACCTAGTCTATTTTTAGGCAGTCTATTTAAAAAAATCATATTCTACCATATTCATATAATACGGTACTATTCGACCCATCGCAAGCTTGTGACGGGTAGCTCAGTCTTAAGCAAAACGAATTGATATTTCAATACTCATTTGTATACCATGGCTCAAAGCATCGTGGTCACCAAGTTCAGCAAAATCAAACCTGTGGATTAGTAGATTAATGTCCACGCCGCGGTGATCCGCAAATGGGAACATCCTGATTTATACGGCAAAAAAATTGCATTATTCGTTATAGATGTGATCATATATTATATTAAAGCAAACAGATTATGAAATGTACAATAATTTTAAATCTACTTTTTAGATTCCGCCTCATATAAGTTAAAAAAACCGAGAAAAAACAGGGTATTTCGAATAAAATTAAGAAACATACCCGTGCTTGTGCGTTCGCTGATTTAATAGAAGTTGCGTAAACCTTCGGGTTTTCTTTCAAAAAAAAAAAAAAAAAAAAAGAAACATACACTTACCGAAAGTGTATGAGTAGACAAAGTATGATTTTCTTATGACAATGTATGATTTTCACATTTAATACTTTACTAAATCCAAAAAATATGTAAGTTTTTGTTTATAATAATATTTTTCGTTACCACCGTGCAATGCACGGGTTCAAAGACTAGTATGATTTATTGGTCAACCAACACTAATTAAGGGAATTGTAACACTCTCATTTACCAAAGAGTCTTCGCAAGACCTTTCTCGATAAATAAGGGTGTTACCATCTCGGTTACCCGAGGTAAGTATATCAAATTAACAATAAAAAACGTTTACATTACATTAGATTACAGTGAAAAGCCAAACGTAAAAGAAAATACAACCAATGACATGATTTTAAAGACTACTGCACAAACTAGAAAAAACAACGGAAGCTAAGATGCTAGACTCGCTGATGCCTCTCCAGTCCCGCGAACAAGCAGATCAAAACATGCTAGATATCTGCTCACCATTCCTAAATGGATCACCGCAGGTGACACAACACAAAAGGGGTATATGCATTCAATTCAAAAACATAAAATAACAACAAAATGGCATATAACCCCAAACTCCAAAACCATAAGGCTCTCATCGCAAAGGATAATCAGGTTCTCATCGCAATAGATAACCACTACAAAAAAACGCTTAATTTGCGACGGAATATTTGCGACGGACAGGAATTCCGTCGCAAAAATATGTTTGGGACGGATTTTGGGACGGAAATTTATTTTGCGACGGACCAAAAATTCCAAGACCCGCGAAGTGAAAGTCAAATGGCGGAAAGGTTTGCGACAGAAAATTCGTCGCAAATATTGACTTTTGCGACGGAATTTCCGTCGCAAAACATTGACCAGACTTGACCAAAATTTGGTCAAGGGTCCAAGTTTGACCAGATTTGCGACGGAAATTCCGTCGCAAAAGTCAAGATTTGCGACGGAATTTCCATCGCAAATCTGGTCAAACTTTGACTTGGACCAGATTTGCGACGGAAATTCCGTCGCAAATGTCCGTCGCAAAAATTTTTTATACAGACCCGTGGGTCTCATTTTTCCCCAAATCAATTTAAAAAAACTAAAACCTAAAACCTAAATCGCGATTTTGCGACTCCCAATTGCAACCACCACCACCCCTAATTGCAACCACCACCACACCACCACCACCCCACCACGCCGGCCACCACCTCACCTGTAAAACCCCTCGCGAAAGCGGAAAAGTAAACACATAAAAGTACTAAAAATGCAGCGGAATTAAAACTTTTTAGAAGATGAAACAACATGCGAGAAGTCTTAAACTGAAACATGAACTGAAACTGAAAACCAAAATAGATAAGTAACAGTTCTAAGTACAGAAGTGAAAATATATACATCGCCTGGGATGGAACATCCCTACAGGCACAAAAGCGTAAACAGTAAAAGTCTAAGAGTCTAGCTAAGCGTAAACGGGTAAGTCATCTGATGAATGGATCATCACTCGCTAGCTCTCCTGTAACCCTGATCTCCAACCCTGCATGTACCTACATACATGAAAACATGTACGCCACAATCAGTGGGGAGTGACTAGAGTTCTCCTAGCCACCTTTTGTGACAACACGTAACATATAAAACAATACAGAATACTCCAACATATATCAACATGTGAAGCATAAACAACTCATCATCTGATCTCTTACCAACATGCGATTACCATGCACGGCTCTCAACTAACTTCATAAACAAATAGGAAGGAGAGCCGGTTTCCCTACTGGTTACCCAGTCGGGGGGTCTTTCAATCCAATTATTTATGAAACCGAACTAAGAGTCATCCAATGCCTTGGATGATTTAACCACAACTAAGTAACATCAACGACTCGACATGCATATCTGACACTGTACCAACATCTAGGCAAGCAGATAAACATCCATAACTCATCATGCATATCTGACACTGTACCATCATCTAGGCAAGCAGATACACATTCATAACACTAGCAACGGGTCCAGAGGTGAACTTAACACATATCCCATTACTACACTATGTCGGGTCCAGAGGTGAACTTAACACATATCCCAACATCTAATCAAGTAAAGGGTCCAGAGGTGAGCTTAACACATATCCCTAAACTTACAATCATGAAAAGGGTCCAGCGGTGAACTTAACACATATCCCTAATCATCCAAAAGCAAAGGGTCCAGAGGTGAACTTAACACATATCCCAATGCTACAAACATGTATTGGGTCCAGAGGTGAACTTAACACATATCCCAATACACAGTCATCGCACAACGGGTCCAGAGGTGAACTTAACACATATCCCGTGTACGACAACCGATCACGTGTCAGGTCCAGAGGTGAGCTTAACACATATCCTGACACGCCCAAGCAAAACACGTAATGGGTCCAGAGGTGAACTTAACACATATCCCATCACGCGACAGATAAACACGTAGTGGGTCCAGAGGTGAACTTAACACATATCCCACCACGCGACAACCATTAAACCACTGAACAACCGAAGATAGAAACTAACCTATAGTTCTAACTTCTTAAACCTCTAATCAACATTCAATTGAGTCCAGGAACTAAGGCGAGGGAGAGCCGGTTTCCCTTTCGGTTACCCGACCGGGGGGTCTCTATCCTTACTTCATTCCCGAACCCAATATAACGTTGCCCGTACACCGGGGACTTCAACTACATGCCACGGGTACACAAAACAAGTTTCAAACAAAACCGAACAACCGTTTGAAAGTTATGATTTAATTCCAAAAACTCAAAATGACTTACAGGGGTCCCCAGCCGGTCGGCAGGCAGCCGGTCGGCCGGCTGGTGATCCCTCAGCCTACACCTCTTTTCAAAACCGAGAAAACACCAAGAAGGACTCCCAGCCGGTCGGCAGGCAGCCGGTCGGCCGGCTGGGAACCCCATTCCCTAGCCTTTACTAAAATCGTATCCATCCCCATATGCACTCCCAGCCGGCTGGCAGGCGGCCGGTCTGCCGGCTGGGCTCCCTCCTATTCTATATTTATCGCAAAAACATAACACAAGGAAAGATGACTACCAGCCGGTCGGCAGGCAGCCGGTCGGCCGGCTGGCAGTCTCAAGGCCAAATTCTCAAAACTTTCGAAAATACAAGACGCGCTCTCAGCCGGTCGACCGGCGGCCGGTCGGTCGACCGGCTCAGAGAGCCTGATCACCAAAACGTGATTTTCCAGATTTCTCAAAACATCAATAAACAACACAAATCCTTATGAAACGCTACAAATGGTGTTTACCCAGCATTACCAATCATTCAATACTACTATCTATCAGCAAACAAATCCCATAACAATCCTCGAATGAATTATACATGTATCCGTCGCAAAATGATAAAAACTGAAAGTATACTTAAGGGCATTTGACAAGCAATTCAAGCATAAATTCTTCACATATACAACATCCTAAACATATTACTAAGTCCAATCAACAAAGAACTTGAGCAAAATCAGAAGAATAATCATCAAAATCATCAAGCATGCTAATATACACAAAAGGCCGAGTTATCTCATTATCGTCACCTCAAAAGCGATTAAGCTCCAAGATCCTCTTCAATAATGGAACTACCAACACCAAGATCCTCTAAGTCTTCTCCTACAACAAAGAAAACGGGTTTTTAGATGCTAAAACGGAAATTACACAAAACAGCCCCTTTTTGAAGTTGAACGAAAATGAAATTAAAAGAGACGGATGTCTTGGAAATCTCGCAAGGATTCCGAAAAGGTATAACTTGCCTTGATTCGACTTCGGGAAGACCTCGAAATGTTGAGTTGAAGCTTGAAGAAATGAGAGAAATGGAGGTTTTAGGGAAGCAGTAGAATGAGTTGTGAGGGAGGAGGGTATGTCGACATAAAGGGTTTTTGGGGGGGTTTAAGTAGTCCTTTTTCCGTTAAATGAAACGGGCCAAATATTGTGAACGGGTTTTTATGAATCGGTTTAAGACTTGCCAAGTTATTACGTCTTAAGGACTTAAGGTTCTTAAGACGGATCTTAACGGAATATTTAAAAACACTTTCTCAATAATTATTAAAATATTATTTTATTTCCGTAAAATAAATTAAAACCCTTAAAATATAATTCACGAAAATACGGGCTGTTACAATCACCCAATCTTCAAAAAGTTTCGTCCTCGAAACTCGAAGGCAGAAACAAGTACGAAAACAATTCTAACTTTCAAAATGAATCGTACGGGTCATGACACCCAAAACTTTATCCTTCAAAAGGTTTCAAGAAAGAAAAGATTTCAAGGCACAAGTCTTGTCAATGGATACTGGGATTCTCGTTACGTATTCAAGAGTCCGACGTTCCAAATCTGAGACAAGTCCCAAAATTAAATCAGTCAAAATTCAAAATTTAGGTCGATTCGGTGTTGATAAACACAGCACGGGTTATCAGACGTCTCCAATAACACGTTCTAGTGGCAATCAACGCTGAAGTCGGTCAAAATTGTAAAACGTTTTGCTCTTCAAAGTCAAGTTTTCTTAAAAATTAGCCATTGTTCTCGATTTCTTGGAAATGTAACATCGTAACAATGACCAAAAGTCACTTATAACGGAAGAGGAAATAGTTTCAAATTCTCAAAACGATTAAACTTTTCCTGAGAACAGCAATTTGAAGTTGACTAATAGCGAACAAATTTCAAAAACGGGTGTTCGAGAACGAGGAAACAGTCGAAGAGATTGTTTCAACACGACGGATTAGAAGTTTCAAGCCTCGCGGCTGTCAGAACATAAAAAGGAGGGTCGAAGGAACGAAACAACCAAGTTGAAGGTTAAAGAAGACGGTAACCTTTGCCAAACATGGGTAGGCTGTCCACTCAATCCATGGTCAGAACATCGTTACAACAATTTCCAGTATATCTCAAAAGGCGATTTCAGTAACCTCGATGTTCACAATGGTTTCACGGTCCCTCTTAACTCTATCTCATCCTCAAACAAGGCATTCCTCAATAAGAAGTCTTCCAAAACGCTGAACCGGAACTCTACTACCATAACAACAAACTTCAAAACCCCAGATGCGGTACTCATTATCCTATACCTTAAATTTTGACAGTTCGATTCAAGCAACCTATTCTACAAGGTTCGATATCTTAAATTCCCAAATTTCATTATCACAATGAACATTCAATACAAGACCTTACAAAGGTAACAACTTCTAAATCCTCTGATTTCAACCATTTCCCAACAATATACATCTCAAGAAAGTTCTAAAGAAGTAACAACTTTCACTCTTATAGGTTCCATAAGACCTAGACATTCACATTCCGAGGTTCCTCAATTGATATTTATGAACACCTATAAGCTTCAAATTTCTACTCTACGATTACCTCAAACATCAACGGTTACCTGTCATTACATCAATAGGCAAATGCCGAGGTTCCATAAGTAACTCAAGGTCAACACTCAGTCAGCTCTATAAGTCCACTTGTAAATGTCTCAATATTCTCACACCGTTACCAATAACTCTCGCTCCTCAAGTCTGGTCCTTTTTGCATTACAAGGATTCCTCAGGATTAAGTAGCACTAACTTACCTCATTCAACCAATTAACCCCATCATCATTATTCAAGGTACATTCCTCTAAATTCACCTAGAACTCCAAGCATTCTATCCAAATCCTCAAATGGTACTTCAACTCTACAAATACCACTTACACACCGACCCATCCTACAAGGAACTCTCAAGACGGTACACTATCCAACATTGCCCGAACATAATTCTCACCAACTCTCTCAACTAAATCCTGACAACGCAGAACCAAGCATTTTTCAGGGCATGCATCACTACTCCAAAAACAAACCAATCTCGCCACCATTCTATAAGAGAGGGAACAAGGCTCACAGAAGAGAAGATCGGATGAGCTACGAACTTTAGGGGAAAACATGATACAAACCTTGAGAGGGTCATAGGAAAACAACTCGAGGGACAACTAGATGACAAGGTAAGAAACTTTAGGCTATAGACTCCAATAAAATTGAAGTCATGATCATAAGGAGGAGCAAAGGAGAGGAAGGGAGAGAAGTGATATGAAAGAAACGATTACGGAAATCTCCCAAGGTGCGGGTCTCTCACTATTCTAACAGGGCTCTCACTCCTTACTTTCCAAATCAAGTCATTCAATCATCGATTTTCATGAACAATATCTCCAATGATTTATATACCCTTATCTTTCAACTCTAAACGGTATCATCCTTACAACTACCTATTCCCAAAATTTTGAGATGTCTCACCTCTGCTAGTCCCTCAAATGACAATTCAATAACACTTTTAGGTCATCACCCTTATATGCTATATCCACTTTACTTACCTCACTGTCCACAAGTTAACAATTTTTAAACCATCAAGTTTTTCCGGACTTACATCTCTCAATGAATTAATTTATTTCGTTCACAAACTGGCGGTGCACCCTCAAGTTTCTCTTAAGTTTTTCATTAAACAAACGTTAAGATTCGATAGGCAGCCTAGGGTAAAGTAGTGATTCACTTCTTCTAAGCTTAAGTCAATAACTCTTCAAGTACTCAACCATTGTAGCCAATGATTCGCGTTCCTCAACAACGGACCTTTCTCAACTCAATCACTCACCTAAGTCAATTGATACCAACTCACTTTACTCATCTATTCTTTTTCATTAGCATCTTAAGCCTATTCTTCTAGGTCGCCCTATTTCCTCAATTATCTTATCTAACTCCTTAACAGTACTCTACAATCCACAAACTTTCACGATCTAAGCATGGTTCTCAAGGTTAGGTTCCACCGAATACTAAGTATACAACTCACCTTCGAGTAAGTATCCTATCACTCACTTTCACTCTCCCAATTGGGTAGACAACTAGACCCTTAGATCACCAAAACACGTCTCTCGATACCTCTTAAGTTATTCCTCAAATAACAATGTTTCTCGTAACACAGCTTACGGTTAACCTAAGACTAGTTCCTCCAAATCCAATAAAAGGGAAGATTACCTAGAGGGCACCTTAAGAAAGCAAGCCACAAGGTTAAGCTGAAAAGATATGAAGATCCGTTCAAGTGAGATAGACAAATATTCTAAAAGAAGGATGTGCATTCGGAGTTATCAAAGAAGTTGATGCACAAAGAAAGAGGAGTATCTTCAAGGTTCAGAAACATTCTCCAACAGTAGCACGAATCTTCTATCCTTGGTAGAAACTCCGGTCTCCATCGCCAAATGGATAAGTCCACGGTTCGTCGATTGAAAGGCATAAGAGTAAAATTAACGACAATCAACAAACACGTTAGAACCTAATAAAAGCAATCACAAAACAGGCTACAATATAAGTCCTTAAATCTACCCCATCTCTCATTCATTATTTGTTTATTTGGTCAAGTTAAGGTTGGGGGTCACATGAGTGCGTCGGGAGCAATAATGCTCTGATACCAACTGTAAAACCCCTCGCGAAAGCGGAAAAGTAAACACATAAAAGTACTAAAAATGCAGCGGAATTAAAACTTTTTAGAAGATGAAACAACATGCGAGAAGTCTTAAACTGAAACATGAACTGAAACTGAAAACCAAAATAGATAAGTAACAGTTCTAAGTACAGAAGTGAAAATATATACATCGCCTGGGATGGAACATCCCTACAGGCACAAAAGCGTAAACAGTAAAAGTCTAAGAGTCTAGCTAAGCGTAAACGGGTAAGTCATCTGATGAATGGATCATCACTCGCTAGCTCTCCTGTAACCCTGATCTCCAACCCTGCATGTACCTACATACATGAAAACATGTACGCCACAATCAGTGGGGAGTGACTAGAGTTCTCCTAGCCACCTTTTGTGACAACACGTAACATATAAAACAATACAGAATACTCCAACATATATCAACATGTGAAGCATAAACAACTCATCATCTGATCTCTTACCAACATGCGATTACCATGCACGGCTCTCAACTAACTTCATAAACAAATAGGAAGGAGAGCCGGTTTCCCTACTGGTTACCCAGTCGGGGGGTCTTTCAATCCAATTATTTATGAAACCGAACTAAGAGTCATCCAATGCCTTGGATGATTTAACCACAACTAAGTAACATCAACGACTCGACATGCATATCTGACATTGTACCAACATCTAGGCAAGCAGATAAACATCCATAACTCATCATGCATATCTGACACTGTACCATCATCTAGGCAAGCAGATACACATTCATAACACTAGCAACGGGTCCAGAGGTGAACTTAACACATATCCCATTACTACACTATGTCGGGTCCAGAGGTGAACTTAACACATATCCCAACATCTAATCAAGTAAAGGGTCCAGAGGTGAGCTTAACACATATCCCTAAACTTACAATCATGAAAAGGGTCCAGCGGTGAACTTAACACATATCCCTAATCATCCAAAAGCAAAGGGTCCAGAGGTGAACTTAACACATATCCCAATGCTACAAACATGTATTGGGTCCAGAGGTGAACTTAACACATATCCCAATACACAGTCATCGCACAACGGGTCCAGAGGTGAACTTAACACATATCCCGTGTACGACAACCGATCACGTGTCAGGTCCAGAGGTGAGCTTAACACATATCCTGACACGCCCAAGCAAAACACGTAATGGGTCCAGAGGTGAACTTAACACATATCCCATCACGCGACAGATAAACACGTAGTGGGTCCAGAGGTGAACTTAACACATATCCCACCACGCGACAACCATTAAACCACTGAACAACCGAAGATAGAAACTAACCTATAGTTCTAACTTCTTAAACCTCTAATCAACATTCAATTGAGTCCAGGAACTAAGGCGAGGGAGAGCCGGTTTCCCTTTCGGTTACCCGACCGGGGGGTCTCTATCCTTACTTCATTCCCGAACCCAATATAACGTTGCCCGTACACCGGGGACTTCAACTACATGCCACGGGTACACAAAACAAGTTTCAAACAAAACCGAACAACCGTTTGAAAGTTATGATTTAATTCCAAAAACTCAAAATGACTTACAGGGGTCCCCAGCCGGTCGGCAGGCAGCCGGTCGGCCGGCTGGTGATCCCTCAGCCTACACCTCTTTTCAAAACCGAGAAAACACCAAGAAGGACTCCCAGCCGGTCGGCAGGCAGCCAGTCGGCCGGCTGGGAACCCCATTCCCTAGCCTTTACTAAAATCGTATCCATCCCCATATGCACTCCCAGCCGGCTGGCAGGCGGCCGGTCTGCCGGCTGGGCTCCCTCCTATTCTATATTTATCGCAAAAACATAACACAAGGAAAGATGACTACCAGCCGGTCGGCAGGCAGCCGGTCGGCCGGCTGGCAGTCTCAAGGCCAAATTCTCAAAACTTTCGAAAATACAAGACGCGCTCTCAGCCGGTCGACCGGCGGCCGGTCGGTCGACCGGCTCAGAGAGCCTGATCACCAAAACGTGATTTTCCAGATTTCTCAAAACATCAATAAACAACACAAATCCTTATGAAACGCTACAAATGGTGTTTACCCAGCATTACCAATCATTCAATACTACTATCTATCAGCAAACAAATCCCATAACAATCCTCGAATGAATTATACATGTATCCGTCGCAAAATGATAAAAACTGAAAGTATACTTAAGGGCATTTGACAAGCAATTCAAGCATAAATTCTTCACATATACAACATCCTAAACATATTACTAAGTCCAATCAACAAAGAACTTGAGCAAAATCAGAAGAATAATCATCAAAATCATCAAGCATGCTAATATACACAAAAGGCCGAGTTATCTCATTATCGTCACCTCAAAAGCGATTAAGCTCCAAGATCCTCTTCAATAATGGAACTACCAACACCAAGATCCTCTAAGTCTTCTCCTACAACAAAGAAAACGGGTTTTTAGATGCTAAAACGGAAATTACACAAAACAGCCCCTTTTTGAAGTTGAACGAAAATGAAATTAAAAGAGACGGATGTCTTGGAAATCTCGCAAGGATTCCGAAAAGGTATAACTTGCCTTGATTCGACTTCGGGAAGACCTCGAAATGTTGAGTTGAAGCTTGAAGAAATGAGAGAAATGGAGGTTTTAGGGAAGCAGTAGAATGAGTTGTGAGGGAGGAGGGTATGTCGACATAAAGGGTTTTTGGGGGGGTTTAAGTAGTCCTTTTTCCGTTAAATGAAACGGGCCAAATATTGTGAACGGGTTTTTATGAATCGGTTTAAGACTTGCCAAGTTATTACGTCTTAAGGACTTAAGGTTCTTAAGACGGATCTTAACGGAATATTTAAAAACACTTTCTCAATAATTATTAAAATATTATTTTATTTCCGTAAAATAAATTAAAACCCTTAAAATATAATTCACGAAAATACGGGCTGTTACATCACCGCCGCACCCTTCCTCTTTCTCCTTCCTTCCTACTCCTTCCTCTCCTTCTCCTTTCTTCTCCCTGCCACCTCACCGCCGCCACCACCTCACCGCCGCCACCTTGCCGCCGCCACTTCCTTCTTCCTTCTCCATTTCTCTTTATGTATGTATACTAACTTTCGTTATTTATATACCGTCTTAATTAGTTATGTTTAATCCGTCGCAAAATTCCGTCGCAAATTCCGTATTATTGTTTTTTATTGTTATTAAGAATAGTTAGTTTAGTTTAATTGTTATTTGATTAGTTTAGTTAGTATTGTTAAGTGATTAGTAATATTAGGTTAGTAGCTAATTTCGTCCCAAATCCGTCGCATATTGTTGTTAAGATGTTTATGACGAATGATTTTTGATATAAAACTAGTTCTGTCCCCCGTGAAAATCACGGGCTTGTTATGGACATCATTTTTTTTTATTAAAAGTTATGTCTGGCGAGATAAGAGAAAGGATGCTTTTTGAGCTCGGGGACAAAAACGCATGAACACCATAAGGTGAAAGCGGGCGATATTGTAATATCAAAGGGACAAATGAGGGTTTTTAAAAATGAAAAAAATATAAAAGTTATTGCTATCTCTAATTTGCAGGTCACCCTTAAGAGAATACCACACTATGCAATGAGCTACGTAATATCAAAGAGACACTGGATTGGTTTGGACTCGTTTCTTCGCACAATTGTTTCTCTTTCAAACTCATCTACTTGCCTACTCTGATGCATGTTTATACAGAGTTTTTCATTTGCAAGCTCTATTCCATATTTCGCTATATTTTTTCCTTATTGCTACCTCATGGAAAGGAAAAAAAAGAAATGTTGTTTTGTACATACAACAACTACCAAATGAACTTTGGAGAAAATCAAAAACTCAAATATTCATATTATAACAAAAAAATATCGAAATATTCAAGAAAGACGGATACTTAGCTAGTGTTTCGACTATCTCACATCTATTTTATGATGTTGTCATGTGCTACGAATACTTTATAAATTGTACACGAATGAACCCTACAAATAAAAATACTATATGTCAGAAAACGCATGAAATTATATGTCAACAAAATCATAAAGTAGACAGGAAAAAAATAACAATAACTTTGAGCATTCTGTAATTCTCAATCGATTTTAATTTACAAAAGGAAAAGTGTGGAATTATTTATCATATGTCGAAAAGGTGCAACGTGGCTTGTAGTATCCCTTAACATGCATTTCTTTTTTTATAATATTGTATAGATAGATAGATTTCTTATATATATAAGGTTGACATGTGATAATATTTTTCGTATTTATGTTACCTTTTAGGACCTTAATTAATTTATTAACATGCTTTAGTACAAAAACAATCAACTAAAATGTCAATTTTAATTAAAAAATATGAAACTTGGATTAGAATTTGTAAAGATTAGATCATTAACTAATAAAGTATATATTATATGCATAATTAATTTAAGAATAATGATGATTTAATAATATTTATTGTACTAAATTTTAGTAAAATTTATGTATATGTAGAAGGGTAGTTTAGTAATTGGTTGTGAGGTGAGGTGGCATCATAACATGCTAGAAAATTGAAATACTTGACAATAAGGCACTCAACAATTTAGGGCTGAGCATAGGTCCAGAACCGGACCGGACCGGACCGAACCGGACCGAACCCGAAACCGAATTCTACTAAATTGGGGACCGAAGACCGAACCTATAAGGAGTCGGTCCTGGACCGGACCGGACCGGTAAAAACCGGACCAACCCGAGACCGGACCATTTGGACCGATATCCCATTTTATCAAATTTTCTTATTTAACAAACGATAAAAGTCTTGAATAAAAACGCATACTCTAATTTGTATTACTTTCCACATCACGCAGAAGAACGCATAAGTAATAACTAGCCAAAATAACACATTAAACAACTTTAGAATTCAGAAGCCAAGAGTTCAATAATCACAATTTTGACTCAATTCGGTCCTATCGGTCTGGACCGAAAATTTTCGGTTTTGGACCGGACCGGACCGAAACCCGAAGAACATAAATTGTTGGACCTAGGACCGGACCGAAACTCAACCGGTCCGGGTTCGGTCTGGACCGAACGGTCCGGTTCGGTCCATTTTTCCGGTCTGGACCGAATTTTGCTCACCCCTACTCAACATGCCTTTTAATATTATATATAGATTTGCATTGTTGTTGATTGTTAGTGTTGTTGATTTGTTTAGAATATTCTTGAATAGTACTCATTCAATAATTACACATTAGGTGTAATTGTTGAATAGTCCCCGTTTTGGGACTGTCTTTGAATCTTTCATGTCATTTAGATAGTAAACACTCTTATATTTTCTTGATTGTAATGAAACAAAAATTGGGCAACACTTCCTTATTGTTCTCCAAATACATTCTATATAATGTATTTAGAGAACAATAGGGAAGTGCTGCCCAATTTTTGTCTCATTACAATCAAGAAAATATAAGAGTGTTTACTAATGGTATGAAAGATTCAAAAAAGGGTTTAGGTTGGAGAGATAAGGACCCCAGACCAATATATCAAATTGTTTTTTTTTTGCAGGTTGGTGTTGGTGTTGGTGTTGTTGGTGTTGGTGTTGGCGTTGGTAGTTGTTGTTGTTGTTGTTGTTGTTTTTGTTGTTGTTGTTGTTGTTGTTGTTGTTGTTGTTGTTGTTGTTAGTTGATGTTGTTAATTAGTTGTTAATTAGCTAGATAGTTGTTAACTAGTTGATGTTGTTATATATGTAGTTGTTGTTATTTAGTTGTTGTTGTTAATTAGTTGTTGTTATTGTTTGTTAACATATGTAGATTTACTATGAAGAGATTAGAAAGAAAATGGATGTATGAAAGGTTGGATTCTAGGAAAAAAATTCAGCATTATTTTGTAGTGAACCCACCCCAGTCGGTGGTAGATCGTAACCATGCCACCAAAATTCTCGCTCATCGCAACAAGCGAACCCAAGTCATTACTGTGCAAATTCCCCTTGCGGCGAGAGTCACAAGGGGCGAACAAGGAAGTGAGGCCATCTCCCGACATGGCTCACTATATTAATCTCAACACAATATACAATACCAAAGACATGCATACAGCCATACACTGAGTAGGGAAACCTACTTCGAACATATCCGCAACACAACAACCACAACTTCGACGCATCTCAAAGAAACATATCAATATTATCACAAATCACAATATTTAATCACTATACCATTAAAACCAACCAAAACATTATCCAAGGTTTGCGAACTTACCGCAACGTAGGTGTACGTCAAATAAAAAAAGGCATGACTCGATATGACTACCCTTCATCTACGCTTATCCTGATATGTCGTCGCACGACGTGTTGGGAAATGTGTCCTCAACAATAGTGCGATCACATAATTAAATCTCATGACGAGAATGCGCAAGGGATGATACAAAATTATATAGTCAACTGACCAACATTAATCGGTAATGATTGGCTAACTAGAGTTTGACATTACTGTCATAGCCGGTGATGGTCAGTTGATCCCTTTAGGTCACACCTATAGAACAATTCCCTTAATTGATAAAATAATCAAATGTATATTGATACGAGTTGATCAGATTTCTTAAACTCGTATATCGAGAAATCAGAGGTTAAATCTTAATGTAAGATTTATGTTTGAAATTGAAATGTGTCAATTATCAAACATTAAACGATATTTATGAAATATCGAAATTAGAATGAATCGGGTTGATTATTATTACAAGTGTTGTAAATCGTATTGACGATTATTGAAATAACCATTTTATATATTAGTAATTATGAATTACTAGTCAAATTGATAAATATGATTTATTTAATTTATAAATAATATTTATTTGATAAAAATGCATTTTAAATTAAAACAATTGTTTTATAATTGTGACATAATGTATGTCACACATATACAATTGTACAAAATGACATTTATAAAATGGATGACCATTTTATCATATAGGGCACCGGTTTTGGGAAGGTTGTTGTGTGTGTGTTTTGTGTATTAAGTGCACTAGGAGACACTATCATTAAGTAAGCCTTGAAACCATTATCTTGTGCCTCCCCATGTGTGTTGGTAAGACCAAAAGCATCCTTTGATGCTTCCTAAGTGAGGCTCACGGCTCACTCACCTACAACCATCAAAAGTGTGAAATGTTCACTATTCTTATTCATTCTAACCCTTAGCTAAGTTTTCTAGTGTGAGAAAACCATAAATAAAACCTCTAATATTATTTCATAATATATTAATATAATAGGATTATATTAACAATACTACAATTGTTATAGTATTCTCATATTATTTATTCTAATAAGAGATTAGAATATAGTTTAAGCAAAACCGTTTTAAACACCTAGCTCGTGTAAATCTCGGTTTAAGGGGTTGTTTTGGGTGCATCACAAACGAGGTAATCTACCTTGATTACTAGGTTTGGAGGATCATCCTAGCACCGGTTCCGTCGGATTGTAAGCATTCGACATCTTATTTCCGCATATTTATTTAGCATGCATAAGATCTTGAAACCCTAATTAAACGAGTTAATTAGAATATGATAATTAGTAAGACTAATTATTTGGGGCGTGTAAAACATGATCCCTTCACGACGAAGTCCCAATGGTGGTGAGGGGTGAAGGAGAGGAAGAGAAGCCCATTACGTTTTTTCAGAAAGAGAGAAAAGAAGTTTTTAAGATAAGGAGAAAGAAATGGTTTAATTGGAGTCTCGACTTCAAAGTCTATCACGCTGGCCGTACAGGTACTCGTTCGGGTATGTAACATCCCATATTTTCGTGATTTATATTTTAAAGGCTTTTAATTATTTTAAGTAATAAAATAATATTTTGGGTAATTTATTGAAAGGTATTTTAATAAATAGTAAGATCCGTCTTAAGAACCTTAAGTCCTTAAGACGAATACAAACTTGATAAATTTAACTTCACAACTTAAAAACCCGTTCAAGTATCCTAACCCGTTTCGTTTAACACGGGAAGGACAATCCTCAAGCCCCTTTAAGATCCTTGTGTCGACATACCTTCATCTTCAAAACACAATACACTGTAAAACTCCATTTTCATAAACCTCCATAAAAACTCTCCTTCTTCTCCAATTTTCTCCATCATCCGTCTACCGAATTAAGGTAATAATAACATTTTCGGAATCCTCATTTAATTTGCAAGCCATCTATCACTTTCGTTTTGCATTTCCTCTACTTCGAAATTTGGGTTGTTTTGCCTAAATTCCGTTTTTGGTCCGTTAATCTCGTTTCTCGTGCTTGTAGGCGTGGGCTTGGACGACCCGGAAGTAGATAGCTTCATCCTTGAGGAAGATCTTTGAGCCGGATTGCTTTTGAGGTGACGATAATGAGAAACTCGGCCTTTTTTTTAAAATAGCAAGTTTTGATGTTGTTCTTGTTATTGTTCCTGATTTTGTTTAAGATTAATGTTCAATGGACTTAGTAACATGTTAGGAATGTGATTGTTTGATGAATTCATGCCTTGTTGTTGTCTCACATGTTCTTAAGCTATTTTCAGAAATTTCATGTTTTGCGACGGATACAAATTATAATCATTTCGAGGATTGTTATGGGTTGTTTGCTGTTAGATAAGTGCTATTGTATGATGTGTAATAGTGGGTAAACCCGTGTTGATGCGAATTGTGAAGTTTGCCATCTAATTGTTGAAGAATTTCAATCACTGTAAAACGCGATTTTTCGTATCAGGCTCTCTGAGCCGGTCGACCGACCGGCCGCCGGTCGACCGGTTGGGGGTGTCATTTGTGGTTTTTGCGAGCCCTGACCTTAGTAGTATTAGCGTGCCCAGCCGGCAGACCGGCCGCCTGCCAGCCGGCTGGGAGTGCTTTGTAGTGTGTTGCGTAGTATTTTTGAGAACCTATATTGGGTTCCCAGCCGGCCGACCGGCCGCCTGCCAGCCGGCTGGGAGTCCTTGGTTGTTGCTTTGGTTTTTAAGAAGGAAGGCTGAGAGGGATCACCAGCCGGCCGACCGGCCGCCTGCCGACCGGCTGGGGACCCCAGTAGCATGTTTTCGTTTTGTAAATCGTTCTTAACTTTTAATCGGTTGATCGGTTTTGATTGAAACTCGTTCCTTGTATCTTTGATATGTATTTGAGGTCCCCGGAGGACGGGCGACACTATATTGGGTTCGGGAATGGAGTGAGGATAGAGACCCCCCGGTCGGGTAACTGAAAGGGAAACCGGCTCTCCCTCGTCTTAGTTCCCGGGATCAATTAAGTGTTGTTTAGTGGTTTAAGAAGTTAGAACTATAGGATAGTTTCTATCTTTGGATGTTAATGGTTAAGTTGGATGTCGCGTGATGGGATATGTTTTAAGCTCACCTCTGGACCCATTACGTGTTTTGTATGTCGCGTGACGGGATATGTGTTAAGCTCACCTCTAGACCCGTTACGTGTTTTGCTTGTGGCGTGTCAGGATAAGTGTTAAGCTAACCTCTGGACCTGACACGTGATCGGTTATTGTATACTGGGATATGTGTTAAGCTCACCTCTGGACCCAGTGTGCGATAGCTGTGTATTGGGATATGTGTTAAGCTCACCTCTGGACCCAATACTTGTTTGTAGCATTGAGATATGTGTTAAGCTCACCTCTGGACCCTTTGCTTATGGATGTATGTTGGGATATGTGTTAAGCTCACCTCTGGACCCGACATTTGTTTGTAGTGGGATATGTGTTAAGCTCACCTCTGGACCCATTACTGAATTGTGATTAGGGATATGTGTTAAGCTCACCTCTGGACCCTTCTCTTGAATTGTATGTATAGGGATATGTGTTAAGTTCACCTCTGGACCCTTTACTTGATTTGCATGTTGGGATATGTGTTAAGTTCACCTCTGGACCCGACATAGTTTGGTAGTGGGATATGTGTTAAGTTCACTTCTGGACCCATTGCTAGTGTTTATTGAGGTTATATCTGCTTGCCTAGAGTTTGGCACAGTGTCAGATATGCATGATGAAGTTGATGATTATATTGCTTGAGTTATAGTTTGTCCATCCAAGGCATTGGATGACTCTATGATCGGTTTCATAAATAGTTGGATTGAAAGACCCCCCGACTGGGTAACCAGTAGGGAAACCGGCTCTCCTTCCTAACGGTTTATGAAGTTGGTTGAGAGCCGTGCATTAGTATTGCATGATAGTATGAGAACAGTGTTGGGGCTGGTGTCCTTGACAATTAAGTACAATGACTTATTAAATCTCTTTAAGGATCACAAGGGCATACTTTTGTATTATTACCAGTTGATCCACGTTTATCAATAACGGTTGGCTTGCTAGATAAGTTTGACGTTATTGTCATACGGATGGCGGTGATCAACTGGTCCCTATACGTCACACCTATAGGACACGTTTGAGAGATGTGAAGGTATGAAAATACAGTCACATTTATGCCGGATATGACTAAACAGTTAGTCAGAGGTGTTGACTAATAAATTAGTCAATAAGATGTTGAGATTATTATTTAATACGGATTAAATAATTTTAGCTAATACGGATTACAAGATTAATTCGTAAATTAAATATAAACGGTTATATTTAATTAAATATAGTATTCGCGTATTAATATAAACAGTTATATTAATTTGGGTAATTATACAATATCGTATTTTGTCAGACCATTATTAATATATCGACTGTATTAATATCTGATAACATGTTACGATTTATAAATAAAACCCGCGAACAACTTAAAGCTAAACGGGTCAAATCACGCATAGGTATAAGGTAAGAGTGGAAAAAGCCCACTCCTACCCTACCCGTTCGGCCGACCATGTGGTACTACATAAGGAGAGTTTTTCTCCTTATGTCAGTGACTGGTTGAATGACAATCTCAAGAATTAGGGTTTTGAGAACATCTTTTTCCCAAAACTCAGATCTCACATCTAAAACCTCACAAAAGCTCTCCCCATATTGCAAGGCAATTGGAGAGTATTTTCTAGCACACGCGGCATCATCTCAATCAAGTCTTGGGTGCAAGTTATAGGAGGGAATTTGCATTAATTCCTGTTCTTAGGCCATAAGCACAAAGGACCAAAGGTTGAATTCTTTTTCTTATCCTTTTTAATCTTATGACTATAAACACAACTGTATTTTTCATTATAATCCTGCAAGTTTAGGGTGAATACATGCTTTATTCCCCACAAGTGGTATCAGAGCCAGGCCATGAAAATTTTACTTTTGTGTTTAAGTTTATTTAAAAGTTTTTAAAAAAAAAAAAAAAAAAAATCTCGTTTCTGCCGCCGTGTCGGTCGGTCGACCGCCCCTGTGTGAGTTTTCTGTTTTTTTTTTAAAAACAGTTTCCTTTGTGAGAAATCGTGTTCAGAAACTCGGTTTCGTGTTTTGTGGTCGGTCGACCTGTTTTTCGGGTCGGTCGACCATTCTGCTTTAAAAAAAAAAAAAATTTTTTTTTTCGTCAGGTGGTCGGTCGACCTGTTTTTCCGGTCGGTAGACCACCCCTGTAACAGACTCGTTTTTTTTTATTTCCGAAAATAACATGTTTTATTTTCACATGGCCTTTAGTAATATACTATATACGGAAATAGTATATTATTAATTTTGTGAAACGGTTCACCCTCGTTTGATACATATTGTTTTAAAACAGTTTAAAATAATGGATTATATGCTTATTAAAATTTAAGTGGTTAAAACGGTATAATCACATAATTTTAATCCTAAAAGGTGGTTTGGTAAAAATTTGTTAATCATAATAACAGTATTATGTCATGTATGATTTTTAATTTAGTTGATGCATTTTATTTATCGTCTTGTTGAATGCCTTGAATGCTTTCAATAACGTATTTAATTTTTGCAAACGGTTGTAACTTAGTGTGGCCTTAGAAGATTGTGTCACCGTAATGAAGGGACACGATCTTGCTTGTAATTTTGAGATCTTGAATCTCCGTTTTGGGTTTTTGCCATGTAATTACTTTTGTATTTAAATTAGAATGTATCTAGGACTACTTTTGTAATTTAAATTAGTAATTTTGTGAAGACCAAAGACAAGACGGAGGCCGGATGCTCACTCCCGCTGCAAGGACCAAGATGGAACATCAAGACAAGCTTCTAGGGTCCAACAGTGGATTCCAAGTTGTTTTATGTTTATTTTGGTAGGATAGGCCACACTAGGACTTTTATTTACGTTTATTGCATTTATCTTTACGCTTTCATCGATAATAGCTTGCATCATATTCCGCCTAAAAACCAAACCACCTATATCATGCCTGAAAACTGACTCATGTAGAGGTTACGCGTTAGTTTTCTGTGACAATACAGATGTCACATGTCAATTTAAAAGCCATCACTTTATTTAATTCATTCACGCAAATGCTAGTTTTTAGTTCACTTAAATATGGATAAATAAGAGTTGATGGGGTCTTCCTCGTATAACCAAAAATTGAGATTAGTCTTTATAAATCAGCCTCCCATGAATCCCTTCTTCGTCGGTAGGCATAATATGACCCCTTCTACGTCGGGTAAGTGGGAACAGATGATTTATTTTATCTCAACATCATGGTCACTCGATAATATTCCAGTGACTGAGATGGACTAATAGATAGATATACGGAAATCTATCGACCAAAAGTTCCAACGATTGGAATTAGCCAAACTGTGGGCTCATCAATATACGGAAATTGAGTCTTGGGATCGTTTATATAATTCTTGAGGGAGATCAATTATATAAATGCATGAGTCTACGAGTTTAAATTCAATTTAATATAGACTTAAATCACAACAATAAGTTGCTTATATGGTTTTGTTTTATCTTCTTTTCAGTGTAGAACACGTTCATTAAAACTGCTGTAAAACTAAAATGGCTGGTGAAGACCCAATGCCAAGTGCCAAGCTAGCACGTGAATCCTGGCTAAAAGCCTTCATGGACTCCATGAATCAGTCAACTAGACTGAGGAATGATGGGTCAAACTTCTCTGACTGGGAGGCAGCACTACGGAATGCTGCCATTGCTGACGGAAAGCTTAAGTTTTTAACTGAGCCCATTCCGGCACACCCAGGAACTGGAGCTAGAGCCAACGATGTTCGCGCTCATAGCGACTTCGTCATGGAAGCGGGTGCGATAAAGAACGTACTCATCTATGCAATGGAATCCAATTTGCAAAGACGCTTCATAACCCATGGTGCAAACAAGATTTTCACCACGCTCACTAACGAATTCTCCAAGGCTCCGAGAATCGTTTCTTATGAGCATACCTGTCGCTTCTTTGAGGCGAAACTCCAGAAGGGCCAAGCTGTTAGCCCACATATTCTCAACATGATTGAGAATATCGAGAAACTGGAGTCCCTAAACTGCAAGATCAGTGAGAACATCATCGTTGATCGCATGCTTCATTCGCTTCATGATGGGTTCGCCCTCTTTAGGGCCAACTACTACATGAACGACATGAAGAAGACTCCCCATGAGCTCCACTCCCTTCTCGTACAGACTGAGAAGGATCTAAAGTTGAGTGGGAGTCTAAAGCAGGATGTTCTCATGATCTCAAGTAGGGGAAAAGGTAAAGGGAAGGCTAAAGCTCAGGGCGACCTAGCGGTAGGTAGGCCCAGGTTCAAGAAACCAGGATTTGCTAAGAGTGGGCCTGGTGAGTCGAGTAACTCACAAGGCAAGACAAAGAGCAAGGATACAAGCATGGAATGTCACCATTGCCACAAGACTGGGCATTGGAGGCGCTCATGCCCCGTGTATCGCGAGGACATTAAGGCAGGCCGTGTTACTCCTGTTGGTATGTCTTCTTCTTCTTTTATTCACATGATTGAGATTAACCATGCAAGTTGCGGAACTTGGGTACTTGATACTGGTTGTGGTTCTCATCTATGTAATCATGTGCAGGGCCTCCGAAACCAAGAACCCCTAATCAAGGGTGAGGTGGACCTGCGTGTCGGGAATGGAGCACGTGTTGCTGCAGTCTCGAAGGGAACATACGTAATCCAGCTTCTAAGTGGATTCGAGTTATTTTTATATAATTGTTATTATGTTCCTAGTTTGTCCAAAAACATTATTTCAGTTTCTGCACTTGACAAACTCGGCTTTTCATTTGTAATAGAGAATAATAGCTGTATTTTCTCCTTACACAATATGATTTATGGCAAGGCAGTTTCCATGAATGGAAATTATGTTTTAGATCAAACCACCGAGATATTACATGTGAATAATAAAAGAATAAAGGTAGGTGACAAAGATCAAACTTACCTATGGCATTGTCGTATGGGACACATAAATGAGAAACGCGTAAAACAGCTCATACAGAATTGAGCTATTTCGCCCTTTGATTTCGAATCATATGGCACGTGTGAATCATGTCTCATCGGCAAAATGACTCGTATTTCCTTCAAAGGTGTTGGAATGCGCGCTGCCGACCTATTAGGACTCATACATACGGACGTATGTGGCCCTATGTCGATCAACGCACGAGAAGGCTATAGGTATTTCATCACTTTCACGGATGATTTGAGTAGATATGGCTATGTCTACTTGATGAAACATAAAAGTGAATCCTTTGACAAGTTCAAAGAATACCAGAATCGGGTACAGAACCAGCTGGGTAGAAAGATTAAAGCACTACGCTCGGATCGTGGTGGTGAGTATCTTTCACGCGAGTTTGATCAACACCTAAAAGACTGTGGGATCGTGCTACAGTTGACTCCACCTGGAACACCACAATTAAATGGTGTGTCCGAACGGAGAAATCGAACTTTACTTGATATGGTTCGATCCATGATGAGTCACACCGTTGTGCCTGATTCATTGTGGGGCTATGCTCTTTTGTCGGCCGCTCTAATACTTAACCGAAGTCCGTCTAAAGCTGTTGACAAGACTCCATTCGAGTTATGGAAGGGAACGGTCCCTAACTTGTCCTTTATTCGGGTTTGGGGCTGCGAGGCTTATGTCAAGTGGAGACACGAGGATAAGCTCGGCCCGCGATCGGTCAAGACATACTTTATAGGCTATCCAAAGGGAACGTTTGGTCATTACTTCTACTCGCCTACCGAACAACGTGTTTTTGTTGCGGCTAGTGCGACGTTCTTAGAGAAAGAATTTCTCGAGAACAAGTCGAGTAATAGAACCTTCGAGTTATCGGAGGTTCAAGAACCAACTACCGAGCAACCATTGGAGGAAACAGTACCTTCAACCGAGGCTGCGGTAGATATCCCTGAGGAACCTAGGAGGTCAGGAAGAGTCTCTATTCCACCGGACAGATACATTGGTATGGTCGAGGAACACGATACAGATGACGTCTTACTCCTGGAGGGTAATGAACCCACAACCTATAAAGGTGCCATGACCAGTTCTGACTCAAAGCTATGGCTAGAAGCCATGCAATCCGAGATGGACTCCATGTATGAGAACAACGTGTGGGATCTTGTGGACCTACCTGCAAAGGTACGTCCCCTTCAATGCAAATGGCTTTACAAGATAAAGCATGCCGTGGAAGGACAACAAGATATCCATAAGGCTAGACTAGTTGCTAAAGGTTTCACCCAAGTGCCAGGCTTGCACTACGATGAGATCTTTGCACCCGTAGTCATGCTACGTTCCATTCGGATTATCTTAGCGATCGCCGCATTTCATGACTATGAAATATGGCAAATGGACGTTAAAACCGCCTTCTTAAACGGTTATTTGGAGGAAGAGTTGTACATGGTACAACCCGAGGGTTTTATCGATCCAGCACATCCTAAGAAAGTTTGCAAGCTTAAGCGTTCCATCTATGGACTTAAGCAAGCATCGCGGAGTTGGAATCATCGCTTCGACCAAGTGATAAAAGAGAATGGGTTCATTCGATCAGTCGAGGAACCATGTCTCTATATCAAGTCGAGTGGGAGTAAGATTGTATTCCTAGTACTGTATGTCGATGACATACTCTTGATTGGGAATGACATACCTCTCTTATCTTCGGTTAAAGCATGGTTGAAAAACCATTTCCAGATGAAAGATCTGGGAGAGGCACAAAGAACTTTGGGCATCCGTATCTACAGGGATAGATCACGACGGATGTTGTCTCTCAGTCAGGAGTCTTATATAGATAAGATTCTAGAGAGATTCAGCATGACGAACTCCAAGAAGGGGTTCCTTCCTATGACTCCTGGGCTTCACTTGAGCAAGACTCAAGAAGCTAAGTCATTGGAAGAGAAAGAGCGCATGAGTCGGATTCCTTATGCTTCGGCAATAGGATCGATCATGTATGCCATGATATGCACACGTCCTGACGTTGCATATGCATTGAGTATGACAAGTCGATTCCAAGCTCATCCAGGTGAACAACACTGGATGGCCGTGAAAAACATTCTTAAGTACCTACGGAGGACTAAAGATTGGGGATTGACTTTTGGAGGCGATTCGACGCTCTGCGCCACGGGTTACGCAGATGCTAGCTTCCAAACGGATCGAGATGACTCGAAATCTCAGTCTGGATTCGTTTTTACTCTTAATGGCGCTGCTGTCAGCTGGAAAAGTTCTAAACAGAGTGTTACAGCAGATTCTACGACTGAGTCCGAGTACTATGCCGCCTCAGAAGCAGCTAAGGAAGCAATATGGATGCGTCAATTCTTACAAGGACTATCAGTAGTGCCTAGTTCGAATGACCCAATCACCGTTTATTGTGATAATAAAGGTGCCATCTTCCAAGCTAAGGAGCATAAGTCTAGCAACAAGGCTAGGCATGTACAACGGAAAGCTCATCTAATCAGAGATTACGTGGAGCAAAAGGAGATTTTCATTGATAAGATCGCTACGGATGACAACATAGCCGATCCTCTCACAAAAGCATTACCACGTGATAAGCATGAAGGGCACATTCATTCCATGGGAATTGGATGTGTTCCTAAGTTGTAGTACTCTTTTATGAATTCATGTAATAATTCATTTTCTCGTGTACTCTATTCAACCTTATTGTTATGATATAAAATGTTTTGTTTCTCATGTGGAATTGTACGCCAATTTTGAACACCACAAAGTGAACTGATTAACATTACATCGTTTTGGTCCTTGATTACCCACTTGAGCTGATAACTCAGGTAATCATTTTGTGACATTGGTTGATGGTGGGTTCAACGAGCCATAAGTCACGTGGATGACTGACCAATCACAAAGGCGAGTTATACGGATATCTCGTAGGACACCCCGTGACAACGTTATGGAGTCCTAAATGTTTTATAACATTGGGTGCCAGGTCGTGGATAGGACCTCCATAGTGTTCCTTAGAGTCGAGTCTTTTGACTTTCAACTGTTTCTTGAGATTAAGACAGATTTTGGGTAACTTTGGTTTCTTTCCCACGGTCACCGTAACAAGGGCCAAGAGGATTTTTTCTGGGTTATTTCATGCTGGGCGATATCGGCAGGATTCGAGTTGAGGGAAATATCCAAACCCTTATCAGGATTTTATCATTTCTCAGGGCCACTCGAGGAGTAGTAACTGAAATGCATGGCCATGCTCGAATACAGATTCGTTTTATCAGTTAAGTTACTCTCTAGTCGGGGAAACCACTCTTGATACAGATCGCTTGTGAGATACGACCTTTGCGAATGCGGATTTGCAAATTGTCTTACATTGAGTGGGAGAAATTTTAAAAGGATATGAGATTCGGTTATCGCACCTACACTTGTACGGACAAGCGGGAGTTTGTTGGAGATTGTGTCCTCCACATGTAGTGTGATAACGTCATTGCACATACCCTTGTACGGACAAGTGGGAGATTGTTGGGGCTGGTGTCCTTGACAATTAAGTACAATGACTTATTAAATCTCTTTAAGGATCACAAGGGCATACTTTTGTATTATTACCAGTTGATCCACGTTTATCAATAACGGTTGGCTTGCTAGATAAGTTTGACGTTATTGTCATACGGATGGCGGTGATCAACTGGTCCCTATACGTCACACCTATAGGACACGTTTGAGAGATGTGAAGGTATGAAAATACAGTCACATTTATGCCGGATATGACTAAACAGTTAGTCAGAGGTGTTGACTAATAAATTAGTCAATAAGATGTTGAGATTATTATTTAATACGGATTAAATAATTTTAGCTAATACGGATTACAAGATTAATTCGTAAATTAAATATAAACGGTTATATTTAATTAAATATAGTATTCGCGTATTAATATAAACAGTTATATTAATTTGGGTAATTATACAATATCGTATTTTGTCAGACCATTATTAATATATCGACTGTATTAATATCTGATAACATGTTACGATTTATAAATAAAACCCGCGAACAACTTAAAGCTAAACGGGTCGAATCACGCATAGGTATAAGGTAAGAGTGGAAAAAGCCCACTCCTACCCTACCCGTTCGGCCGACCATGTGGTACTACATAAGGAGAGTTTTTCTCCTTATGTCAGTGACTGGTTGAATGACAATCTCAAGAATTAGGATTTTGAGAACATCTTTTTCCCAAAACTCAGATCTCACATCTAAAACCTCACAAAAGCTCTCCCCATATTGCAAGGCAATTGGAGAGTATTTTCTAGCACACGCGGCATCATCTCAATCAAGTCTTGGGTGCAAGTTATAGGAGGGAATTTGCATTAATTCCTGTTCTTAGGCCATAAGCACAAAGGACCAAAGGTTGAATTCTTTTTCTTATCCTTTTTAATCTTATGACTATAAACACAACTGTATTTTTCATTATAATCCTGCAAGTTTAGGGTGAATACATGCTTTATTCCCCACAAACAGTTGATGAGATGTTTATGCTTCACATGTTTATATATGTTGGAGTATTCTGTATTGCTTTACTTGTTACGTGTTACAAAAGGTGGCTAGGAGAACTCTAGTCACTCCCCACTGATTGTGGCGTACATGTTTTCATGTATGTAGGTACATGCAGGTTGGATCGGGGTTCACTTGAGAGCTAGCGAGTGATGATCCTTTCATCATATGACTTACACGTTTATCGATTAGCTAGCTAGACTCTTAGTTTTGATACAGTTGACTTTTGGTGCCTGTAGGGATGTTCCATCCCAGGCTTTGTATTTTATTTTGATTTCCGTACTTAGAACTGTTATACTTATCTATTTTGTTTATATCAGTTTTCAGTTTCAGTTTCAGTTTTAATTCTCCTCGCATGTTGTTTATGTTAAAAATTTTAAATTCCACTGCATTTTTAGTACTTTTGTATGTTTATATTTCCGCTTTCGCGAGGGGTTTTACAGGGTACCTAACATACTCGACTGAGTACGTTATACTCGGTCGAGTACCCTTTATTCGGTCGAGTGTCCACTAACTCAACTACTCTGATATAAGTCACCTCTTATCCTAACCTTTCACCATGAACTCTTTATAGTCAAAGGTCGTTCAATAGGTCTTCAGTAGGACATGTATTATAGGAATTACCTGGTTTCAGCCCACGGCCAGAGATGGCTCAGCTGTTGAAGCAATAAGGAAACCGGTCAACTCAGTTAGGTTCGAGTCAGTTCAGGCCAAGCTAGTTTTAGCTTGCAGGAGTTTGGATCGGGACGAGTCGTTTAAGGCCAACAATTATCACATCATTTATGTTTAATGATCGGTGTATAACAATAAAAATCTGGGTCTGGTAAAGTTGGAGTCTTGAATACCGGGTCACGTTATGTTGGGGAAACATCTTGTAAACCCAGTGCGGGAGGAGTCCCACCCAATAACGATATTAGGATGGAATAGAAAAAATAGGCGTACGTAAGATTAAATAAAATGACACCACAATTTCTCACGTGGAAACCCTTCTCGACTAAGGGAAAAACCACAATTCTAGCGAATATTTTACAAAAATACATTTAAAACATAACATTTTAAAATACATAGTTTTTTTTTCGAAAAGCACCTAATATATACACGGTCTGTAGACATAGGCTCTGTTTGGTAAACAATATATTGGCCAAATTTCATCATATTTGAGAGATTTAGCATGTTTTACTTACAAATATGTTATTTAGGGTGTTTGGTTAATGGCATATTGAAATAGTATATTTGGGTCCAATATGCTATTTTACAATATGCTACTCCTACCAGCATATTGGATTAGCATATTAGAAAGAAAAAAATTGTCTTATTTACCCTCTTAATAAAATACTAACATTCATTTTATATATTTAATAAATAATTTTTTTTCACGTTCTTATATGTCATTTTACAAAGATTCTAGACAATCTGCTAATCAAAAATGCCAATTACCAAACGTCTCTAAAATAATTCTGCTAAATAAATCTGCTAGTCAAATCCGCTAAATCATTCTGCTTCTGCCAATATTAATCCGTTGTTTACCAAACAGGGTCATAGTACCTAAAGTTATTATTTTTGCCCAACAACACCTAACATTTTCTCTTTTTTGTGTAATAACACCAAAATCAGTTTTCCGTCAAAAAAAGTCAAGATTCCGTCTTGACTAACGGTAAAATGGATTGACGCTTCTTTCTTTTCCCCCTGGTGCATTTCATTACCCTCCTGAACATCTTTTTCTAAAACCAGTTTCCCCTTTTGCTAATTTCCCTCCAATTAAATCTTGATGTAACCTCCTCCTTAGTTATTTAATTCCTCCATTCTCAAATTACAACCCCAAATTGGACTTACTTTGTCATGTTTTCTCTTCTTCCCTCATCATATTTTCAACCCAATATGTCTTATTCAAGCTCATCCTCAAACTCAACAAAGTGGACGAGATGCAATTGTGGCATTTCAGTAGCTGAAAAAAACATCATGGACACATCAAAATCCGGACAGGAGATTCATGGCCTGCAAGTTTTACAATGCAGAGACGGGTTTGCGTTGTTTTTTCAAGTGGATTGATGAAGATGTGACTTATTGACGAAAAAAGTGTTATAAATGTCTTGTTGAATGAAAATAAGTCAATAAAGCTTTGTCAATTACTTTTACAATGCATCAATGGAAAAGAAAGAATGAAGAAATAAGGTCAAATCAATTTTACCATTAGTCAAGACGGAATCTTGACTTTTTTGACCTAAAATTGGTTTTGGTGTTATTAGACAAAAAAACAGAAAATGTTAGGTGTTGTTGGGCAAAAAAAACAACTTTAGGTACTATTTCTACAGATAGTGTAATTGTTAGTTGCTATCTGACAAAAAACTAAAATAAACGTTAAAACATCTTTAAAAATATACGAGGCATAAATTTTGGGTGTTACAACCAGCAAGTTATTTATACTGTACTAATTTCAAAACCTCCGACAAATCTTTGATTGTTCCAATTGAAACAATCACATAACCTATGTTGCATTGTATGTTCCATCCTCTACAATGTAATTCATTTACACATCTGCAATTGAACCATACACACGTTATTCAAACATTTAGTATTAGGAGTTTGGGGAAATTAATCCAACAGATTGATAGAGTCCGGTTATTTAGATCCGACAATCTGAGTCGGGTTAATTTTACCATGTTGAAAATGGGCCGAACAAATGACCCAACAGAAATCCCGGGAAACAATAAGGTACGAGCTTTTGAGATTAGGATTTGCTATACGTCGTCGACAAATTACTAATTATCGTCGACACTTTTACATAAACTACCAATTTTGCCCCCCTTCAACCCTTTTGACAATTAGCAAATTCGGACTAAAACTCATTAAAAAAAATTGTCGGTTTCGCACAAAAAATTAAATACGGTGTAGTGCCATTCGACCAACGGATTTCAACGATTTCAACGAGCGATTCGATCAACGGCATTTTTTTAACGAAAACAAAGTAATTTTAAAAATACGAATAAATCAATTATTAATTGAAAATAATTAAACATTTTAAAATAAAAATTATTTGTTTTCACGGTAACAAAGTAAGACGGAACGAAAAAAAAAAATAATAAAAAATTAATTAATTAAATCGGGACGAAAATATTTTCCGTCTGGACCTAGGTTCAGACAAAAAAAAATTTCGTCTGGGCCTAGGCTGGGACAAAAAAGATTTTCGTCTGAACCTAGGTCCAGACAAAAAAAAATTTCGTCCCAGCCTAGGCCCAGACGAAATTTTTTTTTGTTTGAACCTAGGTCCAGACGGAAATTATCTTCATCCCAAATTTTTATTTTTTTATTTTTTTTTTATTTTTTCGTTTTTTGCAAGAACACGAAACAAATCCGGGTAAAAACATAACTAAAACAAATTACATTAATAAAAATCCGACATTCAAACTACGATTCAATCCTAATTCCGTCAAAAAAATAATTTTAAAAATACAAATAAATCAATTATTAATTGAAAATATTTAAACATTTTAAAATAAAAATTATTTGTTTTTACGGTAACAAAGCAAGACGGAACGAGAAAAAAAAATAAATAAATAAATAAATTGGGACGAAAATATTTTCCGTCTGGACCTAGGTTCAGACAAAAAAAATTTTCGTCTGGGCCTAGGCTGGGACAAAAAAAAATTTCGTCTGAACCTAGGTCCAGACAAAAAAAAATTTTGTCCCAGCCTAGGCCCAGACGAAATTTTTTTTTGTCTGAACCTAGGTCTAGACGGAAATTATCTTCATCCCAAATTTTTATTTTTTAATTTTTTAAATTTTTTTTCGTTTTTTGCAAGAACACGAAACAAATCCGGGTAAAAACATAACTAAAACAAATTACATTAATAAAAATCCGACATTCAAACTACGATTCAATTCCGTCAAAAATTAAGGCATCTATCCTAATTCCGTTTCTAATCTATCAAAATAAGAACAAAACAAAAAAAAAAAAAAAAAAATTCAAAGAAGGAGATAGGAGGGGTAGTTTAGGAATGTCATTAAAAAGTGTCGATGATAATTAGTAATTTGTCGACGACTTATAATAAGTTGGTTGAGATTAAAGGTGGGCCTTGGTTAATTAATAGCCGAAAACTTCACCATTCACTTTGGGGCCAATGCTAGATGTTAGATGTTGAACATTCCAATAAGAAGATACGGAGAGTAGTCCATACCACTTGAACAACCACACTACCCTATATTTCCATTGGGTCAGCAAATCAGCATTACCTTTGGGCCCTTTAGCCACTTTTCTATTGGAATAAATTCGATTCTGTTTATTCCATGCTAATATGAATTTAAGTTCAATACAATTTATTTTAATTAATTAGTTTATGCCGCATTACGTAAAAATATCATTATAAAACTCGTTAAGCAATAATATTAGACAACAAATAGGTGCGGCAATTGCACGCTTATGCAAATATATACAAAAACAAACTTGGAAAATCAAATTATATGTGTAAATGTGTAATATACGGAGATAACGATAAAAAAAAGCCTAGTTATTTTGAAAACATGAAAACTTTAAAACGTCGTGATAAATTTTTCGAAATAATCAATAATATCTAGTAATTAACATTGTTAATGCAGGAATTAGTTTCGAAATTTTGTGTAACTAATATGATTAATTTTAAATAAACCCACAAAAATCTTAAATAGTGAGTCAATGACTTATCCAATTTTTAAAAAATGAATTATAATAAAGTAGATTGCATCATAGAGGAATCAGCCAAGCATGATTCATTACTAATGAGCTTAGAACCGACCATTTTAGTTATCAATTAATATTTCTGTATGAAGCATGAGTAGTGATGCAAGTAGCTGAGTTATGAATCATGGATTGCTGACTCTGACTCACGAATTATGAGCACACCTCTCCTCTAATTATTGACATGACTTTTATTTTATATTTTGAAGGGAACATGACTTTTATTTTAAAACTAATATATCTACCAATTATGAACGCATCTCATTGTCTAGGACTAGGAGCTACGTACTTCTCTTAATTTACTTTATTGTTTATTTTCAATATTCGTTCATAGCCAGCCATTAATGTATACCTTGCCGCCTTTGAAGTTTGAACCATCATTATTTCCTACCATCTTATTTCAAACCGTAAGACCATCCCCAAGCAGAAGGTCACCTTAATCGGGTCACCAACATATTAACCCTTAATCTCACCTTATTTACCTTGACCCACTTATACCCTCCTAAGCAGAAGGTCACGATCTAGGTCACTAACCCAATCATTTTTCCACTTTCTACATTTTCTACCCCACAAAACCTCTCTCTTACTCTTTTAACTATTATTATTAACTACTATCCTCCGTTTTTATATAATGTACCCATTTGTTGAATATATGAGTGTAGTATTTTAATAAAATGGGTACATTATATAAAAATGGAGGAAGTAAATATTAAAAATAAGTTTTATTTCTAAACCAATCGTGTAATGCCATGTGGAAGGTCACCAAATGGTGACCTCTTCTTGTTCAGGGTCACCAATTGACCCCGACTTATTCATGGTCGAGCTAATTATCGTCTAAAGTCGTGTTAATTAAGTAATTAAGGCGACCCAACAAGGTCGCGACCCGGTTGGCGACCTTGCTTGGGGATGGTCTAAGACCACCCCCATCCAAGGTTGTCTTAATTAGGTCACGATTTACTCTTAAACTCACCTTATTTATCTTGACCCACGTTTACACCCCCAACCAGAAAGTCGCGACCTAGGTCACCAACTCAATAATTTTCCACTTTCTAATATTTCCAATCATTTCTCAAATTCTTTACCCCACCAAAATCCACCTTTATTACCTATACAATTACAGTATTATTTACTAAACACAAAATATGTCCAACAAATAAAAACTTGCCACATGTTGGGTCACAAAAAACAAGTACAAGGTCACTCCATGACCTTATTTGAGAGAAGGTCATGCTAATTTTTAGATTAGAGTGTAATTAGAGTGACCCACCCCCCTCATGACCATGTTGGTGACCTTGGATGGGGGTGGTCTAATTAACCGTTTTAGGCGTAAAAGGAATTAAAATACATTTCAAATCATTAACTTATCACCTAAAAAATGGCAATAGTTTTATCTTTATTACCCCATTTCATAGTATTTGACCCGTCTTAAATACGACTTATTGTATTTCCTATTATCAATTATTTGTTATTATCAATTCGGTTATAATCTCCTCTAAAACGGAGATATTTTTTCTAACATTAAAATGAGTATTATTTTATTTGAATATATATATATATATATTATATAGGGTCGGGATCAGGGGGAACCACTAGTATAATGAGAACTGTGAGAACCTCTCACAACCGTTCGATCTGACACAATAAACTACTGAGATCATAACATATTTCCATCCATACCCTATGCGTAATCTCAATTAAACAAAACACTTTCTCACTCCTCAAAGTAAATACTCCGTATTAGTTTCTTGCTCCAATTTCTTTTTGTCCCATTTATCACTAAAAATGCTTCTACGATTTTAAGGACAATCTTCAATATTTTGGTACTTCCTTCTTCAATGCAGGTACAAATCGAACCATCTATAGATTCGAAAAGGTTTGTTTAATTCTCCATTAATTTCCCAGAAATTCGATTTTATTTATTTCGAATTTGTTGATTTGTCAACAAATTGCGGTTGGCGAATTGTTAGTTCGAGTTTATTTACATATAATTGGAGGTACATAATTTAAACTGTTGATGTATGTTTGTGAAATGAGAGTTTTTGTTTATGAAATTGGTAAATTTACAGCATAAAGTTTGTAAGTAGGATTGGGGAAAATTCAAAAATCACCTCAATTGGTTGTATCTTGAAATTGGGAATTCAATTTTGGGAATTAGGTAGTTTGGATTTGTCTGTAGAGTTCATTAATTTAATTAGAGACATGAGTGTTATTGAATTCTGTGTTTTTGGTAATGTGCCTAGAATGGGTGGATCGTTTCTATGTTTGGTAATCGGCTTCACTTGATACATTTAATGATAGAGGTTTAATTCGATGATAAGCCGTGATTAAGTATTCTTGGTGTCAAATTATGATTCATGGAGTGAACTATGGTTCTGCTTTAGCCGAAATTATATTCGCTACTGTCATTAATATACAGTTTATACACTAAATTGTATATTAGGCCACACAAATATAGTTAGATAAGTCGCTAATACTAGCATTAACTGATCCTCACTGGCCTAATATCATCATTATGGTCAATAAATCATGAAATTACTAAAGATCTAATTTTGTTGATTATTTTGTTTCTTAGTACAGTAGTAACATTGATATGGAAAGTATACACCAAAAACCTGTACCAACCTTTATAGTATTTGATATATAATTGTAGTTTAAACCATTTTTTCACATTATATAGTAAGCTTTGTTACGTTCGTTACGCATCATCCTATGATTTTACCCTTTCTCTTGCAGATATGGCTACCCGGTTATTGCTTATAGCTTCTTACCACTTTGTGATACGAAACACTTCTGCAATGGCATTACGGTCCTTAAAGTTCAGAAATTATCGTTAATGGCCATCTCTGTTCTGCCTTCACTTAGCAAGTGTCTTATCTTTTCCTTATCTTGGTGAAATTGTGCTCTACATGAGCTTATATAAGTTCAAGTACGAAAGTGTATTAGGCATGCGATTTTTTTAAATTGGAATGTATTAATAGATTTTGAACTAAACAAGTGAATGAAGAAATGGGACATTGTAAATTGCAATCATATTTCAACTAAGGCATGCATGTGTTCATAATTTCTACATGTAAGCTTGCCTAAGCTTTCTTATTGTACACGCGCGTCTAATTAGGGCTTGCTCAACTTTGACCAAGCATTATGATACGCTTAAATCTTAATTTATATTGTTGTCAATCATGGGATTTGTTATTTAATAGGCTATATGAGAGTCGAACCCATATCTTTGTGCAAAATTTGCACATTGCTCTACCATTGAGCTAATAGCCTTTAAAATACGCTAAACAAATACGAGTACAAAATAACGGGAGTATCATATGATTATGGCCGCCTAAATAATATGTAACTGAAGAACTTCTTAATGCATATAGAACCTTATTTCATGCACATGTAACCTTATTTCATGAACATAACCTTATTTCATGAACATAGAATCTTATTCCAATGCTCATTTAACACTTATTTCATGCACATAGAACCTTATATTTCATGCAAACATGCATAACCTTATTTCATGCACATAAAACCTTATTTCATGAACATAGAACCTTATTCCAATGCTGATTAAATATACTTATTTCATGCACATAGAACCTTATTTCATGCACATAGATACTTATTTCATGCACATAGAACCCTATTTCATGAACAGAGAACCTTATTCCAATGCTCATTTAACACTTATTTCATGCACGTAGAGCCCTATTTCATGCACATATAATCTTATTTCATGCACATATAATCTTATTTCATGCCCATGCAACCTTATTCCGTGCAACCTCCATACCCACTGCCACTTACCAAAATACCTTGAGGTCTGAGGTCACCAACGACCATAATGTATCGTTTTGCATAAGCTAGTTTTTGAAATTTTGATCACTACAAAGCTATTACATTCCCTCCTAAGCATTCTTGTTGTACACACGAGTCTAATTATGGCATGCTCATCTTTGCCCAAGTATGAATACGATTATGGCATGTCTAATCTTAGCTTGATTATACCGCTTGCATCTCGGCAAGATACAATCATGGAATTTTTTATTTCATTTGATAGGCTATATGGGATTCGAACGCATATCTTTGTACAAAATTAGCACTTCGCTCTACCATTAAGCTAATAGCCTTTAATATATGCTACACAAAAGTGAAATGAGGGTGGTACATAACATAGTTACCCCAAAGATAAATCAAAACATATTACATAAGCAAGTTATGGCGACTGCAAGAATGGTCTGATTCCAACAACACTATCGATATTCTGTTTTTGCCATTGTGTGCATCAATAACGTTTCTGCCTTCCTATCTGAATTAAATAGCATGTCCAATGATGTAGGTTGGTCTCTAATCAGTCCTAAGTATATGAGAATCATAGAGCAAGTCAACCAAAGGAGACTTTTACAAGTGATGATAAAAGGCAGCTTGTTTTAGACCGCGTTACCTGCAAACCGACAAATTCCCACTTTACTAGTAGGGCAGTAGATCAAATGAATATGTATATAAGACCATAAAAACATGCTATAAAATGTGAGTGCAAAAAAGCAATTGAGTTCTATTTTTATAGTTCCATACGGAAAATCAACAAGTGGTTGCAATTATCGTTACTAGCAATCACATTGCAAGGTACCATATGCATATTCTCAGACAATTCAAATTGCAGCATCAGAAAGACAAATGGCCAACAACGACAAATATAGGTAATGAGGTACACGATATTTAAATACACTAAAATGGTTGTTGCTACATCTGTTGAGAAGGTTGGTAAAATACTTTAAACGAATAGTAGAGAGATTTGGGCGAAAACTCGATCTCTTCCTCCGTTCTCGCCCGATCCCTTCTCACCATTTACCTCCACTTTTGCTAGCAATACACATCATAAAGCAAATTCCTAAATTGATAAACAAGATCTTCGTGAACTATAGTCTTTTTAATTTGAACAATCAACACCAACACAACATAATTGTTGATAAAAAAATTCATATAGCTGGGAAAAATACACTCATAAAATGTTGCGTGCTTACTGAAATTGCAAATGAAATACATAATTGCAGCAACAAATAAAGATAAAACACAACGATTAATTGGATTTTCTTCATATCGATGAGGTTATTGTCAAATAGACAAAGACGAGTATTTGCTTAAAATTAACGATAATTAGACACACAAAAAAATCACAAAAAAATCACACATGATGAAATCACACTTTGAGAATAATTAATTAACTTACGAGATGGAAGAACTTACACGAATAAAGCAAGATTAGGTTGAAATACTTTCAATTAAAGAGAAAACAACAAGATCTTTGATAAATTTATGCGATATTGACTGTGATTGAGAGGAGGGTGAAGAAAGTGGGAAATAAGGTGTGTCGTTTGTGAGCATTATTGCAGAAAAAAGAATAAGGAAGATAGAGAAAGTGTTGGGTGATATTGGACGGGTGATATTGTAGAAAACATTAGAATGATCTCAATGAAGGGGTTGATCATGACCTTTGAATTATATTTAATCTAAGGGTTGTTAAGAGGTTCTCATGGTTCTCATTATCCTATGGGTTCTCACAGGATCCCAAATCTATATATATATATATATATATATATATATATATATATATATATATATATATATATATATATATATATATATATATATATATATATATATAGGGTTGGGATCCGGTGAGAACCACCTTACAATGAAAACCGGTGAGAACTCTTCCTTACGGAGTTTTTTTTTAAAAATTAATGACATAATTGGATTCGGCATGGAATTTTATGGCCAGAGAACATATTTCTTGTTCTAGAAAATAAATACTAGTGGCGGAAAAATGATAGATACGAAAAAATAGATAGTAGGTGCATGCAAATAAATAAAATGTATCCCACCTTGATTTCCGTCACTAGTATTTATTTTCTAGACCAAGAAATATGTTCTCTAGCTATAAAATGTCATGCCGAATCCAAATATGTCATTAATTTTTGGTAAAAAAGTCCGTAAGGTAGAGTTCTCACAAAGTTTTCATTGTAAGGTGGTTCTCACCGGATCTCAAGTCTATATATATATATATATATATATATATATATATATATATATATATATATATATATATATATATATATATATATATATATATATATATATATATATGCGACAAGTATGTTGACTTTTTTTGTGTATTTTATTGTTTTTTTATAGTATTTCATCAAGCCTTAAGAATAAAATAAATACATCTGTTCTAAATAAAAATTTCTGTTATCAATTACTTTCTTCGTCGTAGTCATTTGTTTGCATTTGGCTCAAAGACCAAGAAAATATCAATTGAGTGTGGATAATCTAGTTGCCCATCAAATACATTTCTAAAACAAAAAGGTAGACACTTGTAGAATTGTAGTCTAAAGGTGTGTAAAATACGATTCCTGCAATTCTGATCCGTCTCAAGTCCAACATTTTTTAAAATTTTAGTTTACGATTAACCCGATCCAGAGCGGGTTTAGACTGGAATTATTATTTATTTATTATTCTTAAAATTATATTTTAATCCGGTCCAACCAGCCAAATCCAGACCGAAATTTTAAAAAATGAGTTTGTAATGGCAAATTTCGGTCTGAACCTTTTTAGTCCGATCAAGTCCCGATCCTATTTTTTATCCATTCTAAATTGGGCCTGTTTTTGGGCGTATATAATCTTATAATTAATTAAGACACTCTAAAATAAAATAGAAATAGAAAATAGTAAGTCTTGTTTGCGACGGGTCACCATTTGTGACGGATATTTTGTGAGATAAAATGGATATATATGAGGTAGTGGAGAAAGGGGACCACAAGAATAGTGTTAGAGAGAGAGAAAAAGTGGGTATTTTGTGAGAGAAAACGGTATCCGTCACCAGCTTGCGACGGATAGTGCCGTTGCAAATAAGAATTTGTGAATAGAAAAAGCCGAGTAACAAAAATATGCCTCTCAAATTAGAAGTCTCATGGTGTCACCGTCTTCTAACCTCGTGAAAGGGTACGTACGTACAACGGTAAAAGGGCGTGTTACTAACTACTAAGTCAACACTTACGGTCAAATTTGTGCTTTATATCAATGAGAATGTCGACAAAAATATACCCAGAGTATTTGTAAAAAAATATACTCTTTTAATTCAATTAATTAATTTGTTTTTTTATTAGCCGATCGAAGTATCACTATAACTTAAAAGAAAAATAAATGATTACGTAAATAAAACTCTACTTTTTTAATTTACAAGGTTGTTAATTATGAAATCTTAACTTTATTATTAATTTACTATCAATGTTTATATGTCGATTTGTTGAAACTATAATTATGTGAAAGTTTTATTTTATATCAAATGTCAATTTATCAATTTTTTTGACTTGCATTAAAACATGTTGATATATTATCGAAATATCGACATATCGACATATCTCATTAGAATAATATATTAGCTATTATGTAATAATGATGATATCTTAGACCTCGTTTAGTTAGTCATTTAGTTTATGGGTATTTTTTTTGAAATCTAGGTCATGGTAATTTTAGATCGAATCCCATGAAGTCTGATTTTTGGTGTTTGTTTGGTTATCCCAATTTTTGCAAAATAGGGGAGTTTCAAACTCCATAGAAATTCACAACTCTTACCTAATAGCGAAATTTAATTACCTATCCTGTTCATGCTCATTTAAAAATTCAATAAGTCTCTCTTGTGACGCGTATATCCGTCACAACTCACAAGTTTGCAACGGGTCAAGTATCACCACTTGAGAAGATAAAACAAAAATAGAAGCGCCTAGGGAATAACAAATGATTTGTCTTTATCTATCAAAGTGGATATTATTTGATCCGTCACAAACTTACGACGGATATTGCCGTCACAAATAAGAATTTGTGTTAAAACTTTTATGAAGCCAACTACACCATGACAATCAAACACATTTTTGCAATTCATGTGAATGTTAATGTAGAAATTAAAATCATATGTCTTAGAAATTAACACGTGAATTGAATCCTCTTACTATAAAAGAAACAACATTTAAAGAAATCCGATTGGCTGTTAAATTTTAAATAAGAAGTTATTTTTTGTTGATATAGGGTCCTCCATGATCATCAAAAGTTAATTAATACTCTCTTTCCTATTTTCTCTATATATTCTTCTATTAATTCAATGATTTCTTCTTTCTTAATTTGATAAACTCAAAAATCATTAAAATTAGTATGTGTTTGGCCCTGGTTTTCAACTGTTTTTTCAACCAAAAAAATAGAAGCTGGGTCAAACACTACTTTTTAAAAAAACTAAAAACTAATTTTATTAAACAGAAATTCTAAAACTGACTCCTAGAAACACCTAGAAACAAAAGTAGCAATTTGTTACTTCTGTTTCTCTTTTCACGTTGCTCTTAAGTTATTTGAGCGCCAAAACCTAAAAAAATACCGCCAAAACCCAAAAAAATACGCGCCAAAACCCAAAAAATACTGCCAAAACCCAAAAAAATACCGCCAAATACCAACTTTCAGATTTTTTTACCTCTTATAAAATAAAATTGTCTAGTGTGACTGTGTGAGGGTGAGTCTTACTAGATGTCGGAATTCTCGCAAGTTAATCCCGCTCTTTTGTACATCTATATATAATATATTTTAGCAAAATAAAAAAAATTGATAGAAACTAGTTAGGTCAAACACGATAAAACTGATAAAAATAATATTTTAAAATTTTTGGCCAAACAGGACCAATTTTATCAAGAACTAGTTTTATAAAAACTTCTTTACCGAAGTAAAAATTCTTTTTCATAAATAAGGCCAAACATGCACATAATTAGTTTTCAAAAGTAATTAGATTTAATTAACTTTTATTTCAAAGAAACGAACAAGTAAATAGCCTAGAGATACTACATTGAGATACTACTACTATTATTCGTCATATAAAGAGTATTATTGATCGTTGCACCCAAGATGCTTCAAGATATGTTTTTCTTGTGCTAGAATCGGGAAAAATTACTAAGTAATTTTTATGTATGATGAATGAGAGAGAGACGTGTGAGGGAGAGTCTTAGGCGTGTGAATGTTGTTCAATTCAGCCGTGTGTTGTGTGTTGTATGGAGTAGTATATATCGTGAGAATAAGAGTCATTATAAGCAAGAATTCCTCTCATTTTATACTACTAACAACCAACAAAACCTAGTAGAGATAGGATTTGTCAAATCAGTATTTGACTCCTACTCAAACTCCTCAAGTGAACCGTGTAACCACCTTGTCCAACTGAGGTCACTCTTCCAACCGAGTATATGTATGCAAGTCGGTTGTTTGCCTCTTTTATTATATGTTTATCTGTATAATTTGCTAATTAATTATAACAGTTTATATTTAATAACATTATTTAATCGTATTAAATAATTACATTATATATACATTAATTAGATATAACATTTTATATCCATTTACGAACTAACATTTAATTTGTCTCAGCTAATATTATTTAATCATTATTAAATAATTGTATCATCATTACATTGACTAACCTTTTAGTCGTATAAGGCATCAATGTGATTATATTATTCATTTAATCATATCTCTCAAAACACATCTTTCAGGTGTGACTTTTAGGGACCAGTTGATTACCGCCATCTGTATGACATTAATGTCAAACTTCTAGCAAGCCAACTGTTATCGATAAACGTGAATCAACTGATAATAATACTAAGTATACCATGTGAACCTTTATGAGATTTAGACACGTTATCACACTAACTGTGGAGGACACTAGCTCCAACACTCTGTTCTTAAGAATAAAAATCATGTTTGTATATAGTAAAAATAAGTATACTCTTAATGCTTATTGGAATAAGCATATTATCATCATTTTATTTTACTAATAATATTTTTAAAAAAATACTCCGTACTAAAATATCGGGGTAAAAAGTGACTCAAAATACCGAGAAAAACAAAACAGAAAAATATAACAAATACGTCAAAAACCACACAAGAATATTTTCTTGATAAAGTTTCAAGGATGAGATTGATAAAGAACGTTCAAAAACCATAAATAAAATTGCTATATGAAAAAAATAACCCCAAAAAAATGATAAATAAACTGCTACTATAAAAACAACTGAAAATGTTCGATTATCGTCTGTAATTTTATACACTATTTATCGTCTGCAAAAGGGATCCATACATACTTCTTTTGAAACTTTTAATAGTTACACTTCATGCATGAACCTCTATTAATAAGATTACAGTAGGTTTCCTGAGAGACTATCTCTCAATAAACTTATTGAGAGTATATTGTACAAATTTAAGAAAAATTAGTACTAAAGGTAATATAATAGGTACAGATCATGATTAAAGATAAAATAAGTACATTTATTAGATAAATAAGTACGGAATTACTATGGTAGAATCAATGACAAAATGGTCACGAAATATAAATAAAAGGATACAAAAGAACGGTCTCTCAATAATTTATTGAAAGACCGTCTCTCTCAAGTTTTAGTGATAAGATTAAGGGTGAGAGTGAGTGAGAAAGAACGAAGTTTTTAGGTAATAATATATAATTACAGTTGTATAACTTTGGGTCGTATTTATTTTGGCATTTAAGAGAGAAAAATTTTGAGGTTAAGAGCTAAGAAACAAATAGGTAAGTACAGAAATAGGGAAATGATAATTTATTTAGAGTAAAGGAGAGTGTTTATATGGTGAGCGTATGGCAGCATAAATGCATATTTCATAGTAATAAGTGTAAAGTATATGGGCCAAAGAGCCAAAGAGGTAGATGATATTCTTAGTAATATAGGTCCATAATGATAAATTATTCAAATACATGGCCTAACCCTCATATACTAATAATAATAATAACTAGGTTAAAAGTCGTACATTATAAATTAGTAAATTAAATCTTAAAGCATAAAATTATAGAAATACTATCATTATTGAACGGGTTATCCGTCTTAAATTTAAGACGAGTCAAATATTTGAAATAAGTAAAAATAAAATAATGCATGGGAAAAATAATATATTTGTTAACATATATAAGTAGGATGATAATTAACTCATTTTAAAGTTAAAACGGATATCCTTAGATATGTAAGTGACATAAGTTTGGATATATAGGTCACTTTTTTTGAGTGAATTGAACCAATTTACGTTTAAAAGAAAACTTTGCCCAGTTAAACGGGTCGGATTGGCCGAGTCAGAATACGGGTCGTACCATATAAGAAGTTGAAAGACATGACATTAAAGCTATCTAAATGGTTGTTTTAGAGATAAGGTACTAAAATAAATATTTTTTTTATATTCATATTTAACATAAACTTATCATTTACGTAGTGGTAGATTTGGACCCAAAATAACGAATTATTTTATGTTGGTGGAGGAACTTCTATTACAATGTGGGGAGAGATGGTCGTAAGTTACACATACATCGTATATTTATAAGAGTTTGTCAATTGATTATGAGGTGTAATATAGTGCTTCATAATTAATCATTTGAAAAACATAAGGGACTTATATTCATATTTAATCAATCTGGTTTTTTCTCATCGGGTCGAACGAGTTAAGTTATGCGCATCATGTAATTTAAGACTTAACATTATTATACATCATTGTAATTTGGTTAAAATTTTATTCTTAAAATAACTATGTTTTTTATATAGTTGATGTATAATCCTGTTTACTCTTTTTTTAATGCCACTTTTTTTTTAATAACAATGTTAAAATTACACTTTTTAATAATAACATTAAAATTACTAACCCATGCAAAACTAGTATATTATTATTAGAATCACATAATAAATAATACAATTTTCCTTTATACAATTATCTGTCCTCTATAATCTTATCAAAACATTAAAGAAACATTATAATGAAACAAAGTTACAATTGGATAAAATTTTATTATTTATGTATTATTGATTTGTGGTCATCCTCAAAAATGAGTAATTTTTATCCTTTTAACTATAAAAGGAAAATTTCATCTTAATAGAAAACTAGAGAACAAATAACGTTTTCGTTATGGTTGCTGGTAGTAGTCATTATCAAAACTTCTTTGTCCCCCAAAACCTGTGTTACCCCAACCACCAAAAACCAGTAGCTCAACTTTGACGCCCCCACAGTATTATATTAGAGCGACCTGTGTCTTCTACCATATTCTGACCCTATGAATAATACTTTCACTATTTGACTATAAAGTTGGTGTAAGGGGTAAAGTATATAGATCTTTTCCATTTTAAAATAGAAATTAGATTTTGGTCCGTATAAAATTGTATCAACTTATTTATTCTAAAATATGTTATTTAATACGAGTAGTTATAGCGTAACATTTTCATGTAATAATAATAAAATATTACAATGTAATATAATAATCAATAATAATAATAATATTATTATTGTTATAAATTTAGCTTGTGCGGATAGGAGTGCACGGCATATATATACATTCAAATATTTAAGTAAATAAAAACTAATAAATGTATCATTTGAATCAAATTATAAATGTTCATAAATTTTATTTTATATTATGGTGTATACACATTTTTTTTATCGATATTCGATTTTTTTTATAAATATTTGATTTACTATTATAAATTAACAAATTTATTATGGCTTATTATACTTTTCAATTGATCATATTTATTTAGTTTAAAATTGAGTCAATAATGTCTTTTGTAGTGTCATAACTCATAATATCTCTTTGAGTTAGAATTTGTTTTTTCAAGTAAAATCGTAACTCGTCAAACTATTAATTAATTAACTAATTAATTAATCATCGCTAACCTTATTTAGTAACCTAACAACATTCACAAATAAATATGTGTATATTTCCGTTCAACGAATTAACTAATATTATATTATTATAATAAATAAATATGTTAGGTTGGGGTGGGGAGGAGGGAAATCGACGGCGGTATGCGAGTAAATCATGTAGAGTTGGTAATATACAATTTTTGTAATATCTTTTTAACGACGATGACTCACCTTGCATTTTTTATAATAAAGAAAAAAATTTTAAAATTTTCTTGAGCATATTTCAACATTTTAATCTTACACCATTTTATGCTTATACATATCAACAAAGATCAGTCGAGTTTTTATTTTTTTAAAGAGTTTTGGGACTATATGCATGTCACAACTATGATTTAATACAACAAATATTATATCTGACTGAATATATGCATAATGTACTAACTTATTTTTTTTCTGTAAAAACGAACTTCTAATATTTTGTTATTTAATTTTTTTACTTCATTTACCGTTAGTTTATAGTTGTATTTATTATTTAGTATTTAATTTTTTGGTAAATTGATAGTTATCAACATTATTTTTAGTAAAATACTACGTTTTTAGTAAAATACTTAGACCCATGTTTTTGGTCTGATAAGAGTCTAAGTAAGGTTGCCAGTGCCATAGGTCGCCCTATTTGTGCTGATGAGTACACTACTAACAAGAGCAAGCTAGCTTTTGCTCGGGTCTTGATTGAAGTTGATGTATCCAAAGAGCTTCTTAAAACCATTAGGCTCAAAACTCCTTTTAGAGGGGTAATTGAACAATCAATCGCTTATGAATGGGTCCCCTATTATTGCCACTCATGCCATAAAATGGGGCACACCAATGAAAAGTGTAGGGCTGGCCAGAATCGTGTTTACAGGGAAAAACCTAAGCCTGTTGAACCAGTGGTTGATCCCCCAATTGTGGATGGTGATGCTACTGTGGATGGTGATGCTACTGTTCAGGACTCTGGTTTTCCTGACCCTGCTGATAGTATTGTGGACAAGATCACCACTCCTCCATCCCAACATTTGGATGGTAAATCTCGATCAAAAGAAAAATATGTTGCAACTAAGACCACTAACATGTTCCAGTCCCTTGACAACCTGTTTGATACTGCTGCTACTCAGGAACCTATGTTGGATGATGGAAAGGACCCGGCTAGGGTCAGTCCCTCATGTTAATCTCTGCCTGGAACATTAGGGGGCTTAATGACCCCCTAAAACAGCAAGAAATACTGGATTTCTTGTTGTCTAAGAAAGTTGACTGTTGTGCAATCTTGGAAACTCATGTCAAAGCCCATAAGGCTGCTGCTATCTGTGATAAGTTCCCTCACTACTCCCTCATTGATAATTATAGTTCTCATTACAATGGTCGTATATGGATCCTTTGGAATCCTATTGTTCTGCCTGTTACAAAAATTGAGTCTAATGCTCAATATATTCACTGTAATATAACCCATCTGCCTTCTCAAATTCAGATTTACTGCACTTTTGTTTATGCTTTCAATAATGCCTCTGCTAGAAGGCTTCTCTGGACCTCTCTTATCTCTTTAGCTGGGGTTATCACTGGTCCTTGGGCTTGTCTTGGGGACTTCAATGTGGTTAAGTCCCCAGATGAAAGAATTGGAGGCACTACCTACCCCTCCTCTGTTATGGATGATTTCTGCTCTTGCCTTCATCAGTGTCAGTTTACTGACCACACTGCTACTGGAAGTCACTTCACTTGGTCCAATCATCAGTCTCTTTCTATAAAATGGGCTAAACTTGATAGAATCTTAGTTAATCCTAATTGGTTGCTTAATCTCTCCTCTACTGCTTCCTTTGATGATGCAGGAATCTCTGATCATTCTGCTGCTCTTCTTCATATTCACCATGGCTCTCGTCCCAAGAACAGGCCATTTAGGTTTCTTAATTGCTGGACCAGTGCTCCTAACTATAGGGACTGCCTCATTACTGGCTGGGGTCTTAATGCTCCTGGGGATAAAATTAGCAAGTTCTTTGCTAAGTTGAAAAACTTAAAGCTTTGATAACTACATTATCGACCTATTTCTCATCACTATTTCCCTCTACTTTGTCTAATTTTCATATCGGTTCTCCCGTATTTATCCCCTTTTTATCCTTAAATAACATTACATGCTATTTTCATGTGAATTCTATGTTTTTGTAGCATCGTTGCGTTGTTATAGGTGTTTCGGGGTCTTTACGGAAGTGTCGCGAAGCCTACAAGTCGAGAAACCGAGTTTTAAACCTTTCTGGGTGTTCCTAGCCCAAAGTCGGGTGTAACTCGGGCAGTGGGGTGTTCCTACACCCACCAAAAAATCAAAGTCAGGCGTAACTCAGGCAGTCAGGTGTTCCAACACCTAACTTGTCCAAGCTACACCCAAGAGGAACGAAGAACAAGACAAAATAAGGAAGCCGGGTGTAACTAACCCCCATCCGGTGTAACTAAGGGGCGGCCGGTGTTCGCTACACCGGATGGGCCCTATTTTTGGTTTATTTCGTCTTTCTTAAGTGGGCTTTCACCCCCACTTAAGCCTTTGTATATATACTCTTTTTTTTCCAGATATTTTAGATCATACACAACATTATTCAAGCTTAGAATATCTCTTTCATTTTACCTTAGAATTTTTAAGTAGAAGCAAGTTTCTAGGGTTTGGGTTTCTTAAGGAAATTGTTCATCCGTTTTCAGATCATCCTTGTTCTTGATCTTTTGGTATTATAATCTTTTCCTTGATCTTTGTTTTAATTCAATTTTTGTTCTTCTCATATCACATCTTCTTTTGCTAGTTGTTCTTATAACTTAGTTATTGTTGCTTGATCGTATGTTTTTCGCATCCATAATCATCAAAACCATGTTTGTCATCATTAGATCGCATTTATTTATTAGTCTCGAAACCCTAAACATGATTAGTGAGTAGACCCTCTTCTAGGGGGTGATTTGACCTTAAAGCATGTTGACTTCTTAAAATTGGTATTATGTTGGGTTGTAAAAGGTAAAGGTGTTGAGGTTTATCAAGGGGTTTGACTTGTTTATTGTTTGACTTGGGGTTTTTGAATCGGGAGACCTTTTAACCCTTGACCATCGATGAGAATCGATTAGGTTAGAAGTTGACCACCCTAGTTAAGCTAGTTATCGACCTAGATTGAACCCGAGAGGGGGAATTTGGTTTGGGTACCCTTGGTATTCGGTTAGAAAGCGGTCCTCGAGAGAGGAAGTGGGAAGACCGGGATTTTACTTGTTTTGATCCTTCGGCCTAGGAAAGAGGGGGTTGGGGTTTGGCCAACCTTAGTCGTCTTAATCCTAGAACCCGGAGTAGTCCGACTCATGAACCCGAGAGGGGTATGGGGAGGCAATTCTAGTGATACCTAGTGAGCCCGAGAGGGAGTCTTGGTACGAATTAGAGGAGTCACCTCTCAACCCCGTTACCTAAAACAACCAAACAAGTATCCATTAAGGGAAGTCACATGTGAAATGGTCTAATCACCTCCTAGTCCCCTTCTTAATTTGAGTAAACCGTTTTAATCTTAACCTAGTTTGTTTTCCTTACTTTTGTTTACTTTTAGTCATTAGTTTTAGTTCCTTAATCTCAATCAAACTCAATATTTACTCGACTTAGCTAAGCATAAAGGTAGAACAATAGGTACTCAACGAACTACTCCCTGTGGACCGACCCTCGATATTTGCTACGACTATTCGTACACTTGCGAGGCAATCTTTAAAGCAATCAAGCATGCTTTCAGAGGCCTTCATCAGCTCTATTATGGTGATATTAAGGAGAGAGTGGCCACTTCCAAAGCTGCCATGTCCTCTTACTATACTCAGCTTCAGGCTGACCCCCTGAATGTTGACTTATTTACTCTTCATCAGCAATCTGTTAAACACTACTCTGAATTGAAATATGCAGAGATGGCTATCCTTCAGCAACGTGCTAAAGTTCAACATCTTTATTTCGATGATACTAACTCTAAGTTTTTCTATGCTAGGGTTACAGCTAGGAAGAGGATTAATACTATTGGCTCTATCAAAAATGTGGATGGGCAAGCTTGTAGTGGTTTCACTGAAGTGGCTAAGGCCTTTGTGGACTACTACACTACTCTTTTGGGTACTGACACCTCTGTTACTAGTCTGCCTCTTGGTTATTTTGCCTCTGGTCTTTTCAGCCCTGAATCTGCAACTGCTCTCACCTCTCTTGTTACCAATGCTGAGGTTAGATCTGCCCTGGATTCTATTGATCATAATAGCAGTCCAGGTATCGATGGTTTTAATTCTGGTTTCTTCAAATCTTCTTGGGATGTGATAGGCCATGACTTCTACAATGCTGTGTTGGATTTTTTTGTGAAAAGCAAGCTCCCTAAAGCTGCTAATAGTACTCTCATTACCTTCATCCCTAAGTCTTTGACCCCTAATAATGTCACTGACTTTAGGCCGATCTCTTGTTGCACTGTCTTTTATAAGACAATCACTAAAGTCCTTGCTAATAGACTGAAATCTTATATGGGGGAGGTTGTTGGGCTTGAGCAGGCTGCTTTTGTTCAGGGTAGAGACATCTTTGATAATTCTCTCCTTGCTCATGAATTAGCCCATAAATATGCTAGGGCCAATATTACTCCTCGATGCATTATTAAAGTGGATATTAGGAAAGCCTTTGACTCTGTTAATTGGACCTTCCTCTATTCTTGTCTCACTCATTATGGTCTCCCTCCCTTGTTTGTTAAATGGGTTATGGCTTGTGTAACCTCCCCTTGCTACTCTCTTAATGTTAATGGTTCGGTGGAAGGTTTTTTCAAGGGAAAAAGAGGTTTGAGACAGGGAGACCCCCTTTCTCCCTACCTCTTTGTTCTTTGTATGGAGGTCTTATCTAGGCTTTTACGGGGGCTCCCTAGTTATAATGGTTTCTCTTATCATCCTAAGTGTGTGAGAATCAAACTCACTCACTTAATTTTTGCTGATGACTTGTTGGTTTTTACTAGAGGAGACCTCCCTTCTGTTTGTGCTGTGGCTGACTGCTTAAACAGGTTTGCTAGCTTCTCTGGCCTTATTGCGAATCCTATGAAGTCTTCAATTTATTTTGGAGGGGTTCACACTTCTGTTAGACATCTCATATTGACTACCACTGGTTTATTGCTGGAACTATGCCTTTCATATACCTTGGCCTGCCTCTGTTTGGTTCTAGGCTTACCTCCCACATGTTTGACCCTCTCCTTAGTAAGTTAAAGGGGAAAATTGATGGCTGGGCTACTCATACCCTCACTTATGCTGGTCGTATTCAATTAATTAATGCTGTTCTTTTTGGTGTTAACACTTTCTGGAGTGCTAGCGTTCTTCTTCCCAAGAATGTGGTCAAGAAAATTAATAAAATCTGTAAGGATTTTCTTTGGGGAATTGAGAATGAAGGCAGAAAGCTCACCTTTAAGAGCTGGGCTTCTATTTGTAAGCCTAGAAGGGAGGGGGGCTTTGATATTAGGGAAATTCTTAGCTGGAATAAAACGATGCTTGTGAAATGGATCTGGAAATTGCATCAAGGTACCACTTCTATCTGGGCAGATTGGGTTGCAGCCTACAACATGAGAGGTGTTGACATCTGGCCTGTTCAGAAGAACACAGCGACTTCTTGGTATTGGAATAACTTGTTGATTATAAGAGATGAACTGCTTGCTCTGAGAACTTTATCTGATGCCCAGCAACTGCTCTCTGACAGTAAGTTTGACACTAACCTGATTTATGATGCTATCAGGACTTTGTCCCCTATTGTGCCTTGGACTAAGACAGCTCATGGCCCTGATGTTGTCCCAAAACATGGTATAATTGGGTCTCTTGCTATCCAGCACAAACTGCCTATAGTGGATCTTTATTTGTCTCGTGGTTTTCAATGGGTTAACTGGTGTGTGCTTTGTAAGGAGGATGCCGAGTCTCATTCTCACCTTTTTCTTCATTGCACTTACTCTGCTAATCTGTGGTTAGAGGTTCAGAATTGTTATTCTTTTAGTACTTACTCTACTGATCTTGATACTATTTTGGCATGGTATGCTTCTCACAACCGAGGTCAAAGCTGGTTGAAGAAAAGACGCAGGTGTATCTTGATGAGTATGCTCTACTTGATTTGGCAAAAGCGGAATCACCGAATTTTCAGAAGCAATTGCAGGCCTGTTCACGTTCTTTTGGCACAGCTCAAGAGCATAGTTAATCAAAGAATGTCCCACAGTTCTTATGGCAATATGTAATAGTGTTCTGAGTTGTAATCTCTTGGGTACTAGTTGGAATGCTATCACTCTGATATCATTCTAATTAGTACTTGGCCAGTTTTTCAACACCTCATATTTTTTATGTGGTGTTTTTCTGGTCTTTTTTTTTTTTTTCCTTTTCTAAGGTTTTTTTATAGGGGGCTACTCCGGTCTCCTTTGTAGTTTGGTTTAGGGTCTTGTATTCAAACTCCTATTTTTATGATATATAGATCCTTTGCTTTCCTGCAAAAAAACATTGATTTGTTATCAATTGATGTATTTTTTGTACTTTATTTATAATGTTATTCTGATTTATTATTTATTACTGTGGTAAAATTTTGGATTGAATTTATATCAAACTGTTTAATTTATTTTAATTTATTAATGTTGTAAAATTGGACCAAATTATTATTGATTTAAATTATTCATTTATTTTTACGTACAAAACATAAATGTAAATAATTAGGTAAAAAACATAAATATGATCGGGTTTTAGTAATTATTGTTTACATACCGAACATAAACCAAGACGGTTTTTCGTTAATTATCTCCTTCATCTTTGTTGTGTGTTCCGCTTGTATCGATTTACGCACACACCATCGTTATTTTTTAATATTTACGTACAAATTATAAACATAATTGGTTACATACATAACATAAATTAGGCGGTTTTCCGTTAATTTATTCATTTATCTTTGTTGTGGGTCCCGCTTTTATCGATTAAAAAAACTGGATACATGACTTGGACTGGACGCAAAGATTTGATTTAGATGTTTCGTACAGATAAGATGGAGAGCTTATTAGGGATAATCCTCTTTCTATAAAAGGAAGGATATTTCAAGCGTTGTGATTAGCTGAATTTTTTTTTTCACTCAAAAAGCAACCCCACGTCTCCTCCAAACAATAATTACTCTCCTCCAAACCATTAATTTTTACTCTCTCCACATTCTCTCCCACTTATTTTAATTTTAGTTGTGTAATTTAATGATTTAATGTGTAATTATAATGTCGAATGTATAATTATCATATTGTATTATATAATTTAAAATTTAAAATTAAAAATTACAAGTAATTACATATCAAACAATTTAATTACAACTAAACAAACACATTTCAATTTCAATTGATAAAATGTAATCTCTAAGATCGATGTTATATCCCTTAATCGTCGAGATAATATTAAAAATTTCGATGTCTTTGTACCTGCATCAAATACACACAAAACAATTATTATATATTAATATAGAGATTTCGTAAATTTCAATTGAGAATATATATCTTATTATAAAAGCGTGTACAATGAAAATAATTGGTTCACATAATTTTCCTAATCCCTTATCTGTAAAAGGAATAGCTTTTCTTGCATTTTCATCGGTCGCTTAATTTTAGGAAGCTAATTAAAAGCCCTTGTTTCTCATAGTGTCGCACCACTTACACGATGAGGTTTAATTTTTCTTCATTTTGCTTTTCTCCATTTAACATTCTAAAGTTATAAATAATTTTTATCTCCATAATAAAAAAACCAACTTTACTCCAAATTCAAAAATAAAAAAATCACTAAAATTCTACCCAGAAACATAAAATTCAACAATATTAAAACAAAGTTGGACAATTAGAGGTAATTAACAAATATTTAAATAAAAAATTAAAGTAGCCATATAGAGGTATAAAAAACGAAAAAAGAATTATACAAAGAGTTAAAAATTAACAAAAAAACGTATATCTAAAAAAAATGAAAACAATACAGGAGGAGATAAAAATCAACAAAAAAACGTAGATTAAAAAATAAAAGAAACCTCAAAGATTTTTGAATAGGATCAAATAAACCCAACCTATAAAATTAACAAAAAACTACTCCAAATCTACGATTATAACAACCTTCAAGAATTAGTCCATTAAAATTAGGATATAATAATAATATTAACATCGGGTAAAAATATGGTCTTAATAACAAAATACCATAAATATGTAGTATTACATAGGTTATACCGGTTCACTACAGCGATCAGGCTGAATTCGGGTTAGAGTCGGGCCGCTTATAAGTTAGGTTATATCTTAGTCCGTGTTCAACCATTTCGGGTCGGATGATTGTATATGTCTATGTTGGGGTTGGTCATTTTGACAGGTCTCTGTTGGGATGGGTCGGGACATTATCGGATTATCACGCTCATTTATGCGTGGTCCATTATTGGGGCAAGAAGTTATGATAATTTTTCTAGTCTATTCGAGTTTTGCTAGGGTTGAGTCGTGTTTTCTTGGTTTGGCTACTCAATTTATTACCCGTTATATTGCTTTTATTGTTATTTTTCATGTGTTAAGCTGAGTTATAGTCATTATTTAGTAAAGTACAAGTTAGGGTTAACTAGTTTTAAATACTTCAAAAAAGTCGTTCACGATGTTGGTTTATTTTAGTCTTTAGCGCCTTAACTTTTCGCTTATGTCGGCCTTCACCGTCGGGGTTATATTTGTTTCAAGTTAATGTGCATTTATCTTTTGGGATCAACAGTCAGGTTGGGTCATGTCAGATCAAAACATGTACGTATTAGTTCAACTCGGGTTATGGGTCATCTTAGATTGCGTAGGGTTTGATTTTAGGCCGTCTTTATTCAGGTTAGGTCGGGTTACTAGCCATAATCAGGTTGGACGGTTCGAATTGCAACATTTTTGGGTTTACTCGGGTTCAAACCAGGTCATTGGGGTTGTGTCATACTTGCCAACTCAACTCCCAACTAGGGTTGTGCACCGGCCAGGACCGGAACCAGAATTGACAAAAATCCAGGACAAGACCGCTCGCAAAATAAATTTATGTCTTAAGATTAGACCAGACCGATTGGACCATAATTGATCTTTACATGCCCTTTTTGCTAATTTAGGTCCATTCTGATCCTTTGCACCAGATCAGAGCGAATTACGTAACCTTAAAATATTTTTTAAATGATATTCTAAGAAAAAAAACAAGAATTATGGTATTTTCAATCCGGATAAGAAAATGTCGGGTATTGCCAAGAATTCAAAATCTATAAAATTTCTGGACCAAAGACTGGATCAATCATTTTTCCCGGGTCAGGATTAAATTTTGCAGACCCTATTGTCCTACTCCAACTGATTACAAACTATCCATTTAATTTTTTACGGTTTTGGTTATGTGATAATGAGTTTACTCCGTATTTTTTCATTCATTAATTTTTTTTGGTCAAAATTATAATTTCCCAAAATCTTGTATTTAAAATTTAAAATTTTGAAATTTTGGCTAAATATAATTAAGTTCTATATTTCCTCAAACGGGATCTCCAAAATTAAACTAGTTTGTTTTCCAATAATAAACGGACGGGAGAAAGAAAATGGGGTAAGAAGTAAGAAGGGGGTAAAATAGTTTTCTTGCAGAAGAATCCATTGAAGAACGGTGAAAAAAATAAGTCCGAAAAATAAAGCGATATTCTCGAGGCATCTACAGCAATATATATTATTATATTATTTTTTACCAACCCCAAATTATTTCATTTATAAATAACCTCTTCATTTCCCTTCTTTTCTCACATCTCATCTTCATTCAACTCCTTATCTCTCTTCAAATTCAACCTAACAATCTTCACCATGACTGCTTACAGAGGCAAATACGCTGGTATTTTTTCATCTTTTTATTTTTCGGATCTAATTTGCTCTCAGTTACTTGTTATTAGATCTATGTTGTTGGATTTATGAATCGTATTATTGTTATTACTGTTTGTTTATATTCGTTCCTTTTGATTGTTTACGTTTTTCAAAATCCCTCGTGTTTCGGAAATATAGAATCAAATGGAACGGCGGGAGTACGTAGTTATCGGTTGACCGAATTATTTCTTTAGGCCGTGTTTTGGTAGTTAATACAGATCTAGTCATGTTTTATTAGTTGTATTTCTTTGAACATGAATGATTGTTAGGCTACGCGCGCGGATTTGTTGCTCCGATTGTTTGTTAGATGTTGATTAAAATGATTTATGTTAGTTTTCGGTATTTTATGTTGAATTAATGTTTTTGTGAATACTTGTAGTATATGGTTAAACGGATACATTATTGGGGTATGTTACATGTTGGCTGGATCTATTTTACACGATAGTAATGTAAAACCGTCTTACAGGAGACCGATTGGTTTAACGATACATTGTGGCGGAATTAAATTGGAATGGTAGTTATTATACATGTTAGCTACGAGGGTTGTTGAAGATATGCGTTTTTTAGATCTTACTTTTGTCTATGAGTAATTCTACCTTTGTACCCGGGTAAAACTTGTTTCGACTTTCTGTTAGTTTCAGAATCGCGATTGATGGTGCAGTAATGTTTTTGTATTGATTCTGTTTATTAAGCAAAAATTTGAAACATGGAAAGAAATCCAAGTTTGATCTTATATTAGATCTTGATGTTGATGTTACCATTACTTGCAAAATGTGCCTGTTTTCAGAAGTTGTTGATTCTGACAAATGATATGATTCAATTGCAGATGAGTTGATCGCCAACGCTGCTTACATTGCAACCCCTGGAAAGGGTATTCTTGCAGCTGATGAATCTACTGGTACCATTGGCAAGCGATTTGCTGGCATTAATGTAGAGAATGTAGAGAACAACAGGAGGGCCCTCCGTGAGCTTCTCTTCACCACTCCTGGTGCCTTCCAGTACCTCAGTGGTGTCATCCTCTTTGAGGAAACTCTCTACCAGAAATCTGCTGCTGGTAAATATCGTGTGCTTTTGGGTTTGCTCCATCATGTGTTGTCTACATTGACAAATAAGTTTGGAATGGTCATAGAGATGCTTAAAATGTTGTTTGCGTTTTATTTCAGGAAAGCCATTTGTAGAGATCTTGAAGGAAGGCGGTGTTCTGCCTGGTATCAAGGTTGACAAGGGTGTTGTTGAGCTTGCTGGAACCGACGGTGAGACCACCACTCAGGGTCTTGATGACCTCGGCAAACGATGTGCCCAATACTATTCTGCTGGTGCCAGGTTCGCCAAGTGGCGTGCTGTCCTTAAGATTGGCCCCAATGAGCCATCTGCCCTCTCAATCTTAGAAAACGCTAATGGCCTTGCTCGCTATGCTATCATCTGCCAGGAGAATGGGTTGGTCCCAATTGTTGAGCCCGAGATCTTGGTTGACGGTTCCCACGACATCGACAGGTGTGCCGAGGTCTCAGAGCGTGTCCTTGCAGCTTGCTACAAGGCCCTCAATGACCACCACGTCCTACTTGAGGGTACCCTGTTGAAGCCAAACATGGTCACCCCTGGCTCTGACAGCAAGAAAGTTGCCAATGAGGTCATCGCTGAGTACACCGTCCGCACCTTGCAGAGGACAGTCCCACCAGCAGTTCCCGGCATCATGTTCCTTTCTGGAGGACAGAGTGAGGAGGAGGCAACTCTCAACCTTAACGCCATGAACAAGCTTACGACCAAGAAGCCATGGACACTATCCTTCTCCTACGGACGTGCCCTTCAGTCGAGTACCCTCAAGACATGGCAGGGAAAAGAAGAGAATGTTGGAAAGGCCCAAGATGTGTTCCTTGCTAGGGCCAAGGGCAACTCCGAGGCAACTCTTGGAAAGTACACCGGTGGTGCTGGTGGAGCTGATGCCTCTGAGTCTCTCCATGTTAAGGACTACAAGTACTAATTAAAGTTTTGAATCCATCATTGAGGTGTGAGCTTTTTATTTCCAGGGAAATACTATCAAAATTCGTAGAATTGGTGTGTTTTAGACCGGCAATATGCTGTTGTCTTGTTTTTTGTTTTAATTTTGGTTAGGTTTGTTGACTTGCTAATAATTTGCTTTGAGGATGTATTGTTTTTGAGACTTGGAGAAGAGTACTCAACCTAAATACTATTGTGGCATTGTGTTATCTACATGTTTTCGCGACTGATGAAATCATGTCTGTGCTTTTGCATTCATGCCTGTGCTTGTGCATTTCTGGCATCGATGTAGTGGATAGGAGAAGGCCAGCTGTTACCGAAGGTAGGAGTGGGGATAGGATAGTTTTGTTTATCTGTATGGTCAGTCTTTCAGGGAAGAGTCAAGAGTTTTCCATATCTTGCTTGTGTTTGAGTCTCCGAGGGAATTTACAAGCCTAAAACTGGAATTGCACGTAGAGTCCCGGCACATTCTGTTGAGTATGGAATTTCTTTGTTTTTGTGTCTTTTTTCTTTTATGCCTTTCTGAGCTTTCTGAGAGTGGCTCTGAACAAAAAATGGACCCAAAATACTTCAAAATGGGGCTGTTTTTGTGATTTGTTTTTGTCTCGGTTTTGAGTTGTTATTTTGAGGTTTTTATTTGAACAATAGTAAAGGATATGACTTGAACCAAAGGCTCAAGACTAGGATATGACTTAAACCAGAACACGAAGCAAGTTTAAGCCTAAGAGATCATCCAAGATCACGAAGCAAGGACTCACTCTTCTTCATGTACTCGTCCAGAACACGAAGCAAGACGGGAACATGGCTCCAAACACGAAGTAATGGAGTTGTTCAAGCACAAAGCAATGAACTAAAAAGGGTTTTCAAAACCTTCTTTTCTATTTGTTAATTCTTCAAATCTGACTTTTACATTGCTTAGTTGCTGTCCTTATATAGACTTACAAAAGAAATCTGAACCCTTGAAGTTTGCTTTAATCTAGTGGCTCAAAATGGCCTAAACAAAAGAACAAATTATAACAACAAAGTCTCCTAATGTGGATGTTGGAGTTGCTGGTCCATTGATGCAAAGATGCTTCTGCCCAAAAGCTTCCAAGGCTGCCAAATCAGAACTGCATAAAGCAGACTGTCAAAAAGCCTGTTTGTTTGTTTCCTGAAATGGCAAGACAACATCTTTTCTTTATGGTCTTTGTTTGGCTTCTACAGAGGAGGGTTGAAGCTATATTTAGGATCACATGCTACTTGGACGAGCCATCTGGACTTGTGATTTTTAGAACAACCTTAGGGAGATTCAGACATTCAGCATTTTCCCTTGGATTAATTGCAGTAACTTCAATAACATGTAGCTCCCAGACCAGATACCCTAATCATGCAAATGGTAGCTTGAATTAAAGATAATTGAGCTAGCTTCACTCTCCAAAAAGAATCAACCCAAAAGGATAAGCCAAGCTTGAGATATGAAGCTTTTAGTAAGAACAGGTCAGAACTGGAATGACAGCATTCTTCCTGCACACTGCTGTAACTTTGAAAAATCATAATTCCCTGATAATGAAGGTTAAAAATACCCACCATACATAGAATGAAAGCCAATGATCTTGTCTATCACCTCCAAAAAGAATTACCCAAAAGTATTTAGCCAATTTTGAGCTATTCAAGTTTGAACACTGACAGGTCAAAACAGACGTTGCATAGCATTCCTGCGTGACAGTCTTTGAGAGACTGTTGTGCTCAACCTGTTCAATATTTTAGGCTAATTCCAACTCGATAGGTTAATAGACATCCTCAGGATTCTGGGAAGATAAAGAACTCAAAAAATGACCTTGCCAATCTTCAGATATAAGCATTTGAAAACAGACCAGAAATCTGACGGGTTATTTCCAGTTTCAGCACTTAGCATGAAATCGTGACAGTCTTTGAAGGCTTATTGTGACAAATCTACTCATTCAAACCTACTGATTCCAACTCCATTGGAAAGTAGACTTCTTCAAGATTCTAACTATATAAAGAAATTGATGTTTGAGTAAGTGAAGCTCCAGTTATAGCTTTCTGAAGTCAGACCAGAAAACTGCCACTTCCCTGAAATCTGTTTCAGCCTTATCTTTCTTTTCTGAACTCTCCTTTCTTCAAATTTGATGGCTCTTGATCTATAATTAAGGCTCTTGCATCAGGACTGTTTCTTTTAGCTTAGAGATGAGTGAAAATGAAACAATTTTGTTTCAAACTTCCTTTCTTCAAAAGAATTTGCCCTCAAATTCTGTTGGTTCACATTGAAGGCTCTTGTTGCCAAGGCTTGTGTCCTCCCACTTATCAAAAGACCAAGCACACTTCAAGAGGTGGCTCGCATGACTCCTCCCGGATCATAGACTAGAATTGTGAATGGCAAGAGATGTATTGAACCATTCCCAAATTCAGAATGCTCCTTACTTAGTTGGCATTCTAACACAAGCATCACATGCTCACTTAAATCCAATTCCAAACAATGAATAACATCACCATTGAACATGCCCATGGACTGTCCAAACTTCATGGTTTGAAGCTCAAGTAGTCCTTGGTCGACAATCACTTCTCTATGCACCAAATCAGTAGCCTTGTCATTGATGGCCTCCTTGGAAAGAGAATGGCTACTCTCCTCCTCACTTGTAGGTTCATGAGTTGAGTTGAAGGGGGTTTCAATTTCAAGACATTGGTTCTCAAAGATAGCACCACATGAGCTATTCATTTCAGCACAAGTGCTCATGACCTTTGGCTCAAGGGGTTTAAACTTAGGACAAGTACCATCCGAGTATGACATGATAACCCCTTGGCTTAAACTCTCCTTAGTTCCATCTGTTTTCATGGCTTCTAACCCGCCTCTTCTAGCTAAGGCCTCATATTTCCTAGGTCTTGCTAAAGTCCTTTCAACAAACAAAGCCAACTCATACAATTCCTCAAATGAGTACACCATTTCAAAGTGAATCCTCCTAGTAATTTCAGAATTCAAGCCATTGTAAAATCTGATTCCTTTTCGAAAAGAACTTGCTTTATTGTCATACCCAAAGTGTAATTCCTCAAATAATCTAGCATACTCATAAACACTCAAGGAATTTTGTTTGAGGTTCCTAAGTTCAGCCCCTAATTCATTCAAGATAGAACAAGGTAGAAACTTTAATCTCATGTTCATTTCAAGTTTAAACCAGGAACTTATCTTATCTTTTCCTTCCATTATCCTTGAATAATTAAGAGTATTATACCACAATAAAGCACCACCCTTTAAGAAAGACACAACCAGTTTACACTTCTCTTTATCAGAAAAACACTTGCTCTTGAAATAGCATTCAACATCAAACAACCAAGACACAAATGCTCTATTGTTTACACCATTAAAAGAAGGAAGTGATGGAGTTATACCTTTCCCTCTAAGGGCAGGAGAGGACTTAGAGCATTCAAGGAGCAGGTCGTGCTCCCCTTGGTCTAAATCAGGTGGTTTTGGCTTCCTTTGAACCCCATGGTTGCTTGTTGTCTTCTTTATGTGCACTTCATTGTCGTACCCTCTTCTTGACACTTCTAACCTTCTCATGGCAGCTTCTAAGGACTTGGAAGTGGAACCAAGGTCACAAGATTTCACCATTGAGCAAGGAGCATAAGGAACAACACCCATAACTACTGATTTTCTCATGAAAAATCAGAATGATAACACTTTGATAAAAACAGATTTTTCAAACAACAAACAAAACTTTGCCAATCTTTCTTCACTCATTGAGTTGTTTTTGTAGTTTTAGATGTAGTTAGGAAAGATTAACACTAAACCAAAGCTCTGATAACCATTTGAACAGAAAATGGACCCAAAATACTTCAAAATGGGGCTGTTTTTGTGATTTGTTTTTGTCTCGGTTTTGAGTTGTTATTTTGAGGTTTTTATTTGAACAATAGTAAAGGATATGACTTGAACCAAAGGCTCAAGACTAGGATATGACTTAAACCAGAACACGAAGCAAGTTTAAGCCTAAGAGATCATCCAAGATCACGAAGCAAGGACTCACTCTTCTTCATGTACTCGTCCAGAACACGAAGCAAGACGGGAACATGGCTCCAAACACGAAGTAATGGAGTTGTTCAAGCACAAAGCAATGAACTAAAAAGGGTTTTCAAAACCTTCTTTTCTATTTGTTAATTCTTCAAATCTGACTTTTACATTGCTTAGTTGCTGTCCTTATATAGACTTACAAAAGAAATCTGAACCCTTGAAGTTTGCTTTAATCTAGTGGCTCAAAATGGCCTAAACAAAAGAACAAATTATAACAACAAAGTCTCCTAATGTGGATGTTGGAGTTGCTGGTCCATTGATGCAAAGATGCTTCTGCCCAAAAGCTTCCAAGGCTGCCAAATCAGAACTGCATAAAGCAGACTGTCAAAAAGCCTGTTTGTTTGTTTCCTGAAATGGCAAGACAACATCTTTTCTTTATGGTCTTTGTTTGGCTTCTACAGAGGAGGGTTGAAGCTATATTTAGGATCACATGCTACTTGGACGAGCCATCTGGACTTGTGATTTTTAGAACAACCTTAGGGAGATTCAGACATTCAGCATTTTCCCTTGGATTAATTGCAGTAACTTCAATAACATGTAGCTCCCAGACCAGATACCCTAATCATGCAAATGGTAGCTTGAATTAAAGATAATTGAGCTAGCTTCACTCTCCAAAAAGAATCAACCCAAAAGGATAAGCCAAGCTTGAGATATGAAGCTTTTAGTAAGAACAGGTCAGAACTGGAATGACAGCATTCTTCCTGCACACTGCTGTAACTTTGAAAAATCATAATTCCCTGATAATGAAGGTTAAAAATACCCACCATACATAGAATGAAAGCCAATGATCTTGTCTATCACCTCCAAAAAGAATTACCCAAAAGTATTTAGCCAATTTTGAGCTATTCAAGTTTGAACACTGACAGGTCAAAACAGACGTTGCATAGCATTCCTGCGTGACAGTCTTTGAGAGACTGTTGTGCTCAACCTGTTCAATATTTTAGGCTAATTCCAACTCGATAGGTTAATAGACATCCTCAGGATTCTGGGAAGATAAAGAACTCAAAAAATGACCTTGCCAATCTTCAGATATAAGCATTTGAAAACAGACCAGAAATCTGACGGGTTATTTCCAGTTTCAGCACTTAGCATGAAATCGTGACAGTCTTTGAAGGCTTATTGTGACAAATCTACTCATTCAAACCTACTGATTCCAACTCCATTGGAAAGTAGACTTCTTCAAGATTCTAACTATATAAAGAAATTGATGTTTGAGTAAGTGAAGCTCCAGTTATAGCTTTCTGAAGTCAGACCAGAAAACTGCCACTTCCCTGAAATCTGTTTCAGCCTTATCTTTCTTTTCTGAACTCTCCTTTCTTCAAATTTGATGGCTCTTGATCTATAATTAAGGCTCTTGCATCAGGACTGTTTCTTTTAGCTTAGAGATGAGTGAAAATGAAACAATTTTGTTTCAAACTTCCTTTCTTCAAAAGAATTTGCCCTCAAATTCTGTTGGTTCACATTGAAGGCTCTTGTTGCCAAGGCTTGTGTCCCCCCACTTATCAAAAGACCAAGCACACTTCAAGAGGTGGCTCGCATGACTCCTCCCGGATCATAGACTAGAATTGTGAATGGCAAGAGATGTATTGAACCATTCCCAAATTCAGAATGCTCCTTACTTAGTTGGCATTCTAACACAAGCATCACATGCTCACTTAAATCCAATTCCAAACAATGAATAACATCACCATTGAACATGCCCATGGACTGTCCAAACTTCATGGTTTGAAGCTCAAGTAGTCCTTGGTCGACAATCACTTCTCTATGCACCAAATCAGTAGCCTTGTCATTGATGGCCTCCTTGGAAAGAGAATGGCTACTCTCCTCCTCACTTGTAGGTTCATGAGTTGAGTTGAAGGGGGTTTCAATTTCAAGACATTGGTTCTCAAAGATAGCACCACATGAGCTATTCATTTCAGCACAAGTGCTCATGACCTTTGGCTCAAGGGGTTTAAACTTAGGACAAGTACCATCCGAGTATGACATGATAACCCCTTGGCTTAAACTCTCCTTAGTTCCATCTGTTTTCATGGCTTCTAACCCGCCTCTTCTAGCTAAGGCCTCATATTTCCTAGGTCTTGCTAAAGTCCTTTCAACAAACAAAGCCAACTCATACAATTCCTCAAATGAGTACACCATTTCAAAGTGAATCCTCCTAGTAATTTCAGAATTCAAGCCATTGTAAAATCTGATTCCTTTTCGAAAAGAACTTGCTTTATTGTCATACCCAAAGTGTAATTCCTCAAATAATCTAGCATACTCATAAACACTCAAGGAATTTTGTTTGAGGTTCCTAAGTTCAGCCCCTAATTCATTCAAGATAGAACAAGGTAGAAACTTTAATCTCATGTTCATTTCAAGTTTAAACCAGGAACTTATCTTATCTTTTCCTTCCATTATCCTTGAATAATTAAGAGTATTATACCACAATAAAGCACCACCCTTTAAGAAAGACACAACCAGTTTACACTTCTCTTTATCAGAAAAACACTTGCTCTTGAAATAGCATTCAACATCAAACAACCAAGACACAAATGCTCTATTGTTTACACCATTAAAAGAAGGAAGTGATGGAGTTATACCTTTCCCTCTAAGGGCAGGAGAGGACTTAGAGCATTCAAGGAGCAGGTCGTGCTCCCCTTGGTCTAAATCAGGTGGTTTTGGCTTCCTTTGAACCCCATGGTTGCTTGTTGTCTTCTTTATGTGCACTTCATTGTCGTACCCTCTTCTTGACACTTCTAACCTTCTCATGGCAGCTTCTAAGGACTTGGAAGTGGAACCAAGGTCACAAGATTTCACCATTGAGCAAGGAGCATAAGGAACAACACCCATAACTACTGATTTTCTCATGAAAAATCAGAATGATAACACTTTGATAAAAACAGATTTTTCAAACAACAAACAAAACTTTGCCAATCTTTCTTCACTCATTGAGTTGTTTTTGTAGTTTTAGATGTAGTTAGGAAAGATTAACACTAAACCAAAGCTCTGATAACCATTTGAACAGAAAATGGACCCAAAATACTTCAAAATGGGGCTGTTTTTGTGATTTGTTTTTGTCTCGGTTTTGAGTTGTTATTTTGAGGTTTTTATTTGAACAATAGTAAAGGATATGACTTGAACCAAAGGCTCAAGACTAGGATATGACTTAAACCAGAACACGAAGCAAGTTTAAGCCTAAGAGATCATCCAAGATCACGAAGCAAGGACTCACTCTTCTTCATGTACTCGTCCAGAACACGAAGCAAGACGGGAACATGGCTCCAAACACGAAGTAATGGAGTTGTTCAAGCACAAAGCAATGAACTAAAAAGGGTTTTCAAAACCTTCTTTTCTATTTGTTAATTCTTCAAATCTGACTTTTACATTGCTTAGTTGCTGTCCTTATATAGACTTACAAAAGAAATCTGAACCCTTGAAGTTTGCTTTAATCTAGTGGCTCAAAATGGCCTAAACAAAAGAACAAATTATAACAACAAAGTCTCCTAATGTGGATGTTGGAGTTGCTGGTCCATTGATGCAAAGATGCTTCTGCCCAAAAGCTTCCAAGGCTGCCAAATCAGAACTGCATAAAGCAGACTGTCAAAAAGCCTGTTTGTTTGTTTCCTGAAATGGCAAGACAACATCTTTTCTTTATGGTCTTTGTTTGGCTTCTACAGAGGAGGGTTGAAGCTATATTTAGGATCACATGCTACTTGGACGAGCCATCTGGACTTGTGATTTTTAGAACAACCTTAGGGAGATTCAGACATTCAGCATTTTCCCTTGGATTAATTGCAGTAACTTCAATAACATGTAGCTCCCAGACCAGATACCCTAATCATGCAAATGGTAGCTTGAATTAAAGATAATTGAGCTAGCTTCACTCTCCAAAAAGAATCAACCCAAAAGGATAAGCCAAGCTTGAGATATGAAGCTTTTAGTAAGAACAGGTCAGAACTGGAATGACAGCATTCTTCCTGCACACTGCTGTAACTTTGAAAAATCATAATTCCCTGATAATGAAGGTTAAAAATACCCACCATACATAGAATGAAAGCCAATGATCTTGTCTATCACCTCCAAAAAGAATTACCCAAAAGTATTTAGCCAATTTTGAGCTATTCAAGTTTGAACACTGACAGGTCAAAACAGACGTTGCATAGCATTCCTGCGTGACAGTCTTTGAGAGACTGTTGTGCTCAACCTGTTCAATATTTTAGGCTAATTCCAACTCGATAGGTTAATAGACATCCTCAGGATTCTGGGAAGATAAAGAACTCAAAAAATGACCTTGCCAATCTTCAGATATAAGCATTTGAAAACAGACCAGAAATCTGACGGGTTATTTCCAGTTTCAGCACTTAGCATGAAATCGTGACAGTCTTTGAAGGCTTATTGTGACAAATCTACTCATTCAAACCTACTGATTCCAACTCCATTGGAAAGTAGACTTCTTCAAGATTCTAACTATATAAATAAATTGATGTTTGAGTAAGTGAAGCTCCAGTTATAGCTTTCTGAAGTCAGACCAGAAAACTGCCACTTCCCTGAAATCTGTTTCAGCCTTATCTTTCTTTTCTGAACTCTCCTTTCTTCAAATTTGATGGCTCTTGATCTATAATTAAGGCTCTTGCATCAGGACTGTTTCTTTTAGCTTAGAGATGAGTGAAAATGAAACAATTTTGTTTCAAACTTCCTTTCTTCAAAAGAATTTGCCCTCAAATTCTGTTGGTTCACATTGAAGGCTCTTGTTGCCAAGGCTTGTGTCCCCCCACTTATCAAAAGACCAAGCACACTTCAAGAGGTGGCTCGCATGACTCCTCCCGGATCATAGACTAGAATTGTGAATGGCAAGAGATGTATTGAACCATTCCCAAATTCAGAATGCTCCTTACTTAGTTGGCATTCTAACACAAGCATCACATGCTCACTTAAATCCAATTCCAAACAATGAATAACATCACCATTGAACATGCCCATGGACTGTCCAAACTTCATGGTTTGAAGCTCAAGTAGTCCTTGGTCGACAATCACTTCTCTATGCACCAAATCAGTAGCCTTGTCATTGATGGCCTCCTTGGAAAGAGAATGGCTACTCTCCTCCTCACTTGTAGGTTCATGAGTTGAGTTGAAGGGGGTTTCAATTTCAAGACATTGGTTCTCAAAGATAGCACCACATGAGCTATTCATTTCAGCACAAGTGCTCATGACCTTTGGCTCAAGGGGTTTAAACTTAGGACAAGTACCATCCGAGTATGACATGATAACCCCTTGGCTTAAACTCTCCTTAGTTCCATCTGTTTTCATGGCTTCTAACCCGCCTCTTCTAGCTAAGGCCTCATATTTCCTAGGTCTTGCTAAAGTCCTTTCAACAAACAAAGCCAACTCATACAATTCCTCAAATGAGTACACCATTTCAAAGTGAATCCTCCTAGTAATTTCAGAATTCAAGCCATTGTAAAATCTGATTCCTTTTCGAAAAGAACTTGCTTTATTGTCATACCCAAAGTGTAATTCCTCAAATAATCTAGCATACTCATAAACACTCAAGGAATTTTGTTTGAGGTTCCTAAGTTCAGCCCCTAATTCATTCAAGATAGAACAAGGTAGAAACTTTAATCTCATGTTCATTTCAAGTTTAAACCAGGAACTTATCTTATCTTTTCCTTCCATTATCCTTGAATAATTAAGAGTATTATACCACAATAAAGCACCACCCTTTAAGAAAGACACAACCAGTTTACACTTCTCTTTATCAGAAAAACACTTGCTCTTGAAATAGCATTCAACATCAAACAACCAAGACACAAATGCTCTATTGTTTACACCATTAAAAGAAGGAAGTGATGGAGTTATACCTTTCCCTCTAAGGGCAGGAGAGGACTTAGAGCATTCAAGGAGCAGGTCGTGCTCCCCTTGGTCTAAATCAGGTGGTTTTGGCTTCCTTTGAACCCCATGGTTGCTTGTTGTCTTCTTTATGTGCACTTCATTGTCGTACCCTCTTCTTGACACTTCTAACCTTCTCATGGCAGCTTCTAAGGACTTGGAAGTGGAACCAAGGTCACAAGATTTCACCATTGAGCAAGGAGCATAAGGAACAACACCCATAACTACTGATTTTCTCATGAAAAATCAGAATGATAACACTTTGATAAAAACAGATTTTTCAAACAACAAACAAAACTTTGCCAATCTTTCTTCACTCATTGAGTTGTTTTTGTAGTTTTAGATGTAGTTAGGAAAGATTAACACTAAACCAAAGCTCTGATAACCATTTGAACAGAAAATGGACCCAAAATACTTCAAAATGGGGCTGTTTTTGTGATTTGTTTTTGTCTCGGTTTTGAGTTGTTATTTTGAGGTTTTTATTTGAACAATAGTAAAGGATATGACTTGAACCAAAGGCTCAAGACTAGGATATGACTTAAACCAGAACACGAAGCAAGTTTAAGCCTAAGAGATCATCCAAGATCACGAAGCAAGGACTCACTCTTCTTCATGTACTCGTCCAGAACACGAAGCAAGACGGGAACATGGCTCCAAACACGAAGTAATGGAGTTGTTCAAGCACAAAGCAATGAACTAAAAAGGGTTTTCAAAACCTTCTTTTCTATTTGTTAATTCTTCAAATCTGACTTTTACATTGCTTAGTTGCTGTCCTTATATAGACTTACAAAAGAAATCTGAACCCTTGAAGTTTGCTTTAATCTAGTGGCTCAAAATGGCCTAAACAAAAGAACAAATTATAACAACAAAGTCTCCTAATGTGGATGTTGGAGTTGCTGGTCCATTGATGCAAAGATGCTTCTGCCCAAAAGCTTCCAAGGCTGCCAAATCAGAACTGCATAAAGCAGACTGTCAAAAAGCCTGTTTGTTTGTTTCCTGAAATGGCAAGACAACATCTTTTCTTTATGGTCTTTGTTTGGCTTCTACAGAGGAGGGTTGAAGCTATATTTAGGATCACATGCTACTTGGACGAGCCATCTGGACTTGTGATTTTTAGAACAACCTTAGGGAGATTCAGACATTCAGCATTTTCCCTTGGATTAATTGCAGTAACTTCAATAACATGTAGCTCCCAGACCAGATACCCTAATCATGCAAATGGTAGCTTGAATTAAAGATAATTGAGCTAGCTTCACTCTCCAAAAAGAATCAACCCAAAAGGATAAGCCAAGCTTGAGATATGAAGCTTTTAGTAAGAACAGGTCAGAACTGGAATGACAGCATTCTTCCTGCACACTGCTGTAACTTTGAAAAATCATAATTCCCTGATAATGAAGGTTAAAAATACCCACCATACATAGAATGAAAGCCAATGATCTTGTCTATCACCTCCAAAAAGAATTACCCAAAAGTATTTAGCCAATTTTGAGCTATTCAAGTTTGAACACTGACAGGTCAAAACAGACGTTGCATAGCATTCCTGCGTGACAGTCTTTGAGAGACTGTTGTGCTCAACCTGTTCAATATTTTAGGCTAATTCCAACTCGATAGGTTAATAGACATCCTCAGGATTCTGGGAAGATAAAGAACTCAAAAAATGACCTTGCCAATCTTCAGATATAAGCATTTGAAAACAGACCAGAAATCTGACGGGTTATTTCCAGTTTCAGCACTTAGCATGAAATCGTGACAGTCTTTGAAGGCTTATTGTGACAAATCTACTCATTCAAACCTACTGATTCCAACTCCATTGGAAAGTAGACTTCTTCAAGATTCTAACTATATAAAGAAATTGATGTTTGAGTAAGTGAAGCTCCAGTTATAGCTTTCTGAAGTCAGACCAGAAAACTGCCACTTCCCTGAAATCTGTTTCAGCCTTATCTTTCTTTTCTGAACTCTCCTTTCTTCAAATTTGATGGCTCTTGATCTATAATTAAGGCTCTTGCATCAGGACTGTTTCTTTTAGCTTAGAGATGAGTGAAAATGAAACAATTTTGTTTCAAACTTCCTTTCTTCAAAAGAATTTGCCCTCAAATTCTGTTGGTTCACATTGAAGGCTCTTGTTGCCAAGGCTTGTGTCCTCCCACTTATCAAAAGACCAAGCACACTTCAAGAGGTGGCTCGCATGACTCCTCCCGGATCATAGACTAGAATTGTGAATGGCAAGAGATGTATTGAACCATTCCCAAATTCAGAATGCTCCTTACTTAGTTGGCATTCTAACACAAGCATCACATGCTCACTTAACTCCAATTCCAAACAATGAATAACATCACCATTGAACATGCCCATGGACTGTCCAAACTTCATGGTTTGAAGCTCAAGTAGTCCTTGGTCGACAATCACTTCTCTATGCACCAAATCAGTAGCCTTGTCATTGATGGCCTCCTTGGAAAGAGAATGGCTACTCTCCTCCTCACTTGTAGGTTCATGAGTTGAGTTGAAGGGGGTTTCAATTTCAAGACATTGGTTCTCAAAGATAGCACCACATGAGCTATTCATTTCAGCACAAGTGCTCATGACCTTTGGCTCAAGGGGTTTAAACTTAGGACAAGTACCATCCGAGTATGACATGATAACCCCTTGGCTTAAACTCTCCTTAGTTCCATCTGTTTTCATGGCTTCTAACCCGCCTCTTCTAGCTAAGGCCTCATATTTCCTAGGTCTTGCTAAAGTCCTTTCAACAAACAAAGCCAACTCATACAATTCCTCAAATGAGTACACCATTTCAAAGTGAATCCTCCTAGTAATTTCAGAATTCAAGCCATTGTAAAATCTGATTCCTTTTCGAAAAGAACTTGCTTTATTGTCATACCCAAAGTGTAATTCCTCAAATAATCTAGCATACTCATAAACACTCAATGAATTTTGTTTGAGGTTCCTAAGTTCAGCCCCTAATTCATTCAAGATAGAACAAGGTAGAAACTTTAATCTCATGTTCATTTCAAGTTTAAACCAGGAACTTATCTTATCTTTTCCTTCCATTATCCTTGAATAATTAAGAGTATTATACCACAATAAAGCACCACCCTTTAAGAAAGACACAACCAGTTTACACTTCTCTTTATCAGAAAAACACTTGCTCTTGAAATAGCATTCAACATCAAACAACCAAGACACAAATGCTCTATTGTTTACACCATTAAAAGAAGGAAGTGATGGAGTTATACCTTTCCCTCTAAGGGCAGGAGAGGACTTAGAGCATTCAAGGAGCAGGTCGTGCTCCCCTTGGTCGATCTAAATCAGGTGGTTTTGGCTTCCTTTGAACCCCATGGTTGCTTGTTGTCTTCTTTATGTGCACTTCATTGTCGTACCCTCTTCTTGACACTTCTAACCTTCTCATGGCAGCTTCTAAGGACTTGGAAGTGGAACCAAGGTCACAAGATTTCACCATTGAGCAAGGAGCATAAGGAACAACACCCATAACTACTGATTTTCTCATGAAAAATCAGAATGATAACACTTTGATAAAAACAGATTTTTCAAACAACAAACAAAACTTTGCCAATCTTTCTTCACTCATTGAGTTGTTTTTGTAGTTTTAGATGTAGTTAGGAAAGATTAACACTAAACCAAAGCTCTGATAACCATTTGAACAGAAAATGGACCCAAAATACTTCAAAATGGGGCTGTTTTTGTGATTTGTTTTTGTCTCGGTTTTGAGTTGTTATTTTGAGGTTTTTATTTGAACAATAGTAAAGGATATGACTTGAACCAAAGGCTCAAGACTAGGATATGACTTAAACCAGAACACGAAGCAAGTTTAAGCCTAAGAGATCATCCAAGATCACGAAGCAAGGACTCACTCTTCTTCATGTACTCGTCCAGAACACGAAGCAAGACGGGAACATGGCTCCAAACACGAAGTAATGGAGTTGTTCAAGCACAAAGCAATGAACTAAAAAGGGTTTTCAAAACCTTCTTTTCTATTTGTTAATTCTTCAAATCTGACTTTTACATTGCTTAGTTGCTGTCCTTATATAGACTTACAAAAGAAATCTGAACCCTTGAAGTTTGCTTTAATCTAGTGGCTCAAAATGGCCTAAACAAAAGAACAAATTATAACAACAAAGTCTCCTAATGTGGATGTTGGAGTTGCTGGTCCATTGATGCAAAGATGCTTCTGCCCAAAAGCTTCCAAGGCTGCCAAATCAGAACTGCATAAAGCAGACTGTCAAAAAGCCTGTTTGTTTGTTTCCTGAAATGGCAAGACAACATCTTTTCTTTATGGTCTTTGTTTGGCTTCTACAGAGGAGGGTTGAAGCTATATTTAGGATCACATGCTACTTGGACGAGCCATCTGGACTTGTGATTTTTAGAACAACCTTAGGGAGATTCAGACATTCAGCATTTTCCCTTGGATTAATTGCAGTAACTTCAATAACATGTAGCTCCCAGACCAGATACCCTAATCATGCAAATGGTAGCTTGAATTAAAGATAATTGAGCTAGCTTCACTCTCCAAAAAGAATCAACCCAAAAGGATAAGCCAAGCTTGAGATATGAAGCTTTTAGTAAGAACAGGTCAGAACTGGAATGACAGCATTCTTCCTGCACACTGCTGTAACTTTGAAAAATCATAATTCCCTGATAATGAAGGTTAAAAATACCCACCATACATAGAATGAAAGCCAATGATCTTGTCTATCACCTCCAAAAAGAATTACCCAAAAGTATTTAGCCAATTTTGAGCTATTCAAGTTTGAACACTGACAGGTCAAAACAGACGTTGCATAGCATTCCTGCGTGACAGTCTTTGAGAGACTGTTGTGCTCAACCTGTTCAATATTTTAGGCTAATTCCAACTCGATAGGTTAATAGACATCCTCAGGATTCTGGGAAGATAAAGAACTCAAAAAATGACCTTGCCAATCTTCAGATATAAGCATTTGAAAACAGACCAGAAATCTGACGGGTTATTTCCAGTTTCAGCACTTAGCATGAAATCGTGACAGTCTTTGAAGGCTTATTGTGACAAATCTACTCATTCAAACCTACTGATTCCAACTCCATTGGAAAGTAGACTTCTTCAAGATTCTAACTATATAAAGAAATTGATGTTTGAGTAAGTGAAGCTCCAGTTATAGCTTTCTGAAGTCAGACCAGAAAACTGCCACTTCCCTGAAATCTGTTTCAGCCTTATCTTTCTTTTCTGAACTCTCCTTTCTTCAAATTTGATGGCTCTTGATCTATAATTAAGGCTCTTGCATCAGGACTGTTTCTTTTAGCTTAGAGATGAGTGAAAATGAAACAATTTTGTTTCAAACTTCCTTTCTTCAAAAGAATTTGCCCTCAAATTCTGTTGGTTCACATTGAAGGCTCTTGTTGCCGAGGCTTGTGTCCCCCCACTTATCAAAAGACCAAGCACACTTCAAGAGGTGGCTCGCATGACTCCTCCCGGATCATAGACTAGAATTGTGAATGGCAAGAGATGTATTGAACCATTCCCAAATTCAGAATGCTCCTTACTTAGTTGGCATTCTAACACAAGCATCACATGCTCACTTAAATCCAATTCCAAACAATGAATAACATCACCATTGAACATGCCCATGGACTGTCCAAACTTCATGGTTTGAAGCTCAAGTAGTCCTTGGTCGACAATCACTTCTCTATGCACCAAATCAGTAGCCTTGTCATTGATGGCCTCCTTGGAAAGAGAATGGCTACTCTCCTCCTCACTTGTAGGTTCATGAGTTGAGTTGAAGGGGGTTTCAATTTCAAGACATTGGTTCTCAAAGATAGCACCACATGAGCTATTCATTTCAGCACAAGTGCTCATGACCTTTGGCTCAAAGGGTTTAAACTTAGGACAAGTACCATCCGAGTATGACATGATAACCCCTTGGCTTAAACTCTCCTTAGTTCCATCTGTTTTCATGGCTTCTAACCCGCCTCTTCTAGCTAAGGCCTCATATTTCCTAGGTCTTGCTAAAGTCCTTTCAACAAACAAAGCCAACTCATACAATTCCTCAAATGAGTACACCATTTCAAAGTGAATCCTCCTAGTAATTTCAGAATTCAAGCCATTGTAAAATCTGATTCCTTTTCGAAAAGAACTTGCTTTATTGTCATACCCAAAGTGTAATTCCTCAAATAATCTAGCATACTCATAAACACTCAAGGAATTTTGTTTGAGGTTCCTAAGTTCAGCCCCTAATTCATTCAAGATAGAACAAGGTAGAAACTTTAATCTCATGTTCATTTCAAGTTTAAACCAGGAACTTATCTTATCTTTTCCTTCCATTATCCTTGAATAATTAAGAGTATTATACCACAATAAAGCACCACCCTTTAAGAAAGACACAACCAGTTTACACTTCTCTTTATCAGAAAAACACTTGCTCTTGAAATAGCATTCAACATCAAACAACCAAGACACAAATGCTCTATTGTTTACACCATTAAAAGAAGGAAGTGATGGAGTTATACCTTTCCCTCTAAGGGCAGGAGAGGACTTAGAGCATTCAAGGAGCAGGTCGTGCTCCCCTTGGTCTAAATCAGGTGGTTTTGGCTTCCTTTGAACCCCATGGTTGCTTGTTGTCTTCTTTATGTGCACTTCATTGTCGTACCCTCTTCTTGACACTTCTAACCTTCTCATGGCAGCTTCTAAGGACTTGGAAGTGGAACCAAGGTCACAAGATTTCACCATTGAGCAAGGAGCATAAGGAACAACACCCATAACTACTGATTTTCTCATGAAAAATCAGAATGATAACACTTTGATAAAAACAGATTTTTCAAACAACAAACAAAACTTTGCCAATCTTTCTTCACTCATTGAGTTGTTTTTGTAGTTTTAGATGTAGTTAGGAAAGATTAACACTAAACCAAAGCTCTGATAACCATTTGAACAGAAAATGGACCCAAAATACTTCAAAATGGGGCTGTTTTTGTGATTTGTTTTTGTCTCGGTTTTGAGTTGTTATTTTGAGGTTTTTATTTGAACAATAGTAAAGGATATGACTTGAACCAAAGGCTCAAGACTAGGATATGACTTAAACCAGAACACGAAGCAAGTTTAAGCCTAAGAGATCATCCAAGATCACGAAGCAAGGACTCACTCTTCTTCATGTACTCGTCCAGAACACGAAGCAAGACGGGAACATGGCTCCAAACACGAAGTAATGGAGTTGTTCAAGCACAAAGCAATGAACTAAAAAGGGTTTTCAAAACCTTCTTTTCTATTTGTTAATTCTTCAAATCTGACTTTTACATTGCTTAGTTGCTGTCCTTATATAGACTTACAAAAGAAATCTGAACCCTTGAAGTTTGCTTTAATCTAGTGGCTCAAAATGGCCTAAACAAAAGAACAAATTATAACAACAAAGTCTCCTAATGTGGATGTTGGAGTTGCTGGTCCATTGATGCAAAGATGCTTCTGCCCAAAAGCTTCCAAGGCTGCCAAATCAGAACTGCATAAAGCAGACTGTCAAAAAGCCTGTTTGTTTGTTTCCTGAAATGGCAAGACAACATCTTTTCTTTATGGTCTTTGTTTGGCTTCTACAGAGGAGGGTTGAAGCTATATTTAGGATCACATGCTACTTGGACGAGCCATCTGGACTTGTGATTTTTAGAACAACCTTAGGGAGATTCAGACATTCAGCATTTTCCCTTGGATTAATTGCAGTAACTTCAATAACATGTAGCTCCCAGACCAGATACCCTAATCATGCAAATGGTAGCTTGAATTAAAGATAATTGAGCTAGCTTCACTCTCCAAAAAGAATCAACCCAAAAGGATAAGCCAAGCTTGAGATATGAAGCTTTTAGTAAGAACAGGTCAGAACTGGAATGACAGCATTCTTCCTGCACACTGCTGTAACTTTGAAAAATCATAATTCCCTGATAATGAAGGTTAAAAATACCCACCATACATAGAATGAAAGCCAATGATCTTGTCTATCACCTCCAAAAAGAATTACCCAAAAGTATTTAGCCAATTTTGAGCTATTCAAGTTTGAACACTGACAGGTCAAAACAGACGTTGCATAGCATTCCTGCGTGACAGTCTTTGAGAGACTGTTGTGCTCAACCTGTTCAATATTTTAGGCTAATTCCAACTCGATAGGTTAATAGACATCCTCAGGATTCTGGGAAGATAAAGAACTCAAAAAATGACCTTGCCAATCTTCAGATATAAGCATTTGAAAACAGACCAGAAATCTGACGGGTTATTTCCAGTTTCAGCACTTAGCATGAAATCGTGACAGTCTTTGAAGGCTTATTGTGACAAATCTACTCATTCAAACCTACTGATTCCAACTCCATTGGAAAGTAGACTTCTTCAAGATTCTAACTATATAAAGAAATTGATGTTTGAGTAAGTGAAGCTCCAGTTATAGCTTTCTGAAGTCAGACCAGAAAACTGCCACTTCCCTGAAATCTGTTTCAGCCTTATCTTTCTTTTCTGAACTCTCCTTTCTTCAAATTTGATGGCTCTTGATCTATAATTAAGGCTCTTGCATCAGGACTGTTTCTTTTAGCTTACAGATGAGTGAAAATGAAACAATTTTGTTTCAGGCTCTGTCAGAGCAAAGTGCCTGCGGAGGACTAGTCTCGCTTTTGGTTTAAAGTATAGGTAGACTTAACCCTTTCGTTCTACAACCTAGGATGCTCGAGAAGAAAGAGCATTCCTCGACACCACACACCACACACCACACCACGACTCTATTAGTATTTGTCTTATGGAAAATTGCGTCTTTATATTAATTTAAGGAGAGCTCGCTCCGGGTAAACAAAGGTCTTGGCGAAGCATACATCTTTATAGTTAGTTTAGTTTATGTAGTGACTTACAGCTGGATCACCACTCTGCTAATACTCCCAGATTGCTTAACCCCGAGCAATTACTGGTTTTCCATTGGTCTGCCTGCCAGGCCGTCTTAGCGCTCATGAACGTGAACTCCTCGGCCGACACAGACATGACATCCTTTTCTTTCGGGCTCATGGTGGTCTTAAGCCTATATGCTTGGAGTCACCACGGTCTGTCCATTCGCGCAGACTAACTGCCCGGTTACATTATATTAGAAATAGAAGAAAAGGTGGGCTTGGTTTGGTATATGCTTCTGTTTACCCTAAGTGATTTGCGCTACATTATGCAGTCGAAATGTTCACCCCGCATCTTTTCGCGACTGATATCAAATTCATGCCTGTGGTTGTGCATGGTTTTGCGTAAATGTATGATTGTGCATGGTTTTGCGTCAATGTATGACCTATGAAAGAAACCTAATTAGGTTTCTAGTTTCTACTGATTTCAGGGTAGTGTAGATTTGTAAATGTGCAGAACCGTATTTGCCTTTTCTCTTCACTGCTCTCAATACAAGATTGTCCAACGCTCCAATGTGTCACAGTTATGAGAGACGATCATACTGTTGATTTACTTACCCAAGGACGACACGAATGCCTAACATACAACATGACATACAACATGAGTACATGACTGATACAATTAATAGTAGAAAAATCAAGACGTAGTTGGGTAATGTGACTGAGCGGCTCGACTGCTATCGTGCTTAATAGATATCTAAATTCAGTAGATTATAAATAAGACAGCAGTATCTCGCCATTTATTCTACTTTAGATGGAAACTTTGCATTCTTGAACCACTCTTTTACACCATGTTGACGACTATGATGATCCATCATTAAACCAAAATCAGCCGCCCGAGCCTCGATGATATCTAGCAATCGTATCTGCCTCCTATTTTTGACTTTGGCCAAGTCAACCATCGTATTACCACAACAGAAAATCTAATCCACCCCCCAATGCCATCTAGATTCTAGATTCACCTTCCATCCATCATGAGGGAGGTTTTCACATGATCTCAACACTTGCTAAACAATCTAGACCACCCACTCTACTTAGAGTCATTTACTTCGGTTGGCCATAACATAGCATTCTCTGTGAAGACGGCTGGATCAAGTTATCTTCCTCCATGAAGAACCTTGTTTCTATCATTCCAAATGGCCCAAAGAAAAACAGCACTCAAACAAGAGCGTGTCCACTTCCGAGAATTTGTGCTTCAGTACACTAGAATTCATGACAGCTACGAAACTTGAGAAAAATTGGTAATGTAGACATCTCCAAAACCAAACTAAATCATTTGATATAATTTATAGCTTCGTTAATCACATCATCTCTTACAAAAGGTCTCAGAGACCACATCAGGCAGTAGCTATCTAATTCCCCGGAAGATGTCATCAACCCTAAAGCCGAAACAACTCGTTCCTGCATTATATAATTCTGCTTCACCATGCTGTAGATGACAGCCATGAAAGAACCACATTTGGCAGCATCATAAATTGATTCCTGTTCCAAATTCTCATCGAAGCCCAACCTAGATATATCCAGCAGGTCTCTGGTTCCTTCCTGCAAGCAGATTTCCGCCTTATTCATAACAAACTCAAGTTCAACGAGTGCAGATTTAGCTTTGGTCAAATGTTCACGCAGCCCAGACAAACTTGTGTTCACCTGACTTACAGCAAGCGCGCTATCATAAGCACTAGTACAACTGGCCTCAACATACGATGTGACCCTTCGGGTTTCATTCTCTTTGAGAATGCTTTGAACCAACTTTGAAGTTTCATGAATCACAGGGCGTCTAAGAAACTCCAATGCTTGCTGAAACGAGACAAGGAGTCGCTTTCCAACTTCTTCTAATTGTTCTAGTTTTACAACACCAACCATAAATTCTGATAATATTTCCTTCATTTCCTGGTTGGGATTGGAAGCAGATTTAACTTCTTGTTCCATTCTGAAACGAATATTTGAGAATGTCAAGCACACACTAAAATTATGCAAAGTGCATTCTCTTATGCAAAAAACTAATTTTAACCCTAATTTAACGCTTAACTAGAAGTCTAGAGCAAATTAACCACGAGTTAAGATTAAATTCAACCCTAACTTTCACAATTTAGAGTCCGGATACACGAACAATGACTTATAATGCTCAATATCATTTTACAAGCATAATAATATCCAACTGCATCAGACCGGAAACCCCCCTAAATTTCTCAGCAAAGAAGTTCGGAAAATACTACGCACCCTGAGGAAAGCAATGGACAAGCGGCAAGCTTGGAACCACCTTTTTCAGAACTTACTGAGCACTGCCATAAAGTGATCGAATTAATCTCGTATTTAATCCCTTAGATTTTACATGGATAGAAGGCATACGGTCAATTTCATAATAAAGGAGCAGAGACTGGAAGCGTATGCGCATTGGTGGAGTATCTCTATCTATCTCATCAACTAGAAGTTGGATTCTATGGATCAACGTCTCACGCAAGTGGGCCTGAACAAACTAAGATAATAAAATAAGAGACAGAGTAATTGGGCAGTAAGCTAATATGGTGTTTAGAGTAGAACACATTCTTAAAAGACCAAGGGGATTCCTGGGATCGGAAGAAACGACACTTTGTGCAAAAGAAGCTCTTTCCGGAGAGCATATGTCAAATTGGGAGTAGTTGTACCTACCAAGAGAAGGGGCTGTCTGTGGAGCAGTAGAAGTGGCTTCTTTATTTAAAACAGCAATAAGATCTTGCTCTTTAGGAGAAACTAATGACGTTGGATAAGACGCCATGCTATAAGATTCTTCTCAACAGTCTTCAAGGATTGGATGAGACCGTATTCCTGAGGAACGGGCATAAACTACTATAGTAGTAGAGGGTAAGACATGTTTTGAAAGAGCACACCTATAGCGATGAAAATACTAGGTAGGTCTTGCTGGCATTTCTTTTAGTGAAGAAGGCTTCTAGTTATACGCTCTTTAAAGGTTCTTAGTAGATGTGTACTAATGAGAAAGCTTCATAGTCCCTTATGTGCACTCAACATCATAAGCTTTTGCGTCTTGGCTTCCGTCTTCGACTATGCCAGTTATGCTACTTGCGAAGAGGACTCTTCAAGTGGAGAAAGCAAATATACAACAACTAAGTAAGGCCTTAACTATATACGATACGAGATTAATTGTTAAATTATAATATGAAAGCTCTTGCTAAGGTTATATAGTTACTAGAGTAAACATCCCACTGGTAAGATCTCTTATCCACTAATAGTCTTAAGATGACTTAGAATTCGGCTTTTCCAGGACAAAGACCAAGATTAGCATCGGCTAGAGCCTAAGGATTAGGCCGAGCACTACAAGAAGGAAGGAGGCACCCCCGATCAACGGGTGCTTTATTTGCTTTAGTTATGTCATTCCCCAGCTTACATACATCCGAATACTAAGTCAGAGCAAATAACTGAATAAATATAGTAAGGGAGTGATTGGTTGGGGTTTTTAAGAAAGGCAAAGGGAAACAAAGTTACTCATTTCCTTTGTTGGTGTTTGTTTGACACAAACAAATTGAATGAAACTCCCTTCCTTACCCACAGTCCATCAAATTCCCTACACTATCCTCCTAGGGTATGAGATTTCATTAAACTCGTTACCCTTCAACACTTTCTTCACCTATCACCACACTTGCGACTACCACCACACTAGCCAACACCAAACCACCACCATAACACCACCGCCGCCACCGATGCGACCACCGCCACAGCCACCAAGACCACGACCACTATGACACCCCCCACCACCGCCGCCGCCATGACACCCCACCACCATCATCGACGCCACCAGTAGATAAGTGGTTGTTTGTGGTGGTGTGTGTTAGTGGTAGGAGTAAGTGTGAGTGGACCATTAGTTACGTATTGGTATAACCAAAGAACAAATTAAGTTTTAGGTAATTCCTTACCTTTCCCCCTCTTACCCTTTCCGATTTCCTTTCCCTTTCTCTTTCTCTATCCAAACACCCCCCAAGAGAAGAAGTCTCATTTCCACACTACTTTCTAAGTGACTCAAAAGCTCTGATTTAAGCGATTGCACTCTTTAATGCCCTGGAAAAAGCCACTTTTTATAATTACTTTGCATCGAAAACAGGTTGTAAATCAGTGTCAATATACTTGTACCAACGATCGCAAGTCATGTCATCTTGTCGTGGCGACCTATAAGTCATAGCATCTTTTTCTTAGTAACCCCTTTTCCCTTACAAATGGACGAAAAGTTCAAACACCTTCTTCCAACCCGAGACAATTAGACAGAAATTGACCAATAAAATAAGATTTAGAACTTGCTACAAAGAGAAGTTTCTTGCTTGCTACACCGGAAAAGATATTTTAGAACAAATTAAGGTCGGGATAACCTTTAGATACAATGACATAGTGAAGGAAGATTCTCGGTTAAACCACCAATAAAGATAGCCGGGACAGATGGGTAAATGAATATAGAAATCTTAACTAGAGACATCGACTTAGCCTTTCTACTTCGAAAATTATCCTCATATGACAGGGCGGATCCAAGATTTGGGAAAGGGGTGGCATAGTAAGAAAAAAAATTGTAGACAATATTTGTACATTAAATTCTAATATCGTCAATACATAGTAATATACTCTCGAGTTCCCGAATTACCCTGAATTACCCTCTTGCTCACCTTGAGTACCCTCTTGAGTTGATGGATTATCGACACATTGCTCATTTTAATTAAAATTATCATGAGTTGGTGAAGTAGTAGCCTTATGGCTACTCATCATTAACTTGCTCTTCTTGACTAGGGTGATATAGAGTTGAAATTAGTGAAGGCGTATCATTTTGAGATTCTAATAACAATTGAAAAGATGACAATGTGTTTTTTTGTCACTTTCGACTCCAAAAGTATGTTAAGCCTCTGACTTTCATTATTAATCTAACAAATAATTTTCACAACTTTAAGTCACTAAAACATTAAACATTGCTAACTTAAAATCATAATTAGCTATTAATAAACTTCATGGTTTTTGTAAATAGAAAAATGAAAACAAATAGAAAAATGAAGACAAATCATAACTAGCTATTCAAATCATAACTAGCATTTGGTTTTTGTAAACTTCTTGTTTTTTATCATTTTGATAAACAAATAGAAAAAATGAAGATGACGATGTTGACTCACTGTCACACATTATACTTCTTGTTTGCTTTCCAATTTCAAGCGAAAAAATAAGATACCCTTTCCTCTAGAATTTAAAGTATTTAGTGACTGAGTGATTATTTCGTATTCATTTCTTTTGCTTTCTTTTTTGTACTGAGTGTTTCCGATTTTGGTCTTTTCACTTCTAGTGCCTTAACAGTTATTATATTTCTAGTACTCTATCAGCTAAATCTCGGTCGTTCTAAATGACTAAAACTACAGTGAATCGGAAGTAAGTAGCATACGAAAATAGAAAAATTCCACACTAGTAGATCCTAAACCAGCTACTCATCTTAGTAAAGCTAGCCTCAATCAAAGAGCTCATTAAGCATTGAATGTGATGGTAGCACATTAGCAGTAGAGTGAAGTGGACATCAAAACCCGAAATGCAGATAACAGTCACCGTAATTATTACTGTATCAAATATCAAACAATTAACAAACTAATTAATCAAAATGAATTCAATCAAACTACCCCAAATCTACAATTACACAAATAGATTAACAAACTAATAATAAAAATTACAAAAATGACCAAACATTCAATCCAAAAATCAATAATCAAATTTCAGGAAAATTTGGGGAAAAAGTTGTCAACAATCAACTGTAAACATACCGAAAAGAGAGGCACCGAGGGGTCTTACGCGGCGGCTGAGGGAGGTAGGCGAGGCGGCGGTTGAGGAAGGGCGGCGGCGGCGGCGGCTGGGGAGGGGTGGTTATGGGTTGTATTTGGGGAAGTATGTATAGGGTTTTGTATTGAGGTATGTTTTGCAATGATCACGCTTTCTCATTTCTCTATGACTATCAATGTTAATTAGTTAAATCGTTCTCTACAGTAGCCTTTAAATTAATGCACGTGCAACGGTAAACATACCACGGATAAGAATAAAAGTGCATAGAAAATCAGAAATTGTTTGTCTTTAGCTCCTAAATAAGTTTATTTGATTCGTCACTAGTTTACGACGGATAATGTCGTCACAAATGAGAATTTATGTTTTATTAAAATACAACATAAATATATTAGTCAAATTAACCAAAAATAATCCTACTCCGTACTAAAATTTGATCCTACCGTCAATCAAGATTTGACCGTCTGACACATTTTAAATCTCGTCTCGTGAACACGGGATAAATTTAAGAATTTTAATACTTGTTACAAAATAAATTTAACTAAAATTTATAAAATTAGAATCGAAAATTTACTTTATCTTAGATTCAAACGAAAATTGAAACATTAATAATTGTGATTCTGGGTGAGATTTAAAAACATATAGTTGGAAATTATTTGAGTATTTGATTACTTGGTTTATGAGCATGGAAATTTGGCAACAAGATTTATTTGAGCATTTCATTACTTAGGTTTATGACTGATACCGTGATACATTATTGTAGCATTTTTTTTTTGGATTTTTACAAGAAGGTAAAGGGATTATGAGTTTGGGCTCAAATTTTGGAGGCCCAGTTCTTATGCACCCCCTAATCACAATCCTAATCTTACCTATACTCATTTTTATTTTAACTGAGATCAGGGGCGGACGCAGAATTCGAAATTATATAGGGCTAAATTTAATTAACATATAAATACATTTTTTTGGTACAAAATTTTGTGGAACCGGACTATATTACTGATCAAAATGTTAATGTATTCAATTCCGTTTACGAGTAAAATATTTACTTATTTGAATAGAAGTACTTCCCGATTGACAAAAATCTCTTGTTACGTTCAACCATCCATTAATATATGCTACAGAAAAAATTAATCTAATATGAATACTTTTACAAAAAATTAACACTTTTCCAAATTAAAAGATATTTTAATTACTAAGTATTTTGAAATTGCCAAAAAATACTCATCTCTTTCATAAAAAAAACTATATGCTTTTGTAAGTCGCTTGTTGTAACTAAATTATTTTATATAATTATATAATTATCCGACTTATATATTTCTGTAAAATCAAAGTCATATATATAGCCCGCAAAGGTGGAGTTTAGTGGTTAAAACTTGGGTGAAATTCTCAGGAGACCCGGGTTTAAGTCTCCCCAAGAGCAAAATCTTGTGGAGCATTCTTGACCCGAATTTAGATATATATAATCATCTCGAAAAAAGAAAGACGTCATATATGAAAATGGGGTCATTCTTGACCCGAATTTAGATATATAATCATCTCGAAAAAAGAAAGACGTCATATATGAAAATATGAAAGAAATATTGATTTAAATTTTTATCAACATGAAATTTATATACTGGTCTACAATTTAAACAATCTTGATTTTTATGACACGAAAGTGACGATATAACACATTTATTGTTTGGTTAAAATGCACCGATATTTTAACGAATCTTAGAAAAGAGAAAAAAAAAATGCACCAATATTTTAAGGGTGTTGCTCATTCATACACCTGATTTACTCATTCATACACATATTTCCCATTTTACCCCTTACATTCAACACTCATCTTTCAGTTTTCTTCCCATCTTAACCATCCCTTCAATTTCTCAGTTTATAGTAATTTCTTCAATTTACTGCTTTACAATTAACGATTTATTGGACAAACTATCCTGATTGTTTCCCAAAAACATAGGGTTTCTTGATTAAAGAATGTCATTCATTTAATCATTTATCAGTTTTGATTTTGGATTTTTTACTGAATCAGAAATTAGTATCCCCTCCCCAATTGTTTTATGATGAATTGGAAATCAGATGTACAATTGCCAATCAACATTCAGCAGTAGGGATCATAATTTTGATTATTTTAGAGTTTAACAAAAATGGTGGAGGAAGCGATTTTAGGATATTTGGAGAAGAATGACCGGATTATTGATTCTGGCAGTTTCGCGGCAGAATTCGGTTTAGATTATGATGAGGTCGTCAGATTTTGCAGATTTTGAATCAGGAGTAGAACATTAATGATAAACACTAAACACTAACAGATGCTCATCATCAAAACTGTACGAAATGCTTCTGTTGCTGTTCAATGCAACAACAATGGATGTATGCATGCAACATCGGTTGACTATGCAATTCTCTGGCCATTATCAACTTGTATACGCAGAGCTTGATCCCAAACCAACTTGGCACCGCTTAATCTGAATCATCGTTTGAAACCGTCAATGAAACGGAAAGAATGATTGCGAGAGGAAAAAAAAGCACACGATAAATAGTCAATACTCTATTTACAGATAAAGCTAAGACGATTTAAGGAAACCCTAATCTAATTAGTCTAAATCAATTTTTTAATTTCATATAATATAATTGATAAAGGTAGAGATTAGAATTATTACCTGATCGATACGAGAGCTAGCATCCATAGTTGTGTGGTTTAGGGTTTTCTTTTGTGGGGGAGAGAATTAGAGAGGAAAACTTTTTTTAGGTAGAGGGCATAGAATGGAAAACTAATGAAAAAAAGGGTATGAATGAGTAAAACTCGTATATGAATGAGCAATTACGTATTTTAATGAATCTTAGAAAAGAGAAAAAAAATTGTTGAAGGTAGGATTCGAACACGTGACATTTGGATATACAAAAAACTTATTACAATCCCCACAACCAAGTGTGCTACTGTAATAATATGATCTTATTAACAATAAATTTTATTTTACCTAAATTCTTATAGGGCTATAGCCCATGGAGCCAATGGGCTGGCTCCGCCCCTGACTGAGATCCTAAAGTTGATCAACACCCAAAAAGAATGATTGAAGTTATATGATAGACCCGACCGATAGTGATTTATCTTAAATTGACCCGAATTAGCGCCATAGAGTCAGGAATCTCAGGATTACCAAATATGACTTAGTTATGACAAAAATTTTGACCCAAAATGAATCAGAATGACCTAGATTGATGTGACTTGAAATCACTCGAAAATTAGTTGTAATATCTGTGAAATTTAGGGGATTACATATGTTATTGGTATTATGTAAGCTCGGATTTATAGTCGCAATGAGCCCCGATGACAAAAGGGACTCGGAAGAAAAAAAATATTAATCAATACTTATATTGTTATAATATATAATTTAAAATATTTTTCCACAATTAACTAACTTTTTGCCACGGATTATTAGTATTTTGCTACGAATATTGTTATGTTTAGGGGTGTTCACCAGTTCAAAATCGAACCAGACCCAACCCCATCGGATAAACCCGTGGCCGAATAGTCACCAACTCTAAGAACGCGGACTTGACCGGTTGAGAGGGAACTCGGACCGGTTCGGACCAGAACCCTTTAGGTCCGGTTTCTTCCGGGTTTGGACCGAACTGATACTATTGAATTTTTGTGTGGACCGGACCGAACCGTAGACCGTCACCATATTTTTGGGGACCTGGAGACCGGGTCGGTATGTATTCGGTCTTGATCAGACCCAACTGAACGGTTCGGATCGGTCGGGGTTGTCGGTCCGACTCACTTTTTGTTCAGCCCTAGTTATGTTTATTAGTGTTTTGTCACAGTTATTGTTATTATTGTTGTTGTTTTCACTAGTTTTAAACCCGCGCAAATTGCAGGAATATGGTATTTGAAATTTTGTTAATTAAAAGTTTTGTTTTAATTTATGTGCAAGTAACATGTTTAAGATTTTTTATTTGTATGATAGTTTCATTTGTAATTATCGACTTGTATATGGTATGAGTATGCAAAATATGGTAATATTAACAATTCAATTTATATATTTGAAATATATCAAAATATAAATCTTAAAATTCCACCATACCGTATTTGAAATATTTGGTCAACGGGATATGATTGTTACATATAAGATCTTGTATTTTTGTATTAGTTACATGTTGGGATTGATTGTTATCATCTCCACAACTAAGGGGACGTTTGGTTGGGTGGATTGAAATGGAATGGAATGGATTTTAGACATTTCAGTGTTTGGTTGAGACATTTTGAAATGGATTTAAAATCCATCGGATTCTCATTCCACCCCAAGTCCCAACCCTGATATCCCATGTCCACCTCCCCCCTGGATTCAATTCAAACTTCATTCCTCTACGTTTATTTTTCTAATGAACCAAACATGTTTTGAAAGGTATGGAGTTAGAACTTCATACCACTATGATTTCTCATTCCAATCCATTTCATTCCTAAAAAGTGAACCAAATGACCCCTAAAAGTTATATCTGTGGACTCCTAATGTATTCTTGTTGTATAATTAATTTTTAAAATATAATAACATATAATTAATAGAAGTGTTACAAAATTTCTTGTAATACGTATACGTCGTGAAATTTCGTTAAATGTATTTGGTAGAAAAAACTATAAGTACATACAAAATTAGATAAATCATTTGTGCTTCATATTTCATAATATGGGCTCGTCTAATCGAAACATTTAAGAACTCTTTGACATGCCAAATAATAAATAGATATAGAATTGGACAATCTAAATCTATGTCTTAATATGGCCTATTGTAATTTACGGTATCTAAACTTTATTTGCAATGACGTAAATGATGCATCAGGGTAAGTTGGCCACATAGTTATCCTAGTATGATATATTCTCTTATTAGTAAAACTAGTTTTAATCCCGTGCAAATTGCACGGGATTGCAGTTTCAAGTATTATTATTTATGAATAATGTTTAAAATAATGATTAGTCGTATGCCCGTATTTAAGATTTTCGATTTGTAATATAATTTCATGTGACCGACATACTAAAAATATTGTAATATTAACAAAATAGTTTATATTCAAAGTATATCAAAACTCAATGATTTATATAAAATTGAAATATCATAACGGAATTACAATGTACAATGATAAGTAAATGTTAATACAAAAATCTCAAAATTTTCTTCATTACATGCATTTTTCATCGTCACAACTCACTCATAAATCAGAGTTGTCAACATGTCGAATTCTTTAGAGATGGTTTGAAAGCCGGTGGTTTCAACTTACCTCATTCAAAATAATGAAATAGGTTAGTCTTATTCTAGATGATCAATACAGTTTTTTACCTTATCAGAAAAAAAAAAAGATATGATTGTCCACAAAACCCGTCATTACTCGTATTTTTGTGAATGTTAACTATTAAGTATATCTATAATGGTACTTTTCTTTTCCAATTTCAATATCCCATTTTTTTATCGTGTCATTATTATTTAACTTTACTCATTTTTTTCGATTGCAAAAATCCACGGGTCTTAATTATTATGTTGTTTATTGTAATTATTTATTGAATATAAATTGTTATGTATAGTTTTAGAAGGACGTTATTCGAAATTATTATATTTTATTTTTTGAGTATATAATATTAAAGTTAATGTAATACAAATGACCTAAAGCTGTATTATTTTATATATTATTATATAATATTTAATTTCATATTATATAAATTTTATTTGTGTATCCATTATTTAATGTTTACGAAAGTATATCACAAATGTTACGTAATATTTCTAAAACTATGGTCAGGAATGCAATATCGAATATCAGATAGTTATCGCATAGAAATTCATCAAAAAAATTGCGAGTCCCACCTGATAGATTAAAAAATAATAATAAAAAAAACTGTGTTGATGACGTGGCTCAACTAAGGCTTCCTAAATGTTTATGTAATTATATAGATAAGATTTTGAGTTACTACTTTGTCATGTTACTTGCATGATTACGAAAAACACGCCTTACATTTCAAACCAAATTATTCGCGCGAAAAATAAGTAAACTTTGAGCCAGTCTTTATCCAGACCCGTAGAAAATGTTAAGCTCCTTTTTCATTTAGTCAAACTTGTGCCCTTTGCAAAAGTCATGCAAGTTTAAAGTTAAAATTTTGATCCGTAAATGTCTATAATGAAATTTTTTTTACCTGTTTTTCATTTAGTAACGTTAGTTAATAATGGTGAAACATGACAAATTGAATTTCTTTTACCCGTGCCCTTTTAAAATAAAATTTTTGACAATGCATTTTAAAATGAAAATTTTAACGCAATTTTTGTTTAATAATAATTAGTTTTAAACCCGTGTACATTGCACGGATATGCAATATAAATATTATTATTACTAAAATTTTATAAACATATTGAGTTTTGCATGAAGTTATATTTAAGACTTTGAACTATAAATTACAGTTGCTATTGGGAGATTCTAAACGTTTGGTGAATGCAAAACATAAGACGCATTATGTTTGAATGTTTGAATACACTTGTTCAAGGATGATTTCTCCTCTTACTTGACACAATAATCCACAAGCCGAATAAAACCACAGAATATGAAAAAACACTGATTTTTTTTGTAAATATCAATATTAAATTTAATCCATTTTTGGGTTATATGTCGAAAAGTAGGTATTGATTGAGTTAGTTTAAACAATTTATAATTTGTAAGGTTATATGAATGACCTAACTTGTTGTTTACAAGGGTGAAGTCCAACGAAACTTCACATGGGATCCATTAAGGTACTCGTTAATTTAGGTCGAAACTCACTTGACTTGTTCATTTATTTAAATTTTCATTTTTGAATGTTTGAGTCATTTGTTTATCATTTTCATTTTATTGAGTATACAAAGATCACGTGACATGCACAAGACTATAGACATGTCACAGGCTGCACTAAACTCTATGCCTCCAAATAATTAGCAGCCCATTTCTCTAGGCCCATGTTAAGAGTCTTAGGTTTTCTTTACTCTTTCTTTTATTTGTACTATATATAAGGAAAGCCATGTATGATGTACAGCAGTCAACATTATTACAATCAATACAATCACACTCATATTCAAAACCAAAGGCAACATCTTCACTCTGTGTTACGTTCTTCAACCTCATGAATTTCATCAGAATCTTACATGGTATCAGAGCAGGTTAATCCTGTCTCTTTGCTTTCATCAAAGGTTCCATCTTTATCTCTTTTATTTGCTGTTTTTATTTGCTGCTTGTCCGTGGTTGCTTGGTAACCTTCATACTTCATATTATTCATTTCAAAGCTTTCATCTTTATCACTGTCTTCATCATGACTGATGCTCCTGGTAACAATACTTTGGTTAATCCAAGTAGAACTATCAATACTGTCATGAACCCATTTTTCATTCATCCCAATGACCTCTCTATTCAGGGACTTGTGTCCACCCCCTTTGACGGCAGTGGGTATAGTTCATGGAGGAGATCTATGCTCATTGCCCTCTCAGCCAAAAACAAAATAGGCTTCATCAATGGTACTGTCACTAAGCCAACGACTGACCGGACCAAAATCAGGGAATGGGAGATGTGTAATGATACTGTCATCTCTTGGATTCTGCATTCTGTTAGTAAAGAAATTAGTGACAGTGTCTTGTACTGTGAGACTGCAAAGGAGATCTGGGAGGACTTGCAGGAAAGGTTCAAACACTACAATGGTGCTCAACTTTATCAAGTGCAGGACAAGTTGAATTCCACTTCTCAGGGTTCTGATTCCATTTCTTCATACTTTACCAAGCTGAAGAGAGCCTGGGAGGAACTCAGGAATATCTGGGCCTTCCCTAAGTGCAAATGTGGGTGCACTTGTGGGGCACTTGATACTATCACCAAACATGAGGAGGACTAGAAAGTAATCAAGTTCCTGATGGGTCTTAATGACTCCTACAACACGGTTAGGGGCAACATATTGATGATGAACCCTATGCCATCTCTCAATGGTGTTCATGCTCTCTTGATCCAAGAAGAAAAACAAAGGGAAATTGCTTCCTCTCAGTCCTTTCTCAACATGGATTCTTCTGCACTGGCTGCTAGAAACTGGAATGGGAATCAACAAAGTCAAGGCAGGCCCAGAAGTTCACCCTCAAATGATGCTAAGCACAACAACAACAACGGTGGTAACAACAACAAGAACTACATCAACAAAAACGGTACCCTCTACAAAAAGAACAACTATTTCTGCACTGCTTGTAATGTTGAAGGACACAACAATCAGAGGTGCTACGTACTCCACCCAGAATTGAGGCAAAACAGAAAGAACAGTTCTGGTGATGGGAGTAATTCTGGCACTGCTGCCACTGTGGGGCAGATTGATGCAGGAAATGATCAACATGTGGTCAGCAATCAGGAGTATCAACAGATGTTAGGGGAACTGAAAAAACTCAATCTAAATCCTAATGACAGTCATGCTATGATGGCAGGTATTGACTCTCATGCTATATCTCATGAATGGATCATAGACAGTGGAGCCTCGAGTCACATGACTCCTAATATGCATCTTTTCACTGATTATCACAAGCTCAAAGAGCCTCATTACATAACCATACCAAATGGGAAGAAAGTTATGATTGTTAATGCTGGGACTGTCAAAATCTCATCTGTCATTACCTTAAACAATGTTTTACATGTGCCTGAATTTCAATTCAATTTAATTTCTGTCAGTCAATTCACTAAAGATGTTTCATCTCCAATCATTTTTACACCCAATTTTTGCTCCATTCAGGTTCCTTCTTTGAACAATTTCACCATTCTTGGTAAACAAAAACAAGGCCTATATTTTGCTGAATTCAAGACCATCATCAAAGACACCTCATCTCTTAGTTTTCAAGAGTCCACAACAAAGTCTTCTCAAATCTGTGCTGCTGCTGAAAATTCCACAGTGTCAACTGATACATGGCATTGTAGGCTAGGACATCTTTCATTTTCTAGTTTAAAGTTCTTGAATGTAAGCAACAGTTGCAAAACTTCAAGTAGTTCTGTGTGTCAGATTTCCCCTAGGGCTAAGTTTCATAGACTCAAATTTCCTGACAGTTATTCTAATTCTAAGAGTAATTTTGATCTATTACATGTTGATTTATGGGGTCCATATCATACTCCTACACATTCAGGTCACAGGTTTTTCTTGACTATTGTTGATGATCACTCTAGAACTACTTGGACACACCTCCTCACTCACAAAAGCAATGCCTTTCCTATTCTTAAAGCTTTCATTACTTATATTGAAGTTCATTTTAAGGCACATGTAAAAAATATAAGGAGTGACAATGGGTTTGAATTTGGTGAGGTACAAGCCTTAACTTTTTATGCATCAAAGGGAATACACCACTAGACTTCCTGTGTTGACACTCCTCAACAAAATGGAGTTGTTGAAAGGAAGCATAAGCACCTTCTTGAGACTGCAAGAAGCTTATTCTTTCAGGCTAACCTTCCAATACAGTATTGGGGAGAGTGTTTATTGACTGCCACATACCTCATAAACAGAATGCCATCCACTGTTCTTAAACATAAAACTCCCATGGAATTGTTATAGAATGAACCACCCTCATATGACCATTTAAGGTCTTTTGGTTGTCTTTGTTTTGCTGCCACATTGAAGAGAAATAGGGATAAATTTCAGTCCAGGGCTAACCCTTGTGTTTTTCTTGGATACCCTAATGGAAAGAAGGCCTATACCATTCTTGACTTACACACTCAAAAGATTTTCTATAGCCGAGATGTAATCTTTCATGAGCATATCTTTCCTTTTCATACTACAAAAATATCCAAGTTTTTTTCACAAGACAGCCTCCCTTGTTCCCCTAATGAAATGACAGACCCAATATTTTTCTACTCTGAAAATCCCACTGATTCAAACAATCCTGAAATCATGTCTGAAGATGAATCTATTTCTCCCGATGTCACAGAAACTGCAGTGTCTGAGACTTCTCATGCCAATCATTATTCCAGTGTCCATACCTGTGAACAAGACACCATTCATACCACCACTGCCACGGTTTCTCCTCCCAATGGCTCTCTGGTGGTGGACAGAACTGCTGACACTGGCAGAATACGAAAAATGCCATCATATCTAAAGGATTATGAAGTTGATTTTCCTAAGTCTATTCAGCCTGATTCTCACTCATTTGCTGGCACTGCAATGCATTTCCAACATTGGTGCAACATTGTCCTATTTGATAACCTACCTCCTAATACTCAGAAAGAAATCAATGAATCTTGTTCTTATTCTGAGCCTCAAACCTACCATGAAGCAAGCAGCAAAACCAAGTGGGTTGAGGCCATGAATAAGGAGCTTCAAGCTTTGGACAGCAACCACACATGGGATCTAACTGAACTTCCCAAAGGCAAGAAAGCAATCTCTTCCAAATGGGTTTACAAAGTTAAACTCAATGCTGATGATAGCCTGGAAAGATACAAGGCCAGATTGGTCATTAGAGGGTGCAATCAGAGGGCAGGTATTCATTTTCAAGAAACATTTTCTCCAGTGGTGAAAATGACCACTATCAGGGCAATCATATGCATGGCTGTTCATAAGCAATGGCCCATATTTCAAGTAGATGTCAACAATGCTTTCCTACATGGTGACATCCAGGAGGAGGTATACATGAAGGTTCCAGAGGGTGTCCCTAATCCACATAATCAAGTGTGCAGACTGAGAAAAGCCTTGTATGGCTTGAAGCAAGCATCCAGACAGTGGTTCTCAAAGTTGTGTGACTTCCTAAACAAGATGCAATACATCCAATCCAAGAATGACTACTCTCTATTCATACGAAAAGTCAATGGCTGCATCATTATTCTTGCTGTCTATGTGGATGATATAATCATCACTGGTTCTGACTCTTCCCATATCCAAACTCTAAAGAATGAACTTGACACTGAGTTTGGCCTCAAGGACCTTGGCAGATTGCACTACTTCTTAGGAATCGAAGTCTCTTATCTGCCTGAAGGAATTGTTCTCACCCAGAAGAAGTTCACAACTGAACTCTTGACTGAGACAGGTTTCCTTACAACAAAGGGGGTTGTGACTCCTCTCCCTCGGAATCATAAGTTCCCTACTAATCCTCCACCTCCATCCTTTGATCCAAGTCACTATAGGATGATAGTAGGGAAGCTCAATTTCCTAACCCACACTCGCCCTAACATATCATTTGCTGTCCAACTACTTAGTCAGTTTATGCAAAATCCATCTGATGTTCACTTACAGGCCGCTGCTCATGTTTTGAAGTATGTTAAACATACCAATGGCCAAGGGATTCTATTATCAAGGGCTGGTTCAGATACTTTACACCTACATGCTTATTCTGATTCAGATTGGGCCACTTGCCCTATTACTAGGCGCTCAATCACAGGTTGGGTGGTCATGCTAGGGGACTCTCCTCTTAGCTGGAAAAGTAAGAAGCAAGGGACTGTCTCCAAGTCATCCTCAAAGGCTGAATACAGAGCCATGTCACAGGCTGCTGCTGAGGTAACATGGCTCACTAGATTGTTGGAAGAATTGGGTTTCACTGGTTTGAAACCAGTTACTCTGCATTGCGACAATAACAGTGCTCTCCATATTGCAAAAAATCCCATCTTTCATGAGCGAACAAAGCACATAGAACTTGATTGCCATTTCACCAGAGACAAAGTATTGGAAGGCTTACTTCAGCTGCGTTACCAACTCTCAAATTGCTGATGTTTTCACCAAGATTCTACCTTCTGCCCAACATTGGAAACATTTGCACAAGCTGGGGATGCTCCATTTCAGTCACCCACCAGCTTGCGGGGGGGTGTTGAGTATACAAAGATCACGTGACATGCACAAGACTATAGACATGTCACAGGCTGCACTAAACTCTATGCCTCCAAATGATTAGCAGCCCATTTCTCTAGGCCCATGTTAAGAGTCTTAGGTTTTCTTTACTCTTTCTTTTATTTGTACTATATACTTCCTCCATTTTTATATAATGTACCCATTTTATTAAAATACTACACTCATATATTCAACAAATGGGAACATTATATAAAAACGGAGGATAGTATAAGGAAAGCCATGTATGATGTACAACAGTCAACATTATTACAATCAATACAATCACACTCATATTCAAAACCAAAGGCAACATCTTCACTCTGTTTTACGTTCTTCAACCTCATGAATTTCATCAGAATCTTACACATTTTGGGATATCTTAGTCATTTGTTTAGTTTTCTATAATACTAGTGTAACACCCGTGAAAATTCACGGGATTGTTTAATTTTAATTTTTTTCAGAGAAGGAAACAATTAAGTTGTTAAATATATTAAAATTAAAATTGATGTATAGGTAAAAGCTTTAATAAAAGTAAATAAAAAATAAAAAAAGTTTATATATAAAAAGATATATAAGAACCGTTTGACATATAACTTGAAACAGCGAAATATATAATTAAAAAATGGGAAGTTATAACTTTCTAAGAAAGAAGGTTTTAGTTAAATAACTGAAACAAATGGTTTAATAAATACTTATGATTTAAAATTTAATGAAATTATTAAAATTAAGTAATCTAAATACGTTATTCTGGAATAAAACAAAATTATTAGAACCCAACTTTAATCGATCAACTACTGAGTATAATAAGTTAAAACAATTTGAAGAATTTGTTGAGAACCCGACTTTAATCAATTATTGAGCATAATTAAACATTACATGATTTGTCATGACAATTTGTGAAATTGAAAAGAATTTGTTGAGAATATTGAACACTTTTTTAGAAATTGTTTTACAGGTTGAAAGATGGACGATGAATGAAGAGGAAGGGAAAGACATTTAAGAGGAAAAAAAAGAGGTGAAAGACAACTGTGATTTTCGAGAAGGTTATGGAGAATACAAATTAAAACATTTATGGAAGAATGAATGAATTGGAAAAATTCCATAAGTCAGTTATTTTGATAAGGTGGCTAGTTCCACAAAATTGATGATTAGTTGTTATTGGTATTTTATTAGGTTTTGAGAATTGGTACCCATATTAATTAACACGGTTATATTAATTAACACAGTTAATTAAGTGGTTGTATAATTAATTCCAGTTTTTTATTTGGTTTTGAGAATTGATACCCATATTAATTAACACAGTTATATTAATTAACACGGTTAATTAAGTGGTTATATAATTAATTCTAGTTTTTTATTTGATTTTTGAGAATTGGTACCCATATTAATTAACACAGTTATATTAATTAACACGGTTAATTAGGTGGTTGTATAATTAATTTCAGCTTTTTATTTGGTTTTGAGAATTGGTACTCATATTAATTAACACGGTTAATTAGGTGATTGTATAACTAATTTCAGTTTTTTATTTGGTTTTGTGAATTGGTACTCATATTAATTAACACGGTTATATTAATTAACACTGTTAATTAAGTGGTTGTATAATTAATTCCAGTTTTTTTTTTGGTTTTGAGAATTGATACACTGTAAAACCCCTCGCGAAAGCGGAAATATAAACATACAAAAGTACTAAAAATGCAGCGGAATTAAAACTTTTTAAAAGATAAAACAACATGCGAGAAGTCTTAAACTGAAACAGAAACTGAAACTGAAACCAAAATAGATAAGTAACAGTTATAAGTACTGAAATAAAATATATACACAGCCTGGGATGGAACATCCCTACAGGCACCAAAACATAAAGTATCAAAAGTCTAACAGTCTAGCTAACGATAGGGTATAAGTCATATGATGAAGGATCATCACTCGCTAGCCCTCCTGTGATCCCATATCCAACCTGCATGTACCTACATACATGAAAACATGTACGCCACAATCAGTGAGGAGTGACTAGAGTTCTCCTAGCCACCTTTTGTGACAACACGTAACACATAAAACAATACAGAATACTCCAACATATAACAACATGTGAAGCATAAACATCTCATCAACTGATATCATACTATCATGCGATTCCAATGCACGGCTCTCAACCAACTTCATAAACAAATAGGAAGGAGAGCCGGTTTCCCTACTGGTTACCCAGTCGGGGGGTCTTTCAATCCAACTATTTATGAAACCGAACTAAGAGTCATCCAATGCCTTGGATGATTTAACCACAAATCAAATAAACATCAATAACTCATCATGCATATCTGACACTGTACCATCATCAAGGCAAGCAGATAAAACATCCGTAACACTAGCAACGGGTCCAGAGGTGAACTTAACACATATCCCATTACTACACAATGTCGGGTCCAGAGGTGAACTTAACACATATCCCAACATACAATTCAAGTAAAGGGTCCAGAGGTGAACTTAACACATATCCCTAAACTTACAATCATGAAAAGGGTCCAGAGGTGAACTCAACACATATCCCTAATCATCCAAAAGCAAAGGGTCCAGAGGTGAGCTTAACACATATCCCAATGCTACAAACATGTATTGGGTCCAGAGGTGAACTTAACACATATCCCAATACGCAGTCACCGCACAACGGGTCCAAGGTGAGCTTAACACATATCCCGTGTACGACAACCGATCACGTGTTAGGTCCAGAGGTGAGCTTAACACATATCCTGACACGCCCAAGCAAAACACGTAACGGGTCCAGAGGTGAGCTTAACACATATCCCGTCACGCGACATATAAAACACGTAGTGGGTCCAGAGGTGAGCTTAACACATATCCCAACACGCGACAACCATTGTAACCACTAACATCCAAAGGTAGAAACTAACCTATAGTTCTAACTTCTTAAACCTCTAATCAACACTTAATTGATCCCGGGAACTAAGACGAGGGAGAGCCGGTTTCCCTTTCGGTTACCCGACCGGGGGGTCTCTATCCTCACTCCACTCCCGAACCCAATATAGTGTTTCCCGTACACCGGGGACCTCAAATACATGTCACGGGTATACAAAACGAATTTCAATTAAAACCGATCAACCGTTTAAAAGTTACGATCGAAAAACCATAAAACAGCCTTCAGGGATTCCCAGCCGGTCGGCAGGCAGCCGGTCGGCCGGCTGGCAATCCCCTTCAGCCTATCCCCTTTCAAAACAACGAAACATCACAAAGGACTCCCAGCCGGTCGGCAGGCAGCCGGTCGGCAGGCAGCCGGTCGGCCGGCTGGGACTCCATTTCCCCAGCCTTCTCTATTTCGTAAACCAACCCATATGCACTCCCAGCCGGCTGGCAGGCGGCCGGTCTGCCGGCTGGGCTCCCTTTCTTCCTAAGTTTTCGCAAAACCAACACCACACAAATCGACTACCAGCCGGTCGGCAGGCAGCCGGTCGGCCGGCTGGCAGTCCAAAGCCAATTTCTCAAAATTACGAAAAATACACAATACGCTCTCCTAGCCGGTCGACCGGCGGCCGGTCGGTCGACCGGCTCAGAGAGCCTGTTCGCAAAATCGGGATTTTCAGACCATAAAAAATCATCACAATTCGACCTACAAACTTCAAAATCGCTACATATGATGTTTACTCAACATTACTAATCATCAAATACAACTTATCTAACAGCAAACAAGTCCCATAACAATCCTCAAACGAATTTAACAAGCATCCGTCGCAAAATGTGAAAAACTGAAAATGACTTAAGAACATATAACAACATCTTAGGGCATGAATTCTTCACATATTAAACATCCTAAACATGTTACTAAGTCCTTTGAACAATGAACATTAATAAAAATCAGAAGCTAACACAATAATCACAACAAGAGTGCTAATATACACACAAAGGCCGAGTTATCTCATTATCGTCACCTTTCAAGCTTTTCCGGCTAATGATCCTCCTCAACCAAGTAGCTATCGACCTCCGGATCGTCTAAGCCCACTCTTACAAACAAAGAAACGGATTTTAGGACTCAAAAACGGAATTAAGAGAAAACAACCCAGTTTTCGAGTTTAAGGATTTGCAAAAAGGAAGTGATAGATGGCTTGGAAATCGAACAAGGATTCCGAAAATGTTATCGTTACCTCGATTTGATCGACGGATGATGAAGAAAAGCTCAAAAGAAATGTTTAACAATGGAGGTTGTAGGAGAGTTTTGTGTTTATTGTAAAATGGATTCTTGAGGAAGGAGTTATGTCGACATTTGATTTAAGTAGGGTACAAGTGGGTCGTCCTTTCCGTATTATGAAACGGGTTAGGAAATTAGAATGGATATTTAAGTCGGGAACTTAACCTTGCCAAGTCTGTATTCGTCTTAAGGACTTGAGGTTCTTAAGACGGATCTTAAGACGGTTCTCAATCTCTCTGTGCAGTATATGACTCGGATCACTAACATATCTGCGGAGCTGGGAAACGTGAAAGACGTTATGAACCTTGCCCAAACTAGGAGGCAAGTCCAAACGGTAAGCTACGGCGCCAATCTTCTTCGCGATCACAAAAGGTCCAATGAACTTAGGGCTCAGCTTGCCCTTAACGCCAAACCTCTTGACGCCTTTCATCGGAGACACTCTCAAAAAGACACTGTCACCCTCCTCAAACTCTAAGGGTCTACGACGGATATCAGCATAGGACTTCTGCCGGTCCTGAGCGGCCTTCATCCTATTCCTAATGAGCTGTACACGGTCAATGGTCTCAGCTAGCTGGTCAGGTCCAAGGTCGCGCACGTCACTCGCCTGATCCCAACAGATCGGGCTACGACACTTCCTCCCATAAAGAGCCTCGTATGATGCCATACCAATGGAAGCATGATAACTGTTGTTGTAAGAAAACTCTACCAACGGCAAACACTGCTCCCAAGAACTCTGAAAGTCGAGGGCACAAGCGCGGAGCAAATCCTCTAGTGTCTGAATGGTCCTCTCGGATTGCCCATCGGTCGCGGCATGAAAAGCGGTACTCATCAACAAACGGCTACCCATAGCCTCCTGCAAAGCCTTCCAGAACCTGGAACAAAATCTCGGATCTCGATCTGAAACGATCTCTCTCGGCACGCCATGATATCGGACTACCTCAGCAATATAAGCCCTAGCTAAACGATCCATGTCCCACGTCTCTCTGATCGGCACGAATCTGGCACACTTAGTTAGTCGATCTACAATAACCCAAATCGCATCTTTGCCTCCCACAGTCTTAGGCAAAGCTGTCACAAAATCCATAGATATGCATTCCCACTTCCACTGAGGAACGGGAAGCGGCTGTAACAAACCACCAGGCCTCTTATGCTCTATCTTGACTTGTTGACAAGTCAAGCACCTACTAACGTAATCCAAGATCTCCTTCTTCATACCAGGCCACCAAAACATAAGCCTCAAATCCTTGTGCATTTTCTCTCCTCCAGGATGAACGGAGTACGGTGACAAGTGAGCCTCATCAAGAACCCTCTTCCTCAAATCTGGCACATCAGGAACATACATCCTACCACGGAACCTAAGGAAACCATCAGCATCAATCACCAAGTCAGGTGCAACACCACTCGAAATCTTAGCCTCGAACTTCTTGAAATCGGCATCTGAAGGTAAACTCTGGCGAATCTCCCAATATAAAGACGGCTCGGCAGTCATAGCAGCTAACCAATCAAAACCACTACCCACCATCTCTAACCTCAGCTTCCGGAACTCGGAACACAACTCATCGGGCAATACTCTCATGACACTCATCGAGTGAGAAGTCTTGCGGCTAAGCGCATCTGCAACCACATTGGCTTTTCCCTCATGATATAACAACTCGATGTCGTAATCTTTCACCAACTCTAGCCAACGTCTCTGTCTCATGTTAAGGTCTTTCTGGGTAAAGATGTACTTAAGACTCTTGTGATCTGTAAAAATACGGCAATGGGATCCAATCAGGTAATGTCGCCACATCTTCAAAGCATGAACGACTGCGGCTAACTCCAGGTCATGTGTCGGATAGTTCACCTCATGAACTCTCAACTGTCTAGATGAATAGGCTATCACCTTCCCACATTGCATCAGTACACATCCTAGCCCTAACATCGAAGCATCACAATACACATCGAAGTCAACTCCGATCTCTGGCAAAGCTAACACGGGGGCGGAAGTCAATCTGGTCTTCAACTCCTGAAAAGAACTCTTACACTTGTCGGTCCAAACAAACTTAGCTTCCTTCTTCAATAACTGAGTCATTGGGCGGGCTAATCTAGAGAAATCCTCTACAAATCTACGATAATAACCAGCCAATCCAAGGAAACTACGGATCTCACCAACATCTTTGGGACTCTCCCAATCAACTACGGCCTCAATCTTCGCGGGATCAACCATAACTCCCTCACTAGATATCACATGTCCAAGAAATGCAACCTTAGATAGCCAAAACTCACACTTAGAGAACTTCGCGAACCACTTCTGTCGACGCAATATCCCAAGAATCAATCGAAGATGCTCAGCATGTTCCTCATCGGTCTTCGAATAAATGAGAATGTCATCGATAAACACCACAACACAAGTGTCAAGATACTCACTAAAGGTACGGTTCATCTGATCCATGAAAATAGCAGGTGCATTAGTCAACCCAAATGGCATAACCACGAACTCAAAATGCCCATATCTGGTACGAAAAGCAGTCTTCGCAATATCAGCCTCTTTCACTGGAATCTGATGATAACCCGATCGAAGATCAATCTTAGAAAACCTCGAAGCACCTCTCAACTGATCAAACAAGTCATCTATCCTAGGCAAAGGATATCTGTTCTTCATGGTCACTCGGTTTAGCTCTCTATAGTCAATGCAAAGTCTTATGGAACCATCTTTCTTCTTAACGAACAAAACGGGAGCACCCCACGGAGAAGCACTAGGTCTAATGAATCCTTTCTCGATCATCTCTTCCAATTGCTGCTTCAACTCTTTCAACTCTGGCGGAGCCATACGGTAAGGAGCTTTGGAAATCGGTCCGGTACCCGGAACAAGCTCTATGGTGAACTCCACATCTCTCTCTGGCGGTATCCCTGACAAGTCATCCGGGAAAACATCTGGATACTCACGAACAATGGCTACATCCTCAAGCTTCGGTAGCGATGGCTTAGCAGCTGTAACAACACACAGGAAGGCTTGGCAACCCTTCCTAAGAAGATGAGAAGCTTTCATCGAAGAAATCACTCAGACACCCTTTTTTGGGCGAGTTCCCCTATAGGAAACACAAACTCCTGAAGAATTCCTCAAGCAGATTTTCTGGTCGCGACACTCGAAGCGAGCATGGTATCGCGATAACCAATCCATACCGAGGATAATGTCAAACTCCTCGAGAGGAAATCTCAGTAAGTCCGCTAAAAATGTGGCTTGACCAATAATAATAGGAACATCCCTATGGGACGAAGAGCAGGAAAATACGTCTCCAGAAGGTAAGGAAATAGAAGTCTCCTCAACCAATGAAGACTCAAGAGCTAGACGGTCGGCGAACTGAGTCGATATAAATGATAAAGAAGCTCCAGTATCGAACAAAATAAGGAACTCAGCGCCAAGAACAGAAAAGATACCGGCAACAATGTCTGGATGAGCCTCTGCCTCAGCCCTAGTCATCACAAAGATCTTCCCTTTCGGCTTTCCTCCCTTAGTCGCTGCAGCAGCAGTGGCAGCCTTGCCAAGTGCGGTGTTCCTCTCAGGACACTCATACGATCGATGCCCATATCCATTACAAGTGAAACACTTATATGCATTCTTGAAACAGTCAAAACCCGGATGAGATGGTTTACCACAACGGGGGCAAACACTAGGAGATGTGTCGGTGTGAAATGTGGTCTTAGCAACCGGAGCAGAGAACCTCTCAAAACGCTTCTTCTGAGAAGAAGGCGAAGAAGTAGAAGGAACAAATGGTCTCTTCCCCTGGTACACTGATCTCTGGTGAGGAGTCACACTAGAAGTAGCAGCACGGGTCTCAGCATCTATGGCACGAATAGAACTCTCGGCCCAAATAGCATCATCATATACCTCCACGAAAGAAGTCGAGTCACGACGAACCATGCTCTCAATGCGCGGCCCTAGCTTGCCACGGTAAAAGTAGACTCTCTCGGCCTCATCTCTGACAAATCTCGATGCGAAGTGAGCAAGCTGGTTGAAACGGTCTGTGAACTCCTGAACTGACATCTTGCCTTGCTTCAAATCCATGAATTCTTTGAGTCGCTTTGATCTGAGCTCTTTAGGATAGAACCTCGTCTCGAGCTTATCCTTGAAAGCCTCCCAATCAAACAAAGGGTCAAGAGTGAAGGTAGGTCCGGTCAACGCCCACCACCTATCGGCCTCAAGGGTAAGAAAGTGAGTGGCTAGCCGCACTCTATCCTCTCTACCCACCGAATACATAGTGAAGCTCTTTTCCATCTCTCTGAACCACTCGGTAAGAGCTACCGGATCAACCTCGCCACCATATGTCTTCACGTGGCTACGGGACATTTGCGAAGCTATCCATGAGAAACTACCAGGACGATTCGCCTCGTTGCCTGGCGGTGGAGGAGGTGGAACATTCTCTGCTTGCTGTCTCTGAGTCTCAAGCAAATGCTGAATTCCTTGCAGCACAATGTTATCAGCAGCCCTAGGTCTCACCATCCTTCAAAAGAGAAAACAAGTATTAGCTTAACAATTCGCATTCACAAACAGACTACAAAATAAGTCCTTAGATCTACCCATCTCTCATTCATTATTTATTTATTTGGTCAAGTTAAGGTTGGGGTCACATGAGTGCGTCGGGAGCAATAATGCTCTGATACCAACTGTAAAACCCCTCGCGAAAGCGGAAATATAAACATACAAAAGTACTAAAAATGCAGCGGAATTAAAACTTTTTAAAAGATAAAACAACATGCGAGAAGTCTTAAACTGAAACAGAAACTGAAACCAAAATAGATAAGTAACAGTTATAAGTACTGAAATAAAATATATACACAACCTGGGATGGAACATCCCTACAGGCACCAAAACATAAAGTATCAAAAGTCTAACAGTCTAGCTAACGATAGGGTATAAGTCATATGATGAAGGATCATCACTCGCTAGCCCTCCTGTGATCCCATATCCAACCTGCATGTACCTACATACATGAAAACATGTACGCCACAATCAGTGGGGAGTGCCTAGAGTTCTCCTAGCCACCTTTTGTGACAACACGTAACACATAAAACAATACAGAATACTCCAACATATAACAACATGTGAAGCATAAACATCTCATCAACTGATATCATACTATCATGCGATTCCAATGCACGGCTCTCAACCAACTTCATAAACAAATAGGAAGGAGAGCCGGTTTCCCTACTGGTTACCCAGTCGGGGGGTCTTTCAATCCAACTATTTATGAAACCGAACTAAGAGTCATCCAATGCCTTGGATGATTTAACCACAAATCAAATAAACATCAATAACTCATCATGCATATCTGACACTGTACCATCATCAAGGCAAGCAGATAAAACATCCGTAACACTAGCAACGGGTCCAGAGGTGAACTTAACACATATCCCATTACTACACAATGTCGGGTCCAGAGGTGAACTTAACACATATCCCAACATACAATTCAAGTAAAGGGTCCAGAGGTGAACTTAACACATATCCCTAAACTTACAATCATGAAAAGGGTCCAGAGGTGAACTCAACACATATCCCTAATCATCCAAAAGCAAAGGGTCCAGAGGTGAGCTTAACACATATCCCAATGCTACAAACATGTATTGGGTCCAGAGGTGAACTTAACACATATCCCAATACGCAGTCACCGCACAACGGGTCCAGAGGTGAGCTTAACACATATCCCGTGTACGACAACCGATCACGTGTCAGGTCCAGAGGTGAGCTTAACACATATCCTGACACGCCCAAGCAAAACACGTAACGGGTCCAGAGGTGAGCTTAACTCATATCCCGTCACGCGACATATAAAACACGTAGTGGGTCCAGAGGTGAGCTTAACACATATCCCAACACGCGACAACCATTGTAACCACTAACATCCAAAGGTAGAAACTAACCTATAGTTCTAACTTCTTAAACCTCTAATCAACACTTAATTGATCCCGGGAACTAAGACGAGGGAGAGCCGGTTTCCCTTTCGGTTACCCGACCGGGGGGTCTCTATCCTCACTCCATTCCCGAACCCAATATAGTGTTTCCCGTACACCGGGGACATCAAATACATGTCACGGGTATACAAAACGAATTTCAATTAAAACCGATCAACCGTTTAAAAGTTACGATCGAAAAACCATAAAATAGCCTTTTAACCCAAGGATAACACCTCATCCCTGTGGTTGTTTCTTTAATATATACGATTGTTGACCCAAAAATAACCTAATTTAAATTGAGCTGACCCCTGCATCTCCCAAAGGGTTGGCTTAAAGAGAAAAATTACTATAAATGTCGCCCCCAGATACATCGCCAAAAAGCGATGTAAATGGGGCAAAATAAACAATGTCAATGAGACTTTTTCTACTAGTGATTGTTGATTTGTTTCTCTAACCATTATTTTGTTTTGTAGCGTACCTTCTATTGGTCAAACGAGCTTGAGCGTATTGTTTGGGATAGATATAATAAAGTTGGTAAGAGGAGGCTAAGGGACATTATGTATAAGGTATCGAGGAGAAAGAAGGCGCCAACGTTCATGAAAGGTAATAATTTATTAATAACCGTAGGTATTTCGATAGAAGTTTTAACATTTTTTTTAATTTATATTAATAGTTGCTATTTTATTTGATCATAGGTCAATCATATAAAGAATTCACCAATGCAAGTACCGAGAAAGTACCTAGTTCAAGCAAGCGTCGGTCCGGAACAAGATGAACATGAGGGGTAGAGATCCCGACGCGGAAGTTGAACCTATTCATTATGGTGGGTCTGAGTCATTCCATGATCGGGCATTCACTACTACAGAAACCCTTAAGGACATCAGACTTTTATGGTCAAGGACATCGGATTAGCAACCGATGTAGAGTTCACTGATGTCCATTATGGGTATCAAGGACATCGGTTGTGCAACCGATGTCCATTTGTTAATGCACATCGGATGTTTAATACGTCTGATGTCCATCATCCTTATGCACATCAGACTTTAGCTCACATCTGATGTCCATATGTTATTACACATCAGAGGTTTAATAAGTCTGATGTCCATCATTCTTATGCACATCATTCTTTTGCTCACATCTGATGTCCATGTGTTATAAAAAAAATTACTGTAATTTATCATTGTTATGCACATCATTCTTTATCATTCTTAAGCACATCATTCTTTAGCTCACATCTGATGTCTTTCATATGTATGCACATCGGAGGTTTAATAAGTCTGATGTCCTTCATATGTATGCACATCATTCTTTAGCTGTAATCTGATGTCCATGTATGTTTTGTACATCGGTTGTTGACCGAGGCCCATGAGCATTACAAGTTAATATGCATCATACTATTGCATAAACCGCTGTCCTTGATGTTGCCTTTTTTTTAAAAAAAAAGCTGGTATTGATGGTAATTTGTGCCACCAGTATACATTATTCAGATGTCAGCCAGACTGCCATACCATCAACCAAACAAACACAAATTCAAAGCGAAGCACGACAAAGTCGTTCGTCTTTCATTAAACAGGGACAAAGCAAATCATGACAAAGGTCGGTCATCTTTCATATACATTATCCAAAATCATCAACTAACCAAACATATAGGGTTATCTGTCATTTCAGACGACATCCAAAATAGTCTAGAGATCACAAGTTCAACAACTAACCAAACATCGGCTTAGTTTGCAAAATCAAAGTACGTACTACGTTACTAGATAGAAAGACTATGCATTTAGAAAATAGTCCGCCCACAAGTCCCTGACCTCGTCGATTTCTTCTTGGGAATATGGCAGTCGGTGTTTGAAAACCTGTAAATAATACACAAAATTCTAGCTTTAATAATAATAATTGACAAATAAAACATCGACGCAGTAAACGCTATACGGGGTATTTCGCTACTTACAAGTCACAATTCACAGCTCATTAACTAAACACAACTAAACATTAGGCACCATAATGGTCACGGGACACCATCCGAAAGTACACAAACACACAGCAAAAAATATGGCATTTAAAACCATCGTATTAAAGGTATGTCATGAACCGAATTGGGAATCAAGCACGTTTATGAAAATATTTACGAGTTTTAGAGTGGAAGGATAATCTGACCTCTTCGATAGGTGCAGTCGGATTAGCTCGAGTGACTATTTCTAGCATGTACCTCATTACGTAGTACCCGCATTCAATGTCACCTCTTGTCACGTCTTATCCATTTGTTTATGGGTACTTTTGAAAGGGTTTTGCGAAAACAGGTGCATGTAGGATGGGGTACGTATAATCAGTAGGTTAGACTGTAACGATAATACAATTAAACAGCAAAAACTAGAAGTACACACCTGCGAGCTAAGCCCTCGTAATTTCCTCCATCACCAATAGTTATATGAGATTATGAGTAGCACCACAGGGATCAGATTTTCCATTATATACGCGTTTCTGTCAGTAATTCAGCAATAACTAAGTCCATGGCTCCAATATAGTCTTACAGAAACTAAAATAATAAAACACACATGCACAAATTCTTACAGATCGTTCGTAAGCGTGCACATGTCCAGCAAATACTATGTCCACACCAGCGGCATGGAGCAACGGTTCCATAGATGACATCATCCCATCTCCTTCTCCTTGGTGAGCCACATTGCTATTATATCAAGGGACATGGAATAAGGCCAACAACCATGGTGTTTTCTTCCTATCTACCTTAGCAAGATCGGCCTGCAGTCATGAATGATAAGACATGTTATAAGGACATAAATAACACTAGAAAAAGTGTAGCTAATCATAAGTCGTCAATTGTATCTAAACATCAGCTCCTGCAACCTTCGGCTACAACTTAAGAACTGATTTCCCAGTAAACCAGCAACTTTCAGGGCATCCAAGGATGCAACGCAAACTTGTATTACTGTTTCTTCTGCACAAGTAGTATACAATGGCAAATATTATGGCTAATCCTGAGACTGCGGCCACTATAATAATTATTTTCAGGCTTTTGTTATTGTGTCCTAAAAACAAAAAGAGATGTTTGTGTTTGAGTTTTCTCAATTTTTGTTAAGCAAAATTGAAAGAAGCCGAAATTAAGCCAGAAAGAACAGGGTCATAATAATACGGAAAATGAGAAAGATTGGAGTACCTACATACCGTTATTTGGTTTAGAATCTGATGGCAATGGTGACGGTGGTGGTGGAAACGAAACGTAATTGAAGACGGGGTAAATGTCATACCATACTATGCAACTCGGCACCAAAATCCGTCCACCCGGCCTCTGTTGATCAAAGCGTTGGATCGACGAATTCAAACACTGGTAACAATCGTTAGGACTTAAGTTCGGAGTACACTGTCCGAACCCATATATAGGCTGAATCGCTGAATAGTTCACAAAAGCGGTTGCAAATTTCATAAATGACCCACCTTCGGTTGCTCGAGTTGCGAGCACATTACTAATCATATTATTTACAACGTTAAGGTAGCGAGTTTTGTCACCGATTATGGTGGCAGAACTCCAAAGAGTCATTGAAGGAGAGTCATAAATATCATTATTATTGATAAACGACTCGTTTGAATACCGAATCTGACAGTCGTCCTGCCATAGAATAGCCACCTTTCTGTTCAGACAATACGATGGTATATCCGTAGTGACGAAGGTATCGACACATTGGTATCATGAGCTGATGCCCAAAAAAAAGCTACAGCGCCTGCGACGGAAGATATGCTTACCACTAACCCTGAAACCAAAACCATATTGAAGGCAGATGTGATGTACCTTGGTTATAGCACTTACAAGTTACAATGCATGTCTGAGAAAATAATACCACCAAAGTTTGACGCTCACCTCTTTTAGAATATATAACAGGCAGTCCCATAAAATTGCAGACAATATGAGCAACTAATGGCGCAGCAAGATGCCCTGTAATCAAAACCAAATCTGTTATTTAAGAAAGACTAACCCTAGTGAACAAATATTCGGTTGTGACATTCCTTCTCCAGAACATGGAATTTGAGTTGGTTCCAGATCAGGACATTACTATGACTACTGGAGCAACCATCCACACTACAAATGTGAGTCTTTTCTGCCACAGATCTAACTACAAGTTGCTGTCATCCCTCAGCATTACAGAAGTTGTATCTTTCTGGGATGGATATACCAAATCAATTACCCCGTGCTTAGCAAGAGTGAGTAGTAGTACAAACAACAAATAATCACAGATTTAAACCCAGTGCAATAACAAATATAACAGTGAATGCACACAAGAGTGAGTAGCAGTACAAATAATCGCAGATTTAAACCCAGTGCAATAACAGTGAATGCACCCAGTACAATATAGTTGCCTTAACAAGAAGGAATGAACTGAACAAATACAGAAAAATAAACCCCCAATTTAAACCCTAAACCCCCAATTTAAACCCTAAACCCCCAATTTCGTTCAATCATCAGTTCGTGATTCATCAAAATAACAAAACAAATACAGAAAAATAATCAATTTAACTAAGAAAAATAATCAATTTAACTAAGAAAATTACCTAATAAGAAGAAGGAATGAACTGATGAATGACGAATTGAATGAACGAAGGACGAACTGATGAATAATGATATGAACGACGACAAGTAGGCCAGCAAATTAGTGGTTGATCGATGAACTAGAAGTCGATGAACAGTAATTTAGAAGAGATAATGAACAGTAGGCCGGTATTGTATGTATAGAGACGATGAACAGTAGTAGGCCGGTATTGTATGTATAGAGATGATGAACAGTAGATAGGTATTGTATCGTGAGATATAATAATTAATACATACACTGATGAGCGAGGGTTATTGTTTTATGTTTTGCGCGTTTTTTACAACAATAATTAACATCGGCTTACTTAAACAACTGATGTCCTTGATCAATTAATGTACATGGGTTGTCATTTAGTCTGATGTGCATTGAAATCAATACTTATGGACATAGGTTTGAAATAGAAACCGATGTCCTTTATTTTATAAGGACATCAGATTTTTGTAATCAACTGATGTGCAAATTAATTACATCAGATTTTTCCAAAATCTGATGTCCATTAACCGATGTCCTTAAGGGTTTCTGTAGTAGTGATTGTCAGGTGTAAGTATTTAGTCTTGTAATTTATTATTTTTATCTTCTTAGTATTATTTAGCTTTTAATTAGCTAACTAACACCTTACGAATTCATTATTTTTTATAGGCAAAGAAGAATAAGGACAAGTTACAATCGGTTGTAGACCTCTTCCTTTAGACACATGTCAAGAAGGGAAAGACAGAGTTGATCTTTACCAAGCAAAACGATCGCGAATTATATGTAAGTGTTATTGTATATTTAATTTTTAATGTATTTATAGTACGGTTTAATGTAGAGTGTTTTTTGTTAGATACCTAACATTTACACTGTCTGTAAAAATAGTACCTAAATTTTTTTTTTGCCCAACAACACCTAATAACATTTTCAGTTTTTTGTCTAATAACACCAAAATCAGTTTTTCCGTCAAAAAAAATAAAGATTCCATCTTGACTAATGCTAAAATTGATTTGACGCGTCTTGACTAACGGTAAAACTGATTTAATGCTTCTTTCTTTTCCCTGATGCATTTTATTACCCTCTTCATCATCCTTCTCTAGACCCAATTTCACCTTTTGCTAATTTTCCTTCAATTTAACCTAATTTCTCTCCAATTAAATCCTAATGTAACCTCCTACTTAGTTATTTAATTCCTCGATTCTCAAATTAAAACCCCAAATTGTGCTTACTTTGTCGAGTTTTCTCCTCTTCCCTCACCATCCTTGCAACCCAATATGTCTTATCTAAGCTCATCCTCAAACTCAACAAAGCGGGTGAGATGCAATTGTGGCATTCCACTAGCTGAGAAAACATTATGGACACATCAAAATCCGGGCAGGAGATTCATGGCCTGCAAGTTTTACAATGCAGGGACGAGTTTGGGTGGGTGTTGTTTATCAAGTGGATTGATGAAGAAATGACTTATTGGTAAAAAAAAATGTTATAAATGACTTGTTGAATGAATATAAGTCCCTTATGAATAAGATCCATTGTCAATTACTTATAGAATGCATCAGTGGAAAAGAAAGAATGAAGAAATAAGGTCAAAATGTCAAATCAATTTCACTGTTACGGAAAACTGATTTTGGTGTTAGTAGACAAAAAACAGAAAATGTCAGGTGTTGTTGGGCAAAAAAATAACTTTAGGTACTATTTCTACAGATAGTGTAAATGTTAGGTGCTATATGACAAAAAACTCTTTAATGTATTTAAAATATGGTTTATGATCAATTACTAACCAAACAATAATGTTTCATTTTATGTAGGAAATATTTCTTGTAGGAAAGATTTTTTATCCGAAAGAAGAACAACCCTGACATTTCCGACAATCAACTTTGGTTTGAACTTGTAGAGGGTTACTAGAAAGGAGATGTCTACGGGGCCAGTTCGGCGAAAAAGCTTTTTTACGACCCACCGTCAAGAAGGGGTCCCTCCTCCCAGCACCAAACATATGTCCCTGTCATGGTAAGTCACCTCCAATCTCAACTAGCCGAGAAGGAAAGAAGGGACACCGAAATGGATGAAGAAATAAGAAGGATGAAAGAAGAAATGGATAAGATGTCTTCTTATTTTCCAAGTTGCAACAGTGGTTGTCGCCCACAGGATTAGGATCCAAGAGATCCAGATTATGGATGTCGTAGTGAGGCGGGAGCTTATTTCCCGGTGTTTTAGTAACTTTTGCGTGGGATAATTTTTATTGTTGGATAATGTTTAATGTTTAGTATGCGTCGGATAATTTTTATTTTTCATTGGATAAGTGCGAGACATTAGTACTTTGTAATCCGAATTATTTTAGTTATTTCAGTTTCAGATGTTCGACATCTTCTGGGTTGTGCGCTGCTGCTGTTGCTTTTGTTTGCAGGTTTATATGTATTTAGTTAAGGATTTGGCTAGGGCAAAACTGATTTTTACGGCAAAAATCATGTAAAATTAACGACCAAAAATGTAAATTTGGCGACGGATGGCCGTCGCTAACCTTCTGTTTCTATTTTCCATTGGCGACTGATTTCAGTCGCCAATTTTGTCTCACCTGTTGCTAATGTGGCGACGGATAACAGTTGCTAATCAAAATCACTTGTCGCCGATTTGGCGACTACGCGGTCACCAAATTTGGCGACGGCTATTCTTTGCCCGTGTTTTTTAAATTTCGTCACCAAAGGCGACTAACCCTAGCGACTGGATTTGGTCGCTAATTTCTTAAGGACTTCTGAATTTCGTCATCATTTTCAGTAGCCCTATACAATATCTCTTGTAGTGTAAGGACATGAACAAATTATTTATTAAATATATAAAAGGAAGGTTTATATTTTATTTTTTTGGTAACGAGGGAACCCGTTGCCGCTACCTGCGGTGCGCACTGGATAAACCCTCGGGTATATGTGATAGTCTGCAAACCACATACACTAGGTAAACCAACCGAGGGTAACAGGCTCGAAGTTTATTTAGGCATGGACTCGGGCCAAAAATGCTCCACAAGATTTTGCTCTTGGGGAGGCTTGAACCCGGGTCTCCTAAGAATTTCATCAAATAAGACAATTTTTTTCTTTGTAATCCGTTAATCCACTATGCTGGTAGGAGCAGCATATTGTAAAATAAGATATTGGACTCCAATATACAATTTCAATATGTGATTAACCAAACATTGGTAAGTCAAACCTGCTGAATCTCTCCAATATATTGAAATTTGACCAATATACCAATTAACAAACATAGCCTAAATAATACTTCCTCCATTCATATCCAAACTACACCTATTCTATTTTAATCTATTTATATCCAAATTACACCTTTCCTAATAAAACAATTTTTTTTATTAAAGTATGCTTATGAATCTCAATTATTTATACAAAATGTCATCCAATGGCCTAACATTAAACAATAAAAAAACATTAACCTTAACAAAAAAAACCGCATACACACTTCTCATTGTCGTTTCAATAATTTTTTTTAATAAATTCTTAATTTGTTCATAGAGCATACATACCCTATGAATTTGAATGGAGAAGTAACTTATTGTACATTATTATTTGGGATAATTCACACGGTGTCCCCGAGGTTTGGCTTAATTCACTTGGTACCCCTGCGTTTAAGTTTGTGCACATGGTACCCCTCAACTTTCATTTAAGTGCACGAATTGCCCTTATCTTAAACTCCATTATGACGCCGTTACCTAATCATTCCTAGGTTACCTTTCCTCTTTGTTTTCTTTAATCTTCATCTCTTTCTTTCTCTTTACTGTTTCTTCACCCATTTTAATTGAACAAAACTCCAAAATTCTTTCTCCAGTTCATTCCTACAAATTTTACCTTCCTTTGTCTAATCTTCTTCTCTTTCATTAATTTATCTTCCATAACTAAGTTACATCGAAAAGTGTCATCCCTTCTTCTTCATTCTTCCTAATCAAAATCAATACACCCAAACTTCCCAGAAACTTCATCATCAACTAATTTCCCCAAATTAATATAACCATAATTTCTCCAATAATCAATTAGAATTTCTTCATTTCCTAACTAAAATTGCACTTTCTCTCTCGCCTACTTTGTTAATTCCTGAATGAACTCTATAACAAATGCATCGATTTTTGTTTTTTTATACTCATGGAGAGTTTTGCATACTAATGGACTACGAAGAAGAGCCATATTCACCTTCTTTACAATTTTTCCAACTAGATGTTCCCTTCCCCTTCACTGATATGTCTTTAATTATATGGATTTTTGTAGTGGGCTTATTCTAATTGCAAGTAAATAATCGAAAGTTTTGGAACTTTATGTGGGTATTAGTGATGGCGAGTTGAGGATTGTTGATTTTGTCTTTATAAATGATGGGTTAGGATGATGGTATTTGATTGAAAAAAATATGATAGATGATAAAAAAGTGTATTATGGGGAATAAAATAAGTTAGTTAAGTGACTCACGGGTTTGAGATTAAGGGTTGTATGATTGGTGGGGGTGAAACGGTATGAGGGTGGGCGGCTGGTGGTGGGCAGATGAGAGGCGGTGGTGGGCTGGTTTTTGAAGTTGTTTTTTTTGTTTTGTTGCACAAGTATATCAGTAAGAGAATGTCCTTTTTTCATTTTGCTTATGAGTGGAATTAGGGGAAAAGAGGTTAGGAAAAGGGGGGAAATAAGTTAGAGTAGGGGAGTTAACGGCGTCTTAACGGAGGTCAGGGTAAGGGCAATTCGTGCATTTAAATGAAAGTTGAGGGGTACCATGTGCACAAACTTAAACGCATGGGCACCACGTGAATTAAGCCAAACCTCGGGAGTACCGTGTGAATTATCCCTTATTATTTTATACCCAAAAACATAATAATTGTGTATTTCGATCCTCTATAATTTGTTAATCTTGTCGAGCGAAGCCTCTCACTCATAGATGTACAATAATTTTTTACTCCTAATCCAGTCAACATGAAACGAAAATGAAGATTACAAAGATAGAAAAAGTCAGAAGAAATTAGGGCGCAACAAATAAGGGTGCAGGAAAAGGTAAACAAAAAAGGCAAGAAGAACAAGAACTTAAAAATTAATGAACTAAGAGTATTAATTAAAGAAAGAAAAAGAAAAGAGTTCGCAGGTAAGCAAAATCAGTGTGATCTATCTCTATCTCTCTTTGTCATAACCATGGAGACATGACATGAATAGGGACTGATGAGATGAAGAAAACTACTGAAAGGTAGCCAGTTTATTTGGTGCAGTTTATTAGACTTTATAGACCAGTGAGACAATTTACAGAGCTTACCAAATAAGGCCACTGTCTCATCTCCATCTTATGGGTTATCTCCCTGTCATGCTTGGATTCCTTTTTTATATGTCTCAGTTACTTGTCATTTCACACCCTTTTTTTGCGTCATCCTTTTCCTTTTTTCTTCACATACATTATGTTCTTCGAATGTTTATGTATTCTACTAAACTCGCTAAAATTAACCCGACCATATATTCGATGTTACGTTTTAATAGAGGATTTTAATTTTATTTGTAACTCAAAATGACCCGATCTAACATGAAGTCTTTCTATTACGATTTGACATGGCTTAAATTGACCTGGCCCATTACCGGCGCTAGTGAATCATTTGTCGGGTTCATTCTTAAGACCATCCCCAAGCAAGGTCAATTGCTAGGTCAATTGCTTGCTTGGGTCAAGTTAATTACAATTAAGTGAAGATTAGGATTGACCCAATGGTGTTGAGGGTCAATTTGTGACCCAAGGTGGAGTAAATTGACTCCCAAATTGACCCCTTACGTGGCAAACTCTCGTTGGTTACAAATTAGAATAAGAAAAAAAAGAAAAGAAAAACTATGTTATTGACTCGATTAAATCGACTTTCTGTTTGGGAGGGTAAAAAAGGGTCAATATCAATAAGGTAAGATTAAGGTTAATACGTTATTGACTCGATTAAATCGACCTTTTGCTTGGGGATGGTCTAAGTGATCTTTAGAACTTATCTACTTTGAAGATTCGCGTCCATTGTATGTCGTGTGTATGACTGTTTAATAATACAGAATGATATTTCGGCAATTTATCTAGATAAGTTACAATGCTAATATTTTCATGATATTGAATAACGTGTCAACCATGTATGTAGTTCAGTCAGGGTAACAATGTAGATATTTTCGTGACAATATCCCATTTTCGCGCCATTTATGTCTCCTCACTCGACTGTTGGTGGTCCAATAGACGACTTCATATGATTAAATAGAAGTAGTCATCGAGTCAGGCTAATGCAAGTCGTGCGATGCTAAGGGGTAAGTTGGTCTGACTTACTATCGCTTGGACCGGCACTAGGGAGCAGGGGGGATGGGCCAAGGCCTAGGCTCACTTAAATGCGGCCCGAGCCTTGCCCATAATTACAAATATTGATTTTCTTATTTTGTTTTATAGGCCTTAGGCTATATTGGAGGAGGTGGTTAAGACTCGATTTAGGTGTATTGCGCGCGCAGGATAAGCTGACCTAGATATGCGGGCTAATGGGAAATCATTTGGGCATACTGGGTGGGCTGTGTTGTATCAAGTCGAGTTGGCCTACACTTTTGTCCATATCTATTTATTATCCCAATAACTTTATTTGTGTTATATTCCCTTTACCTTCGATTGGTTAAACATAACTGTCGACTTTTACTCAAAATGTCTCAAAACATACAAAATTACATACATAATATAACCCTCTTGATTATCCAAGTGCTTAAATACGACAATTTGGAATAATTGAGCGTGTTACTATTACAAAATACTCATGGCAAAAAAATTTAAAATAAACTATCCCCGAACCAAATCAAATGGTAACTAAGAACGGAAGTGTTAAAATAATAAAAGTGAATAACTATTTATCAAACAAGATGAGTTTATCTCTTTATTAAACCCAACTAAATGATAATAAGATTTTGTTTGTTAAGACAATTCAGTTAGCTTATTTGACCAAAATTTTCACATCCTTGTACGTCATTTCACTAAAATTAGCTATCTTTCAAGTTAATTTGTCAAACATTTTATATAAACAGTTACTTTATTAGTTCTTAATTCCCAGCCACGTTATCGGTTACTTTTTCAGTTTTCAAGTTACAGTTTTTAATTGTGTTTTCAGGTAATTTTACCAAACTGAGCCTAATCTAATGACCAATCTTACTCTCGTCCAACCCGTACAAGTATCCAACAAGCGAATGCAATGAATCAAGTACGAAGGAGAAGTATGATGGTCATAGCAAGCCCATCAAAAGAATAGAGAGAAAAGATAGGTGTTATAAGCAAAAAGGCCCTATAGCAAAATTTAAAGACATTCAATAAAAAGTTTCAATAATTTTGGAATTGATTCGAAAGGGGCCATGAATCATGATCTATATAATGGATATTCTTTGTCTATCTCGACTCGTCAATATTAAAAGAGTGTCTTATTACCTTTCCAATCAATTTGTCCCTTTTGTTCATTGTTAGAAAGTGCTATGCGATCTTTCTTTTGCCCACAGAAAACTTCAAGTTGTATGGTTTTCTTAAATAGAGATTCATATTACTACCGAAAGCATAATATAACCTATCGACGTGAATTTTGAAGGCATGTGATCAACTTAGATATACATCATGTTTGACAAATAATAGAAACAGATTCATGATAACAAATACTATTAATAGGATATGATTAACTGATTTTATAGTAGGTTTGACAAACAAACAAATTAGTAGAATTAGACAAGCGTGTTCGGTAATTAATAGATGATTTTAAGATAATTAAAATAATTTCGTGAATAAAGTGAATATGATAATGCAATATACTATTAGCATCATAATAAAAAAACAGTAGATTTCAACCAATATACAATCAAATACGTCATTTACCAAACACATGAAAATAATAAATTGTTTACTGATTTATTTAGATAGTATATTTTTTAATGTCGATTTTATATATAGTGTCAGCTTTGGGAAATTTTCTATTAAATAAGATTATCAATATTTATATATAAAAATTCAAAAGAACATCAATTTTTTTCTAACTTCTAGAGTCTTTTATGTTTCATAAATATATAACTAAACCTTCTACTCAAGAGAAAAACAAAGACCCTTCCAACTGAGTTTATTTTTCAATTTGGATAAGAATATTTAATCAATTAAATAAATAAAAAAAATTGCAAAAAGCTTAGAAACAAGGCAAATTGTTGAGTTCAGAGAATTTTATCGAGTTTAAATTGAACAAAAGATATGACTATCTAGCAAAATAAATTTCAAGTTTCTACTGCATTACTAGTGTACTACTCATCGCACATATATGACACATAATCTCGTTATATTTGAAATGTGAACATATATATGTGTTAGAGATCGATACCTACACCTCCATATATTATGACGATTTTAACACTACTCAAATCTTAAATGAATCTCAAGTACACTCAAATAACCACATATTCACTTAAATTACCAACATTACCTATGGTAACATATTTGTAACAATAGCATAAGACTTACATAAAATGTGCAATAATTAAGATAAACTAGATAATACTCCATATAAAATGTGCAATAATTAAGATAAAAGTTTATGATAAAGCATTTAAAATTTAATAGTGATTGGATTTAGAAAGTGATCGATTTTGTAAAAAAGTATGATGCTGAGTGACTAGTGATTTTTGATAGTCGATGTATTATTTGCCAAATTGGTATTCAAAGTTGTTGGGTTCGAGAAATTAGACAATAGAAGTTAGATTTGACCAATTGTACAAAGAAATGAAACCAATGCAATTATATTGTGTCAGTTCTCTAAGCAACATATGAGAGTGATCGAAGCCTACCTCTTGTACGGATTACCCTTTTTTTTCAAAACGTTACCGTGGCTTAGAGAAATATTTCCTGTATTCAACAAATATGATTCATAGTTTCATACAATGATACAAATATACAATATACATCCTTCTTTTCGGTGTTCTTTGTTTCCACAGAATTATCGATCTCACATTTATGTAATAATGAAATCTGACTATAAGAGTAGGGTTTCTACTATCCAAGTCATTCTCTCTGTCCCAATAAAATGTTTACGTTTATTTTATTCTGTGAGAGAAAAATAAATTAAGTATAGACATTTACTGGGACGGAGGCAGTACTAGTTTTACAGTTGCAAAAAAATAATCTCTCAAACATAAAGTGAGAAGTGAAAAAAATATAAAAAACGCATAGTATATTAAAAATAACAAGTGAGTTAAAGCTAAGAGCATATTGGACCTATCTTATATATATCTTTTATATATATATATATATATATATATATATATATATATATATATATATATATATATATATATAGACTTGGGATCCGGTGAGAACCACCTTACAATGAGAACTTTGTGAGAACTCTACCTTATGGACTTTTTAAAAAAAAATTAAGGACATAATTGGATTCGGCATGGAATTTTATAGCTAGAGAACATATTTCTCGGTCTAGAAAATAAATACTAGTGACGAAAATCAAGGTGAGATACTTATTATTAATTTGCGTGCACCTACTAACTATTTTTACGTATCTATCATTTTTCCGTCACTAGTATTTATTTTCTAGACCAAGAAATATGTTCTCTACCCATAAAATTCCATGCCGAATCCAATTATGTCATTAATTTTTTTAAAAAAACTCCGTAAGGAAGAGTTCTCACCGGTTCTCATTGTAAGGTGGTTCTCACCGGATCCCAACCCTATATATATATATATATATATATATATATATATATATATATATATATATATATATATATATATATATATATATATATATATATATATATATATATATATATATATATATATATATATATATATATATATATATATATATTAATACAAAAGCATTTTGTGAACTTTCGTGCGTCCACATCATCACATTTATTTTCTTTTATTGTTTTATTTTTAAATAAATGTAGGATCCAGCAAAAAATATGTAGTTAATTTATGAAAAACTAACTTTGATACTCCCTCCTATTCTCTGTTTTCTTCCCTATTTCCTTAAACGGATTATTCAGGTTTTCTTCCCCTTTCTATTTTTGATAACTTTTAATTATATTTTATTCATTCCTCTCTTCTATCACCCAACCCCACCCAACTTTTTTACCCCTATTTTATTTATTTCATCAATAATTGGGGCCCACAATTCATTATTTAACTCCTAATTATTATCCCTCTCTCCTATTCCAAACCCCACCCAACTTTTTCTCCATTAAACAAACACTTTTCCTTGAGTATTGTGCCCCCTCCAAAGGGGAAGAACACCATGAATAGGATGGAGTAATAGAATTTCATGTTCAATACCAAACTTCAATGAACCACCATCCCCAATTTCATTTACGTTGTATAAATAATACAATATGAAAACGCTGAATTTTTCCAATAGTCAACATAGTCTATCAATAATAATTAGACAATGAAAACATAAATGATAAAAAAATGTAAAATAAATAACATTATTATATTATTTTACAAGCATTCAACTCTAACATTTTGACTATCATAATAGCAAATTTTCGAGATATTACTAAATTTCAGTAATTTTTTGAATAAGAAATAGTTTTCAACAAAAAATGAGATCTAAAAATAGTTAAGCAAAATAAATGAACTATAAAACTTTGTTAATTAAGTAGAGTTTAGAGCATTCTGTTAAAATAATACTTTAAAGGAATTCGTGATAGATATGGATCTTATCCACTAAATTCAGTAGATCTAAAAATTTTGTTATCGTGTTCTTACACTGAATTCGTGCATATTTTCACGGATTTAAAACATTCATAAACTTCAAACCGTTACAATTTTTGCACGTGCTTTAAACTATTATTATTATAAAAAGAAATAAAGTATAAAAGAAATAGAATATATTTTGGCTTAACATTTTTAAATATTAATCATTATATTGATAATCAGTATATTGATGTTCTTAAAATTATACCCGTGCAATTTTGCACGGGTTAAAAACTAGTTTTTTTTTTAAATTATTCAACAACCAACATTTTGTGCCCTAAGAAAATAGAAGTTTCTATTTGGCGTTTTTAGCTTTTGAAAAACCCTGATTAAACTTGAAAAGAACAAACTCAATTTACATATATTAGGTTAGATTAAACATGCTCTAAAATGAATAATGTAAATTTATTTTAGTCATCTTTGAAAGACTGAGCTAATAACTTTTGATTATAGCCAATTAATTTCTAGTTTTTAATAGGATAAGCTTTAAAATAAAAGTGAACAATGTAAATTAAACGAATCACGAATGTATATGTTCTTAGCTTTATACTCGTACTAAATATTAAGAGATTATTTTCGAAAAATCCACAATTAAAATTGGCTCAAGAACTACATCAACCTACTCACATTCAGGGGCGGATCTAGGATTTAGAAGTGGGGTGGCCTAGACTCATATCCGCGATGGTCAGTCATATAAAACCATCAAAACGTATAATTGAGGTCGCACATATGTGAAAGATGTTAGACATTTGGGGGTTGCTACCTTTGTCAAACTTACATCGTTTGGGCCACTTTTTTATTATTTATAAATGGTATTTTGTTGAAAGACAAACAAATAATAATGACAGAGTGATATCTTATAAACATATACAATATGATTGAATATTACAAAATGTATACTTGCATAAATTTATGTTACAATATTATTCAAGGATACAAGTTTCACTATATACTACTAAATTCAACAATCGTCCTTCAAAAACGTAAAGGTTTTATAATCTTTTTTTTTAAAAAAAATACAATGTTTTTGTATTCTCGAATAGACATGTATCTTAACTTTGTTAAAACTAAGGATTTATGGCGTTAATTAAACAAGTTAGTATATAAAATACTTTAGTTATAGGGAAAACAATAATAGCAATTTACGATTAATATTATTAGGATTTGGGATAAAATGTTAAACAACTTATTAGGGTAGTAAATAAAAAAAATGCAACTAATGGGGTTCGAACCCCTACCTTCAAGGGGAAGCAAGCCTCTTACATATACTCTTACCAACTGAGACTCACCACAGAAATGAATATTTTTAGATGTATATATTTTTTTTATTCTTGAGCCCTGTGGGTGAATCCGCCCCTGCTCACATTTTATATTTACAACATAATTACCCACTCGAGTTAGGGAGCTAATAATAACGCTCGCCTCAACCAAAATTAGAAGTTTGAAGTCATACTAAAAAAAAAAAGTTCATCTATTTGTTAATTTTAATTTCTTTATACCATCTCTCGTTTAATCCCGCTAAACGTTTTCACGCACCGAGTACAATCCTTACTCAGCCACTTATAATAACGTACAATATCATATCATCACCTTACACCTAGGTGCCTGAAGAATCCCAACTTAAAATAATAAAGTCCCTAACACAAAATTCTCATAAAATTTAAAATAATAAAAAAAATGTAGTTGTAAACAATATACTAGCATAGAAATGTGAAAAAGTGCATAAAATTTAGATGAATTTCAAGGGGATCTGTGTGTACTTGAAAATGGTGCATATAGATCCATGTCCCCTCACTTTAACACTGCAGAGTTAGGAAGAAAACTCAAGTTATACAATTCATTCATTTATACAAATAAATATGACTTCCTTCCCAAGGTGTACATCACTGATACTCAACTCAGATACTTGCAGCACTTCATTTCATCATGCACTCCATAATTTAATAAACACATATCTTTCCTATATTACCATTCGTTTACCATTATTAAGTTTAAACTACCTTTTTTTTTTATTAATATTATTGTTACTCTACTCGGCTTCAAGTGTCGCATAGAACACGGTATCCAAGTATCAGATATGTTTATTTTCTTTTGAAAAAGATAATTTAAAAAGGTGTTGCTCAATCATGGACGAGTTTTATTGTACCCTATCTTTTCACAACATTTACAATTTTATTTCACCTTCTCACTCTAACTCTTAACCCCTAATAACTAAATAAATTTTCTCAGAGACATTTTATCAAACATATGGCGCGCATAACGGAAAACAACAACAAAAGAGAAAAGTGCAATACCTTGCAATTGGGTAAAACTCAGAGACAATTTATCAAACACATGGCGCGCATACGGAAAACAACATATGAAAAAAAGTACAATACCCTGCAATTAGGTAAAACTCGGTGAATTCAACTTGATGAGATCCAATGGGTATGACAGCTTGATTATTAAGAATTAGAATTAATAATTAGAAATAAACAAATCATAATTTAATTAGTGTAAGCAAATCCTAATATATAATTAATAAAATTAAGAATTCACAAATTGTACAATAAGACGGTCTCACACCATGAGACATCTGTCTTTATAATAAATTTCTCATTTAATACAAATAGATGAACCCGTTGTACGCGTGAGACGGTCTCATACAAGAATTACTGGTAAGAATTAAAATTATTATCTGATCTTAATAATACGAGAATTAACATCCATGATTGCGTCAAAGACGGATTTGATTAATTTGTGAGGGAGAGAATTTGAGAGAATAAGAGAATTAGAGAGAATTAGAAAAATTAGATAAAGGGCATACTATGAAAAAATAATGAGAAAAAGTACATGATTGAATAAAACTCGTCCATAAATGATCAAGTACGTTTAAAAAATGGTAATTAAGAAAGCAACACACAAATTTACGTGATTCACTAATGTTTTGTTAGCGGCTTCCACAGGTGAGAAAGGATGATAGTCTTTCTCTTTTTTATATTGAAAAGTTTACATAGCTTCTGATTCAGATTTAGAAAACTATGATACATATAACTACGAGGGTTTGATTTAGAAATTTATATAGTACGTACTTTTTAAGATCGATACAAATGACCTAGAAATTCCCAACACTAAAACTCTAGCCTAATTAGATAACATATACTGTTTGAAGTGGCGACTAATAGATTCAAGGCACACAATGAACATCTGCGAAGTGTGTTTAATTTTTTGGTTTAAAATGAAGTGTTGAAGTGTGGTGTTGTTAACGGATACTTCCAAGTGTTAGACACGCAACACGACACGAAGGTAAGGCGTCTGAAATAACAAAAATTAATTTAATTTGTTGTTACTTTTGCACATACATACACTTTAATTTGTTGATGGATGTCATCCATACATTATGTTTATTTATGTTACTACTACTGCCATGCAGAGCAGAGAAGTACAAGAAACAAAGGGCTTAATTAAATGCTTTGTTTGAATGACTTAACATGACATTACACACTTGGTTTGGATTCAGTACAGAATCTTTTTTATCCTTTTTGTATTGGAGTTTTTCATTAATTTATATATTCACAATAATTCGGTAATCGAGTATTAGATTGGTTGAATGAATCCATTCGGTTGGAAAACTGGAAGCTTCTTAGGGTTTGGGGATTATTGGATGATTGGTCAAGTCATGGAATTAATGCTACCTTGTTTCAGTCATAATTCATGCCTACAATCTTTACAAATTATTAAGAGTTGAATTGTTTTAACAAAAAGGAGAAAAGATAAAAGAAAAAGTAAAGAAAGTAATACACAAATGTACATGCTTATGTGGTAGTTGAAAAAAGCGTAAAGAAAGTAATGCAAAAAAAAGGAGCGAAGGGGTTGGCGTTTGAAAATTTCAAAAATTTTACTTAAAAGTTTTGATTTTTTACGAGGTTCTCTAATAATATTATTCTTTTGTCCATTGACTTAAAATTATGGCCCCGTTAAAGTCTATTCTACAAAAGAGAAGACAATTTTATTGATCGGCGAGATTGCAGATCTGAATTTAAATTCATATTAATTATGAGGCTTAGATGCGTTTTATGTAATCATCAATGCTATATATTATACGAAAATAAAGAGACTTTAACGTAACTAATTAAATCTATACATTTTATTATACTATATAGTGTATTTTTTAATCGATAGCGCTGTATAATATACCTAACCAAGGGAGATGTAAATATTACTATATAGTTTTGATTGAAGTATAAATTTAGAGAAACCAGAATATGGTGATATTCCTTAAACTAAGCGTACATGCCCCACATGTAGTATTAACTAGTATAAAGATGTTAATTTTTAATAGAGACATGCCGTAATTATTTCTATTAGATTTAATGTATATATGTATGTAGTATATATGTTAGAATATAAAACGAATCAAGGACCTCCAACCATCGTCTTAAACTTTTGGTTGAGTTGGTTTCTTGACATGGTATCAGAGCCCATGGCTAAAGACCTGGGATTCATGGGCCAGAGTTTGCAGCCGGACGAGAAAAGAAAATTACTCAGTTGAATTTGTCCGGACTAAGTTGATACTGGGTCATACCAAGTTTACAGTTGGACAAGCAAGGTTGCTCAGTTGAATTTGTCCAGTCTGTGTGTAAGTGGGCCTCACATGTGAGGGGGTGTGTGAAGAAACCCGAAAATCCCACATGTAAGGATTATCCCATATTGATAAAAGGGGAGAAGAATTATCACCTTATAAGGCAAGGGGTTACTCCCTGATTGCCATTTGGTTTTAGAGTGGAACCTTCTTGGGTTTATAATGTGGACTCTTTCTCCTCCGTTCGGGTGTGGCTCAGACCCGTTGTTGAATTTAACATGGTATCAGAGCCATGTGACCAAAGGTCACGGGTTCGAATCTCACCCCCCTCCATTCTAAAGTGGATAATCAGAACAGGCAAGAGAATCCCGCCTGCACCCACACTTCAAGCCCAAAAAGAAAAAAGGGCATTCGTGTGAGGGGGAGTGTTAGAATATAAAACGAATCAAGGAACTCCAACCATCGGCTTAAGCTTTTGGTTGGGTTGGTTTCTTGACAATATATTGAAATGAGATCATTTGAATCCACCTTTTTGTTGAGTCCTTGACTCCTCATCTAAACCATTGTATCAAAACAAATGAATGGTGAAGATTAAAACAAAATAAATGGACTAGATATAAAAGGTACTCAAACCCTAATCCTCATTCATTCATTCACCCGGCCGTCTCCCTCAATATAACTTCTCCCTCTAACTCCCTCTTCTCTCATGTACTCTCACCGACAACAACAACACCACCGATAACAACACCATAGTGCCAGATCCGAGTTTTTTTTTAAAAAAAGGGGGAAGGTGGCGCCGTGAGAGGCGGCACCGACAACAACAACGACCACGACGCTCATTTTCTCCTTTCTCTTTTTTTTGTCATTTGTCGTGACTGTGGTAGTGGTTGGTAAGGTCGGTGGTTTTTTTTTGTTTTTTTTGAAATCTGGAAAAGGAAGGGTTGTTGTTGGTAGTGATGGGTCATATATGGGAATGGTGGTGGTGGTGATGTCGTAGGGGTGGTGTGGTTGTTTTTCGTGGTGGTGGTGATGTCGTAGGGGTGGTGTAGTTGTTTTTCTTTCTCTTTTTTTTTTTTTTTTTCAGATCTGAGAAAAAATAGTGGTTGGTGACTTGTTGGTCATGCCCGTGGGTCATGTGTGGCGCTCATGTGGTTATTTTTTTCAGATTTGAGAAAATGAGTTGTTTATGCTGGTGGGTCATGTGTGGGATGGTGGCAGTGGTGATGTCGTGGGGATGGTAGGGCTTTTAGATCGATGTTTGGTTATTTTTTTCAGATCTGAGAAAATGAGTTGTTGGCGGTGGTGGGTCATGTGTGGGGATGGTGGCGGTGGTGATGTCGTGGGGATGGTGGCGGTGGTGATATCGTGGGGGTGGTGGTTGCTCAAAAAACAATGGAGTTTCACTCAAAAAACAATTGAGTTTTATTCACTAATAGAACAATGGAGTTTCAGTAATAGAACAATGGAGTTCCACTAATATAACAATGGGGTTTCACACTTTCACTTTTTCACTAACATAACATAACAAAATTTTGTGCAATATTCTTTGTCCGAGTCCATGCCTAAATAGACTTCGAGCCTGTCACCCTCGTGTGGCTTACCTGACGTACGTGGTTTGCAGGATATCACGTATACTCGAGCATTTATCCAGTGCGCATCGAAAATAGCGGCGACGTTTTCCTCGTCATAAAAAAATGCTAACCTGGACAAAAAATTATAAAAACCCTAAAAAAATTCATGGCATGCAGAAGTCCAACAGAGTATTGGTCAGTGTGGTGGTACACATGAGTCGAAATTTGTGTTGCATAAAATCAATAGTCATTATACGATTTCACCTATTTAACAACTATATTTATTAAGTTATTTTATATAGCTTGGTACTATGTGATGTCGGTCACATATGCAACTCTTTTTACTTTTTATTTTCTGGATAATAAAATTAGGCTATTGATGAAAGTAAACATACATGTGTGTTTTAATTTAGAACGTGTTTAATAAAAAAATAAACAATATATAAACAAGTTTGAAGTACAAATATGAGTGTATAGAATGTTGCAAATTAAAGGCGCCTTTTATGTCGGAGTAACTATAGGTTAATGAGGTTAAAAACATATTCATCTTTATTAGTCCTTCCCACCCGAGACTATTGTTTCTTTTGTTTCAATTATTTGCTGACCTTTAACTAAAACTTGTTTTTGACCCGTGTACAAAATTGCACGGGTTATTTTCAAATCGTATTATTTTAAATATATATAATTTGAGCTAAATGATAAATGTTCAAATTTTTTGTTTTATATCTAACGTCTATACACTTTTGTTATCAAAATTCGATTTTGTTTTATATCTAATAACGTCTATATACACTTCTGTTTATAACTTGATTTTCGCAAAATATTTCAATTGATGATATTAATTTATACACTATTTCTGGTTGTTATATTAATATTAATTTATCTTTATTTTTTTTTAGTTTAGTATTGTCGCCACAATTTTTTTCGATTGCTGTAAATTGTTAATTATTATTATTTATTGTAATTATGTATTAGGTATAGATTGTTATGTAATAGTTATAGACAGACGACGTTCAAAATTATTATATTTTCTTATATAATATTTAAGTTCATGTTATGCATATTGAAAGTTTTTCGTAGAAATTCATGTTTACGAACTTATATCGATCAAAAGTGTTACGTAATAATTGTAAAACTATTATTGCAAGCAGTTATTTTGAAATAAAATCAGAGTAAATTAGATTTTACTCCCTTTTGAAATCAAAATTTTTAAAATTACTCTCTTTGAAATTGTTTCCTAAAATTACTCTCTTAAGTTGCATTTTTTGCTAAAATTATTCCCTTAAATTGCATTTTTTTTCCTAAAATTGCTTCAAAAAACCGATTTGAGTTGATTTATTTCCTCTGTTTTTGAACCCCTTACATTTTTCTACATATTTATAGCTTCCAAAGTATAGATTTGTCTAACCACAAACGAAATATGTTTAAAATAGACGAAATAAGTCACTAAAAGTATAGTTTTGAGCAATTTTAGTAAAAAATGCAACTTAAGCGAGTAATTTTGAGAATTTTTTTTAAAAGGAAGTAATTTTAAAAATTTTGATTTCAAAATGGGTAAAATCTAATTACACAACTTTACGGGTCCCACCATGATGAATTAAAAAAAAAAGAATTTGGGTTAATGAGAACGTGAGAGTATCTTGCAATTATATAGATAAAATATCTTTAACATATATAGAATATATGACATAAATAAATGATTCAAACAGAAAAAATATGTTTTTAAGTTTAATAACTCAGATATGAAAGGAGCTTTATTGTTGATGACAATGAGAAAATTTACTAAAATCAGATCAGTACTAAGAGCACAAAGAGTAGAGGTAACATTAAATAAACTAACAGTTTTTTCACTTTTACATCTTGCACTCCACCTATTTACACTTTTACATTAAATCCAAAGAATTTAGAGCTATACGGAGTATTGAATATTATATGTCTAGGTCGATCATAACATTGCGATAGCTGTCAAAAGAACAAAAAACATTGAATTCCAGGACTAATTATATAGAAAATGCAAATGAGGTTTGGCTCCTTCAAAGTTTGATTATAAAGATAGTGCTTCAGAAGTTATGATGATATTTCTACAGGAACGTTATGAATTTTAGGAGTGTAGAATTGTCGATCAATATACACAACAATATTTTCAGATATACAGTACATTTAATATAAATCTAATTAAATTTATAAATTTTGTAGATGTTAAAATTAAGTTCTTATTGAATATATATATGTATTATTTTTGAGTTTCAATATATTATTTTGAATTAACTTTTTTACAAGTCTTTAAATTCTTTTCCATAAACCATCATAAAAAGTCATATAAAGTCAAACCTTTGCATAAAGTTCTAGATTTGTATTACCAATCAATACAACATAACTGGTTGTATAGTTCACTAATTGCTGAAAAATACGAGCAGTGAAAAAGCCAGACTTGCGTTAATAGGATTATTAGGATAAGTGGATATCCTGCTAAAAAGTGAAAAATTTAACTTTTTCCAGGTTTACGGTCACCTCCTCATAAGGTTTTGGAGGCCGGTTCAGCTGATGGAATGAAAATGAACAGTAGGAAGCAGGTGCATACTTCGGATACCGTGCATGCTTATGAAAATAATATAAAGGATTGTGAGAGTGTGATCACGGAGGTGACGGAAGTCCATTAAGAAGTGAGTGCTAAAAAAACATGTGAGTACTTGTAAGATTAATTAAACGACTGGTTTGGAGAAGAATTTTCCTATATATCAAGTCTTTTCATGATGATTTCTCAAAAAAAGGGAGGACGTTCCCGACTAAGGATCTCGGGACAAGATTATCAAAAGCTCATTCAAGGTAAAAAAAGTGATGTATTACTACAAAAAGGATTTGTCGACTATGACAATTCGGATATGTCATATTCAGTGTTCTAAGGAGGAGGAAGGAATTACAAGAGATGTTTGTAAGAAGAAGGAAAAGTAAAAGAAAATGAGACTTTCTAAAACTCGGAACCGTAAAAGGGGGTGGAAAATGATGATATGTCTTCTCCTTCTGATGCCATCAATATTGCTAGTGGTGGTGGTCCAAAGTCTTCCATTAGCGACATACGCTAGAGATCGTCATTCTTTTGTGACAATTTCACTCCTAATGCTACCCAAGTTTCCCATAAGAGCACTTTGTTGTTGGGTCTTTTTTATTGAAGAACGATAAAACTTTCATCTCTATTCACCCTCGAGCCTCTTCTGATCTAACTGCTAATCAACTGTTCTATTTTTCAGTCGGTTATAGGAAGAGCAAGACTTCTTTGATCGGTAAACTGCCACGCGTTCCCTATTACATGTATACCTTGCAGGTCCTCCTCTCTTAGACATGTGAGGGAGAAGAAGAGATTTTCTATCTACAAGAAAAATCATGACAAGGGGATGAATTGCCGAGACACAATTTATTTACTTTCTCTTTACAAGTAGATATCTCTCCCATAAATTTGTACGTCCTCGTGGTGTAAATGTGTCTTGTTGCAAGTACTCCCCGGAAGCTTAACTGATATAGAACAGAAAAGAAGTTTTCGCTCAGCTGGAAGTCTTAGGTCGTCCCCCATAGACCTGTCATCTGTGTCAGCCCTATTCTTAGTTTAATTTTTTTTATCTAATGTAATAAATAAGTCCGACACGACGAATCGGGTAAATATTATGGTAAAAATCTTTCTTTACGACTGCGAAAGAAAATTGTGACCAATGCAATATGACGACAATGCAAGTTACCAACTGTCTTTCTCACATTGTTGAGTTTGGTTTGTTTTATTTGCGTCCTTGTGTTTTATAATTGAGTTGCACCTTTTGAGTAACTTGTTGCACGTATGTATACTACTACCTTATAGCCTTTTTTTCCCTCTACATTCTTTGAGATAGTGAGCATGCCAAAATGCTTTCGGCAAATTTCACTATCACTTTTAATTTTTTTCTCCCTTGTTCTTCAGCCTTGGTTACACGCTAATACCCTTTCTAATTTTAATTGGAGTAGTACTATCTCCTTTCTTTTCGAAAGCTTTGATGATGTAGGAATGATGCTACCTTCAAAGTCACTACTGTCCACCACCACCACCACCATCACCACTACCACTGTATATTCATACTCGTTGGATGAATAATGTTCGATTTCAGGGTAGCTAGCTCTTGAATTGGCCGGTTGCCCATTGTGCATTCCGACTCGTAGAGAGTCCCCTCTACCCACTTATGTGTGCCCTCCTTCATTAACGTGGTTTAAGATCTACATTGATGAACGCTCATCCCCCCTAAGGCCCTAACCCTTATTACCTGGCTTGAGTTTGTGCTTAGATACTATGACTATGCGTGGATTCATGGGTGGGCGAGTGTCTCTTGACTCCTAATTCGCTTTGGTTTAGTGTTTGTAATATAGTTCGATAAAATCCAAAAAATCATCCGTCCAGACTATTTTAATGTTCTAAAAACTATTAAGAGTAAGAACATTTTTATTGACGCTTTGCTAATGCCATTTACGAGTGCATGGAACTATTAATGGGTGGATAGATACTGTCGCTAACACTATTATTAAGTTTACTCTTGAAGATTCTTGACGCAATGCTAATTTTTATAACGAATTTGTGTATGTTTGATGTGGCAAATGCGACTAATCTTTCTCCCGATCCGCCCCAATAATAGGTAAAATTGCATGTATATGATGATGGTTTGTGTTAGTGAGAGCAATAAACTTAAACACCACTGATTTCAACATTTAGATTTGGTGTTGGAAAACAAAATAGTTGGAAGAAAAGAAGTAGCAAGAGAATAAGAGTAAGTAAAAGACAAGAAGACATGGGCATTTGGCATTTCAAGTCATGTACTGCTCACTATTGTAAGTACCAATTTATATCAAAAAATTGGCAAGTAGATTACTACTGTTGCTCAGTCAAGACTACAAATGTTTCTACATTTTGGAGCTTATCTCTGGTCAACATCATGTGTTGGAGAAACCACTCCTTTAATTTCTTGCCCCCCTCCCTTCCAATTCTTTCCTTTCTTTTTTCTTTCCTTAAATTACCTACTAATCATAATCAACTCAATACACTTTTAAATCTCATTTTCTCACTACCTATCTACAATTATTAACTTCTATACCTACTAATTTAAATCTTTTTTTTATTAATATAAAACATACAAAAAGTATAATTTGTGAATTTGTCCATTTTTTGGACGGTATTCATAACGCTCATACCTAACATTACGATACCATGACCATCAGTCATTAGTATAACTTACAATTGAACAAGAATATCTTTGTACTACATATGTAAGTTGATAGGAAGTATAATATGTTTAATATTCCTTAATCATATATGGTAATTGAACATACTATATTTCCTATTATAAGCAAAATCTATCGCATCTTTTGTCCTATATTTTCAACCTAAAAACTTATTTTCGAATAATACAAATATCATAAAATATTTACAATGATGACTTAAACTATACACACATATTATTTGTAATAATCCACAATCCTTCCCTAATCATAGCCATATATATATATATACTTCTAGTATGATCATCAAGATCATATGCACAAGGTAGGTAGAGTATAGGTCTAAAAATCAAACTATATCATAGACTCAATGATCACATCCCCTTTGTAATCATTAAACATATCATAAAAGAAATCCATTCCAAATCATATATATTTGCTAATATTCTACTAATAATTAAGCTATAAAGTCAGAATAGTTTCTTGCATACCAACATGTTCATGTGTTTCCAACACAACATTTTTCCCAAGCTACAAATTACATTTAAATAAGAACATACACTTTAAAAAAAATTCATAATAAACTAATTAGACTAACAACATAAACACTAATTAAACTAAAATTACTAATTAAGAACAATGATTATCACCATTGTTGAGTTTAAGACCATAATTACTCTCCCATCCAAGGTTGTTTTCTCCATGATCACCAAGGAAGAACCTCAAGCAACTATCATTCATAACATTTCCAGCTGCATTAACAGTATTAGCATTAACATTGGAATTATGTGAAGAAGGTGATGATGATCCTTCATTCAATTGAAGTCGAATTGGCTCATTAATCTCACAATTATTAAACCCACTTAATTGATTCATGTAAATTCCACCTTCATTACTATGATTATGACTTTGATTATTCAGATTATGATGATGATGATGATTATGGTGAACTATTCCTCCATAATTCTCCTTCCTCTTCTTCTTACCTTCATCTTTGAGCATGGTCTTACCGCGAAAATAGTTATTAATGTTGTCCCATTTCTCCTTGCAAACAATTGCACTTCTATCATACCCCAAGTAAGCCATTTTTGTTGCAATGTCTTCCCATAAGACTTCTTCAGAAAAGCCACATTGTTGGAACCTTGACTCCATACTAGTCCTTACTTGTATGAGCCTAGTAACCTCATGTTCCGGCCATTGATGATGAACAACTCCGTCATTGTTGTTATTGTTATTGTTGTTATTGTTATTGTCGTTGTTGTTGTTGTTGTTGTTGTTGGTAAGCTTCTCTAACGCGGCCATAAGGGCCGAATCACGAGCTTCAATCCAAGCTCGTTCGCTAGCCCAAAACTTATGCTCCCTCTCAACCCTTTCAACTTCTTGTTTCCTCCATTCTTCCTCCCTAACCATTCTCTCATTCTCTCGATTCTCGAGTGTGTTCATCATTTTCTCAAGCCAAGACTCTTGTTTCTCCATAATTTTCCTCATTTGCAAGTCTATAAACTCCTTAATTTTTGCCTTCCAATTACTACTATGCCCTCTCCTCTTTTTCTTCTTCTTCTTTTGTGTCTCCATTGACCCATTGCTCTCCATGGACCCATCCTCATCGTCCGATGAAGACGTGTCAAAATTAGAGGAATTTGAGAGGCTTACACTAGTGTCACACCCCCTACTAAGAGGTGGGACTAAAGAGGTTGGTTGAGGTGGTATTAATGGATGAGTATTATGGAATTGAGGGGTATTTTCGGGATTTTGAGCTTCCGATGTCGAAATAGGTTGATTATGTTCACCATAGAGTGCCTCAAGTTGCCTGAAAAATCTATAATGTTTCCCATCTTGTCTTCCTGCTTTCCCTTCCTTAGTCTTCTTGTAGTACTTGTACAAATTCTCAAATTTCTCCCTACACTTCTTTCCACTCCTTTGATAACCATGTTCCTCACACATTATCCTACAATTATCATTGTCAATCAAACCCCTCATAGAAACTAATACGAATTAAATTTCATTTATAAACGGTCCGATCCCTTAATTAGTGTGTAAATAAAACGATCTCATAAACCCGTCATGAAATTCCAATTCATATGATATCCACATCAACATTTCGACAACATATATTATACATTCAAATCAAACATTAATTAAATTACGTACCATAATTTTAATTTTCTTGTTGAGTAAAGTACATACAATAATGCATGCATGAGAATAACTTTGGCATTAATAATAAATTAATACATCTAGTTGTGTAAATTAATTAGATAATCAATGATTAATTTCACTATTCCCAATAACTAAAATCCCCCAAAAAAATATTGTTCTTGGTGAAACAAACATAGAAATAATAAATAAGTGGAAGATTTAGGAAACCCTAGCGTAAGTTATTAAGTGAAACTGGTAGTAGAGGAAAAGGTATGAAAATGAGTTCATCAACTTTAAGGACCACATTTCAGAATTCCTTTCATAGTATAGTGTTTCTTAAAGAGAGTACTTAAATTCAATTCTACTCTTAAAAGAAATCCCATTTTTATGAAGTATTTAAAACCCTTTATTTTTATTATTATTATTATTATTATTATGAAATCTTAAATTTGGCAAATTTTTAGTTGTAAGAAAAAGGGAGTTATAATAGTATTAGTTCATGTATAGCATTCTCATTATTTGATCATAGCATCATTTATGGTTTAAAACCGTCTTAACTTAAGACGGGTCTCACACCGGATTAAAATAGAGGCGGAAATTAAAGGAATTATGATTCATCATTTGTACGGACCACCTACTTATGTGATTATTATTATTATTATTTTCAAAAAAGTGAGAAAAAAGTGGGAGTGTAATAGTAGTGAGGAGACTATACCTAGCAACTTCATCCCAAAGAGGGCCTTTTTGATTAGCTTCCTTAAACTTATGATCGAGTCTAGATCTGATTTCCAAGAGAGTAAGCGTCTCTTGCCTCGGCCACCTCGCTGTCCCGCCGTCACCACAGTCGAAAAGATTCCCTTGGGCGGTGGTGGCTGTGGTAGTGGTGGCAGAGTCGCAGTTAAAATGATCTTGGTAGTGATTTTGGGGAGTACTGCTCCCCATATGACGGCCCATCACCACCATCCCGCCATTAGTATTACTATTACTATTATTATTATTATTATTATTATTATTATTATTATACGGATGGTGGTTATGGGGCGTCATAAAGTCGGACAATAACGACGGCTGTTGTTGTTGCTGCGGCTGCGGTTGTTGTCCGTAAGTAGGAAAGTGAGGCGCTCCTCCACCACCACCGGCGGCTGCTATGGTTATGAACTGACGGAGATCCGAGATGCCGCCGGCGTAGTGATGATGATTCTCCATTTCCATATAGATGAAAGGGATATTAAATAAAAAGACAAAATAAAAAAGAGTAGGAAAATGAAGTAAAGAGGACGAAGTGATGGATGAAGTGAGAGAGTGAGAGGGATAGAGAGAGAGAGAGCGAGAGTGGCGGATCATGTCCTTCACGAGAAGGAAAGGGTGGGATATGCCGATAGGGTGGTGGGTCTCTTCTTATGCAGTGTGGATTTTCCAGAGGACCTTTGTAGGACCTTCCTTACCCGCCCTTATTTTCTCATTCTCATCTCTTTTTATTTCCATTTCTATATTTAAATTACTTTCATATTTTATAAATTTATATTACACCTTCATTTCCACCATTTTTTCTGTTTATATATTACATTTAATGTTAATGTTAATATTAATATGATCAATATTGTTAGGACTTGGGATGTCAAGTGTCATTGTCAACTGTGTAGGAGTTTTGATTTTATAAAAAAAGCTTTAAGATCTTCAGAAGTATGAAATTATTTGCATATTTGTATTGGATAATGTTTTCATAAGAGTAGACAAGGTCGTTGTATGTTTTAGTGAAGGTTAATTGTGGGAAATAAGTTTCCTCAAATATGACACCACATAATACTCCCTTCATTCAACTCCACACTATTTACATATATTTTTTTTTTGCACGTTTGCCAACATTTGTATTACGAGTTAAATATCCTTAGTTACGTTATTGCCAAAATTATAGAAGTTTAATATTTTTAATTTAATCATAAAGACGAATCAAACAAGATTCAACATGAATATATTTTCAATTACGTACTGAGAGAAAATTGAACTTAAAACTTCACTTGTGATTAGTGTGTAAATAAGAAATGATATTGTGAAGTTGAATGTAGGGAGTATGACATAAGACAATGGTCTATAGTCTTTTTATAGAGTTGGTATTGACATTTCAAACATATAAATGTATAATACATGTAAGATTAAATAAAAGAAAAATATAAAAATAAGACATTATTTTGAAATGAAACTGGTTGAATTCAATTGGATTTCTAAGAAAAATAAAATAAAATTGGATTAAACTAAATTGAACTAATCTAAACTGAATTTAATTAAACTAAAATAAACTTAATTAAATTGAACTTTTGAGAATTAAAATTAAGTCCAAATAATCAGGGTCTAAGTCATATAATATGCATAAGATTTTCTTAAGATAATGAATAAAAAGCACTAGTCCCTTTTTATGTAGCTAATTCATCATTATATTATTACACTGACATGTAAAACATCAATTTTACCTCTCACTATCTCACACGATAGATTATTTTTTTTTCATTAAAATGGTTGGTATAACAGTCTCATAAAAGACTTACTCGCCAAGGTTCGTATTATCTGACTGATGCATGCTCAAGTATTTTTTTTACTTTACAACATTCTCACATAAAAATGTTTTATCGATACTTTTTGATATAACTCTATACCATATCATGCAATATACTAATAATATAAAATACTATTAAGTAATAGAGAGTATAAATAATATTTATAAGCTAAAATGCTTGTACAATAATTTAAGGGTTATGTACATTCATGGACACAATTTACTTAATCATGGACATATTTTACCTAATTACCTCTCTCATTTTATTCTTTTTTTTCTTCTTACAACTACATCCGCTCTCTAAGACTAACTTTTAGGGTGTGTTTGGATAACAAATTGGGAGGGAAAGGGAGGGGAGGAGAATGGAGGGAAGGGAAATGTAAAGAAAGGAAACGGAGGGGGAATGAAGAGGGGTTGTTTGGATAACAAAAATAAAGTAGAGGGAAAGGGAGGAGGAGGGAGGAAGAAGGTGATTTTAGTGGTTGGAGGATGAAGGGAGTTAAGCCATATTAGAGGAGTATTTGGTCATAAACAATGAAGAGATTACAGTTTGGTCTAATGGAGAGAAATTAAATCCTCTCATCCCCCTTCCATTTCCCTCTTTCCATATATTGTAACCAAACAATGAAAATTGAATCCCTCCCTTTCTCTCCCCTCCCCTTCCCTCCAATTCTCTCAATCCAAACACACCTGTGTTTGGATATGAAAAGTGGAGGGAATGGGTGGGGAGGGGGAAGGAGGGATAGAGAGAGAAGACAAGGGAGGAGTGAATGGAATGTAGTTGTTTTGGATACGATTTCCCTCCAAATCTTGCCTATGTTGGAGAGATTAGGGTTAAGCTTGGGGGAGGGAAAATGGATCCCTTCAAATTTCTCCACCTCCATTGCCCTCTACTCTCATTTATTATCCAAACGAGTGATTTTAAATCACCTCCTCTCCCCCCTTACTTTTCCCTCTAAATTTGTCAATCAAATTACACTCTTACTGTAAAAAATCTACAAACACAACTTTATAACAACCAGCAACCACCATTTCATTCGTTTCTATCGATCACCACTACTACATCTCCAACCAAAATCACAGCTCTCGTCAAACCCACACGCCCCGCGCACCTCCACGTTCATCGACGTACCACCAACCCCTTGTATAAACTAAACCACTCTCCACCAACCCAGTTGAATTTGCTTAGCTATACCAATATACGCCAAATGAAATTGCACTCTCGCGTCCTTACCAACTGTAGACATTAGATGAAATTATCGTTGGGAACTTATTTTTCGACCACAATCATATCAATCGGAAAATGTCAAGTCGGAAAACTTGCGTTTTCTAGTAATATTATTAGCTCTCTACAGTCACCACTATGATGTGTCCCTCCTTCACCAGTTGACCAAAATATGACTCAAAGATATGCCGTTATCCCACCACGCCCATTCCCTGCCGACATGCCTTTGCTTTCCCCGCCAAGCCACCACCATGACTTCCCCTAATTGAAAATTTTAATACCTAATTGATAGATATAACTTAATCCAACTTAGTCCCTATAAATATTACTGTAATTTATTGATAAAATGAAGAATTAATTAGTTCATATGAGTTTTTATATTTGTAATTAAAGAATTTTTTGATAGAATTCGATAAAGTTTTGGAAAAGAGAAACTGAAGAGAATTTTTTTCCTTTTTAGCTGAAAAGGGTAAAAGGGTGGAAGTTTTACGTAAAAAAACCTACAATTGAATACTTTGTGTACATAAAAGAGCAACTTCGTAATTTAATGATGGGACATTTTTAATTTTTTATTATATAAATATGAGGGAAAAACTAAGTAATTTTCAGCTTACTTCCTAGGGATTCCAGTTTTATGTGTCATTGGAATTACGTATGGCAATGATTTTGGATTAAGGTTCTAGGTAGTGAGGGAGGCAGCCAGACATCAACAGCTAGACCTACCTCGTAAGCGACGACAGTTTAGGGTGATGGCCAAAAGAATAACGGCAAGCTATTCGCCTTGGGGAAGCAGGCTGCTGCGGAGGATGCTCACGTGGTGACTGGTACTATTCTTGTAAATAATCGTCCTAGTTTTGTTTTATTTGATTCTGGGGCAACCCATTCTCTTGTGTATATAAGCCATGCAAGGAGTCTGGGATTCAAGTCTTTTGAGATAGCCAAGGATGAGGTATTCATACCTCCGGGAGAGTCCGTCGTATGTAAAAGGGTGTATAAGGGCTTGTCGTTTGTAATAGGGCAAGTTGATTTTCCTGTTGATTTGTTTGAGTTTCATTTAGATGGTTTCGAGGTCATAGTTGTAACACCCCCATTTATTTAAGAGCCTTTAGCAAGACATTCTCAAATAAATAGAGTTGTTACCATCTCGGAATGTCCGAGGTAGTGAATAACAAAGTAAAACAAACCAAAGTACTTTAATTTATATATAAAAACTGATTAAATTAAAACTTTTGATATTACAACTATTACGCAAGAAATAAAGTACAACCGAAAATATCTAAGTATGTGATCTAGTTCTAAGTAGGTCCAAGCCATGTCTCTCTCCTTGCCCAAGCTCCTAGTCCATCTGTCTCTGACCTGTAGAATTTACTCCCCATTCCGGATCATCGTAGGTGTACACGAATACACTGTCAACCTCACGGTTGAGTTGGATAAAGCAATAATAAATAATGCTACAGTAATAATATGCAAATGTCATGATATGCTCGAGCTCAATCTCAATTCTCAATCTCAAACCCGAAACACCCAGCCATACCGAACCTCCCGGCAGACTATAATCGGCCGTCGCCGAACACCAGCTCAAAAGCTGATAAGACACCAGGCTTGGTATGCAGAACTACCCCGGGCTTTACATCAGAACAATATCTGATCAATATCTTTCTCAATAACCAATGCATATGCCATGAGTATGAATGCAACACCAAAATCAATAACCATAAACTATCATGTTCAGAACTTATACTTGCATTCATAACATACAATGCACATTTACACAGAACTTAACACAGAACAAGTACCAGTGTAACCTACCTGGATAGCAATATAATCCCATCACGCAGCTAACATCCAATGAATAGAATCACTCCATCACATACTCAACACCTAATAAAATAATATACATAATCACTTACTCATATAATTACGTAGACAAATATAATATATCAACCAATAAATTTAATTAATCAAATAATACATTACGCATAACGAGACTATATTAAGTATGTACGACTAGCCAACTGACTTAATTAGGTGATTAAATAAAATTACCGTCACAACACTATTTAAACAATTTAGCTAAACCAGTTCACCTAATATAAACTAATTGATCCCAACTAAACAAACATGAACTAAATAGTTTAAACTATTAACAACATCAAACATAAACTTAATCAAATGATATTATTGACCATCACATATATAATTATTATCAATACTAATAATAAACTTATAATCATAATAATAATACAAATTCTAACCATTATAAAATAACAAGAATAAACAATATAAAGGATAATAATAATAATAATAATAACATATGATAATAGTAATAACAACATTAACATATGATACTAATAATAATCTTAATAAACAACCAGCCCCACAGCCCGGGTTCGAGTCCCATAGTCAACAACTAAGTGAATTAACCAAACCATCCTAACACCACTTCTACTCGTACACTCCTAGTTCACGGCACCACCGCCACCAATCAAGACACCCACAATCACCACTAACTATCCTAAACTCAACTATGTACTAGCATTTACCACTACCAAGCATTGGGCACCACCAGCAGCCACCGCCGTAACCACCACGGCCACTCCAAACAGTCTGCACACATGCACTGTTACACTGCTCTCTGCACACTCCTGTACTCCCTTCTTTTCACACGTTTTCACTCACCACCATGTCCCCATACCACCCCTTAGCCACCACCGTGATCACCACTGACCCACGGTGGTTCTATGGGTGGTACCCGCGTGTCCTCGTTCTCCCCTGAGACAACACGAACCAACTCCAAAAACAGCTGCTGAACACGCCCCTCACCCTTCTTTTACACCGTGTTTAACACCCACTGTAAAACCGTCTCCTTCCACCAATACCACGACCCAGACCACCACCAGTCTTCACCCTCGACACATCTCGCCTCCCCTGACTCCCCTGGTGGCAACCACCAGGCCTCGACACAACCACAACCCTTTGAAACACCCACCTAAAGGACGCTGACACTCACGTGTATGGCCTGTTTCCTGTCGCCACCACCACTATCGACACAAGGTTCTCCGGCCACCCAAACACCACCCCACAACCACCAACCTAGACTATCAACATCCCCCTACCATAACCCATCAACTCATACTAAAACACAACCCAAAACCGCACCTGAAATACGAACTAAAGACGAAACAAAGTATGGTTACGTTATTGCTACTGTCGACATAAATGGGGTTGTCGTAGCGGTCACGGTGGTCCCAAGGTGGTTTAAAGATGATAAGAATATTGTACATGCTACAGAGATTAGGTATCACTATAATACTCAGGTAAACGACATGAAAAAGGTACCATAAGTTACTTACGAAAACTCCGTTGCGCAAAGAAATGAAACTATGGTTAGGGCTGATATCAAGGCGTCTTTCTTCCTCCTTTGCTTCCTCTTTAACCCCAAGACAGGCCACTCTTGTCTTTAGGTGTAGACGGGATAGGAGACAGATGAAAAGGTGAGGTGATTAGGGTTTTACGAGGTGATGGAGGCAGATTAAGAGTGGGTGGTGTTTAGGGTTTGTATGGTGAGTTGTCGATGGATGGCTTGAGTTTTAAAAACTAGGGTTTTGTAAAACGTTATTCTAATCCCGCATACACATACAATATCAAACCAAGCCCGTCACGTCTCCATCTGTAATCCCGTTCTCACCCGTAGTTTTAACTCATGAACGAAACTCATAACTTAAAATTTACGAAACATATAAATGCTTATACTAATTAAATTATGTTACTTAATAATAGTAACACTACTACAAATCTAGGATAAGAGGACGCCTCTTAGAGGACGGTTGGGGAGGAGACCGTCCTCTATCAAGCAAATAAAATTGGCGCCATTAGTGGTATTATAAATAGGACAGTTAACAAAAAAAGCGTCATCTTTATAAACGTAATGAGGACGGTTGGTCAATTAAACCGTCCTCTTATTTAAAAAGAAGACGGTTGTGTATGTGAACCGTCCTCTTATAAATACAAAGAAGACGGTTGGGATTATAACCGTCCTCTTATAATCATAAAGAAGACGGTTGGTATTATAACCGTCCTCTTAGGTTCTTATTAAAAATTCTTCCAGTATGCGGTTTATTTCCTAAATTACAAACATCACTACTTCTTCTTCACCACCGCGCCTATACTACTTCTTCTTCGTTCCAAATTACGCAACCCACGCACTGTCCATCAACCCTATTTCACCACCGCGCGCCTCCAATTCACTGCTGCCCACGTTCTCCTTCATCATTATTAATCTAGGTATGTTCATTAATCTTATTGCTATTATATATTAGTTCCGAAAATTCATATTTTGAACTCGATTAATTGTGGTAATTGGCGAATGAAATCAGTATAATTGATCGAACAATAGTTAGTAGTTTTTGTAATTCAATTACGAGTTAATCCCTTCTTTTGAATTCAATTGCAGTATAAAACTTTCTCTAGTCGAAGTCTGCTATAAACCCGTCTTTAAGGAATCCCTCATTCCGGTATGTTACCCTGTTATGCTTGTGATTTATTTCTGAATTACATTTATTTAACCTCTTTATGCCATGGTGCCCTTACTTTTTCAAGTACTAGAACTAGATTTACTTCTATTTAAGTTGGAAACTGAGTTCGGAGTTGAAAGTCTGTTATTTACTATGAAAGAGTTATACATACTGCTACTGCCTGATGAAGTTTTTCGCCTATTCTCCCTACTAAGTGTAGTTATAGGACAATCTTCTACCACAAGCTGACTAACTCCTCCCCATGTATATGCTGTGATAATGCTATGCTATTATTTCTGAATTACATATGTACAAAGTAGTCTTTAATCGGATATCTCAATTCATTAAAACAAGAAATAGCAGGAATGATCACTCCACGCCCAAGAAAGCCTTCTAAAAACTTTGCTATTGCATGTCGCCGACTCTTTTCTAGAGTAAAACCATTCATTACTTTCTTAAGAATTTCTCCGAACCTGTAACATGAGCTAGAACCGGGGCTGTATCTGAAACTAGAGATGGGCAAGCCCATTGCATTACTTACCACATTGTTTTTGTTTCAAACTTGCTACTTTAGCTTATGTCTGTCTTTTTCCTCTCCTCCTCAAAGACTGTATTCTTCCTCTTAAGGAGAGCAATACTAAGAATTATGGGGAAAGCGGCTGGCTCTTTAATCTTTCAGGATTTTAGCAATTAGTTAGAATAAAGTCAGGAAAGAGAGAAAGCACAAACAAAGGATTGATTCTATGCCTTATTAAGAATTTCACCTCTGGACTGGAATCTATTGCTAGATTTACAGGGCCTTGCCAATCTAAGTAGTAAAAGTTCTCTTATTTGCTGTGAGAATCCGCATAGATTAGAAGAGTCCAAACATGGACAAGCGTTTGTGTACATAGGCTGATAAACTCTGTGCTATTTCTTTTCTATTTGTTGGAAGGCAGGGCGGTTACATCGTCTTACATTTTTGGAAAATACCAGGCTTTCCCATCTATATTATTTGACTTTGTTCTTGTAGAGCCCATTACTTAATTAGATACGTCAAGTTTACACAAACGCTTTGATAATTACAAATATTATTCACATAAATTAAATGTTATTTTTTGATAATTACAAATATTATTCACATATATTAAATGTTATTTTTTGATAATTACAAATATTATTCACATATATTAAATGTTGAAAGTGTTAACCTATAAAGATATGAGCATTATCATTAACCTTTAGTATACTGAAATTACATTGTTTGATATGTTTATATAGATAAAGATGGATCGTACTTGGATGAGTTCTGGGAAAAGAGGTGACCCAGAATATGATGTCGGGTTAGCTGAATTTTATGCCTTTGTTAGAGAGAATGTGGCAAACACGTCTAGCATAGCGTGCCCTTGTGATATGTGTCTTAATATGAGTTATATGAGTTTGTCAGATGTACAAATTCATTTACAAAAGAGAAATTTTAATCAAAAGTATAGACGCTGGACTTTTCACGGAGAATCTAGAGTCATAAAAGGAGGAACATGAGGTATTAATTTCCAATTTAGTGAAAAAGATCCTGTTTTAGTAGAAAATTCAGACCTGGGTATGAAATCGGAGTCGATTGATGAGGCTGATGATAACTCTGAAAATATATGGGGAGATTTTGGTGGAGACAATGAGGAAGAAGAGAACTCGTCTATAAATGTCGATGAAGACATTACAGATGATGATGAAGAACTTAATGAAAATAATTTCGACGACATAAATGTTGTATAAGAGAAGTTAAAAGATTCAGAGATGCCGTTGTATAAGAGTTGCAAGAAATACACAAAATTGTCGTCAACGGTTAAGTTGTATAATTTGAAAGCGAAATATGGGTGGAGCGACAAGAGTTTTAATGACCTCCTAGAATTGTTGAAAGACATGCTTCCCGAAGATAATGTTCTTCCGGATCGCACCTATGAAGCAAAGAAGATACTTCGCGGAATTGGTATGCAATATGTAAAAATTCATGCATGTCCCGATGATTGTATACTATATCGCAAAGAATATGAGGCATGCACACACTGTCCAGTTTGCAAAGAGTGGCGGTATAAAAAGAAGGAGGGGATTCTGGCAAAAGTTTTGTGGTATTTTCCAATAATTCCGAGGTTGATACGCCTTTTTGCGAATAAGGAAGATGCGAAGCTAATGTCATGGCATAAAAATGCTAAAGCTAATGATGGGAAGTTGAGACACCCGACCGATGGGTTAGAGTGGAAGTACATTGATTCTAAGTACCCGGAGTTTGGTAAAGAATCCAGAAATATTCGTCGTGCATTATCAACCGACGGGATGAATCCGTATGGAAATTTGAGTAGCCAGCATAGTACTTGGCCGGTGCTTTTAGCTATTTACAACTTACCGCCATATTTGTGCATGAAATGCAAATATTTGATGTTGTCCTTGTTGATTTCTGGGCCTAAAGAACCTGGTAACGATATAGATGTATATTTGGCTCCTTTTCTTGATGATTTGAAATTATTATGGGATAAGGGGATACAAGTTTTTGACGCCTATCAGAATAACGTATTCAATTTAAAAGCAATGTTATTGTGCACTATATCTGACTTTCCTGCATATGGCAATCTTTGCGGGCATAGTGTACATGGGAAAGAGGCGTGCCCTCTGTGTTGTGAAGATGTAGATTCTTGCTATTTGACATTTTCTCGAAAGCAGGCCTACTTAGGATATTGTAGGTTTTTAGATAAGGATCATTCTTATCGAAGGCAACAAAAAGCGTTCAATGGGAAGCCCGAACATCGTCCACCTCCTAAGATATTAACGGGGAATGAAGTATATGAAAAGGTAAAAGATATTCAGATTACATATGGGAAGAAAGGTTCAAAATTGGCGTCTCGTGGTTATAAGAAGATGAGTTCTCTTTTTCAGCAACTTCCTTATTGGCGTGACCTCTCTATAAGACACTACTTAGATGTTATGCATATTGAGAAGAATGTATGTGATAATATCATCAACACTCTTCTCAATGTCCCAAATAAGTCCAAGGACAACAAGGCGGCTAGGAAGGATATGATGGATATGAACATTAGGCCTGAGATAGCACCGCAGGAGAAGGGAACACGTTCGTATTTGCCTCCGGCTGCTCATACGCTTTCAAAAAAGGAGAAAATGGAGTTTTGTCAGTGCTTGCATGGTGTTAAAGTTCCTGAGGGATATTCTTCAAATATAAGCAATCTCGTATAAATGCGAGATCTCAAGCTTACTGGTTTAAAGTCTCATGACTCGCATGCATTGATGCAACAATTACTACCTGTAGCTATTCGTTCCATTTTACCTAAAAAGGTTCGATTTGCTATAAGTAGGTTCTGTTTTTTTTTTCAATGCCATATGCAACAAAGTTATTGATCCCGCAGAGTTGGACTCCTTGCAAAAACTGATTGTTTCATCTCTTTGCCAATTTGAAATGTATTTTCCCCCTTCTTTTTTCACGATCATGGTTCATCTAACTGTACACTTGGTTAGAGAGATTAGATACCTTGGGCCAGTTTATTTGAGGTATCAATATCCGTTTGAAAGATTGATGAAAGTGTATAAGTCGTATACTTCTAATAGATATCGGCCCGAAGGGTTTATTGCTGAGCGTGCAATTATTGATGAAGCGCTTTCTTTTTGTTATACTCACTTATCCAATGCAGAATTACTTGGAGTTCCTAAGAGCCGACATAGTGAGTGGATGATGGGCAAAGGGCTTAGAGGTCATGTTTGTCAAGATATGGCAACAGAGAAGTGGCATACTGCACATACATATGTCCTTCACAATGATGATGAGGTACAACCATACATCGAAGAACACATGGTGTTCTTAAGAGATAAGCATCGAAATAAAAGCGAGAAGTATGAATTATGTTTTTGTTATGAATTATATGAATAAAATTACTTTATTTTTAAGTATGAATTATGTTTTTTTTTACAAAAAAGGTTTGTTTTTTTACAATATCTGCTTGGACCATGTAGGGGGCATTCACGGTTAGGAAGGAACGTGAAGATTGGTGCCTTGGTAAGGCAGGGGAGTTATGGAGAAAGTGGAAGAGTAAGTTAGTCTGTGATTGGTTATACGACAAGGAGACGGGAGCTATACGGTCGACCCCACCAACCTTGTGGAAGCAGATAACACCGGAAGAATGGAATTCATTTGTGGTCTCCCATACTACTAATGCATTTAAGGTAATTTCTTTCTTATAATATAGAAACTATGATAGCTTGACTAGGTATCACAGTGTTATTAATCCCATTTTTGAGATGAAAAACAGGCTATTAGTGAGAAAAATAAGCAGAATGCGGCTCAAAGGAAAGCACAATACCATGGTTCTCGAGCAGGATATCGGGGCATTTAGAAGAAAGTGGTAAGTTAACTTTTAATTTTTTTTGCATTCACACTTGATATTTTAGCCAACTTAAGTTAAATGTCTTTTTAGAAAGAAGATTTCGCCGCAAAGGGATGCCCATTGGAGAAAGTTGATCGATATTTAATTTGGCTAAGGGCTCACCAGTCCGAGAATGGAGATATGACTGATTATGTTAAGGAAGTGGAAAATAAAATTGTAAGTATATGTATATTCGACTCTTATTTGCACTGCTCAAAGCATAGCCCACTACTTATTGTAGCACTTCGTACTCTTATGACTGATTATGTTAATTTCTGCTCCAGTAGTGAACTGCTTATTGTAGCACTTCGTACTCTTATTTCCGAAACCAGTAGCCCCAGTTTTTGAAATGTTGACATTAATATATCGTGTCTTTTGTTACCCGCTGCTGGTTATGTGAATTGCAGTGAGGAGTAAGGTGTGCAGAAGCATTCTGAACAGACTGTCCTGGTCTGGCAGAGTAGCATTGTGTGCAGGTCTGATGTCTACAGGGGTAGGCCTGGCGTTTGGACTGTTGAGCAGCAAGTCAGGTCTGGTTATCTGATGGCCGAGCCATAATTCGTGGATGGGGCAGAGCAGTAGAGGCTGGAACGGGGCTGGTTTATGCACAAGTGTTGCATCATTTGTGCAGGATATGGAATTGTTTACAAGGAGACTACAAGGAGCTAGCATAGGGCTTATATTTATGAATACCTTGTATTATATGTAGTCTCAGATGTACTTTTGTTCTTGATATATTTTATATACTTACCTTTTACCAAAAAGAAATGTTTAACAACTATTTTCTTTTATATGAATCGTAGGAAGCACTAAAGAAAGACGTAGAGGCAGGTGTATTTGTTCCTGATGGACAAGAAGATATACTCTTTAAGGCGATTGGCAAGGCCGAACATCCTGGTCGTGTCCGAGGAGTTCCCAGTGGCATAGGCATAAAAGAATTTTTTTGGGAAACCTTCCAAAAACCCGACTCCAACACAGTTAAAGGAAGAGGTAATTTATTTATTTGATATTTGATCAGCCATCAGCCTATAATTTTTTCAATATACCAATCTTTACCGGCCTTACTCATTCAAATTTGAGTCGGAACTATAATTTGATCAAGTCGTGTTCAATTATTTTCTTGTGTAGATAAGGACTTTGGAAGAGCAATTAAAGGAAACTCAAATGGTGATGTTGAAGTTCTAGCAAACAGGTGAGCGGCCAAGTGAAAAGGTATTAGCTCGTTTTATAGACGCGACAACTAAAAGTACACATGGAAGCCGTGAACCTTTGGAGGGGACTCAGTCACCAGCCCGAGAGGAGTCACCTAACGATGAGTCATCCCATAATAAGGACAAACTAAGTGAGCCATCTTGTAGTGAGGAGCCACTATCTGAGCCACTATCAGCCGAGGTTTTCCGTACTCCAGTGACCACCATTCCAAATGTTTCTATCTCAACACCAGCAGAGGTAGTTCGTACTCCAGTCACCACTATTCAGAAGTTTTCTATCTCAACACCAGAGGTACTGTTTTATATCTTAACATGTAGATCATACACTTGTCAATTTAGCCTGTTCCTGAGTTAATTATACCCTAATGCAATATATAATGTGTAGGCTTGGCAGAAATGTTTATTATCATTGCCAGGAAAACCGATAAAGATGATTGCTTTCGGGTTGGTGTACACGTCACATGATGGGGAGTTTGTTTCCATTCACGGCACCACCCTACGTGATGGTTTTAAAAAAGTCACAATCAAGAGAATCTACAAGGGGTCCGAAAAAGCTTTGTTGCCTGTTCCCGTTGGTGACTTGGAGATATTAAGTGATGCTAAGGACTCATTTGTTCAATGGCCACAAAAGCATATTCATACTCCTAATGAGGTAATTTCAATTGTTGGCATAAAGAGGCATGTATAGTTCAAATTCATTTTGAATTGCTGTGAAATATTTCTATTTTTTGCATCTTTCTTGCAGAAAAATATGGGAGAAGAACAGACACCGGAACGAACCAATTCTACAAAACCAAAGTGTATGTCTTTAGACCCAACAACATCAACCAGTTTTCTTGGTGTGAAAGTTAGTCTCGAGTTCAGGCAAAAGTGGAGAACCTTGTCATTGAAGAAGTTGGCAAATGAGGCTCGCGTGTTAAAGACAAGTGCAACGATGATTAATGTGGATATAGATGAGCATGTACTACACCATAAACAGAAATGCATGCTTAACTATGAAGATCTTATTCATTGGTGTGATGAAGAAAAGATAAGTGCCTCCCACATTGCTTTGTTCATGAGGTTTGGTTACTCTTCAAATACTTTTTCTACCAATTAAACCCCATTGATTTTATAGTGATGGGTGCCTTCAGCAATTATCTTTTTTCTTTGTGGTAGGTATTTGACTGAACTAGTAGTGAGTAATCAATGTACAAGTTCATATGGATTCTTGTGCCCCACATCATTGTCCAAGTTTGCTAGTTTTGAAAATGAAGATAACCGGCCAGACTATATTGCTAAGGCTATGACATGTACGGGTTGTGAAAGAGGTCGAAAGCTTATTTTTGCTCCATATTTTGAAGGGTATGTACCTTTTTTTTTCAAACTAGCTATACTAACTATATTATTTAATGCTACTTATTGATATTGATACATTGTTAACTTTATAAATGGTAGTGATCATTGGATGTTGGCTGCTATCAATCCAAAGGATAATGTAGTATATTGGTGTGATCCACTTGGAATTCGAGAGCCTCGTAAATTTTTGGAGGATACAATTAGTATGTAAGTTTAGCATGTATATGATTTAAGAAATTTCAATTATCAAGTATATTTACATTTACTTTATTTCGTAAAATAACTATAATTAGGAGTTTATAACATATATTTAACACATGGCAATTACGAAGATAAGTTCTATGGATCCTGAGAAATGTCAACAAAAAGAGTTTGAATGGAAAATAATAAAGGTATCTCTCGCTCTAACTAATAATCTTGTTATCTCCTAAATAATTATATATAGTAGTTTATGTTTTATTGTTATGACTTTCTTGTTTATAAGTTGTAGTCAAATTCACATGATTTCGATTTTAGTGTCCTACGCAGTCCGTTGGAAGCGTCTTATGTGGATATTACGTCTGCCGATATATGTTGGAGATCATTAGAGGACGATATATTAATATTATGCCAAGTGTACGTGCTTTATTGTTTTTTGGCCGCAATATTTACTTATTTTGATATAACTTACACGCCTTGTGTAAATGATTGTAATTGTGTCTTTTATTTCTATGTATAGTTCATGTTTAAGGCACCAAAGACATACTCAGTTGATCAAATTGACGAGGTGCGGGACATTTGGGCAACATATGTATTGCAGTTTCTGGCGCAAGGATTTGAAGGAAGCGTTTAAAGTATACCATCAGATTCTATCTAGATAGCTTCAAATTTTGTAAGTTGTGTTGAACTTATATTATAGTTCGTATTTTATAGAAACAAACTTATTGCTTTTTTCTGAAATGTAGGAGATGATATATTTAAGTTAATGAAACAACATTGTTGTCAAAAATTCGTTCTTTTGTTCTTTTGTTCGTTATATGAAATTAACATTGTTGAGTTAATTGGTAGTACGTGCTTGTGGTTTGTATAGTCGTGTGGTACTGTGTTGTTGTTGTCTCATTGCTGCCATGTGGGGGTATGTGACTACTGCTGCGTTTATTGGCTATACAGGACGGTTTTAAATGGCTTGCGGTAATTGTGCGAGCATTTAAAATGGCTTGCGATAATTGTTTTAAATTGGCGCCCAAAAAATTGGCTATAGAGGACGGTTTTGTTCATAAGCGTCCTAAAATTCACCTTTTAAAATTATGTCAGCATGTTAAAAACAAGACGGTTCAAAACTCCAACCGTCCTCCTTAAAAATATCAAAGAAGACGGTTCTATATGCAACCGTCCTCTTTCATATATATCAAAGAAGACGGTTCTAATTGCAACCGTCCTCTTTGATATATACAAAGAAGACGGGTCAAATTACAACCGTCCTCTTTGGTATATACAAAGAAGACGGTTCAAATTACAACCGTCCTCTTTGATATATACAAAGAGGACGGTTTGACTTTTTTTCAACCGTCCTCTTAGGCAACGAGGACGGGGGAATTTAGGACGGTTCCTTTCATGTTTTAGGACGTTTTCAACCGTCCTCGTTTCCCCTTTTTGTAATAGTGTAAATATTAATTAATTATCATAATATAAAACTATTAGTACTTGCAAACGAATTTATATAAAAATTAGAATGTAAATATAATTACGACTTAAATAATAAAAACAAATAAAATGAGAATTAAATATAAAATAGGAATTATATTTAATTATAAATATATTATCAAAATTAAAGAAATACAAATGAAATATCCTTTTAAGAATAAATGTCAAATATAACATGGTTATGAAATACGAAATAATCGTAGAAATACGATTTATAAAATAATAACTTTTTACGTAAAATACTTTATAAACATTCCTTTTGATATACTTGTATAAAACACGGTTTGACTGTCGTTGACCGAGGCTAAAATACGAGGTATTACAGTCTTCCCTCCTTAAAATGAACTTCGTCCTAAAGTTCGCCGTCCCGTAACGACAACAAAACACCCCACAAGCATAAGACAACACAAGTAGAACTTATACGAGCTCCTAAAAAGCGAAATGTTACATTCTATCCCCCTTAAGAAACTTTGTCCCCAAAGTTTAACATACGAAAGGAATACATGACACTTAAAGAACCACAACATTGACCAAACCATAACAAATTAATCAGAACAATCCTATTCTCAGTCACCAATCATGATATATCAACTAGCCAGATCGCAAATCATCAAGATTTTACCATCATAACCTCCTTAAGACATGGTTACGTCCCCGTAACCTCATTATAAAATTTCACATCCAAAGCTCAAGAAGATCACTCAAACAACAATCACAAATCATCCGTTAAGTTACTTACTCATCCATACTGGGAAACTAGCATCCGACTTTTAAAGCAACCAAACATGTTTGTCAATTTCATGCTACACAGTAAGACAAGTTAAGGTAACCAACACTTATATACACTTGGAAATTTTATCACAATTTAACACATTTACACCAATGTAGACAATCCGCTAATTCATAGTTCATACTCGACAAGTCAACACACTTCATGCTCATAAACACATTATAGAGGCAAAATCATGTTTATGCAGATAAGAGAAAATGACATTAGGCAAAATTTAATTAATGTAATTAAACACGGAGCAATGACATATTTACAAGATAGACACCAATCATAGACTAGCAAGACAACTTAGTATTTCTAGGTATATATAAGTTAAAATCACTTAGGTACATTTCCCATCTACTCACATTACATCATTTATTATAAAACTAATAATACATATAACTTGCAAAATAAGAGGTTTATATCATGTGGAACAATTTCATATTCAGGCAAATACTTCATCAACATGTAGCTACAGCTTCTATCATGTTTCAAAACAATTACCATAATCATCAAACATCAGCTTTATCACGGATTATCACTTTGAACACATTTTGAAACTTTCAAAACGATGAAGTTGTAATTGATGGCAATTTATAAACACGAATCAACTGACGATTTTACAAGTTACAGATCGAAAACAAGAACAACATTCCCACAACGCACGTGTCAACCAAATTACTAATTCAATATATTGTGATCAGATTTAAACATAACAATATGTAATCACCTTGTGGCATAACAATAGCGTCGGTATAAAAGAACCTAACTTCATATAAACTCACCAATAATAGTTAAGGTTATTTTATTATATATCAAAGTTCATATCCATATCATAGGCCTACTGTTCATGCTACTAATGGCATATTAGAATATTACATGGTTACATCACATAACTCATATTTGATCAAACTTTTATATAGAAATTTTACATAACGTACAATTTCAATAATCATAAGTCACGCTGCAACTTCCAAAAATCATAATTAAATAACCACTTAGCTATTTTGCGAGCTATTATAGTTTTTACAAAATATAGTGAATTAACTAATCATACGAAAAAGAATCAAATGCAAAGCTTAAGGAAATTATTTATAACAAATTTTACAACTCTGTTGGTCTGAACAGAAACCTCACAGCAATTAGGCAGCAACTCGGGCAACTTGCAAAAAAAAAAAAAAAATTACAATTAAATAACGAATCCTTAAGATTTTACGTGGTTTATCATTTTGAAAACTTGAATGAATATTCTAAACAATAGAGTTGAAATTATGCAAAAAAAAATAAATAAACACGTTTTAAATGATTTCCTTTGCAAAAACATGGGTCAAAACAGAATTGTACAGTGACAATCTGACCACTGTCGACTAAAATATTTATTTCTCGCAAAATATAACTCGTATTAACATGAACCCAACGGCATTGGAAAGCTAATTCAGATGGTTATCACACATAAAATTTTCATATACATATAGAGAACATATTTTAAAAGGCAGTCCGTACAAACAAGGTAACATTATGAAAGTTTATCAAAAATTTTGTTCCTTAAAAATCACTTCATATTATCACATTTACATACAACCATTACTCTCCCAAACATGTTGACATATCATCGAAGCATAGAAATCATGTTGCATCATATTAGCATTTATTCATCATTTCAAGCTGTAATTGTCATCTAAAACACGGTAAAGATTGCGAAACAGAAACAAATAGATCAACTAAATGACTGAATATCTATATATGTATATACAAATGTAACACATAACTATATGACACTCATGGCTTGGGGCATCACATTCCGCATATCACTAGACATGGATTACTATAACGCATAAATCTGATCATTCATATCCACACACCAGCCAATACATTCATAATTACGATAATCATTTAATAACCAGATATCATATGGTCATGTCAGAAGACTAAATCATATGATCACATCACTCTATCTATGGCTCGATAAATATAGATCCATACTCACATTCACATACTCATGTTCTCAATACTTGGAATCATATATCCCAGTCAACATTCAATATAAATCTCATACAACACGGATCTCCAACCATATTTCACATGATACTTACCTCATTCCTTTGCTGCGGAAACGTTAGTATAATATATATATATATATATATATATATATATATATATATATATATATATATATATATATATATATATATATATATATATATATATATATATATTGGGTCCTGTCCTTTATTCTATACTACCCACGCTCTACATCTCTCAAGGGTGACCAGGTTAGATTGAAAGGGCCAGTGGCTTGGTTTGAGGGGGGCCCCTAACTCATCCCAATCCTGGGGCTCCTAACAGTTACTAGCCTGGGGTTCATTTTATCTGACTCTTCCTATGTTCATTATTATTATTCATTTGTTTTTAGGCCTGAGAATCGTTCGCTCTGATACCACTTTGTAATACCCCCATTTATTTAAGAGCCTTTAGCAAGACATTCTCAAATAAATAGAGTTGTTACCATCTCGGAATGTCCGAGGTAGTGAATAACAAAGTAAAACAAACCAAAGTACTTTATATAAAAACTGATTAAATTAAAACTTTTGATATTACAACTATTACGCAAGGAATAAAGTACAACCGAAAATATCTAAGTATGTGATCTAGTTCTAAGTAGGTCCAAGCCATGTCTCTCTGCTTGCCCAAGCTCCTAGTCCATCTGTCTCTGACCTGTAGAATTTACTCCCCATTCCGGATCATCGTAGGTGTACACGAATACACTGTCAACCTCGCGGTTGAGTAGGATAAAGCAATAATAAATAATGCAACAGTAATAATATGCAAATGCCATGATATGCTCGAGCTCAATCTCAATTCTCAATCTCAAACCCGAAATACCCAGCCATACCGAACCTCCCGGCAGACTATAATCGGCCGTCGCCGAACACCAGCTCAAAATCTGATAAGACACCAGGCCTGGTCTGCAGAACCACCCTGGGCTTTACATCAGAACAATATCTGATCAATATCTTTCTCAATAACCAATGCATATGCCATGAGTATGAATGCAACACCAAAATCAATAACCATAAACTATCATGTTCAGAACTCATACTTGCATTCATAACATACAATGCACATTTATACAGAACTTAACACAGAACAAGCACCAGTGTAACCTACCTGGATAGCAATATAATCCCATCATGCAGCTAACATCCAATGAATAGAATCACTCCATCACATACTCAACACCTAATAAAATAATATACATAATCACTTACTCATATAATTACGTAGATAAATATAATATATCAACCAATAAATTTAATTAATCAAATAATACATTACGCATAACGAGACTATATTAAGTACGACTAGCCAACTGACTTAATTAGGTGATTAAATAAAATTACCGTCACAACACTATTTAAACAATTTAGCTAAACCAGTTCACCTAATATAAACTAATTGATCCCAACTAAACAAACATGAACTAAATAGTTTAAACTATTAACAACATCAAACATAAACTTAATGAAATAATATTATTGACCATCACATAATTATTATCAATACTAATAATAAACTTATAATCATAATAATAATACCAATCCTAACCATTATAAAATAACAAGAATAAACAATAGAAAGGATAATAATAATAATAATAACATATTATAATAGTAATAACAACATTAACATATGATAGTAATAATAATCTTATTAAACAACCAGCCCCACAGCCCGGGTTCGAGTCCCATAGTCAACAACTAAGTGAATTAACCAAACCATCCTAACACCACTTCTACTCGTACACTCCTAGTTCACGGCACCACCGCCACCAATCAAGACACCCACAATCACCACCAACTATCCTAAACTCAACTATGTACTAGCATCTACCACTACCAAGCATTGGGCACCACCAGCAGCCACCACCATAACCACCACGGCCACTCCAAACAGCCTGCACACATGCACTGTTACACTGCTCTCTGCACACTCCTGTACTCCCTTCTTTTCACACTTTTTCACTCACCACCATGCCCCCATACCACCCCTTAGCCACCACCGTGATCACCACTGACCCACGGTGGTTCTATGGGTGGTACCCGCGTGTCCTCGTTCTCCCCTAAAACAACACGAACCAACTCCAAAAACAACTGCTGAACACGCCCCTCACCCTTCTTTTACACCGTGTTTAACACCCACTGTAAACCCGTCTCCTTCCACCAATACCACGACCCAGACCACCACCAGTCTTCACCCTCGACACATCTCGCCTCCCCTGACTCCCCTGGTGGCAACCACCAGGCCTCGACACAACCACAACCCTCTGAAACACCCACCTAAAGGACGCTGACACTCACGTGTATGGCCTGTTTCCTGTCGCCACCACCACTGTCGACACAAGGTTCTCCGGCCACCCAAACACCACCCCACAACCACAAACCTAGACTATCAACATCCCCCTACCATAACCCATCAACTCATACTAAAACACAACCCAAAACCGCACCTGAAATACGAACTAAAGACGAAACAGAGTATGGTTACGTTATTGCTACTGTCGACATAAATGGGGTTGTCGTAGCGGTCACGGTGGTCCCAAGGTGGTTTAAAGATGATAAGCATATTGTACATGCTACAGAGATTACGTATCACTATAATACTCAGGTAAACGACATGAAAAAGGTACCATAAGTTACTTACGAAAACTCCGTTGCGCAAAGAAATGAAACGATGGTTAGGGCTGATATCAAGGCGTCTTTCTTCCTCCTTTGCTTCCTCTTTAACCCCAAGACAGGCTGTAACACCCCCATAATCCTCTTCATTAGTAAATAAGGTTTTCAAGTAAAATTCGGATCATGGGTGTGTCACAATTTAACCAAATATGGTAGTAGTACCTAGACATGAAATAAAATAGGTAGTTGTCTAATGTAATTTAAAATCCAAAGGATAAAATCCGATTACAACCAAATTAAAAGTTTGCGGAAGCGGAAATAAAGTTCAACGGTCCAAAAAGAAAGATAAAGTCTCAAAGCATTCGTTTTCGGTTGAAACATTAAGCGCGCTCTCCTGTACATCCCACGACTAATTCCCATGAGTACCTGTCACACGATCTGCTCATACAATTTGTGATCACCGCAGGTCCAAACAAAGACAGAACAAATAAAAGGGTCAACAATAATGTTGAGTAAGGTAAACAATCCGAATAAAGAATAAACGGAATATGAAATCATAACTTAAAAGACATTTTTCAATAATGTGTAACAAAGGTGTTTCGAAACATATAAAACAGAGTATCAGAATAGCCACTGTTAATTGAAGGCAGATAAATATTCTAAAATGATTAAGTATAACATAAGTGTTCGAAAAGATTCAAATCCATATCCAACCTTTCAAGATAATTCCAAACCAAAGAAAACATTTCTTTCCAACAATTTTCAATGTCGGTATATACTTGGATAGAGGCCGTATGAAGAGGATCTCCTCGCCCTAAACCTGATAAGACGAGGTTCGCCAAATCATGTACTAAAGTGTCCTAGAATCCCGAGTGTGCACACCCCTCTAAGGGCCAACCCCAAAGAGGAAGATAAGAGGACGGGGTCTCGATCAACTAACCCCCATCAGAAGCTCTTTATAGGAAGTCCCTTATTATGGAACAACCTACCCCTCTACCAAAACCGTTTCAAACCAACATGCGAATCCATTTCCAAATAACCAAGATATTTCCTTCAAATTTGATAATTCATCATAAGCGTGTAGAAAAGCAAAACGGTTTTGGTTCCCAAAACTTTTAAAATCATAAAGCACTTCTTTCCATATTAAACACAATCCCGTTTCAAGAGATCAAAACAACCAAACCTTTATCGATAACCATTTTGTAAAATAAATTCAACCAATATAAATATTTCAATATAACCCAAAAGTCTTAACATGCAAGATAGTAATAAATCGTAACGGTTTAATAAGAGTGTACGGATAAGCGTTTCCCTTACCTTACGAGCAATTAATGGTTAGAGAGCCTCTTCTATGAATCCCGACTCTGCAATATATATTTAAAATTATAGTTACTTATATGTCCGATCATTACATAGCTACTTGTCATAAATTATGCAATATCTTCTATTCTTCTCGGTTTTACAGATTCAGAGCAGAAACGTTAAATCGTCGTATCTCCTTCGTTACTTAACGTTTTAAGGTTAAATTAGTGGGGTTTGGTTCCTTAGTGAGTCCTCCATCTTTAATGTCTGAGTGGTCAGAGTCTAAAAACGTGTTTAAGGGGTCCAAAGTTACAGTATACCAAAGTTGATCCAAAGGCGAGTCTTAAAAAGTTACAGGGTGGTAAATACTCTTAACGTGTCGAACCTTGTCGAAATGAAAGCCTACTACACTTTACATTCATTAAACTTTAACATGTGAAGAGATAGGTTAGTGATTATTTTTATAAGTATAGCTAAATTACCCTTTTATGGAAATGTAAGTTTTTAACAAGTAAGACTAATTAAAACATTTTTCCAGAACACAACAGAAACTTGTAAAAATCATAATAAATTCAAAACATCATAGTTTTATGCAAGATCAGTTTTATTAGATTCCTCTATGAGTCTATAACATATTGTTAGCCGTGCATATTGTCTCAAAAATGGGTTTATCAGATCTAAAATCTCGTTTTAATAACAGTGGTCAGAAACTGATTCATAAAATGTTTTATACCATAAATCCTTCTTAACAAATCAAAACGAGTTGATTCAAAAACCTATTATCATCTAGACTCATAGTAGTTTAACATATTAAAATATGAGACACTGATTCATTTTATAAATATGGTTTGATGACTCTTTAAGTGAGATCTAGTGATTCGGTTAAACAGAAAACATGCTATAGTATATGATTTTTCATTTCTAAACGGTACATGCAAACGTTCTAATTTTTGGTGAGTGTTTTTATAACAACTTAAGGAAGGTCCCAAATTTTTATCTTCTGAAAATACTCATTTTAACATGTGATTTCGGACCTACTACATGCATGCTACGTTTTTGACAAATTAGTGGTTTTTACTAGATTCAATCCTTTGCATGCATGGTTCACTAGTACAAAAATCCCCTATTGCGTCAAGTGATTTACGTCGGTTCTAGCAAAACTGACGCAAAAAGTACTTAATTTTGGCGGGAGCCTAATTTTTGCCTTATAATCAGGCTTTTTGCGTCGGTTCTTGAAAAAAACTGAAGTATTTAATGCGTCAGTTCTCAACAAAACTGATGTATTTGATCAAATACATCAGTTTTCAGCAAAACCGATGTATTTTAATACATCAGTTATATTAGGAACCGATGCATTTGAGTTTTGACATTCCCGTATTAAACAATACACGCCCTTCCCCTTTCATTCTTGTTCAACCAAAAATTAACGCCTCATTCCAATGGACACCCTACCACACCACACCACACCACACCACACCAACGACCTACCGCCGACCCACTGGCGCCTCGCCACCGTCTCCGTCGCCGTCTCCGTCTCACTCTTCTACTCATCTAATTCTTAATTTTATATTGGTATGCTTTTTACTTAATTTTTTTTGTAAGTTCTTTTAATAAGTCTTATTATTGTTGTTTACATACAATTTTGTGTAGTAATTGATTTTTTAGTATGAATTGAATGTAAATCTACAATTTTTTTAGGGTTAGGGTTAAGTCAAATTGGGGGTTTTCTATTTTAATTAGCCTAACTGATCTATTACTCACCTTCATTAAAGTTGGGTAGATTAGAGTACTTCCAAAATTTCTTTTACTGAATGTTGTTTAACGAAATCAGATTTGCCAATACCGTGCCTTGATTCGCCAATACCGTCGCCTTGACGAAATCAGTTTACTTGCAAAATTTCTTTTCTTTTCAATGATTATCATTTGAGTTGTTTTTAGTTGCGAAATCATGGATGTGGGTATAAATGTATATAACTATGTATTCAGGGATGTGATGCTTCTGTAATGATAGCATCTCCTAATGAGAATGCTGAGAAGGATGCACTGGATGACCTTTCTCTGGCCAGAGACGGGTTTGACACTGTAGTGAGAGCGAAAACAGCCGTTGATAGTGTTTCTGAATGTAAAAATAGGGTTTCTTGTGCTGATATATTGGCCTTGGCTACCAGGGATGTCATTGTTCTGGTAATGTTTTGATACTCCGTAATTTTTACTTTTTTAGCATAGAAGTATTATTGAATTGCATAAATGGTTAATAAATAGTGTTGGGTGCAGAGTGGAGGACCGAAATATAAACTAGAATTAGGGAGAAGAGATGGTAGGATCTCTAGGAAAGCAAGTGTTAAGGGTCACTTACCTCATGCTCACTTCAACTATAACCAACTCAAAGCTTTATCATGTTTATCGAATTTATGCAATTTACTACTTTTTTCATTGCTAATTAACTTTCACTTCAAAACTAGTCATCGGGATCGCTATATATGTTACATATATAACTACTTTGGCACACATTTTCATATTATACCATTTCTGGTGATTATTTCCAAACAAGTTATGAAGTGAGTATTGATTTGGACTTTGGCTAAGACTCGAATTGAAAGGCGCCATTTTGGGCATTGGATATATGTAGGTTGTGCTATCTTTATTTAGCATTGAAGAAATACTCTTTTTAGGGCTGTTTTTTTTTTCTTTTTTTTTTTTCTGATTTCAGCGCTGATAGCAGGCTCGTTTGAAACAAATGTTGTGTGCCACACTTGCACTTTTTTCTGATGTGTTACTTGCGCAGACAAGATGGACTTGCGCATGAAGTTTTACAATGGTACTTATGTAGAATATAAGCTTGGTTTGCTGCTGATGCTGACATGATACCCTAATAGGGATCCACGAAACACATTTTCATTTGAGATTGTTTGAAGAAGACACTTATTCAGGCATCCTTTAATAGGGCATGTGGCAACACAGCAGATACCCTAATAGGGTGTGACGTTTTATGGTCGGTCTTATTGCTTGATGTGTGAAAGATCTACTACTTAGCTTCTATTAAGACTTTTTGGGCAGCAGCTCGACTTTGGTCAGATTGTACTATATTGTCCGATTGTGTTGTTAGCTTTTAGTGTCCGAAAAGGCAACTAGTTACATGAGATGGCATCGTATGCTCATCGCAAATTCGCAACTATCTAAGTCAAGTAGATGAGTTTCGCATTTTGTTCAAGATTGGTGACGTGATTGCTGTGTGCAGGAGCAAGTTCTCTCTAGGGGTCATGGTCTCATGACACAAGGTTATTATCCTCTAATTAATACCCTAGCCAAGGATGTTGACATACGATTGAATCACAGGTACCTTATCAACTCTTGCAAGCGTTTTTCCTATATGCACCAATTATTAAGGAAAATTAAAGTGGTCGGCAGTTTGTTTATCAATCTGAACCTTTTCAATCGCAAATTTGTAAAATTAGGATTAATCAGTTTGTTTATTATTAATTTTCGATTTTTCGTAGTTATTTTTTCCGTCCCTTTACTAACTAATCTAAAGTAATCTAATTGTCAAAAAAATCTATAACTTTTATAAGAGCTAGGCCCAGGATAATTTTGTGAAACACCCTGCCTTTCTACATATTTGCAATTGGTTAAGACACTTGTTAAACTGTGTTTATTGGCTTATAGTTCAGAACTGGCACACTAATTTTTGCAAACTATCTGAATTTTTTTCGCCATTATTCGCAATGGACAACTAGGGTTACGAAGATATCCAATGAGTTTGATAAGGTGAAGGTGACAGTATATGACGGCTCAGATTTTACAGCTGATGTGGCCATCATTACAGTGCCCATTGGGATTTTGAAAGCCAACTTGATCGAATTTTCGCAGAAGTTACCAGATTGGAAGATGAATGCTATTTCGGACCTTGATGTTGGAAATGAAAATAAGATTGCTCTGAGATTTTCAAATGTATTTTGGCCAGATGCTGAGTTGTTAGGAATGGTGGCCCCCTCTTCCTTCGCATGTGGATATTTTCTTAATCTCCACAAGGCTACTGGTCATCCCGCTCTTGTCTACATGGTTGCCTGGAGGTGTGCCTATGATATAGAGAAGCTATCGGTTAAATATGCAGTTAACTTTGTGATGTTACAGCTGGAGAAAATGTGTCCTGGTGCAACTGAGCCAGTAAGTGGTTTCTACACATGCTATGGATTCATTGTCAGCAGATTTACGTATGCTTGCTCTAAATCGCTGAATCTAGTGATCTCTATTCTTCAAGAGATCTCAAGTATGTATGTTGAATACCTAAGCCGTTCTCGGATATATTACAAACAATTAACATTTTTGGAAGGAAATTTGTGGGATTATTTGTACTTAAGATTGTATTTGGAATGTTGATCAAATGAAATGTAATGTCCTTTGGTTGTATATCTTAGTGTAGGTGGTTTTAAATTTTTGGGTATCAGTTTTATGGGTGGTGCTGCCGAAATTTCGGTAGTGAAATTTTATATTTTTAAAAAAAAAACATAAGAGCAAAAGCATCAGTTCTAAGAAATAACCGACGCAAAAAATAAGAGCAAAAGAGTCGGTTATAAACAATAATTTTGACGCATATACTACACTATTTGCGTCAGTTACAGAGAAACTGATGCAAAAAAAGAGCAAAAGAGTCGGTTCTAAACAATAACTGACGCATATACTATACTATTTGCGTCAGTTCCTACACTATTTGCATCAGTTCTTTTACCACAACTGACGCAAATAGTGCCCCTTTTGCGTCAGTTCTTGTACAACAACTGACGCAAATGATAACTTTTTGCGTCAGTTTTAAAACTGACGTATCAATAAACGACCCCTCGATATACGTCAGACTAGAACTGACGCAATTGGGCATCTAGAACTGACGCAATAGAGGGTTTTTGTACTAGTGGTTGTAGATTCATATGTTCAAGTTTAGATGTTAAGTGATATGTGAATGCATGATAAAAGGTTATACAATCCGATTTGAAGGGTTCATAAGAGCTTACTTAGTGTAGAACTTCAAGAAATGGCAATTTCCTCCTTCCTTACAACCCTTTTCTTCTTCTCCTTCTTATTCTCTCTTCTTTACTCTATATTTATTTGTGTGTGTGTGTGGGAGAATGAAGAATGAAATCTGGTAGGGAGGGTTGAAAGTGGTGTGGGAAAGGGGGAAACAAAGAGGGAAAGGGAACTTTGCATGTCTAGACAAGTGTCCTAATGCATAAGCCAAATGTCTAGGCATGCAGTGGTCCACATGTCTAGACATGCATTGGTCAACGATTTTGTGACGGAAAACGATGCACGGAAAACGATGCATGCGACGGTTTTACGTGTCTCTATTAAGCGATACTTGTTTAATCAATAAATTTCTCATTTTATTTTATTGACGGATTTTACGGGTATTACACAGGCCACTCTTGTCTTTAGGAGTAGACGGGATAGGAGACAGATGAAAAGGTGAGGTGATTAGGGTTTTACGAGGTGATGGAGGTAGATTAAGAGTGGGTGGTGTTTAGGGTTTGTATGGTGAGTTGTCGATGGATGGCTTGAGTTTTAAAAACTAGGGTTTTATAAAACGTTATTCTAATCCCGCATACACATACAATATCAAACCAAGCCCGTCACGCCTCCATCTGTAATCCCGTTCTCACCCGTAGTTTTAACTCATGAACGAAACTCATAACTTAAAATTTACGAAACATATAAATGCTTATACTAATTAAATTATGTTACTTAATAATAGTAAATATTAATTAATTATCATAATATAAAACTATTAGTACTTGCAAACGAATTTATATAAAAATTAGAATGTAAATATAATTACGACTTAAATAATAAAAACAAATAAAATGAGAATTAAATATAGAATAGGAATTATATTTAATTATAAATATATTATCAAAATTAAAGAAATACAAATGAAATATCCTTTTAAGAATAAACGTCAAATATAACATGGTTATGAAATACGAAATAATCGTAGAAATACGATTTATAAAATAATAACAGTTTACGTAAAATACTTTATAAACATTCCTTTTGATATACTTGTATAAAACACGGTTTGACTGTCGTTGACCGAGGCTAAAATACGGGGTATTACATAGTTTTGATGGATTGGTTGAGTAAGTATAAGGCTACAATTGATTGTTTCAGTAGAAAGTGACCATGAAGGGACCGAAGGGAGTCAAAGTGTCCTATAAGGGCTTTTAGTGAGACCTAGGTTAAGATCATATCAGTCTTAACCCTGAAGTCTTGTTTCAGGAAGGGATGTCCTTTAATTCTATGTCATGTGAGGGATACCAAAGTGGAGGAGTTTTTGGCTGAGAGTATTCCTGTGGAAAGTGAGTTTGGGGATGTGTTTCCGGAGGGGATACCTGGGTTACCACCCAAGAGGGATATTGTAACACCCCGATACTTTCTTTTTTATAAAATTTAAAGATTTAATTTAATTTCGAGAATAATTTAGATTTCATGAAATTTCGTAAATATATTTTACTAATATGAATACTTCATTACTAAGCATATTAGTTTCAAATGATGTTTCGAGATTTATAATTTTTAAGTTTCGATTTTAATTTTCAAAAAATGACAAGGATAATTTCATGAATTGTGGTTTATTTGTAAAATGAGTTCCATCTTGAGTAATAATAGACTTGAGATGTTATTTCTGTCTTAGTTAGCCAAATCCGAGTCATCCCGACTCATTAAATGAATTCCGAGACATTTCCGACTCAAAATCCCGTATTTTCGTAAAAGTATATTTTAATAATTTAAAGTGATTTTCGGAATTTAAAAATATTTTATATATTTTGTAATTTATATTTTAAGAAATTCCGTTAAGTTCCGTCTTAAGATTTATTTCATCTTAAGATATCGTGTTTCACTTGGTATTTCCGTTTTAAGGTTTCCGTTTCATTAAATAGGAAACCCGACTCAAAAACAAATATAAAGGACTACCTTCTATTCTCGTTCAACGTTATTTCATTTCTCCAAAAACAAAGTTACAGTAACATAACTTCTCCATATTTACACATTTCCAAGCTTCTTAAAATATCATCTAAAAACTCGTCTCAACTTGGATCAAGGTAACGTTTTCACTTTCGAATTCCTCTCGCGATTCTCGTTCTTTCTATCATTTTCGTTTTTCAATTCACTTCATCTCATTTCCGGGCTGTTTTGCCCTAGACTCGTTTTTAAGCTTCTAATCGGTATTTTTGTGTTGTTTGTAGTCGACTTGGACAATCCGGAGGTGGATTCTTACATTATAGAAGAAGAAACCGGAGCTTAAAGCGCTTGAGGTGACGATAATGAGATACTCGGCCTATTTTTGTTATATTAGCATACTATGTGAATATTTGTTGTGTTTCTGAAATTGTGATGAAATTATTAAGTATGAGTATAGGAATATGCTAGGAAATCTGTTTCATATGCTAAATACATGATTTAGTTAGTGAATATGAAGTTTCATATGATTTACATGCTTATTTCACATGTTGAGGAATCATGACGGATATGTATAATTCACTACTACAGAAACCCTTAAGGACATCGGTTAATGGACATCAGATTTTTGAAAAATCTGATGTAATTAATTTGCACATCAGTTTATTACAAAAATCTGATGTCCTTATAAAGTAAAGGACATCGGTTTTTATTTCAAACCTATGTCCATAAGTATTGATTTTAATGCACATCAGACTAAATGACAACCCATGTACTTTAATTGATAAAGGACATCAGTTATTTATTTAAGCCGATGTAAATTGTTGTTGAAAAATTACGCGCAAATTAAAACACAACCCTCGCTCGCTCATCAAATTAAAACATAATAAAACATATATATAAAATAACTAATAAAATTACATACATAATAAAATTACGCACCAAAAATACCAGCAATATACCAACAGTTCATCAATAAAATTACACTGTACACAATAAAATTAAAAAAACCATAAATTACCTCGCTCTAAATTACGCACCAATATACCAGCGCAGTTCATCGTCTCCTTCCAATTAACAAACGGACCCGCGTACTAAATTACTGTTCATCGTCGTTCATTCAGTTCGTCATTCATCAATTCATTCAGTTCGTCATTCAGTTCGTCATTCATCGTCGTTCATTCAGTTCGTCATTCATCAGTTCATTCCTTCTTCTTATTAGGTAATTTTCTTAGTTAAATTAATTATTTTTGTTAGTTAAATTGATTATTTTCTGTATTTGTTTTGTTATTTTGATGAATCACGAACTGATGATTGAACGATCGAATTGAAATTGGGGGTTTAATTAGGGTTTAAATTGGGGGTACACGCGGTTTAGGGTTTAAATTGGGGGTTTAGGGTTTAAATTGGGGGTTTTAATCGGTGGTAACTGTACTTTGATTGTCTGGATTATCTATTAGAACTTACACTTATATTGTTAATGCGTGAAGGATTTTAAATTTTGAGGCCAATTGAGTGAATTAGTGAAGTAGAAGGAATTAGTAGAAGGTGTTCGAGATGGGGTGTTAATGCTGTGTTCTTCAATCACAACCAGGCAACACTGACCTTTGCACCATCAAACTATGCTCCCGACTGAGATCACTGGCTTCCTTTGCTTCATTCTGCAATCATCACACACAATCACAAGTTTTCAGCTTTCTAATTTACAAATCTGAATTATTTATTTTGGATTGAAATCTGTTTGGATACTGAGAATTTACTCATATTTCGGAGGTAACCAAATACAGTAACTCTAGTTTTGTGAATACGTGATTCTACAGGTGATGTAGTCGCTGCTCAATTGCTCATCATCAGTCGTTTATGATTATTCTCTGTTTTGGAGTTTATGTAGATGTTCTTTTGTGTATATCCTACATTATACTGTGAGTTTCTCAGAATTGTTGGTTCTGTCGCTGAATTTCAGGTAAATGCCGAAGGTAAGGACAAACCGGGTCAAATTCCCTGAAGGATGGGAGTTGATTGATCCGACACTCCAGGAACTCGAGTCTAAGATGAGAGAAGGTTTGATGGAATTAATCTTTTCTTCATTAACTTAATCATTTTGTTGTATCATCCTTGTCATAATCGTTTGCTCTCAAAACAATTTGCCCTAGCATTACATGCTCACTTGTGTTATTATTTGGTAGCTCAAATGGACTCGCATGATGGAAAGAGAAAGTGTGAGACTTTATGGCCCATTTTCAAAATTGCTCATCAGAAGAGTAGATATATTTATGATCTCTATTATAGAAGAAATGAAATTTCGAAAGAGCTGTATGAATTCTGCTTGGACCAAGGATATGCTGACAGAAACCTAATTGCGAAATGGAAGAAGGTATTCTCCTTGATCTCTTGCTAATGCACAAACCACAAAGTCGCTACTGTTTATTGCTGTAAAGCCAAATTGCGTTGGAATAATGTCACTACTCACTAGTCACGTCACCATCTGCGGTCTTGTGAATTTTTTTTTTATTCGCTCTTCAGAAAACCTTACGTACCTATGTTAGACACTTGTCAAGTACTTGTGTGAGTAACTAGCCTGGAACTGAACGGAAATTAGTAATTTGTATAGATCTGTAAGAATTTACGGCTTCATTGGTGGGTCAAGAATGAGTTCTCAAACACCAACATGGCTGAAAACACTGGTAATTTGTTAACTGTTTACTAGATAGGACAGCCTAATCATCAATTATATTAGTACAGAACATTTTGGTTTAATTTGTCGTTATCTCTTTGCAGTGTGCGCGTCAGCAAGGTGACATTGAATGCGGGTACTACGTAATGAGGTACATGCTAGAAATAGTCACTCGAGCTAATCCGACTGCACCTATCGAAGAGGGCAGATTATCCTTCCACTATAAAATTCGTAAATATTTTCATAAACGTGCTTGATTCCCAATCCGGTGCCATATGTTAGTTGTGTTTAGTTAATGATCAATTGTGAATTGTGACTTGTAAACTGCTTTGGAGTTCGGGTGAGTATGCTTTTATGAACGGTCTAGGATATAATCATCGAATTTTGTATATCAAGTCTCTATGCAATGTTTAGAGGTGTAAGATATGCAAAGCCTCTCAAAGGGTTTATCTGGATGCTGTGTAATAATCAATGTGGTGTATGTAAGGTAGATTAGTTTACCGCCTCCCTCATCGATTGAGCATGGCTGAATGTATCATGTATGTATGAACTTGCCCCTCTACCCCCCTACGAAAGCTCTTGGTCACTAATCACTATCTTTGACAGTCACTTGCCATTGCACACGACTTCTACACTTGTATCGTGTGCATGGCCGTTGTAGCCGTTGTACACTACTACACTTGTACCCATGCACGACATGATGCAATGTAGTAATAACTAATAGCTCCCAATCCGGTGCCATATATGGTATTATCCGTATCACTTGTTAATTAATTTGTATTATTATTAAAGTTAGAATTTTGTGTATTATTTACAGGTTTTCAAACACCGACTGCCATATTCCCAAGAAGAAATCGACGAGGCCAGGGACTTGTGGGCGGACTATTTTCTAAATGCATAGTCTTTCTAGCTAGTAACGTAGTACGTACTTTGATTTTGCAAACTAAGCCGATGTTTGGTTAGTTGTTAAACTTTTGATCTCTAGACTATTTTGGATGTCGTCTAAAATGACAGATAACCCTATATATTTGGTTAGTTGATGATTTTGGATAATGTATATGAAAGCCGACCGACCTTTGTCGTGATTTGCTTTGTCCATGTTTAATGAAAGACGAACGACTTTGTCGTGCTTCGCTTTGAATTTTTGTTTGTTTGGTTGATGGTATGGCAGTCTGGCTGGCATCTGAATAATGTATACTGGTGGTAAAAATTACCATCAATATCAGCTTTTTTTTTAAAACATAGGCAACATCAAGGACAGCGGTTTATTCAATAGTATGATGTATATTAACATAAATGGACATCAGATTACAGCAAAAAAATGATGTGCATACATATGAAGGACATCAGACATATTAAACCTCCGATGTACAAAACATAAATGGACATCAGATTACAGCAAAAAAATGATGTGCATACATATGAAGGACATCAGACATATTAAACCTCCGATGTGCATACATATTAAGGACATCAGACATATTACACCTCCGATGTGCATACATATGAAGGACATCAGATGTGAGCTACAGAATGATATGCATAAGAATGAAGGACATCAGATTTATTAAACCCCCGATGTCCATTACCAAATGGACATCAGATGTTAGCTAAAGTCTGATGTGCATAAGGATGATGGACATCAGACTTTTGAAACATCCGATGTGCATTACCAAATGGACATCGGTTGCACAACCGATGTCCTTGACACCCATAATGGACATCAGCGAACTCTACATCGGTTGCTAATCCGATGTCCTTGTCCATAAAAGTCCGATGTCCTTAAGGCTTTCTGTAGTAGTGATTGATCATGAGACGAGTTTTGTTGGATGTTTAAGTGGATATTTATGTATAATATGGGTGTTGGATTACTGGGTAAACAATTGGTATTGCGAATTATTGGTTGTGTATCAATTGCATAAGTTTTGTTGAAGCTTTTATGTCGAAATCATTCTCGCGGGCACATGGGTGCTCAGCCGGTCAGGGGCCGACAGCTGGTCGACCGGCTGAGAACCCCTTAAGGTGTCTTTCGTGTTTTGAGGAAAATATAGGTGATGGGTGCTCAGCCGGGTGGCCGGACGCCGGTCCACCGACTGAGGATCTTTGTGTTTGTTACGTAAAGAAGAGGAAATAGGGAGTTGGGACTCCCAGCCGGGGGGCCGGGTGCCGTTTGGCCGGCTGGGAGCCCTTTTCTCATAGGTTCGTGTTTTAAAGAGGCTGTATTGGGTGGGGTTGCCAGACGGCAGGCCGGCTGGTAGCCCTATTCAGACTAAAGTTTGTTTTCACTTGTGATCGGTTCACCCGATTTGATTGATACTTCTTTTATATGATTGGTATGCGTGTTAAATATCATATGTTAGTCGATAATCTAGTAAGTAAGACTAGGACATAGTATTGGTTGTAGTGCATATCGGAATATGTCTGAGTCGGGACCTCTATAGTACGATATGTACTGTTGTATTTTGCGTATGAAGATATGTCTGAGTCGGGACCTTTAGTTTGATACATGCGAGAGGTTATTTTGAAGATCAACACGGCTGGAACAGAGAAAGCACTCAATTGACTTCAGCAGTTGGTCGATCGAGTGGATCTTGGTGAAGAAATGATCGATCGAGTAGTTCAGTCACTCGATCGATAGTTGCGGACTTTTGAAGTCCTCAATCGATTAGACCAGTTCCTCGATCGAGGAGGTTTTGAAGGATTCTACTCGATCGAGAGGTTTCATTTCCTCGATCGAGCAGAATTAACTTGATGGGCTTCAGTTACACGTTAATTTTAGGTTGGATTTTCGAGACAACTTAATCTCTCTTATAAAAGAGATTAGGTTAAGCTAATTACTCATCATTCACTACGTAGCAGAAAACATTTTTACACATTTCGAGATCAGAAACTTTTAGTTATTCTTTTCTTCAGTGTTTCTTACCTAGAACTCAGATTGATTTGTAATCTGTCTTTTCTCTTTAATCTACTTTGCTTTTACTTTATTTCTTGTTCTTTTGGTATTTTTGCTTCTCTCTTATCTCTCTTGATTAGTTTAATTTGCATTATCTATCATCTCTTTTATTACTCTTATCTCAATTGTTAGCGTAGCCCCCAAAGCCATGCGTAGCTAATTTCTTTATATGTTGGGATGAGGGAAACCACGGTAGTAAAGTAATATGATTAATATGTTTAGTTAGTATTGCGATGAGGATTGTTTGATGGAAATTTAATTTCGAACTAGGCGATTGAGTGCACGCAGGTGACCGATTTATTTAATTAAACCTAACCTAGATCGAAAGATTGGAAGGGTGGACTTGCCTACAAAACAATAGACTTGCCCTAATAGGACAAAAGTTATTTAGGAGACCCTCGGGCGATTTGAGACTGAAAGGAGATAATCATTGCCCTCTTTATCAAAGACTGACTGACCTAATTAATCCGATAGCGTAAATACCGTGGTAACCCGATTCCTGTCATATTCCCTTATCTTCTGTTTAGTCTCATAATTTGCTCTCTTTTAATCATCTCATTAGTGTAGACAAAAAACCAAATTAAAAACCCCCATGTTTTGACCAACAGACTGAATTGCATTTAGATATTACCTCCCTGTGGGATTCGAGCCTACTTCCATTAGCTATTAGTTAGTAGATTTAGGTTTTCTATTTTTGGTGTATACGACACGTATTAGTGCTGATGTGGAATGGGAAGGTGATTGCGTATGCGTCGAGGCAACTTAAGCCTTATGAGGAGAACTACCTTACTCACGACTTAGAGTTGGGTGTTGAAGTGTGTGCATTGAAGATATGGAGGCATTATCTGTATGGAGCGACGTTCAAGGTGTTCTTTGATCATAAGAGTCTGAAGTACATCTTCACCTAGAGAGAGCTGAATATGAGACAAAGGAGATAGATGTAGTTGATTTAGGACTATGACATAGAGATTGAGTATCACGAGGGAAAGGCGAATGTGGTTGTAGATGCTTGAGTAGGAAGAGTGTACATTCCTTGTGCACAATGATGTCTTTGATACGACTGAGGGTTGAGGATTCAAGTGCTTAGGAAGGGTGACTCAATGGGAGACTTGACTGTGGAGCCTGAGTTATATGGTGAGATCCGGAATAGTCAGTTGCTTAATCCCAAGTTCGTGGAGTAAAAGACGAAGTTAGACCAGGGTAGACCTTCGAGGTTTTCTCTTAGTGTTGATGATAGTCTTCGTTCCGATGTGCGGAGATGGGGGTGGTGGGGGGGGGGGGGGGTATGTTCCTGATAGTGCTGAGTTGAAGAAGAGGATTTTGACTAACGCTCAGAGTGTACCTTATTCAGTGCATCCAGGTGGGGATAAAATGTATAGGGACCTGAAGTAGACTTTCTGATGGCCAGGTATGAAGAGAGACATTGCTGAATTTGGGGCGAGGTGTTTGACTTGCTAGAGAGTGAAGAGGGAGCAACATAGACCGCATGGTTAAATTCAATACTTAAAGTGCCAGAGTGGAAGTGTGAGTCGATATCTATGGATTTCATCATGGGATTACCTCGACTCAGCGGGTAACAACATGATTTGGGTGATTGTAGATCGTTTGACCCAGTCGGCTCATTTTGTCCTCATAAAGGACATTTAGAGCAAGGTAGAGTTAGCCCAAGCTTATAGCAAAAATGTTTTGAGATTGCATGGGATACCCAAGGATATTGGGTCAGATCAGGTGTTGAGTAATATATTAATAAGTATATATTTATATTTTAATGATGACACGTATAGGTAATATATCTTATATACTCTTGCATGTAATCGTGAGTTAAGTGTACAAATAATCTAGAAAGAGAAGATATCGTGAATCAACATAAAGTCAGAAGTGTTTTCTATTAAGAAGATTGAAGAAGTGTTAGTCAAGCTTGGACTAATCAAAGATTGATGGAAGATCTCAAGATCCTTGTAGTCTTTATGAAGATTAGTTAGGATAGATATCGAGTAACGAAATTATATTGAGTTGGAACGTTATTGGCTAAAGTTATAGCTCTCAGCTATAACTTTGGTAGATAACCTGTTCAAAGTTATAGCTCGCAGTTATAACTCTATGAAGCAACGAAAAATGCACGATTAAGTACACGGCAATTTTAAAGATAAAATTGACGTGAAAATTGTTTTGTTAATGTTATCTTATCTTAAAAGTATTGAATTATTAACTCTTAAATGAATATTGTAAAATAAATATCTAACGGTTTAAAAAGGATTAAGATAATTAACTTATGAGTTAATTATTTATCCTAATATACTAAGGATTTTATTTTATCCATAATTGTCAAAAACCTAATCTTGGGAAGCGTGACAACGACCCATGATGTCGTGTATGTCTCTCACACCTCTCATATTTTTATTATGATAGATTTGGTAAATATGGTATATTTACTTAATATCTTATCTATCTAGATTATGGTAAAAGATATAGTTATAATTTTATTATATTACTATATCTTGACAAGTTTTAGGATAGTGATTTTATCTGGATATTTTATATCTTTTAAGATATTTCCTAAATCAATAAAGATTTATACTAAGATGTTACCTTGAATAATAATTCTAGTTAAGGTAATATTCTTTAAGATACTAGGGTTTGGAAAACCTAGATCCAATTCAATATAAATAGACATGCAATAATAATTCAACACTCACGTCTCGTATACAAGAAAAATGAACGAAAATGCATTATTTGAGATTGTAACACCCTCATTTATTCAGGGGTCTGGACTAGGACTCCCCGGATAATTAAGGGTGTTATCATCTCGGAATACCGAGATAGTAGATAACAAAGGGAAAGAACACAGTACTTCATTAAATATTAAAATTCAAACCAACGTTCTTACAACTGTTTCTTCAACATAAGTTAAAAGTTCAAACAACTCATAAATGAATAACTATGCTGATCTAGACTCTGGTCTGGTCCGGATCCAGGCTCTGCCTTCCCTTTCAGCTCTCATAGTCTCAAGTACCTGTTAATCTGCTCCCCAATAATTTGGTTCATCACAGGTGATCATGAATACACAGGGTCAACCACGAGGTTGAGTAGTAAAACATAGATAAGACATAAATTATAATAGATCAGAACACCTCTCCGTCTCCATATCACAAGACCCAATATCACCCCACGCCATATCACAAGACCCAATATCACACTCACACCACACCATATCACAAGACCCAATATCTTCGCTCCATATCACAAGACCCAATATCTCCACTCCATATCACAAGACCCAATATCACACCACTCCATATCATAAGACCCAATATTTCTTCTCCCTGCTTCATATAGTAATATTCAAGACAAAACAATAAAAACATCTCAACAACAATAATTATAAATAATAAACATCATATATCAATCTCATAATAACGAACAGTCTCATTTCACAACACACTTATAATTCACAGTCGATTCCCCTACCTCAATTTGCAGAACGACAGCCAAACAACTTCTAGAAATATTCCACCTCGAAATCAATTCCTGTAAATAGTACTTAGTATCAAATTCTATTTATACAACCAAACACTACTAATTAATTACTTGATCATGTTCATAAATGACATACTTATAACAATATGTAAGTATACATATCAACATGTCCATATAACTGTTAGTTACCATTAAGTACTTATACGTATCGATTACCGTTTCCCACAACAAGTTTACTATTTATAGACTTACTAAATTATAGCATACAATACTAATGCTCAATTATTGCCAACTTATTAACATACTCTCAAAACCAATACCAATATTAGTATAAATTATAACAACAACAACATAAATAATAACAACTATTGTTAACCTATATAATAATATCAACATTCATAAAATATTAAAACCTATAATACAAGTAGTAATAATAATAATAATAATAATAATAATAATAATAATAATAATAATAATAATAATAATAATAATAATAATAATAATAATAATAATAATAATAATAATAGCAATAATAACAATTTTGGTGATCACAAGGTAACAAAACAACGACACAAACGACCCAACTAATTTACTCAACCCGTGAAACACATTCAACCATTTACAACCCCAACCATGACTGACCACCGCAACAAACACCACCCCCAACACGCTTGTCACCCCTGATTTCCCCACTGGCACCACCAGGCTCGCCTCTGAGCCTCGGTGGTTCCAGGGAGGAGGTCAGTGGCCGCCGATCATTACCACCACCACGCACCTGCAACAAACCCGGCAACACTACGCTACTCTGTTTCTTACGCGACTGACACCCACCACGAAACCTGTTGATAAAACCGACACGACAACCTACAACCACCGTGATAACCACCATTCCAATACCTGACCACCATCTTTATAAAACTCCAACACCCATGACCAACGAACTCGGAAACAACCCGAACTAAACACACAAACAATGCGTGGTCTAGCTACTGTTTTTAAAAGAAAACAAACCCGTCAATTGAACAGGCTGCACAATCGCCACCCTTGGTGGCCCTAGGTGGTCAACGACGAAATAGATGACGAATGTATCAAGATCAGACACTATCGTCATGGTTATATGCTTGCAATTACCGAAACAAAACGAAGAGAAAACAGGGAAAAACGAAAACTATGGTGAACATACCTCCTTGCCTTGGCCAACGACCAACCTTAGAACCCTTTGACCACCGTGAAAAACCCTCCTTAGCAGACCCAGATGTGGCGGCAGAGAGTAGGTATGAAGGTGTTGTGTCGTTAGGTCGATATTAGGGTTAGGGAACCGTGTTTTGTATGGATGGGGAGGGAGGCTGTTGCATTATGTTTGTGTAACTTATGTGATAAGTGACGAGATGGGCTGGTGGTGTTAGCACACAAATCGAGGCGCAGTTCTATTACTTAAACACGGTTTACTACTAAAACATAAATTCGACTCTTTACCAATGACATGTTAACTACAAAACATTTATTCGATAATTAGATTATCGAATACAAACATTCCAATAATCATCAACACGTAAATATAATTATTGACTATTAAAATAAAAATACGATTAAATACGATAAAAATCGGAGTATTACAGTCTTCCCTCCTTAAAATGAACTTCGTCCTGAAGTTCACCATCCCATGCTCAACAAACTGGTCACTAAGCACGTAATGAACACCAAATGTGACACCACATAACGTCTGAAACTAATAAAGGTAGTTTTAAAACACGAAATGTCACATTCTACCCTCGTTAAGAAAACTTTGTCCCCAAAGTTTAACGTATAACTAAATTAAAGGATACCATACAAACACAATAAAATGCATAACAGAAGTAATCAAGATTATCAAGTATATTCAAACAATCACGACATACCAATTAACCATGTCATAACAACTAGCCACATCATAAATCATTAAGATTTTACAATCCTATCCCCCTTAAAACATGGTTACGTCCCCGTAACCCCACTATAAGAATTCCAGCTCATTACACTGTCTTACTCATTACTCTATCTCATAAAATCTTACTCCTAATAACAAAGTATCATCTTCTCATCGTCGAACCTAAGACCATAGACAAGGGGTGAGTGAACTGACATTTAACTCACTAACAATACTTCCAAAGCAATACTTCCATCTCAATATCGGTTCCAAATTCATAAAAATATAACTCGATAACCATGGTCACTCTGGACCATAATCATAACTTGGCACAAAGGCCCCATAACTCACTACAAGTAACCAATCTCCATCTCAACCTCAATATCAATACAGTCTAAGGTCCAACAATGAACTGTGTCCAACACTTAAACCATCAGTCTAAGCTACTCACCCACGAGTCAAAGTCAAAGGTGGCAACACCGATCGCACAATACCATAAACAATCTCAACTCAAACATGTATATATATGTTCCTAGTTCTGCAAACCGGTTCGTATAGCTAAAAAGTCTAATGCTAAGATCAAATAAGTAAAACAATCGCACACCGTTATACATAACCTCTCTACATTCATCACCAAGCATTACCTGGCATTAACTTCCATAATAATAACTTTACCTCATCATCTGACATTAGTTTTTGTAAGACTAGCTTGACCAAAGCCAATATCCATTAACAAACAAGTACTACATCCCCAAACTCCTTGGAAGTCCCCAAACCAAACAACATACACCAAAAATTATAACCAGTATCTTTATCATACGAGAATAATCAATCTGACAAGTCACCGTATTATTTTTAACACATAATACACAAATAGGTATCACATAAGCATACAATTATATACCAAAGTTGCCGAAATACGGGATATTAAAATTAATATATAAAGTCTCTTATTACAAATCTCGTAAAGGTATAGTACTTGTGTCCGCTCAAAGTTCACACTCAAAATACCGATTCATACTTCACAATAATCTTAGTCGAAGATTATCACAACTTTCCCATAAGCAAACATTGGAAAAAACCAAAAAATTGCAGATAGATATACATACTATCTCGAACAATACTAGGAACGGTAAAATCGTGTTACACAGTAAAATAGAATTAGAGTAGCTAACACTTATATATCCTTGAAATTGTAACACAAAGTTAACATATTTACGCCAATGTAGACAACCAGCAAACTCGTAGTTCTTAATTGACAAATTAAAACATTTCATGTTCATAATCATATTAGAGGAGCAAAAATCATATTTTAGAAAAGACATAGGGCAAAATTAATTAACGTAATTAAACATGGAGCATTGACATATTTCACAAGATGTACACCAATCATAGACTATCAAGACCGCTTAACATTCCTAGATATCAAAAGTTAAAAATCACTTAGTTACATTTCCCATCCACTCACATTACATCATTTATGATGAAACTATTAATATATATGACTTGCAAAATAAGAGGTTTGTATAACGTGCATCCAATCACCATAATTATCAAATATCAAGCTTTATCATGGTTTATCACTTTGAAAATACTTTGGAATGAATGAAACATTGAAATGGTAGTTTGTGACAATTATAAACACAATCAAGGACTATTTTACCAGCTACAACTCAGAATTAAGACTACACAGAGGCATTCTGATTATTCTTTTCTAACATTGTTCTTGTAAATTGTAGCTCATGAATTATGAAATTTTAACGATAAAAGTAAACGAATTCACAATACTAGTACTTCCATAATTCACATGTCAACCAATTAATAATTCAATATATCGTGATCAGATTTTAAATATAGCAATATGCAATTCAATTTATGACATACCAATATACTTGAAAATGTTATAAAGCTTATAATCGCAGAGAACTAGACAGCGATAAACCATTAATATGCGAAAGAACATCAACAAGATTCACATTGTTAAAAATAATCACAATTACGTATAACAACTAGAATGATATATCACGCTACTAAGTTTACCAGTTAAATTTTATTCTACCAATTGGCAAGAGTCTTCATTGATAAACATGGTTTTAACATCACATACGAAGATCACATAATTATTCGAGGTCATAACACTAGAAGGTAAGAGCGTCAGTATAATTGAAACAATTTTATAGAAAACTTGACGAAATAAGCAAGGTTACGCTATCATATAGTGAGGTTCATATTCATATCATATGCCTACTATTCATATTACTAATGCCATATCAGGATATCACGTGGTCACATCACATAATTCACATTTGATTAAACTTTTATATGAAACTTACATAACTCACAACTTTTTTTTTTGGTAAAAGGTAAGTATATAATATATCAAAAACAAAAGTACATTTGAGACTACTTCTAATACATGGATATGAACTCCATGTAGTTCCGTCTTACACAACCAGAGAGCTCATTCAAAAACTGACGCTAATCCTTAAAGACTCAAAGCCAAATTGACACAAAAAAATGCCCAGCCGTCTTGTGTTTTACACTACGCCGCTTTGATATCCTTATGCCATGCTAAAATCCACGCATACTCCTTGCTGTATCAATCAATAATAGGCCAGGTTTGCAACTACTACTGCAAAGCAGCGGATTGCGGGACCTAATTACTTGCCCGTGCGTCCACAGCATCTGCTCTAGCAGCCTGCCCCTTCTTGGCTCCATTCGTCTTGATCCCAGCACCCATTTGCTTACTACCTGCCCCAAGTGTGACAGCCGTGTCCAAAGTGGGAAAGTGCGCGTCATCCAGCGGTGCAGCGAAGTTCCCTTTGGTACCCATAATACCTCTTGTCCTCTTATGAGTTAGCACCTCCGTATAACTCACAACTTTACCAATTAAACATTATGCAACAACTTACAAAAATCGTAATTAAATAACCGCTTAGCTATCTTGCGAGCTATTATATTTTTTTTTTGAAAACATAATGAATTAACTAATCATAGGAAAAAGAATTAAATGCATATCTCAAGGGAATTATTTATTACAATTTTTATAACTCAGTTGGTCTGAACAAAAACTTTACAGCAACTCGACAGAAATTTGGACAACTTGTAAAAATCACTATTAAATAACGACCCATTAAGATTTTACGTGGCTTATCATTTTGGAAACATTAATGAATATTCTGAACAGTGGAGTTGGAATTATGCATAAACAGTATCCACGTTTTAAATGATTTCTGTTTCAAAAACATGAGTCAAAACAGAACTGTGCAGGAACAATTTCACCACTGTCGACTAAGATATTTATTTCTCTCAAAATATAACTCTTATTAACATGAAACCAAAAGCATTGGAAAGCCAACTCAGAATGTTATCATATATAAAATTCTCATACTCAAATAAGGAACACATTTAAAATGACGGCCCGTACAAACAAGGTAACATTCTGGAAATTTATTATAATTTTGGTTCTGTTAAAACTTCACATTACTACATCGAAACTCAACCATTCTTCTTCCGAAACACGTTGACATATCATTTGAAGCACAAACACCACCATATTAACATGTATGCATCATTCAAACTGTAATCGTCATCGAGAACACGGTAAAGATTACGGAACTGAAAGTAACATCAACTAAATAACTAAATATTTACAATTGTAACTCATAACTACATGTCCATCATGGCTTAGGGCAACACATTCCGCATATCACTAGACATGGATTACTAATATATATAAGTCCGATCGTTCATATCCAAATACCAACAGTATAATACACAGTTACGATGGTCGTGTGTAACACCCCCATTTATCTAAGAGCCTTTAGCAAGACATTCTCAAATAAACAGAGGTGTTACCATCTCGGAATGTCCGAGGTAGTGTATAACAAAGTAAAACAACCAAAGTACTTTAAATAAAACTGATAAAATTTAAACTTTTGATATACAACTACTACGCAACGAATATAAGAAATACAACTGATGACATCTAAGTATGTGATCTAAATCTAAGTAGGTCCAAGCTATGCCTCTCTCCATGCCTAAGCTTCTAATCCATCTGTCTCTGACCTGCATAATCTACTCCCCAATCCGGATCATCGTAGGTGTACACGAATACACTGTCAACCTCGCGGTTGAGTAGGGTAACACAATAATAACTAATGCAACAATAATGATATGCAAATGCCATGATATGCTCGAGCTCAATCTCAATTCTCAATTCTCAATCTCAAACCCGTAACATCCAGCCATACCGAACCTCCTGGCAGACTATAATTGGCCGTCGCCGAACACCAGCATAACAGCTGAGGTCACCAGGTCTAGTCCTGCAGAACTAGCCTGGGCCCAAAATATATCATCATCTCGATTCCGTAACCAATGCATATGCCATGCTTATGAATGCCACAATAACAGTAGTCATGCTTATGAATGCAACAGTAGTAATAATCCATCATAACCATATATCATTCTTATATCATTCATGCTCATCATCCATATCATACACTCAGCATCCACTCATAACATATAATAGTAACAGTAGTATAGTGACAGTGTATCCTACCTGGAGTAGCAATTTGCAAATGGCAATCACCGTCTAGTAAAGTTCCTCCTCAAATTCAAATCCTATAAATATTACTTGCATCAAATTCTATTCACAAGCCAATTACTACCAATTAATTATAAGCTTACTAAAAATAGCACTAACTAAATATAGGACTTACTAAAAATAATACTTACTAAAATATAGCGTTCAATCATTGACCGACTGCGACTAATTAATTAAAACTTACTAAATATAGACTTGTCAAAATAGCTTATGGCCAATTAATCGAGTATTAGTAATTCAATGTCACAACAATATAGTGACGAATAACTACAACCATAACAATTAGACTAATTACCAAAACATGATTAATACTACTAATAATAATTATTAATAACTTTAATACTAATATCATCAAAGCATTAACATCAAAATATACATAAAATTGATAATAATATTAATAATAATGATAATGATACACCAATCATCACAAGACAACAATAATCAACAATTAAATCACGCAAAACAGCCCTTCACTCTCAGACCCCTCGATAACAAGTGCCCCTGACAGCCCCTAAACACGGCCCCATCAACCACCCTAGCCGTGCCTACACCACCACCACTCCACGGTGGCTGCCACCAATGCGCCATGATGCATCCATTGGCACCAACCACAACCCCTGACTCGTCCCCAACGACCCTCGATATCAGCCACAAACAGCCACCCACAAACGACCTGAAACCGAATCCCTGTACCTGTTTCATTCCTACCTTGTACACACACCTCTAGACGCCAGCTATCATCACCCTAACCACCACCCATCACTTCCCTCAACTCTATGCACCATCCACGACACCCTGGTGGAAGGCACCAGGCTTCGACCCACACCATCCCTGTGAAACAGACACCACAAAACTGGTGCACGCAACCCCTTGTTCCCGTGATCTGCACTAACTCATTACCTACCCTATTATGGACTGCCACGGTGGTTTCTAGACCACCATACACTACCCCAGTACCACCCAGGCGACCTACTATCACCACGCCACCATGACTCACGAACCCACAACCAACCTTAAACCAGAAACGTGATTAAAACGCAAGATAATATAGAACATGTAAAACACGAATAACAGAGCAGTAACTTCGTGATTACCAACGATATTCATGACGATTATCGTGACAATTACAGTGGTCCTATGTTGATTCGAAGACGATGAACATGTTATGGACATTACAGAGTTTACATACAACCATTAAACATACAAAAAGATGGCCTGGGAGGGTACTAAAATCACATACAAACTCGTGCTACAGCATAAGCAAAACGAGGTTGATTTTTTGGCTGCTACTTCTGCGTGTTTCCCCTCCTTTGGTCTCCTTCAAATCACGGTGGTCTAAGGGTTTCTCGGTGTAGAAGAAGTAGGGTGGCAGACGCGGCCTCAAAGGTGATTAGGGTTTGTTTTGTATTACGTTGACGAAGGCAAATGGTGTATAGGTATTAGGGTTTGTTTTCTCTTTTTAATTTTTTTATTTGGTGTGGTAAAAACGATGGGCTGAACCATAACACAAGTCGATTGGTAAGATACTTAAGATTGGGTATTATACGGTTCTCATAGCCTACCCGAGCCCAAGCCCATCACGCTTCTCAAGGACTTACACCCCGATTCCGACTCATAACTTAAAAATTAACAATTACATATAAATAATTATATTACTTAATTTATATAATTAGTATTGGTAATTATCAATTAAATAAATTATAATATTATAAAATTATAGTACTTACTTAAAAAAATATATATATAATTAGAATTTAAATATAATTCGACTTAAATAATAAAACAAGAATAACTGAGAATAAATATAAAATAGAAGATATACATAATTATAAATATATTATCAAAATTAAAGGAATACGGATGAAATGTCATTTTATGAAATAATTATCAAATATAAAATAATTATGAAATACGAAATAATCGTAGAAATACGGTTTATAAACTAATAACGGTTTACGTAAAATACTTTATAAACATTTCATCTGAAATACTTTTTAAGAAAAAGGTTTGACTGCCGTTGACCGAGACTAAAATATGGGGTATTACAGTCTTTCCTCCTTAAAATGAACTTCGTCCCGAAGTTCGCCACCCTGTAACGATAAGGAACACATAACAAACGCGAAACAATCACAAGTAGCACTTATATAGGCTTCAAAACGCGAAATGTCACATTCTACCCCCGTTAAGAAAACTTTGTCCCCAAAGTTTAACGCACAACTAAATTAAAGGATACTTCACGAATCAAAATATAATGCATAACATAAGTAATCAAGATTATCAAGTATATTCAGACAATCACGACATACCAATTTGTCATGTCATAACAGCTAGCCATATCATAAATTATTAAGATTTTACAATCATATCCTCCATAAGACATGGTTACATCCTCGTAACCCCATTATAAAATTCCACATACATTGCTCAGAAGATCACCGAAACAACAGTCACAATTAATCTGGTACGTTAATTACTCTATGTTGGGCAACTAACATCCGCCTTTTAAAGCAACAAAACATACTCGTCAATTTCATGCTACGCAGTAAAACAAAATCAAGGTAACTAACACTTATATAACCATGGGAATTCTGACACAAATATTAACACGTTTACATCAATGTAGACAATCAGCCAACTTATAGCTCATAATTAACAAATTAAAACATTTCCTATTAGAATCATATTATATACGTAAGATCATGTTTATGCACACAAGTTTTAGAAAAGACCTAAGGCAAAATTTTAGTTAATGTAATAACATTTGTATAAATGAAACTACTTTATATATAGCTCACCGAAATAAATAAGATTATATTATCATATAATAAGGTTCATATTCATATCATATGCCTATTGTTCATGTTACTAATGCCATATCAGAGTATTAAATGGTTACATCATGTAATTCATATTTGATTAAGCTTTTATATTGAAAACTAACATATCTTACAATTTCAATAATCATACATCGATCATGCCGCAACTTCCAAAAAGCATAATTAAATAACCGCTTAACTATTTTGCGAGCTATTATAGTTTTTAGAAAATATAAGGAATTATCTAATCATAGGAAAAATAATCAAATACAAAAATTATGGGAATTATTTATAACAAATTTTACAACTCAGTTGGTCTGAACAAAAACTTCACAACAATTAAACAGGAAATTTGTCAACTTGCTAAAATCACTATTAAATAAGGACAGTTAAGATTTTACGTGGCTTATCATTTTGAAAAGGGGAAAGAATATTCTAAATAGTGGAGTTGGAATTATGCATAAACAATAATTAAGTTTTAAATGGTTTCTTTTGCAAAAACATGAGTCAAAACAGAAATGTGCAGTAGCAATCTGACCACTGTCGAGTAAAATATTTATTTCTCGCAAAATATAACTCATATTAACATGAAACCAACGGCATTGGAAAGATAATTCAGAAGGTTATCACACATAAAATTTTCATATTCATTTATAGAACACATTTTAAATGGCTGCCCGTACAAACAAGGTAAAATTCTGGAAACTTATTACAATTTTGGTTACTTTAATATTTCACACTATTACTTCACATTATCATATTAAAACACAACCATTAGCAAAAACATGTTGACGAATTTTGAAGCATATAAAGGACATTGCACCATATTAACATTTATTCATTATTTCAAACCGAAATTGTCATCTAGAAACGGTAAAGATTGCGAAACCGAAAATAGAATCAACTAAATAATTCGATAGTTATATAAAAATAGATATAAAATTCGCATGTAAATGTAAAGTATGACCTATGGAATACATTCCGTATAGCTATATAACATTCATGGCTTAGGGCGACACATTCCACATATCACTAGCCATGGATTGCTAAAGCAATTAGTAAAATATTAACATTTATAAATCTCAAATTCCGATCACATTTGCCTAGTAAGCCAATCAGTAAACTCTTGCAAAGTATAAGACATGCAAATAAGAAGTGTATACACACTTAGAATAGTAACAAAACAATTATCAACGGACACGACATCCGTTTCGGTCTACTAGCTTTACACATAAGACTTAACTTGGTTCCACATCCTATAGCAACATAACATAGTTGGCTCTACTAACCATTTCAGTCAATCATGATCATATCTCTCCTACATCTAACCTCTTAGGTAGCTATAGCTCATCAACTCATTACACATATCATTATACTATATCTCTACCTAAGGGTTCATGGATCATATAGTCGCATGCATATCACCATATATACAAGTAAAACTCATATTCAAAAACTCTCAATGCCAGAAATAATATATCTCAACCAACGTTCAACATCAATCTCATGATTCACAATATATATTACCAACCATATTTCACATCATAACTTAACTCATTCCTTTCCTACGAAAACGTTAGTATAATATAAATTGGGTCAGAGGTCTTTCCTTTTTCCTATATTACCCACTCTCTACATCTCTCAAGTGTAACCAGGTTAGACTGAAAGGGCCAGTGGCTTGGTTTGAGGGGGCCCCTAACTCATCCCAATCCTGGGGCTCTTAACAGTTACTAGCCTGGGGTTCATTTTATTGACTCTTCCTATGTTCTTTATTTTTCATTTGTTTTAGGCCTGAGAATCGTTTGCTCTGATACCACTTTGTAACACCCCCCTTTGTCTAAGAGCCTTTAGCAAGACATTCTCAAATAAACAGAGTTTTTACCATCTCGGAATGTCCGAGGTAGTGTATAACAAAGTAAAATAACCAAAGTACTTTAAATAAAACTGATAAAATTTAAACTTTTGATATACAACTACTACGCAACGAATAAAAGAAATACAACTGATGACATCTAAGTATGTCATCTAAATCTAAGTAGGTCCAAGCCATGCCTCTCTCCATGCCTAAGCTTCTAATCCATCTGTCTCTGACCTGCATAATCTACTCCCCAATCCGGATCATCGTAGGTGTACACGAATACACTGTCAACCTCGCGGTTGAGTAGGGTAACAAAATAATAACTAATGCAATAATAATGATATGCAAATGCCATGATATGCTCGAGCTCAATCTCAATTCTCAATTCTCAATCTCAAACCCGTAACACCCAGCCATACCGAACCTCCCGGCAGACTATAATCGGCCGTCGCCGAACACCAGCATAACAGCTGAGGTCACCAGGTCTAGTCCTGCAGAACTAGCCTGGGCCCGAAATATATCATCATCTCGATTCCGTAACCAATGCATATGCCATGCTTATGAATGCCAAATAATAGTAGTCATGCTTATGAATGCAACAGTAGTAATAATCCATCATAACCATATATCATTCTTATATCATTCATGCTCATCATCCATATCATCCACTCAGCATCCACTCATAACATATAATAGTAACAGTAGTATAGTGACAGTGTATCCTACCTGGAGTAGCAATCTGCAAATGGCAATCACCGTCTAGTAAAGTTCCTCCTCAAATTCAAATCCTATAAATATTACTTGCATCAAATTCTATTCACAAGCCAATTACTACCAATTAATTATAAGCTTACTAAAAATAGCACTTACTAAATATAGGACTTACTAAAAATAATACTTACTAAAATATAGCGTTCAATCATTGACCGACTGCGACTAATTAATTAAAACTTACTAAATATAGACTTGTCAAAATAGCTTATGGCCAATTAATCGAGTATTAGTAATTCAATGTCACAACAATATAGTGACGAATAACTACAACCATAACAATTAGACTAATTACCAAAACATGATTAATACTACTAATAATAATTATTAATAACTTTAATACTAATATCATCAAAGCATTAACATCAAAATATACATAAAATTGATAATAATATTAATAATAATGATAATGATACACCAATCATCACAAGACAACAATAATCAACAATTAAATCACGCAAAACAGCCCTTCACTCTCAGACCCCTCGATAACAAGTGCCCCTGACAGCCCCTAAACACGGCCCCATCAACCACCCTAGCCGTGCCTACACCACCACCACTCCACGGTGGCTGCCACCAATGCGCCATGATGCATCCATTGGCACCAACCACAACCCCTGACTCGTCCCCAACGACCCTCGATATCAGCCACAAACAGCCACCCACAAACGACCTGAAACCGAATCCCTGTACCTGTTTCGTTCCTACCTTGTACACACACCTCTAGACGCCAGCTATCATCACCCTAACCACCACCCATCACTTCCCTCAACTCTATGCACCATCCACGACACCCTGGTGGAAGGCACCAGGCTTCGACCCACACCATCCCTGTGAAACAGACACCACAAAACTGGTGCACGCAACCCCTTGTTCCCGTGATCTGCACTAACTCATTACCTACCCTATTATGGACTGCCACGGTGGTTTCTAGACCACCACACACTACCCCAGTACCACCCAGGCGACCTACTATCACCACGCCACCATGACTCACGAACCCACAACCAACCTTAAACCAGAAACGTGATTAAAACGCAAGATAATATAGAACATGTAAAACACGAATAACAGAGCAGTAACTTCGTGATTACCAACGATATTCATGACAATTATCGTGACAATTACAGTGGTCCTATGTTGATTTGAAGACGATGAACATGTTATGGACATTACAGAGTTTACATACAACCATTAAACATACAAAAAGATGGCCTGGAAGGGTACGAAAATCACTTACAAACTCGTGCTACATCATAAGCAAAACGAGGTTGATTTTTTGGCTGCTACTTCTGCGTGTTTCCCCTCCTTTGGTCTCCTTCAAATCACGGTGGTCTAAGGGTTTCTCGGTGTAGAAGAAGTAGGGTGGCAGTGCGGCCTCAAAGGTGATTAGGGTTTGTTTTGTATTACGTTGACGGAGGCAAATGGTGTATAGGTATTAGGGTTTGTTTTCTCTTTTTAATTTTTTTATTTGGTGAGGTAAAAACGATGGGCTGAACCATAACACAAGTCGATTGGTAAGATACTTAAGATTGGGTATTATACGGTTCTCATAGCCTACCCGAGCCCAAGCCCATCACGCTTCTCAAGGACTTACACCCCGATTCCGACTCATAACTTAAAAATTAACAATTACATATAAATAATTATATTACTTAATTTATATAATTAGTATTGGTAATTATCAATTAAATAAATTATAATATTATAAAATTATAGTACTTACTTAAAAATATATATATATAATTAGAATTTAAATATAATTCGACTTAAATAATAAAACAAGAATAACCGAGAATAAATATAAAATAGAAGATATACATAATTATAAATATATTATCAAAATTAAAGGAATACGGATGAAATGTCATTTTATGAAATAATTATCAAATATAAAATAATTATGAAATACGAAATAATCGTAGAAATACGGTTTATAAAATAATAACGGTTTACGTAAAATACTTTATAAACATTTCATCTGAAATACTTTTTAAGAAAAATGTTTGACTGCCGTTGACCGAGACTAAAATATGGGGTATTACAGTTTAATAGTCAGATAATCGTATGGACATTTCAAACACCAACATACTATGATCACATCACTCTAACCATTGCTCAACAAATACACCTCCAAACTCTTAAAATTTCAATTCAATCATCCAGATCGATCCACATTTCATATCACACATATCCTTCCAACGCACATCATTAATCATAACTCATAACTAGGTCACTATATAGTCTACCCCACTCTCAATTACTCACATTGGGTCCCGAGACAGAACCGAAAGGGCCCATGGTTTGGTGTGAGGGGGGCCCTAACTCATCCCGTTCCTTTTTGGGGCTCCTATCAGTTTCATCTCGGGGTTCATTTTATTTCACTCTTTCTACGTTCATTATTATTCATTTGGTTTAGGTCTGAGGATCGTTCACTCTGATACCACTTTGTAACACCCTCATTTATTCAGGGGCCTGGACTAGGACTCCCCAAATAATTAAAGGTATTACCATCTCGGAATACCGAGGTAGTAGATAACAAAGGGAAAGAACACAGTACTTTATTAAATATTAAAAGTCAAACCAACGTTCTTACAACTGTTTCTTTAACATAAGTTAAAAGTTCAAACAACTCATAAATGAATAACTATGGTGATCTAGACTCTAGTCTGGTCCGGATCCAGGCCCTCCCTTCCCTTTCAGCTCCTATAGTCCTGTCAATCTGCTCCCCAATAATTTGATTCATCACAGGTGATCATGAATACACAGGTTCAACCACGAGGTTGACTAGGAAAACATAGATAACACATAAATTATAATAGATCAGAACACTTCTCCGTCTTCATATCACAAGACCCAATATCACCCCACGCCATATCACAAGACCCAATATCACACCACACCATACCATATCAGAAGATCCAATATCTCCGCTCCATATCACAAGACCCAATATCTCCACTCCATATCACAAGTCCCAATATCACACCACTCCATATCACAAGACCCAATATTTCTCCTCCCTGCTTCATATAGTAATATTCAAGACAAAACAATAAAAACATCTCAACAACAATAATTATAAATAATAAACATCATATATTAATCTCATAATAACGAACAGTCTCATTTCACAACACAGTCATAATTCACAGTCGATACCCCTACCTCAATTTGCAGAACGACAACCGAACAGCTTCTAGAAATATTCCACCTCGAACTCAATTCCTATAAATAGTACTTAGTATCAAATTCTATTCATACAACCAAACACTACTAATTAATTACTTGATCATGTTCATAAACGACTTACTTATAACAAAATGTAAGTATACATATCAACATGTCCATATACCTATTAGTTACCATTAAGTACTTATACATATCGATTATCGTTACCCACAACAAGTTTACTATTTATAGACTTACTAAATTATAGCATACAATACTAATGCTCAACTATTGCCAACTTATTAACATACTCTCTAATCCAATACCAATATTAGTATAAATTATAACAACAACAACATAAATAATAACAACTATTGTTAACATATATAATAATATCAACATTCATAAAATATTAAAACCTATAATACAAGTAGTAATAATAATAATAATAATAATAATAATAATAATAATAATAATAATAATAATAATAATAATAATAATAATAATAATAATAATAATAATAATAATAATAATAATAATAATAATAACAATAATAATAATAATAATATTGATAGCAATAATAACAATTTTGGTGATCACAAGGTAACAAAACAACGACACAAACAACCCAACTAATATACTCAAGCCGTGAAACACATTCAGCCCTTTACAACCCCAACCATGACTGACCACCGCAACAAACACCACCCCCAACACGCCTGTCACCCCTGACTTCCCCACTGGACCCACCAGGCTCGCCTATGAGCCACGGTGGTCCCAGGGAGGAGGTCAGTGGTCGCCGATCATTACCACCACCACGTACCTGCAACAAACCCGGCAACACTACGCTACTCTGTTTCTTACGCGACTGACACCCACCACGAAACCTGCTGATAAAACCGACACGACAACCTACAACGATCGTGACAACCACCATTCCAATACCCTGACCACCATCTTTATAAAACTTCAACACCCATGACCAACGGACTCGGAAACAACCCGAACTAAACACACAAACAATGCGTGGTCTAGCTACTGTTTTTAAAACAAAACAAACCCGTCAATTGAACATGCTACACAATCGCCACCCTGGGTGGCCCTAGGTGGTCAACGACGCCTCAAATGGGGTCAAAACACGATGACTAAACAACATAGATGACGAATGTATCAAAATCAGACACTATCGTCATGGTTATATGCTTGCAATTACCGAAACAAAACGAAGAGAAAACAGGGAAAAACGAAAACTATGGTGAACATACCTCCTTGCCCTTGCCAACGACCAACCTTAGAACCCTTTTACCACCGTGACAAACCCTCCTTAGCAGACCCAGATGTTTTGGCAGAAAGTAGGTATGAAGGTGTTGTGTCGTTAGGTCGATATTAGGGTTAGGAACCGTGTTTTGTATGGATGGGGAGGGAGGCTGTTGCATTATGTTTGTGTAACTTATGTGATAAGTGACGAGATGGGCTGGTGGTGTTAGCACACAAATCGAGGCCCAGTTCTATTACTTAAACATGGTTTACGACTAAAACATAAATTCGACTCTTCACCAACCACATGTAAACTACAAAACACTTATTCGATAATTAGATTATTGAATACAAACATTCCACTAATCATCAACACGTTAATATAATTATTAACTATTAAAATAAAAATACGATAAGATACGATAAAAATCGGAGTATTACAGCGGTTGTGTGCTTTCGTACTTCAATTGTTCAATATTCCGTTACAAGATTTTAAGTATAACATCGTTCTTACTTGTTCAATTTGTGAACATAAAGAATTAAAAGATTTATCTTATTTACGTAAGATAGTTGAGTATTTTGCGATACTCGTTGTGATTTAAGTATTTCACGGTGCTTGAAGTTTGTTAAGTATTTCACGATACTTAGTTGAGTTACAACTAACGTCTAGTTATTGTACGAGTAGGGTTGATAGAATTGTAATCTGGCGAAAGGTACTAATTTTATTAATCGAGAATAATGGACATATGTTTTGATTTGTGAAACCGCACCACTTCAAAAATATCGTCTCTCTTTCTCTCGTTTATTGTTTTTGGTTATTAACTCGTTCATACCTCACACATATTACATCCATCGAAAAGAATCTAAAAAGTCGGTATACTCAATTCAACCCCCCTTCTTGAGTATATTCAGATCAATAGACTGTAATTGACAGTGAAGAAAGTGACGTCGAGGAACGAAACATTGACCATAGGTGTTTCTATGATATGACTTTTGACTACGCTGAAAAGAAAAACAGAACCACAAATATTTCTCAACCATCAACGCACAAAAGTCAAACGCCCAAATGGACTCCAAAGACTCATAAGAAAACGTCTAAAACCCAACATTATTATAAATATAAGAAAACTCGTGTACGACAAGTCTGGATTAAAAAGGAAGACATATTTATGATAACTAACTGCAAAGGACCCAACTATGCTTGGGTACCTAAAAACTGTCTTTGAACTAAATTGTGCAAGTCGCTGCTAAGGAGAATAATCTGTGGTATCTCGACAGTGGGGCATATGACAGGCGACGTAAACCTATTCTTATCTCTAAAACCTTTTGACGGAGGAAAAGTAACCTTCGGCGATAACAAAAAGGGAAAAGTCATAGGAGTCGGTAAGATTGGTATCTCTTTATCTAATGCCATAAGCGATGTATATCCGGTAAGTAGTCTGAAACATAATTTAATAAGTATATCTCAACTATGCGACAAAGGAAACAAGGTTGTGTTCCACGCAGATACGTGACGTATAATTATTGAAGGTACAAGTAAGGTAATCCTTGAAGGACATAGAAATAAAGATGTCTATATGATTGATTTAAATGTTGTACCTACTAACTCTCTCTTATGCATGAAAGATACCTTAGAAGATCAGTGTCTTTGGCACAAGAAATTTGGTCACATTAGTTCACCAATTCTAAGCAAACTCAAAAGATGGGACTTGGTCGAAGGACTCCCCAAGTTCAAATTCGATCAAGAAAGATGTGTGATACATGTGCTCGTTGCAAACACGTCAGATCACCCTTCAAGCCGAAAAGAATGGTGAGTACAAATCAAGCTCTTGAGTTAGTACACATGGATTTGTGTGGACCTATATATGAGGGTAAGAAGCAGAGCTGGTTCCAGGTATGTATTCGTTCTAGTTGATGATTACTCTAAATTTATTTGGCCAATTTTTCTACATTCTAAAGATGAAACTTTTGATGAATTCGCGAGTCTTATGAAACTTGTCCAGAACAAATATAAAACAAACCTAGTAACTATACGTACTGATCATGGAACATAATTTGATAATCATGCATTCATTGAGTTCTGTAAGACTAATGGGGTTGGACATAACTTCTCAGCACCTAGTTACCCACAACAAAATGAAGTTGTAGAACGTATGAACAGAACCCTAGAAGACATGGCTAGAACAATGCTTTTGTGTAGTGTTCTACCTCGAAACTTTCGGGCTGAGGCAATTAGTACTGCTTACTATATTCACAATCTTGCCATGATTAGACTTATCCTTAAAAAGACCCCTTATGAACTCCTACGTGGTCATAAATCTAATATATCTCATCTTAGATGTTTTGGAAGTAAATGCTTCGTTCATAATAATGGTAAAAATAGGTTAAACAAATTTGACCCTAGGAGTGATGAAGCAATCTTTATAGGATATTCCGATCATAGTAAAGCCTACAAAGTATTTAATAAGTGTACTTTATGATAGAAGAGAGTATTCATGTTATCTTTGATGAAGATAATGTCTTCGATAAGCCTCTACATGATAAAAATGAAAACCTATACGAACCGGAGTTTCGGTTGTCAAGGGAAGATCCTCCCGAGCGAAATGATGAAGCGGGGGAGATTCAAGGTACTCATGATGAACTCAACTTGGGAGTAAACGGTACGAGAGCTGAAACTATAGTTGATGATACTATAAATCACTCTCAAACCAATGACTAGGAACCCAGAGTTATAGCTAATTAAGGTATAACTTTGAATCAAAACCAAAGGGAAGAAGTCAGAGTTATACCTGACTCTACTATAACCCCGGGTTTGGATTCAGGGGGAACAAGCCAAAACTCCGAGCTAAATGAAGGCAATAATCAATCCAGAAATTAGAGATATAAGGATTCTCATCCTTTGGACAATGTCATAGAAAGCCTAACAAACGGAGTTCAGATTCGAAGAAGTTGAAACAACTTCTGCTCATTCTACTCCTTCCTCTCTACCATTGAACCTTCAAATATAAAGGAAGCACTCGCATAACAATATTGGATAGTTGTCATGCAAGAAGAACTCCAACAATTTGAAAGAAATAAAGTTCGGCACCTTGTTCCTAGGCCTAAGGACCGATCCGTCATTGGAACAATATTGGTGTTCAGAAATAAACTAGATGACACCGGAGTCATTGTACAAAACAAGGTCAGACTAGTTGCTCAAGGATACAACCAACAGGAAGGGATCGATTATGACGAAACCTCCGCTCATGTTGCTCGTCTTGAGGCAATTCACCTACTCATAGCTTTTGTCACTCATAAAGGAATGAAGTTATTTCAGATTGACATTAAGACTGCATTTCTAAATGGATATCTCCGAGAGGAAGCTTTTGTTGAACAACCTCCTGGATTTCCTGACACTAAGCTAAAGGACCATGTATTCAAATTGGATAAATCTCTCTATGGCCTGAAACAAGCACCCAGAGCATGGTACGACAGACTATCAAAATTTCTGTTGAGAGTGGATTCAAGAGAGGATCAGTGGATAAAACCCTATTTATTAAAAGCGAGAACTCAGATCTACTGGTCGTTCATATCTATGTTGACGATATTGTTTTTGGCTCAACCAATAAAAAGTTGTGCAAATACTTCTCCGGGTTGATGACTTCCGAATTCGAGATGAGTATGATGGGAGAACTAAAGTTCTTCCTCGGGCTTCAAATTCAACAAACGGACTATGGAATAAAAGTTCATCAACAAAAATATGTCAAAGAATTGCTAAAGAAATTCGGTATGGAAACCTCTTACCCAATGCCTACACCAATGGTCACAGATAAGAAGTTAACCAAAGATGAACGGTAAGTCTATAGATGAAACAACTTACAGAGGTATGATTGACTCACTTTTTTATCTTACTGCTAGTCGTCCAGATACTATGTTCAGTGTCTGCGTCTGCGTTAGATTTCAATCTGCACCAAAACAATCGCATATGACTGCGGTTAAAAGAATTCTAAGATACCTAATCGGAACATCAAAATTATATTTATGGTATCCCTTAGATTTCAACTTTAAGCTACTAGGGTATTCAGATGCGGATTATGCATGATGTTCTTTAGACAAAAAAGCACTTCTGGACTTGCCACTTTTGTTGGACCATGTATTATATCATGGGGATCCAAGAAGCAAAATTCTGTCGCTTTTTCAACTGCCGAAGCAGAATATATTGCAGCCGCACTGGTATTTTCTCAACTTTTATGGTTAAAACAACAGTTGCTTGACTATGGTGTCGATGTAGGTTGTGCTCCCATTTTATGCGATAACACGAGTACGATAATTATATCTAAGAACCCAGCTCAGCACTCGCGAACTAAACATATTGAAATTAGACATCACTCTCTACGAGACCAAGTTAAAAAGCAAAACATTAAATTGGAATTTTGTAGTACGGAATAACAATGGGCATATATCTTTACCAAACCATTGGCTAGAGAACGATTTGAGACTTTGCGGTTGGAAATTGGTTTAATCGGTGGCACCTAATCAATCTTAATAGATGATATAACCCAATGGCTGACTATGTTTAGACAAGATTGTATGACTGTGTTCGTATATTCCGCTTAGGGGTGTAACCGAGCCGATTTGAGTTCGAGCACAGGTGAGCTTGGAATCGGCTCAGAAGTTTGAGCTTGAGCTCGGAATCAGCTCGGAATTATCCGAGCTTAAAAAATCAAAGCTCTGAATCAGCTCAGATTAGGCTCGAGCTCAACTCGAGCTCTATTCGAGCTCGGTTAAATAGTTTTTTTATTTACTTTCTTGAACTTGTAAGTCAAAATAAAAATAAATATATTTTAATACAAATGCAAATATAAAATACTTATCATATATAAGAAATATATGATTATAAATGTTAAAATGACATTTTATTAGGATCAATAAAATTTACAAAATGACAAAATAAATATAAATAATAGATAAAACGAGCCTAACCGAACTTCCGATTTCGAGCTCTACTAAGCTCGGAATCAGCTCGGATTTGGTCCACCCCGACTCGAAATCGGCTCGGAATTAGTTTTGACCGATTTCGAGCCGAGCTTTGACCGAGCTGATTCCGAGGGCTCTACAAGCCGGCTCAAATCATTTACAGCCCTAATTCCGCTGCATGTTTTCGTGTGTATCCTATGATTATATACTCGAATTGTGACTATGTTATACAATGTTATTTACGTTTGTATACAACCATGATCTCAATCAAAATATTACAAAGTCTCACAAAATTCAGCCATACTTACTATAAACAACCAAACATTACATTACCATATTTACTTAACCAAAACCATAAAATCTTAACCAAAGATTTATTACCTAAACCTACCCTACTTCCACACTCCACCTTCACCACGTGTCACCCTACTAACCTACTCACATTTACGCACCTGTTAACCCCTATTCACCCCATCACCATCAACCGTCTTTCATACACTACAACGATACTTAAAACGGGCGACTTACTTTGGCGACTGAATTCAGTCGCTAAAACGACTTTGGCGACTGATTTCAGTTGCCAAAGTGTAGTCGCAGGCTTTAGTCGCCAAAAAAACTCGGGCGACTAATTTCAGTCGCCAAATTTGGCGACTGAACAAGTAGTCGCTAGAAGAAGGAATTGGCGACTGAAAATGTAATCGCCAATTTGTCGACCGAACACCAAGTATACGCCAAATTGGCGACTGAATGCAGTCGCCATTTTCTTTTTTCAATCGCCAATTGGCCTGACATTCCAGGGGTTTCCGTTTCAGCTGCTCTGTTTTGACGACTGCATTCAGTCGTCAGTTACGTCATTTCAGTCGCTAAATGACCTGGCCATTTTTCATGAAAAATCATTTTGGTCCTGCCAAATCCAATATCAATAAGTCTAACAACATCGTCTTAATAGACATAATACAACAAATTGTACAATTAAAAGCATAACAACATCGTCTTACACACTAGCTAACATTCTAATAAGCAACTACAATATAACTAGCATCCTAATAGGCTACTTTAATCTAATTAACTAACATCAATAAGGCTAACAACATCGTCTTATACAAATTTCATATAAACCCTAACCCCCAATTATCTAATTAACATCCTAATTGGCTACTACTACCTAATTAACCACAACCTAATAAGCTAAGACGGTCTTAATAACCTACTACAATCACTAAATGTACAAAACAAAACAAAAATCAAACTAAAAATTGAATTAAAAGAGCATAGAAACCTTGTTTTAATTGAATAAAGGGAAGAACAAGAGCAATGAACGGAATCCGATGATGGTGGTTGTGGCCTGGTGGTGGTGGTGGTGCAATTAGATGTTGATGGTGATGTTGTGTCGTCGTCGATTTTGTTGTGTTTTGTTATTTCAGAAATTGTGAATTGTGAAGGGAAAGAATTCGCGCTGCTGTCTCTATAAACAGAATTGGCGACTGACTTAACATATTTGGCGACTGACAATGGTAGTCTCCAAATTTGACGACTGAAATCAGTCGCCGAATGGGCTTCTCAGTCGCAAATTAGTGTCGGTGATTGGAAATTTGGGGGAAAATGGTAGTCGCCAAATTGGCGACTAATGTCTGTAGTCGCCAATTTGTGTCGCCCGTTTTTGTTTTTCTTGTAGTGATAATTCCAAAATCAAGAATAAAAAACTCCTTTTTTTTTTCAAGAAAAACCTCTCAAAATTACTCCTCATTTCCTCACTGAAACTATCACAAACATGCCTCCTTCAAATGCTACCCGGTCTAACCGTAAGAAACATAACTCTTCACCTTCACCATCATCTAACCCATCACCCTTTGTTTCACCAACTCCTACTCCAATGTCGGAAATGTCGAATGCGGACGGAAAAAGGCGAAAGCTAAATAAGGGCAAATCGACAGTAGAAGACGGTTCTCCTGATTCCACTTCGTCGGAGACAACCGCTCGTCCCTTATTTCGCTTTTACCCGACTTCTTGAAGCCACCAAAGAAGAGTTAGACAAAGTTCGAATGACGAAGCTAGAAGGTATGTTGGTTGAACGCTATTCCATACATGTGGGTCGCTTTTACCGACTTCTTGGGTAAATGGGTCAGTTTCTTTAAAGTTTTTCAAAGAATTTCTGAATTATGAAGGGTGGAATTACATTAGCAATTTCTCGGGTTGCGTGTTTCCAATCGAAGTAATTCAATTCTTTGCTTCTGTTAAAAAGAGTGATAGTGGTTTGAAGGATGTAGTGAACGGGACAGATGTGTATGTATCCTTAAGTGATATCTGTAAAGTGTTTAAGCTGGAAAATGAAGGGGTAGAACCCTACCCTGTAAAAGAATGGGGGAATGTTGCTAATGAACTGAAAATGGTAATGTAACATCCCAATATTTTGGGCTTGGAAGTTTAAAGATTTTAAGTTAAATTTCGAAAATAATTTATATTTCGTAATTTCGTAATTTCATTTAAATAACTAATTAATTTATGTGGACATATTTTTAAAAGAGTTTTAAATGAGATTTTATTTAATTTAGTAATTTATGTCTTAGCAATTTAATTTTTATGGTCCGGAAATATTTATGTCGTCTTAAGTTTATAGTGACCTTAAGTCGGTAAATCCAGCTTAGACCGTCTTAGAACCCGTCTCATGGGCCTAACTTGTAATTGGGTTCATTCCCTCATCTTTTTCCTCACAAAAACCCTCTCACAAACCCTAACCTCCTTCTTTTCTCCTCATTTTTTTCAGATTTGAGAATAGTGAAAACACCATTTTCATATCTCTTTCACCTTCGATCTTAAAACTCACATAAAACCTTCGTTACTTATCCGATTGAGACGATTTTCGCGCCTATTTCTTCCTCTCACCGTCCTCCATCTTTCTAGGTAAGTTTTATACCAAAATATTTCCGTCGTATAATCTGACCGCGCCCTTTTATGCACGTTTTTCGATGCTAAGTAAGTTTATTGCGTTTCTAGTTGCGGACTCGGACAAAGGAGTAGCTTTGAGTCGGAATCTTGTTGATTTGAGGAGCTTAAAGGTGACGATAATGAGAAACTCGGCCTTTTGTCTAATATTAGCACTTTACATGATTTTTAGTATGTTTAGTGACTAGAAACATGTTTAGGTTATGTGGATTGTCGTTGTGATGCTGTAAATTAGTTAGTATCATGTTAGGGTTTGATGTTTATATGTTTCTCACATGATTTATTTAGTATTGATAATGGGTATGTTGTTTATGTGGAAATAATGGATGTTTACAATTGTTGATATGAGGGATTATGGGTAATCTATGGTAATGATTTTATGATGCACCATGAGTGTTGGTATATGCTGTAATTTGTGATTTTAGTAGTGTATACAAAGTATAGAAGCAATCCCATGAAGTTTGATTGAGTTCTTGAATGTCGAATTTGCGTATTTCTGGGCAGAGGACTCCCAGCCGGTCTGAGGTCGGCGGCCGGTGGACCGGCTGAGAGCCCCATTTGGTATTTGTTGTTTGTCGATGTTGTTTTGCAAAATTTGGGGAAAAGGGTCCCCAGCCGGTGGACCGGCGGCCGGCCGACCGACTGGGAGACCTTTTTGTTGTTATTGTTGTTTTCGTAAGAAATTGGGAAAAGGGTTCCCAGCCGGTGGACCGGCAGCCGGCCGACCGGCTGGGAGTACCTCATAGTTGTTTTTGTTGGTTTTGAGCATGAGGCATTGGGACTCTCAGCCGGCCAACCGGCAGCCTGTGGCCGACCGGCTGAGAGCCCCTGATCGAATTGTTTTGTTCATATCTTATGCTTCGCATGCCGGATTTGATTGATTCTTTTTCCGTATGTTTAGTATGCTTGTTTGTAGTCCCAAGAAATTGGGCGGCGCTTATGTCGGGTTCGGTAATGGATTTGAGGATGAAAGACCCCCTGGCCGGGCAACCGGAAGGGAGACCGGTTCTCGCCTCAAATTAGTTCCCGAAGTCGGCTAAGTGTTACATGGATGTTGATGATGAAATATATACGAAATGATTGTCATTCGAGTTTGAGTTGTTGTACATCTTTGAGATGACATTTTGTGAATTGTGTAAACCTGCTGTGCGCTGCTATAGTACTCGAGTTCTCACTTGACTGCATTGTGTAGCTGGTTGGCCGTAGTGACTTGGTCTCACGGTCAGGTCTTAGATTGTCTGCCCGCCTTCGGCCATATCTCGTTCCTAGCTAGTTCAGGTCTTGGGGGTGCCTTGTGCACTTGTTGAATCGGGGATCGTGATTCGTTGCGCTCCGAGAGTCTGGCCAGGTTTAGACTAGGACAGTCATTTGATGTCGTCCTACCAGGGGGTTGTATAGTCTGAGATTGGGGATATCGTGGTATATAGATGAGTCGATTGTCGGCCTGCTCATAGTAGTAGGAGTCGAGTCACTTGGATGACCTATCTCCTATTGGTAGAGTCACTTGGATGACCTATTTGTTGTAGGAGTCGAGTCACTTGGTTGACCTATCTCTTGTTTGTAGAGACACTTGGTTGGCCTTTAGTTGTTAGAGTCGAGTCACTAGGCGACCTATCTCTTGTTGGTATAATTGGATGTTGAGCATGCTTTAGCTATATTTGTGAATGTATGATACTTGGTTATCTTAGTATTGTTCGTCCAAGGCATTGGACGACTCTTGGGCTAGTTTCGTAAATGGTTTGGATTGAAAGACCCCCCGGCCGGCCCACCGGAAGGGAAACCGGCTCTCCTTCCAAATAGTTTCCGAAGTTGGTTGAGAGCCTTGCATAAGTATTTGTATGTTGACTTGAGATTCGAGTATCGAGATTTGTATGCTTCACATGTTTTATATATGTTGGAGTATATTGTATGCTTATGTGTTATGTGTTATTGACAATAGGTGGCTAGGAGCACTCTAGTCACTCCCCACTGACTGTGGCGCACATGTTGTATGTGTGTAGGTACATGAGGCTGTTTTGCAGGGGGTTACGTTGAGGCTAGCGAGCGATGATCCTTCATCGTTGACTTTTACCTATTCGTTAGCTAGACCTTAGACTTACGTTTCAGTATTTTGTGCCTGTAGGGATATGCTATCCCGGGCTGTTTTGTATCGCACTTATATACTTATTTATGTTTCTCTTCTTCCGCATGTTTTATATTGTTAAGACACCTCGCATGTTTTATTTATCTCATCAAAAGTTTCAATTCCGCTGCATTTTTGGCATGTTTTGTATGTTTACTTTTACGCTTTCGCGAGGGGTTTTACAGGTAATCAAGTCCTATTTTGATTCCGCTGCTACTGAGACTAGCTCAATGTTAACCGTGTCTTTCTCTCCAAAAATTAAGTTTTTCTCGAATTTTCTTTGGAATACAATAATGTCGCGTCGGGGAGGACGAGACAAATTATCATGCTATGAAGCCATTGTGCTTTATCATTGGCTAGAAGGTCACAAAATTAATCTTGTATTTCTTATTTGTACCAAGATCTTGCTTGTATCATCGGTAATTGTGAAAGAAAAATTGTGTCTACAATCGATATACCCTATGGGATGAGGATATCGGAGTTATTGCTGAAAAAGGGTGTGGTTAGTTATTCCAGTTATGGTGTTGTCCCTCGGGACATGATGAATGAAAAGTTAATGAAGTTAATGGGTGTTTGTGGTGATGGTTCTAATTTGGCGTTCTGTCGTGGTGGTTTAGGGGAACCCAAATCAAACATCTCTGGATCTTTTGAGGGGTTGGAAGCTAAGCTTGACAAGGTGATTGCATCCTTTTCTAATGTTCGAGATGGTGGTAAGGATGATGGGACTGGAGACAGTGATATTGTCGGGTGGATGAAACGGGTGGATGACAAGATGTCATCGACGGAAACGGGGTTGCGCACGGCTAGTGATGAGATCTTCATGGTAAATGATCGATTGCAATTTCTGACAACTCAAGGTGGATCTCTAGTGCGTAATGGATGCAAATGAAGGAGGACAGTGCTATGTGTGGGGAATATAACATGTATTCGCCCTAAACTTGAAGGATTATAACGAATATACAATTGTGATTTATGGTCATAAGATAATTAAAAGCATGAAAAAGAATACAACCTTTGGTCCTTGTGCTAAAGGCCTAAGAACAGGAATTAAAGCAAATTCTCTCCTATAACTTGCACCCAAGACTTGATTGAGACGATGCCGCGTGTGCTCCAATTGCCTTGCAATATGGGGAGAGCTTTTGTAAGTTTTGATGTGAGATCTGAGTTTTGGGAGAAGAATGCTCTCAAAACCCTAATGATCAGAATTATGATTTAACAGTGATTGACAAAAGGAGAATAACTCTCCTTTTGTAACCTCATGGGTCGGTCGAATGGGTATATGGGTAAGGGTGGGCTTTTTCCACTCTTACCTTATTCCTTTGCGTGATTCGACCCGTTTTGCTAAATATTATTTGCGGGATTTTTAATTATAAATCGCACACATGTCATCAGATATTAATGCCGTCGATTTATTAATAATGGTCTGATAAAATTGCGATATTGTATAATTACCCAAATTAATATAACTGTTTATATTAATTCGCGAATACAATAATTAAATATAACCGTTTATATTTAATTTACGAATTAATCATGTAATCCGTATTAGCTAAAATTATTTAATCCGTATTAAATAATAATCTCAACATCCTATTGACTAATTTAATAGTCAATACCTCTGACTAACTGTTTAGTCGTATCCGGCATAAATGTGACTGTATTTTCATACCTTCACATCTCTCAAACGTGTCCTATAGGTGTGACGTATAGGGACCAGTTGATCACCGCCATCCGTATGACAATAACGTCAAACTTATCTAGCAAGCCAACCGTTATTGATAAACGTGGATCAACTGATAATAATACTGAAGTATTCCCTTGTGATCCTTTTAAGAGATTTAGTAAGTCATTGTACTAACTGTCAAGGACACCAGCCCCAACAATCTCCCACTTGTCCGTACAAGGGTATGTGCAATGACGTTATCACACTACATATGGAGGACACAAGGCTCCAACAAACTCCCACTTGTCCGTACAAGTGTAGGTGCGATAACCGATTCTCATATCCTTTTAAAATTTCTCCCACTCAATGTAAGACAATTTGCAAATCCGCATTCGCAAAGGTCGTATCTCACAAGCGATCTGTATCAAGAGTGGTTTCCCCGACTAGAGAGTTACTTAACTGATAAAACGAATCTGTATTCGAGCATGGCCATGCATGTCAGTTACTATTCCTCGAGTGGCCCTGAGAAATGATAAAATCCTGATAAGGGTTTGGATATTTCCCTCAACTCGATTCCTGCCGATGTAAGCGCAGCATGAAATAACCCAGAAAAAATCCTCTTGGCCCCTGTTACGGAAGACCGTGGGAAAGAAGCCAAAGTTACCCAAAATCTGCCTTAATCTCAAGTGATAGTTGAAAGTCAAAAGACTCGACTCTAAGGAACACTATGGAGGTCCTATCCACGACCTGGCACCCAATGTTATAAAACATTTAGGACTTCATAACGTTGTCACGGGGTGTCCTACGAGATATCCGTATAACTCGCCTTTGTGATTGGTCAATCAACTGTTTGACTTATGGCTCGTTGAACCCACCATCAACCAACGTCACAAAATGATTACCTGAGTTATCAGCTCAATGGGTGTAATCAAGGACTAAAACGATGTAATGTTATTCAGTTCACTTTGCGGTGTTCAAATTGGCGTACAATTCCACATGAAAAACAAAACATTATATATCATAACAATGAGGTTGAATAGAGTACACGAGAAAATGAATTATTACATGAATTCATAAAAGAGTACTACAACTTAGGAACACATCTGATTTCCATGGAATTAATGTGCCCTTCATGCTTATCACGTGGTAATGCTTTTGTGAGAGGATCAGCTATGTTGTCATCCGTAGCGATCTTATCAACAAATATCTCCTTTTGCTCCACGTAATCTCTGATTAGATGAGCTTTCCGTTGTACATGTCTAGCCTTGTTGCTAGACTTATGCTCCTTAGCTTGGAATATGACACCTTTATTGTCACAATAAACGGTGATTGGGTCATTCGAACTAGGCACTACGGATAGTCCTTGTAAGAATTGACGCATCCATATTGCTTCCTTAGCAGCTTCCGAGGCGGCATAGTACTCGGACTCAGTGGTAGAATCTGCTGTAACACTCTGTTTAGAACTTTTCCAGCTGACAGCAGCGCCATTTAGAGTAAAAACGAATCCAGACTGAGATTTCGAGTCGTCTCGATCCGTTTGGAAGATAGCATCTGCGTAACCCGTGGCGCAGAGCGTCGAGTCGCCTCCGTAAGTCAATCCCCAATCTTTAGTCCTCCGTAGGTACTTAAGAATGTTTTTTCACGGCCATCCAGTGTTGTTCACCTGGATGAGCTTGGAATCGACTTGTCATACTCAATGCATATTCAACGTCTGGACGTGTGCATATCATGGCATACATGATCGATCCTATAGCCGAAGCATAAGGAATCCGACTCATGCGCTCTTTCTCTTCCAATGTCTTAGGTTCTTGAGTCTTGCTCAAGTGAAGCCCAGTAGTCATAGGAAGGAACCCTCTCTTGGAGTTCGTCATGCTGAATCTCTCTAGAATCTTATCTATGTAAGACTCCTGAATGAGAGACAACATCCGTCGTGATCTATCCCTGTAGATACGGATGCCCAAAATTCTTTGTGCCTCTCCTAGATCTTTCATCTGGAAATGGTTTTTCAACCATGCTTTAACCGAAGAAAGGAGAGGTATGTCATTCCCAATCAAGAGTATGTCATCGACATACAGTACTAGGAAGACAATCTTGCTCCCACTCGACTTGATATAGAGACATGGTTCCTCGACTGATCGAATGAAACCATTCTCTTTTATCACTTGGTCGAAGCGATGATTCCAACTACGTGATGCTTGCTTAAGTCCATAGATGGAACGCTTAAGCTTGCAAACTTTCTTAGGATTTTCTGGATCAATAAAACCCTCGGGTTGTACCATGTACAACTCTTCCTCCAAATAACCGTTTAAGAAGGCGGTTTTAACGTCCATTTGCCAGATTTCATAATCATGAAATGCGGCGATCGCTAAGATAATCCGAATGGAACGTAGCATGTCTACGGGTGCAAAGATCTCATCGTAGTGCAAGCCTGGCACTTGGGTGAAACCTTTAGAAACTAGTCTTGCCTTGTGGATATCTTGTTGTCTTTCCACGGCATGCTTTATCTTGTAAAGTCATTTGCATTGAAGGGGACGTACCTGTGCAGGTAGGTCCACAAGATCCCACACGTTGTTCTCATACATGGAGTCCATCTCGGATTGCATGGCTTCTAGCCATAGCTTTCAGTCAGAACTAGTCATGGCACCTTTATAGGTTGAGGGTTCATTACCCTCTAGGATTAAGACGTCATCTATGTCATGTTCCTCGACCATACAAATGTATCTGTCTGGAGGAATAAAGACTCTTCCCGACCTCCTAGGTTCCTCAGGAATATCTACCGCAGCCGAGGTTGAAGGAACTGTTTCCTCCAATGGTTGCTCGGTAGTTGGTTCTTGAATCTCCGATAAATCGAAGGTTCTATTACTCGACTTGTTCTCGATAAATTCTTTCTCTAAGAACGTCGCACTAGCCGCAACAAAAACACGTTGTTCGGTTGGCGAGTAGAAGTAATGACCAAAAGTTCCCTTTGGATAGCCTATAAAGTATGTCTTGACCGATCGCGGGCCGAGCTTATCCTCGTGTCTCCACTTGACATAAGCCTCGCAGCTCCAAACCCGAATAAAGGACAAGTTAGGGATCGTTCCCTTCCATAATTCGTTTGTAGTCTTGTCAACAGCTTTAGACGGACTTCGGTTAAGTATTAGAGCGGCTGACAAAAGAGCATAGCCCCATAATGATTCAGGCACAACGGTGTGACTCATCATGGATCGAACCATATCAAGTAGAGTTTGATTTCTCCGTTCGGACACACCATTTAATTGTGGTGTTCCAGGTGGAGTTAACTGTAGAACGATACCACAGTCTTTAAGGTATTGATCAAACTCATGTGAAAGATACTCACCACCACGATCAGAACGTAGTGCTTTAATCTTTCTTCCAAGTTGGTTCTGTACCCGATTTTGGTATTCTTTGAACTTGTCAAAGGATTCACTTTTATGTTTCATTAAGTAGACATAGCCATATCTACTCAAATCATCCGTGAAAGTGATGAAATACCTATAGCCTTCTCGTGCGTTGATCGACATAGGGCCACATACATCCGTATGTATGAGTCCTAATAGGTCGGCAGCGCGCATTCCAACACCTTTGAAGGAAATACGAGTCATCTTACCGATGAGACATGATTCACACGTGCCATATGATTCGAAATCAAAGGCCGAGATAGCTCCATTCTGTATGAGATGTTTTACGCGATTCTCATTTATGTGTCCCATACGGCAATGCCATAGATAAGTTTGATCTTTGTCACCAACCTTTAATCTCTTGTTAATCACATGTAATATTTCGGTGGTTTGATCTAAAACATAAATTCCATTCATGGAAACTGCCTTGCCATAAATCATATTGTGTAATGAGAAAATGCAACTGTTATTTTCTATTACATATGAAAAACCAAGTCTGTCAAGTGCAGAAACTGAAATAATGTTTTTGGACAAACTAGGAACATAATAACAGTTATATAAAGATAACTCGAATCCACTTGGAAGCTGGATTACGTATGTTCCCCTCGAGACTGCAGCAACACGTGCTCCATTCCCGACACGCAGGTCAACCTTACCCTTGATGAGGGGTTCTTGGTTTCGGAGGCCCTGCACATGATTACATAGATGAGAACCACAACCAGTATCTAGTACCCAAGTTCCGTAACTTTCATGGTTAATCTCAATCATGTGAATAAAAGAAGAAGAAGAAGACATACCAACAGGAATAACGCGGCCTACCTTAATGTCCTCACGATACACGGGGCATGTGCGCCTCCAATGCCCAGTCTTGTTGCAATGGTGGCATTTCATGCTTGTATCCTTGCTTTTTGTCTTGCCCTGTGAGTTGCTCGACTCACCTGGCCCACTCTTAGTAAATCTTGGTTTCTTGAACCTGGGCTTACCTACCGCTAGGTCGCCCTGAGCTTTAGCTTTCCCCTTACCCTTACCCTTTGTGGAGATCATGAGAACATCCTGCTTCACGCTCCCACTTAATTTCAGATCCTTCTTAGTCTGTACGAGAAGGGAGTGGAGCTCATGAGGAGTCTTCTTCATGTCGTTCATGTAATAGTTGGCCCTAAAGAGGGCGAACCCATCATGAAGTGAATGAAGCATTCGATCAACGATTATGTTCTCACTGATCTTGCAGTTTAGGGCCTCTAGTTTCTCGATATTTTCAATCATGTTGAGAATATGTGGGCTAACAGCTTGGCCCTTCTGGAGTTTCGCCTCAAAGAAGCGACAGGTATGCTCATAAGAAACGATTCTCGGAGCTTTCGAGAATTCGTTAGTGAGCGTGGTGAAAATCTTGTTTGCACCATGGGTTATGAAGCGTCTTTGAAAATTGGATTCCATTGCATAGATGAGTACGTTCTTTATCGCACCCGCTTCCATGACGAAGTCGCTATGAGCACGAACTTCGTTAGCTCTAGCTCCAGTTCCTGGGTGTGCCGGAATGGGCTCAGTTAAGTACTTGAGCTTCCCGTAAGCAATGGCAGCATTCCGTAGTACTGATTCATGGAGTCCATGAAGGCTTTTAGCCAGGATTCACGTGCTAGCTTGGCACTTGGCATTGAGTCTTCACCAGCCATTAGATATACAACAGTTTAAATGAACGTGTTCTAAACTGAAAAAGAAAATAAAAACAAAACCATATAAGCAACTCATTGTTGTGATTTAAGTCTATTTTAAATTGTATTTAAACTCGTAGACTCAAGCATTTATATAATTGTTCTCCCTCAAGAATTATATAAACGATCCCAAGACTCAATTTCCGTATATTGATAAGCCCACAGCTTGGCTAATTCCACCGTTGGAACTCTTGGTCGATAGATTTCCGTAAATCCTATCTATTAGTCCATCACAGTCGCTAGATAGTATCGAGTGACCACGATGTTGAGATAAAATAAAACATATGTTCCCACTTACCCGACGTAGAAGGGGTCATATTATGCCTACCGACGAAGAAGGGATTCATGGGAGTCTGATTTATAAAGACTAGTCTCAATTTTTGGTTATACGAGGAAGACCCCATCAACTTATATTTATCCATTTTAAGTGAACTAATATCTAGCATTTGCGTGAATGAAAGAAATAAAGTGATGGCTTTGCAATTGACATGTGACATCTGTATTGTCACATAAAACTAACGCGTAACCTCTACATGAGTCAGTTTTCAGGCATGTTATAGGTGGTTTGGTTTTAGGCGGAATATGATGCAAGCTATTATCGATGAAAGCATAAAATAAATGCGATAAACGTAACTAAAAGTCCTTGTGTGGCCTATCCTAGCAAAATAAACATAAAAACAACTTTGGAATCCACCGTTGGACCCTAGAAGCTTGTCTTGATGTTCCATCTTGGTCTTTGCAGCGGGAGTGAACATCCGATCTCCGTCTTTGGTCACTACAACAAAATGACACTTGCGCCACGATTTATGTCACGGGAATTCATAATTCGTGACCTAAAATTGCTTAGTCACGGGAAAAAAAGTCCCCTTCCTTCAAAATTAATTGGTAAAAAAATTTATGTCACGGGAAAATATATCCGTGACAAATAATTGTTTTTAGTCACGAATTAAGCCATGACCGTGGCTAACAAATGCATTTAGTCACGCATCAAGTCACGAACGTGGCTAATAATTATTTTTAGCCACAATGTCGTGGCTAATTATGATTTATTGTCACATGTAAGTTAACCGTGACTAATTAGTGTGTTTAGCCACACTGAATTCTTAACGTGGCTAATTATGATTTATTGTCACAGCTAAATTATCCGTGACTATATTGCTCTTAGCCACACACTGAATTCTTACCGTGTCTAATTGTGATTTATTGTCACAAGTAAATTACCCGTGACTAATTATTGCTCTTAGCTACGCACTGGATTTTTACCGTGACTAATATTTTTGATTTGATAACAAATAATAGTACAAAATTATTAGTGCAACATGGTGTGTACTGTGACATCAAGATAATTGCGCCGTATTATTGCGAGATGTGAACAATATTCTTACTTAATGTTCTTCACTATTGACGTAAATGATCTTATTATGATTATTCTTATTATTCGATTTAGTATGTCACAAGTAAGAATTTGTGCAATTTATTATGATTATTCTTATTAATACTACTGACTTGAAAATGAATATGATTATATGAATAAATGATAGTTGTTTAACAATTTATTTTGCTTTATTTTCGTTGAATGCAACTTTACTTTAAGTATACGTTTAATTATGTAATGACAATTTTGTAATTTCAAAGCTACTTACCAGTTACTCAATTTATAAAATTGCGCAACAAGCCCGACAAAAAACACTACAACAAATTGACACTTGCGCCACGATTTATGCCACGAGAATTTATAATTCGTGGCTAAATTTTGTTTAGCCACGGAAAAATTTTATTCAATATTTTAGAAAAACTTTATGCCATGGGAAAATTTTTCCCGTGGCAAAAAGTCAATTGCGCCACAATTTAGGTTACAGTCATGGCTAATAATTATTTTTGCCATGAACAATGTCACACCCATGGCAAATATATATTTATAATTCTTTTTTTGTTAAATTTATAATATTGAATAACTTTATTTAGAGACCGCATCACATTTAAAGAGAAAGTATGTTCAATTAAATAATTAACTTATTAACACCTATCATTGAGAAGTCTGAAACTAATATATTGTTAAATAAGCTTTTCATTAGAAAATTGATTTACTACTTTATTTGTAAAATATTTCTACAAGAACTTGAATTCGAGATGTTAAATTGGAAAAAAATTGGGAAGTTTTTAAGGAGAAAAAAAAAACACAATTAGATTTAAAATATGATTAAATAAAAAAAAGTAGTCTAAAAAATTAAATTGAAAATGATTTCCAACAAATCATTGAATAAAATGGAAAAAAACATATTGATAAAATAACCGATATAAAAAAATCACTATAGAAAAATATTTTAATTATTGAAAATGAGCGTATCACACCGAAAAGTAAAATGGAAATTAAAATAATAAATTTACATGTGTTAGTAACGGAAATTTTGTTGACAAAAAGAAATATCAAGAATAATGAAAAGAAATCAATTTAGAGAAAACAAAAATTTATACGATATTTTCTGTGTTTTTTTGGCAAAAACTGATATTTTTCGAGTTAATAATGTCTTGGTCATTTATTTTAGTAATAAAACTCGGTCATTGATACCTATATGTAATCATTATTCAAAAGTGAACATTACTTAGTAAAAAGTGATTAAACTTTTTGTTACAAATACGACGATCTTACAAATAGTATTTGTGTGGAAAAATATATGAAAAAATGGATAAAAGAAAAATAAAATAAAATTGCCGAAAAATGAAAAAAAATTAAAATAAAATGTATTAGGGAAAAAAATATAAGGAAAATGTGATTAAATAGTTTGGAGAAAATGGTTTTGTTGACTCGGGAAAAAAATGACCCGAGCATCATTAGTCGTGAGGTCAACATTGAAAACTCGAGTAATTTGAGAAAAATAATATTTTTTTCGCAAAAATATGTAAATCATTTAATATTTATTCGCAAAAATAATAGTGAAGGTAATTTAGGAAAAAAGAAATATAATTTAAAAAGGTTTCAAAGTGTTAACTATATCAACAAGCTTAAGTTTCATTTTCGGTAGCTCATCATAAGAACTCCACTGTTAAGTGTGCTCAGGTGAGAGTAGTCTTGGGATGAGTGACCTCATGGGGAGGATATATGATTCGCAAAAGTGAATGACTTGTGATTGTAAGTAACGAGTTGAGATAACTAACCAAGCAAGGATTAAAACTTGACAAAATCCCATATGTAACCAAATGTGTTTGATAGTGTGGTGGTCGCTCACCTCATCCCTTAACCTTGAGGTCAGGGGTTCGACTCCTACCCATGGGAATTAAGCAAATCTTTGGCAAGCAGTTTACCTCTTCGTGAGAGAGCCCGCGGGGAGGGGATTATACACCGTTGTGGACACCCCGGTTTAGACCGAAAAGAAAAGATTCCATAAATGAAAATATTTTCATTATACGTAAAAAATAATATATTACATTTTGTTTATTTATTTTTTATTTTTTTGTTTGTCACGGGAATAATTTTGGTCACGAGAATTAATTTTTGGTCACGGGAATTATTAGCCACGTGAGAATCTGTGACTAAAAATATAATTTTAGCCACGTTAATGTTTTTCCCGTGACTATCTGTTAGCCACGACCACTTGGGTCACGGAAGGTATTTCCGTGACAAAGAGCTTTAGCCACGGGAAATTAGTACTTGCGCCACGAATTTAGTCGTGGCCCAAGTGCTTAATTGTAGTAGTGGGTCTTCACAAAATTACTAATTTAAATTACAAATATAACCGTATTTACATTCTAATTTAAAAACGAAAGTAATTACATGGCAAAAACCCAAAACGGAGATACTAGATCTCAAAATTACAAACAAGATTGTGTTCCATCATTACGGTAACACAATCTACTAAGGCCACACTAAGTTACAACCGTTTGCAAAACTAAATACGTTATAGAAAGCATTCAAAAGGCATTCAACAAGACGATAAATAAAATGCATCAACTAAAATTAAAATTCATTCATGACATGATACTGTTATTATGATTAACAAATTTTACCAAACCACCTTTACGGGATTAAAATTATGTGATTATACCGTTTTAACCACTTTAATTTTAATAAGTTTATAATCCATTATCTTAAACCGTTTAAAAATAATATGTATCATGCGAGAGTGAACCGTTTCCCAAAAATAATATACTATTTCCGTATACAGTATATTACTTAAGGCCATGGGAAAATAAAAACAAGTTATTTTTGGGAAAAACAAAACGTCTGTTACAGGGACGAGGTCGACCGACCTCAACACGGGGTCGAACGACCTTCTGACAGTAAAAAAAACTTCCTGTAACAGCAGTACGGTCGACCGACCTATTATCAACCAGGTCGACCGACCACAAAACAAGAAAACGAGTTTCTGAAAACGAAAAATTGCTGCACTTTCAATCAAAACAAGTTTTTACCTTTGATTCAAAACGTGTAAGTCAATTTAAACAACAACTAGGGTTCACATATTGCCAAGAATATCGATTAATTAACAATATGTAAACAAGAATCGAAAACAAGATCGATTACTCACAAAAGAAAACTGTCGAAACAGAAAATACTCGCAGGAGCCGGTCGACCGACCACAACAGGAGGTCGATCGACCCACACGGCGACAGAAAACAATTTTCAAAAATTTTAATTAAAACTTATGAAAAACACAAAAGTAAAAAATTCGTGGCCTTGGCTCTGATACCACTTGTGGGGAATATAACATGTATTCGCCCTAAACTTGAAGGATTATAACGAAATATACAATTGTGATATATGGTTATAACATAATTAAAAGCATGAAAAAAAATACAACCTTTGGTCTTTGTGCTAAAGGCCTAAGAACAGGAATTAAAGCAAATTCCCTCCTATAACTTGCACCCAAGACTTGATTGAGACGATGCCGCGTGTGCTCCAATTGCCTTGCAATATGGGGAGAGCTTTTATAAGTTTTGATGTGAATCTGAGTTTTGGGAGAAGAATGCTCTCAAAACCCTAATTACCAGACTTATGATTTAACAGTGTGTGACAAAAGGAGAATAACTCTCCTTTTGTAACCTCATGGGTCGGCCGAATGGGTATATGGGTAAGGGTGGGCTTTTTCCACTCTTACCTTATTCCTTTGCGTGATTCGACCCGTTTTGCTAAATATTATTTGCGGTATTTTTAATTATAAATCGCACACATGTCATCAGATATTAATGCAGTCGATGTATTAATAATGGTCTGATAAAATTGCGATATTGTATAATTACCCAAATTAATATAACTGTTTATATTAATACGCGAATACAATAATTAAATATAACCGTTTATATTTAATTTACGAATTAATCATGTAATCCGTATTAGCTAAAATTATTTAATCCGTATTAAATAATAATCTCAACATCTTATTGACTAATTTAATAGTCAATACCTCTGACTAACTGTTTAGTCGTATCCGGCATAAATGTGACTGTATTTTGATACCTTCACATCTCTCAAACGTGTCCTATAGGTGTAACGTATAGGGACCAGTTGATCACCGCCATCCGTATGACAATAACGTCAAACTTATCTAGCAAGCCAACCGTTATTGATAAACGTGGATCAACTGATAATAATACTGAAGTATGCCCTTGTGATCCTTTTAAGAGATTTAGTAAGTCATTGTACTAACTGTCAAGGACACCAGCCCCAACACTATGACCTTGGAAGCAGTCAAGGCTCTCTCCATGAAGGTGTTTAACTTTGAGCAATGCTTGACTACTCAAGCTAATCATGTTAGGCAGTGCTTCGACAGGCTCTCAACATTGGAGTTCCGCACCCGTCCCAAATACACTAACCCCCACATCATCAAACACCCACCTAGTTCCTCTTTCCATCGTTAAGCTTTTATCATTAACCCCCTTCCTTCTAAAACAATGCTCTCTTTTGTCGTGGCCGGTTTTGGACTACCCTTTTTAAACAATGCTACCTTTTGTAATTCGGGCCCATAGACCAAAACAATATCTCCTTCTTGCGGTTGTATAACTTTCAACAATCGTACGTGCTTGTGTAATATTTGTTTCGTTCACTACAAGAAAATACGTGATTTGCGACGGAATTTTTGCGACGGACGGGAAATCCGTCACAAATAAAGGCTTGCGACGGAACTTGCGACGGATCCAAAATTTCCCAACGCGCGAACTGAAAGTCAAATGGCGGGAAGGTTTGCGACGAAAAATCCGTCGCAAATATTGACTCTTGCGACGAAAATTCCGTCGCAAACCCTTGACCAACCTTGACCAAAATCTTGTCAAGGGTCAAAGTTAGTCAGAGCTTGCGACAGAAAATCCGTCGCAAATATTAACTCTTGCGACAGAAATTCCGTCGCAAACCCTTGACTAAGATTTGACTTATTCAAATTTGCGACGGAATTTCCGTCGCAAAAGTCCGTCGCAAATGCTTTATATACTAACCCGCGTCTCTTTTCCCCCAAATCAATTTACCTAAAATCAATTTTTGTCCCCAAATTACAAAATCGTCTTCGTCTCCGTCTCCTTCCTTCCCACCGCCGCCTGCCACCACCGCCAGTCACCGCTGCCACCGCCGGAGCTCATTCTCTATCTTTCTTCCTTTCCCTTCCTCTCCTTCTCCTTCTCCTTCTCCTTCCTTCTTCCGTCACACCACCGCCGCCGCTCACGCCCGCCACCACCGCCGGCCGCCCCCACCACCGCTTGTCTCCCATTCCTCCTTCTTTTTCCTCTTCTTTCTCCATATGTATGTATCCTAACTCGCCTTAATTATATTCCGTCACAAATTAGCTATGTTTAATTCCGTCGCAAATGCTTAATTATTGTTGTTTATTGTTGTTAACAATTGTTAGTTTACTTTAATTAGTTAATGTTGATTTGTTTAGTTTAGTTAGTATTGTTGGATAATTAGTCTTATTAGGTTAGTAGGTAATTCCGTCGCAAATTGTGCCCAATTGAATTGATAACTATTGAGTGAGATAATTTCTGATATAAAATATGCCGTGATGTTGATTGTTAGTGTGTTGATTTGTTTAGTATATTTTTGAATAATACATGTTCAATAATTACACATTAGGTGTAATTGTTGAATAGTCCCCGTTTTGGGACTGTCTTTGAATCTTTCATGTCATTCTATATAATGTATTTGGAGAACAATAGGGAAGTGTTGCCCAATATTTGTCTCATTACAATCTAGAAAGTATACGAGTGTTTACTAATGGTATGAACGATTCAAAGATGGGTTTAGGTTGGAGAGATAAAGACCCCAGACCAATATATCAAAGTGTTTTTTTTCAGGTTGGTGTGTTGGTGTGTTGGTGTGTTGGTGTGTTGGTGTGTTGGTGTTTTGGTGTTGGTGTTGTAGTTGTTAGTTGTTAGTTGTTGTTGTTAATTAGTTGTTAATTAGTTAGTTGTTGTTGTTAATTAGTTGTAGTTGTTAGTTGTTTTAATTAGTTGTTAGTTGTTGTTGTTATTTAGTTGTTGTTGTTAGTTGTTGTTGTTATTTAGTTGTTGTTGTTGTTGTTAGTTGTTAGTTGTTGTTGTTAATTAGTTGTTGTTATTGTTTGTAAAAATATGTAGATTTATTATGAAGAGATTAGAAAGAAAATGGATGTATGAAATGTTGGATTCTAGGAAACAATTGAGGCAGTAATTCGTAATCGGTGTTAATGAATTCATTGACTATGTTAAGCAAGGCCTTAGGTACTCATAGAATGGGTCGTAGAAACACCCTCCAAATTGTGGATGAAATGGTAATTTTATAGTTTTTACTTCACTTTTTCTCGATTTGAGTAATTTTTTAACAATTGTCTGTCATTTGATTTGAGTGCTTTTTTAACGAGTGTTTACGATTTAAATTGTAGGCTGGACAAGATCAGAGAGATGTATCATCCGCCTTGGTTTTGCTCGAGAAGACCAAGAAACATGCCAAAAAGGGATGGGTGTCGACGAAATCGAAAGAATTCTTTGTAAGTTACCACAAACTTTTCTATATTTTTTAGTCAATTGTTTTAGTAATTAATTAACGTAGATGACACTAATCAAACTTTGTTTTTGTTTTGTAGGGAAAGGTTTTTTCAAGGAAGAGTCGTCTGATAAGTGAAGGGGTACCGGAGGAGCACATCGACGATAACAAGCTCTACTTTGAAGAACATGGCGACTATAACAAGAAAAGGCTAATATTTGTATGAGAAATGCAGCACCAGTTCTTTACGAACGTCGCCGTCACTCAAGTGTTGGGAATCCTTCATACACCCCAGGTTAGTATTTTGTAGTATATTGAAAATTAGACTAACCAATGATTTTACCGTTTACTGAATGAATATAATACCATGTTTATAGATAAGACTCTTAACCAAATTTGACTATTAACCCCAGGTATCGTCGGCAGAGTACTTGAAGAGAATGCTCAGCTAAAGGAACGTGAACTCGAGTAATCTCAAAGGCTTAAGGCTATTGAAGAGTTCTTAAGTCAACAGGGTTTCCCTACTCAAAGCTGTAACCCAGAAGGCTCTTCTCAGCCACGACGTTACTTTGATGATGACGGTGGAGACAATTCGAGGTCGGCCAGCCATTTCATCACCCCACAGACCACTCACATCACCGTTAGATAGGTTATATTAGGTTGGTTAGTTTTACGACCTAGCATTATTTTTTAGTTTTATTTTTAAGTTGAATGAAACTATGTAAAACCTTATTTTTATTTATGAAAAAACCTTTTAAAAATCTTGTCTCGGACAAGTTCTTTGTTGCTGGGTTGTTTTGGCTGAAATCAGCCACTTTTATTCAGGTTTGGAGAGCTTACAAATAGGTAAAATCAGCCATTTAGCTGAAATGGAGAGCATAAAAAATAGCTGAAACCGGAAAAACCTACAGGAATTTGCGACGAAAATGTCCTGTTTTGCGACGGAATTTCAGTCGCAAATGTTGACTGACCTTGACCAAAGTGTCAAAGTCAATCAAGACTTGCGATGGAATTTCCGTCGCAGAAGGGGAATTTGCGACGGAATTTTCGTCGCAAGTCTTGACTAACTTTGACATTTTGGTCAAGGTCATGCAATGCTTGCGACGAAAATTCCGTCGCAGAAGAGGATTTTGCGACGGAAATTCTGTCGCAAGCCTTAACTGACCTTGACCAAAGTGTCAAAGACAGTCAATGGTTGCGACGGAAATTCCGTCGCAAACCTTGACCATTCCGTCGCAAATGTTTGCAACGGACAATTCCGTCGCAAAAATTCAGTTTGCGACAAAAAGACGCGACAGACACTGTCCGTCACAAATCCGTCGCAAATGTCTCTTTTGCGACGGATTTCCTATGATGTGCGATGGAACTGTCCGTCGCAAATGCGATAGTATTTTGTAGTGGTTTGTGTGTGTTATCTTATGGTTGCTTGCTTAGTCATGTGATGTCGTATATTATTCTAGTCGTTTTATGTCTTTTCTTGTCTTTTCGATGATGTCAAGAGGGGGAAAGAAAGCAACCTAGATTATAATCTGCCTAAGTTTGCTCCTTGTCGTAATTCATTGTCTCTTATTCTTTTTAAAGAATATGATTTGATAAAAGATTAGAAAACCTAAGTTGATCTATATTACTAATGAACAATATTATGTTGAGGGGGAACGTCACACTTAGATACGATTCTAGAAAGACTTGTCATCATAAAAAAGGAGGAATTTCTTGAGTAATATATTAATAAGTATATATTTATGTTTTAATGATGACAAGTCTAGGCAATATATATTATATACTCTTGCGTGTAAACATGTGTTAAGTGTACAGATAATCTAGAAAGAGAAGATATCGTCAATCAACATGAAGTCATAAGTGTTTTCTATTAAGAAGATTCAAGAAGTGTTAGTCAAGCTCGGATTAATAATCAAATATTGATGGAAGATCTCAAGATCGTTGTAGTCTTTATAAAGATTAGTTAGGATAGATATCGAGTAATGGAACTATATTGAGATGGAACGTTATTGACTAAAGTTATAGCTCCGAGCTATAACTTTGGTAGGCAACATGTTCTAAGTTATAGCTCGCAGTTATAACTCTATGAAGCAACGAAAAATGCACGATTAAGTACATGACGATTTTAAAGATAAAATTGACGTGAAAATCGTTTTGTTATTGTTATCTTATCTTAAAAGTATTGAATTATTAAATCTTAAATGGATATTGTAAAATAAATATCCAACGGTTAAAAAGGATTAAGATAATTAACTTATGAGTTAATTATTTATCCTAATATACTAAGGATTTTATTTTATCCATAATTGTCAAAAAGCTAAACTAGGGAAGTGTGACAACGGCCTATGATAATGCCGTGTATGTCTCTCACGCCTCTCATATTTTTAATATGATAGATTTGGTAAATATGGTATATTTACTTAATATCTAATCTATCTAGATTATGGTAAAAGATATAGTTATAATTTTATTATATTACTATTTCTTGACAAGTTTTAGGATAGTGATTTTATCTAAGATATCTTATAAGATCTTTCCTAGATCAATAAAGATTTATATTAGGATGTTACATTGAATAAGAATTCTAGTTAAGTTAATATTCTTTAAGATACTAGGGTTTGAAAAACCTAGATCTAATTCAATATAAATAGACATGCAATAATCATTAAACTCTCACGTCTCACATACAAGAAAAATACAAAGAACGAAAATTCATCAATTGAGATCGTGGGCTTTCGTGCTTCAATTGTTCAATATTCCGTTACAAGATTTTAAGTATAACATCGTTCTTACTCGTTAAATTTGTGAACATAATAACTTAGAAGATTTATCTTATTTATGTAAGATAGTTGAGTATTTTGCGATACTCGTTGTGATTCAAGTATTTCACGGTGCTTGAAGTTTGTTAAGTATTTCACGATACTTAGTTGAGTTACAACTAACGTCTAGTTGTACGAGTAGGGTTTATTGAATTGTAATCCAGAGAAAGGTACTAATTTTATTAATCGAGAATAGTGGACGTAGGTTTCGATTTGTGAAACCGAACCACTTCAAAAATATCGTGTCTCTTTCTCTCGTTTATTGTTTTTGGTTATTAACTCGTTCATACCTCACACATATTACATCCATCGAAAAGAATCTAAAAAGTCGGTATACTCAATACAACCCCCCTTCTTGAGTATATTCAGATCAATAGACTCTTCATCGAGACTCGCGTTTCATTTCTAGGTTCTAGCAGGAGTTGCAGGAGATGATGGGTACAACACTGAAGATGAGTACAAATTTTCACCCAGCTACAGATGGTCATTTTGAGCACACGATTAAGAACCTTGAAGACATGGCGAGGGCTTGTGTGATGGAGTTCGGTGGTAGTTGGGAAGAGAGTTTAGATTTGATTGAGTTCTCCTATAACAACAGTTACCATGCTAGTATTGTGATGATACCTTTCGAGGCTTTGTATGAGAGGAGATGCAAGAGTCCAGTATGTTGAGATGATAGTTCCGAGGCAATCGTTTTGGGTCCTCAGTTGGTGCAGGATATGATAGATCAGATTCGTGTGATTCGGCAAAAGATGAAGGCAACTCAAGATAGACAGAATATTTATGCGGACTTGCACCCCTCTATTAGTCGTATGGGTAACTCGGTCGAGTTGGTTAAACTCGGTTGAGTTGACCCAAGGTCAGATTTGTTTCCTAAGTTTTGACCCAACTTGGTCGAGTACTTCGTACTTGGTCAAGTAAGTTGAACTCGAAGGAGTTGGTTTAACTTGGCTGAGCTAGTCCAACTCGGTTGAGTGCGTCAGTAACTCGGTCAAGCGCGTTTTCCCGTGTCAGCGTCGCATTAACTTTATAAAAGAACTTCGGAAGTTAAAAACACTTTTACCTTAAAACAGTCTGCCGCATTCTCACTTTTCTCTCAAAACCATTCACCCTAAATCCTTAGAAGTTACCTACAGGAGTACGTCTAGTCGCGCGTATTAGAAATCAAATTTCAGATTATTAACTCATATCTCATGAGTTTAATTATTTAAGTTTAGTCATAAAACTTAACTAGATCTTATGCATGCATGATGATAACATAAGATGAAATAATTGTCCTTACATTGCTTTAGAAGGTTTATACTCAATTATTCTCCTATTAATCGAGTCTTGGAAAACCGTGACACTCTTAAGAAGGGCCTAAAATAAAACTGTCTCCAAAAGCTCGTATCAAGGACCCAATATCAAAACCAAAATCAATTTTGTTACTAGAAAATTGAAATTAGTATCCTAGAAATAATAATAATTTTACTACAATATTATTATTATTAATTTTTGAGAAATGGTTTTATTTCTCTAGAAAACTATTTTCTAGAGAGAATAAGAGAGGATTGTTGGAATGAATGAATAATGAGCTAGCTTCTATATGCATGTGAAGTGGAGTATATAAGAAGGAAAATTGATTCTCTTACACAAGCAACAATGGCCGGCCACTTCAAGGGCAAGGCACCAATGCATGCTCTCTCATAAAACAACCCATGCATACAAAAGCTCTTACGCCTAATATAGGTTGTAAGACTATGTAATGATTGTGTACAAATAACACACAATCACTTCGCACATACATATATACACGATCCATGTGAAATAAAATGAACTCCATTTTATTTTTGTCGATTGTGTTAAATTGTAACATGTAACATATGTCACATAACACATGAGACAATTTGTTAATTATGCAATTTTAACTTCTTAAAATTCATAATTCACAAATTCACAACATTTAAATAATTCCACTAGTAATTCTCAATTACTATCTTATAAAAATGTAATATTATATTTTTAATTATAACTATTTGTAATTTATGATTGACCGTATTCATTCCCGATTTAATCGTTTCCTAAACAATTAAATAAAACTGAGTAATAAGACAATTTTTATTACTTTGACAATTATTATTATAATCCCATTATCATAATTCATGTCACGTAAAATCATTTCCAATTTCGAGGTATTAATTAATCCGTATCCATATACGATCAATTAAATATTCTATTGAGACGGAATTCCTTAAAGATATGACCTTAAGGGATCAACTGATCACCACCATCATATGACGATAATGTCAAACTCTAGACAGCCAATCATTATCGATAAATGTTGATCAATCGACTTTAAAAGAGTAACATTCCCAATTGTGTTTCATTCAAATGAGATTTAAAAATGTGAACGCATTATTTTCGAGGACACAACCTCCAACAATCTCCCACTTGTCCACGACAAGTGTGTGTTACTAATTATCTTGTCCTATTACTATCTCTCACTCAATGCATGGTGTCTTGCAGGTCGTACTTGCAATTGATCATATCAAGAGTGGTTTTTCTCGAGCTGGAGACATAACTATCTGACCGAAATTATCTACCATAGATACCTTTCGAGCGTGGTCACGCATTTTTAGTTATTTACTCCTCGAGTGGCCTAGAGATATTTGTTAACCCTGACAAGGGGTAGACAATTCATAATCGCACTATTCCCTTCGGCTAGCCACAACCCATCATAACCCAAAATATGTACTTATAAACCCCATTTACGAAGGTGTTAGGACATAAATCAAAGTTACTCTGAAAACTATGTCACCTTAGGCGAATAGTCATTAGTCAAAGAATCGACTCATGTGAAACACGATAGAAGCTCCTGCCAAGACCAGACAATCTTAAATAAGAAAAGCCAGAGCTCTATAAGCGGTCATTAGCCCGGCAAATGTATCCTAACAAATTCTTGCCTAGGTGATCGACTAGTCATCTCGTATGACTCTATGACACTTGAACTCGCCATCAATCGCATCACACATCTAGTTGCTTTGAGACGTCACCTCATTTATGCTACTAAGGGCGGAACTATGTTAATCCAGTTCACTTTAATGGGGTTCAGTATGGTCATACCATCCCATTTGGATACAACACAGTTCAAAAGAGTGAGTTTGTATAAAACTCAAATGATGAATGCATTATCACATACGTAAAATTAATATTATATCAATTACTACATAATCTATAATCCGTACTTGTATAGTATTACATCTCAACTCAGTTGAAATGACATGATTTATCATGTTAAGCCTATAAGAAGGCCTTTGGTTAGTAAGCGCTAACAACTTTTGTGCTTCACATAACCTTACTATAATTTCCCTTGGTTATGTATAATTTTATTATGCTAACCTTACGAGTACGTGTCTTGATCCATATCCAGACACAAACTTTCTAACAATAGAATAGCTCCCACAGTTTTCACAGTGTCTGAGAGACTCTTCCCTCTACAATGTCTCATAGATATAAGTGTACTCAAATTTGTTGTATACCTTCCATTGTTTTACTGTCTAGAATATTTTTAACAAAATTACTCCTCTATGGTTGTAGTCAAAATGGTTCTCTAACCATCCATATGTGTTTAGAACAAGGTATTGTGCAACTCTTTGCACATTAATCCAATGAAGTATCCAAACACTTAGCTTCATCCTTTTAGTACTCATTGAGTACTGTTTGATGAACTATATGGCTACATATAGACACTTCTCTCAAAATTCGATTTGTAACATTTCGTCATACTCCTAGTATACGAAGTTTAATAATTGTAATACATCTTAGCGTAACGAATTGATCCTACAGCGGAAGCATATGGATTCAATTTCTATAGTTCAAAACAATTGAACTTGCCCTTATTCTTATTAATATAAGAATATCAATTTATACGCTAATATCCATTAATAGGATATTTTAGTGATGTATTAATTTCTTTCACAAGTCTTTATCATTCATAATGATCTTTATCATTCATGATAATCAACATGTCACATTCATGTAAGACTAGTGACTTTACTTTACTCCCAATAAACTTCATGTATGAACACACCTCTTGACATTCAAGAAAATGTTTATCACATGATCAAAACAAAGAATTCAACCCTTTGACATTTCCTTTTTAGAATAGTTGCGATTTTACAAAGCTCATACTCGATGACTTTTAAAATCCAACATGTCATAACATATCTGAATTCAAAGAAGTTAGTTACTGCCTGGAAAACTCTTTGCACCAATCAACCAACTTCAACTCTTGTCATCCTTTCTTAGGATAATTGTGACTTTCAAAACTCATTCTAGATGATGATTTTAAAATCCAACAACATCATTAGATCCGATTTTAATATAGCTCTGTTGTTGCGTGCGAAACCTTTCTCCACCAATCAACTGAGCTATTTCGGATTCAGGTAGAGTCGAAACTAAATAAAGCATATAAACAAGTTACAAGTTCGTTACACTAAAAAAAACATAAAATAAAGAACACGCAATTTATTAATAATAATTCTAAACATTAATATTAGTAATAATAATAATAAAACAAAACAACAACACGCAATAACGAACCAAAACCTTCGACAGCCCTGAAACCGCGACCAACCACCCCATCAAATACCAGGTCTGATGCCAATAGCAACCTTTGACTTCTCCTTGGGCACCACCAGACTCGCCTATGAGCCGTGGTGTAACACCCCGTATTTTATAATAATATTTTATTATAAAAATATTTTATTTAATTAATTATTTCAAAGTTTATTAATGGATTTTGGAAATATGTAATTATAACCTCCGTTTTCTATTTTATTATTTCCGTTTTGATCTACTTTTGGATGGGTTAAAATGTCCGTGCACAATTTTATTATTTTAATTTAATAATTACTTTTCTATTTTAAGTTCTCTTTACGTTTTAATATGGCTCAATCCAATTTGTAATCGGATAATCCATTGTATGAGCTAATGGACCAAAAGCCCATTAGTTAATCTCCTTATAAATAGAATTTAACCTAGCAAGCAACTAGGTCAATTCTTAGTTTGGTGCGTGAGCTTTGCCGCGCCTTTCGTCCCCTTTTCTCTCTTTTGCTCTCTTTTCTCCCTTTGACTTCATTGTTGTATATCTTTTCTTCTCCCAAATTCAAAGATAAATTATATTTTCACAATCCTTGCTCTTACTTCTACAATATATTATATTCAAAATATTTTATTGGGAATTATTTGTATGAACCTTTAGACCCACGTTTTGGGTCTCTTGTTTTGTGGGTAAAGAAGAAGATGTCTTTCCCTTTGGCGTTTTCGAAAGAGTTATTGTTTCGTACAATTTCTGTCGCAAGTATTTGGATTTCCGCTTTCGTTAAAGTTGATTTTTTGGGTTATTGAGACGTGTTGGAGACAAGGCTTTGTTGGTCGCATTCTTTATGAAGGTTTTCATTAATTGCCAAAGAGGTAACTAGGTGTTTCTCTTTTAATTGTGTTTATGCCAATTGATGTGATTAATATGATTTAATGATTGATTGTATGATTAGTACATGTTTGATTATTTATTGTCATGAATTAATTGTGCCTCATATATTCATATATGTTTTATTATCTTAATTATGGATTTAATGTGTTGATAAGTCGTTATGGGTGTCGTGTGCGCAACTAGGGTTCGCAAGAAAAACCCTAGATGGCGGCAAGGCTAATGGACAAGAGTGTTACTCAAGGTTATAGTGAAGTATGTGTAACCTTGAAAATATGATTCAAGGTTATAGCTGAACTAGTACAACCTTGAGTACGACTCAAAGTTATGGCTGAAGAGGTACAACCTTAAGTGCGAGTCAAAGTTATAGCTGATGTTAATATAACTTTGGGTTGCGAGTTAAAGTTATAGCTGAAGCTAATATAACTTTGAATTACGAGTTAAAGTTATAGCTGAGACTAACATAAACCTGAGGTATGACTCAAGGTTATGGTTGGTGCCAGTATAACTTTAGGTTCGTGTCAAGGTTTGGCTAAGGTTACTATAACCTCAAGCCATATGTGGAAGTTATAGTTGAGGTCAGTATAACCTTGCATCCATTACTTATGTTATAGTTAAAGTTACTATAACTTTGGTTGTTATACTTGATTCACATGTTGAGTTGGGTTCAGTGATTGTATAATATTGTGTTTGCATATGTCGTTGGATACTTCTATGCATTTGATATTAGGACAGTCTGTTATAATGTTCTACTGGTTTGAGTCGTGATGGTATTCACGCATGTTAGTACAGTCAGTTATACTGTGCATTGTTGTTTGCTAGTTTGAATAGATGACGGTAGTATCAGTTATTTACTATCGGAATGAACTAACGCCACCCATTGATGTGGGATTTATTTTGGTCTATGTTCGGGATTGGTCGGAGGCAGTGGTTATACGCTCCGGTCCCCGTGTGTCGTTCGGTGTACAGTTATTGCATCGAGAGGTCTGGCCAGGTCTTACGCATATAGGCAGTGGTTATACGCTATACATAGTACCGTGGAGGCAGTGGTTATACGCTCCACACCGATGGAGGCAGTGGTTATACGCTCCGTCAGCTAGAGGCAGTGGTTAAACGCTCTGGCAAGTTAGAGGCAGTGGTTATACGCTCTAACGGGCGTTCGCTCTATTCGCTATGCTTTGATGATAGCTTTGTGCCTTCCGTTGCGATGGATTGCGTGTCACCATATCCGCTATGCTTTATTGCTAGCATTGTGCCTTATGTTACTCTGAGTCACGAGTTACTTGAGTTGTAAGTGTTCATGGTCTAGTGGTCGCATAGGGTCTAGGTGCGTTGGTTTCATTTGTCTGGTGTACAGAATATCATGGTATGGTAAGTTTGCTTTCATGTCATGTTGTGTTGCATCCTCACATGATCGTCGTAATATGTCTTCAAATGAAAGTAAGTTTGATTGACTTTCATGAGTGTAGATGATCTCGCATGTTTACTGGTTTTACATTTCAATTGTTATTGATTGTTGGTTACATTCATTTGTTGTAAACATGACTGGGAGAGCATCTAGTTACTCCCGACTGATTGTCGACCCCCTTCTCAGGTTGTTCAGGTGGTTGCTGTTTGGTTGATGCTTGCTTGGGGAATGTGCGAAGCGAGATAAATTGTTTAAGACCTTTGCTTTAAGTTTTTAAGAACCTTTGAATAATGTATTAGTTTGGTTTTCGATTTGAGTATCGATCCGGATTTGGGTAAGGTGTTTTCGCCACCTTAACCCAGTTATCATTGAGTTACACTCTGATATTCATTTATATTATGTTTTTCCTTTATTTTATAATCCGGGTTGTTACACGTGGTGGCTCCAGGGGAGGAGTCAGTGGCTGTCGACACCGCAACCACCACCAAACCCTCACCTTTAAACCCAGCACCCAACCGTGACTCTGTTTTGACGCGATTAAACATCCAACATAAAATCTACCATAGACCCGTCATGAATCACCACGAACCACCGTGAAAACCACCACCCAAACCTCTTGACTACCATCTAACAAATTACCCTAACACCCATATTAATCGCAAACACACTGTGACTCGAATTAACACACAAACATCACGTGTTCACAACTCTGTTCTCGAAACATGCCCTGTTCTGAAACAGACGACAACAATAACCACCAAACGGTGGTCCTAGGCGGTCAACGGTGGCACTACCAAGGTCCATACACAATTAATAAGTATCCTAGATCAATAATATACAATAAACAGAAACTATAAACGTATATCTATGGTTCAAACAGAACGAATTGAAAAGAAGGAAAAACAGAGAAAACGAAATCAACGTGAACATACCTCCTTTCCTGCACAAACGAAAAACCCTAGACCACCCCAGACCACCGTGTAAACCTTCTTATCTACTCTCAGATGTGGCGGCAGCAAGGTGAGTGAGGTAGGCGTGTGTCGTTTAGGTTAGAAGTAGGGTTTAGGTTTGAGTTTATATTAGGTGTGTGAGGTGAGTGTATAGTGTTGTGAGCGTGTTTGTCGAATTGGCCCATGGAAGGCTGCTATTGGGCACGCATAATGAGGCCCAATACCAACATTGAAACACGAATCGCTAACTAAGACCCATACTCGACACATCACTTAAACATATAAAGTATAATAGTATTATTCGATAACTTAATTATCGAATATAAATTCTCAAATAACTATCCAAAACGTCAATATAAATACTAAACGTTAAAATAAAATACGGGGTATTACAAACATGACCACAGATGAATAACTTTTTAGGTATGTTCACTCCCTAGAATTATAAATGCCTAATTTACACATTTTAACCCCTTATATTAGCTCCATTTTACTTGACATTTGTCAACCATCATAGTGTTTTATGAGCTAATATGTATACTCTGGTATCTTTGCTTGTTTTGTCATGTATTGTAGGTATTTAAGATTTTATGAGCTAGAATCTACCAAATATGCAAGCTAGAATACGAAGGCTAAGTCATGAGCAAGTTAATTATGGATCAAGTGCTGGATGTTGCATGGGGGTTTTGCATGATTAAGATTTAATGGATTAATGTAGGAATTACAAATAAAGTCAAGTGCAAGGCAAAGCCTAAGAATTCAAGTCCAAATTTGGTGAAAAATTTGGATGCTAGTATGCATAAGATGCTAAGAAATAAGAGCTTAATCGGACACCCTAAAGAAGCATTAAACTGCAAACATTAGATTCCTTAAGAAATTAAGGAAGAAATTATGAGGAAGAAGCTGAAGACTCACGTCCCCGATCGGGGATGGCAACCTTGATCGGAGTTAGCCCCTCTTATGCGCATTTGTTACCTCATTTCTCTCCTATAAAGACTAGCTTCTATGCTACGACTCTTGTACACCTCTTACACACCATCTTTTACACATTTTTCACATAGAATTCTCTCTAAGTATTAGTTGTTAGAGTAATTTAGTTTAGCTTAGTTTAGTTTATCATTTCATTTTGTTATAATTAGTTATAGTAATTTCAATTCTATTCTAAGTTATTTCCATTTGCAATTGTTCTTCTATTTCCACTTCCATTTCTATTTCAAGGTAATTTCTTATTCTATTTTGATTATGTTATTTACCATTTCAGTCGTCATTAGTTTAGTTTATATTTACAACATGTTAGAGTAGTTCACCATGTCTAGGGGAAGAAGGAAACCATGCATAAAGAATATACTTATAAAATGATAAATTAGGATGTTATAGTATCACTAATAGTTTCTATCACATACGCGTGCTTTAAATATTAATCTTTGGTTAATGGCCATAATCTTAGATTATGTTTGCTAATTCATTTTTTTTAAATCGGAAGGCACGAAAATGAATTAGACTAAGTATGTTTTAGTAGACGACCTAGACATATCAGAAGATCATTAAGACATGTTCTATGGTTCGAACACTAATGTTGGAAAGTGGGTGTCTAATAACCTAAACAATTATGTTAACATTACCTAGCCCGAGGTTAACATAGTTCCTTTATATAAGTTGCATGTATGACCCGATTTCCCTAGACATCCTTTAATTATTATTGTTTTTACATTTAGTTTATAAATCATAAATGAACCCGTAACCAATCAAACCGACTTAGATAAACTTCCCCCATCACAACTATTTGACAACCACCGAACTCTCTGTGGAATTCGACCCTTATATACTACATTCATTTCGTGTACCATTAGGGTATTTTTGCATAGGTTGCGACACCTTATCAAATTTTGGCGTCGTTGCCGGGGAGCATGGTTTTTCTTTCGTATATTTTTTTTTTCTTTTTTGAAGTCTCAAACTCGGGGATTATACCACTTTTATTAAATCAAAGTTCGCAATATCCGCAACATTACTTGGCAGCGTATCCGACCAAACGACCCTATCCATACCTAGAGAGCCATAATGAGCAAGCTCGTGAGCAACTCTTTTTGCTTTTCTATTAACGTAAGACCAAACTATCGACTCAAAAGATTCGCATAAAACTAAGATATCTTCCAGAATGGCATGATAATCAGTTCGTCCCTGTTGTGTGATGATATAATTATTTAATACTGATTAAATAATATTAGCTAAGACGAATTAAAATGTTAATTCGTAATTAAATATAAAATTATATTTAATTATGTGTAATGAAATTATTTAATAAAGATTAAATGATTTAATTAAATATAAAAACTTATATTTAATTAGTGGATTATAAATATAAGATATTTATAAGATAAAACATTATACGAGAGAGAACGATATAACCGATTCTATAAAGATAGAATTTCGGTCTGAGGAAGGGAATTTCGGCCAGTAGGCCGTGTGGGTCTGATTGAGCTCGACACAACTGGTGCAATTATTAAGTTGTTCAGTTGTTGTGAAGTGGTATAGGCAGAACCAAATACTGATTTGGGGAATCCTAGCTGATGTCTAATAACAAGCTTATTTGCAGCTATAAATAGCACATTCACTCGGCACATTAAGAGCACGAGTTACACGATTACTTCCCTCCTATCTCTGTAGCTTTCATCTTACACAAAATTAAAGGTAATTTTGCAGTTTCTAGCTCATGAAAGGGTATTTTTCAGGAAATCTTGGGTGCAACGATTAGGAGAATATTTGTTTTGATATCTGATCTTAGGCATTTGCAAGGACAGAAGGTTAATTCTTAATCTCAATCTTTGTTTCTTGTTCTTCGTTTATGACTATAAATCGTACTCTATAAATTCGTTATAATCCTGCATATAAAGAATTGAGAATATATACGGATATTTTCTCACAAGTGGTATCAGAGCCAGGTTTACGAAATTTATTTTTTTGTATGATTTTCATAAACGTTTTGAGAAAGAAAAAAAAAACAGTCGTCGCAATTTTCTTAGCCGAGACATTTTTTTGTGTTTTTCCTTTTCCTTTCTGATTTATTATTGTTGTTGTATTAATCAGTTAAGATGACAAAATAATAAATTTGTAGACGTTTTAATTTAATATGGATTGAGTTAAAACGTAAAAGGGAATCGTCTTGTATGTTCTTGAATGAAATAATTTGCTAAATAATCGATCTCATGATAATCTTGATATTCGTCTTAAAAGGTTAATTTGAATTATTAAGATTATATCAATGTCTAATAAGCATTAGATTTTGAATGTTATCGATCTTGTATTTTAGCAACCCGAAATTATTTTTCAAGTTTAATTTTTCTTTTTAAAAAAAAAAAAAAAAAAAAAAAAAAAAAAAAAAAAAAAAAATCGCCGTACCGTTCACAACGGTACTATTCACGCGAAAAAAAAAATCGAGTAGAATGTTTTTTTTTTTCCGAGCAACCTGTTTTTTTTTCGGCTGATTTTTACGGGTTGTTTTTGTCTTGTTTTTTTTCCTTGTTATATTATAAGGATAATGTATACATATTGTTGTGAAACAGTTCACTAGTTTTGATACCTAATTATTTTAAAACGGTTTAGAATAATGTTGGATTAATTCATATTATACGATAATATGAATATGTTTGTTTGATTAATATTATGTGATTAATTACGGAATTATCACATAATTTAAGTCATTAAATGGTGGTTTGGGTAAATTACTCTACATAATTACGGAATTATGTCTTGAAAGATTAATTTAATTAGTATGATGCATCTTGTATTTTATATATCATATATTATTGTTGAATGAATGAATGGATTTATTTACGTTTTTGCAATTAGTTGTAATTTGTAATACTTAGTGTGGCCTAAGTAAATTATGTTTTCGTAATGAAGGAAATTTAATTTGTGATGTATTTATGAGATCTCGAATCTCCCTTGTGTAATATTTTTTTTTCGTTTTTGGGAATTAGAATGTAATAATAGAATTTTATTATGTAATTCTTCAAATGTAATTAAGAAGACCAAGACGGAGATCGGATTGTTCACTCCCACTACATCACCAAGAAGGAACAAATCAAGACAAGCTTCTAGGGTCCATTGTTGAATAGATTCCAAGTTTTATTTTTGTTCTTTTTGTAGGATAGGCCACACTAGAACTTGTTTTACTATCGTTTTTATTTCCGTTTTTGTTTTTCATTCACTTGTTTTGCATCATTTTTTCCGCCTAAACCAAACCACCTGAGATTGCATGTAAATTGACTCATATAGTATGTATGCTAGTCAGTGTCGACATACAGATGTCACACGTTTTTTTCTTAAAGCCATCGCCTTATTTTATTCATTCTCGCATGCTAGATATTTTTTCACTTAAATGAATTTAAATTAAACATGATGGGATCTTCCTCTATAACCTAAAATTAAGATTAGTCTTTTATAAGTCAAATTACTATGAATCCCTTCTTCGTCGCCAGGCATATAGGACCTTATTCTCCATATGACCCCTTCTACGTTGGGTAAGTAGTAGCTGTTGACTTATTTTACCTCAACATCATGACCTTCGTACGATCATGTGGTTGTGGTGGACTAAAGATAGAATTTACAGAAATTTATCGACCTAGAATTCTAAATGTAGAATTAGCCAAGAGGTTGGCTTATCAATTTACTGAAATTGAGTCTTGGGATCGTTTATATAGTTCTTGAGGAAGATCAATTATATAAATGCTAAAGTCATCGCATTAAACTGTTTTTGCTAGACTATTTACAAAACGTTGGTATGCTTATTATGCTTTAATTTCTTCTTTACAGTGTAGAATTCATCTAAACAATACAATAATACTGCAAATACTATGGTTGGTCATAATGATGCCCCTATGCCTAATGACACACTAAGAAGAGAATCCTGGATAAAGACTTTTATTAACCATATGAATCAGTCCACGCGACTGAAAATGATGGGTCCAACTTTGCGGACTGGGAGGCTGCATTACGGAATGCAGTTGTAGCTGATGGTAAGCTCAAGTATTTGACTGAGCCGTTACCACCTAACCCAGGCCCCACTGCTAGAGCTAACGTATCACAAGCTTATAATGATTTCATTATAGAAGCGGGTGCGATAAAGAACGTACTTATCTTTGCAATGGAATCCAATTTGCAAAGACGCTTCATTTCCCATGGTGCAAATAAGATTTTCACTACGCTCACGAACGAGTTCTCAAAAGCACCGAGAATCGTTACTTATGAGCACACATGTCGCTTCTTCGATGCGAAACTCCAAAAAGGCCAACCAGTTAGCATACACATTCTCAATATGATTGAGAATGTCGAGAAATTGGAGTCCCTCAACTGCAAAAATCAGTGAGAACGTGATCATTGATCGGATGCTTCATTCATTTCACGATGGTTTTTCCTTATTCAGGGCAAACTATTACATGAATGACATGAGGAAAAGTCCTCATGAGCTACACTCCATTCTCGTACAGACCGAGAAGGATCTTAAATTGAGTGGGAGCATGAAGCAAGATGTTCTCATGATTGCTAACAAGGGAAAGGGTAAGGGAAAAGCTCAAGGAGAGCTAACTGTAGATATGGAAGGGAACGGTCCCTAACTTGTCCTTTATTCGGGTTTGGGACTGCGAGACTTATGTCAAGTGGAGACACGAGGATAAGCTCGGCCCGCGATCGGTCAAGACATACTTTATTGGTTATCCAAAAGAAATGTTTGGCCATTACTTCTACTCACCTACCGAACACCGCGTTTTTGTTGCGACTAGTGCGAAGTTCTTAGAGAAAGAGTTTCTCGAGAATAAGACAAGTAATAGAACCTTCGATCTGTCGGAGGTTCAAGAACCAACTACTGAGCAACCAATGGAGGAAACCGTTTCTTCATCTTCTGTTGCACTCAGTATTCCTGAGGAACCCAGAAGGTCGGGTAGATACTTCATTCCTCCAGATAGATACATCGGTATGATCGAGAAACTTGATGGAGTTGACGTTTTTCTCTTAAAGAGTAACGAACCCAAGACTTATAAAGGTGTTATGACCTGCTCCGACTCAAAGGTATGGCTTAATGCCATACAATCCGAAATGGACTTCATATACGAAAATGACGTATGGAAGTTGGTTGATTTGCCTGATAAGGTACGACCTCTTCTGTAACACCCCCATTTATTCAAGGGCCTGAACTAGGACTCCTCAGATAAATACAGGTGTTACCATCTCGGTTTCCCGAGGCAGTAGATACAAAGGAAGATAACAGTATGATACGTGTCTATTTTATGATGTTTTACATCTATTTTTACACGTATTTGGTCGCTCATTTACTATGTTTTAGCCTTTATTTCCCACAAATTGTGTACTTTCGCATTTTTATGCACTTTTGCAGATTTATGCGGAAAAGAGGCGATTTGGCACCAAATTCGTATCCTCAAGTCTTTAGCTTAATTAAGGAATAAATGGAAAGTCAACTGGAGTCAAAATCAAGTACCAAGAGTCAAAACAGAAGAAATCCGAAGACTTCCGTGCAGAAGCGGTCGACCGACCAGCTAAACGGGTCGGCCGACCAGGCCCGATTTTCATAAAGTCCAATTTTCACGAAAGAGCCGGAAATAAAAGAAGCCCAACAAGAAGCGGTCGACCGACCAGCTATACGGGTCGGCCGACCAGAACGAAGCCCATACGATTTTTTTTTTTTTTTTTTCGGAAATAAAGTAGAATTAGAATTTTAAGGAAACTCTTAGTTTTTACCCTATATAAGCCAATCTTGTGATTAGGGTTTGGCATCTTGGAATATCTGATCTTTGATCTATCAAATCTTTTAGTATCAAGTCTTTATCATATTCAGTTTTATTCAAGCTTTAGTTTTGTAATCTTTCAATAGTTCCCAAGTATTCAATAAAGTTAATTCCGTTCTGCCTTAATTCCAATTGTGGTAATTCTTCTTTGATCCAGTTTCATTATTTTTCTTATTGCTTTTATTACAATTGTTAAGTTAGAATCCCAAACTTTATTTGAATCTTGCATGCTTAGATTATTTACTATGTTTTTCATGTTTATTCCCAATTTTATATTCGTCTTAACAGTTATGAGTAACTAATTTTCATATGTTAGGATGTAGGGAATAATATGCATAGGTAGATAAAATCCGAAAAACCCGACCTGTAGCAGGACCCCGGTCGGCCGACTGGAATAGTCGGTCGGTCGACCGAGGCCGTGGTCGGCCGACTGGAGTAGCCGGTCGGTCGACCACTCGCGTATGTTTTCTTATTTCGTCTTTTCTTGTCAATTATAATATCTTGCAATGAGACCATAAGGAGACTTGTAGGATGTTAGTAATGACCTACCCAAGATTGAAAGATACGGGAAGGGCATTGGTTTACACCTTAAGACGGATAGGTTACTCAAGGCTGAAAGGTATGTAACCTGGGATTTAGGAATCACCCTTATTGTTGACACCCAATAATTGTGAGACCTAGGAACTAATAGCATAGGCCGAAAGGAGCTATTAGGTAGCATAGACCTAAAAAGATATGTTACACTCCCTTACGCGACTGCAATACATGTTGACCTTAGGATTTATTTTACCTTAGCTATTTATTACCCGAACATCCTAGCATCCTCTTTTATTATATTTTATTCGCATCTTTTAATTCTTGTTTTATTTTAATCTTTTCTTTAGATATAGTAATCAACCCCCAAATTTGTTACCTTTAAAACATTAACATTCAACAATAAACATTCCCCACCTCCTTGTGGTTCGACCCTGACTTTCACTATCTATTGTTAAAGTTAGGAATTATAAATTTATCTTTGGTACCCTCAACGACGGGCATCAAATTTTGGCGCCGTTGCCGGGGAGGTGACGCCAGTGTTTATTGTTTTTTGTTTTTGTTTCTCTTTGTTTAAGGAACTTTATGTTCCTTAAACCTTCTCACCTTTTTCTTGTAGTTTTCTCTTATGCGCAGGTCAGTTCAAGGAGAACTCCTACCACTTGATCTCGAAATTGAGAGGACTCTTAGGGAAAGAAGAAAGCAACTTCTAGCAAATCAAGAGGGAGGGTCACCATCCTCTTTATTTCAAGAAGACCTTTTCGAGTTACCACCATCTTCACCAAAAACACCACCTTCACAACCAAATTCACCCATCAATCCGCTTTCACCAAAAACACCATCTTTTACCCACTTTCCAGTTTTTCCTAAAGAAGAAGATAACATGACAGAGGAAGCTACTATTGCCAGTCACTCTATGCCTCAGGCAAAGGACCTATACAAAGGGTTCACTTTACCTGCAGGTACTGGGAAGCCATTCGAGGCCAAGCCTGCCTATATTACTATGGTTGAAAGAAACCAATTTGGAGGCTCGGCCAATGAGGATGCTGCTAAGCATATTGAAATCTTCACAGATTACATATGCTCTATAGCACCCCCAGAAGGAGTGACGCAGGACCAGATTAAACAGACCATGTTTATCTTCTCCCTTAGGGACTCTGCGAGAGAATGGTACAGAGACCTTGACCGCACTGCTGCGGGAGTTACAGATTGGAACACCTTAGCCCTAGCTTTCTACAGGAAATATTACTCTGCATCAAAGACAAATGCTTTAAGAGCGCAGATCACCAATTTCAAGCAAGGTCCCAATGAAGACTTTAGCGAGGCGTGGGACAGGTTCAAGAGACTTGTTCGATCCATACCACATCACGGATTCGAACAATGGTTTCTTTGCAACCAGTTCTACAATGGCCTCTATGTTGACAACAGGGCCTACTTAGATGCTGCAGCTAATGGGAGATTCCAAGATAATTCAGGAGAAACTAAAGGTCTCAAGTTAATAGAAGATGTTGCCGTGCACCGCGCTGAGCATGGTACTTCCAGAGGAAATCAGAGAAAATCTGAGTACAACCTGTCAGCAATTGAGGCCTTGACGGCCAAGTTAGAAAAATTTGAAGCTGCAGGAAAGCTCGATCTAGGGAGTGGAAGCAAGGGAGGAATTTACCAGGTGAACGCCGTTCAGGACGGACCCTTTGCTTGTGAGAGGTGCGGTGGAGAAGGGCATGTGTCAAAGTTCTGTACTTCATCTAATGAAGCATGTGCCGCTTTTCAGCATTACCGTGGGAACAATTTCTATGATCCAAATAATAACAATGTCCATCCCAACTTAAGGTGGACAAGCCAGAATGTTCAAAACCCACAGCATATGCAACCTCAGCAAAATTCCACATATGTACCCCCACATAAACAGAATTTCCAAAGACCACCTTTCAACCCTCAACCACCTTCCAATCCACCACCCAACACAGATGCTCTTATCCAAAATCTTATTGGGTTGGTTCAGAAGGAGTCGCAGGCTAGAGAGGCAGGGATGAAGATGTTGGAGTCCCAGATTGCTCAGATCGCGAGCAAGAATGACACTAGGGCTCCGGGTCAACTTCCGACCAAGCCAGACCAGAAGAAGGAGACTCTAAACGTCGTAACCCTGCGAAGTGGAGCTAAAGTGGGGGCTGGGAAAGAAAAAATAGCGAGTAGCAGCAAAGTCGGTCGACCGACCGAAGAATCTGGTCGACCGACCGAGGAGCAGGATCCGAAAACATCAGCTGAACAGGAGACTGGTCGACCGACCGAGGATACTGGTCGACCGACCACCGAAGCCGAATCTGAAGTTCCCTTTCGTCCAGAATTGCCGAATAACTTACGAGATTTTCTTTTCAGGGGTGACAAGACCCCTAGATTTTTAAAAAGGGCTGCAAATACGGAATCCTCAGCTGCTCCTTTTCCAGAGAGACTCGTGCCTTCAAAGGAACAGGTATCTTTTGACAAATTTAAAGATGTAATTCGTTCATTAAATGTTCAAGTTCCATTTTTAGAATTAGTTCAACAAGTTCCTTCTTATCTTAAATTCATGAGACAGCTTTTGTCAAGAAAGAGGTCTCTAGAAAAGGTTGAGTCAGTGGCTCTCACTGAAGAGTCATCTAGCTTTTTAACTCATGTCATTGCCCCTCATAAATTAGAAGACCCTGGAAGTTTTTCTGTCCCCTGTAATATAGGAACCTTCCCAGTAAAAAAGGCTCTATGCGATTTAGGTGCTAGTATAAGTGTCATGCCCCTAAGCGTTGCCTTAAAACTAGGAATGACCGAATTTGCAGTGACCAGTATGACGGTCCAGATGGCTGATCGCACATCAATGGAACCTGTAGGGGTGTTAGAAAACATCCCTGTGCGTATTGACAGGTTTTTCTTCCCGGTAGACTTTGTTGTTTTGGACATCCCAGAGGATGCCCACATACCCATCATTCTAGGAAGACCCTTTCTTCACACTGCAGGTGCCGTTATAGATGTAGGCACTGGAACTCTAACCTTCAAAGTAGGCAAACATTCTATCATCTATGGCCTATCCTATAGGAAGAAGGATGCTATGACCCCCATCACATGTAATGCTATCACTTCTGAAAAGAAGTATGAGGTCATCACTACTTCTCCACCTTTATTACCTGTTCCTGTATCTGCTTTTACACCTCCGCCCCAGATTGGGAGCAATAGGGAGGACACTTCTATTGTGACTATTGCAGGAATTGGTTTGGGGAAACCCAAGGAGAAGGAAGTCATCATCCAGAGAGGAGGAATGGGATGCTTAAGCTATGGAGAAGAGGAGGATCCAGACGTCGTGGATCGAGAGGAGAAAAAAAAGAGGAGGCAGGCTCAAGCAGAGAGACCGTCGCATATGCTTTGCGATGGAGGAAAGAAGATGTGTTTTGCCACTGAAGCAAAAACTGTGGAGACTACGGCGTACCGTCAGAAGCCGTGGTCGGATATTTTCCACATCTTCAGCGGATAGTTGTTTTTAAAATTACAATTTTAAGACTATTTATTTTATGTTGTGTGAAACTTTTTAGTACGGTTTGCTAGTAGTTAAGACTTTTAGAATCGTTTTGGCATTTCGCGCATTGTTGGGCGCACATATTTTCTTGCTTTTTCAGGATTTCCGAAGAAAAGAAGACCTCCAGGACTCAGCTGGTCGACCGACCAGAATCATCAGTCGGTCGACCAGACGCGCTGTCTCGCAGAATTTTCCGCTGTTCACAGGAGGTCGATCGACCAGAAACACCGGTCGGTCGACCTACTGTCCGTCGCAGTCTTTCGTTTTCTTCCTTGGAAATCATGTAACCATCTTGGATACCTGAGTGGCACTGCTGGCCACCAAAACCTCCCAGCTTACGCTGGTTTGGGGAGGTTTTTCTCTTACATCTTTTAACCCAGTGAGTTCTTTCCAGTTTTTCCTTAGTTTTTATTTCTTTGCATCTTTCCTTTAATTTTCTGAAACCTTTACTTAGGCTAATGCACAATGGGGACATTGTGCGGGTTGGTTTGGGGAATGGTTTCGTGTTACATGCATTGCATTTTGTCACACGTTTATTGCATTTCTGTCTTGCATCGTTCTTTTCTTTATTTTCTTTATATATACAAAAAATCCAAAAAAATTAAAAAATTCAAAAATTCCAAAAAAATGCACGTTTATTTTAGCATATAGGTCGAGTCGGAACGATAGTATTTCAAGGATGATTTAGCTATCTTACATGTTTATGCCTTTACCTTGCCTTGTCAACTTGTTTTAGTATAAAAGTCTTTTGCATATCTACGAGTTTTTATCAACTTGTTTTCTTGAGACTTGACTTATACCTTGGCAACCTACTATACATTCTAAGTTTTAGAGCCTTATTCCTGGTTTCATTCTTAAACCAGTTGTTTAGGATGTGAGTAGTACTCCCCTTGGAACATGTTACATCAATATGCATAAACATGAGCTTGAATTGCTATATACTTGTTTTACTTTCTCGTTTTGTGAGTCTTGATACGTGCATTTGGGATCCCTTTTCTCATATTTACCCATAAGCTTCACACAGCCAAAATTGCCTTTTTATCCCCCCAAAACTACATCCCATACTTAGCCTACCCTTCCAAGCTAGTATCTGTGGTCTTTGGTTTATTTTTTGAGGCATCTTGGTTTGTGTGCTATCATGAGCAAAAAGAGAAAAGAAAGAAAGAAAGCAAGAAAAGAAAAAGAACAGAAAATTCAAAGAAAGAAAGAAAAAAAAAACGGGAAAAAAAATCCGGAAAATACAGACGACAGTCGACCGACCAGTTTTTTGGGTCGGCCGACCAACTGACAGCATCAGAAAAAAAAAAATTCGTTCCAAAAATCCCTTTCTTTTATATGTTATCACTCCCGTACTTCATTCAAAAATATTGGGGAGTCCTTTCTTATTCAAATGTGAGAGTTATGCTACAAAAGAGCACTTTCTTAATATCAAAAAGTCGTGAAATATGTTATTGGGAATCGGTTTTACTAGCTTGGCTACTAACCCCACATATCCAAAAACATCTTAACCACTTTTACCTTTTACCTCACATATCTTTCATTACCTCATTTGCATGTATTTAGGCCACTTAAATGAGATTGTTATACGAAGTTGTAGAATTCTTGTTCATGTTAGATTGCAGGCATGTTTCCATGGGTCGCAGTTAGGTGAGTGTCTCTACAAAATTACTTCTTTCTATCTTTTACATATACTCACCCTTCGCTTCATGAGTGTCTCGAGCGTACCGCGAGAGTCCATAATATAAGTCTCTATAGTCTTTATGTTTTCAAGTTTGACAACCCTATAACTCGTTTGCATGATTTGAATATTATCTCATTTTGTTCTTGGCATTGGTATAGGCTAACATGTAAATTTCGCTCTGAGATTGAAATCGTTCCATTAGTTAAGATCGAGTCTATTTCTTGCTTGAGGGCAAGCAAGGGTTTGGTTTGGGGAATTTGATACGTGTCTATTTTATGATGTTTTACATCTATTTTTACACGTATTTGGTCGCTCATTTACTATGTTTTAGCCTTTATTTCCCACAAATTGTGTACTTTCGCATTTTTATGCACTTTTGCAGATTTATGCGGAAAAGAGGCGATTTGGCACCAAATTCGTATCCTCAAGTCTTTAGCTTAATTAAGGAATAAATGGAAAGTCAACTGGAGTCAAAATCAAGTACCAAGAGTCAAAACAGAAGAAATCCGAAGACTTCCGTGCAGAAGCGGTCGACCGACCAGCTAAACGGGTCGGCCGACCAGGCCCGATTTTCATAAAGTCCAATTTTCACGAAAGAGCCGGAAATAAAAGAAGCCCAACAAGAAGCGGTCGACCGACCAGCTATACGGGTCGGCCGACCAGAACGAAGCCCATACGATTTCTTTTTTTTTTTTTCGGAAATAAAGTAGAATTAGAATTTTAAGGAAACTCTTAGTTTTTACCCTATATAAGCCAATCTTGTGATTAGGGTTTGGCATCTTGGAATATCTGATCTTTGATCTATCAAATCTTTTAGTATCAAGTCTTTATCATATTCAGTTTTATTCAAGCTTTAGTTTTGTAATCTTTCAATAGTTCCCAAGTATTCAATAAAGTTAATTCCGTTCTGCCTTAATTCCAATTGTGGTAATTCTTCTTTGATCCAGTTTCATTATTTTTCTTATTGCTTTTATTACAATTGTTAAGTTAGAATCCCAAGCTTTATTTGAATCTTGCATGCTTAGATTATTTACTATGTTTTTCATGTTTATTCCCAATTTTATATTCGTCTTAACAGTTATGAGTAACTAATTTTCATATGTTAGGATGTAGGGAATAATATGCATAGGTAGATAAAATCCGAAAAACCCGACCTGTAGCAGGACCCCGGTCGGCCGACTGGAATAGTCGGTCGGTCGACCGAGGCCGTGGTCGGCCGACTGGAGTAGCCGGTCGGTCGACCACTCGCGTATGTTTTCTTATTTCGTCTTTTCTTGTCAATTATAATATCTTGCAATGAGACCATAAGGAGACTTGTAGGATGTTAGTAATGACCTACCCAAGATTGAAAGATACGGGAAGGGCATTGGTTTACACCTTAAGACGGATAGGTTACTCAAGGCTGAAAGGTATGTAACCTGGGATTTAGGAATCACCCTTATTGTTGACACCCAATAATTGTGAGACCTAGGAACTAATAGCATAGGCCGAAAGGAGCTATTAGGTAGCATAGACCTAAAAAGATATGTTACACTCCCTTACGCGACTGCAATACATGTTGACCTTAGGATTTATTTTACCTTAGCTATTTATTACCCGAACATCCTAGCATCCTCTTTTATTATATTTTATTCGCATCTTTTAATTCTTGTTTTATTTTAATCTTTTCTTTAGATATAGTAATCAACCAATCAACCCCCAAATTTGTTACCTTTAAAACATTAACATTCAACAATAAACATTCCCCACCTCCTTGTGGTTCGACCCTGACTTTCACTATCTATTGTTAAAGTTAGGAATTATAAATTTATCTTTGGTACCCTCAACGACGGGCATCACAGTACTTTAAATTAAATTTAAACTCAAAACATGTTCTTACATAACCAAATTATAAAACTGTTCTGATACAAATGAAAGTACAACTCATCAACTACTATCAAGTGAGCTAGACTCTAGGCAGGTCCGGGTCCATGCTTCTCCCTTCCCTAAGCTCCCATAGTCTTTATACCTGTCAATCTGCTCCCCAATAATTTGGTTCATCGCAGGTGATCACGAATACACAGGGTCAACCACGAGGTTGAGTAGAGAAAACTGTAAACAAACGCATTACTATAAATGGAAAGTTGAACTTCTCCACTCCGAATCACGGACCCTTTTTCTCCGCACCAATCACAGACCCTTTATCTCCGCACCAAACACAGACCCTTTATCTCCGCACCAAACACAGACCCTTTATCTCCGCACCAAACACAGACCCTTTATCTCCGCACCATATCGTATCACAGAATTATATATCACAATATACCAATCATATAACGATATAGATGAACATAGTTAATATCAACCAATAAACAGATTACACATCTCATATAAGTAGTATTCCCCTACCTCAACTCACGGAACAGAAATGACAACCACGCAGCAGCTAGAAATGTTCCACGCGAAAACCGTCACCTAAACATATATTTGTAACGAATTAATAAACTTCCCAAAACCCCCATATCACAAAGTACCCTACTATAAATAATAACCTTCTAAAAGTGGAAAGTTTCCCAAAATGGAAACTTTCCCGAAATAGTAACTCTCTTAAAAAAATCGAACTTTCCCGACTCGTAAAACCCTTCAATTGTTCAACTTAACAAATTACTTCAAATACTATAACAATAAATATAATATAATAATAATAATATTATAACATAACAATAATAATAATAATAGAATAATAATAGAATAATAATAAAAAAAATCATAAAAGTAATAAATTAATAATAATAAAACATAATACGCTAATAACAACCACGAAAAACTTGTGATAACCATACTAACCCTAACCTCTACTAACACCCTACCCGCGAGACACCAGCCCACCACAACCACCTGTGCTTGCAACCACGCGACACCCTAACGTCGACCGCCTTACCACCAACACCCAGCAACCCCCTTCAACCCCTGTCGGTGACTCTCGATCCTCCTGAACCACTACACTGCCGACACTCATATCCATAACACCACCACACGCCACCTTGACACCACCAAGTACCACCACTACCTTCACCCTCGACAACAGACCCACAACACCGTGGTACCACCGTGTCGACGGTGGCACCACCCCACGCCCTTTCCCGCAAACAAACTCGAAAACGAAACCTAACTCATGTGAACCCATCTCCTCCGGCATCGACGACCACCAGCGACACCCACCAATACCCCTGCACTCACCCTCCCCCACGCAACCAACCCCAGCCACCATGGCGACTCTTCGTTGCGACCACATAACTAAAACAAGAACAAAAGTAAATAACCGAATATGGAAACAAAACGAGAGGCTCACCTTACACTCGCCTGAGATCCGTTTGAAACGCCCCTGAGCCACCGCCTCTCTCTCTCTCTCTCTCTCTCGCTCTCTCGTTCTTACACCGCCGTCACCATAATGAGGGAGATGAGCGTAAAGGTTTTAGGGTTTAAGACTTGTGAAACGTGGGTTATGGCGCAGGTACAATAAAATAGGGTTTCGGGTTTGTTGTGTAAGTACTGGGTCGGTTAAAACAATGACGTGGGGCTCGACCCATTTCTCATACCACCTTCGTCTTAAATACTACGAACCAACCCCAACGCGATGTACAAATATAACACGTAACATTATCACTTGCTTAGTCGATGTACTTACGATAACAATTAGTATAGTACGATAAGATTATATAGAACTTATAATATTGAGTGTCGGGTTAGCTTATAATATCAAAACCCGAGTCTTAAAAATAAATGTCAGGCAATACATATTCGATAAAATAATTATCGAATGACATACTAAAATACGAGGTAACAATCATTCAAATATTATCTAAATACGAAATATTGTAATCAAAATACGAGGTATTACAATCAACATATTCGATAAATTAATTATTGAATATTAATATCCAAATACGATCAATACATCAATATAAATAATAAATATTATAATGAAGTATTACACCAATACTATATAAAATATAAAACACGCATTCGATAAAATAATTATCGAATATAAACGTTAAAATATTATCAACACCATAATAACCATATAAATTAATTACCGATAAAATGCGGGGTATTACATCTTCAGTACAAATGGCTTTATAAGATAAAGCGTTCCATCGAGTGACAACCAGACACCTATAAGACACGACTAGTGGCAAAAGGTTTCACTCAAGTGCAAGGGTTGCACTATGATGAAAGTTTTGCACCCGTAGTCATGCTGCATTCCATTCGGATTATCTTAGCGATTGCTGCATTTCATGACTATGAAATATGGCAAATGGATGTGAAAACTGCCTTCTTAAACGGTTATTTGGAGGAGTACTTGTACATGGTACAACCCAAAGGTTTCACAGATCCTAAAAATTCTAAGAAAGTGTTCAAGCTTACGCGTTTCATTTATGGACTTAAGCAAGCATCTAGGAGTTGGAATCATTGCTTCGACCAAGTGATAAAAAAAAATGGTTTTATTCGACCAGTCGAAGAACCATGCTTATATATCAAGTCGAGTGGTAGCAACATCGTTTTTTGGTGTTGTATGTCGACGACATAATCTTGATCGGAAATGATATCCCTCTCTTATCTTCGGTTAAAGTATGGTTAAAGAACCATTACCAAATGAAAGATCTAGGTGAGGCACAATGTATATTGGGGATCCGTATCTATAAAGATAGATCACGACGGATGTTATCACAGAGTCAGGAGTCTTATATAGATAAGATTCTTGACAAATTCAGCATGACCAACTCCAAAAAGGGGTTACTTCCGATGATCTCGGGGATGCATTTGAGTAAGTCTCAGGCACCTAAGACACCAGAAGAGGTCAAGCACATGAGTCGCATTCCTTATGCGTCAGCTATAGGATCGATCATGTATGCCATGATATGCACACGTCCAGACGTGGCATATGCTTTGAGTATGACGAGTCGGTACCAAGGCAATCCAGGTGAACCACACTGGATGGCTGTTAAAAACATTCTTAAGTACCTACGGAGGACTAAAGATTGGGTATTGACTTATGGTGGAGGCACTGAGCTTTGCGCAAACGGTTACGCAGAATGCTAGCTTCCAAACGGATCGCGATGACTCGAAATCTCAGTCTGGATTCGTTTTTACTCTTAATGGCGCTGCTGTCAGTTGGAAAAACTCCAAGCAGAGTGTTATTGCAGATTCTACTACTGAGTCCGAGTACTACGCCGCTTCAGAAGCTGCAAAGGAAGCTATATGGATGCGTCAGTTCTTACAAGGACTCACTGTAGTTCCTAGTTCGAACGACCCGATCACCATCTATTGCGATAATAGAGGTGCCATATTCCAGGCTAAGGAGCCTAAATCTAGCAATAAATCTAGACATGTACTGCGGAAAGCTCACCTCATTCGAGACTACGTGGAGCAAAAGAAGATAGTGATAGACAAGATTGCGACGGATGACAACATCGCCGATCCTCTCACTAAACCATTAAGACATGGTAAACATGAAGGGCACGTTATTTCAATGGGAATTAAACGTCTTCCTGAGTTGTATTAGTACTTTTGTGGATTGGATATTGTATCTATTTCGTATACTATCTATAACACCATCGATTTTGTTTTATATATTGTTTTTCATGTGGATTGTACTGACAACATTGAACACCACAAAGTAAACTGAATTACATTATATTTTGTTTTTTCCGTAATCGCCTACACGAGCTGATAACTCTGGCCATTATTTTGTGACGTCGATTGATGGTGGGTTCAATAAACCATAAGTCAAACCGTTGACTGATCGATCACAGATACGAGATTATTACGATAACTCGTAGGACATTTTCATGACAACGCAGTGGAGTCCTAAATGTTACTGAACATTCGGTGTCGGGTCGTGGATAGGACGTCCATCGTGTTCCTTGAGTCGATTCTTTTGACTGTCGACTATTTCTTGAGATAAAGGGCAGTTTTGGGTGACTTTGATTTTTTCTCACTAGCTGACCGTAACTGGGGCTAAGCAGATTTTCATTGTGTCATTTCATACTGTGCTTACCCCTGCAAGATTCGAGTTGAAGGAAATATCCACCCCTTATCAGGTTTTAATATTTCTCAGGGTCACTCAAGGAGTAGTAACTGAAATGCTTTGCCAAGCTCGAATAATGATTCGTTATCAGTTGAGTTACTCTCTAGTCGGGGAAACCACTCTTGATATAGATCGCTTGTAAAATACAACCTTTGTGAATACAGATTTGCAAATTGTTTTACATTGAGTGGGAGAAATTTAATTGGATATGAGAATCGGATATCGCACATACACTTGTACGGACAAGCGGGAGATTGTTGGAGCTAGTGTCCTCAATATTTAGTGCGACAACACGTATAAATCTCTTAAAGGAACACAGGGTATACTTTGTATTTTAGCCAGTTGATTTACATTTATCAATAACGGTTGGCTTGCTAGAAAGTTTGACGTTATTGTCATACAGATGGCGCTAATCAACTGGTCCCTAAGAGTCACGCCTAAATGATGGAATCTGAGAGATATGATTAGATGAAAATGTAATCATATTGATACCCTATACGACTAAACGGTTAGTCAAAGTAATGATGATATAATTATTTAATACTGATTAAATAATATTAGCTAAGACGAATTAAAATGTTAATTCGTAATTAAATATAAAATGTTATATTTAATTATGTGTAATGAAATTATTTAATAAAGATTAAATGATTTAATTAAATATAAAAGGTTATATTTAATTAGTGGATTATAAATATAAGATATTTATAAGATAAAACATTACACGAGAGAGAGCGATATAACCAATTCTATAAAGATAGAATTTCGGTCTGAGCAAGGGAATTTCGGCCAGTAGGCCGTGTGGGTCTGATTGAGCTCGACACAACTGGTGCAATTATTAAGTTGTTCAGTTGCGGTAAAGTGGTATATATAGGTAGAATCAAATATTGATTTGGGGAATCCTAGTTGATGTCTAATAGCAAGCTTATTTGCAGCTATAAATAGCACATTCACTCGGCACATTAAGGGCACAAGTTACACGATTACTTCCCTCCTATCTCTGTAGCTTTCATCTTACACAAAATTAAAGGTAATTCTGCAGTTTCTAGCTCAGGAAAGGGTATTTCTCAGGACATCTTGGGTGCAACGATTAGGAGAATATCTGTTTTGATATCTGATCTTAGGCCTTTGCAAGGACAGAAGGTTAATTCTTAGTCCCAATCTTTGTTTCTTGTTCTTCGTTTATGACTATAAATCGTACTCTATAAATTCGTTATAATCTTGCATATAAAGAATTGGGAATATATACGATATTTTCCCACACCTTCTCGTAGCAGTTTTCCCGCTTCACATCCACGCCTAGTTTATCCCACACGCCTCCGACCCATCCGCACCCCAGCACAAGATGGATACAGGTCTCCCTTTCACACACACACACATATGCTACATCTACCATCCTCAGCTCGTAAGCGTCGCGCAATATTCCAGCTAGTCGTTTTGGCATCGTTACAGATTTGCCACATGAAAATCTTCACTTTAGGAAGGACATTAGATGTCCAAATCTGTTTCCAAAGCCATTTATCATGTGACAGATCAGAGCTTCCCGCCTTATCCAAAAATCCACCTGTAAGACTCCTATATGCCGATTTCACATAATACAATCCAGTCTTCTCAAGCTCCCAACACCAAGAGTCGTTCCCTTTAGCTTCACTGATACGTTTGTGCAAGATAAGTTCTTGCTCAAACGGAAGGAAACATCGGCGTACCTTCGCACTGTCCCACGCAATTCCATTGTTGCTCCATATATAAATCTGCCACGAGCATTGTCGCCTCCTCGGATCCTTGCAGTGACAACATCTTCCGAGTTTGGGTGCCCAGTACCACGGGTCTGATCACACCATCGTGCTCATGTCGTCACCCACCCGTCTCCTAACTCCTACATGAAGTACCTCCCTAGCTTCCCATATTCCCCTCCAAGTATAGCTGGGATTGTAGCCTAATTCCGCTCGCATAAAGCTGTTGTGAGGGAAGTATTTCATTTATTTTTGATTATATTTTTCTTGTATCTCTCCAATCGAAAAGTTTATCTTACGTACTACCTTGACGGTTGTGGGAGGATATTAGGAGATTGAGCCTATACTAGGCTTGTCTATCATTAGGGTTCTCTATTTTAGGATTTCAATAAGGATATTATAAATACCACCATACATTCCGTAAGAGAACAAAATCAATACTACAATCTTTCTTATGCAATTCTCTCCCTCTATATTCTACTAATCAACTAGCCTCTCAATCGCAAGACTACTATTTATTCTAATCATGATCCATATTGTTAAAAGTAGTCTATTATTATTAAGAGACTCTTTTACGGTTTACTTATGTAAGACCCTCGTTTACGAGCGATATTAAAATATAAAAGCATGAAAGTGATAGCGAATAGGAAATCGACAAATGTAGTGCATTAAACAAAATAAAGTGGAAGAATGACAGGTGTAGAAAAGCTTAGGATGCTGTCTTAATAGAGTAGCACAAAATATAAATGGATTGATTGTCCCTCTCTAATACAACAATCTCTTCTTTTGCAATCCAGTCTCTTCGCACTCCATAATGTCGCCCACATTTAATGATGCTTTTCTTCCCCTAATTAAACTCTAATTATCATCTTCTAATCTTTCCCTTTATTGCTTAAATTTATTTCACTTTTGCCATTAGTTTATTGTAGGGCTTCATTTTAAGGTTTATTGTAAATTTGTAATTGTATATGTTGTGGGATTTTGTTGCATTCCACATTTCAAACGTTTCTTTTGTGTGTACCACTTTAGACAGGATTGACATTTGACAAGGGTCCAAATCTGATAGGGGCCATTAATGGGAAGTTAGATGTTTGTTATTGTAAAATAAACTTTATTACATGTAAAAATCAAAATATAGTAAAGTACCAAATGTCAAGAGGTCATGTATTTAATCCTTATTTTATCCATTTCAAATATGTTTTTTGGAATTCACGACCATTTCCACCATTTCTATATTTTTTTTTAATATACTATGTTGATAGGCTCATACAATTAATGTTTTCTTATATTATATTTTAGTGGGTCAATTGATCTATAAATTATTTTCTAAGCTTATGAGATTTTGTGCAAAGTATGCTTTTAATTTGTACAAATTATTCATTTATTGGACTCTTCTAAATTCTAATAAAGCCAATATCTATTCTAACTTTAAAAGAATTTTGATATTTTGCAATTTTTTGACGATTAAAGTGTTGATTATAAGATATATCCTATGCAATTCTCCAAATTCAATATCATGTTTTCTTCTAATTTCTTAAGATTTTTCAAGAATCAATATCATCTAATTCAAAACTTTTTCTACCTCATTTGTTTCATTTATTAAACTGTACATAAGATAATTACACATGAATTCTTAAACAATTTTTTTAAAAGTTAGGGCCCAATTTTACAATTGCGACCAAGGCCTCCGAATGCTTTAGACCGGCCCTGACTTTAGACAACATACACCACCTTAAGTAGATAGCCCTCCTTTACGTAATTGTTTCATCTTTTCTACATTTTTAATTAGTCAAACAAAACTAATTATTTTGTCATACTTTTAATACAATGAAGTATTTACAAAGGTTATCAATGACTCAATGTTCTTTCTATAAAATCGTGTTGTATTATTACTTTGTACTCCGTATTATAGTGTAAAATTGATTATTTCACAAAACATTACCATATACGGAGTTTAGTTAAACTAAAATCCAAAATTGAATGCCCACAAGGGTGGAGTCTAGTGGTTAAAACATGGGTGAAATTCCCAGGAGACCCGGGTTCAAACCTCCCCAAGAGCAAAATCTTGTGGAGCATTCTTGGCCCGAGTCCATGCCTAAATAGACTTCGAGCCTGTCACCCTCGGGTGGTTTACCTGGTGTATGTGGTTTGCAGGCTATTACATATACCCGCGGGTTTACCCAGTGCGCACCCAAGGTAGCGGCTACGGGTTCCCTCGTTACCACAAAAAAATAAAATAAAAAAATAAAACCCAAAATTGAATAATCCTATTGTATGTATATTAAATGGAGTCACATTTTTATATGTATATTAAATAAATTACAACTCATGTTTGTCATCTCACATAATCTACTTGTAAAGTTGTAATGCTTTGTTTTTTCCGGATTAATTTCAGCTCTCATTCACCTCATTTTAGTTCGGTTTACCTAATCCAATTTAATTCAGTTTATTTAAGCTCTTAGCTTCTGAGTTAACTTTAATTCGATCACTTCAGCTCCATTTAACTCATTTTAATTCATTTCAATTCATCAACTTCATTCAACCAAAAAAATACTAGTAAAACCTAAGTCCTTCTTAAAATGGAGAACTAACTTTCTTTTACTATTTACGTAAGTTCCAAGAAAGGTCATCTAGTCTTTACAAAAGAAATTATATCTTCAACAATAAACATATGAATGAAGAAAAAAATACAGTTAATATATCTTTTAAGAATGGTTCAAAATTTTGCTGGTTAGTTAGGAAGGACATACACTTCTACTACATACTTCATCTCATCTAGTCATCTACTGCCTTCGTGTGTCATCCATTTCTTTACGTTTACCTTTTTATATTTGTCAATGTATATTTTATTTTATTTAAATCTTTATTTATATATATTTAAACATTACAAAAATTTGATACTTTTAATGTACTCCCTCCGTCCTGGTAATATGTTTACACTTTTTTTTATTTCTCCCTTACAAAATGAAGGAAGTGTAAACATATCACCGAAACAGGAGAGTACTTATTAAGACGATTCAAAAAAGTCTCATATGACTATATTTCATGTTATATATTAGAAATTATATTAGAAATTTCATCCATTTATGAATAGTGCTAAAAAGTAAATGTAAAGAAATGAATAAGACAGGGGAGTACTGTTTAGCGTGTCTGTGACTGATACTAACGCCTGTACAACACTCAAAAATACGTGTCAGACACTTGACAAACCATATCTAATTTTTATAATATTTTTTAAAGCTTAGACATTTGAAGACACCTCAGTTTAACATAATATAAACGCAAGATGATGTATTTTAGAGACATTACGTGATAAAATTATGCTTATTTGTTGCACACTTAACATATTTTTTATGGACGATGTTATATGTATACGACTTTTTTAATATAATTGTATTTTTATAATATAAATATATATTTTATTAAATTTATAAAATGTATCCCATGTCTAATATTTCGTGAGATATTGTTTCACGTATTCGTTTTATATCTTCATTAATTTATATCCGTTTCAATGCTATATAACCTAGATTAGAAGGGTGTTGCAAGAACAATACGTGGTTGGTAGTTACTCCATCCATTCAACTTCACACTATACATTTATTTTTTCTTGTTTGTCAATGTTTATTTTATGGAGTAAATATTTTTAGCTACGTATTCGAAAAAATTATAAAAATTACGTGTCTTTAGTATACTTAAGGACGAATCAAACAAAATTTTACATAAATATATTTTCACTTATATATTCAAGGAAAATTGTAATTAAAAATCATTTATAGTGTATAAAATAGAAATATATATCATGAAGTTAAACGAAGGGTCGACTAGTTCTAGTGTCGTTGGAAAGGGGCTACTAGACTACTTGGATACAAGAGTGTTTTATTGTATCAGACGGTCTGCAGTCTGCCCTCTGTCCTCTGCCCCGTGGCCCATTTGGAGCCCAAGTTCAAGAACCAAAGTACACAACTTATATTTACCTTTTTTTTCCCCTCCAAAATCATCTTTACAATCGACATCGATACAATTTGGAGCTGCATCCAGTATTGACACTAATAAATACGTGATTTGCTATATCATGCCCCCTATTTTACTTGTTACATTTCATATTTTTTAATTTATTCCAAATTTGCCCTTATATTAACTTTAATAAAAATAATATTTTGTTTTATCGTAAAGTGTTTTTGAGCCGATTTTTATAATAATTGTTTTATTTTTCTGACGGTTTATGTTATACGGTATATCGTTATTTATTTATTTGGTTTGACGATTTGTATTATATGTAATTTACGGTTTATTGTTATTAAAGTTTTAAGACGGTCTAAAAAGGAATTAATTTCTCAAACATTCACTCATATTTTATTTTTATCTCACAAATGGAAAAAAAAAAAAACAAAAGAAAAAACACACCAAATGGTGATGCCGTGTAAATTACACGACACCACCATGGTACTGTCGTGTAAATTACACGAGAGTACCATGGTGGTGTCACCATGGTACTGTCGTGTAATTTACACGACAGTACCATGGTGGTGTCGTGTAATTTACACGGCATCACCATTTGGTTTGTTTTTTTTTTCTCTTTTTCTTTTTTTTTTCTTTTTTTTTATTTGTGAGATAAGAACAAAATATGAGCGAGTGTTTGTAAAACTAATTACTTTTTAATTAGATCGTCTTCAAATTTTAATAACAATAAATCGTAAATTACATATAATACAAATCGCCAAACCAAATAAATCAATAATGATATACCGTATAGTATAAACCGTCACCAAAATAAAACAATTATTATAAAGATCGTGTCAAAAACATTTTACGATAATGTTTGATTCACATTAAATTCATTGTTAAATTGCGAACCTTGTCCATTATCATGAGTAAATAAATACTTCATCCATTCATATCCACTTTACGATAATGGAGGGAGTATTTATAAAAGACATCAGCGGGAACGTCGTCGTGATTCATTTTTAATTAAACGGTTTCAAAAATACATTCACTCATATTTTGTTTTTATCTCACAAATAAAAAATAAAAGACAAAGAGAAAAAAGAAAAAAGACAAAGACAAAAAAGACAAAAAAAACACACCAATTGATGGTGTCGTGTAAATTACACGGCATCACCATGGTACTGCCGTGTAATTTACACGGCAGCACCATAGTGGTGCCGTGTAATTTACATAGAACCGCCATTTGGTGTGTTTTTTCTGCTTTTTTATTTTTTATTTTTTATTTTTTTAATTTGTGAGATTAGAACAAAATATGAGTGAATGTATGTGAAATTAATTACTTTTAGACCGTCTTAAAATTTTAATAATAATAAACCATAAATTACATATAATACAAATCGCCGAACCAAATAAATCAATAACGTTATACCGTATAATATAAACCGTCACCAAAATAAAACAATTATTATAAAGATCGTCTCATAAACACTTTACGATAACGTTGATTCGCATAAAATTCGTTGTTAAATTGCGAACTTTGTCCGTTATCGTGAGTAAATAAATATTTATAAAAGACATCGGCGGGATCGTCGTCATAATTCATTTTTAATTAAACGGTTTCGAAAAAACATTTACAATTAAACAATATTAAAATTTACAAAAAATATTACTTTTAGAGGTGTAGGGGCAGATTTGGAATAAATTGAAAAATAGGGGGCGTAACAAGTAAAATAGGGGGCGTGATATAGTAATTCTGTTTTACTCCCTCCAGTTTTTTCCATTCAATACATTTGTTTTTGTACATCATTCACAAGTTAACCTTCAATTTCAATTTTCTCCCAATACGTAAGAAAAACACATATTCATGTGGGGTCTTGTTTAATTCGTCTTTACGAGTACATTGAAAATATATAACTTTTATAATTTTTACAAATACGTAGCTAAAGATATTAAACACATAAAACGTGCGTTGACAAACGTGGAAAAATAAATGAATTGAATGGAAAAAATGGAGAAGGTATGTCTAACTTCGATATTTGATAAATAATATATTGAAACACTATATAAAAACGTATTGAAATATTATTTGACCTTAAAAGTTGCTTTGGAACATGTTGCTTATCTAACATATTGGTTTAGCATGCTCTAAAATCCGAAAATTTATCCTATTTTATAAAGAAAACTAACAATTTGTTGATGTTAAGTTGCTAATATCAAACACTTAAGCGAACCTTGCTAATTAAAATATATTTGTTAACCCTTGTAATTAAGTTTATCGTTCATAATTTGTCTACGCAATCTACTAATGCTAACATGTTATGTGCGGACATTTAGAATTTGAATTAAAGTCCTTAATAAGACATTGAAGTGTTTGAAAATCCAATTAAAATTTAAATCACACTCATTCCTTATAATTCCAACTTAGTTAAACTTTGAGTTCTCAAATTTTTATCATATACTAGTCATTTTTTCAATTACATCACTATTTGTTTTCATTTTGTTTATTAATAATAATAATTTCATAGTAGTAGTTTTTTTTCTTTCAAATCACACTCATTGAAATATTGATAAAGACGGTAGCCCAATCAATCCCCACATATGCTATGAGCGTTTTTAAATTACCTTCTTCCTTCTGCGATGAACTTCAATCCTTAGTGTCTCGATTTTGGTGAGGGTCGACAAATGGAAAAGGCAAAATTCCTTGGATAGCTTGAGAAAAATTATGCAGGCTGAAGTGCTATAGCGGGCTAGGTTTCAGAGATTTTCATCAATTTAATTTGGCTCTTTTGGGAAAATAAGCATGACGACTTCTTACTAACCGGTCCTGTCTCATGGCAAGAGTGCTTGGTGGAAAATATTTCCCACAGGGAGCATTTATGCAAGCTGCGTTGGGGGTTAATCCAAGTTATACGTGGAGGGGGATTTGGGAGCAGGCTAGGGAGGTCCTGAAAATGGGTATTCGACGCAGGCTAGGGGACGGTTTGAGTACGAGGGTAAAGAAGGACCCGTGGATACCGGGCACACAAACCAGGAGGATCATATCTCCACGAGGAAATGCAAATGAAAACATGTTGGTGGCGGAATTATGGAAAGCTAATGGACAAGAATGGGATTTGGTCAAGGTTCGAGCTAATTTCAACGCACTGGATCAGGAGCGTATCACTGCCATACGAATTAGCAAGACAAAATCGGAGGATAGCTGGGTTTGGGAGCCTAAAAGAGAGGGGAATTATTCTGTTAAATCGGCATATAGGCTCCTCTCAAAGTATGGTGATATGGATGAAGAACCGTCTGATCGCAGGAGAGAAAAGACAATTTGGAACCAAATCTGGAAAGCGAAGGTGCCATCGCATATAAGGAGCTCTTTCTGGCAGCTGTGTAGTGATGCTCTAGCTACTAAGGGCAATTAAGCTACGAGACTACGGACCCTCGATAATACGTGCCCGGTCTGCTGTAGCGCAAAGGAGGCTTGTCTCCATCTTATTCGGGGTTGTGGTTGGGTTGGGGGCTGTGGGATAGGCTGGGTTTGGAGGTCGGAGAAGCATATGGGTGTGAGAGGGTGAGGGAGTGGTTGGAGGTTGTGTGGAGGGAGATGGGGGAGTGTGAGATAGATAGCTTTATTATGGGATGTTTGGTGGTGTGGGAGGCTAGGAATAAATGGGTGTTTGATAATGTGCGGGTGGATGCGGAGAAGGCATGGAAGCGAGTGACAACTTTACAGCGGGAAATGAAGGAAGATGAGGAAAATGGAGAGGTGAACAGGCAGGAAGCAGCTGCTGAGAAACAGAGATGGCAGAGACCGAAGATGGACAGGGTTAAGATCAACGTGGATGCAGGGACGGCACGGGGATTGGAACGGTATGTCGGGACAGTGAGGGAGGAGTTGTATGGAGATTAGCTATTCGTAGACAAGGGACGGGAGAAGTGAGAGAGGCAGAGGCAGAAGCTATTGTGGAAGGGATGATTGAAGCGAGAAGACGTGGACACAAGCATATTGTTATCGAGAGTGATTGCAAAGGTTTGATAGAGGACTTGAAGAGCAAAGCAACAGGTCGTAGCAATTATCATCTTGTTTTAGAAGATATTTATGGTTTAAGTGAGTTTTTTTCTGAACTTTGTTGGTCTAATATTGGTAGAATATGTAATGGGGTAGCGCATGAGCTAGCTCATGACTCGTCGATGTATGTCGGAAAGAAGATTTGGACTTGTAGTTACCGAGTCTAACTTCTAACATTGTGGGAAATGATCTTTTGATAATATAATTACCCACTTTTGAGATTTAAAAAAAAAAAAATCATTTCCATCACAATATTTATACAAAATTACGTGACCCTGATCCGTACACGTCTCATTAAATCCATGGATTTTCAAAACACCATTGAGAAGAATTGATATACTCACGTGATTTTCAAATGAATTTTTTTAAGTTGGTTATGAAATTGAGTTCTAACATTTTGATTGTATAATTAAAGCGAGCAAGTGGTGATTGACGCTCATAACTTTGTGTAATTATGAAATTACCCCCACAGCTTTTAATTGGAGTAATTTAGCCTCATAATATACATAATAAGTCTAATTAAACCCCTTTATCAAAGTCTCATGAAAAATTCAATTTATCATATAAAAAAAGTAAAAAATAGTTATGTTTTTATGAAAAATTAAAAAAACTTAATTTTAATTTTTTAGCATTAATTAGATAAAAAAATAATACGAATTGCATACTAAAACCATTCTTTTATATACGTATGTAATTCGGTATGCTTTAAAAAAATCTTATGTGTGAATTTTTTGATATGTTGAAAAATTTAAATATTAAAATATTGTTTTCCTTTTATTATATTTTTTGTCATGAAAATATTTTATTCCAAATTTAAATTTAAACACAACTACCTAACAAAATATTTTATAATTGAATTTTTTTACAAAATTGTAAAATAAGTTATAAAATATGTACTTTATGTACAATTAATATTTTTTAAATTTTCGTAAAATTTTTAAAGTTTTATTTCTAATTTATGCTAATTTTTTTTGTTAATTTTTTTTTTTTGTATTCTTCATTAAAAAAAACCATTTTTTGTGATATGAGAAACGGAATTTATCATGGGATTTTGATAAAAGGGTTTAATTTCCCTTATCATCTAACGTATGGATCAAATTACTCCAATTGAGAGTTGTGAGGTTAATTTCACAATTGCACAAAGTTATGGGGTGAATCACCACTTCTTCGATAATTAAAGGCATGCAAATAGAATTAATTTTATATTGTAAAACTAACTTAATCAATCACATGCATAGGACGCTACCGTAAAATAGTCTAAATAAAGTAAAATAAATTTTGTTTGCGACCTTCACAAGTTTATGATCTCACACAATCATCTCTTTCATTACCGTTAGAACCTTGTGACCGTAATTTGTGATTAAAAATAAAAGACAAATATCATAGTTAAAGATTCAAATAACACAAATTCTCATTGAAGACGGACACTATCCGTCACAATGTGAAGACGGATAGTGCCTCTGGCCTCTCACAAAACATAAGTGACAATACCCATAGAATGCTCGATTTCCTCCCACTTGTATAATTTGAGAGAGACATATCCGTCTTCAACTTGTAACGAATAGTGTCCGTCACAAATAAAACTTGTTAAATACTCATAAAGACATAAAGTTAAGAGGGCAGTCCACATTTTCACTGTTCTTAACGAAGATTCAACTATCAATCGTGAACAAGTGAACAATGAAGATGTATGGCCGACAGTCGACAGGGTCGTATGTACTAAATAGCAGTCTCTATTTCGGTCCTTTTATTTAGTTTAGAATTCATATGTAGGTGCACGGAACCAATATATCACGCATATATGTTGATTGCAATTAAAGATGAAGTTGGATCGTGTCAGGCTATATCTTGTGTTAGTCTAATGTGTCTTGAGAGCCATGGCCCAACCATGGAAAATTGGCACATTTCGTGTTGTACCGTGTTGTGTTCAATAGTTCTCCATTTCAACCTTATTTTTTTTATTGTGGCAAGATATCTGGTTCGACACGATCTTCTATCTCAAATTTCGATTCACACACAACCTATGGCGTGTTGGGTCGTGCTAAAATAGGTCATGGATTGGGCTAGGGCATGCACTTTCAGTGCTATTTGCTATGAACCAATGACGGAACCTCAATTCTCCCCAATTTCTAACTTTAACAACAATTAGTTTTCGAGAAGGCTAATCAAATTACACATACAAACTTGATATTCACAAATATTATTAAAATCATCCCAATAATCTAATTACTAACTAAAATTACAAATAATAACAAAACTATTAAGGTATTCAGTACAAAAATTAATGTATTCGATCGTCACAAACCTGAAAATGAATTATTAGGTAGGTGAACGACGGTGGTGGGTGGTCCGGTGTCGCTGTGGTGGTCCGGTAGAGCACGGTGGTCGTAAGAGGGAGGGAGTGTGTTGCGTTTTCTGGTTTTGAGTTTCGATGTAATGAAATGTAAATGACGGGTTGGAATGAAAACGAAAACATAACAGGCGAATTAGTGACGGAAATCCGTCGCCTTTGAATTTCCGCGGATTTTTTTGGATAGAAATTTTCGTCGCCAATTTGGCGAAGGATTTCTGTCGCCCGTTTTTTTTTCTGTTGTCAAATTAACGATTGCCCTTGTTGTTGCCCATTCAGTCGCCTTGTACAGTATCTCTTGTAGTGACTAAGGTCCTAAGATAGAACTACGTTGTTTGATTGTTTGATTTGAGTTGAATTGTGCTTTGCTCGGTGGGAGGAAGTCTTCTTATATAGACACTTCATCCCATAACCGTTGACTTGGTTGGGGAGCGGTTAAATAATCGCTCCTCAAAAATTGAATTAAAATTACAACCCCAGCGCTCTCTAGCATGGCGATTTGAAGAAAATTGACGGCGTTGACTTCTGAAGAACCTGTGCACACTGGCTATGGAATCTTCACCATCTCAACTACGCAACATTACGAGCTGGAAAACTAAAGATAAAGGGAGACATGATAAGGGAACAAAGGCACCAAATGTAGAGGAGGTAGTCAAGTATGGTAGTATGTCCAAACTGGTAGGAGCCGCACCATTTGACTTTAATGAATATGCTGATAAGGAACATACTATTGACCATATTGGAGCAGGGGAAGAGGAGAATTCAGATGAACCAGAGGACTCCATGGGAGACTGGTATGACAGACATGGCAAGAAGATTATTGAAATAGTGGACGATGATCAAGACATCATCACTATTACAGAAGAGGATGTACAGGAAGAGGTGGACTTTTGGAAATTTGCAGTGTATGGATTTGTCCTAGGCTCCAATCCACCTTGGCCTGTGTTTGAAGGCTATATAAAGAGAGTATGGAAACACCATAAGATTGAGACCATATCCTTCCTTCCTAACGGTGTTTTCGTGGTGAGATTTCAGACGCAGGAGATGCAGGAAGCAGTCCTGTCTGCAGGAATGCACTTGTTTGAAAGTAAGCCTGTCATCATCAAAAAGTGGATGCCTGATGTTGATCTAGAGAAAGAAGAAGTTAAGACTGTTCCTACATGGATAAGGTTGCATAAGTTACCCCTCAAATTGTGGGGAGCAAGTATACCAAAGATAGTTGGGAAGATAGGAAAATTCATCAAGAGAGATGATCCAACTGAATACAGAACAAGACTTGGGTTTGCAAGAATCATGATTAAAGTTCAAGTGGGTCAGAAATTCCCGAGTAATATACGGGTTCAAGATGAGAAGGGCAACATTATTGATATACCAGTTGAGTATGAATGGACACCTAGTAAATGCACTAGCTGTCAAATAATGGGACATGTGGCTAGCAACTGCAGAAGAAACAAGGCACAACCAAAGAGGAAACAGGTGTGGAGGAGGAAGGTGGGCACCTCTGGTGCTAGACCACCCCTCCCACCAGTGAACCAGGTACCAGCCATTCCTGCTTCACCTAAGAATGCAGTTGCAGACAACCAAGAAACCAGTGCAGAAGGGGAACCACTCTATGGAATGCCTCGGGCATTTATGACAAGTTCAGCAGAACCCAGTAGTAGCCCTTCCTACAAGGCTATACTTACCAATGCAGCTGGACAGGGAGGAGAAAATAGTAGGCCACAATCTCCATCCAAATCCCTATGATTATTGGGATTTGGAATGTTAGAGGTATGAATAAAGTAGATAAGCAGCGTGACATTAATAACTTGTTGCTTCAACATAATGTAGGGCTTTTTGCTTTGTTAGAAACTAAGATCAAACCAAAGAACCATCATCAAGCTATGAATATTTTCAATAATTGGAGTATTAGCTCCAACACTCATACACATCCTGGTGGGCGTATATGGATAAGCTGGAAACCTGAGGAATTTTATGTTGACTTCCTGGAATATGATCCTCAGTACATTCATGTTGACATCCTGCACATTCCAAGTCAGATAAAATTTAAGTTCACCATGATTTATGCATTTAATGGGATTGCAGAAAGGGAAAGCCTACGGGCCAATCTTGCTAGGTTAGCTGATGACATGCAAGGGGCTTGGGCTGTTGGTGGGGACTTTAACTGTGTTATGCACCCTAAGGAAAGGCTAGGGGGTGGTTTTACTTTAGCTGAGGCAGTCCCTTATCAGGATTGTATTGCATATTGTGAACTAGCTGAGTGTCCAACAGTGGGGGCTTATTACACCTGGACTAATAAGCAGCAACCTAAGGATAGGGTTTACACCAAACTGGATAGAGTATTCACTAATATTGACTGGGACAGATTACTGCCCAATATGCAAGCCAACTATATCCCTGAAGGTTACTTTGATCATAACCCATGCATCCTCAAGGAGGGCTAGGGCAATCTGAACATGAATAGACCTTTTAAGTTCATCAATATGTGGTGTACAGCTGCTGATTTTCAGCAAATTGTGGATCAGCACTGGCAGTCAACAACTTATGGCACTAATATGTATATATTGGTTCGGAAGATGAAGGTCATGAAGCAGGCCCTGGAAACTTTGAATAAAGCTCAATTCTCTGATATTGAAAATACCACAAAGATAGCAAGATTGAAGTTACAGGACTTGCAAGAGGACTTGATACAACAACCTGGTAATGAACAGCTAATGCAACAAGAATATGAGGCTCATGAGAAGTACACCCAACTGCATGCCCAGCTATATACTTATTTAAGGCAGAAAGCCAAAGCTCACTGGCTGAAAGAAGGGGACTCCAATACAGCATACTTTCATGGTCTATTGAGGGCAAGGAGAAAGAAGAATAATGTCTATCATATTGAGGATATAGAGGGAGATGTCCGTACAGACATCAATGACATTCAGAATTCCTTCCTAACATTCTATCAGGACTTGTTGGGCACAAGAACAAGCACCACTCCAGTGATATCTCATATAGTTCAGCAGGGTGCCCTATGTACATATGGACATAGGCAGGTGTTGCAGCAACCCATAACTGATGAGGAAATTAAAGAGGTCTTGTTTAGCATTCCGGATGATAAGGCCCCTGGGCCTGATGGCTACACTAGCAAATTCTCCATGGCCAGCTGGGATACAGTGGCAACTGATACTTGTGCAGCAGTTCATGAATTCTTTACTGCAGGCAAGTTGTTGAAGCAACTAAATGCTACAAATGTGACTCTCATTCCTAAAATAGCCCATCCAAAGAGTGTAAGTCAGTTTAGACCCATCTCTTGTTGCAATGTTGTTTACAAGATCATCTCCAAATTGTTATGCAATAGATTGGCTCAGGTCTTACCAGATTTAATATCCCCTACCCAAGGAGGATTTATTCAGGGAAGAAGCATCATGGAAAACTTTCTTATTTGTCAGGATTTAATCAGATTGTATGGGAGGAAAACAGTGTCCCCTAGGTGCATGTTCAAGATTGACTTACAAAAAGCCTATGACACTGTAGAATGAGATTTTTTGCTTCAAATGATGCAGGCCCTAAAGTTCCCTAGTACTTCCACTTACCTAGTGATGGCATGTGTTACAACCACATCTTTTTCATTATGTCTCAATGGGAATACATTTGGATTCTTTGCTGGTAAAAGGGGACTCAGACAAGGAGATCCCTTGTCCCCTCTTCTCTTCACCATCAGTATGGAATACTTGTCTATGCTTCTGCAACACACCACAACTACTATGAACTTCAAATTTCATCCCTTGTGTGGGCCTATGCATCTCTCTCATCTAATGTTTGCAGATGATCTGCTCTTGTTCAGCAAAGGGGATATCAATTCTATTATGACTTTTCTAAGAACTTTTGCCACTTTCTCAGCAGCCTCTGGACTGAGAATGAGCCCTGGGAAGACTATTGTGTACTTTAATGGGGTCCAGGAGGCAGTGAAGCAGGATGTTATAGAGGTGGAAGGCTGTGTGGAAGGAAGTATGCCTTTCAGATACCTTGGGGTTCCCATTAAACCTACAAAACTGAATGAAAAAGACTGCAAGCCTATCATGGACAAAATCCAGGAAAGGGTGAGAGCTATTGGGACCAGGAAACTGTCCTATGCAGGGAGATTGATACTCATTAAGGCTGTCCTAAAAACTTTACACAACTATTGGGCTCAAATCTTCATACTACCTACTTCGGTGATACAGCAACTGGAATCTATGTGTAGGAACTTCCTTTGGGATGGGGGGTGGACTATAAGAGGGTGCCACCAGTTTCATAGGAGAAGGTCTGTAAACCAACAAAGGAAGGGGGACTGGGGATAAAAAATGACTTACTTTGGAACAAGGCAGCAGTAGGAGAATTGGCTTGGTGGATTCATGCCAAACCTGATAAGCTATGGGTTCAGTGGGTCAGTCATACATACCTCAAGGGACAGGAATGGCAGATTTATGATGCTCCTCTAGATGTGGCTTGGACATGGAAAAAAATTTATATATAAGATCAAAGACCTCCTTAATGGCATGTCTGCAGATATCAAGGAGGCTCATAGACAGTACTCTATCAAGACTGTGTATGAGCAACTGAGAGGTACTAGCACAGCATATCAGTGGCCTGCACTGATATGGAATGAATAAACTACCAGAAAATACATCATGATTAACTGGATGTACCATCAAAGAGCATTGAAGACAAAGGACAGGCTGATATCGATGCATTATGGTATAGCACAAGATGATCACTGCTGCATATGTGGGACAGGAACTGAAAGCATATCCCACTTGTTCTTTACATGCTCCTACAGTAATTTAATTCTGCAACTGGTACAGGTATGGACCGGGCTGCAAATACCAAGCTCTAACACTACTGACTGGTGTCTGAGAAGGAGAGGCACTAAACTGAAGAGGGGAATTCTGAATGGCATAGTGAATGCTATGATATATCAAATTTGGATCCAGAGAAACAAGGCTAGAGTAGAGAATAGATTGATGAGGCCTAATATTGTTTCCAAATGTATTAAGGATGAGACTTGTATGAGAATTGAGCAAAGATGTAAAGGTGTTATTCCACACAAGGATAAACCCTGGATAGGTAGATTGATGATGTAAATGACTTTGTAAGGAAGGTTCACACCTTCTGGTTTGATGGTTTCTAATATAATTTTTACCTTTTACAAAAAAAAAAAAAAAAATCGCTCACGTCCGATGGTCCCATCCCTTTTCTTGAACGTTGAACCTTTATTCCGCCAGACTTCATTTGGCCTTGCCGCTTTCCAAACTTTTTTTGGGCCCGACCCTTGCTTTATCCGTCTAGTCTTGTATTGGCCCAATTAATAACGCTTTTCTTATGGGCCTACTAAACTTTAAGATAATAAATGCTTTAGCGCTGTCAATTTTTGGTGCTAACACAAATTAATAAGTACTAACAAATTAATTACATGTTCGTCACTTGAATCCTCGTTCATAATTGAAAATTTTTAATGGAGGTTGAAAATGGTAACTGTTTCAATATTAGAGAGAAGGAAGCTAAGAGAGAATTAGTTTTAATGTTTTTCTAGACAAGGGCAAACAAATGGAAAATTTGATGCAAAAGATATATTATTGAGTAAAAAGCGTACTGCAAAAATAAATTATGTATTACTAATACAACTTTTCATTTGTGACGGTTATAAACACGTCATGTCACAAACTTGTAAGTGGACGAGACGCACGAGAGAAGTGGGAAGAGAAGTGGGAGTATCCCTTTATCGCAAAAGGGAGCGTATTAGTAATAATTTGGAAGATTGAAGAAAGGTAGGAACGTTAAACGTAATGTGAAGGTTATTGATAAAGATTGGTGCAGTGAAAATAGTGTGTGATAGTAAGTTTGATATGATATGCATAATGTATATATGCATGAATGCATGATCAACGATCCACGTGATAGTAAGCAACTGAAGACGATCATGCGCGTACGGTTCTGCCAATTCTGACATTACTGTACTTACCATTACTACCTTTCTCCATCCTTTATTCATCCAATTTTTACACAACAAACTTTTTTTCACTAATTACTCTACAAGTACTTATATAAACCCCCTTTGATTAATTACATACCACGGCACTGCCGTCTGCCACCACCACTCATCATTTCTTATCTCCCTGCCTTGCTCTTTCGGATGACTTCAATTTAATTAAATATTACACCCTCTCCGTTTTCTTTTTATATTGGCATAAAAATGTAACATCACATCGCATGACAAAGCGGTGGTGCATGGATTTTAGCCGGGAAACATGCTCACTTACATATATAGAATAAGGTTAGGTTTTTTTTTCCTAAATTTCAGCTCTATTTAATTCACTTAGCTTCATTCAGATCAGTTTAACTCAATTTTTAACAAATTATCAAATTAACTCCATTTAGTTCAGTCTGGCATCATTTAGTACGATCCGGCTTCACTAAAACCGAACCATATGCTTTATGGTTCATCTATAATTTATGTATGAGGGATATTATATATCCTATTCACAAAATATGGATGTAAATGCAATAATTAGAAAACGGTGGAAGGGGACGTAGGCAAGAAAGGGCAAGACTGGAAAAGGTTGTCAGAGACAGGGAGAGTAAAGGAGAGTGATAGAGTGATAGGTAGCGTAGGAAATAGTCATTGATGCATTCTTTCTCGATTTCTTTGTTTCAAGTGTTGATGAAATTGTACATATAAATTAAAATAAGAGTGTATGTATCACAAAGTAACGTAACATCCATGCAAATTGCGAATTGTCTTTAACGTACATACAGACAACAAACCTGACTTTGCTTTCTTTTCGACTGCACTGTCCACATTTGCACGAGCGGCCCATATTCTTCGCTGATCAGGTGCTGCTCCCTCCTGCCCCCTTTTGGCCCTTTTTTCACTCTTCTCCGGCCCACTTACACACCCCCACCTCCTTTTAACTACACTCCTTTTTCATTTATTTTTTTCGCTTTATGTTCAAGGTTAATACGACCACATTACCAACATTACTCCGTTGCCTCAATAATCCTGCAATTCTCACAAATAATGGGGCAAATAGAGTCGATGCAAGTTTTCCCTTGTATTACAACAATACAACGAGATTGTTTTCCAATGATCAAAATTATGTTAAAGGTCAATAACATGGTGAAAGGCTATTTTGTATAAAATTAATCAATATAAGAAGTTTGTTGGATCACATATTCAATTAGTTTATGTAACTATTGTGTAGGACAATAATTTTATGAATTTATGTATAAAATACGGAGTACATAATTTAAAAACTTTGTTTCACGGTCTATTCAATCACAAGGAGTTTATTTAACTAATTACTTTAGTTTGATCAACATGACAAAATTGTTGTTTCAAGTAGCAATTAATTCCTCTAAGGATAAAGTTGTTACTTGGAGTTGCATTAGATATAAAATATGTAAACAAAAAAAAGTCAAGTAGTGACGATGTTGATTTGTAGGAAGAAAAAAGGTTAAAATGGACATAAAGTACTAATTAGTTTGCTTAATAATCTTACACTCTTACTTTACAAAAATCAGAGAATATATAGATGAAATAATATTCACAAATATTTAGGATAAGATTATTGATAATTTTAAATATAAAACTCGCCCAATACTACTAATAACGTACTGTTAGAATATAAAACGAATCAAGGAACTCCAACCATCGGCTTAAGCTTTTGGTTGAGTTGGTTTCTTGACATGGTATCAGAGCCATTTGACCAGAGGTCACGGGTTCGAATCCCACCCCCTCCATTCTAAAGTGGATAATCAGAACAGGCCAGGGAATCCCGCCTGCACCCACACTTTAAGCCCAAAAAGAAAAAAAAAAGGGTTTTCGTGTGAGGGGGAGTGTTAGAATATAAAACGAATCAAGGAACTCCAACCAAAAGCTTAAGCCGATGGTTGGAGTTCCGGCCCTTTTTTCTTTTTGGAATATAAAACGAATCAAGGAACTCCAACCATCGGCTTAAGCTTTTGGTTGAGTTGGTTTCTTGACATGGTATCAGAGCCATGTGACCAAAGGTCACGGGTTCGAATCACACCCCCTCCATTCTAAAGTGGATAATCAGAACAGGCAAGGGATTCCCGCCTGCACCCACACTTCAAGCCCAAAAAGAAAAAAAAAAGGCCTTCGTGTGAGGGGGAGTGTTAGAATATAAAACGAATCAAGGAACTCCAACCATCGGTTAAGCTTTTGGTTGAGTTGGTTTCTTGACACGTACCAAAGTCTTAACAAAATATGTAGTGGAATTATTAAAGTACAAGACTTGATCAGACTTAAAATCTACATGAGTCTTGACACAAACTTTTAGAGTTATCGTTTAATAAATGGCTTTCATGTGTAATTGTTTTTCCTTTTTCTTTTTTCTTAAAAAGATCGTAAGAAAATTGAGGCGAAAAAGTAAACTCTAAAGTAAGTTAGATAATGTATAAAGTCTTAGTCCTTAGGTAACTCTGAGGAAAGTCTATGCAATAAAAATTAATAAAAAAAATAGAATAAAGTAAGCTAATGTAGCAAACTCACAAGACTGGGGAGAGTATTACTTGATAATTATACCCTTATTTAAGATGGGTATATCCGTCTTAAACTTAAGATGAGTAAGTATTACGAATAAGACAAAAGCAGAATGAATGTATTGAGAGAAACAATTGACTTAGTATATAGTCCACTAGTGGGATAATATTTAACCTATGTTAATGTTAAAATTACTGAAACTACTCCTATGTCCCGATCATTTGTTTATCTTTTATTTGGCACGAAAACTAAGAAAAAAAGGAGGAACCTAATTATTAGACGACCAATTAAGCAAATTGGATGTGGTGATCAAATCATTCGTTAAAAATACTCCTTAAACAATTGATCGCGATATTACATAATAAAATAGATAAGGAAATAAACGAGACGAATAATTGGGTTACAACTTCTACTAATGGGTGAATAATTAGGGTTGTAGAGTAGTAGCTAAGACATAGATTGGGTGATATATATGGAGGATTGAGCATAGATTATGGATTTGTCTTCACTAAAAATGGATACATAAATGGACTAGATAGGCACTAGCCAACGTCTTTTGCTGTTGCTTAACTGTTGGATTGGGGGTTCATTATTTGGATGGATACACACATGAGATTCAAACTTACCGAGTACTTGTCATTCTCAACATATAATTTTTGATTAACAATGATACGGTGTAATAATTCACCCTCGACTCAAGTTTATGTTTATATTATGAAAATTAGTGAACACAAATTACTCCATTATGTCAATTGGTACAATCTAATGAATCTATACAATAAAATATAATTAAAGAATTAACTTGGGAATAGGGTAATAGGGATTTTGTTAAAGTATAGAATCCAAGAATATATGATGTAGAAATGATATTGTATTAGAAGATGTTATGTAATTGTATATTTAGAAAACTTAGAAGTGTTTGTACATTGTGCAGAGTATATATAGCAAAGTAACTAACTAACTTTCTAACCACTTTTGTAACCACTTTTATAACTAACTTCCTAACTATATTATTATATCTAATATACCCCCCACAAGCTAGGTGTGATTAAGAACTAAGCCTAGCTTGCGAGTGAAAAACTGATGCTGATCAGCTCCTAAAGGCTTGGTCATAACATCTGCAATCTGCAGGCCTGTCCTGAGATAAGTAGTCTGCAGGAAGCCTTCATCTTACTTTTCTCTAACATAATGACAGTCGATGCTAAGATGCTCTGTTCTCTCATGAAAAACTGGGTTTTCAGAGATGTGCAAAGCAGATTTGTTGTCACAATGTAAAGGAATTGGCTTTGGAATATTGATTCTGAGATCAGCTAGTAGTATGTCCAACCAAACCAATTCAGAAGTGGTAAATGAAAGGCTTCTGTATTCTGATTCAGCTGAGCTTTTACTAACTGTTGGTTGTTTCTTTGTCTTCCAAGAAATCAAGGAATCCCCAATGTAGACGCAATAACCACTAAGAGACCTATTAGTAAACTAGCATTGACCCCAATCAGCATCACTGAATGTTGTAACAGATATGCTAGACTGTGATTTATATAGCAACCCTGCATTAACAGTCCCTTTTAAGTACTTGACCACATGTAGGGCTGCTTGAAGATGATGTAGTCTGGGTTGGCTAACAAATTGGCTTAAATGTTGCACTGCATAAGACAAATCTGCTCTGGACAGATTTAAGTAGAGAAGCCTGCCAATGAGCCTCCTGTATTGTTCAAGATCCGTCAGAAGGTCACCACTGTCTATTGAGAGCTTTAGACCTCGTTGTATAGGAAAACTAACAGATATACAATCTTCCATCTTTAAATCCCTCAAAATATCAAGGATATACTGGTTGATCATAATTCCTGTTGAATTCCTGGAAACCTCCAAGCCCAAAAAATATCTCAGTTCTCCTAAATCTTTGATTGAAAAAGCACGATCCAAGGCATGTTTGATGGCATTAATCTTACTGACAGATGTTCCAGTAAGTAAAATATCATCAACATAGACTAAGAGTGCTGTAAAATCAGATGTATCTTCATCAAATTTAGTGAATAGTGAATAATCTTGCTTGGATTGAACATAACCCACCTGCTGGAGGAATTTGGTTAACTCCTTGTTCCACTGCCTCGAGGCCTGTTTCAGGCCATACAGTGATCGTTTAAGTTTACAAACCATATCTTTCTGAACTTGATAACCCTCTGGAACTTTCATGTATACTTCTTCATCAATGAAACCATGCAGAAATGCATTGTTTACATCTAATTGAAATAGGGGCCAGTCTTTTATTGCTGTTACTGCTAACAATGCTCTCACTGTAGTTAACTTTGCTACAGGAGAAAAAGTGTGTTCGTAGTCTTTGTCCTTGATTTGATTGAATCCCTTAGCTACCAAACGTGCCTTGAACCTTTCTACTGAGCCATCTGGTTTATACTTAATCTTATAGACCCATTTAGAGCCAATTGGTTTCTTGCCTTTAGGTAATTGTACCAACTCCCATGTTTGATTTTGTTCCAAAGCTTGTATTTCATTTTGCATTGCCTGTATCCATCTTGGATCAAGCTTAGCTTCTGCATAACGATATGGCTCATGTTCCTTTAGCACATTAGCAAGAGGGGATACATAATCAGGTGCAAACTCATGAAGATGAGTAAGCACTTGAGAATGCAGAGCCGAAGAAGTTGCAGAAGAAGTTGTGGAGTTGTTTTGCTGAACAGGAAGTTTGTGATTGCAATGATAATCATTCAACCAGGTACTTAACTGCTTTGCTCTAGTTGACCTTCTGGTTTGAGTAGCTGCAACTTGGTTAAGAGCTGGAACATTTGAAGAACTGGAAGGATCACTAGTAGTTAATGTATCAAATACTGGTGCACCCTGAGGAACATCAGAACTATGAACCTGTTCTAAATTATTAATATTCATAGCAGCCTCAGGAATAGCAGCCTCAAGAATAATAGTTTCAGGTTCATGAGTATGATCATGAGAAGTATGATCCTCAAATGGCTCTTTATGCAACAGAATAGAAGTAGAAGCAGGATTGACTAAACTTGTTGAAGTAATATCCAAGTCTTCTAACTTCTTATCAGTATAATAAAACTCCTGTTCTCTGAAAATGACATCCCTACTAACAAAAACTTTGTGTAATTCAACATCATACAACCTATACCCTTTCTGATTATGAGGATACCCAATAAAAAGACGTTTTCTTGCTCTATTTCCAAATTTATCAGAAAAGGTTGGAGGCATGGTGGAAAAACAAATACAACCAAAAACTTTAAGATGTTCAATAGATGGTGGAGCATGAAAAATCAACTCATAAGGTGTTTTATTACCAATAACAGATGAAGGTATTAGATTGATGAGGTAAGTTGCTGTTAATAAACAGTTTCCCCAGAACTTGATAGGAAGATTAGCTTGGATTTTAAGTGCTCTAGCAGTCTCAAGAAGGTGTCTATGCTTTCTTTCCACTCTCCCATTCTATTGAGGAGTACCAACAATACTTGTTTGGTGAAAAATACCTTGAGCTTTGAATAAGCTAGAACAATACTGTTGCAGAAACTCAGTACCATTGTCTGACCTCACTGTTTTAATAACTTTAGAAAAGTGATTAAGAACATAAGCAAAGAAATCCTTAAGTAAACCAGGAACCTGATCCTTATTCTGAAATAGTATTGTCCAAGTATTTCTACTATAGTCATCTAAAATGGTAAGAAAATACTTTGCTCCAGAAATAGATGGAACCTTATAAGGCCCCCAAACATCAATATGCACAAGATCAAAAAGAGAAGATGCTCTTTTATGACAAGTAGGAAAAGGCAATCTATGGTGCTTAGCAAGAATGCAGATATCACATGAAAAATCAGATTTTATTAACCCTCTTACATCAGACATACATCTCAACTTAGATATAGAAGGATGACCTAATCTATGATGAATTAGATGCAAAGGATCAGTTATTACAGCAGAACAGATAAACTGTTGTGAAACAGACTGTAGTTTAGAAAGAACAGCCTTTTGAACACAAGAAACAATACTACGAATAGGAAAATAAACAGAACTAGTAGAAAATTTATAAAGATCTGCAATCCTCTTTCCTTTAGCAACTTCAAGCCTATTTGAAAGGTCCTGAAAAACACAACCATGTGAGTTGAAAAAAACAGATACAGAACTGCTATCAATTAGTTTGCTGACTGACATTAGATTTTGCTTGAAGTCTGGTATATAGAACACATTGAACAACTTTATATGGTTAGTCAATGTTACTGTACCAGTTTTATGAACTAGTTTTATGGAACCATCTGGGAAGCCTACTTTTATAGGATGTTTAAGATTAACAATATCAGTCAACAAATCTAATCTATATGTCATGTGATCCGATGCACCTGTATCCACAATCCACCCATGACTATGTAAAGATTTATTAACAGCAGATGCAGTAGAAAATGAAGAAAAACTTGAAAATTGAGAAGATGTCAAACCAGACTGTTGCTGATCTGAAATTCTTTGAAACACCTGACTGACAACTGAAGAAATAATACCATCAAGAACATCCGAGGAAACAGCAGCACTGCAGTCTTGTTCTTGAGCATTAGTTGAACAACTGGCAGAAGCCAATACATTATCATCAAGAGGAGATTCAAATGTAGTCTTGACAGCATTATCAACTCTCTTAGAAGCAACAGATGGAGTAGACTTAAGTGCTGCAGTAGACTTTGGAACAGAATTATTTGTGCCAGCAGACCCTTTCCCTTTGTTCTTGTCAGGATACCCCTTAATGCTAAAGCAATTGTCAGGATTATGCCCAAATTTGTTGCAGTGGGGACATCTGTTTAATCCAAAACAAGTCTCCCTTGTGTGACCTTTCTTGTCACAATGATCACAGTACTTAGAACCAGAAACATCACTAGATTTACCCTTCTTATTCTCAGGATGTTTGTAAGTAGCATAAGCAGAAGCTTCTGACAAAACATTAGCAGAATCTGTAATTTGTTTCTGTCATTCAATTTTTTGTAAGAGTCCTAAAACTTTGTTAATGGATGGTGATAATGGATCCATTGACAAAACTTGGGATCTTATAGTATCATAACCACCATTAAGACCCATCAAGAATTGTATCAATTTTGATGTATTCTCTCTCTCAATGATCTTTTTTAACAATGAGCAAGTGCATTCAGAAATTTTACCACAAGAACATAAGGGTAATGGGTCCAAGCCATCCAAGGTTTCCCAAAGATTCTTTAATTTGCCATAATAATCAACAAGAGAAGAATTCTCCTGTGATACACTTTCCAATTCTTTCTTTAGCTGATAAACCTCTAGAGCACTGGCCTGCCCATACCTTTCTAGTAATTCAGACCATAACTCATTAGCAGAGTTAACATATTTCAAGCTTTCTTTGATTGAAGGAGACAAAGAATTCAGAATCCACTGTCTGACCATAAAATCGCATCTGACCCACTGTTTATGCTTTTTATCAGTGGGAACAGGTCTGACAGTTGATCCATCAATAAAAGAGTCTTTATTTTTGGATGTTAAAGCCATGGAGGCATCCCTGCGCCAACCCAAGAAGTCATGCTCGGTGAAGAGATTGGTGACGAGAGTGGCGGTAGGTTGATCATTCTGAGATAAGAACAATGGGTCCTCAAAATACTCGTATGAGGATGAATTTGTAGAATTAGTATTTGCAGGAATTTCTGGCATATTTTGTTGAATTTGTTTGCGGAAGCGTGTTGAAAAGATGAATGTTTAGAGAATTTTGTTTGGATTAATGGTGAAAAAACCAAGAATCAAACCTTAACTGATACCATGTTAAAGTATAGAATCCAAGAATATATGATGTAGAAATGATATTGTATTAGAAGATGTTATGTAATTGTATATTCAGAAAACTTAGAAGTGTTTGTACATTGTGCAGAGTATATATAGCAAAGTAACTAACTAACTTTCTAACCACTTTTGTAACCACTTTTATAACCACTTTTATAACTAACTTCCTAATTATATTATTATATCTAATAGATTTAAACCGCTTTATCACACGAATACAAGGCCACAGGTTTGCTTTGACCGAACCAACGATCGAATGTGGAATTTAGGAACCCAAAGACGGATTAGAGAGCAACCGCTCTCGTCCAACCCAACCTGATTGGTTTACTAGGTTGTCCTGCCTTTGACAACCCTATGCACTAGCTAGTGGTAGATTTAGGGGGAGGCTAGTAAGAACGCTCACCCCCGCTATACACTAAAAATTCGAGTATTTTAGTTTAAATTTTCGAGTTTTCTTGTAACATTATTCGTATGCCGTTCAAATTATAAATCTTGAATCCATTATTATGTTCCCATGGTTGAGTACTTGGGTATCTAGCTGACTTAGCTGTACAAGATAAATTAACAAGTCGTCATCTCATCATCGTCGGTCATTCATTGTTACAGTAAGTTTTGTTTGCGACGGGTCACCATTTATGACGGATATTTTGTGAGATAAAACGGATATAAAATGAGTAGTGGAGAAAGGGGACCACAATAATAGTGTTGGAGAGAGAAAGAAAAAGTGGGTATTTTGTGAGAGAAAACGATATCCGTCACAAACTTGCGACGGATAGTGCCGTTACAAATAATAATTTGGGTCATTGTTAGGCTTCAAACCAAGAAACATACTCCTCATTTCGTATCAATTATACGTGTCCCTCGATAACTTGCACTCATTCATTCGCTTACACCATATCATCATTTCTTATGTTAAAGAATTACAAACAACCTTGTCCTTCTCACTTGTTTAGAAAATAATATGTACTCTTTTGCTTGTCCTTCTAAGACAGATACGGATTATTGTGTTATTAGAGGACGGAGGAGTCCATGATTTTATGAGATTTTCTTTATATAGTCCCTCGATTTAAATTCACTTTATATATTTCTATTTTGTACATTATTTACAATTAAATGTTCAATTTTATTTTTCTCATAATATGTAAGAGAAAATATATTCATGTGGGATCTTTTTATTCGTGTTCACGAGTACATTGAAAATATCTAACTTTATAAATTTTGCGAATACGTAGCTAAAGATATTTAGCAAGTAAAATGTGCGTTGCCTAATGTGAAAAAGCAAACATACAAAGTGAATTTGAATGGAGGGAATAATATTTTACGCTAAATTTTTAATCTAATTATCAATTTATGTTTATGTTTCAAAACGAATGATTATATTTATTGGTTTATATGAAATTTTCAATTATTTGTTTGTTTAAGTAAATAGTAAATAATTTAAAAAATGGGTAATTAAGAGGCCAAAAGTAGTTGAATTGGCATATAATAATCAAAATGGGTATGAAGGTATGAACAATCTAATTCTAAGCATAATCCAGCAAATCATCAAACATTTTTAATAAATGTATTCTGCAAAATAAATCCACATTTGACATTCTCCTCTTAGAAACCTTGTAAACAAATCCAGTTCCAACATCATGAAGGAAGTCATGCTACACCCCATGACAACCAACCATAACCACGACCACAATCACGACCACAACCACCAGGCGACCGACGTCATTACAATAGACGTCGATCGCCTAGACACGATCCACAAGAAGATGTCCACGGATCCCAAAATCCTAAGCAAATCAGTAGGAAGAGGAACATGCTCAATTTTCAAAGTACCAAAAACATTCACAGAAGTAAACGGTAAACTCTACCAACCCCAAATAATTTCCATAGGACCATTTCACCATGGTCATACCCACTTTCAAATGATGGAAGAACACAAATACCAGTACTTAGGTCAACTATTGACTCGAACCAAGCTAACCCTAATAGCCCTTTTCGACTCGGTAGCTCGATACGAGGCCGAGATAAGGGAATGTTACTCAGAGATGATTCATTTGGAGGGTGAAGAATTGTTGGAAATGATAGTTGTTGATGGGTGTTTTATAGTTGAACTTTTTAGGAAAGTGGCTAAAGTTGTACCATTTGAAATTGATGATCCAATTGCATCAATGTCATGGATTTTTCCTGCACTTCTTAGGGATTTACATAGGTTTGAAAATCAAATTCCATATTTTGTGTTGCAAATTTTGTTTGATTTGACTTATCAAGGTGATGATGATGATAATGGAAATGAAGCGGGCTTTAAGTATAATCTTGCAACTTTGTGTTTGGACTTTTTCAATTATACTCTTCAAAGGCCCAATGAAGTCATATGGAGCTACAAGGTTTGTTCTATTTCACTTTTCAATTATTCTTTCATGCTTTTCATGTTAGATTCATTATTTTCCTGGTTATGTTTGCATAAAAGTACAATCGAATGTGCATATGTTAATTATTTCACCTGAGAAGTGGTTTTCATGACCCGTGTTCAAATTTCGTCAATATTAAAACTGTTCTTGTGGCTTCATTTACAACGAAAAAGCGGAGTTGGAAAACAATAATTGGTTTTCTAACTGAATAGGATGGATTAACATTTGATGCCATAAGACCGTCTCAAACGTTATTCTCATATTTGCAGTAAAGTGTCACATGAGTAAACATAATGCTGATGGCATTTGAACCCAAATTCTAAATATGAGCTCTTATGATTTTATCAACTAATAAGATAGGTGACATTTGCACAGTTTCGACTAATACTTACTCCATTCAAATCCAACCTACACATATTCCATTTTAATCCATTCATATCCAAACTACCACTTTTCTAATAAAGTCAAAAAAATTACTAAATTATCCTTGTGAATACTAATTATTTACACAAAATATCACTAAATGATCCACCTTTAACCAAACATCTCACATTTAAATTAATAAAAAACATCATACACACTTCCAATTGTACTTTTAATAATTTTTTAACATTTTTCTTAATATTTGTGCAAAAAGCATATATGCACTTTGGATTTGAACGGAGGAAGTATATGTTATTCTCGAATAATTGTTAGCTTGTATCTAAATTATTCCCCAGTCGGCCCAACTAATAATTGGTTTATATGTTCTTGGTGGCAGGATCTAAAGCCCAAGCATTTACTGGACCTCTTACGATCAAGCTTCATAACACAAGAACTGATTCCAAAAACCCGATCCAAAAGAAACCCAACTCCAACCCAAATAATCCTACCAGTCTCAAAGCTGCGACGCGCCGGAATCGAACTCCATCCGGGTGAAGCCCAAACCTTCCTAGGAATCAAGTTCAATCACGGCGTAATAGAAATGCCAACGGTAACATTTGATGATTTCATGACCTCCTTAATTGCAAACTGCGTAGCATTCGAACAATGTCACAAGAATTGTTCTACTTATTTCACCACGTACACAACTTTTGTTGATAGTCTGGTTAACACGGCTAAGGACGTTGAGCACCTTTGTGACCATAACATTATTGAGAATTATTTCGGAACTGAGGCCGAAATCGCGACATTTGTCAATAACTTGGGTAAGGAAGTTGCATTTGATATTGATCAATGTTACTTAGCAAAGTTATTTGATGATGTTAATAGTTATTACCAAAATAGTTGGCATGTTCATTGGGCAAGTTTTAAGTATACGTATTTTAATACTCCTTGGTCGTTCATATCTGCGTTAGCGGCCGCTATTTTGTTGGGATTGACCGTAATGCAGGCAGTGTATGCTATTTTACCGTACTACCAGAAAAAATGATCAAGCTAAGGCACGATAGTTGGAGACTTTGTATTACTTGATTTTCTGATAGAATTTAGGAGTGAGAATTATAATTCGCAACATTCTTGTACCATGTAATTAGTGTAATTATAAGTGTATATCATATTTATATTCAGTGTAGTTAGTGAGAATATGCCCACAAAGGCGGGCCGGTCCTCTATGATGTACACCTCTAAGAACAAACGTACAGTCCACTATTCTTTGGGCCATTGATGTTAGCCAGCCTTGTATTAGTGGATCTTACCAAAGGTAGTGCAACTTTAAATGTCCCAGTACTTTATGGGCTAATTTAGTATTGTGTGTGAAAGTTTCAAAAGTGATCAATTTTCGTAAATAGATGGGTGAATTTGTATCGCATTACTTTTTTATATATTTTTTTATATACGAATTTTACTCATTAATGTATACTTTTCATCATCTTTTCATTAGATGTCCTTTTAGCTCTTATATAATTATAGGTACCATTTTCCATAAAATTAATTCCAATTGCTTTAGAAACCGGTACAATGGATCATAATTATCCATTTAGTAAAACTAGTTTTTAACCCGTGCAAAATTGCACGGGTATAATTTTAATAATGATTACGGTCAAAACTCAAACGTTAGGGTTAAAAGCTTGTAAAATAATATTATAACGTTATTTGTTTTACCATTTTTTATCATTTATATTTTCATTGTCTAATAATGTTTTTTGTTCATCTTTTTATTTTATTTATTAGTATTGATAGACTGTGTGGCCTATTGGGCAAATTCTGCATTTTCATATTGTATTATTTATACAAAATAAATGGAATTGAGGATGGTGATTCATTGAAGTTTTGTATTGATTATTCGATGAAATTTTAATAACAAATTTGGTTTTTCATAGATTAATTCCATATTTTTTATGTGGTGGGTCCTACATTTATTTAAAAATAAAAAAATAAAAGAAAATGAATGTGATGATGTGGACGCACGAAATTGCACGAAATGTTCTTGTATTGATATAGAGAAGATTATTAGGGTTTACCAATTAGTGAAATTAATATGTTTAATTGTTTATCAATTAAGGATTATGGCTTGATAAACTAGAGAAAGGAAATGTTTATGTTATTTGGGGAATCGTTTTTCTGATTTACAATCAAAATAACTCAAGGTATTTATACATCTCTTTTCACCATACCAAGAGCCATCATTGAATACAATTACCCTGATTACTAACAAGCCGTGGGTTTATTGAACCATAATCTTCACTAATTGTTATAAATTTGGTACATCGTACCATAATTTCCGTAATAATCCCTCAAATTGGAGCATGGAGATCAAGAATAGCAAGCTTGCGTAGAATGTAATAAAACTGAGGTGCTCCCAATGCCTTTGTAAAAATATCGACAAGTTGCTCGTGCGTAGACACATGAAGCAGTATGATTAAACCTTTGGAAATGGCATCACGAATGAAGGGAAAATCGATTTCGATGTGCTTCGTGCGTTCGTGAAAAATGGGATTACGGGTAAAATGTAAGGCAGACTCATTGTCACGAACCTAGGGCTGAGCAAAAGCGGTATACCGTACCGGTTTTGCTTTAATTTAAAAACCGGTAACTTGTTTTTAAAAATTTTCATTTCATGATACCGGTATCGCATCGGATTTATTCGGTATACCGTTTTTTTTCGAAAATGGAAACCGAATCCGGAAATCCGGTTTAACCGCACCGGTTTTGAAACCGGTTTCACAAAACCACGAAAGCCATGTTTTCCTTGTAGAAGCTCTTGTAGTAAATTAGAATTACAATAGAATTTGGGAAAATGATTTCCTGGAAAAAAAAAAATAAGAAATCAAAAGCAACGCTTTGTGTTTGTGTTGGTATAAAAATATACAACTTTGGAAAATTTCAAAAAAATATATAAACGAAACACTGAACAAAAACAGAAATATCGTAATATATCTATAAAATACAAATGAAACATCTCATTAATGAACAAAGATCGAAATATATCTATAAAATACGAATAAAACATCTCATTAATGAACAAAGATCGAAATATATCTATAAAATGTATAAAAGAATGAATAAACAAACCTTATTTGCTAAGATATCGAAATTTTGATGAGAAGACAGTAGATCTAGACGAAGAGTTGAAGAAGATTAGACGAAGAGGACTGAGATAGTGAGAATTGAAAAAGTGAGAAGCTGCGTGCGGCGTGCCTGTTTGTTTACTTTTAGGATTTGGATAATTTTTAAGTTTAGGTTTTTAGATTAATTTAGAGTTTAGACCTATGGTAATTGGTAATAGACTAATACGGGCATATGTATTGGTAAATGGGCAAAATGGTAATGGTATTATTACTATCCTTTTGCTATAAAATGAATAGCATTTTTTGGCTTTCTATTAGCCGTTGAATTTTATGAGCGAAAAAACATTAATCTATGTGGGACCCTCACTTTGTTTATATATTTAATTATTCTCTCATTTCATTAATTAATTGATCTTCTTTCCGACACTTGAATTCAAAAAATTTTCTTATATTTCGTTCTCTAAAATTAATATTTTACATAGCGTCTGAAAGATATACATTGCTCACAAATCATAAAAATATATGTATAAATCTCATATTAATTTTATGTCATATAAATTAAAAATTCTCTTTTCACTTGCATTTCATACGTTTGTTTAATATATATGAGTGTATTTTAATAAAACTTATGACATCCAAATAAACGGGGAAACACTTATATTTTACTCGGTATATTACAGTTGAAACGAGTCAATAAAAAGGTAGTTGTCATCAGTTTTGTATGTTCTTATTGCTAATATTCTTAATTAGTTTCTTATCACATACTACAACTCGGCTAAGTTTCATCACTTCAGTGTCGTATCAATTAATATATCTCAATTCGTGCATATTTTTTGCACGGGCATAAAACTAGTTATATTATATTGGTATAGTTAGTAGTAAATCGGTCTTTAGATTTTATTTTAGACTTAATTAGACAGCTTAAGCTTAGACTTAGAAAGTTAGAATATATTTTAGGATTTTTTATTAAACTGGTTTAAAAAATCGGGGTCCGATTTTGAATAAATGAGATCCACATCCGCTCCGGATTAACACTAAAAAATGTGGTTCGGATACCGGTTTAGTAAAAAAACCGAATTTCCGGTTTTTTTGCGGTTTAAAAATTCGGATCGGTTTTTTTTGCTCAGCCCTACACAAAACAAACGCATAGCCAAAAGAAAGTGAGATATCCAAGCTAGATAGAAGCCCCTTAAGCCATTTTAATTCACACACAAGCGTGACCATAGAACGGTTCCACCCAGTGGCTGAACGACGAGAATTAAGGTAGCCGGCACAGTTAGAGTCACACCAACCATCAATAGTGAGCTTGTCATCGGAACGCAAAAGAATCCCTTGTCCCGGACTAACTTTTAAATATCGAACAACCCGCAGAGCTGCCGCCAATTGTGCTTGTCCTGGTTTTTGCAAATATTGAGAAAGATGAACGGAATAAGTAACGTCGGGGCGAGTTACAGCAAGGCAAACAAGTCGCCCAACAAGATGATGATAAGGCTCTGCATCATCTAAAAATGCCCCTTCCGCGACACCAATTCAAGCTTGTGACTTTGTTCGGTTGGTGTATTACATGGTTTCGCACCACGTAAACCCGTTTCAGTGATTATTCAATGCCATATATCTGTTGAGTTAAAAAAATCACCTTCGTCACCATGGGCTGCCATAAGGCCCAAAAAATATTTTAATAGCCCCAAATCTTTCATACGAAAACAATTTCCCAAGTATGTTTTGAAGGCAGTGATAGCGAAATTATGATTTCCCGCAATAACAAGGTCGTCAACATAAAAGAGCACAAAAAGACGGACTTCACTATTGGAATAAGAGATCAAAGAATAATCGAAGTAAGAGTGAATGAAGCCATACTCTCTAAGGGCGGTAGCGAGCTTGGCGAACCAACAACGATGTGCTTGACGAATGATGCGTGTCTGTTTTATGATGTTTTGCATCTATTTTTACACGCATTTCTGAGCTCATTTACAGGTTTTTGGCTATTATTTCTCCTATTTCGTCTACTTTTGTATTTTTATGCTTTATTGCAGATTTATGCGGAAACAAGCCGATTTCAAGTCAAACCCGTCGTCAAGTGATTTGCATGGCTAAGGACACGAAGGAATAATGAAGGAACGAAGTCTAGCGCGCATTCCAGACCCAAAGGACTGTTTTCAGGAGCAACGATGACTGATACAACAGGTACATCAGTTGACCGACCAAGCTTACTGGTCGGTCGACCAATAATGTACCTGTCAAACAATTTTCAGAATTCCTAATTACAAAGTCAGAAGCATTGGAGAACCTGATAGTCGGTCGACCGACCAACGCCACTGGTCGGTCGACCACAAGCCCTATTTCGGAAAAATCAGAAACAAGGCAAAGTCCATGAACGTGATTAGGTTTAAGCAGAAACTTGAGAGATTATTATAAAAGCTAATCTCTGCCTTTGTATTAATCATCTTCCAATATCATACACTTAGCTTTTATCAAATTCAATTAGTTTTAGAATTGCATTAGTTTTAGTTCTCAAATAAATTAGTCAGTTTTGTTAGTGTTTTTCATATACAATTTCCGTTCCATGCAAGGTTTTAATAAAGGTTCAATCTTTCAGTTCCCATTCCATCTTTGCTACGGTAATCATCGTTCTTTATTCAGTTTTATTCATAATTTGCAATATTTGTATACCGGATAGTTAGAATCCCAAGCCTTTGTTCTTGTTAATTGCTGTATTATCGTCTTAATCATGATGTTTATTGTTGTTATCGTTATATTACTGTTTTCATCAATATCATGAGTAGCTAAACCCTCATATGTTAGAATGTAGGCGAATATAGCGTAGATATATGGCGCAGTTTAAGGCAACCCGTAACAATGCTTGGTCGACCGATAGGCTTCTCTAGTCGGTCGACTGAGTAGGTTGGTCGATCGACCGGATTAGCTGGTCGGTCGACCGACTTCGTGTATGATCAGACTTGTTTTTGTTCGTTAAGTGCAATATCTTTCAATGAGACCGAGAGGAGACTTGTTAGATGCTTAGTAATGACCAACCCGGGGATCGAAAGATAAGGGAAGGGCATTAGTTAACGTTTTAAGACAGCTAAGTTACTAAGACCGAAGGGTATGTGACTTAGACATTAGGAATCACCTATCATGTTGACAACTAGAATATGTGAGACCTAGGGACTAATAGCATAGGCCGAAATGAGCTATTAGTTAACTCGGACTGAAAGGACTTGTTATACCCCTTACACGACTATAATGCATGTTGACCTAAACCGTCTGCCATCATAGCTATAGTGACCCATTCATCCTAGCATCTCTTTTATTATCACATCTAAGTTTCAGTTTCGTTCTTGTTTTATTTGTTAGACTTAGTTGAGACCAAAACACAAACATAAAACCCCCTTTTTGTTACCTTAAGACCAAAGACCTAGAACAGTTAATACTGTAAAACCCCTCGCGAAAGCGGAAATATAAACACATAAAAGTACCAAAAATGCAGCGGAATTAAAACTTTTAGAAGATAAAACATGCGAGAAGTCTTAAACTGAAACATAAACTGAAACTGGAAACCAAAATAGATAAGTAACAGTTCTAAGTACGGAAATGAAATATATACATCGCCTGGGATGGTACATCCCTACAGGCACAAAAGCGTAAACAGTAAAAGTCTAAGAGTCTAGCTAAGCGTAAACAGGTAAGTCGTCTGATGAATGGATCATCACTCGCTAGCTCTCCTGTAACCCTGATCTCCAACCCTGCATGTACCTACATACATGAAAACATGTACGCCACAATCAGTGGGGAGTGACTAGAGTTCTCCTAGCCACCTTTTGTGACAACACGTAACATATAAAACAATACAGAATACTCCAACACATATCAACATGTGAAGCATAAACAACTCATCACCTGATCTCTTACTAACATGCGATTACCATGCACGGCTCTCAACTAACTTCATAAACAGATAAGAAGGAGAGCCGGTTTCCCTACTGGTTACCCAGTCGGGGGGTCTTTCAATCTAATCATTTATGAAACCGAACTAAGAGTCATCCAATGCCTTGGATGATTTAACCACAACTCATAACAACGGTAACAACCATGCATATCTGACACTGTACCATCATCAAGGCAAGCAGATATAAACAGCAAATACAAAGGTTCAGAGGCGACATCTTAACGCATAACCTAGGTACTAAATCATTCAGCAAGTATAAAGGTTCAGAGGCGACATCTTAACGCATAACCCAAATACCAAATTCACATCATCAAGCAAGGACTCAGAGGCGAAAACTCAACGCATGGACCGGCTATCACTGAACATTAGACTCAGAGGCGAAAACTCAACGCATGGACTAACATTCAATTCACTAAAACAAGTAAGGAACTCAGAGGCGAAAACTCAACGCATGGACCCCTACTACATCACAAGATACTAGACTCAGAGGCGAAAACTCAACGCATGTTCTAGCACCAAACACCTGCACTCCGGGTAAGGTATGACAACCTGACTGCCCCGTCGTGCAGTTGCTCTACTCGTCAGACTCAGAGGCCAGCTTAAGGCATGTCCTGACGCGATCACACACACATGTCTGGACTCAGAGGCGAAAACTCAACGCATGTCCCAGACACGACAAACAGACATGTATAGAACTCAGAGGCGAAAACTCAACGCATGGTTCCATACACGACAAACAAACACATATAGGGCTCAGAGGCGAAAACTCAACGCATACCCCTATACATGACAAACGACCTACGTATTAAGTTCAGAGGCGACATCTTAACGCATAACTTAATACGCAACAAAACAATATCATTCAAGTCTATGAACTACTCTATAGTTCTACCTTTAACTTCTAATCAACACTTAATTGACCTCGAGAACTAGGATGAGGGAGAGCCGATTTCCCTTTCGGTTGCCCGACCGGGGGGTCTCTATCCTCACCATATTCCCGAACCCAATATAATGTTGCCCATCCTCCGGGGACCTCAAATACATGTCAAAGGTACACAAAACAAGTTTCAAGTAAAACCGATAAACCGTTTGATAGTTATGATCAAATTACGAAAACTCAAAAATGACATACAGGGATCCCCAGCCGGTCGGCAGGCAGCCGGTCGGCCGGCTGGCAACCCCTCAGCCTACATCTCTTTTCAAAAACCGAGAAAACACCAAGAAGGACTCCCAGCCGGTCGGCAGGCAGCCGGTCGGCCGGCTGGGAACCCCATTCCCTAGCCTTTACTAAAATCGTATCCATCCCCATATGCACTCCCAGCCGGCTGGCAGGCGGCCGGTCTGCCGGCTGGGCTCCCATGCTATTAAGGTTTTTCGCAAAACATGAACTACACAAATGACCACCAGCCGGTCGGCAGGCAGCCGGTCGGCCGGCTGGCAGTCCTAAGCCAAATTCCCAAAAATCTCGAAAAAATACCCTATTTGCTCTCCCGGCCGGTCGACCGGCGGCCGGTCGGTCGACCGGCTCAGAGAGCCTGATACCGAAAACGCATTTTTCGCAACATCACAAAACTTCATAAATCGACATGTAAACTTCAGAAATCACAACAAGCATGATTTGCCCAATATCATACACACCTAATATCACTATCTTATCAGCATACAATCCCATAACAATCCTCAATGATAAATCCAATGTATCCGTCTGAACTTAAGGAAAAACTGAAAATCACATATGAACACCTAACAACATCTTTAGGCATGAATTCTTTACATATTCAACATCCTAAACATGATACTAAGTCCATTAAACAACATACTTTAACAAAATCAGAATCAACATAAGAAACACAACAAAAGTGCTAATATTCACAAATAGGCCGAGTTTCTCATTATCGTCACCTTAAAGCTTAATCCGGCGATTGATCCTCCTCTACAACGTAAGAGTCCACGTCGGGATCGTCAAGGCCAACCCCTACAACAAAGAAAACGGTTTAAGAACAACAAAAACGGATTAAAGGCAAAACAGCCCGATTTTTGAAGTCGATAAAATGAAAAACGAAAGTGATGGATGTCTTGGAATTCGCGCGAGGATTCCGAAAATGTACTTACTTTCGCAATTCGATGAACGGATGATGGAGAAAACTCGAAAAGAAGGAAGGGTTTTAAGGAGGTTTTGAAGGATTAGAGTTACAGTAAAATGAAATTTGAGGGAGAAGAAGATGTCGACATATAGGGTTTATAAGGTACAAGTGGGTCCTTTCCGAATAATTATATGAAACGGACTTTTAAACGGATACGGAACGAGTACTTGAGTCGGATATTTAATTATGCCAAGTTGTATTCGTCTTAAGAACTGGAGGTTCTTAAGGCGGATCTTATTTATTTATAAAAATTTCCAATTACATTATTAAAATATTATTTTATTACTTAAAATAATTAAAATCGCTTAAATTAGATTTTACGAAAATACGGGATGTTACAATCACCCCAACTTCAAAAAGTTTCGTCCTCGAAACTCGAACGGACATAAATCTATATACTATACCTCAATCGAAAAGAGAAGGATGCGCGATACGCATCGATGCCTCAGTCTCCCAAGTCTGCTCCTCGACTTCGCCGCAACGCCATAGGATCTTCACCAAGGGCACCACCTTGCTCCTAAGCTTCCTCTCCTGACGGTCTAGGATCTTCACTGGACGCTCCTCGAAAGCAAGACTCGGCTCCAAGTTCTCGATCTCTCTAGGCAAAACATGACTCGGGTCACTAATGTATCTGCGGAGCTGGGAAACATGAAAAACGCTATGAACCTTGCCCAAACTAGGAGGCAAGTCCAATCGGTAAGCAGCAGCACCAATCCTCTTCACGATCTCAAAAGGTCCAATATACTTAGGGCTCAACTTGCCCTTAACTCCAAATCTCTTGACGCCTTTCATCGGAGAAACTCTCAAGAAAACTCGATCACCCACCTCAAACTCTAAGGGTCTACGGCGAACATCAGCATAGGATTTCTGCCGGTCCTGAGCGGCCTTCATCCTACCTCTGATAAGTTGAACCTGATCAATAGTAACAGCTAACTGGTCTGGTCCAAGGTCACGAACATCACTAGCCTGGTCCCAACAAATCGGACTACGGCACTTCCTACCATAAAGAGCCTCGTACGGAGCCATACCAATGGAAGCATGATAACTGTTGTTGTAAGAAAACTCTACCAACGGCAAACTCTGCTCCCAAGAACTCTGAAAATCAAGGGCACAAGCACGGAGCAAATCCTCTAACGTCTGTATAGTCCTCTCGGACTGACCATCGGTCGCGGCATGAAATGCGGTACTCATCAACAAACGGCTACCCATAGCCTCCTGCAAAGCCTTCCAGAACCTGGAACAAAACCTCGGATCACGATCTGAAACGATCTCCCTCGGAACACCATGATATCGGACTATCTCAGCAATATAAGCCCTAGCTAAACGGTCCATATCCCATGTCTCTCTGATCGGCACGAATCTGGCACACTTAGTTAGACGATCGACAATAACCCAAATCGCATCTTTGCCTCCCACAGTCTTAGGCAAAGCAGTAACAAAATCCATAGATATGCACTCCCACTTCCACTGAGGAACGGGAAGCGGCTGTAGCAAACCACCAGGTCTCCTATGCTCTATCTTGACTTGTTGACAAGTCAAGCACCTACTAACATAATCCAAGATCTCCTTCTTCATACCAGGCCACCAAAACGTAAGCCTCAAATCCTTGTGCATCTTCTCTCCACCTGGATGAACGGAGTACGGTGACAAATGAGCCTCATCAAGAACTTTCTTCCTCAAATCTGGCACATCCGGAACATACATCCTACCACGGAACTTAAGAAAACCATCAGCATCAATCACCAACTCAGGCGCAACACCACTCGAAATCTTAGCCTCGAACTTCTTGAAATCGGCATCTGAAGGCAAACTCCGGCGAATCTCCCAATATAAAGACGGCTCGGCAGACATAGCAGATAACCAATCAAAACCACTACCCACCATCTCTAATCTCAGCTTCCGGAACTCGGAACACAACTCATCGGGCAATACCCTCAAGGCACTCATCGAGTGAGAAGTCTTGCGGCTAAGCGCATCGGCAACTACATTGGCTTTTCCCTCATGATATAGCAACTCGATGTCGTAATCTTTCACCAACTCTAGCCAACGTCTCTGTCTCATGTTAAGGTCTTTCTGTGTAAAAATGTACTTAAGACTCTTGTGATCTGTGAAAATACGGCAATGAGATCCAATCAGGTAATGACGCCACATCTTCAAAGCATGAACAACTGCAGCCAACTCCAAATCATGCGTCGGATAATTCACCTCATGAACTCTCAACTGTCTAGATGAATAGGCTATCACCTTACCACTCTGCATCAGTACGCATCCAAGTCCTAACATCGAAGCATCACAATACACATCAAAGTCCACTCCGATCTCTGGCAAAGCTAACACAGGGGCGGAAGTCAATCTGGACTTCAACTCCTGGAAGGAGCTCTCACACTTGTCGGTCCACACAAATTTGGCTTCTTTCTTCAGCAACTGAGTCATCGGGCGAGCCAATCTCGAGAAATCCTCAACGAATCTACGATAATAACCAGCCAAACCCAAAAAGCTACGGATCTCTCCAACATCCTTGGGACTCTCCCAATCAACTACAGCCTCTATCTTCGCGGGATCAACCATCACACCCTCGCTGGATATCACATGACCTAAAAAGGCAACCTTCGAGAGCCAAAATTCACACTTTGAAAACTTTGCGAACCACTTCTGCTTGCGCAGAATCCCTAGAATCAATCGAAGATGCTCAGCATGTTCTTCATCGGTCTTCGAATATATCAAGATGTCATCAATGAAAACTACTACACAGGTGTCAAGATACTCGCTGAAAGTACGATTCATCTGATCCATAAAAATCGCCGGTGCATTAGTCAACCCAAATGGCATAACTACAAACTCAAAATGCCCATATCTGGTACGAAAAGCAGTCTTTGCAATATCAGCCTCTCTCACTGGAATCTGATGATAACCCGATCGAAGATCAATCTTAGAAAACCTTGAAGCACCTCTCAACTGATCGAACAAATCATCTATTCTAGGCAGAGGATATCGATTCTTCACGGTCACTCGGTTCAGTTCTCTATAGTCGATGCACAATCTCATGGAACCATCTTTCTTCTTGACGAACAACACAGGAGCACCCCACGGAGAAGCACTAGGTCTAATGAAACCTTTCTCGATCATCTCTTCCAATTGCTGCTTCAACTCTTTCAACTCTGGCGGAGCCATACGGTAAGGAGCTTTAGAAATCGGTCCGGTACCTGGAACAAGCTCAATAGTAAACTCCACATCTCTCTCTGGCGGTATCCCTGGCAAGTCATCTGGAAACACATCTGGATACTCACGAACAATGGCTACATCTTCAAGCTTCGGTAGCGATGGTTTAGCAGCTGTAACAACACACAGGAAGGCTTGGCAACCCTTCCTAAGAAGATGAGAAGCTTTCATCGATGAGATGACACGAACACCCTTTTGAGGGCGAGTTCCCCTATAGGAAACACGAACTCCTGAAGAACTCCTCAAGCAGATTTTCTGGTCGCGACACTCGAAGCGAGCATGGTATCGCGATAACCAATCCATACCGAGGATAATATCAAACTCCTCGAGAGGAAATCTCAGTAAGTCCGCTGGAAATGTGGCTTGACCAATAACAATAGGAACATCCCTATGGGACGAAGAGCATGAAAACACGTCTCCAGAAGGTAAGGAAATAGAAGTCTCCTCAACCAATGAAGACTCAAGAGCTAGACGATCGGCGAACTGAGTCGATATAAATGATAACGAAGCTCCAGTATCGAATAAAATAAGGCACTCAGCGCCAAGAACAGAAAAGATACCAGCAACAATATCTGGATGAGCCTCTGCCTCAGCCCTAGTCATCACAAAGATCTTCCCCTTCGGCTTTCCTCCTCTGGTTGCCGCAGCAGCAGTGGCAGCCTTGCCAAGAACAGTGTTCTTCTCAGGACAATCAAAGGATCTATGCCCAAATCCATTACAAGTATAACACTTATAGGCATTCTTGAAGCAATCAAACCCTGGATGAAGCGGTTTACCACAACGGCGGCAAACGGTAGAAGCAGTGTCGGTGTGAAATGTGGTCTTAGCAACCGGAGCAGAGAACCTCTCAAAACGCTTCTTCTGAGAAGAAGGTGAAGAAGTAGAAGGAACAAATGGTCTCTTCCCCTGGTACACGGATTTCTGGTGAGAAGTGAAGCTGGAAGTAGCGGCACGAGTCTCAGCATCAATGGCACGAATAGAACTCTCGGCCCAAATAGCATCGTCATAAACCTCCACAAAAGAAGTAGAGTCACGACGAACCATACTCTCAATCCTCGGCCCTAGCTTCCCTCGGTAGAAATACACCCTCTCAGCCTCATCACGAACAAATCTCGATGCAAAGTGAGCTAACTGGTTGAACTTGTCAGTGAATTCTTGAACGGTCATCTTCCCTTGCTTCAAATCCATAAATTCTTTCAACCTCTGCGATCTCAACTCCTTGGGGTAGAACCTCGCCTCAAGCCTGTCTTTGAAAGCCTCCCAATCGAACATCGGGTCAAGAACAGCGGTAGGTCCAGTCAATGCCCACCAACGGTCAGCCTCCAATGTCAGGAAGTGAGCGGCTAAACGCACTCTATCCTCCCTAACGACTGAGTATAAGGTGAAGCTCTTTTCCATCTCTCTAAACCACTCTGTGAGGGCTACTGGGTCAGCCTCGCCTCCATAGGTCCTAACATGGCTTCGGGACATCTGAGAGGCAATCCAGGAAAAGCTACCCGGACGATTAGTCTCGCCACCCGGCGGTGGAGGAGGTGGAACATTCCCCGCTTGCTGTCTCTGTGTCTCAAGCAAATGCTGAATTGCTTGCAGTACTATGTTATCAGCAGCTCTAGGTCTCACCATCCTTCAAAAGAGAAAATAAGGATTAGCTTAGCAATTAGCAATCACAAGTAGGCTACAAATTAAGTCCTTAGATCTACCCATCTCTCATTCATTATTTGTTTATTTGGTCAAGTTAAGGTTGGGGGTCACATGAGTGCGTCGGGAGCAATAATGCTCTGATACCAACTGTAAAACCCCTCGCGAAAGCGGAAATATAAACACATAAAAGTACCAAAAATGCAGCGGAATTAAAACTTTTAGAAGATAAAACATGCGAGAAGTCTTAAACTGAAACATAAACTGAAACTGGAAACCAAAATAGATAAGTAACAGTTCTAAGTACGGAAATGAAATATATACATCGCCTGGGATGGTACATCCCTACAGGCACAAAAGCGTAAACAGTAAAAGTCTAAGAGTCTAGCTAAGCGTAAACAGGTAAGTCGTCTGATGAATGGATCATCACTCGCTAGCTCTCCTGTAACCCTGATCTCCAACCCTGCATGTACCTACATACATGAAAACATGTACGCCACAATCAGTGGGGAGTGACTAGAGTTCTCCTAGCCACCTTTTGTGACAACACGTAACATATAAAACAATACAGAATACTCCAACACATATCAACATGTGAAGCATAAACAACTCATCACCTGATCTCTTACTAACATGCGATTACCATGCACGGCTCTCAACTAACTTCATAAACAGATAAGAAGGAGAGCCGGTTTCCCTACTGGTTACCCAGTCGGGGGGTCTTTCAATCTAATCATTTATGAAACCGAACTAAGAGTCATCCAATGCCTTGGATGATTTAACCACAACTCATAACAACGGTAACAACCATGCATATCTGACACTGTACCATCATCAAGGCAAGCAGATATAAACAGCAAATACAAAGGTTCAGAGGCGACATCTTAACGCATAACCTAGGTACTAAATCATTCAGCAAGTATAAAGGTTCAGAGGCGACATCTTAACGCATAACCCAAATACCAAATTCACATCATCAAGCAAGGACTCAGAGGCGAAAACTCAACGCATGGACCGGCTATCACTGAACATTAGACTCAGAGGCGAAAACTCAACGCATGGACTAACATTCAATTCACTAAAACAAGTAAGGAACTCAGAGGCGAAAACTCAACGCATGGACCCCTACTACATCACAAGATACTAGACTCAGAGGCGAAAACTCAACGCATGTTCTAGCACCAAACACCTGCACTCCGGGTAAGGTATGACAACCTGACTGCCCCGTCGTGCAGTTGCTCTACTCGTCAGACTCAGAGGCCAGCTTAAGGCATGTCCTGACGCGATCACACACACATGTCTGGACTCAGAGGCGAAAACTCAACGCATGTCCCAGACACGACAAACAGACATGTATAGAACTCAGAGGCGAAAACTCAACGCATGGTTCCATACACGACAAACAAACACATATAGGGCTCAGAGGCGAAAACTCAACGCATACCCCTATACATGACAAACGACCTACGTATTAAGTTCAGAGGCGACATCTTAACGCATAACTTAATACGCAACAAAACAATATCATTCAAGTCTATGAACTACTCTATAGTTCTACCTTTAACTTCTAATCAACACTTAATTGACCTCGAGAACTAGGATGAGGGAGAGCCGATTTCCCTTTCGGTTGCCCGACCGGGGGGTCTCTATCCTCACCATATTCCCGAACCCAATATAATGTTGCCCATCCTCCGGGGACCTCAAATACATGTCAAAGGTACACAAAACAAGTTTCAAGTAAAACCGATAAACCGTTTGATAGTTATGATCAAATTACGAAAACTCAAAAATGACATACAGGGATCCCCAGCCGGTCGGCAGGCAGCCGGTCGGCCGGCTGGCAACCCCTCAGCCTACATCTCTTTTCAAAAACCGAGAAAACACCAAGAAGGACTCCCAGCCGGTCGGCAGGCAGCCGGTCGGCCGGCTGGGAACCCCATTCCCTAGCCTTTACTAAAATCGTATCCATCCCCATATGCACTCCCAGCCGGCTGGCAGGCGGCCGGTCTGCCGGCTGGGCTCCCATGCTATTAAGGTTTTTCGCAAAACATGAACTACACAAATGACCACCAGCCGGTCGGCAGGCAGCCGGTCGGCCGGCTGGCAGTCCTAAGCCAAATTCCCAAAAATCTCGAAAAAATACCCTATTTGCTCTCCCGGCCGGTCGACCGGCGGCCGGTCGGTCGACCGGCTCAGAGAGCCTGATACCGAAAACGCATTTTTCGCAACATCACAAAACTTCATAAATCGACATGTAAACTTCAGAAATCACAACAAGCATGATTTGCCCAATATCATACACACCTAATATCACTATCTTATCAGCATACAATCCCATAACAATCCTCAATGATAAATCCAATGTATCCGTCTGAACTTAAGGAAAAACTGAAAATCACATATGAACACCTAACAACATCTTTAGGCATGAATTCTTTACATATTCAACATCCTAAACATGATACTAAGTCCATTAAACAACATACTTTAACAAAATCAGAATCAACATAAGAAACACAACAAAAGTGCTAATATTCACAAATAGGCCGAGTTTCTCATTATCGTCACCTTAAAGCTTAATCCGGCGATTGATCCTCCTCTACAACGTAAGAGTCCACGTCGGGATCGTCAAGGCCAACCCCTACAACAAAGAAAACGGTTTAAGAACAACAAAAACGGATTAAAGGCAAAACAGCCCGATTTTTGAAGTCGATAAAATGAAAAACGAAAGTGATGGATGTCTTGGAATTCGCGCGAGGATTCCGAAAATGTACTTACTTTCGCAATTCGATGAACGGATGATGGAGAAAACTCGAAAAGAAGGAAGGGTTTTAAGGAGGTTTTGAAGGATTAGAGTTACAGTAAAATGAAATTTGAGGGAGAAGAAGATGTCGACATATAGGGTTTATAAGGTACAAGTGGGTCCTTTCCGAATAATTATATGAAACGGACTTTTAAACGGATACGGAACGAGTACTTGAGTCGGATATTTAATTATGCCAAGTTGTATTCGTCTTAAGAACTGGAGGTTCTTAAGGCGGATCTTATTTATTTATAAAAATTTCCAATTACATTATTAAAATATTATTTTATTACTTAAAATAATTAAAATCGCTTAAATTAGATTTTACGAAAATACGGGATGTTACAAATACTCCCAACCTCCTTGTGGTTCGACCCTGACTTTCACTATCTATAGTTTAAGTTTAGGAATATAAATTTTATCTTTGACACCCACAACGACGGGTATCAACGAAGACCATACAAGGATTTTTTTAATCGACAAACTTTTCTTTCATGTCCCCGGCTAAAACCAGGAGAAGGTCTCATGTAAACCTCTTCGTTCAAGTCGTCATGAAGGAATGCATTATGAACGTCCATGTGATGAACCACCGAATTTTTAATGGTCGCAACAGCTAAAACTGCTCGGACCAACCACATCCCTACCTAATCCTGGTCTCTAGCTAAGAGGTCTGCGGTCTTAGGTATAAATGTGCGTCTTTAAACCCGGGTGTTACACATACAGAGCACGGGTCAACCACAGTAAGGTTGGATGGGGTTGCTGGAGGAAGGAGAAAGTATGAGATGAAGGAAGGGAGATGACCAAAAAAATCAATTGAGTAATGGAAAAAAATATAATTTATTTTCGCAGTACGTGTTTACTCAATAGTGTACTTTTTTCACCAAACTTTCTATTTGTCTGCCCTTGACTGAAAGCATTAAACTTAGGGCTTGTTTGATTGCCTATTGAAATCATGAGATCTTAATAAACTTTCTCGGACGTGTAAAATCATGATGTTCTTTGGTTGTCAAGATTAGGGGTTTTGAAAACCGTATACTCAAAACCGTAATGGGTATACGCCGGTTAAAAATCTCAAAATTCACTATACGGATCCGATACGATTTTCGGGTACCCTGAAAAACCGTGTATACGAAATCTGTATATACGGATACGGTTTGGTGAGAAATGCCCAATTAAACATTGTAGTTATTCAAGGGCTAAGAATTATATCTTACATGCTTACAATCTGATAATAAGGACTAGTTTTTTATTTATTGAGACATGTTAGTAAAATAAGTCATAAAAAAACATTAAGAGTGGAAGTTGAAAGAGGAACTTTGTCTTTTTTTATAAAGTTTTTTATAAAAAAAACTTCAAACCGTGTCGAAAACCATATATACAGTTTTGTTTTTGCACGACCCGAACATATAGTACGTTTTTGCGAAAACCGAATCGTATATACGGATTTCCATATCGTATACACGGAAATCCGTATAATTCAAACATTATACCGTATCTTATCCATATTATAAAACCGGATCGTATATTTTTGCCCACCGCTAGCCAAGATCACGGGAAGTAGAACTTCCCACATGAATTTACTTCCTCCATTATACGGGAATATGGATGGCAATGGATCGGGTTGGATTGCGTTTTGCGAGATCCAAATCCGATCCACTTATTTAGTGGATCGCCTATTCATATCCAAACCCGATCCATATCCAAAAGTCAATACCATATCCAATCCACCATTTTTTGTATCATCCATATCCATACCCGATCCATGATCCAATCCAAAACCCTATCCATAACCTGATCCATATCCATTAAAAACCCGATTTATACCCATTTCAAAATCCAATTCATACCCATTTCAAAGCGCACACATTATAATTATAATTCCGCTATCCATAACCCGATCCATATCAATTCAGGTGTCTTTACTTCGTTAGTCGTTACACCTTATTCTTTTATACTTGAAATCTTACTCTTTAAGCTCAATTCAACTCTATAGGTTAAAGTTAATATAATTTTAACTCTTTTAAGTTTAGTTCAGTTCAACTCAATTGAGCTTATATATGTAAGTTCAACTCCTATAAGCTCGATTCAGAAAACTTTAGTTCAATTCATACTTATTTTCCTACAACTTCAGCTTCTATAAATCCAATTCAACTCCAATAAGTTTAGTTCAGTTCCTACGAGTTTAGTTCAACTCGGCTCCTCTAAGTTCATTTCAGCAGATATAAGTTTAATTCAGCAAATTTAAATTCAAAGGAACAAGGTATTTCCTAAGAGTAAATTAATAATAACTCCCTTTTAAAAATCGCTTTTCTAAAATTACTCCCTTATATAATTTTTTTCTAAAATTACTCCCTAATTATAATTTAGTTTATGTTAAAAGATAAGTTGAGCATTTAGTACTGGTAGTATCGTTAGTGTTATGAATAGTTTATGACTTATGAGCTTTATTATTGTAAAATTTATGAGTTTTAATGTAAATTTATGAGGTTCTTCACATTAATCTATCATGTTAGAGATCTTTCATTCATTATGCTATTGTGAGATTCTCGAACTTGGGGATTTGTATTCTTTTTAATGATCTAGCTAGTTAAATTATTAATAAAATGACATATTTCACCTAACAAGTATTGGTATAATTGATGAAATACAAAATTTTCTCTAATAGTTAAAATGACATTGGGTTCACCTAACAAGTGTTGGCATAATAGAACCACTCAAAAAAAAAAATTAATTATAATAATAAATATATTTTTTAGAAAAAGAATGAGATTAATTAAGATTGGTTTTTTGTTTGTGAAAAGAATAATTCAGGTCGATTTTGCATTTTTAATGGGTTTAAATCTGGGAAAAAATAGATATGGATCAAATTTGGATTGGGTTAAAGGTGGATATATATGAATCGGTTTCGGGTCGGTGATGGATCTTAAGTGGATCAGATGGATCGGGTCGGTTATGGTTATGAAATGGATCGGCATGGACTTGGTTCGGGTATTTTTTGGGTGGATTTGGATTCGGGTTCTAACAAATGGATATGGATATGGGGTTTCAAACCATGGATTTGGAACGATAAATTTCCATCGGATCGATTCGGTTTCGGTTCGGTACTGAACAAATTGTCATCCCTATACGGGAAGTCACTCATCAAGCTCCCCCTGATCATTAAGACTTCCACATGAATTAATTTCCCACATACAAGTCAAACACTTTTTGTGAATTCACATGAATGTGAATTTGTAGTTCTCGCGAACTTTAATTTCTTTATCTCAACCAAATAAGCCTTCAATTTTCTATCTCTCTCTTCTCTCTATATTGAAAACTTAAATACTTAAATCTTCAACCATCTTAAACTTCTTCAATTATAAACGACTATTCAAGTGACAAACAGGTAATTAATATGTTAATCCAAGAACAATAGCAATAGTAGTTCTTAGCATTGAGGTTGTTACCAAGAACTTTATTTTTATAGTTCTTCTATTGCATTTAAAAGTTTGTTCTTATTTTTAAGAACCAAGTTCTAAAATAAGATCCAAATTCTTAACTATTGGAAAATGAACAACCAATTAATATAACTTTGTAAAATGTGAAAACCCATTTAACATTACTTATTTTATATTTTTTTTTCAATTTAAGAACTTTATATAAAGTTTTTCTATGGTGAACAAAAGTTCTTAAAAATTGGAATTGGTGTATTTTAATGGGGCATGTGAAGAACTTTATATAAAGTTCTACTATTGCTATTGCTCTAATATTACTTATTAATTCGAATATTTTTTATAATATAATTTCTTATGTAATTAGGGTTTACAATGTAACTTAATTAAAGTATATTATGGTGTGTGTACTGGGGGTTTGCCGACGAGTTTGAGACGGCGGCGAGAGTTTGTTATTTTCTTGTTTTTGTACGTCGTCACATACTAACTATCAATATTGATTAATTTGTTTTTTCCTTACAAAAGTACACATTGGTGTTTTTTTTTATTATAATTCAATGTTGTACGTAGTATGTACTACGTATGTATGTATTCAGTGCGGAACCTAAAAATAATAATTTGAGCTTTTTTTTTTTTTTTTATCAATGTAGTATATCTAGCGTCTAAATTTGAGATTTGAGAAAAACATTGAGGTAAATTGATATTTTTGTATTAGAGAGAAAACATTAGAGAAAGAGGTTAGAGAGTGAAAATAGAAGGGAAACGATAAGAGTAAAATTGTCAACAGTGTACTGTATTTAGTAAAATATGTACCGTGAAAATCAGTACCAAAACAAAATAACAAGGACTAAATTGTTAAAGATTTATCTAAATGAGTAAAATTCGTGAGCTTTGATTCTTTGGGCTAGGGTGTCGATGAAATTGCGCATCTAAGATAGACTATCTCGAGTGGTAAAATTGTTATGCAAACCATTGGTAGATTTAGGAGGTTAGCAGGGGCGCTTGTCCTAATGCTGTTGGAGATTTCAAAGTTTTTACTTTTAGTTAAAAAATTTCAACTTTTTTCGAGTTTCCCTTACACTATTACCCGTTTATCTCCGCTGAAAATTTACGCCCTTGCTAGGGTTAATTCCTGGCTCTGCCATTGTGCACAACCGATTTTTTCACGACTAATAGCTTAGTCGGCAAAGATATAAAAGTTGATGCTCATGACGTGGGTTTAAATCTCATTAGTGTCAAAATCGCTCTTGTGCCTCCTTGGCTCCTTCTACACGAAAAAAACCTATTTTTTTTATTAGGTTATCTCAATGACAATAAAATAAATAAAATCTTAATAACTAAAATATATATTTTAATTTCAAAAACTAATAATTTATATTGCACATTTAAAAATGATTGTTTTCATGATAAGATAAAGATTTGTCAAAATAAAAATAAGACTTTAATATGCTAAAAGTTTAAGCTCTTTTCTTTTACTTATAGCTCATCGTCTGATACTGTAAATTATCCTATAGAAAACTTATTGTTCCACTTGTTAGACTTTATGAAGTACTCCGTATTACGGAGTACATTACTACCTTAGGTCATTTTTCACGTTAGTATTGCCTCCAATTATTTGAATTCATTATATACTCTTTTACAGGTCCATTACACCGTTCTAGATACGAGACAAAGTATTACGTACTCCTACATATATTAATTAGGAATACTTGAGTATTTATCTACCACAAATGTGAGATCGTTCATACATGATTCATCCATGTTTTTAGATAGCTGGACAATTAATATGTTTTCAGTTTTGTCAAAAAAAAAAAAAAATTCAAACATAGAAAGTGTGTTCTATAAACATACCTTAAACCAGATTCTCAACTTAGAGTGTCTTTATATAGCCCAGAAAAGGAGCGATCATCCAAAATTTTCCGTGATATCATAGAAAAGCTCATTTGACCCACTAGTGATAGCATAAAGTGCGAGAAACTATATAAATATACAAAACACCTATTTCCTCGCCTATATGACTATGTGAGACAAATGGAAAGAAAAGACTTGGGCATATGAAGCCCCTAGCCCCCTATTTTCAATAGAATTATGATAGTAGAATAATATGGCGTTATTGAGTGATACAAAGTCTGAACTCATCTCCGTCATATACAACATGTAGAGTCGATTAAAATAATATAGACTCTACGTAAGAAGATGTAGTAGTCGATAGCACCTTGATGGCGCCGAGACGAGCATTTTGTTTTTGAAAGTCATTGGATGCTTAAACCATCACTTAATGTATAGATGGTAGTGGTACCAACACATATTCTCATGTAGGCTGTTCACCTACTTATTTCATGGATATGTCAATTTCTACCTGTAATTCAGGTGTCCAAAATTTATATGTACCTACAGAACAGGGAAAAGTTACAATCCTTTCAATTCCCAGCTTCTTTTGGGTTATTTGTAGTACCATATTGTGTTGTTAACTCATTAATATTCTGTTCTTTGTATTACTGTGAGGGAACGAATGATTGTCCTCTTACCTAAACTACCCAACTCTTCTATTAAATCGCCATAACAATTCAAAATGTCTACTGTTATACTTTTTACAACTACATGCCTACATGCTATTTGCACATTCTTGTCCAAATCGTGTTTTTTTGCGTGTCACAAGAGCATTACAATATCGGGATTTCAAGAATTCGAACTTTGTTTAGTATACATTCATTGTAGTATTGATCTAAGATTTGACCTCTTCGGTCTATTCGAAGACATGTAACATAAGTGTGTAACCTTAGTATTGATTGATGTTAAATAGTTTCCGTTTGTGATTTGTAGCTAAACTTCTCTTAATTTTTCAAGGACGAAAATATGATTTTTATAGAAAATTGAGTTTTTGAACGATATAAATATATACCAAGTATAAAGTATTTCAGTAAATACGAAGTACTCTTCCGGATTTACTTCTTTAGGTTTTGTATTGCTTTAGTATATACAAGTATATTTCTTTTCTTGATCTGTGTATCAAAAGTATCTAAGATAATTCTAGATTGTAAATAGTAATTAAACTTTTGTCATTTTGTATCGCAATGTTGTAAATTTATGCCTTTAATTTGTGTCAAAAACGGATTAAGCTAAGTGTTTTATTAAAACTTGGTTTCTTAGTTTATTTATGATAGGAGAACTTGAATGAGATTAAGAAAGTATTGTATTAGTTTCCAAATAGTCTTTGATTTCTAATTAGTTTAGACATTTTATCTTGGGTGGAATAACTATATAAAGATCCAAGTATCATTCTAGGTTAAATTAAGACAAAAATGACAGAGATTTGAAAGCACAATAATGAAGGTCAATTTGCGAGGTTACTTCTGAAGAAGAAACAAAGTTTGTCTCGGGCTCTATTATTGGTGTTCGTTTGTCTTGGAAGATTGGAGTAGTTTGTTTAGATCTTAGTTGGCCTCAAGATAGTTTGTTATTCGTCTTATTTGGATAGTCTCTTTTGTCCCTTTGAGATTGTCATATTTGTTGGTAGAATGAGTTATACTTTTGGCTCATATTGACCGCGTGTGTACCGGTCTACTTTTGTACTATTTTCTCTCCATTATAGTGAAGTTTGATCTCCTTGCGAGGTGGTTGTTATTTTACTGGTGAACCACGTAAATCTTCGTGTCAACTTTATTTTCATTCGTTATTTATTATTCTTATCACCTTATCAATTTACTATTTGGGTAACGGGACGTTTCTGTTACAACAATTGGCACCAGTGTTAAGATTCTGATTTGGGGTTTGCTTCCGCGTTAGTTGTCTTTTAGGCGTTATTTGGGTTTCTTGATTTTCGGGTGAAAAGATGTCGGGAACGAATTTTCTGAATGTTGAAGAGTTCAACGGGAGAAATAGTTTTGGGCTGTGACAGTTGACGATAGGAGTTTTGCTTAGGCAGCAAGGCGTCTGGTCTATTAAGCTATGAACTTTTGTCTCTGCGCCTCAATGAGGCAATTTGCTCCCCATGAGGTGGGGCGGTTTGGGGCTCCAGGTGGAGCTGTTGTGACTCTTGAAAGAGAGTCGTTAGGACCTTGTAAGGGGTTATTTGAAACTTCGACGGAAGTTTATTCTTTAGAGTTTTTGGGTTGGACTTGTTAATCTAACAATTTGTATCTTTCATGGAGGTAATTTGTGCTCACTTAGAATGTTGAATTTTGACTTAAGTTTTGTTGCCTTGGTATAGACATATTTCTGGTGGTCATGACACCTAGTATACTCAGGTGAGACATTTGTTTTGTTCGTGGCGTTTGTGTCCTTTTGGGACAGTTTGGTACGACGGTACATTTAGCCATGTAATTTGAAGGAGATTTTGTTTTGGAGTTTTGTGTGTGTTGTTTTGGTACACCGTTCCATCATTAGTGACATTGGGTATCTCATATATTTGTGTTGGCGTTTGGCAGCTTTTGGCCTCTTTGGAGTTTGGTACATTTGGCCTTCCTGTTGGTATGAAGATATATTGGGTACTTGGTACATTTGGTAGTCTCAGCTTAATACGTTGGGTACTTCATATATTGGTCACGTTTAATGTACACTTGGTTCGTTTGTCCTTTTTTAGGAATTGTGTTGGCGTTTGGTAGCTTTTGGCCACTTTGGAGTTTGCTACATTTGGCCTTCCTGTTAGTATGAAGATATATTGGGTACTTGACACATTTGGTAGTCTCAGCTTACTACATCGCTGGGTACTTCGTACATTGGTCACGTTTGTTGCACACTTGGTTCGTTTGTCGTTTTTTAGGAGTTGTGTTCAAGTCAGAGTGGAGACTATCGGTACCTGTAGTGACTTGAGGATCGATTCCGTTGAAGATGATTTGGGTTTGATTCTTCTATGTTGAGTTCGTTTTTTGAGTAATTCAAGTCAAAGTGGAGATTGTTGTGAATTTATGCCTTCAATTTGTGTCGAAGACGGATTAAACTAAGTGTTTTAATAAGTTTTGGTTTCTTAGTTTATTTATGGTAGGAGAACTTGAATTAGATTAGGAAAGTATATTGTATAAGTTTCCTAATAGTCTTTAGTTTCTAATTAGTTTAGATATTTTTGTGGGGAATAAAGCATGTATTCACCCTAAAACGTGAAGGATTATAACGAATTTTACAGTTGAGATTATTGTCATAAGTTAAATAAAAACATGAAAAGAATAAAACCTTGGGTCCTTGCTTGAATAGGCCTAAGAACAGGAATTAAAGTAAATTCCCTCCTATAACTTGCACCCAAGACTTGAATGAGATGATGCCGCGTGTGCTAGAAATACTCTCCAATTGCCTTGCAATATGGGGAGAGCTATTGTGAGGTTTTTGATGTGAGATCTGAGTTTTTTGGAAAAATAATGTTCTCAAAACTCTAATTCTTGAGATTGTGAATTACCAGTAACTGACAAAAGGAGAAAGACTCTCCTTTTGTAGTATATGAGTCGGCCGAACGGTATATGGTAAGGGTGGGCTTTTTCCACTCTTACCTTATTCCTTTGCGTGGTTCGACCCGATTTGCTAAATATTATTCGCGGGTTTTATTTATAAATCGCACTCGTGTTATCAGATATTAATGCAGTCGATGTATTAATAATGATCTGATAAAATTGCGATATTGTATAATTACCCAAATTAATATAACTGTTTATATTAATACGCGAAATCAATATTTAATTAAATATAACTGCTTATATTTAATTTTACGAATTAAACATGTAATCCGTATTAGCTAAAATTATTTAATCCGTATTAAATAATAATCTCAACATCTTATTGACTAATTTAATAGTCAATACCTCTGACTAACTGTTTAGTCGTATCCGGCATAAATGTGACTGTATTTTCATACCTTCACATCTCTCAAACGTGTCCTATAGGTGTGACGTATAGGGACCAGTTGATCACCGCCATCCGTATGACAATAACGTCAAACTTATCTAGCAAGCCAACCGTTATTGATAAACGTGGATCAACTGATAATAATACTGAAGTATGCCCTTGTGATCCTTAAAGAGATTTAATAAGTCATTGTACTTAATTGTCAAGGACACCAGCCCCAACAATCTCCCACTTGTCCGTACAAGGGTATGTGCAATGACGTTATCACACTACATGTGGAGGACACAAGCTCCAACAAACTCCCACTTGTCCGTACAAGTGTAGGTGCGATAACCGATTCTCATATCCTTTTAAAATTTCTCCCACTCAATGTAAGACAATTTGCAAATCCGCATTCGCAAAGTTCGTATCTCACAAGCGATCTGTATCAAGAGTGGTTTCCCCGACTAGAGAGTAACTTAACTGATAAAACGAATCTGTATTCGAGCATGGCCATGCATTTCAGTTACTACTCCTCGAGTGGCCCTGAGAAATGATAAAATCCTGATAAGGGTTTGGATATTTCCCTCAACTTGAATCCTGCCGATATCGCGCAACATGAAATAACCCAGAAAAAATCCTCTTGGCCCCTGTTACGATGACCGTGGGAAAGAAACCAAAGTTACCCAAAATCTGCCTTAATCTCAAGAGACAGTTGAAAGTCAAAAGACTCGACTCTAAAGAACACTATGGAGGTCTTATCCACGACCTGTCACCCAATTTATAAAACATTTAGGACTCCATAACGTTGTCACGGGTTGTCCTACGAGATATCCGTATAACTCGCCTTTGTGATTGGTCAGTCAGCCGTGTGACTTATGGCTCGTTGAACCCACCATCAACCAACGTCACAAAATGATTACCTGAGTTATCAGCTCAAGTGGGTAATCAAGGACTAAAACGATGTAATGTTATTCAGTTCACTTTGTAGTGTTCAAAATTGGCGTACAATTCCACATGAAAAACAAAACATTATATATCATAACAATGAGGTTGAATAGAGTACACGAGAAAATGAATTATTACAAGAATTCATAAAAGAGTACTACAACTTAGGAACACATCCAATTCCCATGGAATGAATGTGCCCTTCATGCTTATCACGTGGCAATGCTTTAGTGAGAGGATCAGCTATGTTGTCATCCGTAGCGATCTTATCAATGAAAATCTCCTTTTGCTCCACGTAATCTCTGATTAGATGAGATTTCCGTTGTACATGCCTAGCCTTGTTGCTAGACTTATGCTCCTTAGCTTGGAAGACGATACCTTTATTATCACAATAAACGGTGATTGGGTCATTCGAACTAGGCACTACTGAGAGTCCTTGTAAGAATTGACGCATCCATATTGCTTCCTTAGCTGCTTCTGAGGCGGCATAGTACTCGGACTCAGTCGTAGAATCTGCTGTAACACTCTGTTTAGAACTTTTCCAGCTGACAGTAGCGCCATTAAGAGTAAAAACGAATCCAGACTGAGATTTCGAGTCATCTCGATCCGTTTGGAAGCTAGCATCCGCGTAACTCGTGGCGCAGAGCGTTGAGTCGCCTCCATAAGTCAATCCCCAATCTTTAGTCCTCCGTAGGTACTTAAGAATGTTTTTCACGGCCATCCAGTGTTGTTCACCTGGATGAGCTTGGAATCGACTGGTCATACTCAATGCATATGCAACGTCTGGACGTGTGCATATCATGGCATACATGATCGATCCTATTGCCGAAGCATAAGGAATCCGACTCATGCGCTCTTTCTCTTCCAATGTCTTAGCTTCTTGAGACTTGCTCAAGTGAAGCCCAGTAGTCATAGGAAGGAACCCTTTCTTGGAGTTCGTCATGCTGAATCTCTCTAGAATCTTATCTATGTAAGACTCCTGACTGAGAGACAACATCCGTCGTGATCTATCCCTGTAGATACGGATGCCCAAAATTCTTTGTGCCTCTCCCAGATCTTTCATCTGGAAATGGTTTTTCAACCATGCTTTAACCGAAGATAAGAGAGGTATGTCATTCCCAATCAAGAGTATGTCATCGACATACAGTACTAGGAAGACAATCTTGCTCCCACTCGACTTGATATAGAGACATGGTTCCTCGACTGATCGAATGAACCCATTCTCTTTTATCACTTGGTCGAAGCGATGATTCCAACTCCGTGATGCTTGCTTAAGTCCATAGATGGAACGCTTAAGCTTGCAAACCTTCTTAGGATTTTCTGGATCAATAAAACCCTCGGGTTGTACCATGTACAACTCTTCCTCCAAATAACCGTTTAAGAAGGCGATTTTAACATCCATTTGCCAGATTTCATAATCGTGAAATGCGGCAATCGCTAAGATAATCCGAATGGAACGTAGCATGACTACGGGTGCAAAGATTTCATCGTAGTGCAAGACTGGCACTTAGGTGAAACCTTTAGCAACTAGTCTTGCCTTGTGGATATCTTGTTGTCCTTCCACGGCATGCTTTATCTTGTAAAGCCATTTGCATTGAAGGGGACGTACCTTTGCAGGTAGGTCCACAAGATCCCACACGTTGTTCTCATACATGGAGTCCATCTCGGATTGCATGGCTTCTAGCCATAGCTTTGAGTCAGAACTGGTCATGGCACCTTTATAGGTTGTGGGTTCATTACCCTATAGGAGTAAGACGTCATCTATATCATGTTCCTCGACCATACTAATGTATCTGTCCGGAGGAATAGAGACTCTTCCCGACCTCCTAGGTTCCTCAGGAATATCTACCGCAGCCTCGGTTGAAGGAACTGTTTCCTCCAATGGTTGCTTGGTAGTTGGTTCTTGAACCTCCGATAAATCGAAGGTTTTATTACTCGACTTGTTCTCGAGAAATTGTTTTTCTAAGAACGTCGCACTAGCCGCAACAAAAACACGATGTTCGGTTGGCGAGTAGAAGTAATGACCAAAAGTTCCCTTTGGATAGCCTATAAAGTATGTCTTGACCGATCGCGGGCTGAGCTTATCCTCGTGTCTCCACTTGACATAAGCCTCGCAGCCCCAAACCCGAATAAAGGACAAGTTAGGGACCGTTCCCTTCCATAATTCGTATGGAGTCTTGTCAAGAGCTTTAGACGGACTTCGGTTAAGTATTAGAGCGGCCGACAAAAGAGCATAGCCCCACAATGAATCAGGGACAACGGTGTGACTCATCATGGATCGAACCATATCGAGTAGAGTTCGATTTCTCCGTTCGGACACACCATTTAATTGTGGTGTTCCAGGTGGAGTCAACTGTAGCACGATGCCACAGTCTTTAAGGTGTTGATCAAACTCGTGTGAAAGATACTCACCACCACGATCAGAACGTAGTGCTTTAATCTTTCTTCCCAGCTGGTTCTGTACCCGATTCTGGTATTCTTTGAACTTGTCAAAGGATTCACTTTTATGCTTCATTAAGTAGACATAGCCATATCTACTCAAATCATCCGTGAAAGTGATGAAATACCTATAGCCTTCTCGTGCGTTGATCGACATAGGGCCACATACGTCCGTATGTATGAGTCCTAATAGGTCGGCAGCGCGCATTCCAACACCTTTGAAGGAAATACGAGTCATCTTACCGATGAGACATGATTCACACGTGCCATATGATTCGAAATCAAAGGCCGAGATAGCTCCATTCTGTATGAGTTGTTTTACGCGTTTCTCATTTATGTGTCTCATACGACAATGCCATAGGTAAGTTTGATCTTTGTCACCTACCTTTAATCTCTTATTATTCACATGTAATATTTCAGTGGTTTGATCTAAAACATAAATTCCATTCATGGAAACTGCCTTGCCATAAATCATATTGTGTAATGAGAAAATACAACTGTTATTTTCTATTACAAATGAAAAACCAAGTTTGTCAAGCGCAGAAACTGAAATAATGTTTTTGGACAAACAAGGAACATAATAACAGTTATATAAAGATAACTCAAATCCACTTGGAAGCTGGATCACGTATGTTCCCCTCGAGACTGCAGCAATACGTGCTCCATTCCCGGCACGCAGGTCAACCTCACCCTTGATGAGGGGTTCTTGGTTTCGGAGGCCCTGCACATGATTACATAGATGAGAACCACAACCAGTATCTAGTACCCAAGTTCCGTAACTTGAATGGTTAATCTCAATCATGTGAATAAAAGAAGAAGAAGACATACCAACAGGAGTAACGCGGCCTGCCTTAATGTCCTCACGATACACGGGGCATGAGCGCCTCCAATGCCCAGTCTTGTGGCAATGATGGCATTCCATGCTAGTATCCTTGCTCTTTGTTTTGCCCAGTGAGTTGCTTGACTCACCTGGCCCACTCTTGCTAAATCCTGACTTCTTAAACTTGGGTTTGCCTACTGTTAGGTCGCCCTGAGCTTTAGCTTTTCCCTTACCCTTACCCTTACTGGAGATCATGAGAACATCCTGCTTCACGCTCCCACTTAATTTCAGATCCTTCTCGGTCTGTACGAGAAGGGAGTGGAACTCATGAGGAGTCTTCTTCATGTCGTTCATGTAATAGTTGGCCCTAAAGAGGGCGAACCCATCATGAAGCGAATGAAGCATTCGATCAACGATTATGTTCTCACTGATCTTGCAGTTTAGGGCCTCCAGTTTCTCGATATTCTCAATCATGTTGAGAATATGTGGGCTAACAGCTTGGCCCTTCTGGAGTTTCGCCTCAAAGAAGCGACAGGTATGCTCATAAGAAACAATTCTCGGAGCTTTTGAGAATTCGTTAGTGAGCGTGGTGAAAATCTTGTTTGCACCATGGGTTATGAAGCGTCTTTGCAAATTGGATTCCATTGCATAGATGAGTACGTTCTTTATCGCACCCGCTTCCATGACGAAGTCGCTATGAGCGCGAACTTCGTTATCTCTAGCTCCAGTTCCTGGGTGTGCCGGAATGGGCTCAGTTAAGTACTAAAGCTTTCCGTCAGCAATGGCAGCATTCCGTAGTGCTGCCTCCCAGTCAGAGAAGTTTGACCCATCATTCCTCAGTCTAGTAGACTGATTCATGGAGTCCATGAAGGCTTTTAGCCAGGATTCACGTGCTAGCTTGGCACTTGGCATTGGGTCTTCACCAGCCATTAGTTATACAGCAGTTTAATTGAACGTGTTCTACACTGAAAAAGAAGATAAAAACAAAACCCTATAAGCAACTCATTGTTGTGATTTAAGTCTATATTAAATTGCATTTAAACTCGTAGACTCATGCATTTATATAATTGATCTCCCTCAAGAATTATATAAACGATCCCAAGACTCAATTTCCGTATATTGATAAGCCCACAGTTTGGCTAATTCCACCGTTGGAACTCTTGGTCGATAGATTTCCGTAAATCCTATCTATTAGTCCATCTCAATCGCTAGATAGTATCGAGTGACCATGATGTTGAGATAAAATAAATCATCTGTTCCCACTTACCCGACGTAGAAGGGGTCATATTATGCCTACCGACGAAGAATGGATTCATGGGAGTCTGATTTATAAAGACTATTCTCAATTTTTGGTTATACGAGGAAGACCCCATCAACTCTTATTTATCCATTTTAAGTGAACTAATATCTAGCATATGCGTGAATGAATGAAATAAAGTGTTGGCTTTGCAATTGACATGTGACATCTGTATTGTCACGGAAAACTAACGCGTAACCTCTACATGAGTCAGTTTTCAGGCATGTTATAGGTGGTTTGGTTTTAGGCGGAATATGATGCAAGCTATTATCGATGAATGCATAAAAATGAATGCAATAAACGTAAATAAAAGTCCTAGTGTGGCCTATCCTACCAAAATAAACATAAAACAACTTGGAATCCACCGTTGGACCCTAGAAGCTTGTCTTGATGTTCCATCTTGGTCTTTGCAGCGGGAGTGAGCATCCGGTCTCCGTCTTTGGTCTTCACAAAATTACTAATTTAAATTACAAATATAACCCTATTTACATTCTAATTTAAATACAAAAGTAATTACATGGCAAAAACCCAAAACGGAGATTCAAGATCTCAAAATTACAAACAAGACTGTGTCCCATCATTACGGTGACACAATCTTCTAAGGCCACACTAAGTTACAACCGTTTGCAAAATTAAATACGTTATAGAAAGCATTCAATAGGCATTCAACAAGACGATAAATAAAATGCATCAACTAAAAATAAAATTCATACATGACATAATACTGTTATTATGATTAACAAATTTTACCAAACCACCTTTACGGGATTAAAATTATGTGATTATACCGTTTTAACCACTTTAATTTTAACAAGTTTATAATCCATTATCTTAAACCGTTTTAAAATAATATGTATCAAACGAGAGTGAACCGTTTCACAAAAATAATATACTATTTCCGTATACAGCATATTACTTTTGGCCAAGGGAAAATAAAAACAAGTTATTTTCGGAAAAATAAAACGCGACTGTTACAGGGAAGTGGTCGACCGACCTCAACATGGGGTCGACCGACCTACTGTCAAAAAAAAAAATTTCCTGTATCAGCAGAGAGGTCTACCGACCCATAAAACAGGTCGACCGACCTCCTGACGAATTTTTTTTTTTTTTTTTTATAACAGCAGAATGGTCGACCGACCTATTAACTAGGTCGACCGACCACAAAACAAGAAACCGAGTTTCTGAAAACGCAAAAGAGAAACTGCCGAAAAACAGAAACCCTACGCGGGAGGTGGTCGACCGACCGCAATAATGGGTCGACCGACCCACACGGCAGACAGAAACGATTTTCAAATATTTTAAATTAAAACTTATGAAAAACACAAAAGTAAAATTTCGTGGCCTTGGCTCTGATACCACTTGTGGGGAATAAAGCATGTATTCACCCTAAAACGTGAAGGATTATAACGAATTTTACAGTTGAGATTATTGTCATAAGTTAAATAAAAACATGAAAAGAATACAACCTTGGGTCCTTGCTTGAATAGGCCTAAGAACAGGAATTAAAGTAAATTCCCTCCTATAACTTGCACCCAAGACTTGAATGAGATGATGCCGCGTGTGCTAGAAATACTCTCCAATTGCATTGCAATATGGGGAGAGCTATTGTGAGGTTTTTGATGTGAGATCTGAGTTTTTTGGGAAAATAATGTTCTCAAAACTCTAATTCTTGAGATTGTGAATTACCAGTAACTGACAAAAGAAGAAAGACTCTCCTTTTGTAGTATATGAGTCGGCCGAACGGTATATGGTAAGGGTGGGCTTTTTCCACTCTTACCTTATTCCTTTGCGTGGTTCGACCCGATTTGCTAAATATTATTTGCGGGTTTTATTTATAAATCGCACTCGTGTTATCAGATATTAATGCAGTCGATGTATTAATAATGGTCTGATAAAATTGCGATATTGTATAATTACCCAAATTAATATAACTGTTTATATTAATACGCGAAATCAATATTTAATTAAATATAATTGCTTATATTTAATTTTACGAATTAAACATGTAATCCGTATTAGCTAAAATTATTTAATCCGTATTAAATAATAATCGCAACATCTTATTGACTAATTTAATAGTCAATACCTCTGACTAACTGTTTAGTCGTACCCGGCATAAATGTGACTGTATTTTCATACCTTCACATCTCTCAAACGTGTCCTATAGGTGTGACGTATAGGGACCAGTTGATCACCGCCATCCGTATGACAATAACGTCAAACTTATCTAGCAAGCCAACCGTTATTGATAAACGTGGATCAACTGATAATAATACTGAAGTATGCCCTTGTGATCCTTAAAGAGATTTAATAAGTCATTGTACTTAATTGTCAAGGACACCAGCCCCAACAATTTTATCTTGGGTGAAATAATTATATAAAAACTCAAGTATTATTCTAGGTTAAATTAAGACAAAGATGAGAGCGATTTGAGAGCATAATAATAAGCGTCAATTTGTGAGGCTACTTCTGAAGAAGAAAACTCAGTTTGTCTCGGGCTCTATTATTGGTGTTCGTTTGTCTTGGAAGATTGAAGGAGTTTGTTTAGATCTTGGTTAGCCTCAAGATAGTTTGTCATTCGTCATATTTGGGTAGTCTCTTTTTGTGACACCCTCATAATCCAAAACCTTTAGGTAGGACCATCAGACTATGAAGACGTTACCATCTCAGTTTCCTGAGGCACAATATTTAGATAAACTAACCATGCAACCTTTATTATAAATAAGAATGATGTAAAGTTTACAACTGTCTGATTAAACAACCAAAATAAAGAATGTCCGCGGAAGCTAATTATGCTATTATGACACTACAAAACTGAAGGTGATGTCTCATCCTCCCCAAGTCAACAATCATCCACATCGTTGTACCTGAGACTCTGCTCACCATTACATGGATCATCACAGTAAAAATCACAACTGTTAGAACTCATAAATAAGATGGTAACAACACAATCTAATACAATGCCACAATCTGATAAATCACCACAACTAATATCCACTGTCACATCTGTCACAACAATACAGGTGGCGGCCTCAAGCCCCACATCAATCCCTCACTTGCTCGCGGCAAGGGGTACCTAGATCCTTAATGTGCACATTCTCTCCGTGGCGGGTCCCACGAAGAGCGATCGTAGGAGTGAGAGCCTATTCCCGCAACGGTCTCATACATATGTTCCCAATCTCAATCAAAATTACAGTAATACAGTGATGTCGGATAATACGATGGTATCGTCACAATCAAAATCTACCAGAACTGAGTAGTAAAACTCTATCTCACACAATCACAGCAATTAAGGATTCCACGAGTGTTCTATCAACGCTCCGCTATGAATCCTCCTCCTAAAGATTATACATACAAGTATTACTCACTATGAATTATGATAAGAGGACCATAAGATACACTTACTTGATGAAATCACGGGCTAGACTAAATGATCGACGCTTCTAGACTCTTGTTAAGACCTAAAAGATTTGATCAGGAAGGAAAAGGTGAAAGGGAACCGTTTACTGCTTTTGATTAGGTTAAAAAGTGATTTAGGTTTTCGAATTAATTTATATAATTAACCGCGGCCTGACTCCTGAAAGGCGCACTCGGCCGAGTAAGACCCACTCAGCCGAGTAACACCTACTCGGCCGAGCTGCACTTACTCGGCCGAGTTGGTTCACAACTCAGCATCTACAAGAGAGAGGTGTTACACTTTTCTCCCTTTGAGACAATCATATTTGTTGGTAGAATATGGTATACTTTTGACTCATATTGAGCGCGTGTGTACCGGTCTACTTTTGTGCTATCCTCCGTTTTTATATAATGTTCCCATTTGTTGAATATATGAGTGTAGTATTTTAATAAAATGGGTACATTATATAAAAATGGAGGAAGTACTATTTTCTCCTTTATAGTGAAGTTTGATCTCATCGCGAGGTAGACGTAGCCAGTTATTTTACTGGTAAACCACGTAAATCTTCGTGTTAACTTTATTTAAATTCATTATTTATTGTTCTTATATTACTTCTTATCACCTTATCAAATAACTTTTTGAATAACGGGACGCATCTGTTATAATAATTTTGTATTGTCAAAATCTTGATTTTTCATAGAAAATAGAACTTTTGGTCCTTTATCAATCAATAGAAAGTAGTTTGATAAATACAAATTACTTTGTCACGATTAACTCTTTACGTTTCCTTGATCTTTATGGTTGCATGTTAAATTAACCACGTGCCTCCAAAAAGATGATAAAATGAGGTGGTCATGAATAAAGGAACGTTGGTCCCGTTGAATATTTATGTGATGTTTGTTTATTAAAATTCAAGCGTACAACTTCATAAATGCAAATAGATCACGTAAATAAATATTGCATGGTTGTACGCGTACAAGACATGAAGAAGCTACTGTATCAGTTTGAGCTTTGATGAATGTTTCTGCTTCAAATGCCGTATGTTAGGTGGTGGAGTGAGAGAGCTAACCGTTCATCCGTTTATTTTAGCAATGAAAATTTTGAAGTGATCCGTAGCTTGCCCATTAACTTTCTATTGCCCAAGGAGATGGGCTCATATAATATTTTTCCCATTCGTTTTTTTGTAAATTGTTTTGGAGTCAATAAATGTTAAGCTTTTTTAAAATAATAATAATAATAATAATACGTAATTGATAGTTTCTCTCTTTTAAAACTTTGAATTATATTTTGACCATACTATAAAATTATGGTTCCACCAAATCCTATTATTAGCATGGTCTTGTTACTCTAGTACTCGTATAGTCGTATATATGGTACCCGATTCAAAATAATACAACCAAACCAATTAAAAGGATTAACCGAAATGAATATATATGATCCGATCGAAGTGAATCCGAAATTTGAAATTGAAACTGAAATCGTGGGCACCCCAATTAAAACAGAACCAATTTAACCTGATCTGAAACTTATCTGATTTATTTCTTCGTTCCACCCATCTTATGAAGAAATTCAAAGACACGTATGTGAGGGTTATCCCAAATCGATAAAAAAGATGAAGGATGACTACATTAAAAGGTAAGAGGCTACTCTCTTTATGGTCAATTATTACTCATAGTTTTTAGAGTGGAACGTGTTAGATTTATATTGTGGACTTTGGCTCTGTTCTTTCTGGCTCTTTAGAGCTGAACTGAACTGAGCTGAACTGAATGACGCTGAGCTGAACTGAACTGAACTGAGCTGAGCTGAACTGAATCGAGCTGAGCTGAACTGAACTGAACTGAACTGACCTGAGCTGAACTGAATCGAGCTGAGCTGAACTGAACTGAACTGAATTTAATCGAGCTGAACTGAATTACGCTGAAATTAATAGAAATAACTTAAGTTTAATTAAAGTATACTAACTAATAATAATAATATAAAAAAAATGTTTGATTAATACAAATTTGCGATTTTTTAAATAACAATTATATATAAACATTTATAGGTAAATATTATTTGGTGGATTCGGGATACCCGAATACACTTGGGTATTTGTCTCCTAATAGACATCCAAACGTGAGAAACCATGTGCCTGAATATAAGCATGCACCTCCTAGCGGAATATTTGAACATTTTAATTATCGTCATTCATCTTTGAGGATGACGGTTGAAATGGCGTTTGGTCAGCTGAAGAGAACGTGGAAGGTGTTAAAAAACATGCCACAAATGACAACGAAATATCAAATGTCAATTATCGTATCTACTTTTACACTTCATAATTTCATTCAGATGCATAAACCTGGTATTCCAGTTATACAGCATCAAAGTATTTAAGGAAGAACGGGTTCAAACATGGATGATAAAGAATGGAAGAAATTCATGGACAAAATTCGAAAAGAAATTGAAAAAAAGGGTGCGATATTGGTGTCCGTAATGACCTCGAAGATGAAGCACATCAAGATGATAACAATAATAATCATAATAAGAATTATTGATTAATAATAATAAATAGAATAATAAATTAATAAATATAATAATAATAATAATATTAATAACAAAAACAATAATAATAATAATAATAATAATAATAATAATAATAATAATAATAATGTGGGATATACTTAATAAAGTCGAGCTGAACTGAACTGAAATGAATTAAATGAAACTGAGCTGAACTGAACTGAACTGAATGAAGCTGAGCTGAACTGAATTGAGCTGAACTGAACTGAACTGAACTGAATAGAGCTGAACTGAACTGAGCTGAACTGAACTAAACTGAACTGAATAAAGCTGAGCTGAACTGAAACGAACTAAAAATAAGTCAGAAAGAACATGGCATTTTTCTCCTTCGTTTAGATATGACACAAGCTCAGTTATCACCTATCTCAATAAATAAGTGGATGAAGTATTATATTTTGAAAAAAAGAAGATATATTCCCTCCAAATCTCCAATGATAATAGTTGTAACATCTTTATGAGCAAGACTAGAGTAGTTGAATGATTTTATCCGAATTGGTCACTTTTACTAGTGATAGTGGTATATTAGGTTAAGCTAGGTTGTCTCATCATTGATTAACATTCTAATGTTTATGGGCAACAATATATTTTAATTTAATCTCCATAATTGGCACTTAAACCAATGATTGTTACTAATCCTAATCATTTGAATTTGACGGCTAATTCTCATAATTATTAAAGACTAATCACTTTCCTTCGCCCACTTGTAATGTACTTGAGATAAGTTCTCACTTTTTTCCTGTTCTTTTGCATCATAACAAGATAACTTAAGAAAATGATGTGCCAACTATCAATAAATTAAACCATTTAGGTACACATTTGTCTCAAATGGAGTTTTTAGATCGGTTGTCCAGTCATGATCGTAGTCTTAACATCATAGTCGTAGCTAATACCTTCCCAATATAGTGTCATTATTACAATGATGGTTGATGACCGTGTTCTTTATGATTTATTTTTAACTCATTTTAATTCAGTTCATTTCTGCTCAGCTAGGGTCTATTCAAATTAATTTTTACTTCAGTTATGTTTAGTTAAGATCAACTTATTTCATTTCAGTTAAATTAATCTCAGCACTATTCAATTCAATTCAATCCAATCCAATCCAATTCAATCGAAAAGAACATGAGATTAACGGGGCAAAGGTATTTTGCGTTTTATTTGCCCTTCCCTCGACATCCGGGTGATGAAAAGTTTGCAAAGCCAGTGAGAACTACAAGCAGACCAACATACGTTGGGTTATAGAGCGGGTAAGCGAGACAAAAGTATGTAAGACGAAAACATCTCCTTGAGTTGGAGTCAATTTATAAAGGGGTCTAATGAATTGTGTCGCCGTTGCTAATAAGCTTGGCTATACTTTAAGCACTATGTCTGATCTGTGTTGTTGTCCAGAATTCCTTTGATGCATTTAATGAAGAGGCTTGAGTGGTCACTAATATTTGCTCCATCTTACCCACTGCATTGCTGCATTCATGAAATCCAAGCTATATCTGTCTACTGTGTTACATCATCTTCAAACTGATTTTAGACAACCAAATCTCAAAGGACTCATCCTACAGGAAAGATTCCGGATTTAAACTTCTCAATAGAAACCGTAAAACAAATGATTGGAATGGATCGGAGGAGTGTTTTCTGTGTCGGTAAGTGAGTCCTAACAACATTTTTCATGTTCATGGGACACTAAACGAGATTAATTTAAGTTAAGTTAGTTGACATCTATAACGTGGTTATGAAAAGAAAAGACGGCCTAATATTTATGCAAAATTTGTGAACATTATTCATAGAAAACGAACATCGAGATGATGCTAGCTGATATCTGATCTACCAAGAATATACATACATACCCCATGTCAATTACACCATAACAACACATTAATCCTCTGAAACTACCACTAAACCGCGATTAATATCAGGTTGATCTCTAGTGTTAGATATAAATCCGTCCTCCATCCGAGCTAATTCCAGAAAAAGAATGAAACAAATACTGTAGTAGGCAAAATTTAGTGTCTTCAACAGTCAGCAGAGTGTGCAAGGTCGGACACCAGTTCCTTAACCAACACCGCGAAAATAGCACCTTCAATGTCAATTGATGTCTCGGAAATCTCAGTTTGATGCTTCTTCCAGTCACCAATGTCTGCCTTTAAATCCATTTCAACCATCATGTCAATGGTGTTGCATTCCACTTCTTTCCATGACTCTAATCTGTTGCATACCCTTTTAATCAGCATTTGATCATTCTCCATAACATTTTCGACATTTTCTTCTTCCATGATCAAGTCAGAGATGAGCCTCTTGATTCCTGGTTTCTTAACAATGTCTTGGTAGAAGTCAGGGGATTTTTCGACCTTAGCGAATGTGAATGATTCAAAGTCATATTCATCAATCTCCTGAGCTTCTTCCGACTGAAGTTCTTCATCGCTAGATTTTTCGTCTTCACTCATTCGTTTCTCAAGCTCAATTGGGTCCAACTCTGCCAAATGCTCAAACCTGTGAAGCTTGTGTAACAGTCGTTGCTTTGCTCCTGCAAAAGATTTTAAAGATTAGTATTACAAACATCCAATTACACTCGATATCAAACCAACATGACCACAACCGACTTGAAAAGCACATTATATGAAACGATCCAACCTAAATAACCTGTTTGTCATGTCTACTCGTCCAGTAGTAATTGTAATTGTGATTCAGAATGAAAATGAATACAAGACTGTATTAAATTAGTAATCACTTTTTAGCAAGTCCTTTTTGATTATTTCATTGTAATCTACAGACAGCAAACAGTAAATCATCAATTACTCCATCCAAACAATATGACTTTTCAATCACTAAAACAAATTGGTAGTTGAGCATTCAACAACTAATAACAGTAGGAGAAATATATATCATAATCGATAAACAAGGGCCACTACCCAGTAGTGCTTAAGTAATTAACGTTGCAATCATCTCAAATTATAGTGTAAGACGTCTCACACCATGAAACGCTCCTGTCTCTATGTGAGATGGTCTTAAGTTATTATAATTATTGTACTATCATAGTTGGTGTGTTAACCTATTAACAAACTTACCCTCATATAAATCAGCAATTATCCTACAAAATCGTCGGACGGTACTACAAACAATTTTTTGTATGCTACAACCTTCTTTTTGGTGCATGTCTATTGTTTATTCTTAGATCACGCGAAAAATATGAGAGGGGTAATAATATTGTAATATTGAATTGGTTGTAGATGAATATAAATATGATAATTAAAAATTACAAAGTAAATAATAAGAATACATAAATACCTTATTTATAGTGTAAGATAGTTACCTAAAATAGGACACATAATATTACCAAAAATCTAATTTCCTAATACAAATAATAATAGTACGCCCTAAAATAGGACACATAACATTACCGAAAATTGTTTTAATCCTAATAAAAGTTACGTATTATAATAATAATAATAATAATAAATGATAAAGTATTGAGCTAGTCGGCTTCAAAAAATATTTGACCATTAAATTAGAGTATTAGCTAAATATCGAATGTGAAATATGTGTAACCAAGTTAATGAATAAGAATGTCAATAGTCAAAGCACACATGCACATTTGAAGTCACAAAAATAACCACACATGCGGGTGGGTCAAATGATCTAAAATGGATCCCACAAATAGATTTTATGGTTGAAAGCTAAGATCATCAAATTACCATAAAACAAACGCATCGTCTAGTAATTATTAGGTGAGACGGTTTTATATTATCGCGATCACTTTACTTAAAAAGATAATATACTTAATTAATATTAGCATTATATGAATATTTTTTTATAAAAGTAAACGGTTTCAAATATGAGACTGTTTTGTACGTACAAAAATGTCCACAAAATAAAGAAAACTGGAATCGACATTTAATTGGATGCTTGGAAGTTGAAAATAAGAAAGTAAAAGCCTAAAACGGCGTTTAAGTTGTCATTTTCATTATACAAAAAAACAAGAAAATGCAAGAAAGCAATAATAGAGGCATAGAGGAAGAGGAGATGTACAAATTTTGCACTTACTTTGGACAAGAGCGTAACTACATTGTTGATCGTAGTAGTCTTCATCATGGCCATCGTAATCGTCTTCGAATGGAGGATCGAGCACGGATACTGGACTGTTTTGTTCCTTGTCTTCTTCATCGTCTTCTTCTAGTTGACATTTTACTGTCTTCTCTTTTTCATAGCTTTTCTGCTTTTCCTGCATTACAAATTACGTACGCTTTCAACTTAGCCTTACATTTTTCTTTTGCTTAATTCAATAATTGTCGCAGTCGTACTCTCTATGTCTCAATCGTTCATTTATGTACATACGTTCAAAGTTTTCATATAAAAAAACCACGTACGAATTGACGAGATAGTTACATTGAAGTCGAATTAAATTGATCATGCACTATACAAAATACTTATATTTACACTTTTATATGGTCCATTGAATTTGTGTATAACTCTATAGATACTACCATATTTTAATGCTAATAACGGATTTGAACTCTGGTTGTAAATAAGCTAGCTAGTTAATTAACGCATGTTAATTTATTTCGAAAGTTGATTCATAGTATAACACTAGAGATTCTAGAGTCTCTTTGATGTTCGAAAAGACAACTTTTTTTGGTTTTTACTTAAAATAACTAGTAATAAAAAATTAAAATATGTTACTAATACGGCTAGTAAACTTTATACGCAAATTCTCATGGTAGACGGAAGTATCCGTCACAAGGAGAAGACGGATATTATTTTGTCTCACAAAATACCCATTTGGAGGAGAGAGGAAAGTACATGGGGGTGCCCCACCTTCTCCCCCTATTCATTTTGTGAGTGTTAGTATCCGTCTCTCCATCCGATCCGTCACAAGCAAGACTAACTGTTATATACAAGATCCGTCACAAGCAAGACTAACTGAACATAATTATTGGTGGGTGTTAAGAATGCTAAATAAATTCAAACAAACATTACACAAATCGAGTAGGTGAATAATATTTTATTTAAAGCTGTCGACGAAGGTTATGGGAGCAGGTAATAATCCAAAAACATTGTTTGTCTTATACGAAAACAAAACAAAATTTAAATAAACTTAAAAATATTTTCCCAATAAAAATACAAACATTGTCTTAAAAGAAAAGATTTTTATGGCAGAGACGTGATCACAAAATTACAAAGTTCAGTTTATTGACATGCATACCCTTTCAAATTTCACAAATTATTGTTCGACGGTAATATCCATCGTAAACTTAGTATGAGTCAGTATGATAGATAATACTCCCTTCTACTTATTATAAATGTCTCATTGTCCATTTTGGTTTATTCGTCAAAGCGTCTCATGTCTATATTTAGTAAATTTTTATACTTATTTTAGTCACTTCACCTCCAACAATACCCCACAACACTATTTATTCTAACACAAATTCTTATTTGCAACGGCACTATCCGTCGCAAACTTGTGACGGATACCGTTTTCACTCACAAAATACCCATTTTTTTCTCTCTCTCCAACACTATTCATGTGGTCCCCTTTCTCCACTACTCATTTTGTATCCATTTTATCGCACAAAATATCCGTCACAAATGGTGACCCGTCGCAAGCAAGACTTACTATTATTTTAATCCCTTTACCCACAATTATAATCAATAATATCTTTCGCCTCCAATCTTCTTACGACACACAATACTTTTTATTATTTAATTACTTTTCTTAATTTTTGTACCCTCACAACATTGAAACACTTATACTAAGTATGAGGGAGTACAAAAGAAAAAAATTTAGAATATAATAAAAAAAAATTGTCTAATATATGCTCACTTTCATCTTAAGATGACTTCATCTTAAGAATGCTATGTTACTCGACTCGTTTGGAATTATACGGCATAGGTATATGTCCTAAGTGTCATTCTTGACTATATTTTGAAAAATTTCCGGGTGTCGAATGTTAAATAAGGGTACATGGAGAAATTAAAAAAGTCGGAATAAGAATAGTTTAAAATCAATAAAAAGGAGGGTAAAATGGGAAAATTGAGTAGAAGAAAATAACAAAAATCCAAGTAAAAGAAGGTTTAGTACAGATTCTACAGCCGACAGCTCAGCTGAGTAAGAAATTCACTTAGATCAATAAAAATATTTACAGTTTGATGGCAGTTTATTAATTAGGGTCCTGAAACCAAAACATTAATTACTGTATCAAATATTCCCACGCAGTAAAAGTGGTAAAAAGTTTGACTAATTTAAGAACTCAAAAAAGTTTGACTCACATTGTTGTTTTTCCAGCTTCTACTTTACACAGGTACATATATTCTTAATTTGACAGCCTGATGTGACCTAAATTATTGTACTTACTCTATTCCTACTAAATTCGCTTTAATGAACCGCTTTCTGTAGCTATATTACTAATTATCTACTCAAATTATTCAAATATTTTAAAATCAATAAAAAGAAAAAATAACGTCACTCGAAATTATAGGTTCGTCATGGACTAAAATGACTTAACAATATTACGTGCATTTTTCAGGTGACGTTATATATAACCTAGATACGTTTACCCGTAACAAAATATAAAGATATTGTTGAGCTCTTAAAATTGGTGTGCCACCACAAGGTGACACTAATCCGTTTATATTGGTCTCATGTCTATAGGGAATCCAATGTTAATTCTAACAGAAAATTCGTTTTAAGTTTTACATGAGAGTTCAAAAGAATTATTTATTTATCACAAAATTCTAATAGATAAGACTAACATATAAATATGATGAAGCAATCGTAAAAAAAATTAAAAGAAAATGATAAACAGGATAAATGGTTATCGAATCAACACGATGTTGTTATGGAATCATCGGAATAGCTACTCTGAGATACATGAACTCAATACTAACAGAATCAATCATCACATCTCATTTTGAGCTAATTAAAATACATATTTTTGGATGAAACACGAGTCATATAAACACCACTTTTATTAGTACCGTGTTTCAAAAGCAGGTCTTATGTATCACTCAGCTAGCTAAAAGATAATTCCGAGTCTTGCTTGTGACGGATAATATTCGTCCGTTACAAGTTGGAGACGGCTACTTTACTCTCATATAAAGCAAGTGAACAGGTAAGTGGAGGAAATAGAGCATTTTATAGACGGTGTCACTTGCATCATTTGAGAAGGGCACTATCCGTTTTCAACTTGTAATGGATAATTTGTCAAAAGATATACAAGTCCAAAGGCAATTATGAATTAATTATTGAATTAGAAAAACAATAATTACAAGGAAAAACAGAGAAAAAAGTGACAAACCTCAATGATGTGACGAGCAGGGGAATTAGCAAAACGGAAAGGACTTAAACAAAATGCTCCAAATTCCTCATTATTATTATTATTATTATTATTATTATTATTATTATTATTATTATTATTATTTTCTTTCAAAACATTGACAAACTCAAATTCATCATCATTATAATCATCATTATCACCAAATGATCTCCCACTGCTGCAACTCTCTAAATCCAAGCTGCTTGATCTCCCATTATAACAAGATGATGAAGAACACGACACACTCGTCGCGATATTATTACTATTACTATTACTATTCGCTACTAAACTATTGGTAGCGAATACGACATTATCATCAATATCACTATTTTGAAGCTTATGGGTTCGATTTCGTAGCGTTAATCTTTTCAACATGGACCCGAACAACCCAAAACCCGATTGTTTGACATTGGTTTTAGGCTTTGACGATTTGTGTTGGATTCTCATAGCGGCTTCTAACAGAAGCGAAGCCGTTTTGGCAGGGACGTGGAGGAGAACTCTGTTAGGGCTCTTTTTAGACATAGGAGAAGATGTCAAATCAAATAATGGAGATTTTCTTAAATCAGGAGACTCTTGAATCGAGAAAAAACAAGCATTTTTTGAGAAAATGCTTGTGTTTTTTGGTTTTTTAAGTTGAATTTGTTGCGTTTTTATTTTTGGTGATTGTTTTTTTAGCATACATTTTTTATCAGCAATATAATCCTTAAGATAAAAGGGTTCTTGATCTTCTTGTAGTAACTCTTTCAAGTGTTTTTGAGCCATTTTTTTTGTGTAATGATTGTTCCCAAATTGCAACGTTTTATTCTTGTGAAATTTATGTAGTTTTGGAGCTGAAGAAACGAGAAGTTTGATGTTTTATTTAATGAGAGAAATGTAGGAAGGAGGAGATATAAATGAGGGAGAGTAGGAAAGAAAGAGGGGAGTTCCTGCTTTAAATCAAGAGAATTTAACAAATCCAGACAAATTAAAGCGGTAGCTATAGAATAAGACCGTCTTATACTTTGACCGCTCATCTTTTCATTAGTTAATCATACTTGTATTTATAGGTTATAATTAAAAACCCTTATTATTATTATTATTATTAGTGGACAATTTGTGTATTATAGGGATCGTCTCACCCTGAATGACGATATTACATATAGTAATAAGAAAAATACTTGTGTAGTACGAATTTACATAAATTTACATAAATTTAACTTAAAATGTGATATTTACGTATCACTTGTCTCTACTAATAAAATTGTGTTTAAATTCATTTTACAATTATATTAATATAAAATGGTATATTAAACAAAAGTGAATGCAGTAATAAATACAAGTACAAGTATTAATTTTAAATTAATTTAGATTGTGGTGTGAAAAATGTAAGAAAATCTTTGAAAATAATAGTGGGATGTGTGAAAAGAGAGGGAGTGAGGGGAGAGTTGGGCAGTGAAGTAAGGGGAACCAGTGGGTTGAGCAGGGGTCCAGCAACAAAGCTGCATATTTCAGGGCTGAGGTACACCTATTTTACTATGCGCTGGGGTTTGAGATAGACCTCACAAATGAGTCAATTCACTTGGATCTAAATACTGTAAATATTATGGTCGGATTTGAATTCAACTGCAATCAAAATTGTGTTAAAATTATCCTCGGATTTGAAATCAGGTTGTGAGTATCGCAATATTGCATCTTGAAATCATGGTAATAGTTGTAAAATTGACTATTGTAAGTAATAAGTGTTTCTATATCATTATATTGATCAAGGTTTAATTAATGAATCTGAATGAAAAATTTAAATTTTAGAGGAATTTATCTTTTAATTTGTCTTTGAATTTTTACCAACTTAGTCATAAAGAAAAATATGGAAGAATTATCACATGACCCTCTAATCCCTCGAATTTATCTCTTACTCACGTTATACATGATACTCCTTTTTAAGCAAAATATTTTGACTAATTGTAGCCTTACAAATTTAAAAAATATTTCACTTTTTTTAAAAAAAATCGTTCATCTTTACAAGAAATATGCTTCTTAAAAAAAGTATTGCATTTTAAATCTGAAAAGTTAATCGGATCGTTCGGTTTTAGTTTGGGTTAGGCTGATCAGGTCGGTTCATGTCGAGTCACGACTACGTTTAGGTCGGTTCGCGTCGCTTACAAGTTGCGTTAGTCGGGTAAATTCTTAGCTTAGGTCTGGGTCAGGTCGGGTTCGGGTTATTATCAAGTCGAGTAATTTAAATAGATTTGTCGGGTTGGGTTGGGTCTGAAAATTATGACAATGTCGGGGTTGGCTCGGGGTTTGCTTGGGTTCGTTGGGTTGGGTTTTGCTTGTTTTGGCTCATCAATTTATTATCCGGCCGAGTTTTTCCAATTATTTTACCAGTTAGAGTTGAGTTATGCTCATTATTTAATAAAGTTGTACGGTAATTACTTTACAATCGTCGTTCATAATGCCAATTTTTAATTTGCCTTTTTCGCCTCGAGTTTCCTTTTATTTCAGGGATACAATTTTGAGTTATAGTCGGGTTATCTTTTGGATAACAACATTCGGGTCGATCCAATTGCTAGGTCGAGTAGGGTCAAAGCATGTATTGGGTTGTGACCTTACGGGTAATCTCGAATTAGGTAGGGTTCGGATTCGGCTAAGACTTATTGGTTTACGTTCGGTTATAGGTCATAATCGGATTGGGACGAGTCGATTTGGGTTGGAGCATTTTTGGTCCCCTTTTATCGAGTTTGTCGATCAGGTTCAGGTCGAGTCACTTAGGTCGACTAATACTTGCGAGTTGTATTCTAAATACGATTTCGGGTAGAAGTTAAATCGAAAACTCACCGCCTCTCTCAGATGAAATTTCGAGAAACTCGTCTGGAAATACATCGGCAAAGTCACGAACAAGTGGCACCTCATCAAGGCTCGGAAGAACGGAGTCGGTAAAGGACACAACACAAAGAAAGGTTTGGCCCCCCTTTCTTATTAAACTAGATGCTTTTAGAGCGGAAATTAGTCGTACACCAACTCGGGGAAGAAAATTTGTACATTGAATATTGTTGGGCAAATAAACTTTGACTAACCATATATTTTGTGCGATAAACTCATAACGCGTCAATTCTTTTTTGTACATGTGGGATATTGGGTATATGGGAAATGGTTGTAGGAGCATCTCCAATAGTAAGCTAGTTGCTACTAGCTTACCTTTGCCAACTAGAATTTTTAAGTTACAACACTTTTAAGCTAGAAACTACCACAATGGTAAGCTATTGCTGTTGTGGCTTAAATGAACTCATATGTCTACTAAATGCACAACAACATTTCAAAAAATATAATTATATGTTATGCATATTTCCACATGTATAATTGTAGTTGGTAATTTTTTTTTGTGGGACCATTTGAGCTACTAGCTCCATAGAGCTAGTAGCTCATTTTAAGCTACTTCATGAAAAGTGTTCCAATGGTTAAGCTACTAGCTTAGATTTTTTTTTATTTGCAAACAAGTCCTTATGGGAAACCATTAGAGATGCTCTAATACCCTTGGCAGATGATACTTTTGATATCACACGCACTCTCCCCATCGATCGACACCTCAACCGAGGCGAATGCGGCGAGTCCCAGCAAAATCCGACATAGTGATATCCCTAATCACGTGGTATTTGGTTATATTTGTATTCAATTCGTGGAAATTTCATAATCTCGTGAATTATGTTTTTTTAGTAATCCCACATTGTGTTTGTAAATAGGGAAGTTTTAAATTTCATAGGAGTTTCCAACTCTTACATAACCATTAAAACTTTTCAGGAAAAAAAAAAACTGTGACGAGGCAACCAAACATATTAATGCAATTAAGGTGAACTCTAACGTAGGAATTAAATCATGTGAATGACAAAATTAAAACATATTTTAATTTCCGTGTGAATCAACCGAGGCCTTAGTGAATATCCATAAGTAGGATTGTGCACCGGTCCACCTCGGAATCAACAAAAATTCCGAACCTTGACCGGATCGGTTACATAATTTCGGACAAGTTGGATCGAAATTTGTCAAAATATCCCACTTTTTCAAATTTTGGTTCATTAGACTGATTATAATATATTTTTAAGCAAATTAAAATAAAAAATAATAATTTCGGTTTTTTCGGCTCGGATCGGAAAAAACCGATCCTGAACCAGAGTCAGATTTTAAAAAATGTTGAACCGAAGACGAAACTAGAATTTTTAATTCCGCTTTCGGGTCGGTGATTTCGGTACGAAGCCAATTTTGTGCACCCATACCATAAGTGTCAAGCGTTGGTGATGCTATTTTGGGAATTATTATGCATTTTTAGCCTAATTGGATAAGCTCTCGCTGTTTCAGGTTTATGCTTATTTTAAATGAGCTTTTATTTCATTATTTGATCCTTTGAGATGCTTAGGTTACGATATATAACCACATGATATTTGAGCTTTAAGTCGAGTCATTTCAAAAACATTTGCAAGGCTTTTATCCCCTGTTACTTCACATCACATTACTTCGCATGAGTTCAAATATAACTTAGTTTACGAGATCAATTGTAAATTCATCAAAATGTAAAATCCTTATTTAATCAAGTTGTGTGGATCAATTTTAAATGGATATTTGGTTGATTTTATTGAAATAAAATTGAGTGAAATATCTGAATTCTATACTCGGCCTCCAACTTGTAATTCAAACTCTATTACCTCATGCTACAACTTATATCCAGCCAAACAATTATAAGAAAGTGTGGATTTTGATCTCCGTGATATCATATTGTATTTCAATCCTTTTCATTTTCGCGAATCAAACGACCTATGAATTATCCCGTTAGAATTTTAACTGGAAGACAGATGATATTATTTGTTAGTCGTCCTTACTCCTTACCCCCGCCCAAACACATAAGCGATAGGCGAAGCGTGCACCTGATCCATGGGGTTGAAATGGTAATGTCAAGTCAATTTCATGGATTTCATTCCAACTCACTTTAATTTGAAAAGAAGGGGGGGTTCACTATAGTAAAAAGTTGCAAAAATTTAATGCACGCCTTTTGTATTTCGGGCCTCTCAATTCCACACAACATCAACATGAATGGCTTGTGAATTTGACCTCCACTACCCTAGCTTTTCTGTCTCTTCACTTTTGCTCAATAACTCCATTGCCCGATCCTCTTCTTATCAAGGATTTTACAATTTATAAGCTCATTCACCAATTATTTCTAAGTATTACACTTAATCAAACTTTTGATTATCCTCTTTCCGTTACGATAAATTGTTATCATTGATTTTGACACAATTAATGATCAAAGAAAGTAAAGGAGATCAATTACTAAATGACCAGTGGAACAAATTGAGGGTGAATTAGTAGATAGCTTATCAAGTTTATTTTTAGAATAGAAAAAACAAGAATTAACCGAGACACCCAAAATCAAATAAGACAACAAATAAGCGAGAAAGAGGGGGTATTTGACCTAATATGAGCATTTCCATCTGCTTGCAGACGAGAGTATGAAACTTTCAACTTTTTTTGGAGTTATTCTTATATCATTCTTATCGCTTCCGTTTGAAAAATTTTAACCTCATAATATTTAAATTTTAATCCACTACTATATATAGATGACTAAATACAACTCGATACAAGTCATAATCTGATTCAGGTAGCAAAAATATACTTGATGATGATGCATTTTTCCAAATCAATCTTTTACATTGACTTTGTGTAGTATAGGTGTCAAACTACTTAAGAAAACATGTTTTAAATGAGTGTACATTTTATTATGTTTACTTATATATTTTGAAGGATATTGAATAAGAAAGGATGTATTTCAAAACAAAGAATGACATATAAAAATAAATAGAGGGAACATGTATTATAGCGTACATAAAATCTTATATACAGCTTCTTTTATGCTCTATACTCTCTAATTATTATCTCAATCTCAATATAATTTTTTTTGGACATTTGTAAGCGAATTTTACGACTAAATGGTCACAATATGACATTATTATTATTTCTTATTTTTTTATATATAAACTAGTTCTGTTTCCCGTGAAATTCACGGGGCGTTTTTTTTAGTGGTATTTGTAACGGTTTGTGATTAGATTTTCATTAGTACGTAATTTTGTTGTGTATTATTAAGTTGTAAATGGATATTTTGCCTTGCTTTTTCCTTTTTGTATTTTATAAATGTTATAGTGCTCTTAGTAGTGTGTACATTTTTTTTAAGTACTCTAATCACAGGAAAAATTTTTGATTTTCGCTCCCGTAAAAATAGAAAACCCAAACCTAAGAGATTTTTTCTCTAAAATGGAGGGAACAAATTCAATAATAAGACATAACCAACTTCAACAATATCTCAAATGTTGAGAAACTCAGGTCGAAATTTGTCAAGTAGGTGAAAATTGAAAAACCGATTAGCGTATTTCTTATTTTCCAGCAGTACTTACATATTTATTCGATCACCTAGCTAATTGTAGCTTGATGCATTCGATTTTTACCAGTGGTCAACATTTTAAGCAATGTAGTTGTGAAATTCAGAAACTCATATTAATAATCGTTGAACTATAAATTATTAGTCAGTAACTATACAATATTGTACATACAAAAAAAGGGGGAAAAAGAACTTCTTGTCAAACTCCATCAAAGTCATAGTCTCATATCTAGATTTTTTGGAACTTTTTGGTACCATTCTTATTGATAAAAGATAATTCATTAAACTCATTTCATGCTAAATATTCAAGAAATAAAGAAATAATAAAAATCAACTTCTATGAAAAAAATAGTATAGGTGTCACTTACCATTTTTTATACATGGATGTAGACGTACTAAGCAAAAAAAAAATGACCATTAAATAAATAAATTAATATAAGCTATCCTTCCAAAATTCAAATTAATTAGTCTAAAAACAAAAAACATTGTACCATGGTATCAAGAATAAACAAATGACCATTGATAAATAAAAAAAGAGAGATAGAAATGAAAATTACACAAGAAAATAACTCAAGCGATAAAAAATTGTAATTACAATGGTGTCTTGTTGGCAATGGTTAGGACATCAGATGTAAGTTTAGAAAGAAAAACTGAATTTTCAACGCATTGATTTTCATTATATTAAAAAAAATGAGTTATATATAAGATATTGTAAAATAAGTTACATAAAAAGGAGATAAAGAGATTGTTTTATTGCAATGAACATATGAGTAAAATGAGAAAAATGATGGGTCATGAATATTCTTATATAATTATATATTTATATGATGAATTTTTAATCAATACTCCGTATGTAATTAAGAATGCCTAATCAATAGAGATATTAAATTTGAAATTTTAATTTAATAGGGTATACAAAGAGCCATGAAAAATGAAAAGTTCAAGAATTACTATTTTATTTTTACAATAATAATGATGATAATAATAATAATAAATAATAATAATAATAATATTTTTTTAGTAGTATTATGTGGCAAAAAGTTAAAGATGACACATGTCACTTCAATGGAGGCTCAAGAAGCCTTTTTATGTTATTATATAGAATAGGGACAACTTTTATTAAGATAACAAAATTTGCAAGAAATTAGTGGGCAGCCGAGATACAATCGACGACCACTCCCAAATTGTATTATTATTATTATTATTATTATTATTGTTTATTTATTTATTATCATTATTCTTATTATTTATTATTTATTCTTAGTTATTATTATTATTATATACTCTCATCATCCAAGTGATATGTTTACCCTTGTTTTTTATAATCCCCCACAAAATAAAGCAAGTATAAACCTATCACTTAGACAAAATGAGTACAAGATAATATGAAAATTATTTGGATAAATCAAACTCTACAAATTTGAAACTCCGTATTATATAATTACCTAAATTTAGAAAGTGTAATATTCAAATGCGATCAATTTACACATAATGCCACTTGAATTTTTGTATGTGTATTATATTACTGTATTTTTATAATAATTTTTACACAAATTTTTATTAAAGACAGACATTAACCGTTATAAGCTGAAAACGGATAATGCATTTCTCACAAAATACAAGTGATACTACACATAAGATGCCTCAGTTCCTCCAATTTATTTGTTGTGAGATGGACACTATCCGTACTTAACTTGTGACTAATGAGTAATTTTTAATATATATATTCGAATAAATTGTAAATCTTATGTTAAAAAGTTTAACAAAAAAAAATAGGAAATAATGTGAAAAAAGTATAGTTTAGAAAAATGACATAATGAAACAAAAGTGTAAAGTGATAAACCTCAGGCATATGGAGTTTGATAATGACCGAAATAGAGTATGGCTAGAAATCATTGCAATTTGCAATTCGGAAACATGTCTTCTTCTACAGCTATATTATTTTCACCCTTAAATTGTTTTTGTACGGATTTTTGAGGATGAAGTAATGCGATTGGAAAAACACAAAGAGCAGATGACCAAGCACCTTTCCAAAACATTTGGTTTAATTTCAACGATGAGTCAACGTCTAAGGCCCGTAGAGACCCGCAATTTATGTCGACCAAGCTGATCACTCCACCGCGCCGGGATCTTAGTTCCAAACCCATCATTTTGGAATTTTAGAAATGCGAGATAGATTGTATTTGATCGGGCATTTTTAAAGATCTAGATTATATTCGAGCTTGTTATTATCAATTCAATTTATACATTCCCAGATAATTGTTAGTTTAAATAATAAATACCTGAGTTGATTCATATAGTCGCATCAATTTAAGTTATGGATTAACCTCGGTCCCTTGTTCAAGTGTAAGGTCCGATTTTGATCGGTTCTTTTAAACCAAGTCTAGTATGTCATATGACAAACTTGGAGGAAGTACCGATTATCACAATGTTTTAACTCGTCTCAAACTATAAATGATCTCAATTCTATTTCATTAAAACACTCGAGCTAAGAACTCTTAAACATCATCACATGCATAAAGCTTATTAATCATCGATCACTTTAAAATTTTGATTGAAAGGTTTCATCTAACATGGTATCAGAACTCATCACATTAAAATTTTGGTTAAAATTGTTATCGGTTAGAATATAAAACGAATCAAGGAACTCCAACCATCGGCTTAAGCTTTTGGTTGAGTTGGTTTCTTGACATGGTATCAGAGTAATCTGACGAAAGGTCACGGGTTCGAATCCCACCCCCCTCCATTCTAAAGTGGATAATCAGAACAGGTCAGGGAATCCCGCCTACACCCACACTTCAAGCCCAAAAAAGAAAAAAGGGCTTTCGTGTGAGGGGAAGTGTTAGAATATAAAACGAAAATGTGGAAACAGTGAGGATAAAAAGGGTGAAAAAATAGGTGGAGTTTGTAATTGTTGGTTTAATTGTGAGTTTGTAGGTGGGGTATGTAATGACATTTTGTGTAAATATCAAATAAGTATAAAGATAACTTGGTAATGTCGTTGGCCAAATAAGGAATATTACATTTACTGTGGTACATCCGTTTATAGTAAGTGTTAACTTTATTGTGGTACCGATTACCGAAGGAGTATATTATATAAAATGTAAACGAGTGATAACCTCTACACCTCTACTATTCAAAGCACTTTAGAAAAGGAAAAAAAATACTCCATTAACAAATAACCGAGATACTCTAAAATAGAATAGAAAAATAAAAAGCGTAGAATAATTTATATCAGAGAAAAAACATCAACTACATTAATAATTTTTTAAATATATGCCCTATATGGAAAATTAAATAACAAAATCTCTTATATAACAACTTATAAATTAACATTCCCTCCAGATGAATTATTATTTATTTTCACTTTAAGGTGTATTATTTATTTGTTATCCATCTCGATAAATATATTATAATTTAACAATTTCTTTTTGTATTATAATTTTTTTGTGTTAAAATTAAAATCATAGGATTTTATATATAATATTTTTGAGTTTCAATATAATATTTTGATTTACAATTTCTTTTATAAAGACGATAAGATTTTTTTCAATAAAGCTCGTAAAATATTTGTATAAGCACAAATTCTTTGTTATAATGCTCGAAATCTATCCTACCAGATGTATACATCTAATCGTATAATGCACTAACCGTAAAGTTTATGTAGTACAAAATGCATTGACAAAACTCTAATCTGATACAGATTGAAGACAAAGATACAACAATTTCTGAATTTGAACAGATTTAGAATGAGATTTATAAAATGGTAAATGGAAGTGTGGAAGATTAAGGAGGTGAAAGATGCATGGATCCGACAAGAAGGGAGGAAGACGACATAACAAAGATATAAATGCACCGTCATGCAATTCATAAGGTCACATTAATCGTACAAATTTCATTGTTCTCTTTTATTAATTTGGAATTGTACGTCTTTGTGGGAGGACAACATCCACGTCTTTGATTTTCATTCAGAATTTGTCGGACATTTCTTCTTCTTATTTCTTATGCTCTTCTCACCTCTAATTTTTCCTTGTCTATAATGCATGCATGCATGCACGCTGTAATTTAACAACTACCGTCTACGGCTGCGCTATAGGGAATATATGCTATAAAAAAAGGAGTTCGATGATTAGTTTTTGGATAAATGGGATCTGAAAATAGATTCCTAATAAAACGTCAGATACTAAGTTTATTATGTTTAGTGTAAATACAATGTATTTTTGCGTCTGGCTTGTCGACTAGTGGTGGAATTAGGGGGCTAGCAGAGGCGTTCAACTCCCAAGTGGTTGAAATTTTCGCAGTTTTAAGTTACATTTTTTGCATTTTATTCGAATTACCTTATAACATAACCCATCTCCCCCACTTTCCCCCTAAACTGAAATTTCGGCTCTACCACCGCCTTTAACGCTTTTAGGCAGGTCCGGACTAGATAAATTGTTGTGCTAACTGCTCATCAATCAACAATACCAAAAGCTTTGAAATTTCAAGGGGAGTAATAAATAATGACATAACAAAATTTTAAAAAATATTTTTGAGGATTTTGACTTATATTGTGGAATTTTTCTTGATAAAAGGAATGAGTAGCGTTGTTAACACCATAAATCCGCAACCGTAAAGGATGTTTATTTAATTTGGTTTAGGAAAGGAGTTGTAAATATGAATGAAGTGAAAGTGAGGGTAGTGAGTTAGACACATAGACACGAGGTAGTCGATCATAGGATTCCATAATAGATATTTGGGCGTTTGGCTCTTAGCTACTCATCAATTCTTTATGGCAATATGTTTGCTTCTACAATTATTCATTCCCCATCGTAGTCTCGCGGCGCTTTCCCCTTTATAAATTGATTCTTAATGAAAGACTGAATTAAAATAAACGTGCGAGATTAATTAAAATTATAAGAGATTAAGAGAGAATATAAGTATGTTAGTATGTACTTGTGACATAACAAATAATTTAATTATGCTAAGTTTCATCAATATTGCTTACTGATTATTTGATGGTCCATAGTAGACACTAGGAGTAATTTTTAGTGTATTTTGTTTAAAATAAGAAAATATAATCAAAGTTTGTCATATGGGATTGTAAAGTTTTATCAATGTTGCTTCACTTGTTAGTTGATCATTTGAAGGTATAGACAATAGATATTTTAGTGTACCTTGGGTAGAAAATTATATGAAACTGACGCGATATTATTAATGAGAAGATCGTTGTATATATATAAGGTTATGACTACTCTATTCTAAGTATACGGAATATCAAAATATTATACAATCGTAAAAAGATCGTCACATGTTATTTACAAGATTAAATCGTAATCTAAAGATTACGTAGTATCTTCAATACATTCCCGCAAGACGGACGTTCCAAAGGGGAGACCAATCTTGAGTAGAATAAGATACAAAGCAGGCCAGGCAGGAGGTTTTTGATCAGTGCGTCGGCGAGTTCATCATTGGTAGATATATGTTGCACGCGAAGCAAATCTTTATTAACGTGTTCTCGGAGACAATGAAAAGCAAGAGCCACATGTTTCATGCGAGAATGAAATACAGGATTGACCGAGTAACTTGTAGGACCTAAATTGTCACAATATATAGCCGGAGGCGCTTGAACACGGAAATCAAACTCGGAAAGTGAAGAACGTAGCCACAATATTTCAGAAGTAGCGACATCAATATCCCGAAATTCAGCCTCGGTAAAGGATAGAGCAAGCGCTCGTTGCTTACGGGAGGACTACGAAATTGGGTTGTGGGTGTGGCCAAGGTACACAATAAAACCAGTGGTAGAGACATAATAATCCTTATCACCAGCCCAACCGACATCGCAAAATGAGTGTAAGGATATAAGTGTACTGTGTCACGATGAAGATTAATGCCAACATGAAGAGAAATATTAAGATAATGACGGAGAAGTCATTTCAAGGCTAACTAATGAGACTCTTGAGGATCTTGTAGGAATTGGGCTAGCATGTTGACGGCGAAGGCAACGTTGGGTCGAGTAAGGGATAACTATTAAAGGAAGCGACAATAGCACGGTAATCTGAGAGGTTAGGAATTGACTGATCAGACGCAATGGTGAAGGGCGAATATGGGCTCACAGAGTCATAGGGGTAGTGGTGGGTTAACAATCCAGTATGCTGAGTGCGAGTAAGTATGTTATGGATGTATTTAGTTTGGGTGAGTCGTAGGCCAAGGGTGGTAGGTGTTACTTCTACTCCAAGAAACTATGACGGGAAACCAAGATCTTTGATAGAAAACCGATTGACAAACGAGAAAAGAAAATGATCAAGGTGAAGGGATATGGGATCCGTGACTATAATATCATCGACATAAACAAAAAGATAGATTGTGAATGAATTTTATTAAAAAGAAATAAAGAAGGATCAGACAGAGATTGAGTGAAGCCAAAAGAGTAGAGATAATTCTTAAGTTCATCATACCAAGCTCAAAAATCTTGCTTAAGACCGTAAATACCTTTGGATAGTTTACATACATGATTTCGGAAAGATTGGTTAACCAAGCCTGGAGGTTGAGACATAAAAAACGGTTTCAGTTAACGTACCTTGAATAAAAGAATTGTTAATGTCGAGTTGGTTGCGAGACCAACCACGGGTAAGTGCAAGCGAGAGAGAATGAGGCGCACCGTGACGAGTTTAACAACGAGACTAAAAGTTTCAGTGTAATCAAAACCCGGTCGTTGAAATCCTTTAGCGACAAGGCGGGCTTTGTATTTGTTGATGGTATTGTCCGGATTATATTTTGTGCGAAATACCCAACGACAACCAACAACATTATTATAGGATGTGTCGAACGCAACTAGGGACCAAGTATTATTGGTAAAACGAGCAGAATATTTGGCAAAGTTGGCAGCCTGCCATTTCTGATAGAGGGTGCTTAACAGAGGCAGATTGCGAGGAAGCAGCGAAGTCATAAGGGGATGTTGTACGGGGAGGAGAGAATGGGGGAGTATAAACAGGCGTGGTAACAAGTGTAGCATAAGGTAGCAAGAGTATTTTTTGGGACAATTTGAGCAGTTTGAGCAAGGGGGTTGATCAGCAGGTGTAGCATAGGGGGAGTAGAAACAGGGGTGGTAGCAGGTGTACCATAGGGTAGCAGGAGTATTTTTAGGGACAATTTGTGTAGTTTGAGCAGGGGGGTTGATCAGCAGGTGTAGCATAGGGGGAGTAGAAACAAGCGTGGTAGCAGGTGTAGCATAGGGTAGCAGGAGTATTTTTAGGGATAATTTAAGCAGTTTGAGCAGGGGGGTTGATCAGCAGAGGGAGAAGTAAAGATGGGAAGAGTGATAGAGCACCATTGAGTTGGGGAGTATATGGTGGACGTGAGTTCTTTAGGACAAAGTCTAGAGTAAGGGAAGAATGGCTTAACGAAGTGAACATGACGGGAGGTATATAGTTTATGGGTTGTTGGGTCAAGACAATAAAATGCACTTTGGTTAGATGTATAGTCGACAAAGATGCAAGGACCGGATTTGGGGGCAAGTTTGTGTGGGCTGTAAGGTCGGAGCCATGGGTAGCTTAAACATCTAAAGCTACGAAGTTTATTGTAATACCCCGTATTTTAGCCTCGGTCAACGGCAATCAAACCGTGTTTTATACAAGTATTTCAAAGGGAATGTTTATAAAGTATTTTACATAAACTGTTATTATTTTATAAATCGTATTTCTACGATTATTTCGTATTTCATAATCATTTTTATATTTGACGATTATTTCATAAAATGACGTTTCATTCGTATTTCCTTAATTCTTAATGATATATTTATATTTAAATATATTTCTTGTTTTTATATTTATTTCTCGTCTATACTTCAATTCAATTATTTATTTATATATTTATTTATTTATTTATTTATTTATTTATTTATTTATTTATTTATTTATTTATTTATTTAAGTCATAATTACATTTAAATCATAATCGTTATATATTCTTATGTAAGTGTTGATAATTTAAATTATCGATTTAATTAATATTTACTACTACAATAATTAGGATTTAAATAACTATTTATATGTCGTGTTGATTTTAAGTTACGGGTTGTGAACGGAGTATAGTTAATAGGTGTCTCGATTTTCGTGACGGGCCGAGTAAGTATAGTCTGGGCTCGGATTTGGAGGTAAAAACCGAGAACAACAAAACCTTACATACCCAAACTCACCCAACCCTTCCTCCTACATTCTCCTTCATCGACATAACAAATAAAACCCTAATCCACACTAGCAGCCACCATTGGATAGAGGAAGGATGAAAGACTGATTCAACCCAAACACCAGCATAGTTCGTCAACCACCGTAACAAACATGGTAAGCTTCGTTTTATGTCGACAATAACCTTTCACGTTAATCTATTTCAGATTGTTTAATAAATTTCGAACTGTTGTTTTGATGACGTGTTGGTACAAGGTGTTGGGTAGTGGGAGTAGGGTGTTTATAGGTTGCGTTGGGTGTTATGGGGTGGTGCGTGGTGGCCGGAGCACCACCAAAAGCAAGGCAAATAGAGGCGTTAAAAACAGGGGCTATAACGTGGGGGAAACAGGTTCTTTTGGTGTTCGTTGTAGCGGTAAGAAAAGAGTCGAGGGTGAGAGGTGGCCAAACCTGTAACCACCATAGGTCAGTGGTGATAATGGTGGTGGTCGGATGTGGTGACGACCATCGTGGTGTTTGTGGTGTGGCTGTTGTTAGGGCGGAAAAATAGGCTGCAACAGAACAGAGTACGTAATGAGTGTGAGGAAACATGTTCGTGACTGTCGTGTAGCCATTGAAGAGGGAACGGGGCATATCGGTAACCACCCCTGGAACCACCGTGAGTCAGCGGTGACAATGGTGGTGGCCAGAGGTGGTGTGGGGCATGGTGGTGAGAGATATAGACAAGAGAATGAGGGGTGTACAGGCGGTTTTCTGGGAAAATAGTGTTGTTTATGTGTGCGCAGGCTAATTAAAGCTTTCGTGGTGGTTGCTGTGGTGGTCTTTGGTGGTGACGTATGGGTGGATGCTGTAGTATGTAGTACATAGTTAAGGTTGGGTCCAGTGGTGGCGGTTGTGGGTGACCAGGCTAGCGACGGTAGTGGTGTAAAGTAGGGTGTCACGGGTCTGATTTGCGCTTGTATGGGCAATTTTTTTCGTATGTTTTGGTTGCTGTTGTGTTGTTAGATGTTATTGTTAATATTATTATAATAATTATTATTATTATTATTATATTACTCTATTAGTATGGTTGGGTTTTGTCATCAATTGTTACCATCTTTATAATATTATTATCATTGATATTATTATTACTATTAGTATTGTTTACATAAGTGTTGTTATTGTTGAGTATTATTAATATTAATAGTAGTATCATTGTTATTATTAATAGTATTATTATTGCTATTGTTGTTAATAATGTTAATGTTGGTATGATTATTATTATTAGTACATGATTATTATGATTTTATTTGCTTAAGTTGTTAAGTAAAATATATACAAGAATGTGACGGTTATGTATAGTTCGTATGTAATTGTTATGTTGGTTGAGTTAATGGAAGTTAATTATAACAGTAATGGGGACGAGTCGTGTGAGTTAACTAAATTTTATAAAGGGTTAATCTACGAAGTGGTTAATTAATTAGTTGTGAACATGTTATTTTAAATAGAAAATTGATATTAAATAATATTCATAGGGGATGAGTTCGAAGTGGAGTATTTCTGAGTCCGTTGATTTCGCGATTGCTCGGAGTTTTGCTTGATCAGGTAGGACACACTGACACTATACTCTATGATGTGATATGAATGGGTGTTAAATTGTGTGTTATGGATGCTGAGCATGATTGATTTAATAATGATATTAGTTGGATTGAGTGTTGATTATAATTAGTGGCATGAGCATTGCATTGTTCAATAACATGATTGATTAAGAGTATTGTTGCATTCATGAGCATGGCATATGCATTGGTTACTGAGAAAGATGTGAATCAGATATTGTTCTGATATAAAGCCCAGGGTGGTTCTGCAGACCAGGCTTGGTGTCTTATCAGCTATTGAGCTAGTGTTCGGTGACGACCGATTATAGTCTGCCGGGAGGTTCGGTATGGCTTGGTGTTTCGGGTATGAGTTTGAGAATGAGATTGAGATTGAGAATGAGCTCAAGCATATCATGGCATTTGCATATCATTTAACTATTGCATTATAGTTATTGTGTTATCCTACTCAACCGCGAGGTTGACAGTGTATTCGTGTACACCTACGATGATCCGGAATGGGGAGTAGATTCTACAGGTCAGAGACAGATGAGCTAGGAACTTGGGGCAGAAATGTGAGATGCAGACTTTGGACCGACTTAGAATTATATCACATTTAGAGAAGTCATCAGTTGTATTTTATCTTTTTCCGCTGTGTAGTAACTCTAATAACCAAAGTTTAAATTTTATCGGTTTTGTATAAAGTATTTTGGTTGTTTTACTTTTTTATTCACTACCTCGGACATTCCGAGATGGTAACAACTCTATTTATTTGAGAATGTCTTGTCAAAGGCTCTTAAATAAATGGGGGTGTTACATTTATGATAATTGGGAGGAGCATTAAAGAGCTTGAGATAAGGAGTGACATTGTTGATGGTGGGAGCTAGTTGGCATGCGATTAATAAGATAAACGACAGTGACAAAGACATAGGACCAATAAGTAAGAAGGAGAGCGACATAGGTGAGAAGAGAGAGATCCGCTTCGACAATGTGACGATGTCTCCTTTTGGCAATTCCATTGTGTTCGAGAGTATGGGGAGGGTAAGTGAGATGAGTGGTACCTTGATTAGTGATAGTTGGTGTAAATTTAAGATACTCGCCTCCATTATTCGAAAATATTTGCATGATAGATCATTTGAAGTATTTTTCAACCATGCGTGAAACCTAATGAAAACATTGTAGGTATTCGACTTATTTTTCGGTAGGTATAACTAAGTATAACGGGTGTAATGATCGACAAAAACTACATAATATTTGTAGCCATCAATCGAAAGGAGACATGAAGTCCATACATAGGAAAATAAAAGTTCAAGAGGGTGATGGGAGTGTAATGCTTTTTATTCCTTGACAAACACGATTCACATAATTACTAAGGGATTTTGACACAAAACTGTACTGTTTTTAGCAGGTTTAAGAAACTGTTCTTATACATATGACATTTAACTCTTTTTTTGGCAACAATAAAGAAAGGTTCTTACATAATGCCTGCCCGACTGTTCGGGTCAGACTTCTTTGTTACATTATTTGAAAAAGAGATTAAACTAAGGACGGGGCTGGTACAGATGATAGGTCTATTAGGGGGGGGGGGACGATCTGATCTCTCCAATCGAGCGAAGACTTCTTTTCTCTTCTTTACCAGCTGAGCTTCCAAGGAGTACCTGCAACAAGACACACTTATGCCACAAATAGTAGAAATTTACTGGAGGGATATCTACTCGTAGAGGAATAAGTAGATAAATTGTGTCTCGAAGATTCATCTCATTTGCTAAGATTTTACTTGAAGGTAGAAATTCTTATGGTCTTCAATCTATAAGGCATATATGTGGTATATAGGGCCACGTAGCAGTTTACCAAATAGTGAAGTCTTGCTCTTCCTAGGACTAGCCGAAAAACAAAAAAAAGGGTTAGCATTTAGGTCAGAAGGGGCCAAAGGGCAAGTAGAGATGGTAGGTGTATCATTCTTTAAAATTAAAGGGTCTGCAACAAAAAGACTCTCTTTGGGGGCTTGAGTACTAAGAGAGGAGAAGTTGTCTTCAAAGGAGGAGAAACTTAAGCTTGTATCACTAATGTAGGACTTCCTTGGACCACAATCATTTGCCATAGTGATGACTTCTGCAGAAGGAGACATATCTTCTTTTTGTACCATCATCTTACATTTCCGGGGTTTACAAAGTCTCCTTCTCTTCTTCTTATCCTTCTTCTTACAAAACTCACTTGTACTTTTTTCCGCCTTCGTAGGCTCAATATGACAAATCCGAACTGTTATAGTCGACATATCGTTTTTTTGGTAATACATCACCTTATTACCTTGAAGAAGTTTTTGATAATCATGTCCAGAAATCCTTAGTCTGGAATGTCCTCCCCCCCTTTTTTGAAAACTCAAGAGAAGGCTTGTTATGACCAATCTTCTCCAAACCAAAGTTCTGATTAGTCCTCACACTATTTTTAGCTTCAGCCATCTCCAAATACCCACTCATATTTTCCTTTACACTCATCTCTTCATGGACTTCCGTCGCCTCCATGATCACACTCTCACAATCTTCTATATTACTTTCAGGAGCATACACTGTATTCATAGTATGCACCTGCTGCTTCTTATTGTTCACTTCCATTTCATCAGACGAAGTGACCTCCAACACTCTTTTACCATTAGCCTTAATGAGAAGGGGGGGTTGCGAAAGGTCGTCGACGTTTTGCGAAAAATCGTCGACGTTTTTTTGAAAAAAGACAACTCTTGCCCTTTTCTCTCTCTCTAGCTTTTATTCTCTGAAACAAAAACAACAAAAACAACGTAAATTCCTAAGAAACGGTTTCAACTTCGAACATCAACATCAAATAATGACAACGATTTAATGTCAAACGACGACAACGATTCATCGATAACTAACTTAAATCTTAGATTTTTTTTTCAATTAATTTTTGTTGAATTACATGTTTAAGCCTTGAAATTAGGTTGAATTAATCGTACAAGGCATAGAATAGACAAACTGAACTCAATCGAAATTTTGAATTAGACTTGAAAACTAACCGTCCTAGCGTGGAATGGACTTGAAAACTGGCCGTCCATACATGGTATGGACGTGAATAGTACACGTCCAAAGCATGCATGGACGTGTATTATTCACGTCCATACATGGAGTGGACGTGTACTATTCACGTCCATACCATGTATGGACGTTAATCCTGGATGTCCATACATGGTATGGACGTGAATAGTACACGTCCACTCCATGTATGGACGTGAATAGTACACGTCCATGCATGGTTTGGACGTGTTCTATTCAAGTCCATACCATGTATGGACGGCCAGTTTTCAAGTCTTTATATTTCCGTCATTTTAACCAATTTTGTTTAGGTTGTAATATTGAAATGTAACCGTTGTGATTTCAAATTTCAAAATGTTACCGTTACAATTTGAAAATGTTACCGTTATACTATGGCTTCTTATAAATACTGGTTTTCATGTTGATTGTAATCGCAACAACCACAACATCATTCACTACTAAAATCATTTCTTTTAATATGGCTCTCACAAATGTTCAAAAAAACAGAGCCTATCAGCTAAGGATCGATCTTATAACTACGCAGTTCCCAGTACTAGTTTCTCGCCTTGAACTAGTCATTCCGAGTGACACTGTCTGGGACCTGGTAGAACATCCTCCAATTGCCAACCTTTTTGGCATCCTACACGGTAACCCCCTCTGCAGTCCGGTTGTTCCAGACGATGAAGTTACTGATGAGATTGTAACTGGGAAGATGTGGGAGTTCCGCAAGCTTAGAAGCGATTTCCTTAAATATATCGAGCTTATACTAAACTTGATAGACTACGCAACACTATCTGATTTGTGTGCCGGTAGAGTGTTCAATCTAGGTAATGTCCGTCTGCGCATTTTAATGTTTTATGATCATTACGTGGCTAGTCAACCTGAAATAATTGAAGCTGGAGATTACGAAGGAGATCTGGATTCTTCATCTTCGTCATCTGAAGATAATTAAGTATTGTAAACTTGTATTTGATGTTTGATGTGTTTTCGTTAATGTCTAATGTATTCTATGTTTTCATCAAATTTTAGTTACGATTTATGTTTTATGTGCTTTTGTTCATGTCCGATGTAAGCTATGAGTTCTAATATCTATTAAAATATGCATAAAATAACTAATAAACTAACAAAGAAGTCACAAGAAAAAATAAAATAGTCCGTACAAAAGACAACAAATAAAGTCCAAGCATAAAAAAACTAACTAGTAAACTACATCATCATCATCATCATCGTCCTCCTCTTCATCATCATCATCAGCAGGATCATCCTCAACGTCATCCTTTGATATGTAGAACCGCTCCATATCATCGACCAAGCGTCGCACGTACGGCCATTTCTGGTCGGGGTCTTGAGTATAAATCTGCGAGAAATGACGGCTAAGAGCCCGGCCAACCTCCGGCTCCTCGGTGAAAGGGGGTGCTTCCATCTCAACACGGCGTGTAGGGGGGTAGAAGTATGGGTGAGAAATCTTCTTGTACCAACTCATGTAACGTGGATCACACTGAAACGGCATCAAAGCCCGGTCATGACGCTGTCTCAACGGAATCTCAGCCTCTCTCAAACCCCAATCCAAATCAGCAGCATCACCGTACGACAGCTTGTAACCCTGAGCCGGCTTCGCCGGACGACTCTCGGCAGCTGGGACCCGCATAGGGTTCGGGTAATCCTGAACATAGCCAAACTGACGGAGACACCTATCAGGCTGGTACGGCTCCACTATATCCATAAACCTAATCACCCCCGAGTAGAGCGTACTCCGACAACCCCTGTGTGGGCTAACACCGTAAGGGAGCCACCTCACCTGCTCCGCCTTCAGCCCGTCCAACCTCTGCCTGTGCTGCTCCAACAACTCCTCATCTCCCCTAAACCTAGGAACCCGTGACCAAGCCTCGACAAGTGGTCGTCCCTTAACATAATATCCCGAGTGAGGCCTGAACGTCGGAAAGTACTCGTATATCCAAGCCTGAAGCAACGGCAGACAACCGCTAACCCCAGCTGCCTCCCTACGCGAAGCCATCCCCAACTGTCAGTACAGGTACGCCAATGTCGCGGCCCCCCAAGCATAACCGCCTAAATCATCTAAATCATCAAACAGCGGCAACATACGAGCGACAACCCGATCGCTGGACTTGTCGGTGAACAGAGTCTGTCCAACCAACAACATCATGTACGCCCGTAGGGAGTCCTGCTGGCTCCCCTTCTCCACAACATCCATCAGCTTCCTCACCAAAATCCCCCTACCCCTGTAAAGGGGTGCAGTCACGGCCGCCACGTCGATGCCAAACAAGGCCGCGTACTTCCCCTTCAGACCACTCTACCCCCTCGTACCCTCGTCCATAACCCTAGCGCCATCCACCCGTATGCCGAGGATCCTGTGAACGTCGTGCAACAGTATCGTAATCTCACCAAACGGCATGTGGAAAGTGTTGGTGTCCGGCTGCCACCTCTCAACGAACGCACTAATAAGGTTCTCATCCAACCCAATGGTCAAACAGGTCCTAAGATGATCAAGCCCGCTCTCGGCAACTCTATCCATAACCGCAGAGCGGACCCTCAACTTACTCATCTTCTCCATAGCGCCCGACCTCTCGTAACACGTGATCCACTGTCTCGCGCTCCCCTCATCCATCCAACTACTGCGAGCTACGTGGCCACCGAAGCTACGTAAGACAGTAGGTATAGACGACCCCCCTACAACCGGACCCTGTAGCCGCCAGGAAAGATCCAGAGTCTTCTTCTTCCCGCCCGTGCTACTAGAGGCCTTACTCTCCACAAATGGCCTATATCGGCCGCTACCATCACGTACGATCACCTTAGCTGGTCGATCGGCTGCATCTTCGTCCAAAAACTGGGAGTCGTGCTCCTCTTCCTCCTCCACCTCCTCCTCCTCCTCCTCCTCCTCCTCCTCGTCCTCCGAACTACTAACTCGGGGATCCCTGAAAAAAGCCCTCGGTAGCTGTAGCTCGTCCTCGGGAGTAGGGTCGGGAGTCCTTATTAGGAGACCCTTTCCCCCACCCCTACCCCTACCCCTACCCCTAACTCCCCTACTAGCTCGTGGTGCTGCTGCTGGTTGTGATGCTATCGGGACACGACGCTTAGATCCCGTCACTCTTCGGCCTGCGGTACGGCCAATTGCAGGCATGATATCATCTTCATTGTAAGACATCTGCATTTACGAGATTACAATAACGTTAAATTAATATAATTAAACATATTTTCATAAAAAACTAAAATAATTCAAAATAAAATCAACTTAAATAATATAAATTACCCATTCAAATACAAAATTAACATCTTTTTATACAATTATATACAAAATTAAATACTTTTAATGAAAAAATAACACTTAACTAAAATACGGACAAAATAAAAAAAAAAAAAAAACCGAACCATAGGTGTTAGACGTGAGAAACACACGTCCAGCACTACCATGGACGTGCGAATCTCACATCCAATGGGACAACGGACGTCTACCCTTCACGTCCTACACGGAGACAGACGTGTAGCATACACGTCCTACCCGCTCACCAACGTCTGCCTCGCACGTCCATCCCGCTCACCAACGTGTATGATACACGTCCAACCCACACCCCAACGTGTATCATACACGTCCATCCCACAACCAAACGTGTAACATACACGCAATACTACAAAAAAGGCCAAAGAAACCTGTTGAAAAAGGCCTTAGACACCTGTTTATAACAGGTGTCTAGGTCATAGGTGTCTTTGGTTAAGAAACCTGTTGGAGGAACTGGTATCTTAGCTAACAATTAAAGAGACTTGTTTTTATTAATAACTGGTGTCTTTGACTTATACCTGTTATCAATTATGTCCGGTGTCTTTGGCATAGTTCATTTTAAAAAAAAAAAAAAACAATACATGCAATGGGATTCGAACCCACGACCACAAGGAGGATATTTAATGGTTGTACCATTGAGCCACAAGATATTTACTGTAGATTTATTGGGATAACATTTAATTATCTACTATTTATCAATATTTGGGGTCGCAAAAAACCATCTTTTAAACCAATTTTTTTAAAGTTTGGGGTAGCGGCTGCTACCCCTTGCTCTAAGGTGGGTTTGCCCCTGTCTATGACACCACTCTCATTTACACCCGGTGTCTTTGATATATTTATGTAGATATTGATAATTATTATTTAAAGAATGTGTTAGGCGGTGGATTATGTTAAGTTAAGAGATAAAGGTATGCATGTATTACTCGCTGAATCTAGTAGAATTAATTAAACAATATATTATTTAAGAATAATTTATTATTATTAGTTATTAAATAAATTGTAAATTAATATATAGGAAACCGGATTTTGGAGGACCGGTTTCTTAGTTATTAAATAAATTGAAAATTAATATATAGGAAACCGGATTCTGGAGGACAGGTTTCTTAGTTATTAAATAAATTGAAAATTAATATATAGGAAACCGGATTTTGGAGGACAGGTTTCTTAGTTATTAATAAATTGAAAATTAAAATATAGGAAACCGGATTCTGAAGGACAGGTTTCTTATTTAAACATTGCAAACTTGTTAAATTAAATCACCGGTGTCTTACGTTAAGAAATCTGTTAGAAAAAAAACAGGTGTCTTATAATCGATGTCTTAGGCCTTTTTTGTAGTAGTGACGTCCTACTCCCTCCTCAATCCGATTTTTTGGGCTTTCGATTCTATCTAATGCAACAATAGAACTAACAACAACAACAATACTAACAACAATAATACAATTAATAACAACTAACAAGAACATCAACAACAAACAATAACACAATTAGGAATCGAAACTTGAAAAAATAACAAAAACAACAAAATATGAAAAAATTAACATTAACAACAACAATAACATTAACAACAACAATAACAACAATAACATTAACAACAACAATAACAAGTTAACAACAACAACAATAACAACAACATCAATAGAAGTTTAATTAAAACTAAAAAAAAAAACCAACCTTTTTCGTGCGGGTGGTGGTGCGTCCGATAGTGGTCGTCTGTCCGTCGTCGGAGGAGGTGGTGCGTGAGCTGGTGCGTGAGGTGGTGGTGGGTGGGGTTTGGGTTTTGCTTTGTTAATTTTGAATTTGGGAGAGTGGGGAGAGTTTAGGTGAGAAAAGGGTAAGTTGGTCTTTTGTTTGAATTTCGTCGACGATTTTTCGCAAAACGTCGACGACCTTTCGCGATTCGGAGGTGATCTTTAACCACCTCTAATTCCGTTATAACATCTTTATTCCTAGGTTCCACCCTCAAAGCTTCCATCAGATCCAATTTTGCATCTAAAAATATGTTCAACTTCATATATGCAATCGCCCTGCGAAAAAGAGCCTTAGCATTTCGTGAAATGATTCAAATATCATGGTACACAGATCCATAGCAACCCTAAATTCTTCAAGCTTCAAGGCACAAGCCGTAAGATTAGAATTTAAGGAGATTGCAAGGTCAGACAACGATTGAATATCCTCATTTATTTTCAACCATTGCCAAGCTCAGACCAAACAGTTTACAAGCCTCATCGTAACACGAAGCAGCCTTATCAAAGTGATTTTGTCGAAAAAGACAATGTCATTTGTCTTTAAGCGCCCTCACCTTAGACAAAGCCAGTGTAAACAACCCCTTCATTTTCGTAAAGTGATCTATCATTCTTTCCTCATCATTATCCGTAAACCCATCACTAACATGGACACAAGCGAAATTATCCAAAAACTTATGATATACAGTAGATGATGCCAAATCATCAGACCATGCCATTTCCATATCCTCAGACCGAAGGCGACAAGATGGAGCACAACCCAAACAAGACCATAAACTACAAAGAGAAAAACCTCACCCACGACCCGACAAACATCAGCGACACACAACCCACAAAACAAGCAGACCCAATGACGCACACACAGAACAAAAAAAAAGATCGGAGAAAAGGAAGTTAATCAACCATGGACGGACCAACCATGACGAGAAACAGGCGACCAAAAAACAAAACAATGAATAACAAACTTGTAAAAACACAAAGACGACGACACTAATCGAAAGACGACGTAGGGATGACGGTGAGAAGCAAGAAGAAAAAAGAGGACATAATTTGGGGCGGAATTTCGGGTAGCCTCGCCAGCGACCAAAAAAGGCGATCGGAGAAGTCGCCGGCGAGATAGATACGCTTAATTTTTAAGGTTATCAATTTGGGGGTGATTTGAGTTTTTTTTAGAACTTTCTCTCTCCTCATTTGGTAAAATTCACTTATTTTAGTAATAAAGTAAACTAAGACAATAAAGTAACTGCATCGGATAACAGATGTTTGTTGATGGCGTACATTGTTGAACGCGAAAATGAACTGCAACATCCATTACATTCTTGAACGGACGATCAAAGTTGACCTAATGATCAAACAAATCTTTACTCATCTTAATCGACAGAGTTTTGGAGAAATATACCTGTTAGAAAACACAAAAACGTACTTTGTAATACGACGAATACGACTACAATTCATCATTTAGAGAAATTTTTGTGTCCTCCAGGAGTACCGTACTCCTTACACCCATGCCATTATAATATTATATTTTGGTGGATTTTCTTTAATTGTGAAGAGTACGTACTGTGGGAGGACACATGAATTTTTCTTCATCTTATTAATCACTCACATTAACAATATTGATAATTTATTATAAGAATATGGCTAGCAAATAAATATAATGGATGCATATAAGTACCAAAGCTTAGGCATATAGGTATAGCTAGTCAAAGGTACCCCATACAACATTACAACCTACCAAGTTATACCAAAACTTCATTTCATGCATCACCGATTATATGAAAGAGATATATTTGTTTCTTTCTTCCTAGGACCTTAATGAGAGATTGAGAGTGAGAGAATAATACCATTTCACAATATTATATTTTTTGTTCTCTTCTCATGACTAGATGTTAGCCGTAGAACGCTTCATAACGCAATAATTGATGCATGGAACGTAATTTTGGTAATACATCCTTTTATACGTGGGTCGTCAAGGGGACACTCCCATCTATAAAAAAATACAAGCAAATGAAATTCTTCCGTCCTCTTCTTCTTTCCTTCCTATGGATTCTATTAATCTATTCAATTCATTTACCATTTATCAAATAAACTAGGAAATCATATCCTAATTATGATCATATAATTCACATAGTTTGCATTTACTTACATGAACGACAAATATTCGAGTTATTTTAAGCAGTGACAGAATCACGAGTTTCAGATCATGATGACTTTGACACATTATATGAAAATACTCGAAACCATAATTGAAGATCCTTCCTTCATATACAAAGAAATTTTTCCCAAGAGTTCAGTATGACTCGAGTGATTAGTGTATTTAATTCATTCCAGTCTGAATATATTTTAATTTTATTATAAACAAGTACGGTATTAAAAGTTCTAAATTATACTTTTGTTTAGTTCAATTCAGATATATTAATATTAATTCTAAACCAACTTATGTTATCCCGACAATTATTAGAAGATAACGCCCAATTTGTATGAACGCTAATCACTACCTACCTAATCAAAGTACACATTAATTAATCCCATGTCATGTAGTTGGACAACATTAAGATGTTTGTTTTTCAGCATAATCCAAATGTACAATTATATAATACAAATAGTATCTTATGCTTGTTCTTTGCTAATTATATACGCGTACAACATATTAGAATAATAGTAACGCTTAGAACAACGACGTGGATGGATCTCAATAACATTCACTATTCATCACTACTATTCACTTCTCCGTCGTACATAGTGATGTAGAACATGCTAGACTTCTTTTTAATTCACACTATCTAATACATACTTACATGCCGTCCATTTCTACTTATTTTAATATAGATTATTTGATTTGCTTCAGATCATATCCGGGAAAAGGAAGATTATTAGGGCACCAAACAGTGGTGAAGCTAGCCCGAGACTTGAAAGTTTTATGTTAAATTTTCGAATATTGTTGACTGTGCCTAGTATTATGACAATTTTCTTTCCTAAGTTCAAATCCTACTATGTAACAGATGGTAAAAAAATTTCTCTTGAATTTAAAACTGCTCCATTTTCATGAATCAAACATAAAACCTCTAATTTAGTTAAAACTAACGATTATTTCACGAGAATAATCTATCATGTGGGTGCCCTGCAAATATCGCATCATTGATCATCCTATTAATAATTCCAATTAAATCCATACTATTCATCATTCTTCCCATAACAGTCTAATTGGAATTATTAATAGGATGGATAAGATTGATTTAATTCATCATTAGACTGTTATGGGGAGAAAGCTGAATATGATGAATTTAATTAAAATTATTAAGAGGATGAAGTGATATTTACAAACCACTATAAGAGATTATTCTGATGAAATAATCCAAAAATTAATTGTTATCAATTGATTTAACTAATATCCGACCATTTATAATCTAATATGGGTGGTGAAAAGGTTGTGCGGCGTAATTAGTAATTGGTTTGCCCATAAAATGATAATGTGAGATAGAAATGTTTTGGTGTATATAAATAAATGAAATAGAGAGGTCCGTAAGACAATTGTAATCACATAAGCATGGCCCTGTAATAAATGACCATCTCATATTGTTTGTCGATTTATTAATCAAAATTGCATGGACCACTCTCTCAATTTATCTCTTGTTTGCTCAGTAACATGCCCATTTTCGCAATTATGATATTTCATTTTCTTGTCTTGTCCTTTTAACTAAGATCGTTACAGGATTTCAAGTATTACGAGTCTCTTTTGTATTTACTCCCTACTTATTACGACTATCTTCTATTTAGGTAGCTTTATTTCTTCCTTTTTTGTTGCAAGTTTCGACGGTGGAATTTGAACGCGGGCTACAAACGATCTCTTTTATGACTTTATCGATTAAATCAATTAATAATAATTGCGTTAAACTTTGGTATGTAATACAAGTGGTATTAGAATGGTAGTTGGATTAACCCTTAAAACTTACAGAAATATAAGAGTTGAGAGGTCGGGTCACAGGATCGACTACCAATTGGGGCAATCACCACTTAGCCACTACAGCCTCGAAATGGTGGTCCGAGGAGATTCAACCCCTTCTCATAAAAAAAACCGAGGTACTTAGATAAGTTTTGGTTCTTTTTGGCTGAAAAGAGTTTAAAATTAATTAAACTGAACTGAGCGGAACTTCAGTACTCCTCGCGTACCACACCAAATGTTACGTTTACTATAAACCGACGTACTACACCAAAGGTAACATTCCTTATTTAACCTACAACATTACTAAGTTATCCATATACAATTATACTCATTTGATAATTACACGAAATGTCATTACTTACCCCCACCTATCAACCCACAATTAAACCTGCAATTATATACCTTACCTATTTTTCCCTCTTTACCCTAAAATTTTACACAATTTCGTAAAAACTTATTTTTTTTCTATGTAGCATTTGGTGTGCTACGGAGGGAGAATGAGTTCATTTGTAAAGAGATCAGTCAAAACTAAACTAAAATGAATTGCTGATTAAAGGTGAATTGAACTCAACTGGATATTACAGCTAAATTGAACTGAACTGGAGTGCCATAAGCTGAAATTAAGTACAAAAGAACATGATCAAAAAAGGAACTTTTTGACGGAATGGGGCTCTGAACGAAACTTTTTCGCGCATTGGGGCCCATTTGAAACTATTTATTCCAAATGGGTCCACGTCATCAACTTTAATTTTTTTTCGAATTTTTTACCAAAGTCGTCGCCTAGGGTGACGGCTTCACCTGTAGCATGTAAAAAAAAGAAGATTAAATGTAAAAATTTGACACTAACCAAAGCCGTCGACCTAGGCGACGGCTTACTGAATTTTACCCAAAGTCGTCGCCCTAGGTGACGGCTTACCTCAAGTGTGTAAAAAAAAAGTTACAGAAAGTTTAAAAAATATGCCTTACCAAAGCCGTCGGCAAGAGTGACGGCTTACCTAAATTTTTAAAAAAAAAAAAGTTACAGAAGGTTTTATGAAGTGTCGCCTTACCAAAGCCGCTGGCAAGGCCGACGGCTTCCCCTGCTATAAAAAAAAATCCCGTCATTATGTCCCCATCTACCTTCACTCTCCAAAAATCCCAAAAACCCCCAAATTGAAAAAAAAACCTAGATTTCGAATTCACCCCTATTTCATCCTTTATTTCTATAAACTTAAATTAATTACTTCCTAATCAATTTCTATTCATCCTATTTCATATAAAGGTAATAATTGTTGTTGTTTTTTCATTGTTTTCATTAATTTTTTTCTTATTTGATGTTGATTTATAGATGTTTGATTGTTTGAAATGGTTTATTTGTAGGTTAGATTTAGAGTTGTATTATCCGAGTAAGGAAGCAACGCAAAGGTAAAAATCAAGCTTGTGACTATTTTTACATAATTAGTTAGTTTAGTAGGTTAATAGTGAATTAGTAATGGAGATTAATAATTATCCATTAACTTGTTGGTGGAATGGGGAAATTGTTGTAGATGGTGAGAATGTAGTATATAATGGTGGTTGTGAAACTTTTGTTATTGCTAATAGTAATATGAGCTTGAGTGAACTTAGAAATGAGGTTTATGATGCTATAGAAGTTGATAGATCTAAGTATGAGCTAAAGTTGAAGTCGAAATTTCCTAGTATGAGAGGATACAAAGTTGTGTCTTTGTCGAATGATCGTGCTTTGAGAGCTTTGTGGGCAAGTGTGTGTCAATCCAAAGCCGCTTCCATGGATTTGTTTGTCGAATTAAGTGTCATTGAACCGTCAAATGAAAATAACCAATTTTCTTTTACAAACATGTTAAGCCAAATTGAAAATCAAAATATTAGTATGTCATTGGGCACAAATAATGTTGATGAAGGTGGAGTAGATTGTAATATTGAAGGGGATGAGTTGGAGGGTAATGATGAGGAGGAGGATGTGTTGTTGTTTGATGATGATGATGATGATATTGGTTTAGACCTTGTCTCTTCAAGTGTAACTAACACTCAATTTAGTAAGGTACATGAGGTAGATGAAGAACAAATGAATAATTGGTATAAATCGGGGGTAGTTGCTCATAAGAGTGGTGAGGAGTTTATGGTGGGTCAAGAGTTCGGTAGCAAAAAACTATTGGGCCGAATTGTGACATCTTACAATGTTAAAAGAAGCCATGTTTGTAGAACAACCGAATCTAAACCCCACACCGTTACCTATAAATGCGCTAGAACACCGGTGCCTTGTAAATGGTATTTAAGAGCCTCTCAAAAGAGTTGTGCTTCTAAAACATTTACCATTGTCACTTACAAAGGCCCCCATGAATCTTCATGTGTAGCGTACAAATCATCCTTGGACCATCAAAATCTTAAACGAGATTTTATTAGCAATGCTATAAAACACCTTGTTGAAGCGGATTGGGGTGTGAAGGTGAAGTTGTTGAGAGCGGCTATGACTAAAGAGTATAACTTTACCATATCATACGCAAAAGCTTGGGGTGCAAAACAAAAAGCTATTGCGGATCTCTACGGTGATTGGGAGGAGTCTTACCAATATCTTCCAAGGTACTTAGAGGCCTTGAAAGAAGCAAATCCGGGATGCATCCAACATTAACTCAATGTTCAAAGACACGGAATTGAAAGAAATTTTTAACAAAACGGCCATGGAACACCAACTTCGAAAATTTGATCATGGGATGGGGAACATTGGTCGAATTAACCCGAATGCCAAAGCTATGTTAGAGAGGATACCATTGAGCAAATGGTGTCTAGCACATGATGGAGGGAGAAGATATGGTTTAAAGACCACCAACATGTGTGAATGTTTTAACGGGGTGTTGAAAGGTGTAAGATTTCTTCCTATTCAAGCACTCGTGAAGGCTACTTTCATGCGGGTTAATAAGTATTTTGTTGATAGGCGTGAAATTGTGAGGACGAGATTAGCTAGTGGGTTGAAATGGAGCACAAAAATAACAACCGAGCTAGAGGAGAATGATGAAATAGGTGCTCACCATGAGGTGACGGTGTATAATCGTCATGTGGGCCTTTATGGAGTGGTTACTAGACAAGGACACCGTGAAGGAAGGATGTCAAACCATGGTCACACAATAGATCTCGGAAAAAGGACTTGTACGTGTAACAAATGGCAAAACCTCCATTACCCTTGTTCTCATGTAATGGCGGTTTGTCGCTCCGAATCTATCGACTATGACCAATATGTAGACCCGGTGTACTCTTGTGAAGAGTATTTTGGCTCATACCGTGCTACATTTCATCCCGTTCCCGATGAAGGTTATTGGAAGGCTTGGACTGGACCGACTCTTATACTGGATCCCAACTTGAAAAGAGGTGATGGTAGGCCAAAATCAAAACGAATTCGCAACGAAATGGATGAGGTTGTCAAGGGAACCGTTACTTGTAGTCAATGTAATGTAGAGGGTCATAACAAACGCTCTTGTACTTCTAGAGCTTCTTCATCGGCCCCTAAGGAGTAGTTTGTGTAATTTGTAGTCAGTAGTTGTAGTTGTACTTGTACTTGTAGTCCTCTCTTGTACTTGTACTTGTAGTACAACTCATATACTTTCAACTACTAACTGACTTGACGCGATTAGGCGACTATAGTTGGGGTAGCGGTGTACTTGCCTACTTATACCGCAACATGTGTGTAGCCTCTAGGAAAGGGGCCTTTGAGATTGGTGGGTGTCTTACATTGTTGCAATTATGGAGTTGGGAACGGCTAAGCATTGGTAGGCCAACCACCATTAGATCGCGTGAGGCAGAGGTACCGGGATCACAATATCCACTTGGGTCTCAAATGCAAGCGGGATTGGATCCTCTCGGATGCAAATGGCTTAGGGTTAAGAGGAAGTATACCGACCATCATGACGGGTTAGTTGGCTATCGACATGCTTTGGATGGTATGACAGATGTTATGTTTACATGGCAACCGTACACCCAAAACGTGCTTAGCCATTTGCCGGCAATATGTACTGAAGAGGTTTTGGAATGGATTGTTAATGCCCCTCTCATATGTTTTGACATTGTTGAATGGCATTTTGCGGAGAGAGTCGTAAGACAATTTGGATGGCACCCGTTCATCCCACCTTTTTGTGAGACGAGTGAGGATTTGCATAATCTCGATCGTCGGGGAAGGGAAAAGAATTATGCATACATGCATAGAGCTAGTATACAGAGGTGGATGGACCGGAGGAGGCACTTAACTCCACGAGGGGCTCCTTACAATGGCTACTTGAGCTTCAACGACCCTTACCTAGTGTGGTATCGGAGTATCACTCGCCTAGTTATTAGCCCTCACTCAAATGCTGTGAATCAAAACTATGAGTCCCGCCACAACTACTTGCCTACAGCTGCCGACTACTCTTTGTTGGTAAGTAACTTATTCTAAGTTTTTATGTTTTGATATTATTTATTTGTTAGAGTGATTTATATTGATAAATGTCATTGTTACTTTTTGCAGTCTCAAGGTCATGTATACAACTACAATCATTCTACGACCTTGCTTGAGTCGTTACCGGATGACGCTACCTTGGGTCAAATTCAACTAGTCACTGAGATGCAGCGGATGAGTCTACAAAGCCTTCAAAATACTAGGCAAGGACATCTCATCACACACCAACATTGTCAAAGTGAGGAGGAAGAGGAAGATCAAGATGAAAATGAAGAGGAAGAGGAAGCGGAAGTTACGATACCGCGCTACAACTTTAGAGCGTCTTCATCACGCGACCCCCCACGTGCTTCAACATCACAACCAAGTTCAAGCAAGAGAAGTCGAAGGGGAAGAAATTAGGCGGTCGTATTTATTTGAGTTTCAGTACTTCACATCTCCGTACTTTAGATGTTTATCTTTATGTTTCAAAACTTTAGTCGTGTTTATTGTGTATGTGAAATTGAGTAAGCATTTTAACCTTTGTTGAATACCTAAGCTTGAACATCTCTTCGTGTCATTTTGTTGTTGTTCATTGTGTTTGTGATTATTGTTGTTGTTGTTTTGTTTGGTACGTGGCATTTTGGTGTAAGTAAGGAAGGAAGGAATGAATCAAGGAAGGAAGGAATGAATGATTTTGGGTGGGTTGTTGTTGTTGCTTCTGTGAATCGCGAAAGATCGTCGACGTTTTGCGAAAAATCGTCGACGTTTTTTTGACAAATGACCAAACTACCCCTAACATCTTAATTCTTTCCTTTAAAATTCAATAATCATCAAACACTCTCCCTTAGCCTCCCTTAACCGAGAACACACCCCACCACCATCACACGTGACCGCCGTGCACCGCCACCGCCGAGCACCTCCGCCGTCGCCACCTACACGACCGAAAAAATCAAGGTTAGTTGTTGTTTTTGCTATTTCTTATGCTTATTTGTTAGTTGTTATTGTTATGTTGTTAGTAGTATTGTTGTTGTTGTTGTTAGATTTGTAGGATTAGAATGAATCGAAAGGAGAGACACGATATTGGTAGGTGTCGGAGAAGTGGTATACACGGCAAATGGGGGTGGGACGTGGGAACTACACGGCTAGGGGTGGTTAGGACGTGGGAATGGGGTGGCGTAAGTAGGTAGGGACGTGTGAACCACACGTCCATGGTTGGTCGGGACGTGTGAACCACACGTCCATGGTTGGTCGGGACTTGTGAACCACACGTCCATGGTTGGTAGGGACGTGTGAACCACACGTCCATTGATGGTCGAGACGTGTAGTTCACACGTCTATTGGTGGATGGGACGTGTGAACAGCACGTCTAGTTGGGGTTGGGACGTGTTGTTCACATGTCCCTCATGGTTCGGGTTTTATTTTTACGTTCTAACCGTATGTTTTCAATTTTAATTCTTTAAATTTTTTCAGGAATGGCAAACATGTCGTTGAACGATGAAACCTGGCTTTCACAACGGATTGCAGAAGCTGAGACAGATCTCGCAAGCCCTGCAGCGCTAAACCTGATGGTGAAAGAGTCTCTTGAACATCAACGCGACTACTGGATCAAGAGGCGTGACGCAGTCCGGTTAGTTAACGAAGCTGCTAGTTCGTACCCTCGACGTCCTGACACTCGCCGCCTTGCTGAAGCGAGAAACATGATACGTCTTGAACCCCCGGTCTTATCTCAACAGGCGATGCATGTGTATTGCAAGATTATGGATGTTATTAGAATGTATGAAGAGAATCACCCCGACGTTAGCGGTTATCCTGAGATGCGTGGTTGGTGGGAGTTTGAGAAGATATTTTTAAAGATAACCGGGGTTATCCCTCCGTATTTTTCGTTTTGGGCCAATGAGGTCTGAAGGATAGGTTGTATTAGTTAACATTTAAATCGCTTTGTTTGTTTAAACGTTTTTAATTTGATAACTTTTATCTATGCAATTTGTTTCACAATGAAATCGCGATTATAGTGAACATGAAAATCATTCGAAAAACGGTAACATTTTGAAATTTGAAATCATAACGGTTACATTTAAATATTACAACCTAAAGAATACAAATAAATCTCAACCTAAATAAGACAAATATATCACAACCTAAAGTTTACAACCCAAAGAATACAAATAAATCTCAACCCGGGGGAGGCTGTCTTCGACGCCGAGGAGTCCGAGGTGTTGTTCCCATCAAAGTATGCCATCGTTCGATGTTCGACGTGTACAAATCGGCATAATGTGCAACTGCAAGTTCTCTTACCCACGCCCAACAAAGATCGATCGGTGGCATGGGTGCTTCGCTCAGTGGGCCACTGTAGTGCAATCTCATCCAATGGTCGTGGTAGTGTACGATCCACATGACACCGTAAGGCCTCGACTCGTGACCCGTGGCCCTCAGCGGTAAGAATGTATAACAATTCCAACTCCTGACTCCTTTGTGGACGTACTGGCCGATACAACAAATAGTCCAGTTAAACAACGACGCAAAGACAGTCAAATACTCGGAAGACATCCAATGATGTTCACCGCAACCCCCGCTACCCGTAAACTCGATAGCCCTCAAGGTATCATCCCATCTGCTCAAAAGCGGAGGCGTGCGAGGAGACTCATCAAACACTGTCTTGTACACATCGTTTCCCTGAAGCTCTCTAAGACACCACGCTCTCATGACCAAGTGGTCCTGTTCTCGACCCCGGGCGGCATGTGATAGCACCCTATAACCACAATGACCATCAGCAACAACATCAGCCCAACCATCAAAGTGTGCCCATAAGTCTTGGGGGACTGCATATTTTTTTGCCCAAGAACACAAAGGTCCCGTTGTGTAACCGACCTCCAATGGTGCACCAACAGGTCCATCTCCAAAAGAAGATACCGTACTGACAGAAGTTGTCGTCGAAGAGCTGGAAAAAAACTTGGCACATCTACGGGTAGCATGCTCAAAAGCGGACTTCTTCCGAGTAGTGGAACCCCTCGGTCTCCCCTTAGGGTTTTCTCGAACCTCAGGTGGACGAATATCTTCATCTGCCGGGTGGAGACCATCTCGAAGTTTCTCAATGATTATCCGTCTCTTCGCCGGATCGACCCCTCTAGCCTGCTCTATAAGAGCATCAAACTCATCATCATCGGTCTTCGGCCTATATTCGGGACTGTCGTACACCAAAGTCCTCCAAAACAAGTGCACATCCTCAACGTGGAGCCTCCTACCGTTTCTTTGCATCAGAATCATAATGCAGGCACAAGGCAACCCGTGTGTAGTCTGTATCGCACATCCACAATTCTTTTCAAGCCCGTTTCCCAGCTCAATCCCTCTCCTAAACTCATCTTCCAGTAACCTAATGGCTTTGATAGACACATAATTTCGCAATAAGGAGAAAAAGGATCCAGCACTTACAGAGTTGGTCAACGACGTCTGTAACTCATGTCGAATCTTGGAGTGTTGAGCTTCAAGCATGTCGTGAATACGAGTCCACATAGTGTCGAGGTTTAAGTTTTGACTCTTCAACCAAGCTTTAAGGAGGGCGTGACACGACTCTACCCGGGAAGTGGCCGTGTTACCGAGATGAAAGTATTCGTTCGTATAGAAAACAACGAACTTCTTCTTGTAATGCGCCCATGTTCTCTGCACATAAGCAGACAACTCCACCCAAGTTTCAGAAAAGGCTTCCCATGCTCTCCCAAACTCACTTTGTGTGCTTGCATTGATGACCCGGTACCAACCCGTTTCCTTACTATGCAATATCATGTCTTTGTACATCATCATCTTTCTTGAATTTTTTACTCTGGTCTCAATGGCTTTGTTCACATGCCAACGACACAAAATGTGAGAAGTGTCCGGATAGAGGTCCTCAATAGCCCGGATCAAGCCCAACTCTCGGTCAGTGACAAGAGTAGGCATAGGTGACGCCCCCAGAAGCAGCTCCTCTAATCTCCGCAACATCCACCCATAAGATGTATCATTTTCAGACGGAAGGAGAACGGTGGCAATTAAGAAGGAGGATCCGACCGGTGTAACGCCAACTATCTCAATAAGTGCAATCTTCATAACATTGGTCGAGTAGGTGGCGTCGATAAGAGCGACATATGGGTAAGCACGGAATAGTTTGACGGATTCCGGATGACACATAAACACATGAGTCAACTCTTTCGTATCGGGGTCTGATTCGTGCCACTCCACATATTGGGCAGCAACTGCTACGGCCAACAGTTGTTGAGCGGGATTCCTACTTTCTCTCATCTCGCGCCGAACCTTGTTCGACTCGCTATAAATTTGGGTGCTACTTGGTTGGGGTTTTTCCGGGGTCCTTTTATGAAGAGCGTTCTTGATATCCCTCGGCGAAATATTAGCCCGGACTTGTTGCCTCACAAATTCTTTCTCTTCGGCATCCAAGCGGGCAAAATGTCTATCCCCATCTTTATAGGTCGATAGTTCGTGGTTGTGAAAACCCCCGTCAGTCGAAGTAATTACGTACCAAGCAATCGTGGGATTCCCATCATCGAAATGAGCGTACTTCTGCACCGCTCGAATCCTAAACTCACATCCGCACTTAGCCGACCCTCTCTTCGTAGACTTCCCCGGATTCTCAGGATCGATCTTCTTTTTTGTTCGCCCGTACCTTGAACAACGGAAGTACGACCCAAGCAACTCCCGTTCTTTGCGATTTTTCGACCCATTTGATGCCTTCACTAAGGCGAAACCATTATCCATAGCAATTTTTTGAGCCCAGTCAAACGCCCCATCCCGACTTTCGAAAGATATATCCGTCTCAAATAATCGGTTGTAATCAACCCCATTTCCACCCAATTTCTCAAACGAATCCTGTTAATACGCAAAATTGGTAAGGATTATATTAAAAAATATTAAAAACCACTTAATTTTTGTTAAAAACTGAGTAAAAATAACGGAAAGTAAAGGTCTTGTAAACCACACGTCCATGCACGGTATGGACGTGAATAGTGCACATCCATACCATGCATGGACGTGTACTATTCACGTCCAGGCATGGTATGGACGTGAATAGTGCACGTCCATACCATGCCTGGACGTGAATAGTACACGTCCATGCATGGTTTGGACGTGCACTATTCACGTCCATACCGTGCATGGACGGCTAGTTTGGCCGTCCTTTCCACGCGAGGACGGCCATTTTTCAAGTCTATTGCAAAAATACGATTGAGTTTACGTAATCTAATTCTATGGCTTCTACGACTAATTCAACCTAATTTCTACTAAAGGGCTTAAACATGTAATTCAACAAAAATTAATTGAAAAAAAAAATTAAGATTTTTGGATTTTAATTACTTACCGATGAATCGTTGTCGTCGTTTGACATGGAATCGTTGTCGTTGTTTAATGTTGTTGATCGATGTTGAAACCGTTTTTTTGGATTTTATGTTGTTTTTGTTGTTTTTCTTTCAGAGAAAAGAAGTTAGAGAGATAGAGGGAAAAGGGTAGAGGTTGTCTTTTTTATAGAAAACGCCGACGATTTTTCGCAAAACGCCGACGACCTTTCGCAACCCCCTTTTTTTTTTGATCTTTTGAGGCAAGTCGTCGGCCTTGCCAGCGGCTTTGGTAAGGCGACACTTCATAAAATCTTCTGTAACTTTTTTTTTAAAAAAAATTTAGGTAAGTCGTCACCCTTGCCGACGGCTTTGGTAAGGCATATTTTTTAAACTTTCTGTAACTTTTTTTTTTAAACACTTGAGGTAAGCCGTCACCTAGGGCGACGACTTTGGGTAAAATTCAGTAAGCCGTCGCCTAGGTCGACGGCTTTGGTTAGTGTCAAATTTTTACATTTAATCTTCTTTTTTTTACATGCTACAGGTGAAGCCGTCACCCTAGGCGACGGCTTTGGTAAAAAATTCGAAAAAAAATTAAAGTTGATGACGTGGACCCATTTGGAATAAATAGTTTCAAATGGGCCCCAATGCGCGAAAAAGTTTCGTTCAGAGCCCCATTCCGTCAAAAAGTTCTCAAAAAAGGCTAGATTTCAGTTAACGTCATTGGTAAAATAGTAATTAATTTTGAGGGATAATGCTCGTAATTTGGATTAAATGGATGGGTTAGAATCCGGTGAGTAACATATTTTCTTTACATTAAAAAAATAAGAGCCTCATAAAAGGGTCGTACGTATTTAAAGTTTTGTATAATTTGTGATGAGTTCCTCAACTGAACGGATTGTTATGATTACAGACAACTCAATTACTACTCATAAGTAAACAGAAAAATTTCATTAATTAGAATGGTTAGTGAGTTTGTCCATATTTATGTAAAGGAGGATTCAAGTGGTTGTGTGCATGTTCATTTTAGACAAGTCCCAAGTACTGTTTTTAATAATTCAATTGTCGGTTCAATTAAACAATACTTCAAGACACAACAAATTACATTAGCAACTTCTACAACTATTATATATGCTACTCAATTAAACATTAATGTAATCGACAATAAATGGAAAACAGACAATCAAGTATTCAATCAAATTCAAAACAAAGTACACAAACATTGCTAATTTTGACTTCTGAAGTGAAAAAAACAAAAAAAATAGTCCCAAAACACCAACATTAAATAACTTTCGAGAAAGTAAATAGATATATAATCTATTTTGCATAATAGTGAGAGTGTGAGACGGTTTTTCTACATAATGGTAGACTATAGTATATTCCCTCCTATTTCAAACAACTATCTTATTTGAACAATGACACAAAAATTAAGGAATATAGTTAAATAATGAAAAATATTGTCTAGGGTAAGAAGATTGGAAAGAAGGAAGGTATAATTGATTATTATTGTGGTTAGAATGATTAAAGTAAATAGTATTGTGGGGTAAAGTGCGGTATTGTAGTGCGTTGACTTAATTATAATAAGTATAAAAATTTAACAAAAATAAATAATAAGACATTATTATAAATAGTAGAATAGACTAAAATGGACAAAGGAACAGTTATTGAGAATAAAAGGAAGTATAAACTAATTAATTCTTCCTTATAGGCAGTTTAGAAATATTTTTCATGACATCATTAATGTTGGTTTGAGTAATTACAAGCCCAAAATATGTCCCGTAGAGACCCACGGGCATCACCTATACTTACCTGGGCTTAGAGTCTTTTGGCAGTTAAACTATTTTAAAGATCGAACTTACTTTCGAATCGTGCACATTACTTTTTGGCCGTTGATAAATTTAGCGAATTTTACAAATCATTCCTCCCAACCTAAACATTTCAATTTAATTGTCAATAAACAGTTTAATCAATAAATCGGAACTAAGAATTAATATTGAACTAGTTTTACGCCCGTGCAAAAAATGCACGGGCTTAATTTTATTAAATTGAAAATGAAAAAAAAGGTGAATATATATTTAATAAAAATATGATTTTAGTATTACAGTTATACTAATGTGAAATATAATTTATACGCTTAACTTGGACGTAATTAAAAACACACATTAGCTCGACATGATAAACACAAATAAATCTTATTTAAGATAAATCAAATATATATGTAAGATGGATAAGAAAAAACAGTAACATTATGTAAAGGAAAACTAAAATATTTGTCCTATATATTTAAGGGGCTGAAATTAAATTATTTTAAACTTAAAACGGAAAAATAGCCAATAAAAATATATATAAATCTGAAAATTATACTTATGGTTTAAATCCTAAATTCCTAACTATCATAATCAACCTAATTAGTCTTGGTCGACTCTCTAACTACCCAAAAAAACCTGTTGTCCTAAAAAAGGTGACATTTTGGCCCGTCTTCTTAAGGAGACAAAATTGGTCCGTTTTCAATGAGAATTTGTGAACCTTTATATAGGGATATAAGCATATAACAAAGTGAAAAATTATATGTTCGTTTATTTGATAAACTCCACATCTGCCTAACCTCATTTCAACTCACAACATTGCCTTTTTTTCACTCTCTAATTCTCCCTCACTGCTTTTCCTTTAATCTAACTACTATGTCGCCTCTCTAAAATCTATTCGGGGTTCGTTACAACGCTCACCTTTGTTACAAACTCAATAAATTACCTCTTTATGTTTTTACAATTCCATCAATATTCTTTGAATTAATTAAATTGCTCAATTGATTGCTAATTAATGTTTAACGCATGAGAAGGAATCAAATGAAAAGTTTAATTTTTCTCCGTCAAATATATAATACGGATTGTTATTTTGCGTATTTATTGTTGCAATTTTTTATCGTTTTTTTTCAATATTTATATATTATATATCTACTTTTTTCATTTTTTTGGCTCGTTAAATTTGATATAAAATACGTGTTCAAAATATACTACCTTTAAAAATTTTTGTTACTCTCTTTTCATAAATTTTAAATTTTTGTTGTTTATCTTTGTTGTAAAGATATATCTGTAATTTTAAAAATATTGGTAATTATCAAATGAATAATGCTCTTTATACGACGAACAATAGTAATACTATCTAAATGCACTACAAAAATTACGTTTTTGAGCGACCGTATTTAGCAGTAGCCAAAAGGACGACGAATATTAAATTCTCTCGGCTATTTACTTGTTGTTTTTTAAAAATTAAAGTTATTGAAATCTAATGATTATTGAAAGTTAATTAATGTTAAGGATTTTAAAATTTATTGAATTAAAAAGAAATAAATCATTGAATTAGAAGAAAAATCCTCTTTCTATAAAAGGAAGAACATTTCAAGCGTTGTAATTGGCTGAAATTTTTCCTTTTTTTTATTCAAAAAGCAACCCCACGTCTCCTCCAAACAATTAATTATTCTCTCCTCCAAACAATTAATTACTCTCTATCCACATTCTCTCCAACTTATTTTAATTTTAGTTGTGTAATTTAGTGATTTAATGTCTAATTATAATGTCGAATGTATAATTATTATATCATATTGTATTATATAATTAAAAATTAAAAATTAAAAATTACAAATAATTACATGTCAAACAATTTAATTACAACTAAACAAACACATTTTAATTTCAATTGATAAGATGTAATGTAATCTCTAAGATCGATGCTATATCCCTTAATGGTCGAGATAATATTAAAAATTTTGATGTCTTTGTACCTACATCAAATACACACAAAACAATTATTATATATTAATATAGAGATTTCGTAAATTTTAATTGAGAATATATATCTTATTATAAAAAGCGTGTAGAATGAAAATAATTGGTTCACATAATTTTCGTAATCCCATTATCTATAATAAAAGGAATAATTTTTCTTGCATTTTCATTGGTCGCTTAATTTTAGGAAGCTAACAGCCCTTCTTTCTCACAGTGTTGCACCACTTACACAATGAAGTTTAATTTTTCTTCATTTTGCTTTTCTCCATTTAACATTCTAAAGTTACAAATAATTTTTATCTCCGTAATAAAAAAACCAACTTTACTCCAAATTCAAAAATAAAAAAATTACTAAAATTCTACCCAGAAACATAAAATTCAACAATATTAAAAAAAAAGTTGGACAACTAGAGGTAATTAACAAATATTTAAATAAAAAATTAAAGTAGTCATATAGAGGTATAAAAAACGAAAAAAAATTATACAAAGAGTTAAAAATTAACAAAAAAACGAATATCTAAAAAAATGAAAAAAAATACAGGAGGAGATAAAAATCAACAAAAAAACGTAGATTAAAAAATAAAAGAAACGTCAAAGATTATTGAATAGCATCAAATAAAGCCAACCCATAAAATTAACAAAAAAAATACTCCAAATCTACGATTTTCGAGAAAATATAACAACCTTCAAGAATTAGTCAATTAAAACTAGGATATAATAATAATATTAACATCGGTAAAAAGATGGTCTTAATAACAATACATTATTATTTTCTTTATAAAATCATCCACAAATCTTTATACTATAAAGGTTAAAGATTTTAAGGTACCGTTATTGATTCTTTAAAATTAGCAGTTAAAATGACTTTTCATATCCCTCCACCCCACTATTAAAAACAGTTTCTATCATTTTGCTTTCATTTAAAGAGTAAGTTATTTAAAGGGTAAGTTATAAAAGTACAATGCAATTTTTTATCTTTTTTATATGGTTCAAGTTTATTTCATAAAGTTTGATTAATTACATCAATTTATAATAAATCTTTTAAAAAAAATTAATTAGACAAGCAAATCAATTATTTGGAGTCAAAATCATCCCCAAATTGATAATTTATATATTTCTCACTTAAATTCATATTGAATTATATTTGCATTAATTAATCAATATATTTACAAAAATTTTAAAAACAGACCCGTACATTTTTTGTACGGGCATAAAACTAGTAGAAAAATAGAAGGAAAGAGACTAATTAATTAATTTGGTGATCATGGTGGACCCTACATCAATAAAAATCAATTTCTTTTATTAAATTCAACAACCAATCAAAATGCTTTAAATAAGCTTCCTTTTATAGATAGAGGATAAGAAACATATACTTGAAAAACCTATGATTGATTCACGGATTAAAAAACGTTAAATTTATAACATCGAATCATTCTTCTAAAATCAAAACGACGAACTACTTAGTGAAATAACGATAAACTAATTGATATAAACGAATGGATATTCAAATTCCGTTTAATACTGTTGGAGAATATTACGGTATATTGTATTATACCGTAATCGAAATAATATCGTATCAAAATAAGTTATATTATACTGCGATATTATTATCAATCAATATATATACTTAAAAGAGGAACTTTTCGAGCGATGTGATTGGTTCAAGTTTTGTGAATTATTTAAGTTATAATTATGAGAATTGGAAAACTATTTATTTAATTGACTATTATCTTAGATGATTAAAATTTGAGAATTGACCAACCATAAATTAATTAAGTAATTAAGTACTTAGATATACTTTACAACTAATAATAATAAAATAAGTAGCTAATAGATAGAATTTACAACTGGTTAGAATTATAAAATAAAAGAAGACAAGTGCGACTCAAACACGTCACCTATTATATTAGGGCGTATATATATTTGCATCAATATTTATTCATCTTTCCAATGTTTTTGCTTTGATTTTAATTTCTTTATATTGTTTCCATCTTATATATTTGTTTTCTTTATCATTTTTACACATATGTATACTAACTACTATATGTTTTTGCTACGGAATTTTTTTTTCAGGACAACGGTCAGCAATCCGGCACGCTTGAAATGACTATAAGTGAGGTTATTAACTTATTATAGTCTTGAAAATTACCGTACCTTTGAATCTTTGATATGATCTAATCAATAGAAAATCATTACAATTTCGAGCAATATTACTGCAAGAATTTGATCAACAATAATATAATAGGTTATATAATTTTGAATGTATTAGAATTCTAGCTGCGCAATTACACAATATCTATTTGAGTGTGATACAAAGTCTAATTATATATGTAAAGACTCTTTTGTATTATGACCTCGACCTTACCACAATATTGTGTTTGTTATTATATTATTCCTATATATTTAAGCAAAAAGTATTTCTCCAATATTGATAAATACCAGAAAATATTACCTGGCCAGCGGGCGGGCGTGAACTTAAGTATATAAATAAAAATATAATTAAATATATAGTAATAAAAAATCAGTTGGATAATTATTGTTTTTAGAGCGATTATCTTGGATATTACTTTGTAAAAATAAATTAATTATATAAATAAAGAGATAATTAAATTAAATAGTAATAAAATATCGGTTGGATAATAATTGAATTAGTTAACAAAATAATTGATTTCATTAGCAATTATTTGAGAGCAATTTCATTGGCTATTACTTTGGTTAAATAAATTAAGTATATAAATAAAAAGATAATTAAATACTCCCTCCTACCCACAAATAATGTCCCATTGTCCATTTCCGTTTATTTAGCAAAGTGTCTCATTGTCCATATTTAGTAACTTTTTTACTTATTTTTTTTACCATTCTACCCTTACCAAATTTCATTTATTACTCATCCATCCACTCATTACCCAATAACATAACACACTCTCTCCAATCTACATACCCCTACCCAACCAAAATATTAAACAACTAATATCTCATAAATTTGGTACTTTCTTAACAATGGGACAATATTTGTGGGTAGGAGGGAGTATATAGTAATGTTTTTAGAGCGATTAAATTGGTTATTACTTTGTTTAAATAAATGAAGTATATAAATAAAAAGATAATAAAACAGTAATAAAATATCAGTTGGATAATAATTGAATTAATTAATAAAATAATTGATTTCATTAGCTATTGTTTTAGAGCAATAATTTCATTGGCTATTACTTTAATTAAATAAATTAAGTATATAAATAAAAAGATAATTAAATGGTAATAAAATATCAGTTGGATAATTATTGTTTTTAGAGCGATTACTTCGACTATTACTTTACTTACTTAAATTAAGTACATAAATAAAAAAATAATTAAATAGTAATAAAATATCAGTTGGGTAATTATTGAATTAGTTAATATATATTGACTGTAAACTATTGAATTAATTAATAAAATAATTGATTTTAAACTAAGAGTTTTGGCTACCGTAGAGTTATAGGGATTAAGGAGACTTTGAGATATGAGCTAGCCACTTTCGATATAATATAGTACCTTTTTTTAATAAAAAAAAAATTAATTTTATAACAACATTATCCATTTGGAGTAAAACATTAGCTTCGTATTTTTGTCAATGGAAATTTGTTTTGACAAATACGAGCTACGGAATGCAAACACAAGAGAATCAGAAACTAGAAAGTACGAGCACAAACAATGCGAGTTATTAACATAAGAATACGAGCTAATATAAAAAGAATACGAACTATTAAGCTAAGAATACGAGCTAATGTAAAAACAATACGATCTATTAAGATAAGACGGACTTTAAAATATGAGCACAAATGAATACGAGCTAATGAAAAAACAATACGAGCTATTAACATATTACGAGCTTTAAAATATGAGCACAAATGAATACGAATATGAGATTAAAAGGATCACGGGCTTAAATATACAAGCACATAAGAATACAGCCTAATAAGATGATAATACGAGCTAATATAAACAAAATACAATACACAAGCTAATTGAAACACTTCTCGAGCTAAAAATAAATTTGTAAAAATTTTATGAAGATAACGATAGTAAGCCAACATGAATAGATGATTCTTGATCATATAAATACAATGTCTTAATAATAAATCTGGTAATACGGATAATATATGACATGTTACAATCCGTCACAAAGAAGATAATGAAGAAGATAATGAAGGATAAAATATAGGAATATAGGAGAAAAGAAAAAGAATTTATTTTGGTTTGCTTTTAAATATGGATGTAATTAAATACTTAAATGCTAAATTATATTTACGAGCTACGGAATACAAACACATAAGAATATGAGCTAATGTAAAAAAGAATATGAGTTTAAGAGAATCACGAACTAAAAAATACGAGCACAAAATAATGCGAGTTATTAACCTAAGAATACGAGCTAATATAAAAAAGAATACGAACTATTAAGCCAAGAATATGAGCTAATGTAAAAACAATACGATCTAGTAAGAAAAGACGGGCTTTAAAATACGAGCACAAATGAATACGAGCTAATGAAAAAACAATACGAGCTATTAACATAAGACGAGCTTTAAAATATGAGCACAAATGAATATATACGAATATGAGATTAAAAGGATCACGGACTTAAATATACAAGCACATAAGAATACAGCCTATTAATATGATAATACGAGCTAATATAAACAGAATACGAAAACACGAGCTAATTGAAACACTTCTCGAGCTAAAAAAAATAGAACCAGATATGCAATACGTCAAATTTCATGATATAATAAGCACTTAAGATTATGGGGTATAATTAAAAGAATACGAGCTACAAAATACGAATATATAAGAAATATGAGCTAATGTAAAATGAATAAGAACTTAATACGGGCACTATTAATGTAAGAATGCGAGCTAATAGAAATATTAAGCTAAGAATACGAGCTAATGTAAAAAAATACGAGATATTAAGATAACAATACGAGCTAATGTAAAAAAAACATACGAGCATATTAGAGGATCAAGAACTTACAAATACGAGCATATAAGAATACGGGTTAATACAATAAGAATATGAGTTAATGTAAGAAGCATACGGTCTAATAAGACAAGAATACGAACTATTAAGATAAGAATACGAGCTAATGTAAAAAGTATACGGGCTAATAACATAAGAATACAAGCTATTAAGATAAGAATATGAGCTAAAGTAACAAGAATATGATCTATGGTAAAAAAATACGAGTTAATATTAAAAGAATACGAGCTTCAAATATCTTCATATATTAGAAATATTGGATAAAAAATTTCTTCAAGATGATGCTCAAATAAAAAGTATAGAAGTTATTATAAAAATACATGTGCTTAAAATAATATTTTGACAGTGATGTGTAATATGTAAGTGTCTTTTCGAGTTCATTGAATTGGAGGTACATGTTTCCGTTTCTATTGGAGTTTCATGCACTTTTAACGTTCCATGTTGTTCCGATGATGATACATATGATATTTAATTAGCCGTAAAAACAATCATACTTAAATTATTCTTTATATATGCTTATTATACTAAGCATTTTTAGAAGATTAACTATTACGATAATTATTTTGAAACCATGTCAAGATATTACCCGGGCAACGCCCGGGTATGAAATCTAGTTTATATTATATTGTGAGATATTTGAAGTATTATAAATCGGAATTACTTTTTCACATACGGAGTTTACTTTTTCACCTACTTTTTTTCATAAAATTTCCATATACTATTATCATTTTACCTAAACCTAAACCTTTTTCCTAAATATACACAAAACAACTCTTATATATTCATTTTCCCTAAAATTGAATCAATTACTCTATTCAACTTAAATAATGGATTACAATCCTCCAATTACTAAATTAATATTGTTTATTAACGATTATTAATACGTTTATTGAAATTATTAAGTTTATATTTTATTGAAATTATATATATATATATATATATATATATATATATATATATATATATATATATATATATATGTTATAACGGAAGCACAGAGAAAGACTAAAACAGACAATAAAGAACAAACGCACAGATTTACGTGGTTCACTAACGGTGTGTTAGCTACGTCCACAGGGCAGAAGGGAGAGAGTTTTATTAATGTGAGGAGTTTTCCAGATTACAGATTCAGAACGATATTAAAGTATTACTGCTAGGGTAGAGGTTAAGAGTTTATATAGTACTCTTAACCTAATACAAAACAGATTAGGCTTAATCTAATAAAGCCCAGACAGAAACCCTAACCCAATACAGAAATCAGATACCGTTTAGGTTTCGGGGGCGTTGCCCCCGAACCCCCATCACCTCCGCATAGTCGTTCAAAGCGGCGACTAACAGATTCAAGGCATAGACCCAACAAATCTCCACCTTGACTTGAATTCTCTCACAAACAGACAGATGTACCAGATGCATCACATAGATGCCAGAAGTACCAGAAACTCTTCTCCCTTCCCCCTCAGATATTGCCCTTAGCTGGGCAATCAGTTGCTTCGAATATTTAGCAAGTCCAAACAGTGTTGGAACTTGCTCTCAGTCACTGGCTTAGTGAACATATCAGCTGGGTTATCAGCATTACGCACTTTGTTCACCTTAATCCTCTTCTCATTTCTCAAAAAGTGATATCTCACATATATATGCTTAGTCCTCTCATGATGAACTTGATCTTTAGCCAAGAAAATTGCACTAAGACTGTCACAAAATACAATTGCTTGCTCCTGATGTAGACCCAGATCACTGATCAACCCTTTCAACCAGATTCCCTCTTTTGCTGCTGCAGTCAAGGCCATGTACTCTGCTTCAGTAGTAGACAAAGTAACTGTAGGCTGCAATGTAGCCTTCCAGCTGACGACCGAACCACCAAGAGTGAAAACATAACCAGTCATTGATCTTCTGCTATCAACATCTCCTGCATAATCAGAATCTGAGTATCCTGACACAAGACACTCCATATCACCTCCATAAACGAGACCAACATCAGATGTACCCTTAAGGTACCGAAATATTCTCTTCACAGCTTGCCAATGTTCCTTACCAGGATCAACCATAAACCTGCTAACAATACTGACTGACTGTGCTACATCAGGTCTAGTGCAAACCATAGCATACATCAAGCTACCTACTGCACTAGAGTACGGAACTCGGGACATGTAATCCCTTTCTTCAGCTGACTTGGGTGAGAAAGCAACAGATAGATGTGCATTTGCAGCACTAGGAGTATCTATAGGCTTTGCAGTAGCCATACTAAATCTGGATAGAACCTTCTGAATGTAGCTCTTCTGAGATAAGAAAAGCTTCTTCTTACTTCTATCTCTATAAATCTCCATTCCCAGAATTTTTCTCGCTGCACCCAAGTCTTTCATGTCAAACTCTGCACTGAGGAGACCCTTCAACTTCTGAACATCAGACTTATTCTCTGCAGCTATCAACATGTCATCTACATATAGAACCAAATAAATAAAACAACCATTCTCCACCTTTGTGTGATAAACACAACAATCATACGAACTCCTAATGTAGCCAATCTGCAACATGTAGCTATCAAATCTTTTATACCACTGCCTCGGCGACTGTTTAAGCCCATATAAGGACTTCTTCAGCTTGCAAACACAGTCTTCCTTACCCGGAACTTGAAAACCATCTGGCTGAGTCATGTATATCTCTTCTTCCAACTCTCCATGTAGGAAAGTTGTCTTCACATCTAGCTGTTCGAGCTCTAGATTCTGATGTGCAACTATTGCTAGCAACACCATGATGGAAGTATGTCTGACCACTGGTGAAAATATTTCATTATAGTCTACCCCCTCTTTCTGACTGAACCCACGAGCTACCAAACGAGCCTTATACCTTATACCCTCAGCAACAGTTTCTCCTTCCTTTTTCTTGAAGACCCACTTACAAGTAACAATCTTTCTGCCTTGAGGCTTCTTTGATAATTCCCAGGTCTGATTCTTGTGAAGTGACTCCATCTCATCTCCCATGGCAGCAAGCCATTGGGCAGATTCAGAACATGTAACTGCTTCTGTATAGGTGGATGGCTCAGATAGGCCAGGATCCACCTCCTCAGCAACTTCTAGTGCATAACCTACCATATCTTCAAAACCCAATCTATTCGGAGGCTTACCAAAATTGGACCTGATTGACCGATCACGGGCCAAACTCTGCTGATTCGGAATTGGTATTGAAGAAACGGACGATACAGATTCGGATTCAGACTGTAGTGGTTGACTTTCCTCTTGTGGTTCACTCTCTTCAAGAGTGTCTTTCTGCTCCACCTGCTTATCAACACTACTACTACTATCTGACATAACAACGGACTTCACAGTAGGATTAACCATAGAATTTTCATCAAAAACGACATTCCTGCTTAAAATAACCCTACCTTCAGACGGAGACCAGATGCGATATCCCTTGACACCATCCCCATAACCCATGAATACTCCCTTTTTAGCTCGAGGCTCAAGCTTACCCTCACTTACATGATAATAAGCAGTACTACCAAAAGCCCTTAAAATAGAATAGTCAGCAGGCTTACCAGACCACATCTCAAACGGAGTTTTGAGATTCAGACTTGTGTGAGGTCCCCGATTTATCAGATAGCATGTTGTACTAACTGCTTCTGCCCAGAATCTTCTAGTTAGTCCAGCATTAGAGAGCATGCACCTTGCCCTCTCCAGAAGGGTCTGATTCATTCGTTTTGCTACACCATTCTGCTGAGGTGTATCTCGGACTGTACGATGTCTAGCAATCCCTTCATTCCTGCAGAACTCATCGAACTCAGACCAACAAAACTCTAGACCGTTATCAGTTCGCAGCCTCTTGACCTTCTTTCCAGTTTGATTCTCCACTAATGCCTTCCACTTCTTAAAGTGAGTAAAGGCTTCAGATTTGTGCTTCATCATAAAGATCCAAGTCTTCCTTGAATAATCATCAATAATTGACACAAAATATCTGTGTCCTCCCAAAGATTCCACCTTAGAAGGACCCCAACAATCAGAATGGATATAATCAAGTGTGCCCTTGGTCCTATGCACTGCTTTAGGAAACTTGCTGCGATGTAGCTTCCCGAATACACAATGCTCACAGAAATCCAGATTCTTGACCTTGTGACCACACAGAAGATCTTCTTTTGAAAGAGTCTGCATCCCCCTTTCACTCATATGACCAAGCCTCATATGCCACAGCCTAGTCATATCTTCTTTATCAACATCTGAGGATGCAGAAATAGAATCTGACAGTGTCGATCCCTGAAGATAATATAGAGTATCGTGTTTGATACCTCTCAGAATCACATTAGAACCTTTGCAGACGTTCAGAACTCCACCTTCACCTTGAAAACTGAAACCCTTCTGATCAAGAGTACTTAAGGAAATCAGATTCTTTGTCATCAGTGGAACATGTCTAACTTCGTTCAATGTGCAGAATCTACCATCATGTGTCCTTATCTTAACTGAGCCGATTACCACTATTCTGCAAACAGCACTGTTGGCCATAGAAATATTGCCTCCATCTATCTGCTCATAAGTTGTAAACCACTCTCTCCGGGGACATATATGGTAAGACGCTCCAGAATCTAAGATCCACACATCAGTATGATTTGTGACCTTATTACTAACAAGAGCATAATCATCTTCCTCGGAATCTCCATTAGCTACCCCAGCAGTACCAGATTCATTCTGTTTATCTTTCTTGGGACACGTGAATTTCAAATGCCCCTTTCCTTTACAGTAGTTACAAACATCAGTAGGTTTAGGACCCTTAAAACCAGATGTACCAAAGGTACCAGCAGAACTAGAAGAACCAACATAAGAAGGCTTCTTATACTTTTTCTTCCCAGAATTTCCCTATCCAAAACCCCCGCTAGCTACTAACCCTGCGGCCTGATTATCTGTGACTGTACCAGCCGCCTTATGGCGCAATTCTCTAGTATGAAGAGACGATCTAACCTCTTCTAGAGTCACGGTATCCTTACCCACAATAAAAGACTGTACGAAGTTCTCATACGACAGTGGTAAAGAAACTAACAGAATTAATGCGGCATCCTCATCTTCTACCTTAACATCAATATTACGCAGTTCTAGTAAAATTGTGTTTAACTGATCTAGATGATCCCGGAGAGGCATACCTTCCTGCATTCTCAGACTGAACAGACGTTGCTTTAGAAGCAACTTATTGGTCAAAGACTTCGTCATATAAAGACTCTCAAGCTTTGCCCACAGACCTGCGGCGGTTTCTTCCTCCGCGACTTCAGTAATAATATCATCAGCAAGACACAACATAATTGTTGAATGTGCCTTCTCCTCCTGACTGGTCATCTCAGCGGTGACTGCAACGGCGGCTGCGCCTTCCTGCTTCTTCTGAAGCGGCGTCCATAACCCTTGTTGCTTTAACAGAGCCCGCATCTTGATTTGCCATAAACTGAAACTATTTCTCCCAGTAAAACGATCGATCTTTATGTTCATCGCCGACATCTTTCTAATTCAGGAACCCGAAGGCTCTGATACCAGTTTGTTATAACGGAAGCACAGAGAAAGACTAAAACAGACAATAAAGAACAAACGCACAGATTTACGTGGTTCACTAACGGTGTGTTAGCTACGTCCACAGGGCAGAAGGGAGAGAGTTTTATTAATGTGAGGAGTTTTCCAGATTACAGATTCAGAACGATATTAAAGTATTACTGCTAGGGTAGAGGTTAAGAGTTTATATAGTACTCTTAACCTAATACAAAACAGATTAGGCTTAATCTAATAAAGCCCAGACAGAAACCCTAACCCAATACAGAAATCAGATACCGTTTAGGTTTCGGGGGGCGTTGCCCCCGAACCCCCATCACCCCCGCATAGTCGTTCAAAGCGGCGACTAACAGATTCAAGGCATAGACCCAACAATATATATATATATATATATATATATATATATATATATATATATATATATATATATATAGAAATAGGATCATATGAGTTGGGGTATATTTGGTGAGTTACACCTTTGAATCTGAACCATCCATTTTGAGTTGAGATTAGTGGCTGAGATTGAATCTCACAATTAATATATAAACCCCAAATTTAACCGATCACTTCTTTTTTCCCCTCTTTTCAACTCCCCAACTGAGATTACTGTAAAACCTCCATAATTCTCCTCCATTTTATCGAGTAAAACCTCCATCATCTTGCTCATCTTTTCTTCGTCGATTTCTTCGCTCGTTTTCGTCGTTATTCTGTTCATCTTCAGGTAATTTTGCGCAGTGTTTCTCCAGTAATACATTCATTTTCGTTTTTCTTTTATTTTCGCTACTTTTGTAGGTTTTTTAAGTTGATTTTTGTTTTGTGTTGTGTTGTTATTCTTCAATTTTGAGCAGTGTTTTTCATTATGTAGTTCAATTAGAGTATTTGTGTACTTTTTTCTCGTTTTAGCATAATTTTAGGGTTTTTTTTCATCTTCTTCTTTGATTTTCGTCAATTCTTTAAAAATCTGAGTTTATGTAGTTGTGTTTTACTTAAAATTGGTGTGTAGTTCAATTAGTCACTTTGCATTTTGTTTCCAGTTAAAATTAGGGTTTCTTAATTGTATTTTCCAGATTTTTACCCGATTTTCGAATTTTTGTGTGTTTTTTCTTGTGGTTTTTTTTTAAATTAGCTTAAATTGTTGTTTAATGGAGATAATGTGTGTGTGTGTGTTATTGTAATATATTGATGTGGTTATTCTACAGTGATAATGGCACCTAAACGTAAGACCGAGGCTGAAGTTGGTAATAGAGCTGATTTGAAACGTTCAAAAGTAGTTTTCGCAAGGAAGGGGCATAATATTTCCCCTACAAGTCCACGATTGAAGATGTAAGTACACTTATTCTTCCCTTTATTAGAGTTTCTGTTGATGCATCACTTTTTTATTTGCTTTTCAGGCAATTATTGTAATCGTCTCAGACTGTTATTGTAATTGTCTACGACTGTTATTGTATTCGTCTAATATTCTTATTGTATTCGTCTGAAACTGTTATTGTAATTTTATAAGATTGTTATTGTATTCGTATAAGACTGTTATTGTATTCCCTTTTTTACTATGATTTACAATAACAGAATTACAATAACAACTATTCTGTTATTGTAATAGAGCTGATTTGAAACGTTCAAAAGTAGTTTTCCCAAGGAAGGGGCATAATATTTCCCCTACAAGTCCAAGATTGAAGATGTAAGTACACTTATTCTTCCCTTTTTTAGAGTTTCTGTTGATGCATCACTTTTTTATTTGCTTTCCAGACAATTATTGTAATCATCTCAGACTGTTATTCTAATTGTCTACGATTGTTATTGTATTCGTCTAAGACTGTTATTGTATTCCCTTTTTTATAATCGTATCAGACAGTTATTGTAACTGTCTCAGACTGTTATTGTAATGGTCTAAGACTGTTATTGTATTCGTGTGAGACTGTTATTGTAATTTTCTAAGACTGTTATTGTATTCGTCTAAGACTGTTATTGTATTCCCTTTTTTACTATGATTTACAATAACAGCTATTATGAATACAATAACAGCTATTTTAATGGTTTGTACACAGTTATTTTAATGTGTTTAGACAGTTATTTTAATGGTTTGTACACAGTTATTTATAATGTGTTTAGACACTTCATTTAAACACAGTTATTGTATTATATAAGTTGTGTTATTGTATTATAAAACTCAGTTATTGTATGTAGTAGTGACTTCATGGGAGTGTTGTTGTATTTTATGCTTCAGTTTGTGTTTATTTAGCTCGTATGGTTCTTTGCAGTGCTTCGAAGATTAAAGTCAGTTGCCGCCCTAATGTCCTAGTCAACCTTTTGCAAAAACTTGGGCCAAACCAGAAAAAGGCAGTTGTTGAGTTGGGGTTTGGTGCTTTACTGGATTTTAAATTGGGTTTGTTGCCATTGGGTGTTATAACACTGTTTCTGAAGTACTTTAATTCAGAAGCTAATTTTTTTGAAGCAAAAGAGATTAAATTCCCTATTAGCAAGGCTGATGTTCATGATATTTTTGGGTTGCCAATTGGGGGTGATAAGGTTGAGGTTGTTTACACGGGACATAGTGTATTATCTTCCCAAGAAACCCTAAAAGATGAATTTAGGAAGAAGTTTGACGTGAAAGGGCCAAATTATGTAAGTGTGCCTGCTGTGTTTAGTAAAATAATTGAGATGGGAGATGATGAGGGAGATGAATTTAAGCGCTTGTTTGTGCTTTATGCTATGACAATTGTTCTTGCTCCTTCTTCTGTTTATGGAATCGATTTCTCGCTGCTTAAGGCTGTTCAAAATGTTGAACGTATCCCCCATTTGGATTTGTGTGGTTACGTTTTTGAAAAATTAGTTGAGGGTGTGCAACGGTGTAGAGGCGGGTCATGTACTTTGCGTGGGTGCATACTTGTTGTCATGATAGCATACTTCCACCGGTTGCGTTTCAAGGGTCATTCAATGCCCTCTGAAACTCCTCTTATCAAACATTGGGATGAGGAATCCTTTCTCAGAAGGGGAAAGTTAGAGCTGAACTCTGGTTCTCTGGGGAATGGAGAATATATCAGCAATGTTTATCCCAAATGGCAACACTCAAAAGCTACAGAAGATACTTCGTACAAAGGGAGTTCCGTTGTTGACAAACCTGAACCTGGAAAGAAGTATCTTGAACTACCCAACAGTTTTGATACGGATGAGGTCATTCGATCAAAAGCTTCTGATGTAAGTTTTCTAATTTACATCAGTTATGGTTTCCAAGTAGTATAACAGTTATTTTAGCTTTTTAAAGTTTTCACTTGTGCAGTTATTACTTGTAGAGTTTTCCAAGTGTTATACTTCATTTCTTTTCTTAAAGTTATATTTGTTATTGTATTCCATAATACATGTTATTGTATTCAGTTTCCCATTCTGTAATACCTGTTATTGTAATTCATAGTAGCTATTATTGTATTCATAATAGTTGTTATTGTAATTCATAATAGCTGTTATCGTATTCATAATAGTTGTTATTGTAATTCATAATAGCTGTTATTGTATTCATAATAGTTGTTATTGTATTCAGTTTCCCATTCTGTAATACCTGTTATTGTAATTCATAATAGTTGTTATTGTATTCATAATAGTTGTTATTGTATTACATAATAGCTGTTATTGTATTCAGTTTTCCATTCTGTAATACCTGTTATTGTAATTCATAATAGTTGTTATTGTATTCATAATAGTTGTTATTTTAATTCATAATAGCTGTTATTGTTTTGCATAATACATGTGTATTGTAATTCATAATAGCTGTTATTGTATTGTATAACAATTATTGTAATGATTTATTATAGTTATTGTTTAACGCCTTTTTATTATTGTTTTAGGTTTCTCAATTACATTTCTTGATGATGAAGAGAGATGTCGAGATATTTCTCCATTTGTACACACAACGAAAAGAAGCAATGGAGAAATAAAGAGTCTTGTTCAACTGATGATGCTTCTACTTCTGTGTCATTGGTTTCCCAAACCCCCACTTTTTTGAATGATGAGAACTCAATGTTCATTAAATACTTTGATTTTATTTGCCAAAAAGCTGAGGAAATCAAAAATGTGGGAAGTAAGTTGCCATTGTACGAAACATTTTGCAAAGCGCATGAAAAGACTACAGTGGAAACAAAGGGGGATGTGGGCAGTGGTGGAGATAAATTTAATTTTGTATATTCTCGGAGTAAAAAGAAGCGTGTGGGCAGTCCCATCAATGAAGATGAGGCTGAAGCTGGTGATGTGGCAGATCTGGGAGATTTGGGTGATGAAAGAAGTAATGGTGGCAGTCCGATAAATGATGAGGCTGAGGCTGAAGCTGGTGATCTGGGAAATCTGGAAGATTTGGGTGAGGAAAGAAGTAATGGGGGCAGTCCCATAAATGATGATTTTGGAGATTTGGGAGATTTGGATCAGGTTATTAACAAAGTTGTCAACGATAATATTGTTGTGGAAAGAAACCCGGACAGCTCTTTCATTAATTATTTCCTGCTGCATTCCGATGTTGTCCCTCAGCATATATTTTTTGGGAAGGATGGTATAGGCTCTGGGTTAGCGTGTGGAGTTCGTGATCCGGAGGCAGTGGTGGTCTCTGAATTCTTGGTTGAGTACAAGGAGCTTTTTGCTCCTATTTTAAGTCTGAGGAAAAATGTGCTTGATTATTGTTTCCTACATGACCATGACTTACGAATGGGGTAAGCATTCTTTTAGTTTTTCCATGGGTTTTTCTTAGTTTTTACTTTTTTTGCGCCGCAATTATTAATGATTTTGTTTCAATGTGATAGGGAGGATTTGGTCTCGTTCTCAATTTTCAATATGCTAACTCGAGATGATATTATTTCAATGTCTGCCAAGACTATGATGACATCCAACATTATCGAATGTTGGTCATTTTTACTGAATGACATTATATTCAAGGCCGAGAAAGAGTTACCTCCGTCCAGAAGATTTTTTTGGACAAGTCATTCAGTATGTGTTTCTTTTCTGGGGGGTGTTATTTTAGTTCCTTATTTTTGTTATTGTATTTTGCATGATGTTAATTATTGTAATGCACAATACTTGTTATTGTATTCAATGAAGCAGAGTTTCCAAGTGTGATATTTCATTTTTATTTTCTAAGTTTATGTGGTTATTGTATTGCATAATGTTAATTATTGTAATGCAGAATAGTTGTTATTGTATTCATTAAAGTCAGTTTCCAATTTGTGATACTTCATTTCTAATTTCTAAAGTTATGTGGGGTATTTTATTTCATAATACCTATTATTGTAATTCATAGTAGTTGTTATTGTATTCAGTGAAGTAGAGTTTCCAAGTGTTATACTACATTTATTTTTATTTAAAGTTATGTTGGTTATTGTATTGCATAATGTTAATTATTGTATTGCATAATGTTAATTATTGTAATGCAGAATAGTTGTTATTGTATTCATTAAAGTCAGTTTCCAATTTGTGATACTTCATTTCTAATTTCTAAAGTTATGTGGGGTATTTTATTTCATAATACATATTATTGTAATTCATAGTAGTTGTTATTGTATTCAGTGAAGTAGAGTTTCCAAGTGTTATACTACATTTATTTTTATTTAAAGTTATGTTGGTTATTGTATTGCATAATGTTAATTATTGTAATGCATAATTCCTGTTATTGTATTGCATAATGGGAATAATAATTATTTTAAATTTTTCATAGGATTCTTTATTCAAGTTCATCAATGTTGCTGATAATGAGAAAGATATGTACAGAGACGAAATTTTTAATACTTGGGAAAATGTCATTGAGAATAGCGAAGGCTCGCTTGACATCAGAGCTGATTGGGTATGTTTTATTTGGCTTATTAGATGTATTTTTATGTTTTTCAAAATTCTTCATTAATATTTTACCAGACATCTCTATTTTTTTATAATGTCAGGTTTTTCTCCCTGTTCATTTTGGAGAGCATTTTTTCTGTGTTGCTTTAAATTTTGTGGAGAAGAGTATCAACTATCTTGACAATCGGGTATACGATGATTTCGAAGATAGTATCTGGTTGGTGGCTACCAAATCTATTGTACGTACCTTTATATTATGTTTTCTTAAAGTTATACCTTTTTGTGGTTATTTTGTATTTTTTATAATGTTAATTATTGTAATGTATAATAGCTGTTATTGTATTTTTTTACTTGAGAATGACTGACTTTGTTTTTAAAATTAACCAGGTTGAAATATTTGGTAGATTTCTGGTGAAGAAAGGGCATCAACGAGGCAGTGAGATCTCTAATTTCAAACTTGTAAATGTGGATTTTCCATGGAAATTAGAAGGACCTCAAAACTTAGATTGCGGTGTTTTTGTCATGATGCATATGATGTTTTACAACGGGGAGTTGTTTACATCAGAGTTGCATGATCCACTAAAAAGAATTATTTACAGAGCTGAAATTGCTGCTATCCTAGTGTTAGCTGATATCAACAAAGAAAGAGAGAGGTTGTTGCCTCTGGTTGAGAATTTACAAAGACAAAGGAATAGTTGCTCCCTGAGTTGATTGAAAAACGAAGGTTGGTTGAGATGGAAAACCAAAAAATTGAGGCCACTGATCTGGAGGTTGCTAGGATATTAGCTGAGAAACTGGTTGCTGGTGACGGAACTCCGGTAGGTTCAAAAAAAACTGTGCAAAATGAGCCATTCAGTGCTGGGATAGTTAGATCATCCAGAGGTGGTTCTAGAAGAGCAAACTCTGATGGTCTTGGCTGCTCAATAAATTGTGGGAAGGCAGACAAAGGTACTGTTGTAGTGTCAAAAATTATGAAGACTAATAACAGATTGACAACTGGGTTACCAAGTCTGAAGAAACAAGTTATTGACTATTGTTTCTTGGACGATTACACACTTAAAAATGAGTATGTGTCCTTTTCTCTTTTGTTGCACTTCAACTGTGGGTTCTTTTTCTCGTTGTGGTATTAGTGATTGTGTGTCTTTTTTTTGCAGGCAGTTTTTGTTTTCTTCTGGATCTGCTCTTGTGGATAGGTCTGATGTTATGTCAACAAAACCTGATGATTACACTGACATATGGGTTATAGGAGCATGGTCAATTGTGTTGAATTACATTGAGGTTAAAGAGAAAGAATCGCCAATGATGATGTTCCTTGGTTCAGCACACATGGTATTAGTTGCTTTTTACTTGTGCAATTATTATATATTTTAGCTTTTTTCATTAAACCGGTGTTGAAAATTATGTCATTTTTCAATTAAGTCAGTTTACAATGATGATATTGTAATGCATAATAGTTGTTATTGTAATTCATAATAGCTGTTATTGTATTACATAATACATGTTATTGTATTCAGTTTTCCATTTGTAATACCTGTTATTGTATTCATAATAGCTGTTATTGTATTCATAATAACTGTTATTGTATTTGCATAATACATGTTATTGTATTCAGTTTTCCATTTTGTAATACCTGTTATTGTATTCATAATAGCTGTTATTGTATTCATAATAGTTGTTATTGTATTCATAATAGCTGTTATTGTATTCAGTTTTCGAAGTGTTATACTTCATTTATTTTTTAAAGTTATGTTGGTTATTGAATTGCATAATACAATACCGTTGTATAAAATTCAGTTTTATTTGTGATAGGGAATTGTTGAAGACATGCTGGAAACCACTCATGGGGTTCTTACTCCAAATGACAGTGATAAAGACAGGGTCATTGAGTTTTGGAATTGTTATTTATCTGAACAAGTTGTAAACTCTGCGATCGACGTGGACCTTGTCTTCATCCCGTTGTCCTTAGACATGCACTACTTTTGTGTTTGCATTAACTTCATAAACAAGACGGTTGATGTATTGGACCATACATTGCATGCAAATTGGGAAAAGTCTGATTTCTACAAACTTGCAAAGATTGTAGTATGTTCTCTAAATTCAAACTCTCTTTAGTAGTTATTGTATAGTTTTATATGGGTTATTATATAGATAAAAATGAGTTTATCTTAATTAAGTTATTGTAATGTGTGTGTTTTTGATACAATTGTGATTTTGAATATTTTTGTGCATGTTTTAGGTTGAATTGTTTTCCGACTTTCTGGATACAAGGAAAACAGCAAAAGAAGGGATTTCCGTTAACACATTTAAATTTGTTAATGTTGATTTTGAATGGAAAACAAAACTTATGAACGATCACGAATCAGGATTCTATATCATGTTTCACATGCTCACATATGAAGGGAAGCACGACAAGGGATTGGTATCAATTAAGAAGAAAACGGAGAGGACTGCTTTATGGATTGAGATGTTGTGTATTTTGTTGATGTCAGATGCCAATGACTCAAGAGCGTCTCTTTTGGAAGAAGTGGTAAATTTCAGGGAAGACATACTGAAAGTAGAGAATAATCTTTTAAACAAGATGAGAGGTTGTATGAAAAGGTATAAAAGTGTAGCTTTAAGAGGTTTTGCTCAACCAAAAAAATGAGCTCTTTTTAAATGTTGGTAATTGTAAATTTTGCATGGTATGGGAAACGATTGTGTTTTTGTAAAGCCTAGAAAGTGCTATTTTTGTGACAGTTATTGTAATTGTATCAGACGGTTATTGTAATCATCTCAGACAGTTATTATAATTGTGTTTTCAGACAGTTATTGTAATTGTGTTTTCAGACAGTTATTGTAATTGTATTTTCAGACAGTTACTGTAATGGTTCAGGCAGTTATTTTAATGATTTCAGGCAGTTATTACAATGGGTTCATACAGTTATGTAATGATTTTCAGACAGTTATTGTAATGGGTTTTACACAGTTATTGTATTATATAAGTCCTGTTATTGTATCTAGTAGTGACTTCATTCAAGACTGTTATTGTATTATATAATTTCTGTTATTTTATTTCCTTTTTAACACAGTTATTGCATAATGTCAAATATTGTATTGCATAATAATACCTGTTATTGTAATGCATAATGTTAATTATTGTATTGCATAACACATGTTATTGTATTCAGTTTGCCATTTTGTAGTACCTGTTATTGTAATTGATTAAAGTTGTTATTGTATTGCATAATACCTGTTATTGATTCAGTTTTCCATTTTGTAATACCTGTTATTGTAATTCATTATAGCTGTTATTGTATTCATAATAGCTGTTATTGTAATTCATTATAGCTGTTATTGTATTGCATAATACCTGTTATTGATTCAGTTTTCCATTTTGTAATACCTGTTATTGTAATTCATTATAACTGTTATTGTATTCATAATAGTTGTTATTGTTTCGAGATAGTTATTCAGAAGAATATCATTTCCATGCCAAAATTGCATATGTTGAACTCCAAAAACACGATTTTCGTCATTTATTTATATTTTTAGTAAGTGATTATTCTAAAGTTTCTTACACGAAATATAGATTCTCAACTATAGTAATCTAAGACAAAATACTGAGAAATTTTTGTATTATTGTAAAGTTGTGATACGATTATTGTAAATGTGTTCATTGGATGCCTTATTCATCCTCCATTTCATCTCCCTCTTCATCTTCTTCCTCAGGTGCATGCTCAACAAATGGTTTTGGGCAGTTTCTTTTGTCATGGTTTCCCATTTGTTTGCAGTTATTACATAGCCTCTTTGGTTTGCTTGCTTTTTCAATTGCCTTTTCCTTATTTGATTTCATTCTCTTGCCACTTCCTTTGTTTTTTGCAATCTTTGGTGGGTGAACAGTAATGTTTGATTTTGCTGAACAACCTAAGAGCATCTCCAATTCTTGTTCCTTTGTCAAGTTCTCTTTTGTTGGACAATTTTTCTCTCGAAATTGTAAAAGCATCACGTTTAGTTCCTTTATATGGTCTGGAGACATTGACTTTAGAGCACTTATTGTTGCATAAAACTCAGACCATACTCTTGATAATTCCAGCTTTCTTAAGTCAGTTGGATCATAATCATGTAATAACTTTCCATCCAGTCCAAACAAAGGCTTTCTATATGATTTCTTCATCCATCTACTTGCGATGTACTTCTCCGGTATGCTAGTCAATCCTTTACCTGATAGTACCCATATTATGTGTTTACAAAGGATCCCTTTCCTCACAAACATCTTGCATGTACATGTTGTTTCTTTTGTTTCGGTATTGTGAACAACCTGCACGACAGTATAGTTATTATTGTATTCATAATAACTGTTATTGTAATGCATAATATAAGGTTAAGTGGATCAGTTATTATAATGTTAAAAAACAGTTATTTTATTGCACAATGATAGTTATTTTATTGCATTCAGTAAATTTGTATGTTGCATCTTTGTATTCATTATAGTTGTTATTGTAATTGATAATAGCTGTTATTGTATTGCATAATACATGTTATTGTATTCATTTTTCCATTTTGTAATACCTGTTATTGTAATTCATTATAGCTGTTATTGTATACATAGTAGCTGTTATTGTAATTGATAATAGCTGTTATTGTATTGCATAATAGCTGTTATTGTATTCATTATAGTTGTTATTGTATTCATAATAGCTGTTATTGTATTCATACTTTGTTGATTATTGTAATGCATAAGTGCTTGTTATTGTAAAACATATTGGTGATTATTGTAATGCATAATATAAGCCTAAGTGGATCAGTTATTATAATGTTAAAAAACAGTTATTGTATTCACCAAATTCAGTTATTCTATCTTAAAACGAAATAACCTGAAATATTCTACGATTCTTGTAGGCATCTTCAACATCTATATTGTGAATGTTTCCTTGCTCAGAAAATCCTCTAACTGCACAAGAACAGAGAGCCGCCTGCAATTGTTCTTGGAATTCATAGAAAACAGCGTGTGTGTAGATTTTGGAGGCGTGTTTCTCGATCATAGTCTTAGATGAAACCTGAGGCAATGTGGTGTCACTTGCTGCATCAAGACATTTCTGATTATAGCGTTGTTGTTTCATTGCACTTTGAAAGCGCAACCAAAATTCAACAAGTGTGCCATTTATGCTCTCGAATCTTTTGAAGTAACTGTTTTGACTCTCCGATCTTTGTGTTGTTTTCAAAAGGCAACCTAAAGGCAAATCCCGAAAGTAAGCAGGTATCCATTTGTGTCTTTTGCCATACATGTATGTCAACCAAGTGTTATCATGTAATTCAAAGTCACTGATCACTTGAACCCATTTTTCTTCAAACTCTACTGGTTCCAAGTCAGTGTCCCAAACAACTGAACATATTCTCTCAACAAAGTCTGTTTCCTTACAAATTTGTGATTCAACTTTATCAGTTAACTTTGACATTATATGCCACATGCAGTAGCGATGTCTTGCTTTCTTGAATACGGAATTCACCCCGAGTTTAATCGCTGGATCTTGATCGGTAAGAATGCATTGAGGTTCTTTCATTCCCATACAATCGAGGAACTTCTTAAACACCCAAGTGAAAGACCTATCGTTCTCATGATCGACAAGTGCAGCAGCAAAGGTTACTGATTTTTTGTGGTTATCAACACCGGTGAATGGCGTGAAGGCCATATGATACTTGTTAGTGCCATAAGTAGGGTCAAATGTGATGGTGTCCCCGAACATGGAATAATTTGTCCTTGCCTGCCCGTCTGCCCAAAATATTTTAGCCAAACATTCATCCTTATCAACTTCATAAGCATAGTAAAAAATTTCAGAAGTTTCAGCGAGCCCCTTTAAATAGGCGAGAATCATGTCAACATCTTTGTCACCTATGAAACATTTAATATTTCTTTTGAAGTTCTTGAAATCCGTCAGAGTTGCGCCAATGTTTGCATACCCATTTGATTGTTCCCCCATCATTCTAAATGTCTTTGTAGCACCAATGTTGAGTTTACAATTGTTAACAATTGTTTGCTTAATGTAAAGGTTAAGTGTTCTTAAATTTTTCTGAAATTCCCTTTCTTTGAGTGGACAAAGTCTGTGATTATGACCTTCGTAAAACTGATCAATGACATACCCTCTTATCTGCATGTTATCATTAAATACAGCAGCAAACCGTATTTTTGCCTTGCAACCAAATCTTGTCAGTTTCGTTTTTTTTGCTTCTCCGGACCTTTTTCTCTTCTTATTCCCTTCTGCGTTTTCAGTTTCAACAATCGGCAGAAAATTTTTGCGATCCTCTTTGAATCCATGTCTGTTACAGACCATAGATTTTTTGTCTACCAAACCATCACGGAATCTGGTTTGTGTGTACTTTCTTGGTATGAAACCACAGGCCACAGCATATAAATTGTAAAACTCGATTGCCTCCTCAAGCTTTACAAACATTAGCCCCAATGCAGGCTTGAAACCGTTTTCTACCATCCTACTCCACTCCTCACTACCACCTGGAGTGTATCTCATTCCAAGATTATGGACAGTATTATCCCCTGTTTCTGATGCAAATGTGGGTGTAGAGAAAGTTGTTTCATTGGTATTATTTATTTCAATACCTAAAAACATATTGAAATAAGTTACTATTTGCAGTTATTGTAAGCTTCTGTAGCAGTTATTGTATTACATAATGCTAGTTATTCTAATGCAAATGAGTTATTGTGTTTACATTGAGTTATTGTATCTAATAGTGACTTTGTTTAAAACAGTTATTGTATTATATAAGCTGTGTTATTTTAATTGCTTTTACATAGTTATTGTATTATATAAGTTCTGTTATTGTATCTAGTAGTGACTTCATTCAAGACAGTTATTGTAATACATGTTATTGTAATTTATAATAGTTGTTATTGTATTCATAATAGCTGTTATTGTAATTCATAATAGCTGTTATTGTATTGTATAATACATGTTATTGTATTCAGTTTTCCATTTTTGTAATACCTGTTATTGTAATTCATTATATCTGTTATTGTAATTCATCATAGCTGTTATTGTAATTCATACTAGCTGTTATTGTATTGCATAATACATGTTATTGTATTCAATTTTCCATTTTGTAATACCTGTTATTGTAATGCATAATACATGTTATTGTATTCAGTTTTCCATTTTGTAATACCTGTTATTGTAATTCATTATAACTGTTATTCTAATACATAATAGCTGTTATTGTATTACATAATAGATGTTATTGTATTGCATAATACATGTTATTGTATTCAGTTTTCCATTTTGTAATACCTGTTATTGTAATTCATTATAGCTGTTATTGTATTCATAATAGTTGTTATTGTAATTCATAATAGCTGTTATTGTATTACATAATACATGTTATTGTATTCAGTTTTCCATTTGTAATACCTGTTATTGTATTCATAATAGCTGTTATTGTAATTCATAATAGCTGTTATTGTATTGTAAAATACATGTTATTGTATTCAGTTTTCCATTTTTGTAATACCTGTTATCGTAATTCATTATATCTGTTATTGTAATTCATCATAGCTGTTATTGTAATTCATACTAGCTGTTATTGTATTGCATAATACATGTTATTGTATTCAATTTTCCATTTTGTAATACCTGTTATTGTAATGCATAATACATGTTATTGTATTCAGTTTTCCATTTTGTAATACCTGTTATTGTAATTCATTATAACTGTTATTCTAATACATAATAGCTGTTATTGTATTACATAATAGATGTTATTGTATTGCATAATACATGTTATTGTATTCAGTTTTTCATTTTGTAATACCTGTTATTGTAATTCATTATAGCTGTTATTGTATTCATAATAGTTGTTATTGTATTCATAATAGCTGTTATTGTAATACGTAATAACTGTTATTGTATTTGCATAATACATGTTATTGTAATTTTGTAATACCTGTTATTGTATTACACTGAGTTATTTTAAGATCCATAGCAGTCAATATAAGCTCAATAGTGAGTTATTTTAAGCTCTCATAGCAGTCATTATAAGCTCAATAGTGAGTTATTTTAAGCTCTCATATAGTTATTGTATCATGAAATCATGAAATCATTATAAACTAGACAAATTGATACCTGAAATCGTCAATGTTTGATCGTCATTAAGCTGATTAAGATGATCGTCATTAAGTTCGTCTGAATTCATCATCGCAAATCCTGAAGATTACGAAAACAATACATAAATTGTCGTACAATTTGTTATTTGAATCAAATAATTCAGCTATTCAAGTATTAAAATAACAAAATCGTAAGAATTAGTACCGAAAAATTAGGGTTCCTGCAAGTTTTTCGTCTGATTTTTTGGAATTGATGAAGAATTGATGAAGAATTGATGAATTTGATGAAGAATTGATGAATTGATGAAGAATTGATGAAGAATTTTGATGAAGAATTTGATGATTTTCTGGGATTTTTTGATGATTTTTTTGGGATTTTGAAGGAGAGAGAAAGTTGGGGAAAAAAACTTGTCAGCTGGAATTTGTGAATTTTAGGCGCGCGTGTTAGAAAGTTAGCTTAGGTCAATTGTATTTATACGCGGGGGTAACTCACGGAATATGGCAAACTCACCGGAACTCGCCTATATATATATATAGTTGGGATCACATGAGTCCACCCTAAATATTTGAGTCCATGAGTCTAACAATGATATCACAAGTTATATAAAAAAGTATCACGTTTTTTCAATATCAAATTTTTTTCCCTTTTTTGTTTTTTCTTTTTCAATATTACTTTTTTTTTCTTTTTTTTGTCTTTTCTTTTAAAATGACATGTTCTTTATTAAAAAAATTCTCATTTTCAGTATGCATTTTTTTTTAACAAACACGTTATTTTTAATAAGGCGTTTTTTCTCGAATTTTTTTTCATTACAATATCACAAGTTACTCAATACAATATCACCGATTTTTCAAAATAATATCACAAAAAAAAAATTGGAGAAAAAAGTATTTCGGAAAAAAATTTCGAGAGAAATTTGAAAAAAATATTTCCGGAAAAAAAAGTTCTTGAAAAAATTTCGTGATATTGTTTAACAAAAGGCGTTTTTTCTCGAATTTTTTTTCGATTTTTTTCATTACAATATTACAAGTCACTCGATACAATATCACCGGTTCTTCAAAATAATATCACAAAAAAAAATTCGAGAAAAAAATATTTCGGAAAAAAATTCAAGAGAAAAAATCGAAAAAAAAATGTGAAAAAAATTATTTCCGAGAAAAGGTGTTCTTGAAAAAATTTTGTGATATTGTTTAATATAGTGCGTGATATTGTTTAACAAAAGGCGTTTTTTCTCGAAAATTTTTTTCGATTTTTTTTCATTACAATATCACAAGTTACTCAATCCAATATCACCGGTTCCTCAAAATAATATCACAAAAAAAAATTCTATAAAAAATCGAGAAAAAAATTCTATAAAAAAAATTGAAAAAAAAAAAATTTTGGGAAAAAAAAAGTTTTGGAAAAAATTTCGTAATATTGTTTTATATAGTGCGTGATATTGTTTCATGTGATATTGTATTGAAAAGATTGTGATATTATAGACTTTATAATGTAAAAAAAAATTGATATTTTTTAATACAACTTGTGATACTCTAAATGGACTCATGAACTCAAATATTTAGGTGGACTCACCGGATCTTACCTCTATATATATATATAGTTGGGATCACATGAGTCCACCCTAAATATTTGAGTCCATGAGTCTAACAATGATATCATAAGTTATATAAAAAAGTATCACGTTTTTTCAATATCAATTTTTTTCCTTTTTTTGTTTTTTCTTTTTCAATATTACTTTTTTTTTGCCTTTTCTTTTAAAATGACATTTTCTTTATTAAAAAAATTCCCTTTTTCAGTATGCATTTTTTTTAAAACAAACACGTTTTTTTAAATAAAAATGCGTTTTTCTCGAAAATTTTTTCATTACAATATCACAAGTTACTCAATACAATATCACCGGTTCTTCAAAATAATATCACCAAAAAATATTCGAGAAAAAAAGTTTTCGGAAAAAAATTTCGAGAGAAAATTGAAAAAAAAATTTGGAAAAAAAGTTCTTGAAAAAATTTCGTGATATTGTTTAATATAGTGCGTGATATTGTTTAACAAAAGGCGTTTTTTCTCGAAATTTTTTTCGATTTTTTTTCATTACAATATCACAAGTTACTCAATACAATATCACCAGATCTTCATAATAATATCACAAAAAAAAATTCGAGAAAAAAATATTTCGGAAAAAAAATTCGAAAAAAAAATTGAAAAAAAAAAATTCGAAAAAAATATTTGCGGGAAAAAAAGTTCTTGAAAAAATTTCGTGATATTGTTTAATATAGTGCGTGATATTTTTAACAAAAGGCGTTTTTTCTCGAAATTTTTTTTCAAATTTTTTCATTACAATATCACAAGTTACTCAATACAATATCACTGGTTCTTCAAAATAATATATAAAAAAAAATTCTGAAAAAAAAAATCGAGCAAAAAACTTTGAAAAACATATGTCGAAAAAAAAATTTCGGGAAAAAAATTTTTGGAAAAAAATTTCGTGATATTGTTTTATATAGTGCGTGATATTGTTTGCTGTGATATTATATTGAAAAGGTTGTGATATTGTAGATTTTATAGTGTAAGAAAAACGTGATACGTTTTAATACAACTTGTGATACTCTAAATGGACTCATGGACTCAAATATTTAGGTGGACTCACAGGATCCCGCCTCTATATATATATATATATATATATATATATATATATATATATATATATATATATATATATATATATATATATATATATATATATATATATATATATATATATATATATATATATATATATATATATATATATATATATATATATATATATATATATATATATTAAAGTCAATGGTAATTACAGTTTGTGGGTGCTAGAAGACACCGTGATTGATGGTCATTTTGGGTTTGCACAGCGGTTAACTATGGTGGTCGACATTTCTGGATTGTCGGTATCGGATTTCTGGATTGTCGGTTTTCATCAGATTTCAGGGTTGTCGCGTCCATCGGACAGTGTTCGGCATATAATTGTTGTCTTGTTGCTGTGTTTCAATTTTTTTGTGTTAAATTTTGGCTCGCTGACTTAGGTTTGATTTTTTATTTTAAAATTTTTGTTTCTCTTTTTTAAGTTTCTGATTCTTTTGTTTTACTTTTTGTTTCTTCGTTTTTAATTTTTTTGATTTTATTTAATTAATTAATTATTACTTAAATAATTTTTTAATTTTGAAATTACGGTGAACGAAACGGAACGGAGTAGGTGGTTGGTGATAATCACTTGATGTTTTTTAGGGGATGAAGGAAGAGAGAAACCCACAATTATAAAAAAATGTCAAGGACATTGTGGTAAAAATCGTATGTGAAAAAAAAATCGTATTTGAACGAGTAAAATTCGTATGTGAAAAAGCACGTCCCATACCTTTGTATTCATTCCGAGACACGAACAAACTATCAATAATAATATTCTTATGATTTCCGCTCTCTCAATTTCTATTAAATACTAGTAGCATAGTCTTCTAAAATCGTGATATGCTTTCAACAATTATGATATTTCATTTTCTTGTGTTGTTCTTTTAACTAAGAGCCTAAAATCGTTACACAATATAAAGTATTATTATTTATTATAATATATTTTGTATTTTGTATATACTAAATTTAGGTAGGTTTTGTTCTTTTTCTTCAGGAAAGAGGCACTTTGGCCGGTGGAAATTTTACTCGATTTATGAGCACATTTTTTAATGATTTTATGAACTAAGTTAATTGACAATTGCGTTGAATTGGGTATGTGGGTAAGCAAAATTGTAAGGCTATGTTCTTTTCACTTAAAAAAAGTAAAATTCAATTATTGAAGCTGAATTGTACTGAATGGAACTTAACTAAAATAAACTTGAGAAAAAAATAAGTTGACTGGAATAAAATGAAACTAAATGTATCGGAACAAGGCCTAACAAGATCTAAACATTTTCCTTAAACTTAATTATAACTTGTAAGCAGGGCCGACCCTATGGGATGTTAGGGTTGGCAATTGACAAGGGTACAAGTTTGGAAGGGGCTCACCGCTCATTATTGTAAAATTAGGAGAGTGTTATTTGTAAAATAAAATCTATCTTAGGTAAAATTCAAGTTATGGTAAGGAGTCTAGTGGTATTTCAAGTTACAAATTATCAGGAGGTCATGTGTTCTATTCCTAATAAACATTGTTTTCTCTATTTTTAAGATTTTTTTTAAAAATTCACACCCATTTCGATTCTTTTTTTGAATATAATATGTTGATAGGCTCGTCCATAATTATGTTCGTCAAAACATATTTTTTTCAAATTATACATTGAATGGATATCTAAACTTTGAAATAATTTCGATCTTTTACAATTTTTTGACAATAAAAAAATTGAATTATAAGACACACCCTATCCCATTTTTCCAAGTTCAAAATCATTTTTTCTACTAAGTTTCTTAAGATTTTTCAAGAATCAATATCATTGAAAAAGATGAAAGTTACGGCCCAACTTTATAACCTCGCCCAGGGCCTCCAAATGATTAGGACCGGCCCTGCTTGTAAGCACTCCTAGTAATTAATTTTGATAGGTAATACTCGTGATTTGAATGGGTTAGAATGTAGTCACTAGTCAGTAACATATTACCTTTGCGATCGCCGTTATATTCTAAAAAAAATAAAGAGCAATAGAAGACGATGTTATAGACAACTCAATTACTACTTTACTAGTGATATAACTAAACTGAAATATTTCATTAATTTCAATGGTTTGTCCATATTTATGCTTAAGAGATTTCAAGTGGGTGTCTGCATTGCATGTTCATTTTAGACAAGTCCCAAGTACTATTTTAAATAACTCAATTGTCGGTTCAATGGAGCATTAATTAGTACAACCCACAGCAAACTACATTAGTAACACCAACAACATTATATACGGCTAATAATCCATAAAAAATGAAAAAGAGACTATCATTATATATATATATATATATATATATATATATATATATATATATATATATATATATATATATATATATATATATATATATATATATATATATTTACTTGAGATCCGGTGAGAACCACCTTACAATGAGAACTCTGTGAGAACTCTACCTTACGGACTTTTTTAAAAAAAATTAATGACATAATTGGATTCGGCATGACATATTATAGCTAGAGAACATGTTTCTTGGTCTAGAAAATAAATACTAGTGACGGAAATCAAGGTGAGATACGTTTTATTTATTTGCATGCACCTACTATCTATTTTTTCGTATCTATCATTTTTCCGCCACTAGTATTTATTTTCTAGACCAAGAAATATGTTCTCTGGCCATAAAATTCCATGCCGAATCCAATTATGTCATTAAATTTTTAAAAAAAACTCCGTAAGGAAGAGTTCTCACCGGTTCTCATTGTAAGGTGGTTCTCACCGGATCCCAACCCTATATATATATATATACAGCGGAGATCCGGTGAGTCCAGGGTTTTAAATGAGTCCGTCCTACCATTTCAGACCGTTGGATCTAGATCATGGACGCACAGGATGATGCCACGTAGCTGTTATTGTAACGATTACTAGCTGTTATTGTAACGCTTAATAGCTGTTATTGTAGCGCTTATTAGCTGTTATTGTAACGCTTACTAGCTGTTATTTTGCAATCCCGTGTATTATTATTGTTTTTATTTATCAATTTTTTTTACTACATATCTCGTTTCAACAAATTCTAAACACCAGATTCTTAAATTAACTAGGCTATATGGGATTCGAACCCATACCTTTGTACAAAATTTGCACATTGCTCTCCCTTTTGAGCTAATAGCCTTTACAAAATTTGCACATTGCTCTCCCTTTTGAGCTAATCTTAATATTCGAATCAGAAAAAATGTTTTAATAACTATATAATGCATGTTACAGTAGTCTAATATGTATGTTATAATAACACAATCCATTATCTTAGCATGATGCTCAGGAAACTTTTATAAATAACTGTATAACACATGTTACAGTAATGTACCATATATGTTATAATAACACATTTGTGTATGTTATAATAACACACATATGAAGTCTTAATATGAGAATCAGTAAAATGTTATAGTAGCTGTAAAATACATGTTACAGTAGTCTAATATGTATGTTATAATAACACAATTAATCCATTATCTTAGCATGATGCTCAGGAAACTGTTATAAATAACTGTATAACACATGTTACAGTAATGTATCATGTATGTTATAATAACACACATGTGTATGTTATAATAACACACATATGAAGTTACACTGTTGTACATTATGATACACCAACACTGTTACAATAACATTATTAATTCACAATAACTAAAAACCTAACCATCAAAACAATGACTAAAAACCTCATCAATCCACTGAAACCTCCATCAATGGAGGACGAACTCGACCTTGACTCATTACTCCGCCGACACAACGCCGATGTTAGCTCCACCACTTCTTCCTCTCCTTCCTCTGATAAGGTGGATGATCGCCGCCGTGTGGACGACCTTCTCAACAAATCTGATCAAGATAGTGACGACAACGAGAACGACATCGTTTCGGTACGCACTGATTCACAAACCTTAATTTGATCAAGTGAAGTATAATTTGATTCAGCGGTTTTAATCGGAAATCGACGGCGGTCTCGGCGGTGTTGCGATGACTTTTCCGGTGAACGATAGTGGCGCGTCGCCGAAACTTCCTCGAAGACTTCGGCGTCGACTTTCTGAGTGTCGGACTCCGATCACTGTTGAGGAAATTGAGGCTAAGCTTAAGGAAGCAGATATTCGTCGTCAGGTTTACTATTAATTTCTCTTTTTTTCTGTGATTATTTCATCGTTTTGTTTGGTGAACAAGTTTTAATTTTTTTGTTTGCTGTTTGGTGGATTAATTACGATTTTGATCGCACTTTTCCGGAATTGATTACTTACGATTTTGATCGCAGTTATGAGAAAGAAGAGAGATTAAATCTCAGCCATAGGATTAAGATAATCGGATGGCTAGGAATGGTAGGACGGATTCACCCTAATACCCTAGACTCAATAGATCCTAACTCTATATATATATATATATATATATATATATATATATATATATATATATATATATATATATATATATATATATATATATATATATTCGGGATCATATGAGAACCATCAAGATAATGAGAACTGTAAGAACCACTTTACAACCCTTAGATATAGCTGAAATTTGATGATTGAGATTATTTCCGTAAATTCAAAGCCATGAGACACCCCGAAACCCATTAAACTCCCTCCCTTTCACAGTTCATTTTTCTCTCTTCCATCATCCTCTCCAATCATACTCTCGATGATATCACACCCGGATCATCTTCTCCAATCCTATCACTCTCTGATCATCATGATTTCGACTCTTCTCAAACCGCTTCACATATTAGGGTTGAATTCATCGATCACCACCATTTTCGCTCCTTCAACGGAACATTTCTGCGGATTCAGGTAATGGCGATTGTACTCCATAATTCCCCTAATTTGTTCTCGTTGATTTCACCTGTAATATCTTTTATTTTGAGTAGATTACAATTTAGGTAATTTCTCTATTTCTCTTTTATTCCCCAATTTTACGATTTCAATGATTCAAATTAGTTTGATTAGGGTTGCATTTCTGATATCAATCAAATAAGTGTATCCACGCTGAGATTGTCTGCGTGTTTTTCTAAGCTATTGTGCTTTCATTACCGTCTGATGTGAATTAAGTGTGTATTTAACTTGATTGAAATCACTGGGTATGGCTGCGAAGATCATTTGATACCTCTCAACACTTTAACCAAAAGAAATTAAAGGTATGTTTACATTGCTCTGGTCTTATTATCTATTCCTTCCATAATGTCATTGAGTTGTTCTTTTTCGTTTCGCTGAATGTCAACATCAGTAAGGCCTAGTTTGGTTACCGGTAAATATGTCCTGGAACATGGTTTTTCTTAGTTTCCCTGGGATTTTAGGAAAATGAGTAAAACACGAATGGGAGTACAATTTCCTGATGAGTGAAACTCATTTTTGCTTTGCAATAAAGAATGCAAATTTTCTTGATGTAAATTGTTGAATGAAATGCTAATTAAACTGTTTGTATGAGAGTAGCCTAATGACGACTTTTTGTGATTTTTGTGGGTTATTCAATATGGGAAAGGTTTTTAGTCAAATGGATTGGTCTTAAAATTATGCTCCATATTAATACAATTGAGAGTGGTGGTCGTCGGAACAACAAAGATGGCAACTTTGGCGATCGTGACTACAGGAGCTTTGATAATGCGGATTTTTCCAACTCTTACACTGACAATTACTCAAGCACTTACAGTGACCATTACTCGAGCGCTCACACTGAAGATTACTCCACTAATGAATTCTCGAAACCTGCATATACTGAAGATTACAGGAGCACTTATGTTGATGAAGGTAGAAAGGCTGAATCATATGGTATTGGTTACGACGCTAATCATGTGCAGCTTTCGAATGCCCATTCTTAGTAACACCGTGCGTTACAATTGCCAACTTCTTTGTATGGATAGAAAAATAAGTATAAAATTATAGAAAGCTTCGATGGTTCACCACTTGGAAGAATAAGTATGAAATACTGCAGTTTTAGCTACCTCCTGATGTTGCCCAGGCCATATCCCAAACCACTGTCCCTTTTGGTTATGGATAAATGGAGTTCTCGGATACGTATGTCTCATATTACTTTCATACTCTGATTACAAATATTTCTTAAGCCAACCCTACAACTGTAATGTATAGATTATATATTTTTTTATAGAGGTCGAGTATATAAAATTTATGTCTACCCTACATCTATTCAATCAATTGGTAATGGACTGATGACATCCTTTTTGTTCTGTTTCGTTTACGACCATGGCATTGCCATTTATCAGTAATATATTCCTCTGTTGTAAATGGTTGTCTCTAGATGGTTTTTCCTTCTCTTGGCGCTGTATAAATATTTGCAAAGTTGATTTCTGCCACAATGGTTGCAGCTGAAGTTTGTGAAGAACTCTTCATTCCGAATCCTCTACGTGCCGAGCTCACATTAACCGGCGTTGAAGTTTTATGTGCATGGAATAAGGTTCTATATGCATGAAATAAGGTTCTATGTGCATTAAAAAGTTTTTCAGTTGAAATGCTTGCTTATATTATGATACTAATTACTATTGATAAAGGACATTAGTTTTAATTCAGTGTGCTTGAGATAAGGTTTTATGTGCATGAATTACAGTTCAGTGTGCATGAAATAAAGTTCTATGTGCATGAAATAAGTGTTAAATTGGCATGAAACAAGGTTTTATGTGCATGAAACAAAATTTTATGTGCATGAAATAAGGTTATATATGCATGAAATAAGGTTCTGTGTGCATGAAAAAGTTTTTCAGCTGCATTAGTTGGTTATATTATGATACTAATTATTGTTGATAAAGGAAGTTAATTTTAATTCAATGTGCATGAGATAAGGTTCTATGTGCATGAATTAAAGTTCAATGTGTATGAAATAAGGTTCTATGTGCATGAAATAAAGGAAAGGACTATGAAGGAGTCAATGTATTTACCACCCCTTCAAGGCATTTTAGTGTATTTATTACATATCTTACCAATATGTGAGAGACATTTCAGTGTACTTATGTCAGCTATTTAGGCAGCCATAATCGTATCATAGGCCCGTTATTTCTTACTCGTATTTGTTCAGCGTATATTAAAGGCTATTAGCTCAATGGTAGAGCGATGTGCACATTTTGCACAAAGGTATGAGTTCAAATCTCATATAGCCTGCTAAATAAAAATCTCATGATTGCAATTTGTCGAGATGTAAGCAGTATAGTACAACTAAATTAAATAGGCCATAAGCATACCATGGCAATGACGATCATGATATAATTAGACTCACACGTGCAACAATAACGCCAAGGAGGCAGTGTAATAGCTTTGTTTGATAAGATTTTCAAAGAGTAGCTTATGTTATTATGCATAAAAACTATGACCATATATTTTGGTCTTTGGCGACCTCAATGTAAAAGAAACATTCTTACTTACTAGCCAATGTGGGAGTTGAACCCACAACTGTACATTGCACAATGCTCTGCCATTTGAGCTAATTGGCTTACGAAATAAGTAAAATATAAGTAGTTGTAATGTAAAAACAATAATGATGATATCAAAGATAGTACAAATTGATATGTTAATGTTTCATTAAATAATTATTAATGAACATATGTAAGAAAGACTGAAAGATAATGCAACTATATAAAGGGTTCTTCAATTTCCACTAAGTAAATCTAACTTATTTTCAGGTTCTGTTGAGCTCATGGGAGATAATAGTGAACCAATAAACTTGCCTTTTTTCGATGGGGAAAGCATAATATCTGCTATAGATAAGTTTGCATGTACCATAAGTTTGAAAGAAATCAAAGTACTCTTCCAGGGCTTATATAAACTGCTATCTCCTTGAGTCATTTATAGGCTATAACCTCCAAAAAATACTAAAGGCAGAAGCATGAGATGAACACTAAATATCGATCAAACTTACATTGTAAGGATCGAGTTTACAATCTTGAAAACTAACACTACCAAATAATCAAATTCATCTGCTTTCACCTTCCTTCATCTACAAATGTACGCGCTAGTGTCTGCCTTAGCAGCTTGGTCCGACAAAATAAAATTAGCAGTATATATACCATTCCGCTACTATTTTTTGCAGATGTACAGATAAGTTTGTAGATGAAAATAAGCTTGGAACATGAGGCTTCGGTTCTGAGTAATATATCTTTTACTCCTTCCCATTTAAATTGTTCTTTTGGTGGTCAAATGATGTTGGCAATCGACATTAACGATTATTTTCTCATAGTATACAATATTTAAAAACTTTTCGAAAAAAAATGTAGTTATGATGAATCAAACACGGCACTAAATTATATCTCTACATATATTAGGAGAAATTAATTGTCAAAGACACTACTACAAGAATAGCATATAGAGGCGCTCACCTCCCGACGCTTATTAAAAAACTTCTAAAATATGTTTAATTATGGCAAAGTAAGAAGCGCTATGTTAAAGCGCCTCGCAAAAATACTAGGGTAAAATCGCAAAAAAAAGCACTGCGCGCCTAAGTTTCCTCGTTGGTAAAACACTAAAAATCTAAAACCCTTGAAAATATAAAAACCTCTCCCTATTCCTTTTAACAACACGACGAACACCTCCCTACTCCTTTGAACGGCGACGACGGACGACGAACGACGAAGGGTAAGAAGCTGAAATTGAAGACTAAGCAAAGGGAACGACAAAGAAGAAGGTCCAATTACATATTCAGGTATTAAAATTTGAAGATTTATCATTCCGATTATTGACTGTTTTCGTTTTTTGCCGTTATTTTTAATCAAATTTTTCTGTTTTGGGTTGATTATTTGGGATCAAAGTGTGGTTGTGAACTACTAGTAACATGCAATCGACAATCGATTTTAATGGTAGCAATCATCCCCTTTCCTGCGCTGATTTTGTATTGCAATCACAATAATCTGCAGTTCTTGGTTTTCATATAAAACTCATGATGCTACTTTTTTTTTTACTGCAATTAGAACCAATTTGAATGTAATATAATATGACTTACTTTGCAAAATTGTTGAAACATCACGAGCCATAATTTGAATGTAATATAAGATGGTACTGCATATTTGCTTATGTCGATTGAAGCACTGTATAGATAGGATACTGCCAAGGAGAAGATAATTCTAACAAATTGCATATTGCACATGAAAAGAGGAAAAAGCAAGGGTGTCTGCGTAATCTTTGTGACATCTGTTTCGTTCGCTGTTCTTGCCTAAGGTGCAGTTTGCTTTTTGAAGTCTCCACGCCCTAGCCTTTGTCTTGTCTGGGTACGCCTGCTCTGATGATCTCTTTGTGCGCGCCCCCTTTAATTTTTGTTGTAAGGTATAGGAGTCTAGGAAGAGAAAGAAGTGTGATGGAGCACCGCAATGCTTATCAAAGAGAGTTTCCTTCAAGGTAGAGTTTTCTACTGTCTTATAATGAGCTTAAACGGGAAGGCCTTATATGAAGGGAAAACTTAACAAGTCCTTTTACTTTACGATCTCAGATCTGAAATGTCTTAAGGAGGACTCTTCATAGTAATGCTCTATCTTAGGCTTTATTTTTGTGGACTTGAGCCCTTCCTTTCTATCTTTCCTTGTGACTGTTAGACCTACCTTTCTCCATACACGAGCTATAATTATTGATAGATGCGCACTGAAATGCTAAGAAAGGCGCTTGCTTTGGTTAGGGTTGGATACTTACCTGACTGACTTCTCGAAGGAACTTGTAGTTAAAGAACCAGACTGGTTGCTCTTTCTTCAAAGAGAGGGTCAATAAATATGAAAATGGCTTTGTACATTCTTTTCTCGTATTCTATCCTCTGTCCCTTGCCCGACTTATTAGATAAGAATGAGACAGTTAGCGCCTTAGGGTCAATAAATATGAAAATGGCTTTGTACATTCTTCTAGTAGTGAAACACATAGCATTCGAAATAAAAAAAGGATAACCACCGAAGTGATATGTCCAATTCTATAATGGTCTTTCATTTCTTTTATTACTATTAGAATTGTGTCTGGTGTACCACTATTCCTAATACTATTACTTTCTTGTTTTGAGTTGTTAACCATCAAAGTGGTATGTCATACACTCATGTACGCTAGATGATTAGATGAATATTTGATAGTTTATTCATGTATGTTGTCTCATATGTATGTTTGATCTTCTTTACCTTATGTTTATTTGGTGAATATCTTTGTTTTACACAAGATGTCCAGTTATTATATATTTGGTTTATATACACTGTCTGTCATTTCTATGCTTCAGTTCACTCCTCTTCACACATTTATATTTATATTATCAATGTTTTATGGGACTGACATATACTCTACTAAAAGCCCAATAAGATATGGTAATGTGTCACTTACCAAAATTTCTACTACTTTTGTTTATCCTTTAAAGTTACTGCAGCTTAATAGTTCTTTTGAGTTTCATATCTGCGATTTACTCAGTTTAATCTTCAGGGTAAGATCTTCATCTTCATGATTAAGCAATTTTACCCTTTTTTGGTTTGATGCATATTTTTTTATTACTGTGGGAATAAACTACTTGCTACAGAAAAAGGGTATTTCGTGATTCAAGTGTTGTAAAGTTTCACTTTTAGTTCTCCATTGAAGATCATTAAAAAGCTTTCTGCTTTTCTAAAATTACTTATGATGGTAAACTGGTAGTTGACTTAAGGCTCCTGAAGTTCACAAATTCTTGTTTGAGATGAGTATATCCGTCTCAAACAAAAAAACGGTAATACCCATACCATATAAAGAGCTTTTCCCTACTATCATTAAGCGGTAGTATTTGGATCCGTTTTAATGGTAAAACAGATATGTCCGTCCTAAGTAAGACTAGCTGCCTGAAGTTAGAGTAATGCTGTTTGGAATCAGCCTTTAATCTCTCCTCTATCTGTAGAACACAATTAAAAGGTATCAATTGAGATGTGTAGAACAGATGCTGCAGTGTGCACATGTTACGGTCCCATAGTAGCCATATTCTACCTTGTTTTTGTCACAACAAGTCATTATTATTATTATTATTATTATTATTATTATTATTAATATACATTGATTTTGTCTATATGGCATATGCAGAAAAGGTTTCTCTATCCGAAGGTACTCGAGAAATGGATATTGAAGTCAATAGGCCATAAATGGAGAGATTTCAAGTGCCTTTTAAAAGGAAAGCATTATTCAGATGATGCAAACATAACAGAGTTGCAGAATAACGTTCCACCGGATGTGGTAAACGATCAATGGATAAGTATTGTTAACTTTTGGAGATCAGATGAAGGACGGGTACGTTTTTAGGTCCTATTTATTCATTATCTATGTTTTATGGGTACAAGTTATAACTTTCTGTTGGGATCCTTTGTTTTGGATTGGACGGGGTTGCCCTTACTTAATAAACGTTATAGGCAGACAGAAAAATGTCTAACTGATTAGCCCATGGAGAAGCTGATAGTTTGGTGTATTTGTAGCATCTAACTGATGTTGTCCCTATATATAACTGCAGCACCAGATTGTCCAAATAAGGATCATGTCCATTACTCTGTTTAATCAAATCTGAAAGATTAGACTGGATTTCAGATAGCACCATACAAACTAATTCACTCCCTTGTAGCCTGGACAAAGCGTCTGGCCACATTCTCCTTTCCAGACCTATACTCAATCTCATAATTGAAACCCATAAGTTTGGATAACCAAAACTGCTGGAATGGAGTAGATATTTTCTGTTGCAACAGCCACTTCAATGATTTTTGGTCTGTTTTAATCAAAAATTTCTGCCCAGTGAGGTGTTGTTCCCATTTCTGAACTGCAAACACTAAGAGTATGTTTTATGATATGACAGAAAAGAAGTGCAAATAGTAAGCTCTAACATAAGAAGGCAAAGACAAGGCCAATTCATACCACTGGCACTAAGAGTCACGCACGCATCTATGAGGACTTGGTAAACGCCTATTCTCGTTTAATTAGTTAACAAAAAATTGTATTTTGTTTCTTCTACTTTTATTTTGTTTGACATTTTTATATTTTGTTTCTTCTACTTGTTATTTATGATTTATCTAGAAAAAGTCACTACAAAGATCTCCAACAAGGACCGAAGTATATCTAGAATGTCATCAACATAAGAACGAAGCCAATGTTACGGTATTTGTCTAAAACTTTTCTTTATTTTATTTTTTTTAGGTGAAAGGTAAAACTTTCCATTAAGATGAAACAAACTATTACATACTCCATTTACATACTTCAAACAAATGCCTCTTACATTCATTAAGGAAATGAGTACATCCCACTCATTTCCTTCTTTGCTCAGATTACATTAATCTCTCAATCCACTTCCTGTCTCTATCCTTCTGTATCTGATTCGTCAGCTAAAGGACCAAATAGAAACAATGGATAATCGTATCAAAAGACAAGGAAACACTATTACCAAGGTAAAAAGGAAGTTGATGAATACTGTGGGTTTTACATTAAGTGATTTTGACTCGAGTGAATCTAGCTCAGATGAGTCTAGCCCAGAATCTGATCATGATAAGTAATAGTAAGGTAATATTTTTTTTAATCTCTTGATGTTCTCATCTTCACTTTTTGTTATGTCTCTTCTCTCCTTTTGAATTTATTAGTATTTTGTCGCTTCTTTTGTCAATAATGGTAATATTTTAGCTTATAATCTGATCATGATAATTGTTTTCACTTGAATTTTCAGTAATCTTATGTTCAAGCTCAAACTTCATCGCAAGGATTGCTTAACCGGCACCGAAGATATGAATTTCTACGATGCCGCAAATAGTCACTTGCTACCGTTGGTTGCGAATAATAGAGAGCTAAATTTGTTTCGGATAGTTGGATATTATTTTGAAGTATTTTTTATTTGAGATACATTTATTCTTATGGGGTTCGGACATGTATTTGACATTAAAGTTGTTTAATGCTAAAATGTTTTTCTAGAAAAATTGTGTAATTCCGATTGTGGCAAGAAATATGTTTGTTCGAAAGTAATATAGTAGGAAACACAGGTGTAATAAATAATATTGTCGATTGTATGGTAATACAAAAGCGACGCAAAAAAGCTTGTCGATTGTAATACAAAAGCGCCGCAAAAAAGCGCCTGAACATAAGCATAGCGGTGCGTAATACATGATAGTGGCAGTATCATATGAGGCGCATTGAAAGCGTCGGATGTTCTCTAGCGGCGCAAAAAAGCGCATCAACATAAGCATAGCGGTGCATAATACATGATAGTTGTAGTGTTATATGAGGCGCTTTGAAAGCGTCGGATGTTCTCTAGCGGCGCGTACAAAGAACTGCTATAGCGCAGAAATAGCGCGTCAATTTTCGCGGCGCTATATTCTAGCTTTACCGACGCAATAAAATAGCGTCGCATTAGGGGGTAGCGGCATAGGCAAATGCGGCGCATATTAAAGCGTCGGTATAACTACTGCCGACGCTTTTTAGCGTTGCAATATGGGTTTGAAAAGCGTCGCAATAACCTGTTTCCGTAGTAGTGAGATCAAATCAAACGTATAATAGCAATAAAATTGCACTTGAACTATGGCCAAGTTTACACTTCGTCGTTTCATATACCCCATATATTACACAATGTGAGATTAAGTAACAAAGAACAAAATAAAAATAGCCAACTTTCGATGAAGCATGACAAATATAACTCAATACATGTAAGTTGTGACGCAAAATCACAAATCTTTTCATAGTGATCATTTTAATAAATAACTCAATATTAAGTCATTAGACATATAATAGCAATTAAATTGTAGCTCAACTTTGTTTCATATACTCCTTTATTAAATATACAGTAGAGCACTGTTAAAATGCATCTCCGAAAAGGTTTAGCAAATGAGTTTTCATTATTTGGTCATTTGGAGTATTAATGCTGCAATTACAAGAGAAATTGGGGAGATTTTTTGACAACTTTTGGGAGGTTTTAAGTGAATTTACCTTCTAATTATCACTCGTCCCTGTTTGGTTTATCATATCAAAGGTTTTTGTTTTCCCCAATTGTACTTCGATTCCTACTCAAGATCAACTGATGAAGGAGCCGAAAAAAACCTTATTTAATTTAACCAGTTTTAAGTTCAGGATTCAATATACTGGTAACAAATGAGATGATTCCATAAAACACTAAAATGATTCAGTCATAACACCAAAAATCATCAAGAATAAGTGACAATAACGAACTATCATCATCTAAATTAATATAAACCCTAATTATCATCAATGAAAAAGAAATACAGATTAAATTGATGAATATAAACAATAATTTCGACTAACTTAATTGATGAATTGAAAATTTCAAAAGACATAAAAATATAAACCCTAATTTCACAAAAATAAAAATCAATTTCAAGTATTTACCTTATTGAATCCACAAGGTCCATTGATGAGCAAAGCATAACGAGATTGAATTGACAAAGTCTAGAATGCGATTGACATGGGAAAAATAGGCGTCCGTGCGATTGATGCTCAAACAAACAGAAATAATTGTGTTGTAAGCTTCGAAGAGGAAAACAAAGACTCAGGATAAAATATGTAAAGTGACGGAGCGTTAGATGGTATGAGGTGTGGGTAGTTAGCTAAGTTAATCTCATTAATGTTTATTACGAGTGGTTCTCATAGTTCTCATTATAAGGGTGCGTGGTTCTCATCGGATCTCGACCCTATATATATATATATATATATATATATATATATATATATATATATATATATATATATAAAACAGGGATGAAAAATAGTTAATGTGACACTATAATATTTCAACATTTACATAATAAAGACCTCTCATTCATTTTGACAATATTAATTCCAATTTGACCAATAAAAGTAAACAAATTAATTGCATATAGGCCAACTAATTACACATCAGATTTGAAAATCCCAAAACTAAATATTTAGTACGTTGAATAATTAAGTAAGTTGCGAATACTCAGTTACCAATGATTACCTTTTGGTTCTCAAGGTTGCTCTAGAGTTTCAATGGTAATTCTCCTCTTTTTCATAATCATAATTTGGTTCCAATTGAGTTATTGGAGTCGGGTTATTTACTTATGGGTTGGATTATTGAGTTCAATATTTTTACAAGCTTAGGACATTAGGCTAATAGAGTAATAGTTAGCTTATCTTCATAACATTCAGCTCAATTCTGCATTGTTCACCATAGAATCTGACACCCTATGGAACAAGTCCTTGTTGAATTTGGAGGTACAATGCAGTTGAAGCAATTGTATGAGGGAAAGAAGAGCCAAAGAACCCTTGATATCTCAATTTACAGTGACAAAGTTCCAGTGTATGGAAGCGGGCAATATTTAGTAAGTACATAACACCCACCGAAATACCCACAGCACCCGTTAACACGACCTTGAGTTTCACAGTTCGATCGAGAGCTTGTGTCTTGGGTTGTTTGGTTAAGTCCAAATTCTACAAGGCAGTTGAGTGTATTGTTAGTTTGTTTACATCCTAAGAAGATCAATTCTGCTATTTCTCTCAACAACAAATGCACTTATCAATAATCAACCATATATCCAAATTGGCCGTACTATGTGTGCAACTAAAAGATTTAAAGGTAAAATAATAAAATCGTTTTATGATGTGCATATATTAATTTTAAAAATTGAGTTTAAATATCATCTTTAATAATCAATTAGGAATCTCTTTGCCACTCTTTTGTTGGCAAACAACTTAGTCAAGTTAGAATTAGTGTGGGTAGGGGTGTAACCGAGCCGATTTGAGTTCGAGCATGGGTGGGCTTGGAATCGGCTCAGAATCTTGAGCTTGAGCTCGGAATCGGCTCGGAATTATCCGAGCTTAAAAAATCAAAGCTCTGAATCAGCTCAGATTAGGCTCGAGCTCTATTCGAGCTCGGTTAAATAATTTTTTTCTTTACTTTCTTGAACTTGTAACTCAAAATAAAAATAAATATATTTTAATATAAATGCAAATATAAAATATTTATCGGTATATAAGAAACATATGATTATAAATGTTAAAATGACATTTTATTAGGAACAAAAAAAATGACAAAATGACAAAATAACTAAAAATAATAGATAAAACGAGCCTAACCGAACTTCCGATTTCGAGCTTTACTAAGCTCGGAATCAGCTCGGATTTGGTCCACCCCGACTCAAAATCGGCTCGGAATTAGATTTGACCGATTTCGAGCCGAGCTTTGACCGAGCTGATTCCGAGGGCTCTACGAGCCGGCTCAGATCATTTACAGCCCTAAGTGTGGGAGGAAACTTAGCACGTATTGCTTTAAAATTAAAATTTGTTTAGAATAATACGAATATAAATAGACATTATTATTTTCATTGTTAAAAATTAAACACTAATGCGGATGTAATTTAATTTGTTGTTCCTATTTTAATATAAATAGACATTATTATCATCCTCTCAACTGGTTTCTTCGGTTTACTTCTATTTCTCTGCTCGCAGGATGCCGCGCACACAATTTTTCGAGATTTCATTTTCTAACTCTATCACCTGTGTGTCATCGTGCTTCCGTGTCCGCGCACCAACATCCTTTGTGGCTCATGCCTTTGCGCTTTACAGAGTTTTCTCCACTTTAAGCCATGGCCCTTCTCAGTCCTGCATTTTCGTTACACCCTCTAGAAAACTATTTTCAGTTCTGGCAAATCATACGCCAGTACCAATGCTTGTACGTAATTCTGTTACTTATATGCGTTCTCTTTTATGTTCGTAGCGTCACTGGTCTGTAAGCCTTTCCACAGGCTGATTTGTATTTCTGTTGCAGTACTTTGTATTTGTTTTCCTTTTCTCTAATATTAATGAGTTTAAGTTTGTCGAAAAAAAAGGAACGTAATTCTTATATATGTAGTTGTTTGATCAAGCTTTAAAAGTATATTTGTAATTAGTATCTTGGTCAAACACTGCAAATTAGTAAATTTTAAAGCTTCTCTTAAAAAGTCAAATCTTGATTATTTACCTTCAAAAGTAGAAGTACATATTTACTACATCTTCTCACATAAAAGCCAAAAAAACAAAAAAGAAAATTGGATGAAAGTAGTAAGCTAAGGTCAAACATATAAATTTTATAAACGGGGAAGTGGTAAATGACCCCTTAAATTTGTTATAATGTGAGATTACCCCCTTAATTTTACTTTGGAGTAAATTACCCTTAATTTTATTATAAAGTGAAATTAAACACCTTCTATTTTTGCGATCAAAATCTCACCGGATTTTTCAATTTCTCACCAATTTCTCATCAAATTGTATATGTTACATGAATAAGAATAAATATACTTACAATATATACGTATATTACTTTTATACAAAAATTGATATATTTATCTCTTTCATCTACCATAATTTCCGTCTCTTTGAGAAACTTCATCTCTCTAGTTCTTGCATTAATATTTGTTGCTATCATGTTTGTAACCTTCCCCGTCTTTAATTTCTTTGAATCTAATGCATATGTATTTCAATTTTTGTATATAACTACTAATTAGGTTTTAAAAACCGGTTAACTACAAAACAAAAGAGATTAGATTTTCTTTTGAAAGTAAGATAGTTGTACATAGAACTTGTTAACATGTAATAAAATAAGACGGTATAAATATGTATATACATGTATAAAATATTAAAGTATAATGTAAAGTGAATTTTATACATATTATATACATTGATACGAGATATTGGTGAGAAATTGAAAAATCCGGTGAGATTTTGACCGGAAAAATAGAAGGTGCTTAATTTCACTTTATAGCAAAGTTAAGGGGTAATTTATTCCAAAACAAAGGTAAAGGGTTAATCTCACGTTATAGCAAACTTAAGGAGGTCATGTACCACTTTCCCAATTTTATAAAAGAACATTTTTACAAAAGTATGGTCAAATAACCAATTTTTTCCCAAGTAACTTGTGAATAAACCTTTTTAAGAAGAAAAGCTATTTAACACCATTGGCGTATCTAAAGGGGGTGCGGTGGATGCACCTGCATCCCCCCTTTTTTAAGTTATGTAAATTTTAGTTTCATAAAGTATTAAAAAATCTTTAGTGTTGTAGTGGTTTGTTGGTTACCTTTTAGTCAAGTAGTCACAGGTTCGACTCCCATGACAATCAATATTTTGCACTTTTATCTCATTAGCCATAAATGTCTCTCTTTAATGCTATTTAATTAATTAATGTATAGTTCAATTTCTTCCAATTTTATGTTATATTATAGCTTGATCAATTTTTACATAAAATTATGGTTGTTAAAAGAATTTATACTTAATGTTGTAGTTTGATGTCATGATTTTTAAATACCCTTTGATTTATTAGAGTTATGTTACAATATTGTCTTTATTATTCAGATACTTTTTTTAGGGAAATCTTTAAGAAAAGTGTAATATTATTGGGTTGTATCTTTATTTATTATACTTACAGCCTGTGATTTTTCATAGTAAATAACAACTATTTTGATATACTCACGAATTTATGTTTTACTTATATCTACTCGAAATTTTATGGACTAAGTTTTATTTTAATTAAGTGTTTTACTTTAACCTCACAATTTTTTTCGTGTTTAAATTTTAGTCATCGTCGCCGGAATCATCGTTGAATTTTCGCATCCCCTGCGTTAAAATCCTAGATACGCCACTGTTTAACACAAGGCCAAAGTGCCAAAGATCGCTATGTTTGAGTAATTAGTTTGAGGAGGTGTGACAATCACGGAATAGCAGCCCATGGAGATCCACGAGACTAACGTACTCATTTGGCTACAAAATCACTTGCCCTAAATGTGTATTACCTTGAGCACCTCCAGTCCACCTATATGCTTCATTGGGCTTTTACCAAACCAACTAACTTAAACATTGCAATTGTTAATCAAGGTCGACACATTACTTCGAATCAGGATAATTTAATGAACTTTTCAAATTACCTTTCTCACCCCGAACATTTCAATTCAACCGTTGATAAACCATTTAATAGACAAACTTAAACTAACAACTAATATTAGATAACAAACAATTGACAAACCTTGAATTTGATCCATGAATCGAAAAACATTAAACTAATCAATGGAAAACAAATCATTTTTTCTAAAATCAAAATGAAAAATACTTAGTGAAACAATGTTTAACTTATGGACATAAAACGAATCAATTTTTTAAATATAAAAACGCCAAATTAATAATCGTAACAATATAACTATTCTTCAATTGGTATTAGAGTCTCGTACTCTTGATTGCCTTACCGCATAGAGACTGATCCATCTATTGATCTTTTATTTTCTTTTTTCGTGTGAATTTTGGATTCTGAAGAGTCACAACGAGTTTAACACCTAAGAGGGGGAGAGGGTGAATTAGGTGACCTTTTAAAAATTCTGATTTAAACTTGATTGTATGAGAGTCAAGCAACGAAAGATAGAGTCTGAGCAACAGTATAGGCAACAGTTGCACAGACCTGCTGGTTATCGTAAGTAGCAAAGATACGAAAGATTGATAAGAGATTAAGCAAGAATATAAACAGGCGATATAAAAAATTGGTTTAGCTACTACTCCGGAGCCTACGTCCAACCGTTATCTTATTAAAAGTTTAGAAGTTACTCCGCTTAACTAGAACTATTACAATAAGACAACTCGCCAACCTACTCCGGTTGCAATGCTTCGAGCTACTCCGCTCAAAGACTTGACTCAAACTTAGAGCTACTCCGCTCTAAGAGTTTTTGAAGTTCTACCTTTGGTTTACAAGATCATGTCTCAAGGGTTCTCTTTTAAGAACATGGAGACTTCATTTAAGATCTAAACACAAGGTCCTTGAACATACTCATTAGGCATTAAGAGTGCTACTAGTGCTTAGGAGATAATGTCTTTGTTAAAACCTTTTTGAAGACTTTTAAAGACTTAAAACATTTGCAAAGATACTTTGAAGAATGAAGCACAAATCAGTTTTGCAAAGTTTGTAATGAATGCACTAAAAAGTCTTGGCAATAAATGAACCCAAGGGTCGATATATATAGCCGAAATACAAAGGCCTTGAAACCCTAAAACATGTGTTTTGTTCACCTTTACAACTATGTGATTGTCTTTACTTGGTGGGTAAAAGGGTGAGTCAATATTGTCAAAGAGGGGAAAAGGACTGGTCTGATTACACAATGCTCTATGTTGCACTCATTTAGCTAAGGAAGCATTCAACTTTCCCTCATGGAGAAACTCACTTAGCTAAATGAGGAAATAAAGCAAGATTTTACTTTCACAAAGACCAAGTCTCCTTTGAATAAGATTTTCAACTTGATTTTCTGAACTTTGATTCAAATAATAATTTATTTAAACACAAGCTGATATTTTGAAAACAATTTCAAACATTTGAAATCCTCTTTGAAAATTATCTCCGTAACTAGCACTAGACACAGGTCATGCAACAGTCTGAGAACTGTTTCATGACTTTTGCACTTTTAATGACTTAGATGAGTATGATCAATTACCTTGCTTACAACACTCTTTCTAGACTCGACTTAGATTGCTTCTCTTGCATCTTGGGACTTCTTCTTGATTTGTCTTTGATCATTCACAAGCTTGATATCATTTGCTATTAATCACAACACTTAGAAAAAGACATTAGAAGTGATTAGGAGTAACTTGGCATCATCAACATCAAGTGTTCTAACAGATTCAAAACATCTCAAATGTTCCATCTTTGATGAGAAGAACTATGACTTTGGAAGAACATGATGACACACTATTAAGGGAAATGATTGGGAGTACCAGAGGATTATTCAGAATGGACCAAAGAAGATTTTGGTCGCTTCATCTGAAGGCACGACCTATGAAAAGAAAGAAGACGATTATATTGAGGCTGATTATAAAATTGCTGAGAAAAATTCTAAAGTTACTCCAAAATGGTATGACTACTACTGAATTCGATAGATTCTGCTCATGTATTTCAGCCAAAGAAATATGGGATGGCCTTGAGTTAGGCTATGCAGGTACCTCAATTATTAAGAAACATCATATAGACCTACTGATTCAACGATATGAAATTTTTACTGTGCAAAAGAATGAACCAATTGATAGTATGTGTGCATGATTTTCTGGAATCATCAATGAGCTACGGAATTTAGCCCGGAAATTCGAGTCCGAGGATATCGTTAGGAAAATTCTAAGGAGTCTTACTAAGAAATGGCAACCCACGATCACAGCCATCGAAGAAGCCAGAGATCTTACTCTTCTTACATATCAAGAGCTTATAGGCTCTCTCATGGCACATGAGATCGTGTTAATAAAGATGATGATGAACCTACTAAGGGAAAGAGTATGGCTCTACAAGCTTCGACCAGTGAGGGTGAGCCAAAGTTAGAGGATAAAACTGTCTTGTTTGCTAGACGGTTCAAGAAGGCAGTTTTCAAGGGTAAGTATACCAAACCCAACAACTAAAAATTCAAAAAAAGGGAAGCGGGTCAAAACTCTCCTTTTCAATAGAGGATGTTTTAAGTGTGGAAAAATGGTACCTATGATCAAAGACTGTCCTACATGAGACAAAATAAAGGACAAGTCTAAAAGAGAGAAAACTAAGAACGAATTCAAGCAAATTATGATGGCTCATGTTGGGGAAAACTTGATACTGGAGATGATGATGACTCAGAAGAAGAGGATGTTGCTAACTTGTGCTTGAGCAACATTAGTATTGACGTCGATGATGAAGAATGCAAAAGATCCGAATTCTGCCTTCTAAGAGAATCGACTTAGAATAAGAAGACGAAGAGGTTATAGCGAAAGAAATAATCATTAGTACCTTGATAATGGATGCTCAAGACACATGACTGGAGACAAAAAAACTTGTTTCTTTCGCTCAAACCCTTTTATGTAGAAAAGGTACATGTGGACTTTGGAGACAACAAGAAGGGAAGGTCGTTGGAGTTGGCAAAATTGGAATATCCTCATCCCACGGTAGCGACGTATATTTGGTAAGTGGCTTAAAGTATAATCTAATTAGGTATATCTCAATTATGCGACAAAGGTAATAATGTTGTTTATCACTCTGATGATATATGTCGTATTATAATTGAGGGAACTAGTAATTTTATACTTAAGGCCATGGAAAGAAAAACGTTTATATAGTTGATTTGAATTTTGTGCCTACTAATTATTTCTCATTTATAAAAGCAACTCTATATGGTCCATGTAACACCCCTCCCTTTTGTAGGGTGTTAAGATTGTTGAGTTGTGTCTCAACTCGGCCGACTTCGGTCAACTCGGCCGAGTTAGTCAAACTCGGCCGAGTTGGTGTTACTCAACCGAGTGAGGTCTATTTGGTCGAGTTGTTGTAACTCGACCGAGTAAGTGCAACTTGGCTAAGTTGGTCCAATTCGGTCGAGTTGTTGACTCGTCAGTGTCGTGGTTAAATATATAAATTAAACCGAAGGTTAAAATCACTTTTACCCAAAATCAGAACGCAGTAAACCTAATTTCCTCTCATCCATTCTCTCCCAAAAACTTCTAAGAGATCTTTAGCAAGAGTTTAGTGCGCCAATCATCTAGCCTAGTATCGTGCCAATCAAGTAAGTCTCTTTCTTATCGTAAGTATATCGTTTAGATATTAGTTATATCATCAATAGTAATTCTCATATATGTTCTTAGGAGGAGACTTCATAGAAGAGTATTGGTAGGAAAAGCTTAGATTTGTTTTTCCTAATTGATTGCCTTGAGGTAGGGTTCCCTACTCAGGTTTGATAAATTATGATTGTGGCGATCTTGTTGTTGTTAATTTTAAATCACTAGCTGTTGTTGATTGATATGGGAACATATGTGTGATCGTGAGGGAAACGACTCTCACTCCTACGATCGCCTTTCGTGGTTCCCGTCACGAAAGGGATGCGCACATTAAGGATCTGGGTACCCCTTGCCGCGAGCAAGTAGGGGATTTGATGTGGGACTTGAGACCGCCACTTGTGTTGATGAGATTTTTGTGATATAGTGATCTTGATATATCATATTATGGTGATTAATTATTGTTACTTGAGTTGTGACCGTCTTATTTATCAGATTCTGATGCTTGTTGTATTTTATTGTGATGATCCATGTAATAGTGAGCAGAGTTTCAGGTTCGACGCTGTTGATGATGCTTGCTTAGGGAGGATGGGTCTTCACACTTAGTTTTGTAACGTCATAGCAGTTTATAGTTAGCTTCCACAAGACATTATTGTTTTTACTATTCTTTTGAGACAATTATATTCACTTTAATCATTCTTTATAATAAAGGTTGCGTTTGATTTTTACTTTCATATTATGAATCAGAAAACTGAGATGGTAATGCCTTCATAGTCTGATAGTCCTACCTAAAAGTCTTGGATTATGTGGGTATTACAAATGGTATTATAGCGACGATCTTGGCACCTGGACCAATGAACCCGAATGAACTTAGGTGTGTCTTAAATAAAATGAACCCCAAATAAAAGTATTTAAGGCTGCGACAAAGGTTTGGGAGACATCCCAGAACCGCAAGATTGCTTACATGCCTTATATTTGGTCACTAAAGAGTAATATTTTTGAGTTTTAGTGTAACTTTTTTAACTTAATTTTTTAATAACTAAACTCAAAATTTTTATAGAAATATTGTTTTAGACCCCGTGCAAAGATGCACGGGCATGTATAGATGGAATTTTATAAATTTATATTATTATTCTAGTTTAAGAGTATATAACAATTTATCTAATAATAAAATATTTTTCTAATAAGAATATTTCTAATATAATATTCTCTAATATCCCCCTCAGTCAAAGTGTTAGTTAACGGACTCTTTGACTGGATGAATAAGAATTGTTGGTGATGCCACGTAGAGAACGAGATTAATCGTTGCCCAAACTTTCACGAAATGTAGTACCTTGCGCTTGTCTGAATCATGCCAATAGAGCCATACATAATAACACTAATACAACTAATCGTGCATGAGCGTCGAAACAACTTGTAAGACACAAACTAAATTAACGTTAGGGTGCACAGGGGCGAAGCAAATTCGTGAAACACCGACAACATAAAAGGAAATAAATGGTGCACGAAGGCCGAAGCAAACTCGCGAAACACCGGTACGGTGACGGCTGAAGCAAACTAATCAACCGTATAAATAAAAAAACAATACGAGTAAACCAATAACACAAAGACACACATCCGAGAGCACTTCGATCCCGAGACAGTCAAAGTTGGCAATGCGAGTTGTAGCCGGCAGAGTCATACCACCGGCCCATGAGGCATGGTGGTTGTCGGGGCAAACCTGAGGTAGAGAGGGAGAGACGATGGTGGGACATGGTAACGGTTGCCGAAGCAACAAGGCAAAGAGGGTTATTTTAACAACCATAAACAAAGGCAGGTTTGAGTGCAGTGACGCGACGTGGACGGAATCAACCGAACGGTTATACGACAACTCAACAACAACAATAATAATAACGGGAGGAACACAACTTTGAACAAAATTAAAGAAAATAAATAAAAAAAAAACCCTAATGAGAGGCGATTGAAAGGGCGATTTCCAGGCGTTTTGCTGCCTCTCTTAGGATCGTTTTCTGCTCATTATGGCTAGGAATTCAATCCCAAAATCATCTAACAAGCAACCTTCATCATCAAAATCACAAGCTTCAGCATCTAAGCATTAATCTGAACCGAAACAGAGTATGAAAAGCCATAATAGTGGAGGAAAACAAGGCCCATCGAAGGAGGATGTAATTCGAACGAAACCTATGCATGAAATTACTGGTATTCCAAGTTTATCATTCGCGGATGAAGAGGACCTGGCTGCCAATTTTCCTTGGATTACTCAACGAGGTAAGAAATCTGCTATGAAAGCTACTCGTAACCCATGCCCCTGTTTTGGAGGAAAACCCTGTTGTGGAAGTTCCACAGGAAGAATTGATTCAATTCTCATCTGAGGATGTTCAGGAGGAAATAGATTATTAGAGTCAGTTAGTAATTTGTTTTGTGTTAGGGGCGAACCCTCCATGAGAGGTGCTAGAGGGTTTTATTCTTCGAATATGGAAACAATATGGCATAGACAAGCTTTCTTTTCTCCCAAATGGAGTTTTTTTAGTGAGATTCAAAGAAATGAAGGACAAAGATGTTGTTCTTACGGTTGGATATCATATGTTTGATAATAAACCACTCATAGTGAAACCGTGGCAGCAGAATGTGGATTTACTAAAGGATTATGTGAAAATTGTGCCAGCATGGATTAGACTTCATGGGCTACCATTGAAATTTTGGGGAAAATGCTTACCCACCATTGCCAGTTTGGTTGGACCCTATGTTAAAGCTGACTTAGCCACCGAGGAAAAAACAAGATTAGGCTATGCTCGTACCATGGTAGAACTGAATGTAGGCCAGAAATTCATCAATATGATCAGAGTCAAGGATGAGAATGACTCAATTGTAGAAGTACGTGTGGAGTTTAAATGGAAACCAAGTATTTGTGATAAATGCAGAGGCCTAGGACATGAGGGGCTCTATTGCTGAAAATTTCAGCCACCAAAGAAAATCATACAATCCAGGAAAGTATGGAAGCTAGCTAGTCCGGCTGACTCTACCTCCTACTATCTCATCCCTTTCTGCAACTGAATTCCCTGTTTTGCCGCTTTCTGGGACAAAGGGCATGACAACTCAACCAGGAGTCCAGACAGGGATGCAAACTGCAGCCACTGAAGAGCCTGATGATAGTGACTTGGAACCAGTGATTGATCTGGACAGAATTGAACAAGAGCAGGAGAGTGTAGTGCAAACTGGTAACCTCACTTCTCAACTAGTTAATCATGAATAATATAGGGTTTTGGAACGTCAGAGGATTGAACAATGTAAATAAACAGATAGAAGTTAAAAGTTTCATTAATAAACATCATGTTGGCTTATTTGGTCTTTTGGAAACTAAAATAAATGGTGAAAATGTGAGTCATATTACCCATAATTTGTTTGATGGTTGGAGTGTGACTACAAATTGTCATACTCATAAGGGAGGAAGAGTTTGGATTCTTTGGCAACCCAATCTATTTGATGTTGATATCCTGGATTGCCAACCACAATTTATTCATACTCGGGTTACTGTCAGAGCTACTATGAAACATTTTTGGCTTACTATGATATATGCTTTCAATGATGGGAAAGATAGAATGGCTCTATGGGATTATTTAGCTACTTTTGCAGCAAGATGCTCTGGTCCTTGGGCATTGGTGGGAGATTTTAACACTGTCATCCACCCTGATGAAAAAGTGAGAGGGCAGACCAAAGCAGTTGACATGAAGGAGTTCATCAATTGTCTAGATACCTGTGGTATGAATGATATCACTGCTACTGGGGCGTACTACACTTGGACGAATAAACAAGATGTGGAGCATAGTAAATACAGCAGGCTGGACAAATTCCTTGTTAACCCAGAATGGCTCCTGCAGTTTCGTGAGATGGTGGGGCATTTTTATCCAGAAGGATTATTGGACCACACCCCCTGTATTATTAGCAACAAGAATTTTGAGCAAAATAAGATTCGAATTTTCAAGTATTTCAATATGTGCAGTGGTGCAGCTAATTTCATTCCTTTAGTGAAGGAAATCTGGGACCAGCCTATCCATGGAGTTAAAAAGTTTTGCGTTGTCAAGAGACTCAAAGGTTTGAAGAGTGTATTGAAGGGACTGAACAGAAGCTGCTTCTCTGATATAGAGAATCATACTCTTCAGAAAGCTAAGTCCTTAAGTGCAGTTCAGCAATTGATTGTTGCATATGTTCATAATGATGCGCTCATTCAAGAAGAAATTCAAATTCTATCTGATCTTAAAGCGCTTACTAAAGCCATAAATAGTTTCCTTCAACAGAATCTAAGATGCACTGGATGGAGGAGGGAGATAATAATACAGCGTTCTTCCATAATGCTATTAGAAAGAGATCTCTCAGGAATAAAATCATTCAAAGTCAGGATCAAATGGGCAAAGTATGCAGCACTGAAGAGAGCATTCAAAATGCCTTCCTCACTTATTATCATGATCTGTTAGGCAAGAGGCGAGACACTGACATGGTGAGGAATGTTGTTCTGGAGTATGGCAAGAAATGTTCAGTAGATCACATTGAGCTCCTGAACAAACCTATCTCCTTTGAAGAGGTTAAATCTGTGGTGTTTTCTATTCCAGTTGATAACGCACCTGGACCGGATGGGTATACTAGTAGTTTTTTTAAGGATGCCTGGGAAATTGTTGGTAGAGATGTTTATGATGCCATTGCTGACTTCTTTCAAACTGGAAAATTACTCCAACAGATTAATGCCACCAACATCACTCTTATTCCTAAATGTGAAAGGCCTACATCTGTTAAACAGTTTCGTCCTATTGCTTGCTGCAATCTGATTTACAAGGTGATTTCTAAGTTGTTTTGCAATCGACTTGCTTTGGTTCTCCCTGACATTATCCATGACAACCAAGGGGCTTTTATCAAAGGCAGATCTATCATAGAGAATGTTCTTATTTGTCAGGATATAGTGCACATGTATAGCAGGAAGAATGTTTCTCCTCGATGCCTCTTCAAGATCGATTTGCAAAAGGCTTATGATACCGTTGAATGAGATTTTGTGGAACAATTGTTGACTGGTTTAAAATTTCCCAACCATTTTATAGGTCTTGTTATGGCATGTATTAGAACTGCTTCCTTTACTCTGGTTCTGAATGGGAACCACTTTGGTTCACTAGTAGAAAAATGACATTAGGCAAGTACATAAGGCTACGATTGTTGGAAATAACCGTAGCCGTTTATAAATGGCTACGGTTATGTACTAGCAACCGTAGTCTTATGTACTTGCCTAATATTATTAGAGGCAAATACTACGGTTCTAGCATTGAACCGTAGCCAAATAAAATGAAAAGGCAACGGTTCTTGGCATTGAACCAATGTCATTAGTACTACCCAATCCCTGGACACTTAAACCCTCCCACAACCCTTGTTAATTCTGTGATTCCCATCTTCTTCACTTTCTCAACACCGCCAACTGACCCAACTACCTCGTTATCGCTCATCTGGACGTAGAGCGTAGGTAGCCATATCATCACCCACAACATCTCATTATTCCCGACATCGACCTCGTGAACCACTTTGTTACCTTCGGCAGCACTTTGTCGTCTAGTTCATATGCAATTCTCAATCAGGTTGGTATTTTATCAAATTTTTTTCTTAAATCCTTTGTTTTTCCACATTTGTTTTCAATTTATATCCCAATTTAGGTTTTATATGATCTAGGGTTTATGGATTCAACTATTTTATCTATTAGGGCAATTAAGTATTTGGGTTAGGCCATTGAATTAAACTTGAGTTTAATGGGGGGATGGATTTTTTAATTGATTTGAGTAAAAGTGAAGGATTATTTTTAGTTCAATTAAATAGGACTTGAAATTTTGTGAAAACAATAAAACACCCGCGGCTGTGTATTATATTTTAGTTCGTATAATACTCGTGTTCTTGTTTAAAACCCTCGTTCTGGTGGTCAATATTTATTGATGAAAATGGTGTCAGATGAAATATTGGCAACATTTGCACCAATTGTAGTGTATTGGGTATATTCTGGGATTTATATTTTGTTGGGTAATTTTGATAATTTTAGATTGCATTGTAGAAAAGATGAAGATGAGAAGAATTTAGTTCTTAATTCTGCTGTTGTTAAGGGTGTTCTTCTTCAACAATTTGTTCAAGTTGTTGTTGCTCCTGTCCTTTTTTATGTAGGTATTCATCCCTCTTTTTCCTGCAATTTTCTGAATCATTTTGCTGTTTGTTTGGTTTAATTTTTAGTTAATTGATTGATTATTCAGTTGAATAGTTTTGATTAGTTAATAAAGTTAGATTTAATTACAATAGGGTGAAGATTTTTCTTTGTAGACTGTTGATTTTGTGTGTAATTTGTTGTTGTGGATTTCCAATGTCCTGAGCATTGCTGCAGTATGTTTAGTTGAATGAGAAAGGTCATTTCTCTGTGCTTGTTTTGATTTTGTAGCTGCTGTTTTTGCAACTGACTAAAGCTACCAAGAGTATATCACATAACAAGAACTTTATATGCTCACCTCTTGGTTATGGTGGGAGTTCTGAGTGTCCTAGTGGTCTCATTTGTGAATTGGGCATGGGTTTGGTTTGACTGTCACTTCTTTCAATTATGTTTTTTACTTAGTTTTCCATGAGACAGTCTGACATTGGTATAATGTGTTACTCCCATTACAAAACATAGTAGAAGTAACAAAAAAAGCAGCACATACGCTGCTAGAACAAGAAGATAATGATAAAAAGTTTCAAAATAGCCAACTTTACTATATTGATCATCCATAGAGTGCTGATCCAATAGGTATTGTCGCTCTCTACCTCGCGCGTCCAGGTTTCTCCTTCCCTCTCCTCATTTTATTTTTAATTCCTCTTATATTTGGAAATGAAATCTACAAAGACTCGATTTCTTGGAAATGGAAGATATATGCGTATAACTTGGTTGCTATGTTTTTTGCAACCAAAAGTCACTTCTAAGGTCGTCCAACCAAGATATTGTAAAACTGGATGTTATTTATAGATTACCCCTATGAACGAACTTTTTCTGGGATATTTTGAAAAATTTAATTTAATTTTACTATAGTATTTATGTCAAGCTATCTTACATAAGTTCTCAGTACTTTCGTTGTACAACAATGTGTGATGTTTCTGTAAACCTATTCCACCTACCCAAAAAAAGAAACATCTTTGAGTGTCTGTCGATACTATATGGTGTTACTCCTTTAAATAAAACATATTCTAATAGCATTTATTGTACATGCTGTAGTTTTGATGTGGAAACTCTACACATATCTGGATCATTGGAGCAACCAACCTTTGGAGATATCGCTGGTTGAGTATGAATTCCAGAGCACTATTCTCAGCTGAAAGCTAATTTGTCTACCCAGATGTTTACTGCAATAATTCATGGTAATGATATATTTTCTTAAGTTTGTTGGGATACTCAAGTTTTGTTAAATTTGTAGACATACTTTAGTTGTTTCTTTTTCAAAGGAGGCTAAAATATCACTATTTTTCGGCTTTGGAGTATGATAGAATAAAGATAAATGGTTCACTGAATTATGCTTCTTAATTATATCATGAAGTAGCCAAGTATCGATTTATTTATTGACACATTCTTTATCATGAGGCAGAAGCTTTTTGTATATTTTATGAGGTACAGGCTCATACATCAGATTTTAGTTGTTCTTTTCTGGAGTAAGGTAAGGTTGTTGAATTTCGTTTTACTATTCTACTGTCAAACTGGTTGTTTTGAAAATTATTTTGTATATTTGACAGCTTATTATACAAAAAGCATTCTGTTTATCAATAAAGAAAAATCAGATTTAAACAGCCAGTTTGGGAGATCACAAATCTCTAATGGATTCGGTTTACGTGGTACATAATAATTTTTTAGTCTCTGTGGCTTTAGTTCAAAACCCCGAAAACATTAGAACTAGGGGATAGTATTCATGGATTTTGTTCAAAACCCCGAAAACATTAGAACTGCCCTTGTGGCTTCCAGTTGGCCAAATATAATTTAAAGAGAGTTTCAGTATGCTGGAAAATAAACCAAAACTTTGCATCATTACTAATTGTCTGACTTTTGAAACTTTAGTTGTGGAGGATGGATCCAACTGGAGTATGGGACAGAGGCAATTGTTTTGGTCGTGCTTTGCTTCGACGACGCGGAGTAGTAGTGCTTGATGAAGCGACTACATCAATAGATAATGCAACTGACACAATCCTGCAAAGAACAATAAGGACAGAATTAATTTGCGGATTGCACTATGATCACAGTTGCTTACAGAATCCCTAATGTGATCAGCACAGGAACAACAAGACTGTAATTGTGCCATTATTGCTACTGTTTATCATCTATGGCAAGAACTGATGCACAACTTAGTTATCAGATTAAGTATGTTGTGAATGTTGTGAATGTAAGACTGTAAGTAGTCATTTGTAAAGCTCCAACAAGACTAATATTTTGTTTAATTTGAATAATTTTGGTTGATGATGCTAATGAGGCCACCCTTTTGTAATTTTTTTAAAATTTTTTTGTTTAGAGACGGCTACGGTGCTTATTATACAACCGTAGCCTTTTCTTATTTAAGGTTATGGTTACCAGTATACAACCGTAGCTTTTCTTGACATTTGGCCACGGTTCAAGTAAACAACCGTAGCCTTTAATATTTTTACCTACGGTTAATCACTTTTGGCTACGGTTATTAATTCATAACCGTAGCCTTAAATGAACTTATGGCTACGACATTTCTCTACCAAAGGCTACCCCTGATTTGCTACGGTAGCACAACCGTAGCCATTTGGCTTTTTTAACCGTGGCCGTATGCCATTTTTATACTAGTGGTTACTTTAAAGGCATGAGAGGGCTCGGACAGGGTGACCCAATGTCTCCTTTGATATTTACCATCTGTATGGATTATCTATCTAGGCTTATTGAGTTTTCTATCTCCAGGTGGCCTCTCCACTTTCATCCTCTTTGCAATAGCCTAAAGCTCACTCATTTAATGTTTGCCGATGCCCTTCTTATGTTCTGTAAAGGTGATGCTCCTTCAATCCTCCTGCTTATGAAAGGTTTTTTCTCCTTCTCCAAAACAACAGGCTTGTGTACGAATTTTACCAAATCTGAGATATTTTTTAATGGCATGAATGAGAACTTGAAACTTGATATTCTGAATGTAACTGGATTCCAGGAGGGTTAGATGCCTTTCAAGTATCTAGGGGTTCCTATTTAGCCTGACAAATTAAATAAAAAAGAATGCAGCAGTTTGACTGAAAAGATGGTGGCTCGAATTAGAGGACTTGGTGCCAAAAAGCTTTCTTATGCTAGTAAACTTGTCCTCATAAGTTCTGTTTTGAATACTCTGTATACCTATTGGGGCTCCATGTTTGTTATTCCTAAGAGTGTGATAATAAAGCGCATTGAGGCTATTTGTAGGAACTTCCTATGGGGAGGGTCTGCTGAGTTTCATCGAGTGCCTTTAGTAGGATGGGATAGGGTAACGCTGCCCAAAGAGAATGGTGGTCTGGGAATTAAAAAAGCTGAGGAATGGAACATGTCCATTGTTGGTAAATTGGTTAATTGGATATACTCCAAATCTGATACGCTCTGGATTAAATGGGTTAACTACGTGTATCTGAAAGATAGAAATCCCCCCCCCCCCCCCCCCAACCCCAATGATGTTCCCTGGACTTGGAAGAGCATATGCAAAATCAGGGAGAGAATTAAGGATGGATTTGTGGAGTGCAGATGGGCCCTTAATGACAAAGGGTTATACTATCAAGCAAGGTTATGAATGGCTTACAAACTTTCCTCCTAAGCCTGATTGGGTCCCTTTGATTTGGAATAATTAGAATTGGCCAAAGCATCCCATCATTTCCTGGTTGATGCTACAAGACGGATTGAATACCAAAACCAGACTGTACAATTTTGGTTGCTGCTCTGATAATCTTTGTTGCCTCTGTGGTATGCTGCCTGAGACAATTGAGCACATTTTTTCTGAATGTCCTTATACCTACAAAATCAAGGAGCACATTATGGTATGGCTGGGTAGACCCCTTCCCACCATTACTGCACTGGCAAGTACCAACAACAATCGAATGCAATGGAAAGCTCTAACTGTGATCCTTACTGCTTACAACTACCATGTTTGGTTTAACAGAAACCATGCCCGAATTGATAGGACTCTGATGAGACCAAAGAAAGTGGCTGCACAAATTGAGGAGAATGTGAAGAGTAGAATCCCTTTACTATAAAAGGGGTAGAATTTAAAGAGCCCTCATTGGTCGATGAAAATTAAGAAAAGAAAAAAAATTAATCAATGTGGGGTCCGCCATGTTCATTTACATAATTAATTACTTCAATTTAATTTTCTCACTACTTTCGTTAATTAAATAAGTTACCATCTATAATCACACATCGAATATGAAATCTTCCGAAATCCTAATTATTCAATTTCAACCGTAAAAATCAAATCTTTAATGATCATTGATAATAAGTTAACTAATTTTACATAAATTAAAGGTATAGATTAAATATAATAATTCAATTTCAACCGTAAAAATCAAATCTTTAATGATCATTGATAATAAGTTAACTAATTTTACATAAATGGAGTATTCAAAGATTAAAGAAATTGTTAATACTCCATTTAACATGCAGCTAATAAAAATGATTAAAGTGAGTGACAATGAGTATAAAACAGAAACAAAAAGTGAATATCAAATATAATAATATATAAATTGGCAAAAAATAATACATTCAAAATTTCAAATACTGGAAATTAACAAATTAAAATTGTTGAAAATTGGAAATCAACGAAATTATGTAACTCCGTCTTAAATGTACATAAAATAGATAAGATTTATATTATATGGTCGGAGTTTTTTGGTTAGTTAGAGAATCAGACTAATAGTAATAATTTGGGTTCATTATGATGGTTATGAACTTAGAATTTAAACCTTAAGTATAATTTTAAAATCTATATATATTTTTACCGGCTATTATCCGTCTTAAATTTAAAACAGGTGAGTATCACTCCCCATGAGTTATAGGACAACTATTTTATTTTCGCCATGCATAATGATTTTTTTTTGTTTGATTCATATGCTACCTATGTATATTTGATCCGTCCTAAATTTAAACCGATAATGTCGTCCTATATAAGAATTTGTATAATTTTATAATGTCAGCAAGTGCGTTGTTTTTACTTACGTCTAAGTTAAGCGTATAAATTATTTTTATTTTTTTACATCGATATCTACAATACTAAAATTATATTTTTTTTATTAAATATATTCACATTTTCATTTTTATTTTTTCGGTTTAACAAAAATAAAACCCATGCATTTTTTACACGGGAGTAAAACTAGTTGGCTTAAAAGTTGGAAATTTTTTGGCCCAACATACGGCAAATTGGAAGGACATTACAGGCCTGCACTGAATCATGTTTGGTTTCTGTTTTAAGCACTTTGTTTTACCATCAGGGGTCTCGAACCCTATCATCTTGTATATTTGGATTTTGTTTTTTGATATATATATTCATACTCACATTTCAAAAAAAAAGAAAACGAGAGGAACACATGTGGGTAGAGATTCATTTATTATTTCCTAAATTACTAATCTAGGCATATGAATGAGGGACGGTGGTAGGCTAAAGGTGCGGTGGTATGAAAAGAATTAAGGGTAAATGGTAATTGGCATAGGTATTGGGATTTGGTAACGTGGGTATGATTTGTATTTTGCCCAAAGTACCTTATTAATGAAACCCAAAAAAATAATGAAACTAACGAAAGCGTAACGGTTATGAACGAGATACCCGCCGAAGATGATATAATATGACCATCTCCGGCCGGTAGGGTAAACACAATTTTGTAGCAAGCGGAAGAGTTTTTGAGAAGATCGATTTTAGTCTAATACCAAGAAAGATGATAGGTAAGACGATATAATGAGGTGAGTATTCTTGATAAACTGATTACAATATACAGGATACTATCTTGCAGAATAGTCCAAGAATATTCCTCGCTATAATATTCTACCTATAATATAATATTATCTAATAACAATATATTTTCCTAATAATGATATCTCTAATATAATATTCTCTAATACATACATGTATATCACTATATCCTTTTTATCATTAACAATATCCTAGTATTTAAGACCGTCATAATTTAAGTCGACTCTTACACCAAATTATAATAGAAGGGAACAAAAAAAAAAGTTGTGAACTGTCTTAAATTAAGCTGTTACACAAGACATACTCCCAAAAATTAATTTTCATTTCTTGACATTAAAGAGTAAAATTTTCATGCCATTTGTCGATCCAATTTAATACAAAATATTTAAAAGAAAAACACAAAAGTTGACAGAAATATGTAGCAGTTAGGAAAAAGTAGGTTACAAAATTGACATGCACTATAGTCCATGAATTCAATGAGCACCAAAAGAAATTTTCTACGGTACCGTGTGAAATTATACTGCATAGTAGAGACTTTATTAAAAGCTTCGTATGAAATAAATTATACATCTGATGTCAGTTGTAGTTGTACAGTTTTTTAACTTTATAATAAAATTTTCGAGTTTTGTTTTAAACATTATGAATTTTTATTACAAAGTATTTACGTTTGCTATTTAAACATTATAGTAAAAAAATTACAATATTTTTCAAAAACATTATTATAAGCTTAGTTAAATTTGCATTTTGACGGATTTTTTTTAAAATGTAGCTTACAAACTTCAAAAAACTCGGAAAGGTACATATTTAGGGTAACATTATTCGTAAGACTCCCCAAAGTCTTAAGACTCTGCCACATCAGATTTCCACTAATTTTTATTATTTTTTTATTGTTCAGACTCACCTCAGACTCACCCAAAACTTTATACATTATCCGTCAGACTCACCTCAAACTCTACTTTTTCATTTTACTTTTTTTTTTTTTACATACTCATTAAACTACTTCCTCCATTTTTATATAATGTACTCATTTTATTAAAATAGTACACTCATATACTTCCTCCATTCATATCCAAACTACACTTATTCCTCTTTTATCCATTCATATCCACTCTACCACTTTCCTTAAAAAGACATTAAAATTACCACTCTATCCTTATAAGAACCATATATTTACCTAATATGCCACTCCTTGGCCCACATCTAATCCACCCCAAAATACTCCCTAATCTTAATCTGGCCCAATTAGTATCCCTAACCCAATCCACCTAAACTAACCATTCCCTCCAAAAAAAATAACCCACCCAATATCCTCACACTAAATATCATTTGAATACCCACTTCATCTTCCCCAAATACCCAACCCAACCCAACCCAATAACCAGACCTACACACTACCCGTCCATTTTTTTGTAGGCCCAATCCCTAACCCAATCCATTAAACCCTACCCATATATATTCCCCAAACCCTCACTCATACACTCCCAAACCCTAACACTCTCATTTACTCCCTCTCTCTCTTCCGCCGATCTAACTTTCTACTCCTAATATTCTAATCTCCTTTGTTCATATTCTAATCTCCTTTCACTCAACTTCTGATCTTAACTTCTTCATCTAATAATCTCTCTTATTCATCCATATTTATCTTATTTTTCTGTTCACTTTGTCGGTTAACTAATCTTATTGTTCTGTTCATTTATTCGGTTAATTATGGGGAAAGGTATTGATGTTCGTACTCTTGAGAAGCAATACCAGGAGCATTGTGACATGGGAGGTTTTGATGAGGGTGAGGAAGAGGTTGACGACGAGGAGATTAGGAAGAGGATGAGGATACGTTTTCGAGAAGAAGAGAGGGAGAGGAGAGCGAAGGGCTGGTTAGTCTGGCGGAAGTCTCTGCCGGAAAATCGGTTACATTTTATGGGTGATTTATGTCGTTATTGGCCTCGTTTTGAGATGTTAATGGAGTATGAGATTGAGGAGGATATAAAGGATAGGAGAAATGGTGTTGCATGTGAGATTGTTGTCTGTAAATGTGACGAGAAATTAGATCCGAGTGCCATTAGAGCAAGCTCGGCTATTAAGGAGTGGTTTATGGGTGAACTACCTAAATATTGGCCTGGTTTTGGGGAAGATTCAACTTAACTCCGGTAAGTTCCGATTAATCCGTCTTAATTTATGCTTATAATCTTATTTTTAAAATATATAGATCTTCTTAGTACTTGTATTTATTAACTACTGGGATATTGTATGCTGTTAGGTTAGATAAATTTGTTGTTTGATTATTATGCCGGTGATTTATTTGCTTTTAATGTTACTGATATCATCATGAACAAATGGATCTTTGATATACTTCGTACGTATTATCTTAATTTTGTAATTTTGATATATCTCGTTCTTAATTTTGTTTTAGATTATTGAGTTATGTTAATGATGTTGTGATTTGTGTTCAATTTTGTTTATAGTAGTGTTGAATTATTGTACTTCGTATAAAATTTTGTTTATTATAGCTGTTTTAGGTTAATCAATTTTGTTTATAGTAGTGTTGAATTATTGTACTTCGTAGTGTTGATTTGTGTTCAATTTTGTTTATACTATTGATTGTTCAATGTCATTTGTGATTGTTTTTGTGACCATTGTTTGTCTTCTTACTTAGTTCATTTAATTAATCACTCATAATCCCAAATTTCAGACTTTAAAATGTAAACTATCGATTGTTCAATGTCATTTGAGAATGTTTTTGTGACCTTTGTTTGTCTTCTTACTTAGTTCATTAATTTAATCACTAATAATCCTAAATTTCAGACTTTAAAATGTAAACTATTGATTGTTCAATGTCATTTGAGAATGTTTTTGTGACCTTTGTTTGTCTTCTTACTTAGTTCATTTAATTAATCACTCATAATCCCAAATTTCAGACTTTAAAATGTAAACTATTGATTGTTCAATGTCATTTGTGATTGTTTTTGTGACCATTGTTTGTCTTCTTACTTAGTTCATTAAATTAATCACTAATAATGCCAAATTTCAGACTTTAAAATGTAAACTATCGATTGTTCAATGTCATTTGAGAATGTTTTTGTGACCTTTGTTTGTCTTCTTACTTAGTTCATTAAATTAATCACTAATAATGCCAAATTTCAGACTTTAAAATGTAAACTATTGATTGTTCAATGTCATTTGTGATTGTTTTTGTGACCACTGTTTGTCTTCTTACTTAGTTCATTAAATTAATCACTAATAATGCCAAATTTCAGACTTTAAAATGTAAACTATTGATTGTTCAATGTCATTTGTGATTGTTTTTGTCACCATTGTTTGTCTTCTTACTTAGTTCATTAAATTAATCACTAATAATGCCAAATTTCAGACTTTAAAATGTAAACTATCGATTGTTCAATGTCATTTGAGAATGTTTTTGTGACCTTTGTTTGTCTTCTTACTTAGTTCATTAATTTAATCACTAATAATCCCAAATTTCAGACTTTAAAATGTAAACTATTGATTGTTCAATGTCATTTGTGATTATTTTTGTGACCATTGTTTGTCTTCTTACTTAGTTCATTAAATTAATCACTAATAATGCCAAATTTCAGACTTTAAAATGTAAACTATTGATTGTTCAATGTCATTTGTGATTGTTTTTGTGACCATTGTTTGTCTTCTTACTTAGTTCATTAAATTAATCACTAATAATGCCAAATTTCAGACTTTAAAATGTAAACTATCGATTGTTCAATGTCATTTGAGAATGTTTTTGTGACCTTTGTTTGTCTTCTTACTTAGTTCATTAATTTAATCACTAATAATCCCAAATTTCAGACTTTAAAATGTAAACTATTGATTGTTCAATGTCATTTGAGAATGTTTTTGTGACCTTTGTTTGTCTTCTTACTTAGTTCGTTTAATTAATCACTCATAATCATAAATTTCAGACTGACCTACTATGAATTGTGGTCAATGATGAAAGACCTTAATGGTTTGAGAGCAACATATGTCAAGTGTTTTAAATAGGTTACTGGCCATTTAAGTAGTAATGCCACCACATGATCTACCTTAATTGCGTGTGTGTGTAGGAGGCATTGCTCCTTTAAACAACTCAATGATGAGGCCAGAAAGGCCTGAGAGTTGTTATCTGAAGGTGCTCAGTGATGAAAGACCTTAATGGTTTGAGAGCAATATGTGTCAAGTGTCGTAAACAGGTTGCTGGCCATTTAAGTAGTCATGCCACCACATAGTCTACCTGAATTGTGTGTGTGTGTAGGAGGCATGTTGCTTATGGTTGATAAGCCACCACATGGTCTGCCATTCTTAGGTGTGTATGCGCAAACATTTAAATGACAGTCACATTATTACTTAGTTATACAAAGCTTGCTGATAACATTACCTAAATGGTTTGAAAGCTTAGTTATGACAATTGTATTTTTGATAGCTGTCGTTAAATGGTTATCGCATGGTCTACCTAGTTTGTGTGTGTGTGTCGGAGGCTTATTAACCAAACAGAACTCGATGATGAGGCTATTTAGTCCTGAGAGTCCTCTGTTTTTTTTTTTTCAGTCTGTTTTGTAGCTAAACTTTAAACATTAACATTCAAATGGAACATTTTGTAGCTGAACATTAAACATTAACATTAAAATAGAAGCTGAGCATTACATATTCCTTTCATTACAAGCGATTTCATTGAGCATTATACCCTAGGTCGGACATTAAATTCTCTAACCCTTGCGTCTTGCCTATCCCCACTAAGTAGTCAACGCATTCCCTAACTAGTGATTCGGAAACCACTAAATTTCTTGGTAACATACCAATGGCTGCTAGATGACCCTTCCCCATATGAGGAATTGCAAAGTTGTTGTGACCTTTACATTTCATGATTTCGACCATAACCGATTGTAATGTTAGGAAAATGTTGTTTAGCTTACTTGGGCTGTAATCCACGAATGCTTGCATGACTTGATTCACTAGTTCATCGACTGTTTTAGCTGCTTGGGATGATTGTAATGATTGTAATGCCCTAAAATAACCAAGGTCATTACAATTTAAGTCGGGTGAGTTTGGTGGCTGGAAAACTAGCTGAATGTGAAAACCATCTGAATTTGCGGCCGCCATAAATTCTGGATCGTTGTTCTTTATATGTGGCCGTGCGTTGTCTTGTTGAATGTAAATCTCTTTGCTAAGACCTTCTGGCCAGGAACTTTTGATAGCTGGAATTACTTCGTCAATTAGACATCTTTTAACCACTTCTTTCGTGATAGAGTCTATTGGTTTCGTTTCCATTGTTCCCCTTGGCCTATTTCTACTGTTTCGAGCAGCTGGTACTTGACGGGTAAGCGGGAACATCCCTATTTTCCCATCGAAAATTAGTTCCCCTTGTGCATCGTAGACCGGTCTGCTGACCGCGCACATGAACATCACTTTTGTGATGTACCTTTTTGACTGGCAGCTACGGTAAGGCAACTCTTCCCCATTTACCACGTAAATTTTCTCGTCGTCGTCTGTAATAAAGAACCACTTCTCATCCATGTGTATTACGTTGCTCATCTCGCTGAACTTGATTTCATTAACTGGTACTGCATTAAGGTCGAGAAAGTCGTCGATGACCTGATTTACGACTAGCATCTTTAGTGAGTGAAGAAGCCGTTCCTCTTTGTGTAAGTCGCTGAGTTTAGGATGAAGTGGGCTGGAATGAGGTTTTAGTAAACCTTCTTGCACCCACTTGTGGACTGTGCCAATGGCAACACGACAATTTTCTGAAACTCTTTTCATAGTATTCCTTTTCGCGGCAATGAAGGACTTGATAAACTCGACATTAGGTAGAACTTTTTTCTTGTTATTGTTCCCCATTCTCCCACTACTAACATTTAGTTTCTGACCAACAACTCTTGGTTTTTTTGCGAGGTTCCATATATTAGACACACTCCTTTCTTTGAGGTTGAAGCGGATGGCTGTTTTTTGGAGTTCACCACGTTCTAGTTTCCCGTTCACTGATTTTTGAAGCAAGTAAACGGCAATTTCAGAACGTAGATCCTCCGACATGCATTTGTAACCCATTATGTAATGTTTTGTAACAGGCTGTAAGGAAAGACTTTTAAGGTTTTTATTTTGGACTGTAATTTTGGACAGTTATTTTGGACTTTAGTAAGTTATTGTAGTGAAAAGCTTTTTTTTGTTGGGTACTCAGTAAATGAAGTGAAAACAGTGGTGAATTTATAGCCAATAACTGTACTAACAGCCTGGCAACAGGCTGGAAACAGGCTGTAACTTTCAGTTTTTGGGGGGGGGAAAATAGGTGTAAAAAGCATTCACCAATTCTGAATCTTCAAAAAGTAATTTTGGTGGGAAAATTAACAACTAACATCACAATTACCATTTCTGAAAGTACACATTAACAACAAATTTAACTTAACTAAAAAGCAAACTTAACACCTTCCAATGTACTTTTTATAGTTTTTTAATCTTGTCTTAAAACTTGTGCATAAAGCATACTTGTAACTTGGATATGAATGGAGGAAGTATTCAACAAATGGGAACATTATATAAAAACGGAGGATAGTATTTCTTTTAGTGGGGTCAAGACCCACCAAAGTCTTAAGGAGAGTCTTGGATTTTCAAGACTCGACTTAAGACTTTCCTCAAGACTCGGGTAGATTATTGGTAAAATTGAGAGAGTCTTGTCTTAAGACCCCCAATGATGTTACCCTAAGCTCCACTAAAAATTAAAAGTTAGACTTGAGATAATACATATGTTTCCTTTTTTTGATAAACAAATACCTTATACACCAGTTTAAAAAGTATAAAAAATATATGGGTAAAATATATATATTTTCCTAATTTTTAAAACAAAGCTCAAAAATATTCCTATAATACTAAAAAATAATAAAGTTAGCCGCTATATTATCGGATTATAATGCTCCTATTGCAATTTTGCTACCTAATTGTAAACCCTTTACTGCCTTTTCATTCACATAGTGAACAAAGATAGTTTTTTTTTTTTTTTTTTTTGGTTCAAATGAGCGCACTAAGTCGCAGGTGAGAATCGAACCCCCAACTTCATGATTGGGGTAAGAGCGCTCTTACCACTTGAGCTAACTCTTGTTCTCATAGTCGACAAAGATAGTTAGTTCTCAATCAATCTGATTCTTACTCGTATTGCAATTTTTCTACCTAATTGCAAACCCTTTACTGTTTTCATTCATATATATATATATATATATATATATATATATATATATATATATATATATATATATATATATATATTCAATGGCTCAATCATTCTGATTCTTACTCCTATTGTAATTTTGCTACCTAATTGCAAACCCTTTACTTCCTTCTCATTCACATAGATATTCAATTGCTCAATCAATCGGGTTCTTTCTCAAACTCCATTGATTCATTCTCTCAAATCGCTCTCCCTAAATCTTCAATCTTTGTCACCAACTGAAGAAGCAAGATTTTCGCGGGTATTTTTTTTTTTTCGACATTTGCATAATTGCGTATGTATGCTCAACGAATTGATATGAACTCCTTGCATTTGTTATGTATTTTTTTTTCATTTTTTATGTTCCTCTTCCATTGATTTCTGGATTTTCAACATTTTTTGTTAACATTAGTGTATTTTCGGAGATTGGATTATATTATTGTTGGTTATTTCTGCTAAATTGATGAGTGGTTTAATCAAATTATTTTAGTAGTCACATGATTCTAATTTGTTAAATTTTACAGACGGTATACAAACATTCTAAATTAAGCAATTCTGATAATATGTAAATAGCAAGTATAATTGTTTTATAATTACAAATTTTTCGAAATTTGATTTTTTTTTATCATAATTACATTAAAAATGCAAGCTGATTTGATATTGTATTATAATTGAACAACTTTGAGTGATAAACATCGAAGTGATGTAATTAAATTGATAGTATGAACGTGCTTCTTGATATCTAGCAACTGCCTTTAATAAAGAAGATGTTAGCACAAAATAATCCCCATTGTATCTTATATTAGCTTTTCGCGTTCTTTTTTCGCAGCGATTCCTAAGTTCATCCCTGGAATTGAGGAATCTTAAGAGCGGCGGTAGCCTATAAAATCAGTCAATAATGAGTATCTCTACTAAAATTACAGAAACAATAATGTTCCGCGAGACTGTTTCCAATTCTCTGTTATCTCCTAAAGGTAGGCAATCGATATCTCAATTCTCTACACCCTCCTTATTTTATTTTATTTGCAAGTGTTGTTATTTTCGAATGTTCTGGGACTGTTGGGTACGTGGTTATAGTTTTGTGCAGGGGCGGATCCAGGATTTAGAAGTGGGGTGGGCTAGATTCATGTTCGCGATAATTAGTCATATGAAACCATGAAAACGTATAATTAAGGTCGTACATATGTGAAAGATTTTAGCCATTTAGGGGTTGCTCCCTTTGTCACAGAGTCATTTGGGCGTCCTATAAAAGTATACACTACGATTGAATATTACAAAATGTATACTTGTATAAATTTATTTTATAATATTATTCAAGGATACAAGTTTCGCTATATACTACTCCCTCCATTCATATCCACTTTGCACCTATTCCATTTCGGTCCATTCGAATCCACTTTGCACCTTTCCTTATTTGGTTGTACTTTTAATACTATAATACTATAAAAACACTATTAAGGCCAACTTTTTCAACACAATACTACAGTTTACACCTATTTGTTGTACTTTTATTAATATTTTAACAATGCGTAAAAACCCGTGCATAAAGCAAATGTACCAAGTGGAAATGAATGGAGGGAGTAGTAAATACAACAATCATCACTAAAAAAACGAAAACGTCTTATAATCTCCTTTTTGAAATACAATATTTTTGTATTCTCGAATAGACAGGTATCTCAACTTTGTTAAAACTAAGGATTCTTATTCTGACAACATTAATATTATTAGAATTTATGACGCTAAACAACTTAGCGTATAAAATACTTTAGTTATACGGAAAACAAATTCTAAAATGCAAAACAACTTATTAAGGTAGAAAATAAAAAAATTGCAACTAACAAGGTTCGAACCCCTACCATCAAGTAGAAACAAACCCCTTTGTTTTTACTCTTACCAACTGAGACTCATTACAACACTGAATATTGTAAAATGTATATTTATTTTAATCTTGCAAACAGGTTGGGCTGAAGCCCACTCAGCCCTAGGCATAGATCCGCCCATGGTTTTGTGTAAGAGCTGACTCTGGACCAGGTGTCCTGCCTTCCAGGATCCCCTAAATTGGGAGTTCTTTATCTGAGGAAGCATCGGAACTATGCTGGTATGTGTGTGAAACTAGCTTCGAGCTTGGATAGTTATGATAGCATATCGAAAAATGGGGCTGCTGTAGTTCTTCCTGCAATAAAGGAGTACACACGAGAGGCTATTCAATCGATAAAAGCAGGGAAAGTCATCGCTGTTCCTACTGATACGATATATGGATTTGCATGTGATGCCTGGTATGATCTTAAATCATTATCCCCTCCTCCAGCATGCTATATTTTTATTGTCTTTTTGATGACGCTGATATTCTAGGGTATCTTTTGATTTTTTCTATGCTCATTATCTTCTCACAATTTTTTTTGTAAAAGTTGTATGCTAGACTCAAATGTGGGGTTTGAAGTACGGGGTATTATTTCATCTTTGTAAATTAGCGTAAAATTTTGAAAAATATAAGCTTAAACAATTAGGATGAGGTCCATAAGGATTCTGCTAGCAGTGTCAGAGAACACAAAGCACCGTAGGGCTAGGGTACATGTCTTAGAAATTTAGAATGAAAAAAGTTTTGGTATGGCTTTTCATTACTTCTATGACATGCGTACAAGTCGTATTGATTTTGTTTGGGGTGTTCTAGCAAGGTGAATGGTTAGTGGACTTGTGGCTGGTTCAGATACATTTGGGATCATCCATCTATGATTTGGTGATTTTTTTTACCTAACTGAATGAACTGATATTACTTCTGAAAATGAAAAAAAAAACGTCAATTGTCTGAGCAATCTGATGATGCGTCATGCGCAATAAAAGATTAGGCAGTGGACAACCCTCCCTCCCCTTCCCTTGGTTTGTTCTTTTTATTTGCTACCGAGTAATTAATACGAGTAGTAACAATAATATTCTTAAAGCCATGAACAAGAGAAAGATTTTTGGATGTAAACAGTTATAAAGAAGTCCAGTTTCATTTAACTAATGTGGTTGGAAACCCTTAGGACTTAGAAGCACTACTGCTTTTGCCCACAAAAAAGCTGGAAAAAACTCTATTCTCTGACCAAAATATAGTTTAAAGCCTGTGTGGCTAGACTCTGAAAAACATGATAATTCTACATGCACTTCCAGCAAATTAGCAAAACATAGCAAGCTTCAGCTTCGTGTCTCCATAAGTCCATAAAAACTTCATTCTTTGGTGCATCTGGCCTCAACTTTAATCCTCAGGAAATCAACCACTAAACATGACACCTCACAATTTTCCCAGCTCTCACACAAATATGATCAAAGAGCAATATTAGGTTTACGCCTTTGAAGGTTAATGTATGTGTTAGTTGACTTAGGGAGTGTTTGGTTGGGGCATTTGGAATGGATTGGAATGGATTTCACCTATTTAAGTGTTTGGTTGAACCTTTTTGGAATGGAGTTTGATACACAAGGGGTTCTAAATCCATTCCAACCCCTTGGAATCCCATACCCATGTCTTAACTCAAGATTCTAACTTCATTCCACCTTATCCCAAATTTTTCATAAAAAACTTACGTATTTTTCATAAAATATGTTATGTGTATTTTTTTCATAAAATATTTTATGTGGTTTTTTTTCATGAAAAAAAGTTGTGTATTTTTCATAAAACATTTTATGTAGTTTTTTTCATAAAACATGTTATGTGGATTTTTTTCATAAAACATTTTATGTGGTTTTTTCGTAAAACATTTTATGTGGATTTTTCGTAAAACATTTTATGTGGATTTTTTTCATAAAACATTTTATGCGGATTTTTGTCACAAAAAAAGTTGCGTATTTTTCATAAAACATTTTATGTGGATTTTTCTCGTAAAACATTTTATGTTGATTTTTTTCATTAAAATTTTTATGTGGATTTTTTTCGTAAAAAAAAGTTGCGTATTTTTCATAAAACATTTTATGTGGATTTTTTCGTAAAACATTTTATGTGGATTTTTTCGGTTTTAGAATAATTTTGCTATTGTCGTATTATATGAACATGCGTCATTTGATTTTTATGGATTAATTTGAATTTTGGCTTTGTTGAGTTAATTTTAATTCAAAATAATACAATTGCAGTTATCTATGATGAAGAAAATGAAATAATTTGAAATTCATTCCAAATGTGAATCAAACAGTAAGAATAACATTTACAATCCATTACGAAATCAAACCAAACAAGGATTAATAAGTATGAGATTCTAACTCCATACCTTCTTGGTATTAGAATCCATTCCATTCCAATTGTGTGAACCAAACGGCCCCTTAATTCTTCCCAAAACCATAGTCCAACAACTGCTGCATATCTTCCCAAATGCTGTTTATAATTGGATTGTAGGATTAGTGGGAGCCTTTATTGAAGATTTGCAAGAATTGTAACTGGTAATAGCCATAGTGTCAATCCTTTCATACTCTACTGCTAGAATTTTCTGTTAATCGAAAATAGAAAGTAAAGGTCACCAGCTAACTAATCTCAAAAACTCATAAAGAGACTGTCGGAATTAAAGATCCCATGAATGTCGTCCTGGATTGTAATAAGTAGAAACTTTGCATTCTGAAGAGTCAAGGAGCCATAGGATTATCTGTTGTGGGGTTTATTAGTTTTCCAACCTTTCAACAAAAAGCTATGCGTATGAAGCTATATATGCTCAATTATGATAAAATTTTTGACAATGGATATGACGGATTGATTGTAGTGTTTTCTTATCTAGTTTTCTTACTGTGAATATCATATAAGTCTCTTAAAACCAGTTTCTGTTTTATTAATTGCTATTCTCCTATTCTGCACGCAATTTTTTTATTCCGAATATGACATATCGTGTGCTTCTTGCTGCAGTTCCAAAGAAGCCGTTCATAGAATCTATGAAATTAAAGGGCGCAAGCTTACTAGCCCTCTCGCAATATGTGTTGGGGATGTACCTGATGTAATGAGATTTGCTGTTACCCATCATTTGCCCGAAACTTTGCTTGAAACCCTTCTCCCTGGTCCTGTAACTGTAGTGCTGAGGCGAGGTTAGTAGCTAATTTTCCTCTCATAAAAGACGTCTCACTCTTTGTAGTTGACAGTTACGTGTGAATTTTCTGTAATTTTATTTCAATTGGAGCTGAGGTTCACTATCATTGTACTACTTTGTCGCACGATTGAATAAAACAAGATGACCAGTAGTTGAAAATTTCATCACTTCAATTGTCAGTGTATCATATGGAAGCAACTACGCACATGAAACATCTTTGAACCTCTATAACCGCTAACCTTCAAGCCAATGAATATTATTGCTGTCTTTGTAGTTGACATTATTGGTCATCAGAAAACAATCAATTTATCATATCATCATGGGGAATGGTTGTGTATATCAAATCCCTTCACCCTGCTACAAGTGGAGACTGTTGACTTCCGAGTTATTGGGGTACTGCTATTTTTGCAGTTGATTTGTTAAAATGTTACTTTGTGGATCTATTACTTTGTTATTCTGTTTTCTAAATAGTAGGGTGAACTATTGGCTTTACAAACAAAAAAAGGGAAGTGTGAGGGAGTATTTAGCTTGTAATGGACACAATAAGACGTGAATTTCCCTTATTGCAGGAGAGTTGAGCAGTCTAGAGAAGTCCCTTAATCCAGGAGTAGATAGTGTCGGAATTCGAGTGCCCGATAATGACTTTATAAGGGACATTGCTCGAGGATCCGGGAGTGCATTAGCTCTTACTAGTGCAAATTTAAGTGGCCACCCAAGCAGTGTTAGGGTTGATGATTTTAAGCATTTGTGGGAGCACTGTGCGTATGTCTTCGATGGTGGAAAGCTTCCCATGGGCCGTGCAGGATCTACCATTGTGGATTTGACGATTCCCGGAAAATACAAGATAATCCGGCCTGGCAGGTTAGAATCCGAACGTTGATATTTTCAGTGCATCATCCATGCACAGGTTATTCATCTTTTGCATGTTTATTAATTAGTCAAATCCATAGGGGAGTGGCAACAAGGCAAGAAACCAACTAAAAAGAGAGTCGTAATAAAATTGAAACATTAGGAAGATTGCAACGATGGTTGGTGACATATACTTGATGGCTCTGTTTATTTGTATTAAGCTCAAAGCCATAATGGAGTGGCATATAGCCAAACAAACAGACTTGAAAAGAGTAGACAAAAAGTGAAAAGAATGACAGAGGCTAACAAATAATGGCCTCTAAGAATGGTAGGAGTAACACTTATTTGATTTGTAAAATGGCACAGTGCAAGAGAAGACACAGTTGCGATCCTTGAAAGACATTATCTTGTAGAAGAGGAGGATGCTGACAGTACATGATCTATCCACCGCTATGACATTGCTTACACTGGGGGGGATTTGTTGTTAGCAGGATACTGGGAGGTCTGCAGGATGTTACTGATTTACAAGCAGTGTTCAAGGTTTGAAATCTAGCATTCCATATCTTTTAGTCCTTCCCATCAAACTGTTGCCATATTTTTGTTGCAAGTTTTCAAGCCTTCATATTTGACATGTTTGCAACGACTAATCATAGGAAAAGATATCTTAGGTGGTTAACTGGTCACTTATAGATTGTAATTTTAACAGATAAATTTTTTAAAAGGACTTTCCTCAACTCTTCCAGAGGCGGAACCTGTTGGACCCCTCTGACATCTGTCCCTGTTTGTATGCCACTTAGATGGACAGTTGGATATTCCCTTGAGTATTTCATTAATTCCACTTTGTTTTCCCAGTATTTTGTAAGTTGCACTTTGGTAATCTGAAATTTTGAGCATTACTCAGAGTACTGATTCTGTGGGAAAAAAATCCGTGGCGTTCATATGTTGTTTGCTGACTAACAATTGCGTCCGACATTAGGTCTATTAAGTACCGTATAAGACTGTGTTGCGCCAATCTTTTTGCTATGATTAAGTTGTTGTAAGGTTTGTAGGGTATCACGTATCTAGCGACTAGCGTGTGTTGAGTTATATAGCCTTTTCATTGTGGGTGTCAAACAGATCCAGAAAATATACTTATATCTGCTGTTTGTTTGGAGCATAAAACATCCTAACTTGGAAGTTTGAAACCGCATAAACTTAGCAAACTGTTCCTGCACTTTATGGAACAAAGTCATAAGGTTCGTTTATACAAAGTATAGGAAAGGTGTTCAAGGTAGGCTGTGTGATTAACAAAGAATAGCATCTACATTCTCCTCCACAATTGCCTTGCTTAGTTTAGACACGTGAAAGCACGTGAGATGCCACAATGCCTCGCATGCTGAGTGCTTATTTTATTTCAAATAAATAATTTTTTTTTTAACAAGATTCATGAAAATAGAAGGGCATTATCTCAGAGCTTTACGAGCCAGGAGATGAGTAATTTTATTCAGCTTTTTAGGACAGTAGCTAATAGATAGACAATGAAAAGATGCAAATAAAGCAAATATTTTTCCTAAAGTAGTTTTGCATGAGTGATCCGCTTCGGCAATACCCGAAATTTGATAGATCAAACTGAGACAATCCGTTGAAACCTCAACATGCCTAAGGCCCCAAGAAACCACGTGAGAGAGAGAGAGAGAGAGCGCTTTGAGTAAAGCAATGGCCTCAGCATGTAGGGGACTAGTCGCACAGGAACTCTCCCTTCCTTTTTCGGTCGTGTATCCATTGTCGTAAAAAACAACCCAACCAGCAGCTCCCTTTAAGGTAGAAGATTAAGCAGCATCAGATTTAACTCTGCAGTAACTAATATAATAAGAACAACAATAATTTTACATTGGGTATGTGTTATGTTCATCTTTTCGTTGCCACATGGATTGGCTATGGGTAGAGCTGGCAAAAGCTGACCCGACCCGACCTGCCCGAAACCCGACCCGATACAACCCGAGAATTGGGCGACCCGAAACCGAACTGACCCAACCCGAACCGACCCGCTAACCGATATCAACATTATTTTGTCCAACCCGAACTCGACCCGAACCGAACCGACTCGAACCGACCCGGCCTGTGACCCGATATTTCTCAACCCGATAGATGACATTATAATGAACTGGCTTAATAATGGTTTAAATGACACCAAATTGATAATTCTTCTTAATTATTTTAACTTAAACTTCAATTAATACATATATCCATTAATTAAACATAAAATTATCATCTAAAACTAAATATATAAGATAAAATATATGTCAATAACCTGACCCGCTAATGACCCAACCCGAATTGTCACCCGTGATGACCCGACCCGTAGATAACCCGACATGAACCGAACCGACCCGAACCCGTCCTAACCCGAACCCGATATGACCCGACCTGCTTTGACCCGACCCGTAACCGACCCGAGTGACCCGATTGCCACCTCTAGCTATGGGGCTTGTCAGATGCCTTACTTGCTTGACAGGATTTTCCTCGCTCACTGGGTCGAACTGCGGTTTTCTTGCTCTTTCTCATTTGATCTCTAGGTGTAGGAGTATTTACTCCGTTTGTCAAAGTCTTATATGGTCTTTGTCTCTTTGTTTCTTTCTACGTCCTTGTGGCGTAAGTACACTTGGTGCTCATTTGGTGGATCAAGAGGTTCGTTGATTTCCGAGGTTCAGGAAGAGTCAAGACTATTCTGTTAGGATGTCAAGTTCTACTCGCTCCCTCACGAATTTCGAGGGTAAAGGTGGTGGTATCCGTGTTCATCTAGCCTTATGTCATCAACACATTTTGTTAACCAATGTAGTTACTGTTTTTATCTTAGCTTATTGTAGTAGTAACAAGTCTATTTGACCAAATGAGTCCAATGACAGATGTATCCAACCTGAGCACTCAAGATCCTTTACTTAGGCATGTTGTAGTAGTAACTAGCACAAGTATGTTACCCAATCAGCAAAAAAGGAAAGTAATTTTGAATCGCGCCAGCCTAGAGAGGGTCATCATCAGAAAGCAGCAAGGGATGATGAGAAGAGCGTTGTGTTGTTAAACCCATGGCAAGCAAGGCCATTTCAGCTGAAGGCCAATATTTTTTACAATATGGATCACTTGAAACATACTTGGATTGAAGATAAGTGCGTTCCTCATAAGCCATATAGTGTCCATAAAGAGCAAACAAACGAGTTGACGGCAACACCAGTTTGGCTAGACAAATTAAATAAAAAGATTGATATAACATAATACGTTATCTTAATCAAAAAAAGGTAAACAAGTGACCGGAATGAAGAGAGTAGATAATAATATATTGTCGGTTATTCCTTTGTTTTATCTTTTATAAAACTATTCTATAGCATAACAAGCCTTAACATTATTAAAGGATGTTAATTCAAAATGGGATCATACTATACCATGTTTCTGTCCTTATTAATTCGGACAATACAATAATGTCTGTGGTAGAATGAATATGAATTTGTATCCGTCGTTCCCTTGCTTCGTCCTTTCAGTTCTCTATATCAAAATAAGTTCTAAATTCACCGTAACTCATAAGTTGTAATCCATTTACGCACGTAATGTATACGAAAAGTACCAAGTTACTTGATACATTTAAGACTAGAAACTGAAGAAGGGTATGAATGCATGCATTGTGAGCAAATGTACTACGTTAGGATGGAAAGGAACTTTTCCAAAAACTGAAACATGAAGCGTAACAACATCTCAAAACACAAAACAAAACTTTGATTCCCGACTCTTAACTTGCGAATGAAAAAGCCAAACTTAAAAAATATATACTCATTATTATTTTCAGCACCACGAAAGAAATTGTCTCAACTGTCGATAAGGAATAAACCCGATCACACACATCAAAGGGAGCAAAGCTAAAAATGCCTTGCTTTGATGTCAGGGTTTAAAATTTGGGTGTCCGTTTTTTGTAAGACGGACATACCCGTCGCAAGCTTGCGACGGGCCAAATATCGGTTAAATGGGTCGAATACATACCACTTGTGGCTGATGGATGGAATGTACAGTACATAACAGTTAAAGAACAAAACATAGACAACATGTTAACAAACTTAAGCATAATGTTAACAAACTTAAGCATAATGTTAACACAATCGAAGGGAAACATAATTACAAATGACAACTACAAATCAGTCTAACAACATGTGTAATATATATGTACATAATACATAAGTATATCAACATCTAATTACACAGCATAAATTTTCGTATGTTAACTAACTAAACCATAATGTCAACACTACTGAGGATAAACATAATGACAAAAGGTAACAACAAAGCAGCATAACCATGTGTACGTAATATATAACATTATGTAACGTATACAACATAACAGTTAAAGAATAGAACATATCTACTTAACAAAAAAAAAAAATATGTCGACAAAATAAAGAACATTGTAGTCATCATACATAATGCCTAAATATATCAACATTAAAACACAAACATCACACAATTGCGAGATCTTATTTGTTAGTAAATCTGACCCAGACCCATTTTGCTAAATATGGTGCGTATTTGGCCCGTCGCAAGATTGCGACGGGTAGTTCCGTCTTAAATAAGAATTTGTGAAAATTTGGCAGTTGTTGGGTAGCTCACATGATGCATCATGTGCAATATATGTAAACTTACTAAATAGCGTAGATTTCACACTTGCAATTTGCAAAACCCATCAATGTGTTGGGATTGGAATATCTCGGTTTCTATAAACAATTTGTTAAGCTAATCACCTATCACTTCCTAATCTGATTAGTCCAACCCTAGAAAGTGAAGTCAAAATCCTATCACTTGCATATTTTTGTTTAATTATATACTCTTCCGTTCCACTAATTAATCATTAGTTATCAAAAAATTACTATGTATATGTGAAAGAAAATAATTTAATAATAATAATAATATTAGGACACAAAACTCACTTGTAACATAAAATTTGCTATAAATAAAAATGATAACGATTGTTGATATATTATGAAAAAATAATAACACTATTGGCTAGGACAAAGGAGTGGCTCACATTAGGCCATTATTTTAGTTTAACGTTTAATTTATATCTCTAAATATGAGTATATAAAGTAAATTATAAAATGTACTCCGTATTATTATTAAAATAAACATTATACATAGTCAATGTTTCTGGATAATATTAATTTTTTTGATAATAAAAGTGAAATACGTTGGCATTTTGCCAGATTTACCTAAACCTATTAGCTGTGACTCTCTTTTGAGACACTTGTATATTCGTCCTCAGATTAAACAACTTAAATATTACCGCATTTGAACATATAAAACATAATTTTTTGTTAGTTTATATGTTTTGGTTTTGCTTCATTTATTTTATTTTAATTTGTTTTGAGTTTACGATGCATATTCTCATTTTAAAACACAAAGTTGTGTAAAAAGTAATGGTGGGCAAGTGTTTTCTTTACTATGAGTTGATTTGATAGTTATTACTGTGAAAGGATCTCATAAAATAAGACAATTTATTTGTATATAAATAATTTTTTTTATTGATAATTGATCCAAGCTAATAACTCGGTACCTCAGTTACTTAGTACGTTATGAGACCATATATAGTTTTGAATTTTTCTTGTCAAATAATCTTAATAATAGATGAATTTTTAGTTCTCCTGAGCACTGGCTGTATCCCATTTGTTTTTTGCAAAATGTAACCATTTTTTTGGTAAATAGTTACCACTTTAAAAAAAAATAAGTTCTTTTTTAACTAGAAAAGATCAATAATTAATAAAAAATGATAACATCTTATAAAAAAATAGTAAGTCTTGCTTGTGACGGGTCACCATTTGTGACAGATATTTTGTGAGATAAAATGGATACGAAATGAGGTAGTGGAGAAAGGGGACCACATGAATAGTGTTGGAGAAAGAGAAAAAGTGGGTATTTTGTGAGAGAAAACGGTATCCGTCACAAGCTTGCGACGGATAGTGCCGTTGCAAATAAAAATTTGTGATAAAAAAAAATGGTGGCTCATTTATTGACGTGACCGTCTTTGTGTTTTACATTAATTCTAAAATTAGCGTTGATCCAAACTAGTAAGTCATGATTGGAGTAGAGTAGGTCTCATAAAGAAGTGTGCCCTTGTTCTATTTGATGATTACCCCAAAACCATAGCTGAGTGTTTGGTCCAGACCCCTGACGGCTTGACCTGGCTTGGCCTTTGTGCATTTAATTCTCCCAAACATTGCATTTTTGGATTTGTATTGTTCTATTCTATTCTACATTTGTGCGTTTACAGTTTCTCATGCTGTCTAATTAAAGGTGTATTCTCTGTTGAGAACTGATAAATAGTGTTTTCTTAATTTTAACATTTTTTTTACTTTTAAGGTTAAATGAGCGGCAATATAAGACCATTCCCAAGCAAGAAATCAATTTAATCGGGTCAATTGCATATTATACCTTAATTTTCCCTTATTGATTTTGACCCACTTAAACCCTCCCAAGCAAAAAGTCACGACCTAGGTCAATAACCCAATCAATTTAATTAAGAAATCAAACAAATTCACTTTTTCTTTTTTTTTTTCTTTTTCTTAAATGGTTGGAAGTGACTTGGAACCAATTAAAATGTGCCACGTATGAGGTCGATTGGTGAATCAATTTACATGAAATTGGGTCGATTTGTGACTCAAATTGACTTGAGTCAATTCTAATCGATTTCTTAATTACAATTAACTTGACTCGACCCCATATCGACCTCCCAATCGACCTTGCTTGGGGATGGTCTAAGGGTGAGAATTAAACCCCCGATTTCATAGTTATAGTAAGAGAATATTTGTCACCTGAGCCATTTTCACTTCATGAGGTCAAGAATCGAGAGTAGACGTGGAGAGTGGGCCTAGCTGGGCCAGAGGCCATGCCCGACTCCCGGGGAGGAGGCTAAAGCTCACACCACGAGCCAATGATGGGCAGACTCAAACGTGCAGAGATATGAAGATGTTGGCCCTAAACTGGCCGAATAAGGCGAGAAGGCTAGTAGGCCATGCAGACCAGGAGGAATGATGGTGACGCCTAGAAAAATCATAACTTAGGGCTTGTCCTTAGTGAAAAAAGTGGGCATGCGGTTCTATGGATGGGCTGGCTGGCCACATGAAGGGGGAGGCCCAGTGGGTAGGGAAGACTAGTGTCGATCGGGTTGACCCGCACTTATGTCCACCTTTAGCGGGATTAGAGAAGTTAGACACATCTAACTAATCTATCGAAAATGATTCAAAAACACACAACATGAAATTAGGAATATGTTTGAGGATTTGTATTGATTCGATCAAACCATATTCTTGATTGATTGAATACTGCTCCAACCTCTGACTTGACCAGAACCAAAATGACCAACAACTCCGAAATTGATCGAACCCTAAAATAACCCTACTTGATCCGAAAAAATAGCATGGTGATACAAAATGACTTGGTGATTTGACTCATTTACCGAGTCTCCTTAAAAATTTATAAAGTCAAATATTTATCCCTAGTCTTACGGTATAGTATATATGTTCGTTTTAAAATTACTGCGCGATCTTTCTAGAAATCTCAATTGTCTATGGGGTTGGAGTCATGCAGCTAGAGTAGGGTGATGTTTCATAGAAGAGTTGTCATCTAATCTTAATATCAGACATTCAGACTTGTAAGCATAGTTTGAGTTAACCCCTCAGCAAGTCACTACCCTCTGAAAAGACCATCTATGTCTTAGCTTTAGGCATGCAAAAAGCATTCCACTAAACTATCTGAGTTTCACTACTTCAACTTTTTTAAATGTAAAGTTCAAACACTATTTATCTACTAATTAGACTATGTTTATAAGTTATTTAGACTACGTTAATAGGTTGGACTAAGAAGGGCTAGGTTTTGAATAAGGACGAAAAATAAAAATAAAATAAAGGAAAACTAAAACTAAATAGCAGCCCACATTTTGGGTTTGGCGTTCCACATGTTCCATGTAGAAACTACTAGAACCGTTTTTGGAACACCAAAGCCCCGAGACAAAACCAAAATACAACCTACAAAAGCCAAATACATACCCATTTGAAATCAGCCACGTGGAAATAAGGAGAGTGGGTGAGTTTTAATTTTTTGGTGTACATCTTATTTTATCTTAAAATGGAAATAATTTTATTTTCATACATTCTAAATAAATAAAAAGTGCATCAATATTCATAACTTTTTGTATTCTACAAATAGAGACCATGTATGATATATTTTTGAGTTCATTTTAATTTATTTAAAGTCTTATTTTTGTTGTTTTAAGTTGTATCTTGATATACTTCCTCCATTTTTATCCAAATACCCTATTTGCTTTATCACGTTTGCCAACGCAAGTTTTGCGTGCTTCATATCTTTAACTACGTATTTGTAAAAATTATAAAAGTTATATATTTGCAATGTACTCGTAAAGACGAATTAAACAAGACCCCACATGAATATATTTTTTCTTACGTATCGAGAGAAAATTGAGATTGAAAGTTGATTGGTGAATAGTGTACAAAAAGCAAATATGGTATTTGGATAAAAATGGAGGAAGTATATATTTATAACAATAAATATCTCTTGTGACGGGTTATCCGTCATAAGCTTGTGAGTTGTGACGGGTCGAATAACACTACATGGGTAGATAAAACAAAAGTAAAGGTTTATAGGTAATCACAAAGGTTTGCCCTTATATTTCCAAATGGATTTTATTTGACCCCCACAAACTTGCGACGGATATTACCCGTCACAAATGAGAATTTGTGTATTTACAATTAGTAAAACCGTTTTTCATTTTCGAATTTTGTTCTTTATATAATTTAATTTATATTAATTGTAAATATATTTACAACAACTATATATCAAAACAAAATTATGATGTATGAATATAATTAAAAAAAATGTGAAGTTAGTAGGTTAAGGGAGGTCTTGATAAACTAACAAAATCAGGAACTAGGTCGGGTAAGTAGATTAAAGAATTATATTAATATTTTAGTGCAGGAACTAAGTCTAAGCCAGGCCACAAGAACTACTTATAAACGTAGTCTTATGCAACTTTACCTAGACCGAGTTCCTGCATTAAAATACAAATATATACTTTTTAACCTACTTACTAGACATAATTTCTAATTTTATTATTTTATCAAGCTCTGGTTAGACCTAGTAATTTCGACATTGTTTTTGGCTAAATTGGAATAAGTATGAGGACCACATGCAAATATCAAGTTCCTAAACATGTTTCAATAGGTCCATTTCAGACCATTTGGAACGACACTAGTTCCTATAATTTATTTTACTTTACTTTTTTATTTTAATTAATTTTTGTCCTTACTCAAGACCTAGTCTTTGTTAGACATACCTATAAACGTAGTCTTATAGAATTCTCTCCGTTACTTCCCCTCTCTATTTCATTTAAAACACTTAAATTATTTTTTAAATCTTTTAATGGCCACAAGTAAAGTAATACTCCGTACGAAGTATATGATGATGTGTGGATGAAACAATGTACTATAATATCCATGTATTAGAGATAATGGACAAGAAATAGAGATAATCGTTACTCACTTATCTACTACTCCCATTGTTTGATTTGCTCATTTTGTCACCATTTCTCTAATATAAAAATTATTATTATACGACATAGAGGTGTAGAGGGTATTATCGGTTGTTGTATGATGTACAATGATTTGACAGATATCGCATAAGAGCAACTCCAATGGTGTAAGTTAAGGACCTGCTTGCAATTAACCTAAATTATCTAGCTACTAGCTTACCATTGGGGATGAGAAAATAGAGTAGGTTTTCAAGCAGTACATGCTTTCCCAAGCATATAGCTAGACTTGCACAATTTAACAACTTTATTCAATTTTTGGGATACAATTATTTGACTTGTAACTAACTTCCTATTTTCCATGCATTTCCTTTCAAGTTTCAAGACTTTCAACGTATAGATTTCTTAAGGTATGCTATTTTTTAAATTTGAAAGTTGATTTTTGGAACCTATTTTCAAAATTAACCTTATAAATAGAATATAGTTAATACACCATTTTTATTCCATATTCCAAAATTTCCTATACTAATTTTTATTTTTACAAGAAAGGCCAATAATAAAATTTAGATGGAAAATCTCGACAATTCGTTTAGCCAATATTATAACTAAGATTTAAAATATTTTAGCTCCAAATATCTTATCTATGTTATTTTTATATCAGTATGTGTTGTTACTATTTTTTTTCTTTGTATCTCGTTAAAAAAGAATAATTGCAGACAATTATATTATTTAAATCACTTTATATGACAAATTATGCATTTCTAATTATTGCAAAATTATATACTTTTGATAATATAAATGTAATTATTGAATAAAAATTAAAGTTGAAATATTAATTTAACTTGTGGGACCCATACGAGCTATAAGGTATTGTAGTTTACCATTGGACGACTTTGTAGCTAGAAAGCAAGGTTCTCTAAAATGCTGAGTTGGAAATTCAAGCTACAAATGGTTCTAGCTGTCCATTGGAGTTGCTCTAAAGAACATGCAAGAAGAGTTAATAACTCCATCTTTAGATAATTTGGACAATATGGTCAATATCCAATCCTTTCGGATGAATAGAGATTATATTAGATTTATAAATATGGTATCGAATGCGAAACCACAAAATTTTGAATAAAAAAGATGTACATGACAAGCTTATCATCTTTCTTAAATTATCACAAACTTTGTCATATGTTTGCTTTTCATTTTTTAACTCTATATCCGAGTCGGTTAGAATCATAAGAATAGTAAATTATTTTTCTGTCAAAATTTAATACATTTTCAAAACATTAAAATCAAACCATCTAATTAAGCTAATTCCTTATCCCTTCGTATTTTATGATATTTTCATTTTATTAAAATAATTCTCACATAACTCATTAATTCTTTAAATGAGAACATCATTAACAATCGAAGTAGTATTATTACTAATTTTGATATTAGGAGAAGTAGATCCAAAGTGAAGAAAGTCTTGTTTTTAGTTGTGATCTAAGTGAAGATTATTTTAATATTAGAAGTCAGAGTTACGTTATTCAATTGTCTTGTCTGACAGTATAGACTCTCAAGTGCAGTCTCCCCCCACTGCCTCTCAGAAACAAACTTCTGCAGGTTTATAACCCTTTCCAGTTGCACTGCATTTTTCTGCTAAAGTTATAAATTAACCCACACCTCCTATCCTATCCCAGACAACGTGCTAAAACGAGCTCATTCAAACAAAAATCATCGCATCTTACCTAAGACCATCCCTTGGGTCAAGTTAATTACAATTAGTAGAGAATTAGGATTGACCTAAGGGTGTTAAGGGTCAATTTGTGACCCAAGGTGAAGTAAATTGACTCACCTATTGATCTCTTATGTGTCAAACTCTCATTGGTTACAAATTAGAAAGAGAGAAAAAAAAAAAAAAAACTATGTTATTGACTCAATTAAATCGACCTTTTGCTTGGGAGGGTAAAAGCGGGTCAATGTCAATAAGGTGAGATTAAGGGTTAATATGTTATTGACTCGATTAAATCGACCTTTTGCTTGGGGATGGTCTAAGTTTGTGATCTCTTGCAATCCTATTCCGCTTATCCTCCCCTTTTTCCTTTTATTTATCTTTTTATCTTATGTTATACACTTGTAATGAAAATTTGTGTTGGAAATTATCACGGTATATTGAAACCTATTCGGAATAATATAATATTCGGAATAAACATATTATATGTAACCTATAATAGGTGACTAGTGTAACACCCGTGAAAAATCACGGTGTTGTGTACACTTACTTTTAAAGATGACAAAGGCAAATTCATTTCATTATATAACAATTCTATTTATTCGAACAAATTGATTTTTAACGGGGCTGTTTTGCATATAAGATATGTTCGGTCAAAAGGTGAATTTTCTGGTACACTAATTTTCGAATATCTGTTACCAATGATGGAAATATTTGGATTAATTATGATAACATGAATGAATAAGATATATAAGAAAAAAACAATAAACAATTAAAAATTAAACGGGCAAATAGGATGAATAAAATAACTAATCGGGTAGAAATCTAAATTAAACGGGTGTATTAAAATTCGATAATCTAGGACAAAAATTACAGTTTCTCGAAAACCTCCTTGTAAACAACATTCGCCGATGTAAAAAAATATGGACTAATAAAATAAAAAAATTACCTTGACATAATAATTAATGAAAGATAGAGATCTAATAATTAATGAAAAAAATCAATTACTAGGTGATGGATAAAGATGAGGTAGAAAAATAGGGAAGAAGTTACGTAAAAAAGGGAAAATGGAGAAGAATGAGATTACAGACTTTTTTTTCAAAAAATAATTAAGAAAAAGACTAAAATAACACCGATGTACAATAGCATTGTATAGTCCAGGAACTGTATAATTAGGATATTATGTTACCTTAATTTAGATTCAGAAATATTAACGATCATTAACATAGTTTCAACTATGAAATATATTATATCATATTATATACCACATTTTCCAAAATACCATAGGAGCTATATTATATTCCTCGTAATGCCACATTAATATATTTGTCAATCATCATGGATCACTAAGAAAGTCAGTGATATGCTTAAATAAAATAAAATTCTTTACAATGCATGGTTCACGATAGTTTGACAGTGGTATTAGACATGCCTTCGGTTCTATTTGGTAAATCTAATTGAAAATTGTAGTTGAAAATTGAAATATTAACTCAAATCTAATAAGCTAGAAAAATAATAGACATATTTGGTGTACCCGTCATAAATCTGTCATATTTTGTACCCGTCATTAAATAATACGATTATGTATCATACGGAATCTTTCTATATATTCTCTAAATAATTAATATTTTCTAAATAATTAATATTCTCTAAATAATTGTTTAGAGAATATAAAAGGCAAATTAGAAAATCTGACTTGTTTTACGTTATCTTTTTTGATAGATAAAACACGTTTTTTAAATCAATTAGGAAATTTGACTTGTCAAATTTCAAAGTATTATATTTTTCGGAAAAATTGTTTTTTGAGGGTGAATGTGAGGACGTCATATTTTTAATAAAATTTAAATTAACCCAATTTAATAAGGTATTGTTACATTCTTAAATTAACCCGTCATATTTTGTACGAATTTGAAACTATGTGGCAAAATAAGTTAATGGTGAAAAATAGAGGATTCGATAAAAATTACTTTATATTTGCAAACCATTAAAGGCAACTTTATTAGTTCACAACGTAATTATCTTCAATGATTCTCGAACTTTATATTCACCTAATTAACCCCTAATTATGTTCAATGATATTCTTAATTTATATTTTCAGACCATTAAAGGCAAATTTATTTATTATATTCTCTAAATAATTCGAGAATCATTTTGTGAGTCGGATTCTTGAAATTTCAAATTTAATTTGGTATGAAAACGTTACATTACAACCCATTAATTGAAAATATGGGTGGAAATTCCATATTTAATAATGGCGGACTTGTCAAGAATGCTTACACGGCTCAAGCAATATGAATGTTGTTTATAATAATAAATAAATAATAATATTATAATATTTATAATATTTAGGGAATCTCGGTATAATATTTAGGGAATCTTGGAATAATAATAATAATAATAATAATTTTATAATATTATAATACATAAAAATATATGACTTGGCATAAATAGAGGGTTCTCATTGGTCTACGAAACTGATTTTTGTGAGAGTGAATGTGAGTGAGCGAAAGAGTGAACGGTGGAATATTAGCGCGCCACGTATGCAGTTATACATTCTTCTTTTATAGTAATAATGATACGATTTAGATCTCGATAGTACTATAAATATCATGTCAATGTAATGATCCGAGATAAGAACAAACTATCAATAACAATATGATTTCCGCTCTTTTTATTTCTAATAATATGTGTTTCCGAATAGCCGCCTTAAAAAGACCAATTGATTTTAATTAAGTTGTTGGCACACCAAAACAAATCTCCCAAGGAACTCAATTAACTAGCCCCACAAATTCTTGTTCGAGATAATCATATTTATTTTAACACGGAATTGGGATAAAAATTAGCTAAATATTATCGTTAACATTTAAAGTGAGATATCAAATTCATTTTAAGTTTAGGACGGATATATGAGCATTAGACCTTTTAGAGAGAGCAAGTAAATTAGCATAAATAAAAGGAGCCAAACTTCCAAAATATAGATCTCCCTCTCTCTTTAAGTAATCTGGTTATCTTTCTATCTCCATCTGTATCTATGAGTATGGAGATTAATCTGAAACATTGGAGAGATGAAAAGCAGGAAGAGTCAGAGGATGAACAACATCAACAATCTAACAAAATCCCAAGAAAACTTGTGACTCATTCTCCTCAAAATCATCAACATTATGAAGTTCAACAAAATGTTACGACTGCTCTTCCTTTGTTTCATTCCCTTGATTCGAACCCCACTAAATTCACTTCTAATTTTTATCATCACTCTTCTTCAACTCCTCCTCATATTCCCACTTCTACTCCCGCATTGTCAGGTACTATTTTGTTTCTATTGTCAAAACCATATATTCTCTCCGTTCTGATAATTTCTTTACCTTCTTTTTTTATTCACAGTATTTTAATCAAAGATAAATAAATGATTGAAACGAGTCACAATCCTTATCTAGATTAATCTTGCTATCTTATTAACCAAAGATTCATTTTCCCTTATTCATGCTATCACTTACCTTATTTATCTCATATTCCTCATCAAATCTCTGTTTTCCTTGATAATTACATCATCATCCTCAGAGCCTTATAAAATAACATGAATCATCTTTGAAACCGTCACCGATTAAAGTAGAGCTACATTATATAAGGAGATTTACGTTTAAAGGTTTTCCTTGATCATTTCTCTAAATTTTGTACTAGAAAATGGGACTATTTATTCAAAATGTAATACTGACCATTCACTAACTAGTTTTGCCCTAATCATTGTTTAATCATCAAAATGTTCCTATTAAATCAAGAAGAACATCATGGTGTATTGCTAACACATCATTATGATTTAGTTTTTGTGAGTTTCATTAGTTCATTGTTAATGCCTGTTTAATGAAGAAAATGAAATAATGGAATACATTGAATTGCTATTTTATTGAGTGAAATATAGCTATAGTTGAGTACTTGAATTGTTAGGGGCCGCCCCCTCCCGACATAACTACGGCCCTCCACCGTGTGTTGTGTATTGCTGATGTTAATCATTATTTAATGATAAAAATGAAAGCAGGAGGAGTAGGAAAGTATAGGTTGAGCATGGCACAATGGCAAGAATTAGAGCTACAAGCACTGATCTATAGACATATGGTGGCTGGTTCAGCTATCCCCTCTCAGCTCCTTCACTTACTCAACAACAGTCTCCTCTCTTCTCCTTATTATCTCCATCATTATCCTCCTGCTGCCTGTAAGTCCTTAACTATCACTTCCTCAACAATCTTATATTCTAGAGTTTACTTAAGATACTGAATAACAAACTATTCAAAACAATGCATAGCTTCACCCTACATTCTGCTTAAATGGACTCTACTACAAAGCTTACTTCTTAAAGTCATGATAGCCTACTGAGTCATTACTCATTAATGGCGTCTATAGCCCCATACCATGTAACAGGAGTATATATCCACAAGGACCACAAATCTTTCCTTGATTGTATCTCTAATTTCTTGATAATTCCATTGTATTCAATTGATTTGATATCTTTTCGGACCTAAGAGGCGTGTTTGTGTGTGTATACAAGTGTTGCAAGCAGGATATTGGGGAAAAGGAGCATTGGATCCAGAACCAGGAAGATGTAAGAGAACAGATGGGAAAAAATGGAGGTGTTCAAAAGATGTGGTGTCTGGTCACAAGTATTGCGACCGCCATGTTCACCGTGGCCGCAACCGTTCAAGAAAGCCTGTGGAAGTCCCTCCTGCTAATGCTAGTAATGCTGTTCTTGAGTCACTTAGTAAGCCTTCAGCAGCATTTACGGGTGGATCTTCTGGTGCATCAGAGGCCCATTTCTCTATATCCCGCTCTGGGGCTGCAACTTCTTTTGACGCTTTCCAGTTGAATTCAGGGTATATTTCATTTTGCCCCAGCTTTTATTTCACGTAATTGATTTTGGTCTGTTCTCAATAACGTTTCGGTTCTAAACATGTTCTGTGTTGTGAAAACTGATCTAGAAGAAAACGTAAATGAGTGGCAGTAAGTTTATTCCTTGCTTTAACATACTGTCTGTCTGCGTCACATATTCCGGTTGTTATTAGGTCAGGAGACTTCAGATCCAACAAGAAAACCATGCTTGATACCCAACATGATTCAACTTCAACTGCCAGGGATGACAAACCCAACAGCAGGGTTTTAATGGACTTATTCGACGACTGGCCAAAGTCACTACACGGGCCCGCCCCAGCTGAAACAAATGGTACCTCGTCCTCGACAAGCCTCTCAATTTCTACCCCTGGGAACCCAACATCCGATTTCTTGAGATTGTGTACTGGAAACGTTGACGAACTGAGACGAAATGATGTGCGTGGCCCACATGAGAATGAGGACGGAGAGCGTGAGCAGATAAGTTGGGGCGATGGATGGGGTGCAGGTGCGATTGGTTCAATGGGAGGCCCGTTGGCTGAAGCATTGAGATCTTCAAGCAATTCATCTCCAACTAGTGTTCTACATGAGCTGCCTAGGTGTGCTGCACCTGATACTAGCTTTGTTAGTGCCTGAAATCGACTAATAATGAGCAACTTTAATTTTCTTGGTTGTCAGAAAAACAAACTTTTATTTTGTTGCTATTATATTCATCTCTTGTTGCTTCTAAGATAACTAGTTGTTCACTTGTTTGGAGTTTGCCATTTATGAAAATTTATGTTTGTTGACTTCACTTGGGAGAAAGCCAGCAAAGCCAGGTGATTTGAGGAGGCATAACTTTGTGTCTGGCAGCAACATGCGATTCCAATTTATGAACTCGGAAAGCTTCACCGAGTATATGAAACTACCTTGATTCCATCGGAGACACCTCGCAGAAACGGAGGAGGAACAATAATTAGCTAGAAATAAGAGCTTATCGCCTAAGCTTTGTATTCTTTACCAAACTTTTGTGTGTTATTCAGGACTAAAACTCCAAACTCGTTTGTGGAACTATGTTTCTCCTGCAAGGACTGTTTTCCAAGTCAAAAGCATGATGCAGAGTATCAAAGATGTGGGTTAATGTTGGTCTGTTTGACCCACTTATTCCTGGTTTTTATCTTATGCTGGAGAATGAGAGACTTGTTTGGGTCCAATTCAAGTATGAAAAGGTGTACAAATATTGCAATGCGGGAGGATTGGACATAAAAATCAGAGGTGTCAGACTTATAGTAAAAGCATTTGAGGTTAGGATCAATAAACCAGACATGCTTTCAAATGCGATCAGCTGCAAGTGCACGACGTTAATCATGGAGTAAATGATTCAAAGCACGACTATAAAAAATGTGTATCAAACCTGGAATGATATTTAGCATGGGGAACAACCTTTTTCTAAGATTTAAACATCATCAATTTCGACAACAAATGGTTTCTCAAGTTTTAAATGAGCAAGGTGATTTTACTCTGAATTACTCTTGTTCTAATGACAACATTTCTACACCTCGAATGGTTAGTCCAAAGGAATCACCTGATCATGAAAGTCTTATGACAATATTTCACGGGAAAGGTATTATGAAAGATATACTATATAATAACAGTGCTTTATCGAGAGGTAATAATGTGTTTTCTACTTATTCGAATTCCAATATTGATGGTATTGTTAATGGGGGATCTCAATCTCTCATGGTTACTAATTATGATGTGGGTGACATGTATAAGAATGATTCGGATAATTTTAATTTTCTAACTAATAATGTTGGCAGTACTGATATCAGGACTTCACTCTTTATTTTGAATTCTCAAACTGATAAACTGTATGTTCAAGGTGGCACTATTCTTTTATCTCCAACTTTGGGTGCTGGTGAAAATGAGCAAGAAACTAGTGCTGCTACTATTATTGAGTATAAACGGTTTGAGAAAATTAGATCATCTTATAAGAGTTTTACCCGTAAAAGAAGATTTTTTATGGCCCACTCGAAAGCTAATTTATCTGAAGATGGAACAGACTGTTACCAAAAGGAAGGAATTAGACGTAGGGATTTTTTATGGCCCACCCACATCAAGCAAAAGAACGTCTTCAACTATTTTAATTCTCGGAATATTAGAACTGACAACTCGTGTTATGATGATACTTTTGGTGGCACAATTTTTTTGGAAGATTATATACTAAAGGAAAGCCGTAAAAGAATGACTAATTCGAAACCTCGTCTTTTTTGCTTCCTTGATTCAAATTTGGTCACTAAGCAAAGCGATTTTAATCACATTCCCTCATTGCCAAACGCAGAAACAAGAATTTGCTAAACTATACGTCTAATGAAGAAAATTTGACATTTGTGTGGCTTTTTAAGATCCCAGTCTCAATCTGGAGATGGTAATGATTTTCCAAGCTACGTTTCTCATGGTATGGATAAGAATCTCAACTTAATAAAGACTACGGTTAATCAAAGCGCTTCGACACAAAGAATGGTACCTAAGCGAAGGGCTTTCTCAAACCCTGTCGATTGTTTTAATTCTATTATTGAGTTTTATAATTATGACAAGGAGTATGCTACACTCACAAACGTGTGCAAAAGGATAAAATGATTTTGTTATTTTGTGACGGGTGAATTTGCACGGATGGATACTGGTTATAGTGTTGATGTGGCTAATAAGGAATTGTCTTTTTTCTTCATGTATTTTGGTTAAGTATCTTACTGATGTGGTCTCTACAAGGAATGGTCTTGCGAGGATTGAACCAAATTAATCCTCTAACTCTAAATGAAGTGCATATCATGGAATTGTAGGAGTTTAAATAATCCGCTCATCCTTACAATTTCGAAGCTAAGAGCGATGATTTATAATAATGATTATTATGAGCTTATTTTTCTTTCTGAAACTGAGTGTAATGTTGATCTAGTGTCATCTGCTTTCCATAATTATGGGTATGATAAGGAATTGGGTGTTGATGCCTTAGGTTCTCGGGGAGGTTTATGGGTGTGGTGGAAGGGTCTTTAGACGTGGAGTGTATTTTGTCAAGTCCAATATATATACTTCTTAAGATTAAGGAGAGAGTTAGCAAGTTCTGGTATTTATTCTGCATTTATGGAGAACCTAAGAAATCTCAAAGAAGACGAGTCTGGTCGGAATTGGAGCAGTGTATTAACCAGCTTGATTCACATTTTATTATAATTGGAGATTTTAATCAAGTTGAATTCAAGGAAGATAAATTGGGAGGAAACTTGGGCACTATTTTTGGAGCACATGTTTTCTCGAAATAGAAGGCTCGAAATCTCTTATCAGATATATCTATTAAAGGGCCTAAATACACATGGTGTAATAACAGGAAAGGAAGTGCACGAGTTTATAAATGTATTGATAAAGGGATGGCTTCCTCAAAGTGGCACGGCTTTTTCCCAAATACTAGTATTAAGCATCTTCCCATATAAGGTTCAGACCATGCTCCTATTATTCTTGATACAGATTTCTTTAGTAAGAAGAAATGATGACCTTTTAATTGGAGGCTTGATGTTTTGACTATGAAGATTGTTTGCAAATTATCAAGGATAAATGGTTTATATTTTATCGGGGGTCTTCTTCTTTTAAGCTTGTGAACAAATTGAAACGGATCCGCTTTGCTTTTAGTAACTTGACTCTTGCCAAGCGAAAAGAATGGAATGCAAAATGGACGAATTTTGATGATAATCTAACAACTGAATTAGAACACATTTTTCAAGGGAATGATGAAAAAAATTATGAAGAATGTCATGAGGCCTACCTTGAATTCAATAAAGCTGCGTCTATTTTTTGGAAACAACGAGCAAAGATTAGTTGGATCAAAGAAGGTGATGCTTGTACTCACTTTTTCTTCAATTCTGTTAAGAGTAGGTACAACCGTAACTTTATTGCAGGTATAAAAAGTGATTCTGGCTCTTGGGAGTATAAAGATAGTGATATTCGTCACCTCTTTGATATACATTTCAAAAATTTATATGAAGCTAGTGTGGTGCAAGAGCCAGTTGAATCCTTTTCTTCAAAGTATAAGCATTTGTTTGTCAAGTTTAAGTATAAGCTTAATAGTGATCAATAAGATTTCACGGCTAAGCCATTTACAAGAAATGAAGTACGTAAAGCTGTTTTTCAAATGCGACCATCAAAATCTAAGGGTCCGGATTATTGATTTCCGGCTCTCTTTTATCAGAAATATTGGTTTTATGTTAAGGAAGAAGTCACAAATGCAGTGCTTTCTATGCTTAATACAGGGAATATTCTTACGGCTTTTAACAGGACTTCCATTGCCCTTATTCCAAAGATTACCAACCCTGAACTGTGTATCAATATAGACCTATTAGTCTTTGTAATGTGATTATGAGAAATGTGACTAAATGCATTAACAATAGAATGAAGCGAGTCATGCCCTCACTTGTTGGTGATTTTCATAATGGTTTTATTCCAGGAAGAAATATAAGAGATAACATCTTAATTTCACATGAATTATTCCACCATATTTCCAAGAAACGAAGGGGTAAGACTGGATTAATGGCTTTCAAAGTGGATATGAGTAAAGCTTATGATAGGCTGAACTGGAACTTCATTCGGTATACTTTACTTTGCATGGGCTTTCCTCAGACTTTTGCTGATCTCATAATGAATTGTGTAACTTCAGTTTCTTATACAATTTTGTTTAATGGTGCTCCGGGAAAAAGTTTCAAGCGTCAAACAAGTATAAGGCAAGGTGACCCTATTTCTCCATATTTGTTTGCCCTTTGTACGGAAGTACTTTCGAGTTCTTTATTGGATGCTCAAGAAATGAAGATTTTAAGAGAAGTTAAATTATGTCAATCTGCTACTTCTGTTTCTCATCTATTTTTTGCTGATGACTCAATCTTCTTTATAGAAGCGCGTAAACGTCATTGTCCGCTTTGAAGAATATACTTGATCTTTATTGTGAAGCTTCGAGACAACGTATTAATGAGAACAAGTCAAATATTTTGTTGAGTCCTAACACTACTATGCGGAACTCTCGTGATTGCCTTAAGATTTTGCGAGTTCCAGGTCTTAAAAAAATGGGCTCTTACTTCGGACTTCCAACAGACTTTGGATCATCAAGAAAGGAAATTTTTGCTGCAGTAATTGAGAAGGTTCGGGAGAGAATTCTAAGTTGGACAATAATTATTTATCTCCTGCTGGAAGACTTGCTCTTATTTGCTCGGTTCTTTCTTCGCTATCAATTTATTCTCTATCTGCATTTAAAATGCCGGTAAGTGTGAGTTTAAATATTGACTCTTTACTCTCACATTTTTGGTGGAGTGGGAATCGAAATGGGAAAAGTATTCACCGGAGTAGTAATTTATTCATTAATGCTCCTAAATTCAAAGGCGGTTTAGGTATTCGAAACGCCGGCTGTCTAAATCAAAGTCTTCTAGCAAAAATTGGTTGGAATATTATACAAAAGCCAGAGGGTTTACTTGGTCGTACTATGGGTTGAAAACTAAGAACGAGCATCTTGTCAATAAAATTCACATGCTTACTAAGGAACTAAATGAACAGAAAGATTTATATGCTGCTAGGACCTCTAGATATATTCTGACACTTGCTCTGGATTTGATAGATTAAACATCCATTACGATGCCCTCTTCTATAAGAATAAGAAATTACTTGAAAGAGTAAAAACTTCAAAGCAAATTTGAGTAATGCTAGGAATATAATGTTTTGGCTAAATGGATAGGAAGTAATACTATGTTAAATTTCCTAGTAAATCAATCTAAGAACACTAACATGGACTAGGCTATGAATCATGTTCTGATATTAAACAAAACGATACTCAATATCGTATTGTCTTAGTTCCTGAACAGAAATTAAACACTCCTCTAGAATGTTCTAAACTGAGCGACTCCATCAGTGTCAAGAAATCTGAATCTAACGATATATTATTTGTAAATTTTGTAAGAAACTTTATTTGTAAATATGTTGGATTACCTGAATATATTATTTGTAAATTTTGTAAGAAACTTTAGTTGTAGGTTCGGATCTCTAAACAAGTGTATGTGGGTTTTTGAAAGAAGTCCCCTTTCCCCTTTCATTTACCTGCTAGATAAGTGTTTAACTGATCCAAAGGGGAATGGAATGCCATAGTTTAACAAAATTGTGTCAAATCACAATGGTCACTGCATGTAAATTTAGAACTTTTTGCTTATATGAGGCCGAAATCCATATTATTTAACAAAATAGTGTCGGTTTTAAACTATTTATCAAAAATGGGTTCACGTACTCATTTCGGCTTTTTTAAAACAAAAAAATAGAATTAGTCGATGCATCAGACAATGACAAATTATGTGTCCCAAATTAGATAAGACAGACACAAATACATTTTGAGGAGCTCATAGCTTCTCAGCTCTTATTGTCCAGTACAACGAGAAGATGCATGTCATGTAGAGATACTTAATAAGCTATATCCGTCCTCGTCGTTCTCCTTGTTCTGACCACCAAATAACGTAAAACCACCAAATAACGTAAAACCACCACCATTTTCTACTTCCTTCCTTCATCATACGTACATCTTTGTTTGAATTATTAGAATGTTTTGCGCAAAACACTACCCATAATATCATTGTCCACAGTCCACTAACCATTTCGTTTTCGGGCCAATCCATTTATATTGTCTTAAGCTCCCTCTTATAGTTAGATGAGGTGAAGTGATATAACAGGTCTAATAGTTAACCTTCTTCTAAAGTACATAATTCAATGACAAAAACTCTCACTTTCATTGAAACTTATAGATATTCGAAGGAGCATAGTAACTGTAAGTCAAGCAGTTTCTACCGTTTTTGCACCGTATTAAATCAAAACGACGCGAAAAAGCTACTATTATGAAATATTCTAACAAAGTATACCGAGTAAATCAGAAATTACGAAAGAGACCCCCTCAAAAAAATTAATTGTGAAAATCCTACTTAGTAAAGCAACAATTACTGTGTTGATACGTCAACCTGTGCTTAATTACATTCTTTTTTATTAGTTCAAGAAAGTCTCACCATATACACTCATTATATTTTATACAATCGATTAACGGAGTATATAATTAATAATTATAACAAATATCTATTGTTAAAATGTTTTTTGTTAATATTAATTATATTTATCAACAATTTTTATATTTTTAATAGGACCTTATTAATTCAGTAGATTAATAACACTTATATATCAGTAAAACAAATAGTCTAAACACTGATATTGTTTTATAATAATAATATACCCAAAAAAATATGAAAACTATTTTTGGAAAACACAACAAAATTACTAAAATGTACTCATATAAATATGAGAATAGAATGAAAGCTCAAAAATATATAAGAGATCTTGTTAACTATATGTGAAACAACGTTATGTAGTGAGGAAGAAGTTGATGATGACGGAGTGAAGAGATGATTAATGGGTAATATATTAGGACGGACTATTTATTGAAATAGACATTGTAAAGGTGAAGCAAAACGGTGTGAGAGATAGAATAAGCAAAAGCTACTGATGTGTTTATAAATATAGCAGGGGCGTCTCAACTAATTCGGAGACCCCGTGCAACAACAAAACGGAAGCCTTGAAAATATGTTGAATTTGTTTAAATAAAAGCAAAGTTAAGAAAATGCTTGTAGTAGGAGTCGCACCCAGGCTTCCTAGCTTATAGACAAATTTGGAATCACTACACCATCACTTATGTGTTGATACAATTATAGGTTTTTTCTTATTTTAGTGTATAAAGGCATTTTTGAGGTCCAAAAATACTTGAGGCCCAGTTTCTTTGCTTAGCCCGAACCTGGCCCAAGCCGCCCCTGATATATAGGTAAACTACTGAGAGTAGAAATGCGTAAAACGGTGGAGGCTTTGGGACGTGTTTAGCTTGATGTAAATTTGGCCCAAATATTATCACGGAGTATTTATTAATTTGTTTTGTGTGTATATATTACCTATGATTGGATAAATGTTGTGTATTTGGTAATATATTTGAAGTCATACGAGTTATGATCAGAAAACCTTTCAAAGTAAGTTTATAAACATTTTTTTCTAAAAGTGTGTGACTTAGAGAAACCTATTATACTCACATTTAAGATAAACTTATCGCTGACATATACTTCAAAGCGAGCGGATCAGAACAAGTATCGACCTAAATTAATAGGTCATTTGGCGATTGGTTAATTGGGTAGTGAAATAAGATTTACGAGTTTTGACCCTAGAAAATACTTATATGATTATTTCACATATTTAAATATTTAACAATTTGACCAAATTGCTTGTTTCAAACCGACACATGTCAAAAATTTCCTTTTTCATGCTTCACTAATTAGTGATATGTACTATATGAACAAGGGTCACAATTTCATTTAAACATGAAAATCGGGTCAAAGGTTTCGTTTTAAACGAACCTGGGTTTGACTAAATGAAAACGAGTTTAACAATTTGTATCTATGATACTACTCAGACTCGTTCAATTTCACTAATTTTGTGTCGATTTTCATTGAATCAAATAGTTTGGTCTATCCAAAATAAGTCGGGTTTTTTAATGGAGTCCAAGTAACACGATAAAGTAGAGAGTCAAATTAAATTTAGCTAACAGGAGAGCATATCATATTACTACAACAATTATTACTCGGAAAATGAAAGATAATGTACAATTTATACCAATTTCAAATGAAGTTTATTAATAGGATCTAAAATCTCAAAAATCAATTTATAATTCAACTATTAATAAATAAAATATAACCTCAAATATATTCATTTTTTTATAATAACAAATTTTAAAACAACATATCGATGAAATTTGCATGAGTTTAAAACGAGTAGTTATGCAAAAGAACAATAAAATTATAATATGACCAATAATCATAAAGTCATAGCTAGGTGCGTAATTGTTCATGGAAATTTGATCAACAACTCGAAAGAGTTTTATCAATGCTTTTTATATCCACCTTAAACAAGAATTTATTGTGAACCGCTACAAAATTAAAACACCCCGAAATTGAAAATCGTACATATATAGAACAACTAGTTTTTAGTTTCTCAAACTCATACTTAAAAGATAGAAACAAAATTGGTAGATGAAAACACAAACGTAAACACGATTGCATGAAACTTTACTTAGAAAATATAGTCTGGGCGGCCTCGTACGTGATTCTTATTGGTTCAATAAGATCCGTATAAAATTTAAGCCATTAACCAGGCCTGAAAGTTATGTATCCGTTCTTGAGTCGGCAGATCAAAGCTCGTTCCTGTCCATGCTAACTCGCTTGCAGCAGGCTGTATTGATGCCATCCCTCCGTCTGGGAACCCGATGAGCTGACCGACATCGTCTTCTTGTGCAACGGTTTGTACCATTGCATAGTTGTACCCGTCATTTAATCCTCCATAAGCACACTCATCCCCAACATCGTAAGATATCAAGTTTAATGGATCTTCGTCATTGCATGGAGTATAGGGATCAACCCGACTTCTCATACTGGGACCCGCTTGATCATCCAACGATTCGTGTACTACCATGTTTGCCTTACGAGCCCTAATACTTTTATTATGGGTATTATTAGTGTAATCTTTCTTGTTAGTAATATGGCACAATACCATTATATGATTATCTTGGTTGTCTTGGTTGTCTAAAAGAGAGTATTCATGCATCATCCACTCGTCTTTGTTCAACATGCTGCCTTTGTATTCAGAAGCCGCGGGGTGAAACTTGTAGTACTTGTGGAACCCAATAACCTTAGCTTGTTCTGATACCAAATCATCTTGGTATCGGCTCTCTCTGACCAAGTCCCGTGAGTAGGGATACGGCGTTTAATTCTTTTGCCATTCTTAGAAGTCGTCTTGAGAGAGGTGAAGAAGTAACCTTGTTGTAAACCGTCTTCTTCAACCTTTCTATTAGTTAAAGCCATGATGTTGGAGGGATGCTCACTGTATACATCAAACTCCAAGATAAAATCGCTGTAGAATGCTTCCAATGGCTGTCCGCTTAGCTTTCTTGTCATCAGGAAATACCCAACAAGTTCTTCCTTTGTTGGTTCGAACTTGTAACCCAATGGTAGATCACAAGCTGCCATTTTACAATATAATTATGATCAAACAAATCTGAATATGGAACCCTAATGGTGATGCTAATGAATGTAATAATAGGTCTAGCTTATTATTTCTGTGTATGGGACTTTTTTGTGAAATTTTTTGTGTAATGAAATAAGGTATGGTAGGGTACGTAACCAGTATATATATTATTAGGACAAAGCCTTGTTGGGGTAGGATACAATAATGATACATAATTAACCTAAAGATTTTTTCCCTTAGAAACTTGACAGTTGATTTTCCCACAGTTAAGGAGGTTTGTTACAATAATAGACTAGTATTAGGATTAGTAGAACCCTAATTATGTGAACAAGTGACCGATATGTAGCGTTGGTAAAAGCTGACCCGACCAGAGAAACCCGAAACCCGACCCGATATAGCCTCAAAATTAGATAAACCGAAACCGAACTGACGGACTAGAACCTAATTACATGAACAAGTGACTGACATGGGTAAGATAACGATGTTGTAATAAACTAAAAACATCTTTAGTTTAATGAAGCAGTAAACCAATTGTGTCATTGGTAAACACTAATTAGTCACAATAACATACGATCAAACAAAAATGGGAAAAATGCGTATAATTGATTAAGAAATTTTTGCCAAAAGGCGTCATAAAAGAAACTACTCCCTCCTATTCCCAATAACTGTCCCATTTCGGGTTGGGTACGAGAATTAAGAAATTCATTTGTTTAATGTAAAGTAATGTGTGGGGTGGGAAGATTGGAGAGAGAGGATGTATTATTGATTATTATTGTGAGTAGAGGCGATTAAAATAAGTAATGTTGTGGGGCAATGTGGAGTATTGTTGTGAATTAAAGTGATTAAAATAAGTGTAAACATTTACCAAAATAGACAATGGGACATTTAGGTGAATAGACGGAAATGGACAATGGGACAGTTATTGAGAATAGGAGGGAGTATTTAACAAAATGGTTTCTTTTCAAACTATTTATAAAAAATGGGTCAACATCATTATTTTTGGTTTTTCCTTTCTTTTTTTAAACGTGTCGTTGTATAGACAACGACTAGATGTTGAAGAAAATAGGCAAAATAAGGCGGAATATTTTGGATCTTCAACATATCGTTGCCAACAGTGTCGAGATGCGAGTTGTATGTTTAATAGTCAAGAGTAGTCAAGACCCCCTTTCCCGTCTTCACTTCTACAAAATAAAAAAAGAACAGAACGATTTTTTGAAATGACACTCAAAAACAAAGTAATTGTCGTTTTGGGTTGGATTTGAAACTAATTGTCAAAATGGTGTCCACGTAGGATCGTTTTTCCGAACCTTAAACAGAACCCTAAAAATCGCCCCTTTCAATTCTACTCTATTTGACTATTTCCCTGTCTTCACTTCTACAAAATATGCCTACATGTTTATGAGATTGAAAAAAAGAGGCAAAATTTTACAATAAATTAAAATAATGTAAAAAAATGGAAGGTGGTTATGATTCTTGTGAAAGATCAGAATAGCTTTCATCATAAATAAGAATAACCGGAAAAATGGTATGTCCGTCATTGAATAAGAACTCAAGTTTCCTCATTATTTACATAAACTTAAACATAGTCCAACTCAAGGTATATTTCATACTTCATAAATAAGCTCTAGTCCTTGGGCTTCCTTGCCTATTATCCGGTATGACATAATCTAATTCCGACTAACAGAACCTACTATAGCCTCACAACAGTACATCATATTGCTACATAATATGTCCACTCAAACAGCCAGAAGACAATAATGGGTCCAACCACAATACTTCGAGAGATGCATGTCAAGCACGCTTGTTAAATTTCAGTCGGCTTCACTTCATCTTCGACCAACGCATACACGACAGCAGACCTACTTGGTGTGTACACAAGGAAAGAGCGAGGCCGGTTGTCATAATGTCCTTCCTGCAAATCAAATTAGATTTTTACTAAACCATACAACGCTAAAACTACCCTTTTTTATCCATGTAATCTTGAGGCATGTATGGCATAAAATTTGGATGCGACCACGATGTTTAAATTGGAACTTAGCCAATCGGAAGGCATTTGTTGCGCCATGATCAGGACCACTTTAACAACCAAATTGGTGATCGTAGTAGCCAGATTATTGCGCAATGACAAAGATTAGGTGACGATGGTTGTTTTCAAGGCTAATTATTGATACATCCTAGTATCCTACATATACCAAGGAAACCATGGATGAGCTAGTCAATGAATGCAACACAAAAACTTTAGGTTGAAAGTCCAATCTTACAAATGAAAAGTATTCTGCACTGTGGTCGAGTCTGCTGAATCCGCCAAACAGAGGATCATCTGAATCCAACACAATCTGCATGAATAAATAGTGAACTGTGATGTTGAATCATAGATTCAAGTTTACTCCAAACGGGAGAATGCTATCTATTATCTACTTGAATGACCATGCAAGATTAGTCTAATACCGGTCGTTAGAAATTAACGACCATGTCTATGATGAGCAAAGACTTGATATTGATTCTGAACGATGTGGAATAAAGCAAAGTGACTCAAGAAATTGGTGTCGATTCTCTTCATTGGAAAGTAGCTACCGTTCGATGCATCCAAAAAAATGTCACAAGGAAACACCCTCTCTGTTGTTCAGAAAGCGGTAAGACTGTATACTTTGGACCGCCCCCACTCCTCGCACCGCAATTGGTGGAGTCTATGACACACTGGGTTCAAGTTAGATTTCTAAGATGGGAAAACACGTTTCTCCGAAGATCCCCCTTAGGTGACGGACGTGATTTTAAAAAGAAGTAACCACATTTTATTTCCTAGCTCATAGAGCAAATAAAGTAAGTTGAATCTGGACATTTAGCAGTGAAATTCGGACACTTACCTTATACTTTCCCGGCCTTAAGCAACCAACACGGTAATCAAAGTAGCTGTTCGACCAATGGAAATTGAAAACAAAAACCAGATTCCCCCTTTCAAAGATTATGATCCTGTCACCTTCATCTTTACGTGATATGTACTGGTGTTCCGAAGTCATGAACTGCAGAACATGCAGAAAAGCAAAAAAATTGATGTCCAATCATCTGACTATAAAGTTCTCAATTTCTCATTGTTCTTCTAGAGGAAATGGAGGGGAAAATAGCTGAGGGAATTATTTTCGAAAGCATAGGAAGACGTACCCCATACGTTCCTTCGAGATGCTGCATTGCTCGATCGAACTCTTGCAGTCCATGATATCTTAGGTAGTCTGCATCTCCCTGAGACCAAAAAGTAGGCTTTTATTTTCAGCATCAGATAAAAAAGAACACCGAAATTTTGACTTATGCGAGGCACAGTGTGATCAACACATAATTAATAGGGAAGACATGGTAATCAAAACACCCAAACCCCCACAAAAAAAATTGGAATCTAAGTGACCACAACATTCTGACTGAAACTTCCAAAAAGACCATTCTCCCAAGGATGAAGCCTATTTCACAGGGCAGAACTCAGAAACTTACCAGATCAAATCGCCTGCGACATTTATCATAGCTGTTATTGTTACCAGTTACAAATTTACCACTAGGAAGACGCTGATCGCATCGAGGAAAATCAATCCACTCTGACACAAATAAAAAAATAAGTTCAGAGCTATATCAACCAGAGATTAAACTGTCAGATTTGTACAAATACTATAATAGAAGCAACACCCGGGATTACCTGGGTGGCCAAATTCATTTCCCATGAAGTTCAAATAGCCTTCTCCACCCAAAGCCATTGTAATTAGTCTGATCATTTTGTGCAGTGCAATCCCACGGTCTATGCGTGGAGTTGATGGTCTATCCAGAGCCATAAAATCATACATATCCTGACAAAATTATGAAATTTGAACAAGGATATTATGCCAATCAGATAAAGCTAACATATCGTCAGCTTGAAATACAAACACAAGAACAAGGAACATGTAAAATTCGCCACCAAAAAAAATGCAACCATGCAAAAATGTACTCTTTCTAACCTTGTCCATCAACCAAAAAGCAATAGTTTTATCACCAACAAGAGCCTGGTCATGACTTTCAGCATAAGACACGCAGTTCTCCCCCCACCTTCTGTTTGTCAGAGTGAAAACAATATCACCCATTTTCCAATCTTCGTCTCTTAATCTGTAGTAATAAAACATAAACAAACAGCATTATTAGTTGATTCTCAGAATCTTAAATCAAATGGAACAGATAGACACGTTAATGAAAACAGTACAACTTTCAGAAGAAAAATCTAAATACTCCGTTTTTTAAAACTGAAGTTAGGCCCTGTTCTTTTCTGCTCGTTTTCACGAGCCGAATTGAATTAATTGGAGGAGAGCTTAATCGAACTAAATTGAGTGCAACTGAACTGAAGTGAATTTAGTTGAACTATAAGTTAAATTTTGTGAAGAGATTAACTGAACACAATTGATTGAACCTAAAATGATTTCCGTAAAAAAGGAGAAGGGGCCGGGAGGGGGAAGAAAAATTTAGAATGAGCATACTGGAGAAGCTCTATCCACTTATCAGCAATAGCCATATGAAGACGGTAATCAAACCCGACACCACCATCTCGTGTAGGGAGGCAAAAGGTTGGCATGCCACTAACCTGTTCACAGAGCGGAATCAGACGTGTTAAATGTGTATCCGATGATAATTCATGGGGATAATAATATAAGTTATAAGACTTTGTGACGATATAAAGAAAAGAGAGGATTATACACTACATACATCTTCGCCTATGCTTATGGCCTCGGGGTACAATCCGTGAATCATGTCATTCACAAGCATCAAGTATATGACAGCATCAACATCGCTTGCAAAACCAAAATACTCTTCGTAATTTCCTGTAAATGCCATCTAAACAGTGTGGAAAAGTTAATATCGATTTTGTAAGAGAATTAGAAGTTCCTGTTCTTGATTCTAAAAAACGTTGTTTGGACTTTGGATTGTAGATGACATGCATTTCAAACATTTTGAATGACTAAACCCACCAAACATAAGATAGGAACATGATCTCCAAAAGATAACTTCTGACTGAACAATGAAGACAGAAAACTTATTTTCCCATAGACTAACTAGGAGACAAACTAGCCTATTCTGGAAATTCCGACCTTCAAACTCATGATGCAATCGAGGGACATAATTTAAATTTTACCTGCAGTCCATGATGTGTGTACATCATTGAAGTTACACCATCAAATCGAAAGCCATCAAACTTATATTCTTCTAACCACCATCTTGCGTTAGAGAGAAGATACCTGAGCACCTAAAATGAAGTGGCAAATTAGTTTCCAAGAAGTAGATGTTGAACAAGATTTTGAAGTGTGTGTTCCTTCTCAATGCAGAATATTACGTACTTCCCAGTTTCCGTAGTTAAAAACGCGAGAATCCCACATCCAGTGGTAACCTCGAGAGCCAGAGTGGAAATAGTGGCTGTCAGTTCCGTCAAACATGTTCAGCCCGTCGAGAGTATTGTTTGATGCATGGCTGCATTTAAGCAAATACCAGTGAACTAGTAGTCTAGTACACTCAAAAATTTATCATTGGAAGTAAAAGAAGACGATAAAATTTATCTTTTAAAAAAAAGAAGAAATTCACACGAGAATATACTCCATCTGTTCATCATAAACTTCCCAGTTTACATTTTTTTTTTGTATCCATGAAAAATATTCTCACATAGAATCTTTCTCTCTGCATGATATTGTGATAATTATGGTTTGTGACCTCAAATCTCCTACCAAATTGCATTTCTATAGTCGTATATGTTCCTTGCACTCACAAAGTCATGCCCAGACTGTCAAAAATGAATATTACCTGTGGACAATATCCATAAGAACAACTAAACCGAGTTCATGAGCTTTGTCAATCAACGATTTAAGATCTTCTGGAGTACCAAAACGGCTACTCGGTGCAAAAAAGTTCGTCACATGATACCTTTGGCACAAAAGTATGATATCTCAGAAGCAGAATAATTAATACAACTAAAAAAATAAACAGTCAAGTATAAAAAAAAATACCCAAAGCTAGCATAATAAGCGTGCTCTTGAATAGCCATTATCTGAACGGCATTGTAGCCCAGGTTTTTTATTCTCGGAAGCACGTCGTCTCTAAAATTAGCATATGTATTAATCTTGGGTTCCTGAATATCAAAGCGAAGACATCATAGCCTGACATGACCAGGGAATCCATAAAAAGCTGGAAAGACATTGTACGAATTCCAAAGCTTCAATGACGTCCGGAGAAACAATAGAATACACATATTCCTGTCGATGAAGCTTTGGAAACAGTGAACTGTAGGAAGCCATCTCGATAGTGGAAGACGAGAAATGCACACCGTACTACTCATGCCAATGTGGCACTCATAAATCCTTAGTGATTTTGGTCTATTGGGATGAGGATGTTTGAAAACGTACTTCTCCTGTCAGATAACCAGCCAGGATTATAAGATTAGAAAGAAACCGAAGGGGAGTCATATTAATACGTATAATGAAGAAGAAGCTACTTAAACTAGGCGTTTACCTCATCTGGCGGATCATAATATATCCCATCGTACGGGATTTCACCAGGTGGCTGTACAGCAAATTTGATCCAAGCTGGAATGGAGTCTTTGATTCCAGAAGGAGTATCCATACGAATCTACCCATGCAAATATTTGAAAATTTTATACACAAACACGCTCAATAAACTTATCCAGCATAAATCAAGGTAAAGTCAGACTCACTACCCCACTACATTCGAGAAAAATAACCGGAGGCACTCACATAAAAGAGCATTGAAAACAATTAAACAGAAATGCTAGTGAACCGATTCCAGAGCAAAAAAAAAGAGAAAAACTAAAAATAAGAAGACGCAGCACATATAATCAAGATGTTACTCCTATCGAGCAATTTATATCTGGTTGCCGGCAGCTTCATCAGGCGACAACTCCCAAACAGTAGGGACGTATGTTAATTATCTTTGACATATACTCCGTAATGATTACTGTTCTTAGTCTTCTTATAGAGGAAGCCGGGAAGCTCCATCAAAGATCCATACAAGAGTTGATAAAACACCTAGATGATGCATTTATGCCTCATGATGTTTATAGTCTGTGATGTAACTATTAATTTTCCCTAGTTTACCTTTACACGGGAGCCATGAGGAATAGCAGGTGAACCATCAGCACTATTCGGCAAAAATACCTCCCAAACGCCAAATTCATTCTGCATACAAATAAACAATGGTGTGAGTTGCAAATGTTTAGGATACAGAACCGGGTGCAAAAACTGCAAAATGATAGGAGAAAGAGAAAAAAAAAGCGGCAAGGAAATTGAAATAACCACTACAGCACAATCTCAGCTAATTTTCACAGAGATTGCAGTGAACTGTGTACGAGATTGCCATTAGAAAAGCGGCAAGGTGTTAACAGGCGCCCAAGGGAAACCATGGAAAAGTTTGGTAGCTCAATCTTGGATTAAAATGTTTTCAGTGCAGAATTGCTACAGATATCAAGCTAGGAAATTTGCCGAGAAAAGCAACATCTAAAAGCATATCGTATTACAGAGGAATAGTTTATGTAGCAACGCCAGTTAATCATGAAAGGTGAAATGAACATACCCGAGTCATGACATCAGCATTTGGGTTCCAGCTGTTGAAATCTCCAATTAATGATGCGGTCTGCAAAAAATGCATCACAGTGTGTAAGCCTCACAAAGGGAATGAATGAGAAACATTCAGGTAAGTTACTCAAATCCTAAAACAACAAAATAGATGAAAGAGGGAACCCGCCATTCCAATTTTATATGCATGTCTGGTTATTTCTTAAGCTCTCTGATGAAGATGTAGATTTTCTGTAAGTATCCCCACTAATCACAATAAGGTAATAACCATCAAATAAGCATGTTACTCCAGAAAAAGTCAAGATTTCAAAATTTTGACCTAGAAAGATATTTCTGTAATATAACACAGATAGTTCTCAGATATTTTAAGGTCTAGATGAAGAATTTAGTAGTGAGCACACCATAACATACACGCTAGAAAAAGGCTTCTATACCGTCAGTCCATCACTATAGATGTATACACTGAAAAATGATTGAAAATACTAGGTTTATTCAGGTATGGGAGATGTAAGGAACACTAACCGTTGCTCCTGGTGCCCATTCTCTATAAGTTATCCCTGATTCACTGGAAAATCATAATGGACAATATTAGAAACTGGAACTATAGGAATCTTCGTTTAGTGATAAGCTGCCTGGGTAATTTGACCCATTCGTGTCATTGAATTTTTCGAACATGAAGTCATTCACTATCATAAGTACCCAAGAGATAAGACAGGTGACAGGTCTACAGAGACAAAGTTGACTAGTGTGGTCTGTGGAAGGCGAAAAGAAGTCATTATCATGCATTTATTTCTGGCTTTATAAATCGTATCTATCACACAGGCAGCAGGCTCCAAAAGGAATGTAATTTTTACCTGCGGGTGAAACCCATTTTTTCATATCCACGAGAAAATGCCTCCAAGCTACCTTCAAATCTGTTAATTTCTTCACGCAATCTCCTGTACATTGAATAGCTGCAGAAAGAGTTCCCATCAAAAATCAAAATATGACCATTAGTTTTTGTCCAAAAAACACACATTGATCATAAAGCCATCAGGATATGTATAAAAGGCAGTTAAGGCATTGGTTAGTTTGTAGTCAAATGTTGTTGGGTACAAGATAGAGATTCAGATATAGTGGAAGTAGAGAACAACGGCAAAGTTATCGATCTTAGCGGGTAAGAAAATTTTAACTTATGCAAACAGTATCCTGGTTTCCAGAGCAGACGGAATTTGAAAATGAAAAGAGTATATGTCACTGCTGTCATAGAAGCAGAATAGCGAGGTAGCAATCTCACCGGTAATCAAGGTGAGTACGGTGATTTTTCAAACGTGAATCAATTTCATATATTCTTTGCCCATCACCAGTTGGAGGAATCTCTCTTTTGGACACACAATTTTTCATTGCTGCGTCTTCAGGAATGAAAGAGCCAGCCTCAAAATGTTGCTCCTCCTCAATTCCCACTTTAGCTTTTATATGTTCCTTTTCGCCCTTGCTCATCTCGCCAGCTTTCAATGTTTGTACATCTAAGTCATGTACGCCCTGCAAAGAGCATAAAGGTGAGAAACGTAATGGAAAAGGACTACTTGAAATTAGAGTAAGAAAACTTCTAGTTTGCAAGGACATTTTTGGTACCACCGCACTTGAAATTTTCCTTAAGCAAGCTCAATGACCCTGAAATGGCATTCAGTTCTAAAGAGGTGGGAAAAGAGTGGGGGGAATTCGTTACCTCTAGGTCGTTGATGACTGGATTATACTTCACCGTATCATCAAATGAGGGGCCTTCATCCTCACCACCAGGAACAAGTACTTTTTGAGATTCAGCAAGTATTGCTGACGGAGAATCAGGATCATACGGGAACTTTTGAGCAAAGATCTTCCCTGAAAAACAGGCCAATAATAGAATTTAAGAAGTGGTAACAAGCAGCAAAAAGGTTTACATGGAGAAGCATAGTATCTGTTAACAGGACAAGTGGCAGGCCAAACAACAAGGCCACAAGGGTTAAAGTTTACAGAATATGCCTAAGGAATAAAAGATAGCCACAGGATCATGTTAATGTAAATGTGTCACATCATGGTCACATCTTGAGCTGTTAATTCTTTATTGACGGCACAACGACCAAAATTAGGCCATGACCAGAGACTGTGGAATCAAGGCTAAAATAATCAAATTGGTTTCAATACCATGGTAGGAATGTAGGATTAGGATACTAACACGGTCTGGCAAAAAATGGAACTCACGTTAGTTACTAATTGTCGATCACTTAACATGAGAAGAGCTTCTTTAGCATACAATCTCAGACGCCTCGAGTTTGGACTCAAAACCAAACTTTTGCAACAACACTTTAGGTGATTAGCCAGTCAACCATCCAAAATGGATCAAGCAAATATTCAGTCAGTCGTCATCAGTACACTAAGACTCTAAACGTATGGAACTATGATTTTTTCCTCAAAGAACCCCTCTAGATATTCAACTGTTTGCAAACCATATGTCGTATGCTACATCCTTCTTTATGTTTGCCAACGAAGATGTTAATTTACCTAATCTAAACACAATGCAGACCACCAGAGTTCCTTTAGACCGATCTCAATGAACTCGCTAATAATCAGAGAACACGACAACTCATCATTGTTGTTAGAATTTGAACAATCACAAGCACTTCTGAACCCACAAAACGCAGCCACTTAAGATCAAAGTTCAGAGATGCACATTAAAAAGAGCAACAAAATCATAAACGGTAAAAAGAGTAGAAGAAAGAAATGACTTACTAGTGTTGTTTACATTGGTGTTGAGGAAGAAAGGAAGAGAAGAACTTCTGATAGTGCCATAAAAATTGGACCCGGAAAGCTGATGAACATAAGGAACAGAAGAAGGCAATGCAATTCCTGACAATGTACACACCATTTCCCCCCTTTTATCTCTATCTAACTTGCTCTAGTTTTTCACACAGATTTCTGCAGAATTTATTAAAAAGGAAGAATGAGTGAAATAGAGACAAACAGCAACAATAAAAGCCAGGAAAAGGGTCAGTGAGTGATATAACAGTCAGAAGCAAGAGTACTGACTGATGACAGTTGTAGTACTAATATCAGGAAAATGCCAAACACAAGGAATTGTGAATGTGTGATGCATCAAAACATATGTTGAAAGCAAATTATACTATAACATGGTGCGACCACTTTAAAAGTAACCATTTTATGTTAAAAGACGACAACACTTTTATGTAAAATAATCATTAATGTATATCATAAAGTAACGTTATTTGTCCGTCACACCCTATGACGGTTATACACAGTAACTACGTAGCATTTGAAACGTGTGCTACGTAGATTGCATATTTGCATGTACCATTTCAGGGTCCCACCCCCCAACACATCTTCTGACTAAAGGACTCTGCACTTCTTCCTTCATCCGTTCATTCTTCACTTTATAATTTATATAGCATTGTACGTACGCTTTGTTTTTGGGTGTTTTTTGATTCACTATCACCTCAACCACTCATGTTTTGTTATTTATGTAGATGTATCTTACCAGACGTATCTTTTCCATAATATAAATTCTTACGGCACCATCTAACTTTCCTTCTTGTTTAGATAGTCATTACATTGACACAATACAATGGATTTGTAAGAGATGGTTTCGTACAACCGAATGAAACAGTCATCAGCAGCAGCAGCAGCACATCATACAATGGGTTGTATAAGCATTCAGCTTAGCTCAAGCTGATTTTCTTTTATCGCTTCAATGTCAAACCGTTGGTTTGTTTTTTCAAGATGGACAATGAGTAATGACTACATAGCTTTTGAAGTTTAGGAAGTTAAATCATAAACAATTTCGCCCAAGCGTGGAAATAAGATGAAACACAAACGTATTGTACTCATACAGACATCAAAAATAATGAAACTAGTCGGGGTAATAGGCGCAGCATTGTCACATTTGTACAAATGTAACTATGTAAGCTAACTAGCTAATAGAGTCATAAAGGCTGGCCTAAGTCGAATCCAACCAACAAAATAACTGCAACAATACCCGAGAGTCCGCAACATTTATATCCGTAATTGGCTGTAATTAAAGTGTTCCTGTATTTACCAGCAGCATACTTGCCCCCAGCAAAAAAATAGAACACAGTAAAGTTTGAAGCATGGTAATTGACAAGTAGTGAAGAAGAAGAAGAAGAAGAAGAAGATAGTTTGACAGGTTTTTTAAGGTATTAAAGATATTTAATTCCGAGAATGGAAATATTAAGTAGGCCCTCACATGAGTAAATGAAAAGATGAATTGATCACGAGTGGAAGACAATGGGGTCGATACCGGGGACCCCGTACGGTATATGTTTATGACTCATGTTCCATGTCCTTCAGCACCTTACCATAAATAGAAACTTTTTCACTTCCAGGCAAAAACCTTCTTTCAACTAACACCATTCCATGCATCCACCCATTTGTTGTCATAAACTGTTGTATTCCCAAGTTTCAAACTTGACACCTTGGTTAAACTAGACGTGTCCAAGAAATGGGGCCTATGGGGGTATTGTGCTCAATTTTCGCAGTCAGTATCTCGGACAATTTTCATATATGGCAGAACGATGGCAGCGACCGGTCTGTCTGTGTAGCCACCGCCTTCATCGATTATCAGTCTGAGACTGTCAATATGAAGCTTTCCATGGTGACCACTAACCACAATAGTTGAGCTTGCTTTCAATTCCTGAGGATAATGACAGATCAATAACTAAAAACACGTTCACATACTGACTTTTGTGATATACTACTTCGTCCCAGTCATTTGTTTACCTTTTTGTATTCTTTGTGAGGGGTATTTTGCTCAAAGGTAAACAGATGATTGGGACGTAGGAAGTAGGATTTTCAAAGAGGCGTAAACAAGCTACTATCAGTACCTCTGGCATATCCCAGATGGTTTTTCTGCCACTTAGACACTCCACCTTCGAAATGCTTGTATCTCTTGCTTTCAAAAGCTTCAGTTGCTCATTTACAGGCTTACCTTGTTGAAGACCACCATGAACTGCTATTAATTTACAGTTTTTACGGCCCTCTGCTGTCTCTATAGCTACATTGTTCTGCGAAAAGAAATTGTCTCAAATAAAAAAGTTCCATCTTTTTCCGTCCATATTTAAACAATATGACCTACGTTGTTATTATATTAAAAAAAAATCATATACTCAATGGTGTTGGCCTAAAAAGAGGTGCTCAAGTGACGAATCCATGTCTGAGTGCCCAATGTCGAGTGTCAGACAAAGGAAAGCGAGGTAATGCGAAGAGTCGAAGTAAGAAAGGATATGATAGCGAATTAGTCTACTGAGAACTGGTCTCACATTAACAAAATGTGAGCCCAAGACCAAGTGACCAACCAACTAAGCACAATGGCGGGACCAGAAACGCCATTTTTAGAAATAACTAGCTAAGACAATTACACTTAGATTTCAACAATAAGAAAATGAAGGATTAAGCCAAACCTCTTCATGGACCCACACCAAATCAGCAAGAAATTTCTTGTGGTCATCAGGAACAGCCTTTATCAATTCTGCGTACGAAAAAGGTGAAGGCAGATGAGGGGTATGTAACAGAATGTAAATTATTAAATTATTTATTCCCATAATTAGTTTCCCGTGTTATGGAATTAGCATTAGTTGTACAGAGTTAAACCTATATATATATATATATATATATATATATATATATATATATATATAGAGTTGGGATCACATGAGTCCACCCTAAATATTTGAGTCCATGAGTCTAACAATGATATCATAAGTTGTATGAAAAAGTATCACGTGTTATCAATATCAAATTTTTTTCCTTTTTTTGTTTTATTCTTTTTCAATATTACTTTTTTTTTTCTTTTTTTTTTGCCTTTTCTTTTAAAATGACATTTTCTTTATTAAAAAAATTCCCTTTTTCAGTCTGCACTTTTTTTAAAACAAACATGTTTTTTTTAATTAAATGGCGTTTTTTCTCGAATTTTTTTATTACAATATCACAAGTTACTCAATACAATATCACCGGTTCTTTAAAATAATATCACAAAAAAAAATTCGAGGAAAAAATATTTCGGAAAAAAAATTCGAGAGAAAAAATTGAAAAAAATATTTTCGGGCAAAAAAGTTCTTGAAAAAAATTCGTGATATTGTTTAATATTGTTTAACAAAAGGCGTTTTTTCTCGAAAATTTTTTTCGATTTTTTTTGATTACAATATCACAAGTTACTCAATACAATATCACCGGTTCTTTAAAATAATATCACAAAAAAAAATTCAAGAAAAAAATATTTCGGAAAAAAAATTCGAGAGAAAAAATTGAAAAAAAAATTGAAAAAAATATTCCCGGGCAAATAAGTTCTTGAAAAAAATTTGTGATATTGTTTAATATTGTGTGTGATATTGTTTAACAAAAGGCGTTTTTTCTCGAAATTTTTTTTTCGATTTTTTTTCATTACAATATCACAAGTTACTCAATACAATATCACCGGTTCTTCAAAATAATATCACAAAAAAAAATTCGAGAAAAAAAAAATTTCGGAAAAAAAATTCGGGAGAAAAAATTGAAAAAAATATTTGAAAAAAATATTTCCGGGAAAAGAATTTCGTGATATTGTTTAATATAGTGCGCGATATTGTTTAACAAAAGGCGTTTTTTCTCGAAATTTTTTTCGATTTTTTTTCATTACAATTTCACAAATTACTCAATACAATATCACCGGTTCTTCAAAATAATATCACAAAAAAAAATTTGAAAAAAAAATTTTGAAAAAAAATTTTGAAAAAAAAATTCGAGAAAAAAAATTGAAAAAAATTTCAGGAAAGAAAGTATTGGAAAAAACTTCGTGATATTGTTTTATATAGTGTGTGATATTGTTTCCTTTGATATTGTATTGAAAAGGTTGTGACATTCTGATATTGTAGTATAAAAAAAGCGTGATATTTTTTAATACAACTTGTGATACTCTAAATGGACTCATGGACTCAAATATTTAGGTGGACTCACCGGATCCCGCCTCTATATATATATATATATATATATATATATATATATATATATATATATATATATATATATATATATATATGAGATTAATCCAATCACCCTAGTTGAAGGATTCACAATATCTTTTATGGTATCAAGACACTAGATTTTTTTCTTCTTCTCTTCTTTTACTGTCCCCAACCTGTTCGCGTGCCTTCTCCTCCTCACCCCACCAGCGCACTGTCATCCTTCCCCATGGCCGGCGAGGAGGACAAACAAGCCACCAACAGTACCAAATCAAACCTTCATCCCGTCTATACGGTCTCAAACATACAGCATAAAGTTCGAGTCCTCGACGGCACAAAGGTTACTTATGCTCAATGGGTCAGGCTTTTCACCCTTCATGCCAAGGGATACAAGGTGTTGGACCACATAAATGGTGCCCCACCACCAGCTACCACTGACCCGACTTACGAGTCGTGGTCTGAAATTGATGCTCATGTACTGCAGTGGATCTATGGCACCTTGTCTGATGATCTTCTTGCGCGTGTTCTCGAGGACAATTCAACTGCCCTCCAAGCATGGAATCGTGTTAAGAACATTTTCCTCAATAACAAGGGCTCTCAGCGAGCTGCACTGGAGCATGAAATCGATAACCTAAAACTCGAATCCATGCCTTCTCTCGATGCTTACTGTCGAAAGCTTCGTGAATTGGCTGGGCAATTGAAGGATCTTGATGCCAGCGTGACGGAAGAAAGGCTAGTCCTACAACTTGTGCGTGGCCTGCCTCCTGCCTATGATACAGTTGCCTCATACATCCATCAAACCCTTCCCAATTTCGAAACCGCTCACCACATGCTCCAGTTAGAGCAACACAGGAAGGCTGCTCATGACACTCCTTCCTCTACGGAGGTGCTTGTTGCCCCTTCCTCCCCCACCAGAGACACATCCAAGTGGTCAGAGCAACCGAAGGGAATTTCGCATAACAACCGTGGCAATGGCGGTCAAAAGAACCAGCGAGGGTCAAACTCCGGGGGTGAGCGAAACAATCAAGGTGAAAGCACTGCCCCTGTTTCTTCGCTTACTAGTGAGTGGGTCCCCAACCCACGGATGGGACAGTGGTCCCCTCCACCCAATCCCTACCCTACTGCATCCGGGTGGGTTCACCCTTGGCATGGGCCATGGCCTTCACCATTCCCACCACCACAAACTCCCCCACAATCTACTCGTTCTTGGCCACACTCTGGACAGCAGCAAGCACAGGCATACATCACCGTTCCAGGAGCTCTTACAGACCTGAACAATGCGATTCGGACCATATCCCAATTACAAGGTGTGGGACAGTGGTTTATGGACACCAGGGATTCCTCGCACTTGACTTCCGATGCAGGTACACTTACTCACCCAGTCACCCTTTACAAAGTAGTTCCATCGATTCTATTTATGTCGGCAATGGTATGCAAATTCCAGTGTGGGGCTCGGGCAACACCCAAATTGGCCTCCCTAACCGTAGCCTTCACTTAAAACATGTCCTCCACACCCAAATATAATCAAAAATTTGATTTTTCTGCGTCAATTTACTAGGGGTAATAACATGTTTGACCCTGTTGGTTTTTTCTCTGAAGGATGTGAAGAACCTTCGGACTGGGACAATGAGGAGCAATAGCCACTGTCAGCTGTATCCCGTGTCCGCCAGCCCTGCGTCATCCAATCATGTCTGGCCCCCAACTTTTGCCGAGCTCACTTCTGACGTGTGGCATCGACGTCTGGGTCATCCCGGCCCGTCTATCATAGATCAACTTAGGCAATGCTCTACTATTGATTGTAATAAAGAAAAAAATTATTCTTTATGTCGTTCTTGTCAGATTAGTAAACATTGTCATTTACCTTTTTCTGAATCCAATTCTCGTACTCTATTGCCATTTGAAATTATACATAGTGATTTGTGGACATCACATGTTCCGCGGTCTTAAGTACTATCTTGCGAGCTAAATCTGAAGTATGCTAAATCCATCCAATTTCACGCTTATGTTCATACACAGTTTGGGTTGAGGCACTTCAAACTGTTGTCTATCTGCATAGTATTTTACCCACCAAATGTCTCCAAAACCACTCTCCCACGTCGGTTCTCTTCCTCAAAAACCCCACCTACACCCATCTTCGAGTCTTTGGGTGCGGCTGTTAACCAAACAAGTCAGCCAAGCGTCCCCACAAATTAGCGTCTCGGTCCACCCGTTTTGTCTTCCTTGGCTATCCTCCTCAACACCATGGTTACCAATGTCTTAACTTGGAAACTGGCGAAAGTCATTATTTCACGACACATTAGCTTTGACGAGTCCCATTTTTTTCTTTGCTGACACCCCCCCCCCCCCCCCCTCATCACTTCCGCTGCATATTCTTTTCTCGATCCGACTTTACACCTTGCTCCCCTATCATCCTTAGCCATGTCCAGACTCCAAACCACACCAGCCCCTTCCACCCTGAAATACATGGAAACATATCTACTCCCCAGTCCCGGCCAGCCCTGACACCCATCCTTCACCTTCCCACATCCCACATCCCACATCCAATATTCTCACCCTATAGCCTCCTCCATCAATTCACTCCATGACTACCCGTTCTAAGAACGGCATTTTTAAACCTTGTGTTCTTCATGCCACTACGCCAAACCCACTCTCTCCCCTGCCCAAAATCCCCTCAGCTTGCCCTTCAGGGATCCGAACTGGAACTGGAACGCTGCCACACAGGCTGAGTATCGTGCCTTGATGGAAAATCATACATGGGATTTGGTGCCGCACCCTACTGATGGTAATGTCATTAGTTGTATGTGGCTCTTACGTCTTTCATGCTAACGGATCTTTACAGCGCTATAAGGCACGAATAGTGGTTAATGGTAAAATGCAACAAGTTGGTGTTGATTGCGATGAGACGTTTAGTCCGGTTGTGAAACCAACCACTATCCGTACTATTCATATTGTGCTTAGCCTTGCAGCCTCTCGTTCTTGGCCTCTCCAACAGCTAGATGTCAAGAATGCATTATTACATGGTGACCTTAAGAATGCATTCGTACATGGCGACCTTGTTGTCAAGGATGCATTCTTACATGATGACCTTAAGAATGCATTCTTACTAATCTTACATGGTGACCTTGCTGCGACTGTCTACATGCATCAACCTCTCGTATTTGTGAACACCTCACGACCCACCCATGTTTGTCGCCTCCGCAAGTCCTCGGTCTAGTGCCTCTAGTGCAGAGGCTGAATATGGTGGTGTTGCTAACACAGTAGCTGAAACTGGTTGGCTGCAACTACCCATTCTCATTAAACTTCACATGCCTATTTGCCATGCCACTGTGGTCTACTGTGATAATATTTCTCTGGCAACCCTGTGCAACATCAACGCACAACACACAAAACACATTGAGCTTGATATACATTTTGTTCGTGAGAGACTGCAGGTCGGCACCATGCGCATCCTACATGTTCCATACTTCCACCTGATTTGCAGTATGCCGACATCTTTACTAAAGGCTTGCCGCGTCAACTCTTTACCAAGTTTTGATCCAGCCTGAGCGTCTCCGGCCGCTCTGACTCCGGGGGTGTAATTGAATGTAAATTAAGTAAATTATTTATTCCCGTAATTAGTTTCCTGTGTTATGTAATTAACACTAGTTGTATAGAGTTGAACCTCTTCCCGTAATTAGTTTCCTGTGTTATGTAATTAGCACTAGTTGTATAGAGTTGAACCTCTTGTAAACAGACACTACATATATGACATTAATCCAATCACCCTAATTGGGGGATTCACAATATCTTTTCGTATGTTAACTCCGAAAAGGTACACAGATCATGTACTAAAGTCCTTCACTTATTCAGAACATCACTTACAAAGACAGAAATTTATAAAGTTCAACAAATGTTGCAAAAAGGGTTCAGAGAGGTAGAGTCGTGGAGATACCATCCAAATTCAGCCAACAAAAGTATACCTATATATTTTTCTTTCCAAATTGGTCATTTTTTCAGCTACAGACAGTAGAAAGGGGATTTTATGAAGGCTGAACAGCTGTGGAACAACCTAGCTATTGTTCAGAATTGTATCAATTAGTGTTATAAAATAAATTTGTTTTAGAACCAGATGCTAGTCCCTGAAAATGCTGTACAACGCTCAGATGTAGAACATACGGGCTGGCAGACAAATGATATGGAGTAATATTTATATATTATTGAGTTATTTTTAAGAAGGCCGATAAATAATTTCTAATTATGCTGGCAGAAACCACAAAACATCAGTATGTCAGCAGTTTCCACCCTCTTCAACAGAGAATAGAGGAGAAACGTATATATTAGACAATATTTGCTTTAGCATCGATATAATGTGATCCAAACTCTGACGTTCTTTTGTGTTATTACCTAGATTTACACAACTATTGCCCATGATAAAAAAAAAAAAAACACCCATAACAAGTAAAAACACTAAAATATGAACAAATTTGCTTCTCAAACCTGACTAACAACTAGAGCTGATACCAGATAGGAATCAGCAACTTCTTTTACGAGCAGTGACATGACTTACAAAAATATGATATGAAAGGTCATCAAACCCTAGGTAGCTAACGGACACGGACACAACACGGACACGTGATGGCATCCCATGAAAATTAGGACACAGGACACGTCACTTTAATATAATAAAATATATATTTATGGTTATAAATATAGAGGAGAAGTGTCCGTGCTACCTGGATCAAACCCGGTCCACCAAAGGCAAAGGGCATGAGCCATCACAACTAACACGAATTACTGTCCAAATATTTAACCCAGCTAAAAAAGCAAACGCCTTGAGCATGGACATGCACATAACAATGAAAGGCGCTTCCTTAACCTTTGAAGATTTTCTACGGCAGTTATACTAGGGGTTGAGAAATTGGGTTAGAATTAGATGCATCACACCTAACAAGAATTACTGTCCAAATATAATGCATTATAACATACCAAAACAACAATAACCAATTTCTTGCGTAGTACCCCCTTACCCGGTTACCCCCACTTACTTTAAAACTAATACTTTTAGGCAACCATTTTCCACAAAAATGGGTCATAACCTTTTGTATAGATCCGTTTTACACAATACAACAACATTACCCCATGCCTCAAGGAGTCAAAGGCTCCTCTAAACTGAGGGTAGGAAGTTTGGATGTACACAGTCTTCCCCTTATCCCTTATGCTAGCAAGTAGCAACAGCACACATAGAGGCTGTTTCTAGATGAAACGAGATAAAAATTGCGTCAACAACTACATCTACTATTCTACTTCACAGTATAAAGAAGCGCAGCCAGTTACGCAGAGTCATTTTCCTTCATTCCATCATATTCCAGAACCAAAAAATATCACTCTTTGACTCCATTGAAAATAGAAACATCCATTTTACACAATATTAACATAAAACCGAATGGAAACCGTAACATACCAGAAGAGCCATGAGGAACACCATAAGATTGAAAAGTAGGAGCAGCATCATAAATAGAACCCTGATAATCAACACCTTTAACACTATTAAACTTAACTTTAATCTTCCCACCCCATCTCCTCCCTTGCAAATGCATATTCTCAAACCCTTCACCGTCATACCAGCCTTCCCTCTCCTCACTTTGTGCATACTCCTCCCACCCGGCCCGAAACCCGAACCCGTTTAACGGCTCCGGTAAAACCCCCACGAAACCAGCAAAAGCAAGATCATGATTACCCGCTAAAAACACATGGGTTTGATCCGGATAGTTTATGGGTAATTGCAGAAGGAAGTCGATGACCCGTTTAGTATCGGGACCTCTGTCGCAGTAATCACCAAGGAATATGATTAATGCGTTGTTGAATTGAATTGGGTTTGTTTGGGATTTGAGATTTGACCATAAAGTTTGGAGCTTTTTGTAGTATCCATGGATGTCTCCTATGCAAATCACTAGTTTTTCAATTTCTTCAACTGGTTTTTTATCACTCATTTTTTAAAGGAATTTTAGGGGATTATTGTTGCAATTGTTGATGTAAATTGGTGCATTTTGGGTGTGAAGGGTATAATTGGAATTTGATGGGTCAAGTTATGAAGAGTATATGGCGCCAAATGTCCAGTTTACCATGCATAGAACATAAGTATATCCAATAACGAATAAAAAATTGGTCGACTTGATGCCTCAATTACGCCTATTGCATACGGTATATACAATGCGTTAAGACTACACAAGTTGCATATTAGCATATACTGTAGTATATAGTAAGTCTTGTTTGCGACAGGTCACCATTTGTGACGGATATTTTGTGAGATAAAATGGATACAAAATGAGTTAGTGGAGAAAGGGGACCACATGAATAGTGTTGGAGAGAGAGAAAAAGTGGGTATTTTGTGAGAGAAAATGGTATCCGTCACAAGCTTGCGACGGATAGTGCCGTTGTAAATAAGAATTTGTGTATATTATAAGGGTGATGCTTATTATGTACGACTTTTTCTTTTTTTATGAACATAAATGATCATAATATTCCTTTTATTTTAATAATTTCGTTTTAATACCTTTTTGAGTTTCTTCTTTTTGTGTTAGGGGGTGTTTGATTGGGACATTTGGAATGGATTGGAATGGATTCCACCCATTCAAGTGTTTGGTTGGACCCTTTTGGAATGGAGTTTGATACCCAAGGGGTTCTAAATCCATTCCAAACCCTTGGAATCCCATACCCATGTCTCAACCCAAGGTTCTAACTCCATTCCACCCCATTCCAAATTGTATATTTTTTATAAAACATTTTATGTGGATTTTTTTCATAGAACATTTTATGTGAATTTTTTTCATAAAAAAAAGTTACGTATTTTTCATAAAATATTTTATTTTATGTGGATTTTTTTCATAAAATATTTTATGTGGATTTTTTTCATAAAATATTTTATGTGGATTTTTTTCATAAAAAAAAGTTGCGCATTTTTCATAAAACATGTTATGTGGATTTTTTCATAAAACATGTTATGTGGATTTTTTCATAAAACATGTTATGTGGATTTTTTTTCATAAAACATTTTATGTGGATTTTTTCGTAAAACATATTATGTGAATTTTTTTTATAAAACATTTTATGCGGATTTTTGTCATAAAAAAAAGTTGCGTATTTTTCATAAAACATTTTATGTGAATTTTTTTTATAAAACATTTTATGCGGATTTTTGTCATAAAAAAAAGTTGCGTATTTTTCATAAAACATTTTATGTGAATTTTTTTCATAAAACATTTTATGTTGATTTTTTTCGTAAAACATTTTATGTGGATTTTTTTCGGTCTTACAGTAATTTTGCTATTGTCGTATTAAATGAACCTGAGTCATTTGATTTTTATGGATTAATTTGAATTTTGGCTTTGTTGTAGTTAATTTTAATTCAAATAATATAATTGCAGTTATCTATGATAAAGAAAATGAAATAATTTGAAATCTATTCTAAATGTAAATCAAACAATAAGAATGACATTTACAATCCATTACGAGGTCAAACCAAACAAGCATTAATAAGTATGGGATTCTAACTCCATACCTCCTTGGTATTAGAATCCATTCCATTCCATTCCAATTGTTTGAACCAAACGGCCCCTTAGTGGTTTGGAATGGAATGGAATAGATTTTAAACATTTTAGGAGGCGTTTGGTTAGAGAAAGGGAAAGGGAAAGAAAATAAGAAAGGGTAAGAGGGGAAAGGGAAGGGATTACCTAAAACTTAATTGTTTGTTTGGTTACTCTAAGAAAGAGAGTTAATGGTCCGCTCACATTCACTCCTACCACTAACATACACCACCACAAACAACCACTTATCTGGAGGTGTCACGCCGGCGGTGGTGGTGGGGTGTCATGGAAGCGGTGGTGGTGGTGGCGGCGGCGGTGGTGGCGGCGGTCACAACGGTGATGGAGGTGGGGTGTCATGACAGTAATGGTGGTGGGGGTGTCACGACGGTGGTGGTGGGGGTGGTGGGGGTGTCACGGTGGTGGTAGGGGGTGTTATGACGGTGGTAGCGGTGGTAGTGGCGAGGGTGGCGGCGGCGGTGAGGGTGGCGTTATGGTGGTGATCACGACGGTGATGCTGGTGGGTGTCATGGCAGCGATGGTGGTGGGGGTACGACAGTGGTGGTGGCCGGTGGAGGTGTTATGGCGGTGGTGGCGGTGGTGGCGGTGGTAGTGGTGGGGGGTGGCGGCGGCGGCGTCATGGTGGGGGTTTGGTGGTGGCTATTATGTGGTTGTAAGTGTGGTGGTAGGTGAAGAAATTGGTTGAATGGTAACAAGAGTAATGAAATCACATTCCCTTGGGGGTGTGACTCGTGGGAGTAAGGAATTAGATGGATTGAGGATAAGGGAGAGAGTTTCATTCCCTTTGTTTGTGTCAAACAAACACCAACAAAGGGAATGAGTAACTTTGTTTCCCTTTCCCTTTCATATAGACCCTCAACCAAACGCCCCTCTAGTGTTTGGTTGGGACATTTTGAAATGGGGTTAGAATCCATCCGAATTCTCGTTCCACCCCATCATCTTGGAATCTCATACTAACATTCTTTCCATTGATTCAAACTTCATTCTCTTATGTTTATTTTTCTAATTAACCAAATATGTCATTACAATCTATTTCATTCCTAAGTGATGAGCCCGGAATTTGCCGTCACTACCGGTCATCAAACAAGATTTTTAAACCCGAAGAAGATTAGTATTTGGTTTGGGGTCGAACGCGAAGATGGTGGGGAAATTGATTAGTTACGTTCTAATTAAAGCTTAAGTCGGGGGTAATAGGGTTTTGTCAAAGAGACTAACGACTAAAGAGCAATTAAAGCAAATATATTAAGATTGAATCGATGAATAAAAGATACTAGGGTGTCGGGGTACTAAGGTAGGTTGGTAACAAATCATGCAAGAGGGTCTAAGGTCTCCATTATAATAGGTCTAGGTTTGTCTCGTCTATCAATTTGAGTCACCTAAAGTCGAACTCTATCCTAGCTCTCGCTACAAACAAGGTTAACTTAACATACATACATGTTCATGAAAGCCCTAGACCATCGTCAAAGACCAACAACAATAAGAATCATGACCAACATCAAACATATAACATGCACAAATGAAAACCTAGCAAAGAAGAGGACCAAATCCTAACCCTAAACAAGATTCATAACTACCAACAAACCAAAGCACACCCTTAACCCTAGTAGGGGAACTACTCACACATAACTAAGGCAAGCATGTAAACAATTGAAGCATAGATGATAAACATTATGGGAAATGATAAAAAGAAGCAATAGATTAAAAAGAACTTGAGATAAATGTAAACAAATGAAAATACTAAACGAGAGAAGAGAGGATTATACCAATGCTTGCATTAAAGTAGAAAACTTGGATACAAATGAAGAATTCTCTCAAATATCTTCAAAATACACCCTAAACTACAAATGTAAACTATGGATCTTCTAGGGCTAAGGAATGATTAACAAGAACTAAAAGATTAAAGTAAAATCTAAGAAAGGATTCAAGTTTTTAAGAGAGTTTTGATGGCTAAGTAATCTCAATGGAACAGTAAAAACCCTAAAAATATGACTGAAATTATCTCAAAAGTTGCGTATCAAATAATAGACTAAGTGCGGGTTTATATAGTGTGCGAAAAACTGAAATCTGACTTTCAGCCGGTCAACCGACTGCCGGTGGTGGACCGGCTGGGAGTCTTTTTGCAAACTTCTGAACTTTTTCCTTCTTTTTCTTCAACTTGGATTGATTTTCAGCCGACCGGCCGGCTGCCGGTCGGGCACCGGCTGGGGGGCTTCTTTGATCATTCTGACTTTTTCTTCATTTTTTCAATATGTACAGGTACCACCAGCCGGTGGACCGGCTGCCGGTTGGCCACCGGCTGGGAACCCTTTTGCTAGAATCTGCTCAAAAACTTGCTTTCTTCAATCTTCGAAATTTGGCTAAGTATGGGATACGATCTCAAGCCGGTTGGCCACCGGCTGTCGGGAGGCCTGAACCAAATCCCTGCAAGTTTTGCTCATTTTGTCCAAAAGTCAAGTCAAGATCCCCAGCCGGCCTACTGGCCGCCGGCTGGGAGGACCTGGAAGGGTTTCTTGCATTCTTTTCTCAATTTCTTCACATTTTGCTCCAAACTCGTCTCGTTTGCTCCCGTTTCTTCGCTCCCGCTACAATACCTACAAAATCTGAATCAAATAGGAATAGTCGAGGTAACGGGCATAAAAACGAGCAAAGGCACGCAAAACAAGGTCGAATGGGGACCAAAAATGAAGAATAAACAATGGAAAACATGACCAAAATATAGCTCATCAGAATTCCCCACACTTAAACCTTACTCGTCCTCGAGTAAGAGATCAAGGAACTACATAACCCTTATTCGAAAACAAAGAAACAAACTAACTAAGCTAACTACAAGCCGAATCGGGTTTAGCTACACCCGTAGCCCTTTCAACTCACAATTTGACATTCATGAGGGAGAACGCCCTATTGCAAGGCAAGTTTGGTCTTGCTACAAAATTTTTGATGCAAACAAGTCAAAACAAAACACATATAAACAAGCAACATGCATCGGAAAAAGGAAAAGCCAACCGCTTGCCTCATTCAAGCGGGGTTTTGAAAAACTAAACAAGGGAGGTCTATAGCGGAGGATGCCGACTCAAAGTCCAACCACGGTGTCAAACCCCTAAATCAAGCTCAAGCAACCAAAAATGACATCACCAAAGACCAAGAAACTAATTCAAGGCGGGCAAACGGAAGTACTAAGCTATACTTCCAAGAATGACACAACACACGCATGATTCGACTCCATGCAAGACCCATAACCGATAAAAGAACCCTAAGTACTGACTCTCACGGGTGACACTGAACACACAAGGAAAGAAAGGGGGTGATTTTTGTGACAAAAAGTAACCAAAATCACTCACCTACCTCAACTTGCGAAGCATGCCCGCAATCTAGAATGGTACTCCATCCAAAAATCCACGGGAAAATGCAAATGTACATGATGAGAACAACAACAAGGATGCAACGGGGCTTGGGTTGGGTGAAAATGGTTTGGTGCAAGCACCGTTCTAGAATTTGAGGCTTAAAAACAAGAATGATTGTCATTATCCACGCAACTCCTTATTACAACAACTAAGCAACGTCTATGCCCTAACTTTGATTTTAACAAAACCAAGCAAAAATTGCATAAACTCCAACTTACTTTGGAAAAAACGAACCCATCACAACCTTAAACAAAGTGGGCATTATTAAGAACACCGAACAACGTCTACACCCTAACATACGACTTGAAAACCAAATCAAATGCAAAAATTGTGTAAACCCGGCACGAGTGCAAAAACATCAAAAGACCACATTATTATAGCAACGGCTTTTTCTATGTCCCTTGATGGAAGAGATTTGTTGCTAGCCTTTTTCTCTTTCAAAACACATATATACACTTTTCTTTTTGGATTTTTCAAAACTTTTTCAACTTTTTTTCTTTGATTTTCTATTTTCTTTCTTTTTTCATTTTTTTCTTTTCTTTTCTTTTTGTCAGACTTCCACTCACCAAGAAAACAACAAGTAGTGACCACAACGGAAGAGTGCACCAACCAACATCAAAATCCCGACTCTACCACCAACAAAGTACCACAAAAGCAACCATTCTTGATCAAGGAAGGGTGTTTTTGGGGATGTAGTTCATTTAGAGGTTAAGGCCAAATGAATAGGCTAAGACTCAAAGTGGTTAAACAAAAGAGGGAATAAGATGCAAGGGTCAAAACAAGGCTAATTTGGCAAATGTGAAGTTGATTTATTTGGAACAAGAGTTGTCTCACATGCACATGAACATTAACACGAAAATTAGGAACGAGCGCCATACTTATGCGTATAGACATAACACACCACGTAAGGAGGACTACTCACAATCCTAAACTGAGTCGGTTTGATGGGCCGACTATAAAGGAGGCTCTATCCTCACATTTGAGTATCTAATGTCGGTCCTAGGTCGAGTCAAGGTCTAACACGGTCTCATAAGATGGTCGAAACTTGGTCATTAAGCCTAGACTTCCGGGTCCTTGCAAGCAAGAACCCTAACAAGGTGACATCAAACGGTGCAAGCTATTAGGAGGGGTAAGACATAGGTAAGACAAACATCATCATTGACGGCATATATCCTCCACTATTCAACCTCCTATGCATATTTACAAACAAATGCAAAAAGGAAAAACCGACTAACACATATTCACAAAACTATGAAAATGAAAAGGCATGTGAAACTAAAGTAAACTAATAGCAAACACAACGATCATGCAACAACAAGGGGACTAAACTAGCAGCACATCAACCACAGCAACCACAAGTTTCCCAAAGGAACATCCAAGGCACAAAAATCATGTTCTCCTTCATGCTATCAACATAAAAAAGAAAATAGGAAAGGGAAGGAAGAAGTAGGAAAGAGTATACCAAGCATCTTCATTCTCCTAATACCTCGGATTGTTGTTGCATCTGCCACTTGTTAGTCCAACAAACATATATATATACAATGCAAGCAAAGAACAAAAACAACAAAAACAAAAGAAATGAAGAACATGTTTTTTGAAATTTTTCAAATTTTTCGATTTTTTTGTATTTTTGAGGTTTTTTTCACATTTACAAAAGCAAATAAATATTCACAAAGTTGATATTTTCCCTCCCCACACTTAAGATTTACATTGTCCGCAATGGAACAAAGTGCTAGGGGAAATGAAGAAAAAGAACGAAAACAACATGTTTTTGGCTTTTTTGAAATTTTTGAGAAAATGAAAAACTTGTTTTTGCGTTTTTTTGAAATAAACGGTTATTCCTCCCCACACTTATTTATGCGCATAATGTGAGGAGGAAAACCGGAAAATAAAGAGCATGTTTTTTGAAAGTTTTTGGTTTTTCAATTTTTTTGGATATTTGATTTTTATGAAACTAATAAAAACAAACGTAAACAAAAGAAATGAAAAACTAAAAACTAAACTAAATGCAAACTAAATGCTATAATCTACATGTATGCAAACTACATGTGACAATATGATACAAAATGTAAATCTAATGCATCTAAATGAATGCAACTATATGCAGCTAAACTAATGATATGAAGTGATGAAATGGAAACTAAAACAAGCTAACGAAACTAACTAACTACTCTAAATGCATGCTAGAAAGGAAAAATGCAAACTAAAGTAAAATTTGGATTAAAGGTAGTTACTTGCTTTAGATTTTCATATGGGAGCATCGACATCACCTACCACCTCCAAGGGTGGTCACTCATCATCTTCTTCATCATCACCTCCATTACCGCTCACATCACCATCTCCATTGCCATCTACTACCATGTAGTCATCCGGGTTGTTCACTAAATCACGAAAGGGGGAAGCATACGAGCCACTAGCCCCGGGGTCACCTACCATGCCACGGGGAGAAGGGTGCCCTTGAGGGCGAGGGCCTGAGTTCCCGGCTCCACGGAAATTCGGGGGAAAGATCGGGCTAGAGAAATAGCCCGGGGCAACATTAATCTCCCCGAAAAAACGCCCTTCGGGGGGCACATAACCACGCTCCGGAGGCAGGTAGTAAGAAGGATGACCACCGTCCGCATGATGATACCCATGGCAAACAGACTGGTCATAACTAGGAAAGGTCCCATAGGCCTGATCGTGGTATAAGTAATCAAGCCTATAAGTCAAATCCCGATGGCGCTCATCTGCCAATGCTTGGCGCTCATCTACAAGGTCTGCCGCCGTCTTCATACCCAAATCAACCCGGGCCATGAAATCTATGAGGTCCTGAGGCATAGGGTAAGGCTGAGGAGGAACGGAACTGGAGGTGGATCCCTGGAAAAATGAAGGACCACTCTGAAAAGGAGGCATGGTAACTGCGGGCTGTTCAAACTGCTCAAACTGGAGGTCGGAGGAGGTAGTACCGGTCCTATCTCGGGTATAAAGTCTGGGAGGACGCTGATCAGGAGGGAGCTCATCTGGGTCGACCTCAATGTCAAGAAGGTAGAAGGCACTCCTGGGCACAACCCTCATCCTCTCGGTGTTAGGCAAAGGCACAGAATTTCTGAATTTGTTATTGACGCGAATCTGCCAATACTCCTTCCGATCGTTGGGGTTATATTTGATCCACCCCAACGCCTCCTGCAAGTACCGGCGAGATAACACGTTCTCACCCTGTATATAGTCCACCGTAAAATGCCTCTGACAAAGGTCTTCGGCTATCAAGGTGACCATCCCGCCAACACAAATAGGGGTGGTAAGCTGAGGTTGGGTTGCCAACCTACTCAAGTGAAGCGCCATGTGATGGGCAATGTTAAGTTTTGGCCCATTGACCAAATAACACCCTAAGATCTCAAGCTCCGTAGTAGTGAAATTATGAGGCTCATCCCGAGAAAAGACGGTACACCCCATGAACCGGTGCCATATCCTAATCGGTGCCAAATGCACCCTATTAGTCGGTTTCTTCTTTGTTCTATCACTCACTAAATCGGTAATGGCTGTCCAAATTGCCTCCGTATCAAATCCCTCCGGAGGATGGATGGGTAATTTCCCATTAAGACCAAAAATTAAGGCAAAGTTCTCCAAAGTAAGACGGTGTTCCTTATTCATGAGACGAAACTCTAAGAAGACTACCTTCCCTATACTCCGGTTTTTTGTTACCACAAGAGAGCTTAAAAACTCCCAAGTCAATCGGGGAGAGGTGTGAACCGGTCGAGTATTGTACAAGGTTTTCATCCCCAAACCATCAAAAAGAGCCTCAGTGATCCTTTCAATCCCTAACTCCCTCAAACCAGCCCTATCAATAAACCTAGTCGGATGAAGGGGGCGATGCTTGAAATAAGTAAAGTTACCTTTTTGTTGGATAGTAGCGAATTTGAGGCCGGGGAAGCTCGGATCCGGACCAATATAGCTGTTATCAAGAACATTTTGCACCTCTTGTTCCACCATCGGGTCATGTCTCGATTTCGATCTTCTTTCGGTCCTTCCTAACATGGTTAATGTGTAGGGATTTGATGAGGGGTTGAAAAGGGTTTGATTTGGAGTGATTGATGGAGTTTTTGTAGGTAGGGGATATAAGGGAGAAGAGGGAAATAAGAAAGAAAGAAGAAGAAATTAAATGAGGTAGAAATGAAAATAAATGAAGGAGTTTCGTGGTTTTAACTTGCGACAGACGCCTCTCAGCCGGTACGGAACCGGCCGCCGGTCTACCGGCTGAGAGTTAGGGTTTTGAATTTTGAATTTTTTTGCGAAAATTTTCTAAGGGAACTGATTCTGAGCCGGCGGACCGGCTCAAAATCCGTCTTCAATCTCTTCCTACTTCCTCTTCTTCTTCAACTTTCACATCTTACAAAAACTCCCAGCCGGCGGACCGGCTGCCGGCGGACCGGCTGCCGGCCGACCGGCTGGGGATCCTTCCCCACTTCTTTTTTCCTTCAAACTTGGTCACACCTCGCGATTCTCAGCCGGCCGACCGGCTGGGAATTAAGCCTCTTTGATTTTTTTCGTCATTTTGAACAAGTAACAATGCCTTTAAGCCGGTTGACCGGCCGCCGGTTTGGTGTAGGCTGGGAGTGCAAAATCTGAAATCTGCCAAATAAACTATCAAAAACAGAAATGTGTCCAGGTGCTCTCAGCCGGTATGGGACCGTCAACCGGTAGGCCGGCTGGGAGTACCTGTACACAATTTTCGAAAAATAATTTACATGAACATAAAAATCGATTTTGCAAACAACAATTTTGCCAAACATCCTCCGACTTCACTCAAGAATCAACCAAAAACAAGCAACCAACACCTCCAAAACTCACATGCAAGCTAGAAATGAAACTAAAAGTCGAACTAAAAATGCAAACTACATGAAAGAAAGGAAACTAATACTTACAAACGGTGGTTATTAAGTGACTCCACCAAACCTTTCACGAACAATCTTCAATCTTTGTAGATGGAAACCTCGTCCATGCTAGCTAGGGACCTTAAGAAAAGGTCAAAAGCCTCGGCCGGGCACTCGACCTTGCTCGCACTTTGGGTTTCCATCTTGCTCAACCCCGGTTCTCGAACCTTCACACCTTTTTCCAAAAGTAGCTCCTTCAACACCCCCCTTCCACTTTCGGGGCCTTTGAAGAAACTACTAGAACTCATTTCTTCTTCCTTGTCAACGGCTCTTCCACTTTCTCACAAAACGGCTCACAATAGTTAAGCTTAACATCTTCTTTGGGACCTTTTTCATCAAACTTCACCGAGGGCTCACCTCTCCCAAATGTGGCAATCAAGCTCACGTTTTTCTTTGCATCCTCAAGGTACTTGTCCGGAGCATCCGGGAGCACGAATTCACACAACTCATCTCCAACTTGAAAGGTTAGCCTACCTCTTTTCACGTCAATGATTGCTCCCCCGGTGGCCAAGAAGGGCCTCCCAAGAATAACAAAAGAGCTTCCACCGACCGGAATATCAACGACCATAAAGTCGGTGGGGAGGGAAAGCGATCCCACCCTAACCAACGCATCTTCAAGGACCCCAATAATAGGTATAACCGTCCCGTCGGCAAGAGTGATGTCCGTTGTAAAGGGGATAAGTGCTTAATGTTCAATCTCTTTGCCATGGCAAGTGGGATAACACTCACACTTGCTCCAAGATCGCACAAAGCGTGCTCAATGTTTCTTCCTCCTACGGAGCATTGAATAGAGAAGCTCCCCGGATCTCCTAACTTGATTGGCAAATCATTCGGAATCTTTTTCGCCGCCAATGAGATGGCATTAACTTCCCTCTTTTCTTGGGTGGAGGGGATTGTGGCCTCTACTTTCTCAACAAGTTTAATCAACTCATTGCAACGAGGGTCCCCCTTGGTGATTTTACGAAAGAATTCGCACATTCTTTTCTCCATGAGGCTCTCCACAAATCCACGGTTCTCTTCTTCTATCACATGGACTTCTTTCCCTTTGGTACTTCGGCTTTCATCACAATTCTTCTTTGGAATTTCCAAAACTTGTTGCATGACAAAGTTTAAGTCATCAATGTCGACCTCATTACAATCATTCGGAGAAGTGTTGGGCACCATCACCATCACTTCCTCCTCAACACATTCCTCACTTCCACTTCCAAATACCGTCATAACTTGCTCTTGCTTGGACCCCCCTTCATCACCTCTCCTCTCAAGCATAGGTTGCTCTTACTTGCTTGTCATAATAGCATTGACACCATGTGGTTTTGAAGCATCCCGAGAGCTTTGACCTTGGGCAAGAAAGCCGCCCGGTGGCCTTTGTGGGTTGGCTAAGGCTTGTGAGGAAACTCTAGCCTCCATTTCCCGGATTTATTTTTGATTAGCCATCTTCAAATTCATCATTTCTTGGTTATGTGTCGCTTGCATGCCTTTCACAAGTTTAAGCAACTCCCCAACTTGAGAGTCACTTGAGGGATCTTGGTGAGGTGTGTTGGTAAGGGGCAAGGGGAACCCGTAGTCATTCCTTGCGCCCCCACTTTGTTGATTTCCTTTGGGCCCTTGATTGTTGAAGTTTGGGTTTTGGTTGTGGTTGGGAAATTGTTGGTTGAAATTTTGGTCATTGAAGTTTTGGTTGTTGAAATTGTTGTTGTGGAAGTTTTGTTGTGGGTTTGGGTTGTTGAAATTGTATTGGTTTGGGTGGTTGAAATTTTGTTGGTTGTGGTTGTTTTGGTTGGATGGATTGAAATTTTGTGGGTTGTGGTTGTTTGGGAAATTGGGATTAAGGTTTGGATCATTAAAATTTTGTGAAAACCCTTGGTTTGCTTGGTTGGATTGGTTCCCTTGGTAAAAGTTTTGATTGTGGTAGTTGTTTCTTGGATTGAAATTTCCACCCCTTGGTTGGAAACTGGGTGGGTTTTGAGGTTGTTGAATTTTATGTGGGTTTAAAACATTCGTGCTTTTGTAGCTCATGTAGGGGCTCCCTCGAATTCCGGGGTGGTAGTAGTTCGAATTCGGGTTGAAAGTATTTGGATTCTTCGAGTTGTTGAAGGCTTGGAAGGCGTACAACTCCTCTTCACTTCCACTTCCCTCATACGAATTATTTGCACACACATCGAATGTATGCCCATTTCCCCCACACAAGTCGCATGAAACAACATTATGCACCTGGTACATTCCCGGAGTGCTGCTCTTGGTCTCTTTGCTTGTAGCCCCCTTAGTCAATTCCTCCAACTTCTTGGTCAACATATCTAACTTGGCATTGGTTTCCTCATTTGCCTTGGAGTTGGAAAGGTGCTCATTGGGGTATTTGCTACTTTTTCTCAAGACATTTCCCCTAGTACCATAGTTCTTCTCAGAATCCACTATCTTCTTGATAAGCTCGGTCCCATCTTCATTTGGGAGGTGGTCAAAACTACCCCCCGCGGACGCATTCACCATCTCCTTGGTGCGTGGGAGAAGAGTTTGAAAGAAGGTTTGAGTCGTATACCATGTGGGTATCCTGTGATGAGGACACCGAGCAAGCAAATTTTGGTATCTATCTCATGCCTCTCCCAAGCTTTCACCCTCATCCTGTTGAAATTGGGTGATTTCATTACGGAGCATTGCGGTCTTCGAAGATGAATAGTACTTAGCGAGAAAAGCGGTGGCTAAGTCATCCCAAGTAGTAAAGGTATTAGGGGGATGAATGTTCAACCACCTATCCGCCTTGTCCGTCAATGAGTAGGGGAAGAACATTAGCCTCAAAGTTTCTTCCGGCACCCCCGTCTTCTTGATCATGGCAACTTTGCCCTTAAACTTTCTCAAATGTCCGTGAGCATCTTCATGAGAAGCTCCACTAAAAGTATTCTTCTCAATAGAGCTCATTTGAGAAGGGTGAATCTTGAAGTTTTGGGGCACAAGAGTGCCAAAATTAATTGGGTTTGTTGTATCATTGTGGTTTAGGCGATTGTGATCTCTAAGGGCGGCCATTATGGGAATTTGTGGGTGGTTTGGAATGTGAGGTGAGGGTGGTGGTGATTGGTAGAATGGGTTGTCGAAGTTTTCGGAGGTTGGGCTTGGAATGCTTTGATTTGGGCTTTGTGGTTCGGGATATGTAGATGGGTTGTTGTGGCTAGTAGATGCGTGGGAAGCTATTCTCACTCTCGCTATAATCCTCCTCCTTAAGGCTCGAAAAAGCCTCTCCGGTTCGGAAGTCGACAACAAAGAATTAGAATCACCCCTAGGCATAAAACTTGGCACAAAATTAGTCGTCCTAGTGTTTTTTAGGCACTAGGGTGACCAATATATCAACCACTCTACACTTAACTAACAAAGGTTTCATCAAAACAAAGAAAGCACAACTAACTAAAGCTAAAACTAAAACTAAACTAAACAACTTCTAGCACCATCCCCGGCAACGGCGCCATTTTGATGAGCCCAGAATTTGCCGTCACTACCGGTCATCAAACAAGATTTTTAAACCCGAAGAAAATTAGTATTTGGTTCGGGGTCGAACGCGAAGATGGTGGGGAAATTGATTAGTTACGTTCTAATTAAAGCTTAAGTCGGGGGGTAATAGGGTTTTGTCAAAGAGACTAACGACTAAAGAGCAATTAAAGCAAATATATTAAGATTGAATCGATGAATAAAAGATACTAGGGTGTCGGGGTACTAAGGTAGGTTGGTAACGAATCATGCAAGAGGGTCTAAGGTCTCCATTATAATAGGTCTAGGTTTGTCTCGTCTATCGATTTGACTCACCTAAAGTCGAACTCTATCCTAGCTCTCGCTACAAACAAGGTTAACTTAACATACATACATGTTCATGAAAGCCCTAGACCATCGTCAAAGACCAACAACAATAAGAATCATGCCCAACCTTTGTTGAGACATTTCATCAAACATATAACATGCACAAATGAAAACCTAGCAAAGAAGAGGACCAAATCCTAACCCTAAACAAGATTCATAACTACCAACAAACCAAAGCACACCCTTAACCCTAGTAGGGGAACTACTCACACATAACTAAGGCAAGCATGTAAACAATTGAAGCATAGATGATAAACAATGTGGGAAATGATAAAAAGAAGCAACAGATTAAAAAGAACTTGAGATAAATGTAAACAAATGAAAATACTACAAGAGAAGGGAGGATTATACCAATGCTTGCATTAAAGTGGAGAACTTGGATACAAATGAAGAATTCTCTCAAATATCTTCAAAATACACCCTAAACTACAAATGTAAACTACGGATCTTCTAGGGCTAAAGAATGATTAACAAGAACTAAAAGATTAAAGTAAAATCTAAGAAAGGATTCAAGTTTTTAAGAGAGTTTTGATGGCTAAGTAATCTCAATGGAACAGTAAAAACCCTAAAAATATGACTGAAATTATCTCAAAAGTTGCGTATCAAATAATAGACTAAGTGCGGGTTTATATAGTGTGCGAAAAACTGAAATCTGACTTTCAGCCGGTCAACCGACTGCCGGTGGTGGACCGGCTGGGGGGCTTCTTTGATCATTCTGACTTTTTCTTCATTTTTTCAATATGTAAAGGTGCCAACAGCCGGTGGACCGGCTGCCGGTTGGCCACCGGCTGGGAACCCTTTTGCTAGAATCTGCCTAAAAACTTGCTTTCTTCAATCTTCGAAATTTGGCTAAGTATGGGATACGATCCCCAGCCGGTTGGCCGGCTGCCGGTTGGCCACCGGCTGGGAGGCCTGAACCAAATCCCTGCAAGTTTTGCTCATTTTGTCCAAAAGTCAAGTCAAGATCCCCAGCCGGCCTACCGGCCGCCGGCTGGGAACCGGCTGGGAGGACCTGGAAGGGTTTCTTGCATTCTCTTCTCAATTTCTTCACATTTCGCTCCAAACTCGTCTCGTTTGCTCCCGTTTCTTCGCTCCCGCCACAATACCTACAAAATGTGAATCAAATAGGAATAGTAGAGGTAACGGGCATAAAAACGAGCAAAGGCACGCAAAACGAGGTCGAATCGGGACCAAAAATGAAGAATAAACAATGGAAAACATGACCAAAATATAGCTCATCACTAAGCAGTGAACCAAACGACCTCTTAGTCTTTTCTCACTCTACCTACCACCATCGAACCACCAATCGTCTGCCTCCATCCATCACCCACACTACCGCCTCTAAGGTTCGAGTCCTAAAATTGAAAAAAAAAAAACACGATTGTTTAAAAGGAAGTAGGAAAAAAGAAAAAAAATGCAAATAGCAAAATAAACAGTAGACTGATGTTACCACGTAGTACCTTTGTAGTGTTCATTGAGTTGAAGACAACCCTTAACAGTCCTACCATGCCACCAACAACACCGACACCATTATCAACGGGCCACACACCGTCTTTCACTATAACGTTGGTCGTCATCCCATACCCCAATACTGTCGACAGTCACTTATCTCGATGCCGACGACGTGTTATAAACCCTTATTTTGGGACGCCCATATCTCCCCCTAACTTGCCACCACCAGTAGTATCATCGCCTGACACAACTTCCGACGCCGGCAATGCTTCTCGCCAACATCGTCGGTGGTCGATGTCCCTTACCATATGTAACCGATGAGAGTTTAAGCGCAAACCCTAATTTAATTAACGTGAATTAATTTTTTAATAGATGTATATAATTAATAAAATTAGGAATTAGAATTATTACTTAGAAGAATTAAAATTTATAAGTGTGTAATTTGACGGATCAGATTTGAATAATATTGTGGAATTAATTAAATGTGTGAGGAAAAGAATTAGAGAGAGTGTCTTTCTCTAACTAAAGGGTGTACTTTGGAAAATTTAAAAAAAAAATACATAAATAAGTAAAATTTGTATATAAATGAGCAATTAATTATAAGGCCTATTGCTTAGAATATATTATAAAGCCTATTACTCGGTTTCATACTTTCATATTCTTATTGTGAAGACTTGGCTTATTATCAACTTTCTCTCTCTACTCTCTAGTAAGAGAGTGTCTACTCTCTGCCAACGAGAGCCCTTCTCTCCTTGTGAGAGCTACTTTTTGCTTTGATTGGTGCGTTTTACCCAAAGAGTTTTTGTCAGATTGTCCTTTCTTATTGGTCATTTCCAAGGACTCGGTTGTCAGAAGGAAGCTTTTAATTGGGGTTTTTGCTGCTGTAACTCTTCACATTCCTTTCTTTCGCACACTTTCTACAAAATCCAGCATTAAATTTGCATTCATTGACTTGGAGGAATGGTTATTGGCTTCTGACACTTTTGGCGGAGCTCGAGATATGTATAAGCCAATAGATGAGGTTGTTGATTTAGGGTTTTTAGGAGAAGTTGATTGGGTTGTTAAAAATTAAGGTTTCATTCCATCAGTATTTAAGGGGGTTTAATCAGCATGCAAACAATTATCTTCTCATTGTTCTTTAATCAATCATTTACTCAACCTAATCAAATTTACTTCCTTTTCTTGTGGTTACTTCGACCTTTTTTAGGGAGGGATGGACTTTGAACATCAATTTTTGGGAGATTCGTTGGTAACAATGGCGGGAGTGGTTTACAAGAAGGGGAAAGGCTTTGTACCATCATGATAACAACAATCAGGATGATCACTTTCATCCGTTTGTCCACCAACTTTTTCCAAATGACGAATTTCATCCTTTGAATCTAATGCATGGCGATTTCCTTGTACTGGTGGTGTGGTGAATATTGATCCTGCTACTCTGGGTAAGTCTAGGGAGTTCTAGGGTCAATGTATTTTAGGGTTTTTAGTTTATTATCGTTTATTTGAAGCAGCAAAAGTCAGTGGGATTATTCGTAAGAAATGGAGTACAATGGGTAAGATTACAGTATTTAGAATGAGGGAACTATTCATCTTTCACTACAACAATTATAAGGACGGAAAAGACTTGTTGAAGAGGAGTACATCGACTTTTGATGTGGCTGTTATGGTCTTTGATAAGTGGTATACGGATACGGTGCCACGAATTAACTATGAGGTTCCCCTATGCCGAGGTGTGGGGGAGAGTTTGTGGGTTGCCTTTTGAGTTTCTTTCACTGCATGTGGACGCATATATAGTGAGAAAACTCCTTAGTGCATAATTTCAGATGGAGGAGTTTGAGTATCTCCCACAAAATGACTATTTGAGACTAAGGGCATGTATTAAGCTCAATAAACCATTGGTTCTAGGCTTTTTTCTGGCTCTGAATAAAGGTAATTTGATGTGGAGTCAATTCAGATATGAGGAAGTGTTCAAATATTGTATCAGGTGTGGTAAAATTGGGCATAAGGCGACTTAGTGTAAAGATAGTATGTTGTCATTGGTGGCTAACATCAATCACATGCTGGAGAAGACTTCTGAAAGGGGCTTCGCGGTTTATTAAGCTAAGAACAACCATACTACGTTTAATCTGGATCTAAGAGCTACTTCATCTACTACTAAGTTTGTTTCGTCTAGTGTAAATCTAGGGAATAAGAGACGATAGATGTTTCGAAGACTGGTGAGTGAGGAAAGGATAGTGGATTTTGAAATTGGCAATATTCCTGCTGGGAGGGTTTATCCTAAAATGCGTTTCACGGTTACATTATAACCCTTTGCATGTCTCGTTATCTTTCAGGTGAGTGTTGATGGTGTAGTAGTGGAGACTAGGGCATATGGTAGTGGGGGACAAGGAGATAGGCATACTAACAAGCAGGAGGGATAAGGTCTGGTGTAAGGCAGAAAAGAGTGATATGAACTAGAGATGTTGGTATGCATGCTTCTCAACAAGGCTGAAGGGCATCTATTGCTACTTGGGGATGACTACATGAGGATATACAACATGGGGAGTTCTTTTCTGCCCAGGAGGATTTTGGTAACCATTTCGCGGATGGGGACAATGTTATTGAGATTGATCAAGGCTTCAACACAGATCCGTATGTTGTTTTTATGAAGAACTATGGAGGTCATGATGTGTACGATAGGGACATTGAAGTACAAGGGAACATTGCTAGCAAGGTGGAAACAGATGGGGTGTGGACTAGGGTTGATCATGAAAATAGGGGATATAACCAGTTATTTGAGCCCCCTACAACTGGTATCCCCGTTGTTTATCTTTTTCGAGGGGGTCCACAACAGACTCATGAGGAATATGTGTAACACTTGGTTGTGAACTTCGAGGATAAAGTTCGCTCTAAAAAGGGAAGATTGTAACACCCCTTGATTTTTCGTATGAGTTACTCGGTTAAGTTGGATGCACTCGGCCGTATAGTTGATGTATAAGTTGTTTGACAAAGAAGATGGTATAGTTATGTTGCCTGTTTACAGATAGGTTGCCTTAAAACTGTTATAACTTAAGATGTACATAATATATGGATGTGATTTCAATTGGAGGTGGTAGCTTGTTCTTTTAAGATTTTAACGCTAGGTCACGCGCCCAAAAATACCAATAATTGAAGGAGATATATATATGATTGTTTTACGAAAATTGGTCGGTGTTGAGAACTGTGAGGTAACTCGGTCGAGTTGAGGCTATTCGGCCGAGTTGGTGTTACTCGACCGAGTTAGGCCTACTCGGTCAAGTTGAGGCTACTCAACCGAGTAAGTGAAACTCGACCGAGTTGGTCCAATTCGGCCAAGTTGGTTGGTCCATGTTCAGCGTCATGGTTGCTTATAAAAGAAAATACGAAAGTTAACAATCATATTTTACCCTAAAACCTTATGCGGCCTTAACCTCTTTTCTCTCATACATCTCTCCCAAAATATTTAAGAGACTCTTAGCAGTTGTAAGTTACGCTGATCATCTAGCCTAATGTCGTAGTCATCAAGTAAGTCTCATTCTTGTTGTTAGCATGTCGTTAAGATAAAAATGTGTGTGATGATTGTTAGTAATACCCCATCTGTTCTCTTAGGATGAGATTTCGTAGAGGAACGGTGGTAGAACCCATTGGTCTTTGCCTTATGTGATTTGCCTTGAGGTATGGTTTCCCTACTCAATTTCCGTGTAATTTGATTGTGACGGTATGATTATTGTTGTTATCTGATATCATTATACTGTTTTTGAGATTGTATTGGGAACATATGTGTGGGACCGTTGCGGGAAACGACTCTCACTCCTAGGATCGCTTTTCGTAGGACCCGCCACAAAGGAGATGTGCACGTTAATGATTTGGGTACCCTTTCCGCGAGCAAGTAGGGGTTGATGGTGGGATTACAGGTCGCCACTGTGAGATGATTGGTTATTGGTGATATCAGCATGTGGTACTTTGAGATTGGTATAATGTTCTTGATTTTGGTAGTGAGGATATTGCGTATACAGTAACTGACGCTTGTGGTTTGTGCGCTATGATGATCCATTGGTATTGTGAGCAGATTCTTAGCAGGTAACTCGATGCTGATTGTTTGCTTGAGGCTGGGAAGGGACGAGTCACCATTGAGATGTCATATTAGTCCTTACTTATATTTAGTCTCTTAGCTTCTGTTGTTGTTTATTCATCTTTGAGTTTGAGGCACTTGTAAAGTTTTTAATTGTAATTTAATAAAAGTTCTTCGTGCCTTTCTTTGATATTATACATTAGGTAATTGAGATGGTAATGCTTTCATAATCTGATGGTCCTTCCTAAAGGCCTTGAGTTATGCGGGTGTTACAATATGTCACAAATAGGGAGGATATTCTTGGTGGAGAGGATGTGGTGATCATTATTAATGACACAGATTCTACTCCTGTAAACATAGTGTATTAGTGTCTCATATTAATTTGAGCTCAGGGTGAGTAATGGTACTGAATCTGTCAGAAAGAGTGATTTTGAGGAGAGATATGGTTAGGGTTGTGAGTGTGGTAGGATGAGAGATTAAAGGGAGGTATGAAAGGAGAATGAGTTGGTAAGGGGAACTTATGAAGGAGTGAGTACCGTTCTGGAGCTTGCTCAAAATACTACTTTTCCTATGGAAGTGGAGTTGGTCAGGGAAGAAGCTGAAGAGAGTTCTATTTTGGGTAGGATCCCTGATTGTCTTAAGAATAAGGAGCACGAACTGATGGCAGTACCAACTGGGCTGGGGTCGGTTGCAGAAATAGGGGGAGACTGTCGCAAATTGTTAAGAGTAGGACAGGGACTAGGAGTCCAAGCACGCAAGGGCTATTGGGGGTTGATGAGGAAGAAAAGACCTGAGTGATTTAAGAAGAGGTGATAGGCAAGCAGACTGATAGATGTGGTGAGTTTGAGAGTGTCTCTGAAGGGTTGCGTGGCTTCAAACAACTTTTTTTTTATCAAAACTAAGACAAGTTTGATGATGAAGGATATTGCCTCGAACACTAAGCGCAAGTGAATAACAGATTTGGATAAAATTATGGTGCCCACGGGTGTGTTGAATTCATTTGGTCGGGCTCAAAGGTATTTGGAGCATCTTGGTAAGCGGCAACGCATTGAAGCACCTGTTAATGAGTATGAACTTGTGAATAAAGGGGGGAGGGGAATATTGGCACTGTGGGTTCAGAGTTCGGATTGAGGAAGAGGAATTGGCTGATTCAAGTGATAATGATTCTGTTAATGATGACAAGGGAGTTGCGGATGTTAGCTCATCCCAACCTCCTCACCAGGAATGACTGGTATGACATGGAACTATAGGGGTCTAAATAGCATGCTCGCCCCTATAGTTCCAAAGTTAAGGGCGTTAATAAGTATGAAGGATTATGATTTTCTGTTTTTAGTCGAAATTAAGTGTGATAGAAGTGTTGTTAGTAATAATGTAGGTCATGTGGCTTTAATTTTTCAGCGGGTTATAATGCAAGTGGTGCGTCGGGGACGCTTTGGGTGGGTTGGAGACCAAAAGCACGTATGACTCTGATCATGACTTGTACGAATTTTGTCATTTTGCATTATGATAAGTATTGTGATCGTTCCTTTTACCTTATTTTATTTATGGTTCTCCTACGGTGGCGTCGCGTGTTGAGTTGTTGCATGAACTGGATGCATGGGTTGATACATTTACCCTTCCTTTTATTATCTTGGAGGACTTTAATCAAGTAGAGTATGAGTGTCACAAAATTAATTAGTTCAAATAAAAATCTGATAGCTGGAGCTATGGACTTTAATTGTTGGCGAATTGAACATGAGTTAGTTGACATCCCTTTTAAGGGTCCTCTATATACATGGTGTAATAACAGGAGTAGGTGCATAGATGGTGTATGAACGATTACATAGGGCACTTGGATCAACAGATCGTTTTTTTTTTGTGAATAGCGGGGTTAGGCACTTTCCTATTCAAATTTCGGACCATGCTTCTATTGAACTGGATTTCTACTTAACATACAGTGGCGATAGGAAGCATTATAAGGTGGATGTTTGGGTGTTGAATCTTGAGGAGTGTCTGAATTTAATCAAATCTACATGGCTGCTCCAGGGTCACCTGCTTTTAAAGTCACAAAAAGTTAGCTCGGACAAGGCATGTGGTACGGAAGTGGGCTCTTGATAAAAAGAAGGAGTGGAACGGGAAGTGGGAGGACTTTGATGATAGATTAGAAAAATCTATGGACATAGCTATTACTACTGGGAATGAGGAAGAATATATCATGCCTAATGAGGAGGTGAAGAGTTTTTCGGTTGCGATTGCTAAGTACTGGAGGCAATAAGCAAAGATTCAGTGGAATATTGATCGGGAAGCATGCACTAAGTACTTCTTCAATTGAGTGAAGGGGAGGGCAGGTCAGAATTTTATTTATCGAATACGAGATGCTGAGGAGAATTGGACGTATGACAGGGATAAGATGAAGTCCCTGTTTAGGGAACATTTTTATGGCATCTTTAACCCACAGATGGATGAGGGCGGTGGTGATGAGCGGAGCAGGATGATGTTGGAGCTGGTTGGGGACAACAATAAGTGCATCAGCGATGATGATGGTGTCCGACTGAACAAACCTTTTACGGTAAAGGAAGTTAGGCCAGTGGTGTTTCAGATGGAGAATCTAAAGGCTCCAGGGCCCAATGGTATCCCATGAATATTTTTTCATAGGTGCTGGTTGTGACACCTCATTTATTTAAGAGCCTTTAGCAAGACATTCTCAAATAAATAGAGTTGTTACCATCTCGGAATGGTCGAGGTAGTGAATAACAAAGTAAAACAAACCAAAGTACTTTATATAAAACTGATTAAATTTAAACTTTTAATATTACCATAACTACACAACGGAAAAGAAAGTACAACTGATAACTTCGTTCTAAATATGTGGTCTAATTCTAAGTCGGTTCATCCAAGTTCTCACGCCATCCCACGCTCCTATAGATTCATCTTTTCTGTCATATTTGCTCCCCATCACGGATCATCACAGGTGTCAAACGATTACACGGTCAACCTCGCGGTTGAGTAGGATAATAATCAAACCAATAAATATGCAATGAATGAGTATGCAAATGAGAATTATTCAAATTAATGTGATGGCCTTTCAACTGCGCTCATCCCCAAACTTCCACCCACCTCCTCCTGGCCGGGTCTGCCTCGATCGTCATCGAGAAACCAGCTTAACAGCTGAACTACACCACCACGAAGGTATAAAACGGTGCCTGCCGGTAAGTTATTTATACATCACCCGAAGGCTCTTACCATGATGTCTGCCCAGGTTAAACCTGTATACCGATACATGTGTCATGCCAATGAATGCAACCATTATATCAAAACTTAACTCGTATACATATGGATAGTAATGCATATGCCAGACAGAACAATGTAATATTTCAATATGCCATAACTCACATCAGAAATCATCCAACAGCACCCAAATAGAATAATAAACAAGAAGACGAATTAAATTATCCTACCTTGATAGCAATGTGATCCACTAGCAAGCGAGTACTTAATCAGGATTATGCCACTTCAAACCGTCACCTAGCAATTAATAAATTATCCGATTACTAATTATCATACTCCGGTTTCTCATAATTATTATTCACAATACTTATGTCCTACTTGTTATTATCATTAATATTAACAAATTACCGCTCATTAGTTATTTAAACTAATACGAAAAATTACGTAAACTAATTAATAGAATAATGTCACAACTAAATTAACGAATCACTAATTAAACTAGTCAAGTTATCTAACCACCAACTAAAATTAACTAACTATTAACTAATTACTAAACTACTACTATCCCACGACAACCAACCCAAACTTACCCAAGACCCACTCCGCAACATCACAACCAGACCAACCCCGACAACATCTCATACCCGCATCCCCGCATCCCCTACTTCACGGCATCACCACTACCAACCAAACCACCCACGACCACCGCCGATAGTCCCATCCTCTCACCAGCATCACCGGCCACGCATCCCATACTGTGGTCACCACCGACAGCCCTTACAACCACCACAATTTCTGCCTTAATTTGCCTGTACAGAACGCCACCTTCCGGTTCTTGTGTCCTCGTTTCGGCAGCTAGCACACCCAAATACCGACAACCACCACCTAGTCTACCCTTCTAGAGCCGCTTAAAGACAACTAACACCATTTAATCAGCCATTCCCTTTCTCGTTGTCCCTACCACGAGTATAACTCGTAACTTTCTCACGTTAAACTCTCACTTACTGTTCTGAGAACCACCACGCGAAATACCAATAACCACGACCTAACGCCTACCCATAACCACCAATCCCCGACAATCATCCAAACCCAATCCCAACTGAATAACGCACAATACGTTTTCATGGACTCGGTTTCTAAAACCTCCTCCCCAAACTCCATAACAAGACCCCTGTTTTATTGCTCCCTTACCAACCTTCCGCCCTACGATGCTAACAAATACGCGACGCCCGCCCTTGTGATCACCCTGTACTCAGGAACCACCCAGTCAATCCATTATCCAGACTAAAATGGGTCGGGTTGAAAACACCTCGTCAACCCCAAACTGTCCCCTTGATTTCCTTAACCAACCTAGAAACGTGCGCTAACTGCCCATCAAACACCCTTTTTTTTCACCTAGCCCAGCCACCACTAAGGGTCCAATTAATTTTATCTGAGGTCTATGACATCCCCTCTCACCCAGGTCCAAGACATGCCCTAATTAAACGGATACTAAAAACGGTATAAACTCAAGAGGAAAAAGGGTTACGGTGAACAAAACTTACCCGTGGTTGAAAACGGTGAATATGGGTTATCTGCCTTGAAATAACCAGTGAGGAAGGAGATTGATGGACTGTGTGTATGCGGAAGTCGAAAAAGATAGGTGATGGTTTATGGGGTGAAACGTTGGAATGAAGGAAATAGAAGGACGGGTTGGTCAGATGTAAACTGTAAAGTTCCTATAATGCGTTGATTCTTAAGTGCAATGGATCTCATAAATATAAGTTCATGCAGCATATCCAAGTCACATGCAACATATCCAAGTCACATGCAACGTCATTAGAGTGTACGCTTTTATTATATTACTACGCATCGTGTTTATTAATAAAATGATAAAAGTAGATATATAAAATAAATATCGTCACTTTAATTATCGTATATATATGCAATAGGTATTACTATCCTCCGTTTTTATATAATGTACCCATTTGTTGAATATATGAGTGTAGTATTTTAATAAAATGGGTACATTATATAAAAATGGAGGAAGTAATATATTAAGATACTATTACATGATAATAATAATAATAATAATAATAATAATAATAATAATAATAATAATAACAATAATAAAAGTAATAGTAATAAAAATAATAATGTTAACAAAAGAAACAACAACGTTAAAACAATAATAATGATGATAATAATAATAAAAATAATAATAATAATAATATAGAATAAGAAGAATACGGTATATATAAAATATCCTCGTATATTTGTAAAATATCTTGCATATTAAACGTACAATTATCTCTAGCCAAATAATTATGTCAATATTCCATTATTACAAAATACGAAAAAAAATACGGGTTATTACACTGGTTTATTTTTTTATCAAGAAGGATGTCACTAGGGCGATGTTATTATCGGTTCTGGACTTTGGCCAAGTTTTACATGAGATAAATTGAACTTGCATTGTTCTTATTCCTAAGTGTGACAATCCGGAGCAGATAGGTGATTACACACCAATCAGTCTAAGCAATGTCATAATCGTGTTATCTCAAAGAGCATAGTGAATAGGTTAACAAGGGTTATGAGGTATTTGGTGGGGGACTTCCAGAATGCCTTTGTTTCGGGAAACATAATAGTGATAATGTCTTATGAGCACATGAAGCTATTCTTAGGATTAATTCACATAAAAGGGGAACTAATGGTTTCTTTGTTTTTAAGGCGGGCATGATTAAGGCTTATGATCGGGTGCGTTGAGACATTCGGTAATCGACCTTAGTTGGTTTCCGTTTCCCGGAAAAAAAGATTAACCTCGTCATGAGTTGTGTCACGACACTGTTTCCTATGAATTTATGTTCAACGAAGAGATTGGGGAACAATTCACCCCGAAGTGTGGACTACGACAGGGGGATCTCCTATTATTGTACTTGTTCATTCTATGTATGGAGGTCCTTTCTGCAAATATTGGGCGGGCTGAGAAGGATGGCAGATTACAAGGGCTGGAGATGAGCCGAAATACCAATCCTTTGCCACCTATTTTTTGCCGATAATTCGATTTTTTTCCTCAAAGATAAAAGTAATGCTAGTAGGGTGATTAAGTATATTGTTGGGAGGTATTGTGCTGTCTTTGGACAATGTCTAATGTACGGTCAGAAGGGTAGGAGAAAGCTTCTCTCGGTCCTCTATCCGCGCTAGAATACTTTTAAAAGGCTTTCACTTTGATTAGGGTAGTTTACTGTTCATATCAGGTCTAACTCATTCCAATCTCTCGATCTGGATCAGAGCTTTCTGAATTAAATAACTAATTGCATGCATTCAACTAATTAGATACAGTAAAATGATATGATTAACAATTCTGACAAATGAAACAGTTTAGATCTAAATCCTGATTAGCAACCGACTTAAAACCATGGCTCCCCTAGATCATAGTAAGGGAGTTAGCTACGCAAGATCTAGTTTCGAAAATTATAAGAATAAAGAAACTGACAAAAGTAGTGATAAAGTTTCTGAGTCTAAAAATATGATGTCAACTCTTCCTTTCTTCATTTTGGTAATCAATCGATCTATATTTCTCTTTAATTTCTTTCACTTGTTACCTTTCTTATATAATGAGAGAAGGATTCTTCAATACAAAAGTAAATGGGCCGAGTAAATAACAATCCAAATCTCGGCTAAAACTATAAGTGGTCGATCGACTTTAACATCTGGTCAGTCGACTACAAATGGGAACAATGTCGATCGACTGAAATTTTGGTCGATTGATTTTATTTGGAAAGGAGCTCTGCTCTATCGACTAGAAAACTGGCCGATCGATTTTTTCGCAATGATTTCAGTTTTTTTTCTTCTCTCCAACTTGGATCTTAGTGACTTCACAGATCTCGAGATAGTAGTTTCCGATCCCTAAGTCTTCTAAGTGCAGCTCTAGGGCCATCTTTAGGCTTGATTATCCTCATTCAGGTCCAAATCTACATAAAATACAGAATAATACAAAGTACTCTATTCGAAGGAAAATAGTAATCAATCACTACTAAATAAACACTTAAATGCGTGCTAACATAAAAACATATGTTAATTGCACGCATCAACAATCTTGCTAGAGAAAGTACTCAACAATCAGTGAACCGGTAGACCAAATGAAGATCAGTTGCTTAGATATCTAAGAAGCATAATGTAGTTTAGTTGTTATGTAGTGCTATGATATCAGACAAGTTGTTATGTAATTAAGTTTATTAAATTCAATTGATATCAGACATGTTGTGGGAATATTTTCAGAATGCTATGTTTTGATTATCTGTTGATGTTTTTAGAATGTTATGCTTGGATATCAGACATATCTTTTGGGATGCTATGTAATGAGACTGTTTCAAATGAAATAAAAGTGTCTTTCGTTAAAGCGTTCTTTCCATACATTGTTGCTCAAATACAATTAAGCTTTAAATATGCAACTAAATGCAAATAATATCCAAGAAATTATCAATCCTACCATTAAAAAATTTCCCCCCATGGAATGTTTACCTACTTTACCCTTCAACACAATCACTTCTAATTTGAGTTTCCCATCTTCAATTTCAGTTTCTTCAATTGTTCATCATAATTCTTCTATAGATACTCCACTTCACATTACAGTGTTCTTGAACCAATTTCCACATGCTTCTCCTCCTCCAATTGGAAAAAGCAACAACCATTCTGCTGTACCAAATAACATCAACAAAAAAAATCATCAAAGTTATCCTCTTATAAATCTGTGTATATGCAACCAATAAAAAGAATTTCAATTTAATTAAACTACTTACCGGCCATAGAGGACATCCATAAAACGTCTTTCCAACATGTAAATTCTTTGTCGCCGTCTTTTTAACTACAGTGAGGTTATGATAGATAAAAATGACACTTTTACTTTTACAACTTGAATGTGATGATCACCATTTCATTTGGTAGAATTTAAATGGCAATTGGGGTGGTAATGGAGGAGAGAGAACGGAAAAATTCAAATTACCAGAAATTAAGATGAATCAGGGAGGAGAAAGAAGATGATGAATCTAGGAGGATAGTAATGGGCCTTACCATATAGCCTATTACAACAGGTTAAAAAACATTTCTATTCAAACTGAAGGTGTGTTGTTGTTGGACTTATTTGTAGTTAAACAAGAGTTTATTGTATTTTAAGGGGATGTTTGGTTGGGGGACTATAAGAAAGGGAAAGAGAAACAAAATTACCAATTTTCTTTGTTTGTATTTGTTTGACACAAACAAAGGGATAGAAACTCGCTTTCTTACCCCTCAATACATCTAATTTCTTACCCCCATCTCCTAGGGTATGAGATTTCATTACTTTTGTTACTCTTCAACCAATTTCTTCATCTATCACCACACTTGCGACTACCATACACTAGCCACCACCAAACCACCACAATGATGTCACCATCATCGTCGTGACCATCGTTGCCGCCACCGCCGCCACCATCCTGATCATCACCACCGCCACCCCCACCACCGCCGTCACGACACCCCTACCACCACATCCGCTATGACACCCCCACCACCACCGCCGCCACTATTAGATAAGTGGTTGTTGTGGTGGTGTGTGTTAATAGTAGGAGTGAGTGTGAGTGGATCATTAGTTTCATTTCTTGGCGTAACAAAACAACAAATTAAGTTTTAGGTAATCACTTACGTTTTCCCCTCTTACCCTTTCTAATTTCCTTTCTCTTTCCCTTTCTCTAATCAAACGCCGCCTAAGTAGTAACATCATAGTTCAGAGTATTCTTATAAATTAATCATATAGTATTATATAGATTCTTCCTAGTAGTATTGTACAACTACACAAAATATAAGAGAACATGAAGTCAAATAGAACAAATCATTGTGTTGATCTTGCTGAACAGTGCACACTGTTATATCCATTTAACTGTCAAACGGATACGAGATAGATGGGACAAGAATTTGTTACTCTATACGCATTTTTTTTGTCATATTTGTATATTTAACTCGTTTCTTATTTAAGATGAAAATACTAGTTTTAAACTCGTGTAAAATTGCACGGGTATATTTTTAGAAAAAATGTGGTGGATAATTAATATTAATGAATAATGTCAATAATACGTGAATATTTTACATTCAATTTCTATTATATTGATAATAAGTTAAAATGCATGTTTTAAATACAATTTAGAACATTAAATTGAGTACCAAAAAATGTAAATATTACTATAAAATCAAAACAGTTAGTTGCTAAAACATTTTGCTCCAAATTAATTCTCGGTGATGCTTGACTATCTTACCAAATCTGAGAGAATTTTTACAATTTAAATATTTGGGGAAAAAAACAATTTATTTTTTGTAATCCTTGTATTTTTTTTATTTATTGTTTTTAACTTTTGTTTTTACTAAAACTATTTAATTATATTTATTAACAATTGGCTTGTACATAAATAATATGCATATAGAATATACAGCATGACTATATAGTTTTTTTTTCTAAAATATATAATCAGTGAACATATAGTCATGTTTTTTAAAATTAATTTATATTTAATTTTTTAAAATTAATTTGTGTTGTTTTTATTAATTGATTTTTTGTCTAAGGGTTTAATTTTGAGTTATATGAATTCCGGTCCTCTGATATTGAATGGTTCGGTTTGAATCCTCCGATAAGGACATGAAATTGTAGAGGAGTTTATAATATCGAATATATTTTATTTTAAGGTTTAGTTTTAACGATTTTGTTTATAATTTGATTTCGTAAAATATTTGAGAATTTGTACACTGTTCCTGGTTGTATATTAATATTATGTTATTTTAATCTTGTTTTAAATTTTGTATGGTCGATTTTTTATTGCTGTAAATTGTTAATAATCCTAATGTTTATTCTAATTATTTAATTTGTTGTCTAACCGTTTTAGCCGGACATAAATATTTAATTTTATGTTATACAAATTGACCGTTTTTCGTAGAAATTCATGGTTTATATAAAAATGTTACGTAATATTTCTAAAACTACGAGGGAAAAGGAGTTTATTGTAAGTTGCGGCGAGAGATATGGGGTTGAACATGGTCCGGCTCAAGATACAAATAATAATAGAAATGTTTAGATTTGAAAAAGTCATCATTTTTATGTTGCAGGAAGTTTGGGTCAATATAAGGTAAATGCTAGCCGGAAAAGGTCAGACGGACATATGGTTTTGCGATTGGGTGGGTTTCATATAATAGATGGGGCGTCGTTTGATTTTAAGGGAGCAATAAGATGAAGGTCAGATTTGCATTACAAGCTGAAGTTTTGGGAATTCGGAATGTTATATAGTGGGCTTGAAATCGTGATGTGTTGCATCAGGAAGTATCTTCTGACGAATCAGATTGTCGGGATTGAGAGAGAACATCATCTCATAAAGGGTATATTTCGCGTTTGTTTATTTTCTTCCATTGTCTATGTTTTAGTTTCGTTTCTAAGAATTTGAATAAAGTAGTGTATGGTCTAGCACATCATGCCATGAGAATGTAAAATCCTTTTATTTACAGTTGCAAAAAAAGTAAAGTAGATTAATGGAATTGAAGAAGCAGAGTTTCTAAATCCGAGAGGTTTGGGAGGAAAAAAAAGGAAGGCTTCTAGGGGTCGTTTAGTTTGCAGCTTGGAAAATGCATTACCCGAGAAGTTCTAATTACCATGTTATTCTAATCCATTTGAATTTGAAGCGGTTGTTTAGTTGCATATGGGAACTCCAATGCCATAAATTTCCAATTACAGAAGGAGATTAGGTAAGCAATTTTCTCCATCATACATAAATTAAAGTTTCTAGGAAGTTTCAATTCATGTGAATTGAAGATGGGGCAACCAAACAACAAGCTAATTATACACTTCCCATAATTTACAATTCATGTGTTTTTGATGGACAACAAAAAAAACATTGTATATTGTCCACATTGAACACATCATCTTAGAATTGTTCACGTAATTTTCTGTACTGGAAAATAAATGTAGTGACAAAAGCGATGAACTAGTTAAACATTGAGTAATGTGCTTATTTTGAATGAGTCTTTATAAGGTAATGATACTAGGGTCTGTTTGGATACAATTTTAGGAAGAAAAGGGAGGTGAAGGGGAGTGAAGGGAGGGGATGGGAGGGGAAATCAATTGTGGGTTGTTTGAATAACAAAATTGATGAGATGGAAACGGAAGAGATGGAAGGAAGGAGGGAGATTGTATAATGAATCGTGACTATCCAAGAAAATGACTTTTCATAATGAAATAAGAGTTAAAATAAAGTTTTACTTCCAAGTCTTGTCTCTTATTTAAAGATTTTAGTTTATTCTAAAGAAGGGAAATCAAATCCCTTATTTCCTTCCCCTCTCATTTCATTTTTTTTTTGCCAGTTGTAAAGAAAACATTTACAAGTAGTTATCACGATGAGCTACCTCATGTTCCACTTTGTTACTTTGTTGAACTTCCTAGGAATGACACTGAATCTTAAACAATGAAAAAAGAAAACAGCATTTTACAATCGTCCAAGATGTCCCTAAGAAAATGATCTAGCTTATCCGCTCCCGTCAATTGGGACAGAACTGCTAGGCAGCCAGAAACCACCCGAAGATGGAGAACGCATTCCTGGTGCGCCCATTTCAACACTTCTAGAATACCGCAAGCTTCCGCCTAAGCTGCCGATTCAGCCTTGAATCTCTTACTAAGCCTTTGGGTCTTTACACCATCGAGCCGATAAATTGTATCGAAAATAAACTCCTCCCTTTCACTTCAATTATTTTTATCCAAACAAAACCTCCAGCGCTAAATCATCTAATAAAAGACGTAATTAATACACAAAAGATACATATGTACCCAATTTACCAACATGACTAAAAGAAACTACTACTACTAATCTACTATTACAAGGATTCTAATCCTAAAAGTAAAGTTACTAGACCAAGGAAATTTAGAAAGAGTGAGAAAATCTATGAAGGGTTATACCTTTATTCAACCCCTACATTATACACAACCAATGATCAACCACACAAATCTCCACCCCTATACATCGTAATGTTTTTATGCCTTCTTTGATGGCGAAAAATAATAAAAATTACTCCGTAGTGAGCTATCTTTTTTGGAAGTTGAGGGTTCTGATGCCATAGGCAAAGACAATGAAGAAGAGGAAGACCCAACCAATATGGGCAACAACTACAATGGGTAGAAAATGAAACTCATAGCCAAAGAGTTGTTTGAGGTAAGTAGGCAAGGGCACACTTCCAACTTCAGGCACTTGAAGAAGAACTGAATTCTTGTCACCGACTTGCGATGTAACTAACCCATACATTGTCCACGCCACTGGAGATGCCCAGTAGTACCACCTCCACCATACCGGTATTAACTGCATTTACACATTATTCTCATTTTTATAAGTTTTGGTCCAAAGATAGACTAGTAACTTGAATTTAAGACGCTCCACATTTTTCAGTAATTTATTTACGCACTCCATCTCAATTATATTGTTCCCATATTGGCATATTCTCTTTGGTTCATGCCAAATTATTGGTCTCTCGAATATAATATAGTAAACAAAAACAGAAAAGGCCACAAATTACCCCTACATATATAACTACTAATATTTCATCCTCATTATGTTGCTCTAATCTTTGCTTATTCAGCCTTATAGCCAAAGGATAAAAATGTTGTTTCATCAATTTTTCTTAAATCGAGAAAAGAGAAACTAGACGTACCATTCTAGGAAGTAAAAACCCAGCAAATAGATTCCACAGGGTAACAAAGAAAGTCATCATAATGGCTGAAAATTCTGGTCGTGGTGTCAGTGAAACTAGCATCATCCCATACACCGTGTAGTACATAAAGCACATGTAGATGTAGTAATAGAAGTAGAAGCATTTGGTAAATGTCCACTCCAATCCGATCATAGAGTACATGAGAATGACATAGATGAATGATCCAATTGCGAGGTAAATCATCTCTATCACTAGCTGTAGAAAATTTAATGAAAAAACAAGTGTTAATAAACTCACATATATAACTATTTGATCATCATTAGGGTACAGTAAGACTTTAGCTTCACATAAACTTTGAAAGAAAAATGCCTGTTTTCAATACCTACAACAATATATATCTATTTTCTTGTCATAGCTTCGTGTTAGGTTAAGATTTTATCTAGCTAACTCATGGTTTTTATCTAGCTGATTCATGGTTTTTTTTATCCAGCTTCGCATATACTTTATCTAGCTAACTCAGGGTTTTGTGTTAGGTTACGATTTTATTCTATAAATTTTGACATATCGAGTTGTCAGTTACAATGAGATCTTCTCATAAGAGTAAATTTTATGTGATTGAAATCAAGAATTTTTCGGCAATATTTTTCACCTGAGCTAGGGCAAATGGTAGAGCTGAGTACATTCCTGCTGCTTTTTCGCGGTAGAAAACAGTTCTCTCAGTTGCAACAACCGTTTGGACATTTAAGGCATTACTCCCACCAAGAAGAAGGATGGCAGAAAACATCACTCCAATAAAGTTCATCAAACCTTGTTCATTCACCCTGTTAACAAATATCAAAACAGATAACTGTGAGTATCCAATGTGAAACATAACAAGTATTTAGAACTTCAAAAAGGTTATGACAAGAAAAATCCTCCACCTTCCACCTACGATTAACTATTGACAAAATGCTTATCAAAATTGCAACGATAAACAAAAATGACTACATTACTCCTCCCTAAGTCCTATTGTCCATCAAACCATACCTGTTCATTGTATTGAAAATTTGAGAGAGGGGTGCATTTAATTTTATTTGCTGATTGTTTAAAGACGCAAAAATAATAACGCACTAGAATTCTTCCTCGAATAGTCTCATTGGAGATTAAGGTAAAGTGGTAAACTACTATTTTCAGAATATTTATTGGGGGAGGGGATAAGAGTTATCGATAGAGGATGAAGAACTCACACTTGACTTCCCTTGTTCCAGAACATAACACCAAGCAGAATACCCATGGCTGTCATCATAAAGAAACGAACGCCATTGTATGATGGATTTTGCCAATAAGACCGACATTGCTTCCAAAAACATGCTTTAAATTGAACACCAAGTGGTTGAGAGTGTTTAGTTGGGAAGTGGATATCCTCCGAACCTGGCCTTGGAATACTAAGCTCGTCAACTATTTCTTGATTTTTTCTACGAACATGTAACAGCCAATGAAAAGTTGCGCAAGGTACATATAACAATATCATCGTGAGCACAGAGAAATGAAGTAGAAAATTTCATACAAGATCGTCTCACACAAATGGTGTGAATGTTCCATTTATGGTTGCATTTTTTCTAATTAGTTTCAGCAACTATAACTTTTCCTATAATACAGTATTATTGATCTGACCCCCTCTTAAATACCCTCTTTCAGGAGATTTGTAGTACGGCATACTACATGTGAATACACACACAGTCCCATAACCGCGTACTTTATTTAGGCCCACATATTTATCATTATCCTTTACATGTATATAGACAAGTATCATTAAAAATAAATTAAACATAGTTTCAAGCATTATAACAGAAAATATTTAGCATACATGTAGAATGAGGAATTAGTGTAAATCTCTGCAAAATCCACATTAATTTCAGCTTCCATCTGAGGAGAAGTTATATCAAGCATCCATGTGGCTGGATTCTGACCCTCTTTTATTTTAGGAACTTTAGGTATGGCCTGCAACAATAACCATAAGTGCAATCTTTCATCAAACTTTTCAAGTTTAGTTTTCAGTGAAGCAACCTACATGCGGAATTACAGACAATTATACCCTAGGGATAGACTTCCTTTACGTGGTAGGTAACTCTTTATTCTCAATTTATCTCCTTCATTTATCGCCACGAACACTACCTTCTATTTTCCGTTAGAGAGGTCCCTAATTTTAGATATAGCGTGAATAAAGAAAGGTATTGAGATGTAAATGACAGTCTTACAAATTAATAAGATGATATGCTTGTGAATATAATTGAATATGTAATTCAAATTGAGTCGCTTACAATCTCGATAGTAAAGACGCTCTATGAAACATAAACTAAAACACTTGCCTCAAAGTATTCAACAAGTATATGAGAATCACGTCCAAGGGGTCCTGCGTAGGTTAGCTGTCCTCCCCTCTTCATTAGTAGGAGCTGCAATCACATATACCAATAGTATGGAGTAGAACAGCAGATCGCTATATTCTTATATCTATAGACCTAATAGTCACCCTTCTTTAAGTTTGTAGTATAGTAGGATGGTAAAACCATTACTCACTGAAATTTCAACATTTCCTGTATTTTGAAGTGGCACTATACTCGACATTTACTATGAATAATATGAAAACAGTTTCATTGCCTTTTCAATGCAAGAGGGAGTAAGATTGCGTAATCATAAACAAAGGCATTAGCATATGGATGCTGTTGTTAGGTTGATATTTAGTCAGCATTTAGTTCACTACAGGAATTCTTAATGCCTAGGAATTGGTATTTCTAATGATTTTTCGACTTACATGAATTGGCGAAAACTGCCAGTCAAAAACTGAAAATGGAATGCCATGGGAATTCTCACTTCCCTAGGCCATATGGGGGCATAGGCAACTAAGGTAAGCAAGTTCTACATTTCTGGAATTGGAATTCATGGGAATTGAATTCCAATCCCTGTGTGTTACGTTAATCAACATCTCATCATTTTTACAAATTCAGTGAATTGAAATTCCTGTATTATTATAGTTGGCAACGAAACAGCCACTTTTCATTGAGACATTGAAATTAGATGGAGTACCTCATCAAAGGACTCAAAGATGTCTATGCTGGGTTGATGAATAGTACAAACCACGGTTCTTCCAGTATTAACCGTGTTTCTTACAGTGCGCATAACAATTGCAGCGGCCCTAGCATCAAGGCCAGAGGTGGGCTCATCCATGAATATAATGGAAGGGTTTGCAACTAACTCTACTGCTATTGTCAATCTCTTCCTTTGTTCACTTGACAGCCCACTTATTCCTGGTAAGCCAACAACAGCATCTTTCAGCGGCTCAAGCTCAATCAATTTCATTACTTCCTCTATAAACATCTGCAAATTTGGAATACCAACAATCAAGCTTCTTTGACTGCTAGTTCAAGCCATTATTTTCAATGATGCAAGCTATGAGACTTTTATCTTTTTAACAAAATGCAACAAACCTGTCTTGTCTTTGAGTCAATATCTAAAGAGAGACGAAGCCAAGCAGAGTACAAGAGAGATTCATATACTGTGATATTTGGAGAATGAATGTCAATTTGTTCACAGTAGCCACAAATTCGAGCAAATGTTGCTTGATTTTTGGGATAACCATAAACGGTGATGTTGCCCTCAATATAACCACTTGTTTTTCTCCCACTTAACACATCCATTAGAGTTGTTTTTCCAGCTCCTGTTACGCCCACAAGTGCTGTTAATATGCCTGGCCTAAATGCTCCACTCACGTCTTTTAACAATTGTAAGCGATCATCCCCATAGCCTAAACTTTTCATCTCCTGTAATGATACAATAAAGTAACTAAATAACTGAATAAACTGTATGAAGTATGTGTATTCCAAAAACAAGCCATGAGTCACCTGAAAACAAGCTAAGTTATTGTAACAACTTAGGCATATCTGATACCCCTTCCCAAATTATTATCATACACAGGAACCATGTAAAATATCTCACCTCGAAAACCTCATAAGGTATACGTGCAAATATTATGAAACCATAACAAGATCATAAATCTTGTGAAAAGCATCAGTTTTTCCGTCAAAAAGATAATAGCATGTAAATTGTGTGGAAAACATATAATAAGAAAGATACATTTAGAAACATGCATGAGACTTTCTTACATGAGAGACTAACCCATTAAGGATACATTAAATGAGGAATCAATACTAATTTATGTTGGCAATCAGATTTTTTGTATATGAGGCTGTCTCATACAAGAATTTGTGAAAAACAAAATAGACACAACATTTCATAGCGAACAGAAAGCCGAGTGACTCACAGATGGAGTATCCACATAGTAATTGATGTGATTGAATGCTAGAGAAAGTGGACGGAAAGGTAGCACCATTCCCATTTTTGGCGCATTAGTATCTAGACTTGAATACACTTTATCAGTTCGGGTATCAATATTTACGGCATTAGGATTTTCAGAGGACAATATCTTTTTATCTTTGATTGCACCATCATGTTCTTGCACTCTGGCTTTTGCATCTATAGAAGCTGTAAAAATGAAAAACAGATTTGACAGTTTTACTACATTGACTTTTCATTTATTATAATAATCTCAACAAACAAAGGAAAAAAATATAATGAGAATAATGCCACATACGATTTAAGTAAGTTAATGCCAGAATGTATAGTAGGTTGAAGAGAAGAGAAAATCCAAGGAGTGCTCCGATGCTTAACCAAAACCAATATTCCTGGTTGAAGAAGTCTCTTGATGCAAGTACAACTTTGCCAACAGTTGGTTCTTTGATTCTTAAGTCTGTATTTGGCTGCATTAATACCAAGTAATTAATAATTACGAAAAAAAGGATATATTGATATTGCTATTAAATTTATAATTAGGTGATACTTATTAAAAATATTTTTGATTTAAACTTATCACATTATTACAATGGTTATCTTTGCTAGGGTGTTGAATATGTTTCACAAGTTATGAAGAAACACCAAAGTATCCCCAATACCGTACCGTGCTCCATCTTTTGTCAACAAATTCATTAATAACTAAAGCATGTTGTCCATACATCATAGGAGAAAGATAGTACCCCCATTTGATCCACGGGCCAAGGTCACCTATACAAATACACAGCCACAAAAATTAGAAGAAATACTTGTATAAAACTTCGCACTTCACAGGATATTTGAGATGATTTAAAACATTGGCAGATTAAGGAGGGCTAGTAGGGGATACAACTCCATGGGCAATGAAACAAATGAACTTTTTAGTTCAAATTTTCAAAAAAAAGTTTCCGTAATCATACAATTGCATTACTGCATTGCTCACCCTAGATTTTCGATCTACAATATAGCCCCCTAACTTCAAATTCTTGCTTCGCAGTTGATTTAAAAGGTGCCGGGAGGCTTCAAATCTATACCATACTAAATCTAATACTTCGAGGTGGGTTGAAAGTCGGTGGCTTCAACTTACCTTACTCATTCGAAAGGATGAGATAGGTTGGTCTTATCCAAGAGGATTAACCTAGTTTTCTTACCTTATCAAAAAAAAAAAAAAAAAAAAAAAAAAATCTAATACTTGTATGTAATATTTGTTATTTTAGTGCTTAGCAGTTAGCACACATATTATCATGTAAATTATTATTTGTTGGAAAATGTATAAAAGGTATCCAATAACAGGCTAAAAATGAACAGTTTGATTGAAATTATTCGAACAATTGGGTTAGAAAGCTAGAATGGCAGCTATTGTGGATATGCTCACAGCAATTTGCCTTTGACTAGACAAGAAAAACATGTTATGGCAACAACATAATTCAGACCTCTTGAACTCTCTAAGAAAGCTAATGATAGCAAGGCATAACTCTTGTTTAATGTACAAGAGGTATTTGACATACGTTACGGACATACCTTTAGCAATGATAAAACCACCGAGGACAAAAATTACCAACATTGAAAGCATAGAGATGGCATTAGCAATCACAATCGTCCTTCCAACGGCACCAATGAACCGAAATATGGATAAAGCCATCTGATGGATACAAAAGAGAGCAAGCCATTGACAAAAGAACCTGAAATTACAGATATTAATAAAATTATCCAATTATCTCAAACTATTCCGCATATAGCACGGACATGAGCAGGACATAAGCATTTTACTCGGTATTACGAACACAAAGAGACATTTTTCAAATGAGCACAACAAATATAGGAAAAACGGTTATCAGGAATTTTAGTTTTATGCATGTTTTCCCATGTACAAATCAAATTTACCTATTATAATGGCAGGTTTGTAATAGCGCGATCCCGAAATTCACTACGACATGATGAACTCCAAACATATAGTAGATCAAGCGGACCAACTAGTGCTGTAAAACCTAAAGGTAAAAATGAATATGGGAGCCAGGTAATGAAATTTGAGTTTTACCTACTTGCAACGGGAGCAAATCCAATTGTGTAATAAGTAAGGATTGCCCAAATTGCTGACTCCATAAATGATATAGGAATCCGAAGGACCCAAACTGGTAATGCATAAGCCCAGGCTGAATAGAACAAAGAATCCCTTTGTTTGTAGAATACGGGGAGGTCCATTACAGTCAACGTAGTTTCTGTCATTCCATTGAGCACAAAATTTGTGAGGCTAAAGAAGATAGCTCCCAAGTATTTTTCCCCATCGGCTGCCGTTTTATGGTTCATTGTTGTTCTAAAGAAGGCAGTCAATGTAGCAATTGACATAACTGTTATCTGGACACTCTTGAATATATACAAAAATGAATTTCTCTTCATCAATAACCACTCCCTTGTAAAACAAGCAGTTAGTAGTTTCCAACTGGAAATACCAAACTTATCCTTCACTAAAGCATCAGGATGAGCATTAGATTTATCATAAGGAATACCAAGATCCGAGGTCAAATTTTGCCCGACGTGAAAAGATCGGAAATGTTGGACAAATTCTGTTACAGAGACGTATTCATAAGGTTGCTTATCCTTGCCAAACCAATACTGTTCTTGGTTTTTAATAGAGGTGACCTCTTGAAGAAAATCGGCTACTCCTTTTCTTTTGGGGCATTTGAACCCGACATATTCGAAGAAGTTGAGGATACGATCCCTTGGTCCTTGGTACATAATTTGACCCTCAGAAAGAAGGATGATATCATCGAAGAGCTCATATGTCTCGGGAGTTGGTTGCAAGAGAGATATGACTATTGTCATGTCAAGAATATGGACCATTTCACTAATGTACTTGCATATCTTGAATGTAGTAGAGCTATCTAAACCTGTTGATATCCCGTCCATCAAAAGAAATTTTGCCGGTCCTACCAACATTTCCCCTGTACCAATATTGATAATCGGTAAATACATGCAATTTCAATCGTAATATACTGTAAAAAAAAAATATGAATCCAAGAAAATGCATACCAATGGTTAATCGCTTCTTTTCACCGCCCGAAATTCCCCTTCTCATGTCATCACCCACAATGGTGTCGGCACACATGTCCAAGCCAAGTATCTGTTACAATGTTACATGTCTTTTTCTATTAAGCAGTATTCGATTCGATTTCATTAGATGACGAAAGTGAACGCAAGTACAAATGAGATCATAAAATTAATGAAACAAAAAAAAAACACGCACATAGCATTACCAGATGATACGCTAGAACAAATATTCACTCAAGACTATAGATCAGAAACCAACCCCAAGAAACGGTACTAGTATTCCAAATGTAGAACAAGGCCCAAGACATACCAAAGACCATAAGAACACCATCAACCTATCCGCAAGAGAACAAATTACTCTTTTGCATTCTCTCATCACACAAATAATGCCTAGAATCACCTTGGAGTCTTGGACAATCTTGAAACTCATCAATCCTATAAAATATGTCTTTTTTCCAAGGAACTATAGTGCAACTAAAAAGCATCCAAAACCCATTACCAATCAGGGCTAACACTAGTATATTCATTGTATTTTGAAAGTGACTGTTTCTTAAGGCACTTTGCTAGATCATCCCGTGGAAATTTTGAGTTTGAGGAGAAACAAAGAATGGGGTTCGTCCTCGAGGAGTTGCGGTCATGAGAGTATTCTCCATTCGAAAGGAGACCACAACTATAACTGATTTTCGTAATTTCGGTTCTTAGAGACTCCAGGAAAAGAATTAAAGTCAGCCACATACTGACGGAAAAGAATTACTAACAATCTCAAGAACATTTTTTGATCTCTTTACAGAAGAAGACTTAATTACCAAGTAACTTGTGAGATGACATCATTTGAAGCACCCATAAGAGAAAGGTATCCAATGTTCAAATAAATATCAGAGTTCTCAACTCCCACTCCCACTCCCACAGTCCTACTGTCAATAGTGAACCAGTAGTTTACTTCTGATACACCACAACTCCCAACCTTGCAACTGAGAGACATCTTAACAATGTTCACTCTAAACAATTTGAGGGGCTTAAAAACAACATAGCACCATGGTTTCTTCTTAGCTGAACTGACAAGTGCATTCAAAGACGTAGAACCCTTGGGTGAAATGGAACCATTACATTACACACATATTCAAGAGCATCATCAACGGCTATACTTGGATAGTTCAATTTTATCAATATCATAGTTCGAATGAAGCTCAATCGAATTCGTAGTAAAGAAAAAACAGTAAACTCTAAACGCCAACTCTGATTAACCCCAAAATTGAACGAGAAAATTGTTGATTACAACCTTATAAAAACTACATTTTGAAACTTGCAGCGTTATTAAATTTTTTTTGAAACTTACGGCCACAAATCACAATATTAGTTTTCTTTTAAAATTGCGCCAAAACCACGTTTCCAGTCAATTTCGACAAAAAAAGACCGATATGCCCTTGTCTATATTTTTGCATGTTACTGTTAACCTTTCAATAACCTTCCATATACCTTCTCTTTTAACCCCAAAACCCTCTCATCTTTTTCTCTGATTTCCCCTAATTTTCCCCTAAATTTACCCTAATATTCCTCTGTATTACATCATTTTATTGTGTTGTAACGGAATCTGATCAAGAGCAGAAGAATCGTGACCTCATCTGATGGCTTTAAGTCAAGGGACAAGTATTTACATTATTTTCTCTTAAATTTATCTTTAATTTGTAATTGTTGATGATGTTACTCCTATTTCGACATTATCTCCAATTTGTTGAATTGGTTGAATTGAATGAATTAGATTTAAGATTTATACCCAAAATTAGGTTTTGTTCTTAAATTGAAGAACTATTCTCAGACCAATTTGAACACATGTTGCTAATATTGAAGAACCCTGTTCATTTTGAATTTGGGGAAAATTTACGAGGTTACTTTTAAGAGAAAATAGACATACTCCAATATAGAATTAGGATAGAATTTGAAGAAAAAGAGTGAATTAGAGAATTTGTTGAACAAATGAAGAGTTAGAAAAGAAGAATAAGAAAAGATAAAAATTGTTAAAAGAAATGGAAATATGTAGGAAATGATTCTGATTTAGAGATGAAGATTGAAGGAAATATAAGGGATGAAGGTGGGTAAGGGTTTTTTGGTCTTAAAAAATCAACTTAAGTCACGAAAATCCAATTTGGCATTAGTTTTCCGTCGGAGGTAATGTTTTGACGGTAAGTTTTGATCCGAACGAATATTATGACGGTAAGTTTCAAAAAAGAATTAATAAGGTTGTAAGTTACAAAATGTGGTTTTTATAAGGGTGTAATAAACAATTTAACAAAATTTCGGCACATTTGAAACCCAACAAACTACGTTCACTCTCATCATCACAGTGAATTGTTTACATTTGGTTTTTACACAAAAGTACAAAGTTACCCTCACAACTCCGTCCTGTTGAATTCTTTCCGTTTGCTTTTTTTCTCTCTACGTTACACTCACTAGAGTTCAGTAAGGTCTTTTTTGGTAAAGTTGCATGGAAAAAACATTCTAAAACATCGACAAAAATACCCATAAATGAAATACATGAAGAAAACAAATGAAATAAAAATGGGTAATATCTTCGATTTGATCCTTCATTAGTGAACAAAAGCACGGCAAAAAAACCTCAATAATCAGTTAATACAACAACTGAAAAATCAGAAAGAAAAAAACCCAGAATAGAAGTATAACAGTTACCGAAATCCCTCAGAAATTAAAGTGGAAGAGGCGCAAAGGCAGTTCATGGCGGATGACGGTGGCGGGTGGTGTTTTTAGCGGCGGACAAGGATCTGTCAATGTCTTTATCTCCTTCCATCTAATGTTTGCTTCACTCATCAATTCCACTTAATTTTGTCACAACTCACAATTGTATTTTCAAAATTGTTTTTTAAAATAGTTTCTACTTGTACCCAAAAAATATTTTAAAAAAATGATTACTAATTTTAAGAACTAAAAAAACAAGAAAAACAAGAAAAAAAATAAAAATGGTGCAAATTTGTTTAAATATAAGTCCGAGATTTGGAAAAATCGCGAATTTGGCCAAAGAAAGCATTTTGAAATTGTAATCGGGTGTTATAACGAGTCCCATTCAGTTTGGTAAAAAAGGCTTCATTTAACATTAACTCCTACTCCCTCCATTCATTTCCACTTGGTACATTTGCTTTAGGGTAGTGCTAGGGCGACACCGGATGTTACTGATTTCGGTAACACCCTAATAAAAAAATATAAAAAAATTGAAAAGTAAATTTTCGTATTTGCGTCAATCTCGAAAGGGTAAAACTGTAATTCACATATTTAATTATTTATCAAGGTGGTTGATCAAGGGAGGCCGACGGTGGTTGGCCGTCAATGCCGCCGGTCAAAGGTGGGGGTTTGACCACTAGTCTGCGGCGGTTAGCGACCATACGATAATCAACCATTAAATGAAACATCAAAAATGTTGTTAGTGGGGCTTGAACACATGACCTCTTAATTGAGTTACACATATAATGCCACTATGCTACACAAATTATTTTAATGAATCTGTATCTCTTTTGAGATATATACATATATTAAAACTTGAACATAAAATTTTGCTCACTTATACTTATAATAATTAATAAATAATGTACTTATAATTTATAATCAATGTACCTTTAGTATAAAATCAATATAATGCTTACTAAAGTGAATTTTTTAAAAATTGAACACAAAACTTTGCTCACTTATACTTATAATAATTAATAAATAATGTACTTATAATTTATAATCAATGTACCTTTAGTATAAAATCAATATAATGCTTACTAAAGTGAATTTTTTAAAAATTGAACACAAAATTTTGCTCACTTATACTTTACATAATTATTATAAAATTTACATTTATTATAGGTGTCATATTATTTTAACAAAAAAATGTATGCACGTAAAATATAATTATGTCAAATGTACATTATATTTTCACTGGAGGTACATAATATTTTCCTATATGACATGCGATGCATATTTCAATGTTTGATTTAACAAATTTTTATTTTCTTCAATATTTAATTTATTTTGTTTTTAAACTTAAGCATTTTGTTAGATGTTGATTTTATTTTAGCCAAAAGGAATATTCTTTTAATTTGTTTTAGCAAAAGGAATATTCTTTTATGAGCGATATCTTTTACTTATGAGGTTTCTTTTTTTTCTATTTTGTGAGTTTCCTTAGAGTATAAATAAGTATATGTTATATTTTGAAAACTATTAAACGGTAAGTAAGTATGTGTTTGGCCCTGCTTTCCAACTGTTTTTTCAACCAAAGAAATAAAAGTTGGGTCAAACACTACTTTTTAAAAAACTAAAAACTAATTTTATTAAACAAAAATTCTAAAACTGACTCCTAAAAACACCTAGAAACAGAAGTAGCAAATTGTTACTCTCTTTTCACGTTACTCTTAAGTTATTTGAGCGCCAAAATCCAAAAAAAATTGATAGAAACTAGTTAGACCAAACACGATAAAACTGATAAGAATAATTTTTTAAAAGTTTTGGCCGAACATGAGCAATTTTATGAAAAACTAGTTTTATAAAAATTCCTTTACAAAAGTAAAAATTCTTTTCCATAAATAAGGCCAAACATGCACTAAATCAATTCAAATTTTCCAAAAAATATAATATATTCCATAATTCATTAAATTTATAATTTAATTAATAAAATAATTAGTATTACTCTTAAATTCAAATTTATAATTTAATAAATAAAATAATTAGTATTACTCTTAAATAATATTATAATCTAATATGTCAGATTTATTTAAATATATAACTCTAATACAACTAGGTAATCAACTACTATGATATTAACCACCCATGTAAGTAGTAAAACCAACAATAATAATAACAACTCGAGTAATGAAAGTCATATTAGCAGCAACAAGGGTAGTAAAATTAACAATAATAAATGTTGGAGTAGTGGAAGAAAAAAAATAATGACGGCGAGAGAAGTAAAAGTAATAGTAGTGACAACACATACATGTAGCGAAAGTAACCGTGGGAACTACGGAAAGAGTATAAAAAATAAATTAACAATTCGTTTTTAAGAAAACATTAACATATTTAAATACATGAGTTTGATAGAACTAACGTGTTAATCGCAAAAATAGCATGGGTTACAAACAACAGTAACCGAAAAATTAGTGAACATAATAGTATTAACAGGGAATGTAGTGAAGGTACTCATATTATCAAGGGGCCAGGATAGGTGAACGTGTCTCATAATTTGTTGATTAATTTTACTTTTGATCTTAATTTCAAAATATAAATTGTAAATATATATGTTAAACAAATTTAGCGAATCATATTTCATAGAAAATAAAATTTGAATGATAAATAAAAGTAGTCCGATAACAATAATTATAGCGAGAGTAATGAAAGTAATAAACAATAGTAATAACGAATGTAATAAAAATAACAAATCTAAGAACAAAATAAAGTATATATGAAAAATTAGCTAAGCCATCGATTTAAGTAAAATAGTAATAGCAGGAGTAGTGAAATCGTCTCATAATTTATTTCATTGTAATTTTAAGATATATTCCGTCTCATAGAAAAATATATTAATGTAAATATATTAGTTATGCAACTTTAAAATAGTTTTAGTTAATTGAAAATATATTTTAATGCTAAATAAAGGTAGCCCGTTCGAAGCCGGGCACCTCCACTAAAAATAAAATGTACTTTTGCCAAAAATATATTGTACGTACATAATTTTTGTTGTTATAATAATATGACCTGTAATAAATGTAATTTCGTAATATAATTATATAATTATAAGTACATAAAATATTTTGTTCATTTTTTATCAAATACATTTAACTAACTGAGAATTATATTGATTTTATATCGGGTACCTTGAATATAAGTTAGAAGTACATTTAAAGATTATTATAAGGATATATTGATTTAACTCAATATTGTGCTGACATATATATAGCAATAGAGATACTAAAATCACAACAAAATGCTTATGTTATGGTGGTAATAGTAATTGTATTTCACTCAAGAGGTTACGGGTTCAAGCCCCATTAGGAACTTTTTTTGAAGTTTCACTTTGAGGGTTTGACGGTGGTCAAACCGCCGGTGTTAACCGTCTTTGACTATCATTCAAAATCGTTAAATTATTTAACTAATGTTAGTTTCCTAAACTACCCTTCACCACTAATAAATTTAAAATTTGAATGTTGAGGGAGGGAACACAAAATACGTAAGTAAATTACAATAATACCCCGGGTGTCGCTCACTTTGAGTAACACCCGGTGTCGCTATATCGGTTTTTACGCGTTGTTAAAATATTAATAAAAGTACAACAAATAAGTGTAAAGTGTAGTATTGTGTTGAAAAATTGGGCCTTAATAGTGTTTTTATAGTATTATAGTATTAAAAGTACAACCAAATAAGGAAAGGTTCAAAGCAGGGGCGGACCCAGGATTTTTGTGCAAGGTGGGCACAAAATTTTTTTGACGCGTTATCTACGTGTGTCTAAGTAAATATTTTTATATTTTCAATTTTTTTCCTATTTGAATTAATATTTAAGTAAAAAGATGGGAAAAAATTTAAACTTATAGATAGTATTTTTTTTCAAAAATAACGTTTTTTTCTAAAATATTACGAAATATATATGTTTTAAGTATATATATAAAAATAATGACTTAAAGTTATATACATTTTGGTACAAAATTTGCCAATTAATTCAAGTAGTTCAATGGTTTAGAACTTATCACATAGTCTAAAGGTAATGGGTTCGAGTCTTAAATTATGCAATTTTTTCATATATATTTGAAAGAGGCCCAAAAACATTATTAATATAATGAAGCTAGCAAGAGTCGATCCTCCATCTCCTGGATGGAAATCATCATCCCTACCAACTACACAATGATAACTACATGTTTACATTGAAGACTTATAAAAATTAATGTTAAAAATTTTATGGTGGGCACCTGCCCACCAGGGCCCACCCCTAGATCCGCCCATGGTTCAAAGTGGATTCGAATGGACCGAAATGGAATAGGTGCAAAGTGGATATGAATGGAGTGAGTATTTATCATCATATATTTATTTAATGCAGAAGCCAAGCTGTTGACGTGGCATTACATAAAATAATCACCGTCTTACGTGGCGCGATTTAAAGCCTCCTAACATATTACTAAACTGATTGTCCAATAAAATTTTTAAAATCCGTCAAACATGGTCAATATCCGTGAATCATGCACAAAACAGATTGTGGTTTTAAATTGTTACCTAAACTGAAAAAAATAATAATAATACCCTAAAGAGATTTGATTGAAATTAATTTCCAAAACAAAATTTTTAAAATCCGTGAATCATGCTGAATAAATTTTCTAAACTGAAAAGAATAATAATAACCTAAAGATTTGATTGAAATTAATTTCCAAAACAAATTTTTTAAAATCCGTGAATCATGGTCAATAAACTAAACTGAAAAGAATAATAATAATAATTTTGTGAATCATAGTAAATTGCGTGAATCATGGTAAATTCCGTGAATCACGTTAATTTTGTTTAAATTTCCTAAATTGAAAAGAATCATAATCATAATAATAACTGAAAGATATGTTTTACAATTAATTTCCTAAACAAAATTTCAAGATTCCGTGAATCCATGAATTATGCACAATTAATTGACCTAATCTGAAAAGAATAATAACTGAGTGATTTTAAATATGGATAGATTATGGTTGAAATTAATTTACTAAACTAAATCCTAATGTGAAACAATAACTAAATTAGGGATTAGTGAGTGAGTGAGATTGTATAATTAGGGGTTTTGAAAGGGGGCGGGGAAGGTGAGTGACGAGATGAACATAGAATAGTAATTCAATTTGAGTTTATGTGATGAAAATGAAAATCTCTAATAAACAACAAATGATGATGATGATGATGATGATGATGATGGTTTCTATTTGGTGGGCAATGATGCGCCGACAATGAATTGTTAGATGATTAATACGAAGTATTGTTTTTTCATTTTTTTTTTGTCTTTAACTTATAAATATATAGGTCGGATTAATTTAATCTGACTCGGTTTATATATTAATGTATGCGTCTTAATTTATGCGAACGCATTTTAGTTTTAATCTAACACGATTTTTCACATAACACTATGTAATTTTTAAACTAAAAGTATTTATATTGATTTAATACTATTATTAACAATATTAATTTCATATTATTAAAGTACTAAAATAATCAACTTCATTCTTTATCTTTATATTAATTTCATATTTTAATATTCTAAAATAATTAATTTCTTTATCTTTTAATTATTAACAATATTAATTTCATATTATTAAAGTTCTATAATAATTGATTTCTTTCTCTGTATATTATTAACAATATTAATTTAAATTACTAAAAACAGACCCGTGAAGTTCACGGGTTACAACCTAGTATGTTTATAAAACAATAACAAAAATATTAAACCGATTTCTCGTAATGATGACAATTTAAGGATTGTTATATCAAGCCTATTTGAAACGATTTGATTTGGCTTGACTCGATCTAACCATGTAATTTGGTTTTGAAATCATTGTCAATTTTAGTTAGGAAACTATCTAATGTGTAACACACGCCAAAATCTATGACCAAAAGTGTTAACCACGGTAGCTTATCGAGCTATGTACTCGTTCCACAGACCAATACAAATCCTTTTCAGAGTATTTTGTCTCCACTCATGCGCATTTCGGGAACCTTTCCAGTAGGTCGATCATCCTAAGATTACTCGCAATTAAGTATGCTTAGCTGTGAAGTTTTTCATATGAGAAATAAAATGCATTTTATTGATATGAATATTATTTTCAAACCCTTTAAGCATCTATTAGATTTTAAACTCACTAATCTTTACCTCACCCGAATAACTTATTTGATTCAGTGGAGTATTTCATAATGGTTGTAGACTTTCTCAGCTTGATTACACTGGTTCTAATATCATGTGAGAAAACCACCTCAATTAAAGTCATAACTCATAAAGTAACGGTGAAAACTCAATCAATAATTTTATACTTTAATTAACAAATAATAGATGACGAATTCAAATTTTCCTTAATCCTATTATTATAGAGTACGAGTGTTGGTGCGTTTCCCCTCATTCGACCTCCAAACAAAATTGCTTATATAACCGTTATTTGAAAATCAAGGATATGCATATAAATTAGCAAAATCGATGTGTAACAAATGTTTAAATTTATTGAACATACCCTCAACACATAATCAGTGACAATGTTTGTATTTTGGCCTTCGATGGTAGAACCCTTCATAAAAGCATCAAATTCATGATTTTGTTGAATTCCTTCTTCATAAATTTTGTTCAACATTTCTTGTTTAGTACCAACGCCTAAGCATCGTGCTGAAAACTCAAGCGTCTCTCGTACGGTCATTTCTCCATAGTGTAGGTCATTTTGACTGATGTATGCACATGTTCTCCTCGATGCAAATTCTTTTAATTTTTCTCCATTATATGTTATCTTTCCATATACCTATCCATTATTTATACAAATAAGTCATATACAAAATATGTCAATATCATTTATTGATCATGTAAATTTATGGCATACTAGACTACTAGTTAACATGAATATAGCATTTGAAGGAAGACATTATATACAGGGGCGAACCTAGGATCATAAAAAATGGGGTAGCGAACATATCAAGTAATTTTTCAGTAAAAATGAAATTCGCGAAAAAATGTGCTGAACATATAAAAATACAAATTGTCACCAAAAGAAAAAAAAACAAATACAATCACAAACGCGCGACAAACAATCAAATGAACGGTCGATATTAACTTAAACTCATTTTTTAAGTAACAATTTTGCCTTTATTTTATTTTTCAGCTGTAATTTTGATATAGCTTTGTCATACAAAAATTGTTCCGTAATATTTCAAGATTTTCACATTATAATTCGACAGCTTAACTTATTTTACACGGTTTAAAAAAAAATTACAAAAAAATTCATACTCCTTAGTACATAATCTTAAGTAAATAATCAATTTGGAAAATTGCAATGAATAACAAATTAACCAAAGGTGAAGAATATTGAAATGCTACGAAAAAAAAAAATGCTAATTGGCTTGTAGGAGACTCGAACCCGGGATCTGTTGCTTGGAGTACCAAAGTTTTACCACTGAGCTATGTCACTTTTGCTGCAGTAATAATGACTTCCGTTGTACTTATTATTAATCGTCTCATTTGGGGTAATGAGATACCATCGCCTAAACTGATTTTTTTGACTTTGGGGTAGCAGCCGCTACCCCTTGCTACTTACTGGGTTCGCCCATGATTATATATAATAAATTAAAAAAGAAAATTCATGAGCGATAAGAATCTTATAATAAAATTACTTTTAGATTCTCATTTTTAGTCTAGACTTATAGTTCAAGTCAACTCATTTTGGTATTGTTTAGGTTCGTTAAAGTCAATTAACTCAACTTAATTCGAATTTAACTAAATAAGTTAATTTAAATTTAATTAAGTTAAATTAATAAAGTAAGTTTAATTACTTTGCATTAAGTTATGTTTTGTAAAATTAAATTTAATTATGGTTAATTAAGCAAAATTTATTTAAATTTAATTACTTTTAAAAATACCCGCAAAAAAAAAATTACTTTTAAAAATATATAGTTTAACTTTAATGACGGACACATGACAACGTTAGATAAGAATAAAAACGGACACAAATTACTTTCCTAATAATTGAGCAAAATCATACGAACAAAAACAAAACGGAAAAGCACCTTAACCCCATCATTGTCAAGCTTCCCTGCCAAAGCCAGTAATAATGTAGTTTTTCCAGAACTCGGGGGTCCTAAAAGTAATGTCATCCTATATCAAGAGTATGAGAATACAATAAATGACAACATTAATAAAATTAATATGTACCAAATAAAATAAACATTAATTGGATAATAGCTCACTGCAGATAAAGGTTGTGGTCTTATGTCTCCTACTAATTTAGTCGAAAACGGCCTTTCAGAAGTCCTACCGTCACATATATGATGTATAATTAGTTATCACAAATTCTTATTTGTGACGGACATATCCGTCGCAAGCTTGCGATGTGTCAAGTAATATTCATATGGGAGAGATAAGACAAAAGTAGTATATATAGGTAATAGCAAATTGTTTTGTCTTATATCCACCAACATGAGTAATATTCGAACCGTCGCAAGCATGTAACGAATATACCCGTTACAAGGGAGACTTGCTAATTAGTTATTAACCATACAAATTGTTTCTCTGTAAAATATAAGATAATCACAAAAATCAAAAAACAAAACTCATATTTTTTAAACTTTTATAATAACAACAGGTCCTATAATAACAATAAATCCTTCTTATGATAGAATAACGGTCGTACAAATAACATTGACCACGAACTTTTATTGAATCGTGATTAGTCTAGTTTAGTAGGGCTTAATAAAGGTTATTTTGATGGTTATTTACTCGTCTTGGATCAAGCAATTGAAGCAAATGAATTAATGTTTTGTAAAACTCTTTACTCTATATTTTTATCTCTTAAATACTGATTTTTATTCTCAGCTCATTATTACGATTATCGATAGTTTTTACTAGTTTGATCACCTAGTTTATATTATCTCTAATCTATTGCTACTTTAGAAATTAGAATCTTTTGATCAATTACCTTGACACTAGCAGCAACTATTGTTCATCATTTGTATGTTTTTTCATCATTGTTGAATTGTAGGAGAATAATAATCATATGAATTAAAGTGTAGAACCGCTTGTGTATGCATTTGTTCTTCTTTGTTGGTTTCTCTAGTTATAATCTATGACATGATTAAATTTAGATACGCTTGGACTAGATTGTCATCACCATAAGGGTTCTTTATGTGCGCTTTTCGCAGTGAACAACTAAAAATAAGGAGAAGTAGAAAATTATGTTTTTGCAACAAAGTATTTAAGAGTAAATAGAGTCTAAAAGTGTCAATGATCAAACCTATATCATTTGTGAAAATTGTAAGACCCACACTAAACATAGACCTTCCTTGGGATCGACCCCTACTTATCCTTGCTATTGTTAGACTTTGTAGTGGATTATAAATTGTGAATTTGGAGACTCACGACAAGTCTAGCCTAATCAACACTACAATTTTACGTGTAATCCATATTATGAAACTTTCCATATTAATCTTATTGCAACATACATTATATACTTACGAATTTACTAAAGATTTTTTGTAGTATGATTTATAACTTGACCCTAATTTGTATGCTCTATATTTATTTTTTGCGCGTAATTTTTCATGGTTCATATTTTCATGGTTCATATGTCGATTCATTAGTCATATGTCTCTACATTTATATGTCATGGTTTTAGAAATACAAATATATTTTAATTTAAACATATATCTTCACTGCCAATTTTACCATATGATATTAAACATTTAACCTATCTTACCATAAATTTTAAAATTTATTTAAGCAATATTGTCTGTATATGCTCGTGCAATTTTGCACGGGTTCTAGCCTAATATTATTATATAAGAGTACGATATTTACAGAGGAATTTTTTTGATGAGGGTATATACATTTAGCCTTTCATATGAGTTGATATGATTTGTTTCTACTACTCCCTCCGTCTCAGTCAATAATTTACACTTAATTTATTTCCCTCTCATAAAATATAACAAGTGTAAACTATTCACTGAGCAGAATTACTTTTTCACCTACAGACTTTACTCTTTCACATACATTTTTCTCATAAAGTTTCCGTAACTTACCTTTTTTCCTAACCCTAATCAAATCACCTCTTATATTCTTTTTTCCTTAAAATCGAATCTAATTAGCTTGAACAATTGTTTATGATTTTTCAAATAACGGAGTAATTATGTTTTTATCAATTATTATTACGTTTTATCGAATCTAACATGTTTGCAGCGATTATATTATTAATTAGGGTTTATTGGTGGTGGAAGGCATGGTGGTTAGGCCTTAGGGTGGTGGTATTGGTGTGCGTGGTGGGTAGGGGCTTCTGCGGTGACGGCGGTGCGATTAGGGTAGTGCGTTGGTGAAGAAAGAAGACGACGAGAGAGTGGTGCGATTATTGTCGACAAAAGACTTCTCTTTTCTTCTTGCGTAGCAAAAGAAGCATGCAGCTTCGGACCAATAATAGCGATTTCCAGTTCAGACAAGAAACCGCCCACTCCCCCTCTTTCCTAGAGTGCTGATAAGCACTCCTAAACTCTTCGTCGAAGCAAAGCAACGAGAACTTTTTAACGGTTTCGGTCGGAGTATGTAGTGGTGCGTTTGGAATGGAGTCGGGTTGTCGGTTGGGGGCCACGGTTGGACTGTGTGGTATGAACGACTGGAGATGGAGTCTGTTAGTAGCTAGGACAGTTGGTGGTGATGGACAGGTGGCGGTGGCCGGTGGGTTAGGGGAATATGGAGTTATGTTTTATGTTGCTGTGTTTCTTCAATTTCTTTTAATTTAATTTTCTTTTGTCTTTTCTAAACATTAATAATTATTTTTCCTTTTCTTAGTTTTTAGTTTTGTTCTTAACATTGATTAATACAATACTTATTTGTCGATTAGATTTGTCGGAGTTAGGTGAAGGAACGAAGTAAAGGATGAGTTAATATTAGTGACTTGGTGATGAAGAGAGATGAGTAAAGGGACAAATAATTAATTGAATGATGAATGAAAAAAATGACAAGGATAATATTGTAAAAAATGTATGTGAAAGAGTAAAATTCGTATGTGAAAAAGCACGTCCCTCACTGAGATAGAGGAAATATGTTCTTAATAACTTAACTTCACATGATCCGTACCGTACTATGTCATTAAACATTACAAAAAGATTATTGTGTAGTGTTAAAAAGATATGGAAAATATAATCCGTAAGGATCAGATGTATACCTCTTAAATTTTAAACAATATGATGTTTATTTTACAAGTGTACATTTTAATTATAATTATTTTGATAATGTATATTGTGATTAATTGTTAGAAATGAAGATGTTAGTCGATGGGCAAGTACAACGGGTACCGCACTATACTCGTCCCCGTTGGGGTGGGTATGGGTAGAACATTCACAAAGGAGTATTGGTACAAATATTCTACCCTTGATCGGTGGTGGGACGGCGCTAATAATACTCGCTTAGCTTCCACACCAAATATGATTTAAGAATTTATAATATTTTTAATTAAAGATTTTTTAAACTTATGGGACGAGTGTAGTTCGCTTACACTCGAAGTTTGATATGAGTATAAGCACATTGGCTTACGAATGCTTGGATGAAGGTATAAGATACATGCATAAAAAAAAGTTTCACCGATTATTATACCAATTAGATATCAATTTGGTCTGACTGTTAGAAATATTATAAATGTTGAATCTCAAATTAACATTGTATTTAATTTGTATGTGTAAAATGTTACACATTAATAATATAATATTGAATGATATTATAATTTTAAATTTTAAATTACTATCTATCTATCTATATATTAAAACGAGTTCTAGGTGCATGAAAAATGATAGATACGTAAAAATCAGTAGTATGTGCATGAAAATTAATAAAACGTATCTCACCTCGATTTCCGTCCCTAGTATATATTTTCTAGACCAAAAAATATGTTCTCTAGCCATAAAATTCCATGCCGAATCCAAATATGTCATTAAGTTTTTTAAAAAAATTCCGTAAGGTAAAGTTCTCATGGTTCTCATTATATTGGTGGTTCTCATAGGATCTCAATTTTCTCTCTCTCTCTCTCTCTCTCTATATATATATATATATATATATATATATATATATATATATATATATATATATATATATATATATATATATTCGTGCAATATTGCATGAGTTTTAAGCTAGTATTTTAATATATAATAGTTTCTCTTATTCATTATAACCTTTTTTATTGAGGGAAAATATAAAAAAAATAAGGAAATAAATTAAATATAAGAAAATATTGTAATGGAGTTGAGTGATTGGAGGGAGGTAAGGTACTGATATATATGGCCGTGAGATAAAATGATTAAAATAAGAATAAAATATGAGTATTGTGGGCATTGTTGTAGGGCGAGTTCATTAAAATAAGAATAAAACTTTACCAGAAAAGAGAATTAGAGAAGGTATTGTGCATAAACGAAAAAGGACATAGGAGAATAAGAGGGAGTATATAATATATAATATATAATATATAAGTCGACGTTATAAATCTAATTGTTTACGTAGAAATTATTGTTTACGAAATAAATCAGAATTAGAAAGTAATAGTTGCTTACACAACGGAAATAAACGTATGCATTTATTCGGAAATTAATTAAGTAAACTTTGATGCGAGTCTCACCATAAATAACATTAAAAAAAATTAAAAAGTAATGACGTGACTTCACTAGAAATTATTAAATATTTTTGTATTAATATAGATAAAATAAGTAAAATAAATTATAAATAATACTCTCTCATATTTATCATCTTCTTCCATATTTCCTTAAATGGAATATTTATGTTTTCTTACCTTTGTTATTTCGAATACACATATTTTATTTACCACTCTCTCCTATCACTAACCTCACCAATTTTTTTTATTCCTATTTTATTATTTTCCTTAATATTTGTGTGATTGTGCCCATAAATTAAGGGAAAAAAAAGAAGAATAAGATGAATCTATATAATAATATAAAAAGACTTCTTGAGCCTCCATTGAATTGACATGTGTCACCTCTTAACTTTTTGCCACATAATAATAGTAATATTATTATTAATTATTATTATTATTATTATTATTATTATTATTGTCATTATTATTATAAAAATAAAATAGTAATAATTATATGAAACCTACATATTATTGAACTTTTCATTTTTCATGACTCTTTGTATATTTTGGCACTAAATTAAAATATCAAATTTAATATCTCTATTGATTGCGCATTCTTACATACTGATTACAAATTCATCTTATTAATTATATAAGAATATTCATTACCCACCATTTTCCTCATTTTGGCTCATATGTTCATTAACTGAATATTTTTTATTTCATCATTACTCATTTGCTATTAAACAATCTCTTTATCTCCCTTTTATGAATACCTTATTTTACAAGACATTATATATAACTTTTTTTTAAAATATAATGAAAATCAATGCGTTGAAAATCCAATTTTTCTTTCTCAGCTTACATCTCATGTACTAACAATTGACAACATGACACCCTAGTATTTACAATTTTTTATCGCTTGAGTTATTTTCTTGTGCAATTTTCATTTCTATCTCTCTTTTTTTATTTATCAAATGGTCATTTGTGTAGTCTTGATACTATTGTACAAATTTTTTTAGACTAATTAATTTGGATTTTAGAAAGATAGCATATATACTAATTTATTTATCTAATGAACATTTTTTTTGCTTAGTACGTCTACATCCATCATCCATGTATAAAAATTGGTAAGTGACACCTACACTATTCTTTTCATAGAAGTTGATTTTTATTTCTTGAATATTTAGTAAGGAATGAGTTTAATGAATTATCTTTTGTCAATAAGAATGATACAAAAAAGTTACTAAAAATCTAGATATGAGATCAGACTATATGACTTTGGTGGAGTTTGACAAGAAGTTCTTTCCCCCTTTTTTGTATGTACAATATCGTATAGTAACTAACTAAAAATTTACAACTCAACGATCATTAATATAAATTTCTGAATTTCACAACTATATTGCTTAAAATATTGACCACTGCTAAAAATCGAATGCATCAAGCTACAAAGCCCCTTTAGTTATGTATTACCCACAGTATTAATTAGCTAGGGTGATCGAATAATATTTAGGTAGTGTTGGAAAATAAGAAATGCGCTAATCAGTTTTTCAAGTTTCACCTACTTGACAAATTTCGGCCCGAGTTTGTCAACATTTGAGATATTATTGTTGAAATTTGGTTGTCTTATTGCATTTGTTCCCTCCATTTTAGAGAAAAAATCTCTTATGTTTGGGTTTTCTATTTTAGCGGGATCCAAAATCAAATTCTTTTTCTTGTGACTAGAGTACTTAAAAAATGTACGCATTACTTAGACCACTAGAATATTTATAAAATACAAAAGGGAGAAGGTAAAATATCCATTTACAACTTAATAATGAACACCAAAATTACGTACTAATGGAAATGTAATTAAAAACCGTTACAAATACCACTAAACAAAAACGTCCCGTGAAATTCACGGGAAACAGAACTAATTAATATTTAAAAGCAACATACCGTGAGGGCTTAACAATCCCGTTGACATCATGGAGAATTTTGAGTGTTCTCTTTTTTGGAGCAAGATTTACAAAACTTGTAATCGCCTGTAATGAGATAAATTTCCCAAATTCGAATTAACTTGCAACTACTCTTAAATAATCACTTTAATTAAATAATCGAAATTTTCAATATATTCATGTGATAAAACTTTTGAGAAGTAAAACGATTAAGGTCTTGTTTGATTGCGGATTACTTTAGAATTACTTTTTGTATAAGTATAGAGTGTAAAAGCAGATTATAAATGACAAAATTTTATTACAAAATTTAACCAATTTATTAAATTGGCATATATACTTAACTAAGTGTTTCGTAATTAGTAGACTACGATTAATAGATAAATTATCAAGAATAAAAATATCAATCTTTAGTTACATTTTTAATCATGGTTGTTTTTTGAAAATAGGTTTTGTGTATATATATTACACCTTAAAAAACTTATAAGAGACAAGGGATCATAACCTGGTCAGCCTGTATTTAGGTTCGTTCCTTAATTTTTTTAGGTTTTTTTTTAGCGTGAAGGAAGTTACAAGAGTTTTTTTTGGCTATGTAAAGAAAGCCATACAAGTGATTTTGATATTGATGAATTCAGACCAAATTAATGAATATCACCATTCATAAATTTATCAACTAAACTAATTAAAATTAACTGTTCCTATATTATAGTATGATTACAACTAAAACCTACAAAGATATTCATCCCGAATTAAAATAAGGAGTGTTTATAAAGTACTATCAAGACCTCTATAATGTTCATGGTAGCATTGAGCAAGGTCGAGCGTGCTCTTGCTCCGGTATGCACGTTTCCTTCAACTGATAGGTGTTCATATCTAACTTCAATTTTCGGTCTCTTAATTCCCGCCCTACATAAATGATTCGAGCCAGGGTCAAGAAATTTCATTTCTTATTGTATCATATATCATCATCATCATATATTATATTACAGTTAAATTTGTTTAGCATATTTTATATACAAATTTGTTTTGCCACATGTCATTTTAGTTTTGTTTACAGTTTAATTTAAGTGACTATGATTATGAATTACGGAAAGAATGATTAGGAATTACGAAAAAAATACAAGCAAAGAGGTAAACATGGAATAGGAAAAATAAACATACATTGATACTTTGATGTACTAATGTATGTACTACCTCATACCTAAAATGTAATTGATGAGTTTATATGTATTTTTTTCAGAGTTTATTAAAAAAATAAAGTTATTTTATTTTAATTTTTTCACGTCAAAATTCAAATTTAAATAAGCAAATTCGTAATTTTTTTGAGTTACTTTGTGATTTTTGAAATTTAATACTTAAGTAAGCTCACAAATTTTATAGTAAAACTCAAAAATATTATTATAAAGTCATGGATTATACAAAAAATTTAATACATTAAATGTATAATCTACTTGTTACGAGACATACAATTATTCTAAGATAGTATATAAGTTCATCTAACAGTTAAAAAAAATTATAACGTGACGAATTTCTTACCGATGATAATGATCCCTAATCTTGGTGAGGAACTTTTGATGACCATTATCATCTATGAGCATTGCCTCAATTAATGCTCTCATTTCTTTCCTTCCCATTTTCTCAGCATCGTACTTCTCCATTATTCGACCTCCTTTGCTGCACTACTCATCAACCCATCAAGATATTATTAGCTATATATAAATATACATACAAACTATGTGTCGACTCTTATAGGTGATATTGAATTCAGTACCATTATACGTACTTACATAATATAACTATATATAATAATATAAATATAATATTATTATATCGAGACTCAGACTCCGTTTGACAAATCATTTCAGCTACCTGATTTGCCTGAAGTAACTTTTTTGCCAAAACAATCAGGTAGCTTATTTTTGGAGTGTTTGGCAACTACATGTTTTGACTGAAAAATGGTAAAAAAAAGTATCAAATAAAAAGTTACCTCATGTAACATTTGACAAACCAGGTACCTGATTCATTTTTATTTACCTATTCTACCATCGGATTTTAGGACATTAATTAATAAAATTAAACACAATACAAAATCCTTACGTAAACTTAATTAATTTTTTTGTGTGTATGACTTTAATAGAAAACTAATTTTATATCAATAATATATTTTTGAAGATATATTGTTTGAATTTTGTATATATTAATTTGTGAAATTCTTTGGGCATGAATCATGTGTATATAAAAGCTAGTAGTTGAAACTATTCCTATAACTTGATTTTAATGGCCAATTCATTTGAAACAGTGTGCATGAAAAAATCATGGAAGCAACAATGCAGACTTTTTCCAGTACCATTTTAAGTACACGATTCTATTCAGAAATTACTACTCTATTTGTTTCGGTCATTTGTTTACAATAACACAAGAATAATAATAATAACCTAAAAGATATCAATAATAAATCATGTCCTTTTACGTCATTTTGTCAAATATCAGCTACCTTTTCAGCTATTTTCCAAACAGTTTTAACAAAAATCAGTTACTTATCAGGTCTTAATTTTCAGGTATCTTTTTAACTACCTTTTCAGATTACAATTACTTTTTCGGGTCTCAGATACCTTTTCAGTTAATTTTACCAAACAGACCCTCAATATCTAATTTATTCGATTTCTTTCTTGATCGAACTAGTACCAATTTAAGCTCTTGATTTTGAGCTGAAGTTACATTATTATATTATCACACCAAATTTGAATTCAAGCTAAACTTATAATATGGTCCAATTCGAACAACATACACCGAAAAAAAACTGCCGTTATTGTATTAAACCAAAACCCACCTCTTTTACCTCCAAAATAATCTCACAATTATATTATTACGCATATATAAAATTTTGACGCTTACCCATATTATTATTGACATTGAAATAATGAAGTATTTTTCAACGAGTCAAATTAACAAATATATCCGTTATAAGACTATCCTTTATCTATAAATGTACACATATAAATATGAATGTTAGCTACGTAAGTTTCGATTATTATGATATTTCTTGCACCATCAAGCAATGTTATTATCTTGTGTTCAATTAATATGTTTACTTTTGCGTGCAACATAAAGAAATAATATCGATCACCAATGTCGTAGTCATTTATAACGTAAAATACATTTTTTTTACTCACTTGAGAAATTATTGCAGGGACGTAACTCACATAACTAACTTAAGTATTCGATGTTTCAACACCCACAATAAATTCTTTTACCTACTAACGGTACCCTTTATTAAAAAAGAGTATTTAGGGCATGCTTAGACTCTATGAAATTATTTTGGAATAATTACTATAGTCCACATTAATATGTTCCTTATTTGCAATTTTGGAATGTTAACAAAATTATTACTGGGGTAATCTATTTTCGGATTTAATAAAAGTGTAATTAGTGTATTGGGTATAAAATAAGTTCATATTTGTTCAATATAAAGGAAAACCTGGAATCCAAAGAATGTTTAAGGGGGATATGTCAATGGAGGAATGATTATAGAGGAAGATATAAACCGAGGGAATTTTTCCATGGATGCATGGTTTGGCATGGAAAAAGAACAATTGTTAACTTAATAATTAATATCTCCATAAGTTTAGTAGAAAAGTAACTATTACAACAAAAGTGAAAGTTCACATAAACCCAACATGAGGAGCAAACAAATTAATCACATTTAACCCGAAAATTGATCCACATGATAATAAATTACCATAAACCCAAATGATAATCATCAAATTTGACCCACAAATTGACGCAAATGCGTCATAAAGAATTTCATTTTTGAAAAAGTTTAGCATAAACCCAAATGATAACAATCATCTTAATTGATCAAATGATGACAATCATTATAATTGATCCGCAAAATAATAGTACATTTTGAACAATGCGTCATGTTTTAAATGGTTTAAAATACATATTAAATATCACTATTTTTTAAAAGAATATAATTAATCAGTGATAAAATGTTATAACTAAAATTTCTGATGTGATGTTACCTATACACCATCTTATCCTAGTGATGTGATGTTACCCTCCATTCAAAATATTACACGTCATAAGGTAATAAATTAATAATTGAAATTGATTTTACCCTTCAGCTCAAACATCAATGGCTTCCTCCACGGCTCCACTGCACAAGCAAATAAACAACTATACTCTCCATTAACGTAAATAATCCTCAAACCAATTGCATATATGCACATATCACTAAGTCAATATTTTTTATTTCATTTTATTCAACCAACATTTTTCGATTCTAAATGGTATACTCCGCACTAAATATGTGCAACATATTTAGTGTCTAAATTAATTTCCTCTGAAATTTGAAACTTCTCCCAGAAACGGTTGAATACTTCCCCGGAACAAGGTCATCTCCCTGGATCAACGCCCGATTTTGAAGCTAGAACTCAAAAACCCATACTCAAAATTTAGAACTCGCAATTATCAATGCTAAAAACGCCGACAAATAAAAAAAGGAACTCGTAAAATTATATAATCCATTGCGGCCTTGATCTAAATTGGAAATTCGTAGGATTGTTGGAGAACAATATTTAAACTTTATGTCGAACTTTTAAGATGTGTGCAAGAACATCAAAGGATACCAAATCAAAGCTTGTGAAATCACTGTGAGTAAATGGGTAGGGTAGCGTAGATGTTGAGGCGATACTTTCGTATTGGAATCATACTGTTAAAGCTTATATTGTTTATAATTTTTGGGTAGGAGATGATTAAGGAACATATTTGTTTTAAAAATTTGCCTCGACTTAATTAGGAATGACGTGCCAAGTTATAATTGGTGGGTAACATCACCACAACCTAGTGATGTGGTGCTACCCTCCATTTCCGTTCTAAATAAGTTTTACCCATAACATTTTATTACAATTTGAAAATGGGTAAAATTTGACTCATTATTTAAAATAAGAATATAAGTTATTTAACCATTTAGATAAAAAAATTAGCAAAATTTCAAGGTATAACAATTTATTATTAACGTGATCACATTTTTGACTTAAATAGATCACGTGTAATCATATTCAACTTATAATGAAAAGTTTTTTGGAATGTTATTTTCATCTTTATTTTAATCGGGTATAAAAATCATCTTTAAGTTAAGACGATTCTAAATAAGAATTGGTGGACATTAAATAGTAGTGTTGCATGGGATGAGGACTATTGTTGAAGTTTTTTTTGCTTAAATGATGCTTAAAAGCAAACTATTTAACAAAGTAGGGTCGGTTTCAAACTATTTACCGAAAATGGTTCCACGTCATCATTTGTATATTTTTTTTTTTTTTTTGGAAAATGGAACTAGTCGCAATCTTGGACAGCGACAGGTTCCTTGGCAAAACTCGATGCTCGACAAGCTATATTCACGGCCTCCGTTTTCTTTGCTCCGGCCATCAAATTACGAACTATCACATTCATTCTCTCCTTCTCACACTACAACACATCCCTTACATTAATGACGCTTCCATATTGACGCTTTTATAAAGCGTCGGTCATAAATTGATAACCCTCCAATTTTTTTCTTGGAAAACCGTCAGTTAGGTTGTACTCGTATTATAATAATAGTTAATTAATAAATAAGGCCCCGATAAGAGAAAATCCCACGCCTACCTACACGGATACACTATTCCATTGAAAACCTGGCATAATCGTCTTCTTCATCTTTTTACCCTAACCTTCCAAATTTCGGTCAATCACATCATTTTTCCGTTCAATCATTAGCAAACACGATTCAATCCGCCAATCAATTCTACTTCTTCGACGCAGAACGATACAATCTGCCGTTTGTCGGATATCATAGGTATGATTTTTCAATTACTTGTATGTTATAGTATTTTAATTGCTTTCTTTCTTCCTTATTTAATTAGTTGTCGTTGATTTCAATTACTTGTCGTTTATTTTTAATTGTTATCAAAGATAGTTATTAATTGCAGTATGCTTTTCTCTGCTACAAGCCCCGTCAAGGTTGATGATGTTATCGGGCTAATTATTGTTAAGTCTTGGTAAAAGTATTTTCTGTTGTTTCAGAGACGAATTATCGAAGATTGTTATTCCAAGAAACTTTTTTTTATTGTTAATATGTTCATGTAGCATTTGAGTAGATTCCAGAGAGGAATCTGCTCTATTTATGCGCGCATCTCTTTAAGCGTATTTAAGTTTGAATGATACGCCAATCCAATATTCGACTTCTGTTTATATTTCGGAGTAATTATATCTGGGTCTTAAATATATATACTGTCTCGTTGATTTCCAGTTATGAAATGAAAGTGCGTGAGCAGCAAGAACAGATAAGGAATGAGCGGAAATCACAGGTTTGATGTCCAAACTATTTCTGAACTATCTTTTGCTGAAAAAAAGAGTAGCGAGGGCAAATCGTGTTTACTATAATAAGGTGCTTGGTTGCAACATGGCTTTTTATGAATAATAATAATAACATTCTTTTACAGATAAGACCAGCTCCTAGTCTTAGGCTTTTTCGTGTCATAAATATACAAGGGACTGTGAATGCTAAGGTCTAGGCTGAAAATTTAGTTGCCCTAGAAATCTGGTCCATTCTTAAAGCTGTTCCACATTTATTTTAACTCAACTCAATCTTTGTAGCAATCTACTAATCTGTCCATTTAATAATTCTGCGTACAGTTTTCTTGCAATCGTGGTTGCAGTTTAAGCCTAAAGCATGAGTGTTCCTCATCACAGGAAAAGAATAATCTTTGACGAGAGGACTAAACGTTGAAGTATCGATTATAAAACCCAAATAGTTAAAATATATAAAAGCATACTCAAGCACAGTTCTATGGCCATTGTGTTCCTCATCACAGGAACAATTTTCAATGACATTATATCCTTAAGCAATGGAGTAGTAGTTATGCTAGCTTCTACGGTCGTTTTACTCTGACAAACACGGCTAACCAATGCTATAATTATGCTAGTTTGGGTAACGTAATTCACAACGGAATTTTTTCTTGGGTACGAGCCAAAGAGTGGTAGTAAATACGAATCTCTATTTCTCAGGACAATAGAGTGACGGACCACAGGCTGAAGATGAATTTTGAGCTTACTTCCTTTCTGAATGGGGATATAGAGACAGCTGTCCAGGTGCATCTCTCGATTAACAGACACATCTCATTCTTTGTCATGCCATGTTTCTTTGAATAGTTTCAGATTAGAATGACAAACTGTCATCTGGATCATGAGTCCTAATCTAAGGTGGGAAACGGTAGTCGACCTTCATTTGCTATGGATTTAGGCAAGGCAATCAACATTATGTCCTAGTACCTCAAAAGCTCCCTCATGTAGTCCTATAGGCTATAGTAGAGGTTGGGAGGTCGGGTATATATATGATAACATAAGAACGCTAATAGTTCAGTGATGAATCTTTACTGTATTAAATAATGTACCTGAAAGCTGAAACATAGTAAATCAGTTGCTCAAACTTTAGGTAATATGAATTTAATTTTTGTATTAACAATAGACGAATTATCGAAGATTGGAATTATCTACTCTGCTACATGTATGTATTTTGGAAGGTGGTGTGTAGAGACTTGAAATTAGCTCTAACCCATATAAATGTTTATATGAGTTACTCACGTTGATCAAACCGGGAAAGTTGATCAATCATAAACCATTTAGCTACCCTCTTACCAATTATTCAATTGGGCTTTACGAAGTGAATTTTTCTTCCTCGAGGGTTTGAGTTCGTATGACTAGGCCCTTTTGTATTAAGTTAACATGGGGTGTTCATTGCAAAGTTTGTATTACCATGACATTAAAGGTGTATCTTTGTACAACAATTTGTTGGTTTAAGAGGCTTTTTTTATGGATATTTAACTGGCTTTCTGCTTTTGTCCCTCTCATTCATCAGCATCAGCCTCGGCTGACGTTCCGTCATGAACTTTACCCCCATCTTTTCCTTCTGCCTTTATTTATGCATTTATGTTTCCTAAATTGGTGAAACCTCTCCCTCCCCCTCTTGGTGAATGGGTAGCCTGGGTTAGATTTGGCTAATGCTGATAGGAATCGAGCGTAGCACCCCCTGACTTTATTTCTTTCTTTTGTATTATGTTATAGGTTTCAGATTTGTCAGATGGTGATGACGATGCGCCTTCATATGTTGATTGAAGCCCACTTGACACTGCGTCAACTACATATTATTGAAGATCCACAAGGTTCAAAGTACTACCTAACTACTATTCTACTAAGTGTCCGGTCTCTAGTTATTTACGTTTTTTTTAAGTATAATTATTTACGATTTTTTAATACATCATTATGTTGGATTTTACTATCATTCGGATCCCTATTGATATTTTGATTTGTCGTACCGTAGAGTACTAGTTTATAATAGTTAAATTGTTAATGCTAGTGTTGTTGACGAAGACGATGTATTTCAGACGTACGACGATTATTTATAAAAGTACGTGGAGACTTTGTTATTCTATTCATGTTAATTAAGTACAACTACATATAGGTTTATTTAATCTCTACTTTTATTTGGAAATCAAATTTCTAAAAATATAATAACCAATAACTGCGACGGTAATACTTAAGAATATGGTACGTTGACAACCAAAAGCATCACTGAGTTTGACAATTTCAAGAGTCAATATATATAGGAAATTGACGCTTAATTTTGTCTCATTAAGTGACACTTTAAAGCATCAGTAGTTGCTAAAGATGCTTCAAAACATCACATTTGTTGACAAATAAGAACGTCAATATGCACTTGAGACACTTTTAAGCGTCATCTTTGTTGACAAATAAGAGCGTCAATACGCACTTTAGACACTTTTAAGTGTCACATTTGTTGACACATAAAAGTGTCACTACTTAGTAAGACGCTTTAAAACGTCACATTTGTTGACGAACAAAACTGTCAATAGTTATTGAAGACACTTTTAAGTGTCACATATGTTGACATTAAAAAGCGTCAATAAATAACGACGGCCCAAAAATTGACGCTTTTTCAAAGCGTCAATAAAAATAAATGTGACAATTTAAAGCGTCACCAAACGCCTCAAAAAGCATCACATTTGCATGGTGTTTGTAGTAGTGTCACTTCCCTTATCATATTGACATATTTGTTTCAGTCATTAGCTTCGTGATTTGCACAAAAAACGACCTACAATATCGTCGTTCACTACCGATATCGGTTTCGCGAAACTGTCGACTCGAAATGATTTCTTCCTGCTGCATTTCGTCTGTAACGGAGTAACTTCAGATTTAATATCGAATGTACTGTATTGATGAAGTAATACTGGCTAAGGCATATTGTGTATCAGGTTGCTTCTGCAGCTTCATACCTTCCAGGACAAAGAAGAGTCAAATGTGCTATTTGCACAAGCTTCAGGACCTGATCCCTTTTCCTGCAGCGAAAAAAGGTGCTACATCAAGACATATGGAGCAGGGAATCCTATAACAGCCATTGATAGAACATTCTAGGATCTCACTAATTCTTTATATCTGCCTCCCTTCGACCAAACTTAGGCGTGTCAACAGTTAAAACGATTGCCTTGTATCCACTTCTCTCCGCTCTTTGTATTAGCCAAGTTATTAGTTTTCTATCTTTGAATACCTTCTCAAATAAGTTTCGTAAGTAAGGCACTCGTAGAAAATGCAGAGATTATGACTTTGATGAACATTGAACATCTTGCTTACGCAAAATTGAAAAAACCGCACAACATCACAGCAGGAGGAAACCTCTTGCAAGGAGGAAGTAAAACTAAAAGACAGTACCTAAAATGAGATTATATTAACGGGTCTTAATATAAGACATGTCTAAGTACAAATCACTGTACTCGTACAAACTGTTACCATAATGGTTTTATGTGCAACCATTACCATAGTAGTAGTATTAGCTAACTAAGCATCCTAATGAATATTATCTTAGGCTGCAGCAGGAAGAAATCATTACGAGTAGACAGTTTCGCGAAACCGAAATCGGTAGTGAACGACGATATTGCGGGTTGTTTTTTGTGCAAATAACGAAGCTAATGACTGAAACAAATATGTCAATTCAATATGATAAGGGAAGTGAGAATGAGAGAATGATTGTGATAGTTCGTAATTTGATGGCCGAAGCAAAGAGAACGGAGGCCGTGAATATAGCTTGTCAAGCATCGAGTTTTGCCAAGGAACCTGTCGCTGTCCAGGACAGCGACTAGTTCCATTTTCCAAAAAAAAAATATACAAATGATGACGTGGAAGCATTTTCGGTAAATAGTTTCAAACCGACCCTACTTTGTTAAATAGCTTGCTTTTAAGCATCATTTAAGCAAAAATCTCACTAGCTAACCTAATGGGTTACGTTAGAATGGGCCTCGGGAAAAGAAAACAGGTCGATCGACCAGATTTTGGTCGATCGACTTATCAGTCGAACATATATGGTCGATCGACCAAATAGGCAGCCCATCGAATAACTGGTCGACCATATATGGTCGATCGACCTTGTTGGCAGATTCCTCGAACTGTGAGACTTCAAGCAGTGCTCCAATACAGACTTCACGCATCCCGAGATGACACGATGTGGGTTCCGATTCTCCTGACCTTCTAAATAAAGCTTTGAGGACAACTTTTGGGCTCTGATTACATACTTCTGAGTACATTCCTGCAATTAACACAAAAGGACTCTAAGTATGCAATTCGGGGTAAAGACGTAGTAAACAACTACCAATAAATTATGGAAATGTGTGAAAATGAGTCCAAAAAGACTACAACAATGGCATGCATCATCCGTCTTCAATGATAATTTGTGTTTCTAATAAAGCGAATATAAAATTATTGTTTTTGACAAAACATTAAAGTATAAAATGCAGTACTTTGTCATAAGTTACAAAAGTAGACAATAAAACAATATTTAACATCATTAATCTCGCTTGAATATAGCCGGCCTTCTTGATAAGTGCCTAATTCATCCCTTATCTTGTATTCATTTTTAATTCTGTATTCTATGAGCGTGTATCTTGTCCTGCAGATTCGGGACGAAACCGACGAAAATGGGGAAATCGACGCGGTTTTTGAAGGAAAATAGGAAGAATTGGAGAAAGAACGAAGAAGTGGCCTTCCCAGCCGGTAACCCGACAGCCGACTTCCCGGCTGGGAGTCCTCCTCCCCTAACTTGCATTGTTTTAAGAGGAATTCGAGAAGAACGCTCCCCAGCCAGTAGCTTGGCAACCGGTAGCCCCGCAGCCGGCTACCCGGTTGGGAGTCCTCTACCAACTTGGTCGTGTTTGAAGAAGGCTAGAGAAGAAGGTTCCCCAGTCGGTAGCCCGACAGTTGGCTGACCGGGTGGAAATCACATATCTCATACTTAGGAAAAATTTGGGTTGTTAACACTTCATAACATGAAGAAGAGACTCCCAGTATGTCCTTGACCATCGACCGGTCAACCGGCCCAACACACCTGCTATCTTGTTGAAAATTAATTAGAAATCAGAACTTGAAGAAGGACTCCCCAGCCGGTCTCCCACCGGTAGCCGATCAACCGGTTGGGAGGCAAGGCTACTGTTTGAAGAGAGCAGAACCAAGCAACGGAGTTCCCAGTCGGTCCTTAACCGTCAGCCGGTCAACCAGCTGGGGGTACCTGACAAGATTTTCTCCGCATTTTAAGAAACTATATATATACCCATACTTAGATGTTTTGAAGGCACGCTTTCTTAGGATGCTTCCCTGGATTGGTTTTTACGCCTTTTAATAGATAAACCCTAGATAGATTTCCAAATAATCTTTCCATTAATCTTCATAATACTTTAGTTAATCATAAGTTAATTAGTGTTAATATTTCCTTATCAAAGTCAATAGTTTACATTTAGATAATGAGTGGTAATTTGAAGATGAAATAAGATTTCTTTCTTTGAATCCAAGTCCTTTACTTTCTCATCTAAGTTGGTATTATATTTCTTTCTTTTACTTTGTTATTCATTTGTTTAGATTTAGTTGTTCATCTTTGTTTTCTCTTATCTTATTATGTTGTGTTCATATTTCCATCTTGTTTTAGATTGTGTCTCTATGTTGAACATGGGTATGTGTGAGTAGTGTTGATGCTAGGGTGAAGGGGGAGCCTTGGTAGGGTTTAGTAAGTTTGTATTTTGGTTGAATTTGTTGCCTTGATTATTGTGCACACCAAGTGTTCAAGGAAATGTCTAAGTGAGTAATCTAGGCTTAATCCTTGGGGAATTTGTCATTTGATTGGGTGAGTAGCCTAGCTAATGTTTAGGACGTTGCAATAACTAGTAGGTTGGTTCAGTTGGATGAGTAAGCCAACCCCCCATCGACCTAGGTTAGAGTTTAGGCCGAGAGGCTAAGCGTTGATCGTCGTTTTCTACCTTCCTAATGCTTGTTTTCATGCTATTTCTCCTTTGCTTTGCCTTGCCTAGGTGAATCCATCACTCTAGTTGTTTTAGTCATTTGTTTACAATCTTATCATTAGCTTAATCTAGTCTTGTTTTCTACTTGTTTGCTTTTAGTTGTCTATTACTCAACCATCCTACCAATTGCATGTCTTAGAACCAAACTAGTAGTCGAGTAGCTAAACCTAGTGCCAATTTACCGTCCTTTGGGTTCGACCTTCGCATGCTACAACGGAATTTGTCCGCTTGCAGGGTTATAAATATAAAAACTGTAACAGGTTTTTGGCGGCGTTGTCGGGGACGACATTAATTGGATAAGTTTAGTTATTTATATCTAGGCTTGGTTCATTTTGTTTTTGCTTGTTTGTTATTTTTCTCCTTTTTTGTCCTTATACATTATTGTGCTAGGGGTATTTGATCTTTTTCTCTCAACTTTATGAATAGGCATGCCAATGGACCGCTTGCTCCTCTTGATCAAGAACTCGAGAAAACTCTTTGGGAAAGGAGGAAACTAGCACTAGCAACTTTGGGAGAGTTACCATCTTCCACCATTGATACTTTAAATCAACCTTCATCTTCCACCGAGCCACAACAATTCACCATACAACCGTGACCCCAAAACGATTCAGCATTCAATTCACCCGATTACTCACCAGGCTACTCACCAACACCTTCACCAAGGTCAAAATATACTTTCCGAAACCCTTTACAAAATCCCATTTACGAAAACAAAATTCCCGAAGTAGAAGACATGGGTGATCATCCGATGGGCTACTATAGCTGGCCGGATCCCAACCAGTTGTGTTCGACAATTAACTACGGAGTTTTGGCACCTAACAATTTCGAGCTTAGGCGCCTTATCATTACTTACATACAACAAGATACATTTCATGGCATGAAGAATGAGGATGCTCATCAACATTTCACATCATTTAAAGAGAAAGCCAGGACCATTAAAAGCAACGGTGTGTAAGTTACACGGTCATATCAACCCTACTACAAAATTAGTCTCACTAATTTAATTACTAATTTCGCTCTTAGATTAGGTTTTAGATCTTATGCATGCAAATAAAATTGCGGAAAAATAAAGAATCGGATTCTTACAATCGGTCCAAGATAGCTTAGGATGATCCTCCACGGAGCAACCAAAGTAGATTTCCTCCTTTACGATGCACCCAAGACGTACCCTTAATCACCGAAGACTTACACGGACTAGGTGATGGAATTCGGTTTACCTTAAAACGTATACTAATCTAATTAGAATCATATATTATACTAATGCAGAAGTCAATCCGCTGACGTGGCTTCACAGAAAACTATCTTCGTCTGACGTGGCCCGATTTCAGATCTATTGCAAAATTTCCAATTTTTTTTTAAAAATTAATAAAAATGAGTTAAAACCGGTGATTATGGATTTCAATTAATTAGTTCCTTTGAAAAAGTCAACTAACCGTGTATAATGAGCACACATATATAATTATGAATTTGAAAAGATTTCATTGCATATATAATTCTACATGTATATGCAATCATCATTATTAAAAAACGAATAAGGTGAAAATTATGCAATCATCATTAAAAAACGTCAAATCGTCAATCAATAATTTACAGTGATTTTCGGAATATTGTTTTAAAAATAGATATAAAATAGAAAATTGTGCAATAATCTCCTAAAAACTGGAATAATGCAATAATCAGTACAGTACATGTATATAATTTGAGACTGAAAAGATTTCATTTCATAAGAATTCAAAGATTTCGTTCAACAACCCATTCCATAATATTCTGTGCAATTAGAATATCCATATCACCGAACAAAAAATACCTACAAGTATTTTTAAGACTACATTTTCGATTTACTTATGGGTCGGAATAATTACGGGTCGGAATACCTACAAGTATTTTTTAGACTACATTTTTTTATGGTTTAATCTTTTATTAAATATGGGTCGGAATAATTACTCTTCATCGATATATACACTTATGTGAGCGTCGTGATTTATTAAACTACATTTTCGATTTATTGTAAGACATTTGACTATTCACGTGAATGCGATACATTTTAACAACTACGAAGTATTTATTTAATATAGTAAATAGTAAATGAGTGGTCATTTAATAATTTTGGAATGTCTTCGTGTAAGACGTCGCACGCAATAACTGTTATTTATTATATGAACATCTTTAATAAATATTATCAAAAATACGTTTTTCAACCCAACTATACATTTACTACTCACGTCTCATCAGATTATTTACGTTTTGCTTTTATTGTACGATATGTAATATACAACTTTATTTTATATATGGGTTACATATTTTAAAAATGGTGCAATGGGTAATTAGAAGTATACTAATTCTATTGTAAGTCTCGATCATCTTAATGAACAACTATATGATAGCTCATGTATACCGTCATACCGACATGTGTCATAAATAATTCGAAATTTTTTTATATGTATATAATTAATCAGTTTTCTTTGTTATTATTAATTACGGTATTCATCTAAAGTTAAAAACAGGCCATAATAAATAATTAATTTGCTTATCTCCAATATTATTAACTATATACATCTAAAATTTAAAAAACAGACCCGTGAATTTCACGGGTTACAACCTAGTACTAAAATAAATACTATAACTATTATAGTATGAAAATATTATGTAATAATATTTAGAGAGGTTTTTTTTACAATTTTTCTTTCTCTAGAAAAATTGAAGCATTAGGGTTAGAATGAGGTTATGAGAACAACTCACATATGTAGTGTGTGTGGGGTGGTTGCCGTGTGCATGGAGTGTATGGGGAAGGGTTTTATTATTTTTTTGTCTTACCCATACACTTAGGGTTGTAAGACTATCTAATAGTAATCATACCCTAAGAATATGATTATGTTTATAAGATAATTATTTAACAAAATCATCCCCATAAACAGTAACCTAAAACCGGCTGCAAAAGTAAAATGGACCTTCATTTTACAATTGTGATTTGTACAATTTGTGTAATATGTAACATCCCATGTGACATAATTCAATGGTATTAATTTAAAATATATTCATCATATAAATATTATTTCTAGATTAATTAAATCATATTTAACAAATTATTTTAGTAATTCGTAATTACCGTCCCAAAATATGGTTATTATAATAATCGTCAATACGATATATAACATTTGTAATAACCACAAACCTTTCACATTCTAATTTCTATATTTCAAAAATATCGATTAATATTTGACAATCGACACATTTCAATTTCAAATATAAATCTTACATTAAAATTCAACCTCTGATTTCTCGATATTCGATTTTAAGGAATTTGATCAATTCGTATTGTATACAATTGATCAAAATATCAATTAAGGGGATTGTCCTATAGGTGTGACCTAAAGTGATCAACTGACCACCACCGTCATACGACAGTAATGTCAAACTCTAGTCAGCCAATCATTACCGATTAATGTTGGTTAGTTAACTATATAATTTCGGATCATCCCTTGCATATTCTTATCATGAGATTTGGCAATGATAATTATCATTGACGTGATCGCACTATTGTTGAGGACACATTTCCCAACACGGTGTCACGGAAGAGCAAATGCTCTTGTTGCTTTTTCATTCTCTTTCCGTTGACATTGGAAGATAGCGAGAAGAGGTGACTAAATTCGGATGATCCGGGAAGATTTGCTACATAGGCCGCTCTCTCCAAAGACTTCATTAAAAAATTATATCCCCCATCGAAGACCGCAAGAATTCGCCAAGAGATTCAAACATTGAAGCAAAAACCACATGAATCTTTGAGCGAGGCGTGGGAAAGATTGTGAGATCTTCTTGCTTTATGCCCACATCATGGAATCTTGAAATGGATGCCACATATAAATTCTTTCAAACATTATAGCAACAATTTCGAGACATGATAGTGGCGGCATCGGGAGGCAACTTCGATAAGATGAACAAAGCGGAAATCACAGAGATGATACAAAATATCTCGGAAATGGAAAGTAGTTACTCCACAAGGGACAATGACTACCGAAGTGAAGGGCCTTCAAGAATGGATCCGGAATACAAGTCAAAGGTTGACACCTTGACTAAGGAGATCTAGGAGCTAAAGATGGAATCTAGGTTGGAGTCAAAGCTCAAGGCAAGGGAGTCGGCTAAGAGAGTGAAAAATGTGTGTTATGAGAATAACAAGGGCCATGGAAGGGTATACGATCTAGAGGAACCAAGGTCTCCTCCAAGAAGATACTCTAGGCAACCGATTTGTGACAATTGTGGTGGAGTTGGCCACACTTGGGAGATGTGTCCATCCTTTTAAAAGGGTGACCAATTCCAACAAAAGTGATATTACATGCAAGGGCAACAACCCAAATACTCATTCCAACACCACGAGACTTTCTAACGAGCCTCCACTAACCAAGACCTAAATTATTATCAACCACCACATTACTTACCATCTTCAAAATCCAACCAATCAAATTTATGAAATTCAAATCAAAACCAAGGACCGGAATTTCAAAGGTTTCCTAATCAAGGAAACTCATCTTTTGTGCCACCGCATCAACGAAACAACAATCAAAACTTCAACTACAATCAAAACAACCAACCCACCAATTTATTGGAGGATGTGTCATCGATAATAATGTGATCACAGTAATGCGATTACGTGTCTAAAATATCATGTTAAGAATACAATTGGGAAAGTCACTCTTTGTCAACTGATCAACATTTACCGGTAATGATTGGCTGTCTAGAGTTTGACATTACCGATGGTGGTGATCAGTTGATCCATTAAGGTCATATCTTTAGTGGTTATGGTCTTAATTGATTATTTAATTAATCGTATGTGGATACAAGTTAATTAATACCTTAAAATGCAAATGACTTTGTGAGTGAGTTATGTATCTTATTTTAATATGATTAAATAAGATTCAATTTAGTGATTACTACATTAATTCACTAAATAAAGTTGAGGTTTTGAAGTAGATGTAATTAGTTTATTATATTTACAAGGAGTTGTAAAATAAACTAATAAGATATTATGGGACCCATTATATGTTGATATAATGATAAAATATTACTCAAATAGTTGAGTGTATATTATTTATTAATTTGTGTCACAAAATTGTTATTTGATCAAATTAATATTTAATTATGTAAGCTAATTAAATATAAGACTTGTAAGCATTTCTGGGACAAATATTATAAGACAAAAATAGATCCATTTTACTCATGTTAGGCGTGTAAATGTGAAATGCACATGTTACTTTGGTTTTTGTCATGTAGCTAATTGTCAGATGCTAAAAACACAATTGTGAAAGCTAGTATGACAACTCTAGCCTACTCTATACTTATGTTGCATGTGATTATTTTTAGTGAAAAATTTACTCCACTTTGGAGAGTGAGTCGTGAGATTACTCTAGAAATAAAGCATTTCATGTTTTGCTCATATTACTTTTGACACATGCACAATCATTGTAACACCCCTCATTAGTGGAAGCTGAGTTGTGAATCAACTCGGGCAAGTAGGTCACACTCGGCCGAGTATGTGGTACTCGGCTGAGCTCATTTAGTCAGAAGCTGAGGTACGAGCCAACTCGGCCGAGTAAGTGATACTCAGCCAAGTAGGTCGCACTCAGCCGAGTGAGTAACACTCGGCCGAGTATGTCGTACTCGGCCGAGCGAGGTTTTTCCAGACGTCAGACCGCAATTATATAAAGTAACCCGAGGTTAAAAACCTCATTTTAACCCAAATCAGAAAAGAAGTAAAAATCCTAATCCTCTCCCTTCCCCATTTCCAAGTCCTTCAAGGTTATTTAGCAAGGTCTAAGTCGCGCCAATCATCTACCTAATCCGCATTTTACCAAGTAAGTGTCCCCCTATCATTTCCATGTCATAGATTATGATGGTATAATGAGTAATTCGTATTTGTATAACCTTAGGAGGATGATTCATTGAGGAACGTTGGTAGGAAGGTGGTGCTTGTCATTTCCGCTGTATTGTTTGAGGTAGGGTTTCCCTACTCAGTTCATGTATGATAATGATTGTGACGATACCGTATTATAATCGTATCACTGTATATTGTATGATCGTGGAGATTGAAATGGTAATGTGTGGGACCGTTGCAGGGAACAGATCTCACTCTTATGCTCGCTCTTCGTGGACCCGCCACGGAGAGGATGTGCACATTAATGGTCTAGGTACCCCTTGCTACAGTAAGTGGGAAGATTGGTGTGGGGATAAAGGCCACCACGGATATTGTGTATTAGTGATAGTAGCGATATTGTGAACAATATATGTGTTATACTTTAGCATCGTATCCGTCTTATTATTCAGTTGTTGAGGCTTGTTATTATTTACTGTGATGATCCATGTAATGGTGAGCATAGTCTCAGGTTCGCAGATGAGTTTTGCTTGCTGGCTTGGGAGGAGGGATCACCAGTTTTGTAGAGTCCTGACTCCTGAGTCGTAGCATCCGCATGAACTTTATTATTTTCTTTGGTTATAGATGTTTTGACAGACGTTGTACTTCCTTTTACACAGTTATACTTTATCTATAATAAAGTGTTTGTGATTGTTTATCTTATATTGTACATCAGGAAACTGAGATAGTGATGTCATCAAGGCCTGATGGTCCTGTTTTAAAGGCCTTAGGTTATGAGATTGTTACAAATGGTATCAGAGCGACGATCTTGACACCTAAACCAATGAACCCAATGAACCTAGGATGAGTCTTAACTAAATTTAATGAACCCCAGGTGTTAGGTTGTAAGGCTACCGCAAAGGTTTGGGAGACGTCCCGGAACCGCGAAATTGCTTACACCCTAGCACTTGGCCACTAAGGGTAGGATATGATGTATGCATGTGTGTCAGTGTGTGTATGGTTTGTAGTATCTAGAGCTGTGTGATGTGTAAAATCGGTGAAAGGTAAAATTTCATCCATGAATCCTTACTGTGATATGTGACTCGGTCGAGTGGGGAGTACTCGACCGAGCTGGTGATACTCGACCGGGTATGAGATACTTGGCCGAGCGTGAGATACTTGACCAGATACTAGGTCGAGCATGTGATACTAAACCGAGCATGTTTGAGTCGGCCGAGTGAGAGGAACTCGACCGAGTGGGATTCACTAAACCGAGTGGCGTGTACTCGACCGAGTGTTCGACGTCAGAAACTGTTTTCTTTCTCTTCGATTTTCTGTATCATGAGTCGTAGGCTGTGTGCTTAAGTTTTCCTCCTTCCCTCTTAATAGTTTGCGATGGCCCCCAGAGGAGCGAATACTCCAAACCTACCACCCAATGCAACTCCGGCCATGATTCATGTCGCTTCTATGTCGGTCGAAAAAATGCCTCGGATAATTGAAAGCCATGAGACCCTGACTATTGCAGTCTGAAATTTTGAGAGAGCTCGGGCACCCCAAGTGAATGCCCATGACATCAGCAATATGATGGCTCGTCATCGGCCTACGACGTTCGACGGTGCGGGGACACCGGGTCTGTTAGAAGACTGGCTGTAGGAGATGGAGAGTGCGTTCGAGGTGGTCAACTGTCCTGAAGACCTTAAGGTGTACCAGGCTGCATTCTATCTACGCAGTCTGGTAGGGGGTGGTGGGTCGCGAAAAGAGGAAAGGTCGTGACTACTTTGCGGAGATGGGGCATAACCATGTACCACGGGAAGCCTTCAAGGCTGTTATGCGGCGTGAGTTTGTCCCAGAGCACGTCCGTAGTAGGTTGAGGGCTAAGTTCGACAACCTCCGCATGTCTAAGACGATGACTCTCTTAAAATATTACATCAAATTCAATGACTTGGCTCGACGGGTATAGGAGATGGGAATGACTCCTCAGGCTCTTGCGCTTCGGTTCGAGAAGGGACTGACCATTTGGATCATGGAGAGACTACCTACGGGAACGACTTCTGACCTCAAGGAGGTCTATGAGAGAGTATGGCATGCATAAAGGTTGGCTAATCTGGCCAAGGAGGCTAAGAAGAGGAGCGGAGAGAATAGAAGATAAAATCGGAAGGTGAGAGTGCTGGGGCTGGGCAGAAGAAGGGCAAATTTAGTCAGAGTCATTATTACTCTACTGGGACTGGTGCAGGTGCTGGGGCAAAAGAGAGTCGCAGCTACAGTGACACCCCTGTGACTAAATGCTTCAACTGCGGTGGATCGTGGCATAAGAGGTTTGAGTGCAAGAAGTTTGGGGGAGGCAGCTACCAGGGACCTTCTCAGGCTTCTCAGAGCTATGGGAACAACCGTCCAGCGAGTTCGTGGGGTAACCAGGGCAAGCCGAACTACGGTGGATACAACTGTCATGGAGGTTATCAGAGACCTTGCGACAGTGCAAGGAAAGGACCAGAAGAATAGCGGTAAGCTATTCGCTATGGGGAAGCAGGCTGCAGCAGATGACGCGCATGTTGTGACTGATACTTTTCTTATTCATGGCTGTCCTAGTTTCGCTTTGTTTGATTCTGGGGCAACCCATTCCTTTGTGTCTGTAAGCTATGCTAGGAGTTTAGGACTGGAGTCGTTTGAGTTAGCTAATGATGAGGTATTCATACCTTCTAGGGCTTCGGTAATGTGTCGAAAAGTGTATAGGAGAGTATCGTTTGTAATAGGTTAGGTAGACTTTCCTATTGATCTTTTCGAGTTTCCTTTAGACGGTTTTGAGGTAATTGTAGGTAGGGCTGAGCAAAACCGGTATACCGCACCGGTTTTACAATCCGGAGCGGGACCCGGTTTTTTAAAAGTTGGATTTCTAGGATCCGAAACCGAACCGGTTTGAACCGGTATACCGGTTTTTTTAGAAATTGAAAACCGGATTTGAAAAACCGGATTACCGAACCGGTTTTGAAACCGGTTTGACCAAATTTTCCTGTTTGACTTATTTCTTAATAAGTCAAATCTTGAAGCGAAAATTTTCCTGTTTCCTGTTTAACCAGAGCAAGTTGTCTAGCAAGCGAAAGCTTGAAGAAAGCAAGGGCCTTTGGCTGGGATTTGATTTCGGGCAGAGTGGCGATCTTTCTTTTCTTCATTTGGGAATCATTCCTAGTACATATAAAGTACCCGTGAAAGGCAAGTGATTAATTTGATTAAGAATGATTAAATTCTCAGAATTACTGAACAAAAACACGAAATCTGTCACAGAAACATAAACAGAAACAAATATAATCTATAATAGCGAGCATTCGAGCAAGCAATCGAATTACTGAACAAAGATGGAAATAAATATATCAAAATAATAAAGAAACAACTCATGGAGAACGAATTAATGAATAAAAACGGAAAAAGATCAAATTAATCATACAATCAATCAATAAAAACATAAAAATTTAAAATATATATGATAAAAGGATGAATATACAAACCTTAGTTGCTAGAGCTCGAAATTTCGATGAGAAGACGGTAAATCTGGGATTTATTTGGAAGAGATGAAGATTGATAAGGAAATTAGGAAAGGGGTTTCGTTTTTGGCTGCGTTTGTTTGCTTAGTTTGGTTTTAGACTTTTACTCTTTTAGGGTTTAGATAATTAGGCAGAGACTTTTACTATTTGTTAGACTTTTCCTTTTTTTTTTCAAAAGTTTTATAACCGGTTTAAAAACCGGGTCCCGGTTTGCAATTATTCAAATCCGTATCCGCACCGGTTTAGCTTAATAAAATCCGGTTCGGATACCGCATTTGGAAAAAAACCGAATTTTCGGTTTTCTTGTCGCGGTTTTTGGTTCGGTTTCGGTTTTTTAATTCGGATCCGATTTTTTTGCTCAGCCCTAATTGTAGGGACGGATTGGTTAGGTCAGTATAAGGCTACCATCGACTGTCATCAAAAGAAGGCGACGGTGAGGGGTGCCAAAGGGGTGAGAGTGTCGGTAACCGTGTGGTTAGTTCCTACCTGGACAGATTCGTGGTGGTTTTCATTGATGATATTTTGGTCTACTCTAAGACTAAGAAGGAGCATGAAGAATATTTGAGGATTGTTCTACAGACTCTAAGGGACAACCAGTTGTATGCTAAATTATCAAAGTGCGAGTTCTGGTTGGAAAAGGTGGCGTTTTTGGGTCATGTGATCTCAAAGGAGGGCGTGGCAGTGGATCCTAGCAATATAGAGGCAGTATCTAACTAGGAGGCATCTAAGAATGTGGCTGAGGTACACAGTTTTATGGGCTTGGCAAGATATTACGGGCGTTTCGTGAAGGACTTCTCTAAGTTTTCCAGACCAATGACTATGCTTATGAAGAAGGATAACAGATTCCGCTGGGATGGGGTGTGTGAGAAAGCGTTCTAAACCCTAAAGGAACGTTTGACCACAACCCCTGTCTTAGCTTTGCTAGAGGGAGTGGAAGACTTTGAGGTGTATACTGATGCCTCAAAGAATGGCTTGGGTTGTGTACTGATGCAGAATGAGAAGGTAATCGCATACGCGTCGAGGCAGCTGAAGCAGTATAAGGAGAACTACCCCACTCATGACTTGGAGTTGGGTGGTGTGGTCTTTGCACTTAAGATCTGGAGACATTATTTGTACGGCGCGACGTTCAAGGTATTCTTAGACCATAAAAGTATGAAGTATATCTTTACTCGGAAGGAGCTTAACATGAGGCAGAGGAGGTGGATAAAGCTGATCGAGGATTATGATATGGAGATAGTATACCATGAGGGAAAAGCAAATGTGGTTGTCGAAGCGTTGAGTAGAAAGAGTGTACACTCCCTGTGCACAACAGTGTCTTTGATAAGGCTGAGAGACGAAGTGGGTCAGATGTGTTAGGTTCTCAACCTTATTTTAGTCATACTAATATTAGTTATCATATAATCTATGTGATATTATGCATGCATAACAAAAATAACTGAGATTTAGGAGGAAACTTTCTCATTCTTACATTGAGTATTTCGGTTATTTGGGTACTAATAAAGACTCATTCCTTACTAGTTCTTGAGCTATCAAGATGGTATGATCTTCCAATAAGCCTCCAAAGTAGAAGGCCTCCAAAAGTGATACACCAAGACACACTCTTATTAAAATTTGTGTTTATTTTTGCTAGAAATCTTACACAAATAACCTAGTTAATATTATCTTATATTATTACTACACTTAGTAAATAATATTTGATTTTATCTTAGTGAAGAAAGAGGGAATACACGGTTAGGGAGAGAAAAATGAGATAATTTTCTTTCTTATTTCCAAAACCCTAATTGAATGAATGAATGAATACCTAGAGAAGAGAAAACTCCCTTTTGTTCTTCTCAATGGGGTTGGCCGGTCATGGGTAGGGTGCCAAATGCATGGGCACCTCAAAAAGAACACTTGTCCCATTTAAAATTTAAAATATATTAATTAGATTTTCCATATTAACTTTTATCTTATAAATTTGTCAATATGTAAATGTGTAATTGTGACAATATCACACAGTCCATTTTATATGGACATACATTTTATAAATTTGTCATGTAACAATTACAATGAGCAATTTATTTATTTTTATGAAATTACAAGTTTAACTAATTAATCCTTAATTCATAAAATTGATAGTAATTCATAATTACTAACATCTAATTAATAATTTCCCGTACCAATATAATATTACAACACTTGTAGTATAAATCAATTCATTCTCGTAATATTGTTTCATAAACATTTAAATTTTAGCAATGACATTTCAATTATTAAAATTTCATAATTTATAATCATATTATAAATATCCTCCTTATACATTTCATAAACTAGGATCGAATTGACTCGTATCAATATACAGTCAATTCATTTGGAATTAACAGAGTTGTCATATAGGTGTGACCTAAAGGGATCAACTGATCACCACCATCATACGGCAGTAATGTCAAACTCTAGCAAGCCAATCATTACCGATTAATGTTGATCAGTTGACTATATGATGAAGAATCATCCCATGAGTATCCTTATTGTAGATTGATCAATGATATTTATCATTGATGTGATCGCACTATTGTGGAGGGCACTTACTCCAACAATCTCCCACTTGTCCTCACAAGTGTGCATCACCGATTCTCTTGTCCTATTACATCATCTCCCACTCAATGCAAGGTGTCTTTCAGGTCGTACTTGCACGTGATCATATCATAAGTGGTTTCCTCGATATGGAGATTTAACTGCTTGACCGAAATTATCTACCATAGATACTTTCCGAGCGTGGCCACGCATTTCCAGTTAACTACTCCTCGAGTGGCCCTGAGATTTAAGATAACCCTGATAAGAGGTTGGACAATTCCTATCCTACTGCTCCCTTCGACTAACATAGTCTATCATGACCCAAAAGATTCCCATTTGACCCCTTTTGCGGAAGATCGTAGAGCATAAATAAAAGTCACTCTAAAACTGTGCCATCTTGGGCGAACAGTCTCTAGTCTAAGAATCGGCTCACAAGAATACATATAGTAGCTCTCGCCACGACCAGTCTCAAAATGAATTGCAAAGAACTCTATAAGCGGTCACTGCCCGACAAATGTGTCTATGTGATCGACTAGTCATCCCATATGACTCTATGGTATTTGAACTAACCATCAATCGCATCACAATCCAGTCACTTCGAGACGTCACCTCATGTAAGTGACCAGGGGAAATACTGAGTTAATCCAGTTCACTTTAACAGGGTTCAATAAAATCCATGATTGCATAATATTTTCTGAGTACATGTCTAGATCTATTACTAGATTTCGGCTCCTTATCTTGAAAAACAGCACCACTGTTATCACAATAAAGGGTGATAGGATCTTCGGCATTGGGTACTACTCTTAGTCCCTCGATGAATTGCCTAATCCAAACTGCCTCTTTTGCAGCTTCTGATGCTGCAACGTACTCTGCTTCCGTAGTAGAATCCGCAACGACTGATTCTTTGAAGCTTCTCCAACTAGTGGCACCACCATTCATGATAAAGACAAATCCAGCCTGGGATTTTAAATCGTCTCTATCCGTTTGGAAGCTTGTATGTGTGTAACCCTTTACACATAATTCATCTTCCCCTCCAAACACCAAGAATGAATCCTTAGTTCTTCTTAAGTACTTAAGGATGTTCTTCACTGCAATCCAGTGACTCTCCCCTGGATTTACTTGATATCTACTAGTCATGCTTAAAGCATATGAGACATCTGGACGAGTGCATATCATGGCATACATGATAGTTCCAATAGCGGAAGCATGAGGGACCTCTTTCATGCGTTCAACATCTTTAGGTTCTATGGGAGATTGAGACTTTCTCAAGATTATCCCACTTCCCATTGGAATAAACCCTCTCTTGGAACGTCGTAGAACCTTATTGATATAAGATTCTTGACTTAGTGCCAATATCCTTTTGGATCTATCTCTATAGATCCGGATACCTAATATGCGTTGTGCATTTCCTAAATATTTCATTTAAAAATGGTTTCCTAACCATCCTTTCACTGATGAAAGCATTGGAATATCATTTCCAATGAGTAGTATGTCATTTACATACAAAATTAGGAACACAACATTGCTCCCACTGAATTTCGAATATAAGCATGGTTCCTCGACACTTCGAGTGAAACCATTCTATTTTTTAACTTCATTAAAACGATGATTCCAACTCCTCGATGCTTGCTTAAGACCATAAATGGATCTCTTAAGTTTTCATACCTTGCTAGGGTTTTTAGGATCTACAAAACACTCAGGTTGTATCATATACACATCCTCCTTTAAATGCCCATTAAGAAGGCGGTTTTGACATCCATTTGCCACACTTCATAATCATGAAATGCGACAATCGCTAACATAATCCTAATGGATCTTAGCATGGCTACTGGAGCAAAGGTTTCATCATAATGAAGACCTTGAATTTGGGTAAACCCTTTTGCTACTAGCCTAGCTTTATAGACATCATCGTGTCCTTTTATGCCATTCTTTACTTTGAAGATCCACTTGCATTGAAGAGGTCTCATCTCTTCAGTCATTTCTACCAAGTCCCATACTTAGTTTTCATGCATAGAATCCATCTCGGATATCGTGGCCTCTTGCCATTTGGCGGAGTCGGGACTAGAGATTGCAGCTTTGTAAGTGATAGGCTCATCACTTTCTAAAAGTAATACATCAAGGCTACCATCTTCCTCAATAGTCCAACATACCTGTCAGGTTGATGTGGGACCCTACTCGACCTCCTGGGTTGAATAGGTACCGAAGCAGACGAGGAAGGAACATCTTCGTTCGTCTCTGTTTCAGTTTGTGGCTCTTGAACTTCATGAATTTCATCTAGTTCAAAATTTCTCCCACTTTGTCTTCTAGAAAAAAACTCGTTTTCTAGAAAGAAAGCCTCTAAAGACACAAACACTTTGTTTTCTTGAGGTTTGTAGAAGTAATAGCCACGTGAGGTGGTTGGATATCTAACAAAAACGCATTTTTCGGATCTCGGAGCTAGTTTGTCATCGGTCTTTACCTTGACATAAGCCTCACATCCCCATATCTTCATGTAGGATAAAATAGGAACCTTTCCTCTCGACATCTCATATGGAGTCTTTTCGGTCGCTTTTGTTGGACTACTGTTCAACGATTTGATGGCGGTGAGGATCACAAATCCTCAAAATGAATCTGGTAAGTCGGTTTGGCTCATCATAGATCGGAACATATCTAATAAGGTTCAATTCCTCCTTTCAGCCACACCATTGAGTTGTGGTGTCCCTGGAGGGGTGAGTTGTGACAAAATGCCACAATATTTTAAGTGCGAATCAAATTAGTTACTCAGATATTCGCCACCACGATCCGATCGTAGTGCTTTAATCTTCCTGTCGAGTTGGTTTTCTACTTCATTTTGAAATTCTTTAAATTTCTTAAAAACTTCACTTTTGTGTTTCATTAAGTAAATATACCCATATCTACTTAAATCATCTATGAAGGTAATGAAGTAATCATAATTACCCCTAGCGGTGATTGTCAACGGACCACATACATCGGTATGTATAAGCCCTAACAATTCACTAGCTAGTTCGTGTCCCTTTACCACTAAAGGGATTACGAGTCATTTTACCTAGGATACAAGCTTCGTATACACCATACGATTCATAATCGAATGGTTTTATTACATTAGTCTTTACTAATCTTTTAATGCGATTTTCGTTTATGTGACCAAGTCGACAATGCCAAATATAGGATTCATTCAGGTCACTTGATTTTGCCCTTTTTGATTGAATGTTATAGACATGGGAGGGATGAGTTCGAAGTTTCTAAAACATAAATTCCATTAATAGATGGAGCATGGCCAATGACCATGTCATTCTTAGAAATAACACAACAATTGTTCTTAATGGAAAAACTATAGCCTTCAATGTCTAACATTGCTACGGAAATAATGTTTTTAGAAAGCGATTGTACATAATAACAATTATTCAAATGTAGCTCATATCCACTTAGCAAGGTGAGAGTGCAAGTCCCCTTTGAAGTGGCCGCTACCCGAGCTCCATTTCCAAGTCGAAGATCCACATCACCCTTGTCTATCTTCTCCACTTGTCTTATACCCTGTAAACGATTACAAAGGTGAGAACCACAACCAGTATCTAATACCCATGTTGAGTTGGAAGCATAATTTATGTCAATAACAAAAATTTCAGATGGAGAATTACCTAACTGAATAACAAGACCTTCTTGAATATGCCGTAAATATTTTGGACAATTTCTTCTCCAATGGCCCATGACACTACAATAGTGGCATCAACCCTTTTGTAACTTTCGTCCCTTCTTTCTCTTCTTTGCAAGACCGTTCTTGCTAGAACTCCCACTAGCTTTATCATATGCTCTTTCTTTCAAATATAAAGCATCCATTTCTTTATTTAGCTCATCAATATAAGCCATGTCAAGTAATGGTCCTTTAGGAGGTGGGAAAGAAGTGATGAAATTCACATTGCCATCCGGACCTGTTCCAAAATGTATTTCTCTCGAAGTATCAAGGTTGTTTTGGATGCAAATATCGTTAAAAACATTGTGACAGGAGTCAATAGTAATAGGTGTGATAGGGTTGAATGAGTCCATTGCGGTTTTAGTAACTACAAAACGGAAATGAAGGAAATCAATTAACGTTTATCATTTTAAATTATATACTTGTTAAACATTTTAAACAAGTAAAACATCTACTTAATGATCTCTTACCCAATTAAGTAAACGATCCCGAGACCCAAATCCATACTAACTCGGGCACGGTTTAGCCGATTCATCCCTCGTTAATATAATTCGGTGGATTAACCTTTAATCGATTCTACATTAGAACTCCCGGTCGATAAAATTACATTAATTCTTATCTTTAGCCCGAACTTATTGCAACTACGGTTACGAATACCTTCGTTGAGATCGACCAAATTTCGAGAGTGTAATCATATTACCCCACTTACCCAAGGTAACAAGTTTAGAACCCCGGTTTAGTCGAGCCCACTTCCTTATGAAGATGAGATTCATGGGTTCTTTACTTTTTGATAAGGCTAAGTCTCAAATTTGAATATGTAAGAGATCTTGTCAATTTATTATCTATCTCCTTTAAATGAACTAAGTCGGTGAATTATCGATAAATTAATTGACACGGTATGTGACTCGAAACTCGATATGCATGTTATGTTAACAATTGTATATTTATACATTATACATTATAAAAGGAAATTACAAAAGAATGATACGAGATCATAATTAATTACATCCGAATCAATAACCCCTTACATTACGGGAATTGCCGATTAACTATGGCCATACTAAGACAATTACATAATCAAAATTATACAATATAAAATATGACATTCATAAATTAAAACGCAGCATCAAAATGATCTAATCATGTTCATATTAATGTCAAATCGCCCTAATTCCAATTTATTAGTTTAACTTAATCCGGTTTTATGGGAATGCGTAATTTAACTCTTAAAACGCCAAACTTAAACATAAACCAAATTTACGTTTCAACTCATTATCCTAACACATTTTAGGACTCAAAATTAGTCATTACTTATTTTGACAATAATTAACTTGTAATTAAACAAATTGTTCACATTTGACCTTAAAATTACATAACTTTTATGTAAAACTCCAAATAAATTACAATAATTCATAAAATTTGAATTTTGAATTTTTGAACAATATGAAATATTACACTGATATTCATAATATCAAAAATCATGGTTAAAATTTCGAACTTATTTCGATAAATCTCATTTATTTTAACCGAAATACCTCTATTTACGCAATTTATCGTATAAAATTCGTAAATCATGCAATACAACTCCAATTTGTACGAAATTTTACACAGTATTTGTAAAATATGCATGTGATGTCATATAAAAAAAAATCAAGCTCAGACACTTTTTCTAGCTATTTTTAGTCCAATTTGACGATTTTAACTTTTAAAATACATAAAAACGACTAAAAATTATAATAATGAACAATATAAACCCATAAATTATCAAAATAACCTAAAAATAATATAGGACCAGAATATTAAACATGCAAAAAACTTCGAGTGACTTATCTCATAAATCACAAATTTTTAGTTTTATTTAAGTTACATTACCTCGGAAAAACAAAACTGATTATGCATGCAAACAACCGATTGCTCTGATACCAATTGTTAGGTTCTCAACCTCATTTTAGTCATACTAATATTAGTTATCATATAATCTATGTGATCTTATGCATGCATAACAAAAATAACTGAGATTTAGAAGGAAACTTTCTCATTCTTACATTGAGTATTTCGGTTATTTGGGCACTAGTAAAGACTCCTTCTTTACTAGTTCTTGAGCTATCAAGATGTTATGATCCTCCAATAAGCCTCCAAAGTCGAAGACCTCCAAAAGTGATACACCAAGACACACTCTTATTAAAATTTGTGTTTATTTTTGCTAGAAATCTTACACAAATAACCTAGTTAATATTATCTTATATTATTACTACACTTAGTAAATAATATTTGATTTTATATTAGTGAAGAAGGAGGGAGTACACGGTTAGGGAGCGAAAAATGAGAGAATTTTCTTTCTTATTTCCAAAACCCTAATTGCATATGAATACCTAGAGAATAGAAAACTCCCTTTTGTTCTTCTCAATGGGGTTAGCCGGTCATGGGTAGGGTGCCCAATGCATAGGCACCTCAAAAAGAACACTTGTCCCATTTAAAATTTAAAATATATTAATTAGATTTTCCATATTAACTTTTATCTTATAAATTTGTCAATATGTAAATGTGTAAGTGTGACAATATCACACGGTCATTTTAGATGGACATACATTTTATAAATTCGTCATGTAACAATTACAATGAGCAATTTATTTATTTTTATGAAATTACAAGTTTAACTAATTAATCCTTAATTCATAAAATTGATAGTAATTCATAATTACTAACATCTAATTAATAATTTCCCGTACCAATATAATATTACAACACTTGTAGTATAAATCAATTCATTCTCGTAATATTGTTTCATAAACATTTAAATTTAGCAATGACATTTCAATTATTAAAATTTCATAATTTATAATCATATTATAAATATCCTCCTTATACATTTCATAAACTAGGATTGAATTGACTCGTATCAATATACAGTCACTTCATTTTCAATTAATAGAGTTGTCCTATAGGTGTGACCTAAAGGGATCAACTGATCACCACCGTCATACGACAGTAATGACAAACTCTAGCAAGCCAATCATTACCGATTAATGTTGATCAGTTGACTATATGATGAAGAATCATCCCATGAGTATCCTTATTGTAGATTTATCAATGATATTTATCATTGATGTGATCGCACTATTGTGGAGGACACTTACTCCAACAAGATGGATATCAATGTGATCAGGAAGAGACGAAGGATGATGCGCGCGGTGATTTGACAGTGGAGCCGGAGCTTTATAATAAGATCAAAGTGAGCCAACTGTCTGATGCGAAGTTCGTCGAATGGAAAACAAAGCTGGAATCTGGTGGACAGTCGAGGTTTTCCGTGAGTGGGGATGAGAGTCTTTGGTTTGATGAGAGGTGGTACGTGCCGGATTGTGTGGAGTTGAAGAAGAGGATTCTGATTGAGGCTCATTGTGTACCCTATTCAGTGCATCCAGGTGGGGATAAATTGTATATGGACCTTAAGTAGACTTTCTGGTGGCCGAGAATGAAGAGGGATGTTGCAGAGTTCGTGGCTAGATGTTTGAATTGTCAGAGGGTGAAAGAGGCGCAGCACCGACCGCAGGGTAAAATTCGGTCTTTAGTGGTACCGGAATAGAAGTACGAGTCCATCTCGATGGATTTCATTGTCGGGTTACCTCGATCTCAGAGGGGTAACAACATGATTTGGGTGATAGTGGACAAATTAACCAAGTCAGCTCATTTCGTCCCTATAAAGTACACTTGGAGCAAGACAGAGTTGGCCCTAGCTTATAGGAAGAACGTGGTCAGATTGCACGGGATTCCTAAGAATATTGTGTCGGATCGAGATTCTCGCTTCATCTCGAGGTTCTGGCAAGAGTTGCAGGAGATGATGGATACTACCCTGAAGATGAGTACTGTTTTCCATCCAGTTACCGATGGACAGACCGAGAGGACTATCAAGACCCTTGAGGATATGTTGAGAGCGTGTGTGATGGAGTTTGGAGGTAGTTGGGAAGAGAGACTGGACTTGATTGAGTTTCCCTACAACAACAGTCACCATGCGAGAATTGGGATGGCAATATTCGAGGCCTTGTATTGGCGGAGATGTAGGAGTCCAGTGTGTTGGGATGACAAGCCGTCGTGTTGGGTCCTCGGATGGTTCAGGATATGATAGATCATGTGAAGATAAGAGAAGCTCAAGATCGACAGAAGAGCTATGTGGACTTGCACCGCAAGGACATTGAGTTTCAGGCTGGGGATAAGATGTTACTAAAAGTTTCACCTATGAGAGGCGTCTTGAGGTTTGGGAAGAGGGGGAAGCTAAGCCAGAAGTTTATCGACCCCTATGAGATTCTGGATAGAGTAGGGGAGGTTGCTTATCGTTTGGCTTTACTACTAGCTTTGGATCGAGTCCACAATGTTTCCCATGTATTACAGTTGAGAAAGTATGTTAGTGACCCATCTCACATTCTTGAGATGGAGAATATTGACCTTGATGAGACCTTGTCTTATGTGGAAACACCCAAGGCTATTCGTGATACCAAAGTGCGAAAGACCAGAACGGGAGAGACCAAGCTCCTTAAGATATTGTACTCAAACCACGATGTTGAGAAGGCAACCCGGGAGCCTGAGCCAGCTATGAAGGAGCGGTACCCTCAGTTGTTCGATCAGGTATGTGAGTTAATGGGGACGTAATCTGTGTTCTTTTAGGGGGGTAGGAGATGATCGCGCGTTAGTATTACCTTGTTGAGTCGTATTCTCTTATCTACCTTACTATTTGGAACCTTAAGAACTTCGAGGACGAAGTTCATTCTAAATGGGGAAGATTGTAACACCCCACGTTAGTGGAAGCTGAGTTGTAATTCAACTCGGTCGAGTAGGTGATACTTGGCCGAGTTGGTCACACTCGGCCGAGTATGTTGATGCCCGTCGTTGAGGGTACCAAAGATAAAATTTATAATTCCTAACCTTTAACTATAGATAGTGAAAGTCAGGGTCGAACCACATAGAGGTGGGGAATGTTTATTGTTTGATGTCAATGTTTTAAGATAACAAAAGTGGGGGTTTGATTGATTGTTACTAAGTCTAGAACAAATATAAAATAAAGCAAGTAAATAAAGATGAGAATAAAACTATAATAAAAGAGATGCTAGGATGTTTGGGTAATAAATAGCTAAGATAGTATAAATCCTAAGGTCAACATGTATTGCAGTCGCGTAAGGGGTGTAACATATCCTTTCGGTCTATGGTACCTAATAGCTCCTTCGGCCTATGCTATTAGTTCCTAGGTCTCACAATTATTGGGTGTCAACAATAAGGGTGATTCCTAAATCCTAGGTCACATACCTTTCAGTCTTGGGTAACCTAATCGTCTTAAGGCGTAAACCAATGCCCTTCCCGTATCTTTCAATCTTGGGTAGGTCATTACTAATATTCTACAAGTCTCCCTTGGGTCTCATTGTAGGATACTATAGTCAACAAAGTAAAACGAAACAAAATACATACGCGAGTGGGTCGACCGACCAGCTAGCCCAGTCGGCCGACCACAACCTCAGTCGACTGACCCGTTAGGCAGGTCGGCCGACCAAGGCGCTGCTACAGTCGGTCTCGGAATCTATACTACCTACGCATATCTACCCCCTACATCCTAACATATAAAATTAGCTACTCATGATTACTAAAACAATGATGAAAACAGGAATAAACATGGAAATCTTAATGAATATCAATCTAAACATGCAATCACTAATAAGGCTTTGGGATTCTATCTTAAACCGAATGCAATAATTCTAAACTAATAATAATAGAACTGAAATTAAGAGGAGAATTACCGGAATTCAGAATTGAGATGGAAAGTAGCAAACTTTATTGATGAATGCTTGAAAGATTGATGAACAAAACTAAAAGTGTTTGAGAATTATTGAAAGATTACAACTAAAACTATATCGTAACACTAGGGTAGATGACTAGATTAAAACTGAATTCCAAGATAATAAAACTAGATAATAAACCCTAATCACGCCCCTTGCTTAAATAGGCGGAAGGATTAGAGTTTCCTAATGACTCTAACACTTCAATGGGCTTCCGGAAAGCTTCTGGGTCTGCGCAGAGGTCGGTTGACCTATGTTGTAGGTCGGTCGACCTATTGTCGGGCTTCAGAGATTTCTGGGCTTTCCATAACAGAGGCCTGGTCGGCCGACCCAAGTAGTAGATCGGTCGACCTGTTTTCCTGTAGGATTGCTTTGATTTGTCTCGGTTTGACTTCTTGGCACTTGGTCAATATTTTGAGTGGACTTTCTTTCGTTCCTTGGTTATGAAAGATCCCGAGGCATAAGTTTGGTGTAAAATCGTCCCTTTTCCGCATAAATCTGCAAAAGTGCATAAAAATACGAAAGTAGACAATTGTTGGGAAATAAAGGCTAAAACATAGTAAATGAGCGACAAAATGCGTGTAAAAATAGATGTAAAACATCATAAAATAGACATGCTTCATATGTGGTACTCGACCGAGCTTTTTTTGTCAGAAGCTGAGTTGTGAGCCACCTCGGCCGAGTAGGTCGCACTCGGTCGAGTGAGTCACACTCGGCCGAGTATGTCGTACTTGGCCGAGTATGTCGTACCCGGCCGAGTATGTTGTACTCGGCCGAGTGAGCCTTTTTCCAGACGCCAGAGCGCGGTTATTATATAAAGTAACCCGAGGTTAAAAACCTCATTTTAACCCAAATCAGAAAAGAAGTAAAAACCCTAATCCTCTCCCTTCCCAATATCCAAGTCCTTCAAGGTTGTTTAGCAAGGTCTAAGTCGCGCCGATCATCTACCTAATCCGCATTTTACCAAGTAAGTGTTCCCCTATCATTTCCTTGTCATAGATTATGATGGTATAGTGAGTAATTCGTATTTGTATAATCCTTAGGAGGAGGATTCATAGAGGAACATTGGTAGGAAGGTGATTCTTGTCATTTCCGCTGTATTGTTTGAGGTAGGGTTTTCCTACTCAGTTCATGTATGATAATGATTGTGACGATACCGTATTATTATCGTATCACTGTATATAATATAATCCTGGATTTAAATGGTAATGTGTGGGACCGTTGCGGGGAACAGATCTCACTCTGATCGCTCTTCGTGGGACCCGTCACAGAGAGGATGTGCACATTAATGGTCTAGGTACCCCTTGCTGCAGTAAGTGGCCTGGGGATATTGGTGTGGGGCTAAAGGCCACCACGGATATTATGTATCAGTGATAGTATCGAAATTGTGAACAGTATATGTGTTGTACTTTAGCATCGTATCCGCCTTATTATTCAGTTGTTGACGCTTGTTGTTGTTTACTGTGATAATCCATGTAATGGTGAGCAGAGTCTCAGGTTCGCAGATGAGTTTTGCTTGTTGGCTTGGGAGGAGGGATCACCAGTTTTGTAGAGTCCTGAGTCGTAGCTTCCACATGAACTTTATTTTTTTCTTTGGTAATAGATGTTTTGACAGACGGTTGTACTTCCTTTTACACAGTTATACTTTATCTATAATAAAGTGTTTGTGATTGTTTATCTTATACTTTACATCATGAAACTGAGTTGGTGATATCCTCATGGCCTGGTGGTCCTATTTTAAAGGCCTTAGGTTATGAGGGTGTTACAACCATCTTCTTACTTCATTTTTCTCTACACTTTTCTTGAGAAATAAAATCTCATAAAATCTTTTATTACTTATACTTCCTTATTATTACTAGTGTAGTAGTAATAGATTTGTAATTTTTAAGGTGCTAATACAATTTTTCGAGTAACAAAAATTGTGTTGGTATTAAAATTGATTCCTTGATATGCACCTTTTGGAGACGGTCTTATACTTAGATTGTGTTTTGGATAGCAAGGGTTTTTGAAGACTCACTTGGTAGGAGACCAAGTTAGTATAAATCTTCGATATCAATGTGAGGACTTGATTGATTACTTTCGCCTTATGTTAAACGGAGGATCATCCAATGTGTTATTGCTCAAGAACAAGTGGAGGTATGACTTACTTGTTCCCAAAATCGGTCCATTGATAATGGTATGAAAACCGAATTCTTTTATCTTATGGTTTTTATTGCATGCATAAGATCTTTTAAGTTTTATAGCTAAACTTATGACCACTCATATGTGATATCAGTATAAATCTGAAATTGGGTTTCCAACACACAATTACCCACAAAATTACCAACAACCACTTCAATCCCCTCCATTCATTGAGCCTCCAAACCCCAATGCCTCTATTGAGCATTTCTTATTGAATATGGAGACTAGGGCCCTTCAAAGGAAAGCTCAACTGGACCAATAACAATTCAAACTCCTCAAATTCGGTATCACAAATGTTCAAAGTGGCGAAAAGTCATTTGAATCCTATATGACCAACCAAAGCAAGAATGCTCAAAGAAAGCAATAACCTTCTACAAACCAAGGCTCCAATCCCTCAAGTGGACAAACATCCCATCAACAAGTCCATGCGGTAACCATGAGTTGTGAGCAAGAGTGGGACGACCCAAGGGGGGATAAGGGTGCTATGAGAGGAAGAATGAGTGAAAGCATTGGGGATGATGAGAATTTTGTGCTACAGGAGATTGTGGTTGAGAATGTCAAGCAAAATCCGAGTAGTTTCTCCAGACCGTGTGTGCACGGTGGGTCATGTAAACATCACGAGAGCCTTATGTGACTTGGTTGTTAGCGTTAGTATACCCCCTTACCCATTGCTAGACAAGTTGTCTTAGGTAGTGTGGTTTCCACTTCCATGAAATTGCAACTAACTGATCGCTCGGTCTGACGTCCCAAAGGCATCCTTGAAGATATTCTCGTTAAGATTGAGGATTTCTACATATTGACGGACTTTGTGTTGATGGATATCCCAGAGGATAGCCAAATACCCATCATCCTAGAGAGACCAATCATGGCATCTGATAGGGTTTTGATCTATGTGAAGAAGGGGAAGCTCTCGTTCAATAGGAGAGGAAAAGTTGTCGAGCTCTCCTTGACGGAACCACCTCGAAACCAATGTTTGAAATAATATGCTCGGTGATTATTCTCGATAACTAATTTGAAGAAAGTGATACTCTAGATGAGAATGTTCTTGATCTGAGGAAAACAATAAGCTAGATGAAGATTTATTCTTTGATGCAAAAGTTGAGGAATTCTCACTTCATGAAAAAAAAAAAGTCTTTAATGACAAAGAAGTTTGTGAGGTTGAGCCCACTCCTCTAATATCTTGTGTTGGGTTTAGCAAGTACTGATTGTGCAGAAGGCGTAAAAAATACTCTTATTAGTTTACATGTAATATTCGAAGAATTCTTTATGTTTGGATGTGTGGTTGTGTATAGGGGTTTAGCTATGATAATCGAGTTATCAAGCAGCTAAGGGGTCTCATAGAGCTCCTATATAGCTTCCTTAGAAAACGTTATCACCGATCTCGATAATATTTTCTCGAAAATAGTCTCCTGCTTTAGCTTCACTATTTTCAATTTGAGTAGTCTCCATATAGTATAGTTCTATGCTGCTAGAGTAGAGTGCTAGGGTCATGATTCATATTTTTATCTGCATTGTGGTATCATTGAGCACGTCATTCATCCCTGTAAGCTGATGGCCAAGCCACTTCTCAATACTCTTGCGAATAATACTACTATAAATGCTTCGAACTTTCAGATGCTTAACATTCTCAACATCAGTCCCACACAGACAACAAACAACATCAGTACATTCGTTGTTAATAATTGTTAATATTATGCTACAATTAATTTTTTTATATTGTTGTGCTTACTGGACTGCTGCTTACTTAGTTGCTTATTGGACTGCTGCTGGAATGTGTTGGATTATGTTGCTGCACTTAATTTGATACTTCATATTTTGTTTGTTTTAATTTATTTGGATTCCATTGTGTATTATTTATTCACTCATTCATGTTTATACTAATTGTGATTTTTAATCTGAAAATGGCAAGTATGGAAGACTTGGTGTTGGGGCAACCAAAGATCGTTGTTGATGATGGTTGAAGTACGTGCGTGCGAAAATTGTTTGCCCGATGTGGTTTTTAGACATGTTTAGAAACTTTACGTTTAGTTTATACGAATTTTAGACATGTTTTAAAATTTGTAATAACGACTTGTAATTTAATAAATTATGCGACCGGGACTTGTAATTTATGTTATCGGGAATTGTAATTTGATTAAAGACTTGTAATTTATGGCTTATGTCATCGAAGACCCGTTTTAAAGTGGATTGCAAAATATGAAATCGACCTTTAGTTTTAGTTTGCAATAACCCAATGGCCAATAGCCCAATACCACTACAAAAGTGCAAATCGCAAAATATGGATCAAATTCGATTCTTGAAATCTGGAATTCCGAATTTTCAGATTCCAGATTTTCGGATATCCGAAATATTCGGATCGGATGTGAATCATAAAAAATGAGAATTTCAAATTCGGATATCTGGTCCGGATTCCAAAATGGATCGGATATCCGGTTTTGCTTAGCCCTAATAAAAAGTAACGACACTGGTTGTAGATGGATGTGGTCTCATAGTTATATACCAAAGACAACAATTGTAGATAAGCGTGGTCTCATAGTTATATACCAAAGACACCGGACATAATTGATAACAAGTATAAGTTAAACAAACCAGTTATTAATAAAAAAACAGGTTTCTTTAATGGTCAGACAAGACACCAGTTTCAAGAACTGGTTTCTTAATTACCAAGGACACCTATGAGCTAACCATGTGTCGCCAACCGGTATCCAAGGCCTTTTATAACAGGTTTCTTTGCCATATTTTGTAGTTGTGTTAGTTGTAAAATCATTTTTTTCGAGATTGTGTACAGGGGCCTCCAGCTGGCTGGCCGGCCGCCGGTCACCAACCGGCTAGGAAACCCATGTACACATTCTGTTTTTGATGACTTTACTTTCCAGATGCATGTTTTTGAAGAAAAAGGCCTCCCGTCGGTCAACCGGCTGGGGACCCTCATGTGTTTTGAAAAAGAAAAGAAAAAGGAAGAAGGGATCATCAGCCGACTTGCCGGCAGCCGGTACGCCGGCTAGGAACCCATACTATGAAGAAATTCATAGAAAAGTGCCTCCCCCCCCCCCCCTTGTGCCTAAAGATGTGAAATATAGGAGAAGAATGACTCCCAGCCGGCAGGCCGGTCCACTGGGTGGGATCCCCTAGTGTTTTTGCTGAAAATTGAAGGAGAAAATGGAAGATGGGCATTGTGTCGATCTACCGTCCGCCAGTGACCTACCGATTGGGAACCCCAAATCGTGGTTGTGGTCAATTCTGGAAACAAATAATATGAAGAAGGACTCCCAACCGGTCAACCGGCGACCGGTCCTCATACCGGCTGGGAACCCTCTGTCCTTATTTTAAATATGCGTTGAGTTTTGGTCTATACTACAGTATCATGTAACATCTTTGAATATGCGTTGAGTTTTCTATTACCAGTGCTTTTTAATTTGTTTTATTGGTATAATTCGGTCATCACTTTGTTATAGATATGGATAGCTTGAGGTTTGTATTTTCATTAACATTAGTTTTGAGTTATTCATTCACCATTTGTATATTTATCTTTTGTAATTAATTAGCTTTGCTTAAAGACCAGCAAATAGATGGTTTGAAGGAGTTTGATAAGTCATAATTTTATATACTTTTTGCATCTCCCTTTTATTATTGTTAGATCGGTTTTATGCTTAAATTATATCATTTATATGTCGTCTTATCAAAATGTCGTTACTTTTGCCTTCTGGTATTTAAATGCAGAAAAGATGTATTGTATGGAGTTAATAATTGGATACGAACACCGCAGGGTCGACAAGATAAAGTTTGAATAACTTAAGGAAGAAAATAGAAAGGAAGAAACAATAAGGAAATAAACAAAGAAAAGAAGTTATGGAAAAAGAGAAAGCAAGAGATTAATAAAATAAAGGAAGAAAGCGAGAAACAATGCTTCAGAGAGTTAGTTCCTTGATCGAGTAAGTCGTGTCCTCGATCGAGGAGTCCGGTTACTCAATCGAGGGACCCAATCCTCGATCGAGGAACCCATGCCGTATAGCTTTAGGAATTATTCCTTATTCTAGTCATTTTTCTTGTATAAATAGAGGGTTTCGTACCTCATATTTTGTACGCTTTCATATACTTTTCATAACTTAGTATTATATTCTAAATACAATTCTCAAAATAATTTAGTTTTAGTTTGATTTCCGCATTGATTTCCGGATCTTGTGCCTTTGAATTACGGTAATTATTCAAGCTTTCTTTTACAATTCAAGTTTTATCCTTTATTCGTCTTTTACTTAGTTTAATTATGTCTTCCCATCATATGCTTATTGTTATTATCATTAATATGAGTAGCTAAATCCTTAATCTAGGGAGAACGGGGATCTAGGTCTTAGAAGGGGATAAAATTAATTGTTAATATCGCTAAATCACATGACAATCTTTTGATTTTTGTCTTACTCTAATAAATTAATTTAAGGCCTGAATTGTTAATTAGTCAAGTGTATTAGGATTATCACCGACCTGGTTCAGACTAATAAAGGCTACGATAGTCAAATAGTAATAGATTAATCATAGTAATCACATGTTAATCTAGGCTTAAAGGGAATAATTGAATCGATCGATCTTGTCACCTTAGATAGTTTACCTTTTAAATTGCATCCCAGGATAATTGATCTAGTGAACCTAATCCATAAACCTTCTTAATATATTTGAATTCATCTTTATTTTACATCGCTTTTAGTTTCTTAGAATTAATCGGATCAATCTCCAATGAAAATTGTTGCCTTAAGACATTTTAAATACTTGCAAACTAAATTATAACCGTCTGCCCCTAGATTCGGTACATGTCTTACCACTAGCTATTTGTTAGTAGTGATTTACGATTACTTTGATTTAGGGGATACGACTTCACCCTTCTCAACGACCTATATTGTTTCCAAAAACATGGTTTAAATTGAACACCCGTTGGTTGAGAGTGTTTAGTTGAGAAATCTACATCTTCTGCACTTGGCCTCGAAATACTAAGTTTTTTAACTATTTCTTGATTTTTCCTATAAAATGATGTCAAAAACATCTCTTAGGAAGTCCAATAGTATACATTAAAGTTAAGGGGTTCATAAATGCAAAACGCTAATAAACTACTCCATAGAAATTATGGGTAAACTGTGAAAATTGTTCTCTTGTAGAGCTACCAATAGACAAATTTGAAAAACAAAATAAGGATAATTCAAATATTGTTCCATGTTCTGAGTGAGAGCATAAAAGAGGATAAAATCAATGAGACTCTAATGTTGGAATAGATGTCCTCCACAATAGTGCGTGAACATTATAAATCTTATTAATGGAATATAATTTGGGATGATTTCTTTATCGTTAGTTGCTTAACTAAATCGGTAAGGCTCGACTGGCTAGAGTTTGACGTTATTGTCGTTTGACGACGGTAATCAACTGGTCCCTTTAGGTCACATCTATAGGAACGAATCTCAAAAGTAATATAATTATTTGTATATGATACAGTTTAATTAGATCATTAGTAAATATTTTTGAGTTTTAATAGAGAGATCAGATTATGAATTCGAGGCGTTAGAATTATTAATCAGATATACGATAATTTATTAATTAATTTATTGAGACGAATGTTAATAATTCATTGTTAATTATACTAATTGACTAATGTAATTAGTATTAGTACATGTTATATATATGTAAATGGAGTGTTAATGGACAAAATCGATATCGGAACACTTAATCAAAAAAGATGAATAAGTGGGTTATTTACGCATATTTGTAAGACATATATTAAAATAAAAATTGACTTATATGGTTGCGTGTGTGCCGTCTTAAGGTGATTAAAATAGAGCATTTTAGACAAAATGACCATATCTTAAGCATGCTTCACATTTTGTTCTTCCCTATTTTTACAAAAGCAAAAGCACTTTCTTCAGTACAACAAAACCCTTTCTCTCCTCACTAGTGCCGGAAAAATGCTCTTTTAAGATAGAGCATATTCTTGCTCTCATTTTCCACTATTGTGAATGTGTTGTCGTAAGAACATTTTCTCTCAAAATCTTTGAAAATAAGTTAGTAAAAACTACTAATTATTTAGTATTCATGTTCTAATATTTACTAAGGGGTTAATAATATTAGTTTCCTACTTATGAGGGTAATATTAATAATATCTAGTTAATATTATTAATATTAGTTAGTGACTTGTTTTTTGGTGCAATTTAAAGGAGATGTTCTAGTTTGAATATTTGGAGGTTTTGGAGGATCATCCTTTAGTAAAAGCTCAAGAACAATAAGAAGTTCTTATTCTGCCTATTTGACATTTTCAGCCAATGTAAGGAATTTGATTCTCCGTCTTGCAGGATGCATTGTTTATGATCCTGGTGGATTTGTCATTGATAGATGCTCGGTTCGCTTTCTGGCTGAGTCGGCTATCCAGGCAGAAATATGGGCTATTAGACACGTGTTGTAGTGGGCTATTGCAAAAGGGATCAGGCACCTAGGCGTTTCATCGGACTGCATGCAGAGCTTATTTCAAATCCTTGGATTACAAAGAAGCTTTCATTCTGTTATGGGGTTGATCAAGGATATTGACGCTTCCGCTTTGTCCTTTCATTGTTTAAGTTTTAGTTTTATTCCGAGACATTTGAACCAAGTTGCTCACAATCTGGCTAAAAATGCCTTTTCGGATGTTTAGTTGCTTACTCTCACTGTTGTAAAAAAAAAAAAGATTCTTCGTCTTTATTTTCTAATGTACGTCACTAGATCCATATTACTAAGTTGAATTGTAATTTAGTATTATAATTAGAGGAGTTTAATTAGATGTCATGAATCTAACATCTAGTTAATATAGAAATGTAGCAGTATATCAATGTAGCAATGAGCATTGAGCAACGATTAACGACGTAACACAAAATATTAAATGTGCAACGATGTGCTACACTACAAAGTCCGATGAGAGTAATGTCATAAAACTTCATTTCTTTCCTTAAAGTATCATTATCGTTGACATATGTATAGCAAAATATGATTATAAAATTTGAGCGTAGTTTAAACAACAGAAATAATTTAACATACTTGTAAAATAAGGATTTGACACAAAGCTCGGCAAAATCAACATTTAATTCAGCTTGTTTCTAAGGTGAGGTTATATCAAGCATCCATGTGGCTGGATTACACCCTTCTTTTAATTTAGGAACACTAGGGATGATCTGCAATATCAACCATAAGTGCAATGTCTTGTCAATTTTTGTTCAAAGTATATTTTTCAATGAAGCAATCAACATATTAACAATTCTATAACAAGCACATACAATAAAGTTGTCACGTAGATGTGTAATATGACAACACAAAGGTATTTGTCTACCTTGAAGCTAAACACCGTATAATCTTATTTCGCTTATCGGACTCGTTCAATCTATACAATATGGTTACGAGTTAGGACTATGCCTATTAATATTAATATTTGTTCGTTTCAATTGACAAGATATATGAAAGAGGATATAAAAGCATACACAAAGGTGAGGTGTCCCATGTTTTATCTTTCTTTCTCTTATTTGTCCACCTCATTTTTCACTATCTTTTCCATTTAGCATTCTCAATTTATATCCACATCTCTACAACAATAAAGCTCACAACAATATTAATTCGTAATTGCTCTTTCATATACGCGTTTTACTCTTTTATAAACTTTTTGTTATAATTTTTCCAACACCTGCCCTTCACCAAAAAAAAAAACTCAACTTTCCCATCTCTCTAAAAAATTAATCATTTTTTTAGCAAATTCAACAATTATGCATCCGAATCAAATATTGATTGATTAATAATTCCATTTAAATCTGTAAACAACAATTTATTGTATCAATTTATAACAACACACATAATGTTATGGATATTTTTTAGAAATTAGGGTTTTATTTGAAAAGGGGTGGCAGCGAAGGGGAGGGCTGGTGGCGTAGATGGAGAGGGAGGGGCGGTGAGCGAAGTTCAAGCAGCAGCGAAGGTCGAGCAGCGGTGACAGAGAAGGGGGCGGCCCTGTTTGAGTGAGCCAAGGGGCGGTTCTAGTCTTAGGTGAGCAGGGTGTGTGAAGGAGCCAAGGGAGAATGTCAGGTGGTAGGCGGCGGTTAGGCGATGGGGTGGGGGAGGGGTTGTGCAGGAGGCGGATATGACTGGGCAGAGAAAGAAGGGGTGGGTTTGGGAAGCAGTGGAGCGGAGGAGGGGTGAGGCATTGGTGGTAATGCGGTGGAGGACAGGTGGTGGTGATGCGGTGTTTGTGAGGTAGGGCGAGGAAGTTGAAAGAGAGATTAGAAACTTGAAAATATGGTGTAAAAAAGAGAGGGCTAAAGTGGTCAATTTTGTTTATAAAAGAGTAAAACATGTATATGAAAGAGCAACACCCTATTAATTTACACCTAAAATTTGGGAACTTTCCCAAAAGTATACAAATTACTCTTACTTTTTGGGGGATCGGACTTCCCCTAAAAACAGTGAAACCTTATAATTGTGGATAGGTATGTGCAATGGCGAGGTTCCCCAATTGATGAGAGAAAGAGAATAGTTAGAGAGGTAAGTGTTTCACCTTTACGGATGCGCTAAATGAAGAGTAGTAATTCATTTGTATGCAAATTCCCTCGTAAGTTAGTTGTCATCCCCTCTTCATTAGTAAGAGCTGCAATATTATACAGTATATATATAGCAGTAGCTTAGGGAGTTGATCTCATATATTTATATTTATAGGCCCCAAACATTTACATCTCTTTAGTTTTGTAATATGTTACTCTAAAAAAGTTTGTAATATGGTAAAGTAGAAAAATTATTGACTAAATTGTAAACATTTCCTATATTGTGAAGTGACAATTAACATTGGATGCAATCTTCAAATATAACTTTTATTATGTGTAATTTGAAAATAATTGCACCGCCTTGCCATTTCAATGTACAAGACTGACTGCATAATCCGACACCTTTACCATCATAGATGAGAACATTAAAACTTTTGAAGCATGTATGTAATGTAATTAAAAAGTAAATATTAATTGTATGAACTATAGTTTTTGGTTGAAGTACCGCTTTACTTTTCCCATTTTTTATCCCAACAATTTCAAACCCCAAAGCAAGATTTTGAAAGATTTTCTCTTTTTATACCTAATCTCGATCTTACCTATCAAGAAACTTTATTCGGTGGTCTCCGCCTCCTCATGGTTATGTGCTACTTAATACTGACGATGCTTCTAAAGGAAATTAAGGTCCAGTTAAATGTGGTGGTAGTTTTAAAGATGAAACAAGTAACTTTATTTCGGCCTACTACTTCTGTTGTTAAGTGTGTAGCTCTATGCGGGCTGAAATTTTAGCTCTCCCTGCGGAATTGGAAAGAGCTAAGGAACTTCGATTAGATAAGCTTAATGTCAATATGGACAATACTCATATGCTCAACTATCAACTTACTAGCAATAATATACGTACATTGGTTAGTCGTTGTAAGGAGCTAGTCAAAAACGGATCATGGGTAATCAAGATAGAAAACATTGTTATAAAGGGGCTAAACGAGCAAGTGATTGACTCACAAATCAAGGTGTTAATTCGTCGATAGATACTAGCAATTTAGATGCACCTCATCCGAATCTTCGAACCATCTTATGGGAAGGAAGGAGTTGTCTCCCCTTATATTTTAGCAACTTAGGGGGTGTTTGGTTGGCTACTTTGGAATGGAATGGAATGGAATGGATTGAGTTGATTCAAGTGTTTGGTTGGGTGATTTTGGAATGGAGTTAGATACCTAATGGATTCTAACTCCACCCCAACCCCCTGGAATCCCATACCCACCTCTCCCCCTTGGATTCTAACTCCATTCATTCATGTTTATTATTAGAATGAACCAAACAAGTTTTGAAGGGAATGGAATTAGAACCTCATACCATTGTGGTTTCTCATTCCATTCCATTCCATTCCATTCCTACGCAATGAACCAAAAAATTGGGCTTAAGCCCTCTATTATACCAAAAAGTAAAAATTTAAAAATAAGATTATATAAGTAAAAATAAATAACCCAATTAACTTGATTTTTGGATGTGGATGGTCTAAGTAATAACTCCCTTTTTTTACATCTTCATTCATTCAATAAAAAACTTGCTTTAATAAATAAAGCTTAAAAATCTATTTTAATGGCGGAATTCCTTCTCTCACATCACTCCCTCACTCTCTACTAACACTCTCACACTCACTCACTCTCCATTCTCCATCCTCTTTTCCACGAATGCTCCTCCCACAAATCAATCAATTCAATCAATCATATTGTTCTTCGCTTTGTTGTTGCATATGATTTTAAGAAATTTAATTGAATAATTTAACAGACGAATTCGATAATTGATAGGAATGAAAGGCGGTGTATCGTCGTACCAGATTTCGACGAAACGACGATGGAAAGGCTTCGTCATTGCCGTCTTAGGACTCGTTATTCTTTCTATGCTTGTTCCTCTTGTCTTTCTCCTTGGTTTCCACAATGGCTTCCATTCTTCCGGTAATTATTCGCTTTTTTAAATTAAGATCTGCATTATTTTTTACTGATCTCAGATTTACTGTGTATAATATTTGATTTATCTGTATTTACCGCGGAATTTGGTGATTTGTGTAAGTTTTGGATCCAATTGTTTCGCCATTGCTCGTACCTTTTCGCAATGCTGAATGATTTGGCGGTTTTGGTGTGTTTGTTTTCTGAATCTGTAATTGTTATTGTAGGTTTTCCTTCGGAGCAAAGTTCCATGTCGGTAAGTGCTTTATCTGGCAATACTTGAGGTTTTCTTAATGCTAGGCGTGAAGAATTAGTTGAATGTAGATATTATGGTTGTTATGTTATTAGTATTCGAAGTTAGTTAGTCTTAGATGAGACGGTGTAAGTCATTTAATTGTTGATAAATTGATGTTTAATTGATAGCGAGGAGTAAATGAACATGACTTCGTCTCTCAGGATATATTTTGTCAGACTGTGTCTTTTGAGAGTTTGCGTTGTATTTGAGCTGATGTCACAGATTTCCTCCCTTGTCAAATAGAATAACGCTCTTGGAGATCACACTTCCCACAATTATAGCCTCATCAATGATCAGGTGTGTGTCTTTCGTAATGTTTGTTGTGCTCTATGGGTGTTCCTTTTGTTTAATGTAGTTCCGGTCTAATGGATTATGGTTAAACGTTACCCATTGTCTAAAAAGCTCCGGTCATGGTAGGGTATGAGTAAGAGGGTATACACACGGTTCTACTGAAGAGATATTTCTAGGATGACTCGTGACTAAAACAAATAGTTCACGAGCCAGTTGACGTATTTCCATTATATTTTAATGAGGTTTTCCCTCCATTGAAAACTGATAATGATTTCTGTAATTGTCACATTTTGCTTATGCTTCCCTAATGTTTAGCTTGATGTGGGAGAAAGCCGTACTTGATGGGATTGCTACATTAAATGGAACATAGTTTCTAGAGGATGATCTGGGTATTTGAGTGATATATAATTTTCATTACTATTCCGGCATGCCCTATATAAGAGTATCTGAGGGATTAATCTTTCCAGTTCTTCATACCTCTTTTTGCAAATGCTACCTGAAATAGTTACTACTCTTCTCCTGCCTTGTTAGTTGTTACTGACTTTGTTTGTGGACTTGAGCTCTGTAAATTAATGGCACGCCACTGTAGTATTGAAGCTTATTGAAATATAAAACATGCATATTCCTGGTGGTTAGTTTCTGCTTGAAGAGGGATGAGTTAGGAACCATCTTCTCATGAATTGGAGACAGCTTGGTGGTTATGAAGAAGGGTATTGCAGTAGGATGCTTGTTTTATGTAGGACTGTCGTGTGTCTGAAGTTCGAACATGAAAAAGTGCAATTTTTTTGGTGCATTATGTTTGAAGAAGGGGATGAGCTAGGAAACATGTTCTGTTGCATTGGAGATGGCTTGGTCTTTCTGAAGTAGGGTACGGTAGTTTGATTTATGGGTTATTCCAGACGTTTGCATCTGCAACTTTGATATGTAACATTGATTCATTGCTGAAAAAGCTAGAAATTGTCTCTGATGATCCATGTGTGTAATGACTATTTGGGAGCAAGAACTTTGTATTGGTACAACACTTGGTTTGGAGATCTCCCTTGAAAAATACAATTTCCTAAACCTTTAAAATTGCTTATTCATGGAAGCCACTCTGAGGTAAGTTATTTTGTGGGAAGGCATTATCACCACCGAGTTTCTTGGTTCTCACAAACTTTTAGATAACTTTGCAATTTTCTAGAAAATCCCCTACCTCATTACATCCTAACCAATGATATTCGGAAACGCAGTGCTCATCTTAGAGCTTGTTATTTTACTATGGGAAAAGTGCTATAGAGAAACTTCATAGAGATCTGCTCAACAAAAGAAGTTTCAGTGTACCTATTCAGTGATTTCTGTGTCGTATTTATCATCGTCTCTTTTTGGGATGAGTTAAATTCATTTTTATATGCATATAAGTGCTCTATCAACTTGGAAATGAAGGATGAAGATGGGTTGACACGCTCAAATTTGAGAGATAATTTTACTTTTGATTTGTGGTCCAGTAACATAGAATGGAATCACCGTATATTTGATGATATTGCTTCTACATGTCGAGAAATCAGAATTTACTTTCTAAAGAAGTTGCGTAGTTGGAGTCAGGTTCTCCACCTGGATAAGAGTTTGAGTTTTTTTTCGTTATTGCAGATAAGATTGTTCATGATTATTTGGAAGGGGTGATGGGGGAGGGGATTTGATGAACAAATACGTTAATATGTTTTTTTGTGGCTGGTGAACGTTTTTGCCTTTGTGAGGGATCTTGATATTTTGTCTACTATAGTTTGTTTGTTGTATTCTCTTTCACAGTTCTAATTGTTTATTACTTGTTGCATAGCTAATGTTTTAAATATGCCTACTTCTCTGAAATTAATAATGTGTTGTTTAATTGTCTGGTGCAGCATAATCAGTCAGGACATATTGAAGAAATTATAGACAGATTAGTTCCTTCAAAGGTTTATTACCTTATACTCTGATAGTTTATTTCATCTTCTGCCACTGACAACTTAGGATAGTATTATTTTCTTGGTATTGGTGTCAATTTCAACTCGCCTGGTCGTTTATGTAACTCACCTTCACCGTGTTAGCAAATGGAATGGACGGTCCTATTTTTCATAGCATGGTATTCCAGATCACAGCACACTTATAAAGGTTTCAAAGTTTCCTATGACCACATTGGAAGCGGTATCGGCCACATCTGTGGTGCTATGACCGAAATTAAACCGCAACAACCAATTTTGCTGTCAAACTTTGAATTGAGACTTAATACCATGCTCCTTGGCACTCTTATCATATACATGCTTTTGTTAGCTAGAACTTAGAAGTGCTCTTTATTCCTCATCTTTCTTATGCTATGCACCCTTTTGTGTGAAGTTTTTCAATTCCAAGTCTAAAATGAAGTGTTGAAGTGTCATATCCGAGTGTCGAACATGCGACACGCAACCAAAGTGAAGCGTCAAAATAATGTAGCTTTCTTAAGGGATCGTTCAAGGAATGACTAGTTAGGCCCTGTTCTTTTGGACTTATTTTTGTTTAACTTAACTTATATTTTCTGAATTTTTTTGAACTTAACTTATATTTGCTGAACTTAACTTATTTTTGCTGAACTTTCCTGAACTTATTTTTGCTGAACTTAACTTAACTTATTTTGTCTGAAGTCAACTTATTTTTGCTGAACTTATTTTTTCTGAACTTAAGCTAACTTATATTTGCTGAAGTTAACTTATATTTGCTTAATTTTTATGAACTTAACTTTTCCGAACTTGAATTATACGAGTCTAACTTTTTCGAACTAAATAAATATTAACTCTTCAATATCCATAATATTAGAATTGTAAATAATATAGAAATAAATAAATTGAGCATAAATTGTAAACCAGAAATCAGAATTGGCCAATTTTCTTAAAATTAATTAACTCTTCAAGATCCATAATATGATAAAACAAAAAATGGTCATTCGGAAATTTAAGATCGAAGGCATGGTTGATTTTTGGTTTTCGTGAAAAAATACCCTATAAAATGTAAGTCGACAATTTCTTTTTTCTCCAATCGTAGATAATGACAAGAAATGTGTGAAACAAAAAATTGGCCGATTCCGCGAATTCTGGTGCATGTGGTATGCTGAGTTGAAGTTTGTTAGAACAACAAAAAGGACATGTTGTGCATAAAAATCAAACATGAAGGGTAACATGTGCACAAGCTTAAAATATTGAGTACCATATGCAAAGTGGCAAAGTTTTGGGGTACCACGTGATTTTCCGTTCTTTCAATATCTCCTGTGTGGTTGTCGTCTTATTATGCACATAATTGAAATATTTTTTTTTGTTTTTTTCTTGAAAGAGTCGTAAAATTGAAACTTGGGTATCCTGGAAATGAGTGTTTCTAGCTCCTTACGTGAATATATGAGAGGGAACATACCCATCAATGATGAACTTTTTATGAATGAAGCTTTCTTTGTGTTAGTGTTTGATCTACCATTTTGTCCCTTATGCCAAATTAAGTTGATTCTGTGCAATTTTAGAACTTTTGAGATTTCCAATTTCTGGTGCAACAGGATGTGGTGAATACTTTATTGGTTTGAGTGGAACATGTGTTGTAATTGGTTCCCGAATATCGTCCCGTTTAAACTCTAAAATGACATTTCATTTTGTTATGGTACTTTTTAATCATTGCAGCGCTGAAATGATTGATTGACCATTTGATAATGATGGGCAAGGCTTAGAGGTGGAAAGCCACGGAGTTGCTAAGGATTATGTCTTGTATGTCTCTTATAGGGATGTGTATGTAGAGACAATAATACCATATAACCTTCGTGGCTTAATTCATGGATGATTTTGTTGTCGAGAGGCACGCTTAAGGAGGTAGACAAGCCTTGGTGGCTAGTGAGATGTTGAATATAGGAAGGCATGTTTAAGGGGGTGGTTTTCAAGATGTATTGTACAATGCGTATGACTATGATGTGTGATTTTGGGTTTTTTTGGTAGTCTGATGGAAAATTGGAAATATATTGAATTTAGTTTAAGGCAGAGTAAGCAGTTAAGCACATTGAAAATGTTGCTGTTTTATTCTATCAAAACCCCTAGACTGAGCTGGCTAGAAGACAATTTCTATCTACAAGGGGTTAGGAGACTGTTTTGTCTTTCTTTCCATTTCACTTTGTTTGTTAACACTTTCAATGGTCTCTTTGGTAAGCAGAAGTATCTGGAGCTTCTATGCAATGTTAGGGGCAGTAATTCCTATTTTGAGATTCCATGCTTAGTTGAGAGTTTGAAAGACTCGCTATTTTTTAATTTGGGAATACGATGGCAAAAAGCAAAATGGTTCACTAAACTTCCTCTGCAATATTGTGATGTATGAAAATCTTTATGCAATTTTCTTGATGGGTCATTTAGAAACAACCGTTTTATGTTGAATCAACACACATGTAAGCCTGTAAGGTTGTCTACATCCAATTCACTTCCCTGTCATAATTGGAAGTTTGTAAGGCACAATGGTTTGAGGAATGGGTATGAAAATTATAATTTTTGTAAACAACCACAAGGTAGGGGTTTAGCTCATTTTAAACTGATACTTCACACCTGAAATGCGTGAATCAAAAACACCATTTAAGGCTTATAGTAGTAACATTTTTTTAGAATAACAAATGTATATGTCGTCATATGTGTTGTGGCTACACAATTGTGTAATGAGATTATGGGAATCACCTTATGTGGGCTTAATGTTTGTGGAATACAGTTACACAAGCTCTGGATCACCTGTGGGTAGTCTTAGCTTCTATTTTGTTTGCATGTTTACAAAGAAGAAAATTTATCATTTGACATTTTTACAATTACTTTTTTTTCCGTTGAAACCTTACCTTGGTGCTGACCGTATTCGCAGGACAAATGAGAGTAGAAAAGCTAAGCGTACTTGACCTAGACTAAGGAACCAGTCTAGATGATGGTACATGAAATTGACATGGATTATGGATAGTATCTGCTACAACTTAATACCTACGTTAGGGCTTGACATTCTAGTGACTAAATCAAAGGCTTGTGAAGTTTTAAAGAATGCTCCTATATTTTTGATTCTTTACTGTGGACAAATGCTAAGTTTTTTAGTGTCGTGTTGAATTGTGACTGTGAGAGAAAGCTAGACGAACAGGCATTGTTGTTGAACCATGTTTTTTGTATACTATCATCTTGTCACATTGCCAAGCAAAATTCGTTGGAGCCTTTGCCTAATAGAGTGATACTTGCAGTTGCTCAGTTGCACATTTGATAGATAAGGAGTGAGATATTTGTGTTGAATCAAACTGACCTTAATCTTATCTGGATTGACACTTGTTTTTGGATTTTTGGTGCATACAGCTGTTGGTATTAGGGCTAGATCTGACAAGAAAATTTCTCTTTGCTTGATTCAACCACCTTCTAGGTGTTTGAGATTCTGTCATTTTTTTGACAAATAATAAAAGTTGCCCTGACCTATTCATGTTTTCTTAGTCTGTGGCATTTACTTTGAAAGTGCTTTATTAAAATGTTTGTTATAAAGTTCTCTACTTTCTGTATCAAACATAATCTCTTTGCCTAATTTTTGAGTCAGGAACGTGTTAATATTCCTATTAAAGAAGCGCCTGTTCGGGTTGGACTCAATGAAAGTACCAGTACAAGTCATTTGCAAGTTGATCAACGACAAGGGAATCTTGGTATATGAATTTATTACGCTAGTAACAACACCTTGACCTCTTTATGTCTTTAACATAGGGATTATATATTTAAATTTGATTTGTTACAGCTAAACCTGCTGAGGATCATGTCCATAAACCATCTCCAGCAAGTCACGTAACTTCCGTAAGGATAAGTTTCCTAATAATTCTGGCAAGTTTCAGTGTTTGTTATAATACCTGTTTAAATTTCGTCTGTATTTTGAATGGTGCAGAAAGTGAATGTCAGCATTCCTGTTGAAGTTATTCATCCGCCCAAAACTGCTGATGAGAGTGAAACATTATGTGAAGTGAGATTTGGAAGCTATTGCCTTTGGCGCCGTGAAAACAAGGAAGTCATGATAGATTCAATTGTGAAAAAGATGAAGGACCGGTTGTTTGTAGCTCGAGCATATTTTCCTAGCATTGCAAAACTTCCTGCGCATGAGAAACTATCTAGGGAAATGAAGCAAAATATACAAGATTTTGAACGTATTTTGAGTGAAACAACTACAGATGCTGATCTTCCATCTCAGTGAGTCACCCAATTTCATAACTATCCCCTCCATATTATTTGATATCAGAAAAAGGTTCATTAAAGTGTGAGGGAGTTTGAGGACAAAATGTTTGCCTACTAGTAATTTACAAGTGCTCCACTTCAGTTACAAGTAGGTAAATAGATCCTTTCCAATCACCTGTCATTTATCACAAGAGAAGCTAAAGAGCAACTGGTCCTTAAACTCCGGCCACAGGACGGAAGCCTCCTGAAAGACATGGGATTTATGTCTATAATGATGCCACTAAAATGAAGCCGGCACTTCACAATTCCAAACCAAGTTTTGCTTAATGCCTATTGCTATAATCAAAACCCAAAATGTTGTTTTGGTGGAAATCAAATCTAAGAGCTCAAACTATCCGACATATGCCAAAACTCAAGCATGGAAATTGAGAGTGAAAGAAAGTGGAGTCATCCTAATTTGTAGACTTCACTTCAGAAATTTTAATTTCCAGACACCATTCTTAAGTCAGAACAACCCATATAGAAAAGAAACTCATCCTAATTTATTTACTCTTTCTCATCAAATTGTTTCTCACTCGCATGTTTTGTAACTTAGTTCCAGTTTCTTGTGACAGGCACGGTGTGTCTGAGTTTTGATTTCATATATTCTGTGAAACATTCATGTTTTAGACTGTAAAAGATGTCCAAGGGTTGTTTGGTGGGACTAGTGCTGTGTCCAGCACATGAGACACAGGGTATGTAGTAAGTCTAACAAAGATGATGTTGAATAGGGATGTAGATTCAACACTTAGAGTTCCACGAAATCAGTTAGTCTCTCTTGTGACAATCAGAAGTTAAGACGGAAGAAAAATGACCATTTTATGATAATATGTGACCATTTTCTAATAAAAAGTGAGCAACTGTTTGCCATTAGTTTATTATTGCAAATTGAGCATTTAGCAGTCACTTTTTATTAGAAAATGGTCACTTTTTATCATAAATTAGTCACATTTATCTCGTTGGAACCTGCGACCTTCAGCAAATTGAGAATTTGCGCCAAGCAATATTTTTTTTAGCATCTTCGCTAAACATGGCGAAGGACTCCAATAAATAGGGATGTGAGATTCAATGCTTGGAGTTCTAATAAACCCCGAACTATGCAGCCTTGTGTGTCATACCGCCATACCGGAGCCTATTGGGTCTGACGTAAGGATTCTTTTGGGGATAGTTGTGTTGGAGTAAAAAAGATACTAGACAATGTTGTCAGTAATAACAAGCAAAAAGAAAGATAAAGCATTGAAAGAGAGTAGAAAAGAATACCGACTTAGAAGAAAGAAATAGGAGAAAATGAGATGAAATAGAAAGTTTGTAAGACTGTGAGCAGATAGCTATGTTTATCTAACTAGTTACACTCCCCTTGTTTTCTTAGGCTTGTCAGAGTTTTAACTTTCTTCTCGAATTGTAAACTTGGTCTTTTAGAAAACTCCTCAGCTACCATCCTTAAGGGTAGAGTTGTTGGCACGCAACTTGTAGCTCTTGACCTTTGAGCCTGAAAAAGGTGCTTTAGAACTAAATCGGCCCAACTTACCTGACTCTTGTTGTCACAAACCGACCCATAACAGAACAAGCAGACCTGTAATTGGTCTGATGCTGAATTGGTCACACCCAAATTAGCCCTTACCCCCAAATGACTCACACCTGAACCCGAAATGACTTGACCTGACCTTCATGCAAATTGTAAACATACCCATAATGATCTGGGTCTGAGCCGGCCTTCCCGTACGCGACGCGAAAGACCCTATGCCACAGTATACGATTTGCTTTTTATTTACCTTATAATTGTTTCATTCAATTATTTTGGGACGAGGGCACCAGCATAGAGTGAATAATTGCGGTGTTTCCGTGAAATTACTTAGCATGTTGCCACATTTTTTCAACGATGAAATATTGAAATATATCTGTAGGGTTAAGTTTAGTATAACTGATCTGAAACTAGCTGGATTTATGACAATTTTACACACAAGTTGATCAGTTTCTCTTTTGCCTTTAAAGCACTTAAATAGCATGTTCGCTCATATATCTTTACTATATCACTGATATAATCAATCCGTTTTATGTTATCATTATCAGCACTGGAGATAAGCTGCGGAAAATGGAAGCTGTGATAGCTAGAGCCAAGTCAATTCATTTGGATTACAACAATGTGGAGAAGAAATTTAGGCAACTTGTTGATCTTACTGAGGATGAAGCTAATTTTCACACAAAACAAAGTGCCTTTCTCTATCAGCTTGCAGTTCAGACGATGCCCAAATCTCTACATTGTTTATCTATGAGATTAACTGTTGAATATTTTAATAAAGCCTCTTTGGATTATGAGGCATCTACGATAGAGAAATTCACCGATCCCGAATTGTACCATTTTGTCGTCTTCTCCAGCAAGATACTTGCTTCATCTGTTCTTATTAACTCCACTGTTGCAAATGCTAAAGTATGTTTCCAATTCTGAAGTATATTGTTTTCGTTGTAGATAATTTTCTTTATTTCTTTGGCCTTCAGATATCTAAAATGAAATTCTCTCTGTTTTTTTCTCAGGAAAGTAGGAAACTGGTTTTTCACATACTGACAGACAGAGAGAATTATTATTCAATGAAGCTGTGGTTCTTTCAGAACAGGTTCAAGGAATCTGCTGTTCAGGTGCTGAATGTTGAAGATTATATTCCCGCATCCTATAATAAGATGGCAGGCTTATCACTACCGGAAGAATTTCGTGTTACCTTTCAAATTGCTCAGAAACTTAAAATGCAGTATAAAACCGAATATGTTTCTGTATTTTCGCATTCACACTATCTTCTGCCAGAAATCTTTAAGAAGTTGGACAAAGTTGTTGTCCTAGATGATGATATGCTTGTCCAGCAAGACTTGTCATCTTTATGGAATATCAGAATGGACAGAAAGGTCAATGGTGCTGTTGAGATGTGTGCGGTACGATTGGGTCAATTGAGTAATTACCTCGGTAAAAATAATTTCAACAGCAAATCTTGTGCCTGGATGTCTGGATTGAATGTGATTGATTTAGCAAGATGGAGGGAGCTTCATCTTACTGAAACATTTCAAAAGTTGGTTCATGAGGTGAGTGGCATTGTATTCTATTTATTTTCCTGTTCAGAGAGATGTTAGCTCAGACGTCGACTCACTGCGGTGTCAAACATGAGTACATGTCTAAGTGTCAGACTTGACTGAATTGTTTAGAAATGGCGACCTATCTTAAACTGAGGATATTGGATTCGTGTATCAGTCTTCAGAACAAAAAATAGTTACGATAATAAATTCAAAATAGAAAATTTGCTAATTTTCACTTTGATACCCTAAAGTTTGAGCTGGTTCCCCATTAGTTTTGACAATGGCCTGAGATTTTCGTGACCGTGTATAACGTCCTCAATTTTGATACTAATCAGTGATGTTTTTCAACATTATAAAGTGCGGAAGCAAAAATATTTAAGTGAAATTTCACGTAATTTTGGATATGAGAAATTTTGTTCTGCTTAAAAATATTTGTTATTTTAGGACATTTTTGTTGATTTTATCCTTTAGATCATCGAAGTAGAACATAATTTAAATGTGAGGATCACCAAAGTGATGGTGAAACCTCGAGACACTAATGCAAAATTAGCCCAAACCTCAGAGAAACAAAGTTTTAATCCCTTCAACTATTTAGAGCTTAGAGAGATTTTTGAGGAATTAGACTTAATATCACACTAAATCCTTTATATATAGTCGCCTCTACTTTCATTATGAGAGCCACCCTTTTTAACTCTTCTAGGAGAAATGTTCAGAGTGGTAAGTCGGGAATGCTCTACACACGTGTTGTTGGGTGTCTGTTGGGACATGGATACAGCCAAATAAAGAGTTGGAAGTAACATAATTAAGCACAAAGCTTATTCGAGTGGATTACGTTTTCCTTTTTACCCTCTCTTCAACAAGTTGTCTTCTCATCTGGCCATTTTTTTGTGTACAGCTTGAAGCGGAAGGCACAAAATATGAAGCTGCTGCATCAAGGGCTAGCTTGTTGACATTTCAGGACCAAGTGCATCCTCTTGATGATTCTTGGGTTCTCTCAGGTTTGGGTCATGATTATGAGCTTAGCGTTCAAGCAATTAAGAAGGCTAAAACTTTGCATTACAATGGGAACATGAAACCTTGGCTTGAGCTAGGAATCCCTAAATACAAAAGCTTATGGCTTAGATATTTGAACCGAGACGACCTGTATTTAAGTGCGTGCAATGTCAATCCGTAGAGAGGGAGGTAATTCAGCTTGCTGGGCATTAGTCACAACCTTGGCTGCTGATTTTGTGAAAATCTTCATTTCTAAGATTTTGCCGGTGCAGCTTGAAATGCTGGGTGGGGTAAAATATGGTATTTCTAGATTCATAGTTGAAACACATCAACACTCGACATATTCTTTGAAGATTAGAAGAGCTTGTCAACAACAATTGCTGCGGCATATTATAACAGGGATACTGAAAACGACAGAGAAATAAGTAAAGACATGTTCGTCGGCACAAGCTGAGAAGGCAGATCCCGTTTGCTGGTCTTAACCGATATGTTCTGTTGTGTGTTATAGAGTGTTGTGTAAATGATAGAGGATTAAATATGAAACCTGTATTCATTTCAACTTGCATTTTCCTTTTGGTAGTCATCTGAATATTATTAGTTATCAATTTTTTGGCGAGAGAAATAAAAGAAATCTCTCTATCCAGTGTATTCAGTGTTGTAACAGCCGTGACTCGACTCTACTATAAATGAGTAATATTGTTAATCCTGTTGGTGACATCATGGCAGCTGTTTAACTACTGGTTTCTCTACGAGACAGGCCTGGATAAAAACCGCATATCCTAGTACATCAATTACAGGTCCTAAATGCTGGCCATGGAGAACAAATTCTATTCTATTCACTCCCTGTGCTAACTGGGGTTATGCGGGAATCAAATTGTAAGCTGGATAACACGGATACTTCTTGTAATGACCTGTACCGTGTTCGACACCGACACTCTACGGACACACGTCGAAACGTGTCGAACACCTACACAGCCGTGTCTAACTTTCTACATTTATTTCGGCATGTGGCCGACGCGTGTCCATGGTATTTGAGCCGTGTCCATCGGGACCATCGCGAGTCTACAGTATTTGGTTATCATTTGCGGTGAATGAAGTTCTTCAGACGAGAAATGCGTTATCGAAAGAGATTAATTAGAATATTGGTTCGGATGAGAAATGAAAATGAGTTATTATTAAGAGCAAGTTTTACCTTCACTTATTTAAAATTAATATCAAATACTTTCACAAAAATAAAATCAAAAATTTATAACTATAAAATGTATATTTTATTAAATTTAAATAAGTATCCCGGGTCCTAAATTTCATAGCATGTTGTGTCCCGTGTCCGTGTTCGTTTTGGTGCTACCTAGATTGTAAACTCTTTAGGCAAATTTCTTCCCATTCCTGAAATGAGAACTTCTGAGCCTCTATTGCAAATTGATGTTAGCCAACAGATTTTGATGGACCACACGACTATACCCTCTTCTTGGCGTTCTTTCCACGTTCTTAAATACTCCCTCCTATCCATAAATATTTTCCCATTGTTAACAAAGTACCAAATTTATGAGATATTAGTTGTTTAATATTTTGGTTGGGTAGGGGTATGTAGATTGGAGAGAGTGTTATATTATTGGGTAATGGGTGGGTGGGTGGGTGGGTAATAAATGGAATTTGGTAAGGGTAGAATGGTAAAAAACAAGTAAAAAAGTTACTAAATATGAACAATGAGACACTTTGCTGAATAGACGAAAATGAACAATGGGACATTATTTGTGGGTAGGAGGGAGTAGTATTTTTCCGCTTTTCTATTTTAGTGTTCAGTATACATAATAAAAATTTGCAAAGTACTTGCTCTTTTTTCACAAGTATTGGTACCCAAGAACACTAGAAAAAGGAGGGAGTAACTAATAGAGGATGATGTCAACGTTGTAGGATCATATCAAGATTTTACTTAGAAAATTGACCAAGCCTAAGCACAGACTTTTAATCGAAACAATGGCATCGACACAACTCGTGACGTGGCCCATCGCATATAAGGTCGTGCCAATTCCGCATGTCAAAATGAGCTATGGACCATGCTTAGGCATAGCCGTTCGCGAGCCCGTTCCCATCTATACTTTTAAGACTCAGAGATATCTGGTTAAAAGTAAAGAGTTATTTGTGAGACAATATCACAAAATGAACAAAAACAAAGAACGATTAACTCATATTATAGCCCCATGAAACTATATTAGACGTAATTCTTATCCTCCTCTAAAAATAGATGATAATATAACTAGAATGAATAAGATGGATGATAAGAGTCAATCATAAAGTAGCAGAACTGTAGAACCACTCTCCATTCTAGTTTCGTACTTTTTCCTTATTAAGTGACTTTGAAATTGTTCAGAGTCAATAATACTGGTTTCCTCATCATAATTACACACAATTTTGTCCTTGCCGGATGAAATAGTATAAGGTTAATATCCTCACAGAATGATTTACGAGTGAAAAACGATCAGCATCTTGTACATTCTTCAAGATAGGAGGGATTGCGTTTCCTATTCTGTATTTAATATACAACAGACAACACAGCACTAAAGAACTACCACTTCCGATATACAGCACAACCAATCAATGAGATCTTAAGATCATCCCCGAGGCTGAGAAACCCATTTCACCCAAATGCTCAGTGAATCATTGCCTGTAATCTCAGTCACTGTTGTGGTGATGGTTCTACGACGGGTGGTATACAATCCACCTTGTAGTTCAAAACCTGCCCATGAGCAACGAACAAGCTTGTAATTCACCAATCAATCATACAGACTAATAGACTGCCATCATGGCATCATCTATGTTACTCAGCCTTGTTTTAGGAGTTAAGTATGGCGAATGTCAAAGTCTTGACCTCGGCTATTATAGAAAGTGTTTTTGGCTTACACTTGAGCATGCAAAAACGAGTCGGAATAACATGAACCAATATGACTTGTAAACATGTAAACATGTAAACATATCCACAGACCACACCACAAAAGGTTAGAAAGACACAAAGAAACAGAAATTCACATAAAGCACTCACAGCGTCGGTCATACCTTTTTAAAAAAAGTTGAATATGAGTTGTCCCAAATTAACTTGTAACTTCCGGACATGACAGTACCGAAATTACCCTGAATTCAACAATTGTTAGAAACAGAAACCAGTCACTACGATAGGTAAACCCACAGAAATTAAGCAGAAAGTCACACACTTGATCAGACTCGCAGCGGCGATAAGGCAAGATGAGCTGCAACAATGAAGAGAGAACACTTTAGTCTGAGGTTACAGACATTGATTTTTATGAGAAAGACTTGTTCAACCACTTACTATATTTTGGCCAGAAGGGTCTGTATATTCCACACTAAATCCTACATCCTGTATACATCAAGATGAAGCTCACTAATAAGCATGAATATCAATATATTTCATAAAAAAGAAAAGAATTAGATGATTATCAGTTTATCACCCCTAATGTCTCAAAGCAGGCTCCTGCCTAGGCAAAATTTGGGAGGAAGGTAGGCAGCCTTATCCTTGAATCCTGACCGACAGGGTCGGAGGGGTTCAAACAAAAAAAATTCTCGGGATTAAAGGCTAGTTCCTATTGAACCCTAACCCAGATGTCATTTACCAACTGCTACTCCGTGATAAAAATAGTGAAACTATCCTAGAGGAAGTGATAAACAACCTTTTCAATCGTTCATAGTCTAACAAAATAATGAATAACGTCATATACCTACGTCAAAAACACATTTGAAAGTGTCCAAAGGAACAAAATAAGTCATCTATTTTATTCACATTAACGAGCACTAGGTAAAAATTTTAATTGTTTTAAGCGGGGAGTGTTCATATTTGAGGAAAGTTCTTGTCTGATTTAGGCCCTACTACGGTATACTCATTTATACATTACATTCTAAAGGCTAAGTCGGGTATGGGTATAACATCTGGTTCAGTTACCTCTGAATCACCAAGTAGTATGTTTGTTATAAAAAATGGTGGAATTTCATGATTTATTGTTACCATATCAAAATTTTCTTTATTACACAATCAGCTTCAAGTATTGCACATCTGCCAATGGGCATATCATAAAATAGATAGATCTTTATGATGCAAACATGTCTTATCACAAAACAAATGAAAATTGCATATAAAAGAAACAAAAAAATTGGTGCGGAATCCTGGATAATCTAACATGCTAACTGGGCCCTGGGGTGGGGAATTGGACAGAGTACCCCCATCATAAACAAAACATTGAGCTCTATATACAAACAATCAATATGACACTTAAGCAGCATATTCGTCCACTGTGAAAAGACTATCCATTAACATATCTTATTCTTGTGTGTTAGATTGACGACTTTGTATGTTTAAAATGCTAAATTACCAAAGAGCTCTAAATAACAGAAGTAATTTGCCACTAGTTCTAATCCAGAATGTCAGGATATAAGCTACTAATTTGACATGCTTATACCCGTTGCTAACTCTTATTAGCCAACGTATACAGAAATAGTCCTAGGTTTTTGATGTTTCTTTGACCACCCTACCAGTGGTCGAACACAAAATTCCAGCATGTGGGGTAATTCTTAGACTCACTATCATGAGTATCTTTTAATTATGGGGTCTTTAAACTAAACTAATATTGAATCAGCAACAATTAGCAACAAAAAAAATGTTATTTCTCAAAAGACATGTAGGATCTCAAGACCCCAATAACCCAAAGATGGCTATGCCACTGCCTTCAATGTATACAATGTGTTCTCGATTAAAAAAATGGAAGTATTGTTTTTATACAAACAAAAGCGCAATAAAACAGGGAATCACAAAAGAGTACTATTAGAAAATATAAGAAGCTCATGAGCCGATCATACCATTTTCATTTTACTTTGTTCCAAAGCAAAGTCCCAGGCAATATAAGAATTTACAGAGTCCACAGACAAAACCACCTAGGAGAACAAAAAACAATAAGATTAGATACGCATATACCGCATGACAACAACGATAGGTGGTTTGTTGTAGCAGGCAATATAGGGTTAGATACACATATATCACCGCTAACCAACTAGAGTCCATACTACATGCACTGATACTGAACACTCGAGAATTTTACAAGGGTATACCGTATACTGCAACATACCTCGTGAGTTTTCCCAGCAGGAATTGTTATCTCTTTGTACTCGTCATTTCTGCCACCGAAACAGACAAGCAAGACTCGGTGTTAAAAAATAGGTAAGATTCAATGTGGAGTGTCAATTATCTGCATATAGTGAGCTATCCCAAAATAAGCAAAGGGAGGAGAAACAAACCTTGATCCTGAGGCGCCTGCTTCATCTGCTGATATGAAGAAAGGGGAATTTGCGAACACCTCCCTAAGACCAGAAGAGGCGTTTAATTAGTTAATAAATCAAAGAAATCATCAATAAAATGTAAACACGAGTTAAAAGAAAAGTTTAGAGAAGATTTACCCAATAAAAACAATGAACCTCTCAAATTCACGGGTATAAAGGTAGGCAGCTTGCTTCAAGATATTTAATTGATCTGCAGTCCTGTTACCAGAACAACCACCAAATGGTAAGTAAGAGAAATAAGTTCTCCCTACACTCCATTTATATTGCCCCGCTTTGACTTTAATGTAAACACAGGTCAAACTTCAACCATTGATTCATCGAAAATGGTAAGTAAGAGAAATAAGTTATCTCTACACTCCATTTATATGTCCCACTTTGACTTTAATGTAAACACAGATCAAACTTCAACCATTGATTCATCGAAAAATATGTAGAGATAAAAAAGATTATGCCAGGTATGATTGGTCAAAACAAATACTTTCATACTATCGTTCTTAAACGTTGTTGTCATTATAGAGAGAAAATGTCAGTCACAGTTACATAAGTTGATGACTAAGGTCAAATGGAAACAATATAAATGGATGAATGTAGTACATTATAACAGTCATGTGGAGGTGGCACAGGAAGATCTGGCAATATGCAAGACCTACTAAATAAAGGGTTTGGGGAAACAAATGGAAGAAAGGAATGAATATCTCACAATTTTTGTTCACCGACACAGGCCCAAAGTAAAAAGAGGAAAACCCGCATGGTAAGTATCATCTTCGTAAGTCTGTATAATGGTGGCCCATAACGCTGCCTTTGCTCTTCCATGGGCCTGTTGAGACAGAACTTTACAACTGAATTCAGGTTGCTTTATGGGACCTTCATATCCAATACTGCCATAAGCCAAAGGCAGTCATAACTCATAAGAAGTTCAAGAAATGGAATAGAAAACTACCACAGCCCACTGAGCAAGGCAATTACAATGAAGGGTTTTACAGTCTTACCTCTTAAGAAAATTCTTGATGAAAAAATAGAAGAATATATAACCAGATAAATACAACTAAAATAAATGCAGTGCCAACAGCCAATCATGAAAACCAGGTATTAGAGATGCCTCAAACACAAGGTACATGATGAAGCCAAGGTAATAACTTTATCCGACATAACATCTAGCTTAAAAAAACTCTTTGAAGACTTTCAATCACGTGTTTCTCATAAACAACCAATGCAACACGAAGGCAGCCAGACTAACTCGGCCACCGCAGCCTCAAACAGCATACAAAAAGGAATTTAGCAAGCTCAATACAAAGGAAATGGTTTCTTTTCACGATCTCCAATAGAACACGTAACAATTTTCAGGAGAATTGCTCCAATATGTAACATTCGCGCATGTCTCCATTATTGGTCAAGAAATCACTACAGAATTACAGATTGCAGGCTTAGAGCATACCCTTCATCATCATTTATCTGTCGAATAAAATCCAGCAGGACCTACAGAAGACAATAAATTATATGAAACGATCCAGTCAAAGTGAAATTTCTGTGAAGCAAAACAAAAGACTTGGTCGACTTAGGCACAACGGCGTTAACAAAAGCCAGACAAACCTCATCACCTTTCTTTAAGTCCATTTTTGATGTGGCTTATTGGATTTAGCTATAACGCCCTTAAAAACCCTATTATTTCCTTGAGCACCACAATCAATCGACACAAACCTAACATATTTCCTCGATAAATTTTCTGTATTTTCAACAACCAGTAGAGCACTAGTGCATGACATTGGCAGTTACATAAGCATTTCTTATAGCTAATTTTTTTCTCATCTCAACAAATATTATAGAAGCCACTGGAAGTTTATATTCACATCTTATACAAAATCCTCATTTTTGCAGATCTCATATCTTCAGTTATTAACTTTCCCCTGACACAAGCCAGTCAGTCAGACAACACACAAGCAGCCTCAGTATGCACATTCCTCTCTTATCGCTTAGACAGTTATACATCATTCAGTAAACACAGTCGCACAATAATGGAGACATGCGCGAATAGCTGAGTCACGCTTCCTCTAGGAAGCACGCCTTATGCAACCATTCAGAACCCTTGGCCAATTTTCTCTAAAATTGGCCCACTAATAAAATTCAAAATGGGGCTTATTAAACCAACCATCCCTATTCTCTCTCCTCCCTCTAGGTCTAAATCTTTGTGGCCAAAGTTAATGGTGCATATTGAGCGAAAAGAAGAGTATAAAGTAATGACATGGAAGTGTAATCCATATAAAAGAAGGCATCACTTGTAGCACCTGGCACCACCTATACATCTTCTCAAAACACAAAAGCTTAATACCATGTCAGAAATATGCTTTTCCTCCAAAATACCCTGCAAAACCAGCCGCATAAATCTACAACCAAAGCCTATTTCATTCACATTCTCTAAGCTCATAATGAACATTACAATTGGTCCGTCTTGAAGCAATTGAGGATAGAACACACTGAATTAGATATGAAAAATAAGTACTTGAGTTTAAGATACAGAATTTAACATACTCAAAACCATTTTTTAAGCAGAATGAAGAGGGAGATTACAGAATCATACCCACCTGTGGTACTCCTACTAGGTGCTTAACAAGAGTCTTATATACACCTGTTGCAGATCCAAGCTGGGCCAACTGTCTCCGCCTGGAAGAGAAAAATTCTCATTCATGAACCTGTATATTTGAAGCATAAGACAGGGGGAGGGGGAGGTTACCTTTCCATTTGCTGCCTCCACAGTAAAGCGTATCGATCACGAATGCTACAACCAGATTTCACCAACGCATCAACTTCAGCCTGCTTACTCCTCTCAGAGCGTTCTTTTTGTTGCCGAATCAAGGTACCACGGAAGTCTTGAGGCATATAGGTCATGACTAAGCATAAAATCAACGAGAGGTGCGTGAAAAGGGGAACACAAACAAGAGAAGTAAGGTATCTCAGAACAAATTTGAGCAGACAAGAAAAAACTTGTGGTCAGTGAATCTGCATGGACATACAAAAACAAGATGATCGTCGGCACGGAAAGAAATTCAGCAAGTAATTTCTTTTGGGGTCCAACAAACATCCTTATATTTCAAGTACATCTACATGCTAGCTATCCAATGGAATAATTAACTACAGTTTCGAACGTTTCAATAGTTCTTAAAATGATCTTCATGCCTTGTGCAAGCGAGATAAATAAATTCCATCAACTGACAAAACCCCATGTTTCCCACTCTATCAAGTACTGAACTTACTATGCAGTCATGAATTTGTGAGAAACATGCTTCACACTCTGTTAACTCACTCAAGTGTCCAAAGGAAAAGAAAAGACCTAACCTGTACTGAACACAAAATCGGCATTTTGAGCTTGGAAATACTGCAGTGCCTTTAAGCTCTTTTCAAATTTATCTTTCAGCTGGTCAAGAGCAGGAGCAAGTTCTGGATCTTCTACTGCTTGTTCCTGAACCTGTATGAACAGAGCACATAACACGCAACAAAAAAATTGTTAATATTTGAATCAATCACATGAATAACAGAATTAACATCCAAATACTACATAAAGTTATACAACTAGATTCAAACTAGTGCAATTATAATATATAGAATATTCACCACTGATTCTTACCTGACAAACGAATGTTATCAATCAGCTCAAGTATTACAACATCAAGTAGATAAAAGCATTCCAATATGTATACAAAAGCCACAAAGTTGAGTGCAGCAACAAAGTTATTGCCAAAATACAGGGAATGAGGATAAGACATCCTTCAAGAGGTGAAACGTGAGGCCTTCCCGAGTGATCCATCAAACATTACACAATACTACATTTCGTAAACATGCTTTTGCAAACAGAAACCACAAAATCGAGTGTTGCATTAACATGGATGCCAGACTGACTCTACCAGATAAACATGTGCATAAAAGTAAAAACAACGAGAATTGAGTGCGGAGTTAAGTTAATACCGTAGCTGGCCACTGTGACCTATCTAGCAAGTAAATTATCTCCTCGAGATTCTCTCGATTCTTCCACATATTCTCATCAAGCTTATGCGGAGGTTCGCAATCTACTTCGTCTACCACAACCTTTTCATCTGTGCAACCACAATTCACCGTTAACGGCTAACCGCCAATGCATTACTCTCCGACACAAACTACAATAGATTTTAAAAAAAAACTGGCAAAAATAATACTTTGATTTAGTAACAGCATAATTCATCACTACTGATAAATGATAATGCACTAAGAATTGGACAAACTAATGCATCATTACCACCAATTCTGAAACAATTAGACAAATTAATTCATCGCTACGCCAATGCACAGAAGAACATCAATTAGAAAAATACAAAAAAAAATCAACTCCAAAATACTTGAAAAATATACGGAGTAGGAACAAATTCATCAGCTCATCACTGCTGTTAATGCGCTAACAATTGGACAAATTAATTCATCACTAACGTCAATGTACACGGAAAACGCCGATTAAAAACAAATTCTTACTCCAAATTCCTAAAAATACCATCACGATTCCGCTCATACGCTAGCTATTAGACAAATGAATTCATCACTAACTCCAATGAACACGAAGAACATGAATTGAAAACAAAAATAGAACAAATTACTACTCCGAATTACGAGTAATTCATCAATATCGTGAATGCACTAACAGTTAGACAAATTCATCATCACGAACGCCAATCCAAACGAAAAAAGATTAATTAGAAACAAATTAATACTTCGAATTAGTAAGAACTGAGTTCATCACTACCGCGAATGCACTAACAATTAGGCAAACAAATTCATCACTAGCGCCAATTATTCAAGTTCAAGCAAAAATAAAACTGAAAATTAGAGAAAAAAGAAAAGCAAGAAAACGAAACCTTGAGTGAGGGAAGATTGAGAGCAGAAATCAGAGATTAAAGAACGAAGTTGAGAAGAAATGGCGGCAACATCATCGGAGAGTGGAACGACAGGATATCTATCATAGTAAGAAGATAGATAAGCTCTGGTAATGGGAACTAGACCTTCAGTAGACGCCATTAAAATGAGTAGAGCAACGTCAATGATAGCGAAGCGGCGGCGATGAAGTGGTTGCGACCGTGGAGAGAGAGAGAGAGAGGGGAAGGGTGACAGTGGAGTGTAAATGTGGAAAAGTAACAGAAATGATGGGGACCTGGAGATAGAGACTGAGGGTTTTTCAAGAATGTTTAGGTTTGGTAGTATATCGTATATGCTCTTTGTTGTGCCTGATGTCCAAAAAGCATCTCTCTTTACTACTCGTACCTTTGTTGCTTGTTGTTACTCGTATGCGTCAAGATCACGTGTCTCATTCTATACCGAGTCTCTCTCTCTCTCTTTTTTTTTTTTTTTTTAGTTTAGTTCTATTTAATTTAGTTTAGTTTAGTTCGATTTTATTTGTTATTTTTATTAAGTTATATTCAGTTCAGTTTAACTTCAATCATTTCACCTCTTTTAAATTCACTTTATACATTTTCAGTTTAAAAGAACAAAACATTAATTTCATTCTTCTTTGTTATTGTAGGGATTTTCGGTATAGACCATACACACAATAATAAATATAAGAATCGGAAAAATAACAAAAACACAATATTTACGAGGTTCACCAAACTTGGCTACATCGTCACTATAGTCACACTAGGAATTTCATTAATCTCTCACAATATGAGGATACAAATTACATAGTTTCTTTTATGGCTAAATGTCAAGCTATAACTTCCATGTAACTTAACTATATTTATGATCTTGATCAATGTTCTCCTGAATAGGGGGTCGTTTGGTTAATACGGGAATTACATCCCATGAAATACAAATTCATGGGAAATAAGCTCCCTCGTCTAATTCATAGGAATTTGCTAAAATTGTTTGGTTGCCAACGTGGGAATTCACTTCCATAGGAACTTCAACACATCAAGGGGGGAGTCGGTAAACAACTTCCCCCATTTATGCAGGAAGTTACTTCCATGGGAAGTGACACTTCCCCATTTTTACAAAAAGAGGACAACCAAACAACTCTATTATTTGCACTACATGGGAATTTCCACTTCTCATGTTTTTTCAAGGCAACCAAACAACCCCTAAAAGTAAGTTTTTGTGAATTAGAAACTCCTTCTCATTATATGTCAATTAGAAACATGAAACTCCATAATGAAGGGACTTAATTCTAACAGTTATTTGTGGAATTTTAATTTCACTTGCCATAATTGATCGATGTAAGTTTGGGTTTGGAGGTGCCTTTGGTGAACAGGTTTGAGCAGGTGAAAGAATGTGTAGAACAATGTAAGAGGTTATGAGGGACATTGGGTAAGGAAATGTGCTAAATTTACGATAGGTTGTTGGGCGTATGGAAAAGAAATAAAAGGCGATTTTTTAGGGTTAGGAATAGAGGTCAAACATTATGGTTATTGGAATGAGGGAGCTGCAGTGGGAGATGTTAGAGGAGAGGATGTTATGGGAGTTGACAATGGTATGGATAAAACTGGTGGAAAAGGTGAACAAAATCAATGTTGATACGGGAATTGGTGAGTTTATTGGATTAGGGGGAAGGGGTAATGTGTATGGGATAAAGTGGAGGGTCAAGTGAGCTAAGGTGAGACAAGTGAAGGGATTAGTGTACACAATTATATATAGCGAAAGCATTGACAACTTTGCACGGGCTAAAATATGCGTGGCAAGGCGGGATCCCAAAGGGTATTCATAGAGGTGACCAAATGCAAGCTCGAGCTGGATAAAGGTTAGGCTTGCGTTATACGTTTGACCTATGGACAAGAGGGTGTGGGATAAGTTAGTGGGTTGGGCCTTTGTAAAATAATTATCATGTCTTGTCCATACATACTTATTTTACAAGCAGGATGGATTGAGTTCAATGGATTGATTGACATCATTCCAGTTTACGACAACATTATGATTTATGCAAATGGTTTTAGTCAAATTCTTTTTCTTTTATGTGTAGGAACTATAATAGAGTGGCTCATGGGCATGCACATACTAATCCCTAGTTTAGTTCGTATTTTGTAAGCGTAAAATGTCTGAGTCATCACAACGCAATGTTTGGTAAACTATGCGTATTTTGTTAAATATAGTAATGGAAGATTTTTGGGGAGAGCTCACTAATACATCAATCTCAGTCCCCTCCCCCCTTCTCTCTAGAGGTAGCCAACGGGTCAGGCTAGTCCATAAAAAGTAGGCGGGTTAGCCTCCTAATGTATGGCCCAAGCCTAACCCATATTAATTTTTTTATTTTTTAATGGGCCCGTGACTCTAAGTAGGCTAAGCTTGGAGACTTTGGCACGGGCCAACCATTGTTAAAGTCGGGCATGCGACATGGTAAAAATTGGGCCTCATGTAATGTGTTGGTCGAGCTGGCTCACGTGGGTGAGTTCTACTTCTCCCTCTTACCCGATTAGTAAACGTAGACGACGCTTTTTAGAAAAAAAGATGACCTTGTCCTTCATCTCTCACTACCACGCTAACTTTCTCTATTTCCTAAATTCCAAAGAATTTAAAAAACGCCACCACACTGCCTCACTGCCACTGCTGCACACCACAACCACACAGCTCCACTGCAACTGCCGACATCACAAAACGCTACACCTGTAGCACCAACAAGCTCAACGACTGGATTCTTCTTGTATGTCTTGGTATTATACGCCGCATCCATGATTACCACATAAGGATAGGCCTAGAATAACTTCACCGATTCAGGGTGTGCTATAAAGACATACGAGATCTATCATGTCTCAGGATTAATCTTATGTCAATGAACATATTTCGCTTCTACGGCTAAAGCCAACATATGTTGAGTGGTATTCCTCTCTCCCCTAAATTCTCACCTAAGTTTATTTGTCTCGTTATAAATCTGGGTGTTTGACGGTTGAGGTTTTTCGGGAGTTTTATGATAAAGACAATTTTTATCCTTCGGGAATATCCCAGCCTTAATTTGTTGCCCTACACAGGTTTTCTCCTCGCCTTACATGACGAACTTCATCATTAACCCATGGATGAAGTTCATCATATATTCACCCATGGAGCTCATATTGGAACTCAACGTGCTCCTATGGATGAATGATGAATTTCATCATCTTGTCCATGGTCGGACGTTGAATCTCAACGTGAGCTCCATGGATAGATGATGAACTTCATCATCCATCCATGGTTGGAATGATAATCTTCATCATCCATCCATGGTTGGAATGGTCAACAAGACACGAAATCGATAAAAAATGTAACTAATTAACACGCAAAAAACCCGAAAACACTATAATACAACGACATATAAACTAATTAACACAAACAAAACACAAAACTACAATTAAAATCATGTCAATTAAATGTAATGATATAAAATTAAATCACCACAAAATTTTTGAAATCCTAACTATTTCCTTATTTAACAATGCCATTAATTTGTTAACTTACGGGAGAATACGGTGAATCGGGTTCCGACATGTAAAAATCGTAAATAATTCTTTTTCTTAATTTAATCGTTTTTAAGAGAATTTGAGAGGAAAAAAAGTAAAGAGAGAATGAGTGAGTTGTTAGTCCAAGGACAATATCGTATTTTGAAATGAAAACAAAACGCCGTCTTCAGAAACTAACCCGATCTTATATCAAGAAAAATGAAAAAGCCTAAATCTTAAGGAAGTACAACAATGGGGTAGGACTGAGCATGAACAACCACTACCTCCTACATTTAGGAAAATGCCAAGAAGACCTTCAAAAAGAAATCGTAGAAAGGAGCCTGGTGAGGGTAGTCAAATGAAGAGGAGTAAGAAGTCAAAAAAGTGCTCTAGGTGTGGTATCCTTGGGCATAATGTGAAAACCTGTAAAAATCCTGTGGCCGATCCTGCTCCAAGAAAAAAGGGTGGAAGACCTCCAATTGACTCATCTTGGGTAAAAGCGTCAAAGACAAAGGCTGAACAAAGAATGGCTAAGAGGGCACATGATCAAACCATCTTAAATCAAGTATTTGAGTAGCTGGTAGTATTTTGATCGGGCTAGTATTTTGAGTAGCTGGTAGTATTCTGATCGGGCAAGTATTTTGAGTAGCCGATAATATTTTGATCAGGCTAATATAAGTAGCAGCCTCATTTGTAGAATGTCAATCAGTAGGTGGTAATATGTAGGTGGTAATATTTATGAAAACAAGTAGCACTTAACATCATCTCTGTGTGTTTTTTGTAATCTGACAAGGCTGCAAATTATTGGAATGCTGAATTCTTCTTATTTTGTTAATTACGGCAGAATTCGGATGTTAATTACGGCAGAATTCTTCTTATTTTGTTGGCATCTTTAATTGTACTCTTTTAGTCTACTATTCCAACCAGATGTAATTGGATTGTTCAATGGAAAAGCTAGGTAATTGGATTGAATTTGTCATTTGACACAGTACTGATTCCCTAAGTTTAATACCAAATCTTTAGTTCTATCTAATTTCTTTTAACAGACATTTCGGCCTCAAATATTGCCTTCAATGCGCATCATAATCTCTAGAATTTAGAGGCTTTTCTTGTACGTAAGCCCTGAAACCACTTTATTTGTATGATTTTTCAGGATCCTCTTAAATCAGAGTGCGTGCGTTTCGTTTAAAAGGTTTATGTTTGTGTGAAGATGTGGAATCACGATTAAGCTAACAACAATGGAGGAAAATACAGACATTGTTGATATACTGAGCTTTGTGTATTTAGAGAGAATTTAGTGAAGAGAGAAGAGTAAATAGAATGTGATGATTGTTATTCATTCAGATCATACAATACGTTAGTTATATACAAGATATTTACAATAACCAACTCTAACTGAATTGTAACTCATTTGTAACAGAATCCTAGCTGTTAGTTAGCTGCACAATCTGACTAGAGTTAGTTATAACTAACTACTATATTTCACATCCCCCCTTAAAATGTTGTTGACGACCTAGAGGTTTGGTAAGCAGGTCTGCCAACTGCAAACTGGACTTGACATGAGCAGTAGCTATAACTCCTTCTTGCACCCTTTCACGAACATAATGACAATCGATGTTTAAGTGCTTAGTACGTTCGTGAAAGACTGGGTTGGCTGCAATGTGCTGGGCAGACATATTATCACAAAATAACTGGATAGGCAGAGGGACTTGTATCTCAAAGTCTGTGAGCAAGCCTTGCAACCAAACTATTTCTCCTGCAGTGTAGGACATTGCTCGGTATTCTGATTCAGTGGAAGACTTTGATACAGTCTTTTGCTTCTTTGTCTTCCATGAAACAAGTGCCTTACCAAGGAAAGTGCAGTGGCCAGTTATGGATCTGTAGCTAAATTGACATGCCCCCCAGTCTGCATCACAAAAACTGGCTAATGTAAGGTCATTATCAGATGGATAAAACAGTGCTGCATCACTTGTGCCTTGAAGATATCGCAATACATGATTTGCTGCTTGTAAGTGAGGTTCCCTGGGAGCATTCATGAATTGACTAAGATGCTGAACAGAGTAGGATAAATCTGGTCTTGTAAGATTGAGGTAAAGAAGTTTCCCAACAAGTTTCCTGTATATCTCAGGATCTGGTAATAGAACACCTACATCAGTAGTAAGTTTCAGGCCCTTGGGTAACGGAAATTGAGCAGATTTACAGTTGTTCATACCAGCATCTTGCAACAGATCTTTGACATACTTTCGTTGATTAAGCAGTATCCCTTCATTTGACCTGGTGATTTCAAGTCCCAAGAAAAATTGTATCTCACATAGGTCTTTAATAGTGAAGGCTGCATCCATTACTTTCTTCAAATCATTGATGTAACTCAGATTTGTACCAGTGATCAAAAGATCATCTACATAGACAAAGACAACCGTAAATGAATCTTGTTGTTTCCTTAAAAATAAGGAGTAATCATATTTGGATTGTGTGAATCTTTGAGAGATAAGGAGCTTAGAAAGCTCAATATTCCACTGTCGAGAGGCCTGCTTCAGCCCATAAAGAGACCTCCTGAGCTTGCATACTTGGCCTGGTTGTGTCTTGGAATATCCCTCAGGAGGTTGCATATAAATTTCTTCATCAAAAAAACCATGGAGAAAGGCATTATTGATGTCAATTTGATAAACCTTCCACTTTTTAGCTGCTGCAATAGCCAATAACACCCTCACAGTGGTGAACTTAGCCACTGGAGAAAAGGTGTGTTTGAAGTCCTTGCCTTCAATTTGATTGTAGCCCTTGGCCACCAAACGTGCCTTATATCGTTCAATAGTGCCATCCTGTTTAAACTTTATCTTGTAAACCTACTTTGACCCAATAGGCTTAGTACCAACAGGTAAATGAGTGATCTCCCATGTACCATTTGCCTCCAAAGCATCCAATTCTAGTTGCATAGCCTTGACCCATTGTGAATCAGATCTGGCTTGATAATAACTAGATGGTTCATGCACAGATAGGACATTATTAAGAGAAACAGTGAGCTCATTTGGGTAAGTGGTAACATCAAAAACAGAAAAGGATGTTGCAGCAGACTTCAGAGTAGGACATACAAAGTCCTGTAACCCACTAGGAGGTTTAGAAACTCTGGTGGATTTTCGAGAAACAGTTGGGGAAGGTTGCAAATGAGAGACATCAGTAGTAGGACTGATATGCTCAATATTTGTTGAACCAGTCTGCAGGTTGGGATCAATGGCCTGCTGATTGATATCAGTAGGTGTGAGAGGTATAGTACTAGGATTAGCTTGATGATGGTTGGGAGGATAAGATGTGGGAATATTATTATAGAGGTCTTGAGTAGGAAATTCTGAAACATGGGAATATTTTTGTAGTTCAGGAATTTTATTTTGATATGGAAAAACTGTTTCATGGAAAATAACATCCCTACTCACAAGTATTTTGTGTGATTCCAAATCATACAATTTGTAACCCTTTTGTCCAAAAGGGTAGCCAATGAAGATGCACCTTTTGGCTTTGGAATCAAATTTGTCTCTGTATCTAGGAGAGACCAAGACAAAACAAAGACAGCCCAATATCCTTAGTTCATCATACTGAACCCCTTTCTTCAATAAGACCTCATAAGGGGTTTTCCATCCCAGAACAGTAGATGGTAATTTGTTGATGATGTGTGTTGCAGCAAGCAAACACTCACCCCAAAATTTCTTGGGCAGGCCAGCATATAGTCTCATAGCCCTAGCAGTCTCAACTAGGTGTCTATGCTTGCGTTCGACCCTGCCATTCTGTTGGGGAACTCCTGGTATACTCCTCTGATGTACAATACCCTTACTTGTAAACAATATTGAGCAAGTATCTTGTAAGATTTCAGTGCCATTATCACTTCTCACTTGCTTTACAAAAGCATTATACTGGGTATGCACTTGAAGAAATAAGTTCTCAATGACACTTGAGACCAATTCTTTTGTTTTGAGTAAAAAAGTCCAAGTAACTCTGGTGTTATCATCAACTATTGTTAAAAAATAGTGTGCACCAGTTATAGTAGCAACCTTATATGGTCCCCACATATCAATGTGAAGAAGAACAAAAGGTTTTTCAGCTCTAGTGGTATCTCTCTGAAAGGGCAGTTTATGCATTTTAGCAAGTATACAAGTTTCACATGAGTAATTCTTGTAATCCATCTTATTCATATCAGGTATATGCTGCATTTTTACAAGAGAACTGTGGCCAAGTCTAGCATGAAACAACTCAACCTTACTATGAGCAATACATCTGTTACTAGAGGAACACAAAAGATTACTACTGCCATTAGTGGCTCCATTAATACTACTTAGACACTTAGTAGAATCACTAACTGGAGGTTGAGTGATGTATTTGAGCTTATACAATCCTCCTTCCTTTGGACAAACAGCCACAACCTGTTTATTCAGGCCCTGTATAACACATTTTGTGCTGTCAAAAATTACTGTCATGGCAGAATAGGCTGACAACTGGCCTATGGACAGCAAGTTATATCTGAAGTCAGGAACAAACAGAACTCCAAACAGAAATATTGTGGGACTCAACTGGACATCACCATTATATTTGACTAATTTTGTGGTTCCATCGGGTAATCCTATTAAAATGGGCTTAGGCAGCAGTTTTAGGTTCATAAACAGGTGTTTTTGTGAAGACATATGATATGTGGCTCCTGTGTCTAATATCCATTCTACTTCACTAGAACTGGATAAATTTGAAATCACATTAGTGGCAAGAATTATACCTGCGAAATTAACAGAGGCAGATGAATAGTTCAGATGACCATCTTGATTGTTGGAGATGGCCTGCATTACTTGCTGATAGATGGCTGTCACCAGTGCTTGATCCACCTTAGGTTGCTCCTGCCCTTTCCCCACATTACCAGCTCTGTCAGCATTGTCAAGGGAACAATCAATAGGAGTATCTCCATACATCTCCATTGCATTGGCAGCAAGCTTCTGATTGTTAGACCTCTGAGAATTAGCCCCCTTTCTGGCTTGATAACTGGCCTTCATCTCAGGATGAAGTACAAAACAAGTCTTCATAGTATGACCAGCCTTATTACAAACATTGCACCATCTTTCATTGTACTTCTGCCTCTTGCCTCCATCCTTATTATTCTCCTTCTTCCAAACATTCCAAGGGTTTGGATTAGACGGACCACCAACATTCCAGGGGTTTTGTTGTGGCCAATTCCCTTGATTTCCACCAGTCTTCGTAGCAGCCAGAACACTAGCATCTTGATTAGTTTGGAAAATGTGTGAAATGTTCTTTTGACTCTCTACTTGTTGAATGATGGAGTAAGCCTTATTGATATTAGGAATAGGATCCATACTCAATATGTTGGTCCTAAGATGCTCATACGAGCCATTCAATCCCATCAAGAAGGTTATAACTTTCTCCCTAGATGCTGATTCCATGATCTTTTTCAAAATACTATAGGCACATTTATCTAAGGCACCACAGCTACAATCAGGAAATACTTCTATATCATCCCATCGTCGCTTGAGTTTAGTGAAGTACTCAGCAACAGAATCATTGTCTTGATTGTGAATATTCCTAATCTCCTTTTTGAGCTGAAAAAGTAAAGGTCCATTGGATTGACCATACCTTTCACGAATTTCAGTCCACAACAAGACAGCTGATTTGGCAGACATGTAAGCCTCCTTGATTCCAGACATGATTGTGTTCATGATCCAGCATCTCACCATCGCATCACATCTATTCCACTGCTTCAACTTTGGTGAGTTAACAGCTGGCTTTGGCAACGTTCCGTCAACAAAACCTTGTTTGTTCTTAGATCCAAGAGCAAGAAGCATGCCTCTACTCCAATGTTGATAATTCTGACCATTGAAGACAGTCTCAAGCAATTTCATGCCTGAGTAACCAGATTGAGAAAGAAACAAAGGCTCATCATAAGCATTACTGTATTCTTGCTCTTCAGTCGCCGGCATCGCAATTGATTGAAAAGAAACTTCAAATTTTCTGGATTATAAGAACGATTGATTGATTGATTTCAATCGGAACAAGAATTCTAATCGAAGGATTTGAAGAAATGAACAAAACCTAATTTTTAGGATTTTGTGAAATTGAAAAGAAAATCGAATTGCGGAAGTAATCAAACAAGAGACAGGAACTAATCCTGCTCTGATACCATGTGAAGATATGAAATCACGATTAAGCTAACAACAATGGAGGAAAATACAGACATTGTTGATATACTGAGCTTTGTGTATTTAGAGAGAATTTAGTGAAGAGAGAAGAGTAAATAGAATGTGATGATTGTTATTCATTCAGATCATACAATACGTTAGTTATATACAAGATATTTACAATAACCAACTCTAACTGAATTGTAACTGATTTGTAACATAATCCTAGCTGTTAGTTAGCTGCACAATCTGACTAGATAGAGTTAGTTATAACTAACTACTATATTTCACAGTTTGCACTCTGCTAATAAATGGATACAAACAATGGTGCAATTTTCAGCTAATAAACACTCACATTATTACAATTTGATTTACATTATCCATATGATTATGTTTAATAAGGTGAATTGAGAACAGGAATACTTTCAGGTACTTCGTCTTGTTGCTGCACCAATCGATTCCACCATTGTTTGTATCCATTAATCCGTGTACAATAGTTCTACAATTGATAAGAATGCATCCTTTAACAAATAGATTACACCATTGTTTGATAACATTTCAGTCATCAACATAAATTAGATAAACTAATATCATACACCTACAACTACAAATAAGCTAGGTAGCATACACCATTAACCAATAATTTTGTTCATACATCAACTCAAAAATCTGCATACAATGACACCCTTTTTTGCTTAATAATCCAGAAGCTTTTTTTATTTGAGACGGAGTCATAACAATCGCAACAACAATCCCCAATAATTCAGAAGCTTTATTTATTTGCAGCAGAGCCATTGCAATTTCGTATCCGTCTGATAGTGGCTTGCTCGCCTCAGCGTCTGGGATCTCGATACGGGGCTCAGAGGTACATTTATCCTCGATTAAGAAAATCTGATTCTGTAACAGGTACATTTCTACCTCATGAAGATGAACCAGCAACAGGTAAAGCGGGGCCAGGGGAAAGAAAAAATCGGATTATGTAATCGGCTCTTCATGAACATACTTATCGCTGCGCTCTTCATCTTACTCTCCTTCTAGTCTTCGCCTTTATATCCTCATTGCTACGCTCGAGATATTAATTTCCCTTTGGTCCTCCCCGATAATAAGCCCCAAATTAACCCAGAAAATAAACCCTAATTTCAACCATCTTACCAAAAAAATAAAAACGAATGAAATCAAATTAGTAATTTGGGGTATAAAAAACGAATGAAATCAAATTAGTAATTTAGGGTATAAAAAACGAATGAAATCAAATAAAAACGAATGAAATCAAAACATAAGTGCCATGAGGGATGAATTAAATGCATGTTTTGACATGATAATAAGGGAAGGAGATGAAAGAGAGATGAAGATTGGGGAGCAGTTGATTGTATGAGTTGAACGTTTAAACAAGTTTTGGGTATAATTAATTTGGAGGGTTAATTAAGTAATTTGCTGATTTAGTTAGTAATCGAGTCGGAAAATAAGTAAAAATAAGTTCGGAAGTGAAATACGGTGTGAGTTCGAATATATACACTCTAAGTTAGGTGGTAATTTGTAATAAGTGAAATACATGGTGGTAGTTTGTAAAATACGGTAAATAGTAGATGGTTATTAGTAATTTTCACTAAAATTTATTACGACCATTCAAATTTTTCAGTGGCAATCCTGAAAAAGTTAATTGTTTAAATTTACAAGTTTTGTGGACGAAACCTCATTTCTCATCTCCTATAAAAATGGAATACATAAACAATATAAGAAAAAGAAACTAGGTGGATCCAAACATTTGATCAAGAAGAATGACGAAAGCCATGGCCAAGGAACAATCAATGTCTCCAGGACGTAGAATAAGAAGCTTAAACACATCACCACCTAAAGCCACACCATTTGGTCCCTCTTTTCTCTTGATCTCAGCCACGCACTGCCTCTTGTTATTGTACATCATTACATTTCGTTGAGCATATGATCCTTCAATATGGTACGCTATCGACTCGTCGCGGTTGTTCTTCGTCTTTGGAGCTTTGCTTGAAGCTGCTGGTACTAATAATGTCACTTGGGCCAAGCTCATGGTTTTGGCATTAACCAAAAAATTACCTTGCTTTTGTACCAAGTATCTTGGATTAATGGTTGATTCGCCTTCGTAAATCAGCCAGTTATCTCCCCAACTCAACCTCTGAAAATCAACAAAGCAATTGTATTAGACTTTCATTTCTATTATTCTATCTCGATTTTATGTAAGCTAGTTTAAAAAATAAATTGGTCTCAACATTAATAAGAAACGTCTGGTGACCCAACTATTATTAATATTTCTATTACGTTCTCTCATTCAAATGCCCATTGGGCTTGAAAGCTCCCCATATCGTGTGTTGGGTTTCCACTTCGTGGTTTTTGAGGGGTTTTAAGGTTGCTAGGATTCGAAGCCATGACCTTCGGTCGCAGTGGCTCTCAAACCATGACAATGAACAATTTCAACAAAACCTTAAGGGGTGGTTGAGACCCAACTATTATTAATAACGTCAATTGACTTTTCTAATACCATAAAAATTCTAATGCTTTGATAAATAAATTGTTCAAATTAAACTACATCGCTAATAAGAAAATTCTTGCTATTTTTATCAGAATCTCGATTTTTATGACCGTCTATCTGAAATCTCTGTAAGATCCGCTACTACTCAAAAGTATAATATATAAGGTCGTCTACGAAAAATGAATACGAAAATATAAGTACCTTACGACGAAAAGTAAGAAGAGCCTTGCCATGACCATCCATAAGAACGATCTCTCCTCTATTTGCAGCAACATAAGAATCGACTCGAAACACAATATTTCCATTTCCATCAAATACTGTAAAACCCTTACAGTTAAGTAGCAACGATTTCCTCCACACCGTTAACGCAACACCACCACCCTTGCCGGTAGAACTTGTACATGCTGCAATGGGTACTCGTGGCCGTGGGGCCGAGGCGTTTAAATCTGAAGCGATACTTGTTTTAAAACTCGCATTTGGATGTACCTTGTTAGTCATTCTGGTTTGATATTTACAAAACTAAAGTAACTTCTCAATGCTACCGTAAATGACAGAGTTAGAAAATACAATTTTAAAACAACTTTTTGACGTATATCAATGAAAAATTATCGAAATTTCAAGTTTGTGAGCGAGATCACGACCTCTAATTGCCCTTCTCCGTTCGATACCAAAAAGAAAAAGTTGGCAAATGAGGTGAATTCTGAAACAAAATGAGGTAGCTATATGTACGCAATTAATTAGCAAGGTGTGTACAAATGCGCGTGTATTGACTGTTAAGTTTTTGCGTTTAGAAAGCAATGTGTGTAGTTGACATATATATATATATATGGAGTACTACTTTATTCATGTGCTACGAATTTGGTGGAATTTATGGTCCCATGAAAGAGATGTAGATAGTAAAATATGATGGAAATATGACGAATTCTATAAACAAATAGTTTTGTCGGTTCCAAATAGTATTCGTTATCAGTTGAAAACAGATAATATTTCTCTCATAATAAGGTAAATGAGAGGACAAGTGGTGAGAAATGAATCATTTTATAGGTCGTGTCACCTGCATTTTGTCAGAAAACTACTATCCGTCTTCAACTTATGACTGAAAATGTCAGTCTTCAATGGGAATTTGTGTTCAATAATTTAGGACTGTCATAAATTTAAAACAGGTCAAGTATATTGATGTGGTAGAAAATAAACAAAATTAAAATTTATCGGAAAAAACAAAACAATTATTTTACACTACGTGAAATAATATATAATTTTTTTAATTATTAAGACGGATATATCTATTTTAAAGACTAATTGAATGTCTACTTATCGAATATTAGCTATCTTTATGGAACTCAAAAGAGTTGCAAAAGTCTAGTAAAGTATGCTTTCTAGAATTCTATTTGTAGTTGTTCACTACTTATCTCTAGTCATTTTACATAAGTAAAGTAATATTTTTGTATTTGGAGTTGTTTATAATTATATGTATATGTTATTTGAGTTGATTCTAGTTATTTGAGTTGATTTTGTTTAATCTTTTAATTATAAGTTTTTTTAATGTACGGATCAATCAGACAATCAATAGCTTTTATATTTAGTCGATTTTCATTTGATATAATAATCATATAATTTATTTGTGGAAAAATAAATATAAATAAATATTGGAATGGAGTAATTTTTTATAGAAAGTAAAAAAAAAACAGGTGAATATGCTATCTAGTTGGGCGGTGGAATGTCCTCATCCAATAACCATGGTCTTTGAGCACTTATTAATAAGATTAATATGATTAAGGGTTGATTTTTTGATGATTAATGAAAACGCAATTTGTAGTTTCATAATTTGGCGAAAATTATAGGAGCGTATTTTGACAATACAATTTTTTTTAATATGATTCACATATTGCAAATAAACAAAACTTAACTTGTTTAATTATTGGTAATACCCCAATTAATCTTATAGAACCGCCACAATTTTGAAAAAAATACAAATTTGTAACACGGAATTTGAGTCATAAACTATTCCGATGATATTGCTAAATGAAATTATAATATTAGAAAGAGTAAATTAATAATTATTCCCTTATATGTTTCACTTTTCTAAAATTACTCCCTTATATGTTTCTTTTTTTACATTACTCCCTTAAGTTGACCTCAGGTCAAAAATTGCTACCATTTTTCAGATCTAGTGTATATTTCCGTCAAATTTTGAATTTTCTCTCAATTTCCCTAAATTTATGACGAAAATACCCCTGAGTTTCCTTCCCCTTATGTTGCTCTTATCATTTAGACTATTTTACTCATCCTTTATCTTTATCAAAACTAATACTTAATTTCTCAATCTAATTGTTCAAGTCTTAAAGTTTTCATTTTCTTCAAGGTTAGTACATTTTTTTTTGGAGTAAATCATATTTTATCCATGTTCATTTTTTTCAATTAAAGACTGAAATTAAAACTATTTGATGGCACATGCTTCTAATAATCTCCTAATAAGTAAATCTTCAAGTTAGGGTTAAGATTATTTGAGAGATTTAATTGAACAGTCTAATTAATTTGGAATTTGGGGTTTTAATTACAATAGGGGTTTTCAAAGATTTAGGGTTGTCAACAGGATTTCGGGTTTTTAAATAAATGAGGTAAATGAAAGCTTGTTGATGAAAACAATTGGGAGAAGGTTTCTGGCAATGGTGAAGTTGAGCTGTGACATAGTAAGAGCAACGAGACAGGAGAAGCAAGTAATTCGTTACTCTTTCTACCTCTCAAATCCCCATTTTTTTAGCTTACTATTTTAAAACTAAAGATATTCATATTTCTTCCCCAATTGCAAAAACTACCCTGATTTTATTTTTCTCTTCATTTCCACAATTTTTCTGGGTTTAGATCTGAGTATGTTGAGTTTGTTAAGTAGCTGAAAGCTATGGAATGATGAAGTGTCTAGGAGTGAAGCTTCTGACGATAGACTCGGATGTGTGGTGATTTGGGGTAAGATGACGATGTGAGAAAGTGATTGTACTGGTGCGAAATCTGGTGATTTGGGGACTGTTATTAGGTTGAATATCAATCTTGTTTGGCATAATCAAGCTGCATATATATAATCAAACTAATCATTGCATTTTTCAAGCATTTACCGTATTTGGGGACAAAAGGATTCGGTGTTAGAATTAAATGAAGCTTACAATCCCTTATAATTTTGTTGATTGCATTAAAGAAGGAGCTTGGCTTAGTGAGATCTGGAGGTTGAAGATGAAGTTCATGCTTTCCGTCAAAATAAACTGAAGGGCAATTTCGTCCATTTACAAACTTTTTCACCTTAAAATTTGATATGTAACAACTTTTGGCCTGAGATTAACTTAAGGGAGTAATGTATTAAATAAAACATATAAGGGAGTAATTTTAGAAAAGTGAAACATATAAGGGAGTAATTATTAATTTACTCTATTAGAAATCGCCAATTTTCACTACAGATGTATTTAAATTATTTGTTTCTCTTTTGCAACTAAATATATTTATTAGTTTTTGATAACACTTGTTTCAAACTTTGTATAAAATGTGTAAATTGGTTATACCGAAAATAATACTTTAATGTTTCAAAAAAGGTAAACATTCAACCACTATATCAACAATGAATAGATGTATACTCATAGTTGTATACTAGTGAATATATTCTAGTGCTTTTGCTTTGCATCTTAAACATTGCAAGCTAAGCTACGTCCATGGTGGAGTATATAAAAAATCCAATTAGTCCTAAGCCAATTCTAATTATCATTTCACACAGAGTTTTTAATTCAAGACGAATAAAATATGACTATTTTACGATAAAATATAATTATTTTATATTAAAAGTTAACTTTAATTCAGTATTAGAAACAATTTCGATTAAAATTAGTGGACTACATAATCAGTTGTATATATATGTTATTATAGATTTGGATTTTTATAGCAAAAAAATTGAGCTTATATGTACATTTTACTAACTTTATTGAAAAGAATCTAAGCGATTTTACCTTTATAAAAGAAATTTAGCTCAAAATATTATATTAGAACTCAAAAATAATACATATAAATAAATACAATAAGATTTTAATTTTAACAACTAAATTAAAAGATTAAAATGTAAGTCAAAAATTTTAAAAGTACAAAAAAAAAATTACATATAAATTCAAATAAATTTACATTAAATGTTTGATATCCATATACATCCAAATATATACTTCTATTTTATTTCAGTTACAATAATTTATCAATTTTTATTGTTTTAAATTAAAACCGTCTTGAAGTAGACGCATTGCTAATCCTAAGACAATGACATAATACATCATCTAGATAGCTAGATAGACAATAGTGACAATGAAGCATAGATTCCGAAAGTTTGATAGGTGGATTATGATATTATAAATGTAAAATGTTGTGGTTGTAATTTAATTAGCGGTACAAGTGGGGCTAAAACACAAAGTGGAAGGATGATTAGTGGACTAACCTCTCGATTGAGATATTTCTGTGGTCTAGTTTTAATGATTACTATTATATCTTATCTCATTGGTCAGGCCGGTTATTGTTGAGTTGTATCTTAGCCAAACTTTTTACATTTATTACTTAGATGCATGTCAACTACATGATTCACTAATTGCTTCTTTGACCACTTCGACCAAAACATACATAAAAAAACAATGATAGATGAAGATTTTGATAGGTGAAGATTTTTATATTGTATGTCTAAGAGTATTCTTTAAGATTAATCTAAAAATTGTATTAAATTGGAGGTCGTTATTAGATCGGGTCAGTATGAATAGACCTATGTTAAAAAAACGATTTAAATTAGGTTACTTTAATCCTGGTCTCCTGGACCGGTACTAGGGAGGAAGCTAATTGGTCTAGGCTCGCTCAAAGGCGACCTTACCCGACTCGTATCTATAAATATTGATTTTTTTCTTAAAAAATTACAATCTTGATTGGGACCTACGTGTATACTACATGCATAGGTTGGGCTGGGTTGGATACGTGGGGTGTTCCAGTTCACTGGGTCGTACTACCCTACACTTTTGACCACCTCTAAATTGAGGTAACATGTAATTTAGCTCATTTCCATGAACTAAAAGTTGTATCTTATATATGTGTGACTCCAATGATATGCTAGATTACTTTGTAACTTAAGTTGTCATGTCAAATTTTAAGCTAAATAGCCTCTATCTACATAGTTACCCAATGGAGGGTAAAATGCATCATGTAGCTTGTAATATCTCACAATAACTCTTTCATCTAATAAAAAACAATAACTCAATTATAAGCTATTAATTTTCCATCTCCAATAGTAAGCTCGTAGCTAAAAGTTTTAGACAAATTGCAAATAAATAAGCTATTTTTTTTTGTAACTAGTGGAGATGACGAGTCGAATCTAATACGCTCACTTGAGTCGTGACCATTACCATTAGAATTCAAAATATAATATTGTTTTGAGGTGAAACTCTTAGTCATCAAACTGAGTTTAATTTGTGACTAAGATAACAACGTCGATCGTGGTAAGGAACTTTAAAAATAAAGTTCTTCTATATTGTGGGAGGTATTGGGCTTGTCATAGTAAAAATTAGGTTTTTATTTAATAACTAAGGTCTTTGATTATTTTAAAAAAATAGCTGAGAGAAGAAAAGTAATAAAGCCAACAATAATAATGGCAGTTCTTACGGAGAGTTCTTATTAAAGAACGAATTGGGCACCATTGTTGAACCGCATTTGCAGTTTATCCATGGATGAAGATTATCGCAGATGAACCACATTCATTCTCACTTGAAAACAATAAAAAAAATGGGTGTGTAACGTAAAGGGGGAGAGAGTGAGGGTAACACAAAAAAATAGCTAAGATTCGGGGGCCTGAAGTTCACAAGATGGTCTAGGCAACAACAATGGATAGTAATGGTGGCCTGGTGGGTCTCATTTCATTAGTTTGTGACTTCCTTTTCATTTTTTGTGGATTTCTTTATTTTTTTTAACAATATTGTTTATTCTTGGTGATTAAATCTTGGCACCCATTTAATAAATTAGGAAGGACCCTTCTCATTATTGAGATGAGTATTAAAAAATCGAGTTTGCCAACAAAGTAAGGTGGCGACAATATGGCAAAAAACACTCATTTTCGGTTCTTCCATTGTTGATGTTCTAACGGGTCTCATTAACAACAAATAAAAAAGTTTTTTCTGTTAGAAACAAAAAAAAATCCTATATATATAATGGGTCCCACTAAAAACAAACCCAATTTTGAATCAAAATCAAATGTTGTAACATAAATATCTGAGTTCTCAATTTAAAGCCTTGATTATTCAAGTTGAACAACTAATCATCATAATTTAAGTATTGAATTTTCATCTTGAGATATGAAATTCAAGAATAATTTTAAAACATGGTCATCAATGTCCGAGTTTTTCTTTTTGTGTTAAGTTGGTGGAAGGAAAAATGTGGCGTTGAGGTTGGAAAGGTGGTGAAGTCGTTTTTTGTAGAGATAATGGAGATGAGGACCACAATGATGTCGAAAATAACCATTCAACTAGCTTAACTTTTGTGTATATGAATCTAGAAGAAAAAACTTTCTTTTATTTGTTTTTAATTCAAATTTTAAGTCTTTCTATTGGCCTAATTTTTCCAACATTGTTGTTAAGTCGATCTTATAAGTGAGTTGCGAATTATCTCAAAGATAAATCTAAATCCGATCATTGCCCACCACCCTTGCATAGATTAGTATGAAACTATGAAATTAATCTCAAAGCTTATCATATTAATACTCCATAGCATATGTTGAGTAATTATTTCCAAATATGATAATGTTTTAATAATGACAAGATCAGTAATTATGATTGTGTATCTCTTACCTTTAATCGTTTATTTAGTCTATATAGCAAACATGATAGTTAAAGGAAGAAGAAATCGTATGATCACAAGACTTCACTAAGCAGATCAAATGCTCAAGGATCGACTTATGAATTGGCCAAGAGAAGTTCAAATGAAGTGAAGACAAGAAGTTATTCCGAAGATTTCAAGGAAGATCAAGATAGAATAGTTCTTGCGTCATATAGTGATATAAAAGTAACTTGACTTTTATACGGTCAAGATTATAGCTCGTAGTTATAACCTCACGTATAAAAGAGGTCGAGGTTATAGCTCAGAGCTGTAACCCTGGTTACACGAGAAGAAGCATACAACAAAATATTTATTTTGTTTTTCAAATCTTTCAAAATACTTTTTTAAAGATTTAGAGCTATAATATATATCTCTTTATGGATGAAATCTTTTTGGATGTACGAAATTAGTATATTTAAAGAGTATAATTAACTTATAAGTTATTGCCTCTTTAAATTGCTACATTGCGTACAAGCCAAACCATAGATGCCGTCATCCACCCTAAATTATAATTAGGGTTTTCGTGGATTGAATAAGGCAATAGTGCATATATTTGCGTGCGTCCTTGCTCACGGCCCAACAAGTCGCGGGTTGGCATCCAAGCTCTATTATATGAGAAATATATTATCCTATGAGATAGATATTTCGAGAATCATATATGAGCACAAATTAGTTAAGATATATATATTGAATAAATTTTTTTTTATTCTCTTATTATCTTATATAAAGGGTTTAGGAAATATAATAGTAATATTAAAGATCTTTCATATCTTTTTAGATATTACTATGTCTGTAACACCCTTCTTTAGCGTAGCTGAGTTGTGACTCAACTCGGTCAAGTTAGGACAACTCGGTCGAGTTAGGACAACTCGGCCGAGTAGGTCAAACTCGGCCGGGTAGGTGTAACTCAGCCGAGTAGGTTCAACTCGGCCGAGTAACTGTAACATGGTCAAGCCAGTGTAACTCGACCGAGTTGGTCCAATTCGGTCGAGTAGGTCTTCCCGAGAGCTGAGCCGCGGTTAATTATAAATATTAACCCGAGGGTTAAAATCTCAATTTACCTTAATCAGAATTAAGAAAACCCTAATCCCCTTTCATCCCCGTCCTCTCTAATTCCTTCAAGAGTCTGTAACAAGTGTATAGGAGCGTCGATCATCTAGTTTAGTTCGGGATTAACAAGTAAGTATTGTTTTATCAGTTTCTTTCGCATTATTTTGGTTATGTATGCCTTAGTGATTAATTCGTATATCTATAATTCTTAGGAGGAGAATTCGTAGAGGAGCGTTGGTAGAACGGATTTGGATTTGCATCTTCTTGTTGATTGCTTGAGGTAGAGTTTACCTAATCAATTCTGTGTAATTTGACTGTGACGATATGGTTGCTATTGTATTCGAATATCACTATATGTTGTTGAGATTGTATTGAGAACTTATGTATGGGACCGTTGCGGAAAACGACTCTCACTCCTACGATCGCTCTTCGTGGGAACCGCCACGAAGAGGATGTGCACATTAAGGATCTAGGTACCCCTTGCCGCGAGCAAGTGGGGGTTTGATGTGGGGCTTGAGGCCGTCACCTGTATTATTGTGACAATGATATCGGTTGATTGCGATTATCAAATTGTGGTGTTAAGTTATTATTGTATGCAGTTTCTGATGCTTATTGTTGTTTTATTGTGATGATCCATGTATAGTGAGTAGAGTCTCAGGTTCGTAGTTGTTGATGCTTGCTGGCTTGGGAGGATGGGTCATTACATCACTTGAGTGTCATCTTAGTGTCATAGCTTCTGCAAATTAACTTTATACATTATTGTTTCAGACAATTGTACTTTTAAACTCTTTGATTTTAATGAAGGTTGCACTTGTTATTGTTTACTTTGATATACTGCCTTAGGAAACTGAGATGATAATGTCTTCATAGTCTGATAGTCCTACCTAAAGGTCTTGTATTATGAAGGTGTTACAATTTCCTAATTAAAAGATTTAATATAGATTATCATATAAGAATAATATCTTTATTTTTCTAAAGATCTAGGGTTTCCTAAAACTTAGATAATATATTCATCCATAAAAAAGGAGAATTGCAATGAGACTATAACTCACGTCTTTCACGCAAATCAAGAAGCTTTTCGCAAAAACTGTTTTACAGTTTTATACTTCGTAGTTTTGCAAAGTTCTTTAATCTTTTGAAAGGTCGTATGCTTTACAAATCGTGTCGGTTATTTATCTATCGTTATAAGACTAAAGTGCATAATTAGTTTCATATGTTGAATTGTGAACACTCAAGGAACAATTAATACACTCTCTTATTAGCGTAAGATAGTTTGAGTATTTCACGATACTCGTAGTGCGTCAAATATTTAGCGATATTTGATTGGTTGAGTATTTCACAATACTCGTAGCCTCGTAGGTGCAAGTATTTCACGGTACTTGTTTAAGTTACAACTATCTGTAAGTTGTACGAGTGGGTTGATAATTTTGTAATCCGAAGTAGGTACTAAAATTATTAATCGAGAATAGTGGACGTAGGTTTCGACTTGTGAAACTGAACCACTTCAAAATTGCTTGTGTTGTTGTTATTGTTTGTTTCGTTATTTATCATCATACATATCAATTAGTTGAAGTTTAATCTAATAAACTTTAAATAATTGATCATACAAACAAAATCTTTAATAAATCGAAAAAGCTTAAAAAGATTTAAATACTCAATTCACCTCTTCTTGAGTATTGCGGATCAATAGACTCTTCATCATACTATTAGTTCTTTTATAATGGGTTTCTCTTTTGTACCACTCAAGTTTTCACTTTTCTATGTTGTAATCCTTCTTTTCACATAATACTAATCGTACCCTTAACCTTCACTAGTCATTCCCAAGCGTGATTAATACAGCAAAAAACGTCAATTTGCGCCATTAATTGTTAACATGACTTTTTTTTCTTTCTTTTTTATTCCACTTACACATGAACAATAATTCCCCTGATTTTTCAATTATTTTTCCTCCAATTTTTCATTGATTCCTTCACTCTTCATCCTCTATTATACACTCTTTTTTCCATTAATTTCTTCATTTTTAACTCTCTATTTCTTCCATTTATTCCCCATTCTTCATCCTCCATTATATACCCTATATTTATTTCATTAATTGTTCCTCTCGCCATTTTTGGTCTATCCATTTTAACATGGCTTCTTCTAACAATTGAAAAAAAGAATAACCCAATTGAAGTTGATGAAGTAACTAAATCTGAAATTTTTGAATTGAAGATAAAGTTTGAAAAAGCAGTTACATTTATGAAGTTTATGTAACACACCTATATATCAAAGTGCCTTACCGGGATCACCAAGGCGTATAAAGATGTTACAATCTCGGTTTCCCGATGGTGTGAACATCAAAAACATCGATAAAGAGCAAAATGTATAAAAATAACTTTACAACTACGTACAAGTCTCAAACCAAAGAAAATGACTTAACTACAAAAGTCACAAACAAAACTAGGATAATGTGTAAATTATGCAATAGAACTAGACCGATCGTAGATGTCTCGCCCCCCTCCAAATTCTGGAAGCTAATCGAAAAATGAACCTGCTCAACAACTCTTCACCATCCCCTAATGGATCACCACGGTTATACAACAACAAAACGGAGCCAGTTATCTGCATAATCATCAAGTATAAGCAAATGAAATAATCACAAGCATCAACAACCACTTCACTGCTCCCTCACTCACAATAACCGACTACACACTACAATGTGTAGCCTTTCTATGTTACCCATCGCAACAAATAACTCTCGCCGCTAGTGGGGATGTAGCCTTACCGCCTAATTCTCCCTCGTCGCAACGAGCAACCCAGATCATTAATGTGCACATCTCCCTTGTGACAGAAGTCATAAGAGGCGAACATGAGAATGACACTAGCTTCTGACATAGTCCCATCAGAATCTAAACCACATCATCATCTCTTTCAATCCAATCTAATTAGAATCACGGAAATGCATATAACCAAATCCAATAACAAACACAAGATAATCACACAAACGGTAGAGTAAACAAAACGTACCTTATTCGCAAATCACAGGTAAAGCAGCACGAGATGGTCTAGAAACGTTCCTCTACAAATCTGTCACCTAAGTAAAGCAATACATCAACTGTAACACCCCCATTTATTTAAGAGCCTTTAGCAAGACATTCTCAAATAAATAGAGCTGTTACCATCTCGGAATATCCGAGGTAGTGAATAACAAAGTAAACCAACCAAAGTACTTTATATAAAAAAACCGATTAAATTAAAACTTGATAGTACAACAACTACGAGGTCCAAACTTTGATACAAATAAAAGTACAACTGAAAGTATCTAAGTGTGGTCTAACTCTAAGTAGGTCCAAGCCATGTCTCTCTCCATGCCCAAGCTTCTAATCCATCTGTCACTGACCTGTAAAATCTACTCCCCATTCCGGATCATCGTAGGTGTCACACGAATACACAGGGTCAACCGCGAGGTTGAGTAGGTAAACAGATAAAACATAAATAACAATAAAACTGTATCCTCCTCCATCTCCATATCATTCGATCATCACCACAACTCCACCACATCACACCTCCATCACACCACACCTCCCATGGCCATATCACAAGTCCCATATCACAAGACCCATATCACAAGACCCTTATCACAAGACCCATTTCACACCTCCCGATCTCCACAGTGATCAATAATAATAGTACAATCCACAGTACAGTAATAATCAATTATATCAAACTCGTAATAAGCATCACTTACACATTTCATGCCATAACATGAATCATAATATATTTCCCCTACCTCAAACTTTCGGATGAAATTGTCACTTGTACAGCTGCTAAAAGTGTTCCACCTCGAACTCGGTTCCTATAAATATTACTTAACATCAATTTCTACCATACAACCAAACCCTACTAAACTATTCGGTCATGTCCATGATTATTACTCATAAAACACACCATCCTACATATTCACAAACATGCTCATGTACATGTCAATTATCATTGACCAAATATAACCTTACTATGTTTAGACTTACTATTTTTAGGACTTTCTAAAAAAGGTACTTACCAAATATAGCATTCAATCATTAAACAATTGTTACGAATTAATTAGAACTTACAAAAAAATAACTTACTAAGTTTAGATTTACCAATTATAGCATACAAAGACAATAACCTCATATTTCGAACTTTTGACATATTCAAAACCAATATTAAAATAAATTCTAGCATCCATAATAATTTAAATCACAATATTAATAATATTACCAACAATACATTACCCAAAACTTACAACAACACCCTTAAATAAACAAACACCTACTAACACCATTTTATGTAATAATAATAATAATAATAATATTAATAATATTAATAATAATAATAGGAATAATAATAATGATAAACATTAGTAAGAATAATAGTATTAGTAACAAGATTAGTGTAACCAAAAGTAATAGTTAGTGAATTAATTAAAGAGGCAGTAGCACGTAGCATCCAAACCCACGACAAAACGTACATAAACAACAACCTGTCCCTCGACAACCACGACGAAACCCAGCCTTGTCACCAGCCCCAACCACCACCTTCACCCCCGACACCACCAAACAAACCACCTGATTCCGTCAAACCAATACCCTTATTACCCAGAACAAATACTAACAGAAATCCCATCGAAATCAAACACAATATCAAGCGTTAAAAACTCCGTTCCGAAACGAAAAGAGAACCAGACTGCCATGGTGTTGAACTACCCTACGACGATGGTAATAGACATCCAGGAACGACTCTATTAAGGTCTAGAAACGATTAATACACTCCCTAGATTACTATTATACGAAATCAGAACTTAAAACATGGTATAGCATCGGAATTACTGCATTAAAACGAATGAAAACAAGAAGGAAAACGTGAACTGTTGTGAGTATACCTACTTCGATGGAGATTCGAGCAGTCTTAGCACCTACAGTCCACCGTGTAAACCCTTTTCTCGTGTTCTGTGATGTGACGGCTGAGTGTTTGTGAGGTTTTCTGGGTGTCGATTAGGTCAGGGGTGGTGTTGTAGTTCACTTATATATGGCGGCAGGCATCAAGGTTTACGTTGTTTGTGTACTTTGTGTTTTCGTGTTTTCCTGGATGTCGGTATGAATGTGGGCTGACTTGGTCTTCAAGTTAAACAAGGCCCAAATTATAGTAACACTCAACATACTACAACTCCTCAACCCGACATTACACTCGTACATGTAAAATACAAAACACGTATTCGATAATTTAATTAACGAATAACCGTTCAATACTTATCAACACGTCAGATATAAATTAAAATAAAGCATACTAAATACGGAGTATTACATCAACAATCAACAACAACTCCAAATCCCCAATTAGGTTTGACTATTCAACAAAATTGATCCATAAAACAGTGATACAAACTTACCTACGATTACATGAAGTGTTGATGAACCTTGTTTATACATGAAGTTTAGTGAGAGGAAGTTGGTTTTCCTAATCTTTTATGTGGATGACATAATTCTCATTGGAAATGATGCTCTTATGCTTACTTCCGTAAAGGAATGGCTTGTGAGACATTTTCAAATGAAAGATTTGGGAGAGGCGCAACGGATTTTTGGTATCCTCTTCCAATGAGCCATCAAATCATTACCAACACCCGTCTCAAGTGGAGCGGGTGTGGAGCGAGACCCATCAAACCCGCCTCACGGTGATCCCTATGTATAATTAATGATCAATAATGAAGAAATCAACGTAAAACTGGAAGTAATATATTGAAAAATTGGGAAATGTTAGTGCATGAGTAAGACCCTATTCTTTCTGACTTATTTCCAGCTTTATTCAGTTCAGTTCAGTTCAGTTCAGTTCAGCTTCATTCAGTTCAGTTCAGCTCAGCTTCATTTAATTCAGTTCAGTTCAGTTCAGCTAGACTTTATTAAGTTCATCCCACATTATTATTATTATTATTATTATTATTATTATTATTATTATTATTATTATTATTATTATTATTATTATTATTATTATTATTATTGTTTTTGTTATTATTATTATTATTATTATTATTATATTTATTTATTATTCTATTTATTATTATTAATTAATAATAATTATTATTATTATTCTTGTTTTTGTTGTTGTTTTTATTATTTCTTCTTCTTCTTCTTATTATTATTATTATTATTATTATTTTATATATATTTTTATTGTTTATTATTATTATTATTATTATTATTATTATTATTATTATTATTATTATTATTATTATTATTATTATTATTATTATTATTATTATTATTATTATTATTATTATTATTATTATTATTATTAGTAGTAGTAGTAGTAGTAGTAGTAGTAGTAGTAGTAGTAAACATGAGAGACTAGAGAAAAAATGTAATTGAGAAGTAACATTTGATAACATTCAAATAATAATATTTGTTAACACAATCGAAAAATATAATCTTGATAATATAGATATCATTAACAAATACATCATCTATGTTGCTTCGCTATTGACTTCCGTATCGTCTTGATGCTTCATTATCGAAGTCATTATGGACACCAATATCACGCAAACGACAGCTTTGATTGAGGTGGTTGCAGCAAATGCAGGTACTGTATTTTGTTTTTTTTCAACACTTTACAACATGGAGAATGGGTCTAGGGTTTGCTAGTTATAAAAACAAAATAAAAGGGTCGTAGGGGAGAAATTAGGACTTGAAAATGGGTAAAAACCTTTTAGGATTTTTTGGTGCAAAAAACTAAAGCACGTCTCCATGCAGTAGACATAACGAAATAAAGCAGAAATGTTGTTTTTGTTAATTTTAAAACTCAGTAGAAGAAAAGAAAAAGCAAAGTACGTCCACTAGAGTCGACTACAAAAGAAACCTAAAAAATTAATATTTTTTTAATATAATTATTTTTTAAAAACTCGCAAATTTATATTGATCAAACATTTTTTAATATTATTATTATTAGTTAGTACACTTTAATTAAACTTAATTTATTTATATTAATTTCAGCTTTAGTCAGCTCAGTTCAGTTCGGCTCGATTAAAATAGTCCAGCTCAGGTCAGTTCAGTTCAGTTCAGCTCAGCTCACCCGTATTTAATTCAGCTCAGTTCAGTTCTAAAAAGTCAGAAAGAACATGACCTAAGTGAAATAAAACAGGAAAAAAATTACATGTTGACAACCATGTTGGCAATAAGCTGCCCAGTTTAATGTTTTTGGGCGTTTTAGTAAAAGTTAAGGGTATAATTAGTACGGAGTATTATGTGAAACGAAGGGGTGCAACATCATTATCATTATATATAAAAGCAAAATGTAAAACTGCTGATGTGGCGCAACCAGATTTCAGAATTTGCCTAATAAAGCTTCCTCATTCACTTTGGCAAACTTAGTTTTAATTAGGCCAATCAAAACTAACTATTATAATTATTATAATACTATTAATTACATAATACCTACTTAGATTTTCAAGGCTTTCATTAAAACTAAATCTATAAAACCTTATTAAAAGGCTAATTTAAAACGCCAAGTAAAAGCCACGTCAGCAATAAATAAAAGCCACGTAGGATTAGTAAAAAACCACCTTGCACCCTACAAAATCCACGTCAACAATCATCAATGTCAACAATCAACAATTAAAATACAAATTCTTATAATTAGATTTTACCAGAGTGTCTTTTTTCCCTCTCCAAACTCCACGTGAAGAACTACACCCCAAATTCATTTCTCTTCTCACCATCAATCTATAAAATCTTATTAAAAGGGCGCCTACAATAATGTGTCATGACTAATTTTAAATGTGACGTGGCATATTTAAATGTGAAATTGACATATTTTTAATGTGACATAGCGAATTGATGTGACATGGATTATCAATTTATTATTAAATGACCTTAATTTATATCTATAAATTAATTTAATTAATTTAATTTAACTCACTCATTTATAATATTAAAGGATATTATATTATTACTAAAGCATTTAATTTAATTCCACATGTCTTAGCATTTAATTTTATTCTATATGGCAATTTATACCCATTAATTTTAATTTATTTTAATTTATTATTTAATTTAATTATTTATACTATTTAAATAAAAGGTTAGTTTATTCATTTTATTCCATATGACAATTTCACGCCTCATTAATTCATATTCATTTTTCTTGATTCTTAAATTAAATTGAAAATAAAACAAAAATGTAATACTAATTGACACGATAACTATATAATTAAATACTCCCTCCGATTTTCTGTGTTGTTCCTCTTTTCATTTTAGTCTAATAATATTGATCTTCTCTCTTTCCTTATTTGGACAACATTGTGTGATCCAAAATAAATTTCATGTGGGGTCATATGTATTGTGTGGTCCAAATTAATTCCCTTATTTCTTGTGTCAAAATGAAAAGGGAACAACACAAGAAATCGGAGGGAGTATAATTTTAAAAACAAATTAAAATATTTACCATCACTCACATATCATATTTTTTATTTCATAAGACAGCTTCTTAAACCACTCTCATGCAAAGTATATATTTTGAAAAAGAAATAAAATAATAGTAATAATAATAATAATTAAGAAAAAATTTTACATTTTATTTCTTCTTGCTGCATATTTATGTCTATATTAAATTTCATAATAATGAGAAAAAAAGTTTAAATATAAATTTATCTATAAATCTAATTAAAATGCAAGCCAAACTTTTTGTTATCATCCACATGACACCCACATGTCATATATTAATTTCACGAGATAAAATATTAAATTAATCTCATGTAAAGTGGATTTTGTACAAAGAATTTTAAAAATAACAATAACCTTATCTATAAATCTAATTAAAAGGCAAGTCAAACTCTATATTATTATCCATAAGTCATATTTTAATTTCATAACATAATATCTGAAACCATTCTCATATAAAGTCGATTTTGTAAAAGCAAAAATAATAATAACAGCAAGTAAACAAACCTTATACATTCCATTTCTCATTGGCTCATATTCATGTCTATATTAAATTTCATAATAATAATAAAATAATTGTCAAAAATCATCAATGTTGATTGATATTTATGCCTATATTAAATTTGATAATATTTAAAAAAGGATGCTCAAAAGTTATTTTTGTTGGAAGGCAAAATTTGTAAGCCAATTTTTTTTGTTATTTTTTTCGTTACTATAATTATATATGTCACTAATCTTTCTTATCTTTCTATTCACATCAAGTTAATTGTATTAAGGTATTAAATTATTAACTAATTTGTTTATTTTTTATGTAATTTACATTGAGTTAATTTGTTCATCACATTTCAACTTGATCGTATGTATTTGTTGTGTTGTCATTTAGGGGTTATATCAAGATCTGTATGTTACTCTTTAAAGGTAAATATACTTATATCTTTATGACTTGATTCTCATTCCCTATTTCTATCACTATTTACAAGGAAGTTACGTTAATAACGATGATATTGCATAAAACAAATTTCACTATTCATGGTTATTTTGTACTAATTGTTGAATTCTTTTTTTTATACATATAGAGAGACGATTCATTGGAGAAACAAGACTATATGGAAAAGTGAAATACTAGAATTTCTTAAACAATTATAAATTACAGACTAACTACAAGACGTACGACATCAACAAGAATGATTAATAGTTTATTTTTTTCGTTTGTATGTTTTATTTTGGTATTTGTTGTTTTCCCCACCATTTTGCCTTTGAAAAGATAACATTCTTCACCTACGGACTTATTTAATTATTCCGACTTTGGTCTTTATATTATTAACATGTTCTATCATGAATTATTCACGAGGTGATCAAATGTGTGTTTGATATTTTATATATCCAATTACTAGAAACACTAAAAATATTACACTAGAAACAAAACATCAAGTGAATTTCACAATTCATAAAACTAGTGTTTATATTAAACTTCATAATAATGAACAACGGGTGCTCAAAAGTCCTGAATCCTGATCCGTATTTTTGCCTATATTAAATTTGATAATAATAATAAAAGAATATTTAATAGCCATAAAACACATCCTCAATTGTTTATATATTTTTTATAGAAAGCAAACTTGTAAGTAAAAAAATTTCTTATCTTTATTGTTAATAAAATGGTAGTGTCACTTATATTTTGTATCAATTTATTCACATTTTGTATAAGATTACAGATTAAATAAAGTTGTTGCTTTAAAATTCTTAATTCCACAATTTATTGTTGTATTAACTTCAATTTTAGGGGTACTGCGTACAAAATGTTAGTTTTGTCATAATATTTCTAATTGTGTGTTCTATGTTATTTTCAGAATTATTGATGAAATTTTAATATCTAATTTGTGAGGGTGCTCTATCTTTGAGATCTTTGTTTGTCAATATAGTTTTATATAATTTGATTATATGAATACCTATATTATTAATTTATTTTAGTCTGCGTTGAGTTACTTTAATTTTGCAGGGTATTTTAGTATACATTGTATATGACTTTAATTTCTAATAAATTGTTGTACAAAAGACTAATTGACTTTATATATCTCTTAAAACATGAAAACTGTAAGTTGAGTTGATCTTAGTATATTATTATATTAAATCACTAAAATATTGTACACTAGAAATTAAACATCCCGTGAATTTCACTGGTCATAAAACTAGTTTCACTTTTCAAAACCGAAACATTTATTATCCAAATTACATAACGTAATTACCAACAAAATATCAATTATACCGCCAACCGTTATACTTCCAATAACTCTTTTATTTTTTTATGCAATAGTATAATTGACTGAATAATGTGGTGATTGGAAACATCAATTAGGTTTTCCTAAACCTTCGCTCACAATAGGTGCATATATACCATGCTTTCATACATTATATACATACAGAAAATTTCCATAAAATTATTTCTTATGTGATTTCTTATTTTTTCGTGTAGCTTAAACAATTTTTATCTTTTTCATTATGTTTGACGCTTTGTTTTTCTATTTTCATTCTTTACTTTTTTTTATCTCTTTTCTTCATTTTTAGCATACTTTTTGTATCTAATATTTTATTTTTTATAATCAAGGCAACACAATTTGAATTCCTCTTAAAACTATATTCAAAATGAATTCCTCTCTCAGCACAAATTGAATTCCCAAAAACTTTAGATACACAGTCTCTCTATAACGTTATTGGGAGACCTCTCATATGATAGGGTGCGAGATCCGTCGAAGTTTTTGTTTTCCTATTATGACCCTCACTAAATCGGTGAAATTAAAGAAGATATCTCACGAGACCTACTGATTTTATAATTCATTTTTTGGGCTTGATTTTTATAATTGAAACAACATAGTAGTGAAACACACAATTTGTATGAGGAATAAACTATTTGACTTTATTAAATAAATAAACCAAATATTCAATACATTAATTCAAGTTATTTGAGCATTCCTTACATTAAAGTATCCCAAAAATAATATATATTACTTAGAAGCTTCTACAAGATGACTATTACGGAGTAGAATTTCACAACTACAAATACCCTATAAAATTCTATTCACTATGTGACTTAGGGTTTATATGTGAATTTAAACAATTTATTTGAGATAAAAAAAAGTATGAAAGAAAAAAATATAATTTCGTATAAACAAATAAATATCAAAATCTAATAAAACTTTATTAATGAAATAATCCAAGTATGCAATAAGTCACATTATTCAACATTCTTTACATTAATATAATGTGTCCTCAAAAAAGTAAATTAAAAAATCAGGGTACTTAGAACCTTCTAACACAAGTCTATTAGAATTCTACTTCAACTACTCTATAAATATTATATGAATATGGTATTTTTTCCATTTTGAATATCAAATGACATGGATTATTTCAAACGTTGTCGACAAAGAGTCTACGAATGTTAAATCTTATATCAATAATCAAAAGATGATGGTTGCAATGATCATGATAAATCGGGTAAAAATGGAAAATTTAGAGGTTTTTAGAGGTTGAAGATAAAGAGGAGGGTTTGTTGGTATTTCAGAAATGGAGTGGTAGGTGGGGTGAAATGTTATCGTTTTTTTTAAAATTTAATTTATTATATTCAATAAATGATTAAAGTGCGATTTTTTTAATGTTGATGTATTTTAGAATACCGTATTTAGTTTTCTTAATTTTATTAATTTTTTTAGTTTTCCGTCCATAAGTTTTGTAAAACCATTTATTTCACATTTTTAACTCAAATCTATTTTATTGGAAAACAATAGTTTCCCATTTCTTATATATATGTTAAACTTTTTCAAGTTAAATGTCAAACGTTTAATGTTGAGTGATTTTAAAAATAAATCACGTGTTGTTGTGTCATATTACCGCTCTTTTTACTTTCGAACAATAATTCAATTTTATATTACTGCTTCACACTCAATGACAGACATTTTCTAAAAAACAAGTTTCTAAATAATGCATAAGTTTATATAGACCATTTTCGCTGTTTTTTCCTTTAACTTTTTTTCAACTTTTTTGTAATAGAAGTTTTTATATATTGTATTATATATTTACTTTTTTATTTAATTTTATTAAAGTCTTCTCATATACATCAAATATGTTATTAGATTATCTAACAAATTTAATTGATCCTTTTCTTTAAAAGTCAAAAATAAACAGCCCTGTGATTTTCCGCGGGTGTTAGACTAGTACAACTTATAAAAGTGAAACTTGAAGGGTAAAAAATTAAAAATAAAATATTTATTTACTTTTGTGTCAAATAAGCACCCCTCACCCGCATGTATTCATTTATAACAACTATGGACTACTATTACTCAGGGCTGACCTTTAGCATGTGTGGGCCGTTCGACTGCACATGCCCCAAATTTTTGGGAGTCCAATAGATAAGAAAACACAAATTTTATAATATTTGGTGCAATAATATAGCATGGAAATCAACTTGTCTCAATGGTTTGGCTATTGGTTATTAGTTGAGTAATCCTAGGTTTGATTCCCCGTAGTCTGTGTTTTATATTTTATTTTTCAGCCATTTAAAACTTTATGTTCTTAGTTCTAAGTTTTGCATTTATGAAAAAATACAACTTAATTGTTGTATATCATACCAACTAGTATAACACCCGTGAAAATTCACGGGATTGTTTAATTCAATTTTTATAGATAAAGATCAATTAAGTTGTTAAATAAGCTAATAACGGTTGTGGTGTATATGTAAATACTTTAATAAAAATAAATAAAGAAAGTCTAATATAATAAGATAAAAGTTTGTATTTTCAAATACAAAGTACAATAGAGTAGGATATAAAAACTGGAAAGTCTAAGAGAAATTCATAGTTTCTCGAAAATCTCCTTGTAAAAAACATTACTTGTTATAGTTGACATGTGTTTGTCGTCATCTAAAATAAGGACTTTTAGACCATCCTTATTTGTAACCCGGGAGATATCAACGTCCAACTTTCCATGGGTGAAGAGTGGTCTAGGAAGATAAAGACAAACACGGGATAAAGATTGCCTTAACTCTTGTTAGTAGTCATTGTAAAGCAAACTGCTAAGGGAAATTGTCTCCTTTCAAACTTAACGGGAAATATGGACTACCTAAAAGATTATTAATATAAATCATTAATTGATAACAATACTCTGAAATATGGGTGTCCTGCTCAAAATACTCCAAACTCTATTTTAACTACCAATATAACCAACTAATGCTCACATTCGCTTTTATAATGATATATAACATGTTACATGCTAATTAAGTGAAGAAATTTTTAACCCTTCTTTAACCCGTCTTTCTCTTTTTACTTCTATGTTAATCTATTTACCTAATCACAACATTAAAACATGCTACAACAACTTAACAAAACAACAAATCCTATTCAAAGCAAATGAGGGCATTAGTTGGTTATATTGGTAGTTAAAATAAAGTTTGAAGTATTTTGAGCAGGACACCCATAGTTCAGAGTATTCTTATCAATTAATCCTAATATAAATCATACCTTAAAACAATGAAAGAGTCAAAGTCTAATATAGATGAACACCGAAAATTGAGTAGAAATAACTAAAAACAAAAATTGAATACAAAAATAACAGTAACATCATTTGTTAATTGCTCTATAGAGTTGTGCTGCTTTAATGGTTTAGAAGTGCGCGTTTATCGTGTTTTCGACAAAAATTCTAAATTTATAATCATGTGGTAATTATTATTTTGGCAATACTCTAAATTAAATTCCAAGTAATTCTGATAAAATGTAAATACCTAGTATAATTGTTTTATAGTTACAATTTTTTCGAAATCTGAATTTTTTATAGTAATCACATTAATAGTGCAAGCTGATTTGATGTTGTATTATAATTGAACAATTTTGAGTGATAGATATTGAAGTGATCTAATTAAATTGATAGTATGAACGTCATGTATGTAACTGTTGCTGGTGAGGCATGTAATGCTATGTTTTTTTTTCTATGTTGCTTAATTGTCTTTATCGGTAGGTCGTTTCGTGAACTATTTTCATTCCACATTCCCAAATTTCACATTATTTCCTTATAATTTATTCTGTTTCATACCGAGTATATATATTTCAGTATAACCAATTTTAATTATATGGGTTTTTCTTATTCAAAAATCAATTCATATTGGTGTTGTTTAATTATATATTTCATTATAACCAATTTCACAGTATTTCCTTATTCATTATAACCGCTTTGTTGTTTTTTATTAGTTCACTGTTCCTTTAATTCATTAGTGTAACACCCGTGAAAAATCATGGGATTGTGTAGTTTTTTTAAAAAGAGGACGACAAATTATAATTATAATTATTATATAACCAGAAATTTTATTTATTCAATTTGTCTACTTTAGGTTTTAAGAAGTGGAAGACAACTGTCATTTTCGAGGAGTTTATTGAGAATACAAAAAAGAAGAAGAAAAAAGAGGAGAGGAAAAAAATGTTGTTCGCCTTTGAGATTTTCGAGCAACATTGAGAAAGTAAAAAGTTTTTGGAAGACAATTTGATAAGGTGGTTGGTTTCACAGAATTGATGATTATTAGTTATTGGTATTTTGTAATTAATGTATGTTCACAAAAAAAAAAAGATGAAATAGAGTAAAATAAGAAGAAAAAAATACCAGGAGGAAAGTATGAGAAAACGACAAATAGTATGACTTGATTATCAATGCAAGATTGAACGACAGAATGAATGAATTAATATCACAGCATACACATTACAACACTTTTTTATCTCATGGAAATGTAGGAAAGATAAAATATTATTATTGTTTTTTTTGGGTATTGCAATGACTTGGGTACTGCAATGAGTAAAACCGTTTTTTTTAATAGGTGTTGAGAATTGTTACCCAAATTAATTAATACAATTATATTAAATATGCACGGTTAATTACATGGTTCTCAATTAATTTAAATTTTTTATTTGTTTTAGTTTGTTGATATGGAAAGATGGCCCACGCGGTTAAACATGATTGGTTTAAAACAACTAAAATTGTGAGATTGAATGAGAGACTTGCATTAGCCTAATTCTGAATCCACATTGTGCCACATAGGCAGTTTTCCAAGATTCTTTTATATATATAATGATTATTAAAATTTCTTAATTTTTTGCTAGTTTTATTTGTGTAGTAATTGAAAAAAATCGAACGCTGGTTTACATTAATTTTTTTAGTTTAACTAATAAGATCCAAATAATTTATAAAAATATGGGTGGTAACAATAATTTTTAATTTTAATTTATATAAATATACCACGTAATATATAAAGTATTAGGGGACATTTTTAAAATCTCGTACAGGGCCCCGAAATCTCAGAGATGGCCCTGCTATTACTATGGTGATTAACTGATTATTATAGGCTCAAATACTCTAGGTGTAGTTGGCTCATAACATATTAGTGAACAAATCCATACTTAAGATCTTTGTCTAACATTTATTTAAGAACTTCTAACTTTTTAGAGTTTGATAGTGATTTTATAGTGGGTAAGACCTAAGAGTACGTTTATATTGTTTCATACACTCAATCAAGGCCTATATTAATTCTTATAAAAAAATATTTTACATAACTGTTATTGGAAAATCAATTCGTATTACACAAATAATTTTAAGGCTATTTAGCATATTACTACCTAATAAGTCTAAAATTTTACATCTTACTACCTTATATGTTCAATTATTCAAATAACAACCTAATAAATGTAAAAACTAAGAGCATCCTTTACAATGGATGGGTTTTTCTCCATCTTTTCTCTCCATCTCTTTATCTCCGTATATTTTTCACGACTCAATTATTTTCAATTACAATGGATACTTTTTTTCTCCATCAATCTCTCCATTATGGGACCCACTTTTTTTCCTACCCATTTTTTTTATCTATCTACCCACTCTTAATCCACTTTTTTTTTAATCTACCTACCCCACTTTTTCTCCACAAAATTCTCCACAAACATGGAGAAATTCATGGAGCTCCATGGGGATGGAGAAACTCTCCATCGTAATTCAAGCCATGGAGAATTTTTTTGTGGAGATTTATCAATGGAGAGCAAATTCTCCATGGTAAATGATGCTCTAACACGATACTACCAAAATGACTGAAATTGCTAAAAATGACGGAAATCAGTTTATTTCATCCCGCTTAAATTTAAAACCTAATTTAATACCTAAATTACCCTCCCCCTCCTTTCTCCATTAAACCCCCTCTCTCCTTCAACAAAACTCACTTCCCCTGATTCTCCATCAATGTCGCTCGCTCCAAACCCAGATTTCTCCACTAATTCCTAACCCTGATTCTCCATCAATCTCAGTTTTCCCCTTCTTCCATTCAAATTTACCACCATGGTAATATCTCATACAAACTACCATCCTATAATAAAACAACAAAATTCCCGAAATTGAAGAATCGTGGTGATGCTTAAGTATCAAAATTCCACCATTAACACAAAAAAACGTAACATCGATGCTTAATTATCAAATTTTATACAAAATAATCAAATTAGGGGAAGGGTTTTATACTGAAAATAAAATGAAAAAAAATACTTACTTGATCAATTTGAGAAGACAACAGAAGACTGCCTCCCTCTAGTGCTGCAAATTAGGCATGTTCATGGAGGTTTTGATGGATAAAAATGGCGGCATGAATATTGAATTTATAGTGAGTTTAATCGGGGGAGGAAGAGGGATGACTGATGAGTAATATGTTAATAAGGAATAGTTTTATTAAGGGAATGGTATGATGGTCATTTGACTTAACCCGAACATTTAAAAATAACTTAAGTTTGGTTTCCGTCAAAAAAGTAGCAAACTGATTAATGTTGTGTGATTTTAGGTAGTTACTTGCAAAATTAATTATATTAGGTAGTAAGATGAAAATTTTTAGACTTATTAGGTAGTTATTTGTCATATTTCCTAATTTTAATAAAATAACTTTCATTAACCATCAACTTTCCATGACAAGGAAATTTAGGTCTTTGTTAATATAATTCTATAATGATATATTATAAAATGTTATTTCACATTTAATTTTGATTCATTTATAATTTTCTTGTATTTTGTTTTTAAAAAGCATAACCAAATTCACTTTATGTAGTTAATATATTGAATTCCACATCAAATTTTGAACAAGTGGCTAAATTCACTTTTTTTACAACTTAATAGACCTCCAACTTTCACATTAACCGATTGTCTCATTGAAGATGGACATTATTTATCAAAAGATGAGAACGGATAGTACATCTCTCATAATATTACAAGTGGAATGACAAGTGGGGTGCTTCATTTAATTTCTACATGATTTGCCACTTGCATATTGTGAGAGCGACACTATCCGTGTTCAGCTGCTTATGACGGATAGTGTAACATCCCGTATTTTCGTAAAAGAATATTTTAAAATTTAAAGTGATTTTCGGAATATAATAATATTTTAATAATATTTCATAATTCATATTTTTAAGAAATTTCGTTAAGTTCCGTCTTAAGATTCATTTTATCTTAAGATGTTGAGTTCACTTGGTAATTCCTTCTTAAGGTTTCAGTTTCATTTAATTAGGAAACCCGACTCAAAACAAATAAAAGGACAATTCTCCTTCTCCTTTCAACGACATTTCATTTCTCACAACACAAAGACAATGTAAACCAAACTTCACCATTTTTCTCTCTTTTAAGCTTCTTAAAAGATCATCTAAAAGCTCGTCTAATCTCAGATCAAGGTAACATTTTAACTTTTGAAATCCTCTCACGATTCTCGTTCTTTCTATCACTTTTGTTTTTCAAATCTCTACTTCTCATTTCCGGGCTGTTTTGCCCTAGAATCGTTTTTAGGCTCTAATATGTGTTTTTTGTTCTTAGGAGTTGACTAGGACAACCCGGAGGTTGATTCATACATCGTGGAGGAAGAAACCGGAGCTTAAAACGCTTGAGGTGACGATAATGAGATACTCGGCCTATTTTGTTATATTAGCATACTTTGTGTTTTTGATGTGATTATGTGAAAGTAAGTATGAAATAGGTTGCTAAACATCTTTAATATGATTTATAATCTGATTCTTATGAAGAATTTGTGGTGAAATCAATATGAGGGTTGAATATGGAGTATACATGAAAGATGGGTTTAATTTGGGGATGTGTTGTGAATTCATGAATTTGATGTTGTTCTTATGTTTCTTATACTTGTTTGATGCTATAAACATGCTGCGACTGTTGAGTTGTTGTTTAGAAACATGTTTAGGATGAATTGTTGGAGTATTGAATTGATTAAAAATGTCGAAAATGGCGAAATTCACGAACAGAGCCTCCCAGCAGGTAGGCCGACCAGCCGCCGGTCCACCGGCTGAGAGACCCTATGTATGTTGATTTTTACGAAAAGCTAGGGAAGAGGATTCCTAGCCGGTTGACCGGCGGCCGGTAGACCGGCTAAGGATCCCCTCCCCCTTTTAAGAAATTGTAAGTAGTAGGCTGAGGAAGGATTCCCAGCCGGGTGGCCGGCAGCCGGTCCACCGGCTGAGGATCCTTTCCTCTTGCATTTTTATGCAAAGGCTGCGTATGGGAAGGGACTCCCAGCCGGCTGACCGGCAGACGGTCTGACACCGGCTGAGAGCCCTGTTATCATCTAAAATTGGTTTAACTTATGATCGGTTCATCCGATTTGTTTGATTCTTCTTCAGTGTGACTTGTATGCTTGTAGGCTTTCACATGTTAGTATATAATCTAGTAAGTAAGACTAAGACATAGAATTGTTTGTAGTACATATCGGAATATGTCTGAGTCGGGACCGCTAGAGTACGATATGTACTGTTGTATCTTGCGTATCAAGCTATGTCTGAATCGGGACCTCTAGTTTGATACGCACTACTACAAATCTAGGATAAGAGGACGCCTCTTAGAGGACGGTTGAGGTGAAAACCGTCCTCTATCAACCAAATAAAATTGGCGCCATTAGTAGTATTACAAATAGGACGGTTAACAAAACAACCGTCCTCTTTATAAACGTAATAAGGACGGTTGGTCAATTAAACCGTCCTCTTATTTAAAAAGAAGACGGTTGTATCATTCAACCGTCCTCTTAATAATCAATTATCTAAATCTGACCTAAAATCCCATCTTCCACTGCCAATTGAATATACCCCCATACGATTCAATCATAAATTCTAAACAAAAAAACCTAACTTTCCAAATTCTCGTTCATTCATCATCAAAGCAATAGGTCAGTTTCTGTGCAGAAAGCTGGATGCCAAACATTAACTCAGTTTATTTACTGTCAGGTAGTAATAGGATTTGTTTGTTTCTGATGTGGATATTGGTAAGGGTTCATCATTATTATCCCGATAAACTCTAAAAGTAAAAGAAGCGATCTTGAAAAATGAGAATTGGCAAATATTTGCAGAAAGACAACCTGAAATCCATTCTAGTGTGTTTGGCGGCTTTCACCATTGAGTATCTATAGCTTTTATGCGGTTTCTAATGCCCGAAAGATGTCCGAGGATTGGATTGCAGCTTGGACAAATTCAAAAGGAGACCATTAAAGAAAGTGCAGATGATGAGATTAGAGGAGAGGTAAGCTTCAATTTTATTAGGGTTTCTATGTTTGATTGATTGATTGTTATTTTAATATAATTACAAATTTATCATGATTAACATTTATGAGATTCCCTGGATTCAGACTTGAGTTGGTTTTATTTAGTAAGGTTCTAAATTGACGGTGATCCTCTTTTGTTGGCACTTGGTAGTGGAGATGAAAAGCTCTTTCAGATAAAGCTCGTCCATGTATTAAACTTTCTCTTTTTATTTTGCTCTTATATTCTGACTTGCCTTGTTCTTCGACTTGGTTTGCTGCAAGCCCCGAGTATGGGAGTTGTGGATCGGACACGTAGGTATGCTCCTTGCTAGTGACTCTGAATTGTCGACTGCGTCTTGGTAAGATAGATTCATTTCCTGCCCCTTTCTCCCTTGCCTGTATTCTTTAATGTCTTTTACCAGCTCTTCGGTAAGATTCAAGGGCTTTCCCCTATATACAAATATGATGATGCTTGTGTCCAATTCATTCAGGGGCAGCTTTCGCTGATCGTGAAGCAAGGTAAGATGATAAATTGTCAGAACTTGCATTCCAGGTGTATATAAACTACCAGCCCCATCTCTCGCAGCAAAAGTAGAATATGCATGCAATAGCTCAACCAAATAATATAGATGTGAAGTTAGTTGAACCAAAGTTTTCAACTAACTAGATTATATGTATGTACCCGTTTTATTCATGCTCTAATGTGCAATTCTGTAACTTAATGTACAAGACAAAATCCCTTCAGATGTAAGTTGAGGTAGGCTGTTCTATTCTAGGTAGGCTGGCTAGAAAGTGTGTGCGTGTGACGGTGCTACAAAAATGCGATTAAAATGCATGTGTGTGTTAATGTTAACATTATTATTCTGAAATGTAACTATCACTGTTATTATTATTGTGTGTTGTCGTTATTATTGCGTGTTGTTATTTTGCATTGTTGGACTAGTCTAGTTATTCTTTACATATTCAAAATTGAAATTAAACTATCTATTGCTTCTTGTTTCAAATATGACTGATGGAGCACACCTTTCACCTTGGCATTGATGTCCTGTTGTATCTCTTTTCAAATCTGCTCGGGTCTGCTCATAAATCTTTCAAGGCTGACCTTGTTCCTTGTCATCCAATTGGTATGGTGGAAAGCATTCAGAATCATAACTTTGTTCTCATTTCAAGTTTCTTCCTTTTCCTTTTCCGTGTTAGCTTGCCTATTAGGCATTTGTCATCCTCTAAAACTCATTAAACTTTGTTCTCATTTTATTATTATTATTGTTGTTTTAAAATTACATAAAGATATAGTATAAAAGTTGGGAGTTGTAACAGTGACAGTAGTTTATATGCAGGCCCAGAAGATCTTTGCTAATAGGTGGACTGAAATTGCCAAGTTGGTTTCTGGAAGGTATTAAGTTATCGATCATAATTGATTTTTCTTTTGACATTTGGGATTTCGGCGATTGATAATGACTCATTAAACTGTGCGCGCTTCTTAATGTAATTAAATTAAATATGGAGTAGCATTCAGGAGGTTCATTTGAGCCTTTGGGGGTCTGAATGATGAATTCATTTGCCCTTTTATGTTAACCGACCAAACCCCTTTCTGGACTAATATGTTATCCCATTTACCGTCCGAAATTGGATAAATGATGCTGAAAAGTGTTTGCAAAATGTATTTTTCAGGACTAAGTTTGTCACCTTCTTCTCTCTTTCTCTTCCTCTTCCTTTTCCTTATTCCTATCCCTTTCTTAATCTTCATTCCAAAATACTCCAATTTTTACACTACTAATGCACAGATCTAATCCCCCAATGGCATAAAGATTCAGTTTTGACAACTGTTTGTTCTTAAACAGTTTCAATAACCAACTGTTTGCTGTGTGCAGGCTGTTGTGCTTGATCAGGGTCTTGAGGGGGATTTGGCGGCTGATATTCAGAAGTATTTAGAAGATCTTAAAAAATCTGGTCTCAGGCAACGTCTGATTAATTTAATTAAGGTGAGGCTTCTGGTGTTCATAGTGTCAAACTAGTAACTTTTTCTTTTGCGTATGTTCAGTAAGCGGTTTATCTTTAGACTTGGTGAGCTCAGTTGATTGAGTAACCATTGTGACTTTAATTAATTTAACATTATGGTATGTTTGCCTTTTTTATTATCTTTTTTATTTGCGTGGACTTTTGACTGTTTCATTCATAAATTTTTTGTTAGCTGTTTTATTTTTTTGGGACTCAGCTTAGTTACTAGTCATCATAGGTCAAGTGCTCGCGTTATTAGAAACTATGATTGGTTACTTGATGGGTTGAATCTTTTCATTTGTATTCATTATGATATGTAGATTGATGATGATGAGAATGTGAGAGATTGATTTTCCTCAAATGTTGCCTATCAATCATTGGAATGTGAAAATGTATGTAAATAATTTAGCTGTTCCAAGCATTTCTATTGGTCTTTCTTCTTCCTGTGACAAGCGTACTCAAAAGCTGCTTTATGGTTTGTTATTCCGGGCTTTGGGAAAACTAATTTTACTTTGTTTAATTGTAGGTATTTTAATCGTGATGTTCAATGCGTTTTCAAATTCTTCAGAAAAAGGTAGTCTTCATGTTTAGACGGCCTTTTACATCTGATTGCAATCTATATTCCTTACTATCCGAGTCATACATACTGCATGATATGCTGCAAATCAGACCATTATCTGAGTCATAAAATTTTTGTCCTTGGCATTTAGATTGCCTTTCCTAATACTAGCATAAAAAACTTGTTGCTCTTTTCGGATATTATGTCCAACAATGGCTGGTCTCATAAGTTTATTTTCCATTGTGTTGAGGTTTTGTTGTCTCCAAACGTTGTAGATAGTTCCATTCAGAATCGGCCCATTGATATTTTTATATGTACTACTCATATATTTCACGCTGCCCAACGTAATTGAACTCTTTTTTTACTGCGAAATTACTATCTAGCAATCTACATAATTCTTTTCAGCTTGTCCCTGTCTCTCTTTGATACTTTGCCTTTCATTTGACTCTGAATCCTCACTCGTAAATCAGTCTGAATCTGCATGACAAACTACTCAGGTATCATAAGTTTCTTTTCATATCTACTCAAAATCCTCTGCTGCCATACATAGTATATTGCCGCACTGACTATACTGTTTAGCACCCCTATTTTGAGCCTGGTAAACCTGTTGTGCCTATGCCATAGTTTATCTGATATTACATGAGAGATCTGTTGTTGGATGCCATCGTGTCGTAATATATTATATCAGTTGCCCCGGTTTCTGCATTCTGGCTTATATGATTTCTTATCTTTTCAGTGGAGATCGCTTTTTCTCCCCGGTTTTTTCTCAAGAGTGTGCTAGCATGGCTAGATATTCTTTAGACTAGTGTGAACATATGCAGCATGGCGCCATGGCTATATATTCTTCAGACTGGTCCGAAGTTTTCTATCTCAACACTAGAGTTTGTGTTAAAATTATATCATAGTTCATATTTTATAGTTACAAACTTATTCCTTTTTGTTCGGTTAGATTTAGAGTTTAAATTTAACTCTTGTTGTATTTTCCGAAATGTAAGATATGAAATATTTAAGTTAATGAAACAATTTTTATTTAAAAAATTAGTTTCCAAAGATCATGAATTTGATGTTATAAATTGGTGCAAAGAAAAGGATAGCTATATTTATATATTGGGACCAAAAAAGGCGGGCAATATCAAAAATATGACGCTAAAAAATTATGTGAGCATGTTCAAAACAAGACGGTTCCGAATCAAAACCATCCTCTTTAAAAATATCAAATAAGACGGTTACAAAGTCAACCGTCCTTCTTAAAAACATCAAAGAAGACGGTTGCAAACTCAACCATCCTCCTTAGAAACATCAAAGAAGACGGTTCTAATTGGAACCGTCCTCTTTTATAAATTCAAAGAAGACGGTTCTAATTGAAACCGTCCTTTTTCATAAATTCAAAGAGGACGGTTTGACTTTTTTTCAACCGTCCTCTTAGGCAACGAGGACGGATGAATTTAGGACGGTTATATTCTGGTCTTAGGACGGTTATACGTGCGTGTTTGTGGAGTGACGGTGTAACACCCCAAGAGTATGGGAGTAAAGTTGTCCCACATCGGTAGAATGTGAGACTTGTGATATGTTTATAATAGCTTCTACCCACCACTTAGTAACAAGGCCTTGTGCTTTTGGGCTTAAGTGAGGACAAATAATGGGCCCAAAGGCTTACCTCCCATCTTATTGGGGGTGTGTTACGACCGTGGTGGGTCGGGTTGTTACAAATGGTATCAGAGCGACCCTGCGACCGTGTGGTGAGCCTGTGGTCGGGAGTACCCAGGTCACACACCTAGCGGGGGAGGATTCTGGCCCTGGTTGTGGTCAAGTTGAAGTTTGAGGCACAACGAGGACGTTGTGTTCTTTAAGTGGGGGAGTTTGTAACACCCCAAGAGTATGGGAGTAAAGTTGTCCCACATCGGTAGAATGTGAGACTTGTGATATGTTTATAATAGCTTCTACCCACCACTTAGTAACAAGGCCTTGTGCTTTTCGGCTTAAGTGAGGACAAATAATGGGCCCAAAGGCTTACCTCCCATCTTATTGGGGGTGTGTTACGACCGTGGTGTGTCGGGTTGTTACAGACGGACATGTCTGAGTCGGGACCTCTGGATCGTCACGTGTATGGATGATGCGGTGGGAGATGTTTGAGTCGGGACCTCTTTCCCTCCGTGAGTTTGTTTGACTGTGGTGAGTCAGGTCTGAGTCGGGATCCTGATTCACTACGAAGAGTAATGGTTAAGTCTGAGTCGGGACCTCTGGACCATTACTAGCTGACCGGTATCCATTCGTGCCTGAGTCGGGGTTCACGGATGAATGCTAGCTGACCTTGTGTACCAAGTATACCTGAGTCGGGGTGTGACTTGGGCACTGCTGATTGTGTTTAGTTCTTTCCCGAGTCGGGGTTAGTTCTAGATATTGTTGTTTGCATCTGCTTGCATGAGTTGGGGTACAGTGACAGATGTTGTTGAATGGATGTTTATCTAGAGTACTGTTTATCATTTGAGTTATAGTTCGTCCAAGGCATTAGACGACTCTTATTCTGAGTTCGGAAATGGTTTGAGGAGAAAGACCCCCCCGGCCGGGCAACCGGAAGGGAGACCGGCTCTCGCCTCAAATAGTTTCCGAAGTTGGTTAAGGGTTTTGCATAGTGATGCATGTTGATATGAAGGATGTTGTATACTTCACATATTGTGATGTTGGAGTATGATGGATGTTTATTCTTATGTGTTACGTGTTACTGACAATAGGTGGCTAGGAGAACTCTAGTCACTCCCCACTGATTGTGGCGTACATGTTTTCATGTATGTAGATACATGATGGCTGGTGGAGGGGCTACCGAGGCTAGCGAGCGATGATCCAATCATCGATGACCTACACATTTATCGTTTAGCTAGACCTAGACTTTTATACAATATTTTTGGTGCCTGTAGGGATATGCTATCCCGGGCTGCAGTTTTGTACTTGTGGTTTTGTACTTAGATTTATATACTTATCTATGTTTCGTTTATTTCCGCATGTATAGTTTTGTTAATTCACCTCGTACCTTTCAAGCATGTTAAAGTTTTATTTCCGCGCAAATTTTGGCATGTTTGTATGTTTATATTTTCCGCTGCGACGAGGGGATTTTACAGATAGTGTCTGTCTTCAATGAGAATTTGTGTTACATTAAAGAACACTCTATTTCCTGATTATTTGTTTACTTTTGGTTGCCACAAAGACCAAAGAAGACGAGAGAACCAATTATTTCATAAAAAGTGGTGTTTTTGTCAGAAACTACCTTATATTTATGTCCATTTGTGAATAACTACCTTACTTTATTTTTTCAGAATTACTTTTTTCACATACGGACTTTACTCTTTCACATATATTTTTTCATAAAGTTCTCATATCGTACTCTTTTACCAATATAATCAAATCAACTCTAGCTTATATATTCATTTGTCCCTAAAATCGAATCTAATTAGCTTGAACAATTGATTATAACTTTTCAAATAGTGAAGTAATTATTTATTTTAGCAATTATTATTAGGTGTTATCGAATTTAACATGTTTTTTTATGGGTGGGGGATGACACGATGGTTATGGTGGTTGCTGGTTGTTATTGGTGTGCCTGGTGGTTAGAGGTTGCTGCGATGAAGGTGGTACGATAAGGTAGTGCGTTATTGGAGAGGACAGAGGACAATAAGGGAGTGGTGCGATTGGTTGTGATTGGAGTATGTAGTAGTGCGTTTGGGATGGAGTCAGTTTGGGACAGACGGAGTTGGGTTGTCGGCTGGGGGTTATGGATGGACCGGGTGGTACGAACGGCTTGAGATGGAGTGTGTTGGCGGCTGGGACAATTGGTGGTGATGGGAAGGGAAATATGGGAGTTACGTATGTACGCTAGATTGTTGTTTTCTTTTATTATAATTTTTAATTCAATTTGTTTGTCTTTTTCTAAATATTAATAATTATTTTTCTTTTTAGTTATGTTCATATCATTGATTAATAATTACTTATTTGTCGACCAAATTGGTCGGAGGTGGCGAACGGAGTAAATGACGGGTTAATGTTAGTGACTTGGTGATGAAGAGAGATGGGTAGAGGGAAAAACAAAATCAATTGGGTGAGGAATAGAAAAAATGACAAGGATAATATTGTAAAAAATGTATGTGAAAGAGTAAAATTCGTATGTGAAAAAACACGTCCCTATTTTTTTGGTTTTCAGCTACCTTACATTTTTTTTATTAAAACCTACCAAAAATAAGACTCATGTCAACTTTCTCACGTGTAGGACTTCAAATTTCACTTCAAATTAGAATATTCTTTCAGTCAATTTTTTCCTCTCATTTTATTCCTCAATTCTTCCATCAATTCTTTAAGCTTCTTTCCATTAAGCTCTCTTAGAATCTCTTTAAACTCTTTGATTGTTTGTCGGAGTTCACTTTTCAGGCTTCTATATTCCTTCAACAAATTATTGAGTATAATCCTTTGTCAATTAGTCGTCTCTCCATCAACCCACATAAAAAATCCGCAACCACGCATATTGGAACCGGGCTTGTGAATTTGCAAGTAACTGTTTTGGTAAAATTTCTACCTAGTCAATATTATCGTGATGCGGGTCAAATATATATTACCCCCAAAACGTGTTTTCACTTTTTACTTTACCTTCTGCGAATTTTCTTCTCCTTCAAATCTTTCTTTTACTTTTCATCTTCCTTTGAAATTTTTACCGTCTCCAAATTATGTCTGGCCCCAGTTCATCTGCTGCTACTCCTGCTGCTACATCTGCTACTGCAGGATCCTCTGGCTCTTCGTTTACGTCTGGGACTATTCTAGTCCCTTTCCCTCTCAGAAGCTTCTCGCGGCCAAACACTTGTGTGACTCCGCTTTCAATGAGTCTCACCTCTCCCTTATTAGGTTGAAGTTTGGCTTTCCCAAGGGAGTCGTTTTTCACCTCCCCCTTCTGGGTGAGAAGACCGACTTCGAGAGGGAAGGTTGGGCTTGTTTTTATGAGTATCCCTTCCGTCTAGGTTTAAGGTTTCCGTTCCCTGATTTGATCATTGACTTCTTGAAGCTGACAAAACTCGCTATATGCCAAGTGGCACCTCATGCATGGCGAGTCTTGCTAAGTATTTGTGCTCTCAACCGTGAGCGTGGGCTGGATATTGGGCTAGCTGACTTGGGGCAGTGGTTTTCTCCTCGCTCCTTGGGTCATAGCCAGTGCATCACTCGCGGCCATGGCGATATGCCTTCTGCGATCGTTTTTTTCACCACTCCAGACGACAGCAAGTGGTTTACTCGTTTCATATTTGTCAAAATCGACACTCTTCCGTACTCTCTTGACTATATTTTCTCCAAATGGCAGTCGGTGGAAGGTACGAATTGTGTTTTGTTTTGATTTTCTGACTTGGATTTTTCTCGTTGTTACCTTTTGCGAATGAGTGGTTGGTTTTTCAGGAGCTGACTTGGCCAAGCTTCATGTGGCTGAGGATGGTCCTGCTTCTAAGGCCAAGCTCATTGACCTGCCTGCCGCTGAGAGGACATTCTCTAAGCTGGTCAAGGATTCGGCCATTCTGGCGGTTAAGAAGGAAGGTACGATTTTGTTTACTAGTGTTTATTGGCCGGATGCATGTTATGATGGTTTGAGGTTTTAATTCTTCAATGTTGTTCTTTTCAGGCAAGCCCAGAGTAAATGTAGATAGGGTTATGCAGCTGAGGAGAAAGAGGTTTACTCCTGGGGATGCTGGATCCTCAAAGTAGAAGAAGGTAGATGTTATTGAGGAGCCTTCTTCTGGAGCTAGGTCCAAGGCTGCTCCCATTGAGGTGGGCGCAATTGAGCCGGTCCAGGAACATGTACCTGCGACCTCTGATTTCACAGATCCGGCCCCTCTCGAAATTCCTATCCCTGGTTTTAAAGCTTTGTCTGAGCGTCTTCCTCGGATATCCTCTTGAGAGCCTTCCACTACTGCCCTGCAACTGGAGTTTCCCGAGGGCTTTGGTGGGTCAAAGACTTCTCTCTGGCATGGACTGGATTCGCCGTTATTCCCTGCCTCGGCCTCTATCCTGCAGCCGCGTGCTTTCAAGGACATGGTTAGGCATGCTACTGAGGTTACTTTTGAGGTAGCTTCTTTTTTTTTTCTTCTTCTTTTTTTTTAAAAAAATCTGACCTGGTTTGAATTTCCAGGCCCTGGAGCTTTCGTTGTGCGCCAAACGACAGAGCGAGGCTCTGCTGACAGAGCTCCAGCGTATGCAGACGACTCGTGTGGAGCCCTTGGGGAAGATGCAGGAGGTGCTGGCTAAGAAGGAGCAGGAAGTGTTGGCTAGGCAGGAATATGAGGAGGCGCTGAGGGAAAATCTGCAGGCAGCTTGTGAACGCTCTCGACGGAACCTTGCTTTGGGCCAGGAGCAGCTAAAGGCGCAGGAGAAGACTTTCCAGGGTCAGCTTGAGGCAGCGTAGTCCAAGCTGGAGCGGGCTTTTGTTGGAAATCTAATTCCAGATTTTATACTCATATCTAATGTGAGTTTTGTTTCTTTAAGTTTAGTCATAAAACTTAATAAGATCTTATACATGCATGATGATTACATAAGATGAATGAATGCCCTTACATTGGTTTTAGAAGGTTTATACTCAACTAATCACCTATTAATTTGAGTCTTCAAAACCGAATACCCTTAAAACGATCTAACACAAAATCGTCTCCAAAAGATGCGTATCAAGGACCCAATCTCAAACCAAAACATTTTTTGTTACTAGAAAAATTGTATTAGTAAACTAGAATTAATAATAATATTACTCTTAATATTATTAGAGTACTAATGATTTTACAATGCTAGAAAAACTATTTTCTAGTGAATATATTGAGAATGAGATGTTGTAAGAATCATGACTAAGTATGGAACTTCAAGTATGTTTGCATGTAGTGTGCTATGTACTTATAAGAGGCAAGATGACCTTGCTTGTTCAAGCAATATAGCCAGCTATCTCAAGCAACACAAGGCCAATGCATGACATTCTTTTCCTTACACAAAGCACACAATATGCCTTACATATTCTTACACAATCTTACACACCTAAACATAGGTTTAGTGTATAAAACACACAATCATATTGTGCATCCAATATCACGGCTGAAATGGGGTGTATAATAGACCCATTTTATTTTTGTCAATTGTGTTAATTTGTAACATGTCACACATGTCCCATAACACATGACCTAATTTGTTAATTATGCAATTTGAAATGGGGTGTAAAATGTAATATCATAATTTTAATTGCAACTCTTTGTAATTTTATGATCAACCGTGTTCATTCTCAATTTAATCGTTTCCTAAACGAATAAATAAAACCGTGTAATAAAACCATTTTATTACTTCGTCCTTTATTATTATAATCCCATTACAATAATATTTGTCACGTAAAATCATATCCAAATTTGTAGTTATTAATTAATTCGTATCCAATACAATATTAATTAATTATTCCATTGAGACGGAATTCCCTAAAGATATGACCTTAAGGGATCAACTGATCACCACCATCATATGACGATAATGTCAAACTCTAGACAGCCAATCATTATCGGTAAATGTTGATCAGTCGACTTTAAAAGAGTAACACTCCCAGTTGTGTTTCATTCAAATGAGTTTTAATTATGTCAACACACTATTGTTGAGGACACATCCTCTAACAATCTCCCACTTGTCCGAGACAAGTGTGTGTTACCAATTCTCTTGCCATATTACTATCTCCCACTCAATGCATGGCGTCCTCTCAGGTCGTGCCCGTAATTGATTTAAATCTAGAGTGGTTTTTCTTGATCTGGAGTTATAACTATTGACCGGAATTATCTACCATAGATACCTCCGAGCGTGGCCACGCATTTCTAGTTATTATTCTCCTCGAGTGGCCTAGAGATATTTCTCAACCCTGACAAGGGGTGGACAATTCCTAATCGACCTATTCCTTCCGGCTGGCCACAGCCCATCATAACCCAAAATATGTCCTTATAAATCCCAGTTACGAAGGTGTTAGGACATAAATCAAAGTTAATCTGAAAACTATGTCACTTCAGAGAACAATCATTAGTCCAAGAACTGACTCATGTGAAACAAGATAGATGCTCCCGCCACGACCAGGCAGTCTTTTAATAAGAGTACGCCAGAGCTCTATCAGTGGTCATTAGCCCGACAAATGTATCTTAACATGTCTATGCCTAGGTGATCGATTAGTCATCTCGTATGACTCTATGGCAATTGAACTCGCCATCAATCGCATCACACACCTGGTTGCATTGAGACGTCACCTCACTTAAGCAACTAGGGGCGAGGTCATGATAATTCAATTCACTTTAATGGGGTTCAATATGGTCTTACCATCCCATTTGAATATTCCATGACCTTGTTTTTGAGTAATTAAACTCTATAACGATAAATGAATTATGAACAACTTGAAAAATAACTCTTTATTTCATTCTCATAATCTAGTACATATCTGACATGCGTTTAAGACCCATGGATGCTACATGTCGGTCATGCTTAGCCTGCGATAAAGGCTTGGTTACAGGATCAGCAATATTATCCTCTGTCCCAACCTTACAAACCGCAACTTCCTTCCTTTCAATAAAGTCTCTAATTACATGAAATTTTATGAGTACATGTTTGAACTTATTGCTAGACTTGGCTCCTTTGCTTGAAAGATAGCCCCACTGTTATCACAAAGGATTCTGATATGATCCTTGGCTTCGGGGACTACCTTTAGTCCTTCCAAGAATTGCCTAATCCATACAGCTTCCTTCGCAGCTTCTGATGCTGCAATGTAATCAGCCTCTGTAGTAGAATCTGCAACAACTGGCTCCTTGAAGCTTCTCCAGCTTACCGCACCACCATTGATCATATAGATAAAGCCAGCCTGGGATTTCAGATCATCCGCATCTGTTTGAAAGCTTGAGTCAGTGTAACCCTTTACACTCAACTCATCTTCTCCTCCAAACACTAAGAATAGGTCCTTAGTTCTCCTCAAGTACTTAAGGATAGTCTTAACGGCTATCCAGTGTTTTTCACCTGGATTGGCTTGGTATCTACTTGTCATGCTTAAAGCATATGACACATCTGGACGAATACAAGTCATGGCATACATGGTTGACCCAACAGCTGAAGCATAGGGTATGTCCTTCATTCGTTCAACATGTTCTGTTTCATCAGGAGTGGGTGATTGAGATTTGCTCAAGGAAATCCCACTTCCCATTGGAACGAGTCCTCTTTTAGAATTCTCCATGTTGAAACGACGAAGGATTTTATCCACATAAGATTCTTGGCTTAGTGCCAATATTCTTTTGGATCTTTCTATAAAGATCCTAATACCCAGTATGCGTTGTGCATTTCCCAAATCTTTCATTTGGAAATGCTTTCCTAACCATTCCTTGACTGAAGTCAACATGGTAACATCGTTACCAATGAGGAGTATGTCATCTACATACAAGATTAGAAACATAACTTTGCTCCCACTGAACTTCATGTATAAACAAGGTTCTTCGACACTTCGAGTGAACCCATTCTCTTTTATCACATGATTGAATCGATGATTCCAACTTCTTGATGCTTGCTTAATCCCATAAATGGACATATTTAGCTTGCACACTTTGTTAGGATTTTTAGGATCCTTAAAACCTTTAGGTTGTACCATGTACACCTCCTCCTCTAAATGCCCATTTAGGAAGGCGGTTTTAACATCCATTTGCCATATTTCAAAATCATGAAATACGGCAATCGCTAACATAATCAGAATTGATCTTAACATAGCAACAGGAGCAAAAGTTTTATCATAGTGCAGACCATGAATTTGAGTGAAACCTTTTGCTACAAGCCTAGCTTTGTAGACATCATCATGTCCCTCTATGCCATTCTTGATTTTGAAGATCCATTTGCACTGAAGCGGTTTGACGTTTTCAGGCAAATCAACCAAGTTCCAAACTTGATTATCTTCCATAGAATTAATTTCGGATTTCATGGCTTCAAGCCAAAAAGTTGAATTTGGACTAGATATGGCTGCTGTTTAGCCCAAAATCCGCTATCACATCGATTGGGCCCAAAGACGAATAAAAATATATGCAGCCCATTACGAAGCAGATTATACGTAAGGAAAGAGCCGTTGAAAGGAGAAGAAAAGGTCAAAAACCCTAGAAGCATATTCTCCTCAACTTACTCCTATATTCCCGGAGCAGCCCAGGACCAGAGCAGATTCAGTTAGCCCAAAATCCAAAGCTATAAAAAGGGAAGCTAGGGCATTTTCATTATTCAGTTCACACGTTGTAAACTTACTACTTACGCAAGCACTTGTACTCATAAAAAACAGCGATATTACTCGATCATAGTAAAAATATTGGTGGGATTCTGTTCCCCCCGCGGTTGTTTCCCTCATTGGGTTTTTCCGCGTCACCAAAAATTCCTGTGTCGTTATTTTACTTCTTTAACTTTCACATTCGTTTGCTACGTTAATCTTTATATTGGTTGACACTTTGACCCGCATCACAAAAACTCGATCCGGTAGAAATTTTACCAAAATAATTTGGCGCCCACCGTGGGGCATAGTGCGCATTCCAATATTTAAAACCGCTATCTCGTCACAACAAGCATGTCTGGGACCAAAGCCAACTCTTCCAGTTCTCAGAGCATGCCAGCCCAGTCCAGTGGGACCAAGCCTACTGTGTCCGTTGGTCTCGCAGGACCATCCCTGGTCGTAAGTCAGACCACAGCCTCGAAGGTTGTGGTCTTATCCAGCAAACCTCCTCAGGTTCCCAGACCACCCCCTGTGTCTGCTTCCCCAAGGCAGAGCAGAGAGAGCAGCCCCAGCAGGAGTAGAGAAGCCCAGATGCCCGGAGTAGGCCAGCAGTTGCAGGCTCCCCGTACAGATCCGATGCAGATGGTGGTCCAGGGAATGAGTGCTCTGCAGGAAGCCATAAAGGGCCTGAAGAAGGACAATCTGGACCTGAGAGAGCAGATCGCCGCAGTCGCACGTCCAGAGCAGCCGTTCAGAATGTTACAACCAGGGCCTGGACAAACCTTCAATCCCTTCGGGAGAGGAGGGCTGAATCGGTCAATTCCCCAGGAGATCGTCACCAGACTGGATCTAGGTGTCATCACCCCGAGTAGTGGCCTGGAGATACTAGATCTGGACTCATCTGTGTTTGGAGCACCACAGTCCAGACCAGTTTAGCCTGCAGGTAATCCTACACCTTGTTTTCCTCCTGGGACTGATCCTTTGATTTTTTTCAGGTACCCCTCTGCAGCCTACCATCGGACGAACGCCAGAGATCTCAGTAGGAGCAGCACCCGTGAACCAGTCCAGCATTGGAGGGTGGCAAGGAGGAGCACCAGCGCGGTCAGCAGTTGGTTGGCATCCAGGACCAGGTTTCCATTCGCCCGTAGTAGCCAGTCAAACAGCCGCAGGCCCTTGGGGAGGAGCCCCTCCAGGCTTCTTCCCTCCGCCTGTCAACCCGACCTCAGGATCCTGGGAGGAGCCCCTTTAGGCTTCTTCCCTCCGCCAGCCAATCCGTTCCCTGGAGCAGGCAGTCTCTCAGACCAGCGCTACCAGAAGTTGAAAGACATGATCACCAAGATACCTGGTATGCCAAGGCCCATGGAGAAAGCTTCCCAAGACAGCTATGCAGATTCACCATTCATCGACAATATCGCCCAGATCAATGTGCCCGAGGGGTTTGTGCCACCAACCATGACACTATACGATGGTACGGCCGACCCCCTGGACCACATAAATCAGTATAAGCAGAAAATGATGGTGGTGACCGCAACTGGAGCACTTAAGGAGGCCTGCATGTGCAAGGGATTCGGATCAACCCTGTCCGGAGCAGCCCTGCACTGGTTCGTGGGATTGCCCAACCGCAGCATCTCTTCCTTTGCAGATCTGGTTAATGCCTTTAATCAGCAGTTTGCCAGCAGCATGAAGCCAGAAAAGCAGACCAGTGATCTATACAGAATTGTTCAAGGATTCGAGGAAACAACTCGAGATTACCTCACCAGATTCAACAAAGAGAAGGTTTCCATTCCACAATGTGATGTACCCACTGCCATCGAAGCCTTCCGCAGAGGGTTACATCACGATTCAGACCTGTACAAGCAGTTGACAATGCATCCATGCACTGCCTTTGCTGATGTACAGGCCCAGGCAGTTGCGGCCATGAGGCTGGAAGAAGATGCTGCCTCCAGAAGAAGTGCCTATGACACAGAACCTGTGTCTAGGAAGGCGCCAGTAGAAAAAAGAAGCGAAAGATCAAAGCCCTACAGCAAGCCAGTAAGCAAAGTATCCGAGAGCACCAGTGGTAAAAATGATGCAGATCTACCTCCGAAGGTCAGCGAGTATGGCTTTACCACCGGAATGGCTGGCTTGCTGAAGGCCTTAAAAGAACTCAAGGGAGTCAGATGGCCAAAGAAGAAAGAGGAGCGACCCAACGACCGTCGTGATGCTAGCAAAATATGTGAATTCCACGATGACATAGGTCATACTACGGATGAATGTTATACCCTCAGGAAGGAGGTCCGATTCCAGTATGACCGAGGCAACTTGGATCATCTGCTCCCAGAGAAGTCCACCAGAGTCAATGCAGCCAGCCAGGTGCAGCCCTCACCAGCCCCTCCTTGCAATAGAATCGTCAATGTCATCACTGGAGGATCAGAGCTGTGTGGGCTCACCTACTCAGCAGCCAAAAGACGTGTAACTGCAACTAAGGGAGACAAGCCAGAATCATCATGCAGAATAGCAAGGCAGGACCTCCCAGCAGTGACCTTTGACGAAACAGACGCAGAAGCTGTACTAGAGCAACACCATGATGCCCTGATCATCACATTGAACATCGGCAATTGTGAGGTCAGGAAGGTCATGGTGGACACCGGCAGTTCCGTCAACCTACTAATGCTGGATGCACTAAAGAGCATGGGATTTGACGAAAAGGACCTGACAAAGAAAGCCATTCCTCTGGTCGGGTTCAGTGGAGAAACAGTGCATACCCTGGGGGAAATCACCATCCCCACCTACGCCGGAGGGCTGAACAAACAGGTAAGATACCTAGTTATTGATGGTCCATCTACTTACAATGTTATTCTTGGCAGGCCCTGGATCCACGAAATGCGAGCAATCCCGTCAAACGTATCACCAGTGCCTGAAATTTCCTACACCGTGAGGAGTCCAGGAGATACGGGGAGATCAGGAGGAGGCCAAGGATTGCTACAAAGTAGCTCTCAAAAGGACCACCAGACCACCAGCTGCCAGAGCATAGCAACTACAGCAACTGCACATCCAAGAGGATTACATCGAGCCCCAGCAGGCAGAAATCGATGAGGTCCGCCTGGATGAGCAGCACCCAGAGAGGACCGTGTTCGTAGGCTCAGAGTGCTCTGGAAATCTGCGCCAGCAGCTCCTCCAGCTGCTCCGAAAGTACGTAGACTGCTTTGCCTGGTCTCACAAAGACATGATTGGCATAGACCCAGAGATCATAACACACAAGCTTAGCATAGATCCAGGATTCAGACCAGTGTAACAGAGACGCAGGGAATTCGCAGCAGAAAGACACCAGATCATAAACCAGGAGGTGGATAACCTTCTGGAGGCAGGAAAGATTAGGGAAGTCAAGTACCCAGAATGGTTATCTAATGTAGTGGTGGTACCAAAAAAGAATGGCAAGTGGAGGGTCTGCGTGGATTTCACAGACCTGAATAAAGCCTGCCCCAAGGACCCATTCCCCTTGCCACATATAGATGCTATGGTGGACGCCACTGCAGGCCACGAAATGTTGACTTTCCTAGATGCCTGGAGCGGGTACAATCAGATCAAAATGGACCCGGCAGACCAGGAGAAGACAACATTCAGGTCCGAAAGAGGCATTTACTGCTACAATGTAATGCCCTTCGGTCTTAAGAATGTTGGCTCTACATATCAGCGGCTCGTCAATATGATGTTCAAAGACCAGATAGGACGCAATATGGAAGTATACATAGACGATATGGTGGTCAAATCCAAGCAATCGGCAGACCACACCCAGCACCTGGAGGAAACATTCAACACCCTCCGGAAGTACAAGATGAAGTTAAATCCAGCTAAGTGTACTTTTGAAGTTTCTAGTGGGAAATTCCTGGGGTATATGGTAACACAGAGAGGGATAGAAGCCAACACAGAACAGATCAAAGCAGTTCTGCAGTTGGAGTCACCCCAGAAGCCCAAAGATGTGCAGCGTCTGACGGGAAGAGTAGCAGCCCTGAGCAGGTTTATCTCCAGATCCTCAGACCGGTGCAGACTATTCTATGATATTCTTAGGAAAAGCCAGAAGTTTGATTGGACACCCGAGCACGAAAAAGCATTCCAGGAACTAAAACAGTACCTGAGCAGCCCACCCCTGCTATCCAAGCCAGAGCAGGGGGAGGTCCTGCTCATGTACCTCTCAGTAACCGAAGCAGCAGTAAGCGCAGTTCTGGTCCGACAGCACGAAGGAGCTCAGCACCCGGTGTACTACGTCAGCAAATCATTACTGCCAGCAGAAGCAAGGTATACCTCACTTGAGAAACTAGTATTAGCATTGGTCACATCATCCTATAAGCTGCGTCCATACTTTGAGTCTCATACCATCTCAGTGGTTACCAATCACCCACTCAAGACGGTTGTGAGAAAGCCAGAACTATCAAGACGAATGGCTAAATGGTCTGTGCACCTCAGTGGATATGATCTCCAGTTTGAATCGCGCACAGCCATAAAGTCACAAGCCCTCGCAGACTTCGTCTCCGACTTCAGCCTAGCACTCCAGACCCAAGCAGAGCAGGAAATCCTGCACCTACACCAAGATGTCAAGTCAGGCACCTGGGAGCTACGAGTAGATAAGGCATCAAACGCCAGAGGGTCAGGAGTTGGGTTTATCCTTAGATCATCAGAAGGTGACTTAATCAGCCAAGCAGTCCGGTGTGAGTTCAAAACCACCAACAACGTAGCTGAATATGAAGCTCTGGTCCTAGGGCTACAATTAGCCCTGGACATGGGGATCAGCTGCATCAATGTACACAGTGATTCGCAATTAATTGTGAATCACGTCAATGGAGCATACGAAGCAAGAGACCCCACAATGGTGGCCTACTTGTGTGTGGCAAATGAGTTAATCGGCAGATTCGCAGAATTCTGCATCCAGCAGGTACCTCGGGAACAGAACACAGAGGCGGATGCACTGGCAACTCTGGGATCAACCTTCAAGCCAGTAGACGTAGCCAATATACCGATCACCCATGTTCTCAAACCAGCCATTCCTGGTCCAGATTCGGACCAGGAAGAATTGCCTATTTGCAGTAACGACCCAGACCAGGAATCAGAGCAGGATTGGCGAAAGTCGTACCTGGACTGGTTGCAACATGATATTCAGCCTAGCAGTAAGAAAGAAGCACGAAGTTTCAGGATGAAGGCCTCCAGGTTCCTGCTAATTGATGGAACCCTGTTCCGGAAATCATTAGCAGGGCCATATTTGCGCTGCCTGGACCAGACTGAGGCACAGACAGTCTTGCACGACCTCCACAGCGGAGACTGTGGAAATCATGCAGGGGGAAGAAGCCTGTCCAATAGAGCCCTCGGAATGGGATACTTCTGGCCCACAATGCGCAAGGATGCAAAGGAGTATGCAAGGAAATGTGATGCCTGTCAAAGACACGCATCTGTCAATCACCAACCAGCAGAGCCTCTGCACCCGGTCATATCTCCTTGGCCTTTTATGAAGTGGGGGGATGGATATTGTGGGACCCCTACCCAGAGCACCAGGGAACAAGATGTATATGCTGGCCATGACAGATTACTTTTCTAAATGGATCGAAGCAGAATCATTCACCCAGACCACCGAAGCACAGGTCATCTCTTTTATTAAGCGCAATATATTCACCAGATTTGGCATACCTTCAGAAATAATATGTGACAATGGTTCCCAATTCATTGGGAAGAAAACCGAGGCTTTCTGTGCTGGGTGGAATGTATCACTCCAGAAATCTACCCCCAGGAACCCCCAGTCCAACGGACAAGCTGAGTCTAGTAATAAGATCATCATTGAGAATATGAAAAAGAAACTACAAGAAATGGGAGGGAAATGGGCAGAAGAACTTCCTCTGGTCCTGTGGGCTGACAGAACTACTCCAAAAGTAGCAACAGGTCAGACCCCCTTCAGCCTTGTCTTCGGAGCAGAAGCGGTAATTCCTTCTGAGGTCAAAGTCCCAACCCACAGGTACGGGTGTATAACTGAGGACCAGAACCAAGTAGAAATGACAAGTAGCCTGGACACTGTTGATGAACTCAGGACCAGTGCCTACGTCAGAATGGCCTCGTACAAACAGATGGTGGCCCGGAGCTACAACAAAAATGTCAGAATCAGAACCCTGCAAGTAGGAGATCTGGTCCTGAGAAAGGTGTTCCAGAACACCAAGTTTAGACAAGCTGGAAAGTTTGCTTACAACTGGGAGGGCCCATACCAAGTTGAGAGCATAGTTGGTAATGGGGGCTACAGGCTAATGACAATGGAAGGGGAAATGATACCCAGATCGTGGAATATACTTCACTTAAAAAAGTATATCATTTAGAGGTGCCTCCACCAGACCGGAGCAGCTCCCTTAGACCTCAGGTTCTACTCTGTATAAAGTTTACTCTGGTTCAGCTTAAAATGTTGTCTTTATATTTTCTATAAACTTAAGTTTAAAATGTTATTTCTATATTTTCAACCTAAGTCTAAAAACCTAAGTCTTATAATTTCAAACTTTGGTGCAATTAGAGTCAATTCTTGAATCTTTTAAAAATATATCACTTATTTTCTGGACCAGAATTTGCTTATCCTAGTGGACTGACCTAAAGAGGAAATCTGCACTGATCGCAGGAGAACCTAAGTCAAGCCTGGCACCCCAGTATAGGGATGGATATATAAAACACCAGGCCAGCACACCAAAACAGCGATGGCCAAAACACAAACGAAACATGCATGTACAAAAGAAAAAACGCCAGAAAAAACGGCAGAAAAGCAAACAGATAAAGCAAAACCCCATACAACGGGGAGTCATACGATTAAAGGCTGCCCAAGGCAGCCCAAAAGCAGGATTGTTTTTACTGGTCCACCCGAACCAGCAGCAAAAAAATTACAATAGTTAAAGCCCACGCAGGGGCACCCAAAGTTCAAAATATAAACGCCCATATCAGGGCCCAGCAGATAAATTTTAAAAGATAACCTACTCATCAGGAGTAGGTCCAGCAATAACAGCATCAGCACTAGTGGGGCCAGAGGACACCTCCTCTCCAACATCTTGGGACCCCACTATGCCCTCTTCCTCATCATTCGAAAGCAGATCCATGTTCAGGCCATCGGGGAAATCTGCAGCAAAGGCCTCCTCCAGAGCAGTCAAGTCCCAGGTAGTATGACTACCTTCCTGGAACTCCTTGACACATTTAATCCGGGTCTCAGCAGCAGAATAGGAAACAGCATCAATCAAAGCTCTCTGCAGACCAGCCTTTTTGTGCTCCAGGGCCTCCACCTTCAGAACCAGATCAGCCTCAGAGGCTAAAGCCCGCTCCAATTTAGACTGAGTTGCGGCCAACTGGTCTTGGGACGTCCTCTCTAGGGCCTTGAGCTCCTCCTCCAGGGCCTTGAGCTTCCCCTCTTGAGCCTTGAGCTTTTCCTCCTGGGCCTTAAGCTTCTCCTGGCCCGCAATCACCTCCTGACGGAAACGATCGACAGCCTGCCGCAGATTCCCTCTTAAGACCTCCTCAGAGCTGAGCTTCACCGCCATCTCCTCCATCCTCTCCAGAGCAGCATCATAAGCCACCTTCATACGCTGAAGATCAGCCAGCAACGCCTCACTCTGCTGCTTAGTACACAATGCCAGCTCCAAAGCCTGAGCACACCAAACCAAATGAGATACAAAAAAAAAAAAAAATCAAAGAAAAGAGCCTACCTCAAAAGAGACCTCCGCAACATGCCTAGTCAGTTCCTGAAAAGGACACTTCTTCAAAATAGAGGCAGAGGCAGGGAACAACAAAGAGTTCAGGGTAGGCCAGAGCTTGGTCTTGGAACCTCCGAAACCTCCAGGAATCTCTAGCTGCAGAGGAGGGGAGGAGGACTCTCCAGAAAATGTCCGAGGCAGTTGCTCCAGTATAGGTTTGAAGCCAGGAGTAGGAATGGTGGGAGGGATCTCAAGAGGAGACGGATCAACATAGGGAGTCTCAGGAACAGGCTCCTGGATTGGATCCACAGCGTCAACTTCAATCGGGGCAGCCTGGGACCCAGCCCCAGCAGGGCTCTCCTCAAAAATCTCTACCTTCTTTTTCTTTGAAGACCCCGCATCCCCAGGCGTAAACCTCTTCCTCCGCAGCTGCATCACCCTGTCCACATTTACTCTGGATTTGCCTAAAATAAATACCAAACATTAGAACAACCAGAGCAAACAAAAGAAATAACTCAAAACGTAACTAGACCAGAAATATTGTACCCTCCTTCTTCACCACCAGAGCAGCAGAATCCCGGACCAGCTTGGAGAACGTCCTCTCCTCAGCAGGGAGATCCAAAAGCTTGGCCTTCGAAGCAGGGGGATCCGCGGAATCAGGAAGCTTAGCTAGGCTATGCCTCGAGGAAACTAACAAACTATCAGCGAAAGACAACAGCAAAAGAAAATAGAGCCAGAAAAATCAAACGCCAGAGCAGAGGCAGTACCTTCCACAGGCTGCCACTCATAAAAAATATAGTCCGAAGAATAAGGGAGGGTGTCAATCTTGACAAAGATAAAACGGGTAAACCACTTACTATCGTCTGGAGTAGTGGAAAAGATAATAGCAGAGGGCATATTGTCATGGCTACGGATGGTACACTGAGAGTGACCCAGAGAACGAGGAGTGAACCACTGCCCCAAATCAGCCAAACCAATGTTTAGCCACCATTCACGGTTCAAAGCGCAAATACTGAGTAAGATCCTCCATGCATGTGGAGCAATCTGGCACATAGCTAGCTTGGTTAACTTCAAGAAGTCAATAATCAAATCAAGGAAAGGGAATCTCAGGCCCAAACGGAAAGGATACTCGTAGAAACAAGTCCATCCTTCCCTCTCAAAATCGGCCTTCTCGCCAGCAAGAGGGAAGTGATAGATAACCCCGTCCGGAAACCCGAACCAAATCTTGATAAGAGAAGCATGAGACTCGTTGAAAGCGGAGTCGCACAAGTGTTTGGCAGCGAGCAGCCCCTGCGAAGGGAAGGGACCAGAGTAGTCCCCCGAAGCAAGAGTAGATCCAGAAGACCTTGCAGGAGCAGGTGTAGCAGAGGGAGTAGCGGAAGAAGATCCAGGAGCAGACATGATGAATTGTTGAAAAAAGAAAAAAGAGAGGAGGTGAAAGAGTTTTTACAGCGAAGAAAAGGAAGTAAGAAAGGCAAAAGATGGTAAAGAAAGTGAGAAAAGAAAGAAAGTAAAAGTGAACGGTAAAAGGAAGGTATTTATAAAGAAAGCAAGTGGATAAAAATTTGAAAAGCAAATTCAAATTTGAAAGGTGAAAGGTTAAAGTAAAAGAGAAGTGGTAAAGATTGAGGGGACAAGCAGTTAATACAAGAGAGGACAAGTGGGACAAGTGGGGCAGGAAAGACGGCTGAGAGCAGTTGCATGAATCTCCCAACTACCCCCATAAATTCCAGAAGCACACTCAAAGGCAGAAGGAAATTCCAGCCCAATTAAAGGACAAAATAGGCTGAAATTTGGGGGAAATTGTTTAGCCTAAAATCCGCTATCACATCGATTGGGCCCAAAGACGAATAAAAATATATGCAGCCCATTACGAAGCAGATTATACGTAAGGAAAGAGCCGTTGAAAGGAGAAGAAAAGGTCAAAAACCCTAGAAGCATATTCTCCTCAACTTACTCCTATATTCCCGGAGCAGCCCAGGACCAGAGCAGATTCAGTTAGCCCAAAATCCAAAGCTATAAAAAGGGAAGCTAGGGCATTTTCATTATTCAGTTCACACGTTGTAAACTTACTACTTACGCAAGCACTTGTACTCATAAAAAACAGCGATATTACTCGATCATAGTAAAAATATTGGTGGGATTCTGTCCCCCCGCGGTTGTTTCCCTCATTGGGTTTTTCCGCGTCACCAAAAATTCCTGTGTCGTTATTTTACTTCTTTAACTTTTACATTCGTTTGATACGTTAATCTTTATATTGGTTGACACTTTGACCCGCATCACAAAAACTTGATCCGGTAGAAATTTTACCAAAATAGCTGCTTTGTAGGTTGATGGTTCATCATTTTCCATTAAAAAGACGTCTAAAGCGTCTCCTGCCTCAATGACACCAATATATCTTTCAGGTTGGTGACTCATCCTCCCAGACCTCCTAGGTACTGGAGCATGAACTACAACATTTGACGAAGAAGGAATGTCTTCTTGCGTCACCTCTAATTTTGTTTGTGGCTCTTGATCTTGAAATTCTTCAAGTTCAAATTTTCTCCCACTCTGTCTTTTAGAAATGAAGTCATTTTCTAAAAAGACAGCTTCTCGAGACACAAACACTTTGTTCTCTTGAGAATTATAGAAGTAGTATTGAGTGGATATCCTACAAATGTGCATTTGTCAGATTTGGGTGCAAGTTTATCGGAAGACTTGTTCTTTACATAAGCCTTGCAACCCCATATCTTAATATATGACAAATTCGGGACCTTCCCTTTCCATATCTCATATGGAGTTTTATTTGTAGCTTTAGTGGGACTCCTGTTTAAGGAGTGTATCGCGGTTTGGAGTGCAAATCCCCAAAATAAATCGGGGAGATCTGTAAGACTCATCATTGATCGAACCATATCTAATAAGGTTCGATTTCTCCTTTCAGAAACACCATTGAGTTGTGGTGTTCTAGGTGGAGTAAGTTGTGATACTATGCCACAATCTTTTAAATGAGAATCAAATTCATTGCTTAGATATTCTCCACCACGATCTGATTGTAGTGCTTTGATCTTTCTATTGGTTTGGTTCTCTACTTCATTTTGAAATTCTTTGAACTTTTCAAATGCTTCACTTTTGTATTTGATTAAGTAGATATACCCATATCTACTTAAATCATCAGTAAAAGTAATAAAGTAGTCATAATTTCCTCTTGCGGTGATTGTCATTGGACCACATACATCGGTATGTATTAGTCCTAACAAGTCACTTGCTCTTTCACCTTTTCCACTAAAAGGCGATCGAGTCATCTTACCAAGAAGACATGATTCGCATACTCCATATGATATGTAATCGAATGGTTTGATGATATTATTCGACACTAATCTCTTAATGCGATTTTCATTTATGTGACCTAGACGGCAATGCCAAATGAACGATTCATTTGGATCTCTTGATTTTAGTCTTTTCGTTTGCACATTATGAACATCAATAGATTTTGAGTTGTTGAGTACATAAATCCCATTTATGGAATTTGCTTGGCCTACCACCAAGCCATTTCGAAGTATTTCACAAAAAATATTCTTGATCATGAATGAAAAACCTTCCATGTCCAACATGGCAACCGAAATGATGTTCTTTGATAAAGAGGGTACATAATAACAATCTTTCAAATACAACTTATAACCACTGGCTAAATGTAGTACGTAGGTTCCCTTTGAAGAAGCGGCTACCTGAGCCCCATTTCCAAGCCTGAGATCCACGTCTCCTTTATCTAGCTTCTCCACACTTCTTAGCCCCTGTAAATGATTACAAAGGTGAAATCCACAACCAGTATCCAATACCCATGTTGTAGAGGAGGTGAAATTAATGTCAATAACATATATTTCGGATATAGTCTTACTCTTTGGAATGATGATTCCATCTTTGATGTCCTCCAAATATCTGGGGCAGTTACGCCTCCAATGGCCAAACTCAAAACAATGGTGACACATTTCAAAAGGTTTAGCACCCCTTTTTCCGGTTGTAGTAGTCCTACTAGCTACTCCCTTCATGGGTCGCTTTCCTCTCTTCATCCTTTTAAACTTCCTTCCATTCCTAATGGAAAGAGGCGTTTCGCTTGTGCTCCCACTCATCTCCTCATCCCCTTTTGTCTCTAAAAACATCGAGTTCATTTGAGAGACGAGATTGTCACAATCATGATCAGACATCATGATTGGTCTAGGTAGAGCAGAAGCGGTTACTAGACAAAGATTTCCATTGTTGTCAATCGTAAAGCGCAATTCTCTAGTCAAATCATCTTCACAGTATTTTTGCCAGTTATCAATGGTGATGGGAACGAGATTATTGAAAGCATCCATTTTTCAATTACTACAAGAGATGAAGGAAAAATTAACATTTATCGTTTTTGTAAACTTGTAAATAATGTTGACAAGTTTTAGCATCTATAAAATGACCTCTATCCAATTTTATAAATGATTCCAAGACCCAAACCCATACCACCGAAATCGTGAACCACTGGAACTCCGACCCAATGACATGGTTTGGTGGGTTAAAATAAACCGGTTCTACCATAGAACTCTTGGTTGATGACAAATCATTATTTATTCATCTTAGCCCGGAACACATTGACCACTGGTCCTCTACACTTCCGTTGAGTACAAACCAAATTTCAATTGCATCGAGATGCGATCCGCCCACTGGACTGAATCCACCTCATCGCCCCACTTATCCTACGTAATGGGGTTCGTACTGCCCACTGGACTAGCACCACCCCACGAAATAGAAGCTCATGGGTTCTACTATTTGGTAAGGCTAATCCTCAATTGTTTTGTTTAATATAGACGTCTTGTCAATTTATTATCTATCTCTTTTAAGCGAATTAAATCGGTGAACTCGATAATTATAATTGACACGGTCGTTTTTAACGATCTAAACTAATATGCATGTTTATGGCGATTTGGCTATGCATGCAAGCATATAAATAATGCAAAAAATAAAAATAATAAAGTAATAAAATCCTAGTATGGCCTTCCTAGTAATAGTAAAAACTAATTAACTATTACAAATTCGGAAACCAACTCCATGGTCCCTTGAACTTCATTGGCACGCCATCCAAGAAAACACCGTCTTGTCGGAACTCCTTTCCGTATGGCACCGTCGGAATTACAATAAAATAATACAACTACTCTATTGTAAAACTGAAATTAAATTTAAATTACAAACCCGTGATACGAGATCACATAAATTACAACCGAATCAATATCCCCTTTCATTACGGGTAATATTGATTAAAACTAAGGCCATACTAAGAAAATTACATAATTCCAAATTATATAAATAACATTCAAATATGACATTCACATTAAATAAAATGCAATAATAAAATATGTATGCACATGCTCAATTCTTAATGCCAAATCGCCTTATGGGAGCAAATATATATCTCATATTTGTTTACGGTTTTTACGGATATGCGTGATCTTAACTATTAAAATCATCAAAATTACATAAAATCTCATTTATGTCCAAGTTAATCATCCTAACACTCTTTAGGAATCAATGTTTAGCCTCTACTAATGTTTGATCATGATTCAACTTGATTTTGCATTATTGTTCATAAATTACTTTTATTTACGGGAAAATAAACGGAATATGGCCACATGAGTCAATAAAATTCGAAATTTAAAATTCAAAATTTTTAAACTTTCTGGAAATTTCTAAAATTTTCATAAATTAATAAAATGGTCTCATGCAAAAATACATACTTTATTTCTTAAATAAATCGTATAATAGGCGTTTTTATGGTTAAAAATCCGATTTAAATTATAAAAACTTGTAATAAATTGCTATAAATTTTTAGTCATCCTTAAATATATTTTAGAATCTGGAAATGACCAAAAATTACAGACCATACTCGAAATTTTATTTTTACGACTCAAGGATTGCGATTATTAACTATTTAACTCATAAAAATTAATAATCATAAAAAAAGAAACTTTTGATATCCAACTTGTAGGTCTGATGTTCCTATTATATAAGACATCTATGGGTAAAATATTATGCCATAATCTTAAGATTAACTATTTTTAACACAATAAGTCATTATATAGCCGATTTTAACTATTAAAATCATAAATCATGCATCATTCGAGAATAAATTCCCAAAATTTTTATGCATTCGGAAAATATTGCATGTGACATTGTGTAAAATTTTTATGGCAAAATTCCAACTATAACTATTAAAGTCGAATTTGAGTCACTATTAATGCGATTTTTACTATAAAAATCATTATTCATGCAAAATAAGTCCAATAAATCCGAAAATTTTTATAGGTACTTTATATATTGCATGTGACTTCGCATAAAATTTTCAAGGTCATATTCTAAATATAACCTCCTATACCCATTTTAACTCATATTATGACTATTTATCTCATAAAATTCATAATCCATGCATAATAACTTCATTTGTTACGAAATGTTATATACAATATATAACATATGCATGTGAGAACATATCAAAAAATCTCGGCCAAACACTATGTTTAACTATTTTTCCCATTAATTGTTGTTTAAAATCGATTTAAACATCAAAATATAAAAATAAATATAAAAATGAACAATAAAAAATCCATAAAATTATTTTTATGTCCTAAACCCATTTTTTAAATAGAAACTTTAACATGCAAAATTATTTTGTGATTTATCTTAATAAACACAATAATTTCGAAATATATATGTTAATCCGTTTAACATAAAACATGAATCCGATCATGCATGCAACAACCGTAATGCTCTGATACCACTTGTTGGAAATCTAATTCCAGATTTTATACTCATATCTAATGTGAGTTTTGTTTCTTTAAGTTTAGTCATAAAACTTAATAAGATCTTATGCATGCATGATGATTACATAAGATGAATGAATGTCCTTACATTGGTTTAGAAGGTTTATACTCAACTAATCACCTATTAATTTGAGTTTTCAAAACGGAATACCCTTAAAACGATCTAACACAAAATCGTATCCAAAAGATGCGTATCAAGGACCCAATCTCAAACCAAAACAATTTTTGTTACTAGAAAAATTGTATTAGTAAACTAGAATTAATAATAATATTACTCTTAATATTATTAGAGTACTAATGATTTTACAATACCAGAAAAACTATTTTCTAGTGAATATATTGAGAATGAGATGTTGTAAGAATAATGACTAAGTATGGAACTTCAAGTATGTTTGCATGTAGTGTACTATGTACTTATAAGAGGCAAGATGACCTTGCTTGTTCAAGCAATATGGCCGGCCATCTCAAGCAACACAAGGCCAATGCATGACATTCTTTTCCTTACACAAAGCACACAATATGCCTTACAGATTCTTACACACCTAAACATAGGTTTAGTGTATAAAACACACAATCATATTGTGCATCCAATATCACGGCTGAAATTGGGTGTATAATAGACCCATATTATTTTTGTCAATTGTGTTAATTTGTAACATGTCACACATGTCCCATAACACATGACCTAATTTGTTAATTATGCAATTTTAACTCTTTAAAATTCATAATTCACAATTTTATAACATTTAAATAATACTACTAGTAATTCGAAATTATTACCTTATAAAAATGTAATATCATAATTTTAATTACAACTCTTTGTAATTTTATGATCAACCGTGTTCATTCTCAATTTAATCGTTTCCTAAACGAATAAATAAAACCGTGTAATAAAACCATTTTATAACTTTGTCCTTTATTATTATAATCCCATTACAATAATATTTGTCTTGTAAAATCATTTCCAAATTTCTAGTTATTAATTAATTCGTATCCAATACAATATTAATTAATTATTCCATTGAGACGGAATTTCCTAAAGATATGACCTTAAGGGATCAACTAATCACCACCATCATATGACGATAATGTCAAACTCTAGACAGCCAATTATTATCGGTAAATGTTGATCAGTCGACTTTAAAAGAGTAACACTCTCAGTTGTGTTTCATTCAAATGAGTTTTAATTATGTCAACACACTATTGTCGAGGACACATCCTCCAACAGCTTTGGCCATAGAAACCGAGCTAGTGCTCAAGGTAGAGGCTCTGAGCAGAAGAAGGCTGCGCTGTAGGGGGCTCTGATAGACGTCGTTGTATATACTTCTGCCGAGACCAGGATCAAATACGTCAAAGAGTTCCAGGGAGTTGAGCATCTGCTGACTTGGGACCTGGCTGCTCTGGAGAAGGCTTTTGCTGAGTATTTCCCTGAGGGTCTCAATATGGATCTTATTTCTGATGACGGTGATGAAGGCGTGGTGTGGTCTCAAGATGCTGGAGAGAAGGTGACCTCTAGCCCCACCCGTGATGATAATGCTGCTGCTGGGCCTACTCCTGATGAGTAGGTTCCTTTTTAAATTTGTACTTCTAGGCCCTGATTTGGGCGAATTTTATTTTTTGGAACTTTTGGTGCCCCGGCGTGGGCTTTATGGTTGTAATTTTGCCGTTGGTCCGGGTGGACCAACAGAACAATTTCCGAATCTGGACTACCTTGGGCAATCTTTTTAATCGTACGTATTCCCCGTTGTATGGGGTTTTTGCTATCGTCCGTTTTTCTGCCGTTTTTCATTGTGCATGCATGTTCGTTGTGTTTGGCCATCGCTGCTTTGGTGTGATGGCCTGGTGTTTAGATACCGTCCCTATACTGGGGTGTCAGGCTTGACTTAGGTTCCCCTGTGAGCAGTGCAAATTTCCTCTTTAGGTCAGTCTAGTAGGATAGGCAATTTCTGGTTCAGAAAATTACTAAGTGACAAAATTTCCTTAGCTTCAATAGACTCGATATTTAACCGATTTAAATGTACAAAAAATTTAGATTATAAGATTTAGATTATAAAATACAAAATTGAGATAAAATTTTAAAATGAACTAGAGTATGCTTTATACAGAGTAGAACCTGAGGTCTAAGGGATCTGGTCCTGTCCGGTGGAGGTACTTCTAGATGATATACTTCCTTAGGTGAAGTATGTTCCATGATCTGGGTATCATTTGCCCCTCCATTGTCATAAGTTTGTAGGCTCCATTACCAACTACGCTTTCAACTTGGTATGGGCCCTCTCAGTTGTAAGCGAACTTTCCAGCTTGTCGGTTTTTGGTGTTCTGGAACACCTTTCTCAAGACCAGATCCCCCACTTGCAGAGTTCTGATCCTGACGTTTTTGTTGTAGCTCCTAGCTACCGTTTGCTTATATGAGGCCATCTTTACGTAGACGTTGGTCCTGAGTTCGTCAACAGTGTCCAGGCTACTTGCCATTTCCACCTGGTTCTAGTCCTCGGTAATACACCCGTATCTGTGGGTTGGAACTTTGACCTCAGATGGAATTACTGCTTCTGCTCCGAAGACGAGGCTGAAGGGAGCCTGACCTGTTGCTACTTTTGGAGTAGTCCTGTAAGCCCATAGGACCAGAGGGAGCTCCTCTGCCCATTTCCCTCTCATTGCTTGTAGTTTCTTTTTCATGCTTTCAATGATAATTTTGTTGCTGGACTCAGCCTGTCCATTGGACTGGGGGTAGAGTTCTGGAGTGATACGTTCCACCCAGCACAGAAAGCCTCGGTCTTCTTCCAATGAATTGGGAACCATTGTCACATATCATCTCCGAAGGTATGCCAAATCTGGTGAATATATTGCGCTTAATAAAAAAGATAACCTGTCCCTCGGTGGTCTGAGTGAACGACTCTGCTTCAATCCACTTAAAAAAGTAATCTGTCATGGCTAGCATATACAGCTTGTTTCCTGGTGCTCTGGGGAGGGGTCCCACAATGTCCATCCCCCACTTCATAAAAGGCCATGGGGAAATTACCGGGTGCAGGGGTTCTGCTGGTTGGTGATTGACAGATTCATGTCGTTGACAGGCGTCACACTTCTTTGCATACTCCCTTGCATCCTTGCGCATTGTGGGCCAGAAGTACCCCATTCTGAGGGATCTATTGGACAAGCTTCTTCCCCCTGCATGATTTCCATAGTCTCCACTGTGGAGGTCATGCAAGACAGTCTGGGACTCATTCTGGTCTAGGCAACGCAGGTATGGCCCTGCCAATGATTTTCGGAACAGGATGCCATCAATTAACAGGTACCTGGAAGCCTTCATTCTGAAACTACGTGCCTCTTTTTTACTGCTGGGTAGGATATCGTGCTGCAACCAGTCCAGGTGTGGCTTTCGCCAGTCCTGCTCTGCCTCTAGATCTGGGTTGCTGCTACAAATGGGCAATTCCTCCTGGTCCAGATCTGGTCCCAAAATGGTTGGTCTGAGAACATGGGTGATGAGAATACTGGCTATGTCGGCTGGTTTGAAGGTTGATCCCAGGGTTGCCAGTGCATCTGCTTCTGCGTTCTGCTCCCTTTGTACCTACTGAATGCAGAATTATGTGAATCTGTTGGTTAGCTCCTTTGCTACGCATAAGTAGGCCGCCATTGTTGGATCTCTTGCTTCGTATGCTCCAATGACGTGATTCACAATTAATTGTGAATCACTGTACACACTAATGCAACTGATTCCCATGTCCAGGGCTAATTGCAGCCCCAAGACCAGGGCTTCATACTCAGCTACATTGTTGGTGGTCTTGAACTCACACCGAACTGCTTGGGTGATCAAGTCACCCTCTGGTGATCTGAGGATCAGCCCAACCCCTGACCCTCTGGCGTTTGATGCCCCATCTACCCGTAATTCTTAGGTGCATGGCTTGGCACCCTTTTGAAGGTGTAGAATTTCATGCTCTGCTTCGGTCTGGAGTGCTGGGCTGAAGTCGGAGACGAAGTCTGCGAGGGCTTGTGACTTTGTGGATGTGCGCGGTTCAAACTAGAGATCATATCCACTGAGGTGCACAGACCATTTAGCCATTCGTCCTGAGAGCTCTGGCTTTCGCATGACAGTCTTGAGGGGGTGATTAGTAACCACCGAGATGGTGTGAGACTCAAAGTACGGGCGTAGTTTATAGGATGTTGTGACTAATGTCAGTACTAATTTCTCAAGTGAGGTACACCTTGTTTCTGCTGGTAGCAATGGCTTGCTTACATAATACACCGGATGCTGAGCTCCTTCGTGCTGCCTGACCAGCACCGCGCTCACAGTTGCTTTAGAGAAAGGTATATGAGCAGCACCTCCCCCTGCTCTGGTTTGGATAGTAAGGGTGGGCTGCTCGGATACCGCTTGAGTTCCTGGAATGCTTCCTCGTGCTCTGGTGTCCAGTCGAACTTCTGACTTTTCCTTAGAATGTCATTGAATAATCTGCACCGATCTGAGGATCTGGAAATAAATCTGCTCAGAGCTGCTACTCTTCCTGTTAGACGTTGTACATCCTTAGGCTTCTGGGGCGATTCCAGCTGCAGAACTACTTTTATCTGTTCTATACTGGCCTCTATTCCCCTCTGCGTTACCATATACCCCAAGAATTTCCCACTGGAAACCCCGAAGGTACACTTAGCTGGATTTAACTTCATCTTGTACTTCCGGAGGGTGTTGAATATTTCCTCTAGGTGCTGAGTGTGACCTACTGATTGCTTGGATTTGACCACCATATCATCTATGTATACTTCCATATGCCGCCCAATCTGCCTTTTGAATATCATGTTTACTAGCCGCTGATAGGTAGAGTCAACATTCTTAAGACCGAAGGGCATTGAATTGTAACAGTAAATGCCTCTCTCTGATCTGAATGTTGTCTTCTTCTGGTCTGCTGGGTCCATGTTGATCTGGTTGTATCCACTCCAAGCGTCTAGAAAGGTTAACATCTCCTGGCCTGTAGTGGCATCCACCATAGCATTTATATGTGGCAAGGGGAATGGGTCTTTGGGGCAGGCCTTGTTTAGGTCCGTGAAGTCCACGCTGACCCTCAACTTGCCATTCTTTTTAGGTACCACCACTACGTTGGATAGTCATTCCGAGTACTTGACTTCCCTAATCTTTCCTGCCTCCAGGAGGTTATCTACCTCCTGATTTATGACCTGGTTCCTTTCTGCCGCAAATTTCATGTGCCTCTGCTGCACTGGTCTGAATCCTGGGTCTATACTGAGCTTGTGTGTTATGATCTCTGAGTCAATGTCAATCATGTCTTTGTGGGACCAGGTGAAGTAGTCCACGTTCTTCCTGAGCAGCTGGAGGATCTGCTGGTGCAGATCTCCAGAGCACTCTGAGCCTACGAACACGGTTCTCTCTGGGTGCTGCTCATCCAGGTGGACCTCATCGATCTCGGCCTGCTGGGGCTCGATGTATTCCTCCTGGATGCGCAGCTGCTGTAATTGCTATGCTCTGGCGGCTGGTGGCTTGGTGGTCCTTTTGAGAGCTACCTTGTAGTAGTCCTTGGCCTCCTCCTGATCTACACGTATCTCCTAGACTCCCCACGGTGTAGGGAATTTCAGGCACTGGTGATACGCTGACGGGATTGCTCGCATTTCATGGATCCAGGGTTCTGCCAAGGATAACATTGTAAGTAGATGGACCATCAATAACTAAGTACCTTACCTGTTTGTTCAGCCCTCCGGCGTAGGTTGGGATGGTGATCTCCCTAGGGTATGTGTTATTTCTCCGCTGAATCCAACCAGGGGAATAGCTTTCTTTGTCAGGTCCTTCTCGTCGAACCCCATGCTTTTCAGGGCATCCAGCATCAGCAGGTTGACGGAGCTTCATGTGTCTACCATGAGTCCATGACCTTTCCTGACCTCACAATTTCCAATGTTTAGCGTGATGATCAGGGCATCATGGTGCTGTTCTGGAACGGCTTGTGCATCTGTTTCGTCAAAGGTCACTGCTGGGAGGTCATGTCGTGCTATTCTGCATGACGACTTTGGCTTGTCTCCCTTAGCTGCTGTCACGCGCCTTTTGGCTGCTGAATATGTGAGCCCACACAGCTCTGATCCTCAGGTGATAACATTGACAATTCTGTTGCAGGGAGGAGCTGGTGAGGGTTGCACCTGGCTGGCTGCATTGACTCTGGTGGATTTCTCGGGGAGTAGATGATCCAAGTTGCCTCGGTCATACTGGAATCGGACCTCCTTCCTTAGGATATAAAATTCGTCCGTGGTATGGCCTATATCATCATGAAATTCACATTTTTTGCTGGCATCACGGCGGTCATTGGGTCGTTCCTCTTTCTTTTTTGGCCATCTGACTCCCTTGAGTTCTTTCAGGGCCTTCAACAGGCCAGCCATCCCGGTGGTGAAGCCATACTCGCTGACCTTTGGAGGTGGGTCTGCGTCGCTTTTACCACCGGTGCTCTCTGATACTTTGCTCACCGGTTTGTTATAGGGCTTTGATCTTTCACCTCTCTTTTCCACGGGTGTTTTCCTAGACACAGGCTCTGTGTCGTAGGTACTCCTTCTGGAGGCGGCGTCCTCTTCTAACCTCATCGCTGCAACCGCCTGGGCTTGTACATCGACAAAGGCAGTGCACGGATGCATTGTCAACTGCTTGTATAGGTCTGAATAATGATATAGCCCCCTGCGCAAGGCTTCAATAGCAGTGGCCACATCACAACTGGGAATTGCAACCCTTTCCTTGTTGAACCTGGTGAGGTACTCCCGAGTTGTCCCCTCGAATCCCTGGACAATTATGTAAAGATCACTGGTCTGCTTCTCTGGTTTTATGCTACTGGCGAACTGCTGATTAAAGGCATTAACCAGATCTGCAAAGGAGGATATGCTTCGGTTGGGCAATCTTACGAACTAGTGCAGGGCTGCTCCTGACAAGGTTGATCCAAATCCCTTACACATGCAGGCCTCCTTGAGTGCTCCGGTTGCGGTCACCACCATCATTTTCTGCTTGTATTGATTGATGTGATCCAAGGGGTCTGTCGTCCCATCATACAGCGTCATGGTCGGTGGCACGAACCCCTTGGGCACATTGATGAGAGCGATGTTGTCAATGAAGGGTGAATCTACATAGCTATCTTGGGAAGCCTTCTCCATGGGCCTTGACATGCCGGGTATTTTGGTGATCATGTCCTTCAGCTTCTGATAACGCTGGTCTGATAGACTGCCTGCTCCCGAGAATGGGTTGACTGGCGGGGGGATGAAGCTAGAAGAGGCTCCTCCCCAAGGACCTGAGGACGGCTGGCTGGCAGGTGGGTTGGTTATTGTGGACGGATTGAAACCGGGCCCTGAGTGCCAACTAACTGCTGACTGCGTTGGTGCTCCTCCTGCCCATCCTCCGGCGCTGAACTGGCTCACGGGTGCAGGTCTTGCGAGGGTTTCTGGCGTCCATCCAACTGAAGGCTGGGGTGGTGTACCTACAAAAGTCAAATGATCAGTCCCGGGAGGAAAACAAGGTGTAGGGTTACCTGTGGGTTGGACTGGACTGGGCTGCGATGCTTTGAGCACTGACGCATTCAGATTCAGTATCTCTGGGCCGCTGCCTGGGGCTACGACCCCTAGATCTAGCCCGGTGACAATTTCCTGGGGAATCGACCGGTTCAGCCCCTACTCCCGAAGGGGTTGAAGGTCTGACCAGGTCCCGGCTGTAGCACTCTGGGCGGGCGACTTCGGCGATCTGCTCTCTCAGGTCCAGATTATCTTTCTTCAGGCCCTTTATGCCTTCCTACAGAGCACTCATCCCCTGGACCACCATCTGCATCGGATCTGGGCTGAAAACTTTCTACGGTTGACTTGCTCCTGACATCTGGGGTTCATAACCTCCAGTGGGGCTACTTTCCCTACTCTGCTTTACAGGAGCAACAACAGGGGCTGGTCTGGGGATTTGAGCGGATCTGCTGGACGAGGCTGCAACTTTTGAGGCTACAGTCTGGCTTATGGTGGAGGGTGGTCCTGCGAGACCAACTGACACAGTAGGGCTGGTCCCGCTGGACAGGGTTGGCATGCTCGGGGAGCTAGAGGGATTGGCCTTGGTCCCAGACATGATTTTGTGACGAAATGACGATTTTAAGTATTGGAATGATCACTATGCCCCACGGTGGGCGCCAAACTGTTTTGGTAAAATTTATACCGAGTCAATATTATCGTGATGCGGGTCAAAGTATCAACCAATAAATGAACGTACGCAAAGAACAAATGAAAAAAGGAAAATGACACGTGAAGTTTTTGGTGACGCGGAAAAACCTAATGAGAGAAACAACCGCGGGGGGAATCCCACCAAGTTTTCACTATATATAATCGAGAGTTATTATGGTTTTACGTAATAAAAATGATATAATGCGTAAGTTACAACTGTGGAAAAAAGCGAATGATCTCCTTCTTGACCTAGGTCTCCTTTTTATACAAGGTGGAGTCCTGGTCAGCTGCTCCTGGTCCTGCTCCGAGAATGTAGGGGTTGGTTAGGGAGAAGATGCTCTAGGGTTTGACCTTTCATGTTCCCTTCAACGGCTCTTTGCGGATTAATCCTTTCGCTGGGCTACTTCCCTTTTTGGGCTGCTCATGCCTTTTTTTTGGGCCCAATAGTGTGGCGGCGGTTTTTGGGCTAAACAGTAACCTACTTTCTTCCCAGTTTTTTAAATGTTTAAGAATTTGATGGAAGGAAGCTCTGAGATTTGATGGAAGAATTAAGAAATGAAATGGGAAAGAAAAATTGACTCAATGAGTGCAGATCATCACTGAAAATTCAATTAAAGTGAGATTTTTTTTTTGGTTAGGTGTTAAAAAAAAATAAAATATAAGTTGGTTAAAAACCAAAAAAATAAAGTAAAATAATTGTTCACAAACGGACATAATATAAAGTAATTTTTGAAAAAACTTTAAAAAGTGAATTAAATTGGGTATGAAATCATACTAATATTATCTATCAAAAATATTTCCAAAAAAAAAAAATACTGTAAATAACTAAAATACCAGCAAATATAATACTCCCTCCATTTTTATCCAAGTGATACATAAGGTTTTTGTACACTATTCACAAGTTATCCTTCAATTTCAATTTTCTCTCAATACGTAAGAAAGAACATATTCATGTGAGATCTTGTTTAATTCGTCTTTACGAGTATATTGAAAATATATAATTTTTATAATTTTTACAAATACGTAGCTAAAGATATTAAGCACGTAAAACATACGTTGGCAAACGTGCAAAAAGAAATGTATCACTTGGATAAAAATGGAGGGAGTACTAACTTAATAAGTAAAGAAATGAGGGAGTAGACTCTAGAAAGGCATGATGTAGAACGTAGGGTGACAGGTGAAGGTCATACTCATGAGTCATGACCCTTGCTCCAAGTTACAAAACTACTTAAACCAACGGCAATACACAGATTCAAACCTCAAAACTGTCAATACCCTATTTCTCCGCCATTCCTCTTCTTATTTGTTGTTACGCATTTACACTCCCCTCTCGTAATCAACGATTTCTCCCTTTTTCTTAATTTCTCCCCATTTTCATGTTTCTCAATTAATTACTTATTTGTTTGCAGGTTTAACAAAAAAAGCTACCGAAAAAGACATGGGAAGTACAGATTTATCATGGAAGTTGGCAGATCACCCAAAACTTGCAAAAGATAAGATAATTGCAATGATTGTGCTGGATGGTTGGGGTGAAGCTAATGCTAATCAGTACAATTGTATTCATGTTGCTGATACACCTACCATGGATTCCCTTAAACAGGTCTCTGTTTTATTTTTTATTTATATTTTTTTGTATTAAGATTTTATTTTTCATATAAATTACATTGATTTTTTTTATGTGGGTATTGTGAATTAGTTGTATTTTGATGAAGTTCAATCGTATGTGGGTATATTTTATATGGGTATAGTGTAGATTAGTTGTGTTACTTCAATTTCACTTACTTTTATTGTGCATACATTTGAGGTATTATTGAAGAGTTGTCATTTGGATGTTCGTAACTGCTAGGATGATAATATGCAGATGTCAATTGACTTAGTTCGTAAATTCATGAGATAGTGATACATGTGACCTGGATTTAAACTCTGTTAGCATCAAAATCAAAATCGTCCTTGTGGCTCCCTTCACACCGGAACTTAAAATAAAATATGCTATGATAATATACATCCTTAATGAATTCCCTGTGATTTTCTATTTAATTTACCCACAGTTGCCCGTGTAAGATGGTCTTACATAAGTACAGTGTAAAATGAATTATGTGATTGCCTATTAAATTTTGTGGTATACTAGTAAATACTCATGCCTGTAAAGTATAATTTGTTTTCCTTTTTATTCTTTGCGGGAGGTATTTTAATCAAAGATAAACAAATGACCCGGGAGAAGGCAGTACTTCAGTTATACATTTGTTGGTTGCACATATGTTCTTGTAAATTTGACTATTGTAAATAACTAAATATAGCTGCATGGTCATTGTTCCTTTGGATATGACAGTCATTTGGATGAACTTAAACTACAAATCTATGATGAAATGATTTATAGGGACTTTTTTAGTTCACTGTTCTATTTCCTTATTATTCTGAGTGATGAACTTACAATAGCATTCATTGATTAATTGATCACCACGTCTGACATTATGTTGGTCTAGCCTAAAACTTGTGTAGATAATTGATTATATAATGTAATAATTGGATAGGAATTAAGCGATTCTCATGTAGTAAAGGTATGTTAATGAAGATTTTGCCGTCAATTATGTAGGGCGCTCCAGATAAATGGAGATTGGTTAGGGCTCATGGAAAAGCTGTGGGGCTCCCAACTGAGGACGACATGGGCAACAGTGAAGTTGGCCACAATGCTCTTGGTGCCGGGCGAATCTTTGCTCAAGGGTGAAGCTCTTTCCCCCTGGTTTTCTTTTGTATAGTCATTGATGTTGCTGCTGGTTAAATGTGATTTATATTATACCCTTAACCCTTCATGTGATCTTGATTTGTGCAGCATGTCTTGAATAGTTTAAATCAAAGTAGTTTATTGTAAGGATTGTTAATGACAGAAGAGTTCAATTGAATTGGGTGTATCTAAATATTATCTAAACATTCTTAGTGAAATTTAACTTGTTGTTAAGTTCTGTGGGAATGATGGACTACTTTATCATTAGCTGAACCAAATTGTGGTGTGGGAGGGTTGGGCGTAAAGAAGCGTTATCCTTGAATCGAGCATTTTAGCTTCCATTGTTGGTTCTTTGCTTATTATTCAGATTTTGTTTCTTGCTCTGGTATTATTATTGATAGGGAGGAGCGGAAATTTGTGAGAAGGCATCGTTGTGTTATGGATTATTTTGGTATAACTGAGATTATTACCTTATTATGACTCACTCGAAAACAACCCTTTTCTGCTTTTAAAATTCGACCAGTTGACTACCCTTTACTCTGCCATTAGCGGGGCCTTTGAGAGTTTGAGGCATTGGAGTAATGATGTTGATCCGTTGATATTTACTAGCATCTATACCCTGGTGAACATGGTGATATGTAAGAGGGATGACACAAACATAATATACTGGTAATTTATTTGGGTACCATTCTACTGGCAGAGCTATGGGGTATTTGTGTATCAAGCTATGGGTATCCGGTCTTGATTTCAGAGTAGTTAACCAAATTATGTAGTTGTTTCTGATGATCGATCATAAGTTTTCTTGGCTGTTATTTTGTTTGTTCATTAGTCAGAATGTCAGATTATAGTAACGAACTGTCAACTATAGAGCTGGCAGACTAATATCTTTGTTTAAAATCTGACTTAATTTTGCGTCGTCCCTTTCTCAGAGCGAAGTTGGTGGATCTTGCCCTTGCCTCTGGAAAAATTTATGACGGTGAAGGTTTTAATTATATAAAGGAGTCTTTTGAGACTAACACTTTGCACCTTATTGGGCTCCTGAGTGACGGTGGTGTGCATTCTCGTCTTGATCAGTTACAGGTATTCATCTTGCACACTTTTCCTGTACAGCTTGTTTTCGTCAGAACATTTCAATTGGTATTGGTTCTGCAACTTTTCAGCATGTCATTTTCTTTGACTCATCATCTGTTTTGTTTTGCAGTTGTTGTTGAAAGGAACTGCGGAGCGTGGTGCCAAGAGGATCCGAGTCCATATACTTACCGACGGCCGTGATGTTTTGGATGGCTCAAGTGTTGGTTTTGTGGAGACTCTTGAGAAGGATCTCTCAGAGCTACGCGCGAAGGGTGTTGATGCGCAGATTGCGTCTGGTGGTGGTCGCATGTACGTCACAATGGATCGCTATGAGGTTGGTATTTCTATTAACCTGTATCTCTTTTCAGGAAAGATATGTGATCAAAATACTAGTACTCCTTTGGCATGTGCGTATGATCACATTGTTAATGCATGGATCCACTTTACTTTCATGTTGCATTGGCGGATTTAGAACCATGATTCTGTTTTGCATTGGCAGATTTGGTATTTTGCCCTGTTCCTGAGATGTACCCATCATAAGTCGTAACCCATGTGATTGTACTTATTGACTTGCATTTTTGGTTCAATGGGGTCTTGGTTAAGTAGTGCTGCATATTTGATTAGGAATACGGCGGATGTTTTATTTGCTTAACTTGATAAAATTGGCACGTGTTTTAATCTCATATTTGACGACGAAGTAATATTTTACCAGTTACAATGGCATTGAGCTGAATGTTCAGAAGAGACTTGGTTTCTTGATGGGTCTACAACTTCCGTGAATTTTTAGTATAATTGTTGAATCGTTGTAATGATGATGAAATTTCTTCCATGCTGATATGTTCTCCAGTTTACTTTACAAATTATCCTATGCTGTTAACTATTGTTAACAATCGGCTTCAACACTATGGTTCATTCTTGCCATATGCTCTTTCCCTGACAATCGGTGTGCCTCTTTGGTAATGAATAAATTTCTTGTCTCCAGTTATCTCATGTGCATCTTGATTTATGTTTCCAACGCAGTATGAAATATCAGATTGAATGCATACATACTTTCAAGCAATTCTCATGCATTTGTTCTCTTCATTTTGCAGAATGATTGGGAAGTTGTGAAACGAGGCTGGGATGCTCAGGTACTTGGTGAAGCCCCATACAAGTTCAAGAGCGCAGTTGAGGCTGTCAAGACATTGAGAGCGGAACCAAAGGCTAATGATCAGTACCTGCCTCCTTTCGTCATTGTGGATGACAATGACAAGGCTGTTGGTCCAATAATTGATGGTGATGCTGTTGTAACTATTAACTTCCGTGCTGATCGTATGGTTATGATTGCAAAGGCCCTTGAATATGAGAATTTTGATAAGTTTGACAGAGTTCGCGTTCCTAAAATCCGTTATGCCGGCATGCTTCAATATGATGGTGAGTTGATGCTTCCAAGCCACTACCTTGTCTCTCCTCCAGAAATCGATAGAACCTCTGGGGAATATCTAACTTACAATGGTGTGCGCACTTTTGCCTGCAGGTATGCGCTAATTATTTATGATGTTGATTTATGACCATAAATAATCAAACTTTGTCTTGTCAGATTAGTGAAATCATTGAGTTAGGCTTTTATCATGACATGGATAATTTGTAGCTCCATAATGGGCGATGGTCTTCGCTAGAGATGGCAACGGGTAGGATCTGGACCGGATCCTATAGGATCTAGATCCATTTACACATGGTGTATCCAGATCCTGAGGGTCCAAAATTTCCAAATCCATATCCGGATCATACGGACCCGGGTAGGATCCGGGTAAGATCCAGATCCATCATTCTTCAGTACAACAAGGCAGCAAGCCACTACTACACAAACACAGTACACACCAGTGAACCAATTCAAATAGTCAACATTATGCCAAGTTGTCCATTTGTCCATGACTCTTCGCTGTTATGGTTTCAATCTCCTTACCATAAATGGCATATTTTTCTTATATTGCAGTGAAACAGTCAAGTTTGGTCATGTTACCTTCTTCTGGAATGGAAATCGCTCTGGGTACTTCAACTCAGAAATGGAAGAGTATGTGGAAATTCCTAGTGATAGTGGCATTACTTTCAATGTTAAACCTAAGATGAAGGCTGTGGAGATTGCTGAAAAGGCTAGGGATGCTATCTTGAGCCGCAAATTCCAACAGGTGATTGTTGAATTACTTGTCTATAGTTTTCAAAAATCACATTTTCCGACTAAAGTTTTGTTAACCAGTGGCTATCCCAACTGTTCAGATTCGTGTCAACCTACCTAATGGTGACATGGTGGGCCATACCGGTGATATAGAAGCCACAGTCGTGGCTTGCAAAGCTGCTGATGAAGCTGTAAAGGTATGACCATTTGCGCCATTTTATGTTATGAAACTGCTGCAAGAAGAAACTGTCAGAACTTGTTGAAGTCTTATTGTCTTTTCCCTTTTTTCCTTTCCTGAACTATAATAAAAGATACGTTATTTTCCCTTTATACCTAGGATAACCTCAGTTCCCCTTTGATTTCTATGATGCTGAGTTGATGCTTTGGTAGTCTCTCTTCAAACACACTCACTACTGCATTGTAACTGACAATTAGCCGTTGTAAGATGCTTCTTAAGATAGCTATAAATGTTGCTCTTCCCTAACTGTTTTCTGTTGTTTTGATGATACATTTGTAAGTATCATTATGTGACTTATGTATGCAGTAAAATGATGCAACTTTCGACGCAATTATCATTATGGGTCATTTTGTGTTTTTGACCTTTCGTACACAAGGGTAAGGCTGCGTTCATCTGGTCTTCCTCTACCCAGCCTTAAGCTGGAGGCCTTGAGATTGGGTGATGTTGTAATGTTTAATGATTCTGAAGAGTTTGGAGTACCCAATAGTCAAGCATGAGTTATACCTCAAGTTTGTTAATGATATTTTTTAGTGAATTGAAAGGAATGAAGTAGGCCAAGATTGTTTGATGATGGAATCAACCTTGTTTTAAAGACTTCAGATTACAAGAAAAAATGACTTCTTTCATATCTTCGTAGCACGCAGTCAATCAAGATTTAATGATGTACCTAGAATTCTTGCTTTCTTTCTAAAAAAAAAAAAAGGAAGACTAAACAACTAGCTTTCATGTCTCTTTTGCTTGACTCATGGTATGTGCTTCATAAATTACATCCGTACCATTATTTTTCTAATTCATCGAATCAATTTTGTCAATTGCAGATCATCCTTGATGCAATTGAGCAAGTTGGTGGGATATATGTCGTAACTGCTGATCATGGAAATGCGGAAGACATGGTAAAGAGGGACAAGAAAGGGCAGCCACAGCTTGACAAGGCTGGAAACATTCAGATTCTTACATCTCACACACTAGAACCTGTAAGTAGTATAGTTTTTCTTATATGCTGGAGACTGGCAGAGGGGGTGTGTGATGGCCACCCAAACAGTTAACACTACTCACACGATTTCATTATTTTTCATTGGAAGCCTCCTTAGACCTTACTCTACCATTAATCAAAGTCTTCGAGAGACTAGGTGATGTTATCGTTGCCGTGTTTATTGCATGAGAGAGTATATTGGTGTTGCTGAATTTTACTTTCAAAGATTGTTGCTGTCCATCCTGTGAACTATTTGGAATTCTTTGCCGTTTCCATTCGTATAGTAAGACCGATGTGTGATGATACTCGAAGCTTATTGTCACTTTTGTTAGTTTGTGTTTGTGTTATTAAGTAGTAGTATGTACTGCTAAGACATGATAGGAAGATTGCCCCATTCAAACCTCTTTCAATGCATTATTGCTGTTATTAGTTGCATGTTTGGAAAACCTCATTCGCCGTCTCCTTGGTTGGCAGGTGCCTATCGCAATTGGAGGACCTGGTCTTGCTCAGGGAGTAAGATTCCGCAAGGATGTTCCCACAGGAGGCCTGGCTAATGTCGCGGCCACAGTGATTAATCTACATGGATTTGAGGCTCCTAGTGATTACGAGCAAACCCTTATTGAGGTTGTCGATAATTAGATGAACTAATATAAGGGATTATGCCATATCGAACCGCCTATTCTTCACGGAGTTCGATACCGTCGGTTAATTTGTTATCAACTTCGAAGTTTTAATTAGATGAGATTGAGATACTGTTGTGACTTATGTTTTCCATAAAGTCTGTGTTTAGATTACCTGAATTAAGTATGAAAGTGATTTACATGTTCAAAAAAGCCTTTTTTTGAAAAGGAAATGTGAACTCTAGGTTAAAAATTCGAACTTGTTTTCATGTACCATAAAAATGATTTGTTATTGGATATTCATACGAGTAGTATTCATTTTACAGTAGTTCTCCCGTACGACGGTCTTACCCGTGTTTTCTTACAAAATGTGACTATTTTGTGGTAAAATATGACCACTTTTTGACAAAAAGTGACCACTTTTGAAAAATAGGTCATTTTTTTTAAAAAAAAGTGGTCACTATTTACTCAAAGGTGGTCACTACTTATCACAATGTGATCACTTTTCAACTGGTTGCACGTACGACGGTCTTATACAAGTTTTTGTGTTCACTTTGTATTTCTCATTGTAGGTTTATCACTCATTTAATTGCTTTGAAGAAATTATAATGACACTCGAAATCAAGTCTCTCAAACCAACCAAAATTCGACTTCACTCTATACAAAGTCGAAGTTTGCAACTAGAGAGATAGGCCATGTTCTTTCTGACTTATTTTCAGCTCGTTTCAGTTCAGCTCAGCTCTATTCAGTTCAGCTCAGCTTTATTCAGTTCAGTTCAGCTCAGCTTCATTTAATTCAGTTCAGTTCAATTCGACTTTATTAAGTTTCAGCCCACATTATTATTATTATTATTATTATTATTTTATTTTTTTTGGGAAGGATGCGCGCAGCTATCATATAAAAAAGAACAAAATAAGAGTTTACGAAAAATTGGTGGGCAGCCGAGATACAATCTGATCTCCCACCTCCTTAGCTATAGCAAAGCTAAGCCTAGTAAAAATGTACGCAACCATCCGCGCCCCTGCATCCTGAGATACCGAGTATTGTTGAATCCGCTTCAGCACGGCAACAGCGTCCGAACCCAACTCCCCAAGCGAAGAGAAAGAGAAAGGAAGGAAACCATAACCTGCACCCTCACAGCGATCCCTGTACTTAACACACTTGCGCTGAGCTGCATCAGCGATAACCCGGCCAGGTACAAAATCGGTCATTCCAGTCTGAGTCAGAGGGGAGGACCCAGTCAAATCAATACACGCATCACGCCCCATGTCCCACGAATAAAGCAGCAAATCTGCAGGGCGAAGAGAGCCGCCATGTCCATCAACCAGACAAATGTCAACTTCCTTACCCGCCGAAATCCCAGACCTATAGCAGATGTTCAATAGAGTGTCCCTGACAAGGTTATGACGATGCTTAACCCCAACAGTACAAGCACAAGAGACAACGTGATCCCCAAAAACATCATCAGCAAAAACCCGAGAACAAGCAGAGCAAGGCCTAGGCACCAAGAAAAGTGAAACACCTAGCCTATTCCCAAGCACACAACGGTTAGTCCTCTTGTTCATAGTCTGACCCAACCCAGAGATAGGAACTGCTCTCAACCAATCAGAAGAGTGAGCCCCATGCTGAGATTTCCACAAAGCAACCTAGCGCGGGGACAAGGAGAAAACCGACTCCGAAAAAGCAGCAACCGTCGAGAAATAAATGTCTGCCAATTTCTTCATAAGTTTGGGGGCAGCAATTTCACAAGGGTTACCAAGAAAATCAGAACCAGTAGTCTCCGAGAATACCCGCAAGGCATCGACGAAAGAAGGGTCAGGGTCAATGATACTAGAAGGCCGTAGGAGCCTAGCCTGCAAGTCAGAAGACTGCAAACGGGAAGCCAAGAACGCATAATGTAACACATCACCCGCTGCATAAACACCAAGTCCGCCTAAATGAAAGGGGAAAGTAGCAAGGCGCCACTGCCACTCCCCAAACCCAGGCCCAGACGCAGTGACAATACGCTCCAAGCTAGAACGAAGCGCAGCATCAAAACGGAGATGAGCCGACCCAAAAGCAATCGGGGAACAAGTACAAAGAGAGAAATAAAGCTTAGAAATACCAGTGATGCACGAAGCAAAAACAACTCACACTGCGGGTCCTCGATCCTCGCGACTAAGTCCATAAGCTCAACAGTTTTAGTCACTCTCCTCTCCACAAGCTCACCGCTAAAAATAGGGCAAGTACTGACTGGTCCGCCCAAAACCGAGACACCCCGTAAGAGACGGGCGATAGAAGTGGGGAAAACACCGGGAAGCCGAAGAGGTCTATCTTACCAACATTAAGATGAAGACCAAAACGGGGCCATCAGCCAAAATCAAATCCAACACCCTCCCCACCTCCAACGTATCTCCAACAATAGTACCATCATCCAAACCTTGTTGACCGCAAACAATGTTCCCCATAATACAACCGGGCAGGGCGAGAATAACAGAACTCCACCCAACGGGAAAGACCCGGGCAACGACGACAAACCTCCTGAAGCATGACTATGGGTGATCAACAAGGTTGAAGGCATTCCGGAAATCAACCAGCAACATAGAAAGCCCTACCTCGCCGCCACGAGCCTTCACGAGCCGGTTCAAGTCATGCAAGATAGCCTCTCATCCACCGGACACCCCAACCCCAAACTGAAGATCAGCAAAATAAGAAGCCAAAGTAGGGCTAACCAAAAAAGCACCAACCTTAGAGACTAGCCGTCTCCAGACGGTGCCAACAGCAATAGGACGAAGACCACCCCCGGGCTTAACCAGGGGGTGAGCGGAGCACTAGCAAGGTACTCACAGAGAGCCGGCGGCATCGGCCATCTAAAAATAGATTAACCACCCTAGTAATAGAAGCAAGCAAATCATCTGAGATAGCCACCGCAGCCCCACTCAAACAATCCATGAAGTGTTGAGCACGAAAACCATCCCTCCCACAAGACGTGCCGCGCGGGAAACTACGAATCATATCCAACACCACGGCTGAAGAAGCAAAAAGAGGAGGATGACCGGATGCTTCTCCTGCAAAGCCTCAAAAGTGGCAACAGAGTAGGGTCCGACACCAGAAGAAGAGAGCACCCGAACGGCAGCAGTATAATGGTCATCGCTAATCTTCCGCCGACATTGGCGAAGGTTAAGCTCACTCAAATCAAGCTCCTCATCCAAGTAAAACAGAGTAAAACCCTCAGCCAAACACTCTCGTAGCAACTGCGACCCCCCTCCCGGTTCCCCCCCAAGCAAGGATAGCCCCGACAATACTCTCCTCCTATCGCTACCGCCTGACAGCCGATCTACACTCGACATTACTCCGGGGAGTGAAGGTCTTGAGTAGACAAAGAGGCAGAACAAACAACTGAATCCAGCAGGAGAGGCAGCCACCTCATCCAGAACCCCCTTCAAAACCCGAGCAAACCCAAGCCGACACTTAGGAGCTATGGATTTCACCGAACGAAGGCCCAAAGAAAACAAACGATCAAGCGAAGCTATAGACCACTAATCAAGCTCAACATTATTATTATTATATTTATTTATTTATTTTTTTTTATTATTATTATTATTATTATTATTATTATTATTATTATTATTCTATTTATTATTATTAATTAATAATTATTATTATGATTAGTATTGTTGTTTTTATTATTTCTTCCTCTTATTATTATTTTATATATATTTTTATTGTTTATTATTATCATTATTATTATTATTGGTAGTAGTAGTAGTAAACATGAGAGAGTGGAGAACAATGTAATTAAGAAGTAAAATTTGATAACATTCAAATGATAATATTTGTTAACACAATCGAAAAACATACTCTTGAAAATATAGATTCATTAACAAAGACATCATCTATGTAGCTTCGTTATTGACTTCTGTATCATCTTGAGGTGCTTCATTATCGAAGGGTATTTTATTTTGATTTTTTCAATAGTTAATATGGAGAATGGGTGTAGGGTTTGCTAGTTATATAAACAAAATAGAAGGGTAATTGGGAAGAAATAATTAGGTCTTGGAAGTGTATAAAAATCTTTTAGGATTTTTTGGTGCAAACAACTAAAGCATGTCTCCATGTAGTAGACATAAAGAAAGCTGGAAATGTTGCTTTTGTTATTTTTAAAACACAAGAAAACAAAAGGCAAAGTCCAATAGAGTTGATTACAAAAAAATACCTAAAATATTAATATATTTTTAATATAATTATTTTTTAAAAATCGCAAATTTGTATTAAACAAACATTTTTTTATATTATTATTATTATTATTATTATTATTATTATTATTAGTTATTACACTTTAATTAAACTTAATTTATTTCTATTAATTTCAGTTTCATTCAGCTCAGTTCAGTTCGGCTTGATTAAATTCAGTTCAGTTCAGCCCAGCTCAGTTCAGTTTAGTTCAGTCCAGCTCAGCTCGATTCAATTCAGCTCAGCTCAGCTCAGTTTAGTTCAGCTCAGTCCCATTCAGTTCAGCTCAGTTCAGTTCAGCTCTAAAAAACCAGAAAGAACATAGCCTTAATGAGAAATAAAATTAATACTTTGTGCCAGGGTAGACTCATGGTACATGCAATTGTCCTACCAAAAAGAAATCGAGGTCCATTACTTGTCAACGGTCAGATTAGATTTGGGATCGTTCGGATAGTTGTAGATTTATCTAGAAATAAAAAGATAAATGAAAGGAATTAAAATATAAAATATAGTAAATAATATAGTAATGTTTGTGAGAGAAAATGAGGAGAAAAGAAATGAAGAGTATCCATTTTGTATTCTTTGGTTGCCACTAGAAAATTTCAAGATTTGGAAAAATGTGGAATTTTGTATAGAAACCATATCAAGAAAATATGGTAACAATATACGTAATATATGGCACATGTTGTAAATTAAGGTAGTATGTATTTTAGTTATATTGGCAGCTATCTTCTAGGGAGTAGTTTTAGTATATAATGTAATCTATCTTGAGAATTAATCATTAAGTAAAATTCTTCACCAAACCCTCGTCTCTCACGTTTCTCATGGTATCGTGAGCTAGGGTAAGATAATAAATAAATAAAAACATCAACAAAGACTGGCGGCGGCGACAACAGTAAGACAAAAAATATTCCTCTGAATCCCCCTATGTATCTCCACCCATCGGATAATCCTAGTTTGCTTCTTACACAAATCATTTTCAATGGCGACAATAACGACTTATTGGCCGCCGCAGTCACGAATGGTTTGGATGCTAAGAACAAATTGAATTTTATTGAAGGCAAAGCCGAGAAACCGGCTGATCTGGATGGAGAAGATATTGAGACGGTGGCATGGCGCTCATGTAATGCTATGTTGAAAACATGGTTGAGAAACGTAATTGACCCTAAATTACATCCAAGTATTGCGTTCGAGTCAACCGTTGCAGAGATATGGGCTGAACTGAAGGATAGATACTCGACTGGAAACGCACCAAGGGTGCATCAATTGAAAGGAGAGTTAACTGAATGTAAATAAGGCAGATTGACGGTTCTTGAGTACTATACAAAACTCAAAACCATCTTGGATGAGCTCGCTAATTACAGCAAGATATCGACATGTTTTTGTGGAGCAGCCATAGCTATTGCAAGAGAGAAAGAAGAAGAGAAGGTCCATCCATCTTTGATGGGTCTCGATAATAGCATGTATGGTCATGTCCGTAGTACCTTGTTGATGGAAGACCCCATCACGACATTGGCTCGAGCATATGTGTTAGTTTTGCGCGAGGAGAGACACACCAATGTGACCAAGGTGAATGACGAGATCAATGAAGCGGCAATGGCTGTAAAAACTTATGGAGCATCGAAGGGAAAAGGGAATTATTTTAAGCAAGATGGTGATGATGAAATAGAGCCGCCATCGTGTAATTACTGTGGGAAGTTTTACTACACGGAGAAAAATTGTTATGCGAAATACGGGTATGATACCATAAAGGGAAGAGACAGAGGAAGAGGCCGACGCGGGGGTAGAGGTCGTGGCCGTGGTAGATCTCAAAGCAAGGGGCAGCAAGAAGGATACTTGGCTAACGCGGTCAATACTACGTCAAACTCGAAGGAAGGGGAAACATAAAAAACACATTTCTCCTTACTGTCGAGGAGATGGAGAGACTCCGCATCCTCCTTAATACAAATCTCGAAGGTAGTGAAAAATTAACAGGTATGCATACCACAATTACTCGTGAATGTTTAATAGATAGTGGCGCTTCGCACCACATGACAGGAAGACGTAATTGTCTCACGAAAATTTGGATTGGTAAATCATCTACTGTCGGGTTGCCGGATGGTAGAAAAATTTAAGCCAGTGAACATGGTGAAGTAATTTTGAGTGGAGATTTTGTTTTGAAGGATGTGTTATATGTGCCAAATTTGACATGTGATTTAATTTCGGTACAACAATTGATCCATGAAAATAATTGTATCGTAACATTTTTTCCGACTATTGTGTAATGCAGGATCCGGTTTTGAGGAAAGAGATTGGACGTGGTGAGCACCATGATGGGGTTTACACATTCAAGTCGGGCAGGAGGAAGTGGCTGGCCGCATGAGTATGTCGAAAGAGGGAGAACATTGGCATAATCGACTTGGACACCCATCACGGAGTAAATCGACTTCTTTTTCCTCATTAGTTAATTTAAGTTGGATTGGAATTCTAGTCAAGTTTGTGATTCTTGTTGTCGAGCTAAGCAAACTCGTAATTCGTTTAGCTTAAATAATAAACGGTGTGATGAATTGTTTGGTTTAATTTATGTTGACATTTGGGGGAAGTACCCTATTGCTAGTTTATCTCGTGCCCATTACTTTTTAACTACAGTAGACGACTGTAGTAGGGGTGTTTGGATATATTTGATGAGGGATAAGAGTGAGGTGAGTAAGTACATGAAATTTTTTTGTCAAATAAATAAAACTCAATTCAACAAAATCGTTAAGATTATTCAAAGTGACAATGGGAGTGAATTTTTGTCGGGAGAAATGATGTCATATTATGAGGATAGTTGTATTATATTCCGTTCAAGCAATGTTGATACCCCCACAACAAAACGGGGGAGTTGAGAGGAAACACCGTCATATTGGAAAAGGCTAGAGCATTGAGATTTAAGAGTTTTTTACCTATTGAATTTTGGGGGGGAGTGTGTTTTGACAGCAGCTTATCTCATAAATCGAACACCAACACCCATTCTCAATAATAAAACTCCATACGAAATTCTATATCAAAAAAGGCCAAATTTGACCAATTTAAGGGTCCTTGGTTGTTTATGCTACGCCCACAACAAAGACAAACCACGGGACAAATTCGGTGAGCGGGGAAAACGTTGTCTATTTTTGGGTTATCCACACGGAAAGAAGGGATGGAAAGTGTATGATTTAAATGCACATAAGGTTTTTGTTTCGCGAGATGTGATGTTCTTTGAGCATATGTATCCTTATTACACTCCAAATAACTCAATAGCCAATTAAATAAAATACCTGATGACACGTTGGATTATATTGAGAGTGATTTGGAGAGTCTTGAGAGTGAGGTTTTACATGGTGAAGGAGAGGGCGAAACAGAGAACTTGGATGCAGGACAGTCATATTCGACTTCAGGAACCGAAACAGCAGAAAATCCAAATTTTGCAGCAGACCACGCATCAGAAACAAGTCCGCTGCATATCAAAAACAGTGACATTCTTAGGCGTGGTTCCAGGGATCGAAAGGAACCGTATTGGGCTAAAGATTATGTGTGCGAATCGACTCGAATTGTAAAACCCATTGCATCAGCTCATCGGCTTCATTCCTCCTCCGTGAAATCAGGTACTCGTTATCCTTTTGTTAATTATGTCGATACAATTTATTTATCAAAATCCCATAAAGCTTATCTAACAAAAATCGATGAGGTGCGAGAGCCTGTTTATTATCATGAGGCAGTAGGTAATGAGAAGTGGAGGACGGCCATGAACAAAGAAATTGAAGCTTTGGAAAGTAATGGGACATGGAAAATTGTACAATTGCCAATCGCACCCAGATCATCTTTCGATATGGTGTACCAAAACGCATCATAACTGATAATGACAAGCAATTCTTTAACAAGTTGATGACGAGTCTGGGTGAAAAATTCAAATTTGAGCAATACAAGTCTTCCATGTACAATGCGCCTGCGAATGGCTTGGTTTGAGGCTTTTAATAAGACATTGTGTAACCTGTTGAGGAAAGTGGTGGTAGAGTCAAAACGTGATTGACATGAGAGAATTGGTGAGGCATTATTGGCCTATCGTACCACGTACAAGACACCCACTCAAGCAACCCCGTATGCGTTGGTGTATGGAGTTGAAGCCGTGTTGCCATTAGAACTTCAAATTCAGTCCTTTAGAGTTGCCATTCAGGAAGAGCTCACAAGTGATGATAATGATAAGCTGCGTTTGGCGGAGTTGGAAGCCTTAGATGAGAAGCGGTTGCAAGCACAACATAAATTGCAATGTTATCAAGCACGATCGTCCCGTGCATTCAACAAAAAGGTGCGCCCTCGATCTTTTCAGGCAGGAGACTTGGTCCTCGCAGTAAGAAGGCCGATCGCTACTTCTCACAAACCAGGAGGCAAATTTACTTCCAAATGGGATGGGCCATACGTCGTGCAAGAAGTATACACCAATGGTGCTTATAAGATTATTGATGAAGATGGTGTTCGTGTAGGAGCGATCAACGAAAAATTCTTGAAACATTATTACTCCTAAGCAAGAGGCTAAACTGCATAAGCTCCTAAGCAAAAGGCTAAACTTTATAAGCTCCTGAGCAAGAGGCTAAACTGCACACCAAAATTAATAAATAAATAAAAAAACCTTCACAAAAAAAACATCAAAAAAGAAAAAAAACAACAAACAACATCTTTCTATGAACTACGACGATTTGATCATGTAGAGTGCTACCTTGGTGCTTTATGAGTACGTAGGCAACTTAAGCAAGTCATTTACTTAAGTGCAACAACACCACCAAATAAAAAAAACCTTTCACGAACTACGTTGGCTTGATCTTGCATTTTTGTCCACCATGGTCACTTTGCGAGGACGTAGGCAGTTTGAGCAAACTCTTTGTTCAAGTGCAGCCACACCAAAAATCAAAGCCTGTCAAAATTGTTCCTGACCCGCAAGAGCTAAAACTGTGCACGGCTAAATCAACTTCAAATCGATCAGTCTTGAGGTATAAGTACAATCTTGATCAGTGATGTCTTTGTAAGAAAATAGATCTCTTCGTGTATCTTCTAGATCTCCAAGTGCCTTGCCTTCTTCGAAAAAGTGTAGAGTATTTGTAGCTGACGGTGATCCAGGGCGAGCCTCTAACTATCCGTGATGGTCGAGATTGCTTTGATCATGGAATATAGTTCTAACTCTTTATGCTATCCAAATCTTCGAAGCACTTTTTCAAATCGGTCATCAAACTCGATCCTCCATATAGACATGGATAGTTTTGCAAGGACCTTAGAGAAATTCGCGTTGCATGGATGTTTGACGAAGTAGAATAGTGATTGACTCGGGGAGCGACTTGTGATCCTTGTCTGTAATCCTCGTGTGATTTGATTTGGGGAGCGACTTGTAATCCTCGTGTGATTTAAGTTGGGGAGCGACTTGTAATCCTCTTGCGGTCAAATAGTTAACTTCCTGGCATGAGACTAAACCGAGTATCGAAAACTCAGATCCCTCGTAGTCTTTCGTGGTTTATAAGTTGGATACATTGCATAACACCCCAAAGGGGGTCGAAATGATCCACTCATGATTCTTCAAGCGCTCTAGCGGCCAATGGGACATGTTGCTTGCTTCATAGCTTGGAAGAAAAAATAATACAAATCAACTCTGAGTAGCTTGAAATCCTCTTGCGCTCGACTAGACAAGTGTGTTGCTTAGCTTGATGAGAAATTGAAATGAGTCATCTTGAAAGTTTCCGTTGTTTCCATGGTAGACTTGAAGGATCAAACTCGAACATATACATGGTTTCCGGCGTCAACGGGTCAAGAATATTGAAATGATCTAACTCAGATTTCCTGATAATCTTCAATCATCGACGGATAGGTTCACAACCCGCAAGATACTTCGACTGACATGACAGGCACATGTTGGTCATAGAGGGTACAATGATGCGTTGATCGCCGAACTAATAGAGGGTACGGTGATGTGTTGATGCGTTGATCGCCGAACTAATAGAGGGTACGGTGATGTGTTGATACATTGATCACCGAACTAATAGAGGGTACAGTGACGCGTTAATCGCCGAACTAATACAGGAGCAAGCACATCTTCAGTCCACACCCAATATCCAGGAATATGCTTTGACTCTCCATATATCTTCAAGTTGTGAGAGCCCCACTTCACCGATCCGACAATTATTCTCCTCCCAAGTAAAGGAAAGGAGATATTTTCGTCAGGCTTTGACTTGAAGGTGCTTTTGAGAACAAAACGGGCTGACACATCTGGTTTGGTAATGTCAAACTTTGATGACATCTCAGGATTGAAGCAACTTTTGTTCACATCACTTGCTTCACCTTTGGAAGAGCGTAAGGATTGACGAGTAACGAAACGGGTTCCGGAACTCGCATCATCTTTTCATGGTCAACTACGGCAAGGTAGGTGAGATATTTGTTGAAAAGCTCCTTAAAGTGCACCATGATGACCCTAAGAAAATGTTGGTAGTAAACAAAGAAGTAGGAATTTTGCAAAAAAAAAAAAAACCCCGTGGCAAGAAACCAAACGAAAAAAACAAGTTAAAGATAAAGACGTCACCCTCCAAAGTCTTACCACTCAAATCACAAACTCTTCCACCTCGAAATTCTCGTTGTTGATGATGTCAGAAAGATTGTCTTAACTTCTGTGGGTACAGAGGCAGATGATGATGCTTCTATTGCGGCCGCCATTGTTACGGGTGTGGAGTTTTGATGGATAGATGGAGTTGTGAAGACGGGAGGGATGCTGATAGAAAATCAAGAGTGCTGAGGGTTTGCTGACTTTGACAACCTAGAAGATGTTGCTAATACTGTTGGTGTTTTAAATGACAACAAAATTGATGGATTAAAAAATGAGAATCAGAGAGGCTGTTGGATAAGGAAATTGGTCTGTTATACAAACTCATCTACACTTACTCTTGTTGAAAGAAACGAATACACGTTCTTCTGATATGGTCGATAGAGGACGTCAGAATTTCTGAAATTTACCTTTGTAGAACCAGGCTGCAGTGTGTGAATATAAGAGACAAGAGTACGTTCGAGGGGCTGTTTTCGTGCGTGAGATTAGACGTATCAATACTACTCTTGAATGCTAAGTGTAGTGTGTGCAAAGTAGTGAGTGATTTTCTGCAAAAATGGTTGCTCATAGCCAATATTTATAGCCTTCAGGTGAGATTAGGTGGCATGATTTCTGCAAGTTTAAATTGGATAATTATGAGTAATTATGGCTAAAATCAATTTTGATTCTGCTAAAAGTGGGCTGAAATCAGAGAGTGTAACGTAAATTTGGTTCAAATTGTGAAGGTTTGAGAACAATTATGAGTCTCTGTTTTGCCCAACGGGTAAAAGTGCAGGAAGATTTGTACATTAAACACAAAGTATTGGTTTGACTAAAATTAAACCTCAAGCAGCACAATTTTTTGTTCTGAGCGAGATTTCAGCAAATCAAAGTTTACTGGTTAAGCAAATTAAAGATTACTGGCCAAATTTCTTATTCACTCATTAAAGCATGGAAGTAATGGATTTAATTTGGTTTTGACATTGTCAAATGCTAAATTATGGGACATTATCTCATAATTTTCGAAGGGACATTCGTCTATTAGACATCTCGAACAGGTCGAACTAGTACATGGTGTGCATTATCTTTGGAGGTTTCAAGGCTATTGAATTAACGTAAAATCGTTGAATGGGTGTATTTTACCAAAGTTTAAAAAATTACTAACGTAAAAATAAATCGTCTACCATGTTAGAAAAACAATACGACATGAGATGTACCAAATTTTACATGACACTCTTAAAATGTTCATGGACTTTTAAGTTGAGATGAAAATGGACAAGACAAAAATCATAGGGGGTACTCCTACGCCAAGTTAAGTACCTATGGACTTCCAAGTCAAACAAAATTTACATGGATACTTCGACGACAAGTTAAATACACGTAGACTTCCAAGTCAAACCAAAAAATCATATGGGTACTCCTACGATAAGTTAAGTGCTCGTAGATTTCAAAGTCAAACCAAAACAAAAAAAAATTCGAGACCTTGCCACGTTTAAACACTCAAACAGTGTAAGTGACAAGTTCCCGATGGGGCAATATAATTTGTAGGCACGGAAATTTTGTTAAAGTGTCGAGAATAAAACAAAATAAATTATTTTAAGTTAATATCAAATTTTAGCTTAATTTAATTATATTTGTCCTGTTTAATGGAGTTCAAATCGACCCATATTACAAAATGGGTTATTTAGACTCTAAACCAAGTAATGTGGTCATCAATTGGGCGCAAAAGAAAAGTCAAACCTATAAACAAGGCCCAAACTCAAGTCTATTTGCCAAGAGAGAAATTCTTATAAATAAGACATTTCTCCACCATTTCAAGGGAGAAAAAAATCACTTTACAAGAGAGAAATTCATTTGTCAAAGTGAGGAGAAAAGAGACATCAAAAACTCTCAAATTCTCTCTACAAAACACACTTGCAAGTAGACAACAAGCACTACAAAATCGTGTCGCCTACTCAAGTAAACTCAAAGCAAATTCAAGCATCGAAGAGAGATTCAAGTCAATGCGGCCCTCTCAAGAAGCTAATGTAACACCCCGTATTTTATAATAATATTTTATTATAAAAGTATTTTATTTAATTAATTATTTTGAAGTTTAGTAATATATTTTGGAAATATATATATTTATAGATTCGGTTTCTATTTTATTATTCCTCGTTTTGATCTACTTTTGGATGGGTTAAAATATTCGTGCTATATTTAATTATTTGAATTTAATAATTACATTTCTATTTCAAGTTTTCTTTACGTTTTAATATGGCTCAATCCAATTTGTAATCAGATAATCTATTGTATGAGCTAATGGACCAAAAGCCCATTAGCTAATCTCCTTATAAATAGAATTTAACCTAGGAAGCAACTATGTCAAATCTTTGGTTTTGTGCGTGAAGTGTCGCGCTTCACTTTCTTTTTCTCGTCTGTTTTCTCTCCTCTTCTCCTATTGACTTCGTTGTTGAGTATCTTTTATTCCTCCAAACTCATACATAAATTATATTTTCACAATCCTTGCTCTTACCTCTACAATATATTCTATTTAAAATATTTTATTGGGAATTATTTGTATGAACTTTTAAACCTACATTTTGGGTCTCTTGTTTTGTGGGTAAAGAAGAAGATGTTTCTCCCTTTGGCGTTTTCGAAAGAGTGATTGTTTGGTACAATTTCTATCACAAGGATTTGGATTTACGCTTTCTTTAAAGTTGCTTTTTGGGGTTATTGAAACGTGTTGGAGACAAGGCTTTGTTGGTCGTATTCTTTATGAAAGTTTTCATTAATTGCCAAAAAGGTAACTAGGTGTTTCTCTTTTAATTGTGTTTATGCCAATTGATGTGATTAATATGATTTAATGATTGTTTGTACGATTAGTACATGTTTGATTATTTATTGTCATGAATTAACTGTGCTCCATATATTTATGTATGTTTTATTATCGTAATTGTGAATGATAATAATAAGTCGTTATGGGTGTCGTGCGCGCAACTAGGGTTCCCGAGGAAAACCCTAGATGGCGACACGGCTAACGGCCAAGAGTGTTGCTCAAGGTTATAGTTGAAGTATGTGTAACCTTGGAAATATGATTCAAGGTTATAGCCGAAACTAGTACAACCTTGAGTACGACTCAAAGTTATAGCTGAAGTTAATATAACTTTGAATTACGAGTTAAAGTTATAGCTGAGACTAACGTGAATCTGAGGTATGACTCAAGGTTATGGTTGGTGCTAGTATAACTTTAGGTTCGTGTCAAGGTTTGGCCAAGGTTACTATAACCTCAAGCCATTTGTGGAAGTTATAGTTGAGGTTAGTATAACCTCGCATCCATTACTTATGTTATAGTTAAAGTTATTATAACTTTGGTTGTTTATACTTGTTTCACATGTTGAGTTGTGATCAGCGATCGTATAATATTGTGTTTGCATATGTCGTTGGATACTTCTATACATTTGAGTTGGACAGTCAGTTAAACTGTTCTATTGTGTGCAGTCAGTTAAACTGTGCATGGTTGTTGGCTAGTTTGAATAAATGACGATAGTATCAGTTAAATACTATCGGAATGAACTAACGCCACCCATTGATGTGGGATTTATTTTGGTTTATGGGTTCGGGATTGGTCGGAGGCAGTGGTTATACGCTCCGGTCCCCGTGTGTCGTTCGATGTACAGTTAATGCATCGAGAGGTCTGGCCAGGTCTTAGGCATATAGGCAGTGGTTATACGCTATACATAGTACCGTGGAGGCAGTGGTTATACGCTCCACACCGATGGAGGCAGTGGTTATACGCTCCGTCAGTTAGAGGCAGTGGTTATACGCTCTAACGGGCGTTCGCTCTATTCGCTATGCTTTGATGATAGCTTTGTGGCTTCTGTTGCGATGGATTGTGTGTCACCATATTCGCTATGCTTTATTGCTAGCATTGTGCCTTACGTTATTATGAGTCGTGAGTTACTTGAGTTGTAAGTGTTCATGGTCTAGTGGTCGCATATGGTCTAGGTTCGTTGGTTTCATTTGTCTGGTGTAGAGAATATCTTGGTATGCTAGGTTTGCTTTCATGTCATGTTGTGTTGCATTCTCACATGGTCGTCGTAATATGTCTTCAAATGAAGGTAAGTTTGATTGACTTCATGAGTGTAGATGATCTCGCATGTTTACTGGTTTTACATTTCAATTGTTATTGATTGTTGGTTCCATTCATTTGTTGTAAACATGACTAGGAGAGCATCTAGTTACTCCCGACTGATTGTCGACCCCCCTTTCTCAGGTTGTTCAGGTGGTCGCTGTTTGGTTGATGCTTGCTTGGGGAATGTGCGAAGCAAGCTTAATAAATTATTTAAGACCTTTGCTTTAAGTTTTTAAGAACCTTTGAATAATGTATGATACGTGTCTATTTTATGATGTTTTACATCTATTTTTACACGTATTTGGTGGCTCATTTACTATGTTTTAGCCTTTATTTCCCACAAATCGTGTACTTTCGTATTTTTATGCACTTTTGCAGATTTATGCGGAAAAGAAGCAATTTAGCACCAAATCCATATCCTCAAGTCTTTTGCTTAATTAGGGAATTAATGGAAAGTCAACTGGAGTCAAAATCAAGTGCCAAAAGTCAAAACAAGAGAAATCCGAAGATTTCCGTACAGAGGCGGTCGACCGACCACCCAAACGGGTCGGCCGACCAGTCCTGAATTTTAATGAAGCCCAAATTTCAAGGAATGCCGGAAATAAAAGAAGCCCAGCAAGAAACGGTCGACCGACCCATATAGTAGGTCGACCGACCACAACAGAAGCCCATACGATTCTTTTTCGGAAATAAAGTAGAATTAGAGTCTTTAGGAAACTCTAATCTCTGACCCTATATAAGATAATCTTGTAGCTAGGGTTTATTATGAAGTTCTTAATCAAGTTTTGCATCGAATCATCTAGTATCAAGTTTTATCATACTTAGTTTTATTCAAGCTTTAGTTTTGTAATCTTTCAATAGTTCCCAAGCATTCATCAATAAAGTTAGTTTCTTTCTGCCCTAATTCCAAATTGTGGTAATTACTCTTTTAATCTTGCTTTATTATCGTTCTTGTTTTTTATTACAATTGTTAAGTTAGAATCCCAAGCTTTATTGAATCTTGCATGCTTAGATTATTTACTATGTTCTCCATGTTTATTCCCAATTTTATAATCGTCTTAACAATCATGAGTAGCTAATTTTCATATGTTAGGATGTAGGGGATAAATATGCGTAGGTAGATAAGATTCGAAAGACCGACCTGTAGCAGGACCACGGTCGGCCGACCGGAATAGCTGGTCGGTCGACCGAGGCCGTGGTCGGCCGACTGGAGTAGCTGGTCGGTCGACCACCCGCGTATGTATTCTTATTTCGTCTTTTCTTGTCAATTATAATATCCTGCAATGAGACCATAAGGAGACTTGTAGGATGTTAGTAATGACCTACCCAAGATTGAAAGATACGGGAAGGGCATTGGTTTACACCTTAAGACGGATAGGTTACTCAAGGCTGAAAGGTATGTGACCTGGAATTTAGGAATCACCCTTATTGTTGACACCCAATAATTGTGAGACCTAGGAACTAATAGCATAGGCCGAAAGGAGCTATTAGGTAGCATAGACCTAAAAAGATATGTTACACCCCCTTACGCGACTGCAATACATGTTGACCTTAGGATTAATATTACCTTAGCTATTTATTACCCAAACATCCTAGCATCCCTTTTTATATATTTTAATCTCATCTTTATTTTCTTGTTTTATTTTTATCTTTGCTTTAGACTTAGAAATCAACAATCAAACCCCCAATTTGTTACCTTAAAACATTGACACCAAACAATAAACATTCCCCACCTCCTTGTGGTTCGACCCTGACTTTCACTATCTATTGTTAAAGTTAGGAATTATAAATTTTATCTTTGGTACCCTCAACGACGGGCATCAAATTTTGGCGCCGTTGCCGAGGAGGTGACGCCAGTGTTTATTGTTTTTTGTTTTTGTTTCCCTTTTTTGTTTAAGGAACTTTTTGTTCCTTAAACCTTCTCACTTTTTTCTTGTAGTTTCCATCTTATGCGCAGGTCAGTTCAAGGAGAACTCCTACCACTTGACCTCGAAATTGAGAGGACTCTTAGAGAAAGAAGAAAGCAACTTCTAGCAAATCAGGAAGGAGGCTCACCATCTTCCTTATTTCAAGAAGGCTTATTCGAATTACCACCATCTTCACCAAAAACACCACCTTCACAACCAAATTCACCCATCAATCCACCTTCACCAAAAACACCATCTTTTACCTACTTTCCAGTTTTTCCTAAAGAAGAAGAGAACATGACAGAGGAAGCTACTATTGCCAGTCACTCCATGCCTCAGGCAAAGGACCTATACAAAGGGTTCACTTTACCTGCAGGTACTGGGAAGCCATTCGAGGCCAAGCCTGCCTATATTACTATGGTTGAAAGAAACCAATTTGGAGGCTCGGCCAATGAGGATGCTGCTAAGCATATTGAAATCTTCACAGATTACATATGCTCTATAGCACCCCCAGAAGGAGTAACGCAGGACCAGATTAAACAGACCATGTTTATCTTCTCCCTTAGGGACTCTGCGAGAGAGTGGTACAGAGATCTTGACCGCACTGCTACGGGAGTCACAGATTGGAACACCTTGGCCTTAGCATTCTACAGGAAATACTATTCTGCATCAAAGACTAATGCTCTGAGGGCGCAGATTACTAATTTCAAGCAAGGTCCCAATGAAGACTTTAGCGAGGCGTGGGACAGGTTCAAGAGACTTGTTCGATCCATACCACATCACGGATTCGAACAATGGTTTCTTTGCAACCAGTTCTACAATGGCCTCTATGATGACAACAGGGCCTATTTAGATGCTGCAGCTAATGGGAGATTCCAAGATAATTCAGGAGAGACTAAGGGTCTCAAGTTAATAGAAGATGTTGCTGTGCACCGTGCTGAGCACGGTACTTCCAGAGGAAATCAGAGAAAAAACGAGTACAACCTGTCAGCAATTGAGGCCTTGACAGCCAAGTTAGAAAAATTTGAGGCTGCAGGAAAGCTCGATCTAGGGAGTGGAAGCAAGGGAGGAATTTACCAAGTGAACGCCGTTCAGGACGGACCCTTTGCTTGTGAAAGGTGCGGTGGAGAAGGGCATGTGTCAAAGTTCTGTACTTCATCTAATGAAACATGTGCCGCTTTTCAGCATTATCGTGGGAACAATTTCTATGACCCAAATAATAACAATGTCCATCCCAACTTAAGGTGGACAAGCCAGAATGTTCAAAACCCACAACACATGCAACCTCAGCAAAATTCCACTTATGTACCCCCACATAAACAAAACTTCCAAAGACCACCTTTCAACCCTCAACCACCTTCTAATCCACCACCCAACACAGATGCTCTTATCCAAAATCTTATCGGGTTGGTTCAGAAGGAGTCACAGGCTAGAGAGGCAGGGATGAAGATGTTAGAGTCCCAGATTGCTCAGATCGCGAGCAAGAATGATACTAGGGCTCCGGGTCAACTTCCGACCAAACCAGACCAGAAGAAGGAGACTCTAAACGTCGTAACCCTGCGAAGTGGAGCTAAAGTGGGGGCTGAGAAAGAAAAACAGGCGAGTAGCAGAGAAGGCGGTCGACCGACCGAAAAATCTGGTCGACCGACCGCAGATCAGGATCCGGAAATTTTGCCTGAACAGGAGACTGGTCGACCGACCGAAGAATCTGGTCGACCGACCACTGAAGCAGAACCCGAAGTTCCCTTTCGTCCAGATTTGCCGAATAACTTGCGGGATTTCCTTTTCAGGGGTGACAAGACCCCCAGGTTTTTAAAAAGGGCTGCAAATGCGGAGTCCTCAGCTGCTCCTTTTCCAGAGAGACTCGTGCCTTCAAAGGATCAGGTATCTTTTGACAAATTTAAAGATGTGATTCGCTCATTGAATGTTCAAGTCCCATTTTTAGAATTAGTTCAACAGGTTCCTTCATATCTTAAATTCATGAGACAACTTTTGTCACGAAAGAGGTCTCTAGAAAAGGTTGAGTCGGTATCCCTCACTGAAGAGTCATCCAGTTTTTTAACACATGTCATTGCCCCTCATAAACTAGAAGACCCTGGTAGTTTTTCTGTCCCCTGTAATATAGGAACCTTCCCAGTTAAGAAGGCTTTATGCGATTTAGGTGCTAGTATAAGTGTCATGCCCCTAAGCGTTGCCTTAAAACTAGGAATGACCGAATTTGCAGTGACCAGTATGACAGTCCAGATGGCTGATCGCACATCTATGGAACCTGTAGGGGTGTTAGAAAACATCCATGTCCGTATCGACAGGTTCTTCTTCCCAGTCGACTTTGTAGTTTTGGACATCCCAGAGGATGCCCATATACCTATAATTCTAGGAAGACCCTTTCTTCACACTGCGGGTGCCATTATAGATGTAGGTACTGGGACTCTAACCTTCAAAGTAGGCAAGCATTCTATTATCTATGGACTATCCTATAGGAAGAAGGATGCTATAACCCCCATCACATGTAATGCTATCACTTCTGAGAAAAAGTATGAGGTCATCACTACTTCTCCACCTTTATTACCTGTTCCTGTATCTGTTTTTACACCTCCGCCCCAGATTGGGAGCAATAGGGAGGACACTTCTATTATGACTATTGCAGGAACTGGTTTGGGGAAACCCAAAGTGAAGGAAGACATCGTCCAGAGAGGAGGAATGGGATGCTTAAGCTATGAAGAGGATGAGGATCCAGACGTCGTGGATCGGGAGGAGAAAAAGAAGAGGAGGCAAGCTCAAGAAGAGAGACCGTCGCAAATACTTTGCGATGGCGGAAAGAAGATGTGTTTTGCTACTAAAGCAAAAACCGTGGAGACTACGGCATGTCGTCAGAAGCCGTGGTCGGATATCTTCCGCATCTTTAGCGGATAGTTGTTTTTAAGTTGCAGTTTTAAGACAATTTATTTTATGTTGTGTGAGACTTTTTAATTTTGTTTGCTAGTAGTTTTAGATCCTTTCCTTTATGTTTGAGTAGTTAAAACTTTAAGAATCGTTCCGGGCATCTCGCGCATTGTTGGGCGCACATATTTTCTTGCTTTTTCAGGATTTACGAAGAAATGAAGACCTCCAGGACGCAGAGGGTCGACTGACCAGAAACATCAGTCGGTCGACCAGAGTCGCTGTATCGCTGATCCTTCTGTGATTCACAGGAGGTCGGTCGACCTGTTACACCGGTCGGTCGACCTGCTCTCCGCTGTAGTCTTTCGTTTCTCTTCCTCGGAAATCGCGAAATTGACTTGGATACTTGAGTGGCACTGCTGGCTACCAAAACCTCCCAGCTTACGCTGGTTTGGGGAGGTTTTTCTCATACATCTATTAACCCAGTGAGTTCTTTCCAGTTTTTCCTTAGTTTTTATTTTACTTGCATTTGTCTTTTAATTTTGTGAAACCTTTACTTAGGCTAATGCACAATAGGGACATTGTGCGGGTTGGTTTGGGGAATGGTTTCGTGTCACATGCATTGCATTTTGTCACACGTTTATTTGCATTTCTGTCTTGCATTTTTCTTTTCTTTATCTTCCTTGCATATAAAAAAATAAAAAAAAATAAAAATCCAAAAAAAATTAAAAAAATTCAAAAATTCCAAAAAATGCACGTTTATTTTAGCATATAGGTCGAGTCGGAACGAAGGTATTTCAAGGATGATTTAGCTATCTTACATGTTTATATCTTTACCTTGCCTTGTCAACTTGTTTTAGTATGAGAGTCTTTCGCATATCTACGAGTTTTTGTCAACTTGCATATCTTGAGACTTGACTTATACCTTGGCAACCTACTATACATTCTAAGGTTTAGAGCTTATTTCCTGGTTTCATTCTTAAACCAGTTGTCTAGGATGTGAGTAGTACTCCCCTTGGAACATGTTACATCAATATGCATAAACATGAACTTGAATTGCTATATACTTGTTTTACTATCTCGTTTTGTGAGTCTTGATACGTGCATTTGGGATCCCTTTTCTCATATTTACCCATAAGCCTTACATAGCCAGAATTGCCTTTTTATTCCCCCAAAACTACATCCCATACTTAGTCTACCCTTCCAAGCTAGTATTTGTGGTCATTGGATTGTATTTTGAGGCATCTTGGTTTATATGCTATCTTGAGCAAAAAAAAAAGAGAAAAGAAAGAAAGAAAAGAAGAAGAACAGAAAGATCCAGAAAAGAAAAAAAAAAGGGAAAGAAGAAAAACGAAAAAGTCAAAAACATACAGAGCCAGTCGACCGACCACTTTCATGGGTCGGCCGACCACCTGGCGGAATCAAAATGCAAATTTTGTTCCAAAAATCCCTTTCTTTTATGTGTTATCACTCCCGTACCCCATTCAAAAATATTTGGGAGTCCTTTCTTATATTTAATGTGAGAGTTGTGCTACAAAAGGAGCACTTTCTTAATATCAAAAAAAAAAATTGTGAATTATGTTGTTGGGAAACGGTTTTACTAGCTTGGCTACTAACCCCACATACCCAAAAACATCTTAACCACTTTTTACCTTTTACCTCACATATTTTTCATTGCCCCAATTGCGTATATCTAGGCCATTTAAATGAGATTGTTATACAAAGTTGTAGAATTCTTGTTCATGTTAGATTGCAGGCATGCTTTCATGGGTCGCAGTTAGGTGAGTGTCTCTACAAAATTACTTCTTTCTATCTTTTACTTATACTCACCCTTTGCTTCATGAGTGTCTCGAGCGTACCGCGAGAGTCCATAGTATAAAGTCTCTATAGTCTCTAGTGTTGCAAGTTTGACGACACTATAACTCGTTTGCATGATTTATATACTTTCTCATTTTGTTCTTGGCATTGGTATAGGCTTACATGTAAATTTCGCTCTGAGATTGAAATCGTTCCATTAGTTAGGATCGAGTCTATTTCTTGCTTGAGGGCAAGCAAGGGTTTGGTTTGGGGAATTTGATACGTGTCTATTTTATGATGTTTTACATCTATTTTTACACGTATTTGGTCGCTCATTTACTATGTTTTAGCCTTTATTTCCCACAAATCGTGTACTTTCGTATTTTTATGCACTTTTGCAGATTTATGCGGAAAAGAAGCAATTTAGCACCAAATCCATATCCTCAAGTCTTTTGCTTAATTAGGGAATTAATGGAAAGTCAACTGGAGTCAAAATCAAGTGCCAAAAGTCAAAACAAGAGAAATCCGAAGATTTCCGTACAGAGGCGGTCGACCGACCACCCAAACGGGTCGGCCGACCAGTCCTGAATTTTAATGAAGCCCAAATTTCAAGGAATGCCGGAAATAAAAGAAGCCCAGCAAGAAACGGTCGACCGACCCATATAGTAGGTCGACCGACCACAACAGAAGCCCATACGATTCTTTTTCGGAAATAAAGTAGAATTAGAGTCTTTAGGAAACTCTAATCTCTGACCCTATATAAGATAATCTTGTAGCTAGGGTTTATTATGAAGTTCTTAATCAAGTTTTGCATCGAATCATCTAGTATCAAGTTTTATCATACTTAGTTTTATTCAAGCTTTAGTTTTGTAATCTTTCAATAGTTCCCAAGCATTCATCAATAAAGTTAGTTTCTTTCTGCCCTAATTCCAAATTGTGGTAATTACTCTTTTAATCTTGCTTTATTATCGTTCTTGTTTTTTATTACAATTGTTAAGTTAGAATCCCAAGCTTTATTGAATCTTGCATGCTTAGATTATTTACTATGTTCTCCATGTTTATTCCCAATTTTATAATCGTCTTAACAATCATGAGTAGCTAATTTTCATATGTTAGGATGTAGGGGATAAATATGCGTAGGTAGATAAGATTCGAAAGACCGACCTGTAGCAGGACCACGGTCGGCCGACCGGAATAGCTGGTCGGTCGACCGAGGCCGTGGTCGGCCGACTGGAGTAGCTGGTCGGTCGACCACCCGCGTATGTATTCTTATTTCGTCTTTTCTTGTCAATTATAATATCCTGCAATGAGACCATAAGGAGACTTGTAGGATGTTAGTAATGACCTACCCAAGATTGAAAGATACGGGAAGGGCATTGGTTTACACCTTAAGACGGATAGGTTACTCAAGGCTGAAAGGTATGTGACCTGGAATTTAGGAATCACCCTTATTGTTGACACCCAATAATTGTGAGACCTAGGAACTAATAGCATAGGCCGAAAGGAGCTATTAGGTAGCATAGACCTAAAAAGATATGTTACACCCCCTTACGCGACTGCAATACATGTTGACCTTAGGATTAATATTACCTTAGCTATTTATTACCCAAACATCCTAGCATCCCTTTTTATATATTTTAATCTCATCCTTATTTTCTTGTTTTATTTTTATCTTTGCTTTAGACTTAGAAATCAACAATCAAACCCCCAATTTGTTACCTTAAAACATTGACACCAAACAATAAACATTCCCCACCTCCTTGTGGTTCGACCCTGACTTTCACTATCTATTGTTAAAGTTAGGAATTATAAATTTTATCTTTGGTACCCTCAACGACGGGCATCAATGTATTAGTTTGGTTTTCGATTTGAGTATCGATCCGGATTTGGGTAGGTGTTTCCGCCACCTTAACCCAGTTATCATTGAGTTACACCCTGATATTCATTTATATTATGTTTTTCCTTTATTTTATAATCCGGGTTGTTACAGCTAAAGTCAAGCAAGCGAACCTCGAAGATCGTAGACCCGTAGTTTTAACATTGTTGTAGAATTAGTGGAATAATAGAGGTTGTACACATAACTTTCTGATATTATATAAACTCATTTGTCTATTTATTTTGTGTTACAGTTTTATTTAGACCTGGCAAACAGGTCGGGTCGTGTCGGGTTCGTGTTCGTATCACCATTAAATGGGTCATGACCCCCTCAACCCTAACCTGACCCAATTAGATAAACGGGTCACATGCATCAACCCTAACCCAACCCAATTATTTTTTCAATAACCCAACCCGACTTGTGTAACCCATTTAAGTTTTAATAGATCAATTTCGACCCATTAAACCCGTTTAACCCATCCAACCCATATAAATATAATGCATTCAAAATTAAAAGTTACAGCAAGAATAGACAATCCTCATATCTTATTTCAAATTCAAAATAACATAACCCGATTATAACCCATTTAGATGGATATATCATAACCTATTTAAAGTAATGGGTTATTCGTGTCGGGTTCGTGTCGTAAGACCCCAACCCGAACCCGACCCATATAAGTTCGAGTCGTGTTCGTGTCAACCCAATTACGTAAACGGGTTGAAATAGCTTGACCCGAACCCGCTAATTTTGTGTCGGGTTCGTGTCGTGTTTTCGGGTCGTGTCAATGATTGCCGCCTCTAGTTTTATTGCGATACAAAATTTGTTGCTACACCCACCTTACCAAAACCAAAACTACTTCCAAACCAAAACAAAAACAAGTCCAAAAATCAAAGAAAAAGGCAAAAGTCGAGAGAAGGAAGGTAGAGTATGAAAGTGATGAAGATCATGAGGAGCAACCGCGCAACAATCCCTGTCGTGATCTGTTGGCTGCACCTTTTGAAGAGCCATTTAAGAATGATGTCTTGGCGCACCTCAATTCCATGGACCTGTCGGAAGAGGTGCTTAAGCTATGTCATGGACTCCTAGCATGTTCATTTAAAAATGGTCGTTGGTTCCCAAAAGATTGATATGATTCCTCACCAGCCTTTATATTTTTTCGATTCCATATCTATGCCCAAGGATGGTCGAATCTCCTAGACAAATACTCCCCCACTTACTTGTCCGAGGTTGTCGAGTTCTATGCAACAGTCAGGGTGGACGTTGCTTCTGGAACCCTCTCAGCCTACAACAACAAACCCCTTGTCCTAACCATTCCTCAATTAGCCAAATACATGAATGTTGAACCAGTTGGGCTTGATGTGTTTCATTCCCAAGGGAACCTGGGGAGCGGTGGAGGCCTCAATGGTCACCAAAATAATGCAAAGTTTGCGCCCCGGAGTTGAACATGGGCGAACTAACATCTACGCCACTGAACTCAAGGCTAACCATCGGTTCCTTTTTAACTTCCTTCAACGAGTAGTGCATGGTCTCTAGTAACAATAGTAGGGGCAGATGCTCCTACCTTGAGATGATCCTACTCCATTACCTGCTTATTAACCGTCCAATTAACCTTCCCTACCTTATCTTCCACCGCATCCATGACATTTCAAATGACATTCGCAAGGGCCAATTTGACAAAAGGACCCTTCTTTCATATGGGATGTGGCTGTCCATCATCTTTCAAAAGAAAAAGCTTGTTAAGAAAGGAAGCCTCGCGGTCAAAAAACTCAATGATGAGAAGACAATGGGTTGCTATCACAGATGACTTTGGACATTGTTAATTTTAAAATTTCGAGACTAAATGGTTTTTCTATATACTAATAATTGTGGAATGAAATAATTTTAAGGCTTATCAAAATAATTTTATGGCATGGGGGCTGGACGAAAAAAAATTTCGTCCAACATGTCCAGCAATTTCCGTCACATTTCTAATTTCTTTTTCAAAATTTCTAATCGGCTTCGAATATCTAGCGCTAATCATTGTCCGTTCTACTATCCAACGAACTAAAAATAAGAAATTTGAATCAAATTTAAATCGTAAACTAACCGTGTTATTGTGATTCATGTTGCACAACCGTTGAAAATCGTTGTTTGAAACACTACAAAACCGTCTTTTTTTATTGAGAAAACCGACATTTTTTTAAAAGAATTTTAGTTAAAAATTCGAATGGGTTGAAGGAGGGGCAAACTTGGTAGTTTATATAAAGTGTCGACGATAATTAGTAAAACTGTCGACCACCTTTAGCATGCCCCATTAAATTGTTTAATTGTACCGACTTCTTCACCGATGCATCATCATCACGCACCGCCTCCTAATTACACTATTCAAAACCACCGTCCACCACTAAACCACCACGCTTTCCACCAACCTATAAACCCTAATTGATAAAATAAGTAAATATATTAATTTCACTTATTGATAAACCTCATAATTTCAATAATATATATTAATAATTGTGAAATCAATCGACCAATTAGAAAATTGTAATCCATTGTTCATGTTTTTAGAATAATTAGATTCAATTTTAGGGAAAAATATATGTATAAGAGTTTATTTGTTTAGGTTTGGAGAGACAGTATTACATGCAAAATTTATTAAAAAGTCTATTATTCCTTATGTAAAAACGTAAATCCGTTTATTTTTTTACGTACTTGCTAAATCCCGCACGCTAATTTGCTTAACCCAACGCTTTTTTACCCTAAATTTCCTTAATTGCCCTTAGTAAAAAAAAATTAAAATCAATCTCTTATTCGTTCGATTATTATGGATCGTAATTTGCACGTATCAAACGTAACTTCGTCGTTTCATCGTAATTTTTTATTAAGTTCCGTCTTTTATTCAATTTAGTTGATGTTTTTTTTCTAAAAAAGGGAATTTTTAACAATTAGAGTTTGAACTGAACTGAAATTCAATCCATCTCTGAAATTGAATTGAAATCGGGAAATCAAGTTGCAGTAAAATAAGAACCAATTGGAAGGGATTTTAGAATATTTATAAATTCTAATTGCACTAAAATGAAATCTTAGAACAATTGTTGAAATCGGGAAATTTAATTGTTGTTATGAAATATCTTTATGGATGTCCATATATTATTATATCTTTAGGATATATTATGTTACCTACATACCATGGAATCTTGTACTATATATACTCTCTCCCTATGAATAAAATATCATCCTTCTTCTAGTCTCTTATTCTCTCTACAATCCTATATTATTCACAACACGTTATCAGCACGAGTCTCTAACCCTAATTTTTTTTAACCAACAAAGCAGGTATAATCTTAATCTTTCGTTACGTTTGACTATATACATACATATTTGGTTGAGGTATAATCTTCATAAGCAACGTTTGACTATATACATACATATTTGGTTGAGGTATGATCTTCATAAGCATTCATACATTACGTACACATATATACTATTGAAACATATATGCTATTTAATCATAATTCATACATTACGTACACATATATCCTATTCAACCATACACACGTAGATACCATTGATTTTTATTAATACGTACATACACTGATACACATATATATGTTATTGATTTTAATTAATACGTACATAAGACCACAAGATCTATCTCGTTTCATATTAATTTGTTTTTATGTGGTCTTTAATCTATTACTAATCGCGTATTATCTGTTTTATATTTATCATTCTAATTTTTTCGTTTTCTTTTACATATAGTTTAACCATGTCGAATCTTACAAAATTTGAGTTTGCGGCCTTAGATATCTCGGGAAATAATTATTCGGAATGGGTTTTAGATGCTCAAATGCATCTTAGTGCTTATAGCCTTCAAGACCCTCTTAAAAAAGGGAATACCGAATCCGAACAAAATAAGGCTAGGGCGATGATTCTTCTTCGTCGCCATCTCCATAAAGGACTCAAATTTGAGTATTTGACTGTGAAAGATCCTTTGATTTTATGGGAAAATCTAAAGGACCGGTATGACCATATTAAAACAGTAATTCTCCCTAAAGCGAGATATGATTGGATACACCTAAGGTTACAGGAGTTCAAATTTGTTAATGAATACAATTCAGCCATGTTCAGAATTACTTCACAATTGGTTTTATGTGGAGAAAAGGTATCTGACGCAGATATGTTGGAAAAAACATATCAAACATTTCATGGTTCACAATTGCTGTTGTCGCAGCAATATCGTCAGAGAGGTTTTAAAAAATACTCTGAATTAATAGCATGTTTATTAGTTGCTGAACAAAATAATGAAATCTTGTTAAAAACCCACCAGTCTCGTCCCACTGGTACTGATCCATTCCCGGAAGTGAATGCGACAAGGTATGATAATAATCATAAATATTCGGGTCACACCAGAAGTTATGGCCCTAGAGGTGGACGAGGACGAGGACGAGGACGAGGAAATTATCGAGGTGGTAGAGATGTAAAATTTAAAAGGTCATACTCTAACCAAAGGCATGAACAAAAGGATGGTCCACGTGACAAGAGTAAAAGAGGGGTGGAACATCCATGTCACCATTGTGGTGGTACAGGTCATTGGGCTCGTGTTTGTCGTACACCTACACATGTCGTGGATCGTTATAGACAATCTCTGAAAAATAATAAAGGGAAAAATATCGAAGCAAATTTTGCTGCCGAGCCTAAAGAGTCTGAGACGAATTTTGTTGATGGTGATAACAGGCTACCATTCATATCAGACAAATTTTTGGATTTGGACATCTCAGATTTCATGACCATTGACTCTAATGGAGAAATTGGCCCTATGATTGGCGAAGGAAATGTCCAAAAATTGGACTAGATTTTATTTGTATTGCTTAAGTTATTTATTAAGTTTAATTACTAGTCTTTATTTTATTTTATTTTTCGAATAAAAGAAGATATGCGTTCATCTTATAGAAATTACCTATTTTTTTCTTTTCGTATTAATTGAAGTCAGAATTCATATAATCATTTTTTTTTACGTACCGAGTTTGTTAACCATTACTTTAGCATGTGTTTTTGATACCTACGTACATCCATTAACAAAATTAATACCTACGTACATCCATTAACATATATATAAGGATAATGTTCAATTTTGTACGTCTTTGTAATGCGAACACAAATGTCCATTTTGTAAGTAAGAGCCTTTGTGAGTAGGTTAATTGGAGTTGGTAGTATACAATAATAGATTTAAGAAGATTTACCACCTACTTGCATGAATTCCTTTTTAAGTATCAACTAGATTTCATGCCCGGGCGTTGCCCGGGTAATATCTTGACATGGCTTTAAAGTAATAATCGTAACAATTTATCTTCTAAAAATACTTAGTATAATAGGCATATATAGATAATAATTGAAGTATGATTGTTTTCAATGACAATGAACGTCAAATGTATCATCATCAATGGAACAACATGGAACATTGAAACGCATGAAACGAAAACGGAAAGATGTATCTCCGATTTAATGGTTTTGGAAAGACACTTCCATATTACGTATTACTGTCGAAGTAATTTTCTAGTAGATGAAGATAAATTGAAACTCGTTTTTTTTTTTAACATTATGTCGTATTCTTTTTACATTAACTCGTATTTTTATCTTAATATCTCGTATTTTATCGTATTAGCTCGTATATTTATTTTTACATTAATTAGCTCGTATTCCTATCTTAATAGCTCGTATTCTTATCTTATTAGGCCCGTATTTTTCTTACATTAGCTCGTATTCTTTTAATTTATTAGCTAATATTCTTATATGCTCTTATTTTTAAGTTCGTGATTCTCTTATATGCTCGTACTTTTTTTTTTACGTTAGCCCGTATTATTATCTTAAAGCTCGTATTTATTTTTTTACATTAGCTCGTATTCTTAGCTTAATAGCTCTATTAACTCGTATTCTTAGGTTAATAGCTTGTGTTCTTATGTACTCGTATTTTTTATTTCGCAATTCTCTCAAGTTTTTATTCTTTTTTACATTTCTCGTATTTTTTATATATTCGTATTTTGTAGTTCGTATTCTTTTAATTACACCTCATAATATTAAGTGCTTAATTTATCATGAAATTTGACGTGTCGGAAATCTGATTTTATTTTTTTTAGCTCGAGAAGTGTTTCACGTGTTTTCGTATTCTATTTACATTAGCTCGTATTCTCATCTTAATAGGTCGTATTCTTATGAGCTCATGTATTTAAGTTCGTGATCCTTTTAATCTCATATTCATATTCATTTGTGCTCATATTTTGAAGTTCGTCTTATCTTAATAGCTCTTATTGTTTTTTCTTTAGCTCGTACTTATTTGTGCTCGTATTTTAAAGCTCGTCTTATCTAAATAGCTCGTATTATTTTTACATTAACTCGTACTTTTAGCTTAATAGCTCGTATTCTTTTTATAATAGCTTGTCTTCTTTTTATATTATTTTTCTCCGTGATGAGTAGTTGCTTATGGGGCAGGGGCTTCAATATAGCTACAATTTAATCCACACTATTTTTTCCTTTCTCTTTTCTTTTTTTATTAATTTATTTCAAGCAGTATACAAAATTTGGACTCTATATTTTAATATAACTTAAATAATTCACAAAACTTAAACCAATAATATCAATAGCTCGTATTATTTTTACATTAACTCGTATTTTCAGCTTAATAGTTCGTATTCTTTTTATAATAGTTTGTATTCTTTTTATATTATTTTTCTCCGTGAGCTCGTATTTGTTTTTTTTACATTAGCTCGTATTCTTAGCTTAATAGCTCTATTAACTCGTATTCTTAGGTTAATAGCTTGTGTTCTTATGTACTCGTATTTTTTATTTCGCAATTCTCTCAAGTTTTTATTCTTTTTTACATTTCTCGTATTTTTTATATATTCGTATTTGTAGTTCGTATTCTTTTAATTACACCTCGTAATATTAAGTGCTTAATTTATCATGAAATTTGACGTGTCGCAAATCTGATTTTGTTTTTTTTAGCTCGAGAAGTGTTTCACGTGTTTTCGTATTCTATTTACATTAGCTCGTATTCTCATCTTAATAAGTCGTATTCTTATGAGCTCATATATTTAAGTTCGTGATCATTTTAATCTCATATTCATATTCATTTGTGCTCATATTTTGAAGCTCGTCTTATCTTAATAGCTCTTATTGTTTTTTCATTAGCTCGTATTTATTTGTGATTGTATTTATTTGTGTTCGTATTTTAAAGCTCGTCTTATCTAAATTGCTCGTATTATTTTTACATTAACTCGTATATTTAGCTTAATAGCTCGTATCCTTTTTATAATAGCTTGTATTCTTTTATATTATTTTTCTCCGTGATTAGTAATTGCTTATGGGGCAGGGGCTTCAATATAGCTCTAATTTAATCCACATTATTTGTTTCTTTATCTTTTCTTTTTTTATTAATTTATTTCAAGCAGTATACAAAATTTGGACTCTTTATTTTATAACTTAAATAATTCACAAAACTTAAACCAATAATATCAATAGCTCGTATTATTTTTACATTAACTCGTATTTTTAGCTTAATAGCTCGTATTCTTTTTATAATAGCTTGTATTCTTTTTATAATTAGTAATTGCTGATGGGGCAGGGCTTCAATATAGCTATAATTTAATCCACATTATTTTTTTCTTTATCTTTTCTTTTTTTTATTAATTTATTTCAAGCAGTATATAAAATTTGGACTCTATATTTTATAACTTAAATAATTCCCAAAATTAAACCAATAATATCAATAGCTCGTATTTCAAGCAGTATACAAAATTTGGACTCTATATTTTATAACTTAAATAATTCACAAAACTTAAACCAATAATATCGCTCGAAAACTTCCTCTTTTAAGTATATATATATATATATATATATATATATATATATATATATATATATATATATATATATATATATTTATTTATTTATTTATTTTCTAGACCAAGAAATATGTTCTCTAGCTATAAAATGCCATGCCGAATCCAATTATGTTATTAATTTTTTTTAAAAAAGTCCGTAAGGTAGAGTTCTCACAAGGTTCTCATTGTAAGGTGGTTCTCACCGGATCCCAAGTCTATATATATATATATATATATATATATATATATATATATATATATATATATATATATATATATATATATATATATATATATATATAGAGGCAAGATCCGGTGAGAACGATCATTCGGTGCATACGGTGAGAACGACTTATCACCATTGGATTAATCATAATCCTACAGTTGAACAACAAACCTATTAAAATTAATAGTTTAAGTTAAATCTCCTCTCTCTCTCCTCGCAAACCCAATATGTGCGCCCTCACTGCCACCCCATTTATAGTTTATACTGCCAAATTTCCCTCTCTCCTCCTTAAAATTTGACCAACCATCACTTGTTGTCACGCCGCTAATCACCAGTAAGCCGACGAATTACTGACAAACATCTCCGGCTCCGGCACAGATCCGACAATACCACTAAACACCACGAACCCCAAGATTTACGGATTCTCAAATCCCACATCCCAATCCTCCTTTCTCCGAATTTGAAATCCATTTTCTAGCTAATCAACTCCCGTTCCCGCTTTTTTGATTTCTTTCTTCCATCATTTTCATCCCTGTGGCCTTCAAAATTAATTTCTTAAGATGGTTATCTTTTCTCTATTATACGTCGGTTCCTAGGCTCCTAGGACCTCTGGTCAAATTGATAATGTTTATCCAGTTTGTTCTTAGATGATGGGAGTATCATGACTTCGCATGCCATTACTTTTCTAAAATTTGCTGAAGTTCCAATAAAAGGTTACTAGTGTAGCACTGTATCATTACCAATCACGGTTTGACAACAAAATTCCTTGGTCCTACACGCATACATACAACTAGTCACTAGAATCTCCTTTCCTCGCTTTTTGAGCGTGGATCATCATATTTAAAAATGTAACTAGGTATATATAAAAAGTTAAAAAAATATATTTACTCCGTAAAAAAATGTACTTAGGTTTAAATAAAAAAATGTATCTAGAGTTAAGTAAAAAAATGTATCTAATCCGTCAAAAAATATATTTAGGTTTAAGTAAAAAAATGTATGTACTCCGTCAAAAAAATTTAACTAGGTTTATTGTAAAAAAGTAAAAATAAATGTATCTACTGCGTCAAAAAATGTATCTAGGTTAAGTAGAAAATGTATCTACTCCGTCAAAAAGTGTATCTAAGTTTATGTAAAAAGTAAAAAAATGTATCTATTCCGTCAAAATATGTATCTAGGTTTAAGTAAAAAAATGTATCTATTCCGTCAAAAAATGTATCTAGATTTATGTAAAAAGAAAATGTATCTACTCCGTCAAAAATTGTATTGAAAGTCAAAAAATGTATCTACTCCGTCAAAAAAAATGTATCTACTCCGTCAAAAAATGTATCTAGGTTTATGTAAAAAAGTAAAAAAAAAAAAAAAAAAAATGCATCTACTCCGTCAAAAAATGTATTTAGGTTTAAGTAAAAAAATGTATGTACCCCGTCAAAAAAAATGTAATTAGGTTTATTGTAAAAAAAGTAAAAAAAAAAATGTATCTACTATGTCAAAAAATGGTTTAAGTAAAAAATGTATCTAGTTCGTCAAAAAATGTATCTAGGTGTATGTAAAAAAGTAAAAAAAATGTATTTACCCAGTCAAAATATGTATGTAGGTTTAAGTAAAAAAATGTATCTATTTCGTCAAAAAATATATCTAGGTTTATGTAAAAAAATAAAAGAAAAATGTATCTACTCCGTCGAAAAATGTATTTAAAGTCAAAAAATGCATTTTAATTTTTCGTCTACTCATTCAAAAAATGTATCTAGGTTTATATAAAAAAAAAAAAAAAATGTATCTACCTCGTCAAAAAATGTATCTAGATTTACGTAAAAAAGTATAAAAAAATGTATCTACTACTTCAAAAAATGTAACTAGGTTTATGTAAAAAAAATAAAAAAAATGTATCTACTCCTTCAAAAAATGTATCTAGGTTTATATAAAAATGTATCTACTCCGTCAAAAAATGTATATAGGTTTACGTAAAAAAGTAAAAAAAATGTATCTACTCCTTCAAAAAAATGTATCTAGGTTTATGTAAAAAAAGTAAAAAAAAAATGTATTTACTCATCAAAAAATGTATCTAGGTTTATGTAAAAAAAATAAAAAAAATGTATCTACCTCGTCAAAAAATGTATCTAGATTTACGTAAAAAAGTATAAAAAAATGTATCTACTACTTCAAAAAATGTAACTAGGTTTATGTAAAAAAAATAAAAAAAATGTATCTACTCCTTCAAAAAATGTATCTAGGTTTATGTAAAAAAGTATAAAAAAAAATGTATCTACTCCATCAAAAAAAATGTATATAGGTTTACGTAAAAAGGTAAAAAAAAAAGGTAAAAAAAATGTATCTAATTTTATGTAAAAAGGTAAAAAAAAATAAAATTATCTACTCCGTAAAAAAATATATCTAGAATGTGGGTTGTGGGTATTTTTTAACCGTTGATTGTGTTTTAATCCAACGGACGTGACTCGTTCTCACCGTATGCACCGTATAATCGTTCTCACCCGATCCTAAATCTATATATATATATATATATATATATATAGAGTCAAGATCCGGTGAGAACGACTATTCGGTGCATTCGGTGAGAACATCTACAAACCATTGGATTAAAGTACAATTATGGGCTGAGATTTAATTACTAAAATAAGCCATTAGTCCAATATCTTTTTAAAAATCTGTTTAAACTTTAAATGGTGTTTGTACAATATCTTTCATGACTCTACTCTCTGGGAGGAATGAAGCTTCATGTCCATGTCGAACCAAACTCGACCGCTGCACCAGTTGCAGCACCAAATAGCAGCACCTGGACCCACTTCTGCTTTACTTCCAGGAACATCTAAGAACGATAATAATCCAGCTCTTCCTTCTTCGTCCGAGTTCAGTAATGTTGCCCGACCTATTTTAGTACTTTTAGTGGGTTTTGTGGGCTACTCAATTCTCAATGGTATTGTTTGAGAAACTACACCTTATACTGGTCCTGATTCGAATTTTGTATACTTAATTCTGGCTGTTAATTCGACCACATTTATTTTATACTACAAAATTAGGCTTATTGTAGCGGAATGTGGTTGTATATTGACTTCAATGTCTCGTTCCATGTCTCGATTTAAATCGCATCCCCTTCTTCTGTTAACATTAAACCTGTTTGTACCGTGTTATCGGTATATAGTGATAGAGTAAAAAAAATATATATCTATTTCGTCAAAAAATGTATCTAGGATTAAGTAAAAAATGTATTTACTCCGTCAAAAAAGTGTAACTAGGTTTATGTACAAAATATTAAAAAAAATGTATCTAGGTTTTAAGTAAAAAATGTAACTACCCGTCAAAAAATGTAACTAGGTTTATGTTAAAAAATTTTAAAAAAATATATTACTCCGTCAAAAAGTGTATCTAGGTTTAAGTAAAAAAAATATATCTACTCCGTCAAAAAATTTATCTAGGTTTATTAAAAAAGTAAAAAAAAATGTAACTACTCCGTCAAAAAATGTATTTAGGTTTGAGTAAAAAAAAATGTATATACTCCTTCAAAAAATGTATTTACTCCTTAAAAAAATGTATCTAAGTTTATGTAAAAAAAAGTAAAAAAAATGTATCTACTCCTCCAAAAAATGTATCTAAGTTAACGTAAAAAAAAGTAAAAAAAAAAAAAAAAAATGTATCTACTCCGTCAAAAAATGTATCTAGGTTTACGTAAAAAGTAAAAAAAAATGTATCTACTCCGTCAAAAAATGTATCTAGGTTTATGTAAAAGAAGTAAAAAAAAATGTATCTACTCCTTCAAAAATGTATCTAGGTTTATGTAAAAAAAGTAAAAAAATGTATCTACTCCGTCAAAAAATGTATCTAGGTTTACCTAAAAAGTAAAAAAAAATGTATCTACTTCTTCAAAAAATGTATCTAGATTTATGTAAAAAAAGTAAAAAAAATGTATCTACTCATTCAAAAAATGTATCTAGGTTTATGTAAAAAAAGTAAAAAAAAATGTATCTACTTCGTCAAAAAATGTATCTAGGTTTACGTAAAAAAGTAAAAAAAAAAAATGTATCTACTACTCCAAAAAAATGTATCTAGGTTTATATAAAAAAAGTAAAAAAAATGTATCTACTCCTTTAAAAAATGTATCTAGGTTTATGTAAAAAAAATAAAAAAAAAATGTATCTACTCCGTCAAAAAATGTATATAGGTTTACCGTAAAAAATTAAAAAAAATGTATCTACCCCGTCAAAAAAATGTATATAGGTTTACGTAAAAAGGTAAAAAAAAAAGTATTTACTCCGTAAAAAAATGTATCTAATTTTATGTAAAAAGGTTAAAAAAAAAAATTATCTACTCCGTCAAAATATCTATCTAGAATGTGGGTTGTGGGTATTTCTTAACCGTTGATTGTGTTTTAATCCAATGGACGTGACTCGTTCTCACCGTATGCACCGTATAATCGTTCTCACCCGATCCTAAATCTATATATATATATATATATATATATATATATATATATATATATATATATATATATATATATTGATAGTAAGCATATTTAGAAGATAAACTATTGCGATAATTACTTTGAAAACATGTCAAGATATTACCCGGGCAACGTCCGAGCATGAAATCTAAGTAGATAACATTATTAGACACTATAAAGCTCAAAAACTCACCACTTGTTACAAATTCAAGATCGTGCAACAGCACTTGAAGCAATCGACCAAAGTTTGTTTTTCCGTCCCAAACATCAAATCTCATCCCACACTATCAACATGCATGATTTTACCCCCAATGCATCTACTCATGTACCCACCTTAGTAACCTACCACCAATCGCGTCTTATAATACACGATATATTCCATCCATTGAAAAAAGATTGGCATTATAGTCATATACAATTAAAGAGTTCATTTAGAAAGCAAACAGGGAAAATAAACACTCAACTCTCATCCATGTTTCAAATCTAAGTCAGGCTCCCACTCGTTTTTTCTTCTATACAGAATCAAACTGGATTTTGAGCTAAAGAAATGAAATAATTATTCTATCGTGGCCAGAACTCTTAGTTTACAATCAATTACGTATTTTATTAACTAATTTAATAATTATCCAACTGGTATTTTATTACTATTTAATTATCTTTTTATTTATATAACTAATTTATTTAACCAAAATAATAATCAACGTAATCGCTCTAAAAACAATAATCATCCAATTGATATTTTATTAATATTTAATTATCTTTTATTTATATACTTAATTTATTTATCCAAAGTAATAGCCAATGAAATTGCTCTAAAACAATAGCCAATGAAATCAATTATTTTATTAACTAATTCAATAATTATCCAATTGTTATTTTATTAGTATTTAATTATCTTTTTATTTATATACTTAATTTATTTAACCAAAGTAATACTCAATGTAATCGCTCTAAAAACAATAATTATCCAACTGATATTTTATTACTCCTATTTAAATATCTTTTTATTTATATACTTAATTTATTTAACCAAAGTAATAGACAATGAAATTGCTCTAAAATAATAGCCAATGAAACCGCTCGAAAAGTTCCTCTTTTAAGTATATATACTAGATTTCATGCCCGGGCGTTGCCCGGGTAATATCTTGACATGGTTTCAAAATAATTATCGTAACAGTTAATTTTCTAAATATACTTAGTATAATAGACATATATAGAGAATAATTTAAGTATGATTGTTTTGTATGGCTAATGAAAAATCAGATGTATTATATCATCATGAATGGAACAATATAGAACGTTGGCAGTGCATGAAACATCAATGGAAATAGAAACATGTACTTCCGATTCAATGGTTTTAGAATGACACTTACCTATTACGCATCACTGTAAAAATAATTTTTTAAGCACGTATATTTTTTATAATAACTTGTATAGTTTTCATTTGAGCATTATCCTGGAGAATTTTTTTTCCAATATTTCTAACATATGAAGATAGTTGAAACTCATATTAACTCGTATGTTTTTTTTACGTTAGATCGTTTTCTTTTTATTTTAACTCATATTCTTATCTTAATAACTCGTATTCTTATCTTATTAGGTCGTATACTTTTTACATTAGCTCGTATTCTTATCTTAATAGGTCGTATTCTTATCTTATTAGCCCGCATTCTTCTTACATTGGCTCATATTCTTTTTATATTAACTCGTATTCTTATATGCTCGTATTTGTAAGTTCTTGATCCTCTAATATGCTCCTATGTTTTTTTTTTACATCATCTCGTATTCTTATATCAGTAGCTCGTATTTTTTTACATTATCTCATATTTTTAGCTTAATAGTTCTATTAGCTCACATTCATACGTTAATAGCTCGCGTTCTTATGTGCTCGTATTTTTTTAGTTCCTGATTCTCTTAAGTTCTTATTCCTTTTACATTAACTCGTATTTCTTATATATTCGTATTTTGTAGCTCGTATTCTTTTAATTATACCTCGTAATCTTAAGTGCTTATTATATCATGTAATTTGACGTCTTGCAAATCTAGTTTACCTATTCTCATCTCATGCTGCCCTTCATGTTGCCTATTCTGATCTCGAATCTTTGTTAAGCTACTCTCATCTCATGTTGCCTATCTGTTGTTACCTACTCTCAATAATTAAGGGACTCTTTGTTTACATAATCTGATCTCATGTTGCCATGTTGCCTATCTGATGTAAGCTGTCCTCAATCACTGTTGTTGGTATAAGGAAATGGATAAAGCTCGATGATGAAAGACCTTACTGGTTTGAGAGCAATATCTAGTAGTGGTATACTTAGGGGTCTGGCCATATAGTTTAAATAGTTGTGCCATCACATGGTCTACCAATGACTGGGTGTGTGCGCGTGTTCATATGAGTTACATACATGTATGTCCACATTTATGTTTGGGGTCTCAGTGAAAACAACATTTGTTTGTTTGAGAGAAGTGTTTGTTTACTCTTTGAACATAGTGTCTACCAGTATCATTGTGTGTGTGTGTAGGAGGCACTTCTATTTAACATAACTCGATGATGAGGCCAAATTAGCCCTGAGAGTTAATGTCATTCGATTTGCAATTGTATTCTTGCTTGCTGTATGATATGCATGATTTAGTTTACACATAATTTCAGATGAAATTGTACTAACACTTAACCAAAACAATAGCATTACATTCATAATCTGATTACAAGTCAAACATATCTTGTGTAGACATGTTTACACCCTAAACAAATTGTGCAAAAACAACTTTGAATGCTAAACTCTTAGCCTACCCTAGTAACCTAATTCCCCCATTAGGTATTCTAAACCTTGTGTTTCACCTAGACCTCGTAAATACTCAATACATTCCCTAACTAACACTTCACTTACATCCAAGTTCCTCGGTAATATTCCTAAATGAGCTAGATGACCCTTCTTCATGTGTGGTATTGCAAAATCATTATGACCCTTGGCTTTCATAATCTCAACCATTACTGATTGTAGTGTCAAGAAGATGTTGTTTAATTTTGTTAGACTATAATCAATAAAAGCTTGCATCACACTGTTCATTAGCTCGTCCACTGACTTTGCAGCTTTCCTTGATTGTAATGATTGCAATGCCCTGAAATAGCCTAGGTCGTTGCAGTTCAAATCTAGTGAATTTGGGGGTTGAAATATCAACTCTATGTTGAACCCATCTGTGTTAGCAACTGCCATAAAATCTGGGTCGTGGTTCTTAATATGTGGTCTAGCATTATCTTGTTGAATGAAGATATGCTTGCTTGCACCTTCTGGCCATTTTGTTTTGATGGCTGGAATCACTTGTTGAATGATGCATTCCTTGGTAACTTGTCTTGTTATTGATTCAATTGCTTTGGTTTCCAAAGTTCCCCTTGGTCTGTTTACACTAGATCTTGCTGCTGGTACCTCTCTTGTAAAGGGGAACATGCCTATCTTACCGTCGAATAACATTTCCCCATCTTCCGAGTATACTGGTCTGCTCACTGTGCACATGAACATTACCTTTGTAATGTATCGCTTGGACTGACAGCTCCTATATGGTAACTCTTCCCAGTCGACTACATAAAACTTATGACCGTCGTATTGGATGAAAAACCATTTTTCGTCCATGTGGATGACATTACTCATCTCTGCAAACTTGATTTTTGCTTCTGGAATTGCATTTAAATCCAGAAAATCCTGAATAGCTTGTTCCACTTGTAAGCACATCAGTGCGTGCTTCAGTCGTTTTACTTTCGTCGCGTCTTTGAGTTGAGGATGTAATGGGCTTGAATGGGGCTTGAGTAACCCTTGAGTTACCCATTTGCGAACCGTGCCCACTGAAACTCCGGTGTTCTCTGCCACTCTTTCCATCGTATCGCGCTTTTCCCATTCAAGCGATTTAATAAATTCGAGATCAGGTAGAATGCGTTTTCTGTTTGTATTTCCGACTTGACCGCTTTTAACATCTAACCCTTCACCAATATTTCTGGGTTTTTTTGTTAGTTTCCAGATTCTGCCAATGACTTGTCGATTTATACCGAACGTTGCAACCGCTTCCTTCAGCATTCCGCGAGTAAGATGGCCATCCTTCGACTTACTTAGAAGAAACACCGCTACTTCTTGTCGTTTCTGCTCCGTCACGCATTTGAAGCTCATCTTAGTTTCTTTTTTAAAACTGTGTAATTTTTTTTGTTTCAAAAATGTGTAATAATTTTAGACAATGTAAAATCTGAACTGTTTTAGAATACTTTTTCCTGGAATGTGGTTAATAAAGGGGCTGGGAAGAAGTGGTAAGTGGTGGACAGCCTGTTGATGAGATGGTTTTGGGAGGGAAATAAGGTGGCAAATGTAGTGTTAGATGGGTGTTTTTGAATTAGACCTGATCATGGGCCGGGCTGGGCCGGGTTTGGGCCGGGCTCGTGCTAAATAAACGGCCCAAATACACGGGTCGGGCCGGGCCGGGCCAAAACGATGGGCCAATTTTCTTGGCCCAAGCCCACAATTGTTCGGGCTATAACGGGCCTCGGGCCAAAATGGGCCAAAACGGGCCAAAATAATATAATACGAAATAATCAACAGAATCGATATGTGAACAAACTATTAGCAACGAAATAAAATTTTCAAGTCTTGGTATTTGACTTCGACTCTTTTGGTAGGAGAACCATCCATAGTACCATACATAATTTATGAGTTGACAAAAAATGAATAGTACTCCGTATTAACTAAAAGTGTACGATAAAAATATAAAGATATCCGCAAAATTGATAATTCGATGCATTAGTGATATTAGATTATTAGTATGATGTGATATATGATTCCAACTTTTGCACTTTTTTCTATTTAAAAAAATAATTTCGGGTCGGGCCGTGCCAAAAATCGGGCCTTTAGGTTGGCCCAAACCCGGCCCTATATTTATATCGGGCTTATTTTGGGCCGGGCCACGGGCTTTTTGGGCCAAACTATTAGGCCCAAACCCGAGAAAAAATCGGGCTGGGCCGGGTCGGGCCATCGGGCCTGGACCATTTGATCAGCTCTATTTTGAATAGTTGAAAAATGGTGGGAAAATTATGTAATTAGTTTAATCTCTTTAACTTTATAAATCCGGTTACTTTTTAATCAACTTTAATTAACTTCTTAACAGCCTTGAAGAAGCCCCAAATAAAGCTGTTTTTGGTACAACTTGTAGTACTTTTATTATTTGTTTATTGTTGCCTTAATAGTTGTGCATAAAGCTTATGTATCAAATGGAAAAAATGGAGGGAGTATAATTTATTTTATGAAGATTATTATGGGAGCTACACATGGAGATGTATGCCTTGCTGATAGTGCAACTACGCACACAATATTTAAAAATAAAAAGTATTTTATTTGTCTTAAAGAGGAAAAGACAAATGTTTGTACAATTGCTGGTAGTACAAAATTAATTGAAGGCTCGGGAAAAGCTAATATTTCCTTATCTAATGGAACAAATATTGAAATTGAGGAGGCTTTGTACTCTCGTAAGTCAAAAAGAAATTTGCTGAGTTTTAATGATATCCGCAGGAATGGATTTCATGTTGAGACAGCAAGTGAAAAAGGGGGTGAATACCTATATATCACACGTTCAGATTTAAACAAGAAAAGTGTGTTGGAAAAACTACCAGCATTGTCTTCTGGCTTGTATTACATGAAAATTTGTGCAATTGAATCTCATGCACTAGTAAACCAGAAGTTTACAAATAAAAGGAATTTTATTGTTTGGCATGACCGGTTTGGCGAAAAATCATTGAAAATTCATGTGGTCATTTATTGGAGAACCATAAGATTTTTCAATGTAGTGAATTTTCATGTGCCGCTTGTTCCAAGGGCAAGTTAATTATTAGGCCATCAATTACAAAGGTAGGGAATGAATCCCTTACATTTCTGGAAAGAATACAAGGTGATATTTGTGGACCTATACATCCACCAAGTGGACCATTTCGATATTTTATGGTATTAATTGATGCATCAACTAAATGGTCACAAGTGTCATTATTGTCAACACGCAATCTGGCATTTGCGAGATTACTAGCACAATTGATAAGATTAAGAGCTCATTTTCCAGACTATCCCATTAAGACTATCCGTTTTGACAACGCTGGTGAATTTAGTTCACAAACTTTTAATGATTATTGTATGTCTATTGGGATAAAGGTTGAACATCCTGTGGCACATGTTCACACTCAAATGGTCTTGCTGAGTCATTAATAAAACGCATTCAATTAATTGCGAGACCAATGCTTATGAGGTCTAAATTACCTATTTCGGCATGGGGGCATGCCGTTTTACATACAACGGCACTAATTCGCATCAGGCCAAGTAGTTATCATAAATCATCCCCCCTAAAGTTGGTTTCTGGTCATGAACCAAATGTTTCTCATCTAAGAATTTTCGGTTGTGGTGTATATGTTCCAATTAGCCCACCACTCCGTACAAAGATGGGACCTCAAAGAAGGTTGGGAATATATATATGCTGGGTTTGAATCTCCATCAATTATAAAATATTTGGAGTCATCTACAGGAGATGTATTTACGGCCCATTTTGCTGATTGTCATTTTGATGAATCAATTGTCCCAACATTAGGCGGAGAAAATAAACAACTGGTAAAAGAGATAAGTTGGAATGAATTGTCATTATCTTATTTAGATCCTCGCACTAAAGAATGTGAACTTGAAGTTCAAAGGATAATTCATTTACAAAGGCTAGCAATTCAATTGCCGGATGCCTTCACTAATGCAAAAGGAGTGATAAAATCTCATATACCAGCTGTAAATGCTCCAGCTAAAATTAATGTCCCTGAAGGACTGTTACATGCAAATGAGTCTAAGGCACGCATGAAGCGTGGTAGACCTGTTGGTTCCAAAGATAAAAATCCTCGAAAACAAAAAGGAGCAAAGGTTGATGATGACAATGTTGAAGATAAAATAGCTTTTGAAAGGCCCCTTGAAAAGCTTGGAGACATGACTGAAAATGCTAATCTAGAAGGGATTCAGGTACCTGAAAATATTGATTGTGAAGAGATCTCGATAAATTATGTCATGTCAGGACAAACATGGAACCGAAAAAAAGTCGACGTCGATGATGGTGTTTTCGCATTTAATGTAGCGCTTGATATCATGCATGAAAATGAGGATCATGAACCAAATTCTGTTAATCAGTGCAGACGCAGGATTAATTGGCCAAAATGGAAAGATGCTATTGAAGCAGAATTAAAATCATTAGCTAAACGAGAAGTATTTGGGCAAGTAATTCACACACCTAGTGGAGTAAAACCAGTGGGTTACAAATGGGTGTTTGTTTGGAAAAGAAATGAAAAAGGCGAAATAGTCAGATATAAGGCTCGTCTAGTTGCACAAGGCTTTTCACAAAGACCTGGTATTGATTATGAAGAGACATATTCTCCTGTAATGGATGCAACTACTTTTCGATATCTGATTAGTCTGGCTATGAGGGAAGGACTTGATTTACGCCTTATGGACGTTGTCACAACTTATCTATATGGCTCACTTGATAATGATATATACATGAAACTCCCTGAAGGTTTTAAGCTTCCCGACTCATTAAAATCAAGTCCTAGAGAGCAATATTCAATTAAGCTAAACAAATCTCTGTATGGTTTGAAACAGTCCGGACGTATGTGGTATAACCGTCTTAGTGAATATTTATTAAAAGAAGGTTATAAAAATGACCTTGTTTGTCCGTGCTTATTCATAAAGAGGTCAAAATCCGAATTTGTGATTATTGCCGTTTATGTTGATGATCTGAATATTGTTGGAACTCCTGAAGAGATTCCAAAAGCTGTTGAATGTTTGAAGAAAGAATTTGAGATGAAAGATTTAGGAAAGACAAAATTTTGTCTTGGCTTACAAATTGAACATCTTGATAATGGAATTTTGTTACATCAAGGGACCTATATTGATAAAGTGCTAAAACAGTTCAAAATGGATAAAGCACATCCTTTGAATACTCCCATGGTTGTAAGAACACTTGATGTGAAAAATGATCCGTTTCGACCTCGTGAAGAAAAGGTGAAAGCCCTTGATCCTGAAGTACCATACTTGAGTGTTATTGGAGCTTTGATGTATCTTGCTAGTCATACACGGCCCGATATATCATTTTCAGTAAATCTCTTAGCAAGATATAATTCTTCTCCAACACAAAGACATTGGAATGGAGTCAAACATTTACTCAGATATCTTCGAGGTACGTCAGATATGGGTTTATATTATGCTAATAAGTGCAAAACAGAGTTAGTTGGTTTTGCAGATGCAGGTTATATGTCTGACCCACATAATGGTCGTTCGCAAACTGGCTATGTGTTTACATGTGGTAATACTCCTATCTCATGGCGTTCTGTGAAGCAAACTATAACCGCCACTTCTTCAAATCATGCCGAGTTATTAGCAATTCATGAAGCTAGTCGCGAATGTGTATGGTTGAGATCAGTTATTCATCATATTGAAGGATCATGCAATCTACCAAGAAATAAATTACCGACCATTTTACATGAAGACAACACTGCGTGCATAGCTCAACTCAAGTCAGGGTTCATTAAGGGTGATAGAACGAAACACATTTTGCCAAAATTCTTTTTTACTCATGATCTTCAGAAAGATGGTGTTATTAGTGTTCAACAAATCCGCTCTAGTGAAAATCTGGCAGATGTTTTTACAAAGGCACTTCCGAGCAAGACATTTGAGAAGTTAATCAATCAACTTAGGTTACGTCGTCTCAAGGATGTCAAGCGATGTTTTTGAGGGGGAGTAAATACGCGTTGCACTCTTTTTCCCTTAGCCATGGTTTTGTCCCACTGGGTTTTCCAGGCAAGGTTTTTAACGAGGCAACACCTAGTGCGTATTACGGAGTTTAATTGTACTCTTTTTCCTTTATTAGATATTTGTCCCATAGGGTTTTTTTCTAGTTGAGGTTTTAACGAGGCATTTTTCTCCGATGATGGACATCCAAGGGGGAGTGTTATGAAATATCTTTAGGGATGTCCATATTATTATATCTTTAGGATATATTATGTTACCTACATACCATGGACTCTTGTACTATATATACCCTCTCCGTATGAATAAAATATCATCCTTCTTCTAGTCTCTTATTCTCTCTACAATCCTATATTATTCACAACAATTACAGTAAAATCAGAATTTCGTTGATTTTTTAAATTTTTTATTCTCTATTAATTTTTTTTTGTTTGGAAATGATAAAAATGAAGAGAATATATTCGGAATAAACTTTGCCAGTCCCTTTTTTTTTTTTAATTAAAGCAAAGCAACAACCTGTCGACGATCCACTCTTTTCCCCCTTTAAAACAAACCCCAACATAACGGTCATTACTCACTCCTTCACTCCTCAGCGCCCGCCCACATTTCAATTTTCAAACTCAAACTCAATTCCCCCAAAATCTAGGGTTCCATTTCCACTTCAAACCTCAAGCAACAATGGAGAAATACGAGAAGCTCGAGAAAGTCGGCGAAGGAACCTACGGCAAAGTATACAAAGCAATGGAAAAAGGTACTGGTCAATTAGTCGCACTGAAGAAAACAAGGCTAGAAATGGATGAAGAAGGTGTTCCTCCTACTGCGCTTCGCGAAGTTTCTCTTCTCCAAATGTTGTCGCAATCGCTTTACGTTGTTCGCCTTCTCTGTGTTGAACATGTTGAAAAGAATGGTAAACCTGTTCTTTACCTCGTTTTTGAGTATCTCGATACTGATCTCAAGAAATTCATTGATTCTCATCGGAAGGGACTTAATCCACGCCCGCTTCCGCCTTCCCAAATTCAGAGCTTTTTGTTTCAGTTGTTGAAAGGTGTTTCTCATTGTCATAGCCATGGCGTGCTTCATAGGTAGTGCTTCTGTTCTCATTTGTTACTACGATTAACTTTTTTTGCTCAAAAGATTGTGTTTTTGATCAGTAGTGCTGCTGCTTGATTGATGATGATTTTGTGTGATAAGTCGTTGTGCGATGACACCCGACTTTGTCTGCTTCTGTGTTCGTAATTTATTTGCTTCAACGGTAATCAATTGAGAGCTGGTGTTACCGCTGTATAGATAGTGTTCCACATAAATCGATTGATCCTTAATGTAATTCATTTGTTTGAGTGATGATGACTTTGTGTGATAAATAAATTGAGAGTTCATGTTACCGCTGTCTTGATGGTGTTCTTCGTCTCATTGATTGTTGATGTAATTATCTGTTTGAGTAATAATTTTCTGAAGGTATGAGTTTGTTGTATGTATGACAATTTTTTATGAAAATATGAGTTTCTTATAAGAGCGACAAAGGTGGACTGGTGCTTTATTTGATCCAAATGATGGTCGAATGATTATAGTGTGTTATATATGTTGTGTGAGGAAACAATGGTTGATGTTTGTTCTACCTCATTTGTGGATTGATCGATTGCTAACTTTTCGTACTGTTTTGATTTGCGAATGTGTGCCAGTAATTTATGTGATGAGATGCTATTTTCAAGTGCTCAGATCAGCGCTATGTGTAGAAAATGAGGATCTGTTGTTTTTTTATTATCCTATTCATGTGTATAGAACAAAAGCGGTAGTACTTTGAAGTAGAGGTTTGGTGTACTTGTTGAAGGACCAATTTGATTAGTTTAGTATTATAATCTTTGTGCAGAGATCTGAAGCCACAGAATCTGTTGGTAGACAAAGAGAAGGGTATTTTGAAGATTGCTGATCTCGGTCTTGGAAGGTCATTCACTGTCCCTCTCAAGAGCTATACACACGAGGTCTTCTATCTTGCTATTTTCCCATTTGCTTTGATGACCATTTTATGCCTTGAGCTTCTTTTATACCCATTAGTGTATGTATGTTTGTATATCTCCACGTTTGGAAGATTGGATTTTATGTCTATTGGGAATGTATATTGAATGATCAAGTTTGATGAGTTTTATTTGTTTCTCTCGCTTATGATAGTAAAAGTGCACCGCATGTTTTAGTATGTAAAAATACATGATGAAGATTGAAGAATCATGGTTATATGCCAAATGTTGGTGAATCACGTAAAAACAAAATGAAAGTTTTTTATGTATGAAAAGACGAACCCGCTAGTGCATGATATGATATGTAACTAACATCACCGTTGTTTTTATGGTTTTTGCGTTGGTTGATTGTGGTTATGCGGTTATCATGTATTTATGCTGATCCATCGGTAAACTATGCAGATTGTGACACTCTGGTACAGAGCACCGGAGGTTCTGCTAGGTTCTACTCATTACTCTACTGGGGTTGATATTTGGTCCGTAGGGTGCATTTTTGGTAATTCTTCCATCCTCTTACTTTCACCTTATATACTTTTAGGTTGAGGACTTGATAATGACTTTTAGATACTCTAGTGATCACCTAAGGTAGTTGATACATCATGTTTTTACAATTAGATAAAAGGTAAGAATCGGTGTGCTAGGAAGTCCTCCGCACTTGATTTCCTATGCTGATCTATTTATCTCTACATCTTTGTCTGTCTGGTGACTCTGGTCATATTGTAACCTTTTAAAGTATAGTATAGTCTCTCATATATGCAGTTTTAAAAGGTCATATTGTAACCTTTTAAAGTATAGTCTCTCATATACCCTTTTTTTCCATGAACAGCTGAAATGGCAAGAAGACAAGCTTTGTTTCCTGGAGACTCAGAATTTCAACAACTCCTGCATATCTTTAGGTATTAGCCCTAATCACTTCTGCAAATATGCTCATTCTGATTGGATTAGTAACAGAAGAATAAATAGAAATTCTGCAATTTGTGAAACGATTATCATGTCAAGCGACAATTCTTTTTTTTTTATCAGTCTATAACTGTCTCTGACAAGCAGGGAAATAATTATTTGTTAAACACTCATAACTGGCTGATGATAAATTACATGTCTTGCTCAGCCTTTACGGGTGGGACTCTGAAAACTAGGATGTATTTTTCTTCAGCTGATGACGTGAGTATTGTCATTATTCCATATTATGCACCTCTGCATCCTCTGACTACGAACTATTATTTGTCAATCATTGTAGGTTGTTGGGAACACCAACAGAGGAGCAATGGCCAGGAGTGACTGCTCTACGTGATTGGCATGTGTATCCACGCTGGGAATCTCAGAACCTAGCTCGTGCAGTTCCAACATTGGGTCCTGATGGCGTTGATCTCTTATCTGTAAGCAAACCAACCATATGTACCTGTTCTATTTTGTGTTTCTACTAGTGTTAAGCACAAAACTCACAGATTGCCAGGAAACTTCAACTCCCTTCCCAACCACTCCACGCGAATACAACAAAATGTTGCTAGCTTGGTGATAAAAACATTTTAAGATGACTGTTGGTCAAGTAGCTGTATAACAACATTGCAATGCTGGGGTTTGGGCCTAAGTGGATATGTATGCAGCCTTGCCCTGGTGCTTACAATGGAGATTGGTTATTTTTGGTGGACGGAGTGAGTGGGAAAAGGAATTGACAACCTTCAGTTGCTTTTTCAGATTCATCACCATATCCCTCCCATCCTGGCCCTAAACCAACCTCCTGCCTATCATCCTGTTTTTACACTCCAAGCAATCCCTTGGCATAACATGAAGACACGAGGAAAGCAAGAGTAGCTAAGTTGCTTTCCGATTATCTCATGCACTGCTGAACCATCTACCTCATAAACAGTTTCCTTTCTTATTGTGGTCCTTTCACACTCCATCAACTTGACTTACTGAATAATCCTCTATGTTTTATAAGCGATTATTTTTTTCAATTATTATACGCCATAGGCCCATAGCTTTTCTGCGAGCATGTTTTGGACAGGGATTTGTTCAAAAAAACAGGTCTGTGTTCTTATCTGACTATGGCTTATAGCAGTTATTAATATGACAGTACGAGACCCAGGTGAATCTGACTATGGCTTATAGCAGTTATTAATATATGACAGTACGAGACCCAGGTTTTAAAGGTGTTACCGGTATTAGTACATTATATCTGATCACAAATTACTTCGGACAATGTCCATGGTACCGGACTACCTGCCTAAGTCTTTGGTCTTGCTTAAAATATGGGTGTGTGAATCCAGCTTTTGCAGTAGAGACTAGAAAGAGTGCTTACATGGGTTTTACATAAAACATTTTGCTGATATTGTGAGCAGTCTCTTTTTGCTTCTTAAACTTTCGAGAAGCTGTCTTGATCATATTAGTACACCCGTTACACTGGATGGGGTTATGGCACTATGCACTGCCTAATGCTAGGAGAAAATGAACATCATTTTGAATTAGCTCAATATTTTTTGTTGACACTCGGTTTACAAATTCCATCATTTATGACTTCCATCATGAAAATTCTCTTAATTATTATATCTTGTTTTTAGTTTCGACTCAATTTAATTTAGTCTGCTGAAATTGATTCTGACTAATTGTTTTGTCTGAAACTTTTTCAATTAACCTTCAGTTTATTTCCTTCCGAACTGCAGAAAATGCTCAAATATGACCCAGCTGAGAGGATCTCGGCAAAGGCAGCACTGGACCATCCGTTCTTCGATAGCCTCGACAAGTCCCAATTCTAAGGATGGCTGTAGATCACGTAAACAATTCGCGACTCCAATGTCACCTTCCTTTTATAATGTATGGATCATTGTGATATAGGTCATCTTCTTGGTGATATAGTAAACAAAATGCTTGATCTTACTTTGTAATACTCCATGGTCTTTATGGGGAACCTATTTGGTACCACATAATCGAACTTTTTATCTTCCATGAAAAAACGTCTTTTATAGAGTTGTGTATGTTCTGTGTCTATTTTTACGGAGACCAAAATCAGGTCAAAAAAATACAAAAAATGTTACATTATTACGTGTCATTTCTTTTATCTAATTCCCTTGTCATTTTTTTTTTGGCAAAACACATTCTAGCTCATTTTACGACAAAAAAAATGTTTTTTCCATTGCTAATATTCTGGATTTAGCTGAATGTCGTGAAATTCCATATGAATTCAAAAGAGACTTGTCGGAGCAATTGAAGGAGGAAGCTCTAGTTCGGCGTAAGATATAATTTAGATTAGCGAAAGACTAATTAGTAAAAGTTAAGCAATTAATGAGGAGAAAATGGAGGGGGTGGATGAATTAATCGAGAGGCTTTTAGAAGGGAAAAAAGGGAGAGGAAACAAAAAGATACAATTGTATGAATCTGAAATTCGTCAACTTTGTGTCGCTGCGAAAGATGTCGTTCTCCGTCAGCCAATGCTCCTAGAATTGCAGGCTCCTATCACCATTTGTGGTATTTTTGTTTTCTCTATCTTTCATTCTACTTATTATTCCGATGATAAATCATTATTGTGGTATCAAATTGTTAAGAACGGTGAGATTAATCGTTTTCATATTTTGAATCTTGTTAGGATTAAAGTAGGGGGTTTTAAACTTTCAATTCATAACCAGTTTCGTAAAAATGGGCGATGGTAACTCATTTTCCGTGTTAAAAATCTGCATCAATATTCGATAGATCAGCTATGAAATTCATATATGCCTTATCAAAAGGATTTGCCATGTTTTTTAATATGGGATATTAGGGTTAAAAGACGAGTTTGCCCGTGTTCAACTCGAAGGTGAGTCTGTAACGTCATTGGACATGAGATTTTTAAGACAAGGGGTAATGTTGTTGGTCAATCCGATTTGCTTAATAATTTCTGAGGCAAGAGAAGAGGAGATGCGAACCTCTTGAATATGAATTCACTAGGTATTCAATTTTCATGTCCATATGACCATATGGGTTGATACTTGGTAAGGTAAACATTAGCAATTACGAAGTCGTATTTGGTACCTGAATCAATGACCTTCTCAAGTCTCAACCATCTTATACCGGCGAGGAAAGTTTGAATTCGACTCTTTAAACTACTTGATGCCGTACATCAGAGATGACCTGAACTCATAATAAGCTTATAACTTTGTCCCCAATAAGTCTAATTTTAAACCGATTTTAAATTCAATCAAGGCAAATATACTCCTCTGAAGCATTAATCCATATGTTAATGTTATACGGAGTAATATAAAACCGCCTTACAAAAGAAATAGTGCTTGTCGACTTGTCGTATCAAAATGGTTCTGAATTTGAAACAATATCTAATGTGCAGGAGACATACATGGTCAATACCAAGACCTACTACGCCTATTCGAGACAGGCGGTTTTCCTCCATCAACCAGCTACCTCTTCTTAGGCGACTATGTTGACCGTGGCCGTCAAAGCATCGAGTCTATCTCCCTTCTCCTAGCCTACAAACTCAAGTACCCGACCCAAATTTTCCTGCTCCGAGGCAACCACGAATGCGCCTCCATCAACCGGATATATGGGTTCTACGATGAATGCAAGCGTCGTTTTAGTGTCCGCCTCTGGAAAATGTTCACTGACTGCTTCAACTGTCTACCAGTTGCTGCACTAATCGATGAGAAAATAATATGTATGCACGGCGGGTTATCTCCCGAACTAAGTGATTTGGCCCAAATTAAGGAGCTCGAAAGGCCTACTTGTGTACCAGACCAAGGTCTGTTATGTGACCTTTTATGGGCCGACCCGGATAAAGAAATCCGAGGATGGGGTGAGAGTGATCGTGGGGTGTCATATACATTTGGGTCAGATCGAGTCATGGATTTTTTAAAGAGGCATGATTTGGACCTTATTTGTAGGGCTCATCAGGTGGTCGAGGATGGGTACGAGTTTTTCGCAGATAGGAGATTAGTGACGCTGTTTTCGGCGCCTAATTACTGTGGGGAATTTGATAATGCAGGGGCATTGATGAATGTTGATGAAACTTTGCTTTGTTCTTTTCAGATTATTAAGCCATGGAGTGGAAGGGTACATCGCACTGAATGATATAGGTTTTTTTTATAGTAAAGGGAGTCATAAAGGCAATTTTAATGCTGACGCATTCGAACATAGGTCATGAGTACTCCCTCTTACGACTTTACCAGCTAAACTAGTTGATATATGTTGCTCGCTCTTCTGCACAGTGAATGATATAGTACTACAATGTCTTGATGTAATATTTGTCATATGTTTTTGTTATTGTATATATAAGTTCTCTTTGTGTTTATGATTCTTGGTGAAAAATTTGGAACATGGAAATAATTTTAAGTAATATGGAATGATTTGTACAGCTTGCATTCAAGAATCATGTCCATTTCCTTAATACAGTTATGTTAAACTTTGAATTCCAGTTTCATTTGCTGATTATGGTTTGTAATTAACTCATTTGTATTGAGGTAGAAGATACTCTTACTTTTCGAATTGTGATATCTAACAATTACCTTTCCTTATATGATTATGTAAGCCGATTGTCAGAAGCATAAGCTTGTCGCGCGTTAAAAATTGAAAATGTATTATGTGTGATTGTTGTTAACTTGATATCCTCCATTGATGAACATGATCAAAGGTTTGATAGTAGAAAAACAGCAGAGCTAAATAAGCAGAGTTTGTTATTCATTAACCATCAAAAAGTTAGTTACAACCATATGTAGAAATATCTATTTATATGATGCTTTAACTATGGTTTACTTATAACTTAACTAGAGTTAGTCAAGTAACTAACTAACTAACTGATTAGTAAGCTTGAATATATTCAACAGTCCCTCCTCAAGCTAGAACTACTGCTTCTGATAATGTTCAGATTCCTGCCTTTAAGCTTGAGAAGATTGCATAAACTTCATTCCAAGAGCATCAGCCATGAAATTATGTTGCTGTATCCCTAAGGGCTTAGTCATGACATCTGCTAGTTGCATATTTGTGTTTACATGTCTTGGCACCAAGAATCCTTCTTCAAACTTTTCTCTGACATAATGACAGTCAATGTCAAGATGTTTTGTTCTTTCATGGAAAACAGGGTTTTCTGTTATGTTCTGTGCTGATTTATTATCACATCTTAGCTCCAGTGGCTTTGGAACCTTCTGTCCTAAGTCTGAAATTAGCCTATCCAACCAGACAGCTTCACTAGCAGTGTAAGACATACTTCTGTATTCTGCCTCTGTGCTGCTTTTGCTAACTGTTTTCTGTTTTTTTGTTTTCCAAGATATTAGTGACTTTCCCATGAATATGGCGTACCCAGACAAAGATCTGCTACTAAATTCACATTGCCCCCAGTCTGCATCACAGTAGACTTTGAGATTAACCTCATTATGTGCAGGATAAAATAATCCTGCATTCACTGTATGCCTTAAGTACTGGACAACATGCTTGGCTGCTTGTAGATGTGGCTTTCTAGGCTGAGTCACAAATTGACTTAGGTGTTGAACTGCATAAGAGATGTCAGGTCTGCTGAAATTTAAGTACAACAGTTTCCTAATCAACCTTCTATATTGTTCAGGTTCCTTTACCAGTTCACCCTTTTCTGTGCTTAGCTTCAATCCTTTTGGCAATGGGACCTTTGCTTCTACACACTCTTCCATTCCCATGTGTTTTATGATATCTAAAGTATATTTCCTTTGATTGATTGTTATTCCTAACTCATTTCTGGCCACTTCCAACCCCAAGAAATACCTTAGAGGTCCAAGATCTTTTATAGTAAATTTGTGATCTAATCCTGTTTTAACTTCCTGTATTTCTAACTGGTTATCCCCAGTTAACATAACATCATCCACATATACCAAGGCCACTAGAAAAGATCCTGTTTTTGCATTTCTCCTAGTAAATAGAGAGTAGTCTTGTTTAGACTGGACAAAGTCTAAGCTTACTAGATATTTGGTAAATTCCCTATTCCATTGCCTTGATGCCTGTTTCAAACCGTATAAGGATCTTTGTAGCTTGCATACCTGACCCTCTTTGGCAATTTTATAGCCCTCAGGTGGTGTCATGTACACCTCTTCATCCAGATACCCATGTAGAAAAGCATTATTTATGTCTAGTTGATGTAATATCCATCCCTTTAATGATGCTAGAGCAATAAGAGTTCTGACTGTTGCAAGTTTAGCAACAGGTGAAAAGGTGTGCTTGTAGTCAAGGTCCTTGATTTGGTTATAGCCTTTTGCTACAAGTCTTGCTTTGAATCTTTCCACTGTCCCATCAGCATTGTGCTTAATTTTATATACCCATTTACAACCTATAACAACCTTGCCTGGAGGTAAGTCAGTCAATATCCAAGTCTGGTTACAATCAAGGGCTGCCAGTTCCTTTTCCATGGCTTCTACCCATCTCTGATCATTCTTGGCTTGACCATAATATGTAGGTTCACTTTCAATGAATGCATTGTTTAATGATGCTAAATAAGAATCATCAAACATTGGGAGTTCACTAAGAATACTAGCATGAAGACTAGCATGACTTTTCTTTATTTGTTTTGGGCAATGAAAATCATTCAACAAAGTAGATGGTTTTCTTTGTCTAGTTGATTTTCGAATAGTTTCTGAGTAGTCATTATTTGCATTTTGTGTATGATCAGAACCATTTTGACTAGAATTCTGTACATGATCAGAATTTATCTCAGTATCAGTACTTCCTAAATTAGTATTGGAATTATCTTGTATTTCACTGTTGATTTCAGCATTTTTATTTATTTCATTGCCAGCAATGTTATCACTGTTATTATTGCTTTGATTAAAATCTCCTGAGTTCAGATTATGATGTTCAAGTTCATCAATGAGATCAGAGAACAATCTGTTAGTAGTTTAAAACGTATACTAGTACAATATTTGACTAAGCATCCATGCATAAAAGTAGTCTAACACACTATATAATAATTTCTATAAATTAAACAATACATAAACTAAACGTTTTTTGCACAATAAAACGACCAAAGCTCTCGAACCTCGTTCATTTGTGCAATTGTCATTTGCGAACCTGAAATACACTACGTAAAAGAACACAGATTATTAGGAAGGGAGCTTAGGCAATTGAACATTACGAACAATATTTATATATATATACATAAAAATTCAAACAATTCAAGACAAGAGAACAATAATATACCTTTTTCTAAGTCGTCCTCTGATGTTGAGTACCTTATAGTAATATCATACATCCACTTCATAACATAATAACCACACTCATAACTCTTTGGCTGTTGAGGACACTACATTTATACAAAATTAAGAGTTAAGTAGCAAACATTACATCTGCAAAATATGTCAACAGACATACAAAGAAGAAGAAAAAGCCCCAACTACGATTAAGCCTGCCAAACTCTATCATTTTATATATAGGATGGAGCTTGACTTTCAATCATATCAGAACGCTCCTATCTTTTGATATTCTCTTTTGGAAAACCAGCCCCTCAAGGAGCTCAAGACAGCCACAATCCTTTTTCCCCTACACACATCTAGCAGCGGAATTCTAATACAAGATTTTATACCCAATTAAAAGAAGCGCTCCTTTTTATGAGAAATCAGACCAAAACAAGTCTAAACGAAAGACAAAGAGCTTGAAGAATTGGTCCAATTAGATCAAAGGAAACCCACTTAATCAGGACAAATAATGCTCATTGCCTAAGTCATATTGACACGACTGACTTCTTCAACTCAATATAAGGAAAAGAAAAGGGATATCCCCATTTGATGTATGGACTTATTACTTCTGCGCGTTCGAATTAATGCGCTAGCTAAGGAAAAGAAACAATTTCCCAAATGAAAATATTATTTTGACTAACCATAATCTTAAGCTTAAGCATAACCATATTATTGCAAATGTCAATAGTTCATTGTGACAACCATAACCAATCTCTAAAATTTCACTCAACAACTACAAAGAAGCTTCTAGCCTTCTACAACCCTAAAAATGAAGAGGGCCTGGGTGTAAAGAACTTGGAGTGGGCTAATGTTGCTCTAGTGGGGAAGATGGTGAACTGGATTGTTACCAAGAAGGAGTCTCTGTGGATAGAATGGGTGCAGGAAAACTACATTAAGGGACAGGATTGGCAGCAATATCAACCAACCAATAATTCAACCTGGGCATGGAGGAGGATTTGTAGAGTGAAGGACCTAATTGCTGATGGGTTTCAGGAAGGGGAGTGGACTGGTAATCCCCGAGGCTACTCTACAGCTGGTTGCTATGAGTGGCTAAGAGTAGCAAGGGTTACTGTTGATTGTTTTGAGGTGATATGGACTGAATGGAGAGTGCCTAAACACCAATTCATAGGCTGGTTATACATGAAAAATGTTATACGGACAAATGATAAATTGATCAGTTTTGGGATAGATATCTCCCCTACTTGCTACCTGTGTGGACAGTCTGCTGAAAGTACAGATCACATTTTCTTTCGCTGTGCCTATAGTTCTGCAGTATTGAGGGCAGTATCTGGAATGACTTGCATAAACATCCCTTCTCATGATCTTATACAGTGGTGTGCAAATGTTACTGGCAGTGGATTTCAACGGGGGATTACAACAGCCCTAGTGCTAAGTACCCTATATCATATCTGGCAGCAACGAAACAAATGTAAACAGGAAAGCTATATCCACACTCCTATGAAGACTGCTACACATATACTGGCTGATATCCGTGCAAGAATTAGAAGGCTGGAGGATACTAAGTTACAAAGAGCTGAATTAGATTGGTTGAGACACGGGAATTTAATGTACTAGCTATAGATCCTCTCTTGTAAATTTTTCTTTCAATACAATTCTTACCTTTTACCAAAAAATAAAAAATACATAGTCCGTATAATTTACGGACACTTCATAATCAAAAGGGTCTCCCTATAACAATATTAGCAAACAAAACGATGTTACTAAAGGCAGGTCAAGGGAAGTTACCTCAATCATTTTTATTTGGAGTTCATTTTTTTTTGACATATTACGCAATCCAGCTGTAAACTGAATCAGGAATTCCAAAACGCGTATGCCTCAAATGAATGGTCTGTTACAGATGGGAAGGAATACATAATTAGTAAGGGCTACAACTGGTTGACCAATACAGACCCTGCAGTACACTGGTATCACAAGGTGTGGACGAAATGGACAATTTCTAAACATGGAATTATGGCTTGGATGTACTACTAACTGGGGTTGAACACAAAAGAAAAACTTTTCAGACTAAACATAAGCCAAGATGCCAGATGTTGTATCTGTCATACTGGAGATGAGACTCTGAATCATCGTTTCTTTCAATGTCAATATAGCAGCAAGATCATACAGATATTACAGGAATGGACAGGGGATGATACGGTTGTTCAGAACTGGAACAGCAGAAGAATTTCCAGACTCAAGATGGGTGTACTGTATAGTATACTCAATGCAGTAATCTATCATGTATGAAAACAGAGAAATGGCAGCAGACACGAATTACACGCTACACATAAAATTGACGAATGCAGGTGCGCGTAAATTTCAGAAACATCTCATGAGGCAAACAAGTCTGACCAAATCCTCTATCGAAAACTAAAATCCAACAACGAAGTCTCATATTTCAAGGAAAAACTAGAAGCAGTTCAAAAGATTTAACTATATAACAGCGGCTCAATTCATCAATTAAACAAGTTCAATCATAATAACAACACAACATGAACTAGAATGCAACAATTACCGGAATCAATAATCCAGAAAACAGTAGAATACATCAAAAGAAAGTGAATTTACATGTTATACTGACCTTTGCACAACATGAATTCCGTAATGCAGCAGAAATTGAAAAATTGAAAATCCAATTAGTGGATTTCACTGTTGATGATGATGAAGACGACGAACGTAGCCTACGTAGGGGTAATCGTGCTATGGGGAGGTGAAAGGCGTTAATCGTGGTTTATAATTTCCGAAAATTAAGAGATTTGGTAATTAGTTTTTGGTTAATTTTAGGTAATCAAGAGATTTTCTTAGTTTTGGAAAATTCCAGTAAATGGATTTTCTTAGTTTTGGAAAATTAATTATTTTATGTTACCAAAAAAAGAAAATTAATTATTTTATATGGATTTTGGTTAATAGGAGAGTCGTGGTTTTGGAAAATTAAAATAAAAATTGTTACATCGATTTCGATTAATAAGTAATGGATGTACTTTTTTGTAGAATTGTTACATCGGTTCATAATAATAACTAATCGATGTATTATTTTTAACATCTTAACTGCTAAACAAATCGCTTCATAAATAATTATCATTAACATCGGTTTTAAAACAAATCGATGTAATAATAATATAATTAACATCGGTTTTGATTTCGAAGCGATGTAAATAACAAAAATAACTTAATTGCTAAACATCAGTTTACTTAAGCCGATGCAATTAATTATTATTAACATCGGTTTTATAACAAATCGATGCAAAAATAATATAATTAGCATCGGTTTTGATTTCGAAGCGATGTAAATAACAAAAATTATCTTAATTGCTAAACATTAGTTTACTAAAACCGATGCAATTAATTATCATTAACATCGGTTTTATAACAAATCGATGTAAAATCATATAATTAATATCAGTTTTGATTTCGAAGCGATGTAAAATTAAATAATTAACATCAGTTTTGATTTCGAAGCGAAATAACAAAAATTAGATCTATTACATCAGTTTTAGTAAAAACCGATGTTATAGTGGCGATGTCAATAGCACTTTTTGTACTAGTGCCTTACCAAAGAGTAAAAACCCATGACTCCCTTCTTCATAAGGAAGTGGGCTCGGCTACACCGGGGTGCTAAACTTATTACGGTGGGTAAGTGGGGTAATATGATTACACCTTGAAATTTGGTCGATCTCAACGAAAGTATTCGTAACCGTAGTTGCAATAAGTTCGGGCTAAAGACAATTTAAAGTAAATTGTCGACCGAGAGTTCTAAAATGTAGAATCGATTAAAGGTTAATCCACCGAATTATATTAACAAGGGTTGAATCGACTACACCGTGCCCGAGTTAGTATGGATTTGGGTCTCGAAATCGTTTACTTAATTGGGTAAGAGATCATTAAGTAAATGTATAACTTGTTTAAAATCTTTACAAGTTTTATAAACGATAATTGTTTTTAATTCCTTCGTTTTGTTTGTAGTTTACTTTCAAACAATCAACAATGGCCGCAAATGCTCCACCTCTCACTAACGTGTCATGGCTTCGATCCTTCATGGATCGTTGCAAGCTTGACAAGCATGGTTCCAATTTTAAAAATTGGGACGCGCAATTGATTTTGGCCGCGCAAGGTGACGATAAGACTCGTTACCTTACCTTAGCCGCTCCTCCCACTCCCATCGCTAAAGCAGCGAAGGCGACTTGTGAGGCCTATGAGGCCTATATGAAAGAGTCGTCCGCCCTTAAGAACGTGCTTATATTCTCCATGAAGCCGGATTTCCAAAGGAGTATGATTAAACTAAGCACGGCTTACGAGATTTACACCAAGCTTGCGACCATGTTTTCGCAAACCCCTAGGGTAATTCAGTATGAGGCGGCCTCCGCCTTCTTCGATCTCAATTTGAAGGAAGGGCAAATGGTTAGCCCTCACGTACTCAAGTTGGTTGAGTTTGCTAAAACCCTTAAGGTGCAAGGAGTGGATGTTCCCGACTCCCCCATAATAGATTGAGTTCTTCACTCCCTTTACAAAGTGAAATCGTATGCTCAGTTCCGGGTGAACTTTAACATACGAAATCAAGAAACCACTTTGGACGAATTGCATAAGATGCTCGTCCAAGCGGAAAGGGACATGAGACTTAATGAGAGTTCCACGAAGGACGTCCTTAACATTGAGAAGAAGGGCAAAAGGAAATTTAAGAGGAGTGCCTTCAAAGGCAAGGGCAACAAGGCCTCCAAATCCAAACCTTCAAAAGAGAAGACCTTTTTGAAAGGTGCTTCCACCTCGTCTTCAAAATTTGAAGACAAGTGCCATTATTGCACAAAGATGGGTCATTGGAAGCGGAATTGTCCTAAATACTTAACCGACCTCAAAGATGGAAAGGTTTTTGCAGTAGGTATGTAATAATTCTCATTTAAATTCATGTTATTTGTCAACTTTTGTATGTTGATACAAGTTGTTGACTATCACCCTTTTTAATTGTTTTAAAGGGGCACCTTCCAAAGGCAAGGGCAAAGAAAAGGAAGCTTGAAGTTCCTTACATGGATTGCTATGGTAGCATCTAGAGATTGAAAACAAGAAGAGATTGACTCTAATTTTCATTAATGTCTTCTTTCAATTATGCATTTCAATTTTAAGAACATTGTCTTTTCTTGTATGACAAGAATTTAATTTTCAAACAATGGTTGTAATATTGAATATTGGTGACTTTGCTTTCAACCCAAGTCACTCCTTTTGTTCTTAATCAAATCGTTGATTCTTAAAAATGCATTGTGTACCTTATAACATGAGTTGATATGATCTCAATAGATCACTAAGTAAGTACCTTGAATTGTTCGTTGTACATTTGAATGATAAGAACAAATATTAAAAATCAAAAGTGTTCGATTTATTTAAAAGAGAATTATTACACCTAAATGACATTACTCAATAAATCTTACATACGAGATGTAAGATATAAACATCTTTTATCGAAACTCGGATGCGAGTTAATTAGTTCTTTATACGATAAACATTTTAAGTGAAAATGAGAATTAATATCTCAACCTTTATAAACCTTAACTATCAAATACATAGTTTGTGGGCGAAAATACTATCCTTGTAAGAATAAAGGTTATTTTAAAGGATAGAGTGGGAGAAATTTTATAACCCACAAACTAAATATGGGATCTTAGAGAAGAATCCTATCTATGTGGGGTCTTTGATCGATAAGAACCCTAATTCGGAAAGGATAGAAGAAACTACGTGAGGACACAGGAGAAACTACGCGAGGACACAAAAGAAAATGTTCTTTATGTCATTGGTTCTTAGAGAGGATAAAAGGAACCATGCGAGAAGTCAAAAGGAAAAACTTTCCTTGATAATAATGTTTCTTAATTTATAAGATAATAGAGGAGAAATCATCTCATGTTTCCTTGTTGGAAATGTTTCTAATTCTAAAGGATTATAGGGGAGATATCATGTCCTGTTCCCTTCCAAGAAAACGAGGACGAGAAATGAAAAGTTCATATGAAAGGATGTTGATTGAGTGGGAGCTAATCACTATAGAGATAGTTATACAAGTTATAGTGGGAGCAATAATCATTAGAGAATTGAACCTACCATTGAGAGAGAGTGGTGATTCTTTAAATGTAAAGAATGAAAGGTTTTCAATTCTAGATGAATAAAAATGTTGGAACATCATAGTATGATGGAGCTTCATAGGAGAGTTTATTATATTGATAATGAAACGTTGCCTATTAAAGATCAAAAGGGTCGGATAGATCATTCATATTGATGAATATAGAATCACCTAGATATGGACATGGTGATTCATACAACTTTTGATTAACATACCAAGATGTTTGAAAATGATGAGTTCTCGAGGAGAACTGGCAATCAAATCAAGACAACTACAAAAATAAATTTTAGTACAAATGTGACTGGGTACTTAAGAGCGATAAGTTGATCCCTCTGACATACCAACACGTCACGAGTTATAAGATATCAGTGGGAGCTTCTTTCAGGGAAAGAAACTCAAAGTCTAGTATGAGTTCTAGACATGTACTCAAATAAGATCATATTATACGAGATAATATGAGTCAGAAGGAAACCGAAATCTGTAGGGTTTGGAAGACATGAATAAATGGTGTATTCACAAATTCAAACTACTAATATAAATTGATGAGTGTGCATCAAAGATTGTAAAGTATGGAACAATAATATCGTATTGATTGTTCATACATGACAATCACTCTTATCGTTTGAGTTATTATTAACTCACTAGTTAAAAATACTTTGTCAAATCCAAATGGGTTATAAGAGACAATTTTGAACCCCATAAAGTGAACTGGATTAACTTAGTATGGCCCCTAGTCGCTTGTATGAGGTGACATCTCGAAGCGAAAAGAGTGTTAGGCGCTTGATGGCAAGTTCAAATGCCATAGAGTCATGTGGGATGACTAGTCGATCACATAGGCAGACTGCGGGAGACAATCTGTCGGGCAAGTGACCGCTTATAGAGTTCTGGAAATTTTATAATAGCCCGGTCGTGGCAAGAGTTGCTATTGTATTCTTATGTGTCAATTCTTAGACTAAAGACTACTCGCCCAAGATGGCACAGTTTTGGCATAGCTTTGATTCATTCTGAAGAGTCTATTGATCTAGATATACTCAACAGGGGGGGGGGGGGGGGGGGTTGAATTGAGTATGCCAACTTTTTGATTCTTCTTCGATGTATGTTGATGAGCGTGAGTAGAGAATAAAAACAATAAAGTAAGAGGAGACACCATATTTTGAAGTGGTTCGGTTTCACAAATCGAAACCTACGTCCACTATTCTCGATTAATAAAATTAGTACCTTCTCCGGATTACAATTTTGTCAACCCTACTCGTACAATTTTGATGTTAGTTTTAACTCAATCTAGATACCGTTAAATACCTAGCTACGTCAAGTACCGTAAAATACTTGACTACAATGAGTACCGCTAAATACTCGAACTATCTTAATTATATAAGATAAATCTTCAATGAACTCTTGTGTTCAACGATCTTGAACGTATGAGAATAATCTTCAATGCTTGTAGTCTTTATGACGAAATCTGACAATGATTGGCACGGAAAACGAGACGTACATGAGGTGTCGTTCGTTTCTTGGAAAGCGTGTATGTGTGTATTCTTTCTGCTAGTTTTTAATGTGTAATTGATGTTCTATATATACTAAATTAGATCTAGGTTAAGTCCTAGATGTTTTAGGAATATTACTTTATCTAGAATTCTTATTTCTAGGCAATATTCTAAAACTAATCTTATTTGACTTAGGAAATACTTTATATAAGATATTATTAAATGAAGACATAAGATCAAATTTCCCAAACCTAATCAATTTAGGAAATAGCTTATACCATAAAATATAACATCCTACTTTAAATCAATTCTTAATACTTGTCAAGATATCATAAATTATATCTATAACCAAATCCTAGTTTGACTTAAGGAATTTAAATAAACACATAATATTTATTTAATCAAACCAAAAGAAAATAAAAAACGTGTCATTAACCGAGTAGAAACATCGTGCACGTTTCCCGAGGCACACGCTTCCCGAGGCGCACGTTTTTCTAGGAGTTCGGATTTTGACAATAACGGTTAGAATAAAATTTCCCAAAGAATATTTTTATTCTAAAAACCGTTTTAAGATTACTAATTTAATATCTGATAATATAACAATCATACACAATAATTTCCACGCTTTACTTATTTCACGGATTTCTCATTTCTTCATAGAGTTATAGATACGAACTATAACTTTTAGCTATTTGATTCCGTATTAAGACTTTATCCTTGCAAATCTTCAACAAGACTTGATACAAGCTTGATCTTTCTTCAATCCATGATTGAATCTAAACTTGACTAAAATACGATCTTCGCTCTATAATTAACTGTACACTTTCACACACGATTACGCGCATATGTATATAAAATATATTTACTTAGACTTGTCATTATTAAAACATAAAACAATATATTAAACATATAATATATACTCCCTCCGTCTCAACGAATTCTTTACGTTTACTTTTTCACATCTGTTGAAGTGCATATTACACCATCAGTATCTTTCATTTTGCATTTATAAAAATTATATATATTTGATATTCTTAATTTATTCACAAAGACGAATCAAACAAGATCCCACATGACTATGTTTCGTCTTATAGATTGTCGAGAATATTATAGATTCTCTTGACTTGTGAATAGTGTCAAAAAGTAAATGTAAAGAATCTGCTGAGACGGAGGAAGTATTACTCAACAAATTCCCCCTTTTTAATGATGGCAAATCTTATCTAAAATCGTGTCTAAGTGTAACGTTCCCCCTCAACATAATATTGGTCATTCATAATATAGATCAACTTAGGGTTTTTATTCTTACAATAAACCATTCTCACATAATATCCGATTATCACGGACAAGACCTCTACCTTGATTCGTGAGGAATTGGTGACGATCACTCATCACGATCACTTCTTCTTTGACCTCTTGAAGGTCACGACAAATTTGAACAAGATGCCCGTCAACCTTTCGCATCCATTCACGCAACTCATCATCCATACCCGACTTGCTCCCATTCTCGACCTTAGCACCTTTCAACCCAGAAATCAAAGAAAAGATTTTATCAACCTTACCCTCCAAACCATCCATACTCCCATTCACCTTCGCATCCACACCACTTTCACAACCGAATTGCAAATCACGTCCATTACCTAGAATTCCCATCAATTTCATTAACTTGTCATTCATGCGATCTCGGGGTACGACTCCGTAACTAATGTCGACAACTCCGGCATGAAATAGTAATTCTGAGACCCAGATTCCATAGGGAATATCCAAAGTGGTACAAAACCGCTCCTTGACCAAAGTATTCGACACATGCACGACTTTTGTGCAAAACAGAGGCGCCAAATTAACTTTAGTACCGATTAACCAACTATAAAGGACTACGGCCTCACAACAACTCAACTTATCACGACCCCCACGCCGAGGCAAATCCGAGTTCCAAAGAAAGTTCACAAGAAACTTGAGTTTAGGACTAAAAGAATTAGTTAACAGAGGACTTGTTTCAGTCGCATTATCATCAAAATACCGTTTAATCTCCATTTTCTCGTCCTTAGACACAACCGACCATTCCTTACTTGGGTCTAGGATTAACCCCTCGTTTTTAAGCTTGAAAACACGACACACATCATCAATGGATATATCGACATCTCGTCCATTCACCACAGCCCTCAATCCATTCTCGACACTTTTCACAAAAGCAAAGAATTGCACGACCTCTATAGGAAATATTAGACCCGAAAAGTTACTGATATACACCCAATCTTGAAATATCAAGAAATCTTTGAAAAATTGCAAAGACCGAGACCCATCTATCTAAGAAGTCGGATAAAGACGGCCTGCATGTATTGAATAAGGTAGTAAACGTTCGATTAACGTACCTTCTTGTTTAGTCATGCGCACTTTTTCTAATCCCTCTTTCGTTGCTTGACCGGAGACATCCCGAAACAGAGGACGAGGTGATAGATTGTCATCGAAAAACTCACCTCCCATCACGGATTTTCCCTTCTCCACTTTGCGCCTCTTGCTACCCTCGGATTTTGGAATGGTGACGGTGATAGGTTCGGGGACGGTGATGGTGAGGGTGTTGGTGTCGGAGAGCGGGGTTTGTGACGGTTGGAACGGCGAGCAGAGAAGGGTGGCATTTTGAAAAAAAAATGAGGAGTTTGTGTGAGTTTTCGTGGAAGGTTTTGGTGAGTTTTAATGATGAATCTTGTATTTTGGGGATTTTTGATTTTAGGTTAATTGTGATTGTGATGGTAGAGGGTGAAGATGGAGTTAGTGTAAGTTGTGAGAGGACGGGTATTGGGTTATGGGAACTTAGGTGGTTATGAGAGGAGAGTTGGAGTGTTAGAGTACTAAAATGTGGGTAGGTCACTTGAGTGGGGTAGGTTAGGTAGTAAATAGAGTAGGTAAAACGTAAATAATTGTTACGTATCTATTTGTTACGTAAATTTTGGTACGTAGATATTTGTAGATACGGTTTTAGTATTTTACGTAATTGAGGTACGTAATTTTTAGGTATAGGTTATAATTTTTGGTATATGATTAGTTAATATTTGAATATTATATGATTGAACAGAAAATTGGTTGTGTACATTCATATAACATATAGCATAACATAATCGAAATTTGAGCATTTAATCAAAATAACACACATAGGCATGCAACGGAATATACGGACACAATCATATAATTCTGTCTTTACATAGTCAGTCATTGGGTTATTTTTAGCTCTTAAGACCGATTAGGTGCCGCCGATTAAACCAATTTCCAATCGTAAAGTCTCAAATCGTTCCCTAGCCAATGGTTTAGTAAAAATATCTGCCCATTGTTTTTCCGTACTAAAAAATTCCAACTTAATGTTTTTCTTTTCTACATGGTCGCGTAAGAAGTGATGTCTAATTTCTATGTGTTTTATTCTCGAGTGCTGAGCCAGGTTTTTAGATATTATTATCGCACTCGTATTATCACATAAGATAGGTACACATCCTACGTTAATACCATAATCAAGCAATTGTTGTTTTAACTATAGGAGTTGGGAACATACCAGTGCAGCTGCAATATATTATGCTTCTGCAGTTGACAAAGCGACAAAATTTTGTTTCTTGGATGCCCATGATATAATACATGGTCCAACGAAGGTCGCAAGTCCAGAAGTACTTTTCCTGTCTAAAGAACAACCTGCATAATCCGCATCGGAATATCCTAGTAGGTTAAAATTACAATCTAGGGGATACCATAAGTATAATTTTGATGTTCCAATTAGATATCGTAGAATTCTCTTAACCGCAATCATATGCGATTCTTTTGGTGCAGATTGAAACCGAGCACAGACGCAGACACTAAACATTATATCTGGACGACTTGCAGTAAGATAAAGAAGTGAGCCTATCATACCTCTATAAGTGGTTTCATCTACTGACTTACCGTCTTCGTCTTTGGTGAGCTTTTTATCTGTTACCATTGGAGTAGGCATAGGATGAGAGGATTCCATTCCGAATTTCTTTATTAATTCCTTCACGTATTTTTGTTGATGCACTTTGATACCCTCATTCGTTTGTTGGATTTGAAGTCCAAGGAAGAATTTTAATTCTCCCATCATACTCATCTCGAACTCGGATGTCATCAACTTTGAGAAGTATTGGCACAACTTTTTGTTGGTTGAGCCAAATATAATATCGTCAACGTAGATCTGGACTACTAATAGATCGTAATTTTCACTTTTCAGAAATAATGTTTTGTCCACTGATCCTCTCTCGAATCCGCTTTCCAATAGAAACTTTGATAGTCTGTCGTAACATGCTCGAGGGGCTTGTTTCAGCCCGTAAAGAGCTTTGTCCAATCTGAATACATGATCCTTGAGTTTGCTGTCAGGAAATCCAGGAGGTTGTTCGACATAGACTTCCTCCTGAAGATAGCCATTAAGAAATGCAGTCTTAACGTCCATCTGAAATAGTTTTATTCCTTTATGTTATGAATAGTTATCTCATAATCTATCTATTTTAGTCATACTAACATAATTTTAATTAACATTTTAATTAACATATTTTAGATCTTATGCATGCTATTATATTATGCGGAAAGTAGAAGATTCGAACCCTTACACACGGTCCAAACGAGATGCTAGGATGATCCTCCAAGTATTCAACAAGAACACCTCCTTTGTGATGCACCAAGACACCCCTTAATGAAACCAAAACTTGAGTATGCTAGTACCAAAACCGGTTTTTCCTTAAACAATATACTAATCTTATTAGAAATATTAATCAAATACTATCACTCATATAGTATATATTATTATTATCTTTATAATAACTTAGAGAGGTTTTGGTAGTATTCTTACTTAGAGAATTTGCCAAGCATTAGAATTGTATGTGTACTTTGCACAACATATAAATGGGTGTTTTTAGGTAGTGGTGGCCGGGTATGGGGAAGCACAAGAGAGGGAACATCTTCACTTCTCAATGCACTAGGGTGGCTCTAGGTGTGGGTTCTCAAGACTAATGTTTAAACATAATGATTATGGTGTATTTAACACACTAATCATCCACACAACCACCTCCACTTAGCCGTCCATTTTAACTTAAAATGGTCATCCATTTTACATTTTGTCAATTGTATAATTGTGCGTTATGTGACATGTTATATGTCACATGGTAATAAAATACAATTATCTCAATTTAAAACATATAAATATTTATCGTATAAATATTGTATATAATTAAATAAATCATATTTATCAATTGACAAGTAATTCATAATTACTAGTATAAAATGGTTATTATTGATAATCGTCAATACGATTTACAACCTTTGTATTAATACACAACCCGATTCATTCTAATTACGATAATGTAAAATATCGTTCAATGTTTAACAATTGACACGTTTCAATTTTAAACATAAATCTTATAATAAGATTTAACCTCTGATTTCTCGTATACGAGTTTAAGGAATATGATCAAATCGTATCAATATACATTAGATCACTTTATCACTTAAGGGAATTGTCCTATAGGTGTGACCTAAAGGGATCAACTGACCACCACCGTCATACGACAGTAATGTCAAACTCTAGCTAGCCAATCATTACCGATTAATGTTGGTCAGTTGACTAATATAAATCGTATCATCCCTTGCGCATTCTCGTCATGAGATTTAATTACGTGATCGCACTATTGTTGAGGACACATTTCCCAACAATCTCCCACTTGTCCTCGACAAGTGTGCGTCACCAATTCTCTTGTCCTATTACAATCTCCCACTCAATGCAAGATGTCTCTCTGAGGTCGTACTTGCATTCGATCATATCATGAGTGGTTTCCTCGATCTGGAGAATAACTGTTTGACCGGAATTATCTACCATAGATACCTTCCGAGCGTGGCCACGCATTTCCAGTTAACTTCTCCTCGAGTGGCCTTGAGATTTGAACAACCCTGACAAGGGGTGGACACTTTCTATCGTACTACTTCCTTCAACCAGTCACAGTCAGTCACAACCCAAAGCAATCCCATTTGACTCCAGTTACGAAAAGTCGTAGAGAATGGATCAAGGTCATGCCAAAACTGTACCATCTTGGGAGAGTAGTCTTTAGTCTAAGAATTGACTCACAAGAATACTATAGCAGCTCTCGCCACGACCCGGCTATTTATAAAATTTCCAGAACTCTATAAGCGGTCACTTTGCCCGACAGAGTGTCTCTTGCAGTCTGTCTATGTGATCGACTAGTCATCACATATGACTCTATGGCATTTGAACTTGCCATCAGTCGCCTCACATTCTAGTCGCTTTGAGATGTCACCTCATGTAAGCGGCCATGGGCCATACTAAGTCAATCCAGTTCACTTCATGGGGTTCAAAATTGTCTCTTACAACCCTTTTGGATTTTGACAAAGTATTTTTTATTTTGAGTTAATTATAACTCAAATGACATTGTCATGCAAAAATAGTCAATACTATTTCATTGCATTTGATGCACGATCATAAATTTGTATTAGTGTTTTGCGAATAAACCTTTTATTCATGATCCAAAACATACAAATTTTGGTCTCCTTCCATTTCATATTATCTCATATAATATGATCTTATTTGAGCATATATCTAGAACTCATTCTAGATCTTGAGTTTCCTTTCCTGAGGGAAGCTCCCACTGTTATCTTATAACTCGTGACGTAAGGATATATTATAGGGATTAAAGAATCACTCCAAATTACCCAGTCACTCATGTGCTGAAATCTATATTGTAGTTATTAATGATTTCATCATTCTTACTATTATCAAACATCTTGGCTATGTTATTAATATCTAACATTTTGATTTCTAATGGACAACCTTTTATTATCAATATAATAAACCTTCCCATGAAGCTCCATCATATTATGATAAAAGGTGTTTGTTCATCTAGAATTTAGAACCTCTTATTCTTTACACTTTAAAGAATCACCCATCCTCTCTAAATGGTAGGTTTAATTCTTTAATGGATATTGCTCCCACTAAAAACAACATTACTCGACTTCTTAAATGAACCTTTCATTTAACGCATGTAAATTTTTATTAAATACTTGAATCATTATCACTATCACTATCCCTATAGTGTTCCTCCTTCATTCAATCAATCATCACTTCTTTTATGTCTTCGTTTTCTCGAGACGAATATGACGTGACATTCCCTTATAACTACATTGAGAGGATTGAGATGATTTCTTCTCTTTTATCTTATAAATTTAGAAAAATCATTTATTAAGGAACCGTTTTCCTTCCGAATTCATACGGGGTTTCAATTATCCTCTCTTTGAAACAATGACATAAGGAACATTTCCTCTTGTGTCCTCCCGTAGTTTCTTCTGTGTCCTCTCGTAGTTTCTTTTACTCATTCACTTAGTACTCATTCACTTAGGGTTCTTCTTAAGACTCCTATGTAGGAATATTCTTTAAGATTCTTTATTTATATCATTGGTTTGTGGGCGGAAATATTTTCTCCCACTCTATCCTTTTAACAATAACCTTTATTTGTATAAGGATAGCTTATTTCCCGATATAACCAATGCACATGAATGGATAAAAGCTTCTAGGTTTGATGAATGCATTCTCATTTTCACTTAAAATGAAAATCATATAATGAACTAATGTTCTCTTAATCTGATTGAAAGTATCTCATGGGGTGTAGTTCTCCATTTTTATCAACACTTTGATTATATTATATTGATTGTATCAATGTTTCTTATTCGTGATGAAATCACTATTATTCATGTTTTAACAAGGTATGCAATTTATTTACAAATCAAGAAATTGATTAAGAACAAAAGTAGTGACTTGGGTTGAAAACCAAGTCACTAATATCCAAAATTACAACCATTGTTTTAGGATTTGAATCCTTGTCTTACAAGAAAATAAATTGTTCTACTAAATAAAATGCAAAATATGAAAGAAGACAATATGAAAATTAGAGCATAGCTCTTAAGTCTTCAATCAATTGGATGCTACAATAGTCATCCAAGTAAGGAACTTCATGCTTCCTTATCCTTATCTTTATAATATGCCCCTTTAAAACAATTTTAAAAAAGGGTGATAGTCAACAACTTGTATCGCCATACAAAAGTTGACAAAATAACATGAATGTAAACGAGAATTATAACCTATGGGGAGAGCTTTCCCACTTTTGAGATCGGTCAAGTATTCGGGGCAATTATGCTTCCAATGTCCTAACCTCGTGCACTAATGGCACTTGTCTTCGGATTTCGAAGATGAGGTGAAAGCGCCTTTCGAAAAGGTCTTTTCTTTGGTCGCTTTGGGCTTGAACGTTTTCTTGCCCTTGCCCTTAGAGGCATTCCTTTTGAAGCTCATTTTCCCTTTCTTTTCGATGTTTAAAACATCCTTAGTGGAACTTTCATGAAGTCCCATATAACTTTCGGCTTGGACGAGCATCTTATGCAATTCATCCAATGTGGTCTCTAGATTTCGCATATTAAAATTCACCCGGAATTGAGCATACGATTTCACCTTATTGAGCGAGTGAAGAACTCGGTCAATGATTAGAGAGTCGGGAACATCAACTTCTTGCATTTTTAGAGTCTCCGCGAGCTCAACTAGTTTGAGCACATGAGGGCTTATCTTTTGCCCTTCCTTCAAGGTAATGTCGAAGAAGGCGGAAGCCGCCTCATATTGAATCACCCTTGGAGTTTGCGAAAACATGGTCGCAAGCTTGGTGTATATCTCATACGATGTGGTTAACTTGATCATACTCCGTTGGAGATCCGGCTCCATGGAGAAGATAAGCACATTTTTAAGAGCGGAGGACTCTTTCATGTAGGCTTCATAGGCCTCAGGATTTTGGACCGAGGAACGAGCGGTCGGAGCGGGAGGAGCGGCTTCGGATAGGTAACGAGTCTTATCGTCACCTTGAGCGGCCAAAAGTAATTGCGCATCCCAATCCTTAAAATTGGAACCATGCTTATCGAGTTTGCAACGATCCATGAAGGATCGAAGCCATGAACCGTTAGTGAGAGGTGGAGCGTTGGTTGCCATTGTCGATGTTGAAAATTAAACTACAATAAGGAAGGATTTAAAACAACGTCATTCATTAAAACTCGTAAATAAATTAAATTTAAATTTAAACAAGTTTAGATATTTACTTAATGATCTCTTACCCAATTAAGTAAACAATCTCGAGACCCAAACCCATACTAATTCGGGCACGGTATAGCTGATTCATCCCTTATTGGTATAATTTGGTGGGTTAACTTCTTAATCGGTTCTACCTTAGAACTCTCGGTCGACAATTTTCTAAAAATCGTCTTTAGCCCGAACTTATTGCAACTACGGTTACGAATACTTTCGTTGAGATCAACCAAATTTCAAGATGTAATCTTATTACCCCACTTACCCAACGTGACAATTTTAGTACCCCGGTGTAGCCGAGCCTACATTCTTGTGAAGAAGGGATTCATGGGTCCATACTTTTTGGTAAGGCTAAGTCTCAATATTCATATGTAAGAGATCTAGTCAATTTTATTATCTATAGACATGGATCATCTAACGTAACTTTCATGCATGATAGAGAATCAGTAGGTACAACATTTAAATCAATCATATAAACATTTTTCATCCTATGACCTTCAAGTATTACTTTACTGGTGCCTTCTAGGATAATACGGCATATATCTGAGTGAAAAACCACTTTATTTCTTTTGTCACATAATTGAGATATACTGATAAGATTGTGTTTGAGACCACTTACAAGGTATACATCATTTATAGCATGAGAGGATGAAATACCTATCTTACCAATTCCGATGATCTTTCCCTTTTTGTTATCACCAAATGTGACTTTACCTCCATCAAAGGGTTTAAGGGTTTGGAATAGATTTACGTCGCCTGTCATATGTCTTGAGCATCCACTGTCGAGATACCAAAGATTATTTTCCTTGGCGACAAACTGCACGAGTAAGTTTAAAGACAGGATTTAGGTACCCAAGCATACTTGGGTCCTTTGTTGTTAGTAATCACAAATACATCTTCCTTTTTAACCCAGACTTGTCTTACATAGGTCTTTCTATATTGGTAGTGGTTGGGTTTTGATGTTCTTGTGTAGGTTTTAGTTTGGACTCTTGGTGACCATTTTTTGTGTGATGTTTGAGGAGTCTGTTTGGTTCTGTTTTTCTTTTCTTCGTAGTCAAATGTCATGTCATAGAACCATCTGTGGTCAATGTTTCTTTCCTCAGTTTTATCACCATCACTATCAGAGACAGAATTAGTGTCGCTTGGAATTCCTAAGGATTTAACAAACTTAACTCCAGTTTTAAAATCTTGTGCGTGTTTCACACAGTTTTCTCGGAGGTGTCCAGTATGGCCACAATAAGTGCATATTAAATACTCAGGAAGGTCGGCATATTTTCTTCTTCTAAAGTCTCTATCTGTTGGACTTTGTTTACACTTTGAGTGATCCCTTCTTCCATAACATTCGTGACCTAACCCCATCTTCATGTTGTTGTCGGATTGTTCAGTTAGGAAGTTTAGAACGTTAGTGCTTCCTTCCCACTTATCGTGAACTTTCCGAGCATGAAGAAGGAGGTCTTTCAAGGAGTCTATTTCTTTCTTACATTCACTATGGTCAGTGTTGCTAGACTCTTTTAGGTTTTGAATGTCTTTATGGAAGTCAGACACAATTTTGGCATGTTCTTTCTTGATTTTAGATATACTGAATTCTAGATCCATGATTTTGCTTTCGAGAATCTCAACTTCTTCTTGATGAGTCTCATCTTCGACCATAGTCGAAGATTCTGACTTAAGCCGTTCATTAACCTTTCTTAATTCTGAAGTTATAGCTTCATTAGCTATAACTTTAGATTGAAGCTCTTTAATGTTGAGTTTTAGTTTTGAGGTTATAGCTTCATTAGCTATAACTTTAGACTCAAGAACCTTTTTCTCAGACATAACTGTTTCCAACTTAGCATTAGCTTCAATGCTTATTTTGGATTTCAGTTTCTTAGCTTTGGCTTTCAGAAGTTGATTTTCCTCAGCAATATCGAGGATCTGCTCTTTCAAGTCATCTAACTCAAGATTTTGTTCATGACATTGGTCTAGGGTTTTCTCAAAATATTTAATTAGCATAGCCTTAGATAAGTTTTTAACTTGACTTTTGAGTTGAAGAAAATTTACCTCTTCGTCGTCGTCGTCTGAGTCTGATTCTCCAAGGAGACACATATTCGATGCGTCATCTTCATCATTGTCGTTTGAGATTAGATCTAGGCTGACGTTGCTTAGGCATAGGTTTGCTACCTCTTCTTCTTCAGAGTCCTCGTCATCTTCAGATTCTAATTCTCCCCAGCATGACGCAAGCATTACTTTCTTAAACTCTGTTTTGGTCTTTTCTCTTTTTGACTTGTCTTTGATTTTGTCCCAACTTGGACAATCTTTGATCATATGGTCTTGTTGTCCACACTTGAAACATCCTCTTTTGAAGAATGTTTGTTTGGAGTCAGTTTTCTTTTTGTCGAACGTTTTGTTGTTCGAGTTTTTGTATCTACCTTTGAAAACTGCTTTCTTAAATCGTCTAGCGAATAGAACTGTTTCATCCTCAAGTTCTTCTTCGCTTACTTCGTTTGTGGAGGCTTGTAAAGCGACTCCCTTTCCCTTGGGATCATCATCGTTTTTATTTAGAATTATCTCGTGAGCCATTAAGGAACCAATCAATTCTTGGTAAGTGATTTTAGATAAATCACGTGCTTCTTCTATGGCCGTGACCTTAGGTTGCCACTTTTTGGTGAGACTCCTAAGAATCTTACGAATGATATCCTCAGAATCGATCTTTTTGCCAAGGTTCCGCAGTTCATTAATAATACAAGAAAATCGTGCAGACATGCTATCAATAGATTCATTCTTTTCCATATTGAAAAGTTCATATCTTTGAACGAGCAAGTCTATACGATGTTTCCTGACTGCGGATGTTCCTTCATAAGCAAGTTCGAGACTATCCCATATTTCCTTAGCGGAATTACAGGATGAGAATCTATCGAATTCTGAGGTTATCATACCGTTCTGTAGGAGGCTCATGGCCTTAGAGTTTTTCTCTGCAATTTTGTAGTCACTTTCCACATAATCGCTTTCCATTTTTTCGTAGGTTGTTCCATTTGCGGCGGCGACCAAGATCTTCTTTGGTCCAGTTTGGATGATCTTCCAACATTCCCAATCACAACCCTTGATGTAATGAGTCATCATATTTTTCCATAAACTATAGTTTTTGCCATCGAAGATAGGGCACTTGAGATGCTTGGAATCCATTGATGAAAGAGTATATAATATAAAATCAATAGAAGGATCAAAACTCACGCGGCTAGGCGATCAAGAGCACGAGGCTCTGATACCAATTGAAGAGTCTATTGATATGATATACTCAAGAAGGGGGGGGTTGAATTGAGTATGCCTTCTTTTGCAATCTTCTTCGATGTGTGTGTAGTTGTATGATGATCGTTGAGTAGAGCAATAATAAAGTAGAGACACGATATTTTTGAAGTGGTTCAGTCTCACACTCTGAGACCTACGTCCACTATTCTCGATTAATAAAATTAGTACCAACTCTGGATTACAATTTTATCAACCCTACTCGTGCGACTTTGATGTTAGTCACAACTCAATCTAGATACCGTTAAATATCTAGCTACGACAAATACCGTTAAATATTTGTCTTACAATGAGTACCGCTAAATACTCGTTCTATCTTACGTTAATAAGATAAAGTCTTCAATGTTTTCTTGATGTCACAATCTTGAATGAATAAGATCAATGCTTGAGCACTTGAATCTTGAATCGGATTTGACAATGATAAGCTCGAACTTGAAGAATATGAACGGCGGCTCTTTCTCGATATGCGTGTATGTGTGTTGTGTATTTCGTATCAATTAATGTGTCATAGGTAGTCTATTTATATAGAATATGTATCTAGGTAATTCAAACCCTAGATGATTTAGGAATATTACTTAAACTAGAATACTAGTCTTTTAGTAATACTACCTTAAATCTAATCTTAATATCTTTAGGAAAGATTTAATAATATACTATATGTATTATATAAGGAATTAATTTCCTAATTCATATTTAGGAAAGATCTTTATATAATAAACAATTAGTATCCTTATTAAATCAACTTCCTAAATCATGTCAAAGATAATAAAATATATTACCATAATATAATCTTAGTTTATTTAGGACATTAAATAAATACATGATATTTATTTAAGCAAGTCCTACACGATTTGGTAATGTGGCATATCACACGATTTCCAAAATCGAAACAAACTATATTTAGACTATACATTTTTGACAATTAAAATCATATAAAAATCTTTAGTTTATTTTAGTAATAAATAATTATCTCATAAGATATTTATTTATTTCTTATTTAACCAAAAGATATTCTATATAATCCTATTAAGATTAACAATTCCATATTTAAAATAGAATACCATTGAACCACTAATACTACACGACACAAATTAGGAAACAAACGTTTCACTTTAAACACATATAAGTCTTGATCATTTCTTCATGATATAGAGTTATAGCTACGAGCTATAACTTGAATCCATCTTGTGCTAAAGCTATAGTTGATGAATATAACTTTAGTTCATTATGCGCGCTTGTGATCTTCTATCAATCTTCGACTTAGTCAATTCATTGACTAATATGCTTGAATCTTTTATACTTGATAGATTAGATCTTGTTACTAATGTTCTGTACACTTAGCACACGATTATACATACGAGTATATAATATATAAATAGCTAGACTTGTCATTATCAAAACATAAACATATATACTATATATATATATTTGAATATATGGTTCAACAAATTCCCCCTTTTTGATGATGGCAAGTCTTTCTTAGATTTCGTGTCTAAGTGTATGTTCCCCCTCAATATAATAATGGTCATTCATAGCAAAGATCAACTTAGGGTTTTTATCTTCTATCTATCCCATATCCTTTAAGGACCCTAAGAGACAATGAATTACGACAAGGAGCAAGCTTAGGCAAATTCTAATCTAAGTCGCATATTTCCCCCTCTTGACATCATCGAAAAGATGAGAACAAAGACATGAAACGACTAGAATAATATACGTACGAAGCATAAGCAAGCATATAAACGAGTCGAAATACTATGAACATAGAAAATATCACATAACCACATACGGAATGTTAAAAATATACACAATCAATCCAAAATATTAAGCCAATGGGCCGAATGAGGAAAATAGAGTATGAAGGAAAATGGGCCTGGCTAGGGTTCGAATAATATGGGCCTGCAAAAGGTAACTAGTAAATTGGGCCATGGCAAAAGAAATATAGCTGGGCCTGTTTTAGGATTAAGAAATCCGAGAGAGAGGCAAAACAAAAGGGTAAGGCCTCGGATTCCTTAATGGGCTAGGTTAGGGATTGGGCCACAAGACAAAAGAGGGTTCATAAGTCCACCCCAGACTTAAAACAATAACGACACAACAACCTAAAACACGAGATCAGAGACGAAGGAAGAGGATCAAGAACGAGAGCTTGATGCAGGGGTCTTGGCATACGGACTCACATACTCGGGTCGGGTACGGAACTCAAGGGTATCCAAGCGGTCCAAACAACTACTGACATTCCTTCCTTGAGCATTTAGAGCCAACTCGAAGTTAAGAACTTTCAAAGATAATGCCTTAACCGCTTCGAGTGCTTGAGAGGCATCCGTCCTCAATAAACCATGATCACGAACCATAGCACCCCCTTGAGTAGTAAGAAAGGACAACCGATCACTCATTGCCAGTAATTCAGAGCAAACAACCGACACTTCAGACCCAATTTTCACCAAGTGCTTGTCGACCTTCTCCATCCACTCTTTTACTTCGACCTCAAAAGCACGATCACTGCCTGCACGACTTCCTGAGGCACCCGAATGCTCCTTTTCTTTCTTAATTTGACACAACCCTAGAATCTGATCCATCTTTGCTTCCAAGTCTACAAAAGATGGAGATGGATTAGGACGGGGTCCCTCCTCACCCGTCTTCCCAAAAGCTAAATCAACGCCATCAAATGTAATTCCCATCAACTTGAGCAACTTGTCACACATACGATCACGGGGTTTAACACCAAAACTACAATCGTCCACAACTCCCTTTTTCAACAAGATCTCAGATACCCACATTCCGTATGGAATATCTAGAGTCAGACTCGGTTTTTCTTTAACTAAAACAGAGGAAACTTGACAAATTTTCGAACAGAGCAAGAATGCGAGGTTGATTTTGTTTCCCTCCAACCAGTGAAATAATACGATAGCTTCAACACTTGACAATTTATCACGACCACCTCTCCTAGGCAGAATCGTGTTCCAAAGATAGTTAACAAACAACTTTAATTTCGGGGAGAATGAATTTGTGAGTAGTGGAGAGACTTCAGTGGCATTGGGATCAAAGTATCGTTTGATCATCAGTTTCTGTTCAAGAGTTACTACCCCCCATTCCTTTCGGGTATCAACATCAATTCCCCTAGAATCAAGATGAAAGATTTCACATATATCCTCCAAAGATATTTCAACATCCCTTCCATTAACTACGGCTTTTAACCCGGTTTCAGTCGATTTTACAGAGGCAAAGAATTGAAGTAATTCAACTGGAAATATTAACCCTGAGAAATTACTAACATATTCCCACCCTTGAAACTCTAAAAATTTCTTAAAAAAGAGCAAAGATTTAGAACCATTTACCCAGGATGTCGGATAAAATCGACCGGCATGAATTGCATAAGGGAGAAGACGGTTAATGAGGATACCTTCATTCTTGGTCATGCGAACACGTTCTAATCCCTCTTGAGTAGCTTCGACGGAATAGTCTTTGAACTGAGGACGAGGGTGCTTGGAATCCCCTTCTTGCATGTCGTCCGAAATTGAAGAGGCAGCTCGATTAAGTTTTCGTCGTTTACCAGTTTCTTGGGTTGGACTCATGGTGGCAATGGGGGTCGGAGATGGTGGTGGTGACGGTGTAGGTGTGGGTGGAGAGGGTTTCTTTTGTTGTGAGCGAGTGGCTTTTGAGGGTGGCATGGTGGTTTTGAGAGTGAAAGACGATGAGATGGTGGAGGTTTTGATGGATTTTAATGGAGGTTTTGATTTTATGGAGGTTTGAGTGAATTAATTGGTTTTTACAAATTGTATGTCGGTAATAATGGAGGAAGGTGAGGTAAGTTGAGGGAGTTGGGGTAAGTGAGGGTTAATAATTATGGTTTGGGTGAAGTCAAAGGCTAGGTGATAGGGGAGACACGTGGCAGTTGGTTGTGGGGTAAGTGAGGGTGATACGTGGCATTGGTGGGGCTAGTTCACACGATTTGTGTGACTATTTGAGGTAAGTTTTGTTTTTCGTTTTTGTAATATTTGAATATTATTTTGTATGCATTATAATATGTATGTTGTGAGATAGTTATAATATGTGACGTAATATTATTGTGAGATCGATTGTGCACACATTCATATGTAAATCATATAATATAACTATAATCACAAAATTTATCATCGAATATATACATACACATGCAGCGGAGTATACGGACACAGTCATATAATCTCATCTAAACCGTAGTCAATCATTGGGTTATTTTTGCTTTTAAGATTTGATTAGGTGCCACCGATTAAACCAATTTCCAATCGCAAAGTCTCAAAGCGTTCTCTAGCCAATGGTTTAGTGAAGATATCTGCCCACTGTTTTTCCGTACTACAAAATTCCAATTTTATATTTTTCTTTTCAACATGGTCTCTTAGAAAGTGGTGTCTAATTTCAATATGTTTGGTCCTCGAGTGCTGGGCTGGGTTTTTAGATATAATTATAGCACTCGTATTATCACATAAAATAGGCACGCATCCAACATCAACACCATAATCATGTAACTGTTGCTTTAACCATAAAAGTTGAGAACATACCAGTGCAGCTGCAATATATTCTGCTTCAGCAGTTGAGAGAGCGACAGAATTTTGTTTCTTGGATCCCCAAGATATTATACATGGACCTACAAAAGTAGCAAGTCCCGAGGTACTTTTTCTGTCTAATGAACATCCTGCATAATCCGCATCTGAATATCCTATTAGGTTAAAGTTACAGTCCATAGGATACCATAGATATAACTTTGAGGTTCCGATTAGGTATCTTAATATTCTTTTAACTGCAATCATATGTGATTCTTTTGGTGCAGATTGGAATCTCGCACAAACACAGACACTAAACATTATATCTGGACGACTTGCTGTAAGATAAAGAAGTGAGCCAATCATACCTCTGTAAGTTGTTTCATCTACAGACTTACCATCTTCGTCTTTGGTTAACTTCTTATCTGTGACCATTGGAGTAGGCATTGCATGAGAGGTTTCCATTCCAAATTTCTTTAGTAACTCCTTGACATATTTTTGTTGATGAACTTTGATTCCTTCTTCAGTTTGTTGTATTTGAAGTCCAAGGAAGAACTTTAGTTCTCCCATCATACTCATCTCGAACTCAGAGGTCATCAACTCAGAGAAGTACTTGCACAACTTTTTATTAGTTGAGCCAAAAATAATATCGTCAACATAGATCTGAACAACTAGTAGATCTGAGTTTTCACTTTTAAGAAATAGGGTTTTATCTACAGACCCTCTCTTGAATCCACTCTCCAATAGGAACTTTGATAATCTGTCGTACCATGCCCTAGGTGCTTGTTTCAGACCATATAGTGCTTTGTCCAATTTGAATACATGATCCTTGAGTTTGCTGTCAGGAAATCCAGGAGGTTGTTCAACAAATACTTCCTCTTGGAGATAGCCATTAAGAAATGCAGTCTTAACATCCATCTGAAAAAGCTTCATTCCCTTGTGTGCTGCAAATGCAATAAGTAGTCTTATTGCCTCAAGACGAGCAACAGGAGCAAAGGTTTCATCATAATCGATCCCTTCCTGTTGGTTGTATCCTTGAACCACTAGTCTGGCCTTATTTCGCACAATGACTCCAGTGTCATCCAATTTGTTTCTGAATACCCATCTAGTTCCAATGACAGTTCTGTCCTTAGGTCGAGGAACAAGATGCCAAACTTTGTTTCTTTCAAATTGCTGGAGTTCTTCTTGCATGGCAACTATCCAGTCTGGTTCTGCGAGAGCTTCCTTGATATTTGAAGGTTCAATGGTGGAGAGAAAGGAGTAGAATGAGCAAAAGTTATTTAAGCTCCTTCGAGTTTGAACTCCATCTGTCAGGCTTCCTATGACATTGTCCAAAGGATGAGAGCCTTTATATCTCCAGTTTCTTGATTGATCATTTGCATTCCCTGAACTTGACTCGGGATTTTGACTTGTTCCCCCTGAATCCAAACCTGGGTTTATAGTAGGGTCAGGTATAACTCTGGCCTCTTCCCTTTGGTTTTGATTCAAAGTTACAGCTTCATTAGCTGTAACTCTGGGTTCCGAGTCATTGGTTTGAGAGTTATCTACAGTATCATCAACTGTAGTTTCATCTCTCGTACCATTTTCTCCCAAGTTGAGTTCATCATGCATTCCTTGAGGTTCTCCTTCTTCAATTTCCATTTCAGGGGGATCTTCCCTTGATAACCTGAAATCAGGTTCGTCTAGGTTTTCCTCTATATCCTGTAATGGCTTATCGAAGGCATTATTCTCATCAAAGATAACATGAATACTTTCCTCTATGCATAAAGTACGTTTGTTAAAAACTTTGTAGGCTTTACTATGATCTGAATATCCTATAAAGATTGCTTCATCACTTCTAGGGTCGAATTTGCTTAATCTGTTTTTACCATTGTTGTGAACAAAGCATTTACTACCAAAGCATCTTAAATGAGATATGTTTGGTTTACGACCTCGAAGAAGTTCATAAGGTGTCTTTTTAAGGATAGGTCTAATCATAGCACGGTTATGAATATAGCAAGCTGTACTTATAGCCTCAGCCCAAAAGTTTCTAGGTAGGCCACTACAAAGAAGCATTGTTCGAGCCATGTCTTCTAGGGTTCTGTTCATTCGTTCTACGACTCCATTTTGTTGTGGGGTTCTAGGGGCCGAGAAGTTATGTCCAACACCATTGGTTTTACAGAACTCGATGAAAGCATGATTGTCGAACTCAGTTCCATGGTCAGTACGGATTGTTACTAGGTTTGATTTATATTTGTTTTGGACAAGTTTCATGAGACTAACAAATTCATCGAATGTTTCGTCTTTAGAGTGAAGAAAGATTGGCCAAACAAATCTAGAGTAATCATCAACTAGAACGAAAACGTACCTGGAACCACCTCTGCTTCTTACCTTCATAGGGCCACATAGATCCATGTGTACTAGTTCAAGAGCTTGTTCTGTGCTTACCACTCTTTTTGGCTTAAAAGATGATCTGACGTGTTTACATCGTGCACATGTGTCACACATCTTTTCTTGATCAAATTTGATCTTTGGAAGACCTTCGACCAAGTCCCATCTTTTCAGCTTACTTAGAATAGGTGAGCTAATATGACCAAATCTCTTGTGCCATAGACATGGATCATCTAACGTAACTTTCATGCATGATAGAGAATCAGTAGGTACAACATTTAAATCAATCATATAAACATTTTTCATCCTATGACCTTCAAGTATTACTTTACTGGTGCCTTCTAGGATAATACGGCATATATCTGAGTGAAAAACCACTTTATTTCTTTTGTCACAAAATTGAGATATACTGATAAGATTGTGTTTGAGACCACTTACAAGGTATACATCATTTATAGCATGAGAGGATGAAATACCTATCTTACCAATTCCGATGATCTTTCCCTTTTTGTTATCACCAAATGTGACTTTACCTCCATCAAAGGGTTTAAGGGTTTGGAATAGATTTACGTCGCCTGTCATATGTCTTGAGCATCCACTGTCGAGATACCAAAGATTATTTTCCTTGGCGACAAACTGCACGAGTAAGTTTAAAGACAGGATTTAGGTACCCAAGCATACTTGGGTCCTTTGTTGTTAGTAATCACAAATACATCTTCCTTTTTAACCCAGACTTGTCTTACATAGGTCTTTCTATATTGGTAGTGGTTGGGTTTTGATGTTCTTGTGTAGGTTTTAGTTTGGACTCTTGGTGACCATTTTTTGTGTGATGTTTGAGGAGTCTGTTTGGTTCTGTTTTTCTTTTCTTCGTAGTCAAATGTCATGTCATAGAACCATCTGTGGTCAATGTTTCTTTCCTCAGTTTTATCACCATCACTATCAGAGACAGAATTAGTGTCGCTTGGAATTCCTAAGGATTTAACAAACTTAACTCCAGTTTTAAAATCTTGTGCGTGTTTCACACAGTTTTCTCGGAGGTGTCCAGTATGGCCACAATAAGTGCATATTAAATACTCAGGAAGGTCGGCATATTTTCTTCTTCTAAAGTCTCTATCTGTTGGACTTTGTTTACACTTTGAGTGATCCCTTCTTCCATAACATTCGTGACCTAACCCCATCTTCATGTTGTTGTCGGATTGTTCAGTTAGGAAGTTTAGAACGTTAGTGCTTCCTTCCCACTTATCGTGAACTTTCCGAGCATGAAGAAGGAGGTCTTTCAAGGAGTCTATTTCTTTCTTACATTCACTATGGTCAGTGTTGCTAGACTCTTTTAGGTTTTGAATGTCTTTATGGAAGTCAGACACAATTTTGGCATGTTCTTTCTTGATTTTAGATATACTGAATTCTAGATCCATGATTTTGCTTTCGAGAATCTCAACTTCTTCTTGATGAGTCTCATCTTCGACCATAGTCGAAGATTCTGACTTAAGCCGTTCATTAACCTTTCTTAATTCTGAAGTTATAGCTTCATTAGCTATAACTTTAGATTGAAGCTCTTTAATGTTGAGTTTTAGTTTTGAGGTTATAGCTTCATTAGCTATAACTTTAGACTCAAGAACCTTTTTCTCAGACATAACTGTTTCCAACTTAGCATTAGCTTCAATGCTTATTTTGGATTTCAGTTTCTTAGCTTTGGCTTTCAGAAGTTGATTTTCCTCAGCAATATCGAGGATCTGCTCTTTCAAGTCATCTAACTCAAGATTTTGTTCATGACATTGGTCTAGGGTTTTCTCAAAATATTTAATTAGCATAGCCTTAGATAAGTTTTTAACTTGACTTTTGAGTTGAAGAAAATTTACCTCTTCGTCGTCGTCGTCTGAGTCTGATTCTCCAAGGAGACACATATTCGATGCGTCATCTTCATCATTGTCGTTTGAGATTAGATCTAGGCTGACGTTGCTTAGGCATAGGTTTGCTACCTCTTCTTCTTCAGAGTCCTCGTCATCTTCAGATTCTAATTCTCCCCAGCATGACGCAAGCATTACTTTCTTAAACTCTGTTTTGGTCTTTTCTCTTTTTGACTTGTCTTTGATTTTGTCCCAACTTGGACAATCTTTGATCATATGGTCTTGTTGTCCACACTTGAAACATCCTCTTTTGAAGAATGTTTGTTTGGAGTCAGTTTTCTTTTTGTCGAACGTTTTGTTGTTCGAGTTTTTGTATCTACCTTTGAAAACTGCTTTCTTAAATCGTCTAGCGAATAGAACTGTTTCATCCTCAAGTTCTTCTTCGCTTACTTCGTTTGTGGAGGCTTGTAAAGCGACTCCCTTTCCCTTGGGATCATCATCGTTTTTATTTAGAATTATCTCGTGAGCCATTAAGGAACCAATCAATTCTTGGTAAGTGATTTTAGATAAATCACGTGCTTCTTCTATGGCCGTGACCTTAGGTTGCCACTTTTTGGTGAGACTCCTAAGAATCTTACGAATGATATCCTCAGAATCGATCTTTTTGCCAAGGTTCCGCAGTTCATTAATAATACAAGAAAATCGTGCAGACATGCTATCAATAGATTCATTCTTTTCCATATTGAAAAGTTCATATCTTTGAACGAGCAAGTCTATACGATGTTTCCTGACTGCGGATGTTCCTTCATAAGCAAGTTCGAGACTATCCCATATTTCCTTAGCGGAACTACAGGATGAGAATCTATCGAATTCTGAGGTTATCATACCGTTCTGTAGGAGGCTCATGGCCTTAGAGTTTTTCTCTGCAATTTTGTAGTCACTTTCCACATAATCGCTTTCCATTTTTTCGTAGGTTGTTCCATTTGCGGCGGCGACCAAGATCTTCTTTGGTCCAGTTTGGATGATCTTCCAACATTCCCAATCACAACCCTTGATGTAATGAGTCATCATATTTTTCCATAAACTATAGTTTTTGCCATCGAAGATAGGGCACTTGAGATGCTTGGAATCCATTGATGAAAGAGTATATAATATAAAATCAATAGAAGGATCAAAACTCACGCGGCTAGGCGATCAAGAGCACGAGGCTCTGATACCAATTGAAGAGTCTATTGATATGATATACTCAAGAAGGGGGGGTTGAATTGAGTATGCCTTCTTTTGCAATCTTCTTCGATGTGTGTGTAGTTGTATGATGATCGTTGAGTAGAGCAATAATAAAGTAGAGACACGATATTTTTGAAGTGGTTCAGTCTCACACTCTGAGACCTACGTCCACTATTCTCGATTAATAAAATTAGTACCAACTCTGGATTACAATTTTATCAACCCTACTCGTGCGACTTTGATGTTAGTCACAACTCAATCTAGATACCGTTAAATATCTAGCTACGACAAATACCGTTAAATATTTGTCTTACAATGAGTACCGCTAAATACTCGTTCTATCTTACGTTAATAAGATAAAGTCTTCAATGTTTTCTTGATGTCACAATCTTGAATGAATAAGATCAATGCTTGAGCACTTGAATCTTGAATCGGATTTGACAATGATAAGCTCGAACTTGAAGAATATGAACGGCGGCTCTTTCTCGATATGCGTGTATGTGTGTTGTGTATTTCGTATCAATTAATGTGTCATAGGTAGTCTATTTATATAGAATATGTATCTAGGTAATTCAAACCCTAGATGATTTAGGAATATTACTTAAACTAGAATACTAGTCTTTTAGTAATACTACCTTAAATCTAATCTTAATATCTTTAGGAAAGATTTAATAATATACTATATGTATTATATAAGGAATTAATTTCCTAATTCATATTTAGGAAAGATCTTTATATAATAAACAATTAGTATCCTTATTAAATCAACTTCCTAAATCATGTCAAAGATAATAAAATATATTACCATAATATAATCTTAGTTTATTTAGGACATTAAATAAATACATGATATTTATTTAAGCAAGTCCTACACGATTTGGTAATGTGGCATATCACACGATTTCCAAAATCGAAACAAACTATATTTAGACTATACATTTTTGACAATTAAAATCATATAAAAATCTTTAGTTTATTTTAGTAATAAATAATTATCTCATAAGATATTTATTTATTTCTTATTTAACCAAAAGATATTCTATATAATCCTATTAAGATTAACAATTCCATATTTAAAATAGAATACCATTGAACCACTAATACTACACGACACAAATTAGGAAACAAACGTTTCACTTTAAACACATATAAGTCTTGATCATTTCTTCATGATATAGAGTTATAGCTACGAGCTATAACTTGAATCCATCTTGTGCTAAAGCTATAGTTGATGAATATAACTTTAGTTCATTATGCGCGCTTGTGATCTTCTATCAATCTTCGACTTAGTCAATTCATTGACTAATATGCTTGAATCTTTTATACTTGATAGATTAGATCTTGTTACTAATGTTCTGTACACTTAGCACACGATTATACATACGAGTATATAATATATAAATAGCTAGACGTGTCATTATCAAAACATAAACATATATACTATATATATATTTGAATATATGGTTCAACAAATTCCCCCTTTTTGATGATGGCAAGTCTTTCTTAGATTTCGTGTCTAAGTGTATGTTCCCCCTCAATATAATAATGGTCATTCATAGCAAAGATCAACTTAGGGTTTTTATCTTCTATCTATCCCATATCCTTTAAGGACCCTAAGAGACAATGAATTACGACAAGGAGCAAGCTTAGGCAAATTCTAATCTAAGTCGCATATTTCCCCCTCTTGACATCATCGAAAAGATGAGAACAAAGACATGAAACGACTAGAATAATATACGTACGAAGCATAAGCAAGCATATAAACGAGTCGAAATACTATGAACATAGAAAATATCACATAACCACATACGGAATGTTAAAAATATACACAATCAATCCAAAATATTAAGCCAATGGGCCGAATGAGGAAAATAGAGTATGAAGGAAAATGGGCCTGGCTAGGGTTCGAATAATATGGGCCTGCAAAAGGTAACTAGTAAATTGGGCCATGGCAAAAGAAATATAGCTGGGCCTGTTTTAGGATTAAGAAATCCGAGAGAGAGGCAAAACAAAAGGGTAAGGCCTCGGATTCCTTAATGGGCTAGGTTAGGGATTGGGCCACAAGACAAAAGAGAGTTCATAAGTCCACCCCAGACTTAAAACAATAACGACACAACAACCTAAAACACGAGATCAGAGACGAAGGAAGAGGATCAAGAACGAGAGCTTGATGCAGGGGTCTTGGCATACGGACTCACACACTCGGGTCGGGTACGGAACTCAAGGGTATCCAAGCGGTCCAAACAACTACTGACATTCCTTCCTTGAGCATTTAGAGCCAACTCGAAGTTAAGAACTTTCAAAGATAATGCCTTAACCGCTTCGAGTGCTTGAGAGGCATCCGTCCTCAATAAACCATGATCACGAACCATAGCACCCCCTTGAGTAGTAAGAAAGGACAACCGATCACTCATTGCCAGTAATTCAGAGCAAACAACCGACACTTCAGACCCAATTTTCACCAAGTGCTTGTCGACCTTCTCCATCCACTCTTTTACTTCGACCTCAAAAGCACGATCACTGCCTGCACGACTTCCTGAGGCACCCGAATGCTCCTTTTCTTTCTTAATTTGACACAACCCTAGAATCTGATCCATCTTTGCTTCCAAGTCTACAAAAGATGGAGATGGATTAGGACGGGGTCCCTCCTCACCCGTCTTCCCAAAAGCTAAATCAACGCCATCAAATGTAATTCCCATCAACTTGAGCAACTTGTCACACATACGATCACGGGGTTTAACACCAAAACTACAATCGTCCACAACTCCCTTTTTCAACAAGATCTCAGATACCCACATTCCGTATGGAATATCTAGAGTCAGACTCGGTTTTTCTTTAACTAAAACAGAGGAAACTTGACAAATTTTCGAACAGAGCAAGAATGCGAGGTTGATTTTGTTTCCCTCCAACCAGTGAAATAATACGATAGCTTCAACACTTGACAATTTATCACGACCACCTCTCCTAGGCAGAATCGTGTTCCAAAGATAGTTAACAAACAACTTTAATTTCGGGGAGAATGAATTTGTGAGTAGTGGAGAGACTTCAGTGGCATTGGGATCAAAGTATCTGTTGAACCATATATTCAAATATATATATAGTATATATGTTTATGTTTTGATAATGACAAGTCTAGTTATTTATATATTATATACTCGTATGTATAATCGTGTGCTAAGTGTACAGAAATTTAGTAACAAGATCTAATCAATCAAGTGTAAAAGATTCAAGCATATTAGTCAATGAGTTGACTATATCGAAGATTGATAAAAGATCACAAGCGCGCATAAAGAAGTAAAGTTATAATTATCAACTATAACTTTAGTACAAGTTTGATTCAAGTTATAGCTCGTAGCTATACCTCTACACTATGAAGAAATGATCGAAATATATATGTGGATAAGTTGAAACATTGGTTTCCTTATTTGTGTCGTGTAGATATTAGTGTTTAAATAGTATTCTATTTAAATATGGAATTATTAATCTTAATAGGATTATATAAAATATCTTTTGGTTAAATAAGAAATAAATAAATATCTTATGAGATAATTATTTATTACTAAAATAAACTAAAGATTTTTTATATGATTTTATTTGTCAAAAATATATAATCTAGATAAAGTTTGTTTCGATTTTGGAAATCGTGTGATATGCCACATTACCATAAATCGTGTAGGATTTACTTAAATAAATATTATGTATTTATTTAGTATCCTAAACAAACTAAGATTATATTATGGTAATATATTTTATTATCTTTGACATGGTTTAGGAAGTTGATTTAATAAGGATACTAATTGTTTATTATATAAAGATCTTTCCTAAATATGAATTAGGAAATTAATTCCTTATATAATACATATAGTATATTATTAAATCTTTCCTGAATATATTAAGATTAGATTTATGGTAGTATTACTAAAAGACTAGTATTCTAGTTTAAGTAATATTCCTAAATCATCTAGGGTTTGAATTACCTAGATACATATTCTATATAAATAGACTATCATGACACATTAAACAATACCACACACACACAATATACACGCAAATCAAGAAAGAAAAACCGCCGTTCATATTCTTCAAGTTCGAGCCTTTCATTGTCAAATCCGATTCAAGATTCAAGTGCTCAAGCATTGATCTTTTTCATTCAAGATTGTGACACCAAGAAACTATTGAAGACTTTATCTTATTCACGTAAGATAGATTGAGTATTTAGCGGTACTCGTTGTAAGACAAATATTTAACGGTATTTGTCGTAGCTAGATATTTAACGGTATCTAGATTGAGTTGTGACTAACATCAAAGTCGCACGAGTAGGGTTGATAAAATTGTAATCCAGAGTTGGTACTAATTTTATTAATCGAGAATAGTGGACGTAGGTCTCAGAGTGTGAGACTGAACCACTTCAAAAATATCTTGTCTCTACTTTATTATTGCTCTACTCAACGATCATCATACAACTACACATACATCGAAGAAGTTTTCAAAAAGAAGGCATACTCAATTCAACCCCCCCTTCTTGAGTATATTATATCAATAGACTCTTCAATTGGTATCAGAGCCTCGTGCTCTTGATCGCCTAGCCGCGTGAGTTTTGATCCTTCTATTGATTTTATATTATATACTCTTTCATCAATGGATTCCAAGCATCTCAAGTGCCCTATCTTCGATGGCAAAAACTATAGTTTATGGAAAAATATGATGACTCATTACATCAAAGGTTGTGATTGGGAATGCTGGAACGAAGATCATCCAAACTGGACCAAAGAAGATCTTGGTCGCCGCCGCCAATGGAACAACCTATGAAAAGATGGAAAGCGATTATGTGGAAAGTGACTACAAAATTGCAGAGAAAAACTCTAAGGCCATGAGCCTCCTACAGAACGGTATGATAACCTCAGAATTCGATAGATTCTCATCCTGTAGTTCCGCTAAGGAAATATGGGATAGTCTCGAACTTGCTTATGAAGGAACATCCGCAGTCAGGAAACATCGTATAGACTTGCTCGTTCAAAGATATGAACTTTTCAATATGGAAAAGAATGAATCTATTGATAGCATGTCTGCACGATTTTCTTGTATTATTAATGAACTGCGGAACCTTGGCAAAAAAATCGATTCTGAGGATATCATTCGTAAGATTCTTAGGAGTCTTACCAAAAAGTGGCAACCTAAAGTCACGGCCATAGAGGAAGCACGTGATTTATCTAAAATCACTTACCAAGAATTGATTGGTTCCTTAATGGCTCACGAGATAATACTAAATAAAAACGATGATGATCCCAAGGGAAAGGGAGTCGCTTTACAAGCCTCCACAAATGAAGTAAGCGAAGAAGAACTTGAGGATGAAACAGTTCTATTCGCTAGACGATTTAAGAAAGCAGTTTTCAAAGGTAGATACAAAAACTCGAACAACAAAACGTTCGACAAAAGGAAAACTGACTCCAAACAAACATTCTTCAAAAGAGGATGTTTCAAGTGTGGACAACAAGACCATATGATCAAAGATTGTCCAAGTTGGGACAAAATTAAAGACAAGTCAAAAAGAGAAAAGACCAAGACAGAATTTAAGAAAGTAATGCTTGCATCATGCTGGGGAGAATTAGAATCTGAGGATGACGAGGATTCTGAAGAAGAAGAAGAAGTAGCACACTTGTGCCTAAGCAATGTTAGCCTAGATCTAATCTCAAACAACAATGATGAAGATGACGCATCTCATATGTGTCTCCTTGGAGAATCAGACTCAGACGACGACGACGAAGAGGTAAATTTTCTTCAACTCAAAAGTCAAGTTAAAAACTTATCTATGGCTATGTTAATTAAATATTTTGAGAAAACCCTAGACCAATGTCATGAACAAGGTCTTGAGTTAGATGACTTGAAAGAGCAGATCCTCGATATTGCTGAGGAAAATCAACTTCTGAAAGCCAAAGCTAAGAAACTGAAATCCAAAATAAGCATTGAAGCAAATGCTAAGTTGGAAACAGTTATGTCTGAGAAAAAGGTTCTTGAGTCTAAAGTTATAGCTAATGAAGCTATAACCTCAAAACTAAAACTCAACATTAAAGAGCTTCAATCTAGAGTTATAGCTAATGAAGCTATAACTTCAGAATTAAGAAAGGTTAATGAACGGCTTAAGTCAGAATCTTCGACTATGGTCGAAGATGAGACTCATCAAGAAGAAGTTGAGATTCTCGAAAACAAAATCATGGATCTAGAATTCAGTATATCTAAAATCAAGAAAGAACATGCCAAAATTGTGTCTGACTTCCATAAAGACATTCAAAACCTAAAAGAGTCTAGCAACACTGACCATAGTGAATGTAAGAAAGAAATAGACTCCCTAAAAGAACTCCTTCTTCATGCTCGGAAAGTTCACGATAAGTGGGAAGGAAGCACTAACGTTCTAAACTTCCTAACTGAACAATCCGACAACAACATGAAGATGGGGTTAGGTCACGAATGTTATGGAAGAAGGGATCACTCAAAGTGTAAGCAAAGTCCAACAGATAGAGACTTTAGAAGAAGAAAATATGCCGACCTTCCTGAGTATTTAATATGCACTTATTGTGGCCATACTGGACACCTCCGAGAAAACTGTGTGAAACACGCACAAGATTTTAAAACCGGAGTTAAGTTTGTTAAATCCTTAGGAATTCCAAGCGACACTAATTCTGTCTCTGATAATGATAATGATAAAATTGAGGAAAGAAACATTGACCACAGATGGTTCTATGACATGACATTTGACTACGAAGAAAAGAAAAACAGAACCAAACAAACTCCTCAAACATCACACAAAAAATGGTCACCAAGAGTCCAAACTAAAACCTACACAAGAACATCAAAACCCAACCCCTACCGATATAGAAAGACCTATGTAAGACAAGTCTGGGTTAAAAAAGAAGATGTATTTGTGATTACTAACAACAAAGGACCCAAGTATGCTTGGGTACCTAAATCCTGTCTTTAAAATTATTTGTGCAGTTTGTCGCCAAGGAAAATAACCTATGGTATCTCGACAGTGGATGTTCAAGACATATGACAGGCGACGTAAACCTATTCCAAACCCTAAAACCTTTTGACGGAGGTAAAGTCACATTCGGTGATAACAAAAAGGGAAAGATCATCGGAATTGGTAAGATAGGTATCTCATCCTCTCATGCTATAAATGATGTATACCTTGTAAGTGGTCTCAAACACAATCTTATCAGTATATCTCAATTATGTGACAAAGGAAATAAAGTGGTCTTTCATTCAGATATATGTCGTATAATCTTAGAAGGCACCAGTAAAGTGATACTTGAAGGTCACAGGATAAAAAATGTTTATATGATTGATTTAAATGTTGTACCTACTGATTCTCTATCATGCATGAAAGTTACGTTAGATGATCCATGTCTATGGCACAAGAGATTTGGTCATATTAGCTCACCTATTCTAAGTAAGCTGAAAAGATGGGACTTGGTCGAAGGTCTTCCAAAGATCAAATTTGATCAAGAAAAGATGTGTGACACATGTGCACGATGTAAACACGTCAGATCATCCTTTAAGCCAAAAAGAGTGGTAAGCACAGAACAAGCTCTTGAACTAGTACACATGGATCTATGTGGCCCTATGAAGGTAAGAAGCAGAGGTGGTTCCAGGTACGTTTTCGTTCTAGTTGATGATTACTCTAGATTTGTTTGGCCAATCTTTCTTCACTCTAAAGACGAAACATTCGATGAATTTGTTAGTCTCATGAAACTTGTCCAAAACAAATATAAATCAAACCTAGTAACAATCCGTACTGACCATGGAACTGAGTTCGACAATCATGCTTTTATTGAGTTCTGTAAAACCAATGGTGTTGGACATAACTTCTCGGCCCCTAGAACCCCACAACAAAATGGAGTCGTAGAACGAATGAACAGAACTCTAGAAGACATGGCTAGAACAATGCTTCTTTGTAGTGGCCTACCTAGAAACTTTTGGGCTGAGGCTATTAGTACAGCTTGCTATATTCATAACCGTGCTATGATTAGACCTATCCTTAAAAAGACTCCTTATGAACTTCTTCGAGGTCGTAAACCAAACATATCTCATTTAAGATGCTTTGGTAGTAAATGCTTTGTTCACAACAATGGTAAAAACAGATTAAGCAAATTCGACCCTAGAAGTGATGAAGCAATCTTTATAGGATATTCAGATCATAGTAAAGCCTACAAAGTTTTTAACAAACGTACTTTATGCATAGAGGAAAGTATTCATGTTATCTTTGATGAGAATAATGCCTTCGACAAGCCATTACAGGATATAGAGGAAAACCTAGACGAACCTGATTTCAGGTTATCAAGGCAAGATCCTCCTGAAATGGAAATTGAAGAAGGAGAACCTCAAGGAATGCATGATGAACTCAACTTGGGAGAAAATGGTACGAGAGATGAAGCTACAGTTGATGATACTGTAGATAACTCTCAAACCAATGACTCGGAACCCAGAGTTATAGCTAATGAAGCTGTAACTTTGAATCAAAACCAAAGGGAAGAGGCCAGAGTTATACCTGACCCTACTATAAACCCAGGTTTGGATTCAGGGGGAACAAGTCAAGATCCCGAGTCAAGTTCAGGGAATGCAAATGATCAATCAAGGAACTGGAGATACAAAGGCTCTCATCCATTGGACAATGTCATAGGAAGCCTAACAGATGGAGTTCAAACTCGAAGGAGCTTAAACAACTTTTGCTCATTCTACTCTTTACTCTCCACCATTGAACCTTCAAATATCAAGGAAGCTCTCGCAGAACCAGACTGGATAGTTGCCATGCAAGAAGAACTCCAGCAATTTGAAAGAAACAAAGTTTGGCATCTTGTTCCTCGACCTAAGGACAGAACTGTCATTGGAACTAGATGGGTATTCAGAAACAAATTGGATGACACTGGAGTTATTGTGCGAAATAAGGCCAGACTAGTGGTTCAAGGATACAACCAACAGGAAGGGATCGATTATGACGAAACCTTTGCTCCTGTTGCTCGACTTGAGGCAATAAGACTACTCATTGCATTTGCAGCACACAAGGGAATGAAGCTTTTTCAGATGGATGTTAAGACTGCATTTCTTAATGGCTATCTACAAGAGGAAGTATTTGTTGAACAACCTCCTGGATTTCCTGACAGCAAACTCAAGGATCATGTATTCAAATTGGACAAAGCACTATATGGTCTGAAACAAGCACCTAGGGCATGGTACGACATATTATCAAAGTTCCTATTGGAGAGTGGATTCAAGAGAGGATCTGTGGATAAAACCCTATTTCTTAAAAGCGAAAACTCAGATCTACTAGTTGTTCAGATCTATGTTGACGATATTATTTTTGGCTCAACTAATAAAAGGTTGTGCAAGTTCTTCTCTGAGTTGATGACTTCTGAGTTCGAGATGAGTATGATGGGAGAACTAAAGTTCTTCCTTGGACTTCAAATACAACAAACTGAAGAAGGAATCAAGGTTCATCAACAAAAATATGTCAAAGAGTTATTAAAGAAATTTGGAATGGAAACCTCTCATGCAATGCCTACTCCAATGGTTACAGATAAGAAGTTAACCAAAGACGAAGATGGTAAGTCTGTAGATGAAACGACTTACAGAGGTATGATTGGCTCACTTCTTTATCTAACAGCAAGTCGTCCAGATATAATGTTTAGTGTCTGTGTTTGTGCGAGATTCCAATCTGCACCAAAAGAATCACACATGATTGCAGTTAAGAGAATTTTAAGATACCTAATCGGAACCTCAAAATTATATCTATGGTATCCTATGGACTGTAACTTTAACCTAGTAGGATATTCAGATGCGGATTATGCAGGATGTTCATTAGACAGAAAAAGTACCTCGGGACTTGCTACCTTTGTAGGTCCTTGTATTATATCTTGGGGATCCAAGAAACAAAATTCTGTCGCTCTCTCAACTGCTGAAGCAGAATATATTGCAGCCGCACTGGTATGTTCTCAACTTTTATGGTTAAAGCAACAGTTACATGATTATGGTGTTGATGTTGGATGTGTGCCTATATTATGTGATAATACAAGTGCTATAATTATATCTAAAAATCCAGCCCAGCACTCGAGGACCAAACATATTGAAATTAGACACCACTTTCTAAGAGACCATGTTGAAAAGAAGAATATAAAATTGGAATTTTGTAGTACGGAAAAACAGTGGGCAGATATCTTCACTAAACCATTGGCTAGAGAACGCTTTGAGACTTTGCGATTGGAAATTGGTTTAATCGGTGGCACCTAATCAAATCTTAAAAGCAAAAATAACCCAATGATTGACTACGGTTTAGATGAGATTATATGACTGTGTCCGTATACTCCGCTGCATGTGTATGTATATATTCGATGTTAAATTTTGTGATTATAGTTATATTATATGTTTTACATATGAATGTGTACACAATCGATCTCACATAATATTACGTCACATATTACAATTTACCTACATATACATATTTTAATATATACAAAATAATAATAAGCAAATATTACAAATAAAAACTATAAAACTTACCTCAACACAACACACAAACCGTGTGTGTCGGTCCCCACTGCCACGTACCCCAACCTATTTCCCTAGGTTTTGACTTTCACCCTACCTCAATAATTAACCCAACTTAACTTACCACCACTCACTCCCTCAACTCACATTTACCATCCTCCATTATTACTCCAAACTTACAACAAATCCAAACCACCATAAAAATCCTCAAAAACCCAAACCACCATAAAAACCTCCGACACAAAAATCACCAAAATCCAAACCCAACACCACCGTCTCAACCAAACATGCCTCCATCACGCGCCACCCGCTCACAACAAAAGAAACCTTCACCTCCCTCTCCAACTTCGTCACCCCCACCGTCTCCAACACCCATAGCCACCGCTGCACCACCATCTGACAAAGGCAAAAGACGAAAACTCAACCGTTCATCTCCGTCCATTCCTGATGACATGCATGAAATGAGTTCTCCTTCTCGGCATTCGCGTCCCCTGTTTTCCGAATATTCACTCGAAGCTACTAGGGAGGGTCTTGAGAAAGTGCGCATGACCAAACAAGAAGGTACGTTAATTGAACGCGTTTTACCTTATGCCATTCATGCGGGTCGGTTTTATCCCAAGTCGTGGGTCAGTGGTTCTAAATCTTTACGTTTCTTTAAAGATTTTCTCACGTATCAAGGATGGGAATATATAAGTGAATTCTCGGGTTTGTTGTTTCCGATAGAATTAGTTCAATTCTTTGCCTCTGTTAAACCTTGTGATGATGGTATTAAGGGTGTTGTGAATGGTCAAGACTTTGTTGTGACTAAGTCGGATATTTGTGAAATCTTTAAGCTTGATCAAGACGGGTTAGTTCTTGACCCAAGAAAGGAATGGAGTGAAGTTACTAAAGATCAGAAATTGGTGATTAAAAAATATTTCGATGACAATGCCACTGAGGTTTCCCCTTTGCTCACTGTCAATTTTAACCCAAAATTGAAGTTCTTCTTGAACTTTTTATGGAATACTATTTTACCTCGTCGGGGTGGCCGGGATAAGCTTGCTAGCATTGAGGCCATAGTACTGTATAGCTGGTTGGAGGGACAGAAAGTGGATTTGGCATCACTTCTTTGCCATAAAATCTGTCAAGTTTCAAATGTTCTTGTTAAAGAGAAATTTTGTTCTACCATCGACATCCCATATGGAATGTGGGTATCCGAATTAATGCTCAAAAAGGGTGTTGTTGATAATGCTAGTTTCGGAATTAAGTCAAAGGACGCTATGTGTGATCGTTTGTTGAAGTTAATGGGTATTTTCTTTGATGGTACCAATCTTTCGTTTGGTAAGGCTGTTGGTCAGGAAGCTGTTTCGACTCCATCCCCTCTCTTTGCCAATCTTGAGGCAAAAATGGATAGAGTCATTGATTTGTGTGAAGGGCAGAAGGGTTCTGGTGAGGCAGGGAGTAATGGGAAGAAGAGAGGACGTGATTTTGAGACTAATGTGCACGAATGGATGAACAAGGTTGATAAACATCTAGTTAAAATTGGCTCAGAGGTATCAGTTGTGTGCTCGGAATTGCTCAGTATCAGTGATCGACTCTCGTTCATTACGACTCAGGGAGGAGCGATGGTAAGGGATCATGGGTTATTAAGGGAAGACGCATCTCAAGCTCTCGAGGCCGTCAAAGCACTATCTCTCAAAGTACTCAACTTTGAAATCGCGTTAAATGCTCAGGGAAGAAACGTAGCAAGTTGTTTGGATAGGCTGGAGTCGCTTGAGTATCGCACCCGACCCGATTATGTGAACCCATATGCCAAAACTCCGGGTTCAAGCTCTCGTTCTTGATCCTCTTCCTTCGTCTCTGTTTTCAGAAATCATATTGTTGTTGTTTTTGGATAAGTCCGGTGGTGGACTTATAAGACTATTATTTTGATTGTGGCCCAATTCCTACCCTAGCCCATTCAGGAATCCGAAGCCTATTCCCTTTTGCTTCTTCGGATCTCCGACTTTTAGCCCTGTTATTGTTTTGATGTGGCCCATCTAACATTACCTAATTTTGGCCCATCTAGATTTGTTATCTTGTGCAGGAACTTGTCCCTAAGCCGGCCCATTTTCTTTTTAACACTAGCCTATTATCATTCGGCCCATTGGCTTAATACTTCGGATTGATTGTGTATATTTTTAACATTCCGTATGTGGTTATGTGATATTCTCTATGTTCATATTATTTCGACTCGTTTATATGCTTGCTTATGTTTCGTAGTGTATTATTCTAGTCGTTTCATGTCTTTGTTCTCATCTTTTCGATGATGTCAAGAGGGGGAAATATGCGACTTAGATTAGAATTTGCCTAAGCTTGCTCCTTGTCGTAATTCATTGTCTCTTAGGGTCCTTAAAGGATATGGAATAGATAGAAGATAAAAACCCTAAGTTGATCTTTGCTATGAATGACCATTGTTATATTGAGGGGGAACATACACTTAGACACGAAATCTAAGAGAGACTTGCCATCATCAAAAAGGGGGAATTTGTTGAACCATATATTCAAATATATATATATAGTATATATGTTTATGTTTTGATAATGACAAGTCTAGTTATTTATATATTATATACTCGTATGTATAATCGTGTGCTAAGTGTACAGAAATTTAGTAACAAGATCTAATCAATCAAGTGTAAAAGATTCAAGCATATTAGTCAATGAGTTGACTATATCGAAGATTGATAAAAGATCACAAGCGCGCATAAAGAAGTAAAGTTATAATTATCAACTATAACTTTAGTACAAGTTTGATTCAAGTTATAGCTCGTAGCTATACCTCTACACTATGAAGAAATGATCGAAATATATATGTGGATAAGTTGAAACATTGGTTTCCTTATTTGTGTCGTGTAGATATTAGTGTTTAAATAGTATTCTATTTAAATATGGAATTATTAATCTTAATAGGATTATATAAAATATCTTTTGGTTAAATAAGAAATAAATAAATATCTTATGAGATAATTATTTATTACTAAAATAAACTAAAGATTTTTTATATGATTTTATTTGTCAAAAATATATAATCTAGATAAAGTTTGTTTCGATTTTGGAAATCGTGTGATATGCCACATTACCATAAATCGTGTAGGATTTACTTAAATAAATATTATGTATTTATTTAGTATCCTAAACAAACTAAGATTATATTATGGTAATATATTTTATTATCTTTGACATGGTTTAGGAAGTTGATTTAATAAGGATACTAATTGTTTATTATATAAAGATCTTTCCTAAATATGAATTAGGAAATTAATTCCTTATATAATACATATAGTATATTATTAAATCTTTCCTGAATATATTAAGATTAGATTTATGGTAGTATTACTAAAAGACTAGTATTCTAGTTTAAGTAATATTCCTAAATCATCTAGGGTTTGAATTACCTAGATACATATTCTATATAAATAGACTACCATGACACATTAAACAATACCACACACACACAATATACACGCAAATCAAGAAAGAAAAACCGCCGTTCATATTCTTCAAGTTCGAGCCTTTCATTGTCAAATCCGATTCAAGATTCAAGTGCTCAAGCATTGATCTTTTTCATTCAAGATTGTGACACCAAGAAACTATTGAAGACTTTATCTTATTCACGTAAGATAGATTGAGTATTTAGCGGTACTCGTTGTAAGACAAATATTTAACGGTATTTGTCGTAGCTAGATATTTAACGGTATCTAGATTGAGTTGTGACTAACATCAAAGTCGCACGAGTAGGGTTGATAAAATTGTAATCCAGAGTTGGTACTAATTTTATTAATCGAGAATAGTGGACGTAGGTCTCAGAGTGTGAGACTGAACCACTTCAAAAATATCTTGTCTCTACTTTATTATTGCTCTACTCAACGATCATCATACAACTACACATACATCGAAGAAGTTTTCAAAAAGAAGGCATACTCAATTCAACCCCCCCTTCTTGAGTATATTATATCAATAGACTCTTCAGTATCGTTTGATCATCAGTTTCTGTTCAAGAGTTACTACCCCCCATTCCTTTCGGGTATCAACATCAATTCCCCTAGAATCAAGATGAAAGATTTCACATATATCCTCCAAAGATATTTCAACATCCCTTCCATTAACTACGGCTTTTAACCCGGTTTCAGTCGATTTTACAGAGGCAAAGAATTGAAGTAATTCAACTGGAAATATTAACCCTGAGAAATTACTAACATATTCCCACCCTTGAAACTCTAAAAATTTCTTAAAAAAGAGCAAAGATTTAGAACCATTTACCCAGGATGTCGGATAAAATCGACCGGCATGAATTGCATAAGGGAGAAGACGGTTAATGAGGATACCTTCATTCTTGGTCATGCGAACACGTTCTAATCCCTCTTGAGTAGCTTCGACGGAATAGTCTTTGAACTGAGGACGAGGGTGCTTGGAATCCCCTTCTTGCATGTCGTCCGAAATTGAAGAGGCAGCTCGATTAAGATTTCGTCGTTTACCAGTTTCTTGGGTTGGACTCATGGTGGCAATGGGGGTCGGAGATGGTGGTGGTGACGGTGTAGGTGTGGGTGGAGAGGGTTTCTTTTGTTGTGAGCGAGTGGCTTTTGAGGGTGGCATGGTGGTTTTGAGAGTGAAAGACGATGAGATGGTGGAGGTTTTGATGGATTTTAATGGAGGTTTTGATTTTATGGAGGTTTGAGTGTATTAATTGGTTTTTACAAATTGTATGTCGGTAATAATGGAGGAAGGTGAGGTAAGTTGAGGGAGTTGGGGTAAGTGAGGGTTAATAATTATGGTTTGGGTGAAGTCAAAGGCTAGGTGATAGGGGAGACACGTGGCAGTTGGTTGTGGGGTAAGTGAGGGTGATACGTGGCATTGGTGGGGCTAGTTCACACGATTTGTGTGACTATTTGAGGTAAGTTTTGTTTTTCGTTTTTGTAATATTTGAATATTATTTTGTATGCATTATAATATGTATGTTGTGAGATAGTTATAATATGTGACGTAATATTATTGTGAGATCGATTGTGCACACATTCATATGTAAATCATATAATATAACTATAATCACAAAATTTATCATCGAATATATACATACACATGCAGCGGAGTATACGGACACAGTCATATAATCTCATCTAAACCGTAGTCAATCATTGGGTTATTTTTGCTTTTAAGATTTGATTAGGTGCCACCGATTAAACCAATTTCCAATCGCAAAGTCTCAAAGCGTTCTCTAGCCAATGGTTTAGTGAAGATATCTGCCCACTGTTTTTCCGTACTACAAAATTCCAATTTTATATTTTTCTTTTCAACATGGTCTCTTAGAAAGTGGTGTCTAATTTCAATATGTTTGGTCCTCGAGTGCTGGGCTGGGTTTTTAGATATAATTATAGCACTCGTATTATCACATAAAATAGGCACGCATCCAACATCAACACCATAATCATGTAACTGTTGCTTTAACCATAAAAGTTGAGAACATACCAGTGCAGCTGCAATATATTCTGCTTCAGCAGTTGAGAGAGCGACAGAATTTTGTTTCTTGGATCCCCAAGATATTATACATGGACCTACAAAAGTAGCAAGTCCCGAGGTACTTTTTCTGTCTAATGAACATCCTGCATAATCCGCATCTGAATATCCTATTAGGTTAAAGTTACAGTCCATAGGATACCATAGATATAACTTTGAGGTTCCGATTAGGTATCTTAATATTCTTTTAACTGCAATCATATGTGATTCTTTTGGTGCAGATTGGAATCTCGCACAAACACAGACACTAAACATTATATCTGGACGACTTGCTGTAAGATAAAGAAGTGAGCCAATCATACCTCTGTAAGTTGTTTCATCTACAGACTTACCATCTTCGTCTTTGGTTAACTTCTTATCTGTGACCATTGGAGTAGGCATTGCATGAGAGGTTTCCATTCCAAATTTCTTTAGTAACTCCTTGACATATTTTTGTTGATGAACTTTGATTCCTTCTTCAGTTTGTTGTATTTGAAGTCCAAGGAAGAACTTTAGTTCTCCCATCATACTCATCTCGAACTCAGAGGTCATCAACTCAGAGAAGTACTTGCACAACTTTTTATTAGTTGAGCCAAAAATAATATCGTCAACATAGATCTGAACAACTAGTAGATCTGAGTTTTCACTTTTAAGAAATAGGGTTTTATCTACAGACCCTCTCTTGAATCCACTCTTCAATAGGAACTTTGATAATCTGTCGTACCATGCCCTAGGTGCTTGTTTCAGACCATATAGTGCTTTGTCCAATTTGAATACATGATCCTTGAGTTTGCTGTCAGGAAATCCAGGAGGTTGTTCAACAAATACTTCCTCTTGGAGATAGCCATTAAGAAATGCAGTCTTAATATCCATCTGAAAAAGCTTCATTCCCTTGTGTGCTGCAAATGCAATAAGTAGTCTTATTGCCTCAAGACGAGCAACAGGAGCAAAGGTTTCATCATAATCGATCCCTTCCTGTTGGTTGTATCCTTGAACCACTAGTCTGGCCTTATTTCGCACAATGACTCCAGTGTCATCCAATTTGTTTCTGAATACCCATCTAGTTCCAATGACAGTTCTGTCCTTAGGTCGAGGAACAAGATGCCAAACTTTGTTTCTTTCAAATTGCTGGAGTTCTTCTTGCATGGCAACTATCCAGTCTGGTTCTGCGAGAGCTTCCTTGATATTTGAAGGTTCAATGGTGGAGAGAAAGGAGTAGAATGAGCAAAAGTTATTTAAGCTCCTTCGAGTTTGAACTCCATCTGTCAGGCTTCCTATGACATTGTCCAAAGGATGAGAGCCTTTATATCTCCAGTTTCTTGATTGATCATTTGCATTCCCTGAACTTGACTCGGGATTTTGACTTGTTCCCCCTGAATCCAAACCTGGGTTTATAGTAGGGTCAGGTATAACTCTGGCCTCTTCCCTTTGGTTTTGATTCAAAGTTACAGCTTCATTAGCTGTAACTCTGGGTTCCGAGTCATTGGTTTGAGAGTTATCTACAGTATCATCAACTGTAGTTTCATCTCTCGTACCATTTTCTCCCAAGTTGAGTTCATCATGCATTCCTTGAGGTTCTCCTTCTTCAATTTCCATTTCAGGGGGATCTTCCCTTGATAACCTGAAATCAGGTTCGTCTAGGTTTTCCTCTATATCCTGTAATGGCTTATCGAAGGCATTATTCTCATCAAAGATAACATGAATACTTTCCTCTATGCATAAAGTACGTTTGTTAAAAACTTTGTAGGCTTTACTATGATCTGAATATCCTATAAAGATTGCTTCATCACTTCTAGGGTCGAATTTGCTTAATCTGTTTTTACCATTGTTGTGAACAAAGCATTTACTACCAAAGCATCTTAAATGAGATATGTTTGGTTTACGACCTCGAAGAAGTTCATAAGGTGTCTTTTTAAGGATAGGTCTAATCATAGCACGGTTATGAATATAGCAAGCTGTACTTATAGCCTCAGCCCAAAAGTTTCTAGGTAGGCCACTACAAAGAAGCATTGTTCGAGCCATGTCTTCTAGGGTTCTGTTCATTCGTTCTACGACTCCATTTTGTTGTGGGGTTCTAGGGGCCGAGAAGTTATGTCCAACACCATTGGTTTTACAGAACTCGATGAAAGCATGATTGTCGAACTCAGTTCCATGGTCAGTACGGATTGTTACTAGGTTTGATTTATATTTGTTTTGGACAAGTTTCATGAGACTAACAAATTCATCGAATGTTTCGTCTTTAGAGTGAAGAAAGATTGGCCAAACAAATCTAGAGTAATCATCAACTAGAACGAAAACGTACCTGGAACCACCTCTGCTTCTTACCTTCATAGGGCCACATAGATCCATGTGTACTAGTTCAAGAGCTTGTTCTGTGCTTACCACTCTTTTTGGCTTAAAAGATGATCTGACGTGTTTACATCGTGCACATGTGTCACACATCTTTTCTTGATCAAATTTGATCTTTGGAAGACCTTCGACCAAGTCCCATCTTTTCAGCTTACTTAGAATAGGTGAGCTAATATGACCAAATCTCTTGTGCCATAGACATGGATCATCTAACGTAACTTTCATGCATGATAGAGAATCAGTAGGTACAACATTTAAATCAATCATATAAACATTTTTCATCCTATGACCTTCAAGTATTACTTTACTGGTGCCTTCTAGGATAATACGGCATATATCTGAGTGAAAAACCACTTTATTTCTTTTGTCACATAATTGAGATATACTGATAAGATTGTGTTTGAGACCACTTACAAGGTATACATCATTTATAGCATGAGAGGATGAAATACCTATCTTACCAATTCCGATGATCTTTCCCTTTTTGTTATCACCAAATGTGACTTTACCTCCATCAAAGGGTTTAAGGGTTTGGAATAGATTTACGTCGCCTGTCATATGTCTTGAGCATCCACTGTCGAGATACCAAAGATTATTTTCCTTGGCGACAAACTGCACGAGTAAGTTTAAAGACAGGATTTAGGTACCCAAGCATACTTGGGTCCTTTGTTGTTAGTAATCACAAATACATCTTCCTTTTTAACCCAGACTTGTCTTACATAGGTCTTTCTATATTGGTAGTGGTTGGGTTTTGATGTTCTTGTGTAGGTTTTAGTTTGGACTCTTGGTGACCATTTTTTGTGTGATGTTTGAGGAGTCTGTTTGGTTCTGTTTTTCTTTTCTTCGTAGTCAAATGTCATGTCATAGAACCATCTGTGGTCAATGTTTCTTTCCTCAGTTTTATCACCATCACTATCAGAGACAGAATTAGTGTCGCTTGGAATTCCTAAGGATTTAACAAACTTAACTCCAGTTTTAAAATCTTGTGCGTGTTTCACACAGTTTTCTCGGAGGTGTCCAGTATGGCCACAATAAGTGCATATTAAATACTCAGGAAGGTCGGCATATTTTCTTCTTCTAAAGTCTCTATCTGTTGGACTTTGTTTACACTTTGAGTGATCCCTTCTTCCATAACATTCGTGACCTAACCCCATCTTCATGTTGTTGTCGGATTGTTCAGTTAGGAAGTTTAGAACGTTAGTGCTTCCTTCCCACTTATCGTGAACTTTCCGAGCATGAAGAAGGAGGTCTTTCAAGGAGTCTATTTCTTTCTTACATTCACTATGGTCAGTGTTGCTAGACTCTTTTAGGTTTTGAATGTCTTTATGGAAGTCAGACACAATTTTGGCATGTTCTTTCTTGATTTTAGATATACTGAATTCTAGATCCATGATTTTGCTTTCGAGAATCTCAACTTCTTCTTGATGAGTCTCATCTTCGACCATAGTCGAAGATTCTGACTTAAGCCGTTCATTAACCTTTCTTAATTCTGAAGTTATAGCTTCATTAGCTATAACTTTAGATTGAAGCTCTTTAATGTTGAGTTTTAGTTTTGAGGTTATAGCTTCATTAGCTATAACTTTAGACTCAAGAACCTTTTTCTCAGACATAACTGTTTCCAACTTAGCATTAGCTTCAATGCTTATTTTGGATTTCAGTTTCTTAGCTTTGGCTTTCAGAAGTTGATTTTCCTCAGCAATATCGAGGATCTGCTCTTTCAAGTCATCTAACTCAAGATTTTGTTCATGACATTGGTCTAGGGTTTTCTCAAAATATTTAATTAGCATAGCCTTAGATAAGTTTTTAACTTGACTTTTGAGTTGAAGAAAATTTACCTCTTCGTCGTCGTCGTCTGAGTCTGATTCTCCAAGGAGACACATATTCGATGCGTCATCTTCATCATTGTCGTTTGAGATTAGATCTAGGCTGACGTTGCTTAGGCATAGGTTTGCTACCTCTTCTTCTTCAGAGTCCTCGTCATCTTCAGATTCTAATTCTCCCCAGCATGACGCAAGCATTACTTTCTTAAACTCTGTTTTGGTCTTTTCTCTTTTTGACTTGTCTTTGATTTTGTCCCAACTTGGACAATCTTTGATCATATGGTCTTGTTGTCCACACTTGAAACATCCTCTTTTGAAGAATGTTTGTTTGGAGTCAGTTTTCTTTTTGTCGAACGTTTTGTTGTTCGAGTTTTTGTATCTACCTTTGAAAACTGCTTTCTTAAATCGTCTAGCGAATAGAACTGTTTCATCCTCAAGTTCTTCTTCGCTTACTTCGTTTGTGGAGGCTTGTAAAGCGACTCCCTTTCCCTTGGGATCATCATCGTTTTTATTTAGAATTATCTCGTGAGCCATTAAGGAACCAATCAATTCTTGGTAAGTGATTTTAGATAAATCACGTGCTTCTTCTATGGCCGTGACCTTAGGTTGCCACTTTTTGGTGAGACTCCTAAGAATCTTACGAATGATATCCTCAGAATCGATCTTTTTGCCAAGGTTCCGCAGTTCATTAATAATACAAGAAAATCGTGCAGACATGCTATCAATAGATTCATTCTTTTCCATATTGAAAAGTTCATATCTTTGAACGAGCAAGTCTATACGATGTTTCCTGACTGCGGATGTTCCTTCATAAGCAAGTTCGAGACTATCCCATATTTCCTTAGCGGAACTACAGGATGAGAATCTATCGAATTCTGAGGTTATCATACCGTTCTGTAGGAGGCTCATGGCCTTAGAGTTTTTCTCTGCAATTTTGTAGTCACTTTCCACATAATCGCTTTCCATTTTTTCGTAGGTTGTTCCATTTGCGGCGGCGACCAAGATCTTCTTTGGTCCAGTTTGGATGATCTTCCAACATTCCCAATCACAACCCTTGATGTAATGAGTCATCATATTTTTCCATAAACTATAGTTTTTGCCATCGAAGATAGGGCACTTGAGATGCTTGGAATCCATTGATGAAAGAGTATATAATATAAAATCAATAGAAGGATCAAAACTCACGCGGCTAGGCGATCAAGAGCACGAGGCTCTGATACCAATTGAAGAGTCTATTGATATGATATACTCAAGAAGGGGGGGGGTTGAATTGAGTATGCCTTCTTTTGCAATCTTCTTCGATGTGTGTGTAGTTGTATGATGATCGTTGAGTAGAGCAATAATAAAGTAGAGACACGATATTTTTGAAGTGGTTCAGTCTCACACTCTGAGACCTACGTCCACTATTCTCGATTAATAAAATTAGTACCAACTCTGGATTACAATTTTATCAACCCTACTCGTGCGACTTTGATGTTAGTCACAACTCAATCTAGATACCGTTAAATATCTAGCTACGACAAATACCGTTAAATATTTGTCTTACAATGAGTACCGCTAAATACTCGTTCTATCTTACGTTAATAAGATAAAGTCTTCAATGTTTTCTTGATGTCACAATCTTGAATGAATAAGATCAATGCTTGAGCACTTGAATCTTGAATCGGATTTGACAATGATAAGCTCGAACTTGAAGAATATGAACGGCGGCTCTTTCTCGATATGCGTGTATGTGTGTTGTGTATTTCGTATCAATTAATGTGTCATAGGTAGTCTATTTATATAGAATATGTATCTAGGTAATTCAAACCCTAGATGATTTAGGAATATTACTTAAACTAGAATACTAGTCTTTTAGTAATACTACCTTAAATCTAATCTTAATATCTTTAGGAAAGATTTAATAATATACTATATGTATTATATAAGGAATTAATTTCCTAATTCATATTTAGGAAAGATCTTTATATAATAAACAATTAGTATCCTTATTAAATCAACTTCCTAAATCATGTCAAAGATAATAAAATATATTACCATAATATAATCTTAGTTTATTTAGGACATTAAATAAATACATGATATTTATTTAAGCAAGTCCTACACGATTTGGTAATGTGGCATATCACACGATTTCCAAAATCGAAACAAACTATATTTAGACTATACATTTTTGACAATTAAAATCATATAAAAATCTTTAGTTTATTTTAGTAATAAATAATTATCTCATAAGATATTTATTTATTTCTTATTTAACCAAAAGATATTCTATATAATCCTATTAAGATTAACAATTCCATATTTAAAATAGAATACCATTGAACCACTAATACTACACGACACAAATTAGGAAACAAACGTTTCACTTTAAACACATATAAGTCTTGATCATTTCTTCATGATATAGAGTTATAGCTACGAGCTATAACTTGAATCCATCTTGTGCTAAAGCTATAGTTGATGAATATAACTTTAGTTCATTATGCGCGCTTGTGATCTTCTATCAATCTTCGACTTAGTCAATTCATTGACTAATATGCTTGAATCTTTTATACTTGATAGATTAGATCTTGTTACTAATGTTCTGTACACTTAGCACACGATTATACATACGAGTATATAATATATAAATAGCTAGACGTGTCATTATCAAAACATAAACATATATACTATATATATATTTGAATATATGGTTCAACAAATTCCCCCTTTTTGATGATGGCAAGTCTTTCTTAGATTTCGTGTCTAAGTGTATGTTCCCCCTCAATATAATAATGGTCATTCATAGCAAAGATCAACTTAGGGTTTTTATCTTCTATCTATCCCATATCCTTTAAGGACCCTAAGAGACAATGAATTACGACAAGGAGCAAGCTTAGGCAAATTCTAATCTAAGTCGCATATTTCCCCCTCTTGACATCATCGAAAAGATGAGAACAAAGACATGAAACGACTAGAATAATATACGTACGAAGCATAAGCAAGCATATAAACGAGTCGAAATACTATGAACATAGAAAATATCACATAACCACATACGGAATGTTAAAAATATACACAATCAATCCAAAATATTAAGCCAATGGGCCGAATGAGGAAAATAGAGTATGAAGGAAAATGGGCCTGGCTAGGGTTCGAATAATATGGGCCTGCAAAAGGTAACTAGTAAATTGGGCCATGGCAAAAGAAATATAGCTGGGCCTGTTTTAGGATTAAGAAATCCGAGAGAGAGGCAAAACAAAAGGGTAAGGCCTCGGATTCCTTAATGGGCTAGGTTAGGGATTGGGCCACAAGACAAAAGAGAGTTCATAAGTCCACCCCAGACTTAAAACAATAACGACACAACAACCTAAAACACGAGATCAGAGACGAAGGAAGAGGATCAAGAACGAGAGCTTGATGCAGGGGTCTTGGCATACGGACTCACACACTCGGGTCGGGTACGGAACTCAAGGGTATCCAAGCGGTCCAAACAACTACTGACATTCCTTCCTTGAGCATTTAGAGCCAACTCGAAGTTAAGAACTTTCAAAGATAATGCCTTAACCGCTTCGAGTGCTTGAGAGGCATCCGTCCTCAATAAACCATGATCACGAACCATAGCACCCCCTTGAGTAGTAAGAAAGGACAACCGATCACTCATTGCCAGTAATTCAGAGCAAACAACCGACACTTCAGACCCAATTTTCACCAAGTGCTTGTCGACCTTCTCCATCCACTCTTTTACTTCGACCTCAAAAGCACGATCACTGCCTGCACGACTTCCTGAGGCACCCGAATGCTCCTTTTCTTTCTTAATTTGACACAACCCTAGAATCTGATCCATCTTTGCTTCCAAGTCTACAAAAGATGGAGATGGATTAGGACGGGGTCCCTCCTCACCCGTCTTCCCAAAAGCTAAATCAACGCCATCAAATGTAATTCCCATCAACTTGAGCAACTTGTCACACATACGATCACGGGGTTTAACACCAAAACTACAATCGTCCACAACTCCCTTTTTCAACAAGATCTCAGATACCCACATTCCGTATGGAATATCTAGAGTCAGACTCGGTTTTTCTTTAACTAAAACAGAGGAAACTTGACAAATTTTCGAACAGAGCAAGAATGCGAGGTTGATTTTCTTTCCCTCCAACCAGTGAAATAATACGATAGCTTCAACACTTGACAATTTATCACGACCACCTCTCCTAGGCAGAATCGTGTTCCAAAGATAGTTAACAAACAACTTTAATTTCGGGGAGAATGAATTTGTGAGTAGTGGAGAGACTTCAGTGGCATTGGGATCAAAGTATCGTTTGATCATCAGTTTCTGTTCAAGAGTTACTACCCCCCATTCCTTTCGGGTATCAACATCAATTCCCCTAGAATCAAGATGAAAGATTTCACATATATCCTCCAAAGATATTTCAACATCCCTTCCATTAACTACGGCTTTTAACCCGGTTTCAGTCGATTTTACAGAGGCAAAGAATTGAAGTAATTCAACTGGAAATATTAACCCTGAGAAATTACTAACATATTCCCACCCTTGAAACTCTAAAAATTTCTTAAAAAAGAGCAAAGATTTAGAACCATTTACCCAGGATGTCGGATAAAATCGACCGGCATGAATTGCATAAGGGAGAAGACGGTTAATGAGGATACCTTCATTCTTGGTCATGCGAACACGTTCTAATCCCTCTTGAGTAGCTTCGACGGAATAGTCTTTGAACTGAGGACGAGGGTGCTTGGAATCCCCTTCTTGCATGTCGTCCGAAATTGAAGAGGCAGCTCGATTAAGTTTTCGTCGTTTACCAGTTTCTTGGGTTGGACTCATGGTGGCAATGGGGGTCGGAGATGGTGGTGGTGACGGTGTAGGTGTGGGTGGAGAGGGTTTCTTTTGTTGTGAGCGAGTGGCTTTTGAGGGTGGCATGGTGGTTTTGAGAGTGAAAGACGATGAGATGGTGGAGGTTTTGATGGATTTTAATGGAGGTTTTGATTTTATGGAGGTTTGAGTGTATTAATTGGTTTTTACAAATTGTATGTCGGTAATAATGGAGGAAGGTGAGGTAAGTTGAGGGAGTTGGGGTAAGTGAGGGTTAATAATTATGGTTTGGGTGAAGTCAAAGGCTAGGTGATAGGGGAGACACGTGGCAGTTGGTTGTGGGGTAAGTGAGGGTGATACGTGGCATTGGTGGGGCTAGTTCACACGATTTGTGTGACTATTTGAGGTAAGTTTTGTTTTTCGTTTTTGTAATATTTGAATATTATTTTGTATGCATTATAATATGTATGTTGTGAGATAGTTATAATATGTGACGTAATATTATTGTGAGATCGATTGTGCACACATTCATATGTAAATCATATAATATAACTATAATCACAAAATTTATCATCGAATATATACATACACATGCAGCGGAGTATACGGACACAGTCATATAATCTCATCTAAACCGTAGTCAATCATTGGGTTATTTTTGCTTTTAAGATTTGATTAGGTGCCACCGATTAAACCAATTTCCAATCGCAAAGTCTCAAAGCGTTCTCTAGCCAATGGTTTAGTGAAGATATCTGCCCACTGTTTTTCCGTACTACAAAATTCCAATTTTATATTTTTCTTTTCAACATGGTCTCTTAGAAAGTGGTGTCTAATTTCAATATGTTTGGTCCTCGAGTGCTGGGCTGGGTTTTTAGATATAATTATAGCACTCGTATTATCACATAAAATAGGCACGCATCCAACATCAACACCATAATCATGTAACTGTTGCTTTAACCATAAAAGTTGAGAACATACCAGTGCAGCTGCAATATATTCTGCTTCAGCAGTTGAGAGAGCGACAGAATTTTGTTTCTTGGATCCCCAAGATATTATACATGGACCTACAAAAGTAGCAAGTCCCGAGGTACTTTTTCTGTCTAATGAACATCCTGCATAATCCGCATCTGAATATCCTATTAGGTTAAAGTTACAGTCCATAGGATACCATAGATATAACTTTGAGGTTCCGATTAGGTATCTTAATATTCTTTTAACTGCAATCATATGTGATTCTTTTGGTGCAGATTGGAATCTCGCACAAACACAGACACTAAACATTATATCTGGACGACTTGCTGTAAGATAAAGAAGTGAGCCAATCATACCTCTGTAAGTTGTTTCATCTACAGACTTACCATCTTCGTCTTTGGTTAACTTCTTATCTGTGACCATTGGAGTAGGCATTGCATGAGAGGTTTCCATTCCAAATTTCTTTAGTAACTCCTTGACATATTTTTGTTGATGAACTTTGATTCCTTCTTCAGTTTGTTGTATTTGAAGTCCAAGGAAGAACTTTAGTTCTCCCATCATACTCATCTCGAACTCAGAGGTCATCAACTCAGAGAATTACTTGCACAACTTTTTATTAGTTGAGCCAAAAATAATATCGTCAACATAGATCTGAACAACTAGTAGATCTGAGTTTTCACTTTTAAGAAATAGGGTTTTATCTACAGACCCTCTCTTGAATCCACTCTTCAATAGGAACTTTGATAATCTGTCGTACCATGCCCTAGGTGCTTGTTTCAGACCATATAGTGCTTTGTCCAATTTGAATACATGATCCTTGAGTTTGCTGTCAGGAAATCCAGGAGGTTGTTCAACAAATACTTCCTCTTGGAGATAGCCATTAAGAAATGCAGTCTTAACATCCATCTGAAAAAGCTTCATTCCCTTGTGTGCTGCAAATGCAATAAGTAGTCTTATTGCCTCAAGACGAGCAACAGGAGCAAAGGTTTCATCATAATCGATCCCTTCCTGTTGGTTGTATCCTTGAACCACTAGTCTGGCCTTATTTCGCACAATGACTCCAGTGTCATCCAATTTGTTTCTGAATACCCATCTAGTTCCAATGACAGTTCTGTCCTTAGGTCGAGGAACAAGATGCCAAACTTTGTTTCTTTCAAATTGCTGGAGTTCTTCTTGCATGGCAACTATCCAGTCTGGTTCTGCGAGAGCTTCCTTGATATTTGAAGGTTCAATGGTGGAGAGAAAGGAGTAGAATGAGCAAAAGTTATTTAAGCTCCTTCGAGTTTGAACTCCATCTGTCAGGCTTCCTATGACATTGTCCAAAGGATGAGAGCCTTTATATCTCCAGTTTCTTGATTGATCATTTGCATTCCCTGAACTTGACTCGGGATTTTGACTTGTTCCCCCTGAATCCAAACCTGGGTTTATAGTAGGGTCAGGTATAACTCTGGCCTCTTCCCTTTGGTTTTGATTCAAAGTTACAGCTTCATTAGCTGTAACTCTGGGTTCCGAGTCATTGGTTTGAGAGTTATCTACAGTATCATCAACTGTAGTTTCATCTCTCGTACCATTTTCTCCCAAGTTGAGTTCATCATGCATTCCTTGAGGTTCTCCTTCTTCAATTTCCATTTCAGGGGGATCTTCCCTTGATAACCTGAAATCAGGTTCGTCTAGGTTTTCCTCTATATCCTGTAATGGCTTATCGAAGGCATTATTCTCATCAAAGATAACATGAATACTTTCCTCTATGCATAAAGTACGTTTGTTAAAAACTTTGTAGGCTTTACTATGATCTGAATATCCTATAAAGATTGCTTCATCACTTCTAGGGTCGAATTTGCTTAATCTGTTTTTACCATTGTTGTGAACAAAGCATTTACTACCAAAGCATCTTAAATGAGATATGTTTGGTTTACGACCTCGAAGAAGTTCATAAGGTGTCTTTTTAAGGATAGGTCTAATCATAGCACGGTTATGAATATAGCAAGCTGTACTTATAGCCTCAGCCCAAAAGTTTCTAGGTAGGCCACTACAAAGAAGCATTGTTCGAGCCATGTCTTCTAGGGTTCTGTTCATTCGTTCTACGACTCCATTTTGTTGTGGGGTTCTAGGGGCCGAGAAGTTATGTCCAACACCATTGGTTTTACAGAACTCGATGAAAGCATGATTGTCGAACTCAGTTCCATGGTCAGTACGGATTGTTACTAGGTTTGATTTATATTTGTTTTGGACAAGTTTCATGAGACTAACAAATTCATCGAATGTTTCGTCTTTAGAGTGAAGAAAGATTGGCCAAACAAATCTAGAGTAATCATCAACTAGAACGAAAACGTACCTGGAACCACCTCTGCTTCTTACCTTCATAGGGCCACATAGATCCATGTGTACTAGTTCAAGAGCTTGTTCTGTGCTTACCACTCTTTTTGGCTTAAAAGATGATCTGACGTGTTTACATCGTGCACATGTGTCACACATCTTTTCTTGATCAAATTTGATCTTTGGAAGACCTTCGACCAAGTCCCATCTTTTCAGCTTACTTAGAATAGGTGAGCTAATATGACCAAATCTCTTGTGCCATAGACATGGATCATCTAACGTAACTTTCATGCATGATAGAGAATCAGTAGGTACAACATTTAAATCAATCATATAAACATTTTTCATCCTATGACCTTCAAGTATTACTTTACTGGTGCCTTCTAGGATAATACGGCATATATCTGAGTGAAAAACCACTTTATTTCTTTTGTCACATAATTGAGATATACTGATAAGATTGTGTTTGAGACCACTTACAAGGTATACATCATTTATAGCATGAGAGGATGAAATACCTATCTTACCAATTCCGATGATCTTTCCCTTTTTGTTATCACCAAATGTGACTTTACCTCCATCAAAGGGTTTAAGGGTTTGGAATAGATTTACGTCGCCTGTCATATGTCTTGAGCATCCACTGTCGAGATACCAAAGATTATTTTCCTTGGCGACAAACTGCACGAGTAAGTTTAAAGACAGGATTTAGGTACCCAAGCATACTTGGGTCCTTTGTTGTTAGTAATCACAAATACATCTTCCTTTTTAACCCAGACTTGTCTTACATAGGTCTTTCTATATTGGTAGTGGTTGGGTTTTGATGTTCTTGTGTAGGTTTTAGTTTGGACTCTTGGTGACCATTTTTTGTGTGATGTTTGAGGAGTCTGTTTGGTTCTGTTTTTCTTTTCTTCGTAGTCAAATGTCATGTCATAGAACCATCTGTGGTCAATGTTTCTTTCCTCAGTTTTATCACCATCACTATCAGAGACAGAATTAGTGTCGCTTGGAATTCCTAAGGATTTAACAAACTTAACTCCAGTTTTAAAATCTTGTGCGTGTTTCACACAGTTTTCTCGGAGGTGTCCAGTATGGCCACAATAAGTGCATATTAAATACTCAGGAAGGTCGGCATATTTTCTTCTTCTAAAGTCTCTATCTGTTGGACTTTGTTTACACTTTGAGTGATCCCTTCTTCCATAACATTCGTGACCTAACCCCATCTTCATGTTGTTGTCGGATTGTTCAGTTAGGAAGTTTAGAACGTTAGTGCTTCCTTCCCACTTATCGTGAACTTTCCGAGCATGAAGAAGGAGGTCTTTCAAGGAGTCTATTTCTTTCTTACATTCACTATGGTCAGTGTTGCTAGACTCTTTTAGGTTTTGAATGTCTTTATGGAAGTCAGACACAATTTTGGCATGTTCTTTCTTGATTTTAGATATACTGAATTCTAGATCCATGATTTTGCTTTCGAGAATCTCAACTTCTTCTTGATGAGTCTCATCTTCGACCATAGTCGAAGATTCTGACTTAAGCCGTTCATTAACCTTTCTTAATTCTGAAGTTATAGCTTCATTAGCTATAACTTTAGATTGAAGCTCTTTAATGTTGAGTTTTAGTTTTGAGGTTATAGCTTCATTAGCTATAACTTTAGACTCAAGAACCTTTTTCTCAGACATAACTGTTTCCAACTTAGCATTAGCTTCAATGCTTATTTTGGATTTCAGTTTCTTAGCTTTGGCTTTCAGAAGTTGATTTTCCTCAGCAATATCGAGGATCTGCTCTTTCAAGTCATCTAACTCAAGATTTTGTTCATGACATTGGTCTAGGGTTTTCTCAAAATATTTAATTAGCATAGCCTTAGATAAGTTTTTAACTTGACTTTTGAGTTGAAGAAAATTTACCTCTTCGTCGTCGTCGTCTGAGTCTGATTCTCCAAGGAGACACATATTCGATGCGTCATCTTCATCATTGTCGTTTGAGATTAGATCTAGGCTGACGTTGCTTAGGCATAGGTTTGCTACCTCTTCTTCTTCAGAGTCCTCGTCATCTTATTCAGATTCTAATTCTCCCCAGCATGACGCAAGCATTACTTTCTTAAACTCTGTTTTGGTCTTTTCTCTTTTTGACTTGTCTTTGATTTTGTCCCAACTTGGACAATCTTTGATCATATGGTCTTGTTGTCCACACTTGAAACATCCTCTTTTGAAGAATGTTTGTTTGGAGTCAGTTTTCTTTTTGTCGAACGTTTTGTTGTTCGAGTTTTTGTATCTACCTTTGAAAACTGCTTTCTTAAATCGTCTAGCGAATAGAACTGTTTCATCCTCAAGTTCTTCTTCGCTTACTTCGTTTGTGGAGGCTTGTAAAGCGACTCCCTTTCCCTTGGGATCATCATCGTTTTTATTTAGAATTATCTCGTGAGCCATTAAGGAACCAATCAATTCTTGGTAAGTGATTTTAGATAAATCACGTGCTTCTTCTATGGCCGTGACCTTAGGTTGCCACTTTTTGGTGAGACTCCTAAGAATCTTACGAATGATATCCTCAGAATCGATCTTTTTGCCAAGGTTCCGCAGTTCATTAATAATACAAGAAAATCGTGCAGACATGCTATCAATAGATTCATTCTTTTCCATATTGAAAAGTTCATATCTTTGAACGAGCAAGTCTATACGATGTTTCCTGACTGCGGATGTTCCTTCATAAGCAAGTTCGAGACTATCCCATATTTCCTTAGCGGAACTACAGGATGAGAATCTATCGAATTCTGAGGTTATCATACCGTTCTGTAGGAGGCTCATGGCCTTAGAGTTTTTCTCTGCAATTTTGTAGTCACTTTCCACATAATCGCTTTCCATTTTTTCGTAGGTTGTTCCATTTGCGGCGGCGACCAAGATCTTCTTTGGTCCAGTTTGGATGATCTTCCAACATTCCCAATCACAACCCTTGATGTAATGAGTCATCATATTTTTCCATAAACTATAGTTTTTGCCATCGAAGATAGGGCACTTGAGATGCTTGGAATCCATTGATGAAAGAGTATATAATATAAAATCAATAGAAGGATCAAAACTCACGCGGCTAGGCGATCAAGAGCACGAGGCTCTGATACCAATTGAAGAGTCTATTGATATGATATACTCAAGAAGGGGGGGTTGAATTGAGTATGCCTTCTTTTGCAATCTTCTTCGATGTGTGTGTAGTTGTATGATGATCGTTGAGTAGAGCAATAATAAAGTAGAGACACGATATTTTTGAAGTGGTTCAGTCTCACACTCTGAGACCTACGTCCACTATTCTCGATTAATAAAATTAGTACCAACTCTGGATTACAATTTTATCAACCCTACTCGTGCGACTTTGATGTTAGTCACAACTCAATCTAGATACCGTTAAATATCTAGCTACGACAAATACCGTTAAATATTTGTCTTACAATGAGTACCGCTAAATACTCGTTCTATCTTACGTTAATAAGATAAAGTCTTCAATGTTTTCTTGATGTCACAATCTTGAATGAATAAGATCAATGCTTGAGCACTTGAATCTTGAATCGGATTTGACAATGATAAGCTCGAACTTGAAGAATATGAACGGCGGCTCTTTCTCGATATGCGTGTATGTGTGTTGTGTATTTCGTATCAATTAATGTGTCATAGGTAGTCTATTTATATAGAATATGTATCTAGGTAATTCAAACCCTAGATGATTTAGGAATATTACTTAAACTAGAATACTAGTCTTTTAGTAATACTACCTTAAATCTAATCTTAATATCTTTAGGAAAGATTTAATAATATACTATATGTATTATATAAGGAATTAATTTCCTAATTCATATTTAGGAAAGATCTTTATATAATAAACAATTAGTATCCTTATTAAATCAACTTCCTAAATCATGTCAAAGATAATAAAATATATTACCATAATATAATCTTAGTTTATTTAGGACATTAAATAAATACATGATATTTATTTAAGCAAGTCCTACACGATTTGGTAATGTGTCATATCACACGATTTCCAAAATCGAAACAAACTATATTTAGACTATACATTTTTGACAATTAAAATCATATAAAAATCTTTAGTTTATTTTAGTAATAAATAATTATCTCATAAGATATTTATTTATTTCTTATTTAACCAAAAGATATTCTATATAATCCTATTAAGATTAACAATTCCATATTTAAAATAGAATACCATTGAACCACTAATACTACACGACACAAATTAGGAAACAAACGTTTCACTTTAAACACATATAAGTCTTGATCATTTCTTCATGATATAGAGTTATAGCTACGAGCTATAACTTGAATCCATCTTGTGCTAAAGCTATAGTTGATGAATATAACTTTAGTTCATTATGCGCGCTTGTGATCTTCTATCAATCTTCGACTTAGTCAATTCATTGACTAATATGCTTGAATCTTTTATACTTGATAGATTAGATCTTGTTACTAATGTTCTGTACACTTAGCACACGATTATACATACGAGTATATAATATATAAATAGCTAGACTTGTCATTATCAAAACATAAACATATATACTATATATATATATTTGAATATATGGTTCAACAACATCCTACGTTAATACCATAATCAAGCAATTGTTGTTTTAACTATAGGAGTTGGGAACATACCAGTGCAGCTGCAATATATTATGCTTCTGCAGTTGACAAAGCGACAAAATTTTGTTTCTTGGATGCCCATGATATAATACATGGTCCAACGAAGGTCGCAAGTCCAGAAGTACTTTTCCTGTCTAAAGAACAACCTGCATAATCCGCATCGGAATATCCTAGTAGGTTAAAATTACAATCTAGGGGATACCATAAGTATAATTTTGATGTTCCAATTAGATATCGTAGAATTCTCTTAACCGCAATCATATGCGATTCTTTTGGTGCAGATTGAAACCGAGCACAGACGCAGACACTAAACATTATATCTGGACGACTTGCAGTCAGATAAAGAAGTGAGCCTATCATACCTCTATAAGTGGTTTCATCTACTGACTTACCGTCTTCGTCTTTGGTGAGCTTTTTATCTGTTACCATTGGAGTAGGCATAGGATGAGAGGATTCCATTCCGAATTTCTTTATTAATTCCTTCACGTATTTTTGTTGATGCACTTTGATAACCTCATTCGTTTGTTGGATTTGAAGTCCAAGGAAGAATTTTAATTCTCCCATCATACTCATCTCGAACTCGGATGTCATCAACTTTGAGAAGTATTGGCACAACTTTTTGTTGGTTGAGCCAAATATAATATCGTCAACGTAGATCTGGACTACTAATAGATCGTAATTTTCACTTTTCAGAAATAATGTTTTGTCCACTGATCCTCTCTCGAATCCGCTTTCCAATAGAAACTTTGATAGTCTGTCGTAACATGCTCGAGGGGCTTGTTTCAGCCCGTAAAGAGCTTTGTCTAATCTGAATACATGATCCTTGAGTTTGCTGTCAGGAAATCCAGGAGGTTGTTCGACATAGACTTCCTCCTGAAGATAGCCATTAAGAAATGCAGTCTTAACGTCCATCTGAAATAGTTTTATTCCTTTATGTTATGAATAGTTATCTCATAATCTATCTATTTTAGTCATACTAACATAATTTTAATTAACATTTTAATTAACATATTTTAGATCTTATGCATGCTATTATATTATGCGGAAAGTAGAAGATTCGAACCCTTACACACGGTCCAAACGAGATGCTAGGATGATCCTCCAAGTATTCAACAAGAACACCTCCTTTGTGATGCACCAAGACACCCCTTAATGAAACCAAAACTTGAGTATGCTAGTACCAAAACCGGTTTTTCCTTAAACAATATACTAATCTTATTAGAAATATTAATCAAATACTATCACTCATATAGTATATATTATTATTATCTTTATAATAACTTAGAGAGGTTTTGGTAGTATTCTTACTTAGAGAATTTGCCAAGCATTAGAATTGTATGTGTACTTTGCACAACATATAAATGGGTGTTTTTAGGTAGTGGTGGCCGGGTATGGGGAAGCACAAGAGAGGGAACATCTTCACTTCTCAATGCACTAGGGTGGCTCTAGGTGTGGGTTCTCAAGACTAATGTTTAAACATAATGATTATGGTGTATTTAACACACTAATCATCCACACAACCACCTCCACTTAGCCGTCCATTTTAACTTAAAATGGTCATCCATTTTACATTTTGTCAATTGTATAATTGTGCGTTATGTGACATGTTATATGTCACATGGTAATAAAATACAATTATCTCAATTTAAAACATATAAATATTTATCGTATAAATATTGTATATAATTAAATAAATCATATTTATCAATTGACAAGTAATTCATAATTACTAGTATAAAATGGTTATTATTGATAATCGTCAATACGATTTACAACCTTTGTATTAATACACAACCCGATTCATTCTAATTACGATAATGTAAAATATCGTTCAATGTTTAACAATTGACACGTTTCAATTTTAAACATAAATCTTATAATAAGATTTAACCTCTGATTTCTCGTATACGAGTTTAAGGAATATGATCAAATCGTATCAATATACATTAGATCACTTTATCACTTAAGGGAATTGTCCTATAGGTGTGACCTAAAGGGATCAACTGACCACCACCGTCATACGACAGTAATGTCAAACTCTAGCTAGCCAATCATTACCGATTAATGTTGGTCAGTTGACTAATATAAATCGTATCATCCCTTGCGCATTCTCGTCATGAGATTTAATTACGTGATCGCACTATTGTTGAGGACACATTTCCCAACAATCTCCCACTTGTCCTCGACAAGTGTGCGTCACCAATTCTCTTGTCCTATTACAATCTCCCACTCAATGCAAGATGTCTCTCTGAGGTCGTACTTGCATTCGATCATATCATGAGTGGTTTCCTCGATCTGGAGAATAACTGTTTGACCGGAATTATCTACCATAGATACCTTCCGAGCGTGGCCACGCATTTCCAGTTAACTTCTCCTCGAGTGGCCTTGAGATTTGAACAACCCTGACAAGGGGTGGACACTTTCTATCGTACTACTTCCTTCAACCAGTCACAGTCAGTCACAACCCAAAGCAATCCCATTTGACTCCAGTTACGAAAAGTCGTAGAGAATGGATCAAGGTCATGCCAAAACTGTACCATCTTGGGAGAGTAGTCTTTAGTCTAAGAATTGACTCACAAGAATACTATAGCAGCTCTCGCCACGACCCGGCTATTTATAAAATTTCCAGAACTCTATAAGCGGTCACTTTGCCCGACAGAGTGTCTCTTGCAGTCTGTCTATGTGATCGACTAGTCATCACATATGACTCTATGGCATTTGAACTTGCCATCAGTCGCCTCACATTCTAGTCGCTTTGAGATGTCACCTCATGTAAGCGGCCATGGGCCATACTAAGTCAATCCAGTTCACTTCATGGGGTTCAAAATTGTCTCTTACAACCCTTTTGGATTTTGACAAAGTATTTTTTATTTTGAGTTAATTATAACTCAAATGACATTGTCATGCAAAAATAGTCAATACTATTTCATTGCATTTGATGCACGATCATAAATTTGTATTAGTGTTTTGCGAATAAACCTTTTATTCATGATCCAAAACATACAAATTTTGGTCTCCTTCCATTTCATATTATCTCATATAATATGATCTTATTTGAGCATATATCTAGAACTCATTCTAGATCTTGAGTTTCCTTTCCTGAGGGAAGCTCCCACTGTTATCTTATAACTCGTGACGTAAGGATATATTATAGGGATTAAAGAATCACTCCAAATGACCCAGTCACTCATGTGCTGAAATCTATATTGTAGTTATTAATGATTTCATCATTCTTACTATTATCAAACATCTTGGCTATGTTATTAATATCTAACATTTTGATTTCTAATGGGCGACCTTTTATTATCAATATAATAAACCTTCCCATGAAGCTCCATCATATTATGATAAAAGGTGTTTGTTCATCTAGAATTTAGAACCTTTTATTCTTTACACTTTAAAGAATCACCCATCCTCTCTAAATGGTAGGTTTAATTCTTTAATGGATATTGCTCCCACTAAAAACAACATTACTCGACTTCTTAAATGAACCTTTCATTTAACGCATGTAAATTTTTATTAAATACTTGAATCATTATCACTATCACTATCCCTATAGTGTTCCTCCTTCATTCAATCAATCATCACTTCTTTTATGTCTTCGTTTTCTCGAGACGAATATGACATGACATTCCCTTATAACTACATTGAGAGGATTGAGATGATTTCTTCTCTTTTATCTTATAAATTTAGAAAAATCATTTATTAAGGAACCGTTTTCCTTCCGAATTCATACGGGGTTTCAATTATCCTCTCTTTGAAACAATGACATAAGGAACATTTCCTCTTGTGTCCTCCCGTAGTTTCTTCAGTGTCCTCTCGTAGTTTCTTTTACTCATTCACTTAGTACTCATTCACTTAGGGTTCTTCTTAAGACTCCTATGTAGGAATATTCTTTAAGATTCTTTATTTATATCATTGGTTTGTGGGCGGAAATATTTTCTCCCACTCTATCCTTTTAACAATAACCTTTATTTGTATAAGGATAGCTTATTTCCCGATATAACCAATGCACATGAATGGATAAAAGCTTCTAGGTTTGATGAATGCATTCTCATTTTCACTTAAAATGAAAATCATATAATGAACTAATGTTCTCTTAATCTGATTGAAAGTATCTCATGGGGTGTAGTTCTCCATTTTTATCAACACTTTGATTATATTATATTGATTGTATCAATGTTTCTTATTCGTGATGAAATCACTATTATTCATGTTTTAACAAGGTATGCAATTTATTTACAAATCAAGAAATTGATTAAGAACAAAAGTAGTGACTTGGGTTGAAAACCAAGTCACTAATATCCAAAATTACAACCATTGTTTTAGGATTTGAATCCTTGTCTTACAAGAAAATAAATTGTTCTACTAAATAAAATGCAAAATATGAAAGAAGACAATATGAAAATTAGAGCATAGCTCTTAAGTCTTCAATCAATTGGATGCTACAATAGTCATCCAAGTAAGGAACTTCATGCTTCCTTATCCTTATCTTTATAAGATGCCCCTTTAAAACAATTTTAAAAAAGGGTGATAGTCAACAACTTGTATCGCCATACAAAAGTTGACAAAATAACATGAATGTAAACGAGAATTATAACCTATGGGGAGAGCTTTCCCACTTTTGAGATCGGTCAAGTATTCGGGGCAATTATGCTTCCAATGTCCTAACCTCGTGCACTAATGGCACTTGTCTTCGGATTTCGAAGATGAGGTGAAAGCGCCTTTCGAAAAGGTCTTTTCTTTGGTCGCTTTGGGCTTGAACGTTTTCTTGCCCTTGCCCTTAGAGGCATTCCTTTTGAAGCTCATTTTCCCTTTCTTTTCGATGTTTAAAACATCCTTAGTGGAACTTTCATGAAGTCCCATATAACTTTCGGCTTGGACGAGCATCTTATGCAATTCATCCAATGTGGTCTCTAGATTTCGCATATTAAAATTCACCCGGAATTGAGCATACGATTTCACCTTATTGAGCGAGTGAAGAACTCGGTCAATGATTAGAGAGTCGGGAACATCAACTTCTTGCATTTTTAGAGTCTCCGCGAGCTCAACTAGTTTGAGCACATGAGGGCTTATCTTTTGCCCTTCCTTCAAGGTAATGTCGAAGAAGGCGGAAGCCGCCTCATATTGAATCACCCTTGGAGTTTGCGAAAACATGGTCGCAAGCTTGGTGTATATCTCATACGATGTGGTTAACTTGATCATACTCCTTTGGAGATCCGGCTCCATGGAGAAGATAAGCACATTTTTAAGAGCGGAGGACTCTTTCATGTAGGCTTCATAGGCCTCAGGATTTTGGACCGAGGAACGAGCGGTCGGAGCGGGAGGAGCGGCTTCGGATAGGTAACGAGTCTTATCGTCACCTTGAGCGGCCAAAAGTAATTGCGCATCCCAATCCTTAAAATTGGAACCATGCTTATCGAGTTTGCAACGATCCATGAAGGATCGAAGCCATGAACCGTTAGTGAGAGGTGGAGCGTTGGTTGCCATTGTCGATGTTGAAAATTAAACTACAATAAGGAAGGATTTAAAACAACGTCATTCATTAAAACTCGTAAATAAATTAAATTTAAATTTAAACAAGTTTAGATATTTACTTAATGATCTCTTACCCAATTAAGTAAACAATCTCGAGACCCAAACCCATACTAATTCGGGCACGGTATAGCTGATTCATCCCTTATTGGTATAATTTGGTGGGTTAACTTCTTAATCGGTTCTACCTTAGAACTCTCGGTCGACAATTTTCTAAAAATCGTCTTTAGCCCGAACTTATTGCAACTACGGTTACGAATACTTTCGTTGAGATCAACCAAATTTCAAGATGTAATCTTATTACCCCACTTACCCAACGTGACAATTTTAGTACCCCGGTGTAGCCGAGCCTACATTCTTGTGAAGAAGGGATTCATGGGTCCATACTTTTTGGTAAGGCTAAGTCTCAATATTCATATGTAAGAGATCTAGTCAATTTTATTATCTATCTCCGTTTAAGTGAACTAAGTTGGTGAATTATCGATAAAATAAAAGACTAGGTCGACTAAATCGAATGAATGCATGAGACGATATATGACGATTTGGCTATGCATGCAAACATATAAAAAGCAAATAAAAGCATAAAAATAAACCCTAGTATGACCTTTCCTAGAAAAGTAATAATAAAAGTACAAATTCGGAAACCAACTCCTTTGGTCCCTTGAACTTCACGAGGCACGCACTTCGAGGTAAACATCGTCTTGTTCGGAACTCCTTTCCGAATGGCATCGTCTTCAAGGATCTCCGGAATTTACAAAAATTACAACTTTTCTAGTCTACTTTATATATTATAAAATAGAAATAAATTACAATTGGGTGATACGAGATCACAAAATTACAACCGAATCGGTAACCCCTTACATTACGGGAAATACCGATTAAAAACTAAGGCCTTACTAAGTAAATTACATAATTCCCAAAATTACGTAAATAAATCATGACATTCATAATAAAATATGCAATGCTTATGAATATATGAACTATCATGCAAACCCTAAGCCAAATCGTCCTATTTAAATAAATAGTCATCGTATACCTCGGTTTTTATGGAATCGTGTGTTTTAACGATTAACAACACTATGCATTATATGAATCGGTATTCATTCTTAAGTTAATCATCCCAACTCATTTAGGTTTCAAAATTTAGTCTTACTCAAACTTTGAACATGACTTAACTTAATATATTTTAATATTGTTCGGGATTACTCGATTTTATGGAAAAATAATATAAAAATCCGAAAGAGTCATAAAAATTTCGATAAATTCAAAATTCAAATTTTTAAAATTCTGGAATGTTCTTAAAATTTCAGAACCTTAAAATATTAGTATTTATACGGTTTTAAAATTTATTTCGAAAATAATACGTAAAACAAGCATTTTAAGTCGGAAAATTAAATAAAAGTTCCATAAATGCAAATAAAATACTAATAATATTTTTACACTTTCCAAAACACTTTAAGAACATGAAATGGACAGAAAATTAAATTGCACACTGCCCAATAGCCGAAATTTAAATAATATGACTCTTTTTATTCAATTTTAAATGCAACTCTTTAACAAATTAAAAATTAAATAAAACATAAACTTTTGGCTCCCAAGATAATTATGGTGATGAACATATCATATATGACTAATATGGGTTAAATTTTCCGGCCATTTTAACAACTATTGCAAATTTTAACGATTTACGTCATATATCGTATGATTTTAACCTTTAAAATTATTTCTCAAGCATAAAATAAGATAAAAATCTCGAAATTTTTATACATGCTGGAAATAATATCTATGACATCGTGTTAAATGTTTATGGCCAAATTCCAACTTAAACTATTAAAGTCAAAATAATGTCACTAATTACCCGATTTTTATATTAAAATTCTATAATAATGCAATATATGAGATAAATTTCTGGAAAATTTAGCATACATTTTAAATATTGCATGTGACATACTCATAAAATTTTATAGTCAAATTCGTAATATAACTATACAAAACCATTTTTATTCATCTTATTATATTTTAACATTTAAAATTCATATCCCATGTATTATAACTCCATAATTTACGAAAATTCATATTCATATTATAGGAAATACATATGAAAACATACTGAAAAATCTCGGCCAGAAGCTTATTTTAACTATTTTTCCCAAAAATAAACATTTTTAACCATTAAAAATTAATAAAACCGAAAATAAAAATACCAAAGAACAATATATATGTAACACCCCGTAATTTCCAAGTCATTATATATTAAAAAAAACTTATTTTAGTAATAATAATGATCCATAATAAATATAATTCCATTTACAATATATCTATGATATTAATATGTCCGTCTTAAAGTTATACTTCTTAAACTTGTAAAACGTTACTCTGTCCTTGTTGCTAATTTTAAGATATTTTACAAGCATATTTAGCTCTTGCTTATAAAATAAAGGTTTTATATCTTTTTCTTAGATTTCCAACGCCACCGAAAACACGTCAATCGGAGTTCTGTGGAGGAAATTATGCCGAAAATACGAAAGGCTGTCACGGACCATCCGGTAACGAGACCTACGCTCGTTGCTTACTCTATACTCTTTTCCACATGTCCTTTGGGACACATGGCTGAGTACTAAACCTTGCCTTGCTGCCCAAGGTCATCCTCTACCTTCCTTCTACTTCAAATCCTTCATTATTTTTCAGAAAAACACTCACACAAAAATACAAAACAAGAACGCCATTGTTGTTGTGCACCTCAACCGTAAAACGGTCGTAAAATCTTCGTTTCTTATCCGTTTTCGACGATTTTCGCGCCTATCTCTTCCTCTCCTCGCCCTCCACCTTCCTAGGTAATAAAAGTATCAAAATTATACCTTAATATACTCTGGTCGTGGCCTTTAAGGCACGGTTCTCTTAGCTAAGCTCGTTTATTTGTGTGTAGCTAGTTCGGTTGTCCAAATCGGAGTGGCTTTAAGTCAAAATCATCCTTATTGAAGAGCTATAAGGTAACGGTGATGGGTTACTCGACTTTATCGTCTTTGTTTGCATGACTATATGCTAGTAATGTTTAGTATACTAGGATTGTTTTTAATTAAATAGTGGCATGATTAGGTTAATAAATCATATGTGTGGATGAATTTTGTCATGCATGGTTGCGTTGGATGAGATTTTAATTGTGGAGATTCATTAAGGATTGTTTTGTGAAATGAGGTTATGATCATTGAGAATGGTTAGTTTGATGGTCTTTCAAGTTCATAGTGTTTTGCTTACAATGGTTAATTCATGATGTTTCAGCACCTTGACCAATCTGTCCATTGTCTTGTACAATTTATTTCGACATCTTAGAGTATCCGCCTTTGAAAATGTTGAAAAGAGACCCCTATTTATTTTAAGTCTAGAATCTACCTCTAAAATATCGTAATTTTCTTGCATGTCGTTTGTTCACAATAAATTATTTACGAACAGTGCGCTGAAATACTCGCAGAACGGACAGTAGCTCAAAGATTGTTTTGAAAACCATTTTTAAACTTTGAAATGATTCTGGTCCTTTTCACTAATTAAAATTTGAAGATTTTAGATGATTTTAAGAGTTTGCTTTGCCCCAAAATGATTTGTTAAACCCGTTTTATGAAGCAATACATTTTGTGTGACGGTTTCTGACACACTGTAAAGATCAGTCAATAACACCCTGTTACGTTCGTCTTTTGGAAATGTTTATTTGACAAATATTGTAGATAAAAGTCTTATTAAACCGATCCAATTGGCCTTGTATCATTTCGATTTTATTTGAATTAATTATGAATTTTACGGCAGAGGATAGCTGTAATGTCAAAATGCGTTTAGAACTTTTAATTCATTATTCAATCCCGTGTGTTCTCTTTTGGCATGGAACGGATATAATAGTTGTACTATTCACCTTTTATTGGCTCACGTATGTTTAAATGAGTGGGTTAACGGTTATGTTATTCTAAGCTTGTGTAGGTGACGGTTATGTCATCCTACGTTGTGTTGGTGACGGTTGTGTTACCTTAGCTTGTTTGTGAATAGATAGCGGTGGTACGATTTGTGTACCATTGTAATGAACAAATACCACCCATGGAATGGAATTTTAGCTATGTTCGGGATTGGTCGGAGGTCGTGCTATATATATGCGCTCCGGTCCCCGTGTGTCGTTCGGTGTAGGTTATTACATCGAGAGGTCTGGCCAGGTCTTAGGCATATAGGCAGTGGTTATAGGCTATACATAGTTACGGAGGTCGTGCCTAAGCGCTCCGGTCGTTGGAGTTCGTGCCTAAGCGCTCCCGTTGTAGGAGGTCGTGACTAAGCGCTCCGGTATGGAGGTCGTGCCTAAGCGCTCCCGTTTTTGGAGGTCGTGCCTAATCGCTCCATTAGTCAGAGGTCGTGCATATGCGCTCTGATGGCGTTCATTCTATTCTTGGTTTCTTGTTGTATGCGTGATTGGACATGCCACCTAGTTGTTGGCCTCTGAGTCGATCACTTGGATGTTTACCTGATTATGATGATTGGACATGCCACCTAGCTGTTGGCTTCTGAGTCGATCATTTGGATGTTTCCTTGATTTTGATACTATCTCATATGCTGGCTTTAATTCTGTTATACATGTTGATTCATGCTGCTTTCACATGTTTTTGACTTATCGCCCACGCATTGATCATGTTGTTCAAATTTGGTAATATATATGATTGGTTATGAAATTATATACATGTTCATATGTATAAGATGTTTAGTATTATCGTTTACATGTTTTCTGACGTAAAGTGGCTGGGAGAACCCTGAGTTACTCCCCACTGACTGTGGCGTTCATGTTTCATGAATGTAGGTTGGTGCTGTTTGGGGAAGACGTGTGGCTAGCGAGCATTGTTGATAATTCGACAATTACCCTTACGCTTAGTTTAGATTTAATTCATGTTGTTATCGTGGGATACCTTATCCCTCGTCTATTTAAGTTATTTTGTATAATATATACTTTCTCATTAGTTTTTAGTCTTCCGCATGTTGTTTTGATATTCCGCGAAAAGTTTTAATAAATATGTCGAAAAGTTTTTTTGAAGTATCGTATTTCCGCTGCAAATGATTTGTTTATTTTTATGCTAAATCGCGGGGTGTCACAGTTGGTATCAGAGCAGTAATGCTCCCGACGCACACACGTGTACCCCAACTTAAATATGAACTTGACCTGAAATAATGAATGAGAGATGGGTAGACTTAAGGACCGAGTGGTAGTCTGTAATGTGATTGCTCCTTGTTAGGTCTAACATGTTTGTTAATTGTCAAAGATTTAATTTTTGTGCTCAAGGATTGGTGAACCATGAGATTACCTGGATGGCGATCAAGATTATTGTCTACTACAGATGCAAGATTCGTGCTATCATTGAAGAATGCTTCCATGACCCCGAAGATACTCCTTGCTCTTCATGCATCACCTTCTTCCTTATTTCTTGATACTTTAAGGATGAACAGAATTGTACCTTCAACAAATTCGAAAGTCACAACTTCAGGGTCATGTTCAACTGCTAGTGCAGATACTTCTGATACAACTTCAACAATCACTCCTTCTTTTGTAATGACATTTGAAGAAGAGCAGTTGTCATTATTGTTATTATTGCTGCAACACGAAATGTCAAAAATTAAATAAACAACAATCTAACAGTATACATTCTCTATTAAGCGAATTTTATACACAAAATCACAATTTGATGCGCCTCAACAGAAATTTGATGCACATAAACAGTCTCCAGTGTCCAAATTTCAAGAAATTTATGTGATTTCTCAATTTCTGCAGCCCTAATATCTCAATTAAGCCAATCTCATTCACAAAATTTTAATTTGATGCACATAAACATGTATTAGATGCATATAAACAGTCTCCAATTCCATGATTTCAACAAATTTAGGAAGTCAGTTAAATTCCCTAACCCTAATTTCTAAGTGTCCCCAATTGAATTCACGAAACTCCCTAACCCTAATTGAATTCACGAAACTCCCTAATTTTTCAGTTTCCCCAATTGAATTCACGAAACTCCCTAACCCTAATTTCTCAGTTTCCCCAATTGAATTCACGAAACCCTAATTTCAGAAGCATAATTCATCAAGCCAGAAAGTTAATCGATGAATCAAAACGATAATTCAACCCTAAATTCAACTAATTTAATAAACTAATTCAACTAATTTCACAAAAAAATCATAAAAATCGAAACTTTACCTCGAATCAAAAGGCTCCATTGATTGAAGCAGCGTCGAAAGGTTGATTGTCGAATAATTTAGAGAGTAAATTTGATAGTCGAAGAATTAGAGTAATGGCGAAAGTTGTGATGGTCGAAGAATTAGGTTTTAATGGCGGAGGGTTTTCATACTCGAAGAGAGATAAAGTGGGAGGAGAGAGAAAATGAATTTGGAAAATGAGGAGATTAGTCGGGTTTGGGGGTGGGGACGCGCGCCAATTTTTTTTTTTTTTGAATTAGGCAAACTTAATCAGACTTTTAGATCCAAGGGTTATTAATTGGTTCTCATGGTTCTCATCATATGGGTGGTTCTCACCTGATCCCGACCCTATATATATATATATATATATATATATATATATGGAAATATTGGACGGTTAAAGCCTTACTTGAAAAAAGCGCCTCCTTCCGACTCCGCCATATACTCTATAAAATAGTTAGGGTGCAAATGATAGAAGAAGAGGATTCCTCATTTGAGTCAAAGAACAAGATCCATCTAACAACCCAGTACCTCAAATAAATGTAATCAACAAAACCCGAAGAGATGATTGCTTCATCGCCCTTGTTCCTGAAAAGACGATTACGTGGTTCCTCGCTGTGAGCCACCGGCCGCGTCTTCTAGTCCTGCTAATCACTACAATTCTTTTATTTTGACGGTGAGGGAAAAGATATATTCAAACTAAAGCAGATTTTGCTATAGAATGAGCAATCCTATTAAGTTTCCTAGGACAATAACTAAAGGAAAAACAATGGATAGAAACTAGTAAATTGTCGAGCGAGAGGATAAATCCTTTTGCATGATGATCCAGAACATCAATGCCTGCAACTTGGAAAGCCAGATTTAAACAGTCAGTAGTAGCTTCAATGTGCCTATAACCACATCCAATGGCATCTGAAATCGCATAGTGAAGCGCAGAAGCTTCAGCTTGAAGTGCAGATCTTGCCCAAAAAAATGCGTGATTTTGATGGATGATAGTACCAACATCATTCTGAAAAAACCATCCCGCAACAGCTTTAAAATCCGTCTTCCAGACAGCATCAAATTTAATCATAATATAACCTGAACAAATATGTGTACCCAAAATCATATGAGGATACAAGTTTCGAATATTAGTTGCTTCAACATCTAAAACATTATCAGAAGATAGCTCATTTTTAATAGTACGTTTTGCAATACACAAAGTATCAAACACCAAAAGAGCATTATTCTGTAGAGAGTTCATCGAAGAAACAATGTCCACCGCTGACGGATAACTGTTGAACTAATCTGCACAATCTTTACACGCCCATAAACAGAAAATATAACAAAACATTAACGAGTAGTTTCTAACTTTATATTAAAAAAACTTTGTAAAATTAAAAGTATTTTTTAATTAATACTCCTCTCATTCATTGTTTTCTTCCCTATTTCCTTAAACGGATTATTTATATTTTCTTCCCCTTTCCTATTTTGGTAACTTTTAATTATATTTTATTCATTCCTTTCTCTTATCACCCAACGTCCCAACCCCACCCAATTTTTTTACTCCTATTTTATTCATTTCATTAATGTTTGTGGCATACAATTCATTATTTAACTCTTAATTATTCATCCATCTCTCATATTCAAAACCCCACCTTACTCTTTCTTCATTAAAATACAATATTCTTTGAGTATCATACCCCTTCCAAAGGGGAAGAAAACCCAGAATATAAGGGAGTATGTTTTATTAAGTTTTTTAGAAAAAATAATTGCACACATTAATTTAGGATATCCATCGGGTTATTAAGCGGGTGATACACTATAATCCATACCCCACCCTAAATTCACCCATATCCATATCCCACCCTAGATTTTAAAAAAAATATCATCCATATCCCGCCCATTTAATTTCGAGTGGATGGAGTGAGACTGTCATTCTTACTAACAACATTTTAATTTTTTAAAAAAATTAAGTCTAATTTTTACAAAACAAAATTAATTAAATTAGACATATCGAATAATTGGATTAATATAATTTAATTAGGCCTTAAGACAAATTATTAATTAAATTAAACATACCGAATTATAATTACATACTAATTAATAACTAAAACAAAATTTAATAAAATACAAAATAAAAAATATTTTGTGTAATTTAATTAATTCAAAAAACACATAGTATATTTTATTACTAATAAAACGATTTTTTTTAAAAAAATAATAACTAAACCGATTGTTTTAAAAAAAGAAAAATCCGTGAATACAAAATTATTATTATTGATTAATTGCTAATTAAAACAAAAATTTAAAAACAAATCCAAAAATATTAATTGAATTTACTACATATTACAGAAATATTTAGGGTTTTTCCCATTAATGCCCCTGTGGTTTTCACTTTTCTCACTTGTACCTCTGCGTATAGCACTTTACTAGCCGTACCCCTAAATATAACTAGTTAAACCCATCAGTAGCCAAAGATATTTATCCCGTCTATTTCAGACGTTAAGTGTCATGTTGGCACTCTATATGCCAAATAAGCATCTGACTTGGCAAAGTATTTTTCCCATTGATGCCCCTGTCGTTTTATTTTTCCCACTTGTATCCCTACATTTTTCCATTTTTGGTTTCGATGTTGAGCCTGATATTTTTTAAAACCGCATTGCTTATTATATTCCTTTTAACTTAATAAAAAATTGTAATTTACCTTTTATTATACCTCTTTTTATATCAAGTGAGATAATACCGTTATATATTACCTTTTATTTTATTAAAAAAAAATTATTATGAGTGTCATTACCTGTTAATGTTCATATCGACCATGCGGCGTCACTTACCTATTTCATCGTTGAAGCACCAACTAATTTTAGATTCTTAGTCGCGCTTTCTTTTGATCTATCATAAATTTTTCCCATATTTTTTCGCTTTCAATAATTTTTGTATTTATAGTCTTTTACAGGTAATTTGAGGTCGGGTAAATTTTTAATTTTTTAATCAAAATATTTATGACACTTTTACTATTTAAGTAAATTTAATAATTGATTGTTTCGGTAAATCTTCGAATATCAACAATAAGATATATTTGTAATACCTTGGATTAAACATCGAAAATTTTGAACTTTAAATCGAATATCCAACTCATGTAATTTCAATTCCAACAATTTTTTCACTCATTTTTATTATTTTTTACGCAGGGGTACAAATGGGAAAAGTGAAAACCATAGGGGCATCAATGGGAAAAACCCTTTGCCAAGTCAAGTGCTTATTTGGCAAATAGAGTGCCAATATGGCACTTAACGTCTAAAACAGACGGCATAAACATGTTTGGCTACTGATGGGTTTAACTAATTAAGTTTAGGGGTACGGCTAGGAAAGTGCTATACGTAGGGGTATAAGCGGGAAAAGTGAAAATTACAGGGATATCAATGGGAAAAACCCAAATATTTATTTTGCAAATAAAACCATTCAGTTTTGATAAGAGAATAAAATTTAAACAAAATAACAAAATTTTCTAAATCAATGCTAACCGTATATTACCTAGGTTTATAAAATGGGACGTACTTTTTCACATACGGATTTTACTCTTCCACATACGATTTTTACCACATTGTCCTTGTCCTTTTTTTATCATTCATTCAATAGTTTTTCTCTCTCTTACCTCATCCCCTTAGACCAACAACTCCGTTCATCGCCCCACCGTCAACAACTCCGTTTACCGCCCCTACTTCACCAACAAAAAGTTAAAAAAAAAAAAAAAAAAACTAAAACAAAAAGAAAAAGCAGGGAAAAAAAAGAGAGACACTAAAAAAACAAAAACAAGAAATAAGATTAAGAAAAAGGAAAAGTGCAGAGAAACTGCAAGTTTGCGACAAGCAGCCACAACATCACGAGACGGACGCCGATAATAAACAATCACCAATCAACCTGTCCGGCAACCCAATAACCAATCAACAATAAATAGACGGACGCCGACAACTCGATGGAGGCCCACATTTACCGCTATGCATATAATTTCGGTAAATATAAACTTAATATTAATAAAGCATATTAATAATCATGGGATATTCTACATGGTACCCCTCAATTTTTCGACTTTCTACATGGTACCCCTACACTTTTTAAAACATACATGGTACCCCTAATTGTTGTCATTATCACTAAGTGTACCCCTAAACTTTATTTTCCGTCAATTAAAATCATTTTTATGCGTTAAATGATTACTTAGATGCATAACCAAACTTGACATTTATCATCTCATGACATAAGGACTCTATTAGAATTAATATTCATTCTTTGGACGTGATAATTTGGCAAAGATCAATGATTTTTCCTTCACCTTTTTTTTAGCATATATATATATATATATATATATATATATATATATATATATATATATATATATATATATATATATATATATATATAAAGGCGGGATCCGGTAAGTCCACCTAAATATTTGAGTCCATGAGTCCATTTAGAGTATCACAAGTTGTATCAAAAAATATCACTTTTGTTTTACACTACAAAGTCTACAATATCATAACCTTTTCAATACAATATCACAGGAAACAATATCACGCACTATATAAAACAATATCGCGAAATTTTTTTCATAACCTTTTTGCCTGGAAACTTTTTTTTCAAAATTTTTTGTTTCAAATTTTTCCCTCAAATTTTTTTCCGAAATGTTTTTTTTCTCGATTTTTTTTTCAGAATTTTTTTTTGTGATATTATTTTGAAGAACCGGTGATATTGTATTGAGTAACTTGTGATTAGGGATGGCAATGGGTAGGGTCTGGGTAGGGTCCGGCAAGACCCGACCCGACCCGGCTTAAAAATCCTTAGACCCATACCCGACCCATACCCGGCAGGGTCTGAAATCAATGGACCCATACCCGACCCTAACGGGTCTGGGTCTGGGTAGGGTCTACCCTAGGGTCCAACGTTTTTTAACGAATCCTTCGATAAAATGTACCAAGGTTCAAATTAAATTACAAAGTCTTAATTAAAGTATTACAAAGTCTTGGAAAAATTCTTAAATCTCTTACAAATTACAAATACCAAACACAAAGAAATTGTTTGACAATTAACAAACATAATCAAACCAACTGTAAGCTTATATTTTTAATCTCACATGTCCCTATTAAGATATTATGAGAAACATGAGGTACCAATGTACCAGCAAACCACCAATTGTAAGCAACGAAGCATATATTTTTAATCTTACAATTGTAAAGAGGTGCTCTCCATGTTGATTAAGGAACAATTTCATGATAGACGCGACATCACAGCTATTATTTTAGCTCACATGTAGTTCTAATGACATTCACTGTTATTCCCAAACATCATAAGAGAAGAGAGTATTTTAAAAAATGACCCTGAGAACGTAATTTGTCTAGTTGATTTATGATTTTAATTTTTTTTTTATTTTTTTTTTTTAAAAAAATACACGGGTCCACGGGGCGGGGCGGGTCTCAATAGTTAGACCCAGACCCGACCCTACATTTTTTTATATTGGACCCATACCCGACCCATACCCGAGCGGGTCCCAAATATTCAAACCCATACCCGACCCATTAGGGTCCGACCCTAAGGGTCTGGGTTGGGTACCCGACCCGCTGCCATCCCTACTTGTGATATTGTAATGAAAAAAATCGAAAATTTTTTCCGAGAAAAACGCCTTTTGTTAAACAATATCACGCACTATATTAAACAATATCACGAAATTTTTTCAAGAAATTTTTTTCCCGGAAATAATTTTTTCAAATATTTTTTTTTCAATTTTTTCTCTCGAATTTTTTTTCCGAAGTATTTTTTTTCTCAAATTTTTTTTTGTGATATTATTTTGAAGAACCGGTGATATTGTATTGAGTAACTTGTGATATTGTAATGAAAAAAAATCGAAAAAAACGTCTTTTGTTAAACAATATCACGCACTATATTAAACAATATCACGAAATTTTTTTCCTGGAAATATTTTTTTCAAATTTTTTTTTTCAATTTTTTCTCTCGAATTTTTTTTTTGTGATATTATTTTGAAGAACCGGTGATATTGTATTGAGTAACTTGTGATATTGTAATGAAAAACAAATTCGAGAAAAAACGCCTTTTTATTAAAAAAAAAACGTGTTTGTTTTAAAAAAAGTGCATACAGAAAAAGGAAATTTTTTAATAAAGAAAATGTCATTTTAAAAGAAGAGGCAAAAAAAGGAAAAAAAAGTAATATTGAAAAAGAAAAAATAAAAAATGGAAAAAAATTTGATATTGAAAAAACGTGATACTTTTTTATATAACTTATGATATCATTGTTAGACTCATGGACTCAAATATTTAGGGTGGACTCATGTGATCCCAACGAGTCCACCTAAATATTTGAGTCCATGAGTCCATTTAGAGTATCACAAGTTGTGTTAAAAAATATCACTTTTTTTTTACACTACAAAGTCTACAATATCACAATCTTTTTAATACAATATCACATAAAACAATATCACGCACTATATAAAACAATATCACGAAATTTTTTCCAAAACTTTTTTTCACGAAATTTTTCTTTTTCGAAAATTTTTTTTTCTCAATTTTTTTTCTCGATTTTTTTTTCAATTTTTTTTTTGGTGATATTATTTTGAAGAACATGTGATATTGTATTGAGTAACTTGTGATATCGTAGTGAAAAAAAATCAAAAAAAAATTTCGAGAAAAAATGCCTTTTGTTAAACAATATCACGCACTATATTAAACAATATCACGAAATTTTTTTCTCGGAAATTTTTTTTTTCAATTTTTTTTCCTCGAATTTTTTTCCGAAATATTTTTTTTTCGATTTTTTTTTGTGATATTATTTTGAAGAACCGGTGATATTGTATTGAGTAACTTGTGATATTGTAATGAAAAAAAATTCGAGAAAAAACGCCTTTTTATAAAAAAAAAAAACGTGTTTGTTTTAAAAAAAGTGCATATTGAAAAAGAGAATTTTTTTAATAAAGAAAATGTCATTTTAAAATAAAAGGCAAAAAAAGGAAAAAAAAAAAGTAATATTGAAAAAGAAAAAACAAAAAAAAGAAAAAAATTTGATATTGGAAAAACGTGATACTTTTTTATATAACTTGTGATATCATTATTAGACTCATGGACTCAAATATTTAGGGTGGGCTCATGTGATCCCAACTCTATATATATACAATATATATATATATATATATATATATATATATATATATATATATATATATATATATATATATATATATATATAGGGTCGGGATCCGGTGAGAACCACCCTTATAATGAGAACCATGAGAACCCTCACTAAATCTCCACCATATCTCGCTCCGAATGTTTCGTTGGATCATTTACCATTAGTTTAACTTATTCAAATACACACTTTAGTATCAATAAACAAAAAAATTTGATTTAATTAACAAAATATATACTTAGTGTACCAAAATACAATTAGGCATACTAAAACGGCTATAAATGCACGAAAACAACCACTACGTGCATGGAATTTTTTACATGCATGAAAATGATTACTAGATGCATGAAATAATAGGCTCTACGTGCATTAAAACGAGTTTCAGGTGCATGAAAAATGATAGATACGTCAAAATCGGTAGTAGGTGGATGAAAATTAATAAAACGTATCTCGCCTCGATTTCCGTCACTAGTATATATTTTCTAGACCAAGAAATATGTTCTCTAGCCATAAAATTCCATGCCGAATCCAAATATGTCATTAATTTTTTTAAAAAAGTCCGTATGGTAGAGTTCTCACGGTTCTCATTATATTGTTGGTTCTCATAGGATCCCGATTCTATATATATATATATATATATGCTCTATATAGAGATTGCATCATGTGAGGTCTATGATCTTAAATGAGGATTGAGGTTTACTATAAGAACCATTAGATCAACAAGAAAACCATGAGATGATGCCACGTGGATAATACAATTCAGCAAAACCGCAAAAATTACTACAGTGGGAGTCGATCCCGCGACCAAGAGCAACAAAGACTAACACTTTACCAACTCTGCCCCAACATCCTTATCTATTTATGTAATATTGTATCATATTTAACACGTGATTGTTGAAGTGAGTTTGGAGACGGAGCCATACGCAGAATTGCTCAAATTGCTCAAATTGCGAATTGCGAATTGGGATTGAACCCGAAACCTTCGGAATTATTTTTTCTCGGAATTATATTTTCGAAATTTTTTTTCGAAATTTTTTTCATCAGAATTTCTTTTTAAAAAAAATTCTCAAAACTTTTTCCGAATTTTTTCTCGAAATTTTTTTTTCGATTTTTTTTGTCCAAATTTTTTTTTTTCTCGACAAGATTGGAGAAAAAAAAAATGCGTAGATACACATCTCTTAATTCGTAGATACACATGTCTAAATGCGTAGATACACACCTTTAAATACGTAGATACACACCTTTAAATACGTAGATACACATGGCTAAATGCGTAGATACACATCTCTTAATGCGTAGATACACATATCTAAATGCGTAGATACACATCTCTAAATGCGTAGATACACATGTTTGAATGCGTAGATACACACCTCTATATGAGTAGATACACACCTCTATATGAGTAGATACACATCTCTAAATGCGTAGATACACATGGCTAAATGCGTAGATACACATCTTTAAATGCGTAGATACACATGTCTAAATGCGTAGATACACACCTTTAATGCTTATATACACATGGCTAAATGCGTAGATACACACGTCTAGTAGATACACACCTTTAAATACGTAGATACACATGGCTAAATGCGTAGATACACATATCTAACTGCGTAGATACACATCTCTAAATGCGTAGAAACACACCTTTAAATGCGTAGATACACATCTCTTAATGCTTAGATACACATGTCTAAATGCGTAGATACACACCTTTAAATACGTAGATACACAAGGCTAAATGCGTAGATACACATGTTTGAATGCGTAGATACACACACCTCTAAATACGTAGATGTACATCTCTAAATGCGTAGATACACAACTTTCAATGTGTAGGTACACATCTCGAAGTTTTTTTATCGGTAAAAAAAAATGAAAAAGAAAATTTTCGAAAAAACCAATTTTTTATTTCTCGAAATATTTTTTATTACAATAGCACAAGTTACTCAATACAATATCACGGGTTTTTCAAAACTATATTCGAAAAAAATGAAAAAAAAAATTTGTATAAAAAAAATGAAAAAAAAAAAGTTCGAAAAAAAAAATCAAGAATAAAGGTAACCAAAGAAGAAGACGCAAGAACAAATAAGAAATTGACAACTTGAATAAAAATGTCTTCGAAAATGATTTCGTCTTAAATATTATACAATATCGTATTAATCAACAAAAACTTTGTGGCTATTGGTTGAGGTGATGGTCTTTGTATCCCGAGGTCGGGTGTTCGAACCCAGTACTAGCAGGTTTTTATTTTTCCTAATTAGAAAGTTTTCACGTGTTAAATATTATACAATATTACATTTATCAACAAAGGACTCAGTGGTCCGTTGGTTAAGTTGTTCGCCTCTAATATCCGTGGTCGTGGGTTCGATTTCTAATGGTGGCAGAGTTTTGATTTTTGCTTAAATCAAGTTCAATCCTCATTTAACGAGTAGACCTCACAGGATCCTCGTTATATATATATATATATATATATATATATATATATATATATATATATATATATATATATAGGGTTGGGATCCGGTGAGAACCACCTTACAATGAAAACCGGTGAGAACTCTTCTTTACGGAGTCTTTTTTAAAAAATTAATGACATAATTGGATTCGGCATGGAATTTTATGGCCAGAGAACATATTTCTTGGTCTAGAAAATAAATACTAGTGGCGGAAAAATGATAGATACGAAAAAATAGATAGTAGGTGCATGCAAATAAATAATATGTATCTCACCTTAATTTCCGTCACTAATATTTATTTTCTAGACCAAAAAATATGTTCTCTAGCTATAAAATGTCATGCCGAATCTAATTATGTTATTAATATTTTTTAAAAAAGTCCGTAAGGTAGAGTTCTCACAAGGTTCTCATTGTAAGGTGGTTCTCACCGGATCCCAAGTCTATATATATATATATATATATATATATATATATATATATATATATATATATATATATATATATATATATATAGATTTGGGATCCTGTATTGAAATTTGACGGTGAGATGAACAATGATTATCCATATTCTAATTTTATAAACCGTGCGTCCTACCCAAATCATCAAAACCCCCTTTTTCCCCTAAATTTCTTTTCTCAAATTTGGTTCTCTCTCTCTTCGACTATGGCATTTTAGCTCCTTCTTTACTTTTGTTCGTCACAAACATTCCGATCAAGCTCCTCGATGATCAAAATCTTCCACGTTTCTTTCAGCAATAGATCATGGTAATTCGACGAGGTAAATTTTTGATATTGATGATTAATTTTAGCGAAACTAGGGTTTGTCTTTTTCTCTTTGTAATTTTTTTATTTGTCGATTAAATTAGTTGAATTTAAGCCTTTATTAATGTACTAATATCGGAATGATGAATTATGTTCGTGAAATTAGGATTTTTGTGAATCAGATTGGGGAAACTGTGAAACTAGGGTTGGGGGGAGTTGAGAATTTACGTAACTTGGTTGAAATCATGAAATTAGGGACTGAACTTCCAAAATTTTCGCTAGTTAATTTAATTTATTGTTCTTATATGGCAGATTCTTAGATTCGTAGTCTTATTGTTCAACCTCTGTGAAATTATTGATACTTTTCTATCTAACTCCGACCTGCTTGATTAAAAAATTCAAGTTAGCACCTAGCTTCATCACTGTGAATTTTTTAGTGCTGCATCTTATCCATTAATTGACTTATGTGATTATGGCTACGTTGTAATCATGATATGTGGATTCTCTCTTATGAAAATAGTTATCGTATTCGTATTTCTACAATTTATCTCGCTTTCGTAATATCAATTTATATCCATCTTTAAGAAGATGCACCTATTTTATATTATGAAAGAGTATCAGTTCGATAACTCGGAGTTTATTGATCATCAAACTTAAATGTGGAAAATATATGGAATATTAGATTTTTTTGGTTGCGACTCTACCCCTGCTTCATTTTCGTTTTATTACAACTGCCACAAGTTATATACTAGCTATGTTCTTACGTTTCTTGGTATGTATATCAAATGCTCCGTATTTAATTCCTGGAATCATATTCAATGTTAGTTAGCTAATTTTTGAAACTATAACATATCAATGACATCTTCATTTAAAACCATCCTTTGATTGATTCTTGCTTATTAGGACGAAGATCAAAGATATTGCACAATTCTAATAAAAGCAAAGCTCTAAAATAATGCCAGAAATATTACTCAAAGACGCAACAAACCATCCTTCTAATAAACTGTACATGCATGACATAGCCTTGCAGGTGCATCAAAAACCAATCTATGTGCATTAAACAGCCCCGTACATGCATGAAATAAATTGTTTTATTATTACTGGTCATTTTGGTTTACAGTAGTCTTCTGTATGAAATATATTATGTAAGTTATTTATAATTGTGACGCCAAAAACAATTATGAAGTATGTAATTTAAGATACTTGTCATGATTAGGAGTCCAACAGAATTATGTATGCATGACATAGCATTGCAGGTGCATCAAAAAGTATTCTATGTCCATTAAACAACCCCGTACATGCATGAATTAATCCGCCTTCTTGATGCTCATTACTGTCAGCTTGGGGTTGCATAATGCATGAAGTTCCATAGTAGTTGGCCTGGATAAAAAAGTAGAAAGCTTATATTGTGAACCATTTTGATAAAAGGCTGATTTAGATTAGTTTTCTTATATTGTGAATTCTAGGGCCTTAATTGTAAAACTAGAAGATTATATTGTGAAATTCTGTATGTGCATTTAATAACCATGTATATGCAACAGTGTTCTACATTAAATCGACTAGCCTTATTAATGCATCAAAAATCTAGACATGTGTATTAAAAAACCTTGTACAAGCATGAAGTAAGCTACCTTTGTAATGCTAATCATATGCTAATCCAAAGATGAAGAAAACTCCTCCCCTGTGAAATCAACACCGCCTGTTGGCTATTGTATACTTGTATACAACTTATTTATAACAAATTTACCATTTGAAGCAAGAGCCAAAGACCTTAAAGAATTTTTCCAATCAGGTGACAGTTGAAGTCATATTTCAAGACAAAGAAGATAATGCTTAGGAACTAACGTATTTTTTTTCTTTGGTTTCGCATTTTTCGCTAATTTAGTCTTTAGCTAATTTGACGTTCATTCTCTTGTGATTAATTAGCTAATTACTAGTAGTCTGTATTGAAATTAACATTTAACAAATAATACAATAGGTAAACTTCCAACATTAGTTGAGATGAATTGAGTTTCTTCCATGGATTTTTGGATGTGCTATTTTATAGTGTAGTTTTTTAAGACATTCTATTTTTTATGATATAAGATTTTATGTGCATGAAATAAGGTTTTATGTTCATGAAATAAGGTTCTATGTGCATGAAATAAGTATTAATAAATGAGCATGAAATAAAATTATATGTGCATGAAATAAGTTTCTGTGTGCATGAATTAAGGTTCTACGTACATGAAATAAGGTTCTGTGTGCATGAGATAGGTGTTTTTTTTTTTTTTTTTTTTTTTTTTTTTTTTTTTTTTTTTGACAGCAGTACAGACCTTAATTAGAAAGAGCCAGCTTAGCCAGGTCATGAGCAACCCGATTAAGACTCCTAGGAATAAAACTAAAACTAAGACAATGGAAAAAAGAAGTTAAAGATTCAATGTCATGAAGTAAACCCTTAATGGAGTGGAAGGGTTTAACATGACCGAACACCTGTATCAAACATTGAAGACAGTCAGAGGACACATTGAGATGTCTAATCCCTGAAGCAATTGCCCAAAGAACAATACGCCTAATAGCCCAAGTTTCCGCTTGAATAGCTGATTCAGCCGAAAAACATTCGTGAAAGTGACCCACAGTTGAACCACCTGGATCATAAACCACCCAACCCACTGACGCATCCCTATTCTGAAGCCAACCTGCATCAACTTCAACTCTGTAAGAAAAACACCCATCATTATGACCAATCAAGAAACAAGGAACACAACTCTTAAGATCATCAAGAATCTTGAAGGAATCATCTCTTGCAGCAGCCACTTCCAACGATATACTGAGAGCCTCTTTTCTTTTAACCTCCGCCTCAAGAGTAGTATTCACAGAATCCCAAAACAGAATAAAGAAGGTCTTCACAGAAAAATTTGATTTGTTGAAGACCAAGTCGTTTCTTCCACACCAAATACTCCATAAGGTAGCAATGAAGAGAATAATCCTTTCCTCAGCTTGTTCCATACCAAGAAAATAAGAAATCCAATTTGAAATCCAATGTGATATGGATATAAAATTGGTCCCTTCAACCCGAATACCCAAAGGCGATGTAGCCCAAATACGTGAAGAAACATAACAATCTCTAAAAACATGCTCAACAGTCTCGATGGAATCCTGATTAACACAAAAAGGACAAGAGATATCCAAATCAAAACCTCTTCTAGCAAATTCATACCCAACCGGGAGGGCACCTGTAAACAGCCGCCATAAAAAAATTTCCATTTATTTGGTCCCGGAAGTCGCCACAGTCTTGTCTTACAAAAGAGTTTAGATTTCATATCCAAACGAGAAATATCCTTATTATTAGCACAGCACTGAAAAAGTTCTGAAAAGCATAAGCCATAACCCGATTTGACTGAGTATATCCCATCAACCTTATGCTTCCAGAAAATGAAATCATCCTTCATCGACTCACAAAAGGGCATGGCACAGATCTTAGAAGCCCAATCATCATCAAAGACATTTGAGAGCAAATCATCATTCCACCTCGAGCTATTAAGAGTAAGATCAGAAATAGTAAGATTATCAATCATGGCTGGAGTAGGAAAACCATCACATGTACTATGACACGACTTTTCTCCATTAACCCATGCCACACTCCAAATGTTAAGCTTAGACCCATACCACACCTTCCAACCCAAACCCGGAATGACTAATTCCAATCCCCATTTAATGCTTCGCCATCCCCAAGAACCCTGATTACCAAGTTTAAGAGAATCAAGAAGTGGTGGCTTATCCTTGTGAAAAAATTTATGATAAAACACCTTACTAAGAAGAGAATTCCTATCACAAATAACTTTCCACGCTAATTTCCCCAGAAGCGCCTTATTCATACAGGAAATATTCTTAATGCCAAGGCCTCCCGATGATTTAGGCAAATTAGTAAACAATCTACTTGTCCAGTGAATAGTCTTCTTAGATTTCAAACCAGCCCACCAGAAATGTGACAACAAAGCATCAACCTTTTTGCCACACTTATCGGAATCTTAAAGACCGATAGAACATAATTATATAAGGTGGACAGAACAGAAGAAATCAAAGTAAGCCGACCAGCAGAAGACAAGAAAAGACCATTCCAAGAAGCCAGACGCTTCTTAACCTTCTCCACCACTTCGTTAAAAATCTCCATTTTCGAACCCAGAAAATCAGTGTCAATCCCCAAATACTTTCCAATACCTTTATTAGCAATGATTCCAACGGTTCTCAAACCAACCTGAATATTTCGCAGAGTAGTATTAGGACTAAAGAGAATACCCGATTTCTGTTTATTCATAGATTGTCCCGAAAGTAAACAGAAACGGTCAATAACATTCATAAGATTCTTAAAAGCATTCCCTTTATCCTTGAGAAAAAAGATCGAATCATCCGCAAAAAACAAGTGAGAAATAAGGGGACACCCACGAGCCAAGGAAATACCCGAAAGAAGACCCTCTTCGCACGCAACCTTTATATTTTGAGAAAGAACATCCATGCAAAGAATGAAAAGGAAAGGAGAAAGTGGATCACCCTGCCGAATCCCTTGTTGCGGATTGAAACCTTTAAGCGGCACTCCGTTAAAAAGAATCTCATAGGAAACAGTCGTTACGCACCTCATAATTAAAGCCACTAAGTTTTCCGGGAATCCAAAAGCATACAAAGCCTTCCTCAGAAAAGGCCATCTAATTCTATCATAGGCCTTACTCATATCTGCTTTAAAAGCAAATTTTCCATACTTTCCTTTCTTATGACTATTAATGTTATGAAATAACTCATGTGCCAAAATGATATTATCCGTTATCTGCCTCCCTTTCACAAAAGCATTCTGAGAGTCACTAACCAAATATCCCAAGACCCTAGAAATCCTATTTGAGATGCATTTCGTGACGATTTTCATAGTGACATTACAAAGACTTATAGGTCGAAAGTGTTCAACCTTCTCCGGAGAATCCATTTTCGGAATAAGGGTAATAAAGGTGCGATTAAACTCCTTTGGGCTAACTCCTCCATTAAGAATATCTAACACAGCATTTGATACATCATCCTTGACCACATGCCAAAATTTGTGAAAGACGATAGCCGGAAAGCCATCCGGACCAGGTGACTTAAGAGCACTCATCTGAAAAACCGCACTCCTAACCTCCTTAACAGTGAAAGATTTGTTCAAGAAATCAAAATCATCATGACTAACCTTCCGCTTAATATTAGCTAAAAATAACTTAGCCGTTGGCTCAATTTCAGACGAATACTCATCAATGGTACCCATAGATGTACCAATAACATTCGAAACATGGGAGTTAGGACAAAAGTTGGAGACAAAAAACTCACGGAATCTATCAGCAACCATATTGGTGTCATAAATCCATGATCCAGAATCATCCTTAATGCCGAGAATAAAGTTACGACCAGCTCTTCCTTTAACCCAATTAAAAAAGAACTTTGTACATGTATCACCTTCAATAGCCCAACTAATTTTTGCTCTTTGCTTCCAATAAAGACTAGCAGCTTTCGCAAATTCCGTAACCTTCTTATTAGCAGAATCAAAATCGTCAAACGTCCCATTTTTCAATCCAGAATCCAATGCTTCCTCTAATGTATTGTCAAAATCATGTCATTTAACATTCCATTCCTTCCTCTTATCAAGCACCCATTTTTTAATAACTCCTCTAGTACTTGATAACTTCCTTGTGAGCTTAAAACAAGAATTTCCATTAACATATTTACTCCAAGAGTTATTAATAAGAGTACGACATTCATGATCATCCAAACACCATGCATCGATCTTATAAGGTTTAGAAACCTTATTCAAAACAAGTCTCATATCCAAAATAATTGGTGCATGGTCAGAAATTTGCACTGGGAAGTGAAGGATGCCCGTATCCGGGAATAAAGAGAACCAATTACTCGAACCATAACCCCTATCCAATCTTTCAAAAACTCTTTTATACCCTTTTCTATTGTTACTCCACGTGAATCGTGGACCTTTGAACGGAAGATCAATAAGATTATGTTGCACCCGCTATTTATAGAAATTTAAAGATCCCGGAATCGTTCCTTTCCTTGTACTATATTTATCGCTTTGATATTCGATTTGGTTAAAGTCACCAAAGATAATAAAAGGATAAGCAAAGCCATCAATCCATGCTCCCAAGTCCTTGAAAACATCATCACGATATAAGATATCCGGCTCCGCATAGAAACACACTAAGTACCACGGCAAATTCATATTCATATTATTTAAAAAGATCAGGAAGTTCTTACAAGAGTAGACCAAGTCCAACCGAAAATCAGACTTCCAACCACACCACAACCCACCCGAAGTGCCAATAGCATCATATCCAGCCGACATATTAAACCCCAGACCCCTAAAGATACTTGAAACATAGGAAACATTACACTTAGTTTCCGACAAAAAGATACAAGATAGATTATATTCACAAACCAACGCTCTAATTCTTGGAATTATAGGGGAGAGCGTATCATTGATACCCCTACAATTCCATCCCAATGTCCTCATGGCATTAGAGGAGGTTGCTTTTGGCCAACCTACGCAACACCATCAAAACCACCACCTTTAACCGAAGACTCACTTGAGCTACTGCACTCCATATCCGCCACATTCATACAGAAACCTTGTGCAGAAATCTTCACCTCATTTTCAGCAAAAGAAAACGAACCATACTTCATTTTTTTGGCAATATGCGTTAGATATGGCTTGGCATATGGCTTGGCATATCCAATCTGCAACATAGCAACAGCAGGAACCTTGACAGCCATTGTATCAGAGAGGCATTTCCTCTTCTTAATAGGTAGATCAGCATCAAGCAAAATGGACCCAGATGTTCCCTTCAACTCCCTTTGCTTCTTATCCACAGCAACCTGCAATTCCCCTGGAGCCGAAGCTGCCTTCTCATGTTGTAAATCTGTTAGATACCTGTTCTCATAATTAAGAGCATTCCCCACTCCCCACCCAGTAGCCAACTCAGCAGTGGCTTCGTAAAGACTTGGATTAACAGACTCTTCCCCTTCCCTACTCACCATGACCCCTTTAACTGAAAGCATAGTACTACACTCTCCCACTTCAATCACAGGAGCCTTACTTTTCCCAAATTGCATGGACAATTCAGTATCAACCTCCTCTGTAATCTCCTTCTTCGAATCACCCTCAACTGAAGTCTCATCACTAGATCCCCTCTCCCTTAGCATAGAGGCATCACTATCAGATGGCTCCTCAGGTGTTGAATAATTTGATGAAGAGCTACCATCAATCTTAATGATAAAGTCATTATTGGAATTGACATTATGATTATCCACATCCATATCTCTACCAACATTACCAGCCATACCAAGATTAGGATTCACAGTAGGATTAGCATAATAACCATAGTAGTAAACTACTGGCAAACCAGATGAAGGAGGTTCAAAAATTTGATTATAACCTCTATTCTCGTCATCTAACCTTGCCCAGTTGAAATTACTTTCCACACGATTAAGAATTGTTTCCTGCACATACTGGTCCTTGTCCACTGCTTCAGAACTCACAATCCCATCATAGTTCACAAACAAAGCATATGGATCATTCGAAGCTTGATAAGTGTTAAATGTGCAAGAAGTAAGGTTATATGTGCATGAAATAAGGTCTTATGCGCAATAAAAAGTTCCTCGGTTGCATTAGTTGGTTATATTTTTTTTGTTAAAATGTAAAATTTTTATATATCAAAATCGATTTATAAAATATCAATTGTGGGCAAAACACAAGGCTAACAACATTTGTATGTAGATGAAATAAGGGAAATGATTGTGGAGGAGATTTAATGTATTTATCGGTCGTTTTATGTAACTACAAGGCATTTTAGTGTATCTCTTACAGTCTTACATATCTTACTAAAATGTATATCAGTTATTTAGGCTTCCATAATATGATACGCCCGCTATTTCATACTCGTATTTGTTTGGCATATTTTTAAAGGCTATTAGCTCAATGGTAGAGCAATGTGCAAATTGTGCACAAAGGTATGGGTTCGAGTCTCATATAGCTTATTAGATTGCAAATCCAATTATAGGAACGTGTCATATGATGCAAGCAATATGATACTATTATTTAGGAGAATATAGTCATATTCGGGAAATGGCGCGCATACCTTGGTGCTTGGTCAACCTCAAGAGAGCAGCAACAATGGCAATGAGCCCGTGAAATGGCTTCGCAATTATCATAAGTTCAATACAAGCATTTCAAAGCCTCGCATATATACCAAAACTATTACCAATTTAGCATACAAGTCATACTTGAATTAAATGAGATTATCAATTACACTATTTTCATTCTTAAGAGTAAAATAAAGATTTGGTATTTCATGGCCAATATGGGAGTCGAACCCACATCTTATGCATTGCACAATGCTCTCCCATTTGACCTAATTGGCTTTCAAAGTAAAACGTAGAAGAAAGAAGAACACAGGTATTTTGCTTACGACATCAAGAAAGTGACAACAAAATATTTTGGATTCTTCTTTTTACATATGAAGCAGGCAGGAGATCCAAGTTATTGCTTTTCGACTCCAAATAATAATGATGGTATATTCCTGCAGTAAATAAATTGTTGCAAATGGACAACAGTTTCAACATTTACTATTACGAAACAACTAAAGTATAGGGAGTTTATGACTCAACAAAATTGTTACATTATCGCTATGATGTAACTCCAATTAATAATTATGAATCAAACTGAAACAATCATCTTGTGATAGTTTTTAAGTTTCTAACCAAAACTAGTGTAGCGAAATACTCCGTAAACAAGTAAATGGCCGAAAATTCTATGGAATTGATAAAGCTGAGTGATAAAATTCGGCATAGGAGGAGACATGTCACATATCCAATCTGAACAAGTGTGAGGCTATAATCACATCAACCAACAAAATTATATTCGAGTAATCAAGATAAGTATGACACCCATCATGGAAGCTAACACCTATTATGGAACTGAACTTTCAAAGTAAGACTTCTATGTCACAACACTAGAGTTCAATCAAAACCAATTGATGTACCGGTACACTGGATTTAGGTGTTCCTAGAGCACGAAAATATGTTAACTAAAACCCACATATAGTTCATGAAAGTCAAGATCCCCAATCCTTGAAATTTGTATCTATGTTCAGAAAGACAATGAACTACTCGTAATACACAACACTTAAACAAAGGACCAAAAAGCAAGGTCTCACCTTAATGACCGAGGTGTCGCGTACAAGTGAAAGGTTAAATCAATCTGCAATAATACAACAAGCATTCACTCAAATGTTGAATAATTTTCACCAATCTCCAACTAAATCACAATTCACAACTCAAGCAGAAATTTTGAAAAATTCAATTCACATACATTCCCATAATCTACAAAATCCAACCCCATCAATTCATAACAAGAAAAGAAACACTAGTAAGCTAATTCTCTATTTAAATGACTTGCAGCTAAATGTAAATTATACTCCCTCCGTCCCATTCATTAGTTTACCATTGATCAAAACACCTCACAAAAAGAATAACATCTGAAAATTAGGCCTTATTCCACTAGTCTTTGTAATTATTAGTCCACAATCTGTCTTATTATGATTCTGAGCTAAATTTTTAGCAAGTTCTGCATATCAATTTAAGTCTAAAACATAATTAGTTTAAGAAAGTTGGCATAAGCTCTTGATTTCAATATGTGAAAAGTTGACAAATTAATATTCGAACCAATTGAGTTAATTTATGAATTTACCCCAACCCTAATTTCAATTCATAACCCCAATTATATGTATACAAACTCGAATCAACAATTCGTGTCAACCTTAATTTGTTGACAAATTAACAAATTTAAACACATAAAGTCGAAATTAAGGAAAATTAATAGAGAAATTAAAGAAACCTCATCGAATTCGGATGTACGGTGAAGTATTGTTCAATTATTGCATCTCAAGTGAAGAAGGAAGTCGCATAATATTGAAGTTACCTTTGTGAATGACAGTAATGGAGGATTATTAAGGTATGTAGCTGATGATATGAAGACGGAGAAACGTGATGGTCAGCGACGGTCCCGGCGGAAGAGCTGAAAAACCGCGGTGATCGAATTGAACAAGGAAGGAGAGAGAAGAGAGGGAGGTGAGTGGTTTGTAATAATGGAGATCAGTGTATCAAATTTTCTAGCAGTCGGACAAATATCAGTCATTGGGATTATGTGTGGTCCAACGGTTAATATAACTAGTTTAGAGGTTCTCATGGTTCTCATTATACCAGTTCACCCGATCCCGACCCTATATATATATATATATATATATATATATATATAGATTTAGGATCGGGTGAGAACGATTATTGTGGGGAATAAAGCATGTATTCACCCTAAACTTGCAGGATTATAAAGAAAAATACAGTTGTGTTTATAGTCATAAGATTAAAAAGGATAAGAAAAAGAATTCAACCTTTGGTCCTTTGTGCTTATGGCCTAAGAACAGGAATTAAAGTAAATTCCCTCCTATAACTTGCACCCAAGACTTAGTTTGAGACGTGGCCGCGTGTGCTAGAAATCCTCTCCAATTGCCTTGCAATATAGGGAGAGCCCTTGAGGTTTTAGATGTGAGATCTGAGGTTTTGGGAGAAGAATGCTCTCAAACCCTAATTTTACCCTGAGATTATTTTACAGTGCAACAAGAGTAGTTGATATAAGGAGAAGGACTCTCCTTATATACTACATATGGCCGAATTGGAGATAGGGTAGGAGTGGGCTTTCCACTCTTACCTTATTCTAATTCGTGATTCGACCCAATTGCTTAAATATAATTCGCGGGTTTATAATTATAAATCGTAACATGTTATCAGATATTAATACAGGCGATATATTAATAATGGTCTGACAAAATACGATATTGTATAATTGCCCAAATTAATATAACTGTTTATATTAATACGCGAATACAATATTTAATTAAATATAACCGTTTATATTTAATTTACGAATTAATCATGTAATCCGTATTAGCTAAAATTATTTAATCCGTATTAAATAATAATCTCAACATCTTATTGACTAATTTAATAGTCAATACCTCTGACTAACCGTTTAGTCATATCCGGCAAAATGTGACTGTATTTTCATACCTTCACATCTCTCAAACGTGTCCTATAGGTGTGACGTATAGGGACCAGTTGACCACCGCCATCCGTATGACAATAACGTCAAACTTATCTAGCAAGCCAACCGTTATTGATAAACGTGGATCAACTGGTAATAATACAGAAGTATGCCCTTGTGATCCTTAAAGAGATTTAATAAGTCATTGTACTTAATTGTCAAGGACACCAGCCCCAACAATCTCCCACTTGTCCGTACAAGGGTATGTGCAATGACGTTATCACACTACATGTGGAGGACACAATCTCCAACAAACTCCCACTTGTCCGTACAAGTGTAGGTGCGATAACCGAATCTCATATCCTTTTAAAATTTCTCCCACTCAATGTAAGACAATTTGCAAATCCGCATTCGCAAAGGTCGTATCTCACAAGCGATCTGTATCAAGAGTGGTTTCCCCGACTAGAGAGTAACTTAACTGATAAAACGAATCTGTATTCGAGCATGGCCATGCATTTCAGTTACTACTCCTCGAGTGGCCCTGAGAAATGATAAAATCCTGATAAGGGTTTGGATATTTCCCTCAACTCGAATCCTGCCGACATCGCCCAGCATGAAATAACCCAGAAAAAATCCTCTTGGCCCCTGTTACGGTGACCGTGGGAAAGAAACCAAAGTTACCCAAAATCTGTCTTAATCTCAAGAAACAGTTGAAAGTCAAAAGACTCGACTCTAAGGAACACTATGGAGGTCCTATCCACGACCAGGCACCCAATGTTATAAAACATTTAGGACTCCATAACGTTGTCACGGGGTGTCCTACGAGATATCCGTATAACTCGCCTTTGTGATTGGTCAGTCATCCACGTGACTTATGGCTCGTTGAACCCACCATCAACCAACGTCACAAAATGATTACCTGAGTTATCAGCTCAAGTGGGTAATCAAGGACCAAAACGATGTAATGTTAATCAGTTCACTTTGTGGTGTTCAAAATTGGCGTACAATTCCACATGAGAAACAAAACATTTTATATCATAACAATAAGGTTGAATAGAGTACACGAGAAAATGAATTATTACATGAATTCATAAAAGAGTACTACAACTTAGGAACACATCTAATTCCCATGGAATGAATGTGTCCTTCATGCTTATCACGTGGTAATGCTTTAGTGAGAGGATCAGCTATGTTGTCATCCGTAGCGATCTTATCGATGAATATCTTCTTTTACGCGGACTCAGTCGTAGAATCTGCTGTAACATTTTGTTTAGAACTTTTCCAGCTGACAGCAGCGCCATTAAGAGTAAAAACGAATCCAGACTGAGATTTCGAGTCATCTCGATCCGTTTGGAAGCTAGCATCTGCGTAACCCGTGGCGCAGAGCGTCGAGTCGCCTCCGTAAGTCAATCCCCAATCTTTAGTCCTCCGTAGGTACTTAAGAATGTTTTTCACGACCATCCAGTGTTGTTCACCTGGATGAGCTTGGAATCGACTTGTCATACTCAATGCATATGCAACGTCAGGACGTGTGCATATCATGGCATACATGATCGATCCTATTGCCGAAGCATAAGGAATCCGACTCATGCGCTCTTTCTCTTCCAGTGACTTAGCTTCTTGAGTCTTGCTCAAGTGAAGCCCAGGAGTCATAGGAAGGAACCCTTTCTTGGAGTTCGTCATGCTGAATCTCTCCAGAATCTTCTCTATATAAGATTCCTGACTGAGAGACAACATCCGTCGTGATCTATCCCTGTAGATACGGATGCCCAAAATTCTTTGTGCCTCTCCCAGATCTTTCATCCGGAAATGGTTTTTCAACCATGCTTTAACCGAAGATAAGAGAGGTATGTCATTCCCAATCAAGAGTATGTCATCGACATACAGTACTAGGAATACAATCTTACTCCCACTCGACTTGATATAGAGACATGGTTCCTCGACTGATCGAATGAACCCATTCTCTTTTATCACTTGGTCGAAGCGATGATTCCAACTCCGCGATGCTTGCTTAAGTCCATAGATGGAACGCTTAAGCTTGCAAACTTTCTTAGGATGTGCTGGATCGATAAAACCCTCGGGTTGTACCATGTACAACTCTTCCTCCAAATAACCGTTTAAGAAGGCGGTTTTAACCTCCATTTGCCATATTTCATAGTCATGAAATGCGGCGATCGCTAAGATAATCCGAATGGAACGTAGCATGACTACGGGTGCAAAGATCTCATCATAGTGCAAGCCTGGCACTTGAGTGAAACCTTTAGCAACTAGTCTAGCCTTGTGGATATCTTGTTGTCCTTCCACGGCATGCTTTATCTTGTAAAGTCATTTGCATTGAAGGGGACGTACCTTTGCAGGTAGGTCCACAAGATCCCACACGTTGTTCTCATACATGGAGTCCATCTCGGATTGCATGGCTTCTAGCCATAGCTTTGAGTCAGAACTGGTCATGGCACCTTTATAGGTTGTGGGTTCATTACCCTCTAAGAGTAAGACGTCATCTGTATCGTGTTCCTCGACCATACCAATGTATCTGTCCGGTGGAATAGAGACTCTTCCTGACCTCCTAGGTTCCTCAGGGATATCTACCGCAGCCTCGGTTGAAGGTACTGTTTCCTCCAATGGTTGCTCGGTAGTTGGTTCTTGAACCTCCGATAACTCGAAGGTTCTATTACTCGACTTGTTCTCGAGAAATTCTTTCTCTAAGAACGTCGCACTAGCCGCAACAAAAACACGTTGTTCGGTAGGCGAGTAGAAGTAATGACCAAACGTTCCCTTTGGATAGCCTATAAAGTATGTCTTGACCGATCGCGGGCCGAGCTTATCCTCGTGTCTCCACTTGACATAAGCCTCGCAGCCCCAAACCCGAATAAAGGACAAGTTAGGGACCGTTCCCTTCCATAACTCGAATGGAGTCTTGTCAACAGCTTTAGACGGACTTCGGTTAAGTATTAGAGCGGCCGACAAAAGAGCATAGCCCCACAATGAATCAGGCACAACGGTGTGACTCATCATGGATCGAACCATATCAAGTAAAGTTCGATTTCTCCGTTCGGACACACCATTTAATTGTGGTGTTCCAGGTGGAGTCAACTGTAGCACGATCCCACAGTCTTTAAGGTGTTGATCAAACTCGTGTGAAAGATACTCACCACCACGATCTGAACGTAGTGCTTTAATCTTTCTACCCAGCTGGTTCTGTACCCGATTCTGGTATTCTTTGAACTTGTCAAAGGATTCACTTTTATGTTTCATTAAGTAGACATAGCCATATCTACTCAAATCATCCGTGAAAGTGATGAAATACCTATAGCCTTCTCGTGCGTTGATCGACATAGGGCCACATACGTCCGTATGTATGAGTCCTAATAGGTCGGCAGCGCGCATTCCAACACCTTTGAAGGAAATACGAGTCATTTTGCCGATGAGACATGATTCACACGTGCCATATGATTCGAAATCAAAGGGCGAAATGGCTCCATTCTGTATGAGCTGTTTTACGCGTTTCTCATTTATGTGTCCCATACGACAATGCCATAGGTAAGTTTGATCTTTGTCACCTACCTTTAATCTTTTATTATTCACATGTAATATCTCGGTAGTTTGATCTAAAACATAAATTCCATTCATGGAAACTGCCTTGCCATAAATCATATTGTGTAAGGAGAAAATACAGCTATTATTCTCTATTACAAATGAAAAGCCGAGTTTGTCAAGTGCAGAAACTGAAATAATGTTTTTGGACAAACTAGGAACATAATAACAGTTATATAAAAATAACTCGAATCCACTTGGAAGCTGGATTACGTATGTTCCCTTCGAGACTGCAGCCACACGTGCTCCATTCCCGACACGCAGGTCCACCTCACCCTTGGTTAGGGGTTCTTGGTTTCGGAGGCCCTGCACATGATTACATAGATGAGAACCACAACCAGTATCAAGTACCCAAGTTCCGCAACTTGCGTGGTTAATCTCAATCATGTGAATAAAAGAAGAAGAAGACATACCAACAGGGGTAACGCGGCCTGCCTTAATGTCCTCGCGATACATGGGGCATGAGCGCCTCCAATGCCCAGTCTTGTGGCAATGGTGACATTCCATGCTTGTATCCTTGCTCTTTGTCTTGCCTTGTGAGTTACTCGACTCACCAGGCCCACTCTTAGCAAATCCTGGTTTCTTGAACCTGGGCTTACCTACTGCTAGGTCGCCCTGAGCTTTAGCCTTCCCTTTACCTTTTCCCTTACTGGAGATCATGAGAACATCCTGCTTTAGACTCCCACTCAACTTTAGATCCTTCTCGGTCTGTACGAGAAGGGAGTGGAGCTCATGGGGAGTCTTCTTCATGTCGTTCATGTAGTAGTTGGCCCTAAAGAGGGCGAACCCATCATGAAGCGAATGAAGCATGCGATCAACGATGATGTTCTCACTGATCTTGCAGTTTAGGGACTCCAGTTTCTCGATATTCTCAATCATGTTGAGAATATGTGGGCTAACAGCTTGGCCCTTCTGGAGTTTCGCCTCAAAGAAGCGACAGGTATGCTCATAAGAAACGATTCTCGGAGCCTTGGAGAATTCGTTAGTGAGCGTGGTGAAAATCTTGTTTGCACCATGGGTTATGAAGCGTCTTTGCAAATTGGATTCCATTGCATAGATGAGTACGTTCTTTATCGCACCCGCTTCCATAACGAAATCGCTATGAGCGCGAATTTCGTTGGCTCTAGCTCCAGTTCCTGGGTGTGGCGGAATGGGCTCAGTTAAAAACTTAAGCTTTCCGTCAGCAATGGCAGCATTCCGTAGTGCTGCCTCCCAGTCAGAGAAGTTTGACCCATCATTCCTCAGTCTAGTTGACTGATTCATGGAGTCCATGAAGGCTTTTAGCCAGGATTCACGTGCTAGCTTGGCACTTGGCATTGGGTCTTCACCAGCCATTTTAGTTTTACAGCAGTTTTAATGAACGTGTTCTACACTGAAAAAGAAGATAAAACAAAACCATATAAGCAACTTATTGTTGTGATTTAAGTCTATATTAAATTGAATTTAAACTCGTAGACTCATGCATTTATATAATTGATCTCCCTCAAGAATTATATAAACGATCCCAAGACTCAATTTCCGTATATTGATAAGCCCACAGTTTGGCTAATTCCAATCGTTGGAACTCTTGGTCGATAGATTTCCGTAAATCCTATCTATTAGTCCATCTCAGTCACTGGAATATTATCGAGTGACCATGATGTTGAGATAAAATAAATCATCTGTTCCCACTTACCCGACGTAGAAGGGGTCATATTATGCCTACCGACGAAGAAGGGATTCATGGGAGGCTGATTTATAAAGACTAGTCTCAATTTTTGGTTATACGAGGAAGATCCCATCAACTTTTATTTATTCATATTAAGTGAACTAATATCTAGCAAATGCGTGAATGAATTAAATAAAGTGATGGCTTTATAATGACATGTGACATCTGTATTGTCACAGAAAACTAACGCGTAACCTCTACATGAGTCAGTTTTCAGGCATGATATAGGTGGTTTGGTTTTTAGGCGGAATATGATGCAAGCTATTATCGAAGAAAGCATAAAGGTAAATGCAATAAACGCAAATAAAAGTCCTAGTGTGGCCTATCCTACCAAAATAAACATAAAACAACTTGGAATCCACTGTTGGACCCTAGAAGCTTGTCTTGATGTTCCATCTTGGTCCTTGCAGCGGGAGTGAGCATCCGGTCTCCGTCTTGTCTTTGGTCTTCACAAAATTACTAATTTAAATTACAAAAGTAGTCCTAGATACATTCTAATTTAAATACAAAAGTAATTACATGGCAAAAACCCAAAACGGAGATTCAAGATCTCAAAATTACAAGCAAGATCGTGTCCCATCATTACGGTGACACAATCTTCTAAGGCCACACTAAGTTACAACCGTTTGCAAAAATTAAATACGTTATTGAAAGCATTCAAGGCATTCACAAGACGATAAATAAAATGCATCAACTAAATAAAATTCATACATGACATAATACTGTTATTATGATTAATAAATTTATACCAAACCACCTTTTAAGATTAAAATTAAGTGACTATACCGTTTTAATCACCAATTTTAACAAACATATAATCCATTATTTTAAACTGTTTTAAAACAATATGTATCAAACGAGGGTGAACCGTTTCACTAAATAATACACTATTTCCGTATATAGTATATTATTTTAAGCCATGTGAAAATAAAACATGTTATTTTCGAAAATAAAAAAAACGAGTCTGTTACAGGGGTGGTCTACCGACCGGAAAAACAGGTCTACCGACCACCTGTCGAAAAAAAATTTTTTTTTTTTTTTTTTTTTTTTTTTTTTTTTTTTGCAGAATGGTCGACCGACCCGAAAAACAGGTCGACCGACCACCTGACACGAAACCGAGTTTTTGAACACGATTTCTCACAAAAGAAACTGTTTTAAAAAAAAACAGAAAACTCACACAGGGGCGGTCGACCGACCGCTAAAACTGGTCGACCGACCGACGCAGCGGCAGAAACGAGATTTTTCAAAATCTTTTTTAAAAAAAAAACTTATGAAAAACACAAAAGTAAAATTTTCATGGCCTAAGGCTCTGATACCACTTGTGGGGAATAAAGCATGTATTCACCCTAAACTTGCAGGATTATAAAGAAAAATACAGTTGTGTTTATAGTCATAAGATTAAAAAGGATAAGAAAAAGAATTCAACCTTTGGTCCTTTGTGCTTATGGCCTAAGAACAGGAATTAAAGTAAATTCCCTCCTATAACTTGCACCCAAGACTTAGTTTGAGACGTGGCCGCGTGTGCTAGAAATCCTCTCCAATTGCCTTGCAATATAGGGAGAGCCCTTGAGGTTTTAGATGTGAGATCTGAGGTTTTGGGAGAAGAATGCTCTCAAACCCTAATTTTACCCTGAGATTATTTTACAGTGCAACAAGAGTAGTTGATATAAGGAGAAGGACTCTCCTTATATACTACATATGGCCGAATTGGAGATAGGGTAGGAGTGGGCTTTCCACTCTTACCTTATTCTAATTCGTGATTCGACCCAATTGCTTAAATATAATTCGCGGGTTTATAATTATAAATCGTAACATGTTATCAGATATTAATACAGGCGATATATTAATAATGGTCTGACAAAATACGATATTGTATAATTGCCCAAATTAATATAACTGTTTATATTAATACGCGAATACAATATTTAATTAAATATAACCGTTTATATTTAATTTACGAATTAATCATGTAATCCGTATTAGCTAAAATTATTTAATCCGTATTAAATAATAATCTCAACATCTTATTGACTAATTTAATAGTCAATACCTCTGACTAACCGTTTAGTCATATCCGGCAAAATGTGACTGTATTTTCATACCTTCACATCTCTCAAACGTGTCCTATAGGTGTGACGTATAGGGACCAGTTGACCACCGTCATCCGTATGACAATAACGTCAAACTTATCTAGCAAGCCAACCGTTATTGATAAACGTGGATCAACTGGTAATAATACAGAAGTATGCCCTTGTGATCCTTAAAGAGATTTAATAAGTCATTGTACTTAATTGTCAAGGACACCAGCCCCAACAATCTCCCACTTGTCCGTACAAGGGTATGTGCAATGACGTTATCACACTACATGTGGAGGACACAATCTCCAACAATTATACGGTGCATACGGTGAGAACGAGTCACGTCCGTTAGATTAAAACATAATCAACGGTTAAAAAATACCCACAACCCACATTCTAGATAGATTTTTTGACGGAGTAGATAATTTTTTTTTTACCTTTTTACATAAAATTAGATACATTTTTTTACGGAGTAAATACTTTTTTTTTTACCTTTTTACGTAAAACTATATACATTTTTTTGACGGAGTAGATACATTTTTTTTACTTTTTTACGTAAACGTAGATACATTTTTTTACGGAGTAGATACATTTTTTTAAAACTTTTTTTACATAACCCTAGATATATTTTTTGAAGGAATAGATACATTTTTTTTTACTTTTTTTACATAAACTAGATACATTTTTTTGAAGTAGTAAATAATTTTTTTTTTAGTTACTTTTTTTACGTAAACCTAGATACATTTTTTGACGAAGTAGATACATTTTTTTTTACTTTTTTTACATAAACCTAGATACATTTTTTGAATGAGTAGATACATTTTTTTTTTACTTTTTTTACATAAACCTAGATACATTTTTTGAAGGAGTAGATACATTTTTTTTTCTTTTTTACGTAAACCTAGATACATTTTTTGACGGAGTAGATACATTTTTTTACTTAAAGTTAGATATATTTTTTGACGGATTAAATACATTTTTTTTTTTACTTTTTTTACATAAACTTAGATACATTTTTTGGCGGAGTAGATACATTTTTTTTACTTAAACCTAGATACATTTTTTGACGGAGTAGATACATTTTTTTTTTACTTTTTTACATAAACCTAGTTACGTTTTTTGATGGGGTAGATACATTTTTTACTTAAACCTAGATACATTTTTTGACGGAGTAGATAATTTTTTTTACATTTTTACATAAAGCTAGATATATTTTTTTGATGGGGTAGATACATTTTTTTTAACTTAAACCTAGATACATTTTTTGACGGAGTAGATACATTTTCTTTTACTTTTTTAGTACACCTGTATACATTTTTCGACAGAGTAGATACATTTTTTTATTTTTGTTATATAAACTTAGATACATTTTTTGAAGGAGTAGATACATTTTTTGGAGGAGTAGATTCATTTTTTATTTAAACCTAAATACATTTTTTGACGGAGTAGATACATTTTTTTACTATTTGACATAAACTAGATACATTTTTTGACGGAGTAGATACATTTTTTTAACTTAAACCTAGATACACTTTTTGACGGAGTAATACATTTTTTTAAAATTTTTTAACCTAAACCTAGTTACATTTTTTGACGGGTAGATACATTTTTACTTAAAACCTAGATACATTTTGTAGCCGATGTCGTCCAGGCAATCAAGGTAGGTGGAATCCAAGCTAATGAAATTTCCTTCACCTTCAAATATCATATCAATGTTGTCTTCAAAGCCAGTTTCGTCGAACAAGATATTAGACAGTCAGTCAGTAACATATGGAATCTAAGAAGATTACAAAACTCTACTTATCCTTTGTATCCATTCTAAATCTGTAGCGGGAAGTTGTCTTGCACTCTTACTCCAAAACCGCTGCATCCCACTCTTCACTGTTAACTTGACTTCTACTCTAGGATGTAGGATAGATTGATGTATTCTAGCAATCCATATAGCATAGGTGAGTCCAACAAACCACGCACCAATCAATCTTTTCTATATTTTGCTTCTGCTCCTGCCCCTGCCACTACTATATCATTGAATCATATTGTCAGGTTGGAATCTGACAGCCAAACACTGTTGCAGCTCTGAAATACTGACATTGCTGTATGGACAGTTATAGAATACATGATGCCATGATAGTGGTGTCTTCATTGGCCATGTCACAAAGATCACAGATACTATCCTGACAAATCCCCATGGTTTTACAGTCTGTCTTTCGTAAGCAGTCTGTTGTGCATTCTTCGTCTGTTTCGCCGAGGAGAAGTAACTTCGCTTCGTATGGTTAGTTTTTGTTGAATATAGTGTGTTTATATTTGTTTTACTCCGTAATTTAAAATTTAATCTCAGCCTTTCAATTAACTCTCATCTAATGGAGGAGAGTCGTTCTCACCGTATGCACCGAATGATCGTTCTCACCGGATCTTGCCTCTATATATATATATATATTAGGATCGAGATGGATATTGAGCCTAATAGAGTCCTTATATCATGTGATAATAAATGACAAGCTTCCTTACGCGTTCAAGTTATCACTTAAAGCTTTAAAATGAGTTTAATTGACGGAAAATAAAGTTTAGGGGTACGCGTAGTGATAATGACAACAATTAGGGGTACCATGTATGTTTTAAAAAGTGAAGGGGTACCATGTAGAAAGTCAAAAAATTGAGGGGTACCATGTAGAATATCCCAATAATCATTAATAAACAATATGATTTCAATAATTGGAAAATTGTAATCGATTGTTTAAATTTTTAGAGTAATTGATTCAATTTTAGGGTAGAGATAGTTGTTTTGTTCATGTTTAAGAAAAAGTGTATGTTTAGAAAAAAGGGTAGCATACGGAAATTTTATGAAAAAATGTATGTGAAAGAGTAAAATCCGTATGTGAAAAAATAATTCCGTATAAAATTACTAAACTACCTCAAACTAACTAATGTGACGATATAATTCGTTGTGTATGGAGTTTTCTACATACACGATAGGTATCGGTAGCCTCTTCCTAACGTAATTGCTCTTTCATGTACATATTTTACTCTATTATGAACTTTTTCCATATTATTTCCATATTCTACCCTTTTCTTAAGAAAAGAGTCAAAATTTCTCTCTATTCTTCCCCAATACATAAATCACATTCATCCTCAACAAAATTTTTAAATCAATCTTAATTTTCATATTAAACAAGATATTACTTCAATTTATCGATAAGTTACACTAACTTTATTTGCTTAAATTTGCTTTAACTGTCGTTTTCTTCAATTTGAATTTGATTTTTTACAATTAGGGTTGTGGGAGAGATAACCTAATGAATTACGGTATTTTATTGAAAATCATTAGAAATCTCACCAACATAATTAATCTCGTTTTCTCAATCAATTTCAATGTCGTAAAAACCATGACACATACTTAATTAAAATTTGCATTAAAAAAATGAAGAAACTTGGATTCATAGAAATGTGCAATTAACTATCTCAAAAATACGGATGAGAATGTTAAAATTACATTGACAATGATTGATCATAGAAGACACTTGAATCAAAATCTAATTGTAGATGTAAATCCCATTAGTTGTATGAATTGGGGAAAAATTTAAAGTTTGAGATTTGTTTGGTGTGAAGTAAGTTGGTTTTTTAGAGAGAAGGAAGAGAAAGTAGAGTTTAGGGTGGATGAAAATAAAAAGGATAATTACGGAAATGTGTAAATAATTAAGTAAATTATGTACATGAAAAAGCAACCCCCTTTTCTAAAATTAGTTGCACTACATCGGATTATAATACTCCGAATACAATTTTGCTACCTAATTAAAAAACCTTTATTGTCTTTTCATTCACATAGATATTCAATTGCTCAATCAATCTGATTCATTGCTACCTAGTTACAAACCCTTTAGTGCTTTTCATTCACATAGATATTCAATTGCTTAATCAATCTAATTCTTTCTCAAACTCCATTCATTCATCCTCTCAAATCGCTCTCCCTAAGTCTTCAATCTTTGTCACCAATTGAAGAAACACGATTTTCGTGGGTATGTTTTTTTTTTTTCTACATTTGCATATGTATGCTCAACGAATTGATATAAACTCCTCGCATTTGTTATGTATTTTTTTTCATTTTTTATGCTCCTCATCCATTGATTTCTTGATATTCTGCATTTTTTGTTAACATTATAGTGTATTTTTGGAGATTGGATTATACTTCCTCCGTTCGAATCCATAGTATACTTATGCATTACGCACAAATTTTAAGAATTATTAAAATATAATTGAAAGTACAATGGGAAGTGTGTATGTTACTTTTTTTATTGTTTGTTCTGGAGTAATAGTGGGCCATTTGATGACATTTTGAGTAAATAATTGATTTTCATAAGGATACTTTAACAATTTTTGTGGCTTTATTAGGAAAGGTGTAGTTTGGATATGAATAAATTAAAATGGAATAAGTGTAGTTTGGATATGAATGGAAGAAGTATTATACTTCCTCCATTTTAATCCAAATGACCAATTTACCTTTTTCACGTTTGCCAACACACGTTTTACGTGCTTCATATCTTTAACTACGTATTTGTAAAAATTATAAAAGTTATATATTTTCAATGTACTCGTAAAGACGAATTAAACAAGACTCCACATGAATATATTTTTTCTTACATATTGAGAGAAAATTGAGATTAAAGGTTGATTTGTGAATAGTGTACAAAACCAAATAGGCCATTTGGATTAAAATGGAGGAAACACTTGGTTATTTCTGCTAAATTGTTGAGTCGGTTTAATCAAATTATTTCAGTAGAAGCAAACCCGCTTCATCGAGTGAAATCACAAATTTCTGAGTCTTTTCTATATAAGGCGCCTAGCAAGAAGCCAGAGCTTTTGTTTTCTATAGGAAGACGTATTGATGAGTCGATTTAATCAAATTATTTTAATAGTCACATGCTTCTAATTTATTAAATTTTAGAGACGGTATACAAACATTCTAAATTTATAATCATGTGTCAATTATTATTTTGGCAATCCGACAGCAACAGGTCGTAATTATGCCCGGTCTAATAGAAGTTAAGTGATGTTATAAATGGGATTATTCCCAGATTAAATGTTGGTTGGATTATTATGGGAAGACAGGGTATAGGTTGGATTATTGTTATGAAATAACCCTTTTTTTCATTTTTTATGTTCCTCCTCCATTGATTTCTGGATTTTCTGCATTTTTTGTTAACATTATAGTGTATTTTTGGAGATTGGATTATACTTCCTCCGTTCGAATCCATAGTGTACTTATGCTTTATGCACAAATTTTAAGAGTTGTAAAATATAATTGAAAGTACACTAGGAAGTGTGTATGTTACTTTTTTTATTGTTTGTTGTGGAGTAATAGTGGGCCATTTGATGGTATTTTGAGTAAAATAATTGATTTTCATAAGGATACTTTAACAATTTTTGTGGCTTTATTAGGAAAGGTGTAGTTTGGATATGAATGGATTAAAATGGAATAAGTGTAGTTTGAATATGAATGGAAGAAGTATTATACTTCCTCCATTTTAATCCAAATGGCCTATTTACCTTTTTCACGTTTGACAACACACGTTTTACCTTCTTCATATCTTTAGCTACGTATTTGTAAAAATTATAAAAGTTATATATTTTCAATGTACTCGTAAAGACGAATTAAACAAGACCCCACATGAATATATTTTTTCTTACATATTGAGAGAAAATTGAGATTGAAGGTTGATTTGTGAATAGTGTACAAAACCAAATAGGCCATTTGGATTAAAATGGAGGAAGTACTTGGTTACTTCTGCTAAATTGTTAGTCGGTTTAATCAAATTATTTCAGTAGAAGCAAACCCGCTTCATCGCGTGAAATCACAACTTTCTGAGTCTTTTCTATATAGGGCGCCTAGCAAGAAGCCAGAGCTTTTGTTTTCTATAGGAAGACGTATTGATGAGTCGGTTTAATCAAATTATTTTAGAAGTCACATGCTTCTAATTTATTAAATTGTAGAGACGGTATACAAACATTCTAAATTTATAATCATGTGTTAATTATTATTTTGGCAATCCGACAGCAACAGCTCGTAATTATGCCTGGTCTAGTAGAAGTTAAGTGATGTTATAAATGGGATTATTCCCAGATTAAATGTTGGTTGGATTATTATGGTAAGACAGGGTATAGGTTGGATTATTGTCATGAAATAACCCTTTTTTTTCATTTGTTATGTTCCTTCTCCATTTATTTCTGGATTTTCTGCATTTTTTTGTTAACATTATAGTGTATTTTTGGAGATTGGATTATACTTCCTCCGTTTGAATCCATAGTGTACTTATGCTTTATGCACAAATTTTAAGAGTTATTAAAATCAAATTGAAAGTACAATGGGAAGTGTGTATGTTACTTTTTTTTATTGTTTGTTGTGGAGTAATAGTGGGTCATTTGATGGCATTTTGAGTAAATAATTAATTTTCATAAGGATACTTTAGCAATTTTTGTGGCTTTATTAGAAAAGGTGTAGTTTGGATATGAATGGATTAAAATGGAATAAGTGTAGTTTGGATATGAATGGAAGAAGTATTATAATTCCTCCATTTTAATCCAAATGGCCTATTTACCTTTTTCACGTTTGACAACACACGTTTTACGCGCTTCATATCTTTAGCTACGTATTTGTAAAAATTATAAAAGTTATATATTTTCAATGTACTCGTAAAGACGAATTAAACATGTAACACCCCGATTTATTAAGGAGCCTTTAGCAAGACATCCTCAGTAAATTGAGCTGTTACCATCTCGGAATATCCGAGGTAGTGAATAACAAAGTAAATCAAACCAAAGTACTTTATATAAAAACTGATAAAATTTAAGCTTTGGTGTTACAGATACTACATAGCGGAATAAAAGTACAACTGTTAACTACAAAGTAGGTGATCTACATCTAAGTCGGTCCATTCCAAGTGCTCACGCCATCCCATGATCCCACAGCACCATCTTTCCTGTCAAAACTGCTCCCCATTACGGATCATCACAGGTGTCACACGAATACACAGGGTCAACCACGAGGTTGAGTAGAGGAACAATAAATAACAAACACTATCATATATATTGGGATCAACATCCCTTCTCCGCACCGATCCAACTCCAAATAAACTCCGCACCGATCCAACGCCAAATAAACTCCGCACCGATCCAACGCCAAATAACTCCGCACCGATCCAACACCAAATAACTCCGCACCGATCCATCACCAATATACTCCGCACCGATCCACCTCCGTATCACAAAACAATACAATATATATGCACATCGTAATAATGTCTCAGAATGATAAAAAATAGCACAAAATAACGAACTCACGATATTATATCGTAAACATGCTTAACACCAAAGATAAACAGATCACACATTAATATAACCAATATCTTCCCCTACCTGAAGTTGAAGAATGACAACCGAACAGCTGCTAGAATTGTTCCACCTCGAACTCATTTCCTATAAATAGTACTTAACATCAATTTCTAATCATACCACCACCACTATTAAATTTATACGATCATATTTATAATTGACACACTTATCCCACACTGTAAATATACATATCAACATACTTATATACATACCAATTAATATGTTCTCCTTACTCCTATAAATCCTCATTAGTCAATATAAACTCACTATACACAAACTTACTAAATATAGCATGATTTCAAATAACCAAATATTACTAAATCAAGACAACAACAATATAGGTAATTAATAATAATCACCATGCTCATTGACAATAATATTAACCATAAGTAACAACAACAACAATAATAATATCAAAACATTCTTATCATGCCATTAAAATCATATCAACACCAACAACAATAACTAGTTTTAAAAAAAAACACTAATTACCACATTAGTAATAATAATAATAATAATAATAATAATAATAATAATAATAATAATAATAACATAATGATACTATTAACAATGATGAACACATCACACATTAAACGCATAACAAGACAGCCCCGGAAACGACACCGCCAGCCAGCACCCGCCTGTTTTCCAGCCCCACTTCGACACCCTTCTAGCGCCTTAACCACCACCACTCCATCGTGACTACCTTCCCTGGACTATGGTGCATCAACCGACACCTACCACCACCCTAGACTCCACCCCAGCAGCCATCGACACAGCCCCAGAAACCCCCTGGTCACAACAGCAACCCTCTATTTCCCGTACTCACCCGTGTGTCAACCCACTATAATCAGCCCCGAACCACCAACTAGCACCACCATTACTACCACCAGTCACCACCTTCAACGCCCTATACTACCCTTGACACCTTGGTGATAACCCCCAGGCGTCGACACCCACGTAACGCCTGAAACAAACGACTACAAGTACCAGCCCACCACCGTGACTCCCCTGTTTCACGGTTTGAACAGGCTGTTTAAACAGCCTGTTACGACCACCACACGTCTTTCCCACCACCATTAACACCACATACGATCACCCCTCTACCACTACTCAAGACCCATAACAAGTAACACACCAAAACACGAGCGAAATAACAACTACAACAAACACCATATAACGCCATAAAACAGAGCATTTTATTTCGTGTTCACTGCCGTCATCCACGGCTGCTTTACTGCCACCCACGGTGGTCCTATGGCGGTCTAATGACGACAAACGTGTTACTCATATTACAAGGATTATATAACACTATAGCACTCAGGTATAACGATGTAAAACGATACAATAACTACTTACGAAGGAGGCCTGCGCGCAAGGTTAAGAACGACAATGGTGACGATTGTTGCGGCCTGTTTCTTCCTTTCTTCTTCCCAAATTCGCACTAGGGTTTGAGATTGTAATAGGGTAAGGAGGTAGAAGAGAGTTTTGTGTTCTGATTAGTTGATGGAGGCAGAAGATTATGAGGGATTAGGGTTTTATGTCGATGTATAATGTATGTCGATGGTTGCTATGTTGGTGGGGTGTGTTCTGATTTCCGAATATGGGTTTGTCGATGGGTAGATGAGGGTTAGGGTTTTGATCACCCGGTTCCACTAAATTACTCGAGCCCAAGTTCATCGCGTTTTCGAAAGATTTAAACTCGACTCGTAACTTAAAATAACGAGTACGTGAAAAATTATTTATACTAATTAAATTGCGTAATTAAACTAGTAAATATAATTTAAATTACTTTTAAGAATAAGCAAAGAATATAGAATTTAAATAGAATTACGACTTAAATAAAAAAAAAGAAATTAAGTATAGATGGGAGCTAAATATAAAATATGTTCAATTATAAATGTATTATCAAATCAAAGAAATACAAAATAATCGTAGGAATACGATTTATAAAATAATAACAGTTGACGTAAAATACTTTATAAACATTTCATTTGAAATACTTGTATAAAACAGAGTTTGACTGCCGTTGACCGAGACTAAAGTACGGGTATTACAGTCTCCCCTTCTTAAAAATGAACTTCGTCCCGAAGTTCACCACCCCGTAACGGTAACGAAACATCTAACAAGCACGAAACAACACAAACAACACTTATATCGGCTTCAAGACGCGAAATGTTATATTCTACCCTCGTTAAGAAAACTTTGTCCCCAAAGTTTAACGCATACTTACTTTAACAAGTACCGAACGAATCACAAATAACATACACAACAGAAGTAATCACGATTATCAAGTATATTCGAACAATCACGATATACCAAATAGCCATGTCATAACAACTTAACCACAACATAAATCAAACAGATTTTACAATCCTATCCTCCTTAAAACATGGTTACGTCCCCGTAACCCCATTACAAACTCCCGGCTTATTACTCCGTCTTACTCATTACTCTATCCCAAAAAAAAAAAAAAAATCTTACTCCAAGCAACCAAGTTTCGTATTCTCATCATCGAACCTAAGACCAAGACCAGGGGTGAGTGAACCGGCGGAATAAGCGCAATCAGTACTTCCATTTCAACACCGATTCCAAACCCAGAATATGGCTCGGTAATCAAGGTCACACTTGACCGAAAACACAATGGGGCACAACGGCTTAATAACTCATAACTCAAACCAGTAACCAATTCACATTTCCATTTCGATGTCCGAATAGTCAAATATCCCATTAAAGAAATTGCTCTTCATATAGAGAGTAAATTCTAAGCTACTCACCCACGAGCCAAGGTCAAAGAATACGACAACTCGATAAAATATTGAACTGCCATTCCAATCTCAATACAAAATCAACCATGACCTCGTTCTAGACTCACGAACAACTCAATCTCATCTACTCAAACTCATCAGTACTTACCTTCCAAGTTAATTGACATAATTGTATGTATATAAACCATTCCACAGTTCATAATTTAAGGATCTATACCAACCAACCTAATACCACACCATTATGCATAAACAACTTAAACAATTACCGAAAGGTTTCCATCTCACAACGCAACCCGTTTCACCACAAAAACATTACTTTATCACTAGGAAATATTTACTATCAAAATAAGGGAACGATTACTAATTCCAACGCAAGAAGTACCCGTAAGAAACCCATAGCAATTACTATGCAAACCTATATAACCCATAGCAATTACTTTTGAAATTTCAACACAAAATCAATATATTCTCAACAATGCAACCAATCAAGAGACTCATAGTTCATAATTGACAAATTAAAACATTTCATGTTCGTAAACATATTATAGAAAAGACATAGAACAAAATTTATTAACGTAATTCAACATGAAGCATTGACATATCTCCCAAGATATACACAATTCATAGACTCACAAGACCGTTTAACAATTCCGGGTATTAAATAGTTAACAAGATCACTTAGGTATAACTCAACTGACATCATTTATCATGAGACTAATAAAATACATGTCTTGCAACGTAAAGGTTTATATAATGTGCAACAATTAAGCATTTCGGGTAGGCTTTCATCAACATGTAAGTACAGAATTTGTCATATTGCAAATTATTATAATTATTAAAAGATCAAGTGTCATCATGGATAACCATCACTTTGAAATACAACTTTAAAACTTTTGAAACCTTGAAGCGGTAATTTGTGACAATTTACAATCTCAAGTCAACAGACAATTTTACAAGCTGAAATTCGAAACAAGGCTACACGGGAACATTTTGACTTATATTTACTTAAACATTGTCCATGTGGTTCATGAATTATGAAAGTTTTAACGATAAAAGGAAATGAATTCACACGACTAATATTCCCGTGATTCACATGTCAACCAACTAATAATTCAATATATTATAACCAGGTTTTACAATATAGCAATATACAATTCTCTTTATGGCATACTAGTATACTTGAAGAGATTATGAAAATTAGAAAATCGCAGGGAACTAGACAAATATAAACCATTAATATACGAAAGAACATCGACAAGATTCACATTGTTCAAAATGATCAAAATTTCGTATAACACTTAGGTTGTTATATCAGGTTAATAAGTTTACCAGTCAAATTTCTCTACTACTTGTCACGACTCTTTTATGATAAATATGATTTTAACATCATGTAAGAACATCACGTCTTTTAATTTGAGGTTATTTCCCAAAAAAAAGCGTCACTATTATTGAAAACATTTTGTATAGAAGTAAGCAAAATTTACGTTATTATGTAATAAGGTGCATATTCATGTTACTAATGCTATATCAGGATATCACGGAACCACATCACCTAATCCACATTTGACTAAACTTTTATATGAACTTACATATCTCACAATTCACCAATTAAACATTATGCAACAACTTACAAAAATCACAGTCAAATAACAGCTTAACTAACGTGCGCGCGATTATAGTTTTTAGAAAAAGTGGGGATTAAGTTAAACAGAGGAAATCACAGTCAGAACATGTTGACATATCATTTGAAGTATTGAAATCACTTTGCACCATAATAACATGTAATTGCCATCTAGAAGACGGTAAAGATTGCGAAGCCAAAATAAAATCAACCAGACAACTCAATCTTCATGGGGGTATAGACAATGCATTAGTATCTACCATCGTATCAATCACAACCTTATTAAATACGAAAACATATCTTAGAAATCACTAGGGTGGCATATATGAAATACACACCTTATAACTAAATTAAATGTATGTAATTAGACGTACAAATTGACATGAAATTTGCAACACCTAACTATATAATATTCGTGGCTTAGGGCAACACATTTCACATATCACTAGACATGGATTGCTAAGGCAATGAGTAGAATCATAGCAATCATAAATCTAAAAATCCGATCTCATTTGTATAGTAACCAAACAGTACTCTTGCAAGGAATAAGGAATTCAGCTCAGAAATGAATACACACTTAGAACAACACAAAACAATTATCAACGAGCACGACACCAGTTTCAGTCTACTAGCTTTACGCATAGGCCTCAACTTGGTCCCACATCCTATAACGACATAGCATATATAGTTGGCTGTACTAACCATTCCAGGCAATCATGATCACATCTCTCCTACGTCTATCCTTTTTGGTAACTACAGCTCATCAACTCATTACACATATCATTATACTATGCCTCTACCTAACGGTTCAGGGATCATATAGCCGCATGCATATCATCATATACAAGTAAAGCTCACATTCAAAACTCTTGTTCTCAATACCAGAAATAGTATATCTCAATCAACATTCAACATCAATCTCATGATTCGCAGTATATATTACCAACCATATTTCACATCATAACTTACCTCATTCCTTCTCCTGCAAGAACGTTAGTATACGATAACTAGGTCACTATATAGTCTACCCCACTCTTCAATTACTCTCATTGGGTTCCCGAGACAGAACAAAAAGGGCCCAGGTTTGGTGTGAGGGGGCCCCTAACTCATCCCGTTCCTTTTTGGGGCTCCTATCCGTTTCATCTCGGGGTTCATTTTATTAGACTCTTCCTACGTTCATTATTATTCATTTAGTTTGGGCCTGAGGATCGTTCGCTCTGATACCACTTTGTAACACCCCGATTTATTAAGGAGCCTTTAGCAAGACATCCTCAGTAAATTGAGCTGTTACCATCTCGGAATATCCGAGGTAGTGAATAACAAAGTAAATCAAACCAAAGTACTTTATATAAAAACTGATAAAATTTAAGCTTTGGTGTTACAGATACTACATAGCGGAATAAAAGTACAACTGTTAACTACAAAGTAGGTGATCTACATCTAAGTCGGTCCATTCCAAGTGCTCACGCCATCCCATGATCCCACAGCACCATCTTTCCTGTCAAAACTGCTCCCCATTACGGATCATCACAGGTGTCACACGAATACACAGGGTCAACCACGAGGTTGAGTAGAGGAACAATAAATAACAAACACTATCATATATATTGGGATCAACATCCCTTCTCCGCACCGATCCAACTCCAAATAAACTCCGCACCGATCCAACGCCAAATAAACTCCGCACCGATCCAACGCCAAATAACTCCGCACCGATCCAACACCAAATAACTCCGCACCGATCCATCACCAATATACTCCGCACCGATCCACCTCCGTATCACAAAACAATACAATATATATGCACATCGTAATAATGTCTCAGAATGATAAAAAATAGCACAAAATAACGAACTCAAGATATTATATCGTAAACATGCTTAACACCAAAGATAAACAGATCACACATTAATATAACCAATATCTTCCCCTACCTGAAGTTGAAGAATGACAACCGAACAGCTGCTAGAATTGTTCCACCTCGAACTCATTTCCTATAAATAGTACTTAACATCAATTTCTAATCATACCACCACCACTATTAAATTTATACGATCATATTTATAATTGACACACTTATCCCACACTGTAAATATACATATCAACATACTTATATACATACCAATTAATATGTTCTCCTTACTCCTATAAATCCTCATTAGTCAATATAAACTCACTATACACAAACTTACTAAATATAGCATGATTTCAAATAACCAAATATTACTAAATCAAGACAACAACAATATAGGTAATTAATAATAATCACCATGCTCATTGACAATAATATTAACCATAAGTAACAACAACAACAATAATAATATCAAAACATTCTTATCATGCCATTAAAATCATATCAACACCAACAACAATAACTAGTTTTAAAAAAAAACACTAATTACCACATTAGTAATAATAATAATAATAATAATAATAATAATAATAATAATAATAATAATAATAATAATAATAATAATAATAATAATAACATAATGATACTATTAACAATGATGAACACATCACACATTAAACGCATAACAAGACAGCCCCGGAAACGACACCGCCAGCCAGCACCCGCCTGTTTTCCAGCCCCACTTCGACACCCTTCTAGCGCCTTAACCACCACCACTCCATCGTGACTACCTTCCCTGGACTATGGTGCATCAACCGACACCTACCACCACCCTAGACTCCACCCCAGCAGCCATCGACACAGCCCCAGAAACCCCCTGGTCACAACAGCAACCCTCTATTTCCCGTACTCACCCGTGTGTCAACCCACTATAATCAGCCCCGAACCACCAACTAGCACCACCATTACTACCACCAGTCACCACCTTCAACGCCCTATACTACCCTTGACACCTTGGTGATAACCCCCAGGCGTCGACACCCACGTAACGCCTGAAACAAACGACTACAAGTACCAGCCCACCACCGTGACTCCCCTGTTTCACGGTTTGAACAGGCTGTTTAAACAGCCTGTTACGACCACCACACGTCTTTCCCACCACCATTAACACCACATACGATCACCCCTCTACCACTACTCAAGACCCATAACAAGTAACACACCAAAACACGAGCGAAATAACAACTACAACAAACACCATATAACGCCATAAAACAGAGCATTTTATTTCGTGTTCACTGCCGTCATCCACGGCTGCTTTACTGCCACCCACGGTGGTCCTATGGCGGTCTAATGACGACAAACGTGTTACTCATATTACAAGGATTATATAACACTATAGCACTCAGGTATAACGATGTAAAACGATACAATAACTACTTACGAAGGAGGCCTGCGCGCAAGGTTAAGAACGACAATGGTGACGATTGTTGCGGCCTGTTTCTTCCTTTCTTCTTCCCAAATTCGCACTAGGGTTTGAGATTGTAATAGGGTAAGGAGGTAGAAGAGAGTTTTGTGTTCTGATTAGTTGATGGAGGCAGAAGATTATGAGGGATTAGGGTTTTATGTCGATGTATAATGTATGTCGATGGTTGCTATGTTGGTGGGGTGTGTTCTGATTTCCGAATATGGGTTTGTCGATGGGTAGATGAGGGTTAGGGTTTTGATCACCCGGTTCCACTAAATTACTCGAGCCCAAGTTCATCGCGTTTTCGAAAGATTTAAACTCGACTCGTAACTTAAAATAACGAGTACGTGAAAAATTATTTATACTAATTAAATTGCGTAATTAAACTAGTAAATATAATTTAAATTACTTTTAAGAATAAGCAAAGAATATAGAATTTAAATAGAATTACGACTTAAATAAAAAAAAAGAAATTAAGTATAGATGGGAGCTAAATATAAAATATGTTCAATTATAAATGTATTATCAAATCAAAGAAATACAAAATAATCGTAGGAATACGATTTATAAAATAATAACAGTTGACGTAAAATACTTTATAAACATTTCATTTGAAATACTTGTATAAAACAGAGTTTGACTGCCGTTGACCGAGACTAAAGTACGGGTATTACAAAACAAGACCCCACATGAATATATTTTTTCTTACATATTGAGAGAAAATTGAGATTGAAGGTTGATTTGTGAATAGTGTACAAAAGCAAATAGGCCATTTGGATTAAAATGGAGGAAGTACTTGGTTATTTCTGCTAAATTGTTGAGTCGGTTTAATCAAATTATTTCAGAAGTCACATGATTCTAATTTGTTAAATTATACAAACATTCTAAATTAAGTAATTCTGATAATATGTAAATAGCAAGTATAATTGTTTTATAATTACAAATTTTTCGAAATTTGTTTTTTTTATCGTAATTTAATGCAAGCTGATTTGATATTGTATTATAATTGAAAAATTTGGGTGATAAACATTGAAGTGATGTAACGTGCTTCGTGATATCTAGCAACTGCCTTTAATAAGGATATTAGCACCAAATAATCCCCATTGTACCCTATATTAGCTTTATGCCTTCTTTTTTCGCAACCTTATATTAGCTTTCCGCCTTCTTTTTTTCGCAGCGATTCCTAAGTTCATCACTTGAATTGAGGAATCTTAAGAGCGGCGGTAGCCTATAAAATCAGTCAATAATGAGTATCTCTACTAGAATTATAGAAACAATAATGTTCCGCAAGGCTGTTTCCAGTTCTCCGTTATCTCCTAAAAGTAGGCCATCAATATCTCAATTCTCTACACCCTCCTTATTTATTTTATTTGCAAGTGTTATTTTCGAATGTTCTGGGACTGTTGGGTACGTGGTTATGGTTTTGTGTAAGAGCTGACTCTGGACCAGGTGTCCTACCTTCCAGGATCCCCCAAATTGGGAGTTCTTTATCCGAGGAAGCATGAGAACTATGCCGGTATGTGTGTGAAACTAGCTTCGAGCTTGGATAGTTATGATAGCATATCGAAAAATGGGGCTGGTCTAGTTCTTCCTGCGATAAAGGAGTACACACGAGAGGCTATTCAATCGATAAAAGCAAAGAAAGTCATCGTTGTTCCTACTGATACGATATATGGATTTGCATGTGATGCCTGGTATGATCTTACATCACTATCCCCTACTCTAGCATGCTATATTTTTATTGTCTTAAATCAAATATGGGATTTGAAGTACGGAGTATTATTTCATCTTTGTAAATCAGCGTAAAATTTTGAAAAGTCTAAGCTTAAACAATTAGGATGAGGATTCTGCTAGCAGTGACAGAGAACACAAAGCACTGTAGGCTAGGGTACAGGTCGTAGAAATTTAGAATGAGCAATTTAGCACCATTCCTCATACACAATGTCCTCCATAGTGTACTAACAAAAAAGATTATAGAAGAATCAGATTTGTCAGTCTTTCTTAACTATACAAGCCAGTTAATAATCCAGGATTGTATGGAAAGATTATTGTCGCACGAACTTCTAATACCAAGAGGAGATTCCGACCAAATTCTAGAAGATAGTGGACAATCCCGAAAGAGATGACACAAAGACTCAAGTTGATTATCAGAGGAACAAAAGCAACATTGATAATTCCAATCAAGTCCCCGTTTTTTAGCTTCCTCACCAACATGAATGGATTTTGATAAAATTTTCCATAAAAAAGTGTTCCATTTTCCTGGAATAGGTAAAGACCATAACCCAGTTTTAAAGAAGTCAACAACATTGGCATCCATTCGATTAACATTAGTGACAGAAGCTTTAAAATCCCAAAGTTTACTGAAGGCCGTCGAGTAACCACTTTTAATGGAATAACAACCATTACTTGTAGGAAGTCAATAAATACCATGAAATAACCCTTTTTTTTTCCTTATTTATGTTCCTCCTCCATTGATTTCTGGATTTAATGCATTTTTTTGTTAACATTATAGTGTATTTTTGAAGATTGGATTATACTTCCTCCGTTCGAATCTATAGTGTACTTATGTTTTATGCACAAATTTTAAGAGTTATTAAAATATAATTGAAAGTACATTGGGAAGTGTGTATGTTACTTTTTTAATTGTTTGTTGTGGAGTAATAGTGGGCCATTTGATGGCATTTTGAGTAAATAATTGATTTTCATAAGGAGACTTTAACAATTTTTGTGGCTTTATTAGAAAAAGTGTAGTTTGGATATGAATTGATTAAAATGGAATAAGTGTAGTTTGGATATAAATGAATTAAAATGGAATAAGTGTAGTTTGGATATGAATGGAAGAAGTATTATACTTCCTCCATTTTAATCCAAATGGCCAATTTACCTTTTTCACGTTTGACAACACACGTTTTACGGTCTTCATATCTTTAGCTACGTATTTGTAAAAATTATAAAAGTTATATATTTTTAATGTACTCGTAAAGACGAATTAAACAAGACCCCACATGAATATATTTTTTCTTACATATTGAGAGAAAATTGAGATTGAAGGTTGATTTGTGAATAGTGTACAAAACCAAATAGGCCATTTGGATTAAAATGGAGGAAGTACTTGGTTATTTCTGCTAAATTGTTGAGTCGGTTTAATCAAATTATTTCAGTAGAAGCAAACCCGCTTCATCGAGTGAAATCACAACTTTCTGAGTCTTTTCTATATAGGGCGCCTAGCAAGAAGCCAGAGCTTTTGTTTTCTATAGGAAGACGTATTGATGAGTCGGTTTAATCAAATTATTTTAGTAGTCACATGCTTCTAATTTATTAAATTTTAGAGACGATATACAAACATTCTAAATTTATAATCATGTGTTAATTATTTTTTTGGCAATCCGGCAGCAACAGGTCATAATTATGCCTGGTCTAATAGAAGTTAAGTGATGTTATAAATGAGATTATTCCCAGATTAAATATTGGTTGGATTATTATGGTAAGACAGGATATAGGTTGGATTATTGTCATGAAATAACCCTTTTTTTTCATTTGTTATGTTCCTCCTCCATTGATATCTGGATTTTCTGCATTTTTTGTTAACATTATAGTGTATTTTTGGAGATTGGATTATACTTCCTCCATTCGAATCCATAGTGTACTTATGCTTTATGCACAAATTTTAAGAGTTATTAAAATATAATTGAAAGTACAATGGGAAGTGTGTATGTTACTTTTTTTTTATTGTTTGTTGTGGAGTAATGGTGGGCCATTTGATGTCATTTTGAGTAAATAATTAATTTTCATAAGGATACTTTAGCAATTTTTGTGGCTTTATTAGGAAATGTGTAGTTTGGATATGAATGGATTAAAATGGAATAAGTGTAGTTTGGATATGAATGGAAGAAGTATTATAATTCCTCCATTTTAATCCAAATGGCCTATTTACCTTTTTCACGTTTGTCAACACACGTTTTACGTGCTTCATATCTTTAGCTACGTATTTGTAAAAATTATAAAAGTTATATATTTTCAATGTACTCGTAAAGACGAATTAAACAAAACCCCACATGACTATATTTTTTCTTACATATTGAGAGAAAATTGAGATTGAAGGTTGATTTGTGAATAGTGTACAAACCAAATAGGCCATTTGGATTAAAATGGAGGAAGTACTTGGTTATTTCTGCTAAATTGTTGAGTCGGTTTAATCAAATTATTTCAGAAGTCACATGATTCTAATTTTTTAAATTACACAAACATTCTAAATTAAGTAATTCTGATAATATGTAAATAGCAAGTATAATTGTTTTATAATTACAAATTTTTCGAAATTTATTTTTTTATCGTAATTTAATGCAAGCTGATTTGATATTGTATTATAATTGAACAATTTTGGGTGATAAACATTGTAGTGATGTAACGTGCTTCGTGATATCTAGCAACTGCCTTTAATAAAGATTTTAGCACTAAATAATCCCCATTGTACCCTATATTAGCTTTATGCCTTCTTTTTTCGCAACCTTATATTAGCTTTCCGCCTTCTTTTTTCGCAGCGATTCCTAAGTTCATCACTGGAATTGAGGATTCTTAAAAGCGACGGTAGCCTATAAAATCAGTCAATAATGAGTATCTCTACTAAAATTACAGAAACAATAATGTTCCGCGCGGCTGTTTCCAGTTCTCTGTTATCTCCTAAAAGTAGGCAATCAATATCTCAATTCTCTACACCCTCCTTATTTTATTTTATTTGCAAGTGTTATTTTCGAATGTTCTGGGACTGTTGGGTACGTGGTTATGGTTTTGTGTAAGAGCTGACTCTGGACCAGGTGTCCTACCTTCCAGGATCCCCCAAATTGGGAGTTCTTTATCCGAGGAAGCATGGGAACTATGCCGGTATGTGTGTGAAACTAGCTTCGAGCTTGGATAGTTATGATAGCATATCGAAAAATGGGGCTGCTGTAGTTCTTCCTGCGATAAAGGAGTACATACGAGAGGCTATTCAATCGATAAAAGCAGGGAAAGTCATCGTTGTTCCTACTGATACGATATATGGATTTGCATGTGATGCCTGGTATGATCTTAAATCATTATCCCCTCCTCTAGCATGTTATATTTTTATTGTCTTAAATCAAATGTGGGATTTGTAGTACGGAGTTTTATTTCATCTTTGTAAACCAGCGTAAAATTTTGAAAAATCTAAGCTTAAACAATTAGGATGAGGATTCTGCTAGGAGTGACAGAGAACACAAAGCACAGTAGGCTAGGGTACAGGTCTTAGAAATTTAGAATGAGCAATTTAGCACCATTCCTCATACACAATGTCCTCCATAGTGTACTAACAAAAAAGATTATAGAAGAATCAGATTTGTCAGTCTTTCTTAACAATACAAGCCAGTTAATAATCCAGGATTGTATGGAAATATTATTGTCGCACGAACTTCCAATACCAAGAGGAGATGCCGACCAAATCCTAGAAGATAGTTGACAATCCCGAAAGAGATGACACAAAGACTCAAGTTGCTTATCAGTGGAACAAAAGCAACATTGATAATTCCAATCAAGTCCCCGTTTTTTAGCTTCCTCACCAACATGAATGGATTTTGATAAAATTTTCCATAAAAAAGTTTTCCATTTTCCTGGAATAGGTAAAGACCATAACCCAGTTTTAAAGAAGTGAACAACATTGGCATCCATTCGATTAACATTAGTGACAGAAGCTTTAAAATCCCAAAGTTTACTGAAGGCCGTCGAGTAACCACTTATAATGGAATAACAACCATTACTTGTAGGAATTCAACAAATACCATCAGTAGAATCAACCAAAGGGGGGCATTTTATAAAATAAAAGGGGCAGCTACATCGCCACAACAAGAAAGGACTTTTTCATCAGTGTCCAAATCACCCTACTTCAGTTTGAAGTTGACAAACCTTAAGTGAGGGCTTAATAAGTATGTCATCGTCAGACAAGTTAAGAATTTGTGCCTGCGTAAAACCATTTATCCACTTGTCCCTCCATATATCCAACAAAGAAGGATGACGGACTTCCCAAGATAAATTAGTTCGCAGTAATTCAAAACCCAATAAAATCCTTCTGCTACCCAAAGAAAGGGGACCAGACCTAATAATCGCAGATGACATAACTCTCTCGGCAGTCAGCTTAAGTTTGCAACCCAAAGTACGACCAAGTAAACCCTCTGACTTTTGTATAATATTCCAAACAATATTTGCTAGAAGACATTGATTTACACAGCCGACGTTTCGAATACCTAAACCGCTTTTGAATTTAGGAGCATTAATGAATAAATTACTACTCCGGTGAATACTTTTCCCATTTCGATATCCACTCCAACAAAAATGTGAGAGTAAAGAGTCAATCTTTAAACTCACACTTACCGGCATTTTAAATGCAGATAGAGAATAAATTGATAGCGAAGAAAGAACCGAGCAAATAAGAGTAAGTCTTCCAGCAGGAGATAAATAATTATTGTTCCAACTTAGAATTCTCTCCCGAACCTTCTCAATTACTGCAGCAAAAATTTCATTTTTTTGATGATCCAAAGTCTGTTGGAAGTCCCAAGTAAGAGCCCATTTTTTTATGACCTGGAACTCGCAAAATCTTAAGGCAATCACGAGAGTTCCGCATAGTAGTATTAGGACTCAATGAAATAGTTGACTTGTTCTCATTAATATGTTGTCCTGAAGCTTAACAATAAAGATCAAGTATATTCTTCAAAGCGCGACAATAACGTTTATGCGCTTCTATAAAGAAGATTGAATCATCAGCAAAAAAAAGATGAGGAACAGAAGTAGCAGATTGACATAATTTAACTTCTCCTAAAATCTTCCTGTCTTGAGCATCCACTAAAGAACTCGAAAGTACTTCCGTACAAAGGGCAAACAAATATGGAGAAATAGGGTCACCTTGCCTTATACCTGCTTGACGCTTGAAACTTTTTCCCGGAGCACCATTAAACAGAATTGTATAAGAAACCGAAGTTACACAATTCTTTATGAGATCAGCAAAAGTCTGAGGAAAGCCCATGCAAAGTAAAGTATACGGAATGGAGTTCCAGTTCAGCCTATCATAAGCTTTACTCATATCCATCTTGAAAGCCATTAATCCAGTCTTACCCGTTCGTTTCTTGGAAATATGGTGGAATAATTCATGTGAAATTAGGATGTTATCTCTTATATTTCTTCCTGGAATAAAACCGCCATTCTGAAAATCACCAACAAGTGAGGGCATGACTCGCTTCATTCTATTGGTAATGCATTTAGTCACAATTTTCATAATCACATTACAAAGACTAATAGGTCTATATTGATCTACAGTTTCAGGGTTGGTAATCTTTGGAATAAGGGCAATGGAAGTCCTGTTAAAAGCCGTAAGTATATTCCTTATATTAAGCATAGAAAACACTGCATTTGTGACTTCTTCCTTAACATAAAACCAATATTTCTGATAAAAAGAGAGCCGAAAATCAATCCGGACCCGGAGATTTTGATGGTCCCATTTGAAAAACAGCTTTACGTACTTCATTCCTTGTAAATGGTTTAGCCATGAAATCTTGTTGATCACTATTAAGCTTATACTTTAACTTGGCAAACAAATGCTTATACTTTGAAGAAAAAGATTCAACTGGCTTTTGCACCACACTAGCTTCATATAAATTTTTGAAATGTATATCAAAGAGGTGACGAATATCACTATCTTTATACTCCCAAGAGCCAGAATCACTTTTTATACCTGCAATAAAGTTACGGTTGTACCTAGGGATGGCAATAGGTAGGGTCTGAGTAGGGTCCGACAAGACCCGACCCGACCCGAAGTAAAAAACATTAGACCCATACCCGACCCATACCCTAAAGGGTCTGAAATTAAGGGACCCATACCCGACCCTAATGGGTCTGGGTCCGGGTAGGGTCTACCCTAGGATCCAATTTTTCTAAACGTGTCATTCAATAAAATTTACCAAAGTTCGAATCAAATTACAAAGTTTTGCTTAAAGTATTACAAAGTCTTGGTTATTTGGATCATTACCCGTACCCGACCCTAAATATATTACCGTACCCAAACTCATCATTTTCATCAATTTCCTCGTTATTTTAATGGTTATTTGGATATGCGTATAATATATTAATGATAACTAATAAGGGTCATCTGTTTGTGTGTATTATTTGGGTTATTGACGTTCGTACGTGTGTTTTTTGTTTTTCTTTTTTCTTTTTTTAATAAATACAAGGGTCTAAGGGTCGGGTAGGGTCCCAAGACCAAGACCCGGACCCAACCCGAAGTTTTTTATATAAGACCCACACCCGACCCATACCCGGTGGGTCTCAAAAATTCAGACCCATACCCGACCCGTTAGGGTCCGACCCTAAGGGTCTGGGTTGGGTACCCGACCCACTGTCATCCCTAGTTGTACCTACTCTTAACAGAATTGAAGAAAAAGCTAGTACAAGCATCACCTTCTTTGATCCAACTAATCTTTGCTCATTGTTTCTAAAAAATAGACGCAGCCTTAGTGAATTCAAGGTAAGCCTCATAATTTTTTTCATCATTCCCTTGAAAAATGTGTTCTAATTCAGTTGTTAGATTATCATCAAAATTCGTCCATTTTGCATTCCATTCTTTTCGCTTGGCAAGTGTCAAGTTACTAAAAGCAAAGCGGATCCGTTTCAATTTGTTCACAAGCTTAAAAGAAGGAGACCCCCGATCAAATATAAACCATTTATCCTTGATAATTTGCAAACAGTCTTCATAGTCAAAATATCAAGCCTCCAATTTAAAAGGCCGTCTTTTCTTCTTACTAAAGAAATCTGTATCAAGAATACTAGGAGCATGGTCTGAACCTTATATGGGAAGATACTTAATATTAGTATTTGGGAAAAAGTCGTTTCACTTTGAGGAAGCCATCCCTTTATCAATACGTTCATAAACTCGTGCACTTCCTTTCATGTTATTACACCATGTGTAATTAGGCCCTTTAAAAGATATATCTGATAAGAGATTTCGAGCCTTCTATTTCGAGAAAACCTGCGCGCAAAATAGTGCCCAAGTTTCCTCCCAATTTATCTTCCTTGAATTCAACTTGATTGAAATCTCCAATCATAATAAAATGTGAATCAAGCTTGTTAATACACTACTCCAATTCCGACCAGACTCGTCTTCTTTGAGATTTCTTAGGTTCTCCATAAATGCAGAATAAATACCAGAACTAGAGGCACCCTCCACAAATGGCCTATATCGGCCGCTACCATCACGTACGATCACCTTAACTGGTCGATCGGCTGCCTCCTCGTCCAAAAACTGGGAGTCGTGCTCCTCCTCCTCCTCAACCTCGTCATCATCGTCATCATCCTCCTGTCTCCCGACCTTAAACTGCTCCACCTCCTCGTCCTCCTAAATACTAACTCGGTCCCTAAAAAAAGCCCTCGGTAGCTAAAGCTCGTCCTCGGGAGTAGGGTCGGGAGACCTTATTAGGAGACCCTTTCCCCTACCCCTACCCCTACCCCTAGCTCCCCTACCAGGTCGTGGCGTTGCTGCTGGTTGTGATGCTATCGGGACACGACGCTTAGATCCCGTCACTCTTCGGCCTGCGGTACGGCCAATTACAGGCATGATATCATCCTCATTGTAAGACATCTGCATTTACGAGATTACAATAACGTTAAACTAATATAATTAAACAAATTGTCATAAAAAACTAAAATAATAAAATATAAAATATAAAATACACAAAATTATCAAAATTAAACAAATTTTCATAAAAAACTAAAATAATTCAAAATAAAATCAAAATTAAATAAAATTAACAACTTAAATAATTTAAACTATACATTAAAATAGAAAATTAAAAACTTTTTATACAATTAAATACAAAATTAATATCTTTTAATGAAAAAATAATAAATTTTAACTATTAAAATTGAAAATATACGATTAAAACGAAAAAAACCCGAACCATGGAGGGAATGTGGATTTCACGTCCAAACCATGGAAGGACGTGAAACCCACACGTCTCTCACTCTCACCAACGTGCAGATTGCACATCCATCCCCATGACCAACGTGCAGACGATTGCACGTCCCTCCCCCACTAGGCCGTGCATTTTGCACGTCTTACCCAAGCAATGTCGCGCACAGTTCACGTCCTAGCCATGCCAAGACGTGATTTCTCACCGTCCTCCCCTCCTATGGACGTCCAAATGCAACGTCCTATACCACTATGGACGTTGATTTTTAACGTCCCTACACCCGTCTCTCTTCCTTCCCAAATTTATGCAACTACAACTACAACATACATCAATACAACAACAACAAACAATAACAACAACACTAATAACAAAAACAACAACAACAACAACAACAAATCAGAAATTGAAGTACAAATTGAAGAACAAATTGAAAAATCACCAAAGTGAACAACATCAATAACGAATTTACACAACAACAACTACTATTACTAGCCTAATTAACATCACATTATACAAATAAAACTAAATTAATTTAAAAAAAACACTTACCTTTTGAAATTGGTCCGACGGTTGTCATGGTAGAGCAGCGGCACCGGTGGTGGTGTCGTGTGGTCGTGCGGTGGTGGTGTGTTGCGGCGGTGTGAAGCGGCGGTAGTGTGCTGCGGCGGTGGTGTGAGGTTTAGGAGGGAGATGGGTTTTTTTTTGAATGAATGAATGAAGAAAGAAGAGAAGTAAGGGTAAGTTGGTAATTATTATGAATTACGTCGACGACCTTTCGCGATTGGGTTTTAAAACGAACATATATATATACCGTAAGGCTAGGGATAAATATTTAACTTTATAAATTTTTAAGGAGACTCGGTAAATGAGTCAAATCACCAAGTCATTTTGTATCACCACGCTATTTTTTTCGAATCAAGTAGGGTTATTTTAGGGTTTGATCAATTTCGGAGTTGTTGGTCTTTTTGGTTCTGGTCAAGTCAGAGGTTGGATCAGTATTCAATCAATCAAGAATATGGTTTGATCGAATCAATACAAATCCTCAAACATATTTCTAATTTCATGTTGTGTGTTTTTGAGTCATTTTCGAAAGATTAGTTAGATGTGTCTAACTTCTCTAATCCCGCTAAAGGTGGACATAAGTGCGGGTCAACCTGATCGACACTAGCCTGCCCCGCCCACTGGGCCTCTCCCTTCATGTGGCCAGCCAGCCCATCCATAGAACCGCATGCCCACTTTCTTCACTAAAGACAAGCCCTAAGTTATGATTTTTCTAGGCGTCACCATCATTCCCCCTGGTCTGCATGGCCTACTAGCCTTCTCGCCTTATTCGGCCAGTTTAGGGTCAACATCTTCATATCTCTGCACGTTTGAGTCTGCCCATCATTGGCTCGTGGTGTGAGCTTTAGCCTCCTCCCCTAGAGTCGGGCATGGCCATTGGCCCAGGTAGGCCCACTCACCACGTCTAATCTCGATTATTGACCTCATGAAATGAAAATGGCTCAGGTGATAAATATTCTCTTACTATAACTATGAAATCGGGGATTTAATTCTCATCCTTAAACAAACGCTGCTCATTTAACCTTAAAATTAAAAAAAATGTTAAAATTAAAAAAACACTATTTATCAGTTCTCAACAGAGAATACACCTTTAATTAGACAGCATGAGAAACTGTAAACGTACAAATGTAGAATAGAATAGAACAATACAAATCCAAAAATTCAATGTTTGGGAGAATTAAATGCACAAAGGCCAAGCCAAGTCAAGCCGTCAGGGGTCTGGACCAAACACTCAGCTATGGTTTTGGGGTAATCATCAATAGCAAGTCTTGCTTGCGACGGGTTATTATTTGTGATGGATATTTTGTGATATAAAATGGATATAAAATGACTTAGTGGAGAAAGGGATCCACAAGAATAGTGTTGCAGAGAGAGAAAAAGTGGGTATTTTACGAGAGAAAACAGTATCCGTCACAAGTTTGCGACAGATAGTTCCGTTGCAAATAAGAATTTGTGAATCATCAAGTAGAACAAGGGCACACTTCTTTATGAGACCTACTCTACTCCAATCATGACTTACTAGTTTGGATCAACGCAAATTTTAGAATTAATGTAAAACACAAAGACGGTCACGCCAATAAATGAGTGACCATTTTTTTTTTATAAGATGTTATCATTTTTTATTAATTATTTATCTTTTCTAGTTAAAAAATGATTTTTTTTTTTAAAGTGGTAATTATTTACCAAAAAAATTGTTACATTTTGCAAAAAAACAAATGGGATACCGCCCGTGTTCAAGAGAACTAAAAATTCATCTATTATTAAGATTATTTGACAAGAAAAATTCAAAACTATATATGATCTCATAACGTACTAAGTAACTGAAGTACCGAGTTATTAGCTTGGATCAATTATCAATAAAAAAATTTATTTTTATACAAATAAATTGTCTTATTTTATGAGATCCTTTCACACTAATAACTATCAAATCAACTCATGGTAAAGAAAACACTTGCCCACCATTACTTTTTACACAACTTTGTGTTTTAAAATGGGAATATGCATCTTAAACTCAAAACAAATTAAAATAAAATAAATGAAGCAAAACCAAAACATATAAACTAGCAAAAAATTATGTTTTATATGTTCAATGCGGTAATATTTAAGCTGTTTAATCTGAGGACGAATATACAAGTCTCAAAAGAGAGTCACAGCGAATAGGTTTAGGTAAATCTGGCAAAATGCCAACGTATTTCACTTTTATTATCAAAAAAATTAATATTATCCAGAAACATTGACTATGTATAATGTTTTTTTTAATAACAGTACGAAGTACATTTTATAATTTACTTTATATACTCATATTTAGAGATATAAATTAAACGTTAAACTAAAATAATGGCCTAATGTGAGCCACTCCTTTGTCCTAGCCAATAGTGTTATTATTTTTTCATTTTTAAATATATCAACAATCGTTATCATTTTTATTATAGCAAATTTTATGTTACAAGTGAGATTTGTGTCCTATTATTATTATTATTATTATTATTATTATTATTATTATTATTATTATTATTATTATTATTATTATTATTATTATTATTATTATTAAATTATTTTCTTTCACATATACATAGTAATTTTTTGATAACTAATGATTAATTAGTGGAACGGAAGAGGATATAATTAAACAAAAATGTGCAAGTGATAGGATTTTGACTTCACTTTCTAGGGTTGGACTAATCAGATTTGGAAGTGATAGGTGATTAGCTTAACAAATTGTTTATAGAAACCGAAATATTCCAATCCCAACCGAAATATTGCATTAATCCCTAAAATTGATAATCCTCAAACAGCAAATCATTTTCGACCTATTAGTCTTTGTTCAACAATTTATAAAATTATTTCGAAAATCCTAGCTACTCGTCTTCGCAGTGTCTTGCATAAGATAATCCACCCGTTTCAAGGGGCCTTTACGCCAAATCGCTTTATTCAAGATAATATTCTTCTTGCCCACGAGATTTTTAACTCGTTTAAACGTAAAAAAGGTAAAGGGGGTGGATTGCAATTAAACTTGATATTGAGGAAACATTTAAGCAAATGGGATTTAGTATCAAATGGACTTCTTGGATTATGGAATGTATAAAAACTGTCTCCTTCTCAGTGTTAGTAAATGGAAGACCCGGAGATGTCTTTAGACCCACTCGTGGTATTAGACAGCGAGACCCACTCTCCCCGTATATTTTTATTATGTGCGCGGAGATTTTAGCAAGATCTCTACAAAAGAATAGTGATCTTAGTTCCAGTGATATTGGCATTAGAATTGGATCTGGGATTGAGAAAATCCCTTTCCTTACTTTTGCGGATGACACGATTATTTTCGCTAAGGCCTCTAACCAAAGTTGTAGAACCATTAAGTCTATCTTAGATCATTTTTGCACAATTTCAGGACAATTTGTTAATTTTAACAAATCAACGTTTCAATGCACTAGAAATATTGAGCGACCCCTACGAGAATCTTTTAGAGGTATTCTCCGTATGAACGAGGAAGCTCATTTGGGTAAGTATTTAGGATGTCCTATAATAGATAGCAGAGTAACTAAAAATACTTTCGAAAGTATTATTCAATCTTCTTGCACCCAGTTATCGAAATGGAAAGCAAATTCTTTATCACAAGCAGGTAGACTAGTTCTGATCAATGCTAATTTAGCCTCGAAGGGAACTTTTCAAATGCAAAGCTCTCTTCTTCCCTCTTCAATCCATAAGAGATTAGATAAGATTAACAGAGACTTTCTTTGGAATAAGAATCCTTCTCAACACTCCCCTAATTTGATTGGTTGGCATAAAGTTTGCTTACCGAAATCGTTTTGTGGATTGGGAATAAAATCTTCTGAAGCCGCGAATAAAGCTCTTCAAATGAAACTTCTATGGAAAATCCTTATGGATAAGGAGAGTATATGGGTTAGAGTGATAAATAAAAAATACTTGAGAAATTGTTCACTATTTGATCATAAGCCTAACTCAGTCTCTTCTTGGCAATGGCGCGTAAGCTTATGAGTCTTCGGACTCTCTTTAGAAAAGGATTGAGATGGCAGGTAGGTAATGGTAGCAATATTAAGTTTTGGTCTGATAATTGGGTTTTCTCGCACCCACTTACCAGCATTACGAGTGATGATGATAGTAGCCGCGATCTTAATCTTTTGGTTAAAGATCTCATAACCTCTGACAAACAATGGGATGTTTGTAAAATAGCCAATTTGGTAAATAACGATATTGTGAATCAGATTACTAACATTCCACTGCCACATAATGATATTCCAGATACCCTTATATGGGGGTTGTCCGTGGATGGAAATTTCTCTACAAAAACAGCAACTTGGTTAGCGCAAGGTTTGTTCGATCACGCTCATGAAAAATGTAATTTTCAATGGGTTTGGAAATTGAATATTCCACCAAAATTGAAACTTTTTCTTTGGAAAACATGTGTTGACGGCCTTCCAACGAAAGATAGGCTTCTCAAAAGTCATATTAATGTCCCACCTCATTGCATTTTGTGTAACTATCATAGTGAAAATAAAGATCATTTCTTTTACGAATGTCCTTTGATTAGGTCCATTATCCAAGAAATGAACATTACTAGCTACAACAATTTTTTGTCAAATTATGATACTTTTGTGAGCCAAAGTTTTCTTATGAAGCTTAATTATCTAAAAGACTTAATTCCGCAAAATGATTTCGTTAAGATCATTTTTATTTGGTGGAATGCATGGTTTTATAGAAATGATATTATCTTTAATAATGTTAATTTCAACATAAACAAACTTATTACGTTATGTAATAATAGCATTAAGGCCTGGAACGAAACTAGACATAAAGATTTTAACAATCCTGAGAAAGTAAAGTCTGTTAGAAACAGTTCTAATAAGAATGAAATCTGGTGGGAGAAACGTAGAAATGGTTTTCTAAAGCTAAATTTTGACGGATCGAGAATAGATGACAATAAAGCTTCTTTAGGATATTGTATAAGAGATCATAATGGTGAAGTCGTGCTGTTAGGAGCAAAAAAGTGCGGATCTAATAGTATTATTGTCGCAGAAGCACTTGCCTTAAAAGAAGGTATTTTAGCCGCTAAACACTTAGGAATCTCTAAGTTAATTGTGGAGGGTGATAATTTATGTGTTATCAACTCCCTCCGTAGCACTTGGCAGATCCCGTGGGAAATCTCTAGTAGTATCAAGGATGTGAAACTTGATCTTCATCTTTTCGATGAAGTGATAATTAAACATTGCTTCCGTGAAGCCAACAAGGTTGCTGACTTCATGGCTTCTGTTGGACATTCATGTCCAACTCTTTCGAGGTGGGTTGAAAGCCGGTGGCTTCAACTTACCTTACTCATTCGAAAGGATGAGATAGGTTGGTCCTACCCAAGAGGATCAACTTAGTTTTCTTACCTTATCAAAAAAAAAAAAAAACAAAAAAAAAAAAACCAACAACAACATTGATGGGTTTTGCAAATTGCAAGTGTGAAATCTACGCTCTTTAGTAAGTTTACATATACTCCATACTCTCCAAGGACTTCTCTTCAGGAAAAAAGATATCAGGTTGTTGTCTTTGATGAACTTGAAGAAAGTCTTAGGAGTTTAGTATATCCTTACATTATTGTGGGGGATTTCAATCAAGTCGAGTTTACTTGGGAGAAATGTAGTAGTAATCAAGGATTAATTCCGGGTGCAAGGTTTTTTTCAGAGTGGAAAATTAGAAATGAGCTCTTGGATATTCCATTCAAAGGTCCTAAATTCACATGGTGTAACAATAGGCAAGGTATGGCTAGGGTGTATGAGAGGCTTGATAAGGCTATGGGCTCGAGGGATTGGTTGGAATTGTTTCCGGACACGGGGGTGCAACATTACCCTATTCAACTTTCTGACCATGCTCCTTTAGAACTTAATCTAATGTTGACGAAAGAAAAGCTAAAAAGACCGTATAAGGTAGACGTGTGGGCTTTGGAGTTTGAGGAATGTATTGCCACTCTTAAGGAAAAATGGAGTATTGCTATTAATGGGTCCCATTCTTTCAGGCTGTTGAAAAAAATGGGAATTCTACGGCAAGAGATTAGGAAATGAAGTCTAGATAAGAAAGAAGGATGGTCAGGGAAGTGGGATGAATTTGATAGAAAGCTTGAAGAAGGCATGGAGGAGGCGATTTTGACTGGAAATGCTGATAGGTATGATAAGGTACATCAAGATTTGAAGGAGTTTGCGAGTGCAAAGGCGGTTTACTGGCAACAAAGAGCAAAGGCTAAATGGGCAAAGGAGGGAGATATTTGTACGAAATATTTTTTTAATTGGGCTAAAGGTAGAGCTGGCAGGAATTTTGTTGTTGGTATAAAAAGGGATGACGGTTCGTGGGTGATGCGACTCATTTAGTCGGAGTTAAATCGCCGGAGTTAGTGTGGTTTTGTTGGTTTTATGTGGTGTTATGTAGCTTAATTGTAGGTTACTTGTTGGTGAGCCTAGATTAGCTATTCGGTCGGTCTTATAGTGTTTATGACAGTTTTCAAGTGTGGGGATAGATGGGCCAAAATTCCTATGAAGATATCTCAGATGTGTGCGCTTAAGGTGCGCTAATTGAGTGCACTAATGTGAGAAGAGAACCAATGGGCAGCCCCAATGTACGACTGAAGTACGACTGAAGCGTGACCGAAGTGCGACCAAGGTGCAAGTGAAGTGCGACTGAAGCGCGACTGACATTTGTTCAGATTTTAGTTTTTACCTAATTACTATATAAGTTTTCTATCTAGGTTTTGAGAAGGGAAGTTAGCCGCCATTGAGACAAAAACATTATTTTGCTATTTTCAAGACTATGTGTAACTAATTTCTCTCTTTCTTGGATTCGGGCAATTGAAGCACTCTTTATACAATTGTGAGTTTGAATGTTTTAATTTCTTTTCTTGATTATTGTGAATTGTTTGTTCCTAATTTTATGGATGATGATTTATAATTGCTAGGTGTACAACTAGTAAGAGATCTCTTCATTCTATTGTTAGTATTGTTAATTGAATAGGATTTATTGATTACCTTTACATTGGTAACATCTAAGAATTAGTATTGAACGAGATACGTTGATATTAGTACTTAGAAGCAATTCACATAAATATCTAAAGTGCAACTGGATTGTATGCGCTATTTATTCTCTATCGAATTCTCTAAATTATATTGCTGCTGTTGAATTAAACCTTGAACTGGATTGTTAAGGTTGTTTAATGGTTAGGGTTGATTAAGAACGGGATTCGTTTTAATTGACTATTCGTAAGGAGAATTGGAATTTTACATTCACGATAGAGTAATCAAGATTAGTAATTGAGACCGTCTGACAGTGATCAACTGTTGTCATTGAGTGTGGATATATGCTTGGTTCCAAGACTCTTCCAAATCATTTGTTACATCATACATCATTAGCTTTATTACTTGAATTGCATTAGATATTCATCTTAGTTTGTTAGAAAATCATTTACATCGATTGAATCCTCCTATGATGGAAGTGGTGAAGAAAGAAGTTCTCAAATTGCTTCAAGTAGGTATGATTTACCCTATTTCTGACAGTAAATGGGTGAGTCCTACACAAGTAGTCCCTAAAAAGTCTGGGGTGACCGTAGTTGAGAACAAAAATGGTGAGCTTGTACCCACTAGGATCCAAAACGGGTGGAGGGTTTGTATAGATTATCGTAGGTTGAATGCGGTAACTAGGAAAGATCACTTTCCTCTTCCCTTTATTGACCAAATGCTTGAAAGGCTAGCGGGAAAGGCTTATTATTGTTTCTTGGATGGTTATTCGGGCTATTTTCAAATAGCTATTGCCCCTGAGGATCAAGAGAAAACCACATTTACTTGTCCTTTTGGTACCTTTGCGTATCGACGCATGCCTTTTGGACTTTGTAATGCACCAGCTACTTTTCAGCGATGTATGGTTAGCATATTTTCTGAGTATGTTGAACGTTTCATTGAGGTCTTTATGGATGATTTTACGGTGCATGGTGATTCTTTTGACACTTGTTTACACCATCTGTCTCTTGTTCTTAAGCGTTGTATTGATACTAACCTTGTCTTGAATTCTGAGAAGTGTCACTTTATGGTGGAACAAGGTATAGTACTTGGACATGTTGTGTCTTCAAAAGGTATTGAGGTAGATAAAGCTAAGATTGACACCATTTCTTCTCTACCTTATCCTACTAATGTTCGTGAAGTTCGATCTTTTCTTGGCCATGCAGGTTTCTATCGCAGGTTCATTAAAGATTTCTCTAAGATCGCTTCACCCTTATGCAAGCTGCTGCAAAAGGAGTCAGATTTCATCTTTGACAAGGCTTGTAAGGAGGCTTTTGATGAACTGAAAGGTAGGCTTACCTCCGCACCGATTATTCAAGCACCGGATTGGTCTCTTCCCTTTGAGATTATGTGTGACGCGAGTGATTATGCCTTGGGAGCGGTGTTGGGTCAGAAGAATGGGAGGGCTTCCCATGTCATTCATTATGCCTCCATGACCTTAAATGAGGCACAACGGAATTACACCACGACTGAGAAAGAGCTTCTAGCCATTGTTTTTGCTTTGGAGAAATTCCGGTCTTATTTACTTGGTACAAAAGTGGTGGTATTTTCCGATCATGCAGCATTGCGCCATTTGATGGCAAAGAAAGAATCTAAGCCGAGGTTAATTAGATGGATTTTGTTGCTTAGTGAATTTGATTTAGAGGTGAAAGACAAGAAAGGAGCAGAAAATGTCGTGGCAGACCACTTAAGTCGGTTGGTGGATGTTGATGCGAATCCACATGAGAAGAATTTAGTGAAAGGATTATTCCCCGATGAAAGCTTGTTCACTATTCGTTCCGTGGAGCCATGGTACGCCAACCTTGTTAATTTTCTCTGTTCTTCTAGATTTCCACAAGGCTTTTCCAAATCTCAAAAGGACAAGCTTCGTAGTGATGCGAAGTATTATGTATGGGATGAGCCTTATTTGTGGAAGCATGGTTCGGACCAAATCATCAGAAGGTGTGTAGCAGAGAATGAGATGACTTCAATCCTTACATTTTGTCACTCACATGCTTGTGGTGGTCACTTTGGTGCAAGGAGAACGGCGAGAAAGGTTCTTGATTGTGGATTTTACTGGCCTACGTTGTTTAGAGATGCTCATGGATTTTGTCAAGCTTGTGACAATTGCCAAAGGGTAGGTAATATTTCCCGAAAAAATGAGATGCCGCAAAGTTACATGTTGAATTGTGAGATTTTTGATGTTTGGGGAATCGACTTCATGGGTCCCTTCCCGAATTCATATGGAAATCTCTACATATTATTGGCGGTGGATTATGTGTCTAAGTGGGTGGAGGCTATTCCCACTAAGACTGATGATTCCAAGGTGGTGGCGGATTTTATCAAGGCTAACATATTTGCTCGATTTGGAATTCCAAAGGCTTTGATTAGTGATCGTGGCACACATTTTGTCAACAAGACAATTGGTGTTTTGCTGAAAAAGTATTGTGTTTCTCATAAAGTTTCCACGGCATATCATCCGCAGACTAATGGACAAGCTGAAGTGTCCAATAGAGAAGTTAAATCCATCCTTGAGAAGACGGTGAATCCCAATCGGAAGGATTGGAGCTTGAGATTAGATGATGCATTATGGGCTTATCGAACGGCCTATAAAACCCCAATTGGTATGTCACCTTATCGACTTGTGTTTGGAAAAGCATGTCATTTACCAGTCGAGTTGGAGCATAAGGCGTATTGGGCGATTAAAAGCTTTAATATGAGTCTCGATGACGCGGGGTTGCATCGGAAGTTACAATTGCAAGAGTTGGAGGAGCTCCGACTCGAATCATATGAGAATGCCGCTACTTACAAAGAAAGAACGAAGGCTTGGCATGACAAGATGATCTTGAGACGGGATTTCAAAGTTGGTCAAAAAGTTTTGTTATTCCAGTCCCGCTTTCGTCTATTTCCAGGTAAGTTGAAATCCCGTTGGATTGGTCCGCTTGTCATTACTAACGTTTATCCTCATGGTGCAGTTGAGGTACGTGATCCAACGACGGATAAAGTTTTGAAGGTGAATGGGCAACGACTGAAGCCCTATCATGATGCTGCTGAGTTGGAGGTGGTCGAGTCATTGGGTCTCTATGACCCAATTTACGAAGCTTAATCCTTCACTAAGTCGAGCAAACGACTATAAACAAAAGCGCTACCGGGAGGCAACCCGGGGTTTTGTGTCTTCTTTTTGTTTAATCCTTTTAAGTCATTTTATTTTATTTTATTTTTCTTTATAAAAAAACCAAAAAAAAAGCGTGGTAGCTTTATTTTCTTTTCGTTTTTTTTTTAGTTTTTTATTTTCGTTTTTAGTTTATTTTATGTTGACGGATTTTAATGTGTGCTAGGTATTTTTCAAGACGGAAGGAAAAAAATGAAAATGAGAGAAATTAACGTGTATTCGTTACATTAGAAGCCTTGTTTCGGAGGGTGCGCCTTAGTCGCACCTCTGTCGCACTAATTGAGTGCGTACAGACAGATACAAATCAATAATGAGCAGCAACGTAGGCGCGACCTCAGTTCATCCTTGGCGCGACTTGAGCGCGACCTAAGCTCAATTCCATACTCTGACATCCTTCCTTATTCCCCTCTTTTCTTTTTCTCCTTCCCAAAAATTCAAAACAAACAAAACAAACGCAGACCTCTCATCTTTCAAATTCTCAACTCAAATACTGTTCCATTCACGACAATTCATCAAAATCACGTTGCTTGCTTCGAATAGTTTCCAATTCCATCTCTAATTGCTGAAATTAATTCGAAAATTTGGGGGTTTCTAACCCTAATTTCTGAAATTTCAACAATAAGTCGCAGAAATCGCGTCCATTATTCCGTAGTGGGTCTTTTATTCAATCCAAATTTTGCTGCACCTGATTCGAAAAATTGGGGGTTTTCGAACCCTAATTTTTCGCGCGATTTGGGGCACGATTTGTGTCATTTCTGGACAGTTTCTCCGGTAGGTCACTCTGTTTCCTTTAGTTGTGTTGTTTCCATTTTTTTTGTGGGAGTCGTTCTTGAGTCGATTATTGCTGTTTTCTCGGTTTTCGCGTCGGAGTCCGGTCGTCCCAAGCAGTCACGTTGTGTCGTAGGGGAGGTGTTCGGAATTGAACAAAAATTTGTTGTTGCTCGTGTCACGGTTGTCGTGCTAGTGACACGGTCGTAATTTTTGTTGCTACTCCTGTCGTTGTGTCGTAGGTTGATGCTGCTGTCGTAGTGTCGAAATTATTGTTGCTGCTAGTGTCACGGTCGTAGTGCTAGGGACACGGTAGTAATTGTTGTTGTTGCTGTCGATTCGTGTCGTTGGGAGTACTGTTTTGTCTCGAGGAGTTGTTTGTGGAGTTTCTGTTGCAGGTTTTTAGTATCCCAGGATGACAACAAAACGAAAAAATCCACCCAGAAAAGCTACAAAAACTACCCCAAAGGCTGCTGCTAGTACCTCACGTGCTAGTGGCGTTGTAAATTACCTGGGCTGTAATTTGACTGAGGAACAAAAGAACTATTGGCGAGCCCTTACCCTTCCCAAACGAACCATTCGAGTGACAAAGTTTTTTGACCGGGATGCATTAACGGAGTTGGGGGTTCTTGAGGCAGTGACGGAATTGTTGAGTCGGGCTGGGTTGAGTGAGTTTTTGAACAGGGGGGCTGAGACATATAAGCGACTGACGCTAGAGTTCTTATCAACCGTTGAGAAAGTGCCTGAGAGTGACCCTCCTAGCATTCAATTTCAGTTGATGAATACCACAACCGTTATGTCTTATCCTACTTTGAGGGAAATTTTTGGTGTAGCCCCAAGAGCTAATACGGAGCGTTGGAATGGGCCTACTTGGGCGGAAACAAATGCTTTTTGGTATGCTCTTACCCATCAACATCACACGGGGCGCACTCAGAAAAGTTCTAGGATTCCTCATCCGGCATTTCGTTTCATTCATCGTGTCCTTGTGATGACTTTCTTCTGTCAAGGGGAGCTTACCAATATTACCCGGAATGAGATTCAAATGTTGTGGGGTATGGGGCCGGAAGGAGTGGGTCGACCAGATTGGGTTAGTGAGTTTGTTCAAATGTGCATTGAGATTAGGGGAGTGAAGACTGGTAAACTTGCTATGGGGGGTATGGTGACCTTGTTGGCGGCTCACTTAGGGTATGAGTTGGATCCTAAAGATCAAGTCCGCGGGGTCTCTTCTCTGAATATTGCTTCCATGTGTTGCCATATGCAAATGATAGTTCGAGTTGCTTGTGAGGAGACGGCTTATGCTTTACAGATAGGCACTGTTCTCAAGACACCATACTTGAGGCTTCCTCGACCAGAGGGTGTTCCGATTCCGGTGGGACCGCGTGCCAGTGACTTATACGTTCCTCAGGACCCTCCTGAGTTGCTTGTTCTCACTGCTTCCACAAAGACTATTGAAATGACTACTGAGGAGGTCGACATGGAAGAGGATGAGGCTGATGGTTCAGGCGAGAATGAGGCTAATGAGGCTAATGGGGCAGCTACTGTTGAGGGGGCTGATTGTAGAGAGGCTATTGGTGAGTCGGGTTGGAGAGACCGTGTAGAGCTTGAGTTGGAGGAGTTACGGGATGAGATAGAGAGTGTACATGATGCGACCAGGGAGTGTTTGGCACTGCAACGTGCCATGAGTGACATGTTCATCACCATGTATCCGAGTTCTTACACACCTCCTGCGGCTTTCTTCTTTTCGGAGTTAGCCACGAGACGTGTTGACAGAGAGGTTCGTGCTCGAGCCCGGCAGACCCGACGCTTAGGGTCTCCTTCTTCCTAACTAGTGGTATGTTTTTCCCCTTGTTTTTTGTGTTCCCGTACAACATTGGGGACAATGTTTGGTTCAAGCATGGGGAGGGGTATATGCACTTTTGTACATATTTTATTCCATCAATTTTGTAGTTTATTTCTTTACTTTTTAGCAATAATAAAAAAAACAACAAAAAAAAAGAAAAAGAGAAAAAAAGAGGAACCCGGCTAGGTGAAAACCCGAAAGGGCGCCTAGGCAAAAATGGGACAAGTGGCCGAGGACGGAGTGAAAACCCGAAAGGGCGCTCCGGGTAAAATGAAAAATCGAGTTGCGTGCCACGAGAGTAGTGTGAGGAAAATAGCTAGAATGAAAACCCGCAAGGGCGGGCGCTCTAGGCAAAATGAGAGAAATAGGAAAAAAAATTCAATCTCGCATTGGTCTTTTGTTCTGTTTTTGGCGAGGCGTCATAAGAAGGGTGCTAAAGAAGGTCGGTCGGGTAGGACTAGTGGCAAAGGTGAGGAGAACCGTGGTGCTATGTTGTTGTTGATTGCACCTTGCTTTGGCGGTTGTGGAATTGGAGTAAGTTGGAGTAGTGGTGGTTAGGAAATTCACATGGTTTCTTTGGTTATTGTTGAGTTATAGGTGAGGATGTTGTTTTGAGGAGTTTTGACTTATGTGAATTTTTGCTAGGATGGAGTGATAAGGGGCGTAGTTTGTCTTGTTACTTGCATTGTGTTGATTTGTGTCACTAATTGGTGTTGCGTTGTTCCATTGTCATTTGAAGAAGTGGGTAACTCGGGTGTTGGTGGTGTGTTGCTATTTTATAGTAGCGGTAGTTTATGCTTAGAGGGTGTTTTGGAGGGTGTGTGAGGAAAGAGAGCATCATTGTCATCGGTCATTTTCTACCATGTGCTGTGTTTGAACTAGTGTTGTTTTGCGTTTCTCTGTGTTCCTTGGTTTTACATCGAGGACGAGTAAAAGTTCAAGCATGGGGAATTTGATGCGACTCATTTAGTCGGAGTTAAATCGCCGGAGTTAGTGTGGTTTTGTTGGTTTTATGTGGTGTTATGTAGCTTAATTGTAGGTTACTTGTTGGTGAGCCTAGATTAGCTATTCGGTCGGTCTTATAGTGTTTATGACAGTTTTCAAGTGTGGGGATAGATGGGCCAAAATTCCTATGAAGATATCTCAGATGTGTGCGCTTAAGGTGCGCTAATTGAGTGCACTAATGTGAGAAGAGAACCAATGGGCAGCCCCAAGGTACGACTGAAGTACGACTGAAGCGTGACCGAAGTGCGACCAAGGTGCAAGTGAAGTGCGACTGAAGCGCGACTGACATTTGTTCAGATTTTAGTTTTTACCTAATTACTATATAAGTTTTCTATCTAGGTTTTGAGAAGGGAAGTTAGCCGCCATTGAGACAAAAACATTATTTTGCTATTTTCAAGACTATGTGTAACTAATTTCTCTCTTTCTTGGATTCGGGCAATTGAAGCACTCTTTATACAATTGTGAGTTTGAATGTTTTAATTTCTTTTCTTGATTATTGTGAATTGTTTGTTCCTAATTTTATGGATGATGATTTATAATTGCTAGGTGTACAACTAGTAAGAGATCTCTTCATTCTATTGTTAGTATTGTTAATTGAATAGGATTTATTGATTACCTTTACATTGGTAACATCTAAGAATTAGTATTGAACGAGATACGTTGATATTAGTACTTAGAAGCAATTCACATAAATATCTAAAGTGCAACTGGATTGTATGCGCTATTTATTCTCTATCGAATTCTCTAAATTATATTGCTGCTGTTGAATTAAACCTTGAACTGGATTGTTAAGGTTGTTTAATGGTTAGGGTTGATTAAGAACGGGATTCGTTTTAATTGACTATTCGTAAGGAGAATTGGAATTTTACATTCACGATAGAGTAATCAAGATTAGTAATTGAGACCGTCTGACAGTGATCAACTGTTGTCATTGAGTGTGGATATATGCTTGGTTCCAAGACTCTTCCAAATCATTTGTTACATCATACATCATTAGCTTTATTACTTGAATTGCATTAGATATTCATCTTAGTTTGTTAGAAAATCAATCCAAAACCCCCCTTTCTGTTACGACGATCTTTAATTTCATTAGAGATCGACTTTTCCTACATTATAATTGCATAAATTGTTAATCTGATTCCCTTGGGTTCGACCCTTATTTCCGTTTTACTATTGTTTAGTATTTGGATTTAAGTGATATAAATTGTTAATTTGAGGCATACGACTTTAGCCTGTCAGTGGGAGTATGAGAGACAGGGTATTGGGGAGGAATTTCAAAAACACTTTCAATCTATCTTTGAAGTAGGAGTTGGAGATAGATTGGAGAATAGAGGAGAGAGTATGGGGGTTGGAGATGAACTTCGGGACTTTCTTGCAAGTATGGACGTTAGGGTTAAGGAGACAAATTTTACTAAGTTAAATAAACCTTTTACGAAAAAAGAAGTGAGGAAAGCGGTCTTTCAGATGGGTCCTCTTAAGTCTCCTGGCCCAGATGGAGTTCCAGCTCAAGCTCTTCATAAATGCTGGTTCTTTATTAAGGATGACTTCACGAAGGCGGCTCTCTCAGTTCTCAACACAGGTAGGGTTCTCAAGGAATTCAATCGGACTTTTATTGCTCTGGTGCCGAAATGTCAAAATCCTGAGGGGGTAAGTGATTTTCGGCCTATTAGTCTTTGCAATGTTTTTATGCGGGTTATTTCGAAATGCGTTACTAATAGGCTAGCTAAAGTTATGGGATATCTTGTGGGACGTTTTCAAGGGGCTTTCATTGCCGGGAGGAACATTAGTGATAATATCCTAATCGCTAATGAAGCCATTTTTCATATCAATAGTCAGAAGGTGGGGAAGAAGGGGAGATTTGCTCTAAAGATTGATATGAGCAAGGCATATGATAGGATGAAATGGGATTTTGTTGAAGCGGTTATGCGCCATGTAGGTTTTCCGGAGATGCTTGTAAGAGTGATCTTAGGGTGTGTCAGTTCTGTATCCTATGAAATCCTTTTGAATGGGGCTCCACTTCCGCAATTTAAGCCGAAGTGTGGACTCAGGCAGGGGGACCCGTTATCACCTTACCTTTTTGTTTTATGCATGGAAACTCTTTCGAGGAACATTTGTCGGGAGCAGGAAAGGGGAAATTTATGGGGTATTCCGCTTGCCCCTGGTGTGGAGAGGTTATCGCATCTTTTCTTTGCAGATGACGCAGGGTTTTTCTTGGAAGATAGACTTGATGCTTCGTATAACCTGATGCGGTTGATTGATAGATTTTACTCTTTATCAGGTCAGCAACTTAATGAAAGTAAGTTTGGGCTCATCTTTAGCCCAAATATGACTCTGAGTAGGATTCAATGTACGCTTAGGATTTGTAGGGTGGCTAGAAATAGGGGTTTTGGGAAATATTTGGGTATACCGACTGACTTACAAGGATCTAAGAGGAACCTCTTCAAAGGTTTAGTAGAGAATGTACAGAGGAGGGTGTCGTCTTGGCATGGAGTCCTTTTGGCACCATCGGGCAGGCTTACCTTGATTAATTCCATTCTGTCCACCATTTCTAATTATTTTCTATCGGTGTTCAGAATACCGGTAAGTATGGCTAGGAAAATCAATTCCCTCTTGTCACAATTTTGGTGGGCTGGATGTAAATCAGGTAAGTCTCTTCATTGGTGTAGTATGAATTTCCTGGGTTTACCTAAAAGTAGTGGTGAGGTTGGTATTAGGAACATAGAGGTGCTAAATAAAGCTTTGTTGGCTAAACAGGCTTGGAGGGTTGTCAAGGGGGAGTCAACGTTTTTTGGGGAGGTTTTCCGTAGTCTCTTGCGGGTTAATTTTAATACGAAAATGGGGATCATGGTTAAGGAGCAGGGATCAATGTCTTGGGGGAGACATAGTATTGTTTTTGGTTTTAGGGCAATTAGGGATTGGGTGGCTTGGAAACCAGGGGTTAAATCAAAGTTGAATGTGTGGACAAATCGATGGGTTGGAGCTGATCGTCCGGAACCTAATGTGGATATTATGGGTAGGGAATATGGTTTTTTAAAGGATGTGGTGATCGGGGACCTTTTTTCTGAGTTTAAGGATTGGGATATGGATAAATTACGGTTCCTTTTTGATGTGGAAACTGTACGCAAAGTCCTGACTATTCCAGTAAGTGCGACGAAATTGGTGGATAAAATTATCTGGCCATACACTAAGTGTGGTGAGTATTCTGTAAAAAGTGGGTATGGTATCCTATTTCGTGAGCACTTTAACCTGAAGAAGACTAACTCTGATGAACATAGGATTACTGAGAGGGGTAGAATCTTCTGTAAGACAAAACTCTGGAGGCTTAAAATTCCGCAAGCATGGAAGGTTTTTCTTTGGAAGGTTACTACTAATACGCTGCCGCTGGGGGGGGAATTTAAAAGACGAGGTATTGGTCTGACGACAGGGTGGGATTGTCATTTATGTAAAGATTGGGGTGGAGGAGAAATGGAATCCGTGGAGCATCTGTTTCGGGAGTGCCAATTTGTGCAAAGGTTATGGGTATCTTCAAGCTTGGGTATTAGGTCAGGACAATTGGGCAACATAAGTATGGGGGATTGGGTGGGTGAATGGATTTCCTACTTTATGGGGATGCAAGAGCCTGGAGAGTGTATTGTTAAGTTTGTAGGCCTGCTTTGGTGTATTTGGTTGATGCGAAATAGGATTATCTTTCAGAATGAGTAGATTACTGTGGAAGGTTTCTTTAGGGTCTACAACTCTTTGGTTGACGTGGCGTTAAAGGCTAATGAGGAAAAGGTGAAAAGAGGGGGGAGTAGTGATGGAAGGAGGAACCATGGGAATGGGGATGAGGACGCTAGAACAAAGATAAGGAATTCAAAACCTTTTCTTTTGGTTGGGAATGGAGAGACGTGCCTTGGAAAAAGAATAAAAGTGGATGCTAGTTGGAAGGAAGGGATGGAGGCGGGGGTGGGATGGGTGGTGCTCGATGAATCAGGACATATTTGTTGCCAGGAAAGTAGGAAAATCTTTGCCGCTAACCCCCTTCAGGCAGAGATCTATGGGATTAAGTGTGCTATCCAATGGGCTAGTGAGCATAGTGAAAGGCATGCGGAGATCTTATCGGACTGCTTATGTGGGGTTTTGCAGGTGGTGGGCTTGGAGAAGCGGAGCTTTTTGATTGAGGATAGCGTGGAGGATATTCAGGCTTTATTACCGACGTTTCACTGTTTAAGTATTAGTTATATTCCTAGGGCGCTAAATAGTTTGGCTCATGACCAAGCTAAAAGGGCGCTTATAATGTAGTTTTTGTTTAATGTTTCGAGTTCGAAAAAAAAAAAAAAAAAAAAAAGTAAGTTTACATATACTAGTAGTATATTGCACATGATGCATCATGTGAGCTACCCAACAACTGCCAAATTTTAAACCCTGACATCAAAGCAAGGCATTTTTAGCTTTGCTCCCTTTGATGTGTGTGATCGGGTTTATTCCCTATCGATAATTGAGACAATTTCTTTCGTGGTGCTGAAAATAATAATGAGTATATATTTTTTAAGTTTGGCTTTTTCATTCACAAGTTAAGAGTCGGGAATCAAAGTCTTGTTTTGTGTGTTGAGATGTTGTTACGCTTCATGTTTCAGTTTTTGGAAAAGTTCCTTTCCATCTTAACGTAGTACATTTGCTCACAATGCATGCATTCATACCCTTCTTCAGTTTCTAGTCTTAAATGTATCAAGTAACTTGGTACTTTTCGTATACATTACGTGCGTAAATGGATTACAACTTATGAGTCACGGTGAATTTAGAGCTTATTTTGATATAGAGAACTGAAAGGACGAAGCAAGGGAACGACGGATACAAATTCATATTCATTCTACCACAGACATTATTGTATTGTCCGAATTAATAAGGACAGAAACATGGTATAGTATGATCCCATTTTGAATTAACATCCTTTAATAATGTTAGGCTTGTTATGCTATAGAATAGTTTTATAAAAGATAAACAAATGAATAACCGACGATATATTATTACCTACTCTCTTCATCTCAGTCACTTATTATGTTATATCAATCTTTTTATTTATTTTGTCTATCCAACTGGTCTTGCCGTCAACTCGTTTGTTTGCTCTTTATGGACACTATATGGCTTATGAGGAACGCACTTATCTTCAATCCAAGTATGTTTCAAGTGATACATATTGTAAAAAATATTGGCCTTCAGCTGAAATGGCCTTGCTTGCCATGGGTTTAACAAGACAACGCTCTTCTCATCATCCCTTGCTGCTTTCTGATGATGACCCTTACTTTCCTTTTTTGCTGATTGGGAAACATACTTGTGCTAGATACTGCAGAGAATGTAGATGCTATTCTTTGTTAATCACACAGCCTACCTTGAACACCTTTCCTATATTTTGTATAAACGAACCTTGTGACTTTGTTCCATAAAGTGCAGGAACAGTTTGCTAAGTTTATGCGGTTTCCAACTTCCAAGTTAGGATGTTTAATGCTCCAAACAAACAGTACATATAAGTATATTTTCTAGATCTGTTTGACACCCACAAGGCTATATAACTCAACACACGCTAGTCGCTAGATACGTGATGGGAAGGACTGAAAGATATGGAATGCTAGATTTCAAACCTTGAACACTGCTTGTAAATCAGTAACATCCTGCAGACCTCCCAGTATCCTGCTAACAACAAATCCCCCCCAGTGTAAGCAATGTCATAGCGGTGGATAGATCATGTACTGTCAGCATCCTCCTCTTCTACAAGATAATGTCTTTCAAGGATCGCAACTGTGTCTTCTCTTGCACTGTGCCATTTTACAAATCAAATAAGTGTTACTCCTACCATTCTTGGAGGCCATTATTTGTTAGCCTCTGTCATTCTTTTCACTTTTTGTCTACTCTTTTCAAGTCTGTTTGTTTGGCTATATGCCACTCCATTATGGCTTTGAGCTTAATACAAATAAACAGAGCCATCAAGTATATGTCACCAACCATCGTCGCAATCTTCCGAAATGTTTCAATTTTATTACGACTCTTTTTAGTTGGTTTCTTGCCTTGTTGCCACTCCCCTATGGATTTGACTAATTAATAAACATGCAAAAGATGAATAACCTGTGCATGGATGCACTAAAAATATTAATGTTCGGATTCTAACCTGCCAGGCCGGATTATCTTGTATTTTCCGGGAATCGTCAAATCCACAATGGTAGATCCTGCACGGCCCATGGGAAGCTTTCCACCATCAAAGACATACGAACAGTGCTCCCACAAATGCTTAAAATCATCAACACTAACACTGCTTGGGAGGCCACTTAAATTTGCACTAGTAAGAGCTAATGCACTCCCGGATCCTCGAACAATGTCCCTTATAAAGTCATTATCGGGCACTCGAATTCCGACACTATCTACTCCTGGATTAAGGGACTTCTCTAGAATGCTCGACTCTCCTGCAAGAAGAGAAATTCAGGTCTTATTGTGTCCATTACAAGCCAAATACTCCCTCACACTTTTTTTTTTTTGTAAAGCCAATAATTCACCCTGCTATTTAGAAAATAGAATAACAAAGTAATAGATTCACAAAATAACATTTTAACAAATCAACTGCAAAAATAGCAGTACCCAAATAACTCGGAAGTCAAAAGTCTCCACTTGTAGCAGGGTGAAGGGATTTGATATACACAAATATTCCCCATGATGATATCATAAATTGATTGTTTTCTGATGACCAATAATGTCAATTACAAAGACAACAATAATATTCAGGTTCAAAGATGTTTGATGTGCGTAGTTGCTTCCATATGAGACAATTGAAGTGATGAAATTTTCAACTGCTTTGTAATATAAGGAGTGACAACTTAGTTGATCATCTTGTTTTATTCAATCGTGCTACAAAGTAGTACAATAATAGTGAACCACAACTCCAATTGAAATAAAATTACAGAAAAATTCACACGTAACTGTCAACTACAAGGTGTAAGACGTCTTTTATGAGAGGAAAAAATTAGTCACTAACCTCGCCTCAGCACTACAGTTACAGGACCAGGGAGAAGGGTTTCAAGCAAAGTTTCTGGCAAATGATGGGTAACAGCAAATCTCATTACATCATGCACATCCCCAACACATATTGCGAGAGGGCTAGTAAGCTTGCGCCCTTTAATTTCATAGATTCTATGAACGGCTTCTTTGGAACTGCAGCAAAAAGCACATGATATGTCATATTCGGAATAAAAAAAATTGCGTGCAGAATAGGAGAATACCAATTAGTAAAACAGAAACTGGTTTGAAGAGACTTGTATGATATTCACAGTAAGAAAACCATATAAGAAAACACTATAATCGAGCCGCCAGATCCGTTGTCAAAAAATTTATCATAATTGAGCATATATAGCTTCATACGCATAGCTTTTTGTTCAAAGGTTGGAAAACTAATAAACCCCGCAACAGATTATCCCATGGCTCCTCGACTCTTCAAAATACAAAGTTTCTACTTATTACAATCCAGGACATTCATCTGATCTTTATTTCCGACAGTCTTTATATGAGTTTTGGAGATTAGTAAGCTCGTGACCTTTACTTTCTATTTTCGATTAACGGAAAATTCTAGTAGTAGAATGTGAAAGACTGACACTATGGCTATTACAAGTTACAATTTTTACAAATCTTCAATAAAGGCTCTCACTAATCCGACAATCCAGTTATAAACAACATTTGCGAAGATATGCAACAGTTGTTGGACTATGGTTTTGGGAAGAATTAAGTCAACTAACACATACATTAACCTTCAAAGGTGTAAACCTAATATTGCTCTTTAATCATATTTGTGTGAGAGCTGTGAAAACTGTGAGTTGGGGATCCAATAATCCCTCCACTGTGAGGTCCCTCATTTTATGTGGCTACAGTTAATCAAAATAATTGGGTGTCTCATGTTCAGTGGTTGATTTCCTGAGGATTAAAGTTGAGGCCGAATTGCACCAAAGAATGAAGTTGTTATGGACTTATGGAGATACGAAGCTGAAGCTTGCTATGTTTTGTTGTAAGTGCATGTAGAATTCTCATGTTTTTCAGAGTCTCGCCACACAGGATTTAAACGAGAATAGAGTTTTTTCCAGCTTTTTTGTGGGCAAAAGTTGTAGTGCTCCTAAATCCTAAGGGTTTCCAACCACATTAGTTAAATGAAACTGGACTTCTTTATAACTGTTTACATCCAAAAATCTTTCTCCTATATTTCTTGCTCATGGCTTTAAGAATATTATTGTTACTACTCGTAAAAAGAACAACCCAAGGGAAGGGGAGGGTTGTCCACTGCCTAATCTTTTATTGCGCATAACAATTGACGTTTTTTTTTCATTTTCAGAAGTAATATTAGTTGGGTAAAAGAAATCACCAAATCATAGATGGATGATCTTATATGTATCTGAATAGCCACAAGTCCACTAACCATTCATCACCTTGCTAGAACGCCCCCAAATAAAATCGATACGGCTTGTACGCATGTCATAGAAGTAATAAGAAGTCATTCCAAAACTTTTTTCATTCTAAATTTCTAAGAGCCGTACCCTAGCCCTACGATGCTTTGTGTCCTCTGCCCACTGAAATCCTCATCCTAATTGTTTAAGCTTAGATTTTTCAAAATTTGACGCTGATTTACAAAGATGAAATAATACTCCGTACTTCAAACATGAAATAATACTCCGTACTTCAAACCCCACGTCCAGCATACAACTTTTACAAAAAAATTGTGAAAAGATAATAAGCATAGAAAAAATCAGAAGATACCCTAGAATGTCAGTGCCATCTAAAAGACAATAAAAAGATAAAAATATAGCATGCTGGAGGAGGAAAGGATAATGATTTAAGATCATACCAGGCATCACATGCAAATCCATAGATCGTATCAGTAGGAACAGCGATAACTTTCGCTGATTTTATCGATTGAATAGCCTCTCGTGTGTACTCCTTTATCGCAGGAAGAACTACAGCAACCCCATTTTTCGATATGCTATCATAACTATCCAAGCTTGAAGCTAGTTTCAAGCACATACCAGCATAGTTCCGATGCTTCCTCATATAAAGAACTCTAAATTGGGGGATCCGGAAAGGCAGGACACCTGGTCCAGAGTCAGCTCTTACACAAAACTATAACCACATACCCAACAGTCCAAGAACACTCGAAAATAACACTTGCAAATAAAATAAAATAAGAAGTGTGTAGAGAATTGAGATATTGATGCCTACCTTTAGGAGATAACAGAGAACTGGAAACAACCTCGCGAAACATTATTGTTTCGGTAATTTTAGTGGAGATACTCATTATTCTATAGGCTACTACTCCTGAGATTCCTCAATTTCCTCAATTCCAGCGCTGCAAAAAAAAATAAGCTCGTTGCTAGATATCAAGAAGCGATTCTAATTTTAGCACCAAAAAAATATAGCTCGCGAAACATATTATGAATTACCTAGAATTTAATTTAGAGGATTGCCAAAAAAATAATTAACACATGATTACAAATTTAGAATGTTTGTATACCGTCTCTAAAATTTAACAAATTAGAAGCATGTGACTACTAAAATAATTTGATTAAACCGACTCATCAATACGTCTTCCTATAGAAAACAAAAGCCCTGGATTCTTGCTAGGCGCCCTATATAGAAAAGACTCAGAAAGTTGTGATTTCACTCGATGAAGCGGGTTTGCTTCTACTAAAATAATTTGATTCAACCGACTCATCGATTTAGCAGAAATAACCAACAATAATATAATCCAATCCCCAAAAATACACTATAATGTTAACAAAAAATGCAGAAAATCAAGAAATCAATGGAAGAGGAACATAAAAAATGAAAAAAATATATACATAACAAATGCAAGGAGTTCATATCAATTCGTTGAGCATACATATGGAAATGTAGAAAAAAAACATACCCACGAAATCCTTGCTTCTTCAATTGGTGACAAAGATTGAAGATTTAGGGAGAGCGATTTGAGAGAATGAATCAATGGAGTTTGAGAAAGAATCAGATTGATTGAGCAATTGAATATGCAAATGAGAAGGCAGTAACGGTTTGCAACTAGGTAGCAAATTTACAATAGGAGCAAGAATCAGATTGATTAAGCAATTGAATATATATGTGAATAAAAACAGTAAAGAGTTTGCAATTAGGTAGCAGAATTGGTACGAGTAAGAATCAGATTGCAGTTAGATATTCAATTGCAGTACGAGTAAAATCTATGTGGACTATGTGAATGAAAAGACCGTAAAGGTTTTACAATTAGGTAGCAAAATTGCAGTAGGACTCCTATTATAAAAATATTAAATAAATTGATGAAAATTTTGATACACAATTTGAAAAGGTATAAAAGATATATATGGATAATATTTGTAAAATATATATATTTTCCTAATTTTTAAAACAAAATTTAAAAATATTCTATAATGTTAAAAAATAATAAAATTAGTCGTAATATCGGATTATAATACTCCTATAATAGGCCTATTACGACTAATTTTATTATTTTTTAGCATTATAGAATATTTTTAAGTCTATTATAGGAGTATTATAATCCGATATAGCGACTAATTTTATTATTTTTTAGCATTATAGAATATTTTTAAGTCTATTATAGGATTATTATAATCCGATATAGCGACTAATTTTATTATTTTTTAGCATTATAGAATATTTTTAAGTTTTGTTTTAAAAATTAGGAAAATATATATACGATAGTATTTTACAAATATTATCCATATATCTTTTATACCTTTTCAAATTGGTGTATCAAAATTTTAATCAACCAAATATTTTTATTTTTATTATTTATTTTTATTTTTAATTTTCATCAACAAATATATATTTTTTTTTTAATATTAAAAAATGCAGACAAATTATTTAAATATGATAACTCTCAAATGTATTTTTTCACAAGAGAATCTTACATGTTTTTTGTAATTATTCTAAATTATTCTAAAAATCTAAAAATATACAATGCTAAAAAACTCCAATAGAAATCAAGAACAATCGCTTTGCATTCCAGTAGCAGAAGCGTTGATGCAGGCCAATAGCAGCAGCAGTTGATGCAGGCCAGTAGCAGCTCAAATGTATTTTTTCACAAGAGAATCTTACATGTTTTTTGTAACTAAATTATTCTAAAAATATACAATGCTAAAAAAACTCCAATAGAAATCAAGAACAATAGCTTTGCATTCCAGTAGCAACAGCAGTTGATGCAGCTCCAGTTGATGCAGGCCAGTAGCATTCCAGTAGCTTGGCCATTTCACATGTTCCTGCACAACAAAATCAAGAGCAAACGAGTAACTGATAGCTCTAAACCCATCTCAAAAGGCTGACAACATAAGCGAAAGAAGATCAGGCCCAAATACCCTTTAATTTTTATCAGAGATACATTAACTACTGCATTTGAGTTTCTGTCAATATGAAATCGATTCAATGCTTCAAGCCAAACAGCGACTTGATAGTAATACAAGGCATTTTTAGTTAGGGATGGGGGTTGGGAAAAATAACAGACAGCTATCAGATAAAGAGTACATACCAAACAGCGACTTGATAGTTGGTCTCTTGGGTTTGGTATTCTTTTTCTTCAATTCAGCTGCAAAAGAGGATACATGAATCAGAAGCCAAGTTCCCACTAAAAGATTATGCTGGGATGTCCATGATTGTTGGTCAATAGAAATTTTACAGCAAACAGTTGAGCCCCAATATAATACGAGTAATACAATGGCAAAAAAATGCAAAGTGTAGCTAACACCAGGAGCACAATAGTAATAAACTGAGAGCACAATCCACAACCACAAGAGAGGGGAAAGCATACAGATTCCAGGTACTTCATGATCATTGACGATTTCAAAATTCTTGTATGTGAATCCTACAAAGTTCACATCCTTTGAAGGAACCATCTGCGGCAAAAATCAGATAGGAATAAGACAATCACAAGTACAGCTAGGAATTTGATGCCAAATACACATTACAGAACAAAGAAAGGTAAGGAACGAAAAGCTTAACACGGGAAATTTAGGGAAGATATACCCACAAATTGGCATTATTGGGGGATAAGGCAGATTTTGACTACTTCGGCAAGATAGAGAAACTTGAGATTAGTTGTGTGAACTTTTACTTTCATTATAAGCTTATAATGACGCACAGTTCGCTCATCAACACTCAGTCACTCACCACCACTATCACCTCAGTAAGGTTGTTCATAAAAATAATCGATCATCCAATGATATCCAAAATACTTTCAAGCTATTCATCCTAGCTTCAGAAACATCCTATTTGATCGCATGCAAAAACTGTAATGACAGTTTTCTCAGTTTCGCACTACCGATAAACAGTTTATTTCCTGAGCAACCAGCTAGCTAGTGAATCCTCCTAAGGAATATACTCCCAAGTACCAGTACCCAAAAACAAAACCATGATACCGAATAAACACCACAAACTTCAGTCAACAATAAAAGCCTCAATGTGAAGAAAAGATAAGGTTGGTAGCATAGCCCTAACACGAAATAATATCTACATTTTGCCCATTCACCCGGACGCTTTCACCTAACCCTTTACCCTACTGCAATTTAGCTTTAAAAAAAACATGATGAAGTTCACATTTCTAAAGCCGATGAAACAGCATTCCTGAATCCTAACACACTATTTCTATCCAATTCTAGAGTGCACCGAATCACAAGTTCATGAAATGTACACAATATACCAACCACGATGCTGCCACAATCAACCACAAAACCCTCGTGAAGTACTCTTTCCATCTCAATTATTTATTTACCTTTTATATTCAATGTGAGGGGTATTTTCATCAAAAGGTAACAACGATGAACCAGCATTCCTAAATACACTATTTCTATCCAATTCTAGAGTGCACAGAATCACGAGTTCATGATATGCACACGAAATAATAACCACCACGATGCCTAAACAATCAACCACAGAACCCTAGTGAAATAATCTTACAGTCACAATAATTTATTTAACTTTTATATGCATTGTGAGGGGTATTTTCATCAAAAGGTAACCACTGTAAAACAGCATTCCTAATACACTATTTCTATGATTCTATCCAACTCTAGAGTGCACAGAATCACGAGTTCGTTACATGTACACAAAAAAATCACCACGAATCCACAACAATCAACCACAACCCTAGCGAAATACTCTTTCCGTCTCAAATCATTTGTTTACCGTGGGCGGTAATTTCTTCAAAACATAACCAAATGATCGGGAAAGAGAGTAATTCAAATCCAGCAACAAAAACAAAATGAAAATAAAGAAAAATAACATACATACAAAATTACTGAGTCTTAGGAAGATTAGCGCAAATCTCCATAATCTTCTGGTCCCGTCGCTCCATAGCCACGTCCCAGGGGTCATTTCCAATGTGCTTCGGCTGCGATTATTAAATCGAACAATCAACCAACCAACAAATCAATCAATCAATCAATGCATAAAAAAGGAATAAAAAGAGAGAGGAGAAAGAACAGACGCGGCCATGGTAGGCTTTGTGGAAGAAGAACTGAGCATTCCCCATGATGCATAGCATTCCTGCTATGATACCAAGTGGTAGTGCTGCTTCTAGCCATTGAACTCTCATTTTCGTTGATTTTTGCCGATTCCCTTTCTTACTTATCTCTCTTCGATGGTTTTTTAACCCTCTTTGATTGATTTATGTGAACTTTTTGACGGAATGGGGCTCTGAACCAAACCTTTTCGCGCATTGGGGTACATTTGAAACTATTTATTCCAAATGGCTCCACGTCATCAACTTTATTTTTTTTTCGAATTTTTTACCAAAGCTGTCGCCTAGGGTGACGGCTTCACCTGTAGCATTTAAAAAAATAGAAGATTAAATGTACAAATTTGACAATAAGCAAAGCCGTCGACCTAGGTGACGGCTTACTGAATTTTACCCAAAGCCGTCGCCCTAGGTGACGGCTTACCTCAATTGTTTTAAAAAAAAAGTTACAGGAGGTTTTTAAAAAAAGCCTCACCAAAGTCGTTGGCCAGGCTGACGGCTTACCCCAATTTTTAAAAAAAAAAAAGTTACAGAAGGCAAAGTCGTCGGCAAGGGTGACGGCTTGCCTCAAAAGATAAAAAAAAAAGTTACAGAAGCAACAACAACAACCCACCCAAAATCATTCATTCCTTCCTTCCTTACGTACACCAAAATGCCACATACCAAACAAAACAACAACAACAACAATCACAAACACAATGAACACCAACAAAATGGCACGAATTCAAGCTTAGGTATTCAACAAAGGTTAAAATGCTTACTCAATTTCACATACACAATAAACACGACTAAAGTTTTGAAACATAAAGATAAACATCTAAAGTACGGAGATGTGAAGTACTAAAACTCAAATAAATACGACCGCCTAATTTCTTCCCCTTCGACTTCTCTTGCTTGAAATTGGTTGTGATGTTGAAGCACGTGGGGGGTCGCGTGATGAAGACGCTCTTTGCTCAAAATTCCTAAAGTTGTAGCGCGGTATCGTAACTTCCGCTTCCCCTTCCTCTTCCTCTTCCTCTTCATTTTCATCTTGATCTTCCTCTTCCTCCTCACTTTGACTATGTTGGTGTGTGATGAGATGTCCTTGCCTAGTATTTTGAAGGCTTTGTAGACTCATCCGCTGCATCTCAGTGACTAGTTGAATTTGACCCAAGGTAGCGTCATCCGGTAACGACTCAAGCAAGGTCGTAGAGTGATTGTAGTTGTATACATGACCTTGAGACTGCAAAAAGTAAGAATGACATTTATCAATATAAAGCACTCTAACAAATAAATAATATCAAAACATAAAAACTTAGAATAAGTTACTTACCAACAAAGAGTAGTCGGCAGCAGTAGGCAAGTAGTTGTGGCGGGACTCATAGTTTTGATTCACAGCATTTGAGTGAGGGCTAATAACAAGGCGAGTGATACTCCGATACCACACTAGGTAAGGGTCGTTGAAGCTCAAGTAGCCATTGTAAGGAGCCCCTCGTGGAGTTAAGTGCCTCCTCCGGTCCATCCACCTCTGTATACTAGCTCTATGCATGTATTCATAATTCTTTTCCCTTCCCCAACGATCGAGATTGTGCAAATCCTCACTAGTCTCACAAAAAGGTGGGATGAACGGGTGCCATCCAAATTGTCTTACGACTCTCTCCGCAAAATGCCATTCAACAATGTCAAAACATATGAGAGGGGCATTAACAATCCACTCCAAAACCTCTTCAGAACATATTGCCGGCAAATGGCTAAGCACGTTTTGGGTATACGGTTGCCATGTAAACATAACATCTGTCATACCATCCAAAGCATGTCGATAGCCAACTAACCCGTCTTGATGGTCGGTATACTTCCTCTTAACCCTAACCCATTTGCATCCGAGAGGATCCAATCCCGCTTGCATTTGAGACCCAAGTGGATATTGTGATCCCGGTACCTCCGCCTCACGCGATCTGATGGTGGTTGGCCTATCAATGCTTAGCCGTTCCCAACTCCATAATTGCAACAACGTAAGACACCCAGCAATATCAAAGGCCCCTTTCCTAGAGGCTAAACACATGTTGCGGTATAAGTAGGCAAGTACACCGCTACCCCAACTATAGTCGCCTAATCGCGTCAAGTCAGTTAGTAGTTGAAAGTATATGAGTTGTACTCGATTACCACTCTTATCCGGGAATAGTATGGCTCCGATCAAGTACAATAGGTACGCCCTAACATATCAATGAAGTTGTTGTTCTGTGAAGTCATTGGGTAATACTCGGAAGGATTCTCTCAACCAAGACAATTTCAGTGTATTCCCCTTGAAAGCACCTTCAGGCGGAACTCTACCCAAGTAATGTTCTAAAATTTGCCCCCAAGGTTTGTCTCCACTACCGGTTATCGGCAAACCACCTACCCTTAATCCCAACAAGACATTTACATCTTGTAGTGTTATACCGACCTCACCAATTGGCAAATGAAACGTGTGGGTCTCTTGTCGCCATCTTTCAACCAACGCAGTAACTAAATCAGGGTAAACAGGTACAAACGCTAGCCTATGAATTCCATAAAATTGGGTATCTTTTATAAAGTCTATGACAGGGCCGGGAGGTGTAAACTTTGACGAAGACATTAGGTGTGTCCTACAATGTAGCGACGGCCATTCCTTGAAGTGCAAAAGACATTATATTAACAAATGAGTACCATTTGACGTACAAAAAATGAACAAATAAGAGATAAAGTTTTTACCTCTCCCTCCCAAATGCAGGAGCTTCTATGTTTATGTTGAAGACTGAGAATGTTAGGAAAGTGTGGGCCCGGATCCATGTTAACTGTGGAAACAGTTGGTTAAAACACAATATTCAAGTACAATAAGTAATATCAAAAGAACATTAGGAACAATATTCAAGCACGAGAAACATGATATGGTTTAAGATTTTGATATTTGCTTCTTTCAAGGCCTCTAAGTACCTTGGAAGATATTGGTAAGACTCCTCCCAATCACCGTAGAGATCCGCAATAGCTTTTTGTTTTGCACCCCAAGCTTTTGCGTATGATATGGTAAAGTTATACTCTTTAGTCATAGCCGCTCTCAACAACTTCACCTTCACACCCCAATCCGCTTCAACAAGGTGTTTTATAGCATTGCTAATAAAATCTCGTTTAAGATTTTGATGGTCCAAGGATGATTTGTATGCTACACATGAAGATTCATGGGGGCCTTTGTAAGTGACAATGGTAAATATTTCAGAAGCACAACTCTTTTGAGAGGCTCTTAAATACCATTTACAAGGCACCGGTGTTCTAGCGCATTTATAGGTAACGGTGTGGGGTTTTGATTCGGTTGTTCTACAAACATGGTTTCTTTTAACATTGTAAGATGTCACAATTCGGCCCAATAGTTTTTTGCTACCGAACTCTTGACCCACCATAAACTCCTCACCACTCTTATGAGCAACTCCCCCCGATTTATACCAATTATTCATTTGTTCTTCATCTACCTCATGTACCTTAGTAAATTGGGTGTTAGGTGCACTTGAAGAGACAAGGTCTAAACCAATATCATCATCATCATCATCAAACAACAACACATCCTCCTCCTCAACATTACCCTCCAACTCATCCCCTTCAATATTACAATCTACTCCACCTTCATCAACATTATTTGTGCCCAATGACATACTAATATTTTGATTTTCAATTTGGCTTAACATGTTTGTAAAAGAAAATTGGTTATTTTCATTTGACGGTTCAATGACACTTAATTCGACAAACAAATCCATGGAAGCGGCTTTGGATTGACACACACTTGCCCACAAAGCTCTCAAAGCACGATCATTCAACAAAGACACAACTTTGTATCCTCTCACACTAGGAAATTTCAACTTCAACTTTAGCTCATACTTAGTTCTATCAACTTCTATAGCATCATAAACCTCCTTTCTAAGTTCACTCAAGCTCATATTACTATTAGCAATAACAAAAGTTTCACAACCACCATTATATACTACATTCTCACCATCTACACCAATTTCCCCATTCCACCAACAAGTTAATGGATAATTATTAATCTCCATTACTAATTCACTATTAACCTACTAAACTAACTAATTATGTAAAAATAGTGACAAACTTGATTTTTATCTTTGCGTTGCTTCCTTACTCGGATAATACAACTCTAAATCTAACCTACAAATAAACCATTTCAAACAATCAAACATCTATAAATCAACATCAAATAAGAAAAAAATTAATGAAAACAATGAAAAAACAACAACAATTATTACCTTTATATGAAATAGGATGAATAGAAATTGATTAGGAAGTAATTAATTTAAGTTTGTAGAAATAAAGGATGAAATAGGGGTGAATTCGAAATCTAGGTTTTTTTTTCAATTTGGGGGTTTTTGGGATTTTTGGAGAGTGAAGGTAGATAAGGACATAATGACGGGATTTTTTTTTTTATAGCAGGGCAAGCCGTCACCCTTGCCGACGGCTTTGCCTTCTGTAACTTTTTTTTTTAAAAAAATTGGGGTAAGCCGTCAGCCTGGCCGACGGCTTTGGTGAGGCTTTTTTTTAAAAACCTCCTGTAACTTTTTTTTTAAAACAATTGAGGTAAGCCGTCACCTAGGGCGACGGCTTTGGGTAAAATTCAGTAAGCCGTCACCTAGGTCGACGGCTTTGCTTATTGTCAAATTTGTACATTTAATCTTCTATTTTTTTAAATGCTACAGGTGAAGCCGTCACCCTAGGCGACGGCTTTGGTAAAAAATTCGAAAAAAAAATAAAGTTGATGACGTGGACCCATTTGGAATAAATAGTTTCAAATGGGCCCCAATGCGCGAAAAAGTTTGGTTCAGAGCCCCATTCCGTCAAAAAGTTCGATTTATGTTGTTTCTCTACTTGTACTCCGTATTTGGTTTGGTTCCACACTTCCACTTGGGGTTTGGGTTGTCACTACGACTAGCATCCGTTACGGAACGGACCGAAATAGGTTTGGATCGAAATCGCAATGATAAAAAAAAAAAAATTTGTGAGAAACTACTTTATATTTATGCTCATTTGTGAACAACTAGCTTACTTTTTTAAATTTTCATTCTTATTTTGTCGTTAAACTTATTCAAGCTTATCCTTCTTATCTAAAGTTCTAAACGAAAGGGAATTCTTGTCATTAGTTTCAATCTCTTTCTGCTAAATCCTTTTACTAGCAAGTAGCACTTGGACATCCTACTTCTGCCCCCTAGGTAGTTTTTGACAAGAGAGGGAGTTACTATGGCTGCTGCAAATGAAGTATGAAGTATTGCGGCATTATACGGCAATGGGTAGAATAATATGTATCAGAAATGCATAAACCAATCAATACTAGTGCATTTTATCAAATAAATGCATGACTAACACATATTCACTAATAGCATAGAATTCATACCATTTAGCCCATGTTCATCATCCAGAGCAATTATTCCACATGCTTAAAGAAAGAAATTGAAGCTAATGATAAGAATTTTCTTTCGTTTAGAACTTTAGATAAGAAGGATAAGCTTGAATATCAAGTTTAACGACAAATTAAGAATGAAAATTTAGATAACTCACACGTGTGAAACCAATAATAAATAGAAATTTGCCTCAAAACTTTTTTTAAGTAGTTTTTAACAAAAAATTAAAATGAAAGGTAGTTTTTAACCAAAAAAAAAAGTAAGGTAGTTGTTCACAAATGGGCATAAATGTAAGGTAATTTCTCACAAATTATCCTTAATTTAAATGAAAAGCTAAAAAACGGGTAGGTTGTGCATTTTGAATTATTATTATGCTAAGACAGTCTTATATAGGTTCGTAATTTAACAATGAATTCAATGCGAATCAACATTATCGTAAAATGTTTTTGAGACGATTTTTATAATTGTTTTATTTTTGTAACGGTTTATATTATACGGTATATCATTATTGATTTATTTGGTTCGACGATTTGTATTATATGTAATTTACGGTTTATTGTTATTAAAATATTAAGACGGTCTGAAAAGTAATTAATTTCCAAAACATTCACTCATAATTTGTTTTTATCTCACAAACACAAAAAAAAAGAGAAAAAGAGAAAAAAAAACACACCAAATAGTGATGTCGCGTCAATTACACGGCAGTATCATGATGGTACCCTGTAATTTATATGGCACCACCATTTGGTGGGTTTTTTCTCTTTTTTTTCTTTTTTGTTATTTGTGGGATAAGAACAAAATTTGAGAAAATGTTTGGGAAATTAATTACTTTTTAGACCGTCTTAAAATTTTAATAACAATAAACCGTAAATTACATATAATACAAATAGCCGAACCAAATACATCAATAACGATATACCGTATAATTTAAATCATCACAAAAATAAAACAATTATTATAAACATTGTCTCAAAAGCACTTTATGATAAAACAAAATATCTTTTTTTACTAAAGCTAATATAAGGACAAATTTCGAATAAATTGAAAAATATGAGGCGTAATAAGTAAAATAGGGGGCGTGATATAGCAAGTCCCTATATCCGTTACAAATGAGAATTTGTGAAACTTTTGACTTTAAGCATATGTATCGTCATATCTATATATTCATAACTATCTTAATTCAATTATCTGTCCATGATTGTCCGTCATCTGTCACCGTATTTTTTTTTTACATATTTTAAAGTTATTAATTATTTTTATGTAAATATACGTGGTGTTTAAATTGATATTTTAGCTCACCCTCTATTATAAGCCATATATTGCCAAATATTGGTCAAATATGACTGTATTTGACACATCCGCTATTTTACGTGACAGATAGTTTATTGGTAAATTGATAAACAATTTATATTCTAGAAAGATAGTTTGATAAGTAAAAGTAGGAATTTTAGGTATCTTATACTATTAATGTTATTATGTATAATATGAATATTTTTGTTGGTTATGAGTATATTCTAGGAAGATAGTTAGAATAATATTTTGTAATTAATTATGATAATATCCTTAGTGGGTTAAGGTTGGAAGGTGGATAAATAGGCGGGAAAAGTAGTATGGTAGTGGTTTGTGTTTTATTATTATATATAGATACACATTCTATTTGCGGCGGTGTATCTATAAACGCATCAAATATATTATTTGAGGCGCTTTTTTTAGAACGCCTCAAATGAATTGACATTTTAATGAAAAAAAATGGGTTTCTTTTGAGGCGGTTGTTAAAAAATGCTGCAAATGAGGCGCTGCAAATGAGTATTTTTCTACTAGTGAGTAGTGATATTTTTTACCATTGCAATAGCCAAAGTGCTGACTTGGCATCACTGAAAACTTCCATAGTCTGATGTGACACGATTTCAGAGCTACTGCAAAATTTCCAAAAAAAAATTTAAAAAAAATAAAAATTTTAAAAACCCGTGATCTTTCAGTTATTATGGAGATCTTTCAGTTATTATGGATGGATTATGGACTGCAATTAATTCAAAAAAAAGTCAAATAACCGTGAAGAATAATTTCAAAACCGTCAGAAATAATTTTATTCCATAAATTATGCAATAGGCGAAAATCATGGAATAATTTCCTAAACTAAATGCTAACTCTAAGCAATTATTTTAAAAACAGAAATATCATTCCATAATATCTGCAAAAGGCGAAAATATTGGAATAATTTCATAAACTAAATACTAACTATAAGCAAAACTTTTATACATAGAAATATTATGGAATGAAATTTTAAAAACTACAACTCTACAAGTACCCTATTCCATATATAATTCTATGATTCCAAATCATGTTATGGAATATTATGGAATGAAAGGTATCGTAAATCAAATTTTAAACACCGTGAAGAATATTGTTTTAAAAATAGAAAATAGAAAATATTGTGGAATGAAATTTTAAAAACTGGAAGCATGCTAAATCCTAGCAACAGTATAATCTGATTCCATTCCATAAAACCTGAAAGATTTCGTTCCACAGCTTTCCAGTACCCATTCCAAATATTATTTTATATATCATTTTATAATTCCAAATTGTCCACCATCCACAAAAATCCATAATCACCGAACAACTACAACTCTACAAGTATCCTATTGCAGCTACATAAAAAAAACTATTATTGCGCTGTTTGGTAAACAACATATTGCAAAAAAAAAATTAGCTTATTTGAGACAATTAGCATTGGACTGTTTGGCAAACAGCATATTGAAAGAGTAGATTGGGCTTGAATTGCTATTTTGGACTCCCCCAGCATATTCAAAGAGTATATTAGCAAAAATAAAAAAGGACATTTTTACCCTTCAAAAAATATTAGCCTATTTTTGTTTCATATTCCTCATTCTCTCCTATTTATGCAAAAGGTACGATTTTTTTCTCTCTAACTTGTTTTTTCAGTTTTTCTAAAAATTATTTAGTAACATATTCTATGTGTAATGTGTATTGATTGTTTTTGTTTGTTTATGATTTGATTTTTCTTAACTCAAAACTTATAAAGTAATTAATTTTCGTTAAATCCACTTTATACAGTGTTTTTGTGGTTATAGCAGTAATGAATTTGGTGACTCTTGGGCTGAAACAAACTACGTTGCTCGATTTGTGCTATAAATTATAGCAAGTGTCGTCAAAACTTGAAATTCTCTATGCAATTGTGTACTGAGATAGCATAGAAACTTGGCTTTGGGGCGACAACTATAATAGGGCAGAAAAGATTAGCAATAATGGTCATTCCTCGCAATCTGCAACCGAGTCGACGGGAACCAAAGAAATGAACTGTCCTTGATAACATTACTTCTAGTTTGATGGCTAGTAGAAGAAATCGACATTAATTATTAAAGTTGTTTGTGTGATGTATTTTGACAAATATTACTCAATAATTTATTCATGTCCTTTTTTGTCATTTAACAAATAATTGAGATAATCTGCTAATTTAATTCTGCTAATTACGAAACACCTCTGACAATTTCTGCTAATTGAATATGTTAGTCAAAACTGCCAACAAATTCTGCTAGTCAAATCAGCTGTCACAATCTGCTCCTGGTAATATTAATCCGCGGTTTTCCAAACAGGGCCTATATCTTTTTTATTCAGGAAAATATATGATCCTATTGCAGCAACATAAACTCTTACCCTACACGTAAACAATTAGAATTTTATTTATATATTATATGCAATTCTACATAAAGTTTTACCCTACACGTAAACAACTAGAATGTCTGATCAGCCAAGCCATGTACTTAATTGACATAGGAGGCACTCATGGTGAATATTTTCCAAATTGTCAAATATGCTCAAAAATTGCTAGACAAAAACGAAAGATGATTACATCCCAAAGGAAAACAAGCAATAAAGCAACATTTCAATGTCTTAGTTTTGAGCAGACATGTCAAATTCTATTGTAAGTCTTGATCATCTTAATGAACTACTATATGATAGCTCATGTATACCGTCATACCGACATGTGTCATAAATAATTCGAAATTTATTTATACATATATAATTAATCAGCTTTCTTTGATATTATTAAATACTATATTCATCTAAAGTTAAAAACATGCCACCGTAAATAATTAATTTGTTTATTTTCAATACTATTAACTATATTCATCTAAAATTTTAAAAACAGACCCGTGAATTTCATGGGTTACAACCTAGTAATAAAACAAATCAGGTACAAAAATCAATAAAATAGTAACAAATAAATTAACTATGTTCACATTCTTTTGTCTAATATCTAATACAATCAAGGTAAAACTTATTATAATTGGTACAAAATTATACTAACAATCTGGGTTAAACTTGAATATCAAACACATACTTACATGCATCGAATTTCATAAATTTACCGAATTTAGTACCATAATATAAAAGAACATAATCAATGTACGAAATTTATATGGTCTTCAAAATTTGAAATATACATATACCAAATTTTATAAAAACGGTACGAAATTCAAAAACATACCTACTACGAGTTTCACTCGTTTTCTCGGAGCCGACTTCAATGGACTTTTCCTACCCGTATTCTTCTTCATTATGGTAATTTTGGTAATTAAGAAAGAGAAACAGTAAATATATTATGAAGCCGGCAGTTGAGGATGATTTTTGGAGAATATATTGTTGAATATTTGGAGAAAATATTGGAAACATGCAAATAATGCAGAATAATGGCGGTTTTGAAAAAGATTTGAAAAGATTTTGAAAAGTTTGGAGTTTGGAAGATTATGTTCAAAACCACACGTCACTTATGCTTTTCTGGTCAAACAACATATTCTTTCCTTTTTCCTTTTATTGTTATTAACTGTAATTTTAACATATTTTTCTTTCTTTCTCCTATATACCCTATTCTATATTGATATGATATGGTCCAGATTGTATATGGGTCGTCTCTCAATATTTTATTGGAAGACGGTCTCTCAGGAGATCTACTGATTCATTGACTATAGTGCATGTCAATTTTGTACACTACTTTGTCCTAACCGTTACATATTTCTGTCAACTTTTGTGTTTGTCTTTTAAATATTTTGTATTAAATTGGATCGACAAATGGCATGAAAATTTCTCTTTAATGTCAGGAAATGAAGATTAATTTTTGGGAGTATGTCTTGTGTAACGGCTTAGGTTAAGACACTTCACAACTTTTTTTTTCGTTCCCTTCTATTATAATCTGTTGTGAAAGTCGACTTAAATTATGACGGTCTTAAATACTAGGATATTGTTAATGATAAAAATGATATACATGTATGCATTAGAGAATACTAGTGTAACACCCGTGAAAAATCACGGGGGTTGCGTATACTTACTTGTAAAGATGACATATATACATTTTACTTATTATATAGAAATTCTAATTATTTGAACATGTGTACTTTCTTACAATAAAAAAGAAATAATATAATATCATTGTATATATTAAAAATATATATACGAAAATTATAACATTCAAGCTTGAGAACATTAAGTTATGTAAATACACATGATAATGTTAATAAGATTAACAAATTTAAGACATGTTTAAAATGAAACAATTAAGTCATAGATAAAAAATGAAATTATAACCTAAAAATGTAAGTAATTTAAGCTATTTAAATTATAAAAAAAACTTAAATTAAGATAATTAAGTTTTATATATTACAGAAAATGAAACTAATATAAAAATCGATTCTGACAAATCTTTTCATAATAAATATGTAAATAAAACAATAAAACAAAATAATAGATTATTGATCGTCTTTAGAGGTCCGATATAATGATAACAACCCAACAAATTGGTTTTTTTGATAAAATAGTATAGTCCAACCCACTATTAAAGGATGAATAAACATATCAAGACGGAGCGCAAAAGCCCAATTATAGAACCATGAAGACGGGGCCATTTTACAATGATTATAGAAATTTGAAGACAGAGCCCAAAGGCCCAATAATATTATACAATGATTTTATCTGTTTGAGCCTAGCCATTTTACATATATTCAAGACGTAGCCCAAAGGCCCAATAATAGCAACAACCGATCAAAACATCATCAAAATCCAAATTGAACTTCTCCACCTACAATCCTCTGTGAAAGGACAAACTCACATTTCAACAAAATTCCAAAGTAAACTCCTCTACCTACAACTTCATGTAAAACACTAGTATCACGTTTGATAAGAATCCAACGTAGGTTGGTGATAATTAATTAATTTGCTATGTTAATCACCACTGTATTTTTGACAAATTTCTATTCTTTTCAGAGTGATGAGATGTGAATTGGTTGTGAAGTGGATATAGACTTCTTGGTATTGCTGGATCGTCTGTTTTCTGAACTCTTCTTGAATACTCAACCCTCAAACGGTATGGATGAGGGGTTGCCTTGTCTAGGCCGGTGTTATTGTCTACGGTTAGGTTACGAATGGTGTAAACTTCACCAACAAACATCTGTGATCCGAAATGGGAAATCAATTGTTTTCTTATAGTTGCTTGGATAAAATCATTCTAAAAAGAATAGAAATTTGTCAAAAATACTCTATCGTGTAGTTATTGTTTTGATCTCAATTGATTTACTTTTTTTTACTGAATCTTTTCCAGGAATTCGTACGATGAAAAATGATGAATCAACAAACAATAATTCTACCGCATCGAGTTTCTTCTTGTCGCAATTATTGTTTTTGCTAAAAGTTTCCGACTTCTTTTCAAATTTTTTGTTTTTGAAACTTAACTCAGGCCTGTCCCATTTGTGTACAACCCTAATGTTGATCTGAGTAACACGAACTCCATACTTGAGGTCACTAATAGTAAGAAAATTTGTCACAGCCATTTGATTTGATAAAGTGAAGAAAATTCCGTGAGATAATTGCACAAATTGTTTAGATGATTTTGTATAAGAATGTAAAGGTGGGGTATATAAAAGACGTAGTTAGACTCCAGTATATGGAAAATTCAAAGTTTATCCAATATGTGTAAATACACTCACGGTGGTTGTAGAATCGAAAACTCTTAATTATAGAATCAAATATTCGTAATTGTTATTTGACTGAATCACGTGTTAGCCTCAGAATAATTATCTTAAGTATTGTTACCTAATTTGTAAGGTTTTGATTAAATATAGAATCAAATATTATTAATTGTAGAATATTTAGGTCAAACGGATTAATTTTGTTATTTGACTGAATCACGTTTTTAGCATCAGAATCATTATCTTAACTATTGTTACCTAATTTCACGGTTTTGATTAAATATAGAATCAAATATTATTAATTGTGGAATATTTAGGTCAAAAGAAATGATTTTGTTGTTTGACTGAATCACGTTTTTAGCATCAGAATAATTATCTTAAGTATTGTTACCTAATTTCATGGTTTTGATTAAATATAGAATCAAATATTATTAATTGTAGAATATTTAATATTTAATTATCTTAAATCTGACTTGGCAAGTTTAAAAACTTTTGATTAATTGACGAAAATTTAATTTGTAAGGGTGAATATGAGGGCTTGAAAGAGTGAACGCTGAAACGATATTGCGCCACGTAGGCAAATTTACATTTTTCTTTTATAGTAATAATGATTATATTAGAGATATCATTATTAGAAAAATATATTGTTATTAGATAATAATATATTATAGGTAGGCTCTGTTTGGCAAAATGAGTTGAAAACTTACCTGAAACCTAAAAAGGTAGCTGAAACCTGAAAATGTAGCTCGTAAGGTAGCTGAAAATTAGGAGCTGGTAAGCTAACTGATTATATAACAAACTGTGTGGCAAACTAACCGAAAGGTAACTTATTTTAGTGAAATGACCGAAATGAATATAATAACTATTTACTATATTATAGATTGAAGTATAAAAAGTAATATAAAGTAGAATCAGGCACCTGAAATCTAAAATGCTATCTTATGTAGCATTTCATTTCAGGTAGCTTATTTGACCAAATAAGCTACTTGCCAAACGCTCCCAAAAAAATAAGCTACCCTGATTCTTTTGGCAAAAAAGCTAGTTCAGGAAAATCAGGTACCTAAAGTGCGCTGCCAAACGGAGCCGTAGGATATTATAGCGAGGAATATTCTTGGACTATTCCGCAAGATAGTCTCATATATATTGTAATCATTTTATCAATAATACTCACCTCATTATATCGTCTTACCTATCATCTTTCACGGTATCAACTAAAATCGATCTTCTCAAAAACTCTTCCGCTTGCTACAAAATTGTGTTTACCCTACCGGAGATGGTCATATTATATCATCTTCGGCGGGTATCTCGTTCATAACCGTTACGCTTTCGTTAGTTTCATTATTTTTTTTTGTTTTCATTAATAAGGTACTCTGGGCAAAATACAAACCATACCCACTGTTGAACTTATTTTGTTGATGATGACAAGTCCTCCTACTTTCCGTCCCTTTTAAATTAATGTTTTTGCTAGACGTTTGTTTAACAGGTTAATGAAAACTTTCAGCTCGCTCGGATATTGGATATAGCTTGAGTCCGTCCGGTCCGTGTCTAGTAAAATTGTAAGAATATAAGACTCGTACTTACTCTAATTCTTTATCTCATAAATCACGGCTTAATATTTAATAGATAAAATCTTTGAAACTATTCTCTTATAAAATATTTTGATTAAGGTTTCCTAACTTGTATCAAAATCCTTTTTGTTAGGATATGTTTTAAAGAGATTTGATTGACTCATTTTTGTCCGAGACTTCCGTGGGAAATCTAGTTACCAAATTTGAGCAAATTTCTTATGCTAAGATTCTTTTGCAAATCTTGTTGTCAACCAAGTATTTAAGAAGTATGTTAAGAAGAGGTTGATCACGCAAGTTTAACACAAGTAAAATATTTTGTGCAAAAATTGTTTCAGAGCAATTGAAAGTGCGTCAACTATCATTTGCAATCCCAAGTCAAATAATTTATCTTTTTGGTTTGCAAAACATTTTTAGCCGTGGTCCTTGAGATTGTCTAAGAGTATACAAGTTCTTATATTCATAGTGGAAAACAATTGTCATTCATTGTTCAAATTGATTGAACCATATAAGAAGACATTTGAGTTGTAACTTTCTGTTTTTGATAAAACTTTCATTGGAGTACGGGTTGTACTCGAGTTGCACGGTCGGGTTGATCGTGGGGATATTTCTTTGTAATCGGGTTTGGTTATAAGGAGATTTTTAATAAGAGAAAGAGGGTGGACGTAGACCTTTATAGAGTAGGTCGAACCACGTTAAAAATCTTGTATCTCACTCTTTCTTTCATTTTATTTGTTTTACTTTCATTCTCGTTCATAGTATTCTTTTCACGTAAGCAATCAGAACAGTACAGCACAATTTTAATTGTTTGAACAGACTTCGTGGCTGTTCAATTCGCCTGTGTACTGCTTCAGCATAAATCGTGAACGCTATTTCCGCTTTAATTTTAAAAAAGGTACTTAATTCACCCCCTCCCCCTCTTAAGTACCGGATCGATAAACTCAACAATTGGTATCAGAGCCTCGTGCTCTTGATTGCTTTACCGCAAAGAGTTTGATCCTTTCTGAGTTTATTTATCCTATTTTTTTGTTTTTCAATGAATTCCAAAATTGTCAAATGTCCTGTCTTTGATGGCACGGACTATGGCTGGTGGAAAAATCGTATAATGCATTTTATACAAGGAACGGATTACGAATGTTGGGTAATCATTCAAAATGGTCCCCTTGCCATCACCCCCACCGATGCTAATGGTGTTGTGAGTGAAAAGGCACCAAAGGACTACACATCTAATGATTACAAAAAAGGCGGAGAAGAATGCTAGAGCCATATCACTCCTGCAATCTGGGATTGGAGAATCCGAAACAAGTCGTATTGCAGGATGTAAAACGGCCAAACAAATATGGGACAGTTTAGAACTAGCTCATGAAGGCACTGTGCAAGTTAAAAAACAACGTATTGACATTCTAATGCAACAGTACGAATCTTTTAAAATGCAAGAGGATGAATCCATTAAAAGCATGTCTTCCCGTTTTTCCAACATAACTAACGAACTTTCCAATCTTGGAAGAACTTTTGAAACTGAGGACATTGTCCGAAATTTTTTAAGAAGTTTAACTAAGAAATGGCAGGCTAAAGTCACCGCCATCGAAGGGGCTAGAGATTTAACAACTCTTACCTATGAAGCTTTAATGGGATCTCTCATGGCACACGAGTTAGTTCTCGATAATGATGCAGAAAAGCCCAAAGCTAAGGGACTAGCCTTAAACGCCTTGTCAAGTGAAAATAAAAATGATCTTGAGGAGGAAGTGACTCTGTTATCTAAACGAATTGCTAAAATCATTAGAAAACAGGATGAAAGAAAGTTCGATAGTTACAAACCAAAAGATTTTTCACCATCTTCATCACGTTCCACATCTCAAATGGGCTGTTTCAAGTGTGGGGAACGTGATCATCAAATTAGAAATTGTCGTATGTGGGAAGAAGAAAAATCGAAGGACAAACGTGAAAAATCTAAGCAAGAGTACAAACGTGCTATGATGGCTGCAGTTTGGGGTGAGACTGATTCAGAAGACGATGAACCCTCTAATGACGGAAAAAATGAGAAGTTGTGTCTGAGATCAATCTACAAACCAAGATCTCAACGAAAAAGGGATGAGGATACAATCATATGTCTTATGGCTCACTCAGACGGCTTAGATAGTGAATCAGACAATGAATCAGAAGATGAGGTAAGTCTTTCAAAACTCAAAACTAAAATGCGGTCTTTATCTAAAGAAAGAATTTTAAGATTACTTGATGAGACTTTAGATAATAGTTATGAACAGAACAAACAACTGAGTGTTATGCGATCTGAAATAGAAAGTATAGCGGAGGAGAACATAGAATTAAAATGTGATTAAAGAAAAGTTGGCAAACAGACAGTCAACCAGACTGTTCAATCTGAACTGACTGAACTTACTGCCAAAAATGAATCTTTTGTCAATCAAATTCACATGCTTACTAAAGAACTGGAGGAACAAAAAACTTTACATGCTACTAGAACTTCTAGGTACTCAGACACATGCTCTAGGTTTGATAGATTAAACGTTGATTATGATGCTCTTCTATACAAACATAAGAAACTGCTTGAAAGAGTAAAAAACCTAGAGACAGACCTAGATAATGCTAGAAATGTTGCATCCAAATGGGAAGGAAGCAATACCGTGCTAAATTTCCGAGTCAATCAATCTAAGAACACTAAGAAACTTGGATTAGGGTACGATTCATGTTCTGACATTAGACAAAACGATCCTCAATATCGTACTGTCTGGGTTCCCGAACATAAACTAAACACACCTTCTCACTGTTCAAATGTGCATGATTCTAGTTCTGACATCAGACAAAACGATCCTCAATATCGTATTGTCAGGGTTCCTGAAAACAAATTAGACACTCCTCCAGACTGTCCAAAACAGGGTGACTTCATTTACACTAAGAAATCTGAACCCAGTGATAGAGACTTTCGCAAGCATAAATATGTTGGATTACCTGAATATATCATTTGTAAATTTTGTGGAAAAACAGGTCACGTATTTAATGCTTGTGCCAAACGACTGAGACATTTGGATAATAACATAAAAGTCATTAAGAAAATGTGGATTAGAAAAGATATTCTTGACACTGTTCGTCATAAGAAGGGACGCAAACTTGTTTTGGTTCCTAGATCGTTTAACTAATCTTATTTCAGAGCCATATGAGACGAGGCCACCGTTGGTCTCTTGTTAGTGGATATTCATGACATATGACAGGTAATAAGAACTAATTCCTCTCGTTAAGGACTTACAATGGTGGAAATGTGACATACAAAGCTAACAAAAAGGGTGAGATAGTTGGTATTCGCAAAAACGGTAAGTCTTTTTCACATTTCATGGATGATGTGATGATGGTAAAAGGTCTTGAACAATACTTGCTTGGTTTTTTTGCGTAATAATGTCGGAAAAGGGAACATATGTTTGAAGTTTTGCAAAACTGAAGATCAATTGTCTAGCATTTTTACTAAACCATTAACAAGAGAACAAATTCAGAAAATCCGATTAGAATTAGTTCTTCTAAATAGTAGTTCTTAGCATCTTTGTCCTAATTATTCTCCTCCCATGACTGACTAATTTGGAAGAGTTGTGCATATGTGTTTTCTACGTGTCTCACATGATTTCAGTTTCAATGTAAATTGCTTATTCTAGTCGGTTGATGTTTAAAGACTAGCATCGAGTCGTTATTTGCGTAAAATGTTTAATTCGTATACTCGGAGCATTATTTTTCTGGCAAATATAACTCACCCTTTCATCTTATACCACATACACCCAGCCCAATTCATAAAAAAAAAAACCAAACTTAACCCAAATAACCAAGCCAAACTCAAAAGCACCCAAACCCACTCTTATGCCTTAAACCCGTAACCTTCCTTCCTAGCCCACCTCAATACAACTGAACCAAAATTATACCTCCCTCGTGTTTAACCTTTGTTAGCCAACCAATCCATTTGTCTTCCCCATTCCACAAAACCTAAAACCCCAAATTACACCTTCCTCCTTCGTCCTTCTCAAATGACGAAAAAAAAACTTCCACCAAACCTACTTCAGACACCACAAAACCTCACAAACCTCATGTCCCTTCTGTGGGGAATATAACATGTATTCGCCCTAAACATGAAGGATTATAACGAAATTTACAATTGCGATTATAGTCATAAGATAATAAAAACATGAAAAGAATTACAACCTTGGGTCCTTGCTTGAATTGGCCTAAGAACAGGAATTAAAGTAAATTCCCACCTATAACTTGCACCCAAGACTTTGTTTAAGACGATGCCGCGTGTGCTAGAAAGGCTCTCCAATTGGCTTGCAATATGGGGAGAGTTTTGTGAGGTTTTGATGTGAGATCTGAGGTTTTGGGAGAAGGATGCTCTCAAAACCCTAATTGTGAGAATTATGAATGAACCAGTAGTTGACAAAAGGAGAATAACTCTCCTTTTGTATTACCTCGGTCGGCCGAATGGGTATATGGTGAGGGTGGGCTTTTCCACTCTCATCTTATTCCAGTGCGTGATTCGACCCGATTTGCTAAAATATGATTCGCGGTGATTTATTATAAATCGCACACATGTTATCAGATATTAATACAGTCGATATATTAATAATGGTCTGATAAAATTACGATATTGTATAATTAGTCAAATTAATATAACTGTTTATATTAATACGGAATTCAATATTTAACTAAATATAACTGTTTATATTTAATTTTACGAATTAATCATGTAATCCGTATTAGCTAAAATTATTTAATCCGTATTAAATAATAATCTCATCATCTCATTGACTAATTTAATAGTTAATACCTCTGACTAACTGTTTAGGTATCCGGCATAAATGTGACTGTATTTTCATACCTTCACATCTCTCAAACGTGTCCTATAGGTGTGACGTATAGGGACCAGTTGATCACCGCCATCCGTATGACAATAACGTCAAACTTATCTAGCAAGCCAACCGTTATTGATAAACGTGGATCAACTGATAATAATACTGAAGTATGCCCTTGTGACCTTTAAGAGATTTAATAAGTCATTGTACTAATTGTCAAGGACACCAGCCCCAACAATCTCCCACTTGTCCGTACAAGGGTATGTGCAATGACGTTATCACACTACATGTGGAGGACACAAGCTCCAACAAACTCCCACTTGTCCGTACAAGTGTAGGTGCGATAACCGATTCTCACATCCTTTTAAAATTTCTCCCACTCAATGTAAGACAATTTGCAAATCCGCATTCGCAAAGGTCGTATCTCACAAGCAATTTGTATCAAGAGTGGTTTCCCCGACTAGAGAGTAACTTAACTGATAAAACGAATCTGTATTCGAGCATGGCCATGCATTTCAGTTACTACTCCTCGAGTGGCCCTGAGAAATGATAAAATCCTGATAAGGGTTTGGATATTTCCCTCAACTCGAATCTTGCAGATGTAAGCGCAGCATGAAATAACCCAGAAAAAATCCTCTTGGCCCCTGTTACGGAATACCGTGGGAAAGAAACCAAAGTTACCCAAAATCTGCCTTAATCTCAAGAGACAGTTGAAAGTCAAAAGACTCGACTCTAAGGAACACTATGGAGGTCCTATCTACGACCTGGCACCCAATGTTATAAAACAATTAGGACTCCATAACGTTGTCACGGGGTGTCCTACGAGATATCCGTATAACTCGCCTTTGTGATTGGTCAGTCAACTGTTTGACTTATGGCTCGTTGAACCCACCATCAACCAACGTCACAAAATGATTACATGAGTTATCAGCTCAAGTGGGTAATCAAGGACCAAAACGATGTAATGTTAATCAGTTCACTTTATGGTGTTCAAAATAGGCTTACAATTCCACATGAAAAACAAAACATTAAAGATCATAACAATGAGGTTGTAATAGAGTACACAAGACAATGAATTATAACATGAATTCATAAAAGAGTACTAAAACTTAGGAACACATCTGATTTTCATGGAATTAATGTGCCCTTCATGCTTATCACGTGGTAATGCTTTTGTGAGAGGATCAGTTATGTTGTCATCCGTAGCGATCTTATCAATGAATATCTCCTTTTGCTCCACGTAATCTCTGATTAGATGAGCTTTCCGTTGTACATGTCTAGCTTTGTTGCTAGACTTATGCTCCTTAGCTTGGAAGATGGCACCTTTATTGTCACAATAAACGGTGATTGGGTCATTCGAACTAGGCTACAGATAGTCCTTGTAAGAATTGACGCATCCATATTGCTTCCTTAGCTGCTTCCGAAGCGGCATAGTACTCGGACTCAGTTGTAGAATCTGCTGTAACACTTTGTTTAGAACTTTTCCAGCTGACAGCAGCGCCATTAAGAGTAAAAACGAATCCAGACTGAGATTTCGAGTCGTCTCGATCCGTTTGGAAGCTAGCATCTGCGTAACCCGTGGCGCAGAGCGTCGAGTCGCCTCCATAAGTCAATCCCCAATCTTTAGTCCTCCGTAGGTACTTAAGAATGTTTTTCACGGCCATCCAGTGTTGTTCACCTGGATGAGCTTGGAATCGGCTTGTCATACTCAATGCATATGCAACGTCTGGACGTGTGCATATCATGGCATACATGATCGATCCTATAGCCGAAGCATAAGGAATCCGACTCATGCGCTCTTTCTCTTCCAATGTCTTAGCTTCTTGAGTCTTGCTCAAGTGAAGCCCAGTAGTCATAGGAAGGAACCCTTTCTTGGAGTTCGTCATGCTGAATCTCTCTAGAATCTTATCTATATAAGACTCCTGACTGAGAGACAACATCCGTCGTGATCTATCCCTGTAGATACGGATGCCCAAAATTCTTTGTGCCTCTCCCAAATCTTTTATCTGGAAATGGTTTTTCAACCATGCTTTAACCGAAGAAAGGAGAGGTATGTCATTCCAAATCAAGAGTATGTCATTCCCAATCAAGAGTATGTCATCGACATACAATACTAGGAAGACAATCTTGCTCCCACTCGACTTGATATAGAGACATGGTTCCTCGAATGATCGAATAAACCCATTCTCTTTTATCACTTGGTCGAAGCGATGATTCCAACTCCGCGATGCTTGCTTAAGTCCATAGATGGAACGCTTAAGCTTGCAGACCTTCTTAGGATGTTCCGGATCAATAAAACCCTCGGGTTGTACCATGTACAATTTTTCCTCCAAATAACCGTTTAAGAAGGCGGTTTTAACGTCCATTTGCCAGATTTCATAGTCATGAAATGCGACGATCGCTAAGATAATCCGAATGGAACGCAGCATGACTACGGGTGCAAAAATCTCATCGTAGTGCAAGCCTGACACTTGAGTGAAACCTTTAGCAACTAGTCTTGCCTTGTGGATATCTTGTTGTGCTTCCACGGCATGCTTTATCTTGTAAAGCCATTTGCATTGAAGGGGACATACATTTGCAGGTAGGTCCACAAGATCCCACACGTTGTTCTCACGCATGGAGTCCATCTCGGATTGCATGGCTTCTAGCCATAGCTTTGAGTCAGAACTAGTCATGGCACCTTTATAGGTTGTGGGTTCATTACCCTCTAGGAGTAAGACGTCATCTATGTCACGTTCCTCGACCATACCAATGTATCTGTCCGGAGGAATAGAGACTCTTCCCGACCTCCTAGGTTCCTCAGGAATATCTACCGCAGCCTCGGTTGAAGGAACTGTTTCCTCCAATGGTTGCTCGGTAGTTTGTTCTTGAATCTCCGATAGATCGAAGGTTCTATTACTCGACTTGTTCTCGAGAAATTCTTTCTCTAAGAACGTCGCACTAGCCGCAACAAAAACACGTTGTTCGGTTGGCGAGTAGAAGTAATGACCAAAAGTTCCTTTTGGATAGCCTATAAAGTATGTCTTGACCGATCGCGGGCCGAGATTATCCTCGTGTCTCCACTTGACATAAGCCTCGCAGCCCCAAACCCGAATAAAGGACAAGTTAGGGACCGTTCCCTTCCATAATTCGTATGGAGTCTTGTCAACAGCTTTAGACGGACTACGGTTAAGAATTAGAGCGGCTGACAAAATAGCATAGCCCCACAATGAATCAGGCACAACAGTGTGACTCATCATGGATCGAACCATATCAAGTAAAGTTCGATTTCTCCGTTCTAACACACCATTTAATTGTGGTGTTCCAGGTGGAGTCAACTGTAGAACGATGCCACAGTCTTTAAGGTGTTGATCAAACTCGTGAGAAAGATATTCGCCACCACGATCAGACCGAAGTGCTTTAATCTTTCTGCCTAGTTGGTTCTGTACCCGATTCTGGTATTCTTTGAACTTGTCAAAGGATTCACTTTTATGTTTCATTAAGTAGACATAGCCATATCTACTCAAATCATCCGTGAAAGTGATGAAATACCCATAGCCTTCTCGTGCGTTGATCGACATAGGGCCACACACATCCGTACGTATGAGTCCTAATAGGTCGGCAGCGCGCATTCCAACACCTTTGAAGAAATACGAGTCATCTTGCCGATGAGACATGATTCACACATGCCATATGATTCGAAATCAAAGGCCGAGATAGCTCCATTCTGTATGAGCTGTTTTACGCGTTTCTCATTTATATGTCCCATACGACAGTACCATAGGTAAGTTTGATCTTTGTCAGCAACCTTTAATCTCTTGTTATTCACATGTAATATTTCGGTGGTTTGATCTAAAACATAAATTCCATTCATGGAAACTGCCTTGCCATAAATCATATTGTGTAACGAGAAAATACAGCTATTATTCTCTATTACAAATGAAAAACCAAGTTTGTCAAGTGCAGAAACTGAAATAATGTTTTTGGATAAACTAGGAACATAATAACAGTTATATAAAGATAACTCGAATCCACTTGGAAGCTGGATCACGTATGTTCCCCTCGAGACTGCAGCAACACGTGCTCCATTCCCGACACGCAGGTCAACCTCACCCTTGATGAGGGGTTCTTGGTTTCGGAGGCCCTGCACATGATTACATAGATGAGAACCACAACCAGTATCTAGTACCCAAGTTCTGTAACTTGCATGGTTAATCTCAATCATGTGAATAAAAGAAGAAGAAGACATACCAACAGGAATAACGCGACCTGTCTTAATGTCCTCACGATACACGGGGCATGTGCGCCTCCAATGCCCAGTCTTGTGGCAATGGTGGCATTCCATGCTTGTATCCTTACTCTTTGTCTTGCCCCGTGAGTTACTCGACTCACCTGGCCCACTCTTAGTGAATCCTGACTTCTTGAACTTGGGCTTACCTACTGCTAGGTCGCCCTGAGCTTTAGCTTTTCCCTTACCCTTACCCTTACTGGAGATCATGAGAACATCCTGCTTCACGCTCCCACTTAATTTCAGATCCTTCTCGGTCTATACGAGAAGGGAGTGGAGCTCATGAGGAGTCTTCTTCATGTCGTTCATGTAATAGTTGGCCCTAAAGAGGGCGAACCCATCATGAAGCGAATGAAGCATTCAATCAACGATTATGTTCTCACTGATCTTGCAGTTTAGGGTCTCCAGTTTCTCGATATTCTCAATCATGTTGAGAATATGTGAGCTAACAGCTTGGCCCTTCTGGAGTTTCGCTTCAAAGAAGCGACATGTATGCTCATAAGAAACGATTCTCGGAGCTTTCGAGAACTCGTTAGTGAGCGTGGTGAAAATCTTGTTTGCACCATGGGAGATGAAGCGTCTTTGCAAATTGGATTCCATTGCATAGATGAGTACGTTCTTTATCGCACCCGCTTCCATGACGAAGTCGCTATGAGCGCGAACTTCGTTAGCTCTAGCTCCAGTTCCTGGGTGTGCTGGAATTGGCTCAGTTAAGTACTTGAGCTTTCCGTCAGCAATCGCAACATTCCGTAACGCTGCCTCCCAGTCAGAGAAGTTCGACCCATCATTTCTCAGTCTAGTAGACTGATTCCTGGAGTCTATGAAGGCTTTTAGCCAGGATTCACGTGCTAGCTTGGCACTTGGCATTGGGTCTTCACCAGCCATTAGTTATACAGCAGTTTAAATTGATCGTGTTCTACACTGAAAAGAAGATAAAAACAAAACCATATAAGCAACTCATCGTTGTGATTTAAGTCTATGTTAAATTGAATTTAAACTCGTAGACTCATGCATTTATATAATTGATCTCCCTCAAGAATTATATAAACGATCCCAAGACTCAATTTCCGTATATTGATAAGCCTACTGCTTGGCTAATTCCACCGTTGGAACTCTTGGTCGATAGATTTCCGTAAATCCTATCTATTAGTCCATCATAGTTGCTAGATAGTATCTAGTGACCACAATGTTGAGATAAAATAAATCATCTGTTCCCACTTACCCGACGTAGAAGGGGTCATATTATGCCTACCGGCGAATAAGGGATTCATGGGAGTCTGATTTATAAATACTAGTCTCAATTTTTGGTTATACGAGGAAGACCCCATCAACTTATATTTATCCATTTTAAGTGAACTAATATCTAGCATATACGTGAATGAATGAAATAAAGTGATGGCTTTGCATGTGACACCTGCGTGTCATAGAAAACTAACGCGTGACCTCTACATGAGTCAGTTTTCAGGCATGTTATAGGTGGTTTGGTTTTAGGCGGAATATGATGCAAGTTATTATCGATGAAAGCATAAAAATAAATGCAATAAACGTAAATAAAAGTCCTAGTGTGGCCTATCCTACCAAAATAAACATAAAAACAACTTTGGAATCCACCGTTGGACCCTAGAAGCTTGTCTTGATGTTCCATCTTGGTCTTTGCAGCGGGAGTGAGCATCCGGTCTCCGTCTTTGGTCTTCACAAAATTACTAATTTAAATTACAAATATAATCCTATTTACATTCTAATTTAAATACAAAAGTAATTACATGTCAAAAACCAAAACGGAGATACAAGATCTCAAAATTACAAACAAGACCGTGTTCCATCATTGCGGTAACACAATCTTCTAAGGCCACACTAAGTTACAACTGTTTGCAAAAATTAAATACGTTATAGAAAGCATTCAAAGGCATTCAATAAGACGATAAATAAAATGCATCAACTAAAAACAAAATTCATTCATGACATAATACCTTTATTATGTTTAACAAATTTTACCAAACCACCTTACGAGATTAAAATTATGTGATTATACCGTTTTAATCACCTCAATTTTAATAAATTATAATCCATTATCTTAAACCGTTTTAAAATAACATGTATCATGCGAGAGTGAACCGTTTCACAAAAATAATATACTATTTCTGTATACAGTATATTACTAAAGGCCAAGGGAAAATAAAACAAGTTACTTTCGAAAAATAAAGTGCCTGTTACAGAGACGAGGTCGACCGACCTCACCTCTGGGTCGACCGTCCATCTGCCAGTCTAAAAAGACTTCCTGTAACAGCACCAAGTTCGACCGACCTATCAACCAGGTCGACCGACCACCAAACTGGAAAAACGAGTTTCTGAAAACGCAAATCGCTGCACTTTAAAATCAAAACAAGTTTTTAACATTTGATTTAAAACGTGTAAATCAAATTAAACAACAACAAAGATTCACATGTTGCTAAAAATATCGATTAATCAACAATATGTAAATAAGAATCGAAAACAAGATCGATTACTCACAAAAGAAAACTGCCGAAACAGAAAACACACGCAGGAGTCGGTCGACCGACCGCAACGATGGGTCGATCGACCGACTTGGCGAAAGAACGCGATTTTCAATTTTTTTTTTAAAAACCTTATGAAAAACACAAAAGTAAAAATTTCGTGGCCTTGGCTCTGATACCACTTGTGGGGAATATAACATGTATTCGCCCTAAACATGAAGGATTATAACGAAATTTACAATTGCGATTATAGTCATAAGATAATAAAAACATGAAAAGAATTACAACCTTGGGTCCTTGCTTGAATTGGCCTAAGAACGGGAATCAAAGTAAATTACCTCCTATAACTTGCACCCAAGACTTTGTTTAAGACGATGCCGCGTGTGCTAGAAAGGCTCTCCAATTGGCTTGCAATATGGGGAGAGTTTTGTGAGGTTTTGATGTGAGATCTGAGGTTTTGGGAGAAGGATGCTCTAAAAACCCTAATTGTGAGAATTATGAATGAACCAGTAGTTGACAAAAGGAGAATAACTCTTCTTTTGTATTACCTCGGTCGGCCGAATGGGTATATGGTGAGGGTGGGCTCTTCCACTCTCATCTTATTCCAGTGCGTGATTCGACCCGATTTGCTAAAATATGATTCGCGGTGATTTATTATAAATCGCACACATGTTATCAGATATTAATACAGTCGATATATTAATAATGGTCTGATAAAATTACGATATTGTATAATTAGTCAAATTAATATAACTGTTTATATTAATACGGAATTCAATATTTAACTAAATATAACTGTTTATATTTAATTTTACGAATTAATCATGTAATCCGTATTAGCTAAAATTATTTAATCCGTATTAAATAATAATCTCATCATCTCATTGACTAATTTAATAGTCAATACCTCTGACTAACTGTTTAGTCGTATCCGGCATAAATGTGACTGTATTTTCATACCTTCACATCTCTCAAACGTGTCCTATAGGTGTGACGTATAGGGACCAGTTGATCACCGCCATCCGTATGAAAATAACGTCAAACTTATCCAGCAAGCCAACCGTTATTGATAAACGTGGATCAACTGATAATAATACTGAAGTATGCCCTTGTGATCCTTTAAGAGATTTAGTAAGTCATTGTACTAATTGTCAAGGACACCAGCCCCAACACCTTCACCTAAGCTCTTTCCTTTCGCTAAAATCAAACCCTCCACTTGGTCCAGATCTTTGCATACATCTCTTGAAGAGTCTCCAACTATGGCTGACGAAGGATCTCAACCGATTGAGCCCCACTCCGCTGCAAAAGTAACTCCTAATAGAGTTCATCGTCGTTGTAAAAGTGTGACTATGAACGAACCCGTGGAAACTGAGCCCCCTTTAAATAAGACGGATATAGTTTCAAGGTAAGAGAAAGGGAAGTTGGTAATTCATGAGGGTGAAGAAGAGATGGGATATATGGCGACCCACTTGTTGTAATGAAAATTTTATCGACACCTTTGATCTCCAGAAGCTTGAAATTGGAATTAGAGAAGCCGAGCATCCCAATTCAGTTTTTTGCTAAAGTAGCTGGTCCAATATAAGTCGCGCGAAGAAGGAGGACGCTCGTGGTAATCCCTCTCATCCAACCAAGCGGTCCTCTAATAAAACTCGTTCCGAAAGCAACTGCTCATATAGAAGTGCCTTAGATGGAGTTTAAGGAAGTGCTTTCCACTAGCAGTCAATTTGCGCCGACGCTACAACGGTATTTGATCTTTGACTATTTGCCTCAATTTGCATGATCTGACAAATTCTCTTTGCCTTTTTGTTTGAAGAAATTCCTCTTTGTCTTATCTAAAGCTAAAATGGGACATAAGTTGACCAATCCTAGACTTTTTGGGGGACCCTAGATTATGTTCATGCGCCTCATGTTCATATATACCGATAAGAAGCTTTTGGGTTTTTGGGTCAGATGAATCTCCGCATTGTTGAAGACAGATTAATGGACTTGTTGGGAGACGGGGACGCTGGCGCGGGCTCGAGTTCGGGGAATCTACATAGCGTAACTTCAGTTGGTGATCCTCTCTGATCTCATAGTTGGTGGACTTGGAAAAATCGCTACAGAACTGGACTGACTCAAAGATGCTCTCGTACACCTTTCTTGACCAACTCATGACCCTTCATCCCCCAAAACCGTAACCCCTCCCTGCCTTTGCCATATATTTTATATGCTCGTGTATACTTGCTATGCTTTTGCTCTTGTCTGACTTTTGTGCTATGATGTCTTTTGACTGTGTCCGGCAATTACATTGTTTCTAACCTGATTGTGATGCACTGCGACACCATATTTTGTAAGTCTTTCTCCTTTTGATGATGTCAAGAGGGGGAAAATGTTTAGGACTCATGACTCTTAATAGCTACTAGTTTATTAGACCTATGACTATGATGCCTTTTCTCTTTGCGTTCTCATAGCGGATGGAAATCTAAACTCCGATCTCAGTTAATACTCTTAGTGTTCTCGATTTCGGCATATTCCCTTTCGTTGTTTAAATTTCTCAATTATTGGTTGATCGAGGGGGAATATATGCTTAATTGAGGGGAATATACTCATAGGGACTTGCCATCATCAAAGGGGGAATTTGTTGAACTTATTTTGTTGATGATGACAAGTCCTCCTACTTTACGTCCCTTTTTAATTAATGTTTTTGCTAGACGTTTGTTTAACAGGTTAATGAAGACTTTCAGCTCGCTCGGATATTGGATATAGCTTGTGTATGTCCGGTCCGTGTCGAGTAAAATTGTAAGAATATAAGACTCGTACTTACTCTAATTCTTTATCTCATAAATCACGGCTTAATATTTAATAGATAAAATCTTTGAAAATATTCTCTTATAAAATATTTTGATTAAGGTTTCCTAACTTGTATCAAAATCCTTTTTGTTAGGATATGTTTTAAAGAGATTTGATTGACTCATTTTTGTCCGAGACTTCCGTGGGAAATCTAGTTACCAAATTTGAGCAAATTTGTTATGCTAAGATTCTTTTGCAAATCTTGTTGTCAACCAAGTATTTAATAAGTATGTTAAGAAGAGGTTGACTCACGCAAGTTTAACACAAGTAAAATATTTTGTGCAAAAATTGTTTCAGAGCAATTGAAAGTGCGTCAACTATCATTTGCAATCCCAAGTCAAATAATTTATCTTTTTGGTTTGCAAAACATTTTTAGCCGTGGTCCTTGAGATTGTCTAAGAGTATACAAGTTCTTATATTCATAGTGGAAAATAATTGTCCTTCATTGTTCAAATTGATTGAACCATATAAGAAAACATTTGAGTTGTAACTTTCTGTTTTTGATAAAACTTTCATTGGAGTACGGGTTGTACTCGAGTTGCACGGTCGGGTTGATCGTGGGGATATTTCTTTGTAATCGGGTTTGGTTGTAAAAAGATTTTTAATAAGAGAAAGAGGGTGGACGTAGAACTTTAGAGAGTAGGTCGAACCACGTTAAAAATCTTGTGTCTCACGTTTTCTTTCATTTTATTTGTTTTACTTTCATTCTCGTTCATAGTATTCTTTTCACGCAAGCAATCAGAACAGTACAACACCATTTTAATTGTTTGAACAGACTTCGTGACTGTTCAATTCGCCTGTGTACTGCTTCAACATAAATCGTGAACGCTATTTCCGCTTTAATTTTAAAAAAGGTACTTAATTCACCCCTCCCCCTCTTAAGTACCGGATCGATAAACTCAACACCCACCTTACCAAATCCCAATACCCATGTCAATTACCATCTTATCTTATCTATATAAATACTGAATCATTTATCAAGTTGTGGTTGTGCCACGTCATTCTTCCAAGCTTTAATTTTTTTTTTAATTCACTCAGGTGGGTCCCGCATAATATTTGATGATTTTCCTGTACCATAACCGGCCAATATTCGTTCTACGTATTCCAAATAAATGCCTAAAATCGTAGATTCAGAAACATTACGAACATTTTTATATAATAATGAATTTAAATAATTAGAAAATACACATTATCTGCATGATAATTAGACCACAATTTATTTAAATAATTTGAATATTATGATTAATAACAATTTACAACAATAAAAAAACCGAACATACAAAATTTTAAACAAGATTAAAATAACGTGATATTAATATACAATCAGGAAAAATGTACAAATTCAAATATTCTACGAAAATTAAATTATAAACAACACCGTTAAAACTAAAACTTAAAATCAAATATAAAAAGATATTTATAAACTCCTCCACAATTTTCTGATTCATCAAAAAATCACGGGGTTGTTATTCGTGCAAAAATGCAGACAGTATAGTTCACTCAGGTGGAACTATTATCGTGCACGGGTATAGTTCTAAAACTATACCCGTGCACGTATTCATAAAGAAGAATTCATGTATAGTACCATATTGCACGAGTATAATTCTATGTATAGTACCTCATGATTCTTTTTAGTCGATATCTATAAATATTATAGATATCTATATGGTGGATAATAATACTCACCATTCATGGTGAATTAAAATATTTTAATTTTATGTGGTGGATAATAATTTATAATTCTCCGTTTAGAATGCATTTTTTAAGGAAGAATAACTTATAGATATCCAAGACAACAATTTAAAACAAGATTAAAATAACGTAATATTAATATACAAGCATTTCCAATTTCCTAATACGAGACAATTTAAATAATTAGAATTATTAAATTAGACAACAATTTAAATAATTAGAATATTAATATGACATGTATAAGTAACAATATCAATTGCCGCTATAAACAATATCACACATGTTTAATATGTAACAATATCACTTGACATTCAAAACAATACCACACTGAACCCTTGTCATTCAAAACAATACCACACTAAACAATATCACATGGTATAAGTAACAATATTAATTGTCGCAAACAACAATATCACGCTTTGTTTTTGAGAATTAAAGAAAGGACCTAATTCGATACACGTTCCCTATCGTCTGCCTTTTAAGGCACACAATCAGGACAACAATAAAAAAACCGAACATACAAAATTTAAAACAAGATTAAAATAACTTAATGTAGTTTATCATGAAATTTTTCAGTTTTTAGAATCAAGTTAGTTTGAGAAATTTTAATTCATATTTATGTGTTGTTGAAGGATAATGTAATCGTTATTCATTTGAACAACTGTTTTGATTTTATAGTAATATTTACATTTTTTGGTATTCAATTTAATGTACTAAATTTTATTTAAAACATGCATTTTAACGTATTATTGACATTATTCGGTAATATTAATTATCTACCATATTTTTTCTAAAAATATACCCGTGCAATTTTGCACGGGTTTAAAACTAGTTTACCCTTAATTCTTTTCATACCACCGCACCTTTAGCATACCACCGTCCCTCATTCATAATTTCATATGCCTAGATTAGTATTTTAGGAAATAATAAATGAATCTCTATCCACATGTGTTCCTCTCATTGTTGAGTTGTCGTATAATCGTTCGGTTGATTCCGTCCACGCCGCATCACCGCACTCAAACATGCCTTTGTTTATGGTTGCTAAAACAACCCTCTTTGCCTTGTTGCTTCGGCAACCGTTACCATGTCCCACCATCGTCTTTTCCCTCTCTACCTCAGGTTTGCCCCAACAACCACCCTGCCTCATGGGCCGGTGGTATGACTCTGCCGGCTACAACTCGCACTGCCAACCTTGTCTGCCTCGGGATCGAAGTGCTATCGGATGTGTGTCTTTGTGTTATTGGTTTACTCGTATTGGTTTTTTATTTGTACGGTTGATCAGTTTGCTTCAGCCGTCACCGTACCGGTGTTTCACGAGTTTGCTTCGGCCTTCGTGCACCATTTATTTCCTTTTATGTTGTCGGTGTTTCACGAGTTTGCTTCTCCCCTGTGCACCTTAACGTTAATTCAGTTTGTGTCTTACGACGCTCGTGCACGATTAGTTGTATTAGTGTTATTATGTATGGCTCTATTGACATGATTCAGACAAGCGCAAGGTACTACATTTCGGTGAAAGTGTGGGCAACGATTAATCTGGTTCTCTACGTGGCATCACCAACAATTCTTATTTGTCCAGTCAAAGAGTCCGTTAACTAACGTTTTGACTGAGGGGGGTGTATTAGAGAATATTATATTAGAGATTTTTTTATTAAGAAAATATTTTATTATTGGATAAATTGTTATATACTCTTATTACTAGAATAATAATATAAAACTGTAAAATTTGATCTATTCATGCCCGTGCATCTTTGCACGAGGTCTAAACCAGTATTGCTATAAAAAATTTGAGTTTAGTTATTAAAAAAATAAGTTAAAAAAGTTACAATAAAACTCAAAAATATTACTCCATCCTATTCATAATAACCTTCTATGTTTCCTTTTCCGTCAATTCACAATACCTTCTCTATTTCCTTTTTTGGTAAAATTATATATATTTTTTAATCACATCAACCAACCATAATACATTAATACCCCACAATACTCATATTTTAATTACCTAACTCACAACAATACCCACAATACTCACCCTTTCTTCAAACACCTCACCCCACAAAAATACTTTATGCTTATTTTAATTAAACCCTTAAATTTTGTGCCAATATCGAATAGGGAGGGTTATCCTGAATAGGAGGTAGTAAATATAAGCTTAGTTTAATTTTAGTTTTGACGGAAAAATAAAATCGAAGTTATGAACTGTAATAAGCTCAAAAAAATACACATATGCTCAAAAACAGATAAAGTATAAGCTCAAAAAAAGTACTTATATGCTAAAAATATATGAATATGCTAAAAAACAAATAAAGTATTAGGTAATAAGCTCAAAAAAATACAAATATGCTCAAAAGAAATAAAATCCGAGACAATACGCTCAAAAAAAAAATACTCATATGCTAAAAACAAGAAAAGTGTGAGGTAATACATCCGATGTATGTTCACTACAAAAAAATACAGCCCTTGCGACGGAAAATTTGCGACGGATAGAAATTTCGTCGCAAATTTGGTTTTGGGACGGACTTTGCGACGGATTTTTTTTTTGCGACGGAATTTGCGACGGACCTAAATTTCCCAGACCCGCGAAGTGAAAGTCAAATGGCGGGAAAGTTTGCGACGGAAAATCCGTCGCAAATATTGACTTTTGCGACGGAAATTCCGTCGCAAACAAAATGACCAGACTTGACCAAAATCTGGTCAAGGTCAAACGTTGACCAGATTTGCTACGGATATTCCATCGCAAAAGTCAAAATTTGCGACGGAATTTCCGTCGCAAATCTGGTCAAAGTTTGACCTTGACCAGATTTGCGACGGAAATTCCGTCGCAAATTTCCGTCGCAAAGTTTGTTTATACAGACCCCGCGGGTCTTCTTTTTTCCCCAAATCGATTTCAATTAACTCTTAAAACCCTAAGTGCGATTTTTCGACGAACAAGAAAACCACCCCACCCCACCACCCCCCGCCGTCGCGACAACCCCACCCCACCCCCGACGCCTTCTTTTTTCCCCAAATCGATTTCAATTAACTCTTAAAACCCTAAGTGCGATTTTTCGACGAACAAGAAAACCACCCCACCCCACCACCCCCGACGCCGCCGCCGCGACAACCCCACCCCACCCCCGACGCCGCCTTCCTTCCTTCCTCCCTCCTTCTCCTTCCTCCTCCTTCCTCCTCCTTCTCCTTTCTTCTCCCTTCCACCTGCCACCTCACCGCCGCCACCACCTCACCGCCGCCACCTTGCCGCCGCCACTTCTTTCTTCCTTCTCCATTTCTCCTTATGTATGTATACTAACTTTCGTTATTTATATACCGTCTTAATTAGTTATGTTTAATCCGTCGCAAAATTCCGTCGCAAATTCCGTATTATTGTTTTTTTATTGTTATTAGGAATAGTTAGTTTAGTTTAATTGTTATTTGATTAGTTTAGTTAGTATTGTTAGGTGGTTAGTGATATTAGGTTAGTAGCTAATTCCGTCCCAAATCCGTCGCATATTGTTGTTAAGATGTTTAGGACGATTGATTTTTGATATAAAATTTGCATTGTTGTTGATTGTTAGTGTTGTTGATTTGTTTAGAATATTCTTGAATAGTACCCGTTCAATAATTACACATTAGGTGTAATTGTTGAATAGTCCCCGTTTTGGGACTGTCTTTGAATCTTTCATGTCATTTAGGTAGTAAACACTCTTATATTTTCTTGATTGTAATGAAACAAAAATTGGGCAACACTTCCTTATTGTTCTCCAAATACATTCTATATAATGGTATGAAAGATTCAAAGATGGGTTTAGGCTGGAGAGATAAGGACCCCAGACCAATATATGTAAATTGTTTTTTTTTGCAGGTTGGTGTTCGTGTTGGTGTTGGTGTTGGTTTTGGTGTTGGTGTTGGTGTTGGTGTTGGTGTTGGTGTTGGTGTTGGTAGTTGTAGTTGTAGTTGTAGTTGTTGTTGTTGTTGTTGTTGTTGTTGTTGTTGTTGTTAGTTGTTGTTATATATATGTAGTTGTTATTTAATTGTTGTTGTTAATTAATTGTTGTTGTTGTTAATAAGTGGTTAACTAGTTTTTGTTGTTAGTTGTTGTTATATATATATGTAGTTGTTGTTATTTAATTGTTGTTGTTAATTAGTTGTTGTTATTGTTTGTTAAAATATGTAGATTTACTATGAAGAGATTAGAAAGAAAATAGATGTATGAAAGGTTGGATTCTAGGAAAAAAATAAGGCAGGATTTCGTAATTGATGTTAATGAATTCATTAACTATGTTAAGCAACAAGACGAATACGTTAGGAATAGAGAAATTAGGTGTCCATGTTCTAAGTGTAAGAATACAAAGTATTTAGTTGAGCAAGAAGTACGGAAACACCTTGGTTTGAGAGGGTTTTGTGATAACTACTACGATTGGGTGTGTCACGGAGAGAAATTCTCCGTTGAGGAAGAGGGAAGCTCATCAATGCACTCCGACAATCCTTATAGGGATATGTTAGAAGATGCGTTACGCGATAGCATTGATCAAATTAGGGAAGATGCTCTAAACGCCGAGGTGGTCGATGAATCTCCAAATCCTAATGTATTAGCTTTTTTCCAAATGCTAAAACATGCCGAACAACCTCTTTATGTAGGAAGTCGTATGACATTGCTACAGTCGGCTTCAAGGTTGATCACTTTAAAATGTGAATTCAACTTAGCTGAAAAATGTGTAGATGGTTTTGCGTCATATATCGGAGATATGATTCCTGAAAATAATCTTATGACGCGTAACTACTACGAAACCAAAAAAGTTCTTAAAGCTCTTCAACTTCCCCATCAGAAGATTGATGCCTGCTCGGTAGGATGTATGCTTTTCTGGATGGACGACGCTCACCTTGATAAGTGCAGAAAATGTGGTACGAATAGGTACAAATTAGAGAAAAATGCAAATGGCAAAAGAGTTCCCGAAAAGTTCTTAACTTATTTTCCATTAGGACCACGGTTGTAACGCTTTTATGCCACAAAGCACATCGCGGGCGAAATGCGTTGGCATTATGAAAACACTCGTGTTAGTGGAACAATGCCTCATCCAAGTGACGGGGAGGCTTGGAAACAGTTTGACCGGCTGCATCCTGATTTTGCATCTGAGCCTAGGAATGTCCGTCTTGGACTTTGCACTGATGGTTTCGCACCGTTTAGTCAATTCGGGAAGCAATATTCATGTTGGCTGGTGATACTTACTCCATACAATTTACCACCCTGGCTCTGTATGAAAAGACAGTTTATGCTCTTAACATTACTTATTCCCGGTCCCCACAATCCAAAGAAAAACCTTGACGTCTATTTGCAGCCTCTTATTCACGAGTTGAAGCAATTATGGGAGACGGGGATCTTAACCTATGACGTCTCCTTGAAGCAAAACTTTGATCTTAGAGCCGCACTCCTATGGACGATCAACGACTTTCCTGCATATGGCATGTTATCTGGTTGGACAACTCAAGGTGAGCATGCATGTCCATATTGTATGAAAAATGAGACTAAGTCAGTTTGGATACAACATGGCAAAAAATGGAGTTGGTTTGATTGTCATCGACAGTTTTTAGACAGTAATCATGTTTTTCGTAAGGATAAGGTGCATTTTAGAAAAGGGAAAGTTGAGCACGATGTAGCTGCGAAGAGGTTAACAGGCAATGAAGTCTGGGATTGTGTCAAACATCTACCGAAAATTGTGGATGGATCTGAACGTGAATTGAATTTGCTTAAAGGGAAACGGATTGGGTGGTGGAAACAAAGCATCTTTTGGGAGCTTCCCTATTGGAGCACGCTACTAATTCGACATAACCTTGATGTCATGCATATTGAGAAAAATTTCTTCGAGCAAATAATTCACACTGTCATGGACGTGAAAGGAAAAACAAAATTAAACTCAAATGCAGAGAAAGACATGTTACTTCTTTGTTCAAGTAGAAGAAAAGGGGATTCGGTCGTTTTGAAAAAGGAACAAAAGAAGGTCCTATGTGAATGGGTATACAAACTGAAGTTTCCCGACGGTTATGCTTCAGATTTGAGAAGGTGTGTCGATATGAATGAATTGAAGATACACGGTTTGAAAAGTCGTGATTGTCACGTCTTCATGGAGCGATTACTCCCAGTTGCTTTGAGACATCTTCTTCCAAAAAATGAGTGGAATGCCATAACTGAAATTAGTCAGTTTTTCAGAGATTTGTGTACTTCATCAGTACAAATTGAAAAAATTACAAGTCTCGAAAATAACATTGCGGAGATTATCTGCAAATTAGAGAAATTCCTTCCACCTTCTTTTTTCAACTCAATGGAACACCTACCTATTCATTTGCCATATGAAGTAAAAGTGGATGGTCCTGTGCAATATAGGTGGATGTATCTTTTCGAGAGGTAATGTCATCATCCTTATTCAATTCTTTATATTACATAATACATATTTTTCATCATATTTTTCATTCTAAATTAATTTGTTTGTAGGTTTTTTATTCATTTGAAAAAGAAAATCAAAAATAAAGCTCATGTTGAAGGGTCTATATGTAATGCATATTTAATTGAGGAAATAGCAAATTTATGTTCCCTATACTTTGAAGATCACATAGACACCAAGGCAAAGGACCTTGACGTTGGTTCAAAAAAGCCGACACAATCAAACTTTCCTGAGATATTTCAAGATCATGATGGCACTACTTCTGGAAAGTGTCGTGAAAGGTTTTTGGAGGATAACGAATATGAGCGTGCACACCTCTACGTTTTATCTAACTGCGATTCTGATGAATTGAAACGAAACGAAGTGTAAGTGGTGAATCTAAATTCTTATATTTGAAACGTACTTTATTAGTTGTTCAAAAATTAATAATTCCCCTAATTTGAATATAGGTTGTTTGAAAATTTTATCATGAGAGAACATCCTGAATGTGTCGTAGGCAATGATGTTTGGGAAAAATATGAAACAAGATTTCCCAGATGGTTTAGATCTCAGGTTAATAATATAGAAGATCCAGTTCTAATTGCCTTAGCAAATGGTCCCTCAAGAAGAGTCAGAACATGGAAACACTATTCCATCAATGGCTACAAATTTCGAGCTTTCATTCAAGGAAAAGATTTGGAAAAGTGCACAATTAACAATGGAGTTTGTGTGAGTTCCACTGAAGGAGCTGACTACTATGGGACCCTTGACGAAATTGTTGAATTGACTTATACAGGCCCACAAAGCACTTACAAAGTCATTTTGTTCAAATGTAGTTGGCTAGATAACTCCGAAAGAGGCATGCAAGTGCATAAGGAATATAAGCTTGTGGATGTTAACCGGAGTAGAAAATTTGCAAAGTACGACCCATTTGTGTTGGCATATCAAGTGGAACAAGTTTACTATAGTCCTTATCCAGGTATAAAAAAGGATCAAAGTCAATGGTCAGCGGTATTCAAAACCAAGGCTAGATCACATGTCGATGCCCCCGTTGATGAATCTTTCTTTCAAGAAAATGTTACTAATGGTGAAACAATACTGTCACCAATTGAAGTAGAAGAAGAAGATGAAGATGAAATTGTGGAGGAACCAGAATACATACAAATTGTGACAGTGGGGCAACATGAGGATGAGGATGAGGATGAGGACGAGGTTGAGGATGAGGATGAGGATGAGTATGAGGATGAGGATGAAGATGAAGATATTATAGATTCTCTTTGTAAGGATGTAGGAATAAATTGTTCAAGTGATGATGATTAGGACTACTATCTATTAGATTCGATAATCTTGTATTTGTTGAAATTATTGTAGATGCCGTATGGCTTAATGTCAATGAGATTATCTTATTAATCTTATTATTCAAGTTTTTAATTACGTAAAGCATTTCTTTCTAATTGTTGCTATATTAGTTTGATAATTATATGCCGGGCGGAAGACGACGAGGTGGTGGTAGTCGTCAGCCTGAGGGAGGACGATCGGGAGCTAATGATGATGAGGACGAGATTGTTCCACCTGAGCCTCAGCCGCCTACACATCGAGTACACCTCGATCCGACTGATTATGAAGGCGCCAAGTGGTAAGTATCTTATTTGTTTACGGATAATTGATTATATATATGTATATATTGATTATAATATGATTACTTGTTGACTATTTTATTTTCACATTTAACTCTTTTTCAGGTTCAGTGACAAAGACGTTTCTACTCTTATAACAAAGACCATTATTTGCAACTACAAGGAGTATGCGCCCAACTGGTCAGCCGCGTCGGATGCCATTAAGGAAGAGTGGTGGAATTGGTTTGAGGTATTTATTAACTGTTTAGCTATTTCCGTTTTATTATTTATTACCTATTTATTGTTTCATATTTATTTAACTATTTTTTTTTTTGAAACAGAAACAAGTTACCTTTCACCCTCGTGATAGAGCAGCGGTTAGGTCGGCGTGGGAAGACATGATGAAAGACCGCCTTCGCAAAAGAATCCACTACGCTATGAGGAAAACAACGGAGCAAAGGCCGCAGTGGATACCGACCGATATTTTCGAACAACTAAAGGGTAGAAAGGACGATCCAAAATTCCAAGAGAAATCCGACAAAAACAAGACCAACCGGATGTCGGGAAGTACCGAAAAAGGTAAGGCCTTAGGTACTCACATTATGGGTCGTAAAAACACCCTACAGATGATGGATGAAATGGTAATTTCTTAGTTTTTAATTCACTTTTTCTTGTCTTGAATAATTTTCACCCTTTGACAATCTTGAATGTTTTTTTTAACAAGTGCCGTTGGATTTAAATTGCAGGCTGGAGAAGATGGGAGGGATGTACCATCCGCCTTGAAGTTGCTGGAGAAGACAAAAAAGCATGCCAAGAAGGGTTGGCTATCAACGAAACCCAAAGCACTCTTTGTAAGTTAACAGAAATTTTTCTTTATGTTTTAGTAATTTGGTTTACTAATTAATTAACGTATACTAATAACACTTTATTTTTGTTTTGTAGGACAAAGTTTTTCAAAGAAAGTCGAAAATGATAAGTGAAGGGATCCCGGAGCAAGATATCGACGACAACGAGATCTACTTCGAAGAACACGGCGGTTTCAACAAGAAAGGGTTGATACTCGGTATGGGAAATGCAGCCCCAGTCATTTACGAGCGTCGTCGTCACTCAAGTGCTGGAACCCAATCATCATACACTCCAGGTTTGTATTTTATAGTTTATTAAAAATTAAGACTAACCAATTATTTAACCGTTTATTAAATGAATATAATATCATGTTTGACTATTCATTGCAGGTATCGTCGGCAGAGTTCTTCGAGAGAATGCTCAGCTAAGAGAACGTGATCTCGAGACATCCCAAAGGCTGAAGGCAATTGAAGAATACTTAAGTCAACAGGAGGCGGAGTTCACTACTCAGAGCTGCAACCCGGGAGGCTTTTCTCAGCCGAGACGCGACTTCAACGATGATGGCGGCGACAATGCTAGGGCGGCCACTCATTTCGCCACCCCACAGCCCACCGACACGACCGGTAGATAGGTTTTATTAGGTTGTTTAGTTGATGTACCGCGGATTATGTTTAGTTTTTAGTTGGATGATCATTTGTACAACCTTCATTTTAGTTATGAAAAGACGTTTTAAAAACCTTGTCTCCGACAAGTTTTTTGTTGCTGGGTTGTTTTTCTGAAATTGCAGGTTTACAGATCATGCAAAAGGGAAAAAATGAATCATTTCAATGGAAATGAGGAGCTGGAAAAACGGCTGAAACCCGAAAATCATACAGGAATTTGCGACGGAAATGTCTCAATTTGCGACGGAATTCCGTCGCAAACCTTGACTAAAAGTCAAAGTCAGTCCAGATTTGCGACGGAATTTCCGTCGCAAAGGGGACTATTTGCGACGGATTTTCCGTCGCAAATCTGGACTGACCTTGACCAAAAGTCAAAGTCAGTCCAGATTTGCGACGGAAAATCCGTCGCAAATAGTCCCCTTTGCGACGGAAATTCCGTCGCAAATCTGGACTGACTTTGACTTTTGGTCAAGGTCAGTCCGTCGCAAAATAAGGTCAATCCGTCGCAAAACTGTTGCGACGGAAAAATCCGTCGCAAATAATCTTTTTGCGACAAAAATATGGGACAGATGCAGTCCGTCGCAAATCCGTCGCAAAAGCATCATTTGCGACAGATTTCACCCTTTTTGCGACGGACTATTCCGTCGCAAAGAGCGCATTGTTTTGTAGTGGTTTTTTTTCTCGCAAACTTGCTATATTCCGCATTGCCATCAATGTGTCGGGTAGGATTGGGTTTTGCAATATCCATACCCGTTCCACCAACATATAAGATCACAAATCAATCTCCATATCCGATCATATCCAAAATTTTAAAAGTCATACCTCATTCTTTGTACTTTTTTCAACTCATACCCGATTCACCATGTAATCCAAAACTCAATCTGAAACTTCATCTGACTACATAAGAAAGTAATCTTATACTCCCTCTACACACCCATGTTATTTCCATTTTATTAAAATACTACTTACAAATAATAGAGAAATGGCAAGAACATTAATGGGTGGAGGGAGTATAAGAAAATAAAAAAGTCTAAACTTTAAAAATATTCGATTTGATCGGGTTTGGACATGAATGAATCGGGTTTGGATTGGTTCGGGCTTTCCAATATTGATATGGATTTTCAAAAAGTTGATCGAGGATGGGTTCTTAAAGGGTGAGTTTGGATCGAACTTTTTTCTTCGGGTTCGATTTGATTCGGGCCATAATCGGCATCGATAATTTCGCACATGTATTACTCATTTCGCCCCTATTTTTCATTTTAACATTCCAACTTTGTCCTTCTCTCTCTCTACAATATAATTCTAACATTATTTTGTATCGATTAATCACAAATAAGTGACGGTAACATAAGTTAAAAAATAAGTGACGGTAACAAGTGACGTTAACACATAAAAATAAGTGACGCTAATACTTAAAAATAATATTGAACTTAAGGATTAATGAACTTTATTTATATCTATGTTAGCATTGATAGCATAAACGATAAATAATAATGTTTTAAATTGGGGTAAAAATTGGCTATTAAGAAGAAAAACTTTAAGCGGCCATAATTTTGTGCTCGAATGTCCATTTTCGACGAAGTTTTGTTCAAACCGATTATTTCGACGAGACGAACGCAATGAGAAAAAATTGAAATGGTTCATTCATGCAAAACACATGAATTGACCTAGGTCGAGTCATGTCGTTTACACGAACTATCCCAAGCCAATTCGTGTAATCCACATAAACTGAACTAGGCCAATTCGTGTAATTTATAGGAACGTGCCTAGCCTAGTTCGTGTTTTCCCACGAATGAGCTCACTTTCCAAATTCTATTATTTTTACCATTGTTCATAAAGTTAAGCGATTTAAATAAGAAAATCGTCAAAATCGGACACCAAGGGCACAAAGTTATGGTCATTTCAAAAAAAATTCGTTTCTAATTGTCATTTTTGTTTTTAATTTAATCATTGTTGGTTATTAGTTATCATTTAATGATATACGAGAAACAACGTTGCTAAAATACGTAGAGAATGACAAGTGGTATGTGGGATTTTGATTTTCTTTAGCCGGTTTTGACTTTAGTAATTTTTTAAGCGGGATTTTTAAATTTTTAAGTTGGATTTGGAAAATAGGAAAAAAACAAGAAGGTAGTGTATAAAAGAGTTTTTATTAACTCAAGGCAATAAAGTAATATGTTAGGCGCGAAATGAGTAAAATTAGGGGCGGAATATATAGCCAGTAAGCCAACCCCCTAGTAAGTAATTTATCACCAATGTGCAATTAGACGTTGAGCTATTTAATGAATAAGATAATTGACCCAACCCAATCTTGAAACGGTTGACCTTTTTGCAATGTCTACTAATAGCTGACAAAATAAAAAGGAAACAATGAGATTGAAAAAATAATCACCTCTTATGTGAGAGGTCTTACACGATTACACTACTATATTGTTGTATGTGATTGTAGCCTTGTAGGTGATTGTAAAAAAAAGTTAGGGGGCGTTTAGTTGGGGTCTATAAGAAAGGGAAATGGAAACAAAGTTACTCATTCAATTTGTTAGTGTTTGTTTGACACAAACAAAGGGAATGAAACTCTCTCCCTTACCCCTCAATCCATCTAATTCCTTACCCCCCAAGGGTATGAGATTTGATTACCCTTGTTACCCTTCAACCACTTTTTTCACCTACCACCACACTTACAACTACCACCACAATAGCCACCACTAAACCACCACCATGACGCCACCGCCACCGCCACCCTACCCCCATCCCCACCCCCACTACTACCACCGCCGCCACCGCCATAACATTCCCACCACTACTACCGTCGTGACACCCCCACCACGATCACTGTCATGACACCCCACCATCATCACCGTCGTGACCACCACCATGACGCCACCGCCACCATCGTCGCCGCCACCACCACCACCACCGCCACCGCCGTCATAACACCTCCACCACCACCACCGTCGTGACACCCTTACCACCATCACTGACATGACACCCCACCACCATCACCGTCGTGACCACCGCCACTACCACCTTCGCCATGACACCCCACCACCACCACCACCGCCACCACCGCCATGACACCTCCACCACCACCACCACCATCGCCATGACACCTCCACCACCACCACCACCGTCGTCATGACACCTCCACCACCATCACTGCCGCCAGTAGATAAGTGGTTGTTTGTGGTGGTGTGTGTTAGTGGTAGGAGTGAGTGTGAGTGGACCATTAGTTTTCTTTCTTAGAGTAACCAAACAACCAATTAAGTTTTAGGTAATCGCTTTCCTTTCCCTCTCTTACCCTTTCTTATTTCCTTTCCCTTTCCCTTTCTCTAACCAAACGCCCCCTTAGTTTAAATAATTTAAATACAAATGATTTCTAATGACATCTCTATAAAATTTTAAAAGTCAATACATACGGAATTGCTATATCACGCCCCCTGTTTTACTTGTTACGCCTCCTATTTTTCAATTTATTCCAAATTTGCCCTTATATTAACTTTAATAAAAAAATATTTTGTTTTATCGTATAGTGTTTTTTATCCGATTTTTATAATAATTGTTTTCTTTTTCTGACGGTTTATATTATACGGTATATCGTTATTATTTATTTATTTGGTTTAGTGATTTGTATTATATGTAATTTACGGTTTATTGTTATTAAAATTTTAAGACGGTCTAATTAAAAAGTAATTAATTTCACAAACATTCGCTCATATTTTGTTCTTATCTCACAAATAAAAAAAATAAAAATAAAAAATAAAAAAACAAGAAAAAAACACACCAAATGGTGGTGTCGTGTAAATTACACGACACCACCACTTGGGGTGTTTTTTTCTCTTTTTTTTCTTTTTTTCTTTCTTTTTTTTTTCTTTTTTTCATTTGTGAGATAAAAATAAAATATTAGTGAATGTTTGAGAAATTTATTACTTTTTAGACCGTCTTAAAATTTTAATAACAATAAACCGTAAATTACATATAATACAAATCGCCAAACCAAATAAATAAATAACGATATACCGTATAATATAAACCGTCAGAAAAATAAAACAATTATTATAAAAATCGGCTCAAAAACACTTTACGATAAAACAAATTTTTTTTATTAAAGTTAATATAAGGGCAATTTGGAATAAATTAAAAAATAGGGTGTGAAAATATTATGTGGGGAATTTTGATCATGTATTATATTTGACTGCGTGTATTGATACAAGGTATGAGAGTATATATATATATACATGACTCAATAAGAAAACCCTAGACGAAATAAGGAAAACCAACCGAACAGAGCATATTTTACAATATGGAAACTACCCATTTAATATAAGACCGACTCGATATCTTACGGTATCTCAACACCCCCCCTCAAGTTGGAGCGTGGGGATCGATAACGCCCAATAACTTGGATAACAAATGCACAAATTGACGTACTCCCAATGCCTTAGTTAAAATATCCGCAATTTGATCAGCTGTATGAACATAAGACGGAGAAATAATACAGTCTTGAATCGCATCTCTCACAAAATGACAATCGAGCTCAATATGTTTAGTCCGCTCGTGAAAAATGGGATTACGTGCGAGATGGAGCGCCTCCTTATTATCACAGTACAGACGAGCAGGAGAATTAATAGGAACATGGAGGAAATGCAGTGTTCCTCTCAACCATTTGATCTCACACGTGGCTGCGGCCATAGCACGATATTCAGACTCAGCGGAAGAACGAGAAACGGTGGGTTGTTTTTTGGTTTTCCAAGAGACAGGTGCATCATACAACAGCACACAATACGCAGTCAGAGACCGACGCGTCAATGGACAAGTAGCCCAATCAGCATCACAATAAACAGACATTACGAGAGATGACCCGAAACGAAATAACAAACCTTGACCAGGGTGACTTTTAATGTAACGGACCACGCGTAACGCCGCATGCCAATGTGTCTCCCGAGGTGCGTGCATGAAAGTGGATAAAATATGAACACTGTAATATAATTCAGGGCGGGTATTAGTTAAATAAATCAGACGACCAACCAATCTGCGATAAGTTTCTGGGTTCGTGAGTAAAGCATCAGTAGCCTCGACCAACTTATGATTTTGCTCAACGGGTACATTATCCGAACGACCACCCATGAGACCCGTTTCACTTAGGATATCCAGTGCGTATTTTCTTTGACAAAGGAAGATGCCAGACGAACTTCTAGCCACTTTGAGACCCAAAAAAAATTTTAATTGTCCCAAATCCTTCATATAGAAACACCTACTGAGATAGTCTTTAACGCGACGAATGCCATCTGTATCATTTCCACCAATGACCAAGTCGTCCACATAAACTAGGACGTATACTTCAACACCATGAGCAAGATAACAATACAAAGAACAATCGGACATGCATTGTGTAAATCCGTAAGCAAGAAGGGAAGAGGACATTTTCTCAAACCAACATCGAGAGGCTTGACGGAGACCATATAAGGATTTTTTTAAGACGACAAACCTTACCCGGCGCATCCAAAGAATAACCAAGTGGTAATCTCATATAGACCTCTTCCTCCAAATCCCCGTGAAGAAAGGCATTATGGACATCCATCTGATGTAATTCCCAATTACGTGCTGCAGCGATAGCCAGAAAAATGCGAACAGTAACCATTTTAGCAGTAGGAGCGAAAGTCTCAAAGAAATCGATTCCTGCTTCTTGACGATTGCCAAGTACAACGAGCCTAGCTTTGAACCTCTCAACAGAACCATCAGCACGCAATTTAATTTTGTAAACCCATTTATTTCCTATTGCTTCATCAACATACGAAATAGTTGAATCGAGATCCGGTTCGATGGTATTAAAAATCCAGTTAACAACCATGGCATTAACCATGTACCAGTCGTCAATCTCGTCTGAATCATCAGCGGGGTTCTGAATTGTCCCGTCAATGAAACCTGTCTTCTTTTTCGAGCGCAAGGCATCACGCATCTTGAACCCCCATTCATCATAGTTTTCTCCCTTCAGCGTGACAAGGATCAATTTGTCTCCTGCCTTGTCAGATGTAGAAAGAAAATAGGGACTGAGTTTTACCTTTGAATCCTTCACCATGTCTTCGTCGGACTCGGAATCGGAAGAATGGACTGGAGATTCGTGAACACTATGCACAGACGAAATATCTTCATCTCCACTATTACTCATAAGACACTAGGAAAAACCTAGCTCTAATTACCATGTGAAAATATTATGTGGGGAATTTTGATCATGTATTATATTTGACTGCGTGTATTGATACAAGGTATGAGAGTATATATATATATATATATATATATATATATATATATATATATATATATATATATATATATATATATATATATATATATATATATATATATATATATATATATATATATATATATATATATAGAGAGAGAGAGAGAGAGAGAGAGAGTCGGGATCCGGTGAGAACTCATATATATTTGAGTAATGAGTAACAATGAATGAAATGAGAAGTATCACGGACTGTAGTTAATAATATCACGTCAAAATTAGGAGCCAACAAAACCGAAAATCTTCAGAAAACGTAAACATTTGAAAATCTAAAATAAAAAAATAATAAACTCTCCCTAAAACCTCTCAAATACTCGCTGTAAAAATCGCGATTAATCAATCGATTTCAACTGCAAATTCAACATTCTTCATTCATTTCGTTAACTAGATTGATTAATCTAACTATATTTCTCTTCAAAATCGTTCAGGTAAGTTTATTCTTCATTTCTGTTCATTTCTACGATTTTTTTAGTTTATCTAGTAATATATTGTATATAGCTATTGATTTTGTTAGAAATTATTGTATGCATGTTATATTAAACGATTTTAATTGTTCAATTCTGCAAAATTACAATTTCATATAGCATAAATGAAGTTCGACATCATTAGATTTCGAAAATTAGGGTTTCGTATTTGTTGTCAACCTCGTGAAATTGTAGATGTTGTTAATAACATCTTTTCCGCCGTTTCAATACCTAGATTAATTTTGACATTGTTTAAATTGTCCAAACTTAGAGTTTCATATCTTAGAATTGAATTTGTTTTCGAAATTTCTAGCATAAACGACGGTTAGCATTGTTTTAAATGTGATAATTACAGTTTGATATCATTCGATTTTCAATAATTAAGGTTAAATTATGTTTTGATATACTGGTGTTATTTCAATATCCAGTGATATTGTTAGTAATATGTTAGTCCTTTTTTTGATATTTATTTCAGTATCCTGTGATATTGTTTGTAGTATCTCGTAAATATTGTTGTAATGTTGACTAACCTTATTATTGAGTGTGTGTATGTTTACAGTAACTATATTGAATTATTCATTCAAATCTAGTTTAAACTTATTTGAGATATTGATTTTCAGTATGCTATGATATTGTTTGTAGTATGTTCTGATATTGCTTTGATTAAAACTGGCTTAATCTTCATACATATTTCTAATAACATGTCAAATTATTTTTCAGAATCAGGTAACAATGGAATTAACAGTTTCACAAATAATTAACAACATAAGAGGTAAAAGGAAGCAACCACAAACAACAAACGAAGAGCAATCACCACCAAAAATGATCAAGGCAGCTAGAAAAAAGAAGGGCAATAATAATGAATTGGTTATACATGAAGAATTGGTAGAACTGTCCGAGGTCAAACAAAAAAAGGCAGAATCATACCAAACTAAGTGTAGGCCGCAAAAGCTGGTTGAATTGATTAAAAACCTAAATGATGAGCAAAAGCAGGCCGTGAGGGATATTGGCTTTGGTGGTATGTTGGAGCTGAAACTAACAAAAATACCACATGGTATTCTGCAAATGCTTTTTAACTGTTTTAACCATAACAGTCATATGTTCACAACGAAGAAGACTGATTTTCTATTGACAAAATATGATGTCCATGACATATTTCAACTGCCTAAAAGGGGCATTATTGTGGACGTTTCAAAAATGGGGAACGCTGCTTCTGTGGAGGACACTATGTTGAAAAATGAATGGAGAGAGAAGTTTGGTGTGACAAACACAGCAACTCCAATTAATGTGAAAGTTGTTCATGACAGACTGCTAGAGTGTAATGATGCTGGCGATGAATTCAAAAGAATGTTCGTACTGTACAGCCTGTCCATTTTCCTAGCACCATCTAGTAATAAAACACTTGACCTTAAACTTGTCAAGACTGTTGAGGATGTGGAACGGATAGCAGAATTTGATTGGTGTGAATATGTATTCCGAGAAATGGTCACAAGTATAAAAAGTTGCAAAGAAGGTGGAAAAGCAACTCTCAGTGGATGCATATTGGTTCTTATGATAGCATATTTACATCGATTTGATTTTAAGGGGTACCCTTGCCCACACACCTTACCCTTGATTACACATTGGGATGATAAATCACTTTCAAAAAGGGTTGATGATGAGAAAGCTGTCGGGTATTTGGGGAGTGCTCCTGCATCAAAGATTGCGTACCCAATCTGCAAACAACTACAACAAGGTCCGAATCTTGCACATTATTTTTAGTTAGAATATAATTATTTTTTACAAACATTCTCAATAACATATATTTTTCAGAAGAACTGAAGCTCACGCTTACACAAAACTCGGATGAAGATGAAGATGAAGTTCAATTGAAAACAAAACAACGGTACATAACGATGAAGCTGCCTGAAGGGCTTGAAATTGATGAACAGATTAAAGCAAAAGCGTTGGATGTAAGAACTACTAACTATTTATCTTTACAATGACACTGACAAAACACAAAATGTTGTTGTGATATTGAGTAATCTTTCTGTGATATTGGTAATGCAATCATGTGATATTGTTTTTGCAATGTTGTGATATTTTTGTTATATGCTTAGTACAATTATTTGATATTGTTTTCACAATGTTGTGATATATTTAATTCAATCATGTGATATTATTTTCACTGTGTTGTGATATTGTTGTGATCTTGAGTAAACATTGAGTCATATTGTTGATGCAATCATGTGATATTTTTTTCACAATGTTGTGATACTCTTTGTTATATTCAGTAATCTTTTTGTGATATTCTTAATGCAATTAGATGATATGGTTTTCACAATGTTGTGATATTCTTAATGCAACCATGTGATATTATTTTCACAGTGTTGTGATATTCTTCTGATATTGAGTAACTTTTTTGTGACATTCTTAATACAATCATTTGATATTTTTTTCACAATGTTGTGATATTTTTGTTATATTCAGTAACCTTTTTGTGATATTCTTGATGCAATTATATGATATGGTTTTCACAATGTTGTGATATTCTTAATGCAATCATGTGATATTTATTGTCAGTGTTGTGATATTGTTCTAATATTGAGTAACTTTTTTTGTGGTATTCTTAATGCAATTATGTGATATTGTTTTGACAATGCTGTGATATTGTTTTCAATATTTAGTGATACTATTTTTAGTATATTGTGATACTGTAGTGATGATATTCAGTAATATATTTAATGTATATGTTTTAACAAAATTATTGTTTCATTTGACAGCCAGCACATGAAGTTTATCTACGTATGCAAAGGGACAATGAATTGTTCATTTCAAGATGCGTTTACAACATGAGAAAGCTTGTGAAATTGAGACAATCATCTGAAATGGATAACCCAAGTACATCAAGACAACATAGTGAAATGGAAGCTGAAAATCCAGAAAAAAATCCTACAGAAGATGATGTTGCTGAAAAAGAAACTGTCGAAAGTCAAACACTACCTTTCATGAAGGATGCTCAGTATCACTACTTCACTGACATGTTGGCTGCCAGAGCTTATGAATTTCAGAAAGCAAAAAAAGGTCTACCGTCATTTGATATATGGACAGACATGTTGAAAATTCAATACAAACAATTACACGAGAGATATGGCGGTTGTACTGATAAAGACATTATGGAAAGTGGTGATGAGTTGGACTGCAATACAGAAAAGCAAAATGAGGATGTGAATGTTACCAACCTGAATAGTGATGATGATAGGCAAGATAATGATTTTGCCTCGAGATTGAATGATTTAGTAGGAAATATAACAGAGAAGTTTGTGGCCAAAGGCAATGAGGAGTTCAATAACAAGACCACATGGAATGAAGAGGAAGTTGAAAAGGAGATTCAGAACATGAATAATGATCCAGGAGTTTTTACTCAAATGGGAGAAATTGTATTAGATTGTGACCCAAAAGTCTTAACACAATTGGGTAAAGATGGTGATACATTAAATGACAAAGGAATTGAGAATGAGGAAAAGGGTGAGGAAGATGGTGATGGGTTACATGATAAATCAATTGAGAAGGAGACAGAGGGTGAGGGAGAGGATAATGGAACAAATGAAAAGGAAATTGAGAAGGAGGGAGATGATAAGGTTCACGAAATGAATGAAGATAATAATGTAGCAACGCAATTGAAGGATGTTGTTCTAGATGCTGTTTTAGATGGAACAAAAATTAGTAACATCAGTGACTACTTATTGCACTCAACAGTTATACCTCATTCGGCAGATATTCTGCCTGCAAATTTGGGGTGTGCTTTGAATTGTGGTTTGCCGCACACGTCTTCTGACCTTGTATCAGAATTTATGATTGAAAGAGCACAATACTTTGATGTTGTGTTGCAAAATCGGAAGGAAGTTATGGATTATTGCTTCCTGACAGATCACACTTTTAGCAAGAAGTAAGTCCCTCTTAACTATATTTTTTTACAAAATGTAATAAATTAGGTAATGTGTTGTACTGTAGTTACGCATACACTGTCATTTATATTGTTTAAACAAGATATACTAATGTTTTTTTTGTAAAACGGTCCAGTGAAATTGTTTGTGACTTCGGAATTTACCATTGCATACCGAGGAGTGATATTGAAACTTTGTTGCCTGACACTAAAATAGAAGGAGTGGTTATCGAATGCTGGGCAATATTGTTGAATGAGTTTGACATGGCACGAAAAGACGGGAACAAAAAATCAAGGATTTTCTATGGCCTTGCGCACTCGGTATGTCAATATATAGAGTTCTTGTGTTCATCAATATATAAAATTTTAGATTAGGTAGTTTAAAAAATATCTAACATGTAGACTAATTATTTACTCTGTTAAACAACAGATACATGTGGAGAAAATGTTAGACATAAATGACACAGAAGTTGAAGAACAAAATCTAGATAGTGTTGCTGCAAAGGATAAAATTAGAGATGACACCTTCAAGACATGGGATATGTGGTCAACTGTTTGTAAGCAGCCACTGAATTTGGATTCAGACATGGTGAGAAATAGTTTTGATATACATATTTATGTGATATTGTTTTCAGTACAATGTGATATTTTTTATATGGAGTTGTGATATTGTTTTCAGTACAATGTGATATTTTTAATATTAAGTTTTGATATTGTTTTCAGTACAATGTGATATTGTTTTCAGTACAATGTGATATTTTTTATAATGAGTTGTGATATTGTTTTCAGTACAATGTGATATTTTTAATATTAAGTTTTGATATTGTTTTCAGTACAATGTGATATTTTTTAAATTGAGTTGTGATATTGTTTTCAGTACAATGTGATATTTTTAATATTAAGTTTTGATATTGTTTTCAGTACAATGTGATATTTTTTATATTCAGTTGTGATATTGTTTTCAGTACAATGTGATATTTTTAATATTAAGTTTTGATATTGTTTTCAATACAATGTCATATTGTTTTCAGTACAATGTGATATTTTTTTGACAATAAGTTGTGATATTGTTTTCAGCACAATGTGATATTTTTTTAATTAAGTTGTGATATTGTTTTCAGTACAATATGATATTTTTTATATTGAGTTGTGATATTTTTTTCAGTACAATGTGATATTTTTTTAACTGAGTTGTGATATTGTGAAGGTGTTCTTACCAATAGTCTACCAAGACCACTATGTATGCATCTGCATTGACTTCAAAAAAGAGGTAATTTTCTACATGGACAACATAGAGTATGAAGATTACGATGGAGAGGATATTGTGAAGCTCGCTCATATTACTGTAAGTTCTTTATTATAAATAACAACTAAACATTATAATGCATTTGCTAAACTTGAAAATTTTAATAGTTGGTTATGTGTAACATGTATAGGTAATAATGTATGGCGACTACCTCATCAGCAAGAATTTTCATAAGGAGCATAACATAAGACAATACAAAATCGAAAATGTGGCCTTTCCTTGGAAATCAGACAAGCAAAACCTGGATTGTGGCGTGTTCATGATGTTGCATATGATGTTTTTTTACGGACAAAATTTTGAATGTGATCTTCAGCATGAAGACAAGAGAGAGTTATATAGAGCAGAGATTGCAGCGACTCTTGTCATGAGTGATTCAAATAAAGTTAGGACTAAGATCATGGATAAGGTTGCAAAGCTTAATTCAATCAAGGGTCAACTTTTACCTATACTGCTGAAGAAGAGGGTGCAGAAGAAAAAAGGCAAGGGTGTAAAAAAACAAGGTTGGGACACCAAAATCCAAAATAAAAGGTATATTTATTTAGTACACCCATCTACAAAAAATATAAGTTAATCTTATTATAAACAGGGTGTATAATTTGACTAAGTAAATATATTGTGTAGCAATGGGACGAGATGATTCTGCGAGTGACTTGGGCAACAATAGTGTCTTGGGCAGCTCGAAGAAGGGCAAATCAGATGGCATTGGATGCACCTACAACTGTGGTGCACCAGATGCTAAGTTAGAAGTCGTTTCAAGCTTTATGAGGAACAATAAATCCCTATGTGCAAAGATGTTGAGTATGAGGAAAGAAGTGCTTGACTATTGCCTGCTGGACGACCACGTTTTCGCATTGAAGTATGCTTCATTTCATGAATAAAAACATTATATTAGTTGGTTGATACTTATTATTGAGTTTTGTGAAACTTTTTAAGTATAACTATGATATTGTTATGAGTATTACTTATTTATTCATCCTATTTTATATTTTTTGTTTTACGATTGGTGCAGTGAGGTTGTTGCCTGTTTTGGAAAACAGCGATTAATCACCAGGCAGGATATATTATCGTTGCTTCCAAATGTGGACGTCAATAGTAACGTGATTGAATGTTGGGCACTGATTCTGAACCACATTGAGCATACAGAAAAATCGTTAACAAGTTTGATGTTCTTTGGGATTGGGCACATGGTAAGCTTTTGTATTGTTTTGATTCTGCATATTCACATTTTGATTATATCGAAGAACTTTTAACAAATGAGAGTACGAACAGGATGCTGTGTACAACATGATTAAACAGGGGGTCGATAGAGAACAACCTGCGAACAGAAAAAGGAATCAGGAATTGATTTTCGAGGCATGGGATGATTTTGTTACAAGTAACACCGTGCCATGTAACTTGGAAGCCAATCTTGTATTTATCCCAATGCTATTGGAAGACCATTATTTCTGTGTCTGCATAAATTGGGAAAATGACACAGTTGAAGTCCTGGACAATAAAGAGTACGACGAATGGGATGACACACTTGAAATATACCAAGCTGCAGATTTAGTGGTACGCTTTATTGATAATCCGCAAAGTAATATAATATATGTTTGTTTTATGCAGTATAAGTAATGATTTTGTTTATTGTTGTAGGCTTATCAAATGAGTGACTATCTAGCAAAGAACAATGTTGCCAGAGCGGATGATATAATAGGATTTGATGTTAGCAACATCACATTTGGTTGGCAAACAAAAGAGCTCAACAATACTGAGTCTGGGAACTTCTTAATGTTCCACATGATTCGCTATGAAGGAGAGATATTTGAAGCTGACTTGGAGGCAAAAGTGTATAGACGCTACTACTGGCTAGAAATGGGTGCTGCATTACTGTTAGCGGACATAAATCAAAACAGGGCCCATTTGATTGAAAACGTACAAGCTTTTGCAGCAGGAAAAAAGGATGTGTGGAAGATATTGCAGGAACAAAGAAAAGAAAAAAATACAAAACACAAGGCTGATAAAATGGGGGGAAACAGAAAAATTGTTCAGAAGGAGAATCCTGATGACGAGCAACTAACAAGTGTAGACTGTTCTGATGAAAATAAGAGCAAGACGCATTTGATTCAGAATCAGAAATCAACGATGATTAACACAGAGATGCCGATTCTTCGCCAATATCAGAGGAAAAGGTAAAAACTGATAAAAAAACCTTTTTTTTTATAGTAAGTACCAGTAGAAAATACAAACGATAATAGACTAAAATTATTACTGACTTCTTTTACAGAGGACATAACGGCACACAAGAACAGTCAGAATTAGATGCACAAGAGGAAAGGACACGATCTCAACGATACAAGACTATTACGGGCAGAGGTAGAGGTAATATTAGGGGTAGAGGTATTGGTAAAGGAAGAGGTAGAGGTAGACGGTAGAGGAGGAACAGCAAATGATGCCAAATTGTATTTTGAAGTAATGCTTGTAAATTTTTGTAAGGAAAACTGATGGAATACGCTGCAAAGATGACAAATTGTATTTTGAAGTAATGGATGTAAAAAGTATGCTAACAATGTACAATGTATTGAAAAGAATTATTTCGTTTGGATTTCATAACAGTTATCAATGGAAAAAGTCTGATTTATTGCAAAGAAGTGTGATATTTTTATAAATGCACTTTGATATTGTCTGAAAATGAGTTGTGTATTGTTTGTAAAGAGGATGACGAACTGTGATATTGTTTTAGATATCAAGTGATATTGTTTTAGATATCAAGTGATATTGTTTAAAAATATCATATGATATTGTTGAATATATAGTGTAATATTGTTTGTAATCAGTTGTTGATATTGTTTTCACATTGTTGTGATATTGTTTTAGATATCAAGTGATATTGTTTTAGATATCAAGTGATATTGTTTAAAAATATCATATGGTATTGTTGAATATATAGTGTAATATTGTTTGAAATCAGTTGTTGATATTGTTTTCACATTGTTCTGATATTTTTATAATTGCACTGTGATATTGTCTGAAAATGACTTGTGATATTGTTTTTAAAGAGGATTACGAATTGTGATATTCTTTTACATATCAAAGTGATATTGTTTAAATATATCATATGATATTGGTTGAATCTGTTGTGTAATATTGTCTCTAATCACTTGTGATATTGTTTTCACAACGTTCTGATATTTTTATAAATGCACTGTGATATTGTGATTTTAGTATAATATTAAGCGAAGTTATTATTGAATGTTATGATGCTATATAACGTGGAATTTGTTGCGATACTGTTTAGTATATGATGTCAAAATATTCTATATAGTAACAAAAGTAAGTACAAATAAATATTTGTGATCCCATATTATAACCATGTTTGTTCTATTAGTTACAAAATAAATCCTTGAAAAGATTGATAAAAGTGTGTGTTCTATATGGTTGAAGGACGTGCTCTATGCGCGGCTAGTTGTGCAGGCTGCTATTAGCAAGATAAATCCATCACCCAATCAACAATCAGCATCATCATCATCATCCTCGTATTCATCGTCATCTGAACTCCCCTGTAAAAAAGTAATAAAAAGCATGTGTGAATAAGAGTGTGATATTATTTTCTAGGGTTTGTGATACAATTATACAGTGGTTGTGATTTAATTGTGAGAACAGATGAGGAATGCAAAGCATTTGTGAAACAGTGATATTTTTTATATAATGTATGATATTATTAGTAGTAACAAGTGATATTGTTTGATAACTAATAATCATGTAGTATTTAAATTGTTTTCAGTACAATGTGATATTTTTTTAATTAAGTTGTGATATTGCTTTCAGCACAATGTGATATTTTTTTAATTAAGTTGTGATATTGTTTTTTTACAATGTGATATTTTTTATATTGAGTTGTGATATTTTTTTCAGTACAATGTGATATTTTTTATATTGAGTTGTGATATTTTTTTCAGTACAATGTGATATTTTTTATATTGAGTTGTGATATTTTTTTCAGTACAATGTGATATTTTTTATATTGAGTTGTGATATTTTTTTCAGTACAATGTGATATTTTTTATATTGAGTTGTGATATTTTTTTCAGTACAATGTGATATTTTTTATATTGAGTTGTGATATTTTTTTTAGTACAGTGTGATATTGTGTCAATACAATGTGATATTGTTTTCAGTAACAAACTGATATTGTTGAATAAAACTGAAATCATGTAGTATTTAAATTGTTGAATAAAAGTGAAATCGTAAAATTGTTGAATAAAAGTGAAATCATACACATACCTTTTTGTCGGGATCAGGCACAAAATCATTCGGGCAGTTACGCTTATCATGGTGAGCCATTTGTTTGCAATTACGGCACAGCCGTTTAGGCTTCTCTGCTTTGGCTATGCACTGTTGTTTTTTCGAGATCAATATCTTCCCACGACCCTTGTTTTTTGCCTGTCGAGGTGGTAGAACCATGACCTCAGTTGACAAACTGCACCCTAAAAGCATCTCCAACTCCTGCTCTTTTGTCATTGCCTGAGTTTGTGGATTGAGCTTGGTCCTAAATTCCCTTAGTGTGTCAGCAAGAGTAGTTATCTCATTGTTAGGAACATTCTTCAGAACAGCAATAGTTGAGTAAAATTCAGACCATAAATTGCACATCTCCATTTTCCTTAAGTCAGTCGCATCAAAGTCATCGAGGACCTCACCATGTAAACCGTAAAGAGGGATATTGTGGGCATTCTTGGTCCACCGCGTAAGAATGTATTTATCCGGCAAAGTCTTTACTTGTTTACCATTGTAGACGACCCATATTATGTGTCTGCAAACAATACCCTTCCTTGTGAATAACTTGCACGAACAGTCAACATCATTAGTTGTACAGTTGTATGCTACTTGATACGTCTTTTGTGTTCGAGCGTCAACTACAGCAATGACCTCTGTACCATTGGCAGGTGGTGTGAAGCCAACGACACTAAGAGACCCAAGGGAAGCAGTATGTTCTCGTTGAAAATCTTTGAATGCAGAATTAGTGTAAACCTTGGAAGCATGTGCTTCCAACTTAAGAGTACTATATAACTCAGGTAGAGTGTGAGAATCGTCTCTATCAAGTTGTTTTTGAGTATGGCGCTGTAGATCTATGGCGCTTTGAAACCGCAACCAGAACTCAACTAGTGTACCATGAGGATTTTCAAAACGCTTGAAAAAGTGATTCTGACTCTCAGATCGTTGAGTTGTTCGTAATAAACAACCCATGGGGATATGACGGAAAAAAGCTGGGATCCATTTTCGTCGTTTCTTAAACATATTTGCGAACCAGGAATTGTCATCCAAATGATGCTCATTTACCAACTGAGTCCACTTTTGTTCAAATTCCAGAGGTTCCAACTCACCATCCCAAACAATACCATTAAACCGGGTGAGAAAATCAGTATCTTTCGAGATTGCAGGCCCAACTTTGTCACTGACTTTTTGCATGATATGCCACATGCAATATCTATGAATAGCATGTTTAAAAACAGCGCGTATACCCAGCTTGATTCCAGCGCATTGATCAGTGATGATACAGCGGGGCTCTCGCTGACCCATAGCATCTAGGAACTTTTCAAAGACCCACTCGAACGCCTCTTCATCTTCATGAAAGAGCAATGCAACAGCAAAGGTGACAGACCTTTTATGATGGTCGACACCAGTAAAAGGAGTGAAAACCATAGAGTACTTATTTGTACTATAAGTTGGATCATAAGAGACATAATCACCATATAAAGAATAGTTTCGACGAGACTCTGCATCACACCAAAACGCGCACACCAAACATTGCTCAGAATCCACCTCGTATGCAAAGTAGAACCCTGGGTTGGTATCACGTCTGGCTTCGAAAAAGTTGATAAACAATTGAGCATCCCTGTCTCCTATGTAACATTTTATTTCCCTTACAAAATTCTTAAAGTCAACAACTTGAGCTCCGACATTCTCATAACCGTCGACAGCTTCCTTCACATTCCTAAATGCCGCTGTTGGGCCGAGGTTAACCCTTGAATGATCTATTATTGTTTTTTTATGGTAAAGGTGAAGCTGCCGGTTTTTTTTTTGAAATTGTTGATTGCTAAGTGAACAAAGACGGTGATTATGCCACTCGCGAAATTGGAACACAGTATATCCAGTCCCATTAAAACGAAACTCAATCATAGCATTGCAGCCCACCCTGGTCAGTTTAGTACTTCTAATAGCAAATGGCTTAGGAGTAGCCACCTCCTGTTGTTGATCTAACACAATAGCCTTCCTCTTACGATCTCTAAAACCCTCACGGTTGCAAACCACAAATTTATACAAAATATCACCAGAGGCAGACCTTTTTTGGGAATATTTCCTGGGTTCAAAACCACATGCTTTTGCATACACATCATAAAAACTAATTGCTTCTTCCAAGGTGGTAAACAACTGGCCAATTTGTGGTTTAAACTTAGATGCAACATGTCTTGACCATAATTCAGTACCACCCGGGGTGGAATCTAATAGAAGCTGATGTACACGGGGAGGGACAGAACGTTGGGGAACATGTGGATCACAACTAATTGAAGGATTAGGTAATGTAGTGCTAAAAGGGACATCATTTTGTTCAGGCGAAGGAATAATTGCAGACTCATGAGTATTAGTAGAAACAGAAGAACTGAAACTAGTTGTCGGATCTAGCAAAAAGATAGAAACAAAAATAAAAATGTAGACAAACGAAAAATGTATTTGGAAAAGGCTGCCATTTGAAACAACATACATGATGTGGACAATGTTAAATATTGTTACTGTAAACAATGCCAGGCATTTTGGTGAATAATATCACATAGAAAAGTTAAAAATATCAGAAATAAATATATGAGATGTAAGGGAAGATATACACATGTGGAAGTAGTTGAAAAGTTGACAATTAGAAGAATATCACACGGTGTGCTTAAAAATATCATATGCTGGAAGAGTTAAATGTGACTAAATATCAGATGTTCTGACAAATGAAATGACAATATTGTTATTGAATATGATGAAAAACACAATATGAACAAAATCGCATGTTCTGTTAGACAAATATCAGACATGCTGAAGGACAGAATAGGAAAGTGTATCACATGACAGACATCAATTTTTGCATAAAATTGACAATTGATATACCAAAAAGTATATTAAGCTATATATATTAGGAAGAACACCACAGAAGATCAATAGTAAGAACGAATACATGAAAAATAAAAAGCTTAGATCATGTGAGGTAAAGCTGAGAAATACAAGAGAAAAAGTAAAACGTGTCGAATTAAGAAGAATTACGTACCTGACATCGGGAATGTTATTGAACAAATATGAGAATTTAGGAAAAGTAGAAGACGAAGCTGATATTGAGCTGAAACCCTAGAAATTGAACAGAAACAAAACAAATTTAGGTAAAACAACAAATTAACCTAGAAATAACAAACGACGAACATTAATTAATCATATTACAGAATGAAGAGTAGAAGAATCGAATGATAATGACGAATAATGCAACAAAAATCAAACGAATTGACGGAAAACACAAAAATTGGTGTTAAAAGATAGAATTCACAACAATAACGTACCTGATAGCACGAATCGCTGAAATACTGTGAGCACAAATCGCTGAAAGTGAAAATCGCGCATAGAATCTAGGGTTTATGGTTGTAATTTGGTAGAGAGAATACGGATGCTAAAAACCTAAATATTTCTGATCAAAACCCCCAAACTGATTAGTTGTGTTTTTCCCCTGAATAAGGGTTTATATACTCACGCGTGAATTTACTATTTTACCCCTATATAGACCCGCGCTGAATGTGAATATTGGATGGGTTGGATAGTTTGAATGGATTGGATGGGTTAGATAGTAGTAATACTCATTACTCAAATATTTAGCATATACTTACATGATCCCAATTCTATATATATATATATATATATGTATATATATATATGTATATATATATATATGTATATATATATATATGTATATATATATATATATGTATATATATATATATATATATATATATATATATATATACATATATATATATATACATATATATATATATACATGACTCAATAAGAAAATCCTAGACGAAATAAGGAACCAACCGAACAGAGCATATTTTACAATATGGAAACTACCCATTTAATATAAGACCGACTCGATATCTTACGGTATCTCAACATAGGGGGTGTAACAAGTAAAACAGGGGGCGTGATATAACAAATCTCATTTAATTTAGCTAGATAGAGTATATTAGGCATTTTATATCTTGTATAAATAAGCTATCTTTCTAATAATAAAATACAATAATTCCTTCACATTTCACTTTTGCTAAAATGGTGCCCAAAACGAAACTATCTATCAAATTGGTGCTCGTTTCAAAGTATTTACCAAAAATGGTTCCACGTCACCATTTTCGGTTTTTCCTTTTTTTTTAAAAATTTTATAATCACGTCGCTGTCCCAGACAGCGACCAGTTGAAGGGGAAATTTTCAGAAATTGTGAAATTTGGGCAGGGATTTACAGAACTTGGGTAAGCATCTGGTCGCAATCCCAGACTGCGACCAGATGAAGGGAAAATTTTATGTAAAAAATCTGAAAATAAAGATATTCCTTCATCTGGTCGCAGTCTCAGACTGCGACCAGTTACGTGCTATCATGTCAAAACCGGGTTTCCCCCTTCCCCTTCCTCATTTCACCTAAAGTCTAAAAAAATCCCCAAATCACACTAAAACCCTAATTTTTCGTCAATTCAATTTCTTGCTTATTTCCGCCCAAATCCTTCCATTTTCACTTTAATTCACACTCTAAGGTAACAATCTACACTTTCTTTTATATAAATTGTAATTATTTCAATTAGAAATTGATTAATTTGTGAAATTTTAGTTTATGTCATTTTGCATTTTAGGATTTAATTTGGTTTTAGTTGTTGAATTTTTAGGTTGTATTTAGTCATTTGGTTGATTAATTTAGTTAATTTGTTATCAATAGGCATAATGGAGAAGACTAACTATCCTTTGTGTTGTTACTCTAATGGTGAAATATTGGTTGAGGGAGAGAACATTAGCTATAAGGATGGGGATCAATTTTTTGTGTTTGTTGGTAGCAATGACACATTTGATGAGTTGACTTCTTTAATTTGTGATGAATTAGAGGTTGATTGTAGTCAATTTGCTTTGAAAATTAAGATGAAGTATCCTAGTGCGAAAGGGTATAAGTTGATATCTTTAGCTAATGATCGTGCTTTGAGGGCGTTGTGGTCTAGTGTGTATCATTCAAATGCGGCTTCTATGGATTTATATATTGAGTTGATACCCATCCAACAACCTAGTCCAATACCTTCCAACATGGGAAGTAACCTTAGTTTTTCGAACATATTGGGTCAAGTGATGAGAGGAGAGAATCCCATGCTATCTTCAATACCTTCCTCCATTGAGAACAATGTTGATCAATATGAAATTGATGTAAATGTGGATGGGGATGAGTTTGAAGAGAATGAGGATGATATCTTGAGAAATGAGGTGGATGAGGAAGATGATGGTGAAGATCTTGTTACACCTTCCGCTCCTAGTGGGGAGTTTACTGTCGTTCATGCTGTTAACGAAGAATTTGTTAATAGTTGGTGTGGTGAGAGTGAAGTTAATTATGTTAGTGGTGGAGAATTTGGTGTTGGGCAAAGATTTAATTCTAAACTTGTCTTAACACAACTTGTTCGCCAATATCATATTCAAAGAAATCAAATGTTTAGAACAACGGAATCAAAACCTTACACCGTGACATTCAAATGTTCTAGAAAACCACATCCTTGCCATTGGAAATTAAGAGCCTCTCAAAAAGATGTGACTAAGGATGCCTTTTTTATAGTCACATACAATGGTCCTCACCATACTTCATGTGTAGTTGATGCTCCTCCCATTGACCATCCTAACTTGAACAAGGCCTTTATTGCAAAACACATACAAACACTCGTTAAGGCGGATTGGGGAGCCAAAATATCTCTACTTAGAGCTTCGATGACCACTCAATTCAATTTTACACCTTCTTATATGAAAACATGGCATGCAAAACAACGAGCTATGGCGGACTTGTATGGTGATTGGGAGAAGTCATACGAATACCTTCCTCGTTATTTTGAAGCTTTGAAAGATGCCAATCCGGGAACCGTTGTTGTATTTGCTAATAAACCGACACCCTATCCGAATGTCGAGCAATTTGATAGGGTTTTTTGGGCATTTGGTCCTTCTATTAGGGGATTTGAACATTGTAGGTCACTAATTACAATTGATGGCACTCATTTGTATGGGAAATATAAAGGGGTTCTTTTAATTGCTATTGGGGTTCCGGATGAGGCTAATTGGATGCCATGGAATGGAACAAAACTAGTGCCTAACACTAACTTGAAGAGAGGTGGAGGGAGACCTAAGGCATCTAGGATTCATAATGAAATGGATTCACGTTCCACGGTTACATGTAGCATGTGTGGTGTTGAGGGTCATAACAAGCGAGGTTGTCCATCAAAAGCAACTTCTTCAAGTGCTTCGAATTTGAACTTTGCAACAATGTGATGTATTTTCCATAGTATTCGGTTGTAGTTATTTTACTTATCTTATGTAATTTTCCTATTAATCGGATTAAGTTTGAATAGTTTAGTTATGTACTCGGTTGTAGTTCCTTTTGAACAATGTTAGTTATGTACTCGGTTGTAGTCCCTTTTGAACAATTTTCGTTGTTTTAATTTAAGGCTACTAGTTTACTTATGTTCTTATTTGGCATTATACAGATACTTTGTTGTGGGTTGTCTCTATTTTGCAGGTCAAATGGATCCTGGACCACATGATGACAGCATTTTACATCTCCAAAATTCACATAGGAGTACTGCAATATGGGAAGGAGAGGTAAAATTCCAACGATTGTTTGTCATTTAGTACACAATTTGCCAACATTACTAATATTAGATGTCACTTGTTCTTAAAGGAATGTGGCACATTGATGTGTCGGAGTCACTTGAAAGCTCTTCTAAGCTTCAGGGTTCCCGATCCCGTTCAGAACTACGTAAGCGGAACCCAATTTGCCGGAATTGCTAGACTCCGTTTTGTGCCAACAGATAGCGACTTGATCACGGCATTAGTTGAGAGGTGGAGGGAAGAAACCCACACCTTTCACTTGCCATTCGGGGAAGCGACCATTACCCTTCAAGATGTCCAAGTATTATTTGGACTAAAGGTGACCGGGAGACCTGTGACGGGTAGTAGTGAACACCCTTGGGCATACATGTGTGAACAACTGCTAGGTGCTAGACCATCAAATGTAGCACTTAAGGGTTCCAAGCTTAAACTTGTATGGCTACATGACAATTTTCAGCAGCTACCACAAAATGCGAGTGAGGCCACTTTGCATCAGTATGTGAGAGCTTATCTGCTTTATTTGATTGGGGCAGTAATGTTTCCGGACAAAACCGGAAACCGAGTGAGCACACTATACCTTCCCTTGTTGGAGGATTTGGGGAGATTGGATGAAATAAGTTGGGGAAGTGGAGTTCTTGCATGCCTATACCGAAACATGTGTAGGGCAAGCAAGAAAGGGGTTTTCCAAATGGCCGGTCCGGTACTTTTGCTGCAACTTTGGAGTTGGGAGAGGATCTCGATAGCCCGTCCGGTTATTAGGAGGTCAACCATCCCAATGGAAGAGGGTGTGGACTACCCACTCGGTTCACAAATGCAAGTTGGTGTTGATCCTTTGGGATGTAGATGGCTTAGGGTAGCCCGATATTATAAGGATCATCGCCTAGGTTTAAATGTCCTAAGAGACTTGTTCGATACAATGGTTGAGTTGCAGTTTGTTTGGGTACCCTACACTCAAACAATACTCAATTATTTGCCACAAAGATGCACGGAAAATCAAGAGGAGTGGTATGTTATCGCTCCTCTAATTTGTTTCGAGATGATTGAGTGGCATTTACCAAACCGTGTTATGCGCCAATTTGGGTGGGACCAACCTATTCCTGAATTGTGCAACACCTGTCCCGAGTTGCATGCTTCTAATCGCCAAGGAGATACTACGGCGAACTATGCAATCGAGTTTGCTCCTTACATAACCCAATGGCGAAACCGAATGCGCAAGACCGTTCAACCGGGTACTCCATACTCAGGGATTATGAGTCGGGATGCAGAATATTACGAGTGGTACAACGCTATCACACGTCTCCGTATTGCCCCACCACGTGCATATGTAAATCGAGATTATGCGGATCATCACTACTACTACCCTACCGCCACCGATTACCAAACCCTCGTAAGTATTCTAACAATGTTTGATTAGATTGTTATTTATTTATCAACTTTTAGTATTCTAACAATGTTTTATTTTCAAAATGTAGACGGAAATGGGCGTAAACAACTACAACGCCACGAATGACCTCATTAACAACTACCCTGAGAACGCTCCTCTGGGTATGTATCAAGTTCTCGAGAGGGTTCGCAGCATGTCACTTGAAGCTTTGCGAAACACGAACCAAGGTCACCTCGTGCATTATCAAGAACCGGAAGAACCGACTCCTCCATCACCACCAATGTAACATCCCGTATTTTCGTAAAATCTAATTTAAGCATTTTAAGTATTTTAAGTAATAAAAATAATAATTTAGTAATTTATTTTGAAAGACTCTAATTTAATAAATAAGATCCGTCTTAAGAACCTCCAGTTCTCAAGACGAATACAACTTGGCATAGTTAAACATCCGACTCAAGTATTCATTTCCATATCCGTTTCAATATTTGAACCCGTTTCATCTATTCGGAAAGGACGACTCACTTGTTCTTTTATAAACCCTTATGTCGACATAATTGCCTTCAACATTTCATTCTTCCTGCAAACTTAACATTTCTCAAAACCTCCATAAAACCCTTCCTTCTTTTGCAAAGATCTTCATCATCCGTTCATCGAATCGCAAAAGTAAGAACATTTCCGGAATCCTCGTTCAATTTCCAAGACATCCATCACTTTCGTTTTTCATTTTGGCAACTTCGAAAAATAGGCTGTTTTGCCTTTAACTCGTTTTTAGTGTCTTTAAATCGTTTTCTTTGTTGTAGGAGTTGGTCTTGACGATCCCGACGTGGACTCTTACGTGGTTGAGGAGGATCAATTGCCGGAATAAGCTAAGAGGTGACGATAATGAGATAACTCGGCCTTTATTGTGTATATTAGCATGCTTGGTGATTTTGATGTTGTTCTTCTGATTTTATTCAAGTTCTATGATTATTGGACTTAGTATCATGATTAGGATGTATAATATGTGAAGAATTTATGATCCAAGATGTGGTTATGTGTTCCTTATTGCATTTTCAGTTTTTCCTAAAATTGCGACGGATACTTGTTATTTCCATTTGAGGATTGTTATGGGGATTGTATGCTGATAAGATAGTGATATTAGTTGTGTATGATGTTGGGCAAATCATGCTTGTAGTAATTTCTGAAGTTTACATGTCGATTTATGAAGTTTTGTGAAGTTGGGAAATTGCGTTTTTCAGCGACAGGCTCTCTGAGCCGGTCGACCGACCGGCCGCCGGTCGACCGGCTGAGAGCGTTTCTTGGGATTTTTGTGTTTCACGCGAGACTTGAGACCATAGGAAATAAGTCTCCCAGCCGGCAGACCGGCCGCCTGCCAGCCGGCTGGGAGTGCGTTGTGTTGTATTTTTGTAGTTTGGAAAACTTAAGGGTAGTCCCAGCCGGCAGACCGGCCGCCTGCCAGCCGGCTGGGAGTGCGTTTTTGTCGTTGCGTATTTTCAAGTTTTTAAGGAGGCTGAGTTCCCAGCCGGCCGACCGGCTGCCTGCCGACCGGCTGGGAGTTCGTGTATTGTTTCAGAAAAGAAAGAAGAGGCTGAGGTGGTCACCAGCCGGCCGACCGGCTGCCTGCCGACCGGCTGGGGACCCCTGTAAGCTATTTTGAGTTTTTCGTAATTTGATCGTAACTTTCAAACGGTTTATCAGTTTTACTTGAAACTTGTTTTGTGTACCTTTGACATGTATTTGAGGTCCCCGGAGGATGGGCAACATTATATTGGGTTCGGGAATATAGTGAGGATAGAGACCCCCCGGTCGGGCAACCGAAAGGGAAACCGGCTCTCCCTCATCCTAGTTCTCGAGGTCAATTAAGTGTTGATTAGAAGTTAAAGGTAGAAATATAGAGTAGTTCATAGACTTGAATGATATTGTTTTGTTGCGTATTAAGTTATGCGTTAAGATGTCGCCTCTGAACTTAATACGTAGGTTGTTTGTCATGTATAGGTCCATGCGTTGAGTTTTCGCCTCTGAGCCCTATATGTGTTTGTTTGTCGTGTATGGAGCCATGCGTTGAGTTTTCGCCTCTGAGTTCTATACATGTCTGTTTGTCGTGTCTGGGACATGCGTTGAGTTTTCGCCTCTGAGTCCAGACATGTGTGTGTGATCGCGTCAGGACATGCCTTAAGCTGGCCTCTGAGTCTGACGAGTAGAGCAACTGCACGACGGGGCAGTCAGGTTGTCATACCTTACCCGGAGTGCAGGTGTTTGGTGCTAGAACATGCGTTGAGTTTTCGCCTCTGAGTCTAGTATCTTGTGATGTGGTAGGGGAACATGCGTTGAGTTTTCGCCTCTGAGTTCCTTACTTGTGTTAGTGAATTGAATGTTAGTCCATGCGTTGAGTTTTCGCCTCTGAGTCTAATGTTCAGTGATAGCCGGTCCATGCGTTGAGTTTTCGCCTCTGAGTCCTTGCTTGATGATGTGAACTTGGTATTAGGGTTATGCGTTAAGATGTCGCCTCTGAACCTTTATACTTGCTGATTTATTTAGTACCTAGGTTATGCGTTAAGATGTCGCCTCTGAACCTTTGTACTTGCTGTTTATATCTGCTTGCCTTGATGATGGTACAGTGTCAGATATGCATAGTTTGTTATCGTTGTTTTGATTGGTGGTTAAATCATCCAAGGCATTGGATGACTCTTAGTTCGGTTTCATAAATGATTAGATTGAAAGACCCCCCGACTGGGTAACCAGTAGGGAAACCGGCTCTCCTTCTTATCTGTTTATGAAGTTAGTTGAGAGCCGTGCATGGTAATCGCATGATAGTAAGAGAAGATGATGAGATGTTTATGCTTCACATGTTGATATATGTTGGAGTATTCTGTATTATTTTATGTGTTACGTGTTGTCACAAAAGGTGGCTAGGAGAACTCTAGTCACTCCCCACTGATTGTGGCGTACATGTTTTCATGTATGTAGGTACATGCAGGGTTGGAGATCAGGGTTACAGGAGAGCTAGCGAGTGATGATCCGTTCATCAGTTGACTTACCCGTTTACGCTTAGCTAGACTCTTAGACTTTTGTTGTTTTTGTTTTGGTGCCGGTAGGGATGTGCCATCCCCGGCTGATGTATTTATTTATGTTTCAGTTTGTTACTTAGTACGGTTACTTATCTGTTTCAGTTTACGTTTCAGTCTAAGACTTCTCGCATGTTTTATCTTTAAAAGTTTTAATTCCGCTGCAATTTTGGTACTTTTATGTGTTTATATTTCCGCTTTCGCGAGGGGTTTTACAGTTGGTATCAGAGCGATATTGCTCCCAACGCACTCATGTGACCCCCAACCTTAACTTGACCAAGTAAGCAAATAATGAATGAGAGATGGGTAGATCTAAGGACTTATTTTGTAGTCTATTTGTGATTGCTAATTGTTAAGCTAATCCTTGTTTTCTCTTTTAAAGATGGTGAGACCCAGAGCTGCTGATAACATTGTGCTGCAAGCAATTCAACATTTGCTTGAGACTCAGAGACAGCAAGCGGGGAATGTTCCACCTCCTCCACCGCCGGGTGGCGAGACTAATCGTCCGGGTAGCTTTTCCTGGATTGCCTCTCAGATGTCCCGAAGCCATGTTAGGACCTATGGAGGCGAGGCTGACCCAGTAGCCCTCACAGAGTGGTTTAGAGAGATGGAAAAGAGCTTCACCTTATACTCAGTCGTTAGGGAGGATAGAGTGCGTTTAGCCGCTCACTTCCTGACATTGGAGGCTGACCGTTGGTGGGCATTGACTGGACCTACCGCTGTTCTTGACCCGATGTTCGATTGGGAGGCTTTCAAAGACAGGCTTGAGGCGAGGTTCTACCCCAAGGAGTTGAGATCGCAGAGGTTGAAAGAATTTATGGATTTGAAGCAAGGGAAAATGACCGTTCAAGAATTCACTGACAAGTTCAACCAGTTAGCTCACTTTGCATCGAGATTTGTTCGTGATGAGGCGGAGAGGGTGTATTTCTACCGAGGGAAGCTAGGGCCGAGGATTGAGAGTATGGTTCGTCGTGACTCTACTTCTTTTGTGGAGGTTTATGACGATGCTATTTGGGCCGAGAGTTCTATTCGCGCCATTGATGCTGAGACCCGTGCCGCTACTTCCAGCTTCACTTCTCACCAGAAATCCGTGTACCAGGGGAAGAGACCATTTGTTCCTTCTACTTCTTCGCCTTCTTCTCAGAAGAAGCGTTTTGAGAGGTTCTCTGCTCCGGTTGCTAAGACCACATTTCACACCGACACTGCTTCTACTGTTTGCCGCCGTTGTGGTAAACCGCTTCATCCAGGGTTTGATTGCTTCAAGAATGCCTATAAGTGTTATACTTGTAATGGATTTGGGCATAGATCCTTTGATTGTCCTGAGAAGAACACTGTTCTTGGCAAGGCTGCCACTGCTGCTGCAGCAACCCGAGGAGGAAAGCCGAAGGGGAAGATCTTTGTGATGACTAGGGCTGAGGCAGAGGCTCATCCAGATATTGTTGCGGGTATCTTTTCTGTTCTTGGCGCTGAGTGCCTTATTTTATTCGATACTGGAGCCTCGTTATCATTTATATCGACTCAGTTCGCCGATCGTCTAGCTCTTGAGTCTTCATTGGTAGAGGAAACTTCCATTTCCTTACCTTCTGGAGACGTGTTTTCCTGCTCTTCGTCCCATAGGGATGTTCCTATTGTTATTGGTCAAGCCACATTTCCTGCGGACTTACTGAGATTTCCTCTCGAGGAGTTTGATATTATCCTCGGTATGGATTGGTTATCGCGATACCATGCTCGCTTCGAGTGTCGCGACCAGAAAATCTGCTTGAGGAGTTCTTCAGGAGTTCGTGTTTCCTATAGGGGAACTCGCCCTCAAAAGGGTGTTCGTGTCATCTCTTCGATGAAAGCTTCTCATCTTCTTAGGAAGGGTTGCCAAGCCTTCCTGTGTGTTGTTACAGCTGCTAAACCATCGCTACCGAAGCTTGAAGATGTAGCCATTGTTCGTGAGTATCCAGATGTGTTCCCAGATGACTTGCCAGGGATACCGCCAGAGAGAGATGTGGAGTTTACTATTGAGCTTGTTCCAGGTACCGGACCGATTTCTAAAGCTCCTTACCGTATGGCTCCGCCAGAGTTGAAAGAGTTGAAGCAGCAATTGGAAGAGATGATCGAGAAAGGTTTCATTAGACCTAGTGCTTCTCCGTGGGGTGCTCCCGTTCTGTTCGTCAAGAAGAAAGATGGTTCCATGAGATTGTGCATTGACTATAGAGAGCTGAACCGAGTGACCGTGAAGAATCGATATCCTTTGCCTAGAATAGATGATTTGTTCGATCAGTTGAGAGGTGCATCGAGGTTTTCTAAGATTGATCTTCGATCGGGTTATCATCAGATTCCAGTGAGAGAGGCTGATATTGCAAAGACTACTTTTCGTACCCGATATGGGCATTTTGAGTTTGTAGTTATGCCATTTGGGTTGACTAATGCACCGGCGATTTTTATGGATCAGATGAACCGTACCTTTAGTGAGTATCTTGACACTTGTGTTGTAGTGTTCATCGATGACATCTTGATATATTCGAAGACCGATGAGGAACATGCTGAGCATCTTCGATTGATTCTAGGGATTCTGCGCAGACAGAAATGGTTCGCAAAGTTTTCGAAGTGTGAATTTTGGCTCTCGAAGGTTGCCTTTTTAGGACATGTGATATCCAGCGAGGGTGTGATGGTAGATCCCGCAAAGATAGAGGCTGTGGTTGATTGGGAGAGTCCCAAGGATGTTGGAGAGATCCGTAGCTTTTTGGGTTTGGCTGGTTATTATCGTAGATTCGTTGAGGATTTCTCGAGATTGGCTCGCCCGATGACTCAGTTGCTGAAGAAAGAAGCCAAATTTGTGTGGACCGACAAGTGTGAGAGTTCCTTCCAGGAGTTGAAGTCCAGATTGACTTCCGCCCCTGTGTTAGCTTTGCCAGAGATCGGAGTGGACTTTGATGTGTATTGTGATGCTTCGATGTTAGGACTTGGATGCGTACTGATGCAGAGTGGTAAGGTGATAGCCTACTCCTCTAGACAGTTGAGAGTTCATGAGGTGAATTATCCGACACATGATTTGGAGTTGGCTGCAGTTGTTCATGCTTTGAAGATGTGGCGTCATTACCTGATTGGATCTCATTGCCGTATCTTCACAGATCACAAGAGTCTTAAGTACATTTTTACTCAGAAAGACCTTAACATGAGACAGAGACGTTGGCTAGAGTTGGTGAAAGATTACGACATCGAGTTGCTATATCATGAGGGAAAAGCCAATGTAGTTGCTGATGCGCTTAGCCGCAAGACTTCTCACTCGATGAGTGCCATGAGAGTATTGCCTGATGAGTTGTGTTCCGAGTTCCGGAAGCTGAGATTAGAGATGGTGGGTAGTGGTTTTGATTGGTTAGCTGCTATGTCTGCCGAGCCGTCCTTATATTGGGAAATTCGCCGGAGTTTGCCTTCAGATGCCGATTTCAAGAAGTTTGAGGCTAAGATTTCGAGTGGTGTTGCACCTGAGTTGGTGATTGATGCTGATGGTTTCCTTAGGTTCCGTGGTAGGGTGTATGTTCCGGATGTGCCAGATTTGAGGAAGAAAGTTCTTGATGAGGCTCATTTGTCACCGTATTCCGTTCATCCGGGAGGAGAGAAGATGCATAAGGATTTGAGGCTTACGTTTTGGTGTTCTGGTATGAAGAAGGAGATCTTGGATTATGTTAGTAGGTGCTTGACTTGTCAACAAGTCAAGATAGAGCATAGGAGACCTGGTGGTTTGCTACAGCCGCTTCCCGTTCCTCAGTGGAAGTGGGAGTGCATATCTATGGATTTTGTTACTGCTTTGCCTAAGACTGTGGGAGGCAAAGATGCGATTTGGGTTATTGTTGATCGTCTAACTAAGTGTGCTAGATTCGTGCCGATCAGAGAGACATGGGATATGGACCGTTTAGCCAGGGCTTATATTGTTGAGATAGTCCGATATCATGGTGTCCCGAGGGAGATCGTTTCAGATCGTGATCCGAGGTTTTGTTCCAGGTTCTGGAAGGCTTTGCAGGAGGCTATGGGTAGCCGTTTGTTGATGAGTACCGCATTTCATGCCGCGACCGATGGTCAGTCCGAGAGGACTATACAGACATTAGAGGATTTGCTCCGTGCTTGTGCCCTTGATTTTCAGAGTTCTTGGGAGCAGTGTTTGCCGTTGGTAGAGTTTTCTTACAACAACAGTTATCATGCTTCCATTGGTATGGCTCCGTACGAGGCTCTTTATGGTAGGAAGTGCCGTAGTCCGATTTGTTGGGATCAGGCTAGTGATGTTCGTGACCTTGGACCGGACCAGTTAGCTGTTACTATTGATCAGGTTCAGCTTATCAGAGGTAGGATGAAGGCCGCGCAGGACCGGCAGAAATCCTATGCTGATGTTCGCCGTAGACCCTTAGAGTTTGAGGTGGGTGATCGAGTGTTCTTGAGAGTTTCTCCGATGAAAGGCGTCAAAAGGTTTGGAGTTAAGGGCAAGTTGAGCCCTAAGTATATTGGACCTTTTGAGATTGTGAAGAGGATTGGTGCTGCTGCTTACCGATTGGACTTGCCTCCTAGTTTGGGCAAGGTTCATAGCGTTTTTCATGTTTCCCAGCTCCGCAGATACATCAGTGACCCGAGTCATGTTTTGCCTAGAGAGATCGAGAACTTGGAGCCGAGTCTTGCTTTCGAGGAGCGTCCAGTGAAGATCCTAGACCGTCAGGATAGGAAGCTTAGGAGCAAGGTGGTGCCGCTAGTGAAGATCCTTTGGCGTTGCGGTGATGTTGAGGAGCAGACGTGGGAGACTGAGGCATCGATGCGTATCGCGCATCCTTCTCTTTTCGATTGAGGTATAGTATATAGATTTATATCCGTTCGAGTTTCGAGGACGAAACTTTTTGAAGTTGGGGTGATTGTAACATCCCGTATTTTCGTAAAATCTAATTTAAGCATTTTAAGTATTTTAAGTAATAAAAATAATAATTTAGTAATTTATTTTGAAAGACTCTAATTTAATAAATAAGATCCGTCTTAAGAACCTCCAGTTCTCAAGACGAATACAACTTGGCATAGTTAAACATCCGACTCAAGTATTCATTTCCATATCCGTTTCAATATTTGAACCCGTTTCATCTATTCGGAAAGGACGACTCACTTGTTCTTTTATAAACCCTTATGTCGACATAATTGCCTTCAACATTTCATTCTTCCTGCAAACTTAACATTTCTCAAAACCTCCATAAAACCCTTCCTTCTTTTGCAAAGATCTTCATCATCCGTTCATCGAATCGCAAAAGTAAGAACATTTCCGGAATCCTCGTTCAATTTCCAAGACATCCATCACTTTCGTTTTTCATTTTGGCAACTTCGAAAAATAGGCTGTTTTGCCTTTAACTCGTTTTTAGTGTCTTTAAATCGTTTTCTTTGTTGTAGGAGTTGGTCTTGACGATCCCGACGTGGACTCTTACGTGGTTGAGGAGGATCAATTGCCGGAATAAGCTAAGAGGTGACGATAATGAGATAACTCGGCCTTTATTGTGTATATTAGCATGCTTGGTGATTTTGATGTTGTTCTTCTGATTTTATTCAAGTTCTATGATTATTGGACTTAGTATCATGATTAGGATGTATAATATGTGAAGAATTTATGATCCAAGATGTGGTTATGTGTTCCTTATTGCATTTTCAGTTTTTCCTAAAATTGCGACGGATACTTGTTATTTCCATTTGAGGATTGTTATGGGGATTGTATGCTGATAAGATAGTGATATTAGTTGTGTATGATGTTGGGCAAATCATGCTTGTAGTAATTTCTGAAGTTTACATGTCGATTTATGAAGTTTTGTGAAGTTGGGAAATTGCGTTTTTCAGCGACAGGCTCTCTGAGCCGGTCGACCGACCGGCCGCCGGTCGACCGGCTGAGAGCGTTTCTTGGGATTTTTGTGTTTCACGCGAGACTTGAGACCATAGGAAATAAGTCTCCCAGCCGGCAGACCGGCCGCCTGCCAGCCGGCTGGGAGTGCGTTGTGTTGTATTTTTGTAGTTTGGAAAACTTAAGGGTAGTCCCAGCCGGCAGACCGGCCGCCTGCCAGCCGGCTGGGAGTGCGTTTTTGTCGTTGCGTATTTTCAAGTTTTTAAGGAGGCTGAGTTCCCAGCCGGCCGACCGGCTGCCTGCCGACCGGCTGGGAGTTCGTGTATTGTTTCAGAAAAGAAAGAAGAGGCTGAGGTGGTCACCAGCCGGCCGACCGGCTGCCTGCCGACCGGCTGGGGACCCCTGTAAGCTATTTTGAGTTTTTCGTAATTTGATCGTAACTTTCAAACGGTTTATCAGTTTTACTTGAAACTTGTTTTGTGTACCTTTGACATGTATTTGAGGTCCCCGGAGGATGGGCAACATTATATTGGGTTCGGGAATATAGTGAGGATAGAGACCCCCCGGTCGGGCAACCGAAAGGGAAACCGGCTCTCCCTCATCCTAGTTCTCGAGGTCAATTAAGTGTTGATTAGAAGTTAAAGGTAGAAATATAGAGTAGTTCATAGACTTGAATGATATTGTTTTGTTGCGTATTAAGTTATGCGTTAAGATGTCGCCTCTGAACTTAATACGTAGGTTGTTTGTCATGTATAGGTCCATGCGTTGAGTTTTCGCCTCTGAGCCCTATATGTGTTTGTTTGTCGTGTATGGAGCCATGCGTTGAGTTTTCGCCTCTGAGTTCTATACATGTCTGTTTGTCGTGTCTGGGACATGCGTTGAGTTTTCGCCTCTGAGTCCAGACATGTGTGTGTGATCGCGTCAGGACATGCCTTAAGCTGGCCTCTGAGTCTGACGAGTAGAGCAACTGCACGACGGGGCAGTCAGGTTGTCATACCTTACCCGGAGTGCAGGTGTTTGGTGCTAGAACATGCGTTGAGTTTTCGCCTCTGAGTCTAGTATCTTGTGATGTGGTAGGGGAACATGCGTTGAGTTTTCGCCTCTGAGTTCCTTACTTGTGTTAGTGAATTGAATGTTAGTCCATGCGTTGAGTTTTCGCCTCTGAGTCTAATGTTCAGTGATAGCCGGTCCATGCGTTGAGTTTTCGCCTCTGAGTCCTTGCTTGATGATGTGAACTTGGTATTAGGGTTATGCGTTAAGATGTCGCCTCTGAACCTTTATACTTGCTGATTTATTTAGTACCTAGGTTATGCGTTAAGATGTCGCCTCTGAACCTTTGTACTTGCTGTTTATATCTGCTTGCCTTGATGATGGTACAGTGTCAGATATGCATAGTTTGTTATCGTTGTTTTGATTGGTGGTTAAATCATCCAAGGCATTGGATGACTCTTAGTTCGGTTTCATAAATGATTAGATTGAAAGACCCCCCGACTGGGTAACCAGTAGGGAAACCGGCTCTCCTTCTTATCTGTTTATGAAGTTAGTTGAGAGCCGTGCATGGTAATCGCATGATAGTAAGAGAAGATGATGAGATGTTTATGCTTCACATGTTGATATATGTTGGAGTATTCTGTATTATTTTATGTGTTACGTGTTGTCACAAAAGGTGGCTAGGAGAACTCTAGTCACTCCCCACTGATTGTGGCGTACATGTTTTCATGTATGTAGGTACATGCAGGGTTGGAGATCAGGGTTACAGGAGAGCTAGCGAGTGATGATCCGTTCATCAGTTGACTTACCCGTTTACGCTTAGCTAGACTCTTAGACTTTTGTTGTTTTTGTTTTGGTGCCGGTAGGGATGTGCCATCCCCGGCTGATGTATTTATTTATGTTTCAGTTTGTTACTTAGTACGGTTACTTATCTGTTTCAGTTTACGTTTCAGTCTAAGACTTCTCGCATGTTTTATCTTTAAAAGTTTTAATTCCGCTGCAATTTTGGTACTTTTATGTGTTTATATTTCCGCTTTCGCGAGGGGTTTTACAACCAAGATACGACTTCCGACATCTCGATCATCGTATTCAAGGCCAAGAAGGTGAAGCGGGTGCGTCCACATCACAAGCACGAAAGAAGGGAAAGAGTCGAAGGCAAGATTAGTGGATTGTCGCTTAGTTGTTTTGTTACATTTTGTTATTGTTAATTTCAAACATTAGGAAGTAATGAATCTTTAGTTGTTTTGTTACAATTTATGCATCTTTAATGAAATGAGGTTGGATTCCAAAATCATGTTGTTGTTTGTCTGCTGTGGGTGATTTAAAATGCAGGGACATGAAAAACGAATGAATGGAAAGAAGGAATGAATGGAAAACATGTCCATGGTTAGAAATCTTTCTGATTTTTTTCCAAGCCACCCAGATTTTTTTCCAAGCCACCCTTCATCTGGTCGCTGTCCCAGACTGCGACCAGATGCATACTAAAAATTTGCCCTTCATCTGGTCGCTGTCCCAGACTGCGACCAGATGAACCTCCATCTTCTGTAACTTTCTGCCCAATTGGAGTTTTTACATAAAATTTTCCCTTCATCTGGTCGCAGTCTGGGATTGCGACCAGATGCTTACCCAAGTTCTGTAAATCCCTGCCCAAATTTCACAATTTCTGAAAATTTCCCCTTCAACTGGTCGCTGTCTGGGACAGCGACGTGATTATAAAATTTAAAAAAAAAAAGGAAAAACCAAAAATGGTGACGTGGAACCATTTTTGGTAAATACTTTGAAACGAGCACCAATTTGATAGATAGTTTCGTTTTGGGCACCATTTTAGCAAAAAATTCTTAAAATTATAAGCGTCACAAGTAAGACCGTCTGATAAGACCCGGACATGATAGTGTCTTATGCATGCACTTCCTTATACGACAAAAGTCGTTGAAGAAAGCAAACTACAGTTGAACCAAAATGCCTAAAAAACTGCTGCTCCCAACAACTTACAACTATACAGATAACACAAAACAATCACTCAAACTCACACATACTTCATTCCCTTTTCCCACCTATTTTCTGTTAATTATACCTCCAATTAATGAACTATCTTAGCAAACGCTAATAATATTGAAAAAACCCGTCATAACCACTAAGCTAAGACCCCTTCGAAAAGTATTTATTCTCTATCAAGTCCGTAACCATTTGATGGACGTAAACCTCAAAAAAATGGACATGGAAGAAAAGCACCGTCGCCACCGTCGCCGCATTATAACACTCGGCTCCTTTGTAATATTCATAATTCTCCTCCTCTCAATCCTCGGCGCCACTGTATTCCGTGCTCGAAACCCAGTAATCACCGTGAACGGTGCCGTGTTACGTAACCTTGATGTGGGCTTCGACGCGCTTCACCTCAATGTCAACCTCAACGTCTCTATAGTCGCGGACATCTCCGTCTTCAACCCGAACAAAGTCGGGTTGAAGTACACGGACAGTTCGGCCTTTCTAGAGTACCGCGGGCAGGTTGTCGGGCAGGCGCCTATACCCGCGGGTCGAATATCGGCGGGGCAGGTAATGCCGTTGTACTTAACTTTGACGGTAATGGCAGACCGGTTGATATCGAATTCGCAGGAAGTTATAAGCGACGTGGTTTCGGGTACGCTTCCGCTTACGACACAGACGAAGATATCAGGGAAGGTGAATGTGATAGTGTTTAAGATTAGTGTAGTTTCTTATGCTGTTTGTGATATGACTATTTCTATTGCTTCTAAAACTATTTTGAATAATGATTGTAAATATGATACTCGTATATTCTAATTTATTAATTATTAATTATTTAGGATAATTATATTCGGTTATGCGGGATCATTTGTTGATCGGTCAATTAATTAATTATTTTTAATATATTTGAAACTTTTAGGATATTTGAATTATAAATTACGGAGTAGTAATTTTGGTGTTTGTTAAGCAACATGTTATCGAGATCGAGTATCCACTTACGAGTAGCTTTTATCAAAGGAAACCCCCAATCCATATAATCCATATAACAGAAAGCTTACTGCGTTTTATCTAAACATGTTCTAGAGGAGACCGTCAGGATTTAGATGACTGCATTTCACTTAAATCGCTTGCCCCAAATTCAACTAGCTGTATAAATTTCAAGTGGGCTTAACCAAAATGTTTACCAGGAGATCAACTTCTTCTTAACGGATGACAAACTTGAAATCTAAAAGTCGAGAATTTTGCCCAAAGTTTAACGGTTCGACCTCATCCTTACGGACAAGTCTAGATTATTATCAATTTGGTGTATTTAGTTCATTTCAACAAGTTTTACACTTTTACTTGTATCATTTGACATTTTGACAACGAGCAGGATGAGAAACAAATATTGAATCAAAATTTCTATAGATAGCTAAGAAATGTTGCACAATTGGCACTATTCATTAGCTTAGAAATGCTCTTGGTTTGACTAATTGATCGAGAATAATTATGCTAAGAGTTTAGCGCTCTTAAAATGAGATGTGGGATATGTTGCTTTCATCTACTGCTATTATACGTAATCAAAAACAACGGCAGAATGAGCATGTTAATGCAGAAAAACCTGTCTTACAACGCGTGCCTTATTTGTTCGCTGCTACTGTTTCATTTCTTGACGTTGTTGTCATATTCTTTGATCTAGCCAACATCAAATCGAAATTTCATCTACTCATTCGCTTGATCGTTTTCCATCACTTGCAAAGATGTAAACACTCAGCCTTTGTCATAACTCATAACAGGTACTGCAACTAAACACTCTTCTTCGTCGTACAAGAGGCAATGTTTTATGGCATCAGACAGCTCATGGTGTGTCCAATTAAAGCCTGCCCTTCAAAAAGCGACCAACGTCTCTAGAATTCCCTCTCCGTGTCCACTATAGGTGGCCTGTCCTGCAGTCCAACTGCTGTAGTTCAACTGAAGGGGACCGAATCTGGCCCAAGTTCAAATAAAAAGGAATGAATCCTTGACATAACAAAATAGACAGGGTCAGTTCGCCTTACTTGTGAGTTGTGAGTTGTGAGTCGTGAGCAGCCTGAAATAAAAACAAACTCGATCTTTCCCACCGAAAACAACAACTCTAAAATTCACCGTAATTCTTGCTATATGTTGCAAATAATGAGCGACTTCTAGAGTTCTAGTTACTGAAAGCTGAATAATTAGATGGGCATTAATGAATGACAAAATTGTGTTACACATCACGAATAACATGTGTGATGACTGATGCATCATCCATCAGAGTTCACACTATTTCCATGGATACACTTTTATTTTCCATGGAAGGGACCACATGCCTACACTTTATTTTCTACCATTATTTACCACTTTCTCCTCCAAGATAATGACATCAAACGGGTTTCAAACCACCATTACTTGTGCATTTATCACTATCAGATTGTCTCAACCCAAATCTCTTTATATTTTCTATCTTACTTTGACGCTTTACTTTCATCGTATGCAACTGCAACGTGTCCTATAGTCCGAACACTTCATTTTAGTAGTCCAAAAAACAATAACCTTTTTTTGCAAAACAGACATTTCGTCTCGTCAAACTCTTGCAGCAGAGTTATTACGGATCCTGGAATACCGTCTCATTCCTAGCCCTGACTCTGAAAATATCTTACCAGTACGTTCACTTAGGCAGGTGGAGTCACGACATTAAGAAAGGAGAATCCCTCTGATTTATATTGTGGTTGAATAGATGATCACTAGAAAGAAGCATTTAAGGAAACCTTACCTCCAACTTTTAAGGACCGTTGCGAAAAGGCAACAAACTGATACATCTCCTTGTACATATTTATGTCAGCACACGGTTTGTTGGTTCAAAAGTCGGGTTTTTCGCTGCATTTATTGTAATGTCGCCTTTTTTCCGTAGTATAATAACCTGCAAGAACAATCAAAGCAACAAACTATAACAACTCTAGTAAAGAAACCAAGTTACAAGGGATGACTGAAACCGATCAAGAAAATGGGCTCCGTGTTAATAGCACCACGGCTTTAAACCCGGCTCCAGATCGCTCAAAAAAGAAGCGTTGCCGTAAGGTTTGTTTGGGGTGTTGTATGGTGAAATTACTGGTAATAACTCCAATTCTTATAATTTTATCACTGACAGTCTTCAAGGTCAAGGCTCCAAAAATCGAGCTTGTATCGAGCACAGTGGAAGGTATAGCTCCACAGATATCCTTTCCAATAGTTAAAGTACACCTGAACATCACTCTTAAACTAACCCTTATGGTCCACAACCCAAACCATGTGAGTTTCAAGGCGGGCCAAGGAGAAGCCTTGATGATCTATAAGGGCAATCAGATTGCATATGTTCTGATCGAACCTGGGTTGATTCCTTCTAAGGGTTCAGCCACTTTGATTTGCCTGTTAACCCTAGAGACTGATCAGTTTACTGCCTCCGGATTCATGCCCCTGGCAAAGGACATTATGGCTGGAGAAATCGGGTTGGATTTCAAGACTCGGATCCCAGGAAGAGCAAAAATTCTGGTGTTTCGGAAACATGTGGTTACCACCTCTGATTGTCAGATCGTGATTGGACTTGATGATATGAAGGTCATAAGTCAGGACTGTAAGCAGCATACTAAACTATGAGATCCCTTTTTGTTGTCAGGTTTACTGGTATGGCCAAAGGGTGTCAAAACTTTTCTCATTTTCTCTCTTGTACATACATTTAGTTTTCGCCTTTCCGAATATCCATATATTCTTGTATGAGCTATACTTTTACTATTAAAATTCTTGATATGAATAGTTCATGATTCTTTAACACTCTTTTCTTATTTGCTGATTTATAAGTAAGCAAAAACTGAATAAAAAGTCATTACTGGCCGAGCCTGGCTTTTTTTTACTATAATCAACCTTTTGAAGTTGAAACAGCAACCAAGTGAATAATTTTACAGGTGATCAAATAGCCCAGAATCGGACCGACTGAATCCGGGTGCGTATTGGACTGGGCTTGGGACCCGCACCTTAAAAGAAATGCAAAAAAAAGTGTAAAAAAAAAAGAAAGAAAATGTAAAAAGGACAAAAGAGTAATGAGTTATTATTATAAGGTGACTCTGACAGTAATTTTATACCTGAGATTCATTATTGTGACTTTGTGAGCGTTCACCCTTTTTGTTTTTTTGATTTAAAAAAAATTGAATGATCACAATAATAGATCTCAGTAATAAAAATAGTATTCAAATGGTACTGTCACAGTACTCCCATAAATCACATGTACTGTCTGTGCTGCTGAATTCTGATAACAGATATTTGCATGAATGTAACCCGGTATCCTATGTTCATCATTTTATTTATTAATCACTTGTTAATCCCGTTTCCTGCTAATAAACACAGGAATTAGCCAAGTTTCTCAAACCCGACTAGAAATTTTGACATGAATCGCGAGTGTCTGTCAGTGTGTGGGTGGTCTGGCAGCATACAAATCGGCCCTTTTGCGGTGTTGCATAAGTTGAATAGTGAAAATATTGTATCCATGTCTGAATACTCAGAAGCAGATAAAGGAGAAAACTTGACAAGTTAGAGAAACATAGGATACCTTTAAAAGTTGGAGAAACAGTAAATTCAAGCAAATTGATGCACTTACAGATTTCAATAACCCGAGTTTCTAAAGGAGCGATTGTACAAGGGCCAGGGCTAAATCTAAAGCCAGAAACTAACACCTCATTAAAAAAGGGTGAACACTAAATAAGAAGAGGTGATGTTCAAGATACAGATACAACAGTGACGGACTTGCAGAATGCAATCCTCTGAGTCAGCAATATGGATGGGGGTGGCTAAGTTTACATCTGTGGAGCTCTAAAACAATAAGTCAGCATAAATACTTCCGGCAAGAATCTAGCATTCAATCAAAACTCCAGCTTTCTGCATAGTCCTGGATCAATCTTCAGGGATTTCCGCTCGGTGACCTTCGTTGGAGCAGCTGGGCAAGTCTCAGATATCCCGCTTAACGGAAGGGGCGAAGTTGGTGTGCTGCAACCATCTAGTTCCAAATCCTCACTTTGCTTCAAGATAATGGCGTCTAAAATAGTTTCATAGACCGTCTCCATCAAAATCTTCTCTAACCTAATCTCCACAACATTATCATCCTCAACCAAGGAATGAGGCTCGTCAACATCGTCAAAATCGAGTCGACGAGCAACAATCCTCCTACTCTCTTTCAAAGTCTTTTTACAAAGCGGGGCCCAACACAGTTCCTCGGGGCCCGGTGCAAATGGGTTGAACACCCCTTCCTCGGGAGTCCGAGGGCTATCCTCACAGCGAGGACCAACCACCTCGTCACTGCTGGTACTATCCAAGGATTTTACAATAGACGACGGAGGGGACTCCAATGACAAAGGAGTGCTCATTACTAAAACCGATTCCCCGTTTTTTCTACAGGGAATCGGTGTAATGGGGCATAAAGTAGGCCCCTTTGTATCACCTTCACTAGCAAAGTCTCCCAAATGCGACATCATTTTATCGCTTCTAACAGTGCAACATCTCAATAAATCAGCATTACAGCAATCCCTTTGATTCATTCTCTCAATGCTCAAATGGGGTTCCATTACCTATCATTAATTTTTCAACATAAACAACCAAATCAACTCGAATGCAATACAAAATTTACATGCTGCAAAACAAATACTCCCTCCGTCTCAATCATTTTCATTTGTTTACTGTTTATGTTTATATTTTTTGTGACCGTACTTTAATCAACGATAAACAAATGATTGGAACAGAAAGATTAGCATTTAAATATCTCATTCCATATATATTGCAAACAGAAAAGTGTAAATCTTACAACTAATAATCAGATCTAATTCATACTACATCACATACATACATACATACATACATCAAGATTTAACCTTTCTAACAAAAACCCAACAAAAGTTACAGAAAATCGAGAAAGAAAACTTTTTAACAAAAAAAGATGATTAATTTGCAGACAAAGAAAGAAAAGGGGATTCAATTAAAGTTAACAGAAATGAATTAATTTGGGAGAAGGGGAAAATGAAAAACCCTAAAAAACCAAATAATGTGATATAGGAAACAAAAAAGAAAAGAAAAAAAGGCAGAAAAAGGAGAGTTTATACCTTGGAGAAGAAGGGAACAAAAATGGAGGTAAAGGTGCAGAAAAAGGGAGAAAAAACAATAATAAAGAGGGAAAAGAGTGAGAGAGTAGAGAAGGTGGCGGGGAGGATTGAGAGGCAAAAGTGTGGGAGTTGAACCTCCTCTCCTTATAAACCCCCTTTTTTTTCCCGAAATCTTTATTTTGTTGGGTGTGGGTATTGGGTAATGGGTATTCCTGCTACTCCTCTTATATGGGTCAATCCAATTCAATTGGGTTTCAATCACTTTAGATTCACCCGAATCGGTGTTATTATCACATTAATTATTCATAATAATCAACGTAATTATTCTGTATTTAGTTCGGTTTTATATTAGGTCGGATCGTTGTGTTTTAACTTAAGCTCAGGTATTGAGTTAGCGATTTTGGATTAGGTGCAGATCAGATTATTCGGATACAGTCATTCAAACCGAATAGTTTGATAAGATTTAGGTGGTACCACATTTTCGTACAAGTTGATTGTATAAGAGATTGATGGGCCCATGGGTTCGGTCGAGATTCTCTGGACCGTATTGTGACGTTACGATGGGAAGCCCATGAAGCACTAAAGCGCAATATTATCGGAGAAAGTGGGTCCATTTGCACATGAATACACAGTCAATACACCATGTCATTTTCATGAATGCGACACTCTTATCAGTTTCATGTTTGTACCCAAAAAGGCATAATCATCACATCTATCTATCTATATTATCAAATTGTCTTGTTTATGACTGTTAGCAAAAACTGATATTTACCTTCCACAATAAACTAGAGCAACACTTTGGCCAGCCGTTTACCTCTTTATGAGAGCACCCGCGGCGAGGGAATTATACATTGTTGTCGACGGTGGACACCCCGGTTTAAACCAAAAAAAAAAAAAAAACTAGATTTCACGCTTGGACATTGTCCGGGTAATATTTTGACATGATTTTAAAGTAATAATTGTAATAGTAAATCTTCTAAAAATCTATCTATATATATTGATTGATTATTGTTCTTTTGCATAAGTACTAGTTTTGAACTCATACAAATTGCATAGCAATGCTATTTTAAAATTTGTTATGATAAAAAAAAATATATATATATTTAAGGTTAAATTTTATTTATTAATAGTTGATTTATAAATTGATTTTGAGATTTTAGATCTCACTTATAAATTTCTTTTTACATTAGTGTTCTTATGTGTTCGTATTCTGCAGCTCGTATTTTTTTAATTATACTCCGTAAATTTAAGTGCTTAATATATCATCAAATTTAACGTCTCGCAAATCCGATTCGTTTTTTAGCTCGAGAAGTGTTTCAATTAGCTCGCGTTTGCGTATTCTTTTTACATTAGCTCGTATTCTCAACTTAATAGATCTTATTCTTGTGTGCTCGTACATTTAAGTTCGTGATCATTTAAAATCGTTTTTTTACATTAACTCGTATTCATTTGTGCTCGTATTTGGAAACTCGTATTATTTTAATAATATATATTATTGGTTCAAATTTTGTGAATTATTTAAGTAATTATATTATATGATAAAAAAGAAAATTATGAATCAAATATTAAAATAAATAATTATATGTGATTTTTGTGGCTTAAACCTACGCATGGTATTCGATAGTCTAAACATTGATTAACTACTAATTTCTGTAAGTTCCAGAACGTATATGGGGCTTCAATATGCTCTATAATTTAATCCACATTATTTTATTTCTTTATCTTTTCTATTTTTTCCATTAATTTATTTCAAGCAGTATGCAAAATTTGGACTCTATATTTTATAACTTCAATAATTCACAACACTTAAACCAAAGATATCGCTCGAAAAGTTCCTCTTTTAATGATATATATTGATTGATTGATTGATTGATTAAGTGGAGAGCAAGTGGGGAGAAAATGGAGCACCGTGAATATTGTCACTTACAAATTGTGAGAGAGACACTATCCGTCTTCAGTTTGTGACGAATAGTGTCCGACTACCCGTCTTCAATTACAATTTGTGGTACATTATGCATCCAATTTATTACTATTAGTTTTATAATTTTTTAACATTATAATAAAATTTATTGAATTGTGCTTTAAAAATTATGAGTTTTACTATAAAATTTCTGAGTTCATTCGGCTACAGGTTAAGCTAACAAATATTGTATATAAACTCCGTCAAATTTGAGTTTTCACGGAAAAATATAAAAACCTAACTTTAAATTTTAATATGTCAAGTAAAAATACACATAATCCCATAAGTAAATAAGGTGTAAGATAGTACATCTCATATATGTTTCTTTTTTCCTTCAATTAATCTACTTAATTTATTTTCACCATTTGGTTTTTTTTATTATGGATGTAAGGTAACTAATTTAATTGTACAATTATGAGATATAGTATTTATGATTTTGGTATAAATTTAGTTAACATTAAAATTTAAAATCGTTCTTGTGGTTAGTATATCTCACGTATGTTTTTTTTTTCTTCAATTAATCTAATTAACTTATTGTCCCCATTTGGTTTTTTTTTATTATGGATGTAATGTAACTAATTTAATTGTACAATTATGAGATATAGTATTTATGATTTTGGTATAAATTCAGTTAACATTAAAATTTAAAATTGTTCTTGTAGTTACCTTTACAAAAAGGAAAGAAAAACATTAATCCAACGTGATTTATACTTTCGTACATTATTTTTCGTTTGCATATCTATAAAAGAAAAAAGAAAAAAGAATCATCTAGTACTCTTGAACATTTTCGTTCTTGCAGTAGTACTCAACTTTTTACACTTTTTTTTCGTGGTAGTTAGGGATTTGATTTTTAAGCACAACTTGCCATCTCATCTTTATAAATAGAGAAACATTTCATGCATCCTGGTTTATCCAAATTATACATCCAATTTTATTACTCCCTCCTATTCTATCTATTCTTCCCTATTTCCTAAAACGGATTATTCAGGTTTTCTTCCCCTTTCTTATTTTGGAAACTTTTACTCCTATTTTATTCATTTCTCTCTCCTATTATCAAACCCCACCCAACTCACAATTTCTTATTTAATTCATAATTATTCATTCCTCTCTCCTATCACCCAACCCCACCCAATTTTTTTACACTTATTTTACTCCCTACCTTAATTCTTGTGCCTCACTCAAAGGGGAACAATACATAGAATAGGAGGGAGTATTTTTTAAATTTTTTTTCAAAATGGGTCCCACAACAAAGTTGAATGAATTATTTAACGAATAACCGCCTATGTTTATTTTCTAAACGTAAATAGTTACGTTTTTAATTTGTTCATAAACGATAATTTCTAGGTAAACGATTACGTTTATAATTTCAACGTACATATTAAAATATTACGATGATTTGTACCAGTGGCGTATCTAGGATTTTAACGCAGGGGATGCGAAAATTCAACGATGATTCCGGCGACGATGACTAAAATTTAAACACGAAAAAAATTGTGAGGTTAAAGTAAAACACTTAATTAAAATAAAACTTAGTCCATAAAATTTCGAGTAGATATAAGTAAACATAAATTCGTGAGTATATCAAAATAGTTGTTATTTACTATGAAAAATCACAGGCTGTAAGTATAATACATAAAGATACAACCCAATAATATTACACTTTTCTTAAAGATTTCCCTAAAAAAAGTATCTGAATAATAAAGACAATATTGTAACATAACTCTAATAAATCAAAGGGTATTTAAAAATCATGACATCAAACTACAACATTAAGTATAAATTCTTTTAACAACCATAATTTTATGTAAAAATTGATCAAGCTATAATATAACATAAAATTGGAAGAAATTGAACTATACATTAATTAATTAAATAGCATTAAAGAGAGACATTTATGGCTAATGAGATAAAAGTGCAAAATATTGATTGTCATGGGAGTTGAACCTGTGACTACTTGACTAAAAGGTAACCAACAAACCACTACAACACTAAAGATTTTTTAATACTTTATGAAACTAAAATTTACATAACCTAAAAAAGGGGGGATGCAGGTGCATCCACCGCACCCCCTTTGGATACGCCAATGATTTGTACGTTATTATGAATTAATTCTTTACGACTAATAATCCAAATTACAATCTTATCTTATATCTATATTAATACAGAAACATTTAATGAATTCTGGTGAAGCCACCTCATTAATCCATCATTTTATCTTTTCTTTTTTTAAAATTCAATTATGGTGGGACCCGTACGTATTGTTGTTTACTGAATTAATTATCGAACGAATAAATGTTCGCATTTCATTAGTTTTGTTATTATTACGTACTAATTCTGATTTATTTCGTAAACAATAATTTAAATTTATACGTAAACGATTATACTTATTACGTCTAACTTATATATTATATATTAAAATATATTGACGACGTTGATTTATACATAATTATTAAATAATGAGTTATGACTAACAACCAATATTACAATAAATAATACATAATTATAATAAATACTAACCAAAATGACAGTAATTGATAGAAAAATGTAACAAAATACAGAAAATGATAAAAACACGATCGAAATTTCAAGTATAGTTTTCATGACAGTACTAAATTAAAATAGCAATAAGAATAAATTAAAATAACAATAAAGTAAAAAAAAATACTTACAATGTCAATGATATTACAAAACTCTTAATCAATTATAGCATATAGCCAAAAATTTCATCATCAAAAATATATTCGGATTATTAATAAAACTATTTAAAATAACAATATTATTAAAACGACCCCGTGCATTTTTGCACGGGGCTAAAACTAGTTTTTATCATTCTTAAAATTTTCAATTAGGCATAATTAGTACTTCCTCCATTTTCTTATGTCCTTCCCATTTACCATAAATGGCAAATTACTTATCTTCTTACCATTTCTTTTCTTTCTTATTATGGACAATTAATGGACAAGTTGGTCTTTGTTGCATTTGAGAAATTACAAAAAATGCCACTTGTTTAGTTGGGTAATGTTACTGGGTAATTACCTTAAACTTAATTAGTGGCCCAACCCAACATACATTAGTCTAATTGTTCCCTCCAAAATTTGGGCCAAATTACAAAATTTCCTCCCAAAATCCAACCCATCCCATTTGTGCGTAGAATCCATCCCAACTCCCTCTCAAAACCCTAAGTTTATATCATTCTTCAACCACCTCCTGCATAATAACCTCTCCCTAACTTCTCTTTAAAACTCTAATTCTAGATCCTTTCTTGTCTTCTCCTCCAACTTCTAACTCTTCGTCTTCTCCACCGTCTTTTGACTCCTCGTTTTCTCCACCACCTTCAACACTTTCTTCGTCTTCTCCACCACCTTCCTCTCATGTCTCAAAATAAACACTGTGACTATTATTGGCGGTGTGACTTGCCATGTCCATACTGTGACTCTCATGACGAATCATCAGAAATCCCTAATACTCATGGGTTTTTAAATTTTGATGATGAATCATCTAAATTTGATGATGGAGTTGTTAGAGCTGGTAATATCGTGCCTGGATCTTCTTGTATTTCCCCAATACGTCACAAATCTCCTGTCGTTGAAGAAGAATCTCCTTTGACAAAGAGGTTCAAAGCTAACGTCGCTCGATTTGTTGTCACAATGCCAAATCGTGAATTTTTAAAAGGTAATGTTTTAGATTTGTTACGATTTAAGTACTTATTGGTATACTTCGTATAAATTTAGGTACAAAAATTGGAATTGGTCATTTTCAAATAAAATGATTTTCTTTTCGTGATATATAATTTGATAAAAACAAAAATAATCATTGGGAAATTTAAGAGCAAAATTCTGGTTATTTTGACGATTTCGTAAAAATAAATCGAGAAAACGTTATTCAATAATTTTTTTCCATAAATTGTAGATTAAGATAGGATAATTATTTTTTAAAACAAAGTCAAAGCGCACCAAAATTTTCTTCTTACTATAGGAATTAAACTAGCACAAAAAAGAAGAGAAAATTGTCGATTACAACCTTTTAAAAACCACTTTTTGAAAATTATAGCCTTATATATTTATTTTTTGAAAATTACATCCATAATATCACTTTCCTTTGAAAATTGCACCGCGATGTCGTTTCCGGTCAATTTTATCAAAAATTGACCGATATACCCTTGCCTATTTTTTTACTTACCCAGATTTTTTCATTTAGTTCTTTCATCTTTCTCTAACATTTCCCCCAAATTATTCTCAAATCTTACCGAAATCGTACATTTGGATTTCTCTTAAATTTATGTCATCTAATTAATGTTAATGCAAATCTGATATTGTTCACAATTTCTGTTTTTCAATTCATTTAATCGAATTTTAGAGTTTCAATTTGGGGAAAATTTAAAAACCCTAATTATTTTCAATTTGGGGAAAATTGAAGTGTTAGTTTCTAAGGTCTCATACCCTAAAAACTTAGTCATACTAATGTAATAGTTAATTAATATTTTAATTAGATTTTATCAAGATCTGATGCATGCTAATTATAATGCGGAATAAAGAATCGAAAGCTCACTATTTCGACAAGAATGGCACGAATGATCCTCCAAGCTCAATACCCAATGTAGGATATCTCCTCCAAGATGCACCCAAGACACCCCTTAAGAACCGAAACTAATACAAGCTAGGGTTTAGAAACGGTTTCCTTAAAAATAAATTCTAATCTCTAATTAGAACTATTAAAACTAATATTATAACTATTATAGAATCAGTATTATTATTATCTCATAATAATTTTAGAGGTTTTATATATTTTCTTACTTAGAAAATTTTGCCAAGAGTTAGAATAGAATGATTTTGTGAGTTAATCACATTATTTAAGTGGGTTGTGTTGGGGTAGGCATAGCCGGCCATGGGAAGAGCAAAAGGGGAACATTTTCCCTTTTCAATGCTCTTAGGGTGGCTCTAGGTGTGAGTTCTCAAGGCACTCCTTTAATCATCATGTCTTAGGTTAATTAAGATGCAATAATCACACCTTAACCACCTCCCCAAACCGTCACATTTTATGGTAAAATGGACATCCATTTTATTTTTGTCAAATTGTACAATATTACATTTGTGACATACATTATGTCACAATGTTATAAACAATTACTGTTTTAATTTAAAAAATATATTTATCAAATAAATATTATTTATAAATTAAACAAATCATATTTAACAATTGACAAGTAATTCAAAATTACTAATATATATAAAATGGTTATTATTAAAAATCGTCAATACGATTTACAACCCTTGTAATAATATACAACCCTATTCATTCTAATTACGACATTTCATAAATATCGTTTAGTGTTTGATAATTGATACGTTTCAATTATAAACATAAATCTTACAATAAGATTTAACCTCTAATTTCTCGATATACGAGTTTAAGGAATATGATCAACTCGTATCAATATACATTTGATCAGTTTATCAATTAAGGGAATTGTCCTATAAGTGTGACCTAAAGAGATCAACTGACCATCAGCGTCATACGATAGTAATGTCAAACTCTAGCTAGCCAATCATTACTGATTAATGTTGGTCAATTGACAATATAATTTTGTATCATCCCTTGCGCATTCATTCTCGTCATGAGATTTAATTATGTGATCGCACTATTGGTGAGGACATATATATCCCAACAATCTCCTACTTGTCCTAGACAAGTGTGCGTCACCAATTCTCTTGTCCTATTACAATCTCCCACCCAATGCAAGGTGTCTCTCTGGTCGTACTTGCATTAGATCATATCATGAGTGGTTTTCTCGATCTGGAGAATAACTGTTTGACCAGAATTATCTACCATAGATACTTTCCGAGCGTGGCCACGCATTTCCAGTCAATTTCTCCTCGAGTGGCCTTGAGATTTGAACAACCCTGACAAAGGGGTGGACAATTTCTATCGTACTACTCCCTTTAAATGGCCACAGTCAGACACAACCCAAAACAATCCCATTTGACTCCAGTTACGAAAAGTCGTAGAGAATGGATTAAGGTTATGCCAAAACTGCACCATCTTGGATGAGTAGTCTTTAGTCTAAGAATTGACTCATAAGAATACTATAGTAGCTCTTGCCACGACCGGGCTATTATAAAATTTCCAGAACTCTATAAGCGGTCACTTTGCCCGACAGCGTGTTTCTTGCAGTCTGTCTATGTGATCGACTAGTCATCGCATATGACTCTATGACATTTGAACTTATCATCAGTCGTCTCACATTCCAGTCGCTTCGAGATGTCACCTCATATAAGCGGCGAGGGGCTATACTAAGTCAATCCAATTCACTTTATGGGGTTCAAATTTGTCTCTTACAACCCATTTGGATTTTGACAAAGTATCTTTAATTGTGAGTTAATTATAACTCAAACGACATTGTCATGCAAATAAACAGTCAATACTGCTCCATAGCATTTGATGCATGATCATCAATTTGTACTAGTGGTTTGAATTTGCGAATAAACCTTTTATTCATGTTTTCAAAACCTACAAATTTTGGTCTCCTTCCAACTCATATTATCTCGCATAATATGATCTTATTTGAGTACATATCTAGAACTCATTCTAGATCTTGAGTTTCCTTTCCTGAGGGAAGCTCCCACTGTTATCTTATAACTCGTGACGTATTGGTATGTCAGAGGGATCAAATTATCGCTCTAAAGTACCTAGTCACTTATGTACTGAAATCTATTTTGTAGTTATTTGTGATTTCATCACTCCAACATTTTCAATTATCTTGGTTATTTAATCAAATGTTTTAGGTTTATATTCATCAATATGAATAATGTATTTAACCATTTTGATTTATAATGGGTGATCTTTTATTATCAATATAATAAACCTTCCCGTGAAGCTCCATAGATATATTATATTTTATTCATCAAGAATTGAGAACTTCTTATTCTTTACACTCTAAAAAATCACCATTCTTTCTGAATGGTATGTTCAATTCTTTAATGAATGTCGCTCCCACTAAAACCAACATCACTCTTTCTATAGTGATTGATTTATTATTTCTTAAATGAACCTTTCATTTCTCGCATGTTATTCTTTTGCTTCTACTTGAACCAGTATCACTATCCCTATAGTGGTCTACTTTATCAATCAATTATCACTACTTAAATGAACTCTTCATTTTTTGTGATTTCCTAATGACACTTTTCGACACAAAAGAGACTACCATCGAGAGAACTGAGATGATTTCTCCTCTATTATCTTATAATTTTGAGAAATATCATTTGTTAAGGAACCGAATTTCCTTCCGATTTCATACGGGGTTTCTTTTATCCTCTCTCTGAAACAATGAACATAAGGAACATTTCCTCTTGTGTCCTCCCGTAGTTTTTTCAGTGTCCTCTCGTAGTTTTTGTTGTTTCTGTTGTTCATTCATCTAGGGTTATTCATAAGAAAACCTTGTAAGATTCTTCTTTAAGATCCCACATATATTCCATTGGTTTGCGGGAAATATTTTCTCCCACTCTATCCTTTTAAAATAACCCTTATTTATACAAGGATAGTAATTTACCATAACCAATGTTTATGAATGATGAATAGTATTAGGGTTGATAAATAAATTCTCATTTTCACTTAAAATGATCATCTTATAATGAACTAATTATATCTCATTTTGATTGAATGTTTCTCTTTGAGGTGTAGTTCTCGTTTCTAATTAATCAACACTTTGATTTATAAAGATCACTTTAATTCATGTTTGACAAGGCACGCAATTCATTTTAGGAATCAATAAATTGATTAAGAACAAAAGTAGTGACTTGGGTTGAAAACCAAGTTACTAATATCCAAAATACAACCATTGTTTAGGATTTAAATCCTTGTCTTACAAGAAAAGAAAATGTTCTAGAAAATAAAATGCATAAATGAAAGAAGACAATAATGAAAATTAGAGCCAAGCTCTTTAAGTTTTCAATCAATTGGATGCTACCATAGCCATCCATGTAAGGAACTTCAAACTTCCTTCTCCTTGCCTTTGTCACTAGGAGGTGTCCCTTTAAAACAATTTAAAAAAGGGTGAAAATCAACAATTTGTATCACCATACATAAGTTGACAAAATAACATGAATTTTAAACGAGAATTATTACCTACGGCGAGAGCCTTTACATTTTTGAGATCGGTCAAGTATTTGGGGCAATTACGTTTCCAATGCCCTAAACTTGTGCAATAATGACACTTGTCTTCAGATTTTGAAGATGAGGTGGAAGCTCCTTTCGAAAAGGTCTTCTCTTTAGCTGGTTTGGGCTTGAACGTTTTCTTGCCGTTGCCTTTGAAGGCACTCCTTTTAAAATTTCTTTTCCCTTTCTTTTCGATGTTCAAAACATCCTTAGTAGAACTTTCATGAAGTCCTATGTCCCTCTCGGCTTGAACGAGCATCTTATGCAATTCGTCCAATGTGGTTTCTTGATTTCGCACGTTGAAATTCACCCGGAATTGAGCATACGATTTCACCTTATTGAGAGAGTGAAGAACTCGGTCAATGATTAGGGAGTCGGGAACATCAACTCCTTGCAACTTGAGAGTCTCCGCAAACTCAACTAATTTGAGTACATGAGGGCTAATCTTTTGTCCTTCCTTCAAGCAAATGTCGAAGAAGGCGGAGGCCGCCTCATATTGAATCACCCTTGGAGTTTGTGAAAACATAGTCGCAAGTTTGGTGTAAATCTCATATGACGTGCTTAACTTGATCATACTCCTTTGGAGATCCGACTCCATGGAGAAGATAAGCACATTCTTGAGAGCGGAGGACTCTTTTATATAGGTTTCATAAGCCTCACGAGTTGGAGCCGCGGAACGAGCGGTTGGAGCGGGAGGAGCGGCTTCGGTGAGGTACCGAGTCTTATCGTCACCTTGAGCGGCCAAAACTAATTGCGCATCCCAATCCTTAAAATTGGAACCATGCTTATCGAGTTTGCAACGATCCATGAAGGATCGACGCCATGATACATTAGTTAGAGGTGGAGCGTTGGTGGCCATTAACGATATTGAAAATTAAACTACAAATAAAAGTGAAGGAATTAAAAAACATCATTTAAAACTCGTAATTATTTAAACAAGTTTAGCATTTACTTAATGACCTCTTACCCAATTAAGAGCATGTTTGGCCCTGCTTACGAAAAATAATTTTTACTTTTGTAAAGGAGTTTTTATAAAACTAGTTCTTGATAAAATTGGTCCTGTTTGGCCAAAAATTTTCAAAACTATTTTTATCAGTTTTATCGTGTTTGGCCAAACTAGTTTCTATAATTTTTTTATTTTGTTAAAATATATTATATATAGATATACAAAAGAGCGGGATTAACTAGCGAGAATTCCGACATGAAAATCTGAAAATTGTTATTTGACGGTATTTTTTTGGGTTTTGGCGCTCAAATAACTTAAGAGCAACGTGAAAAGAGAAACAGAAGTAGCAATTTGCTACTTCTGTTTCTAGCTGTTTCTAGGAGTCAATTTTAAAATTTCTGTTTAATAAAATTAGTTTTTAGTTTTTTAAAAAGTGGTGTTTGACCTAACTTCTATTTCTTTAGTTGAAAAAATAGTTTAAAAGCAGGGCCAAACACATACTAAGTAAACGATTCCGAGACCCAAATCCATATTAATTCGGACACGGTGTAGCCTGATGCGTGTCTATTTTATGATGTTTTACATCTATTTTTACTCGCATTTTGTCGCTCATTTACTATGTTTTAGCCTTTATTTCCCAACAATTGTCTACTTTCGTATTTTTATGCTCTTTTGCAGAATTATGCAGAAAAGGGACGATTTTATACCAAAATTGTGCCCTCGAGATTTTTCATGACCAAGGAACGTGGACAAGTCAACTCGAAGCGCGAACCAAGTACCAAGAAGTCAAACCGAGAAGAAATCAAAGCAGACCTACAGGAAAGTAGGTCGACCGACCTACTACTCTGGTCGGTCGACCAGGCGACTGTTATAAAAAGACCAGAAGTCCACCAAAGCCCGACAACAGGTCGACCGACCTACTACCTAAGTCGGTCGACCTCAGCGCAGACCCAGAAATATTCCGCAAAGCCCATTCAAGTGATTAGGTCATTAGGAAACTCTTTAATTCCGCCTATTTAAGCTAATCTCGTGTTTAGGATTAAGCATCTAGTTTTCTACCATCAAGAATTATTCAGTTTTAGAGAGAGTTTTAGTATACAATAGTTATTCTTTATTATTCAAACACTTTTCTTTAGTTTTGTTCATCGTTCATCAATCTTTCCGCAATAATCAATAAAGTTCGTTCTTTTCTGCCTTAATCCTTGTTTCCGGTAATTCCTTTCTTAATTTCAGTTTTAATATTGTTCTTATCTTAGAATTATTGGTATCCGGTTTAAGTTAGAATCCCAAAGCCTTTGTTGTTATTGCATGTTTAGATTAATGTTCATTATGATTTTCATGTTTTCTACTGTTTTCATTATTGTTTCAATAGTCATGAGTAGCTAAATTCCATATGTTAGGATGTAGGGAGTAAATAACGTAGATGGTGCGAATTCCGAGACCGACTGTAGCAGCGCCTTGGTCGGCCGACCTGCCTAATGGGTCGGTCAACTGAGGTTGTGGTCGGCCGACTGGACTAGCTAGTCGGTCGACCTACTCGCGTATGTTTTCAGACCGTTCTTCTTCGTCGACTATAATAACCTACAATGAGACTGAAAGGAGACTTGTAGGATGTTAGTAATGACCTACCCAAGATTGAGAGATACGGGAAGGACATTGGTTTACGCTTTAAGACGGCTAGGTTACTTAAGACTGAAAGGTTTGTGACCTGGAAATTAGGAATCACCCTTATTGTTGACACCCAATAATTGTGAGACCTAGGAACTAATAGTATAGGCCGAAAGGAGTTATTAGGTACCATAGACCGAAAGGATATGTTACACCCCTTACGCGACTGCAATACATGTTGACTTAGGATTTACACCATCGTAGCTATTTACTACCCGAACATCCTAGCATCCTTTTTACTATAGTTTTATTCTCATCTTTATTTACTTGTTTTATTTTATACTTGTTTCTAGACTTAGTGACAACCAATTCAAACCCCCTAAATTGTTACCCTAAAACATTGACATCAAACAATAAACATTCCCCACCTCTCTGTGGTTCGACCCTGACTTTCGCCATCTATAGTTAAAGTTTAGGAATTATAAATTTTATCTTTGACGCCCTCAACGACGGGCATCATAGCCGATTCATCCCTTATTGATATAATTTGGTGGATTAACTCTTTAATCGGTTCTACCTTAGAACTCTCGGTTGACAATTTCCTATAAATTGTCTTTAGCCCGAACTTATTGCAACTACGGTTACGAATACCTTCGTTGAGATCGACCAAATTTCAAGGTGTAATCATATTACCCCACTTACCCAACGTAACAAGCTTAGTACCCCGGTGTAGCCGAGCCCACTTTCTTATGAAGAAGGGAGTCATGGGTCTATACTCTTTGGTAAGGCTAAGTCTCAATATTTATATTGTAAGAGATCTAGTCAATTCATTATCTATCTTCTGTTTTAAGTGAACTAAGTCGGTGAATTATCGATAAAATTAATTGACTAGGTCGACGTATTCGAATAAAATGCATGACATGATATGACGATTTGGCTATGCATGCAAACATATAAAGCAAAATAAAAGCATAAAACTTAAAGCATAAGAAACCCTAGTATGGCCTTCCTAGAATAGAAAATAATAAAAGTACAAATTCGGAAACCAACTCCTTGGTCCCTTGATCTTCACGAGGCACGCATCCCAAGGCAAACACCGTCTTGGTCGGAACTCCTTCCCGAATGGCATCGTCTTCAAGGCTCTCCGGAATTACATAAATTACAACTTTTCTATCTACTTTATACATTAAAAAATAGAAAAAAATAAATAAAGTGATACGAGATCACATTAATTACATCCGAATCGATAACCCCTTACATTACGGGAAATATCGATTAAAACTAAGGCCATACTAAGTAAATTACATAATCCAAAATTACGTAAATAAAATCATGACAATCATAATTAAAATATGCAATGCTTATGTATATGAACTAGCATGCAAAACCTAAGCCAACGTCCTATTGAATATCATTTATATATATACACTACAAGAGAATGATGATTTAGCTACTAGTTTGGCAACTGACTAAACACCAGTCGCTAAATATATAATTTAGCGACTAATTTTGAGACAAAAAATACATTTAGTCTCTACTTAAGAGACCAAACTAATATGGTAGCTAATTATGTCTCTATTATAGAGACTAAATAAAGTGGGTATCGAATTTAATATCTAATTTTAATTTTTAAATACGAAAATTTATCAGTATCTAAGTACGTAGTTATTATAGAGACAAAATTAAGTGAGTAGCAAATTTCGTATCTAATTTAAGTTTTCAGCTACGGAAATACGTTGGTAGCTAAAGTTATAGAGACAAAACAAAATGAGTAGCAAATTTACTATCGAATCTAAGTTTTCGGCTACAGAAATACGTTGGTATCTAAAGTTATAAAGACAAAACAAAGAGAGTAGCAACTTTAGTATCTAATTTAAGTTTTCAGCTACGGAAATACGTTAGTAGCTGAAGTTAATTTTCATTATCTTGTTTTTTTAATATTTCATATAAAATGTATGACAATTTAAAATATAGTTTTGAATCATTATAATCTATTTATATTATTATAATATAAATATACCTTATAACACACATACGTAACAATGACTTTAATTAAATATCTATTACCCAAACAGGCATTAATCTTCAAGTGCCTCAATGGTTAGAATGTTGGTTACAGACTTGGAGGTCATGGGTTCGATTCCTCTCAACAACAAAAATAATCATTCTATGTAGATGAGCGGCGGTCCTATACATGCTCGGCGAGAGGCGGTCTAGAAGAGGTGGTGCATGGACTATACATGCTCGGTGAGCGGCGATCCTATGTGTGTTATGTCACACACTGAGTGCGATTGAGTGCGGATGCCTAGCTAGGTTGTCGTGGCATATAGGGCTCTCACTTATTATGTCCTAAAAATTTAGATACTAACACGTTAGTCGCTAATTTAGAAACGGCTAAATCGGTCTCTAATTCGGTCACTAGTTTAGCTACAATATAATTTGTGGTCTCTAATTTAGCTATTTATATTTTGGTCTCTATTATTGTCGCAAAAGTAGCTACTTTATATTTGGTAGCTAAAATCAGTAGCCAATTCTGTAGCAAATTTCGCGACAAGGCTATTAGCTACGGATTGGGTTCCGTCGAAAATTCCGTCTCTATTTGTAATTAGCTACCGAAATCAATTGGTTTGCTACTGAAAATTCTGTAGCTAATTGACATTCACCTTGTAGTGATAGTTATCGTATACCTCGGTTTTATGGAATTGCGTGTTTTAAAGAATAAAAGCACTTGGCATGATGTGAATCGAAATTCACTCTTAAGTTAATCATCCTAACTCATTTAGGTTTCAAAATTTAGTCTTACTCAAACTTTGAACATGGCTTAACTTAATATTATAATATTGTTCGGTATTAATCGGTTTTACGGGAAAAATAATATAAAATTCTAAAAGAGTCATAAAATTTCGAAAAATTCAAAATTAAAATTTTGAACATTCTAGAATTTTCTTAAAATTTCAGAACTTTAAAATATTAGTATTTGTACGGTTTTATTATTTATATTATAAATAAGACGTAAAAACGCGTATTTTGAGTCGGAAATTCAATAATTACCTCCATAAAAGCATTTAAAATACTAATAATATTTTTACACTTTCCAAAACACTTTAAGAAACTGAAATGGGCAGAAAATTTAAAGAACACACTGCCCAATATCCGAAATTTTCATAAAAATGACTCTTATTATTCAATTTTTAAATATAACAATTAATAAATAAAATTAAAAATACAGAAACTTTTGGCTCCCAAGAAAAATACGGTGATGGACATATCAAATATGAGTTTTAGGGATTAAAGTTTTCGGCCATTTTAACAACTTTTGTTATTTTTAACCCATATATCGTACAATTTTAACCATTAAAATTATTTCACAAGCATAACATCAAATAAAAATCTCTAAATTGTTATACATGCTGGAAATAATATATATGACATTGTGTAAAAATTTTATGGCCAAATTCCAACTCAAACTATTAAAGTCGAAACTATGTCACTTTTTATCCGATTTTTACATTAAAAAACAATAATCATGAAATATATGATAAAAATTTCTGGAAAATTTAATATACATTTTAAATATCGCAAGTGACATACTCCAAAAAGTTTATAGTCAAATTCGCAATATAACTATATAAACCCATTTATTCTCATTTTATGGCATTTTAACATTTAAAATTCATAAACCATGCATTTTAACTCCAATATTTACAAAAACTCATATTCATATCATAGGAAATACATGTGAAACCATACTAAAAAATCTCGGCCAGACGTTAATAATAGCTATTTTATTTTTCCCAAAAATAATTCATTTTAACCATTAAAAATGACAAAAACCGAAATAATAATACTTATGAACAATATATATCCAAAAATTATTCCAAATATCCTAAAATACTTTTAGGATTAGTTTATATTCATGCATTAGAAATTTCGACCATATCAAATATGATATTAAAATTTCAATTTTATTTTTGTTATCTAATAAATTCGTAAAAATTATAAACGAAAAGCAAGCAAACAACCGATTTGCTCTGATACCAATTGTTAGGTTCTAAGGTCTCATACCCTAATAAAAACTTAGTCATACTAATGTAATAGTTAATTAACATTTTAATTAGATTTTATCAAGATCTTATGCATGCTAATTATAATGCGGAATAAAGAATCGAAAACTCACTATATCGACAAGAATGGCACGGATGATCCTCCAAGCTCAATACCCAATGTAGGATATCTCCTCCAAGATGCACCCAAGACACCCCTTAAGAACCGAAACTAATACAAGCTAAGGTTTAGAAACGGTTTCCTTAAAAATAAATTCTAATCTCTAATTAATTAGAACCATTAAAACTAATATTATAACTATTATAGAATTAGTATTATTATTATCTCATAATAATTTTAGAGGTTTTATATATTTTCTTACTTAGAAAATTTTGCCAAGAGTTAGAATAGAATGATTTTGTGAGTTAATCACATTATTTAAGTGGCTTGTGTTGGGGTAGGCATAGCCGGCCATGGGAAGAGCAAAAGGGGAACATTTTCCCTTTTTCAATGCTCTTAGGGTGGCTCTAGGTGTGAGTTCTCTAGACACTCCTTTAATCATCATGTCTTAGGTTAATTAAGATGCAATAATCACACCTTAACCACCTCCCCAAACCGTCACATTTTATGGTAAAATGCACATCCATTTTATTTTTATCAAATTGTACAATATTACATTTGTGACATACAATATGCCACAATGTTATAAACAATTATTGTTTTAATTTAAAAAATATATTTATCAAATAAATATTATTTATAAATTAAACAAATCATATTTAACAATTGACAAGTAATTCGAAATTACTAATATATATAAAATGGTTATTATTAAAAATCGTCAATACGATTTACAACCCTTGTAATAATATACAACCCTATTCATTCTAATTACGACATTTCCTAAATATCGTTTAGTGTTTGATAATTGATACGTTTCAATTATAAACATAAATCTTACAATATGATTTAACCTCTGATTTCTCGATATACGAGTTTAAGGAATATGATCAACTCGTATCAATATACATTTGATCAGTTTATCAATTAAGGGAATTGTCCTATAGGTGTGACTTAAAGGGATCAACTGACCACCACCGTCATACGACAGTAATGTCAAACTCTAGCTAGCCAATCATTACTGATTTATGTTGGTCAGTTGACAATATAATTTTGTATCATCCCTTGCGCATTCTTGTCATGAGATTTAATTATGTGATCGCACTATTGGTGAGGACATATATATCCCAACATGAAGAACCCTGATTATTTTCAATTGGGGGAAATTAATGATGAAGAACATTAATTATTTTGAGATACAATGGAAATCAATTTTTTGTTTTTCAATTCATTTAATCAAATTTTAGAGGTTCAATTTGGGAAAAATTGAATAACCGTAATTATTTTAAGGTGGGGAAAATTAGAAAATCCTAATTATTTTTAATTTGGGGAAAATTGATGATGAAGAACACTAATTAATTTTAAGATAGAATGGAAATAATAGAATTAGAATTCAATTAAATTGAATAAGGTAAAATTAGATTAGGTGAATTGTTGAATACATGAAAAATTAGTGAAAAATAGAGTTATAAAATCTTATTTGGTTTGAACATATGAGAATAGACAAAATGAAGGTAAGGGTATTTTTGTCATAAAAAATGAACTTATGTCCAAAAATTCAAATTGGTATTAATTTTCCGTCGGAGTTTATATTTTGACTGTAATTTATGATCAGAAATAATATTATTGATATAATTTACGAAAAAAAAAATATATATAAGGTTATAATTTTCAAAAAATGGTTTTTAAAAGATTGTAATTAACAATTTTCTCAAAAAAGAATTAAATTCATTACATTCAACTAAGCAATATAATCCACAAAGCCCAAACTACTAGACCAACTTGATTATTGGGCTTTTTTAAAGGCACAAAAGTAAAATTTGTTATGAAAATGGAGGTTGGAATTTTAGACGCACCAACTGAAACCCAATTAAAAACGCTCATGAAGGCATAAGGCGTTATCCTCATCTTCTTTATATTCTTTGTCATCGTGTGAAGCGAATTCCAAATTATCCAAGGATAAGTTCCCATCAGGATTTGATTTCACTCCAAATCCTTGCACCATATCCCTAAATGACTTTGTTGATCATGTGCGTGGGTTATGAACTTGAAGGGAAGACAAGTTGCCTCTACTAACATCAGTAGATGTATGATGGTTGTAACCCTTATTCATTAAACTCGTTAATATGCAGTGTCTTCCTCTTCGAAGTCTTTGGAATAGGAAGATATAGGGTATTTGAGATCCCGAAATCTTGAAAGTGGCTGATATAGTATATCGACTGGTTGAGCAGCGCCTCCGGCGGGAAGCCATTGTTATGGTCCAACATTTAAATACTATGGTCCAACATTTAAAAGTATTTTTTCGCTTTTTAAGACTTTTTCCCTTTCAGATTAAATCGACGATTAGGAACTTTCTCTCTTTCAAAATATTCTCTCCCCTCTCTCTAAACAACCCCCCCCCCCCCCCCCCCCCCCACACACACAAAAAAAAAACCCTAAACTAATTGTAGCCGCCGCCTCTCCTATCCACACACACTCTCTCCTTCTCCCCCTACCTTTCGCCGGAGATAGTTTCTTATATAGGGGCGATTGTTCACGCCTCATTTGGTTTCTCTCCCCTTATGGACTTATCTCACCTTTTTCTTTTGATGGATCTTGGCATCGTCCTTGCGCGCGGCTGATCGTCGTTGTCATCTTTATTTTGAGGTCGTTCCGTTCCTCCGGTACCTTGTCCTGTCATTGAAAGTCTTGCATGCAACCCAGGGGTGTTCCCTTCTCCCTCGCCCCTTCCCCCATCCCTGGTAAAATCTCGTGTTTTTGAGGTTGGACGGTCTTGTTGACGAGTATAGCTCGTCGGTTTGCTTGGTATGATTTTCTGTATGTGGTCGTGGTTTTGGGACTGCGTTGGTGTTTTCCCTTCCCCTTCCCCTCACCCCTTCTCCCACTGATCGGTCCCAATGCTGGTTAGTTGTGTCGTTTTTGTCATCCTCTTGTTTGGTCTGTCTGTTGCATGTAAGTCGATGGTTCTGGGGGGGTTCGTTTGGAATTTGGAGTCTCAGTGTCGCTTTTGTGGTATGTCGTGTCCGTCGCTTGCTTTTGGGTTGTATGTTGAGTATGTCTTTTTCTTGTTGTAGTGAGGTCAGGGACGAGGGTCTTTTGTTTTTTGAGGCGTGGTGGGTAGCGTGGGTTGGGGATTGGGGGTGTTGTTGGTTGGGTCGGATACGGTGGTGGTTGTTTTTATTTAATGGTTTGTTTGTCTGTTTCATTGGTTTTATTACTTCGAATAATAATGACGATCGTAATTTTATATCGGCTATTTGTTGTGTCCATCTTTATCTGGCCTCCCGATTATGTGTTGGTCATGGGTGTATCAAGTGGTTTTCCTCAATGTCAGTCTTTTTCTTACTCGCCTTTCTGGACTACGATTTACTTGCCTGTTGTGAGCTAGGTAGCACGAACACTTTTCTTAATTAGCCGTCCCGTGTCCGACACTCGGACACCCGACACTCGTTGGACACATGGCTAAACATATTATAGTTTAGACGAGGAATAAAATTTTAAAAAAGATCGATTAGAAGATGAGTTTGGGTGGAAAAATGAGAATTAGTTATAGTAAAGGTCGAATTGTATCTTTACTTGTTTAGATTTAGCTTTAAATACATGATAAAAATACAATTATACGTTACTTATAACCATAAAATATATATTTTATTATATTTAAATGCCGTGTCCCGTGTCCTAAATTTCCTGGGATGTCGTGTCCCGTGTCCGTGTCCGTTTTGGTGTTACCTAGGTTGTGAGTGAGTGTCAAAGTGTAGGAGTTGTTTCTCCTTTGGACAAAGATTTGTATGGTCTATGCATTTCTAAAAAATACTGCCATTGCGACGGATTTTTTGCGACGGACAGAAAATCCGTCGCAAAATTAGTTTTGCGACGGAATTTACGACGGATTTATTGCTTGCGACGGAATTTGCGACGGACCTGAATTTCCCAGACCCGCGAAATGAAAGTCAAATGGCGGGAAGGTTTGCGACGGAAAATCCGTCGCAAATATTGACTTTTGCGACGGAATTTCCGTCGCAAACATATTGACCAGACTTGCCCAAAAGTTGGTCAAGGTCAAATGTTGACCACATTTGCGACGGACATTCCGTCGCAGGAGTCAATATTTGCGACGGAATTTCCGTCGCAAATTTGGTCAACATTTGACCTTGACCAGATTTGCGACGGAAATTCCGTCGCAAATTTCCGTCGCAAATCGTTTTTACACAAACCCGCGGATCTCCTTCTTTTCCCCAAATCGATTTCTAAATTAAAAAAAAACAAAACCCTAAGCGATTGGCGATCCACGATAGCACCACCCTACCACCCTACCCTACCCCCTACAACCCCCCCGCCGCCGTCGCCGGAGCCACCGCCGCCACGCCGCCACGCCGTCACGCCACCACTGCTCCTTCCTCCTTCTCCTTCCTCCTCCTTCCTCCTCCTTCCTCCTCCTTCTCCTTTCTTCTCCCTTCCACCTGCCACCTCACTGTGGGGAATATAGCATGTATTCTCCCTAAACTTGCAGGATTATAATGAAAATTACAGTTGAGATTATAGTCATAAGAAAAACAAAACATGAAAAGAAGTCAACCTTTGGTCCTTTGTGCTTATGGCCTAAGAACAGGAATTTAGATAAATTCCCTCCTATAACTTGCACCCAAGACTTAGATTGAGACGATGCCGCGTGTGCTAGAAAATACCCTCCAATTGTCTTGCAATATGGGGAGAGCTTTTGTGAGGTTTTAGATGTGAGATCTGAGTTTTGGGAAAAGAATATTCTCAAAACCCTAATTCTTGAGATTTATGAGATAACCAGTAACTGACATAAGGAGAAAGACTCTCCTTATGTAGCAGTTGGGTCGGCCGAATGGACTGGAGGTGAGGGTGGGCTTTTCCCACTCTTACCTTATTCCTTTGCGTGATTCGACCCGTTTTGCTAAATATTATTTGCGGGATTTAATTATAAATCGTAACATGTTATCAGATATTAATATAGTCGATATATTAATAACGGTCTGATAAAATACGATATTGTATAATTACCTAAATTAATATAACTGTTTATATTAATTTGCAAATACAATATTTAATTAAATATAACTGTTTATATTTAATTTACGAATTAATCATGTAATCCGTATTAGCTAAAATTATTTAATCCGTATTAAATAATAATCTCAACATCTTATTGACTAATTTAATAGTCAATACCTCTGACTAACTGTTTAGTCATATCCGGCATAAATGTGATTGTATTTTCATACCTTCACATCTCTCAAACGTGTCCTATAGGTGTGACGTATAGGGACCAGTTGATCACCGCCATCCGTATGACAATAACGTCAAACTTATCTAGCAAGCCAACCGTTATTGATAAACGTGGATCAACTGGTAATAATACAAAAGTATGCCCTTGTGATCCTTAAAGAGATTTAATAAGTCATTGTACTTAATTGTCAAGGACACCAGTCCCAACAATCTCCCACTTGTCCGTACAAGGGTATGTGCAATGACGTTATCACACTACATGTGGAGGACACAATCTCCAACAAACTCCCACTTGTCCGTACAAGTGTAGGTGCGATAACCGAATCTCATATCCTTTTAAAATTTCTCCCACTCAATGTAAGACAATTTGCAAATCCGCATTCGCAAAGGTCGTATCTCACAAGCGATCTGTATCAAGAGTGGTTTCCCCGACTAGAGAGTAACTTAACTGATAAAACGAATCTGTATTCGAGCATGGCCATGCATTTCAGTTACTACTCCTCGAGTGGCCCTGAGAAATGATAAAATCCTGATAAGGGTTTGGATATTTCCCTCAACTCGAATCCTGCCGATATCGCCCAGCATGAAATAACCCAGAAAAAATCCTCTTGGCCCCTGTTACGGTGACCGTGGGAAAGAAACCAAAGTTACCCAAAATCTGTCTTAATCTCAAGAAACAGTTGAAAGTCAAAAGACTCGACTCTAAGGAACACTATGGAGGTCCTATCCACGACCTGGCACCCAATGTTATAAAACATTTAGGACTCCATAACGTTGTCACGGGGTGTCCTACGAGATATCCGTATAACTCGCCTTTGTGATTGGTCAGTCATCCACGTGACTTATGGCTCGTTGAACCCACCATCAACCAACGTCACAAAATGATTACCTGAGTTATCAGCTCAAGTGGGTAATCAAGGACCAAAATGATGTAATGTTAATCAGTTCACTTTGTGGTGTTCAAAATTGGCGTACAATTCCACATGAGAAACAAGACATTTTATATCATAACAATAAGGTTGAATAGAGTACACGAGAAAATGAATTATTACATGAATTCATAAAAGAGTACTACAACTTAGGAACACATCCAATTCCCATGGAATGAATGTGCCCTTCATGCTTATCACGTGGTAATGCTTTTGTGAGAGGATCAGCTATGTTGTCATCCGTAGCGATCTTTTCAATAAAAATCTCCTTTTGCTCCACGTAATCTCTGATTAGATGAGCTTTCCGTTGTACATGCCTAGCCTTGTTGCTAGACTTATGCTCCTTAGCTTGGAAGATGGCACCGCTATTGTCACAATAAACGGTGATTGGGTCATTCGAACTAGGCACTACTGAGAGTCCTTGTAAGAATTGACGCATCCATATTGCTTCCTTAGCTGCTTCCGAGGCGGCATAGTACTCGGACTCAGTCGTAGAATCTGCTGTAACACTCTGTTTAGAACTTTTCCAGCTGACAGCAGCGCCATTAAGAGTAAAGACAAATCCAGACTGAGATTTTGAGTCATCTCGGTCTGTTTGGAAGCTAGCATCTGCGTAACCCGTGGCGCAGAGCGTCGAGTCGCCTCCAAAAGTCAATCCCCAATCTTTAGTCCTCCGTAGGTACTTAAGAATGTTTTTCACGGCCATCCAGTGTGATTCACCTGGATGAGCTTGGAATCGACTTGTCATACTCAATGCATATGCAACGTCAGGACGTGTGCATATCATGGCATACATGATCGATCCTATTGCCGAAGCATAAGGAATCCGACTCATGCGCTCTTTCTCTTCCACTGACTTAGCTTCTTGAGTTTTGCTCAAGTGAAGCCCGGGAGTCATAGGAAGGAACCCCTTCTTGGAGTTCGTCATACTGAATCTCTCCAGAATCTTCTCTATATAAGATTCCTGACTGAGAGACAACATCCGTCGTGATCTATCCCTGTAGATACGGATGCCCAAAATTCTTTGTGCCTCTCCCAGATCTTTCATCTGGAAATGGTTTTTCAGCCATGCTTTAACCGAAGATAAGAGAGGTATGTCATTCCCAATCAAGAGTATGTCGTCGACATACAGTACTAGGAATACAATTTTACTCCCACTCGACTTGATATAGAGACATGGTTCCTCGACTGATCGAATGAACCCATTCTCTTTTATCACTTGGTCGAAGCGATGATTCCAACTCCGCGATGCTTGCTTAAGTCCATAGATGGAACGCTTAAGCTTGCAAACTTTCTTAGGATGTGCTGGATCGATAAAACCCTCGGGTTGTACCATGTACAACTCTTCCTCCAAATAACCGTTTAAGAAGGCGGTTTTAACGTCCATTTGCCATATTTCATAGTCATGAAATGCAGCGATCGCTAAGATAATCCGAATGGAACGTAGCATGACTACGGGTGCAAAGATCTCATCGTAGTGCAAGCCTGGCACTTGGGTGAAACCTTTAGCAACTAGTCTAGCCTTATGGATATCTTGTTGTCCTTCCACGGCATGCTTTATCTTGTAAAGCCATTTGCATTGAAGGGGACGTACCTTTGCAGGTAGGTCCACAAGATCCCACACGTTGTTCTCATACATGGAGTCCATCTCGGATTGCATGGCTTCTAGCCATAGCTTTGAGTCAGAACTGGTCATGGCACCTTTATAGGTTGTGGGTTCATTACCCTCTAGGAGTAAGACGTCATCTGTATCGTGTTCCTCGACCATACCAATGTATCTGTCCGGTGGAATAGAGACTCTTCCTGACCTCCTAGGTTCCTCAGGGATATCTACCGCAGCCTCGGTTGGAGGTACTGTTTCCTCCAATGGTTGCTCGGTAGTTGGTTCTTGAACCTCCGATAACTCGAAGGTTCTATTACTCGACTTGTTCTCGAGAAATTCTTTCTCTAAGAACGTCGCACTAGCCGCAACAAAAACACGTTGTTCGGTAGGCGAGTAGAAGTAATGACCAAATGTTCCCTTTGGGTAGCCTATAAAGTATGTCTTGACCGATCGCGGGCCGAGCTTATCCTCGTGTCTCCACTTGACATAAGCCTCGCAGCCCCAAACCCGAATAAAGGACAAGTTAGGGACCGTTCCCTTCCATAGCTCGAATGGAGTCTTGTCAACAGCTTTAGACGGACTTCGGTTAAGTATTAGAGCGGCTGACAAAAGAGCATAGCCCCATAATGAATCAGGCACAACGGTGTGACTCATCATGGATCGAACCATATCAAGTAGAGTTCGATTTCTCCGTTCGGACACACCATTTAATTGTGGTGTTCCAGGTGGAGTTAACTGTAGCACGATCCCACAGTCTTTTAGGTGTTGATCAAACTCGTGTGAAAGATACTCACCACCACGATCCGAACGTAGTGCTTTAATCTTTCTACCCAGCTGGTTCTGTACCCGATTCTGGTATTCTTTGAACTTGTCAAAAGATTCACTTTTATGCTTCATCAAGTAGACATAGCCATATCTACTCAAATCATCCGTGAAAGTGATGAAATACCTATAGCCTTCTCGTGCGTTGATCGACATAGGGCCACATACGTCTGTATGTATGAGTCCTAATAGGTCGGCAGCGCGCATTCCAACACCTTTGAAGGAAATACGAGTCATTTTGCCGATGAGACATGATTCACACGTGCCATATGACTCGAAGTCAAAGGGCGATATAGCTCCATTCTGTATGAGCTGTTTTACGCGTTTCTCATTTATGTGTCCCATACGACAATGCCATAGGTAAGTTTGATCTTTGTCACCTACATTTATTCTTTTATTATTCACATGTAATATCTCGGTAGTTTGATCTAAAACATAAATTCCATTCATGGAAACTGCCTTGCCATAAATCATATTGTGTAAGGAGAAAATACAGCTATTATTCTCTATTACAAATGAAAATCCGAGTTTGTCAAGTGCAGAAACTGAAATGATGTTTTTGGATAAACTAGGAACATAATAACAGTTATATAAAAATAACTCGAATCCACTTGGAAGCTGGATTACGTATGTTCCCTTCGAGACTGCAGCCACACGTGCTCCATTCCCGACACGCAGGTCCACCTCACCCTTGATTAGGGGTTCTTGGTTTCGGAGGCCCTGCACATGATTACATAGATGAGAACCGCAACCAGTATCAAGTACCCAAGTTCCGCAACTTGCATGGTTAATCTCAATCATGTGAATAAAAGAAGAAGAAGACATACCAACAGGAGTAACACGGCCTGCCTTAATGTCCTCGCGATACACGGGGCATGAGCGCCTCCAATGCCCAGTCTTGTGGCAATGGTGACATTCCATGCTTGTATCCTTGCTCTTTGTCTTGCCCTGTGAGTTGCTCGACTCACCTGGCCCACTCTTTGCAAATCCTGGTTTCTTGAACCTGGGCTTACCTACTGCTAGGTCGCCCTGAGCTTTAGCCTTACCCTTACCTTTACCCTTGCTGGAGATCACAAGAACATCCTGCTTCAGACTCCCACTCAACTTAAGATCCTTCTCAATCTGTACGAGAAGGGAATGGAGCTCATGGGGAGTCTTTTTCATGTCGTTCATGTAGTAGTTGGCCCTAAAGAGGGCGAACCCATCATGAAGCGAATGAAGCATACGATCAACGATGATGTTCTCACTGATCTTGCAGTTTAGGGCCTCCAGTTTCTCGATATTCTCAATCATGTGAAGAATATGTGGGCTAACAGCTTGGCCCTTCTGGAGTTTCGCCTCAAAGAAGCGACAGGTATGCTCATAAGAAACGATTCTCGGAGCCTTGGAGAATTCGTTAGTGAGCGTGGTGAAAATCTTGTTTGCACCATGGGTTATGAAGCGTCTTTGCAAATTGGATTCCATTGCATAGATGAGTACGTTCTTTATCGCACCCGCTTCCATGACGAAATCGCTATGAGCGCGAATTTCGTTGGCTCTAGCTCCAGTTCCTGGGTGTGGCGGAATGGGCTCAGTTAAGAACTTGAGCTTTCCGTCAGCAATGGCAGCATTCCGTAGTGCTGCCTCCCAGTCGGAGAAGTTTGACCCATCATTCCTCAGTCTAGTAGACTGATTCATGGAGTCCATGAAGGCTTTTAGCCAGGATTCACGTGCTAGCTTGGCACTTGGCAGTGGGTCTTCACCAGCCATTTTAGTTTTACAGCAGTTTTAATGAACGTGTTCTACACTGAAAAAGAAGATAAAACAAAACCATATAAGCAACTTATTGTTGTGATTTAAGTCTATATTAAATTGAAATTTAAACTCGTAGACTCATGCATTTATATAATTGATCTCCCTCAAGAATTATATAAACGATCCCAAGACTCAATTTCCGTATATTGATAAGCCCACAGTTTGGCTAATTCCAATCGTTGGAACTCTTGGTCGATAGATTTCCGTATATCTATCTATTAGTCCATCTCAGTCACTGGAATATTATCGAGTGACCATGATGTTGAGATAAAATAAATCATCTGTTCCCACTTACCCGACGTAGAAGGGGTCATATTATGCCTACCGACGAAGAAGGGATTCATGGGAGGCTGATTTATAAAGACTAGTCTCAATTTTTGGTTATACGAGGAAGACCCCATCAACTTTTATTTATTCATATTAAGTGAACTAATATCTAGCAAATGCGTGAATGAGTTAAATAAAGTGATGGCTTTGCAATTGACATGTGACATCTGTATTGTCACAGAAAACTAACGCGTAACCTCTACATGAGTCAGTTTTCAGGCATGATATAGGTGGTTTGGTTTTTAGGCGGAATATGATGCAAGCTATTATCGATGAAAGCGTAAAGATAAATGCAATAAACGTAAATAAAAGTCCTAGTGTGGCCTATCCTACCAAAATAAACATAAAACAACTTGGAATCCACTGTTGGACCCTAGAAGCTTGTCTTGATGTTCCATCTTGGTCCTTGCAGCGGGAGTGAGCATCCGGTCTCCGTCTTGTCTTTGGTCTTCACAAAATTACTAATTTAAATTACAAAAGTAAACCTAGATACATTCTAATTTAAATACAAAAGTAATTACATGGCAAAAACCCAAAACGGAGATTCAAGATCTCAAAATTACAAGCAAGATCGTGTCCCATCATTACGGTGACACAATCTTCTAAGGCCACACTAAGTTACAACCGTTTGCAAAAAAAAAAAAAAATAAATACGTTATTGAAAGCATTCAAGGCATTCACAAGACGATAAATAAAATGCATCAACTAAAACAAATTTATACATGACATAATACTGTTATTATGATAAATTTATACCAAACCACCTTTTAGGATTAAAATTAAGTGACTATACCGTTTTAATCACCAATTTTAATAAACATATAATCCATTATTTTAAACCGTTTTAAAACAATATGTATCAAACGAGGGTGAACCGTTTCACTAAATAATATACTATTTCTGTATATAGTATATTATTTTAAGCCATGTGAAAATAAGAAGCAAGTTATTTTCGAAAATAAAAAAAAACGAGTCTGTTACAGGGGGGCTGGTCGACCGACCAGTCCTTGTGGTCGACCGACCATCAGCCAAAAAACGAAAAATTCTGCAACAGAGGAATCGGTCGACCGACCTATTAATTAGGTCGACCGACCAGAACACCGTAAAAACGAATTTCAGAAAACGCAAAACGCTGCACTTTTGAAATCGAAATAAGTTTTTACCTTTTAAACTTTGATTAAAACAAGTAAATCAAAATTAACATCAACAAGGGTTCACATATTGTCAAGAATATCGATTAATTAACAATATGTAAACAGGAATCGAAAAACAAGATCGAAAACTCACAAAGGAAACTGTTTTAAAAAAAAAACAGAAAATTCACAGGAGGTGGTCGACCGACCATGACAGGAGGTCGATCGACCGACAACGCCAGAAAGTGGTCGACCGACCGTGACAGGAGGTCGGTCGACCGACACCGCGACAGAAAACGATTTTTCAGGTTTTCAAAACATACGAAAATCACAAAAGTAAAATTTTCATGGCCTGGCTCTGATACCACTTGTGGGGAATATAGCATGTATTCTCCCTAAACTTGCAGGATTATAATGAAAATTACAGTTGAGATTATAGTCATAAGAAAAACAAAACATGAAAAGAAGTCAACCTTTGGTCCTTTGTGCTTATGGCCTAAGAACAGGAATTTAGATAAATTCCCTCCTATAACTTGCACCCAAGACTTAGATTGAGACGATGCCGCGTGTGCTAGAAAATACCCTCCAATTGTCTTGCAATATGGGGAGAGCTTTTGTGAGGTTTTAGATGTGAGATCTGAGTTTTGGGAAAAGAATATTCTCAAAACCCTAATTCTTGAGATTTATGAGATAACCAGTAACTGACATAAGGAGAAAGACTCTCCTTATGTAGCAGTTGGGTCGGCCGAATGGACTGGAGGTGAGGGTGGGCTTTTCCCACTCTTACCTTATTCCTTTGCGTGATTCGACCCGTTTTGCTAAATATTATTTGCGGGATTTAATTATAAATCGTAACATGTTATCAGATATTAATATAGTCGATATATTAATAACGGTCTGATAAAATACGATATTGTATAATTACCTAAATTAATATAACTGTTTATATTAATTTGCAAATACAATATTTAATTAAATATAACTGTTTATATTTAATTTACGAATTAATCATGTAATCCGTATTAGCTAAAATTATTTAATCCGTATTAAATAATAATCTCAACATCTTATTGACTAATTTAATAGTCAATACCTCTGACTAACTGTTTAGTCATATCCGGCATAAATGTGATTGTATTTTCATACCTTCACATCTCTCAAACGTGTCCTATAGGTGTGACGTATAGGGACCAGTTGATCACCGCCATCCGTATGACAATAACGTCAAACTTATCTAGCAAGCCAACCGTTATTGATAAACGTGGATCAACTGGTAATAATACAAAAGTATGCCCTTGTGATCCTTAAAGAGATTTAATAAGTCATTGTACTTAATTGTCAAGGACACCAGTCCCAACACTCACCGCCGTCACCACCTCACCGCCGCCACCTTCCCGTCGCCACTTCTTTCTTTGTTATGTATGTATACTAACTTTATTAATATACCGTCTTAATTTTTTATGTTTAATCCGTCGCAAAATTCCGTCGCAAATTCCGTATTATTGTTTTTTTATTGTTATTAGGAATAGTTAGTTTAGTTTAATTGTTATTTGATTAGTTTAGTTAGTATTGTTAGGTGGTTAGTGATATTAGGTTAGTAGCTAATTCCGTCCCAAATCCGTCGCATATTGTTGTTAAGTTGTTTAGGACGATTGTTTTTTGATATAAAATTTGCATTGTTGTTGATTGTTAGTGTTGTTGATTTTTTTAGAATATTCTTGAATAGTACCCGTTCAATAATTACACATTAGGTGTAATTGTTGAATAGTCCCCGTTTTGGGACTGTCTTTGAATCTTTCATGCCATTTAGGTAGTAAACATTCTTATATTTTCTTGATTGTAATGAAACAAAAATTGGGCAACACTTCCTTATTGTTCTCCAAATACATTCTATATAATGTATTTGGAGAACAATAGGGAAGTGCTGCCCAATTTTTGTCTCATTACAATTAAGAAAATATAAGAGTGTTTACTAATGGTATGAAAGATTCAAAGATGGGTTTAGGCTGGAGAGATAAGGACCCCAGACCAATATATGTAAATTGTTCTTTTTTGCAGGTTGGTGTTGGTGTTGGTGTTGGTGTTGGTGTTGGTGTTGGTGTTGTTGTTGGTGTTGTTGTTGGTGTTGGTGTTGGTGTTGTTGTTGTTGTTGTTGTTGTTGTTGTTAGTTGTTGTTGTTAGTTGTTGTTGTTAGTTGTTGTTATATATGTAGTTGTTATTTAATTGTTGTTCTTAATTAATTGTTATTGTTGTTAATAAGTTGTTAACTAGTTTTTGTTGTTAGTTGTTGTTATATATATATATATATGTAGTTTTTATTTAATTGTTGTTGTTAATTAGTTGTTGTTATTGTTTGTTAAAATATGTAGATTTACTATGAAGAGATTAGAAAGAAAATGGATGTATGAAAGGTTGGATTCTAGGAAAAAAATAAGGCAGGATTTCGTAATTGGTGTTAATGAATTCATTAACTATGTTAAGCAACAAGACGAATACGTTAGGAATAGAGAAATTAGGTGTCCATGTTCTAAGTGTAAGAATACAAAGTATTTAGTTGAGCAAGATGTACGGAAACACCTTGGTTTGAGAGGGTTTTGTGATAACTACTACGATTGGGTGTGTCACGGAGAGAAATTCTCCGTTGAGGAAGAGGGAAGATGAAGATATTATAGATTCTCTTTGTAAGGATGTAGGAATAAATTGTTCAAGTGGTGATGATGATGATGATTAGGACTACTATCTATTAGATTCGATAATCTTGTATTTGTTGAAATTATTGTAGATGCCGTATGGCTTAATGTCAATGAAATTATCTTATTAATCTTATTATTCAAGTTTTTAATTACGTAAAGCATTTCTTTCTAATTGTTGCTATATTAGTTTGATAATAATATGCCGGGCGGAAGACGACGAGGTGGTGGTAGTCGTCAGCCTGAGGGAGGACGATCGGGAGCTAATCATGATGAGGACGAGATTGTACCTGAGACTCAGCCGCCTACACATCGAATACACCTCGATCCGACTGATTACGAAGGCGCCAAGTGGTAAGTATCTTATTTGTTTACGGATAATTGATTATATATACGTATATATTGATTATAATATGATTACTTGTTGACTATTTTATTTTCACATTTAACTCTTTTTCAGGTTCAGTGACAAAGACGTTTCTACTCTTATAACACAGACCATTATTTGCAACTACAAGGAGTATGCGCCCAACTGGTCAGAAGCGTCGGATTACATTAAGGAAGAGTGGTGGAATTGGTTTGAGGTATTTATTAACTGTTTACTACCTATTTCCGTTTTATTATTTATTACCTATTTATTGTTTCATATTTATTTAACTATTTTTTTTCTTGAAACAGAAAAAAGTTACCTTTCACCCTCGTGATAGAGCAGCGGTTAGGTCGGCGTGGGAAGACATGATGAAAGACCGTCTTCGCAAAAGAATCCACTACGCTATGCAGAAACCAACGGAGAAAAGGCCGCACTGGATACCATTGGATATTTTTGAACAACTGAAGGGTAGAAAAGAAGATCCAAAATTCCAAGAGAAATCCGACAAAAACAAGAGCAACCGGATGTCGGGAAGTACCGAAAAAGGCAAGGCCTTAGGTACTCACATAATGGGTCGTAAAAACACCCTACAGATGATGGATGAAATGGTAATTGTTTAGTTTTTACTTCATTTTTCTTGTCTTCAATAATTTTCACCCTTTGACAATATTGAATGTTTTTTTCAACAAGTGTCGTTGGATTTAAATTGCAGGCTGGAGAAGATGGGAGGGATGTACCATCGGCCTTGAAGTTGCTTGAGAGGACAAAAAAGAATGCCAAGAAGGGTTGGCTATCAACGAAACCCAAAGCACTATTTGTAAGTTAACAGAAATTTTTCTTTATATTTTAGTAATTTGGTTTACTAATTAATTAACGTATACTAATAACATTTTATTTTTGTTTTGTAGGAAAAAGTTTTTTCAAGAAAGAACAAAATGATAAGTGAAGGGATCCCGGAGCAAGATATCGACGACAACGAGATCTACTTCGAAGAAGTAGGCGGTTTCAACAAGAAAGGGTTGATACTCGGTATGGGAAATGCAGCCCCAGTCCTTTACGAGCGTCGTCGCCACTCAAGTGCTGGGACCCAGTCACAATACACCCCAGGTTTGTATTTTATAGTTTATTAAAATTTAAGACTAACCAATTATTTAACCGTTTACTAAATGAATATAATATCATGTTTGACTATTCATTGCAGGTATCCTCGGCAAAGTTCTTCGAGAGAATGCTCAGCTAAGACAAAACGAGCTCGAGACATCCCAAAGGCTGAAGGCAATTGAAGAATACTTAAGTCAACAGGGGGCGCAGTTCACTACTCAGAGCTGCAACCCGGGAGGCTTTTCTCAGCCGAGACGCGACTTTGACGATGATGGCGGCGACAATGCTAGGGCGGCCAGTCATTTCGCCACCCCACAGCCCACCGACACGACCGTTAGATAGATTTCATTAGGTTGTTTAGTTGATGTACCGCGGACTATGTTTAGTTTTGAGTTGGATTATCATTTGTAAAACTTTCTTATTAGTTATGAAAAGAGATATTAAAAACCCTTGTCTCCGACAAGTTTTTGTTGCTGGGTCGTTTTTCTGAAATTGCAGGTTTACAGATCATGCAAAAGGGAAAAAATGAATCATTTCAATGGAAATGGGGAGCTGGAAAAACGGCTGAAACCGGAAAATCACACAGGAATTTGCGACGGACATTCCGTCGCAAACCTTGACCAGAAGTCAAGGTCAGTCCAGATTTGCGACGGAATTTCCGTCGCAAATGGTCCTATTTGCGACGGATTTTCCGTCGCAAATCTTGACTGACTTTGACCAGAAGTCAGGGTCAGTCAACATTTGCGACGGAAAATCCGTCGCAAAGAGGACCATTTGCGACGGAAATTCCGTCGCAAATCTTGACTGACCTTGACTTCTGGTCAAGGTCAATCCGTCGCAAAATGAGGTCAATCCGTCGCAAATAAGTTGCGACGGAAAAATCCGTCGCAAATTAACTTTTTGCGACAAAAATATGGGACAGACGCAGTCCGTCGCAAATCCGTCGCAAAAACATCATTTGCGACGGATTTCACCCTTTTTGCGACGGAAAGTTCCGTCGCAAAGCGAGCATTGTTTTGTAGTGATGCTCCGCTTTTTCTTTCTACGTCCTTGTGGCGTAAGTGCACTTTGCGTTCATTCGATAGATCAAGGGGCTCGTTGGCTTTCAGGTGTTGAGATGAGTGAAGATTTGTCCTGTCATTTGGGAAGTTTGGTTCATCCCTTCACGAAAGTTAAAGATGAAGAGGGTGGTTTTCTGGCTCAACGAGCTATACGCCATCAACACATACGTTTTAACCGATATATTTATTGTTCTATCTTAGTTTATCGTATTAGTAAAAAGTGCATTTGACCGTATGGGTCAAATGTCAACTGTATTAAATTTTCTTTAAACATACGGAAAAAAAAGAAAAAAAAAATATTTTCTCCTTCTAGATGGATAGATAGACGGTCAAACAAAACTTAAAGTAAAGCCGTGTTAACGAGACCATGACTCCATGACAAATGAAGTCAACGTAACCGAGTAAATTCCCGTCAATACCGCGTCCTGACGCAGTAAACTACAAAATCCCAACGACCCATTTATCTCCGATCTCCAATCAATGAAAAGTGAGGACCTCATTTCATCTTCCCCAATTTTCTTTATTCTTCAATCAATCTCAACAAACATCAATTCAATTCAAATCAAATCAAATCATGGACGCAGCAACAGCAGCATCCAACAAAATCCTAACAAAAAAACCTTCAATCCTTCGTAAATCCTTCAAACTCCGAAGCGAAAGCCTAAATTCCCTACGATTACGTCGCGTTTTCGACACTTTCGACAAAAACGGTGATAATCTCATCACCGTTGACGAGATCCACCAAGCCTTATCAATCCTCGGCCTCGACGCCGACGCATCCGAAATTTCCACCATTGTCGCGGCTTTCATAAAGCCGAATTGCGCAGGTCTCGCTTACGACGATTTTGTGGCGTTACACGAGTCGCTTAGCGACGCGTTCTTCGATTGCGAGTACGATATGAACGACGAAGAAGAGGATGATGAGCTGGAGGTTGACGTGACGGAGTCGGAGTCAGAGATACGTGATGAGGTGGAAGGTGAGCTGGCAGAGGCGTTTAAGGTTTTTGATGAAGACGGAGACGGGTTTATATCGGCGAAAGAGTTGAAAGTTGTGTTGTGTAAGTTAGGATTACCAGAAGCGAAACATGAGATGGATCATATTCAAAAGATGATTTCTTCTGTTGATCAGAATCGCGATGGTCAGGTTGATTTCTTTGAGTTTAAGCATATGATGCTTAATTCTGTTCTCGTTCCGTCTTCTTAGATCCTTTTCTTTTAATTATGCAAGTCTTTTACTTGTTTTTTTGATTATTAGAGCTTTCGGAATTGGAATTAGAATTGGAATCGGAATTGTATGCTGTTTTCTTTGGTCAGTAGTTATGATGTTACTCGGAAATAGAAGGTTCCACTTGTTTTTACGTTTGAGTTAGACAAACCGATTAGTGTATAGTTGTTGATTGGAGGTGTGTCTTCAGTTGGAACAACACAAATTGTTGTACGAAATCATTGAATTGTCAATATGATGATCCATTAGTTTCTCCTAACACGAAAAATGTAGACTTGTTATTCACTTTATTCTATTCAGCTCAGCTCATCCATTACGATTGATTTGTTTTGTTAGAGTAATTTGAACAAATGTTTGCTAGGTTAATAGCTCTGTTTCAACCATGGCCATTCCGCCACCACCTCCACCTCCACTTCCACCTCCGCCTCCTCCTCCTCTAGGGGGCATGGATTATATATTAATAAATAAATCGTTGTTATTAATAAATAATATATTAATAAATAAATCGTTATTATATATTAATAAATAAATCGTTGTGAGTAGCTACGATTATTTAAAGATCTACCCTTATGAACTTAAATCGTTGTTATTAATAAATAATATATACGAAAAATACTAATTCGTTAATTTTGATTATTTCAATTTTCATGTTTCTTTAATTTATCGTTACTAACACGTTAATTTATTGCTATTTAACAAATTTTGGGGTTAAGCAATTTAACGTTTAGAGCAAATTATCCCCAAATGTTTAGGACTGACTCAATTAAAAATTATGACTATTTTACCCTTACCTCCGCTCATCTATGGGTTACAAGGGTAAACTTGTCCGAATATATACAATCGAGTCAATTTACACTTAGTTCTAAACTTTTAGGGGCAATTTGTTCATATTGAAACATTTGGGGTAAAATGCACCTAACCTTGAACGTTTGGGTCAATTTACTATTTTTTCCCTTTTTTCATTAAGTCATTTTTTAATTGAAGGTAGTATTTTTAATTGACGGGGTATGGGAACTGGGAGTAGACGGAAATTGAGCAAAAATCATACTTCTATCTAGGACGGAGGTATATGTCATAAGTTTGAAACATACTGCAAATAGACACAATAATTTTATATTTTGGTATCTATTTATTTTATTGTATCTTAATTATTTAGAGATAATTATCAATAAATATTGGGATGATATCTTAGAAATTAAATTAGGATATTCTGCCCAAGTTTAAAAACGACCCCGTCTGCCTACTACCAAAAGATCTCATCAACCCCTACGAGATTAAGTCGATAAGACCCTCGTAGTACACTCAAAACCCTAAATCCCTTAAAGGTGGAATCAAGAGAATCACGATAATTGTATCCCACAGTGTTTCGATAATAAAATATGGGTGTTGCTAAATCCCGCACAAAATTTGCTTAATCCCGTACACTTTCTCTTTTTATTCTGACTTTATCCCTTTCACTTTTCACACACAATTAGAGAGGACAATTCAAAAGTAAAAAAATCCAAAAAAACATGTATGCTTGGCTACCCCACCACCACTCGCTCACAAACAGAATGCGCCGCCACTTACTGCCATAAACCGACCCACCACCCGCCGTCATAAACTGATCCACCTTCAACAACCCAAAATCCAAAATCCAAAAGCTCTAAATTTCAAACTCTAATTGTAAAAATCACTCTTTTTAAGATAAAAAACATTAATTCTCAATTAAAAGACATGTATAATAAATTTGTTTATAGAATAACGAAATTACTTGCCAATGAGCGAATTAAAATCCATAATTTGTTAAGTTATTAGCAATTTGGTTGGTAGTGAAAAGGAGAGAAGAAAGAATTTTTTTAACAAAGGGTAAATTCGGAATAAGGTAACAAATTGTGCGGGATTTAAGTAATATCACGTGCGGAATTTAGCAAATACGTAAAATAAAATCATGGTTTCATATTATTTGTTTCTCTTTATTGTTTATTGCAGTTGATACGGTCGACGAAGCAGTGAACATCAATCCAGAGGCGAGTTTGCTAGCAACCGTTATCGAGTCTTCGGGTTCGAGAATTCATTTCGTTTGCATGGCTTCTCACGTAGAAGGGTGCATTTTGGTCCAATAATTGGAGTCTTGAAGGAGAGTTATTACTTGTTATTTCCCATGTTGTTGCTAAGTTCAATTAGTCTTTAATTATGTTAGTTAATGTCGTCTTTTCGTAGTCGTTGTTTCTCGAAAACAGTCACTCACCTTGGCTATTTATAGACCTTTGGTCAGATTGTATTTTTTTCATTCAGTTTTTAATCAAAAAAATCATCTTCCTGCTTGCTTAGCATTTTCGTTTCTATTCAAACGCGTCTTTGGATATAAACTTCGTTCGTCTCAATAGGTCTTGAGTCGTTCATCATTGATAGGTTATAGGTCTAATCTATCAAATATCGTTTCCGCATTTTCAATTCGTATCATAAGTGGTATCAGAGCTTCGACTCTTGATTTTATATTAATCGAGACGATCCTTTAATCTCGGTTTTCAAAAAAAAAAAAAAATTCACAACAAACAAAATCATGGCAAAATATGACGATGACATGTTGCTCGAAAATCTTCGGAAATTACGAAACCGACCAACTAAAAATCGGTCTAGAACGAAACAAGATGAATTCAAAATCTTTGAGCTCCCAGAGTTCAACGGCGGCACAGACCCCGAACAATATTTGGATTGGGAACGAAAAATTGAACGAATGTTCGATTTTAAAGACCTCAGCGATGAGAAGAGGTGTCGCTATGCCATACTACGCCTTGGGAAAGGGGCTTCGTTATGGTTCGAGGGATTTAAAACCAAGAGAACACGGGCTGGCAAGGACAAGATTGCTTCGTGGGAGTCGTTGAAACGCAAACTTCGAAAACGATATGTACCCACGACTCATAGGATTACTACTTACCGTAAAATTGCCGAATTTGAACAGGGGAAATTGAGCGTGAGTGAATATATTAATGAGTTTGAAAATTTGTCTTTAATGGGAGAATTAGATGAAATAGAGGAGTAGAAAATGTCGCGGTTTTTACGTGGTCTAAATTTCGGTATTTCAAATGTCGTAGAATTGTATCCATATTCCGATTTCGATACACTTTGCGGATTGTGCTTAAAACTTGAGTCGCGGGGAAGAGCCAAATGTGGGGGAGGGTCGAATATGGATTATAATAATCCCAAAACCTGGTCGAAACCCGACACACCCACCATAACAAATACCCCTGCATCCGGTAGCTTTCCAAACAAGAGTCCCAACCCTACTGCTACTTTTAATACCCCTAAATCATCTTCCTTAAACAAAGAAACCAGCCTTGCTAAAGTTAGATGCTTCAAGTGTCAAGGGTTCGGACATTATCAAAGTTCGTGTCCCAATAAACGAGTGGTTACCATGAGAGAAGCAATGGAGTGCCGGGATGAATTGCGCGAGGAAGAGGACGAGACTAGAGGTGGTTTGTTTAACCTTGATGAACCTAACCAAGAGGATGAGCAGGCTGAGATTTATGAAGCTCCAATCTATGATACTTGCCTTGTGATTCGTTCATTACAAATAAATTCCGAACCAGGTCAAACCGAGCAGCGTGCTCAACTATTCCATACGAAGTGCCGAGTAAATGATAAGTGGTGTAGTGTGGTAATAGATGGTGGTAGTTGTACAAACGCTGCTTCAAATGAGATGGTCTCGAAATTAGCCTTACCAACTATAGCTCATCCCAAGCCCTATGCTTTACATTGGTTAAACGATGGTAAGAAGGTGGAAGTCTCAAAACAGGTTCGTGTGTGTTTTACAATGGGTTCCTATGAAGATGAGGTCTTATGCGATGTAGTTCCTATGGATGTTTGTCACGTGCTTTTAGGAAGACCTTGGCAATATGATCGGGACGTGACACACATGGGTCGTAGCAATGAGTATACACTGTTTTCTAAGGAGAAGAAGGTCGTGTTGAAGCCTATGCCTTCTCAAGCCGTCCGAGCTATGTACACTGGTCGTAAAAAGAGTCAAAATATTTCAATGCTAGCAATGAGAAATGATCTTGAGCGAACCTTCAACAGGGAGGAGTTCATTTCTGTTTTCAAGGCACCGTGTAATTCGTTTGGCGACAACTATGAATTTGGGCAGTTTGCACAGCAAGTGACACAATCGGACATGATGCGGTTGACGAAGCAGTAAACATTAATTCAGAGGCGAGTTTGCTAGCAACCGAGTCTTCGGGTTCGAGAATTCATTTCGTTTGCATGGTTTCTCACATAGGGTGCAATATGGTCCAATAGTTGGACTCTTTGAAGGAGAGTTATTATTTGTTATTTCCTATGTTGTTGCTAAGTTCAATTAGTCTTTATTATGTTAGTTAATGTCGACTTTTCGTTTTTCTTGTTTCTCGAAAACGGTAGCTCACTTTGGCTATTTATAGCCCTTTGGTCAGATTGTATTATCATTCAGTTTTTAATCAAAGAAATCATCTTCCTGCTTGCTTAGCATTTTCGTTTATATTCAAACGCGTTTTTGGATATAAACTTCGTTCGTCTCAATAGGTCTTGAGTCGTTCATCATTGATAGGTTATAGGTCTAATCTATCAAATATCGTTTCCGCAATTCAATTCGTATCATAAGTGGTATCAGAGCTTCGTCTCTTGATTTCCTACAATCGAGACGATCCAGGCGTCTGTTTCAGATTCGTTTCCTTCTTTAAAAAAACAAAAAAAAAAAATCACAAGAGAATGGCAGAATATGACGATGATATGTTACTCGAGAATCTTCGGGAGTTGCTACGAAACCGACCAACAGGTAATCGGTCTAGAACGAAACAAGATGAATTCAAAATCTCTGACCTCCCAGAGTTCACAGGCGGCACAGACCCCGAACAATATTTGGATTAGGAACGAAAAATTGAACGAATGTTCGATTTTAAAGACCTTAGCGATGAGAAGAGGTGTAGTTATGCCATAATACGCCTTGGGAAAGGGGCTTCGTTATGGTTCGAGGGACTTAAAACCAAGAGAACACGGGCTGGCAAGGACAAGATTGCTTCGTGGGAGTCGTTGAAACGCAAACTTCGAAAAAGGTATGTACCTACGACCCATCGAATTACTACTTATCGTAAAATCGCCGAACTTAGCCAAGGTAAGTTGAGCGTAGGAGATTACATAGAGGAGTTTGAAAATCTATCTTTGATGGGAGAATTAGAGGAGATTGAGGAGCAAAAGATGTCGAGGTTTTTGCGAGGTTTAAACCCTAATATTTCCAATAATGTTGAATTATACCCATACTCGGACTTCGATACACTGTGCGGACTTTGTTTGAAATTAGAAGCCCAAGGGAAAACGAAATACGGTGGAGGTTCGGGTACCGAGTTTAAGCCCAGAAATTGGACTAAACCTGAATCATCTTCTAAGGCTTCAATGAATGAGAAAATCCCATCCTTGACCCCAAAATCTAACAGTGCTTCGTCTACACCCAATGAAACTCGCCTTTCGAAAGTCAGATGTTTTATATGTCAGGGATTCGGTCATTAGCAAAACTCGTGCCCCAACAAAAGAATAGTCACCTTGTGAGAAGCCCTAGAGTGTCGTGAGGAACTAGAGGAGGAGGAACGATTAGGGGATATCTTCGTTTTTAATAAAGAGGACGAAGAAGAGGTAGTCGAGGGTTATGATGCTCCTATTTTTGACACAACTTTAATTTGGTCCTGCGAACACTACAAACTAACTCCATTCCAGCCGATTCAGAACAGCGAGACCTATTATTTCACACAAAATGCAGAGTTGGGGATAGGTGGTGTAGTTTGATAATCGATGGCGGCAGTTGCACCAATGTTGCCTCTAGCGAGATGGTTGATAAACTAGGACTATCCACCTCGGCACATCCTAAGCCATACTCCTTACATTGGCTCGATGACGGTAATAAAATCAAAGTAACGAAACAGGTGCGTGTGGGGTTATCAATGGGATCTTATTCCGACGAGATTTTGTGTGACGTGATTCCAATGGATGCCTGCCATGTTTTACTTGGTCGTCCTTGGCAATTCGATAAGGATGTAATACATCGGGGAAGGAGCAATGAGTATGAATTGAAGGATAAGGGTAAAAAAATAGTACTAAAACCAATGACATATCAAGCCATCCGTTCCATGAATACAAAGAAGGGAAAAACAGTGGTTTTATCAATGGTAATGAACGAACGCGAAATTGAGTGCGTTATTGACCAAGGGAAAATGGTTTATTTTCTTATAGCCAGGGAGGAAGATAAATTACACAGCAAGATAACATCCGAAAATAGCGAGTTGAATAGCCTACTGCTCGAATTCCAAGATGTTTTTCCTGACGAATTACCCCCTGGTTTTCCTCCAATACGGGGTATCGAACACCAAATTGACCTCATCCCGGGGGCTTCTTTACCCAATAAAGCTGCTTATAGGTGCAATCCGGAAGAAGCTAAGGAACTTCAAAAACAAATTAATGAGTTAATCGAGCGTGGTTACGTACGGGAAAGTATGAGTCCCTGTGCAGTCCCGGTTTTGCTCATACCGAAAAAGGATGGTTCATGGCGGATGTGTATCGATTCAAGGGCAGTCAACAATATCACGGTTAAGTACCGTTTTCCCATTCCTCGACTTGACGATCTCCTGGATGAATTACATGGCTTCCGAGTGTTTTCAAAAATCGATTTACGAAGAGGCTACCACCAAATTCGTATGCGAGAGGGAGACGAATGGAAAACCGCTTTCAAAACAAAATATGGATTGTATGAATGGACCGTCATGCCTTTTGGGTCACCAACGCCCCGAGTACCTTTATGCGTCTGATGAACGAAATTTTGAAGGCCTTTTTGGGTAAGTTTGTGGTTGTCTACCTCGACGACATTCTCGTGTATATTCGAAACATGGAGGAGCACGTCGAGCACCTTCGATTGGTGTGTGAAACACTTAGAAGGCAGAAACTTTACGGGAAACGAGATAAGTGTTCGTTTTTGGAAAATAAGGTTTTGTTCTTGGGTTACGTGATTTCAGAAAATGGAGTCGAAGTGGATCAGTCCAAGGTTTCAGCCATTCAGTCATGGCCGCCACCCAAATCCGTCACTGAGGTACGATCTTTTTTGGGACTCGCTTCTTTTTACCGTCGTTTCATACGTGACTTTAGTACTATTGCAAGTCCGATAACAGAATGCCTTAAGAAAGGAGCCTTCGATTGGGGGAAAGCGGCCGAAAACACCTTCGAAGTGTTAAAAGATAAATTGTGCAAGACTCCAGTTTTAGCCCTGCCCGATTTCTCACAACCTTTTGAGGTCGAATGTGATGCTAGTGGAGCCGGTATTGGCGCGGTTCTACTGCAGGGGAAAAGGCCAGTGGCATTTTTTTCGGAGAAATTATGCGGTGCCCGGTTGAATTATTGCACTTATGACAAGGAATTTTACGCCATTGTAAGGGCACTCATGTTTTGGAGTCATTATTTGCGGCCCAATCATTTTATATTACATTCCGATCATGAGTCGCTGAAATACTTTAACGGACAGCAAAACTTAAGTCCACGGCACGCGAAATGGGTCGAGTTCTTACAGTCATTTCACTTCTCTTCAAAATACAAAAATGGAAAATCAAATGGTGTAGCTGATGCCTTGTCACGTCGGCATTCTCTTATGTCCATGCTTGATATCCGTCTTCTCGGATTCGAAACCTTAAAAAACTACTATGAGGAGGACGTGGATTTTTGGGAATTTATTTGCTGAATGTCAAAGGGGGACTAATAAGGGTGAATTCTTAGTGCAAAATGGGTTCTTATTCAAGGGTAATCGACTTTGTGTTCCTAAGCACTCCATTCGGGAACTCCTGATCCGTGAGGCACATGGCGGCGGACTAGCGGGTCATTTCGGGGCTGCAAAAACCTATGAGATTTTGAAAGAACACTTTACTTGGCCGCGTATGCAAGCTGATGTGCAGAATTTGATCAATAAATGTGTGACTTGTCATATGGCGAAAAGCTCGTTTAAGTCCGGATTGTATACTTCTCTGCCGGTTTCTTAAAGGCCGTGGGACGACGTTTCGATGGATTTTATCGTAGCTTTACCTCGTACTCAAAGGGGCAAGGATGCGATAATGGTGGTTGTGGACCGTTTTTCGAAGATGGCCCATTTTATAGCATGTCATAAAACCGATGATGCAAGTAACGTAGCCGACTTATATTACCGAGAGGTGGTGCGCTTACATGGAGATCCTAAGACAATCGTATCCGATCGTGACTCCAAGTTTTTAAGCTACTTTTGGAACACATTATGGAGAAAGGTGGGTACTAAGCTTCTTTTTAGTACGTCTCATCACCCTCAAACTGATGGACAAACGGAGGTTACAAATAGAATTTTGGGAACTTTGTTGCGTGGACTAGTGGGGAAGACTCAAAAGGATTGGGATTTAAAACTTGCTCATGCGGAATTTGCGTATAATCGGTCCCCGACCTACGCTACTCATCATTCGCCTTTCGAAGTAGTCTATGGATTGAATCCTTATCTACCCTTGGATTTGATTCCGTTACCACGGGATGAATTGGTCCACAAGGACGCTGAAGCAAAACTGAAATCCATGCTGAAATTGCACGAGCAAGTCCGCGAACGCATTAAAACAGTCAATGCCATTTATCAGCAAAAGGTCAATAAGCATCGAAGGGCTCATGTGTTCAACCAAGGAGATTTGGCGTGGGTTAATTTGAGGAAGGAACGGTTTCCGAGTAAGCGAAAAAACAAACTCATGCCTTGGGCCGAGGGACCATATCGGGTGATTGAACGGATTAACGACAACGCTTACAAAATTGAGTTGCCCGAGGAGTACGGTATCCACGCTACTTTTAATGTGGGCGATTTATCCCATATCTCGATGATAACGGTCTTACTGAATTGAGGTCAATTCCTTTTAAAGGAGGAGGAGATGATGCGGTTGACGAAGCAGTAAACATTAATTCAGAGGCGAGTTTGCTAGCAACCGAGTCTTCGGGTTCGAGAATTCATTTCGTTTGCATGGTTTCTCACGTAGGGTGCAATATGGTCCAATAGTTGGACTCTTTGATGGAGAGTTATTACTTGTTATTTCCTATGTTGTTGCTAAGTTCAATTAGTCTTTATTATGTTAGTTAATGTCGACTTTTCGTTTTTCTTGTTTCTCGAAAACAGTAGCTCACTTTGGCTATTTATAGCCCTTTGGTCAGATTGTATTATCATTCAGTTTTTAATCAAAGAAATCATCTTCCTGCTTGCTTAGCATTTTCGTTTCTATTCAAACGCGTTTTTGGATATAAACTTCGTTCGTCTCAATAGGTCTTGAGTCGTTCATCATTGATAGGTTATAGGTCTAATCTATCAAATATCGTTTTCGCAATTCAATTCGTATCAGGACACCCTAAATATCTTTGCCTTCGATCCAGGTGAAGCGAGAATACAGAATTGAGGACAATTCCCTTTCAAGAGGGAGGAGATGATACGGTTGACGAAGCAGTGAACATCAATCCAGAGGCGAGTTTGCTAGCAACCGTTACCGAGTCTTCGGGTTCGAGAATTCATTTCGTTTACATGGCTTCTCACGTAGAAGGGTGCATTTTGGTCCAATAGTTGGAGTCTTGAAGGAGAGTTATTACTTGTTATTTCCCATGTTGTTGCTAAGTTCAATTAATCTTTAATTATGTTAGTTAATGTCGTCTTTTCGTAGTCGTTGTTTCTCGAAAACAGTCACTCACCTTGGCTATTTATAGACCTTTTGTCAGATTGTATATTTTTTCATTCAGTTTTTAATCAAAGAAATCATCTTCCTGCTTGCTTAGCATTTTCGTTTCTATTCAAACGCGTCTTTGGATATAAACTTCGTTCGTCTCAATAGGTCTTGAGTCGTTCATCATTGATAGGTTATAGGTCTAATCTATCAAATATCGTTTCCGCATTTTCAATTCGTATCAGCAGTCTACAGGTACGATATAAATTTTATGGTTTACAAATTGGCACATTTGGTGAGACAATTTTCGCTCCTGAACTCCATTCGCCAAGGATCAAGTTTGTAGCAAATTTCGAGACAAAGTTACAGCTGACATCAAATCTCTACAACTAGTCTTGAAGGGGCATTTGTATTTTGTAAAAGTCTAGACACCATCCAATTTGTAAACCATAAAATTTATAGATAATCTCGTAGAGAGTTGATGAGATCTTTTGTGTGACTTATTTCATCCTCCCTATAATTTGGTAGTAGGCAGACGGGGTCGTTTTTTAGACTTGATCAATGCTCTTCTTCTAATCCGAGAAGTCTAGGACCATGGTTTGGAGGGTAATTTAGAATATTCTAAAATATCTCAATTTCCTATGATATTATCACAATATTCGTTTATCTCTAAATAATTAAGATACAATAAAATAAATAAATACCAAAATATAAAAGTATGGTGGCTACACTACCCGTGTATCATATAGCCAGTAATAGCCTCACTTAAACAAAAGCGGAATGAAACCGTAGAAAAATTGACAATGGACCATGTCGTGCCGGTTATGCCAAACCTGAACCACCTGGTTTTTTTCACCATGTCGTATTGTGTTATGCCATGTTGATGCTGAATTTGTGTCGTTCACAAGCTAAAGACGAATCTTGCCTCTCTCACACAATGTAAGTGACACGATCCATAAAATAATCTATTTTCTTCCCCTTGTTTTTTCACTTATCTTATTGTGGAAGTATTAATATTTTTGTAACGGTGAACACGGGTAGTATTCGTCACAAGCACGACCGCTTATAACACGTGTAGTATTCGTCACAAGCACGAGTCTTTGATCATTTAATAGTTAGACGGATATCTCCGTCTCAATGTCCGTCTACTAGCCGTGTAAACTCCCCTCCCCGGCTGCGTCATTTCCACTCTGAACAAAAACAGTCCTTTTTCTGCCCCCTCCCTCTCTCACCTCCCTCTTCCTCCTTTCAGCATTCGGCTTCATCAACCCAACAACAATGGTACTACTGCGACAAATGAATTGGCTTAATTTCATTCGTAGAACAAACCCCCTATCTCAAATTTACACTTACAATTTGGGTAAAATAAGATTGTATGATTCAAAAAACATGACTAAACATGATTGGTATAAATTAAGGCCAATGATCAAGAAGAGAATTGAGCAGAGGTCTAGTTTTTACCCAATTAAATCCATGATCCCTGTTGCTCGACAAGTTCTGAAAGCTCGTTCTCAGCTTATTACTCATGTTTCTACCCTCCTTAAAGCCATACCTGTCTTCTCCTGCAAGTAAGCGACCATCTTTGACAATTTGATTTTTTATTTCTTTGATGGGTTTTATGTTTTGAGTTAGGTATTTGACATTTTGATGTGGGTTTGTTTCTGATATTAGTTTGATTTCGATTCGATTACCGGATTTTAGGGTTTCTGAGTTGGGTATTTGAGATTTTGGTGTGGTTTGTTTCTGATGTGTTGCCGGTTTTTTGCTTTTTTGTGTGGTGGTATTGGAGATTTTGATGTGTTTTGGCTTCTAATATATGATTATGTTGTGTTTATATTGAATTTTGTGTTTGTGATGGTGTGAATTGTGTATGGTTTGCTTGATGCTGATATTGCAAATATGAATTTAGTAGTAGGGGAAAGGCCAATGAGTTAATGAGGAAGACATGGTGTGAGTGTTAAGGCAATCTAGAACGGCTTTTGATCATGTTTGGGGAACATATTAAACACTAAAACTTGGGAGGGAAAATCATATTGAGCTCTGTCAATTGGCTAACTGTGTCAAGATCCAATTTTGTGTCCAACGAAATGTGGTAGTCTGGATAAAATTTGAAACCAGGCTGGAAACGTATCTATTGCACACTGCCTTGTATGAAGATGTGATTGAGTGATTGAAGAATTCTACCGCTGTGTACGTGTGGTAAAATGTGGCTCAAATCACGCAATAGACAACTGAGTGTGTCCTTTAGCGGTTCTGTCTGACTTTGTCCAGCTAGTTGGGCGGAGGAGGCACATCATGAAGTGGAATGTGTGATCAAGGACGTCCGTTAACTTTCCTCTTGTTTCCATTGTTTCTCAGACTCTCAGTTAGTTTTGTTCCCCCTGCTCTTGATAAAAGAGCTCATGTTTTAGCTAAACAGGCGCATGGAATGTAGTATGATGTATTTGTATGTCTGGCAAAAATAAAAAATTCGCACAATAGATAACTGGGTGACAGAAGAGGTGGAAAATTCTCTACTCTGATTATCTGGGACAAAAGGCAACCCAAGGTAGTAGTCCCTTCGTTCCACCTGAATACAAAAATACTCCACTCTAGTTTGAATTTATGCGCTTCATGCTATATGTGGTATGTCTTCAGGAACTGTGCCTTTGATTGTTTTTTTCCTCCTTTATCCATATATCTCAAAGTCTTCTGATCGGATATCCAGTTGCTAATGTTGGCTTTTCTTTAAGACACAAATCACCATCACCATACATATGCTAGGGGTATATTGCTCCTTTCCATCCAATCTAAGACCACTTACACTCTTTTCTAAGCTCATGGAGATGTTTGGATATTCACGCCCGAGCTTAAATATGGGATTTGTGGTGTTTGAAAAAGAAAAAACTTATCCCCTTTTCAGAGTTAAATAAAAATTATTTTGTCAAACAACTTAATGTTTACGAGTATTATCATTCAAAGCAGATAATCTGAGTCAATCAACTAACACCGTGAATAGTTAAATACCCGTATTCAGCTGGTTGGCCATTTGCAGGTAATCATCTTGGTTTCTTCAGCTCATTGCTTCCTAATTTTCGATCATAAATACTACCCTTTTATACAGCGAACTTCTACCCTGCATGTGATTTAGTACAGATATTAGAGAATCACATCCTTGTTCTCAACACCATCACTGAACTCGAAACTGCTTCAGTCTTTCATTCATAAAGTACTCTGTTAAAGATCCTAGGGTAAAACATTAAAAGTTTAGTCGTGTAGGAATAGCAATAAATATGGTCACCACGGCCTGGTCTTGGTTGTTTGTCTGTTAATGTTGGACATATTGCCTCACAATGTGGTTGCATATCAATTTTGTTAACTCGATTGTGATTTAGTGTCACAACTGATAATTAATACCATGGTCCGAATTGTTAAAGATTAAAAATTGGCTTACTTGCACTTTCCCACTATTTTTTAGATCAATTTTGCCACTTGTACCTTTAAAACCAAATTTTATTGTCATATTTGTGTCATTGTTAAGAGTGAAAGGTATTTGTGAATCGGATGGTGTATTTTTAATGTGAGTCCAGTTTTTATGATGGATTCTTACGACTGTGAAAAATTAAAATGGAAACTCCTTTTGAGAGTGAGTGAGGGCAGTTACGTTAGTGCTGTTTGAATATGTTTTGCACAGGTTTTGTGGAAACAATTGTACAAAAATAAAAAATGACCCTTGTAAATTTTTACATACTCTATTTACTGCGAGTGACAATCCATCCAATGAACCTTTTTCTATGATTGGTGATCACCCCATTATCATTGACAATAATCCATACTTATTAGTTAGTATCCTTCTTTATATTGCTTCAGTAGGTCTCCCGAGAGACCGCCTCTCAGTAAGCTTATTGAGAGACTATTGTACAAATTTAAGAAAAAGTGGTACTAAAAGTAATAAAATTGGTACAAATCATGATTAAAGATAAAATAAGTACATTTATTACGTAAATAGGTACGAAACTATTATGGTACGATCAATGACAAAAGGGTCACGAAATACAAATAAAATGGTACAAAAGAATTGTCTCTCAATAATTTATTGTAAGACCGTCTCTCTCAAGTTTTAGTGATATTGCTAATGATTAGTGATCAATTAACTACTGTATGTGACCCTGTAAGCTTTAATAGTAAGCTATATTCAAACCATCTCACAAAAGTACTGGTGTTCTGTACCCTTACGGGGCACTCTTTGATGGTGTGCAACTGTTTTCAGATTTTGTCCAGAAGTATATGTTGGAGAGACGGGTCATCTTATTAAGAGCTGTGGTGGTTATAAAAGGCTCGGTAAGAATAATCTTCACCGATGGACCAGAGCAAGTCTAGAAGATATTCTTGTTCCCGTAGAAACTTTCCATCTCAAAAGCAGGGACCAAGATATTATCAAACACCACCAAAGATTTGACTTCGAGCGTGTTCCTGCTGTTATTGAACTATGTCATCAGGCAGGAGCCCCGTTGGAAGATTCAAATTTTCAATCCACGAACGATATGTCAGATTCTGTAGTTGACTCTTTGTCAACAGATGACTTGATTGTCGTTGGAACCAGAGCATTAGGGGCATGGGAAACACTTAGAGAAGGTGTTAAAAGGCTAATGTTAGTCTATTCAGTAAAGGTTTGCAAACATTGCTCTGAAGTTCATGTCGGGCCTTCGGGCCATAAAGCCCGCCTTTGTGGAATGTTTAAGTTTCAGAGCTGGCAGGGGACCCACTTTTGGGAAAAGGCGAGTGTAGATGATGTGGTGCCACCTACTACAGTGTGGTTTCGGCGGCCTCAGGATCCTCCTGTGCTTGTGAATGAAGGCTGCAATTACTATGGACATGCACCTGCTGTGGTGGATCTCTGCTGTAAAGCCGGTGCTTTTCCGCCTGTGAAGTATCACTGTATGATGAAATTTCAGGGTTTAACAGGGCCATCGTCCAACGAGGTTTCAAGCTAATCGCACATTTGCACATCCCTGGGATTATCTGGAAGATCTTTCGAGGTAATGTGACAGTTCATCGGCTTTTTTTGTTTGATTACCCTGGAGACACATGGCAATTTTGATGGTGATAGATATCTAACCGAGTAACAATCACATAATGACTTTACCTACCGGCTAAGCTAGCTGATATCCGTACTCCAACCTTTTTGGGTCGTGATGGAGCCAGTTCCTTAACTTGACATGGGAAATTGTTTCATCGCGACAGTCGATGTTTGCTCTGTATCGTTGGCAGATAAAACAGTTGAGGACTTTTTCCATGTTCATACTTACGTGGAGATGTGGAGCAAGATTGTGTACAAGCAGCTGGTGAGTTGAAAGAGTAAAAACAAGGTCGAGTTTGCTGAAAATGCTGCACAAGTCTTGTAAGGAGAAGTCTCTGGCTAAAGCTGTCTACCTGTATGGGATGAGAAAAAAACTACATTCACTGGTTGAAAGGGATGAGAAAAAACTGCAATCGCTGGTTGAAAACATCACATTTTTTTCCGAAGATAAAACACAAGTAATCTTGAGTGGCTCCATCTTCTTGAAATGATGTCAAGTTAGCATATATCTCCAATTGGGGTCATTTACCACTTCCCTGTATCTCCAATTATTCGGAGTTTTGAATTCATCATTTTCATATTGATTCAAAAACTATGTACACACATTTGTAAATCGAGTTGTATAAGAATGCTCTTACTCACGAGTCACAGCTAGTTTGGCTTCCTCTTCTGAGTTAACTTCCCTATAGAATTATAGATATGCAATATTTTGAGGTTCAATTAGGGTGTTCCATCATCATTTACAAGTAGCTAACATCCTTAGCCGAAGCATTCTCGATTTCCAGAATTTCAGGAGTAACAAGAAATATCAAAGCTGAAAAATAACTATCATTAAGATGACCCAAAACAATATAATGATACCTAATTCTGTCGACAATTTGTTTTCACATTTAACCAAATATAAACCATGCAAAAATCATTTTCATTTCAATTTATAGCTCAAGTCTTGTAATTTTGACAAATTAAGTCAACTAACTATGATAAATTAGTTAAACAAATTAAGTTGTTGAAGAGGTATTAGCGAGCTATTAAAGACATTTTGTGGACGAACATAATCTCTAATATCCTACATTTCAATAAAAAAATTAGGTTTATTTTCGGCGTGAAAACTAAAATTTGCTAGATAAATGCCTTCGATAAGTTTCCTTTGTGACGGGTATATCCGTCACAAGTTTGCGACGGGTCAAATACTACTCATGTAAATAGATAAGACAAAATAGATTGTTATTCTCTATGCACTCTCCTTTTGTTTTATCTACACCACATGAGTAGTATTTGACCCGTCGTAAACTTGCGACGGATATGACTGTCACAAATAAGAATTTCCGGAATACCTATGGAAATAATACAAAAAAATGAAACAAATTAAAAGTTGATTTTTACCTACTTAGCTTATATTTAGGGACGTGTTTTTTCACATATGGATTTTACTCTTTCACATACGATTTTTACCACATTGTCCTTGTCATTTTTTTTATCATTCACTCAATTTTACCTCTCCTACTTCATTGCCTTAAACACAACTGATTTGTTACCGGATACTCCGTTCACCCTCCTCCGCCACTAACTTCGTCCACCGCTTCTCCGTCACCAACTCCGTTATACTTATATAAAAATTTAAAAACAGAAAAACAAAAACTACAAAAACAAAAAGTAAAACAAAAACTAAGAGAGAAAAAACTATAATTAAAACATAAAGAATGAAGGGAAAAAGGAGAAACAAAATTCTCAAAACAAATTGATTTTTTTTAAGAAAACAACAGCAGGCATACGCAGGTATGCAACAACCCATCAACAATACACGGCACAGGTATGCAACAACCATCAACAATACACGGCAATACCGCCGTCAACAAGCCGGAAACATAATAAACAATTATGCTAAACTCCGAAGGATGCTGACGGTCCAAAGACGGCACCACCAAAGTTAACCGCTATGTATATAATTTCAATAAAATGTAAAATTAATAATTTCAATAAAATGTATTAATAATCGTTAATAAAGAATATTACTTCAATAATATGAGAATTTGTAATCTAATGGGTAAGTTTCTAAAGTAATTGATTCAATGTTAGGGCAAATATACATAGCAGGGGCGGAGCCAGACCCATGCTATATGGGCTATAGCCCAATATGATTTGAAAAAAAAAAAAAAAAAAAACCGACATTCCAGTGCTATTTACTAAGCCATCTCTATGTTATAATACTGAAATTCTGAAAAGGACTTAGAACCCTAATCTTCAATTCAATAACTCAATTTATCAAACACCGTCTCTAATCTCTATAACTCTACCGGCTGCCACCACCCGTCAGTCCGTCACGACACGTCGACAACCCTGTTCGAGCCTTTTCCGACTTCATTCGCAACCGTTGTTCCTCGGTAATTCCTAGTCTGCTTATTGTTTTCTTGATTATTTTTGTGTATAGTTCTTTTTGAAGGGAAATAAGCAATTTATGGTAACATTGCTAACAATTAGTATTACAAATTATGCCCAAATCCTTTGATGAATGCTCAAATTTTCGTCTTTGTCAAGGATGAGCCGAAAATTATATTAGAATTGATAATTTCGTGAATCAGTGATGGCGTTTTGGAGATTTGGAGTAGTAACCAGTATTGTATATTTGTGTAAATGTGTAATGGTGTGTCGAGACGAGACTCGCGAGAGTATTGAATAATGAATAGTTTCTGGTTTTCTTCTAAGTTTTGAGCATCTCACTCAGTCACTCTTAGGAAATAGACAAATAGTGAAAGAGGGTGGTAGATGTTTAGGGGAAATCTATTTGGGTTTGTTGTAATTTGTTTGGGCTCACATCAAATTATGCCTTTAAGGCTTTACCCTTTAAGTACCTTAAGTATTAGTGTATAGGAGTTTATGCCAGATTAGAATGAATGGGATTGTGTTCGGGGCATATGTAGTATATGGACCTTATCAACCTTATTTAAATGATTATCCGAGTACTTGGGATGGACTTGAATCAAGTACTTGGGACGGACTTTAAGGGAGAGAGTTTTGTCATAGGTGGTTTAAGGACTTTCGCAGATAATATTATGAACGAAGATGTAATTACTGATTTTGAATTAGAATTAGCTGCACCTCGTAGGGCGGAGTTTAGCTAGTTAGGCTACTTATCTAGCAAGTTTTTGATTTTATGCCGTGGTGTATTAATTTTTGGATGTTAAGAAGGATGTAAAAGATGATTTTATATCGTCGTCGGAATTTAATAATTTAGCCCTCTATACTATTTAATCCTGGCTCCGCCCCTGATACATACATAAGAATTCTTTTGGTTATGTTTAGAAAATAGGGTTTATGTTTCTGGGAAAAGGGTAACATATGGAAATTTTATGAAAAAATGTATGTGAAAGAGTAAAGTCCGTATGTGAAAAAGTAATTCCGTATATTTATGGTGTAAAAAATGATTATCGCATGCAAATACTTATGAAGTGTCAGTCTGTCAGTCTCGCTTGAAGATCTTAAGATCGATTTATTAAATTTGAGAGTATTAGCTTGCAAAAACAGGTAATGCTTTTACGTTTAACCTACCTCAACCTCAAACCCAACCTCTGGTTCAATTCCTTTTGAAACTTTCACTTGACGTTGTCCCTGAGTAAGGTGTGTTCTTCCCTCTCAATTTTTCTTGCTATTCATCAAACCCCACAAACTATTTTACTAATTCAATTGGATTCTTGTGTTTTTGATGACAATCGTATATTGATTTGCTATCTCTGCTCTGTACTTACTTCTTCATTTGTTTATCGATTGTGATTAAAAAAATGTAAACAAATGATTGATATTATATACCCATCACATCTATTGTTTTAACACTTTTGAATCCCCTTTATACTTTGATTAACTGCTTTTTTGTTCATATATTTGGCGTTTTGGATGTTCTTGGGAAATTAACAGCTAACTTTGCATACTATAAAGTCTATAAACCCTAATTGTAATTTTGTCTGTAAATTGTGTAAAGTTGTCATCTTTGATTGAAGATTTCTGTGAGTATTATGTTTTGTAGATTCATCTTTTTTGCTGCATTTTTGGGAATTTAATTGAATAGCTATTCGTGACCAATGCGAGTTGTGCCAGAGACCCACCTCCTATTCACACTGATGAAGACTCTTTCTTTGCGAAATATCTATTCCAAGCCAAGTCAAAAGGGTGTCCTCAATGCTGGGCAGCCGAGGTTTACAGGTGTACATGAGAATGAAAGCACAGGTGTTATTATTTGTGGGATATTTTAATCAAATTAAACAAATGATTGCGACGAAGGGAGTAACTATATTCTATGCTGGTAGTCTTTGAACTCTTAGAATCAGAATTCTAGATGTGATTTGACTGGAAAGCTTAAAATTGTCATCTTTGATTGAGTAATTTTAAGAGCATTTTTTCTGTAGCTTCGTTTTGTACGGGAATGCCGGGTATTGAGCTTTTATAAATTTGTTATTGTAATTCTGAGTGTATGCAGGTTGGGTTGAATACAGACAGAGCAGTGTATACGTTGGTAAATGGGAAAAGATGATAGTATGAACTCAAAGAGAGTCGTTTTTGTGACAGTTGGGACGACTCTCTTTGATGCTCTTGTGAAAGCAGTGGACACTGAAGAAGTCAAACGAGAGTTGTATGCAAAAGGGTATACCCACCTTCTCATTCAGATTGGTCGTGGATCGTACAAACCTACCAAGGTATATTCCTAAGTGTTGCTTGTGTTTATGACTAGCATGATATTAATGTAGGATCAAAAGGATGTTTCCATTTTAGATACAAACTGTTCGAGGTATTTATACAACTTTTCAGTAGATGTTATTAAGAAAAGAGTAATAAATATACTTGAACTAAGTCCACTTAGTTCGGAAAAGACTTTGGTTGGCAGCGCAGAGAAAGCCATTGAAACTTGAAAGTACTTCCTTTATCCCACAAAATATGAAATTTCACATGTATAATGAGTGTGATTTCACATATATTGTGCTGAGTTTCCTCTGGGAATAGGTAAATGCTTTATATGATTGAAAATAGGACAGTAGTATCTACTAAGGAGTTGCGGACAGTGAATCGGACAGGTCAATATGAAAACTACGACAATGTGGGCTCGGATATAGCAAGTATAATTTATTGTAATTAGATTTAGTGATTGGGAATTGTGTCAATAGGAGTTGTCCACTACCAAAAATATGATGCAGCTCAGTGATAAACAGGTTCATGCTTCTTATTATAGAATTAAATTCGGGCTTTGTCTATTTCTCTCCTTGGTCAGTTGAGAAGTCAGAGTAGCCACATATGGCATATAATTTTGTCAATGCTTAAGATCATTGTAGCAATGCCAATGTTCTGCAAGTTAACTGATAGCCATTTAATAGCTCTGTTGTTTGTACATTTTGTTTGCCGTAGTTTTCACTTATTTCATTTTGATGTAGTCTGCTGGTGATGATGGATCCTTAGCCGTCGACTATTTCACCTTTTCGTCAAGCATTGCCGAGAGTCTAAAATCAGCTTCTCTTGTCATAAGTCATGCAGGTAAGACATTGAACGAAAGTAGTCTTCATATGCCCTTGTTTCCCTGAAATCTGGAGATTTTCTCAAATATGTAGATAAGGCAAGTTCCTGCCAACTGATTACATATTACAGACTGTCATAGGGCCTATAGGCTAAGAATTTATCCATCTGTTCTAGTTTCTGTAATGGCTTCTGCTCCCCTATCCACTAGATGGGAGTTTTGTCGGGGGTTTTCAATGTAAAATGACGCCTGAGACTTTGATACTGACGAGTTTCAAACTCGTTGTTAGACTTCTCCAAGTGCTCATAGATTGTTCTCCATTATGCGAAATAATCCTTCTATGAACTAAAGTGTGTTATATACCAAGCTCATATGACCCTTCGGGCTGCTTTACAGGTTCGGGCAGCATATTTGAGACACTAAGGCAAAGTAAACCATTAATTGTTGTGGTGAATGAAGATTTGATGGACAATCATCAAGCTGAACTGGCAGAAGAACTAGCAGAAAGAAGGCATTTATTCTGTGCACACCCTCACACACTCTATAAGACTATTTCGAGTATGAAGCTCAATTCTCTGATTCCATATCCTCCAGGAGATGCAAAACCAGTTGCCAAGCTTATCAACAGATTTCTGGGCTTCCCAGAGGATTAACAATTTCTTCAATCCCATGCTTGAGAACCTAGAACTTATCTAAGTGGAATCAACAGAGATGTTCCTGCTACTTAGGAAGCAGTTTCGACATCGTTCGTGAGTCAAAGTGATGTACTATGATGAGGTAGCTTGGTTTTGCACCCATGCTTTTGTATATCGAACCATCCAGCCATTTTTTAGGGGTAATGTAGATGTACTTATCGCAATATATAAGCACGGTAAGCAGATTTAAACCTTTATGTAACAACTGATATCCAACTCCAATGGTTTCATGTAGAGATACAAGGTAACGCTGAAGGTGAAGAGTTTATTTTAACATCGCTCCTGAGAAGTCGTCACCAGTTTAACAGGTAAAGTCGTTTACTGCAGGATCATATATTCTGATCAGCGAGATTTGGATACCATTAATGTCGTTTTTTATGTATTATACTCCAAATTGTTGCAAACTACCAGCAATGAAGAGCACGACTAGTTTTGATTGGGACTTCCAATTTTCAATTTTTGGCAGGAACATAAGTTAATAGATGACTGAGAATCTGAGATTACATAGGTGTACATATCAGACTATCATGCTTATTGCAGTAGAATAATACTCCGTACTTAATCTGTCGAATCTTATACAACGAGACCTACAGACGTTTGCACTTGTATTTTATACGGTAAGATTACAAGAACGCGTGGTAGTGGGTCTTGAACCCGTTCTCTAGATAATACGAATACCTTCTCCCTGAATAACCTTTTGCAATTATATATCGGAAATGTCTTTATTATGTCGGAATAATATATAGATAAATGAAACAGTTAGAAAGATGGTCCTAAATGGGTTCATTATGATTACCTTCAATCTTTTTCTTGGGACATGTCAACCTTTATGCACTGTAGCTCCACCTAACAAAGATTATGGAATGGCACTAAATAGTAAGCACATCATCGCATAAACAGTGAAAAAAACATGGGAGAAACCATTTATAATGTTAACACAAATATATTCTTTTAAATTTAGTTTTACTTCAATTTAATTCAATTTAATGTATACTTTTATTTCAGTAAATTTGTTTAATGCATTCATTATTAATTACCCCCTTTACTCATTTTTTTATCACCCCATTTCGCCCATTATATGTGAAGAGTATTAGGGGGCGTTTGGTTAGAGAAAGGGAAAGGGAAAGGGAAATGAAATAAGAAAGGGTAAGAGGGGGAAAGGAAATGGAGTACCTAAAACTTAATAGGTTCTTTGGTTACTCTAAGAAAGATAACTAATTGTCGACTCACACTCACTCCTACCACTAACACGCACCACCACAAATAACCACTTCTCCACTGGCGGACAGTGATGGTGGTGGAGGAGGCATGGTGGAGGTGGTGGAGGTGTCATGGCGGTGGTGGCGGTGGTGGGGTGTTATGGCGGTGGCGGTGGTGGTGATGGTGGTGGGGGTGTTATGGCGGTGGTAGCGATGGTGGTGGTAGAGATATGGCGGTGACGGTGGCGGTGGTGGCGGTGGTGATGGTGGTGGAGTGTCATGGTAGTGATGGTGGTGGGGGTGTCACGACGGTGGTGGTGGTGGTGGTAGGGTGTTATGGCGGTGGTGCGGGTGGGGTGGGGGTGGCGGCGGCGGTGGCATCATAGTGGTGGTTTGGTGGTGGCTATTGTGGTGGTAGTTGTAAGTGTGGTGGTAGGTGAAGAAAGTGGTTGAAGGGTAACAAGGGTAATAAAATCTCAAACCATTGGGGGTGGGGGTAAGGAATTAGAAGGATTGAGGGGTAAAAGAATGAGTTCAATTCCCTTTAATTGTATCAAACAAACACCAACAAAGGGAATGGATAACTTTGTTTCGCTTTTCCGTTTTTATAGACCCCCAACCAAACGTCCCCTTATATTGAAATGAGGTGATAGAAAATAAATGAAGGAAGTACTTTAGTTAATTCAATTTAGAAAGTTTCAATCTTAAAGAAACATAGCCTAAACACTTCTATTTTGCCAAACATGGCTGTAAGACCATCCCCAAGCAAGGTCAATTGCTAGGTCAATTGCTTGCTTGGGTCAAGTTAATTACAATTAAGTGTAAATTAGTATTGACCCAATGGTGTTGAGGGTCAATTTGTGACCCAAGGTGGAGTAAATTGACTCCCCAATTGACCCCTTATGTGGCACACTCTCATTAGTTACAAATTAGAATAAGAAAAAAAAGAAAAAAAAAACTATATTATTGACTCGATTAAATCGACTTTCTGCTTGGGAGGGTAAAAGAGGGTCAATGCCAATAAGGTGAGATTAAGGGGTAATACGTTATTGACTCGATTAAATCGACATTTTGCTTGAGGATGGTCTAAAGTCTATTACTTCTCTGGTCCAAAATGATTTGACTTTTTGTAAACTTTGACCATTTAAAAAAAAAAAAGTGTAATTTTATGATAAAATAATTACCCATTTATCCTATAAAAATCTTTCATAAAAGTATTTTTTGAATGAAAAATTATTTATAACAATGAAGAAAAATCAAATTAAATTTGGTTGGATTTTGTTTAGGTCAAACTTAATCGTACAATATTTGAGTTAATCTTTATGTAAAATGGTTTTTTTGTCCTATATTTATGCTCATTTGTAAACTGCTAGCTTTTTATTTTTTTTAAGTTTTCAACTAACTTACATCTTATTTTTTTTGTTAACACCTACAAAAAATAAAACTCAGACCACTTTACTAGAATTTTTAGCCACTTTAGTCGAATTTCAGGTAGGGGTGTTCATAATAAACCGAACCGCAATAACCGAACCGAAAAACCGAAAAACCGTACATTTTTAAGGTTCGATTAACCGAACCGTTAAATTTATCATGGACAAGGTTCGGTTGAGGTTCGCAATTTTAGAAAAGAGGTTAACCGCGAACCGAACCGTTCACAAAAAAGTAAGCAAAAAATTAAAATATTATATAAAAAATTGTTCTTTTGTTTAATTAAAAAGTGTTTCCAGATTTAAAAATGGTTAAAATGATTAATATTAAAGTTTTACTTATTAACTTTATTGTTGAGTATAATTAAATATTAAAAATTTAATTAAACGACTAGATAAAAATCTTGAAAACTAAAGAAAAAGTATATTTAGCATGTTTATAGGTTAACCGGTAACCGAACCGCAAATAACCGTTTAAAGTGGTTAACCGAACCGTAAATAACCGTTAGGAACGGTGCGGTTAGGTTCGGTGTTTTGCCAAACCGAACCGTGTGCGAACCGAATTAAAAATGGGGTTCGGTGAACCGAACTGCGAATGAACACCCCTAATTTCAGGTGATGACCTGACTGTCTCACGTGTGAGACTTCAAATTTTTCTCTCAAATGAAAATAATTTTTTGACTACTACCTTTTATAGAATGACAAAGAGAGGGCGAGTGTGTATTCTAGACACATACCCAAGTGTCTTTGGGTAAAGGAAAGAGGAAAATTAGGGGAATGGATATGTAATGAGAAAAAAATGCACAAGTTCGTGCCAAGAGAAGTGTAGTAAATAGGGGACATTCCAAATACAAAGTTTAAGACTATCTCATACTGGCCACAACAACAGGTGTACTTTCGTCTATTTGAGAGGGAAATTTGGAGCGTTACACGTGAGAAAGTCAGGGCATCACAAGTAAATCCACTCAAGTAGCCTCAGTTTTATTTTTGGTAGGCGTTAAACAAAAAAAAAAATGTAAGTTAGTTAAAAACAAAAAAAATAAAGTAAAATAGTTGTTCACAATTAGACATAAATATAAGCGAGTTTCTAACAAAAAAAACACTACATAAAACTACCGAACTCAAAAATCACAAATTCTCATTTGTGACGGCCGATATACGTCATAAGCTTGTGACAGGTTAAATAAAAACCATATACGAAGATAAAGACAAATCATTTGTGATTTTCCATACATCCTACTTTTTGTCATACTTATTTCAATGAGTGATATTTAACCCGTCACAAATTTGGGTCGGTTAATCCGTTGCAAAAATAAGGTACTCCGATTCTACCCTCATCTTGGGAAAAAAAAACATTTGTTTGGGTGGTAATTGAAAAGCAAAGAAATTAAGATATCATTGGGGAAAAAAGCACCTGAGATTGGCTGTTTGGCAGGTTGAGAAAAAGTTAGTTACGTCCTGCACAACCTTCATCTCTCTTTATTCTCTTCTCTCTCCTCATCTTTCACATTCGTCGCATTTCCCGCCACAATCACATCATAATCAACATCATAATCACGTCTTCATCATCCAATTTCACCATCATTTGCTCTATTTCAATGCATGATTGAATTCATAGTATAAGCTCGTCATAATTATTATTGTCCAAATTTCGACGAAAATATGGCGTACAGAAGGAGGCAAGGAACAACCAGAGGATCAACCTTCAAAGATGAGATTCGTCAAGATGATTTCGATAATAATGATGATGATTTTGATAATAAAAAGATGTTCAACAAGAATTTTAATCACAACAACACTTTTCCAGCAATTAAACATAATAATAATGATAATGATAATGATGAATTTGGATCGTTGGCGGCCAAAGCGATTCGTGCGTCGGCAGTGCACCGTGACTCCGCTGCTTACGGTGGCGCGTATGCCGGTCCGACGTTTGATCCGTCATCATCGCCGCCGTCCACGGATCATTTCCGATCTTCGTCTCATTACAAGGTTTGTTTCTTCTTAAATTGCGCAATTATACGATCCTATCATTCTATTGTTTTTGTGTTGCTTTGGTTAATATGATCGTTAGGCTTAATTTCTTAGTTGAATTTACTCATTGTTTAATTGTTGTGAGCGATGGAGCATGTTGTTTAATTTGATGTAAATATGTACATTGAGGTTTGCGTGATCTAGAATCGGGGTGGAAACGTCGTACTGTGTTAAGTGCTAATCTAGAGAGGAATTGAGGTAATTGATCATTCGTGTTGTTGACTTTTTAGGCATTAGCTAGCAAATCAGTCAGGTTAAATTCGCCTGTTTAAGATGATCGGCTTCAATTTTTGTGAGACGGTCTCATAGGAGAGTAACTGTTTAGTTTCTAGCTGGAGTTGGATGTTTCCCTGCCTAATAATGTGTATTGACGATGCTTTGGAGTTCTGATTTTACTTGAATTTTTTCGCGGTTGTTGGGTTGCATTGTTTGATTTTATTTCATAAAAGCGGAATTGGGTCTTATGTAGGGCTCGTATATTTCCGATAACAATTCAATGAAAGACTCAAATGATGCAAAATATGGGTTGTGGGGTGTCCTGGCTAGGAAGGCCAAATCAATTCTTGATGAGGATGACGAAGTTGATTCATCAATCAGAATGAAGTCGACACTGAATGATGAAGCCACTGGTAATCAGGTGAATGATCGTTGTTTTGAAATCTAATTTTAATGTTGACTGGAGTTTTGAAAATTGCAAATGTTTCATATTTTGGACCTTCTTTAGCAGTTCTATTACCCTCGTCAAACTACGGACAGTGGTTCCAGAACAGATAATGCTAGATTTCGCAAGGGTATTGATGCTATAACTTCTTCCCTTAATCAACTTGGTGATACTCTTGGAAACGCTTTTGAGGTACGTCGAGTAGCTGACATTACTGGTTTTACCTCGATGCTGAAACCATCTTTGAAAACGTTTGTTCCTTCATGTTAGGAGAATACTTCACTTTTCGCCTTTCACCATATGATTGTTAATTTGTTATGGTTTGAGGGCAGAGAGAGTATGAATGTTTGAACCTTGAACATTAGTATAAGAGATTAAGAGATATGACTCCCAACCACTAGCCCAAACAATGCTTGGTGTATGATTGTTATGGTGGTCGGACATGTGAGATTTTAAAGTGAACTTGTGACAGTTAGAAAATAACTAAGGGCGACTTCTATATGATCACCCGAGTGCGTCATGAAAGTTGTGTCCGTCACCAATTGCTATCACACAATATTAGAAGCACGGGTAGTTTAGTGTAATAACATATGCTTTAAGAAATCATGTTTGCATCTTTAAACCCTGGTTCCTATAGAAAATCTTTTGACCATAATTAAACAAATATTCATGAGGTGAAGACTGAAGTATTTGTGTTCAGTGTTCACTACTGAACTGTGCTTCAAATTTTTTTTTTCTCTCTTCACAGGAAGGTCGTACCATGGTAGAGCACAAGACTGCAGATATCATCCAAGAAACCCGAAATAAGACAGCAGATATCCTTCAAGAAACCCGTAGAATCCAAATTAGACGAAGAGGAGGTGGCAATACGGATACTCAGGATCAAGCAGTTGTTCTACAGAACAGTTCGTGGCAGCGACCCGTGCTTCAGCCCGTTCAAACAAATGCTCTTGCCAACCCAGAAACACAACTTAAAGCATCTCGAGATGTAAGCGGCATTTGCCTTGGCATAAGGAAAATTAAGTAGTTCTACACTTCTACCGTAGCCTTTACATACAGTTGATTCTACCATCCAATGTCAATGGTGCCTCCATTTTATAGTCCCCTACATGGCTACATACTGCTCTTCTGTTTGATTATTGCACTGAAGAGGGGTTCACCGGTTTCTGCTGTAATCTTGTCCTAATTTTTTTCTTCAAACCCATTTTGCCAATGTGATGACCTGTTTTTCTTTGGCTTGGGTATCAGGTTGCAATGGCAACTGCTGCAAAGGCAAAAGTTCTTCTTCGAGAACTCAAAACCGTGAAAGCCGACCTGGCCTTTGCGAAGGAACGTACCTCACAGTTAGAAGAAGAAAATAAGAGGCTTAGGGAGAGTAGAGAGAAAGGCGACAATCCTGCTGATGATGATCTGGTACTCCTTTCTCCCATAGTGCTTTCGGATTCTTTAGCTAACTTTCATTGTCAAGCTTTTGAGATATTTTTGGGCATTGCTTCTTCATTATCCTCCTCATGTGTGTGCTCAGTGGGCTCTTGTATGAAACAATCTCATATGTGAGACTAACGCAAAGCCTCGTGTTCTGTATTTAGTTTTGGTAGGGTTAATGAGTTGGTCTCACATACATGTAACACAGTCTTGTATAGGTTTTATGATGTTTCTGGCTTCACCTCAAATGTCTGATTTTTTTTGTTTCATTCTCAGATACGACTTCAGCTGGAAACTCTGTTGGCAGAGAAGGCACGCCTGGCGCATGAAAACTCGATATATGCTCGTGAAAATCGGTTCCTGAGGGAAATTGTTGAGTATCACCAGCTAACAATGCAGGATGTCGTATATTTGGATGAGCGTGCTGAAGAAGTTACAGAAGTTTACCCCTTCTGTATCGATGATGCCAGAGTGCTGTTTAGCACCCCAAGCTCACCAATATCCCCATGTTTCCTTCCAGATGTCTCTTCTCTCAGTATACTTTCAGAGACGAAAGAAGATACAAGAGAAGACCCCGAAGAGGAACTTACTCTTACTACATCTTTTACAACCAGCAGTTTACCTGAGGAGACAGAACCTTGTACAGTTCCAATCCTTGTACAAAATGAGGAGGTAGACGAAAACATAGAAGTTACGCATAATACACAACCTCCGATCTCCGTTGCTGATAATCCAGCAAGACCATAGATGTTCCTTTCTGTTGTATGCCTCTTTCTGGTCATAGTTGTTGCACTTTTATCTTTTATCTTTTTTCTTTTTTAAAATTCGTTTATTCTTGGTTTTCCCCTTAATTTGATTAATATTCTTTAGGGCACATGGTTTGTAATGTTGTCCCAGCTTTGTTCAATAATGTATAAAAGTGTGATGGCTTGGCTTGGCTTGGCTTGGCTTATTTATAAGCTGTTAAATTGCTTTAACTTTTCAGTCTTTGTAAAACTGCTTGGTTGTTATTGGTTTGTGTTGTTAAATCCTTGTTGCAAAACCATACCCCCGTCCCCCACAGACCACAACCATGAAGATGTTTGATAGACAGGCATAAGCGGAGCAAGAATTCAGATTTTGGGGTACCAAATGTTCTTGTGGTTTTATACTGTATTTACCAAGCTCTCATATTCAGTGAACAAGAGTTATCTCAAGTTATACAACCATGAAGTTTGGGGTTCAGTTCTCACCCGTCACATAGTGCGCTCATTTAAACCAAAAAAAAACCAAGTTCTCATATTCAACGGTTTTCGGATAGCAAAAAATCAATATATTAACTAATTTTCTGGAATTCGAGTGCTGCCCCTCTACTATAAACTGGAACCTTGCTACCAAAGTTGTTTGGCACGAATTATGGATTTTCATCTCAAAATAAGCGGCTACAGGTTCACTTTTCGACAATACAAATGGATTTATCTTCACAACCGTTAGACAAGCGTGTCCCAGCAAGGTGAATGCAACAACAAAAAGAAACATCGGAAAAAAGGGGGTTCTTAATTCGCGACTGAGTAACTGGACTAGTTATACTTGATGCAACAAAGTTTCATTCATGAAAGCCGATAAATAGAAACGAATCTGGCAAATATAGGTTGCACAAATTTCTCCTTGAGAAAATTTCCATACTGGAATTGTAGCTGTAATGCTGTATACAATGTTCAATGTACTTCGTAGAATCTTTTTTTTTTTTTGGATTTTACTAGCTAACTTAGATACAAGCAAATAATTTTTACCATCATGTCAAAAATAACTTTTTTTTCCCCATTCGAGCGGCATATAAACAGAGATGTCAGCTAAGTTCGAACAGCTAGTTTTGATTTCATTCTTGCAGTTGACAGTTAGCCGAGCCAATCATCTGCAGAACTTTAATTTTGATTGACAAAATGATTTGAACAGAGGCGCCTATTGGAATTGATAGAACTCAAAACAACTGGAAGAATAGACTTGTCGAACCGTCACCAAATGATTTCAAATCTGCAGGTTTAACCAAAGCTCGGCACAGGGGGCATGTTCTTTCCCTTTCAAACCTGTAAAAAAGAATGTGTTGCTTTGTAAATAAACGTTTCATTTTCCCTTACACATACACTATAACAAGCTTGAATACTACACACACATTAGGATAGAATCCATCAACACCGTCAAATTTCGCCAGAACTTCCTATGATGCAAACACAGGTTTCCAGTTGTCTTAAAAGAAAAATTACACTGGTTTTTGCATCGATTATTGACATCTTACAATAAAAAGAAGCACAAACACTTTAATGTGTCATTATATATATTCCATCATATTTCAAACCACGTACACTAGTAACCGCCATAACATTTTTTTTCCACTATTTAAACTATGCGAGGGGAAAGTTAAAAAATGGGAAGAATATGGAGAGATGTAAGGAGTAATAGTTAGTCTTTGGCTCCACTAAAAATGGGAAAACACATATCATAAATTGTATCTTCTATAGATTGTATAAACTTGGGAAAAACTCAGTTTTAGCCAAGCCAGACTATCACGTCCATATCTAGCTGAATATAAAGAGCTTAAAATGTATTTTAAACATCTTATCATATATGTGTCAACATCTTATATTAGAACCGCCAATTCCCAATGTTTATATTGCACTCTTTTCCTCATTTGCGTCCGCAATTGTATAACACAGGAAAGTACAACTGCTCCAACTCAGAGTGCTTAACAAGTGATTGCATGCCACATTAAGTAAGGAGGCTAGTTAATTACTTGGATATAGTATACACACACTAATACTGCAGCCCAGCAAGTAATAAATTCATAACAAATCATTGCTTCAAAAGCAGAAAACTTTAGAAGTAACAAAACCACTTACCACTCTGACACACAGTCTTCACAAAAGAGATGCTTGCAACGAAGCAAAACCGGAGTATGCATCTTCTCCTGACAAATAGCACACATATCCCCTGCTGCAGAAACCTACACACAGCCACATTACCAGTTAAACCAAAACACATATTTGAATGCAAATAGTTTGGTTTTTTATAGCACGTGCCCCCAATAACGACTCTGTATTCCAAACTGTTAATCATCTGTGTCTTCATAATTGCATGTTTTATTTTAAATTTTGAAGGTTATTGGGCTAGGTTGTGCAGGACTTCAGGAGTAGAAAGACACACAAAGATTCAACCTAGGTGTGTTCAGATTTGTGGCACAAATAAATTAATAAGGCAAAGGTAGCAGGTCAACAGAGCAGAAACACAAATCAAGCAACTGGCAAAAATTAACACCACACTACACCTTGCTCATCGAGTCACTAGTTATTACTACTAAAGTTCACAATACAAAAGATATGTGCTATAAAAGGCAGAAGTTGTCAACAGGACAATTCTACAAGACACAAATTCCTGGTCCTAAGACTTTGGGGTTAGATGCAAACAATCATAAATGGGATATACAAGTACAAAAAGAACGGGCTAAAAGAACGAGGGAAGTGAGGAGCCGGATACAATAAACAGAGAGGCAAGGCAAAAAGAACGCAATTTTCTGTTCCTAACCTTGGCCTAATTTATTAGGGCTCACTTGGATTTGAGGTAATTGTATATGGCCATATGGGTAATGGCCTAATGGGTTAGCGGAAGTCAAGGGCTCACTTGGATTTAGGGTAATTGTATATGGCCATATGGGTACTGGGTTAAAGTTAGTCGAAGTTAAGGAGGAAATAAGAGAACTGATGGTGACAAGGAAAGATGGAGGGGTAGTGAAGGGAGGACGGAGAGTAGGGAGAGAGGGGGAGTTGGTTAACTACTACCCTCTCTTCATCTCCTTTCTCTACCACCACTACTTCTTGCATGCGTTTGTTTTTCCCCATTACCCCTATATGTTAACCCCCGAACCACGCAAGCCAAAAAAAGTAATTAACACCACTGACAATCTACTATAACTAGATATCAATTTCAAAGAAATTGCATGTGAAAACTTGCAGTACCTGCTCTGAAGTCGCATAAGCCCCATAATGAACTTCTGTGCGAGATAATGCCCTTACAGAAGCAAAAAATGTCTGAACCTGATATGGTGAATATGAAAACGTTAAAAGAGTTAAAACTTTCGCATAAAGCTTTCAAGTGGTTAGAGTAAACACAATTAAGAGACAAACCTTTTCAACAACAGAAGTCAGCTTAAAAGTGAGATACAATCCAGTCATAAGTGAAGAGAAGAGGCTGCCATATTCCTTGTTCAGGAAGAACCTATACCAAACTGGGGCTGGAAGCAGCGCACGATACAGCAACAACAGATATTCCACCAGAGTCAACATTTGCCCCTTGAAAGCAAGCAACACAATTAGACAACTATATAAAGGACTTTTCATATAGTTTCAAAATGAAGTACAGGAATCTTGGTATATCTAGTATACACTACCTGCCTACGGTAATTTCTTCCCCTGCTATTTTTGTAATACACGAGTAAGACACATTTGACAATCATTGCCGCCTGGCGGACCAAAGTATCTGAGACATAACCATAATCACATCAATTTCAAAACAAAATGAAAACAGATTATTCAACTTATAAAGCTATTCTCTGACAGTAAACAAGATTTAGAGGGAAAGGGAGGAAAGGGAATTGAAGGGATGAGAAATCTTTTGTTTGGATAGCAAAATGGAGGTGGAGGGAAAATGGATCCGTCCATTTCCCTCCTCCAAGTCAAATTATTTCCCCTCCAACAAAAGGAAGATTTGGAGGGAAAGTGAGCTCCTCCATTCTCTCTACCCTTCCCTTCCCTCCCTTTCGATTCCCTCCTTCCCCCACCCCTCCCTTTCCCTCCTTTTTTGGTATCCAAACGAGGCCTAACGGTCCAATTTGCCCACAAACGATGTAGAGATAAGGCAAGAGAGACTCACCGTTGATCATGATGATGAACAAAGCATGCCAGAAAGGGGGTATTTCTTTTGGTGGGAGCATAATTAGCGGGTGGAGAAGGTCATCACTCCGGTACCACCAGTACACACCAACAACATGAAGGGTGAACAAGATGCAGTAGCCAATCAGAACAGAAATTTTTCTCTCTCCCTACATAAAAGTAAGTCATTTGTGAATACCAGACTTCATTGAATGAGAAACAAGGAATTTAAGGAGTATGCACGAGTTCAAATAAAACTTCATTATGTAAAACGATTGTTAAAAGTCAATAAAGTAGAATACACCTTTAGAGCAGTATGTTTACGGAGGATATCATTAGACTTGAACATGAAAACAGAAACCCAAATTGTAATAAAGAAGCCTGTGCAATTTCACAAGAAACAGAAACCATTAGATACAAACTCAAGGTCTTATCATGGTCAACCACATCGTGCAAAATTGTTATCCACGAATAAATTTTGATACTATGCAAGAAAAAAAAATCTATGCATCCATATAAAAAGCCTAGCTGAAAAATTCCATAAAGCTACGTATCAATAAAAAAAATTCTACTTATCATCTTATGTAATGCAATGTCCAATTATAAGGTGGAGATAGTGTGGAAAGAAATTTAAGAAAGCCAAGAGCCATAAATTCTCTGCTTAACCTTCATATTCCATTTTTTTCAATTAAGACTATTACGGGGAGAATGCATGCAAAGGAAACACAAGTGTCTTCCAAGTGATCACATCATTCCCAATCCATTCATAATTATATATGTAGAACCTTCGAAATCTCACTAGAAAATATTTGGAACTAATAGAGCCATTTGGCACATTTAGAAACATCACCAAGCTCACAGTTTTCAACAAAAGCAACAAGGTTATTGAAGGACCGTCACAGGACGATCAAAGAGATTATAGCGAAGAAATGGGAAAGAAACCAACAGAATAGTACACCAAGGTAGCATGGTGAAGCAAACATAACAGTTACATTCATGATGTATATAAGTAGTAGTCATTGAGACCAAACCACAATGATTCAAGGCATCCCGCACAAAATGGTGTAGCAAGAGACTGTCGTATGCACGCAACTAAGCCATTAGTTTCTATTATTGAAAGAGGAATACGATAGCCAACTGGAATGTTTGTTTACATGTACAGGACATCTCCTGATCTCATAAAAGTTTTTCCATATGCAAAAGATGATACCATTACTGCGAAAGATGACAACATCATACTGTGAAATTATGAACTTGCAAGAAATGCAAGCTAACGAAACCAAGGAGAAGGTTGGCAAACCTTGCAAGTGCTGACGGATGAAGACGACAAGCAGAAGCAACGAAAAAGGAAGCACTTGCTCAATCCACCTAGCAGCCTGTTGTATATCATATCTCTGATAAGTACCTTCCCTATTACTCCCCCCACTTGCATCAGCCGTCTCTGCATCTCCACTAGAACTCGAAAACTGCGAAGAAATCCCTTCCCCAGTCCCTGTCCCAACCCCAGCTTCCGTCCTCAGCTCCTCCTCACTCACCACCACACCTCCGCTCTCATTACCACCACAATTCTGCCCCAAACTAGACGTCTCAACCCTCTCGTTCTCCCCCTCCGCCCCACCAATAATCCTAATCGAAACCTCACCCTCATTCAACGACGAAGAAGTGGAATCATAAGCTCCAGCAGGCACCAACCCCGGACTAGTTCCAGAAATCAACGGTTCAGTCTCATTATTACTCGACCTCGGCCGTAACAAACCAGAATATTCCAGAAGCGCAGAAATCGGCGATCGTAAGAAATTCGACGCGGATAAATGAAGTCTATATCTTCTAGAAGAAGCTGAATTTCCACCTGATGCATTCCTATCTCTATGTCCCTCAGTATTCGCTTCTCTACCTTCCATTCTTGATTCCCTAACCCTAACCCTAACCCTAACAACATCAATAATGTTAAATTAACAACGCAATTATTAGATTAATCATTCATCAAACCTAACGCGCTAATCATATTAACGAAAATATAAAATGAAGTGAATAATTCATCAATGATTAATGACTAATACCTGCGAAAGGGAAGGTTGGTGGAAATGGAGCTTCGCCGAGGAAGGCGTCTACGGAAGAATGTTCCAGAAGGAATCGTAATCGTCGTCGGAAATGAATCAAATTATGTTGTATTAATTAATAATTAATCACAACTACGCTGCAATTGTGATCTAAATAGGCGAATATGATGAAATTAGGGTTTAAAACAGAGAATTGTATGTAAAATTTGCGATGAAATTTGAACAGTGAGGAGAGAGGGGGAAAGAATGAAGAAGATAATTGGGGGAAGAGGGAGGTGTTAATAGAAACTAGAAACAGAATAATTAATGGATTAATGGATTAATGGATTAATGGATTAATGGATTAATGGATAATGTCAATTAAGATCAGCTAATCACATACTCCGTACAATTAACAAATGGTTTTCAAATGTATATACTAACGGAAATGTATGGTGGAAGTCGCAACATATTTCTATATATACGTTTGAAAATCGATAAAGAAATACTAAAGTATATCAGGTAAAATTAATTGCGCAATTTTTTATTTCAAATGGATCATTTTCATTGAAATAGTAAGACGGAGTTATGTTACCATTTTATGGTCAAATATAACCTCAATGATTCAGCTAATGATACATCTTTCTAATTAACTTTTTTCTTAAAAGTGGACACGTTTAGCTGAAAAATACTTCCTCCATTTTTATATAATGTACCCATTTTATTAAAATACTACACTCATATATTCAACAAATGGGAACATTATATAAAAACGGAGGATAGTAGTAGTTTGTATTAAAATTCTTAGCAAGTCTCTCTTGTGACGGACATATCTCTCGCAAGATTACAAATAGCCAAATACTACTCATGTTGGTAGATAAAACAAAACATTTTGCTACTACGACACGGATATATCAAATTTTAGCCTATTATTTGAGACTAAAATAAAAGTGTTAAGAAAGAGGAACGGAAACGCGGGAGACAGAAGTGTAGAAGACTAGAAGGGGAGGAGAGTGTAAAGGATGAGTTGACTTGGGAGGTATAGCTCAGTAGAATATAGAAATGGAGTATCTTGAGCGTCAAGACTGGGATTAGGAGGGCTTGGTCTACTGCAATTCGACTATTCTATTATTTCTACTTGTGCTTTACTTTTTTATTTGCCTTTTCTTTTTGGATCTTTCTTAGGATCATCTCTGGTTTTTTTTCCTACTACAATTATTGCCTACATTTAATGGTTTCATAAACAAAACAATGTTGAAAAAGTAACAGTTTTAATGCGTTTTAAAATATTTGTTAAGTTAAGGGGGAAAAAATTGAAATATAATAGAGTATTAGAGTATATGACGTTAGAACACAAACTAACTTCCAGTTTCTTTTATTATATAGCGATTCTACTCATCTGTTAGCTTATGCTCTGAAATTTGATATTTTCATTTGCTTTGATGTGCGTTGACGTATTTCATCAAATGTACCCAGAATTTTTTCAAAAGGTTGATGTTGCACTTCAATTGTTGCCAAACGAAATAGGAATTCGACTCTACTCCAACTTGGATTTTTTAAATTTCTTTTATAAAAAGAAGGCTACATATTAGGCCTTCCAAAAAAATAACATAATAATCGTACCCGGAATTTATGGATTCTAGAACCCCCTGAAAAAATAACGTGACTTTGCTTTAGCCAACTAATCTACCACAATATGCAGTAGTTTGATCACCATCAAGGAAACTAATTCCCATGATATTAAAAAACACATGCGCTACAAATCATACATAGAGTTCCCAATTACCTAAATGAGTTGGGTATTAAAATCCCTCCATAATGAAGGAACTGAGAATATATGAGAAATTTAAATCAGGTGAATTTGAGCAACCAAAACCCCCAGATTTACTAAATTCATTGGAATTTCCATTCACTAGTTTTTATAGTGATAATCAAACGATTAATATAAAGTTCATTTTTACTACATCAAACATATTCACATCTTTGTTTAAAAAAAAAGGTTATGTCCAACACAACCACGTGCTAATGCGCCATGCCATGACAACTCTTTCCCAAACCTAATCGTGCATAAAAGTTATGTCCAACGCAACCAATGCGCCATGACAACTCTTCCCCAAATCAACAAATATTCAAAATCCTTCCAAATGAGTAATTTTCTTTTTACTTGAGACATTGGTCACATTTAATTTGTATGTACGAATTAAATTAACCAACATCAATAATTAAACAAAAAACTGAACCATTCTGCTATAATTTTCCGTAGAACAGAATAAAATAAAATAAAACAAGAATAAGTCACTTAAAAGAACAAGTCCAGGAATTGGCCTTTTCAAACTTCAAATAAACGGAAACCCTGTCCAGGCCATCGCCCTGGCGTTTGGAAAGTTCCTATGCAGTGTATGCACCAAAAATGTTTCAAGGAAATTTAACTTATTTTGCATTTTCACAATACTTATGATTTGTGTCTTCTCCTCTTCTAGACCGGCATTTCTCGCCCAAATTCTAAAATATTACTACACCTAATGAAGTATACACTAAAATCTTCCTAAAACACACTTACCAGGGGACAAATCACAGATTCAAAAATATTTGTAAACAATGCAGTGACGCCTTTCTTCATGTGACAGATGTTCATCACTTTTATCATTCTAACCTCGATGATTTTGTTTCCGAGGTACCTCAAAAGGCAAGCATTGAACAATTTTAAACATTCATAACAACAATTCATCATACTATCAGCTTTCGCGGACAAAAAGAAAACATGATTCAGGGGTGTACAAAAAACAACAAATGTCATAATTGTCACAAACATAATAAAAGGCAGTTTGTTCACATTCAGCTGTTTGTTACCAAGTAGACACGAAAAGAACAAGACAGGACAAATATGAATTATCAGCATCCACTTGAACCTCACGGTTCACTTTGCCAAATTTTGATCAATTGTTTTATTTCTTCAAGAGGACAAGGTGGTTGTCCTGCAAAATTCAACAGAAATCAATACAAGGTTATATAAAATACCTAGGTTAAGAAATGTATTTATCTAATTCCCACGACTTTCTAAGCAAACCTCGTTAAACCATGCAAACAGGTCTGGGTCTCACACTCATAACGAACAGAAATAGTTCATTTTATAAACTAAATAAGGTGTCATTTTGTAAATATGAGACACTTGAATGTAGGCAAACCGTAAACCACATAGTAGAAGCTCATAACACTCCCTCTTGTGAGGTCCCTTAGAAACCAAGGCGGAACGAACAGGAGTGGGAATTGACAAACCCTCAAAGAGGGCCTCCTCAAGTGGCATAAATTTGGGCTCAATTTAAATTTCAAATAATCCAAGATGAAACATGGGATCTAATATTACGTTAAAAATCATGCAAGCAGATTTGGGCTACGCCCATAAAAATAGGTAAAATAGCCTACTTCATAAACCAAAAGGAGCTTCGCACCAAAAAAAAAAAAAAAAAAAAAACACAAAAGGAGCTTCATCTTTTCTCATTTCGTCAAGGTTAACACTCACATATCAGTACACCACATAGTAAGAGCTATAGCAAACCTAACGGAAAGAAATGTCCGTCAAGAATGTGATAATAAAAAAATGCCCTCTAACAAAAATCAAAAACAACGTAGAATATGAATTAACTGAAAACATAAAGATTCAAAAAGTTCATAAATGTTCCCTCCTTCCTACTTAATCCAAGCATAAAATGTCCTTGTGGACAAGTTAATAGGCAAAACGTAAAATGTCTCATTTGAACTTGTGTTTGGAAGGTCACTCTTTGCGTAACACAGCAACCCCTCCCTCTTCTATACCATAAAACAATTTAAAATTACAGCTACTATTTTTTAAAATCCCATCAAACCAAACAATGCTACCGCCATCTCAGTCACTGTGAAACACAGACTCACGGGCAATGACATCTCCATCCCAGAAAATGTGTAGTCGATCTGCGACTAGAAAACAGCGGGGCACTTACTTTTGCAACTTTTGTTTTATTTTTCTGTAAGCCTAACATTCAAAATTCAATTTTCATATTTTTCTTTTTCCAGATTAAAGGGGGGAGGAGGCATTAAGGAGGGGGAATGGCGGAGGAGATGGTGGATGAGGTGGCATAAAATGAGCCTAGAGGGTGGGGAAAATTGCAAGTGGTCATGGTGGGAGTCGAGGGTGACTGCAATGGATGAGGAAGGGTTGTTCTGTAGTCTGCTTGGGTAAGGGATGATATGTCTTGTGGTGATGCCAGAGAATGAGCCGTAGAAGAAGGTAAACTCATGGGTGGGTTAGTTGGAGTAATAATCCAACTCGCCAAAGGTGAGTAAGGTGAATGATCGTCAGAGTAGACTTGATTATTGGGTGATCCTTGGGTGGATCCAGGCGTCTGGCGACTTGTCGGTGGTCGTCGAAGCATACTAGTAATGAGGAGTCATGGTGATGGTAGAGCGATGGACATGTTGAGTGGAGGTTTAAGGCTGAGGGTGGTACAAATAGTGTTGAGGAGAGGTATACACAGGTTGGGGTTCATTACAAAGAGGTGTGTTATGGGTTGTTAGTTGTAGATAATGGAATCTATTGAGTGATCGACAATTTATAATCATTGCCTTTTGTGCAAATATTGGGTTTTAATAAAGACAAGTTGGTCCAAGACTCCAAGTTATTGCAAAAAAAAAAGAAAAAAAAAAGTTACAAATCGTTTGGATTGTACCAAAAAATAAAATTTTAATAGATTGGATTGGAGGGAGTAAGAGATAACCAAAACATGGATTAGAACTTAGAAGTAATGACAGCCTTGGCCATTAAAATTTTTAATGATATGTAAAGATACAATGTCGAATTATTCTTGTTTTTTTCAAAAACAATTGTATTTGTATTCTCTCTTTTTTAAAAAAACAATAAAGATGAAACTATTTACTCTATGTTGTAAGAAAATTTCGGTCAAAATCGACATTGTTTGACCACCAAAGCCAAGCGGGGCAATACAAATTAAATGGTGGAATTCTAGCCATACGCTACGGACCAATTTTCTTAGAAAACTCAATACAACGCATGACTGTATTACTTCTCTGTTCCTTTAAGCCTAATATCTCAGAGTTACTGGCAATACCTCGAATGAAATCATACTACTTGTCATTCCCCAAAAGCACATAAAAATGAACTACCAAGCTTTTAAGACAGAGCATAGATTTGTCAACTCTTTCACAAATCGCACATTGCGGATCTCTTGTTGTGTAGCAGGAGATAAAGACTATAAACTCCTTCAACCTCATTTGCCCAATTTCTGTACTATGAAACTGGCGTTACGAGTGAAGCTATTTGTGTAATTGTGCGAAATATAACTAGATATCAATTTCAACGAAAAAAGTACAGCTTTGGACAAAGAAAGGGAAAAGCTGCTAATGACAGTTAATTTGAAGGCTCTGTCTCAAATGAATAAGTAAAAACCAAACACAGTATGCCTATTTGCACTTATGGAACGAAAAGCTTAACACGGGAAATTTAGGGAAGATATACCCACAAATTGGCATTATTGGGGGATAAGGCAGATTTTGACTACTTCGGCAAGATAGAGAAACTTGAGATTATTTGTGTGAACTTTTACTTTCATTATAAGCTTATAATGACGCACAGTTCGCTCATCAACACTCAGTCACTCACCACCACTATCACCTCAGTAGTTGTTCATAAAAATAATCGATCATCCAATGATATCCAAAATACTTTCAAGCTATTCATCCTAGCTTCAGAAACATCCTATTTGATCGCATGCAAAAACTGGAATGACAGTTTTCTCAGTTTCGCACTACCGATAAACAGTTTATTTCCTGAGCAACCAGCTAGCTAGTGAATCCTCCTAAGGAATATACTCCCAAGTACCAGTACCCAAAAACAAAACCATGATACCGAAGAAACACCACAAACTTCAGTCCACAATAAAAGCCTCAATGTGAAGAAAAGATAAGGTTGGTGGCATAGCCCTAACACGGAATAATATCTACATTTTGCCCATTCACCCGGACGCTTTCACCTAACCCGTTACCCTACTGCAATTTAGCTTTAAAAAAACATGATGAAGTTCACATTTCTAAAGCCGATGAAACAGCATTCCTGAATCCTAACACACTATTTCTATCCAATTCTAGAGTGCACAGAATCACAAATTCATGAAATGTACGCAATATACCAACCACGATGCTGCAACAATCAACCACAAAACCCTCGTGAAGTACTCTTTCCATCCCAATTATTTATTTACCTTTTATATTCACTGTGAGGGGTATTTTCATCAAAAGGTAACAACGATGAACCAGCATTCCTAAATACACTATTTCTATCCAATTCTAGAGTGCACAGAATCACGAGTTCATGATATGTACACGAAATAATAACCACCACGATGCCTAAACAATCAACCACAGAACCCTAGTGAAATAATCTTACCGTCACAATAATTTATTTACCTTTTATATGCATTGTGAGGGGTATTTTCATCAAAAGGTAACCACTGTAAAACAGCATTCCTAATACACTATTTCTATGATTCTATCCAACTCTAGAGTGCACAGAATCACGAGTTCGTTACATGTACACAAAAAAATCACCACGAATCCACAACAATCAACCACAACCCTAGCGAAATACTCTTTCCATCTCAAATCATTTGTTTACCGTGGACGGTAATTTCATCAAAACGTAACCAAATGATCGGGAAAGAGAGAGTAATTCAAATCCAGCAACAGAAACAAGATGAAAATAAAGAAAAACAACATACATACAAAATTACTGAGTCTTAGGAAGATTAGCGCAAATCTCCATAATCTTCTGGTCCCGTCGCTCCATAGCCACGTCCCAGGGGTCATTTCCAATGTGTTTCGGCTGCGATTATTAAATCGAACAATCAACCAACCAACAAATCAATCAATCAATCAATCAATGCATAAAAAAGAATAAAAAGAGAGAGGAGAAAGAACAGACGCGGCCATGGTAGGCTTTGTGGATGAAGAACTGAGCATTCCCCATGATGCATAGCATTCCTGCTATGATACCAAGTGGTAGTGCTGCTTCTAGCCATTGAAATCTCATTTTCGTTGATTTTTGCCGATTCCCTTTCTTACTTATCTCTCTTCGATGGTTTTTTAACCCTCTTTGATTGATTTATGTTGTTTCTCTACTTGTATTTGGTTTGGTTCCACACTTCCACTTGGGTTTGGGTTGTCACTACGACTACGCATCGGTTACGGATCAGACCGAAATAGGTTTGGATCGAAATCGCAATGATAAAAAAAATGCTGAATCGGAGACCAACCCAGAACCAAAAAACAGTCCATGACCGAATTACAACTGGATGGACCGGTTGAACCAAATTTATTCGCCCTAGTTGCTGACTTACATTCTATAACTCACATTATTAATATACTTGTAAAAATTAATAAATAAAGTTTAGGCGTGGTTAGCTCACATAGTAACATTGATAAAAAAAAAAAAAAAAAAAAAAAAAAAAAAAAAACTATATAAACTAACCTAGAAAAATACATTAATTCTTATCTTTATGAACGGGAAAAAATCCGGGTTCGTACCTTAATGGACATAAAACCGGAATCTTAAAAAACATGGACAAGAGATTGGGTCAGCATTTTTATTAGATAATGACTTGGACAAGAGACATGAAACTAATATGGGCAATTACAATTCTCCAAATAAATTATTGTTCCATTAAAATTAATCTTTTCAACAAGTTATATAATTTTCATTAAGCTCTAAACTATGATATTTTAATTAAAATAAAATGAAATTTATATCATACTATGAACGGATAAATATTTGGATTAATTGATAAGAATACTTTAAATTATGTGTCCTACTCAAAATACTCCAAACTCCATTTTAACTACCAATATAACCAAAAACAATTAATACTCTCATTTGCTTTTATTATAATATATGACATGCTACCTTCTAAATAAGTGAAGAAATTTCTAACCTTTTTTTAACCCGTCTTTCTGTTTTTAGTTCTTTGTTAATCTATTCACCTAATGACACCATTAAAACATGATACAATAAGTTAACAAAACAACAAATTCTATTCAAAGCAAATGAGGACATTAGTTGGTTATATTGTTAGTTAAAATAAAGTTTAAAGTATTTTGAGTAGTTCACTCATAGTTCGGAGTATTTCTGTCAATTAATCTTAAATATTTTATGAATGCTTTTATTAGTTTCTAAAATGTAAATCATTGCCATTAGTTTCTTAACCAAAAAAAATGAGAAACAAATATAAATTGAATACATTAATACTCATATTTCTTGATTAATTTTAAATTTTAAATTTTTGTATCTAAACATAATATAATGATGAGTAACGTGAGCAATTAATGAGGTACAATTTTATATAAGTAAGTTTATAAAAAAATCTATTATTTTTTATATCGTGCATGTATTGCACGGGGTATAAACTAATTTAGTTTCAAACAAAAAAGGTAGGCCAATGATGTTTGAATATGAAGAGGAACAATTATTACTAATAACTTGTGAATATCGCTTACATGTATAAATTATATATATTTTTTGTAGTTTAAAATAATGACAAGGTTCGATAGAAAAAAGATAGGTTTCTTGATTTGACTTAAAGATGATATTATCTATAAATATTTAAGAAGTTGTCGTAGATCATTGTTTATTATAAATTTACAAAATTAAATTCAAATTGATCAAATTGTTTTAAAACGCAATTGAAGCCCGATAATATACATTATGTGATTTGAAAGAATAATTGAACGATAACTTGACTTGATATTTATTACACTATCATATGATGTCGTAACTGTAAAGTTCACGTAATTCTTAAACCTCTTATACGAAAGGTGAATCTCACAAATAGACAAGAAAAGAAAAAACCCTAGTCAAATGTGGATATAAATATAAATGAGAATTATCTCATCGGAACTCATAAATGATAATATAATCTAGATGGTAACTTAAAAACTGCAAAAAATAAAAAGTTATGAAATATTCCCTCCTACCCATAACTAATATCCCATTGTCCATTTTGGTCTATTCGTCAAAGTGTCACATTGTCCAAATTTAGGTTTTTTTTTTACCATCTTACCCTTGCCTATTTCCATTTATTACCCACCCACCGACCCCTAACCCAACAAATCATAACACTCTCTTCGATCTATATACCCCTACGTAACCAAAATATTAAACAACTAATATTTGATAAATTTAGTCATTTTTCCACAATGGGACATACTAGTTCTGGATAGGAGGGAGTATATGTTTTCCTTTTGCGAAAGGGATAAGATAATAATAGAGACTATAAACAAATCACACCATTCACTTGTTTCATTCGCGCTCATTTCATAATACAAGGAGTTTGTGTTTTCCCTTAAATAGTTGATCGGTACTGAGCGAAATAAATAAGACACTCGTCTTGCATTAAGACCAAACATAAACATAAAGACGACTTTTCTTGAAGGGTGAATGATAATGATCATCAAACTAAATAAGTGATCAACCTCGTTTCTTCTTGTCCTCCTAACTGATGTAACAATCTCAGTGTACTTGAGAAGACATGTTGAATGTCCTCATGGTCTTACCCTAATGGGTCGGGTATGAGTCTAAATTTTGAGACCCGCTCGGGTATGGGCCTTACATGAAAATTTCGGGTCCGGGTTCGGGTCTTGGGGTTGGGACCCTACCCGACCCTTAGATCCTTATAAAAAAAAGAAAAAAAAACACATACGAACGTCAATAAACCAAATAACACACGTACAGACGGATGTTATTAGTTATCAGTAATACTATACAGATATCCAAATACCTATTAAGAATAATGAAGAAATTGATGAAAATGATAGGTTTTAGTATATTTGGTAAATGATATAATTTAGGGAAAGAATTGCTTAGTCAAAGAAAAAACAGACCCTGGGGTAGATTCTATCAGGATCCGCACCCCCTGGGTCTGATATGTGCCCATTAATTTCAGACCCTTTTAGGGTCTGGGTCGGATATGGGTCCAAGGTGTGTGACTTAAGGTCGGGTCTGGGTCTTGCTGGACCCTACCCAGACCCTTCCTATTGCCAACCCTAGGCCTACGCCATTCAACCATCCAATGGAAATAATCCATGTGGCCTTTAAAGTAAAGAAATGATTGAAATGAAAAGAGTATAACGCTAGGACTTTAGTGTTGGAGCATCATGGTTATTATTTTTCCTAACCTGAAACGCATATAAGTTTGACTCGCGTAGTGTTACAACTTACAAACTCTGAAACATACCCGACCTATATTTTCCCTGAACCCGAATGGCCGAACATGAAAACCCGCTCACAATAGTACAATACCCGTTTACCACGTTTAATAAAAGTATGATTATATATTGTAAAAAAGAATATATAATTGAGTAAAATTTATACATAAAAGAACCTATATTAAATCACACAGAGTTTTGTTTGTAACAATCTTTTCAAAAAGCCCTATCAGAAGCCACACCTCTTTCCACCTTCCCTTCTCACTTGCCCTCCCAATTATCCTTTGTCTCATGTCTATTCAAAATGACGGATTTGGATTTTGTCCGTAATAATTGGGGATATGCGTAAATCATAATTAAATATCTCAGGACTATGTGAAGAAAAAAAAATTGTTTAAAAATAAGGTTGTGTTTTTTCACAAATTTTGTTCTTTTAAATACGTTTTTTATGACTTTATCCTTGTCATTTTCCCCCTTCCCACTTCTGCCACCACTGGCAACCAATCCTCCGACGACCACCATCCCTTTCTCCGACTACCCTAGTACATTTTCCCTCCCCGCTCTTCTATCCCCAAGACTAAACTTCACGACAAAATGTATAGATTTGTCAATATACGAATGTATTGCAATTCTGCAAAGTTAATTGAACATGTTAATACCTGTGCAGTCCATGAACTTCAATATACCAAAGCAAAGAAATCAATCGTTATATATTAAACACTGCATCTATGAGTAATGATTGATAAAGAATTGAAAATGTTAATTATTAATTAATAAATCTTAAATTTCTTAGTAATTAATAAAATAATTAAATACTTCACTAATTGAAGAAGTATGGTCCATTGTTAAGTTTCATTGCAATTAGATTCAATTTTAGACGGATAAAATACATACTTCGTAAAAGTTAATTTGATTTTCGTTATAAAAAATGGCATGGTTGTAAAACTAACATCCCTTTACTATAAAAGGAGTAGAAAATGAAGGCCTCATATTGGTTCTTCATTTTAAAGTTAAAAAAATAACTTTTTATGTAGGGCCCCCCATGTTCTACACTCAATTTAATTTTTTTTTTTATGTTTTGTAACTACATAAATTATGATTCCAAATTTAATAACAAAAACTATGCAACATCATACATTATACATTTGTTATTTGTTATTACTAATACAATATAATTTAAACATTCAAAAATTACAAATTAAATAATTACAAATACCAGTTGACTATAATAAAAAAAATCTTCACTGAAAAGGTTAAAACATTTTCTATGATATTAACAATATAATATAAAAAAATATTACAACCTAGATATTACAAAATATTACTGGAGCACATTATTTATTATAAAAAAAAATCGATTGCTTTCCGTCTTCAAGGTACAAAAATAATTCATATACACGGATGAGTTATTGATAATATGAAAAGAAATGGTTGAGTGAGTTTGATTATAGGAAAAAATGGATGGGTTATCGATAATGTGATAACTATGATTAACATTGGGTACGGGCAAGTGGAGATGGATAGTATCATAACTTTTACTACTAATTTTAGGCAAAATAGTAACGTAAAAACAAAATTGTTGACCCTCCTCCTTAGACTTGGTAAAATGGACAATCAAGTCGGTTTATTTGATCGATCCGGGTTATTTCGGGTTTGACTTATTTTTGAGTTAATTATTAACAAGTTATTTTATATCATTCAAATCATCTTTTAAAAATCTCAAATGCTAAAATCGTTTTAACAAATTTTTTTCTCAAATAAAGAAATTACTCAAAAATAACAATAATTACTGGAAAATTTGTAATCAATAATATTTTTATAAAAAGATAACCGTAATCCCAATATTTTTTTACATGGATTTAAAAGTCACCCGTGCAAAATAATGCACGGGATTAAAACTAGTATTTCTAAAAGAGTAAAACTCGTACGTCAAAAAGTAATTTATTATAGAGATGAAAAAAAGAGCAATGATGAATTAGGAAATAAAATATCCACGTGTATTAGAGAGTGTCAACCTCATTTTCATCTGGCAAACATTAAAAAGCATACCATCTTTTTTTTCTCCCTCTCCTCATTTCTCTCTGTCTCTCTCTCTCTTTCTCTTTCTCTTTTAATTTCTTCCTTATTCTACCACCGTCACGGACTTTTCTCTACCTTTCCAGCTCTGCTGGCATTTCTATCACACATACCCTCTAAATTAAATTAAATTAAATTAAAATAAAATACCCAAATCATAATAAAAAATAATATTAAAAAATCATGTCAGGATTATACAACTCTAACTTTTCACCAGCAAGAGCTGCTTCTCCTCAGATTCGAACTCCTGTTTCCTCTTCTTTTGATGATAAGTTGGTTTCCTTACTCTTTTTACTCTTAAACCCCTACTCCTTTTTTTTTTTTTTTTTTTTTTTTTTTTTAATTTTAATTCTTGTATGTTTTATGCCGTCTTGTTGTTTTGATTTTTGTTTTATTTGGTGGGTTTGATGTTAGAAGTACTGGTTGAGTGGAGTTGATGGGGGTTGATAAAGCGACGTGACTCGTTAAATTGGTTGCGCTTTTTTTAGTTGTTGTTAAGTGGTGTAGTGGTTACTGGTTGCAAGTTCTCAACTTTTTTGCGGGTGTTTTAGAAACGGGTTTTAATGGGTGTTGCCGTGTTGCTAGTGTTAAGACTGTAAAACCGATCTTGGGACTCCAATCATGAGCTTAATAAGATCGGTTTTATACTCTTAACACATCCCCTCACCTGAATTCCATGTCAAGAAACCAAGGACACATCTCAACCAAAAGAAACAGTTGGTCCAAGTCCAAGATCAGTTGTATACTCTGACAGCTAGGTAAATAAAGTAAATGGTTCATCACAGACACCTTGTCTTTCGGTTGGTAACGTAGTGCAAGGCTGTGCACATCCGATAATTTAGCACATGATTTGTGGGAGACCTCCAGGCACTGAGCAATGTTGTAGTATAATGATGATAGAATATGGACTTACATGGGTGTATGTTTTTCGTGTATGTGTTGATGACAGTCAGTACTTGACGGAGTTGTTAGCTGAACATCAGAAATTGGGGCCGTTTCTGCAACTTCTTCCCATATGCAGCCGTCTCTTGAATCAAGGTCTCACCTTTCTTTTGGTTTTCCATTATTTGTTGACGTGATTTTCATTGTTCGTACTTTTTTGGTGTGTTAGTACAGCTATGAATCTGAGTCACACTTTTCTCAAGTGTCCAAAAGTAGAGGAAATCTCCTTTTTTTGGCAGTATGTTTACAGTAGTAAATTGTTGTTTGAGTGTACAAACTATTGGCTGTCACTAACGTTCAATTTGGCTATCGATTGTGTCATGTTCCATATTTGGTGGGTTAAATGTATTCTGTCACATGCCAATTGCATCTGTTCGTACGTTGTAGAACTGTTGTGGTGTTTGTGTTTTAAGTTTGGGTGAAGTTGGTATCCCTACTGCAGCACGTTGTTTTAATACTTTGATGTTTTGAGTTTTCATCTTGCTTGAGGTGGTTGTATTACTTTAAATCCACATTGTCAAAATATAGGACAACACAGGCTACTTGGTATGGTGCTCAACAAATCAGAAAAACAAAAAAGATCATATTTCTCCAGGTCCGTGTCGGCCACTTGACACCCGGACACTTAAAACATGACATTTCGTTTTCTTCAGAACATAGCCGAGTTTAATAATTCAATATACTATTCTAGTATGTGTAACATGGATTAGAAAAGAGCTTGATTTCAGTTGCTCTCTCCTCGTATTCTCAATAATTGAACAAGAGAGGAGGTATTATGTTGGTTATTAGCTATGCTGAGTTTATTTGCTACCCCGTATAATCGTATACTTTACTTTGCTTTAATTTTGGCTTTAACTTTTTTTTTTCTGTATACAGAAATTCTGAGGGTTTCTGGTATGTTGCCCAACCAAGGCCTTGGTGACTTTGATAGACGCCAGTACAGAAGTCCTAGTCCTATGGCATCTGCAAATTTAGGGTCAAATCCACATGGGGGCGGATATGGTGGGTGGAATGGCATACATCATGAGGTATTTCATTTGTGGTTGTATATTTGGAATATCAAGATTCTACTTGTTACATACTGTTCTTATTTTTTATCGTCATACTTGGTTTCGTGCCTATTAACAACTTGTTCTGCTTTTCTCGACTTTTTGTTTTTTCATTTTTTTTGTGAAGCTAAGCATAGCCTCCCTATGTTAGCAACATAGGGTTAAGGTTTTGTAAGTTCGACCCCTCCTTACTCCACAATTTATGGGGAGCCCTTGAGGCAATGTATAGTATTGTTGTTGTGGTGGTGGTGGTGAATTGTGAAGCTAAAAGTTACTTTGCGCATACCCTTTTGTTAGTTGTTCAATTGAATATTTGCATGCATGAGAGTGCTTCTTGGTTATCTTTGGCCATGTCTACACTAATGTTTGGACAAGCATCCACCGTCTCTATATTTTAGGTGGATCAGATGACCTGTGTAACGAATACGATCTTATTTACGTATTTGCTAAATCCCGCGCATAATTTTGCTAAATCCTGTGCACTTTCACTCTATTATTCCACCCTTACCCTTAGCTTAAAAAAATTTAGAAAATGTTCTGAACTTCACCCTCCGCCGCTGATGTCCCCTTCCCCTATTTCTGTCGTCGGTCAGCGGTGAAAACCATGGTGAGTGCTGGTGGTCATTGGGATATACTTCGTTGGAGTTTTCTATTTTTGGGTTTTTGATTTTCCGTTTCCATTGTGGGTGAAAAAATAAAAGGGTAAATTTGGAATAAGGTGGAAACATGCACGGGAAATAGCAAAATTGTGCGCGGGATTTAGTAAATTCCCTTATCTATTCTGTTATGCTACTGAGAATAAATGCATTTTGTACTTGAGGGTTGTCTCTTTGCTACACCCTTTACACCCTTTCCCTGAGGACGTTTTAGGATGCTATTGTGTCTTCATGGATGACTAGATTTTATAGCATGTAACTATTGGAATTTACATTTAAGTAAAGTTGCAGAACCCTGTTATTGTGCACATAGAACATACAGTATATAAAACGTGTCCCTTTTCAGCGTTTTATTTTGTGAATGGTCAAAAAGTTTCGCGTCTTGGTGCTGTGTTGGAAGAAATTTCTCTTACAAAATCATCCCTATTGAATTTGCTGAAACTAAAGTATCATAGCTTGCTCCATGTGTGAGTCTGAGAAGATTCGTCTATCACAGGAAAGAGTCGGAAGGTTGGGATCTAGACTCTGAGAGAAGGAAATAGGAGATATGAAATGTACGAAATTGAGCCTTAGAAACGGACTCTGGTATGAATAGCTGTAAGTAGAGAGGAGAGTTTGCCTGTAAGCAAGGATGAAACTAAACCTTGGGGGAAAGCTGCCAAAGTACATGGCTTGTACAAATCAGAAAATTGTTTGAGTTAAACACCATCAGCTGGTCTAGAATTCAGCGTTATATTTTTATCATAGAGGAATTGATTCTGGAGCAGCAATCCCAACTTAATGTTACTCCGGCTTTAAGCTAGTGTTATTGTGAGAGCCAGAGAGAGTTCTCTTAGTATAGAACATCTGTATGATCATAAAGTTCTTGTGAACAGTGCACATGGTTCAGCGTTCAATTCTATAAATGAATAGTTTTCAAGTTTGTAATACGTTTACATGTGGGTTCACATTTCAAGAACTCTGGCTTGATAGCTCACGGGCAAGCTCAGGTCTAGTACAAACAATTTGGTTGGATGCTTGGCCAACCTAACCTTAAATCAAATGTGTTTGTGACGTAATGGAAGTACAGAGAGGTGCTGGCATGGCTTTTTTTAAACTAACCCCTCGGCGAGGTCGCTGCTCCCAAAGAGTTTTCCAACCTAAAACTTTAATCTTCAGCAAAGTGTTCCCTTTGATGTTGGAACAAATCATGATCTGGCTTGTGTGTTCCTTCACTTTACTGACGAGCTTTTGAAATTTATATTCCAATGAACTCTAGCCATTTATTTCATCGGCTGCATGCAGAGATGAGTGATGAGTTGATGACAAGGTTGACTCATCCAAACCTGAAAGAACAATCTGTTACAACCCTCGCAAAAAAAATTATTGTTTTGAACTTGACCTGAAATGGCTAATTCTAATCACCTTGATACCGGGATCAAAATGACCCGACTTGTGAACAATGACCCATAAATGCGATCAAATATTGACTTATAACAGAAATGACTTTATATCAGTGCACTTCAGAATGACCTTAACTTGTAATGACCTGATCCAAGTGACCGCTTGCCAGGTTGACTTGAATATGCCTAGTCTTGTATCATCTTGATTACCGACGTGCTCTTATGGGGGTAATATTGACGTTGTTTGTTTCAGAGGTTGAGCAATCCACCTGGAATGTCTATGGACTGGCAAGGGGCACCCGCGAGCCCTAGTTCGTATACTGTGAAAAGAATTATGCGGTTGGAAATACCAGTAGATGCTTATCCCAATGTAAGTCATCTGTGGCTGTAAAGCTGTGACAATTCTGTTGGTAACTTAATTCTAACTTTTCCCTTTTTTTTGTTATGTCTACAACTTAACTCATTTACATGAGATCTAACTCGAGAGCTAACTTTGCCTGTATGTATCTCAGTTTAACTTTGTCGGTCGTCTTTTGGGGCCCAGAGGTAATTCGTTGAAACGTGTAGAATTATCGACTGGTTGTCGTGTGTTCATTAGGGGAAAAGGATCAATAAAAGATCCAGATAAGGTAACATTTGATGCAGTTAATTACTGGTCATAAACTCTCTAATTTGCACGCTTTACCTGTTTTAGAATGAGTTTGCATGTTTTTACTTGGTAAGCATGGTTTGATAATTTTACAGTAAATTTTTATTTATTATTCTCAGGAAGAAAAACTGCGAGGAAGACCTGGTTATGAGCACCTTAATGAGCCGCTTCACATTTTGGTTGAGGCCGATTTGGCGCCCAGTATAGTCGATATAAAATTGAGGCAGGCTAAGGAAATTTTAGAAGAACTTCTGAAACCTGTGGTATGCGTCTTTTGTCTCCTCTCAGTTCATTTTTCGAATAATTTATGATAAAAAAAGGTGCATAATAATTAATATGAACCATCAGTGGACTCTCATTTGCAATTTGTGTCGTTCTTTTCTGTGCTGGTGTTTTATTTTAACTTTTGAAGTGACCCATATCTGTCATATTGCCATAACACTAAATGTCCTTTTAGTCTTAATCACAAATCGACTTTTCTTTTTGATGTAGGTCATTACATCTTAAAAGGATAAAATCATGACTTGACTAAAACCCGAAAAGAACCCTCCGACATGCGGACACTTCATTTTGCATAACATTAGATGTCTGGTGTCCGACATGACACTTCGAGACTTCATTTTAGAACAAAAAATGGAAAACCTCTGCGGAGAATAATCCTACTCAACACTCCGACACTGCCCAGTTGAGAGTGACCTAGCAGCTAAACAACCGCAAATAACTAATTTGAAACAAAATCATTATCATAACAACGACTACAGACAACATGATAATTAGCCGATTGACCTGACATGTAACCACGTACCTTAAAACGATCGCGACTGATTTGCCCCTAACCATTCAATAATAATGAAGCCGAAATAACTTGACTTGTAAAAGTTGTAATAATCCATTTTGAATGACTTGTTTGCCAGGGCTAGCCGTGATGGACTGCCAGGGTCACATTATCACAATCCAGAATTCCCAGATTAAAATAACCATGCATATATTAGTCTCTTAGTCTGTTGCATGCAATACCTAAAATTTTGTTTGACTCAGGATGAATCACAAGATTTTTACAAAAGGCAGCAGCTGAGGGAGCTTGCTCTGCTGAATTCCAATATCAGAGAAGACAGTCCTGGCCCTAGTGGAAGCGTGTCTCCTTTCAATACTAGCGGGATGAAGCGTGCCAAAACGGGACGTTGAAAACTTAAGGGATATACATTGATACCATTGTGATGCAATTGTCGAAAGGTTCAACTCCCGAGCTCGTCACATATAGGACCAAAGTCGTTCGTGGCGTGGTGAGCTAATTGGCTGGTCACGTCCCTTCGTTTGTCTGTCTGTCTTCTTCTATCCTACTCCCTATTTGTTTGTTTTTTGATTTTCTTTCCCGTATTCATGTGTTAAAACAACCCGAATCTATTTTGTTTAATTTGGGTATTGTCGTATCTAGACGGGTTTTATCTCACATGCCTGTATAGTGATTTATGACTGTATTATTCTTTCGACTTTGGGGCGCATTTTTTTTGGGGTCATTGACCGATTTCCAACCAAGACAAGACATCCAACTATTTTGTATTTTGACATCAAGTGTGTTTAACTTGAGTTATTTTTTAGTTAAAATGTGAAGTCATTTTTCGAACTTGATTTTCTAGGCGGACTAATTTCCGTTCTTGTGTCTGTCATATTCAAGGTTCAAAATACAGGTGTAGGGAATTCTGTAATTTGTATTGGGAGTCAAAATTGTAATCCCTCAATTCCATTTGATTATTCTCTTCATTTGACTAAAATATACTGTAAGATATATATTCCACAAATGTATAGTATAATCAAAAGGAATGGAGCGAGTAGCGAATACCTTTACTAGATGATATACGGTCTCAATGCATTTATAAGCTTGTGTGATGTGACACACTCTAGACGTCCATGACTCCCATATCATTCCCATATCCCCATATTAAATCTACTTCAAGTCTCCCTTCTAGCGGGTATATCCGTCACAAGCGTGTAACGGAGCAAGTATTATCCATATGAATGAATAAGACGAAACTTTTGCTACTCTCTAGGCACTTTAATTTTGTCTTATATACCCACATTGGTATTACTTGAACCGTCGCAAGCTTGCGACTGATATATCCGTCACAAATGAGAATTTGTGTTAAATCTAAGCACAACTAGAATATTACCATTAAGGGTGTGACCATACTAGTACTAATGCATCAGATTCCATCAAAACTTCGCAGTTAAGCGTGCTTGGGCGAGACTAGTATTAGGATTGGTGACCTCCTAAAAAGGCTTCGTGTTGCACCCTTTTAAGTCCCCTCAAAAAAAAAGAATAGTACCATTAACGCTGTACTTGGGTACAAGTCTAGAAGTGGCAAATGTGTTGATTAGTCGGGTTGTCTTGGATTTGTCACGTAATTTGGATTTCGCCTTAATTTTAGATGTTACTTTGTTAGGTCGATATTGGGTTAATCAAAGTTCAAATTGGGTCAAAATTGGGTTTGACAATTGCGGGGTCACTTTCAGATCAATCCTATAATGTCGAGTCAGTTTTAACTAGGACAATAAAGGTGTCGGACACCTATAAAATCGTGTCTAACTTTCTTCTTTTACTTTGGCACATGTCTGACCTGTGTCTGACTGTCTGACTTGTGTCCGTGATATTTTGATATATTTTGGACACACTATCAAAATAGATTGATTATATGTTTGGGTTTGGATTTGTAACAAAAAAAATAAATGAAAAAAAGCTTGGTTTGGATTTGAAAATGAAAATGAGTTATAATCGACCAAGTTTTATCTTTACTTATTTAAATTTAATATCAAATACTTTTTCAAAAATAAAATCATATATATATAAGTAATATAACAATAAAAATAGATTTTTTAAAATTTAAATATCTAATCCTGTAATCCTAAATTTCACAAAATGATGCATCACGCACTAGGTAGCACGAACACTTCTCGTAATGAGCCGTACCGTGTCCGACACCGTGTTCGACACCGACACTCCACGGACGCACGCCGAAACGTGTCTGTAGCAACTAATTTTGTATCGCAATAAAAACTGTAACACAAAATAGATAGACAAATGAGTTTATATAATATCAGAAAGTTATGTGTACAACTTCTATTATTCCACTGATCATATATTTATCTAATGCAGAAGCCAAGCTGCTGACGTGGCATCTCTAGAAAAAAGCTTTGTCCTACGTGTCGCGTTGTAAAGCATCCTAGCGCTATTGTCCAATTAGATTCATCCTAGAGCTATTGTCCAATAACATTCAAGATATGGTATAATGATATAATAACTATTCCAAGATTTCACGGACTAAATCTATGGAATCACAAGATTTCATTCCATATATTGAAATAATAAATAATGACAGTTTTGGCTGAAGATTAATTCCGTAGCACGGCCTAAATCCTAGAGTTATCAATCCATAATCACCGAACAAAAAAATACCTACAAGTATTTTTTAGACTACATTTTCGATTTACATATGGGTTGGAATAATTACGGGTCGGAATACCTACAAGAATTTTTTAGACTACATTTTTTTATGGTTTAATCGTTAATAAATATGGGTCGGAATAATTACTCTTCGTCGGTATATACACTTATGTGAGCGTCGTGATTTATTAGACTACATTTTCGATTTCTGGTAAGACATCTGACTATTCACGTGAATGCGAAACATTTAACAACTACGGAGTATTTATTTAATATAGTAAATAGTAAATGAGTGGTCATTTAATAATTTTGGAATGTCTTCGTGTAAGATGTCGCGCGCAATAACTGTTATTTATTATATGAATATCTTTAATAAATATAATTAAAAATACGTTTTTTAACCCAACTATACATTTACTACTCACGTCTCATCAGATTATTTACGTTTTGCTTTTATTGTACGATATGTAATATAAAACTTTATTTTATATATGGGTTACATATTTTCAAAATGGTGCAATGAGTAATTAAAAGTATACAAATTCTATTGTAAGTCTTGATCATCTTAATGAACAACTATATGATAGCTCATGTATACCGTCATACCGACATGTGTCATAAATAATTCAAAATTTATTTATATGTATATAATTAATCAGCTTTCTTTGATATTATTAATTACGGTATTCATCTAAAGTTAAAAACAGGCCACAGTAAATAATTAATTTGCTTAGCTCCAATATTATTAACTATATTCATCTAAAGTTTAAAAAACAGACCCGTGAATTTCACGGGTTACAACCTAGTTCTACAACAATGTTAAAAACTACGAGTCTTCGATCTTCGAGGCTCGCTTGCTTGACTTTAGCTTCTTGAGAGGGTCGCGTTGACTTGAATCTCTCTTCGATGCTTGAATTTGCTTTGAGTTTACTTGAGTAGGCGGCACGATTTTGTAGTGCTTGTTGTCTACTTGCAAGTGTGATTTGTAGAGAGAATTTGAGAGCTTTTGATGTCTCTTTTCTCTTCACTTTGACAAATGATTTTCTCTCTTGTAAAAGTGATCTCTCCTCTTTTTGAAATGGTGGAGAAATGTCTTATTTATAAGAATTTCTCCCTTGACAAATGGATTTCAGTTTGGGCCTTGTTTGTAGGCTTGACTTCTCTTTTGGGCCCAATTGACCACATTGTTTGGTTCAAAGCCCAATTGACCAATTGGCTTGCTTTTTGGGCTCAAATAACCCATTTTGTAATATGGGTCGATCCGAACCACATTAAACGGGACAAACATAATTAAATTAAGCTAAAATTTGATATTAACTTAAAATAATTATTTTGCTTTATTCTCGGCACTTTAATAAAATTTCCGTGCCTACAGTGTCCGTCACCTAAACAGCCGTGTCTAACTTTCTACATTTATTTGGGCACGTGTCCGACGCATGTCCATGATATTTGAGCCGTGTCCGTCGCGTGTCCATGATATTTGGTTATTATTTGCGATGAATGATGTTATTCAGACGAGAAATGAGCTATCGAAAGAGATTAAGTAGAATATTGATTCGGATGAATGAAGAAAATAAATTTATTATCAAGGGCAAATTTTACTTTCACTCATTTAAAATTATATCAAATAGTTTTACAAAAAAAAATCAAACATTTTATAACTATAAATTGTATATTTTATTAAATTTAAATGCCGTGTTCCGTGTCCTGAATTTCATGGTATCCCGTGTCCCATGTCCGTGTCGTGTCCTTGTCCGTATCCGTGTCCGTTCTGGTGCTACCTAGAATTCACGCATCGGTATCATATCCGTGTTCATCTCTATTAGGGTGTAACGTAGAGGTGAATGCATTGATGTATCATGTACAGTATGTGGTTAAAAAACAGGGCTAGTTCATTCATGTATTCATGGATCCATCCATCATGATTCATGAATCAATGGTAAATTAAAAAAATGCCAGCACACGTGTCCTACTGTCCAGTCTTCCAAAATACAGTATGTTATTGGCATAAAACCAGTTTCACTTCTCCATTTCCATTTTTCTATTATTCCCCCAACTCTCTTGACCTAAACACTAAAAAACTACACTATCACTTCCTTCCTAAATATCTTTCGCATTAAAACCTTCTTACCCATTTCCGCCGCCATGTCCGCCATCGCCCAGCTCCGCTACTCCTCTTTCTCCACCTCCACCTCCACCCACCGCTGTCACTCCCCCTCCCTTCCTCTCCGTCCCAATCTATCCCTCCCTTCTAACCCCCGCCTTCCATTCCGCCTCTCCGTCGCCTCAGGCGGCGGCACAGGCAATATCATCGTCGGAAACAACGGCGGAAACGGCGGTGGAGGAGACGGAGGAGATTCCAATTCCAATTCAAACTCCGACTCCGACGGTGGAGATTCCTCATGGTTCGAAAAACTCGGATTAATCGGAATGTTCATCAAAGGCTGGCGAGAGCGAGTCGCAGCGGACCCACAATTTCCCTTCAAAGTCCTAATGGAGGAAGTCGTAGGCGTTTCGTCATGCGTCATCGGCGACATGGCCTCACGCCCGAATTTCGGACTCAACGAGCTCGATTTCGTGTTCTCTACTCTAATTGTCGGGTCCATACTCAATTTCACCTTAATGTACCTTCTAGCACCTTCGATTTCATCCACGTCATCAGGTCTCCTCCCCGGAATATTCGCCGCGTGTCCGCCGAGCCACATGTTCGAGCCAGGGAATTTCCCCCTAGTCCCCCGGCTGGGGACGTTCGTATACAAGGGATTGGTTTTTGCAGCAGTAGGGTTTGCGGCTGGGTTGGTTGGGACGGCTGTATCGAATGGGTTGATCGCGGTGAGGAAGAAGATGGACCCGGAGTTTGAAACCCCGAATAAACCCCCTCCTACATTGCTTAATGCGACCACGTGGGCGCTTCATATGGGGTTGAGTAGTAATTTTAGGTATCAGGCATTGAATGGGGTGGAGTATGTGCTTGCTAAGGCAGTTCCTGCGGCTGTGTTTAAGTCTGCGGTTGTGGTGTTGAGGTGTGGGAATAATGTACTTGGTGGAATGTCTTTTGTTGCTTTGGCTAGGTTGACTGGTTCCCAAAGCGTAACTGGGAACGACACGCTGATTGTCAGTTTGAGCGAGGAGAAGGATGAGGACAAGGAGAAAGTGGTGGTTAGTGTGGTGGAAAGTTTGCCTAGTAGTAATCAGTCGACTTGATCAAGTTTTGACATTGTTTGGTGGGTTGTTTGATTGTGTTTTTTTGTATACTCGAGTTCGGGTTTAGAAGTTGGTAATAAAGAGGACCTCGATGGGGATGAGGACGACCGATGATGATGATTAGTTAAATAGGTGTAGTTAAGACTAATGTATTGTATTTGAGATTTAGCTACACTAGCAATGACACTTTGATTATGGAGGTGAAAGTTTGATTTTGCTTTCAGTGTTATTGCACCATAATCTGTGATTTGTGGAGAACAGACTGACTTTAAACAGTTTGCAATGCATTTCTTGTTATTTTCAGCAACATGGTGTGCTTAGTTATGAATCTATGATTCATCAATTGCTCTCTCTTTAGACGGATATCTCAGTGTTAAATGAGAATTTGTGATCATCATTACTCCCTTGATTTTCTTTTTTCTGTCTTCTGTAGATCTTCCCACATATTGTGGGATTATGTCATGATGTGTTCACTGTTCATAGTATAAATTGATTGTTGAATCGACAATATGATGATGGGTAGTCATGGTTTCTTCCAATGATTTTATTGTTGTCAGTTGTCACCATTTGGTATGATCATGCTCGGAGCTATGCTGAGTTTGTTTGCTACCCCGTATAATCGTGTACTTTGCTTTGCTTTAATTTTGGCTTTAACTTTTTTTTTGGATACAGAAATTCTGAGGGTTTCTGGTATGTTGCCCAACCAAGGCCTTGGTGACTTTGATAGACGTCAGTACAGAAGTCCTAGTCCTATGGCATCTGCAAATTTAGGGTCAAATCCACATGGGGGCGAATATGGTGGGTGGAATGGCATACATCATGAGGTATTTCATTTGTGGTTGTATATTTGGAGTATCAAGATTCTACTTGTTACATACTCTTCTTATCTTTCATCGTCATACTTGGTTTCGTGCCTATAAACAACTTGTCCTGCTTCTCTCGACTTTTTGTTTTTCATTTTTTTTTGTCAAGATAAGCATAGCCTCCCTATGTTAGCAACATAGGGGTAAGGTTTTGTAAGTTTGACCCCTCCTTGCTCCACAATTTGTGGGGAGCCCTTGAGGCAATGTATAGTATTGTTGTTGTGATGGTGGTGGTGAACTGTGAAGCTAAAATTTTCTATGAGCATACCCTTTTGTAAGTTGTTCAATTGAATATTTGCACGCATGAGAGTGCTTCTTGGTTATCTTTGGCCATGTCTATACTAATGTTTGGACAAGCATCCACCGTCTCTATATTTTAGGTGGATCAGATGACCTGTGTGACGAATACCATCTTATTTACGTATTTGCTAAATCTTGCACATAATTTTGCTAAATCCCGTGCACTTTCACTCTATTATTCCGCCCTTACCCTTAGCTTAAAAAAATTGAAAAAGTTCTGAACTTCACCCTCCGCCGCTGATGTCCCCTTCCCCTATCTCTGTCGTCGGTCAGCGGTGAAAACCATGGTGTGCTGGTGGTCATTGGGATATACTTCGTTGGAGCTTTCTATTTTTGGGTTTTTGATTTTACGTTTCCATTGTGGGTGAAAAAATAAGGGGTATGTTAAAGATCGTCGACAAATTACTAATTATCGTCGACACTTTTACATGAAATATCCATTTTGCCCCCGTCAACTCTTTATATTTACCGCTTGATATTCGGACTAAAAAAAATTATCGGGTTCTTACAAAATTAAAAAACTCGGTTTTTTTAGAAAATACGAAAACTTGTCAGTTTAGTGCGATTTTAACAACGGTTTTCAACGTTAATTCAACGATTTGAAGAACGGTTTTCAACGATGAGCGACAATAACGAGGTTAGTTTACGATTTAAATTTATTTCAAATTTACGATTTATAATTTGTAATATAGTAGAACGGATTAGAGATAAATTCCCGAAGAATTTGAATTTATGAAAAAAAAATAGATATTGCGGGGGACGAAAATTATTTTCGTCCAGACCAGGTCTGGGACAAAATTTTCGTCCAGACCCTGGTCCAGGCAAAAATAATTTTCGTCCAAGACGGAACGAAAAATGTAAATAAAAAAAAAAAAAAAATGGGACGAAAAAATTTTTTGTCTGAACAAGGTCCCAGACAAAAAAAAATTTTGTCCCAACAAGGTCCCAGACAAAAATTTTCTTTGTCCCAACAACGTCCCAGACAAAAAATTTCTTTGTCCCAACAAGGTCCCAGCCAAAAAATTTTTTTGTCCCAACAAGGTCCCAGACGAAATTTTTTTTTGTCCCAACATTCAAACTACGATTCAATCCTAATTCCGTAAAAAATTAAGGCATCTATCCTAATTCCGTTTCTAATCTATCAAAATAACTGATGCATGCCATTTCTATAGTCTTTTAGACCTCTTTTGCATGCATTTTTATGTTCTTTTGCCAAACACCTTGCTACTTTTAGCCCCGAATTGCCTACTTTGAGCCTTCTTGTGTTAATTGCAGGAATATATTCGGAAGTATGTATTCGGAGTCGAAGTTGTCCTCAAATTTGCATTTAGGAGGTCAGGAGAAGTGAAACCACCCTTTGTATCAAGCCAAGGAAGCGCATTTTCGAAGTCAACGTCAAGTCAAGCCCAAAACCAGTCGATCGACCGATCTTGGACGATAGGAAAAGTCGATCGACCAATATCTCAGTCGATCGACCAATCTTGGTCGATAGGAAAGTCGATCGACCGGTTGTTCAGTCGATCGACCGGTCTCATGCTGCCGAAGCCCGTTTTTGACCTGAGCCCATTAGGTCGTGATAAGATGATCAGAACATTTCCTTTTTAAGCAGCCTTTAGAATTTTCTTTTAGACTACTTTTTACTTTTACCTTAATCTTGAATCTACTCTCTTACTTTTCCTCAGTAAAACTTTTAGTCAGTTGTATTTTATTTCATTTTCATCTTCAAGCTTGTAAGATCTGTCCTTCCGGAATTCAGTACTCAACACTTTTTCTTGGTAATTTTATTCCTTGCTCTTACTTACTTTTATTTTAATTCATCTCTGCTTATCTCGCGATCATGTTTTCCTCTTTAGTTATTTCTTTCATTTCAATTGTTAATCCCTTTATGCATAGCTAATCCCTTCGACTAGGATATAGGTGATCCTTTGATGATGTGACGATGTTCGTTTAGGTTTAGACTTGTTCGTAATTGTAAGTCTCTGTTGTTAATTGTAGCTTTTGATAGCGATTAGTCAATTAATGCGCATGATTGATTAGTTGATTTGATAAAACCCCGACCTAAGATCGAAAGCCTGGTGAGGGTTAGATCTGCTACAAACATTAGAGTGCCCTAGTAAGTTGCGAGAGCCCGCTAGAAGCATTCTAGGGCGAATAGCGATCCGAGAGGACCTTTTCATTACCCCTTAGACCGATAATTGCGACTGATCTGCGACCTAAACCACTTGTTGTCACACAATCATTGGTGAACCGACTATCCTAGTTCTTTTTCCCTTATATTTTTATATACTCTTTCCTTACGCTTTTCTCTTCTCCCTTTCCTTCACTACTTTTAGTTAGTCAAACAACAAACAAAACCCCCCGATTTGGTTACCTTGACAGACTTTAGTTTAGCTTTTAGAATTCTTATTTGTCTCCCTGTGGATACGATCCCGACTTCCTTACTACATTAGTTAGGCCAGTTGGTTATCTTTGATAGGGTTGCGACAGCCGTGTCAAATTTTGGCGCCGTTGCCGGGGAGACGGTGATATTTTATTTGCTTTATTTTAGTTTGTCTTTTGTCTCAAGGGATCCATATTCCTTGAGGCAGTTCTCATCCTTTCCTTTAGTTTCTGTTTATGCCCAGGTCCAACAGGTCCGAACTCTTACCGTTTGATCCCGAACCTGAGAAGACTTTTCGCGCTTTACGAAACTTCTGGAAGGAAATACGTCAAGCAGAGGATTTGCAAACTCTTGATTCCATCTACGAAGAATTTTCTAATTCTCACGAAGAAGGACTCTCCGAGTTCGATACCTTTGCAGAAGAAACTTCAGAGTTCATAGCTGATATTCCTGTACCAGTGACGATGCCGAAACTGTGTACTCATTCCGAGCCCTCACCCGATTCCATTCCCAAGGGATTTCAACTCCCCACTGCTGCTAATGGAAACTTTGATATTCGCCCCTCTTACATAAATTTGGTGGAGCGAAATCAATTTCGGGGAGTGAGCGGTGAAGACCCCGGAAAGCATATGGAGACATATACTGACTATTGCTCAACCATACCACTCACCGCTGGAGTTACGCAAGAACAAGTCAAGGAGGTTCTTTTTCCCTTCTCCTTGTTAGACGGAGCTCGTGAGTGGTACCGTGATCTTGACATGGAAGCTGCGGGAGTGACTGACTGGAATTCTCTTGCCCTAGCCTTCTACAAAAGGTACTACCCTCCACAGCGAACAAATGCCCTAAGGGGGCAAATCACTAGTTTCAAACAGTTACCTACCGAGACCCTTTACGAGGCATTTGTCCGTTTCAAGAAACTGATCCGCTCTATTCCTCATCACGGGTTCGAGAAATGGTTTTTGTGCAACCAATTTTACAATGGGTTGTACGATGACCATCGTGCTATTTTGGATGCCTCATCAAATGGGCGATTTCAAAAGAATGTTGATGATGATAAGGGCTGGAATGTGATTGAGGAGATGGCAACTCATACTGCGGAGTATGGGAATCCGAGGGGTGGTGCTAGGCCGAGTGTTGGTGGAAATGACAACAGTGCCCTTGTAGCCCAGCTACAAGCCATGAATGCAAGGTTTGACCGTTTGGAGATGGGTCAAGGCTCGGGAAACCAACAAACTGTGAATGCCATGGTGCAGCAAGAAGTAACTTGTGATAGGTGTGGAGTAGGGGGACATATCGCAGCTGAGTGTATGTCCGAAAAGGAGCAAGTCCTAGCTTTTCAAAGCTATAGACAGAGTGGTCCCTTCTCTAACACTTACAATGAAAGAACAAGAGAACACCCTAACTTCTCTTGGCGGAGTCAGAATGTTTTGAATCCCACAACTTTACCACCTCCACAACAATCCACATACATACCACCTCACCGTTCCAACCAACAACAATCTTTTCAACAACCACCTTTCCAAAAACCACCATCCTTTTCGCCACCACAACCACAACAACCGGTATCTCAGAACACTGGTGAGATTGCAGAATTGAAGGGTATGCTACAATCCCTTATGGGTCACGTGATGAAGAGTGACCAAGCTAAGGAAGCATCTATCAAGATGCTTGAAACTCAAGTCGCCCAATTGGCATCTAACCAATCGACAAGGCAACCCGGTTCCTTGCCTTCACAACCCGATAAGCCACGCGATTCGGTTAATGCGATCCACTTGCGAAGTGGAACATCTTATGAAGGTCCTCAAATGCCAACTGATGATGGACAATAAGTGTTAGTAGAGGATGTTGCTGAAGCCGAGAACGAAGAGGAAAATAGCACGCACGAAGATGCTGACAGAGGACGACGGTCGATCGACCAAAACTGGTCGAATGCAAAGTCGATCGACCAAAACCAGTCGATCCGAAAGTCGATCGACCAAAACCAGTCGATCGAAAAGTCGATCGACCAACCTTCTGGTCGATCGACCAGATCGCCCCCTGCAGAAAGTCGATCGACTGCTCCTGACGCTGAAAGGATCGTTTCTGATGCCACAAGGCTTGTTCATCCAGTTTCCGACAAGGGAACCGCTGCTTCTCGCATCCCGGTGACCGTTCCATTTCCGAGCAGATTAAGGAACACAAAAATGGAGCAACAGTTTGGTAAGTTCATGGAGGTCATCAAGAATTTACAGGTAACTGTTCCTTTCACTGAGTTAATCACTCAGGTGCCCTCCTATGCTAAGTTTATGAAAGACATATTGACTCGTAAGAGAAGCTTTAATGAGGTGGAGACTATTGCTTTTACCGAAGAGTGCAGTGCACTCTTACAAAGTAAATCTCCACCAAAGTTGAAGGACCCGGGTAGTTTTTCAATTCCTGTTACTATAGGTACCCTTGTAATAGAAAAAGCTTTGTGTGATTTGGGGGCAAGTGTTTCTGTTATGCCCTATTCGGTCTGTGAAAAATTGAACATGGGTAGTCTCAAAGTCACAAGTGTGACTCTTCAAATGGCTGATAGATCAGTAAAGAGACCTCTAGGTGTTTTAGAGGATGTCCCTGTTAGGATAGGTAAATTCTTTATACCTGTCGACTTCATTGTCCTAGATATGGCTGAGGACACCCAAATCCCAATAATTTTGGGTAGACCCTTCCTACACACTGCAGGAGCCATTATTGATGTCAAACAGGGGCGTTTGACTCTTGAGGTAGGGGATGATAGAGTGACCTTTAATCTAGCTAACACACTAGCTAAACCTATGATTGAAGACACTTGCTATGCCATCGACATTATTGATGAATCCATGTTTGATTTTTGGTCGGGTTCCCTAATTGGGGACCCGTTAGAAGTTCTAATGGTTCTTGATAGTTTCGCAGAAAATGCACAGGTTGACTTTGCCATGATGAAGAGGGCATTAAAAGGAAAACAATACACCCTCGAGAAAGGTGAGACGGTTGATGCGATAATGAAAACCTCTTATACTGTAGAGGTAACAAAACCGGAACTCAAACCCCTCCCTTCCCATCTCAGGTATGTTTTTCTTGATGATCTTGAACTCTATCCTGTCATAGTTAGTTCTAAACTTGATGCTGGCCAACTCGCTGACTTGTTGGTTGTTTTGAAAAAAAATAAGAAAGCTATGGGATACAGTTTAGATGACTTGACAGGTATTAGTCCTGATTTCTGCATGCATCGAATCAATCTGGAAGAAGGTCACAAACCTCGTGCGCAAGGTTTACGCCGGCTTAATCAGAATATGCAGGATGTGGTAAGGAAAGAGGTGATGAAACTTCTAGATGCAGGTATAATTTATTCTATTTCTGACTCTAATTGGGTAAGCCCAGTTCACGTAGTTCCTAAGAAAGGAGGGACTACTGTAATTAGAAATGATAAGAATGAACTAATACCAACTAGGACTGTGACTGGGTGGCGGATGTGTATTGACTATAGGCAGTTGAATACAGCCACTAAGAAAGACCATTTCCCTCTCCCTTTCATTGACCAGATGCTAGAGAGATTGGCATCCCACAAGTTTTTCTGTTATTTGGATGGGTATTCGGGATTCTTTCAGATTCCCATTCACCCTGATGACCAAGAAAAGACTACCTTTACTTGTCCCTATGGTGTTTACGCATATCGCAGGATGCCATTCGGTCTCTGTAATGCCCCTGCCACCTTTCAAAGGTGCATGATGGGAATTTTTTCCAAGTATATCGAGTCAATCATGGAAGTCTTTATGGATGACTTCAGTGTGTATGGGTCTGATTTTTCTTCTTGTTTATCTAACCTTGATAAAATCTTGCAGAGATGCATTGAGGTTAACTTGGTTTTGAACTGGGAGAAATGTCATTTCATGGTGAACGAGGGTGTTGTTCTTGGTCATTTGGTTTCAGATAAGGGTATACAGGTAGACAAAGCAAAAGTGCAGGTGATAGAGCAATTACCTCCTCCCATTAACGTCAAGGGGGTTAAAAGTTTCCTTGGTCACGCCGGGTTTTATCGCCGGTTTATCAAGGATTTTTCTAAAATTGCTAAACCACTTACACGTTTGCTGATTAAAGATGTGTCTTTTGATTTTTCTGACGAGTGCCTTAATGCTTTCAACAGGTTAAAGGAAGCCTTGATCACCGCGCCCATAATCCAAGCACCGGATTGGGAGCTCCCTTTTGAGATAATGTGTGACGCGAGTGATTACGCGGTTGGCGCAGTGCTAGGCCAAAGGAAGGGAAAAGCTCTGAGTGCAATCTACTATGCAAGTAGAACATTGGATGAGACGCAGGTCAAGTATGGTACCACGGAAAAGGAGATGTTGGCCGTGGTATATGCATTGGAGAAGTTCAGGTCTTATTTGCTGGGATCAAAAGTGATCATTTCACTGATCACACAGCCCTGAAACAACTCTTGGCAAAGAAGGATGCCAAACCGCGGTTGCTGAGATGGGTACTTCTGATTCAGGAATTTGATTTGGAAATCCGGGACAAGAAAGGTTCTGAAAACCTTGTTGCTGACCATTTGTCTCGATTGGAGTTACAAAATGAGGGAGACATTCTTCCTATCAATGATTTTTTTCCTGACGAGAGTTTGCTTGCTTTATCTATTTCTGAGATCCCTTGGTATGCTGACTTTGCCAACTTTATTGTAGGTAATCTTCTACCCCCGGATTTGAGTTTTCAACAGAGAAAGCGATTCCTCCACGATGTGAAGCGTTATTTTTGGGATGACCCCTTTCTTTTCAAAGAATGTGCTGATGGACTGTACAGGAGATGCATCCCACAGTGGGAGACAAAAGCTATTCTGGAGGCTTGTCATTCCTCCTCTTATGGCGGCCACCACGGTCCATCCCGGACCGTGGCTAAGGTACTTCAATCTGGTTTCTTTTGGCCTACCATGTTTTATGATGCTAAAATGTTTGTTTCCTCTTGTGATGCTTGTCAACGCACTGGTAACATTTCCAGGAGGCACGAGATGCCTCAGGTTGGCATCTTGGAAGTTGAGGTTTTTGATGTTTGGGGAATCGATTTTCAGGGTCCTTTCCCGTCATCTAAGGGAAACAGGTATATCCTCGTAGCTGTCGATTACGTGTCAAAATGGGTAGAGGCCGTTGCTTCAGTCTCTTGTGATGCTAAGACTGTCGTGTCTTTGTTTAAAAGGATCATATTCCCACGATTTGGTGTGCCACGTATTGTCATAAGTGATCGTGGCATGCACTTTAGGGATAACAAGTTGTCAACTCTTTTCACTAAGTATGGTGTTTCACATCGTCGAGGTGTGGGATATCATCCCCAAACTAGCGGGCAGGTTGAGGTCTCCAATAGGGAGATCAAGGAAATCCTAGCCAAGGTAGTGTCTAAGTCAAGGAAGGATTGGAGTATGAAGTTGGATGATACCCTCTGGGCCTATCGTACTGCTTTCAAAACTCCAATTGGCACATCACCTTATCGACTAGTCTATGGTAAATCGTGTCATCTACCTGTGGAGTTGGAATTCAAAGCTTGGTGGGCAGTGAAAGAGCTCAACCTTGATCCTAAGTTGAGCGGTGAGAAGAGACTTTTGCAGCTTGATGAGCTGGAGGAGTTTAGGCTTAATGCCTATGACAGTGCACGAGTCTACAAAGAAAAGACAAAGAGGTGGCATGACAAGAAAATCCTCATTCGTGATTTCAAAGTGGGAGAAAAGGTGCTACTGTACAACTCCAGACTTCGCCTATTTCCAGGTAAGTTAAAGTCTAAATGGTCTGGTCCTTTCACCATCACTAACGTGTCTAAGTTTGGTGCAGTAGAAGTTGAGAATGCCGCAGGGGAAAAATTCAAAGCCAACGGACATCAAGTCAAACATTATCGTGATCAAGGGGAAGTGATTGGAGTGGTTGAGGTGTTGTACCTAGAACCACTTGACGTTGCCAAGTTTTGAAGAAAGTTAGAGGTCGTGCGGGACCCTTATAAATCAGCGCTTTCCGGGAGGCAACCCGGCTTGTATTTTGAAGTTTTGTTTAGTTTCGAACTTTTTAGACTTAAACTTTAGTTGTTTTTGAGAACTTTTTGTGGTAGTAAGTGGAGTTCTAGGTGTTTTTACTGAAGTATTGTAGGTGTTTTAAGCAACGGAAGTCTTAAGGAAATGTTAAAACGGACGAAAATCAAAGAAAGGAGCTCCAGATGGTCGATCGACCGTTGTTAGTCGATAAAAGAAGTCGATCGAACAAAAGTGGTCGATACCGAAAGTCGATCGACCGTATCTGGATTCGCACGAAGTCCTTTTAGTCGAATTAGCCGATCGACCAATTTCAGTCGATACCATAAGTCGATCGACCAAAATCAGTCGACAAGGTAAGTCGATCGGCTAGTCTGTTTACGAGAGGTACTTCTTTTTCCTTCTTTTTTTCAGATTCTTTTACTTCCTTCTTCAAACACCACCTTCTCTTCAAACATAAACACATAAACCCTAACTCTCTCTCAACCCTTATTTCCCTTTTTCCTTCTTCAAATCTACTCTACTTAGGCTATTTTTGCTAGTTTTTGGGTCTTTTGAACTCAAATTTTTCAGATCTAGTCTTATAAGGGCATTTTGTTGAGGTAATTTTTCTTCCTTTTCTCTTTACTTTTCCTTGCTTTTCCTTTTTTTTTTCAGTTATGCTCTTCGTTTAGTTTGGTTTTTCTTCCTTTTTAGCTCGTTTCCTTTGTTTAGTTTCTTTAGTCTTCAAGTTTAGCTTTCTGTTTTTTTTATTTTCTCAGTTTTTTTTTTTTTTTAGCTTTTCGTTTTTTTTCTGTTCTTTTTTTTGTTTTTGTTTAGTTTAGTGGTTGTATGTTGCTGCTAGTTGGTTGTTCTTCATTGTAATTTCCCTAAAATTTTAATCACAAAAGTTAGGGTTTTTCAATTGAAAAATCAAAAACCCTAATTTAGATGATTGATTTGGGGAAATTAATGAACATATTGTTGATTCCATTAACTTTGGGTTCCTTTTTGTTATCCTATCTCCTAGTGCAGATTCGATATGGAAGGAAACAAGCGAAGAAGAGCATCAAGGCGGAGCGGAAGCCATGATGAGGGGAGCAGCAGCTCACACTCCCAAGGAAGTTTTCGGACTGCTGTGGTTACACGGGAACCAGTGGATAGCCTACCGGGCTATCCAGAGGTACAATTTTACGTTCCTGCGCAAAGAACTCGTTTTGAGAACCTTCTAGGAACAACTATTACCCCCACCCGTTTTCTGCACCGACCCAGCCTAGAGACCATAGGATGTTTTGAGACCGTAGCTGAGATCCTTAACGGAACTGGAATGGGAGGTTTGACTAGGATGTATGAATTTACTTACCCAGTGCTCACTTTGGAATTCTTTAGCTCTTTTGTTTTTAGAGCCAGTGTTTTTGAGAACAACCCGGGCAGCCCCTGTGTATCATTTCGGCTCATGAACCAAACATTTGTTTGGCCCTTGAGCACCTTTGGGGCGCACCTTGGCTTGGTTAGTGCGGGTTATACCTCACCGCCTAGAGCATTGTATGGCCCTTTTTGGGCAGCCATCTCAGAAGGACCGAGCACCGACTCCAAACGTCGGGGTGCTTCCGTGCATCTTCCTCCCCTAAGGTATGTACTCCGTCTTATGGCCAACACAATTTTTGGCCGAAAAGAGTCAAATAATATAAACACTTGTGAACTTTCTCTTCTAGCTGGGTACCTGAACTTTGATCAGCGCCTTCCTTTCGTACTTAATGTGGCCTACCTCACGGCCAACCATTTTCATCAGCTTGGGCTTGGCCACTTAGCCACTTTGACCTGTGGTGGGCTAGTGACACACATTGGCCGCCAGCTTTTTTCCGACTTCCCTAGAGGCCACCTGCCCTTAGGACATGAGTTACCTCAAGGCCCTAGTACTCACACTTACATGGACATTCCATACATGGAATCCATCCGTTGGCTCACTCATGACCGTGTCTGGAAGATTTCTGGTCGACCTACCGTGTCCTTACCTTGTACCTATTTACCTCAGGTCACTCCCTTGACTACAGTGACCGGCCGTACTCGACCTCCACTACCCTCCTATCTCATTGACACCTCCGGCGCTGGCCCCAGACGTCGTCCTTCACCTATGCACTCCCCTTCACCTAGGCAGCCTCCTTCACCCCCACCTTCGGCTTGGGAGGCCGGTGTGAGTTCTAGAGGCAGACGTCCCTCACCTCAGGCTCCTTCTACCTCCCACGTACAGGCTGAGGAGCCTCGTTTTGACCCTCATGAGCAGCGATATGGGTATGTCGCTTTAGATGTCCCTGCTTTTTCCTCCGCTCCTGTTTACCCCACTAACTACACTAGCCCGCCATCTTTTACGAACCCCACTACTATTGATCGGGGGGTTCGCGATAGTATGATCACTGGTTTGTGCAGGGCCGTGGCACGGATAGAGTTGCATCAGTCCTTGACGCAATTCCCCATCTATGAGCGATACGCTAGGGAGGGATGGTTGCCACCAGCTGGGTGGCCACACCCTTACTTTTACCAGTACCCACAGGGAGGATATGCTGCAGCAGAGGAGGGGGAGGAGGAAGAGGAAGAGGAGGAGGAGGACGACTAGTTGCTAGTCGGTTTGGGGAGGTCTTGATACAGGTTGTGGTTTTCCATTTCTCCTTTATTGTTTTGCATTTCGTAGTTCGCATTTCCCGTCCCCCTAACTGCTGTTGTTGTGATGCTGTTGAGTACAACGAGGGCGTTGTACGAGTTTGGTTTGGGGAGGGTATGTGTTTCTTTGCATTCTTCACATGTTCCTTGCATTTAGTTTATTCTTGTTGCACATATAAAAAAAAAAAAAAAAACAAAAAAAAATCATGCTTGTTTTTGCTTTCTAGATCGAGTCAGTTGGAGTTTCTCAGTGCTTTTAGACCGTTGGATTGCTTAAGCTGGGTTTTTGTTTCATTTCATATAGCACGTCCTTTGGCATTTATCTCGAATCTCGTTTCACAGCATGTTGGATTATGGACTAGACTTGATTTACTGGCAACCTACAAAATCTTTCTAAGGATTTAGAGCCTTTTAACCGGTGACATTCATGACCGGTTCATCTAGGAAAGTGAGTAGTTACTCCTTATAAGACACGTAACATCAAATTGCATAAACATGAGTTCGGTCTTCTTTATACCTGTATGCATTCGGGTTTGAGGTTTGTTGGTACATGTGGCTGAGGTTCCTTTTTATTCTTTTTACCCATAAGCTTCACAAAGCCAAATTGCCTATTTTTGTCCCATATAGCTACAATACATAATTTTACCCACCCTAGCCGAGCTAGTAATGGTAGCATTTCGGGAATGTATCGTTTCGCATCTTGGTTACTTGTCGAAAGAAAGAATGGTGAAAAAGGAAAAAGAGGATGTATTTAAGAAAAAAAAAAAAAAAAAAACGAAACAGAATTCGAAAAAAAAAAAAAAGGATTCAGACCTGTCAAAGAAAAAAAAATGGTGAAAGGTTGAATAAGTCGGTAGACATTTCTCACTCCCATGCTTGATTTGTATCTTATGGGGAGTTCTTAATTTTGTGGTTTTGTGAGTTGGATGCATCCATTTTGCACACATTTGTTTTGAAAATCTTTGAGTACGAAGATTGGGATGATACTCATTGTTTGGTTCGTATTGTTGCTAGCTTGGCTACTAACTCCTCTCTACCAAACTCATTTTAGCCCCTTCATACCCATTGCCTCACTTTACCCATATGAATACCCTCGGCATGTATCATGGTCATCAGTTTGGTTGGAATGCATATGTACGGTTGTAGAGACTCTATTCATGTTAAATTGCATGCGTGTTCTTATAGGTCGCAGTTAGGAGAGTGATCTTAATTCTTTCTATCTTGCACTATATTATACCTTGTGTTTTCAAGAGTGGTTGAGCGACCCGTGAGAGTCCGGTCTTGATAAGTCTAACCAAGTCTTAAGTCCAATTGGTTGAGAAACATGCATAGATTCGTTTGCCATAGCATTTGTCGTTTTTGAGATGATCCCTTGCTTAGTTTTTGTTGTCCACGTTTTTGAGATGATCCCAGACAAAAAAAAATTTTGTCCCAACAAGGTCCCAGACAAAAATTTTCTTTGTCCCAACAACGTCCCAGACAAAAAATTTCTTTGTCCCAACAAGGTCCCAGACAAAAAAATTTTTTGTCCCAACAAGGTCCCAGACGAAATTTTTTTTTGTCCCAACATTCAAACTACGATTCAATCCTAATTCCGTAAAAAATTAAGGCATCTATCCTAATTCCGTTTCTAATCTATCAAAATAACTGATGCATGCCATTTCTATAGTCTTTTACACCTCTTTTGCATGCATTTTTATGTTCTTTTGCCAAACACCTTGCTACTTTTAGCCCCGAATTGCCTACTTTGAGCCTTCTTGTGTTAATTGCAGGAATATATTCGGAAGTATGTATTCGGAGTCGAAGTTGTCCTCAAATTTGCATTTAGGAGGTCAGGAGAAGTGAAACCACCCTTTGTATCAAGCCAAGGAAGCGCATTTTCGAAGTCAACGTCAAGTCAAGCCCAAAACCAGTCGATCGACCGATCTTGGACGATAGGAAAAGTCGATCGACCAATATCTCAGTCGATCGACCAATCTTGGTCGATAGGAAAGTCGATCGACCGGTTGTTCAGTCGATCGACCGGTCTCATGCTGCCGAAGCCCGTTTTTGACCTGAGCCCATTAGGTCGTGATAAGATGATCAGAACATTTCCTTTTTAAGCAGCCTTTAGAATTTTCTTTTAGACTACTTTTTACTTTTACCTTAATCTTGAATCTACTCTCTTACTTTTCCTCAGTAAAACTTTTAGTCAGTTGTATTTTATTTCATTTTCATCTTCAAGCTTGTAAGATCTGTCCTTCCGGAATTCAGTACTCAACACTTTTTCTTGGTAATTTTATTCCTTGCTCTTACTTACTTTTATTTTAATTCATCTCTGCTTATCTCGCGATCATGTTTTCCTCTTTAGTTATTTCTTTCATTTCAATTGTTAATCCCTTTATGCATAGCTAATCCCTTCGACTAGGATATAGGTGATCCTTTGATGATGTGACGATGTTCGTTTAGGTTTAGACTTGTTCGTAATTGTAAGTCTCTGTTGTTAATTGTAGCTTTTGATAGCTATTAGTCAATTAATGCGCATGATTGATTAGTTGATTTGATAAAACCCCGACCTAAGATCGAAAGCCTGGTGAGGGTTAGATCTGCTACAAACATTAGAGTGCCCTAGTAAGTTGCGAGAGCCCGCTAGAAGCATTCTAGGGCGAATAGCGATCCGAGAGGACCTTTTCATTACCCCTTAGACCGATAATTGCGACTGATATGCGACCTAAACCACTTGTTGTCACACAATCATTGGTGAACCGACTATCCTAGTTCTTTTTCCCTTATATTTTTATATACTCTTTCCTTACGCTTTTCTCTTCTCCCTTTCCTTCACTACTTTTAGTTAGTCAAACAACAAACAAAACCCCCCGATTTGGTTACCTTGACAGACTTTAGTTTAGCTTTTAGAATTCTTATTTGTCTCCCTGTGGATACGATCCCGACTTCCTTACTACATTAGTTAGGCCAGTTGGTTATCTTTGATAGGGTTGCGACAGCCGTGTCAATAACAAGAAAAACAAAACTAAGAAGTAAAGGGAAAAAGGAAGGGGATGGGAAGGGTAGTTTAGGTATTTCATTAAAATGTGTCGACGATAATTAGTAATTTGTCGACGACGTATAGTAGATTGGAAAAATAAAAGGGTAAATTTGGAATAAGGTGGAAACATGCACGGGAAATAGCAAAATTGTGCGCGAGATTTAGTAAATTCCCTTATTTATTCTGTTATGCTACTGAGAATAAATGCATTTTGTATTTGAGGGTTGTCTCTTTGCTACACCTTTTACACCCTTTCCCTGAGGACGTTTTATGATGCTATTGTGTCTTCATGGATGACTAGATGTTATAGCATGCAACTATTGGAATTTACATTAAGTAAAGTTGCAGAACCTTGTTATTGTGCACATAGAACATATATAAATACGTGTTCCTTTTCAGCGTTTTATTTTGTGAATGGTAAAAAAAGTTTCGCTTTTTGGTGCTGTGTTTGAAGAAATTTCTCTTACAAAATCATCCCTATTGAATTTGCTGAAACTAAAGTATCATAGATTGCTCCATCTGTGAGTCTGAGAAGATTCATCTATCGAAGGAAAGAGGAGGAAGGTTGGGACCTCTGAGAGAAGGAAATAGGAGATATGAAATGTACGAAATTGAGCCTTAGAAACAGACTCTGGTATGAATAGCTGTAAGTAGAGAGGAGAGTTTGCCTGTAAGCAAGGATGAAACTAAACCTTGGGGGGGGGGGGGGTGGCGGTGGCGGCGGCAGCGGCAGCTGGTCTAGAATTCAGCGTTATATTTTTATCTTAGAGGAATTGATTCTGGAGCTGCATTCCCAACTTAATGTTACTCCGGCTTTAAGCTAGTGTTATTGTGAGAGCCAGAGAGAGTTCTCTTAGTATAGAACATCTGTATGATCACAAAGTTCTTGTGAACAGTGCACATGGTTCACTGTTCAATTCTATAAATGAATGGTTTTCGTGTTTGTACTTGACTATATTTTACGAGAATTTACTTATATATAAATAAATTCCCGAAAAATAAAGTTAAACTTTAAAAATATAATTTACGAAATATCAAGGTGTTAAAGTTGTTGTGGAGATCGTCTTCCGCTTGAATTGTCTCTTAGGGCTTCCCACTCCAAGATGAATGTGCATATTAATGACTCGAGTTTGGAGGGGCACGTGTGGTGAGACACGATGCATGGCAAGGGGACCACGAGTAGCTCTCGATCTCGGTGTCGTGGATGCGTTCTTGACACCTTGTGTTGTGGGTACGGCTGGGTGTGTCCCGGTACTCAGAGTTGTGTGAGGTGATGGGTACGGCTGGGTGTGTCCCAGTACCAAGCGGTAGTTGGATGATAATTTCTCGTATTGTGTGGCATGGTCATATTGCATTTTACTCTCGTTGCATGTTTAATTATATGTTTAAGTATATTGAAACTTACATGTTTAGCGTTGTTTAATTGTCACCCATTTCTGGAGTGGTATGTGTTCATTCATATGATATTTCTGATCATACGGGGAGCAGGTTATGTCAGGTTAACTTGGTTTCCATGTGAGAGCTGGACGAGCATCGGTGATCATCGAGTCGTAGTTGATAGCTAGAGTCGTAGTTAGATATGAGTTGTATTTCATTTTATTTATCGAGTTGTATAACATTAAATAATTAATTATAATAAAGGTGTTACCGATTGTATCTCCGATTCCACTACCTCGGAAAATCGAGATGGTAACGCTCCGGTTATCTTGGCCGAATAATCGGAGTGTTACACTTTTGATATACATCCTCGAGCCACTGCCTGTTAAATCATTACCCACGCCTGCACCACATGCATTAAGAGGTTATGAGGTGAGACCCTTCAAAACCCACCCCACTAACATCTTTATTCGTGTTGCCAATAATGCACCTATTATGTGTTAGGTTCATTTACTATTTGGACATTGGAGAAAAAGGCTTGACATCTTTTATTTGTTATTGTTAAGTCGAAAGGAAACACACTTTTTAAAATTAAATCATGAGTAAATTAGATTTTATTCACTTTTGAAATTAAAGTTTTAAAATTACTCTATTTTGAATTTTTTTCCTAAAATTACTCATTTAAATTGCATTTTTTACTTAAATTGCTCCCAGACTCTACTTTTAGTGACTTATTTTGTTTATTTTTGAACATATTCCGTTTGTGGCTTAGTCAATCTATACTTTGGAAGGTATAAATATACGAGGGTTCGATCAAAAGTGTTGGAAATAAATCAACTCAAATTGGTTTTTTGAAACAATTTTAGAAAAAAATGCAATTTAAAGAAGTAATTTTAGCAAAAAATGCAAATTAAGGGAGCAATTTTGGGGAAAATTTTTAAGAGGGAGTAATTTTAAAAAAACTTTATTTCAAAAGAGAGTAAAATCTAATTTACTCTTAAATCATTAATATCTATACACTCTTATCTATACCATCTTATTCAAGAAAACTTAAAATGTCAACTAGCATTAACAAAAAAACATGTCACTTATTACATATGACATGTCAAAATTTAATGTGACGTGGCGAGTTAATGTGACATGAATGATCAACTTTTTATTACTTGACATTAATTTAAATATATTATCTTCCAAAATTTATATAATCCTCATAAATTTATATCAAAATTTCATAATTTATGATTAAAATTGATTTTTTAATTGATATATTTTTTTTTTGCTATAAACATGTTAATAATATAATTACAACTTTTGATATTACCTAACACCTATCATTTTTATTAAATGTTTTTTTATTTAATTCATTTTTGTAATAAAACATGTTAATAAATTGATTAAAACTCTTCATAATAACTACTTCTCACCCGCCAAATTAATTAATATATTTTCATATTTAATTAATTTTTAAAATAACAACTAGGTTTGTGACCCGTGAAATTCACGGGTTTATCTGTTTTAGTTTTATTCTTTTATCTATTGTTAATATTTGTCCGAGCAATTAGTTTATCCATTTAAAAAGATATAGTCTTAAAATACAAAAGGTTAGATAGTTAATGTCTTATTTCTTTGACAACTCAAATTTATTTTTAAAGCTATATATTGTACTTTAGTTGTTAATTTGATTAATATACTAATAACATGTTTTTTTTTTTTAAAAAAAAAAGTGTTAACAGTCGTTGGCGAAACATAAATAATAAATAAATGGAAATTAAATTCTACATTGTTGATCCTATAATTATAAAATTTTACCTTCAAAACCACCAACAACATAGTCCATGAATATGAACAAAATAATTATTACAAGTACTACATTTTTTAATGTAATTTTTTTAATAATTTAGTGTAGTTGTTATGTGACAAAAAATTAAATGTTTAAGGTTGCTTTTAAATTAGATTAGATTGTATAGATAAATTACGTACCAAAATTTTCTATATAAAAGCTTCAACGACCCTTTGGTATCTAGCTATATGAAGTTAGTGAGTGAAGACGAAAGGGCAAATTAATGCATAATGTTTGATTTTTTTTCTTTTTTTTAGAATGAAAAAATTCCCAGTGTAAATAGCTTAAACGATATTTTTTAATTAAATTAGAGGAATTTTTATGTCAATATTTTGTTTCTTATAAAATCATATTTTTTGTTAGTAGCATATTTATCAAGTTTAATAAATGTTAGTCTTAATATAACATCTATATCAGTTTGTCAAAAATCCTAAATTTTAAATTTTGCAAAAATGATAAATGGAGTTAAATAGTAGCCTACTACAAATGGTGAATTGGTGAGGAAAACAAAAAAGTCATCCTATTAAATAAAAGAAATAAAAGTCAAATAAATATTTAGGTTAATAACCAAACTTAGGAAAGAAAACTAAAGAGTTTGGGTTAATTTATTTTTGTGTTTGCAATTAACATTTTTTATTTTTATTTTGTATTAATAAGCATGTGACACATGATTTTAGATTTGTCCTTTTAATAACACATGACAATATGACATAGTAAGATACTTAGTATTGTCTTTTTAACTTTGATGCTCAAAAGTCACGAACCTTGATTAATATTTATGTTTATCTTAAATCTGATAATAATAGAAAAAAACGCTCAAAAGTCATAAAACATATCTCTAATTGTTTATAATATTTGATAGGAGCAAAAATTTGTAAGCAATTTTTTTTCCTATCCATATCGTCAATTGAATTGCATGTGTCACTAATGTCTTATCTATCTATTCACATCAAGTTAAGTGTATTAAGGTTTTAAATTGATTAAATCATTTTTTTATTGTTTTTATGTAAGTTTCATTGTTGGGTTATGAGATATTCGTCACATTTTCAAATTTCGTCGTACGCGTTTGTTTTGTTCAAATTTAAGGGTTATCAAATTTTTTGGTATTAATAAGATATTTAGTCTTGTCTTTTTACAATATTATAAAAATAAATGAATAATCTAGTAATCAATAATATAGATGAATTATATATTAACCAATATAATTATGACATGTTGATTAAAATTAAATGCTTTAAGTAGCCTTCTAACTATATTGTAGGCATAAATATTAATAATAATGTGCATATGACCATTATTCATGTAAATAAAATTTACAAAAAAAATACATACATTTTAAAGTTTATGAAATACTAATTTTTTTTTTTGAAACTAAAAATAATTAATCATGAACATTCATGTTGTCAATCATGTCGTTAGTTTATAATATAGTATTGAGGGAAATATGGGGAGTATTTGTTTAAGCAATTCTAGTATTCTCTTCTTCATATAGTTCTCTTTCTCAAATGATTAATGAATCATCCCTACAAAAAAAATCCACTTAGCGATTAATAACAAACAAAATGGTGGAATTTGATTTATTTAATATTTACATTATGATTATATTAATTTAATTTTTTTCTTAAATAATGAAAGAAACAGTGCATTAAATAATAAAAATGTAAGTAAATTTCACTTTTGGATAGCACAACTCCACAAATTTTGGTAGCCCTTAAATAACAACAAAACAACATATATGTGAAGTTAAAAAATGTGATAGTACTTCATAACCAATAGAACTTAAAAATAAGAAAATAAACTATTAATTTAACACCTTAATACACTTATTACCTTACCGTAATACACTTACCATGATAAGAATGATTATTTACACATACAATTCTCTCGGTGATGGGGTAGACATATAGTCTTCTTTCTCCATGAATCATTCTTACAAAAAAAATTCACTGAATGATTACTAATAAACAAAATGGTAGAATTTGATTTTTGTATTGTTAACCTTATCGTTGTTAATTTAAGATTTTTTATATAATAAAAGAAATAAGACATTGAGTCATAGAGATGTAAGTATGTTTACCTTTGAATATCACAAACCACATATTTTGATAGTCGTAGATGAAAACAAAACAACACATATGTGAATTTAAATGAGTCATCCAGAGCCAATGAAACTTATAAATAAATAATTAAATAAATAAAACCTTAATATACTTAGTTTACTTAATGTTGAGACAATGATAAGAAACATTATTAACACATACAATTTTCTTGGTGATGGAGGCATACAAAAAATATTGGCTTGAATTTTGGCTCAAAAATGTTATCTTCCATCAAACATTCATAACCAATTGAGGATGCAATTTACGACTTTTGGAAGTTCTTTTTTTTTATATCATTATTAGCAAATTTAATATATACATAAATATGTAGCACGATTTTAATGTTTTATGACTTTTGAGCATTCTTTTCATTATTAACAAATTTAATATAGACATAAGAATAAAGTAAAATAAATGAGATGTAAAAAGTTTGCTTTAAATTTTAATTAATTTGGTTGGGGTTAAGTATTATGAATAATTTTAATTAATTTATTACTATGTTCAATTAAGAAAATGAATTAAATAGGAAAAAGTGGTGGGTGTTAAGTAATATGAAAAGTTTTAATTAATTATTAACATGTTTTATTAAAACAAAATAATTAAAACTTTAATTTTAATTATAAATTATGAAATTTGTATTACAAAATTTTCATTTAAAATGTCAATATTAATTATAAATTATGAAATTTTGAAGGGTTGCATAAATTTGGGAAAATAGTACATTTAATATACAAAACTAATTTAAGAATATTAAAAGGTCAATGTTTAAAATTAGAGTGGTGTAAATTTTTATTTGCCGTTTAACCTTTTTTAATTTTAAAAATTAAAAGGTCAAATGTTTAATGTAGTATGATATTATTTCTCCTTAATATTTAAAACTTATATACTATTATTTTATAAGTTGTGTATATTAGTTTGTTGCTTAAAATATTCTAACAATAAACATCGAACTTTAAAATTTAGTATTGTATGAACTTTGATTTTGATTTTTAATTGTTGTTTAAGTTATCTAGAAATTCAAGAGGTAAAAGTTTAATTTTTTTTTTGTACTTTTAAAATAAGAAATAATGAGGTGACTTGTTAGTATTCTAGTGGTGAAATAAGATACTTTTGGCTAACCGTTTTATTTTATTTATAGATTTATTGGTAAATGAACTAAACAAATGTCATATAATAAATTTTTAATCCATTTCACATTAATATATATGCCATGTCACATTTAAACTTGCCATGTCATATTTAAATCTTGTCATGTCACATTTTTTTGCTAGCCTTTTAATTAGATTTTATAGATGATAATAAATTGATCAAAACTCTTCATAATACTTAACTCTCACTCATTTAATCAAGAAAAAAATCTTATTTAATTCACTTTTTAAGTTTCTCGGCATTCAATTATTTATTCAACAATACATAAAATAAATTAAAATAAAATTATATATTGGAATCTATGGCTGTGGAATGACCATAAAAACTATACTAATACCTATAATCATTTGTACTTCATTTATTTATTTATTTAATATCTATTTTCCATTTGCACACGAGTTTTTAAGTTGTGGGCTATATATTTTATGGTTTAATTTATTTATTTTATTATGGTGACTATATATTTTTGTATGTTGTTGTTGCTGTCGCCGTTTTATAAAATATATTTTAATTTGTTACATTATTGGTTTTATTAATTGTTTGTTTTATATTTGAATTCGTGTTTTTCATTAATGTGGTTTTTAAATGATTTTACATTTGACAATGTAATGATTTGTTTGACAAGTTTTGTCCTGTTAGTGTTTTATCTTTTTTGGTCAATCTAATTTATTTTTATTATATAAACTTTAAAGTATCATGAAATGTATGTGAATGCAGATAAATAGAATATCATGTGGTTAATTTAAAGAAGGAAGAAATACAAAAATACTCAAAAATGAGGTAAGATTAAAGGTATACATATACGGGGTTGTTTTGTTATCCAACATAAAACACATAAATTGCAATGCATGTGATTTGTAAAATTGGTGGGTTGTTTGTGCCAAAAATCAAATGAATTCAAGTTTCATATAAACTCTAATCCCTTTACTATAAAAGGGGTAAAATTTAAAGAGCTCTCATTGGTCGATGGAAATTAAGAAAAGAAAAAAAATTAATCAATGTGGGGTCCGCCATGTTCATTTACATAATTAATTACTTCAATTTAATTTTCTCACTACTTTCGTTAATTAAATAAGTTACCATCTATAATCACACATCGAATATGAAATCTTCCGAAATCCTAACTATTCAATTTCAACCGTAAAAATCAAATCTTTAATGATCATTGATAATAAGTTAACTAATTTTACACAAATTAAAAGTATAGATTAAATATAATAATTCAATTTCAACCGTAAAAATCAAATCTTTAATGATTATTGATAATAAGTTAACTAATTTTACATAAATGGAGTATTCAAAGATTAAAGAAATTGTTAATACTCCATTTAACATGCAGCTAATAAAAAGGATTAAAGTGAGTGACAATGAGTATAAAACAGAAACAAAAAGTGAATATCAAATATAATAATATATAAATTAGCAAAAAATAATACATTCAAATACTGGAAATTAACAAATTAAAATTGTTGAGAATTGGAAATCAACGAAATTATGTAACTCCGTCTTAAATGTACATAAAATAGATAAGATTTATATTATATGGTCGGAGTTTTTTTGGTTAGTTAGAGAATCAGACTAATAATAATAATTTGGGTTCATTAGGTTTGTTATGAACTTAGAATTTAAACCTTAAGTATAATTTTAAAATCTATATATATTTTTACCGGCTATTATCCGTCTTAAATTTAAAACAGGTGAGTATCACTCCCCATGGGTTATAGGACAACTATTTTATTTTCGCCATGCATAATGTTTTTTTTTGTTTGATTCATATGCTAACTATGTATATTTGATATGTCCTAAACTTAAAACCGATAATGTCGTCCTATATAAGAATTTGTATAATTTTATAATGTTAGCAAATGCGTTGTTTTTACTTACGTCTAAGTTAAGCGTATAAATTATTTTTATTTTTTTACATCGATATTTACAATACTAAAATTATATTTTTTTATTAAATATATTCACATTTCCATTTTTATTTTTTCGGTTTAATAAAATTAAACCCGTGCATTTTTTGCACGGGAGTAAAACTAGTTCTCTCATAATGGGGAAAACTGCTTACCTTAGACCCTATGTAAGTGAGAATTCCTATGAAATTTACTTTTCTTCCTTCCAACCAAACACTTTATTTTCTATTTCATGTGAATTGCAAAATCATGAATTCTTACTTCTTGGGAACTTCAATTCCTCTATCGAACCAAACAACCCCTATTGTGTATAAAGTGATAAGTTATTGATGTATTTTTTAGGAGTAGTAAGTAGACTCAAATAAAATAGTACATTTCTCATAGGCTTATATTTTTTTTCGTAATTGGCACAGAAAATAATATATGTATTTGTAATTCAAATTATTTATATTTTTTTAAAAACACGTACTTGTCGTGTTCTATATGTCGTAATTTGTGCAAGAATTTATTATACACCTATACTTAAAGTTAAACATTGGTGTTCAATTTTACATTTAAAAATATATGTCAAAATTCTAAGAAAACATTTATGTATCCCATTGCTTTTCATACTCATATAAAGACATTTATAAAAATAAAAATTGTTTTATTATTTAATAGTATAAAAGTTATTCGTGTATAAGTATGATTTTTAAATTAACTCTTTAATTTAAAACATTAAAAAATAATTATTTGTATAATACTCGTATTTATTAATAAAAAAAATATAAAATTATAATTTTCTTTTGTTAATATTCTTGATTTATCATTAACCCAATGGGTCCTACAGGTCAAATAGGTCTTGACTTTAAAATTACACGTTAATGGGTTATTTCAGGTTCGGGTTTTTTGAATCACGGGTCAAAGTTACGGATTTTTGATGTTATTAAATGTGGTTTTGATGGGTCGGGTTAATGGATCTAGTAATGTTTTTCATGTAACAAACATCTGGCAAACATTAAAAAGCCGTCCATCTTTTCCCCCTCTCCTCATTTCTCTCTTTCTCTCTCTTATTTTCTTTCTTCGTCTACCACCGTCACCGACTTTTCTCTCTACTTTCTATCTCTGCTGGCACTTCATCATACCCTAAAAAAAAACCTAAAAAAACCATCAAATAAAAAAAAAAAACGAAATCATGTCAGGATTATACAACTCAAATTTTTCACCAGCAAGAGTTGCTTCTCCTCAGATTCGAACTCCTGCTTCTTCTTTTGATGATAAGTTGGTTTACTTACTCTTATTCTTTATTATTTTTAACTTTTATTTTTTTCTATTTTATGCCGTTTTGTTGTTTTGATTTTTGTTTTTACTGTGTTTTATTTGGTGGGTTTGGTGTTAGGTGTATGTGTTTAAGTGTAGTTTATGGGGGTTGATGAAGCGAAATGACTCACTAAACTGGTTGTTGGTTGATGAAGCGAAATGACTCACTAAACTGGTTGCGCTTTTTTATTTAATTTTTAAGTTGTGTTTATTCGATGCAAGTTCCGAACTTTTTCGATTCATTTTAGTAATGGGTTTTATTGTAGTACTCCGATAAAGTAAAATGACTCGTTAAAGTGACTGCGCTTTTTTCTCCGATCATTTTTGGGTCATTCTGGAGACAATTTGTCTCCTTTGCTAACATAAGTGTAAGGCTGTGTACATCTATAAATTAGCCCATGATTTACGAGAGAGCTCTGAGGCACTGAGTAGTATTGTAGTATAATGGTGAAAATATGGATTTAATGGTTTTTTTTTTCATGTGTGTGTTGATGTGTGGTGGCAGTCAATACTTGACGGAGTTGTTAGCTGAACATCAGAAATTGGGACCTTTCCTGCAAGTTCTTCCCATATGCAGCCGTTTATTGAATCAAGGTCTTACCTTTTCTTTGTTTTTTTCCATTTATTTGATGCGATTTCTATCATTTGTACTTTTTTGGTGTGGTAGTACAGCTATGAATCTGAGTCACACTTTTCTCAAGTGTCCAAAAGTAGTGGAAATCTCTTTTTTTTGGGCAGTATGTTTACACTTTACAGTAGTAAATTGTTGTTTGAGTGTACAAACTATTGGGTGTCATTAGCTTTCAATTTGGCTATCGATTGTGCCATGTTCCATATTTGGTGGTGTAAATTTATTCCCCCATTTGCGTATCAAAGAGTCTCACAAGCTCCGTCAACAAGCTAAGCTCAAGACGGATACTTTACTCTCACAATAAAGTAAGTTGGCATGTAAGTGGGAGAAAATAGAGCATTTTTTGGATAGTGCAACTTGCATTATGTGAGAGGGGCACTCTACGGATAGTGCCCGTCTTCATGAGAATTTGTGTTTGCGTATTACATTTGTTTGTAGGTTGTAAAACTTTTCTAGTGTTTGGGTGTTACATTTTGGTGAAGTTGGTATCCCTACTGCACCACGTTGTATTAATACTCTTATGTTTTGAGTTTTCATCTTGCTTCAGGTAGTTGTATTACTTTAAATCCACATTGACATTGTCAAATTTATAGGACCTCAATTTCTCATATTTCCCCAGTTCAGTGTCGGACACTTAACACTTGGACACTTCATTTCTACCAAAAACATGACATTTTTTTTTGTGTCTTCAGAACATAGACGAGTTTAATAATTCAACTTGCACATGTGTTAAATATTTTATTCGAGTATGTGTAACATGGATTAACAAATAGCTTGATTTCGATTGCTCTCTCGTTTTCTCAATAATTGAACGAGAGTGGAGGTCTTATGTTGGTCAGGAGCTATACTGAGTCTGTTTTGCTACCACGTATACTTTACTTGCAGAAAATATTGCATTAATTTTGGCTTTAACTACTTTTTTTTTGTTACAGAAATTCTAAGGGTTTCTGGTATGTTGCCCAACCAAGGTCTTGGCGATTTTGATAGACGTCTATATAGAAGCCCCAGTCCTATGGCTTCTGCAAATTTAGGGCCAAATCCACATGGGGGTGGATATGGTGGGTGGAATGGCATACATCATGAGGTATTTCATTTGTGGTTGTATACTTGTATATAAGGAGTATCAAGATGCTGCTTGTGACACACTGTTCTTATCTTTTGTTTTCATGCTTGGTTTCTTGCCTGTTGTACTTCTTAATTGAAGAACCAAGTTTGGTGGAAACTGGATGTTCACCGGAAAAGTACTTGTGAGTTAACCGTAGGCTTAGGTTCCTTTATATTATTCGTAGTACAATATAGTGAACAACTTTGTCCTGCTTTTCTCCACTTTATGTGTTTATTTAATTTATTTTGTGAAGCCAAACATACTAACATAGCCTGTCTATGTTGCTAACATAGGGGTAAGGTTTTGTATGTTTGACCCCTCGTTACTCTGCAATTTGCGGGGAACCCTCGAGGCAATGGATAATATTATTGTTGTGGTGGGTGTGAATTGTGATGCCAAAAATAGCTATGAGCATACGCTTTTGGAAGTTGTTGAATTGAATATTTGCACGCATGAGAGTGCTTCTTGATTACCTTTGGCCATGTCTACACTAATGTTTGGACAAACATCCACTGTCTATATTTTAGGTGTTCAGATTGACCTGCGTGACAGATATGATCTTATTTATATTGGCTTCGTGAGGGTTGTCTCCTGCCCACACCCTTTCCATGAGGATGTTTAATAATGCTAATGTCTCTTCACGGATGTTATAGCATGTAGCTATTGGAATTTTTATAAAGTAAAGTTGCGGAACCCTGTTATTGTGTACATAGAACATATATAAATACAATCCTTTTTCAGTGTTCTATTTTGTGAATGGTCAAGAAGTTTATGCTTCTTGGAGCTGTGTTGGAAGAAATTTCTCTTACAAAATCATCCCTATTGAATTCGCTGAAACTAAAGTATCATAGATCGCTCCATCTGAGAGTACGAGACAATTCATCTATCGAAGGAAGGAGGAGGAAGCCTGGGACCTAGACTCTGAGAGAAGGAAGAGGAGATATGAAATCTACGAAATTGAGCCTTAGAAATGGACTCTGGTATGACAAATGAATAGCTGTCAGTAGGAATGAATTCTGCAGCTGGAATCCCAACTTAATGTTACTTTGGCTTTAAGCTAGTGTATTTATGAGAGCCAGAGAGAGTCCTCTTAGTACAGAACTTCTGTATGCTCACAAAGACCCAAAGTTCTTGTGAACAGTGCACATGGTTCCATATTCAATTTTGTACGATGAACGGGTTTTGAGTTTGTATTTCGCTTAAATGTGGGTTCACGTTAAAGAACTCTGGCTAGGTAGTTCACGGGAAAGCTTAGGTTTAGTACAAACAATTCGGTTCGAGGCTTGGCCAACGGAACCGTGAATTAACTGTGCTTGTGACCTAACGGAAGTGTAGAGAGGTGGTGGCATAGCTTTAGTGATTTTGAAAGATGAAACTAATCCCTCGGCGAGGTCGCTGTTCCCTAAGAGTTGCCAACCTTAATAATTTGATCTTTTCAATTTTGTATCCCAATGAACTCTAGCCATTTATTGCATTGGTTGCATGTAGAGACGACTGATGAGAAGGCTGACTCATCCAAACCTGAAAGAACAATCTGCCCAAAAAATTAACTGTTTCGATAATATGAAATGGCTAATTCTAATCACCTTGATACCAGGATCAAAGTGACTCGACTTGTGAACAATGACCCATAAATGCCATCAAATACCGACTTATAACAGAAATGACTTTATATCAGTGCACTTCAGAATGACCTTAACTCGTAATGACCTGATCCAAGTGACCGCTCGCCAGGTTGACTTGCATATGCCTAGTCTTGTATTATCTTGATTACCGACATGCTCTTATGGGGGTTCTTTTGACGTTGTTTGTTTCAGAGGTTGAGTAATCCACCTGGAATGTCTATGGATTGGCAAGGGGCACCCGCAAGCCCTAGTTCGTATACTGTGAAAAGAATTATGCGGTTGGAAATACCAGTAGATGCTTATCCCAATGTAAGTCATCTGTGGCTGTAAAGCTGTGACAATTCCGTTGGTAACTTAATTCTAACTTTTCCTTTTTTTGTTATGTCTACAACTCAACATACTTACATGGGGTCTAACCCGAGAGCTAACTTTGCCTGTATGTATCTCAGTTCAACTTTGTCGGTCGTCTTTTGGGCCCCAGAGGCAATTCGTTGAGACGTGTAGAATTATCAACTGGTTGTCGTGTGTACATTAGAGGAAAAGGATCAATTAAAGATCCGGAGAAGGTAACATTTCATGCAGTTAATTGTTAGTCATGAACCATCATTAATTTGCATGCTTTTACCTGATTTTGAATGAATTTGCATGTTTTACTTAGCAAACATGATTTGATTGGAAAAGAGCAGTGAATTTTTATTTATTATTCTCAGGAAGAAAAGCTACGAGGAAGACCTGGTTATGAACACCTTAATGAGCCGCTTCACATTTTGGTTGAGGCCGATTTGGCGCCCAGTATAGTCGATATAAAATTGAGGCAGGCTAAAGAAATTTTAGAAGAACTTCTGAAACCTGTGGTATGTGTCTTCTGTCGTCCCTCGGTTTACTTTTCAAATAAATTGTGAAAAATAAAGATGTATAATATATTAATATGAATCGTCAGTGGACTCTTTCGTCCGCAAATTGTGTAGTCGATCATGCATTAAAGTTCTTTTCTGTGCTGATGTTATTTCAAGTGACAAGTATCTGTCGTATAGCCATCACATTAGATGTCCTTTTGAGTCTTAATCACAAATTAACTTTGATTTTTGATGTAGGTCATTACATCTTAAAAGATAAAACATGACCCGGCTGAAATCCGGAAAACCACCCAAAGCACACTTCAACCAGCTTAAATTGATCCAATTCGCTATATTACTCGGACACATTGATAGCGCGTCCGGTGTCCAACACTAGACGACACATTGATATTGTGTTCCATGTCTGGTGTTTGATGTGACACTTCACTTGGACACTTTATGTTAGACCAAAAATTGAATACTTCGGCAGGAATAACCGATTTGATCAGAATCTGGTCCAAAGTGACTTGTTTTGAAAGTGACCTAGCGGCAAAGCGACCACAAATAACTAATTTAAAATAAAATCATAATCATAATAACCACGACCAGAAACGACCTGATAATGGGCCGATTGACCTGACATGTAACCACGTAGCCAGAAACTATCACAACTGATTTGTCCCTAACGACCCAATAAAAACGCAGCTGAAGTAACTTGACTTGACTTGCAAAGTTGTAATATCCATTGCGAACGGACTTGTTTGCCAGGGATAGACATGATGGATTGCCAGCGTCTCATTGTCACAACCCAGATTTAATACCCATGCATATAATACTCTCTTAGTCTCTTGCATGAAATACTTAAAATTTCATTTCACTCAGGATGAATCTCAAGATTTTTACAAAAGGCAGCAGCTGAGGGAGCTTGCTCTGCTGAACTCCAATATCAGAGAAGACAGTCCCGGACCCAGTGGAAGTGTGTCTCCTTTCAATACTAGCGGGATGAAGCGTGCCAAAACGGGGCGTTGAAGGATATGAGATCATTTGCTATGCCTATTGTTGAAAGGTTCAACTCTCAAGCTCGTCACATTTGGGGCCAAAGTCGTTTGTGGTGAGCTAATTGGCTTGTCACGTCCCTTCGTTTTAGTCTTTGCCTTCTATCCTACTCCGTATTTATTTGCCTTTTTGTTTTTTTCTTCCCCCTTTTGGATAAATTATTTTTGGAAAATATTTTGAAGAACAAGTGAAAAAAATGAACAACCCTTCAAAAAAAAAAGAAAAAAGAAAAAAGAGTAGAGAAGTCACTAATCATTATAATGGTTTTGGGTTAGTTTAATTTTAGCGTCAGTCCTTGTAAATAGTATGGCTGTTATATTCATTGGATTTATTCATGTGTTAAGCAACTCAAATATATTTTGTTTGATTTGGGTATTTTCTTATCTAAATGGGTTTTCTCTAACATGCCTGTGTTGTTCTTTTGGCTTTGGGGAGCGATTATTTTGGGGCATTAACCGATCTCAACTAAGACAAGACCTCTAACTATTTTGCATTTTAACATAAAGTGTGTTTGACTTTGAGTTATTTTTTAGTTAAAATGTTTGGTCATTTTTGAACTTGATTTGTGTTGGTCACGTGGGTGCTTCGCATGGGGTTGAGTAGTAATTTTAGGTATCAGGCTTTGAACGAGGTGGAGTTTGTGCTTGCTAAGGCGGTCTTTACTGCCGTGTGTAAGTCTTGTGTTGTGGTGTTGAAGTGTGGGAATAAGTGATTGGTGGAATGTCGTTTGTTACGTTGGCTACGTTGACTGAGTCACAAAGTGTCGCTGGGAATGACAAGGTGAGTGTCGGTTTGAGTGAGGAGAAGGAGAAGTGGTAGTTAGTGTGGTGGAAGCGTTGCCTAGTAGTAATCAGTCGACTTGATCAAGGTGTGATGATATCATCTATAACTTGTTTTTGACAATTGTTTGGTTGCTTAATTTTTTTCCTTTTTTTTTTTGGTATACTTGATTTCGGGTTTAGAAGTTGGTAATAAAACGGATGAGGATGAGGAAGAATGATGATATTAGTTGGGTTAATCGTAATGATGATGGTATACTTAAGTAGGTGTTAATTTTGTTTGTTGGGTGGGTTACATAGGAGAAATAAGAGTAATGTATGGTATTTGGGATTAGCTACACAATCAATGACTTGATATTGAAGGTGAAGGATTGCTTTTGCTTTTAGTATTTTTATTGCATTTCTTGACTTTGTGATTACAATGCATTTCTTGTTACTTCCAGCGAAATGGATATGTTTGGTTATGTCGTTGTGATTATTACTCCCTTGATTTGATCTGTTTGGTAGATTGCTAAGTCGACAATAGAAAAGGGAAGGGGAAGGGTAGGCGACTAGGCGTGATGTGTTCCAATGATTTACTGTATTATTTTCGCCTTTATGATGACAAGGATTGAGGAATGCATGTTGTGTTAAGCTCATTTCACAGGTTCAAACTACTGGTAGATTCGGCTTGAGATCGTACGTTATTGGGTTAGAGCCGGTCCTCTGGTAGTAGGTTTGCGTTTTGTCAATATGTCATAAGGTTATGAAAAAGTGCCTCCCGTTAAGTGCTCACGGTAACATTTCACCCCGTTGAGTTATGCTAAGCCTCTCCTCTTTCCGAACTTCCCTCCAACCTTCTCTTCTAACAAATCAATAAACAGAGTATACTTCAATTCAACAATGATATGCAAATGGACAAACCAGTAACTGTCATTAGTCTGTTCTTCGCTGGCTCATCATAAACTATGGAAAGAGGAGGTTGGAGAACGCAGAAAGGAGGTCGGCACACATTTGCTCCTCAGATTTGCTACACCCCCAAATTACACAGTGAACGCCTACTTTTGTTTGTTTTTGGATCAATGGCGTTCTATGAGCTGTCCAAATTAATTCAGCACAAATTCTTCGTCTTTTAACTTAAGGCGTGTTAAATATGTCAAATTATATGGCAAGTTGCCTAGGAAAACTCTTGAAGTTTTGTTTTTTATTATTGATTAACTGAGTGGTAGTATTTGGCTCATTTTAAGATTTTAGATGGATGTACTTCAAATAAAGACAAAGGAATCAAGACATGTGAGATAAATAAATAGTTTGTACTAATTATGTAAGCTGGGTGTAAGCTACATAAAAGGGTTAAGCGTAAGATAAATGGAGTGCATAAGCGTCTTAGGAGAAGTGTTAAGTGTAACATCAAGGTGTGCAAAGTGTATGATGCATGCTTATCACATACACTATGAAAGTAGTATAAATAAAGAGGCTTGTCACATATCAAACCAAACCATGCTCACAAAAAACACTTCTTATAAAAATTCCTCCTATACTTTCTTGTCCATAATAAAAATTCTAGCTTTCTTTTTGTAACTAGTTTGATCCTAATAAATCTCCTTAGTTGTTATACTTACTATGTGTTCGTAATTTTACTATTAGAGCCATGACAGTCTAAGCTTTGACTCTTATCTTCCTAATAAGTACTCCCTCCATTTTTATTCATGTAATACACAAGGATTGTGCACAACAATTAAGGCAACATTAAACTATTATAAAAGGTACACCAAGTTGACACAAAAACAGCTTTATTAGGGATACTATCTAGGCTAGTTAGTTGTTAATCAGAATTGCTTAAAAAATTTGACAGAATTAGTATTGATGTAATTAAAAGAGTTTCCCACCCTTTTTCAACTATTCAAATACACCCAATTACCCACCACATTTCCCACCTTATTTCCCTCCTAAAAGCATCTTTTCAGGCAGCTGTACACCCTAATAAACAGTTTCCCAGCCCCTTTATAATCCATAGTCCTTACCAAAATTTACATTGTCCACAAAAGTTACAGTTTCAACATCAGAAATTACAGTTCATTCTCCCCAAACAACAAATAAATTACAGATTTTAATCCAAAATTTACAGATCCTTAAAAACAGAATATCAGATGAATTACAAATGCTTGACGGAGCCGAAACGACAGGAAATCGCAGTGTATCTTCTAAGTAAGTCCAACAACGGGCAGCTAACTCGCGGAATGTTGAAGGAAGCGGTGGAGAAGTTTGCTGTAGACCGTCAAGTGATAGGCAGAATCTGGAAATTAGCAAAGAAACCAAGAAACATTGGTGGAGGGTTGGATGTTAGAAGTGGTCAAATGGGAAACACAAACAAAAAACGTGTACTACCTGATCTCGAGTTCATTAAATCCCTTGAATGGGAGAAGCGCGATACTATGGAAAGAGTGGCAGAGAATACCGGAGTTTCAGTGGGCACGGTTCACAAGTGGGTAACTCAAGGGTTACTCAAGCCCCACTCAAGCCCATTACATCCTCAACTCAAAGACGCGACGAAAGTAAAACGGTTGAAGCATGCACTGATGTACTTACAAGTGGAGCAGGCTATTCAAGATTTTCTGGATTTAAACGCAATTCCAGCAACAAAAAATCAAGTTTGCAGAGATGAGCCATGTCATCCACATGGATGAAAAATGGTTTTTCATCCAATACGACGGTCATAAGTTTTACGTAGTCGATGGGGAGGAGTTACCATACAGAAGCTGTCAATCGAAGAGGTACATTACAAAGGTAATGTTCATGTGTGCTGTGAGCAGGCCTATATACTCAGAAAATGGCGAACTTTTATTCGATGGTAAAATAGGCATGTTCCCCTTCACAAGGGAGGTACCAGCAGCAAGAGCGAGCGTTAACAGACCTAGGGGAACTTTGGAAACCAAAGCTATTGAATCAATAACAAGACAAGTCACCAAGGAATGCATAATTCAGCAAATTATTCCAGCTATTAAAACCAAATGGCCGGAAGGTATAAGTAAACATATCTTAATACAACAAGATAATGCTAGACCACATATCAAGAATGACGACCCAGAATTTATGGCAGTGGCTAACACAGATGGGTTCAATATAGAGCTGATATTTCAACCCCCTAACTCACCAGATTTGAACTGCAATGACCTAGGCTATTTCAGGGCATTGCAGTCATTACAATCAAGGAAAGCAGCAAAGACAGTGGACGAGCTTGTGAACAGTGTGATGCAAGCCTTCATTGATTACAGCCCAACAAAATTAAACAACATCTTCTTGACTCTACAATCAGTTATGGTTGAGATTATGAAAGCAAAGGGTCACAATGATTTCGCCATACCACACATGAAGAAAGGTCATCTAGCACATTTAGGAATATTACCGAGGAACTTGGAAGTAAGTGAAGTGCTAGTTAGGGAATGCATTGAACATTTACAAGGTCTAGGTGAAACAGCAGGTTTAGAATATCTAATGGGGGAATTAGGTTACTAGGGTAGCAGAAAGATAGTAGCATAGAAACTTGTTTTGGGTCAATTTGTTTAGGGTGTAAACATTTCTACGTAAGATATGTTTAACTTGTAATCAGATTAAGAATGTAATGCTACTGGTTTATTTATGTTTGATCAATTTCATCTGAATTTCTTAGTAAACCAAATCATAGCATATCATACACCAAGCAAGAATACAATTGCAAATCCAATGACATTAACTCTCAGGGCTAATTTGGCCTCATCATCGAGTTTTGTTAAATAGAAGCGCCTCCCACACACACACAATGATACTGGTAGACACTATGTTCAAAGAGTATACAAACAGCTCTCAAACAAACAAAGGTTTTCACTGAGACCCCAAACATAATGTGGACTTACATGTATGTAACTCAATTGAACATGCGCACACACCCAATCATTGGTAGACCATGTGGTGGCACAACTATTTAAACTACGTGGCCAGACCCCTATGTATACCACTAATACTACTACTAGATATTGCTCTCAAACCATTAAGGGCATTCATCATTGAGCTTTATCCCTTTCCTTATACCGGCAGCAGCGAATAAACAACAACAGACAGCATACAAAAGTGGTGAGGCAACATGATTTCAGATAAGTAGCAAAGAATCCATTTCAGATTGATATAGGTAAACATAGAGGCAACAATATTTCAGGTTGAGTAAGAGAGAGAGCATATAAGATTGATAAAGGTAATTAAAGAGAGTACATGATTTCAGATAAGTAGCAAAGAATACAATTCAGATTGATGAAGGTTAACAATGAGGCAACAATATTTCAGATTGAGTAAGAGAGATAGCATTTCAGATTGATAAAGGTAATTAAAGAGAGTACATGATTTCAGATAAGTAGCAAAGAATACAATTCAGATTGATGAAGGTTAACAATGAGGCAACAATATTTCAGATTGAGTAAGAGAGATAGCATTTCAGATTGATAAAGGTAATTAAAGAGAGTACATGATTTCAGATAAGTAGCAAAGAATCCAATTCAGATTGATATAGGTAAACATAGAGGCAACAATATTTCAGATTGAGTAAGAGAGATAGCATTTCAGATTGATAAAGGTAATTAAAGAGAGTACATGATTTCAGATAAGTAGCAAAGAATACAATTCAGATTGATGAAGGTTAACAATGAGGCAACAATATTTCAGATTGAGTAAGAGAGATAGCATTTCAGATTGATAAAGGTAATTAAAGAGAGTACATGATTTCAGATAAGTAGCAAAGAATCCAATTCAGATTGATATAGGTAAACATAGAGGCAACAATATTTCAGATTGAGTAAGAGAGATAGCATTTCAGATTGATAAAGGTAATTAAAGAGAGTACATGATTTCAGATAAGTAGCAAAGAATACAATTCAGATTGACGAAGGTTAACAATAGAGGCAACAATATTTCAGATTGAGTAAGAGAGAGAGCATATCAGATTGATAAAGGTAATTAAAGAGAGTACATGATTTCAGATAAGTAGCAAAGAATCCAATTCAGATTGATATAGGTAAACATAGAGGCAACAATATTTCAGATTGAGTAAGAGAGATAGCATTTCAGATTGATAAAGGTAATTAAAGAGAGTACATGATTTCAGATAAGTAGCAAAGAATACAATTCAGATTGATGAAGGTTAACAATAGAGGCAACAATATTTCAGATTGAGTAAGAGAGAGAGCATATAAGATTGATAAAGGTAATTAAAGAGAGTACATGATTTCAGATAAGTAGCAAAGAATCCAATTCAGATTGATATAGGTAAACATAGAGGCAACAATGTGAGCATTTCAGAATGATAAAGGTTAATAACTCAACAACATCAGTAACTCAACAGCAGTAACCCATAAAAGAGAGCATTAATCAACAACAGTAACTCAACAAAATCACTAATTCAACAACACCAGTAACCCAACAGCAGTAACACAACCGAAGTAACCCAAAAAGACAAACCCAACTGAACAGCAGTAACCCCAACAAGAGAGCATAAAACAACAGCAGTAACTCAACAACATCAGTAACTCAACAGCAGTAGTAACCCAACAGCAGTAACTCAACAGCAGTAACCCAAATATGCAAACCCAACACCAGTAACTAAAAAACGAAGTAATAATAAAAAGAAGAGGGTTGTATGTGAAGATCGCTCACCAACGTCCAAGCAACGGCAGCAGAAAAAGAAAAAACATACACCATTGTAGTAGCAGGAACAACATGCAAAAGAGAAAAAACGTAATTAGATCCAATAAATCATCATAAATGAAATCAAATGAACAAAAACCTCAGAATAATAGACAACTTACCTATTTCTCATTTTTTTTCTCACGTGCTATGTGTCTCTCCAATAATCGTAGCCGCTTAAATTCAGAATACGTCACAGGATATGGACCCAGATCTTCACCACTCCTATCAAACAACCCTGCGTCGTAATCATCCTCAAAGGCCTTCCTCTTCTCAGCATCTCTCTTCAAAACCGTAGCCACGTAGTCACTAAACCTACGTGGTTTAGGTGATACATGGTCAGATCTGGGTGAACCCAGTACCGTATTATCTGATACAACAACATCATCAACCCCAGGAGCATCACAACTCCCAACCCCACCACTAGTTTCCCCTAAATCACCACCGGCATCACAGAGATCAGAAACTTTATCACAAAAAACAACATCAAACCGAGTTTCCTCAACTTGAGACCCAAAATCAAAAGGATCTAAAGTATCTGGTACAATAGTAGTTGGAACAGAACAAGAAGAATCACCAGAATCATCAAACTCATCATCAGATCTCGTGATTTCTGAGAGATGATCATCGTTTTTTGAAGCTTTGTAATGATTATTGTTCATGATTAATGTCGATGAACAAAGGGAATGATGAAGGGGAGAAGAAGGAGGCAGTGTTAAGGGAGAGTGTAGGGTTTCATGGTTTTTTTTAAGGGAAATTTAGAGAGACGGAAAGAGAGAGGCTGCTTAGGAGGAAATGAAGAGGCAACACGGTTTGGGTAGATTTTTAGGGTTTTAGAAGGTTCTAGTGCTGGGTATTAATGGTGGGTGGTTGGGATAAAGAAGATGGGTTTGGGTTGTTGGGTTGTTGGGTTGTTGGGTTGTTGGGTTTTGGAGGGAAAGATTATGGGTAATGAGTAGGATTAGTTGGGTAAGATTGGGTTAGTAATGTGGGTTAGGGTAGTTTTTAAGGTGGAAAGGTGGTGGGGACCAATGGCATTTGTGTAAATATGGGTTTGTAGTAAGGGTAGTTTGGTCTTATTTCCGGTCCATTTTTAGTAATGTATTACTTGGATACGAATGACCCAAAATGGTATATGTATTATATGGATAAAAATGGAGGGAGTATTAAAGAATAATGAGTTATCCCCTCCACAAAAGCCCTAAGTAGTATGCTCTGTGATTGCCATTATGTGGATCTTCCACATCAGAAAATTCTTATTAGGCGAAATAAAGTGTAAAGAATCAATTATGACATTTTTAGAAGCTTGTACCTTGAGATAAAAGTTTAAGACTGTATGTTTTCTTGGTTTAGCAATCTAAGAAAAAAGTGGATCCTTTATACTATCTTGTCTTATAAAAAGGAGGAGAAGTCATTATAATCTATTAATACTTTGAAGGATAGATAATAAATAAGGCATTCTGTTATGGTTCTTGGTCTCATATTAAAAAATATGGCACCTATTTCTAATATTTTAGCACATACGTCTTCTTCCTCCTCTTCTCGCAAATCAAGTGCTAATAAAATAGACTATCTTTATGAAGTAGAATATGTAGATGGAAATAGTAAAGTTCCTATTACTCAACTTCCTTTATTAAACCCATATTGAGCTTTTACAAAACCAAATTCCTCGTTTTCAAAAGTAATCAAACATGCACTTCGCCCACATAAAAATACAGTTAAGGAAATTGTTTTAGCCTCACAGTTAGAACATTTTGTTCCAGCTACAGAAGCAGAACAAATGATTCCCCTTCGACTTAATGAAGTCATGCTTCACTCATGGAAAACAAGTGGTTACACCCACCTTCATTATGGAGTAGTACGTTTGACACTAAACTCTCCATGGTAGGAAATGTCTTCCCGCTGTAGCAAGAATAGCCTTATTGGATATAGGGTACAAAGAAGACAAACATGCTTGTATTGCAACCATACAAACAACACTCAATGCGGTATTGTATTTATTACCCTGTTTTCAAACTTTAATATACATAACCGGAATCCGCAAGTTGGAAACACGTGTATGCCGCAACTTTACACCATCAAATGACATATAGGGTTCAAAAAACCATGCAATGGATCTTAATATTTCAAGAGATATAGATGACGCTCTCTTTATTCAATTGGAATCACAACATAGCCCATATTGTATCCATATTCCTAGACAAATTTCCAAAAATGAACTCACCAAGCTTCTCTCAGAGTCTTGGATTACCCATTACGAAAAAATACATGATATCAATACTCGATATAATCCTTAGACTCCAAAGTTACAAAACAGAAAGATGATTTCAAAAAGGACACAAAGGAAAAATCTTGTCCGCCAATCTTCTGTATTGAAGTAACTACTATTACTCCACTTTTCTTCCCAATGAAACAAAATGAGAGCTACCTTAATGTTCCTACCCATTTTTTTAACTCTCTTGGAGAATCGGTATACATATTTGAGGATGCGTCAGGACATAACTTCTTTGATGTCTGTGACTGTGCGAATTGCATGATAATAGACTCAGATGAGGATGACTATGCAAGAAAAAAGAAATAGAAAGAAATAATTATCTCAACAAATCCTTAGAGAAAAATGGAAGAATTTTTTTTTTTTTTTTTTTTTGGTTTAGGCAAGCTTTTGCATAATTTCCTTTTTTTGCAGATATAATATAACATCAATCAGACTTCTTGAACCCTCTCTGTTTTTTCTTTCTGAAAAATTTCCGTTTTCTGTTTTGAGATAATCGTGAAAACTTTTTCTTCCATTTTTTTTATACATCATGTATTTTCTTCCTTCTGAGGACGTACATATTTTTGAGGTTGCACTTGATGGATAGTTCTGGGTGGTTACATGCTTTTCCCATAAACTTTCCTTGTTCTTGTAGTTGTTTGAAAAACTTTTGATGGTTACATAGTTTTACAAGACCTGCAAGTGATGTCTGATAGAGTTCTCCCAATGTAGCGTTACTCAAGGGTATGTTCTTGAGGGAGCATTGCCTAGCAGTTTTATTTTTCAATGGTTCTGGAAGAGAGTTTAAATAAGCTTGTTTGATATTTACATCATCCATACCTCCAAGAGCACAAAACCGTTTGGACATTCTTTCAAAATGTCGTTCAAGATCTTTTCGCATGAATGAACAACATTCCATAATATGGAATTCTTCTCTTGGTTGAGTTGTGTATGATCTCAAGCACCCAAAACTTCACTGTGAATGTTTCCAATGAAGGCGTTAACTGAGCAGTATTGTCGAATTTGTAGTTGTCGATAAGTTTCAAAACTAATCCACCATTAACGCAGACGGCCTTAAAATCTTCAAACTAACCTGTCTATTACCGTTGTAAGTTTAGCTACATGGTAAAGGAGTTGTTCGGTACAACAGTCATGCATTTCATAGATCTTCTCTCCAATTTGAGGGTAAAATATTATAAGAGGACGAAGAAACCATGACCTGACATATCTTGACCTTTAGGGTTTCAATTGGGGTGGAGGGTGAGCTTCAGGTTGCTCATGCTCCTCTGGATTTTCAGTATCAGTCTCAACAACTTCCTCAACTTAAGTGAGTTCAGCCATCATGAATTCAGGCATTAAAATCAAATCTATTGAGCTTTGAGGCATAGAATTTTTTGTTTTAGGGTTAACCAAACTAGTTAGAAGTGAGGAGATGAGATTGTGATATTCCATCATGAATTGTGAGACATCTTGATGTAGGACGGACAAGGGTTTTGTCATAACGTGTGGTTATTTTACATCATATCTTCTGGATTTTGTGTGACTGAAGATTCAGTCTGAGTCATTGTAAACGTTTTTACTCCATCATTTGTGGTGGATTGCCTTTTTATGTAATAGGTCTCTCTTCTAGAACTTTAGTTGGAAGGAATGACGATGCTCCGAAAAGGTTTGATTCTGGAGGTAGTATAGGAAGGGGTTGTAGATACATTTTCAAAGGGTGGTGTATAAATTGGGTATGAGATGAATATGTCGCAAGGCATATCAGGTGGTATTGTTAATGAATTTGTAAGGAGGATAATTGTGCTTTTAAGGATTTTAATTCATACTCCTTTTGAGAAATAAGCGAAGATGCTATGAAAACTGTCGTTGCAAGTCACAGGAGCTCTTGGTGTAAAAAAGAGGTCTTTTGATGTATCTCTTTTACTGCAAGATCCTGATTGTCACCTTTTTTTATCTATTTTTTACAACAGATTATTTTGGACTCGTGCATTTTCTGATTGTCAGTTTAAGGTTGCTTCTGCGCATTTATTTGCTTTGTGGAACCATCTGAGTTTTTCATGATTGGATTTTTTAATTTTCAAGAATGTTTAGAATTTTATCCCTCAAAATCTGTTGGTGGAAAATCTGTGTCTTAAGAAGAGGATGTGCCAAACATGAAATATGTGGGGATGTTTTTTTTGGATTGGCAAGCTCTTCTTGTTTGGAGTATTTTACATAGTACTCAAAAGTTTTTCCAACTGGTTCTCTTAAGAGACCAATACTAGGATCCCCTAACACATTTTTCTCTAAGGATTTGTTGAGAGTATTTTTTTCTTTCTATTTCATTTTCTTGGATAGTCATCCTCATCTGAATCTATTATCATGCAATTCTCCCAGTGACAAACATCAAAGAAGGTGTCCTGACTCGTCTTCAAATATGTATACCAGATCTACAAGAGAGTTAAAAGAATAGATATGAATATTAAGGTAGCTTTCATTTTGTTTCATTGGGAAATAAACTGGAGTAATAGTATTTACTTCAGTACAGAAGATTGGCGGACAAGATTTTTCATTTGTGTCCTTTTTGAAAATGATTTCAATAGTGTCATCTTTTTGTTTGGTAACTTTAGAGTCTAAGGATTGTATGAGAGTGTTAATATCATGTATTTTTTCATAATGAGTATTCCAATACTCTTGGAGAAGCTTGATGAGTTCATTTTTGGGAATTTGTCTAGGAATATGGATACAAGAGAGGCTATGTTGTGATTCCAATTGAATAAAGAGAGCGTCATCTATATCTCTTGGAATACTAAGATCCATTGCATGGTTTTGAACCCTACATGTTATTTGATGATGTAAAGTTGCGGCATACGTGTTTCCAACTTGCGGATTCCGGTTATTTATAATTGCATTGGTTTTGGAGAGTTTGTGGGTCTTTTAATGCCATATTAAAATTTGAAAACAAGGTAATAAATACAGTATCTACATTGAGTGTTGTTTATATGGTTGCAATACAAGCATGTTTGTATTCTTTGTACCTTCTATCCAATAAGGCTACTCTTTTTACAACGGAAAGACATTTCCTACCATGGAGAGTTTAGTGCCAGACGTACTGCTTCATAATGAAGGTGGGTGTAACCACTTGTTTTCCATGAGTGAAGCATGGCTTCATTAAGCTGAAAGGGAATCATTTGTTCTGCTTCTATAGCTGGAACAAAATGTTGTTCTAACTGTGAGGCTAAAACAATTTCCTTAACTGCATTTTTATGTGGGGGAAGTGCATGTTTGATTACTTTTGGGAACGAGAAATTTGGTTTTGTAAAGGCTCGATATGGGTTTAAAAAAGGAAGTTGAGTAATAGGAACTTTATTGTTTTCATCTATATATTCTACTTCATAAATGATTAAATTTTTTCTTAAATTGCTAAACCTAGAATACATACAATCTTAAACTTTTATCTCAAGGTACAAGCTTGTAAAAATATCATAATTGATTATTTACACTTTACTTCGCCTAATAAGAATTTTCTGATGTGGAAGATCCACATAGTGACAACCACAGAGCATATTTCTCCATACTTAGGGTTTTTGTGGAGGGAATAACTCATTATTCTTTAATACTTATTAGGAAGATAAGAGTCAAAGCTTAGACTGTTATGAATCTAATACCAAAATTACGAACACATAGTAAGTACAACTAGTAAGGAGGTTTATTAGGTTCAAACTAGTTACAAGAGGAAAGCTAGAACTTTTATTATGAACAAGAGAGTATAGAAAAGATTTTTATGAGTTTTTTTTTTGTTAGCATAGCTTGGCTTGATATGTAACAAGTCTTTCTATTTACACAAATTCTTATTTGCTACGGCACTATCCGTTGCAAGCTTGTGACGGATACCATTTTCTCTCACAAAATACCCACTTTTTCTCTCTCTCCAACACTATTCACGTGGTCCCCTTTCTCCACTAACTTATTTTGTATCCATTTTATCTCACAAAATATCCGTTATAAATATTAACCCGTCGCAAGCAAGACTTACTAATTCTATTTATACTACTTTCATAGTGTATGTGATAAGCATGCATCGTACACTTTGCACACCTTAATGTTACACTTATCACTTTTCTTAAGACACCTATGCACTCCATTTATCTTACACTTAATTTTTTTATTTAACTCAGACCTAACTATCTATTTATCTTACATGTCTTGATTCCTTTGTCGTTATCATCTTATGCAAAACATAATACAAATTGTGATGGTAGATTGTGTTGGGTCCCAAGTACACAAGCTTGATGGAGAAGAAATTTATTCTCCCAACCCAAATCTTGGATGTGATCCCGTGGGAAACCTCGAGTATTATCAAGGATGTGAAACTTGATCTTCATATTTTCGATGAAGTGATAATTAAACGTTTGCTTCCGTGAAGCCAACAAGGTTGCTGACTTCCTGGCTTCCATTGGACATTCATGTCCAACTTTTACGAGGTGGGTCGAAAGCCTGTGGCTTCAACTTACCTTACTCATTCGAAAGGATGAGATAGATTGGCCCTATCCAAGAGGATCAACTGGTCGTTATCATCTCAAACGTATCGAGTGAGAATGCTAGATACTCTCAACTCTCAAGGCCCGTTGTTGCCAAAATGGGTCTGCAGTTTCTACGTACGTTTTCAGTTGGCTCTAAAATAGGTACAAGTTTTTTTTTATCAAATCAAATGTAAATTTAAACCCTAAACAAAAAAAGATTTGTAAAGACCGAGGATTGCTAAATGAAAATCTTGTTCTATAAGCTGCCTATCAAACTTGGCTTCACTCGACAGTAACACCGACTGGGATCCGTTTTAATAACTTGAATACAACGCAGTATTAATTAGTTTATTTGCGAGCATTTTGAAAGAGCTTAGGGATTTGGCACGTTTGCGCTTTGATACTTTTGTGTCAAACATCTCTATTCTATGAACAAACCAATAAAGTAATCACAAACTTCTAATGTCTCTAGTCAAAGTAAAAAAAATTTGTACCACCGAGTAAGAAGTCCAATTATATAACATACACTAATGCGAGCCCAATGCAAAATTTCCAGACACACCTGCAAGCATTGTTTTCCAGCAACTCTACCGTGTCACTGTGCTGTGCAACAGACCATATTTCTGTGTTCCTTGCCTCACTGTTCAAACACTGACTAGTATTCCTTTTCAATAATACAACAAAGTGTACTTATGTATGTACACCTGAGAATTGTGTCGGATTTCATCTAACAGCTTCAGGGGCAGAGTTGCAGTAGGGTGTATTCAAGCACACCAACTTGGTAAACATAAGACACAAACTCGCAAATCCTAAACCAATCATCATTCCCAAACTACCCTTTTGTCGATCCACTTTCATTGCTCTTCTAACTATGCTTCCGAAAATAGGGAGTAATCCCCCACAAGCAAACACCATCAAGTGATCCAGCCCTCGGTAGTCTATTCTGGTTATAATTGCTCCGATAGCCGACAGGGGTCCCACTAATCCGATCAGGCTCGCTGCTGCAATAGAACCGTGCCAGCTGTCGGTGGCACCGTAAATGCAGCTTGCTGCAGCTGCCCCCCGCGTTAGCCCGTGCATCGACACAGGAAGGACTATATATTGGCCAAGTCCATACGCTTTTGGTGCAGCAACTCCCAGTGCTAGGCCTTCTGCCAGGGCATGGAACGCGATTGCAGTGCATGAGAGAAATGACTGGAGTGTTAGTGCACTCAGTGAGCTGCTAGCAACAGAAAACAAAGAGTTTGTCGAGGTTCTCTTTTGCTTCACGACGTTCAAGAGGGTGGAGGTTAGAATATGTACAGAGATGGCTCCAAATGATAGGAGCAGTAATAGGGGAAATAACCCCATTTGTGAATATAAAAGTAGCTGAATTGGTCGCCAGACACCCAGGACAAAGGCGATCCCACAGGCTATGCCAGTTAAAAGGGCATGCCGGAGATGTAAGGCAAGAGCAAATGCAACAAGGACGAGACCACCAAACAACGGTCCCAAACCAAAAAGCATAGAAATCATGAAGCCGGAAAAATCTTCTGATCTGAAATGATGAGGAAATCAAAATAAAAAACGACGGATTAGCATCTTACAAATGCAAAAGTGAACTAAAATTGCAGTTTTGAGCTGTTACTTTCAACTCTTTATCTTTGAGGACAAACCCATGTTTGACACAACACCCCTAAGGGTATGTGTATAGTCGCTGACTCAGTACTTCAAAATTCTGTTTTTTTATATATATAACGGGAGTATACTATTGTCTTAAAGATGTGTTGAATTATACGAGGTCCAATTCTTGAATTCATACCCAAGTACGAGAAACATTAGAAAGAGACTGTGTCAATTCAGAGCCATTAGACGTTAGTGAACACTTGAAGATCAATAAGAACCAGATGCCAATGGTCAGTATACTCTATTACGACAGATATGAAAAAAACAGAAAGCTATTAAACTTGTGAAACGAAATAAAATAGTGAAGGAGGCAATCACCTGTAATTTTTGCTATAATTCTGGAATATAGTGCCCAGAGCTTCCATGAATGCTACAGAGAGTGTAGCTGCTGATGCCACATGAGTCGGGGAGGCTTCCTATAACCACAAGAAGATACAAATTGGTCAGCTTACATGATATGTCTTGAATATCAGGAGTGGAAGCAAAGCCATGATAAAAGATGACAGGCAATAAGCACCTTAAATGCATCAGGAAGAACCTCTGCAATAACCATCCAGATCATACAGCCAGCAGCAAACCCCGTGCAGAAAGGCAAGAATTTGTTGAATGCATCAGCACACATGAAGGCTGGTACTGCCACAATAGGCTGCAGTTCGATACATGTTATAACCAAACCAACAAATCTGCTAAAACATTCTAGTGGGAATCACACACTCACACAATGACCATATAGCAGACAGGGTTTACAACAATTGAGGAAAGGGGCAGCCGGTTGGGGTGGGGGTAGGCTTTTGATTTATCTAGCAAAAATCCCTCCTCCAAGGGTCATTTACTCAATTGGCTCCAGAAGTACAGTGGCCTTATTTAACATCCAAATTCTTGACTTGTTCGGCATAACTCAACGAGCTAGTTAAGGCAACTGAAAAGGGTGGCAAGAGCCCAAGATATCAAAGATAACATATACTCTGAGTTACTATTCATCACATAGCATTCAGTAATCAGTAATAACAAGTTAACGACGGTCACACATATCCAGAACACCATTTACAGAATACGGGTTGCTTTCAATCAATCTTTGTTTTAGTGTTTAAGCTGTTATCCAAGTTGACAAAATTTGTATCTCAGTACCACATGAATGTCATCTTCAATACGGGTTCTGATCAGGAATACAGTAGCAATAAGAACGGGTAATCATTAAAAAATTGCGGGGTTTTATCCAATCCAACCCCTATAAAAACAACATAAATAGGCTTTGTGCCGAAAAGAGACGTTCTTAACCGAGGGAGTACAAGGGTTAAATACGAATGACTTCCTCAATACATTAATGGCATAATCCAAAACAAAATTTTCAACAATAGAGAAAACTAATGAAGTTTAATACAACACCTGGGGCAAAGATGTGATGATGCTCCAAAGCATCGCTTTTTGAGGAGAAACTCCCCTTGAGGCAAGCATCATACTAACAGCCAATCCTTCTGGTATGTTGTGAACAGCAATAGCTAAAGTCACTAAGAGACCCTGAGACAGACCTTTTGAGCCAGCAAATGAAACCCCAACACCAGCTCCTTCTCCAAATGCATGTAATGTCATAATCCCAACTACAAGAACAACTTTAGCAGCATCAGCGCCTTTTATGTCTAGCATACTTACTTCCCCATACTGGTCAAGTACCTGTATTTACGCGATATATAGATTATAGGTAAAGTGTCAAGACCTTTTAAAATCCATCTCTGAATATTGCACTTGTGCAATTCTTACATAAAATTAGACGAAGCACAACCAGGAAGTACTGGAGCACTATGTTAAGTGAATACATACGTCATAAAAACAAGTGTCATTTCACTCATTTGTAGTACCATAAGCAAATATCTGACAAACTATGCTAATTTGTCAACAGTTAACCCAATAAGGTACGTGGAGTATGAAATTGCTCACCTTCTTACAAAGTGCAATGAAAATGCCACCAGCCAAAATCCCAATCACGACCCAACTTCCATGACCATGCACTTGTCCTTCTTGTATAAGATCAAAGCTTGCAGCAAGCATCACACCAGCTGCCATACCATTGCACAACCCAGCCCACTGAGGTTCAAGATCCACAAAAAAGAAAGGTATCGCCCCAAAACCACTGGCAGCCGCCATTGCTAATGTAAATAACGCAACTGTGGTGACTGAAACTCTACTATTGCTACCTTTTCCTTCATCAAGTTCGCCAAAAGCGCTCTCTGTACTAAAGACATCCTTAGTCCCTGTGCTCTCTGTGACATCATTTCTAAGATCCTTCAATGGTGCAACTCTCACTCTCTGATTACCAACTACACCAGACTCTGATTCGGCATAACAACCAAGAGCTATCAAAATCAAACATAGTAAGAGGACCTGCTTCCATATTGATCTCATCCTTGTTCAAGTCCTCTTATAAACCTTACTTTCACACTTCACAAATTCATGATGCAATCGCAAAGAACTATGCTTTCAGCAAATATCAGCTTACCACTCTTTTTGGTTTAATACTTACACAGCTGGCTAGCCAATAAATAACAGATTATAATACAGCAACAACAACCTGGTGAAAAAGAATAATAATTAGAATCTGAATTGAGCATTGCTGATCAAGATTATCACAAGGCCGATTTTGATGCTGACGGGATTCAAACCCGGGTCATGAGTACCACATCTCGTACCTTTACCCACTAAGTTAGTTGACATCTGTGGATTATGGGTCATCGTAAAAAGTAATAATTCACCCAAATGAGTCATCTTTCATCGAAAAAAAGGGCATTAGATTAATGCAAAACCCTAAATCCAAAAAAGATTGAAAACTTCACCAAAACCCAATTCATGTTGAAGGAATTATGACCAATTCAGGGTAAACACACAATCTACAAAAAAACCCATCAAGGATTAATCCAATCAAGTAACCCTATTTCCCCAAATTAATCAGGATTTCCCACATTAAGCAAAAACATCAATAATCCCAAATCATTAAAAAGTCGAACTTTCAACAAGCACCCACCTCCAATTCATGAAAAGATGGTAAATTTCAATCAAATACACAGAAAGCTGCATCTGGGCACAAATAAAATGTGCAAAAGGATAAAAAAATCTTACCTGCAGATAAAAAGAGGGAAGAAGAGAGGAAAAGGGAAGAGAAAACGTGCAATTAGGGTAAAATAAAGAGCAAGAGTTGGTCTTAACGCGTATATTTTTTAAGGAATAAACCCAGAGGAAACGTTCAGGAATTTTAAATGATGAAGAAACAGAATATGATAGGTGGATTTACTATGATTGGGCACATTGTTTTGTTTTGATTTTAGGTGATGAAGTCCTAGCTGAGTTCCAATTTCCAATGTTCTACCCAAATACCAGCAATTTTTTTACGACCAGCAGGAGGTTTAAGTTATTCCGAACACGCGAACTAGAGATGGCAATGGATCCCGGATCCTACCCAGATTCACCAGACCCTATACCCAAGGGTAGGATATGGATCCCATTATTTTAGATCCTTAGGATATGGATCAGACCCATATCCTTATACAAATACGAGGGTCGGATCTGGATCCCACCACTAAGATCCAAATCCTACCCTTGGACCCTCATTTAGTTTCTATAAGGGTAATTTTTGGATTGATTCGACCTTTCAAAGGTAGATCTGAAAAGAAGAAATAAAGTATTAGTGTTTATTTTGTTTGAACAATTATTTTTATTATGAATTGTTGAAATTATAATTATTTTGCGGTTTGTAAACCCTATTTGTAAGTTGTTATAAGACTTTTTAACACTTTGTACACTCTTTTTGTTTCTTTTAGACTATGATTTTTAAACCAGTGAAGCTAATAAAGGGTAATTCGACTAAAACATCGTCTCCAATTGACAAGTAAAAGTGAAATAGTGTATAATAGTGACTTGGTGCGGTTTCATTTGAATGTAACGTTGGAGATTGACGGATCTGAATTTTATCCAGATCCTACCCAGATCCTTAGGATGCGGATATGGATCTACAAATTTCGGACCCTAAGGATAAGGGTAGGATCTGGATATACCATTTTAAAATGGATCCGGATCTGGATCCTACTAGATCCTGTCCAGATCCTACCCATTGCCATCTCTAACGCGAACAATACCATGTTAACCACACGTATCAGTGTACCACGTAATATATGAGGACCTTGTAATTTATTTTTTCGAATGTTTGGAGGGAACCTAATTTTCACTAGACCGAAAGCATTTAGGGACGTTTGGTTCACACAAAGATATCGGTATGGAATAAGGAATCAAACCATGGTGGTACGGGTTTGGAACTCGATTGCTCGTACCTTGTGTTTGGTTCAATTCTCGAATGACGATATAAATCTTGTTAATAATTGTTTGTATATTTACTTAGGTATTACTTTTCTACTTTAATTTTTCATGTATTAATTAAAAAAAATTTATATTTTCTTTATATATAAGTTATTTTTTTTAAAATGTCAAAAAAAAATTGTTCTTAAATTATACAAGTAATAAATATGCCGGAAAAAATCATTTAAAAAACAATTGAATTTTGTGAATATTTAAAAAATATGGATCTTTTCACCATATTTTCCGTTTTATTTCTCTTCTTCTATTTGATACCCAAATGTATCATTCTCATAAGTTGATGCCCGTCGTTGAGGGTATCAAAGATAAAATTTATAATTCCTAACTTTAACAATAGATAGTGAAAGTCAGGGTCGAACCACAAGGAGGTGGGAAATGTTTATTGTTGAATGTTAATGTTTAAAGGTAACAAATTTGGGGGTTTGATTGGTTGATTACTATATCTAAGGCAAAGATTAAAATAAACAAATAATAAAAGATGAGAATAAAATATAATAAAAAAGGATGCTAAGATGTTTGGGTAATAAATAGCTAAGGTAAAATAAATCTTAAGGTCAACATGTATTGCAGTTGCGTAAGGGGGTGTAACATATCTTTTTAGGTCTATGCTACCTAATAGCTCCTTTCGGCCTATGCTATTAGTTCCTAGGTCTCACAATTATTGGGTGTCAACAATAAGGGTGATTCCTAAATTCCAGGTCACATACCTTTCAGCCTTGAGTAACCTATCCGTCTTAAGGTGTAAACCAATGCCCTTCCCGTATCTTTCAATCTTGGGTAGGTCATTACTAACATCCTACAAGTCTCCTATTGGTCTCATTGCAGGATATTATAATTAACAAGAAAAGACGAAATAAGAAAACAAACGCGAGTGGTCGACCGACCAGCTACTCCAGTCGGCCGACCACGGCCTCGGTCGACCGACCAGCTATTCCAGTCGGCCGACCGTGGTCCTGCTACAAGTCGGTCTTTCGAATTTTATTTACCTATGCATATTATCCCCTACATCCTAACATATGAAAATTAGCTACTCATGGTTGTTAAGATGATTATGAAAACGGAATTAAACATGGTAAACATAGTAAATAATCTAAACATGCAAGATTCAATAAAGCTTGGGATTCTAACTTAACAATTGTAATAAAAACAAGAACGATAATAAAGCAAGATTAAAAGAGTAATTACCACAATAGGATTAAGGCAGAAAAGGAACAAACTTTATTGATGAATGTTGAAAGATCGAAGAACAAACTAAAAGTGTTGAGAATTATTGAAAGATTGTAATTGAACTAAAGACTAAATAAAACTCTCTAAACAAGACTTCATAATAAACCCTAGCTACAAGATTAGTTTATATAGGGTAAGAGATTAGAGTTTCCTAAAGACTCTAATTCTATTTTATTTCCGAAAAAGAATCGTCTGGCTTCCGCTGTGGTCGGTCGACCTACTATTCGGGTCGGTCGACCGCTTCCTTCTGGGCTTCTTCTATTTTTGGCCTTCCTTGAGATTTGGGCTTTATTAAAGAACAGGGTCAGTCGGTCGACCTATACTGTCGATCGGTCGACCGCTTCCCGAAGAATTTCTTCTATTTTCTTCTTTTTTTGACTTTGGATACTTTGACTTTGACTCCAGTTGACTTTCCATTTATTCCTTAATTAAGCAAAAGACTTGAGGATACGGATTTGGTGCTAAATCGTCTCTTTTCCGCATAAATCTGCAAAAGTGCAAAAAAATACGAAAGTACACAATTTGTGGGAAATAAAGGCTAAAACATAGTAAATGAGCGACCAAATACGTGTAAAAATAGATGTAAAACATCATAAAATAGACACGTATCATAAGTCATAGCCACCCCATTGGGTAAGTCATACACACCCCCTTCGGTACTCATACTACCAAACACCTCTTGGTTACAAATACCGACATTTGCCAATACAGGATACAACTTGTTTTTTCTTTTATTTGAATTAGGATAAAACTAGAGATTTTCGCCGCCTTTTGTTATTTATTTATTATTTAAATTTATTTCAAAATTTATACCTTATTCATAGACTCACCTTAAATTTAGTTATTAGTAGTCGCGACTCGCGAAAGTAGCAATTGAACCTTATTACTCTCACCTATTCTATATCTTAAATTTTGATTTTGCTATTAAGTTTTATTTTTTATCTTTATTTTCTTTAAAACGTAACAATAAAAGAGTATAAAATTTACATATATTATGTTTATTATATCCAAGAAAAGAAAATACATTAAATCATCAATTTTAAAATGTATTTTATCTTTTGACCATTATTGCATACATTTATTAAGATACCTTTTTTTGGATATTATTCAAGGACGGATGGAGTAGTACCTATAGGCTATAGTAATTATTCTCTCTCTAGAATAATTAGAGTCTTTTCTCTCCATTCACGGGAGTTGTTCCTCAACTTCATTTTCTAAAAAATTAAAGCCTTCATTCTCAACTTTTTCTGTTCTATTTTACTTTTATACTTTTTTCTTCATCTTCACTCTCTGACATCACCAGTTTCCTAGGTTAACATTTACTGCATGTACTTTATTTCATATCCTTGCTTTAACGTTTCAATTACTAAACTTTTTTATTTACGTCTTCCCTATATATACAATCATTTGCTATCTGACAAAATTTTTTTAGGGTTTCTTCTAGCTTCAGTGTTCTACAAGTATTTTTTTTCCTTTTTAAAGTTTAGTTTTTAGGTATTTTTTAAAAGCTCATTTCACCATCGAAAACAATTCGTTCTTGTATGTTGAAGATCAGATTCCACCTTTGGAAGATCTCTTTCACAATGTTAATTTCCGTACTGCGGTTGCTCAAAACCCTGATATAATTAATGAGTGGAGGTTCTCACGAAGTGGGAGTGTTGTTTCTCCTCATCCAGATAATATGGAGGACTCTAAAGCCTTTTGGAGTAAATGTTTACTTGGATTTCTCGTAGATTATCGTCTTCTTCGAGCTTCTAGTGTAAATCAAATGATTGAAGACCATTGGGCTACGAGAGATCAAGTGCATGTTAAGAGAATGGGGGATATTTACTCTACATTTAGAGAACATGCATGATCTCCATGACGGTATTGAAAGAAGCATACTAGTTATTGATGACGCTTTGATGGTCCTTACTCCTTAGGAAGTGGAGAGCAGGAATGATCCCAAGATCGATGTGTCACATTCCCAACTGCAAGGATTTGGGTGAGAGTTTGTGGTCTCCCTTTCGAATATTTAAACCCAAACATGGCTGGGATCATAGCAAGGCTCTTTGGCATGGATACAACTTTTGAAAACTTTGAGAATATTCCTGATCAAGTTAAGACTATTTGAGAATGAAGGTTACAATTCGCTTGGGGGAACCTTTAAATCCAGGTTCCTTTCTTGCATGCAACAATTCTAAAATTTTATGGATTCGGTTTAAATATGAGGAGATGTTCAAATTTTGTACTCGATATGGACGTATAGGTCATAAGAAGGGGATTTCTCTTGATAAAATATCAGATATTATCTCAACTCTGAATTCTGCTCTGGAACGAGCAATCGACAAAGGTTTTGTGGTATTTCAGACAAGATACCAATATACTATGTTTAATCTTAATCTTTGTGCTTTACCATCAACTTCTAGATATATAACTTCGAAGGTCAGATTGGGGGAACATAGAGGTGAATATGTTCCAGCTGATTATCTAGAGGAATATGTTATTGATTTTGACCTGGGGTTGGGAGATGGTGGTAGAATTCATCCAGGAATGGAGTTCGCAGTAACTGCACTCCCTTTCGCGGGCCTTGTAATTTTTGAAGCTGAATAACTTCTAAATCCTCGCATGCATCACATGCATGCGGCTAATAATGTATATAATGTACAAAATGATGCTGAAATGGAGGATAATGACCAGATCAATGATCAAAATGTTCCTGATAACATGCATGCCGATTTTAACACTGATGTTCACATTAATATCAGGTCATTCATCAGAATACTATTGATGTTCACAATGAGGTTTTGAATGGGGATATTGATTTGGGAAATTTACAGAATCTGAATGGGGAGACAGAGGTTTTTGTAGCAGTTACTGAAAATGGAAATGTTGAGGTTAACATGAACTTGAACCAGGAGACTCTAGGTGTAAATGAACAGGAAAAAGGGTAATGGTTTGGATGATCATATGCAGGGACATAACGATATAAACAATCAACAGGGATTACATGATGTCCATACAAATGGAGATGTACAATTGCCTTTAGTAGGCCGTCAGGAAGATGGTATAAGGCAAGATGATATTAATGAAACTGCTGAAGGTCAGAATGATAACAATCATGATCCAGGTTTTATGATGCATGCAGGGTATGGTCCAACCCACGGAACTGGTAACATTAGAATCCTTACTCATCAAACTGCAAATGCTGGTTTTCAACTTCAGCTTCTGGAGGATACTGTGGTGGGAAATCATCAGCTTCATTTGGAGACTACCAATGCCCAGCCAACACAAGGGGATAATACTAATGCAATGGATCATGAAACAGTGCTTGATCCTCATAACCACAATTTACTGGAGGATCCTTTCATCCCATTCCAGACAACTAATAGAGGTCAAGGTGAATTTGAGTACCCTTTTAATGGAGTTGCTTTCATTTTAAACTCTATTTCTAATCGAGTTCAGAGGGAACCTTATAGCGTCACTCAAGATAATGATGCTAGAGGATATGATCAATATGTTAACATGCCTTTGTTCTTACCTACAATTTATCATGAACCCATGGGGACTAGAGTGAATGTCTTCGATTCTGAAGTGGGCGAGTAGACCCAAGCTAATACCTCAAATTCTAATAGATCATTTCCAATTCCTACCCCTGAATGGCCCATTTTGTCATCCTCATCACATCTCTAATGAGTTCCTTAAGGACATCATCTGATAATTCTGAACCATTTCATGATGCCCTGGATCAAATTGAAACCCTCTTAAGGTTAAATGATGAGCAGGCTTTAGATGGCATTGAGCATGGGATCCCTCCCAAAATCAATACTGATATTGTGTCTCACCCACTTAATCAAATGAAGGTTTTGGTTTCTGGAGACATGAGTACGAATCAGGGAACTCATGGCAAAGGAAAATCTTTGCAACATCGCATGCCTGCCGAGAGTTCAAACTCGAAGCTATAAAAAAAGAGAAAGGCTTTTTCTGATCCGGGGATTTTATCTATTAGTTCTGATGATCTTTAATGCTGGGAAAGTTTTCAGGCTGTGTCAAGTTGTTCTTAAAAGACCTTCATGGGTGCTACATCTGGTGTTAAGGGCTCATTCCATGTCGCAGTAAAGGATGAAGAACTCGTAATTTTATCAAGCTTGTCTAACAGTTCTCTACCTCAGCAAGATTCACATAATGGTGTTGCGGAGATTGACCCAAATAAATCTCCTGTATCCAAATGAAGTGTCTGGGTTGGAATTGCAGGGGTCTCAATGACCCGCTTGCCCCTGCAATTGCTAAAATCAAAGCGTTGGTCAATAATATGTCTTTAGATTTTATATCTGGCTGAAACCAAATGTATGGCCTCTGTAGTGGACGGTCTTTTTCGACATTTAGGTTTTTCTTCGTCTGTGGGCGTGGATGCTATAGGTACTAAGGGAGGAACTTTGGGTGGGATGGAAACCTGATTTAGTTATACAACATGTTTCCTCTTCATCCCACCTCATCATTTTGAAAGTCTATGAAACTCCCCTACTATTTTGGTATTTGTGTGCAATTTATGGTGAACCTAAGAAACATTTACGAAACAGGGTATGGGTCACTATCGAAAACTCATTATCATCACTTGATGCAGAGTTTATTTTGATAGGGAACTTTAATCAAGTCGAATATCTAGATGACAAATTAGGAGGACAAATGGGATCCACGTTTGGTGCTCAAGATTTTACTTCATGGAAGTTCAGAAACAAACTTTCTGATATACCCTTTAAAGGACCACGTTTCACTTGGTACAATAACAGAAAGGGAACAGAACGTATCTATGATATGAGAGATTGGATAAAGGATTTGCATCATCAAAATGGTATGATCTTTTCCCGGACACAAACATTATTCATTTACCAATACAATGCTCTGATCATGCTCCAATCATACTAGATACATAAAGTAGTCCTACTACAGCATTTCGGTCCTTTAAGATAGAATCATGGATCCTGGATTACAGTGAGATTTCATCGCTTTTACAACGTGAATGGGCAAAACATGACAAGGGGTCAACTACATATAGACTAGGCTGTAAACTACATAGGATAAAATAAGTATTTAGGAAATGGACACTTAACAAGAAGAAAGAATGGAAACAACAATGGTCTGATTTCGATGACGAGCACTCGGATAACCTAGAATTTTTTTTCAATGGTTCAAATGAACAAGGATATGAGGAATGCTATGATCGTTTCCTAGAATTCGATAAAGCAGCTACAATCTTTTGGAAATAAAGAGCTAAGGTAAAATGGTTGTATGAAGGGGATGCTTGTACAAAGTATTTCTTTAATTTTCTCAAACAAAGGCAAAGAAAAAATAAGATTATGGGTATTAAACTTGCAAACGGTAACTGGTCTTTTGATGCAGTTATCATTGCGAACAACTTCTCTTCCTTTCTCGAAGATATTTTTGAAACATCATCTACCCATGAACCTTTCAATGTTTTTTTCGAAAAAACTACGAATATCTTCTCCACAATTCAAATAAAATTGAACCCTGATCAGCAAGATCGTCTGAGTAGACCTTTCACGAAGAAGGAAATTCGGAAAGTTGTTTTCCAAATGGGACATAATAAATCCCCGCGACCAGATGGTATTACAGGTACTTTCCTTCAAAAGTTTTGGATATATATTAAGGATGATGTTACAAATGCATTATTCAGAATGCTCAATGAAGGCCATATCCTACGAAAGTTTAACAAACCTTCTATTATCCTTATTCCGAAACTACACGCACCAGAGAAAGTAGAACACTATAAACCTATTAGCCTTTGTAACGTGATTATGAGGATTATGTCAAAGTGCACTGCCAATAGGATGAAACCTTTCATGAATCTTTTGGTTGGGGAATTTCAAAATGGATTTATTCCGGGGAGATCTATTACTGGTAACATTGTGATAAGCCACGAAATTTTCAATCACATAAGCAAAAAAACTCATGGAAAAAGGGGACTTCTGGGTATGAAAGTTGACATGAGTAAGGCCTATGATAGAATCAAATGAAATTTTGTTCAGGCCGCTCTTCTACATATGGGATTTCATGATAATTTGATCTCTGTTATCATGGAAAGTATTACTACAGTTTCCTATGAGATAGTGCTTAATGGTAAGGCTTCAAATACTTTGAAACCAAAGTGTGGCCTAAGACAAGGGGATCCAATGTCTCCCTTTTTGTTTGCTTTATGTACAGAAGTTCTATCTCAAATGCTAAACAATGCGCAAGCAACATCTACTATAAAAGGGTTCAGATTGCTAAAGGGGCTACGAGAGTTTCTCATTTGCTTTTTGCAGATGACCTTATCATCTTCTCCCATGCAACCAAATCACATTTTCAGGGCCTATCTAATATTCTTAATATGTACTGTGATTTGGCGGGGCAGAAACTTAATCATGATAAAACATCAATTGCTTTTAGCCCAAATTGTACCCTTTCAACAACAAAGGACTATCTCCATACTCTTACTATCCAAAAGCCTCGTGAGATGGGGTTATATCTAGGTCTGCCTATGGAATTTGGAAGATCAAAAAAGGAGTTTAATGCTAAGATCATAGAGAAGGTCCGTCGACACATTTTTTCTTGGAATAATAAGTTTTTATCTACTGCTGATAAATTGACCCTTATCTCCTCTGTTCTTTCTTCATTATCAATTTATTCTCTATCGGCATTTCGTATGCCGGTAAGTATGACATCAAAAATAGATTCTTTGATTTCACAATTTTGGTGGGGGAATGGTAGATGTGATAAGACTATTCATTGGTTTAGTAAGACCTTTCTACAACTTCGAAAATATGAAGGCGGGCTAGGACTTAGACGAACTGATTGCTTTAATCAGAGTCTTGTTGCTAAATTGGGATGGAAGATTTTTTCAGAACCAGACTCTTTGCTTAACCGAGTTGTAGGAATAAAGTATAAATTTACTCATACGCTAAGTATGCAAAATGACTGCTGGAGGGGGAAGCAAATGTCTTGGGAAGGAAGAAGCATTCAATGGGGTATGCAACTTATGAAACTTAATTTATCGTGGCAAGTGGGGTTTAATTCAAGACTTGACTTCTGGAGAGATAAATGGCTTAATAACACTAATCTAATCTCTTTACTACATTTAAACGAAACCGGTTTGCCACATATAAGACTTTCTGAAATTCAAACTCAAGATGTAAATTGGAATTCTGAAAAAATCATTTCGTTAGGAGCATCTGAGGCACAAGATGATATCTTAGCTACTCCTGTTCCTTTTCATCAAGACTTGGATCATCTTATTTGGAATACTACAACGAATGGTTGTTATTCATCCAAAAGTGGCTATGTGATAGCCTTTGAGAAATGGTGGAGGGCGAAAGCAACGAGGAAGGATAGGATAAGACAAGCTAAGTGTCCATCTACATTGCACTGGAAAAAATTGTGGAACTTGGAAATATCTACTAACTGTAAGTTTTTCATATGGAAAATCATGTTGTCTGTAACTTTGCCATGTGCTTTTGAGCTTCGCAAGCGCCAACGTCCATCTGATGTTTATTGTTTCTACTGTCAAGATCAACACATCCCTGAAACTGATGATCATTCACTCAGGGATTGTCTAATCGCTTCAAATATTTGGTTAGCTTCACCACTCATGATTCGAACTTAGTTATTGTTTCTACTGTCAAGATCAACACATCCCTGAAACTGATGATCATTCACTCAGGGATTGTCTAATCGCTTCAAATATTTGGTTAGCTTCACCACTCATGATTCGAAATTGGATTAATAATCACATCCCTATTCAGACTGGCTCTCCTTCTTATCCCGTCAACAAGATAAGTTGTTTCTCATTTCGACCTTTGTTTCTACTCTTTGGATGATATGGTGTGTTAGAAATGAAAGCATTTTCAATAACTCCTCCTTCAACTCTAATGCAACCTTAAACAAGACTAATCTGCTAGCATCGGATAATATCCAAAGTATTAATGAGGCAGGAAAACAGAGGAAAAAATGCAGCAATTGGCAATTCCCATGGAGTGCATGACCTCTGCTGATCTGCTAACAAATCACTTCCTAGTATCAATTGTTGGGTCTGAATTATGTTCCGAAGTTTTTTGAATTAAGTGTGACGTTTCTTGGACAGCAAATTCTAAGACTGCAGCGGGATGGATTCTCAGGGATAAAAATGGAGTAATTATTAAATGGGGGTCATCAGCTTTCTGGGCAATTTGTCCGATTCACGCTGAATCTCTACCCTTATTAATGGCCTGCCGAGATGCGATTCAACTAGGGTTTTTCCACTTGGATGCCACTTCGGATTGCCTCAACCTCGTCTTACAAGTTAATGGTTGCGGAGTTCTCGATAAGAATATCACTTCTACAGTAAACTCTCTTTTATATCTTATTACTAGTTGTCATTGTTTTTCTTTAAGTCATTGTCCTAGACATCTAAATAGATCGGCTCATACTATTGCAAAGGCAATAGTATGAGTAAATCTTAAGCATCTGTAAAAAAAACTTTTATTTAGCATCATAATCAAATATGGTGCGTAGATGGTCACACACTCACACTCGATTCATTTCCACCAAATTAAATGCAACTCATGGAACCAAGATAAATGAAGCAAATGAGTAATAATAACCACTAAGACCTTAATCACAAATTCACAACACAAATTCTGATTTGAGAGAACATATTATTTATCTTAAACTTAAAATGGGTTAAATAATTACCACTTTTATAAATAAGACAAAAATAAAATGCCTAAATATTAGCAAAAAGACTTGTCTTGTTTATTCAAGTGGGGGTGTATTTAACCCGTTTTAATCTTAAAACGGTTATATTTCTTAAGTAAGAATTAGAGGACGTTTGGTTGAGAATCTATAAGGAAGGAAAAGTGAAACAAAGTTACTAAGAGAGCGTTTGATTGGGGTCTATAAGAAAAGGAAACAAAATTACGAACAAAGAGAATGAAACTCCTTTCCTTACCCCGCAATATCCATCTAATTCCTTACCCTCACCCACCTAGGGTATGAGATTTCATTATCCTTATTACCCTTCAATCACTTTTTACACCTACTGCCACACTTGGACTACCACCACACTAACCACCACTAAGCCACCACCATCACGCCACCGCCACCCTCACCACCACCGCCGCCACCGCCACTGCCGCCCCCACCGCCATGACACCCCCACCACCATTTCCATGACACCCCACCACCACCACCACCGTCGTTGTCATTGCCGCCGCCGCCGCCATGGCGCCTCCACCATCACCGTCGTGACCACCTTCACCACCATGACACCCCCACCACCGCTATGACACCCCTACCACCACCGCCGCCATGACACCCCCACCACCATCACCGTTGCCGGTATATAAGTGGTTGTTTGTGGTGGTGTGTGTTAGTGGTAGGAGTGAGTGTGAGTGGACCTTAGTTCCATTTCTTAGTATAACCAAACAACAAATTAAATTAGATAATTTCTTACCTTTCCCCCTCTTATCCTTTCCGATTTCCTTTCCCTTTCTCTAACCAAACGCCCAATTTCCTTTGTTGGTCCCTGTTTGACACAAACACAAGGGAATTTAACACCATTCCTTACCCCTCAATCTATTTAATCCCTTACCCCTCACCCCCTCAAGGTATGAGACCCTTGTTACCCTTCAACCACCTTATTCACCTACCACCGCACTTGCGAGTACCTAGTCACCACCAAACTACCACCATGACACCACCGCGGCCGCTGTCACCACCGCCATGATACCTCCACGACCATCACCGCCACCACAACCACTAGCACACCAAAAAAACCATAACCCACCAAACTTCTCCCCAAATATCCCTAACTATTGACAGACCACTATTTACCCCACCGTCCGCGTGAGATTTGGAGGGTAAGGGAGGGTTTCTTGGGGTGAAGAGGGACGGTTGTGGTTTGGGGTGGGTTTAGGCGATGATGACAAGTAGATGGCAATGTTCGGTGTGGAGATGCGGTGGGGTTTTAGTAGTGGTATAGGGAGACAGTCGTTGCAACCAGTTTTTAGTAGATAAGTTGTTGTTTGTGGTAGTGTGTTAATGGTAGGAGTGGAGTGATTCATTAATTCTCTTTTTTATGTAACCAAACAACTAAGGGGGCGTTTGGTTAGAGTGTAACACCCCGTATTTTATAATAATATTTTATTATGAAAGTATTTTATTTAATTAATTATTTTGAAGTTTAATAATATATTTTGGAAATCTACATTTATAACCTCCGTCCTATATTTTAGTTATTTCTCGTTTTGATCTACTTTTGGATGGGTTAAAACGTCCGTGCAATATTTTATTATTTTAATTTAATAATTGCTTTTCTATTTTAAGTTCTCTTTACGTTTTAATATGGCTCAATCCAATTTGTAATCGGATAATCCATTGTATGAGCTAATGGACCAAAAGCCCATTAGTTAATCTCCTTATAAATAGATTTTAACCTAGCAAGCAACTAGGTCAAAATTGTTTTGGGCGTGAGATTGTTGCCGCACGCCACTTCTCCAATTTCTCTCTTTTGTTCTCTTTTCTCCCTTTGACTCCATTGTTGAATATCTTTTCTTCTTCCAAACTCATACACAAATTATATTTTCACAATCCTTGCTCTTACCTCTACAATAAAATTTATTCAAAATATTTTATTGGTAATTATTTGTATGGACCTTTAGACCTATGTTTTGGGTCTCTTGTTTTGTGTTTAAAGAAGAAGAAGTCTTTCTTTTTGGCGTTTTCGAAAGAGTGATGGTTTGGTACAATGTCTATCACAAGTATTTGGATTTCCGCTTTCGTTAAAGTTCATTTTCGGGGTTATTGACACGTGTTGGAGACAAGGCTTTGTTGGTCGTATTCTTTATGAAGATTTTCATTAATTGCTAAAAAGGTAACTAGGTGTTTCTCTTTTAATTGTGTTTATGCCAATTGATGTAATTAATATGATTTAATGATTGTTTGTACGATTAGTACATGTTTGATTATTTATTGTCATGATTTATTTGTGCTCCATATATTTATGTATGTGTTATTATCGTAATTGTGGATTAATGTATCGATAAGTCGTTATGGGTGTCGTGTGCGCAACTAGGGTTCGCGAGGAAACCCTAGATGGCGGCATGGCGAACGGCCAAGAGTGTTACTCAAGGTTATAGTGAAGTATGTGTAACCTTGGAAATATGATCCAAGGTTATAGCTGAACTAGTACAACCTTGAGTACGACTCAAAGTTATAGCTGAAGCTAATATAACTTTGAACTACGAGTTAAAGTTATAGTTGAGACTAATGCAAACCTGAGGTATGACTCAAGGTTATGGTTAGTGCTAGTATAATTTTAGTTTTCGTGTCAAGGTTTAGCTAAGGTTACTATAACCTCAAGCCATTTGTGGAAGTTATAGTTGAGGTTAGTATAACCTCGCATCCATTACTTATGTTATAGTTAAAGCTACTATAACTTTGGTTGTTTATACTTGTTCCACATGTTGAGTTGTGTCCAGTGATCGTATAATATTGTGTTTGCATATGTCGTTGAATACTTCTATACATTTGAGTTGGACAGTCAGTTAAACTGTTCTATTATGTGCAGTCAGTTAAACTGTGCATTGTTGTTGGCTAGTTTGAATAGATGACGATAGTATCAGTTAAATACTATCGGAATGAACTAACGCCACCCATTGATGTGGGATTTATTTTGGTCTATGTTCGGGGGTGGCCAGATTCGTCAGTTAAACGTTCTGGGTCCCGAGTGTCGTTCGATGTACAGTTAATGCATCGAGAGGTCTGGCCAGGTCTTAGGCACATAGGCAGTGGTGATACGCTATACATAGTACCGTGGAGGCAGTGGTGATACGCTCCACACCGATGGAGGCAGTGGTGATACGCTCCGTCAGTCAGAGGCAGTGGTGATACGCTCTGACAAGTTAGAGGCAGTGGTGATACGCTCTAACGGACGTTCGCTCTATTCGCTATGCTTTGATGATAGCTTTGTGCCTTCTGTTACAATGGATTGTGTGTCACCATATTCGCTACGCTTTATTGCTAGCATTGTGCCTTATGTTACTATGAGTCGTGAGTTACTTGGGTTGTAAGTGTTCATGGTCCAGTGGTCGCATATGGTCTAGGTTCGTTTGGTTCATTGGTCTGGTGTTGAGAATATCATGGTATGGTAAGTTTGCTTTCATGTCATGTCTCGTTTATATCTTCACATGATTGCAGTATTGTGTCTTCAAATGATGGTAAGTTTGATTGGACTTTCATGAGTATAGATGATCTCACATGTTTACTTGTTTTGCATTTCAATTGTTAATGATTGTTGGTTACATTCATTTGTTGTAAACATGACTGGGAGAGCATCTAGTTACTCCCGACTGATTGTCGACCCCCTTCTCAGGTTGTTCAGGTGGTCGCTGTTTGGTTGATGCTTGCTTGGGGAATGTGCGAAGAGAGCTTAATAAATTGTTTAGGACCTTTGTTTTAAGTTTTTAAGAACCTTTGAATAATGTATTAGTTTGGTTTTCGATTTTGAGTATCGATCCGGATTTGGGTAAGGTGTTTCCGCCACCTTAACCCAGTTATCATTGAGTTACACTCTGATATTCATTTATATTATGTTTTTCCTTTATTTTGTAATCCAGGTTGTTACATAGAGGGTATTAGGAAAGGGTAAGAGAATGAAGAGTCATGATTCTCTTTGTTGTTGTTTGGTTGGGCTAATTAATGATACCCTTTACCTATTAATCTTATTAACAAACCTCCAAAATATTCTAAACTGATACCACCCCCAAGGGTTTAGATTTTAATTCCCTCCCTTACCCTACTCATTGACTCCCTTCACTAAACAATAAAAACGACGACGCTGTTGCTCCCCCATCTGTCGCTGCTCACCCCTCCGATACTGCTCCGGTCGTCGTCGCTGCTCCGGTCGTCGTCGCTGTCGCCGCTTGCTCTCCGTTGATTTCTCTCTCAATTTTTGTCCTCTTTTCTCTCTAAAAAATCATCTTATATTATTTGTTTTTTAATCAAACTATTTTATATGTGCAAAACATGATACATGGTGGTATAGAGTATTGATATCAATATTGATTTGATTTTATATACACCATTAATCTGGTCATAATTCTATGATTTTATATACATAAACAAGTTTGCAATTTAGCCTCGCGTGCTGGTGGCTTGATTTTGGACTATTGTAATAACTTTTCACATACATATATTCTATGAATTCTTGGAGTATTGCAGAGCATAATAGTGTGCATTATGAGCGTGAATCCAGTTAACTTATTCACTAGTGATGCGACTGTTATAATTCGTATCAACTAGTTTGAATGACATAGTGTCGTGATTGATTATTATGATTATCGGTGAGAATAATGAAAGCGTGTGACTTAAACTTAAGACGGTTAGTTCCGTCTGAAATCAATTTCATGTTAGTTGCTGAAAAAAGTAAAAAAAAAAAAAAGAAAAAAAAAAATGGGAAAGAAAAAAATAGTTGCGAAGATGTAACCAAAAAAACGTATAAAAAAATAATGTCTACAAAAAATCGTAAAATTAGATTGATTCATTTCTTAAACAACCAAACAATTACAAAGGGAATAATGGGATAAACTATTCCATTACATGAACATAACCAAACAAGAAGTTTAATTCAGGGTAATTCTATACCTTTCCGGGCTTTCCCCTTATTTCCCTTTCTTGATTTCATTCCCTTTCCCTTTCCCATACCAAACGCTCCCTAATTAAATTTTAGGTCATCATTTACCTTTTCTCTTCTTACCCTTTCTAATTTTCCTTTCCAATTATCAAACCAAACGCCCCTTATTGTAATCAGATTATACATGTGATTCTTTGGCCTAGGCCCTAGGGTTTTCGGATAAACCTTTCAAATTTAGCCGTCCCAACAATTATTTATCTTTTATTTTTATTTTGTTTGCGTGGTTAAATTTAATTTAAACAAAATGATCAAATGAGTTCTCGATAAAACTGAGCACGAGGGACACTGCCCACTGTTGGTTCTCCCACAATAATTACAAGTTTTTGTCAAAATGAAACCTCAAATCCTCCGGCTCCCGCAACAGAAAAAATATGGAGGTACTACATCTGATATATGTTCCTTTTTACTACAACAAATCTTACACCTGTGTCTGCATTCCCTTTTTTAGCACACATACATCATAAAGAATCCGTTTCTGAAACAGAGGGCAGAAAGGGTAGACTTTAGAGCAGGAAGAAGAGAGGAATGATCGACAATCAAATTGACTTTTGTCGTTCGTGCGAGACATTAGATACACTACCGACTACCGTGGTGCAATTGTCGGAGTGACACCAGTTATTAAATCACTGCCAGATACATAAGACGACGAGTGGGGGTAAGCCACTGATAAATTTGTTGAAGACGAGCTAATCGATGTCGTGTCTGACATGGTTATACTCTCAGGAGCCATTTGGAGCATGTCTTCTAGCTCTCTCACCACATCCACCATAGATGGCCTCGTCTCAGGTTTATCCTCGCAACATCTCCTCGCCAAAGCTATGAATCTCTCCACACATTCACATGAGTAGCCGTTCATTCTGCTGTCTATTATGTCCAACAATGTCCCTGACTTGTGCGCTGCGCTAACCTGAATTCGAAGACCAATTAAAACCTTGTAAGAACTTTTCACATCCACATCATAATCAACCATAGTATCGAATGGCAAGGCGGCAACAGGCTTATCAAAATAGCCAAAATTTTACTGAGAAGTCTGATAGATGAATCATCTCAACCAAAACCTTTAGGTGATGGTTGATACCTAACTATTATTAATATTCCTATTACGCTCTCTCACTCGAATGCCCATCGGGCTTGAAGAGTGGTCAATTTGCACAGCCCCCCATAAATACCCATTGGGCTTATACTGTGTGCTGGGTTTCCACTTCGTGAGTTTTCGAGGGGTTTTGAGGTTGCCAGGATTCGAACCCGTGACCTTCGGTATAGATGAACCATCTCAACCAAAACCTTAAAGTGATGGTTGATGCCCAACTATTATTAATATTCCTATTAACGACTTAAATGGTCAATACAAAACCAAGTTAAGGCAAGCCACGACACTGCATCATAGTACGATACCGCGATTTACCGCACTATTACTGCGATCCCAACCAATAATGCTGTTTAATAGTACCATGGCTGAAGCACTGCATCATAATCGTGTTTCGAAGGTTACCATAAACACTTTTTGAGGAAGGTAAACAGGCAAACCTATAAAGCAACAAGGTCAGGCCAAGACAACCAAGGGACCAATTCCCGATCAAGACTGAAATCAATAAAGAATACCCTGCTGACTACTAGCGGTCGAATTTGGGTGGAAAAGAAATTAAGTGAAAACGCGCCACAGAGAGAAATACATGAGCAACAGAGCAAATATATTTAACCTAAAAGACAAGAGCATTTTGAGAAAGATTAGATTACCTCGCGCACAAGATTTTTGCCATAAGATATAGGTCGAACACCTGTGAGAAGTTCCAAGAACACAACTCCCAAGCTGTATACATCACTTTTGTCTGTCAGCTTATGGGTCAAGCAGTATTCTGGGTCAAGGTATCCCTGCATATACAGGAACAAAGACTCAAAAACATCAATTTCCTTAAAACCCACATTAACATTATTATCTCCGCAAGTACCGCTAAAGAAGATATTGTTTCAGGCGAGATGTGATGTATTATAGTTATATTTCAAATCAGTCGTCTCAGGTGTTTTCAGGGTCATTCTTGATTCAGTCAATCGACTCAATACGGTCTCGGGTCACTTCAGATTGAAGTCTACTTTGGGTTGTATTTTTTGTCTGAGTCGCGGTTAATTGAGTCAATTTGGTTCTGGTCAGTTTGTCTGGGAGTAGCTACAACCACATGAGCATGATTAAATTTCCTTTACTCTGTAACCAAATCCTACATCATTTTGTGCGAATTGCCTAATTTCGGCATTATATAAATGTTGTCAACATGTTTTAAATAATGATGACTTCAGAAATTTTCAACAAGACCCCATAAATATGTTATTCTGTATCCGTCACTAATCACCCATAAAATCTTATTTGCATGTGATGCAGAATGTCAAAAAACTTTTATCTGTGATACAAGCTTCCATAGTCGTATATGAATATATTCCTCCAACTCAACTGATTCCATACGTTTTATTTTGTGTCAGAAGGATTTTGAAAAAATGTAAACAATCAGTCGAGTCAAAGGGAGTAAAATCTAACCAATATCTGTAATTTGTTTTCAGTTTAATTTCTTACCGGTGTACCCTTCACCATTGTAGACACATGATGGGATGCGTCGTCTTCATCATCTATCGCAGGAGCAAGTCTAGATAGCCCAAAATCCGCAACTTTAGCAATGAGATTTGAGTCTAAAAGGATGTTGCTGGCTTTGATATCTCTGTGAAATATAGGAGGGTTTGCTTCTCTATGCAAGTACAGAATGCCCTTGGCTGCACCTAATGCAATACGTAATCTCATCCAAAAGCTCAGGCTCCTCTCACTTTTACCTGATCAGCATACAAAAAGGGTTAAAGATCATGATAACCGAGAAACATCAGCTTATGTAGCACCAGCCAGGTGAAAGCTGAATAATTATTGAACTTCAAACAAAAGAATCAGAAAAACCTACTAAATTTTTGAACTTTGAGATTAATTCTTAAATAAAATACGGAGTAGTTATTATGGTTCATATGGAAACAACCTCTGTGTTTTTAACACAAGGGTAAGGCTGAATATACCAGATACCTTTACCTTGAGGCACTGAGGTTACGTTCGTTTTCTTGCCTTTGTTTTTGAGTCTAAGAAATACATGAACTAGAGTCTAGAGACTGATAAACTGATATAAAATTGTTTTTATGGGAAGCAATATTTAAGAGCTGACCCTTTAGACATACCGGAAAGCCAATCCTGTAAAGTCCCATTTGGCATGAACTCATACACAAGCATCTGTGAGATAATACAAGGACAAGTCAGAAAAGTACTTGAAAAAAGGAAAGGTTGTGAAGATGAATTAGAAGAAAATATTCTGGAGTTAACACTAATCAGTAATCAGCAACAGTGCTTGCGGAAGTATCATGCATTGACGAGTTCACTATATTTGGATACAACACATAAAGGCGGCTGTGGTTGTCTACTAGCATGTTAACTGAATATGCTCAACTTCTACTGTTTATAACAATCTTCGTATGGCTCATTTACTGCTGTTCTGCAGCAATTCTGGTCTGAGTATCAAAAGTTTATTGAGGATTTACACCTTATTGTCATCAACCGTAGAATTCAGATAAGATCCCTTCAATTATGTTTAAACAGATTCCAGCTGAAGCAATAACAGATTTGTTCAAATTACATACAACTTGAGCGATTTGGAATCTCGGGGGATCTAGTTTATTCATAGAATTTCAAGCAACTTAATGAACACTTTCTAAATGCAAAAATGAGGGTAAATAAAAAGGAAATCTTCATTGAAATATCTTCATATTATTGTATTTCTGAAAGAAAGTTGTCGAAATTGGAAAAAAGAATACCTGTTCACCATTTTCACCACAATATCCAACCAGTGAAACTAGATTGCGGTGATGTAACCTTGACAATATATGTATTTCAGTAAGAAATTCCCGTGTTCCCTGAAGAGATCCTTCCTCTGCGCGCTTAACCGCGATAACTGTATCATCAGCTAAAGTGCCTTTATAAACCTTTCCATATCCTCCTCGGCCAACTTGAGACGAGCTATTGAAATTATTGGTGGCTCGTGCCATTTCTTTGAAGGTGAACTCTTTAACGCCATCTATTTTTATTGACATCTTTTCAGCTGCATACCATCACTTTCATTCAGAGACGAGCTTTCCGGAAAGAGTTACAATACACGTACTACTGGAAGAAATATGCAAGAGACTTACATAAAATTCTTCTTGAAAGTTGACGTTGTCTCCTTTTCCATTTCAGGATGAGAAGTGTAACGGCCACAGTTGTAATAACAACAAAAAGGGTTACTCCTATTAAAATGAGACCCAAAACGGCCTTGTTGATGCTACTTTTGTTATTCTGGAATTTCCCTACAGCAAAAGAACAAAAAAAATGACATTTCAGGAAATCAATCATTTGATGCCAGAGTAGCAGTAACCAAAGCTTGCTACATCATAGTGCCAGTCTGATATACCATATTGCTGACAGTATGCGGCAAGGATAATCTAGAAAAAGTGTATGCTCTATGTAGTTGCTGAAACAAAAAACTTGTAATATTTGAGCTGTATAAATTCTCTGAGGTTTGACTAAAACAGTTGAGATACCTTAGTTGTGTCGTATGATTTTTAACCTCTAAGGTGTTGTTTGGTTAGGATATTAGGAGGAACGGAGAGGGGATAATGGAGCGATAATATCTTTTTACTAAATCATTCCAATGTAGGAAGGATTTTGATTTCTAATGGAGGAAAGGAAAAAGATTCCTTTATTCTCTATCCCTAAACCCTCAACCCTCAAATTTCCTTCCAACCAACTTGCTAACCAAACAAGGGAAGCTCTAAACCAATGCTCAAAGGTCCGTTCAAATGACCTATTATCACTATCTGGTGATAACATACTTAAGCACATCCATTACAAAATGTGCTTGATATCAAACAAGAAAAACTTAATTATTCAGCACTGAATCAGCACCACTAAGGCATTAAAGACAGAATCTTCTGAATAGTTTACGTTTTCTTTTGGGTCATTATTTCCGTGTAAGGATATGCAAATGGGGTAGAGAATCCAACACCTGTTCTCCTCCAAACAAGACATGGCTAAAAAGGAAACGTAAACCTTTGCATGAGGCAGACCAAAATGAAATATATAAAATGTCTGATGAGACAGCAAGACACAAGAATATTTTCATAACCGTTTACTATTGCCAGAAAGATGTTGGTTTGAGTATATACCAGAGCTATAAGGTCCAAGTAGAGTAAAGTTCAGAAGTTCATATGGCCCGAACAGCTCACTGCCAGGGAAATGCCAGGTGGTGTATTTGATTGTTATAAAAAGAAGCTCACTGTCATTGAAAGTATGATTTACAGCATTGATTTGAGGGAAAAGTTTCAAGTCCATGCGCAAGCGAGGCCCTTCCTCCCAGGCATATGAATCAATATATAGCTGATATAGCTCCATATTCAAGGCATGTGTAATGTAAGACTCAAAAGCCGAGATGTAAGGAGGGAAATAAGTGAAACTAGGGCTTTTCAGTCTGTATCCTATTCTTATTGGAGCTGCACAAAAGCAGGTTGGAGCTTCTGGAATAGGTTCAAAAAATTGGTCAACAGGACATGCTGTTACAGGACAGACTGTTGATGATGTTAAGCCAGTAGTTGTCCCATTTGCTCCTGCATCCGAGTCACAGAAATTGTGAATCTTCTGTATATTTGCAATATTACACACGGGATTGCCTCGAAGCCTGTAGAAGAGGAACTCACTCTAATTCATATTGTAAAGGAATTTATTCTCTCTCAAAAGAACGAATTAAAAAACTCAACAGTAGACTAGCAGAGCACTAAAATCATGATAGCGCACCGTAGTCCAAGTTATTACAAAATGTTTGGTTTCTTGTGACTAATCATTTGGAAAAAAAAAAAAAAATAGTTAACAAACAATTCACACATGAAGTTCAATGAGTAACATGAGTTAAACAAATAATTTGTTTTCTATTCATCAGCTATGCTGTTATGCTTCTCAGACATGAAGTATCACCACATATTTCTGTCCAAGAGTTGGACTAGACTATTTTGTGAACAATCATCATACTTTAGCTTTGTAAAATTCTACAATGGGTGTTTATCCTTGTTGGCGAGAGAATAAATTATTACTATCTTGGAATCTTGGATCTAGTTTTAGGTTATCCAGTTTGCAAAGGTTATTTAGTGTACAGAAGAATACTAGTCAGCAGCAGTAGGAAATACGGAGTACATTTGACCCGCCATAGAATTCAGGTGGTAGAAAACACTAAAAATACTTTTGCACCCATATAAGAGCGCGGGAGATACAAATGGAGCACTGCAGTTTGTCCAATTAAGTACATTGGAACATCATTTATTAGTTACCATGGTTTAACTATCTATAATTCATAAGCAGGATATTTTTTGGTGAAGACTAAGTTCACATACCTTAGATTCACATTCCTTGGAATATTAAGATCCCCGGAAATGTCAGAGAGAGAATTGTATCGAAAATCACTGCAGTTACCAAGTATCAGAGTTCCGTTATCATTTTGTTCAATTAGAGACATATATAACAATCCAATTTTACATTTTATGTTATGCAAAAGCAAACTGTGAACGAGTTCTTACATTGAGAGCCTAGCGTTTCCAGCTAAGGATTTGTTGTGCCATATTTGAACAGGAACAGAACCATTCAGAGAATTATTTTGAAGTGATCTGTGAAAGATATTGCAAGATGTTAAAAAAGAGCAATAACAATCATGCCATCCAAATTTAAGAAAGTAGATCATTCCGAAAATATATTAGTAACAACATTTACATATTTGCGATGCAAAAGAACATAACAGGACACGTAAGCATAAGTGGACTTACAGCATCTGCAGTGATGGAAGATAAGAGAAACTTTCTGGAATTGATCCATTTAGCTTGTTATGTGACAGGTCACTGAAGAAGGGAGAAGATAACAAATACAAATATTAGTATCTAAGAATGTAAGAAAAACTCGAGCATTAAAGTTTTATATCTCCTTAGTTCATGAATAAACCACTTGGTTTGTTTTTGCGGTGTCCATATGAATAAACTTCTCACTCGGAATATTTATTTTGTCTGACGTGTGCCCATGATGGTTTGTGACCCGACATCTTTACTCAACTTCCATTTTCATTCAAAGGGACAATCTATTCATGGATGTAGGAAATTACTCAAACATAAATTTATATCGAGACCCACATACATTGTTGTGATATTATCTGAAAGCCTGTTTGCAGGGATGGAGCCTGTCAACTTGTTCCAGCTCAGATCTCTTTGACACACATCAGAAACCATAAAAACATCAGTGATGTCAAGTGTAACTGAAAACAATGCTTCTCCAGTAAGGATTAATTGAAAATTTTGAAAGTCGATATTAAACGAACAAAACTATAACTTACATATAACTAAGAGATGGCATCTGGCTAAAATCAGGGAGTACTCCACCTAAGCTACAGTTTCTCAAACTTCTGTTGATCAGAAAAAAAAGCATGATAAATCTTACACATAACAAAGACATTGTCTGGAACTATGCGAGAAATTATTTCACATTAAGTTTAATATAAAAGTACTCCATAGCTTAAGGTAAACCATAATTTGAATATCTGCACAACTTTGCAAGTAAATTTTAGACATCACTAATAATCAACCTAAGGCACGGCCACAGAATTAAAATGATATTTTTATTTTGTAAAAGGGGTTCTTTTAAAATCATATATGAACAGTTAAAGAGTAACCGAAACACAATATGTGCATGCATAACATGGAAACTCACTCACATCTTTACCAATCTGGACAGATTTTGATAGGATTCAGGAATTTCAGCTCCAACAAAATGATTACTGTCAAGTTGGCTGCAAAGAAAAAGAAAACATATAGATCAATCACATGCGACGTACGGAAGTATAAGATTTAATATGAAGTGTAGGATGTAGGTTTTGAGCAGGTACAAATATCCATGAGTAACCTAGACAGGGAAAACCATCTAAAAAGCTTCCATCTATGGTGGGGAAGGGAGGTAAGTGTGTTGAAAACACAAGGAACCTTCTCACTAGCGACAATAATTTTTTTTTTTTTTAAAAAAACAGAAAAAACACACAGGCTTGATGCAAGAATTTCAAAATAAATAAATAAATAAAAATTGTGATGCAAGATATACAAAATTAACAAAGAGGCAATAGTTGACATACAGTATTTCCAATTCTGATAAGCCAGAGAATTGAGGCGGGAGATTTCCTGAAAGGTTATTGTTATCCAACAGCCTGTACAAAAGATAACCCTTTTTTAACTTCTGGCATCTATCTATCAAAACCCATAAGAAAGGTACATATTTTAACTCCAACAAGAATCAAACATATTAACTCACAAATGAACAAGACTCTGAATTTGGGAAAGCTCAACGGGAAGCTGTCCACTAAATGAGTTATTGTTCAAATGGCTGCAAAATCGACAAACAAAGTCAACATCTTCTTGACATAATAAGCATGAAATTCCAACCTTAAACATGATATCCACTTACAAATGCTTCATGCCGCTCATTTTGCCAAAAGACTTGGGTATTGACCCGGATAAATTATTCTGATCTAGTTGGAGTCTACTTAGATTTGCAAGAAGGCCCAGCTCATCAGGAAGAGAACCTGAGAGTAAATTGCCATTTAACACCCTGAATCACATTGATTATCCAATATTAGCACAAATCATGTGTTTGAAGTACAAGATAACAAGAAGAGTGCATCATGTTAGAGCCATGCATCCATCTTATAGCCGAATACAAGGAATAGAACAGCTCACTTTTCATCTACCTTTTTAAGTCGATCATCACATTTATATCTTGATGATTATTGTTAGCCAAAGTGTCAAACACAAATCATTGTCAAGGTTTCGTTGTTGTTGTAATCATTACATAAATTATAGATTTTCTTACATTGCTAGCTTCATTGAAATAGTCCACTGTTTCAAAGTGAAAAAGAAAAACAATACCCTCTGTGGAAAATAGTTTTAGCCTTACAGATCATCATTATCTATGACAGTGTGATACTAAATGTTCATGCTACATACATTCTCATGATGAAAAACAAAAGGCTTTCAAAATGGAAAGGAAAATAAATACTTTCTTCTTATGTTTACCCTTATGATTTCGTAAAAGCGTTTGTAACACCATCATTTAACTTAGAACATCAAAAAAATTGCCTCAATAGAAGGATAATTTGTGAGAAACTACCTTACATTTATGCCCATTTGTGAACAACTACCTTACATTTTTTTTTGGTTAAAAACTACCTTTCATTTAAATTTTTTGTTAAAAACTACCTAAAAAAGTTTTGAGGTCAATTTCTATTTATTATTGGTTTCACACGTGTGAGTTCTCTAAATTTTCATTCTTATTTTGTCGTTAAACTTGATATCCAAGCTTATCCTTCTTATCTAAAGTTCTAAGCGAAAAGAAATTCTTGACATTAGCTTCAATTTCTTTCTTTAAGCATGTGGAATAATTGCTCCAGATGATGAACATGGGCTAAATTGTACTATGAACTCTATGCTATTAGTGAATAGGTGTTAGTCATGCATTTATTTGATAAAATGCACTAGTATGGTACCAATAATAAATAGAAATTGGCCTCAAAACTTTTTTTAGGTAGTTTTTAACAAAAAATTAAAATGAAAGGTAGTTTTTAACCAAAAAAAAAAAAATGTAAGGTAGTTGTTCACAAATGGGCATAAATGTAAGGTAGTTTCTCACAAATTATCCTCAATAGAATGTTAAAACAAAGGGTCGAACTTACAGTGTTTTAAGAGAAGAAAGGTTTCCTATCTCCTTTGGGATGCTACCGGTGATTTGATTCCACATGAAATCTCTTCAGATAGAGTCAATGATTAGTCAGTATGGCAATTCAGCAAAACACTACCAACTCTAGATTCACCTGAAAATGATTTAAGCATTTATTGAGACTCACAGGCCCTCAAGATGAGATAGTTGCTGAAGTTCGGGTGCCAAAGTTCCAGACAGATTCATATTTAGCAATTGGCTGCAATACTTCCATTGACAAAAGTCAGAAAATGTAACAGAAATATCAGTTGTGATGCGAGACAAGACAGTAAGATAAGCATTGGCTTTGAATAAGTGGAAAACATGCAAGATGACTGATACCAAGCAGCTATAGTAGGAAAATAGTGTAAACTTTAGCGCCTAAAGGATCCATAACTCGAATAATACTTATAGACTCTGAATGGTAGTTAATATGACCCAGAAAACGGTAATATGAAGTTATGAACAATTTGGAAAGGTTCTGAAGGTCACAATGATCACGATTTTGATGCTGTATCACTCGCACTTTATGACCAGGCTTATGAGTTATAAGATGATTACTGAGAAGATACTATGCGGGTTGTAAAGCTGAGCAAGAAGCATTATTAGCTAAGCACAAACAAAACCTAGCAACAATCATGAAATGAAAAGAGAACCAAGGAGTAACTATTGAATTAAACATACATGTCCTTGATGTGGTAATATCCATCAGAACCAACTTTATAAAAACACCAAACACCCGTCCACTTAGATGTACATGGATCTCCCTTACTCCAACTTTTCAGGTAACTCTCTGGGTCACTGAGTCTCGCCCTCACAGCCTGCAATGCAGACACTGCAACACACCAGAAAATTAAGAACTGGGCCCGTTTACTAAAACGCGTGTCGCTGTACAACTTATAATTATATATGTATGACTATATTATGACTCAAGCATAAAATAACATCTACTCAATTACCTTCAAATACCAAAGTTATAATTATAAATTCAGCAAATCAAGATAAAAAAAAAAATTGGCTATTGTCAATTGCTGCTCAATTACCTTTAGATACCAAAGTTAAACACCTAAATTATCTACCTATGAACAGCTATACTGTCCTTACATTGATTTTTGCCTTTTGCTTCATTTTAGTAACTCAATAATTTTCAACAGACCTTAAATGGAAAGGTAACTAATCTTTCAAGACCAAAAACATTAAAAACTCGAACACTCTGAAATCAGAAAGAAAAAACACCTTCTGCAGGATGAGTAGACTGTGCAGAGGCATGATGCAGAGAACATAAGTAAAGTAGTAACAGGACACAAATCCCATTTTTCATCCCAAATAATTCCGTCCGTCTGTCCGTCAGTTATTCTACACTAACACCTGCTGCAGTCACACAACAAGCAAAAAAGAAACAGTTATGCAATTTTCATCATTAATGAATATTTTGGACCAAAACCATGGCAATTGTCAACTCCTACTGGTAATGCATTGATGCAGACAGGTTTTGAACCCGGTTATTGATTTCATTACCCCCTGACAACCTTGCGAAGTAACCCTATAATTCATATTACTTTGCCTAATCACTGAATCAACAAATAATAATAGATAGTAAATTTAACAACAGAATTTAAAATTAGTCCTATATCTAACAACCTTGCAATCAAAATTAGCCTAACACTGACAAAACCCAGATGAAACAATCTTATATTACAGCCTAGCAGATAATAAAGATATTAATTTAACCAGTGTCTCAATTGCTCCCGCAAATTACAATAAAGATATTAAACTCAAGCAGCAGCAGCAGCAGCAGCAGCAAACATTACCATGGTGCCTGGCTCCGCAATTGCAGCCTGACTCATGTAAAAACAATACTCCCGCGATCCCAATGATTTGTTTACTTTTTTATTCTTTGTCGGGTATTATTTTAATCGAAGGTAAATAAATTATTGGGACGGGACGGGGAGTAACTTTGATACAAAGATATTAAAAGAAAACACAGAAGAAGGTGATTAAGAAAGTTTGAAAATCTTACAAATGAAGTATATAAGTGATGTCAGCAGAAACTATAATTGAGGACAGTGAGGAGGTCAAGTAAATGAAGAGTGAAAACAGGAGTAATTACTGTGAGTTATTATTGCAAGCGTGCGGTTGTACAAAGAAGACGTAGTCTTACTTACAGTCTTACTTACTGCATTCAGAAGGTCAATGATTAATGATAATGGGAGATTGAACAAGCACAAATTGCCTGGAGAATAAAGTATACACAGATGAGTGATTAGAGGCTGCATTATTATATTGTATATTGTAATCATGGCAGACACAAGAATATTATTATTGGAAATTGGAAAATGGACAATGGAAAATTCAGTCAAGCAAAATAGACTTTTCTTTTACTTGCTCTTCTTGGTCTTATAGATTTCAGTAACTCTTGCTTGCGACGGGTTACCATTTATGACGGATATTTTGTGAGATAAAATGGATAGAAAATGAGTTAGTGGAGAAAGGGGACCACATGAATAGTACTAAAGAGAGAGAAAAAGTGGGTATTTTGTGAGAGAAAACGGTATCCGTCGCAAGCTTGCGACGGATAGTGCCGTTGCAAATAAGAATTTGGGTATAGATTTATCCAAGTAGTCTCTTTTTAAGACGGCTACAATCGTCCTTAAGAGTAAAACGGGTTAATAACATGTCACTTGTATAGATAAAAAGAATGTTTTATTCATATCCATGTTAAGTTTAAAACGAATATTATCATCTCAAACAAGAAGCTGTGTTACTACTATTATTCTACTTTTAAGGCCTTGTTCTTTTGAGTTTTGGATTTTAAATCATTTAATTTAAGTTTACTCCAGATCCTATAAATTCAGTTCAGTTCAGATCATATAGGTTCAGTTCATATAAGTTCAATTCAGTTCAGCTTTTATAAGTTCTGTTCAGGTCCTATAAGTTCAGTTCAGTTCAGATCTTATAAGTTCATTTCAATTCCTATAAGTTCAGTTCAATTCCTATAAGTTCAGTTCAATTCAGTTCAGATCATAAAAACTCAATTCTTGAAAGCTATACAGGGAGTATTATTGTTAACAACCGATACAAAACATTTCACTTTAATTATTCGATACACATTATATAAAAAAACTCATTAATAATTGTACCAAATTCACTACCTCATTGTTTCTACATTCACACTCCATAATTTTATAAGAATGCACGCTCTCGGAATATCTATTATACAACATGATATGAATATTCAAGGAACAGTAGATTCGTGCATGTTTGACAAAAAGCGGAAGAAGGCCATGTATAAGGTACGAAACAACATAGTCAAAAATATATGAATGATTCGAATGCAACACTTTCTGGTCTGTTTTGTAGCACCTGTCATACAAGGTTCTTTGGGGTCTCAAAATGGCTCGTCCAAGTAACATGTGATCCTATGTGAGTTTCTAATATCCTGAATGAAGAGTCAGAATTTCCTAAGGCAAACTACAAGCAAATGGAAACTGATATTGCAAATTTCAAAAGAAACCATAAAGCAGAATTGCCTTTTATGGAAGGGACAAGGGACTGATTGTGTTAAAGTACTTTGGGACTGTTTTTGTTATCTTTTAGATAAAGCTCCAACCCTCCTCAGTAGAAGCCAAACAAAGACCATAAAGAAAAGATGTTGTCTTGTCATTTCAGGAAACAAACAAAAGAACTTTAATTGTTTTTTGACAGTCCACTCAACCAGCTTTTTGGTCGGCTTATTAGAAGACTTTTTGCTTTTTGTAGTGTCGTTTACTAGTCCATTTGAAGCCTTTAGATGCACTTTAAATTCAAGGGTATGGATTAGCTATCAAGCTCTATATAAGGAGCCTCTTATGCATTGTAATAGACAGATTGAAGATTTTATGAATGAATTAAAATAAGAGTTTCAACTCTTTTCTTGTTAACTCATGTTTAGTTAATATCTCTTGACAACTTGTGCTTTGCTTACTTGTTGGCTTAAGCTTAGTGTAATACCCCGTATTTTAGCATCGGTCAACAGCTGTCAAACCATGTTTTATACAAGTATTTCAAATGTATTTTATAAATCGTATTTCTACGATTATTTCGTATTTTATAATCATTTTATATTTGATGATTATTTCTTAAAATGACATTTCACTCGTAGTTATTTAATTTTAATATTACATTTGAGATTTAATATATTCCTATTTTATATTCTTATGATTAATTTAATTTATATTTACTAATACTAATTACATAGTTAATGATGTGGTGGAAGTTAAAACTGAATTTGAGTGGAAACCTGTAGTGTGTCAAAGTTGTAAAGGCTTAGGACATGCTATGAAGGATTGTAGGAAGAAGAAGAAGGTGCCTCAGCATACTAAGGATAGACAGAAACAAGTATGGAAACCTAGGCAGGTGGAAACACCTGTTGAGCAACCTCAACGGGAATCTGATGGTCCTGTAGTGGATATTCCAGTGCAAACACCTGTGGCGTGGCATAAGAATGGTAGTTATTCTATGGGTAATTCACATATTAGACTTAATGTGAGAGTGAGTAGGAATGAAACTGCAGGAGCTTGTAGTTCGCATACTTTTGGGCAACAGTCTTTTTTAGAAGTGCTGAATAGGTCAAATACACCCAAGGAAGGAATTGGGACAAGTGGTAATGTTCCTCACCAGTTGGTGGGGAATGTATAACATGGGTTTCTGGAATGTTAGGGGGCTGAATAAACTACCTAAGCAAAGATTTATCAAATGGGTTATGCATATGAATAAGGTGGGTTTGTTTGGGCTCCTTGAGACAAAGATTCATTCTGTGTCTCTAAATTGTTTAAATGGTCTCTTAATGGATGGATGGAGTTTATCTACGAATAATAGATAGCATAAGGGAGGTAGGATTTGGGTTCTGTGGAATCCTATTATCTTTCATGTGGAATTTTTGAGTTACTCAGCTCAAATAATTCATATGAAAGTGACTGAGGTGGCTACTAAATATGATTTCTGGATGTCTATGGTGTATGCTTTCAATGCCTGTGAGGCAAGACATGAGTTATGGAGTCATCTAAAGCTTATTGCAGATACTATGGATGGTCCTTGGATGGTTTGTGGGGATTTCAACACTGTGATTGATCATGCTGAAAGATTGGGGGGATCCTGTACAGATTTGGAAATCAGTAAGTTTAAGGATTGTTTTGCTTATTGTGAGTTGTTTGATAGCTCTGCTTCTGGCTCTTATTTCACTTGGAATAATAAACAGGATCCGAGTACAAGAACTTATAGTAGACTGGATAGAGCCTTAATAAATGAGTGTTGGAGTAGAAGAATGGATGATATGTTTGCTCATTTCTTACCAGAAGGTAATTTTGATCACACTCCTTGTATTATAAAGAGTAGAACTGAGTTGGTGTAGCATAAGAAACCCTTTAAGTACATTAACATGTGGGGCAAAGCTAAGGAGTATGAAGGAAAGTTAAGAGAGTGGTGGAAGTTTGATATTCATGGTACCAAGATGTATTGTTTGACAAGGAAAATGAAATTGTTAAAAAAGAGGTTGAAGGAGTATAATCATACACATTTTGAGAATATTGAGCAGCAGGCAGCTAATGCTTTGCAGGAAGTGCATCAAATTCAAAGTGCTATAGTGCTATGGGTGAAGAGGAATGGATTAGGAAAGAGCAAGTGGCTTTGGCTAAGTACAAAGAGACTCAGGAAGCTTGTAAACAGTTTCTTAAGCAGAAAGCTAAGGTTGCTTGGATTAAAGATGGTGACAGTAACACAAAGTACTTTCATGGAATAATTAGGAAGAAGTTTGTAAGAAATCAGGTCTTAACCATAAAGGATAGTGCTGGGGTTGAATATGATGATCCAGTAGCTATTCAGGAAGTCTTTTTGAAGTTCTATCAGAAGTTGTTGGGAGAGGAGATCAGCACTACTGCAGTAAATATGAGTATTGTTAGTAGTGGGCCTGTTTGTAGTGCTAAACATGAAGAAATCTTGTTAAAAGAGGTTTTTGATGCTGAGATTAGGGAGGTCATCTTTTCTATCCCAGATCATAAGGCACCTGGGCCTGATGGTTATTCCAGTGCCTTCTTTAAGGACTCATGGAATGTGATAGGGGCTGAAGTTTGTAGGGCAGTGAAAGATTTCTTTGAAACTAGAAGTCTGCTTAAGCAATTGAATGCTACAACTCTTACTCTTATACCAAAATGCAATTTACCTTCTCAAGTGACTCAATTTAGGCCTATTGCATGTTGTAATGTGCTATACAAGTGCATTACTAAGATTATCTGTAATAGGCTGTCTTTGGTGTTGCCTGAGTTGATTAGTGTGAATCAGGGAGGGTTTGTTAAAGGGAGAAGTATAATTGAAAACATCTTAATCTGTCAAGATTTGGTGAAACAATATAATAGACAACATGTTTCCCCAAAGTGTTTGTTCAAGATGGATTTAATGAAGGCTTATGATTCTGTCAGCTGGCATTTTCTGAGTGATATGCTGAGAGCTCTGAAGTTCCCTGAGAAGTTCCAGAAGTGGATAATGGAGTGTGTGCAGTCTCCTTCCTATTCTATTGCTCTGAATGGTGAGGTGTTAGAGGCGACAGAAACATGACGCAGAAACAGAGGAGAAACGCGGGTTGAATAGGGCTGTTTGAGGCGGTTTTTGGACCTTCGAATGGGGATGGGTTGCACATTGGTTGGTGGATGTGGAATCCTAGAATGGTGGAGACCACCGTGGTACCTTTGCGGTGGTCGTGCGTGGTGGATACTGGCAGCTATAGCGGGGGAAAGGGGGACTGTTCACGGGATAGAGTTGATTAACGTGAAAACAGAGTATAAATACACTACTACAATTAAGCACTTGGGTCACGACTAAATTCGTGGCGCTAGTACTAATTTCCCGTGGCTGAAGCTCTTTGCCACGGAAATACCTTCCGTGGCCCAAGTGGTCGTGGCTAACAGATAGCCACAGGAAAAACAAGAACGTGGATAAAATTATATTTTTAGCCACAGATTCTCACGTGGCTAATAATTCCCGTGACCAAAAATTAATTCTCGTGACGAAAATTATTCCCGTGGCAAACAAAAAAATATAAAAAATATAAAAACAAAATGTAATATAATCCCCTCGCCGCGGGCTCTCTCACGAAGAGGTAAACGGCTTGCCAAAGAGTTGCTCCATTCCCATGGGTAGGGATCGAACCCCTAATCTCAGGGTTAAGGGATGAGGTGAGCAACCACCACACTACCAAACACATTTGGTTACATATGAAATTTTGTCAAGCTTTAATCCTTGCTTGGTTAGTTATCTCAACTCGTTACTTACAATCACAAGTCATTCACTTTTGCGAATCGTATATCCTTCCCAGGAGGTCACCATCCCAAGACTACTCTCACCTGAGCACGCTTAACTGTGGAGTTTTTATGTTGAGCTACCGAAAATGAAACTTAAGTTTGTTGATATAGTTAACACTTTGAAACCCTTTTAAATTATATTCTTTTTTTCTAAATTACCTTCACTATTATTTTTGCGAAAAAATATTAAATGATTTACATATTTTTGCGAAAAAAATATTATTTTTCTCAAATTACTCGGGTCATTTTTTGCCCAAGTCAACAAAACCATTTTCTCGAAACTATTTAATCACATTTTCCTTATATTTTTTTCCCTAATATATTTTTTTATTTTTTTTTTCATTTGTCGGCATTTTTATTTTATTTCTCTTTTATCCATTTTTTCATATATTTTTCCACACAAATAATATTTGTAAGATCGTCGTTTTTGTAACGAAAAAAAGTTTAATCACTTTTTACTAAATAATGATCACTTTTGAATAATGATTACATATGGGTATCAATGACCGAGTTTTATTACTAAAATAAATGACCAAGACATTATTAACTCGAAAATAATCAGTTTTTGCCAAAAAAACACAAAAAATATCGTATAAATTTTTGTTTTCTCTAAATTGATTTATTTTCATTATTCTTGATATTTCTTTTTGTTAACAAAATTTCACATTATTTACACATGTAAATTTTTTATTTTAATTTCCATTTTACTTTTCGGTGTGATACGCTCATTTTCAATAATTTATCATCTTGATGTCACAGTACACACCATGTTGCACTAATAATTTTGTACTATTATTTGTTATCATATCAAAAATATTAGTCACGGTAAAAATCCAGTGCGTAGCTAAGAGCAATAATTAGTCACGGGTAATTTACTTTTGACAATAAATCACAATTAGCCACGGTAAGAATTCAGTGTGTGGCTAAGAGCAATATAACCACGGATAATTTAGCTGTGACAATAAATCATAATTAGCCACGTTAAAAATTCAGTGTGGCTAAGCACACTAATTAGTCACGGTTAACTTACATGTGACAATAAATCATAATTAGCCACGACATTGTGGCTAAAAATAATTATTAGCCACGTTCGTGACTTGATGCGTGCCTAAACGCATTTGTTAGCCACGGTCATGGCTTAATTCGTGACTAAAAACAATTATTTGTCACGGATATATTTTCCCGAGACATAATTTTTTTTACCAATTAATTTTGAAGGAATGGGACTTTTTTCCCGTGACTAAGCAAATTTAGGTCACGAACTATGAATTCCCGTGACATAAATCGTGGCGCAAGTGCCATTTTATTGTAGTGATACCACGCATGGCAGGAGGGTTTGAGGGTGGTTTTGTAAGGATTTGACGGTGAGACGAGAGGGGATGGTACCACCCCTGGAACCACCGTGATTCAGGGGTGACAACGGTGGTGGCCAGAGGTGGTGTGGGGCCTGGTGGAGAGAGGAAGAAGCGTGAGAAGGAGGAGGTGTAAGAGGCGGGTTGCTGAAACGCTCAGGTGTCGGGTTGTGTGCAGGCTGTTTGAGCAGGTTGTGGTGGCATCGGTGGTGGTTTCGGAGGGTAGCATAGGTGTGTATTTTGTGGTCTGTAGTATGGGTAAGTGTAAAACCCCTCGCGAAAGCGGAAATATAAACATACAAAAGTACTAAAAATGCAGCGGAATTAAAACTTTTAAAAGTAAACAACATGCGAGAAGTCTTAAACTGAAACGGAAACTGAAACAAACCAAAATAGATAAGTAACAGTTCTAAGTATCAAGAACAAATATGTACATCAGCCTGGGATGGAACATCCCTACAGGCACCAAAACAACTGTATCAAAAGTCTAAGAGTCTAGCTAGGCGATATAAAGGTAAGTCATATGATGACAACAGGATCATCACTCGCTAGCCCTCTCGTAACCCTGCTCCAACCTGCATGTACCTACATACATGAAAACATGTACGCCACAATCAGTGGGGAGTGACTAGAGTTCTCCTAGCCACCTTTTGTGACAACACGTAACACATAAAGCAATACAGAATACTCCAACATATATCAACATGTGAAGCATAAACATCTCATCAACTGATCTCATATCATCATGCAAACTCTAGTGCACGGCTCTCAACCAACTTCATAAACTGTTAGGAAGGAGAGCCGGTTTCCCTACTGGTTACCCAGTCGGGGGGTTTTTCAATCCAACTATTTATGAAACCGAACTAAGAGTCACCCAATGCCTTGGATGATCAAACCACAACTTAACAAACAATCATATACTCGTCATTATCAATATCTATATCTGACACATACCAACTCAAGGCAAGCAGATAAAATCAGCAAGTAAAAGGTTCAGCGGTCAACTTAAGACATAACCTAATACCAATCAATCAGCAAGTGTAAAGGTTCAGCGGTCAACTTAAGACATAACCTAAACACCAAAACATTCAGCAAGCGAGGACTCAGAGGCCAACTTAAGGCATGGACCTGCCAATCAGCAAGACACTAGACTCCGCGGCCAACTTAAGGCATAGACTAGCATCCAAAAGTGAAGGACTCAGAGGCCAGCTTAAGGCATGTCCCTTCACCACATCACAAGGTACTAAACTCAGAGGCCAGCTTAAGGCATGTTCTAGCACCAAACATCTGCACTCCGGGCAAGGTGTCAGTTCCTTTGCTATCCCGTTGTGCAGCTGCTCTACTCGTCAGACTCAGAGGCCAACTTAAGGCATGTTCCAACGCGATCACTATCAAACATGTCTGGACTCAGAGGCCAGCTTAAGGCATGTCCCAGACACGACAAACATACACATATGAAGCTCAGAGGCCAGCTTAAGGCATATCCCCATATATGACAAACAACTCACGTATTAAGTTCAGAGGCCAACTTAAGGCATAACTTAATACGCATCAATACAATATCAACCAAAGCCTATGAACTAATCTATAGTTCTACTTTTCTTAACTTCTAATCAACACTTAATTGACCCCGGGAACTAAGTTGAGGGAGAGCCGGTTTCCCTTTCGGTTACCCGACCGGGGGGTCTCTATCCTTAATCCATTCCCGAACCCAATAAAACGTTGCCCATCCTCCGGGGACCTAAAATACATATCACGGGTATACAAAACGAGTTTCAATCAAAACCGATTAACCGTTTGAAAGTTACGAATAAATTACAATTTCAACATTAGCCTACAGGGGTCCCCAGCCGGTCGGCAGGCAGCCGGTCGGCCGGCTGGTGACCCTCTCAGACTTTCTCTTTTTAAAATAAAGAACCACAAAGGACTCCCAGCCGGTCGGCAGGCAGCCGGTCGGCCGGCTGGGACTCCATTTCCCTAGCCTTCACTAATTCGTACACCAACCCACATACACTCCCAGCCGGCTGGCAGGCGGCCGGTCTGCCGGCTAGGCTCCCCTTCTACTTAAGTTCTTCGCAAAAACAAACACAAAACACTACACAAGAGACTACCAGCCGGTCGGCAGGCAGCCGGTCGGCCGGCTGGCAGTCCTAAGGCCAAAAACTCAGAAATCGCAAAAACACACAATACGCTCTCCCAGCCGGTCGACCGGCGGCCGGTCGGTCGACCGGCTCAGAGAGCCTATCACTAAAATCGGGATTTTCCAGCCCTTTCAAAACTTCACAAATCGACATATAATCTTCAATAATTGCTACAAGTATGATTTGCCCAACATCATAAACATCGAATACTACTATCCTATCAGCATACAAATCCCATAACAATCCTCAAATAATTATATCAAGTATCCGTCGCAAAATGTGTAAATTTCAGAAAAACAACATATGAGCATATGAACATCAACAAGCATGAATTCATCACAAATAAACATTCCTAGTCATGTTACTAAGTCCTTTAAACATTATTCTTTAACAAAATCAGAAACTAATCATAAGAACACATCAAACTTGCTAATATACACATAAAGGCCGAGTTTCTCATTATCGTCACCTTTCAAGCGATTCCGGCTAAAGATCCTCCTCTACCAAGTAGCTATCAATGTCCGGGTTGTCTAATCTTTCACCTACAAACACGAAAAACGGGTTTAAGGACTCAAAAACGGAATTCAAGGAAAACAACCCCATTTTCGAAGTTAAGGATTTACGAAAAGAAAGTGATAAATGGCTTGGAAATCGAATGAGGATTCCGAAAATGCTATTGTTACCTCAATTTGATGAACGGATGATGAAGAATTTATCAAAAGAAGATGAATAAAATGGAGGTTTGAGAGAGTTTATTTTTACAGTGGAAATGTTGAAGAAGGGACAATTGTGTTGACAAAAAGGGTTTATGGGGGTTTTATGGGCTGTCCTTTCCGAGTCAATTAAACGGGTCGGACATTTGAACGGATATTAAGATGTGAGTTTAAGTTTACCAAGTTTGTATTCGTCTTAAGGACTTAAGGTTCTTAAGACGGATCTTACTAATTAAATTAAAACCTTTCACAATAAATTATTAAAATATTATTTTATCACTTAAAATAGTTTAAAACGCTTAAATTAGATTTTACGAAAATACGGGATGTTACAGTAAGAGGTTAGGGCTTTAGGTGGTGACCATGGGTGGCCGGAATAAGCGTGGTGAAAGTCGGAAGTTGGGTGCACAGGAAGTCTTATGAGAGGGCTTTATGTTGGGTGTTTGTGTTATTTGGTTGTTTGTCCTGGGTTTCGAACCCAGGTCTGTGGGAAGGGATGTTTTAAAAGTATATAATGCTTATTCTTCTCTTATTATTATTATTATTATTATTATTATTATTATTATTATTATTATTATTATTATTATTATTATTATTAATACTATTATTATTATTTATTATTATTATTCTTGTTATTATTATTATGGTTAGTATTGGTATTATTATTATGGGATATTCTACGGTGTACCCTCGTGTTTTTCGGTTTTCTATGTTGTACCCCTGTATTTTTTAAATTCTATGATATGCAATTAAACTCTATACATTAGTCTATACGATGACCTTGTTTATTGGTTTTGCTAGGTTAATTTCTTAATTTATCTATTAAATCGTCTATTTAACATTTCAATTACTCGACAACCTACTCATTTCCTTATTGGTTCACCGAATTACCATTAACCAACCAAATAGTATAGAAATCTAACTCAATTTCATCAAATTGTTGTTAGTATTTCATGCTTCATAACATATGTTTTTAATAAAAGTTTATACTTATTTAAAATTATTTGTGATACTTCCTATATAGAATGGTGATATCAGATTAATGAGTCAAAATAAAGGTTAAATTACGACATTTTATAGTGATAAGGTTAATGAAGATTTGAAGGAGGTCATTATGGAGAATAAGTAAGAAGTTTAAGGGTATATAATAAAAATTATAAAATGTAGGGGTACAACATAGAAAACCGAAAAACACGGGGGTACACCGTAGAATATCCCTATTATTATTATTATAAGTTATTAGTAGTATTGTTATTATCAGTTTATTATTAGTATTTATAATAATTATGTGATTGTTATTGATATTATTTGATTAGTTTATGTTAATGTTGTTAATAGTTTAAATTGGTTAGTTCATGTTTATTTAGTAGGGATCAACTAGTTTGATTAGTTAAACTGATTCAGTTAATTTGTTTAAATAGTGTTGTGATGGCAATTTTTATTAATCACCTAATTAGGTTAATTGATTGTCGTGCTTAATATAGTCTCGTTATGCGTAATACATTAATTGGTTAATTAAATTTATTGGTTGATATATTATACCTTGTTTACGTAGTTATATTAGTTAGTAATTGTTCATATTATATTGAAGTCGCATAATTCTATTTACTTGCTGGCTTACTATTGAACTGTATTGCTATCCAGGTAGGATACACTGACACTATACTCTATAATGTGTTATGAATGAATGTTGGATTGTGTGTTATGGATGCTGAGCATGATTTATATGAGAATGGTATTTGTTGGATTGCGTGTTGTTTATTATTATTGGTACGCGCATTGCATTATTTAAACATGATGGATTAAGAGTATTGTTGCATTCATGAGCATGGCATGTGCATTGGTTACGGATACGAGGGATGATGATATTATTGGGCCCAGGCTAGTTCTGCAGGACTAGACCTGGTGACCTCAGTTGTTTTGCTGATGTTCGGTGACGACCGATTATAGTCTGTCGGGAGGTTCGGTATGGTTTGGTGCAAGGGTATGAGTTTGAGAATGAGATTGAGAATGAGATTGAGCTCGAGCATATCATGGCATTTGCATATCATTTAACTGTTGCATTATAATTATTGTGTTATCCTACTCAACCGCGAGGTTGACAGTGTATTCGTGTACACCTACGATGATCCGGAATGGGGAGTAGACTCTACAGGTCAGAGATAGATGAGCTAGGAACTGGGGGCAGGAATGTGAGATGCAGACTTTGGACCGACTTAGAATTATATCACATGTTAGAGAAGTCATCAGTTGTATTTTCTTTTCCGCCGTGTAGTAACAGTAATAACCAAAGTTTAAATTTTATCAGTTTTGTATAAAGTATTTTGGTTGTTTTTACTTTGTTATTCACTACCTCGGACATTCCGAGATGGTAACAGCTCTATTTATTTGAGAATGTCTTGCTAAAGACTCTTAAATAAATGGGGGTGTTACACTTAGTTTAATCCCTTGTGCTTTGCTTAGGTGATTGAATTGAACTTGAGATTCACTACTCTTAGAGAATTCCGTGCTTTGCTTGAATCCTTTAAGTTTAGGGTTTATTTCCTTGTTTAAAGATCTTAACTTTGTGTGCTATACTTAAGAGTTATTATTCTTACTATCATTTATTTGCTTGTCACAAAAACAACAAAAATCATCTCACAAAAATAGAGTCAAATTAGTTGTTCTTCATTTCTGCCAAAAATCAATTCTGTTAGAGTTTCACTTAATTAAATTACTTAGAGTGAACTTTTGGTCACGAGATTTTTAAAAGTCCTTCTATAGGATTTAATCTAAACTTCTGTCAAGTTTCATGATTTATAGACTTCATTTACTATTTTTAATATATAACCAAATTAAAGTTCGTTGCATTCACACAAATTCCTGAAACTTTCAGATTTCTTGGGTTTTCTTTGAAAGTAGACTTGACCCCTGCTTGGGTGTATCATTTTTGAAAATAAGTAATGTAGACAACAAATATAATATGTATTGAGACTAAATTTTTATTTAATTATTTTTCCCAAATACTTGTGGGCTCAAAATTGAAACTTAATAGCCTGCATTAGGTATATTAAGTGCGTTATTTACAATCTCTTGAATGTAAGTGTAATTTATATTTGAAATTAAAATTCTTAAATATTGTTTACAAACTTAATCATGATTTTATTATAACATTGTTTGAAATGTATATTACACGGGTTAAAACAAGTTAGGGTATTATTAATAAACTAGTTTAGGACTCATGCAAAATTGCACGGGCATGTAAAAAAAATATAAATAACCATTTAAAATTTTATAGTTATAGTATTATTTCATTTAAATATAAATGTACAACAATTTACACATACAAATAAAAGTATATTAAATTTAAATTCAATGCTTATTATATTTTTAAAATTAAATTAAAGGGTACATGCCTCACTGACATCGCACATCCTTATTTTGATTTAATAATCAAAATACAATGATCAAAATAACTAGAAGTAAAAGGTCCATATAGAAAATAAATATCGTATGTTTTCCATATGTTCTTAAACTAATATACAACAACAATCGTATAATTATTAATGACATAGAACGGAATAGGCTATATATAGTTAAATTCAGCTTCATTTAGTTCAGTTCAGCTTAGTTCAACTCATCTCAACTCATGACAAATTAACTCTTATTTCAATTCATCAGTTCGGTTAAATTTCACTACGACCAGTTCAGTTCAACTCTTTTCAGCCAAAAAAACAGAGTGTAAAACCCGTTACTAACCATATTTTTGGTGTATTGCATATACACTTTTATTACATGATTTTACACTACATTAATATAATTTTTTTTCCAACACCCTTGATAGAACATAGTTATGTTGAAAACGGCTCATTAGTATGTAATTAGCTAATTGTGTCATTCAGAACAACCAATATATATCCTCGTAAAAAATGTCCCAAAACTATAAGTTTGTAACTTATATAATTACATGTATGTAAATAATACAAAATAGTAGAATCTATAGTATTTTATAACTATTTTTATCATCAATGAGCCAATATAATATTAGTAGTTAATATTAATTCGAATTAAAAGTTAAAAAGCGGTTAGATTGTTCGTTTTTACTTATTATTATGTTAAGACAGTCTTATATAGAGTAAAAAAAATTGTATAGTCAGTATCAATTGTATGTCATGTATAACATATATTTAATGAGTTTATTAGCTAACATAAATAAACTATTATTATAATAGTTGGTCTTGACCATCTTAAACTAAGAGTTCTCAAAAGTCACCTTCTATTTATTTTTTCTTGTTGAAATTGATTATGACTGTCGTCTTATCTAAGAATTTGTAAAATTGAAAACCCGTTTACCAAAGATTTGCTATTTTTAAATATAAAAAAACCTAATAAATCTCACATAAAACAATTTTACGTTATTAAACTATGATAAAATATTAAAATCATTCTATAGAAAACTTTAATATGCCGTAAAATATGTTTGATGTGTAAAATTAATCAATTACTTAACATTGCTCCAGGAGTACTAAAATATTAACCAAAATAATAATTGTAAAAAATTTAAGCTCATCTTATAATACAAGTCTTTTTTTTATGATGAATCAAAGGTCACTATTATGTAATATGTAATTATGTACCACTTTAATTTCACAATTGCTATAAAACCTTTCCATTGTTAAAAATATGTACAATGTTCCATCTTTCATATAATCTCACGCCATGATCAAATGAGCATTTGCTATTACTAATTAATTAATATTCAAATGAAATATTTTCAAAAATATTTTGTTCATTATGCAAATATGTGTGGATCTGCAAGAATAAAATAATGTTAAGAGAATGTTAGGCGAGAAAAAATTTAATGTGGGATTGCAAATTTGCAAGTGTCTAATTATTCTGAATGATTTTTCAAAATGGCGCTCAAAAACGAAATAATTGTCGTTTTGGGTTGGTTTTCAAAATAATTGTCAAAATGATGTCCACATAGGCTCGGTTTTTCCAAACCTTAAACACGTCATTACAAATGGCGTGTTTATAATGAATATCTGAGACAGAGGAAACAACTTGAAAAAAGTGAAAAAAACCAAACACGCCATTGCTAATGGCGTGTTTCAACAGGTATTTTTTTCGTCTGCATTCTAGTAGCTGTTGAGAAATAGAGTGAGTGAAACACGCCATACGTAATGGCGTGTTATAGGGTGGAAACACGCCATTCGATTGGCGTGTCTTATATACTACTGGATGGTCCAGTACTAGGGTAGGATAATGACACGTGGACAAGCCCAAATCAAAGGTCGTGATTTCACACAAACAACAAAGGCACTTATACTGTTATACTCTTTCTTCGTCAAATTTGCAATACTCCTCTTCTCCATTACATATACAAGTGCAATTCTTCATCAATGGTGATTATTTGATAAAAAAAAAAAAATCAAGTAACCTTCATGATCAGTTATTTTCAATGGACAAGAAAGTATTTTTCTTTCAAATATTATGACCCATATTGCTAATGTTCACTATCATAATTTCTCCTTTGTTCATCGATGGCGATCAAACCACCATCACAAGTATCCACACCCTAAGATTCGTGGGATATCACCGTATCGTCATCTACTTCAGTACCGTTACCTTTTCCGAACCGTCGCTCAGAGAAACAATTGTTACCCCGACACAACCATCACCACGCCACCAAGTCTGTGTTCAGCTATTTACTTTGCTTCACAATTAAATTAAGAGGCTTAAGAGATAATAATGATGTCGATAGGTGATGGTCGTGGTTGTTAATGATGGTGATGATGGGGATGGTGACGGGTTGGTGATGCAGTGAGATTGGATGATCATGATTGATGATGGAGAATGAAGTGATTTCGTGGGTGAATGGAGTGTGATTTGGTATATGATTGAGTTGTTTGGCGTGGTGAGTGATTGATGGAGGGGTGATGATGATGCTTGATGGAGTATGATGATCATGGTGATGAATGGCGGATTGATGATGGTGATTTGAAGACATGAAAGCAAGATGAATCGTTGTTATACATGTTGTTGATGATGATGATTTATGCAAGGGTTGAAGAAGAATAATTGTTGTTAAGTGTTACACGAGTAACTTGGAAATGACATTGGAAAATGGTCAGTCAAAAGGAGTTTTCTTTAGTTTTTAGGGTTAATTAACGAGAATACTCTAAATTATATCAGTGTTGCTTAAAATACTCTAAACTCTTGTTTAACTATCGTAAAACCAACTAATACCTCCATCAACTTTTACTATACTATGCCAACCGGCAACTTGCTAATTAGTGGTAAATAAAAATTTGACACTCCTTAAACCCCTTCCCTTCTTCAACACCTTTAATCTGTCAAATTTTAACACTCCACACAAGAATAAAATCACACCAGAAAATCAACCAAAAGCCATTCAAAGCTCCTGAAAACCACTGAAACACAGTGACCCAGAGGCCAGAACATAAATCATAATTAACTTTTCCCTTACTAAACCAATCAAGTATCTAAATTTAATTTGAAGCTCAGTATCAATTAAGAACCAAAATTAGCAAAAATAATTGATGAAAATATAAAGAAAGATCCAAACTTTGTTGAGATTTGCGCTAAAATGTCAAAGAAACGGCCAGTCACCCAAATGCAATAATTGATATAAATTTGATAAGAGATTATGTCGGATAATTTCCTGATAATAGAAAGATTGAATTTTTTCTAGTTTTTTATTGGTTTTTTTCGAGTATGAAAATTGGGAGAGAAGGTGGGTGGAGTGAAGTGGGAATCAATTACAATTGTGGGTGGAATTGGGCCAGCAACAGATATAGGAGATGCTCTGCTAGAATTTTTCTTATTAAATTTTAATACCAAATCTAGAGTTTATGTTTGTACTAGGTTAATTATGTAATAGCTATCCATTTTTTTCCTATTGTTGTCGTGTTCATGCTTGGACACCTATTGGCGAACTCGGGCAAGACTGGCGGGAAGACATGGTTCCAAGTTTGTTTCCATTGTCGTGGTGTTCATGATTGAAAATCTATCAATTTGGGAAAAAAAATTAAAGATCCCTGAGAAAACAAGGTGAGTGATGGTCGGTTTTGCCGTCACTACCGATATCAAACAAATTTATAAAACCCAAGTAAAGTAGTACTTTAGTCGGGGTCGAACACAGAGATGGTGGGGATAATCGTCTAGTCTAGTTCTAATTTAAGACAAAGTTGGGTAATAGGTTTTGTGAGTGATAAGACTAACAACTAAAGACAAATTAAAGCAAATAACTACGATTAATTCGATGATAAAAACAACTAGGGTGTCGGGGTTACTAGGGTAGGTTGATGTCAAACATGCAAAGGGGTCGAAGGTCACTTCTATGCTAGGTCTAGGTTTGTCGCGTCTCTTGATTAGACTCGCCTAAAGTCGAACCCTATCCTAGCTCTCGCTACAAACAAGGCCAACAAATCATACATACATGCTCATGAGACCCCTAGACTATCGTCAAAGGCAAACAACAATGAGAATCATGCCCAACCGCCGTTGAGGCATTTCATCAAACATATAGCATGCATACAATGAGAACCTAACAAAGATGAAGACCAAACCCTAACCCTAGGCAATAATCATCAACACCAACCACCCACGCAAACCCCTAACCCTAGAAATAAACTACTCACACATAACTAGAGAGGACATGTAAACAAATGAAGTATAAATGATAAACATGGTGGAATATGATAAAAGCAAGAAATTGATTAAAGATAACTTGAAACAAGTGTAAACAAATGGAAATACTAAGCAAGAGAAAGGAAGATTATACCAATACTTGTATTAAAGTGAGGAACTTGGATACATGAGAAGAATTCTCTCAAATGTCTTCAAAATACACCCAAAACTCCAAATGTAAACTATTGATTACTAGGAAGAACACTAACTAGGATTAAGGAAAGATTAACTAAAAAGGATTCTAAAAACTAAAGAAAGATTAAGGATTTGAGTTAAGTTTTGAATGTGAAAATGTAGGCAATGGAACAGTGCAAAACCCTAAGAATGCGTGAAAAATACAATAAAAGTTGCGTAAATGAAAATAGATTAAGTGCGGGTTTATATAGTGTGCGAAAATCTGCAAAATGACTCTCAGCCGGTCAACCGGCTGCCGGTTAGATGACCGGCTAAGAGTCAAAACGTAAACAAATGACAAATTCTTCATTGAGCTTGATCCTTAGCCGACCGACCGGCTGCCGGTCGGGCACCGGCTGGGAGGCTGAAACCCAACTTCTGATTTTTCTTCTATTTTCTTCAATGCACAGGTACAGCCAGCCGGTGGGCCGGTTGCCGGTTGGCCACCGGCTAGGAGTCAGGATTGAAACTTCTGATTTTTTTGCACATTTTGAAGGGGTCATGATTACCCGCCGACCGGCCGGCTGCCGGTCGGGGACCGGCTAAGAAGCAGGCTTGACTACTGCTTGAGATCCCTGTACCTTTCTTCCATTTTCATGCAAAAGTCAAGTCAAGCCTCCCAGCCGGCCGCCGGTCTAAGACCGGCTGAGAGGGCCTGGGGCCAAAACCTCATCAATCCTTCACCTTTCGCTCCAAATTCGTCTCGTTTGCTTCCGTTTCTTTGCTCCCGCCACAATACCTACAAAATGGGAACCAAATAGGAATAGTCGAGGCAATGGGCATAAAATCGAGCAAAGGCACGCAAAACGAGGTCGAATCGGGACCAAAAATGAATAAAAGATAATGAAAATCATGACTAAAATATAGTTCATCAGTGAGTCGTATGGAAAACCAAAGGGATGGAAAAACCATAAAATTTTGAAAAAAAAAGAAGATAAAAATGGAAGGTGAAAAAGGAAGAAAGGAAGAGGGAAAGGAATTGAGAAGTTGGAGACGAAGACTAATAAAAGGAAATGAATGGGTCAGCGTGAATTACCGGCTACAGCAGGTCGAAAATAAACTAATTTTGTTTAAAGTGAATGGGTGTATTAGTTGAGTTTATTGGTAGTTAAATAAAATTTTGGAGTATTTTAAGCAGCACTTCTATACTTTAGAGTATTTCTATTAAATAACCCTAGTTTTTAAGGCATAAAAGACACGCCTTTAAGACCATCTTCAACCATACACCATACTCCTCCTCCACATCTCACTCTCTCTAATCACTTCTTACTCATCCACTTTATTATTCCTCAACTTTTCAATTTACAACCAAAATATTCCTCCAACAATAATTTACACTTATTCCTCATTAGTCTCTTTCATCATTTATCTCTCTTAGTTTAACCTACCCCACACATTTTTTACATCAAACAATTATTTTTGTAATCTGTTCGGGTTTTTAACTCGATAGTTATTCGATTTCGATTTTTTCCCAAGACAATTTCAAAAATATAAAACACACAACATTTAAAACATGTAATTAATTTTACGGGACAAACCACAATTACGAAAAATAAAACGTTCTAGCAGTATAAAACGTTCTAGCAGTACTTTTAATAAGCAAATTATTGAATAATGACCTAAACAAAACACGAAGTACGACCGTTACAATAAAAGGAAACATTAGTACACAACAACGACATGGTACATAAACATATTGATGTCGGTGAGAATCATCGTCATCAGATGTCATAATCAGAATCATCACCAGACGAAATATTATCGTTAGAAGAGTAATTAAGGCGGTCTGCTGGTAAGTTTTGGTCGTGTAAATATTCGAGCTCTTCCTCCATGGTAACCTCATTGTATACGTGATAATAATGGAGACACTCACGTGGAATGAAAAATCTTCCATCTCCAGATAGTAGATCCAATAGAGTTTCCAGATTTATGACGTTGAACAAATTAAACGTCGAATAATTTCGACAACTTCTTTCCTTAATTTGCAATGTTTTTCGCCTTTCGAAAGATAAGTATCTGAAAAAACGCAATACAAAATATGTAGGATTTTATGTAAAATACAATTTAACTTTCTTGGTATAATTAATTAAAATAGCAATAATTACCTATTGTTGCATTGATCAAAACAGGTGGACTCAGCACATTATCTGGGTTACCAGATATGATTGAGATCAACATTGCTAATGGTGGTGAACAATGTAACATATTCATGTATACCGTTTCTGGCATGACTAGATTCAAACGATCAACAAAGTTAGGAGCATTATCTCTTATCATGTTCATGTCTCTTTGAAACTCCCTAACTTTATCATCCTAGTAAGTCATTTTCGGGTAATTTGAATTTGATATAGCATAAATTAATAAAAGAGTGAGAATGTCGAAAATTGTTGGATGTGAGAAATTGTGAATTGAAAATATCAATTTAAATAGAGAGTTGAGGACAATATAGCCGTTGATAATAGTGACAATATAGCCGTTGGTAATTTAAATAAAGAAATTGTGAATTCAAAATACAACAAAATAATGACTCGGTCAATTTAATCAAACGGCTACATTCGAATATTACATAAATTTAATTAAATACGAAAATACATAAAACGATAAAGAAAATACAATTTAAAAAACCGTTGAAAAATATAATAATACAACATTAATTGAGGTCGCCAAATTTTGCAAAATGTTTTCAATTAGATCTGCTCTTAACACTTGATGTGCCCTTGCATTTCTTATACGATTTCTATTTTGAATATACGCAGTTATAGGAGCTGTATATCCTACTTCATACTCGGGATCATCAACATTAAGATGGCCTTCTTCATTCTCGTTATTGTCGAACTCAGTAGGGTCGGAGTAGTTAGCATTTTTATCTCTTTCATCTTCCACAATCATGTTATGTATTATTATACAACATTTTAAAATTTTGCGTATCAGTTGCTCGGTCCAAGTAAGTGCTGGTTTACGAACGACTGCAAACCTAGCTTGTAGTACGCCGAATGCCCGCTCAACATCTTTACGAGCCGCTTCTTGGCGCTCTGCAAATAATATATCTTTGGGTGTTTGTGGGAGTGAAATTGATTGTATGAAAGTCGACCAATGTGGATAGATCCCATCGGTTAGATAATACTCTATGTTATAAAGATGACCATTAACCACATAGTTAACACGAGGTGCTCGCCCATTCATCATATCATCAAAAATAGGAGAACGATGAAGTGCAGTCAAGTCATTACAAGACTCTGGAATCCCAAAAAAAGAATGTCATATCCACAAGTCTTGTGAGGCAACGGCTTCAAGAATGACAGTTGCTCTACCACTCCGCCCCTGGTACATCCCCCTCCAACCAACCAGCCAATTCTTCCATTGCCAATGCATGCAATCAATACTTCCCATCATTCCAGGAAACCCTCGTTGAGCACCAATTTGTAGGAGCCTTTGGAGATCATTTGCATTAGATGATCGTAAGCTAGGTAGCACGGACACTTCTCCTAGCGAGCCGTACCGTGTCGGACACCGTGTCCGACACCGACACTCCACGGACACACGCCGAAACGTGTCCAACACCTAAATAGCTTACATTTATTTGGGCACGTGTCTGACGCGTGTCAATGGCATTTGAGCCGTGTCCGTCACGTGTCCATGATATTTGGTTATCATTTGCGGTGAATGATGTTCTTGAGATGAGAAATGCATTATCGAAAGAGATCAATTAGAATATTGATTCGGATGAGGAATGAAAATAAATTTATTATCAAGGCCAAATTTTACATTCACTTATTTTAAATTAATATCAAATACTTTTACAAAAATAAAATCAAAAATTTATAACTATAAAATGTATATTTTATTAAATTTAAATGACGTGTCCCGTGTCCTAAATTTCATGACATGACGTGTCCCGTGTCCATGTCGTGTCCGTGTCCGTGTCCGTGTCCGTGTCCGTGTCCGTGTCCGTTTTGGTGCTACCTAGATCGTAAGTACTCATCTCCAAATGCATTGATAACAGCTTCAGTAAATTTTTCCAATGCAATAAATGTTGTTGATTCACCAATACGACAATACTCATCCGTTCTATCTGCTCCTTCTCCATATGCTAACATGCGTAAGGCTGCAGTGCACTTCTGCAAAGATGATATTGGCACCCTACCACTTCCATCAGGCCCTGGATTAAAAAATGTATCATAGGCTTCCGTTGCTTGAACTAAGCGAAGGAATACATGTCTATGCATTCGGATCTACGCCGAAACAAATTTGGAGGATAGACAGGATTAGGAGAGAAGTAGTCATTGTAGAGGTTATCGTGACCAGTTTTACGATTCCTCTCAATGTACCTTCTTTGATAAGGGCGTCTTCGACGGTTACGATTGACAATTCGAGATACTTGAGATATAACAGGAATAATAGCTTCTTCTATTATTTCGTTTTCATTTTCATTATTGCTATCACTAGAGAATGAAGATGATGAGAATTCAAATAAAAAATCCATTTTAGGTGAAGAAGAAATATGAGTGTGATGAATAATACAACTAAGAAAATGAGTATATATCTATATATAGACAAGATACTTCATTTAAGTAATGGATTTTATCCAATCTTATCGGTAATCTAGATAGACCCAACCATGATCAAACAACTAGGATTTCACTTATCCAATTGATATCATTCAATCTTATCTGTTATCTGGATGGAACCAACCATGATCAAACAACTGGCTTATCATTAACACATTATTTTACAAGGTTACATTGAACAACTGACATATCATTAATTAATACACTATAAAAGCAAAAGGACAACACTATGAAGAAAGAAAAGACAACACTCTTCTGAAAAAAGAAAAGACAACACTATGAAACAAGAAAAGACAACACTCTGAAAAAAAGAAAAGATAACACTCTGAAAACGAAAAGACAACACTCTGAAAAAAGACAAGACAACACTAATAACGAAAAGACCACACTCTGGAAAAAGGTAGACTATCTAGCTGTTTTGCAAGTCTTGAAACAGTGATAATTTCCACTGTTTTTCTACCGGAGTTAAATCATTCCTTGATTGTAAAGATTGATATGCATTCCATTTGAACAACCTTTCATCTTGTTGGAGCTTCTTATTGGCGAGTGCTAATTGCTCAACCTTCATCTCTATTTTCTTCTTTTGATAATTTACTTTCTCCCATTGTAATTCCGCATCGCTAGACTTTTTTTCATCAAAACGGTCAATGCTTTCAGCCAAATAGACAGCCTCGCCTACTTTCATTTTTCCTTTATTTTTTTTAGCCGCCTTTATACCTTCAGGCCGTTGGCTACCCATACCTTCTCCGTCGTTTTCACTATTTGGTGTAGAAAATCCGCCTTCATTAAACCTAAATCTTTTACCACTACCATCCGAGTCTGGGCCACTACCAAATGTAGGGGTATTTAGATCAGGATATTCATCAACATCAACAGACATAGTCTTTTGAGACTTATATATTATTGCTGGCACTCGAACCAATATTTTCTTCAACATATCACCCGGCAATTTCATTTTATTTATTGTATTTTTTTTTAACAAAATCCATGCATGTTCAAATTGAAACTTACCACCCTCCGTTTCAATTTGAAGTGCGTGAGCTTCTTGAAATACATCTTCCATATTCTTTCCACTATACTTTCTCCTTAAAGCTTCTTCGTAACAAGCAACTCATTTCATAACACCGCCAGATATTCTACGAAAGCGACCACCCAACATGCCTGGATTTTTATCTTTAGGCATGAGAATTGGGTTAGCTTCACGTGCTTCATCAAATAAGTTTTTGACTTTAACCCAAAGTACATTTTTCTTTTGATTTGTGTCGATCACATTATCAGTTAAATGCCTCATAAAAGATGAAATTAGTGCTTCATCTTCTTGAATAGTCCATCTTGATGATTGTCTTGATTTTTGAGTTACCCTTTGAGGTACTTGATTTCGCTCAACCACATCATCCCAATCGCTCATAAAAGCTTGAGATAAGTTATTTGAGGGTGTTTGAGATAAAATTTGCGGATAACTTTATTCATAATTTGAATAATTGTGGTTAGTTTGTAGAAAAGGATTATAACTCTGATTAAGGTTATATTGTGGAGTATCTGGGATGTCTTGCCCATATTCTTCAGGATTATAGACATTTTGAGGATTTTGAGGATTCAAATTTTTATATTTCATTTTTGTTAAAATTTCTAACATTTGCATCTGAAAATGATCCATGAAAAATAACTAGATAAAATTAAAAGATTTTTTTAGGTTAAAAGAAGTAAAACAAGTTAGAAAGAAAATGGATGGTGTGTTGAAATATGTTAATATTACTACTTATTTATAGAGAAAAAAAATATTATCCAATCTTATCCGTAATCTGAATAGACCAACCATAATCAAGCAGTTGAGATATCACTTATTCAATCTTATCCAATGTTATGTAATTGTAACTGAGAAAATTACAGAGCTCGACAATTATTTACTCTTTTTTAAGGCTACATTTTTAATTTCTAATGGTTACATCTTTAATTTCTAAGATTACATTTTATTTCTGTGTTAGTTTTATGTCGTTGCAATGAGTTGTAAGTTTTATTTATGTGTTAGATTTATTTTCGTAAGTTTTATTTACGTGTTCAGTTTATTTTTTTCATCATGTTAATTTAAATGTTATCAATTATGAGTAATCAATGTACTCATTTTTTAAATGTTATTCAATTATGAATCTTAAATGTCAATTAGAAAACGAATACGGAAGAAAAGGAAAAATATGGCAAATATTACTACCTAATTGTAGAGAAAAAAAATAGAAATTATGGTGTAATTATTTTTGTCAAAAAAATCAATTACATATCAATTATTTAAACAAATAAAATTTACTTAACAAAATGATAGCTAAATAAATATATCTTTTACACCATGACATCATCAAAATTGAAAAAAAACACAATTTTCCTCTCCTTCCCTCCTTCTCACGCAGTGTCTTCTTCCTCACATTATAGCGCAATGTTCTCTTCCTCATTTACTTGAGGATCAATCCTCATGGTTGGACTCCATACTTTACCCTTCCTCACATTTTCAAGTAAAGTAATCCTCATGGTTGAGTAATCCTCATGGTTGGACTCCATACGTGGACACCATTTCAACAAATATTTTTTAAACCAACCCAAAACGATAAATACTTTATTTTTTAGCATTATTTTAAAAAAACGTTCAATTGTTCTTTTATTATACTTATATGTATATATACATAATAAGTGTAATCATTTTATTTTAACCGTATTTCCACTTGTTTCATTGTCCGTTTTGAATTATAATATTAAATAACTTCATAATAAACTATGTGAAACCGTCTCTAAAGACATTACCCAATGTGCTTCTACAATATAATTTGTTAGTTGTTAAAATATTCAATTTACACGTATATGAAAAGGAGAGATGCTATAATAACATGATAATCGAAGATCGGCAACAAAACATTGTTATTTTATTGTAAAAAATAATTAATCAAGAAAATAGTATGACAACTGTTATTACTTTTTTAATGAATTAGTATAGATAGATAGAAAATTTTGAACACTTCAACATATTAATTGACTTTTTTAATAATATTATTCTTACAGATAAAAACGTAAAAATGATGATTTTGAGACTAACAATGATCTAAATTGTATGATTGAAAAATATTGTCTAATCAAGTAAACAAAGTGATGATTGCAAAATTTAAATTCATGCTAAACAATTGTATATACTATATATGATATAAAAATTATTTTAAAAAATCCGCAAAATTATGGTGGTATAAATCTTATGCTAACAAAATAAATGGAATGGAAGTGAGTCTATTATCAGGGGATTATATAAATTATGTTTGATGTGATAATGGGTTTTGGAGGGGAAAAAACATGTTATGGGCGTTGTTTTATTAATTTATATGGATGAAAGTAGAATAAAAAAATGAGAAAAATTAAGGGAGTAATTAATAGGGCCATGTGACTCTGTGAGGCTGTGAGTACCCAAAACAATTATTAGGGAGTAATTAATGAAGAAATTAAGGGAGAATTAAGGAGTTAAATCAATTTTTTTAAGTTTAATAAACAATTAATGAAGAAATTACGAAACCCATCACCAACCATACGTCTAGCCTCCAAGATACCTCTCCAGGTGAAACTCGGGTTATACCCAAGCCCCGCACTCTCAAATTTATCATTAGGAAGCAGATGTGATTAATGTTATTCTAAGGAGTTATGAGGAAGCATCCGAGCAACTTGTAAATCTTGAGAAAACTACGATTTCCATTAGCAAGGGAATTCCGCTTCAACAACGTAGTAATCTTGCTAAGCGACTGTGTGTGTGACCGAAGTTAGTGAGCATAAACGCTATCTTGGTCTTCCCACGGTATTGGGTAGGTCAAAGAAAGCCCTTACGGACTTGTTACGTGATAAACTGAGCAAGAGGCTCACTGGATGGCGTGGGAAAATTTTGTCGAAGGCGGGTAAGGAGGTGCTAATAAAAGTTGTGGCTAATTCGCTCTCTACCTATGTGATGAGTGTTTTCAAAATCCCGGTCAACTTTTGTTATGAGCTCAAGTCTTTGTTATCGCGGTTCTGGAGGGGGCACAACGAAGGGAAAAGAGGCATTAACTGGGTTGCGTGGAGGCAATTGTGTCGACCTAAGAGCATGGGGGGTTTGGGTTTTCGTGATTTCCATAAATTTAACATGGCGCTACTGGGGAAGCAGGTTTAGAAGCTTACTACGAACGGGGATTGCTTGTGGCCTCGTATTATGAAAGCCCGGTACTATCCTAATGAGAATTTTGAGAGTGCGGGGCTTGGGTATAACCCGAGTTACACCTGGAGAGGTATCTTGGAGGCTAGACGTATGGTTGGTGATGGGTTTCGTAGATGTATTGGCAACGGGCTGTCCACAAGGATTTGGACTGACCCATGGCTCCCTCATACGAGTTTGGGGCGAATCCTATCTCCTTGTTCTCCGGGGCGGGAATTGATGAGAGTAAGTGACATTATGACGGAGAACGGTTGGAATGTGGACCTGATTGACGCTCTATTTCAGCCCATTGACGCGCACCGAATTAAAAGTATCCCTTTGAGCGATAATAGACCGAATGATGAATGGTATTGGTGCGGGGAGAAGGACGGGACTTACTCGGTGAAATCAGCCTATCGAGTGCTGGCTGAGGAGGACGATTATGGGGAAAAGGGCGGTAGGTCGAATTGGGATAAGGAGAAATGGATATGGCAACGGCTCTGGAACGTCCCGGTATGGCCCCGAGTGAAACTTTTCTTCTGGCAACTGTGCAGCGAAGCACTTGCAACAGGAGTGAATATCGCGTCGCGGATTCGAGGTAATGCTTCTTTAAGTTCGTTTTGTATTGACTCTGTTGAAACTTGTGTTCATGTGTTTGGTGATTGCGATATAGCGAAGGGGGTGTGGGAAGGGTTGAATTTGGTAGATGAGGAGGGAAGGGGCGACAGGTGTGTTCGGGAATGGATAGAGGAGCGATGGCAAGGGCTGGACCGTAGGGAGCATGTTCAATTCATGGTGGGCTGCTGGGCTATTTGAGAGCATAGGAATAAGGTTGTTTTTTATCAACGGAGACCGGACATTACGAGTGTAGTGAAGAGGATTATGGATGTTATCGAAGAGACGTGGGAGGAGGGGAGTATTACGAGTGCTAGCGGGATGAATGGAGGGGGGATGCGTGAGAGGGGACATTGGACCAGACCGCAGACCGGTTATGTGAAGGTAAATATGGACGCAAGGGTAAAGGAAGGTGACAGGGTGGGCTGGGGTGGGGCGAGGAGGGGAATGTTCTATGGAGTTTCTCGTGTGCCAAGGAGGAGGAATGGGAGCCACACATTGCGGAAGCGGTCGCTTTGCTCGATGGAGTCCAGGAAGCGCGCCGAAGGGGTCACGATATGGTGGAGTTCGAAAGCGACTGTTTGCAGGTTATTAATGCGCTGAAGCTAAAGGAGGGAGGAAGAAATGCTTTTTTTCTGCTTATTAAAGACATTTTGCTTTGTTGTAGTTCGTTCCGTTCAGTTATTTGGTCTTTTACTAGTCCGGTGAACAATAGTGTCGCTCATGCTCTAGCACATGTTATTACTAGAGATGTGGGTCGTTTTGAGTGGTCGAACGATTTTCCGTCGGCTGTTTCTGTTGCTTTAGCTTATGATTTATTGTTAATGAAGTAAGGCTTTGGCCGTATTCCTCAAAAAAAAAAAAAACGCGTTTTTATTGATAGTACGTAAAAAAACTCACACAAATTCTCATTTGTGACGACGGCATCCGTCACAAAACACCCACTAATTTTAAACCCGTGCAAATTGCACAGGCTGTTGTTTTAATCAAATAATATGAAAATAATGATAAGTTTTGAAATTTTCATATTTTGTTCTTTTTTATCTCCTTACCCGGGTTTGCTATAAAAAAATGTTACTTTGCCTCAGTGGCACGAAAAACCTAACTTATATATGATGTTATTATTAATAAAATAAGATGCATTAAAATAACTAAAAAAAAATTAATTGAAATAGTAGAATTAATAAGAAAAATAGGAAATGGGTAAATGTACTTATATTTGTATTTAAAATAATAAAACTAATATAATATAATAAGATTAACCTAAATTTTAAGATAAGGCAAGCTTATATATGTTTTATAACATAATTTTACTAAATGATAAATTGATAATTAGTCAAATAACTACCATTAAATATAGTCATCTTTTGTCATATAGGTGTACCCAAAGTGATAAACCTAATACTATTTGTATTGAATATATTAAATAAAAAATGTTTATTCTTACAAATTTTCTAGATTAACCTACATAACTATAAAATTAAGAATAACTACATTAATTAAAATTAATGAGTATAAACATCTGTAAAATTCCATTAATATGATTCGTTTATGATCTTAACCTGACCGGAAACCCATACAAACTCGTATTCTAAAAATCCGGAACTGACCTAACCCGTTTACTCGAACTCAGAATGACCGAACTCTTAATTTAAATACCTGAAATTGACCCGACCCATAACTTGAATAAAAAATGGCAGAACACGAAAAAACTTGACCTGTACAAATTTGTATATTAAAAACCAAAAGTATTTTACCGTATTCAAAATAATCAAATTCGTAACCCGTTCGCTAACTTGTTTGACCGATTTAGATAAGCTCGATCTATTTCATTATCAATAAGTCTCCCTCTTGCAACGAATAAATCCGTTGCAAGCTTTTAATGAATCACGTTCTATCATTTGAGTCGATAAGAAAAAGCAGGGAGAATATCAAACCACTCGTCTTTTTATATTCAAGTGGGTAATACTTGACTCGTTGTAAGTGTGGGACGAATATGCACGCTAGAAATGAGGATTTATGTTTCATTATGAGTTTATCTACTTTCAAAAATTATGAACTAAAGCTGGACTCCCAAAATAATTGACGGATACATGAGTAAATAACCTTTATATTCATGATATGGGTACAGAAAATAAAAAATGTACTACGTATATCATATTCACTTTACATTTTATTATGCATTTATAATATGAGGCAAATCACGTTATTTTGTCGATCTGAAATGAATTAAAACGGGTTAGCCTAATATTTGTAACATGTCATCTTCCTCCCTAACTATTTCAAAATATCCAACCTCCCTCACCAAGCAACCCGGCCTACTGCCTCACTTTTCTCTTCACAAACACTATGCTATATCATATGCGAAATTGGATTTTAGAAGTGCCCCTCTTCTCAAAGAAATCATTTATATTGAAATAGAAGGCGTATATGTGAAGGCGTGCAGATTTATGGCTACGTTTTCCGATTTCATTCCTTTTGTCTTGCCTGAAGTATAATTTCCACAATTTTTTTAATGTAATATTTTCTCCTTTTTTAAAATTGTTTTTGTCTATTACTGAATACTAGTTTTAAACCCGTGCAAAAAATGCACGGGTCGTAATAACAAATGTTATCATTAAATACATAAACATATAAAATGAGTGTGATTAAATGTTCAATGTTGTGATAATATAAATATAAATAAATCGATAACTAAAGATTCGACGTACATATAATTTAACTTGTTAATCATTATCATTCGATGCAAAGTATGTTAAAGTGTATAACTAATCTGGAAGGTAACAGATACACGAAAATGTAGAGGCTGATTTTTTAAATTATTTCGTACGATATTCAAAATACTCACACATTTCATTAGTTTTCAACTTTATTTAACTCAGATAGGACTTATGGGAGATCTTAAGTAAGACGGTCTTAAATGAGAACGCGTGAGAACTTAAAGCCCAATCCAGAATAATTTTTGTTTTTTAAAAAAGGGCTTTCAAGGTCTAAATGATCGAGTATGAAGAAAATTAACTCTTAATAATTCACTGATCGGTTAGTCTCAATTAATACCGACGTATTTCGTTTTAACATTAAAGCGTGTCAAATATTATATCACTTGACGATATAAGATAAACATTTGCATTTTTACACGTCTTATGCTTTTGTTTTATTCTAATAATTACTTATTTGCCTTAAATTTAAGACATATACGCTCGTTTTAATTAAAAAATTGTGTTCACTAAGAGGTCGTCCTTATCCAAAATCTTTAATGTAGAATAATGAGATCATTAAGTTTGCTACGTCACTTAATTAGTGAATAATCAAAGTTTAGGCCAAACGATCCAAATCGACAATCTCTTAACGCATTCTATTTATTTAACATATCTTATAAATAACCACGATGAACGCTCGATGAGGCAATATTTTTTTTCACTCAGCCTCTCAGCTTCCTAAACTCACTTACCTTTGGCAATTGATTCGATGAAAAACAATTTTTTCTCACTCTGATTATCACTTGCGTTTATATTATCTATTCCTTTCACTCTATTTTAACTTAATTTTCCCCAAATTTTAAGCTAGTTCTTGTTAATATCTATAAAGTATTCCTCCGTACTTGATCTTAAAATAATTTTTTACTATGTTCAGATTTATGAATATTGTTAGGTAAAATAGTTATATTTTTTTTGTTGTATTTTAATTTAGTTTTTGTAAAAGAAAAAAAAACATTTTTTTAGATTTAGAATTTGTCGTGAGTATATATATATTTTCAAATCTACCTCATTATTTTTTTAATATCAGTAACGACTAACGAATGATGTTTTTATTGATTTTTATAATTATATTCAATTTGTAATTTTTTTTATTTCTTTGTAATTATTCAATTTGTAATTTTTTTTGTATGTTTATATTGTGTTGATAATATTTAGGAAATGATTATAGAGGTTAGGAATCTTAGGATATGTGTTATGGGAAGAATGAAATCAAAAAAAGAAAGATCAAAGAATTAAATCCCATGGGAGAACGTGGGTTTTAGAGAAAAAAATTTTATGCCTAAAAATAAGGAGCCAATAGAAATTCTTTAATTTCTATCCCTTTTATAGTAAAGGGATTTTCACATATTCTAAATTATGTTCGTTTTTTTCCTTTTAAATTTTGTAGATCATTTTCCTGAATTTTTGTTCTTAGCAAATATTCTTGTTTAATTTATTTATATTTTTAAGCATTTTTTCATATTTTTTGCATTTTAATAATCGTATTTTTTACCGTCATGAACTCATGGTTTAAATGAATTTTCATTCTCTTAAATTTTTCGTTCTTTTAAAATAATTTTAAGTATAAGTCAGAATTAATTTCCATAAAATTTACTTGTTTATAATTATTTTGGGTCATAGACAATTGTTTTCCCTTTTTTTTCCAGTAGCTCCAAATCCTCCAATAGTTATATTCAAAAGTAGCAAATGTGTCTATTGTAATTGTGATTATTTGATTGATGTTAATTAGTTCACATCTTGAACGTGGCTCCTTATATTTAGGAAAATCAAATAAAACTTTGAATGGTTGACTTTTAACCACAGAGCGCCACACAAGGGCGAATCTAGTGAGTAGCATGGGGTGGCGGCCGCTACTCCAAACTTAAAAAAATTGACTTAGAAGACGGGTTTTTGCTACCCCAAATATGGTTGAATAGTAGATAAATTACTAATATCTCATTAAATGTACAATAAATATTTTGTGGTACAGCGGTAAGGATTTTGTTTGCCAACCTAGTGTCCCGGATTCGAATCCCCTTACTAACATTTTACCTTCTTTTGAATTTTATTCTGCTACCCCGAAAATTTAATTTAATCCTGGGTTCGCCGGTTCGAATCCCCTTACTAACATTTTACCTTCTTTTTAATTTTATTCTGCTACCCCGAAAATTTAATCCTGGGTTTGCCCCTGGCGCCACATATGCTCTGTGGTTATCGCTTTAATATATAGGATGAGAGGTGAGTGGAAAAAACATGAAGGGTGTCCCATCTTATTCCCCTTTTCCTTTCTGTGAGAGGTCAGAAAATTGTGACGGAATTAACCCGTCACAAGCAAGACCGGTTGAAAAACATATATAGCCGGGTAACTATACGGCTCTACCCTTTTCTTTTTTTCAATCCCAGCTACCCAGTTGAAGTGTATTTTATTTGGGTAGTTTAATGGGAGTGTGCTATAAAAGAAAAGAAAGATGCAGAGAATAAAAGTAGGAAACGGACAAGGGGAGAGACTCTGACAAGGTCTCCAATAATTTTATTGGGATCCCAAAAAAAGGGCAGAGGGATGTTTACAGTTTACCCAAGAAAGGCGTGAGATTTAAAGGAACCAGTTTGGCGAGCCTCTTCAGTCTTCAACTTTAAAGCTTTTTTATTTGCTCCAATCTTATTACTCCTACAGTAGTATACTACAGCAGTCGACGCTCGACTTGCCATGGATCATCTATCGCCCATGTTCGGCTAATTAAACAATGACTACCAAATACGATTCACCAAGTTACACTCCAATTTTTTCACGCATGTTACCGACTACTAAACAATCATTTATAAACCTATTATTAGCATGTTAGATGGTAATTGGTAAGGTTTATCAGGTTAAACTAGGATTAAATTTAATTGGGAGGTATAAATAAATATGTGAAGAAACCCGATAATCCACATGTGAGGATTGTCCCACATTGATAGAAGAAGAGAAGTATCACTATGACCCTGTTCTTTCTGGCTTATTTTCAGCTCGTTTCAGTTCAGCTGAGCTCTATTCAGTTCAGTTCAGTTCAGTTTAGCTCAGTTCGGTTCAGTGATATCATCGTATTTTACCGTCTTTTTACCCATATTTTATCTCTTATTTGAGCGAAATAATAACCCGAGTGGTCTTTATTTACCCATTTTAGTGTCAAATAATATATTAGTCGATTAATGTTAAATAATGTTATTTCATATTATTTGTTAGTGTTTTTGGTACTGTTTCGTCTTTTTATTTTATAGGTACCAAATTCGAATATGGAAACCGACTCAAAACAAAGAAAGACGAAAATAAAATGAAACGGAAACTTGGGCCAAGCTAGCAGCTAGCCACGTGACATATTCTTTTGTCAATTAAAGAGAAGTCACGTGAGGACAATTTAAAAGAGGAAAACAAGCTGCCAAGCTAGAGGTCTGATGGTGGGTTCTGGGCAGGAATTTTTCGGGGGAGAAAGACGCGAGAAGCAGAGGAAGTATTAGGGTAGATTAGCATAGGAAATCAAACAAAAAATTACTCTTTTCATCCTTATTTTTAGCATAGACGTAGATTATGGTCTTAATTTATAACTTTGTATGGAGATTTACATTTAGTCTTGGGTGAAAAATTGAAGGAAGAAGACATTCATCCTCAACAATTCATTCAAAATTCATTTGTTTACATTTAGTTGGTATAAATTTCCTCTCTTTTACTTTGTTTATCATTTCTTTACATTTATTTACTCTTAGTCTTTATTTTTCCGTTTTTCTCATTTTTCTTCATGAATACAAGATGTTTGTTGAAATGTCTTAGTGAAAGTTTGTTCTTTTCTTCTTAAGGATGCAACATTTATACTTTGTTAGTATTAGTTATAGACTAATTAGTGTTTACTTTTCATTGTTTGTTTATTTATATGCTTATTAGTGTTAGTCTATCTTTTAAACATGTTTAGTTTTCAAGTTTCCATCTTTTATGTTTGTTTTAGTTTAATTAATATGATTAGTGAGTAGTTTTGTCACTAGGGTGCGATTAGACTCCGACATGTGTAGGTTACCAACCTAATTCCACCAACTTGGTGTCGAGGGGAAGTTTATTGGGTTAATTAAGGGGTCTAATTGTCATTACTTTATCTTGTTTGTACTTTGACTTTGAGTCCTTGTCCGTCAACGAGAGTTGACTAGACTTGAGTCGGGACATCTTGTTGGGAGTAGTAGCCTCATTGAGTCGAGCCCGGGAGGGAGGACTTGAGAGGGGTGCCCTTAGTTTTCGGTTTGAAAGCGACCCTCGGGAGAGGGAGTGGGATGACCGGGGTATAGCGTGGACTTAGAACCTTAATCTTGGGGAGATGGGAGTCAAAATAGGCATATTTTGGTAAGCTTTGACCCTTGACTTAAGGAGTTTGATGCATGAGCCCGAGAGGGAGTTGTGTCGGCATAGCTAGTGTCTTATAGTGAGCCCGAGAGGGAGTCTATGAGCGAATTAGAGGCGTCTCGCCATTAACCTTTCCCCTTGGCAACTTGTTATAGAGTTAAGCGGTAATTTACAAGTGTTGGAAGTCGAAATCGCGCCCTAGGCCTTTCTTTATTGATTTTATCTGTGTTCCATTGCTTGTTTGCTTCCTTAATTTAGTAGTCTTAGTTTAATTCATTTTTAGTTTAGTTAATTAGTTTAATGTTAATCATCTTATTGATCCGCGTAGCTAACCTATAATCTAAGACAAGACTAGTACTCAAACTTAACCTCCCTGTGGATCGACCTCGACTACCCTACTACATTAGTTTAGTAGTTGAGTTTTATAAATAATTGTTTGATCGGGGTAGGGCGACAAAAACCCGCTATCATTCAGCTCAGTTCAGCTCTATTCAGTTCAGTTCAGTTCAGTTCAGCTCAATTCAGTTCAGTTCAGCTTCATTCAGTTCAGTTCAGCTCAGTTCAGTTCAGCTCAGCTTCATTTAATTCATTTCAGTTCAGTTCAGCTCAACTTTATTAAGTACATCCCACATTATTATTATTATTATTATTATTATTATTATTATTATTATTATTATTATTGTTTTTGTTATTATTATTATTATATTTATTTATTTATTATTATTAATTAATAATTCTTATTATGATTATTATTGTTACCATCTTGATGTGCTTCATCTTTGAGGTCATTATGGATACCAATTAATATCTTACCCTTTTTTTTCAATTTTTTTCGAACTTTGTCCAAGAATTTCTTCCGTTCTTTATCATCCATGTTTGAATATGTTCTTCCTTGAATACTTTGATGTTGTATAACTGGAATGCCAGGTTTATGCATCCGAATAAAATTATGAAGTGTAAAAGCGGATACGATAATTGACATTTGACATTTCGTTGTCATTTGTGGCATGTTTTTTAACACCTTCCACCTTCTCTTCAGCTGACAAAACGTCATTTCAACCGTCATCCATCCTCAAAGATGAATATCGATAATTAAAATGTTTAAATATTCCGCTAGGAGGTACATGCTTATATTCAGGCACATGGTTTCTTACGTTTGGATGGCTAATAGGTGACAAATACCCAAGTGTATTCGGGTATCCCGAATCCACCAAATAATAATTACTTATAAATGTTTATATATAAAAATAATTAATGTTTAGATAATAAAAAAAAATGAAATACATGCCACATTTACCACATTTAGACGTAAAATGTTTAGATAATAAAAAAAAAATTATGTTAATTAGACGTAAAATATTTAAATGTTGCTTTTGTTAGTTTTAAAACACAAGAAAAGAAAAAAACAAAGTCCATTAGAGTTTACTACAAAAAAAATACTTAAAAATTAATATTTTTTTAATATAATTGTTTTTTAAAAAAGCGCAAATTTGTATTAATCAAACATTTTTTTTATATTATTATTATTTAGTATACTTTAATTAAACTTAAGTTATTTTTATTAATTTCAGCTTCATTCAGCTCAGTTCAGCTCGATTAAATTTAGTTCAGTTCAGCTCAGCTCGATTCAGTTCAGCTCAGTTCAGTTCAGTTCAGTTCAGTTCAGCTCAGCTCGATTCCGTTCAGCTCAGTTCAGTTCAGTTCAGTTCAGTTCAGCTCAGCCCCATTCAGTTCAGCTCAGTTCAGTTCAGCTCTAAAAAGCCAGAAAGAACAGGGCCTATATAAGGCAAGGGTTACTCCCTCTATTGCCAATTGGTTTTGGAGTGGAACTCTCTTACGTTTATATTGTGGACTTTTTCTTCTCTGTTCGGGTGTGGCAAGGCACATTGTTGAATTTAACAAAATACCTCATCATATATGATGTAAAGTCAATCTATCAATAACATCATAAATTCATCTTTTGTTCACAAATTGACTCTTAGTAGGGTCTCAATTTGTGAACAAAAAGCTGAATTGAATTAAGCTGATCATTACTGAATGAAGCTGAATTGAACTGTAAGGTAAAATTAAGTCTAAAAAAACACGACATTACATTAATATAGTTGAATATCATAAGTTAATATTTGTAATGCGTTATTTTTCAATCATTTGTTTTACATGGTGGCTACTTAATCGCTCATATTAGGATGACACCCGGGCTAGCTTAGGCTTTGAACAACAACATAGAAAATCGGTGCTCCATTCCAGCTCTTAATTAGGATTAATGGTGATTTATGTCCGTGACGGCTGACTACCTCTAGCTAATAAGTCAAATTATTATTATTATTATTATTATTATTATTATTATTATTAGTAATGTTCTTCTTCTTTTTCCTAAAATAGTAATAATAACAATAATGACATATTATTATTATTATTATTATTTTTATTATTATTATTTTTTTTTTTCAAAAAAGATATAATTCTCATATTCATCCTCAAGGGGAAAAGAAAAGAGAATACAAATCAATGCAAAAAAGGATAACCCCTAAATCCCTTTTACAAAAAGGCTTAGAACCCTTATAAGCTAGCTACTATCTTAGAATCTATTTTAGGAAATTTACCATTAAGTAAATAAGCACTAATAGCAAATTTTAGAGAAAAAACTAACTGAATGACTGACCTAGCAGTGCCCCCAAAAAATCTGCTATTACGCTCAATCCACAGAATATAAATGGCCCCAGACAAACAACTAGCATACCAAGCATACTTCCAATGCTTGCTTCTTCGACAATTCTGAGCCCAATTGTACTCAGTAAGGAAATGATTAGTTCTGCCCAACATGTGCATCCAATTTAGCATTTGACACCAGACCTCCTGAGAGAAGGAGCATATATATAAAGAATAAGTGTGAATGAGATTCACATTCTTTTTGACAGAGAGCACATCTATTTGGCATCTGAAAACCTTTCTTATGAAGATTATCAATCGTAGCCAACTTAGTTTGAATTGCTAGTGAAGCAATGAGACCATGCTTAGGGACAACAGCCCTATGATGCAACAGTCTGTGACAATGAAGCACAGGGAAGTCTTTCCTGAACCAGTGATATGCAACAGAAGTGCGGAATTTGCCATTTTCTACCCAGCTACTCATAAGAGTAATAGCAGCTGAACACTTCCTGCTTGTGATAGAATGAGATCATTTACCTTGATTATACTACGGAAACTGTCAACATACTGTGCTTTGCTAGTCAGATCCCAGACAGACCTGTGTGGGAAATGATAGGCTTTGTTCCAGCCAAACCAAAGTGATGTAGAAGAAGTATGTAGCAGCCAGAGCCCTTTTGCTACTAAGGCTTTATTCCAAGAGAGTGATTCCTTGATACCTAATCCACCTTCTGTTTTTGGAGAGCATAAACTGGACCAGCTCTTCATAACAAGCTTTCGTCCATCAGCAGTAATGCCCCAGAAAAAGTTCTTACAAATTTTGATAATCATCTTAATGACTTGGACAGGTAACAATCCACAAGCACACCAGAAATTTTCTAAACCAAAAACAATGGAATTTAATAACTGAGCCTCCCCTCCATATGATAAGAACTTAGAAGACCAATGTTGGACAGATTTCTGGATTTTACTAATGAGTGTAGAATACTTATTAATAGTCAGCCTGGATGTTGAAAGAGGCAGCCCTAGGTATCTGAAAGGAAAAGACCCAACAGAGAAACCAGTTCTTTGGAGAATAAGACCTTGAATGTCTGGTGAGACTCCTCCAAAATAAATCTCAGTTTTATCTGGATTAGGATTCAGACCATGTAGCAAATCTCTTGAGAAGACCCAACACAGCCACAACAGAAGGAGCGTCTCCTCTAGTAAAGATCATAAGATCATCAGCAAATATGAGATGATTTAGATGTAATTTGGCACACTTTGGATGGTAAGAAACTTGAGGCTGATTAGTGATGTCCCTGAGATATCTGGACAAGATTTCCATGTTGAGGACAAAAATATAAGGGGATAGGGGATCCCCCTACCTTATACCACTACATCCTTTGAAAAAACCATGAGTAGACCCATTGAGCTTAATAGAAAACCAAGAGCTACTAATGCATCCTATTATCCAAGTAACAAACTGAGGAGGGAATTGAAGAGCTTGCAGCATATGCTGAATAAAAGGCCATTGTAAGGAATCAAATGCTTTCCTAATATCCACCTTAATGAGACATCTTGGGGATAGAAATTTTCTATTATAGCCTTTCACTAATGATTGAGAGAGCATTATGTTCTCATGTATATCTCTACCTTTCACAAAGGCTGCCTGTTCAGGACCAATAATGTGAGGAATGATGGATTGGAGCCTATTTGAGATAATCTTGCTTATTGCTTTATAAAAGGTAGTGCAGCAGGAAATAGGGGTGTGCAAAATTCGGTCCGGACCGGACCGGACCGGAATCTACCAGACCGGAACCGGAATTAAAAAATCCGGTTCGGTCTCCGGTCCACTATTTTTTAAGATTCCGGTTTCGGTCCGGTTCCGGTCCGGGACCGGTTGGACCGGATTTTATGTTTTTAAATTTTTTTCCTCAAAAATATATTAAAATCCGGTCCAAATCGGTCTAATCAGTCCAAATCGGTCCAACCGGTCCATAATATTCAAATTTCGGTCCATAATTTTACCAATTCCTAATTTTGTCGGTCTATATTATTTAAATCCGGTCCAACCGGTCCGGTCCGGTCTTGGACCGGAATTTTACCGGTCCGGTTCCGGTCCAAAATTTTTATATTCCGGTCCGGTCCCGGTCCATCATTTTTGCCAATTCCGGTTCCGGTCCAAACCGGTTCCGGTCCGGTCCGGTCTTGGACCGGTGCACAGCCCTAGCAGGAAATGAGTCTGAAATCCTGCATAGTGTCACTAACAGCCTTTTTGGAATCAAGGCAATAAGAGTAGCATTGGCTAGGTTACTCATCCTACCAGATTTGAAAAGGGCATGGACTGCTTTACAATAGTCAGAACCCACCACATCCCAGATTCTCAGCTTCTCTTGAAAAAAGCCGAAGAGAAGCATTATTATTATTATTATTATTATTATTATTATTATAGTCATTAATATTAATATTATTACTATTACTATTATTAAATTACAGTTATTATTAGTTATTATAGTAATTCTTATTTTTATAATAATATCAATTACTATTATTATTATTTTTAAATTATTACTAACTATTATTATTATTATTGTTATTATTTTTGTTCAGCTCTAACTAACTTAGTTCAATTCAGATTAATCCATTCAGCTCAATTTAATTAAGATTCGGTAAAATCAGCTCGATTCAATTCCGTTCCATTTATTTACTCAATCGCGAAAGGTCGTCGACGTTTTAGAACGAATCGTCGACGATAAAAAAAAAAGACGAACCTTGCCCTTTGCCTTACCAAAACCTCTCAATTAAAAACCCACCCAAACCCCTCACGGGCCTCACCCACCTCACCCGCAACCACCCACCTCACGCACCACCACCAACACCACAAGCACCCGCACCACCACGACCGCACCACTACCTACGAACCACCGACGAACAACCGGTTAGTGTTTTTTTTTTAAAAAAAAATTAGACTTGTTAGTCTTAATTAGAGTTGTATTATGTTATTGTTGTTATTGTTAATGTTAATTAAGTTAGATTTGTTAGTTTTAATGTTAATTGTTAATATTTTTGGTGTTTTTGGTGTTTTTGTTAATTTTTCAACTTTTGATTCATAATTTGTGTTATTGTTTGTTGTTGTTGTTGTTGTTGTTGATGTTAGCTACATTGTCGTTAGTATTGTTGTTGTTGTAAGTTGTATTTTGAATTAAAAGCCAAAACTATGAATCAAAAGAAGTAGAAAATCCGATTGAGGGAGGGGGGTTGGACGTGAGTTCTACAAGTCTAGGGTTGGGGAGGACGTGAGATTGGGGTGTCCATGTTGGGCATGGACGTGAGGTTCCCACGTCCATCTTTGGTGAGGACGTGAAAATCGTGTGTCCATCTATGGTGAGGACGTGAAAATCGAGTGTTCATCTATGGTAAGGACGTGAAATGTTCATTTCCTAACCATCAATGGACATGAAATGTTCATGTCCTAACCATCAATGGACATGAAATGTTCATGTCCTAACCATCAATGGATATGAAATGTTCATGTCCTAACCTACCTAGGACGAGAATTTTTCAAATCTAATGCAAAATTTCGATCAAATATTTTGTCGTATTCAATGGCTTCTACGTACAATTCAACCTAATATCAACCTAACATCAACCTAATTTCGATCAAAAATTAAATCAAAAAAAATTTAAATTTTAGTTACTTACCGATAAATCGTTGTTTGACATTGAATCGTTGTCGTTGTTTGATGTTGTTGTTCGTTGTTCTCTACCGATTTTTTTAGAATAGTTTATTTTGTGAGGTTTTTGTTTGAGAGAATAAATTGTAGAGGGATAAGGAGAAAATGGCAAACTTTCTTTTTTATAAAAAACGTCGACGATTTGTCGCAAAACGTCGACGACCTTTCGCAACCCCCTTTATTTAGTGTAGCTTTAAAATGTCGGAAAAATTAGATAATAAGCATTAATAAATGGTTTATGGTTGGTTTGGGCAAGGTTGGTGTTAAAGAGTAATGCTAGTTTGGTTGGTGAGGCAGTGAAACGCTCCAAGAAAGATGAAGCCAAAATGCGAAGATAAACAAAAAGGCGGACCCTAAATTACTTGTTAACCTCATCCATAAAGACATCCCATGTGTACTTACTACTTTGGCACACCTTTGTGTGTCATCTTTGTGCATATGCAGTATTATATATTAGACCACTCCTTAATCCTTATAGATATTAGCCCCTTCAATGCCTACCTACGTTTAATAGACTTCTTATGCAAGTTTCTGTAAATGTTTCGAGAATGGAGAGTATCTTGTCAAACGTTTATACATGTTCTTAATCATCTAATAAGATAAAGAATATGGACTTCATTTTCTCTAATAGCCTAAATAAAGTATAATTAGTTAGTTTTAGAACAAAATTTAAACCCTTAAGAGCAAAAATGGAAAGATAAGATATGTAGATGATTTAAATTGAAATTATCAAAATCAGACTAAAATGAGACACTTGGGATTCCGGTGAGAAGAGAGTTTACTTAACCATGATAGGGCGTCACCGGATGATACAAAGATCTCAAAATAACATGTAGAGTAAGACTGGTCAAACCTAAGGGGTAACCCGCCTCGGCCCGCACCCTTATCCCAGGCCGGTTTCGGGTTCTTATTGCCCATCCCCCATGAAGCTTGATCCGACCCGTGCTCTATCATCCCGGGCCGGTCCCGATCCCCTTGTCCAAGTCTGGCCCTTTCTCGGGTTTGCTCAGCCCGACCGTTTGACCACTTGTAATGCATAGTACACGAAAATAAAAGACTTCACATAAGAGCAATGGAATGCGTTCTCATTTTCTTTCGATACCTTATTACTTAGGTTACACTATATTAATCATAAAATGGGTTTTAAACCCTCTTAAAAGCATGATTAATGCTTGAACGTTACTTAAAATAACTAAATAAGGCAATATGATGAGGCCCTAACTAAAATTTGAAAAATGTAAACATAAATGTGAGTAGTGAGACCAAAAAAAAAAGGTTCCTAAAGTGAAAGCAAAAACCAAGGAAATAAAGCAAAAGCAAAGAGTCCACTACAAGTTCAGAAAGACTGAAAGACAGACAAAGACTGAAGAAATGTGGTACAAACATACTCCTTCTTTTCCCTGGATTTCCTCTTCCATTGTCTCTAAACAATACTATAATAATACCACACTAGACTCTTAAATTATTATTACTATCTTTTACTATATCATCATGTTATCATATCAACTCATGACACAATTAAGCAGGGGCGCACCTAGAACTTAAATTTCCGCGTATTGTTTTATAGTTATGTTAAACCATTTTTTGAAAGTTTGGGGCAGCGAGGTTTTCCCCTGCAATTAAGGAATATAATACTAGGAGTTTGAGGAAAGAGAGATCAGTTGGTGCAAGTCATTGTTAAGAGAAGAAAATGGTTGCAGAAGATAAAGCCCAACTCTCTTCTCTTCATATTCCTCATTCTACCAAACTATGCAATACTTTGAACAATCGGTAATGCTCTTCGCCTTTGTTTTTTCAGTATGGACTATATATCTTCACTTTTTTACCATTTTTTTATTGGTTTCTCAATGGTGAAACCAGAGATGTACCCGTTCATCCATTTGTTTGTCTTTGATTAAAAAACACCTCGTAAAGAATTAAAAAAAAAAAAAAAAAACTTAAGAAATGATTGGGACGAAGGGACTAATTTTGAAAATTCTGTTCGATACTAGCCCTTCTCGCTTTGATGCCGTGGTAGTGCAATTATTCCATGAGAGTTTTTTTTGTAATTGTAGATGGAATTTGTAATTGTAGTAATATGTATGCTTCAGCTTTGACAGTGATAATTAGTAACTTTTTAACATGAAACCTTAAAATCAATACCCGTCTTTTGAAAATGTAGTTCTATGTTAATCACGTGTTTTTGGCTTAAAATGAAGTGTTAACGGTCAAGTGGTGTACCCATGTCAAAATGTGTTACGTCGAATACAGATATGAGATACTAGAGGTAATATGAGGAGTCGGGTTACATACTTGCAGTATGAACATACTGGACACATGTTTTTAACTTTCCATTGCCGGGTTAATGACACTGCAGCATCTTTCAAGACGTTGCTGGAGACGTGACAGTTGTCGTCAATGGCGAATCTTATCTACTGCACAAGGTAAAATCTCTGCTTCCAGTATTCAGTTTGTGGCGGAAAATGTCCTTTGATTAAGTTGTTGTACTGATAAGCTAGTACTGATAGCTGTATATTTGATTATTGAAGTTTCCACTTGTCTCTCGGTGTGGGAAATTCCGTAAAATGGTTGCAGAAGCCATGGATTCAACTCTATCCATGTTTGAGATCAATGATTTACCAGGGGGTCCACAGGCATTTGAGCTAGCAGCAAAATTCTGCTATGGCATGAACTTCGAGATCACTGCAGGAAATGTTGCTTTCCTGCGTTGTGCAGCTGAGTACTTGGAAATGACGGAAGACTACCAAGAAGAGAACCTAATCTCAAGAACCGAAGCTTATTTAGACCAAGTTATGGCTCATAGTATTGAGAAATCCATGGAAGTTCTCTTTACTTGTGAGTCCTTACCCAACATTGTAGACCAGGTGGAAATCCCAAGGAGATGTGTGGATGCGATTGCTAGGAACGCGTGCAGGGAGCAGCTAACCTCGAGTTTTGATCACTTGGGTTGTGATGAGGAATTAGGGGAACTGAAGGAAGCCTACATTGATTGGTGGGTGGAAGATTTGTCGGGGCTTAGGATCGATTTCTACCAGCAGGTCATCTCGGAAATGATGACACAAGGGATAAACTGTTGTAGTGTCATTGCTTCGTTGATGCATTATGCTCAGGTCTGGCTAAAGGGTATCGGAAAACTTCAGATTTGGAACCCGGCAAGGCTACGATCAAACTGTAATAACACAAAAGAGAATGATCAGAAGGTAATTGTGGAATCTCTGGTGAATCTTCTCCCACCTCAAGAAAAGTCGATGCCAGTTCCTCTAACTTTTCTTTTCGGGTTGTTGAGGATGGCGATCATGGTAGATGCTACCGTTGCCAGTAGGCTCGAGCTGGAAAGACGGGTTGGGTTTCGATTACAGATGGTTTCGCTTGATGACTTGCTCATCCCGTCCGCTCACAACGGGGATTCGTTGTTTGATGTGGACACAATTTGCAGGATACTGGAGAATTTTCTTCAAAGGATGGATAGTGAAGAAACTGAAGAATGTGGGTATGAATCTCAAGGGTTTAGTTCTCCAAGTCACGGTTCTCTGTTACAAGTCGGAAGGCTTATAGACGCGTATCTGGCAGAAATAGCCCCTGATCCTCACCTGTCTTTACAGAAGTTCACTACTGTAATTGAGACTTTGCCGGATTATGCCCGTGTTATTGATGATGGACTCTACAGAGCAATTGACATCTATCTAAAGGTACTAGAAAATGGTCTTATTTTTTATACTAGTTGTAAGACCTGCAAACGGGGGATCATGTCGGATTGTCAGGTCAATTTGGGTCTTTTCTGGCAAATTGTTATGTCACTTAGGATATATTATGCACTATGGATCATGCTGGTTCAGTTCCGAATTAATGGTTAGAGGCTGAGGCATTTGATTTTTAGTAGTTTTGTTTTAGCTTGCTGGCTTGCTGCTATCAAGGTTTTTGCAGTTTTTGTGTAGAAAATAGCCATTTTCGGGTCAATTGGTTTCAGATCAGGTTACTTGGGGTTTCATGCCATTTTTAATTGAGATGCTTTCTAAACAGTCATTGGGCTTTTGTGCAGGTTCATCCGATGCTAACAGAAGATGAGCGCAAGAAGCTAAGCAAGTACATAGACTGCCAAAAGCTATCACAAGAAGCATGCAACCACGCTGCGCAGAATGATAGGCTGCCAGTAGTAATGACAGTAAGAGTCCTGTATCACGAGCAGCTTCGATTGAGGAATGCTATGTCAGTAAGTTCGGGTGAGGGACCGTTTTCTCAGAAAATAAGCAGCGGGATTCCAAGCGCTGCAATGTCACCTCGGGATACATACGCCTCGTTAAGAAGAGAGAATCGAGAACTGAAGCTTGAGATCTCAAGGATGAGGATGAGGCTAAATGATCTGGAGAAGGAGCAAACTTGTATGAAACAGGAAATGCTGGATAATGTAGGGAATGGCAGGACATTCTTCACTTCTTTGTCTAAGGGAATTGGAAAGATTGCAATCTTTAGCGGCCCACTAGGGAATAAGCGACAGAGGCCGGTGAAGAAAGGGAAGGGAAATCAAACTGGCCGTAGTCGTAGGGATTCAATTTCTTAGCTCATCCCGTAGAAGAAGATGGTCAAATATCGAAAACAAATTAAAGATCTTGGGGCGCATATTAACTTTCTTAACTCGGCCACAGGTATTAGACATGGAGTGTGTTCCAGAATTTGAGCAGGTTAATTTATTACCTTCATGTGTGTTTTCGGTTATTATAGTCGGAGTAACCTAGGGTAAGAGATGAATTCATAGTCCATACTCCATAGCTTGCATGTTCCATTAACGATTTGTATCCAATTTATATCATGTACCAGGTTTGTCCGTGTGTCAATTGTATGATACTTCTATGAGAGTGCGAGATAATATGACGTATATCATGTCTAACTCGCAAATTATATTATGCGACCATCGTATAAACACATTGTTATTGACTCAATTAGTGATGCCAAACATACATCGTTGTACATGTGTACAGTTTGACGCAATGAATAAATTAAAATTGGTTTACTGCTAGCTCCTTGACCAATAAAAAAAAGCGAGACAAATTCCTTATAAACTTTATATAAGGTTTCATTCTAAAATCAATTGGCTTAAAGCCATAAGTATCAAATATCGTTGTACTAATAGACAATCTAACTCACTTCTATAAACGCATTGCTATGTGGAATGGACTCAATAACTCAATAAGTGATATCAAAACCGATATATTTGCTTAACGATGCCTCTGTGTCGTTTTTTCTGTTCTTTTATACTTAACAATAAAGTTGTTAAATTTAGAAGTTGAAACTTGAACATCAATTGGAACAATCTCGTACTAAATTAAGTTAACACAAATATAGGTACTATTAAAGTTGAGAATTTGGAAGAAACGAATGGCTAGAAGTTAGAAGTGGCCAAAGCACGCAACAGAATCCAATAGTCACTTGAAATTGACATGATACCCACATGCATCAAACATCATTTCATCCAATTTCTTCTTCCTCGCCAATCTTTATTATTATTATTATTATTATTATTATTATTATTATTATTTTTTTTTTTTTTTTTTTTTTTTTTTTTTTTTTTTTTTTAAGAACGGGATCTTTTATTAAAAGAAATAAAGGAGAAATTACATGAAATTTGTGGGCACCCGCGAAACTAGCTGGGCACCCACTCCCTTAGCAATAGCAAAGCTAAGGCGAGAAAAAATAAAAGCAGCTGTCCGCGAGCCGGCATCCTGGGACACAGAAAACTTCTGAATCCGCTTAAGCAAGGAAACATCATCTTCCCCTAATTCCCCCAAAGAAGAGAAGGAGAAAGGCAAGAAGCCATAACCAAGTCCCGCGCACAAGTCCCTGTATTTGGCGCATTTCCTCCGAGCAGCATCAACCACCACCCCTCCTGGCACAAAATCAGCCATGCCTGACTGGGTCAAAGGAGAGGACCCAACCAAATCCACACAAACATCGCGCCCCCTGTCCCAAGAATAGAGCAGCAAGTCAGCAGGCCGCAAAGGCCTACCCGCCCCATCGAGCAACCCTATATCCACCTCCCGACCCGAAGAGATCCCCGACCGGTAGCAAATATCCAAAAGAGTATCACGAACAACGTTATGCCGATATTTGACACCCACAACACTAACGCAAGAGACAGCGTGATCCCCGAAGATATCTCCATCAAAAACCCTGGAGCAAGCCGAACAAGGCACGGACACTGGAAACAGCGGAACACCCAAACGATAGCTGAGCACACACCGGTAAGTCCTACTGTTCATAGTCTGCCCCAACCCAGAAATAGGGATAACCCGCAACCAATCAGATGAGCAACCTCCAAGCTGGGACTTCCAAAGTACAACCTGACGAGGGGTCAAAGAGAAAACTGACTCTGCCGAAGCAGCAACCGTCGTGAAATTAACATCTGCCAATTTCTTCATAAGTTTGGTGGCAGCGATCTCACTAGGGTTGCGCAGAAAGTCAGAACCTGAAACCGCAACAAAAGCATCCATAGCTGACTGAAACGATGGTCCGGGATCATGGACACCCGAAACCCGAAGGAGCCTATTCTGCAGATCCACCGACTGCAACCGAGAAGCCAGGAAAGCATAGTGCAGAACATCACTGGCAGCGTACACACCAAGCCCACCAAAGGAGAAGGGTAGGGTGGCAAGCCGCCACTGCCAGTCACCAAAACCCGGTCCTGAAGCAGTGACAATACGCTCTAGATGAGAACGCAAAGCCGCGTCAAAAGTAGGCGCAGCGGAACCGAAAGCATCAGGGGAACAAGTACGCAAAGCGAAGTAAAGCTTCGAGATACCGGTACATGCCCGGAGCAAAAGAAGCTCACACTGTGGATCATCAATCAGGGAGACGGAATCCATGAGCCCAATAGTCCGAGCCACTCTCCCCATCACAACCTCACTGCGAAAATCTGGACACACACTCACCGGGCCACCAAGGACCTGGACACCACGCAGAGGGCGAGCAATATCAGAAGGACAAAAGTAAGATGCAAATAAAGGATCAATCTATTTGATCTTACACAAATTTTCATTGAGGACGGATATATCCGTCACAAGCTGAAACGGGTCAAGTAATACCCAAGTGGTTAGATAAGACAAAAGCAAAATGTTAATCCCTGGTCAATTTGCTTTTGTCCTACCTACCAACTTGGTACTCTCACCCGTCACCATTCACATCCAAATAACAACTTTACTTTTTATACAATATTCACAAATCAACTTTCAATCTCAATTTTCTCTCAATACATAAGAAAAAATATATATTCATGTGGGGTCTTGTTTAATTCGTCTTTACAAGAGCATTGAAAATACGTAACTAAAGTTATTAAGCACGTAAAACGTACGTTGGCAAACGTAAAAAAACAAAGTTATTATTTGGATAAAATAGGGAGTATTACTTACCGATCTTCAGTTTATTATGTATATCCGTTTCCAACCAGACTTACTGTTCATCTTACCCACCAAATAAACAAGTTTTAAGAAATTTTCTCCTAAAGAAGTGATGATGGATTGATGGTAGGGTTAGTTAGGTAGTCAACATCTAAGTGGGATATTACAAAATGCAAAAAAGATTATAGAGTGATCCGATGTCTTAATCATGTCTCATGATTAAGACCCTTTTTTCTTGGCGATAGTTATTAGGAAACTTCGTAAATTAGTGCAAAATCATTTTGGTTAGTTAGATACTTAATTATCTTGCTCCAACGTTTATATCAACGATTGTAATCCTAACAAACACTCTTAGAGCAATAGCAATAGAAGAACTTTATATAGAATTCTTCTTATGCCATGTCATTTTTCATTAGTTCCAATATTTAAAAAAACTTTTATCTATAATAGATGATCTTTAAATAAAGTTTTTAAATGGATCCCACAATTCACTATCCTACTTTTTCATTAAATGAGTATAGTTAATGCATTATTATTTTTTAATTGAAAATAGGAGTTATTTAAATTTAATTGGTTATTAACATTTTTCAAGAATATATTAAATATGCTTCAAATTTCAATACGTACAAACTGAGTTCTTATTTTAGAACTCGGTTCTTAGAATTAAGAACAAACTTTTACTTGCAGTAGAAGAACTTTTTTTTAAGAGTTCTTAGTGACAACCCCAAGACGAAAAACCACTATTACTATTGCTCTAATACGTTGTATTAAACATTAGAAATATACAGTAATGTATGACTTTTACAGAGTATCAATTTAATTTTAACTATTTACTCTTAAACCTAACAATTTAGCAGTTTAAAATTAACTATCCGATTTTAGTCTCACGTGCAAAAGTTTTAATTGAACGGAATTTATACAAACTGTCGGAATCCGGTTAAAAGGTCATCTTTCACAAAAAAAATTATTAAAGGTGGTGTTTGATAAACTTTTTTTAAAGGGTTGTCTGAAAAAAAAAAAATTTAAAGGTGGTGACAAAAAAAGTCTTCTATGAATTGTAAAATGATCTTCTCATAAACTTATTGAAATACGGTCTCTTAGAAAACTTACTCTGAATTTTGAAAGCATCTAAAAATATAGGGGTTTTTTCCGATAACCTTTACTAAACATGTAGAAAGAAAATAAGTTAAATTAATCGAATAAATTAAAATATTTAATTCACTTTATACAGATCGGAGGAAAATTTGTTTATAAATTGCGGAATAAATTTAGAGTCTGAAGAGTTATGAACGATAAACACCTAAGAGGGGGAGGGGGTGAATTAGGTGTGGCCTTTTAAAAAATTTAACGACTAAATCACTTGAGGTACTTAATGACGAGTAAGTTCACAAGATGAGCAGAGTATTCTATGCAACAGTATGACTAATTGTTACACAGAAACTTGGAATCGTTGAAGTAAGCGAGAGCTAATGAAGAGTATGAAAGTAAATAAACAAACAACCAAAGTTTCAAAAATTGGTTCAGTCTCTACTCCGAGACCTACGTCCAACCGTTATTTTATTGATTGTTTAGGAATTTACTTAAACAACTAAACTTTTACAATAAAAATAAATCGTCAACCTACTCCTGTTGCACTTGCTCAAAGCTACTCCGCTTCAAGATTTTGATTCAAACTTAAAACTGCCCCGCTTCAAGAGTTTATGAAGTTCTATCTCTTTGGTTTACACGATCAGAATTTCAAGGGTTCACTTAAGAACATGGAGATTTACATTTAAGATCTAAACACGAGAATCATGTAACAAACTCATTATGTCACAGTGCAGCTTGATACATGGAGATATTAAGGACCTTTGAAAACGTTGAAGACTTTTTAAAACTTAAAACGATTTTGCAAAAACTTAAAGAAATAATTTTGAAAGAATAAGAGTTTTTGCAGAATTCTCAATAAATGTTTGTAAAGCCTTAACATTTAATGAGTACAAATGTTCCTTTTATAGTGCAAAAGTCATGTAATAGGTTTACCCAAAACTTGGTTATTACACAACTTTTCCTTTTATCGATTTGATATTAGCTAAACCATTTGAGAAGCAAAAGTGTTGTTCGGTTTTTATTGGCTCCATAAAAAGTAAATCTGATTTGTTTCTAAATATCTCCTTACAAAATCCTTAAGTACTACTTGCATCAAAATGAGAACATTTCAAAACTTTTAATGTTATGCAAGCACGGTGCACCACGGCTCAAACGTATTTTACGTTTTATTTTGTGCGAGCCAAAAGAGAAGACAATTTTTCATAAATCAGATTTAACAAATATGTTTCTAGAAAACTAAGAAGACTGTTTTGCAAATTTCTCGAAATAATTTTTCTTGTCTTAAAAATCTCCATGCGATATCAGATGCAACAGTCTGATGGACTATTGCATGACTAAGCAGTCCCTTGACTTTAACAAGAATGTTATACTTACTCTTACATGTGTGACTAAGGTTACATGGAGGATTGTTCTTGGCTTGTTTTGTTCTTCTTGATCGTGTTTGAAATACCATGGATGTTATCTTGATTTGCTTTATTTGTTCTTCAATCCATTTGCTTTGCATTGAACACTAATCATGTCACTTAAGAACAAACAATTAATATATACAAAGACTTGTCATCATCAATTTAAATGTTCCAACAGAGTCTACTAAAAAAAGACCTAACTGATGTAAAGTTAGAGTTGTACATGAAATTGTAGTTTCCATAAATTTGAAAACCGACGACACAACAGTTGATCAATTTGTTAAATTAGATACTCCGTAGGTGACATTGAAAGTGTGTGAAAAGAACGAAAGCAGAGAGTATATTAAGCATTAGTTGACACTGATAGTCTCTGAAAGATTCAAGTAATCGAAATTTATGGCATGCATTGCATTTCATTGCATGGGTCGCAATACGAGAGGGAATGGATGTAATGGTGGTAGAATACCACATGCATGTATGTCCAACTCCAATATTTTATTTTATTTTATTAGGTAAAGTGGGGTTTTCTTCATGTGCTCTTCTTTGATCTTTATTGCGTCTACTATATACCCTAAATTTTCTATATCATCACACCATTGAAATGAATGGTTAACTTTAGAGATGATTGATCATCTTATTAGATAAGAAGCAAGGTAGGGAAATCCTTATTGTTTATAGTGACAAGATTTTATATTCTTAGATTACTATTTTTTTTTATGAAATTTAAATCAGATAATCTTATTGGTTCATATTGAGTACTTTTAGTATTAATATTCACTATTTTACTAGCTAGTTTTAGTTTCGTGTCAAAAAATGTATGTACGTGTTGATTTTTAGATTATGACATACGAAATATGTTAATTAGTATACGAGATATTTTGAAATAATAATTGAATAGAGTGATGTTAAATAAATCTAGGATTTTTCTATCATGTGTGCCCAATAATGGACGCGTATTAAGGAGCCAATTTCAAAAAATGAATTCTCTTTTCCTTAACTCAAGGATTCAATCAAAAGCGTTTAAATGCTTTTGCTTTTATAATAAGTAGAATAGTAGATATGTAAAATGTGGACATTATACATTTATGTTTCCATAATTCAATATCACTTGTCATATGGTGGCACTCGCTCCCTTAAATATACCATGTCATCGTACACTCTACCAAATTAGAAGATTAAAGACCGCACTTTTCACTAACAATATTAGAGAATCTACTTATTAGAATAATTGTAATACTTGATCCGCCTTGGCTACTCGGTTGAGTATGACTAACTCGACCGAGTAGGTTGCCCGATGTCTTGCGTATGAGTACTGTCGTGTGAGAACTCGGCTGAGTTGGGCGTACTCGGTCGAGTACATCGGTTACTCGACCAAGTAACCGGTCTGACGGATATTTTTAGCGGTTTTGATTAAATTAAAAGGAGAGTATTAATAACATTTCTAAATCGTCTTGATCAATTTTTAACCTAAATCTTAAACAACGTAACACTCTACTCTCCTCTTAATCTAATCACTTCCAAGGCTAAGGGTATTGATTATGTTGGGAATTGTGTCCTCAACAATAGTGCGATCACGTCAGTAAATATAAATTACTGATAAATCAATAAGAATACTCATGGGATGATTCTTTTCATATAGTCGACTGATCAACATTAATCGGTAATGATTGGCTTACTAGAGTTTGACATTACTGTCGTACGACGGTGGTGATCAGTCGATCCCTTTAGGTCACACCTATAGGACAACTCTATTAATAGAAAAATGATATGGTCGTATATCGATGCGAGTTATATCGATCCTAGTTTATATATCGAGTTTGGAGTATGTTTATAATACGATTATAAACTATAACATTTTAGTGAATGATTTGTCATTACTAAAATTAATATGTTTATGAAACATTATTTAAGAATGAATATATTTATATTAGAAATGTTTTAATATAAAATCTAATAATAATAATAGGATTATTATTTTATGATAATTAAGTTTAAATTAGTTGAACTTATAATATACATGAATGTCCATTTTGAAATTGATAAAATGAACATTAATGGTTGGGTTTGAACCGTGTGATACTTGATCACTACCATTACATTTTGTTTTATGTTAAGTTTTATATGATAAAATTTAATTAAAAATATTTTATATATGTAATATGACAAGTGGTGGTTTGGTGCCATGCATAGGGCACCAAAAACCAACCGTCCAAATGCAAAAGAAAGGGTGAGTGTGTCTTCCACAACACAACTCAATTCATTCTCATTTTGGTATGAGGTTTTTAGAAAGAGAAAGAAAAATCCTTTTCTCTCTACTTCTTGAAACCGAGTGCTAGCTCCAAAAATCTATATCAATTAGTTGATTTTATAAGATAATTATTATAAGATAATGACAATAATAACTAGGTTATTTGTGTGAGATTCTAGTAAAATCAAACATAAATATTATTAGAGTGTGTCTTGGTGTTAACTCATTGGAGGTCTTCTAATTTGGGGACTAGGAGGATCATACCTTGATATTAAGCTCAAGAACAATCAAAGAAGGAGTCTTTGATTCTGCCCTTTTAGCCGAAATAATAACAATGTAAGGATTGATTTCTTCTTCTTTAGTTTCGGCCATTATCATGTTATGAATGCAATAAGATCTTTAAGTTTATGAGATAAATATTAGTATGACTAGATTTTAATATGAGTTTAAGAAACCCAACAATTGGTATCAGAGCTAATGGTTGTTTGCATGCATAATCGGTGTTGTTTTTCCGAGTTATAGTAACTTAAATAAAACTATAAATTTTAAATTATAAGATAAATCACTCGAAATGTTTTGCACGTATATAAATCTGGTCTTAAAATGTTTTTAGTTCATATTGATGAATTGTGGAATTTAAAGTTGTTCATTAAATAATTTTTAGTAATTTTAGACGATTTAATTGTTGAAATCGGAAAATTAGACTAAAAATTGATGGAAACGTTTCTGGCCGTAATTTTAATATATGATGTCACATGCATATTTTACAAATAGTGTGTAAAATTTCATACAAAATGGAGTTGTATTGCATGCATTATGATTTATACGATAAATAGAGTAATATTGACATTCCGGTTAAAATTAACTAAGTTATCGAAATAAGTTCGAATATTTTAACCATGAAATTTGACATTATGATTATTAAAGTAATTTTTCAGAATGTTCAAGTTTTTGAAATTCAAATTTTGAATTATTTTAATTTAATTTGAATTTTTCATAATAGTTATGAGTTTATTAAGGCCAAAATGAACAAATTAATTAATTTTGAATTAATTATTGTCGAAATTAGTATAGACTAATTCTAATCCTAAAATGTGTTAGCAAAGTTAATTTTGACGTAAATACAATTTATGTTGTAAATTATGGCATTTTAAAGGTTAAATTGCGAATTCCATAAAACCGGATGAGTTATGACAAATAATATGTATTAGGGCGATTTGGCATTAAAATGAACATATTTATATTTGATGCATTATATTGTTTTGTATGAATGTCATAATTTTGTTATATAATTTTGAATTATGTAATTTCTTAGTATGGCCTTAGTTATTTAATCGATATTTCCCGTAATGTAAGGGCTATCGATTTGGTTGTAATTAAATGTGATCTCGTATCACTTTATTTTGTTATTTTTATTTTATAATGTATAAAATAGATAGAAATTTTTTAATTATTTGTAATTCTGGAGATTCCTTGAAGTTGGTGCCATTTCGGGAAGAAGTCTCGACCAAGACGGAGTTGCCCTTGGGATGCGTGCCACGAGTGAAGATCAAGGGAACAAGGAGTTGGTTTCCGAATTTGTAATTTACATTGTTTTCTATTTTAGGAAAGGCCATACTAGGAATTTTATTATGTTTTGCATTTTTTTTGTATGTTGCATGCATTGCCAAATCGCCATCAACTTAACATGCATATCGAGTTTCGAGTCCCACTCCGTGTCAATCATTTATCCATAATTCACCGACTTAGTTCACTTAAAGGGGATAGATAATAAATTGACAAGATCTCTTACGATATTTTAAAATTGAGACATAGCCTTACCAAAAAGTAAAGAACCCGCGAAGGATCTTCTTCATAAGGGAGTAGGCTCGGCTAAACCGAGGTGCAAACCTTATTACGTTGGTGAAGTGGGGTAATATGATTACGTTCTAGAAATTTGGTCGATCTCAACGCAAGTATTCGAGCCACCGTAGTGGTAATAAGTTCGGGCTAAGATAAGAATTAATGTAATTTTATCGACCGGGAGTTCTAAAGGTAGAATTGATTAAGGAGTTAATCTACCGAGTCATATTAATGAGGGATGTATCGGCTAAACCGTGCCCAAGTTAGTATCACTAGTAGAAAATCATTCATTTGCGGCTCCTCATTTGAGGCGTTTTTGGCAAACCGCCGCAAATAGAAAACTAATTTTTCTTTTTTTTTTAAGAGCAAACATTTATTTGAGGCGTTTTTTTAAAAAACCGCCTCAAATAACACATATGCGGCGTTTTTCTTAATAACGCCTCAAATAGAAAGTAGTTAATTTAATAGAAAATGACTTATCTCCTCCTATCTCTTTTCTGTCGAAGTTTCAGATCTATGTCAAAATCCAAACCCTCTTCTTCAACGCCATAGATTTCAGTCCGTGTTATCTTCCCGTCGAATTCCTCTACATTCAAATCCACATTCGTCAACCTTATCCAACACTGGCCGCTCAATTCGTCAGAAAGCTTCCGCCTTGTAAGTGTCTCTTCTTTAAATTATTTTCGATTAGGGTTACTTATCAAATCGTTATAAATTTTTTCTTCAGATTATTGTTGATTAGGGTTACTTATCATATCGTTATAAAGTTTTTCTTCAGATTATTGTTGATTAGGGTTAATTATCTTATCGTTAATTTGTGAAATTTAGTTTGAAATTTCTAATGGCTGTGAGATTCTTATCAATTTGCGAAATTTCTAAGGCCTGTGAAATTTCTGTCAATTTGTGAAATTTAAACACTGATGTTTTTCTGTCAATTTGCCAGTTTGTGAAATATAGTTTACATACTGATAGTGTTGCAGAGCCTCTTGTTCACGAGTGTATTCTGAGGATAGAGGATTGTGTATAAGTCTGAGTCGAACACATCAATCGGTCAAGAAATTCTTCAGTCTCATGGACTGCTCTTTATTTAATGTTTACTATTTTTGGGTTTCAATTGGGGCTCTTACTGGGATTTTTGTAATTTCTACAATTGGGTATGTTAGCATTAAATTTCTTGAAGGGTAAGAAGACTCATGTAGAGAGGAAGGTAAGATAAGACCAGACTTGTTGTGTTGACTATTTTTGGATTTCGGGTAATTCAGTGAGATCAGTCTTCAGCTGTCAAGTAGTAGAATAGATGTGTGAAATACGGGCGAGTCGTTATTTGTATTGACTATAATCCAGTGAAATGATGAATAGAGAAACAAGTAATGACAATGAATAGAGAAAAATGTCAAACAGTTCATCCGTTAGGTTAAGTTGTCTTTTTAACGCCTTCGATATTGTTCTGAAATCGAGCTAAAACTTAGGTGAATCGATGGGCATGTTGCCTTACCTGTATTTGTGAGTTGCTATTCCACCATAAGGTATATAGGCTTTCAAAAACTTGTTAGTGGTTGAGTAGATCTTATTTCTTCAATGATTAGTGTTTCTTTCAACCTTTATTTGAATACAAGTGCTGTGTTCAATTTATCTGGGATTACATGTCAATGTTGCATGATAATTTGTGTTGGCTGATGGATCTGTTGTAGAATATTTCATAATGTTATTTGCCTTCACTAATATAATGTGTCTCATGTGAAGTTAGAGAGACAACTTGACAACATCAATCAAATTGTCGTTCTTATGCATAATGATTGTCTATATCTATGCTAAGAATTTGGGATGAGGTAGCACCGTAGTATGTTATTCTCTTTTGGCTTCATCCTTTTACAATTTATTACTGGTTCTAGGTTGTAGATAGTGCTGATGGGTTTCAAAACACTCCTGAAATGCCGTAATACGAGTCTGCGAAGTTTAGCTAAGAGCATGTAAGTAAGCAATTAATGTTCTGATTAACATTCACTATGTCTCCTTTTTGGTACTATCTATATGCAATGTATAACAATGTATAACAGTGCGAATTGCATAACGTCCTGTTTGCTTAAGTTTGATGAAAATTCATTTCCTCCATTTTTCATATGATGTTGATTATAATTACTAGAAATATAAGGGGTAGTTTTGAATCATCTGGTATGTTTTGTTTTTTCTTTCACTATACCTCCTTTAGGTTACATTGAATATCAAAATTATATTGTTGAAGCAAAGTGGCATCGGAGGACAAAAACTCTTCTTACTCCACGAATTACAAGCCGGTCAAGTTACTTTTCAGCACTTTTTCGATTGTTTTATAACTATATTTGTTTTTTTTGTTTCTCTTTTCTACAGGTTGAACAGATTCCTCTTCCACTGTTTTTTTCCTGTAATGCTAACTGCCATGGCATTGGATTCTGGAAGTTATGAAGTAAGCTTGAGTTCGTCTCCTATTATCTGCCGCTAGTGGTTTAAATATGTGAGAAGTGCAGTTCTTGATTGTGTCTGAACTGCAGGTCATTGAAAGCGATTTCTAGCAAACGATTGAAGCCTGATTATTCTGGTCATACACGAATTCCTGCTGCTGTGCTAGCTGCTGCACAACTTGCGTTCATCACTGTGTTGTGAGATATTGATCAAGCATAGTAGGCATGTAGCAGATTGGTTGGTATGTAGCTGTACAGTGGGGCAACGGGGCATGAGCTGCCTTATGATGGCTTTTATTGTAGAAAACACAAGCTACTCTTAATTAAGGAATAAGAGGTCGTAGTGGATGATGATCAGGGTTATAACGGATTTGCGTTGATGCAATAGATGCTCGTGTTGAATGGACGACTACTTGGTCTTCACATAGGGCAATCTTAGTTTGCTTACGAATACCTTGTATTAGATGTAGTCTCATAATGTACTTTTATTTTTGATATAATATACTTATCTTTTATCAAAAAAAATATATATAATAATTACAAAAATCATGTAAGATTCTCTTGCGAAAAAATACATTTAAGGGTTATTATATTTAAATAATTTGTTTGAGTAATTTCATTTGTAAAAAAAAAAAAAAAAAAAAACAAATTTGTTTTTTTCAACAGCCTATTTGCGGCGTTTTTAGAAAAACGCCTCAAATAGTGGTTTTATTTGCGGCGTTTTTAGAAAAACGCCTCAAATAGTGGTTTTATTTGCGGCGTTTTTTTTCCGCCGCAAATAGCTTTTTCTATTTGCGGCCCCCTTATTTGCTGCTACTGCTAAAACGCCGCAAATGGGCCTTAATATGACGCCGCAAAAAGGTATTATTCTACTAGTGTATGTATTTGGGTCTCGGGATCATTTACTTAATTGGGTAAGAGATCATTAAGTAAGTGTTTTGCTTGTTTACACAAGTGAATAAATTAAAAATGATAAACGTTAATATTTTCTTTTATCTTCCGTTTTGTAGTTATTGAGACCGCAATGGATTCTTCGAACCCTATCACACCTATTACTATTGACTCTTGTCACAATGTATTTGACGACATTTGCACTCGCAATAACCTTGATACTACTAGAGAAATTCATTTCGGAACGGGTCCGGATGGCAATGTGAACTTTGTTACTTCTCTCCCACACCCTAAAGGACCTTTACTTGATACGGCTTATATAGATGAGCTAAATCAAGAGTTGGATGCATTGTATTTGAAGGAAAAAGCTTATGATAAAGCTAGTGGGAGCTCTAGCAAGAAAAGTCTTGCAAAGAAGAAAAGGAAGGGAAATAAATCGCAAAAGGGTCGATGTCACTATTGTTGTGATATAGGCCATTGGAGGAGGAATTGTCCGATTTATTTACGGCATATTCAAGAGGGTCTTGTAATCCCGTTAGGTAATTCTTTATCCGAAATTTATGTTATTGACATTAATTATACTTCTAATTCAACTTGGGTATTGGATACCGGTTGTGGTTCACACCTTTGTAATCGTGTACAGGGTATAAGAGGAGCCGAGAAGATTGACAAGGGAGAGATGGATCTTCGACTTGGAAATGGAGCTCGGGTAGCGGCCACTTCAAAGGGGACATGCACTCTAGCCTTGCCAAGCGGATTTGAGCTACATTTAAATAATTGTTATTATGTACCGACGCTTTCTAAAAACATTATTTCCGTTGCAATGTTAGACATTGAAGGTTATAGTTTTTCCATTAAGAACAATTGTTGTATTATTTCTAAGAATGACATGGTTGTTGGCCATGTTACTTCTATTAATGGAATTTATGTTTTAGAAATTTCGAACTCATCCCGTGATGTTTATAACATAGAAGCTAAAAGAGCAAAAACAAGTGAACCAAATGAATCTTTTTATTGGCATTGTCGACTTGGTCATATTAACGAAAATCGCATTAAAAGATTAGTAAAGACTAACATTATCAAGCCATTTAATTATGAATCATATGGTGTATGCGAGGCTTGTCTCCTAGGTAAAATGACTCGAAATCCCTTTAGTGGTAAAGGAACAAGAGCAAGTGATTTACTAGGACTCATTCATACCGATGTATATGGTTCATTAACGATCACCGCTAGGGGAAACTATGACTACTTCATTACCTTCACGGATGATTTGAGTAGATATGGGTATATCTATTTAATGAAGTTTAAAAGTGAAGCTTTTATGAAATTCAAGGAATTTCAAAATGAGGTAGAAAACCAACTTGACAAGAAAATCAAAGCACTTCGATCGGATCGAGGTGGCGAATATCTTAGTGGTGAATTTGATTCACACTTGAAAGATAGTGGTATATTATTACAACTCTCACCTCCTGGAACACCACAACTCAATGGTGTGGCTGAAAGGAGAAATCGAACCTTATTAGATATGGTTCGATCTATGATGAGTCAAACAGATTTACCAGATTCATTTTGGGGACTTGCAATTCTCACCGCCATCAAATCGTTGAACGTTAGTCCAACAAAAGTGACCGAAAAGACTCCATATGAGATGTGGAGAGGAAAGGTTCATTCATTATCCTATATGAAGATATGGGGTTGTGAGGCTTATGTAAAGGTAAAGACCGATGACAAATTAGCTCCGAGATCCGAAAAATGCACTTTTTATTGGTTATCCAACCACCTCACGTGGATATTACTTCTATAAACCTCGAGATAACAAAGTGTTTGTGTTTATGGAGGCTGTCTTTCTAGAAAAGGAATTTGTTTCTAGAAGACAGAGTGGGAGAAATTTTGAACTTCGTGAAATCAATGAAGTCCAAGACACACAAACTGAAGTAGAAACGAACGAAAATGTTCCTTCTTCGTCTACTTCGGTGCCTATTCAACCTAGGAGGTCGAGTAGAGTTCCACATCAACCTGATAGGTATGTTGGGCTAATTGAGGGAGATGGTAGTCTCGATGTTTTACTTTTAGAAAGTGACGAGCCTACCACTTATAAAGCTGCAATCTCTAGTCCCGACTCCGCAAAATGGCAAGAAGCCATGAAATCCGAGATGGATTCTATGATTCAAAATCAAGTATGGGACTTGGTTGACTTGATTGAAGGTATGAGACCTCTTCAGTGCAAGTGGATCTTCAAAGTGAAGAATGGCATAGAAGGACATGATGATGTCTACAAAGCTAGGCTAGTGGCTAAAGGGTTTACCCAAGTTCAAGGTCTTCATTATGATGAAACCTTTGCTCCAGTTGCTATGCTTAGATCCATTAGGATTATGTTAGCGATCGCCGCATTTCATGATTATGAAGTATGGCAAATGGATGTCAAAACCGCCTTCTTAAATGGACATTTAAAGGAGGATGTGTATATGATACAACCTGAAGGTTTTGAGGATCCTAAAAATCCTAATAGGGTATGTAAATTTAAGAGATCCATTTATGGTCTTAAGCAAGCATCCAGGAGTTGGAATCATCGTTTCAATGAAGTTATAAAAGAAAATGGTTTCGGTCGAAGTGTCGAGGAACCATGTTTATATACTAAATTCAGTGGGAGCAAGGTTGTGTTCCTAATACTGTATGTGGATGACATACTACTTATTGGAAATGATGTTCCAATGCTATCCTCTGTGAAAGGGTGGTTAGGAAGTCATTTTCAAATGAAGGATTTAGGCAATGCACAACGCATACTAGGTATCCGGATCTATAGAGATAGACCCAAAAGGATATTGACACTAAGTCAAGAATCTTATATTGATAAGGTCCTTCGACGTTTCAACATGAAGAATTCCAAAAAAGGATTTCTTCCTATGGGTAGTGGGATTGTTTTGAGTAAATCTCAATCTCCCACGGAACCCGAAGATGTTGAACACATGAAAAAGATTCCTTATGCTTCCGCAGTTGGATCTATCATGTACGACATGGTATGCGCTCGTCCAGATGTCTCACATGCTTTAAGCATGACTAGTAGATATCAAGCTAATCGAGGTGAAGGTCACTGGATTGTTGTAAAGAATATCCTTAAGTACTTGAGAAGGACTAAGGATTCATTTTTGGTGTTTGGTGGGGAAGATGAGCTAAGTGTAAAGGGTTACACAGATGCTAGCTTCCAAACGGATAAAGACGACATGAAATCCCAGGCTGGATACGTCTTTATCCTCAATGGTGGTGCCGTTAGTTGGAAGAGCTTTAAAGAGCCAGTTGTTGCGGATTTTACAACGGAAGCAGAGTACATAGCAACATGTGAAGCTGCAAAAGAGGCAGTATGGATTAGGCAGTTTCTTGAGGGACTAAGAGTAGTTCCCAAGGCCGAAGATCTTATCACCCTTTATTGTGATAATAATGGTGCTGTTTTTCAAGCTAAGGAGCCGAAGTCTAGCAATAGATCGAAGCATGTACTTAGAAAATATCATGTGATTAGAGATTTTCTAGATAGAAAGGAAATTGTGATTTGCAAGGTTGGGACAGAAGAAAATGTTGCTGATCCCTTAACCAAAGCATTATCACAAGCCAAGCATGATTCTCATATTTTGTCTATGGGTTTAAGGCGTATGCCTAACATGTATTAGATTATGTGATGTGAAATAAAAGTTTTATTGTTCATATATGATAATCGCGTTTATTATTTAAAAGTTTTATGTTTTACATTAAAACTTAATATTTATATATACTTTGTCAAATCCAGATGGGTTGTAGAGACATTTTGAACCCCATTAAGTGAATCATATAGACTTAGTATAGCCCCTAGTCGCTTGTATGAGGAGACGTCTCGAAGCGATTAGAGTGTGAGGCGATTGATGGCAAGTTCAAATGTCATAGAGTCATAAGGGATGACTAGTCGATCACATAGGCAGACTGCAAGAGGCACTTTGTCGGGCATTTTGTGACCGCTTATAGAGTTCTGGAAATTTTATATTAGTCTGGTCGTGGCGAGAGCTACTATATGTATTCTTGCTAGTCAATTCTTTAACTTGAGACTGTTCGCCCAAGGTGGCATAGTTTTCAGAGTGACTTTGATTTTAGCTCTACGATCAACCGTTAAAGGGGGTCAAATGGGCTTCTTTTGGGTCATGATGGACTATGCTAGTCGAAGGGAACAGTAGGATAGGAATTGTCCAACCCCTTGTCAGGGTTGTCTTAAATCTCAAGGCCACTCGAGGAGAAACTAACTGCAAATGCGTGGCCACGCTCGGAAGGTATCTATGGTAGATAAATCCGGTCAAATCAGTTAATCTCCAGATCGAGAAAAACCACTCAAGATATGATCAAATGCAAGTACGACCTGCAAGACACCTTGCATTGAGTGGGAGATGATGTAATAGGACAAGGGAATTGGTGACGCACACTTGTCGAGGACAAGTGGGAGATTGTTGGGAATTGTGTCCTCAACAATAGTGCGATCACGTCAGTAAATATAAATTACTGATAAATCTACAATAAGAATACTCATGGGATGATTCTTTTCATATAGTCGACTGATCAACATTAATCGGTAATGATTGGCTTACTAGAGTTTGACATTACTGTCGTATGACGGTGGTGATCAGTCGATCCCTTTAGGTCACACCTATAGGACAACTCTATTAATAGAAAAATGATATGGTCGTATATCGATGCGAGTTATATCGATCCTAGTTTATATATCGAGTTTGGAGTATGTTTATAATACGATTATAAACTATAACATTTTAGTGAATGATTTGTCATTACTAAAATTAATATGTTTATGAAACATTATTTAAGAATGAATATATTTATATTAGAAATGTTTTAATATAAAATCTAATAATAATAATAGGATTATTATTTTATGATAATTAAGTTTAAATTAGTTGAACTTATAATATACATGAATGTCCATTTTGAAATTGATAAAATGAACATTAATGGTTGGGTTTGGACCGTGTGATACTTGATCACACTACCATTACATTTTGTTTTATGTTAAGTTTTATATGATAAAATTTAATTAAAAATATTTTATATATGTAATATGACAAGTGGTGGTGTGGTGCCATGCATAGGGCACCATAAACCAACCGTCCAAATGCAAAAGAAAGGGTGAGTGTGTCTTCCACAACACAACTCAATTCATTCTCATTTTGGTATGAGGTTTTTAGAAAGAGAAAGAAAAATCCTTTTCTCTCTACTTCTTGAAACCGAGTGCTAGCTCCAAAAATCTATATCAATTAGTTGATTTTATAGGATAATTATTATAAGATAATAACAATAATAACTAGGTTATTTGTGTGAGATTCTAGTAAAATCAAACATAAATACTATTAGAGTGTATGTCTTTATGTTAACTCATTGGAGGTCTTCTAATTTGGGGACTAGGAGGATCATACCTTGATATTAAGCTCAAGAACAATCAAAGAAGGAGTCTTTGATTGTGCCCTTTTAGCCGAAATAATAACAATGTAAGGTCAAGTATCTTCCACTTATATAGATAAGACTAGTTTAGAACCCGTGCAAAGTTGCACGGACATGTATAGTTCTATGTAAATAAAATGTCTAAATTTTATAGTTTTAAAAAATTACAAAATAATTAATAGTCTTGTTAATATGTTGAAGTAGTCATGCAACTTGTGCATTCTCTATTCGATTAGGATAATTTGTCATAATCACCAGTCATTTATATCTTTATTCATAAACACGCGTTTTAACCCGGCCGAGGATCGTAGTTCATCCTTGATTTCTTATTACTTTTGTCAAATGCACAGTATATTTGAGAACCAATCTTCACTGCAAACTCTTATTCAACAACTCCATTTAAGTATCATCTACCTCATTCTGTTAACATAGTATTTAAACGTTTAACGTGAAGACCAATTTAACCATAGATTATGGGCTATATCTAACAATAACTCTTAATAAGGTGAACCATATTATCACACAAAATTAAAAAAAAAAATTCTAAGTAACTTTTGAAATATTATTTATAGGTCGAAATCTTTTATAGGAAACCAGTTCTCCACTTCCTTATTAGAAAATAAATAGTCGAGTGACAGACCTAGTTATATACTTTATGACCAAGTCCCTCAAGACATTTTTCTCTTTTGAAAACGCATTTGTTGAATTATCAAACGGTAAATAACTTTTAATTTTTTTGCTCACGGGTAGAAAGTATAAACATTACAATTGTACAAATATGCATAAATAAATATTTTGTCCACGGGGTATAAAGTCTAACAATGTTTAAAATTTAATACCCAACTATGAAAGATAAAAGGAGATATCAATTACAAAATTTATTATCTTTGAGTGGTAAAAACTTTATTCTTGGATGCATAGAGCCTCAAAACAAATAGTTATATCACACATTTACAATGGCTTAAGGCCACAAAGATATCATAGGTAGACCAATGTCAAACATATAGTTACTCCGTATAAGGTTTGAGGCACGCAACTAATGGTTGTTAGCATTATCAAGATCACTAATTTTTGTTTAAAACCGGGTTAATTTAAGACGGCTCTCACACCCGAATAGAACAGAAATAAAATTTCAAAGAGGTTATGAGAGGTGTTAAGTTGAGACAATTTTAAGTAAAGCCAATTCTATTAAGATCTGGAATTTGTCAATAAAATCGAAAATCACATGGTTAATCTGCTATATTATACCTTGATAACACATGTATAATCCATTAATCCCAATGAGACATTAGCCTACACTATTCATGTATAGTCCTGCTTCTAATGTTCATTGAAGATTTTAAAATTATTTAACCATTTCATGTCGAGCGGTTTAAAACTATAGGATCATAATTCATAAACCTTATCTTATACGAATTAATAAAAATGGACAAAGATATAAATATAAACCATAACAAATCTTCTAAAAGAAAAAATATGGAGGCAATTTGTTGAGTATAACTATATGTAAGAAGATACACATTAAAATAATAAGAAAATAACCAAATTAAGAAGCCCAACAATTAAAATTATAGAAAAATAATCCATTGTTGTTGCCTTCAAGAAATAATTAAAATTACCGGAAAAAATAAACAAACACAATACAAAAGTATGTGTTCTTCACTCTACTAACAATTGATGAAAAATTTCGTTGACACCCATATTATTTGCCAATTCAAAAAACTTGCTATAGTAGCGACTTTAGATCAAACATCAAAATATAAAATTATTCGAAAATGGGAAAAAAAATGAGTACTTTTAGTAAATTATGGAAAATTAGAATTAATACACGGCTAAAATAATTTTCACTTTCGCGAAAATAAGGGTTGGATTATACTCCGTAAATCTGAATGAATCCTTTTAACATGACGATGCAAATAGTATAATATATGAAGATATACGGGAATTGGAAATTTTAGGTGGACATATATTACACAGCTATAATAATCTTGAAGAAATATATGAATCTTTTCTTTTTTTGGGTACGTAAAGATATGAAATCTTTTCTGGGAAATATAATTTAGGAATAAGGCGATGGTAGTGAAAATTAGTAAGAATCATCATTAAGTTATTGAGTTAGGCGGGAAAATAATTCACCATTGCTTGACACGTGTACAGTAAGATATTTAGTGGTTTCTCTTTTATACTTATATATAGATAAGTCTAGAAAATTACAAAATGTTTATTTTCACCTACTCAAATAGTTAATATTTGACGCGTCACAAACTTGCGACGAATATATCTGTTACAAATGAAAATTTGGGTTTATATATACATTATGAAACAACAATCATAAAAATACGTGTAACTTTTTACTTTCTCCTACTTCGTGCAACATTTCATTAAAATATACTCTCTCCATTTAACTCTAAATTACACAATTTGCTTTTTTACGTTTATCAACGCAAGTTTTATCTGGTAAATATCTTTAGCATGCATTTGCAAAAATTATAAAAGTTAGATATTTTTAATGCACTTGTAAAGACGAATCAAACAAGATTGCACGTGAATATATTTCTCTTAAATAAGAAAAAAGAAATGAGATTGAATGTTCAATTGTGAATAGTATACAAAATAAAAATTTGTAGTGTAAAGTTGAATGAAAAAGTAACTATATATTATATATATATATATATATATATATATATATATATATATATATATATATATATATATATATATATATATATATATATATATATATATATATATATATATATATTCATACAATCTCTACCATTTTCCATTCTTCATTATTCACTTGCTCTCGTTGCTTCCCTGATGCTAATGTGAATCATCACAACAAGGAGAAAGACATTAATGTCCAAGTCGTTTTTCGCTGCAAGTTTTTCAACAAAATCTCATCACTAGAATTCAACTAATTAGTTTCAATTTGGGAAAAATTAAAATGAACCCTACCCTAATTACTTTTAATTTGGGGGAAATTGAAGATATGAATAACACTAATTAGTTTTAAGAGAAAATGGAAACAATAGAATTAGAATTCAGCTAAAGTGATTAGGCTAGAATTTCAGTATTTGAATAAAATGGTGAATTAGATTAGGTGATATTGTTGAGCATATGAAGAATTAAGGAGAAGATAGTTGTGAAATCTGATTTTAGGGATGAACATAAGGAGTCCTAGGTTGACGGTAAGAGTATTTTAGTCATAAAAAATGAACTTAAGTCACCAAAATTCAATTTGGCATAAATTTTCAACCGGAGTTAATGTTTTGGTTGTAATTTACGATCAAAAGTAATATTATAACTATAATTTTCAAAAAAAAAAATTATAAAGCTGTAATTTTCAAAAAGTGGTTTTTAAAAGTTGTAATCAACAATTTTAAAAAGTAATATAAAAAGTAACCAACATTCTTATCACTTCACCAATAACATACAATTATTTTAAGAATTTGAGACAATGTTATAGTAAAAACTCCATTATCCATGATTAGTTAAAGCTAATTATTTTTCTAACTCAACAACTAAAGACTTATTTTTCAATAAGATGGTTTATATGAACTGCGAACCTTAATTAAATCCTGATCAATACTAGTTGGAGCTAGGATTTCTAGTAGAGGGAGGAACGGGAAATTTCAGCGAGGACGAACAAGTGACGACATAAGATAAATTAGAAAAGAGTTCAAAATTTTAATTTAAACCCCCCAATTTTTTTATTTTTCAACAAAACGAGTATTCATGTTGACCCTCTTGCTTCACCAAGGCTAACCAACACAAACTACTATGTACTCCCTCCTATTTCTGATAACTGTCCCATTGTGGGCTGAGCACGGAAATCAAGAAATTCATTTGTTTAATGTAAAGTAATGTGTTGGGTAACGAGATTGGAGAGAGAGAAGGTATTATTGATTATTATTATTATGGTAAAGTGGTTAAAATGAGTAGTTGTGGGTTAAGGTGGGGTATTGTTGTGATTAAAGTCAATAAAATAAGTGTAAATATTTACCAAAATAGACAATGGGACATTATCGTGACTAGACGAAAACGGAAATTGGGACAATTATGTAAAATAAGAGGGAGTATTTCATTTAATCAAAATAAAATCTCTCACTTAGACCATGCTCAAGCAGTGGTCGCGCTAACTAGGTCATGACCTGGTTTTACTGTTAATCACACCTTAATTATCTTGATATACTTTCACCCTCCAAAGCAAAAGACGCCGACCTAGGTCATCAACCCAATCATTTTCTACTTTACAATATTTCAATCATTCCCCACATTCTCTACCCCACTTTTTTCTCTCTCATTTTTACAATTATTTTTCAAATATTTTATACATTTAATTTCTATTCTATTATGCTAAATATCTTAATAAAATAAAAACTACCCAAATAGGAAAAAATATTAAATAACTCTTTTATAATTTGAAAAAGTAAAATACGATTTTATTGAAAAAAAAGAAAAATTATTAAAAACATGATTGGACAAATTAATGTGCTTTCATAAAAATAAAAATAAAAACATTAAATAGAAATTAAAGTATTGGAAATTATGTAAATTTTTAATTGAATTTAATTATACAACCAATAAGAAACTGACATTTACTAGGTCAATTGAACACAATCAAGGTCACAAATTAACCATCAAAGATCACAAATTTATCACACTAATTATATCGTTTACCGTGATCAAGCAAAATTACGACCTACCTATTATCCTTGTTTAGGAATTCTTAACTACTAAAATCATCAATAAATACAATTTTAATTTTTAAAGTTAACTCCGTTATAAGTGTGTAACATTACAGTAAGTCCTGCTTGCGACGGGTCACCATTTGTGACGGATATTTTGTGAGATAAAATGGATAGAAAATGAGTTAGTGGAGAAGGGGGACCACATGAATAGTGTTGGAGAAAGAGAAAAAGTGGGTATTTTGTGAGAGAAAACGGTATCCGTCACAAGCTTGCGACGGATAGTGCCGTTGCAAATAAGAATTTGTGGTAACATTAAAACGGTGATGAAAACCGTATTGGCTCCCCTACAAAGAAACAAACATAGAATACTGACACTCAATTGTCGATAAAAAATAGAGCACAAAATCCAGATCCACTACCTCGGCTCTACCAGCGTAGCTCTTGACAACACAAAAACACTCATATCACATGACGTAAAGTATGAAAAACGCCTTGGAAACTCAACTCTTTTTATCCTCATAACTTTGCATCTACTACTACTCTACTCCTACCAATTACCATACTCTACTACACCAGTACACCACCCCTCCAGGCTCCACCGTCTCTCAAATTAATCAATCCTTTCCAATTTATTTAAGCTTATCATGAGTCGCTCTCATAACGATCTTACTACAATGCGCAACTCCCTCGTTTCCCACTCCTATCACTCCCAACACCGCCGTGGCCTCAGCGCCACCGCCGCCACCACCACCACTAAAGACTCCGACGACGCTCTCGATCTATTCTCCCGCACTCGCCGCACCGCCTCTCTCATTCCTTCCGACGATTCTCAAGGTTATTTTCGCGCACATTCTATCCATTTTTTTAATTTTCATGATTCATCATCCTAATTTTTTTATTATTTTATTGAAAATTGGATCGATTTTTGTTTATTGAAATTTCGCTATCAGTATCTTTGAAAGTGGAGAATTAATTGAATCAACAGACAACAGTGACATTTGTTATATTTAGTGGTCCTTATTATTTTATGTGCTTTGTATTAGTGATTGATTTTTGATTTTTGTTGTTATTATGTGATTAATTGTATGATTAATTGTGTAATTATGAATTTGTGATAGTGTCGATTAAATTGGGGAAGTTATCAGTTGGATCTGTCAAATTACCTGCTAGAAATGGATTGGACGATCTTTTGGCGTTTGCAGATGGCGGGAAGCATGATTACGACTGGTAAATTTGCGATTAATCTCGTTTGAGTCCGTCTTAAAACGTACTTTTTCCCTATTCTATATTGGATCCGTGTTAAGCCATCTTAAGCTTAACGCGTTATCTTTCTCCATAATATGTTGTTGATTTATTGCTAGCTATAGTGAGTAGTGACTACATCATAAGTTTAAGACAATCTTAAGCGACACTAGACTGCATTTATCCTAATTTTAGTATGTTTTCATTTCTTAGATGTGATTGTGATTACGATTGTTCGTTATTTTATTACAATGCTTAAGTAAATTTATTGTCATTAATACGAGTAACTTTGATTGGAGATCATTGATTCATGGAGTTTATAGAATTAGAAAGTTTATAACACATCCTTGGGATTATCGGGATTCAGCTTCCACATCTGTTGAAAAATGTCTTGAAATCGCGCTAAGTACTTTAATTAATTAGCACTAGATTGTAGCACTTTAAGTAATTGTGTTTTAATGATTGTCGATGTTTTTGGATTATGAATTGGTATTGGGTAAGTGTGTTGTATTATATGAAGTACACCATTACCATTATTGTTTATCATTATAGGGTTTATAGGTTGTGGCTGTTGTAAGCTGTACAACAATCTTATTTGACCATTTATGCTGTATTTTAGTAGTAGGCAGTAAATGCAGCGGTAATGTAATTATAAGCATCCTTCATTGACTGTATTTGATAATCGTAGGCTTTTGACGCCTCCGGAGACCCCTATCTCTTCTGAAAGGAGCGAATTTCAATCAAATATAGCAGCTCCAAGAAACAGTAATGCCAGTAGATCAACGTCGCTTACTAAACCCTCCAGAGTATGTGGGATCTTGAATTTACCTTTTATGCCACGCTTTCATTTGGCTTTTCTGATTAGCGACTTAGCGTTCCAGCTTTCTTTATTCAAGTTGATAGGATTGATAGCAATTCGTGATTAGCAATTCATGAAGCCTAACGATATTAACCTATTGCTGTAGTGGGAGAGAGCCTGAATCTGATGGCCTCTTAAGTTCATCTTCTTTTTAAGTTCTTATGCATTTTACTATATTTATTAGCACATGAGTAAGTTTTAAGTTGACCCCTTGGCTTATTACTTGAGTGGTTACTGTTCCAAACTTGAGGTCAAGTGTTCATATTGTGACCCTCTTCCTGACGATTTGACGGAGATCTTTGCCTTTGCAGTGTCTGTGCCACTTTTTCTTATTTAGCATGTACTGGCATGTGTCTCTTGAGTAGTCATTTGTGTGCATTGAAAATCACGGGATTTTGTTTGCCTAACTTCGATTTTCTGATTGTATATCAGCTGTCAACCTCGCAATCAGAGAGCAACCATTTCTCTCGACCTGTAAGAAGCAGCTCAGTGACGCGCTCTTCTGTATCTTCTGCCTTTAATAATTGTTATTCTTCAAACAGATCCTCCAATATTCTAAACACAAGTTCAGCTTCTGTCTCATCCTACATAAGACCTGCTTCCCCCATCACTCGTTCATCATCTAATACAGCAAGACCTACTACTCCTTCCCGAACAACATCCTCTCGATCTTCCACTCCTTCAAAATCCCGTTCGTCTCCCACAATCTCAACCACTGACAGAAACCGTCCCTCACAAAGCTCGAGACCCTCTACCCCAAATTCTAGGCCCCAGGCACCTGCTAATTTAAGCTTCCCTACTACTCGGTCAAATTCTCGTCCATCAACTCCAACTCACCGGAGTACAATATCTACCTCCTCAGCAACACCCAATGTTTCTCTTTCAACAGGGCGGGGCCCGTCTATTGGACGTAGCCAGACATCAAATTCCCGGCCTAGCTCGCCGAGTCCTAGAGTTCGACCACAACAGCCTGTTATTCCCCCTGATTTTCCTCTTGATACACCACCGAATCTACGGACATCTTTGCCAGATAGAGCAGTTTCTGCTGGCAGGTCAAGACCAGGTGCTGCTCTAACCCCTAAGGCGACAACAGAATGCACGACCGCCGGTAATTTATCTAGAAGACCATCTTCCCCTGTCAAGAGTAGGGGTAGATCTGTAGAATCGCAAGGAAGGGGTCATCTGCATTCTAATGGGAACAGCGGCAATACAGCTGAACCCCGGAAATCAGCCTATGTTTCTGATGCAATGAGAAAATCAGTCAAGTCACTGACAACCACTGAGAATGGTGGTTTTGGACGGACCATCTCGAAGAAGTCAATTGACATGGCTATCAGGCATATGGTATGTATTTTCTCTTACCCCTTTTAAGTTTTTAGTGAGGAGTTTATGCTTCATAGTACTGAATACCTTGGGATATTCTCACCATTTTTTAACAATTTAACATACAGAAATTTATGAGTTCCACACTTCTAACTTCATATATCATAGCTTACAAAGAATATTATGGTAGAACAAAGCAACATGACTTACTAGCTTGTTGAGGACTTGAGGCATAGAGTAATTCGAGTTATGTTGTTGTGTTAAAGTGCTTCATTAATTCTTGAAATATAATGAAGAACTCATGACACAATTAAGCAGGAAGGAAAATTATAACATTAAGTGAGTACGTCTTGAAATACAGAAGTTCTTCATTAATTCTTGAAATATAATTTTCCTTCGTGCTTAATTGTGTCGTGAGTTCATGTCGTAACATTATCATATACTAAAATGGCAATCTTCTACAAATGTCTCTAGTAACCTTTGTTGCTTTTGTTTCACCGGTTTTATAGGATGTTAGAAGTGGTTCAGGGAGTATGCGTCCACTTCCAAACACTTCATTGTTCCCTCAGAGCATTCGATCTGGCCCATCTAGAATCCAAAATGGTCATGGGTCTGGCAGCCCAACATCCATCCAGAGTAATGGGAGCCCATCTTTTAGCAGCAATGGAACTGTTTTTGAGAACGGTTCATATGCCAATAATTCCCTTGAAATAGGGAAGAAACTAGAAAATGGCAGAGTTTATGGAAGATTAACTGATGTAGACATGTATGAAAGCACTCGATATGACGCTATCTTACTCAAGGAGGACCTAAAGAACACTACTTGGCTTCATAGCATGGATGATAAGTCTGATCTGATTTCTATCTTTGATCATGGGTCCGAGTCTCTGCCTGAGCCCTTCGGCCTCTAGTGATTGGTACTTTCTTTCTACTTTTAAAGTTCAGATCAAAATTCAAAAGCGATTATACCCAAATTCGATTGATTATTCCGACATAGTTAATTTGTTTGGACAATAGGTGAATGTATGTTAGATTGTTTTTACAAAACTGAGCGAGTCTGCTTCCCGGCTTTCCTTTTCCGCCAAGTTTGTGGATGATGTAATTGATACACAACCACCTATACTCTCCTCTAATAGTCATATAGATGGTGTACATGTAACTCTCTTTGTTGTGTTATTTATGATGAAGAATTAGAAATACATTTAGTGTAATTTTATTTTTAAGATCTCTTTTGCATGCATATTGTTTTGCGTACGATCTTGGCGGTGAATATTGAGTTAGAAATGTTGAGCGTTGAGAGGATCCTAATTGAGAGGTGGAAGGAAAGGGAGAAAGAAAGAAGTTGGAATATTTGGAGTAGTTAGATGATATTGGTGATATTAGTGATATAGAATAAGCAAAGGAAATCTTGGAATTGGTAAGAAGTGAGTTGTAAAATGAAGTATGCATGTGTTACACAGTTGAGCACTGTAAACAGATGCTCCTTCTATGACATGCGACTTGATAGCCTAAAGCTGGAGATATTATGTTGGATGTGCACATGCCCCATGTGAGTTGTGCTCTCCAATTCCTTACCTGCTGCTTCTCAATTCTCTTTTATTTTTTAACCCCTGCTGGACGGTCGCATAATTAAAAGTTTTATTTCCGATATCCGTTACAATTCTGTGTTAATAAACGAAAGTAGACACAGAGAGTCTCCGAATGCAAATATTTGCCGTCTTCTTATGAAATCCTCCCCCGTATCTTTTCTTAGATTTTTTTGATCAGATCCTCGCCTAGCGGGGATGTCATCGTGCACCGGGCTGCCTTTTTAGGGCTTTTCGAGCAAAATATGAGGGTATTAGGATGTAGTAGGAGTGTAGGAGTACTCGCTGCATAATATTCCTAGATAAATAGATTAGGATCATGAGTTATGACTTGGTTGACTTTATGATCTCTTAGGAGTCTTAGCCAAATGGATAGGGTACATTATGAGTTGGAAGGTTTTTCCTCTAGGCTTGCTCTGCTCTATTGGATGAAACTTGAGACTTTAAGAACATAGCCTTATATTCACTTTTAAGCCTTACCACGGAATTGTTCTTTACAACTTGACTTCATTCATTACACTATCTTGATCTTGTGGAGGATCTTAGATTCAACATACAACCGTCTTGCTTGTGGCGGTCACAAGCTTGTGACGTCTCGCGAGCCCCACTCACTTGCTCTTTCACTTGCTCCTTGCGAGAGGTCACAAGCTTGTGACGGAATAGTGCCGTCACAAATGAGAATTTGTGCAGTTTCAATACAACATAGAGAAGATGGTGGATCCAATTCCACTAGCATATTTCGTTGATGATAATAACTTACAGGCCATAAACATTCCACAAAATTATGTAAAGAAAATATTTAGAGTAGGTAATCGCGTGGGAGAGGAAAGTTGTGATAAATGAGCATGGCATGGAAGCTGCTCTTGTTGTCTGTTGAAACCAACCCAACAACCATTTTTGCAATTACTATGTTTGTTCATTGATGAGATTTTACTCAGAAGAGTCAACGAGGCTTTGCCTATTCCACTCCACTATTCCACTCATGCTAATATGCTAATATGCTAATATGCTATACCCAATGCTCTTCACTCTTTGACTAATTCTCATTCCTTTTCTTTCAAATTTCAAAAGAAAGAAAATTAAATTATTCCTTGGCTCTTGTAATTCAATTATTATCATATAAAGTCACTTTACACAAAAGTTATGTAAAATGAATCCGTTAACAGTTAACACAAAACACTACAACCAGATTAAGTAGATACGCAATTGTAATTAAAAGATCCATTTAACAAGTATTTTATGTAAACCGTCTTACACAAAAGTTTATATTACAAAGGTTTGCTCCTAAAAGTAGTTAACTTTAAATGGATATTAGTTAATGAAGATTATTACTGCCTAAAAAGTAACAAGAGTTGGTAGAAGTTTAGTAAAAAAGAACATGGGCAGGAATGCAGGATGATGGAGGAACTGAGAAAAGGAATAAAAACAATGTAAAAGAACCCAAGAAGAAGAAACCATTAAACTTAAGGACACACATCTCCAATCTATTTCACCATATCAAATTATCAACTTTACTTCACTCTAGTCTATATCAATATCATGGTCTCACATATAAGATACTCCCTCATATTCCATAAATTTTCCCCTTTGAGATGAACACAAGGACTAAAGATAAGGAGTAAAATAAGTATAAAAAAATTGGTGGGGTTTGGTGATAGGAGAAATTGATGAATAATTAGGAATTAAATAAAAATTATGGGCACAGATATTAAAAAAGAATAAAATATGAGTAAAAAAATTGGGTAAAGTTTGATAATAAAAGAGAAATGAATAAAATAAGAATAAAAGTTTTTAAAATAGGGAAAAAAACTGGATAATCTGTTTTAGGAAATATGGAAGAATATATGGAATATGGGGAGTATTATTTGATCCGTTTTATCTTAAAGACGAATATTCATTTTATTAACACTTATTAATAAGACAGGTCAAATAATGTCCTATTTACATAAATATATAAAAAAAAGTATTTAAAAATTAATAAAAATTTTGTCTTATTTATACCAGTGACATATATTATTTAACATATTTTATCTTAAAATAGAATATCCATTTTAAGACACTTATTAATTATAATATCATATACTCCGTACGAAAAGTCTCCCCACATGGCCACAACCTAATTAGTGATCCACGGAGGGTTGTTTCACCGGTTAGTGTTTGACTCATAGTCATGAGTCCTTCTCTTAACATTTTTCACAAATTGTTGTTTAATCCGTTTGTATAACTATATTCACTATGTGTCAAATACATGACATTTGGTATGATATGTTATTTACAATTGAAATTAGCAAAAGGTTTGTTTATGAGATCGTTATGTAGATATTTATGTAATCGTTTACGTCGCATAAAAAACGTAATTATTTACGTTTAGGAAATGAACATATTTGGTTATTTATTAATTAATTCATTCAACTTCGTTGTGGGTCCCATTTTAGATGCTTTAGAAAAAACTGAATATATGACGTAAATTCACCAGGATGGATTAAATCTTTCTGTATTTATATAGATAAAATTATAAAGTGATGTAAATTCGTAGAATTTTATCCTTTAACGTTATCATTACATAGTACTAGGTAGTATAGCTAAACATGGTAAAATGTTCTGGCTCAATACCCGAACTGAGGCCTCAAGCATAATCCGTAACCCAAAGCCATATTAACTCGACCTGTATATTTACTGTTGCAGACCGATTATTATACATGACAAACTTAGCAATTATAGGTCCAAAAATAACTTATATTAAAAATAATACGACCCGATCCGATCTAACCCGATTTTTTACAAACCCAAAAAGTAACTCGACTCAAACTAATTTAACATAAACCCGACTCAATTATAACGTCAAACTATAACATGACATCTCATCATCAACTAATGTTGCACAAAACAATCCACTTTTGTGAATTAAAATTCCGTAATTACTGAAAAGAAAAGTGAATAACAGCAAGACAGTTTGCAGAACAGTCTTCCTACTACTCTTCTACACTTCTACTATAAACTATTTTTCTGTTTACAACATTTTGAAACCAACTCACGTTTTTCATCAACAACTTCTTCACTTTCACTCCATTTCCCATCCATTTTTACAGCCTGTACATCCTCTTAAACATTATAATTTGTATAACCCAAAAAAATGATGATTTTTCATTGAATTGAGCTTAATTTACTGAAACAGATGTTTATTGAGATCTGTGCATGTCCTACATTATTAATTATCTTGATGCCGTTAGCTTCACGGTGAAGTTTTTACATAATTTTGGGGATTAAAGTTGGAAAAAAAAGGGTAAAAAGGTGTGTTTTTGAGGGATAAAGGTGTCAACTTTTGGATGATGTTGTTGTTGTTTGAGAAGAATAACATTTTGATGAGTATTCTTCAAGATTTCCCGTTGGAATTTGTATGACTTTTTGGTCTTTTTTACTGATATAATCCTTAGAATTAGAATCATTTCTGAAATGTTGCTTATTTTATTTATCTTTCAGCATCTTAATTCATTGAAATTTCCAGCTTAATTTTAGGTAATTTGAGTTTTATTTTGCGTGTTTAGATTTATGGTTTTTTGGTGTAAATTTGTGGGATAAAGTCAGCTCAATTTGTTGGTAGATGTTAAGGGAGCTACCAGGGCGATTTTGATGTTGACGAGTTTGAGGCATGAGTAGTTGAGTACACCTCTCGTGACTTTACCGGCTCAATTTGATTGTAGTTGTGGGTTTTTCTTTAAACCCAATTTTTATGTGTTAGAATGATTTTTGGAGCAAAATGTGGGGTTTTGTAAACTATATTTATGGCAAATGTGGGTTTTTAAGATACCCAATTGTTCAATTTTTGCTCCTAATTGGGTGTAAATTGTTGTATGTTGGATTTTAAGATGATGGTAGTTTAATTTTCAATCTTATAAATTGGATTTTTCTTTGTTTCCAATTTTGATTTATGTTACTCTGACTCGACTGCAAGTATCGTCCTGTAGGGTCATTTTCTGCAAAGTGAAGTGTCGGAGTACCATAAATTTTGATATATGGGCATATGGGTGTTTAATGTCTTGGATCTATGAAGTTTGTGTTATCAGGTTGTAATATTTGTTTGTTCATGTGTGATGTGCAGAGAAATGGATGATTGATGAGTGTTCTTGGTTGAGCCCTCAATTCCTTCACACATGTAAGCTTAATCTTCTTGCTTTCAATATTTGTACTTGTATGTTTAATGGCAATGCTAATGCTACCGATACCAATTTAATTAGTGTACAGTGACAGTCATGAAAGTAGGTAGCTTCTTCATTCATGGTAGATGAATGATTACAACAGCCTTCAGTTAATTCAGTGTTGTATTTACATAATTATTGTTGTTGCACACCAAATTCGGGGATTAAAGAATTCTTGTTTTCTTATCTCAACTAACCTTTGTTTGCTTGATACTGCTTCCCCTCTTTACTAAAAAGAAATGGCGTGCCTTTTTCGCTCTATTTCGCTGTAGAAGTAACTTTCCTAGTGTTATTTTAGCTTGTTTCTTGTATTTGTAATGCAAGCGATGATGTTAGATAGTGTTCTAGATTGCTTGGTAATCGATTAAATTTGTATAGGTAATGACATCTTTTTCTTTGGAATAAAGGTTCCTTCTTAATTCTTTTCCTTATTACACTTTTGCTTTGTTTCTATACCATGTTTTATTTAATTAATACGGAGTTAATAGGAACCCGGCCCGCGCACATTGAATACCTGTGAACATGATGGGTCTGTTGTAAGTGAAATACTTGGGAAAACCAGAAAAGCATTCATCATCCTTAGCTGGATATTGTCAAATCTAGCATTCATTTTTTATGGTCCTGAAATGATCAGTTGCAACTCCTACTTCAACGTGTCGACCCTCCTATCATGTGTTTACTGCATAAGAGGATGTGAAGCATCTTCACTGTAGATCACAATAGTCTGTCTAGTTCTTGTGTACATATTCCTTGTTCAAGTGACCGAAATGAGCGTAGTGTAAGATTCTTCATTAGCTTAATGGTGTTTGCTTTTGAAATGTGGGTCTTTCCTATCAGTACAAAGTCAATTGCTACACGCATGTAAATTGTCGATAGCTTTTAAAAAAAGGTGGGAAAGCTAATCTTTGTCAAAAATCTCAAAGGAGGCGGTCTGAAACAGTGTTGCTGTTAAAATGATCCATGTACCCACTGGTTACCCATTCATATTTTCAATTCATTCCGCATTGTCGTTTGTTATTGTCACAATATGTCTTTATATATGAAATAGTGTAAGTGTGCAACAGTCTCAGAGGTGACTAACTAAATATGGAGTATTTATTGTTTTGCATTTCGTAGTCCAGGGATTTATTGATGCTAGATGATTCTTTGTTGTGCACCCTGCTTTTAGGTTTCTTAGTCTCAATATCCAGCTTTCTATTGTCTAAACTGAAATATAAATAGACAACTTATCTATCACTTACTCTTTGTCTATTCCAGGCAGAAGAAAGAATTGTGTCGACTACATTAACCACATTGCTTTTGGGCTCAAGCCAGAAGATCACTTATGAAGAACTTTCTTTTGACATTTTTGCCACTCTTCTTACTCAATTTCTCTTTTCCTAGTTATGCTGATCTGAGAGCTGACCAACAGGCTTTGCTTCAGTTTGCCACTCTTGTGCCTCACGGTCGAAAGGTAAACTGGACTTCGAATGCTCCAGTCTGCACTTCTTGGGTTGGCATCACCTGCAGTTCAGATAATAGCTCCGTCATTGAGGTCAGACTGCCTGGGGTCGGACTCGAAGGTCCTATACCACCTAACACCCTTGGAAAGTTGAGCAGTTTGACAATCCTCAGCCTAAGGTCTAACCTCGTCTCGGGTAGTCTACCATCTGATTTGTTGTCCCTACCTTCCCTCCAATATGTATACCTCCAACGAAATAACTTATCAGGGAATATTCCTTCATCTCTATCCCCTCAGCTAAAGACAATAGATCTTTCTTTCAACTCCTTTGACGGCAAAATTCCATCATCTGTCCAAAATCTAACAAATTTAGGCAAACTATACCTTCAAAATAACTCCCTTACTGGATCAATCCCGAAATTCAATGTCACCTTGCTAAAATACTTGAATGTGAGCAATAATCACCTAAATGGCTCTATCCCATCAGCACTTAAAGGCTTTCCTGCTTCAGCATTTAAGGGAAACATGGGCTTGTGTGGGCCACCAGTTAAGCAATGTGTGGGAGTTCCTCCTATTTCTTCCCCTTCTCCTTCTCCCACCCTTGTGTCTCCCCCACCTCCTCGGAAACACGTCTCGAGAAAAAAACTGAGCACCACGGCTATCATTGGCATTGCCGTGGGAGGAGCTGTGTTGCTTCTCCTTCTACTACTAACCATACTCTTCTGCTGTTTGAGGAAAAAGGACGGTCAAGGAAGTAGTGTACTTAAAGGCAAGGCATTTGGTGCCGGAAGATCCGAAAAGCCTAAGGAAGAGTTTGGTAGTGGGGTCCAAGAGGCTGAGAAGAACAAGCTTGTTTTCTTTGAAGGCTGCTCCTTTAATTTTGATCTTGAGGATTTATTGAGGGCTTCTGCGGAAGTCTTGGGAAAAGGAAGCTACGGGACGACCTATAAAGCCATCCTTGAAGATGGGAAAACAGTGGTTGTTAAAAGACTGAAGGAGGTTGTGGTAGGGAAAAGAGAATTCGATCAGCAAATGGAGATGATCGGAAGGATTGGAGAGCACTCCAATGTTGTTCCCTTGCGAGCGTATTACTACTCCAAGGATGAAAAACTTCTTGTGTACGACTATGTGACATCTGGCAGCCTATCTTCACGCTTGCACGGTATGCTTTCATATATTTCTTTGTTACTATTATCGTTAATGTTTCATTTCCAATGGGATAACGACTACTATTTGTGTGGTTTTGGAATTAATGGAATTGATGCAAATTGAATATTATTTCGTTATTCAGAAACAACCTCCCTGTGTTTTCAGCACAGGGGTAAAGGGGTGTAAAGTTGTGTTGACGTGCTTACCTGCCATAAGTGGGATTCTTTGAGGCCGGTTTGTTAATTTGTTAGTGTGTTATTATGTATGAGTGTATTGGCCATTGATTTGACATGAAGTAAACTTACAGGTGGAAGGGATGGCGAAAAACCGCCGCTAGACTGGGAATCAAGGGTAAAGATTTTATTAGGAGCTGCTAAGGGAGTTGAGTACATCCATTCAGCCGGAGGCGGGAAGCTCACACATGGAAACATCAAGGCCACCAATGTTCTTCTTTCTGATGACCTTACTGGTTGTATCTCAGATTTTGGCCTAGCTCCCCTGATGAGCTTTCCGGCCGTTCCCCCTCGAACTGCAGGCTACCGGGCACCGGAAACAATTGAAACCCGGAAAACCACACAAAAATCAGACGTTTATAGTTTTGGTGTGCTACTCCTGGAGTTACTTACAGGAAAAGCTCCCGGACAATCACCAGGACGTGATGAAGTGGTTGACCTTCCAAGGTGGGTCCAGTCAGTGGTCCGAGAGGAATGGACAGCAGAAGTTTTCGATGTGGAGCTAATGAGGCACCAGAATATAGAAGAAGATTTGGTTCAAATGCTTCAAATCGCCATGGCATGCGTCTCAAAGGTGCCCGATATGAGACCCGACATAGGAGAAGTAGTAAAGATGATGGAAGAAATGAAGCAGTCTGATACTTCAAGCAGGCCGTCTCCCGAGGCAGAGGGATCCAAGTCGAAGGCCCCAGAAATTAAGACACCCTAATGGAACACTTAACAAAAGGACCTCAGTGTGATTGTTGTAGAGAGGGTTTAAGGTTAGAAACATAAAATGTTTGTCATTCTTTTCATGTGCAAATCTTGTTGTTGAAATAGGGGTGGTGTTGTAGTTACATTTCCGGACACCGGACACCTCTGTTAGTGATTGAAACTGGCCAAAGCCAAACAAGTGTTTAGATTGTGCTCAACTATTCAAAATTAAGCATATGTTGCTCAAATTCTTGTAAAAGATACTTACTTCATTAGCCACAGAAATTGTTGGCCTACAAATAAGAAGTAAACAAGAAGAGTGTAAATTAGCTACAAAACCTCATTAGTCATAACACACAACATTGCAATTTTTTTAAAAATGGCATCATATCATTTAATATATTAAAGCAATACACAATAAATACGTAAAACAAAAACTACCCACTCATCGGGGGATTCGATCCTGGGACCTATTGTCAACAATAGGTCCGTCTTAACCAGTAAACTAAGACATCTTCGATATCACCCTCTCTAATTTGTAAAAGTTATTCCGTCCACACTATTTTCCATTTGTCTCGATCTTTTCGCCATCTTAATTTCTTGAATTTTTCCTAAACTGTAAAAATAGTACTCTGTACTTTTTATTAACTTATACTTTTAATTTTTTCATAAATACCATATTTTTGCAAAACATTTAATATCCAACCATATTTTTTAGTAATTATCATATAATAGTTTTTTTAACAATTATTAATCACAACATGTTTTTAGACATGATCGATTTTATGAAACTATTTTTTTGGGTCACGGGTACGAAGGGTCCGGAAATTTAAGGTGAAACAAAGCAATTTGATGAATGTAATATAACTATTAATGTAGTGGAAGAAAATATTCAATATTTGTAATGTTTTTTAGCATATGTGAGATATTATAAATTGCTTCAACACTATAGTACACAAAAAAAAGGTCAATATGATAGAAATGTCCGTCGAAAACGTCATTTGGTTTTGTTGCAAAAGTAACGTTGGCCTTAAACATCCGTCGGAAAAGATAAATTGAGACGAAATATTTCCTCCCAGAACAAAGATGACTCCGTCTCAACTCTCAATAGTCATATAAGAGTCAACATTATTAGGTGTTGTCGACTTTATGTTACTATTGAAACATGACCGACTTTATATTACTACTCCGTATTTTTTAGGTTGTCCGTAATAAGGGTTTGAAAATTTTATATTGGAGAAATACAAACTAATAAATGTAATATATTAACAAATGTAGTTTCTAAAGACATTTTTCTATATTTGTAATGTTGTTGGCTATGGACAAAACATTATAAATATTTTAAACACAAATTATATGTGGCCCGTCACAATTTTGTATTATTTACAAACAATTTAATTACTTTTGAACATCATTTATTAAAACAGGATTTTTGAAAATAATTAATTTTTGTTATATTTAGCCATCTCTACGAAATATCGAATAATTTTTGATAATTTTCATATTATTTCTACTATAGTCTTTTAATTACCCGGTAATTCCTTTTTTTCTGTCATTTTTCTTCGTCGGAGTCGTTTTAGGTTATACGTTGTTTTTGTAGATGTGATCTAATTTGGGCCTTTGGGGGATTAACTTAACTTACTTAGTTTGACGATGGTAGATTCGATTAATGGTAAAATACTTAATTTGCGAAAATGATTTGGGTGTTTAGCGTGAAAAAAGGCTCAATTATTTTTTGTGGTTCAACGAAGCACACACTTGGTCGCATTACAATAGAGGGGAGGGGGAATCGAATCTAGGACCTATTGTCCAGGATAGCTCGGTCTTCACCACTGAACAAAGACATCAAAAAGACTCGATCAATTATTAGACTATGCAATTCTCCAAATTAACTAATTAAGAAATAAACTTGATTAATGGTGGCAGGTCTATCTCCAAAGAAAATCAAGATGACAGCATTATTTGGTATTGTTTCTTATTTCGGTTGTGTTTGCTTATGATTTAAGGTGAAATCTAAAGATGTTTGACTTAGTTGATTATGAAATGACTGAATATCGAAAATTAGGGGTTGTTGTTAGATTTTTAATCCAAAAATTATAGTCGGAGTGATCCGAGATTAATGGTTGTAGAGGAGTTAAAAGATTCTATGCACAAGTTCGATTAGTGCAATACCATCTCTTTTTTATTTCTTACATTTTTTTTTATCTTCTTTGACATTTAGTTTTTTAGTTGTTGAATTTGTAGTGTTCAATTGTTCATATTCAGTTATACCAACATTTGACCCTCTTATAAGGTCATTATTACAGTTAGTTTCACCTTGAATAAATAGTTCATCTAATTGTTGGGAAATGTGTCCTCAACAATAGTGCGATCACGACAGTGATAAAAATCATTGTCATAAATCTTATGAAAAGAATATGCAAGGGACGATCCGATATTGATTTAGTCAACTGACCAACATTAATCGGTAATGATTGGCTGACTAGAGTTTAACATTACTGTCGTATGACGGTGGTGGTCAGTTGATCCCTTTAGGTCACACCTATAGGACTAACCCCTTAAACGTATATTGATTAATTGTATAGGATACAGATTGATCGATATTCTTAAAACCGTATATTAAGAATTCAGAGGTTGAATCTTAAAGTAAGATTTATATTTGAAATTGAATTGTGTCAATTGTCAAATATTAAACGATATTTTAGAAATATCAAGATTAGTATAATGAACGGTTCATGGTTATAACAAACGTTGTTAATATATCGTATCGATGATTATTACGATAACCATATGTTGGGACAGTAATTTCGAATTACTTAATGATTTGTTAAATGTGATTTAATTAATTTAGAAATATTATTTATATGATAAATTTATATTTTAAATTAATACAATTATTATGTCACATAAGATGTTACGTAATGAGTTAAATTGTACGAATTATAAAACGTGAAATGAAGGTCCATTTTACGTATGTGTATACCGTGTAAGTGACACTATAAGATAATATAGTATATGATATTTTATCTTATATTTTAAGTCAAATGTGACATGACTTGACTATATGCATATGAACATGCAAAAGGGATTAAAATCCATTCCCTTTGCTCTTGCTTACACGACACAAACACCCAACCAACCATGCATCATATTCTCTATATATACATGTGATCATTCACATTATAAGATTAATCTATGCTTTAGTTTTTAGTGTGAGAAACTAAATATCATAAAACCTCACAAATATTATTTAGATAATTTTTTCTTAGTATACTAATAACATTATTATTAGTACACGGTTTTAGCCTAATTCCGTCCTCTAGTTTCGGGTTCGGTTATTTGGTCCGTTTAAGGTAAGGTCTTGGTGTTCACTCATTGGAGGCAAGCTTACTTGGTTGCTTTTTGGAGGATCGTCCTAAGCATATTTCAGACCGGTTGTAAGAATACGATTCTCCTTATTCCGCATATATCATTGCATGCATAAGATCTTGAGTATAAATTAATATGAGATTAATTGAAATGTAAAATAATTAGTAAGACTACATTATTATGGTAAACAAGTATGAATCTCGTTTTCCTTCACTAATAGACCCTAAAACTCTACCAACATCTTCTAATAAGTTAGCTCCAAACTACTAAGGTTTAGAGGAAGGAGTTGAGAGTTTTCACAATTTTTAGTTTGCTTAGTAGTAGACGCTAACAGTTTTAACAGAATAAAGTCTTAACAGAATAAATAAAGTTGGCTATTGAAGTCTTGAAGAGGACGATAATGAAAATTTTAGGTAGGTAACTAGGGTTAGACCGTTCTTATAGATGAATACGAAGTAAGTGATTTGTGTATCCTACACGAATACGTGTCCAGGTGTCGGATTTGACTATTATATGAAAAAATATCATGTTTTTGGTATAAAATTCAGTATCCAAGTGTCATACCTATCTATGTCCGAGTGTCCAGTGTGCGATTGTCTGCGCAATATAGCTATAAGTATTGGTTGTAAAATTATGGTTATGTTACTATCAATTATACGACTACCAAATTAGGAAATGATCATTTTTAATTTGATTTAGTCAATTGTGAGACTACTATTTTAAGGCATACACCCTCCGACTCTAAACCATTCCATTTTTCAAAATTCCTGATGTGGATTTTGAACAATAGGTCAATTCAAAGGAAATAGATGGAATAATATGTACTAAATTTTATTACTCCGTATATTTTAATTTGTTTCACCTTACCAAATTAGCTAAAACATATTGGAGGGCTCGAATTTTGTATACTCCGTCTTAGTTTGTAAAGGCGAGCCTCGGGTGCGCCTAAGATGCTCCATGGATGAGACACTAACCAAATCTCGCCTTGGTGCAACTTAGATTTACTATGGCACATTAAATGAGACTTAACAGATTATTTGAAAACTAATAAACCCTAGAACTTTCCAGAATATGCTACTGCATAAGCACTGCTGAAAATGCAAATTATCTCACAATTAGAAAGTATGAATGTTACACTATATTAACATTTGGTGTGTGCATTCCTGGGAAACAACGAAGGGTGTCAAAGTTCAATTTCAATTTGAAGGCACAAATGCAAGGAGATTGGATATGGCGTGATTGAAATGAGCTCTTTAATTCTTTGATTTTAGTACTCGGTGTGGGCCTGTATCATACAACCTTTACAACATTCCGTTGGTATTTATATTTAGAATTGCACTAATATGTTTGATATTGTTGTACTTGATGGAGTCAGTCTCATTAATTCTTTGATTTTGTACGGAATATAGAAAAATGACTATTTTAAACGAGATTTTTCTTACGATGAATGAATAATGATTTGAATCATCTCTGTTTTTATTTCCGGATTATCATTCGGAAACAATCTATATGTTTTGTTAATGCAACTGTAAAATTGAGTATCTCCGACCTCTTACATCATGGTTTATGGGAGTCATTCAGGTATAACGTAATATTGTACTTTTTCACATTAACGATGAGATTACCCGTGTCGTCTTCCTCCTTTGATTTCCCTAAGGACTTTTATTATCTTTACGTTTGTTTTTGTCTTCAATCAATATTTAAGGTGTTATTGATTTTATACATATATATTCACTTATTTAAACATTTCTATATTTATACAAAATATTTATATTTTTGAGTTAAAACTGTCACCTACATAATTTTTTTATACTTAGATTCTTATTATACCCGTGCATTTATGCACGGGTTACACACTAGTATGTTAATGTAATTCGACTGCCCAGATTCGTGAGTTTTTTTAGTGTGGCTAAAAGTCAATCTTATTAATCACTTGTCTTGTCAATGTAGAATATGAATTAGCACATTAAAGACAATTATCTTAATTCGAACCTGAACCTTGACCTATATAGAGAACTCAAAACTTCTTCGCATCATGGAGCCGACCAATTTCTAGGGTAACCAAAGTATCATCAAGTATCACCATGCCATCTAACCATATTTGTATCATATGTCATCGCCGGATTATGTGAGGGCACTCTATAGTACGATATTGTTCAGCCAAGGCTCGCCGATTTACCCTTAAACTCCTTCCTAAAGGGCTTGTAGTATTAGAGTTGGTGGCAGGACACTTATAAAAAACGCACTTCCAACTTTACGCCACTTATGTGAGATATCTATTTGCATCCAAACACTTGCTACTCATCCCATTCCGTCTTAGGATACACGATCGACAACAGAGAGTAATCTGCTCGCTGCATCAAATTTCATCTTTTAGGACCCAAGATTGACAATTGTGGATGCTCTCACAGACGGAAACAGTTGGTCAAAAAGTTTGCTGTATTTATTGGGTGAGTCCAAACCTTGATCTTTTTTTTTTTTGCAAGGAGTCCAAACCTTGATCTAACGGTTAAAGGATAGGCAAGTAATCACTACATCAACCACACTTAATTAAATAAGTTACTCCCCCCGTTTTGATCATCTGTTCAATTTTCTCATCAAAAGTTTTCATAATATGAAAAGGTTTACAAATCAACGAGACATTTAAAAATAAAAAAAGATAAATAATTATTCGAAACGAGTAAAATATATCAAAAGTATAACTGTTTTAACTCTGTATTTGATATTAGAAATCGTTGACCCGTAGTTAAGATTCTTAAGAATATCATTGGTTCTTTTTTTTAAATAAAAAAAAGAATATAATTGTTTATTCCAATCCAAGAACATTGCGTTGGGGCTGAGTCAAGAAGGAAGGTCATGGTCAATCTTGGATGATAATTACACGTGTGGTTTAAATAATGGTCAACTCTAGATTGACCGTGTTGAAATTCAGCAAATGATAAACGTGCTTCCACTCCATTTCCCTTCAAAATGCAGCATTTCCCTGCATCACTTCATAACTTTCCTCTTCTCCATTAACCATTTTTCAATTAAGGCCTTAGCAATATTGTAACGGGTTAAATATTATGCATAAAAATAATTAAGGTAAAAAGTAAAATGCATAAGAATTATCAAATAATTTGTCCTTATCTTCCTAGCTAAGTGAGTTTTATTTAATCTATCACAAACTTGTGACAAATATCGACCATCATAAATAAGAATTTGTATAATGTTAGTATACTATTGATTTTGGTGACATTGTTGTATGACATTGTTATGCAAATTGCATATTGCATTGGTTAACTAATTTAGTATACAGATAATTGTTGGTGATTTAAGTGTCATCGACCATTTAATGTAATTGGATATCGTGGTAAAATCATACGGAAACTCGTAATGTTATAATATGAATCGGGAGTGTGGAGTACACGTTCATATATAAACAAATTATAGAGTTAACGGGATGAACGGAGCAGGAACAATGTATGACATGAATGGGTACGTATGTACCTGTTCAGTTTTACAGGAACATTGTATGACATGAATGGGTATGTACCTGTTCGTTTCGTTTCCGTCTCATGTATGCATATTTCCTTATAAATAGGAGGACATATGTGAGTGAAAATATAACAAGAAAATTTCAGATTTTACCTTCTACAAACCATACAAAAACAAGAAAAGTTTCTTTGTTTTCTCGCCTAAGAACACAAAGGTCGGTGTAGTTTTATCCTAGGATTGATTTCGCGGTTACCCGAGGCTTGTAAGGGGCGAAATACTTTCTAAGGAGAGCAGTCTCTTGCGACTCTACATTTATCTAAACACCAAATTTTCTTGCATATAATTTTATTGTCTTTCATACACTATATAAACCCCTATTTCTCCAACAATAATGAGCAATATTTATAACATGAATTTGATCATCGTTACTTATATATCCCCGTTAACTTCCTTTAACAAACAAAATACTATTATACGATTTAGAGTCTCTTTAATAAAAACATTTTTGGTATAAAAAACTCAGAACCTCTAAATTTTGCCATAAATTTTATTGAGCACAACTCTTATAAAACCGTTTTACGGAATATAATAAAGCATTGTAAAACAATTTGAAAAAAATACTTTAATGTCCCTCACCCAAAGTAGTGTTAGGTTATTTTATAGGGGTTAGTTAAGTACATAAATCTAAGGTCTTACAAATTTACAATAGCTATTGTACAATCGACGTAGATACGAACTTTTTTAACTTTCTTATACTCCCTCCTATTCTGAATAACTGTCACATTTGCCGTTTTCGTTTAGTCACGTAAATGTCACATATTCCATTTTCGGACATTGTTTATATTTATTTTATTTACTCTAACCCACGATAATATCTCACCTTACCCCACAACACTATTTATTTTAATCACCTCTACTCACAATAATAATCAATAATACATTCCCTTTCTCTAATCTTCCCACCCCACACATTACTTTACATTAAACAAATGAATTCTTTAATTCCCGTACCCAACCCGAAATGTGACAATAGGAGGGAGTATTATTTTTGCTTACTCATAGTTCATTGTCTACCTTAAGTTTATGCACAAAGATCAAGAAAAGATGAAGGATTATTTGTAACTTGTGAGTATTATTATTGGGTGACAACTTACAGGCGGACAATAAATTATGTATAAAACTATCCCTTAAAAGTATTCTAAATATAAAGAAGTACTAGACAATTAAATGAGATGCCCGCTAAAAAAATAAGTAAACAAATAAAGTATATAATAACCTCCAAATCACACCAACTAATTGAGTCCACCATCTTTTGGTATTATAACAAGTTCTAATTCAGTAGATAAATAAACTCATAATCACAAATTATTACTCTATACACGTAGATACTTTTGAATTAAGCTTAAGGGTGATTAAGGCTTATTCTTTTGTCTTTAATTTTAGAATTATTCGATTCAGTTCAACTTTATTAAAATTAATTCAGCTTATTCTTTCATAGATTAGGTAAATGAAGCTGAACTAAACTAGAAGAAGTTGAGGTAAAAGTTAATTAGTGAAAAGATGGACTACACCAGCTGAGCTAAACTGAATTAAATAGATCTAAATTGAACTTAAACCTGAAAAAACAAAACCTTACTTGAGATCAATTTAATTTGACTTCGCGCAATTTAATTCAATTCAGTTTTTTTTTGGGTTGGAGAAAAGCTTAATTGACTCATAATGTAAAACCAAAGCAAAGCTGAAGATACATTATTGAAATAATAAATGGGCACTTGGGCAGTTCACACGGTTCACTTTTAGCCTAATAAAAGGCATGGCAAGGCAAAGCAAAGCAAAGCACAATAGTTGCACTCTCATTTGTTTCTTTAATTAATTGCCATTCATTTATTCATACTTTCGACAATCATCTTTCACATTTCATCTGGGTTACCTTGACATTTCCTCATCATTAACCTAATCTTTTTCAATTTCAACTTTTTATTACTTTTATATTTAATTGACCAATTCAATTCAAACCCTCCATTCTTAATCCCATAATTCCTGCTCAACCAAATTCATCATCATCATCATCATCTACACAGGTTTGTACAATGCTTCCCCAATTTCTGAATTTCTCATTATATTATGGTAATTACTATTGATTTTGATTTTGATTTTGTGGTATTAAATTTATGTACTAGAAAACAAAAAGGCATGCCTTTTTGGGTCTTTTTTAGGTTTATTATGACATTAAAAACTCTGTATTTATTTGAAACTTGAAAAAATTTCAACTTGTTTTTGTGGTTTATCTTAGTCAAGTGTTACTATTGTTGCTCAATTTCTTGCTGAGTTTTTGATACAGAGGGTGTGATGATTGATGAGCTTATTTATTGCCTAATTACTGGAATTTTGGAATTTTAATGACAATTAGGCATTTTTTAGTGCATTATTTTGATTGGTCTGCGCTGTTCTTTCATTATGTTTGATGGTTATTTGTAATTGTTCCATTAGTCTTGTGTAAGACGGTTTTATTGTAGCGGATTTTGTAACCTGTGCCCTAAGGCCTAGGGACACATGTACAGGTTTTTGAGAGGAAAGTTTGGCAGTACATATCTTGAAAAAATGAAGTACTTCATCACTTGGTCATTTTCCAATGAACTATTTTCGTCCAACATTCATTTCAGGAATCGTTCGTTAACATGTACCTCACTCTCAGGGGACACGTTAGAAAAACCGGATCAAACCATCCACTAAAGTCATAGATACCCAGAACATAGATTTTGGTAGTTAGTGTAACTTCTTTTTCTCGGGGGTAAAACTGCCTTACATAAGAATTTGTGTGAATTTTGCTGTTCCAGAGCTTTATTGCTGCTGAATTTTGTACATGTTTATGATCAGTTTTCGCTGCTAGTCTTTAGATTATTGAAGTTATCTTCGAATTAGAATTGTAATTCTCTCTCTGTCTGGTTTTTCGCCAACTTGCAGTATGCATCATTTCGTCATGTTTTTGTTTTTTCAGGTGACTTTTACTGCGATAGCCGACTAGTTTTTGTTGTCAGTTCAACCTTTATTGGCCATCCCATGGGACTGTGTGCTTCGAAAGTAAGTCTCATTTTAGGTAGATTGGCACTTTTTTTTCATTAATATTTTCCCATGGATGTTTGATTTCTTAAATCTAGGTGATGATTAGATCATAGTTGAATTGTCAATATCATCTTCTTCTTTCTTAGATAATATATATGTTGGCCTCTTAGGTACATTTTGCAGTTCGTTAAACTGGTCATTTTGCCGCCTTCATGGAAAGTGCGACTTAAGTGTGAACTAAAATGTAGCCATGATGGGCAACTTCTTGTGATCATGTGATGTCAGTTTGTCTTGACATTTAGTATGTGAAACTAGGCTTGGCAAATAGGTTAGTTGTGGCAGGTTCTGGTCTGGTCAATTGGGGTCAGGTCGCTTTCGGATAAACAATTGTCGTGTCATTTTTGGGTCAGTTCATTTGTGGATCGGGTCATTTTGGTTCAATTTGAGTCAAGATTCTGCCTTAAGGAAATCATTTTGGGTCATTTTGGTTCAGTTTGAGTCAGTTCAGGTCAGTTTGGGTCTATCAAGCCACACGTTTCAGGTAAATTTTTGGTATCTCGGGTCAAGCTTATCAGGTTGGGTCATATGGTGTCAACTATATATGGAAGCATGTTGGATGAGCCTCTATTTTTCGGAGACAGTGTAAGTTGATAGATCTTAATGAGAGTCATATACTGATTGAGTTTGTCAAAAAGGGTTTTAATCACGTAGATAATTTTTGGTGCTTAGCGACACTTGGATAATCAATTGACATTGGTATTGGATTTTGATTGTCGTTTTCAGCAAAGTGAAACCGATGATTCTTCTCACCTTATTCTGCCTGGTGGAAAAGTGGACCTTGTAACCACGAAAGAAACATGGGAGGGGAAGTTGGCGCAAGCAAGTCGAGAAGGCAAAGTTGTAAGTCTCATAGCCTCTTTGGTTTCCATAAGAATGGTGTTGTTATGCTGGTAGTTATTAATCCCTTTAGTTTATATGAGGTACACGTTACGATCTTTGTTAAATTTCTTACTTTCCTTTAGCTTGTCATATTTAAACTTCTTACTTCCCTTTTTAGCTTGATCATATTCAAATAGCGTGCTTGGAATCTTTCATTTTGCTATAATTTTGGAGTGACCCATATCTTTGTGTAACTTGCATTTTCCTTCGCATATTATTGGTGGTGAGAGTGAAGCTTTTGAGACTTATTAAAGTAACAATGCATAGAGTGCCAAAGATGGAGATTTGAACTTTGGAATTTTTATACTATATCTTTACTTATAACACTCTTCAAAACTCCCACTTGTTATTAATGCCCTCTTTAGTTTATCCCAATTCATTCCCTCCTCTCTTTCAGCTTCGATAGTCAAGAGTCAGATCATTTGTTTTACTTTTATGTCCCATCTCGTGTTTCACTATGTTTATTTTGTGAAATATCATTCCTCAAGTAATAAAAGTGGTGGTCCGATGATGTATCGCAAAGAGAAGATAACGGGACATGAGATGAGACGCGAAATGAGTGATCAACTTCTTGTCATATGACATTCTCATTATCATGTTGACATACTAATGTTAACGGTTCCCACTTTCTGGAATATAATCATTTTGCCACAAAACGAGATGAAAACGGTGTTATTATGCTAGTCGTTAAAAAAAGTCCGAGTAACAAATTGAGCTGAAGTGGACACATGCCGAATGTACAATTGATAAACATTGAGATTTTGGTAATAGATGTTCAGTGTGTTGAGACATTACTTTTGACTGATCTACATTTTGCTTGTCAATGCTTAGTTTGATGACGGTGCTATTTTGACAGGTCTTAGCAAATTTTAGTGCAGCATGGTGTGGACCGTGCAAGGTGATTGCACCCTATTATTGCGAGCTATCTGAACAATATCCGTCCTTAATGTTCCTCACCATTGACGTGGATGAACTCGCTGTAAGTCCTTTCAATTCTGCATAATAGAGAACATTATTCATTGCCATACAAGAATTTCGGGTTAATGTCTCTACAGACAGTTGGATTGTAGTAGTTTGTTGTCTTGGTCTTACCCTTGGGGGTTCTGTTGCAAAAAAAGGAATGCAATGGTTTTAGGATGAAATCTTCTTACCCTGTGAGAATTCGTTAATTCCTTCACCAGAAACTATACTGCAATAACCATACTTTTTTTCTATATTTATACCATTAATTGTCTCGTCATAACCCCACCCCATCCCCCCTCAAGCATTCATCAGAACTGCTTTCCCCAGCTGACTCGCTCACCTCACTCTCCAGTTACCACCTTCTGTCCCCCTTCCCCAAAACCCTTTGCAGTCTCTGCCATCAGAATGGGCAGCCAAGCCCGACTCTACACCCCTTCCCTTATGAGTTCATTGAGTTGTGATCATCGCCTTGCACCCACCCTAAACTTCTTCGACAATTCAGCCACCATTTTTTCTCCATTAGCACCTCCACCTCCTCCATCACCATTTTTCTCCATTAGCACCTACACCGCTAATTCCAGAAGTAATAAAACTCTTGGGGGGTACTTGGTCACCCCTTTTAGGAAAGAGGTTATACAAGGAGGCGATGGTCGGCAAGCAGATGACTGGCGGCAGTGGTGGTTAATAGGGGTTGGTGTGCAAAGGATGTGTTGATGAGGTCTCGTCATATGAGACGAGTAGATGACCTCCTCACCCTAAAATCTGTGTAGGAAATAGGCTAATCCTTAGCCATTTTTTGAGCTGAATAACATAGTTAGCATCGTTACGGTGCAGGATCTAAGTACTTCATACGATATAAAAGCCACCCCGACTTTCTTCTTCCTAAAGGATGGACAACAAATTGAGAAGCTGGTGGGTTCCAACAAGGCGGAGCTGGCAAAGAAGATAACTGCCATAGTAGATTCACAAGGACAATGCCATAAATGAGACCATGTTTATAGTTTGCTGCTTTGTGGAATTGTGGGTTAGCCTAAAGTCCTGTAACTTCCCGGTTACTGCTGTAAAGTCTTTGTAATGTATTGGATGAGAATCGAATGTTGGTAATGTTCATACCTTGAAACGAATGTGCTGAAGACTTGTGGAGTTGTGGTACGCAACAATTTTGTATATTTAAACGAGGGTGATACTGTTGAGTTTCTTGTAATTCCTCAAATAGTAAGTCTTGCTTGCGACGGGTCACCATTTGTGACGGATATTTTGTGAGATAAAATGGATACAAAATTAGTAGTGGGGAAAGGGGATCACAGGAATAGTGTTGGAGAGAGAGAAAAAGTGGATATTTTGTGAGAAAAAACGGTATCCGTCACAAGTTTGCGACGGATAGTGCCGTTGCAAATAAGAATTTGTGCTCCTCAAATTTAACTATTTTTTCACTTTTATGTATGCCACAAGTTTCAAGTGAAGTCGTGGGAAGGGGAGTGGCTATTTGTGATACATACAAGTGTAAGATGCTAACGAACCCCATTAAATAAGATTCAAAGACATCAAAGAGCATTTTATTGTAAAATGGGTATATTTTGTGCGTCATATTTCAAACGGAAAATTAGTCCGTTTGAAATAATAATTTGCCTTCAACCTATTACTGACTAAATGTGTCAGCACGGTGAAGAATTTAACTCAATTAGCCAACTCAGTTTGGTTTTAAATTAGTACATTTAACGCAATAAAGTTGAGTTGGTCAGGTCATTTTTGGTCTTTTTAAGTCGTAGCCATTAAAATTGTTGATTAATAGGGCTTTGATTGATAAAATAAATAAAAATGTAACTGAAAAATAGGAGCTGATAAGGTAATTGATTATAAAAAAAATGTTTGACAAATTAGCTAAAAATGTAGCTAAATTTGGTAAAATTATAACTTCATTTACGTAAGAGCCTTATCAAGGCCTATCTTAGCAAATGGAAGCATTACCATTTTGGTTACCCACGGTTAGAGATGGCAACGGATCCTGGATCCGGTCAAGATCTGCTAAACCCTACCCCGATGGATAGGATATAAATCCTTATATTTTGGACCTCACAGATCTGGATCCACGAGTTTAAAGACGGATATGGATATGGATCTGGCCGCCAAGACCATGATTCGACCCTAAGACCCGCTTTTTAATATTAAAAAGAGAATAAAAAATAAAAAAATGAGTAAGTTATGCATACAATTTACAAGACTTACAACTTGTTCAAAACCTAAAATTAGTACACAGTAAAACAAATATCCCTCAATCCTCCTTCATCCCTCCTTCAAAACTTAAATCCCTTCTCAAAGCAACCTTTTCTAACTAAGGCTGGCAACGGATCCTAGATCCGATCTAGATACGCTAGACCCTACACTAATGGCGAGGATATAGATCCTTATATTTTCGACCCTACAAATCTGGATCGGATCTCGCTTTCACATCACAGATCTGAATCTGTATATCCTATTGGACCCTATCCAGATTCAACTCGTTGCCATCTCTACCCACGGCAGTTCATATCAAATAGACACTAAAATAATAAATTAAATACTTTATTAACTTCTTTATAAATTATGGATTACAACTCAAAACAAACCAACTAACTAACAACGGAAGAAAATACAATTGATCAAACTAACTGTCATTTAAACTAAGTGAACTCAACGATGACTCACTGACTCATTCTCTCCAAAAATCCCAACCAAAGTTCTCAGCAACCATCAACACCTAATAAGACTACATGCTCACTATTTGACAGTAGTAGTATCAAATGGATCACCGCAGACCTACAGAAAAAGAAGAAACACAACAACATACCAGACAAGGTCAGTCAACTATACACATAATCTAGGCCAAACAACAAAAGCAAACCAAACAATCCATATTAGTAATCATCCTCCAAACTCCGAGAACTAGGATATAAATCGCAGCCCGGATCCGAGTACACATCGCAACATATAGCCCTGTTAGGCACCATCGCAACAGATAACCGCCGCCGCTAGTGGGAGACCACATCCTAGCAATCTAAAATCCTGCTCATCGCAAAGACCGAACCAAGATCATTAGTGTGCACATCCTCCTTATGACGGGAGGCTCATGGGCGAATATGAGGGTGACGACTATCTCCCGACAATGGTTCCACATTCAATCTCAAACATGATACCACCACAATACAATCATACAATACAATCAATGCATTACAAGCTCTAATCAATCATACAATATACTAAGTAGGGAAATCCTACCGGATTCACAATCACAAGCACACCGATTGAGTCTTTAGAATTGCTCTTTTACAATATCTTTACCTAGCAATGAACAAATCATACTACATCACAATCTATCAAAAACCTACTCTATTCCCCCACATTAACCTAATCTAAGGTTTAGGACCGACGCAAAAACAATTAAAATAGAAATCTAAAACTTACAGATCTGAAAGGTACATAAATTAAACTAACAATCTGAATGCTCACAATAGTCACAAAGATGAATTTCTTGCTTGGGAAATGATTAAGGTGATTGGAAGAGTAGTAGAATAGTTTTAGGTTTTGTAAGAAATGAATATAAACTGACAGATATAATTTTTATAACCTCTATTCAATTTAATCAACTTGACAGAAAAATACAAAATCGGGCATTATGTCGACTACCCAAGATACTCGTCTGAGTACAACCTACTCGACCGAGTGTCACCCTAACTCAGTCGAATACCACCAAAACAGAAGTCTAACTAAACACTATACATGCGTGCTCGGTTGAGTACACTCTACTCAACCGTGTACAGCATGTAGTCGGCTGAGTACCCCATACTCGACCCGAAATTAGATGTAACACAAAGGTTAGGTAAGGAAACTTTTAGTCAAATAAAGTAGTTTGATTAAATATATCACCTGAAATATGGTGTTCACAAATTCTCATTGAAGACGGACATTATCCATGACAAGTTGAAGACGGATAATGCCTCTTCGCATAATACAACTATTCTTATAGTGCTCTATTTTCTCCCACCTGCATTTTCGTAAGAGTAAAGTATTCGTTTTCAGCTTATGACGAACAAAACTCTTTATTTTAGGTTATACACTCCATTTCAGCTTTAAAGTTGTCTCGTATGATATCCGGCCGTCTCCATCGAATAGTCACACCGAATATAAATCCTGGGTGGTCTCACTCGCAGTAGCAACGTAGGTGATTTGATTACCAAAAATGCATAGGCGGTGGATGCTTGTCAAAACATTAGTAGAGAGTACGGACTAGGGAGTAGAGATAATTGTTTGTGAAGGGTTAAAGTTATTGGGCATTTCTTTATAGAAAGTAGATACCATACTACTGCACTCCTTCATTGTTTCATGCTTTCCCAATTCAAGTCCATTATTATATACTATATCATATATCCAATTTCTTCTTCATTCACCACCAATCTCAACTCCACTCTAATCCAAGGTATGTCATCTCCCACATGTTATTACTATTACGGTTGTTTGATTGATTACTGTGTCTAATATACTTGAACTTGGAACTATTCTCTACAACTTTTCAAGTTATTTAAGTACCTCTTTTCTTAACAGTTAACACTCCCTCTCCATGGAGTCTGCTTACTATTTTCCATAAGCTATTCAGTTCCACTCCATACCTTTTTATTTTGGGTAACGTTTACTATACTTACTTAGGGAGGTAGGCAAAAGACTCTTACTTTTGTGCCGGATATACTTCTCTTACAATAAACTATTGTGGGAATGCAAGTGGGGAGAAATGGACCTCGTGGATATGGCACTTGCATATTGCATAATGTGAGAGGTACTATACGCCTTCAGTTTGTGAATTGTGACGGATAATTTCCGTCTTCTATGAGAATTGTGTAGGGATGGAGAGAGTAATTTACTCGAAACCGAGACGCTCTTTGGGTGTGTTTGGATAGGAAAAAAGGAGGGAAAGGAAGGGGAGAGAGAAGGAGGGAAAAGAAAGGGAGAGAGGGCCAGAGGGGGAGGGGAGGGAGAATGGAGGAGTTGATTTTCCCTCCAAATCTTGGCGCCTATGTTAGAGGGGAAATAAATTAGCTTGGAGGAGCTCCAAATCCTTCCACCTCCATTTTCCTAACCAAACAATGAATTTCACATCCTTCCAATTCCCTCCAAATCCCTCAATCCAAACGCACCCTTTATCTCCGCTGACGAGGTTTCTGACGAGCTCTTGAAGTAAGGACAAATGGTCTAATTTGATATTTCCTGCTGAGGATGATTACATATTTTCCGTAACAGAAACAGAAACAGAAACAGGGGTAGACCTTAGTGGCCTAATCACTACGAGTTTCCATCATTAGACAATAGACAGAATCACAGATGACCCCTCTGGATTCAGAAGCAACTTTAATGTATTCATTTCTTTCACACTTACATGCTCTTACAATTTACGATGAACCACTATCATTTGTCGAATAATCCACAGAGACTACTATTCCCTTTTGAGCAGCAAAACAGGATTGTGCAGGTTGGACAGGGTTGGAGAGATGGCGTCTCCTGATGGTAAAGATATTCATGGAATTGAAAATTTGGACCGTATTTCACAATTACCGGAGCCTATGATCATCAACATATTATCCCGTCTTCCTTTACAAGATTCTGCTCGAGCATCCATCTTATCTAAGACCTGGAAAAACTTTTGCACCTTATACCCCATTCTTTATTTGGATCATAACTCATTTGCATTGCAATCCCTTGTTTCTGCTAATCAAGGCGGTGGAGGTGGAGACCCTGATATTAATCAAATAAGGGATATGTTTATGGATGGTGTGGATGATCAGTTATCTAGAGTCAGGCGACGAGATTCACCTATTCGAAAATTAGCATTGTCTGTGGTCATCAATGATTCCACGTGCTACCCCCGTGTGGATAAATGGATTGAGTTGGTGAGACAGATTATTGTTGAAGACTTGTGTATCACTATGACAAATGGGAACTTGAGTTGGAAAGATTTCATCCGTAGGTCATCTGTAGTATATGAGATTCCGTTCTCAGTGTTGGCTTCAAAAGGCTTGCTTTCCGCTTATATTCGAGGGTGTAATTTAGGTTGTGAGACATTGGTAGGTGAAGTTTTCTCTCTGCAGCGGTTGTGCTTGTCGGGCGTTTTTATGGATGACCATCTGTTAGAGAACCTAATAAGGTGTTTTCAAGGGCTTGAAGCTCTAGTCCTTGATCACTGCTCTGGTGAGATTAAATTTCTTCAGCTCTCAAAGTTTCCTAAGCTCAAAAAGGCTGTCATCAGTGTTAGGATCGTTGATTATGTTGACGTTGTAGACACTAATCTTGAATGCTTCAGATGTGATGTTCAAACTCTACTATATATCAACCCTGATGGTTGCGCTGGTATTAGAGAGCTGGCCTTGCACGTTTCCCTCATTAACCAGCCTGACCTATTTAAAGACCTTACCGCTACATTTCCGATTCTTGAAGAAGCAGATTTCCACGTACAGGATATAGATACATTAAAAGCAGCTAATAACGCTCTCAGGAAGTTAAAGTTTTGTAGCTATGGTCAAGTTTGTGTGAAGAAGTTACATGTTGACTGTCCCAGTTTAACACTACTTGAGTTTTTTACTAAAGATCTGTCAGAATTATATGTTGATTGTCCAAAACTGAGGGTGTTCAGCTATAGTGGCACTACAGTTCCTGATCTTGTTTTTTGGAATTCAATGGCTAATCTAGAGGAGAGCCACTGTAATATTGCTGTGGATCACGATTATGATTATGACACATTGTGGTTAGTCAAACTGAGAGCATTCCTTGTACTTGTAATAGGAAATGCCACTAATGTTAAACTGACCTTTGCATTGCCAATGGTGAGTAGTACCCTCTTTTATCTATGCTCTTCCGTTTTCATGCTATTATAAATACTGGGTTTACAGTCGTTTCATTTCATTTTGATAGGCGAAATTTGAACCTGAGAAAGTAGACGCATTTCAAGTTTCCTCGCAATACAATGTTCACGTACAGCTCGTTCTTTTCGACTTGATGCAAAATATAGCTCCTCTTGTGGATGGCCTGCTGTGGGTCATTCGTCCAGCCACCTTGACTTTCCGTTGTGGAACATATTATCTCGTTAAGGTAATTTTGTGTATACTGTTTAATTCCTTAAAATATTCATCAAGTGTAAATTTAGTTGTCTTAGAGAATAAAGTGTTGTTGATTTGTGTTTGTGTTTGCAGTACTTGTGCGAAAATTTGTTTGTGGAAGAAGAGGACAAGACTTGTGATGAGCAACAAACTGATCCGTGTTGGATGCATCAGTTAGAAGATTTCAATGTTGAGTGCCCGTTGAATGTTCCGGTTACAAAGAAGAATTTAGTGGCCGTTACTGAGCAATGTCAAACCCTTTTTTCGAAACAAGTTCGTTTCACTTTTCACTGGCGTCCTAATTGATAGGGAAGGAAGCAAGAGCAGTATGGTTTGGAATGAGCAGTAGTATGATTTAGAATGTGCACTTCTCTCGGGATGAATCAGAGGATTAGACATAATTCTTTCACAAAAACTTGTATAAGATCATTGTACGTGCGACCATTTGAAAAGTGACCACATTGTGATAAGTAGTGACCATATTTGAGTAAATAGTGATCACTTTTTTTTTAAAAAATTGACATATTTTCCAAAAGTGGTCATATTTTACCACAAAATGGTCACATTCTGTAAAAAAACACGGGTAGAACCGTCGTACAGGAGAACTACTGTAGTTCTTTTCAACGGCTCCACGCAATTTGTAACCCCAAGTTAGGTAGCACCAAAACGGACACGGACATGGAACACGGCATCCCATGAAATTTAGGACACGGAACACGGCATTTAAATATAATAACATATACTGTATATTTTATGACTATAAATAACGTATAATTTTATTTTTATCATGTATTTGAAGTTAAATCTAAAGAAGCAAATGTACAATTCGACCTTAACTATAACTAATTCTTATTTTTCCACCTACACTTATCTTTTAATCGATCTTTTTTAAAATTTCATTCCCCGTCCAAACTATAATATGTTTAGCCATGTGTCCAACGAGTGTTGGGTGTCCGAGTGTCGGACACTGGACGTCTAGATAGGAGAAGTGTCTGTACTACCTAGACCCCAAATCCCAACAACACAAAAATGATATCCTAGATTCAATTCCCGTGGAACTGCCTTATTGAGACGCCAAGATTATGTCATACTTCCTCCATTCATATCCAAGTTACACTTATGCTTTATGCACAAGTTTTAATACTAGAATAAAAAACAATAGAAAGTACATTGAAAAGTGTGAAAGTTGCTTTTTAGTTAAGTTAATTGTATTGTTAAAGTGTAATTTCTGAGTTGTTAGTTGTTAATTTTATGACCAAAAACCGTTTTGAAGTTTCAGATTTCTTGCAATTGTACACTTACTTATTTCCCCCCAAAAAAACCAAATGTACAGGCTGTTGCCAGGCTGTTAATACAGTCCTCATTGGCAATAAATACACTATTCTCAGTTCATTAACTGAGTACACTACAAAAAATCACTTTTCTCTACATTTACTTACAAAAGTCCAAAAGAAAAGTCCAAAACAAAAACATAAAAAGTCCTTACAAATTTATTACAAACAGTTACAAAAATTAGCAAAATGGTGTACAAATGCATGTCCGAGGAACTACGTTCTGAAATTGCTGTTTACTTGCTTCAGAAATCTGTGAACGGGAAACTTGAACGTGGTGAAATCCATAAAACAGTCCTCCGGTTCAAACTCAAAGAAAGGAGTGTGTCTAACATTTGGCACCTCGCAAAAAAAACCGAGATCAGCTGGTCAGAAACTTAACGTTAGTAGCGGGAGAATGGGCAACAATAACAAGAAGAAAGTTCTACCTAATGTCGAGTTTATCAAGTCCCTCATTGCTGCAAAACGGAATACTATGAAAAGAGTTTCAGAAAATTGTGGTGTTGCCATTGGCACGGTCCACACGTGGGTGAAAGAAGGTTTACTAAAACCTCATTCCAGCCCACTTCATCCTAAACTCAACGACTTACACAAAGAGGAAAGGCTTCTTCACTCACTTAAGATGCTTGTTGTAAATCAAGTGATCGATGATTTTCTCGACCTTAATGCAGTCCCAGTTACAGAAATCAAGTTCAGCGAGATGAGCAACGTAATGACATGGATGAGAAGTGGTTCTTTATTACAGACGACGACCATAAAATTTACGTGGTAAATGGGGAAGAGTTACCTTACCGTAGCTGCCAATAAAAAAGGTACATCACAAAAGTGATGTTCATGTGCGCGGTCAGCAGACCGGTTTATGATGCAAACGGAGAATTAATTTTCGATGGGAAATAGGGATATTCCCTCTTACACGTCAAGTACCAGCAGCAAGAAACAGTAGAAATAGGCCAAGGGGAACAATGGAAACGAAACCAATAGACTCTATCACGAAAAAAGTGGTGAAAAAAATGTCTGATTGAGGAAGTCATTTCAGCTATCAAAAGTTCATGGCCAGAAGGACTAAGCAAAGAGATTTACATTCAACAAGACAACGCTAGACCACATATAAAGAACGGCGATCCAGATTTTATGGCAGCCGCAAATTCAGATGGTTTTCACATTCAATTAGTTTTCCAGCCACCAAACTCACCCGACTCAAATTGTAATGACCTTGGTTATTTTAGGGTATTACAATCTCTACAATCATCACAAGCAGCTAAAACAGTTGATGAACTAGTGAATCAAATCATGCAAGCATTCGTGGATTACAGCCCAAGTAACCTAAACAACATATTCTTAACATTACAATCAGTTATGGTAGAAATCATGAAATGTAAAGGTCACAACAACTTTGCAATTCCTCATATGAAGAAGGGCCATCTAGCAGCCATTGGTATGTTACCAAGAAATTTAGTGGTTTGTGAGTCACTAGTTAGGGAATGCGTTGACTACTTATGTGGAATAGGCAAGACGCAAAGGTTAGAGTATTTAATGTCAGAACTAGGGTATAATGCTCAATGAAATCGCTTGTAACGCAAAGAATATGTAATGTTCAACTTCTAGTTTAATGTTATTGTTTAATGTTCAGCTACATAATGTTCCATGTTAATGTTATTGTTTAATGTTCAACTACAAAACAGAGTGAAAAACACATAAACAGACAACTCTCAGGACTAAATGGCCTCATCATTGAGTTCTGTTTGGTTAATAAGTCTTCTACACACACAATCTAGGTAGACCATGCTACAACCATTTAATGACAGTTATCAAAAATACAAATGTCATAACTAAGCTTTCAAACCATTCAGGTAATGTTATCAGCAAGCTCTGTATAACTAAGTAATTATGTGACTGTCGTTTAAATGTTTGCGCACACACACCTATGAATGGTAGACCATGTGGTGGCTTATAAACCGTAAGCAACATGACCAACTTCTACAAGTACTACACAATTCAGAAATCCAACCCATTCAAATACGAAACAAATAACAACTCTCAGGCCTGTTTGGCCTCCTCATTGAGTTATCTAAAGAAGACATGCCTCCTACATACACAATTAAGGTAGACCATGTGGTGACATGACTACTTAAATGGCCAGAAACCTATTTACTACACTTTACACATGTTGCTCTCAAACCATTAAGGTCTTTCATCATTGAGCACCTTCATAAAAGAAACAGACAGATGCCCTTATCATTTTCAAAAACAGGCCAGCCTACACATTTTCAGAAACCCAACCCATCAAATTGGAAACGAATAACAACTCTCAGGCCTGTCTGGCCTCATCATTGAGTTGTCTGAAGGAGCAATGCCTCCTACACACACACAATTAAGGTAGACCATGTGGTGGCATTACTATTTAAATGACCACTAACCTATTTAATGTACATGACACATGTTGCTCTCAAACCATTAAGGGCTTTCATCATTGAGCATAATTCATATTAGGTCAGTCAAATGAAACAAGCAGATTAGAAAACAAACATAGGACATGTAAACATTCTCAATGAGCATTGAACATTCATTTGTTTATACTTTAAGGACAAGTTTAAATCTCATAATAAGAACAATTAAGGTGGATAAAATGAAACAAGCAGATCAGAAAACAAAAATAGGACATGTAAACATTCTCAATGAGCATTGAACATTCATTTGTTTACATTTTAAGGACAAGTTTAAGTTTGATAAGAACAATTAAGGTGGATAAAATGAAACAAGTAGGTCAGTAAACAAACATAGGACATGTAAACATTCTCAATGAGCATTGAACATTCATTTGATTATACTTTAAAAAACAAGTTTAAGTCTGATAAGAACAATTAAGGTGGATAAAATGAAACAAGCAGATCAGAAAACATATATAGGACATGTAAACATTCTCAATGAGCATTGAACATTCATTTGTTTACACTTTAAGGACAAGTTTAAATCTAATAAGAACATTCAGGTGGATAAAATAAAACAAGCAGATCAGAAAACAAACATAGGACATGTAAACATTCTCAATGAGCATTGAACATTCATTTGTTTACTACATTTTAAGGACAAGTTTAAGTCTGATAAGAACAATTAAGGTGGATAAAATGAAACAAGCAGATCAGAAAACAAACATAGAACATGTAAACATTCTCAATGAGCATTGAACATTCATTTGTTTACATTTTAAGGACAAGTTTAAGTATGATAAGAACAATTAAGGTGGATAAAATGAAACAAGTAGGTTAGTAAACAAACACAGGACATGTAAACATTCTCAATGAGCATTGAACATTCATTTGTTTACACTTTAAAAAACAAGTTTAAGTCTGATAAGAACAATTAAGGTGGATAAAATGAAACAAACAGATCATAAAACAAACATAGGACATGTAAACATTCTCAATGAGCATTGAACATTCATTTGTTTACACTTTAAAAAACAAGTTGATCACGCTCTTACCCCAACCATGAAGTTGGGGGTTCGATTCTCACCTGCGACTTAGTGCGCTCATTTGAACCAAAAAAAAAAAAAAACAAGTTGATCAGAATACAAACATAGCACAAATGAAACAAGTTCATCATATCCACAGAAGCTAAAACAATAAAATTAAATCTTGCTTTTCTTCTTCAATGTTTCTAAAGACAACAAATTGTGACGAAATTTGACGTTTGATACACTACTTACAACTGTACACATTCTAAAAACACAAAATAATGAATTACATGGATCAATCAATAAATTAAAATTGAACATCAAGAGGCATAAACAAACATCCCCTAATTAAGTACAGGCGATCAAAACCCTAATTCTAGCACTAAACCTAAAATAAACTATTTAAGCAACATCTAAGAAGTAAGAACCGCACTATCAATATCAATATCAAAATCAAACCAAACATGAAACAATGATCACTCAGAAAACAAACAGATTATAAGATACAAGTATTAGATCTATATGGTAATAATTTAAAATACAAACTTATAAAGAAAAATTCATGCCGTTTCATCTTCGGCATTATGACCAAAACCAGGCCAATAATTAGATAGTTCCCCTTAAACCACTCCGTAATAACCGGACTTCCTCGTAGGGCAAACAGATCTAATATTTGTTAAAATACATCCCTAATTGTATTTCTTCTTATATAATTATGTAATACAAAAGTTTCACAAATAATACTATTTTGATTTTGTAGCATGTATTGAGGCATCCTTCCTAAAAATTTTCATCGCGCTTTGAGAACACCAAATGCCTCTCAATACAATTTCTTAATGAAGAATGAGCCCTGTTAAAAAATTCTTTTGAACCCCTCGGAGGTGCTCCTCTAAACTCATTTTCATGATACTTAACCACAAAAACACCGCATAAAATGGAGTTAACGGAAATCAATTACTCTATAAGTTTTGAGTTAAGAAAAATCAAAGTATAAACAAACAAAAACAAACAATACACATTACACCTGAAATATGCTACTAAATAATTTTTAGAAAAATTGGAAAAACAAGTTAGAGAAAAAAAACGTAGATTTTGCAAAGATAAAAGAGAATGAAAAACTGTAAACTAAAATAGGGTTAGTATTTTTTGAAGCGTAAAAAGATAATTTTTTATTTTTGCCAATATACTCTTTGAATATGTTGGGAAACAGCATATTGCAAAGAGCATATTGAAGCCCAATCTACTCTTCTAATATGCTGTTACCCAAACAATCCAAATAACATATTGATCGGTCAAACATGCTAATTATCTCAAATATGCTAATTTTTTTTTTTGTAATATACTGTTTACCAAACAGGGCCATAGTTTTAGCGTTTGATTCTTTTTATTGGGACTCCTGGTCGGTTTGGTGTATATTACTGGCCTTCATGCTCCGAAAATAGGTCATAAACTCACACCTGCTGTGAGACTTCGCTCCGCGACTGCAACTTTCTAGTTTTTCATATCAACTGTAAGTTCATCATTGCGTCCCATTTTCGTTTTCCTTGATTCTTCTGCTACACATATGCTCAATTATTTGTTTTCTGCGTTTATTTTTAGTTTCTTATACCCAGAAAAGTAAAATCATTGAAATTTATGTTGGGTTTTGTTCAAATTGGTTGAGGGTATAGATATTTCCTAGATTATTGAAAAAAGTTGTGTTCTTTTGAGTACCCATTCTACCCAATTACCCAATTAGGTTTACTTCATTAGTTTACTTTTCAATTGATTTTGTTACTGCTGCTGCAATCTATTTAAAAGTTTATTTGACATTGGTACTTCATGATTTGGTAATCTTCCACTTTCATGAAGTTGGGCATATGTAAAAATTGTTAATTGAACTGAATTAGGTATTTAGTGAGTACTTTTGATTTTACATGGAGTTTGTTATTTAATCAAACAAATGATCGGAATGGAGGGAGTATTTTGGTGTCACTGTCACCTCTTTCTGAAATACTAATCCCTTCGTCCCAATTGTCATTTATTTACCTTTGATTACAACACTCCTCACAAAGAATAAAAAAGGTTAACACATGATTGGGATGGAGGGAGTACATTGTTTATAATATTGTTTCAGTTTGAGCGTAGCAAGAGCCTTTTGTAGTTGAGACTTCCGGTATCTGTGTATTAGATTACTCTATTCTAATCTGTAACTTATTTGACTAACTCGTGCTTTTCCAGGTCTGATCATCGTTTGGCTTTTCACTAACAACTAAAAGCGGGAAACTTGAGCTATAACCAAGCAATGGTAAGATCTTGCTGTATCTTTGAATTTTGTATGTATTAGGCTTTTAGGGTTTCAGATTTATTGGTGCTGGTAGAAAAGAAGTTTTGCAGCAAATGTCGTTTGATGGATGAGTTGGCTGATGATTGTTCATTTGTGCTCTTGTAATGCTAAAACTTATGTTTATATGTTGCAGTCTAACAGAAAGGAAACAGTTCTAGATCTTGCCAAGTTTGTAGACAAGGGAGTGCAAGTCAAGCTCACTGGTGGAAGACAAGGTTTGTTTTCTTTTTAGTCTTTGTAAAATGGTATTCGTTTTTCTGCTCTCCTCTGTTAGCTAGTTACTTATAAATTATAAGTTCCTTTTGAGATTTGGATGTATAGTGTAATTCACACATTTCACACCGAGTTTGTGATGCTTAAAAATATTAAGGAGGTTCTTAACTTTCATATAAGGAGTTATAGTGCCTAGATATATGATAATATCAATCATCGTTCTTTCTAACATCCATTTAACATCTAGGCTCACCAATTTACTGCTTTAACTATTGTTCTCATTTAAGTAGGTGTTAGGGTGAGTCCGTGATATAGTGTGTTTTTTAAAGGCTTGTGCAACGTATTTTCTTAAAATAAGCCACCTCTGGCCTAGGTAGCACGGACACTTCTCGTGATTAGCCGTACCGTGTCCGACTCCGTGTCCGACACCGATACTCCACGGAGACACGCCGAAACGTGTCAGACACCTATGAAGCCGTGTCTAACTTTCTACATTTATTTGGGCACGTGTCCGACGCGTGTCCATGGTATTTGAGCCGTGTCCATCGCGTGCCCCCGATGGTCATCATTTGGGGTGAATGGTAATCTTCAGACGAGAAATACGCTATCGAAAGAGATTAATTAGTATATTGGTTTGGATGAGAAATGAAAATGAGTTATTACCAAGGGTAAGTTTTACCTTCACTTATTGAAAATTAATACTCCCTCCGAGTTATAGTGATTGTTCCTTTACCTTTATGCACAAAAAATAAGAAAATGATTCTAAACCACACAAAACACCCTACCCCACACTGAATTGATTTTGGACCACAAAAAAGTTACTAAAAAAGGAAAAAGGAACCATCACTAAACTCGCATCAAAAGGGAAATAAGAACAATCACAATAACTCGAAGGGAGTATCAAATACTTTTGCAAAAAAAAAAATTAAACATTTATAACTATAAAATGCATATTTTATTAAATTTAACTAACATGTCCCGTGTCCTAAATTTCATGAAATGTCGTGTCACGTGTCCGTGTCGTGTCCGTGTCCGTTTTGGTGCTACCTAGCCTCTGGCATATCTTCATTCGTGGTGGCTAAAGCCTGTCAAACGCTTTGTATGCCTTGGTTGTGTGTCGTTGCTTTCATGCCTTTGCTCCTGCCATAGTGACATGTGTATTGTCACTCATCCCTTTCTCCCGTTTTCAATATGTGTCTAACCCTTAACTGTCTATTGTTGGAGCTAGTATCTTGATTTTGTGGCTACTATACAATATACAAGTAGGCAACCACTGCAACTTTTTTATCTACTTTGGCCGTGTCATACTGCCATTGCATTGTATGCTCAATTCATCGAAAGTCGAAAACATGAATAAGAGTTAAAGAAAATGTATGAAACTAGATAATTAGAAAGCCAGATTTGTCAATGAAGTAATGAAATTAAACACAAGTCCTCGAGTCCCAAGGTAAGCCTTACGCCTTTATTGAAAAAAGAGAGATTGTATGCAATGTCCCGTGATAAACTTGTGGATATTTGCATTGATGGATTCTTACTTCACTATGTTAAAACTGAAGAAATTCACTGATTTGTTTTGCTCTATTCCATCTTATTCCAAAGCCATAGAAGAGCGACTTTTGTCTTGATTGCCAAAAGCAATACCCTTTTTTTTGTGCGAATTTATTACTCCTAGAAACTTAGTTGTTTATGCTCAGTTGAGATATTTTATAGTGCTTTTAGCTACTAGTTCTATTCTTCTCCCTGCATATCTAATCCCTTAGCTCATTGTATGTTGTATTTTCTTGCACTCAACTTTATCTTGTCTTGAAAATGTATACCTATAATTTTTTGGCTCGTCTCTGCTAATATGAATACCCACCAATCTGCCATGAATCTGGTCCTTTAATGTGGAGATTTGCAAAAATTTGTTGCTTTCAGTTTCTTCGTACTCTCTTCACATGTAATCCCACTCGTTTATTTTCGTCATTATTATGAAACATCTCCAAGGGCCGAGGGTAAGGGAAACCTGTCTCCACGAGCCAACCAGCTTATTTAGGGCTGAAAGTAGTCATTCTAGGCCTAGCCACCTTAATGAGCAACGTTTTCATGAGACCTCCTAAACCCATGGGAGGTTCAGGTTGATGAGAATTCAACCTGCGACTAATGGTTAGAAGCTTGAGCTTCCAGTAGCTCTCCGAGAGAATTTATTTGCGCTGTGGATGGGCCATATTGTCTTGTTGATATTGTTTTTGGCATCTTATGTATCTTCATTCCTTGTACAGTAACTGGAACACTAAAAGGTTATGACCAGTTGCTGAACCTTGTGCTGGATGAAGCTGTTGAATCTCTGAGAGGTATGAAAGCTATTTACTGAAGTAATTATCTTCATTGGTCGGATGTAGATGAGAGTATGCTTTAGTATTCATGCTCTGCTTAATTTATTTTTGAAAACGTAATTTACGACTCATTTTATCGGGCGTAATGTTTGGTCATATGTGTAATATAAATTCATGCTCGACCTTTGTTACCGATTGATTCTGCTTTCATTTCTTTCTTTTGGTGTCGGAAAGGAATTCAATGTAATATGAACATTGTGCAACTACAAGCATCATCTCTGTTTAATTGAGTTGTTGTGTATCACCCCTCTTTCCTGTCTATACCTGGGGAGCCTGGAGGGGTGTTCCTTAGGAGAGACAAAAGGGGGGAAATCAAAGTATATATGTATGTATTTATGTATGTCGGCATGTGTATATCTTCGAGTGACTCTACTTTTATTCAGTTCAGGCATTTAATTGACAGCTTTATTGGTTTGTGTATAACTTGAGTAAAATGTGACTGCAGATCCGGATGACCCACTCAAGACTATTGACCAGACCCGAAGCCTTGGCTTAATTGTATGTTCTTCGTGCCTCCTTCCTTCTGTCTTGTACTTGTTTCTCTCTTCCGTTGGCATTGAGTGCAGGCTTTGAGATTAATCAATAAATGTTTGAAGTGCTTAAGAATTCACTAGATAGCCCCATAAAAAATAATAACCCTAATATTAGGCATTTAAGTGTCACTTTTGAACTTCTATAATGGTGCAGAAAAATACCTTCTGTATAAGTTTGCATCAAGGAGCAGTGCAGAAATAATCGCGTGTTAACACGGCGGAACATATTTCTTCACACCATTTTTTGCGAAAATCAGGAAAACTGACATTTTAGTATTTTACCCATGCTGAGCACTTGCACCCAAGTAAGAGCAGCACTAGTCTCTGTAAAACTTGGTGTCCTATTTCCTGAAAGGCTTCTCTGTAGCTAGCTTGATTAAGCTTCAAAAGCCTCCAAACTAGTGTAATATGTCAACAGGACTTTGAAGGGTTTTTTGATATTTCAAATAACTATAAAAGAGTAATGAACTTCCAAATTTCGATCTCGGCTCCTAGAGCAAAGACTGTCCGACAGAGGACCAAAGTAAAACAAAATCCATTGGTGCAAAGCAAGAGGTGGTGTTAACGAGAGAGTGTCCCACGGCCACATTCTTGCAATAGCTTGGTATCGTATTGTCCTATTGTATATAGGGGAAGATTTCTTAGTGTCTCCAAGGAGAGTGTATCAACGGAGGGCAAGACAAAATGCCTTCCATCACTTACAAATGTACTTGGTTATACATTCTAGTTCAACACGAAACAACTCTTAATTTGAAATATGGAATGATGAATCTAAAGAAGTGTGCTGGTCTTGCAGGTTTGTAGAGGAACAGCTGTGATGCTAGTCTCCCCAACTGACGGAACAGATGAAATTGCAAATCCGTTCATCCAGCAAGATGCTGCTTAAGATTTATGGGGGACTCGTGTTGTATCTCGACAATGACATGGTTAATAGTAGAGACATGATGTTCCTTATTTACGGGTGTACTAATTTGCAAGTTTGGTTTTATTCGTAATTCTAGCCTTTGTCCAACTGTTTAATCCGTTGCAGCTCATTAAGCCTCAGTTTTTGGAGGCTGTGCCTTAGATTCTTCTTTGGAAGGCTGGTTGTGTCATATCATTCAGCTTTAAAACAGAGATGATGAGAACGTAGATACATTCATATGCCCCTGTCAGCAGGTTATGTAATCGTTTCAGCTCCTTGAGCACGCTATTCAGTACCTTGTAATTTTGTGGGTTTGAAACGGGTTAACAGGACGCGTCTTTGTTAGCTTCTGAAAATGCCTTGTTATTTTGCGGTGTCGAATGCACCTGGTTAAATCAACAGGACGATCCATGAATAACTCTTATCTAAATGGAGTCAATCATGACATCTACCAGTAGATCATTCTGAAAGAGTCACTTAATAAATCAATTCCTGTGATATCGGGTTCGAGTTAGTCACTTTAATTAAATTATCGGTTCACTAAAAGATACGTGAGACAGTCTTATATAGCACTTTTGACTTTCAAAGTGTCGAGTGTCTAACACAGGCTCCAACACCCTTGAATTCGGCCTTGTCATAGGGCCGACTTGCCTCGGGTACTGTGCAGCTGTGTTGGAACTAGTAGAAGCTGCAAGACATGGTGGAAATAGGAAAGTTTAGAGCTAGGAATGCAAAATAGAATGATGAAGCTTTACTGACAAATAATAGAGAGCATTCGTCATGTAGCAAAAATGACCAAGTTTTAGTTGAAAGCATGAGGTTATATAGGGAAGTTATTCGGTTGCAGGTCATTGTGACCTACCAGGCTACCATACACTTACCAAAAACATTATGGTAATAATGTTAGTATGTAATAATGTATTCATATGCTCCATTTCTTCGCTTGCATCACATTGCTTATTTGCCTTTATATCAATTCAATGATTTCAATCTATATTCAGTAAGGCTTTCCTCAGCTGCCTGCTTCTTAATCATACCAAGCATTACTTCATTTTAGAAAACACTGAAATTCAGATAGCCAGTGGCGTGTCCCCATAATTTATTTCTAACTCGGATTGAATCATTAGGATATGTAACTTCATACTTACTCCGTATTAAGTAATGTGTGTATTCGGAGAAGTGGAGAATTATACGATAAACATCTTATTAGCACTTCATTTATTTATCTTTTTTTTAATTTTTTTTTTCTCCATTTGTCCTACCCGTTCTTTGTAAGAGATATTAGTTACAGGTAATTAATATTGAGTATGAAATTTAAATGTTTGATTACAAAATTAGATTGCTCGCACCTATTATCGCGTGTGATGAAACAATCACCTCTTCCTTTTAACATTAATAATTGATTATAAAAACACCATAAACTTCAATATAAATGAAAATTGCTATGATGGTCCGCCAATGAAAATGGCATCCTGGAAGATTCATAGTAGAAAATAGGGTGAAGAGTCATGATTCTCTTTGAAGCAAAGATGTGTTATAAGTTGTACTAACAAGCTCCACTAATGCTTTCTCCGTTGGCTAAACCAATGGGAATGGGAATGAAAGTGAGATTATGCCTATATTACGAGGTTAGCTTTTCCACAAGTAAAGACTTTGATGTTTTGAGGTTCATATTTGGCCTTTCATTCCAAGCAATTTGAATGTCGCTTTTGTACATGTGCATTTTCCATACCTTCTCAATTTGACCATCCCCAAGCGGCAAAGGTCACGCTAACTAGTTCACGACCCATATTTATCCTTAATTACTTCTTAATTATTTTGACCTACTTTTACCCTCCCAAGCAGAAGGTCACGACCTAGGTCACCAACCCATTCATTTTCCACTTTCCAACATTTTCAATCATTTCTCATATTCTCTACTCACCTTTCTCTCTCCCACTTTACAATTATTTTTCCAAACATTTTAGAAATCTAGTTTTTTTTCCTATTATGATAAATATCTTAGTAAAATAAAAACTACCTAAATATTTTATTGTACACTAATCTTATGGTGTATTTTTTGGAAAAAAAATATTAAATAACTTGGTTTTATTTTCGAAAAGTGAGTATACAATTTCATTAACAATTAAAACTGAAATACCTTGACGATTAAACGATTATAATTAATTTAGCGATATGTCGATGCCATTAACGAACATATTTGAAATATTATTTGACGATTTAATTGTATTTTTTGCCCAAAATCTGTCAATTTATTTGAATATTTTTGCCAAAAAATCGTATTAAAAAGTTGGTTCAAAATCTGTCAAAATTGAGTTCATACAATAGGTAATTTAAAGAGTGACTCAACAAAAAATAGCCTTTAATTTTTTTCATCTTGCAATGTTGGGTAAATTCATTTTTGTTTTTGGAAAGAAAGGAAAAGGAAAAAAAAACTTGGCAGGAAAAGGAAGAGGAAAATGCATGGTGTCCTTTTTTTCTTAACTAGTTTTAGGCCCGTGCAAAAAATGCACGGGTTAATTCTATTAAACTAAAAAAATAAAAATAAAAATAAAAATAAAAAGGTGAATATATTTAATAAAAAATATAATTTTAGTATTGCAAGTATATCAATGTAAAAAAATAAAAAAATTTATACGTTTAACTTAGACGTAAGTAAAAACAACGCATCTATTATACAAATTCTTATGTATGACGACGCTATTGGTTTAAGTTTAAGACGGATCAAATATATATATATGTAGGATGAATAAGACAAAAAAAGCATTATGTATAGCGAAAATAATATATTTGTCCTATAACTCGTGGAGAGTGATACTGACCCGTTTTATTTTTAAGACGAAAATAGCCGGTAAAAATATATATAGATTTTAAAATTATACTTACGGTTTAAAATCTAAATTCATAACCATCGTAAAGAACCCAAATTATTATTAGTCCGACTCTCTAACTACCCAAAATCTCTGACCATATAATATAAACCTATCTATTTTATGTAAATTTAAGACGGAGTTACATATTTTTGTTGATATCCAATTTCTCAAAAATTTTAATTTGTTGATTTCCAGTATTTGAATGCATTAATTTTCGCCAATTTATATATTACAGTATTATATTTGGTATTCACTTTTTATTTCTATTTTATACTCATTGTCACTCAATTTAATCATTTTAGTTGTTGCGTGTTAAATTAATATTAACAATTTCTTTAATCTTGGAATATATTATATTTGTAAAGGTTAGGCGTCTCCATCATATTATTATTATATTTAATTTATATCTTTTATTTATGTAAAATTAGTTAACTTATTATCAATGATCATAAAAGATTTGATTTTTACAGTTGAAACTGTAGTTAGGATTTCGGAAGATTTCATATTTCAATGTGTGATTATAGATTGTAACATATTTAATTAATGAAAGTAGTGAAAAGATTAAATTGATAAAAGTTTGAGGAGAGATAATTAATTATGTAGAATGAACATGATGGACCCTGCTTTAATTAAATTTTGTTCTCTTCCTAATTTTAATCGGCCAATAAGAACTCTCTAAAATCTATTTCTTTTATAGTAAAGGGATTTCAAGATTTTTTGTTGAATTTACAGGACTATTTTTTGTGCTTATATACAGAATTTTTGTTTTATTTTTATGATGAATTGATGATATTGACGAAATATGATCATTCTGATATATATCGGACCGTTGCTTTGTATATCGTATTTTAATTTAAATTCAACAAAAAGACGATTTTTTTGTGCAAGATTTTTGTTTTTTCTGTATATTTTCAGATTTTTAGTTGAATTTATATAAGATTCAACTAAAAGATTTAACTTCAACATAAAGACTATTTGTTCTGCTCATATACATGATTTTTGTTTTTTCCAATATACAGGAGTTTTATACTATCGGACCGTTGTATATCCTATTTTATCGTATTTTATCTTGTTTGATATTTTAATTTGTATTTGATTTGATTGGAAAATATAATGTAATTTAATTCTTGGACTAATTATTTTTGTTGTTGGTAATTTTTTGTTTTTTGGATTTAATTTTTGGATCGTTAAATATCGTATTTTGTTGGATTGTTGTATATTGTTATTTAAATATTCAATTAACAATAATTTGATCATATCGTATTTTATTATGATAATGACGAAATGTACTACTGCAATCGTTTACGTAAATAGGAATGAGAAAAGATCAGAATACGGAATTACGGATCATAATTAATTACGGATCAGAATTAATTCTGAATATAAGAAGGGAAATTAAATAAGTGTGAAAGATGGTGGGCCCATATATTCCTCAATTCAAGGGACCAATGAGAAGCTTCTATTTTCTATTCCTTTTATAGGGATAAATTTTTTCTCTTTCATGGGTCAACAACGAATCAAATGGTGCCACGTACTAGGTCACCAAATAGGTCAATAGCTTCACATGAAGGTCACAAATTGACCTCTTGTGCAAGGAGGTCACACTAATTTTTTCCTTAATCCTTAATTAAGGTGACCAAGCAAGGTCATGACCTACCTATTGACCTTGCTTGGGGATGGTCTAATATACTCTATAAACACAAATTCTAAAATACGCGTGACCGTATTTTCTAGAATGACCGTGCTTTTTTAAATACGATTTTTACTCTTTTACATACGGATTTTATAATTTTATTCTTGTCATTTTTTCATTCTCCCATTCAATTTATTTTTCCTTCTTTCCCTAAACTGCCCCCGGTCACTCCCACAGGTTAGTCGCCGTCAAATCTTGGTCCAGCCAACGCCACGCCGGCTGAACTCGGCCTCGCTCCCCCTTCCCTATTCATGTTCATAACTTTATTGCAAATTAGAATAAAAAATACCCATTTTAGTTCCTATATTTATAGAGCATAATCAAGTAACTAAAAAATGTGAAATAAAGAAAAATGAGTATAGCATAGGGATTTGAATCAATCGAGCACATGGGAAGCAAACATTATTATATTTGAAAAGTTGAATTGAAACTATTGTCCATTCAATTAGTTTCACAATTTTTTTGGATAATTTGCGGGGATTTTAGAAAGTCGGTAATAATTTCTAGTTGATATTGATCTTTGATTCGTAAAAATATCTCTTTTAAACTCGTAGCAAGAAATACTACCGTCAATCTGTCAAACTTTTGTAATAAAATAGACTATTATTTTCGATAATTTCTATAAGCTTTACATTGTCTTAGGTTAGAAAAAGGGTATGATATTGAAACCTAATGAAAAAATGAATGTGAAAGATTTTACGTATGTGAAAAAAGTAATTTCTTTTTCTAGAAAAAATTCACTCATTTTAGTACTCTTTCGTATTCATATAGTCCCTCTTTTTCCTTTTCATACTAGTTGATTTTGTTCCTTCTTTTTTTATTTGAAAATATTTATATGGTACAAATTCAATTTTATATCATTATGTGGAGGTAAGTGTTTCCTTTTCCCTTATTTGAAAACTATTGTGTGGCACAAATTCAATTCCATGTAGGTTAATATGTTTTGTGTGATTCAAATTCATTTTTTTTTAATTTTTGTGTAAAAAGAAAGCAAAATAATAGGCTGAATGTGAGAGTATACTATCAATAAAAAAAGAAATTTTTATGTAATCTTATTAGGTAAATGATCGTTTTACACTAATTACTCTACCACAAAATCCTATAAAGTATTGATATTTCATGATGCGTTTGTTTATTTATATTTGTTGGAGTAATTATTATTTTTTTTGTTCAACTTTATATTACAATATTAATAATCTAAATATAAACATTGTTATGGTATTAATTTGAGCATACAAGACAAGAGTAGCACACATGCATGACCAACAATCCACTAATTATTTACCACCACGCTTCCACGACCGCCCCATTATTTGAGCCGCCACAACACCACCACACTTCACCACACACCAATAATATGCATTACTTCTAAACATCATAACTCGTCGACTTAGCATAACTTTGAAATCATAAAGATATGGTGTAGTATTTTAATGAATAATTTACATTGTTTTTAAATAAATTTAAATAAATTTTACATTATTTTTAATGAGTAATTAATAAGTATTAAATAATATAAATGGAATAGATGAGTATCATACTCCTCCATATAAAACCACATTAAGTAAGTTTTTAAAGAGTTCGGTAGTCAACCCTGATATTAAATTGATAAGGCTTATTTTTAAACCTAAATTATATTGTACCTCGAAAAAGAGTGCATTATGCACTTTGGGTTGGTGTAGGCTGGTTTTAGATTGGGGGTTGTACTAGCTTTGGTGCTCGACAAGGGCGTTTTAAAGTAAATAGAGGTTTGGTGCACCACAAAAAACGAGGTTGTATATATGAACTACAAGTGTACAATACGTCAAGGTTTGTATAGAATCTCATCAATAAAGCTTGGAAACTCGATGGCCAAAACTAGAGACCCGGTTCTGCCACCGTGGTTGCCCATGGCATGGCCTTAGACGACTATGGGACTGCCCGACCCCATCCGAGCTAATACCTTCAGTTATCATCAAATTTTATTTTCAAGAAATTAAAACTACGTTAGACTTGTTTAACTCATACGTTAACCATTAATGAAATGTAAACTTTATCAACAAATTATGAGACACATTCACTACTCTGCAGTTAATATTTTTACTTGTACGACATATCATGCTAATACTGGTACATTCATTACTCCTCCGATAATTGTTATTTATGTGGCTACTCATGCTATTTTACAGTTCTATTTATTTATATTTCTTTTATCAAACTCATACTTAAACAAATAAAATATTTTCCTTGAATGGAATTCTTAACTAATTTTCATAATTTCTTCGTTTTTCCTACCGTTACTTTCATTACATTTATTATGACTATTATTACATTCACTACTTTCTCCGCTTATTATCGTTTCTATCACTACTCGTGCATTTTGTAATGTTAATTTCACTACTCCCGTTATTTTTAGTATTACTTTTACAATCTTGCTGCTATTATTGTTATTTTTGTTACTATCATAAGTGATTACTACTAGAATCATATTTTCTACATTCAATGTTACTACATTTATTTGATCAAATTTTATTTTAAAACCAGTTGATTATCAAACGAATTATTGTCTTGTTGTAAGGGTTGAAGTCATTTTAGTCCGTCATTTTTGGGTTAGATATATTGATAATTTGATATCAAATCACATTAGATTTTGTTCTATTTTGTCTAATTCAGATCATAAGCCAAACTCTGTGAATTATTCAGCTGGAGTTAAAAATGAGCTATATGGCAGGCCATGAGGCCATACTGACATCTAACTCTGAAAAAAAAAAAAAAAAAAGGTTCCCCGGAGGGATTGCCTAATTGCCTATATAACATACTAATACTGCGAATCTGTGACAATCATCCGTGAACAAGTCCGCGAACGAACGATAATACTTTTCTCCGCGAATGCTTAACACACAATATACATGGCATTATGGCAATAACTGAAGAAATAGTCTTTATTTTGAATAAGTAAAATCTGTAATATATGTGATTACCAATTTAACATTACATTAATTAATATCAGAAACTCCAACAGAATTGTATATTATCAGAAACTCCAACAGGCAACAGATCGACTTTGAGTCTTTGCTTCAAAGATATATAATTTTCTCCCCACCTCAAGCCTCAAACACAAAAGGAAATTTAAACAACTTTTTATACAATAATATTACATGTATTTTATACGTGTATATATATATATATATATATTACCTAGGTCACATAATATTTCTCTAATGTGGTAACAACATCAAACAACCCAAAGCAATCCACATTCTAGCTATATTATGGAGTTTAAACTTGTTTTCTTTGTTACACTTTTACTCCTGCCTTGCATGATCCCAGCCGATCATCACCGCGGAAATGCTCCTGCTATTCAAACTGATGAAGGGTAATCAACATAACCAAATCTCCTTTATTGTTCATTCGACAGTTAGATTATATGATCATTGATTAAAGCTCCACCGTTACCTTAACTCCTTAAGGTTTTGGTTGAGAATTGAGATGGTCTTCTCACAAGTGTGACTAAGAGGTCACGGGTTCAAGTCTTATCATTTATCACCTCTCCTTTTTATATGCTCTAGCTTCTCACAAAAACCGACTCCCTGCAGACACTTTAACCCCTTCATGGCCTTTGACGTTGTTTTGACTCAGTTTTCATTTGGGTCATTCGAGAACAGTTTCTATGTCAGTACTCAGTATTGTTGTTTCACCTACTTTATAACTCTACTGTTAAACTGGTTTCTAATACAAGTGTTATGTTGATGACATGTTTAGATTATCGGAGTTGGAAGATGAACCGTGGACAATGGTAGGAAAGAATGGGGTCCAATTCACTGTGAATGGTACCCCATTTTACTTCAATGGCTTCAATACCTACTGGCTAATGGTATTTGCTGCAGATCAATCAACTCGCGGTAAAGTCAGTGAAGTCTTCCAACTAGCACCCACTGTTGGGTTGACTGTCTGCAGGACTTGGGCTTTTAACGATGGCCAATGGCGAGCATTGCAGACATCCCCTTCTGTTTATGATGAGAATGTTTTCCAGGTTAGCTTTTATACTGTCACTGCTATTGTCTGAAATATGTTGTGAGGTTAAAGCGATTTTTTACTTTTTACAGGCGCTGGATTTTGTGGTGAGTGAAGCGAAGAAGAATAAGATCAGGGTAATATTATCTTTGGTGAATAATTGGAGTGACTATGGTGGTAAACAACAGTATGTGAAATGGGGGAAAGATGCTGGCTGTAATGTCAGCTCCGAAGATGACTTCTTCACTGATCCGACTCTTAGGACCTACTATAAGAATCATGTCAAGGCAAGTTTTTGGGATTTATTCTGAGCATGAAAACTGCAATAAACCTCTTAAATCTCCCATGATTTTGGGATAGGTTCGCCTAAACTCTGCTGCTAAAATGCCTCAAAATGCAGTCTCAGTGACTTGACCTGCACAACTTTTTCTTATTGAGTGACCTAACCAGAAACCCCAATTGGATTAGAATGGCATAATCAGTAAATGTCCTGAAATCCGAATTAACCTCAATACCAATACGAATGACCTGTTTGGTAGCTGCAGTACAGACCTTAGTAGTGTGAGTTACTCAGTACCATGGTTTCTAACCCCCTTCTGTTTTCTTGGATCATGACATTCAGACAGTACTGAACAGAGTGAATACATACACTAATGTCACATACAAGGATGATCCAACGATTTTTGCTTGGGAGTTGATGAACGAGCCTCGCTGTCCGTCTGACCCCTCTGGAAATAAATTGCAGGTTAAATTCCTTCACCAATTAATATTAGTTTGGTAATGACTGTTCCATACTATCAAGGATGTTGATGAATTTGATGTTGAACAGGGTTGGATACAAGAAATGGCTGCCTATGTGAAAAGCATCGACCCAAACCACATGCTTGAGGTTGGGTTGGAGGGATTTTATGGTCTCTCTACTCCTAACCGAACTCAGTTCAATCCAAACTCATACGCCACACAAGTAGGAACCGACTTTGTTAGAAATCATCAGGTCCTGGGAATTGATTTTGCTTCAGTTCATATTTATGCAGATTCTTGGTAAGTCAAGTGAATCACGCAGAAATGTAGATTGAACTACAAATTCATGTTAGGCTAAAAATAGATCGGTATAAGATGTTCAGCTCAAACGACCAAAAATCAAAATAATGTGTAAATGGACTCGGAGCTTGAATCGACTTAATCCAATCTGTATATGACTTAAGACACCTGTAAGACTTGATAATGCCGATAATGACTCAACTCAACTCGTATTGGAAAGACCAATTCGTTGAGCCTAGGTTTAGTATCCAGCTTTTTATATGTTGTTTACGCATTTTCCGCATAACTAATACTCCAACTTACCATTGATCAAGGATATCACCGGCAGTATCTAATGCGCATCTGGAATTTTACAACTCATGGTTGCAATCCCACATAGAAGATGCAGGCAACCTCGGAATGCCAGTTGTGTTTACAGAGTTTGGTGTATCAACAAAAGACCCGGGTTATAATACGTCTTTCAGGGACGCAACCTACAAAATGGTGTTCAAAAGCATCATCGAGTCTGCAAAAAGCGGAGGGAGTGCTGCAGGAAGCCTAATGTGGCAGCTCTGCCCTGATGGCACAGACTACATGAATGATGGATATGCAGTTGTTCTTTCCAAATCTCCGTCTATTTCCGATATCATTGCTCTTAATTCTGCAAGACTCCAGATCATTAACACCGCCTGTGCATGGAGATGTCGCTGGAATTGCAGGAAAAGGCTCCATATTTTGGATCAGATAAACACCTGACAGTTTGATTTCGCCTATAAACCAGCTGCATTATGATGGGTTATGTAAAAATACGTATAACTGAATTAATTTTACTTTTAGAGTAATTTCATTCTTGGAGAAATCTAATTTTTACCAGTCTGATCAACTCAAATTCTAATACAAACTTTGCTTAGAAACATCATTGCCCTGTTTTTTTGTCAATAGATAAAGATGAAACATGGGCATTTGGTCTAGTGGTATGATTCTCGCTCAGGGTGCGAGAGGTCCCTAGTTCAATTCTAGGAATGCCCCTTTTCATCTTTTGAGATGGGAGTTCACCCACGGCGGTTCCAAAGGATGATTCGGCTCTGATGTTGTAGATATAAAGATGAAATTCAAACCAGAGAATGGAATTCCTGGTATATAGACCTGCATATAGCAGAACTGAGCAGAAGAAATAAAGAGGATCACTGGAACACAGATTAGATCTGTCAAAATATAATACTCCGTATAGCCAGACCCAAACAACATTTTTAAAATCATCAAAATATAAAATTTATCTGGTATCCTGAGAAGACCTGAACCACAAGCCATCACAAATTTAGCAGCAATACCCCGGAAAATAGATCAAAATGTGCAAAACGGTATTAAAGGATAACAAATTAGTAATTTAATATGAACTCCACCCACTTACACAGGGTCAAATTGACAATTACCACAATTTTCGAGTTTCACATTTGACAACAGAATGTACATCAATATCCATCTACCAAAGGACACAAGTAGCAGAAACGTGTGAAATTTTGTGGAAAATTAGGGTTGCCTTAAGGGCATATATAATTTTCTGAGAAAAAGTCGCCACGCTTATAACAGGGACTGTCAGGGAAAGACATAGCACTAGTCATTCAGGGGTTCATCGTCTGAAGAAAGCTTGCTGCAGGCCTCACGTATGTGAAGTTCTTGAAGAAAAGATTCCCGTTGCCATTTGGGCTGGCGGCCGGAGAAATCACCACAGGTAAGTCTGTCCAGCACTTCTCGAAATTTGCCGTGCAGAGTTTGTCGGCTACCTCTGGTCGGAAGCTCGGCTGAATTTCTCTTGCCTCCAATTTCTTCCAGTTGATGGGCTTAAACCACTTGTGGCTCTTCACTTCTACACTTGCTGTAACTCCGCTGCCCAGTCGCCTGCTAGGATCTTTTTGCAGCAGCTGTCAAAGCACCAAAAACACGTTCTTTTTCAGTCTTATACTAGCAAGAAAGAACACTAGATACAAGATACTGGGGTTAGGCTAGTCTCAGGCCCTTCCCAGTCAAATTCGACCAAGTTGGCCAATTGACTAAATAATTTGATCGTCATATCTCATATAGCTAACTTGCAAACCCAATACATCTCAGATTTTGAACCCTCCATTCAACAACTAAGCTCATAAGCTTTCCAATGCCCATTCATGGAATTTCCTCAACTAAAAGCGACTGGCACCCTAAGTTACATCAACACTTGTCCGACAAGCCACGCTCAAGGTTATGAGTATGCAACCCATACTTGGCACTACTCCAAAAGGAGACAAAAATGGCGTCCTCCAATCTCCGGATGAAAAATGCAGAGGTACAAATTCCTTATGAAGCAATCAGTACAACACTTGACAAATTTATCCATATTTCTCAAACATCTCTTTATCTCATTTTAAAAACTAAATGATTCAAAAATACAACTATTTTCCTTGTTTGGCAAACGTGTTTCTGTGTATCCATATCCTCATTTTAGGTTAGGGGCCTATTTGACTAGATATTTGATTGAGTCAAGCCATGCCATGCCAAGTCCGAAACATGGGATATTCGATATGCAGCCAAGTCCCACATCCGTCCAAATGTAACACATGCCACTTCTTCCACCAACGGAATTTTACAAAAATTAATTGCCACTTCTTTGATGTTTCTTAAATCAAACAACGCATACAATGCTTAAATTCTAGGAGTTTAAACTATCATATCAGTAAGAAAGTGCAAATGAGACAACTGAAGACTAACCCCTTTAATCAAAGAATGAGCTTCACTTGATAAGAAAGTTGGCAGCTTGATCTTATCTTTTATTATCTTCTGCTGAATTTTGTTCCTGTTGCCACCATCAAAAGGAGGCTGCACAAGCAACATGCAAATTGTTAGACAGTTGTAATTTTTCATAATGTGCATACCAAGCACTATGCTCTTAGAAACATGAGCGATTCTCTTACCAGCCCAGTAAGCATCTCAAAGATTAAGACGCCTACACTCCACCAGTCCGCAGCCTTGTCATGTCCCTTCCCCAGTATAATTTCAGGTGCCATATATTCCACAGTCCCACACATAGAATTCGACCTTTCATTCTCTTCCAGTTGCTTTGCAAGACCAAAGTCGGTCAAAACAACCTATTACATAGAGATGGAATTATGTCAGCCTAAATAAGTAGGAGATGCAGGCAACAACAATAACATCATCATCATTTCCATTCATTACTAGCGCCTCAACTCTCCAAGTGCTTCAGCAAGTAGCGGAGTGAGGAGGGTTAGATAACTTAGATGTACATAGCCTTGCATTTGTGTAAGCAAAACAAAGAGGCGGTTTCGACCCATAAAAATATGAATAAAAGGACTCTTACTTCACAATAAAAAAAAAAAAAAGCGTGTATAGTTTAGCGGGCTATGCAATTTAGAATAGAACCTTCAACTCCGTTTGAAGTATTGACATGGGTTGAAAAATGGCAAATGGGACAGAAACAGAAAATACAAGAGATCACATACATGGCCATCTGCATCCAGTAAAATATTTTCAGGCTTAAGATCCCTGTGCATGACACCATTAGCATGCAGGTGAGAAACTGCAGAAACAATCTCTGCAGCATATATACGTGCGAGATCTTCCCTGAAATCATAGTAATCGATATCAATTTATATTTCCCGGAAATTCAGCACACATGCCAAGAGTGAAAATTAATTATACCTGAAAAGACCATGATTGTAAAGCTGAAAGAAAAGGTGACCCCCGTTTATAAAATCCAGAACCAGGTAGAGTCTATATTTAGTCTGCAAGACAAAAAGAAGACGGGTCTAAGAGAGAACTTATTATCGCTAAGATGAGAAAATACATAAAAACTACGGAATATAAACTACTGTGATTAAAAGAAGAGAGAAAAATACTTGAAATGAGTATCTGAGCTGCACAATAAAAGGATGACCAATTTTGCTCAAAATGTCCCTCTCTGCTTTCATGTACTCAGCGTGGTTCCTCTCCATTATCTTATCCTTCCTCATGACCTTCATTGCGTATATTTCAGAAGTACCCTTCTTGCAAACTTGGTATACCTTGCCAAATGAACCTTGCCCGACCACTTTCATTATCTCAAAATCTTCAAGGCATATTTTCTGTTCTTTTTCAGACAGAGTATCTTGCAGCAAGTCCAAAATTTTTTCATTATCATCTGTTGAAATGTCCGAGAGCTCTTCCATGGTTTCTTTGATACTAAGTTTGCTGAGCTTCAATGACGGGCTAATACAAGAAGAAGGACCCACAAGAGAATGTGATCGCCTGTGTAGTACCACAGGATCATCATATGCAGCCTCGCTAACATCAGCACCTAAAGTTTCCAGGTGCCCTTCATTAATCTCAACTGTCAACTGCGTTGGTGCTGGGCCAAAAACATCAGAAAAATCAAACTCCACATCATCTAAATCCACATCATCTACGGGAACAGCATTGGGTGGATTATCGGGTAAAAGCACTTGGCTCTGTAAGGATTTGGAACATTTAATCAAAACAGACAATTGGGAAGAAACCATGCTGATTGATTAAGAGAGAGGGATCGCTGATGCAGATGGATGAGGTCACTAACAGCTAAATGTAAACTGACAATGCACCTAACGCAGAAGGGCTCCTGTCAATTGCGGTTACCAATAGAAAGTTAACGTATACAATAGGTGTTCCCAAAAACTTTGGCAACAAGCAGACAAAAATCGATAGAAAGAGCTCGTTCTTGTTTCCCGGAAAGCAGGAAACCACGGATGTCACAGTTGTAGTCGAATTCATGAAGAGCAGGTACCAAATCTGCAAATAAAAGTGCATTGATATTTAGTACAGTACAAAAGACAGAAAAAATAATAATGAACATTTGAGCAAGTGACACTGCTAGTATGATCATATATGAAGCTAAAACAGTTACAAGATACTAAGACATACTCCCTTCCATTCTTTGGATTTAGACCATTTTTCAAAATTATTCTCAGCTATAAGACACACTTACTCGTAATGACAAACAGGACCACTTGAGAAAGTGTCCACAAGTAAGAAGAATCAAAGCGCTGCTAATTTGATAAATTTCCCTATGTTTTCAGCTTTAAATAATATTCACAAGTGTCATAAGTCATAACCATATTTGAAAGTTGAGTGGCAGCCGGCAGGCACTGGTACGCGAGGCTCCATATAAAGATTTGGACTTTTCCGTTTTCACTACTGAAGGGGATCCAGACTCACATTCTAGACGTTCATTAACACCTACAACTACCTAGGCGGGCGTCGAGCATGGCCTATGCTTCTAAGGAGGCTACAGATGTGTGATGCGTGTAAGTTTCATAGCAGCTAGTCCATGGGAAGCAAGAACTAATAGACGACTGTCTCTTACAGAAGGAATTAAAATATCATCGAAATTAATGAACATGTTGAATTGCTACCAACATAATGAAACTATTAAATAGCCAAGTGAAGCCCAAAAAAAATCACCATAACGAGAAAAGATACAACATCTAACAAAAAAGGAGTGTGGCTGTTTCCAGATATGTAATCTTAGAGATCATTAAAATATAAAATTAATGTATTATACAACAACCATTTTATATGTACCACATATACCCATACCATAACTTATGGAAGTTGCTAAAATAGTTATATATAGCCATATAGGGGTAATATTAATTTAGATTTCACACTTGTGTTAGACCGTCTTCCACAAGCACGTAAATTTGAACACAGCACCTAGACTGAACAAAACTATGTTACTCAGACTCGTTTAGAAGTAATCGACACGGTATGTGTCCAAGTGTTGGACTTGGCTATTTTATTGAAAAATATGCACATTTTGGTCTAAAATGAGGTGTCCATGTGTCATACCCATGTGCGTTGGGTGTCGGACACGGGTATGCGAGGAAATTAGAAAAGTCGGAGTAACATAGAAACAAAATATGTGAAATCTTATCTTTCACAAGTATTTGTGTTTGTGTAAACTCCAAACCAGACTTTAATTGACCAATTCATGCTAACAAAACCATGAACATCACCCAATTGCAAGTTTCAAAAACAATTTTCCCTCTTTAAAATATTCCTAAATGGCTAAATTAGAATCAAAAAAGCACTCCCTAATCCCTATATAGTCAAAAATAAATGCATATACCAGAAAGCAGACACAGTTCTAGAATAGTACAAGTAGTACTAGAAAAAGGCAGTAATTACAAATCTGGCATACAATTTCATCTGAGCAAATACATCACCAATTAGAATGAAGTTCTTTCTCTCTCTGTTAACTGCCATGCAAATCTTCAATTAGGAATTTCTGGATCTCAATTGGTCTTTTGTGAGACGGTTTTACACTAATATTATGTGAGATGAATCACCATATTGATCTAAAAGAACAACAAACTCTTATAAGCAGTTACAAAAAAACACCAGATACACAATTTCTTGTGGAAAGCGGCCTTACACGAATTTGCACAATTCATCCAATTCATTTCAAATACTCAATCTACAAAACTCCATAAGTTCTACTCCTAATTTATTATCTTTACAAAATTAAATACAAATAGATCTTCACTAAATTAAACAAAATCAAACACACAACCATATCACCATAAATCACAAATCATACGTGCAAACATTGAATGTTACTCCAAACGATCATAATACCATAGATGTCAAATAAATACAACCAAATCTTAATATTGAACCAAAATTATACTTTTCAGATTTGCCCAACAAAACCCATGTCTAAAAAACAGGATTAATTCAACAAAAAAGTTATAAACTTTATACAAATTACAACCAAAATTAAATTAAATAGAACAAACTTTAAACTTTTCAGATTCATCGAACAAAACCCATGTGTAATAGAAGTTACAAACCTTGGAAACAGGAATAATTGAACAAAGAGATGAGAAATTTATACGAAATTGAGAAGAAAAAAGCAAGAACTAAAAAGAGAAAGAATGAATAAAGAAGAGAAAATGACCTGAGGAAGAAGCGATGCGAGCGAAGAAGAATTAGAGTTGGAAATATGTGGAGAACCTTCCCTGTGCTTTGCTAGTCACGAACATATATTTATTGGTATTTTATTTAATTTTATTTTATTTGGAGAAGAATAAAATGTGGGCTAAATTATTGGAATTTGTCATTTTTGACCCTACTTGTCACACATGCTATTTGTGGATGGTTAAGGAATTTAGAGTATTTTATGTTGGTAGGGATCTTGGTGTGAAGAATGAAGATTAGGATATGCTTTTTGGTATTCTATTCCCATTTTGGATTATTTTGACACATGTTTAGATTATTTTTGACACATGTTTTGAAGATAAGGATTTATTTTTTGAGTATATTTTGCCTTTCTAAAATCATGGAAATAAAAGTTTGTAGGTGGTTTTTGGTTTGAATTTTAAATCGCTTTTTGAATGAATTATGGGTTGGTGTAATCTATGCAAGCTCGTCAAGTAATAACTTATAAGCGCTAACTCAAATAATTGAGAAAAGAAAAAAAAATAAAGCAATGAAGTTAGTAAACACGCTACACTTTACATTCCAATCCTCGATCATCTCCATCCCAAATATAATTAATTTTCTTTTCAAAAAATTAAATTTGTTCTTTAATCTCCCCAAAACTTATCTAACGTTTCCTTTTTTTAATCTTTAAATATGATTTATCTCAAATCAATTTCTCATTGAGTCGAAGTAATCTATCATCTATGTTTTAAATTAAATAATAAAGAGGTTATTTCAGCTCAATAGAGGTTTAGTTACATAAGTTCTGTTAGACCACCCCCATTCAAGGTCACCAATTAGGTCACAAGGGAGGTGGGTCATCTTAATTACAATTTAACTCAATAATTAGCATGACCTCCTGTAACACCCCTTCTTTACAGATGCTGAGTTGTGACTCAACTCGGCCGAGTCAGTCGAGCTCGGCCGAGTATGTGTTACTCGGCCGAGTAAGCGCAACTCGGTCGAGTAGGTTTTACTCGGCCGAGTGTGTCTAACTCGACAGAGTGCGTCTTTCCGGAAGTCAGACCACGGTAATTATATAAACCAATCCGAAAGTTTTATTTTACTTTTAACCTAGATTAAAGAAACAGTAAACAATCCCCCTCTTCCTTCCCTTCCTCTCAAATCTTCCCTAAGGTCTTAGCAAGAGTCTAGAAGCGCGGATCATCTAGCCTATTCCATATTCCATCAAGTAAGTTCTATCTTATCGTGATCTTATCATAGATTATGGTTGTTTTAGTAAGTAATCCCCTTGTGTATCATCCTTAGGAGGAGGATTCGTAGAGAACGTTGGTTAAACGATTGTGGAATCTCTTCATGTTGTGATTGCTATTGAGGTAAGGTTTCCCTACTCAAATTTGTGTAATTTGACTGTAACAGTATTGTGGCGGTTGTATGCTGATATCACTGTATTGTGGTTTGAGACTGTATTGGGAACATATGTGTGGGACCGTTGCGGGAAACCACACTCACTCCTACGATTGCTCTTCGTGGGACCCGGCACAGAGAGGATGTGCATATTAAGGATCTAGGTACCCCTTGCCACGAGTAAGTGGGGGATTGATGTGGGGCTTGAGGCCGCCACCTGGTTATTGTAACAGTGATATCGGTTGATTTTGATCATCATATATGGTTTTATGTTATTATATTGTGACCGTCTTATTGCAGCATTTTCTGACTCTCGTGGTTGTTTTATATGATCCATGTAATGCCGAGTAGAGTCTCAGGTGCGTAGATGTTGATGCTTGGCGGCTTGGGAGGATAGGTCACCACGTCAGTTTTGAAGTGTCTGGATTAGATCATTTAGCTTCCGCAAACTTTTACTTTTGTTTTATGATTGTTTATTCAGACAGTTGTAATGTATACATTAAACATCTATCTATATTATTAAAGGAAGCTTTTTCCGAGCGATGTGATTGGTCGAGGTATATAATAAGAGGTTTTAAAATAAGGATATGAAAAGATAAAATTTGCAAGGAAGCTTTTTTTCAAGTGATTATAAAGAGTCCAATTTCTCTGAGTTACTCTGAGTATATATTCATATATTTAATTACTTGCATAATTTATCTATAAATGATAAAAACAATTCTATGTGGAAATTATTATTAGATCTTGATTTATTGCTCACTGGTTTAAATTTCTTTAGTATTTTGTATTCAGATTGTTTGTGAATGCTAATTTTTAATTTCATGTTTGTTTTACACGTAGAAGGAGACAACATTGAACTAGATTTACTAAACTAAACTCCATACAACATATATAAGTAAGGTATTGTGTTATTTCAAACTCGATTTGCTAAATACATTTATAGTCACATTCCTTTAATAACCATGTGTTTTGAGAATTTTCTTTACTTATTGCCCAATGTGTATGATGAATTTTATTCCAGTAAATAATAGAATCGCAAGTTTATGTAATCGGTAAGTCGGTAATATGTTTATTATTGGTGGTGGTAGAAAGAGTTGTTATGGCTTATTTCAATGGATGTCAACAATCCCAAAATTCATTATTTTTTTCTGTTTAGCAATACGGAGTAACATGGAAGTTCTTGGTGTTGGTCTATACATGGCTGTTCAAGAATCGTGCATGTCTCTTCTTCATTATCACGAAGTATTTTTTTTCATTGTAGGAAGTTATGGTGACATGGATTACACTTACTACACAAGGTGAATACTTTATAAAAGTTACGATTTGATTAGGATCATATTATCATACCTTGATGAGTTTCAAAAGTAATTGGCGTGGGAAATATCTTTATAGTTTCCAGATTAAACTTACAAGATTATAATGAAATTCAATTTTATACGATTTAATGTCATAAACGAATAACAAGATTCAAGGTTTAAAGGATAAGAATTGACCTTTGATCCTAGCAAGATGACCTAAGATGTAACACCCCGTATTTTATAATAATATTTTATTATAAAAGTATTTTATTTAATTAATTATTTCGAAGTTTATTAATGGGTTTTGAATATATATATTTATAACTTCCGTTCTCTATTTAATTATTTCCTCGTTTTGATCTACTTTTGGATGGGTTAAAACGTCCGTGCAATATTTACTTATTTTAATTTAATATTTACTTTTCTATTTCAAGTTCTCTTTACGTTTTAATATGACCCAATCCAATTTCTAATCAGATAATCCATTGTATGAACTAATGGACCAAATGCCCATTAGTTAATCTCTTTATAAATAGATTTTAAGATTTTTAACCTAGCAAGCAACTAGGTCAAATCTCTTTGTTTTTAACGGGAAGTGCCGCACTTCACTTTCTCCTTTTCGTCTGTTTTCTCTCCTATTGACTTCATTGTTGAATATCTTTCATTCTTCCAAATTCATACATAAATTATATTTTCACAATCCTTGCTCTTACTTCTACAATATATCACTACTACGGAAACAACTTATTGCGACGCTTTTTAAACCCATATTGCAACGCTACATAGCGTCGGCAGGAGTTATACCGACGCTTTAATATGCGCCGCATTTGCCTATGCCGCTACCCCCTAATGCGACGCTATTTTATAGCGTCGGTAAAGCTAGAATTTAGGGTCGCGAAAATTGACGCGCTATTGCTGTGCTATAGCAGTTCTTTGTACGCGCCGCTATAGAACATCCGACGCTTTCAAAGCGCCTCATATAATACTGCGACTATCCTGTATTATGCACCACTATGCTTATATTCAGGCGCTTTTTTGCGCCGTTGGAGAACATCCGACGTTTTCAAAGCGCCTCATATAATATTGCGACTATCATGTATTATGCACCGCTATGCTTATGTTCAGGCGCTTTTTTGCGCCGCTTTTGTATTACAATTGACAAGATTTTTTGCGCCGCTTTTGTATTACAATCGACAATATTATTCATTACACCTGTGTGTCCTACTATATTACTTTCGAACAAACATATTTCTTGCCCCAATCTAAATTACACACAATTTTTCTAGAAACAAACATATTTTAGCATTAAACAACTTTAATGTCAAATACATGTCTGAACCCCATAAGATTAAATAGATCTCAAATAAAAAAAAATACTTCAAAATAATATCCAACTATCCGAAACAAATTTAGTTCTCTATTATTCGCAACCAACGGTAACAAGTGACTAATTGCGGCATCTTAGAAATTCATATCTTCGGTGCCGGTTAAGCAATCCTTGCGATGAAGTTTGAGCTTGCCGATACATAAAGTAGCTTGAACATAAGATTACTGAAAATTCAAGTGAAAACAATTATCATGATCAGACTATAAGTTGAAATATTACCATTATTGACAAAAGAAGCGACAAAATACTAATAAATTAAAAAGGAGAGAAAAGACATAACACAAAGTGAGGATGAGAACATCAAGAGATTAAAAAAAAATATTACCTTACTATTAATTATCATGATCAGATTCTGGGCTAGACTCATCTAAGCTATATTCACTCGAGTCAAAATCACTTAAGGTAAAACCCACAGTATTCATCAACTTCCTTTTTACCTGGGTAATAGTGTTTCCTTGTCTTTTGATACGATTATCCATTGTTTATATTTGGTCCTTTAGCTAACGAATCATATACATGGTTGTCGTCTCCTCAGTTGTCGACATATTTAAGCCGTTGGGAAAATGCAAAGTTGAAGCCTCTACAAGATCTAATGGCTTAACGCATAGCCCAAGACCTCGAACTCGACCATATTTATCTTTTCCCAATACTTGTGCAACAGGGTCATCATCTAAGTTCCCATCTAAGTGCCCTTGTTGTGCCGCAATTTCCTTAATTTGATCCTGTAGATGTAATTGTACTAAAGTAACGCAAAGAAACATTTCTTTTAATAATTAAAATAAAGAAACTAAGGCAAGACTTGTTGGTCTTGGTTTCTGTCAAGATGATTTGTGTTGTCAATGTGGGATGGAAGCAGAAACTATTGATCACTTGTTTCATCATTGCCTATACAGTAGAAGAATTCTACTTGGAATGGCTATATCTTCTTAATATTGGTTTTAATGGAAAGTCTTACCTTTCACCTAAAAAAAATAAAGAAAAGCTTCAGACAAATATCGTAACATTGGCTTCGTTCTTATGCTGTTGACATTCTAGATATACTTCGGTCCTTGTTGGAGATCTTTGTAGTGACTTTTTCTAGATAAATCATAAATTACAAGTAGAAGAAACAAAATATAAAGATGTCAAACAAAATAAAAGTAGAAGAAACAAAATACAATTTTTTGTTAACTAATTAAACGGAAATAGGCATTTACCAAGTCCTCATAGATGCGTGCGTGACTCTTAGTGCCAGTGGTATGAATAGGCTTTGTCTTTGCCTTCTTATGTGAGAGCCTACTATTTGCACTTCTTTTCTGCCATATCATAAAAAATACTCTTAATGCGACTGAAGACCAATTTCAAAAACAAAAGTTAATTACAAGGAAAAACGATCTCAAAAACAAAACTAAGCTAAAGCCTAGACTTGATTTTGCTAGGAATTCTCCTTGACAAACATCAGCTGCGCTGCCATATAGAGCAGCCAAAACACACGCACTCACGAACGCCAATCTAGAGGACTAGCATTCCAGAACCATTCCATCCCTGCACTGTACGCGCACCAGCTACCAGATCTGCTATTAAACCAGACCCTCTATCACAAATATATGCAACATCCGTCAGTAGTATCATGACCTGTATACAGACCCTGATGCATCAGAACCAGCCCAAGAGCTGGACCTGATGCAATTCCCAGACCACGAACAGAGCATATGCTGACAGACTGCCCTCTGCCCTAAGCCTAGATCAGAAACCCTACACTGCCTGCAAAGCCGTTTACGGATGTGCAGTCCCATAACAGACCTGCACATCAACCTACTGCCCACACCTACAAAAATGGCATTAGTTAGCATTTCTGCTGCACCACTGCCAACCTCAGAAGTTAACCCGCAAACCATCAACTCCTGACCTCCTGTTACTATACTTCTTTACTGCTTACAACAGACCCAAAATCGTTGCCGACACCCTTAACCGTACTAGCTTAGAAGCCAAACTTGCTCCTCAGTTTTAAGGCCAACACGCGTGCTAGGCCCTGGAATATTAAAGTATACTTATATAGCTTTGCTTAGAAAGCTCTTCTATATCATTGGCTGGGCCGAGACCGACAGACGAGACTTTTGTCCAATATACGCATATGTATGCCATTTACTTAATGAATGAATAGACAGATGACCCATAATAATAATTGCGTTCATAATTTTAAAATACCTAAAAACATACCTGTCCTTCATCTAATCTCCAAAAGTTAACAATACTTATCCATTGATCGTTTACCACATCCGGTGGAACGTTATTCTGCAACTCTGTTATGTTTGCATCATCTGAATAATGCTTTCCTTTTAAAAGACACTTGAAATCTCTCCATATATGGCCTATTGACTTCAATATCCATCTCTCGAGTATCTTCGGATAGAGAAACCTTTTCTGCATATGCCATATAGACAAGAACAATGTATATTAATAATAATAATAATAATAATGACCTGCTGTGATACAGATTGCAGTAGTAAATTCTGGGCTGGTTAGGACATCTCCAGAGTGAGACCCTAACTCGGTTTATAAAGGAAATCCGATAATGTATCTGTATAAGATAAATAAATACTAAATTGATCGGGTATATACTATTTTGTGAACTTTTAGGTACCAGCCACATAATTACTTCCATTTGACGGCCATGAAAAAATTGGGCTGAAACCAATTATTCTCTGGATTCTGTGACTGCAATACTGCATGATTGAGAGTGGAGACTCAAGAATCCTTTTTAAGAGACTTTGTACCGTACCCGATAGCGGCTAAAGCCCCTTACTTGTCATACCAATAATGGAGCTTCTCCTCCTAACATGAGTATGTGAGATATCAAAGGCAGAGACTCCTTGATCTGGCTATCTCATGACTCATGAAAACAACGATCTGGCTATATCCAATAAGGAAGAGACTCCTTGATCTGGCTATATCCAATAAGCAGAGACTCCTTGATCTGGCTATATCCAATAAGCATTTTGATAACCGTATATAGAATGCTAAGGAAGGCTTATAGTTCCATAGAACGAGTAGGATACCTCGATAAAGCATATAGAGTTTGTTACAACTATTCAACTAACCAACCAGATAAATGTTCCGCCAGTCTTAGAGAGTGACTCACCCTCAACAGTCCACCATTTGTGGCTAGTCTGGCAATCAATCACTAAGAAGTTGAATATCCTTTATCTTACTACAAAAAGGAAGTCTCATATCTAATAATTTCTTCATGACAACCTCATACGCTATAGATTTCGACATCCTCTAATAATGATAGTAAGCATCTATTGCACACTGTCAAATAAGCAAACCCGCCAACAATTGTGAGCTTGAACTCCTTGATTTTAACATTGCAGATAATAGAGTAGTTCTGAAATTCTCAGTAGGGGCAAAAAGGTTATATAACGAAGCCATGTAGCAATGTTGAAGATATAATACATTCAACATTTATGATTCTACCGACAAATGATCACTGCTTGATTTGTTACCGAAACACCTCAAGGACTCTCACCTTAAGGCAGATAAGAGGGGTCAGATGTGATGAGAACAAGATAACTCTAAGGGCAACAAAGGAGAGAGAAAAGCAAAAGATGACAGAAACCACAATGCAGAAGTGACAGAATTTCAACAAAACAGAAAACAAATTCAACATCATTTCACCTTATTTTGCTCTCTCAACTCAACCCTTATTGATACAAATTCTACACATCTGACAAAGCTACTGGCCAAGAATGAAGCCTATGTCCCAATATAAGACTCTGATTTAGCATAAGTATAAGACAAGAAAGTAAAAACCAAGTCAATAATGAGAAAAAAAGAAAAGAGGGCTAGGTTGCCTTCGAAATTTACAGCAAGTACTTGACCCTACATATAGAAAAAGGCGAATGCCATGATACATTCAAAATTGGTTCAAATTGCAGTAAAAAAATTATTAAAATCTGGATTATTGTCGATTGTATATAATTTCGGATAATTATCCGCTTTTTTGCATATGGAATCGGATAATTGTATATGAAGTCGGATAATTATCTGCAATTATACGCTTTTTTATATGAAAATAAATAACTATAAATCAATACAAAAGCGGAGCAGAAAAAGCGGATAATTGCTCACAACCACACTTTGATCTCAATAATCAACAAGCAAAAATTGGAGTATAAATAACAGTGAGAAAGGAAAACAATCAAAAATTGGAAGGATGAATCTTCAAATTTTGATACCTGAATATGTGATTGAAGAAGCTTCTTATCGTTCATTTTGATTGTCTTCAATTTCTAATGAATTTATGCCCTTCGTGTTCGTGTACGCAGTAATGGGTAGAGGGTAGGTTTTGTTTTTCCAGAGTTTTCCTAATGAGGGAGTTCAGAGTTTTACGAAAGAGGGAGAGTTTGGCGCGTCCTTTTAGTGCGTTTTTTTATTTCGTTTGGGTTTAGGGTAGTATTTGTGAGGCGATTTACCATAGGGCTTCATAATTTAGCTTAATTAAACAAATTTTAGCAGTTTTTAAATAAGCGCCGGGAGATGAGCGCCTCAATATCCTATTCTTGTAGTAGTGTATTCTATTCAAAATATTTTATTGGGAATTATTTGTATGGACCTTTAGACCTACGTTTTGGGTCTCTTGTTTTGTGAGTAAAGAAGGAGATCTTTTTCCCCTTTGGCGTTTTCGAAAGAGTGATTGCTTGGTACAATTTCAATCATAAGGATTTGGATTTACACTTTCTTTAAAGTTGATTTTGGGGTTATTGACACGTGTTGGAGACAAGGCTTTGTTGGTCGTATTCTTTATGAAGGTTTTCATTAATTGCCAAAAAGGTAACTAGGTGTTTATGTTTTAATTGTGTTTATGCCAATTGATGTGATTAATATGATTTAATGATTGTTTTTACGATTAGTACATGTTTGATTATTTATTGTCATGAATTAATTGTGTTTCATATATTTATGTATGTTTTGTTATCGTAATTGTGGATTATACTATGTTAATAATCATTATGGGTGTCGTGTGCGCAACTAGGGTTCGCGAGGAAAACCCTAGATGGCGACAAGGCTAACGGCCAAGAGCGTTGCTCAAGGTTATAGTTGAAGTATGTGTAACCTTGAAAATATGATTCAAGGTTATAGCTGAAACTAGTACAACGTTGAGTACGACTCAAAGTTATAGCTGAAGTTAATATAACTTTGAGTTGCGAGTTAAAGTTATAGCTGAAGTTAAGATAACTTTGAATTGCAAGTTAAAGTTATAGCTGAAGTCTAACGTAAACCTGAGGTATGACTCAAGGTTATGAAATTTTGGAAATCCTGAGCCTTGAGAATTGTGTTAGTTGAGATCATAATCTTGCTTCAACGCTTCTCTTTTTCTTTCTCCTTCCATGCTAATTCGGTTGAGTTATACCTTCCTGACAAACCTTACTTGACCTTCTGTTATATCGTGTATTTTCTTACCTCTAATGTTTTCAACAATAATATATAAAAGATGTATCAACTAATTAAATTCAACTTTCAAGACATAATTCTGTAATTATGTAGAGTAATTTATCCAAACCACCTTATGATTTAAATTATGTGGTAATTTCGTAATTAAACACAACTTATTTAAATCAATCATAATCCAACATTATTTTAAACCGTTTTAAAAAAAATTAGGTATCCAAAATTCTGAACTTTCTCACAACTTAATTAATATTATCCTTATAATATTAACAAATTAAGGCCGGAAAATTTAAGAAAATAAAACAGCCCCCTTAAAAATATTGACCTGCGCCATTAAAAGAAAACGAAAAACAAAAAAAACCGTAAAACATGCCGAATAAAAAAAACAGGCCGTTTTTTTTTATTGTTATTAATTTTATATGCCTTGGTCAAAATAAATAAAACAAACTATAAATTATAAAAATTAAACCTTTTAATTTGATGTTTGCTAATATTCTCAAGATCGACAATAATCAATTTTTAATCATTATTAAGAATTGATTCTAACTTGATGATTCAAATTAACCTTTTAAGATGAATATCTAAAATATGATCTAAATCAATTATCCGTATACTCAATTAGTCATAATTTATGTCGAATATTTTTTAGCGAAGAACATACTTGTTCAAGAACATTCAAATTAATTTCATTTTTACGTTTTAATTCAATCCTTATTAAATTAAAACATATACAAATTTATATTATTATTATCTTAACCTTTTAAAACAACCATATTAATAAATCAAAAAGGAAACAAAACATATTAAAACAAAACAATTTTCGGGAAAACAAGACCCACGGCCGAAATTTTTTTTAAATTTTTTTTTGACCTTTTGATTTTCTTCAAATTCTTCATCTTATGAAAAAAATATAAAATAAATTTCATAGCCTTATGCTCTGATACCACTATTTAACAATGACTTAAATTATGTGATAATCCCGTAATTACTCACATAATTTTAATCAAACAAAACATATTCAGTGTCCTCCACAGTTAGCGTGACAAAATAAAAAAAATCTTTGATACCACTTGTGGGAAATATCTTTATAGTTCCCAGATTAAACTTACACGATTATAATGAAATTCAATTTTATACGATTTAATGTCATAAATGAAGAACAAGATTCAAGGTTTAAAGGATAAGAATTAACTTTTGGTCCTAGCAAGATGACCTAAGAACATATATCAAAGTAGATATCCTCCTAATCGTTGCACCTAAGATTCTCCAAGAAATGCCTACGTCGTGCTAAAATGAGAACAAAATAAATTTTGTGTTTTGATGATGATGATCACGTGAGAGAGAGCCGTGTGAATTGCTTTGAATTTCGTGCGTGAGAGATGTGTTTTCTGTGAGGAGAATAATCTGTATTATATCTCCTTATATTAACATAACAACCTAAGAATCAGAGTAGGAGTAGGACCGTGTAAACACAAAACCCTAATCTTATCACTACCCTAACACCGTGTGAAGTGTCACAGTTTTCAAGGTATTGTGTGACCGAGTGATTCTTATCTGAATCGGTTGTTATTCTCTCTGAATTTCTATCTCATTGCATAATGTCTATCTTTATTATAAATATCGTATATTTATAATTTACTAATTAAATATAACCTTTTATATTTAATTTATTTAATCCGCATTAAATAATAACATTATCCATATTAATTAAATATAACATTTTATATTTAGTTACGAATTAACCTTTTAGTTCGTCCCAGCTAATATTATTTAATCATTATTAAATAATCGTATCGTCATTAAATTTAACTAACCATTTAGTTAAATCATCGACTAATCCTTTAGTCATTTTAGGGGCATCAATATGATCACATTTTCATCTAATCATATCTCTCAGACTACATCCTTTAGGTGTGACTCTTAGGGACCATTTGATCACCGCTATCTGCATGACAATAACTAGCAGGTCAACCGTTATTGATAAACGTTAATCAACTGATTATAATACAAAGTATACCCTGTGAACCTGAAATAGATTTATACATGTTATTACACTAACTGTGGAGGACACTGGCTCCAACAATTGAACGACACTACTTATTTATATACATAAAGCAAAGACGCCAAGCCATCTCATTTATTTGACAAATAATGAGGATTATATTTTTACCGATAATAAAATAGGGAATTATTTTGTTATTTTTAATTAGCTTATACATCTTACTTGGGGTAAGATAGCTACAAAACAAATAGTTTTTTTCGTACATTTTTGCAAAAATAATATTTCTCATTTATTCCTCCATGAAAGGAAAAAAAAGGTAAAGAACTTAGAAACATTGAAACAATACTGTAGCTCCTAGGTAAGAAGCTTACCAAGTACCAACAATATCAAAAGAACAATCGTTACGCAATTAAACAAAGATTTTTATTTAGTTAAATGTCGCCTAAAATTGAAGTAGGTTTGTCTCAAACTACCACTAAACCATTTTTCATCAAAATTATCAATTTTGTACGGTCATTATTTAAAATATATCATTTGTAAATAAAAATTAATTCCTAAATTTTAGATATTATTTGGTAAGCAAAAAAATTCGTTGTTGATTTTTCACAAAAAGGGATAAATACAAGGTATATATTGTCTTGCATAAAACGGAAAACTCAAATAAATTACAAAGAGACCCAGGCCATGTAATAAAAGTCTTACAAAAAAATCATAGTTAGTGTGATAAAATCCTAAAAAATTTTTTTATCTTTTTTTCATCAACTTATCAAAATACTTCTTGAAAGTTGAAGAATAAACCTATAAAAAAATCAAGAGTACTGATCAAAATCATGTCTTTATTGGAGTATGTCTTAGATCCATCAAGTGATCAAGTGTCATACAATGCAGCAAAAAATGAAATCAGCAATGATAATAACACTTATAAATAATAAATAATTAAGTACAGTTTAAGTAAATTAAAATAAAAATTTGACGTTATTTGGGTTGTACAATTATATAATATAGTAATTCTCCTAAAAATTCTCCAATATGATAGTAGTAAATTGCACATTAATCATGTAAACTAAATGGGTGAATATGGATAATTATATAATTTAATAAAGTTACATATATAGTAAATTTTCTTCATTAATTATGTCACTGATTGTTTGCCTTATGAAAGTACATATAACATACTACTCAATAATGATTTATTTACTGCCTCCATCTCAATATGTTTTTTACATTTTTATAAATATATTATTTCTCATAAATGAATAAAAGTGTAAATAGTCCTCTTAGAATCTTGTATTTTAAGCCTGTTTATCGCAATGCATTTATTTCAAATGTTCTCGATATGGCCAATCTTACATTGGAATGGACATCAAGTAAATTTTTTATTATTATAAATAAGTCATTCTCTAAAAGCTTAGTTAACTACCAAAAGGCCCGTGCATCGCACGGGCATTAAATCTAGTTACTTTAATAAATGTTGCTTTCAGTCTGTTCATCTTGATATTATGCCTTAGAAAACTGAGATGGTAGCACTTTCATAGGTTGATGGTCCTTCTTAAAGGCCCTTGGATTATGAGGTGTTACAAATTGTATCAGAGCGACGATCTTGGCACCTAAAACCAATGAACCCAATGAACATAGGATGTGTCTTAAGTAAAATGAACCCCAAGTATTTGTTTGTAAGGCTAATGCAAAGGTTTGGGAGACGTCCCGAAACCGCGAAATTGCTTACAATCTTTTACTTGGTCACTAAGGGTAGATTATGATGTATATATGTGTGTGGCATTATGTGTGGTGTTATTGAAAGGTTATAAGATATGAAGATGGAAAGGTGTGCTATAGATTATATAATTATATACATGATTGCGTCTGTGGCCTATACGTGCTGGTAGTTAAAATGTTGTAGTGAGCATATAGGTTGTATAATGCGTAGGATAGGTGAACGACGAATTCCCCTTCACGAAGCCTGACTAATATGTATGACTCAGCCGAGTAGGGTGTACTCGACCGAATGGGTGTAACTCGACTGAGAAAGAAGTACTCGACCGAGTGTATGTTAATCGACCAAGCTAGAGTGATTCGGCCTAGTAGGAGTAGCTCAACCGAGTAGGGGTCACTCGGCCGAGTGGGAGATACTCGACCGAGTAGTTGTGACTCGGCCGAGTGAGTGCTACTCGACCGAATTGGGTACACCAGATTATTTTTTTCTTTTCTTTGAGTCATAGGCTATTTGCTTACTTTTCCCCTTTTCTTCTTATCGTTGTGATGGCCCCTAGAAAAGCCAACACTCCGAACCTTCCACCAAACCTAACTCCGACCATGATTTAGACCACATCCATGTCAATCGAGGAGATTGCCCGCTTGATTGAAACCAACGAAAATCTGAATATCGCCATCAGGAATTCAGAGAGAGCTCTGGCACCTCCAGTGAGTACTCATGGTATCAGTAACTCTATGGCTCGTCATTGCCCTACCATGTTTGATGGTGCGGGGACATCGTGAATTCTAGAGGATTGGTTGATGGAGATGAAGAGTGTGTTTAAGGTGGTCGATTGTCCTGACGACGTCAAAGTGTACCGGGCTGCATTCTACCTATGAAGTTTAGCTGGGGGATGGTGGGGGCGTGAGAATGAGAGGGCTTGAGACTATTTTGCTGAGATGGGGCAGGGGTATGTGCCGTGGGAAGCCTCTAAGGCTACGATGAGTCGTGAGTTTGTTCCTGAGCACGTCCGTAGTTAGTTGAGGCTGATTTCGATAGCTTCCGGATGATTGATGAGATGATTGTTTCTGAGTACTACATCAAGTTTAACGACTTGGCTCGACAGGTGGAGGATATGGGTATAACTCCTCAGGCGTTGGCTCTTCGGTTCGAGAACGGGTTGACTCTCCCTATAATGGAGAGGTTACCTACTAGTACAATGCCTGGCCTCAAAGAGGTCTATGAGAGGGCTGAGCACGCTGAGAGGTTGACCAATCTGGCCAGGGACACCCGGGAGAAGAGTGGGGAGAAGAGGAAGTCAGAGAGTGAGAGTGATGGAAATGGGCACAAGAAGGGGAACTTCAGTCAGAGTCGTTCACTGCTGGAGCTGGTGCTAGTGCTAGGGGTAAAAGGTGTAAAACCCCTCGCGAAAGCGGAAATATAAACACATAAAAGTACTAAAAATGCAGCGGAATTAAAACTTTTTGGCAAACTAAACAACATGCGAGAAGCTTTAAACTGAAACTGGAAACAGAACTGATATAAACAACACTAGATGAGTAGCAGTTCTAAGTATCAACCAAACGTAAATACAAAGCCTGGGATGGTACATCCCGACAGGCACCAAAACAAAGTAACAACTAAGAGTCCAGTTAAACGTTATAAGGGTGAGTCAAGATGATAGGATCATCGCTCGCTAGCTCTCGTGAACCCCTGCTCCAACCAGCATGTACCTACATACATGAAAACATGTACGCCACAATAAGTGGGGAGTGACTAGAGTTCTCCTAGCCATCTTTTGTGATAACACGTAACAAGTAAAGCAATACAAAACGCTCCAACATATATAAACATGTGAAGCATAAACATCTCATCATCTGATATCATACTATCATGCGATTACTAATGCACGGCTCTCAACCAACTTCATAAACTGTTAGGAAGGAAAGCCGGTTTCCCTACTGGTTGCCCAGTCGGGGGGTCTTTCAGTCCAACTATTTATGAAACCGAACTAAGAGTCATCCAATGCCTTGGATGATTAAACCATAACTCAAATAAACATCATTAACTCATCATGCATATCTGACACTGTACCATCATCAAGGCAAGCAGATAAAACATTCATATCACTAGCAATGGGTCCAGAGGTGAGCTTAACACATATCCCATTACTACACAATGTCGGGTCCAGAGGTGAGCTTAACACATATCCCAACATACAATTCAAGTAAAGGGTCCAGAGGTGAGCTTAACACATATCCCTAAACTCACACAACATGAAAAGGGTCCAGAGGTGAGCTTAACACATATCCCTAATCATCCAAAAGCAACGGGTCCAGAGGTGAGCTTAACACATATCCCGATGCTACAAACAAGTATTGGGTCCAGAGGTGAGCTTAACACATATCCCAATACACAGCTACCGCACAACGGGTCCAGAGGTGAGCTTAACACATATCCCGTGTACGACAACCGATCACGTGTCAGGTCCAGAGGTGAGCTTAACACATATCCTGACACGCCCAAGCAAAACACGTAACGGGTCCAGAGGTGAGCTTAACACATATCCCGTCACGCGACATATAAAACACGTAGTGGGTCCAGAGGTGAGCTTAACACATATCCCACCACGCGACAACCAATGTAACCACTAACATCCAAAGGTAGAAACTAACCTATAGTTCTAACTTCTTAAACCTCTATTCAACACTTAATTGATCCCGGGAACTAAGACGAGGGAGAGCCGGTTTCCCTTTCGGTTACCCGACCGGGGGGTCTCTATCCTTACTCCATTCCCGAACCCAATATAGTGTTGCCCATCCTCCGGGGACCTCAAATATATATCACGGGTATACAAAACGAGTTTCAATTAAAGCTGATTAACCGTTTGAAAGTTACACGCGAAAACAACACAAAACAGCCTTCAGGGACTCCCAGCCGGTCGGCAGGCAGCCGGTCGGCCGGCTGGCAATCCCCTAAGCCTATGCTCTTTTCAAAACAATGAAAACATCACAAGGGACTCCCAGCCGGTCGGCAGGCAGCCGGTCGGCCGGCTGGGGCTCTACTCCCTAGCCTTCTCTATTTCGCAAACCACCCCATATGCACTCCCAGCCGGCTGGCAGGCGGCCGGTCTGCCGGCTGGCAGGCGGCCGGTCTGCCGGCTGGGCTCCCTTTCTTCCTAAGTTCTCGCAAAACTAACACCATACAAATGACTACCAGCCGGTCGGCAGGCAGCCGGTCGGCCGGCTCGCAGTTCAAGGCCAACATTCTCAAAATTTTGGAAAACACACAAATGCTCTCCCAGCCGGTCGACCGGCGACCGGTCGGTCGACCGGCTCAGAGAGCCTGTAACGGAATTTCGCAAATCGCATATGTTTGAAAACTTCATAAATCGACCTACAAACTTCAAAATTGCTACACATGATATTTACCCAACATTACTAATCATCAATTACATCTTATCTAGCAGCAAACAAGTCCCATAACAATCCTCAAACGAATTTAACAAGTATCCGTCGCAATTTATGAAAAACTGAAAATGAACTTAAGAACACATAACAACATCTTAGAACATGAATTCTTCACCTATTAAACATCCTAAACATGTTACTATGTCCTTTGAACGATGAGCATCAATAAAATCAGAAGCTAACACAAGAATCACAACAAGAGTGCTAATATACACATAAAGGCCGAGTTATCTCATTATCGTCACCTTTTAGCGTTTAAGCTCCAATCCCTTCTTCAATCTTGCCACTAGCTTCCTTAGGATCGTCTAAGTCTTCTCCTACGACAAAGAAAACGGGTTTAAGGACTGAAAAACGGAGTTTATGCAAAACAGCCCCATTTTCGAAATCGACGAAACACAAAAAGAAAGTGATGGATGGCTTGGAAATTAAATGAGGATTCCGAAAATGATATTTTTACCTTCAATCGGAGAACGGATGATGAAGAAAAGATCCAAAGAAGAAGAATAAAGATGGAGGTTTGGGAGAGTTTGGTTTACTGTGAAAAGAGTTCTTGAGCAAAAAGAAATGTCGACATAAGGTTTAAGGAGGGTACAAGTAGGTCGTCCTTTCCGTATTAAGAGAAACGGGTTAGGATATTTAAACGGATATTTAAGTTGGGAACTTAACCTTACCAAGTTTGTATTCGTTTTAAGGACTTAAGGTTCTTAAGACGGATCTTATTATTTATTTAAAATACTCTTCGATAAATTATTAAAATATTATTTTATCCCGCAAAATAATTAAAACCTTCAAAAATATAAATTACGAAAAAGCGTGCTGTTACAAAAGGGGTCGCAGTCTTAGTGACACCCCTGTGGCAAGGTGTTATAACTGTGGTGTCGCTGGGCACAAGAGGCTAGAGTGTAGGAAGTTTGGGGGAGGCAGCTACCAGGGACCTTCTTAAAGTTCTCACAGTTATAGGAACAGTCGTCCTGCGAGTACATGGGAAGCCAAACTACGATAACTACAACCGTCAGAGAGGCTATCAGAGGACTAATGAGGGAGGTAGTCAGGCACCAGCGGCTAAACCTACCCCATATATAACGACAGTTCAGGGAGAAGGTCAGAAGAGTAATGGCAAGTTATTTGCCAGCGGGAAGCAGGCTGCAGTAGAGGATGCTCATGTGGTGATCGGTACTTTTCTTATTCATGGTTGTCCTAGTTTTGTTTTATTTGAGTCTGGGGCAACCTATTCATTTGTGTCTGTAAGCCATGCTAGGTGTTTAGGGCTGGAGTCGTTGGAGATAGCTAAGGATAAGGTGATTATACCTTCTGGGTAGTCGGTAGTGTGTCGGAGAGTGTATAGAGGTGTGTCTTTTGTGATAGGTCAGGTTGACTTTCCTATTGATTTGTTTGAGTTTTCGTTAGATGGCTTTGAGATAATAGTGGGGATGGATTGGCTAGGTCAATATAAAGCTACCATTGATTGTCACCAGAAGAAGATGTCATTGAGGGGATCTAAAGGGATCAGAGTGTCATATAAGGGCTTTGTTGTAAAACCCCTCGCGAATGCGGAAATATAAACAAGTATCATGCAGAAAAATGCGCGGAATTTAAACTTTTTGACATGATTATAAACATGCGAGGTGAATTACTAAATCAAACTGCGGAAAGTAAAAACGATAGATAAGTTACTTAAGTTATATACACCACTGTATCAACCCGGGATATCATATCCCACGGGTACCAGAACTATAAAGTAAACGAGTCTAGCTAAATGTAAGGTAATGTCATGTCAATGTCATAACATCGTTCGCTAGCTCTCATATGAACCCCCCTGTAATCAGCACCATACATGGAAACATGTACGCCACAGTCAGTGGGGAGCAACTAGAGGTTCTCCCTGCCGTCTATTGTCAATAAACACGTAAACAGGTAAACATATTATACACATAAGAATGCTCCAACATAAATTGTAACATCCCAATATTTCGGGACTTGGAAGTTTAATGATTTTAAGTTCAAGTTCGTGAATTAATTTATATTTCGTAAATTTTGGGATTTCATTTAAATAACTGATGAATTTATGTGAGAGTACTTTTAAAGGATTTAAATAAGATTTCATTTAATTGCGTAATTTGCGTCTTAGCCATTTAATTTCATATTCCAGAAATATTTGTATCGTCTTAAGTTTATAGTTACTTTAAGTCGGTGTTTTTAGTTTAAACCGTCTTAAAACTTGTCTTATGGGCCTAACTTGTTAATGGACCCATTTCCCCTCTTTTTCCTCACAAAACCCTAACCCCACCATCTTCTACCTCACTCCTTCATTTCAATTTTCAGATTTTGCAAACAACAACAAACACCATTTTTATAAATTTCTCCTTCAATCTTAAAATGCTCATAGAATCTTCGTTTCTTATCCGATTGAGACGATTTCCGCGGCCACGGATTCCTTGTCTCGAGCCCGTCGTTTTGAGGTAATCAATCTTGCATTTTATGACAGTTGAAATTTCGGCCTGTTTGAATTAATTCGAAATTCGTGATAGTTGTGATGTTTTGTTGTTTTAGGCGGTGTTTGTGTTAGCCCGGAAGAGGACTTGATGTTTATCGAACAAGATTTTGGAGGTTTCGCTAAGTAAAGGTGACGATAATGAGAAACTCGGCCTTTATGTGTATATTAGCAAGTTTGATGTGTTCTTATGATGAGTTTCTGATTTTTGTTAATGTATAATGTTTAAAGGACTTAGTAACATGATTAGGAATGTTTTATTGTGATGAAATCATGTTTGTTGATGTTCATATGCTCTTATGTTGTTTTCTGAAAATTTACACATTTTGCGACGGATACTTGATATAATCATTTGAGGATTGTTATGGGATTTGTATGCTGATAGGATAGTAGTATTTGATGTTTATAATGTTGGGCAAATCATACGTGTAGCAATTTCTGAAGATTACATGTCGATTTGTGAAGTTTAGGCTTGGTTGGAAAACCCGATTTTCGTTACAGGCTCTCTGAGCCGGTCGACCGGCTGGGAGTGCATCTTGAGTGTTTTTCGTATTTTGAAGTTTTGGCCTTAGGACTGCCAGCCGGCCGACCGGCTGCCTGCCGACCGACTGGTAGTCTCTAGTGTGTGTTTGTGTTTTGCGAAGACCATAGGTAGAAGGGAGCCCAGCCGGCAGACCGGCCGCCTGCCAGCCGGCTGGGAGTGCATTTGGGGTATGGTTGTTATTTGCGAAGGTTTGGGAATGGAGTCCCAGCCGGCCGACCGGCTGCCTGCCGACCGGCTGGGAGTCCTTGTGTTGTTTTCTTTTGAAAAGAAAGAGGTAGGTTGAGAGGGTCACCAGCCGGCCGACCGGCTGGGGACCCCTGTAAGCTAATTTTGAATTTGTAAATCGTTCGTAACTTTCAAACGGTTAATCGGTTTTGATTGAAACTCGTTCTGTATACCCGTGATATGTATATGAGGTCCCCGGAGGATGGGCAACATTTTATTGGGTTCGGGAATAGAGTAAGGATAGAGACCCCCCGGTCGGGTAACCGAAAGGGAAACCGGCTCTCCCTCAACTTAGTTCCCGGGGTCAATTAAGTGTTGATTAGAAGTTAAGAAAAGTAGAACTATAGATTAGTTCATAGACTTTGGTTGATATTGCATGGATGCGTATTAAGTTATGCCTTAAGCTGGCCTCTGAACTTAATACGTGGTTGTTTGTCATATATGGGGATATGCCTTAAGCTGGCCTCTGAGCCCTATATGTGTATGTTTGTCGTGTCTGGGACATGCCTTAAGCTGGCCTCTGAGTCCAGACATGTTTGATAGTGATCGCGTTGGAACATGCCTTAAGTTGGCCTCTGAGTCTGACGAGTAGAGCAGCTGCACAACGGGGTAGCTAAGGAACTGACACCTTGCCCGGAGTGCAGATGTTTGGTGCTAGAACATGCCTTAAGCTGGCCTCTGAGTTTAGTACCTTGTGATGTGGTGAAGGGACATGCCTTAAGCTGGCCTCTGAGTCCTTTACTTTTGGATGCTAGTCTATGCCTTAAGTTGGCCGCTGAGTCTAGTATCTTGTTGATTGGCAGGTCCATACCTTAAGCTGGCCTCTGAGTCCTTGCTTGCTGAATGTTTTGGTAATTAGGTTATGTCTTAAGTTGACCGCTGAACCTTCTTACTTGCTGAACGTTTTGGTATATAGGCTATATCTTAAGCTGACCGCTGAACCTTATACTTGCTGAATTTATCTGCTTGCCTAGTGTTGGTATAGTGTCAGATATAGATGTGTTACTGATGTTTCAGATGCTGTTGTTGAGGAGTCTTATGTTTGACTTTAGTATTGTTCATCCAAGGCATTGGATGACTCTTTGATCGGTTTCATAAATAGTTGGACTGAAAGACCCCCCGACTGGGTAACAAGTAGGGAAACCGGCTCTCCTTCCTAACGGTTTATGAAGTTGGGTTGAGAGCTATGCATTAGTATCGCATGATAGTATGAGAACAGTTGATGAGATGTTTATGCTTCACATGTTTATATATGTTGAAGTATTCTGTATTGCTTTATCTGTTTCGTGTTGTCACAAAAGGTGGCTAGGAGAACTCTAGTCACTCCCCACTGATTGTGGCGTATATGTTTACATGTATGTAGGTACATGACAGGTGGTTGGCAGAGGGTTGCATGGAGCTAGCGAGCGATGATCCTATTCATCGATTGACTTACACGTTTACGTTACCTAGACTTAGTTTACATTTCAGTTTTGAGTGCCTGTAGGGATGTGCCATCCCAGGCTGATTGTATATATATTTTACTTTCAGTTTTAGTTTAATTCACCTCGCATGTTGTTTATACTTAAAAAGTTTTAATTCCGCTGCATTTTTTTTAGTACTTTTGTATGTTTATATTTCCGCTTTCGCGAGGGGTTTTACATAAATGATAATCACGTGACGCATAAATCCATACATCACCATAACCAGCTATGAATAAATCATACACTCTACTTAACCATATTTCACCGACTCATACATACTTCTCATAAACTCGTGTGAGGCATACAATTCAATCAGAGTCATACAATAGACATGCTTCAACTAATCACTAAGCGTTCAACCACAACGCTAAACACATATGAAACAACCACGAATGGTTCAATCACACAGCTAAACACATATGAACCAACCACAAAGCGTTCAATCATGAGCTAATCAGTTATGAACTATCCACTAAGGGTTCAACCACAAAGCTGATTAAGTATGAACCAAACACGAAGGGTTCAACCACAAAGCTAATCACATATGAACCAACCACGAAGGGTTTTGAAAAGTCTATTGATCTGAATATACTCAAGAAGGGGGAGGGGGTTGAATTGAGTATACCAACTTTTTCTATTCTTTTTCGATGTAGATGTTTGCGTGATGAGTAATGAATAAAAACAATAAACAAGAGGAGACACAATATTTTTGAAGTGGTTCAATTTCACAAGTCTAAACCTACGTCCACTATTCTCGATTAATAAAATTAGTACCTCTCTCCGGATTACAATTTTATCAACCCTACTCGTACAACTATTCGTTAGTTGTAACTCAATCTAGATACCGTAAAATACCTAGCTAACTTCAAATACCGTCAAATACTTGAATACAACGAGTACCATGAAATACTCAATTATCTTACGTAAATAAGATAAATCTTCTATGGTTCTTCGAGTTCACAATTTGATCGAATAAGAACAATCTTCTAGCACTTAAATTTTGTAACGGAATATGACAGTTTAAGCACGAATAGTACACGGATTTGTAAAAGCGTTTTTCTCGGTTTGTGTGCGTAAGTGACGTGAGTATTGAAGGGTTGTAAGCATCCTATTTATATTGAATCGAAACTAGGTTTATTCCAAACCCTAGATACTTTAGGAATATTACCTTATCTAGACTTCTAGTCTTTAGATAATATTTCCTAAAACTAATCTTAATTAATTTAGGAAATATCAAATAAGATATTAAGTATTATATATAAAATCAATTTCCTAAATCATATTTAATTTAGGAAAGATCTCATACCATAAAATATATAATATCCTAATTGAAGTCAATCTCCTTAATCTTGTCAACATATAGTAAACTATATTTTATACCATAATCTAGTTTGTTAAGATATTGAATAAATACATAATATTTATTTAAATTAATCCCAACAATTAGGAAACGTGAGGTATGACATGGTTATCATAACTGTTTAACACGCTTTTCTAGATTTAGGTTTTTGACAATTTTGGTTAAAATAAAATCCTTAGTATATTAGGAAAAATAACTAAATCATAAGATAATTATTTTATTCCTTTCTAAATATTGGATATTTTATTTATAATAACCACTTTAAGATTAATAACTCAATATTGAAAGATAAGATGATAATAACACATCAATTTTCACACCGATTTTAAGAATAAAATCGTTTCAATCGCCATGTACTAATTCATGAATTTCTTATTGCTTTTATAGAGTTATAGCTACGAGCTATAACTTTGAACAATTACTTACCAAAGTTAAAGTTAAGAACTATAACTTTAGTTAATATTATTTCAACTGAATAAGATTCCGTTACTCGATGCCTATCCTAACTAATCTTCATAAAGACTTGAAATGAGCTTGAGATCTTCCATCATCTTCGATTAGTCAAATCTTGACTAACAACCTTGAATCTTCTAGTATCGAAGACTCTTATAGCTTAATGTTGATTGACAAGATCTTCCATTCTCATATTAACTGTACACTTAACACACGATTATACGCACGAATATATAATATATTTTACCTAAATTTGTCATTATCAAAACATAAACCTATATTAAACATATATTAATATATTACTCAACAGGTTCAACCACAAAGCTAAACACATATGAATCGACAACGAAGGGTTCAACCACAAAGCTAAACACACAGGCTATAATTGATGCGTTCATTTTATATACACTTTTTAGCTCCTTTTGGCACGCATCTCTAGGCATTTACATATGATTCCTATCTCGTTTTGCCTCGAATTTGCTTCTTTCTTGTTATTTTGTAGGAAGGAACTCGAAAGTAGCGAAAACCAAGCCAAAATAGTCCCAAGGACGTCCTTTGTAGAATATGGAACTCGAGAATGGAAGTCACAAAAGCTTGAGAAGTGCAAATTACATAAGGCAAAAGGTCTTTCCTTGAGGAAAACAAATGAAGGCTGCGGGAACACCAACCAGCAAGTATTAGCTGAAAATTACTCGACCGAGGATTGCAAAAGCTCGATCGAGAGGTTTGTTAGAAGAGATGCTCAATCGAGTTGATTAATTACTCGATCGAGAGAAGCAAGGCTGAAGGCATTTGGATCGAAGAAACAGAAGCTTCGATCGAGCAATTATTGGGCAAGACTACTCGATGGAGTAGAATTGAAGCTCGATCGAGTAATCCACTAATAGGCTTCGATTTTCGTGAATCCACTCTAGGTCATATTTTGACTTAAGCTAATCTCCCTTATAAAAGGAGATTAGGTTCAGGCATACATCATCACTTTTGGGGGGCTGTTCTTCTTTCCCCTCTATACTTTCACAAAACGTTTAGATTTAGCTTTCATCTTTTCTCTTTCTCGGATTCCGGTTTAATATGTAATCTTTCTTCCCCTTTAATTTAATTACTTAAATTTTTATTCTTACTACATTTATTCTTTTATTCTTTTAGTACTTTTAATTAGTTATTATCATGTCTTTTTATGCTATCGTCTCAATTGTTAGTATAGATCCTGAAGCCATGCGTAACTAATTTCTTTATTATGTTAGGATGAGGGAAATCGCGGTAATAATGTTATAGGATTCACATGTTTAGTCTTTTCTGCGACGTGGTTTGTTTGTAAGCAATTTAATCATAAAACTTGTTAATTAAGAGCACGCATGAGACCAGTTTAACTAGTAAAACCCTACCTGGATCGAAAGATTGGTAGAGTAGGCTTGATTAGAACAATCGATATAACCTAATAGGGCGAAAGTTATTTAGGGGAGTCTAGGGCGATTTGAGACCGAAAAGAGAGAATCGTTATACATCTCAATAAAGGAAACTAGTGAAACACTAAAACAGTGAGCGCTGAAGCAAACTCAACCGTGCAACTAAATTTATATATTTTTAAAAAAACAAAAAAAAAACAGACTAAACCAAAATATTGCACACGTCCAAAGTGGACTAGAGTAGACAACTGACGAAGCATACCAACCGACCCGTTAAGCAACGACGGTTGCTGGTTGAGGATTACAGGTCTCAAAATCTAAAAGTAGAACCAAACTATAAGATCATTGTATCTAACTTAGCAGAAGCTAAACGACGGAACAAGCGATGACTCGGCTCCATTCATTCCCACATTTGCTAATCAACAGCAGTACTTGTTAATCAACTGCTCACCATCACCGAATGGATCACCACAGTTTTGAAAACAATAAACGGGGTCAGTCAACTGCATAAACAATAACCATAAAGCAAGCAAGACAACCATACAAACTTCGTATCAATCCAGTTCCCCAAACTCCAAGAACAAGATCCAAATCACAACCCGGATCCGACTACTCATTGTAACATGTAACCCTACCAAACACCCGTCGCAACAGGTAACCCACACTGTCAATGGTAAACCGCAACTTATCCACCAAAATTCTCGCCCAACGCAATGAGTGAGCTTAGATCATTAATATACACATCCCTCGTGTGATGGGAACTACAAAAGGCGAACATAGGGGTGAAGACCATCTCTCGACAATGGCTTTACAATCAACCTCAACTCCATACAATACCACAATAATCTCAATCATGTAATTCAAGCATATAATACAATGGCATATCAATAACCGTCACAAAGTGAAACAACCAATGTAATAACTGAATAGGGAAAACCCTACCTCATAAGCAATGACGAAAAATGCGATCAAGTACTAGATATGATCCTCGATGAATTTACCACCTAATCATAAGCAATGGAACCAATCACAAAACTATCACAAACATCATTTTTCCCCAAAACTAACCCAACCTATGGTTACCGAATAAAAAAAAAAGACGAAAGAATTGTGACTTACCACTAATCCGACACACAAACGACTGAAATCGACAATCTAGAAGCAGAGATTTAGCCTTAGAGATGATTGAGATGATTGAGATGATTTGAGTATGAAAGTAAGTGATGAGTGATTATTTTATAAATTTTTACCCCCTAATTTAGCTCAATTTATATGGCATTTTACCACTTTAATTAGTGATTTTTTGAGTTAATGTTACTTTTTAGTTGTTTTGCAATTATTTACTCTATTTTGTAGGTATCTAAGTTTTCAAGGCTTTTGCCTACTATATTTGCAAAGTTGACTATTGAGCTAAATCATGATGGATGAAACTTAGGGGCCAAACATGAAGAAATGAGAAATGATCAAATGCAAATAATTCTCAAAATCAAGCCCAAAATGCAAAGCCCACAAATCAACATGAAAATATCTCACTTTGGATGTTTTAGGGTTGATTATGAAGGTCTTAAACCGGAGGATTAAGGAGCATTTAACATGACACTTTAGATCCTGATGCGTGCATATTATATACACTTTTCAGTACCTTTTGGCATGCATTTCTATGTTTTACAGGTGATTTTATATCACTTTATGCCCCGAATACGCTACTTTGTGCTTTTCTTGCTATTTTGTAGGAATAAGTGCGAAACTGGTGAAAATCGAGCCAAAGCTGTCCCAAGTACACTCTTTTAGAAGATGTAAGTTGGAATAGGCCTTACAAGCAATAGAAAGCGCTAATCGTCCGAGTAAAAAGCTACTTGAGGTGCGCACAATGAAGAAAGGAAGCTAGACAAACAAGGAAGAGCTTCAATTTACTAGTGCCTACTTTGGAGAGTCATATATCGAGTTCTACAACAGATAATCAGGTTATTCTAATTGGATATGAATTCTTATCCTCTTAGCTTTCCAACGCCGCAAATATCGCTTGATTCGCACGAGTAATGAAGAAATGACAACCGTTTCAAATTTAGTGCACAAAGCATAAATTACGCCCTGACAAGTACTCGATCGAGTTCTCAATTCCCTCGATCGAGTACTCAACCCTTCGATCGAGTACTTTATTTGTTAGATCGAGAGCTTTTGATAGCTATTCTACTTGATCGAGGGGATTTTGGGGATCTTCCTCGATCGAGTGGATCTATTCCACACGATCGAGCAAATTTCTTAATGGGCTTCAGATTTACGATTGGATTTTAGGTCAGATTTTTGAGGAGCTTAATCTCTCTTGTAAAAGGATATTAGCACACCTCTTATTATCATCGATCACTTTTGGGGGGGCTGTTCTTCTTTCCCCTCTACACTTTCACAAAACTTTTAGATTTAGCTTTCATCTTTTCTCTTTCTAAGATTCCGGTTTAATCTGTAATATTTCTTCCCCTTTAATTTAATTACTTTTATTTTTATTCTTGTTACATTTATTCTTTTAGTACTTTTAATTAGTTTTTATCATGTCTTCTTATGCTATCGTCTCATTTGTTAATCATAAAGCTTGTTAATTGAGTGCACGCATGAGACCAGTTTAACTAGTAAAACCCTACCTAGATCGAAAGATTGGTAGAGTGGGCTTGCTTAGAACAATCGATATAACCTAATAGGGCGAAAGTTATTTAGGGGAGTCTAGGTGATTTGCGACCGAAAGGAGAGAATCGCTATACATCTCAATAAAGATTTAGCCTTTTGGCAAATTGAGTAACGCGAGATAAAGCTACCCGCCTTATTAAAGAATTGACTAACCCAGTATTCTTGTATTGCATGAACTACCGCAGTGACCCGGTTCCTGACATATTATTTTCTCTTATATTTAGACTTTTTATTACTTCTTTTTGTTAATTTCTCTCTTTTAATCCCTCTTTTTAGTTTTAGTTCAAAACCAATTTAAACCCCCAGTTTTGTGACAATTCCGATAGACCGAATTGAACAGATAGATAGCAACTTAGCCTCCCTGTGGAGATCGACCCTACTTACCGCTGACTTATGTTAGTAGTACTTAGGTATTTATTTTTGGTACTAAACGACGGTATCAGATCCCTCAAGCATTGATTAGAGGAATTGAAGAGGAAATGCGGAATTGTTGCGTCCCTGATCAGGTATGGCAACCCCGATATCAGGGTTGGACCTCTGATAGTTATTTCCGTTTCTCTCCTATTTTACTATAAATAGGAGGTGGTTGTTAGGCTTTAGCATCAAGTTTTCTTATACTATTTTCCATCTGTTTTACATTATACATAACATAGTTTACATAATTCTCCCATAATAATTCTCAATTGTTTATGATGCGTGCATTTCATATAGACCTTTTAGGCCTTCTTAGCACGCATTTCCATGCTTATTTCGTATTTTTGACACAATTGTCCCCCGAATAGTCTACTTTGGATTGTTTTGTATTAATTACAGATACAAGCCGGGAAGACGGAAAACCAGCCTGCTATTGGACCCATTGAGCATACATGAGAGAGTTGGAGCGAAATCACGATATTTTGGGATACATAAAGCTATTTGGAGTAAGGGAAGGACGAAATTGAGCTACCAAAGGAAAGAAGGCATTTGATCGAGTAATTCATAAAGCTCGATCGAGTGTTTTGCTGAAGAGGATCTTCAATCGAGGAATCCAGTCTATTCGATCGAACTTTTGCCGAAGACTTCCTCGATCGAGTACTCTATTATGCTCGCTCGAGCCATCCTCCAACTCGATCGAGTAATTTAGTTGCTCGATCGAGTAATTGCTATACCGGATAGAAGATTCACGCAATTTAATGAGTTTTGAGGGCTTATAAAGTAGCTTGAAAACAGTAGAATAGGGGACACTTCTTAGAATATACTTTCTACTTCTTCTTACTTCTCTTTGACATAATTCTGAGAAGAATACTATGCTTCGCTCCTTTCTAGATCGGTTTTCATCTTCTTCTTCCTTGCTTGTGATTTTCGGTATTCTCAACTCTTATCTTTATTTAATTCAATCTTGCTACTTTCTTCTTCTCTCTCTTGTGTGTTTGTTTTTATCTTTTCTTATTTCTTTCATTGGTACTTTGATTATTATTAGCTAGATCATTTGCTAGGATTTAGGGGAGTCATGGCATAGGTACAATGAATTGATTAGAATACCTTTGGTTAGACTTGGATGTAATCATCACATTTAATGGCTTTCGATTGTTTGAGTCGGCGCATTCAATTGATTGATTTGATACCCCTTGACCTAGATCAAAAGATTGGAAAAGGAAAGTTTAGTGATGAACTTTGGGATGTGCTAGTTAGAGCGAAAGTTAGATTAGTATTGTCTTCGGGAGAATAGCGGACCGAAAGGACCTTTTCACTACCCACAAGTCGACCCTGAGATAGTCTTGAGTTTCATTCCCAACCTTAAAAGTCATGGTGAACCGACAATCCCAGTTCTTTCTCTTTATTGTTGTTTTTCTCGCTCTTTTCTCTTTCCCTTATCTTATTAATTGTTATATAAATCAAACAAACACCCTCAAAGATGGTTACTTTGACAGACTTAGTTAGTTTATAGGATTCCCTTCTCCCTGTGGATTCGATACCCGACTGGCTTTACTGCATTTAGTTGGGACCAGTTGGTTTTACTTTTGATAGGGTTGCGACAGCCGTGTTAGTTTACGTTTGATACTTTTCTTCTTAATATAATTCAAGCAATCTATGGGTTATTTTGTTCTTCATTTCCAAGTTTATTTCTCATTACGGTAATTTCATATCTTGTTAATTCTAGCTTACATTTCCGTTTAGCATTTAGAATTCCATTGTTGTTATTTTATTTACATCACTTTAGTTCATTTTATAATTAAAGTTCACACACTTGATTTATGTTTAATCAACAATCTTTTATTTATATAATTATGTCTATCATTTCTAGTATTGTCTTTGTTAATTTATAATTTAATATGAGTACCTAATTCTCCTTAATCTAGGGATTAGGGAAACCATGCAATAATATAAATATGTAATTTGATAAATTAAGATATTAGTAATTTTGTTTATATTGTTTTCTCACATGTCTGTACTTAGTTATTAATCTTTTATTTAAGTACACAATCCTAGATTAAATATGTTAATTCGTTCTATATGTCGAAAAGTGCGAAATTGAATAGACTAAACATGTGTAGTAGGACGACTTAGTCACGAACGGGAGTTTTTCTAGGATCCGGTCTAAGGTCGATACCGATATCGCAAGGTTGGTATCTTAATGAACTTGAAACAATTAAACATAATTTACTAGTTTCCAAGTTACAATATATATATATATGTATTTATATTTGCATGCGTGACCCAAATTCCCTAGTCTACCTTTTAATATTATTATTACGATCATAAAACCAATCAACCAACCAAACTCGTAATCGACATAGATATAATTTAATCTACAACAATTTTATACGTAATTCCCGTGTCCTAGTGTTCGACCCATATTACTACATTCATTTGTGTCTAGGGTATTTATCTTTGTATAGGTGTACGACCAAACCTATTAAATTTTGGCGCCGCTGCAGGGGACACGGTTTTTATTACGTTTAATTTTGTTAATTTCTATCTTATTTTTCTTTGTCTTGAGGAACACTTGTTTCTTGAGACCGCTACTTACAACTTTCTTGAGGTTGTTGCCTTATGTCCAGGAATTCTCCTAGTGAAGATTTGATTTCGCCTTATTCCGAGCCCGAGAAAACCTTTCATAGACGACAACGTTATTGGAAAGAAGTAAAGGCAGTCGCATCTCCCGTTCAAATCAAAAGTGCAAGAAAGTCTTTTTTAGACGATCTTGACTCATTTGAAGAGGATAAGGTTTCTAGCTCACTTTTATTACCACCTCGACCATCAACGTCAATTTCACCACCTCCAACCAAAAAGATGGTGAAACTTTCCGATCTTCCCAAGTCTACCGTGGCTATGCTCCCATCCGGTATCACCACCACTCAAATTACCGCACCGGATTTCGAGATCAAGACAGCTTTTATTAGCCTTGTGGAGAGGAAACAATTTGGAGTAAGTCCATTAGAGAATCCCAACCTTCATGTGCAAAACTTATGGGACTATTGCTCTATGATCCGCCAAACGGGGGTCACACAAGCCCAAATTAGGGAAATACTTTTCCCTTTATCTTTGAAGGACAAGGCGAAGTTATGGATCAATAGTCTTGATCGTACCGCAAAGGGGATCACCAATTGGGAGACCTTAGCTCTTGCTTTTTATCAAAAGTTTTTTCCACAAGAAAAGACTCGAACTTTAAGGAGCCAAATCACCGATTTTCGTCAACAAGGTCTTGAAAGCTTGGGAAAGGTACAAGGAGTTGCAAAGACAATGCCCACACCATGGGTTAAATGCTTGGTTCCTTGCCATAACATTCTATAATGGAAGGATCCTAATAACAACGGTTTTTAGCTGTTATTAATACTTTTCACAACGGTTTTGTTAATAAATACGGTCGTTGTTAAAACCTTTAACAACGGAGGCTTTAACAACGTCCGTTGTTTTATATAACAACGATTTTTACTCGTTGTTATAGCCTATTTCTATAGTAGTGCTCTTTTCCATTTTCCTTTATGAGAAGATTACCTTTTACCACATTCAATTCCCTTAGCACATCCTTATTATTAGGTTCCACCACCAAAGGCCTCGACCAAATCCAATTCACCTTCCTTAAACCTTTTCAATTTCATAAAAGCAACCACCTGACGAAATAATGCTTTAACATTATGAGGAAATGTGTCCAAAATCATAGAACACAAATCCAAAGCAGCTCTATATTCCTTAAGTTTCAGGGCACATGCAGCCAGATTAGAATTAAGGGAAACAGCAAGGCCAGATAAAGATTGAATATCCTCACCTCCAAAAGTTTCCAAGCTCAAACTAAAAAGTTTACAAGCTTCATCGTAACACGCTGCCGCCCTATCGAAATAATTTTGGCTAAAAAGAATGTTTCCCCTATCTTTAAGTAGTCTTACCTCAGATAATGCTGACAAAGTTGACCCCTGCATTTTCATAAAATAGCCTAACATTTTTCCCCATCATTCTCCATAAACCCATCACTAACATGGGCACACGTAAAAGTTTCGAGAAATTTACGATGAACGGTAGAGGAAGACATAATTACAAAACCCAAAAAATGTGGAAAACCAGCACGGATTAAACCCAAAAAAGTAGAAAAGATCGACAACGGAGCAAAGTTTTCAAAGGTCAAATACCCAGCAGTTATTAAAAACAAATTGAGAACAACAATAGACTTATTAAGCAATAACCCAACACATATTAAGCAAAACCCTCAACACAAGAAGTAATCAACACCTAGAACAAACGATGATCGTCGAAAACAACAATTGATCATCCTATATTAGCAATAAAAATACGATAAAACGCATCAACAACATTGTAGAAGATGAAACCTATACAGTAGGAGAGAAACGATCACGATCGATCAAAAAACAACGAGAAACCACCCCGATGATGAAGAAAAAGTAAGATTGTAATGGGTAGAGAAAAGAATGTGGCGGAGAAGCGGAGCAGTGGAGTAGAGTAGTCTCGCCGGCGACCTAGAGAGGCAACCGAAGTAGTCGCCGGCGAGAAAATTTTCCAGGTACTTTATTGAGATTTCTCACTTACTCTCTCCTAGGGTAGACAGCTTAAAAAAAAGGGTCGTGCTTTTTCACATACGAATTTTACTCTTTCACATACTTTTTTTTACGATTTTACCCTTGTCATATTTTCTCATTTCTCCCTCAAACTCAATGCAACTCAACTCACTCATTCAACCACCAACAACCATCCGCTCCCCTCCTTCCCAGCCACCAGCACAACCATCTACCACCTAGACTTCCGACTTGCATCCACACTTTGTCGGCTAACCAACAGACCTACTAAGCACCACCATCAGTCCATCATCCCCAACAACAATAGTCTTAAAAACCCTAATTTTAACAATCGTAATTAACAACAAAGAAAAAATTCTTAATAATTTCTGAAAATTGCAACCAAAAATATTAACAATTGATAAAAATGAATAAATTACTTATTAATAACAACGATAATGAAAATATAATTGTTAGAGATGACTTGAACTCTTCCAACTCTCTAATTTTAAAGAAAAGATGAGCCCAGTAGTCGAGAGTTTAGACATTAAATTCATACTTCAAAAGTTTGGTAATGATTGAGCACACTTTTCTTATGTATAATGTCAGATCACCAAAAAAAAAAAAAATTTACCCACGTCTGATCACCAGAAAAAAAAAATGTCAGACAACATCATACTTCAGAACTCAGTAGTAGATCTTAAAATCATAAAGAGTTTCGCATAACTATTATTGGAGTTCTTCAAAATGCTAATCCAAAAGAATAGCTTACTGGAACGTTAATCTTTCGTTACGACTCGACAAATCTGTTGTTTAAACAAATGAATTACTTCTTAGTCAATTAAGATCAATTTTATTGGAATCAGTTGAGCAATTAAATTAGGTTTTGGAAATTAGGTTAAGAAAAAAGGATATAATGCGGAAAGTTAATGAAAAAATATATAGGAGAAAGTAAAATCCGTATGTGAAAAAATAATTTCGTAAAAAAAACCAAAAAAGAATTAATGCTCATTGATTAAAGTGGTGAATTAGTTAAGGTCGCATATTCTGAAATCGCATCGCACCAAATTTGGGTTAATTTTGTTAAAATTGGTCAGCCACTAATTAATTTTGCATTGCACACCTTTACAATCAACTCAAGGAGTAAACGTACTAGTTAGTAGTTACTACGCCAAAACGCGGATATCCCGTGTTACCATGCTTGCTGCTGCTTATTGCATTTTTCAACCCCACACCACTCCACCACTCTCTACTCCATCTGACTATCACTCCATCGTATCAGTTGACTTTCATTCCCATTTTGTATTATAAAAAATCAAATAAATACAAGTGTCACTTGTAAATGGGCATAATCAAAGCTCATCAATTCAATATTTTTACATTCTTTTATTTGAAAAAACTATTCATCTCTCACTTAATTATCTTTGCTTTTAGTTTGAAGTATAAGGAAAAGAAAAATGACTACATTTGTGAGTTTTAGTATTGGGTGGCAAATAGATAATTATACAATTAAATAATTAAATTAATCAGTAAAGGCTTTTAAAATATTAAAAAGAAAACAAATGAGTGAGATATCAAAAAACAGGTAAACGGGGAATCATGACAAAGATGATATTTCAATTGAGTTGTTACTTGGTAATAATCATATACTCCCTCCATTCTTTTTATATCACCTCATTCCCCTTTTGGACACTATTCACAACCGAGTATTCAACCTCAGTTTTCTCTCAATCCGTTCACGGAAATATATTCATGTGAGATCTTTTTTAATTTGTCTTGATAAGAGGATTAAGAATATCAAAATTTTATAATTTTTAGTAGTACGTAGCTAAAGATATAATCGAAACAAAATGAGTATTGGCAAACGTGTATAAAGAAATGGGGTGATATAAAAAGAATGGAGGGAGTATATTTTACTAATGCAATAACCACATCACTGACTTGGTATCACATAAATTTTCCAAAATCTGATGTGGCAGAAAAACTAGAGCTACTACAAAATTTCAAAAAAATTTAAATATAACCACCTGACTATAAAATGAAATCAAATCAAATTTTAAAAACAGAAATATTAAGGAATAGAATCAAATCAAATTTGCAGTAGCCAAATATTATGGAATTATGGAATATTCTTTAATTCCATAATATTCGGAATTACAGAATCATATATTTCTCTATTGCAATGGTCAATCTTGCTCATCTCAAGTTTTAATCTCGGTTTGATGTGGCAGAATTACAAAAGGGGTTGAAGTGACTAAAAAATCAAAAAAAACTAATAATAGGAGAAGAGGAAAAATCGCAACACACAATATCTTTGATAGAATACTCCATTTTTATATTTTACAATAATTTAATAAAAATAGAAATAAAATTATATTTTGCTAAAATGGTGAAGATTCCTTTCAAGTTTAACTTGATTACGTATGATAACTTCTCATCGCATTACTAACTACAAATTAAGAAAATTAGGATATGATTGCAATTAACTACTTCCAAGATTTTTAAATATATTACAGAATATAAAAATCATAATAATAATGATAATAATCTCGGTATTTTTGAAAATATATTTTTCATTCCCGCAAATTAATTGACCAAAAATAGCTCAATAGATAAACATTATCTTTATAAGTTATCTCGAGAAATACGTACAACAAACCATTATACATATAAAAGAAGAATGTACAAATGTTGACGTGTCGCAACAATATTTCAGAAATTGCATTTTGAAGCATTCTCATTCACTTTGGGTTTCTTAGTGTTAAAACAACTAATAAGAGTAAAAGTCAAAATTTAATTCAATTATTAAACTTAAACGTAATAAATACAAAACCGTCTTAATTATACTCTTCAATTTAATATTGTTATATTAATTATGAGTAATTAACGTGCTTCTTCTCTTAGACTACATTTTGCGAGAAATTTCTATTCTATTATCCAACTAAAATCTCATTTATTGGAAAGTAAGCTTCCATTTTTTAATTATATTTTATGATTTTTAAGTTATATGTCAAACTTTTAATATCAATCTGTTCTTATATATCTTATTACATATATATACTTTTTGATTTTTTTTAACTGTTTACATATACACACCATACGTTTATTAGTATATCTAACAATTTTAGTTGATCCTTCCCTGTCAAAATTGAAATTAAACAACTCCGTGAATTTTCACGAGTGATACCCTAGTTCGATATAAATAAGTGGTTTTACTTGCATTTGTCACACCTACCCCAATTAACTGCAAAAATTAATAAAACAATTACTCCAAAATAAAATTAATTACCAGTAGATCAAGGTACAAAAACTCAGTGTTGGCGACGATCAACATTCTATCCAATATGCCACATCCGTAAAGTTAAAACTACAATAATATAAATGGGAGTAGGCAAAAGATCATGTGTTAAACTTATGAGTTTCAATATTTATGTTTGTAAAATTGAGTTTTGTAGTTAGATAAGAGTGTTTTCATGTGTTTTCTTATTTTATGTTATTCGCATTCAAGTTTTATCTTAATTTATTTTCCTACTTTAATGTTTTCACATATCGAAATAATTATTACGAAATTATTAGTTATTAACTTAGAATGTTATGCATTTTATTTTATATTTTGATGTATAAGAGTTGTATACAAGTTATAGTGCAATGCAAGACGGATTTACACGTTAAGACGATCCAATTTGATAAGAAAATTATGGGGGATAGTTATTGTTATATTTGTTATTAACTCAGAATCGTATATATTTTGATGTTTTGTATATTTTGATGTACAAAAGTTATAGTGTGAGATGGTCTTACTCGATAAAACGATCAAATAGAATAAGAAAACTATGAGTTATAATTATCTATTCACCATGATTAAATCGTTGTATCTTTACTATGATTGACGATATTTATGTAAAATTTTGAAAGCAAGTCCGTGAATTTCACGTGTTCAAACCTAGTCTTCTAGAAGCTTCCCTATTTGCCCATCATATAGGACTCTCACGCCTCTCCCAAAAGGCCAAATTGAGTTTCTTATTTGCAGTTGGTTTTATTTTTTTATAGTAAGTCTTGCTTGCGACGGGTCACCATTTGTGACGGATATTTTGTGAGATAAAATGGATACAAAATGAGTTAGTTGGGAAAGAAGACCAAATGAATAGTGTTGGAGAGAGAGAAAATTGGGTATTTTGTGAGAGAAAACGATATCCGTCACAAGTTTGCGACGGATAGTGCCGTTGCAAATAAGTATGTGTGTATTTTTTAACCCTATTCTTGAAAATCGCTCTAAATTTTGTTTTTTTTAGAAGTCGAGACTTTTATTTGAACTCCCCAAACTTCATCAAATTTAACCATTCAGGTCGGTTCAAATAGAATCTATGGTTTGGATTGAATATATTGAACTCAATCAGAATGAATGCCTCATAATTCGTGTTCAGTTTGACGTAAGTTTGTCAAGTTCGTCGTTATCAACATTCAGGCTTGTGTTAACTTAAAACGATAATTGAAAAAACGAGTTCAATAAATTGTACCTAATCGGAAGAGTCAAAATTAAATTCAAAATCTGGAGTCATCAGCAGATACATGTGACTCAATCTGAACAGAAAAGATCATGCCAAGGAATGAAGACAAAGGAAGGGTCCAAGTTTTGGTGATAATGTACTTGAAAATCCAGCTACTCTTCAAAATTTGACATTGCATCTACTAGTCTACTACAATACTTAATTATATTAATTTAGTAGTTGTGATTTGTGAATTCTGATCATGTAAATTGAGTAAAGCTTAGAACCAAATCCACGTGCAATAAGGCAGGTTATATCTCGACAGTTTCAATGCTAAATTGCTATTTGATTTACGTAATTTATTTTCGCAATACGTTTTTTACTCAATACAGTATTTTTTACACCAAATTTTTATTTATTGCCCTTTCCTGGAAAAATATTAAATTCTCCCCCCTTCTCTCTAATATTGAAACCTTTACCATCTTCTTCCCCATTAAAAATTTACAACTATAAACGATTATTCAAGTGACGAACAGGTAATTAATTCATTAATCTTATATTACTTATTAATTTGATTGTTTTTTTTAATAATATAGTTTCTTTTTTTAATTAAGGTTTGTTCATCAATATAAAAAGAATAATTATTATTAATTAGTTAAAAACGAATTGACATGTTTAATACTTACGTAGTACTTCAATGGACTTGGTGAAAGAGGCTCATTGTAGTCGACAACCCCATCCTATCCATATAGGCGGTGCCAATGTTTACGTGATCAGTAACTGAAAATATTGCTTCTTCAACATGAGCCTCGTGCTCAACCGCCTCTCTGTCTAATTCTTCTCGTCATTTCCTTATCGAACTCTAATTCTTTTATATTAGTAATAGTTTTCCTTAATATAATAGAAAGTTAATAAAGAAGGCAAACAAGGTCTAATATGCGGGTGTAAAGCATACTTTAGAAAGGGGTAATCCCCGTATGGAGTTCTTCACTTTTATAAATATACAAGGCTTTGCGTGTCGGTAGACGAGGCTCCTCTTGATCCAGGTAAAAGTGCTTAATACCTTGTGATTGGTTTGTAAGCAATTCTTTTATTTGATAAGGTAGTAAATTGCTTGCGTTTGCTTAATGTATGGGTAGAAATCTCGTTCTCATTTTACAGACCAAATCAATGTATGTAAATTGCTTAATACTACGTAGTCCTTCAATTGTTAGTTTAGATACGTAGTTCATCAATCTTTGTCAATTATACGTTCAATGCAAAGCGTGGATTGCAGATATATGCTTGTGATAGATCTGGATTGTACTGACCTCCGAAAGGAAAAGCATGTACTTACTCCAACAAATCTACAGGGACCAGAAAAGTTAATTGCCCTTTTAGACTGAAAGCTCTTAGACAAGCTACAGGTACGTGGAAATTGTTTGTTCAATGTGGTTTTCACAACCACGAATTGGATGATAATCTATTTGGTCATGCAAAGGTCGGAAGAGTCGACCAAGCTACAAAGGAGAAAATTTTGAATTTAAGTAAAAGTCACGTTAGTGTTGGTGATATATTGACTAGTATCGAGGACAATGAATTAACGGCTAGACAAGTTTATAATATTCGTCAGCGAGAGAAAGCTAAATCAAGGGAGAATAAAACTGCATCAGAACAGTTGTTGAAGTTAGTGGAAGAAAATGGTTATCGGCATTGGTTTCAGACAATTCCATCAAATGAAGGCAGTAAGAGTAAAGAGTTAACCGATATTATATTTTGTGCTCCTGGCTCACTTGATATGTTATGTCAGTATCGTTATGTCTTGGTTGTTGATAGTACCTACAATACTAATATGTATAAAATGCTATTGTTAGAAGTTGTAGGTGTTACACCAACTCATCGAATTTTTTTTGTATTTTTTGCTTTTCTGCAAAATGAGAAGGATATTTCTTATAATTGGGCTTTGAAATGTATGAGAGAAGTTTTCAATCTGGGTGAGTACCCAGAAGTGTTTATAAGTGATAGAGAACTAGCATTAGTCACCGCTATTGAAAAACATTTTCCGACCTCAAAACATCTATTGTGTAGGCGTCATATAGAAAAAGATGTTGAAGCTTGGGTTAAAGGTGTGACAGGGAGAGGTTACATGGGTGAATTTGCGAAGAGAAAATGGGGGACTATGGTGAAGTCATTAACAGAGGAAGAATTTGTGAATAATGAAAAGGCTATGTACGAGGCAGTTAGTACTGTGGGTGGTTTTGAACATTATTGCAAAAACACGTGGATAAATCTATACAAAGAATAGTTTGTTTCAGCTTGGACTAATAAAGTGTTTCACTTTGAAAATGTGACCACTAACAGGCATGTTATATTTCTTATTGATAATTTACTATTGTTATAATTACATTGTATAACAATTGTAATGATTTTGTACATTAGGGTTGAGGGTGCACATGCTGCGCTTAAACGATATTTACGTACCTCAGTTGGAAGCTTTGACACTGTTTGGGAAAAAAATTCATGATATGGTGCAAGTCCAACATCATGAAATCGAGAGGTCACCCATCCTAAGACTACTCTCAGTCAAGCACGCTTAACTTTGGAGTTTTTTCGCATGGATAACCAGAAAAGAAAGTGCACTTTGTTTTCTGGTTATCCATGCGAAAGAACTCCAAAGTTAAGCGTGCTTGGCTGGGAGTAGTCTAGGATGGGTGACCTCCTGGGAAGGTTCCCGGGATGCGCATGAGTGAGGATAAAATGCGCTGGAAAGGACTCGTGTTGGTCTGTGGGGCCAGTACATACCCTGGCGAGCTACCGTGACTAACATTTCCGGTCCTAGGTTTGGGCCAGGGTGTTACAAATGGTATCAGAGCAACCCTGCGACCGTCTGGTGAGCGCCAGTGGTCTGGAGTACCCGGGTCACCAACCAAGCGGGGGAAGATTCCTGGTTTGGCTCGGCTGCGGTCGGATGCTGCCAGGCGCAACGAGGACGTTGCGTTCTTCAAGTGGGGGTGTGTAATACTCCATTGAACCGAATAGGATATTCGGGTGGGGTAACCCCTTGAAGAGGTCCATTGATTGACTTATATGACTAGTGCTTAAAGGGATTGAAAGTACTACCCATAACAACAAAGTGCATTTTCTTTTCTGGTTATCCATGCGAAAGAACTCCAAAGTTAAGCGTGCTTGGCTGGGAGTAGTCTTAGGATGGGTGACCTCTTGGAAAGGTTCCCGGGATGCGCATGAGTGAGGACAAAATGCGCTAGAAAGCACTCGTGTTGGTATGTGGGGCTAGTACATAGCCTGGCGAGCTATCGTGGCTAACATTTCCGGTCCTAGGTTTGGGCCGGGGTGTTACACTTTTTGTCCGGACAATCAATCCTTGGAAACCTCGGAGCATCTTTTCCGGGATTGCGATTTGGTTAAGCGCATGTGGTTGGCTTCTTCAGTTGGGATGAGGATTGACAATATATCCTTTCTTAGCCTAAATGATTGGATCATTGATCGGATCAACTTTAGTATATTACCGTTCAAACGGATCCCCATATTCTGCTCATTTCCTTCCTCTCGGCCTTATTATGGTGCATTTGGTGTGTGCGGAATGATATTATCTTTTCTGGTAAGTCGTTCTCTCCCAATTTTTTTCTCCTCGCTCCTGAAATCGACTACAGGTTTGGCTATGGCGGCAAGCACGATTGATATTAGGCCTTCCTCGACGCATTCTATTCATGACTTTCATATCCAGGATGAGATTAAAATGTCTATAAGAAATCATTTTCCCTTCTATCTGGTTAAGGGTCATGAAGTTTGTCACGCCTATCGGGTTAAAGTTGAAGCTTGTTGGCTCCCTAATCTTTGTGCATCTGCGGGCTGGATTGTATATACCCTCGTTGGTGGCATTTCTGGTGCTTACTCGGCTAAGTTTAAAGCAGAATCTCCGGCAGAAGCTTTGGGTTTGCTTCAGGTAGTGGTGTGGGCTCGATCAAATGAGATTCGTCACTTGAATGTTTCTTCAGACTGTCTCGAGTTGCTCTTTCAACTTGCTGGAACGGAAAAGTCTTCTACCAAAACGACAGGTGTCATATCTGATATTGTCGCTCTCTTATCTCTTTTTCGTTATTTTTGCATTACTTTTGTTCCTAGAGATCTTAATAAGATAGCTCACAATCTTGCCAAAAGTCATTATCTAGTTTATGTTTGTTTTACGGTTGTCAAAACAAAAATTATGTGATACGAACATTATTGCTTATTCAGTTTTTTATAATTGGTCTTCCATTCGATCGTCAGAGAACATTATTATAATGCAAATTGCAATCTACCGAATAAAGCTGATATAAAAAATAACATGAGGTTTGACTTTACTAACTCCTTTAAACAATTGCTTAGTGGTTTAAGTGCATAACCATAAAGGCTTGTTTAGTTATCATTAGCACAAAATGGGATAAGAAAACACACTCAAGTGAATTAAAAACCAATTATCATTCATAAAATAATTACGGAAATGATCATTATTGATCGAAAAATGAAAAAATTGAACACATTGTGTTAATCTATGAGTTAGCTCATATTATCGGTCATTTTACAATCGAACCTATGTCATGAATCGTATGTTAGTATTTTAATTGGTCTCTTGAATATTTAAAAGGACAAAGTTTGTTTTTTATGAGCAAAATGAGTTTTGACTTTACCAACTCCGTCGGTTGTTGTTGCATGTATCTTAATACAAGTGAATAAAGTGACATATTAAGACTTAGTTTGATACTTTATAAGAAAATGAAGCAAAAGAACCAACAAAAGATGGTCATATGTAAATGATAAGTCGATAATCTAATAATCCTATACGTGAATGAGAAATACATAACAAATTAGACTAATTTCAAATATAAAACCGTCTTATATCAGATTCACTTTCATTCATTTTAGAATCCGAACAAAAAAGAATCAACAAACAAAGGCACTCGAATCACAAAGGTTCAACATTTGTACAAAAGGGTAGAAAGGAATGAAGTCGACTAAGTCCTAATTGCTACAGCTTATACTCCTACAATCTAAACAAGCCATTAATCAGATGGAGGTTATATATATTTATATTTATATGTTTTCGTATAATTACAGAGCAGAAAATGTTAAATGACAGTCAAAATTTGGTAAGGGAAGGGTTAAACTATTTACAGAGAAGATGAGATGAACGCCATATTCTTCCTTCTAAGGAAATGACAATGATGGAGACGTCATCATGGTACCTTCGGCGTTCACCTTGTGGAATGTCAAGCAACTCGTAGAAATCCATGCCGGATTTCTTAGCTGCCCGAAAGAGAACCTGTTCGATTAGGTGTTGTGCAGGGTCCCCTTCTGGTGTGGCTTCCATGAAGAACTGGACTTCAGAGACAGCTTCTTCGTTTGTAAAGTATTGATAGAGTCCGTCTGAGGACAGGATTAGGAATTTGTCGGTAGGGCCGAGTTTGTGGTGAAAGAGTGATGGTGATGTCGTTAGGTATGGTGAAGTGCCAATGTAGTTGATACGAAACATCTCCAGCAATGCATCATTCCATTTTGGCTGTTGGAGTTAAATTCAGATTAGACATGGCAAAACCGATTCAATCTAATCGACCTAACTAAAACAACCACTCCTAGAAGTATATCCAATATCCATGTCCGAATTTACTCATGTAATCAAACAGTCATATTCGGAGGAAGGATAAATTGATTGGAAAGACGGAAACTGAACTTTTAATGATCCTATCCAAACCCGACATTTAAAAGCAATGTGTGAAGATTAGTCGAATTATTAAAATGTTATTACCTGCTTGAGAAAGCCTGCTCCGAAAGCTCGAGTGACCTTCAAGGAGCCTTTAACTCGATCATTTACGACAGCAGAAGGATCATCTGGGTGTTCTTTTCTGATTCTTTGGACTTCCTGAATCAAATCCAACATACACAAATATTAACAGAAACCCTAATTAAAAGAGCAGATAGTAAGTAGTAAGTAGTAAGTAGTAAGTAGTAAGAAATGGATCAAGTAATCAAACATTTGCAGTACCTCTTTGTCATAGGTGTTGTGATCAACCGTAAGTTGAAGGGGTGTAAGGCAAGGAAAATCGTCAAATGAGTCATGATCAACAGCAACAACACTCGATTTCCGGCCTAAAACAGCTCTACTATCACCCACATTCATCAAATAAACATCTTCTCCAATCATCAACATAGCCAAAACACAAGACCCCATCAAAGAAAGCTCAGGATTTTCCTTCATCATTTTATCAGCAATATCCAAATACGCTTCCTCAGTCTTCCTTAACGCATCCGAAAGCGCCTTAAGCACATCCGAATGCTTCGTCCTCCTCGACCAACCCATCCCCATTTGATTCAATTTCTCCCTAACTTTCTCATTCAACTCCAAAAATTGACCCTCACACCTTGAATCCTCACCTTGATCAACACACCAAGAACAACTCGACTCTTTCGAGATAGTCGACTGATTCGACGTCCCAACCGATCCTAATTCCGATTTCCCACTATCATTCCATAAACACAACCCACCTAGCTCCTTATGAAGATTACAATACAGATTAGATAACAGGAAATCCGGTGCATCCGGTCCGTTAAACCCATCGTAAATCCCAACAAACACCCATCCATGCTCCTCTGATACCACGATTTGTACTCTATCTTCTCCTGCTTTACCTTCTGCCCATTGCACATTCTCATACTCAAAATTATTATTATTATTAGTATTATTACTACTTTGAAACCCCGTGCGTTCTTCAAGAATTGTATCACAACTTTCATCATATAAACTCATAATTTGACTACCACAACTATTTTTACCAACACTTTCACTATTAACCAAATGACTATCAAACCCTTTGCTGAAATTACCATTGTACCCCCATAAAGCATTAACAATGGAATCTTTAATCCCTTTAACCGAACCCCATTTGTTAACCTTATACTTTGCCTTAATCTTCTCCAATTTGGTCCCACTCCCGGTCCCAGCTACCATCGGACCGGACATGAACCCACGTTCGATCGGTCCAGAAAGAAACCCACGCTCAATCGGACCAGACCCAGTAACTGAACCGGAATGACGAACTGTCGGTATCGGACCGGACCGAATAAACCCGTCCCTCGGAATCGGCTGCAACGGAACTGAAGCAAAACAGGGAGAACTCGAAAACGACGATGCTCGCTCCATTGTGAACGGAAACGACGCCTCTAAAAACAAGCTTGTCGATAACGCTGTCGACGCGTTAGCGCTCAACGATGCGCCGGATATCGTACTGAAGAAATTCGAATTCGGGTTGGGGTTATTCGGGTCGGGTTTAATATAACAGAAAGAGTGGCCCAATCCTTCATCCGAAAGCGGGTTGTTGAGGAAAACGGCGATGTCATGCCGTCGGGAGATGTCGGCGGCTGCGGCTACGCCACCAGCACCAGCGGGGCAGAGACAAGGAGTTAACTTGCCGGCTACGTTACCCATATTTAATATTTTTTAAAAAAAAGAAAATAAAAAAGGAAATTTGGTGATTTTTGGTGATTTTTAGGTGATTTTCATGGGATATTGGTGGTGAAGTTGAGATGAGAGAAAGAGAGAGGGGGAGAGGAAGAAGAAGAAGGGGGAGGGAGAGTTGACTTTTGAGGAAGTGAATAATGAATATAATGATTTAATTTAATATAAATAAGGAGTATTGAAATATGGGTGGGCGTTGACATTTAAAGAGGAGAGGTTGTATTTAACGAATCAAAGATTAAAGTAATGGGGAGTGGAAGAGGTGGCTGGATGCCTTGTTGGCTTCTTCCATTTTGTTATTTCTTCTAATTTCATCATTTTCAGAATTTTTTCTATATCAATTTTTTATAAAGAAAATATTATTTGGGACGGTTGTAAGTTTAGGATGGTGAGTATAAAAGTTTAGTAAGTCTTGCTTGCGACGGGTCACCATTTGTGACGGATATTTTATGAGATAAAATGGATACAAAATGAGTTAGTGGAGAAAGGGGACCACATGAATAGTGTTGGAGAGAGAGAAAAAGTGGGTATTTTGTAAGAGAAAACGGTATCCGTCACAAGCTTGCGACGGATAGTTCCGTTGCAAATAAGAATTTGTGATAAAAGTTAACTCGCGAGCGTAAGTGTTTCCTAATTTTAATTATGAATTTGGTGGTTTAATAATTCTCATATGGTTTTTTGAAATGAACTTATATTAATCTTATGGAAGTTGGATTTTTCTGAATTTGTAAAATCTGAATTGAACTTATGAAATATAAACTGATTTTTTTCTAAATTTGTAGGATTTGGATTGAATTTATAAAATCTAAACTGAACGTCTGAACTTAACGAGTGACTATAAATCCAAAGGAATACTTCCTCCATTTTTATCCAAATGACATATTTGGTTTTTGTACACTATTCACAAATTAACTTTCAATCTCAATTTTCTCTCAATACATAAGAAAAAATATATTCATGTGGGTCTTGTTTAATTCGTCTTTACGAGTACATTGAAAATATATATATAGCGTTTATAATTTTTACAAATACGTAGCTAAAGATATGAAGCACGTAAAACGTGCGTTAACAAACGTGAAAAAGGTAAATATGCCATTTGGATAAAAATGGAGGAAGTATAATATTAGTATGCATGGAGCATGGTTCTTTTAGTGATAGCTATGGTAATGGTGTGGTAAGTTTTAGATAATTGTGCTTAGGTCTAATTGTACAAAAAAATTGTTCAATTACGGTATTAAATTTAATTGATCTTTTGCGTATTTTTATGAGTTTTTTTAAAATCTTTAAGTTATATTTTAACCTTTAAACGTCAATACTCAGATTTAATCGAATTTAAAATTTGATGTTGGAGCTCAAAAATCTAGCATTGCACTAATAAAATTTACCACAAAACTCAAAACTTTTATGATAAAACTCAAAAAGTATAATACCAACTAGAATTGGATGACAAAGTCTATAAACTTAGTAGTACTAATGCATAAAATCATAGCTCTTTTTTTAAGCAATATACTCCGTAATTTGTGTTTATTTTAGGTTTTAAATTGTAATTAAAAGGAAACATTTAAGTCTCGCTTTTTTAATTGATCATTGTGGTTGGGGTGTATATTTCTTAGTATGTTGGATGTTTAATTAAAGTATTTTCATTTCGTAATAATTTATAGAAAAATACTAAAGGTTGTTTGGTTCATCTAAGAATTAATTTCATGTGTCAAGTAGAAAATCACATGAATTAAGTTCTCACATTTAATTCATGGGAAATACAAAAAGTTGTTTGGTTGTCATATAAGAATTGACTTTTCCCATGATATAAATTTCTACATGGTGTTTGGTTGGATAACTCAATTTCTGTGTTTTTTTGTTTTAAATACTATTTTACTCTTGTATACAACATACAAGGTTAGCTAAAATGGTACACGGTACACAAGTTTATCACAATAACGAGAATTCACGATATTTTATTCTATGTTGGCATTAGGTCGATTATTTGATAATATGTGTATGCTCAACCAAGTTTATCACACAATCCCAGTTATTTCTCCAGTTCAGATATAAGTAAAAATAAATTAACGAGATAATGGAAAATTACAGAGGAAAAAAACTGTGTAGATGAAAATTGTAGAGGAAACAAAGTTGTGTAGAGATGACGGCAGAGGAAGTAGAAAATAAAAAGGGTGTGGTTTTAATAAGGGTAGAATAGTAAATATTAATTATAAAAAACACAGGAACTTAGAATGACCTCGAGCGGTTGGTAAGCCACCTCTCACATGATGTAGGAATTCAAATTTCTATGAAACTCTAGATTCCCCAATTTTTTTTTAAAAAATGGATAACCAAACAAGAGCCTCAAATCTCACATCATGGGATTTAAGTATGTGTTTTTACTTTTTAAGGGGCAACCAAACGACTCCTAAAACTTTGGAGAAACAGTCTCTACCCAAGCTAATGAAAAATTACTTTTGTATGTTGTACCCATTTATATATTTTTGGTATCCCTTTTATTATTGATTTTGGTTCAAAATGTTTCTTTCATTTGGTATAATTTTTCATAATTATTGTACCTATTTTATCTTTTATTGTAACCATTGTTAGTAATATCTCAATTTACAATATTCGTACTCATTTTATCACTTTTTATACTATTTTTTCATTCATTCGTAATTGGTTTTTTTTAACAAGTTTATTAAGATATCATCTTTTAGAAGACCTAATCAAAAGAGTTTCTGATGGATGACAAAAATAGTTGGATGGAAATAAGGAGAAAAGAGAGTTAGTGGGAAGATTTGCAAAATTCAGACCTAAAAAGTACTAACTATATTTTAAAAATTAGTTAGTCTGACTTCAGATGAAACATTTGGTTCGAAGTAATAATTCGAGAATTATAATTATTTTACAGCTAAATATTAAATTATTGAAAAATAAAATTATTGATCATGAGCTGAAACACTAACTATATCATTATAATTATATTTAACCATAAAATAATCATATATGTTTTTGCGTTGGGTATAAAAATTGATTATATGAATTATAATGGAGTAGATGTTGATGTCAATTGTCATTTGTCAATTGTCAATGCATTCGGTAGTGGCCTTGGCCAGCTTTGTGTAATGGTCTTAGAATGTAACGACATGTTGATTACAATGTTGCTTTGGCATTTCTTTTGTATTATTCCTTTTAACTCTATTGCTTGTATTTACATATACATTTATTTTATTTGTTAAAGCCAATTACCATTTTCTTATGTTTGACGGCCTATATGATGGATTAGCAAAGATGTTTTGGTTACTCTAAGAGGACGTATTGCTACATGGATTGTGGATACTCAAAGATCAGTGACGGGTCTGGAATTTACGGAATATGGTATTTGATAAAATTACATAAAATAGACCAAATATAATTACTCGAATCAGAGTCGTCCCTAATATTCGAGAGCCTTGTACGATATTTTAAAGATACACCATTTTTAACAAAAAATTATACCATTTATTTTTAAATATGATTTCGCTACGCTTCTTTAAAATATAACTATATTATTGTCATGGTGGTTTAGTAGGATGATGTGGGTTCAATCCTTTCTAAGAACATTTTAATTATAAAGGCTTGAACTTGGGTTGCTATAAAGGTGGAAGAATATTTCTACCACTAAACCACTAAACTTTGATGAAATATAAATACAAAAATAAACATATACCGTTTCCCTTTTAAGATTAATGGGGGTGAGGGTTCACCCGATCACCCCCTATAAATCCGCCCATGTTAGAGACTAAGACCGTATAAACGCCTCGTATTATTCATGTAAGGTTTACATGTTCACCTCTTATCTTATCTGTAAAGTTCCCCGCAGCGGACTTATAGAATTCGGTGCATGAGACCGGCCCATAAGCAAGTGAGGTTCCATCCTAAAACAAATTGGTGATAGGAGGAGTAGCCCACTTACTTATAAGCTAGTCCCTTCACTATAATTCTACCGATGTGGGACAATGCTCCTCATACACATATGGGAAGAGACCTCAACAATCTCCCCCTTTCACATGTGTGTGCGCGAAACTCCCCCTCACTTGGCGCTACTCCGCACCCGACACAACCCCGTGTCGGGCCGACCAGGCTACTCCGCACGATGCTACTCCGCATCTCTGGTCAACCAAGGGAGGAGTCCAACGGTGGTGCTACTCCGCAACCACGACGCTACTCTGCGCCATCTCGAGCACCGTCACCACATCGCACCTTGCGGTCCCAAGCCGAACCGTCGGCTCTGATACCACTTGTTAAGTTCCCCGCAGCGGGCTTATAGAATTCGGTGCATGAGACCGACCCATAAGCAAGTGAGGTTCCATCCTAAAACCAATTGGTGATATGAGGAGTAACCCACTTACTTATAAGCTAGTCCCTTCACTATAATTCTACCAATGTGGGACAATGCTCCTCACACACATATGGGAAGAGACCTCAACATTATCTATATTAAAATAAAATCATTTCAAGCAATTTGGTGCATCCACATCATCCTACACCAACATATTATTTGCAATAGTGGTAGGGTCCGTTGAAGAAAATTTAAATAATTAAAAGAAAAAAAGTTGTAGACGCAACCGCAATTTACGTTATTTGTCATTCCTCAAATTTGGCAACTATTATTTGCATTTTGATTTTTTTTTATAAAATATGAATCAATCGAATAAAAATATATTATCAAAATAATAATGAGAATTAAACAAATAAATAAATAAATTTTGCTCCATCAACTAAATGTCAATTAAGTACAATTTATTGACAACAATACAAAAAATAAAGATAGATACAATATTTTGTTAAAACAATGCAATATTAATTATTATTAGTATGGCAATTATAGTGTTTTTTTAAAATTATACTCTATACTTTTTAAATATTACATAAAAATTGATAAATTCAGTATACCACGTCAATATATTACTATCAATAAATCACAAGATTCACGACTCTTCAAATTGAAAAAAAGGTTTTGAATAAGACTTGGAATAAATAAAATAATTTATGAATCCGATTATATGCAGTTTTGTTGTGAATATTATTATGACTCATGAGTTCTGAGGGTTATTATTGGGTCGGGTTTTTGAGTTGCCATTGAACAAAGATGTTATTTTTTAGCGTATTCAGTTGGTTTTTTTGGTCGATTTTTTTTTTCTTTCTGCAAGTTTATATACCCCATATCATACTAATGATCGAGATGCATATCTTCATAAGGTCATACATTTTACCTGTCATTAAAAGAAAAAAAATTCACACACATTCGAGATAACGTTTTTAAATTAATATTTTTATTATTACCTATTGGTGTATATTAATCTTAAAAAGGTTGTATAAAAAATATGTCAACCCTCAAAAAAAACTTATTCATGTCTATTTATATGATAATAACAATTAATAAAACTGCATACCCGTGCAATTTGCACGGGTATAAAACTAGTATTCCCCTAAAATAAAAATAAAGTAAATAGAGTTATTTAATGTCAATACTCTGAACTATTGGGGTCCTTCTCAAAATACTCTGAACTATGTTTTAACTCAAATTACTATGCACTAATGTATCATTTATCTCGTAATGAAACAGGTGGAAGGGTAACCTGTTCCACCGGTTTCCTTTGACTTAAACTTTACAATTTACCCTAATTTCAATTCTGACTTCAATTTTTCATCCTCTCTTCCCCTTTCACTGTCAAAGTAATTTCGCCATTTTTACTTCAATTAACCTCTTCTCTTCCATTGTTGCTCTTCAATTAACATCTTCTCTTCTTCAAGTTCATTTATATGCAGTGATTGATAACGCCATTGAAGACGAAGTTTAATCTGTTTTGCCCCAAATTGATTGCACGATGAATTAGGTAAGTTTACCCTTTTTCCTTATGTTTGATTGATTTTAATTGTTGAATTGCTTTCATTTATACTTTAGTTGGTCTGTTGTTGGCAGCTCACACTTCTGTTCTGCAACTCTTCCTGCAACACGAAAAAACCACAACCATTCTGCAAAATGAAAACAAAAAGAAAACAACATTTAAACCCAGATTTTATTTCAAACCCAGATTTTATTCAAACCCAAATTAGTTACGAAACCCTAACTTTTATTCAAACCCAAATTAATTATAATGAAAACCAGTTTTTAAATCAATTAATTGAAAAAATAAACAACAAAATAAAGGGACTTACAGGCCAAAGAGGACAGCCATAGAATTTTTTCCCAACTTGTCATCCTTTACCAATAGTCTTCAAAACCTCTTCATAATTGTGTTTGCAAAATATCATAGTAGAGGGCTTTGAAGCAGACTCCATGTAGGAAGATGATGAGCACTTCATTGATGGAATATATTGTAGGACATGATGAAGGATTTTAATGAAGAAAATTTAATGGAGGAAATGAGGAAGGAGTTTAATGGAGGAAAGTAGTCGTTGTGACTGAAAACTAAGAAGGTAAGGGGTGGGAAAGGGTAAGTTCGTCATTTTATAATAGTTACCTGCTCAAACAGGTAAAAAATTTGGTATTTCTGTTCAAGGATAGAGGGTGTATTAGTGCATAGTAATTTGAGTTAAAACATAGTTCAGAGTATTTTGGGAAGGACCTCATAGTTCAGAGTATTGACATTAAATAACCCAAGTAAATAATGTATCAATAGTAAATACTGATATTCACTAATTTAAGTTAGTTAACAAGTCAAGTTATTAAGGGGTGAATATTTATTTGTGTTATTTTTTGTGAGAAATGACAAGGATTGTTAACGGTTCAAAGAGTTTTTCTATTACATCTTTAATTTATTTGATGCCTGCCTCTTTTGTCAATTTGGTTGTATATTTTACTGAAAATACGCGAGATGGATTTCTAAAACATATATAATCAATTGTTTTTCAATTATCATGACTTCTTGTTTGAAGAAAAATGGTGGAGCTAGGCTCAAGAAACTAAAGCCTTCATACAATCAATTGGAACCAAATAAATCTCTAAGTAGAAGGAAAACGAACTTTTAACATGCAGTGTAAATTTGAATTATTATACATGTATAATTAGATCAGTTGAGACGAAGAAAAATTATTCATAAATGTAATCTAATCGATTCTAAATTGTAGATATTATTCATATTTTATCTATATTAATATAAGAACATTTCGTGCAATTTCGTGCGTCCACGTCATCACATTTATTTTATTTTTTATTTATAAATAAAAGTAAGACCCACCACAAAAAATATGTGATTAATTTATAAAAAACTAACTTTGTTAATAGAATTTTATCGGATAAGCAATACAAAACTTCAATATACCACCATCCTCATTTCATTTATACTGCATAAATAATACAATATGAAAATGCCAAATTTTTCCAATAGTCCATATAGTCTATCAATAATAGAAAAATAAAATAAAAAGATGAACATTATTAGACAATCTTATCTACATTAATACAAGAACATTTCGTGCAATTTTGTGCGTCCACATCAACACATTAATTTTCTTTTATTTTTTATTTTTAAATAAAAGTAGGACCCACCATAAAAAATATGGGATTAATTTATGAAAAACCAATTTTGTTACTAGAATTTTTTCGTGTTATCGAATAATCAATCCAAAACTTCAATGAATCACCATCCTCAATTCCATTTATATTGGATAAATAATACGATATGAAAATGCAAAATCCTAATAGTCCATATAGTCTATCACTTATAAAAAAATAAAATAAAAAGATGAACAAAAAACATTATTAAACTATGAAAATATAAATGATAAAAAAAATGGTAAAGCAAATAACGTTATTCTATTATTTTTACAATGTTTTAATTCTAACATTTTGGCCATCATAATAGTAAATTTTCGAGATATTACTAAATTTGACTAATTCTTTTTAATAAGAAATAGTTTTCAACAAAAAATGTTAATAAATAATACTGTTTTAATTTCAATTTTAAAAATGAGATCTACAAAAAGTTAACAAAATAATAAATGAACTATAAAACGCTGTTAAGTAGAATTTGTATCATTCCGTTAACATTACTCTAAAGTAATTCATCACGGATATTGAGTTTATCCACTAAAATGAGTAGATTTAAAAAAAATTGTTATCATATTTGAACACCGTATTCGTGCATTTTTTAACAAATTTAAAACATGTGTAAACTTTAAACACTCACAATTTTTATGCACGTGTTTTAATAATTATCATTATAAAAGAAATAGGGTACGGGTTAAAAACTAGCATCGGTAGAATTGTCGCTTAGATTTATAAGTTCCTATAGTGGTGCAACAAATGAAAAACACAATCGAATTAAAATGAGAAATTAACTTCTGATGGATATCACCGTGATTAAAAAAATTTGGTTTGATGTAATCAAACCAATTAATCAAAGCCGACGGAGTTTGGAAACTAATCTGTGTTTTCAAATATTAGCATTCGTGTGAATGGTTGACAAGATCCAGGTGCAATATGTTTATATTATATTTGTATCGGTGTTGACTTTTTTTAATAATAATAAAATAAAATAAAGAATACACAGATGGAGTAGTGAGGGGGAGGACAGAACTGTATGCACTGACGCCCACATAAAATATGCTTTGACTTTTAATGTTTGACTTTTTACATGTTGACTTTTATAATTTTTAATCTTTTAACAAATTTGACATGGTTTTGGTCCATTCTTACATGCTTGGGAGTTGCTTTTGTTGCATGTGAATGTGGCTGGACGAAGACCCTCAGGGTAACATTATTCGTAACTCCCCAAAGTCTTAAGACTCTGCCATATCAGATTTTCACTAATTTTTATTATTTTTTTATTGTTCAGACTCACCTCAGACTCACCCAAAACTTTATACATTATCCGTCAGACTCAACTCAGACTCTACTTTTCCATTTTACTTTTTCTTTTTACATACTTATTAAACTACTTTAGAGGGGTCAAGACCCACCAAAGTCTTAAGGAGAGTCTTGGATTTTCAAGACTCGACTTAAGACTTTCCTCAAGACTCGGGTAGATTATTGGTAAAATTGAGGGAGTCTTGTCTTAAGACTTAAGAAAGTCTTGTCTCAAGACTCTCAATAATGTTACCCTTACAGGGTAAGGTATAAATTTGAAATTTTTTGATCTTTTTTTCATTTTTCTTAAATACCGACAAACAAAAGGTTGACTTATAAGTTCATAAACGGTTGAAATTAAAGATTGAAAAGAGAATAAGTAAAACACTTCCTAGCTATATATTCAGACTATACTCGCTTGAAACCCAATTTAACTCAAATAAATATTCGAGTGCTAACGTTAAATATACATAACAAGATTAAGGCAATTCAATATCATGAGAAGCAAAATTCAACAAGTACAATTTATACAAACTTTAACAATGATTTTGTTTCTCCTATTTCAAATTTCCAATCATAATAACAAATATATGTTGTCATTGTTCGCTTTAGGCTGAGCTTGCACATATTAGTTTTGTATTCCTTCCTAAAATGTTTCATATTAATAGAGTGTTGGTCTCGGATAAATAAGGCATGACTATTCATTTTTTTACATATGAAACTTCGTTGGCTACAACAATCTTCCCTCAAGCCAATGACCACATCATTGTCTTTTCCTCCAACTTAATTTGTCCGTTTTACACCGTTGATATCGTCCTATTTAGCCCCGTCTTAATAACTTATTCTGACTCGATTTTGCGTGCTTAATTGATTAATGAGCTTATTTCATTAACTAATTTATAATAATTATCCATCTTAATTGCGAAACGTCGTCGACGATTTGTAACAAATCGTGACGTTTTTTTATAAAAAATACCATCACTACCCTTCATCTCTCTCTCTCTCTCTCTCTACAACATTTTCTCCCAAATAAAAACAACAATTAAAAAAAATCGGTTTCAACAACGAACAACAACATCAAACAACGACAACGATTCAATGTCAAACAACGATTCATCGTTAAGTTACTAAAAATCTATTTTCATTTGAATTATTATTTATTGAATTACATGTTTAAGCCATTTAGTTCATACTAGGTTGAATTACATGTTGAAGCCATTGAATACGACACACTATAGGATCGAAATTTTGCATTACACAACTTATTTTACATATAGACTTGAAAAATCAACATCCCTACTTGGTGAGGACGTGTAGATTCAACGTCCCCAATGGAGGGGGACGTGAACAGTACACGTCCCTACTTGGTGAGGACGGGAATTTTTAATGTCCCTCATGGACGAGGACGTGGGAAACCAACGTCCATGTTGGACCAAGACGTGAATTTTTCACGTCCACAGTGGTTTAGACGTGTAAATCGCACATCCTCAATGGACTTAAACGTGTGATTCACACGTCCTTGCTGGAGCCAGACGTGCACAGTACACGTCCCTCCATGGTTTGGACGTGTACTGTTCACGTCCCCTTGTGGCTTGGACGTGTACTTTTCAAGTCCCTTTGTTTTCCGTCTTTTTATTAAGTTTTTAACATAAATTTAGGTTTTTTAATATTTTATAATCTAATTATTACTAATTTTACGTGTTAACAGGATTCGTTTGAGGAGTTTGGTGGAAATGATGTTAATTACAACCGCCTATTTGAGCCAGATACATATTTTTGACAGTCGGGATTCGGCGTTTGAATGGGCTCAGAAAATAGCTTTTGATAACGGTTTTGCCTTAGTAAAAGCCACAAATGGGGCCAAAAGTCGTAGACAACCGGAGTTGCTTGGGTCATACTTTCGTTGTTCAAGATACGACCGAACCAGAAAGAAGATCGATCCCGAGAAACCCGAGAAGCCTAGTAAGAGAGGGACGGCTAAGTGCGATTGTTTGTTTAGGGTTCGAGCTGTGCAGGACTACGTCGATGATCTAAATGGGAAGCAGATGATTGTTTGGTACATTCTGACTTCGGAGAAGGGTGGATATCACAACCACGAAGTAACAAACTACAAAGATGGGGATAGACATTTTGCTGGTTTGGATGCCCAAGAGAAAGATTTCGTGAGGCAACAAGTCCGGGCATCGATTCCGCCGAGAGATATCAAAAACGGTCTTCATCAAAGAACCCCAGATAAACCCCAACCTACAAGCGGGCAAATTTATAGCGAGGCAAACAAGGTTCGGCGTGAGATGAGAGGAACGCAGAATCCCACTCAACAACTGTTGGCTGTAGCAGTTGCTGCTAATTATGTGGAGTGGCACAAATCAGATCCCGATTCAAAGGAGCTATGTCATGTGTTTATGTCTCATCCAGAAGCCGTCAAACTCTTCCGTGCTTACCCACATGTGGCTCTTATCAACTCGACGTACAAGACCAACGTTTACAAGATTGCACTTGTTGAGGTCGTTGACGTAACACCTTGTGGTTCCTACTCCTTCTTAATTGCCACTGTGCTCCTTCTATCAGAAAACGAAACCGATTATGGGTGGATGTTCGGGAGATTAGAGGAGCTACTTAGCTGCACGGGTTCACCTATGCCTGCCCTTGTCATTGATCGAGAGTTGGGTTTGATCGGCGCTAATGAGTCCCTCTATCCGGACACTCCTCACATTTTGTGTCGTTGGCATTTGAACCGCGCCGTGGAGAAAGAAGCACTAAATTCGAAGAATTTGGTTTGGTACAAAGATATGATCATGCATACTAAAGAAATCGGTTGGTACCGCGTGATCAATGCATCCACCGTTGCTGAGTTTGGGAGTGCAGGAGATTCTTTTTGTGAAAACTGGGGAGTGTTGGCTGGTTATGTCATCAGAACATGGGGTAAATACAAGAAGAAGTTCGTTGCTTTGTATACAAACCAGTACTTCCACCTCGGTAACACGGTCACTTCCCGGGTAGAGTCCTCTCATTCCCTTTTGAAGTCTTGGTTGAAAAGTCATAACTTAAACCTTGATACTATGTGGGCTCGTATTCACTCCATGCTTGAAGCTCAACACTCGAAGATTAGACATGAGTTAGAAGTATCGAGGAGCAAGCTTGTAAGTGCGGATCGGGTATTTTCCTTATTGCGAGGACATGTGTCTTCCAAAGCCATTAAGATCATGGAAGCTGAGATTGAGAGAGGGATTGAGCTGGGGAACGGGCTGGAAGAACACTGTGGATGTGTGCTACGGGTTACTCATGGGTTACCTTGTGCTTGCATTTTGATTCAGTTGCAAAGAAAGGGTAGGAGGGTCCATCTTGACGACGTGCACTCGTTTTGGAGGGCTTTGGAATACGACACTCCCGAACAAATGCCAAAGACCGACGCTGATGAGTTGGAGGCGCTTATAGCGGAAGCTAGAGGTAGTGACCCGACGAAGAGACCGATAATCATTGAGAAATTGCGAGATGGTCTCCATCCGAAAGACGAGGATATTTGTCCACCTCATGTTCGAGAAAACCCCAAAGGGAGACCGGGGGGTTCTACTACCCGGAAAAAGTCCGCATTTGAGCATGCAGAGAAGGAAAGGCAAGAAAGTCTCTACCCCTGCGGCAACACCTCTTGAAAGTACGGTGGGTGATTTTGATGGACCTACTGGTGCACCATTGGAGGTCGGCTACACTAGGGTACCTTTGTCCAGTTGGAGTAAAAGATTTGGGGTCCCCAAAGAATTATGGGAGTTCTTTGATGGTTGGGTTGATGTGGGTGATGATGGTCATTGTGGTTATCGGGTAATATCGCATGTCGCCCGGGTCGGGAGGATGACCACTTAGTCATGAGAGAGTGGTGTCTTAGAGAGATTCTGGCGTACGATATCTACAAGATAATTTTTTACGAGCGTTGTGTTACACCTCCGTTTTTGAGCAGATACCAGCATACATTGAGAGCCTTCGAGTTTACCGGTAGAGGAGGTTGTGCTATTAATCATTGGATGTCCTCCGAATATTTGACCGTCTTTGCATCGTCGTTTAACTGGACAATCTGTTTAGTCGGCCAGTGGGAGAGTAAAGAAGGCCGTTTTTGGCAATGTCATACATACTTACCCGTAAGGCCCACAGGTAAACAGTCGAGACCATACGGTGTTTTATGGATCTTAAACTACCATTCCCATTGGATGAGATTGCATTGTAGTGTCCCACCGAGCGAAGCACCGATGCCACCGATTGAACTTTGTTGGGAATCGATAAGAGACCATGCGGTAGCACACTATGCTGATTTGTACAAGTCAAACATCGAAAAATGGCATACGTTAATGGGAACAACACCTCGAGTTAGTCGCCGAAGACAGCCTCCCCCTCTTTGATAATGTATTTCGAGATTGATTTGAAATGTTTAGGGTTGTAATATTGAAATGTAACCGTTGTAATTTAAAATGTTACCGTTTGAATTTCAAAATGTTACCGTTTCAATTTAAAAATGTTACCGTTATCATCTAACTTCTTATAAATAGTCGTTTTTATGTTCATTGTAATCGCAACAACACACCTTATTCACTACTAAAACTCAAAACTATTAAGATGGTTCTCACAAACACTCAAAAAAACAGAGCTTATCAGCTAAGGATCGATCATATCGGTACGGAGTTACCGGTGCTAGTGTCTCGCCTTGAACTAGTCATTCCATGTGCCACTGTGTGGGACTTGGTAGAAAATCCTCCAATTGGCAGCCTTTGTAACCTCCTAGCTGGAAACCCACACCCCGGACTCACTCCGGCTGTTACCGACGAGGTTGTTTCTGATGAGATACTAACTGAGAAAATGTGGGAGTTTCGCAAGTTAAACAGTGATTTCCTTGTCTATATTGAGTGTATACTAACCGTGATAGACTACGAAACGCTATCAGATTTATGTGCCGGTAGAGTGTTCAACCTAGGAAATGTCAAACTCCACATAATTGAGTTATATGATCGATATGTGGCTAGCCAACCTGAAGAAATTGAAGCTGGAGATTATGAAGGAGATCTGGAATCTTCATCTTCATCATCCGAAGATAATTAAGTTTCGTTAAACTATGTTCTAATTACGATTTATGTTTTATGTGTTTGAATTAATGTCCGATGTAAGCTATGTTTTGATTAAGTTTGGAGCCGTGTTTTATGTTTTTTAATCAAGTTACTATTAATAAAAATCTACTTCAATTAAAAAAAACTGCGAGTTACTAATAAAGATTAAAATATCCATACAAAACACAACTAGAAAAGTCCATACATAACAATATAAAAAAACTACGGGGTCTGATCATCATCTTCATCAGCAACAACAACATCCTCAACGCAATCCTTCGATATGAAGAAGCGCTCCATCTGATCGACCAAGTGCCGCATATTCTGCCACTTCCGCTCGGGGGTAGGCTGACTATAAATCTGCGAGAAATGACGACTAACAGCCCGGCCAACCTCTGGCTCTTCGCTGAAAGGGAGTGAGCGCATCTGAACACGACGTGCATGGGGGTAGAAGTATGGGTGAGAAATCTTCTTATACCAACCCATGTAGCGGGGATCACACTGAGACGACATCAAAGACCGGTCAAACCGCCGTCTCAACGCAATCTCAGCCTCTCACAAACCCCACTCCAAATCAGCAGTATCACCGTACAACAGCCTATAACTCGTAGACGGCTTAGTCGGACGAACATCGACAGCTGGGAACCGCATAGGGTTCGGGATAACCTGAACATACCCGTACTGACGGAGACACCTATCAGGTTGGTACGACTCCTCTATATCCACAAACCTAATCACGCTCGAGTAGAGCAAACTAAGGCAAGCCCTGTGTGGGCTAACACCATAAGGGAGCCACGTCACCTGCTCCGCCCTGAGCCCGTCCAACCTCTGCCTGTGCTGCTCCAACAACCCAACATCTCCCCTAAACTTAGGAACCCGTGACCAAGCCTCGACAAGTGGTCGTCCTTCCACATAATATCCCGAGTGAGGCCTGAACATGGGAAAGTACTCGTATATCCAAGCCTGAAGCAACGGTAAACAACCGTTAACCCCAACGGCCTCCCTACGCGAAGCCATCCCCAACTGTCGGTAAATGTACACCAATATCGCGGCCCCCCAAGCATAGCCACTGATATCATCTAACTCATCGAACAACGAAAGCATATAAGCAACAACCCGATCACTGGACTTGTCGGTGAACAAAGTATGTCCTACCAACAACATCATGTCAGCCCGTAGCGAGTCTTGTTGGTTCCTCTTCTCCGCAAGCTCCATCAGCCTCTTCACCAAAATTCCACCATCCTTGTAAAACGGTGGTCTCACGTCCTTCACATCCATGCCGAACAAGATAGCCAACTTTCCCTTCAGACCAATCTCCCCCCTCGTATGACCCTCGTCCATAACCCTAGCGTCATCCACCCGTATGTCTAGGATCTTGTGAACGCTGTGCAACAGTATATTTGTAATAACCCGTATTGTTGCTAATATATTTGTCTTTATAGTTAACGTATCGTTTAATTAAGCGTCGCTAGCCGATAGTAAGCTTTTGTATAATGGCATAATTAATATGGTTTTAGCCATGGTGAGACTCGAAGTTGGGACCGAGACTACCTCACCTTGTTAAGTTGTTAAGCTGCTAGTGAGGCTCGAACCCATGACCTGTGGGTAGCTCGACATTGGGCCTCGATTTGTGTGAGGAACAAAACAGCCCAATGTAAAGCTCTATTTCACAAGTCGTGTATGCAGCCATATTTAAGCCCTGATTCTTACCCTAACCCTAACCTAATTTAGAATCCAACGACATACAAACCTAGCCGACACATCAGAGAGGAAGGGGGAGTCGCTCACGGTGGTTGTAGGCTGGCTTGGAGTGGTTTGTTTTGGCCGTAAACCGGGTATGCTCACCACAATGTTGTTATTTCATGTTTACGTTGCAGAGTCCATCACATGTTTAGAAGGGTTTAACATGTTTTAGCCTTGCTTTTTTTTGCTTATTATTGTACTATGTCATGTAATGAACGCATGTAGTCCATCAAGGGGGTGTCGTTGGTTGTCTAGGACCACCGTGGAGGGTGGTTAACACGAGTCAGGAGGTGTTTGTGGTAATGCGTTTTATAGGGAGTTCTGTATGTGTATCTTTAGTACTTCTTAGATGGGTTGTTATGGTTATTTGTTATGGGTCTTCGGGTAGTGGGTCAGGCGGTGGTACGGTGATGCGAGTGGTGGTAGTTACGGTGGTTAGTGGTGGTTGGTTATGGCGGAAACAAGGGGTTTGGTCAGAGGGTTCGAATAGGGTTTTCAGGAGGTCTGGTTGCTTTTGGGTTGTCGGGGGTTGTTTGGGTGGTATCACTGTCGATTAGGTAGAGGTCTAGGCGGTGGTACCATGGGGGTCGTAGGCGTCAGGCGTTAGTGGTGGCGTTTGTGGTGAGTCTGGTCGGTGTCAGGCGTCAGTGGCGGTTGCAGGGGTGTTTTCGCGGGGGGTTGTTGTGAGGATTGCAGACCGTGGGTTGTGAACCAGGTCTGGTGTTGACCCTGGTTCAACTCGCCGGTGGGAGTCGATGGGCTGGTGGTTGTCGGTGGTAAGAGAGGGCGTTGTGGGGTTCGTGGTTGGTGGTTGCCGGTGGTACTGGTGGTGCTACGTGGTGGTGGCAGGGTCTGTTTGCGGGTTGCTGTGTCACGTTTTAAGGGAGGGCTGTTAGGCGTGGTTTTGGTGTGTCGGGTTTAGACGTGTTTTGCTACATTGGTTACTATAGTTTTATTTTTATTAGTTGTTATTATTAATATGTTAACATTTACTTTATCATTATTATTATCATTATCATTATTATTATTATTATCATTATTAGTTCTTATTATATTATTACTATTGTTCTCATTATTATAGTTACTACATGGTATGCTCAATATATGTTGTTTTAGTAGTTATTAAGTTTTGGTTGTTTTAATTTAAGGCGGTGTGAATCGGGAAAGTTTCCCTTTAAAGAAAGTTGTTATTTTGGAAAGTTACTATTTTAGGAAACTTTCCATTATTAGAAGGTTTCTATTTTAGTAGGGTAACTTGAGTTATGGGGGTTCGGGAAGTTTATTAATTTGTTACATAATACATGTTTAGGTAGCAGTTTCCGCGTGGAACACTTCTAGCAAGTTTTGGACTTATCTACGATTCTGCTATTCGAGGTAGGGGAAAATAATTGAGATCTTGTTTATGATATTGTGACATGATTATTAACTGTGGTGAGTTGTATACGTTTTATTGAATGAATAATATTAATTATAATGATATTGATTGTCTGTATATCCTCATGACACGGAAATGAGATGAAGGGTCTGTGATTGGTGCGGAGATAAAGGGTCTGTGTTTGGTGCGGAGATAAAGGGTCTGTGTTTGGTGCGGAGATAAAGGCTCTGTGATTGGTGCGGAGGTAATGGGTCTTGTGATCGGTGCGGAGTATATTGGGTCTTGTGATCGGTGCGGAGTTTATTTGGCGTTGGATCGGTGCGGAGAAGGGATGATTAAATCCCTATATGTATATGACACTTGTTTGTTTAATTAGTTTCCTCTACTCAACCTCGTGGTTGACCCTGTGTATTCGTGTGACACCTGTGATGATCCGTAATGGGGAGCAGTTTGACAGGAAAGATGGTGCTGTGGGAGCATGGGATGGCGTGAGCACTTGGATGGACCGACTTAGATGTAGATCACCTATCTTGTAGTTATCAGTTGTACTTTTATTTCCGTTATGTAGCATCTGTAACACCAAAGTTTAAATCTTACCAGTTTTCTTATAAAGTACTTTGGTTTGTTTACTTTGTTATTCACTACCTCGGATATTCCGAGATGGTAACAGCTCAATTTACTGAGGATGTCTTGCTAAAGGCTCCTTAATAAATCGGGGTGTTACAATATTAATCTCACCAAACGACATGTGAAAAGTGTTGGTGTCCGGCTGCCACCTCTCAACGAACGTACTGATAAGGTTCTCATCCAACCCGGTGGTCGAAGAGGACCTAAGATGATCAAGCCCGCTCTCGCCAACTCTCTCCATCACCGAAGAACGGACCCTCATCTTACTCATCTTCTCCATAGCACCTGGCGTCTCGTAACACGTGAGCCACGATCTCACGCTTCCCTGATCCGTCCAACTACTGTAAGCTACGTGGCCACCAAAGCTACGTATAACAGTAATGACAGACGGACCCCCCTCAACCGGACCGGTAAGACGCTAAGAAAGATCCTGAGTCTTCTTCCTCCCCGTGCTACTAGAAGCACCCTCCACAACCTGCTTATATCGGTCGCTACCATCACGTACCACCTTCTTACGTGGTCGATCAATGGCCTCCTCGTCCAGAAAGCGGGAGTCATCCTCCTCCTCATCATCATCATCGTCCTCATCATCATCATCATTATCCTCCCCGACCGTTTCCTCAAACTGCTCCTCCTCCTCGTCATCAGAACTACTAACTAGCTCCCTGAAAAACGCTCTCGGTAACTGAAGCTCTTCCTCGGGAGTAGGGTCGGGAGACCTGATTAAGATACCATTTCCCCTTCCCCTACCCCTACCTCCCCGACTAGGACGTGGCGGCGTTGTTGCCGCTGCTTTTATAGGAACACGCCGCTTAGACCCCGTCACTCTTCGGCCTATCGTACGACCCATTTCAGTCATAATATCATCTTCGCTGTAAGACATCTGCATTTACGAGATTAGAACGTTACATAATAAAATTAAACAAATTTTCATAAAAAACTAACATAACACAAAATAAAATCTAAATTACACAAAATTAACAACTTAAATAATATAAACTACTAATTTAAATGCAAACTTAACAATTTTTTTTACAATTATATATAAACTACCCATTTAAATACAAAATTAACAATTTTTAATGGAAAAAAGAACTTTTAACTATTAAAATTGAAAATATACGGTTAAAAAGAAAAAAAAATCTGAATCACGGAGGGACTTTGAAATTCAAAGTCCCAACCATAGAGGGACATGCAGATTTCACGTCCAACCCAAGCAGGGACGTGAAATCCACACATCCCAAACCAACATAGACGTGCAAACCACACGTCCCTACCCATATGGGACGTGTGGTTTCTACATCTTCTGCATATGGGACGTGCCAATTTCTCGTCTTCCCCACCCTAGGACGTTGAAATCACACGTCCAACCCACCAATGGACGTATAAACCACACGTCCTACCCGCCCTAGGACATAAAAATCGCACGTCTTACCCACCCTAGGCCGTGATCTTCCCACGTCCTACCCCCCCCCCCCTCATTTATTACCTAAATCGTGTTTCTCATCCCCAAATTAAACAAAAAAACACAACAACAACTAAATCGACAACATACAACACTAACAACAACAATAACAACACTAACAACAACAATAACAACAAAAAAACACAAATTGAAGAGGAAATTGAAAAAATTAACAAAGACAATAAAATTAACAACAATTGAAATTACTAGATTCACTAGCCTAATTACTAATAATAATAACAACAACAACAACAACAACAACACCAACAACAACAACAACAAAAACAAAAACAACAAAATAACAACAAATTATACAAGCCTAATTAAAACTAAACTAAATTAATTAAAAAAAAAAGACTAACCTTGGTGTGGTGGTGGTCCTCGGTGGTTAGGTCGTGGTGGTGTCTGCGTGTGGTCGTCGGAGGTCGTCGGAGGGTGGTGGTCGGAGTATTGGTGGTGTTGTCGGGTTGTGGGGGTGTAAAAGGGAATGCGGGAGTAAGGTGTTTGAATTTGGGAGGGTTTGGGAGGTAAAAGGGTAGTCTTGTCTTTTTTTTGAATTTCGTCGACGATTTGTTCTAAAACGTCGACGACGTTTGGTAACCAAGTATTCAAACTAGGCTCGCTTAAAAACCAATTTAACTCAAATAAATACTCGAGTGCTAACGTTAAATATACATAACAAGATTAAGGCAATTCAACATCATGAGAAGCAAAACTCAACAAGTACAATTTATACAAACTTTAACAATGATTTTGTTTCTCCTATTTCGAATTTCCAATCATAATAACAAATATATGTTGTCATTGTTCGCTTTAGGCTGAGCTTGCACATATTAATTTTGTATTCCTTCCTAAAATGTTTAATATTAATAGAGTGTTGGTCTCGGATAAATAAGGCATGACTATTCATTTTTTTACATATGAAACTTCGTTGGCTACAACAATCTTCCCTCAAGCCAATGACCACACCACTGTTTTTTCCTCCAACTTAATTTGTCCGTTTTGCACCGTTGATATCGTCCTATTTAGCCCCGTCTTAATACCTTATTCTGACTCGATTTTGCGTGCTTAATTGATTAATGAGCTTATTTCATTAACTAATTTATAATAATTATCCATCTAAATTGTATTTAATAATTAGTCAGATTTAATATGATTTGATAATTATTATTATTTCGTTAATATTGTAGGTGAGACGAAATAACGAGATGGAAGCTCGAGCTTAAGACAGAAATCAAGTAAATAAACAAAACAAAGTTAAAGTCAATCTTGACCTTGATCCTACCGTACCATCATCAACCATTCACTCACCACGATCATCACTACTTTCATACTCCTCTAGTAACCCATTACCACGATCATCATCAACAACTCAATCATACTACATCATCAACTCGTCATCACATATCACTCATCATCATACACCACAATTCACCTTCATCTCCTTTGCTTCATCGTGCTTCACATGGTCATCATATCAGCAGCATCGAATAACCACTGAAAAACACTCATCATAGTATCACCAACATCAAATTGCATACTAACAATAGTGATTTCCCAGTCGGCCCATCGACAGCCTACCCTCCCACCGACAAACAACCACAACACACAAAGCACCATTTTTAATATGACTCGGTGTCGGTCTTGCCAGCGGTGGCCAACCAACCGACTCCCAACATCATCTACTTGTAACTCCCCCATATACCAAGGTGCCTTATCAAAGACCACCCTAGCATATAAGGACGTTACCATCTCAGTTGCCCGAAGTAAAGTATGTCAAATTGTAACACCCACATATATCAAGACCTTTACCAAGGACCCTTAGCATACAAGAGTGCCGCCATCTTGGTTGTCCGAGGTAAGCATATCAAAGATACTATCATAAAACGAGTAATTGATAACTTTATAATATGAATACAAGTATTTTAAAACCAAAATGAATGTAAAACTATAAAGGTTCACTGTCTGCGGAAGATAAATAGATATCCATGTAACGACTCGACCCCAATCTCATCCAAAGCATCAAACATTCGAAACCTTCTGATGATCTGCTCACCATGCCCAAATGGATCATCACAACACACACAATGAACAACACGGGATCAACAACTGCATACATAACAAGTGACAACCAAGCCCTAAAGCAAACATCACATGCATTCATAATTTCGACCCCAACTTCAATATCATAGTAACTGACTACCCTTCGCAACGTGTAGTCCTGCCAGATTACCCATCGCAACAGGTGATCCTCACCGCTAGTGGGGACTGCATCCGTACCACCTAAGTCACGCTCATCGCAACGAGCGTACCCAGATCCTTAATGTGCACATCCTCCTCGTGACGGGAGCCACAAAGGGTGACCATAGGGCTTGAACCATCTCCCGACAATGGTCCCAATATCAATCTCACACAATCACACATCTCAATCAAATCATATATCAATATCGTCACATCCATCAATATAGCAGAAACTGAGTAGGGAAACTTTATCTTAAGGCAATAACGAAGAATCAAAGACAACTAAATGTGCTCCTCTACGAACTCTCCACCTATAACAACATAAAAATCCTATCAAAAACTGACCAAGGCTACTACAAAACCCTAATACCAACTGACTTAAACAAAGAAAAACTTACTTGAAATCAACGGAAGATGAACCAACTAGGTCGATCGACACACACAGATTCCTTTGCGAGATATCAATTATGTAAGACTTAGGGTTTGTTTGAGAGAGAACACTGTCGCTTTCGTTATTTAACATAAATAAGAAAACGATTAAGACTAAATTCCGATTTCTCTAACTAACATCTCGCGGAACCGTAAACAGACCGGGTACTCGACCGAGTACTACATGTACTCGACTGAGTACATCTAGACAGAACTTGACAAAGACTCAACACTTGAGTACTCGACCGAGTAACCCCCTACTCGACCGAGTACCTAACAAACGAACAGGATGAGTATTACAATCTTCCCCCATTAAAACAAACTTCGTCACCGAAATTCACCACTAGCCTGCATAACACAACATTCTCCCCCTAGCACTTCACAAAGTGCAAAACACCACATCCCAATGATGTGAAAAACGTACCCAAACATCTAATGTAACCACGACACCGCATCCCAGAGATGAGAAACATAAACAAAAGTCATATAAAACTTATATAAAACTTATTGGTAAGACTAAAAACGTGACGCGATCATCTTCTATCCCCCTAAAAGAAAAAATTACATCCCTGTAACCTTACATACCTGCTCAAATATATGAGGATACAAGCCTGCACAACATGTACACATACATCACTTTGCCAATCAACACCACTTAACTCTCATCCTCCATCCTCAACACTAAGTCATCCAACAACGCGTATCTCAATAACGCAATTCAGAATAAAACATCAATCATAACATAAGTGTTGCCATCTCTGTCTTACTCTCATATCGTTCAAAAGCGAAGTCAATACCAATACCATCCACCAAGCGAGCACGCCTAACAAGAAATGTTACATTTGACCACCCTTTAAAAATAACTTTGCCCTCAAAGTTTACTCACACTCATAATCATCCCACTCAAAGTCGTCAACACCATCACGTTTTGCGATACCCAACTGTAGCGACGGATTTTGTATTACGATAACTGAAATACAAAACCCAGAAGCAAAATAAGTTTTTATTAATATCAGAAAATTCCGTGTACAATCTCTAATAATCCTCTGATTCTAACTAGACAAACAGGTAACACGTGCACGATCCACTTAAGGCGCGCGCGTGCATTTTTTGAAGGGGGGGTCGCATGTAGAGGGTGGATGCACTCTACGCGCGACGTTGACTTGTATTCTTGAGAGGGTCGAACGACTTGAATCTCTCTTGAATGTTTGAATGTTTGAATGTTTGAATGTTTGAATATTCGACTTTGAATGTTTGAATATTCGAGTTTGAATGTTTGATTTTCTTGAGCATGTGATAACGGGTTTTTGCCGTCATTACCCGCGATCAAACAAGAATTTATAAAACCCAACAAAAGTAGTACTCAAGTCGGGGTCGAACACGAAGATGGTGGGTGACACCCGTCGTTGTGGGTGTCAAAGATAAGATTTATAAAACCTCAGCTTAAACTAGATAGGATAAGTCAAGGGTCGATCCACAAGGAGACAAGGTTAATTATGGTTGTGAATTTAAAGTCTATTACAAGTAACCAAAAAAGGGGGGGTTGATTTAAGATTTGAACTAACAACTAAAAGAGTAAATAAACAAGAGAATTAAAATAAGATAAAAAGGAGATTAGGAACTTTGGTTCCCCATGGTTAAAACAAGTCAATGAAAGGTAAAATAACCAAATAACACAATCCCAAGGAACAAAGAATAAACCTTTAGGTCAATATTCTACCCAATCCTTACGGTCTTAGGGTTCCTAGAAAAGCACTAAACTTTCGTTCATAGGGCAATCCCAAAGTTTTTGTTAAACTAATCCTAATAATCTTTCAATCTTAGGGATTAGTTCACCAACAACAATGGGGGATTGGTAATTCAATCATCAAACTATCAAAATCAAATCTTTACCATGGTTCCCCTAATTCTCAATCACAAGAATTAGTTATGCATAATCCTAATCATAAAATTAACAATAACAAAAATTAAGAACATCAAGCAATTATCATAATTAAAGATGACAATAAAAGGGAAAGTATGTATTGAGAAACAACAATAAGATGAACAACAAGATTAAATTAAAAGGGAAAGATTAATTGTAGCAACTTACAACTTAATTGGAATTAAGAACAAAAGATGAAACTTGAATAAAATCTCTTTCTAACTATGGAGTTTTTGACTAACATGGAGTGCTTGACCTAATTTTCGTGCTTAGGTCTCCTTAAATAAGTTCTAATTACAAGATTAAACAAGTAAAACACGAAATAAAAGACGCTGGAGCAGTCGCTGGGTCGGTCGACCTAAAATCTAGGTCGGTCGACCTCTTCTGTTGATATCGGGCTTTCCAAACTCTGGGCTTTGGTCGGTCGACCTCTTTGGTGGGTCGGTCGACCCTTTCCTGTACGTATCAGCGTAAATTTGGCCCGTAAACAACACTTGGATGTGCATCCGGATCCTTGCTCCGCATTATTACTCAAAACAGCTTCCGGAGGACGATTAAAGTTCAGTTTTGCCCACTTCCGCGTATTCCTACATTTAAAACATAGAAATGCCAAAGTAAACCGTTTCGGGAGAAATAGCAACTAAAAGTCACGAAAATATAAGAAAATACGTGCCAAAAGAATAAATAAAATGCATAAAATAGGCACGCATCAAACTCCCCAAACCAAACCTTGCTTGTCCTCAAGCAAGCACTAAGACTCAAAAGAAAAAGAAAAACTTCTAATGGAACGGATTTCATACTCTTAGGACCAAAAACAACACCATGCCTAACCAATTTTAATGCAATCTTCAAATAAAATCAAGCATAATGTCAAGAGCAAAACGAATTGAACATGTTGGAATAATATGCTAAACTTTCAACCTTGCAAGACTCATTCTAATTGGACTCTCGCGGTACGCTCGAGACACTCATGAAAGCAAAGGGTCAAATGTATATGTGAAAGATAAGAAGATAAATAAAAGTAGAGACTCTCACCTATCTGCGACCCATAAGAACATGCCTGCAATCTAACATGAATAAAATCTCTACAACCGTACATATGGATTCCCACACTAGATAACCATGACACATGCCGAGGCAATTTTGGGATTGTGAGGCTAAAGGTAAGAAGGGGTTAAAATAAGTTATGGGAAGAGGGGTTAAACCGAGCTAACAACCATCTATCCATACTATAAGATCACTTCCATTACTTTTCCAAACATGCCAATGCTCAAAGTTGGGAGCAAAAATCACAATTTCTCCAATTTTCTCCTTCTCTTTCTTTCTTTCTTCTCTTTTTTTTTTTCAGAAACAACCTGCTCAATGGTCGTGGTCGACCGACCCGTAATGTAGGTCGACCGACCACCCTTGAAAACAGGGCAGACTCGTTTTTTTTTTTCCTGATTTGATTTCTTATAATTTTTTTTCATTTCTTTCCTTCTTTTTTTTCTTTTCTTTTTCTCCTTTCCACCGTTCTCACAAAATCAAGATTTATCAATGAAGCACAAACCAAAGGATGGCCAAAACAGTCCCATCACTACATTACTAGCTCGGCTAGGGTAGGCAATTTTTAGGATGTAGCAAATGTGATAAAAGATTCAATTTGGCTATGTGAGGATTATGGGTAAAATGAGAAAAAGGGACCTCTACCACATGTGTCAACAAACCACAAACCCGAATGCATATAGGTATTAAGTAGACAAAATTCATGCTTATGCACATTGATGTGACATGCCTCAAGAGGAGAAACTACTCACAAACCTACATGAAATCGGTCATGAATGTCACCGATTTATTAAGCTCTAATCCTTAGAATATGTAGTAGCTTGCCAAGAAAAGAGTCAAGTCTAATAATTTAGCATGAAATCAACAAAAACTCGTAGATAATGCAAAAGACTAGCTTGAAAATTTTTGAAAAAATGCAAGGCAAGGCAATAAGTGATATGTGAGGCATAAATCGTATTTGTCCGTTCCGACTCGACCTATAAGCTAAAAACATGTGACAGAGAAGAACGCACGACAGAAAAAGGATGAAAATAAGAAAAACACCTAAAGGAATGAAAAACAAAAGACACCTAAACAATTGCAGACTCACAAAGGAGTATGCAAACACCCTCCCCAAACCAAAACGCACAATGCCCCCATTGTGCTCATCAGCATACAACCACAGCATAAGGATGGGGATAGGCAGAAAAGAAACAAACAAAGAAAGGAAAAGGAAAAAGACTAGAAACTACAAAAAGAGTCTAAGGAGGAAGGAGGGAAAAAACTGGAAATCTAAAGGGAAATAAAAGAAAAACTACTTACAAGACGGAGGGACCTCCCCAAACCGAACCCCAAAGAGGGTAAGGTTAAGCACGTCCTTAGTCCTCTGGGTCGAACTCCGACCCAGAGCCATCTCCTTCTGCCTCCTCCTCTTCCTCATTATCAGACCCTATGCCTGTTCCCGAGGCAGAGCCTGAAGCTTCACCGTAGTCACGACCGCCTGCGAGAGGTGTGTACCAGGTGGGGTGAGTCCAAGGGCCGGTGGGGAGCCTACCCTGAGTAGCGTACTCCGAGTAGCCTGGATACTGGTAGAGACTGTCGTTCAACTGTTTTTGTTTGAACCGCCTGCAAAGGTCCGCCACCATGAGTGGGAGAGATCTGTCATCAACAAAAGGAGGAACAGAAACATTAGGAGGAACAGTGAAATCAATTGGGTACCCCGTCCCAGGTGCATCAAAGTGGGCACCGGGAGCAGGGACCCTATGGCATCTAAAGGTGCCTCCCCTAAGTGGAAGGCGGTAAGACGGGAGGAGTGGTCTAGGCCCCCCCTGAAAATTATTAATGGGTAACATGGGGGGAGCCGTGGTGATGGGGATGCGATCACTGAGGTAGGTGTCTACCTTCCAATAATCCTTCCTATCCACCCAATGCACGGACTTGACATAAGCCATGTCCATGTACCGGGAGAGAGTGTCAATCGCATCCTCATAACGAGGGAACTGGGGAACAAGAAAGCGGGCCAATCGAGTGACTAGCCCACCACAAACAATAGTAGTCAAGGAAGTTCCCTCGCCCACCGACACAAAGTGAGAGGCGACCAAATACGCAGTGTTATAAAACTGCTGACCCGTACGTCTGACATTAAGATAGCCAGACAAAATGGAGAGCTCAATGTTTTTAACATTTTGAGACTCTTTACGGCCAAAAACAGTGTTGGCCAAAAGACGCAAATAATAACGGGGGGCGGGTAAGTGAATGGTACTGTTTTTCTTCTTCCTATCGCTGGAATCAGAAAGACAGGACCACATGTCATTATATGACCCAGTGGGGTCACCCGTAAGACCCGTAGAAGATAAGTGAAGAGTCTATTGATATAATATACTCAAGAAGGGGGGGTTGAATTGAGTATGCCTTCTTTTTAAAATCTTCTTCGATGTGTGAGTAGTTGTATGATGATCGTTGAGTAGAGCAATAATAAAGTAGAGACAAGATATTTTTGAAGTGGTTCAGTCTCACACTCTGAGACCTACGTCCACTATTCTCGATTAATAAAATTAGTACCAACTCTGGATTACAATTTTATCAACCCTACTCGTGCGACTTTGATGTTAGTCACAACTCAATCTAGATACCGTTAAATATCTAGCTACGACAAATACCGTTAAATATTTGTCTTACAACGAGTACCGCTAAATACTCAATCTATCTTACGTTAATAAGATAAAGTCTTCAATGTTTTCTTGGTGTCACTATCTTGAATGAATAAGATCAATGCTTGAGCACTTGAATCTTGAATCGGATATGACAATTAAAGCTCGAATATTGAAGAAACACGATCGGCGGTTTTCTCTTGATTTGCGTGTATGAGTGTTGTGTATTTCGTGTGAATTAATGTGTCATAGGTAGTCTATTTATATAGAATATGTATCTAGGTATTTCTAACCCTAGATGATTTAGGAATATTACTTAAAACTAGAATACTAGTCTTTTAGTAATACTACCATAAATCTAATCTTAATATACTTAGGAAAGATATAATAATGTACTATGTGTATTATATAAGGAATCAATTTCCTAATTCATAGTTAGGAAAGATCTTTATATAATAAACAATTAGTATCCTTATTAAATCAACTTCCTAAATCATGTCAAAGATAATAAAATATATTACCATAATATAATCTTAGTTTATTTAGGACATTAAATAAATACATGATATTTATTTAAGCAAGTCCTACACGATTTGGTAATGTGGCATATCACACGATTTCCAAAATCGAAACAAACTATATTTAGACTATATATTTTTGACAATTAAAATCATATAAAAATCTTTAGTTTATTTTAGTAATAAATAATTATCTCATAAGATATTTATTTATTTCTTATTTAACCAAAAGATATTTTATATAATCCTATTAAGATTAACAATTCCATATTTAAAATAGAATACCATTGAACCACTAATACTACACGACACAAATTAGGAAACAATTGTTTCAACTAAAACACACATAAGTCTTGATCATTTCTTCATGATATAGAGTTATAGCTACGGGCTATAACTTGAATCCATCTTGTACTAAAGCTATAGTTGACGAATACAACTTTAGTTCATTATGCGCGCTTGTGATCTTCTATCAATCTTCGACTTAGTCAATTCATTGACTAATATGCTTGAATCTTTTATACTTGATTGATTAGATCTTGTTACTAATGTTCTGTACACTTAGCACACGATTATACATACGAGTATATAATATATAAATAACTAGACTTGTCATTATCAAAACATAAACATATATACTATATATATATATTTGAATATATGGTTCAACAAATTCCCCCTTTTTGATGATGGCAAGTCTCTCTTAGATTTCGTGTCTAAGTGTATGTTCCCCCTCAATATAATAAGGGTCATTCATAGCAAAGAGTCACTTAGGGTTTTTATCTTCTATCTATCCCATATCCTTTAAGGACCCTAAGAGACAATGAATTACGACAAGGAGCAAGCTTAGGCAAATTCTAATCTAAGTCGCATATTTCCCCCTCTTGACATCATCGAAAAGATGAGAACAAAGACATGAAACGACTAGAATAATACACTACGAAACATAAGCAAGCATATAAACGAGTCGAAATAATATGAACATAGAGAATATCACATAACCACATACGGAATGTTAAAAATATACACAATCAATCCGAAGTATTAAGCCAATGGGCCGAATGAAAATATAATAGGGTTTAAGAAAATTGGGCCGGCTTAAGGAATAAGTTCCTGCAAAAGGTAACAAATTAGATGGGCCAAGGAATAAGAAAGGCAATTGGGCCGCATCAAAAACAATTATAAAGTTTGGTAGGTTTAGGAAATCCGAGGAAGCAAAACGAAACATAGCCTCGGATTCCGAATGGGCTAGGTAATAAGTTGGGCCATAAAAAAGCTAAGAGTATTTAGAAGTCCAACCCAGGACTAAAACAACGACAAAACAACTGCAAGTTTAACAGAAACAGAGACGGAGATGACGGATTAGGAGCGAGAGCTGGAAGCAGGGGTCTTTGCATACGGACTCACGTACTCGGGTCGGGTTCGGAACTCAAGGGTGTCCAAACGATCCAAACAACTACTGACATTCCTTCCTTGAGCATTTAAAGCCAACTCGAAGTTGAGTATCTTCAATGAAAGCGCCTTAACCGCTTCAAGAGCTTGGCTCGCATCTGTGCGCAAGAACCCATGATCCCTTACCAAAGCACCGCCTTGAGTCGTAAGAAAGGACAACCGATCACTCATGGCCAGCAATTCCGAACAAACAACCGACACTTCAGACCCAATTTTCACCAAATGCTTGTCGACCTTCTCCATCCATTCTTTTACTTCTACTTCAAAGGCACGACCACTTCCTGCATGACTCCCTGAGGCACCCAAACTCTCCTTTTCTTTCTTAATTTGACACAACCCTAAAATCTGATCCATCTTGGCTTCTAAGTCTACAAAAGATGGAGAAGGATTAGGACGGGGTCCCTCCTCACCCGTCTTCCCAAAAGCCAAATCAACACCATCAAACGTAATTCCCATCAACTTTAGTAACTTGTCACACATACGATCACGGGGTTTAACACCAAAACTACCATCGTCCACAACACCCTTCTTCAACAAAATTTCAGAAACCCACATGCCATAAGGAATATCAAGAGTCGAACTTGGTTTTTCTTTAATTAAAACAGAGGAAACTTGACAAATTTTCGAACAGAGCAAGAATGCGAGGTTGATTTTGTTTCCCTCCAACCAGTGAAATAGTACGATAGCTTCAACACTCGACAATTTATCACGACCACCTCTCCTAGGCAGAATCGTGTTCCAAAGATAGTTAACAAACAACTTTAATTTCGGGGAGAGAGAATTTGTGAGTAGTGGAGAGACTTCAGTGGCATTGGGATCGAAGTATTGTTTGATCATCATTTTCTGTTCGTGAGTAACTACTCCCCATTCCTTTCGGGTATCAATATCTAGTCCCCTTGGATCAAGATGAAAAATTTCACATATATCGTCTAAAGAAACTTCGACATCCCTTCCATTAACTACGGCTTTTAACCCGGTTTCAGTCGATTTGACAGAGGCAAAGAATTGAAGTAATTCAACTGGAAATACTAACCCTGAGAAATTGCTAACATATTCCCACCCTTGAAACTCTAAAAACTTTTTAAAGAAGAGCAGAGATTTAGAACCGTTTACCCAGGTTGTCGGATAAAATCGACCGGCATGAATGGCATAAGGAAGAAGGCGGTTAATGAGAATACCTTCATTCTTGGTCATGCGAACACGTTCTAATCCCTCTTGAGTAGCTTCGACGGAATAGTCTTTGAACAGAGGACGAGGGTTCTTGGAATCCCTTTCTTGCATGTCGTCCGAGTTTGGAGAAGCAGCTCGATTAAGTTTTCGACGTTTACCAGTTTCTTGGGTTGGACTCATGGTGGCAATGGGGGTCGGAGACGGTGGTGGTGACGGTGTAGGTGAGGGTGGAGAAGGTTTCTTTTGTTGTGAGCGAGTGGCTTTTGAGGGTGGCATGGTGGTTTTGAGAGTGAAAGACGGTGAGATGGTGGAGGTTTTTTATGGATTTTAATGGAGGTTTTGTTTTTATGGAGGTTTGAGTATATTAATTGGTTTTTACAAAATGTATGTCGGTAATAATGGAGGAAGGTGAGGTAAATGAGGGAGTTGGGGTAAGTGAGGGTTAATAATTATGGTTTGGGTGAAGTCAAAGGCTAGGTGATAGGGGAGACACGTGGCAGTTGGTTGTGGGGTAAGTGAGGATGATACGTGGTTAAAGGTGGGGCCATCACACGAAATTTGTGTGATAAATTGGTAAGTTTTTAGTTTATTTTGTAATATTTGTGTATTATAATTTGTATAATATGTATATGTAGGTAAATTATAATATGTGACGTAATATTATGTGAGATCGATTGTGTACACATTCATATGTAAATCGTATAATATAACTATAAACACAAAATTTATCATCGAATATATACATACACATGCAGCGGAGTATACGGACACAGTCATATAATCTCATCTAAACCGTAGTCAATCATTGGGTTATTTTTGCTTTTAAGATTTGATTAGGTGCCACCGATTAAACCAATTTCCAATCGCAAAGTCTCAAAGCGTTCTCTAGCCAATGGTTTAGTGAAGATATCTGCCCACTGTTTTTCCGTACTACAAAATTCCAATTTTATATTTTTCTTTTCAACATGGTCTCTTAGAAAGTGGTGTCTAATTTCAATATGTTTGGTCCTCGAGTGCTGGGCTGGGTTTTTAGATATAATTATAGCACTCGTATTATCACATAATATAGGTACACATCCAACATCAACACCATAATCATGTAACTGTTGCTTTAACCATAAAAGTTGAGAACATACCAGTGCGGCTGCAATATATTCTGCTTCAGCAGTTGAGAGAGCGACAGAATTTTGTTTCTTGGATCCCCAAGATATAATGCAAGGACCTACAAAGGTAGCAAGTCCGGAGGTACTTTTTCTGTCTAAAGAACATCCTGCATAATCCGCATCTGAATATCCTACTAGGTTAAAGTTACAGTCCATAGGATACCATAGATATAATTTTGAGGTTCCGATTAGGTATCTTAATATTCTTTTAACTGCAATCATATGTGATTCTTTTGGTGCAGATTGGAATCTCGCACAGACACAGACACTAAACATTATATCTGGACGACTTGCTGTAAGATAAAGAAGTGAGCCAATCATACCTCTGTAAGTCGTTTCATCTACAGACTTACCATCTTCGTCTTTGGTTAACTTCTTATCTGTGACCATTGGAGTAGGCATTGCATGAGAGGTTTCCATTCCAAATTTCTTTAGTAACTCCTTGACGTATTTTTGTTGATGAACTTTGATTCCTTCTTCAGTTTGTTGTATTTGAAGTCCAAGGAAGAACTTTAGTTCTCCCATCATACTCATCTCGAACTCAGAAGTCATCAACTCAGAGAAGTACTTGCACAACTTTTTATTAGTTGAGCCAAAAATAATATCGTCAACATAGATCTGAACAACTAGTAGATCTGAGTTTTCGCTTTTAAGAAATAGGGTTTTATCCACAGACCCTCTCTTGAATCCACTCTCCAATAGGAACTTTGATAATCTGTCGTACCATGCCCTAGGTGCTTGTTTCAGGCCATAGAGAGCTTTGTCCAATTTGAATACATGATCCTTGAGTTTGCTGTCAGGAAATCCAGGAGGTTGTTCAACAAATACTTCCTCTTGGAGATAGCCATTAAGAAATGCAGTCTTAACGTCCATCTGAAATAGCTTCATTCCCTTGTGTGCTGCAAATGCAATGAGTAGTCTTATTGCCTCAAGACGAGCAACAGGAGCAAAGGTTTCGTCATAATCGATCCCTTCCTGTTGGTTGTATCCTTGAACTACCAATCTGGCCTTGTTTCGCACAATGACTCCAGTGTCATCCAATTTGTTTCTGAATACCCATCTAGTTCCAATGACAGTTCTGTCCTTAGGTCGAGGAACAAGATGCCAAACTTTGTTTCTTTCAAATTGCTGGAGTTCTTCTTGCATGGCAACTATCCAGTCTGGTTCTGCGAGAGCTTCCTTGATATTTGAAGGTTCAATGGTGGAGAGAAAGGAGTAGAATGAGCAAAAGTTATTTAAGCTCCTTCGAGTTTGAACTCCATCTGTTAGGCTTCCTATGACATTGTCCAAAGGATGAGAGCCTTTGTATCTCCAGTTCCTTGATTGATCAATTGCATTCCCTGAACTTGACTCGGGATCTTGACTTGTTCCCCCTGAATCCAAACCTGGGTTTATAGTAGGGTCAGGTATAACTCTGGCCACTTCCCTTTGGTTTTGATTCAAAGTTACAGCTTCATTAGCTGTAACTCTGGGTTCAGAATCATTGGTTTGAGAGTTATCTACAGTATCATCAACTGTAGTTTCATCTCTCGTACCATTTTCTCCCAAGTTGAGTTCATCATGAATTCCTTGAGGTTCTCCTTCTTCAATTTCCATTTCAGGAGGATCTTCCCTTGATAACCTGAAATCAGGTTCGTCTAGGTTTTCCTCTATATCCTGTAATGGCTTGTCGAAGGCATTATTCTCATCAAAGATAACATGAATACTTTCCTCTATGCATAAAGTACGTTTGTTAAAAACTTTGTAGGCTTTACTATGATCTGAATATCCTATAAAGATTGCTTCATCACTTCTAGGGTCGAATTTGCTTAATCTGTTTTTACCATTGTTGTGAACAAAGCATTTACTACCAAAGCATCTTAAATGAGATATGTTTGGTTTACGACCTCGAAGAAGTTCATAAGGTGTCTTTTTAAGGATAGGTCTAATCATAGCACGGTTATGAATATAGCAAGCTGTACTTATAGCCTCAGCCCAAAAGTTTCTAGGTAGGCCACTACAAAGAAGCATTGTTCGAGCCATGTCTTCTAGGGTTCTGTTCATTCGTTCTACGACTCCATTTTGTTGAGGGGTTCTAGGGGCCGAGAAGTTATGTCCAACACCATTGGTTTTACAGAACTCAATAAAAGCATGATTGTCAAACTCAGTTCCATGGTCAGTACGGATTGTTACTAGGTTTGATTTATATTTGTTTTGGACAAGTTTCATGAGACTAACAAATTCATCGAATGTTTCGTCTTTAGAATGAAGAAAGATTGGCCAAACAAATCTAGAGTAATCATCAACTAGAACGAAGACGTACCTGGAACCACCTCTGCTTCTTACCTTCATAGGGCCACATAGATCCATGTGTATACTACAAGAATAACTTGATCGGGCGACAAATATTGGCGACTGAAATCTGTCGCAAAACACCTATTGGCGACGGACCTAACAAGTTCTCCTTTGTGCTAGCAACGACCCCTCGACGAGGAGTCTGATGTCTAAACCTGTAACAGAAATTGTTAATTAAAACAAATCATTTTATTACTTTAAAAATTGAATAATACACATATAATAAACAACAACACTTACCATAGTCCCGCCGGATCAAGTATAATCCGGTTATCCTGGGTGTACTGAATCGGTATACCATCGTCCGAGTCCTCATCCACTTGAGGCTCAATCTGTACCTCTTCTTCTACTGGTTCCTCTTCTTCTTGTACGGATGAAATATTAGCACGATTACTGCCACCGCCTCGCACTCTACCTCGACCTCCTGCCATCTACAATCACATAAATGAAAATATTAGTAGGAGAAGAAAAAACATCAAATAAACATATCAAGCATGAATTTAAATTGTACAACTATTATATACCAAACTAATCATCATCCTCATCCTCTTCTAGATCTTCATCATCATCATCACCAACATCCTCATCCTCATCCTCATTGTCATCATCATCACCAACATCGTCATCATCATGCACTCTCACTACTTCTTCAACTTCCTCCCATCCTTCTTCCAACTCAATATTCATAGTCTCATTATCCTCCTCCTCTGCCAACTCATCATCATCTTCATCTTCATTATCATGAATGACTTCGTCTGTTGGAGACAAAATTGTCCCATTTGTTACTATTTCTTCTTGAAAAAAGGAGGTATCAATTTGTGATCGTGCCTTTGTCTTAATGACTGCCCACCATGCCTTACTATTTCTATCATTTGTCGTGCTTGGATAGGAAGCGAAATACACTTGTTGAGCCTGATGTGCAAGTATAAATGGATCATACTTAGGGTATGTTCGGGTACGATTCACTTCTACAAGCTTGTAACATTCATGTGTTCTCATTCCAGCCGGGGAATTATCCTTCCACTCAATCTTGAATAAGGTAGTCTTGTAAGCTCGATCACGACCATTGTAAGACATCTCAAAAATGTCCTCTATAATACCATAGTATTCGTGGTCATCAACGGAAGAAATAGTAACACCATAATTGCATCTAGCCTTACCCTTACCATGGTCGAATGTGTGGAAATTAAATCCATTAACTGAATATCGGTTCCGCGTCTTAACCAAGCGTGAAGGACCGAAGGCTAAACTCCTTATCAAATCATCTTGGATATTGAACTCAAGCACATGGTTCAGAAACCATTTTGGGAATTTGTCTTCATGTTTATCCCAAACATCATCCCTACTTACATTAGGATGTTCCTTAATGAAATCATCCACAAACTTCGTTTCATATGGCTCTAAGATCTCGCTATTTGATAGAACGTATAAGTGAGCACGATTGTATTCCTTATCATCCAAATATCTCGTTCCACCTTTAGAGGAACAACCTTCACCATCTTGAGTTTGAAAAAACTCGGGTATACTTGTATCAACTTCATCTGCTTCATCAAGATTCAAGTTTTTTGCTTTGGTTTCTATATGTTTTTCAAAGTAGAGAGAACAAAAATTTGCAATCTCTTCCGTTAAATAGGCATTGCATATAGAACCTTCAACCTTTGCTTTGTTTCCAATCTTTTTCTTCAAATGATTAAGAAACCTATATATAATTTATTACGTTGTTGTTAATTAAAGTTTGTAATATATTAGTTAATCTAAAATTTCAAAAATATGTAATACTCTTAGTATATTACCTTTCAAATGGATACATCCATCTATATTGAACGGGTCCTCCAACTTTGGCTTCGTAGGGCAAATGGACCGGTAGATGCTCCATTGAGTTGAAAAATGAAGGGGGAAAGATCATCTCAAGCTTACATAATATTAGTGGTATTTGATCTTCAAGACGAATCATGTCATCAACACATATTGAGGACGAACATAAATCTCTAAAAAATTGACTAATCTCAACAATTGCATTCCATACCGTGGTTGGGAGGAGATGTTTCAAAGCAACGGGTAGTAGTCGCTCCATGAACACATGACAATCATGACTTTTCATGCCTTGTAACCTGAGCCTCTTAAGATCAACACATCGACGAAAATCTGATGCATATCCATCGGGGAATTTCAGATTTCGTAACCACTCACACAATACCTTCCTTTGTGGTTTGTCAAGAGTGTAAATGGCTTTTGGCTTGGACCCATCATTGCGAATATGTAATTTGGGACGATCACAAAACAACTTCAAGTCTTTTCTTGATCCAATAGTGTCACATGAATCGCCTTCGACATCCATGATCATGTCAATTAATTGCTCAAAAAAATTCTTTTCTATATGCATCACATCCAAGTTGTGTCTGATTAACATTGTTTTCCAATATGGAAGGTCCCAAAATATGCTTCTTTTAAACCAACCATTTTTCTTCTTTTTGAGTTCTTTAAACTCTTCTTCAGTACCATCAATAGAAGATGGGAAATCACATATCAACTCCCATACCTCATCACCCGGAAGATGATCCGGGGCATCATCAAGTACCTCTTTCCCTTTTTTGAAAGCTTTCTTGTTTCTCCTAAGAGAATGATTTAGTGGTAAAAAGCATCTATGACAATCAAACCAACTAATTTTCTTGGAATTCGGAAGCCAAAAAGCTTTACTTTCACCCATGCAACGAGGACATGCTTTTTGTCCCGCAGTAGCCCAGCCAGATAGCATACCATATGCGGGAAAATCGTTTATTGTCCATAAAAGTGAAGCTCTTAGTTGAAAATTCTGCTTTCTGAAAACATCATATGTTTCCACCCCAACTTCCCACAATTGTCTCAATTCTTCCACTAATGGTTGTAAATAAACATCCAAATGGCCTTTCGGATTTTTAGGACCGGGAATAATGAGAGACAAGAAAATGAATTCTCTTTTCATACATAACCAAGGCGGTAAGTTGTATGGTGTGACCATTACGGGCCAACAAGAGTAATTCTTGCCAAATTGGGTAAAAGGACTAAATCCATCCGTACACAAGCCAAGTCGCACATTCCGGGGTTCCTCGGCAAATTCAGGATAGATTTGATCAAATCGTTTCCATTCTTCCCCGTCACTTGGATGACACATCTTCCCAGGAGTACGTGGATTTTCTTTGTGCCATGTCATTTGTTCGGCAAGTTTTTTGGTAGAATAAATTCTTTGAAGTCTAGGGGTAAGAGGAAGGTAAATTAATTGGTTTTCTGCTATTGGTTTCTTACACTTTTGACCCCTATTACCACTCTTGTTGCCTTTTTTTGTTTTGAAAACAACATCTCCATCGCTTGTCTGAAATCTATCTCCTCCACATTTTCTGCACTTGTCAAGTAACGCATCATCTTTCCAAAACAACATACATCCTTCGGGACAAGCATCGATCTTTTGATGTGGTAACTGAAGACCTTTAACTACTTTTTTGGTGTTGTAGAAACTTCGAGTCATGACGTTATCTTCGGGGATAGCATCCTCAAGGAAAGAAGCAATACCATCAACGGCAGTAAATGGCATATTATGCTCACACTTCAAGGTTACTATCCTAGAGGCGGCTTGTAATAATGACATTCTGCTCCCTTCGTATAAAGGTTGTTCCGCAGCTTTTAACATGTCAAAAAAAGCCTTTGCTTGGGGATTTGGAGGTTGCTCTTCATTCAAGGCTACACGGTCATCGTCATTATTGACTACATTAAACTCCAACGCATCAACAACCATATCTCTATATGGGTTTTCGTCAACATGTTCGATGTGAGGTTGTTCGTGGATTGGGGAATAGGCTTCTCCATGAGAAATCCAATTATAATAATTTGGACGAAACCCATTTGTATAGAGATGTTCTTGTACCTCAATGACATATAGGTATTTCATATTTCGACATTTGCTACAAGGACACCTAAGTTTATTTTCTAACGAGTCATACTCCTCTTGTTGCTTAGCAAACTCAATAAACTCGGCAACACCCTCTATAAACCTAGCATTAGAACGTCTCTTCTTATTATCTAATAACCCTCCATCATACATCCATGAACGTTCCAATCTCTTCATTTTAATCTAAACAAAAAAACCCAAAAAACAATTTTCAACACTAAAATTACATATATCTAAATTAAAATTACACTCACTTAATTAAAGAACAACCTCAATCACATAATAATAACAATTTATTAACAACAATTTCCAATTATACAATTAACCACAACCTAATAAGCTAATTTAAGACGGTCTTAATAAGCTAATATAATCTAACTAACATCCTAATAAGCTATTAAACATCCTAATCGACTACTTTAATCTAATTAACCAACATCAATAAGGCTAACAACATCGTCTTATACAAACTTCTTATAAACCCTAACCCACAATAATCTAATTAATATGCTAATTGGCTTCTAATACCTAATTAATCACAACCTAATAAGCTAAGACGGTCTTAATAACCTACTACAATCACTAAATGTACAAAACAAACCAACAATCAATCAAAAAATTGAAATTGAAATTGAATTATGAAGAAGTAAACAAACCTTAAATGAGTTGAATGAAGGGAAGAACAAGTAGGGTTGTGGTGGTGGTGGCCGGAATCCGGTGACAGCGGTGTTGAAGGTGGCCGGAACACGTAGGGTAGGGTGATGATGGAGGTGTTTTTCGCCGGAGGAGGTGAAGTGTGTCTTTGTGTGTTTGTTGATTTGCGAATGAGGGATACCGTCTGATTTTCGCTGTTTCTGTAAAAAAGATTGGCGACGGACTGGGCAATTTGGCGACGGAAGAGGGGCTGTCGCCAAATTTGGCGACTACTTTCTGTCGCCAAAATGGGATTTCTGTCGCCCGGTTGTGTCGGTGGTGGGAAATTTGGGGAAATGGTTCTGTCGCCAAATTGGCGACTGATTTCAGTCGCCCGAATATTTATTCCGTCGCCAAATTGGCGACTACTCGATGCAGTCGCCAAAAACTGTCGCCCGATCAAGTTATTCTTGTAGTGGTACTAGTTCAAGAGCTTGTTCTGTGCTTACCACTCTTTTTGGCTTAAAGGATGATCTGACGTGTTTACATCGTGCACATGTGTCACACATCTTTTCTTGATCAAATTTGATCTTTGGAAGACCTTCGACCAAGTCCCATCTTTTCAGCTTACTTAGAATAGGTGAGCTAATATGACCAAATCTCTTGTGCCATAGACATGGATCATCTAACGTGACTTTCATGCATGATAAAGAATCAGTAGGTACAGCATTTAAATCAATCATATAAACATTTTTCATCCTGTGACCTTCAAGTATTACTTTACTGGTGCCTTCTAAGATTATACGACATATATCTGAATGGAAAACTACTTTGTTTCCTTTGTCACACAATTGAGATATACTAATAAGATTGTGTTTGAGACCACTTACAAGGTATACATCATTTATAGCATGAGAGGATGAAATACCTATCTTACCAATTCCGATGATCTTTCCCTTTTTGTTATCACCGAATGTGACTTTACCTCCGTCAAAAGGTTTTAGGGTTTGGAATAGGTTTACGTCGCCTGTCATATGTCTTGAGCATCCACTGTCGAGATACCATAGATTATTTTCCTTGGCGACAAACTGCACAAATAATTTCAAAGACAGGATTTAGGTACCCAAGCATACTTGGGTCCTTTGTTGTTAGTAATCACAAATACATCTTTCTTTTTAACCCAAACTTGTCTTACATAGGTCTTTCTATATTGGTTGTAGTTGGGTTTTGATGTTTTTGTGTAGGTCTTAGTTTTGACTCTTGGTGACCATTTTTTGTGTGATGTTTGAGGAGTCTGTTTGGTTCTGTTTTTCTTTTCTTCATAGTCAAATGTCATGTCATAGAACCATCTGTGGTCAATGTTTCTTTCCTCAATTTTATCATTATCATTATCAGAGACAGAATTAGTGTCGCTTGGAATTCCTAAGGATTTAACAAACTTAACTCCGGTTTTAAAATCTTGTGCGTGTTTTACACAGTTTTCTCGGAGGTGTCCAGTATGGCCACAATAAGTGCATATTAAATACTCAGGAAGGTCAGCATATTTCCTTCTTCTAAAGTCTCTATCTGTTGGACTTTGTTTACACTTTGAGTGATCCCTTCTTCCATAACATTCGTGACCTAAACCCATCTTCATGTTGTTGTCGGATTGTTCAGTTAGGAAGTTTAGAACGTTAGTGCTTCCTTCCCACTTATCGTGAACTTTCCGAGCATGAAGAAGGAGTTCTTTTAGGGAGTCTATTTCTTTCTTACATTCACTATGGTCAGTGTTGCTAGACTCTTTTAGGTTTTGAATGTCTTTATGGAAGTCAGACACTATTTTGGCATGTTCTTTCTCGATTTTAGATATACTGAATTCTAGATCCATGATTTTGCTTTCGAGAATCTCAACTTCTTCTTGATGAGTCTCATCTTCGACCATAGTCGAAGATTCTGACTTAAGCCGTTCATTAACCTTTCTTAATTCTGAAGTTATAGCTTCATTAGCTATAACTTTAGATTGAAGCTCTTTAATGTTGAGTTTTAGTTTTGAGGTTATAGCTTCATTAGCTATAACTTTAGACTCAAGAACCTTTTTCTCAGACATAACTGTTTCCAACTTAGCATTTGCTTCAATGCTTATTTTGGATTTCAGTTTCTTAGCTTTGGCTTTCAGAAGTTGATTTTCTTCAGCAATATCGAGGATCTGTTCTTTCAAGTCATCTAACTCAAGACTTTGTTCATGACATTGGTCTAGGGTTTTCTCAAAATATTTAATTAACATAGCCTTAGATAAGTTTTTAACTTGACTTTTGAGTTGAAGGAAATTTACCTCTTCATCGTCGTCGTCGTCTGAGTCGGATTCTCCAAGGAGACACATATGAGATGCGTCATCTTCATTATTGTCGTTTGAGATTAGATCTAGGCTGACGTTGCTTAGGCATAGGTGTGCTACGTCTTCTTCTTCTTCAGAGTCCTCGTCATCCTCAGATTCTAATTCTCCCCAGCATGACGCAAGCATTACTTTCTTAAATTCTGTCTTGGTCTTTTCTCTTTTTGACTTGTCTTTGATTTTGTCCCAACTTGGACAATCTTTGATCATGTGGTCTTGTTGCCCACACTTGAAACATCCTCTTTTGAAGAATGTTTGTTTGGTTTCAGTTTTCTTTTTGTCGAACGTTTTGTTGTTAGGGTTTTTGTATCTACCTTTGAAAACTGCTTTCTTGAATCGTCTAGCGAATAGAACTGTTTCATCTTCAAGTTCTTCTTCGCTTACTTCACTTGTGGAGGCTTGTAAAGCGACACCCTTTCCTTTGGGATCATCATCGTTTTTATTTAATATGATCTCGTGTGCCATTAAGGATCCAATCAACTCTTGGTAAGTGATTTTAGATAGATCACGTGCTTCCTCTATGGCTGTGACTTTAGGTTGCCATTTTTTAGTGAGACTCCTAAGAATCTTACGAATGATATCCTCAGAATCGATTTTTCTGCCAAGGTTCCGCAGTTCATTAATAATACAAGAAAATCGTGCAGACATGCTATCAATAGATTCATTCTTTTCCATATTGAAAAGTTCATATCTTTGAACGAGCAAGTCTATACGATGTTTCCTGACTGCGGATGTTCCTTCATAAGCAAGTTCGAGACTATCCCATATTTCCTTAGCGGAACTACAGGATGAGAATCTATCAAATTCTGAGGTTATCATACCGTTCTGTAGGAGGCTCATGGCCTTAGAATTTTTCTCTGCAATTTTGTAGTCACTTTCCACATAATCGCTTTCCATTTTTTCGTAGGTTGTTCCATTGGCGGCGGCGACCAAGATCTTCTTTGGTCCAGTTTGGATGATCTTCCAACATTCCCAATCACAACCCTTGATGTAATGAGTCATCATATTTTTCCATAGACTGTAGTTTTTGCCATCGAAGATAGGGCACTTGAGATGCTTGGAATCCATTGATGAAAGAGTATATAATATAGAATCAATAGAAGGATCAAAACTCACGCGGCTAGGCGATCAAGAGCACGAGGCTCTGATACCAATTGAAGAGTCTATTGATATAATATACTCAAGAAGGGGGGGTTGAATTGAGTATGCCTTCTTTTTAAAATCTTCTTCGATGTGTGAGTAGTTGTATGATGATCGTTGAGTAGAGCAATAATAAAGTAGAGACAAGATATTTTTGAAGTGGTTCAGTCTCACACTCTGAGACCTACGTCCACTATTCTCGATTAATAAAATTAGTACCAACTCTGGATTACAATTTTATCAACCCTACTCGTGCGACTTTGATGTTAGTCACAACTCAATCTAGATACCGTTAAATATCTAGCTACGACAAATACCGTTAAATATTTGTCTTACAACGAGTACCGCTAAATACTCAATCTATCTTACGTTAATAAGATAAAGTCTTCAATGTTTTCTTGGTGTCACTATCTTGAATGAATAAGATCAATGCTTGAGCACTTGAATCTTGAATCGGATATGACAATTAAAGCTCGAATATTGAAGAAACACGATCGGCGGTTTTCTCTTGATTTGCGTGTATGAGTGTTGTGTATTTCGTGTGAATTAATGTGTCATAGGTAGTCTATTTATATAGAATATGTATCTAGGTATTTCTAACCCTAGATGATTTAGGAATATTACTTAAAACTAGAATACTAGTCTTTTAGTAATACTACCATAAATCTAATCTTAATATACTTAGGAAAGATATAATAATGTACTATGTGTATTATATAAGGAATCAATTTCCTAATTCATAGTTAGGAAAGATCTTTATATAATAAACAATTAGTATCCTTATTAAATCAACTTCCTAAATCATGTCAAAGATAATAAAATATATTACCATAATATAATCTTAGTTTATTTAGGACATTAAATAAATACATGATATTTATTTAAGCAAGTCCTACACGATTTGGTAATGTGGCATATCACACGATTTCCAAAATCGAAACAAACTATATTTAGACTATATATTTTTGACAATTAAAATCATATAAAAATCTTTAGTTTATTTTAGTAATAAATAATTATCTCATAAGATATTTATTTATTTCTTATTTAACCAAAAGATATTTTATATAATCCTATTAAGATTAACAATTCCATATTTAAAATAGAATACCATTGAACCACTAATACTACACGACACAAATTAGGAAACAATTGTTTCAACTAAAACACACATAAGTCTTGATCATTTCTTCATGATATAGAGTTATAGCTACGGGCTATAACTTGAATCCATCTTGTACTAAAGCTATAGTTGACGAATACAACTTTAGTTCATTATGCGCGCTTGTGATCTTCTATCAATCTTCGACTTAGTCAATTCATTGACTAATATGCTTGAATCTTTTATACTTGATTGATTAGATCTTGTTACTAATGTTCTGTACACTTAGCACACGATTATACATACGAGTATATAATATATAAATAACTAGACTTGTCATTATCAAAACATAAACATATATACTATATATATATATTTGAATATATGGTTCAACAATAAGCCTAGAAATTGAGCAAATTCATTCAAAGTTAAAGAAAATATTTCACTAAACAAACGAAAAGAAAGGCACTTGTTATCATAGCCGGGATTATAAGCTTGAAAATCAAAAATAAAGGAAGAAAAGAACTCAAGAGTGAGAAGGGTATAAGTGAACTCATCCATAGTGACAAGTCCTGAGAAACCCGTCCCATTGAGCAAGGACACCACATCATCATGACACCCCAGAGCTTGTAATGCCGGAACATGAAGGAACCGGGTGACCACCACTAAGCAAAAAGTGGAAAGATGGAGGAAACGGGCTTTTTGAGCCGGAGTGTTGAAGATGATTTGCGGATAGTTTGGTAGACTATCCGTATCCAACACCGTCAACGCTCCTGACCTAGGAGCACGGCCTCGGGAGGTGCTTGCTCCGGAAGTGCGGGAGCGCTTTCCGCCTTGTCCACGGCTAGACATTATGAATCTGAAAAGTTCAATAAAATATAAGTCTTGTGCAAATATTAAAACATTTTCTTAGCAAAAATAGGAACAGAATACGAATCATAAACTTCTGTAACAATATTTGGGTCGGCCGACTTCATAGAGAGGTCGGTCGACCACTGTTGCTAAAATTTTTAGAGTTCTGTAACAGTGACGGGGCCGGCCGACCTCACCTAGAGGTCGGTCGACCAACTACCAGCAAAAATCAGACTACCTGTAAAATCACTGCGGTCGATCGACCTTAAACCTATGTCGACCGACCGACCAAACAAGAGATCGAATTTCAGGAAAATTGCAGTTTGGTCGGCCGACCTCCGTTTTGGGTCGGTCGACCGTGAACAGTGTCAGAAAAAAATCGCGGTTTTGAAATCGTGCAGAAATTAGGCATAGAAATTGCAAGAAAGAATCATACTAACCCTAACAACACAAAACCACACATATTTTACAGATCTGAGACTATAAAACCTAAAGGAAGAAGAAAACTTAAAAAGAAAACAACAAACAAGCATGAAAACGAAATTAGAAGCCAAAATAAACTGAAAAAGACAAACTAAAACTACCTAGAACGGAATTAGGATGCTAGGAAACGAAAAAGAGAAAGAAAAAGCTAAGAAACACATACCTTGGATGGAGAAAGATGAAAGAAAACAAGGAAAATGAGTGAAGGATGAAGAAGGTGGGTGGTTAGGGTTTTTAAGAGAGAGAGAGGAAAGGGTTCAGAAAGTGTGAGCAATAATTGTGTTTTCAAAACACAAAAAGGGTGAAGACTCTAACTCTGAAAAAAACCCGGAAAACTTACCCGAGGTCGGTCGACCTCAAATTTGGGTCGGTCGACCTCTGTCCTGCATACCTGCTCTGTCGATTTTATTTAATGCTGTCAGAATTACTTTAATGCTGTCAGAAGGTCGGTCGACCTTCATCGCGGGTCGGTCGACCTCTGTCCTGACGATTCATCTTATTTTCCTGCAGAATCTCAAAATCTCATCAAGGACTTAAAACGAAAATTACAAATAACGTAAAATTAAGCTAGAACACGGGTTGCCTCCCGTTTAGCGCTGGTTTAAGAGGTCCCGCACGACCCTTTTACCTATCAAGAAGCATCCGAAAAAGGGTCAAAGTAAGAAACTTCAACCTTACCAATAAATTCGTTCTCTCCGCGGAAGTGCTTCACATACTGGCCATTAACTTTGAACCTCTCACCGGATGAGGTTTCTAACTCTATTGACCCAAACTTTGAGACAACTGTGATGGTGTAAGGTCCGCTCCACCTGGATTTCAGCTTACCAGGGAAAAGACGAATACGAGCATTAAAAAGCAACACCCTATCACCTACCTGAAAATCACGCCTAATGATTCTCTTGTCGTGCTAGCGCTTTGTTTTTTCTTTGTAAATCCTGGCATTGTCATAGGCTAACAACCTGAATTCTTCTAACTCATTGAGCTGCAACAAACGTTTCTCACGGGAAAGATTAGGGTCTAAATTAAGATCACATATAGCCCACCAAGACTTCTGTTCTAACTCTACTGGTAAATGACAAGTCTTACCATAAATCAACCGGAATTGTGACATTCCTATTGGGATTTTGAACGCAGTTCTATAGGCCCATAAAACATCATCAAGTTTTAGACTCCAATCTTTCCTAGACTTAGAAACAACTTTGGCTAGGGTCTCCTTGAGTTCCCTATTAGAGATCTCAACTTGACCACTAGTCTGAGGGTGATAAGCTAAACCTCTACGATGTTGGACACCGAATTTATTTAGCAAGTCACCTAAGCGTTTCTCCTTAAAATGCATACCTCCATCACTTATGACAACCCTAGGGACACCAAAACGAGGAAATATGATTTTTTTAAACATCTTAATAACAACCTTTGCATCACAATGGGGAGTAGCAATAGCTTCTACCCACTTAGACACATAATCAACAGCTACAAGAATATACCTGTTACCTTGACTACTGGGAAAAGGTCCTTGATAGTCAATGCCCCAGACATCAAAAATCTCTACCTCTAAAATACCAACCTGCGGCATCTCATGTCTTTTTGAGACATTCCCAGTTCTTTGACAGGCGTCACAGCTACCTACAAAATTCCTACAGTCAGCATGCAAAGTAGGCCAATAAAAACCAGACTGTAATACCTTGGCCACGGTCCTAGATGGACCGTGGTGACCACCATATGCAGAAGAGTGACATGCTTCCAGAATGTCCTTCACCTCCCATTGGGGGACGCATCTCCGGATGAGTCCATCTCCGCATTCCTTGAAAACATAGGGGTCATCCCTAAAATACTGTTTTGCATCAAACATAAATCTCTTCTTTTGTTGCCATGACAACTCTGGAGGGATTTTACCTGTGACAGCAAAGTTAGCAAAATCAGCATACCAAGGAGGGGGATAAGAACCTGAACTATTAATGATAAATAAACTCTCATCAGGAAATGAATCATCAATAGGTAAAGAATCTTCCCCATCAGTCAGCTGAAGGCGAGATAGGTGGTCAGCTACCACGTTTTCCGCACCTTTCTTGTCCCTAATCTCAATGTCAAACTCTAGGAGAAGGAGTATCCACCTTAAGAGCCTTGGCTTTGAATCTTTCTTCTGAAAAAGACCCTTTAAAGCTGCATGGTCAGTGTAAACAATTACCTTATTACCTACTAAATAGGACCTGAATTTTTCTAAGGCAAAGATCACAGCTAGCATTTCCTTCTCAGTGGTGAAATAGTTGACTTGAGTCTCATCTAGGGTGCGGCTCGCATAGTATATAGCATTAAGAGCCATGTTCTTCCTTTGACCTAGCACAGCACCTACAGCGTAGTCACTAGCATCGCACATGATCTCAAATGGGAGATCCCAATCTGGTGGCTGAATGATTGGTGCTGAGATCAAAGCTTCCTTCAACCTGTTAAAAGCTGAAAGGCACTCATTAGTAAAATCAAAGACGACATCCTTAAGGAGCAACTGTGTAAGTGGTTTAGCAATCTTAGAAAAGTCCTTAATGAAACGCATGTAAAAACCTGCGTGTCCTAAGAAACTTCTCACCCCCTTAACATTAACAGGAGGGGGTAATTGCTCAATCACCTGCACTTTTTCTTTATCTACATGTATACCTTTATCAGAAATTAGATGCCCTAAAACTACCCCCTCAGTAACCATAAACTGACACTTTTCCCAGTTTATGACAAGGTTTACATCAATACATCGCTGCAAGACTTTATCAAGATTAGTTAAGCATTGGTCAAAAGCATTACCATAAACAGAGAAATCATCCACAAATACCTCCATGATGTTTTCTATAAAGTCAGAAAAGATACCCATCATACACCTTTGAAAGGTAGCAGGAGCATTACATAACCCAAAAGGCATCCTGCGATATGCAAAAACACCTTGTGGACATGTAAAAGTAGTCTTACTCTGATCATCAGGATGGATGGGAATCTGGAAAAAACCTGAATAACCATCTAGAAAACAGAAGAATTTATTAGAAGCCAGTCTTTCAGTCATTTGGTCAACAAAGGGAAGGGGGAAATGGTATTTCTTGGTGGCGGCATTTAACTGTCTATAATCAATGCACATCCGCCACCCAATTACAACTCTAGTGGGTATTAACTCATTTTTATCATTTTTAACCACTGTAGTTCCTCCTTTCTTAGGAACCACCTGAACTGGGCTAACCCACTTGGAGTTGCCAACTGAATAGATAATACCTGCATCAAGAAGTTTCATTACCTCAGCCATAACCACCTCCTGCATCTTAGGATTCAACTTACGTTGTCCCTGTCTATAAGGCTTATGCCCTTCCTCTAACTCTATCCTATGCATGCAAACATCAGGGCTTATGCCCTTAATGTCATCCAAAGAATAACCTAAAGCTTTCCTATTCTTTTTGAGAACAGTCATTAAAGCAGAAAGTTGGTTAGGGTCAAGTTTAGAGCTAACAATTGCAGGGTACTGTTCAGTATCATCTAAGAAAACATACTTAAGATTAGGAGGAAGTGGCTTACGCTCTGGTACCTTTACCTCAACGGCCTGAACATAATCAGTACTAATGGAATAGCACATGTTTACCAGATTTGCATTGGCCAAGCTTATGAGCTTCTCATTCTCTTCCTCGGTAAGCTCGAACTCCTCTTCCTCTGCTTCTATCACATCCAGCTCTTCAGCATCCTCAGCTGGATTACCTGTACACTTATCCAAAACTGTCAGATCATCTAAGGGATCCTTGGTCAAGGATTCCCTCCAATTAAGGATAACATTCCTGTCTATAATATCAATGGAGCAACAAGTATCATCAGTAAGAGTAGTTGCCTTATGGGCAAGACTAAACTCGATAGTGTCATCTCCAACCTCTAAAGTAATGATCCCGCGTTTGACATCTATTACAGCCCCAACTGTGTGTAGAAAAGGTCTACCTAAAATAATAGGTATTGGACTATCCTCAGCAATGTCTAAAACAACGAAATCAACAGGAATAAAGAACTTTCCCACCCTAACTGGGACATCCTCTAAGACTCCTAATGGTCTTTGGGTTGATCTATCAGCCATCTGTAGGGTAATATTGGTGACTTTAAGTCTACCTAAATTAAGTCTTTCACAAACAGAATAAGGCATAACACTGACACTAGCCCCTAGATCACAAAGGGCTTTCCCTATAATATGATTACCTATGGTACAAGGGATAGAAAAACTACCTGGGTCTTTTAACTTGGGTGCTATATTATTTTGTGAAAGAACATAACATTCCTCCACAAAAGCAACAGCACCGTCGTCCTGAAAATTCCTCTTACGACTCAAAATATCTTTCATGAATTTAGCATAAGAAGGTACCTGGGTAATTAAATTAGTGAAAGGGATGGTTACCTCAAGATTCTTCACCATCTCCAAAAACTTACCGAATTTCCGATCCTCTTTTGAATTTTTCAGTCTTTCGGGATAAGGAACGGTGACATTAGCCATAGGATCAGCAACCTTTGGCTTTTTTAGCTGTAATATCTCTGAGGCCTTGAATGAGGGAGGGATCCAGCGATTCGGGAGTTAAAACTGCGTTCTGCTCAGGAATACTGGTCGGTCGATCTGGTGTAGGGGTCGGTCGACCAGACTCTGTATCATCAGAATCTTTTTGTTTTCCAGAAATTGATCTCACGTCAGGAATCGAGGTCGGTCGACCTACAGTAGGGGTCGGTCGACCTCCTGACCTGTTCACGGGATCAATTTCTTTGTTTTGAACTTCAGCAGAATTGTCCTTTGGGGCTGGTCCTTCATAAGCATGACCACTCCTAAGATTTATAGCATTCAGCGTCTCCATGGGTCCTTCACAACTAGCTGGAGAGCTAGTTGTTTGGTTGGCTATGTTTATCAATTGTTCTCCAAAATTCTTCATAGAAGCTACTTGAGCCTTTCCCATCTCCAAAACCTGTTTTGTTAGAGCATGAACAAGCTCTCTCAATTCCACAATCTCACCCGTGTTGTCAACCGTAGTAACTAGGTTAGCACTTTCAAGCTTCAGCTGGGTTGCCTCAAGCTTTTCAAAACGGGCTTCAACGGTTGTCTCAAGAGCCAACACTCTATTCATCTCCACATTCAGCCTTCGCGAATTCCCACGTGAACTCCCAAAGGCAGCCCTATGCACCGCCATGTCTTCAATGGTTTTCCAACCCTTCATATGGTTGGTGTTGTTCTGGAATCTCCCATTGGCGGCCGCATCAAGAATCACCTTATAGTCATCGTAAAGGGCGTTGTAAAATTGGTTACATAAGTACCATTGTTGAAAGTTATGGTGAGGGATAGAACGGGCCAAATCCTTGAACCGATTCCATGCTTCACAAAATCCTTCATCTGGCCCTTGTTGAAAGTTAGTGATTTGGCTTCTCAAGTCATTGGCCTTTGCAAGAGGAAAGTATTTTCTATAAAAAGCCAATGCCAAGGAAGTCCAATCTGTAACCTTCCCAGCTGCCCTATCAAGGTAACGGTATCAATCTCGCGCGGCATCTTTCAATGAATAAAGGAACATCATTGCCAGCACCTCATCCTGAGTCACCCCGGCAAGTATGCGTATGGAACAACAATAATCCGTGAATGTCGTAACATGCTTCAACGGATCCTCGTTGGGTAGACCAGAAAATTGACTCCGTTCCACCAGAATGATGTGATTCAGGTGGAGTTCAAAGGAACCAGTAGTGGGAGTAGGCAAGGTGAATCCTTTTGGTAAATCTTGAACCTTTGGCTGTAGGTGGTCATAAATAGAATCCATGTCTAAACAAGAGAGTACTCAAGCCTTCCTCTCAAAAACCTGTCTTCTAGTATGCAGAAAACAACACTAGAGGAAAAGGTAAGTAACGGTCTTAAGGAACCTAAGTTCCTTAAGACAAGAAAAAAATAAACTAAAAACTAACAAACAGAATTATACCGTCTCCCCGGCAACGGCGCCAAAATTTGACATCCGTCGTTGTGGGTGTCAAAGATAAGATTTATAAAACCTCAGCTTAAACTAGATAGGATAAGTCAAGGGTCGATCCACAAGGAGACAAGGTTAATTATGGTTGTGAATTTAAAGTCTATTACAAGTAACCAAAAAAGGGGGGGTTGATTTAAGATTTGAACTAACAACTAAAAGAGTAAATAAACAAGAGAAATAAAATAAGATAAAAAGGAGATTAGGAACTTTGGTTCCCCATGGTTAAAACAAGTCAATGAAAGGTAAAATAACCAAATAACACAATCCCAAGGAACAAAGAATAAACCTTTAGGTCAATATTCTACCCAATCCTTACGGTCTTAGGGTTCCTACACTACTACAAAAGTTGCTTACTACATAGGATGTTTTGACTAATAGACATAGGTTTTTGAACCGATGTAGAGTTCGGTTATGTCCATTAGTTTGTAATAGACATAGGTTGTACAACCGATGTGCATTACTCTAATGGACATCGGATTTTTCGAAAATCCTATGTCTATTGCTTTTTATGGACAACGGACTTTCGTAAAATCCCATGTCTAATATGTAAAAATCCTATGTCCATTAATGTCATTTACATCAGTTTTTCCTTAAAAATAATCCTATGTCTATTGTTGATTTTTACATCAGACTTTCGTTTAAATCCCATGTCTATTGCTGTTATATACATCAGTTTTTTACAAAATCCCATGTCATTACATATTACGACAATTGGAATTGCGTGCTTTTGCTAATGCTAATAATGCTCAAAAGTGTGATTGTACCAAAACGGAGGCCATTCATTACACTTTACGACAACAAAGGTCGTTCGTAATACATTGTTTCATCAATACAAAAACGAACCAAACAAAGGTCGTTCGTCATACGTACAATAATTCATACAACATAAATACCTTGTCCCTCTATTCTTCCTTCATGCCGAGATAAATAACGTAACGCTACTACGATGGTTGCTACTGCTGCTACTGTGTGTTGCTGCTACTACTGTTGTTTGTTGCTGGTGTTGTTGCTTGTTGTTGCTTCTGCTGCTGGTTGCTGCAGGCTCTTGCTGCTGATTGTTGGTTGCTACTGCTACCGACTCTGATGCCCACTGCCCACTGCCCACTTAAATAATGAGCAAACTCTGATGTCCCAAGTAGTATCAACATTCCAATCAAAGAATGATATTAAGGGACCAACTTACATTTTTTTATCCTTGAAAGCGATATTTGATTATTTTTGCCAGTGAATCGCCTATCGACATAAACTTGCTTGATGAAATCCCGAAGTTTTTGGATGTTACTGCAAACATGAACAAAAATATAACTATTAGCTTAATGTGGTAAACCAACTTCCCAAAAAAGATAACATGAAAGAAATGTTTACATCCATATAGCCTTATATATGAACCGAACTCTAAATTGGGAGTCTGAGAGTACAACTCACATAAGACTTGATGGACAGTTAATCTTTCTGAAGGTTCCAAACATACCATCTTTCTGATAAGGTGGCCTTTGCTTCAATAGGAATCTAGCAAAAACATGACCAAAGTTCTAATATGTGGTCTTTGCTTCAATAGCTTATAAATTTAGAAAGTATGGAGTGAACACTAGGAAGCCATGCTTTCAATATTTGACTACAGATTAATCGTGTGTCACGACTATACTAATAATACTTACCTACAACACTTTGTGAATTCCCATGCTGCTCAAACTAAGACTTATCTGTTCTTTAAATGTGAATTCTATGGGATTCTTGCTTGTCTTCATATTCCAGGAAGAAGTAACGATGCTTGGGTTGAATTGAACTGGATAAGCACTTTCGAGTCAATAGTGGGGCAGTCTTGTAGGCTGGCTCGACTGAAAGGACATCATTCTAATTTGCAGGGTAGTTTCAGAGAGTTGTGTCAACAAATTAAGTGATATATTCGGACTTGTACCATTCCATGTGTGTCCTCGGCCTTTTGTGTGTTCCTGTGGTAATAGACAAATAGTTTGAGGTTGAGCTTTCCTGAGTAAGATAAGTAGGCAAGTCTTTTTGTGAAATGTGGTTTGTTCCACATTGATTAGATTAAAAAAGTTGGGTATATATATTACATGCCCTATATGAATATCATCAAGTACTACTGTACTAGTAATTTAGGATGTTGGTTCAAGTAAGATCAATAGTATGTATAAGACTTATACAGCAACACAACATGTTTCTGGTATATCTCCCTTCTCCATATATTTCAAACTCAAATACAAAGTCTTCCATTATCAGTTTACTGACCTCATCAAAGTCAAAGAGATTTGGGTTTGTACCAATTAAGTATTTCTGTTGTTCAAATTAGTGTCATCATCATTGTTTTCAAAGTATTTCATCTATTTCATATGTCACTTGTTTTTCTCCTAAAAAAGTCCAATAAGGCTAACTGAAAGAATAGAAGTCATTGGAAAAACAGGATTTACTGTACTTACTTGGCTGCAGCCATTCATTTACTTTGGAATGAGAGGAATAAGAGGAATAAGAGGGAAAACATTGCACAAAGGGAAAACATAACAGTATAGCACAACTGACCATTTGTATAGAACAGAATTCCATTACATCCTGAAGCTCTTGTCCCTGCTGTACCTTAAACAATAATATACAACCCAACACATTAAACAACTTGATCGCATTCTTTGGACACAAACCTGAAAACTAACTCAATAATCTACTTCAGCTAATAAACGGGTTACCTCATGTATAGTACGTTCATCAGATTGCCCTAATCTCGACCGGTCTACCTCCTATGTCAAAATAAACCAAAACCATCGTCAAAACCCCTAACATTTTTACAACGAAACCCTAATTTACCACAATGCAAACAACAATCTAACAACTTTTGTTGCTGTTGTTGCTACTGATACCATAAAAGGTAGACCCAGAAAGCTTATGAATACAAAAGCCTAATTTCAGCAATCAAAAGCCCTAATTTCATCGATAGAAAACCGTAATCTCAAACAACTTGCATCAATATCAAATCGCAGAAAAACTGAGAAACAAATTCTAGCACATTATTATATTTACGCAGATGAAAAACAAACAAATCAACTAAAAAATGATAAATTTAATGAAAAGATTTACCTCATAAACAAGGCGATGAAGCCCGGACATCAATGTCTTATGAAAACGAGAAGACTTTAGAAGAGAGGTTAACTAGAAAAGGTGGTGACGACGACGGGGGCAGAACGAAACAAGAGAAGGAGAAAAGAAACGAATAAAAGGAAGAGAGACGGTGGCCGGAGGCAGGGAGAGTGAGTACAGGTTTTGGGGGTTAGGGTTTGGTAATTATTTTAGAAAACAAGAGAGCTAGGCAAGTGAGATAGGAAGACTGCTGATCTATTTTGAGCGCAAATGTGTGAGAGTGAGTGAGAGTGTTTCTATTAAAAAAAATGAAATGCAATGGACATGGGTTGTGTCAAAAATTCGATGTAAATAAGCAGACAATGGACATGGGTTTTACAAAAATCCGATGTTCATTAATATCATCACTCATGGACATGGGTTGTAAAAAACAACCGATGTAAATAAGTTTATAAGGACATCGGATTTTTTAAAAAACCTATGTGCATTATCTACTACATCGGACTTTTAAAAAACCCATGTCCATTCACTGATGTAGTAAGCGTGTTTTGTAGTAGTGATAGAAAAGCACTAAACTTTCGTTCATAGGGCAATCCCAAAGTTGTTGTTAAACTAATCCTAATAATCTTTCAATCTTAAGGATTAGTTCACCAACAACAATGGGGGATTGGTAATTCAATCATCAAACTATCAAAATCAATTCTTTACCATGGTTCCCCTAATTCCCAATCACAAGAATTAGTTATGCATAATCCTAATCATAAAATTAACAATAACAAAAATTAAGAACATCAAGCAATTATCATAATTAAAGATGACAATAAAAGGGAAAGCATGTATTGAGAAACAACAATAAGATGAACAACAAGATTAAATTAAAAGGGAAAGATTAATTGTAGCAACTTACAACTTAATTGGAATTAAGAACAAAAGATGAAACTTGAATAAAATCTCTTTCTAACTATGGAGTTTTTGACTAACATGGAGTGCTTGACCTAATTTTCGTGCTTAGGTCTCCTTAAATAAGTTCTAATTACAAGATTAAACAAGTAAAACACGAAATAAAATACGCGGGCGCAGTTGCTGGGTCGATCGACCTAAAATATGGGTCGGTCGACCTCTTCTGTTGATATCGGGCTTTCCAAACTCTGGGCTTTGGTCGGTCGACCTATTTGGTGGGTCGGTCGACCCTTTCCTATACGTATCATCGTAAATTTGGCCCGTAAACAACACTTGGATGTGCATCCGGATCCTTGCTCCGCATTATTACTCAAAATAGCTTCCGGAGGACGATTAAAGTTCAGTTTTGCCCACTTCCGCGTATTCCTACATTTAAAACATAGAAATGCCAAAGTAAACCGTTTCGGGAGAAATAGCAACTAAAAGTCACGAAAATATAAGAAAATACGTGCCAAAAGAATAAATAAAATGCATAAAATAGGCACGTATCAGTGGGGATAATCGTTTAGCTACGTGCTAGTTTAAGTCAAAGTAGGGGTAATAGGGTTTTTGTGAAGTGACTAATAACTAAGTAAGAAGTAAAACAAGATGCAAATACTAGGTCGATAGGTAAAAGGAACTAGGGTGTCGGGGATACCTAGGTAAGTCGGTAACTAAACATGTGAGAGCGGTCTAGGGTCGCTTCTATGGTAGGTCTAGGGTCGTCTCCTCTTTCGATTTGACTAACCTAAGGTCGAGTCCTATTCTAGATTTCGCTACAAACAAGGTCAACCTAACACATAAACATGCTCATGAAAGTTCTAGACCATCGTCCGAGACAAACAAAGAGAAGACTCATGCCCAACCATCGTTGAGGCAATTCATCGAACACATAACATGCATAAAGTGGAAACCCGACCAAAGAGAGAACCCAAGACTAACCCTAAACATGCTTCATGGTTACCAACTACCCAAGCACACCCCTAACCTTAGAAATAGACTACTCACTCATGGCTAAGAGAGACATGTGAATAATAGATGAACAATTGCTAAACATAATGAAATAAGATAAAGGTAAACAATTGGATGAATGAAACTTAAAGTAAATGTAAACAAATGAAATTACTAAGTAAAGGAAAGAAAGATTATACCAAACAATTGCATAAAGGCATGGACTTTGATTACAAATGAAAGATCTTCTCAAATCCTCCCAATTACAACCAAAATGCCTTAGAAAAATACTAAAGAGAACTACTAGGATTATCTAAGGAAAGTTTGTAATGAACTACAAGATTAAATGAAAAATCTAAGAAAGGATTAAAGTTTTTAGGAGAGTTTTTAAGGCTAAGAATATCTTAATGAAACAGTAAAAAAACCCTAGAATAAGAAAAAAAATTGCTTAAAAGTTGCGTAAAAATAAATGACACAAGTGCGGGTTTATATAGAGTGCGAAATTCATGGAAATTACTCTCAGCCGGCCTGGGACCGGCTAAGAGTCAAAACACGAACTTCTGAACTTTTCTTCTTTTTTTCTTCACTTGTAAAAGCCTACGAGCCGGCCAGCCGGCTGCCGGTATGGCACCAGCTTAGGACACGAATTCCCACTTCTGATTTTTCTTCTATTTTCTCACATGCACAGGTATCACCAGCCGGTGGGCCGGCTGCCGGTTGGCCACCGGCTGGCAGTCATGCTTGAGTATTCTGAATCTTTGACACACTTTGAAAAATGCTAAGTATGGAACATGATCCCCAGCCGGCCTACCGGCCGCCGGTGGGATACCGGCTAAGGGTCCTGAAGAAGGGGTCTGAACTTTTCTTCTCTTTCTTTCTTCAAAAGTCAAGTCAAGCCTCACAGCCGGCCGGTCTGGGATCGGCTGAGAGGGCCTGGGGCATAATCTTCATCAATTCTTCACTTTTTGCTTGGAAATCCGTCTCGTTTGCTCCCGTTTCTTCGTTCCCGCCTCAATACCTACAAAATGGGAACCAAATAGGAAGAGTCGAGGCAATGGGCATGAAATCGGGCAAAGGCACGCAAAACGAGGTCGAAACGAGACCAAAAATGAAGAAAGATAAAGAAATCTTGACTAAAATAGGGCTCATCAGAATTCCCCACCCTTAAACTTTACTCGTCCTCGAGTAAGTAATCAAGAAGTTATATAACCCTTATTCCCTTATTCAAAAGCATGAAATAAACTAACTAAGCTAAATAGAAACCGAATCGGGTTTAGCTACACCCGTAGCCTTTTCAACTCACAATTTGACATCCATGAGGAAGAATGCCCTATTGCAAGGCAAGTTTGGTCTTGCTACAAAATTTTTGATGCAAACAAGTCAAAACAAAACACATATAAACAAACAACATGCATCGGGAAAAATAAAAGCCAACTGTTCGCCTCATCTAAGCGGGGTTTTGAAAAACTAAACAAGGGAAGTCTATAGCGGAGGATGCCGACTCAAAGTCTAACCACGGTATCAAACCCCTAAATCAAGCTCAAGCAACCAACAATGATATCACCAAAGACAAAGAAAACAATTCAAGGCGGGTAAGCGGAAGCACAAAGCTACACTTCCAAGATTGACACGCCGCACACATGATTCGACTCCATGCTAGACCTTTAACCGATAAAAAAACCCTAAGCACCGACTCTCACGGGTGACACTCAGCACACAAGGAAAGAAAGGAGGTGATTTTTATGACAAGAAGTAACCAAAATCACTCATCTACCTCAACTTGCGAAGCATGCCCGCAATCTAGTATGGTACTTCATCCAAAAATCCATGAGAAAATGTAAATGCACATGATGAGAACAACAAGGATGCAATGGGGCTTGGGTTGGGTGAAAATGGTTTGGTGCAAGCACTGTTCTAGTATTTGAGGCTCAAAAACCAAGAATGATTGCCAAGATCAACTCAACACCTTATTGCAACAACTAAGCAACGTCTATGCCCTAACTTTGGTTTGGACAAAACCAAGCAAAAATTGCATAAACCCCAACTTACTTTGAAAAAACAAAACCATCAAAACTGGCCTTTAACAAAATGGTCATTATTTAAACACAACGAACAACGTCTACACCCTAACAAAAGACTTGAAATCCAAATCAAATGCAAAAATTGTGTAAACCCGACCCTATTGGAAAAACATCAAAAGACCATATTATTCTAGCAAAGGCTTTTTCTATCTCCCCTTGATGATAGGGAGTTGTTTCTAGCCTTTTTCTTTTTCAAAACACATATATACATCTTCTGTTTTTTGGATTTTTTTCAAAACTTTTTCAACTTTTTTCTTTGATTTTCTATTTTCTTTTTTTTTCTTTTTTTCTTTTCTTTTCATTCTTTTCTTCAAAACTTCATTTCACCAACAAAGCAACATCTAATGCCCAACGAGGAAGAGTGCACCAACCAACATCTGAACCCCGACTCCACCACAAACAAAGTACCACAAATACAACCATTCTTGATCAAGGAAGGGTGTTTTTGGGATGTAGCTCATTTAGTGGTTAAGGCCAAATGAATAGGCTAAGGCTCAAAGTGGTTAATCAAAAAGACGGGATAAGATGCAAGGGTCAAAACAGGGCTAATTGACAAATGTGAAGTTGATTTATTTTGAACAAAAGTTGTCTCACATGCACATGAACATAGCCACGGAATCAAGGAATGAGCGCCATACTTATGCGTTTTGACATAACATACCACGTAAGGAGGACTACTCACAATCCTAATCTGAGTCGGTTTGATGTGCGGACCATAAAGGAGGCTCTATCCTCACATTTGAGTAGCTAATGTCGGTTCTAGGTCGAGTCTAAGGTCTAACACGGTCTCACATGGTGGTCAATACTAGGTCATTAAGCCTAGACTTCCGGGTCCTTGCAAGCAAGAACCCTAACAAGGCGACATCATGCGGTGCAAGCTATTAGGAGGGGTAAGACACAGGCAAGACATTTATCATCATTGACGGCATATATCCTCCACTATTCAACCTCCTATGCATATTTACAAACAAATGCAAAAGAGAAAAACCGACTAACACATATTCACAAAACTATGAAAAAGGAAAGCATGTGAAACTATACTAAACTAATAACAAGCATGCAACAAACATATCGACTAATCTAGCAGCACATCATCAGCAACAACCACAAGTTCCCCAAAGGAACACCCAAGGCACAAAAATCTCGTTCTCCTTCATGCTATCAGCATAAAAAGAAAGTGGGGAGGGGAGAAAGAAGTAGGAAAGAGTATACCAAGCGTCTTCATTCTCCTAATACCTCGGACTATTGTTGCTTCTGCCACTTGTTAGTCAAACAAACATATATATATAAAATGCAACTAAGGGACGTAAACAAAGAAAAGGGAAAATATGTTTTTTCGAAATTTTTCAATTTTTTCGATTTTTAGGCATTTTTTGAAGTTTTTTCATATTTACGAAAACAAAGAAATATACACAAGGTGGATATTTTCCCTCCCCACACTTAATATTTACATTGTCCTCAATGGAACAAAGTGCAAGCGGGAAATGAATAAAAAGAACGAAAACAACATGTTTTTGGGTTTTCAAATTTTTAAGAAAAGGAAAAACTTGTTTTTGGTTTTTTTTGAAATAAACGGTTCTTCCTCCCCACACTTGTCTATATGCATAATGTGAGGAGGAAAACCGGAAAGAAAAGAACATGTTTTTGGAGTTTTTTGGTTTTTAAATTTTTTTGGATTTTTGATACTTTTGAAAACAATAAAAACAAAAATAAACAAAACAACTGAAAAACAAAAAACTAAACTAAGATGCAAACCTAAATGCTCTAAACTACATGAATGCAAATTATATGTGACAATATGTTACAAAAAGGGAAACTAATGCATATATATGGATGCAACTACATGCTAGTACACTAATGATGTGAAATGATGAAAATAAAACTAAAACAAACTATCCAAGTTAACTAGCTACTCTAAATGCATGCGAAAATGAAAAATGCAAAACTAAGGAGAAATTTGGATTAAGGGAGTACTTGCTTTGGATTTTGATACGGGAGCAAAGACATCAACAACACCTCCACGGACGATCACTCATCATCCTCATCACCATCTCCATCGCCGTCTCCATCACCATCACCATTGCCATCCACTTGCATGTAATCGTCGGGGTTGTTCAAGACATTACGGAGAGGCGAAGGATGCGAGCCACTAGCTCCGGGATCACCGATCGTACCATGGGAAGATGGATGCCCTAGATGAACTGAGTCCCCATCTCTACGCACCTCTTGGGGGAAAATCGGGCTATTGTAGTAGCTCGATGAAACAAGTATCTCCCCGAAGTAGCGTCCCTCAGGGGGCACATATCCACCCTCAGGGGGCATGTAATAGGAAGGGTGACCACCGGCAGGATGACGGTAGCCCTGACGGACAAACTGGCCAAAACTCGGGAAGGTCCCATAGGCTTGATCATGGTACAAATAGTCAAGCCTATAACAGACGTCCCGATGACGAATGTCTGCCAACGCCTGGCGCTCATCCGCTATCTTCTGGCGCTCATTTGCTAACTCTTCAGCCTTCTTCTGGTTTAGGTCAACCCGAGCCATGAAATCAATGAGGTCCTGATACAACGGGATAGGTTGAGGAGGAGGAACAGAATTGGAACTGGAGCCCTGGAAGAAATTGGGACCGCCCACAAAAGGTGGCATAGTAATAGGGGGTGCTGAAACAGGAGGTCTAAGGCGGTGGTACCGACCCTATCACGGGCATAGACTCTAGGGGGCGCTGATCGGCGGGGATCTCATTAGGACTAGCCTCAATCTCAAGGAGGTAGGTGTTCTTGCCGGGCACAACCTTCATCCTTCGGGTGTGAGGCAAAGGTAAGGAATTACTGAATTTGTTATTAACCCGAATCTGCCAATACTCCTGACGATCATTGGGGTTCCATTTTATCCACCCCAAGCTATCTTGCATGTACCGGCGAGACAAGATGTTTTCTCCTTCGATATACCCCACGGTGAAGTTCCGGTGACATAGGTAAACGACCATCAAAGTAACCATCCCCCCCCACACAAATCAGACTGGTGAGGCGAGGTTGGCTAGCCAACCGGCTCAATTGAAGAGCCATGAAATGAGCAACATTAAGCTTTGGCGAATTAATCAAGAAATAACCCAAGATTTCGAGCTCTTCCGTCCTAAAGTTATGTGGCTCGTCTCGAGACAAGACGGTCCATCCCATGAATCGGTGCCAAATCCTAATAGGTGCCAAATGCACCCTATTGGCCGGTTTCTTCTTTGTCCGGTCACTAGTCAAATCGGTAATCGCCGTCCATATAACCTCAGTATCAAAACCCTCCGGAGGATGAATGGGCAATTTTCCATCTAGCCCAAATATCAAAGCAAACTCCTCTAAGGTCAATCGGTGCTCCTTATTCATAAGAAGAAATTCCAAGAAAACTACATTTCCCAAGTTCCGATTTTTAGTCACAACAAGCGAACTCAAAAACTCTCAAGTCAACCGGGGAGAGGTAAGAGCCGGTCTAGTTTCGTAAAGGGCTTTCATTCCCACCCCCTCAAATAACTCCTCCGTAATCTTATCTAACCCTAATTACCGCATTGAAACTCTATCTATGAACCGGGTTGGGTGAAGGGGACGATTCTTGAAGTATATAAAGTTACCTTTCTGAGTTATAGAGGCAAATTGGAGTCCGGGAAAATCCGGATCGGGACCGATGTAGCTGCTATCCCGGACGTTTTGCACCTCTTGCTCCACAGAGGGATCGTGCCTTGACTTGGATCGTCTCTCCGCTCGGCTTCTGGACATAGTTTCTTTGATGGGAAGGATGAAGGGGTTTGATTTTGCTTGAATGAAGGATTTTTTGTAGGATGGGATTTGTAGAGAGAAGGGGAAATATGAAGAAATGAGGAGAAAAAAAGTGTTTCACGGGTTAAATAAATTCGACACAGGGACTTTAAGCCGGTCTAGGCACCGGCTGCCGGCCAACCGGCTTAAAATTTGGGGATTTTTCGATTTTTTTTTTAATTTTGAATGCATTGTGACTCTAAACAACCAAGAATTTTGATAACGGGTTTTTGCCGTCACTACCCGCGATCAAACAAGAATTTATAAAACCCAACAAAAGTAGTACTCAAGTCGGGGTCGAGCACGAAGATGGTGGGGATAATCGTTTAGCTACGTTCTAGTTTAAGTCAAAGTAAGGGTAATAGGGTTTTTGTGAAGTGACTAATAACTAAGTAAGAAGTAAAACAAGATGCAAATACTAGGTCGATAGGTAAAAGGAACTAGGGTGTCGGGGATACCTAGGTAAGTCGGTAACTAAACATGTGAGAGCGGTCTAGGGTCGCTTCTATGGTAGGTCTAGGTTCGTCTCCTCTTTCGATTTGACTAACCTAAGGTCGAGTCCTATTCTAGATTTCGCTACAAACAAGGTCAACCTAACACATAAACATGCTCATGAAAGTTCTAGACCATCGTCCGAGACAAACAAAGAGAAGACTCATGCCCAACCATCGTTGAGGCAATTCATCAAACACATAACATGCATAAAGTGGAAACCCGACCAACGAGAGAACCCAAGACTAACCCTAAACATGCTTCATTGTTACCAACTACCCAAGCACACCCCTAACCCTAGAAATAGACTACTCACTCATGGCTAAGAGAGACATGTGAATAATAGATGAACAATTGCTAAACATAATGAAATAAGATAAAGGTAAACAATTGGATGAAGGAAACTTGAAGCAAATGTAAACAAATGAAATTGCTAAGTAAAGGAAAGAAAGATTATACCAAACAATTGCATAAAGGCATGGACTTTGATTACAAGTGAAAGTTCTTCTCAAATCCTCCCAATTACAACAAAACTGCCCTAGAACAAATACTAAAGAGAACTACTAGGATTATCTAAGGAAAGTTTGTAATGAACTACAAGATTAAATGAAAAATCTAAGAAAGGATTAAGGTTTTTAAGAGAGTTTTTAAGGCTAAGAATATCTTAATGAAACAGTAAAAACCCTATAATAGGAAAAGAAATTGCGTAAAAATAAATGACACAAATGCGGGTTTATATAGAGTGCGAAATTATGGGAAATTACTCTCAGGCGGTCTGGGACCGGCTAAGAGTCAAAACACAAACTTCAGAACTTTTCTTCTTTTTTTCTTCACTTGCAAAGGCCTACGATCCGGCTAGCCGGCTGCCGGTATGGCACCGGCTTAGAACAAGAATTGCCACTTCTGATTTTTCTTTTATTTTCTCACATGCACAGGGATCACCACCTGGTGGACCGGCTGCCGGTTGGCCACCGGCTGGCAGTCATGCTTCAGTATTCTGAATCTTTGACACACTTTGAAAAATGCTAAGTATGGAACATGATCCCCAGTCGGCCTACCGGCCGCCGGTGGGACACCGGCTAAGGGTCCTGAAGAAGGGGTCTGAACTTTTCTTCTCTTTTTTTTCTTCAAAAGTCAAGTCAAGCCTCCCAGCCGGCCGGCCGGCTGCCGGTCTGGGACTGGTTGAGAGAGCCTGGGGCATAATTTTCATTAATTCTTCACTTTTTGTTTGGAAATCCGTCTAACTTGCTCCCGTTTCTTCGTTCTCGCCTCAATACCTACAAAATGGGAACCAAATAGGAATAGTCGAGGCAATGGGCATGAAATCGAGCAAAGGCACACAAAACGAGATCGAAATGGAACCAAAAATGAAGAAAAGATAAAGAAAATCTTGACTAAAATAGGGCTTATCAGTAGGCGGCACGAATTTGGTGTGCTTGTTGACTGCTTACAATGAATTTCACGAGAATTCCAGAGCTTTTCTTTTCTTCGAGTTTTCTTCCCGTTTCTTCCTTTTTTTGTTTTGAACAAACTTTGCTCTATTTATAGAGAAAAGTTCGGGCTTCGGTGGGTTTGGGCTTTAGGCCCATTTTCGGCTTGTTTACGATTTTGGCCTAATTTGGCTTCTATTTGGACTCGAATAACTCAGAATGACCAAAATTAAATTTTAGAAGGGCAGAGATAATTAAATTAAGTAATTTTTTTTTATTAACTCAATTCAATTCATTTCTGTATTTTCGTCACTTAAATAAATTTTTAGTGTCTACAAATTGTCATTCGAGACGTTGTCACGTGCACTTTTGGGTGTCTTGACGTGGCGGGGTCTCGATTCCTTTTGCTTTGACTTGGGAGTCAATGATCCTTCTATTCGTCATTAAGGCAACTCAATTTTATTTGATTTGGAAGTCGACAGTCACCTTGACTCGTTTAAGGTAACTCCATTTTACTTGACTCGGAAGTCGATGGTCACCTTGACTCGTCGTTACGGTAGCTCCATTTTACTTGACTTGGAAGTCAACTGGCTTCCACTTTGTTGTTTCAGTAGCATTTTTTGTGTCACCATGTCATTATCTGACTTGACGGATAACTGAATGTGCCTTTCATCTTGATAATTTTGTAATCTTGATGGACAAGGCTTAAATTTTTATCATCTCGGTCATTTTGTAACCTTGACGAATTGTACTTAATTTTACGCCACCCTGGTCATTTTGTAACCTTGACGGATAACGCTTGAATTTTCATCATCTTAGTCATTTTGTAACCTTGACCAATCGTACTTAAATTTACGTCACCCTGGTTATTTTGTAACCTTGACGGATGACTGAAATTTACGTCACCCTGGTCATTTTCTAACCTTGACTGATGACATTTAAATTTACGTCACCCTGGTCATTTTCCAACCTTGACGGACGACATTTGAATTTTTAGAAATATATATTTCCAACTCGATAGGTTCAATCTTTACGGCTAAATTTACCACTTGAGTAAGAAACATTATTATGTCTTGGTAAGTAATTTCACACCTCAAAAACCAACCAACCAAATTGATTTTTAGCTTGCCTTTCTAAATTTGTGAAATTTGGTATAAACAACAGAGCTGTTTCACCGACTTATCACTTGTTAAAGTGATGTCATTGGTTATTAGGGTAACATTATTGGTCAGACCGGCCAAAGTCTTAAAACTCTGCCACATCAGCTTTCCACTAACTTTTATTATTTCTTTATTGTTCAGACTCACCTCAAACCCACTTCAGACTTTATACATTATCCGGCAGACCCACCTCAAACTTTACTTTTTTACATTACTTTTTTTTTTACAAAAAGAAATGACACGTGCCAACCACTCATTGAATAATTTCAATAGAAGATGGGGTCAAGACTCACCCAAAGTCTTAAGTTGAGTCTTGAATATCCAAGACTCAACCTAAGACTTTGTTAAGATTTTGGTAGATTATTGGTAGTTTTGGGTGAGTCTTTGTAATACCTCGAAAATATAGTCTCGATAATTAAGTCTATTTTGTGTCGATAGTTTGTTTTACGATTTTAAGTAACTATGTTTTAAGTAATTAAGCAAGTCATGTAGTTATGTTGTTACGAGGGTTCGATCCCTAGACCTTTAGCACAACAGTTATGTTGTTATGAGGGTTCGATTCCTAGACCTCTAGCACGTTGGCATGGGCCTCGTGATGCGTGCCCTCACCCAAGCCCACGGCTGATTTGAGAAACAAATCCACAAACCCTACCAAGAAACCCTCCTGCCGTCACCTTTTAACACCTTTCCTAAACCTAAGACTTACCCTAATCCTCATTCAAACACCACATACCCACAGCCGTCACAACATAGAGTAGATAAGCAGTAACCACGGTGACTCTAAGGCAGGCATAAGGTGGTCGAAACGCTCGGAAAGTAGGTACGCTAAACACTACGTTAAACACTATTTTGTTCTCTATTCGTGTCTGCGTTTTCGTCTGCAAGTTTAGGTTGTGTTATGTTGTTATTGTGTTTCCTTCTTTCGGGTAAGATGATCTATGGGGTTTGGGTGTCGTGTCTAATGTTTGTCGTAGTTGTGTCAGCCACTGTACAACGCCAGGGAAGGTGTTTTGTGACGGCAGTCACGAGACTCCTCTGTTTTGTTTTTATACCCGAGTCTGACCAACAACTTTTTAGTAGTATCGACACTCTTCCTTTTCTCGTTCGTTATGATGGTTTGGATGAAGGAGCAGGTGGTGGTCAGGGAAGGGTTATGGTGGTTGTCGGGGTGGTCTCAGGCGGTGTATATAGTGTCGAATAGGGAGGTTCGTGCACTGTTCTGTTTCTGGGTTTCTTGTATTTATACGGTTCTGGTTGTTTTGGGGGTGGCACCACCGCTGACTCGAGGGAGGTCGATGCGGTGGTACTACCGTGGTTGGGAGTCTAGTGTCAGGGGATCTGTTTGGTGGCGGTATGGGGTGGTGGGTAGGTCTGGTCGGTCGTCGGCGAGGTTGTCATGGTTGGTGTGTCGGGTGGTAGGGCGAGAGTCCTGACCAGTTTAGAGGACTGGTCCACCTCGCCGGTGGCAGACAACCAGGCTGCCGGTGGTTATTGGGGTAGTGTATGGTTCTGGGTTCGTAGGCTGGTGATGGTTGGTGGCCGTAGTGGTGTTGCGGCGGTGTTATGGGGATGTGTTGTAGAGGAGTCGTAAGTCGGGTTTGGGGAGTGTTGGGTTGTTTTGTTATTTCTCTTATTTTCTTATTTTTCTTCTTCTTCTTCTTATTATTATTATTATTATTATTATTATTATTAATTTATGATGATTATAAACACTTTAATAAGGTTTTAATGTAATATGTTGGTGGATTTTGATATTGGTATTTATGTTTATATCGTTATTTCATGTGGTTCGTAATTGGTTGTTTGAGTCGGGGAATTTGTATTTTGAGGTAATTTCTATTTCAGGAAAGTTTCTATTTTGGGAAACTTTCCACTTATATTAGATTACTAATTATAGTAAATGAAAGTTGTTTGTGGGGGTTCGGGAAGTTTATTAATTCGTTACGTATACTTGTTTAGGTAACGATTTTCGCGTGGAACATTTCTAGCGAGATTGTGTTTGACCGCGCTGCTACGATTTGAGGTAGGGGAATTACTGTGTATATAATGATGAATAATCTATTTGTGATTTGATGATAACCATGTTTATTTTATATTATCATATGATGGATATATTGTGCTATTTGGTTATATAATTCTGAGATACGATACGAGGTGATGATAAATGGGTCTTGTGATTGGTGCGGAGATAATGGGTCTTGTGATTGGTGCGGAGATAATGGGTCTTGTGATTGATGCGGAGATAATGGGTCTTGTGATTGGTGCGTAGTTAATGGGTCTTGTGATTGGTGCGGAGTTAATGGGTCTTGTGATTGGTGTAGAGAATAATGGGTCTTGTGATTCGGAGTGGAGATGATCGACTTTCTATTTATAGTAATGTTTGATTGCTTACTTTTCCTCTACTCAACCTCGTGGTTGACCCTGTGTATTTGTGATCACCTGTGATGAACCAATTTATTGGGGAGCAGATTGACAGGTGTTTGAGACTATGGGAGCTAAGGGAAGGGAGAGCTTGGACCTGGACCAGACTAGAGTCTAGATCACTATAGTATTTTGTCATGAGTTGTATTTTATTTTTATGAAACAGTTTTCAAGACAGTTGTAAGAACTTGTTTTTCAGTTTAACATATATAGTAAAGTATTGTGTTCTTTCCTTTGTATCTACTGCCTCGGGAAACCAGATGGTAACATCCTTATTTAGCTGGGGAGTCCTAGTACAGGCCCTTAAATAAATGGGGGTGTTACAGTCTTGTCTTAAGACTTGCTAAAGTCTTCTTTACACATCAATTTACCCCGCATAAGGACACCTTTGACCATCGTGCTGACAACCGTAGGAAAGCCTATACTCTCACCTTTCCAACGAGTTCAAGAACACTCTAAACCGACCTCATTTGCTATCTCAAACATCGACTAAAAGTCACCCCATCACAAATGCTGAAACTTTGGCCAAAATGTGGTGTTTGACAAAAAAAATTCTATTAAAGATGGTGTTTGACAAATTATTTTTTTAAAGGTGTTGTTTGGAAGAAAAAAATTTTTAAAGGTGGTGTTAGACAAAAAACCCTTTAATAAATTACCTAATGAATAAATGAATGATTGATGTGAATTATACATTATACAACTCAACTATGGTCGGTCATCTACCAAATAACTATGCGATTGGACTCCAAGTGTCCATAGTGCTGCCTGAAATCCGATCACATCACTAAGCTCAACCTCTACTCAAACTGCTCCTTATATGACCAGAAATATCATATGGTTCATTACATGACAGTATACCACCCAAATTGAAGCAGGCAACTGTTAGTCTGTTACACACAACCAAGTACCAACACACGTTAGTTTCGATAATACAAATACTCAAGACACAACACATGAAAATGAATATGCAATGCATAAAAGAAGTACACGAGTCACAACCCTCCGTCAACCACAACTTCGTTAATACATAAACAAAAGTTATTTGTGATTCCTTTGACCATTTTACTTTTTTGTCTTATCTATCAATATCTGTGATACTTGAATAATCATAAATTTGTGACGAATATACCCAACACAAGAAAAACTTACTCTTTCGGCATATGCACCCTTATTATTTTATTACAAATAGCCCATGCAATCTTACTAAATTAAGTAAGGCCCTGTTCTTTTGGACTGAAATTGAACTGAACTGAACTTATAGGATCTGAACTGAACTGAACTGAACTTATAGGATCTGAACTGAACTGAACTTATAGGAACTGAACTGAACTGAACTTATAGGAACTGAACTGAACTTATAGGAACTGAATTGAACTGAACTTAACTTATAGGATCTGAACTGAATTTAACTTATAGGATCTGAACTGAACTTAACTTATAGAATCTGAATTTAATTAACTTTATTTTAGTTTAAGTTAACTATTATTATTATTGTTATTATTGTTATTATTAGTGTTGTTGTTGTTATTATTATTATTATTATTGTTGTTGTTGTTGTTGTTGTTGTTGTTATTGTTGTTGTTGTTGTTGTTGTTGTTATTATTATTATTATTATTATTATTATTATTATTAGGATAAATTACAAATAACCATCACGTATTTGCGTTTTTTTACAAATTACCACCCTGTATTTACGTTTTTACAAATAACACCCAACATTTACCGTATATTCTTCAACCACCACCGTATTTTTACATCGAACATTATTTTACTGATTTTCCGTCTCGTTAAGTAACGATGTAAGTGAAATACCAAGATTATCCTTCTTTACATATATTACAACACCCCAATTGCCCCAAATACATTACACATTTCATTTGTTTACCCAATTTAACCCTAATTCCCCAAATTCCTTAGCTCTTCCCCAAATTCCTTAGCTCTTTCGAAGAAGATTCTGCTAATAGAAAGAAAACCTCAGTTAGATTTTAATATCACCTTATATTGTATACCTTGTCTAATCGACCTACCTGTTAAATTACAGCAGATATAGCATTACCCGAACCTTAACAAGGAGAAGGCCCTGCTGGATTCCTAAAGCGTGAACCTTATAATTTTAGGGGTGGAGCAAGCCCAACCCTTCTATTCTATTAGCTAGTAGTTTTAGAAGCATCTGATCAAGTAGACGAACTCGAAGCCGAAGACGGTTCATCCACTGCTAGTGCTGTTTAGGGGGAAGGTTAATCTGCCCGTTCCTTGAAAACATAGTTTGTATGTAAAATAGGGGATCGCATGTATCATTCTGACTGCGGACGCAACCATGCTTTCTTTACTCGAAATTTCTAGCTAGGCTAGTCTCTGAAGGAGGGTACGGCCCGCCCTTAACTTAAGCTTAGCGCAGTAAGGCTTCGCCCCATGTGCTTCAGTTCAAAGGACCCTTTCTTCCCCCTCTTATTTAGTAGGGATATCGGTAGAATTAGAGGCTGACTTAGACCTGACCTCTCCTAAACCTAAATCTGGTAAAGAGGGCAATGCATTAATTCTCCTTACCGGAATTATCCTTGCCGGATAGCCAACAGTTAAAGTAGCAGCAAATATCGCTAGACACGGCCTGGTAAGGAGACTTCTTTAAAGGACAAGATCTCTTTTTCCTCACTGTCTTTGGGTTGCTTTATTGAATTGATAAGGGATTTGGGGAAATTATTTAATTGAATTGGGGATGATAAGGGATTTAAGGAATTACGGTTATTGAATTGGGGAAATTAAGTGGAATGCGTTTGGGGCAATAAGTGTGTTTTAATAATAAATAAAGGAGGGTAATCTTGGTATTTCACTTAAGTCGTCACTTAACGAGACAGAAAATCAGTAAAATAATGTTCGATGTAAAAATACGGTGGTGGTTGGGGAATATACGGTATATGTTAGGTGTTATTTGTAAAAACGTAAATACAAGGTGGTAATTTGTAAAAAAAACCGCAATACGTGTTGGTTATTTGTAATTTATCCTTATTATTATTATTATTATTATTATTATTATTATTATTATTATTATCCAATAGATGACATTGATAAAAAAATAGTCTAAAACACAAGGTAATTTAAAATATTTTCAACTTTATATATAACTAGATTTCATGCCCGGCCGTTGGCCGGGTAATATCAATAATAATTTCTGAATATTTATCTTGAAATTGTTGCTTTGAAGACAATTTTATAATGAATATAATAGAAGAGTACATATGATTTATCATGACTTTTATGCAGTTTATGACTATTGAAAATTCGATATTTTCCAAATTTGACCCGAAATCGGTGCTCCATGATGCAAATTATTCCGAGTAGTATAGCCAAGTACTACTATTATATTTCCAGTTAATCGTTTTTGCTCAATGTCATATTATTAAATTACCAATTTTGTTTAGATTTCTAAGTCGAGTATTATTTTCTTATATAATATCTTATATTGTGTATGCAGTTAAGTTCTTCAAACATAACCCAAGTACTTGAAAAGTCGTATACAAAGCATTTGACAAATTAATAATTTTAATTATAACTGGGATTCAAGTTTAAAAGAGAGTATAATTTCACTAATGCAATTAGCGGTTTAGCAATTATCTGAGATCAACGGGAGGTAAACGGGTAATTGTATAGAAAACTCGAAAACTCCAAAAAATAATTGTATATTATATCTAATATGATCCTTAAAAAATAATAGTATTTTATTTTATATCAGATGTTTTATCTACTTCAAATAAATTGCATTATGTATTAAGCGGAAGCATTAGTAGGCAATGAAATCACTCCAAAAATTCATTTTTTAAGTATCAAGCATCGGTGTTGCCCGAGTCAGATCGCAACAGTGGCTTTAAAGAATTTATCATCAATTTCCCATTAAGAAGAGACCTATTTTTCGCTCGACTAATTACATATGTTACCCGTAGTTTCATTATTTATATAACTTATTTTGGGATATTGTACAAAAACTAAGAAAAATCATGAAATTTTAAGCATGGTAATTACTCTTGAAAATTGAAATAGAAGCGCCATATTTTTTACCAAGCCGTATTTATTTGATTTAAGGTGGTATATTGTTAGAAAATCCAAATTTCAATAAAAGATCTCGAATTAAAACATACTATTATCTTTCTTTATATTGAAATTCTATTGTTTTATCAGTTGTATTTTGCCTTTAGATTAGATACTTTAAATATAAAAACAATGAAATAATACAAAGGTCCACTCAAAATCTTATTTTACCAAAATAACCCAGCTTTCACATTACGTAATATTTAATTTTTAATGTGTCAAATTCTTGTGCAATAATTGTATCTTGATATTCAGATGCCCTCAAGTGCAAAACATGTAGTATCACAATTATATTTGTATAATATTTTGATGTTCTAGTGCAAATTTAATTATATGTTTTTTTATAAACATAGCTGAATAATATTATCTTTATTAAGATAGTAATCAACACTTTCTTTAAAGTGATATTGCTGCCAAATTAATTTCTTTTATATTCATTACTCAATTTTTTTAAAGCATTGTTTAGAAAAGTACCTTATTTTAAGTGACCATTTATCATAATTTTCTAATCAGGATTATTAAAAGGGAGAGTCTAGCTAATTGCATTGGTTGCTACCCGAAATTTTTCAGAAATGGTTAAGATTACCGATTTTGGTATTTGAAAATTTCTATATATGAGACCTTAAGGGCTTAACACAAGTACAGAAAATCCAGTGCCCAAAATTTTACTTATAGGTTCGGTTATAACCAACTATATACCAACATAATGAGCATATATAAATCATAGAGAATTATTCCCAGAACATGAAATTAAGTCACCTCATTTTGAAACTATTCAAATTGGATATTAAATTGTTCAGCACAACACGTTAGTATTATATTCTATTATATACCGCATACCCGAGCTTATCTGACAAAACTTAATCTAAATGTTAATGAACAAACCCGGCTATTGAATCCTAAACGAACACGCTAGTCAAACTCCAATTTCAAGTTTATTTAATGCATGTGCGATGCACGAGCAGTATTTGTTGGGGCTGGTGTCCTTGACAATTAAGTACAATGACTTATTAAATCTCTTTAAGGATCACAAGGGCATACTTCTGTATTATTACCAGTTGATCCACGTTTATCAATAACGGTTGGCTTGCTAGATAAGTTTGACGTTATTGTCATACGGATGGCGGTGGTCAACTGGTCCCTATACGTCACACCTATAGGACACGTTTGAGAGATGTGAAGGTATGAAAATACAGTCACATTTTGCCGGATATGACTAAACGGTTAGTCAGAGGTATTGACTATTAAATTAGTCAATAAGATGTTGAGAATTATTATTTAATACGGATTAAATAATTTTAGCTAATACGGATTACAAGATTAATTCGTAAATTAAATATAAACGGTTATATTTAATTAAATATTGTATTCGCGTATTAATATAAACAGTTATATTAATTTGGGTAATTATACAATATCGTATTTTATCAGACCGTTATTAATATATCGACTGTATTAATATCTGATAACATGTTACGATTTATAATTATAAACCCGCGAATTATATTTAAGCTAAATGGGTCGAATCACGAATTAGAATAAGGTAAGAGTGGAAAGCCCACTCCTACTCCATCTCCAATTCGGCCGGCCTCTTGTAGTATATAAGGAGAGTCCTTCTCCTTATATCGACTACTCTTGGCACACTGTTAAATTAATTCTCAAGTAAAATTAGGGTTTTGAGAGCACTTTTCTCCCAAAACCTCAGATCTCACATCTAAAACCTCAAGGGCTCTCCCTATATTGCAAGGCAATTGGAGAGGATTTCTAGCACACGCGGCCACGTCTCAGACAAAGTCTTGGGTGCAAGTTATAGGAGGGAATTTGCATTAATTCCTGTTCTTAGGCCTTTTTGCGCGAGGACTAAAGGTTGTACTTCTTTTCTCATGTTTTTAATCTTATGACGATATTCACAGTTGTATATTTCATTATAATCCTGTAATTTTGGGGTGAATACGCGTTTTATTCCCCACAAGTGGTATCAGAGCCTTAGGCCATGAAAATTTTACAATTGTGTCTTTCATAAGCTTTAAAATTTTGAAAACCGTACCTTCTGTCGAAGGCACTCGATCGAGTCCCTGTGACACTCGATCGAGTGCCATCGTACCAGGCTGCCGTGCGTGGGTTTTTAGTGAGAAATCGATCTTGTTTTCGATTCTAATTTGCATATTGTTAATTAATCGATATTTTTAGCAATATGTAAATCTTTTGTTGTTGTTTATATATGATTTACAAGTTTTAATTCAAGTTATAAACTCGTTTTAATTTAAAAGTGCAGCGATTTGCAATTTTACGAGCCACTCGATCGAGCCCTGCTGCACTCGATCGAGTGACCCTGACACTCGATCGAGTGCCCCTGTTACTCGATCGAGTGCTCTCGTTTCGGGGTACTTATTTTCGAAAATAACTTGTTTCTTATTTTCACATGGCTTAAAATAATATACTGTATACGGAAATAGTATATTATTTAGTGAAACGGTTCACCCTCGTTTGATACATATTGTTTTAAAACGGTTTAAAATAATGGATTATATGTTTATTAAAATTGGTGATTAAAACGGTATAGTCACTTAATTTTAATCCTAAAAGGTGGTTTGGTATAAATTTATCATAATAACAGTATTATGTCATGTATAAATTTTATTTAGTTGATGCATTTTATTTATCGTCTTGTGAATGCCTTGAATGCTTTCAATAACGTATTTAATTTTTGCAAACGGTTGTAACTTAGTGTGGCCTTAGAAGATTGTGTTACCGTAATGATGGGACACGATCTTGCTTGTAATTTTGAGATCTTGAATCTCCGTTTTGGGTTTTTGCCATGTAATTACTTTTGTATTTAAATTAGAATGTATCTAGGATTACTTTTGTAATTTAAATTAGTAATTTTGCGAAGACCAAAGACAAGACGGAGACCGGATGCTCACTCCCGCTGCAAGGACCAAGATGAAACATCAAGACAAGCTTCTAGGGTCCAACAGTGGATTCCAAGTTGTTTTATGTTTATTTTGGTAGGATAGGCCACACTAGGACTTTTATTTACGTTTATTGCATTTATCTTTACGCTTTCATCGATAATAGCTTGCATCATATTCCGCCTAAAAACCAAACCACCTATATCATGCCTGAAAACTGACTCATGTAGAGGTCTCGCGTTAGTTTTCTGTGACAATACAGATGTCACATGTCTTTTAAAAGCCATCACTTTATTTAATTCATTCACGCAATTGCTAGTTTTTAGTTCACTTATATATGGATAAATAAAAGTTGATGGGGTCTTCCTCGTATAACCAAAAATTGAGATTAGTCTTTATAAATCAGCCTCCCATGAATCCCTTCTTCGTCGGTAGGCATAATATGACCCCTTCTACGTCGGGTAAGTGGGAACAGATGATTTATTTTATCTCAACATCATGGTCACTCGATAATATTCCAGTGACTGAGATGGACTAATAGATAGGATTTACGGAAATCTATCGACCAAGAGTTCCAACGATTGGAATTAGCCAAACTGTGGGCTTATCAATATACGGAAATTGAGTCTTGGGATCGTTTATATAATTCTTGAGGGAGATCAATTATATAAATGTTTGAGTCTACGAGTTTAAATTCAATTTAATATAGACTTAAATCACAACAATAAGTTGCTTATATGGTTTTGTTTTATCTTCCTTTTCAGTGTAGAACACGTTCAATAAAACTGCTGTAAAACTAAAATGGCTGGTGAAGACCCAATGCCAAGTGCCAAGCTAGCACGTGAATCCTGGCTAAAAGCCTTCATGGACTCCATGAATCAGTCCACTAGACTGAGGAATGATGGGTCAAACTTCTCTGACTGGGAGGCAGCACTACGGAATGCTGCCATTGCTGACGGAAAGCTCAAGTTCTTAACTGAGCCCATTCCGCCACACCCAGGAACTGGAGCTAGAGCCAACGAAATTCGCACTCATAGCGATTTCGTTATGGAAGCGGGTGCGATAAAGAACGTACTCATCTATGCAATGGAATCCAATTTGCAAAGACGCTTCATAACCCATGGTGCAAACAAGATTTTCACCACGCTCACTAACGAATTCTCCAAGGCTCCGAGAATCGTTTCTTATGAGCATACCTGTCGCTTCTTTGAGGCGAAACTCCAGAAGGGCCAAGCTGTTAGCCCACATATTCTCAACATGATTGAGAATATCGAGAAACTGGAGTCCCTAAACTGCAAGATCAGTGAGAACATCATCGTTGATCGCATGCTTCATTCGCTTCATGACGGGTTCGCCCTCTTTAGGGCCAACTACTACATGAACGACATGAAGAAGACTCCCCATGAGCTCCACTCCCTTCTCGTACAGACTGAGAAGGATCTTAAGTTGAGTGGGAGTCTTAAGCAGGATGTTCTCATGATCTCCAGTAAGGGGAAAGGTAAAGGGAAGGCTAAAGCTCAGGGCGACCTAGCAGTAGGTAAGCCCAGGTTCAAGAAACCAGGATTTACTAAGAGTGGGCCAGGTGAGTCGAGTAACTCACAGGGCAAGACAAAGAGCAAGGATACAAGCATGGAATGTCACCATTGCCACAAGACTGGGCATTGGAGGCGCTCCTGCCCCGTGTATCGGGAGGACATTAAAGCAGGCCGTGTTACTCCTGTTGGTATGTCTTCTTCTTCTTTTATTCACATGATTGAGATTAACCACGCAAGTTGCGGAACTTGGGTACTTGATACTGGTTGTGGTTCTCATCTATGTAATCATGTGCAGGGCCTCCGAAACCAAGAACCCCTAATCAAGGGTGAGGTGGACCTGCGTGTCGGGAATGGAGCACGTGTGGCTGCAGTCTCGAAGGGAACATACGTAATCCAGCTTCCAAGTGGATTCGAGTTATTTTTGTATAACTGTTATTATGTTCCTAGTTTATCCAAAAACATTATTTCAGTTTCTGCACTTGACAAACTCGGATTTTCATTTGTAATAGAGAATAATAGCTGTATTTTCTCCTTACACAATATGATTTATGGCAAGGCAGTTTCCATGAATGGAATTTATGTTTTAGATCAAACTACCGAGATATTACATGTGAATAATAAAAGAATAAAGGTAGGTGACAAAGATCAAACTTACTTATGGCATTGTCGTATGGGACACATAAATGAGAAACGCGTTAAACAGCTCATACAGAATGGAGCTATTTCGCCCTTTGATTTCGAATCATATGGCACGTGTGAATCATGTCTCATCGGCAAAATGACTCGTATTTCCTTCAAAGGTGTTGGAATGCGCGCTGCCGACCTATTAGGACTCATACATACGGACGTATGTGGCCCTATGTCGATCAACGCACGAGATGGCTATAGGTATTTCATCACTTTCACGGATGATTTAAGTAGATATGGCTATGTCTACTTAATGAAGCACAAAAGTGAATCCTTTGACAAGTTCAAAGAATACCAGAATAGGGTACAGAACCAGCTGGGTAGAAAGATTAAAGCACTACGCTCGGATCGTGGTGGTGAGTATCTTTCACGCGAGTTTGATCAACACCTAAAAGACTGTGGGATCGTACTACAGTTGACTCCACCTGGAACACCACAATTAAATGGTGTGTCCGAACGGAGAAATCGAACTTTACTTGATATGGTTCGATCCATGATGAGTCACACCGTTGTGCCTGATTCATTGTGGGGCTATGCTCTTTTGTCAGCCGCTCTAATACTTAACCGAAGTCCGTCTAAAGCTGTTGACAAGACTCCATTCGAGCTATGGAAGGGAACGGTCCCTAACTTGTCCTTTATTCGGGTTTGGGGCTGCGAGGCTTATGTCAAGTGGAGACACGAGGATAAGCTCGGCCCGCGATCGGTCAAGACATACTTTATAGGCTACCCAAAGGGAACGTTTGGTCATTACTTCTACTCGCCTACCGCACAACGTGTTTTTGTTGCGGCTAGTGCGACGTTCTTAGAGAAAGAATTTCTCGAGAACAAGTCGAGTAATAGAACCTTCGAGTTATCGGAGGTTCAAGAACCAACTACCGAGCAACCATTGGAGGAAACAGTACCTCCAACCGAGGCTGCGGTAGATATCCCTGAGTAACCTAGGAGGTCGGGAAGAGTCTCTATTCCACCGGACAGATACATTGGTATGGTCGAGGAACACGATACAGATGACGTCTTACTCCTAGAGGGTAATGAACCCACAACCTATAAAGGTGCCATGACCAGTTCTGACTCAAAGCTATGGCTAGAAGCCATGCAATCCGAGATGGACTCCATGTATGAGAACAACGTGTGGGATCTTGTGGACCTACCTGCAAAGGTACGTCCCCTTCAATGCAAATGGCTTTACAAAATAAAGCATGCCGTGGAAGGACAACAAGATATCCATAAGGCTAGACTAGTTGCTAAAGGTTTCACCCAAGTGCCAGGCTTGCACTACGATGAGATCTTTGCACCCGTAGTCATGCTACGTTCCATTCGGATTATCTTAGCGATCGCCGCATTTCATGACTATGAAATATGGCAAATGGACGTTAAAACCGCCTTCTTAAACGGTTATTTGGAGGAAGAGTTGTACATGGTACAACCCGAGGGTTTTATCGATTCAGCACATCCTAAGAAAGTTTGCAAGCTTAAGCGTTCCATCTATGGACTTAAGCAAGCATCGCGGAGTTGGAATCATCGCTTCGACCAAGTGATAAAAGAGAATGGGTTCATTCGATCAGTCGAGGAACCATGTCTCTATATCAAGTCGAGTGGGAGTAAGATTGTATTCCTAGTACTGTATGTCGATGACATACTCTTGATTGGGAATGACATACCTCTCTTATCTTCGGTTAAAGCGTGGTTGAAAAACCACTTCCAGATGAAAGATCTGGGAGAGGCACAAAGAATTTTGGGCATCCGTATCTACAGGGATAGATCACGACGGATGTTGTCTCTCAGTCAGGAGTCTTATATAGAGAAGATTCTGGAGAGATTCAGTATGACGAACTCCAAGAAGGGGTTCCTTCCTATGACTCCTGGGCTTCACTTGAGCAAGTCTCAAGAAGCTAAGTCAGTGGAAGAGAAAGAGCGCATGAGTCGGATTCCTTATGCTTCGGCAATAGGATCGATCATGTATGCCATGATATGCACACGTCCAGACGTTGCATATGCATTGAGTATGACAAGTCGATTCCAAGCTCATCCAGGTGAACAACACTGGATGGCCGTGAAAAACATTCTTAAGTACCTACGGAGGACTAAAGATTGGGGATTGACTTTTGGAGGCGACTCGACACTCTGCGCCACGGGTTACGCAGATGCTAGCTTCCAAACAGATCGAGATGACTCGAAATCTCAGTCTGGATTTGTCTTTACTCTTAATGGCGCTGCTGTCAGCTGGAAAAGTTCTAAACAGAGTGTTACAGCAGATTCTACGACTGAGTCCGAGTACTATGCCGCCTCAGAAGCAGCTAAGGAAGCAATATGGATGCGTCAATTCTTACAAGGACTATCAGTAGTGCCTAGTTCGAATGACCCAATCACCGTCTATTGTGACAATAGCGGTGCCATCTTCCAAGCTAAGGAGCATAAGTCTAGCAGCAAGGCTAGGCATGTACAACGGAAAGCTCATCTAATCAGAGATTACGTGGAGCAAAAGGAGATTTTTATTGAAAAGATCGCTACGGATGACAACATAGCCGATCCTCTCACAAAAGCATTACCACGTGATAAGCATGAAGGGCACATTCATTCCATGGGAATTGGATGTGTTCCTAAGTTGTAGTACTCTTTTATGAATTCATGTAATAATTCATTTTCTCGTGTACTCTATTCAACCTTATTGTTATGATATAAAATGTTTTGTTTCTCATGTGGAATTGTACGCCAATTTTGAACACCACAAAGTGAACTGATTAACATTACATCGTTTTGGTCCTTGATTACCCACTTGAGCTGATAACTCAGGTAATCATTTTGTGACGTTGGTTGATGGTGGGTTCAACGAGCCATAAGTCACGTGGATGACTGACCAATCACAAAGGCGAGTTATACGGATATCTCGTAGGACACCCCGTGACAACGTTATGGAGTCCTAAATGTTTTTAACATTGGGTGCCAGGTCGTGGATAGGACCTCCATAGTGTTCCTTAGAGTCGAGTCTTTTGACTTTCAACTGCTTCCTGAGATTAAGACAGATTTTGGGTAACTTTGGTTTCTTTCCCACGGTCACCGTAACAGGGGCCAAGAGGATTTTTTCTGGGTTATTTCATGCTGGGCGATATCGGCAGGATTCGAGTTGAGGGAAATATCCAAACCCTTATCAGGATTTTATCATTTCTCAGGGCCACTCGAGGAGTAGTAACTGAAATGCATGGCCATGCTCGAATACAGATTCGTTTTATCAGTTAAGTTACTCTCTAGTCGGGGAAACCACTCTTGATACAGATCGCTTGTGAGATACGACCTTTGCGAATGCGGATTTGCAAATTGTCTTACATTGAGTGGGAGAAATTTTAAAAGGATATGAGATTCGGTTATCGCACCTACACTTGTACGGACAAGTGGGAGTTTGTTGGAGATTGTGTCCTCCACATGTAGTGTGATAATGTCATTGAACATACCCTTGTACGGACAAGTGGGAGATTGTTGGGGCTGGTGTCCTTGACAATTAAGTACAATGACTTATTAAATCTCTTTAAGGATCACAAGGGCATACTTCTGTATTATTACCAGTTGATCCACGTTTATCAATAACGGTTGGCTTGCTAGATAAGTTTGACGTTATTGTCATACGGATGGCGGTGGTCAACTGGTCCCTATACGTCACACCTATAGGACACGTTTGAGAGATGTGAAGGTATGAAAATACAGTCACATTTTGCCGGATATGACTAAACGGTTAGTCAGAGGTATTGACTATTAAATTAGTCAATAAGATGTTGAGAATTATTATTTAATACGGATTAAATAATTTTAGCTAATACGGATTACAAGATTAATTCGTAAATTAAATATAAACGGTTATATTTAATTAAATATTGTATTCGCGTATTAATATAAACAGTTATATTAATTTGGGTAATTATACAATATCGTATTTTATCAGACCGTTATTAATATATCGACTGTATTAATATCTGATAACATGTTACGATTTATAATTATAAACCCGCGAATTATATTTAAGCTAAATGGGTCGAATCACGAATTAGAATAAGGTAAGAGTGGAAAGCCCACTCCTACTCCATCTCCAATTCGGCCGGCCTCTTGTAGTATATAAGGAGAGTCCTTCTCCTTATATCGACTACTCTTGGCACACTGTTAAATTAATTCTCAAGTAAAATTAGGGTTTTGAGAGCACTTTTCTCCCAAAACCTCAGATCTCACATCTAAAACCTCAAGGGCTCTCCCTATATTGCAAGGCAATTGGAGAGGATTTCTAGCACACGCGGCCACGTCTCAGACAAAGTCTTGGGTGCAAGTTATAGGAGGGAATTTGCATTAATTCCTGTTCTTAGGCCTTTTTGCGCGAGGACTAAAGGTTGTACTTCTTTTCTCATGTTTTTAATCTTATGACGATATTCACAGTTGTATATTTCATTATAATCCTGTAATTTTGGGGTGAATACGCGTTTTATTCCCCACAGTATTCTGTCTTATAAACCTCCATTGAATGTCAAGTTATAAATAACCACAACAAATTTCAAATCATGCCCATAAAATGGTTCGATGAGACTTTATCTCCAAATCGATTAAATTTCTCAACCATTTCAATTCTAATTCGCTAACCAAATAATACTCCATCTATGTTCTAGTCATTTGTTTCCATTTGATTAAAATATTTGTCGGAATATTTAAAAAAACCAAAGTAAGATTGAGACTGAGGGGTAGGTACTATATATGAATTATGAAGTAATAGTTAGACATAATTTTTCATTCAATTATAGCACATTCCTAATCCTTCTTTATTGGTACCTAACACAAATTCCCATTCGTGATGGAGACAAATGGGCAAGTCGAAGGGTAAAGTGGGCTGAGAGAAGGTAGGTTATGCTTGTGATCATCAAAAACAGAGGAAAAGCTACGCTTGAGCCCTCAGGGACATGACCCGTGCCTAAAAAATAAGGTATAATATGTATGAGTAGGAAGACATTTTTAAAGAAGTAGCAGAGTTGGTTATTACAAATTTCATGTAGGCCAGGGTTCAATTTCCTCTACTGACAATTTTTACTTATTTATTGTGTTCATTCGAGCCTCATCTCTGCTATAAGCAAAAAGATAATTAAATAGTAATAAAATATCAGTTGGATAATAATTGTTTTTAGAGTGATTACATTTGCTATTACTTTGGTTATAAATTAAGTATATAAATAAAAGGGGAAATTAATAATTACTCCCTCCTATATACCACTTTTCTAAAAAAACTCCCTTTTAATTTTTTTTATTAAATTACTCCCTTAAAATGTTCTCAGGTTATAAGTTGCACCTAAATTGACTTTCCGGTATTTTTTTGATGAAAATGCTCTTATGTATTATTTTCTTTTTTTTGCTCTTTTCTTCTACTTCCCTGCCATTAGTGGCTTCTAATTTCCTCTTCTTCTTCTAATTTCTTTTCTTATTTTTCTAAATAATCTTATTTTTTCTTTAAATAATTAATTGTTACATCTTCATCAAATTCAAGTGACTCTTATCCGAGTAATACTGATTGTTACATCTTCATCAAATTCCAAATCATAATATGTGCTCACCTATACATCGGGTAGTCTCATTGAAAACGTGCACTATCCGTCATAAGCTGAAAACAAAAAGGGTTTCTCTCACAATATCAAGAGTAGAAAGGCAAGTTGGATGTTCCGTTTAATTCCCACTTGATTTGTGGCTCGCATGGAGTGCTCCATTTAATTCTCACTTGATTTACCAATTACCGCATAATAACTTATGACGAATAGTGTCCGTCTTCAATGAGAATTTTTGCCTACACATATACTAAATAAATAAGACTTGTTAGAAATTCATTAGACAATAATCTAATTCAAAGAAAAACACCGATGAGTAGACTAATGCAATGCTATGCAACAATCTAAACCAAATGTAAACATCAAGACAAAGAAACAACAGAGATGTGGTTATACAATAATTTAAAACAAAAATCAAAACATAAAAATAATTTGACGTGAAGAGATAATTACTAATTTTTAGAATGAAAATATATGGATATATATAATATAAACATAAAAGTATAAGGTATAACTATAACTATAATTATGATAGGACTCTTGTAATTTTACATATACTAGTTGTTTCTCCGCGCGCGATGCGCGCGGAATTCCAAGGGACGTTATCTTTCATAATGTAAATATTCATAATTTCAATAAAGTTTTGATATTTTAGTTCATTTCATAGTATAACTAATGAATGAAGTATTTGAATTTGTGAACCATTCTCATGATTGTATACATATGTATTAAACTTACTATCTTCATAAAATTTATAGTTTACATCAATACTCGAGTTCAGCGAAGTTTGGAGGAAAATATAGTCTTAACCGATATAATGCAATATTTGCGAGGTTATCTGACATTGCATATCTAGCTGGGTCTTTTCGCAAAGACTCTATGAACTCCTTAACTTGTGTCATTTCATCAGGTTTGAGCTCACGAAGGTGTTCTTGTTGGAACGGATTTTGTAGTTGACGGTAATGTACGAGAGTCTCATCTTCATCCTTTGGACGCTCAAAACACGTGCACCTTTTGTATATGATTCTGCAACCCCTACGAATGATACGGACACCGTTGATGTCGTTTTGGCGCAGGAAAAGACTATATGCTGATTTAAGGAGTGGCGCACGTGGATGGAAAAGAAAATACTGACACCATCTTTTGCAAACCATGACCATCTTTGATTTGTCGCGATTACTAAGTAGCTCAAATATCTTAGCAACTAAGTCTTCATCATTGAAAACACAGACTTTCGGTCCTTGGTTACGGTAGCTAGTGAACTCGACGTCTGCTAATGGCTGTAACGGGAAACTGATATTCTTTTTGTTGGAATTAATGAAATCCTCATAATCTGCTGCGACATCATTGAATACCCACCCCTTGCACCAATCGGCGATGATCATTCTGTTTTGTTTTAATATAATGCCTTTACTCACATGTAACGTCTTAACCTGTGTCAATGAAACGCTTATGTAAGTAACTCATTATTTATATAATACAGTATACCTTATCCAGGTCAACATGGAAAACGACACTGAAAACTGACAGGGTCATACAGTTCGACCCTCAACCACCATATAAACATTGTCGATGCAAACCCGGCACAATTCCTTTCCAGAGGGATGCAAGCCCTTAGTCCCAACTGTACCTAACATCCCCCTATATTTCGAAAAGCAGCCGCATCTCCAACATTTTCTGTCAGAAGCTGGAGCCTAACTTTCGCAGTGCTCAAAGGGATGGTGCACACATGTAAATAATCACCATAGGGTTATACCCCAATTAAGAGAAAGCTGAACATAAGGATAATACTCCCCGACTCTTGACTGTATTTAGATATCGGGGACACGATGACAACTATACCAACATTATTATCTTAGGCAGTGTGACTAAATGCTATGACAATTCTGAGAAATTGTAAAGTTAACTAAATGCCCATTGAAAACAGAGGGAAAATGCTGCATATTTCCGAACCTCTACAGTGGTACACGTCATTAAACTCTAGCTTAGTACTTGAAATTGGATTCAGTCACTGCAATTAGATTGATTTTAGTAGTAACCTTTTGTGTCGTTCATAAACTGAAATGGTTAGGTGTTGTTTATGTGCTTAGCTTTTGCATTACAATGTTGTTAACCCTCTACTCTTTCTCTGAAAGAACCTACAATCCTTGATGCTATGCAATAACATGCAAATATCAGGCTATCTTGCTTCGTTCCTCTAACCCTTCTAATCTATCCAGAAACCCTTGTCTACTCACACTCAGAATTACAGATCCAGTCCGAAACCACTGTGAACTTAAGGCCATAGTCATAATTTTATTGTTTCTTACTGTCAATGCTGATTTATTACTTATATCTCAGACATACGTATTAACTATTAAATTCTCTTATTATTTGCAGAATTGTAGGTGTCTAATAACATTAACATCAGTTTATTGCAATAGTTAATCCATGCCACAGCAAGTCACTAAATAATAATTAAAATGAATCAAATTAATCAATCTAATTAATAGTATTTCTTTACATACATTCGTATCAGTATGACATTTGGAATTCAGGGTACAAATTATAAAATTCCCTATTTAGGATTAAGTACATTTAAATTGAAAAAACATACCTTAATTTGTATAGATAATGGTAGGAAGACTGTTACCTTGTTGTGGTGGTGAACGTGGTTTCCTCAGTTGGTGATGAAGGAAGTTGTTGGCGAGGGGGTTTGATTTATTGCGTTAAGAACTGAGGGGAAGGCACATAATGGAAGAGAATGGAGTCAAGGAAGGCATAATAATGAAGACTTGGGTTTTATACAACGTACCTTTTTTATATTTATTAATTAGTTTATTTCACCGGAATCTAGACAATATATGTTACGGATATGTACATTGAATAGTAATTAACTCCGAAGAAAGCCCGTAATCCTATCGACTGGCTCATTAAGTTATATTGAATGGGTACGGATGTTTTGATAGGGTATGTCCGGCCCACGTCTAATCTAATTCTGAGAATGATCATCTCTAGCATAACTACTTTTTTACTTCTAACTATAATGATTGTAGTAGTTGGGATTTAATTTGGTCATTTTGTTTATTAAAAGTAACGAAACTCCGAAATTTTGTTAAAATAAATTTAAAATTAAGAAGCAAGGAAAAGGTAAAGAAAAAAGGAAGAATACGAAGTGCACGCTATTTATCACATGCAAGGCACACAAAACACTGGTTTTCAGTTCATATTTTCCAAAGTATGCACATTTAATGGGCGTAAACCACGCACCATATTAAATAATAAACTCTAACTGTAAACGAATCCATAAAAAAGACGGGGAGTATGACAATGTGAACACGAATTATCATGCACTATGCACGGAAGTATCTGGCATACTGTCCCATTCTGTCAAGTTTGCACGTGTATATTTTAGTGGCTTCAGGTGTCTTGAATAAGTAAGAAGTAATTTTTTAACTCGCTTTTATTTGATTAAAATGAATTTATTTGTAAAAGAGTACAAGAGTGACAATGTTAATAAGGCAAGACTATTTGTCATCTGCTTGCCGGTGATTACGTTACGTCTTGATTTCTCCGGATCTGGACAGGTTGATATTTATAGCTTACTATATATTGAAATTACATTTTACTAAAATATGAATAAAGTACACTAAATATAAAAAATATGCATAAAGGTTGTTGTTTAGTACGTAATACGTTTAGATATGATATTTATGTACGTTTTGTTAATATACACGGTTGTTGATTATCTTAAACCATTTTTAAAGCTTCGTAAACTTTATGAAAGGAATCTTGTCGCCACATGTTATTAGACGACGGTCTAATATTATACTGATATTAGTTAAGTACATTTACGATCGATAAATTAATATACACGTCTTGCTCGTAATTATGCAAAATTAAACAATCTTTTCACAAATGCTAGTTGTACACCATAATGATGACCAAACTTCTCATCTGATATTTAGCTTTTTCATTTACTCTGTAAGTTAATACATCTCCTTAATCTACGAATTAGACAACACTGTATCACCTTCCTAAATCCTTTAAACGACCATCTTCCTACTATCACTTGCTGACATAGAACACCACCTTTACAATCTAAACTGTTTAGATTCTCTACAATGGTGAAGCAATGTAAGAAACTGTTATACTTTGACAAAGATGACAAAGTGGATTTTATAAAAGCATACGTTTGCTGGAAGAAATCACAATTTAAATATAACTCTCTGTTTTGCAAAAAGATTGTGGAGGAAGATTTACTGTGTGGAAGTAGACTCCATCACCCCATTTTTATGATTCCTGAAATTACAGATCAGATTTTCCAGAGGCTTAGAAATGAAGATAAGAGAAGTATGGCAGAGGTGTGCAAGGCTTGGGCGAGTCAATTTCTGCTGGGTACAGAGACATCAAAAGTTAATATTGACTATAATCAGCAGCTGGTCACAGAAAATCGTGGTAGGACTATTTGGGTGTTAAGGGGAGGTCGTCTGATTTCAGTAAGATGTGCATGCACACATTACAGGGTTAAAAGATCAGAAGGTAAAAGATGTGAGAGCAGCATAAGTCGCCGCATTGGGTATGATTGTGTGGATCTTACAAGTAACGATTGGTATTATACTTCTATTAGTGACTGTCATCATTATATTGACTGGTAATGTATATGTTATATGCTAAGCTAATGGTAGTCTAACAGCTCCTGCATCTAAGGGTTTTCATGCTTGCTATGAATCTGCAACATCTAGTAGGATTGTGTACTATTACAGTATGATTTGTTAATTGTACTAAGATATTTCAGGTAGTGATAGTTATTGAACTATCTACTTAAGGTTAAGGTCATATACAACGCATGGTAAGCTACATATAGTTGCCGGATACTGTCACATTTATCCTCTGTTAGTGTCCCAGTGCCATCCGATACATCGCAATTGAACGTGACCTTGCATTTCATTCGAACATTAGTGGTAGAATTTTCATGCTCTATTTTACGCAGGTTAGTATCAGCCTGTACTGATTCCTAGTTAAAATGTGTTGTGAAATTATAAAGTTCAGAATGACTAAGAAATGATCGGGAGACTTACTTTGGTTTTGAGGTGCGGTTCGGTTTAGCGCAGGTGTCACAAGTGTATGTATTTCCTGGTTGTATGCTTGACCGCTTCGAACAATTTGAGCATTCCATGTATGCATTTATCTTATCAAAATCAACATCTGGGATTGTCACTTCTAACCAATGTCGCTCATCTTGCAAAGTTGTGTTGGGCTGATCATGGTATATAAGACACATAAACTTATGAATTAAACAGATGTTAACTTGTCACTCCTTACCCCTCATTATTATCGTTCTTCCTCCCTTTTAACTTTTAATTAATCATTTTTATTACGTCAAAGACTATGGGTCAGAAATTATTCATTTTTTCGTTCATATCTAAAGTGCATATTGGTATATGCTTTTGTTCACAAGTTTTAAAAAGTTATTTTAAAATTTTTTGAAAGTACGATGGAAACTGTGTAAGATGCTTTAACATAAAGGATTATGCTTTCTTGGTACTATTGTGTGATATTTGCAACATTTTGTACTGATATAGGTCTGCTGACATGGTTCAGTTGTGAATATGGTGCACGTAATTATGCAGTATTTTGGATACCTTTTTGGAACGGAGGGTTGAAATGGTCGTTGTAATGTCAGCTAGCACGGGTGCCTTCACACTTAAAACTGTGCTTCGTAATTTTGTCAATGCCATAATATGGCTAGCTATCCTGCACACTCATGTAGATCAATTGCAAGTAACAATACATTTTGTCTAGAAGGTATGTCGCTGCTCGTGTGAAGTCTAGTTTAGTACCATGCTTCGAGAGCATCAGCTTTATCACCATCAGGTGAATGAACAAAGACAGTAGAAGTAGTTGTAGTCATCGAGAAGCCTGTTCCATTTTGAACTGTATTAGAATAGTACCAAATGTCTTACTGATGCAATCCATGTTAGTATTTTGAGAAATTGCAAAACATTAATCTACAGAATGCAGTCAATAAATATTAATCATGACCACCAGAACCTTTGTGCATTGATACTCTAAGGGCAGTTATACAAACTGCCTTGAATGTACCAGGGTGTGGTATTAGTATAGTGCAGACATCCTACACAAGATCGTCCCAAACTGAAATGGACAGAGGTTGTGTATTACTGCAAGAGCGTTAACATTAGTATCAGCAACAATACGATATTATATGTCATCAATATGCCGAAAGATATGGAGTCTATTTTTTCAAAGTATCTGATTACAATCACCTATGGTCGGTTACGACAATTTCACACACTGTTGTTTAACGGGCCTTTGATGTGACAATTCCACGGACCTCTATGTCTGTAGTAATCCCCAGGGTGAATGAAAGGGCACTCAGTCCAGTCATGGGAGTATGCCCCTGAACAAGGCCGGACTTTGAAGGAGTACATTTGGAATTCATCGGTCGAGTACACACTGATCTTTATATCAAGAAGGGATGGATCTAAGGGATATTCCTTCTATTCAGACACAGCAGGTCCACCATTTGTGTTATTGGTGTCATTGGTGCCATTAGTCTCCAAGTCCGAAGGCTTGCCTTCTGAATGATTCGGGATAGTCAATGGAGTAAGCTTCAACCCATTAGCCAACACTCTCAAATCTCTTTGTTCATCCGAATGATCATTATAACAAAGCATATCTTCAAGTTTCACACGTCATTCTTGTTGATTTGGAACAACATTAATGACATCAAAAAGCTGTCTTTGTTGTATGAAAAAATAGGTATCGGATATATCCAATATTTACAAATATTTATTAATAGGTTTCACATTTTGATCAATCTATTGATCGTTGTACCTATTAATTGTTTCTTACTTTATTAGATATTGTTGTTGAACAAGCGTTTAAGTTTTGTAGACGAATTAAATTGTAATAAAATACTACGTATATTTTTCAATTTAAAACGCTTAAATTAAACAGGCTAAATTTAAAAATGAACACATTAACTTAAATTACGTAACTTGATCTAACTCATGAATAAAGTATACAATTCAATATGTTGGTAAATAAGTCCAATAATATTCTAAGTTATAACAACCCAATAATGGATAAGGTTGAATAAATGATATCTCCACTACTTATTATGATTGGTCTGTCTAGATTACTAACAAGTTTAGATAAGTTTATCCTGTCTATATAAATAAATAATATTACCACCATTTTTCAACACACCACCATTTTTCTTTATAATTTCCTTTACCCTCTTTAGCTTACCTCCCACAAAAACACATTAAAAAATGATCTAATTTTTTTTTCAAGTCCTTTTCAGGTATCAATGATAGACCAAATTTGCTTAATGCAATTTTAAAAAGCCTGATCTCAAATATTGATGTACTATTATGTTTCTAAAATGTTTGAAAATTAATTTAAATTTTTCTATTGCTTGGGTAGTATGTAGTTAATTTGATTAATGTTTTTTTTTCAAATGTAAGCTTTTGATTTTGTTGACGTAGTAATTATTTTGTCATGTTATGCATTTAAGTTACCATTAGATAAAATGTCTTTATTACAAACGGCTATATTGTTGTAATCTCTCTAACTAAATTGATATTTATAAGTCACAAATTATTGCACGAACAATTTAATTTGTAATTAGTATTATATTATTTTATGGTGTATCAGATTAAGAGAAATTGAGAATGACGTATTGGGATGATAAAGTTAAGGAATTTCAAAGAGGCATAGACATGATAAGAGATGATGCTTCTAATTTTGTGTCTCGGTTGAATCTAGTTATGCCAGAAACAGTTTACATGAATATGTTACACTGTTCACCGCCATTGTCGATGTTGATCTCAATCATAAATGGAAACGCACGTACTGTGTTGAGTCCATCAGTTTTGAACAATTCAACAATTGGTAATGTTATTACTATGTTATTTAACTTTACATTAAAAAGTGATTCCTTTTGTTGGATTTGTTTAAAAGTCTGTTTTTAATATTTTATTTTTTATTTTGATTTTTTTTAAAGGTAAAGTCATCCAATTTGTCTTTTTTTTTTTTTTATTGCAGCTACTTACAATTCAAAAGGAGAAGAACATCGCAAATTAAGGGAAGAAGTAGTTGAAATTATTCGACGGTTGTTCAACGTCATGAAACCCGACTCTTTATTAGATCTATTATCTGGGTTTGGGAGACTTTATATCCCACGTGAATGCCTCTATTATTATCACGTCTACAACGAGGTCACAATGGAGGATGAGCTTGAATATTTACGTGAGCAACATTTACAAGCAAACAGCCTTAACTATTCCTTTACTGACAACATTTTAACTGACGATGATTCCGATAATGACATCTAGTAATGATGATTTGCAGCGATGACAATATATTTATATATTATGTTGTTGTTGTGTACTAATGTGTAATACGGAGTATTACCCTAATAGTCCTATCTTATGTTGTTTATGACACACCTTAATTATGTATTTATTTAGATTATTATATCAGTTTATTGTTTTTTCGTATAATGAAATGTAGTTATATAGTATGCCTTGTTCTTAGTTGTCGATGTACTTATTTGTTCTCTCAAAATTCAGTACGCGCAAGTTCGACTGTGCTAAATAAAGAGATTGTTTGATGATTAAGACTGAAACAAGGGTAACGTATTACAAATTTGAACCAATAGCATAGTCTATCAAAAAATAACAAACTTAAGTTGATTTGTATATATATCTTTTTTAGGATTTATCTTTAGCTGTTATAGGAAAGGGTTTTTTTTGCATTTTGATTTACTACCAGTAATTGTAATAAAGGAGAAATGGATACCCTATTTTATTTAGTTCGAAATTAAGTTATAAGTCATTTTAATTTTCAACAAACTGTTTTAATTATATAATATACTTTAAATTTCGCTTATGACAGGTGATCATTTGTTTATAATTCTTTGCGATATGTCCGGTACAGTCGTACTTACGTCAAATACGTACTATATATTAGCCCAACTTGCCCATTATTTTAAAAAAATGCACCAACAATCTATCTAAAGACGTATATTGCTTTCTCTAAACCAGACTAATACTGTATTACTAACACATTCTCAAACCGTAATTTATATAAATAGTATACTCGTAATTAGACGCCTACTTTCACAACTACTGAAAAACGACTTACTCTCTTGTAATTAAACCAAATACACACCCCCCTATGATAAGACACAACTGTATACCATAATTACTTCCATCTTCAGTCATCAACGAACGCAACATCTCTAAACTCATCATCATCACTTTTGTAACCTGAAGCTCAATTAATCTACTCAAGTACAATGGAACAATGTCCAGGAATCCTGGTATATTTTAACAAAGATGATAAACCAAACTTCCTGGAAGATTATGTTAATTGGAAAAAGGAACAATTTAAGTCTAAGTCTCTGTTTACTAAAACAACAGTTGAAGAAGAAACAGAAATTGGTAGTAAACCTCATCACCCTTTTTTTGAAATGCCAGACCTTACAGGGAATGTGTTTAGCAGGCTTGATCATGCAAGCAAAAGGAACATGGCGGAGGTTTGTAAAGCATGGGCTAATCAATTCCTTGTTGGTATGGATACCTCTAAGGTTGACTTGGATTACAATAGACAGTTGGTTAGGGAAAATCGTGGTAAAAAATTATGGGTGATGAGAGATGGGAAGGTTGTGTCAATTTTAAAGGTGGTTAAGCAACGTAAGGCTAGAGTGCAGAGGAAGAGGAAACGTAGCATAAGGTGCAGCACCTCATATGAACCCTACATTGAGAAATCAGGAAGCGAAGGATACTATGATTCTGATTGTTAATATTGGAAATTAACTATCCGGTAAGATGACTACACTATAAAAGGTTGCATCTTTATGTTTTGGGGATAGCTAAAGTTATGCATGTTTTCGATGTTAGCCTAAACGCTGTGTCTGCATCATTTTGGTAATGTTATATTGTATAAGAAATTAGGCATCTTAATGTTAGTATCGGTACACTACAGTAATGATTTTTAGTTATTTGTCCTGAAATTGGCAATCACCCACAAGACGTTGTTGTAAATTTGGCTGTAATGTGCTGTTGAAGACATTTTAGGCTACAACAGTGGCTAAAACTTACTCGTCTGTTGTTTAGCGATATTTTAGGCTACTGTAATGGTGTCTACTTATGTGTTCTGTAGAGGGTTGTTTGTTGTTCTGCTATGCTGATTGTCACTGCCGATGATGTCTGTATTCTTAATAGCTATCCAACAATTGAATTTGATATTTTGTGTCTGGAAAGCAGAGACAATATTATGTATTTGTGTGTCGTTCTTGTATGATCTCCAAATTGATATAGTACACAATCATTCTTTGTTATTAGATACATGGAAAGTAAGCATTCATATATATATATATTATATATATATATATATATATATATATATATATATATATATATATATATATATATATATATATATATATATATATATATTCATCGTAAGTCTCAAATAATGATGATTAGTACGCGATGATACGTGAAGTAGCGTAGAACCATTTTTGCACTCCATATCATTCTCCTATCCAAACAGTCGTAGCGTCTAAGTTAGACTGGTAAGGCTACCTCATGGATGAGTTTGTAATTCCAATTTTGCTACAGGTAAGGCACTTAATAATAAGCAACAGACGCTTTACAAATTGCTTTTAAATTACTGGTCAGGGTGTGTCAGGAAACTGAATTAGATTAGCATTATTGGCCACCCATGTCATTGCTTTAAAATAGTAGCTAGAAGCGTAAGTTAGAAAGAGATTGCAATTTATTAAAACCTGTGTAAAGGGTTTATAGGGTGTTTATAATTAAATAATATGTTTAGGGTTTCAGAATTTACCGGAAACCTGTGAAAAAAGGCCGTACATGTAATATACATACAAGTGCAAGTTTTTCTCAGTCCCTGATGTTATCCCCACTCACCCTATACGATATTTCAATAACAATCAGTTAAACAATAACAATCATACACATAAATAGAATTGTTGAGGCGAGCTTTAAAATGTTCAGAATATGACATAACACTTAGGAAGCGTAGTCAGATTAGTAACATCCGTTTAACAATACTATCAAGCATACTACAAATAACTACACAACAAACAATGGCATATGATCCATCTACGATACGACGGTATTGCATCATTAGTGCCCCATACAGTTACCTGATTCCTGTTATTAGCTGCACTTAAACAGCTTAACAAAAGCTACTTACTATAGGATACAATGATCCCAATTGTTTTTGTGTAGAAGAGTGATAGGTGCACTGTAAATGCACTAAAATAGCATACAATAAAACATTATCATAAAGTCTTAACAATCTTTAGCCTGGGGGGTGTAATTTCACGGTGCGTGAACCGTAGAAGGTGATCCTGATTTGTCCTTCCTACATTTCCTCTTCGGTATGCTTGAGTGCGATGAACTTAAAGGCACATCTTTTACTTTGTTAGTTCCTATTGGAGCAGTAGAACTGTCAACCCTGTTTACACTGTCAACATCATTAATACCTGGCATGGATGTCTCATCTGAATGCTCGATGGTATTAGGAAAAGTGATATGCTTTCCATTGATGTCTTCCAAAACATTGCTTCCTTCAGGGTTAATTGATTCTGGGTTTAAACCAGCCTTGGGACGGCTAAGGTCAGTTTTGGCCAACACATCCTCGTCACCATTAACGACCACACGTCTCACGACCCACTGTAATATATTGTTTACTGAAAGTGTTCTAGCTGGAACAACTTGTGCTTTGAAAGGAGTCTGGGAGAGCAATTCTTTTATCGCCGTAAAAGTGTGAGCATCAGACTGCAAAGAATTTGCAGGATTATTAAGCAGTAGTTGTAAAATATGAAAACCAATTTTCAAATATGTACACTTACAGCATGTTTCATGTGGAATATCTGAGGGGCAGTCATCCTAAACAGTTGTTCTGCAATTTCCGTGAACATAGTGAGAGGCAAGGTTCCTGTACCGTCGGATATATCGCAGTTAAATGTGACCCTGCAGTTAGTGTAAATCTGTTGGTTAGGATGTATGCCATCTAAATCTCCGTTTCTAATAATAGTTGTTTTGTAGCAGGAAATGCAGGAATCCAATTGAAAGAAGATCAGCGTAAACTTACTTAGGGACTGAAGTGCAGTCAGGTTTTGAACAGTTATTACATGTATATGTAGCACCCGGAGGTATGGTGGAGCGCTTCCAGCATTTTGAGCATCCCATGTAAGCATTAATTTTCTCAAAGTCAATTTCAGGAATGGTAACTTCCAGCCAATGTTTTTCATCCTGCAATGTTGTTTTTGCCTGCAAACAGTTGTTTATATATGTGTAATTACTCACTAACTATTTCATTAACTTATGTGTCTGATGGAGCATCAAATACTTTACTATAATAGCAGCTGTGTTATTATTAGCAACATTTTGGTTGTTTATCAATTCACATGTTGAATTTCAATGCAATTGTTTTGTGTATTTGCAGCCAAAATAAACACTAATGAAGTCCGCAAAGACAACTCCTACTAAATAATTGATACCTTCTTAGACCGTAGGGTTGAAATTTTGATTGGGTTGTCATTCAGTACATGCATCTTTACATTGAACAGTTTTGTCTGCAAATGCGACAGCGCTGTAACATGACTATTCATCCTGCATAAACATTTAGTTCTGGCATTATCAAAATTTTGATATATTAGATACCTTATGATTTAGCGATAATTAAAAGTTTGGACAGTACTAGGACGTAATAGCATCCGCCTTTTCACCAACAGGCTTATGTATAAAGACAGTTGAAGCACTTGTAGTCATTGAGAAACCTGTATCATTGCACAGTATGCGAAGATTACTGTTACATATAAATTCTATTAGGATATCACAATAGCACAATGACTTGTAATTTCTAAAGGTTAAAGTGTGGAAGCCCATGGTAGTAGAATTTAGGACAACCTCTGTGCATAGATACTCGGAGTGCAGTTAAACCAACTGTTCTGAATTTACCACGAACGGGCATCAATAGAGTACAATCATCATGAGCAAGATCATCCCAAACTGAAACTGACAGTGGCTGCACAGTGCTGCAAAAGGTTTTGTGTTAATACTATGAGGAATAGCGTAAATGTTATTACTGTTAGTCCTATAAATGGATGTAATGGCATCTTAGTAGCCATGTTTTCGCACCTGTGGTCAACCAATACAATTTCACGCACACTGGTTTCTCGTGTCTTAGATGTGAGCACCTTACGTGGCTGGTCTTCGACAAAGAGTACAACGCCCACTATGTCTACAAAGTATGCGAAGAATGTTAGCTGCATATTAAATATAATAAGGATGATGTGGGCTTCACCCAGTGTACTCATTAGGAGTGTACTTAGAAGATATACCAAACATCTCACTATAATCAGGCGACCTGGGTAGTTGGTTAATGGGACAATAATTGACATCTGTGCAGGCACCATCATCAGCAGGCACGATAATTGTACGGTTGTTAAAGGTCATTTGGTATCCAAGACCTGCACCATGGGTTTGGTACTCAGGTTTTACTGGACTGATATTTGCATCTGATATTTCATATCTACCATTGTGCTTGATAGCATCCTCATATATCTCTACTTGATCATCAAATAAAGCACCGCGCATCTTATTACCCTTGTAAAACCAAAAAATAAACCCCCTTAAGTTACATTAGGATAACAAATGTATTTTGCTCTGTATTATTTTGTTCACTCCTAAAGCCAAACCTTCACTAAGACATCATGTATAAACACTGATGCAAAAGCATTTCTTAATGTAATCCAAGCTAGTAAAAGTATCCATGATCACCATTATTTTACCAATGGTTACATATAGATGGAAGCTAATGAAGATGCAAACAGCATAGGTCTGTATTACAACGTCCACAGCTTCAATATTTTCAAATGTGAGTATATGTATTTTTACTAAATTTTCATGATGTAATGGTATTTGTTCAGAAACTAATTTTATAGACCAAGTTTAATTTTAGATCAGCTATATAAAAGTATATATCTAAATGCATTAGGCATATATACTCATTAACATCTATTCACAATATCTGCTTTAATTGGTTTACCATAAACGAGCAGATAGTGTTATAATGGATTCGTAATCCATCATAAATTTAGACGATATTTGAAGCAGTTAAAATAATTCGAAATACCTTATCATCTTCAAATAACAAACTCTGGTACCGAACTTTAACAGGAGACTCTTTTGGACGACGCTTTTCTACCACTTTTACGCTAACCTTGAATTTTTTGCTTTCGTTGGTTAGCTCATCAAGGAAGACCTTTTTAGATTTCATTGCACTGCAAAACGTTTAAGTCAAAAATGAACAAAAGGAAATTAAATTCGTCAGAATTCCGAATTAAATTTGCAGTATTAATGAGTTGCTTGTAAGTGGCCTGTAGATTATGGAACACCATAATCGTTTGTATAATACCGTTAGAGTATTAATATTTTTAGCAGTTTGTTAAATTCATACAACTATGTCTTCAACTAACTACTGTTAATGGAATCACATGAAATTAATGTAATAGAAATTCATACCTTTTAAGTCAGTTTGTTGATACTGCAAATGTGTGAAGGGATAAAGTGAAAGACTATGAGAGGGTAGTAGTTATATATCTATGTATATAATTGCAGTAGAGTGCATTGTTAGTGAAAACCCATACCTTATCATGTAGATTATATTAAGATTTATAGGGTAACTGTTCATGTCAAACTATGTGTACTTGTCTATGAAACAGTACACAGTAGGAGTATGGTGTAAAGATTTGATATAAGGATTATGGTATGTCTGCGTGTTGTCAATCTGAAATTCGGAAAGTTAACATTACGATAAATACAGTGTTTGACATTGGAATACTACTTGATACTTTGAAGTGGATGGAAATAGAAAGAACATGGAATACCTAATTCTGTAAATCGGAAGCCATTTCAAGCTTCGTAAATATCAATCTATGTGTTATGCCTGAACTCATATGCTTACACAGTTGTATTAATCTATAACGTTAAAGATTATATCATCTTCGAGTATCTTTGATTTGGCTTTATACTGTTTTGCCAGATTTTTAGGAGTAACTAATTAAATTATGACATGGATAGACCCCCCAGTATCTGGACTCATCGTTAATGCACAATACGCGATAGTATGCAAATGACACCTACAATCGAAATTATGCTTTGTCTTGCAAACTCGTCATATAATATGCATACCATCGTTGATCTTTAATAGGCCATCTCTGACAATCAGATATTATACGCATACCAGAATAAACGATTTATATAACTAATCTGTCAATAATGTAAGCAGCATTACCTTTGTCATCTGTAGTGTCATTCACCTGAATTAACAAACTATGTATTTCATAATTAGGGTTGGTACACAACTTAATTACAGACGACAAGTAAATACATAAATACTACAGAAACCATTTTTAGAATCTATATAATACCTGCTAGCCTTAGGACTTCAAACGACACAAGGTTTCTGATAGAATTTATAGTCGTCCCTGAGTTGCTATTCGCTGCTACAACAGTCACTTTCTTCGATTCCCTCACCCGCGACAATGCAACATACAGTTGTCCTGGCGAGAAACAGGGTTGGGGAAGGTATACAACAACCCTGTCTAAGGTCTGACCTTGTGACTTATTTATGGTCATTGCAAAACTAAGCTTTATTTGAAACTGATTCCGCTGGAACTGAAATGGATAATTTGAAGTGCTAGATGGACGCATCTTTATCCGGGGTATAAACACATGTTGGCCATTGTAATGACCATTGGTTATGATGCATTCGATCATATTTGGGGTGAAATCTGCACAAATTAGTCTTGTACCATTACAGAGCCCGGCAGATGGGAGAAGATTTCTCAACAGAATCACGGGAGCATTCCGTTTCAATACTAACTCATACGGGCTCATGCCACCGGGACAAAGTGTGTTTATGAATTCTGAAGGGTATATATTGCAGTTTTCTGTTAACATTGAGTCGAACCCCTTATACACGACTGCTTCACCTGGGAACTTGTTGATCATGTACGTGTTTATATCATCAACATCGTCATTTATAGGCGTAAGTATAGACCTGTGGTTAAATATATTTACGCCTATATTATTGACGTCAGCATCTGGATACACAAAATCAGCAACTGTGCTGATAAGATCTGTACCCATCCCAGATGTATCTAAAACTATCCCATCTGGTAATTCGACCATCTCAGAATCAGATGTCTGTAACTCGCCATTGCCAAGAGACAGTAAGAATGCTGAGAAATCTGGATCAGTCTTAGCTCTTACATTGACAGTTAAGCTAAATTTTATAAGTTGTGGCCAAATTTCAGAAGAGACCATTGTAGAGTGAACAATGTCACTATTTGATTTATTCGGAACGACTGGAAGAACCTGCCTAAAATCCCCGCCAAATACAATAAGTTTGCCACAGAACAGGATATTAGGATTGCATAGGTCTCGTAACAGCTTATCTAAGGCCTCAACGCTCTCCCTTCGTGCCATAGAAGCTTCATCCCATATTATCAATGTAGATACTTTAATTAACGCAGCAAGACTGCTCTGCTTTGGCACAGAACAAGATAAAGAAGCTTCAAAATCCAGAGGAAGTTTAAACCTTGAGTGAGCAGTTCTACCAGATGGGATATTTGCTGCGGCTATTCCCGAAGTAGCTGTTGCTAGAACAATTTTGCCCATCAGTCGTATTTCTGCATACAGAGCATTGTACAGGTATGTTTTGCCTGTTCCTCCAGGACCGTCCACAAAAAAAGCCCCTGGCTTATTACAGGTAGCATGATTGATGATCGTATCAAAAGCTTTCTGTTGCTCTGGGTTCAAGGTTTTGCGGCAAACCACACATTCGTCCGGAATTGGAGCTTTGAGTGCATCGATCGTATCTTGGGATGTACGCATTTCTGCATCTTGTGGATTTATTAAACCTGACAAACCAAAACTCTTTAGAGACCTGCCCATCGCCTCTAATTGTTGTTCCAACCTTTTTACAGTGAGGACCTGCGCAGTGTATGCATCGTTTGGGTGTTCTCTTCTGAAGTCTTCTGATAACGAATTGTAATACCGTTCCCATAATGCTCCTGGATCTTTAGGTTGGCAAAATATCAGCAAAGTTGCGAATAGACGTCGCAACGCGACTGGCATTTGTACCATCGCAGCCTCATCTAAGCACAACTCTACCATGTTATCATCTTCAATGAGTTTCCTTTTTAGTGCCGCTTCTTGGAAGGTTGCACATTCATACCCGTCCACTACCTTCAAATCTGCAAACGACTTAGGTGCAGGCACGTGCGTTAACAACAACCGCAGAAAATACCGCTCCCCTTCCGAAGGAGCCACAAAAACGAGCCTAGATACGACACATGTCTTGTTCTTACGCTTTACCCAAGACCGCTCAGCCTGGACCCAACGGTAATGCTCAGTAAACGATCCGTAAAGGTATTTCCACTCAGGTTTTGCAGCGTTTTCAGTATTCAACCTGAAGAATTCAGTCAGAGGAGTACTAACGCGTCTTCTGTTGGACACTACATTAACCAAATTTTCGTGGGGTTTCATCTGTATAGGCTGCATACCATCTAAATGTACAGGAAGTGCCATCACTGCTGGATGAATTTCAAAGAGTTCGAAGCCATAAATACGCCACATTGCTTCTATAGGAGATACCCATCTACCTGACTGGTATTGCTGTATTTCGTCGACTACCTTAATTTCGCCTTCAGACTCAACATTGAATGATATTCTGTCGTGGCCCTTGTAAACATACTTGTATAGATATTTCACCGCTTGGATAGTTGAGCAGACCTCCACATTGATGTGACAATCAAAGAAGGCTATCAGGTATGGATTGTACGGGATTACCCAACGATTGTTAAGGTTTTGACCTCGTACCCGCACAATATCATTGGTTGGTCGCCGCTTGTATACTGGGTAGCCATCTTCACTGTTAGTTGTCACAGCTGTGTATGGCTTAGGATACATAAACTTACACTGACCTAGACTATCATCATGTTTCATACACGAACAGTCAGGATCCATCTTCCCACATGGTCCATGCATCATATGTTTTAACACTGATGCACGGAGGTTCCCATTAGCCTCAGAAGGTATTTCAGCTGATACGAACTTGTCAAAGTCGGCTGGGCAATTCATTCTACTCCCAGGCTTCACTATCAACAACAGATGCGCATGAGGTAGTCCTCTCTTTTGGAATTCAACCACATACACAAACGCAGCAACTTCCCCAAATATCTTTTCCTCAACCAATTTTTTTTTCAGTAAAAGCAATTTAGCTCGAAATACTCTAGCTACCAAATCGGGCCGGTTCTGAGCTTCTTCCCCAGCCGCCAATTCATTTTTTATCTCAGGCCAATTTGCATTACAAGTTATTGTAACAAAAAAATCTGGCTTTCCGTAACGCTGTACAAGTGCCATTGCATTTAAGTATCTCCTTTTCATATCCCGAGGTCCTCCAATATAAGTTGCTGGTAAAATGACCCGTCTGCCAACATTTGCAGCGCACTGCTCCCCAGCATCAATTGTGTCAATCAAACCTTGGTATAACTCAGATCTTATTGTATCCTGATTATGCCTCAAATAATCTAACCTTGTGTTTTCCAATTTGACGTACATGTCCACAACATATTGCTGAAGACATCGCCCAGCTCTCAGCATCATATTACCTGGCCTATTCTGTAGTTTGTAACAATAGTACTCTCGGCAAGACACATTTTTTTCACTTGTATTAGTTTGAAAGGAGTTATCTGCCACGAGGTTAAAACACTATTAAATATCGTTATACAGATTAAATAGTTCATACTGTTGTTTGGGGTTTTGTAAAAATGCGAATTTATATTTTACAGTGATAACTTACGGTTTTCCTCAGACTGTAATAGAGATTCAGCATCTGGAAAACTGGATGGAAGTGGTGCTAAAGTCTGTGCAGGTGATGTTGTCTGACGTAGACCAACTTGCTTCTTCAGTCCCTGATGCCATCCACATTCACCGTTTGGGAATAATAAGGGATATTGCAGTGGGTCATAACATCCATAGTAATGCATAACTCGGTGAGATGTTTGAGAATGGCTGGTTACTAATATGTGTGGTCCATCAGTCTCACCAGATGTAGAGTTTTCGGGCCATATAGCAGCTACCTCGTTTGATGCAGGAGCATTGCTCACACGCTGATCCTGTCTAGGATTTTTTGTTATAACTATTTGACTATTGACGGTAATGGGAACATCTTTTAGCGAACGGAAGAAACGCGCATATGGGTTAGTTTGGCTGACTTTCATTAGGATTTCTATAACAGCCATATTCAGCTCGTTGAAACACGCCGCACGATTTGCAGCTTCATGTTGGCCATCGTAGAAGTACAACTGAAGATACTTTGGGTGAGTACCACATGGCAATAGATCTGGGACATTGTGATACATTTGACCATGTAGTTTGAACACATAGATACCCTTGATAGTTTTCGAGTCAAATTTACCTCCAATAGATGTAAAAGCGAACAAGTTATTGTACAAGCGAGCGTACACCCGGAAGTGGACCGAAATATCGTCTAATGAAGTGTATAACCTTGAAAGCAGCAATGGGTACGTGTTGAACGGCAGGACAATTGATCCATTGCCACAACATAAATTCTTAGTTTCATACACAAATTTCTTTGCAAAGCAATGTACACATGACTGCGCGTCTGGCAACTTGTAAGGAGTACCAACTAATGGCTGACCAATCATAGCAGCAGGTAACCCTGCAATTCCGAACAACAATACTAAACTATACCATACATAAGAAAATAATATACATTTCAGTTACAGAGGGACTCACCAATTTGTAATTGTAAACGGGGTCTTCCGGGACGCTTTGCGGCGACATCAACATCAGCATTTTTTAAGGTATGACTAAGTGCAAACAAGCAACTGTTAATAGTTCCCGACTGATAATATAGAAGGAACTAATTAAGGGCAAAGACGTTGTTCTACACTACCTCGTCACGATAGGATCAATCTGTTTTTGAGTCCTACATTTGCGTTTTTTTCGCCCACTTCCGTCCTTTTCCACATAATATGGGAAGCTGTCATCTGAATTCCAGAATGTCAGCACTTACAATAAGTCTATGTTACATATATAAATCTGGTTAAACACTATCGTAACGCACAACATACCCATTGCACAAGGACTACTGTAGATCACGTATACAATGAGGTCTAATCTTTGCGCTCTGCAGCATTGGAAACAGTAAAACATTGAGGTTTTAACGTATATGGACGTATCGCCAGCAGAATAAAACCTCAAGGACAAAATGTATACGCTCGTAAGCATAATAGTTAACAATCGTCAAATCTGAAGAGGTGCTATTGTATTACCAAAACAAAGCACTGAAAATGCAACTACGTGTTGACAATAACAAGTGGACAACGGAACGTTGTCAATACTAAGAAGTAGTTGCGCAGCCTAACCATCACTTGTTGTATAGATTTTATAAAAAGCATAAACTTGATCATTAACAAAGCAAAAGATAGTGATAAAACAGAATACAATAACGGATCACATAATCCACAAAACTAATATTCTACGAATAATAAGATCCCTCTTAACATAACACTGCTAAACACCAGCTCTCATCTATGAGCAAATTTCCAAAAAAGGCAGCAATTACTATTAAAGCTTCAAAGTAACTTGGAAAGTTTGTAGAACACGCTCCTTTTAGAGACAGGTTTGGGATATGGAACAATCTTGGTAGTTCGAGACGTACAGCCACGTATATCGACTAACTGTGGGGGTGTTTTCTGCTTTTTGGGTGGCGGTGGTGGGTATAATTGACCAGGAATCGTGTGTGGAGAACTCTTAGGGGTAATACATTCGTCTTCATCTAAGACTACAGCTCCCGGAAACTCTGTTTGAATACTGGGAGGTGTTTCCTGAGATGCTGACAAGCGCTTCTGAAGTTTTTCGAAATAGTTCCTAGCACATTCGCATGTCAACGCAGCTAGCTTAACTTCTTCAGGTGCATAATTAGCATCGATCAGATCAATATTATATATAGGAATCAGATATTCGATAGTTTTATAAGCAAGGTTCCGCTCTGATGCAGTCTCAGATGAAGCTATTTCACCTACAATATGCGTAGGACCACACTCTACCCTATCATGGTTTATAGTCAACCATGATGTGAAACAGTGAGGTGTTTGCTCTAATGTGGTGATAGAGCTGCACTTGATAGGGATCTTATTAACAACCACACGCAAGATAGACACCATGTCTAACGCAAGTGATTGGTAATGACACATCTCATGGCACACGAATTCTTCTACTAATGGAACTTTAGGAAATCCCATAGATTTTCGTTTCAGTTCCTCATGTTTCAATCTCCATAGATTTGCACACCTCTCATGCGCCTGTTTGGTGGCAGCTGTGAAATCACCAATATAAATGTCGAATTTCTCTATTAAATCAGTTACAGCTAGTCTGGCTGCTTGCTCACAGGACTCTTCGAAGTTAGATGACGAACCACCTATGAAGACATAGTCCTCATGTTCTAAATTGTTTCTCACGGTGACAGACCCAACGTGATGTACTTTATCGTACAGGGCATAGTGGGGCTCCTCAAATTCCAGAAATTCAGTAATTCTACCCAGTAAAGGTCGGAAAGGAATTGAGATTGTTAACACTGGAGACGTCATTTCCTGTCAATAAGATATCTCAAACAAAATAATAATTCTGAGTTGAATGCATACAAAAAACAACAGTTTGAGGTGTATAAAACGACCAATGCAATAGTGCTTACCAATGTACTCAACAAAAGATATATTATATATCAAGAACTCTGTATGTTGCAAACTTATGTTATACAATTGCATATAAGCTACCAGATACTAACAAAAAAAATAATTAACAGACTGCACAGAATGTATATTGATCAATATATGAGCATGTTTGTGGGAAATCCGTAAAAGAGTACTTGCATTAGTTTGCGTCATTTCTGTATTGTTTGACGACGATATTTCATGTAAATACCATATTTTAGTGAATGATACCCTATTTAAAATGTTAATGCTTTTTGTTATTTTTAAAAAACGGAATTGTGCTAACACCTCACAATTAATGAAGCAAAAAAAAGGAAAAAAATTAACTACCTGCAAGATAAACTTCAAATTCCTTTTACACAATAAAGGGTTGAGCTTATTAGTAGAAGTAGTTAATATGGTAATGATATGTTGATGTTATTTCTTTATACCACCACATATATATATATATATATATATATACATACATATATATATATATATATACATATATATATATATATATGCATATATATATATATATATGTATATATATATATATATATGTATGTATATATATATATATATATATATATGTATATATATATATATATATGTATATATATATATATATATGTATATATATATATATACATACATATATATATATATATATATACATATATATATATATATACAGATTTAATAATGCCGACGTTAATTTACAGGATCCCGAAGATTGACGTAAGTTAAATCAAATCCTTATAAGATAAGTTTATTGTAAAATGATAAATCGACCATTTCCAAGCAACAACTCAATTTAATCGAGATAATTGTACATTAGGCCTTAATCTCTCCTTATTGACCTTGCCTACTTACACGCTCCCAAGCAGAAAGTCACGGCCTAGGCCAATAATCTCTCCGTAACCACCACTTTTTATTATATTTTTTTTGGTTTTGTTTTTCTTTTTTTTAAAATGGTTAGAACTAATTAAAATGTGCCACGAATGAGGTCGATTGGCAAGTCAATTTGCCTCAAATAATGTCAATTTCTGTCTTAAATTGACTTGAGTCAATTATAAAAAAATCCTTAATTATAATTAACTTGACTCGACCTCATATTGACCTCCCAATCGCCCTTGGTTGGGTGTGTTTAAAAAACAGTTGGAAGTATGGTTAGCAAAGCATGTAAGTCAGCAACAGACAGGTACGTTTGGCGCCATTCTGCATATCTTCCAGCAGTAGTATATAATTGATTGCCTGTACTTATAAACACTGTTTAGTAGTTTTAAAATGTATAGATGTATGGCCGGTAAGTATTACCAATGACCTAATAAACGTATTGAGTGGACTAAGACGAAGCTTCAAAAACCACTGTAATTCAGACAGCAATGCTGCCTAACCATACCATAGTACAGTTCCCTTGGGAATGTTTATTTTTAGGAAGTTTGAGAACAGTTGATAAGCAAGTTGAATTTGCAAACATATATCCAAGTTAGTAAACTAAAGAACTACGCAGACCAGTATATTTATCTTAGAAGTATAAGTTAATATTTAAGCACTAATTTCGATAACACCGAGTGTACAATGCTACGCGTTTCCAGCAAAAACTGTTAAATATAACATCAAGGTCTGTTTCCATTATAGTTTTAATATGATCAGTTCTTCTGTTAATGAAGTGTTTAGCTAATAGTCTATCTTCTAATATATATTATAAAATAACCAGAATCGTAAAAGCACTGTGTTATAGAATGGTAAGTATATCAAAACGAGGTATGTCAGTTAAGGTGTCTGACCGTTAACCAACGTATTCGTCATATAGCAGGGGTATTCACAACGCTCTTACGCAATAGCATATATTCGAGTTAGCTTCGTACGATACTCTATGTTTTAATAATCGATCTAATATTTTCACCATAGTATGTTATTATTGTTTAGTATACAACCAATTTTCATGCTCTGAATCAATATATATTTGAAACCGTAGTTCATATGAACAAATAATTTATACTACGACTGTATGTGTATTCAAAGATAGTATCAATGTATAACTAAACACACGGAACATATGGTATGAGTGCACATGTTAGATACACATATTCTATAACATGTTTAGCTTCTATTTAACCGTTTATTGCATGTTTATCAATCTTGTTGATAAACGATAAACAGACCTAGTATAAGTTTGTTTTTCAAAACCACAAAAACATGCATTGGAGTAGTACATTGCTAGGTGCAATAATTATGGTTACAACCTCTCTTTAGTCTAAAACATGACATTGAGTATGAATATAGTTAATAGAGGTAATGTATAAAGTTAGTTTGATTATTACACTTGTACTCTCATGTTATTGCAACAAGTTAATGATGACTATTATGCAAATGTGTTAAAGTTGTAAGATAGGTTTTAAAGACAATGTCACATTTCTACCATATACTGAGCTTTAAGCACTACATTTGAAGAATATTTTAAAAGAAACAAGTATTTATAGATTGTTCTAAGTACACGATGTTCCCCATTTTTTCTCCTAGAAAACCATGTACGAGCAAAATTATATTATTTTTCCCGTAGGCTTATGTATGTATTGTGAAATTACGAATTTGTTGGATATGTCAACGAAGTAATTCGTATTAATTAACAATTTTGCATTTGACGATTCCTATATTTTTTCCAAGAATAAACAGATACGTGTTAGAATGTCATATAGTTGTTTTATCTTTTATGATGAGTGGACTAATAAATTGCGGGGCGTATATTATAAGAAGAACGCTAACCTATCTCGATAAACGACTATTGTCAGGATACATTAGAGGGTGATTATATCCAATCACGTAAGACATATATCCATAACTAAAAGACTAATCAGTAGTTTTGTCAGTACGGGTATCTAACACGTCCCACCTGCTAGAACAGTAGTTTATCAGGCCTACACAAACACGCCTCGTCCTCCAAATATAACGATTTGTCACTGATAAATCAAACAATGAATGTTTTAAATGCACATAATATATAGTAATCAGCACAATTTGCAAACTATGAGTAATATGAACAAGAATTCGAAACAACACACTGATTCACAGTATACAGTACAATTCACATAACTCAACATGAATCTGGACCAACCCAAACAACACGCAATACTCATCCCCTTTTATTAACAGCGAGTATAAAAAGTAATCAAACATTGTACAACATAATGATATTTCTTTCAAAATCTGACAAATTGTACCATAACCAACATTGCAATGCCTAAGTACTGCAAAAAAGCTTTCTTCGTGAGGGAAAATGACAAGCAAGAATTTGTCGAAGGATACGTAAATTGGAAAAAGGAACAATTTAAGTCGACAACGCTCTTTTCGACAACGACCGTTGAAGAGAAAACAGAGAATGGCTACAGACCCCATCACCTATTATTAAATCTTCCGGACCTGACAACTAATGTATTTAACAGACTTGGAAATTCAGACAAAAGAAATATGACAGAAGTCTGTAAAGCCTGGGCTGCGTTGTTTTTAGTTGGCACAGAAACTTCCAAGGTCAATTTAGATTATGAGAAGCAGTTATTGAAGGAGAACTACAATGGAACTATAAGGGTTGAAAGGAATCGACGGACGGTTGCGATATATTGTTCCTGCATGTACGGCAAAACGAAGAAGCAGAAGAGAAAACTACATGCAAGGAACGAGAACAGATATAAGTTAGCAAGGTTGGAGGAACAGAGACAAGAACAATGGGATGACCAGTCCGGGAGTGAAGGATATTACGACTCCGATTGTTAATTCATAACAAGAGTTGTTTATCAAGCCGCTACACCAACTGAAGAGATACTTCCATTTGTGGGATATTCAGATTGTTTGTTATGTATTAAATTGTTTGTAGTTTAATATTATGCATTCGTTAAATTGGCGCATACATATGATTAAAGGCAGAGTAGTTATATCATACGTATTGAACGTAGTACATGTAAGTGTTTGTTCCATACTTGCGTCTCTGTATTCCTTTTATTTCTTATCTGCTTAAGTTTAATTAAGATGTTATCAGTACCACTATTAACGTAGAGTACTGTAAACTGACCACTTTCTAAACGACCCCTGTTTTCCCAGATTTAGGTAGCTGGATTGATTCTTGTGTTAAACTATGCATCCTTCTTATAGTGTTCACTACCCATAAATCATAAGATTAACCTGAAGCGAGGTAAATTAGGAGGTCGATATGTGGTCGAGCAAAATTAATTTCAGGTACGAGAATAAATGAAATGGACTTACGTCGATCTGAGACACGTAGCAACCAAATTTGAGGTAAATAGACTCAACAATCGTCCTCATTTATGGCATATTTTATTTTGTTTAAACTTTTAAAGTTAAAACGCATAAAAAGGAACAAGTGATTATATTTTATTTATCAAAATAAATTGTTTGGGTTACTGACATAAGTTGTGATCTATTGCTTAATCGACTTTAAGTGAGTTAAGTCAATAAGGGAAAATTAAATCGATTATGGGCTCGTAAATGGTCTAATACATAACATTGTAAAACCACAAGATTTACACTATCAAAAAAAAAATCCCTTAGATTAAGGAAGAGTACAATTTTTACATTACCTAAGATATGACATTGAGTATGAGTATGGTTAATAGATATATCCACTATTCTAATTATATACATACCAAACATGCAATTTGTAAGGTGAGTCACATAATCAGTTAGTATTAAAAAATCAATCGAAATCGCAATTCTAATTCTAACAGACGTTAAACGAACTACCCAAATTTAAAAACAGTCTCATGTTTGACATTACATTTGAGTAGGTTCGATGCGTATTAATTTGAACTTATATCTTAACTATGAGCATAACAGACACATTTTAATTTTATTAGTCGCGATAACGTATATATGTGTAGTGTTGCATTTGGGGTGGGAAAGTTCATAATATCAGCACGAATGAACAACCAGATATATATTTAATTCTTACTCTAATAGAACGTGTTTTAGATTTAAATCGTTTTATATCGAAGACGTAGTTGTATGTATATATATATGCATTAGCAGAACAATTTGACATTATGTATATAAGAATTATTAGACAAGACGCTAATTATATGGCCGTAACGTTATTATTACACATAATAAGTTTTTTTCCCGAACCAAAAGTTAAGAAAACATTTAACTTCCTTTTTCATAATGTTTGGTTATGTATCGTAAACAACGCAAGTATGCCTATCGTTTGATGTGTAAGAAATAGTTTCTAATCGGTTGAGTTATGTTCGATCGATCATATATAAGTCACAAATAAGTTATTTACATAACCAAAGATTAAAAGACTATGTTAATTAACAAGACTATTAAGACCATTCTCAAGCTACGAGTCAAATTAATTGAGTCAATTGTATATTAAGCCTTAATATCTCATTATTGACCATGACCACTTTAACTCTCACAAGTAGAAAGTCAGAACGTAAGTCAATAAACCTTTCTAAACAACCATCTTAATTTATTTTATTTTTTTTTTTTCTCGTTTGTTTTTACCTTAAATGGCTGGAACCAAGAAAAATGTGAGGCGTATGAGGTCGGTTGGTGAGACAATTTACCTCTAAGTGGGTCGATTTGTGACGCAAATCTTCTCGATCCAATTTAATATAATTCTTAATTACAATTAACTTAACTCGGCCCCAAATCAACCACCCAACCGACATTGCTTGGGGATGGTCCAGATAACATATTCCGACAATACAACAAATTGCATCAGTTTGTAAAATATGGTTAAGAATATAACAATCCAGACTCACTACACCCAAAGCATGACCTTTGGCCTTTCTTACACATTTCCTATAAAGGAAGTGATTAGACATAAATCTACACCATCATTAAGTACATCACAAACGTCAAAAAAACTCCCCTCAAACTTCACCTCCCTTCTGATAACCGCTGAAATTAACACCCCCTGAAAACATCTTCAATTCAACAATGGTATCTAAATGCAGAGTAATTAAGGATATCAGGAAAGAAGACAAGCTAAATTTTATCAGTAACTATGATAGTTGGAAGAGAGAACAATTTAAATCTAAGTCTCTGTTTTCAACAACAACAGTCGAGGAGCAAACAGTCTATGGCAGCAGGCCTCACCACCCCTGTCTAAGCCTTCCAGAAATAATAACTGCTATTTTCGACAAGCTCGATAAAGCAGACAAGAAGAGCATGGCAGTAGTCTGCAAAGCCTGGGCCTCATTATTTCTAGTTGGGACTGAAACCTCAAAGGTGGATGTAGATTATGAGAGGCAATTAGTGAAAGAAAATGTCAACTGCACTATAAGGGTGACCAGGGACTATCGCACAGTTGCTATGTACTGTTCCTGTGCGTATGCCAGGTCAAAGAGGGAGGCAAAAAGGATTCATCGTAAAATTAGGAGGAATCAGGAGTTTGCCATATTGGAAACACTACTTGCAGATCGTCTTAGTGAAGAGTCAGGCAGCGAAGGATACTACGATCCAGACTGCTGAAGGAACGGAAGTTTACTCCGTCATATTACTTGTAATTCCTAAACTATGGATAGGCTAAGGAAAACCATGTTCTGTAAACATCGCAAGTCTGTTTTGTGTGTTTTAGTTGTTAGCGCATTTTAAAACAAGCGATGTAGTTTTGCAGTAGTGTATCTCTGGTTTTAACAAGGATGTCCTAATCTTTTCACATCTGTACATATTTCAGAATCTATTACACAAAGCAGCAACAAACACGTAAACACTAACATAAACTTGAGAACAGCAGATGTGTTTTATAACATAGCGTACAACTACGAAGACAGTACTAACCCTAACCTGCTTTAGCCGAATTCCAGATATGTTATAGTAGTTCAAAATAGCCTAGGCAAATACAAACATACATACCAAAACATATTACCAGCACTCACAATAGTCTAACAGTACTCAACCCTAATTGAGAGAGATATCAGACAATTCCCAATCTAAATGACGAGATAAGTAAAATGATTTAGTTGGCTTCACTTGGATGTAAAACTGGTTAGTCTTCAAATGATTTTCAGCTTGAGAAAGATAGTCCTCCTTTTCCTGTTTCAGTTTCATAAAATCCGCATATCAACAATTTATCATATCCGGATAATAGTAAATTTGTAACACCATTTCTGCATTAACTATATTCTCAAGCACGTACACCTGACTACCACATTGACAACGATAACAGAACAAGGAATGAATACCTGCGGTAGCATAGAGTAGAGAGTATTTGCGTCTGCGTCCAGCAGTTTCTCTGCATTATTAGTAAGTGCAGTGAAAGTACAAGCCCCAGTATCATCCGCGACGTCAAGGACAACCATCAGCCTGTACGATTGAGATGTCAAAGTAACGTAAGCATAAGAGGATGTAACTTGCTGGTCACTAATATCGTACCTTGGAGTGGAGACGACATTCTCCTGTATGCACGTATAACATGTATACAATACGCCTACATCTTCGTAACCACCAGTTCCACAGTTGCTACACCCGGTGTAGTATTGGATGTTCATCCGATCCATATTAGCAAGATGCACACACAGCCAGAAACGTTCTTCTTGGTAAATGCTTCTCCCCTAATAGTACATTAAAGCAGTATGTAGTTTAAGCGACCGTTCTTAGCAGTTGTCCAGACAGTTACTAACAATGAATGTCCAACAAATCAGAAACATTAGATACCGGCAGATTACGTCTCTCTGAAACATGTCAGTTAAAAATAGTTCAGTAGTATCTAAAAGAGGTATACATACATCCTGTTGAAGAAGCCATCCAATTGTGGTGATAACGCGCTCATCAGTCGGGCGACGAACGTTGCACAGTAAACAATGTTTTAAACTAAGGCACGCGTAATTAGCAGCTTGCCTGAAACAATTCGACATTACCACCATGTAAACAAAGGATATAAACTAACATCAATATTAAATTCCTTACCAATCGCGCAGAGTATCAGCCATGTCACCCTCTGGGTTGACGTTCACAGTTGTCTCTCTGGTAGTCGCAAAAGAGAAACCTACACAACTCATTATCAGTAAAAGAGACATGACAATTGCCTTAGCACATTTCTATATACAACTGTAAATCACCGACCATTTCGGTTACACGTTCTCAGATGCGTGAAGCTGACAACAGGGTAGGATCCTGTATTACACTGCAAATTCCTGAACTGTTTTACAACTGTTCTTTCCCACACAGTTATAAGTGTAACCTGCTCGAAACTGCGCAGAAGGAACACACAAAACATAAACAACGATCAAATGATACAAATAACCAAATGATGAACCAATACCTCCAACGGAATCGCAGCTGTTAACATCGCATACCTTTGATCAATTATGAAAACTTCACATATCTCAGAAGTATGACCAGCTGGTCTTGGCTTTTGGCATATATGTTCAACGAAGACAACTACAGCTATTACATCTACATATATAAAAGAAGTCCCAAACGTCTGCGTTAATAATCACCCAGGTCATCTAAAACATAAATGGTAAATCATGCCTTACTATATTGATTTTCCAAGGATAGCCTTCGCGGGATGGATGCGATAGCTACATAAATTTCAGGAACGATAACAGCTCCATCACACACAGGCTGAACAACGGTATCTTTATTGAATATAATTTCATAAACCTGGTGATCTCGAGGGCCCAAGCAGAAACCTCCAACCACTCTGACTCTAGCATTAGTGATTTCATATTCCACATTATTTTCCATGATATCACCGAACAACTCCAGCTCTTCATTATAAAACGCCGTCCTTATCTTAGCACCCTACAATGACAGAAGTAGTATCTCAACAGCATTAACCACCTATGCACCACAAAATAGTCGTTTTTAAAAATGGTTTTAGTAACCTGAAATCTACCTTTATCAATCGCTCATTTTAAGAGGGTACCGACTAAGAGAATTCAACATAATAATGTGTTCATCATTAGCAATTCCAATGTTTAGGTAAACCCCAGAGGTATCAACTGTCTGTAAGAAACATAAAATATAATACAGGGGCGAGTGCAAAAATTAAACTACTCTCTTAACCATGCTATTACAGTAAGAAAAGTAAAATTACGTACATTATCACGAAAGACTGACACATAACTCGCAGCGGTACCATGATAACGTCCCGAATTAAATACACAAAATAGTACGACGACTATCCATAAAACTACACCTTACAACGTTTAAAACATATAGGAACTGTAATGTAAGTATGTAAACAATTACCTTTTCATCTTCAAACGTAATCAGCTGACACTCGAGATCACACGCACTTAAGGATCCATGTATGCTGATTTTCTCAATTACCCTGGCTCTTATAGAATACCCACCATCTCTGCCTGCAAGGGATCTAGCGCTCTGCCTAGACTGTGACATTCTGTTATACGAGTACTAACAAACATTAGATATCATAAAACATATTTCCAGACATTGGGCACCAATAATAAAATAAAAAGATGGAATAAAAAAAGACCTTTTAAAATGAGTTCGCAAGAAGTATACATACAACTTCCGCAATAACATCTACAGATATTTATATTACCTGTAAACAAGCTCTAATGACTATATTAACTCACAAGTGGAGGAACAGTTTGTTAGACAGTATGGGTGAAGTTAAGTGTTTCTGACAGGACATTACTTCTGCATATCTACAAGTATGTACTATAAACATATCCAACAATTAGTTAACTACCTTGTATCCTAACCATCCCCAATATTAAACTGTACACACTCAATCAGTATAGTTACTGAACACAACAGTACCACAGCCATAGTTATAGACGTGTTTAACTATCTAAAGTGAATGAAGGACAACCTGCAGCATTAACTTAAATCTCGGAAAAAAGGTTTATACATAAAATAAATTCAAACTACAGCGTAGATATCACAGCCAGACAAACATGCTCAACAGCGTGGCCTTGATTTATTGAATTTGACGTACACTTAACCAACGCGGAAAACATAGGAACCATGTATATTGAAGATTGCAATCAGTGTAACTACTGTATAATCCGGCGTGATTATACATCAGTTTTCTGTACAAAAGTAGTCTAGATACATTTATCACAAACATGAAATTTCTGAAGATTATACCTTCTTTTCACTAAGAGCCATCGTAAACCTTATTCTAAGATACGCTTTGACTGACAAAACAATAGTAATTACGCCCCACTTGTTATTGGCCATGTCCACACAATCCGAAGCAATTCCCGCCACAAACCAATCTACTCCATATTATATAGATATGCATTAAAAACCGATAAAATGGTGATACACGTTAGCCATGTACTAACAATACAGACACTAAACGTAATCATCAATCTTCCAATAACATCAAAACATGCATACACGAAGATACCATACGTGATACAACTTAATGTTTAGGGATGCTACCACCGTAAAAGGAAAAAGCTAATCAAGAAGCAATAACAATGGAGCTAGAGAGAGCGTCATCTCAGTGTCACAAAATGTCACATCCATAGATTGAAACCACACATATCATTCAACCATATTCAGATAACTAAGCATCCACTCTACTTCAGCAGCCCAAGTCACGAACCACTGGTAGCATATAAGGAACAGGAATGGGACCCGACAGGCAGTACACGACATTATCAGGACTTCCAAAACGGGTATGCACTGTGTCCTTTGTAGGAGAGGCCGGTGTAATAATTGCAGTGTCATCAACTCCATGTCCAGATGCAAGATCATCCCGTTCAATAAGATTATTTGAAAAAATAGGCTCATCAAATATCTCATACATCCGCCCCCTCATAGTCAAATAACTCTCTATCTCAAGGTTATATAACAATGCAGCCATTTCAGTCTCTGAAGACTGATAGTTGACGTCAATGATTTCAAGGTTGTAAGCCAATGCCAAGTACATGACAACGTTCTTAGCTAAACAGTTTCTAGCATCAGCAAGAGTTTCACGCCTTGATACAATAAATATTGGGTTATAAGTAGGGCTGGCGGAGGACAAAATAGTAATCCAAGCGCTGTAGTTCCCTGCAGAATGCATAACAGACTCCAACGGAGTACACTGTATTAGTAGGGTCTTCATAATCTTTCTAAGTAGAGGCACATATTCCAAACAAATGTGATTAGTTCTGACACGCTGGCCACATGTAGTTCCACCTACTCCACGGTTTAAAACATTCTTGGAGATACTCTGTAGCTCTTTGCGCTTCAGATGATACAATTCACTGCAATGCTTAAGAACATCACACCGCTCAAACGAGAAGTCCTCAACAACTAATGCCCATCGTCGAACAAGATTGTGCACAGCTTTCTTAGCAGCAAGCTCACACGAGTCTTCAAGTGTATCAGCACGTTCGCACACATACGTAAGCTTCTCAAGCTCATTAGAGCAACGATAACGATACCTCGTTTCCACTACGACGTAAACGCTATTTACAGACAACTCTAGAACATGATACGCAGGATCAGGGAACTGCAATTCGGCAGTGATCTGTTTAAGTAAAGGATGATAAGGAACCACTATTTGTAATGGAGTAGCAAGCGCCATCTGCAATTTCAGCAAATATAACAACCATTATAAAAGCAAAATGAATGCAGGGAAGTATATCAGCAGGAATATATAGATAGAGTGCCATAACGCCGAATAGTTGTGAAATTGAGCTATAAATTAGTACCTTCAAATAAAAGATCGAAAATACTTTGCACTGAAACAGAACGAGGTACTGAACAAAAAAGCATTTTACATTTCAGAGACTACCAGAAGCCCGGGACAAACAAATAAAAACATGCTATATATACACATAGGAATAGAAGTTTACCACACTGCCTGATATTAGGCCACCCTGACATTAGGCCACCCCACCCTCCACCCAATTTAAAGAACAAACAATTAAACAGTAACAATCATCGTCCAAAAAAAGACTCGTCGAGGCAAGCCTTCAGATATGAAAGATAATAGTTCAGAATGTAATAGCACACTTATCAAGCTGTTTAGAATTAGTAGTATCCATTTAACAACACCACAAAGCATATTAAAAACAACCATATACAATACTATTTTAGACTGCATGATTAGAGTTCATTTCAAACAAACCTAAAATAGGACAATGAATTATAAGTAATGAAACTACAGAATGCCAAGTTATTAATGCTTGAGCTTATATAAAGACTGCAACAGAAAGGTCGGGTACTATAACCACTGTGTATCAGTTATTTTAAAGATATAAGTGGAAAGTAACTAAACCAGTTGTCCCCTAAATATAGGAAAAGTACAACAATTACATTACCTAGTGTATAGAATTGAGTGTAAGAATAGTTAATCTATAATGCGGTCATAGAAGTAAGGTAATCATTCAAGTCAGAAAAACAATCCTAACATTAGTATCTAACTCAGAACTTAGAAGACTACAGACCAATTACTTGCAACATACCTAAATAATAAAGCCTTCTGTAAAAAATTATAGGCTTCAAACAAAACGACGGTTTATATGTTTATCTGGACTTTTCCGACTTGAACAAGCAAATATATGTGAAGTTTATACACAAGCGACATATTCGTCATTTCTGCTTTATTTTTACACAGGAAGCGATATAGGGTCTGCAAACGGGATGTACATGCGAATTTTTTACACCGGTGACATATTTATACAACAACGAACTTTTTGAACAAATGTAGGGACATAGCGACTGCAAACGGGATACATAAGCTGAAACGTAAGGCGTATAGACATGCCTACAATTATAATAACAAGAATATCACCTTTTTAAAAAGTTTGACGTTTACGTATATTCAGAAGCTGACATTAACAATATCCGCAATTAAACACATCTAACAGGCAACTCTGGTACGTAGAACCATGTAACACACGAATTCAACAGACAACAGGCAGAAAGCAATGCTTGCGCCACCAACAACAGTCCTTAAATGGAGGAACTGATAGAGGCATTTATACGAGCAAATAACTAATTCATTAAACGTAAATACTATAAATACAATGTATGTAAAATCCGACATATATTTACAAGACATGAACAACAACGCCAGAAACAATGTACCAGAAATATGCTTCCAGTTGCGTGTAACAAAGCAAACAATCGTAATCATCCAACAGCTATCATAATTAACCGAAAGCCATCTATCAACATAGGAATAATGTATAGACACTGCTCTAAATTTTCGTAGTTAGCTATACTAATCAGCTAAGTAAATGGAGGGACACAACTTCAACTTCCGCTTCCACACTATAGTACATATGAGTGAACAGTAGAATAATTTCTGCTCCTTTAAAGTTGCTTGCAAACTTAGATAACCAATACTACTACAGTGGTTGTCAGTACTTAAAGTATGGGCAAAAGTAAGGTCTTCTGACAAGACAACACCCCAACTTACCTACCCAAACAACCTATAATCTCAAGATCAAAGATTTCAGCACTATGATTACAGTCTGCCGATTAGACAATTATACATGTTAAATAAACTAAAACTTCTATTAAACATATGTAAAAAATTACAGCACCATAAACTGTTGCTAGATTGCAAAACAAATAACATGTCCATAGAACAACTAAGATAATACATCACAAATTCATCAGCGAGACTCTCTGAACCACTATAACCCCTAATCCGTAGAACAACCATCAGACGAGGAACAATTCGGCTTCCATAGCTCTTCTTCCAGATGACTATAATAGATTTCATATATATCAAGCTTGTTAAAATTCGTTCCGAATACCTCACCTGTAGCCATGCATAGATGATATAGAGTCATATGAGGAACAATAGTTTCACATCTCTTGAAGAACTCAACAACCTCAACCTCTAAGTTGCTTAACTCAACCCTTTTCATGGCAACCACTTCTGTGTAACACAAAAACACCACTATGTCAGTTAACTTCTTCAGTACTGACACACTAAATGAAATTTAAAAAGGTCAATAACATAATATGTGAGCACTAACAATAATCAAGTTTACTATTCAATTATTGACACATTGACACCAAGCCTGACCAATAATCAGTTAACCAATTCAATCTACATCAGAAAGTGAGAACTCTCAAGTTGATAAAGATGTGTAAAGTTAAACAAATAATTAGAATATGCAGTTGACAATGCATAGAAAAGTAAGCATATAGATGAAGAAACTAAGGAAAACAGGTTCCAAAAGAGAATCGGAGCTCCTTAAATCACAGAATATGTAAGCACAACCAATAACCATATGACCAATTCTATGGAAATCAGAAAGCAAGTTTTCAGAAGAAAATGAAAAATAATCAAGTACATGAAGATGATTTGCAGAACAGCCAGTTAAAGTTCATCAAAAGTCCTAAAAGCAATTAATTTGAATCATACATCCAATTAAAGCCAAGCAGATTAAACATACCCTTAGTTATGCTCTCATCAGGAATAACAGGTCTCTGAACCTTGTACCGGCGAGTCATTGTCAATTCTAACGATGAGAGTCCGAAACCCTCCCGCCTCATGAGGTTCCAAATAACATCGTTGTTCAGAACAACCATCAAACGATAGAACAAGGGACGAAATCCATTAACAATACCATCAATCCGTTCTTGAAGATAATGCACCTCATCAATGTTAGTCATAGGCATACCGAATCACACTTTGACCACCTATAACAGAGAAATCAAGGAACAATTAGCAAAACACAGACCGATTATTGATTACAGAAGAATTAAACTCAAGCAGATGAGAATAATAAAGAATAAAGAGACAAAACGGAATTCTAAAACAACAAGCTTAAAAACAGACAATGCAAATCAACCTGTCAACAGTGAAAACAGGGGTCGATTAGGAAGCATTATTGATCGATAAAATCAGTTAATAATATTAACTAAAGCAACATCACTAAAATTCAGCAAATGTATAAGATTAATAAATAAACCTAACGAAAGCTAAAAACAACACATTAAAGAAGAACAGACAATTACCTCTTAAACAAAAAACAGAGCATCATGCCTCGGTATTTATAACCGTTCAGAAGTAGAAGATGACAAAGGCGACGCTGTTCATCACATGCTAGGCACGGAAGTTACTGGCCTACTGTTCATAATTTACCAAGTTTGAACATTTATAGGGGTTGTAGATAATTATAGAAATCAAGTAGAGATATAATTATCTAAGACTTCTATAAGAAGTATTTTTTAATTTAAATAATATTTTATATTTTAATATGCTATATTTTTATTTTAATATTTGATTTATAATTTTTTTTTGTCATATAATTATAATTACTTAAATAATTCAAAAAACTTAAACCAATGAAATCGCTCGAAAAGTTCCTCTTTTAAAGTATATATATTGATGGTTTGTTCATAGTTCATACATTATACTACGATTACATTACGATAAAAAATAATTCACTAGTACAATTTTAATTCTCTAACCATTTATTTTCTCTAACAATGGTAATGAAAAAGTTGATTAATGGGAGAGCGACAATTGGTGAGGGTGAGTGTGTCGTATAATGAGTTGTTTTTTGGCATTAATGAGGATGATAGTTTGACATTAATTAAAAAGTGAAAGAGGGGTAAATTATTAATGAGTTTTTTTTTTATAGATGACGTGTATCGAATAATTAAAGCAAAATGTTTGTATCTGTTGTTAAAAATAATACTCCGTATATAACTTTTCTTAATTGAGTTTATATGAACTGAACTTATAAGAACTGAACTGAACTTATAGGAACTGAACTGAACTGAACTGAACTTATAGGAACTGAACTGAACTGAACTTATAGGATCTGAACTGAACTGAACTTATAGGAACTGAACTGAACTTATAGGAACTGAACTGAACTGAACTGAACTGAACTTATAGGATCTGAAGTGAACTTAAATTAAGTGACTTGAAGTTCAAAAGAACATGGCCTAAGTCTCTCTTGCGAAAGTATATCCGTCACAAGCTTTTAACGGGCCAAGTTATCCCACTTGAGCATATAAAACAAAGCATAGAAAATTATAAAAAAGATGTCATTTCTTACTCAAGTGGATAATACTTGATCCGTCGCAAATTTACGACGAAGATGACACCTTCGTAAAGTTGGATTTTGATTAGTGACTTTTCTTATGAACGAAGGAAACGGTGTGGCTAATAAACGGTATGGTAAGTGGAAATGAGAAATCCATTATTTGCCATCTTTGTAGTTTATCTGGTTGTTGCTTAGTAAGGTAGTTTTATTTACTCCATGCTCGTATCTGCTACTAAGGGCCCGTTTTTTGGACTTAATTTTACTTAATTTAAATTAAATTTAATAAAAATAAGTGAAGTTTAAAAAAATTCAACAAAAATAAGTTAAGTTCAGCAAAAATATAAGTTAAATTAACTGCAGTAAAAATAAGTTTAGAAAATTTCAGTAAAAATAAGATAAGTTAAGTTCAGAAAATTTAAGCAAAAATAAGTTCAGAAAAGTTAAGCAAATACTCATACCTCTTTATAGTATTGACGAGTTTTGAAAAATTTAAGATTTCACAAATTTTCTCGTACAAACGTCTCATGTGCGACCATATTTTTTAATTACCCAAAAGAGTTACTATTAACACAAGAATAGTCGGATTTTGCAAAAAATACATGTGTTAATAATTACACACAATAATTCCCATACGATTTTTATTAAAATCGAAGCAAAAAAAAAGACATTATTTAAACTAAACATAGTCAAAGACATTTGGCGAGACAATGGATTTGACGGCGTAAGCGCAAATGAAGACGAGAGAAGTAAAAAGGATGATGATAATATAGAAATAGATTATTAAAAAAAAGTGTGGTATGTGATTTACTTTTTAATTATGTATTGAAGTAAGATAATGAACATACTAGAATTCTCTCACGGTGCGAACCGTACGAACCATAGTAAAAAAAGTTCTATTATTATTATTAATACAGTATTATTTAACTTAATATTTTTTATTTCAGAAAAAGACTCATATAAGTTAATTTCAACAAATATAAGTTAAGTTAAGTTCAGAAAAACTAAGTTCGGAAAAAATCAGTCAAAATAAGTTAAGTTTAGAAAAAATAAGTAAAATTAATTTCAGAAAAATAAGTTTAAAAAAATTTAGTAAAAATAAACTAAATTAAGCAAATATAGGTTATCTTCAGCAAAATTTAGAAAAAAAAAATTAGGTAAAAATAACTCCAAAAAAAAAAACAGGCCTACCTCTATCTAGTTAGTTAAAAAGCATTTTTTGGTAAGACTTTTGACAATAGACAATCCCCTTAAATTAGAAAATACCGAGTAAGTGAGGAATGGGCCTTTATTAATGCATTATTATATACTTCCTCCATTTCAATCAATTCTATGCATTTGCTTTATTTACATTTATCAATGCCCGTTTTCTTTTGTTAATATTTTTAGTTACATATCGATAAAAAATATAATACTTTGATATTCACAATGTACTTGGTAAGACAATTTAAATAACATCTCACCGTGTTAGAAGTTGTGTCGAAAATTCAATCGGCTTATGAATAATGCCCAAAAAGTGAAATGTATAGAATTGATTGGAATGCAGAAAGTACAAATTTGTCAATTTCACTATTATCTTCTATTGTTTCATCCCTTCTATGTACTTCTTTAATAGTAAGTCTTGCTTGTGACGGGTCACCATTTGTGACGGATATTTTGTGAAATAAAATGGATACAAAATGAGTAGTGGAGAAAGGGGCCACATGAATAGTGTTGGAGAGAGAAAAAAAGTGGGTATTTTGTGAGAGAAAACGATATCCGTCACAAGCTTGCGACGGATAGTGCCGTTGCAAATAAGAATTTGTGCTTCTTTAATACAATGGGTCGCTCAGTAGTGGTAAGAGCGACTATACTCAAAACTTGCTCAAACCTTTTAAACACCGTTTTATGGTTACTACAATCACTTGCGTTAAAACCAATATCTTGAGCTCTGTTTCTCCATATACTCCATGTTTCCCTTATCTACTAAAACCCCCTTGCACCTCGAACACGCCTTAATCTTCCCTCTACACCCTCGATTACCACATTTCAACTGCTTAACTTCAATGTTACTCATATCTCCGATCACCCCTTCATCTACAACCCCAATCAACCAAATTCTGAAAAAGAAGTAAAAACTGCAAGTTAACGATTTTCTTATGACATGTACGACATTCATGTACTCATTAAATTTGATAGCAATAATTAGATTTGAAATGACCGTACTCAAACTTTAACTAAAATACAAAGTACCAACATAAAACTGACTCAAATCTAAAAGCCAACATGAGCCTATACGACGAAACTAATCCATATTTTTAGCTAATTAACTCCAACCGTGTAATTCAAAAAATAGGGAATAAATATTGCAAAATAGTAAGTCTTGTTTGCGACCGGTCACAATTTGTGACGGATATTTTGTGAGATAAAATGGATATAAAATGAGTTAGTGAAGAAAGAGACCACATGAATAGTGTTGGAGAGAGAGAAAAATTGGGTATTTTGTGAGAGAAAACGGTATCCGTCACAACTCACAAGCTTGCGACGGATAGTGCCGTTGCAAATAAGAATTTGTGATTGCAAAATAATACTGTAGTAACTAGTTTTAAACCCGTGCAAAATTGCACGGATATCCTTTTAAAAAAAATAATACATAAATATTATTAACAAAACATAAACGATATAATTGGGTGGAATTTTAGTATTAATTTTTGTAACTTTGCTGATGAATTTTAGTCATTTGACGAAAAAACTCTGACCCCGGTAACTTTAACATCGGAAAAAAAAATTTTATACTCCTCGTAACTTCGTAAGTATACTAAAACTCTTTTTTTATATAGAACTAAGATGTTCGTTATTATAAACTGTTCAAAAGTTTTCCAAAATTAATTTCTTGGAATTAAAATATTTTGTTTCTATAATTTTTTAGTTCATTTGTGGTTACATTTTAGTATTTAAATTTTTTATTCTTATCAATTAGTGTAATTTACTATTAATATTATTTTAATCAAAATACTGCGATTTCTGAAATAACATTAATATCTTCGTACATACGAAACATAAAACGTAATTATTTACGTACCAACATAAACATAGCGGTTTTTTAGAAATTAAATCATTTTCTTTGCTGCGGGCCCACATTTATTTTTATTTTTTTAAAAAAAAACTAAATATGATGAGGTGGCCTTATGAGGATGAGTTAAATGTTTTGCTATTTATATAGATAAGATTGAATAATATAACCCACAAAATTATACACCAAAAATAAGCCGTCATAAACCTAAATCCGATCCAAATGACCCGTTTATGGAGTAATGCAGGCAATATCCACTTCTCGATTGATTTACAAACCGGCTTCTTCCTTTCTCTCCTGTCTTACGTCAGTCTCTCTCCCTCTCGCTTCGCAATCCACTCCAATATTGCGTAATTAAAACTCCAATCTCTTTCGATCAACCCTAATTTGTTTACATTCTCCAAATCTTGATTCCTTTCGATCAAATTACTCCTGCGTTTCAGCTGATTTCGTCTCGCGTATTGTCTAATTTGACAAACAGAATCGAATTATTGTTCCAACTTTACGGCATTTTTTCACGGGAGAGATCTAAAAACGAGGTGATTTACTGTTAAATCTCTGATTTTATTACGATTAGATTTATTGTCAATAATTGTTGATTGATTGATTTGATATAACATTTTACTGTTGATTTTCTGTGAATTTCGACGTGCAATTCGTATTTTCTTAGGGTTCCGTAATTTATTGATTTGAGTGGCGTACTACTAATAATGTGGTTATTGTTTTGTGTTTCCAGCTTCGCAAAATTATCTTAATTTCGTGTTATTCGATTGCTTCGATTAGCTGGAAACTTCTGCATTTGGAAAGGTAAACTAAAATTTGCTTGTTTGTAGTGGAATTTGATAAATTTCAGCTGAAAACCTTTGGAGATTGATAATTATTTTTCTATTATTTTTATTACATCTTGCAGAGGTAGTTGTGCAGTTGATTTTACGGACTATTGTGGACGGGAATGCAACTTTCGAACAGTGGATCATTTGATGAGTCAAGTATTGGAATAGTGTCTGCAGATAGGTTTCAGATTATCATTTTAGTGGGTAGGTGAGGATAGCTGAATCCTCTCGTGACTCGCTATTTTGGAATGAGAGTGTGAATAACAAGAGATTTAATGAGACGTTAGGTCTTTAATTGTAGTACTAGGGACTGGTAGAAGTCATGTTACTAGATTTTCCAATGATCGGGTTGGAGAATTGTTTATGACTTCTTGTGGCGGCCATTACACGTACGTTATCTTCACATCTTTGTGGTACCAAAGCATTGTTTCTAATCAATAACCGAGGCCGTGTGTGTTCAAATGCCTCACACTCTTCTTCCACACGAGGCAGAAACTGCTTTGGTCTAATTGCAAGAGGACGACGTGACTGTCACCATTGGCGACTTTTTTGCTAAAGCGGCTGTTGAAAGATTTGCTATCCCGAGTTGTAGAAATAAAAGATTTACTCCGTTGGCTCTCACTTTGTTTGAGCTGTCCTCCTCCCAGAACCCCACGAGGGACTGAAAACGCCTTGTGTCGTGGGGTGGGATGGAACAAATAACTCAGCCTGCAAGTTTTGAGATAACTGGCACTACATCTAGGGTGCAGGATAAATTGAGAAAGTCCCAGGCTCTTTATTGTAAGAGTGGGCCGTTGGATGAAAATATTTTTTGTGATCAGAGTCCTAGATTAGTATATGTTGGTGATCCAAAGAGAACAAATGAGAGGTTTGAGTTTTGTAGCAATGAGATCCGGACGAGCAAATATACCATGCTGAACTTCTTGCCGAAGAATCTTTTCATTCAATTCCATCGGGTTGCTTATCTGTATTTCCTAGCTATAGCTGCTCTCAATCAACTTCCCCCTCTTGCTGTCTTTGGAAGGACAGTGTCTCTATTCCCTCTCTTGTTTGTGTTGAGTGTTACTGCTATAAAGGATGGATATGAAGACTGGCGAAGGCATGGATCAGACAGGAATGAGAATAATAGAGAGGCTCTCGTGCTTCAATCGGGACTGTTTGAGAACAAGAAGTGGAAGCATATTCAGGCTGGTGAGATTGTAAAGATATTTACTGATGAGACAATTGCTTGTGACATGGTCCTGGTGGGAACTAGTGATCCTAGTGGCATTGCCTACATTCAGACGATGAATTTGGATGGTGAATCCAATCTGAAGACAAGGTATGCCAGGCAAGAAACAGCATTGGTTGTTGCAGAAGAAGGGATAAATTCAGGGCTTATCAGGTGCGAACAGCCGAATAGAAATATTTACGAGTTCACTGCCAATATGGAGTTCAGAGGCCATAAGTTTCCTCTAAGTCAGTCAAACATCATTCTGCGTGGTTGTCAGCTCAAGAACACAGAATGGGCAATTGGTGTTGTTGTCTATACTGGTCAGGAGACGAAAGCGATGCTAAATAGTGCTGCGTCCCCCGCTAAAAGAAGCAAGTTGGAAAGTCATATGAATAGGGAAACTCTATGGTTGTCAGTTTTTCTCCTAACAATGTGTTCAGTTGTGGCTCTTGGCATGGGCCTTTGGCTTGAGCGTCATAAGGAGCAGCTTGATACATTACCTTATTACAGAAAAAGATATTTTAGTACTGGAAAAAATGCTCGAAAACTGTACAAATACTATGGAATTCCCATGGAGACTTTCTTTTCTTTTTTGAGTTCCGTTATAATCTTCCAGATAATGATCCCAATCTCACTTTATATCACGATGGAGTTGGTTCGGCTCGGACAATCATACTTCATGATAGGAGACAAACATATGTACGACAGCAGTAGCGACTCTAGGTTCCAATGTAGATCTTTGAACATAAATGAGGACTTGGGTCAAATCAGATATATATTCTCTGACAAGACAGGGACACTTACTCAAAACAAAATGGAATTTAGAACAGCTAGTATATATGGAAAAAAATATGGAGCTTTCCCATCTGCTGGTGCTTCTCCATCAGATATGAGTGTATCAGGTAATTGTAGCTTTGCTCTTTTTATTTCTTGATCCTGGAGGTATCTGTAGTATATAACGCCATTCTCGGTTTGCCTGATTGGTAGAGGATGCCATAATGATAATGACATGAATCCTGGTTTATACTCACTCTTGGGTGTGTAACCTGTGTGTTCTTTCTCCCCTTGAATGAAGAAATCGTGTATTCCATAGCTGTTAAGCCTGTTATTAAATGTCAGTTGATGTATAAACTAACAGGTAATAATGTTTATAAACTAAATCGGACTCTGTACAGTGAACAGTCATCATACTGTACTGGCTGTAGAAGCTTAGCCTAATTCGATTCAAGACACTTTAGGTCCCAGTTGGTTCTAATGTCTGATAATTCCATAACTCCATCCTTGCAAAAATAACCTCACTAAGAAATGCTCATATTTGTTTTGTCATACTAGTTTTATCTTATAGGGGAAATTATTTGATGGATGAAACTATTTGGAGGTGTTCTAATGACTAATATAAGGGTTAAGAATGACAGTTGGGGATGCAATGATGATGAAAATTATTTGTATAAAACGTTTGACCGACTTAACTATAGTAAACTTTCAAAATTAAAGCAAAATTGGTCATTTTCTAAAGTTTTTTTTACTGAGACTATTTGTCAGACTCTTGCTAACTGTTACTAGTTTGTTTCAGGAGTTCCTGGAATGGCATTTGTGCCTAGAAAGAGATGGGAGCTTAAATCACCAGTTGATGTTGATTTTCTACTTTCAGAGTTATTGCATAAAAAGTCAGATAGAGATGACAGAATAGCAGCTCATGAGTTTTTCTTGACATTAGCTGCTTGTAACACAGTTATTCCTATTCTCAATCAAAGCATATCTCTTGGCTCTTTAAGTCACAGCGTTGAATTGGATGCTGAAGCAATTGACTACCAGGGTGAATCTCCTGATGAACAAGCCCTTGTTGCAGCTGCTTCTGCTTACGGGTACACCCTCTTTCAGCGCACCTCTGGGCATATCGAAATTGATATCAACGGAGAGAAGCTAAGGTAAGAAATCACCGTACATATTCATGTCTTATTTGTAATTTTTTGTTCTGAAGAAGTTCCCCATAAGCAGGGGTTAGTCTGGCTACTTGGCTGATTCTCAAACTTGGTTTGGCCATGTAATAGACTTTTAGTGGCTTATTTCTAGAAACCTAGCTTGATCTTCACTCGTGTCTCTTGATTTTGGTTTCTCTAAGGATAGTCTAAAACATGAACAAAAAGTTGGGCTGAACTTTAGACAAGGGATCATCTCCTAACACTAGAAAACTGATTTGACCAGAGGATTGAGCTCTAATAGGCCACAGTAAGGTCTTGCTAATTTAAGTAAGTGATCTAAATATAAATATTTCTTGGAGTGCGTAGTTTTAGTTTCCAAATTTTCTTTTGAAGTAAATCTAGCCCTATTATTGGGAAATATATTCAAGTGACTCCTGTATTAAGAGTTTGCAACGAATGATTTGTACCCTGTGTTGCTTCAAGTTGGTGAGCATCAAGTTTTTTGAATGTTCTCATTATGCTAAAAGATCGTCCTGAGAGGTCTTTTGCTACTCATATAGTCATATGCCAATAACTCTATGTGTCTTCTCTTTTAAACCGCAGTACCTTTGTTTTAGTCTGATACTCCCTCCCATTCACCGAAATTATACCACTTGCTATTTTCATCCATTTTCTGGATTCGTAGTATTTCCTTATTTGGTAAGAATAAAAGTTCCAAATGACCAACATACCCCTCATATCCTCAATCCATCATAAGTCATAACTCACCAGTCACCCCATAGTCTCACACTCATCTTTCTGATAATATTCTCCCCAAAACCCCAACCACCATACTCAACATCAGCATCCTTCATCACCATTGCCACCATCCTTCATCACCAGTTCACCACCCTTCAGCACCATCTCCACCATCCTCCATTACCACCTTAAGAGTTAACACCACCATGACCAACATGAACACCTCCTCCGCCACCTTTCCCGACAACTCAATAACCATCATTCATTTCTCAAATCCGAACTCCACCACCATGTATGAGCTAACCACCACCACCACCGCTACCATCAACCACTACCACCACAACCACCATGTTGATCCAAAACCTTTCCATAACCCTTGACTACCCACTACAATCCTCCCACCGCCCGTGAACCCCCAACACCACTCACATTTAAAACTGCCTACCACCTTATCACATGATCACATGATCACATGATCAACGACCACCTCCCCCTCGCATAAACCGCCCGAGCTCCACAACTCAAATCTCCTCCAACCACTTTTTTTAGGGTGTTGAAGGTGGGGTGGGATTTCGTTGTGGTGGTGAGAGTTGTCACAAAGGAATTGGGGGGCGAGGATGGTGAAATGGTTTGTGGTGGTCGTTTATGGGCGTTGAGGATGAGAGATTCATAGGTGGTTGGAGTCGGCGGCTTTAGATGGTGTGTAGTACCAAAAACCATAGATGTAGGACGACAGTCACGACCACAGTAATGATGACGGAGAATTGGAGAAGGGCGCAGTGGTAAGGAGTAAAGGAAAGTGCGGGCCGACAACGGTGGAGAGAAGAGTTGTTAGGGTGGCTGTTGGTTGGTTGGGTTGTGGCGAGGTTGATATTTGGTGTTTGGGTGAGGAGATAAGATGCGTGGTTGGTGGTGGGTCCGTTTGATGAGGAGGTAGTTTGGTAAACATGCATAGTTTTTTTCACTATTCTTAATTTTGGCCTAAAAAGCCAATGGAATAACCCCAATTAATGGGAAGGAGTAACGGAAAGGAGTAAAATATTTGTGTATGAACTCTAACTATTGACAATAAGGATATTGTCCGAGATCAACAATATTTTGTGGTTTGGGGGGGGGGGGGGGAGGGTGGAGGATTACAACTCTCGACATAGAGCATAAATAGAAGACCCTAGTACCTATGATGGAGTATGGTTGGCTCAGATGTATTGAACCTTATCCATATGCGGTATGCCTTTGTTGGATTTGGCATTGTGAAAGATTCGTATAAGTAGAGCATCACCGAGTTTTGGGAAATCATTTTCTTGATATATAGATTGTGAACAAGTTAAAATAGCAACTGATTGAATATGCCTGCAAGTATAAACCACTTAACACTATTGAGAATGGAAAAATGGAAAACCGGCTGATGATCTATGTTTGGGACCATATCACGTATAACATGCTAATCGTATACCTAATCAAAAGTAACCAACTAGTCTAACTAATATAGCTAGGAAAGTCGGGATCGTATCCACGGGGAGACAAAAAAATCTATTTATTTATTAAAGTTTGTCTTGAGGTAACAATTTTGGGGTTTTGATTTATTTCTATATCTAACTAAAAGATAGAAATTAAATGAAAGTAAATAAAGATGTGAAAGTAAGAATTTATCAAAAGGTAAAACAACTAGGATGTCGGGTCACCATAATACGCACTTAAGGGTAGTGGAAAGGTCCTCTCCGTCCGCTATCCGCCCTAGGTTCTTTCTAAAAAGCTTTCGCTTCGATTAGGGTAGTTTATTGTTCATAGCAGGTCTTAGTTCATTCCAATCTCTCGATCTAGGTCTCAAGTAACCGTATTAATTAACTTATTGCATGCATTCAACATACTAATTACTATTATATTGCTATTGAAACAATTCTCTCTCGAGACTAAGCAAATCTAAAGGGAACTTTATTGTATCTATCCTGACTTCCCTAATCCTAGCATAAGGGATCTAGCTACTCATGGGAAAAATAATAATAAAGGTAAACATGTTGTAAGATGAAGGTAATAAATTATGAGGGTAAAACTAAGGTAAATATAACTAAACAAGAATTTAAGGCAAGAATTGAAAGACAAGAATTTTAAGACAAAGAACTAAAAGATTAACTATTAAAATAAAGAAAAGGGAAAGAAATATTACAAGCTTTGCTATTCGGAAACTAAGAACGTAAACTAATGCTTAAAATATAACCGTCTTAATGCGTCTTAAAACTGAATGCTGAAAATTGAATGATCAAACTACTTAATTACCTCTCTATTTATAGTAGAGATAATAATTTGTTTGACGGAAATAAGAATTCTAATAAGACAACTATCCTTAACGTAATACAACTCTAACCAGCGCGGAAAGTACTCGATCGACCATATTTGGTTACTGGATTGACCAACTTCAAAAGCAAATCACCCGATCGAATAAAATAACTACTCGATCGACTAACTTCTGCCATCGATCAACTGCCAAAAGTCCTCGATCGACCATCTTAACTCTCAGATTCCACTCGATAGACTGCTGGTCCACAATTCCACTGGATCGACCACTTTTGTACTCGATCGACCACTTTTGTACTCGATCGACCATTCCTATGCTGCTCAGCTCCTAACAATGCAATGTTAGCTTCCAAGACGATTTCATGCTTCCCGAGGTGACGATAAATCTGCTCCAATACCTTTTATCTCCTATATGCATGCTCACGGGACGGTTCAGGCCTTGTTTACACTACTTTTGAGTCTTTACTGCACAAATAACAAGACAAACACAAGGTAGCCTATTGGGGGCAAAATATAGCTAAAAACTACAATAATTGCATAGAAATGCGTGTCAAAGATATAACAAAAGTTTATATAAAAGACACGCATCAACGTATAAGACAATTTCCTTCAACCACCATTTCCTCTGGTTCCCCTTCACCCGATCCAAACAGTCAACCACATCAACCCATCTTCACTACAACGTATAAATTCCCTCTTATTCAGCCGATCTTGACTGCTAGCATATCATCGAAACTTCCGACCCTCATCCCCACCCAGTCCCTGGACTGACGGCCTTCACAGTTGTGCAACCAGCCCCTCTCGACAAAACCAGAAATCCCACACCCCCCCTTTTTGTAATGGCAACCACCTTCCACTCAACCACTAAGAAAGATTAAGGGTTCACAAATTTTCACTGCAATTGTCCTTGTGGGTTTGTTACAAATTTTCATTGAAGTTTTCTAGAACTGACAGTTATATCTTTTGAAATTATTTCATTGCAAAGAGAAGACTTAATGTTATTTTTGACTTTGTACCATGTGCTTGACAATTTTCCAAGTTCCAGCTGCTGAATGGACATTGCCATGGCCCATGAGCACTATTAATAAATTGTGGACACTGCATCTTATGTTTCTCATGCTGGAAAATTCCATTATAAAAAATGCTGTTGAAATGTTGAATTTTTTTGTATATTCTTTATACAGGCTGGATGTGTTGGGTCTGCATGAATTTGATAGCATCAGAAAAAGGATGTCAGTTGTAATCAGATTTCCTGACAATTCTGTTAAAGTTCTGGTCAAAGGTGCTGATACGTCAATGTTTCCTATCTTGGCCAAAGGCTTGGATGGCGACGATAATATTCAAACTGAAACTCAAAATCATCTCTCTGAATATTCATCTCTCGGTTTGCGGACATTGGTTTTGGCTGCAAGAGATCTAACAGACGCTGAGCTTGAAGATTGGCAACAAAAGTACGAGGATGCTAGCACATCTTTGAGCGACCGATCTGCTAAAATGCGTCAAACAGCAACTCTAATAGAATGCAACTTGAGACTACTTGGGGCTACTGGCATTGAGGACAAATTACAAGATGGTGTACCTGAAGCCATTGAGTCCCTCCGACAGGCGGGAATCAAGGTTTGGGTTTTAACTGGTGATAAGCAAGAGACTGCAATCTCCATTGGACTATCTTGTAGACTCTTGACAACTGATATGCAGCAGATCATCATTAATGGGACTTCCGAGCAAGAGTGCAGAAATCTCTTAGCTGAGGCAAAATCCAAGTATTTAGCCACATCAGAGTGCAGTGGTGGTCAGAGTTTGAAACTGAAAAAGGAGGCTGCAAGTGATTATCTTGAAATTCCTAATGATACGGCCAGTGTTAATTTCGAATCATGGAACCCAGAGGAAGACATGTCAAGTTCTTCTTTGGCACTAATTATAGACGGCAATAGCTTGGTTTACATTCTTGAGAAAGATCTCGAATCAGATGTATGTGTTTGTTTTGGCTGTTCTCATCAAATTTCATTTTACTTGTTAACTGTTAAGGACCTATTGTTTGTAAGGTGCTTCTCAGTTCGTTTGCTTTTAAAGCAGAAAAGGATTTGGGTGTTGAGCTACAAGTCAATACACGTTTTTGACTATGGAGTTATCATTCATTTCACAACCGTAAAACTTTGTCATTAGATTGTGCCCTAGACAATGATTGATTTCTATTAGTGAACTTATAAATGATGGTCTTTGTTAATTGCTACAGCTTTTTAATCTTGCAACGCCCTGTAAAGTTGTGATTTGCTGCCGGGTCGCACCTTTGCAGAAGGCTGGGATCGTTGACTTAATTAAAAATCGTACTGATGACTTGACACTGGCTATTGGTGATGGTAAGTTCGTTTTTTTCCTTTATTTTGTATATATATTCTAATCATTTTATACTTTGATTCGTATTGAGGGGAACATTTTATTAAAGCAAGTGGTTGTTTGCAAGGAACTTACAGAAATTGGTTTGTTATGCCTGCACATAATGTAGGTGCGAATGATGTCTCAATGATTCAAATGGCCGATGTTGGGGTTGGAATCTGTGGTCAAGAAGGACGCCAGGCAGTGATGGCGTCAGACTTTGCTATGGGTCAATTCCGTTTTTTAAAAAGATTATTGCTGGTGCATGGCCATTGGAATTATCAGCGTGTCGGTTATTTGGTTTTATACAACTTCTACAGAAATGCGGTTTTTGTACTCATGTTATTCTGGTATGCACTACTTGGTTGTCTCCTTGGATGTTTTTGCATACCATTCTTGTTGTTGGTGAGGATTTTTAGGCTATGATTTGTTAACATATTCGTGATCAATTAACTATCAAGTGTTAATTGTATATTTTTGAGCGTCTGTAGGTAACCAACGTTTTCATTGTTTGGCGAGTACTTTAGGCACTCTTTTCAACATTTGCAATTCTTTTTATTTCAGATGCTGTAATTGCTCATAAGGTTTTGAAGTTACGATTTAACATTATGAGGTTTAAACTTCACGTACGATAGGTGCTGACCTGTCGGAGGGAGATTAAAAGCCTATCTGTATAATAAATCTCTTGTATCTCTTTTGTATGTCCATCGCATGTCCGGGGTCATTAATATGATTCCCATGGGTGTACTATGGTTATGGTTCTTTGATAGCCCAGTTCCAAGTCTGCAACTGTCTTTCCTTTAATCAATATATATATATATATATATATATATATATATATATATATATATATATATATATATATTTATATATATATATATTGAATGTATTTTCAGAATGTGTTAAGAGTATTTGAATTTGTGCAGCGCCATGCTTACTGTGGTCTTAACAAACTTGTATAACAACACCGTATTCGGCATTTGATGCATTCCCCTTATGAATATATGAAGTTCTAATTGTCCTTTGACACGTGCTAGAATTCTGAACTCCATTCCCAAAGACATCAATTCTTATGACATTCAATTTTGCTTGTATCTCAGGTATATATTATGCACGGCTTTCTCAGCAACTCAGGCATTGACTGATTGGAGCAGCGTACTATATTCAGTTATCTATACTTCCATACCTACTATGGTTGTTGGTGTTCTGGACAAGGACTTAAGTCATAAGACATTGCTTCAACATCCAAAGCTCTATGGTGCAGGACATAGACAAGAGAGCTACAATTTACAGCTATTTTGGTTAACAATGCTCGACACCTTGTGGCAGAGTCTTGTTCTCTTTTACATTCCATTGTATACTTATAAGGACAGCACCCTTGACATTTGGAGTTTAGGAAGTTTGTGGACAATATCTGTAGTACTCCTTGTGAACATGCACTTGGCCATGGATATTCAGCGCTGGGTATTTCTCACCCATGTTGCTGTTTGGGGATCAATAGCTATCACATATGCTTGTATGATTGTGCTGGATTCTATACCTATATTTCCTAACTACTGGTAAGTTGACGTGTGTGCATTTTTTACCGACCTTTTGTATATTTTAATGAACGTTTAGTAATTTATGCTCCGGTTTTTCTGTGCAGGACTATTTATCACCTTGCAGCTTCACCTACCTATTGGCTCACCATTCTACTAATCTTGATCGTTGCTCTGCTTCCTCGCTTCCTCTACAAAGTTGTATATGAAATGTTTTGGCCATCAGATATTCAGATAGCCAGGGAAGCCGAGTCAATTAGGAAGCGGAAAAGTTTGGAGGAGAAACTAGATCATTCCAGCTGATATGTATAGTACCCTCTTTTGTACAGCCAGATGTCTAACTGTCCATGACCCCTCTATGGCCCTCAGTTCACAGATGCCATGGTGAGTATATCTTCTCATTATTTTTTCGTGTCAGTCCGATGGTTCAGATTTGCATATTATAAGAAGTGACCAACACATATTGTGCACGTCCTTGTCTCTGTTCTAGTTCTGCTCCAAATACAAAAACCTTTATGATATTGAGTTTAGATCTTGAATGCTTCACCAAGTCATGCGTGTCTCATTCAGTAACTGGCAATTAAATAGGGATATGGTAATGGTGATGATTCATAGGAAAGAAAAAGTTTTTAATACTTATGCAATATAATATCTTCACTTGTAAACTGGTGAATGGTAAACTGGTTATGGGGGTCAATGAACAAAATTGTTTCTTTACTCATTTCTTTCAAGTCATGATCTTATAATCTTCTGCTATACAATCAAGAACTGGTACATCGATTCTTCCAGACTAAAAAAAGAGTTTTGAGCTAGTATGAGCGCTTGAGTAGCTAGTTCATGGTTCCCAAATCATTGTCCCATCCTTCCCTGCCCTGTACTTAATCTAATACATTTTCTCTTTTGTGTCCTCTATTACATTTCATTTCTTTTAACACAAATCTGTTTGACCTACTTGTAGCAATTGTTCTTACTGACAAATTATATTAGCCATTCCCAATAAGTATTAAAGATCACTCGTTAGCAGGCTGTTGAATGTCATTCTTCCACATGAATTTTTCCGACTGGTCCGTACTTCTGTTTAAATGCACGTCGCAGTTTATTTTCATATAAACCAATTACCATTTCGCTTGTTACACTGACCAGATAAGTATTGAATACGTAGCGTGCTCTCAATCAACTACTCAGCCATCTAGTTTTTAGTAACCTAATATATCGGTTAAATTTGTACTAGACATTCGACATGTTTAAGCTGTGATCCAATTATGTTACAAGATGACCTGGGCTGATAGATAAGCGTCTTTAGTCAATACTCAATTGTGGGCGGACAATTTGTTCTGAATGTTGTTATGCAGCTTGATTGTTACATGTGTTTAATTTTCTTTTGAAATGCTAATTCCAGGTAAACGTTATGTTTTTTAGCACGTGGTTCCGTGAATTGATGTGGTGACCCCATGGCAATTATCCAAAAATCAACGATACCTCACTGGAGCGTTCATGGAGAGCACTCTAAGAGTAGGTTATCCAAAAATGATTCCACTTGATGAGGAATATCTTTCTATACAGGAGTTGAGTACGGTTAATTTCGGAATGGGGTTCGAATCCAAATGACAAATTCTTGCACTGACGTTAATGCCTTTTCAAGAACAAGAATGAGTGATAGCCGAGTTTGTTCGGAATTTGAAATAATTTCATAGTTCCTGTCTATCTTGTAGTATATACATGTATATTCATGTAAAGAGTATGTTGAGCAATGAGATGAGTTTCCAGAATCAAGGTGATAACATTACATGTCATTTGTTTTAGAGCAACTTATATTTTTAAAGGAGGGTCATAATAATCTTTGAATCGTATCAGATTCGCCTCTTTCCTTTTACCCCTTTCAACCGGTGTAACAGTATTGGCTGCCTCCACAGGAAAACAACAGAACGGTTGACAGAAAAGGTAGATCTTTTTTTTTTTAGATTGGTACCTGCTCGACTCATGCGACCATGACCATGGGGGCAATGCAAGTTACGGCTACTGGTCTTGCTTAAATTCTCCTATTATGTTTTGTATGAGAGTTCAGGGATTTTGTTTTTCGTAAATGAGTTTTAAGTCTGGGAAATTCCAACTTGTAGCCCTCTGTTATGGTCTAATCCACTTGTACCCTTATTTTTCAGATTTTCAGAAAAGTCCACACTCCCAACATCATAATACTATGCACCAACAATTAAAATGTTAAGTGAATTCTCGTTTGAAGTGATAAGTACCCTCAAGCAAAGGCTACGTGACTGTAGTTCATCTTCAACGTTCATCTTTTACCCTTTTACTGTTCGAGTATGTGTCTTCTACAATAGTGCGTCTACTAATAAACATCATTATAGGAATATATCCAGGATATTTAATGACAATACTAGTCAACTAATCAACATATATCGGTAATGATTGGTCAACTAGGGTTTGACGTTATTGTCGTATGACGTCGGTATAACACCCCAATCTACCCAAGAGCCCTACCAAGGTCTATTAATAGCAAATGGAAACATTACCATTTCGGTTACGCGAAGTAGTTCATATCAAATACACAATAAGAGAACAAATTAAATAATTTATAAAAAAATGGATTACAACTCAAAACAAACCAACTAACTGACAGCAAAAGAAAATACAACTGATCAAATTAACTGTCATATGAACTAAGTGAACTCAACGATGACTCATACTCTCCGAGTACCCCAGCCAAAGCTCTCAGCAACCATCAACACCTAATAAGACTACCTGCTCAACATATGCCGACAATATCAAATGGATCACCGCAGACAAAAACAAAAAGAAGAAACACAACACACCACACAAGGTCAGTCAATTATACAAATAATCATAAGCCAAACAACAAAACCAAACCATACTTTTTCCATATCAACACAATCCTCCAACTCCGAGAATCGGGATCCGAATCGTAACCCGTATCCGACTACACATCGCAACATGTAGTCCCGCCAGGCACCAATCAAAATAGGTAACCCTCGCCGCTAGTGTGAGACCACATCGTAGCCACCAAAATCCCTGCTCATCGCAAAGAGCGAACCCATATCAATAATGTGCGCATTCCCCTTATGACGGGAGCCATAAGGGGAGGACATAAGGGTGGAAACCATCTCCCGACAATGGCTCCACCACAATCTCAATGAATCAGAATACAATCCAACCAATCAATAAATTAATCAATCATACTATCAACCATCACTGAAACATGAATCAAACATACAATAACTGAGTAGGGAAACTCTACTCGATTCGCTATCACAAACTATGATCAAGCCTTTAGAAACGTTCCTCTACGAATTCACCACCTAACATAAACAAACAATAACTGTTCACCTGTAATACCCTCATAACCCAAGACTTTTAAGAAGGACCTTTAGACTATAAAAGTATTACAATCTCGGTTACCCGATGTATAATACCAAAGAAAGGCACAAATAACTTTTATTAAATTATAAGTATAAACCTTACAAGCGTATCAAACTCAAAAAGATAAACATAACATCAATAGAAGCTAAAAAGACTACTAAAAGTGGAAACTGCTATGACTTCTAAGTGGTGACTCGTCCATCCCCAGCCTCAAGAAACAATCAAGATCGAGCTACCTGCTGATAATCTGCTCACCATATCAATGGATCATCACAGCAAACAAATATTAAGTGTCCGTTACTATCAACATAAGATCGTCATTACCAAAAAATAGTACTATGTAGCAAATCATCACCAACCAATCATCACCAACCAATCATCTCACAAATGACGACCTTTAGTCTCACAATCAACTCCGCTTGCTCACGGCAAGCGGTACCCATACCATTAATGTGCACATCCCCTCCGTGGCGGGAACCACGAAGAGTGATCATAGGATTGTGAGCCATTTCCCGTCATTGGTCCCAAACATAGGTTCCAATCTCATCTCATAATACTTGGTGATATCAGTCTTAAAATACAACAATAAACATCGTCACCACACATAACAGATAACTGAGTAGAAAAAACTCTACCTCAGGCAATCTCGTCAAGACAGATTCACAAAGGCTCTTCTAGAAATCCTCCTCTTGCAACAAGGATGAAAGAACAATATAGGATGATCGACGCACGAACTAATCTTGCGATAATTCAATTAAAGGAATTAAGGTTTGAGGTTTTGAGAGAGAAACTGATTATGAAGAGTTTAAGAAAAGTAACTTATGATTTTAAGTTTCGTTTTCTCTAATTAACCTATCGTAAAACCGACACGGGACCGCTGTACTCGACTGAGTACGCCCTATTCAACCGAGTACACCATGTACTCGACCGAGTACGCCTTACTCGACCGAGTACACCATGTACTCGACCAAGTTCAGGCGAGCAAACTCTGACTTTGCCCCTGGTATGTGCGGTGTACTCGGCCAAGTATGGTATACTCGACCTAGTACACCCACTCGTCTAAGGGAGGGGTGTTACAATCTTCCCCCTTAGAACGAACTTCGTCATCGAAGTTCACAACCGACCTGAAAAGATACAACTCACAACATAAAAGGATATGCCACACTTATACTTTTCTTCTATAGGCCATGTTCTTTTGGACTTCAAGTCACTTAATTTAAGTTCACTTCAGATCCTATATGTGAACCCCCGCAATTTAGCGGAAAAATAAACATAAAAGAATACGAAAAATACGAGGTTTTTAAAACTTTTCTTGAAAAATTAAATAACTAACATGCGAAGGTTCAAACTAAAATAAAAGTGCGGAAATAAAAGAAATCATGCTAGTTATACAAACATAGTAAAGAGTGTACGGGGAAAAGATATCCCACGAATAGAAACATAACGTACGCTAGTCTAGCGATACGAAGTGAAACTAAAGTCCAAGGGTAAGTGCTCGCTAGCCCACATGTCTCACCCAACCACTGCTTCACAAACCTGTCATTCATGAAACATGAACGCCACAGTCAGTAGGGAGTAACTCAGGGTTCTCCCAGCCACTTTACATCAAAATACAAATTGATAACAATAAGAACATATTGTATATGGAGTAGCACATGTGAATATAAGAAATATCAAAGCATGATACTCAAAATCAGGTAAACAACCAGGTGATCGACTCAGAGACCAACACTTGATGGCATGTCCAATCACACAAACAACAACAACCAAGAATAGAATGAACGCCGTCGGGTAGCATAACTGCTACAACTGACAGTTAGGGAGTATAACCGCTCCACTAACAGGCTAGGGCGTATAACCGCGCCCTAGCTACCGGAGCGCATAACCACGCCATCCGGATACTATGTATAGCGCATAACCGGCAACTATATGCCTAAGACCTGGCCAGACCTCTCGATGTAATAACCTACACCGAACGACACACGGGGACTGGGCCGCATAACCACGGACACCGACCAATTCCGAACATAGTTAGATAAAATCCCATAACAAGAGTGGCGTTTGTTCATTACAGTGATACACAAATCGTATCACCGCTATCTATTCACAACCAAGGCAACATAACCGTTACCAACACAATTTAGGGTGACATAACCGTCACCTAAACACAAGCAAGGCAACATAACCGTCACCCAACTCATCTTAAGATAACATAACCGTCATCAAAACACAATTTAAGCTAACATAACCGTTAACCAAGTCATTTACATACAAGTTACAACAATCGATAAATAAGACAACACTTAAGTTCATTCCATACGGGAGAAGAATAAATGGAACTAATTAATAAAACATAAGTCTTAAAAACGTTTTACATTTCAGCTGCCCTCTACCGTAAAATTCATAATTAATTCAAATAAAATTGAAATGATACAAGGCGATATGGGTCGAATTAATAAGACTTTTAACTACAATTTTCATCAGATAACGATTTTCAAAAGACGAACTTAACATGGATTTATAATCTGATCTTTACAGTATGTCAGAAATCGTCGCATTACAAGTATTGCTTCATAAAACGGGTTTAACAAATCATTTTGCGGCAAAGTAAACTCCTAACATCATCTAAACTCTTCAAAGTTTAATTATTAAAAAGGACCAGAATAGTTTCAAAGTATAAAAATGGTTTTCGAAATAATCTTTGAGCTACTGTCCGTTCTGCGAGTATTTCAGCGCAATGTTCGTAAATAATTTATTGTGAATAAACGATTTGCAAGAAAATTACGAAATTTTAGAGGTAGACTCTACACTTAAAATAAACAGGGGTCTCTTTTCAACATTTTCAAATACGGATACTCTAAGATGTCGAAATAAATTGTACAAGACAATGGACAGATTTGTCAAGGTGCTGAAACTTATCAAATAACCAAAGTAAACTAAACAGTATGAACTTGAAAGACTATCAAACTAATCATCCTCAAAGATCACAACCTCATTTAATAACACAATTCTTAATGAATTTCCAACTAGAATATCATCCAACACAACCATGCAAAATGAAATTCATCCAAACATATGATTTATGAACTTAATCATGTCACTATTTAACCAAACACAATTCTAGTATACTAAACATTACTAGCATATAGAACACATGCAAACATAGACGATAAGTCGAGTAACCCATCACCGTTACCTTTTAGTCCAAACTCTCGTCAATCTCGTATGTATCGCCCTCCGGACCACTTGACTCGAATCCTACAATCAAAAGGAGATGTTAAAAACGGAATTATCTAGCTTGGGTCAAAGCTAGGATTTCGAAATTAGTAAGGAAGAGGAGGAGATGAAAACTTCTTATTTAGAAAGGAGGGGAACGACGAGAGGAGAAAAATGGCGCGAGAATCGTCGAAAACGGATAAGAAACGAAGATTTTACGATCGTTTGAAGGTGAAGGCGCACAACACCTAACAATGGTGTTTGTTTTGTGTTTTCAAGCTGAAAATAGCGAAAGGGGAGGAGTATATTACGTCAAGCAAAGTGGTATGCATGCCATTGTAGACCTTGGGCAGCAAGTAACTACTTTGCATGCTTAAGCCAAGTGTTGGAATAGTAATGCCAAGTGTTGAGGCTTAGGCCATTTGTCAAGGGCCTTAGGCCAAGTGTCGAGAGCAATATGTCATGTGTCAAGAACCTTAGGCCATGTGGAAGAAGTAATTAGGATGTGTCTAAGATCTTAGGCCAAGTGGAAGATGTGCTAATGCCCATGTGTCGAAGTTTTTAAGCCAAGAGGAAGAGGTAGCAACGAGTGAGCATCGTCGGCGGATATTCAGCGACAGCCTTTCGTATTTTCGGCATAATTTCCTCCACAGAACTCTGATTGAGGCGTTGTTTATGGCGTTGGAAAGCTAAGAAAAAGATCTAAAATTTTTATTTTATAACCAAGAGCTGAATATGTCTTTAGCGGATCTAAAAATTAGTAACAAGGATAGAGTAGTTGTTCGTAGTTTGACGAGTATAAGTTTAAGACGAGCATTTTTAATATCGTTGTCAAAAACGATAGAATTTAGATGGAAATTTTATCTATAGGATCATACTTATTATTAAAAAAATAGGATTTTAATAACATAGAATAACTTGGAATTTATCGGGGTGTTACACTATAAGCTCAGTTCGGTTCAGTTCAGATCCTATAAGTTCAGTTCAGTTCAGTTCCTATAAATTCAGTTCAGTTCAGATCCTATAAGTTCAGTTCAGTTCAGTTCCTATAATTTCAGTTCAGTTCAGTTCAGTTCAGTTTCAGTTCAGCTCATATAAACTCAATTTAAAAAAGCTATATACGAAGTATTACTTTTAACAACCGATAAAGAAAGATTTCGCTTTAATTATTCGATACACGTTATTTTTTTTGAAAAAAACAACAACAAATCATTAATAATTGTACCCGTTTTTACTATCTCATTACTACCAAACGATCTTACACACACTCACCCTGATGCCATATGCCCGAATACAAGCATAGACCGCCTGAAAGAATGGTACAATACTTCAACTATTGACATTCATCATTGAGAATGAAAGTTGAAATGACATTTGGTCAATTAAAGAAAAGGTGGACTGTTTTAAAAATCATGCCCAAATATCATATAAGTATCAAATGTTGATAATTGTTTCTACATTCACACACCATAATTTTATAAGAATGCACGTTCTTGAAATACTTATTATACAACATGATGTGAACATTTAGAGAATATTAGATTCGGGCATGTTTGATAAAAAAAACGGAAGACCATGTATAAGGTACGAAGCAACATAGTCAAGAATATTTGGCGAGGCTATGGATTCTTTGTCGACAGTGATATTAATAATGATGATGAGGTTGATGAAGATTATGATAATATGGAAATAAATGGTTAGAAAAAATTGTGATATGTCGTTTACTTTTATCGGAATGTAATCGCAGTATAATGTATGAACTATGAACAAACCACTGTATATAAAGTGGAAAATATTTTATATTACCTTGTGTTTTAGACTACTTTATCAATGTCTTCTCTTGGAGAATAACAATAATAATAAGGTATGGGCGTATAATTTTATCCATGAGGTACAAGGTTCGAATCCTGGTAACATATAAATAGCGCCCAACTAGTTTCACGGGTGCCCACAAATTTCATGTAATTTTTCGATTATTTTTAATAAAAGTTCCCGGTTATTAAAAAAAAAAAAGAATAATAATAATAATCCCTTTAGTATAAAAGGAATAGAAAATGGAGGCTTCCTATTGGTTCTTATTTCAAGGTGAAAAAAGTAAGTTTTTTTTAGATCCCCCATGTTTCATCACTCAATTTAATTATTTTTTATATTTTGTAACTACTTAAATTATAATTCCAAATTTATTAACACAAACTATGCAACATCATACATTATACATTTGCTATTACCAATACAATACAATATAAACATTCAAAAATTACAAATTAAGTAATTACAAATACCAAATGACTTTAATAAAAAAATCTTCACTGAAAAAGTTAAAACGTTTTCTATGATATTACCAATATATAATCTAAACAATAAAAAAATTACAAACTGAATATTACAAAATATTACGGAGTGCATTATTTATTATAAAAAAAATGTAATTGATTTCAGTCTTCAAGGTACAAAAATAATTCATATACACGGATGAGTTATTGATAATATGAAAACAAATGGCTAAATGAGTTTGATTATATGAAAAAATGGATGAGTTATTGATAATGTGATAACTACGATTAACATTGGTGTATGGGCAAGTGGAGATTGAGAATATCATTACTTTTACTACTAATTTTAGGCAAAATAGTAACGTAAAAACAAAATTGTTGAACCCCTCCCTAGACCTGGTAAAAGGGACAATCAAGTCGGGTTATTTGATCGAGTCGGATTATTTCGGGTTTGAGTTATTTTTGAGTCAGTTATTATCAAGTTGTTTTATGTCATTGAAATCATTTTTTGAAAAATCTTAAATGCTAAAATCATTTTAAATAATTTTTTCTCAAATAAAGATATTACTCAAAAACAACAATAATTACTGGAAAATTCGTCATCAACAATATTTTTATAGAAAGACAACCGTAAACACCAATATGTTTTGCACGAATTTAAAAGTAACCCGTGCATTATTTGCACGGGATTAAAACTAGTAATAATAATAGTAATAATAATAATAATAATAATAATATTAAAAGTAACCCGTGCATTACTGGAAGATGCTGTTTCCTTGCTCAAACGGATTCAGAAGTTTTTTGTGTCCCAAGATGCTGGATTGAAGACCGCTGCTTTTATTTTTTCTCGCCTTAGTTTTGCTATTGCTAAGGGAGTGGGCGCCCAACTTGTTTCTCGGGTGCCCACCAATTTTATGTAATCCTTCTTTCCGGTTTTAATAAAAGGTCCCGTTTTTTTTGTTTTTAAAAAATAAATAAAAAATAGTAATAGTAATAGTTAACTTAAATTAAATTAAGTTAATTAAGTTCGGATTCTTTAAGTTCTGCTGGGAATTAAAGGACCGTTATTCTGCTGGGAATGCACCGAGGGTGCATCAATTGAAAGGCGAGTTGCAAGAGTGCAAGCAAGGAAGGCAAACGGTTGTCAAATATTATACAAAGCTTAAGACAATTTGGGATGAAGTTGCTAACTATAGCAAGATACCATCGTGCACTTGCGGTGCTGCTACTGCAATTGCGAAAGAAAAGGAAGAAGAAAGGGTGCATAAGTTTTTGATGGGCCTTGATAACAGTTTATACGGTCATATTCGCAGCAATCTTTTGATGGAAGACCCCATCACCACCTTACCTAGAGCATATGCCTTGGTACTGCGAGAAGAGAGACATTCCAACATGATGAAGGTGAAAGAAGAAGCTAAGGAAGCCGCCATGGCTACCAGAAATTTCGGAACAAGAAAGGGCAAGGGAAACTACTCAAACCAGACGGAGCAGAAGACAAAAGACCCCCGCTCTGCAACTAATGTGGTAAATATTATCACATAGAAGAAAATTGTTACTCCCAACATGGATATGAAGCCGTGAAAGGGAGAGAAAGAGGAAGAGGCAGGCGTGGGGGACATAACGGAGGACGTGGTCGAGGGAGGTCGCTAAAGAGAGGACAAAGTGAGTACCAGCAAGCAAATGCAGTGAGCAGTTCGACGGGTTCGAAAGCTGCAGAGTCCTCGACACGAAATTACTCCTTCACCAACGAGGAAATTGAGAGGCTCCGAGTACTACTTAACACTAGCCCAGAAGGTAGTGAAAAATTGACAGGTATGCAGACTAAAATTAATCGGGAATGGTTGATAGATAGCGGTGCTTCGCATCATATGACATGAAGAAGAAATTGCCTCCGAAATGTTTGGATTGGCGAGGCATCCAACGTAGGATTGCCTGATGGTCGACAAATCAGAGCAGAAGAACACAGAGAAGTCGTATTGGCTGATAATTTCGTGTTTAAAGATGTGTTATATGTAACGAATTTGGCTTGTGACTTGATATCGGTACAACAGTTAATTTATGAGAATAATTGTGGGTGGTAACGTTTTTTCTGACTATTGTGTAATGAAGGATCGAGTTTTGAGGACGGAGATTAGTAGAGGCGAGCAACGATGGGGTTTACATATTCAAGTCGAGTGTGGACGAGAAGGTTGCGAAGGTGTCAATGTCGAAGGAAGGGGAGCTTTGGCACATGAGACTTGGGCACCCATCGAGGACTAACTCACTTCCTTTTTCTAATTTATTCAATTGCAATTTTAATTGGAACTCTAGCCAAATTTGTGACTCTTGCTGTAGGGCTTAACAGACACGTAATTCGTTTAGCTTAAATAATAATCATTGTGACGAACTCTTTGGATTGATACATGTTGACATTTGGGGAAAGTATCATATTGCTAGCTTATCTCGAGCGCATTATTTTTTTACAATTTTTGATGATCTTAATCGGGGTGTTTGGATTTATTTGCTAAAAGATAAAAGTGAAGCGAGTCGGTATATGAAAGTTTTTTGTCAAATGGTAAAAACTCAATTCAACAAAGTCGTCAGAATCATTCAAAGTGATAACGGTAGTGAGCTTTTATCCGGGGCTATGAAATATTATTATGAGGATAACGGTATAATTTTCCAAACTAGCAATGTCGATACCCCTCAACAAAATGGAAGAGTAGAAAGAAAACATCATCACATATTAGAAAAAGTTTGAGCTTTATGTTTTACAAGTCATTTACCTATTGAGTTTAGGGAGAGTGCGTTTTGACCGCCGCCTATTTAATCAATATAACCCCGACGCCTTTACTCAAAAACAAGACTCCCTATGAAATACTTTATCAGAAGAAACCAAACCTCACCAATCTTAAGGTCCTTGGATGCTCCGGTAGCTCAAGGTTTTACCCTGTTCCCCAAAGCATGCTTGGTAGCTCAAGGTTTGGTTTGTGGGCATAACATAAGCATCCAAGGACCTTAAGATTGGTGAGGTTTGGTTTCTTCTGATAAAGTATTTCATAGGGAGTCTTGTTTTTGAGTAAAGGCGTCGGGGTTATATTGATTATCACGAGACTTATGCTCACCAATCGTTTACCCTGTTCCCCAAAGCATGCTTGGTAGCTCAAGGTTTTACTCAAGTAGAAGGGATCGATTATCACGAGACTTATGCTCCGGTGGCCAAAATGACAAGTGTTCGTTGTTTGTTAACCGTAGCATTAGCGAAGAAATGGAGTATCGAACAACTTGATGTCAACAATGCCTTTCTACATGGGGACTTAGAATAGGAGGTATATATGAGAATTCCACAAGGGTTTGAACGAAAGGGGGAGAATCGAGTTTGCAAATTATTAAAGTCACTCTACAGCCTAAAGCAAGCGTCGCGTAACTGGTTTGCAAAGCACACACAATTTCGGAATTAAAGACTTGGGTCGTTTAAGGTATTTTTTGGGTATAGAAGTAGCGAATAGAGCAAAGAGACTATTTCTAAACCAACGAAAATATGCTTTGAGAATTATAGAGGAAGCCGGGATGAGTAGTGCAAAACCGGTTAACATACCCATGTTGCAACATCACCAACCGGAGTTGGCGAATGGTTATTTGTTAAAGGATGTTGCGAAATATCAAAGACTAGTCGGAAGGTTGGTTTACTTAACTATCACGAGACCAGACTTAGTGTATTCGGTCCATAGGTTGTCTCGGTTTGTTAGTGGTCCCTGAAAGGAGCATTGGGATGCGGCTTTAAGAGTAGTGAGATATGTGAAGATGAATCCAAGTAAGGGGATTACATTAAGTAGGAGTTCGAACTTGGAGCTAAGCGGATATTGTGATTCGGATTACGGGCACTGCCCACTGACTAGACGATCACTCAACGGGCATTTTGTATCCCTTGGATCATCACCGGTATCATGGAGAGCAAAGAAGCAAGCCACGGTCTCAAAATCCACAACAGAAGCCGAGTATCGAGCAATGGGTAGTGCCACGAGTGAGTTGATTTGGTTGAAGTCTTTCTTGAGTTCGTTGGGAGTGTTTCATACGAGTCCAATGGAGCTATATTGCGACAACCAAACATCCATCCACATAGCAAAAAATCCAGTTTTTCACGATCGAACGAAGCACATCGAGATAGATTGTCACTTTGTTAGACAACATCTCGTGGCAAAGACGATAAAAATGATGCATGTTAGGAGCAAAGAACAAGTAGCGGATTTGTTCACTAAAGCATTAGGAGGAGAGACATTCGACTACTTGCAACGCAAGTTGGGTCTCGGTTTACCCGGAACACCAACTTGAGGGGGAGTATAGAAACCGTGTCATATATCGACGTATATATATATAGCAAGATATAATATGGAGTGTGTACTTAGCATATTAATGATATTATGTAGATATTTTTGGTAGCTGTGTTTTAGGGTTTGATAGGAGGTAGTAGTTTGTATATATATATGAGAACGATCATTCGGTGAGAACGGTGAGAACAACCCTCATGCCTTTGATTTAATTGAAATTGACGGCTGATAAAGTGAATTCATTAAACCATATGACTAATACTTATATTATACAATATGAATATTTATTCTGAAGCCATTTGCCAAAATCTTCCAAGACAATTCAAGCCTATACGATGATATGAAAGATAAGAATTCAAACCATAATTCTGACAACAAATGATGCTCGAGAAAATGGGACTTTTCCAACCACTCTCCATTTTTCACCCACTTGCAAGTGAAAATTATCAACAACCACTATTTTATACTAATTCCAACTCATGCCTTGGAAACATTAATCGATCCATCTAAAAAAAAAAACTTCGGCACTGTACCAGCAAACAGAAGCGGGCAAAAAAACTGTATCTACTCTGTCAAAAAAGTATCTAGGTTTAAGTAAAAAAAATGTATCTAGGTTTATATAAAAAGAGTAAAAAAAATATATCTATTCCGTCAAAAATGTATCTATGTTTAAGTAAAAAAAATGTATCTAGGTTTATGTAAAAAAAGTAAAAAAAATGTATCTACTCCGTCAAAAAATGTATCTACGTTTAAGTAAAAAAAAATGTATCTAGGTTTATGTAAAAAAAGTAAAAAAAATGTATCTACTCCGTCAAAAAAATGTATCTAGGTTTAAGTAAAAAAATGTATCTACTCCGTCAAAAAATGTATCTAGGTTTATGTAAAAAAGTAAAAAAAAATGTATCAACTCCGTCAAAAAAATGTATCTATATATGTAAAAAAGTAAAACAAATGTATCTACTCCTTCAAAAAATGTATCTACTCCTTCAAAAATGTATCTAAGTTTATGTAAAAAAAGTAAAAAAAAAAATGTATCTACTCCGTCAAAAAATGTATATAGGTTTACTAAAAAAGTAAAAAAAATGTATCTGCTCCGTCAAAAAATGTATCTAGGTTTATGAAAAAAAAATCTTAAAAAATGTATTTACTGCGTAAAAAGCTAAGTTTATGTAAAAAGTAAAAAAAAAAAAAATGTACCTACTCCGTCAAAAAATGTAACTAGGATTAAGTAAAAAAAATGTATCTCCTCCGTCAAAAAATATATTTAGGTTTATTTAAAAAAGTAAAAAAAAAAAAGGTAGCCGGTAGTGTCGACGTCGGTGGTGGCCGGCTATGATTGTGGCGGTACGCTGATTTAGTAGTTTGAATAAAGATGTAGTTAAGAGGTGAGTTGGTGATCTCAGCCTTTAATCTCACCCTCATCTAAGGAAGGAGACTCGTTCTCACCGTTTGCACCGAATGTTCGTTCTCACCCGATCCTATATATATATATATATATATATATATATATATATATATATATATGGGTTGGGATCCGGTGAGAACCACCTTACAATGAAAACCGGTGAGAACTCTTCCTTACGGAGTTTTTTTTTTTAAAATTAATGACATAATTGGATTCGGCATGGAATTTTATGGCCAGTGAACATATTTCTTGGTCTAGAAAGTAAATACTAGTGGCCAGTGAACATAATTGGATTCGGTTTATTATGAATTTCTGGATAATTTCGCTTGTGTCCATGTTAATGATGGGTTTATGGATGATGACGGGGAAAAAATGATAGGTCACTTTACGAGAATGAAGGGGTCGTTTATATTGGCATTGTCTGAGGTAAGAGCGCTTAAAGACAAAGGAAATAGTCTTTTTCGACAAAATCACTTTGATAAGGCTACATCGTATTACAAGGAGGTGTGTGAACTCTTTGGTATGAGCTTGGCTTGTATTGAAAGTGAAGATTTTCAACCGTTATCTGAACTTGCAATCTCCCTTAATTCTAACTTGGCGGCTTGTGACCTGAAACTTGAGGAATTCCGAGCAGCTTTGGACCTGTGTACCATGATATTGGAATCATTTCCACGAAATGTTAAAGCTCTTTTTCGTAGGGCAATCGCTTATATGAAGTTGAACAGATTTTTAGAAGCAAAAATGGATCTGGTGGAAGCAATGAGGGTAGAACCTAGAAATAAGGATGTTATAAGGGAATTAGAGGTGGTTAAAGGCCAACTTCTCATAAAGGCTAATGGCAAAAGAGTGCTAGAGGTCACCTCGACTGATGGAATGAAAGTCAACAGTAAGAAGCAGGTGCTTACTTCAGATACTGTGCATGATCCTGGAAGTAATATAAAAGATTGTGAGAGTGTGATCAATGGGGCGATGGAAGTCCATGAAGATGTGAGAGTAAAAGATGTGAGTGGTTCTTATGTTTGAAGCTGAAAGTAGTGGGAGGAGTGATCAGAACTCAGGTTTAGAGAAAAAAAAGGTTCTAACAAGTCTTCTTTTGAGTTTTCAAAAAAGGAGGGAGGACATTCCCGACTAAAGATTTCTGGACAAGATTATCAAAAGCTCCTTCAAGGTAATAAGGTGATGTATTATCACAAAAAAGATATGTCAACTTTAACAGTTCGGATTTGTCATATTGAGACTACGAAGGAAGACGGAAATACAAGTGACTTTTGTAAGAAGAGGGATAAGAAAAAGAAAAGGGGGTCTTCTAAAACCCGAAAACGTAAGGTAAGGGTGCAAAAGGAAGATATGCCTCCTTCTAAAGTCATCACTATGGCTAACGGTTGCGGTCAAGGAAGTCCAACACCAATGACACAAGTTTGAGTTCCTCCTGCTCTGGAGACAATTTCTCCTCTCTCAATACTCAAGGCCCCCAAGAAAATCTTTTGGTTTTTGAGCCTTTAGTTTTGAAGAATGATACGCCTACCATCTCTACTTGCCCTCCGGACCATATACTGACGACCTAAACGCTAACCATGTGTTTTGTTTTTCGGCAAGTCCTAAGAAGAGCAAGACTTCTTTGTTTGGTAAACTGCCACGTGTTCCTGCTACATATACTCCTTGCAGATTCCCTATTACCCGCCATGCGAGGGAGAGGAAGATAATTGCTACCTTCAAGAAGAATGATAGCCAAGGGGATGAATCTCCGAGACACAATTTATCTACTTTTCATACAAGTAGATATCCCTCCAGTAAATTTCTACGTCCTCGTGGCGTAAGTGTGTCTTGTTGCAGGTACTCTTCGGAAGCTCAGCTGAGAAAGAAGAGAAAAGAAGTTTTCGCTCAGTTGGAGAGATCGGTTCGTCCCCCCAAGCGACATATCATTTGTGTCAGTCCCGTCATTAGTTTAATTTCCTTTTCTAAAAATGTAACAAATAAGTCCGACCCGGAGGTTCGGGTGGGCATTATGTAAGCACTCTTTCTTTACTGCTGCCAAAAAAAAAGTTATTGCACCACAACCCAGAATTCAAATGAATCAGGACGTTTTATGAATTCTAATTCCTCTATAATGAAGAGAGTTGTTTGTCGAACATTACATCCATGACTAAGGTTGTAATTATTTACTTCATCCATCCCAATTTTTGTTGTCATTTTTTATTTTGGGCGCTGTCACGTAGTGGCGGATCTTGAGAAGTTTTATTAGGGGCGACATGACAGAGCATAGTCGCATTGTTTTTTTTGTGTTATTAACTCAAACAACTAGGTAACTTATTAATTGAGATTTTTTTACATACAATTCAGCCTACAGTTCTAAATATTGAACAATTTAACTCCCTTAAATTCAGTTTAGACGCTTTCAGTCTAAAAAACATGGCCTAAATCGTCAATAATTGGCTAGAAATTGAAATATTTTTACTTTGTACCAATACGTATGGAGTAGTAAACTATTTGCACAAATGATTGCATATAATTAAATTTAGATGAAATTTGATATTTTTAATTATTAAAAATATATATCGTACGAGACTTGAAAAAACAAAAAATAAAATTAGAAATTATCTAATAAACTACAAGTATATAATACCAATAGAAAAAAAAATATTAAACCAAATAAATACCATAATATCTAATTTTATATTCCATCAAAATAATCAAAACAACAAAAATAGTATACATTAAAATTCACAGTGATGAAGAAGTATTTTATTGTAAGAGTATTCTTATAGTCGTTACTCATTATTCCATTGAAATTACAATCAATACAGTTTATCTACTATGAAAATTGTAAAAGAGGTTAGGTTGAATATAACATTTTTATGATTATGACAACTTTAGAAAAATAAAATACTTATAAACTACTTTTATACTCGTATAACATACTAGTAATATTTATTTGATGACCGCACAAATATAACAATCTAGGAAAACTAAATTAAATTTTTGGGTCAATCATGCTGTATTCTAGGCCAGTTAAATTAGTTTTATTCACTTTGATAATTGGTACGATTTGAATGGATAAGTAAAGGGGCCAAGTGTTTATTTATTGAATAATTTATGAGAAGATTTGGTATTTCACTTAAGACCGGCCCAAAACTCATGGGGGACCGGCCCAAAACTCATGGGGGCCTGGCCTCGGCGCGGGACAATAGAGATCCGCCTCTGCTATCACGGTCTATTATTGTCCTTTTTTTTTATGAAGCCATTTGATGATCAATTTGATCATTCATGATCAGTTTGATCCATTTGTCATTTACTAGTTGACACTCTCATCTTTTATTTGTCTTTGTGCCAAAATCAAATAACAACGACAGGACGGAGGGAATACTACTTACGTACCAAAATTACATGCATAGATGATTAAGCTTTATCTATTAACTTTGACATTCTTATGGTGGATCAGGCAATACTATAGATAGATGCGCATGAGCTAAATTGCTTGGCAACCAAACAAATTCAGCAAGTTTCAGACAATCCCATCAAATACAAACTCGTCTATCATGGCTATCACATACAGTATGTAACAACAACAGCTACTTCAACAACCACACCTCAAAACATGTAGTCATGTAGTCCAGATACGATTGTTTCTCCAAAACAACACTCCTAGACAATTGTTTGGAACTTGGACGGGTCGAATCAAGCTAACCCTTTATTGCTTCCAACATCATCGTATTCGGATAATCATCCGATCTCTGACGATCCGGCGGGAACAACAAATGTAACGGTACCATCAAATGATACTCTTACTGCTACTTCACCTTACTTGGATGAAGACTACTTCAAATACATTATATTGTCGCTGACTTTTCTACCTTATCACCATTGTCGCCTATTTGACCTTCACTCGATTTTTTATATATATTGTACGACACTACCAATACGTGTACGACTCGTGTTTAACAACTACGTGTACGACTCGTGTTTAACAAGTTTTGTAACATCTCACTAGATCACTCTATGGACTATTAGAAGGATTTGTCAAATTGTGTTTCTGGCTTTCTGCCCAACATAACTGCGAGTTATTTAAAACGCATTTTATCTTTAATCATTTATTTTCTAAGATTTTATAAAATAACAATCATTCTAAAATTCTTTTAAATTTTAACTTATAATTACTCGTGTTTAACTATTTACGTTGTTTTTTTGGGTTAAGTACTTGAGTACTACAATAAAAGTTAACATTTTCATTATAACTAATATTTCAATCAACACAATTACACAAGGTCATATAAAACATTCCACAATATCGCCAGCACAAAACAAGTTCATGAACGGTCATACTGCGGCATGCTTTCTTTGCAAACTACGACGCTATAATGACTCAAATAAAGATGTATATTATTCGATAAAGAAAGTGAAAGGAAGAGAATGAAGGTCATATAGGAAAGGTGAGTTGAACATAATATTGGAGTAAAATAAAGGCAGCTCAAAATGTGTATCTTATTTGCGTCATTCATACAATTTATATCGATGTCATCATACTATGTTGTAACTCTTGTAAGCATCCAAATAATTTCCCCTATATTATATGGCATACTATTATTTACACAAAGACTCTTTGTATTATTTATAGGAATATCGGACATTTATAAATTGTAGTAATGATTATGACCACTCCACTTTGACTAAACGTGCTCAAATGCTAACCCTATAGTACTACTTCGTATAATTATTCCACAAATTCTTATTTACAACGGCACTATCCGTCGCAAGCTTGTGACGGATACCGTTTTCTCTCACAAAATATCCATTTTTTCTCTCTCTCTAACACTATTCATATGGTCCCCTTTCTCCACTAACTCATTTTGTATCCATTTTATCTCACAAAATATCCGTCACAAATGGTGACCCGTCGCAAGCAAGACTTACTATAATTATTCATCAACTTGTCTGATTGTATTTTTTGACATTCTTATCTGTTTTTAGTTTTATTTTTATTGGGAGGAATTGTCTTCAGATGTGAAGCCAAGAATTCAACTCAATCTTACTCGTTTGCTGACATATATTTTTCAAAAGTTTTAAGTTAAATGTTATAAAAAAAAGGGATAGAGATTAAACCGAACGCATAGAAAACAATACACAGATTTATGTGTTTAACAAACGTTATGTTAGCTACGTTCACAATAATTCACATGGTAGAAGAGGTTCGGTTTTATTGATAATAACGAGATTACAATTTTAGAATTCAAATTCAGATTGTTTGATATACATAATTGTTACGGTAGGGCTTAGAAAGTTTATACAATATTATATACATAACACCCTCTAAGACTGTTACATAAAACTTAGAAAAGCCAAAAACAGAACCGTAACACAAATAAAATAAATCTCGAGATAGTTGTTCAAAATGATGACTAACAAATTCAAGATGCAAATATAATAGTAATTTTATTTTCACAAAAAAAAATTAGAGAGACCATCTCTAAATAGCGTTAGTAGAAAATCTTTCACATAAAGGGATGGAGTTACTTAATTTCTATTTTCCATGTTTAATCTCGCACTAATTTTATGGGAGACGATATTTCACAAAACCTATTATTTAATTTTTCATATTTATGTTTGTCATTATTTATGAGTGAGACAATGAGTAATACATCACTAATACATCGAAAAGTGGGACCAACATATTAGTCGGACCAGTCGCCAGCAGCCGTGACTGATCAACCACAGGTTTAACCTTAAGAATATAATACTCGGTATAGAAGTCAATACGTAGCTTAAAACGAGTAGTATAAATGTTGCCTTGACTCACTCAAGAATTGCTTATGACTTCATAAACTGTCCCCACCAATAATATTAGTCGTTGTCCATATTTTATTATTCTAATTCAAGTAGTAGCTCTATAATTGACTCTTTGTGTGAAACCTGGAATATTAGGAAGTACGCTAATTAAGGTTAGCAACCATACATGATTAGTCACTCTTTAATAATGTGAACATCTGGATAACTATTAACTTCTAATCGGGTCACCAACATTTTTACTCTTAATCTCACCTTAATTATCGTGACCCACTTTTAACCCACTTTCACCCTCCCAAGCAGAAGGTCACGACCTAGGGGCATCAACCCAATTATTTTCCACTCATTTTCCATTTTCCAACATTTTCAATCATTAATTACATTCTCTACCCCACCAAATAATATAATAAGCCAATAATATTGTGACACGTCAAAGGTCACCAAAGGTCACCAAGAAGGTCACCAACCCATTTCGGGGTCACAAATTGACCCTGAAAATTTCAAGGTCACCAAAATTAATACAAGGTCACCAAAATTAGTGTCTTAATTACGTAATTACGGTGACCCAACAAGGTCGCGACCTCCTTGGCGACCTTGCTTGGGGATGGTTTAAACTCCAATTCAAGATGTATGGTGCGGGTTAACATGTAAATCCTTCCTTTTCACGTAATATATTATATTACTAGTGTATACTGTAGAGCCACGTGCGTTGCACAGATTCTAAATTAATTGACTAAATTTAAAATGTTTAAGGGTGTCTTTGTCTCTATAATGTAAAAAGGATTGTAAGACAATTATAATGCTAACATAATTTGACTGACGGCATTTATAACTTCCACTTTAATTTTATTAGTTAAGAAATTAACTCTTGAATGACACATTTTTTTCCCCTTTGAATAGAAGTTTTGAGAGGTTTAATTAGTAAACTGAAAAGCATGACAACTCATTTGTATTTTAATTCACCTAACACTATATTACATACTCCCTCCGATTTCTTGTATTGTTCCCTTTTCATTTTGACACAAGAAATAAGGGAATCAATTTGGACCGCACAATACATATGACCCCACATGAAATTGATTTTGGATCACACAATGTTGTCCAAAGGAGGAAAGAGGAAACATCAATGTCATTAGACCAAAATGGAAAGAGGAACAACACAAAAAATCAGAGGGAATACAATATGCACATATTGCTTTTATTTTGACCTAATCCTTATTTTTTTTGCCTAACCTTACTTTTTCTTAATCAATTGGTGGCTTTGACAGCTCAATATTAGAACCCTTTCCCCTTGAACCCACATTGTTTTTTTCAACTCATTTCCATTGTTCATCTTGATCTCTTGCCAACACTATTGAAACCCATCCTAAAAACACCTATGAACCTCCTGATTAAAGGTTGAACTTTTAAGTGTATCGCTTTTACACCTTTGGAGCGTTGGCCTTCTTTCTGGTGCAATCGCGTGTCGTTTTTCTTGTTGAGCTAATACACATTGGTCTTAAGAAATTTAGAATCCTAACGAATAAATTTTCAATAAAAAGTATATTAAGGTAAATCTCAATGTATTTTTTGGAGTAAATGCGGACTAAGCAACCCCTATTATTATATGCAAAAGATGTGACCTACATTTTTAAAGGTTCAATTTTTTGCAACTGACTATAGTGTCGAAATCTACATGTATTTTTCTTATGCTTAATCGTGAGAAGGGAATTAGGATAGGGAATTTCATGGTGTGTAATATACAGTATTGAAAATAAGGTGTAGAGTAATTGGCGAATTGTTTATAATTTTAATAATATATATTTTAACGAACACTGAACTATATATCACCTGCCTTCTATCAAATTGAAGTTTCACCAAATTTAAGTTGTTATAATTGACCCTAGCAACATGTTGACTTTATTCAACTAACTCTTCGATATAGGAAATATTGTTATTTCTAATTAAAATCTAAAAAAATAATAAGTAGTTTAAAATATTTGGAATTTTATTTTATAATTAACTTTATTGCCTAACATTTCCTTTAAAAGACCTTTAACTTCTCTTATATGTCTATCATTTGTGGATAATATAACATGTAACCCCACATTCTCTCCTACCTACACATCCAAAGCGGAAGATCATACTTATAGAATATGACGGAGTATTATCTATTCTAACATTTTTTTAATACCTTATTTCCTTCTTTTGTTCCCCTAATTTTTCGATATGGGATACATTGGTACTTCTATTTAAGATTTAAAAAATAATAAATCCTTAATTGTTTTATACCGTACTTACTTTTTTAATTCCCCTAACTTCTCGTTGTGGTATATTATCTACTTTCGTTTTATTACTTTATAACTTGTGTAATGGTATATATGAAACATCTTATAAATACTTAGGCCCTTAACTTTTTTTGGTTCAATAAACCCCTTAATTTTGTAGACTTTCATTTTAATAACTTTTCTAAACTCATTTATGAGTTAGATTACTATAATTTGACAAGGAGAAATGAACAAAAATTACGGAGAAGGGAAATAAAATAGGGAATTGTATAGTGTATATAGTATACGGAATTGAAAATAAGTAGAGTAATTTGCTAATTCTTTATGGTATCACTACTACAGGAACCCTTAAGGACATCGGTTAATGGACATCAAATTTTGGAAAAATATGATGTAATTAATTTGCACATCAGTTGACTACAAAAACTTGATGTGTTTATAAAATAAAGAACATCGGTTTCTATTTCAAACCCATGTCCGTAAGTATTGATTTTAAGTCACATCAGACTAAATAACAACCCATGTACATTAGTTGGTCAAGGACAACAGTTATTTAAGTAAGCCGATGTTAATCATTGTTGTGAAAAGCGCGCAAAAAATAAAACCCTCATCAGTGTATTATTATTATTCTATTATATCTCAGTTTATGAAATTCCTTCGTCGACTCTTCTACGTACTCTTCGTCGACTTCTACGTACCCTTCATCCCCATCGATCATCAAGCACCATCATCAACCTCTAATTCGCGCAACCACCGTCGCTGTCGTCGTTCATCATTCATCAGTTCATTCCTTCATTCAGTTCGTCATTCATCATCAGTTCATTCCTTCATACCTTATTCTTATTAGGTAATTTTCTTAGTTAAATTGATTATTTTTCTTAGTTAAATTGATTATTTTTCTGTATTGTGTACTAGTATTTGTTTTGTTATTTTGATTCAAGAAGTAAATTGGGGGTTTAGGGTTTAAATTGGGGGTTTAGGGTTTAGGGTTTAAATTGGGGGATAAGGGTACAGGCAACTATATTGAGTCTGTTGTGTTTGGCTTTTAACTAGAATAAGGTTAAGGGTACAGTCGTCTGCATGGATTTAAACAATAAATACGTAATCGATTCTCTAGCCATTGTTCACTCCTCAAGCCTTGGTGGATCTCGCGTCCATACTTCAACCATCTATGCTCGTTATTTTGCTGGGTGTCACTTTCTGTAGTCACTGGCAGTGGAGAAGTGGAAGTGTTTTACATAACCTGCTTTTATCCCAAAGAGTTAGTTTTTGTTTTATATTTGTACCCTTGAGCTTCTAGTCACACAGGGAAGAATAGGCCGGGTTGCAAGATGAGAGAGTTCTTGGTACGATTTACTTTTTAGTTTTTTTAATACCAAGTAGCTGGGAATGGTGAAAAGGCAGTGTGCCTACAATTAGTTCAGAGTTCATAACCATTTGAATCAACACTCCAATAATGTCAAAAATGTATTGCATAGTTGCGTGGAACATGGCAGTGGAGTTGATTACTATCCTAATCTCATAGCCATGTTCCTAGTCACAAAAAAAAACTCTTATCTGTGTACCTGTAGCTTTTCTCTCTATAAACTAATGAATATGGTTGTACATGATTGTTCCGTACTTCCCTATGAAATTTTGTGGTCTAAACTCTAAACGATGAAAAAGTTATTAATTGACAGATGCTCAGATAGCAACATCAATGCTTACAATTGTACTCTCTTCCCTGTTGACAGGAGGGAGAGAAATAGAGGGAGGGGACAGTACCTGGGTAGAGCGAGAGGCTTAATGGTTGTTGTTTAGGACTTTACGGCATAGGGTGGTTTTGCCTAGCCTGATATGTTTTCCACCTTACGTTATTTTTTTATTATTTACCATTCCATTTTCATACTCCATGTTTTTTTGATCCGTGTTCTTAGTTTTATGTTAATGTTTCTCGAATAACTCTGATGTGTACTTGCGTAGATTTTGAGTGAGTACCAGGCTTTTGCTACAGATTTAGAAAAGAAAGGTATCTCAGAGAACTTGCAGGAGATCGAAGATTGGTTATATGAAGATGGAAAGGATTAATTTGCAGATGTTTATGCTAAAAAATTGCTGGATCTTAAGAAGGTTGATAGAAGTGTAATCTCTTAATTTGTCAATAGCATGATTGATCATTGATGACTGAACACTACTCTTGTTTTCCTAGCTTGCCGATCCCATTGAAAGCCGATATAAAGATGACGAGGTACGAATCACCTTACGCTCCTTAAAGGTACGAATCTATCCATTTTCTATCCCCTGCTATCAAGGATTCTATGCTAATCTCAGTTTGATATTGATAGGTATATATGCAGTCACCAATATAGTATGATTTTGTGAGTCACGTAATCGTTATGTATGTTGTCTCATGTAATTTGCAAGTGATTTATGTGTTCATTTATAAGCTGTGGTGAAACTCAAAGTCTGCCAATATAACGATCGTGATATATATATATACTATAGTAACCCACCATTTCAGATTAGAATACCTTGGTCATCATATTTTGAACTTGTAGAAGGCTCGACAAGTCAAAGTCTGCCAATATGCTAATTTTTCCAAAAAAGTATCAAGAATTTTAATGGATCAGAGAGTGTTGATAGACATGATAGTCTTACGCTCTGATCATTTTAGTACACCCGTCTGTCAATGGCGTTTAAGCCATGAGCAAGTTGCAAAAGCATTCCAAAAAAGTATCAAGAATTTTAATGGATCAGAGGGTGTGTTACTGCTGTTACCGGATTGCACAACAGACTGTTTCTGGACAATCACACTAATTTGTTTTTCTTTCCTCTGTAGAAAAATGAGTCAGAGACAGGGGACAAGTCAGTGACGAAGAGTAAATTGAAAAGGCAGAAGACAATTGACAATACTCATTCCAAAAAAGTAGAAAGCGGTAAAATAAGCAGAACAAATGAACCAGTGACAAGATCAAACAAAAGTTTGGAAGCACTTTTGGACCAAAAATATGATTGTAGACGATTAATGTCCAAGGTAGTTAGTATGATGGGCGATACTCAAGTAACTGACTTGTATTTGAGCGAGGATGTCCTAGGATCTACTAAGAAAAGGTTGTGCCTCGTCAAGGACGATCTTAGTGCACTGTTGAACATGGGAAAGATTTGCCTTCCGGTCATTGAGACTTTTCTTGGGTATGTACATATTTAATCAGAATTCAAAAATTGCATCTCATTACAGTTTGCCTTTGGTCATTAATTTGAAGTACATACCACTCATTTTCTTCTAAGTCGTATTATATTGTTACAGGTACATATGTAGCGTCTGTGACATAGAAACCTATGGTTTTTTAAGCCCAAAATTGATTTCCTTAGTAGACAATGATAACCAGGCAATTAACAAGATTTGTAAAAGGATGAAAGACTTGAAACCGAAGAAGATTTTTTTCGCTCCATATTTCGAACAGTAAGTACATATACTCACCCTTACCTTGCTTAATGATTACCGATTTTCATGTTAATTATAAATTACAAATTATTTGCAGGGATCATTGGATGCTCCTTGTATTTGACATTGTTGAGCATAATAAAATTTACTGGTTGGACTCACTTGGAAATTCAGCGCCTTCAAAGTTGAAAACTTTAATTAATTCGTAAGTTCAACTATTATTTAATACGTAATCAAGTTGATGGAACCAATAATGTGGCTGACAATTATTTATTGAAACATTTGTATAGATCTGTAAGAATTTAGGACTTCAATGGTGGGTCAAGAATGAGTTCTCAAACGCCAACATGGCTGAAAACACAGGTAATTTGTTAACTGTTTACTAGGACAGCCTGATCATCAGTTATATATTAGTACATAACATTTTGGTTTAATTTGTCGTTATCTTCTTGTAGTGTGCGCGTCAGCAAGGTGACATTGAATGCGGGTACTACGTAATGAGGTACATGCTGGAAATAGTCACTCAAGCTAATCCGACTGCACCTATCGAAGAGGTCAGATTATCCCTCCACTCTAAAACTCTCGTAAAATATTTTCATAATTGTAACCCTGGCCCCTTATCCTGCTGCTGTCTATCCTTAAACTGTGTGCCTGAGGCAGCTAACATTTATTTTTCCATCTAGAATGTATATACATACCATCTAGAATGTCATTAGCACGCTATATATATTATGAAGTTATTTTTCCGTATTATTATTAAAACTCGAATTTTGTGTATTATTTACAGGTTTTCAAACACCGACTGCCATATTCCGAAGAAGAAATCGACGAGGTCAGGGACTTGTGGGCGAACTATTTTCTAAATGCATAGTCTTTTTAGTAACGTAGTACTTTGATTTTGCAAACTAAGCCGATGTTTGGTTAGTTGTTGAACTTGTGCTCTCTAGACTATTTTGGATGTCGTCTAAAATGACGCATAACCCTATATGTTTGGTTAGTTGATGAATTTGGATAATGTATATGAAAGACGACCGACCTTTGTCGTGATTTGCTTTGAACTTGTTTAATGAAAGACGAACGACTTTGTCGTGCTTTGCTATGAATTTGTGTTTGTTTGGTTGATGGTGGCGTATAATCTGTTTTGATACGCTAGTCTAAATGGCTGACATCTGAATAATGTATACTGGTGGTAAAAATTACCATCAATACCAGCTTTTTTTTTTTAAAAAAAAAGCAACATCAAGGATTGCAGTTTATGCAATAGTATGATGCATATTAACTTGTAATGCACATGGGCTTCGGTCAACAACTGATGTACAAAACATAAATGGACATCAGATTACAGCTAAAGAATGATGTGCATAAATATGATGCACATCAGACTTATTAAACCTCCGATGTGCAATAACACATGGACATCAGATTACAGCTAAAGAATGATGTGCATAAATATGATGGACATCAGACTTCTTAAACCTCCGATGTGCAATACACAGATTTATGTGTTTAACAAACGTTATGTTAGCTACGTTCACAATAATTCACATGGTAGAAGAGGTTCGGTTTTATTGATAATAACGAGATTACAATTTTAGAATTCAAATTCAGATTGTTTGATATACATAATTGTTACGGTAGGGCTTAGAAAGTTTATACAATATTATATACATAACACCCTCTAAGACTGTTACATAAAACTTAGAAAAGCCAAAAACAGAACCGTAACACAAATAAAATAAATCTCGAGATAGTTGTTCAAAATGATGACTAACAAATTCAAGATGCAAATATAATAGTAATTTTATTTTCACAAAAAAAAATTAGAGAGACCATCTCTAAATAGCGTTAGTAGAAAATCTTTCACATAAAGGGATGGAGTTACTTAATTTCTATTTTCCATGTTTAATCTCGCACTAATTTTATGGGAGACGATATTTCACAAAACCTATTATTTAATTTTTCATATTTATGTTTGTCATTATTTATGAGTGAGACAATGAGTAATACATCACTAATACATCGAAAAGTGGGACCAACATATTAGTCGGACCAGTCGCCAGCAGCCGTGACTGATCAACCACAGGTTTAACCTTAAGAATATAATACTCGGTATAGAAGTCAATACGTAGCTTAAAACGAGTAGTATAAATGTTGCCTTGACTCACTCAAGAATTGCTTATGACTTCATAAACTGTCCCCACCAATAATATTAGTCGTTGTCCATATTTTATTATTCTAATTCAAGTAGTAGCTCTATAATTGACTCTTTGTGTGAAACCTGGAATATTAGGAAGTACGCTAATTAAGGTTAGCAACCATACATGATTAGTCACTCTTTAATAATGTGAACATCTGGATAACTATTAACTTCTAATCGGGTCACCAACATTTTTACTCTTAATCTCACCTTAATTATCGTGACCCACTTTTAACCCACTTTCACCCTCCCAAGCAGAAGGTCACGACCTAGGGGCATCAACCCAATTATTTTCCACTCATTTTCCATTTTCCAACATTTTCAATCATTAATTACATTCTCTACCCCACCAAATAATATAATAAGCCAATAATATTGTGACACGTCAAAGGTCACCAAAGGTCACCAAGAAGGTCACCAACCCATTTCGGGGTCACAAATTGACCCTGAAAATTTCAAGGTCACCAAAATTAATACAAGGTCACCAAAATTAGTGTCTTAATTACGTAATTACGGTGACCCAACAAGGTCGCGACCTCCTTGGCGACCTTGCTTGGGGATGGTTTAAACTCCAATTCAAGATGTATGGTGCGGGTTAACATGTAAATCCTTCCTTTTCACGTAATATATTATATTACTAGTGTATACTGTAGAGCCACGTGCGTTGCACAGATTCTAAATTAATTGACTAAATTTAAAATGTTTAAGGGTGTCTTTGTCTCTATAATGTAAAAAGGATTGTAAGACAATTATAATGCTAACATAATTTGACTGACGGCATTTATAACTTCCACTTTAATTTTATTAGTTAAGAAATTAACTCTTGAATGACACATTTTTTTCCCCTTTGAATAGAAGTTTTGAGAGGTTTAATTAGTAAACTGAAAAGCATGACAACTCATTTGTATTTTAATTCACCTAACACTATATTACATACTCCCTCCGATTTCTTGTATTGTTCCCTTTTCATTTTGACACAAGAAATAAGGGAATCAATTTGGACCGCACAATACATATGACCCCACATGAAATTGATTTTGGATCACACAATGTTGTCCAAAGGAGGAAAGAGGAAACATCAATGTCATTAGACCAAAATGGAAAGAGGAACAACACAAAAAATCAGAGGGAATACAATATGCACATATTGCTTTTATTTTGACCTAATCCTTATTTTTTTTGCCTAACCTTACTTTTTCTTAATCAATTGGTGGCTTTGACAGCTCAATATTAGAACCCTTTCCCCTTGAACCCACATTGTTTTTTTCAACTCATTTCCATTGTTCATCTTGATCTCTTGCCAACACTATTGAAACCCATCCTAAAAACACCTATGAACCTCCTGATTAAAGGTTGAACTTTTAAGTGTATCGCTTTTACACCTTTGGAGCGTTGGCCTTCTTTCTGGTGCAATCGCGTGTCGTTTTTCTTGTTGAGCTAATACACATTGGTCTTAAGAAATTTAGAATCCTAACGAATAAATTTTCAATAAAAAGTATATTAAGGTAAATCTCAATGTATTTTTTGGAGTAAATGCGGACTAAGCAACCCCTATTATTATATGCAAAAGATGTGACCTACATTTTTAAAGGTTCAATTTTTTGCAACTGACTATAGTGTCGAAATCTACATGTATTTTTCTTATGCTTAATCGTGAGAAGGGAATTAGGATAGGGAATTTCATGGTGTGTAATATACAGTATTGAAAATAAGGTGTAGAGTAATTGGCGAATTGTTTATAATTTTAATAATATATATTTTAACGAACACTGAACTATATATCACCTGCCTTCTATCAAATTGAAGTTTCACCAAATTTAAGTTGTTATAATTGACCCTAGCAACATGTTGACTTTATTCAACTAACTCTTCGATATAGGAAATATTGTTATTTCTAATTAAAATCTAAAAAAATAATAAGTAGTTTAAAATATTTGGAATTTTATTTTATAATTAACTTTATTGCCTAACATTTCCTTTAAAAGACCTTTAACTTCTCTTATATGTCTATCATTTGTGGATAATATAACATGTAACCCCACATTCTCTCCTACCTACACATCCAAAGCGGAAGATCATACTTATAGAATATGACGGAGTATTATCTATTCTAACATTTTTTTAATACCTTATTTCCTTCTTTTGTTCCCCTAATTTTTCGATATGGGATACATTGGTACTTCTATTTAAGATTTAAAAAATAATAAATCCTTAATTGTTTTATACCGTACTTACTTTTTTAATTCCCCTAACTTCTCGTTGTGGTATATTATCTACTTTCGTTTTATTACTTTATAACTTGTGTAATGGTATATATGAAACATCTTATAAATACTTAGGCCCTTAACTTTTTTTGGTTCAATAAACCCCTTAATTTTGTAGACTTTCATTTTAATAACTTTTCTAAACTCATTTATGAGTTAGATTACTATAATTTGACAAGGAGAAATGAACAAAAATTACGGAGAAGGGAAATAAAATAGGGAATTGTATAGTGTATATAGTATACGGAATTGAAAATAAGTAGAGTAATTTGCTAATTCTTTATGGTATCACTACTACAGGAACCCTTAAGGACATCGGTTAATGGACATCAAATTTTGGAAAAATATGATGTAATTAATTTGCACATCAGTTGACTACAAAAACTTGATGTGTTTATAAAATAAAGAACATCGGTTTCTATTTCAAACCCATGTCCGTAAGTATTGATTTTAAGTCACATCAGACTAAATAACAACCCATGTACATTAGTTGGTCAAGGACAACAGTTATTTAAGTAAGCCGATGTTAATCATTGTTGTGAAAAGCGCGCAAAAAATAAAACCCTCATCAGTGTATTATTATTATTCTATTATATCTCAGTTTATGAAATTCCTTCGTCGACTCTTCTACGTACTCTTCGTCGACTTCTACGTACCCTTCATCCCCATCGATCATCAAGCACCATCATCAACCTCTAATTCGCGCAACCACCGTCGCTGTCGTCGTTCATCATTCATCAGTTCATTCCTTCATTCAGTTCGTCATTCATCATCAGTTCATTCCTTCATACCTTATTCTTATTAGGTAATTTTCTTAGTTAAATTGATTATTTTTCTTAGTTAAATTGATTATTTTTCTGTATTGTGTACTAGTATTTGTTTTGTTATTTTGATTCAAGAAGTAAATTGGGGGTTTAGGGTTTAAATTGGGGGTTTAGGGTTTAGGGTTTAAATTGGGGGATAAGGGTACAGGCAACTATATTGAGTCTGTTGTGTTTGGCTTTTAACTAGAATAAGGTTAAGGGTACAGTCGTCTGCATGGATTTAAACAATAAATACGTAATCGATTCTCTAGCCATTGTTCACTCCTCAAGCCTTGGTGGATCTCGCGTCCATACTTCAACCATCTATGCTCGTTATTTTGCTGGGTGTCACTTTCTGTAGTCACTGGCAGTGGAGAAGTGGAAGTGTTTTACATAACCTGCTTTTATCCCAAAGAGTTAGTTTTTGTTTTATATTTGTACCCTTGAGCTTCTAGTCACACAGGGAAGAATAGGCCGGGTTGCAAGATGAGAGAGTTCTTGGTACGATTTACTTTTTAGTTTTTTAATACCAAGTAGCTGGGAATGGTGAAAAGGCAGTGTGCCTACAATTAGTTCAGAGTTCATAACCATTTGAATCAACACTCCAATAATGTCAAAAATGTATTGCATAGTTGCGTGGAACATGGCAGTGGAGTTGATTACTATCCTAATCTCATAGCCATGTTCCTAGTCACAAAAAAAAACTCTTATCTGTGTACCTGTAGCTTTTCTCTCTATAAACTAATGAATATGGTTGTACATGATTGTTCCGTACTTCCCTATGAAATTTTGTGGTCTAAACTCTAAACGATGAAAAAGTTATTAATTGACAGATGCTCAGATAGCAACATCAATGCTTACAATTGTACTCTCTTCCCTGTTGACAGGAGGGAGAGAAATAGAGGGAGGGGACAGTACCTGGGTAGAGCGAGAGGCTTAATGGTTGTTGTTTAGGACTTTACGGCATAGGGTGGTTTTGCCTAGCCTGATATGTTTTCCACCTTACGTTATTTTTTTATTATTTACCATTCCATTTTCATACTCCATGTTTTTTTGATCCGTGTTCTTAGTTTTATGTTAATGTTTCTCGAATAACTCTGATGTGTACTTGCGTAGATTTTGAGTGAGTACCAGGCTTTTGCTACAGATTTAGAAAAGAAAGGTATCTCAGAGAACTTGCAGGAGATCGAAGATTGGTTATATGAAGATGGAAAGGATTAATTTGCAGATGTTTATGCTAAAAAATTGCTGGATCTTAAGAAGGTTGATAGAAGTGTAATCTCTTAATTTGTCAATAGCATGATTGATCATTGATGACTGAACACTACTCTTGTTTTCCTAGCTTGCCGATCCCATTGAAAGCCGATATAAAGATGACGAGGTACGAATCACCTTACGCTCCTTAAAGGTACGAATCTATCCATTTTCTATCCCCTGCTATCAAGGATTCTATGCTAATCTCAGTTTGATATTGATAGGTATATATGCAGTCACCAATATAGTATGATTTTGTGAGTCACGTAATCGTTATGTATGTTGTCTCATGTAATTTGCAAGTGATTTATGTGTTCATTTATAAGCTGTGGTGAAACTCAAAGTCTGCCAATATAACGATCGTGATATATATATATACTATAGTAACCCACCATTTCAGATTAGAATACCTTGGTCATCATATTTTGAACTTGTAGAAGGCTCGACAAGTCAAAGTCTGCCAATATGCTAATTTTTCCAAAAAAGTATCAAGAATTTTAATGGATCAGAGAGTGTTGATAGACATGATAGTCTTACGCTCTGATCATTTTAGTACACCCGTCTGTCAATGGCGTTTAAGCCATGAGCAAGTTGCAAAAGCATTCCAAAAAAGTATCAAGAATTTTAATGGATCAGAGGGTGTGTTACTGCTGTTACCGGATTGCACAACAGACTGTTTCTGGACAATCACACTAATTTGTTTTTCTTTCCTCTGTAGAAAAATGAGTCAGAGACAGGGGACAAGTCAGTGACGAAGAGTAAATTGAAAAGGCAGAAGACAATTGACAATACTCATTCCAAAAAAGTAGAAAGCGGTAAAATAAGCAGAACAAATGAACCAGTGACAAGATCAAACAAAAGTTTGGAAGCACTTTTGGACCAAAAATATGATTGTAGACGATTAATGTCCAAGGTAGTTAGTATGATGGGCGATACTCAAGTAACTGACTTGTATTTGAGCGAGGATGTCCTAGGATCTACTAAGAAAAGGTTGTGCCTCGTCAAGGACGATCTTAGTGCACTGTTGAACATGGGAAAGATTTGCCTTCCGGTCATTGAGACTTTTCTTGGGTATGTACATATTTAATCAGAATTCAAAAATTGCATCTCATTACAGTTTGCCTTTGGTCATTAATTTGAAGTACATACCACTCATTTTCTTCTAAGTCGTATTATATTGTTACAGGTACATATGTAGCGTCTGTGACATAGAAACCTATGGTTTTTTAAGCCCAAAATTGATTTCCTTAGTAGACAATGATAACCAGGCAATTAACAAGATTTGTAAAAGGATGAAAGACTTGAAACCGAAGAAGATTTTTTTCGCTCCATATTTCGAACAGTAAGTACATATACTCACCCTTACCTTGCTTAATGATTACCGATTTTCATGTTAATTATAAATTACAAATTATTTGCAGGGATCATTGGATGCTCCTTGTATTTGACATTGTTGAGCATAATAAAATTTACTGGTTGGACTCACTTGGAAATTCAGCGCCTTCAAAGTTGAAAACTTTAATTAATTCGTAAGTTCAACTATTATTTAATACGTAATCAAGTTGATGGAACCAATAATGTGGCTGACAATTATTTATTGAAACATTTGTATAGATCTGTAAGAATTTAGGACTTCAATGGTGGGTCAAGAATGAGTTCTCAAACGCCAACATGGCTGAAAACACAGGTAATTTGTTAACTGTTTACTAGGACAGCCTGATCATCAGTTATATATTAGTACATAACATTTTGGTTTAATTTGTCGTTATCTTCTTGTAGTGTGCGCGTCAGCAAGGTGACATTGAATGCGGGTACTACGTAATGAGGTACATGCTGGAAATAGTCACTCAAGCTAATCCGACTGCACCTATCGAAGAGGTCAGATTATCCCTCCACTCTAAAACTCTCGTAAAATATTTTCATAATTGTAACCCTGGCCCCTTATCCTGCTGCTGTCTATCCTTAAACTGTGTGCCTGAGGCAGCTAACATTTATTTTTCCATCTAGAATGTATATACATACCATCTAGAATGTCATTAGCACGCTATATATATTATGAAGTTATTTTTCCGTATTATTATTAAAACTCGAATTTTGTGTATTATTTACAGGTTTTCAAACACCGACTGCCATATTCCGAAGAAGAAATCGACGAGGTCAGGGACTTGTGGGCGAACTATTTTCTAAATGCATAGTCTTTTTAGTAACGTAGTACTTTGATTTTGCAAACTAAGCCGATGTTTGGTTAGTTGTTGAACTTGTGCTCTCTAGACTATTTTGGATGTCGTCTAAAATGACGCATAACCCTATATGTTTGGTTAGTTGATGAATTTGGATAATGTATATGAAAGACGACCGACCTTTGTCGTGATTTGCTTTGAACTTGTTTAATGAAAGACGAACGACTTTGTCGTGCTTTGCTATGAATTTGTGTTTGTTTGGTTGATGGTGGCGTATAATCTGTTTTGATACGCTAGTCTAAATGGCTGACATCTGAATAATGTATACTGGTGGTAAAAATTACCATCAATACCAGCTTTTTTTTTTTAAAAAAAAAGCAACATCAAGGATTGCAGTTTATGCAATAGTATGATGCATATTAACTTGTAATGCACATGGGCTTCGGTCAACAACTGATGTACAAAACATAAATGGACATCAGATTACAGCTAAAGAATGATGTGCATAAATATGATGCACATCAGACTTATTAAACCTCCGATGTGCAATAACACATGGACATCAGATTACAGCTAAAGAATGATGTGCATAAATATGATGGACATCAGACTTCTTAAACCTCCGATGTGCAATAACACATGGACATCAGATTACAGCTAAAGAATGATGTGCATAAGTATGATGGACATCAGACTTATTAAACCTCCGATGTGCATAAGTATGATGGACATCAGACTTATTAAACCTCCGATGTGCAATAACACATGGACATCGGTTGCAAAACCGATGTCCTTGGTACCATAATGGACATCAGTGAACTGTACATCGGTTGCTAAGCCGATGTCCATGACCATAAAAGTCTGATGTCCTTAAGGGTTCCTATAGTAGTGGTAATTTTGGTCCAATTCTAAATTTTGGTGATATTTATTTTGACGAACAACAACACTATATTTTTCTACGGGTTTGTAAATTTATCTATACACAAAATACCCTTTTATTTGCTTAATCTCTTGGAGGCAACAATTTTCCCCTTTAGAATATGCTCGTACAATATTTGATTGAGAGTGATGATAAAATTTGTATTCAATAATAAATAATTAGATGAAATTATGCATTAATATTCCACGATTGGGTTGATGTTTATCATCATGAGACTAATGAAATACTCTACAGTTTTACACTATACTATTTAATTCGTAAAAATGGAATTGATTGAATAAGATAATGAAAAGAGTAAGTCTCCTCAAAGACGACATCTTAATAAGTTTATTGAGAAATTATTTTTCACTTTTAAGAAAAACTGGTACTAAATACAATAATAAATAGGGTCATGAAAAACAAAAAAATGGGTACAAAAAAATGCCCTCTCAATTGTAACATCCCAATATTTCGGACTTGGAAGTTTAAAAATTTTAAGTTAAATTTCGAAAATAATTTATATTTCGTAACTTCGTAATTTCATTTATATAACTAATTAATTTATAGGGAAATATTTTAAAGAGTTTTAAATGAGATTTTATTTAATTGCGTAATTTATGTCTTAGCAATTTAATTTTATGGTCCGGATATATTTATGTCGTCTTAAGTTTATAGTGACCTTGAGTCGATAAATCTAGCCTAGACCGTCTTAAAACTCGTCTCATGGGCCTAACTTGTAATTGGGTCCATTCCCTCATCTTTTTTTTCCTCACAAAAACCCTTTCACAAACTCTAACCTCCCCTTCTCTCCTCATTTTTCAGATTTGAGAAAAGTGAAAACACCATTTTCATATCTCTTCCTCCTTCAATCTTAAAATGCCCATAAAACCCTCGTTACTTATCCGATTGAGATGATTTTCGCGCCTATTTCTTCCTCTCACCGTCCTCCATCTTTCTAGGTAAGAATTTCCCCAAAATACTTCCGCCTTACCTGCTGGACGTGGCTTTTAGTGCACGTTTTTCGAGTCTAATACCGTTATTGGTGTTTCTAGTTGTGGGCAAGGTCGATTGGAGTAGCTTGGAGGCGATTCTTGGTGGTTTTGTGAAGCTAAAAGGTGACGATAATGAGAAAAGCTCGGCCTTTGTCTTAAATTAATTGGACATGTGATTTCTTGTTATTTATGTGAAATTGGTGTGAATTATATGTTTAATAGGTTATGGGTAATTCTGTATCCGTCACATTCGTTTTATTTGATGTTTGGTTTGAATTGCTATACTACGCATATACCGAAATCGTTGCTGGGTTGAGATTGTTGTTATTCTAGTGTCGTCGGTTATTGCTGTAATTTCAATTCGGCCTGTCGCTGGTTGTTTCTCTTTTATAGCGTGCGTGCTGCTGATACATCTTGTTCAAGCGGTGTTACAATGCTACATTAAGTTTTATTGTATTGCAGTTGCTTATCTGTTGCTAATGCACTGCTGTTAGATATGGGTTTTAGTGCTTCGTGTTGTTACTGCTCACCATTGCAATTGTTGGCAATTGTTGCTGTTGTCGTGTGTTTATATTTCAATTGTTTGCCTAAATATTGCTACGTACACTATTGCTAGTAATATTAGGATTATTTTATTATTATTATATTATTATTAGATTATTATTTTACGTACGTGTTTGCTAGCCTGCTTGAATTAATTAGTTTACGTACGTGCTTGCTAGCTTGTTTACGTTTAAATATAATACGTTAGAAATCGTTACGAATTAGTAATGGGTTACGGTCTTATTTTAAGAAGCATGTCTAAATGATTAATGAGTTAATCGGTTTCCCGAATAATTAAATACGACTTGTTATATTAATTTCTCACATGTTAATTTTATTTAGACAATATGAGGATATAATATGAAATGTTAAATTAGTTCTTGTTTCTCTTTTCCGAATGAACTATATATTTAATTTACGATTTTTTTGTTATTTTATATGCGTAATGATTTCCGTAAAGAATATACGTTATATAATATGAATTGTATGCTTGTTTGAAGTCCCAAAAATTGGGCGACACTTATATTGGGTTCGGAAATGGATTTGAGGAGAAAGACCCCCCGGCCGGGCAACCGGAAGGGAAACCGGCTCTCGCCTCAAATTAGTTCCCGAAGTCGGCTAAGTGTTACATGGATGTTTAGAGATGAGATATATATGAAATGATTGTCATTCGAGTTTGAGTTGTTGTACATCTTAGAGATGACATTTGTAATTTGTGTAACCTGCTGTGCGCTGCTATAGTACTCGAGTTCTCACCTGATTGCATTGTGTAGCTGGTTGGCCGTAGTGACTTGGTTCTCACGGTCAGGTCTTAGATTGTCTGCCCGCCTTCGGGCATATCTCGTTCCTAGCTAGTTCGGGTCTTGGGGGTGCCTTGTGCACTTGTCGAATCGGGGATCGTAATCCGTTTGCGCTCCGAGAGTCTGGCCAGGTTTAGACTAGGACAGTCTTTTGATATCGTCCTACCAGGGGGTTGTATAGTCTGAGATTGGGGATGTCTTGGTATATAGACGAGTCGATTGTCGGCCTGCTCATAGTAGTAGGAGTCGAGTCACTTGGATGACCTATCTCTTGTTTGTAGAGTCACTTGGATGACCTATCTCTTGTTTGTAGAGTCACTTACTTGGATGACCTATCTCTTGTTTGTAGAGTCACTTGGATGATCTATCTCTTGTTTGTAGAGTCACTTGGTTGGCCTATAGTTGTTGGAGTCGAGTCACTAGGTGACCTACCTCTTGTTGATATAATTGGATGTTGAGCATGCTTTAGTTTGTGTATAAGAATGTTTTATACTTGGTTATCTTAGTATTGTTCGTCCAAGGCATTGGACGACTCTTAGTCTAGTTTCGTAAATGGTTTGGATTGAAAGACCCCCCGGCCGGGCAACCGGAAGGGAAACCGGCTCTCCTTCCAAATAGTTTCCGAAGTTGGTTGAGAGCCCTTGCAAGTATTGCATGATGATTTGAGATTGAGATATATATATGCTTCACATGTTATAAATGCTGGAGTATGTTGGATGCCTTATGTGTTATGTGTTATTGACAATAGGTGGCTAGGAGCACTCTAGTCACTCTCCACTGACTGTGGCGCACATGTTGTATGAGTGTAGGTACATGAGGCTGTTTGCAGGGGGTTACGTTGAGGCTAGCGAGCGATGATTCTTCATCGTTGACTTTTACCATTCGTCAGCTAGACCTTAGACTTATGTTTCAATATATTGTGCCTGTAGGGATATTCTATCCCGGGCTGCTTTTGTTTTGCACTTATATACTTATTTATGTTTTATTTTCTTCCGCATGTTTAATATTGTTAAGACACCTCGCATGTTTTCTTATCTTGTCAAAAGTTTTAAATTCCGCGCATTTTTGGCATGTTTTGTATGTTTACTTTTCCGCTGCCGCGAAGGGTTTTACATCAATAATTTAAGGAGAGACTGTCTCTCCCAAGTTTTAGTGTAATTGAAAAGTTAAGAGGCGGTAAGTAGACAAACTAACAACAATTGAATTTATGCATATACTTCGTAAAATTTGCGAATCATGATGAATGGAAAATTTCTTATAAAATTAGTTTCTCCATATAATCATAGATTAGAAAATGAAATTCCGGTGAGACATTGGCCGGAAAATTAAAGAAGCGTTTAATTTCGCATTTGAAAAAGTTGAGGGGTCAATTACTCCAATTTCACAATCCACTTAAGTAAAGTGGTCTAATTACCACTTTCCCGTATTTTTTTAATTAACTCTATTGCTTAATATTATCTACTTTAAAATTGTTCGATACCCTATTTTCTTACTTTATTCTCCTAATTTTTCGATGTGGGATATATTCCTATTTTCTAGTTAAAATATAAAACCTCAAAAAATTTAAATAAGTAGTTTAAAAGAGTTCCTAATATTACACATCATCTTTAAATGGTCCATACGATCAAGTTTTAGTGATTGAAGACATGGAAAAGCTATCAAGTTACCATTGATACGAGATATATTCCTAATTTTAATTAAAATCTAGAACCTTACAAAATTTAAATAAGTAGTTTATAATAGCCTTTAATTTTTTCGATGTGGGATGTATTACCACTCGTAATTATAATTTAAAATTTTAAAAAATATTCAAATTCTATAATTTTTTAATGTGGGATATAAAACTACTTCTATTTATAATTCAAAAAATATTCAAATTCTAAAATTATTTTATACCCTATTTTCTTTCTATATTTCTCTAACTTTTCGATGTGGGATATATTGCTACTTATAATCAAAATAAAAAATATTATTTAGGTACTTTAAAAAAGTTGGAGACTACCATATCGCTCGAAAAAAACCTCAAATATATATTTATATTGATTTTTGTTAATATATACTTTTATAGTTTGGAAATCTCCTTATTAGACAATTTAATTATAAACAAATGAACGAAATGATTAAGTCGTTTAAGGCTCTGTTCTTTCTGACTTATTTTCATCTCGTTTCAGTTCTGCTCAGCTCTATTCAATCCAGTTTAGTTCAGTTTAGTTCAGTTCAGCTCAGTTCAGTTCAGCTCAGCTTCATTCAGTTTAGTTCAGTTCAGTTTAGCTCAGCTCAGCTTCATTTAATTCATTTCAGTTCAGTTCATCTCGACTTTATTAAGTACATCCCACATTATTATTATTATTATTATTATTATTATTATTATTATTATTATTATTATAAACCGGGAACTTTTATTAGAAATAACCGAAAAATTACATGAAATTTGTGGGCACCCGCGAAACTAGCTGGGCGCAAGCAGCGTTCCGCGATCCGGCATCCTGGGACACAGAAAACTTCTGAATCCGCTTGAGCAAGGAAACAGCATCTTCCCCTAATTCCCCCAAAGAAGAGAAGGAGAAAGGCAAGAAGCCATAACCGTGCCCCGCGCACAAGTCCCTGTACTTGGCGCACTTCCTCCGAGCAGCATCAACCACCACCCCTCCTGGCATTATGAGTGTTATTATTGTATTATTTATTTATTATTCCATTTATTATTATTAATGTAGGTGTATGGGGCCTGCATTATTCAATTTATTGTATACATATAATCTCTTCGAGTTTTGTAATCATCTTTTGGAAAAATGTTGTAAATGTGGGATGGTAACAAAAAATGTGATGAGGGTGGGTATAGTTTTTTATATTTAAAAGATTTAGATGTTTTTAACTCAAATTACCATTCTAATGGATTCCTCAACTCGACTACCATTCTCATGGATTCCTTCAGACAAGCACAAAATATATCTCTCACCTTATTAAAAATCAGAGTCATTCACCCGTTGTGAAGTTCCTTTTCTAACACTGAAACCACAACCTATGAGTGCTTGTGGTAATCTCATAGACAACTTCTCATTTATAAGTTTTCATACCTACTAGTGACTTGGAGTAATCTGTACATCAGAAAAATTATAGGGTCATGATAACTACGTTATCGCCCTATTTTTCGTACCTAAAACCCTTTGCTTTGTCTCAGTTTTACCTTGATTTCTTCCTTTATGTTCTCATTTTCGCCTAAATTATCATTACATGCTATTTTCACGCATTTTCGATGTGTTCGTAGTATTGGCACGCTTTTCTAGGTGAATCGGGGCTATAAACAAGTACGAGGAAGGTTACAAGCCAAGAAACTAAGTTCGGAAGCCTTTCTAGGTGTTTCTAGCTCGTTAGGGGTGTAACTCCAGCAGTCAGGTGTATCTACACCCACCTAAGGAGTCATCTTGGGCGTATCTCAAGCAGTCAGGTGTTGTAACACTTGACTGCCAACGTTACACCCGACGAAGGAGAGAGAAAAAGGACAAATCCTCCATCCGGTGCAACTCAGCCCATCCGGCGTAACTCGGACACAGCTGGCGTATCTTTACGCCGGATGGACTCGGTGTTCAGTCTTTTTCGTCTTTTCTTTTGAGCTTTTAACCCTATTTTGGGCCTTTGATATATACTTAGGATCTGATTTTGTAAAGGGAGTAGTTCATATTTTACAATTCATAGAACATATTTTAGAGGTTTTTAGAGAGATTTGTTAGGGTTTGGTTTAATACACTTTATTCTTCCAATTTCGTTTCATTATTGCAATCAAGCTAGTTCCTTTTTCCTTATTTTCGGTATAATCATCTTTCCTTAATCTTTTGTTTGTGTTGTTTTTGTTATTTCCTTATCTCTAGCTTAGATCTTGGTAGTTTGAATACTTTGTTTCTTGTCATCTAAGTTTCTTCACTTTTGCTTAGATCATTTCTCCCCTTTGTTTAAATAGTGCTTAATCTCGTTTTACTCACTAATTGAATGTTAGCTAGTACAAATCAAACCCTAAAAATGTTTTTCATTTAATCTTGCTTCGTATTGCTATTTTAGAATTCATAGCCATGAGTAGTGAGTAGTCCTCTTACTAGGACTCGATTAACTCCAACATAAGTGGTTTACTTAATTGATTTCTCATGTGATTAGTCATTGGGATAGGTTCTTGAGGGTGGATTAGGGGATTGACTAGTTTTATTGGTTTGTTGTGGGTATTGTTGACTTTTGACCCTTGTCCATCGGCGAGAGCCAGCTAGGTCGGGAGTCGGGTGCTTACTTAGACCTATTATCAACCTAGGTTGAGACCGAAAGAGAGAACCGAGGAAGGATACCCCTAGTCTTGGGTTTGAATTTGACCTTCGAGAGGAGGGATTGGATGACCCGGAATTAGGTGAGTGTTTAATGGACTTGGGGGATGTTAGGACGACTTCGAGAGAGTGCACACTCCTTGGGTAGTCGAGTATCCACCTAAGGATTCCAAACTCCGAGACCGAAAGAGAGGGTGCTTGGAAGTTCTGGTGTCCTAGTGCGAGACCGAGAGGGAGGCATTGGGCGAATTAGAGTCATTTTCCCCACCTTAAGAATCGCACCCATTGACTAATTAATTAGGAGAAATCATGACGGTAAATGCTAGTGTTGGAGGGAAATCGCGTCCTAGGCTTTCCTTTTATTGATTTACATCCTTCTCGATTTCGTGCTTAAGTTAGTTATTTTTAGTTCGATTGTCTTCATATGCTTAGTTTAGTTTTAGTTATAAACCTCAATTCAACTCTTGTCGACTTAGCTAAACATACATACACTAGAATAACTAGTACTACATACTTAGCTCCCCGTGAATCGACATCCTAAGTGTCACAACAACTACCGTGCACTTGCGGTTTTAAAATTTACATCAGGTCACATTATCCATAAAACTATAGACATTACTGACAAATACAAACACATTTTCTTCCAACTGTCAATATGTCACCATTTTTGTTCTACAGGTTACCATTTCATTTAAGCACAATAAAGTAATATGTACGTACTTCATTTTAACATTGTAAATGATTATGCATGCACTTCAATGTAATATCTTTAAATTTGAATACTACATGTTACCACATTAATTATTTTTCGCAATAAAACATATCTAATACCATTTAATTTTATTATTTTAGCATTGCACTAAAATATGGGAACACATCAGTGTATTATGTAACCACATGAATATAATACTGTAGAAATCAATATGTTTTATAATTTTTAATATCTAAACTACTTCAATTCACTATGTTATTATTTTTTAATCACTAATCATAAACGTAAAATAACGTAACAAATATGTTATCATTGAGTCAAAATAGTGGTGTAAAACCCCTCGTCGCAGCGGAAAGATAAACATTCAGACATGCCAAAATTTACGCGGAATTTAAACTTTAACATGCAAGATAAAACGAGGTGAATTAAAACAAACTGTACAAACTAATATAAACCAAAACATAGATAAGTATGTGAAACTAAGTACGAAAGTATAAATACAAAACAGCCTGGGATGACACATCCCTATAGGCACTCAAGTATATAAACAAAACTAGGTCTAGCTACACGATAACGGGTAAGTCAATGATGATCGGATCATCGCTCGCTAGCCTCCTGCAACCACCCATCAACCTGTCATGTACCTACATACATGAAAACATGTACGCCAGACCACAATTAGTGGGGAGTGACTAGAGTTCTCCTAGCCACCTATTGTTAACGACACGTAACACATAAAGCATCCAACATACTCCAACATTTATAACATGCGAAGTATATATATATATATATATATATATATATATATATATATATATATATATATATATATATATATATATATCAATATCTCATCTTTCATATCAACATGCAATACTATGCAAAGGCTCTCAACTAACTTCGGAAACTATTTGAAATGAGAGTCGGTCTCCCTTCTGGTTGCCCGGCCAGGGGGTCTTTCAATCCAAACCATTTACGAAACCAGACTAAGAGTCGTCTAATGCCTTGGACGAACAGTTCTAAGATAAGCAGCACTCTATATAAACACAATCAATCAACAACATCTGACACTGTACCCCTACTCAGGCAAGCAGTTGCAATCAGCAATGTCTAGAACCTACCCCTGCTCAGGCAAGAACTAGACACAATCAGCAGTGTCCAAGTCACACCCCAACTCAGTTAAACTTGGTACACAAATCAGCAAGCATACACTCGTGAACCTCTGCTCAGGCACGAGTGGATACCAATCAGCTAATAATGGTTCATTGACCCTGCTCAGTCGTGACCATTAACCTTCGTAATGAAATTGGGATCCCAACTTAGACCCAACCCACTACGGTCATACACACTCACGGTAGAATAACAGTACCTGCTCAGACATATTCCTACCGCATCAACCATACACGTGACGGTCCAACGGTCCCTGCTCAGACATGTCCGTCACGCTACAAACACTCACATGTCAAGCTAGAGGATCCCTGCTCAAATCATAACGTGACATGCATACAAACATCAGCACATATCGTACTCTAGCGATCCCTGCTCAGACATATTCCGATATGTACTACAACCAAATCCTTAGTCCTAATCTTCTAGACCTCTAACAACACTTAATTGACCCCAGGAACTAAGTTGAGGGAGAGCCGGTTTCCCTTTCGGTTACCCGACCGGGGGGTCTCTATCCTCTCTCCATTCCCGAACCCAATATAGTGCCGCCCGAACCTCGGGGACCTCAAACACACATACATATGTAAGAGAAGACCAAGTTCGATAACAACCACTAGCAACCTAAGACTCTCCTCTACAAGTCTAAGGGTTACCTATTTAACTAAACTAAGTTCATTAAGTCTCATAAGCAACCTAAGAAATTGATTAGCTTAAGATAAGGAATAAACTTATTAAACTATTATTTTCTACATTACCCATTACGATTCAAGTATATATATATATATATATATATATATATATATATATATATATATATATATATATATATATATATATATATATATATATATATATGTCAACATTTGATACTTAAACATACTATAAAACTAGTATGGAAACATTACAACCAAACAATTAAGAATTAACTAACATTATACAAGTAACTAACCACTTTACTAAATCTTACCTAGCTCAAATATACATTTAAAACTAAGTATATATATCACCAAACATCACTTAAAACATCCTAAAAACAATTGGGAAACAAGCTCTCAAAACAGCTCGAAAAACAATTAAACGAGGAAAAGGCTACAGCCGTTTTTACGCAGCCTGCGCAAGAGGGTGCGCAGCCTGCGCAAGAGGGTGCGCAGCTGCGCCTGGGCTACGCAGCCTGTGCATGGTGAGGCGCAGCCTGCGCATGGTGAGGCGCAGCCTGCGCCCAAGCACGGGCCAGGTATGTTCATACGCATTTCCTACAATTCGCCAATTCATTCATTCCTTCGACAAACACTTCTAAACCATGATTTCTAGTATAAAATCTATACTATCAGCACATAACAACCCATAACAATCCCAAGTGTATCTCATATATGATCATTGAACAAAATCAAGCATTTAAACAAGTATAACAACCAAATTCCCAAATGATACCGATCTCCATGTATACTCCCAAATTCCACTTAAACCATGAATTCAACACAATTCTTCCACAATAACATCATAAGAAGCATAAGAAGATAAAAGCCAGTCTAAACATATTCCTAAACACAAGAAATCATCCAAAATCACAAGAAACATGCTACTTTAACAATTTAGGTCGAGGTACTCATAATAGTCACCTTTTTGCGGTTTAAGCTCCAAAGTCCTATTCAATAACGTAAGAGTCGACCTCGGGATCCTCCAATCCAACTCCTACAACAATAAAAACAGAAATTAAGAGCTAGAAACGGAATTGGGTCAAAACAGCCCAAAAATGAAAGTGAACAAAACTGAAATTGAAAGAGATACAAAGATTTCAAATCTCGAGAGGATTCCGAAAATATAAAATTTACCTTGATACGAGTAGCGGAAGGGGTCGAGATTATGTTTTGAAGCTTGAAGAAAAGAGAGAAAATGGTGTTTGTTGGTTATTAACAGTCAAATGAATTGTGAAATGAGGGTGATGTCGATGGAAGGGGGTTTATGTAGGGTTTAGGTTGTCCTTTTTACTTTTACTTTAGTCGGGTTTATTTGCTTAAGTGATACGGACTCAAGTCGGGAAAATGAAATGCCAAGTGATAACATCTTATGATTAAAATATCTTAAGACGGAACCTAACGGAAAACTTAAAATAAAACTTACGATTTATTATTAAAATAATATTATATTCCGGAGAATACTTTAAAAGTATTAAAATATTATTTACGAAAATACGGGATATTACAATCACCCCAACTTTCAAAAAGTTTCGTCCTCGAAACTTGAAGACAGAAATAAGCATGAAAACAACTTCAGTTATCAAAACGTACTACCCGGGTTATGGTAACCCAACACTTTATCTTTCAAAAGGGTTTCAAGAAGAAAAGATTTTAAGGCACGAGTCTTTGTCAATGGACATTGGGATTCTCGTTACGTATTCAAGTCCGACATTCCAAATCTGAGACAAGTCCCAAAATTAAATCAGTAAAAGTTCGAAATTTAGACCGTTCCGGTGTCGGTAAGCATAGTTCAGGTTATGAGACGTCTCCAATAACAAGTTCAAATGACAAATCGATGCTGAGATCAATCAGATTGCAAATCAATCAGTTCTTTTAAAACTAAATTTCCCAAAATCAACCTTTATTTCGATTCCACAAACGAGCAAAGTTGTAACAACGACAAAAGATCCATTTCAACCCAAGAGGGAGTAGTTTCAAATTCTCAAAACAATTAAGATTCTCCAAAAACTGCAAACTTTTAAGGTTAACAATAGGGAACAAATTTAAAAAAACGGTTACTGGGAGCGTAGAAACGATTATAGAGATTACCTTCGACACGAAGGGTTGTGAGTTTCTAGTTTCACAGCTGACAGAACATGCAAGGGAGGATCGAAGGAACGAAACAACCAGGTTAAAGGTCAAGGAAGATGGTAACTCTTGCTAAACATGAGGTCACTAACCACTCAATCTATAATCAAAGCATCGTTACAACGATTCCCAATATATCTCATGGAGGACTGTTCAAGTGACTTCTAGACCCACGGTGGTTGTACGATCTCTCGTACCATTATCTTATCCACAGAACAAGGTATTCCCCAACAAGAAGGGATTCCAAACACCTCATTCGACTCTCACTAAAATTCGTTCAACTGCAGTTAAGGATCTCTCACTGAGGGTGGAAGCTTAAGCACATATCCTAGACCAAGGTTTACGCACTCCCAAAACTCTAAACCAGTATTCCATCACCATATCATCGAACCTCAAAACTCAAGACTAAGGCCTTATTAAGGTAACAACTTCCAAATTCTTAGGTTTCTAACCATTTAACCAAAAGTATACACTCTAAAGAAAAGTTCCAAAGAAGTAACCATTTTCACTCCTACAGTTTCCATAAGGTTTAGTTATTCAAATTTTGAGATTCCTCAAATGATATTCATGAACACTTATAAGTTGCAAATCTCTACACTATAATTGCCACAAACATCAATGGTTACCCATCAATCACCATTGAAGTATTATTAAGCCAACGGGCTCCCATTATCCCGCAAGATATCATAAATGATTCACCTAACAGTGGGTGTATTTCCCAATTTCATTAAGTACTTCAATAGGTAAACATTGAGGTTCAATAAGTAACTTAAGGTCAAACACTCAGTCAACTCCATAAGTCAAATTGTAAATGTCTCAACATTCTCACACCGTTACCAATAACTCTCGTTCCTCAAATATGTGGTCTTTCTGCATTCAAGAAACTCCTCAAGTTTAAGTAGCGGTAACTTACCTCATTCACCTATTTGACAACATCACTATCTTAAGCATGTTCCTCCAAAATCATCTAGGACTCCAAGCATCGTATTTAAATCCTCAAATGGTACTTCCAAATCCACAGATACCACTTACATCTAGCCACCTAACACGAAACTCCCCAGGCGGCATACTATCCAATATCACCCGAATATTATTATCACAAACTCTCTCAACCAAATTCTGACAACGCAAAACCAAGCATTCCTCAAGGCATGTATCACTAGTCCAAGAACAAGTCAATCTCGCAACTAATCTAAATGAAAAAGAACAAGGCTCATAGAAGAGGAGATGAAATACGAACTTCGGGGACAAACACGATACAGATCTCGAGAGAGACACACGGGAAACAGCTCGAGGAACTACGATATGACAAGGTAAGGAACTTCAGGCTATGGACTCCAATAAAATTGAAGCCAGGATCAGAAGGAGAAGCAAGGGAGAAGAAAGGAGAGAAGCGATATGAAAGGAACGATTACGGAAATCTCCCAAGGTTCGAGTCTCTCACTATTCTAACGGGGTTCTCACTTCTTACTTCCCAAATCAAGCCATTCAATTATCGGTTCTCACGAACCACTTCCTCAAACGATTTATATACCCTAATCCTCCAATCTTTAAACAATATCATCATTACAACCACCTATTCCAAAAAGTTTGAGATGTCCCATCTCTTCCGGTTCCTCAAATGACAATTCAATAACACTTTCAGGCCATCAAACTATATGCTATATACACTTCACTTACCTCACTGTCCACCGGATAACAATTCTCAAACTATCAAGTTTTCCGAACTTTTATCTCTCAATAAATTACTTTATTCTATCCACATACCGGTGGTGCATCCTCAAATTTCCCTTAGATTCCTCAATAGAAAAACGCTAAGATCCATTAAGTATCCTAGTGTAACACCCCAAGAGTATGAGAGGAAAATTGTCCCACATCGGTAGAATGTGAGGCTTGTGATATGTTTACAATAACTCCCACCCACCACTTAGTAACAAGGCCTTGTACTTTTGAGCTTAAGTGAGGACAATTAACGGGCCCAAAAGTGCACACCCATCTTATTGGGTTTGTGTTACGACGGTGGCGGGTCGGGTTGTTACAAATGGTATCAGAGCGACCCTGCGACCGTGTGGTGAGCCTGTGGTCGGGAGTACCCGGGTCACACACCTAGCGGGGGAGGATTCTGGCCCTGGTTGTGGTCAAGTTTGAGGCACAACGAGGACGTTGTGTTCTTTAAGTGGGGGAGTTTGTAACACCCCAAGAGTATGAGAGGAAAATTGTCCCACATCGGTAGAATGTGAGGCTTGTGATATGTTTACAATAACTCCCACCCACCACTTAGTAACAAGGCCTTGTGCTTTTGGGCTTAAGTGAGGACAATTAATGGGCCCAAAAGTGCACACCCATCTTATTGGGTTTGTGTTACGACGGTGGCGGGTCGGGTTGTTACACCTAGGGTCAGATAATGATTCACTTCCTCCAAACTTAAGCCATAACTCTTCAAGTATTCAACTAGTATAGCCAATGATTCGTATTACTCAAACAACGGGCCTTTCTCAGCTCAGTCACTCACCTAAGTCAAGTGATACTAACTCACTTCACTCATCCACTCATCATCATTAGCATTTTAAGCCTCTTCTTTCAGGTTGCTCTATATCCTCAAGTATTTTATTTAACTCCTTAAACAGTACTCTTCAATCCACAATTTTCACAATCTAAGCATGGTTCTCAAGATTAAGGTTGTTCATTACCCTGCTCAGTCGTGACCATTACTCTTCGTAATGAAATTGGGATCCCAACTCAGACCCAACCCACTACGGTCATACAAACTCACGGTAGAATAGCGGTCCCTGCTCAGACATATTCCTACCGCATCAACCATACACGTGACGGTCCAACGGTCCCTGCTCAGACATGTCCGTCACGCCACAAACACTCACATGTCAAGCAAGAGGATCCCTGCTCAAATCATAACTTGACATGCATACAAACATCAGCACATATCGTACTCTAGCGGTCCCTGCTCAGACATATTCTGATATGTACTACAACCAAATCATTAGTCCTAATCTTCTAGACCTCTAACAACACTTAATTGACCCCAGGAACTAAGTTGAGGGAGAGCCGGTTTCCCTTTCGGTTACCCGACCGGGGGGTCTCTATCCTCTCTCCATTCCCGAACCTAATATAGTGCCGCCCGAACCTCGGGGACCTCAAACACACATACACATGTAAGAGAAGACCAAGTTCGATAACAACCACTAGCAACCTAAGACTCTCCTCTACAAGTCTAAGGGTTACCTATTCAACTAAACTAGGTTCACTAAGTCTCATAAGCAACCTAAGAAATTGATTAGCTTAAGATAAGGAATAAACTTATTAAACTATTACTTTCTACATTACCCATTACGATTCAAGTATATATATGTCAACATATGATACTTAAACATACTATAAAACTAGTATGGAAACATTACAACCAAACAATTAAGAATTAACTAACATTAGACAAGTAACTAACCACTTTACTAAATCTTACCTAGCTCAAATATACATTTAAAACTAAGTATATATATATCACCAAACATCACTTCACTACTAGAAAAAAGTTGTTTTGCGGCGCTATATCATGACCTTTAGAGGTGCTAAATAGCGTCGCCATGAGATATACCGACGCTTTAAAATGCACCGCATTAGCCTGTGCCGCTAACCCCTTTCCAGGCGCTTTTCATTTATGTCGGTATAAGTCATCATATAGCGTCGCCATACCTAGACGCGCTATTAATGTGTTATAGGAGTGCTTTTCAAGCGTCGCTAAATTGTAGAAGTGGTATAAGACCTTGTTTATTGCGCTAAGCTAATTTACTGACAAATGAAACTTCGAATAAAGATAATTCTTAATACTCAGATTTGTGGTCGAGTCGATTTCGGTAATGTCGAACAATTAATTCAAATAACATAAAACAATTATATATATAAATTTCAGGTACAAATCCCACTCCAAAATGAAAAAATAAGAATAATAATGAAAATACAATTAATACAATAATTTAATATAAGCCATGCTACTAAATTTACTACTCATCATCAACACTCCACCAAATGAGCAAATTAGTCCTCTTTTGAGCTTGTAAACCATCTCGACGTACATGTTGGCACCAGAGTATCACATTTTTCTACCCCTTGTAATGGAAGCTTGACCCTTAGATTTTCAACATTACTGTAAATCCAAGTGAAGACTGTTAGAAGCAAATCCGCAATGATCAAAGACCAAAACTATCAAATACATGTTCAAAGCAAAATTTCATCATCAATACGTACTGAATGGAGCAACATATTGAAACTAGATCTTCAACAATAATAACATATCCATCTTATGAGCAAAACTATCAACTACCAATTTCCTAAATTCCAATCTTACTCCAAATCTATACCTTCGAGTGTATAAATCTTCAAAAGTAGAGTAATAAAAATGCATAAAATAGATACCTATACAACATTACAGAAATTGATTAGTAGTATTGATGAAATGACTGAAAGCTGAAATATAGTTGATTACCTTAGTATTGTCATTATCAGAATCTGAAGCCTAGTCAACAAACTCGAACCCAACCATAGTATGTACTATACTGATCTATCCCCAATACTAGTGCAACTAAGTCTGCAACGAAGTCGAGCTGAGACAAACCACAAACATAAGGTAGAAATAAATTTAGTTGGTGAAAAAAAGTAAATATTAGTCAATATTGGAAGAACAATATAGTTGATATCAAATCTTCATAAAAGAGGTCATGACTCTTCATACCGGAAGTATATATGATAACATACTCTTGGTACTACTTTCATGTTATAGAATAATAATTCTTTCTAATTCTCAGGTTAAAAGGAGTAATTTATATGGTCTATCATTAATCAAATAAATCAAGAAAGCAAACAAATTAAAAATGCCTTCATCACTTGGGTTTATCAACACCAAAGCTTGAACACAAGAGACAAACTGTATCAATGAGGAGTGACTGCTGAGATGAATTGTTGCATTTGTGAGCAGGTAACCAGAAGACAAAACATACTTATTCTTCACCTGTGAGTACAGCAAAAAAAGTGGTGCAATGTCTGTAGCATTAGACTGGTCTCAAAATCCTTATAACTAATCTGAAGACTGCAACATTGAAGGGCCAGAATGAAGTACTCCAGACTTAAGAAAAGAGTAGTCAACAATAACAATATGAATGCAACTATTTACCATACCTGGTTTTAGAGAAATCTCAGTAGACTTGAGAGAACTATCCTTAGACCATAAAATTGTGCTCATCATATCAAAGAGGATATTAGAAGTTGAATCAGAATCAAGATGCAGGGGCAGCTTAAGGAGAAGGATAGGAACTGGATTGAAAACCTTATGTAACTGGTAGTAGCTAATTCCTGCACTGGTAGGATTTGAGCTGGGTTTTTGTGGTCTTGATGTACCAGTTTTGATATCTATAATATTTTCATTTTAACAAAACAAAAGGCAAATCAATCAAACAAAAGATCACACCATTACACACACACCAATTGCAAATAACTAGATCAGGAGAGTGAGTATTAACAATATTGAATAAATCTTAGATAAATGAATAGAAACATTATCAATTCTCAAGAAAAATAATCAAATTTATAAACTTACACAACTATAAATCAGACAATTCATCATCAAATTAAAGCATCATATCAATGATTAAAAACACAATAAATTGTCAATTAAAATTGTATTATCACTTTCACCAGTAAAAATGGATTGAGAATGAAGGGTAAAACCATTAGGCCCATATTTTATTTACATTGATGGGAAACTATTAGCCTTTTCTGCTTGGATGTGTAGATAAACCTGAAATGACAGTAAAAATGGTTTAATGGATAAAATTAATTTGACTTGCATAATTATAACAAAAAAAAAAAATTGAACACAGAATATAGGGAATATTATGTTGCATTCATATGTTTGGTAGATTCACAGATTGAAGCTATATTTACAATTGTATAAGGATACAAACCGTAATAGACGGGACTCCATGTGGGGATGCAGAATAGAGAATCAAGCCCTCTGGGGCTGTAAAGATTCAGTATGTTCTCAAGAACTAAGGACAAGTTTTGTGTAAAATAAGAGCAACAATATTGCACTATCTTTTAAAATGAAGCCGAACTGAACTACGACTATGGATCGTGTAATCAATTTATCAGTTTTAAATTAATTGATTTGGTACTATCCAGGATTCTCCAGAATGAAATACTAATACTCAATTACCTGTAATGTGGCCCTCGGACAACGAAACCAGTCAAGCAATGGCATATGTAAAATATCAAATACAAAGAAACCCCCAAATTTCAAGTATTAACTACATCGTCTCACCCATTCCTGTTATGATATTCTACTTAAATCATTGAAATAGAATTCAATTCATATGTAAAATATCAAATACAAAGAAACCCCCAAATTTCAATTGAAATGCATAAGAATCAATTTTGCAGTTAATGACAACAATGACTACAAAGATAGATAAAAAACAAATTAAGGAATGAATCATACTTGATTATGAGATAAAACATCCTGATTTATTTGCTATGACTCCAATGGCGGTGCCGAACTTCAACTTTTGTAGAAGATGATGTAAATGGGTTTAATATTTTTGAAGGGTTTTTTTTAGTAGTGAGGGGGGTTAATATGGCGCTACAATGAAATATTAAGTCCGCCTTTTCAATTTTAGATTTTTGATAAGGCGCTATTGAAAAGCGCCTCTTTTTTAGCATGAATTAGTCTTATTCAGCACTTTTTATTAAGAGCGTCGTAAGAAGAGCGCCTCTATATGCTGATATTGTAGTAGTGCTTAAAACATCCTAAAAACAATTGGGAAACAAGCCCTCAAAACAGCTCGAAAAACAATTAAACGAGCAAAAGGCTACAACGGTTTTTACACAGCCGGCACAAGGGGGTGCGCAGCTGCACCTGGGCTGCGCAGCCTGCGCATGGTGAGGCGCAGCCTGCGCCCAAGCACGGGCCAGGTCTGTTCATACGTATTTCCTGCAATTCGCCAATTCAATCAATCCTTCGACAAACACTTCTAAACCATGATTTCTAGTATAAAACCTATACTATCAGTACATAACAACCCATAACAATCCCAAGTGTATCTCATATATGATCTTTGAACAAAATCAAGCATTTAAACAAGTATAACAACCAAATTCCCAAATGATACCGATCTCCATGTATACTCCCAAATTCCACTTAAACCAGGAATTCAACACAATTCTTCCACAATAACATCATAAGAAGCATAAAGAAGATAAAAGCAAGCCTAAACATATTCCTAAACACTAGAAATCATCCAAAATCACAACAAGCATGCTACTTTAACAATTTAGGTCGAGGTACTCATAATAGTCACCTTTTTGCAGTTTAAGCTCCAAGTCTTCTTCAATAACGTAAGAGTCGACCTCGGGATCCTCTAATCCAACTCCTACAACAATAAAAATGGAAATTAAGAGCTAGAAACGGAATTGGGTCAAAACAGTCCAAAAATGAAAGTGAACAAAACTGAAATTGAAAGAGATAAAAAGATTGCAAATCTCGAGAGGATTCCGAAAATATAAAATTTACCTTGATACGAGTAGCGGAAAGGATCGAGATTATGTTTTGAAGCTTGAAGAAAAGAGAGAAAATGGTGTTTGTCGGTTAACAGTGAAATGAATTGTGAAATGAGGGTGATGTCGATGGAAGGGGGTTTATGTAGGGTTTAGGTTGTCCTTTTTACTCTTACTTGAGTCTGGTTTATTTGTTTAAGTGATACGGACTCAAGTCGGGAAAATGAATGCCAAGTGATAACATCTTAAGATTAAAATATTTTAAGACGAAACCTAACGGAAAACTTATAATAAAACTTACGATTTATTATTAAACTAATATTTTATTCCGGAGAATACTTTAAAAGTATTAAAATATTATTTACGAAAATACGGGATGTTACAAGTGGTACCATCCACAGTACAAAACAAATAAATAATCAAATTTAATAGAACGAAGCCTACCACAAAAGCGGATCTTTTCATACCTTTAAAGAGTAATGTTCTTATGTATTAATCTTAATATTTATTATGAATTTATCCAGAAAACAAATAAGAAATCAAATGTAATAAAACGAAGACAACCACAAAAAACAGATATTTTCATACCTTCAACAAGATTTATATTCTTATGTATGAATTTTAATAATAATTATGAATTTCCATCAAATTTGATGAAATAAAGACAAGGATCTGCTGTTTTTTTTGTTTTTTTATAGATTTTTGTGAATGTTAAAATACCGTTTTTATGAGATTTTGAGATGTTAATAATGAAAAATGGAGAGAAAATGAATGGAAATTAAAATGGAGAAGATGAAGTTGTAAGAGAAGATGAAAGATGAGATCTGAAAAGGGGAAAAAAATGAGTTGATGCACTAAGTCATTTTCTTCTGAATTTTGTGTATTGTTTAATGCTTGTGTTTATTTATTGAATTAAATAATCTAAACAGTTGATTGACTAATAAAATATTATAGAAAGTACAAGACGCAAATCACAAAAAATCTGTTGTCTTCAGCAAATGTCTGATGATGTCAATATGCGTGCCCCACAAACCAGTACCAAATTGCATGAAAATGGTAGATATTTGACCTATCGCAAGCTTGCGACGGGTAGTTCCACCACAAATGAGAATTTGTGTTAATGGTGATAGGTTAGAACTTAGAAGTAAAGGAAAGAGTGAAATATTGAACAAGAAATGAAGAGAAAAATGGGTTCAAAGAGTCTTAATTATAATTACCTGTTTAACAAGTAGCCAGTCGCTATAGTATGACAAAAGTGAATGGCAATATTAGTTAGTATTATTGGTAGTTAAACGAGAGGTTGTAAAATTTCGAGCAGCACGTTTATGTTAAGAGTATTCTCATTAAATAACCCTAAAGAATATAGAGACTTCAATCCTTGATTCTAAAACAACCTAGCTTTTTCTTCGGCGGTTTTATATCCAACGGTCAAAACAAAATAAAAATAAAAATAAAAATAATCCTTGATTCTTTCCTAGAATTTGCTTAATGAAAAATTTATGTTTTTGTCTGTATATTGTCACACACCTTATATAAAAGAGCATTCCTTCCAAACTCTAAACCACACCACTTCATTATTCGTTAGTACTTCACTTTATTTATCTATCAACAACTAATTAAGACAAAACATACACATATATATATATATATATATATATATATATATATATCCATTTCACACAAACAAATTCCCAACTAAATATGGATATTATCATGATGAACAAACTCATTGATGAGTTAGAGAAAGGCAAAAATTCAGTTCATATTGTAAGAAGCCTCATTCTTCAAAACTACCCTAGAATCAAAGTTGAGGATTCTTGTGAAAGTAATCAAGATTATTACAAAGATTTCAATCATCATTCAATGGTGGCATTGGACTCATATCATAACACCATTTCTATGCTCAAAAGTTGTACTAACTTCGACGATGGTGTTTTTGTCGGAAAGCGAAAACTTGATCATTGTTTAGGTAAATGTGAAGATGTTTCTCCTAATAATTCTTGCATCTCTGGAGTTTCTGCTAATCAACAACCTTATAATGTGTCCATTCTTGATCATAGAAGGAAATGTAACAAAAAGAGGTAACTAAACTTGATTAATGCACTAAATTGATGCGTTTGTTTAACTAATTACTGTTTTTTATTGAATAAAACATTCATGATGATAAGGAACTTATAAGGTTTCTTTTTTAAATTAACAGGAAGATAATTAGTAGTGAACCAAGAGAAGAGGAGGTCACACATTTGAGCTATGATGGTTTTGGTTGGAGGAAATATGGCCAAAAAACGATTCTTAACTACCAACACCCAAGGTCATTTAACTTTTCACTTATTAATTATGATACCTTCAAATATTGAGAAATGATAAATTAGTCCATCCGTCTCATTCATTTTCACGTGGTTCATTATCTATAAGAAATGTTTTAATCAACGATAAACAAATATGCGGAATAATAACAAGTTCAAATGGTGATACAAGTGCATGATGTAGTTGCAATAATTGATTAGGAGTACTAATTTGGAAATTATTTGAATGGTGGATTCAGGCATTACTATAGATGTACACATAAATATGAGCGAAATTGTGAAGCAACCAAACAAGTTCAACAAGTTTCAGAAAATCCCACCAAATACAAACTCATCTACCATGGCAATCATATATGCAACAACAAGGACGACAACAAGACCTCTCCATACGTGATCGATTCTCTGGAAGAACACCCATCCACAATAGTTTTGAACTTCGACAGATCGGACCACGTTAATCCATCCTTGTTTCCAACATCATCTTATTCTGATAATCTTTCGACTATCGAAGACGCGAGGGCAAGGACAAATAATAATGCTAGGGTGCCAGTACCGTTAAACCATGTTAATGAGAGTTGGTCTACAACAGCAAGTCCCATTAGTTTCGAAGAAGACTACTTCAATAATATCATCGCTGACTTCTCTCAATTACCAGATTTGTGGACTGTTTGACACTACTGTTTTATACATGCCGTACATCTCATGCCACATTATAGTGATGTAGTAACACTCGTCTTAAACTGTTAGATACTTCTGTCGATTTAATCATTTATTTACCTTTATTGTAATAGAATTTTTAAAAAAGTTGAGTCACTAATAAATATAAAGCAGAGAGAAAGAGTAAATTTTTTGTCTAAAACAATCTCAGTAGTGTTTAGCTAAATTGTAGCGATGCTCCTTCAAAAATTTTGTACCATATATTTGTATTGGCTACATACGTATGTACATAGTGGTGAGAAATGAGAATATGTACTCTTCATATTTTGTTTACTGAATTTAGCTACCAGTTGAAAATTTTATGTTGTGTTATGTCGTTATGACAATATGACTTTACATCATAATCGTATCAGCTTTTATGACGACTTATCGATTAAGCTATTTAACCTTTTCACAATGGTTTCGAGAATTTCAAAAGTTTAATATGAAAGATACAAATTCTGTAGACCAATAATTGATAAGGATTAAGGACTAAGACATATCGAAATGATAAGGCTTACATCCTCTATAATTTGATTAATCATGATAATGTTAATTAGGGGAGGACCTTGGATACTAATTTAATCGTAGTTGACTTTAATCTAATTTAAATTAGCAATGTATTAGGTGGACATAAATATAATTTAGATTGCATATTTCCTGTATTAGGTGACGTAGGCATTGTAACGTCACCTCGTTTATTCGTGTTTTGCATCACTAAGCCGCGTTTGCCATGCATTTCTTTTCACAATTTCTTAAATAAATGGTTTATTTCCTCTACATAAGTAGAGTGTTATTCTTTGTTTTATTTTTAAAACAAATGTATCCTTCTTAACGAAGATTTATTGACATTTTTTGTTCCAACCTTGCAAAAGTAATCACTCTTTAGTTGACTGCCTTTGTTTCAAAGGAGTTTCTCTAACGGTTAATAAGATTTTATCCTTAAAGGAATTCAATACTCCATTCGAGTTATAGTGTTGGTTCCTATTTCTCTTTTTTGAATTTGGTTGATGATATGTTATATTTATATGCACTTTTTATCCCCATTTTAGCTCGTATTCTATTGATATTTTCACTATTATATAGTGTTTGTTGAGCTAATTCTCTGTTCTAGGTGAATTTCGGGTTCTATATTGATTTTGTAGGAAATGTGTGATTTTCCTATCTTTTGACGTTCACTAGGTATCGCGGAGTTAAACGAAGACACGTCTAGTCATTTCAGAGCAACGCAAGTAATGGAAGAAGGAAAAAAATGAAGAAGTCAAGCTAAGTCAAGCCAAAGTCAACGAAAATCAAAGGCTCAAACGTAAACAATTGAAGAAATTGCAAAAATTAGGACTTTTGCTCCTGCCCCTACAGGAGTGAGCCACACCGGTGGTCAAGGGTGGCTGCAATTATGCCTTCTTCAGCTTGAAATTAAAATGCCGAGAATCTTTGCTCCCACCCCGGTAGGGGTGAGCTGCCCCGGGGGTCGGGGTGTAACACCCTCGAATTCCAAGGAACCTTAACTAGACCTTCCCCGGTCAGCAGAGGTGTTATCATCTCGGTTACCCGAGGAGTATATATCAAATAAACCATCAAAGAACAGTTGAAGATTCATTACAATGAAAACAATATAAGCATAAAAGAAAAAAATACAACTCTAACATCACTATACTCATAACTAAGGTCTACATGACTGAATCTTTCGTCGTCTCGTCCCCAGCTAGCACATAAGCATTCAGCAACATCGCATCCGACATCCCTACCTGAAAATATCGCACTGCTCACCATTTACGTACAACAATGGATCCCCGCAGACACAGACATAAACACATACAAAACAACGTCAGTCTCAGTACAATATAATCCATAGTAGAGTAATAGATGATAACTACAACATTAATGAGTAACGACATTAAATCTTGACACATACAACTCACCAGCCGTCACCTACAACAGTACCGTCACAACATCACAACCAAACCACTGAGTTATCCTAGCGCATCATCCCCCACTTGCTCGTGGCAAGGTGTACGCAGATCATCAATGTACACATCCTCTCTGTGGCGGGTCCCACGAAAAGCGATCGTAGGAGTGAGAGCCATTTCCCGCAACGGTCCCACACATTTGTTCCACTTTCTCGATCTCATAACCACCACCGTGGCCACACCGTCGCCGGTACTAACCACATACAGTAATCATGATATAATAAAACACCTAAGGCTATCACCAGCTTGGCCTTACCACCAGCTTTAAACCAAGTCCATAATGTATTCCATGTATCTCAGCTCAGGAAATATGTTAGTCATCCATCTCACATCCTTGAGGTGGAGCCCGTTGAGCTTGATGAGACCCTGTCTTATGTGGAAACACCTAAGGCTATCCTTGATACCAAAGTTCGAAAGACCGGAACAAGAGAGACCAAAATCCTCAAGATATTGCGGTCAAACCACGATGTTAAGGAGGCTACTTGGGAGCCTGAGGCAGCTATGAGGGAGCGGTGCCCTCAGTTGTTTGATCAGGTATGTGAAGTTACGGGGACGTAACCTGTTTCTTTTAGGGGGTAGGAGATGATCGTGCGCTAGGTCTTGACTTTGGTTGAGTCGAGTCCCTGTCTGTGTATACCGTTTTAGTCATGTCTCATCTTGTGGAGACGATGGTACCGGTGACATGTTACTTTCTAGTTAAATTTCAGGTTATTAGTTGTGAACTTCGAGGATAAAGTTCGTTTTAAGGGGGAATATTGTAACATCCCTCTCTTGTAGATCCTGAGTTGTAAACCAACTCGGCAGAGTCAGAATTAGGTCAAACTCGGTCGAGTGGGTCTTACTCGGCCGAGTGCGCCTTTCCAGGAGTCAGACCACGGTTAATTATATAAACCAATCCGAAAACCTAAATCACTTTTTAACCTAATCAAAATAGTAAACAGTCCCCTTTCACCATTTCTTTCCTCTCAAATCTTTTTTAAGGTGTTAGTAAGAGTCTAGAAGCGCCGATAATCTAGTCTAGCCCGTGATTTCATCAAGTGTATCCTATGGTCCTCTTGTCATAATTTATAGTTGCTATAGTGAGTAATCCATGTATGTATAATCCTTAGGAGGAGGATTTGTAGCGGAGCGTTGGTAGACCACTCGTGGAAACCTTATTGTTGTGATTGTGTGAGGTAAGGTTTCCCTACTCAGTTCTGGTAGATTTTGATTGTGACGATACCGTCGTATTATCTGGTATCATTGTATTAATGTAATGTTGATTGAGATTGCATTGGGAACATATGTGTGAGACCGTTGCGGGAAACGACTCTCACTCCTACGATCGCTCTTCGTGGGACCCGCCACAGAGCCACAGAGAAGATGTGCACATTAAGGATCTAGGTACCCTTGCCGCGAGCAAGTAGGGGATTGATGTGGGGCTTTAGGCCGCCACCTGTATTATTGTGACAAATGTGAGAGTGTATATCAGTTGTAGTGAGTTATCAGATTATGGCATTGTATTTGATTATGTTGTTACCGTCTTATTTATCAGTTCTGACACTTGTGGTTTTTACTGTGATAACCATGTAATGGTGAGTAGAGTCTCAGGTACGACGATGTGGATGATTATTGGCTTGGGTCGGGGAGGATGGGACATCACCTTCAGTTTTGTAGTGTCATGATAGCATACTTAACTTCCGCAGACATTCTTTATTTTGGTTGTTTTATCAGACGGTTATACACTTTAAAAGTATTCTTAATTATAATAAAGGTTGCATGGTTTGCATAGTGTCTCCATCACAAAATGCAAGTGACATAACCCATGAAAATGCTCCATTTTCCTCCATTTGTCTTATCACTTGCATTATTGTGAGAGGGTTACTATCCATCTTTACCTTGTGACAGATAGTATCCGTATTCAGCAAAACTCTTTATTTGTTGATTACATCAAAGTGGTGGTGGGGGTAGTGGTATTGTTGCCATTACGAAACCAATTGTCCACAAATCTATTACAAAAGATGGAGCATAAAACATCCATTAAACCGCAAACATTGATTTTAAGCTAGTCAAATGGAAGAGAGGCCCAGCTATTCAGGTAGAAGGAGGCTAAAGCTCAGGGCAACGAAAAAGGCTAAAGCCAATCAATTTATTATTGACTGACCAAATAAGTGAAGTAATTAACTTATTTGCAAATTCACCAACTTTATCCTATTAATGCTCGATTATCCTTACCCCTTATACTAACCCAACTCACCCAACCACCCAAATACCCAAATCCAACCCTGCCCTTTTAACCATCCTTATCATCGTCTGAACCTCTACAATCGACCAACCCTTTCCACACCCTAAACATAACATAAAGCATAATATTAACCATCAATCAGACACCTTCAGTCTTCCGCTATAATTATTGTTAGGGTGCAAACCCATGTCCCACATCGGTAATTTAAAGGTGAAGTATCAACTTTATAAGTGTCCTGAAAATATAATAGTAAGAGGTTTTTTGGGAAGGAGCCTAAGAGTAAATCCGTGAGGGCTTGGCCCAAAGCGGACAATATCGTACTATTATGAACAGTGGATACTGGCGGAGCAGAGGCCAACACGAGATATTCACGCTTCCGCACAACAAGTGGTATCATAGCCCAAGGTTCGACTTGGGCTAGACACGGGGATGTATCAGCAGGCCCAAGACTTGAAGTTGTACACCGTAAGGCACGGAAATCCTAACTCGGGGTGAGTCCTTGAGCAAGCCCCATCCAGGCTTAAATGGATGAAAGGCGTCATAGGTCTTGTGGGACAATAGACCATTTGTGTACTAGAACGATTGATCAGGTGGACCCTTATCAGATTGGGTGCCACATGTCTAGTGGGTCCTTTCCAGGTTATGCTAGAGACCATTTGTGTTCTAGAACTTCTAAAGTGACGGACCCGGTCCAGGGTATATTGGATGCAGAGGATGTTCGATATGCGTGTAGCAAATCCCCAAGAAGGGCACATGAACATGTTGAGATATGAGCATGTGAGGGCACTCACTTGACCAGGCGGTGACATGTGGTGCAAGACATGACTCGTGATAGCATGATGTGTCGGTTAAGGGGAGGTTATCAAGCTTTGGTGATGTTTCGGGTGTCTAGAAGTTGGGGTTGTAGAGTGCGGGATTTCTCCATGGAGGTCAAGGTCTGAGTTAAGATAATGGTCCTTGGTTTGAGGGGAGGATTGTTAGGGTGCAAACTGCAAACCCATGTCCCACATTGGTAGTTTAAAGGTGAAATATCATCTTTATAAGTGTCCTGAAAATATAATAGTAAGATGCCTTTTGGGAAGGAGCCCAAGAGTAAATTCGTGAGGGTTTGGCCCAAAGCGGACAATATCGTACTATTATGGACAGTGGACACCGGCGCAACATAGGCCCAACACGAGGTATTCACGCTTCCGCACAACAATTATAATAATAATTTGTCCAAAGAACCGTTGTATATAAATACAGTTGTTATCACGTGTGACGGCCTCATCCCGTATTTTTTTTTGCAAAATGTGACTATTTTTTGGTAAAATATAAACATTTTTGATAAATAGTGACTATTATTGTAAAGTTTGATGATAAATCTGTTTTACAAGAAAACCTACTCCAATTATAATATCTCTCGTAACCAAGATAAGAATAACCAACTAATTGAGGTAAATTAATGGAAAAAGATCTAGAAGTAAGTCGTGTTTAGAAAACTATACAAAGTTACTCCCTTAGTTTCGTCTGGTCACCTATATATCAGCGGTTTTGGCAATCATTTGTGGACAATGTTATTGAGTAACAAGTGGATAATAAGTTATATGAATGATCAAATTATTAATGTAAAATATTCCAATAGTAAATATATAATTAAGACACCCGTAAATAAAATAGGCGAATAAATAAACGGGATAAAGGGACTATATAGAATAAGATGATTTGATTCTAGAATGAAGGGAATCGTGATCATGAATATTTACAAAATTTGTTTAAAAAGCCAATCAAGTAGTACAGTTGGTCTTGCTTGTGCCGAGTCGGGTGGAGAGACGGATAATGACATTCACAAAACGAATAGGGGGGACAAGGTGGGGCACCCCTCATGTGTTTTCCTCTCTCCTTTAAATGGGTATAAAAGATATTGTATTCCCCTGAGTTTATTCAAATGATACATTATACAATATATACAGCAGAGGTATCCTAAGTTAGCTATTGAATCCCATGATTCATGGGATGTCAATCAATCATACTAAATATAAGGAATGCAATTCCCGTATAAAAGTAAACTTAGTAGGCTAGGTTAGGAAACAATATAAACAAAGTTATTTGCAAGAATAAGCAATATACTATTGGCATATTCTAAAACTCCCCCGTAGTCGAAGCGGGAGGTGAGCCGACATTGAGACTGGATCGGAAATCGTTGAATAGAATTTTTGGGAGTCCTTTGGTGAATATATCGGCATATTGATATCGTGACGGAACATGTCGGACTTGAACTTCATTTAGCGCCACTTTCTCCCGGACAAAGTGGATATCCAATTCAATATGCTTTGTTCTCTGATGATTAACCGGGTTGCCTGATAAATAAATAGCAGACACATTATCGCAGTAAACAATTGTGGCACGTTTTATAGGGCACTGTAATTCAAGTAGCAGATTACGGAGCCAGCACGACTCCGCGACGGCGTTTGCAACACCACGATACTCGGCCTCGGAACTTGACCGTGAGACAGTTGGTTGTCTTTTTGATAACCATGAAATTAAATTGTTACCAAGGTAGACACAATACCCGGAGGTTGATCTGCGGGAGTCGGGACACCCTCCCCAGTCAGCGTCAGTGTATGCGGTGAGGGAGTCGGTGTTTGAAGAGCTGAGGTGCAGGCCATAATTAGTGGTTCCTTGGATGTAACGGATTATCCGTTTCAGCGCTCCAAAAAGTTCCTCACGCGGATCGTGCATAAATAAGCAAATTTGTTGCACTGCGTAGGAAATATCGGGACGGGTAAAAGTTAAATATTGTAATGCCCCGTTGAGACTCCGGTATAATGCCGGATCAGTAAACGGCTTGCCGGCAGTTGCGCTGAGTTTTGATTGAGTGTCGACGGGTGTGAGCGCGGGCTTGCAGGAGGACATATTAGCTCTAGCAATAATTTCTTGAGCATATTTGGATTGATGTAGGAACAATCCCCTGTTATGTCGGATGGCTGCAATGCCCATAAAAAAATTTAGGGGACCCAAGTCGGACATGGAGAATTCGGTCTTAAGCAGCGAGATGATATTAACCCGGAGGGAGTCAGATGACGTAGCAAGAATTATATCATCTACATACAGTAGGAGATAGGCTAGCTGATCCTTATTGTTGTAGATAAAAAGTGAATTATCTGACTTACTTTGAGTGAACCCGATTGTAGAAACATAGGTTGCAAAACGTTGTACCAAGCCCGCGGCGCTTGTTTAAGACCGTATAATGATTTTTTTAACAGGCACACATGGTCGGGGCGTGACCTATCTCGGAAACCGGGTGGTTAGTGCATATATACCGTCTCAGCAAGATGACCATGGAGAAAAGCATTTTTGACATCAAGTTGGTGGATGGACCAATTCTTTGACACGGCCAGGCTAAGAACGGTTCGGATAGTAGCGGGCTTGACCACGGGACTAAACGTTTCTTCACAATCAACTCCAACCTGCTGTGACCTGCCATTAACCACAAGACGAGCTTTGTATCGCTCCAAATCACCATTAGCCTTAAATTTATGTTTAAACAACCAAAGACAACGAGTTATATTGACATCCGAAGGTCGAGGCACTAGAACCCAAGTCTCATTTTTGATGAGGGCATCGTATTCGTCTTTCATGGCACGATTCCAATTCGGGTCTCGGAGGGCTGTTTGGGGACACTTCGGTACGGGTGAGAGAGTTGTGGCACATAAGTCAAACAAGGGTTTCGGTTTGAAAATCCCATGTCGGGCTCGGGTTGTCATTTGGGGTGAGGGAACTGGTGGTGTAGGCGGTGTTGGCGGTGTTATGCGAGTGGGTGAGGAGGCAGGGGATATAGTTGGAGTAGGGGCAGGGGATTGAATTGGGTTTAGATGTAAAGGAGAAGGTGGTGTGGGATTGGGCCCGGTAGAGGAGGTAATAGGGGTATTTATTTGGGCTTGTATGAAAGGCTCAGCAGAGGAGTTAATAGGGGTATGTAGTTGGGCTTGTTTTGCAAGTTGGTGGGCCACATAAGGGGAATGTTCATTAGTTAAGAAATCATATGTTGGGTGGGCCGAGGGTTGTGGTCCAGCAAGGGGAAAAACAGTTTCATCAAAGGTCACATGACGAGCAATAATAATTTTCCGAGTACGAGGATCGTAGCACTTGTATCCACGATGGGAAGACGGGTAGCCTAAGAAAATGCACGGGATCGCTCTTGGGGCGAGTTTGTGTATAGTGGTGGGAGGTATGTGTGGATAACATAGACATCCAAAAGTTCGTAGATGGCTATAGGACGGGGTGCGACGATATAGACTCGAGGTGGGTGATGTGAGGTTGTTGGCCTTACTAGGGAGTATGTTATGGTGGTAGGTGGCCATGGCAAGGGCATGGTGCCACATTGAGGGAGGTAGGTGAGCGTGTATGAGTAAGGTGCGGACCATGTTGTTAATGGTTCGGATTTTTCTCTCGGCTTTACCGTTTTGTGGGGAAGTGTGCGGGCAAGAGAATCGAAAGAGCATTCCCTGTGAACCGAAAAATTTGTGGAAAGGGGAGTTGTCGTACTCGCGTCCATTGTCACATTGTAGGGTCTTAATATGACTATTAAATTGGGTCTTTATCATATTGTGAAATTTAGTGAAAATATCAAACACTTGAGATTTTTGAATTATTGGAAATGTCCACAGGAAGTGTGTATTGTCATCTAGAAATAAGACGTAGTAGCGATGCTGATTCGAGCTTATGACCGGAGATGACCACAAATCAGTATGAATAATATCAAATGGCTGCAATGTGTTAGATAATGACTCACGAAAGGGAAGTTTAATATGCTTACCCAATTGACAAGAATGACAAAGAGACAGTGACCTACGAGAACGACATGAAATGTCGGATTTATTACATAGGGAATTAAAAATAGTAGGACCCGGGTGACCCAACCGTCCGTGCCAAATGTCGGACGAAACAGCGGTAAGTGCTTGAGTTGGTGCAGTGGTGGTGTTGTGTGTGGGAAGAAATGGGTAGAGATCCCCCGTGCTATTACTTCTCAGAAGTGGCGTCCCCGTCTTGAGATCCTTCACGGTAAAACCAAATGGATCAAATTCAATAGAAACAAAATTATCGACTGTAAATTTGCGGACAGAAATTAAATTTTTAATTAAATGGGGAACATGGAGCACGTTATTTAGGTAAATGGGTTTACTAGGAAAGGGAAAGGTAGTATTACCAACACCACGAATCGGAATCGTATTACCATTACCGACTATAATTTTACGATTACCACTCAAAGGAAAATAAGAAACGAGATTACAGTTGTTTGAGTTCATGTGAGACGACACCCCGGTATCCATATAGTAGTTGTCGTCGGATTGCTGAAGATTCAATGATTGCATTACCGCAGCCAAATCTGTTGGAACCAACGCCCCTGGTTGTGCTAAAAATGCTTGTTGAGGTCGAGGTCCGAGAATGCCAGGGGCATTATTAGCAGTGGGTGCAATTATTCCAGAGGTTGGGTACGGACACGGCGGTGCGGTCCAGCCCTGTTGCGATGCGGCAGGCCACTGGGCTAGAGGAACCCACGCCCAATTCGACGTCGACGATGCAGAGGTTCCCTGTTGACGGCCTGTCTGTTTGGAATTGCCACCATTGTTGCCACCGCCTTGATTTTTGCCCCGATAGTTGCCTTTATGATGACGATTCCGCTTCCCCTTATAATTATTGTTTGAGTTAGAGGAATTGCCACCATTGTTGGGTGTATAAGCAGGTTTAGTAGTAGAAGAGGTAGCAACAAGAGCATTATCAGACGGTGTAGCAGTAGACTTCGCTTTCCGAGCTTCTTCCATGGTGAGCATGGAGCGGGCCTTATAAAAAGACGGAAGCGGGTCACTTTGTTGAATAATGGTGGCCACGCTGTCATAACCCTCAGACAGATGGGTCACAAGCTGGAGCACGAGTCGGGTTTCGGGCACGGGAGAACCGACGTTTGATAGTTGATCAGCAATCATTTTTAATGCTTGGCAATATGCCGAGACATTGGGATAATGGTCCATATGAATGTTGCTGAATTGTTGTTCCAGTGTGACGGTACGAGAGTTTTGATTGTCATTGAATATGTCCTTGAGACGGTCCCAAGTTTGTTGGGCCGTCGCACCGGGTTCAAGGATGGTGTGTAAAAGATCAATGGAGATAGTGCTATATATCCATTGTTTGACGATGGCATCGAGACGGTCCCATCCGGCATCCTTCTCGACAACTGCATTTTTCGAAGGAGCAATATGATCCAAGACGTCAAAGGCACGAGTTGTACTAAGAAAGAGCTCGGCCCATGAAGCGTAATGGACGTTTTCGATTTCGAGAGTGATGGGTACATAGTTCTTGATATTGGACACTGAGTATGCAGGGGAGAAGGAGGGTTTGGAAGATTGGCCATCGTTAGGCATGGTGAAGGGATAGAGGAAAGGAATTTCGAAATGAGAGAGATGAAGCGGAAGCAGAGGATCGAAGGTCTGTGATACCATAAAAGATATTGTATTCCCCTGAGTTTATTCAAATGATACATTATACAATATATACAGCAGAGGTATCCTAAGTTAGCTATTGAATCCCATGATTCATGGGATGTCAATCAATCATACTAAATATAAGGAATGCAATTCCCGTATAAAAGTAAACTTAGTAGGCTAGGTTAGGAAACAATATAAACAAAGTTATTTGCAAGAATAAGCAATATACTATTGGCATATTCTAAAAGGGCATTTTGTGAAATAAAATGGTATCCGTCACTCCGAAGTGACGGATATCTCCCGTCTTCAATGAGATTTTGCGCAAGTAAATTGGTGAAAGATTGTTGCCTTCATGACCTTGTTCAATAATTATTGTTTATGAAAGTACAAATTATTGTAAGTAAACTTGTAGCGTAAGGAAACTCCTCCCTGACAATTGACATACAAGGAAATAAACTACACAACAATACATAATTATATATACAACTATATGATATTATCATCAATTCTTTAAAAATTGTCCATTTAATTAAATAATATTAGTTCTCACAAATACTTAAAATTGAGGAAATTCTAAAAAATGGAGGAAGTGTTGTATAAAGTACACCTTGTCTACTGTTCTCTCCTCCCCATTTTTATTGTTAAATCTTTCCTCTAAATTAATCCTGAATTATCATCCATTTTCTAAATTTAGTTTGGAAAAATTACAAAATTTCACTGTTAGATAGCTCTAGATAATTGCTCGTAGTTACTATCATCATATTTACACCAAATAACATTTCTTGAATCCGTTCTCTTAAAGTTGAAAGGGTAGAATAAAATATTCTTCTATTTTCCAAAAATCATTTTATAAAAAAAAGTATGACAATAAAATTAAGATGAATTGAGTATAGTTTAAAAGGCTAATAAGTACTTGTAACAAATATCTGAAATTACTTCCATTATTACTCATTCGTATTCTATATTTTCTTTCTCTTTCTTTTTTGCATAAGAAATTAGAAAGTGAATTTGAACCCTATAAAACACACTATCTCACTTGTCATTAAACTTGAACAACACATATCATTTGGAAAAAGGAAATAAGGAAGAAAAATCCGAAAAATTGAATAAAAAAATAGGAAATAAAATATAGGAGTATATTACGTACAGTAGAATTTAGAAGTTGATGTCTTCATTTGACTAAACGTGTTCACATCGAAATCCTAAATGTTCAACTGCATTTCTTGTTTGTTAGCGTGAGAATTCAACTCATATCACTCGTTTGGTGACATGTTCCTTTTGCCTAATTACTCGTTTGCCGCGGCTTGTTAGACCGATGAAGCTTTCTGGCAAGGGGGTAATTATAAGATATTAAGATCATATTATGAAATTATACGAGTAAGGACTACAAAATGTACTCCTATATACTCCCTATTTGTTGTATACTCTTCCTGTCCGGTTGATATGTTTACCCTTCTTTTATTTTGTTAGGTGAGACGGATGTAGTACTTCTATTAAACATTTTTCAATAATATGTAAATGGAAAAAGTTGCATGGTTTTACAAAAAATAATACGTACACTGTATTTACTGTTTTGTACATTAAAAGTTTATTACCATTGGGGAAAAAAAAACCAAATTATTATTGATGTCATTCTTTTTCATGGTAATAACACCTAGACTGTTAGATCCCTGCATATGTTAATAGAAAATGAAAGGAATTAAAGAATCCTGATTGCTCTATATTACCTGCGTCATTAGTACAATTATTATTGATGTCATTATTAATATGTTGTAAGCATCCAGATCATACTCCCCATATTTTACAATTTCTACAGACTAGGAATATCGGACATTTGTATCATTATGACCACTTTACTTTGACTAAACGTGCTAAAATGCAAACCTTAGGACAATAAAGACGAATATTTTCACCTTAAATGATAATTTAAGGATATATTGAAGATTTGTCTTCAGATGGGAAGCCGAAGAATTCGAACTCTTGTGGCTCCTTTGCTGACATGCTTTTTGTCCTCCAATAATTACTAGTACAAACAATGGGTTGATCCAATATAGACTCCCCTCTTCCATTATACTCCTATTGAGTTAAACTCTATTTCAATTTACAAGTTGTATTCTTATACAAATTCTTATTTGGACACATTATTACAAGTTTATGATGAAGAAATTTGATTTATTTATTATAAAATGTAATTATTATTGATAAAAAAAAACTTTTAGATAGTTATTTTTTATATTAAAATAATTATATTTCATCCCCTACAAGAGATATCAACTGATCTTTTTATTGACATTATGTATATGGAATTTATGTTATTGATCACTATGTGCACAAAAATGAAAGCACAAGTGTTTTTTTTATACAATCTTAAAATTCTGAATCTTACGTGAAAAATGTCAAATTAATCTAATGATATATATTTTCCTAAATATTTAAGTTAAGATTTTGATATTTCATTATTTATGAGGACGATAATAACTGATACCAGTCATACCACCTTCGAAAAGTGGGACCAAGAAGCGGGCCACTCGCCCGCAGCCGTCTCGTGACTGATCAATCATAGGTTCATAACTTAATATACAAGCCAATGTGTAGCTTAAAACGAGTAGTATTAACGTGGCCTTGACTCACTCAAGAATTGCTTATGACTTCATAAACTACCCCCACTAGGGATGTCAATGGGGTGGGATCTTGGCGGGTCTCGCCCCACACCCGTCCCACGTGGGGCGGGTGTGGGTAATAATTTGGCGGGTCGTGGGGCGGGGATGGGTTTCAAAAGCATCATTCGTCGCGGGTCGCGGGGCGGGTGCGGGTTTCACATGAGACCCGCCCCATACCCACCCCGCCCCACACCCACCCCGCTCGCCCCGCCCCACATGTCCCCGCCCCGCTTATACCCACCTAATAAATAATAATATCTAATAGTAATATATAAGAATAATAAGATAAAATAAATATAACTTAAAAGAGTATTTGTTGTGTAGTTTTGTTACTCTTCTAGTACTCTGTCAGAATTTGGGCTTTCGACTGCTGTTTGTGCATGTTTTTGGTGGTATATTTGTATAGTAAGTCTTGCTTGCGACGGGTCATTATTTGTGACGGATATTTTGTGAGATAAAATGGATAGAAAATGAGTTAGTGGAGAAAGGGGACCACATGAATAGTGTTGGAGAGAGAGAAAAAATGGGTATTTTGTGAGAGGAAACGGTATCCGTCGCAAGCTTGCGACGGATATTGCCGTTGCAAATAAGAATTTGTGATATTTGTATGTAAAACCGTTTTATGGCTCCACGGACTCTAGTTAATTGAATGTTAAGGCATTTTGCGAAAACTTATTTGTATAAGTAGTACGACAAGTATATTTTAGATTTAAGATTTACATTTCTCGAGGAGATAGGCGGGTCAACCGCGGGTCCCCGCGGGGCGGGGATGGTTTTGAATTGTTCAACCCGCCGCGGGTCGCGGGGCGGGCATGGGTGCGCATTAAAAGTTCACGGGGCGGGCGCGGGTTGACCCCCCTCCGCACCCGCCCCGCCCCATTGACATCCCTAACCCCACCAATATATTAGTCGTTGTCCATATTTTATTATTCTAATTCAAGTAGTAGTTTAATACTGATAGGCTGATAGCAACAATTATATAAACGGTTTTAGATAAGCACTATTGGAATACTGGGTGTATATATTTAAAAATTTCAACTAAAATAATTTCCACCAACCAATATTTTCTATAATATGGACGTTAATGCCTTTCGGTATACTTTTACAATGTAATATTGTACAACCGTTTTATATGAGACTCACTTTATTATTAGTTATTACTAATTAAGTGACTCGGCATGTGAAACTTGAAATATTAAGAATTAGGCTAGTTGAGGTTAGTAACCATGATTAGCTATTTTTTTGGTTTTAATGATCAGTCATTTCATTACAATGTGAACATGTTGATAATCAACTTCTTATGTCTAATTCAAGATTTATGGTCGAAGTTGAATTGTAGATCTTTCTAGTTCATTTACGAGTACTACTCTATGTCACCAATTCACCATATATGCTTTTTCTTCATACATCCCTTCCATGTTCGTGGAATAAGGCCCTAAAATTCCAATTGTGTTTTTTTATGCTAGAGAGTGAAATAAAAGTAATGTCATCGTTTTTTGGACTTAAAATATATACTATTCAATTTAGTTTAATTTCATTAAATTCAATTCAGTTAAATTATTTTTAGCCCTAAACATACAGCAAGGCATAAGTCTCTTATAATTAAAATAGTTTATGATAAAACAATATAAAAATCATCTGTTACATACAATAACGTCATCCTCCCAAAAAAATACAAGGTAGTTGAATGTCATTAAAAAAATTTTTTTTAGGGGTTATTTAAGCAGTTATTTTACAACAATACTTGGTAAAATCGCATAAGATAAAACTACTATTTTGACAGTAGTAAAGCTTACAAAGTAGCTACCCGACATATCCGACATTGTCGTAATCGGATTTTATGAATACATTATTAGAATAAACAATTAAATTACATATGGGGTTGACAACAAACATAAACTTCTTAATAAGCATTTTTGGGCTTAAGTCAAGCTCCACTCAAGCTGCGAGCCGAGCTCAAGCTACACTTTTAATGTCAAGCTCAAGCTCGAGTCGAGCAGGCATTAGCTTTTCGAGCTCAAGCTGCGAAGCTCTAGGCTCACGCTCAACTCGACTCGTCATTGCCTTAACCACAGTATAGTTGATATAATGATATTATAGAAGAAGGAAAAGAAAATAAAGAATTTAAGAACTTGAATGTTGACTTTCAACCCATCATGTAGAAAAATAGATTTAGTAAATTAAGAGTCTTAGTAATACATTTGTTGAGTCGTAATTGGATTGATAAAGTGAGGTTCTCCCAAGATTCCTTAAATCTTTCCTAGAATTTGCTCGCTAAAAAATTTATCCTTTTGTCTTTATATTGTCACCAACCTTATATAAAAGAGCATTGGTCCCAAATTCTAAACCACTACTTCATTAATCATTTCTAGTTCACTTAATTAACTATTTATTAGGATAAAACATAGACATATCCATTTCAGAAAAACTCCCAACTAAATATGGACACCATGAACAAACTCATTCAAGAGTTAGAGAAAGGCAAAAATTCAATTCATATTGTAAGAAGCCTCATTCTTCAACATAACCCTAAAATCAAAGTTGAGGATTCTTGTGAAATTAATCAAGATTATTACAAAGATTTCAATCATCACTCTATGGTGGCATTAGACTCATATCATAACACCATTTCTATGCTTAAAAGTTGTACTCATTTTGATGGTGTATTCGTCGGAAAGCGGAAACTTGATCATTTAGGTCAATGTGAAGATGATGTTTCTCCTAATAAATCTTGTCTCTCTGGAGTTTCTGCTAATCAACAACCTTATTATATGTCCATTGTTGATAATAGAAGAGAATGTTACAAAAAGAGGTAATAAACCTAATATTCTATTTTGTAATCACCATGATTACTGCACTCATTTGATGTGTTGTGTGATTACTCTTTTTTCTAATCATAACATAATAATGATAAGGAATTAACTTATTTATTTTTGGAATTTTTGAAATAGCAGGAAGATTAGTTGTAAACCAAGAGAAGAGGAGGTCACACATTTGACCTACGATGGCTTTGGCTGGAGGAAATATGGCCAAAAAATGATTCTTAATTACCAACACCCAAGGTCATTTATCTCTCCCAATATGTCTCTTGTCAAACGGGGCGTTATCCGTATAAGTTAAGACAGATAAAATCTGACAATTTTCTGATAAAATTTACTATCAGTTTATTGTTAGAAATAAAATAACAATTTTAGTTATAATTTCTAATTGAGAATTAGTATTATCTCTTATGATAGGTTTAGAATTAAGATGGTAGAATATTGTTAGAGTCATGCAGTGATTATTAACTTGAATTTGTCTATTTGATAACTAATTTGGAGATTATTTTGATGGTGGATTCAGGCATTACTATAGATGCATATACAAGCATGAGAAAAATTGCGAAGCAACCAAACAAATTCAACAAGTTTCAGATAATCCCATCAAATACAAGCTCATCTACTATGGCAATCACACATGTAACAACAACAACAAGGACGACAACAACAACAACAACAACCTCAAGACGTCTTCATACGTGATCGATTCTCTGGTAGAACACTCTTCTTCAATTGTTTTGGACTTCGGCGAGTCCAACCATGTTCATCCTTCAATATTCCCATCATCATCATCTTATTCCAATAATAGAAAGATTGTTGAAGACACGGCAACCATGGCAAATGCTAGGGTAGGGGTACCATTAAACTATGTTAATGAGAGTTGGTCTACAACAGCAAGTCCAATTAGCTTCGAAGATGAAGAAGATGAATACTTCAACAATATCATCGCTGACTTTTCCCAATTACCACATTTGTGGACTATTTGATACCTTGATACTCTTTTTTACATAAGTTGTACGTCTCATCTTGTGAAATTAGGGTTACCTATGGGCTATGGTATGAAACAAAGAATGTAAGAAGTAGAAGGTAGTTTTTTGAGTTTCTATTTTAAATACGAGTTTTGATCTTAAAACTTACAAAATGTAATTAGTGCTGAGAGTTTGTACTTATCAAATTTTGTTTCTATTTTTTGTTTTTATGTGGTTCCTTTAACTAATCTCTTATAAAGGATGTAACCTTGTGTTTTTTAATTTAGGGTTTATATTCTTAAACTTTATTACTTATCCCTAAACTTGACTACTTAGCATTAAATCGGTCAATTATGACGTTAATTGTTAAAATTCTGAGATAAATAGCCATATTGAATGCTATTAAATGAAAGAAACAGAATAATTGTTTGTGTTGAGTTGGAAATTGTATTAATTGATATGATTCTTACACTGTTGCGGCTACTTAATGAAATACTCCCTCTGAGTTTCTATGATTGTTCCTATTTCCTTTTTTATGCGAGTTTCATGATTGTTCCTATTTCCTTTTTTAGTAACTTTTTTGTGGTCCAAAATGAATTGGGTGTGGGGTAGGGTGTTTTGTGTGGTTTAGAATGATTTTCTTATTTTTGATCATAAAACCAAAAGGAACGATCATAGAAACTCGGAGGGAGTAGGTTTTTATATGACAAAGATAAAGACAGAAACTGTGGGAGTAAGTATCCTCCATAATATTGCGAATACATGCATTTTAAATCTCATAAAAGAAATATTTGGGAAAGAAGCTAATAACGTTTCAGTCAGTTGGTCCACGTATATCAGTAACGGTTGGTTAGCTAGAGTTTGACGTTACTGTCGACGGCGGTGACCAACTGATCCTTTTCGGTCACACCTATAGGGAAAAGGACCAACAAAAGCTAGGTATTTGTATAAGATACAGTATAACTAGTTACTTAAATTATGACTAAAAGACTAGTCTAAAAGTCATAATATAAAAACGTATATGATATAGAGCTAAGAATTATTGTTCTTTTATATGATAATTGAATAATAAGGTTTTTGTGATATTTATATAAGATAAAATTTATTGTGAGTTAGTAATTAAATGTTAATTCATTAAGTGATCGACAATTATTACTAATAGTTGATTATTAGTGTTAATTCAATATATTGGCAAATAATTAGGCAAAGTATAATTAGTCTAATATACTTATAAAGAGTTATAAGATTAGCAAATAATGGTTCATTGTGACTAATTATATTTGATATAATTATCATTCATACTACTTAAAAGTTAAGTATGTCATTTGGTTAATCCATTAATTTAATAGTTAGATGGACTAATTAGTGCTAAATGGGCTCAAATCGATTTTGTACCGTTTGTGAGAATTTTGCGCCCAAACTTTTTGGACCCAAATAAGACCCAAAATGGGCCATAAATCAGCCCATTAAAGGCCATGAACCGTCCAACTTATGGACTTATGTCCATGAATTGGTTTTATGGATAAATACTCTAATAAGAGCATTATTTTATCCATAAAACTTTGGGTTATTTCATAGGAATAATCCAACCTATACCTCATCTTCTCATATTAATCCCTACTAACGATTAACTGAGAAAAATCCAACCTATGACCTCAATTATCTTTCATTGAACTTTGTCTATTTTTGAACTCTTATTTTCGATAAGCAATCACGTCACCTTGACTTACTTTTTGTTTTTCCTTCTTCCTGGACAAAAAGTGAGTGAAGGTGACGTGCTAACCTACCGATAATAAGAGTTTAAAAATCGTCAAAGTTCAATGAAAGATAAATGAGGTTATAGGTTGGATTTTTCTTAGTTAATCGTTATTATGGATTAATATGAGAAAATGTGACATAGGTTGGATTATTCCCATGAAATAACCCTAAAACTTTGCCAACTTTCTCAACTCAAGATGCTTATATATACCCTTCATTAGACTCTTATTCGAGACTAATAATCAACTCCAAAAGTTTAAAATATTAACACACAAATCAGCCCCAAAAACCTCACAAAAACCATATGATATAAGAGGAAGAACAATTGTGTTGTTCTTGTTTTAGCTCCAATATTATCACATAATATTAAGTAGTAATACTAATATTCACTAGTTCATTAATATTATTATTAGTTGGTAAATAATCCTTGGGTGGATTAAGGAAGGAGGTGATCTAGTTTGATCATTAAGAAGCTCCTAATCTCAACCTTTGAAAATGTCGGTTTTTCATATTTTCGTTTTTTGTTTTATAGCTAGTTCTATATGCATGGCTAGGTCCTTTAATCCACTAAATATGTTTAGTGGCATCATTAAGGGAGTCCTTAGGGGATAGGATCTTATGCTAAGTGGTATCAGAGTCATTAGTTCATGCATGTATTACTCGGCCGTAAAACTGGGTCTTTTGACGGGAGCTGAAATTTGTGACCAATGATGTTTGATCACAAATTTATGGTTTGTTTTGATCGTTCTATGATCTTTATTTTATTATGGTTGTAATTTTATTTTACAAATTATTGCTTTAGTTTTTCCTTTGAACTACCACCCAATTTATTGGGGTCGAGTTCAAAGCAAACTACCACCCAATTTATTGGGGTCGAGTTCTTTGCGAATTACCACCCAATTTATTCGGGTCGAATTCAGGTTTTTTTTGTTATGGGACATGGACCAGAATACTAAAATTTAGTTTTGGTAATTTTCATAAGAGTTATAAAAGTTTTGGTAAGCAATCGTAATAGTTTTAACTAATTATATTTGAGGAGCTTAAGATACACTACAAAGGAGTAGGAACTAGGAAGATGCAGTTGGCTGACAACAGAATTCTGCAGGGAGTTTTAACTAATTAGATTTGAGGTTTCGTACTACTTAAATCAGTTGTAATGTAATATAGGCGTGGCCTGTTTGCAGACACTTCAATTATTTTCCTTATATATAACACTTACATTTCACCAAAAAAAAATCGTAATAGTTACGACAAAAACGATAAAAACTGATAATTTTGATCAATTTACGCTAAGCAGTTCGAGTAAATTAGTGATGACTAATTTTATTACTCTAAATCAGTTTAGAAACTTAGTGTAAGCTCAAAAATGGTTTGAGTATTGATCCAATTTTTAAAATGGTTAAAAACTTGGTAAATTTTAAGAGAAAGATCATAAAATTGAAAGACAAATAATATTGGTAAATTGGCATGTTATTTCATATAATTAGATTATATTTTGCATGCATTTATTTTTTGAATGAGGTTCATTTATGTATAATTCTAGTATGGCCTAATATTATCGGCATTTAGGACCCGTAATGAAATAAAGGGTATGCCGAACAATTTGTATTATAATGCGATTTCGTATCGCCAATTGTAATTTAATTGATTTGGTTTTTTAGAATTATATGTATAATAAGATTATATATGTAATTTGCAATATCAAGACCGGCATTCCAAAATGAAGACAATGCCATTTGGAAGGAGTTCCAAAAGAAGACTCGCTTCAGGGGCTAAAGGAGTTAGCTTCCAATTTGTAATATGATAGTTAACTAGATTAGCTAAATGGTCATACTAGGTAATTAATGTTTGTTTGTATGTTTGTATCTTTGTATCTTTGTATGCTTACTTACATTTTGAACATGCCAAACTATCAATATAACTACTCGTTATTGTCAATTTACGATTATCTATAATTCACCTACTTATTCACTTTAAAGGGAATTGATAATTAATTGACATGATCTCTCACGTTATTAAAATTGAGATTAGCCTTATCAATTAGTAAGACCCTTAAATTCCTTGTTCGTCGGGAGTACGCTCACCTTAGTGAGGTATAACCCTTCTACCTCGGGTAAAAAGGGTAATAAATGATATTAAACCTGAAAATTGATTGGACGTACTCAACAAGATATAGAGACAAGTCTTGTATCTTATGAATAGTAAACTAATCTTATGAATACATCAATATATCTTTTCCAAAAGCGTATAATTATGGAGATTTTCCAAATGCATTCTTACATTTTTTCATCTATTTTTGTTTTTTACATATTGGAATAGTTATTGCATAAAGGGTACGGAAAAGTTGTATCTCACACTAGTAGAAAAAGTGCTATTGACATCGCCATTATAACATCGTTTCTGACTAAAAGCGATGTAATTGATCTAACTTTTGCTAATTACATCGGTTTTATATCAAAAACGATGTTAATTATTTGACTATTTATTTTTTACATCAGTTGTTAACGTCGGTTGTTATAAAACCGATGTTAATTTCTTAAGTTGCATCGGTTTGAATAAAACCGATGTTAATTCACTAGTATTGACATCACCATACTAACATCACATTTTTATATAAACGATGTAATCTATAATAATAGATTTGTTAACATCGATTTAAAAAAAATGATGTTATTTATTTTATCACAATAATTATTTACATAAGTTATTAGTCTCAATTATTTAAAAATCGATGTTAATTTATTTAGCTTACATCGGTTTTTTAAATGATGTTAATTTATTAAGTGGTACTATTTCGTTTTATAACAGATGTCAGTAATAGAAAATTGACGTTTTCGTTTCCCCTTCCCTTCCCCTTCACATAGTTTCACAGAAACCCTATGCTTCCCATAGAAACCCACGCACGATCCCTACCTACTCGTCGCCGCCATCCTCTTCGCCGACCACGTCATGTCCTAGCTACCCATAGTCACGCCCGCTATCCTTGAACCGCTCCATTGATTTCCTGCTTCGACGCTGTATATCGATTAAGGTATGTATGAATCAGAATTTTTTTTATTGTTTCTGCAATATATTAGTGTTAAGTGAATGACAGAGCAATAATTGAAGTATATATTGTCTTACTGTTTCACGATTTTTGTTCTCTTGTTTGCTAATTGTTTGGTTATAATCTAGTAATCGGGTTGTTAATGATAATCTAGGTTGTTCACTTGTTTGCTAACTGTTTGGTTATATTCTAGTTTTGTTCCAAGTATCTAACTTTACCAATGATAATGATGTTTGTTTGTTGTAAGGGATTTTGTGATTAAGAGTGAATTGGAGTTTTATATGGTTTTTGGTATGATATTTTTCTCAACTCGTTACCAACTTTACACTACATAACCATTCAATCTTCCTATAATTAAGCATTACAAGGTTTAGTCTCTGTTACATAACACACTACACTTTACTTAGAAACAGACTAGATTCCAGTCACTACCTCCTCAAACTTCGTCTGATTTCTAGAAAACCAGACAAAGTAGATCAGGCTAACAAGACTACACTATAATTAAGCATTACTGCATTTAGACCTTGTAGCATAAGTCATATATCTGAATCCGAAAATTTCTGCAGTCTAACATTGGGGGTATATTTTTGCTACATTTATTTAGTAGATCATAGAATCAATGCATTCTATCCTAAATAGGTCCATTTATTATGTCTTGCATAATTCAATGCTATCGTCAATGATTTGAAGGTGGAAATTGGTGGTGTGTATAATAACATCAATATATATCGTCTTTGATTTTACAGGACATACCCAATTCAAAAGTTATCTCCAAAATTTATGCCTAGAAAAAATTACATGAAATGTATCAGCATTTGCCTTGTGGTTATTGGCCAGTTTGTGTTACATGGAAAGACCTTGATTGGTTGTTATTTTGTTCTTAGGAGTATGAGAACAATTTTTTTCTTCAATCTGACAAATGCAGAATGATGGTGAGGACCTACCATGTTGTTCTTCTTTCATTTATTACATCGATGTCTGGCCAATTGCACTGATATTGTACCTAGGACAACAGTGACCATCTTAAATTATTCTCTTGTTCCATGGCAAATGCTCTCTTCCCATATGAGCATTTTGTTTTCCTCAAAGTGCTGTAACTTTCTTAGGCTAGTGATTTTAAGAATGTTTGGGCAGGTCTATGCCGGGTGCTATGGAGAGGAGTCTATAAGTGGTATGCTGTGGCTGTGCAAACTATGTCGAGATGGAGCACCTCAACCCATTCCGCCTTGTCATCTTTGCCCTACTATAGGTAGAAATTACTTTGTGGTAATATTTGTACACTATGGGTACCCCAACTCTTCATATTTTTGTGCATACCAGTGTTTGACGTCTAACTTTCAGATACGGGTATGCGTGTATGATTACATGGATACTACATTTTGAGCCCAAAACATTAGTATTAAAATAACCGAGTCTGACTATTGGAGATGCAACCATGTTAGGCTCATCTAGCCTTTGCTATTTGGATTCCTTGTTTATTAATTTACTATTGTATCTTTCACATTCTGTATTCTCCCATCGTTTATATCTCTGATCTTATATTTTCTTTTCAGAAACTTGCTTATCTGATGTTAAGATAATGAAACCCATTGATGGTCTAAGAGGGATTAACAAGGTATTTGAGCAGATGGTTTGTTGTGTTGAAATGGCTAGATTCGAACGGAGTATCAAATAATATGATAATATGTTTATAAGAATGTGGAGAATGAATGAACAGTCCAAGTTTTTAGTGTATAGTACATTGGACATATCTCTCTAACAGCCTCACTATCGTTATAAGTTTTTAGTTAACATGGTGTTAAATTTGTCCGATCCAAGAGTCCTTGAGCTCGACATTTGGCTGCCTTAAGGCGGCCCTTGCGTGAGGGGGGCTTATAAAAGGGTAAAATCGAGCTATGTGCCTCAATTTCAAGGCTCGTGGTTTTAGCTATGTCCCCTTTTGATATGCAGCTTAGTTAGTAAAGACTTCGAGTCATGGTACTAATGACTAAATTCGTAACCCCTCAGTATCAAAATTACTCTTGTGACTTCCTTTACACAGATAAAACTATTAATTGTTTTCGCAGCCAAAAATGGTTAAGCACTTGTTCCTAGTATTCTGATTCTTTCATTAATTATGTGCAAGTTGAGTTGATAAGAGGAATTATGTTCAATTGCAGGTCAATTTCAGGATCAATTCCAAAACATTCCACCTAGAGCACCAGTGTTTGTTGCACCTGCACAAAACGTTCAGCCATCCGAATTTAAAGTTTTGCAGCTGGTGAGTTTATTAGTGTAAGATGGTGAGATTATTTATCTCCGTATCAATCATTTATTAATCGTTGATTAAAATTTCTCATGGGAAAAGAAAAACGTAAACAAATGATTAGGATAGAGTGAGTAATAGATATTTACAAAAATGACGCATTGATCTACAAGTAGCAGTTTTTGATAGACCAAGGTTACAGCTTTAAGGTATTGTTCTGTTTTCCTTATTTGTGACGCATTCATATTTGAGCTTGAGTCATTGGTTCCTGCAAATAATGCCTCAGCTAAGTGTACTAGCTGGATTTAATATCGCCACTGAATGTCACATTAATCCTATTTTTCCGAAAGATGCTGTTATTTTTTTGAGGGAAGTTCATGTTAGACACTGAGAACCTATCAAGGGAAATCCTTTTAGAAGACGATTAAAGTTTGATGTGATTGAGATGTAAAGTTAATCGTAGAGTAACAAATAAAGTTGTACATTTTTTTCAGGTGACAGTGACCATCTCCGACGGAAAACTTTGAAGCATTGTGATAACGTTGTCATCAATCTTTACAAAAGGTAAGAAAGTGAACATATGTCTATTGAATAAGGTGAATTTTATACTCTTTAGTTGTGTAATAAAGGAGAAGGGACTTTGGGGAGGGAAAAAAGGATAAGTAACATTTCTTCCATCAATGGAAACCAAGAAACTATGAGACCTTTCAGATAAGGTGTGTTTCTATGCTCCATTGAGTGTTTGCTTGTCGTATAAGTTTTAGCTCGAGAATTTGATGCTGTTTCTTGTATATTGGTAATTGGTGAATTGCTTTGGAATATATACCATTACATTATGAGGCATTTTGGAGCTGTACGTGGGGTTGTGTATGAAGAAGTGTCTAAATAGGACAACTCTAATCATGTATCAATGTGCTAAGTATTTAGGTACTTTAACTATCTTAATTGTATATTAATTTCTTGCAATTCCGTTCATTAGGTGCTGAACTTGACATTACTCGTCTTCTTTAGACATTGGAATTGAAGCCTGGCCTGAGAGTGGACGATGTTGTTGTGCGCAAAAAATTATGATACTAATGAAGTAATGATGATGATGAATTGTGAGCCTTTCCAAGCTGGAAACTCGACGTTTGTTAGACGGAGCTCAAATATATGGAACAAACTAGGTGTACTACTCGTATTATATTAGCTTTTTAATTACATTTTGTATCTTAGTATCATTATTTAGTCGGAACTCGGAAGTGTTGTATAAGTATTCTTTTGTATCGATCTCAGAATATTTATATTTAAAACACGTTTGTTATAATTTAGAGTATATTTATAAATTATAGGTTTTGGGAATAATATAATTTTTTTAAATTGATTACCGCTCTCATTTGCGGTGTTTTCCACAACTCAAATGTAATTTTTTTTTCAAATGTAATTTTTTTTTAATTAAAAAATACCTATTTACATCAGTTTTAGTCCATAAATGATGCAAATAAGGTTGATATTTACATCTTTTCCGCACCAAAACTGATGTTATTAAATGCCGTTAATATCGCTTTTCACTTCTAACCGATGTTAATAGTATGCTATTTACATCGATTTCAGACCAACAACGATATATTTGAGACATTATTAACATCAGTTTTACTTATAACCGATGTTAATGGTATACTATTAACATCGCTTTTCACTTATAACCGATGTTAATGATATACTATTAACATCGCTTTTCACTTATAACCGATGTTAATGGTATACTATTAACATCGTTTTTAGAAATGATGTAAAGGGAAAAAATACTCTAAATGTCGCCCTCAGATACATCGCCAAAAAGCGATGTAAATGGGGCAAAAAAAGCGATGTCAATGAGACTTTTTCTACTAGTGTCAATACTTTGGTAAGAGACTGTCTCTTCCAAATTTTTATGCTTGAGATTTACATTAAAGTCAAGTGTTTAAGCTAAAATTTAAATATATGTCAGTATAAGAGTTGCATTTATAATTTGAGATCAATTAGAAATCTAACTAAAATTTTAATGCATTTCATCTTTGTTAATCAACGTATTAATTTAAGTATAAGCAGATTCAAAAACATATTATAAACGGCAGATTTTATCAGAAAGTTTGACCGTCATATTATAATTAGCAGAATTAGTTTTATTGTTTGACAACTAACAGATTAAAATTAGTAGATTGTTAGTTTTTTCTTATTCAAAATGAAGTAAAAGATTTCTATTTTAGAATATGTTAACCGGCTAAGTAGCATGTTATAAAGATCACACTTGAGGTCAATATGTTATTTCCAAACGCTATTTGCCAAATATTAAAGTTAGCATATTGATTGATCAAACATGCTAAAACTCTTGAATATGCTAAAAGTCGAAAAATATGTGTTTACATACCAAACACTCTCACAGTGTTGAATATTCTCCCTCATTGATGGTTAATATTGAATTCATATTCTTCCATGTACGCTCTATTTGATAAACAAAAAACCATATTGGATAACAAATAACTTTAGCTGAATTTGGTTGACAAATATTAGTAGCAGGTTTGCCATCATATTAAATTAGGTGAATAAAAAATTGGGTGATAATTAACAGATTATACGATAAATCTACCATTTTCATGTATAAACTCAATATGTAAATTGAATATGCCATTAACCAAAAACATGAAATTAGTAGATTAATTGGTCAAACTACTATATGTAAGACCCCTCGCGAAGCGGAAATGTATACAAAGCAGCATGCGGAAAAATGCGCGGAATTAAAACTTTTTGACATGAACTATACAACGCGAGGTGATTTTAAAATAAAACTAAATGCGGAAATTTAAACCAAAATAATTATTTACGTTTAGATACAACAAGTCAAACGGGGATGGCACATCCCACGAATATCAAAATACTAAAATAATTAAACTAGCTAAACGATAGAGAAGTGTAGTCATGTCGATGTGCAACATCGCTCGCTAGCTCTCACGGTATCCCCAAATCAGCACCAACCTACATACATGAAACATGTACGCCACAGTCAGTGGGGAGCAACTAGAGGTGCTCCCAGCCACTTATTGTCAATAAACACGTAACAAGTAATCATATAAACATCCATACATGCTCCAACATAAACAACATCATGTGAAGCACATTGTACGATATCAACCATAATAAGCATACTTAGCATATTACTTCATTCATCAAATCTCATCTCATATATTACTCAAGGTAAACATACGATCATAAGCATAGATATCCACTCATACTCAATGATTGGTTCAAAGGTCAAAACTCAACACATGTCCTAATACCAAACAATCAGCAAGTAAAGGACTCAGAGGCGACATCTCAACGCATACTCCTTTACCAAACAATCAACAAGTAGAAGGCTCACAGGTGAAAACTCAACACATGTCCTACTACCGCACTTAACGGGTCCAGAGTTGAGTTGAACACATATCCCGATATACAATACAAGTAAAGGGTTCAGAGGTGAGCTTAACACATATCCCAATACACAACTCAGTAATGGGTCCAAAGGTGGACTTAACACATATCTCACTACAATCAAATGTCGGGTCCATAGGTGAGATTAATACATATCCCAACATGCAAACACAAGCAATGGGTTCAGAGGTGAGCTTAACACATATACCACTGCCACACACAGGTATTGGGTCTAGTGGTGAGCTTAACACATATCCCAATATACAACAACCGATCACGTGTCAAGTCCAGAGGTAAGTTTAACACATATTCTAACATGTCACATCCATACACATACCGAGTCCAGAGGTAAGCTTAAGACATATCCCGATACGCCAAAAAAAAAAACACGTAATGGGTCTAGAGGTGAGCTTAATACATATCCCATCAGGCGACAAACACACACGAGTCGGGTCCACTTTTAATAAGCGGAAATGCCAATTAACTATGAACTTGTCATTTTAAAACATGTTATATCTTAAATGGAAAAAGTTATATTTACGAAATTACGTAAATACGTTTAAGTTTTACGAACGTTAAAATTAGATCGTTAAAATATAGTTTACGTAATCAACTGAAATGTCAATTAAAACTAAAATTCTTTTAAAATGAAATATTCAATTATTTAAATAAAATTATGAAATTTCATGAAATATAAATCATTCTGAAATTACCATTAAATACGGTAAAATTACGAGTCCGAAATATCGGGTTGTTACACTATATAAGCCGAATTCTACTAATCTATAAAACCTTATTAAAAGGCTAAGCTAAAATGCCAACTAAAAGCCACATCAGCAACCAAAAAAGCCACGTAGGATAACATAAAAAGCCACATCACCCAAGAAAAGCCACGCCCACAATCCTATATGTAAACATTAAAAATACAAACAAACTTACAATTAAAATGTTGCAGACCGTCTTCTCCCTCTCCATACTCCACCTCTTGAACTACTCCCCAATTTCAACTCCCTTCTCACCATGAATTCATGAGTAAATGAAAAAAAAAACGTCCCATCAATCCATACAATTAATTTGGCTTCTCCCCATCTATTCTTACCAAACTGATGAAAAATTCAAACGAAACATCAATAATCAATTATCTCCATTGATTTACATCATTGAATCTTCACTTGTAACATTCCGCATATTTTGGGTGCCTCTTGTCTCTGTCGAATTAGTTGGTAAGTATTCAGTTATAGATTCATTACTTCTAATTCTGTGGAAAATAATTTTTTCAAATTGTATATTTTACTGGTGTACTACTAATTTGGTTTGAATTGAATTAGTAGTAAATTATTCGGTGAATCCACTTAGTACAATTACCTGACATATATTTGTCTCCCCAAATAATAGAATTACAGTTCTCTGGGAGTTGATTGTGGTTGAATTGTTTGGTGTACGGTAAATCCCTTATTTAATAGTGTTTATGATTTCAATTGTAATTGTAATTGTCTTGACTAAATTTGTATTCGCTGGGTCTGTGTTAATTTCGTTTACATATCTCCGCTCTTTAACATAGATTTTTTCCTTAATTTTCTCTATTTCGCAGTTCGAAGGCCCATAGCCAAATTCGACTACTCTGTATGCGTCCTACTTAAATTCCAGAAAGAATAATGTAAGTTTTTATTGACAATCATATTCGTATTATATTCTACGTATATTAATTTACCGGTAGTATTCGTAGTTCCCTAGCTAAAATAGCTAGGAAGTATGATTGACAAAAATCGTAGTGGCACCTTTCGATAGTTGTACATATCTCTCTTTTTTGATATGAAAGACTAATGATCTACTGCTCCGTATATTGTAAGTTTTGAAGCACAGATTCCCGTGCAACAACTAGCATATAACCAAGAGGTCAGCCTTTTGGAGTTTTTATATTATTTCCACATCTCGGCATTGGAAAATTCTTTGGTTCCATTTCTCGCTGCCTTTTGTTTCAATTACCGAATCTGAATCACGGTCTAAACTTATCGTTCTGTAGGTCCTTGGATATCTTTTGTAAGGCCTAATTCCCATTATTTGTCTAATTATGTTTATTTTATTGCTGTTTGTTGACTTCTTTGCCAAATATTTAAACCTTGTGTTTAGAAATGGAGCATAGCTTGAGTTTATATTACTTGTAATGAGATTTTGTGTAACATCCCGTATTTTCGTAAAATCTAATTTAAGCGTTTTAAATTATTTTAAGTAATAAAATAATATTTTAATAATTTATTGTGAAAGGTTTTGATTTAATTAGTAAGATCCGTCTTAAGAACCTTAAGTCCTTAAGACGAATACAAACCTGGTAAACTTAAACTCATATCTTAAATATCCGTTCAGGTGTCCGACCCGTTTAATTGACTCGGAAAGGACAACCCATAAAACCCCCATAAACCCTTTTGTCGACATAATTCATCCCCTTCACAACTCATTTCACTGTAAAACATTTCCTCCTAAAACCTCCATTTTATTCATTCTCTTTTGATAATTTCTTCATCATCCGTTAATCAAATCGAGGTAACAATAACATTTTCGGAATCCTCATTCGATTTCCAAGCCATCTATCACTTTCATTTTGCAAATCCTTAACTTCGAAAATGGGGCTGTTTTCCTTGAATTCCGTTTTTGAGGCCTTAAACCCGTTTTTCGTGTTTGTAGGTGAAGGATTGGACAACCCGGACATTAATAGCTACTTGGTAGAGGAGGATCTTTAGCCGGAATCGCTTGAAAGGAAACGATAATGAGAAACTCGGCCTTAATGTGTATATTAGCAAGTTTGATGTGTTCTTATGTTAGTTTCTGATTTATGTTAAAGTTTAATGTTTAAAGGACTTAGTAACATGATTAGGAATGTTTTATTGTGATGAATTCATGCTTGTTGATGTTCATAAGCTCATATGTTGTTTTCTGAAAATTTACACATTTTGCGACGGATACTTGATATAATCGTTTGAGGATTGTTATGGGACTTGTTTGCTGTTAGAATAGTAGTATTGGATGTTTTATAATGTTGGGTAAACATTAATTGTAGCATTGCTTGAGTTTTGGTGTCGATTTATGAGGTTTAGCATTGGCTGGAAAATCGCGAAATTCGTATCAGGGTCTCTGAGCCGGTCGACCGACGGCCGCCGGTCGACCGGCTGGGAGCGCTTCTTTGTGTTTTTGGGATTTTTGAAAAAATAGGCTTGGGACTGTCAGCCGGCCGACCGGCTGGTAGTCTCCTTGTGTTGTTGTGTTTGCGAAGAACATAGGAAAGAAAAGGAGCCCAGCTGGCAGACCGGCCGCCTGCCAGCCGGCTGGGAGTGCATGTGGGTTGGTTTACGAGTTTTGTAAAGGCTAAGGGAAGGTCTTCCCAGCCGGCCGACCGGCTGCCTGCCGACCGGCTGGGAGCCCTTTTTGTGTTTTTGGTTTTAAAGCGAAAGGAAGGCTGAGTGGGTCACCAGCCGGCCGACCGGCTGCCTGCCGACCGGCTGTGGACCCCTGTAAGCTATTTTAAATTCGTATTTCATTCGTAACTTTCAAACGGTTAATCGGTTTTGATTGAAACTCGTTTTGTGTACCCGTGATATGTATTTGAGGTCCCCGGAGGATGGGCAACATTATATTGGGTTCGGGAATTGAGTAAGGATAGAGACCCCCCGGTCGGGTAACCGAAAGGGAAACCGGCTCTCCCTCATCTTAGTTCCCGGGGTCAATTAAGTGTTGATTAGAAGTTGAAAGGTAGAACTATAGAGTAGTTCATAGACTTGGATGATATTGTTTTGATGCGTATTAAGTTATGCCTTAAGCTGGCCTCTGAACTTAATACGTAGATGGTTTGTCGTGTATGGGAACATGCGTTGAGTTTTCGCCTCTGAGTTCCATACATGTCTGTTTGTCGTGTCTGGGACATGCGTTGAGTTTTCGCCTCTGAGTCCAGACATGTATGTGTGATCGCGTCAGGACATGCCTTAAGCTGGCCTCTGAGTCTGACGAGTAGAGCAGCTGCACGACGGGGCAGTCAGGTTGTCATACCCTACCCGGAGTGCAGGTGTTTGGTGCTAGAACATGCGTTGAGTTTTCGCCTCTGAGTTTAATACCTTGTGATGTAGTAGGGGAACATGCGTTGAGTTTTCGCCTCTGAGTTCTTTACTTGTGATAGTGAATTGAATGTTAGTCTATGCGTTGAGTTTTCGCCTCTGAGTCTAGTGTTCTGTGATAGCCGGTCCATGCGTTGAGTTTCCGCCTCTGAGTCCTTGCTTGATATTGTGAACTTGGTATCTAGGTTATGCGTTAAGATGTCGCCTCTGAACCTTTATACTTGCTGAATGTTTGGTAATTAGGTTATGTCTTAAGTTGACCGCTGAACCTCCTTACTTAATGTTATATCTGCTTGCCTAGAGTTTGGTACAGTGTCAGATATGCATGTTGAAGTTAATGATTATATTGCGTGAGTTGTAATCTGTTCATCCAAGGCATTGGATGACTCTTTTATCGGTTTCATAAATAGTTGGATTGAAAGACCCCCCGACTGGGTAATCAGTAGGGAGACCGGCTCTCTTTCCTAACGGTTTATGAAGTTGGTTGAGAGCCGTGCACTAGAGTTTGCATGATAGTATGAGAACATTTGTTGAGATGTTTATGCTTCACATGTTGATATATGTTGGAGTATTCTGTATTGTTTTATGTGTTACGTGTTGTCACAAAAGGTGGCTAGGAGAACTCTAGTCACTCCCCAATGATTGTGGCGTACATGTTGTTATGTATGTAGGTACATGCAGGTTGGAGCGGGGTTCACGAGAGGGCTAGCGAGTGATGATCTTGTTGTCATCATATGACTTACCTTTATATCGCCTAGCTAGACTCTTAGACTTTTGATACAGTTGATTTGGTGCCTGTAGGGATGTTCCATCCCAGGCTGATGTACATATTTGTTTTTGATACTTAGAACTGCTACTTATCTATTTTGGTTTTATTTCAGTTTCAGTTTCCGTTTCCGTTTAAGACTTCTCGCATGTTGTTTACTTTAAAAAGTTTTAATTCCGCTGCATTTTTAGTACTTTTGTATGTTTATATTTCCGCTTTCGCGAGGGGTTTTACAGTTGGTATCAGAGCATTATTGCTCCCGACGCACTCATGTGACCCCCAACCTTAACTTGACGAAATAAATAGTGAATGAGAGATGGGGTAGATCTAAGGATTTATTTTGTAGTCTATTTGTGATTGCTAATTGCTAAGCTAATACTTGTTTTCTCTTTTGAAGGATGGTGAGACCTACGGCTGCTGATAACATTATGCTGCAAGCAATTCATCATTTGCTTGAGACTCAGAGACAGCAAGCAGGGAATGTTCCACCTCCTCCACCGCCAGGCAACGAGGCTAATCGTCCTGGTAGTTTCTCATGGATAGCTTCGCAGATGTCCCGTAGCCACGTGAATACTTATGGTGGCGAGGTTGATCCGGTAGCTCTTACCGAGTGGTTCAGGGAGATGGAAAAGAGCTTTACTATGTATTCGGTGGGTAGAGAGGATAGAGTGCGGCTAGCCACTCACTTTCTTACCCTTGAGGCCGATAGGTGGTGGGCGTTGACCGGACCTACTTTCACTCTTGATCCTTTGTTCGATTGGGAGGCTTTTAAGGATAAGCTCGAGACGAGGTTTTATCCTAAAGAGCTCAGATCACAGCGACTCAAAGAATTCATGGATTTGAAGCAAGGCAAGATGTCAGTTCAGGAGTTTACCGATCGTTTCAATCAACTTGCTCACTTCGCATCGAGATTTGTTATAGATGAGGCCGAGAGAGTATACTTTTACCGTGGCAAGCTAGGACCGCGCATCGAGAGCATGGTTCGTCGTGACTCGACTTCTTTTGTGGAGGTATATGATGATGCTATTTGGGCCGAGAGTTCTATTCGTGCCATAGATGCTGAGACCCGAGCTGCTACTTCCAGTGTGACTCCTCACCAGAGATCAGTGTACCAGGGGAAGAGACCATTTGTTCCTTCTACTTCTTCACCTTCTTCTCAGAAGAAGCGTTTTGAGAGGTTCTCTGCTCCGGTTGCTAAGACCACTTTTCACACCGACACTGCTTCTACTGTTTGCCGCCGTTGTGGTAAACCGCTTCACCCAGGGTTTGATTGTTTCAAGAATGCCTATAAGTGTTATACTTGTAATGGATATGGGCATAGGTCCTTTGATTGTCCTGAGAAGGATACTGTTCTTGGCAAGGCTGCCACTGCTGCTGCAGCGACTAGAGGAGGAAAGCCAAAGGGGAAGATCTTTGTGATGACTAGGGCTGAGGCTGAGGCTCATCCAGACATTGTTGCCGGTATCTTTTCTGTTCTTGGCGCTGAGTGCCTTATTTTGTTCGATACTGGAGCTTCTCTTTCTTTTATATCGACTCAGTTCGCCGACCGTTTAGCTCTTGAGTCTTCATTGGTTGAGGAGACTTCCATTTCCTTACCTTCTGGAGACGTGTTTTCCTGCTTTTCGTCCCATAGGGATGTTCCGATTATTATTGGTCAAGCCACATTTCCAGCGGACTTACTGAGATTTCCTCTCGAGGAGTTTGACATTATCCTCGGTATGGATTGGTTATCGCGATACCATGCTCGCTTCGAGTGTCGCGACCAGAAAATCTGCTTGAGGAGTTCTTCAGGAGTTCGTGTTTCCTATAGGGGAACTCGCCCTCAAAGGGGTGTTCGTGTTATCTCTTCGATGAAAGCATCTCATCTTGTTATGAAGGGTTGCCAAGCCTTCCTATGTGTTGTTACAGCTGCAAAGCCATCGCTACCGAAGCTTGAGGATGTAGCCATTGTTCGTGAGTATCCAGATGTTTTCCCAGATGACTTGCCAGGGATACCGCCAGAGAGAGATGTGGAGTTCACTATAGAGCTTGTTCCAGGTACCGGACCGATTTCCAAAGCTCCTTACCGTATGGCTCCGCCAGAGTTGAAAGAGTTGAAGCAGCAATTGGAAGAGATGATCGAGAAAAGGGTTCATTAGGCCGAGTGCTTCTCCGTGGGGTGCTCCCGTTTTGTTCGTTAAGAAGAAAGATGGTTCCATGAGACTTTGCATTGACTATAGAGAGCTGAACCGAGTGACCGTGAAGAACAGATATCTTTTGCCTAGGATAGATGACTTGTTTGATCAGTTGAGAGGTGCTTCGAGGTTTTCTAAGATTGATCTTCGATCAGGTTATCATCAGATTCCAGTGAGAGAGGCTGATATTGCGAAGACTGCTTTTCGTACCAGATATGGGCATTTTGAGTTCGTGGTTATGCCTTTTGGGTTGACTAATGCACCTGCTATCTTCATGGATCAGATGAACCGCGCCTTTAGTGAGTATTTGGACACTTGTGTGGTGGTGTTTATCGATGATATCCTCATTTACTCTAAGACCGATGAGGAGCATGCTGAGCATCTTAGATTGATTCTTGGGATTCTGCGTCGACAGAAGTGGTTCGCGAAGTTCTCTAAGTGTGAGTTTTGGCTTTCTAAGGTTGCATTTCTTGGACATGTGATATCTAGTGAGGGAGTTATGGTTGATCCCGCGAAGATTGAGGCTGTTGTTGATTGGGAGAGTCCCAAAGATGTTGGTGAGATCCGTAGTTTCCTTGGATTGGCTGGTTATTATCGTAGATTTGTTGAGGATTTCTCTAGATTAGCTCGCCCGATGACTCAGTTAATGAAGAAAGAAGCTAAATTTGTGTGGACCGACAAGTGCGAGAGTTCTTTGCAGGAGTTGAAGACCAGATTGACTTCCGCCCCCGTGTTAGCTTTGCCAGAGATCGGGGTTGACTTTGATGTGTATTGTGATGCTTCGATGTTAGGGCTAGGATGTGTACTGATGCAAAGTGGTAAGGTGATAGCCTACTCATCTAGACAGTTGAGAGTTCCTGAGGTGAACTATCCGACACATGACCTGGAGTTGGCCGCGGTCGTTCATGCTTTGAAGATGTGGCGACATTACCTGATTGGATCCCATTGTCGCATTTTCACAGATCACAAGAGTCTTAAGTACATTTTTACCCAGAAAGACCTTAACATGAGACAGAGACGTTGGCTAGAGTTGGGTAAAGATTACGACCTTGAGTTATTGTATCACGAGGGAAAAGCCAATGTAGTCGCCGATGCGCTTAGTCGCAAGACTTCTCACTCGATGAGTGCCATGCGAGTATTGCCCGATGAGTTGTGTTCCGAGTTTCGGAAGCTGAGATTAGAGATGGTGAGTAGTGGTTTTGACTGGTTAGCTGCTATGACTGCCGAGCCGTCTTTATATTGGGAGATTCGCCAGAGTTTACCTTCAGATGCCGATTTCAAGAAATTCGAGGCTAAGATTTCGAGTGGTGTTGCACCTGACTTAGTGATTGATGCTGATGGTTTCCTTAGGTTCCGTGGTAGGATGTATGTCCCCGATGTGCCATATTTGAGGAAGAGGGTTCTTGATGAGGCTCTGTAACAGCCCGTATTTTCGTAAAAGTATAATTTATTAATTTAAAGTAGTTTTCGGAATTTAATAATATTTTAATTTTAATTCGTAAGTTTTATTTTAAGAAATGTCGTCAAGCTTCGTCCTAAGTTTATTTAATCTAAAGGTATCATGTTTCCTTGGTTTTCCCGTTTACATTTAGTCCCCAAACCGCTTAAGTGAAACCGTCTCAAGCTTAACTTAAAACCCATTTGTGAAAGGAACCTTCCTCCTCTTTTCCTCAACATTCATAAACCCCTTCCTCAAGAAACAAATATGAGATTTCATTTGTTCTTCACAAACAAAAATCCCCAATTCACTAATCTCTTCATAAAATCTTCGTTTCTTATCCGATTGAGACGATTCTTGCGCCCACGGATTCCTCTTCTCGTCCTCCATCTTTCTAAATAAGTTTTATACCAAAATATTTTCATCTTATAATCTGTCCGTGCCCTTCTAATGCACGTTTTCCGATCTTAATCCCGTTAATGGTTTTTCCGGCGGTGTTGGGCGATGCTTGTGTCAACCCGGAGGAAGACTTGGTGATTGTTGAAGAGGAACTTGAAGGTTTTGCTAAGTAAAGGTGACGATAATGAGAAACTCGGCCTTTTGTCTAAATTAGCACTTTATGTGATTTTGATTGTGGTTGATGAATGTTAGTTTTATCTTAAGTTCTTAATGTTCTTATGATGTTATATATACTGATTTTGGTGAAGATTTGAGGAAGAATTGGATGAGAAAGCGATTTTAGGATTATACATGTTAAGACCGGTTAAATTGGTGATTTTGTTGTTAAGTCATGAAATGATTGTTTGTATACATGTTCATATGTTTATTTGATGTTGTGTACATGTGGGAAATGTTGTGTTGTTGCGTAAAATCGTGTTTAAGACGGATTGATAAAGAGTTGAAAGGATTTGAGAATAGCGAAAATGGTGAAAATGCGATCAGAGGCTCTGAGCCGGTCGACCGACCGGCGGCCGACCAACCGGCTCAGAGTCCCATTTAGTGTTATTTCGATTTTATGAAAAATGTGGGAATGGGTCCCCAGCCGGTGGACCGGCAGCCGGCCGGCCGGCTGGAAGTCCCTCATATGTGTGTTGTGTTTTGCGTAGGGAAAAGAGAAGGGATCCCCAGCCGGTGGACCGGCAGCCGGCCGGCCGGCTGGGAGACCTTTCATGTTGTTTTTCTTATGTTGTCGGCTAGAGAGTAAAGGACTCTCAGCCGGTTGACCGGCCGCCTGTGGCCAACCGGCTGAGAGCCCCTGATTGTGTTATTTGCTTATAGCTTTTGATTCTCAAGTCGGATTGTATTGACTCCGTTTGCGTATGCTTCGTATGCTTGTTTGAAGTCCCCGAGGTTCGGGCGGCACTATATTGGGTTCGGGAATAGAGTGAGCATAGAGACCCCCCGGTCGGGCAACCGAAGGGGAAACCGGCTCTCCCTCGGCTTAATTCCCGGGGTCAATTAAGTGTTGGTTTAAGTATACGTCGTTGCATAGCTAGTTATAAATTGAGTATGTTCAGTATTGAAATTGTAGGACTATGATTTGGATTAGGTCGTAATTTTGAGGTGTATTGTTGTAGGGCTGTGATTGGGATTAGGTCACAGTTCTGTGTTGCCTTTGGATTATGGGGTATGTTTTGGTAGAACTGTAATTTGGATTAGGTTACAGTTTTGCTTGCCTTTGTATTTGAGGTGTATTGTTGTAGGGCTGTGATTGGGATTAGGTCACAGTTCTGTGTTGCCTTTGGATTATGGGGTATGTTCTGGTGGAACTGTAACTTGGATTAGGTTACAGTTTTGCTTGCCTTTGTATTTGAGGTGTATTGTGGTGGGACTGTAATTTGGATTAGGTTACAGTCTTGCTTGCCTTTGTATTTGAGGCGTATTGTTGTGAAACTGTGATTAGGATTAGGTCACAGCTTTTGGTTGCCTTTGTATTTATAAGGTGTATTTGTGCATGTGAATATTAATTGCTGATATTGCATATACTTGCCTGAGTAGGGGTACGGTGTTATAAACTTGTTGTTTTGGTATCTGCTTGCCTAGGGTGGGTATAGTGTCAGATATGCATGTTGATATGATCGAGTGTATTACTTGGTTTATAGTATTGTTCATCCAAGGCATTGGATGACTCTTTAGTTAGTTTCGTAAATGGTTTGGATTGAAAGGCCCCCCGGCCGGGCAATCGGAAGGGAAACCGGCTCTCCTTCCAAATAGTTTCCGAAGTTGGTTGAGAGCCTTTGCACAGTAATTGCATGATGATAGGAGTTTGAGATGTTGAGATATATGCTTCACATGATTGTTTATGTTGGAGTATAATACTTGTAATTACATGTTCTGTGTTGTATGACATTAGGTGGCTATGAGAACTCTAGTCACTCCCCACTGACTGTGGCGCACATGTTGTATGTGTGTAGGTACTTGATGCTGTTCTTCAGGGGGTTACGTTGAGGCTAGCGAGCGATGATCCTTCATCGATGATTTTACCCATTCGTTAGCTAGACCTTAGCTTTATGTTTTCCGTATTTTGTGCCTGTAGGGATATGCTATCCCGGGCTGCTTTTGTATAGTACTTATATACTTATTTATGTTTTATCTTCTGCATGTTTAGTTTGTTAAAACACCTCGCATGTTTATTTATGTTAAAAAGTTTTAATTCCGCTGCATTTTTGGTACTTTGTATGTTTTATATTTCCGCTTTCACGAGGGGTTTTACAGGCTCACTTGACACCGTATTCAGTTCATCCAGGAGGAGAGAAGATGCACAAGGATTTGAGGCTTATGTTTTGGTGGCCCGGTATGAAGAAGGAGATCTTGGATTACGTGAGTAGGTGCTTGACTTGTCAACAAGTCAAGATAGAGCATAGGAGGCCAGGTGGTTTGCTACAGCCGCTTCCCGTCCCTCAGTGGAAGTGGGAGTGCATATCTATGGACTTTGTGACGGCTTTACCTAAGACTGTGGGAGGCAAAGACGCGATTTGGGTTATTGTTGATCGACTAACTAAGTGTGCCAGATTCGTGCCGATCAGAGAGACGTGGGACATGGATCGATTAGCCAGGGCTTATATTGCTGAGATAGTCCGCTATCATGGTGTGCCGAGAGAGATCGTTTCAGATCATGATCCTCGTTTTTGCTCCAGATTCTGGAAGGCTTTGCAGGAGGCTATGGGTAGCCGTTTGTTGATGAGTACTGCTTTTCATGCCGCGACCGATGGGCAATCCGAGAGGACCATACAGACACTAGAGGATTTGCTCCGCGCTTGTGCCCTCGATTTTCAGAGTTCTTGGGAGCAGTGTTTGCCGTTGGTAGAGTTTTCTTACCACAACATTTACCATTCATCTATTGGTATGGCTCCGTACGACGCTCTTTACGGGAGGAAGTGCCGTAGCCCGATCTGTTGGGATCAGGCGAGTGACGTGCACGACCTTGGACCTGACCAGCTAGCTGAGACCATTGACCGTGTACAGCTCATTAGTTATAGGATGAAGGCCGCTCAAGACCGGCAGAAGTCCTATGCTGATGTCCGTCGTAGACCCTTAGAGTTTGAGGAGGGTGACAGTGTCTTCTTGAGGGTGTCTCCGATGAAGGGCGTCAAGAGGTTTGGCGTTAAGGGCAAGCTGAGCCCTAAGTACATTGGACCATTTGTGATCGTGAAGAAGATTGGCGCCGTAGCTTACCGTTTGGACTTGCCTCCTAATTTGGGCAAGGTCCATAACGTCTTTCACGTTTCCCAGCTCCGCAGATATGTTAGTGATCCGAGTCATGTACTGCACAGAGAGATCGAGAACCTAGAGCCGAGTCTTGCCTTCGAGGAGCGTCCAGTGAAGATCCTTGACCGACAGGAGAGGGAGCTTAGGAGCAAAGTGGTGCCCTTGGTGAAGATTCTATGGCGTTGCGGTGATGTCGAGGAGCAGACATGGGAGACTGAGGCATCGATGCGTGCTGCGCATCCCTTCTTATTCGATTGAGGTATAGTATATAGATTTATATCCGTTCGAGTTTCGAGGACGAAACTTTTTGAAGTTGGGGTGATTGTAACATCCCGTATTTTCGTAAAATCTAATTTAAGCGTTTTAATTATTTTAAGTAATAAAATAATATTTTAATAATTTATTGTGAAAGGTTTTGATTTAATTAGTAAGATCCGTCTTAAGAACCTTAAGTCCTTAAGACGAATACAAACTTGGTAAGCTTAAACTCATATCTTAAATATCCGTTCAGGTGTCCGACCCGTTTAATTGACTCGGAAAGGACAACCCATAAAACCCCCATAAACCCTTTTGTCGACATAATTCATCCCCTTCACAACTCATTTCACTGTAAAACATTTCCTCCTAAAACCTCCATTTTATTCTTCATCTTTTGATAATTTCTTCATCATCCGTTAATCAAATCGAGGTAACAATAACATTTTCGGAATCCTCATTCGATTTTCAAGCCATCTATCACTTTCATTTTGCAAATCCTTAACTTCGAAAATGGGGCTGTTTTCTTTGAATTCCGTTTTTGAGGCCTTAAACCCGTTTTTCGTGTTTGTAGGTGAAGGATTGGACAACCCGGACATTAATAGCTACTTGGTAGAGGAGGATCTTTAGCCGGAATCGCTTGAAAGGTGACGATAATGAGAAACTCGGCCTTAATGTGTATATTAGCAAGTTTGATGTGTTCTTATGTTAGTTTCTGATTTATGTTAAAGTTTAATGTTTAAAGGACTTAGTAACATGATTAGGAATGTTTTATTGTGATGAATTCATGCTTGTTGATGTTCATAAGCTCATATGTTGTTTTCTGAAAATTTACACATTTTGCGACGGATACTTGATATAATCGTTTGAGGATTGTTATGGGACTTGTTTGCTGTTAGAATAGTAGTATTGGATGTTTTATAATGTTGGGTAAACATTAATTGTAGCATTGCTTGAGTTTTGGTGTCGATTTATGAGGTTTAGCATTGGCTGGAAAATCGCGAAATTCGTATCAGGGTCTCTGAGCCGGTCGACCGGCTGGGAGCGCTTCTTTGTGTTTTTGGGATTTTTGAAAAATTAGGCTTGGGACTGTCAGCCGGCCGACCGGCTGGTAGTCTCCTTGTGTTGTTGTGTTTGCGAAGAACATAGGAAAGAAAAGGAGCCCAGCTGGCAGACCGGCCGCCTGCCTGCCGGCTGGGAGTGCATGTGGGTTGGTTTACGAGTTTTGTAAAGGCTAAGGGAAGGTCTTCCCAGCCGGCCGACCGGCTGCCTGCCGACCGGCTGGGAGCCCTTTTTGTGTTTTTGGTTTTAAAGCGAAAGGAAGGCTGAGTGGGTCACCAGCCGGCCGACCGGCTGCCTGCCGACCGGCTGTGGACCCCTGTAAGCTATTTTAAATTCGTATTTCATTCGTAACTTTCAAACGGTTAATCGGTTTTGATTGAAACTCGTTTTGTGTACCCGTGATATGTATTTGAGGTCCCCGGAGGATGGGCAACATTATATTGGGTTCGGGAATTGAGTAAGGATAGAGACCCCCCGGTCGGGTAACCGAAAGGGAAACCGGCTCTCCCTCATCTTAGTTCCCGGGGTCAATTAAGTGTTGATTAGAAGTTGAAAGGTAGAACTATAGAGTAGTTCATAGACTTGGATGATATTGTTTTGATGCGTATTAAGTTATGCCTTAAGCTGGCCTCTGAACTTAATACGTAGATGGTTTGTCGTGTATGGGAACATGCGTTGAGTTTTCGCCTCTGAGTTCCATACATGTCTGTTTGTCGTGTCTGGGACATGCGTTGAGTTTTCGCCTCTGAGTCCAGACATGTATGTGTGATCGCGTCAGGACATGCCTTAAGCTGGCCTCTGAGTCTGACGAGTAGAGCAGCTGCACGACGGGGCAGTCAGGTTGTCATACCCTACCCGGAGTGCAGGTGTTTGGTGCTAGAACATGCGTTGAGTTTTCGCCTCTGAGTTTAATACCTTGTGATGTAGTAGGGGAACATGCGTTGAGTTTTCGCCTCTGAGTTCTTTACTTGTGATAGTGAATTGAATGTTAGTCTATGCGTTGAGTTTTCGCCTCTGAGTCTAGTGTTCTGTGATAGCCGGTCCATGCGTTGAGTTTCCGCCTCTGAGTCCTTGCTTGATATTGTGAACTTGGTATCTAGGTTATGCGTTAAGATGTCGCCTCTGAACCTTTATACTTGCTGAATGTTTGGTAATTAGGTTATGTCTTAAGTTGACCGCTGAACCTCCTTACTTAATGTTATATCTGCTTGCCTAGAGTTTGGTACAGTGTCAGATATGCATGTTGAAGTTAATGATTATATTGCGTGAGTTGTAATCTGTTCATCCAAGGCATTGGATGACTCTTTTATCGGTTTCATAAATAGTTGGATTGAAAGACCCCCCGACTGGGTAATCAGTAGGGAGACCGGCTCTCTTTCCTAACGGTTTATGAAGTTGGTTGAGAGCCGTGCACTAGAGTTTGCATGATAGTATGAGAACATTTGTTGAGATGTTTATGCTTCACATGTTGATATATGTTGGAGTATTCTGTATTGTTTTATGTGTTACGTGTTGTCACAAAAGGTGGCTAGGAGAACTCTAGTCACTCCCCAATGATTGTGGCGTACATGTTGTTATGTATGTAGGTACATGCAGGTTGGAGCGGGGTTCACGAGAGGGCTAGCGAGTGATGATCTTGTTGTCATCATATGACTTACCTTTATATCGCCTAGCTAGACTCTTAGACTTTTGATACAGTTGATTTGGTGCCTGTAGGGATGTTCCATCCCAGGCTGATGTACATATTTGTTTTTGATACTTATCTATTTTGGTTTTATTTGAGTTTCAGTTTCCGTTTCCGTTTAAGACTTCTCGCATGTTGTTTACTTTAAAAAGTTTTAATTCCGCTGCATTTTTAGTACCTTTGTATGTTTATATTTCCGCTTTCGCGAGGGGTTTTACATTTTGAATAAAAGTAATTCAAGGAATAGGTTGGGAGTAATATCTCTAGAAAATACACAACCTTTTCTATATGGTATACCGGATGTCTATGTTTGTTCTTTAAAATTTTGGTTTATTTTATAGATGTTTAATGACTCCGATATACAAATACAGGCAACGAAGACATGGATATTAATCCCCGTAAGAGAGGGCGTCCATGCAAGACACCCGTTGTTGAGAACCTTGTTTCAACTGTAAGCGTGCCTCAATTGGGTTTCACAACCAACCTCATTAACAATGGTAAGATTTATCAATTTTTTGTACGTTTAACCGTTCCGGTACTACACTAAATGTTTATAAACCCCATAGTAAAGTTTTAAGTACCTAAAAGTGACAGCAACCCAATTGTGCTTCTTTTGCCATCCTTTGAAATTTGATATACATCGTACCAACACTTCACAATTTGTTATTATGAACGTATTTATTTCCACAGCCTTCACTATTGACAACATGGACATTGAACCACCCGCCTCTCCGCAACGTGGCGACTCAGCGGGTACCTCTAAACAGCCTCCCTTGATAGAATTCGTTGACAATTCTGAGCCCACTTGGATCCATCCAAATACGAACCCATATAAGACAAACACAGGTAACGAAGCCATGGATTGTACTCCCCGTAAGAGAGGACGACCACGCAAGACAGTAGTTGTTGACAAACCTGCTGAGATAGTCAGTGGTGGTGTGGAGCTGAGACAGCGCCAAAGAGGCCGACCCCGGCAGGCCACTAATCATTGTTACTCGAAAAACAACCAGTCTGATCCGAGCACAACAATGTTTACATCTGAAAACATTATAACTGGTATATATCAAATTCCCTACAATGTACTTTACTAACTAACCTATTGTAACCCAAAATTATTCCTAATTATTCATGTCTAACACATGCAGAGACCGAAAATGATAGTATGGTCAACACCGTGACAGTGACCAACCCAACATCATGTATGCCTCCCTATTCTTTTCATTGCATTTCCTATTTTAGTCATGCACTCAGCTTTAACAATATTGCATGGTATTCTACTACGAACGCAAAGACCCCCTCCCTACAACCTTACATCTACTAATGATTTTGCCCATAAAACTCATATAACTAAACAATAAAACAATATTACTAACCAGCAGTCAAAACAATTAACAATTACGGGTTGAACTTGTGTCTTGTATTTACTAAATTTGATGACCCAACAGCGTCAAATAGCAAACTAAGAGTTTTGTATATTTATATAAACAACTTAGCAGGTAAATATTTAAATGGTTGGAGCTTTGGCAGCCCGAACGGTGCGAGTTCTGTGACGCCGTAGTTTGGAAAGAAGAATCTGTTGGGGAGACCTCGAAAAACAGCCGACCCAAATTTAATATTTGTTGTCAAAAAGGGAAAGTGAAACTACCATTACTAAAAGAACCTCCTGAACTACTGAAAGAACTCTTAGATCCAGCAGGGGGATACGCTCCACTGAATTCGGAAGGCTCATCAGGTCGTATAATACAATATATGCATTCACATCAATGGGTGGCAGAGTAGACAACGCTATTAACAAAGGTGGTGCCCCGTATTGTTTTAGACTAGGAGGACAGAACCATCATAATATTGGGTCTCTCCTACCCCCCGAAGGAAAACAACCTCAGTTCATGCAACTATATTTTCATGACACTGAACAGGAGGTTACAGACAGGGTCAAATCGTTGAATGGTGATGGCAAAAATAGTCTAATGCCGGATATTGTCGAGAGCCTTTCCAAAACGATATATGCCCACAATGACATCGCCAAATTTTGCAAAATGGCTAGAGAACGGATGGAACCATAAACCTTCAGCCTGTTCAAATACAATTGCGTGGTAGCCGCCTTAAAGACGGTAGACAATACAATTTGCCGACAGCAGATGAATTTGCAGCACTCATTGTTAGGACCAGTGACACTGAAAAAGGGTACCCGAGATATCGTTAATTCGTTATTCATGACCGCGCAAGAGGGCTACAACGGATTTTGAAGTAGCAAGGAACACAAAAGGATATAGACCAGTCCACACCAACGATAATATAATCTAGTTCACACCATTTACTTCAATCATTGAGCAGCCTGAAGAGTCGACAAAAATACAAAAACACAAATTTGAGTTCCACCCAATGAATTTGCTACATGAAAGAAACAACAAAACCGACTACTTGATAGGAAAAAATCCAAAAACAAACGTCAAATTAAATTAACTTCAACACTGCTACAACTAACTTCATGAATGAAAAAAAGATGTCATAGGTGTGCTGGCAGGAGTGGAAAACAAAACCCAGGTTACCACGGACAATGGAATCACGGAGATACGAAATATATATATTGAAGATGAGAGAGGTAAGACAAACAAACCTAACAACATTTCGTACAAAAAACAAAAAAAATATAAATCCTGAAATTCATAACAGACAACACGAAGTCAAGGTAACATTGTAGGGAGAAGCAGCAAACTACGTCACCGAGGATACCACAAAACAAGCTGAAGAAACCAAAATCATTATTATCACCTCTACAAGGGTAGCGCGTTACCAAGGTAATAAACACTTATATATGCAACCCATGAAAAGAAATTGAAACTAAGTAAAAAAAACATGCAGAAGAATATCAACTAAAAAGCACATATGGAACAAAGATCTACATCAATTTGGATATACCTGAAGCAATACAATTACTCAAAAGGTAAGAGTAAAAGTAAACAATGAAGAAAAATAATATTGATATACAAAGTATGCGAGTCTAACAAAATGTGTAACAAAATGTACAACATAAAAAACGATGAAAGAGAAATTTTACATAATAAAAGCAAAATAAAAAACGATGAAAGAGAAATTCTAACCTAATCACAAAAACACAGAAACAAACATTCACATGCCAAGGAGTGATATCTGCAGTACGTACAGATGTGGAATGGCGATATATCTCATGCCCAACATGCAGGAAAGGACTTGACGCTGACAACATATGCCCCAAATGCGTAGAGGAAATACCATACCCAACACAAAGGTAAAAACAGAAACCAAAATTTAATTAGAAAATAAGAAACTGACAATAAAATAAAGGATTAATTGATAAGAATACTCTGAACTATGGGTGTCCTGCTCAAAATACTCAAAACTTTATTTTAACTACCAATATAACCAACTAATGCCCTCATTTGCTTTGAATATAATTTGTTGTTTTGTTAAGTTGTTATAGCATGTTTTAATGCTGTGATTAGGTAAATAAATTAACATAGAAGTAAAAAGAGAAGGACGGGCTAAAGAAGGGTTAGAAATTTATTCACTTAATTAGCATGTAACGGGTCATGTATTATATGTAAAACCCCTCGCGAAAGCGGAAATATAAACATACAAAAGTACTAAAAATGCAGCGGAATTAAAATTTTTTAAAGTAAACAACATGCGAGAAGTCTTAAACGGAAACGAAAATTGAAACTCAAATAAAACCAAAATAGATAAGTAGCAGTTCTAAGTATCAAAAACAAATATGTACATCAGCCTGGGATGGAACATCCCTACAGGCACCAAATCAACTGTATCAAAAGTCTAAGAGTCTAGCTAGGCGATATAAAGGTAAGTCATATGATGACAACAGGATCATCACTCGCTAGCCCTCTCGTGAACCCCGCTCCAACCTGCATGTACCTACATACATGAAAACATGTACGCCACAATCAGTGAGGAGTGACTAGAGTTCTCCTAGCCACCTTTGGTGACAACACGTAACAGATAAAGCAATACAGAATACACCAACATACATCAACATGTGAAGCATAAACATCTCAACAACTGTTCTCATACTACCATGCAAACTCCAGTGCACGGCTCTCAACCAACTTCATAAACCGTTAGAAAGGAGAGCCGGTTTCCCTACTAGTTACCCAGTCGGGGGGTCTTTCAATCCAACTATTTATGAAACCGATAAAAGAGTCATCCAATGCCTTGGATGAACAGATTACAACTCACGCAATATAATCATTAACTTCAACATGCATATCTGACACTGTACCAAACTCTAGGCAAGCAAATATAACATCAAGTAAAGAGGTTCAGCGGTCAACTTAAGACATAACCTAATTACCAAACATTCAGCAAGTATAAAGGTTCAGAGGCGACATCTTAACGCATAACCTAGATACCAAGTTCACAATATCAAGCAAGGACTCAGAGGCAAAAACTCAACGCATGGACCGGCTATCACAGAATACTAGACTCAGAGGCGAAAACTCAACGCATGGACTAGCATTCATTTCACTATCACAAGTAAGGAACTCAGAGGCGAAAACTCAACGCATGTTCCCCTACTACATCACAAGGTACTAAACTCAGAGGCGAAAACTCAACGCATGTTCTTGCACCAAACACCTGCACTCCGGGTAAGGTATGACAACCTGACTGCCACGTCGTGCAGTTGCTCTACTCGTCAGACTCAGAGGCCAGCTTAAGGCATGTCCTGACGCGATCACACAAACATGTCAGGACTCAGAGGCGAAAACTCAACGCATGTCCCAGACACAACAAACAAACATGTATGGAACTCAGAGGCGAAAACTCAACGCATGTTCCCATACACGACAAACAACTTACGTATTAAGTTCAGAGGCCAGCTTAAGGCATAACTTAATACGCATCAATACAATATCATCCAAGTCTATGAACTACTCTATATTTCTACCTTTCAACTTCTAATCAACACTTAATTGACCCCGGGAACTAAGATGAGGGAGAGCCGGTTTCCCTTTCGGTTACCCGACCGGGGGGTCTCTATCCTTACTCCATTCCCGAACCCAATATAATGTTGCCCATCTTCCGGGGACCTCAAATACATATCACGGGTACACGAAACGAGTTTCAATCAAAACCGATCAACCGTTTGAAAGTTACGAATGAAATACGAATTCAAAATAGCTTACAGAGGTCCCCAGCCGGTCGGCAGGCAGGCGGTCGGCCGGCTGGTGACCCTCTCAGCCTACACTTTCTTTTCAAAACAAAAACAACACAAGGACTCCCAGCCGGTCGGCAGGCAGCCGGTCGGCCGGCTGGGAATCCATTTCCCTAGCCTTCACAATTTCGTACACCAACCCACATGCACTCCCAGCCGGCTGGCAGGCGGCCGGTCTGCCGGCTGGGCTCCCTTTCTACTTATGTTCTTCGCAAAACAAATCAAACAACATTTAGAGACCACCAGCCGTTCGACAGGCAGCCGGTCGGCCGGCTGGCAGTCCCAAGGCCAATTACTTCAAAATACGAAAAACACCCAAGATGCACTCCCAGCCGGTCGACCGGCTCAGAGAGCCTGATACGAATTTCGCGATTTTCCAGCCAATACTAAACTTCATAAATCGACACCAAAACTCAAGCAATGCTACAATTGATGTTGACCCAACATTATAATTATCCAATACTACTATTCTAACAGCAAACAATTCCCATAACAATCTTCAAACGATTATAACAAGTATCCGTCGCAAAATGTGTAAATTTTCAGAAAAAGACATATGAGCATATGAACATCAACAAGCATGAATTCATCACAATGAAACATTCCTAATCATATTACTAAGTCCTCTAAACATTATACTTCAACAAAAATCAGAAACTAACATAAGAACACATCAAACTTTCTAATATACACATTAAGGCCGAGTTTCTCATTATCGTCACCTTTCAAGCGATTCCGGCTAAAGATCCTCCTCTACCAAGTAGCTATCAATGTCCGGGTTGTCCAATCCTTCACCTACAAACACGAAAAACGGGTTTAAGGCCTCAAAACAGAATTCAAGGAAAACAGCCCCATTTTCGAAGTTAAGGATTTGCAAAATGAAAGTGATAGATGGCTTGGAAATTGAATGAGGATTCCGAAAATGTTATTGTTACCTCGATTTGATTAACGGATGATGAAGAAATTATCAAAAGAGGATGAATAAAATGGAGGTTTTAGGAGGAAATGTTTTACAGTGAAATGAGTTGTGAAGGGGATGAATTATGTCGACAAAGGGGTTTAAGGGGGTTTTATGGGTTGTCCTTTCCGAGTCAATTAAACGGGTCGGACACTCGAACGGATATTAAGATGTGAGTTTAAGTTTACCAAGTTTGTATTCGTCTTAAGGACTTAAGGTTCTTAAGACGGATCTTACTAATTAAATTAAAACCTTTCACAATAAATTATTAAAATATTATTTTATTACTTAAAATAATTTAAAACGCTTAAATTAGATTTTACGAAAATACGGGATGTTACAATCACCCCAACTTCAAAAAGTTTCGTCCTCGAAACTCGAACGGAGATAAATTCTAACTAACTCTACCTCAATCGAAAAGAGAAGGATGCGCGATACGCATCGATGCCTCGGTCTCCCACGTCTGCTCCTCAACATTACCGCAACGCCAAAGGATCTTCACTAACGGCACCACCTTGCTCCTAAGCTTCCTATCCTGACGGTCTAGGATCTTCACGGGACGCTCCTCGAAAGCAAGACTCGGCTCCAAGTTCTCGATCTCTCTAGGCAGAACATGACTCGGGTCACTAACATACTTACGGAGCTGAGAAACATGAAAGACACTATGAACCTTGCCCAAACTAGGAGGCAAGTCCAAACGATAAGCAACAGCACCAATCCTCTTCACGATCTCAAAAGGTCCAATATACTTAGGACTCAACTTGCCCTTAACTCCAAACCTCTTAACGCCCTTCATCGGTGAAACTCTCAAGAAGACTCGGTCACCCACCTCAAACTCTAAGGGTCTAAGGCGAACATCAGCATAGGATTTCTGCCGATCCTGTGCGGCCTTCATCCTACCTCTGATAAGCTGAACCTGGTCGATGGTAACAGCTAACTGGTCCGGTCCTAGGTCGTGCACGTCACTCGCCTGATCCCAACAGATCGGACTACGGCACTTCCTACCATAAAGAGCCTCGTACGGAGCCATACCAATAGATGAATGGTAACTGTTGTTGTAAGAAAACTCTACCAACGGCAAACACTGCTCCCAAGAACTCTGAAAATCAGGGCACAAGCGCGGAGCAAATCCTCTAGTGTCTGAATAGTCCTCTCGGACTGACCATCGGTCGCGGCATGAGAAGCGGTACTCATCAACAAACGGCTACCCATAGCCTCCTGTAAAGCCTTCCAGAATCTGGAACAAAATCTCGGATCTCGATCTGAAACGATCTCTCTCGGGACACCATGATAGCGGACTATCTCAACAATATAAGCCCTGGCTAAACGGTCCATATCCCATGTCTCTCTGATGGGCACAAATCTGGCACACTTAGTTAACCTATCCACTATAACCCAAATCGCATCCTTGCCTCCAACTGTCTTAGGCAATGCTGTAACGAAGTCCATAGATATACACTCCCACTTCCACTGAGGGACAGGAAGCGGCTGTAGCAAACCACCTGGCCTCCTATGCTCTATCTTGACTTGTTGACAAGTCAAGCACCTACTCATGTAATACAAGATCTCCTTCTTCATACCGGGCCACCAAAACATAAGCCTCAAATCCTTGTGCATCTTCTCTCCTCCTGGATGAACTGAATACGGTGTCAAGTGACCCTCATCAAGAACCCTCTTCCTCAAATCTGGCACATCGGGGACATATATTCTACCACGGAACCTAAGGAAACCATCAGCATCAATCACTAAGTCAGGTGCAACACCACTCGAAATCTTAGCCTCGAATTTCTTGAAATCGGCATCTGAAGGTAAACTCTGGCGAATCTCCCAATATAAAGACGGCTCGGCAGTCATAGCAGCTAACCAATCAAAACCACTACCCACCATCTCTAATCTCAGCTTCCGGAACTCGGAACACAACTCATCGGGCAATACTCGCATGGCACTCATCGAGTGAGAAGTCTTGCGACTAAGCGCATCAGCGACTACATTGGCTTTTCCCTCGTGATACAATAACTCAAGGTTGTAATCTTTAACCAACTTTAGCCAACGTCTCTGTCTCATGTTAAGGTCTTTCTGGGTAAAAATGTACTTAAGACTCTTGTGATCTGTGAAAATGCGGCAATGGGATCCAATCAGGTAATGTCGCCACATCTTCAAAGCATGAACGACCGCGGCCAACTCCAGGTCATGTGTCGGATAGTTCACCTCATGAACTCTCAACTGTCTAGATGAGTAGGCTATCACCTTACCACTTTGCATCAGTACACATCCTAGCCCTAACATCGAAGCATCACAATACACATCAAAGTCAACCCCGATCTCTGGCAAAGCTAACACGGGGGCGGAAGTCAATCTGGTCTTCAACTCCTGGAAAGAACTCTCGCGCTTGTCGGTCCACACAAATTTAGCTTCTTTCTTCAGTAACTGAGTCATCGGGCGAGCTAATCTAGAGAAATCCTCAACAAATCTACGATAATAACCAGCCAATCCAAGGAAACTACGGATCTCTCCAACATCTTTGGGACTCTCCCAATCAACAACGGCCTCAATCTTCGCGGCATCAACCATAATTCCCTCACTAGATATCACATGTCCAAGAAATGCAACCTTAGAAAGCCAAAACTCACACTTAGAGAACTTCGCGAACCACTTATGTCGACCCAGAATCCCGAGAATCAATCTAAGATGCTCAGCATGCTCCTCATCGGTCTTAGAGTAAATGAGGATATCATCGATAAACACCACCACACAAGTGTCCAAATACTCACTAAAGGTGCGGTTCATCTGATCCATGAAGATAGCAGGTGCATTAGTCAACCCAAAAGGCATAACCACGAACTCAAAATGCCCATATCTGGTACGAAAAGCAGTCTTCGCAATATCAGCCTCTCTCACTGGAATCTGATGATAACCCGATCGAAGATCAATCTTAGAAAACCTCGAAGCACCTCTCAACTGATCAAACAAGTCATCTATCCTAGGCAAAAGATATATGTTCTTCACGGTCACTCGGTTCAGCTCTCTATAGTCAATGTAAAGTCTCATGGAACCATCTTTCTTCTTAACGAACAAAACGGGAGCACCCCACGGAGAAGCACTCGGCCTAATGAACCCTTTCTCGATCATCTCTTCCAATTGCTGCTTCAACTCTTTCAACTCTGGCGGAGCCATACGGTAAGGAGCTTTGGAAATCGGTCCGGTACCTGGAACAAGCTCTATAGTGAACTCCACATCTCTCTCTGGCGGTATCCCTGGCAAGTCATCTGGGAAAACATCTGGATACTCACGAACAATGGCTACATCCTCAAGCTTCGGTAGCGATGGCTTTGCAGCTGTAACAACACATAGGAAGGCTTGGCAACCCTTCCTAAGAAGATGAGATGCTTTCATCGAAGAGATAACACGAACACCCCTTTGAGGGCGAGTTCCCCTATAGGAAACACGAACTCCTGAAGAACTCCTCAAGCAGATTTTCTGGTCGCGACACTCGAAGCGAGCATGGTATCGCGATAACCAATCCATACCGAGGATAATGTCAAACTCCTCGAGAGGAAATCTCAGTAAGTCCGCTGGAAATGTGGCTTGACCAATAATAATCGGAACATCCCTATGGGACGAAGAGTAGGAAAACACGTCTCCAGAAGGTAAGGAAATGGAAGTCTCCTCAACGAATGAAGACTCAAGAGCTAAACGGTCGGCGAACTGAGTCGATATAAAAGAAAGAGAAGCTCCAGTATCGAACAAAATAAGGCACTCAGCGCCAAGAACAGAAAAGATACCGGCACCCATGTCTGGATGAGCCTCAGCCTCAGCCCTAGTCATCACAAAGATCTTCCCCTTTGGCTTTCCTCCTCTAGTCGCTGCAGCAGCAGTGGCAGCCTTGCCAAGAACAGTATCCTTCTCAGGACAATCAAAGGACCTATGCCCATATCCATTACAAGTATAACACTTATAGGCATTCTTGAAACAATCAAACCCTGGGTGAAGCGGTTTACCACAACGGCGGCAAACAGTAGAAGCAGTGTCGGTGTGAAATGTGGTCTTAGCAACCGGAGCAAAGAACGTCTCAAAACGCTTCTTCTGAGAAGAAGGCGAAGAAGTAGAAGGAACAAATGGTCTCTTCCCCTGGTACACTGATCTCTAGTGAGGAGTCACACTGGAAGTAGCAGCTCTGGTCTCAGCATCTATGGCACGAATAGAACTCTCGGCCCAAATAGCATCATCATATACCTCCACAAAAGAAGTCGAGTCGCGACGAACCATGCTCTCGATGCGCGGTCCTAGCTTGCCACGGTAAAAATAGACTCTCTCGGCCTCATCTCTGACAAATCTCGATGCGAAGTGAGCAAGTTGATTGAAACGATCGGTAAACTCCTGAACTGACATCTTGCCTTGCTTCAAATCCATGAATTCTTTGAGTCGCTGTGATCTGAGCTCTTTAGGATAAAACCTCGTCTCGAGCTTATCCTTAAAAGCATCCCAATCGAACAAAGGATCAAGAGTGAAAGTAGGTCCTGTCAACGCCCACCACCTATCGGCCTCAAGGGTAAGAAAGTGAGTGGCTAGCCGCACTCTATCCTCTCTACCCACCGAATACATAGTAAAGCTCTTTTCCATCTCCCTGAACCACTCGGTAAGAGCTACCGGATCAACCTCGCCACCATAAGTCTTCGCGTGGCTACGGGACATCTGCGAAGCTATCCATGAGAAACTACCAGGACGATTAGCCTCGTTGCCTGGCGGTGGAGGAGGTGGAACATTCCCTGCTTGCTGTCTCTGAGTCTCAAGCAAATGATGAATTGCTTGCAGCATAATGTTATCAGCAGCCGTAGGTCTCACCATCCTTCAAAAGAGAAAACAAGTATTAGCTTAGCAATTAGCAATCACAAATAGACTACAAAATAAATCCTTAGATCTACCCCATCTCTCATTCACTATTTATTTCGTCAAGTTAAGGTTGGGGGTCACATGAGTGCGTCGGGAGCAATAATGCTCTGATACCAACTGTAAAACCCCTCGCGAAAGCGGAAATATAAACATACAAAAGTACTAAAAATGCAGCGGAATTAAAACTTTTTAAAGTAAACAACATGCGAGAAGTCTTAAACGGAAACGAAAACTGAAACTGAAATAAAACCAAAATAGATAAGTAGCAGTTCTAAGTATCAAAAACAAATATGTACATCAGCCTGGGATGGAACATCCCTACAGGCACCAAATCAACTGTATCAAAAGTCTAAGAGTCTAGCTAGGCGATATAAAGGTAAGTCATATGATGACAACAGGATCATCACTCGCTAGCCCTCTCGTGAACCCCGCTCTAACCTGCATGTACCTACATACATAACAACATGTACGCCACAATCATTGGGGAGTGACTAGAGTTCTCCTAGCCACCTTTTGTGACAACACGTAACACATAAAACAATACAGAATACTCCAACATACATCAACATGTGAAGCATAAACATCTCAACAACTGTTCTCATACTACCATGCAAACTCTAGTGCACGGCTCTCAACCAACTTCATAAACCGTTAGGAAAGAGAGCCGGTCTCCCTACTGATTACCCAGTCGGGGGTCTTTCAATCCAACTATTTATGAAACCGATAAAAGAGTCATCCAATGCCTTGGATGAACAGATTACAACTCACGCAATATAATCATTAACTTCAACATGCATATCTGACACTGTACCAAACTCTAGGCAAGCAGATATAACATCAAGTAAAGAGGTTCAGCGATCAACTTAAGACATAACCTAATTACCAAACATTTAGCAAGTATAAAGGTTCAGAGGCGACATCTTAACGCATAACCTAGATATCAATTTCACAATATCAAGCAAGGACTCAGAGGCGGAAACTCAACGCATGGACCGGCTATCACAGAACACTAGACTCAGACGCGAAAACTCAACGCATGGACTAGCATTCATTTCACTATCACAAGTAAGGAACTCAGAGGCGAAAACTCAACGCATGTTCCCCTACTACATCACAAGGTACTAAACTCAGAGGCGAAAACTCAACGCATGTTCTAGCACCAAACACCTGCACTCCGGGTAAGGTATGACAACCTGACTGCCCCGTCGTGCAGTTGCTCTACTCTTCAGACTCAGAGACCAGCTTAAGGCATGTCCTGACGCGATCACACATACATGTCTGGACTCAGAGGCGAAAACTCAACGCATGTCCCAGACACGACAAACAAACATGTGTGGGACTCAGAGGCGAAAACTCAACGCATGTTCTCATACACGACAAACAACTTACGTATTAAGTTCAGAGGCCAGCTTAAGGCATAACTTAATACGCATCAATACAATATCATCCAAGTCTATGAACTACTCTATAGTTCTACCTTTCAACTACTAATCAACACTTAATTGACCCCGGGAACTAAGATGAGGGAGAGCCGGTTTCCCTTTCGGTTACCCGACCGGGGGGTCTCTATCCTTACTCCATTCCCGAACCCAATATAATGTTGCCCATCCTCCGGGGACCTCAAATACATATCAGGGGTACACGAAACGAGTTTCAATCAAAACCGATCAACCGTTTGAAAGTTACGAATGAAATACGAATTCAAAATAGCTTACAGGGGTCCCCAGCCGGTCGGCAGGCAGCCGGTCGGCCGGCTGGTGACCCTCTCAGCCTACACTTTCTTTTCAAAACAAAAACAACACAAGGACTCCCAGCCGGTCGGCAGGCAGCCGGTCGGCCGGCTGGGAATCCATTTCCCTAGCCTTCACAATTTCGTACACCAACCCACATGCACTCCCAGCCGGCTGGCAGGCGGTCGGTCTGCCGGCTGGGCTCCCTTTCTACTTATGTTCTTCGCAAAACAAATCAAACAACATGAAGAGACCACCAGCCGGTCGGCAGGCAGCCGGTCGGCCGGCTGGCAGTCCCAAGGCCAATTACTTCAAAATACGAAAAACACCCAAGATGCGCTCCCAGCCGGTCGACCGGCGGTCGGTCGGTCGACCGGCTCAGAGAGCCTGATACGAATTTCGCGATTTTCCAGCCAATACTAAACTTCATAAATCGACACCAAAACTCAAGCAATGCTACAATTGATGTTTACCCAACATTATAAATCATCCAATACTACTATTCTAACAGCAAACAATTCCCATAACAATTCTCAAACGATTATATCAAGTATCCGTCGCAAAATGTGTAAATTTTCAAAAAAAGACATATGAGCATATGAACATCAACAAGCATGAATTCATCACAATGAAACATTCCTAATCATGTTACTAAGTCCTCTAAACATTATACTTCAACAAAAATCAGAAACTAACATAAGAACACATCAAACTTTCTAATATACACATTAAGGCCGAGTTTCTCATTATCGTCACCTTTCAAGCGATTCCGGCTAAAGATCCTCCTCTACCAAGTAGCTATCAATGTCCGGGTTGTCCAATCCTTCACCTACAAACACGAAAAACGGGTTTAAGGCCTCAAAACAGAATTCAAGGAAAACAACCCCATTTTCGAAGTTAAGGATTTGCAAAATGAAAGTGATAGATGGCTTGGAAATTGAATGAGGATTCCGAAAATGTTATTGTTACCTCGATTTGATTAACGGATGATGAAGAAATTATCAAAAGAGGATGAATAAAATGGAGGTTTTAGGAGGAAATGTTTTACAGTGAAATGAGTTGTGAAGGGGATGAATTATGTCGACAAAGGGGTTTAAGGGGGTTTTATGGGTTGTCCTTTCCGAGTCAATTAAACGGGTCGGACACTCTAACGGATATTAAGATGTGAGTTTAAGTTTACCAAGTTTGTATTCGTCTTAAGGACTTAAGGTTCTTAAGACGGATCTTACTAATTAAATTAAAACCTTTCACAATAAATTATTAAAATATTATTTTATTACTTAAAATAATTTAAAACGCTTAAATTAGATTTTACGAAAATACGGGATGTTACATTATAATAAAAGCGAGTGACAGCATTAGTTAGTTATATTGGTAGTTAAAATCAAGTTTGGAGTATTTTGAGCAGGACACCCATAGTTCAGAGTATTTTTATCAATTAATCCTAAAAAAATGCAGGTACAGAATTATAGCAACACTAGACGACGGCATCAGCGAAGCAAGCATATGAGACAAACTTAAAACCAATTGCAAAAGTGCTGGAAATATACGAAAAGGTAAACTACTAATAACAACATAAAAAAGGAGACAAACTTAAAAAAACTAACACACTAAAAATGCAGGAGAAAGGAAAGGAAAAAGTATTCGACATACTCCAAGACTGCGTAGGAAAACGATACACGTTGAAGGTCACAATTGAAACCAGATACTATGGAGACACAAGAGAGTTGAAGGTCGTAAAGACATATTTGAACGACAAAAACCCAGAGGTAAAAAGCTTCACATAAATACAAGACCACCAACGAGGCAACGGAAAATGAAACTAACAAAATGACATACAGATTCCTGCAGCGAAAACAACAATGGAAACAATGGAAAACAAATGGGAATTAAACAAGCGGCAAAAAACTCAGATCGAAGACCACAACAATAAAAACAAAGAAGAAAAAAGGGGAAGAATGACAAAAACAAAGACACCAACAACAACAATAAACAAGAGGACAATGAACAAAACAAATCAGAGGATGGATACTGATGAAGACAAGCAAAAATATGCCACTACTTAGATAGCTAGATTGAAATCAAAAAGTAGAAATGTTACACTATAATTCAGATATATGTAACAGAAGATTAAACAAACTTTAATAAAAAGTGAGCATATAAGGAACTACATGTATCGAGCACAAGCAGAAAGCAATGACCACAATAAAACAACAAAGGGAAAATTGGGTTTTAATTGAGAACGAAAATACACAAGAAATAACCAAATTGAAATCGTTGCTTAACAAAGAAATACAGAACTGATAGCGTTTAAAAATAAAACAATAACAACAAATCCCCAAAATAAAATAAAAACCCTAATTTATAAAAAAACAAAAAACATACTAACTAATTGCTTCAATTAAATCAATATTAAGATTATATAACCTTAACTTACAACAGAAAATGGATGAATCAAGGAACAACACGAACAAAAGGATTTTGAACTAACGGCATATGAACAAAGCGAATCAAATGCTACAGAAGTTGCGTAATGCTCACTCCAATTAATTAGGTTTATGGATGAAAAGACTTTGGCTAGATCTAGAAATAAGATCAAATTGGAGTAATTATTGGGTGTTTCAATCGCAGGGAGACAAAGAACAAAAAAATGGGAAGATTATCTAACAAAACCAAACGTTAGAAACAAGGCAATATTAGATGTGAACAAGAAAAATGTTTTTACTTATTTGAGATTCATATTTACGACTTAGCAAAAAACACTATAACTTGAGAAACGGTTTTTCAATAAATTATTCAAAAGCCAATTTTTTTGGACCTTTAAATTTGTATTTTGCGACCCTATTGTCCTTCAACGTACCATAGTAATGTCGTACATATTTACATATATAATAAATGTACTTATTTTATCTTTAATTACGATTTGTACCTAACATATTACTTTTACTACCACTTTTTAAAAACTTTGAGAATAGATTGAAAAAACCATAAAACAACCTGGAACAACAAAAATGGAAGCAAATAAAAAAGGTAGCAACAAGTAAAAAACGTTAAACTAACAAAAAAGGTGATTTAACCAAAAAATACAATAAGTGATTCACAGACAACTAACAGAAAAAAAAAATCATAAAATAGCAACGGGGACCAAACCGAAAAACAACAAAAAAAAACCCGTGAATTCCACAGGTCACAAAACTAGTTTCACCTAATAAACTATCTACCAAACAAGACTAGAATAAAATAGCGGTGACTTTGTATTCATTGCCTGAGTCTGAACTATGAAATGAAATTTATAAAAGGAGCATAGACGATCCTTATATGTTGTTTGATAAGTCAAAATAAATTAAATCATTATATCATAGTTATGATTAACTATAATAATTTAAAAGTTAACCAAGTCGTGTTAGTCCAGTGGTAACTGAGTTAAACCTTAAAGCTTGCAGAAATGCAGGAGTTGAGAGGTCTCAGGTTCTATTACCAGCTGGGGCGATGATCACTTGGCCACTGCAGCTCCGAAAGGGGTGGCTTACATGGTCCATGTGGTGGTGCGGGAATGCATGGGCCCGGGGGGATTAAACCCCTCGTCACAAAAAAAAAAAAAAAATTAAAAGTTTAAAATCAGACCCGTGAATTTCACGGGATAAAAACTAGTATGGTGTAAAGGTAAGAACCAATATTATGAAACTATAATTTGTGTATGAGTTTTGAAGAATGAAAGATATTTAAAGAGGAGGAGTAAGGCGCGACGATTTCGATAAAGATTCGTAAATCTATTGTTCATTTGTTTTAGCCTTTTGTGGTCCGGAATTTTTTGGACATGGTTGTACAATACTATATATACTTGTTCTAGTTGCTGAAATTGTCAAGTTTATAGTAGGTTTTACAACCCCTATTTTTGAGTCGTTTTGGGTCTTTGGAGAGTCCAGCTACGTGTGCGTCATTGTTGGTTGGTAGTGGGTGGATGGGGGTGCATTTGAGTGTGTTTTCATGGCATAATAAAGTTGATTTAAGGGCTAGTTATAGGGAAGTAACGACTAACGATGCTAAGTTTTCATTCAAACCATCGCAGATGTTATGTTAGTTCTATCATTGTGCATAATAATCTTTGGTTTGGTAGATCGAGTAGTGTGAGGTGTAGTTGTATGATGGGCTTGAGTGTCGATAAAGTGACTAAGAGGGATGTTGGTGTTGTTTTTATGTACTTGGTTGTGAGTAGTTTGTATTGGTCAAGTAAAGGGGATAGTGTGGTTCGAGTAAATTATTGTTAAAAGGGCCTATCTTTTAAATATCGTAGAAGACTCCCGAAGTGTTAAAGAGTGCTCTGATTCGAGTAACTATATTTTGGCTTTCTTTTATGTTATAGATTTTATTAAACACCCCATTTTATAAATCCTAGATACGTTATTGTATATCTTCATGCCCAATTCCATGACACTTAGAGCACAAGATTGTTTTCCATTCATCGTGAACAAATTGTTTCCTAACAACAATATTTTCATCATAACACTCAACATAATCCAGCAGCTGTTGACCAATCTGGACTTCAACCATATACCTAGGCAGCTCACATAGTCGAGGAACTCCTCCTTGGTAGCTTGATCACAACATATTGGCCTAGCAATGGGGCCAACAATTTTAGGAAGCAGTAAACCCATATCATATAATGTCACCCAAACTGGCACTACATTAGGTTTAGCCATCACCGTTGGTACATCAAGCTGCCAATCCATGACAATAAAATGTTTACTGTCAAAGAACAATTTTATCCTCTTGCTTCTTAAACCAAATTATACAGATACCATTTTCCTGAAACAACACCCTATCCACCGACAAATGACTCCATATCCTTGGCACAAAGCCTCGTAAGTCCTAACACCAAGAACAAAAGTATACACAACCTATGACCTAAACTCAAGTTCGGGTTTCACATCAATAACATTATTCTTGAGTGTAATAGGATTAGTTGAAACTGGTGGTGGCGACTTCCTAAGTTTCCGATAAACCTTTTTGCCAGCCTTCCTCATCAGTCGAATGATGCTCGGAAATCGCAATCGATTCCTTGTATAGGTTGAAGGCGCCAATCTTAGCAGCATTCGAGCCTTCGTCCTCAGTTTCTGCTATTACGATCTCTCTCACTTCAGTACTATTTGGCGTATTACTAATATATTTGTATTTATTATTATTAGACAAATTATTATTGTGTTTGTGTTTGATCGTAGTTCTAGACGATGACTTACTCATTAAATCAGCTAACTGTAATTCTGTTCTGACATGCCTAGGTTCGAGTAGTTCTTGTAGTTTCTGTCTCACAAAATGGAGTCCTCCCATGAAACACATGGTTCTCTGAAATGTGAACAACAACTTTATTCAGCCTGAGCTGTGCAGAAGCATGTGACGTGTTCCTATATTGGCGTCTCAAACTTTTGGGAGGCCCTGTGCTAGAAAATCGATATCGTTCATAAAATTATTTTTTTATTATACAAGTATGCTATTTTGCGGTCATCTTTAAAGGATAATACTTAATGAAGGTATGAATGAATATTAATTTTACCGTTCTCCATCCATCGGGCAAAATTATATCCTTATCCACCAATAATCCACCCTATTATGATACTATCCATTGCGCCTAAAGGTTTTGAAACTCATTCCGCAAATATATATATAATTCTATAATGATACCAAGTGGAACACATTTTTAACGATTTATGAAAATACTCGCTTCTTAAAAAATTATTTTCAATGTGTTAAATAAGAAAATAATGTTATCCCAACTCATAATTATATGAAAATGACTAAATAATTAATGAGGAGCTATAATTTTCTAAAAGATAATTAATAATATGGTTAAAAAAAAAAGAAAAGGGAAAGACGAAAACAAACATAACAATGTAACGCAAACAATGAAAAACGTGAACTGAAAAACTAAATGTTCAAAAATAAAGCTGTTGGGAATCGAACCTGTGAAGGCTGACTGTTCACATGAGAATCTAAGACTTGTGACAATAACCACTAGACCACATTTTATTCACGGCTTCAATTCATTGTTTATTGTATATATACTTGAATCTATTTTAACGAGGCCCATCCAAGTTGGAGGCCCGGTTCTTGGGCTCCGCCTGAACCGGGCCTTAGCCGCCACTGGTGTTTGGTTGCACTTTTGCTACCAATTTTTTTGTTTTTGAGGAAACCAGGGATGAACCTAATATTACACATAGCTCACTTGAAAATTTCCAACTGAAAGTACACGCTCCCCAATCTGCATCACTATAGCTAATAAGGTCCAGTTTATTATGAGCAGAATAGAACTCGACTAAATTAATAGTGGCTTTGGGAATATTATCAGCAAAATGTTTGTCTTATCTATATAAGTAATGTGTTATTTAGACCATTCCTATTCTTAAGAAAGATATACTACTACATTCAAATCCACGTTGTATGTTGCTATTTTGTACACTATTCACAAGTGAATGTTCAATTTCATTTTTCTCCTAATACGTAGGAGAAAATATATTCATGTGCGATCTTACTTGTTTGATTCGTCTTCATAATTACATTGAAAATATATAGAGCTGACCGTTTGCGGGCCTGGGCTGGACATGGGTCGGGCCTAACCTATCAAAAAGTGTCCAATGGGCCATTTTTATGCCCTTGTCCGCTATGACGGGCCTACTATAACTGCCCGTACCCTCCTATATACCTTAGTGGGTCAACCTGTGGGGTTGCGGGATTTTAGTGAAATTAATTACTGAAAAATCAAACCAATAAAAAAGTAGAAAAAAACATCCTGATTACCAAATTTGCAAAATAAAATTAATAACTTGAGAGTTAAGATAATATTCATAACTTCAAAATAGTAACTAAACATCATATTTGTTTCATATAAAACCTCAAAACACTTCGAAATATCATTGGAGGAAGGCACGTCTTTATCCCTCATCCACGTCTTGTACTTCATCCTCAATGTCTAAACCCAATGCGTAAGCGTAACCAACCAAAAGTGATAAAATCAAAACCGTTAATAAAAAATACTCTATTTCTTATCACAAATTCTCATTGAAGACGGACACTATCCGTCACAAGTTGAAAATGGATAGTATCCCTCTCACAAAATGTAAATGACATTACCCATAAAATGCTCCATTTTCTCACTTATCCTCCTACTTGCTTTATTGTGAGAGGGTATTATTCGTATTTAACTTGTGACGGATAATGTCCGTCACAAGCCACACACTTTCATTTCTTAGACTATGTCCATCCAAGGTCACCAAGGGAGGTGGATCACCTTAATCACCCCTTAAGATAAAAATTAGCATAATCTCAACCAAACCTCAACTCAAATAAGGTCATCCCATGACCTTTTACACATTTCTTGTGACCCGACACATGACGAGTTTCTATTTGTTGGGCACAAGTATTGAGTTGAATCGTTTAGTCAATAGTAACTATAAAAGTAAGAGAGGTGAATTTCGGTGGTGTAGAAAATCTGAGAAATGATTGAAAATGTTAGAAAATGGAAAAATGATTAAGTTGGTGACATGGGTCGCGTTTTTCTGCTTGGGAGTGTAAAAGCGAGTCAAGATAAATAGGTGAGATTAAGAGTAAAATATGAGTCATAACCTAATAGGACGACCTTGAATGGAGTGGTCTTATAGAAAAGAGAGAGGTACCTTACATGCGTCATTTATTCAATTATTACTGATGTCAATCATGTCATCATAATTCAAATGATCACCCCTATATTAAACTCCACTTTGACAAACGTGCTCAAATGCAAACCCTAATACTATAATAATTCAACTTGTATCACTTGTCTGTTAACATTATCTGTGTTTATTTTGTATTATTGGAAAGACTTGTCTTCAAAAGGGTACCCCAAGAATTCAATTCTTGTCACTCGTTTTGTTGTCATGTTTTTTGTCCTCTTATAAACAAACAACACAAATTACACAATCGGTTGATCAATATTATTCACAAGTTATCTTTATGATTTCAATTCACAAGTTATCTTCTTTTTGAGATTATTTCGGAGATAACGTTATGTGCGCATGTCAAGTCGTAGTATATTGTCGTAGTACATTCTGTATTTTAAGTCATGCTATGGGTCGATATTCGATATCGATATCGGATAGGTTTTTGTTTGTTTGTGTAAGCCCAAGTGTATATAGATACGGATGTCATACTTTGTAATTAACACAGTCAATATACAAAACGTTTTCCCAAATTACATTCTCTGTTTCTACCTGGTAATCAAATCTTAGCCGTAAATTCTGCACAATCTTAACATTTTACTTGTTTATTACTGATAATCAGTTACTTAACAGCATGTCTAATGATAATCGATATATATGTGTTAAGAACCGCACATTCCCTATATACTAAAAGATTAACAAAGCAGAATTTTTTCCGCCTAAATTTTGCACTTAAGACAAATTATACAATCTATAGTTAGTCATATTCTTTACCATATGCTCTTAAACTTTCTAAAAAGTTTCCTCAAAGTTTTATTTATTCAAATAGGAAAACAAATGAACATTAAACTATTAATTATTTTTATTAAAATGTAACTTAAAAATTAATTAAAATAAAATAAAAGTCTAAACACAAATTGCTAATCTTTGTTGCAGAATGATTAGACCCAAACAAACAGGTAAACCGACATTATTAGATTTGTAGAAAGAAAAATACCATTAAAGCAAGTTAAGAAGTTTCAAAATTAAATTATTAGCTTTGTGATGAAAAAAATCATTAATACATAAATTTCACGATATTGCTCAATTTTCATGATTAATTATATTGCTCAATTTTTTTTCTCATATAAAAATATAATGACTTATTAACGTGAGATATAAAACATTCATAAAATGTTAATTTAGCATAAGTGAATAACTAATACAAAAATAAAAATTCTTTAAATATCGTGCATATTGCGTGTGGTCTATACGACTATACTAGACCACTATCTTAAGCTTAGGAGTTAAGACGGGTATGTAGAGAATAATACCTTGAGTTAATATTTACACTTATATCTTTTATGTATCTTTAACTTTTTAAGTTATAGTCAATGTATTTTTGTAATTATTTCCTCCATTTTTACTTGCATATATGACGGCAAGTGATGGTAAATTTGGTTAGTTTAACTTTTGTCATCTTAATATATAACGTAGTCAGCTCATGAATATAACTTATGCACTTTCTAATCAATAATATTAACCTTTCATATATTATAACTCTATCAAAATATACGTAGTTTTTTTTTTTTTTTGTTTTTTTTTGTTGTGGCAGCTGTAAACATTCGTAGATGCAAGCGTGCCTCATTATGAGCCAGCTTATTTAATGACCTAGGAATGTAACTAATACTAAGACAATGAAAGCTGCTTGCAAGCATGTTGAACTCCTCAATGAAGCTTCTTAGTTGATGGTGCATCTCTTTAACCTTGGTCAACTGAAATAAAGCCTGCAAACAATCAGACAAGATACTTACATGTAAAAGAGACCTCCGAATTGCCCATTTCAAAATATACGTAGTATTTAACCCATTTAACCCATTTTAAAGGAGATACAATTTGTAAAACTATCTTCAAAAAGTGGGGCCAAGATTGGGCCACTCGCCAGCAGCCATGAATCCGTGATTATCTTAAAACGAGTATTATTGTTTTTTACTTGTATAGTAAGTCTTGCTTGCGACGGGTTACCATTTGTGACGGATATTTTGTGAGATAAAATGGATACAAAATGAGTTAGTGGAGAAAGGGGACCACATGCATAGTGTTGGAGAGAGAGAAAAAGTGGGTATTTTGTGAGAGAAAACGGTATCCATCACAAGCTTGTGACGAATAGTGTTGTTGCAAATAAGAATTTGTGTTACTCGTATGTATGAGGCACTCATGAATTGAGTAGGACTTCATAAACTACTCCCACCAAAATATCAGTGGTTGTCAATATTTAGTTTTTGTAATGTAATGCATGTAGTAGTCCGATAGCAGTAGTAGTATTTCGTACTATTACTAAATAGGTGATGTGACGAGACTTGTCGTGTGAAACCTAGAATATTAGTAGAAAGCACCATTTGGGGTCAGCAACCATGAATCCATGATTAACAATGTGAACAATAAAGTCCAATTCAGGATGCATGGTCCAAGTATAAATCCGTGCTCTCTATTACTTCCTCATTCAAATTCAACCTACCCATATTTCAAATCCAACTTACACATATTTCATTTTAATCCATTCATATCCACACTACCACTTTCATAATAAACGCAAAAAAATTATTAAAATATTCTTATAAACACCAATTATTTACATAAAATGTCCTTGAATGACTCACCTTTAATCACCATCACGCATTTAAATTAATAAAAAAATATCTTCCATATTTCCAAGTGTACTTTTAATAATTTTTTAGTATCCTTCTTAATATTTGTGCAAAAACCATATATGCGCTTTGGATTTGAACGGAGGAAGTATATTATAAACAAATTCTCATTGAAAACAAACACTATCCGTCATAAACTGAAGACGGATAGTATCTCTCTCATATAAAGCAAGTTGCATTATCCATAAGATGCTCTATTTCTCCAACTTGCATGTACACTTGTTTTATTGTGAAAATAAAATATTCGTCTTTAACTTGTGACGGATAATATCCATCACATGCAAGACTCTTTCTATATTATAGACTAATTAAGTTATTCATGTATAAGCGATTGCTAGTGTTGTGTCATACTTAGCTTCCTTCATTCAACTTTACTCCACTACTTTTTATTTTCACAAATTCTTGTTTCAAACGGTCTTACTTTCAAACCGTACTCACAATCGATTTAAATAATATTAAAATAACAAGGCGATTGTGAGAGGTCTGGAATTAAGATCGTCAGAAACAAAAATTGCTGTTTTATTTTATACACTTTCTACGAGTGATCATTCAATCTCAATTTCTCTCAATACATATATAAAAATATATTCATGTGAAATCTTGTTTGATTCGTTATGTTCAAACTTCACTTCCAATTCCTAAAATATAGCCTTGAAAAGTAGCTAACATCTCTATACTATAAAAGCCGAAACTTTTAAAGAGATTTTATTGGTTCTTGGATTTAAGAGATTGAAAATATTAGTTTTTTGGTGGGACCCCATGTTCATAGAATGATTAATTAGTACTTCTATCTCTTATTTATTATATTCATCTCTTTCTTATGTTTTTTTTCTTAATCACATGTAATTAAACTCTTTATCTTATGATTTGACTTATTAATAAATCTCTAATTCTTAACATTATAGTCAATAGAAATCAAATATGCGAAATAATTTACAAAATACTTTAAAAATATTGAAAGACTTATTTAAATGAAAATACACTAAATATATCTCCTTAATATAGATAAATCAAATTAAATACATTATTATTTAATCAACTGTAAAGTAGAATTATGTATCATCAATATAAATCAATTAGTTAGTTTACTAGTGTAACACCCGTGAAAAATCACGGGGTTGTGTACACTTATTTTTAAATACGCCGTCGGTATATTTATTTGAATATATAGCAATTATGTTTATTCTGACGAATTATTTTTTACCGGGATGTTTGAATATAAGATATATTCGGCCCAAAGATGAATTTTCTGGTGCACTAATCTTCGAATAGCTATTAGTAACGATGATAATATTTTGATTACTTATGATAACATTAATAAATAAGGTATATGAGAAAAAACAATAGACGACTAAAAAAAGATTAAATAACTAATAATGAGTAGTTTGGAAAGTTATTGTCTTTTGATGAATTACTTACGGAACATATTTTGACGGACTAATACGATGAACAAAATAACTAATAAGGTAAAATTAAATTAAATGGGTGTATTAAAATTCGATAACCCAACACGAAAATTACAGTTTCTCGAAAACCTCTTTGTAAACAACATTTGTTGTTGTATTAGTCATCCCTCCTTCTTCATCAAGAAGTAGCACTTTTAGCCCTTTCTTACTCGTGACCCTAGATATAGCAACGTACAGTTGGTCATGGGTAAAGACTGGTCTTGGAAGATAAAGTCCAACACGGGATAGAGACTGACCCTGACTTTTGTTGATAGTCATAGCAAAACAAACTGCTAAAGGAAACTGTCTTCTTTCAAACTTAATTGGGAACCTAGTTTGATCGGAAGGAGTCAATGTGATGCGGGGAATATAGACATTGCTTCCGATATGACTGCCAGAAATAACTGTCTGGACATGGTTGTAAAGGTTGCGAAAAATCAATCACTGCATAATAAATTCGTACAGAGTAAAACAGTGTGTATATGAGGAAAATACTTAAGCTATTTAAATAAATAGCATCCACGTACCGATTTATGTTGATACAACCGTTATTTTAACTTATATATATTAAAAAAATAGTTAAAAAAGGACATTTCAACATATAAATTTAAGAAATTTAGGATATTTAAATTTAAAAAATAAAATCAAAAATAAATTAAGTTTAATATATTACAACAACTTAAAATAATATAAAAATCGAGTGTATGAAAATGAGTTGACAAATTCCACCGACATGATTATACCGACCCATTTCAATTTATATACCTTACCCAAGCCCAATATACCTAACCCACATAAAAATGAGATCATAACCCAAAATCCAAACCACACAGGCCCAAAATCCGTGACCCATTGACTGAATTGATCAACCTATATCAAAATTCTGTACAGCCCATTCCAAAATCCGTGACCCATTAACTTATTTGATCAAACTATATCAAAATCCCACCGACATTATTCTACCAACCCATTTCTTCTTCTCAAATGTATTTTAGCATAAGAAACTCCTTCAGAAACCTTCCATGAAACCGCTTAATCATATAGATGCGATCAAAAGAATGTTCATAATCCAAATCAAAATCCCCCTATGGATTTAGTGTAAATGGATTTATATGATGTTCAACACAATTGATCTTGAACTTGTTGAACTCATTTAAGGTATACGAATGCTCAAAATCGAAAACAAAACCAAATCAAATGAAGGTAATTACTTAAACTTGCTTAATTCATTTACGCTATATTCATTATCTATTCCGAAATATTGATTATAGTTGATTTAATTAGTGAATTGTTGATTGTGATTAATATTGGGTGAAAATATTACATTGCATGTAATTGGTAAGAAAAATGATTGTGATTAATATTGGGTGAAAATATTACATTGCATGTAATTGGTAAGAAAAATACAGGTCGATAAACGTAATTGCAGATGATAAAATTGACATAAACCCTAGTTTTTTCTCAGCAGATTATGTTAGTTTTTTAGTTAAATCTTGTTTACCTTGCTAAATGATTGGTTGTTTGTTGGTTATAATGCATGTTTATTTCTTGATTTTTTTCTGGATTTTTGTTGATTTCATCGAGGTTTGCATGTGGTTAATGTTCATGATTTTTTAGTTTGTATTATCTTCACATTCTGTTTGATTTTTTGAAGAAATCCTTAAAATCGGTTGGATTTTCTGGTGTTTTGTTGATTTCTTTTAAGTTTGCATTTTGTTTTGTAATTTTTGATTTTTTGGTGATTTTTTAGTTTTTTTAAAATTTGTAATGCATGTGTATATGATGATCTTTTCTGGGTTTTTGTAGATTTCATCATAGTTTTTATATTCTTGTATTTTTTTTGTTTAATTTCAATTTTTAGATGGTTATTTAGTGTTTATTTTCTCTGCATGCTCGTTCTTTGCGGTAGTCGGTCTACATTCATTTGGTATTAATATTGGTTGCTTAGGGCGATGTTTTCTTGTCCAGGTCGTATATATCAGCGAGAGTACTTAGAGGTGAAATGAGGTGAAATTATACGTCGTTCGTATGCAAGCTGATCGCTGGCTGTTATCATTTTTAGCGCACTCTTGATGCTTAGCAGGTAGTATCATTCTAAATTTTTTCAATTCAATTTTACGACCTTTACTGTATTTTGTTTCAGGTTGTGTTGCACGGTGTTGTGAATATGCAGCTTCCAAATCAGTGGCTTTGGGATATGGTTGATGAGTTTGTTTATCAATTTCAGATTTTTTGTCAGTTTATGGGCTAAGATGAAGATTAGAACTGTCCCTGAGATTGCTTTGTTGAGGCAGTTTTATCTTTTTCAATTTTACTTCTGTTCTTATGGCTTGGGTCGATTCTCGGTTTTGTTGTGTTTGATTTGATTGATTGATATGTTAATTAATTATGCGACTTTGTTAATTTATTGTTCTGTGTTTATTTCAAGTTAAATTCGCTTAATTTAACGGTATTTGTTAATTTATTGTTTGGTGAACGATTGATCACTGTGAAATTTGTGTTATTTATTCTGATTTGGTTTACTTAAGTGTAAGGTAATAAAATCAATATGGAAAAGAATAGAAAAGGAATGAGAATATTACTTTTTATCGCCTTTCTGAAAAGATTTGTTATATTCCTGTCTGCGTGCTGTGGGGTAAGTAGCAATCTAAGATGTATAGCCATGTTAGGGCATCTGTTTTTGCTATGAATTTTTGTTGCTTATTTTAGTTTTTATGTTTTAGAATAGGAATTTGGGTCCAGTTAGCAATTTCTATACTGAGAACATTGCACACCATATTTATGCCTCATATGCTACACCCATTATCCTTTTTGTGAATTTTGGTTGCGTTTTCTTATTGATCATTATGTGATGGTTAAATTCTATGATTTTAGTCTATTACAGATTTATAGTTTTTGACATCCTATTGGAAAGATGTTCTAACTTATTGTTAAGCTAATCCTGTAGTTCATTTGCTTCCTTAACATGTTTCAGAGATGTATTTGTTTTCAAATGTGAGTGATTTTGTAGCTAAAATTTATCATGCGGATAAGCCTGATTTTTCTGCATTCTATTTTTACCCTACTAAACTTGTCCTATGTATTTACCTCAGGGAGCAACAATCAGGATGTGGATCTCGCTTACAGGAGCCTATGAGTAGCGAGGGTAGGTATGCTTTTGTTTCATTTCTCATTATTTGGTGATGTTTCGTAGTTTACTTGTAGATATAGACATGAGACACTTTCAGAAAATATAGGAGTCCTGAAGCAACACTGTGTGCAACACTGTGTGCAACGCATTTCTTATGGAATATATTTTTATTATCTCTAAAACCGTGATATGATATCTTTTTATTATATTTTATATGCCTCATTAATATTTTATATGCTTGATTTTATGGCATAGAATATAATATCTTCTAGTCTTATTTTATTATTTTAGTTCTTGTTTATGGAATATTAATATTTATGGAATATTAATATTTAATATTTTATATGCTAAAGAATATAATTATGGAAAGATCTATATTAAGTATGTGAATCATCTATGGTTTATGTCAGACCCAAATCATCTACTAAGTACGTTTTTGTGATCTATATTTTATATGCTAAAGAATATAATTATGGAAAGATTTTCACAGTTTGAATCATCTATATTTAATATTAAGTATGTGAAATATTAAATATTGATATTATATTTGCTAAAGAATATAATTATGGAAAGATTTTATTAAGTATGTGAATCATCTCCTTTATGGCATAGAATATGGTTTATGTCAAATTAATAATAGAATATAATTATGGAAAGATTTTATGGCATAGAATATGGTGTATGTAGACGGAGGAGGTGGGGCAGGGGTGATGACATGATGCGGTGGCGGCGGGGGTGGTGACTGGGCGATGGCTGCAATGAGGAGATAAAGTTGAAAAGAGATTAAAAATGAGAATAACCGTTAAAATGAGAGGAGTAAAAATATAAAATATGTACATGAATAAATAAAATGTGTCCACAAATAAACATAATCCTATAAAAATAGATTTTAAATATCTCTCACCCAATTTTTGTGAATTAAATAAGTAAATTAACAAAAAATCTCAACACTTGATATTACTGATCTATTGTTTCATATACACAAGAAAATACGACGCAAGTCCAATTAAGAGTTCAATTCCTAAGCGTCACACAGTTGATTTCAAACTTAACGGCTAAACAACGTAATATGGAGTAAAAAGTAATTAATCAACCGAAACGACTAATTAATCAAGCAAATCAACGAAAATCTCCGACGATAAGCGCTATCGTTTCATTCATATACACGAAAAATACGACGAAGAATTTGAACGCCATTGTTGAGATATATAAAATTCAATTCCTAAGCGCACACAATTTATTTATTTCAAACCAAACAACAATTATAAAAAGTAAATAATCACGGCACAGACTAATTATTAAGTAATTAATCAACGAAAATATTCGACAATTACCATTACTGTTTTCATATACACACGAAAATCAGACGAAGATTTTGGAAATCATCGAGGTTTCAATTAAGAGTTGTATTAAATTCAATTCCTACGCGTCTCACCATTGTTTATTTCAAACTAAGCAACTAAGCAACAATTATAGAAGTATAGAACATAAATCATCGCAAACGACTAATTAAGTAACTAATCAAGTAAATCAAGCAAAATCCTCAAGAATTAGCATTATCGTTTCATATACACACCAAAATAAGACGAAGGATTCGAAAATCATCGAGGTTTCAATTAAGAGTTATATTAATTTCAATTCCTACGCGTCTCACAATTGATTTGATTCAAACTAAACAACTAAACAACAATTAAACCGTAATTAACAACGTAATTAATCCTCTGAAATGACTAATTAAGTAATTAATCAAGTAAATCAAAGAAAATCTCCGACAAATTAGCATTACTGTTTCATATACACTCAAAATACTCGGAAAAAATCACGAATCATCGTCGAACAATTAGGTCATCAATCCGTTAGCCATCATCTTCTTAAACTCCTCGAAATCAACATGACCATCACCATCAGCATCAACAGATTTGATCATCTTAGAACAATCCTTCAACGAACACTTTTCTCCTAAACTCTTCAACACCGCGTGCAACTCACTTGCCGAGATCCTTCCATTACCGTCCTTATCAAACATACTGAAAGCTTCTCGAAGTTCAGTAGTGGAACCAGCGTTTCCACCTGATGCGGCATAGAATATGGTGTATGTAAAATTTTAAATATATCGCTTCCATTGAAGATGATTTCTGTCAGTAATTTTATGCAGTAGACGATTTAGAAGGATTTAGAATGATTGTATTAGAATAATTGAATTGAGAATGATTATGATTATATTCTGCCAAAATGTGAATGAGTCAAATATAGAAGGATTTTATTATAGTTAAATTTTTGTATTTAATAATAAATAAATAAATAAATTATTATTAAATTATTAAATTAATATGAGGTGGCATAGATAAGTAAATCTGATTGGTCTAAAAAAATTGAAAATGCTGAGGATGAATGTGAGAGCTCGAAATACCCAACGCTGCGACATGATTGCGCCACGTAGGCTGAAATCCATCCTTCTTTTATAGTAATAATGATACTAATCATAAATAATTATAATTTATAATTGATTTTATTAATATATCAAAAAAATAATTATTTAACAAAAGAAAATTAAATAAATATTTTAGAGAAATTTAGAAAATTAGTTTGCGTTATCCAGTTTTAATGAAATAAAGAGCAATGTACAAATTGGAAAAAACTTCTTTCATTTTTGGAAGTAGTAATCTCATGAATGAAGTTTTAAATTATAAAAATAAATTAGACCAATTTAAGTTAATACAAATATAAAAAAATGTTTATAATTTTTCATGATTAATTGAAAGTGCAGTTCATCCGTCCCAAATAATTGCACCAACCATCGATATCAACTAGGCTTGACGAGATAGGGTGTCAACGTAAATCATCATTAGAATTGATGCGAAAGTGTAAATAAGATGATTAAATTTAACTATCTAAATACGGTCTAAAAAATATATTATAATAGAGATGAGTTTATTTGTTACATAAGATACTATTACGAGTATTTGAAATAACCCTTATTTACGCATCGACATTTTGTTGATTGATTATCAAAAACACATATGTGCGTTTCATATGTTATAATTTAAATATTAGCAAAAACTAAATTTTATATTAAGAGTATGCTTGAGAGTATGCTTGAGAGTAAGTCGTCTAATCTCTTATAAACACTTTTCAAATAAAACATTCTAAAAACTAATTTTCATATTTGACATACCATATGTTTGTTTCAATTGTAAACGGTATGAGTTTGAAACTGAGTTAAAGTTGAAATACGTAGAATTTAATATTATAAATCATAATTTTTAACATATAAAATCATGAAATAAAGATTTAATCAGATAATTATATAAAATGTTTCATTTACAAAATGTATCCTTCCTTCATTTATATCCAAACTACACATTTGCTTTTTGCACAAGCATTGAGAAAAATGTTAAAAAATTATTAAAAGTATAATTGTAAGTGTGTAAGATACTTTTTTGATTAATTTAGATGCCTTATGTTTGATTAAATGTGGGCCATTCAATCACATTTTTTGTAAATAAAGGATTTTCATAAAGACACTTTAGTCATTGTTTTTGCTTTATTTAGAACACAAATTCTCATTTGTGACGGCGATATCCGTCACAAGCTTGTGACGGATACTGTTTCCTTTCACAAAATACCCACTTTTTTTCTCTCTGACACTATTCATGTGGTCCCCTTTCTTCACTAACTCATTTTGTATCCATTTTATCTCACAAAATATCCGTCACAAATGGTGACCCGTCACAAGCAAGACTTACTATATTAGAAAGTGGTAGATTGAATATGAATTGATTAAAGAGAAAAATGTGTAGTTTGGATATAAATGGAGGAAGTAGTATTTATTTTTCATATTTTTGTTTATTAGAATTTGATACCCGTGAGGTATCTCATACCCACACCCTTCTTGGGTATGAGAAACTCATACCTCATGAATTTGAGTTATGGGTATGAAACCTCCAAATTTGTCAAACAAACACTTTGTACGAGTTTAGTTCATTATAAACTAACTCATACATTTTACGTTTGAACCTAACACTCCCTTATTAACTTTTTCTCGAGGAATATGCAAATTTCAGCACATAGTTTAGAGAAATATGTGTACTAACCACTCGAATGTCCATCCCTCTTCTACTAAAAGAATAAGAGTTCCTAAATTTTCCCTTGTCTAAGTGAGATGCTTTATGATTGGTTTTCACTCCTTATATTATATCACATTAATTATATACTCCCTCGATCTCGTTCATATGTTTACATTTCCTTTATTTTGTGATAGGAATTAAAAAAGTGTAAATATATTATTGAAACGGAGGGAGTACATAAATAACAAATGTTATTAAAAAAAATTAATTTGTAAACATATATTAATCAGTTAATTTGATTTTGTTATACACCTGAGATTGTCTTGTTTAAATGAATATAGAAGAAGAATGTTTTGAATATAATCTTTGTGTGTTTGTATTGTTGTGTGACTGTCAGTATATATACACTTTCAAGTTGTTGAAGCATAGGAAAACCTAGCAAACTTAGCAACCAGAAAACATAAAAATAGGAAACTAGAAAGTTACATACTAACTATTGTCTCATAAATGATCGGAATATGCTAACTATTAAGAAGAATACCCCCCCCCCCCCCCCCAAGTTGGAGCATGGAGGTTCGAAATGCCCAACTTGTCCAATAACGTATGGAATTGCGTGCGTCCAAGAGCCTTTGTAAGAATATCGGCAAGATGGCACTTGGTATTAATATAGGAGGGAGCGAGAGTACCCTTAATAATCTCGTCATGAAGAAAGTGACAATCAATCTCGATATGTTTTGTTCGTTAGTGAAAAACGGGATTATTATCGATATGTAAACAGCCTGGCTATCACAGTGCAATGGAACCGGCTTCAAGTGATCGAAACCAAGACTACGAAGCAGACCTTTGAGCCAAAGAATTTCACACGTAACGGAAGCGATAGCACGATACTCTAATTCAGAAGAGGAAAGGGAGACAGTGGCCTGCTGCTTAGTCTTCCAAGAGACTGGTGAACCGCCAAGAAAAATAAAATATGCCGTGAGAGAACGACGATTAATAAGACATTTACCCCAGTCCGCATCGCAATAGGCGACCAAGTCCATGGAAGCATGAGCTCGAAGAAGAATGCCCTGGCCTAGTTGACCTTTTAAATAGCGCAGCACACGAAGAACGGCATCCCAATGACATTGAGAAGGTGCTTTCATAAATCGAGACAACAGATGGACCGCATAACTTATCTCTGGTCGAGTGAGAATAAGATAGATTAATTTGCCTACCAAGCGGCGATATCTAGAAGGCTCGGAGAACAACAGTTCCAAAGAGAGCTACAATTTGTGATTCTCGTCCATGGGAACAGAGGCTGGCTTGGACCCAAGAAGACCCGTCTCACTAAGAAAGTGAAGAGTATATTTTCGTTGACAAAGAAAAATGCCAGTTGAATTTCGCGCCACTTCAAGACCCAAAAAATACTTCAACTGACCCAAGTCTTTCATTCGGAAACATTTATGCAAATAACTTTTGAAATCCTGAATGGCCGTACCGTCATTTCCAGCAATAACCAAGTCATCGACATAAACCAGTATATATATATATAACAACACTGTCCTTTCGATAAATAAATAAAGAATGATCCGAAGGACTATGCGAAAAGCCATAAGAACATAAAGCCTGAGCAAGTTTAGCATACCAACAGCAAGGTGCTTGACGGAGCCCATATAAAGACTTGCAAAGGCGACAAAATTTACCATGTAATCCATGACTGAAAGCAGGAGGAAGCCGCATATACACTTACACAGTCAAATCTCCATGAAGGAATGCAATATGAACATCCATTTGATGCAATTCCCAATTTTTTATAGCCGCAATAGTGAGAAAAGTACGAACAATGACCATTTTTGACACTCGGAGCAAAAGTTTCAGCAAAATATACACCGCTCAATAGACCCATCAGATTTATGTTTGATTATGTATATCCACATGCATCCAATAACGGTTTTGTTCTTTGGTAAATCTTCAATCATCCAGGTGTTATTTGCTTCTAACGCATTTATTTCTTCTTTCATGGCCTTTGTCCAACGTGGTTCACGAATTGCTTCTTTAAAAGAAGCAGGCTCAGTCACTGTAGTAATTGCTACAAAAAAAAGGTTTGATGGGCAGGAGAAAATTTATCACAATTTACATAATTAGCAATGGGATACGGAGTACCTGAGACGAGAGTTGATGTGAGTGAAGAAGAACGAGAAGGAGCAGCCGTGTGAATAGCCAGTGTGGTATTGACGTGTTGCTGCAGCGCGTCCCATTTAATAAAATCTTTGTTCCGAACATTATCGAAATTTTCTCGCTTACCTCGACCCATGTCATTATCTTGACCACCAGAATTGTTAACATCCTTGTCAGTATTGTACTCAAGAACAGTGTCTGAGTTCAGATCGGAAATAATATGCTCAGTGGAATTAGAAGTTGTACTAGCATAATTATCCTCAGTAGTAGTATCTGTGCGCATATCAGACCCCCTCTCTACCGCTGCAGTAGGAATTTCAGAACTACCGGTAACAGGCACGCTACCAGAAGTGGGAACAGAGGGAGCAGAGGGTGTAGAGTAGACGAAGTCACGGTTGTTGTTACTCGAATCGGATGTTGCGGTGGAGTCATCCATGATAGCAAAGGGAAAATTATTCTCAACAAAAAATACATCACGAGATTAAAAATAATTGTCGTTGTCAAGATCATACAGATGTCAAACCTTTTTACCAAACGGGTACCCAAGAAACACGCACCGTCTACTTCGAGCATCAAACTTATCGGTGGAATGATTATTTTTGGCATAGCACAAACAACCAAAAATCTGAATTAGGCTAAGATCAAGGGTGTGACCAAACAATAGCTCAAAAAGAGTCTTATTATTCAAAATACGAGTGAGTGTCCGGTTAATAAAAAAACAGTTGTTAAGACACACTCACCCCAAAAATCGATAGGTAACGAACTTTGAAAACGCAAAGCACGAGCGACATTTAGTATATGTCGATGTTTCCTTTCGACTCGAACATTTTTTTGACGGGTCTTTACCATAGATGTTTGGTGAATTATCCCAGTTTCTTTAAAATACGAAATTAACCCTCGGAATTCTATCCCATTATCACTCCGCAATATTTTAACTTGAGCATTAAATTTTCGTTTAATCAAAACAAAAAATTCCCGCATAAGACTAGGCACCTCATCTTTTGTTTTCATAAGAAAAACCCAAGAGTACCTGGAATAGTCATCGACAATAGACAAAAAATAGCGCGAATTACACGCTCTATTTGGTTCATATAAACCCCAACATCACAGTGACTTAAATCAAACGAACTTGCAGCTTTATTATCACTTAAAGAAAAAGGGGTTCGGGTTTGCTTAGCAGGCAAAAAGATATCACAATGTTCGGGATTAATTACGATTAAAACGACAAATAGAAGGAAGATGCTCTAAAACCCGATGAGAAGGATGCCTCATTCGCTGATGCCAAACATCAACCATCGTTGCACTAGTCACCAAATTCACACGGGCTAGTTCCTCCATCGGCAAATAATATAATCTATCAGAAAGTTCACTCACTCCAATCGTCGTCAATGCATGATCTTGTATCACACATTGAAAATTATTAAAAAGGATATGTATTTTTTGCGACGCCATAAGTTGAGAGACAGATAACAAATTGTACTGAAAACACGGAACCAGGAGCACATTATATAATACAAGTTGAGCATTAATCTTAATTGTCCCTGCTTTCCGAGCAATCAAAGTTGTACCATTGGGGACGCCAATGTTGATAGACTTAATATTGTAACAATAATCGAATAAACTCTCATCTCCACACACATGGCTTGAAGCTCATGTGTCAATAATCCAACGAATAGGAGACTTACCATTCAAACGCAGCATATTAGCGACAACCTCAGGCTCACCAGTCATGACGTTGGCTTTCTGAAACGTAGTGGAGATTGAACCTTCAGTAGGCTTAGATGAAGAGGAGCCGGTTAGACCACGATCAGGCGGCCCACTAGTACAAAAATACCCTATTGCGTCAAGTGGTTTACATCAGTTCTACAAAAACTGACGCAAAAAGTACTTAATTTTGGCGGGAGTCCAATTTTCCCTTATGGCCAAGTTATTTGCGTCAGTTCTAATGTAAACTGATGTATAAAATACGTCGGTTCTTCAAAAAAACTGACGTATTTAATGAAAAACATCAGTTTTCCCTACAATTGATGTATTTATATTTACTCTTTTGCATCAGTTTAGCGTAGAACCGATGTATTTGATAATTAAATATAAAAAAAATACATCGTCAACTAAGAAACACATACTGATTGTTCCTAATAAGATTCAGCGCTCTTTTTCTCTGTCCATCGCCGCTGATTCCATTTCTCTTTCTCTTTGAACTTGTTTCTCTCCACTGTAAGTCTCATCTCGTTCTTTCACATATTTCTTATTTTCTCAATTTTGTTACTTTTCGATTTAGTTATTGATTCTTCATTCAACGATTCGTTTTGCCTAATTAAATCGATATTAATGGATATCAATTTATCCAGATATTGTTCTAGATTTGTTGTGGTTAGTTGTGTTGTGTTGCATGTTGTTGCTTTAGATTTTTAAGTTTTTGTTTAGGTTTGTGATTTGTGGAATCTTTTGTTTTACGCTAAATTGATATCTATCGATCTTTAGGGTTTGTCCGTGAATTTGATTGAATTGTTCGGTTTTTGAATTATTTGTGTTGCCGACAGTTTGTTCAAATTTTTGAATTGTTCTTCTTCAATAGTTTGTTCAAGCTGTTGTTGTTCTTATCCTTTTGGTTGTACGTATTCATCCCTCTTTTTTCCTACAATTTTCTGAATCATTTTGTTGTTTGTTTAGTTTAATATTTAGTTATTTGATTGATTATTCAGTTGGATAGTTTTGATTAGTTAATGAAGTTAGATTTAATTACAATAGGGTGAAGATTTTTCTTTGTAGACTGTTGATTTTGTCTGTAATTTGTTGTTGCGGAATGCCCATATCCTCAGGAGTACTTGCTGTTTCTCGAGCATTTTGCTGTCTCTTACTACTACTGCTTTTTTTTTCTTGATTTTTTTGTTGGAGTAATGGGCGTCATATTTTGAACTTACATATGTGTATACCTGAGTACTGACCGTTGTTTGCTATTTATTACTCCAAATTTCTTAGGAGCAAGAAATTGCTGGTGTTGATTTCATCATCATTACAAGTGATGGACTATGGAATGTCATTTCGAACAAGGTAGGCTTATCAATGCAAGTAGGCTTCTGTCAATTATACATTTCGGTCGTAGTAACTATTAAGATATCAAGTTCTCTATGCATATATGGGTTTTGCCTGAAACTCCCCCCTTTTATCTGTATCAATTGGCTTTTCATCTTTATATATGTTCTCTCTTTATTAAATTTCATAAACTATTATGGTTCGGAGGAGCTCTTGCAGATCATGTCTTTTCTAAAGTTTAAGTATCATTTAGAGGGTAAGGTTGTTCTGTTTGGTGATATACTTAAAGTCTCTTTTGATGTTCAGAAATTTGTGTTAATCAAAATACTACTATTGTGGGCTTTGGATGTTTTCATGAAATAATGAGATAACTAAATAAGATAACAAAGCTTATGTCACTAGATTTTCCCTGAAAATGACTTAATAAGAGCGTACCCGTACAACGTTTTATATAAATTGAATAATTGTGTATATCGAGATAGCTATGATAGTAGAAGTTATCTCGAAACGTGAGAATGAGTCGCTAATAACTGATGGGTGTGTATTTATAGCTTATTCAGCAAATCATCTAACAACATTTTGGAAGGGTGTTTTGCAACTAAATAAACCGGATACAGTAATGTAGTCCTTATTTTTGCTAAACAATCTTATGAACTGGTGAGACTATTAATTCAGGCTGATAGCAATAAGACGCTTGTCCTTTATTTGCTTTGTTCACTGTCTTTGATCGTAAAGTGCTTGTGTCGGTTATCATTGAGTGATCGAGAAAAGTAATTCCCTATGTAGATTGGTGGGTTCTGCTCTGATATTAATTCATTGACAGGATCTAACGCTATGGAGACGTGGCTTGGAGGTCTTGCAAAGAAAAGTTCTTGAAATACTCGTGAAAAAAAAGTTTGTCCGAGACAAAAAAATGTTTGTCCTTGGCATTCAGATTGCCTTTTCTAATACTAGCTTAAAAAACCTTGTGTTTAATCCTAACTATGCTTAACCGTGTAATGTGTGTCTGCTGCAAGCTGTATATTAATAAATTATATGTTCTAGTAAAGAGGTTGACGGTCAGGTTATTGTTCTTTGGTTGCATAGGTCTTTGCCAGATGGTATAGAGCACCTGAGTTGCTATTTGGATCTAAGCAATACGGCCCTGCAGTGGACATCTGGGGTGCTGCTTGTGTATTTGCGGAACTTCTTCTAAGAAGACCATTCTTACAGGTTAATACTTGTGACACTATGAACTGATTTCAGTTAATTATTGTTCGACTTGTGTTTATACTTTTCATTCTATCATGGATGTAGGCATTTGAGAAGTTAATAGTTCTAAAAGTAGAATATAGTTCCTGGCCAATTACACATGTAAGCAAACAAAAGGTAATTCTTGGTCCTAATGCTACTAGGAAGCATATATGAAGTGTTTCGTATTTATTCCTCAAATTCATTTTAGTAATTTAAAAAAGTGCAGAACCTTAGAGCTAGAGTGAGTTTTTTTTATGACTTCGCTTACATGTGAATTTCGTAGTTGATGTATGTCTGACCTAATAATTCACCCAAGAACAAGGCATTATCTTTGGAAGAAATTGAGTGTCATTGCTTCGATAAGAATGATGATAGCTCCGAGCTGGATGATTATAGATCTGACGACAATGGCTGAAATTACCTTCACCAATGTTTTCTCATTCATATCTGAAATTGTTGTTTTGGTCATTTAGAATTGTAAATGTCATCAGTGTCGAAGTGAAGCTTCTTATTTCTATCCTTTATTTTCTGGTTGTTCATTGTTACACACTATTGTTCTTATATGGAACACAAAATACGTGTACCTAATTCGATCCTTTTCTTACCATGAGTAGTGGGCTTTAGAGGAGAAGAAAGCAGTTGCGATGGACGCAAAAGACTCGGAAAAGCTTGCTATGTCCGGTTGAGATGTTGCGTTCTTTTAGGTTTGTGGCATCGAGTTTGGATTTATATATAGTTTTATGTAAACTTTACTAGATGGTTAAAGAATATTTAGTATAGACTAGCGTAGTGACTTAGACGTTTGCGGGATTATTTGTAAATTGGATTGTATTTGGAACGTTGATCGGATGAAATGTAATGTCCTTTGGTTGGATATCTTAATGCAGGTGATTTTAAATTTTTGGCGTTTTTGGGTATCAATTTTATAGGGAGGTTTCGGTAGCGTAATTTTTAAAAATATAAAAACAATTTGCATCATTTCTTACAACAAATAACGCAAATGGTACACAATAATTGCATCGTTTTTGAAAAGAAATGACGCAAAAAATAAGAGCAAAAGAGTCGGTTCCAGTCATAACTGACGCATATAACACTCTATATGGCGCTAAAATAGTTTATCAAATACATCAGTTGTAGAAAAACTGACGCAAAAAGGTGCACTAAATACATCAGTTCTTGAACAACTGACGCAAAAGGGTATGTATTTGCGTCAGTTCTGCCACTTTTTGCGTCAGTTCTGATACAGGAACTGATGTATTTGATGATGTATTTGCATCGGTTTTTAGTTAAGAACTACCGCAAATAATGACTTTTTGCGTCAGTTTTAAAACCGACGTTTCAATAAACGTCCTCCCGATATACGTCAACCCAGAACCGACGCAATAGGTCGCCTAGAACTGACGCAATAAGGGATTTTTGTACTAGTACGGGTACCCATGTTTCTGCCAACACCTACTTTCAGTATGCCCCTCCTTCGTGCAATATGTGCATTTGAACCGAGAGGGACCACTGTTAGATTGTTGTGGTGGCTTCCCGTTGTTCCCGTCTCGAACAGCCATCGTCAGGGCAATAGCTGACTCATCACGGGTACGAGTCAAATTCCGAACCTCCTCCTCTTGCACTAAACGGGAATAAACCAGTTGGATCACTAGAAAAGGTTTAGCGCCTAAAAGTTGAGATCGAACACTTGCATAACAGACTCAAGACCCACGAGAAAACCCCTAACTTTGTCAGCCACACGACGCCTACGCAAAACACCAGGCAAATCATACTTGCACCTGGAGCATTGACACAAAGACAACACGTCAAAATCATTCACATCATCCCACAATTTCTAAATACGACCGTAATAGTCCATAATAGATTCTCCGGGTTTTTGTTTACATTCAGATAAATCACATTGAATTTGATAAATTTTAATTTTGTTACCTACGGTGAAGCGCAACCGAATGTCTTCTCATGCATAATTCACGAGCAGTTTCGCGACAAGATCAAATGGAAGAACGAACACGCGCTTCGATTGTGTTAAAAATCCACGCAACAATGAGATAATTAATGTCAATCCATTCCTCCAACTCGGTAGAATCCAACAGCCTCTTCAAAGTCCCATCAATAAACACCAACTGTCGCTTGGCTCCTAACGCAACTCTAAATCCTTTCGCCCATTCCTCATAGTTCGGTCCAACAAGGGTTTACATGAGTGATTTTAGCTCCCGTACCATCTTGAGGAGAAAGAGCATAAACCAGATTTGAAGTAGGAACAAATGATCCAATTTTCTTATCATCAACCATGTTGATCGATTAGAAACAAAAAGGATGGAAACAATTAAAAAAACAGAGACGGGATATCAACCTGCTCTTGATGCCATGTTGTTTAAATGAATATAGAAGAAGAATGTTTTGAATATAATTTTTGTGTGTTTGTATTGCTATATGACTGCCAGTATATATACACTTTCAAGTTGTTGAAGCATAAGAAAACCTAGCAAACTTAGCAACCGAAAAACATAAAAACATGAAACTAGAAAGTGACATACTAACTACTGTTTCACAAATGATCGGAATATGCTAACTATTAAGGAGAATATGCTAACAAATTTCACTAATAAGAATATGTAGTGTGATCATATGAGACAAAAACATTCACATTCTACACAATTTTTTTCATAATTCTATTTTTATCTTTTGATACAAAAGTACTACACTAGTACAAGTTGATTATCTCTTTTTACATATTCTTTAATTTTATTATTGTACAATTAAGTTATTCCTTGAGGTTATTGATCTTTTGGTAAATGTAATCATATAATATTTTTTTTAAAAAAAATGACCTAATTTATATAATTAGATCAGTTAAAACGTCAATTTTATTTGTTGTGAAAACTATCAAATATTCTCTTTTATACCGCTGAAGTATGTTACCAAGTTATAACGTTTAGCGTTTATGTACATTATTATATAAAAAACAACGCATTTGCACGAGATCTACACTAGTTATATAATAGTTGTGCTTCAACTATCCTTGTAAAGCTTTTGTCAAAATGGTTCATGAATCATCGAATCAGAGGTCAGTGTTGTCGAAGGCCACGAATTTAAATCCTGATAGCCTCCAATAACTCACGAAATGTAACTAGTTATATAATAGTTGGGATTCAACATCCTCTTAAAGTAGCTTTGGTTAAGATGGTTCATCTATCATCCTATTAGAGTCAGTGTTGTTGAAAGTCACGGATCCAACTCCCGACAGCCTCCAATAACTCACGAAATGTAATTTTAGCATGTAATTTGGGAGAGTCTGTGCACTAACCACTAAAATGGCCATTATATAATAGTTGGCCAAGCCTCAACCATCACCTTAAGATTTTATTTGAGATGTTTCATCTATCATTATATGACATTATTGGTTAATATAATACATTTTCTAATAGTAATTGGCTAACCTTAAAATTATACCATAGCTAGGCACCATGCTTTCTAACTACAGTAAGTCTTGCTTAAGACGGGTATTATCCGTCTTACGCTCAAGACGGATCAAATACTAAGGCGTGCGCGGATTGTTGGGACGATCATGATATTTTGGAGGAAATATGGATGCTCCAAATCATCTATTCGGGGTCAGTGGCTTCTGCTATCTACAAGATATTGATTGCCTGTCTTGACCTCGTATTGATCATCTCTTCTCGTTGAGTGGCTTCTGCCTCAAGATGTTCGCATGTCTAACCCTTGTAATGTTCTCTGTTGAGACATTATATTGATGATGACAAGTTTCCTTATTTCTCTTTACAAATATAAAAATGAGATATGCTTGACAGATGCTTGAGGACTTTTGGATTCGGAAGATGGAGACCAACGCGATCATGTTATCATCCGAGTCTAGAAAAATGTAAGAGTATTAAAAACTTATGACTATATTAATATTTGGTTTTACAAGATACGGCTTACCTTTCTAACAAAATAGAAATAATTCTTTATATCTTTCTTAAGAAAATATAGGTTTAACATCTTCTAAATGTTTACCATATCTGAGTTCTTTATTTTGGTCAAAGAATTATTTGAAAAATATTTCAAAAGACTTATTTTTAGCAAAGAATTGGTTTTGGAATATCTCGTGGAATTTTGTTAGGTTGTATGTGATTGTTTGCCAAAGTTGAAAAGATTCCAAATCAAATCTTGCTTATATATACTAAGCCTTTGCTTTGGAAAAAAGACACACGATACACAGCAGTGTTGGAAAATTAGGGTCACTATAGGGGCGAAGATATATTGAGAGAATATATGTTGTTATGTCGTGGTATGAAGGCCACTGAATGAGAAACTAAATCGCCCCGACTACGGTACAAATAGGAATGGGCGTCGTCCCCCAAGGTCACACAACACTCCTAAAAGTTGTGCACTCAACAATTAGGAGTTGGAACTCATATGGTATGCTCAAAATTATCATAGATAATGTAGTAGAGATGTGTATGGAAGATGATTCTAATGACTACAATTCTCATATTTATAGTGGTTAATTAGCAAAATAACTACCAAGTTAATGGCATAACCACTACTCCACTACCATAAACATGGTCAACCATGATGTTAATGGTCATAAACATGCACTTGTGGAGAAAGTGTGGAGATTCTTTTACGAAGCAATGAAAGGTTTCTCTAAAATGTAATGTGTATCGAGACAACATTACTAACCTTTGCATTATTTCCAACAATCCTCCACTAATGCAAAGGATAGACAAAATTCTGAGCATATTAATAAGGATTTGATACTTAAACGTTCAATGTCTTTCGACTTGAATTGACGTATTAGTGAAATCAGGCAACAACTTACTGTTAACAAGAGATTATCTTTCGATTTGAATTCCATGTTAGATTTCGGTTGAGACCCGCACAACACATATCTCACCTCAAGTTCCAAACGAGTTCCGCGATACAATTTCACAAAATATGGCCAAGTGAACCTTGAGATTCTCATGAGTGCTCTAGAGAGATAGCTTAATCTCTCATAGAAGGAGGCCAATTCTTCACACTCGCATAGGTGATTCCAGCAAGTCTATCTCCATATAGATCACTCATGAATGAGCTATAGAATCATTAAGAGCTCTAAGGCTCAACCTCTCAACATAGCGGTGAATCCATCAAGTCCTTCTCAATAGGACCACCCAAGTAAAGGGATATAGATTCATTAAAAGCTCTAAGACTTAGTCTTTCAACATAACGGTGAATCCATCAAGTCCTTCTCAATAGGACCACCCAAATAAAGGGATATAGATTCATTAAGAGAAATATCTCAACCTCCATCATTGCGGTGACCTCTTCAAGCCCGTCTCACAAGGACCACCCAATTTGGGCTATAAGATCATTAAGAGCTATTTTCTCAACCTGTGAAATAGTGTACATGTCATAGGAATGTGATGTGTACACAAGTATGAGTTATCTATGGCTTCGTTAGACCACCCTTGCATAAGCAAGTTCCGGTACCCACCACAAATTCCTCAACTAATAGGCTTTTGCCCTACTCCCCTCGGCAATTCAAAGGCTTCTTTTCTTTTTTAGTCCATTAGCCTTAGAAATAAATATACTCCACACAAATTTCACAAAAATAATCTGTGAGCATATAATTGTCAATCAACTTTCTCAAATCTGCATAAACGAACTGTGCGAATTAACAATTCAGTGTCCACATCATACACACCAGCTTTAGCATTATCAAATTGATATTAGCATCATGCTAAAGATAAATGTTAGGCAAAACTCCATACCCCCACAATTAAGTAGTCACTAATAATGCTTCACTATCACTATGCATCTACCATGCAAAGTTAATATGCCTTAAACACAAGGTTATAATAGTCTTCTCAACAGACATAAATATAAAATCACCATAACATGTGAAAATGTAATCAGCATAGATCTTATCTTATGGTTAATCTTTACCTTTTATTCGATACAATATCTTTAGATATTCAACATAGTGCAATTCTCAACATTGCACCTTAATTAGAAGCTTAACCAAACGTAAATGATCATTTTTGGTAATGAGTATATAAAAACAGTGTACTAAATGTATAAGCTACATTGAATCACCAATTTATACACGTAAGACTTCTCAAAATAGTCCAAACGTGTTCTCTTATAACTCATAAGCATCATTGTTATAATTAAATATAGAGTTCCACTCGGACGTCATTTAAAAGAGCAAGTATAATATTTTCTTTGTTATTTTCTCTTTTTAATTAAATAACATAGAGAAAAATATGCACAAAGTGTTTACGATTTTGCAACCAAAATCATATTAATATATTGAAGTCTCTATATACACCATCATTCTTATATTAGAGAACAGCCAATAACCTCGATGATTGTTTCAATGCTACTTTCTCTTTGCAAATTCACATTTTACAGAAATTTTTTTACTTCTTACAAACATAAAATCAATCACAATAATCTCATATAGTGTGGTATAAGGCAAGTATAACATAAATAATTGAACCTTAGGCAACCATTATTTATTGACATAAATATTAGCCAACAAATTATTACTTCTTAATATGGTTCAATTAGTCACATATAAAACATACGATCATAACTTTCTATACACCCACATATTAAGAGATATACATACCCTTCACAAATTATAAGATATCAACTCTAAACTTGATGAATAATTTTATCAAATAAGTTGAACGTCTTCCCCCACATGTTGTAACGCAACAAATTAGTGACAAACATAATAGTTCAAACAAAATATACACATTATTCATTCATTAATCATCTCCACTTTTAGACATCATATAATCATACGCAATAATATATATACATATTATATACACAATTAATTATTTTTAATTAGTTGTCATACCAGCATATCCAAGATAAAATATCAAGTGAAAATAAAAAATTTAACCCCCAGAGTTGATTCATAACCATATGAATTTTAATTTACCTCATAATCAAAATTAAATAATCAATCCAAATGTGAAATATTTTGCTTGATATATATACATATTATATATATACACAACAATATCTTGGATACTCAATCATTCTAGCTACCTGTCAATCAAAATCTTGGACCAATTTTATTCACATATTCTTGAAATCAATTAGCAAGAGTAATTTTACCAAGATTATATACATGTCCTACCAAATAAAGTGGTAGCTTAAACATACGAACAATTAAGGCATATATAATTTGACCAAACCTTCATATTTATCAACATAAATATATGTAAAGGAAATTCATGGGAACATACCTTACTCGCAAGAATAAATTGAGCAATAAAATTATAGATAATACCATTTTTTTATGAATAATCTTCGTAAACTTTTCAGCACACTACCATGAGATTGCTGACCATTTTAAGGAAAGTAAATGACATAATCTGCTAAAGACGTAAACTACAAAGTTGTAGCCCTTCTTCTTAGCATTACAACGCTATATTATACGCCGTAAACGAAGGTCTAGAGACAGAGTGTAAAACCCCTCGCGAAAGCGGAAATATAAACACATAAAAGTACCAAAAATGCAGCGGAATTAAAACTTTTTAAAGATAAAACATGCGAGAAGTCTTAGACTGAAACGTAAACTGAAACTGAAACCAAATAGATAAGTAACAGTTCTAAGTACTGAAATGAAGTATATACATCAGCCGGGGATGGGACATCCCTACCGGCACCAAAACAAATGTAACAAACTACGAGTCCAGTTAAACGACATAAGGTAAGTCATGATGAACGGATCATCGCTCGCTAGCTCTCGTGAACCCCTGCTCCAACCAGCATGTACCTACATACATGAAAACATGTACGCCACAATCAGTGGGGAGTGACTAGAGTTCTCCTAGCCACCTTTTGTGACAACACGTAACATATAAAACAATACAGAATACTCCAACATATAACAACATGTGAAGTATAAACAACTCATCATCTGATCTCTTACTATCATGCGATTATCATGCACGGCTCTCAACTAACTTCATAAACAAATAGGAGGGAGAGCCGGTTTCCCTACTGGTTACCCAGTCGGGGGGTCTTTCAATCCAATTATTTATGAAACCGAACTAAGAGTCATCCAATGCCTTGGATGATTTAACCACAACTCATATAACAACAATAACATACTATGCATATCTGACACTGTACCATCATCAAGGCAAGCAGATATAAAACAGCAAGTACAAAGGTTCAGAGGCGACATCTTAACGCATAACCTAGGTACTAAATGATTCAGCAAGTATAAAGGTTCAGAGGCGACATCTTAACGCATAACCTAAATACCAAGTTCACAATATCAAGCAAGGACTCAGAGGCGAAAACTCAACGCATGGACCGGCTATCACTGAACATTAGACTCAGAGGCGAAAACTCAACGCATGGACTAACATTCAATTCACTATCACAAGTAAGGAACTCAGAGGCGAAAACTCAACGCATGTTCCCCTACCACATCACAAGATACTAGACTCAGAGGCGAAAACTCAACGCATGTTCTAGCACCAAACACCTGCACTCCGGGTAAGGTATGACAACCTGACTGCCCCGTCGTGCAGCTGCTCTACTCATCAGACTCAGAGGCCAACTTAAGGCATGTCCTGACGCGATCACACATACATGTCTGGACTCAGAGGCGAAAACTCAACGCATGTCCCAGACACGACAAACAGACATGTATGGAACTCAGAGGCGAAAACTCAACGCATGTTCCCATACACGACAAACAACTCACGTATTAAGTTCAGAGGCCAGCTTAAGGCATAACTTAATACGCATCAAAACAATATCATTCAAGTCTATGAACTACTCTATAGATCTACCTTTAACCTCTAATCAACACTTAATTGATCCCGAGAACTAAGATGAGGGAGAGCCGGTTTCCCTTTCGGTTGCCCGACCGGGGGGTCTCTATCGTTACCCTATTCCCGAACCCAATATAATGTTGCCCATCCTCCGGGGACTTCAAATACATGTCAAAGGTACACAAAACAAGTTTCAAGTAAAACCGATTAACCGTTTGAAAGTTACGATCAAATTACGAAAAACCTCAAAATAGCCTACAGGGGTCCCCAGCCGGTCGGCAGGCAGCCGGTCGGCCGGCTGGTGACCTCTCAGCCTTCCTTCTTTCTTTTCCAAAACGAGACAACACAAAGGGACTCCCAGCCAGTCGGCAGGCAGCCGGTCGGCCGGCTGGGAACCCATTCCCTTAGCTTTACAAACTCGCAAACCCACCCCAAATGTACTCCCAGCCGGCTGGCAGGCGGCCGGTCTGCCGGCTGGGCTCCCCTTCTATCCTATGTACTTCGCATACACCCACAATACAACAATGACTACCAGCCGGCTGGCAGTCCTAAGGCCAAATCTTAAAAAATGCGAAAACACACAAGGATGCGCTCCCAGCCGGTCGACCGGCGGCCGGTCAGTCGACCGGCTCAGAGAGCCTGTAACGAAAACACGATTTTCCAGCCAAGTTTAGAATTCCAAAATTCGACACCATAACTCTAACAAGGCTACAATCGGTGATTTCCCAACATTATCAAACACAAAATATCACTAATTTAACAGCACATAAGTCCCATAACAATCCTCAAATGAATATCTCTTGTATCCGTCGCAAAATGAGAAAAACTGAAATTAAGCTTAAGAACACATATCAACCAATTCAAGCATAAATTCATCAACATAACCTCATCCTAAACATGTTACTAAGTCTAGAAATCATAAACTCAAACATAAATCAGAAACCATGACAAGATTAACAACAAAAGTGCTAATATTCACAAATAGGCCGAGTTACTCATTATCGTCACCTTTCAAGCTTTCCGGCTAAAGATCTTCCTCCACAATGTAGCTATCGATGTCCGGGTTGTCCAATCCTTCACCTACAAACATGAAAAACGGGTTTAAGAACACAAAAACGGAATTTGTGTAAAACAGGCCAATTTTCGAAATGGAGGAATTGAGAAACGGAAGTGATAGATGGATTGGAAATCGAACAAGGATTCCGGAAATGTTATCGTTACCTCAATTTGATCGACGGATGATGAAGAATTCCTCAAAAGAGATGAATAAAATGGAGGTTTTGTGAGGATTATTTTTACAGTGAAATGTTTGAGGGAGATGCAATTGTGTCGATGGAAGGGTTTATGGGGGGTTTTATGGACTGTCCTTTCCGGGTCAATTAAACGGGTCGGACATTTGAACGGATATTTAAGATACGGGAACTTAACCTTGCCAAATTGTATTCGTCTTAAGGACTTGAGGTTCTTAAGACGGATCTTACCTATTATATTAAAATCTTTCGAAATAAATTATTAAAATATTATTTTATTACATAAAATAATTTAAAACGCTTAAATTAGATTTTACGAAAATACGGGATGTTACACAGAGTTATAGCCAAAATACCAGATTGATGTCTCAACCTCTGCGGCTTGATTCTTATACATAATGAATAATATTTTTGCCAATAAAAATAATTTCAATGACAAGAATGATGAACACAACAACAATAATAGTGACAAAATTTCGTTTCTCAATTGTTGGAAAATTAGGGTCACTATAGGGGCGAAGATATATTGAGAGAATATATGTTGTTATGTCGTGGTATGAAGGTCACTAAATGAGAAACGAAATCGCCCCGATTACGGTACAAATCGGAATGGGCGTCGTCCCCCAAGGTCACACAACACTCCTAAAAGTTGTGTACTCAACAGTCAACAATTAGGAGTTGGAACTCATATGGTATGCTCAAAATTATCATGGAGAATGTAGTAGAGATGTGTATGGAAGATGATTCTAATGACTACAATTCTCATATTTATAGTGGTTAATTAGCATCATAACTACCAAGTTAATGGTATAACCACTACTCTACTACCACAAACATGGGTCAACCATGATGTTAATGGTCATAAACATGCACTTAGTGGAGAAAGTGTGGAGATTCTCTTACGAAGCAATGAAAGGTTTCTCTAAAATGTAATGTGTATCTAGACAACATTACTAACCTTTGCATTATTTCCAACAAGCAGAATTCCAAGCTTTCAATTTTTTATCTTCAACAAGTTACGAATTCTCACAGAAAGAGTTTGCAAAAATCTGTTTCAAAATTTACATTTTTCTCTAACGTTTTTGCAAAACCTCTTTAAGCCGTATTGTTAAGACAGTCTTCGTTTTCACAAGTCTTTATACTCATAAGAATATCGATTGTTCTCCTTTGTTCTGATTAGTGAATCTATTAAGGAGCAATATCAGTTGTAATTTTCTTTAAAGTGTAAGAATTCTTTTGGGGTACGGGGTTGTACTCGAGATTGCACGATCGGGGTTGATCGTGGGGAAGTTCCTTGTAATTTGAGTTAATTATAAAGGAAGTTATAATAAGAAAGGGGTGGATGTAGACCTTTAGAGAGTAGGTCGAATCACGTTAAAAATCTTATGTCTCGTGCCTTATTTCATTTGTTTACGTTTGTTCCTTTTCTATTTCGTTCTTCTTAATTATTTCACGCATTTGATTAAAGAAATAGTACTGCACAATTCTTGGGTATTATTTCAGAATCACTCGTGGACATCTCTTTTAGAATCAAATTTTTAAAAGGGTACTTAATTCACCCCTCCCCCTTAAGTAACGGATCGATAAACTCAACATTCTCTTTTACGCTTTCTAGATTAGTTTACCGTTTTTATATTTTTGATAGGTTAATCTCACTTCTTACAAAAAAAAATGAAAATATAATCGATATAATGAAAAGTAAAAAAAATAGAGGAACTTCAATGTTGACTTTCAACACATAATTTAGAAAAACAAATCTAGTAATTAAAAGTATCAATAAATTAATTCATGTTGTATTAGGATAGATAAAGACATAAAGAGAGGTTCTTCTAGGATTCCTTGATTCTTTCCTAGAATTTGCTTGCTCAAAATTTAGCCTTTTGTCTCTATATTGTCACCCACCTTATATAAAAACCATTGGTTCCAAACTCTAAACCACTACTTCATTAATCATTACTACTTCACTCAATTAACTATCAACACCAACTAATTATTAGGATAAATACATACACATACATAAAAACTCCGAGTAGATATGGATGTCATGAAACAACTCATTGTAGAGTTAGAAAAAGGCAAAAATTCAATTCATATTCTAAGAAACCTAATTCTTCAAAACTACCCTATTATCAAAATTAAGAATGATGATAATAATAAATATTATTACAAAGATTTCAATCATCATTCTATGCTGGCATTGGACTCATATCGTAACACCATTTCCATTCTCAAAAATTGCGATGGTGTTTTCGTCGAAAAGCGAAAATTTGATCATTTAGCTCAATGTCACGATGTTTCTCCTAATAATTCTTGTATTTCTGGAGTGTCTGCTAATCAACAACCTTATAATATGTCAATTGCTAATGTTGATAGAAGTGAGTCTAACAAAAAGAGGTAAACTTGATTAATGCACTATTTTGATGTGTTGTTTAATTAAACTGGTTTTTTTGTCAACACATTCATTTATGATGATTAGGAACTTACAAGTATTATTTTTTTAAAAATTAACAGGAAGATAATTAGTAGTGAACCAAGAGAAGAGGAGGTCACACATTTGACCTACGATGGTTTTGATTGGAGGAAATATGGCCAAAAAACCATTCTTAATTACCAACACCCAAGGTGATCTATTTTTTCAATTATTATGGTACCTTCAAATGTTAAGAAACGATAATATACTTTATTTATCTCGCTTATTTATTTAATTTTCTCTCCTTCTATTTTTTATGAGAAATATTTTAATTAAAAATAAATAAGTGAGTAAAATAAAGAAATTAAGAGAGTAAGATGGCAGAGTATATTTCAGTATAGTGATATTCATGCATGATTATTACGTTGTGTTATTTATTACTAATTTGAAAATGAATGTTATGGTGGATGCAGGCATTACTATAGATGTACACATAAGTATGACCAAAATTGTGAAGCAACCAAACAAATGCAACAAGTTTCAATTAATCCCACCAAATACAAACTTATATACCATGGCAATCACACATGCAACAACAACAACGACGACAACGTCTTCAAGACCTCTCCATACGTGATGAATTGTCCAGAGGAACACTCATCCACAATTATTTTAAACTTCGACAAATCGAACCAAGTTAATCCTTCGTTATTCCCAACACCATCTTCTTCCAATAATCTTTCGACTATCGAAGAGGCAACGACGACGACAACGACAACAACGAGAAATAATGCAAGGGTAGCGGTACCATTAAACCATGTTTATGAGAGTTGGTCTACAACAGCAAGTCCCATTAGTTTGAAAGAAGAAGAAGAAGAAGAAGAAGAATACTTCAACAATATCATCGCTGACTTTTCACAATCACCTGATTTCTGGACTGTTTGACTGTGATTCTCTTCGTTTTTACATATGTCGTACGTCTCAGGCGACATAATAGTTACATACATAGTTAGAATCCCTTTTCAGTTTTAATCAGTTCTTTACTTTTAATTATAATACTAGTTTAATATTAGTTTTGATCCCGTGCAAATTGTACGGGATTGAATATTTAAAATTGTACGAAATTGAATATTCAATAATTTGATTAACGGCATAAATAATGAAATATAATTTCACATTATTATAATTTATATACAATGAACTGAGTATATAAGTTTTTTAATAATATTACAATAATGAAATATTTATTTGTAAATTACTTTTATATACCTGTCTAATGTACAGAGCATATAAATTATCTAATAAATTTTCACCAATCTAAACTAATGTATGAAAAAATTAGAAAAATAGAAGTATTATTAATTTTTTTTTCTTAATTCATTGTCCTTAAAAACCATCCAAGACACACAAATTATTAATTCTCTTTAAAAAGACTAAACCCCCTACTATTGAACTGGATTTTTTCTTCTGTTATAGTCAAATAACATCTAAATCATTAGTGAGTTTTAAATGAATAATTATGTTAGAGTTGGTACTTATGTTAATATTTCGTGGTTTTTTGTTTCAGTGTTTTAATATATATGATAAAATATTTTTTGTGTTAAAATTATCCGTCACAAGCAAGACTTTTTGTATCTGATATTGTTAGAATATTAGGTTATAATAATAAAATGTTGATGTTTAAAACAATATTTGCCAAAAACTAATTCAAGTTTTTTTAAGCATAAATTATATTATTAAAGATAACAACTATGATGTCCTGACCTTTGCATTTATGTTATTAATATTTTTTTTTGACAATTTGGACTTTTACTTAAACACCTTAATTAAATATTTTATAAAATTACAAAGCACATGATAAAAATTAACGAAAAGATAAATTAATTGACTAATTTTAATGTCGTATGTATTATTCACCTAGTATATTTTGCATTGATATTGAAATGGGCCCCACCAAAGACCCCGCTTGCTTCAACAACTAATGCATAAAGAAAAATGTATCGTGATGACGTGTGTGAATATAGAGGCTATAAGGGGAAGTTATCAAAACTTGGTGATGTTTCGGGTGTCCTAAAAATATAATAGTATGAGGCCTTTTGGGGAGGAGCCCAAGAGTAAATCCATGAGGGCTTGGTTCAAAGCGGACAATATTGTACTATTATGGACAGTGGACACCGGCGCAGTAGAGGCCCAACACGAGGTATTCACGCTTCCGCACAACATAACTGTTCCATTATCCATTTTCGTTTATTCACAATAATGTCTCATTGTCCATTTTTAGTAAACTTTTATACTTATTTTAATCATTTCAAACCACAATAATAACTCACTTTACCGCACAACACTAATTTTAATCAATTTACCTACAATAATAATCATTAATACCTTCCATCTCTCCAATCTTATTACCACACACAATACTTTACATTAGTTTATTATTTTCCTTAAATCTTGTACCCATGAAACAATGAGACACTTATTGAGAATATGAGAGAGTAGTTTATTTACATTGTGTCTCTCTTTAATTTTTATCATTAAACTTTCTCAAAGTTTCTTCTTTACATTTATGGCGGCCAATACAAATTATCATGGTATCAGAGCAGGAAATTGCTTCTGATCGGCATTGATTATTCCTTGTTTATCTCTATTCACGTTTTTTTTTATCGATTTAATCAAGTTTTCATAATTTTGTTCATTTCCCCCCACCACCACAACCACAACCATAAATTTTCGTCAAATCATCTCAATCTTGTTGATTTGTCTCAACTTCATCAAAATCTATCTCAGTTATTTTCCCCAATTATTATTGATTTACCCTAATTTTATCGATTTTTGCCCCCAAATTTTCAATTTACCCTAATTTTTCGACGCTTTTATATTTCATCAATGCCGCCTACAGAAATTGCTCCTGATCATCCGCTTTTCCTTCATACTTCTAATTCTCCTGGTTTAAATATTGTCTCTCGGTCGTTCAATGGTAAATGCTTTAGCAATTAGAAATGATCGATGTTAATCACTCTTTCCACCAAGAACAAGCTTGGATTTATCGATGGAGGTTTGCCTCGTCCTACTTCGCTTCCTAAGACTGTTGCACTCTGGTCAAGGTATGATGCTATGGTTCTTTCTTGGATCTTTCTTGGATTTTGACTACCAAAAAAAGTAAGCAAAAAATTAAAATATTATATAAAGTGTTTTTTCGTTTAATTTTTTAAGTGTTTTCAAATTCAAAAATTGTTAAATTGATTAATATTAAAATTTCATTAATAAACTTTATCGTTGACTATAATATATAATAAAATTTTAATTAAACCACTAGATAAAATTCACGAAAACTAAAGAAAAAGTATATTTAGCACGTTTATAGGTTAACCGGTAACCGAACCGCAAATCCGTTTAAAGAGGTTAACAGAACCGTTTATAACCGTTAAGAACAGTGCGGTTTAGGTTCGCTGTTTTGCCTAACTGAACCGTGTGAGAACCGAATTAAATATACGGTTCGGTGAACCGAAATGCAAATGAACACCCCTAGTAATAGTAGTGTCAACACATGTAGCGAAAGTAACAGTAGGAACAACGGAGAGAGTATAAAAAATTAATTAACAATTCTATTTTAAGAAAATATTAGTTTTTTTTAAATTCATAAGTTTGATAGAACTAACGCGTTAACCGTAAATAGGCGAACTTGTCTCATAATTTGTTCATCAATTTTGCGTCGTTCTCATCATAATTTCAAGATATAAATTGTAAATATATATGTTAACCAAATTTAGCGAATTATATTACATAAATGTAATAAAAATAACAATTTAGTAAAATTTAAATGGTAAATAAAAGTAGCCCGGTAACAATAATCACATCGGGTGTAATGAAACTAACAATAGTAATAGCAAATGTAATAAAAGTAATAATTCTAAGAAGAACAAAATAATGTATATATGAAAAATTAGCTAGCAATCGATTTAAGTAAAATATTAATAGTAGGAGTAGTGAATTTGTCTCATAATTTATTTTGTTATAATTTTAAGATATACTCGGTCTTTTAGAAAAATATATTAATGATAAATTTATGAGTTATGCAACTTTAAAATAGTTTTAATTAATTGAAAATATATTTTAATGGTAAATAGAGGTAGCCCGAGCGAAGCCGGGGACCCATACTAGTATAGTAATATATTATGTACCTCCAATAAAAATAAATTGTACCTTTACTGCCATAAATACATTGTACGTACATAATTGTTTTTTGGTAAAATAATATGACCTATAATAAATGTAATTTCGTAATATAACTATGTAAATTATAAGTACAAAAAAATATTGTTCAATTTTTATCAAATACATTTAACTAAATGAGCATTATATTGATTTTATAATGGGTACATTGAATATAAGTTACAAGTACATTTGAAAATTATTATAGATACATATTAATTTAACTCAAGATTTAGCTGTCATACATATACTAAAAGAGATATCAAAATCACAACAAGATATTTGTGTCATAGTGTTATAGCAAGTGCATTTCATTTGATGGAGGGAACACAAAATACGTAAGTAAATTATAAAAATATCCTGGGTGTCGCTCAATTTGAGTAACACCCGGTGTCGCTAATTCATTATTCTTTCATTTTTAAATGAACTATAATAACCCAAATTTAACCCATTATATTATATCTCTAAAAAAACTTGATGCAAACATAAATTGAAGTTCAAGTCTTGAAACCATTTACGCTATCCTTTCTCTATAGAGGAAGAATCGATAGGGAATAAGACATACTCCCTCCATTCATATCCACTTACACATTTGCTTTTTCACGTTTGCCAAAGCACGTTTTACGTGCTAAATATCTTTAGCTACATATTCGTAAAAATTATAAAAGTTAGATATTTTCAACGTACTCGTGAAGACGAATCAAACAAGATCCCGTATGAATATATTTTCTCTTACGTATTCGGAGAAAATTAATACCGAACGTTGATTTGTAAATAGTGTACTCCCTCCATTCTTTTTATATCACCCATTCCCCTTTTGAACACTATTCACAATCGGGTATTCAACGTTAGTTTTCTCTCAATCCGTTCACGGAAATATATTCATGTGAGATCTTTTTTAATTTGTCTTGATAAGAGGATTAAGAATATCAAAATTTTATAATTTTTAGTAGTATGTAGTTAAAGATATAATCGAAACAAAATGAGTATTGACAAACGTGTATAAAGAAATGGGGTGATATAAAAAGAATGGAGGGAGTACAAAATACAAATGTGTAATGTGGATATAAATGGAGGAAGTTGTAGTGTATATTGAAATGATAAGGTTTAGAACCTCTGTGACGGTTGTGGTATAACGATCATACGGAGTAGTGGTTAATCATAGAGTACTCCAACCAAGGGTTGTTTTTTTTGTCTATAATTGACTAAACAGGATAATGTTGATTACTATGAATAGGTATCAATCATGATAAGTTAATTACTATAAATAGCTGGATTAAGAGGAATCCTTATTGGTGGGACCCAAGATGCTAATTTGATCCTAGTTGACATTATTCTAAATTAATTTAGAGTGTATTAGGTGGACATAAATCTAAGTTAGATGGCATATTTGGAAGTATTAGGTGACGTAGGTGTTTAAACGTCACCTCTAAATTGTCATCACCTGCCTTGAGCCTTATTAATTGTTATAAACCGCGTACGCTATGCATTTTTTTAATTCCAATTCCAACACGTTCTAAATTGTAATTAGGGACTTGGTCTCCCTTCATTGCACCAAAGTTCAACGGTTAAGATATTATCGCAAACTAGCACTTCCTTGCGTTTATTTTATGTAAAAAATATTAAGAAAAGGTGAAAGTAAATGGGTTAGGAAGATATTTGACAACCAAAAGACTTTATGGTCCCCAAAGCAACTCAGGTATGTAGGATTTTATAATCCTCATTAGAAAGATTGTTATTTGTTAATAGGTAAAAATAGAAAAGTATGTAATTCAAATGTAAATGTTTACAACAAAACATGTAAAAAATGACAACCAAATGAAGGAAGCCTATTTAGTTTAGTTAAATCGTGAAGTACGGAGTAATGTTTATATAGAAATAATTTCACAAAATCTCTCTCTAATACTCTCTCTAAAAAAACCTAAACCCTAATTCAACATCTTGGGGGTTGCCGTCTACCTTTTTTGGTGGAGGTAAGCCCCAAATTTTCCATTTCGTTTAGTGTTTAATTTTTCTACGCTAATAACTTCTTGTCTCTCCTTTATTGGAGACTTGTTCTCACCTTTGTGAGTTTTGTTCTCACCTCTGTGTGAGTTTTGTTCTCACTTTTGGTGAGTTTTGTCCTCACCTTTTGGTGAATCTGTCCTCATCGTGTGGTGAGTTTTTCCTCTATTTGAGAGGTTCAATAATTAAGTGGAAGATCGGTGTCTTCATTGTTGATACTATGGAGATAAAATTGTTGTCAGATTGCTCGTTACAAACATTTTGGTCAAAAGAACTGGATTCTTATCAATGCTTTAGAAAATTTGAAAACCCTCTTGTGAAAAGACGCAGAAGGCGATATGCGAGAGGATGTGCAGAAGCGTCTCATAAACCTATCAAGTTTAGAAATTTTCTGTTGATCGAAAATGTAGTTTATTTGATTTTAATCGTTTTGTGTCCTTCCATTCTTGACATACGTTGTAACTACCACGAGACTTTTGATTAATGAAACGATTTTTCCCTTAAAATAAAAAAGAAATAATTTCACAAAATTAATTACTACCTGTAAATGATAGTTAGTGTGTTCTTCTAAAAACAACATAAATAGATATTGGTGATCGTGTATACATCAAAAAACTTTCATAATCACTAACTAAATCACTAAATAAATGGTCAACGATACTAGCTTAATTTTTTTCTAAATTAAACATATAAAATTATCTTAACCTTTCTTAACTGAAATGATCTTGACAGCACACATTATAAAATTTAGGACACGGGCAGGGCCGTCCTTGAGAATTTGGAGACCCTGTGCGAAATTTTATGACGAGGCCCTAAGCAAGTATTGTACGTCCTTCAAAAAGTTTGTTCTTATATCTTTATCTTGAACAAAAAAAAAATCTTCATTTAATTTGTTTTTCTTCCGACTTTTTTAATACAAAATATATGTAAAACTTATTTTATTGAAATGAGATAAAAAAAATAAAATGAAGCAAGTATATAGTAACCCTCATGATTACAATTTACAAAGTTATGAAATATTTTGCTATGGGTTAATATTTTCTTCCTAAACTTTCCACTTTATTATAAACAAAATAAATATCTCGTTTTTATAAGTACACATCAAATATAACATACTTTGTACATGTTTTATAGTCAATATACCCTCTCCGTCTCAATTATTTATTTAACTTTGATTAAAATGACATTTATAAAAAATAAGAAAAGGCAAACGAATAAATGAGATGGATAAAATAAATGTTATAATTAAAAATATTATATCATATGCTAATTTAGAAAAAAATCTTTATACTATAAAAGGAATAGATTTTAAAGAATTCTTATTGGTTGTTGAATTTTAAGAAAGAAGTTATTTTTTTTTAATGTAGGCCCTCCATGATCTTTACTTCTTTTCTATTTTCTATATTCTTCCATTAATTCAATAACTTCTTTTTTTAATTTAGTAAACTCAAAAACCATTAAAATTAATTAGTTTTCAAAAATAATAGATTTAATTAACTTTTATTTCAAAGAAACGAACAAATAAATAGCCTAGAGATAATACAATGAGATACTGCTACTATTATTCGTCATATAGAGAGTATTATTCATCGTATAATTTCTTCAAATATTAACTTTTACAAAAATTAGAGAAAAAAAATACTCAATTAGCAAAATACTATGAGATCTGAAAAGTTACCGATTTTTTTAATTACAAATTTAAATCTACAAAAAAGATACACAACAAAAATAAAAATAAAAATTATGAAAAGAGAGTTAAAAAAACTTAGAATTTTTTTTTAAAGGTAGCATATTTTGAACATACATAATTTATATCAAATTTAACAAGAAAAAAAATACATATTCCCTCCAATTTCTTGTGAGGTGAGGCAGAGGTACGGTTTATAAAATGAACATAGAATCCTTCCCTTTGTTTATACTTCTTATTTAGGGATTAATAATTAACCATCGTCAATTGGGCCTACTGCAAACTAATAAGAGACATAAAAATCAATTAGTATACATTGTTAGCATATATTTGAAGTTTTATAGTAAAAAATTTGAATTTATATATAAAACTAAAAAATAATACATAAATATTTAAAAATATAGCCGTACATTTTTTGTACGGGCATAAAACTAGTATACATGTAAGTTTAACTAAAGGGAAAGATGATATCATATGCTAATTTAGAAAAAAATGGAAAATACTCCCTCCATTTTTTTCCATTCAATACATTTGCTTTTTCACGTTTGTCAACGCACGTTTTACGTGCTTAATATCTTTAGATACAGATTTGTTAAAATTATAAAAGTTATATATTTTCATTGTCTCGTAAAAACGAATTAAACAAGACCTCACATAAATATATTTTTTCTTACGTATTGAGAGCAATTTGAAATTGAATGTTTGTTTGTGAATAGTGTAGAAAAAGCAAATGTATTGAATGGAAAAATTGGAGGGAGTATAAGATAGTGGGTGCAATTAATAACTGGGTGGGCCCCACAAGCAAAAAGGAAAAAAAACCTCAATTGGAGTCGAACACGGGTTGACTCAAAAACCTACCAAAGCTTTCACCCCCTGTGCCACTTTATCATAATGGTATTTAATAGTGTCAATTTAGTTATATTACTTAAGGAGTGTAGTAGAATTGGGCACTAGATATTTGGGGGCCCAGTGCGGTCGCACGACTGCACACCCAAAAGGCCGGCCTTGGACACGGGACACGTTATTTAAATTTAATAAAATATAATTCCTCCAGTCAAATCAATAGTGTATTTATGGTTTATGCACAAATTTTAAGAGTTTATCTAATTTATTAAAGCAACAATTACAAAGTTGATGTCTCGCTCTGTGGTTGAAAGTACATTATTTTTTTTATTTTTCTTAGTAAACCCCACAATGTCCCCCACTTACTCTACCATATTTTTTTTGTTTTTATATTGACAATTCGTAATACAACAATCATGTTGAACCTTCCACTAGTACAGAAATGTCATTTGGTAACGGTCAAAAAACACATATGGCAACGGTTCCACGACCGTTGTAAATCGGGCGTTGCCGTGAACAATCACCTACGGCAACGGTTATCAACCGTTGCCAAAAGTAATTTTTGGCAACGGTTGGTGTTAGTAACCGTTGCCAAAAGTAATTTTTAGCAACGATTGCCGTTAGTAACCGTTGCTAAAAGTTGTTTTTGGCAACGGTTATTAACATCAACCGTTGCCTTATGTATATAAAAGACAACGGTTCATGTCTAACAACCGTTGCCGTTGCTCAATTAAATTTTAAAAAAAAATATATTCCAATAATATATTTGTGGGTAATGTAAAATTTTCGATTTAGATAATAATTAATTACAAACCAATATATACAGTTCCGTTCTCAAAACAATGTACATGATTCTACAGAAAACCAATGCCAGAAGCAAAACATCAAATGCTACTGTTACAATATTAGAACTACGACATTCCTTCCCCAACCTCTACACCTTCACATTTCCATCAACCTTGTCAAACTGCAAAACAACAAATAATTTCAGAAGTACACGGTGACATGATCAGCCAAAAAATTCTCTACTCTGGAAACTAGTATAACAGCAAGGGGAAGAAACTACCGCTTACGAAAGGAAACCCAAATGGATGAACTGCGCGAAAACTGTAAGGAACGCTACAAAAGAATGTATAAATTCCGTAGAATTATACTCCGTAGTAAAGTAGATTAACACTTAACAACACATAACAAGAAGACATTAAGAGGTGCAGAAAAAATGCAAGAAGAAAAACCCAGAAGCTAAGATAAGTTAAAGTCATTAAACACTAATGCATGTATCAGTCCATAAATGGGTTTGGTCGGTTAACATAAAAGGGCAAATAAATTCATCATTCAGACCCTCAAATAATGCACCTCCTGAATGCTACTCCATATTTAATTTCATTACATTAAGAAGCACGTACAGTTTAACGAGTCATTATCAATCCCCAAAATCCCAAATGACTTTATCGCCATAAAACCAGAAACTTTTTGACATTCAAATTTTGGATCTGATGTACCTATCACATAGGACATCTATGGGTAAAATTTCATGCCATAATATTAAGAGTAACTATTTTATGAGTACAATTAGTCGATTTTTTGGGGGGGGGGGGGGGGGGGGGGGGGGGGGGGGTAATTTTAGTCGATTTTATAACCTATAAAATCATAAATCATGCATTACGAGATACAAAAGTCTCAAAATTTATATACATTATTTAAATATTTCATGTAACATTGTGTAAACATTTCATTGCCGAATTCCAATTCTAACTATTAAAGTCGAATTTAGTCACTATTAAAGTGATTTTTACTCTAAAATCATTAATCATGCAAAAGTACATATTTAAATCTGTAAATTTAAATAGACACTGTAAATATTGCATGCAACTTCTCATACAATTTTCAAGGTCATATTCCAAATATAACTTTACATACCCATTTTTACTCATATTATGACAATTTAACTCATAAAATTCATAATCCATGCATGATAACTTATTTTGTTATGAAATTTTATATAAAACATATAAAATATACATGTGAGAACATATCCAAAAATCACGGCCAAAAACCAAGTTTTACTATTTTTCCCATAAAATGATGTTTAAAAACGATTTAAACTTCAAAAAATACAAATAAATATAAAAATGAACAATAAATATCCATAAAATTCTTTTTATGACCTAAAACCATTTTAGGATCAAAAACTTTAACATGCAAAAATATTTCGTGATTTATCATAATAAAACACAAATTTTCAAATTAATATGTTAATCATATTAACATTAAAACATGAATCCGATTATGCATGCAACAACTATAATGCTCTGATACCACTTGTTAGATATCGAATTTCAGATTATATATTCATATCTCATATGAATTTAATTGTAAAACACCTCGTCGCAGCGTATAAACATACAAACATGCCAATATTTACGCGGAATTTAAACTTTAACATGCTTGACTAAGTACGAGGTGAATTACCAAAACTAACATGCGGAAGTAAACAAAAATAGATAAGTATATAAGTCTAAGTACAAAACCACAAGTACAAAATCTCAGCCCGGGATAGCATATCTCTACAGGCACCAAAAGTATAACAAAAAGCTAAGGTCCAGCTTACGGTGTTAACGAGCCGAGCCGAGCTCGAGCTGGGCCTTGCTCGGCTTGTGCTCGATTACAAAAACTCGAGCTCGAGCTCGAGCCGATCTTACCCGAGCTTGAAAAAAATGCGCTCGTTACAAAGCTTGCGAGCTTTAACACGAGCTCGAGCCAAACTCGAGCCGAATTGAGCCTATATAAAATTGTATGTTTTTTTTATTTTTTTCTTCCGATATTTTCAATAACAAGGTTCGAAGATCATATGTAAAAATATTTAGCAAATCAATAAGATATTTGATATATATGATACAAAGATAAAATAATGATAAAATATTTCTATAAAATATGATTAATATTTTTATAAAATATGATTAATATTTTATGTAATCTCAAATGTTCGAGCCGCTCGCGAGCTTTTCGAATCGAGCCAGCCTTTACTCGGCTTGACTCGTTAAGCTCTCGAGCCGAGCCCGAGCTCGAGTCGAGCTCACACGAGTCGAGCTTTGACCGAGCTTTGACCGAGCCGATCTCGAGTTGCTCGCGAGCTGTATCGTCTCATTAACAGCCCTAAGTCCAGCAAAACGATAAAATGTAAGTCAAAAATGAATGGATCATCGCTCGCTAGCCTCAGTAGTGTCCCCCTGTACAAGCATCATCACCAACCTACACACATACAACATGTGCGCCACAGTCAGTGCGGAGTGACTAGAGTTCTCCTAACCACCTATTGTCAATAACACATAACACATAAGTATAAACATCCATCATACTCCAACATCACAATATGCTAAATATACGTCATTGATCACATCAACATGCATCACTATGCAAAACCCTTACCAACTTCGGAAACTATTTGAGGCGAGAGCCGGTCTCCCTTCCGGTTGCCCGGCCGGGGGTCTTTCTCCTCAAACCGTTTCCGAACTCAGAATAAGAGTCGTCCAATTCCTTGGACTAACAATAAACTCAAATGATAAACGGTACTCTTTAGATAAACATCCATTCAACAACATCTGACACTGTACCCCAACTCAGGCAAGCAGATGCAAACAGCAGTATCTAGAACTAACCCCGACTCAGAAAAGAACTAAACACAATCAGCAGTGCCCAAGCCACACCCCGACTCAGGTAGACTTGGTACACAAGGTCAGTTAGCATTCATCCGTGAACCCCGATTCAGGCACGAATGGATACCGGTCAACTATTAATGGTCCAGAGGTCCCGACTCAGACATAACCATTACTCTTCGTAGTGAATCAGGATCCCGACTCAGACCTGACTCACCACGATCAAACAAACTCACAGAGGGAAAGAGGTCCCAACTCAGACATCTCCCGCTGCATCATCCATACACGTGACGGTCCAGAGGTCCCGACTCAGACATGTCCGCCACGCCACATACACGCACATATCAAACTAGAGGTCCAGACTCAGACATAGCTTGATACGCAACATACAACAATATATATCGTACTCTAGAGGTCCCGACTCAGATATATTCCGATATGCACTACAACCATATACTATGTCCTAGTCTTACTTACTAGATTATCGACTAGCATGTGAAAGCCTACAAGCATACAAGTCACACGGAAGGAGTATCAAACAAATCGGATGAACCGATCACAAGGTAAACCAATTTTAGTATGAATGGGGCTCCCAGCCGGCCACAGACCGGCTGCCGGTCAGCCGTCTGACAACCCCACCATTACAGCCTTTGAAAACAACAACTTAATGAGGAAAGGGTTCCCAGTCGGTCGACCGGCAGCCGGCCACCCGGCTGGGAGACCTATCTCCCTATTCCTCTTCTTCTTTCTACGTAACAACACAAGGGACCCTCAGCCGGTGGACCGGCGGCCGGCCACCCCGCTGAGCACCCCACTCACCAATATTTTCTTACACACAATAACACCTTAAGAGGGCTCTCCGCTGGTCGACCGGCTGCCGGTCGACGTACCGGCTGGGAGGCCCTGTTCGTGAAAAATACCATTTTCGACATTCTCAATCCTTTACAATACTTCAATAAAACTTCTTATACATGTTTCTAATCAACAATTCAACAGTCCCAGCATGTTTATAACATCAAATAAGCATAAGAAACATCTGAACAACATCCATTTCATGAATTCACAACAAAACCCCAAATTAAACCCATCTTTCATGTATACTCCAAATTCAACCCTCATATCGATTTCACCACAAATTCTTCATAAGAATCAGACTATATATCATACTAAGGATGTTTAACAACATATTTCATGCTTACTTTCACATAAACACAACAAGAACACAAAGTATGCTAATATAACAAAAATAGGCCGAGTATCTCATTATCTTCACCTCATAACTTCTTAAACCAACATGAATCCAACTCCAAGCTACTCCTTTTGTCCAAGTCCGCAACTAGAACACAAACAACCTCATGAGTCTCGAAAAACGTGCAAATACCGACACAACCAGCCTGTAAGACGGAAATGTTTTGGAGAAATTCTTACTTAGAAATATGGAGGGCGAGAAGAGGAATCCGTGGCCGCGAAAATCGTCTCAATCGGATAATTAACGAAGGTTTTATGCGAGTTTTAAGATTTGAATGAAGGAAGTATAAAAATGGTGTTTGTTGTATTTTGAGAAATCTGAAAAATGAAGTGAGGAGAGAGGTGGAGGATGGTGGGGTTAGGGTTTTGTGAGGAAAATGAGGAGAAATGGGTCCGTTAACAAGTTAGGCCAATAAGACATGTTTTTAAGACGATTTGAACTAGAAACACCGACTTAAGGTCACTATAAACTTAAGACGATATAAATATTTCCGGAACATAAAAATAAATTGCTAAGACATAAATTACGTAATTAAATGAAATCGCACTTAAAATTCTTCGAAACATTTCCACATAAATTAAATTACTCATTTAAATGAAATTACGAAATTACGAATTTTAAATTATTTTCGAAGTTGAACTTAAACTCTTTAAACTTCCAAGTCCCGAAATATTGGGATGTTACAATCACCCCATCTTTCAAAAAGTTTTGCCCTCGAAACTTGAAAACGAAAAAAAAATAACAATTCACAAAGACAACGCTATCAACCAAAACGTTTATGGAAATCCCGATATTTTATAATGTAGATTCCTTTCAAGGATTTCAAAAAAAAACAATTTTCAAGGCACAAGTTCTCGTCAAGGGGTGTCGGGGTTCTCGTTATACATCCAAGAATCCGACATTCCAAATCAGAGACAAGTCCAAAGTCAAATCAATTAAAATTCAAAATTAGACCGATCCGGTGTTGATAAGCATAGTACAAGTTATCAGATGTGTCCGATAACAAGCCCTGGTGTCAAATCAACGCTGAAATCAATCCAAATCGTAAAATCTTCAACTTTTATAAAACAGACTTTCCAAAAGCAACTTTTATTTCTAAGTCGTCAAAACAAGTAAAGTTTGCGAGGATAACAAAAGTTTACTATTTGCAGGAGGAAAACAATTAAGAAAGGTTATAGGAAGCATACCTACAATAACATAAATTACACTTAGCATCAAACATCACAAGCTTCACACTTTCATGATTAACTAAACATACACGAAGAGACCAAAGAAGTGAAAAGCGTTTCAAATTCCTTAAAACATTGTTTTTTTTTTTGTTTTTTTTAAGGCAACTTTCGTTTCCAAATTCTGAAAACGAGTAAGATTTCCAAAAATAGCACTTGTTATACTTAACAAAAAGGGGAACCATTCCAAAAATGACCACGGAAAGCACAGAAACAATCATACAAATTACTTTTAACACGAAGATTCGCAAGCTTTTAGCTTCACAACCAACAGAAACATACAAGGAAGGATCAACGGGACAAAAACCACATGGTTAAAGGTCAAGGAAGACGGTAGCTCTGCGAAATACGGAAATACCAACCACTCAATCCACAATCAAAAGATTGCTACCATGATCCCTCATACATCCTTTAGAGAACGATTCAAGTAACTTACAAACTCACAAGGGTTCCGCGATCTCACTTACCATCAACTTATCCACGGAACAAGGTACTCCTCACCATAAAGGGATTCCAGGCTCTCATACACCACACCCTAACTTGAAATTTCTACGAAAATTAGGTCAACCATCTAGGTTGGATCACACTAATACGCATTTACCAATAGTTAGGGGTTTTCACTCAAGGTAGAAGCTTTAAGCACAGATCCTAGACCAAGATTCACGCACTTCCAAAACTCTAAACCAAAATTCCATTACCATAACATCGAATCTCGAAATCAAGGACATGGTATTCTCTACACTGTAACTTTTCCCCATTGAAGGACCATAACAAAATCACCCATAACCTTTAGTTCTAAACCGCTCGATTCCATCAAACTCATTCCACGGGTGCACTTTGGAATCCTAGATTCCTAAATCTTATTACCATAAGGTGGTCCTTCCAAAAACAAGGTCTTATTACAAAAGTAACCACTTTAAATTCCTAGATCTTCAAAACCTCACTATTAAAAGTAAACATCCCAAAAGGAAGTTTTCACAGAAGTACATCCTTCATTCAAACGGTTTCCATAAGACTATCACTACCCTCATAAAAGATACAATTATCATTAACCTCATGGTCGACACTAATCCCAAAGTAGCATTCGTACCTCTAATCTTTTAACATGAAACTCTCAACACTGCACATTATCTAGTATTACTCCAATACCATAAACACGAACTCTCTCAACTAAATTCCGATAACGCAAAACGGGATTCCTCAAGCTAAGGTATGTATCACTACTCCAAGAACAAGCCAATCTCACCACTAATCCAATTGAAAAGGAACAAGGCTCACAGGAGAGGAGATAAGATACGAATTTCAGGAACAAACGCGATACAGATCTCGAGAGAGACACACGGAATACGACTCGAGTAACCAACGAGTTGACAAGGTAAGGAACTTTAGGTTACGGAATCCAATAATAGTGAAGCCAGGAGCAGAAGGAGAATCAAGGAAGAAGAGAGTAGAGAAGCGATATAAAATGAACGATTACGGAAACCTCCCAAGGTTCGAGTCTCTCATTATTCTCATAGGTTTCTCACTCCTTACTTTCCAAATTAAGCGAGTCAATTATCGGTTCTCACGAAACATTTCCTCAAACGGTTTATATAGCATAATTTCTTCAAAATTTAAACATTATCATTATTCCAGTTACCTATTCCCAAAGTTTTAGATGTCACATCTCTGCCATTTCCTCAAATGACAGTTCAATAACACTCTCAGGCTACCAAACTCATATATCATGTCCATTTCACTTACATCACTTTCCATCAGATAAAAACTCTTAAATCATCAAGTCTCCAACTCTCACTTTCCAACGAATTACTATATCCTAATCTCACTAGTGGTACATCCTCAAATTCCCTTAAGTATATCCATAGGTAAACGCTTAGATCCATTGAGTAACTTGAGGTCAACATTTAACCGACTCTACCAAGTTTAAATCATAAATTCCTTCAATACTCAACCATTATTACCAATGACTCTCATCCCTCATACAATAGGTTATTGCTCAAGCAAATCACATCCTCAAGGTCGAGTAACCACTAACTTACCTCACTCATCCGTTCGACCACGTTAGCACCTTATGCGTACCCTTCCATATTCCTCAAGTACTTTGATAGATAAGCTGTAAGATCTATTACGTAACTAAGGTCAAATGCTTAAACAAATTCTTCCAAGTCTAACTTGTAAGCTCTTTCGATAAACAATTACTATTACCAAGGGTTCTTATTTCTCAAAAATGAGGCTTCCTCGATTCAATCACCTTCTCTAAGTCAAGTGATACTAACTCACTTCACTCATCCACTCATCATCATTAGCATCTTAAGCCTATTCTTCAAATTTATCTATGACCTCAAGTATCTCATCCGACTCCTTAAGCGACACTTTTAGATCCACCAATCTTTACAATTTAAGCGTGATTCTCAAGATTAAGTTCCACCGAATACTAAGTATAAAAATCAGCCTCTAAATAAGCACTCTATTACGCACTCTCACTCTTCCAATTGGATAAACAACTAGACACTTGGATCCCAAAACGTGTCTCACGATACCACCAAAGTTCCCCTCAAATAACAACATTTCCCAAAACACAGTTTACTGTTATACTCAAAATCCCTATAAAAGGGAAGATTACCTACAAGACGCCTCAGGGAAGCAAGCAATAAGGATAAGTCGAAAAGATAAGAAGATAGATTTCAGAGTAAGATAGACAAACATTCCAAAAGAAGGGATGTGCATCCGGAGTTGTCAAAGAAGGTGATGCACAAAGAAAGAGGAGTATCTTCAAAGCTCAGAAGCATTCTCCAACTATAGCACAAGTCTTCCATCTTGGGTAGGAGCTCCGGTCTTGATCGCCAAATGGATAAGCTCACGGTTCGCCGATTCAAAGATATAAAAGGGAAATCAATGACAATCAAGAAACACGTTAGAACTTAATAAAAGCAATCATTAAAACAGACTACCATTTGTCCTTAAATCTACCCCATCTCTAATTCATTATTTGATTATTTGGTCAAAATAAGTTTGGGAGTCACATGAGTGCGTCGGAGCGATAACACTCTGATACCAACTGTAAAACCCCTCATCGCAGCGGAAAATATAAACATACAAACATGCCAAAATTTACGCGGAATTTAAACTTTAACATGCTTAACTAAGTACGAGGTGAATTAACAAAACTAACATGCAGAAGTAAACAAAAATAGATAAGTATATAAGCTTTAGTACAAAACCACAAGTACAAAATCTCAGCCCGGGATAGCATATCCCTACAGGCACCAAAAGTATAACAAAAAGGCTAAGGTCCAACTAAACGATAAAATGTAAGTCATCGATGAATGGATCATCGCTCGCTAGCCTCAGTAGTGTCCCCCTGTACAACCATCATCACCAACCTACACACATACAACATGTGTGCCAGAGTCAGTACGGAGTGACTAGAGTTCTCCTAGCCCCCTATTGTCAATAACACATAACACATAAGTATAAGCATCCATCATACTCCAACATCACAATATGCGAAGTATACGTCATTGATCACATCAACATGCATCACTATGCAAAACCCTTACCAACTTCGGAAACTATTTGAGGCGAGAGCCGGTCTCCCTTCCGGTTGCCCGGCTGGGGGGTCTTTCTCCTCAAACCATATCCGAACTCAGAATAAGAGCCGTCCAATTCCTTGGACATAACAATAAACTCAATTGATAAACGGTACTCTTTAGATAAACATCCATTCAACAACATCTGACACTGTACCCCAACTCAGGCAAGCATATGCAAACAATAGTATCTAGAACTAACCTCGACTCAGAAAAGAACTAAACACAATCAGCAGTGCCCAAGCCACACCCCGACTCAGGTAGATTGGTACACAAGGTCAGCTAGCATTCATCCGTGAACCCCGACTCAGGCACGAATGGATACCGGTCAGCTAGTAATGGTCCAGAGGTCCCGACTCAGACATAACCATTACTCTTCGTAGTGAATCAGGATCCCGACTCAGACCTGACTCACCACGGTCAAACAAACTCACAATGGGAAAGAGGTCCCGACTCAGACATCTCCCGCTGCATCATCCATACACGTGACGATCCAGAGGTCCCGACTCAGACATGTCCGCCACGCCACATACACGCACATATCAAACTAGAGGTCCCGACTCAGACATAGCTTGATACGCAACATACAACAGTACATATCGTACTCTAGAGGTCCCGACTCAGACATATTCCGATAAGCATTACAACCATATACTATGTCCTAGTCTTACTTACTAGATTATCGACTAGCATGTGAAAGCCTACAAGCATACAAGTCACACGGAAAGAGTATCAAACAAATCGGATGAACCGATCACAAGGTAAACTAATTTTAGTATGAATAGGGCTCCCAGCCGGCCACAGACCGGCTGCCGGTCAGCCGTCTGACAACCCCACCATTACAGCCTTTGAAAACAACAACTTAATGAGGAAAGGGTTCCCAGCCGGTCGACCGGCAGCCGGCCACCCGGCTGGGAGACCCATCTCCCTATTCCTCTTCTTCTTTCTACGTAACAACACAAGGGACCCTCAGCCGGTGGACCGGCGGCCGGCCACCCCGCTGAGCATCCCACTCACCAATATTTTCTCACACGCAATAACACCTTAAGAGGGCTCTCCGCCGGTCGACCGGCTGCCGGTCGACCTACCTGCTGGGAGGCCCTGTTCGTGAAAAATACCATTTTAGACATTCTCAATCCTTTACAATACTTCAATAAAACTTCCTATACATGTTTCTAATCAACAATTCAACAGTCCCAGCATGTTTATAACATCAAATAAGCATAAGAAACATATGAAAAACATCCATTTCATGAATTCACAACAAAACCCCAAATTAAACACATCTTTCATGTATACTCCAAATTCAACCCTCATATCGATTTCACCACAAATTCTTCATAAGAATCAGACTATATATCATACTAAGGATGTTTAACAACATATTTCATGCTTACTTTCACATAAACACAACAAGAACACAAAGTATGCTAATATAACAAAAATAAGCCGAGCATCTCATTATCGTCACCTCAAAACTTCTTAAACCAACATGAATCCGACTCCAAGCTACTCCTTTTGTCCAAGTCCGCAACTAGAACACAAACAACCTCTTGAGTATCAAAAAACGTGCAAATACCGACACAAGAAGCCTTTAAGACGGAAATGTTTTGGATAAATTCTTAACTAGAAAGATGGAGGACGAGAAGAGGAATCTGTGGCCGCGAAAATCGTTTCAATCGGATAAGTAACGAAGGTTTTATGCGAGTTTTAAGATTTGAAGGAAGGAAGTATGAAAATGGTGTTTGTTGTATTTAGAGAAATCTAAAAAATGAAGTGAGGAGAGAGGTGGAGGATTGTGGGGTTAGGGTTTTGTGAGGAAAATGAGGAGAAATGAGTCCGTTAACAAGTTAGGTCAATAAGACATGTTTTTAAGACGATTTGAACTAGGAACACTGACTTAAGGTCACTATAAACTTAAGACGATATAAATATTTCCGGAATATAAAATTAAATTGCTAAGACATAAATTACGTAATTAAATGAAATCGCACTTAAAATTCTTCGAAACATTTCCACATAAATTAAATTACTTATTTAAATGAAATTACGAATTTACGAATTTTAAATTATTTTCGAAGTTGAACTTCAACTCTTTAACTTCCAAGTCCCGAAATATTGGGATGTTACAATCACCCCACCTTTCAAAAAAATTCGTCCTTGAAACTTGAAAACGAAAAAAAAATAACAATTCACAAAGACAACGCTGTCAACCAAAACGTTTATGGAAATCCCGGTATTTTATAATGTAGATTCCTTTCAAGGATTTCAAAAAAAAAACAATTTCCAAGGCACAAGTTCTCGTCAAGGGGTGTCGGGGTTCTCGTTGTACATCCAAGAATCCGACATTCCAAACACTACAAAAAAAGCGCGATATACTGACGTAATTTTTCTTCCGTCAGTTTTTTCCAGATGACTGACGGATTCCTGACGGAATACTGACGGAATAAATTCCTGACGGAAATTTCGTCACAAGCCGTTAGATAAATCTGGCGCGTTGACCAAAGTCAATGGCGGTAAAAATTACTGACGGAAAATCGGGCAGAATTCGTCAGATTATATTGGCGCGTTGACCAAGTCAATGGCGGTAAAGGTATCTGACGGAAATTCCGTCAGATATTTAGTTTAGTGACAGAAATTCCGTCAGAAGTATATTTTAGTGACGGAAATTCCGTCAGAAGTATGTGACGGAAAATCCGTCAGATATATATGTTAGTGACGGAAAATCCGTCAGAATTAAGCGACGGCAAATCCGCCAGATTTTTATTTTAGTGACGGAATTTCCGTCAAGATATTTTTACACTGTTTAATTTATTGGACATATCGAAAATATTTATTTTTCCGTTTAAAATTTAGGTTCCTTTGATATAAACACCCTTAACCAAAAAAAATGAAAGAGCAAAATTGTGGTGGAAGCAAACAAATAAACAATAATGATTAGAAACAAACAATAATTATTACAAACAAACAAATTAACTATCAAATGATAGAGTGGTAAAAAATTAACATTAACTCAAATTGTAGATACTTCTTTGTCTCAACCTTTTGTTTATCTTTGATTTAAACACCCTATATATATAATGAACAAAAAAACAAATAAATTGTACAAAGCTATTAAGTTTATGAAGAAAAAATAAGCAAACAAACAATAACTACTATTTACGAGTATCATTTCTCTAATGTTAGAATTTGTAAGCATGTAGTAATTAGGAGGGTGCTATTTTGTGAAGATTAAAGAAGAATACATTGAGATATGAAAAGGACGACATTTATAATAATAATTAATTCTCCTCATTATATGCTATGAGATTTGGTTTTAAATTTAAATGAGAATATGGTTAAAAGGAGAAGGTTTATGGAAAATATTACGTAATTGCTACACTATTCATGTATGGGGGTAGGGCTTTAATTTGTAATCTCTCCGTCTCATTCAATAGTTTACATTTACTTTATTAGGATTTTGTACGTGGACAAGGGACCAGGTGTTGGGTCTATGCATTTAATTTACGGAATTACTTTTTTACATACGAATTTTACTCTTTCACATACATTTTTTCAGTAGTTCTTCTCTCTTCGTTTTTAGAGAGAAGTTTTCCTCTCTTTTCTGAGAGCTCTTTCTTTTTCAAATTTCTGCACTTTTTTAAGTTCTTTTGTCCTAACATATACTTTCTTTATTCTCTCTGCATGGCAACTATTGGTTCATCTCTCTCTTAACTCTTCTTCTTCCTTCTGAGAAAATCTTTTGGTTATATTTTCGTTCTGCTTTCTCAATCATTGCTACCTTTTTCTTCCTGTTGGGTGAAAGACTGGTTACGGCGGCTCGTCGGTTGGAATCCCCGGAGTGTCAGAGCTCTTTTGGATTTTTCTGACATTCCTTTTATATTTTGCACGGCTCAAGGTTTGGGAGCCAATAAATTCTCTGCAACGCGTGATGATTGGCTTTCCTGCATTTATTGAGGAAGTTATCTGAGTTAAGTCCTCTTTTCGTTTCCCTATTTAAGGCACCATGGGGAAGGCAATTAAAAACAACTCTTCTCACTTCCTAAATCTCCTTCGTGTTTCCTCATCCAAGTCAAATATATATTCCACTTTAACTTCTGATTCTGTGTGGGCCTCCCCTGAGTTTTCTTATTCATCAGTTACTAAAAACGAGTCTTACTTTGCAAACATGGTGTATCCAAGTGTGGGCACTGGGGGTGGTCAAGCTGCTAATGGGAATGATCGTGATGGGACTTCGGAAGTGAGGGGATCTCCTCAAACTCCTTCCTTTAACCCCCATGATCCTCTCCATGCCAATATGTGGAGATACCCGAGGTCTGGAGGGGTGGTAAATGTCGACTCTGAAGAACTTGGCAAATCACGGGAGTTCTGGAGTCAGTGTGTTTTAGGGTACCTGGTGGACTATAGGGACTTTGATGCTGTGAAGGTGAATGAGATAATCCGCACGAAGTGGACTACTAGAGGAAGTATTGTCTGCTTCAGAATGGGAGACCTCTATGGCTTCCACTGTACTAATATTCATGATAGGGAAGGGCTTTTGGTTGCTACATGCACGGCCATGGATGAAGCCATTATGGTGTTTGGGAGATGGTTTCCTGATGCCATTCCTAAGACAATTTGGTTTCCAAGAGCTAGGATGTGGGTTCAAGTTTGTGGTTTGCCCTTTGAGTATATCAATACTCATGTGGCGGGAGTCGCTGCTAAGCTACTCAGTGATGAATTCCGTGTGGAGCCATTTCACATGATCCCTAGCAATGTTTATCTCAGAGTTCAGGTAAGTCTAAATCTCAATCAGCCTTTGATGCCAGGCTTTTTCTTAGCCATGGAGCAAGGTTTTCTGTTGTGGGTTCAATTCAAGTATGAGAATGTTTTTATGTATTGTGTGAAATGCGGAAAATTAGGGCATAATAGAGCTCAGTGTCGTGAGAGCTTGATGGCTATTGTTTCCAGTATTAATAATATGTGGGATAGGTCCATTGAGAAAGGATTTGCTGTGTTTCATGCACATAGCACCCACACCATGTTTAATTTGGACCTTCGAGCAACCCCTTCTACCACTAGCCATGTTTTTTCCAGATTAAGTCTGGGAAATTTGAGGACCAGGAGAGGAGGGGAAAGTAGTGGTGAAGGGGATGAAAGGTATGTAGATTTTGGAATAGGATTGACTCCAGGGGATAGGGTGACACCTGGGATGAGGTTCACTGTCACGGAGCAACCTTTTGCTGGGACTGTTATTTACCAGAAAGGAAGCCACATGCAACCAAGCAAGAACTATGGGGCTGGAGAAGGACCCAGTAACTGGATGGGGAAAGTTTTACATGGAGGGGGCTCAGGGGGTAGTAAGGAGGCAGGGACTGAACAGGATAAATTTGAGAAGGTGTTTGATGCAGGGGCTGGGGCTGGGGAGACTATGGATAGGAAGGAATCCAGGAAAGGAAAAAGAATGTCAAGGGGGTGGCTGGTGGAGGAGGATGAGCCTATGGAGGATTGCTTTTACAGTGCGGATGATGAAATAGAGCCTGTTGAGCTGAACAATGGGGATGAGATAGCTAATATACATCTGCAAAGTTCTGGGGGGGGGGGGGGTTCTGCCTGGATTCACATGGTTTTAGAGATCAAGTGCCTCAGGTCACAGTGAGGATTGACTATGAAGAGAGACTGCAGGATAATATCATGCGCAGAACTGAGAGCCATATGGACTGGGCAAGGGTGGATGATGATGTGTTGGGCTTTAATCAAACTTTCAAGCCTCCCCCTTTGATTGATATGCCCACCACTTATCATGATAGGGTGGGATCTGTGGATAGTGAGAATGGAGAGGATAGGGACATTGGGAGGGGAGCTGAGAAGAGGAAGGATGGGAGGCCAGAAAGGCAGGGTGAACTTGGGACTAATGGGGTGATTCTGGTATCTTCTACTTTATCTTCGTCTACTGCTGAGGATTCTTCTGAAGAATCCATCCCAATGCAACGCTGGTTGGACATTTTGGCTGGGGAAGTTTCTGTAAATTCCCTGGACCCCAGATTCAAGAATGCTATTGATTTAGTTAGCAGTGGAAGCAGTGAGGTAAATGGCATGCTTCCTCTTACTTTGGGAACTTCCAAAGGTGTACCAGAAACAAATGAAGCTCTGCCTGTGAGGAGGAAGTTGTTGCTGGAGTATGAAGGGGCTGGTGGGATTTGTAGAGAACATGAGAAAAGAAGTACAAAAGTGGGGCTGAACAGAGAAGCAAAGGAAGGCTTAGGTGAGTCCAGAAGGAAAGGCATTTAGAAAATGCCTGAGTATGAAGAGGAAAAGGAGGGAGATGGCTCTGCACTGGAGTATAGCAGCAATAACAAGTACAAAAAGAAGAAGGTTACAACACAGGAAAGTACAAAAGCTTTTCTATTTACACAGTCTATGTCCAGACCATCAATCCATGCTGGAATTGACCTAAATGGGTATTCAGAGGGCCGGATGGGGCTGGAGTTAAGCAAAGGAACTGCCGGAGGAATAGATCTCCTTGAGGAGGCTACCAAGGAGGCAAGAAAGAGGAAATGTGCTACACAAGAGGAGCTGGCTGTAGTCCCTGATGTAGCCTTGACTTCAAGTGATAAGGCGAAGGAGTTCCTAATTTCTTTGGCCAAGAGACAGCGTAAAGCTTCTGGTGAACAAGGCAGTGAGCTGAAGAAAGTGGGCTTTAGAATGGCAGTGGAGGATATGGACCTGGATACGAACAATCAGTCTTGGTCTTCTTCCTCATCAATCAATGACCGGAATGTGGTGAAATTGGAACCTGAAGAGCTGAAAGGTTTTACGGGGGTTGGACCATCACAACCCCCGAGGGGGCCATGATAGGCCTAGCTTGGAATTGTAGGGGGCTTAACAATTCGCTCTCCCCTACAATTCAAAAACTTCGAGCGATTTTAAGTAGTAAGCATTATGATTTCCTTTTTCTTAGTGAGACCAAATGTAATAGCCATAATGGCCTTTCTCTTTTTCATGTTTTTAGATCGTTTGGTTTTAGTAATTTCCACAGTGTTGATGCACTTGGAAAGTCGGGGGGGGGGGGGGCTGTGGGTAGGATGGAAAAAAGAAGCTCGTATGCGAGTTGTTTTAGATTGTAAGCATTTTGTTGTTTTACTCGTTGAATCTAGTGAAGCGGTTTCGTGGTACCTTGTGTTGTTCTATGGAGCCCCTAAGGTGGAACATCGATTGGATGTGCTCGAGTCCCTTGGAGAGTGGATGGAGTTCTGGAATCATCCTTTCATCATTCTGGGGGACTTTAATCAAGTGGAATCTAGAAGAGATAAGCAAAGTAGCAATTTGGGACAAATTGAAGGTGCAAATCAGTTCTCCAAATGGAAGATCAAACATGAATTGCTCGACATTCCTTTCAAAGGTCCGAGATTCACTTGGTGTAATAACCGAAGTGGGAGTAAAAGGGTCTATGAGAGACTTGACAAGGCCCTGGGATCTAAGGATTGGTTTCTCCACTTCCCAAATTCTGGAGTACATCACTTCCCGATTCAACTGTCGGATCATGCGCCGATCGAATTCAACCTGAATCTTACCAAAATAAATGGAGGAGGTAGGCCATACAAGATTGAAGCATGGGCTTTGGACCATGAATATTGCTTGAAGAACATCAAGAAGGCTTGGGGAACAACCTTCGTTGGCTCCCCAAGTTTCTGCCTTACCCGGAAGCTGTCAGCCACTAGGAATAACATCAAGACCTGGACGCTTACTAAATCCAAGGACTGGAAGCGTAAGTGGGAAGACTTTGACGATCGTCTCCGAGCTGGGCTGGAGGATGACTTTGCTGGCAAGGGGGAGGGTAACTACTTAGCCGCTCATAAGGATTTGAAGGCTTTTGTGGATGCGGCCACTTCTTATTGGAAGCAACGAGCAAAAGTTAAGTGGGCAAAGGAGGGTGATGCATGCACTAAGTTCTTCTTCAATTGGGTAAAAGGAAGAGCCGGGAGAAATTTTATCCATAGCATTAGAAAGGATGATGGTACCTGGATTAGGGGCGAGAAGGATGTAGGACAGGAATTTCAAGTTTACTTCAAAGCTATTTTTCGGGCTGATTCTGATCCGGATGAAGTGAGGGATGATACGATTTTTGACGAAGGTATTGGAGCGATTCAGTCTCGAGTCTCTGAGGATGAAGCTGATTCCTTGGGGAGACCTTTCACCTGTAAGGAGGTTAGGAAAGCTGTCTTCCAGATGGGCGCACTAAAGTCTCCTGGACCTGATGGGATTCCAGGCGTGTTCTTCCAAAAATATTGGGGTTTGATTAAGGAAGATGTGTGCAAAGGCATTCTTTCCTCTCTTAACTCTGGAAGAATTCTACGGGAAATGAATAGAACTTTCATCGCCTTGATCCCGAAGGTTGACCACCCGGAGAAGGTTTCTGAGTTTCGACCTATTAGTCTGTGCAATGTGACGATGAGAATCATTTCAAAATGCATTGCGAATAGGATGGCAAAGTTTATGGGACATCTGGTTGGGGAGTCCCAGGGGGCTTTTGTTGCGGGGCGACATATTAGTGATAATATCCTTCTTGCCCATGAACTAATCTACAATGTTAATTGCACCCGGACAGGAAAGGTGGGCAAATGTATTTTTAAGGCAGATATGAGCAAAGCCTATGACAGGATCCGTTGGGACTTCTTACATGCTGTTCTAAAGAGGTATGGATTCCCTTCGAATATCATTGCTCTGGTTATGAACTGTGTCTCAACGGTTAGTTATGAGATTCTCTTGAATGGGAAGCCTCTGAGCAACTTCAAACCTTGTTGTGGGCTCCGGCAGGGTGATCCGTTATCCCCTTTCCTCTTTATTCTATGTATGGAGGTCCTTGCCTCTCAGATCAAGTGGGCGCAAGAATGTAATAGTCTTAGAGGTATCCGAGTGGGGCGTGGGGCGCAAAGAATCTCCAATCTATTTTTTGCTGATGACTCGGTTTTCTTTTTTGAGAATCGTGAAGGGGCGGCTAAGAAGCTTATGAAAACTCTTGACTTGTTCTGTGCTTTATCTGGTCAGCAGCTGAACCACTCGAATTCTGGAGTGTTGTTCAGCCCAAATTCTACTCTTCGCTGTATTCAAGACACTCTCAAAACTTTTCAGATCAAGCACAATGTTGGGTTGGGTAAGTATCTTGGTAGCCCTACGGAGTTTCACCATTCAAAGAAGGATATCTTCTGGGGGCTTGTGGAATACGTTACCAAGAGAATTTCATCCTGGAATGCTCTTTTCTTGTCTGCGGCAGGCCTTTTGACCCTGATCTCTTCTGTACTTTCAAATCTCTCCATTTATTTTCTATCGGTTTTTAAGATGCCGGTAAGTGTGACACGGAAGATCAACTCTCTGCTGTCACATTTTTGGTGGTCGGGTAGTAGATCAGGGAAAAACATTGCATGGTGTAGCACTAGGTTCTTGGGCCTACCCAAAAAGAAGGGTGGGCTTGGGATTAGGGATATTGGATGTATGAACAAAGCTCTACTGGCAAAGCATGGGTGGAGGATCCTGTCTGGGGAGAACTCTCTTTTCTGTAATATCTTTAGGAGTCTGGTCTCAGGCTCTCAAGAGAGGACGGATGGCACAAAACGTAAACTAAATAGCAACTCATCCTGGGGCCTTTAGAGCGTTTTCTTTGGACTTCGGTGGATAAGATCGAGGCTGGGATGGAAGCCGGGTAGGAAATCCAGTTTAAATATATGGACTAACAAGTGGGTCAATGGGGAGGTCCCTAACCCAAAAGATTGCTTGCTGGATCTGAACTGGGCCCACCTATACAAACTTGAAATCCGCGACCTATTTGATTACTGTGGTCAGTGGAATGCTGAGTTGGTAAATCACCTCTTCGAGGATGGTTGGGTTGCCAAAATTCTGGCAATGCCTATCCCTTCCTCCCGGTTATCTGATGTTGTTTTTTGGCCTTACACTAGAGATGGGAAGTACTCGGTTAAGAGTGGTTATGGGATTCTTTCGAAGGAACTCTTTGATCAAAAGAGTAGTCACAAGGATAGGTCAAGAATGAGCAAGGCTACTGAGGAGTTTTGCGGCCGGAGGTTGTGGCACCTTCATATTCCTGCAAAATGGAAGGTCTTTCTTTGGAGATTATGTGCCGAAATTTTACCATGTGGGGCAGAATTAAGTAAGAGGAAGCTGCAGGGACCTACCCGCTGTATCTCATGTAAGAGGGTTGAGGGTGAATTGGAGACTTTGAATCACATGTTTAGGGACTGTGAGTTTGCCTCGCGTTTTTGGCAGGGATCTTTACTGGGGATTAGAACGGAACATGCCCATCACCTAAGTATCCACCAATGGTGTATCGAATGGATTGACTATCTTGGGAAGTTGGTTGATGGGAAGTGGCGGGTTTGCTATTTTATCGCCATCCTGTGGTACATCTGGAGACACAGGAATAATATTATCTTTCGTGGAAACAACCTGCCTGTTCCGGTTCTTTACAACCTTGCTGCTAGTGACGTCGAAACGTTCCACGCGGCGACGGGAACTTCCACGGATTCGAAGTTAGTTAAAAAGAAGACTAGGGAGACCGTTTAGTCGGATTCTAGTGATTTGGCGGCAGGTAAGCTTTTTCACCTTGTTGGACAGCAGGGATCCTGTGAGAAAGTAAGAGTTATGGTTGACGCTGGATGGAATTCGACCCTAAATGCGTCTATTGGTTTTGTGATCTATGATCATGATGGACTGGAACTGGGGCGGTTCCAGAAAGTTTGTATGGCGGAGTCTGCCCTCCAAGCGGAGACCCTTGGTTTGCTTATGGTAGTACAGTGGGCAAGGGAAAGACATGTGAGGCATCTACATGTTTTTTCGGATTGTCTTTGTGCCCTTCGTCAGATTTCTGGACTGGAGAGCCCAAGTCACATGGTTAGAGACATTATAGTTGACTGCCTGAGCTTGTCAACCTGGTTTCATTGTCTTAGTTTTTCTTTTATTCCTCGTAGATTTAATAGAACTGCGCATGACATCGCGTCAGGTGCAATTAATGTGTAATCTCTTTTTACCTCTGGCGCAAAAAAAAAAAAAAAAAAAAAAAAAAAAAAAAAAAAAAAAAAACCACACACTTTTTCATTATTTGTCCATATCATAGCCTTGTGGCCTTATATGCACCTTTTCCTCTCTAATCGAATCTAATGGTTTCTCCGTAATCGAATCTAATGGCTTAACAGTTTGAATAATAGATTATACCTCTCCAACTAGTGATATGATTGCATGAATGCCAAAGTTCCAATGGCGTGGGGAGTTGATTGCAATGGGGCTTAAATGATGGGATATGATTCATATGAATGACGATGAACATACCCCAAATCAAAAAACCCTAATTTAATATCTCTAATAGGGGAGTTAGAAAATTTGTATACAAATCTTCTACATACGCTACTTTCTGTGATGAAGAAAACTTGTATGCACACCAAATATTTCATCAATAAAAAACCATTCTAAATAATTTTCACTGGACATAATTTCCATAAGATAGTTGATTGCTTAGTATCATTGTATGTGCGTATTTGCTTCGAATGAGTCGACCGGAGTGAGGTTGGCCGGCGACTTGACTGATCGGAGGGTTGAACGGAGGTGGTGTTGGATAAAGAGAAGGGAGGAAAAAAAAACTAATTGGGGGAGGGATTGAAAAAAATGACAAGGGTAATATTGTAAAAGACGTATGTGAAAAAGTAAAATCCGTATGTGAAAGAGCACGTCCCTTAATTTAAATTTACCTAAAATGTTGACGACAGTTAAGTTGGAAACTTATAATTTGATTATAAAATAGGTAACATAATAAATAAAAATGCACTGGAAAATTAGAAAAGTAAGAAATAAACTCACTGTAAATTGACTCTTTGACGGAAAATCCGTCAGTGAAATATAGTAATGACGGAAATTCCGTCAGATATCTATGTATTAAGTTTTTGAACATTTAAATTTTGAACATTTAAAAAAACATATAACTATGTATCTGACGGAATATCCGTCAGTGAATTAAAATACTGACGGATATTCCGTCAGTAAGCCGTCAGATATGTTTTTTACCCCCAATTCTGTCGGGTTCTTTTCCCCCAACTCATAAAATCCCCAATTATTTCCCTAACCCTAAATCGCACCCGACACCGCACCCTTCACCACACCCTTCACCACACCTGACACCACCACTCTTGCCAACCTATTTCACTTCCGCCACCGTCACCGTCATCTTAAAGTAAACATTCATCATTCTCTTTCTTTAATTTATGATTTTATGCTCTTTTCTTAATTTTTGACTCAATTTGTTAGTTTTCTAGTGTTATTATATATGTTAATTGACTTAGGATAGAAGCCTTGCTTGATTTAGGATAGATGCATAATGTTTGATGAGTTATGTGAATATTTGATTAATTATTTTAAGTTTTGATTAATTATGCTAATTTTGGTTTAATTATACTAATTTTTGATTAAAATTGAAAGTGCTTTCTGATAATCACTAAGAGATGTTTCAATATCCTCTGCACAAGTTACCAAAATGTAAAACCAGATTACTAAGTAGAAGGATAACCACAAAAACTAGAAGCTAATAAGAAGGATCCCCATGATTATTAGACCTGCACCAATACATCAGTACCTCTGATTTGGTGCAAACTCAAAACAAAAATATTACATTAATTTGTCTCTACGCCAAAACTATAGCCAGGATAAAAATAATAAATTTCCAACATCAAGCAGACATGTCCAACTCAAAACAAAAATATTCAATCCTTCTTGCTATCGTAAAAGCAAAAAAGAAGTGAGGATGAGAAATAATCACATTAATTTGTCTCTACGCCTTTAAGCATTAGTGATTCAATGATAGTAAAGTTTATGTAAATCTGATGTCAAGCACAAATTTCATATACTAATCAAAGTTAAAAATATAAAAAGGTAATAGTATAACTAATTTCATATGCATATTAAATATAAAAGATTGAATGATATAAATAACCAATTACAAACACTGGAATTTCATTTTGATTTGTTTTACTTATGCTAAAAGTGCCTTTAATTATGATGACTTTATTATTTATATTGACTTAGTACCCGTTCAAAAATAGTAATTTTTGAATAGTCCCCATTTTGGGACTGTCTTTGTACGTTTCAAGTCACTTAGGTAGTAAACATGTTATTGTGATTTATTAATGAGAAAAGAATTCGGTTACAATTCCTTTAATGTTCTTTGAGTATATATGTGGAAAAATTATTTTTTCTACATTGTGTATTTGAAGAACGGATGGGAATTGCTGTCGAATTTTTTTGTCATTAATAAAATCACAAGTGCGTGTTTGCTAGTGATTTGAAACGTACATTGATGGGTTTAGGTTGGAGTGATAAGGACCCGTGAAAATCAAATAAAGAAATATTATTATTTGTTAACTGAATTGCTATGCTAATGTTTAATTAATATGTATTTATTTTGCTTATAACTTAATTTTTTAATCTTTTAACATATATATAAATTTGGCTAATATATATGTAGATTCATAATAACATGAAAAGAATAGAGCGACATTGGATGTATGAAAGATTAGACGATAAAACGAAACCTAAGCTTGAATTTGCAAATGGAGTGAAGGAGTTTCTTAAATTTGTGGAACAAAGTAGTGTGTACAAGGATTTAGGTGAAACGAGGTGTCCGTGTAAAAAATGCAATAACGGCGCTTTTAAAAAGATAAGGGATGTTCAAAATCATTTGTGGTCAAACGGTTTTACCGAGAATTATTATGTATGGAGATATCACGGTGAAAAACGTTCTACGAAAGGAAGTACAAGCAGTACAGTAGTTAATGAAAATCCGTACCGTGAGTTTGTGGAAAATGCATTACGTGATACTGTTGATCAAATAATGGAGGATCAACTCAATCCCGATGGCGTTAGTGATGAAGAAGTGCCTCATGAAACCCCAAACCCTCAAGTTTCTTCCTTTTCTAAAATGTTAGAAAAAGCAGAACAACCAGTGTACGAGGGAAGTAGTATGATTTTGTTGGAAGCGGCTGCTAGGTTGGTAACACTCAAATGTGAGAACAGTATATCTCTTAGATGCGCTAATGGTTTTGTGTCCTTCGTTAGTGACATTATTCCAAAGGACAATCAAATGGCGCGTAATTTTAAAGAGGTAAAAAATCTTTTAAAGGGACTACAATTTCCCCATCAGAAGATTGATGCTTGTCCTACTGGATGCATGCTTTTTTGGGAGGAAGATGCTAATCTTGAACAATGTATAAAGTGTCATGCATCTCGGAATAAAAGTGATAAGAATTCAAGGCGTAGACGAATTCCATGTAAACCATTAATTTATTTTCCGCTTGCGCCAAGGTTGTGGAGGCTATAAAAGTGTCATGCATTTCGGTATAAAAGTGATAACAATTTTTTTAATATCCTAATTTTTTTGAAACAGAATCATGTCAAAGTTGTGGAGGCTGGCTATGATCCCAAGAACGAGTGGAAAACTCATGTATCGAGGAGGATTACAAGTCTCGTCAATAGCACCAATTATAACCGTAAAAGGCCAAATTGGTGCCCCGAAAGGTGGTGGGTGAAGCTTCAAAAGAGGGCCGAAGAAGATCCTGACTATGCCAAAAAATCTGCAATTAATAAGGCAAATAGGAGATCGGGTGGCGTAGACGGAAAAGCGTTGGGCACCCATACTCTTGGTCGGAAGAGTTGCTCGGATGCTTTCAAAAAATTGGTAAGTAATATTTATATTTATATATATTTTTCACAAATTGGTTAACCAATCTGATTATATTTTGATTAACTTTTGTTTTCATACTTATTTCAGGGTGACGAGGCAACGCCGTATAAGCTGCTTGAGTATACGAAGAAGAAAGTGGGTCAACCCTCGAGCTGCGAAGATTGATGTAAGTCAATCGATCTACTAATTAATTTACAAATCAGTTAATTTTTTCGTTTGAATTTTGATGATAACTTTAACATTTCTTTATTATTTTTTTATTTTTCAGGCTGCTTATCAAGAAATAATTTCTCAACCCACTCCAAATGGAGAGCCTCGAGACGTGTATGAGGACTTTTACGAGGCTGTTGACGGTTACGACGAGAAGTCCAGAATGTTCGGCACCGGTTCGATAGAGCCAACAGTTTGGTACGAGCCTCTAGACAACAAAGGTCGTCGATCCTGCTCCTACACACCTACTGAGTTCACTCAAGTTGCATCTCAGAACAATTGCCTCAACATGAGCTGGTTAAGGAGCGCACCGCAAGAGAGGCTCTTGAGCAACAAGTCCACAACAACAAAAAGGATATGAAAGAGCGCATGGCTGAGATGTGGGCACAGATGCAAGCACGTTTGCCCCCGCCCAACTGTCCTGGTTTTCCCCCTCCTCACAGCAAAGACAACCCTCCAGACGATGGATTTGGTTTTGGAGGTGACGGTGGTATAGCGCTCATAGGTTAGTTTATGTTAGGCTTCATGCTAGTTAGCTAGTTAGCTAGTTGGTGTTAGTTTATGACTTATGTTAGTATGTAGCTAAAGATTTTATCATGCTAAGCTAGTGTGTGGTACCTTAAACAAATTATGGAGACTTGTATGTTATTTGACTTTATTTCTTAAGTACCTTTGGATCCTGATACGCGGCTGATGTGGAAAATGGATTCCCGTTTTGCGGTCGACGATTGTGTTTGTTTGTTGCAGGTTATGATAATGAACTCAAAAATATATAAAACAATGTTTCAATAACATTGTGGCCGGACAACAGGCTGCTATTTCCAGCCACACTGGCATAACTTACTGACGGAAATTCCGTCACTAAAGTCAAACTGCTAATTGACTTTAGTGACGGATTTTCCGTCGGTAAAATAAATTACTGACGGAAATTCCGTCACTAAAGTCAATCTGCTAATTGACTTTAGTGACGGAATTTCCGTCAGTAATTTATTTTACCGACGGAAAATCCGTCACTAAAGTCAATTAGCAGTTTGACTTTAGTGACGGAATTTCCGTCAGTAATTTATTTTACCGACGGAAAATCCGTCACTAAAGTCAACCTGCTAATTGACTTTAGTGACGGATTTTCCGTCGGTAAAATAAATTACTGACGGAAATTCCGTCACTAAAGTCAAAAAGTGGTTTGACCTCTGGTGACGACTTATCCGTCACTGTCCGTCGGTAGTTTGAATTACTGACGGAAAATCCGTCAGTACTTGTATTTTAGTGACGAATTTTAGCTGTTTGTGACGGATTATTTCCGTCAGTAAACGGCGTGAATTTTGTAGTGAAATCAGAGACAAGTCCAAAGTCAAATCAATTAAAATTCAAAATTAGACCGATCCGGTGTTGATAAGCATAGTACAAGTTATCAGATGTCTCCGATAACAAGCCCTGATGTCAAATCAACGCTGAAATCAATCAAAATCGTAAAATCTTCAACTTTTATAAAACAAACTTTCCAAAAGCAACTTTTATTTCTAAGTCGTAAAAACAAGTAAAGTTTGTGAGGATAGCAAAAGTTTACTATTTGCAGGAGGAAAACAATTAAGAAAGGTTATATGAAGCATCTATATATAAGTATAAAAGAAGAACCGCTATACATTAAGATGAACACATGTCGCTCTCACGTTAAAAAATTTTCCGCTCAAATCTTAAGATACTAAAATTATACTGCGTATCTTTTACTTGAGTAATATGTATATGTACAATATTTTCTTAAAATATTCCTCTACCATGCTTATATTACATTAAAAACTTACCCAAATTATTCTCTTATTGTATCTTTTATTTGACAATATTTCCATATACAATTTTTTGCTCATCTCTACTCACATGAAGATTTATATTTAAAATTTATATACTCATAAAATTAATAATCAACTTTAGTAATTTGCAAAGTTGCACAGGAATATATTTTGTTAACATTTCATCTATAAATTTTTCTCAAATAAGTATTACATAGTAGCATCTAAATGATATATATTCTATAAAATGAACACAAAAAGAAATTTTGTATAGTAAAATTAAGAAGGTGCGAAGTTAAATTATTACACCTTAATTATATATTTTAATTTTTAAATTATGTTGCATGACTGATAAAATATATTTAACATTATATTAAATGTTCATATATTTAACATTATATTAAGAGTGTTTGTTCGTATTAATTTATATGAACTCTTAATTTAATTATTAAGAAATGTTATAGAACAAAGTTAAATATTTATATCTCACATTTAACATATAGTGTTAAATATATGAATTCTTAATATAACTATTTATATATTTTATAAGAAATGTTATAGAGCAAAGCTAAATATTTAAATCCCATATTTAAGATATAATAACCCAATTCTAATAAATAAATATATCTTTGTAAAGACCAAATGATGCATGCATATATAAATTAATTTGTAAATTATATTCTATCTCTACTCAAATTGATTTATATTTAAAAATTTGTTTCACGTCCCTTCAAAAAAAAAAATTTGTTTCACGTAAAAGTATAGAGTATTATACAATATATTGAATGGTAATTTAATTTTTCGTACTTTATGATATATTAAGGGCTGTTAAAATAATAATAGTTTTGCGTAAAAAGTATCGCATGTTACATAAAATATCAGATGTATAATAAATAGTCTATTTGACTAATACTTGACAATACATGGCAAACACCGTGTTTATTTACAAAAAAAAAATAAGTTTGAAAGATGTCAAAAATAAAAGTAGTGGGAGATGACCCGCAATCCCAGTTAGATAAGTGAATTAAGATAGTTATGAATAAACGTAGGGTTAATTTGTCCCCTACGCGGCTAGACTATCACGATTATGTGCGCGTTTGGCCAGAGTTTTATTTTGGACCCAGAATTAGGAATAGATTTACAAGTAAAAAAGTGAATGTATGACGTACCAAACTCATCATGGCTATATAATACTATATCGTATTGACAATAACATAATTTTATGTGCTATCAAAATCAATTAATTTACGAGAACGGACATGGTTTATACATTTGTATTCCACAATTTATGTATTCTATCTTGAGATGGAAGTTATAAGGAACTTGAAGTAGTTATTTGATGGTGGATGTATTATGCATAGACCTATCAAACGGGTTGGTTCAAAATACGGGTCGGCTCATACGGGTTATGGGTTAGTTTATGTTTTGAATATGGGGCAAGAAAAATTTCTAACGTTTTTTTAATTAATTATTTTAAAACAAAAAGTAAAATTTTTTAAAAATAATATTTTAATCATATTCAATTTACATTAGTATTTTGTGAAAACTAATCATAAATTTTTCCCAACTTTTTAGCTTTGGTGTAGTGTAGCTAATACATGCTACCCAACTGATAGAGTTCGTTCATGATCCATACGCGATAAGGGAGTATCTTGAATGACGATATTGTTGTAATAAAAAACCAAAAAATAGATTATTTAAATATTTTGATTATTATAATGATTAGAAAGAATCATTTGCTCAAAACTATAAAAATAGCTAATTGGCAATGGAGTAAGTAATAATTCTTTTCTATTTGTAATTACATTCTACCATTCATTAAGGTTGATTTCGGAATACATATTTCTATGTAATATTGTTTATATAAAAAGTTTTACATTTCGACTAATATCATGGTATAGTATATGGGTTTAAAACTTAATTACAAATATTATCTACATATGCCCGTGCATTTTTGCACGGGTGCTAAACTAGTACCTACAATAAAATAAATTACACTTAGCATCAAACATCACAAGCTTCACACTTTCATGATTAACTAAACATACACGGAGAGACCAAAGAAGTGAAAAGCGTTTCAAATTCCTTAAAACATGATTTATTACTTTATTGTTCGTCTATTTATTCGTATTTATGGAAAAATAAAGGAAAATGGCCAAACGAGTCATTACAAATTCGAAAATTAAAAATTAAAAATTTTAAATGTTCTGGAAATTTCCAAAATTCCAGAACCTCATAAAAATGGTCTCGGGTAAAATAATTAATTTATTTCATAAATAAATCGAAAAATACATATTTTTATGTCTAAAAATCCAAGTTTATTATAAAAACTTGCATTAAAATAACAATAAATTTTTAGTCATCCTAAAATACCTTTTATTATCTGGAAAAGACCAAAAATTACAAGCCAAACTCGAATTTTTAATTTTATGACTCCAAAATTCAATTATTACCAATTATCATATAAAAATTAATAATCATAAAACCATAAACTTTTTGACATTACAATTTTGGAGCTAATGTACCTATCATATAGGACATCTATGGGTAAAATTTCATGCCATAATATTAAGATTAACTATTTTTTAATAAAGTTAGTCACTAGTTAGTCGATTTTAACCATTCAAATCATAAATTATGCATCACGAGATACGAAAGTCTCAAAATTTATATACATTATTTAAATATTTCATGTAACATTGTGTAACGATTTCATGGCCGAATTTCAATTCTAACTTTTAAAGTCGAATTTAGTCACTATTAATGTGATTTTTACTCTAAAAATCATTAATTATGCAAAAGTAGATATTTAAATCTGTAAATTTATATAGACACTGTAAATATTGCATGCGACTTCTCATACAATTTTCAAGGTCATATTCCAAATATGACCTTACATACCCATTTTTACTCATATTACGACAATTTATCTCATAAAATTCATAATCCATGCATGATAACTTATTTTGTTATGAAATTTTATATAAAACATATAAAATATACATGTGAGAACATATCCAAAAATCACGGCCAAAAACCAAGTTTTACTATTTTTCCCATAAAATGATGTTTAAAAACGATTTAAGCTTCAAAAAATACAAATAAATATAAAAATGAACAATAAATATCCATAAAATTATTTTTATGACCTAAAACCATTTTAGGATCAGAAATTTTAACATGCAAAAATATTTCGTGATTTATCGTTATAAAACACAAATTTTCAAATTAATTATGTTAATCATATTAACATTAAAACATGAATCCGATTATGCATGCAACAACCGTAATGCTCTGATATCACTTGTTAGATATCGAATTTCATATTATATATTCATATCTCATATGAATTTAATTGTTTAAGTTTAGTCATAAACTTAATTAGATCTTATGCATGCATATAATGATTACATAAGATAGTAGAAATGTCCTTACATTGGTTTTAGAAGGTTTATACTCAATTAGTCTCCTATTAATTGAGTCTTGTAAAACCGATTACCCTTATGAACGGCCTAAAATAAAATCGTCTCCAAAAAGTACGTATCAAGGACCCGATCTCAAACTAAAATCAATTTTGTTACTAGAAAATTGAAGTTAGTAACCTAGAAATAATAATAATAATATTACAATAATATTATTAGTTTTTAGAGAAATGATTTTATTTCTCTAGAAAACTATTTTCTAGAGAAAAATTGTTTAGGATGATTGAATAAGTAAGTATTGAAGAAACATGCATAAAAGAGTTTTCTAGAGAAAAATTGTTTAGGATGATTGAATAAGTAAGTATTGAAGAAACATGCATAAAAGCTCTTGTACGAGCCGGCCATCATGCACATGTATGGCCTATGCATGTGTAAGTCTAGTTTTGTTCAGGTGTAAAATTTACACTTACACAATATATATTAAAATAATCTAGCTCAAGCTTGTCCATATATTCGGTCCATATAAGATAAAATGAACACCATTTTATTTTTATCAATTGTGTTAAATTGTAACATGTCACACATGTCATATTTTTTTTTTTTTGGTGACGAGGGGTTTGATACCCCTGGGCCTATGCATTCCCGCACCACCACATGGACCATGTAAGCCACCCCCTTCGGGAGCTGCAATGGCCAAATGGTCATCGCCCCTGCTGGTAATCGAACCTGAGACCTCTCAACTCCTACATTTCTGCAAGCTTTAAGGTTTAACTCAGTTACCACTAGACTAACTCCACTTGGTTCACACATGTCATATTACACGTGTGATAATTTGTTATTTATGCAATTTTAACTCCCTAAAATTCATAATTTACAAATTCATTACATTTAAATAATTCCATTAGTAATTCCTAATTACTAAATGATATAAAAGTATTATCATAATTTTATTACAACTATTTGTAATTTATGATCGACTGAATTCATTCCGAATTAATTGTTTCATAAACAATTAATTAATTTTAAGTAATAAAACAATTTTATCACTTCGACTAAATATTATTATAATCCCATTACAACAATATACGTCACGTAAAATCATTTTCAATTTCGAGGTATTAATTTTTCCGTATCCTATACGATCAATTATATATTCTATTGACACGGAATTCCCTAAAGATATGACATTAAGGGATCAACTGATCACCACCATCATATGACGATAATGTCAAACTCTAGACAACCAATCATTATCAATAAATGTTGACCTGTCGACTTTAAAAGAGTAACATTCCCAATTGTGTTTCATTAAATGAGATTCAAATATGTGATCGCAATATCGTCGATGACACAACCTCCAACAGTTATATACCCGTATTCCGACCCTACTTTAGCATCCTAATCACAGAACGATTCTAACGATCTCCCGATATGATTTGGTCGGTTTACTACACATGTTTTGCCTAATTCATTTCCCTGTCATCCGACTTTTAGATATGAATAACAAACTAATCAAAGTAGTGATCAATTACATATGATTATATATTTTACCAAACTATGTGATAGAAATATTAATGAAAACATTTTATCAGTTTTTGATTAATTAATTTTAACTATTAATTTTATTACATGTCTCTGCTAGTCCCTAGACTAGGAAATTAGCTAACATATATCCAAAAAGACCCCTACATGTCAGTTGATGAGCAGCTAACATTACAATAACTCTATGCCTAGATACCATTGTGCTATACGCCTATACATATTATATCTAGTGTGAGCCTTGATGTATTTATAGCCTTAGGGTAAGATTATTGGTGAGGCTTGAGATAAGACTCACATAAGTTTTGAGACAAGATTCACTCAAGACCCCCAATAATCTACTCAAGTCTTGACAAAGTCTTAAGTAGAGTCTTGGAAATCCAAGACTCAACTTAAGACTGTACAAAAGTCTTGACCCCTCCATTTTATAAATGACAACCAATTTATGGTTATCATATACTCCCTCCATTCATCTCCACACTACACTTATCTTTTTGCACGTTTGCCAACGCTGATTTTACGGGTTAAATATCTTTAGCTACGTTATTCCAAAAATTACAAAAAATTGATTTTTTTAATGTACTTATAAAGATGAATCAAACAAGATCCGACATTAATATATTTTCAATTACGTATTGAGAGAAAATCAAACTTGAAAGCTCACATGTGAATAGTGTCTAAAATAGAAATGTGTAGTGTGGAGTTGAATGGAGGGAGTATGTGTTAAAGTATTATTATTTTCCTTTTTATTTAAAATCCGATAAAAAGGATGTAGTGGAAAAGTAGAGTCTGAGGCGAGTCTGAGGTGGGTATGAGGGATAATGTATAAAGTCTGGGGTGAATCTGAAGTAGGTCTGAACAATAGAATAATAATAAAAGTTAGTAGAAAGCTTATGTGACAGGGTTTTAAGACTTTGGTGAGTCTTACTTATAATGTTACCCTTATAGGTAACCTCAAAGGTAAATTAATGCAAGTTGCACTTTCCATATAATGCAAGTTGCACTATTCATATAATGCTCCATTTTCTTCCACTTGCATGTCCACTTGTATTTTTGTGAGGGTAAAATATCCGTTTTCATCTTGTGACAGATATTATTTGTCACAAGCAAGGCTCTTTGAAACTAACATTAATTAATTCTCATTGAAGACGGACACTATCCGTCAAAAGCTGAAAACAGATAGTGTATCTCTCACATAATGCAAGTTGCACTATCCATATAATGCTCCATTTTGTTCCACTTGCATGTCCACTTATATTTTTGTGAGAATAAATTATTCGTATTCAGCTAGTGAGGGATATTATCCGTTACAAGCAAAACTCTTGGACTAACTTATGTGGAAAAGTTTCACCGCTAATAGTTTTAGTAGGTTTGCATCCAAACTAAACTGGATAATCTACCCATAAAAAACAGTATAGTTGATCTTATAAAAATGGATAAATATAAAGAATATAGGAACTTCAATGTTGACTTTCAACCCATAACTTGGAAAACAGATAAGTTAAAGGATTTACTAAATTAAAAGTAGCAATATATTAGTTGAGGTTCTAATTGGATACATATAGTAAGGTTCGTCCAAGGTTCGTTGCTTGCTTCTTTCCTAGAATTTGCTTGTTGAAAATTTAGGCTTTTGTCTCTATATTGTCACCAACCTTATATAAAAGAGCATTGGTCCCAAACTCTAAACCACAACTTATTTAATCATTTCTAGTTCACTTAATTAACTATTTATCAACAACTAATTAAGACAAAACATATACATATCCATTTCACAAAAACTCCCAATTAAAACATGGATGCCTTGGAAAAAGTGATTCAAGAGTTAGAAAAGGGCAAAAATTCAATTCATATTGTAAGAAGCCTCATTCTTCAACATAACCCTAAAATCAAAGTTGAGGATTCTTGTGAAATTAATCAAGATTATTATAAAGATTTCAATCATCATTCTAAGTTGGCATTGGACTCCTATCATAACACTATTTCCATTCTCAAAAGTTGTGATTATAATGGTGTTTTTGTCGAAAAGCGAAAATTGGATCATTTAGCTCAATGTGAAGATGATTCTCCTAATAATTCTTGCATCTCTGGAGTTTTTTCAAATCAAGAGGCTTATAACATGTCTAATGTTGATGATAGAAGAGAGTGCAATAAAAAGAGGTAAAGTTGATTAATGCACTAATTTGATGTGTTGTTTAGTTAATCGATTTTTCTTAACGTGTGACCTAGGGCACACTTTAATAATTTAAATATCAATGATAAAATATTTTCTTTAGATATAGCAAATATAAAATCACTTTTATCGTAATTAGAAAATCTTGTAAATCTTACCCTATTAATAACGTTATTCATGTTAGAAAACCCGACAATCAATTACTTTTTATTTTTTACCAAAACATTCATGATGATAAGGAACTAACTAAAAAGTTATGAATTTTTAAATAACAGGAAGATTAGTAGTAATGAAGCAAGAGAAGAGGAGGTGAAACATTTGTCCTACGATGGTTTTAGTTGGAGGAAATATGGGCAAAAGAAGATTCTTAGTTACGAACACCCAAGGTAATTTAATTTTTCCATATATATATATATATGACACGGTCGATATTGAGAAATGATAAAATACCCTTGTCTCGATGTTTATAAGAAGTGTTTTAATTATAGTCGCATGCATGGTTAATGATTTTGAATACTAATTTGCAAATGATTGTTATGGTGGATGCAGGCATTACTATAGATGTCCCCACAAGTATGGCCAAAATTGCCAAGCAACCAAACAAACTCAACTAGTTTCAGAAAATCCCACCAAATACAAACTCATCTACCATGGCTATCACACTTGTAACAACAACGACAACATAATGAAGACGTCTCCATACACGATTGATTCTACAGAAGAACATCCATCCACATTTGTTTTGAACTTCGATGGAGCTAACCAAATTAATCCTTCCTTATTTCCAACGTCATCTTATTCCAATAATGTTTCAGTTATTCAAGAGGTGATGACAACCACAAATAATGGTAGGGTAGCTGTACCATTAAACCGTGTTACTGAGAGTTGGTCTACAACAGCAAGTCCCATTAGCTTTGAAGAAGATGAAGATGAATACTTCAACAATATCATCGCTGACTTTTCTCAATCACCTCATTTCTGGACTATTTGACTTTGATTCTCTTCTTTTTTACATATCTCATACGTCTCCGGCCGGCAACAAAAATGTTATATTTCATTCGTTTTTAATTATTTGTTTATTTTTAGATATAATATTTAGGTATATAATAACAAAATAAACAAATAATGAGACGAGGGAGTAGTCGTTTTTCTGTATCTAACATTTTTGTCCCGGGTCTTTGTATTGGCCATGCTGAGAATTTGTGCTGTCTTAAATTTGGTTTTCTAAATATATTCGTCAAATTGTATTTCTCGCCTTTTCACGTTGCCTTGAGGACCCTTAATACATGAATAAACGTATGTAGTGTATATTGAATGAAACCGAGCCAAGAAAAGCGTACGAAATAATCAAATAAAGGCGTTATATCACATCAAAATGCTCTTCTAATTACTAGTATTATTATACACAACCAATTCTTATCACTGCATTATTATAAGTTACACAAATTCTTATTTGTAACGGCACTATCCGTCGCAAGCTTATGACGGATACCGTTTTCTCTCACAAAATACCCATTTTTTCTCTCTCTCCAACACTATTTATGTGGTCCCCTTTCTCCACTACTCATTTTATATCCATTTTATCTCAGAAAATATCTGTCACAAATAGCGACCCGTCGCAAGCAAGACTTACTATATAAGTTAAAAGAGAGACGCCTTCCATTTCGGGGACAAGTTTTTTATTTTGGTTCTAGGACGTATTATTTAAGGGAAGTATTAGGGTAAAATTATTGGCGGTATTGAGACAAGATTTTAAGTCTTAAGACAAAACTCTTCTTAATTTTACCAATAATTTACTCGAGTCTTGAGCAAGTCTTAAGTCGAGTTTTGAAAATCCAAGACTCTCTTTAAGACTTTGGTGGATCTTAACCCTACTCGAATTAATTTAATTAGTATCTAAAAAGAAAAAGTAAAATGGAAAAGTAGAGTTTGAGGTGAGTCTGACGGATAATGTATAAAGTTTTGGGTGAATCTGACTTGAGTCTCAACAATAAAGAAATAATAAAAGTTACTGAAAAATTGATGTGGTAGGGTTCTAACACCTGGAGAGTCTTACGAATAATGTTACCCTTAGGATGATATCTCATGTTACCAAATCTTAGTAACACCCTAAAAAAACAAAATAAAAAAAAAACAAAAAACAAACTACAACATAATTTTCGTTTTGCACCGATATGGTCGGATAAAATCATAATTCACAATTTATTATATGAATAAAATAAAATATAAAAGATATTAACTAAAACTAAACCTCGGGGGTCGTTTGGTTACCCTCTAAATTACACAGGAACTTTAATTCATGTGAATTGCAAAATGGCTAGATTGTTTGGTTACACAAATTCACGTGAATTGGAACTTCTCATGAATTCCAAATTCCTCCATAATGGAGGAAGTTGCTTAGCTAGGCCCCCTAGGTAAGTGGGAATGCGTACATGAATTACAATGCCTACATGTAACCAAACGACTCCTCAGTCTAATTCACATGAATTGTAAAATCATGTGATATGAAACTTCCTAGGAATTGGAAGTTCCCGTATGTAACCAAACGACTCCTCAGTCTAATTTCGATCGTCGGAAAGACAAATAAAGAAGAAATCCATTGATGTACACGATATTGGATTGTTCACAATCTTCACATCATAAGTTTTAGCCAGTCATATCTCATGTATCATGAATTTTGGTTTTGATGATAAACTTAATGAATAATGGGTTATGTAGGCCATATGGGTACAATTGCGTATAATTTGGCAAGTAATTGCTTACGATTTAGCCTAAATACTCAAGGTTTTGATGATCTTCATTGGATAATGGGGTAAGGGTTCATCGCAAACTTGATTATGAAAAAATTAAGTGCTCATTTGCTTACAATTTCATTGATAACAACATAGATTCCTTTTCTTTTTTAGTTATTTATTAGATGAAATCTTTAATTATTGTATAATAAATAATATTAGTTAAAGTCTTTAAATTATCCTTCACTAGTATTTTATTTAAAATTCCAAAATACTTAATTAAATTACAATTTTATTCTATACCGAATTTGGGTAACACCGGGTGAAGCTGTCTCATTTTTCACTATAGTGATTTATTTCCAATTTTGGTATGCATGTTTTTGTAGGCCTCTTCTATGACGTGTAAGTGAGAAATAGGTGATTTGTGTAGTTTGTTCTAAATCAATCTCCTATGTATTCATGATCTTAGGCTTTGTTTATTTGATCAAAATTTGATCTACCTTATTTTTTATGTAAGTGCTTAGTAATTAGTTTATTTAACCAAATAAGTAATTATTTGAAATAAAATGTTATTTAGGATAACATTTGAAAAATATGGTAAGTGATCATATTTTTATTTTCCTTTTTTACCTCTATAATATTAAATAATTATTATATCATCTTATCTATATAATTACTGAATCATTTCAGAAGCCCTCGACGTGAATAAAGTAAATGTGAGATCTTATTTAAATTGTCTTACCAAGTATATTATAAATATCAAAGTTTTATAATTTTTATCGATACGTAACTAAAGATATTAACAAAACAAAACGGGTATTGAAAAACGTGAATAAAGTAAATGTATAGAATTGATTGGAATGGAGGAAGTAGTATATAACTATTTATTTATCAGACGCAGGAAGTACTTATTCAAAATATTTTACAAAATAACCAACTCAAGACAATAGGATAACTTCACGAGTAGGTCTGATCTCCTAAAAGACGATCTTTTAAATGGTGCAAAAAACTACATAAATAGTACAATAAAATTGGTTTCTTAATAACTTTGTAAAATACTTTTTATTAGTATAACCTCAATGTGAAAGATAACTATTCTATAAACCAATAATTAATCCTCTATCTATAAAAGGCAAAACATTTAAATGCTTGTTATTGATTGCTTAATTTGGGGTAGATTTCTTTCATTTAATTATTTTCTCATCCAATTTCATTTGCGTTCTATGTTACAAATTTTCGATTCGAACATATTCATATTCGTATAATAAATTTATGTTAAAAGGTTTATTTACAGAAAAAATTATGCAAACAAAAAAATAAAAATAAAAATAAAACATGAAAATTGGACATAATGCATATGTTCAAGGACTAAGAATTAATAAATTTCAAACTAATAAATTAAAAAATAACAACCCTAATGAATAATAATAAAGTATAGACAAGCAAATTCATATAATTATACACCAAATTTAACATTGAGACCCAGATTATAATGTCTCGATGAAAAGAACAAAAAATGATCAATTAAAATTAACCATCGAAGATAAAAAAAAATTAGTAAGTCTTCCTTGCGACGGGTCACTATTTGTGACAGATATTTTGTGAGATAAAATTGATACAAAATGAGTTAGTGGAGAAAGGGAACCACATGAATAGGGTTGGAGAGAGAGAAAAAATGGGTATTTTGTGAGAGAAAACGGTATCCGTCACAAGCTTGCGATGGATAGTGCCGTTGCAAATAAGAATTTGTGAAAAAAAATTATGAATAATTATTTTACATGTGAAAAAAATTAACCTCATATATGGTGATAATGTTTTGGGTAGTTAGAGGGCCGAGTTTATATTTTATGATTGGTGTTTTTTTGTAGTTATTTGGGTTAATTATGATATTTAAGAACTTAGGTTTAAACCGTAAATATAATTTTTAGATGTATACATATTTTTATTAACTATTATCCGTTTTAAGTTTAAAACGGGTCAATATCAATCCCTTGGACATATAGGACAAATATTTTACTTCTCATATGCATAAATGTTATTATTTTGTTTTGTGCATCATACACATATATATTTAAACCGTCTTAAATAATAATGTGTTTATTTCTATAACATCGAGTTAATGCGTTTACATACTTTTAAGTTAAGCGTATAGATTATTTATACATTTTAGATCGGTATAACTGTAATACTAAAATCATACTTTTTTAAATATATTCACCTTCTTATTTATTTATTTCAATTTAATAAAATTAAGCCCGTATATTTTTTAGACGGGAGTAAAACTAGTAGGTACGTATTGAAATGATAAGGTTTGAGTATCTATGACAGTTGTGGTGTAATTAACGATCATAGTGGCTAATCATAGAGTGTAACAAGGGCTTTGTCTATACTTTGATTAATCATGATAATGTTAATATTATGTTAATTTAAACAGCTGGATTACGATCTAGATTAATTAATCGCAGTTGACATTAATCTAATTTGAATTACGGAATATTAGGTAGACATAAATCATACTTTATTTTTCTCTTTTCTTTTGGCCCAAAAAAATCTAATAATTTGCAATGTATTGACGTAGGCGTTGTAATGTCATCTCTAAATGGTCAGCTGCCTCGTTTTACATGACTGCTAAGCCACCTTCTCCTACCGTTTTCTAATTACAACGCATGAGGAAATTGTAAGCAGACTAACTCGCTTGGGATGGGGTAATTATTATGAGAATAATAAAAACTAAAATAAAAAGAAATAGGAGAAAATTGATGATTTGTGATGGTTGTGCAGAGTAAAAAGTGGAGGTAAGGATGAATTATTACCTTCATACGGAGGTAATACATTACTTAGGAGGGGAGGTAGGAAACTATTACTCCCCTAATAGAGGGACTATTACATTATCCTCCCCCATTTCCATCAACGACCACCCTCACTTTCTTCTATTTTTAAGTTCATTTAAGCTCCATACCCAAGTAATAATTACCATCATCCCAAGCAACTCCTAGGCATGGGCGGAGGTACCCAGCAGGGGCGGAGTTAGGATTCGAGACTATAATGGGCTGAATTTAACTAACCTACAAATACATTTTTTTCGGTACAAAATTTTGTGGAACCGGCATCTGAGCTATATTATTTTACTGGTCAAAATGATAATGTATTCAATTCCGTCTATGAGTAAAATATTTATTTATTCGAATAGAAGTAGTTCCCGATTGATAAGAATCTCTTATTACGTTCAACCATCCATTTATATATGCTACAAAAGAATTAATATAATAGGAGTACTTTTAAAAAGAAAAGTGAACACATTTTCCAAATTAAAAGATATTTTAATTACTAAATATTTTGAAATTGCCAAAAAAAATACTTATCTCTTTCATAAAAAACTATATGTTTTTGTAAGATCACTTGTTGTAATTGAATTTCTTTATATAATTATATAATTTCCCGACTTGTATATTTCTGTAAAAGCAAAGTCAAATATATATTTATCTCGCAAAAGAAAGTCGTCATTTATAAAAATATGAAAGGAATCTTGATATTTATGACACGTGAGTGACACATAACATACACACTTATTGTTTGGTTAAAATGCACCTGTAAGGTTAAAATGCCTCGATATTTTATGAATCTTAAAAGAAATTTTGTTGCTGAAGGTAGGACTCAAACACATGACATTCGGATATACAAATTCTTATTGCAGTTACCACAATCATATGTACTACTGTAATAATATGCTTATAATAACCACAAATTGTATTTATTCCTAAATTTTTATAGGGATAAATCCCATACAGCCTACAGGCTAGCTCCGCCCCTGGTAGCCAGCCATAAGGCTATATGGGCTATAGCCCTAAGCTGGGAGAAAATACAACTAAAATTTAGTGCACTTAATTGACATATTCTACTCAGTTCGTGTTTTGTTGAACTTTTAATCTAGAGACATGGGTACGATTCCTTATATAAACAAACTATTCCTCTTTCGCAAATTAATGGAGGGAGATACAGACACAATAATCTAGGCCTTTGTTATCCAATGTCAATCAATTTCTAGACTTTACACTCATTTTTCTCCTCTACAAGTAGTGTTTTACATAAATTTTGGTTACCATAAAAGTACATCCTTTATTAAATTATACAATGATAAATTGGTAATAAAGATAATTGAATATCGTCATTCATATTACATATAACGTTGCACAATACAATTTATCATAGTTATCAATAAAACCGAAACAAAAGAATCAGTCGGTTTAAATCTCACTAGATATGTAACGCCCAGCGTTCGACCCCGCTACAATAGAGATATAAAAAAAATTAGCTAAATTTTCGTTTTTTTAGTTTACCTTATACATTACCAACTTACCTTTGCTGAAATTTTTTGACGGCCCTAAATCCGAATCTTAACTTAGCCACCTCAGTTAAGGTAATATGACACGAGTTGAATTTATATATTTAGCCTACGTGAATGTAATTCCTAGCTTCGCCCCTGCCCCCAAGTGTTACTAAAGATAAAGGTGAGTCATATCTCATATATACCCACCCACTTTAACGGGCGTTATGATTTCCCCCTTTTTGGAAGGAAAACAATTTGCTACTCTTTAGGTACTTTTCTTTTGTCATATCTGCATCACATGGGTAATATTTGATTTATCGTAACCTTGTGACGAATATATTCATAAAAAATAAAAATTTGTGTTATTGCATATAATACTCCAAATTATTAGACTATTAAACCATCCCCAAGCAAGGTCAATTGCTAGGTCAATTGCTTGCTTGGGTCAAGTTAATTACAATTAGTGGAAAATTAGGATTGACCCAAGAGTGTTGAGGGTCAATTTGTGACCCAAGGTGGAGCAAAGTGACTCACCTATTGACCTCTTAGGTGCCAAACTCTCATTGGTTACAAATTAGAAAAAGAAAAAAAAGAAAAGGAAAACTATGTTATTGACTCGATTAAATCGACATTTTGCTTGGGAGGGTAAAGGAGGGTCAATGTCAATAAGGTGAGATTAAGGGTTAATATGTTATTGACTCGACTAAATCGACCTTTTGCTTGAGGATGGTCTTATAGATATCATCGTAATAATGTTGCAAGGACTCTAAATTAGTGTATATCCTCCAATTATTAGAGTAAACGTGCTCAAATGCAAACCCTAATACTATAATTATTCAACTTGCACCACTTGTCTGTTAAAGATTTGTCTTTATCAGATGGGAACCCCAAGAATTCAACTCTTGTCACTCGTTTACTAACATGCATGCCTTTTGTCCTCTTTTACTTCAATTAGAAACTTTAGGTTGATCCATACAAAATAAAATTGCATTAACCTATTTGATATGGAGTAATAAAATGAAATTTTATAATCATTTTACAGTTAAATAATAAGATAATTATTAAAAATAAATTTTTAAAAGCTGTAATATTGTGTGGACTATAATAATTACATTTAACCATAAGATGATCATATATGCCCGCTTGAAATTTCAGACAAAAAATGACTTTCTGAAACAAGAACTTGTGTAGTAACATAGACTTCCCCTTCCTTTTCTACTCTATATTGAGTCAAACTTTATGATTTCAACTCACAAGGTATTTTCGTACTCAAATTCTCATTAACAAATAACAACGTATTATAAGCTTGTGAGAAAAAATATACTCCCTCCGAGTCGGAGTAATGGTTCTTACTTCCTTTTTGGTGCGAGTTTAGTGATGGTTCTTCTTTCCATTTTTAGTAACTTTTTTGTGGTCCAAAATCAATTGAGTGTGGAGTAGGGTGTTTTGTGTGGTTTAGAATCATTTCCTTATTTTTTGTGCATAAAGGTAAAAGAACCATTACTATGACTCGGAGGGAGTAACTTTTATAATAAAATAAAATTATTAATCGGTAAATAAAAATTGATGTAGGGTTACTTTTTATTAAATTGGTTAGATTTCCTCCACTACAATTTAGTCTCTAAGTCAATGCCTTAAAACGAGTAATGTGGATGTCTTGATAGGCTCATGAATTGCATAGGACTTCATAAACCACTCCCACCAAAAGACCATTCGTTGTCGATTTTTAATATTTGTAATGCAAGTAGTACTCCTTTAAGTGGTAGTATTACTAAATAAGTGACTTGTCGTGTGAAACCTAGAATATTAACAACTACCCTATTTCGGGTTAGTAACCATGAATTCATGATTAGTGTTTCTTTTTCCTTAGTTTAATGACTACTCCATTCATTACTATTACTTCTAGCTTCTAAAGTTTAAACTTCAAGATACATGGTACGTTCAAGTTGAATTCTAAATCTTTTGTGTTTACATACATACTACTATTTAATACACTGTTTTCTAAATCTATTCTAGTATCTAATGCTTCCATTATTCTTTAAATGTCCGTTTAGATGAATACAAATTTGATTCCTATGCATTATTAGTTATGCTTCTTTAATATCATCCCATAAAAATTTGATCTCATTGCTTCATTTAATCCCCTTTATCCAGATGTTTTCCTATTATTATAGTACTCTACGTATATATTAGATAAAGGGGAATTATAAACTGAAATGCGAATAGAAGGGAAGATATACTTGATTAAGAAAGGAAGACGCAACCTATAGATTTGCACGAGAATACTATAGATTTGTGAAGTTATTTTACTCCGTAGTGTATAGACGTATAGTACATTAGTACTTCATAAGCGAGTCTGTTGGCCTTTACATAGAGTGTAGAGCCGGTTGTGAACTTTCAAGGGGATTGACTTTTAGGTAGTGAACAAGTCTTTCTTGCAGTGAATATATTGTCGTAAGTTTTTAATGGGTCATATTCTCCTACTTAATTATACTCCCTCCATTTAAATCCAAGTAATACGTTTACTTTTTTACGTTTGTTAACGCACGTTTTACGTGCTTAATATAATTAGTTATGTATTTGTGAAAATTATAAAAGTTATATATTTTCAATGTACTCTTAAGGAGAATTAAACAAGACCCCAAATGAATATAATTTTTCTTACATATTGGAGAGAAAATTGAAATTGAATGTTCGCTCATAAATAGTGTACAAAATAGAAAAGTACCATTTGGATAAAAATGGAGTATAAGACAAAGAATTGAAAATTCCAAATGTTTGTTTTTTCCTACCTGAGTGGGTAATATTTGACACGTCGCAAGTTTGCGACAAATAATATATATAATTTGTGCTCTTTCGTATGAATTATATCTAGCATCAATAACTTAATAATTATTTTAATTATAATTCATTGTTTTCTTTCAAATTACATTTTTGGTGATTTCTTTATTGTTCTTCTCAGTGATTCATCTATGCTTTCATTCTTCATTTGTTCTGATGAAGTATTACTGAAAGTTCACACTATATATCTAAAATTTAACATTTGTAGTGGGCAAAGCTAGAGTAAAATTATGATAAGCAGTTCTGACTTGGAGAAGGATGGGGTAGTACTAGTACTTACGGACTTGGGTTTACTAAAATAGTAAGTCTTGTTTGCGACGGGTCATTATTTGTGACGGATATTTTGTGAGGTAAAATGGATATAAAATGAGTTAGTGGAGAAAGGGGACCACAAGAATAGTGTTGCAGAGAGAGAAAAAGTGGGTATTTTGTGAGAAAAAACGGTATCCGTCACAAGCTTGCGACGGATAGTGCCGTTGCAAATAAGAATTGGTGTTACTAAAAATAACAGGGATATTTTAGGGTGTATCTTTGAATTTTTCAATATTTGATGTTGTATTCCTATATTTTTGAAATTTTATGGTATATGTCCTTGTACTTTATATATTAGTCTATACTATAACCTTATTTATTATCTTTACTAACTTACTAGTTTTAAACTCGTGCAAATTGCACGAGTATGTTATTTAAAAAATTATAAAAAGTTGTAAATGTAAATTAAGTTTTAAAGTAAAGTAATAAAATTCCCCTGCGTTTATTTGACAATTTAATTGGTCAATGTAATAATTGGTTAATTAAAAAAATTATGAATTTCATTTGAAATTTTCACTTGCAATTAGTATAAAATGATATAATAGTGTTAATTGGTCGAGTAATTATTATAGTAGATACGCATTCTTGTCAGCTAAATTTGAATTTCTACTTAGGCGTTGTTATTTAGGCGGCGGCCTAAAAAATGCTAAATTATATTGATAAAACAAAATTATTCTTGCGAAAATTATCATAAAATTAGTGAAATTACAAATTGTTAACCTGTTTTTTCATTTAATTACACCCGTGCACAGGGCAAAATGAAACTTTTCACCCGTAGTATCCTAAAATGCAAATTCTAACTCAATTTTCATTTAGTACAAAATGTTACTTAGTAATGGAACAAAATTAGAATAGACTTGTGCACCTTTTGAAACGGTTTAATCATTTCATTACATATTTAAACCCAATAAATTATCATATAAAGATACTTCAAAAATATATTCCTTTTTCATCCAAAAGTATATTATAAGGTGTTAGAAAAGTACTTCAAAAATCTCATTAACATGTACTTCCTCCATTCATATCCAACCTACATTAATATATTCCTTTTTCATCCATTCATATCCACTCTACCACTTTCCTAAAAAAGAAAACAAAATGACTAAACTACCCTTATAGAAACCATTTATCTACATAAAATGCAATTTCATGGCCCACCTATAATTCACCATCACACATTTAAATTAATAAAAAAAAACATCTTACACACTTCCAAATGTACCTTTAATAGTTTTTTAATATCTTTCTTAATATTTGTGCAAAAAGCATATATGCGCTTTGGATATGAACGGAGGAAGTACTACATAAGAAATATTATCTGTTTTCATGTGTTAGAAAAGTTACATGAATAATTATTGTTAAAAAGATTGTAAATAACAATTCATATTTACCAATACCTGAACAAACAATTACTCCCTGCAAAATAAAATAATTATCAAATACTATCTCCGACCCAAACCTGTACAATGTAGAAAGTAATATAACTCATGCAAAAAATAATAGGTTAGTCTACCTTAAGACGAAGGTATCAATCTTAACATCAAAACCGGTCAAATATGATCCTTTTAAGCATAACAAAGTTGTTGTTTAACCCAATACATTACGTTTTTATCTTACACATATTGCCTAATGCGTCCTAAACTTAAGACAGATACACCCGTGTTAAATAAGAACTTGTAAATATCGAGTAGTACATGTGTAAATTTGTTTTCAACAACGGGTTAAAACGAATTCAATATTACTCCAATCTTGTAAACAAATTCCGACCCTATATTTACTCTCTTTCAAGCCTCTCAACTACCAATCAACTATCACTCTTTCGGGTATTATACTCCATAACTAATCATTACCCTCGAATATGATACTCATCAGACGTCTAAATTTTTTTATTATTATTTTATCAGTTTAAAAGATTTTTTAGTTTTTTTTTCGCTTATTCTGTATTAGTTAAAATGTGTTGCGATTATTTAGTTCAATTTTTACTTATTTCAAATTTATTTTACAATATTTTTATGCGCTTTTTTCATATTGTTGCCCATTAATTACGACCTAAACCAGTTAAGTACTTTTCATTTAACTAATTTGTTTCACTCAAATGAACAAAAAAAAGTCGGTCTATGTAATACTCCGTATATTATTATATTTTATTTTAATATTTAATATTTACTTTGACGTGTTGATAATTATTTGAACGTTTAAGTTCGATAATTAATTTATCGGATAAGTTTCTTATATTTTATATGCGGTTAGTGCAGTGTCGGGTTTAGGTGCCAGTTAATATATCGTATTTTAAGTACACGTTTGGGCCTCGATATGCGTGCAACTAAACAGCCCATACCAACACTACACAAATTTTATAAACGACGATCAGCACCTGTGTTCCCTGCCGCCATATAAACCCCTTCCCAAACCCTACTTTTGACCTAATAAACACTCAACTCACTCACAACCTTGCTGCCGTCACATCTGGGTATACAAAGGAGGGTTTTACGCGGTGATCTAAAGGTCCTAGGGTCCGTCGTTTACACCAAAAAGAGGGTACGTTCACCGCTGTTCGTATTTTCGCAGTTGTCACCTCTGTTTTTAATTCACAAATTCTATTCGTGTATTGCTGTTGTAGCTAGGATTCTTTGTATAAGATCTATCTATTACGTTGGTAGTTGAGTTTTGGACCATAGAGATGTCGTCGTTGACCACCTAGGACCACCGGTAGTGGTTGTTTTGTCGCATGTCTATACACGTTTTCTGGGTAATGTCAGAACAGAGTAAGGAAGCATGGGTTTTGGGTGTGGATCCGAAGGCGTTTATGGGTACGACTGTTATTGGTGTTAGAATAGATTGTTAGAGGGTAGTATGAGGTCTATATTGGTGGATGTCACGATGGTTCGTGGTTGTTATGTCTGTGATTAAAATAGGTTTCGTTTGTGAACAAAACCGTGAAACAGAGTGTCAGTGGTGGTGTGCTCGAGTTCTACACGGTTGTTTGGTGTCGTGGGCGGTGGTCGACGGCCACTGACCTCCTTCCTAGAACCACCGTGGCTCAGAGGTGAGCTTAGTGGTGCCAGTGGGGAGGCCAGGGGCTTCAGGTGGTGTTGGGAGTGGTGGTTGTCATGGCTGGTCGCGGCAGTCCTGTTACATTTCGCGAAGTTTGGCTGTTTGTGTGTTTGTGCGAGTATGTGTTATTAATTATTATTATTATTAGTTATTATTATTATTATTATGTATTGTTATGCATTATTATTATTTAATAAAAAAATTATGGGTGTGTGATTTTATTAGTGTTATGATTTTATAATTTTAAGATAATAATGCTATTGATATTATTATTAATGTTAGTTATGTTTTGACGATTGTTATAGTAAATATTGTTGTTATATATCATGAGAATTGGCTTTGTGTTATGGGTGATATATACTTGGGTAATATGTTTGAAGGACGTAATCTATCAAATTAGTAAAAATTAATTTTAGTTGTACGTCATAAATAACAAGTCCATAATTAGCAAGTCTATAATTAGTAAGTTTATAAATGGTACGTATATGAGCATATCTATCTATAATTCTGCAATGTGTTATGAATAAGCCAATGGTGAATTTGATCAAGTATATTGGTAGTGTTGATTGATTGAGTAGAATTTGATATATATAATAATTATAGGAACGGAGTTCGTGGAGGAACATTACTAGACGGTGTTTGCTTGTCTCAGCTTGCTATTCCAGGTAGGATACACTGGCACTATACTCTATGATGTGTTATGAATGAATGTTGGATTGTCTGTTATGGATGTTGAGTATGATTGATATGAGAATGATATTGGTTGGATTGAGTGTTGGTTATTATTATTGGCATGAGCACTGCATTATTTAATAGCATGATTGATTAAGAGTATTGTTGCATTCATGAGCATAGCATATGCATTCGTTACTGAGAAAAGTTACAGAATGGTTATTGTTATGATATAAATCCCAGGGTGGTCTGCAAGCCACGCCTGGTGTCTTCAGCTTTATGCTGGAAATCGACGCCGGTCGATGATACTCTGCCGGGAGGTTCGGTATTAGTTGGTGCAAGGGTTTGAGATTGAGAATGAGATTGAGCTCGAGCATACCATGACATTTGCATATCATCATTGTTGGATTATTTATTATTGTGTTATCCTACTCAACCGCGAGGTTGACAGTGTATTCGTGTGCACCTACGATGATCCGGAATGGGGAGTAGACTTTACAGGAAGAGACGGATGAGCTAGGAGCTGGGGCAGGAATGTGAGATGCAGACTTTGGTTGACTTAGAATTATGTCACATCTAGAGAAGTCATCAGTTGTATTTTCTTTTCCGTTGAGCAGTAGTTGTAATAACAAAAGTTTAAATTTTATCAGTTTTATATAAAGTACTTTGGTTGTTTTACTTTGTTATACACTATCTCAGCCATTCCGAGATGGTAACAACTCTATTTATTTGAGAATGTCTTGCTAAAGGCTCTTAAATAAATGAGGGTGTTACAATCTATGAATTCATATATTTTATAAACTATTGTTTTCATAGAATAATATATTCTTTTATTTAAAATTTTCAATCACTTTTTGGTGCAGTATAGTTTTGATTATTTTTACAACATTAATATTAATCTGTAATTTTTCTTAAGATTTTGACCCTATTGAGTTAATTTAATTTATTAGTTTTTTCTATTTGTGACTATATTTTCCAACACTGGATTATATCATCGTTAATTTTATAACGCAGTTTGTTTAATGATCGGCTTATATATGATGTTAGTTTTGGACTTTGGTAGTATTGTGCTGTGATTTAATAATATCACGTAATTCATTCAAATTGTATATTCTATTTAATTCACACATTTCTCATTATGCAACTAATTTAGAAAAAAATATGTGTATTATTTTAAATTAGACCGCATTTTTGGCTGAATGAACGTATCCCGTCTTTTACTATATATACAAAATTATCATTATGTATTTACTTCATAATTATGTAATCCTAAATTTTAATTTTATTCATTTATTTCGTTTATATGATATCAATAAAATTAGTAGGTTGCTTTTTATCTAATACGACCACACGACGGTTCAACGTGATTGTTGTATTACGAATTCTCTATATAAAAGCAAAACAATATGGGAGAGTAGTGGGGGACATTGTGGGGCCTACTAAGAAAAAAAATTAATCTTCTTTATAAAAGTAACAACCACGGAGCTGAGGTGTCGCTCCGTGATTGAAAGTCAATTTTTCAAAGTAAAAGTTTAGTGGGTCCTCCATGTTCAATGAATGATTTAATTGTTTTTGTACGTATATATGCAGATTAAATTGGTTTGATATAAATTACATTCTTATATGATATTGCTAAACTATTAATAAAAGAACAATATTTCAATATTTTTAACAATAACCTTACTAATTTAGAAGCACAACAAAAATATTAAACTAATAACTACTAAAATAAAAGAATTGCCTTAAAACACCCAAAAAAGAGAAAAATGACAAACGAAAAAATATACCAATTTTCTTTTTTAAAAATATTACGTAGATAGCTTCTTCAATAAATTAATTATTACTCAAGAGTGATGGGTAAAACTCGCACATAAAAACTTCTGAAAAAATAAATAAAAATAATATAACAAATTGTTAAATTTGCATTTAAAAGAAATTTTTTATTAAAAATTAAAAGTTATTAGAATTTTAAAACAAAGGCGAACAATAATCATAGATTAATACAAGTGAGAAAAAAACAAAGTGTGTAAATGGAACATTCGCATATACAAATATACAATACTATCAATTATTGTATATAATCAATTAATTCCTTTTTTTTACCCTCCATGAATGAATCTCAATGGTTCAACGGAAAACCATTGACAATGAATAGAACAAGTCTTATACAAAGGATTGAGAGACAAAAATGTGAGATAGAGGCGATAGCCGAAATTTAGGATTGTATTTATGTAATGTGAGATTTGTATGGTGGTGTATATTTAGACAAATTGAGAATGTGAAGTGAGATAGACCATGTAGAATTGTGATCTAAAGTGCTAGATCATATTGTTACAAATTAGATACGTAAGTTTTTAAATGACTTTGTAGAAGACTATTTGGATAAATTTATGCAAAGCAGTTATGCGTTAGTTCTACTCATGATGCCAATTTTTTATTAATTTCATATGATAAATAATTTTTTTTATAATAGGCATACAATATTTTCTTTTAAAGTGGACTACGTCGAGCTTACAAGTCATGCATGACGGCCTTCGGACCTGAAGCAACTATGTTAATTGAAATTACAAAATTTCATCTTAGAATCCAAAGTCATGCATAATAAAAAAAAAATATTCACAACTACGTCTATATTCAAGCATTTGTTAAGGTTGCATTGTGTTTCCGGTCCATAAGTCTTTTAACTTTTCTTTTATTCGTAGTACTTGACCAATTTAAAATTGAGACAAGTAACCATCTTGAGTAAGAATTTACCATCGTAAGACTTTTATCTTACTACCTACCACAACAAACCTACACTTACAACTTACCCGAATATGATGTAACATTCTACTAATTTAATACAATAATCCATGAAAAATCCGATGTGATGATGTGTTAATTAGATGTCAAGGTTTGACAAAAGACAATATTTAGTTCCTTCTCACTTTGACGGAAAAAAATCTTCGAAATTTTATGTTTTACAATGATAATAATAAATGAACCGATCGTGGGTTAATTTTATCTTCAATGTCGGTGTTTATAAATGATCAAATTCTGTTTTGCTATTTTAAGGGTGACACAGGTAATTGGTTTGAAATTTTAATTTGTGACTATGATATGCACATATTTAATAAAACAAATAATGTAGTTTAAAGAAATATTTGAGAAATATTAGTACCATTTACTTAAGATTGTATAATATTTTTTTTCCATTTTTTATATCTATTATGATCACATGTTGTATGTTTTTGAATATAAATTGTATTGTTTATATTACCATATCTATCATTTATAACAACTCGGTGATTGCAATTGAAATCATAATACAAATTAAAAATATTATTAATCATAATTGAATCATCATTTTTTACATTCTTTGACAACAAGTTAATAACCACATTTGAAATAGCAAACCCGTGCAATTTGCACGGGTTTAAGACTAGTGTACTTTAAACCACAGAGCGACACATCAGCTCTGTGGTTGTTGCTTTTATAAATTAGATTTTATTAATTGATCTATTAAATCGTTTATTATCATTCCAACTACTTAATAACCTGATAATTTACTTATTAGTTTGCCGAACTACCCATTAACTCACCAAATAGTATACGAATCCATCAAATCTCCATTATCATTTCATGGTTCATTCATCAAGGAGGTTTTTAATAATAATTAATGCTTATTAAAGATGATTTGTAAGACCTCTCTTACGTAATGGTGATAAAACATTAATGAGCAAAAATAAATGTCAAAATACAATTGTTTGATAGTAATAAAGTTAATGAAGAGTTGAAAAAGGTCATGGTGGAGAAGTAACTAGAAAATTTAGGGGTACAATGTAGAATATAAAAAAACAACACAAATTCTCATTTGTGGCGGAATTACCCGTCGGAAGCTTGCTACGGGTCAAATACGTACCATTTCTTACAAAATGGAGCCGGGTCATGCATTAATTGTGAATTGATTACTGTGGCTTCTTGGGGTTGGTGTGTACGTATTTTTATTTGTTTATTGTTTTCTCTTCCACTTGTTCTATTAGCATTAATGAGTCTCACACCCACAAAATGCTACTTCCATTTAATTTCTTCATTGTTCTTCTCTATTTTTTACAATCCATCATCTTTTATCCTTCACAATTAACCCAAACCCCCACTATTTTCTTTCTTTTTAAAAGATTATAATTTGAAGATCATCCAAAAAATCTCAAAAGTAGTATCAAGATCTACCAACAAAGTAGCCAAATTGTAACAACCCGGATTTAAAAATGCAAATAAGCTAGATAAATATAGCATATTATATTAAAATATCATGGTGGCGGAAACACCATGACAATAAATCCGAGTGTTACCAAAATAGATAAAGCAACACTTAACTACGCATACAACTACTCTTGTTAATGGAAACTCGTCCAAAATAAAACAATATGATTTGATTATTAAACATCATATTTCTTATTTATTTTCACTCTCTTTTAACCCATCCAGGACCAAGAAGCACATCAACCTTAAAAAAAATATCAACATCCACTGTCAGTGTGGAGTAACTAGGAGTCCTCCCAGACATGACTTAAGAAAATCAGGAAACAATTATGAACAAATAATAAGAGACAACATATAATCCATTTAAAATATGAAAACATGTGAACTTCATAAAAGAAATCCAATATCAAGTAAATAATCACAAATGCGTAGGCAATATCAAGACATAAAAGTAATACAACATGATTCTTTAAAATGTGTCACCAACATTCAAAACTTTGTTTTACTAACATGATTATATGAAATATTGTGAAAAACGTGGTCATAATGAAAAGAAATAGAACCAATTTACCTGAATGATATAAAGAAGTGGTATAAACATCCAAAACTTGGACCATAATTACATAGAATAACACGAGACAAGAACGAGCACCGTCTAGAGCCATAAACCTGACCCTAAACCTCGATGTCATGAACCAGACACCAAGACAACCCTACGGTAGGACACATAACAGTGAACCCATGCCTAAGACTGGCCAGACTCTCGAGGGACATAACAGTCTAGTTAAGGCGTAAATGTGCGGACCCTTAACTAGTCAAGGCGTAAATGTGCGGACCCTTGACCCCCAAACGACATATCCGTAGACTCATAAGAGTATCCAATAACAAGGACGGTCAACCCACAGCAGGCCATAAACCTGACCATGCTATGGTACTAGGTAGGCCATAAACCTGAACCTACCCAGTTTGGTATTGCTCATCTCAAGTAGACCATGAACCTGAATCTACTCGATATCTTATACTCTAGCTAAACCATATAGAAAATGGAACAAATTCCAAAGGATAACAAATGTGCACCATGAATAACATCATGTTAACATGCCAACACGCTCATAACCAAGCGATAGATAAAATCGGATCAAGTTCAACAATTGGTCGTCAAAGCTAGAGCACAAGTTCAACTTTTCTAATATAAAACAAAGACACTCATTTAAATATATAATTTATGCAAGATGATAACACAAAAGGTGTATACATGACATTTAGCTTTATAGAAATAACAATCAATTCTTAACACAAATATCCAGGCCAAACTGACAAAATGGTAAATAAAGTGGTAGGTTATGGACAAATTGGTAAAAAAAAAATACAATAGAGACAAATTGGTAAAAAAAGTTAAGGGGAAGGACAAATAAACCAAAAAACTCACTATCGATCCTAAGTTAGGCGCGTGAATTCCATTTTTTGCAAAAAGCATGTAAACAATTAAGAAAACAACTACAACTTGCTAAAACAACTACAACTTGCTAAAACAACCTGAATTTTGCAGTTTGGTCGTCAGCTTCCCTTCAAAAAAACAACATACTAAAAACCAATTTTTTCCCTCCCAAAAAATTACAGCATACTTAACAACAAGATTTGGTCTGATCTTCATACTACCCAAACAAACTTATAGAATATGTTTTCCTCCGACGACAATTTATTGTTGTTGCAAACAAGAAGTTGTAGTTGACTGATTGGAAAAATTCATTTGGGACGACATAACAGGTGCATTGATGATGATACCAGGAGTCGTCATACTAGCTTTATGTATCACCTCTCCTCCATCACCAAAATGTACACCAACCCCTTGAGGTGTGACAAACCTACCACGTGACATACCTCTGCTACCTCTCGCTCAAGCTCTTCCTGTTCTTGCACTCGAGGCTTCTAACCATGTTAACAACGTGCTTCCTTCCTCAATTGTTGTTGTTGTTGCATCCTTATGACTCCTAATTTTCCGAACATACTCAAAAGGAGTAGACACGTCATCTAATGTCCTACCAAGTCTTTTTTGCCTCCCTTCTTTCTTCCTCTATTCCAAACTCGAGTAGCAACCTCTCTTCATTTTGATTGGATTGAGAAGATTCAACATTTTTTACCTTAGCAAAACAAAATTAGTGTGATAAATCGTACGAGTTTTACATAAAATAATTACGTAATAAGAAGAGAAGAGATAAATAAACTTACATGAGATAAATCTTTTGGCAAGGGACATTTTCTGCAATATTTGCTCCTATTTTTAGGTACTTCATCAGGGTCCCTTCTTCTAGCCTTCCTCCTTCTTCCACCTAATTTTGATTTTACAATATCCGGAGGTAATATCATTCTCTCTCCTTCACGATCCCAAAAGGTGTTGCCTGGTACCGGTTTCAAGAAATTGGAATATGTTTGCTTATACGTTTGCAAGGTATACCATTTAGGCAAAGTTTTTTCAGGCTGGATCCTCATATATAGTAAAGCACTCATGCCATGGCAACAAGGTATTCCTGTGAGATCCCAAGACCTACAAAAACATGTCTTCCGGTCTATATTAACTGCATGACTAACACCATTATAAATAACCTCAAAGCCAAATTGTGTTTCTTCCCCGTTCCATTTACACTCACACTTTTGTTGTTGCTCATAAGACTCTTCCAATTTTAGACTAATTCTAGGAGCAACCCCTACAACAAACCGTTTAACAAGCTCGAGTTTTTTTATATTTCTCTCCATTAGAGCCATTCATATGTCTTCTAAGATGCTCACAATTGGCTTATATCTTGATACTAAAATAAAACTATTAAAAGTTTCAGCCATGTTATTGTCTACCACATCACAACATGAGTGTATTTTAAAGAACGACTTACAAAAATGCTCTAGACTCCTTCGAATGAAATCATCATATGCTTCCTTTGACATTTTCTTTAACTGAGCTAACTCACATTCATAATCTCCTTTACTAGTTGCCTTCGCACATTTCCAAAATTGCTTCTCAAGTACATTTCCTTTATGATTCTTACTCCAGTTTTAACTAACTCCAACAAATATGGTTTTAAGACACCATATTGATTCCGCATCAATGTCATCACGACATTTAAAGCCTTCTCCTTTGCCCTTTGCCCTTTGACATTTTTTACTCCCTACTACAATTCCATACCTAACTTTCATGTCATCCTTGATTTGAGCCGGAGTCATTAATGGATCCTTAAGAATCTTATCAAGGTATTCTTTTGTCAACCAGCTCTCGGTAATTAACCTATTATTCGTAGTCCTCATACAATTATGAATGGGTTGCATAGGCTTTATTTGCCAACCAGTTGCATCGCTAAGATCAGGCCCAACTGTTAACTCCCACTTACATAAGGAGCATCCCAAGTGAATGTGCTTCTTATCATTTTTTATGTACATAAGGTCTTAGTAATGTTGCATAAAGTACGCCAAAATAACCTCCTTGAAGATTTTTCTTGAAGAAAACCTTAAACCAACAGATAGCTGCACATTTCTTAGATCAGTTTTATCATTGAACAATTTATACTCTGTCCCTTTCTTTCGTTTATGAACTGGAAGGTCAATATCAGACTCGTCATCTGATAACTTTCGACTTTCATCTTCCGAAGATCTCTGGTCTGATACATAACCTCTTTCATATGCTGTCCAAAATCTAAGTTGCACATGAGAACGGTCATCTTCTACACCCTGATCTCGCTCACATGGTTCTTTAGTAGTAATTTCGGCTTCTTGTGGCACATTCTCATCTAATTCGTTTTGTCTTAAGCTTCGGTTTGTCGCCCTCCACTCATATATCTCCTCGACGTCATAATGTAGTTCTTCTCTAAACAAACCACCATCGCTATCAAATGAATTATCAGACGTGTAATAACTTTCATCTTCACTCATTCGTTCATCGCATTCCTCAAAATTATGGCTTTGGAAATGCATGTATTCTAATGGAACAGAGGCCTCCTGGTCGGTCAAAATATGACTTTCGGTTGGAGTACTAAGTCTATTTTGGACTGTTAGACTAGTATTATTTTCAAAACCCGCAATTTCAAGAAATTCTTCATCTTCGATCAAATTGAAATTGTTCATCTGTATAGTAACCCAAATTCATTTCAAAGGTATGTAACTAAAATCCATAAGGCTAAAGCGTAACAACATCAAACAAATGCAAAATTCTAAACAAGTGGTATAAGTAAAGCAAAATTTAGCTACATATTATTATCACAAATTCTCATAGCGTGTGACGGTCTTGTGACGGGTTAAATATTATCTATTTAAATAGGTAAAGATAAACATTTTGTGACAACCTAGACTTGTTTACACAAGTGGGAGATACTTGACCCGTCATAAACTTGTGACGGATATAATCGTCACAAGCAAGACTTATTATATTCTTAAACAAAATCCTAACAATATTATGTACTTAATTGAATCACTAACTCTGGCACATTATAATTCAAAACGTATGGTATAAACATCAATTAGAACACACATTGATTATAAATATTTGTAGTAGATTATAAACATGAAACTTTTTAATGTTGCTCAAATACTAAAAGAAAATATAGAAAGATGGTACCTTTGGTTCCGTCAATTAAGTGGACTAAAGCTAGAATTTCGCCATAATTTTGTTATGTCTTTTTTATTAATAATTGTGACTGGTTTATGAAGGAATTATGGACGAAAAGGAGGGAGAAGATGAAGTAGTTTGATGGGAAAAGAAAAGAGTAGTCTAGAACATGTGAACTGTGAAATTTCAATCTAGCAGTTTGATAACACGCGCCTCTTAAAGAGTATTTTTTTTACCAATTTGTCCTTTTCCTCAACTTTCTTTACCAATTTGTCTCTATTGTAGATTTTTTTACCAATTTGTCCATAACTCATCACTTTATTTACCATATTGTCAGTTTGGCCCAAATATTCATAATGAATTTCACGCACATTACATATGTCCTCTACCGTAAAATTCATAATTAATTCAAATAAAATCAAAATGATACAAGGCCAATTGTGTTGGATTAATAAGACTCTTAGGTACAATATTTGTCAGATAACCATTTCCAAATGAAGAACGTAACAGAGATTTATAAACTGATCTTTACAGTATGTCATAAAACGTCGCACAAATAGTATCGCTTCATAAAACGGGTTAAACAAATAATTTTGGAGCAAAGTAAAATACTAATATCATCTAAACTGTTCAAAGTTTAATTATAAAAATTACCCAGAAACTTTTCAAAGTATAAAAATGGTTTTAGAAACAATCTTTGAGCTACTGTCCGTTTCGTGAGTATTTCAATGCGTTGTTCGTAAACATTTTATTGTGAACAAACGGCGTGTAAGAAAATTACGAAATTTTAAAGGTAGACTTTAGACTTAAAATAAATTTGAGTCTCTTTTCAACTTTTTCAGAGAAAGACATTTTTAGATGGAGAAATAAATTAAATAAAAACATTCCACAATAAACTACTTAACCCAATTTTATAATTTTATCTTAAAGGGCATGTAATAGGCGATTTTATGCATAAATAAAGAAATAATTAAGAAAAATATGTCACAAACATTAATAATTTATTTTTCATATTTATATTTCAGAATATACCTAAAAATAATTTATAATTAATTTATTTCTATTTATTTATTATTCAACACGATTTAACTTTATTTATGGATTAATTAGCCATAAAATTCATAAATAATTATAAAAATTAATAATTCGACATGAAATATTTTAATATACTAAAATAAGTCATCCTAAGATGAAAAATTCAAGTTTCACATTTATTTTTATAATTTACATATTTACTAGAGATTAATTGCCGAAAACACGAATATATATTAAATAAGAGCAATAATAATTATAAAAATAAAATAATCAACTTAAATACTATAAATATATTTATGTACCAGAATAAAAATCAAATGTATAATTTTTGAAATTTTTAATTTCTAGATGATTATCCCAAAAAAACGTTATTAAATATCAAATAACAACAATTAAACATATAATAATTTTGGGACTCAAATAAACACATGCAAACTCATAAATAATGATAATAAATCAGAATATAATCAAAAATTTAATTTTCATAATTATCTATATATTTTACACACTAATTAGATTGTTAAATCGCATAAAACACAATTAAATCGTAAAAATTATTAAATACTTATAAATTCATCACAAATAATAAAAATTACTATTTATTTATATAAATCATGAATATCATATATTCCCATGTTTTAAACATCTTATATATTATCAATCTTGTTATAAACTCATAAAAGCACTTGAAAATCAAAAATCACAGAAAGGAGAAAACCTAGTTACCTTGCTAGAGATTAAAATTAGTAAATAAGTAGAATAATATTATAAGATCAACCCAAATGATCTTCCTCAATCAAGGTCTCTTGCTCACCTCACTTACTAAAGGATAAGATAAAATAGATGTGAAAAATGAAAGAAATGAATGTTCGAGATGTGTGATGAATCTCACGTGAAAATGGAGAAGAAGTGAGATATTTTTGTTGTGTTGATTAGGTTATGACTTGTAGAGTAAATAGGTAGTGTAGGATTAGGATAATAATTTAGGATATTAGGCACATGGCTATTAAGACTTTGGGCACCAAGGGACCAAATTTTCAACTTAGCATGTGTCAAGGTAATGATTACACAAGGTGAGTGATGATTACACAAGGTGGGTGATGATTACACAAGATGGATGAAATAGTAACGAAATGAGTTTCCTGTCGGCGTATGTTTGCGACAGTCTTCCGTATTTTGGGCATGATTTCCTCCACAAAAATGCGATTAAGGTAATTTTGCTGGCGTTGGAAAGCTAAGAGAAAGAGCGAAAACTTTTATTTTATAGTCAAGAGACAGAAATGTACCGAAAACATCTTAAAATTAGCATCAATGACAAGGTAGTTATTCACACGTTTAAGGAGAGTAAGTTTAAGACGGGTCTTTGTATTTTCATTGTCGAAAAAGATAGATTTTGGATGAGATTTTCTTTCTTGTGGAATCATTCTTATTATTTAAAATAAGAGTTTAATTATATAGTATGATGTAAAAATTACGGGGTGTTACAAATCTACCCCCCTTAAGAAAAGTTTCGTCCTCGAAACTTGAAATTCGAAGAAGGTCAAACAAGGTAAGAGTTACAAGTGATCATCCACAGAAATCACCTTAAAATCCTAACCACTGCGCACTCTTATCACTACCAAACAAAAAGTATAGAGACATATATCACATCCTCGATGTTAGTATCATTTTCACACACTGTACAACCTCAAAAGTCACGTTAAACTAATTCCTTCCCAAAAAGGTTTTTTTTTTATTTATTTATCTCGATACGATCTTAGTTATCGTAAACCACAATTTTTTTTTCCACATGCATCACCTGTTAACATGTGGTTAGCACTCATAAAGTCCATCACACCTCATATGCCACAATATCAGTGGTTGTCTCACTTTTCACCAAGAGCACTCAACATCATTAACCATTTTTAAACAATATATGACCTCTCATAAACTTATTACTATTTCTCTGAGTCTAAAAACTTTCAACAACCACTTCAATTATAGTTACTATTCACCACCAGATACGACATTGACCAAAGCTTAACCAGATATTCTCTAAACTAGGAAAATATTTCCATTGAGAAAACTTCTTCCATATACAACTCTTAACCTCAAAAAGTTTTAATATAAAATCTCTCTAGTTCTCAAAATATAAATAATTTCCAAAGTCACCAATCTCAAACTTCAATCTCATTACCAAATCATTAGTCGTACTCACCAGACCAAAATTTCCTTTGAACACTTATCATCATGACTTTCCTAAGAACCCAAAAACTATACACTTTTAATAAGGTAGTACCCATTATACCACAATACATTTTCCAACAATAACGTATTTCCATCAAAGCATAATAATATCACCTTAAAAATGTTATTAAATGTGCTCCTTAAAAAAAATTAATCATATAGCCTCAATGTAGTTATAGCTTACTATCCATGAACATTATCTTTACATCACAAAACCTCCACAAGACTGCATAAATCTATGTCCTTCAAATAATCACTCTTACTTTTAAATGAATCACCTTATATCTTAAGTTTGCCTTTTTAAACCCGAACAGAATAAACAAACATCTATGTATTATCACAGTAATAATATCCTCAACTTTCAATACTCATAAAAAAAATCCTTTAATACTCCTCCAAAACATTATATGTCATCCAAATTCACTCTCATTCAACAATGTTACTATATTTTTAATCTCCAATGACCAAACATCAAACTTGAAGATAAAACATTCTTCACCAAAGGATTCAAGCTCCCACTATGAGATGATCACAAGTAGCTCTAAAGATATTTCAAACATTTCAAATTACCACGGAAGAATAAATAACTTGAAAAGCAAAATAAATGTTTTCGTGTAAGAACAGAAGGTAAAATACTACATTCTTTTGGGAAGTAAAACCTTAGAGAGAAATCAATGTAAAAAGGATAATTACAAAAGTCCAAAGAAGAAGGAACTGAAGTTGAAATAAAGAACAAATAGAGAGTAACGATCGATTAAACAGACAGAGGACAAAGATAAATAAGAAACTTTTGGTCTAAAGACTCAAATAGAAGATTTATGGTTAACACGTATAAGAATGACAAGAATGGACGACTCCAAAAACAAATCTATAAACACCAAGATGACAACTTAAGAAAAGATAAATAAAGCACGATAACCAGGGTCTTACAATTCTCGTACAATCATCACTTAAGGAAACGATGTCTCGGAACTTTGTTTCATCATATCTCCATAATACCTCAGCACCAACATATCTCTATATTATTGCCCCTTTACAAACATTACTTTCCACAAATAATCAACTCTCAAGATCATAACCTCTCAAGACTATCAACTCGCAAGTCCTTTGACTGTCAAAAACTCCTTCTAGTCACACTTAATGAATCAATCCATAAAAATTTGTACACCCCCAAAGAGATGAACACCACGATCCATCATAATCATCGCCAACATGGTCGTTCACTAAGTCAAAGCTTTCACACTTTAACATTAACATCTCACAAATCCATAAATTACAGTTTTTTTTCCAATCAATCATTAAGGGTAGGATCAGTAATAACTCCTCAACGGATAAATCAAAATCATTTCACGACTACTAATAGTCATTAACGATTCTTACTCCTCAAATATTGTATTCCCATTAAAGACGAGCACAGTCTCAAAAATACCCAACGTGCTCAATCTAAACTCGATGATAACATTCAATTCATTTCCAACATTCTATCGATCTATCCATAAATAACTGGCATAAATTTTTCCTTTAACACATGACAAAAATCCAATAATTCTAAGCATTAAGAGCATAAGCCACAGTATTCCCAAATAATACCATGAGATAAACCGACTCATTATGTCTCACTCCTTGTGAAACTACCAAACTAAAATTATACGTCTTATGCCACATAGCAACTACTCTCTATCCTCAATATGGATTCCCTTAAGTACAAAAGAACTTAACAACCACTTATCACAAATGAGACTTCATCCTAACAACAACTATTCCCAAAATAAAGTTCATCTCAACAACCTCTAATCTCAATATAAACTTCTTCTTAACTACCTCAAATCTCAAAGTAAATTTCCTCGTTACCAAACTCATAATAATAAACGCTTTTTTTCTTTCATACTTGACCTTCGAAATCTGCCAACCAATCCTAACTTGTTGTCGTAAAATCCAATTCCCAAGGGGATATCAAACCACAATTACCTTAAAAAGCGACAACACCACCAAGTAATCCAGAAGGATGAAAGTGCGATAAGAGTAAGTCTCGCGTTATCGAGGATCAAAAGTATTGACGACATATAACAAAAATGCATGACACGTGACACATAACACATAACATGCAAAGGACATTTACAAAATTGACCAACTTTAAAATCAATAAAGCATGCTTGAAAAAGTTGTACATGAACAAAACATTTTTACAATTAATGACGAAACGTAACATCAAGTCATAAACAACACATATACAAGGCAAAAACATTTAATACAATCATAATGATGTGAAACAGTAAAGCATAAATAAACAAGTACTTAAACAACAGAGTAATTTTCTGAAATGGGCTATTCTCACTAATTAATTAACGAAATAGGTAACTTTTGAAATTTATTACCAAAAATGGGTCCACGTAGGATCGGACTTCCCGAATCTAGCCAATAAATCAAGTCGCTGTGGGGGTGAGCGACTTGATGTCCCCTGTTTTTTCCCCTGTTTTCCCAAATTGATTTCCACTGTTGTTGCTGCAATTGATGCTCAATCACTTACACGGTCGAGATGCTCAATCACTTATTGGTGCTACGAAACTAACAGAAGGCTATTTTTGAACCATGTTGTTGCTGCAATTGATTTCCCATCAATTTGATTCGTCGAAACAATTCAGCCTTTTCAATCTTGATGTTGTTAACTTGACCAATCAACGCGTCTAGGTGCTGTTGCTTCCACAACTAGATCGACGCGCGGTTTCACTGTTGGATATCATTTACTTCCGCTTTCGCTCGTCCATGTTTGTGTATCTCTCGGAACTTTCTGTTTGCTATTGCATTGTTTGATTAATGCAAAAAAATTATGAATTGATAACTAAAATCTAGGAAATTCGAAAACAGGAGGGGCATTGGAATTGGTTGATTAGTTCATGAGAAAATGTAGAACCAGTAGAGGAAGACGACGGAGAAAGAATGGAGGATTCGAATCCGACGCATGTGGATTTGGTAACTCATATAAGCGGATCTGGGGTACATTGGAATTGGAATTCAAATTGAAATGATGATATACTTCAGATTATAGATGATGATGGAGGAATTGAAAATGGGAACTTGAATGGAGGAAATTAGGGTTAAGGATAGTGAGGATAATGAAACACCATTGAAAGAAATCAATTTGGGGAAACAGGGAAAAAACAGGGGAAATCAAGTCGCTTAGCCCCACAGCGACTTGATTTATTGGTCAGATTCGGGAAGTCCGATCCTACGTGGACCCATTTTTGATAATAAATTTCAAAAGTCACCCATTTCGTTAATTAATTGTTGAAAATCGTCTATTACGGAAAATAACTCTAAACAACACATGTATTACAATTAAAATCGATATAAACCACTAAGGCATAAACAAACAAGTACTTGAACAACACATGTAATACAATTAACAACGATATAAGACATTAAGACATAAACAAACAAGTCCTTAATGTTTCTACCCCACTCTCGTTTAGTCATGATTAATCCTTAATTAAGTTTTATTTCAATCCGAGAGTGTTGGGAGCGTCATGGCTCTGATACCAACTGTAACAACCCGGATTTAAAAATGCAAATAAGCTAGATAAATATAGCATATTATATTAAAATATCATGGTGGCGGAAACACCATGACAATAAATCCGGGTTGTTACACAAATCCTACTAGTATGAAGATCTACCAACAAAGTAGCCATCAAATACGGTTTAGCATTCTTTTATTGGTGATTTTTTTTAATTAATATTGTAGTGAAAAAATGTATTTGACGATTGAAATTTTGAGTTAAATAATTTCACTTTTTTATCATTTTTTGTTTGTAATACTTGTTATGGAAATAAATATTTTGAGATTTTTTTGTATATTTGATCGCTTGTAATATTGTATCTAACTAGAAGAAACCATCAAATTTGATTATTTGATTATTTTCTAAATTATTTTTTGCTGTTTGTTTATTTTACGGATTTTTTGGTGTTTTAATTTTTGGTTTGTTTCACATTCATCATGTTTATAAAGTTAGACACTTTGTTACTACTTGCGGATATGTTTAGTTTAGTCGATCATTATTTAGTATTTTTTGGTATGATTTTTAACCACAGAAGATTTAATATTATTAAAATAATATTTAAATCAATGCAAACTAAAGTATTTTCCGGGTTCTTTCTGGGTTTTTTGCACAAATATGTTGTGGGTAGTCTTAATTTCTTGGTTTGTTGGTTTTTGTGGATTGCAATTTGTTGGTTTTTGTGGATTGCAATTTGATGAGTAAAAAATGCAAATGATGTAGGGGGTTTCCTGCGTTTTGAAGGGGTTCACTGGGTTTTGGTTGGGTTTTTCTACATAAGGGTTTAGCATGTTGAGCATGATATTCCGTCCTGCAATAGTATAATATTAGTCAAATGTTAACGAGTAGGCTATATACATTATCGAGTTTTCAAATTTGGACATGCTATTGAATGACCAGGAACAGAAGATGTAATGACAATGGAAGTGGTCGAGGAAAGACAGACCACATCGAAGAAAAAAAATGGCAGGTAGGGGACGAGGAAAGGCCGCGGCCACGGAAGAGGACGTTCATGAACCAGCAGAAGACGGAACTCTCGTTGAACTGACAGAGAGAAATATGAAGGTGACATTTAATGTCCCAAGCAAGAGTAAGGGTAAGGAAAAAGGTCAGGCCGTGCAGGAAGACGATGATCATGAGGAGTCTGATGAGGAGTTTGATGAAGAGGCTGAGGATGTTCATGAAGAAGGCACGTCACTTTGGTCATAAGTTTTTGTCCTCATATTTGTGTATTATGTAATGAGTGTCTGATGTTAACATTATCGAATAGACTATGTACATTTTGTTTGTAATAGTTATTTCCATATTCTTGTATTATGTTTTGTATTGTTTTTATGTCTTCATTGTTATTATAATTGTGTACATTGTTTCCATGTTTTATGTTACTAAGTTATTTGAATAATGATGACTTTGTTAATATGTCCTACATTATTGTATCTTTTGTAAACAACTATTTTTTCTTCTTTGTCGTTATATTTGTGTATTATGTCAAGGGTGTCGGCTGTTAACATTATCGAATATGTTATGCACATTTTGTTTTTCATAGTTGTTTCCAAATTCTTGTATTATGTTTTGTATTGTTTTTTTTATGTCTTCATTGTTATTAAAATTGTGCACATTCCTTTTCTGTTTTATGTTACCAAGTTATTTGGATAATGATGTTTTTGTTAATATGTCGTACATTATTGTATCTATTGTAAATAAATATTATTCCTACTCCGTTGTCATATTTATGTATTATGTTATGGGTTATTGCAGTAAACATTAACGTGTTAGGTATCTACATTTACTTGTTGATAATTGTTTCCATTTTGTTTTATTATGTGTTATATTGCTACCATGTCTACAGTATTGTTCATATTGTGTACAATGTTTAAAATATTTTGTATATTTTGTTTTTCGTAATTGTTTCCATATTCGTTTGTTATGTTTTGAATTGTTTGTATTTGTACATTATAGTTGAAATTGCATACATGTTTTCCCTGTTTTATGTTGCCAAGTTATTTGAATAATGATGCTCTTGTTAATATGTCGTACATTATTATATCTATTGTAAATATATGTTATTCGTACTTTGTTGTCATGTTTCTTTATTATGTTATGGGTGACTGCAACAAACATTATCGAGTTACTGCAGCCCTCCTCAATTGGTTATTATCAACATATGGTAACCCAACTTCAACTCCACGACTACCATTACAATGCACTCCTTCGCACGAGCACACCAAATATCGCTCTACTATCGGAGAACCAGGCCCTTTCACCCTACGAGATGTCTGTTTCCTGACATTGAACCTAACCGTCTGCGGGTGCTTACGGTACATCTCATATACCTCTTCCCACTTATCAGCTTCCCTTCCCACAAACGTGCGTGAAAAATCTGTGTAGCAGAAAATTACAGGGTTACATTAGTCACAAAACTATCCACAATTACTGTACATCTACAAACAACTTATGACAACCAAATGATTTTCAAAACCAAGGTCTGAAACATTAATAATTCAGCTGAAGAACTTAAATATTACAGGGCAAAAATAACCTCATAGGTATAAACAATTATTTGCAACATACAAACACATATAATGAGTTGGTACCGTACCAATTCATTTCATATTTTTGACATGGTCACATGAAAGCTAAAAATGACAACATTTTTCTGACATCTACCTGAATTCCTAGCATCATCATTATGAACATTTCATCGTCATCAACCCAATAAACTAAGATGAACACCATAACTTATAAACACACTAAATCAACAACAAAAAATATTACTGGGCAACAATAACATGAAAAGTATCAACAATTACTTGCAATATACAAAACACATATAAGAGTTGGTATTGTACACATTCACTTCCTTTTTGTGACAAGGTGACATCAAGGCTAAAAACGACAACATTTTCCTGGCAATCCCCTGAATTCCCAACATCATCAATATGAACAGTTCATCTTAATCAACTTAATAAACTATGAAGAACACCATAACTTATAAACATAGGAAATCAACAACACAAAACAAACAACAAAGTTGTATAAACAAAATAAGAAAGACAACATATCAATTAATAAGAGAAGAATAAATAATCCATTAGCACATAGAACAATATCCGAAAACTGTGAATATAGTTTTATGTAACGAAAATCATATATAGAAATTATCTTTGCCATTATTTTTCTTGTCACCATTTTTTGTGTTTTGATGATGGAAGAAGATGAACGTGTTCTTGGTAAGAATTTTTTTGCATTATTTTTTTTGTTCTGACAATGGAATAAGATTAAAGAGAGAAAGGTTTTTAATTTTCTCTGAAAATTATGCTCTAATACCTTTAATTTGCTTTATTTGTGATTTGTCAGGAGATGAAGATAAAGAAAATGGAAATGAAAGAGAGAAGACACAGGAGAGAGGGGATGAAAGAGGTGGTAACCAAATTTGAAAAAGGATGGGAATGGGGAATCGTCAGTATGGGGAAGTGGGAGAATTTATTTTTTATTTTTTAATTCTCAATCAGTCATATCAATTCAATGACACCAATTTCCACTTGCATGCCCCATATACACTTAAATGGTACAAATCCGACCCGTCGCAAGCTTGCGACGGGTACTTCCGTCTTAAGAAAAAAGGACTGAAAAAACAAAGGGTACTATATAGAAAACCAAAAAACTTATGGGTATACGGTAGAATATCCCAAAATAATAATACTAATTTGTTTATTTTCCTGAATTTGAAAAGTAAACGTAATAACTTGATCAAGGATGTGCTTTTTTATTTACATACGAATTTTACTTTTTACATACAATTTTTACCACATTGCCCTTGTCATTTTCTTAGACCACTCCCATCCAAGGTCATAAGAACGGTCATGACCTTGTTGGGTCACCTTAATTACATATTAAAGACCATATTAGCATGACCTTTGAGTAGAAGAGGTCACTTACTCAATTGGTGACCTCCACTTCATATCCATGACCTATTTGGTGACTTTGTAGGTGGCGGTTTGGGATTGGTTGTTGGGCAAAAATAAAGAGGATAAAAAGAAAAGAAAAAAGTTAGTAGAAAATTTGATAAATGATTGAAAATATTGGAAAGTGGAAAAATGATTGGCCGGGTTGGTGACCTGGGTCACGACTTTCGGCTTGGGAATGTAAAAGTGGGTCAAGATAAATAAGGTGAGATTAAAAGTAAAACATGGGTCGTGACCTAATTAAGACGACCTTGGATGAGGGTGGTCTTAGACTATCCCCAAGCAAGATCGCCAAAGAGGTCGCGACCTTGTTGGGTCACCCTAATTACATAATTAAGACACTAATTGGTGACCTTGTATTAAATTTGGTGACCTTGAAGTTTTCAGGGTCAATTTGTGACCCCGAAATGAGTTGGTGACCTTCTTGGTGACTGATGCGTGCATATTATATACACTTTTCAGCATCTTATGGCACGCATTTCTAGTCATTCACGCATGTTTTATGCTTTGTTTTGCCCCGAATTCGTTTCTTTGTGTCTTTCTTGTTATTTTATAGGAAAGTTCGCAAAAGTCGCAAAAACCACACCAATCTGTCGCAAGTGAGCTATTTTTAGAAGATGGTACTTGAACAAGGAAAACTTACGAGCTTGGAAGTGAAAATATCAAAGGAAAATGGCCTAAATCAGGAGGAAAACTGAGATTATGAACAACAAGGACAACCACGAGCAACTTCAGTTGATAAACCGTTAATCGAGTGAATCCCATAGCTCGATCGAAGTGATTTGTAGAGGGACGCCTCAATCGAGTGGTCTCATACTCGATCGAGGGGAGCACATATGCAGGCAGTGGGATCGAAGGATTGGAAGCCTCGATCGAAAACTTTGGAAGGCAGAACAACTCGATCGAGTGAACTTGGAACTCGATCGAGCAACTCACTTATGGACTTCGGATTCCGCAATTCTGTTTTTAGATTAGATTAGTGTGTAATCTAATTTCCCTATATAAGGGACTAGGTTAAGCACTGATCAGTATTCACTATTCACTATTCATTATTCATCATTCATACTTTCAGAATTACGCTTAGCAACTCTAATCATTTTTTTTAGGTTCTACTTTTCTCTTAAGCTTTCGTTCACAGTAACTCTTTTCGGATCTACTTTTGTTCATCCTTCTCTTCCGTTATTTCATTTTAGTGTAACTTTTCTTCTCCTTTAATCTTTATTTACTTTCTAGTTTATTCTTAGTATTGTTATTAGTTTATATTCATGTTCACTATGTCGTATTTGTTTTATATTTCAATGGTTAGTGTAGATCCCGAAACTATGCGTAGGTTATTCTCTTAATATGTTAGGATGAGGGAAATCGTGGTAGTAATGTTGTAGGATTCACATGTTAGTCTTTTCTGCGACGAGGATTGTTTATAAGCAATTTAATCAAAAAACTTGTTAATTGAGTGCACACATGAGACCGGTTTAATTACTAAAAATCCGCCTAGATCGAAAGATTGGTAGAGTAGGCTTGCTTAGAACAATCGATATAACCTACCTAGATTGAAAGATTGGTAGGGGAGTCTAAGGCGATTTGAGACCGAGAGGAGATAATCACTACCCACCTTATCAAAGATTTGACTGACCTAGTATTTTCGTATTGCATGAACTACCGCGGTGATCCGATTCCTGACATATTCCCCTTTTTAATCTTTTAAACTCAATTTTCTAATCCTTTTTGTTCTTTTATTTCTTGTTTTGACTAGTTAAGTTAAGCAAACAAACAAAACCCCCCAAATTTGTGACCAATGAACTGACCTTAAATTAAAATTCTGCCTCCCTGTGGGATTCGACCCTACTACCACTAGCTTCCGTTAGTTGTACCTAGGTTTATCTTTGACCGTGTTTATGACCGCGTGTTAAATTTTGGCGCAGTTGCCGGGGAGGCAATTGGTTTTAATTTTCGTTTAGTTTATTTCATTTATTTTGTGTTAAAGAATTATTTTTTAGTTCTTTAATACCGTTGTTATTTTTCTCTTTAGTGTTGTGCATGCCCAGGTCCTCCAGGTTTCACTTTATCATCAACATTCATAGACACATAGCACACCACAGTTTCCCTTTTATCTTCCTACCCCTAGCGCAGTGGTTGGCTTAAGTGTGTTAGGGCCAGAATTCTGAAATGAGGGCGCCTTCTCATCCAAAACCGAACCAGGGAATCCCAACACACATACACCAAGTTCTTTTTATTGGACTCCCTATATTCATTAGATTCATTGGTTTTAAGTTACAAAATCGTTGCTCTGATACCATTTGTGACACCCCCAATTTCCAAGGAGCCTTACTAGGCCTTCCTTAGTTAGTCAGGACGCCACCATCTCGGTTTCGCGAGGAGTATATATATCAAATAGACCATTCAAGAACCAGTTAATATTTAGTACATGGTTACATAACTCAACGAATAAATATAGTGATCTCTACAAATACATAAGGAACTACGAACACTTCTCTTGTCGGTATATATGTCCCTAACATATAAGAACGTTAACCCGGCGATATCCAACAAGCATCCACTTCTCTGAAACTACCGTACTGCTCACCACACAAGTACACAATGGATCACCGCAGACACAGGTAGGAACCACACAAATACACACACGTCAATACAAGTTATACTAACAACCTGTGAAGATAAAGTATACAATCTAACTACAATCATAACAATACGAATAGCTTATATAACAAGTACTAAAATCATCAATTTGTATCTGCCTCACCCGTCACAATGACATCGATGAAACCTCAAAGCATCATCCCCCACCTTGCTCGCGGCAAGGGGTACCCAGATCCTTAATGTGCGCATCCTCTCCGTGGCGGGTCCCACGAAGAGCGATCATGGGAGTGAGAGTCGTTTACTTGCTATCGTTGCCATTAAAAAATGGGAGTTTCATCAGATGGATGTCCATAATGTCTTCTTACATGACGATCTATCTAAAGAGGTCTATATGCGCTTACCGCTAGGGTTCGGCAAAGGACATGAATGAAAAGTTTGCAAATTACGAAAATTCCTTTATGGACTTCGACAAGCACCACGTTGTTGGTTTGCTAAGCTCGGCCATGCTCTCCGAGAATATGGGTTTGTACCGTCATTTTCTGATTATTCCTTGTTTAGCTATGTCAAAGAAGAGATCTGCATTCACGTCTTAGTCTATGTGGATGATTTGGTTATCGCCGAAAATAATACCGCTGCTATTGCCACTACAAGAAAAACGCAAACGGGCGACAGTTTTTTGTCGACTGCAGAAGGTAGTCGCCAAATTGGCGACTGAAATAAAACTTGGGCGACTGAATTCAGTCGCCAATTTGGCGACTACCCTTTTTCCCCAAATTTCCCACCACCGACACAACCGGGCGACAGAAAAGGTAGATTAGCGACGGAAATCTGTCGCCAAAATTGGCGACTGCTTTATTCTGTCGCCAATTTGCGTATTCAGTCGCCAATTTGCGCTATAGAAACAGCGAGTCTTCTTCCCCTTTCATTATTTGAACTTAAACAAAACCCAAAACCCCTATACACGCGAAAACCACCACCACCACCTACTACGTGTACCACCACCACCTACTACGTGTACCACCACCACCCTCAACACCACCTTCACCGGATTCCGGCCAACATCAAGCTATCACATTTGTTCTTCCCTTCATTCAACTCATTTAAGGTTTGTTTACTTCTTCATAATTCAATTTCAATTTCAATTTTTTGATTGATTGTTGGTTTGTTTTGTGCATTTAGTGATTGTAGTAGGTTATTAAGACCGTCTTAGCTTATTAGGTTGTGATTAATTAGGTATTAGAAGCCAATTAGCATATTAATTAGATAATTGTGGGTTAGGGTTTATAAGAAGTTTGTATAAGACGATGTTGTTAGCCTTATTGATGTTGGTTAATTAGATTAAAGTAGTCGATTAGGATGTTTAATAGCTTATTAGGATGTTAGTTAGATTATACTAGCTTATTAAGACCGTCTTAAATTAGCTTATTAGGTTGTGGTTAATTGTATAATTGGAAATTGTTGTTAATAAATTGTTATTATTATGTGATTGAGGTTGTTCTTTAATTAAGTGAGTGTAATTTTAATTTAGATATATGTAATTTTAGTGTTGAAAATTGTTTTTTGGGTTTTTTTGTTTAGATTAAAATGAAGAGATTGGAACGTTCATGGATGTATGATGGAGGGTTATTAGATAATAAGAAGAGACGTTCTAATGCTAGGTTTATAGAGGGTGTTGCCGAGTTTATTGAGTTTGCTAAGCAACAAGAGGAGTATGACTCGTTAGAAAATAAACTTAGGTGTCCTTGTAGCAAATGCCTTGTTTAAAGCTTACCTACATCAATGCTTCCATATGAAAGATTTAGGTACACTTAAATATTTTTTGGGCATCAAAGTGGCTCGTAATTCTGAAGGCGTTTTTCTTACCCAGCGAAAGTACACTCTTGATATCGTGTCTAAAGCTGGGTTATTACTTGGTGCCAAACCGGCTACAACTCCTTTGGAACACCATCATCAACTAGGCCTTGCAACAAGTGAGCTTCTTTCTGATCCAGAGTCATAACATCGTCTTGTCGGTCGACTTGTGTACTTAGTTGTGACTCACCCAGATCTTGCTTATGTGGTACACACCTTATCTCAGTTTCTTCATCAACCACACATCACCCATATGGCGGCAGCTTTTCGCGTGGATCGCTATTTGAAGGGAAAATCGGGTCAAGGGATTCTTTTGAAAGCTGACTCCAACCTCCACGTGTCTGGATGGTGTGATTCTGATTACGCTAGTTGTCCACTGACTTGACGGTCTGTGTCCGGTTGGATTGTTTTTCTTGGTGATTCGCTTCTCTCGTGGAAGACTAAGAAACAACATATTGTTTCTCTTTCCTCCTCCAAAGTTGAGTATCGATCCATGGCTAATATACTTTGTGAGTTGAAGTCGCTTGTCGGACTTCTTTCTCATCTTGCTCTCCGGGTGCCTCTCCCCATGAAACTTTCTATGACAATCAATCTGCTCTTCACATCGCTCATAATCCCGTGTTTCACGAGCGTACAAAGCATATCGATTTCGATTGTCAATACATTCGAGACGTCATCACAGATGGTCTTGTTGTCGCCTCTCACGTTCGCACTCACTCACAGCTTAGAAACATTTTCACCAAAGCCCTTGGTTCTGTGCAATTTCATTCTCTTCTCGGTAAATAAATTGGGTGTTCTTGATCCCCACGCTCCAGTTTGAGGGAGGGTATTATGCCGTATTAGGCCTTCCTTTTACTAAGCCCATATGTCTTCAGAATAATGATAGGGTTTTACATATTCCAATCTTACGTTTTGAATTAAGCAACTTGATTATGCAATAAAAGACAACACGATTCAATCCCTTTCTTTTCTTTTTCAGAGACCTATTAAAATGAGAAAAGTTTTAATTATTCCCTTATTTAATTAAATTGATTTTGAAAAAAAACCTAAAACAACTTTTATTCTATTAGTAGGGGCATTAGCCGAGGTCGTAATTGGATAAATAAAGTAAGTTCCTTGGTTGTTTCCTAGAATTTGCTTCTCGAAAAATTTAGCCTTTTGTTTCTACTCTGAGCCCTCTATATTGTCACCAACCTTATTATAAAAGAGCATTCGTCCCAAAACATACACATATCAACTTCACACCAACTCCCAACTAAATATGGATATCATGAACAAAATCATTCAAGAGTTAGAAAAGGGCAAAAATTCAATTCATATTGTTAGAAACCTCATTCTTCAACATAACCCTATCATCAAAATTGAGAATGATGATAATCAAGATTACTACAAAGATTTCAATCATCATTCAATGGTGGCATTGGACTCATATCATAACACCATTTCTATGCTCAAAAGTTGCACTAACTTCGACGATGGTGTTTTTGTCGGAAAGCGAAAAGTTGATGATTATTTAGGTAAATGTGAAGATGTTTCTCCTACTAATTCTTGCATCTCTGGAGTTTCTGCTAATCAACAACTTTATAATGTGTCCATTCATGATCATAGAAGAGAATGTAACAAAAAGAGGTAAATTTGATTAATGTACTAATTTGATTCCTTGTTTCGTTAATCAGGTTTTTTTAACGTGTTCTTTACCGGCACACTTTAGTAATTTAAATGTGAAAATACATACTTGGAAATTATCTTTCTATCACATGTTCAACACAATGTTGTGAGAATCGTGATTCTAGTTTGGTGATGTAGTAGGTAGAATCGAATCGTAGGATCGTAAGATTATACAAACTAATCTAAATATAGTTTTTTATTTAGTAAAAACATAAAATTGAAGATCAAAATACTTATTTATTAATATTAATTCTTAAATTTTTGATGATTAATAATTTTTATGTCATTGTTATGAACATGTTTGTAAAACTTATAGAAGATTCGAATTTTTCAATGTCATTATATATATTTTTTGTCTTTGATCATAAAACTAGATCGTAGAATCGTATTATGATCCTACCTCTAAAAATTTTCAAACGAATAGGATCTAAGATTCTACAACCATGATAGAATAGTAAGATCTAGGATCGTTCATCTGTTATTTTATCGTAAAATTATAGAATCGTAGGATCGAATCGGGATTCTGACAACGATGGTTCAACTATAAACTTATTTTTAGCATAATTAATGAAAATACCTAACAAATTTTATCACATTTAGGTTATTAATATGTATTTTTAACCGTAACATTCATGAAGATGAGAAATGAAGTAAAGAGTTATGAATTTTTTAAATAACAGGAAGATTATTTCTGGACGAAGAGTAGAGGAGGTCACACATTTGATCTACGATGGTTATGGTTGGAGGAAATATGGCCAAAAAAAGATTCTTAATTACCAACACCCAAGGTAATTTAATTCTATATGTGTTTATGATACCTTGTTATCGAGAAATGATAAGATACGTATTCTATTTCGTTCAGTTGTTTACCTTTTGTAATTTTTATATGAATTATTTTAATTGACAGGTAAATAAATGATTGAGATTATTGAGAATAAGATGGTAGAATAGACTGGAGTAGATGTATGAGTAAGTTGAATTATTTGAATACTAATTTGGGATTAATTTGTTGATTAATTCAGGCATTACTATAGATGTACACACAAGTATGACCAAAATTGTGAAGCAACAAAACAAACTCAACTAGTTTCAGAAAATCCCACCAAATACACACTCATCTACCACGGCAATCACACTTGTATCAACGATAACGACGACAACAACGACAACAACATCTTCAAGATGACTCCATACACGATCGACTCTCCAGAAGAACACTCATCCACATTTGTTTTGAACTTTGACGGCTCTAATCAAGTTAATCCTTCCTTATTCCCAACATCATCTTATTCCGATAATCTTTCGACTGTCCAAGATTCGACGATAACAACAAATAATGCAAGGGTAGCGGTACCACTAAACCATGTTAATGAGAGTTGGTCTACAACAGCAAGTCCCATTAGCTTCCAAGATGAAGAAGATGAATACTTCAACAATATCATCGCTGACTTTTCTCAGTCACCTGATTTCTGGACCGTTTGATCCCTTTGACACAGTTAGTGGATTATAACAATTTAGTGAACTATATAATATAATCAGATGTATATTAAAAATATAGAACTTTGTAGCAAAGAATTTGAACCTACATGTATATACATCTGAATATATAATCTAATCTTATTTATCTCTTTTACACATGTCATACGTCTCCTGCGACATTATGATTACGTAGCAATGTGGGTGCTAAAATGCTACGAGTAGATAGTTTCCTCCATACCGTTTTATTTATTTATTTATCTCTATAATAATAGAATATAATAAAAGTAAATAAATAATAAAACAGAGAATAAGTTTTTTCAAACACAATTATGACCTTGTAATGTAATAAGGTTTTTGGGTTTTATTTAGTAACGAGTTTCGAACAAGAAATTTATTTAATTTATTTGAAATCATTAGGCCTATAGTTACAAGTTTATAGGGATCTCTCGTTGGGATTTTTGTACCACATATTTGTATACTCTTCAAATTTGTTTTCTTAAGATGCTACCGGTTGAAAGTTTTGTACTCCGTAACTAACTACTAATAACTACTTCATCCATTCCAATCAATTCTATACATTTACTTTATTCACGTTTGCCAATACCCGTTTTCTTTTGTTAATATCTTTAGTTACATATCGATAAAAATTATAAAACTTTGATATTCACAATGTACCCGGTAAGACAATTTAAACAAGAACTCACATGACTATCTTTTATGTAATATATTAGAAGTTGTGTCGAAAATTCATCCGACCTATGAATAGTGCCCAAAAAGTGAAATGTATAGAATTGATTGGAATGGAGGAAGTACCATTAATGGATTCAATACTTATGAGGTGAGCGGCTTAATTAACTCCACCGTTTTTAAATTTTTAAAACAACTACAGAGTAGTTAACATTAGTTAAGGGACGTGCTTTTTCACATACGGATTTTACTCTTTCACATACAATTTTTATCACACTACCTTGTCATTTTCTTTTACCATCCTCCATTAATTTTATTTTTCTCTCTACCTTCATCCACTTAACAACTACTCCGTCGCCGCCACTCCGTCGTCAACTCCGTTCACCGCCGACATCTCACCACCGCCCCAAACTACCCCCCCCCCCCTAAGCCGACGACCAACCACCCCTCCCCAACCCCCGCCGCGCACTCCCCCACCCCCACCGCGCACTCCCTCTGCTGCCTCTCCCCCTGCCGCGTCCTCCCTCTCCCTCCCCTTGTCGCGCCCTCCTTCCCCCACCCTCGTCGCGCACACCCACCCCCGCCGCGCACACCCGCTGCCGCCCCTCCCCCCGCCGCGTCCTCCCTCTCCCTCCCCATGCCGCCCCCTCCTTCATTCCCCCACCCCCGCCGCGCACCCCCTCTGCCGCCCCCCTCCTCCGCCGCGCACTCCCTCTGCCGCCCCCTCCCCTTACCGCGCCCCTCCCCCTGCGTTGCACCTCCGTCAGCCCTTTCCTGCACCTCCTCCACAATCTGATAATTCCTTTTTTTACTTCTTTTCAATTGTTTTTTTAAATTAATTAACTTTTAAAACTTTTCTCAATTTTCTTTTCTTTAATCAATTATTTTTTCCTATTTTTTTTTCCAATTGATTTACTTTTTCTTAATTCGTTAATTTCTTTTTTTATTAACTAGGTTGTTTTTGGGTTTTTTTCTTAATCATTAGTAATTGAATTTGTTGTTTTGTTGGTTTAGGAAAGAGAGTTACCTTTAAGAAAAGGGTAGAAGATGGAAATTTTATGAAAAGGTGTATGTGAAAGAGTAAAGTCCGTATGTGAAAAAGTAATTTCGTTAGTAAAATATACTAATTTTTATGAGTTATTTTTCGAAATAGGCAATTTTCAACAATTAATTAACGAAATATGTTACTTTTTAAATTTATTACCGAAAATGAGTCCACGTAGGACTGGATATCCCGAAGCTGTGGCCAGAGTCAAGTCGTCTACCCCCATAGTGACTTGACCTTTGACTACACCAACCCAAACTGAACAAAAACAAAAAAAACAAGAATTGGCATCATAAGTCGCTTATCGGGGGAGCGGTTTGCCTGCGATACACCATATACCCTTATGAGTTTCATTATTTTTGCTCACATTACAAAACCAAAACCCTCAAATTACAAACCCTAACTAATTCGCATTTCATTTTCTTTGCTCAAATCTTTAATTAATTTGATTAATTATCAAATTATTAGTCTCTAAGCATCATCAAAGAAATATTTATTTAGTAAGTAATGCAAATGTAGTACCGAATGTGTCGTGTACTAGGATGTTGAATGACAATAATTTATTTCTAAATAATTTTTTGTCACCTACACACAATGTACAAGGGAGTGATGATCGATATGTGTCAGTGTTAACAAATAATATGTGTCATTGTTAACAAATAAAGGGGTGCTCATGATTGTCATGGGTGTTGATGCTAATGATCAACTATATCCTCTTACTTTTGCCATAGTTGAATCGGAGAGTACGGAGACATGGACATGGTTTTTGGCATGCATAAGATGTTTGGTTACACAACGAACTGGGCTTTGTGTAATGTCTGATAGACATCCAGGCATCATGAAAGTTATGAATTATTGATTGTATGTGTTACTTAAACATTCTTTTGTGTTGCAGGTCTCATGGATCCGGGTCCACTTAACCTCGAAATTCTGACATTACAAGCGGGCCACCGAAGTGAAGCGATTTGGAATGGAGTAGTGAGTATTTTTTTTCAAATGTTATATTTTTTTCTAAGTAAAAGTACATTAAACATGCTTTAATTTTTTGTGTGAAACAGGATCGCGGTCCGTTGAAATGTCGGGTACACTTGAAAGCGAAAGACGAATTTCGCGTTCATCAGAGAGTCCGCCAATTCATAAAGGATACACAGTTCTATGGATCGGAATTCATAGGTTTTGTTTTTTGTATGCCGATCCGGATTTGATTACAGCTTTGGTTGAGAGATGGAGAGAGGAAACTAACATGTTTCACTTTCCTATTGGTGGAGCAACCATTACTTTGCAAAATGTTAATGTGTTGTTTGGGTTGAGAGTAACTGGTAGAGCAGTTACCGGGAGGAGTGACCACCATTGGCCGGCTTTGTGTGAGCAACTTTTGGGTATAAGGTCAACATCTGAAGAGTTGAAAGGTTTGGGCTTGAAATTGACTTGGTTAAGTGGCAATTTCTCGGGTTTACAACCGGATGCGGATGAGGATAGACTACATATGCATATTCGTGTATATATTCTCTACTTGATCGGGACCGTCATTTTTCCAGATAAGAGTAGTAACGAGGTTTGTATCTTATTTTTGCCTTTGTTAGCAAACTTAGATGAAATTGATGAATATAGTTGGGGATCTGCTGCACTATCTTGTTTATATAGAAACTTGTGTGGTGCATGTAAAAGGGGGAAAAGTGAAATATCTTAGTCAGTTGTTCTCCTTCAATTATGGGCTTGCGAACGTATTGTTGTTGGACGTCCCCAAATTTTAAGGTCGATTTATGAAGAAGTTGAAGGAGAAATCTATCCGCTAGGCTCCCAACTGGTAGCGGGTCGGGATCCTATGGGGTTTGTTTGGATTATTGAGAGAATTGGAGGGAAAGGGAGGGATTTATTTTCCTTTGTTTGGATACAATTTATGGAGGGAGAGAAATGAGAGGAGAAGGAAATTAGGGGATTTAATTTCCCTCCTTTAGCACAAACTAAAATATTTTCATAGGAGGCAAGATTTGGAAGGAAAACTCTAATTGACCCTCATTAAATTATCAAAGACATATTTTGTTGATAATTTACATCCATTAGTCCATCTCCCTCCTCCTCCCCTTCCATTTCCATCTCATCAATTTTGTTATCCAAACAACCCCAATTCATTTTCCCTCCCCTCCCCTCCCTTCCCCTTCCCTCCCTTCACTCTCCTTCCCCTCCCTTTCCCTCCTAAAATTGTATCCAAACACACCCTTAGGGTGTAAATGGTTGAGGGTGGATCGTAAGTATAAAGATCATAAGCTTGGTCTTGTGACATATTGAGATATGTTTGATAAGTTAACTAAAACACAATTTACTTGGCAACTTTACACACTAGAGATCCTACAACATCTTCCCGATATTTGTCACGAGGACGAGGACGAGTGGATTGTAGAAGCTCCTTTGATATGTTTTGAGATTATAGAGATGCACCTCCCGAGTAGATGTGTTAGACAATTTGGATGACACCAAACCATACCAAACCCATGCAACACTGACATTATGCTTCATAAACTAGACAAACGGGGCAAAATAAGAGACTTTGAGAAGGAATTGGGTGCCTATGTCGATGCTTGGAATGCTAGGAAGGAAAATTTGATGGCTAGGGAATGCCATATGGTGGTTTCATGTCACACCATGATCCTTACATGATATGGTATAGAGAGCACACTCGACGGGTTGTTAGTCCTCAAAACCGTATTCTAACGGACGACTACCGCCATCAGCATCACTACAACCCAAGTGCAGCAGATTTGGATAGTCTTGCGGGTGGTCATTCACTCATTCGTACATCTACCATCGGGTGAACGACTTCATGTCAGTTATGCATGCCATCTACGTATTACCAAAGCTACAGGAAAACACTTCACTCATATGTTTGCAAAGTGCAAATTATGGGCATCTTATTCAACCACCGGACATTCCACACCCCAGCCCAACGCATGATCCCCATGAAATTACCACCGACTACATGGCAAGTCAACTCACTCCCATCCAAGAGGCAGAAGATGAAGCCGGATCATCTACTCAACCAAGAAAGTCCAAGAGAATTCGGCAAATAAGAAGACGGTAGTGTTAAATAAATTAGTGGTTTGTATCAAAAACAATTTTGTTGAGTATCTTGTACAATATTTTAGTTTTCAAGACAATTTGCTTGTATCAATGAATTAGCGATTTTTCAATTTAATGAATTGTGTTTTTCAATTTGGTTTGTGTCAAAGGTTTTGTTAAGTATTAGAACTTGATTGAAGGGGAAGGAAATTAAGTCGAATTTACTCTGAAATAGTAACTAAATTTGAGCAAGTATAAAGGCAGGAAGCTGCCTACAAAACCGCTCTCCCCCATGGCGTTTTCACCTCAAATCGCTTGGGGGGAGGACGACTTTACTTTGAAACAATAACTAAATTTGAGCAATAATTGGCAAAAAACTGCCTACGAAATTGTCTTCCCCCTTAACGACTTCAGGTAAAGTCGCCCTCCCCCGAGGCGACTTTACCCTGAGTCTATTTCAGCTTCGGTTTTTCAATATTTCACACTTTACATATGGTCGTCTACCGGGTAAGCGACTTAAATACGATCCTACCTTCGGTGATGACGTGGACCCATTTTCGGTAATAAATTTGAAAAATAACATATTTCGTTAATTAATTGTTGAAAATCGCCTATTTCAGAAATAACTCAATTCTTATTTTATAAAATAAATTCGTAAAATAAATTATGTAAAATAAATTCGTCAAAACTACCGAGTAGTTAACAATTCACTAAAAAGTAATCAGTGCATGGTAACGTGTATCGAGTGAACCACTGTGTAATTTCAAGACCATAGTAACGTGTATTGAGTGAACCACTTAAAATTTGAGCTAAGGAAAGCGTATGAAATAATAAAATATACTCATTCTTATTTAAATGTGTGTGTATATATATATATATATATATATATATATATATATATATATATATATATATATATATATATATATATATATATATATATATATATATATATATATATATATATATATATATATATATATATATATAGGGAAGTTCAAATGAATCCACTACCTATGTTGAGTCCTCGAGTCCTAATCTAAACCATTAGATCTTACAAAATTAATGGCTGAGATTAAAACAAAAAAAAAAACATTCACCAAACATGCAATTAATGCTTTGTCCCTCATAATTTCAACTTCTCATGTAACTCCACTGATAATTAATTACTTTAGTCCTCTACTTTTTTATGAGAGTAACTTCACTGTTTTATGAATGTAACTCCACTGATTTAGGAGTGTAACTCTAATTTATGAGAGTAACTTCACTGTTTTATGAGTGTAACTCCATTGTTTACTTCATTGTTTTATGAGTATATATATTTTATGTCATTGTTTAGGCGTGGAACTCCACGGTTTTGTGGGTGGAACTCCATTGTTTTATGGGTGTAACTCCACTGTTTTATGAGTGTAACTCCATTGTTTACTTCATTTTTTTATGAGTGTATTTTATGTCATTGTTTTAGGGGTGGAACTCCACTGTTTTAAGGGTGGAACTCCACGGTTTTGTGGGTGGAACTCCCCTGTTTTATGGGTGGAATTCCACTGTGTTATGAGTCCAATTCTATTGTTTTTAGGGTGGAACTCTACAGTTTTTAAGGTGGAACTCCACTGTTTTACTAGTGAAACTCCATGTTCTATTAGTTATTAGTGAAAGTTCATGTTCTATTAGCCAAATTTAATTGTTTTTAGGGTGGAATTATATTGTTTTAAGGGTAGAATTTCACTATTTTAAGGGTGGAACTCCACTGTTTTATTAGTGAAACTCCATGTTCTATTAGTTATTAGTGAAAGTCCATGTTCTATTAGTCAAATTCCATTGTTTTAAGGGTGGAATTCCACTGTTTTAAAGATGGAATTCCACCCTTAAAATTGTGGAATTCCACCCTTAAAATTGTGAAATTCCACTGTTTACTATTTTAAGGGTGGAATCCCCACGACAACTCCATTCTTTTGAGCAACCACCACCACCCCTACGACGTCACCACTGCCATCATCCCCATACATGACCCACCACCAAACGCTCATTTTTTGAAAAAAAACGTAAGTAAAAAAACTAAGAAATATAAATCTGAAAAAATACAAAATAAAGAAAAACAGAAATATTATAGATCTAAATAAAACTTAGATTCGAAATAATATAAAAATCTTAAAAAAAAAAAAAAAACTGAAAACGGGTTCAAAGGGCAGGTTGTTGTCGTTTATTAAGGGTGGCTGTGGTGGGGGAATGGAGGCGCGCGACAAGGGATGAAGGCGACGGCTAGAGGGAATGGAGGCGGCGGCATGATGGTGGCGGCGGCATGATGGTGGCGGCGATAGAGGGTGGCGGCGGCAGAGGGTGGCGGTTTATGGTAGGGAGAATACTTATTTTGTTTTTTAGGGTTTTTGTTATTTTGGTGGTGGTGTTAAGAGAAGAGAGAGTTAGAGAGAAGAGAGAGTTGTGGAGGCAGTTGATGGAATGAGGGGATTAGGTTTGAATTTTAAAATTATGGGAGACAACCCATTAATTACATGTTGGTGATTAATTACATGTTGGGTGGATGTTTTTTTGTTTAATCTCAATCATTCATCCTCTTTAGATCTAATGGCTTATAATAGGACTCTAGGACTCAACATAAAAGGTGGACTTCTATGATCTGATTTCTATATATATATATATATATATATATATATATATATATATATATATATATATATATATATATATAATTTTGATATACCATTTTTGACTAACAACAGTCTCGAGAGTTTGAAGAAACTCGTTATCCATATTTATAGCTAGAGTATAAACTGCGTTTTCTTTTTCTTTACCCTCAACATTTGTTGTAGTGTTAAGAATGGCATCTTTTCCTATTGTGCCTAAATAATTATCCCACCAACCTTTAAGTTGACCAGTGAATCCTGCAGCTATCATCTTAGCTATGTTAACATCATTATTACCAGAACTTTTACAAATAGTAGAATACATAAGCATTCTATGGATTTGATTATAAATTTGTTTGTCAGTATACCCGTCAATATTCCATTCGTAAATACACTTCCCACTGTAACTATTGTTTAACTGGTATTCTTGTTCTTCATGCAGAACATCTATGGGGGAAGGACGATTGTAGTAATATAGTCTTTGAGTGGGTTTATCAGCCCACTTTGTGTCAAGTTTGTTGACCTCATCTTTTATAACTTCTGTGTTATCTACGTTATTATAAAAACGGCTAGTAAAGTCCTCAATAAGAGTTTTTATAGATAAGTTTTCCATTTTTTCTTTAAGAAAGTTTTGAACTTGTTCACTAAGTCTTACTTGCTCTGTTAATCTAGCTTCCCATTCCGGTTTTTGCTTTAAAACAAAGTTCTTAATTTCAGGCGGTCCTTGGATACTGACGGCCGAAGAAGATACATATGAATTAGAAGAAGAGGACGAAGAATTATTTTCTCCAGATGTAACTTTTCTATTTAGAAGAAAACTGATATTATCCATTTTTTTATGTAGTGAACCAATTTGTTCTCCTATTATTTTTAAAAATAAATTTGAATAATTTTGTTGTTGTATTAAACTATTAAGATGAGTTGCTGTCACCACGGTTTCTTTGCCGTTAAACAAATTTGATAGGGCAAGAAAATGACAGTTTTCCATCTTAAAGGATTCTAAAGGAGGGTAAATATCATTTAGCTCTTTGCCATCTGGTAAAGTATAACTTCTTTCTAAAACGGAAATGTATTGTTCTACATACACTGCACAAAACCATGGTACAAAATATGATACTCATAAGGTTAGAGACAAAATGTGTTGAATTACATCAAACTATATCAATTAATCATCACCACCATGGCTCTGATACCATAAGGGGAGCTCAGCATACACCGATCATCCAGCCAGATAGATTCAAACTCATAAGAGTAAGATTTTTATCCAGCCAGATAGATTCAAACTCATCAGAGTAAGATTTTTACTAAACCAACAGTTTTACCAATTATTTTGGAACTCAATGTCCACTTCACAAGGCCTTAAACGCCATTTCTTCGGCAAAGCAGGCAAACAGAAAGGACCCAAGAGTCCATAATAATTGGTTAAAAAAGTTTAAACTATCAGCCGGACCTTCTCAGAGTACCAAAGCACCATCACCACTTGTAATATTATTACCATGGTGCTTTTGATCAATCGATTTAGTCGGACATAATTCAACACAAAGGATTTAGCCTATAAGGCTCATCCTGGGAATGTAAAATGAAAATAAAAGTAAGAGTACAGAATTTAAAAATACTTACAAAGATTCAAGTTGTGCTCAGAACAAGATTTTATTTATAGAACCAAATATTTTACAAGAGAGAGAGAGGGAGAGAGGAGAGAATCTAGAGAGAGGGGTTGTAAGAACCTGCCTCTAAAGAAAAACACAAGCCCCTTATATAGAGAAGTGGGGTTACAAACGTAGACGTAAGTGCTTACGTCATTATTTAATAATAGCAATATGACACTAATGCATTATAAAATGCCTACAGTACAGACCAATAATTTAACAACTGTTAATGAAAATACAAATTATTTTTCCCCTTGCAAGAAAGCTGTGATTTTATCAGTCTCAGAATTATCTTCTGGGTCTTGGGAATCTTGTAGCAAGGTGCTGAGTGAATTATGGCTATTATTGGAGGCCATCGATATATCACTTTTCGAGGAATTTTTATCCCCTTCTTTTTTCAATTTAAGAGTCTTTTTTAGACCTTCCATATATGCTCTTATTATCTCTTCTTCGGAAGCTTCATGGATGTCCATTGATTCATCATCCTCTAAAAGCTCAAGGAATCTATTCTGCTCCTTTTCTCTGATTTCTTTATCTTCCAGTTCTTTCAAACTCGTATAAGAGTTAATTTTTTCTTCAATAAGATTTATTGTAGGGGTGCAGTTTAACTGCCCTTTATCATCGGTTTTCACCATGGTGTCCCAAAAACGAGAATATGATCGTCGTATAAGACAAAAGAAGCCCTGGCTATAACCTGTTGTAGGACTAGTTCTCCATATCCACGGAATAGAGAATTCTATAAAAAATCTCATTTCTTTAGGAATTATTTTATCTTCTTGGCATGATGGTATTATCATCTTCCATTTATCAAAGTATTCTTTTAGAATAGGAGGGAGAATATTTTCTGAAGTTCCATAAAAGTTCCACCAATTAATAAACCATATTGGAAGATCTTGATTATAAGTCTCGGAATTAATTTTAATAAACCAAGTATGACTTCGTTTATCATTCTCATAAAGGAATACCTTATCAAAAGCTTGGATATAATCCCAATAATTGTATTTAACTAGTGCCCCTTTTATGATAATAGTTTTTTCTGCTAATGGGGATATTCCCCAGTCATTAATGGATATTATTTGGGCAATGATAATTTTTGAGAAATTATAAATTTCCTTGTTTGTCCCAGTAAAATGGGTAAAAGTGCAACCATTGTTAGAGAGTATTGTCTCATAAAAATGTCGCGGTTTATATGTTTCCATAGTATAACAATGTCCTCCTAGATACCTGTCATAGAGCATCCAAGGTTTATCTTCCCACTTCTTATCAGATTCATTGAGTAAGAGTATTACTCTTTTCTCCTTATTTTGAAACATATCATCTTCCTTTTGGGTAGTGTTTTGAACGGCTGAAGAAAATGAGGGTTTTGAGGAAGAACTAGCAATATCAGTGTCTTTTTTCTGAAGCTGTTTCCATTTTGTAAATTCTTCGAGCTCAGTTTGACTGGCTCCAGATAAATCTGCTGCTATAAGCTTTTTATTACCATACTGAGCTATGGTATAACTAGGACTTCTTCCTCCTCTGTAGGGAGGACTACCACGACCTCTACCTCGTCTAGGAGAGGGGCTACCTTTACTGCGGGTAAGCATTCCTGAAAAGAAAAGAATATTATAAATATTCTCTTGTCAAAAAATCAGGGAGATGATTATCTTCCCCTTTTTTATAAATAATTGTAAAATCAAATGGAGCTAAATGAGCCTGCCATCTGGCAAACATTTGTTTTGAAACATCATGTTTAAAGTCTTTTGAAAACATGAACTTGGCTGCTTTGCAGTCAGTTTTGATAGTAAAATGTTTATTGTATAAATCATCCTGGAATTTTAAAACACATTTTACTATAGCAAGAATCTCTTTTGCGACAGTGGCATAATTCTTTTGCGCATTATTCCATTTGCCTGAATAAAATCTTACTAAAAATTCTTGTTTGTTGGCGGGATCAACTTGTTTTAAAATACCACCATATCCTATATCAGAAGCATCCGTCTCAATTATTTTGTCCCAATGAGGATTTGCCAGAGATAAACAAGGTAACCAAATAACTTTTCTTTTAATTAGTCTAACTGCTTTAGAATGTTCCTCGGTCCAAGGCTGAGCATTCTTTTTTAGCCTGTCATATAAAATGGCTGTGTCTTGGGCAATGTTCTTGTAATAGGGAGAGATATAATTCAAACTTCCTAAAAATCTTTGTAATTGGGTTTTATCAGTTATTTCATCAGGAAATTTTGAACCAAATTCTATACTTCGATTGATTGGAATTATATTTCCTTTTTCAATGTTATGACCAAGAAATCTGATTTTTGTTTGAAATAAAATCATTTTAGGTTTGGATATCACTAACCCATTATTCATAACAATTTTTTTAAAAATATCCAAATGTTTAAAATGCATCTCAATAGTTTTTGAGAAAACCAGAATATCATCAATATAAACTATAATAAAGTCACTGTAACTCATGAAAATTTCATTCATGATTTTCATAAATTCAGAGGGAGCATTTTTAAGGCCAAAAGGCATAACATTCCATTCATATTGTCCAAAGGGAACATTAAAAGCTGTTTTGTAACGATCAGTAGAGTTAATTTGGATCTGCCAATAACCAGATTTTAAATCAAATTTAGAAAATATGATAGAATCATATAGTCTATCTAAGAGATCCTTTTTATTGGGTATTGGATATCTAATCCATTTGAGAACTTTGTTCAAAGGTTTGTAATTAATTACAAGTCTAGGGACTCCTCTTTCTTGTTCCGAGTGTTTATTAACATAAAAAGCAGTGCATGACCATGGTGATTTTGAAGGTCCAATTAATTTTTTCTCTAACAAAGAAGCTATCTCTTTTTTACAAAGTATTAGATACTCTGAATTCATCTGACAGGGTCTAGCCTTGGTAGGAATATTTTCCTCCTTAAAATTATCCTCGTAAGGTAAATTTACTACATGTTTCTTTCTATTCCAAAAAGCATTAGGATGATCCCCACAAATATCGGTGGAAATAGAGTCAAATAAAATTTTAATTTTTTCCTTTAATTTATGATTTTGAAGACGATCTTCAATGGTCAATATATTAACTTCTTGTTTTAAAAAACTTAATTGGTTTTCTTTTAAAAGCAAATGATCATACATTTGATGTAAAATTTTTAGATAAGGTTTTGTTATAAACCTAAAAGTAATGGAAGCATTATCATAAGTTGCAATAATTTTTTCTTTGTCTACATAAGTAAAAGGATATATTTTATTAAGGAATGGTGTTCCAAGAATAACTTGGGTGGATAATTTGTTTTTAACTAGTAAAAAACTTAATGGAATACATTTTCCATCAACACAAATAGAAGCTCTAGGGAGCTTAAATTTAATATTAAGTTTTTCTCCACCTGCATGAGAAAGTGTATGGGAAGTTTTTTCAAAATACCTCGTAGGAATTAATCCTTCTTGAATAACATTTAAATCTGCTCCACTATCTATAAGAGCAGTAAACTCTTTTGAAAAATAATTATCAATTTTTAAGATAATTTTGATATACCATTTTTGACTAACAACAGTCTCGAGAGTTTGAAGAAACTCGTTATCCATATTTATAGTGTTCATAGTTTCCTTAGTCCCAAGGACTTTGTTAGGTAAATCTGAATCTTTTTCAGAAATTTCAGGAATATCTTGGTTCCTTTTATTTTCTGAAGTCTGGTCTAAAAGACTTAACATCTCTAGATTAGAAATTCTGGTGTCTTGACTTTTAGTCTCATTTTTTAGATTTTTTATTTCTAACTTAAGATTTTCAATCTCAGAAAGGATGTCTTTTAAAGATGTAGGGTGAGAATTTACATGACGTGTTTTTAAGAGGTTATAAACTTCAGACATAGTATATGGTTCCCTGTAATTTGTATCGTGGTGAAAGTTAACCTTAGTATTGGAAGTACCAGATTCACTATCTATTTGGTCTATAATTTTGGACCTTATTTCGGCGTCTTTAATGGTTCTAAGTAACTCAACCCAATGGTTATTATCTAAGACATTTATTTGATTTTCTTGAAACTGGGAGATCAGATTATAAAATTCATCATTTTGTGTATTATTCTTTTCACATGATTTACCCTGAAGACAAGGCTCACATTCTGAGCTTTCATATTCAGAAAGGTAGGAATCATTATCCATTATCCTAACCTCATTATCAGAACTTGAACTAGATTCTTCAAGTTCCTCATCAGAGACTAAAAAGAGTTTGTATAACTTGTCTTTTATTCCATCGTCAACATCAAGACTAAAAATTTTTTAGTCTTGATGTTGACGATGGAATAAAAGACAAGTTATACAAACTCTTTTTAGTCTCTGATGAGGAACTTGAAGAATCTAGTTCAAGTTCTGATAATGAGGTTAGGATAATGGATAATGATTCCTACCTTTCTGAATATGAAAGCTCAGAATGTGAGCCTTGTCTTCAGGGTAAATCATGTGAAAAGAATAATACACAAAATGATGAATTTTATAATCTGATCTCCCAGTTTCAAGAAAATCAAATAAATGTCTTAGATAATAACCATTGGGTTGAGTTACTTAGAACCATTAAAGACGCCGAAATAAGGTCCAAAATTATAGACCAAATAGATAGTGAATCTGGTACTTCCAATACTAAGGTTAACTTTCACCACGATACAAATTACAGGGAACCATATACTATGTCTGAAGTTTATAACCTCTTAAAAACACGTCATGTAAATTCTCACCCTACATCTTTAAAAGACATCCTTTCTGAGATTGAAAATCTTAAGTTAGAAATAAAAAATCTAAAAAATGAGACTAAAAGTCAAGACACCAGAATTTCTAATCTAGAGATGTTAAGTCTTTTAGACCAGACTTCAGAAAATAAAAGGAACCAAGATATTCCTGAAATTTCTGAAAAAGATTCAGATTTACCTAACAAAGTCCTTGGGACTAAGGAAACTATGAACACTATAAATATGGATAACGAGTTTCTTCAAACTCTCGAGACTGTTGTTAGTCAAAAATGGTATATCAAAATTATCTTAAAAATTGATAATTATTTTTCAAAAGAGTTTACTGCTCTTATAGATAGTGGAGCAGATTTAAATGTTATTCAAGAAGGATTAATTCCTACGAGGTATTTTGAAAAAACTTCCCATACACTTTCTCATGCAGGTGGAGAAAAACTTAATATTAAATTTAAGCTCCCTAGAGCTTCTATTTGTGTTGATGGAAAATGTATTCCATTAAGTTTTTTACTAGTTAAAAACAAATTATCCACCCAAGTTATTCTTGGAACACCATTCCTTAATAAAATATATCCTTTTACTTATGTAGACAAAGAAAAAATTATTGCAACTTATGATAATGCTTCCATTACTTTTAGGTTTATAACAAAACCTTATCTAAAAATTTTACATCAAATGTATGATCATTTGCTTTTAAAAGAAAACCAATTAAGTTTTTTAAAACAAGAAGTTAATATATTGACCATTGAAGATCGTCTTCAAAATCATAAATTAAAGGAAAAAATTAAAATTTTATTTGACTCTATTTCCACCGATATTTGTGGGGATCATCCTAATGCTTTTTGGAATAGAAAGAAACATGTAGTAAATTTACCTTACGAGGATAATTTTAAGGAGGAAAATATTCCTACCAAGGCTAGACCCTGTCAGATGAATTCAGAGTATCTAATACTTTGTAAAAAAGAGATAGCTTCTTTGTTAGAGAAAAAATTAATTGGACCTTCAAAATCACCATGGTCATGCACTGCTTTTTATGTTAATAAACACTCGGAACAAGAAAGAGGAGTCCCTAGACTTGTAATTAATTACAAACCTTTGAACAAAGTTCTCAAATGGATTAGATATCCAATACCCAATAAAAAGGATCTCTTAGATAGACTATATGATTCTATCATATTTTCTAAATTTGATTTAAAATCTGGTTATTGGCAGATCCAAATTAACTCTACTGATCGTTACAAAACAGCTTTTAATGTTCCCTTTGGACAATATGAATGGAATGTTATGCCTTTTGGCCTTAAAAATGCTCCCTCTGAATTTATGAAAATCATGAATGAAATTTTCATGAGTTACAGTGACTTTATTATAGTTTATATTGATGATATTCTGGTTTTCTCAAAAACTATTGAGATGCATTTTAAACATTTGGATATTTTTAAAAAAATTGTTATGAATAATGGGTTAGTGATATCCAAACCTAAAATGATTTTATTTCAAACAAAAATCAGATTTCTTGGTCATAACATTGAAAAAGGAAATATAATTCCAATCAATCGAAGTATAGAATTTGGTTCAAAATTTCCTGATGAAATAACTGATAAAACCCAATTACAAAGATTTTTAGGAAGTTTGAATTATATCTCTCCCTATTACAAGAACATTGCCCAAGACACAGCCATTTTATATGACAGGCTAAAAAAGAATGCTCAGCCTTGGACCGAGGAACATTCTAAAGCAGTTAGACTAATTAAAAGAAAAGTTATTTGGTTACCTTGTTTATCTCTGGCAAATCCTCATTGGGACAAAATAATTGAGACGGATGCTTCTGATATAGGATATGGTGGTATTTTAAAACAAGTTGATCCCGCCAACAAACAAGAATTTTTAGTAAGATTTTATTCAGGCAAATGGAATAATGCGCAAAAGAATTATGCCACTGTCGCAAAAGAGATTCTTGCTATAGTAAAATGTGTTTTAAAATTCCAGGATGATTTATACAATAAACATTTTACTATCAAAACTGACTGCAAAGCAGCCAAGTTCATGTTTTCAAAAGACTTTAAACATGATGTTTCAAAACAAATGTTTGCCAGATGGCAGGCTCATTTAGCTCCATTTGATTTTACAATTATTTATAAAAAAGGGGAAGATAATCATCTCCCTGATTTTTTGACAAGAGAATATTTATAATATTCTTTTCTTTTCAGGAATGCTTACCCGCAGTAAAGGTAGCCCCTCTCCTAGACGAGGTAGAGGTCGTGGTAGTCCTCCCTACAGAGGAGGAAGAAGTCCTAGTTATACCATAGCTCAGTATGGTAATAAAAAGCTTATAGCAGCAGATTTATCTGGAGCCAGTCAAACTGAGCTCGAAGAATTTACAAAATGGAAACAGCTTCAGAAAAAAGACACTGATATTGCTAGTTCTTCCTCAAAACCCTCATTTTCTTCAGCCGTTCAAAACACTACCCAAAAGGAAGATGATATGTTTCAAAATAAGGAGAAAAGAGTAATACTCTTACTCAATGAATCTGATAAGAAGTGGGAAGATAAACCTTGGATGCTCTATGACAGGTATCTAGGAGGACATGGTTATACTATGGAAACATATAAACCGCGACATTTTTATGAGACAATACTCTCTAACAATGGTTGCACTTTTACCCATTTTACTGGGACAAACAAGGAAATTTATAATTTCTCAAAAATTATCATTGCCCAAATAATATCCATTAATGACTGGGGAATATCCCCATTAGCAGAAAAAACTATTATCATAAAAGGGGCACTAGTTAAATACAATTATTGGGATTATATCCAAGCTTTTGATAAGGTATTCCTTTATGAGAATGATAAACGAAGTCATACTTGGTTTATTAAAATTAATTCCGAGACTTATAATCAAGATCTTCCAATATGGTTTATTAATTGGTGGAACTTTTATGGAACTTCAGAAAATATTCTCCCTCCTATTCTAAAAGAATACTTTGATAAATGGAAGATGATAATACCATCATGCCAAGAAGATAAAATAATTCCTAAAGAAATGAGATTTTTTATAGAATTCTCTATTCCGTGGATATGGAGAACTAGTCCTACAACAGGTTATAGCCAGGGCTTCTTTTGTCTTATACGACGATCATATTCTCGTTTTTGGGACACCATGGTGAAAACCGATGATAAAGGGCAGTTAAACTGCACCCCTACAATAAATCTTATTGAAGAAAAAATTAACTCTTATACGAGTTTGAAAGAACTGGAAGATAAAGAAATCAGAGAAAAGGAGCAGAATAGATTCCTTGAGCTTTTAGAGGATGATGAATCAATGGACATCCATGAAGCTTCCGAAGAAGAGATAATAAGAGCATATATGGAAGGTCTAAAAAAGACTCTTAAATTGAAAAAAGAAGGGGATAAAAATTCCTCGAAAAGTGATATATCGATGGCCTCCAATAATAGCCATAATTCACTCAGCACCTTGCTACAAGATTCCCAAGACCCAGAAGATAATTCTGAGACTGATAAAATCACAGCTTTCTTGCAAGGGGAAAAATAATTTGTATTTTCATTAACAGTTGTTAAATTATTGGTCTGTACTGTAGGCATTTTATAATGCATTAGTGTCATATCGCTATTATTAAATAATGACGTAAGCACTTACGTCTACGTTTGTAACCCCACTTCTCTATATAAGGGGCTTGTGTTTTTCTTTAGAGGCAGGTTCTTACAACCCCTCTCTCTAGATTCTCTCCTCTCTCCCTCTCTCTCTTGTAAAATATTTGGTTCTATAAATAAAATCTTGTTCTGAGCACAACTTGAATCTTTGTAAGTATTTTTAAATTCTGTACTCTTACTTTTATTTTCATTTTACATTCCCAGGATGAGCCTTATAGGCTAAATCCTTTGTGTTGAATTATGTCCGACTAAATCGATTGATCAAAAGCACCATGGTAATAATATTACAAGTGGTGATGGTGCTTTGGTACTCTGAGAAGGTCCGGCTGATAGTTTAAACTTTTTTAACCAATTATTATGGACTCTTGGGTCCTTTCTGTTTGCCTGCTTTGCCGAAGAAATGGCGCTTAAGGCCTTGTGAAGTGGACATTGAGTTCCAAAATAATTGGTAAAACTGTTGGTTTAGTAAAAATCTTACTCTTATGAGTTTGAATCTATCTGGCTGGATGATCGGTGTATGCTGAGCTCCCCTTATGGATATATATATATATATATATATATATATATATATATATATATATATATATATATATATATATATATATATATATATATATATATTTGTGATGCATAGAGTGTATCACTCATATGAATAAGACAAAAAATATAATATAGTATAAGGAGACACAATAAATTTGTTTTACATACACATTCGAGATGACACTTAATCTGTTCTAAAGATAAGACTTTGGGAGAATCGGTGATGTTCAAAACCCTTTACAAAAGGGCATATTCTCAATTAAGATAGTATATCCATGTTAGGTTTAAAACGAGTTAAATAGACGCAAGTGCGATGATAAGACAAAAACAGGAGTACACATATAGGGAAAGCTTATGAAAGATTAGTCTTGTATACCCATGTGAAATGTCTTAAGTAAGACTATGATCTTTTTTTTTTTGTAAAACTAATTGAAAAGGTAGCTGAAAAAATATATATCTAAATAATGAAAAGTTAGCTAAAACTTACAACGGTAATTAATAAGGTAGCTAAAAATTAAGAGAGAAAAAAGTAATTAAGTATATAAAAAATATTTGGCAAACTGGCTAACACTTATTATCCTATATATAAAAGCAACAACCACAGTGCTTAAGTGTCGCACTGTGGTTGAAAGTTCATTTTTATTTTAATTTTAAAACGTGGCCCACCATGTTCTCCACTTTTTTTTTTTCCCTATGCAAATTATTTTATTTTCATCTACAACAATAAATCTGACAAATTACGCATATGTGTAGATTGCATATATTAAATAGCTAGATTAAAAAAATCATTAGTAACTTTTATAGTTAAATTAATTATAGTATAAATAGGAAAATTATTCAACAATCTTTTTAAAACACCTATTATTAAAGGAAAAAAATACAAAAAATAAGTCAAATAAAGAGAAAACGGAAATTGTTATCAAAAACAGATTGGATAGGGTGAGCATTAACATGAAAAATATTCACATGTGACATTAAAATTGAATAATTCACTACATCTATGGTGTTCAATTGCTCATGGGTATGATTCACATAAAGTATTCACATAAGATGAACTCCGTATGAAATAAGGAAATAACTAAGATCGATGGATAAATTTAATTAAATCGAAAAAAATACAGAAATACTTTGATAAAACGCAAAAAAACATAATAATATTGAAACCCGAAAATATGGACAAAAAAATATTCATAGCCTAATATTTTTTATTGAAATCTGATAAATACGGCACAAAAATTACTCCGTATGAAGGATTGCAACGAGAGAGAGGAATTGTGACATTGCGAGTTCAAATGATCTTGAAATGACGAGTGTAACAGATTAGGTGAGACGGAAATCACCTAATCTAGGGTGAGATTTAGGGTGAGAGATGAGAGAGCACAAAGTTGTATGTGTGGCTATGGTGGGTTGGTATATGAGCTGTTAATAGCATGTCTTTGTACTTGGTCTGTTTTGGGTAACTTCGCTCAAAGTAAGTCTACGTTTTGACCCTTTATGTCACAATAATTACCATAATTACAAATAGTTTTACGGGTTATGGTTTTATATATTTTCTTATGTTATTCATTTATTTATTTCAATTAAATATGTTAAGAAAAAAATTTAAAGATATGCGAAAAATAAATATATTTATTAAAAATTAAAAGTACGTTCTTCCAAATTCACGGGTCTGTGTAAATTGGCACAATTATAAAAAATTGCACGAGATTGTCTCCCATTGAAACAACCGAAAAACCACACGCGGTAATTTAAGCATTTTGGTGCAATTAGCAAGCTTTTGTTTTACACATGCTTATGTATTATAATTCTAATACACGGCCCTGTATTTCAAATTCACCCATACATATATAGTATGTGTAACTTCCATATTTCAAATTTCACAATGTGGGTGTTTACACGGGTTCAGATTACAAATTCTTGATCAATCACGCCCTTTACGCAATAAGTTTAATACACAGATCCTAATTAACAGCCAACATGTGAAAACAATCATGTGCAATTTATAGGTCACTATTAATACATGGGCACTAATTAACATTCAATACATGTAAAACAATTACGCGGGTTTATATATATTGTCTTATATTGACATTTTTGTAATTCAATTCAAATAGAATAGTGTCTTTCATTTGAATTTTTTTAATATCTTCCTAAGTCAGTGTCTACACACGGTCAGCTCTATGTAGCCATTTCGAGAGTCACAAGTAAAAAGGAACTACATATTCTTATTTGCGATGATGAAAAACGTGCGTCCTTCGAGAAATTATAATACAATTGTAATTATGATTGTACATCATTAGTGCTCTTTATGTTGTTTTTCTTCTTTTCTACTTTTGTTATGCTATAATATATGACTAAAAGCAATTGTTTTTTTCTTTCCCTATTTTAAAAAATATCTTCATATATTGAACCACACTAACTAGGTCAAATATGACCTTATTTAAAAAATAACTTATTAACAACATTTTTTTTACAATATTTAAATTGCAAGCCTGTGCAATTGCACGGGTATAAGACTAGTTTGCTACAAACTGCTACGGAGTACTTGGCAAACCCATGCCAAAAAATAAGTAGGTGACCTATTTTGACAATTTCGATAATTAAGAACTTTTTTCTTAGAATGGAGGAATTTTAAATAAAGTTCTTTAATAAGACCATAATTAATTTGGTATGTTTATGAATTTCTTGTTTTTTAGAAAAAACTTGCTTGGTTTTCTTTTCAAACTAGGTTTATTTCAAAAATAAACCTCATCGTGCCATGAGATAAACTTAAAAAAACCTTCTTATTTATAAACCCAACACAAAAAATCTCACAATAATATTTGTAGGTGAAATAGTGTAAAAAGTAAACAATAATAATATCTTTAAAAAAAAAAAAGTAAACAATAATAATAAAATATTGCATTTGAGAAGATTTTATTACTAAAAAGGGAGTGTGCTTCTTGGTGTTGATTTGCCCAAAAAGAAAAATGAGTAGTTTGCCAGGTCTAATTCGACTCCTATAACCTAATATTGACTCACTACTCCCAACACTCGAATCGACACTACCCTGAAACACGACACAAATCCGACACGAAATTAGCGGGTTCGGATTAAGGTGTTTCAATTCGTTTACGTAATTGGGTTGACACGAATACGACTTGAACTTATATGGGTCGGGTTAGGATTGGGGTCTTACGACACGAACCCGACACGAATAACCCATTAATTTAAATAGGTTATGATTAGGAATGGCAGTGGGTCAGGTACCCAACCCAGACCCTTAGGATCTGACCCTAACGGGTCGGGTATGGGTCTGAATTTTTGAGACCCGCTCGGGTATGGGTCTTATATAAAAACTCCGGGTCCGGGTCTTGGTGTTGGGATCCTACCCGACCCTTAGACCCTTATACTTATTAAAAAAAGAAAAAAAAAAAACACATACGAACGTCAATAACCCAAATAGCACACACATACAGATGACCTTTATTAGTTATCACTAATATCTATACGCATATCCAAATAACCATTAAGAATAATGAAAAAATTGATGAAAATGATAAGTTTGAGTACTAGGGAATCAATATATATACTTAAAAGAGAAACTTTTCGAGCGATTTTATTGGCTATTGTTTTAGAGTCATTTCATTGGCTATTACTTTGGTAAATTAAATTAAGTATATAAATAAAAAGATAATTAAATAATAATAAAATATTAGTTGGATAATTATTGTTTTTAAAGCGATGACATTGGATATTACTTTGGTAAAATACATGAAGTATATAAATAAAAAGATAATTTTTTTTTTTTTGAATGATGTGGAAACCCGCAGCCGCTACCTTTGGTGCGCACTGGGTAAACCCCCGAGCATACGTGATAGCCTGCAAACCACGTACACTAGGGTTAACCACCCTTTTTTACGGGGTGACAGGCTCGAAATCTAGAAGGCATAGCCTCAAGCCAATTTACCCCCCAAGATCGCTCTTGGTGAGGCTTGAACCTGAGACCCTTGGGAATGTGGCCCAAGTTTTAACCACTAGACTCCACCCTTGCGGGCAAATAAAGATAATTAAATAGTAATAAAATATCAGTTGGATAATTATTGTTTTTAGAGCGATTACATTGGCTATTACTTTGGTTAAATAAATTAAGTATATAAATAAAAATATAATTAATAGTAATAAAATATCATATGGATAATTATTGAATTAGTTAATAAAATAATTTATTTCATTGGCTATTGTTTTAGAGCAATTTTATTGGCTATTACTTTGGTTAAATAAATTAAGTATATAAATAAAAAGATAATTAATAGTAATAAAATATCGGTTGGATAATTATTATTTTAGAGCAATTACATTTCCTATTACTTTGGTTAAATAAATTAAGTATATAAACAAAAAGATAATTAAATAGTAATAAAATATCAATTGGATAATTATTGAATTAGTTAATAAAATAATTGATTTCATTGGTTATTGTTTTAGAGCAATTTCATTGACTATTACTTTAGTTAAATAAATTAAGTATATATATATATATATATATATATATATATATATATATATATATATATATATATATATATATATATATATATATATATATATATATATATATAGAAATTGAATCACGTGAGGCCGCCCTCTTAGGGTGAGGCTGTCGGACCCTTCTAAACCGTTAGATTTAAGTATGACGGACGCACGAGATTGTGCCACGTGTCCCTATATAACATTAAAAAAAAAAACTGACATTACAGCATTTCCGCCACTATCAAACTCATCCATCTTCTTCTCTCCAACCTCACATCGTTCTTCATCTATTCAATCTCATATTATTGAGAAACGAGGTTTATTGGACCGGACCGGGCTGACTGAGGTCCGGTTCAGCGACTCCGGTCGGTTTTCGTCAGCGTATTTTGGCCGTAAATCGGTCTGTGATCGGCGAAGAGAGTTAATCGAAGGTTGCTTTGGTGTCGAAATCGCCGGCGACTCCATCTTCTTCTCTCCAACCTCACATCGTTCTTCATCTATTCAATCTCATATTATTGAGAAACGAGGTTTATTGGACCGGACCGGGCTGACTGAGGTCCGGTTCAGCGACTCCGGTCGGTTTTCGTCAGCGTATTTTGGCCGTAAATCGGTCTGTGATCGGCGAAGAGAGTTAATCGAAGGTTGCTTTGGTGTCGAAATCGCCGGCGACATGAACCTCGAGCTGACTTCACGAACTCTAGGCCGTGATCGACGTGGAGGGTTGTGATTCGCCGGAGTTGCCATTTCCGTTGAGGCTGATGTTGATGTTGGTGGTTTTGGGAATTCCGCCATTGTTAGGGTTTACAGATTTGGGGGAAACCCTAGAAATTGAAATTAGGGGAAATTACAGAAGAATGACGAAGAACTGGGAAACAGAAGAAAGAGTGTACTAACAAGGTTGATAGAAGAAAGGAGCAAATATTGTGAAACTGTGAAACTGTGAAACTAGAAGCTTAATTTGTGAAACTAGATGCTTAACTTGTGAAACTGGAAGCAAATATTGTGAAACTGTGAAACTGTGAAACTAAATGCTTAACTTGTGAAATTAGAAGCTTATTCTGTGAAACTAGAAGCTTAACTTGTGAAACTGTGAAACTGTGAAACTAGATGCTTAACTTGTGAAACTAGAAGCTTATTCTGTGAAACTAGAAGCTTAACTTGTGAAACTGTGAAACTGTGAAACTAGATACTTAACTTGTGAAACTAGAAGCTTAACTTGTGAAACTGGAAGCAAATATTGTGAAACTGTGAAACTGTGAAACTAGATGCTTAACTTGTGAAATTAGAAGCTTATTCTGTGAAACTAGAAGCTTAACTTGTGAAACTGTGAAACTAGATGCTTAACTTGTGAAACTAGAAGCTTATTCTGTGAAACTAGAAGCTTAACTTGTGAAACTGTGAAACTGTGAAACTAGTTACTTAACTTGTGAAACTAGAAGCTTAACTTGTGAAACTGGAAGCAAATATTGTGAAACTGTGAAACTATAAGCTTGGGGATGCGCGGCCTCATCCTAAGAGGCGGCCTCACGTGATCCGGCCTCTATATATATATATATATATATATATATATAAAGATAATTAAATAGTAATAAAATATCAGTTGGATAATTATTGTTTTTAGAGCGATTACATCGGCTATTATTTTGGTTAAATAAATTAAGTATATAAATAAAAAGATAATTAAATAGTAATAAAATATCACTTGGATAATTATTAAATTAGTTATTTAATAAAATAATTGATTATAAACTAAGAGTTTTGGCTACCGTGGAGTTATGGTATAATTTGTTGTTTATCTCGTCTTATTTAATTAAAAGCATAAATAGATGTATTGATGAATATATGAAGCACTTAAGTTTACAAGGTATAATTAAAAAAAATACGAGCCACAAAATACAAATACATAAGAATATGAGCTATTGTAAAAAGAATAAAGTTTAAGAGAATCACGAACTAAAAAATACGAGCACAGAAGAATAATGTGAGCTATTAACCTAAGAATGCAAGTTAATATAAAAAAAATACAGGCTATTAAGCTAATAATACGGGCTTATGTAGCAACAATGCGAGCTATTAAGATAAGATGGGCTTTCAAATACGAGCACAAATGAATACGAGCTAATGAAAAAATCATACGAACTATTAACATAAGACGAGTTTCAAAATATGAGCACAAATGAATATGATTACGAGATTAAAAGAATCACAAACTTAAATATACGAGCACATAAGAATACGGCCTATTAAGATGAGAACGAGCAATGTAAACAGAATACGAAAACACGAGCTAATTAAAACACTTCTCGAGCTAAAAAAATAGAACCAAATTTGCAAGACGTCAAATTTCATGATACAATAAGCACTTAAGATTACGAGGTATAATTATAAGAATACGAGCTACAAAATACGAATATATAAAAAATATGAGCTAATGTAAAATGAATAAGAACTTAAGAGAATCATGAACTAAAAAATACGAGCACATAAGAACGTGAGTTATTAACGTAAGAATGCGAGCTAATAGAGCTATTAAACTAAAATATGAGGTAATGTAAAACAAAATACGAGGTATTAAGATAAGAATACAAACTAATGTAAAAAAACATACGGGTATATAAGAGGATCACGAACTTACAAATATGAGCATATAAGAATACGTGCTAATATAAAAAGAATATGAACTAATGTAAGAAGAACGTGGGCTAATAAGATAAGAATACGTGTTAGTAAGATATGAGTATGAGCTAATGTACAAAGTATACAAGCTAATAAGATAAGAATATGAGCTAAAGTAAAAAAAAAATACGATCTAATGTAAAAAAAAATACGAGATAATGTTAAAAGAATACAAGCTTCAACCATGATGTTCATATATTAGAAATATTGGATAAAAATTTTCTTCAAGATAATGCTCAATTAAAAAGTATGCAAGTTATTATAAAAATATATGTGCTTAAAAAATTATTTTGACATTGATGCGTAATATGTAAGTGTCTTTTCAAGGTCATCGAATCGGAGGTACATGTTTTCGTTTCGATTGGAGTTGCATGCACTTTCAACGTTCCATGTTATTACATTGATGATGATACATCTGATGTTTCATTAGCCATAAAAAATAATCCTACTTGAATTATTCTCTATATATACCTATTATATTAAGTATTTTTAGCAGATTAATTGTTACGTTAATTACTTAGAAATCATGTCAAGATATTACCCGGGCAACGCCCGGGCATGAAATCTAGTTGATATAATTTAGGAAAAAAAGTATTTTTTCAAAGAAAAAAGTAGACCCTAGGGTAGACCATATCCGGACTCAGACTGTAACACCCCAAGAGTATGATATGAGTTTGTGTGGAAATTTGTCCCACATCGGTAGAATGTGAGGCTTGTGATATGTTTATAATAGCTCCCACCCACATCTTAGTAACAAGGCCTTGTACTTTTGGGCTTAAGTGAGGACAAGTAATGGGCCCAAAGGCATACCTCCCGTCTTATTGGGGGTGTGTTACGACCGTGGTGGGTCGGGTTGTTACAAATGGTATCAGAGCGACCCTGCGACCGTGTGGTGAGCCTTTGGTCGGGAGTACCCGGGTCACACACCTAGCGGGGGAGGATTCTGGCCCTGGTTGTGGTCAAGTTTGAGGCACAACGAGGACGTTGTGTTCTTTAAGTGGGGGAGTTTGTAACACCCCAAGAGTATGAGATGAGATTGTGTGGAGATTTGTCCCACATTTGTAGAATGTGAGGCTTATGATATGTTTATAATAGCTTCCACCCACCATCTAGTAACAAGGTCTTGTGCTTTTGGGCTTAAGTGAGGACAAATAACGGGCCCAAAGGCATACCTCCCATCTTATTGGGGGTGTGTTACGACCGTGGTGGGCCGGGTTGTTACACAGACCCTCTGGGTTGGGTACGGGTCCATTAATTTCAGACCCTTTAGGGTCTGGGCCGGGTATGGGTCCAAGGTATGCAACTCGGGGGGGAGGGGGGGTCCGGGTCTTGATGGACCCTACCCAGACCCTATCCGTTGCCAACCCTAGTTATGATACATCCATCTAAATAGGTTATAATCGAGTTATGTTATTTTGAATTTGAAATCATACATGAAGATTGTTTATTGTTGCTGTAAATTTTAATTTTGAACCATTATATATTTATATGGGTTGAACGGGTTAAATGGGTTTAATAGGTCGAAATTGATCTGTTAAAACTTAAATGGGTTACACAAGTCGGGTTGGGTTACGTTATTGAAAAAATAAATGGGTTGTGTTGGGTTAAGGTTGATGCATGTAACCCGTTTATCTAATTGGGTCGGGTTAGGGTTGAAGGGGTCATGACCCATTTAATAGTGACACGAACACGAACATGACACGACACGACTGTTTGCCAGATCTAATTCAACTCATATAACCTAATACTAACTCGTCCCAACACTCAAATTCTAAATTTGAGCTCGGCCAAAATTTGAGTTGACCCGATCTAATACAGAGTATAATTTTACTCAAATATTTATTATTGCATATTATTTATAAATAAGTTGATAATAGTTTAGCTTAAAATCATCAGGACCCGAATAACCCATCCCAACCCGACCTAAACTCTTGCAAAACGGAAATCAACCTCCCAGAATTTACCCAAATTAAATGTAACTCGACTCAATTGTTCCATTTATCAGGTCTTAGTAAGATTTGAGGGTTCAATTCTTAACTGCGATATAATGTGCTCATTTAAACCAAAATTGAAACTTTTTGATAATATAAAAGATTAAATATATTTCCTTCTATTCAAAATAACCTTTACTATTTCTTTTTCCGTCTATTTACAATAGCTTCCCTATTTTCTTTTGGTGAAGTTTTATTCTTATTCTAATTAGTTCACCCCACAACAATACACGCCACAATACTCATATTTTATCCTTATTTTAATCACTTCATCTCACAACAATAGTCCACAATATATTCCCTCTCGCCAATCCCTAACCCATTACAATATTTTCGTATTATGTATTCATTTCCTTATTTTGATCAATTTCCTCAATAGAAAATGTCATGTGGAAACAGAGTATTATAGAACAATAATTAATAGGGATAGACATATTGAAAAGATAAGGTTTATACTGTCTATGACAGTTGCAGTATAGCGATCATAGTGGCTAATCATAGAGTGTAACAAGGGGTTTGTCCCTTAATTTGGTTGATTATGATAATGTTAATAATTTTAGATCGCTGATTTATTATAATAATACTAATTAGTTTTAGGTAGCTGGATTATGACATAGATTAACAATAATCCTCAGTAGTGTCCCCTCATTACTAATTTAATGGTAGTTGACGTAAATCTAATTTAAATCAGACAGATACAACAGTTTTATATTTAGGACGGATATAGATTTCTTAATAAAAAATTGTTGTTAATTAGTTTAAATAGTTGGATTATGACACAGATTAAGAGGAACTAGTTTTAACCCGTGCAAAATTGCACGGGTATAGTTCTAAAACATCGATATAATGATTAATATTTAAAAATGGTAAACCAAAATACATGTATATCTTATAATCTATTTCTTCTTTTATAATGATCATAGTGCAAAACACGTGCAAAAATTGCAATCCGTGAGAAAATGCACGAATTCAGTGTTAAAACATGATAACAATTTTTTTAGTTCTACTCATTTTGGTGGATATGCTCAATATCTATAACGAATTTATTTAGAATATTATTTTAAGGGAATGATCTAAAATCTACTTAACAAAATTTTATAGTTCATTTACTTTGTTAATTTTTTGTAGATCTTATTTCTAAAATTGTAAATTAAAACTGTACTAACATTTTTTGTTGAAAACTATTTCTTAATCAAAAAAATTACTCAAACTTAGTAGTATCTCGAAAATGTGTTATTATGATGGTCAAATGTTAGAGTTAAAAGCTTGTAAAATAATATAACGACGGTGTTTGTTTTACCAATTTTTATCATTTTTATGATCGTTGTCTAATAATATTTTTGTTCACCTTTTTTTTTAGTATTGATAGACTATGTGGATTATTGAGAAAATTCTGCATTTTCATATTATATTATTTATGCAACATAAATGAAATTGAGGATGATGGTTCATTGGAGTTCTGTATTGATTATTCGATAAAATTCTATTAATAAAGTTGATTTTCATAAATTAATTCCATATTTTTTGTGGTGGATCATACATTTATTTATTTAAAAATAAAAAATAAAGTAAAATGGATGTGATGATGTGAACGCACGAAATTGCATGAAATGTTCTTGTATTAATATAGATAAGATAAGTAATCTTAAAAATTTACATATTGAAATACTTTTTAAACTATTTTAGATGTTGTATTAGACAAAAATATATTATCGAAAATCAAACTTTTCAAATCTCACTTGCTTATAAGTTTGAAAATCCCACATCAAGTTGTTTTTTATTAAGAACTGATATTGAAAGACACAAGCCCGCCTTAGATAAAGTTGTTTGTGATTTGCGATGAATCATTATAGTATATCACAATTTACGAATTATTAGCTAAAACATTTTTTTGTCAAAGAACCAAAACTTTTATGTTACTTAATGGAAATTTATTATTACCGGCACCAAAATCGCTCCTCTCATTAATTTATCATTACCGGCACCAAGATCTTATTTCTAAAATTGAAAATTAAAACTATACTAACATTTTTTGTTGAAAACTATTTCTTAATCAAAAAATTTATTCAAACTTAGTAGTATCTCGAAAATGTGTTATTATGATGGTCAAATGTTAGAGTTAAAAGCTTGTAAAATAATATAACGACGTTATTTGTTTTACCAATTTTTATCATTTTTATGATCGTTGTCTAATAATATTTTTTGTTCACCTTTTTTTTTTAGTATTGATAGACTATGTGGATTATTGAGAAAATTCTGCATTTTCATATTATATTATTTATGCAACATAAATGAAATTGAGGATGATGATTCATTGGAGTTCTGTATTGATTATTCGATAAAATTCTATTAATAAAGTTGATTTTCATAAATTAATTCCATATTTTTTGTGGTGGATCCTACATTTATTTATTTAAAAATAAAAAATAAAATAAAATGGATGTGATGACGTGAACGCACGAAATTGCATGAAATGTTCTTGTATTAATATAGATAAGATAAGTAATCTTAAAAATTTACATATTGAAATACTTTTTAAACTATTTTAGATGTTGTATTAGACAAAAATATATTATCGAAAATCAAACTTTTCAAACCTCACTTGCTTATAAGTTTGAAAATCCCACATCGAGTTGTTTTTTTTATTAAGAACTGATATTAAAAGACACAATGCCCACCTTAGATAAAGTTGTCTAAAACATTTTTTTGTCAAAGAACCAAAACTTTTATGTTATTTAATGGAAATTATTACCGGCACCAAAATCGCTCCTCTCATTAATTTATTTTTATTTACACATCTTATCATCTTTTTAAAAATCATGCATGTCTATAATTTTTTTTAAAATAAATTATTTTTCTTTGTTAAAATTTGTACATTTAGTTAGTTAAATGTGCATGTTTTTTTTCAAATTCTTATTTCATTTTATATCATAGTTGCATGCTCGCAACTTACTCGTCTATTATGTTATCTGCTACCATACTTTACTTCATTTTGTAACTATGTTAAGAGAATGTTTTTATTGAGATGTTGTTTTCATCATATATCTTAATTAAATGATTTTCTTTTTACTTTTTAAATCGATCACATGTCATTTTTTCGGAATTATGCAATATGTAGTTCGAAAAAATTTATAACATTTTTTTTTGCGTTTTTAGAGCTAATGTGTATTATTATATTCTTTTTTAAAACTTTATTTTATCTTATTAGTATTATATTGGATGTATTTTTTCGTACTTTATTTTAATTGTTATTGTAATTGCAATTTATAATTGTTGTAAAAATTTGGACTGAATTTTTAATAGTTGACTTAATTTACTTTGATTTATTAGTAAAACTTGGGCTGAATTATTTACGTTCTAAGTTATTCACTATTTCTTATTATTCACTAATATTTACGTGTAGAAAATATAAACGTAAACATTTACGTCTAAAACTTAAACATAAAGATTTTTTAGCAATTAATTACTTATTTTTTTCTGTGGGTCCCACATTACTTAAAATAAATAAAATTAAAAAGATGAATGTGATGATGTGGCTTAAGGAGAATGCTTGAAATGTTTTTGGTTTTATATAGATAAGATTCTCAGTGGTGGGCTGGTGGGAGCCTAAATACTAATTTAATCGTAGTTGACATAAAACTAAATTAAATTAGCAATGTATATTAGAGGTTACATAAATTTAAGTTAGATTTGCATGTATTAGGTGACGTAGGGGGTTATAACGTCACCTCTAAATTGTCATCGGCCTTCGTTATAAACCGCGTTCGCCATGCATTTTTTAATTCGAATTCCAACACGTTCAATTAATCACTCCCTTGCCGACTAAGATTCTCATCTGTCTCCGTTCATTTCAAGGAAGTCCACCCGGTTAAGATGTAATTATAATATGGAGTACGTCTTGCTTGTGACGGGTCCTTATTTGTGATGGATATTTTGTGAGATAAAATGAATACAAAATGAGTTAGTGGAGAAAGGGAACCACATGAACGAATAGTGTCGGAGAGAGAGAAAAAATAGATATTTTGTGAGATGAAACGGTATCCGTCACAAGCTTGTGACGGATACCGCCGTCACAAATGAGAATTTGTGTATAATAGAGTACTTCCTCCATTTATTAATTTCTTTTCGGAACTAGTAATTGCTTCTTTTTAAATATCATATCATATTTTTATAAAAAAAAACTATTTTTGTATAAAAAAGTTATTAAAGTTGTCCCACGTATATTCTTAGGTTAAAATTTACACTCATTTTCATATTTTGGCGACCTATTCATCAAATTTAAATTTTCTATTTTAAAGCTTAAATTTATGACGAAGGCAGATGACAATTTAGAGGTGAATCTTTAGAGAACGTTTAACTACAGCTCATGTCTTGGCTTTGCCAAAAGAGAGTGAGAACTTTAAGTTTATACCGATGCCTCAAAGAATGGATTGGGGTGTCCTGATAATGTAGAATGTGAAGGTGGTCACTTATGCGTCGAGGCAACTTAAGCCATATGAGGAGAACTATCCGAAGAATGACTTAGAGTTGCGTGGCGTAATGTTTTCCTCGAAAATTTGGAGACACTACCTCAATGAGGCAACTGTCAAAGTATTTTCAGATCATTAGAGTCTGAAGTACATTTTCACTCAAAGGGAGCTGAACATGCGCCAGGGAAGATGGATGAAATTGATTGATGATTACGATATAGAAATCATCTATCACGAACGAAAAGCCAATGTAGTAGCTGATACTTTAGGTCGGACGGGTGTGCATTCTTTATGCAAGGCTATGTGACTGATGCAACTCAAGGAAGAATTAGCGCAGATAGGGCTTCATATGATTCGAAGAGGGGATGCGATGGGTGACTTAAAGGTTGAGCCCGAACTTTATGGTGATATCCGTGGGAAACAATTACTTGATCCTAAGATCCGAAAATGAAAAGAAAAAGTGGAACAAAGTGGTAATTTAAGGTTTTCCTTACATTCATATGGTAGTGTTCGTTTTGATGGTACTTGGTGTGTACCACGGGATACCAAGCTAAGGAAGGTAATCATGACTGAGGTCCATGACACACTATATTTTGTGCATCCGGGTGGTAAGAAGCTATATAAGGATCTAAAGCAGACTTTCTGGTGGCCGAGGATGAAGAAAGATGTCGTAGAGGTTATAGTTCGTTGTTTGACGTGTGAGAGAGTGAAGGCAGAACAACGTCGACCGTAGGGTAAGATTCAGTTCTTAGACATGTCGGAGTGGAAGTGTGAGTCTATGGATTTCATTATGTGGTTGTCTTGGTCTTAACAAGATAACAATATAATTTGGGTGATAGTGGATCGTTTGACCAAGTCATCACATTTTGCTCCTATGAAAGATACTTGGAATAAGATTGAGCTAGCTAGGGTGTATAGGAGGAATGCAGTGAAGCTACATGGGGTATCGAAGGATATAGTGTTGGATCGTGATGCTCGGTTCATTTCCATATTCTGGCAGGAGTTGCAGGTGATGATGAGAACTACCTTTGAAGATGAATACGGCTTTTCATCCTGCTACTGATGGTTAGACTGAGAGAACCATCAAGACTGTAGGATATGCTTCGTGCTTGTGTCATGGAGTTTGGGGGTAGTTAGGAAGATCGCCTAGATTTGATCGAGTTTTCCTACAACAATAACTATCATACTAGTATCGGGATGGATCCTTTTGAGGCTTTGTATGGAAGGAGGTGTAGGAGTCCCGTATGCTAGGATGATAGTTTTAAGGCAGTGATTGTGGGTCCTCAGATGGTTCAAGACATGGTTGATTAAGTACACCAAATTCGCCAAAACATGAAGGCAACACAAGATCGGCAAAAAGAGTTATGCATTGTTGGCATATAGAGTTTCAAGTTATAGGGATAAGGTGTTGCTTAAGGTGTAACCTATGTGTGGGATGACGGGGTTTGGGGAGAGGGGCAAGTTGAGCCAGAAGTTTGTAGACCCTTATAACTGTTATGAGATTCTTGATCGAGTTGGAGAGGTGGCTTATCAATTAGCATTACCACCAACTCTAAATCGTGTGCATTACGTCTTCTATGTGTACCAACTTCGTAAATATGTTGGTGATTCGTCTCATGTACTTGAGGTCGAGCATGTAGATTTAGATGAGGCTATAACTAATATGGAAGTGCCCAAGGAAAATATAGTGGTCTAACCATAATGTTGAGGAGGCAACTTGGGAACCGGAAGAGGCCATGAGGGAGTAGTATCCTCATCTGTTTGAGCAGGTATGTAAGCTTACGGGGACGTAACTTTTTCTTTTTAGGAAGATACGAGATGATCGTGTTGTGCTTTAAGTCTTTTTCAGTAACTTTTATCTAAGTTTTGTTGTGTTTGCGCATCTTTGGGATGCGTTGTCTTGGTCATGTAGGATTTTTGAGTACGTTTTCCAAATCATTTGGATGTGGTGTTGGTTTATGATGTTAAAAAGAGGTTGTGTTGCACTTTGAGAAGTCCTTGGTGGCGAGTGTTGTGTTATGCAGATTTGTAGTGAACTTCGAGGATGAAGTATGTTTTAAGGGAGAAGACCGTAATACTCCTCTCGTTCTTTAGTTGGGTACTCGGTCGAGTAGGGGGATACTCCATCGAGTACTGAAGTTGGGTGTCGTCTGTCAGGTTCTGCCTAAATGTACTCGTCGAGTACATGTTGTACTCGGTCAAGTACAACGTAATCGGTCGAGTACATGAGGCACTCGGTCGAGTACCCAGTCTGTTTGGTTCCGCTAGATATTAATTACAGATTTTGAGTTCATTTTTAATCACTTTTTATTTCCGTCAAACATCTTAGACGCCAATTTTCTCTCATTAATCAACCCCTAATCAGCCTAGTTGATATCTCGAAAGGAATTTGTTCATGTCGATCGTCGTTTTTCATGCATCATTCGACAATCATTGTTTGCAAGTAAGTCTTTCTTGATTTCGGACAGTTTGATCCTTAATGTTAAGAGTAGTCTTTGGTCAGTTTGTGATATATATGGTATGATATTATACGTGGAGAGTTCGTAGAGGAGCAAATATAGTGTTGTTGATTTGTCGTATTTGCCTTTAAGGTATGGTTTTCAACTAAACTTTTGCTATATTGATTTAATTGATGTGACCATGTTCATGTATGATATGATTCTGATGGTATGGTTGAGTATAATGTAATGATATTATGATTAGGAACCATTGTCGGGAGATGGTTTCAATTTCAAGACTTGGGACGGTTTAATCAAGTCGTGTTAATTTATTTGAGATATGCTTCTCAGATGCACGGGAGATTTTGTCGAAGTCGAACATGAAAATTACTTGCACTTGAATCATAAAAGTGACGTACATCAAATTACCCAAATTTACCTAACCACGTCCAAATCCAACTTATAAGAAAAACAAATCATAAATAATCAGCATTTAAAACTCGTTGTAAATCCGCCTTTTGTTCCTCGGTGAGCTTTGTGGGATACTTAATTGTAAAGTTAATGCGCAAATTCCCTTTGTTATGAGGTTGTTTTGAGATTGGCATCCCTTGATCAGGTACAACCATTTCAAACCCGGGAACGACGATATCCGTTGTAGTAATGATGAGAATTTTTCCATCAAGGGTTTTCAATTCCAGCTTCTTTCCGGTAAGGGATTCAAGGAGAGTTATTTCCTGATGAATTAGTAAATCATTTCCCTCTCGCTTATAGACGGGATGCGGTTTCTCGTCGACTATAAATGTTAGATCGGATGGGATGATGCCAGGAACCTTGTTACCTTTCTCAGGGAATGTTATCTTTGTGCCCTTTCTCCATCCCACCTTTATTTCAATTGTTAGTATCTCCTCTATTGTCTCAACTTTGCTGAAATGATATCAACACATTACAACAAAATATTACCTTTTGTTAAAACTAAGATTGATGCATCAAACATAAATCAAGTAAAAATGCAATAATCTAAAATATTTAGGTACGTACAAAATAAGTATTATAGGCATGGCGTTACACAGACGGTCTCACACGGTATTATTGTGAGACAAGTCTATTTGCCCACATAGCAATTGCCATTTACAGTAAATACGCAAACACATGAACTTCCTAAGATACTCTGCGCAACCTCACTCATTCCGATATCCTAAAAGTATTGTAAACAAGTCACCTAAAACGGCACTATATCGAGTCTTCTACAGCACATCGTCTATCAACTAGAACTAAGAAGAGCATACTATAGAGCACAACTCAAAACAAAGCATCAAATAAACAAATAACAAACACCCAATGACAGTCAGCAAGAAACATCATCATCACCACCCATCAAATTCAACTAATGATGAATCATCAAACAAGAGCTACCAGAATGTATCACAGCTTTTCACAAATCACAAGGTATTTACTAATTACTCATCCAATACATGACCCATCAAATCAAATCTCAATTATATGTTGAAAATTTAACAGAAAAGGAAGTTTGCAGAGGGCGTCAAATACAGATTAACGCAACCCAACCATAGAGCGTCAAATGAAACCGATCAAATAATAACAAACACAACCGTCAACCAGCTTGAAATAAAAATGAAAGAATACAATCATTTCCAGCATTTATTATTGCATAGCAAAAGAAACTCCTTGCTTTGAAACAAAGAGAGCTGATGAGAATATCAATACCATCATTCAGCAACAGCAACAGCAACAGCAACAGCTTGAAACATACATTTTCATGCTTTCAGGGATGACAATTCAAACAAGTACTCCGTAAATACTCAGTACAATACATGTGTACATCATATTTACAATCATAAACACAACAGCAAGACATTCAGAACATCTACACTCTGAATAAGATAACAAAGAGAAGACGTAGTCTCCCTGCGTTCTGCAACAGTTTCTGAAACAAAACCTCCCACCTTAAAGTCATTACAGAGAGCTAACCGCAGAAAATGAAAAACAATTGGAATCCAACAATATATATATGGGTTAATGACTACACACACGTATCACATTTCCCAAAAGATAACACCCAATTCAAAACATATAAATAAGCCGCACCATAGACAACAGCTAATCTTACTGTTTTTCTCAAAAAAATATAAACAGTGCTAAAAGCTTCAGACTTGGCCCCTGGTATACAAAAGATTAGTAACTACACACAGTTATAATCCAACAATATGTACGAGTCAATATAACACCATCTCTCGATAAAAGCTACACAATTTAACAAACAGGCCTTCGACACATTCTCGAATGACAAATCAAACATAACAGCACCAACAACAAAATATTTCACATATTCAACAAAAAACGAAACAGAAAGAAAGATTAAACACAAACCAACCTGTGAGAAGGTTGAATCAAAATTTAATACCACAGTGGCAAGCTATTTCATTATCCAAATGGAAACAGAGAAACCCAAACATGATAATATAAACCATCCAACTAACAAGTCTTCATATGCCTAACTAAAAAAGATTGCATCCAAAAACTCAATCCCCATGCCGCACAATGATCCTCGAGCATATCTTGCAAACTCAGAATGCTTCCATGCTATTAAATATATTGAATAAATTCATTAGCCGAACCTTTTGGCCAAGACATCATTGAACTGAAAAGTAAGTTTAACAACAAATTGCATCAAACTAAACCAAAACCCATCAAAAAAAACCCAATATAACACTTCGACTAAAACAATTAAACCCACATTTCATCAAACAAATAAAAGAAATCTGTGAAAATCCAATTTGATAATATAAACAAAACAAACATAATAATAATTCCAAGACAGCCCATCAATTTATATCTAAAAGCCAGATTATCCTCAACTGAACATAAGACCACACTTCCCACAATAATACCCGTCAAAATAATTAACCATAAGAGTATCAGCGCCACACTCAGAATAAGAACATTCTTCCCACACACTCTGCACTTTCCACTGTCATGACTAAAACCAGGCTACATAGTTGGCTGAGCCGTATAGCCATACTGCATAACCCCTAAACACATCAGAAACACGAATTTTATCCACAAATACACTAACTAAATTATTTCACCAACCAAGACAACACCAAAATATTCCCAAATTCTTTCATCTATACACAAACAAAAGAAAATATAATGCAGACATCCCATTGTTCCACAAAACTCCTACTAGTACAACAAGACCATAGAAAAAGGTGAACGTCATCGACCAATCTACCAACTAGACGTAAGAAAAGCATGCAAGACCCAAAACAAAACCACCAAATAAACAATTACACATGATGAATGCCATTCCCAGTGTCTACCAGAGATCAACATCCTCAAACTTCGCACTCCATTGAAAAATAATCTCATAAAAGCTACAAGATTGTCAAACAAGGTATTGTTGTGAGAAGGATTGACCTACCAACTACTAATACAACAGATAGTCTTACTGTTTTATCAAAAACGGGTGTTAGAACATTCCCATTAGGACCCTAATCTTTTCCACTGAATTTACTAAATGTCAAGGGAAATGAAACCAAGTTTAGATGAAAATAAGGTTGATATCACTAAGATAGATAACCAAAGTAGATAAATACATTTACACAAACTACACAATTAACCAAAAATACTAACACTAACAGCACAAATCTTACATCAGAAGATCAATTAAAAACATAGCCTAAAATATGAACAGCAAAACACAGAGAAATATTAAACCGGGAAGGTCGTATCAAAACTCAATACGGAAGCAGCATCACATTAAACGAAAACCTGGCCAACGTAATAAATAACAACCAACTACAGAATTGGACCAAAATATAAGACAATCATTCATCAAAAACTACAGAATTTAACAAAATAACTAACACCCATAGCAGCAATCCATCAAAAGTCAATCAAAAACATGATTTAAAACATTAAAACAACAAAATAGACATTAAAAAGATGAGAGGGTAGTATCGAAGCTAAACACGGTAGCTAGCGCTATCTCATTTTTTAAATGAAACCCTGTCAAAATATCCAACATGATAACATAAATTATCCAACTAATAGTCTTACAAAAACAAAACATAAAAATAATCCTTACACAAAACAGGTTCAAAACCCGACACCGAAAAGAAACCCAAAACTCATCTTCAATCCTCAATCACCACCAGCCTTCTGATAAACATAGGTAAGACCACACTTGCCACAATAATGCCTGTCAAAATGATTAGCCATGAAAGTCCCGGCACCACACTCAGCATTCGGACACTCTTTCCTCAACCTCTGCACCTTCCCACTATCATCAACCTTATAAAACTGCAACACAGAAAGCTTCACCTTGCGATGCTTATGCTTGATCTTCTTGGGTTTGGTGTAGGTCTTCTTCTTCCTCTTTTTTGCGCCACCACGAAGACGGAGGACAAGGTGGAGGGTGGATTCCTTCTGGATGTTGTAGTCGGCTAGGGTACGGCCGTCTTCGAGTTGTTTTCCGGCGAAGATTAGACGCTGTTGGTCTGGTGGGATCCCTTCTTTGTCTTGGATCTTGGTTTTGACATTGTCGATTGTGTCTGAGGATTCGACCTCTAGGGTGATTGTTTTCCCGGTTAGGGTTTTCACGAAGATTTGCATTTTTAGGGATTGATTTTGGGAATGGAGGCGGTGGTTGAGGATATGAGGAGGGTTTATAGCGTTAGGGTTTTTATCATCGTGTTTATTTTGGCTGGGATTGGATGGGCTTCTTGTTGGATGGATTATTAGCCCATTGGATTACATTTCGCAAAATGTTAGTTTGTTTTAACCATTGATCGGAATTTTAAAAACGGTTTTTCTAACGAGTGGCGGGCGCACATTAATAAATTGAATATTGAAAAATTTGTAAGATATTCTCATGATAAATTCAAGTATACTTAGTTTTACCATAATTAGTTAGAATATCTTATGGATTTTTTCATATTCGATTTATTAACGTTTAGAAAGCCGTTTTAAAATGATGTGAATTTGCTTAATAGAAGAAAAATTAAATTTGTTTAAATTACTAATTATTTTATTTTGGATTGCCTTATTTATTTATTTATTTATTTATTTATTTATGGGTTATTTCACGATAATAATCCAACATAAACCTCATCTTCTCTCGTTAAACTCAAGTAATGTTTAACCAAGAATAATCCTTACTGTTACAACATTTAACTTCCAATGAACTCATGGACAGAAAACACGGACAACCGGTTTACCTTGACCCTAATTAGTCAATTTGAACTTTGACTCTTCAATTTGCATCACTTTCAACTCACTAAAAACCAAAAAGCAGGCCCCGACACCACCTCCATCACCAATCCCCTCGTCTCCTTTTCATATCCCGCTGCACACCAGCACACCCCACCGAACTCAACCCCAAACTGCCCATCCCCTTCCTTTGATTGCATGTTATGTCAAAATTGATTCACCACTTGGAGTAACCAAACAATCTCCCCCAATCTTCCCCTAAATTACACAAAACACCCAACCTACCCAATTGAATGCATAAACTATGACATAAACTCCATCATTTTCACTCTCCATCAACAAAACTCCGACGCGATTTACTTATGGTGGTAATCACGTGCTTGCCTTTGGAAGACTGATCGACATTGTTATGTGGTTGCTTTGGGAGAACTGGAAGTTAATTGGAAAATGATTTGGGGAAAATTGATTTAGGGTTTATGTTTTGAGAGGGGAGATACTTATTTATTAGTAAATAGGTAAGGGAAGAGTGATGCGTGTCGTATACACCAAAAATAGTAAACCTAAGTCTACTAACTAATAGCCAGTGGAAGTAGGGTCGAATCCCACATGGAGGTAATATTTATAAACAATTCAGTCTGTTGGTCACAAAGTAGGGGGTTTTGATTTGATTTGATTTGATCTAAACTAGTGAATGATTAAACGAGAGAAGTTAAAAGAGAGAATTAAAGTGAGGAAATTATAACTATAAAAAAACAGAAGAGAAGGGAATATGTCAGGAATTAGGTTACCACGGTATTACGCTATCAGATTAACTAGGTCGGTCAGTCTTTGATAAGGAGGGTAGTGATTGTCTCTTTTCGGTCTCAAATCACCTTATGGTCCCCTATCGCAATACTAACTAAACATGTCAATCTTACTACTTCACTACCGTGGTTTCCCTCATCCCAACATTTAAAGGAATTAGCTACACATGGCTTTGAGATCTACACTACCGGTACCTTGTAAATGGTATTTAAGAGCCACTCAAAAAAGTTTTGCTTCCGAAACATTAACAATTGTGACTTACAAAGGCCCCTATGAATCATCATGTGTTACATACAAATCATCCATAGACCATCAAAATCTAAAACGAGAGCTTATTAGCACTGCTATAAACACCTTGTTGAAGCGGATTAGGGTGTGAAGGTGAAGTTGTTAAGAGTGGCAATGACTAAAGAATATAACTTTACCATTTATTATGCAAAAGCTTGGGGTGCAAAACAAAAAGCTATTGCGGATCTCTATGCTGATTGGGAGGAGTCTTACTAATATCTTCCAAGGTACTTAGAGGCTTTGAAAGAAGCAAATCCGGGTACACAAGTTTATTTCGTTACTAAACCAACCAACCACAACAGCATGCATTCAACAATTTGATCGTGTTTTTTGGGCTTTTGGTCCATCAATTAGAGGGTTTTCACATTGTAAACCAATTATTTCTATAGGTGGTACTCATTTATACGGGAAGTATAGGGGTGTGTTGTTGATTGATATGGGTGTTGATGCAAATGATCAACTATTTCCCTTAGCGTCTGTTATAGTTGAGAAGGAGAATTATGTGAATTGGAGTTGGTTTTTAGTTTGCATTAGGGAGTTTGTTACTCGACGAATTGGTATTTGTGTAATATCCGATCGACACCCAGGTATTTTAAAGACAACGGTAGAGGTAAATAGTGGTTGGGAGAAGAGCCGTATGCTTTTCATAGATATTGTATCTGTCATCATGCATCCAACATTAACACAATGTTCAAAAACACCGAATTGAAAGAAATTTTTACCAGAATGACTATGGAACACCAACTTCGTAAATTTGATCAAGGGATGGAGAACACTGGTCGAATTAACATGAATGCCAAAGCTAAGTTAGATAGGATACCATTCAGCAAATGATGTCTAGCACATGGTTGAGGTAAAAGATATGGTTTGAAAACCACCAACATGTGTGAATGTTTTAACGGGGTGTTGAAAGGTGTAAGATTTCTTCCCATTCAAGCACTCGTGAAGGCCACTTTCATGTGGGTGGATATTATTTTGTCGATAGGCGTGAAATTGTTAGGACGAGGTTAGCTAGTGGCTTGAAATGGAGCGCAAAAATAACCAACAAGTTAGAGGAGAATGATGAAATAAGTGCTCACATGAGGTGACGGTTTATAATCGTCATGTGGGCCTTTATGGAGTGGTTACCAGACAAGGACGCCGTGATTTCCTAATATTCTCAATCGTCAACATAAACATAGAAGATCTAGCATTTGGGAAGGAGAGGTAAAAACTACTCTCTTATTAAAATTTTGTTAGTCAACATAATTCATTTATTAATATAATTTCAACAATTTAAGACATGTTTTTCTTTAAAACTTCAAGGAATGGCCACCGCTACATTGTAGGACACACCTTATTGCAAAGTCAAAGTTTACACATTCCGACCATGTCATTGATTATATAAAGGATACCCAGTTTTATGGAATTCATAGGCTATCATTTGTACACATTTACCCTAATTTAGTGACTGCTTTGGTTAAAAGATGGCGACAAGAGACACACTTTTCATTTGCCAATTAGTGAGGTCGGTATAACTTTACAAGATGTAAATGTTTTATTAGGTTTAAAGGTAGGTGGATTGCCAATAAACGGTAATGGAGAATAACCTTGGGACCAATTATTGGAACATTACTTGGGTATTGCTCCGCCTCAAGAGACTTTCAAAGGGAAGGCACTCAAATTATCTTGGTTGCGACAAACCTTCCAATTCTTACCTGGTAACTATACAGAACAACAACTTCATTACTATGTTAGGACATTTTTACTCTACTTGATCGGAGCCGTACTCTTTTCGGATAAGAGTGGTAATCGAGTACAACTTATATACTTTCAATTTTGACTGACTTGACTCGATTAGGCGAGTATAATAGTTAGGGTAGCGATGTACTAGCGTTCTTATACCGCAACTTGTGTCTAGCCTCTAGGAAAGAGGCCTTAGAAATTTGTGGATGCCTTGTGTTGTTGAAATTGTGGAGTTGGGAAAGGCTAACTATTGGTAGACCAACGAGAACTAGATCGCGTGAGGTGGAGGTGCCTGGATCACAATATCCACTTGGTCTCAAATGCAAGTGGGGTTGGATCCTCTTGGGTGCAAATGGCTTAGGGTTGAAAGGACATATATTGACCATCAAAATGGGTCAGTTGGCTATAGACATGCTTTGGATACTATGATGGATAATATATTCACATGGCAACCTTACACCCAAAACGTGCTTAGCCATTTACCGGCGATATGTAGTGAAGATGTTGCGGCGTGGATTGTTAATGCACCTTTCATTTGTTTTGAGATAGTTGAATGACATTTTGCACAAAGAGTTGTTCGACAATTTGGATGGCATCCGGTTATACCACCTTTTTGTGAGACGAGTGAGGAGTTGCATAGTTACGATTGTCGGGGAAGGGAGAAGAATTATGCAAACCTCCATAGAGCTAGTATTGGGAGGTGGATGAACCGGAAGAGATATGTAACTCCACAAGGGTCTCCTTACAATGGCTACATAAGCTACAACGATCCATACCTAAAATCGTATCGAAGTATCACTTGCCTAGTCATTAGTCCTCACTTCAATGTTGTGCAAGGAAACTACGAGTCTCGCCATTATTACTTTCCTAGCACTTCCGACTACTCTTTATTGATAAGTCACTCAATCTACGTTCTTACGTGCCTTGTTATTATTTATTTGTAAGAGACATTCATATTGATAAATGTCATCATTACTCTTTGTAGTCTCAAGGTCATGTATACAACTACAATCACTCTACCGCCTTACTTGCCTCGTTACCGGATGATGCTACATTGAGTCAAATACAATTGGTTACTGAGATGCAAGAGGATGTGTCTACAAAGCCTCCAAAATACTAGGCAAGGACATCTCATCACACAACCACAAAATGAAGGTGATGAGGAAGAGGAAAATGAAGAGGAAGCAGACAATGAGATACCGCGCTACAACCTTCGACATTTGGAGCAAAGAGCATCTTCATCACACGACACACCCGACGGTTCAATATCACAAACAAGTAACAAGAGAAGTCGTAGGGGAAGAAATTAGGCGGTCGTGTTCATTTTAATTTCAAAACTTTAGATGTGTAAAACGTAACATTTCTCTAATTGAAGTTTATGTATTGAAGATTACGTTTATCACATTTCGTTTGTGTTCATGGTCCGAATTTTTTGAAATAGCTTGGTGTAGTCTGCCAACATTCTGTTTCTTTTTTTTGCTGAAAACAAGATAAACCACTGGCATAGCCAGCGACTTATATCCCTCCTTCGCTTTTTGTAGTCTGCTAATATTCTGTTTCTTTTGTTTTTCTAAAACAACCTAAACCGCTGGCTTAGCCAGCGGCTTACCTCCATCATCTCGCTTTTTAAAGCATGCCCACATTCTGCTTCTTTTTTTTCTTGAGAACAACTGAAACCGCTAGTTTAGCCAGCGACTTCCTTTTCTTCTATATTTTCAAATGGTCTGATTCTTTCTGTTTCCTTTTTTTTTTTCTAAGAAAACAGGTGAAGCCGCTCGTTTAATTAGCGACTTTTTCTTAAAATTCTGAAAAAAAATTAAAGTGATAAACGTGGACCCATTTGGAAGAAATAGTTTAACAAGCGACTTTCTGTTTCTTAATAACACTGTTTTATCAAAAAGTTGTCAGCAAAGCCAAGCTCGAGCTCGGCACCACTCGACCCGTGAACACCCCCTAAGTTGTTCAAATCCCCTCTCCCATATAACGTAACACAAGCCGAAAACGAAGAAGAAAAAGATACATACCCAAAAGAATCTGTAATAGTCCTTGAAATCTTCATCTTCTTCTTACCACCCTTATACAAATTCTCCAAACTACACGGTAAACTCCGCTCCATCGGCGGTCCTTTCTTCAACAACCCCGAAAACCTTCCTCGGTTCTCCCTAAAAAACTCTTCAAAGATATGCTCAGCACTCCGCTCCGGAAATGGAAACGACCCAGCTTCATGGTACCGATTTCTGCTAGAGCTAGCATGTGCAGTGGAAGGAGGAATGTGGCCTGACTTGACAGCTTCCTCGCCGTGTAGGTCGTATATTCTACGTTTCTGAGGGTCCATTAAGACGTCATAGGCTTCTGATATTTGTTTGAATTTGGCTTCTGATTCGATAAGGTTGTTCGGGTTTTTGTCCGGGTGCCATACCATTGCGAGGCGGTGGTACGCCTTGCGTAGGCTGTCTTCGGTGGCGTTGCGGTTGACTTTAAGGATGTTGTAGTAGTCTGCCCCCATGTTAATATGTTATTGTCCCTTGTGAAAATGGAAGACAGGACAAGATCACTAGTTGAAGTGGTGTAAGCATTGGATGATATGTTATTGTCTTGGTGTCTTGACGAAATCAATTAAATTTAATTAATCTTGTTTAAAGACTGTGTCTACACTTGTATTGTAAGATCATCAACTACAAATACACTAGATGTCACTTGTCAGTTAGCCGAGCTGGTAAAGTACAGAAATACATTTTGTGAAATAAGATGACAATGTCAATGAAATTTGACAAAATTTAATTTATAAACTTTATTGATCCAATTCAATCCGAACTTTGGAGTATTCTCGGTAATACATTTGTATATTGATATTTGGGGATTCATTTTTTCGTGGAGCAACGGACCTCCAATTTTCTCTGTTTCCCTTAATCTCTTTACAATCATTCACTAATCACTCTCTACTCCTTAATCCTTAGTCCTTACGTAGCCACCTGTATGTAACTTCCGAATTCAGATTGCTGAATTTGATTATCAAGCAGAGCATAGCGACTGTCGTTCTCCGTCTAGTTCACCCTCCTGACTTCCTTTATACCTGTACCACTTCGAAACCATTACGAAGTAGATGAAATTCAAACTACCCATTGCAGCAACCAAGTAATAGAAGTAATCTAGTCTTCCTTTGTTAAGATCTTCCGACAGCCAGTTCTCCGTTTTTCCCTTGTCTGTCATCTTATGAACAACCGATACCAAAAAGCTGCTGAGGTAGCTTGACATTGCCAAGCCACAATAGAAGACTGCCCCAGCAATGCTTCTCATGTTCTCCGGGAATTGTTTATAATAAAACTCCATTTGGCCTACTGAAGTGAAGGCGTCTCCTAAACCCGCTATGATTAATTGAGGGATTAGCCATAAGGCGGACATTTGGGAAATTGAGCCTTTTCTAGGAACCAACCCTTGTGTTGGCTTTGTTAAGGCTATGGTTCTTCTTCTCTCCTCGACGACAGCAGATACTATCAGCATCAGTATGGAAATAATCATGCCGCTACCTATTCTTTGCAGGACTGTAATGTCATTACCTGTTAAAAATATAATTCAAATGATGTGTTAGAAAATTGGTTAAGATAGAATTGTTTTCTGTTTTACCAGCCTAAGTCATGAGTACCACAGCAAAATGATGTGTTATTAAAATGAACAGGCATGTGGTGAAGCAACATCTTTTATGCAATAAATAATCAGAGTGTGTACCTGTCAGTTTTCGAGTGAAAGGAACAATGAATCTATCATAGATGGCTAAGCAAAGGGTGAAGCTCAGCATGATGAATATCACATATGATGCTGCAGGTATCTGGAAATTGCTCTTTTCAAGTAGATGTCGGTCCGATTGCAGTGCTTGGAATGTTGCATATGTATATTGCTGAAAAATGCCAATATTGTAGATAATTCCTGAAACCCATATTGGCAGAATCCGAGCCAAACACTTCACTTCTTCTACCTGCTGGATTGAGCATAGTTTCCATGGATCCGCTGATCCGTCTGTATGGATTTGATCATCAGGGGTGATTATTGCTGCCTTATCAAGGATCCTGATCCAAGCATCAAATCAGAGTTAGAGTAATTCTTCCTTTAACCTCTGCAGCTATTGGTGTATAGAGTTGGAAATGCTTGATGGCCACAAAACGCTTACCGGAACTGATGAGTGTGAGAAAGCTTAGAATTGGTAGAACCCCCAGGAATATAATCGTACAGAGAGCTCAATTGCCGTTCAGTTAGCTTCAGCTTCCTTTTCTTGACAGCAACAACGATAACTTGAACCACTCCGGTCAAAGGACTCCCCTGTGGCTTAACTTTCACATACATCTTAGAACCCATATAAAAGAGCACACAAGAAACCAACATCAGACCAGCCGGAATGCCTAGCCCTATACTCCAGCTCACATTAGTCTGAATGTACACGATCAGGGTCAAAGACACTATCTGCGCGAATGTGAAGGTGAAAAAGTACCAGTTAAAGAAACTGTCAATCCCTTTCTTCCCTTTTTCGGTATTAGGATTAAACTGATCTGCTCCAAAGGCCAAGTTACATGGCCTAATCCCGCTTGCTCCTATTATCATCAGACTGAACCCACAAAGTAAAAAACCCATCTGCCAAGCTGTTGCGTCGATACAAGAACTCTCTTTCGCTTCACAATGTGGTGGGTGTAGTTGATGGACTGCTGCTGTAAGGGCTATTATTGTCAACCCCTAAAGAAGTGACGAGAAGAATATATAAACCATATGGTTGTCCAATGCCTAAATATAGTAGCTTAAGAGAAGTTTAAATTTACCAAAAATGAGGAAGTTGTTGCGAACCCAATCGTTTTGTAGCGACCAAAGTAGGAATCACTGAGAAAAGCTCCAAGCAATGTACCGAAATTTGAGGTGCCATGGAAGACACTGATCATAATGGTGGCAGTTATGGTCTTCAAGTTGAATACGGATGTGAGGTAGATCAACAGGTTGGCTAAGGTACCGATAGTTCCCAACTTCTCAAATGTTTCGTTCCCTGAAACAATAATAGTAACATAGGCATATATATAATAAGAATCAAAACATAGTAAAACCATGTAAATTTGTAGTGATGTTTTGGAACCTATGATGAAAGGCATGGCCTTGAGTCCCATGTACTTAGCTTGCGGCTTTTCATCTCGGACGACCACCTCAATATTCTCCATGTTCTTTTCTCTTGTACTGAATTTCCAGCGGAGCTCAATTTAGTATATTTTAGTGGTCGACATTGTTATAGTTGAAGGGACAAAAGCAGGTTGTGGTGAGCTAAGTCTGAAAGGCTAAGAAATGTCTAGTTTTGGTAGTGGAATCGACTAAGTATGTGTAGTCTCCATTCTGATGAAGAAGTAGTATAAAGGTGTAATGAAATTCTCAACAATATACTTGATATAGAAATTGAGTAATGTCTCATTGACTCATATCCAACTTTAGTATTCTTCCTAAGCTTCTGTGTTATAGTTTCCTGATTTTGGAAAGAATTGTTGAAAAGTTTACTTCTTTTGATACATTTTTACTGAGTATGTTATGTGTGTAAGAAACGTTCAAGTTATTCATGAAATACGACGTTTAGTTCTTAGTCAATTTAATTATGGTCACTAATAACATATTTATTTCTTTTATTTAATACTCCCTAGACCCTATGTATTAACTTATTAAGTATAAGTGAGTGGTTTTATATACTTATATTTCAACTAAATCTTTATGATCATATTAATATACGGAGTATATAATATTGAATGATTTGAATCCAATGAAATGATTAAAAATGTTTGCAAAAAGAAAATACATTTATGTTGATTTTTAGGGTTATAATTTTATAGGCAAGTTGTACTTTTAATTAACCTTGACAAGTGGTTACTGCTATGTTTTATGTCCTCAAATTTGGTTCCGATATTAGTTGGTTATTTTGTAGCCGATAGAGGCATAGAGCCATTACAAAAGATGTAACATCCGCTCTTTTATTCAGTAAGTTTCATTGGAGACGGACATATCTGTCACAGGCTGAGGACAAATTAAGTAATACGGAGTACCCAAGTTGTAGATAAGACAAAAGTAAATTGTATAGGGAGTAGCCTTATCTTTTTGTCTTATCTAACCACTTGGGTAATACTTTACCCGTTTTCAACTTTTGACGGATATATCCATCTTCCATGAAAATTTGTGTTTTTTATATTTTTTTAGCAAAGTCATGGGCGCAAATATGCAATATGCATATTATAGAATGTAGAGAGTGTCGGGAATCACAACAAGAAATATTATGAAAATTTAATTAGGTGGTAAATTAAGTTAAGAGGTGAGTAAATTAAAAATAACTCCTTTTTAAAATAGGGTTTTGTAAAATTACTCTCTTATATAATTTTTTTTTAAAATTATTCCATTAAGATACACTTTTATTGAAAATTGCTTCAAAACTACAATTTAAGTTACCTATTCCGTATGTTTTTTAACTTATTCTTCATTGTTATACGTTTCAAAGTATAAATTGGCTATTCAAACGAAATCAATTCATAAACTTGTAGAATAAGTCACTTGAATTCAGTGGCGGATGTAGGATTTTGACGTAGTGTGGGCATAAAATTTTTCTCGACAAAAAATTTCTTTAATTTATAACGCAATTTTTTGTTTTGAATTTTGTTCTAGAATATTATGGTATAATGTTTAAAATGAAACGAAAAAAAATCTCAATGGATACAGAATAAAGAATTTAATATATTATTAAGAATAACAATATATATTGGTACAAATGTTTCAATCTCAATAATTGTCCCTTTCATCCATATTCTATCACTAACAATATACGGTTTAAGTTTCTCCTTTGCAATAGGACAATACTCTACCACTTGGGCTACAAAGTTATTTTGATATTTATTGACACTTATATATAATTATTTTCTGAAACTCGGGGGAGGGCACGTGCGCGCCCTTTCCCTCCCCCAGATCCGCCCCTACTTGAATTAGAGCTTTGAGGCAATTTTTGATAAAAATACATGTTAAGGGAGTACTTTTAGAAAAAAATTATATAAGGCAATAGTTTTAGAAAACCCTATTTTACTCTTAAGGGTATTAGTCTACTAGTCTTAAACACATGCAAATTAGACACGTATGTTTTTTAAATTTTGTTATTATAAAAAGCATATAAATACTTAAGAGAATTTCTTATATTAAAAATAACTTTAGCTTTTTTTGCACAATAAAAAAAATGTACTGTAGTTTTTACTTGGTCTTAGTATAAACAAAATTGTTTGTAATACTACCCCAAATTTTGTTCTTATATATTAGAATTTTGTTTACAATAGAAAATGTTTTGTTCGCAACACAAATACAAAGTTTATTTGCTATTAGCCTAAGTGATTCATTAAAGTCATTTGGTCGAATAATTATAATACGATATGTACTTTATTAGCTAAATTTAGGTTTTTGCTCTATCTTTTTCACTCGAATGATCTCATAAATCATGAATTATACACTCCATTTGAAAATAATTATTCAGATTAAAAAAATAACACATAATTAGTCAAATTACGTGGGTCTAATTATTTGTAGCCTGTGCAAATTGTCAAATATGTGTTTTATTAAGTGAAACTCGTGCGTGTTTATAAAACATGTGCATAGGTCAAAATGGACCTATTTTGACCTATGCACATGTTTTATAAACACGCACGAGTTTTACTTAATGAATTTTGGTACGTTTATCATTTAGTACAAATTATGTAAAACTAATTGGTGAAAATAAGACGAAAAGGAAATTGTAACCTGTGTATATGTCAAGATTATGATTAAGCATATTCTGCATTATCTTGTGAATAATATTGTGATGTGTAATCTGTTGTTTAGGATATAATTGATATGCCACTAACTAGTAGGAGAAAATTTAGGAAAGAAGATAAGAAGGAGATTACGTTTTATAGTATATAACATAGTTGTGTATTATGTTGAATGCAATTAAGGAATTATCATTCATAAACTTTTCTCATGGTAAATCGAGCCAAAAATATCCACAAAATTTTCTAAGAAATTAAAACATAATCAATATACAGTATGACTGGTGATAAGTTAAAGGTAGGAGGGAATGTTCCAAAGACAATTCTCATGACGTCTCCATTATACCTTCATCTATCCGATAGCCCGAGTTTGAAAGTCACTCAAATCATTTTTGACGGAACAAATTAAAACATGTGGGCAGAGGCAGTAAAGAATGGATTGGATGCAGAAAAACAAGTTGGAATTCATTGAAGGGACGGTCAAGAAACCGGCAGACGGTGAAGAAGATGAAAATTTAGAAGCGGTAGCATGACGTCAATGCAAAGTAATGTTACGGGCATGGCTTCGGAATGTAATAGATCCAAAGCTACATCCGAGTATCACTTTTACTCAACCAATCAACGAAATTTGGGAGGAGTTAAGAGGAAGATACTCTGCTGGGAATGCTCCCCGGGTTCACCAACTCAAGAGTGAATTGAATGAATGCAAGCAAGGCAAAGAGACAATAGTCGAGTACTACACTAGCCTAAAAATCATTTGGGATGAACTAACAACATACAGTAAGATAAAAGACTGTAATTGCGGAGCAGCAACATTCATAGCAAAGGAGAAGGAGGAAGAAAAGGTGCACCAATTTCTGATGGGGCTTGATGCAAAATTATACGGCCAAATCAGAACCAATTTGCTCATGGAAGACCCGATTGCTCAATTAAATCGAGTCTATGCTTTGGTATTAAGGGAAGAACGTCATGCGGTCATGCGTATCTTACCCATGAAAAAAAGGGACGCATTGACGCTGCAATGGCTGTGAGAAACAATGGTGGAAAAGAAAGAGCGAATTTTCCAAGAGATGATGAAGAAGAGTCCAGAGGCCGTCACCACCACGATGCACGCACTGCTGGAAGTATTATCATACAGAAGAGAACTGTTATGAAAAACTTGGGTATGAAGAGGTTAAGGCGCGAGAACGTGGACGAGGCAAGAGAGGTCGTGGAAATGGAACTCGAGGAACAGGAAGAGGTCGTGGATACCACCAAGAAAATGCCGCAACAGGGGCTGGTAAAATAGAGGAATCATCAAGAAGCTCTAACATCCCATTCACGGCAGAAGAAATTGACAGTTGAAGTTCTTATTGAAATCCAGTCGTGATGGCAACGAAAAGCTTTAAGGTATGAATATAACTAAGAACTTTGAATGGTTAATCAATAGTGGAGCCTTGCATCATATGACGGGACGAAGGGAATGTTTGAAACACGCTTTGGAAGAAGATTATTGGACACGGTTCAAATACCATGGATATCCATTGGACAAGTGCCAAAATAAATGTAGAAAGTTAGACACGGCTTTATAGCTGTGCGACACGTTTCGACGTGTGTCCGTGGAGTGTCGGTGTCCGACACGGCATGACTCATTACGAGAAGTGTCTGTGCTACCTAGGTTGCAAGTATATATACATTTTTCTGAAAGTCACATGAGGTCTCTCAATCCCATCACACTCGACAATTGATGTACTACCATTATTGTACTGTCTAATGGTAGAAGCATAATCCCAGGACCTTGCATATTGGTCTATTCCATTACCAAAAATGATTAATTTAGCCCTTGATCGGGCCAACCAACACTTTGCATAACTAACATGCACATTCAAGTCTTTGAAAACGTGATCTTCAAAATGCTTTAACTTCCAGTCTATATTTGTCCTCCAAAACTCAATGAATTTGTTTGCTAGATACTCAGATGTCACCTTCCTATTATAAATTGGCACCCCACATTTATGTTTCAAGTTCAAAGATTTGATTTGGAAAGTCTCTCATATTAGCCTTCCTAGCATGAACGCTAGTGCCTAAATGGACACTTGACTTTTGCCTTACACTTACAAGCTCCTAATCTTGACCTTTTACTATTCCACTCACAGTTACACTTTTTGGTAAAATAACCAGTTATTCTATCAGATCCATTGTGAGAGTAAAATAAATCATACACATTTTGGATTGAATGATGAACTAAGGCTTTTCTGAAGACATTGTTTGTTGGAAACCACAGTTCCCGCTTTAAGACAATGAGTTTGCTAAAGTCACATGCAGGGTTAAATCTTGAGCCAGTTAAACTCTCATCATCAAAACCTTGTAAGGATCTCAACTCATCTGAATAAGAGTCGGCCTCATCATTAATTAAGACTGACTTCTAAGTTGTCCACACCCCCAAACAAATGGCTTATCAGTGCCTCCCTTACCTCCAAGTAGTCCAACTAAATTGTTTTCAACTACATCAAGGAAATTTTCATGCTCATCAACTTCAAACAAATCTGGGTTGTCAACCTTATCCTCATCACCCTCTTAAACTGGACTTAAATAACCCGTGTCACTTTGTAACACTCCTCTCTAATAGAAGCTAGTTGTGGACCAACTCGACCGAGTATGTCCAACTCGGCTGAGTATGTGTCACTCGGCCGAGTAAGCCTTTCCGTAAGTTAAGTCGCGGTTAATTATAAATATTAACCCGAAGGTTAATCATTTTTTTGATCCTAATCAGAAAAGAAAAACCCTAATCCCGAAGGTTAATCATTCTTTCTACCTACAGGGCTGGGTAGGCTTCAGCCTAACGTGTTTTCAGGAATAAGATAAATATGTTGGGGCTGGTGTCATTGACATTTAGTACAATGACTTACTAAATCTCTTAAAGAATCACATGGGCATACTTCAGTATTATTATCAGTTGATCCACGTTTATCAATAACGGTTGGCTTGTTAGATAAGTTTGACGTTATTGTCATACGGATGGCGGTGATCAACTGGTCCCTATACGACACACCTATAGGACACGTTTGAGAGATGTGAAGGTATGAAAATACAGTCACATTTATGCCGGATACGACTAAACAGTTAGTCAGAGGTATTGACTATTAAATTAGTCGATTAGATGTTGAGATTATTATTTAATACGGATTAAATAATTTTAAGCTAATAAGGATTACATGATTAATTCGTAAATTAAATATAAACGGTTATATTTAATTAAATATTGTATTCGCGTATTAATATAAACAGTTATGTTAATTTGGATAATTATACAATATCGTAATTTTATCAGACCATTATTAATACATCGACTACATTAATATCTGATAACATGTATGCGATTTATAAATAAAACCCGCGAATTATATTTTTAGCAAAACGGGTCGAATCACGCAAAGGAATAAGGTAAGAGTGGAAAAAGCCCACTCTTACCCTAACCCATTCGGCCGACCCACACGCTTCATAAGGAGAGATCTTCTCCTTTTGTCAAGGGACTGGTTAATTCACAATCTCAAGAATTAGGGTTTTGAGAACATTCTTTTCCCAAAACTCAGATCTCACATCAAAACTCACAAAAGCTCTCCCCATATTGCAAGGCAATTGGAGAGTATTTCTAGCACACGCGGCATCGTCTCAATCAAGTCTTGGGTGCAAGTTATAGGAGGGAATTTGCTTTAATTCCTGTTCGTAGGCCTTTAGCACAAGGACCAAAGGTTGTATTCTCTTTCATGTTTTAATTATCTTATGACTATATTCACAACTGTAAAATTCATTATAATGCTTCATGTTTTAGGGCGAATACATGCTTTATTACCCACAAGTGGTATCAGAGCCAAGGCCACGAAATTTTACTTTTGTGTTTTTCATAAGTTTTAATTTAAAAATTTTGAAAATCGTTTTCTGTCGCCGTGTGGGTCGGTCGACCTATTATTGCGGTCGGTCGACCACCTCCCGCGTAGGGTTTCTGTTTTTCGGCAGTTTCTCTTTTGTGTAATCGATCTTGTTTTCGATTCTTGTTTACATATTGTTAATTAATCGATATTCTTGGCAATATGTGAACCCTTGTTGCTGTTTAAATTGATTTACACGTTTTGAATCAAAGGTAAAAACTTGTTTTGATTTCAAGTGCAGCAATTTTGCGTTTTCAGAAACTCGGTTTCTTGTTTTGTGGTCGGTCGACCTGGTTAATAGGTCGGTCGACCATTCTGCTGTTACAGGAAATTTTTTTTTTTTACTGTCAGCAGGTCGGTCGACCCCGTGTTGAGGTCGGTCGACCTCATCCCTGTAACAGACGATTTATTTTTCCCGAAAATAACTTGTTTTTATTTTCCCATGGCCTTAAGTAATATACTATATACGGATATAGTATATTATTTTTGTGAAACGGTTCACTCTCGCATGATACATATTATTTTAAAACGGTTTAAGATAATGGATTATAAACTTATTAAAATTAAAGTGGTTAAAACGGTATAATCACATAATTTTAATCCCGTAAAAGTGGTTTGATAAAATTTGTTAATCATAATAACAGTATTATGTCATGAATCAATTTTAATTTTAGTTGATGCATTTTATTTATCGTCTTGTTGAATGCCTTTTTGAATGCTTTCTATAACGTATTTAATTTTGCAATCGGTTGTAACTTAGTGTGGCCTTAGTAGATTGTGTTACCGTAATGATGGAACACAATCTTGTTTGTAATTTTGAGATCTTGAATCTCCGTTTTGGGTTTTTGCCATGTAATTACTTTTGTATTTAAATCAGAATGTAAATAGGGTTATATTTGTAATTTAAATTAGTAATTTTGTGAAGACCAAAGACGGAGACCGGATGTTCACTCCCGCTGCAAGGACCAAGATGGAACATCAAGACAAGCTTCTAGGGTCCAACGGTGGATTCCAAAGTTGTTTTTATGTTTATTTTGGTAGGATAGGCCACACTAGGGCTTTTATTTACGTTTATCGCATTTATTTTATGCTTTCATCGATAATAGCTTGCATCATATTCCGCCTAAAACCAAACCACCTATAACATGCCTGAAAACTGACTCATGTAGAGGTTACGCGTTAGTTTTCTGTGACAATACAGATGTCACATGTCACATGCAAAGCCATCACTTTATTTCATTCATTCACGCAAATGCTAGATATTAGTTCACTTAAAATGGATAAATATAAGTTGATGGGGTCTTCCTCGTATAACCAAAAATTGAGACTAGTCTTTATAAATCAGACTCCCATGAATCCCTTCTTCGTCGGTAGGCATAATATGACCCCTTCTACGTCGGGTAAGTGGGAACAAATGATTTATTTTATCTCAACATCGTGGTCACTCGATACTATCTAGCGACTATGATGGACTAATAGATAGGATTTACGGAAATCTATCGACCAAGAGTTCCAACGGTGGAATTAGCCAAGTTGTGGGCTTATCAATATACGGAAATTGAGTCTTGGGATCGTTTATATAATTCTTGAGGGAGATCAATTATATAAATGCATGAGTCTACGAGTTTAAGTACAATTTAATATAGACTTAAATCACAACAATGAGTTGCTTATATGGTTTTGTTTTATCTTCTTTTCAGTGTAGAACACGTTCAATTAAACTGTTGTATAACTAATGGCTGGTGAAGACCAAATGCCAAGTGCCAAGCTAGCACGTGAATCCTGGCTAAAAGCCTTCATGGACTCCATGAATCAGTCTACTAGACTGAGGAATGATGGGTCAAACTTCTCTGACTGGGAGGCAGCACTACGGAATGCTGCCATTGCTGACGGAAAGCTCAAGTACTTAACCGAGCCAATTCCGGCACACCCAGGAGCTGGAGCTAGAACTAACGAAGTTCGCACTCATAGCGACTTTGTCATGGAAGCGGGTGCGATAAAGAACGTACTCATCTATGCAATGGAATCCAATTTGCAAAGATGCTTCATCACCCATGGTGCAAACAATATTTTCACCACACTCACTAACGAATTCTCGAAAGCTCCGAGAATCGTTTCTTATGAGCATACCTGTCGCTTCTTTGAGGAAAAACTCCAGAAGGGCCAAGCGGTTAGCCCACATATTCTCAACATGATTGAGAATATCGATAAACTGGAGGCCCTAAACTGCAAGATCATTGAGAACATAATCGTTGATCGAATGCTTCATTCGCTTCATGATGGGTTCGCCCTCTTCAGGGCCAACTATTACATGAACGACATGAAGAAAACTCCTCATGAGCTCCACTCCCTTCTCGTACAGACCGAGAAGGACCTGAAATTAAGTGGGAGCGTGAAGCAGGATGTTCTCATGATCTCCAGCAAGGGTAAGGGTAAGGGGAAAGCTAAAGCTCACGGCGACCTAGCGGCCGGTAGGTAAGCCCAGGTTCAAGAAACCAGGATTTACTAAGAGTGGGCCAGGTGAGTCGAGCAACTCACAAGCAAGACAAAGAGCAAGGATACAAGCATGGAATGCCACCATTGCCACAAGATTGGGCATTGGAGGCGCACATGCCCCGTGTATCGAGACGACATCAAAGCAGGCCGCGTTATTCCTGTTGGTATGTCTTCTTCTTCTTCTTTTATTCACATGATTGAGATTAACCATGCAAGTTACGGAACTTGGGTACTAGATACTGGTTGTGGTTCTCATCTATGTAATCATGTGCAGGGCCTCCGAAACCAAGAACCCCTAATCAAGGGTGAGGTTGACCTGCGTGTCGGGAATGGAGCACGTGTTGCTGCAGTCTCGAGGGGAACATACGTGATCCAGCTTCCAAGTTGATTCGAGTTATCTTTATATAACTGTTATTATGTTCCTAGTTTGTCCAAAAACATTATTTCAGTTTCTGCACTTGGCAAACTTGGTTTTTCATTTGTAATAGAAAATAACAGTTGCATTTTCTCATTACACAATATGATTTATGGCACGACAGTTTCCATGAATGGAATTTATGTTTTAGATCAAACCACCGAAATATTACATGTGAATAACAAGAGATTAAAGGTAGGTGACAAAGATCAAACTTATCTATGACATTGTCGTATGGGACACATAAATGAGAAACGCGTAAAACAGCTCATACAGAATGGAGCTATCTCGGCCTTTGATTTCGAATCATATGGCACGTGTGAATCATGTCTCATCGGCAAGATGAATCGTATTTCCTTCAAAGGTGTTGGAATGCGCGCTGCCGACCTATTAGGTCTCATACATACGGATGTATGTGGCCCTATGTCGATCAACGCACGAGAAGGCTATAGGTATTTCAACACTTTCACGGATGATTTGAGTAGATATTGCTATGTCTACTTGATGAAACATAAAAGTTCATCCTTTGACAAGTTCAAAGAATACCATAATCGGGTACAGAACCAACTGGGAAGAAAGATTAAAGCACTACGTTCTGATCGTGGTGGTGAATATCTTTCACACGAGTTTGATCAACACTTTAAAGACTGTGGTATCGTTCTGCAGTTAACTCCACCTGGAACACCACAATTGAATGGTGTGTCCGAACGGAGAAATCGAACTCTACTTGATATGGTTCGATCCATGATGAGTCACACCGTTGTGCCTGATTCATTGTGGGGCTATGCTCTTTTGTCGGCCGCTCCAATACTTAACCGAAGTCCGTCTAAAGCTGTTGACAAGACTCCATACGAATTATGGAAGGGAACGGTCCCTAACTTGTCCTTTATTCGGGTTTGGGGCTGCGACGCTTATGTCAAGTGGAGACACGAGGATAAGCTCGGCCCGCGATCGGTCAAGACATACTTTATAGGCTATCCAAAGGGAACTTTTGGTCATTACTTCTACTCGCCAACCGAACAACGTGTTTTTGTTGCGGCTAGTGCGACGTTCTTAGAGAAAGAATTTCTCAAGAACAAGTCGAGTAATAGAACCTTCGATTTATCGGAGATTCAAGAACCAACTACCGAGCAACCATTGGAGGAAACAGTTCCTTCAACTGAGGCTGCGGTAGATATTCCTGAGGAACCTAGGAGGTCGGGAAGAGTCTCTATTCCTCCGGACAGATACATTGGTATGGTCGAGGAACATGACATAGATGACGTCTTACTCCTAGAGGGCAATGAACCCTCAACCTATAAAGGTGCCATGACTAGTTCTGACTCAAAGCTATGGCTAGAAGCCATGCAATCCGAGATGGACTCCATGTATGAGAACAACGTGTGGGATCTTGTTGACCTACCTGCAAAGGTACGTCCCCTTCAATGCAAATGGCTTTACAAAATAAAGCATGCCGTGGAAGGTAAAAAAGATATCCATAAGGCAAGACTAGTTGCTAAAGGTTTCATCCAAGTGCCAGGCTTGCACTACGATGAGATCTTTGCACCCGTAGTCATGCTACGTTCCATTCGGATTATCTTAGCGATCACCGCATTTCACGATTATGAAATATGGCAAATGGACGTTAAAACCGCCTTCTTAAACGGTTATTTAGAGGAAGAGTTGTACATGGTACAACCCGAAAGGTTTTATTGATCCAGTACATCTTAAGAAGGTCTGCAAGCTTAAGCGTTTCATCTATGGACTTAAGCAAGCATCACGGAGTTGGAATCATCGCTTCGACCAAGTGATAAAAGAGAATGGGTTTATTCGCTCAGTCGAGGAACCATGTCTCTATATCAAGTCGAGTGGGAGCAAGATTGTCTTCCTAGTATTGTATGTCGATGACATACTCTTGATTGGGAATGACATACCTCTCCTTTCTTCGGTTAAAGCATGGTTGAAAAACCATTTCCAGATGAAAGATCTGGGAGAGGCACAAAGAATTTTGGGCATCCGTATCTACAGGGATAGATCACGACGGATGTTATCTCTCAGTCAGGAGTCTTACATAGATAAGATTCTAGAGAGATTCAGCATGACGAACTCCAAGAAAGGGTTCATTCCTATGACTACTGGGCTTCACTTGAGCAAGACTCAAGAAGCTAAGACATTGGAAGAGAAAGAGCGCATGAGTCGGATTCCTTATGCTTCGGCTATAGGATCGATCATGTATGCCATGATATGCACACGTCCAGACTTTGCATATGCATTGAGTATGACCAGTCGATTCCAAGCTCATCCAGGTGAACAACACTGGATGGCCGTGAGAAACATTCTTAAGTACCTACGGAGGACTAAAGATTGGGGATTGACTTACGGAGGCGACTCGACGCTCTACGCCATGGGTTACGTAGATGCTAGCTTCCAAACGGATCGAGATGACTCGAAATCTCAGTCTGGATTCGTTTTTACTCTTAATGGCGCTGTTGTCAGCTGGAAAAGTTCTAAACAGAGTGTTACAGCAGATTCTACTACTGAGTCCGAGTACTATGCCGCCTCGGAAGCAGCTAAGGAAGCAATATGGATGCGTCAATTCTTACAAGAACTCTCAGTAGTGCCTAGTTCGAATGACCCAATCACCGTTTATTGTGAGAATAAAGGTGCCACATCTTCCAAGCTAAGGAGCATAAGTCTAGCAACAAAGCTAGACATGTACAACGGAAAGCTCATCTAATAAGATATTACGTGGAGCAAAAGGAGATATTTATTGATAAGATAGCTACGGATGACAACATAGCTGATCCTCTCACAAAAGCATTACCACGTGATAAGCATGAAGGGCACATTCATTCCATGGGAATTAGATGTGTTCCTAAGTTGTAGTACTCTTTTATGAATTCATGTAATAATTCATTTTCTCGTGTACTCTATTCAACCTCATTGTTATGATATATTATGTTTTGTTTTTCATGTGGAATTGTACGCCAATTTTGAACACCACAAAGTGAACTGATTAACATTACATCGTTTTAGTCCTTGATTACCCACTTGAGCTGATAACTCAAGTAATCATTTTGTGACGTTGGTTGATGGTGGGTTCAACGAGCCATAAGTCAAACGGCTGACTGACCAATCACAAAGGCGAGTTATACGGATATCTCGTAGGACACCCCGTGACAACGTTATGGAGTCCTAAATGTTTTATAACATTGGGTGCCAGGTCGTGGATAGGATCTCCATAGTGTTCCTTAGAGTCGAGTCTTTTGACTTTCAACTGTCTCTTGAGATTAAGGCAGATTTTGGGTAACTTTGGTTTCTTTCCCACGGTCTTCCGTAACAGGGGCCAAGAGGATTTTTTCTGGGTTATTTCATGTTGCGCTTACATCGGCAGGATTCGAGTTGAGGGAAATATCCAAACTCGTATCAGGATTTTATCATTTCTCAGGGCCACTCGAGGAGTAGTAACTGAAATGCATGGCCATGCTCGAATACAGATTCGTTTTATCAGTTAAGTTACTCTCTAGTCGGGGAAACCACTCTTGATACAGATCGCTTGTGAGATACGACCTTTGCGAATGCGGATTTGCAAATTGTCATACATTGAGTGGGAGAAATTTTAAAAGGATATGAGAATCGGTTATCGCACCTACACTTGTACGGACAAGTGGGAGTTTGTTGGAGCTTGTGTCCTCCACATGTAGTGTGATAACGTCATTGCACATACCCTTGTACGGACAAGTGGGAGATTGTTGGGGCTGGTGTCCTTGACAGTTAGTACAATGACATACTAAATCTCTTAAAGGATCACAAGGGCATACTTCAGTATTATTATCAGTTGATCCACGTTTATCAATAACGGTTGGCTTGCTAGATAAGTTTGACGTTATTGTCATACGGATGACGGTGATCAACTGGTCCCTATACGTCACACCTATAGGACACGTTTGAGAGATGTGAAGGTATGAAAATACAGTCACATTTATGACGGATACGACTAAACAGTTAGTCAGAGGTATTGTCTATTAAATTAGTCGATGAGATGTTGAGATTATTATTTAATACGGATTAAATAATTTTAAGCTAATACGGATTACATGATTAATTCGTAAATTAAATATAAACGGTTATATTTTGTAAAACCCCTCGCGAAAGCGGAAAATATAAACATACAAAAGTACTAAAAATGCAGCGGAATTAAAAATTTTTAAAGATAAACAACATGCGAGAAGAATTAAACGGAAACGGAAACTGAAACTGAAATAAAACAAAATAGATAAGTAACAGTTCTAAGTATCAAAACCAAATATGTACAACAGCCTGGGATGGAACATCCCTACAGGCACCAACAAAACTGTATCAAAAGAACTAAGAGTCTAGCTACTCGATAAATGTGTAAGTCGTATGATGAAAGGATCATCACTCGATCGCTAGCTCTCGTGTGAACCCCGCTCCAACCTGCATGTACCTACATACATGTAAACATGTACGCCACAATCAGTGGGGAGTGACTAGAGTTCTCCTAGCCACCTTTTGTAACGACACGTAACACATAAAGCAATACATAATACTCCAACATATATAAACATGTGAAGCATAAACATCTCAATAACTGTTCTCATACTATCATGCGATACAATGCATAGCTCTCAACCCAACTTCATAAACCGTTCGGAAAGAGAGCCGGTTTCCCTACTGGTTACCCAGTCGGGGGGTCTTTCAGTCCAACTATTTATGAAACCGATCAAAGAGTCATCCAATGCCTTGGATGAACAATACTAAAGTCACACATAAGACTCCTCAACGACAGCATCTGAAACATTAGTAACACATCTATATCTGACATTGTACCAACACTAGGCAAGCAGATAAATTCAGCAAGTATAAGGTTCAGCGGTCAGCTTAAGACATAACGTATATACCAAAACATTCAGCAAGTAAGAAGGTTCAGCGGTCAACTTAAGACATAACCTAATTACCAAAACATTCAACAAGTGAAAAGGTTCAGCGGTCAGCTTAAGACATAACCTAAACACCAAAACATTCAGCAAGCAATGACTCAGAGGCCAGCTTAAGGCATGGACCTGCCAATCAGCTAGACACTAGACTCAGCGGCCAACTTAAGGCATAGACTAGCATCCAAAAGTAAAGGACTCAGAGGCCAGCTTAAGGCATGTCCCTTCACTACATCACAAGATACTAAACTCAGAGGCTAACTTAAGGCATGTTCTAGCATCAAACATCTGCACTCCGGGTGAGGTGTTACGACCTAAATGCCCCGTTGTGCAGCTGCTCTACTCGTCAGACTCAGAGGCCAACTTAAGGCATGTTCCAACGCGATCATCACAAACATGTCTGGACTCAGAGGCCAGCTTAAGGCATGTCCCAGACACGACAAACATACACATATAGGGCTCAGAGGCCAGCTTAAGGCATATCCCCATATATGACAAACATCTCACGTATTAAGTTCAGAGGCCAGCTTAAGGCATAACTTAATACGCATCAATACAATATCATCCAAGTCTATGAACTAATCTCTAGTTCTACTTTCTTATACTTCTAATCAACACTTAATTGATCCCGGGAACTAAGTTGAGGGAGAGCCGGTTTCCCATTCGGTTACCCGACCGGGGGGTCTCTATCCTCACTCCATTCCCGAACCCAATATAGTTTTGCCCATCCTCCGGGGACCTCAAATACATATCAAAGATACAAGGAACGAGTTTCAATCAAAACTGATTAATCGTTTGAAAGTTATACGCGAATTACAACAAAACAGCCTACAGGGATCCCCAGCCGGTCGGCAGGCAGCCGGTCGGCCGGCTGGTGATCCTCTCAGCCTCCTTTCTTTTTAAAACAGAGAACAACACAAAGGGACTCCCAGCCGGTCGGCAGGCAGGGAACCCATTCCCTTAGCCTATACAACTCGCAAATCCACCCCACATGTACTCCCAGCCGGCTGGCAGGCGGTCGGTTTGCCGGCTGGGCTCCCTTCTTCCTAATGTTTTCGCAAAACACAAAACAACAAAAGGAGACCACCAGCCGGTCGGCAGGCAGCCGGTCGGCCGGCTGGCAGTCCCAAGGCCAAATTCCTTCAAAATTCGCAAAAACACTATAGAAGCGCTCCCAGCCGGTCGGTCGACCGGCTCAGAGAGCATGTTCGTAAATTTCGCAATTCCAGCTGATGCCCGTCGTTGAGGGTATCAAAGATAAAATTTATAATTCCTAACTTTAACAATAGATAGTGAAAGTCAGGGTCGAACCACAGAGAGGTGGGGAATGTTTATTGTTTGGTGTTAATGTTTAAAGGTAACAAATTTGGGGGTTTGATTGTTGATTACTAAGTCTAAGCAAAGAATTAAAATAAAACAAGAGGTAAAGATGAGAATAAAAATATATAAAAAGGGATGCTAGGATGTTTGGGGTAATAAATAACTAAGGTAATATAAATCCTAAGGTCAACATGTATTGCAGTCGCGTAAGGGGTGTAACATATCCTTTCGGTCTATGGTACCTAATAGCTCCTTTCGGCCTATGCTATTAGTTCCTAGGTCTCACAATTATTGGGTGTCAACAATAAGGGTGATTCCTAAATCCTAGGTCACATACCTTTCAGTCTTAAGTAACCTAGCTGTCTTAAGGTGTAAACCAATGCCCTTCCCGCATCTTTCAATCTTGAGTAGGTCATTACTAACGTCCTACAAGTCTTCTTTCAGTCTCATTGTAGGATATTATAGTCAACAAGGAAAGACGAAACAAGATTCATGCGCGAGTGGGTCGACCGACCAGCTATTCCAGTCGGCCGACCACCGCCTTGGTCGACCGACCCATTATTTGAGTCGGCCGACCACGGCTCTGCTACAAGTCGGTCTCGAAATTTCTACTACCTACGCATATTCATCCCCTACATCCTAACATATGAAATTTAGCTACACATGGTGACTAAAACAATTATGAAAACGGGAATAAACATGGAAAACATGATGAACGATAATCTAAACATGCAAGAATTAACAAAGCTTGAGATTCTGACTTAAACGAATGCAACAGTAATAAGAACAATAATAAAGCTAGATTAAAAGAGTAATTACCAGAATCGGTATTAAGGCAGAAAGGAACAAACTTTATTGAATGCTTGAGAATTATTGAAAGATTACAAATAAACTAAAGACGGAATAAAACTAGATTGTAACTTTATTGTGGCTTATTAACTAAGAAACTGAATGATTCTATGATAACAACTTGATCTAAAACTCTGAATTAAACTTGATAATAGAACTTGATATCTAACCCTAATTACAAGATTAGCTTATATAGGGCATAAAATTAGAGTTTCCTAAAGGCTTCACACTTCTAAACTATTTCCGAAAACTCTTTCTGGGCTTCGCGGAGGTCGGTCGACCACGTTGGTAGGTCGGTCGACCTCTTTTACGGGCTTAAGCAAATTCTGGGCTTTCTTCAAGATTTTGGACTTTATAAAAAATCAGGCCTGGTCGGCCGACCCATATAGTAGGTCGGTCGACCGTATCCGCAAAGAAAATCTCCGGTTTTCTTCTTGATTTGACTCTTGGTACTTAAATAAAGACTCCAGTTGACTTTCCTTCGTTCCTTAATTATGCAAAAGATTCGAGGACATGAATTTGGTGCTAAATCGTCCCTTTTCCGCATTAATCTGTAAAAGTGCATAAAAATACGAAAGTACACGATTGTTGGGAAATAATGGCTAAAACATAGTAAATGAGCGACCAAATGCGTGTAAAAATAGATGAAAACCTTCATAAAATAGACACGCATCACCAGCCAACTAAAAATTCGACAAATCGACATACCAACTTTAATAATTGCTACATGTAAGATTTACCTAACATCATGAATCATCTAAACTCATTATCTATCAGCAAACAAATCCCATAACAATCCTCAAACGATTAATTCAAGGTATCCGTGTTATCTTTGTGAAAACTGAAAATAAGCTCAAGAACATATAACAACATCTCCAAGCATGAATTCTTCACATAAGAACAATCCTAAACATGATACTAAGTCCATTGATCATTAAACATTAACAAAAATCAGAAACAAATAGAAGAACACATCAAAACTTGCTAATATTCACAATAAGGCCGAGTTTCTCATTATCGTCACCTTGAATGCAATCCGGCTTAAAGATCCTCCTCTACGACGAAGCTATCAACTCCCGGGTCGTCCAAGCTCACACCTACATCACGAAAAACCAGTTTAACGGACTGAAATTCGAATCCTACAAAAACAGCCCGAAATTCGAAGTGAAGGATTTGAAAAACGAAAGTGATCGATGGCTTGAAAATTTGATGAGGATTCCGAAAATGTTATTATTACCTTAATTCGGTAGACGGATGAAGAAGAAAAGAGCAAAAGAAGGTGGATTATAAATGGAGGTTTTGTGAGAATGTGATTTACTGTTTTATTGTTCTTGAGGAAGATAATGTGTCGACTAAAAGGGTTTAGGAGGTTTTAAGTAGTGTCCTTTCCGTCTAATGAAAACGGGTTGGATACTTGAACGGGTTTTAAGATGTGAACTTGAATCGCCAAGTTTATATTCGTCTTAAGGACTTAAGTTTCTTAAGACGGATCTTAACGGAACATTTAAAACAACTTATCCATAATCATTAAGGTGTTACTTTAAAGTGGATTAACATCAAATATTACGATATTATCTTATCCCGTGACAATAATTGAAACCTTTAAAAATATATTTTATTACTTAAATTAATTAAAAGCCTTTAAATATAAATCACGAAAATACGGGATGTTACATATTTAATTAAATATTGTATTCGCGTATTAATATAAACAGTTATATTAATTTGGGTAATTATACAATATCGTAATTTTATCAGACCATTATTAATACATCGACTGCATTAATATCTGATAACATGTATGCGATTTATAAATAAAACCCGCGAATTATATTTTTAGCAAAACGGGTCGAATCACGCAAAGGAATAAGGTAAGAGTGGAAAAAGCCCACTCTTACCCTAACCCATTCGGCCAACCCACACGCTTCATAAGGAGAGATCTTCTCCTTTTGTCAAGGGACTGGTTAATTCACAATCTCAAGAATTAGGGTTTTGAGAACATTCTTTTCCCAAAACTCAGATCTCACATCAAAACTCACAAAAGCTCTCCCCATATTGCAAGGCAATTGGAGAGTATTTCTAGCACACGCGGCATCGTCTCAATCAAGTCTTGGGTGCAAGTTATAGGAGGGAATTTGCTTTAATTCCTGTTCTTAGGCCTTTAGCACAAGGACCAAAGGTTGTATTCTCTTTCATGTTTTAATTATCTTATGACTATATTCACAAATGTAAAATTCGTTATAATCCTTCATGTTTTAGGGCAAATACATGCTTTATTACCCACAAAATATACATCTAAATGGGGTTGAGTTGGTAAGAGTAGAAGTAAAAGGGTTTGTTTCTACTTGACGGTAGGGGTTCGAATCTGGTTAGTAGCATTTTTTTTACTTACTACCCTAATAAGTTGTTTAGCATTTTATCATAAATTGCTATTATTGTTTTTCCTATAACTAAAGTATTTTATACCCTATGTTGTTTAGCTTAATCTTAATTGTTAGAATAAGAATCCTTAGTTTTAACAAAGTTGAGATATACATATACTTGTCTATTCGAGAATACAAAAACATTGTATTTTAAAGAGAATGAGATTATAAAACGTTTACGTTTTTTTAATGATGATTGAATTTACTAGTATATAGCGAAACTTGTATTCTTGAATAATATTGTAAAATAGATTTATACAAGTATAGATTTTTTAATATTCAATCATACTGTATATTTTTATAAGATATTCCTCTGTCTTTATTATTTGTTTGCCTATCAATAAAATACCATTTATAAATAATACAAATTTGCCCAAATGACTGTAAGTCTGTGACAAAGGGAGCAACCCCAAATGACTAACATCTTTCACATATGTGCGACCTCAATTATAAGTTTTCATGGTTTCGCATGACTAACCATCACGGACATGAGCCTAGCCCGTCCCACTTCTAAATCCTGGATCCGCCCCTGGTCAAGAGTCCGTAGCAAGTATATAAGAGTGCCGATCATCTAGCCTAGTCCGTAGTTATCAAGTAAGTGTTGTTTTACCGGTTCGTTATCGTGGTTTTTAGTTGTGATTGATGAGTAACTTGTATATATCTATCATCCTTAATTAGGAGGAGGATTCGTAGAGGAACGTTGGTAGGACGATTGTGCATTGCATCCCGTTATACTTGCTGTTGAGGTAGGGTTTCCATACTCAGTCTCTGTGTAATATTGATTGTGACGATATCGTCGTATTATCTGATATCTCTGTGTTATTGCATGGCTATTGAAATTGGAAAGGTAATGTGCGAGACCGTTGCGGGAAATAGATCTCACTCCTACGATCGCTTTTCGTGGGACCCTTCACGGAGAGAATGTGCACATTAATGGTCTAGGTACCCCTTGCTGCGGTCAGTGGGGGAATTGATGTGGGGCTAAAGGCCGCCACTTGGTGTATGACAGCGATATCAGTTACTGGTGATTATCAGATTGTGGTTTATGCTATTATATTGTGACGGTCTTATTGCAGCAGTTTCTGACGCTTGTGGTTTGTTGCGCTGTGATGATCCATGTAATGGTGAACAAATTCTCAGGTTCGTAGATGTTGATGCCACGCAGTCATACAGGGTCTTGATAGTTACCTAGCTTCCGCGGACATTTTGTTTTACGATAGTTTACCAGACGGTTGTAAAGTATATATTAAACATTACCTTAATAAAAGTTGCTTTCAGTTTGTTTATTTTGATATTGTGCCTCAGGAAACTGAGATGATAGTACTTTCATAGTCTGATAGTTCTATCTAAAGGCCTTGGATTATGAGGGTGTTACACACTTAAATCAGAGTCAGTGAGCTTTACATCTGTCTCCTCAACGACAAATCTGGGCCTTTTCTTCTTGAACTTCTGTTTACCAGCTTTCTTCTTCCCTTTCTCAACCTTACCTTTACCTTTTTCAACCTCAGTATTCCCCTTTCCTTGATCTGTTGCTCAATAAATTACTGTTTTCTTTTCTTATTGTATCCACATCTAACACTACATTCTTCAACTTTCCCTTACTGGTTCTAGCCACCTCTGTAACTCACGGCCACATGTCTCTTTCTCCTCCAAATTCACAGTTATAGCTTTGACCACCTCATTTTCCCTTATCTCTAAACCAACCTTAGACAGATTCTTAGCACAATTCACTTGTCTGCTTGTCAATAACTTTTTAGGCCTTCCTGGTGGGGGTGGTGTAAATAGACAACCAGGTTGAAGTATCACAGATTGTGAAATAATATCTTTGTGAGATTTGTTTGTTGTTGAAATAGAGTACAATTTTTGTGTTATTACAACTCTTTTAGTTGCTTTCTTTTTTGCATCTGGGTTTAAAGTAACGGTTGAGGTATTTTCCCAAGACTTTTGAAATAAAGCATTATAAGACACCTCATTAAGCGGCTCAATAAATTGTGGGTTCAATTTTTTACAGGCTCTTAGGTTAGGTTTTTTTTCAACTGGACTATTTGATGTTGCTGTTACAGAAAAGCCCATAGTAGCTGTACTCGTCTTTGGTTAGATTTTAGTAAAAGTGGAAGATGATGACACGTGACCAAATGGGATGTGATATAAAGGCTTGCTACATTCATCTTGTCCATGCCCTTTATTAATTGCACAACATCATACTCAGACACTACTAAAAATCTTCCATTAGTGAGAGTTTTTCCAGGCCTCTTAAACCACAACTCAATTTGATCATTCCCCACCAGCTTTTCCCCAACAACCCTCAAAAACGGTAGAGTGATTTTATCGCTCCAAACACCACATAGCATATGAACTCCACCATAATCCTTCTCAATTACAAACTCAGTTTTCCCTTTCTTAAACTCAAAATGACCACCATAGTTTACTCTAATATCAACTAAAAAGGATAATGATGACATTCCTATTTAAGCAAATAAACTCTAATCATTAAGCAAATCAAAATTTCAACATGGATAATTGATGGATATAAGTAAAAATTCAACATTAAACATACTGAGTTGGATTATTAATACTAAAAATTCAATATTAACAATAAATCCTAATTATTAACCCTAGAAATTCAAGATCAATGAATTTCAGAAAAAAAATTTAGGGTAAATTCAAACCTAGGTAACGTTGTTCTTGATGTAGTAGCAGCCGATCGAATAAATGATTCGGTGTGCTGATTAAATGAAGATAAGTTGGGGCAAGTGATTCTAATTAGAGTTTACAGTAAAAGAGGAATTTTGACGGTAAGAAATGAAGTAAGAAAGGGTGAATGCGGATTACAAAGGGGATATAATAATTGAAGGGTATATCGGTCCATTCACTTCAAAATCCACCTGAGAACGACACTGGTATCATTTTTTATAAAAAGGTAATTCAAAAGTAGTAAGTTTAAAACAAAATTAAAAGGGAATAAATTTTAAAAAGTTGTATATAAAAGGGAGTTTTTTATAATTTATACGTAACGATATCCCAAAATCTCACGAGTCACAAATCACAACCCAAAAAAACCCGAAACCAATCTAAGGCCTACCAATTAGGGGCGAGCAAAACCGGATATCCGCTCCGATTTCGAAATTCAGATCGGATATCCAATTTAAAAAATATAATTTTTAGCGATCCACGTCCAGATCCGAATATTCGGATACCCAAAATTCGGAATCCGAAAATCTGAATATCCAGATTTCGGAAACCGGGTTAGATCTAGTTTTAAATGCATAGTAAAAAATTAACAAATGGTCCGGTGCAGAATGAATCATTCAAAGATTATCATTATAAGAAATTCATTCTTCGACTAATGAGTATATTTTGTACTCCAAAAGAAAACAACGAAAAAAAAAGATAATGTGTATAATTAATATGCAACTAGTGTAACACCCGTGAAAAATCACGGGGTTGCGTACTCTTATTTCTAAAGACGACATATATAAATTTTACTTATTATATATCAATTTTATGTATTCGAATATGTGTACTTTCTTACAATAAAAAAGAAATAATATAATATCATTGTATATATTAAAATATATACGGAAATTATAATATAGTAATGAACTAACTGGTAGTCTTCAAGACTTATTGTGCGACATATATGCTTGTTTTGAGTTTCTGTTATAGGATCAATCTCATATAGCTTTCCTATAACATCTGCAAAGTCAAATACGGAAACAAATAAAAAAACCATAGTTGAAAATTAATAAAATACCGTAAATGAATATTATAATTGAAGAGTCATACCTATATAATGTGTATGTGGAATTATACCGTCCAATATGTCGTTGAAACTTGCGAAGCGATATAGACTTCTTGGTATTGTTGGATCATCTGTTTTCTGAACTCTTGTTGAATACTCAAACCTCAAACGGTATGGATGAGGGGTTGTCTTGTCTAAGCCGATGTTATTGTCTACGGTTAGGTTAGAATGGTGTAAACTTCACCAATAGACAGTATTAAATTAAACCATGCTATTATTATCTAAAAAGTTAATAATGTTGATGTTTATATATAGATATGATAATTAAGGTGACATTTAAGAAGACACACTACCTGATCATAGTCCGTAAAACATGCTATTATATATGAATTTATGACCTCCATCAACCTTTTTTTTTTAATATATGGAAGGTTATAATAACCTTGCTCTATATTATGAACTTTAACATATTTGTAGACAAATAGACAATATCACACTTTCTCAGTTTGTAACAAATCTGAATGTTTTTAATTAAACTTAGTGTAAGGTTCGAACGGTCTACTTTGAAAAGATACTCGAGCTTTAATACAATATATTCAGTATATACTATTGCGGGATCTTTTTAAATAAATTATAAAATAAGATTAGTAGATACCTAAATCAAATTAAATACAGTTGCATACATAAAAAAAAATTATACGAAGTTTTTGAAGTAATAGAAAAAATCTATGCATACATTGTACAAATGCTTAATGGCTTGCAATAAATTTTACAAAATGATAACCTTGTAATGGCGTCTTCTCGTGGTCGTTTTTTTTCGTTCTTGAGTTCATCTCCTATAGTAAGATTCGTCTTCTCTAGTAAGCTTCACATCTTACCAAAAAAAAATACAAAATTAGATCATGAAAACGTAGTTATAATACGGAGTAATAACCAATGTAACTAACATGAATGATAAAAAAAGATTATGAAAAGTCAAAACATTCGAATTAGAAAGTACACAAGTTAAATATTGTGGAGGGACAAAGGATATATATATACACACATTCAATATATTAGTTGATTTACTATTGACGTTTTTTATGGCATATAATAGAATATTAATATTTTAATATTTAATTACTAAATAATTATTAAATTATTATGATGTGGCACAAATGGGAAATGTTGATTGGTCTACGAAACATAAATTTCTGAGAGTGAATGTGAGAGCGAGAAACACCTAACGCTGAAACCTTATTGCGCCACGTCAGCTGAAAAACATTCTTCTTTTATAGTTTGAATACTCAAACCTCAAACGCTATGGATGAGGGGTTGTCTTGTCTAAACCGATGTTATTGTCTACGGTTAGGTTAGAATGGTGTAAACTTCACCAATAGACAGTATTAAATTAAACCATGCTATTATTATCTAAAAAGTTATTAATGTTGATGTTTATATATAGATATGATAACTAAGGTGACATTTAAGAAGACACACTACCTGATCATAGTCCGTAAAACATGCTATTATATATGAATTTATGACCTCCATCAACCTTTTTTTTTTTAATATATGGAAGGTTATAATAACCTTGCTCTATATTATGAACTTTAGCATATTTGTAGACAAATAGACAATATCACACTTTCTCAGTTTGTAACAAATCTGATTATTTTTAATTAAACTTAGTGTACGGTTCGAACGGTCTACTTTGAAAAGATACTCGAGCTTTAATACAATATATTCAGTATATACTACTGCGGGATCTTTTTAAATAAATTATAAAATAAGATTAGTAGATACCTAAATCAAATTAAATACAGTTGTATACATAAAAAAAAATTATACGAAGGTTTTGAAGTAATAGAAAAAATCTATGCATACATTGTACAAATGCTTAATGGCTTGCAATAAATTTTACAAAATGATAACCTTGTAATGGCGTCTTCTCGTGGTCGTTTTTTTTCGTTCTTGAGTTCATCTCCTATAGTAAGATTCGTCTTCTCTAGTAAGCTTCACATCTTACCAAAAAAAAATACAAAATTAGATCATGAAAACGTAGTTATAATACGGAGTAATAACCAATGTAACTAACATGAATGATAAAAAAAAATTATGAAAAGTCAAAACATTCGAATTAGAAAGCACACAAGGTAAATATTGTGGAGGGACAAAGGATATATATATACACACATTCAGTCATTCATATCTATCCGACTATACGTATGAAAAGAATAAGAAGTAGACGTTGACAAAAAGACTTCTTTTAATGTTTACGGTTATCTAAGTAGCTATATACTCCGTAATCTTAGCATAATATATTTATCTATAAAATATTTATTATCTATAATATAATTAGGTATTTTGGAAAACTTGGGCTCTCTATAATTTAGTTATGGAATTTTTCTTAATTATCGGCTAATATCTGTGATTGTATCTGGGATTGAATAAATCACGGGGTAAAATCTTTTACTATTGACGTAATAGCAGTCAATTCCTAAAATTAGTTGTTAGCAGTAATAAATCTTCACAATATTCCCAAAATACTTTTACTACTAGATTTCATGCCCGGGCGTTGCCCGGGTAATATCTTGACATTGTTTCGAAATAATATCGTAACAGTTAATCTTCTGAAACTACTTAGTATAATAGACATATATAGAGAACAATTTAAGTATGATTGTTTTTTATGGCTAATGAAACATCAGATGTATGATCATCGGAACAACATCGAACGTTGAAAGTGCATGAAACTCCATTAGAAACGGAAACATGTACGTCAAATCCAATGGTTTTGGAAAGACACTTACATATTACGCATCACTGTCAAAATAATATTTTAAGCACATATATTTTTATAATAACTTCTATATTTTCCATTTGAGCACGATTTTGAAGAATTTTTTATCCAATATTTCTAATATATGAAGATAGTTGAAACTCGTATTTTTTTAATATTAACTCGTGTTTTTTTTACATTACATCATATTCTTTTTACTTTAACTCATATTCTTATCTTAATAGCTCGTATTCTTATCTTATTAGCTCGTATACTTTTTACATTAGCTCGTTTTCTTATCTTAATAGCTCGTATTTTTTTTACATTAGCTCGTATTAAGCTTAATATCTCTATTAGCTCGCATTCTTACGTTAATAGTTCGCCTTCTTATGTGCCCATATTTTTAGTTCCTGATTCTTTTAAGTTCTTATTCCTTTTACATTAGCTTGTATTTCTTATATATTCGTATTTTGTAGCTCGTATTATTTTAATTATACCTCGTAATCTTAAATGCCTATTATATCATGAAATTTGACGTATTGCAAATCTGGTTCTATTTTTTTTAGCTCGAGAAGTGTTTCAATTAGCTCGTCTTTCATATTACGTTTATATTAGCTCGTATCTATATAATAATATAAAAAGGTTAGATTGAGCATAATATCGCGACACGTGGCAGCGCTAGATGATTAGAAACATTTACTTGATGTATAGTTAAAAAGACAATTGTGGTAAAATATAATTATAATTAAGAGATATATTATTACAATGTTTATGTGTTAATTAAATAAAAGATAAACAAGGGTCGGAAATCTAAAACATCAACCATTTAATAATATATATATTTAATAATTAATTAAAACTTTTCATATTTCTTTAACACCCACATTTTTATTAACATTTGTCTTTATTTAATTCATTTTTTAAATTAAACATGGTAATAAATTAATTAAGGGTACCCATTAATTAAAACTTTTCATAATACTTAACACCCATCAAATTAACTAGAAAGGTATTCCTATTTAATTAATTTTTGTACTATAACATGTTAATAAATTAATTAAAACTCTTTATATATATTACTTAACATCCATAATGTTTCATTAACATTTTTTGCTATTTAATTCGCCTATTGAGTTTCTCCACAATCAATTATCTAATTTAATAATATCACAAAATAAATTAAATCTAAAAATAAATATGAGAATTTATGGTTATATAATGTCTAAACAAACTATAATTCCTATAATAGTTTCTATTCACTTTATTTATTTAATACCTATTGTCCATGAGTTTTTCTATGTAGTCGATTATATTATACGGTTTAATTTAATTATTTGATGATAGTGAGTATATTGAGAATCATTATTGAGTGTTGTTGTTGTTACGGTACGGTGATTGGTGTGCAACAAAATATATTTTAGTTTGTTACGTTGTTGATTTTTATAATCATTTGTTATATATTTGAATTCATGTTTTCTATTTGGTATATATAAGTTTAAAGTATCATGAAATGTATGTAAATGCAGATAAAGCAAAGCATCACATGTGTATCTGAAGAGGGAAGAAATATAAAAGACATGGAACCAACGGAAAATAAAAGTTTAAAAAGCAAGGTAAAAACTTATAAGTTAGGGATGTATTAAAAGATATACTCGAATAAAATAGCGCATATTTTAAGTTAATGAGTCGGAAAGTTTACGGTGCAAATTTAAAATAATTATTTTGTTCATATATATTTGTTTTTGCAACTAACAAAAAAAATATTTATTCTCGTAATTTAAACTATTAATTGTTTTAAAAAATATGTAATTGTCTTGTACTATAGGTTGTAATTATCTTGTATTATAGATTTTAATTAATGTAGAAATTTGTTATACATTTATCTTTAAACATTGGCGTTCAATTTTGCAAATAAAAATATACGTCAAAAATTTAAGAAAATATAGAATTATCCGGTGCATTGCACGGGCCACAAAACTAGTTCTCATCTTAATAGGCCGTATTCTTATGTGCTTATATATTTAAGTCTGTGATCATTTTAATCCTGTATTCGTATTCATTTGTGCTCATATTTTGAAGCTCGTCTTATGTTAATAGCTCGTATTGTTTTTCCATTAGCTCGTAGTCATTTGTGCTCGTATTTTAAAGCTCGTCTTATCTTAATAGATCGTATTGTTTTTACATTAATTCGTATTCTTAGCTTAATAGCTTGTATTCTTTTTATATTAGCTCGTATTCTTAGGTTAATAACTCGCATTGTTCTGTGCTCGTATTTTTTACTTCGTGATTCTCTTAAACTCGTATTTTTTACATTAGCTCATATTCTTATGTGTTTGTATTCTGTATCCCGTATTTTTTTTAATTATATCTCGTAAACTTAAGTACTTAATATATTCATCAATTCATCTATTTATACTTTTAATAAAATAAGAGAAGAAAAACAATAAATTATACCATAACTTCACGTCTCCACGGTAACCAAAACTCTTAATTTACAATCAATTATTTTATTAACTAATTCAGTAATTATCCAACTGATATTTTATTAATATTTAATTATCTTTTTATTTATATACTTAATTTATTTAACCAAAGTAATCGCTCTAAAAACAATGATTAACCAACTAATATTTTATTATTATTTAATTTTTTATTTATTTATATACTTAATTTATTTAACCAAAGTAATAACCAATGAAATTGCTCTAAAACAATAGCTAATGACATTAATATTTTGTTAACTAATTCAATAATTATCCAACTGATATTTTATTACTATATAATTATCTTTTTATTTATATACTTAATTTATTTAATAAAAGTAATATCCAATATAATCGCTCTAAAAACAATAATTATACAACTGATATTTTATTACTATTTAATTATCTTTTTATTTATACACTTAATTTATTCAAGCAAAGTAATAGCCAATGAAATTACTCTAAAACAATAGCCAATAAAATCGCTCGAAAAATTCCTCTTTTAAGTATATACTAGATGTCATGCCCGGGCGTTGCCCGGGTAATATTTTGATATGGTTTCAAAGTAATTATCGTAACAGTTAATCTTTTAAAAATACTTAGTATAATAGACATATACAGAGAATAATTTAAGTATGATTGTTTTTTATGACTAATGAAATATCAAATGTATCATAACTCGAACAACATGGAACGTTGAAAGTGCATGAAACTCCAATAGAAACGGAAACATGTATCTCCAATTCAATGGTCTTGGAAATACACTTACATATTACGCATTACTGTCAAAATAATATTTTAAGCACATATATTTTTATAATAACTTCTATACTTTTCATTTGAGCATCATCTTGAAGAAACTTTTTATCCAATATTTCTAATATATAAAGACAATTGAAGCTCGTATTCTTTTAATATTAACTCGTATTTTTTTTTTTACATTAGATCATACTCTTTTTACTTTAGCTCATATTCTTATCTTAATAGCTCGTATGCTTATCTTATTATTAGCTCGTATACTTTTTACATTAGCTCGTATTCTTATCTTAATATATAACTCGTATTCTTATCTTATTAGCCCGTATTCTTCTTACATTGGCTCATATTCTTTTTATATTAACCCGTATTCTTATATGCTCATATTTGTAATTTCTTGATCCTCTAATATGCTCGTGTTTTTTTACCTTAGCTCGTGTTTTTTACATTAGCTCGTATTCTTAACTTAATAAATCTATTAGCTCGCATTCTTACATTAATAGCTCGCATTCTTATGTGCCCGTATTTTTTTGGTTCCTGATTCTCTTAAGTTCTTGTTCCTTTTACATTAACTCGTATATTTCTCATATATTCGTATTTTGTAGCTCATATTCTTTTAATTATACCTCGTAATCTTAAGTGCCTATTATATCATGAAATTTGATGTATTCACTACTACAAAATACAGATACGAAGACGGTTAAAAACTGTTCTCCTATGAGTGGCGGAACCGTGCTCCCCCTGGCCGTGCTCTTTACCTAAGAGAACGGTTCAACCGTGCTCTTAGTTGTGCACTTACCAGAACGGTTCTGACATGAACCGTTCTCTTATGTCATGCTCAACCGTTCTCTTTGCCCTGTTTAACCGTTCTCTTTACCCTTTTTAACCGTTCTCTTAGGTCACTTACCAGAACGGTTCTATTGTGAACCGTTCTCTTTTGTCCTGCCCAACTGTTCTCTTTCCCCTTTTAAACCGTTCTCTTAGGTCACTTACCAGAACGGTTCTATTTTGAACCGTTCTCTTTGCACCTGTTCAACAGTCTCTTTGACCACACTTTCCAACACGGTTACCTGATGAACCGTTCTCTTTTGTTCAAACTTCGCGCCATATTTTTGAATTAATAGAGCACGCTTGAGAACATAACCGTTCTCTTTGCACCTGCTATTTATTTTTTTAATAATTTAATTTATAATTCATCCGGCCTATAATTTTTCCTGCAAATAAACGTACAATAACATTGCTCCAACAACTACATCATTCATATAACATTGCTCCAACAACTAAGCTACATCATTCATATAACATTGCTCCAACAACTAAGCTACATCATTCATATATACAACATACTTTCCGATCCACAAATTCTAGATACAATACGTATGTACTTAAGCTAAACTTCTAGCTACGACTTAAGCTAAACTTCATCATCGTTCATGGGTGACTTAAACTGGAGCGCAAAGTTAGCCCATATATCCCTCACCTCGTCAATCAGCTCAAGCGGATATGTCAATGGGGCTCTAAGCATGAACTATAAACAAATTTTCAAAAATTGGTTAGAAAAATTTTATCCAAGACTCGCTCCTATATATATAAGTAAAATGAACTAAAAAACCAAAAACATACGTACATTTGGAGTAATAGTAACATATCTTCCTTTGATGACGTCCAACATGTATCGACAAATATAATATCCACATAAAACGGAACCACAAGGCTGCAAAGGGGCCTGAAAGGGTAGCTCATATTATAAATAAATACTTCACGCACATGTACTATACTTAATAAGAGAAACAATATGTTAATATATATATATATAGAGATATATATACTATATATATACAAGAAGTACCTTAATCTTTTTCCAAACAACGCCATTGGCCTCATATTTTGCAAGTGGATCGATAGAGTTCCTTTAATTAAGTATTTAAACCGTTCTCTTTGGTTTTTTTTAAACCTATAAAGACGGTCATTTTATAGAACCGTCTTCTATTTCTATATTAAAAACTCCCGCCCAATTATTGTGACAAATTAAGACGGTTCCGCAAAATTTCGTTCCTTAATCCCCGTCTCCTAAACCTATATTTGTAGTAGTGATTGCAAATCTGGTTCTATTTTTTTAGCTCGAGAAGTGTTTCAATTAGCTCGTGTTTTCGTATTCTGTTTATATTAGCTCGTATTATCATCTTAATAGACTGTATTCTTATGTGCTTGTATATTTAATTAAGTTCGTGATCCTTTTAATCTCATATTCGTATTCATTTGTGCTCATATTTTAAAGCACGTATTGCATTGTTTTTTCTTTAGCTCGTATTCATTTGTGCTCGTATTTTAAAGCCCGTCATATCTTAATAGATCGTATTGTTTTTACATTAGCTCGTATTCTTAGCTTAATAGTTCGTATACTTTTTATATTAGCTCGTATTCTTAGGTTAATAACTCGCAGTGCTCATATTTTTTAGTTCGTGATTCTCTTAAACTCGTATTCTTTTTCGGTAATCGTTTTACAGAGTAAGAAATTGTTAAATAATGTGAGTTACCTTTTTCAACGTAATTATTTTGAAGATCTGTTCCGTACATGTAAACCCTCGACATTATATTATACCGATTATAATGTGCATATAAATATTAAACTTGTACATAAGTAAACAATTTATCATATATATGTGTGCTTAAAAATAAACAAAACTACAATGATTAACAACAATAAATTATAAAAAAATAAGCTATCCAATTACAAAAATATGTATCATTAGAAAATTATGATGCAACAATGAAAGTGCAAATCCGTATGTCTTCGCATGAGTGCATGAGTTAATTCTAGTCACAACAAATTGTAATCAAGCTCATAACAAACTACCAACAGACATTGGAGACTCACATTGTCAATAAACCACAAAGACTCTATCAATATTAAATACTACGTACTACGTAGTACGTAGTATCTTGTGTGGGGAATAAAGCATGAATTCACCCTAAACTTGCAGGATTATAATGAAAAATACAGTTGTGTTTATAGTCATAAGATTAAAAAGGATAAGAAAAGAAGTACAACCTTTAGTCCTTGTGCGAAAGGCCTAAGAACAGGAATTAACACAAATTCCCTCCTATAACTTGCACCCAAGACTTAGAATGAGACGAGGCCGCGTGTGCTAGAAATCCTCTCCAACTGCCTTGCAATATTGGGAGAGCTATTTAGGTTTTAGATGTGAGATCTGAGGTTTTGGGAGAAGAATGCTCTCAAAACCCTAATTTTCTTGAGAATTATTTAGTCAGTGCAACAACAGTGTTTTACATAAGGAGAAGTCTCCTCCTTATATACTACACTTGGCCGAAATATTTGAATAGGGTAAGGGTGGGCTTTCCACTCTTACCTTATTCTAATTCATGATTCGACCCATTTTGGCTATAAGTTATTCGCGGGATTTTAATTATAAATCGTAACATGTTATCAGATATCAATACAGTCGATATATTAATAATGGTCTGACAAAATACGATATTGTATAATTACCCAAATTAATATAACTGTTTATATTAATTCGCGAATACAATATTTAATTAAATATATAACCGTTTATATTTAATTTACGAATTAAACATGTAATCCGTATTAGCTAAAATTATTTAATCCGTATTAAATAATAATCTCAACATCTTATTGACTAATTTAATAGTCAATACCTCTGACTAACTGTTTAGTCTTATCCGGCAAAATGTGACTGTATTTTCATACCTTCACATCTCTCAAACGTGTCTTATAGGTGTGACGTATAGGAACCAGTTGATCACCGCCATCCGTATGACAATAACGTCAAACTTATCTAGCAAGCCAACCGTTATTGATAAACGTGGATCAACTGGTAATAATACAAAAGTATGCCCTTGTGATCCTTAAAGGGATTTAATAAGTCATTGTACTTAATTGTCAAGGACACCAGCCCCAACATCTTGTTTACCGGAATATTATTATATACTCCCGTCCCGATTATTTGTTTATCGGATATCTTTTTTAATTTTGTGTATTTTGGTTAATTGTTTACTTTTTTATTGCTTGAAAGTAATAGCCAATGTAATCGCTTTAAAATCAATTATTATCTAGCTAATATTTTATTATTATTTGATAGATAAATAGATAGATACTATTTAATTATATTCTTATTTATATACTTTATTTATTTAACCAAAATAATAGGCAATGAAATTACTCTAAAACAATTGCTTTAAAATCAATTATTATCTAGCTAATATTTTATTATTATTTGATAGATAAATAGATAGATACTATTTAATTATATTCCTATTTATATACTTTATTTATTTAACCAAAATAATAGCCAATGAAATTACTCTAAAACAATAACCAATGAAATCGCTCGAAAAGTTCCTCCTTTAAGTATATATATTGATTGATTGATATTGATTGACGTAATAGCAGTAATCATAGAATAGAATATTTAGAATAGAATATTAGTTGATTTACTATTGACGTTTTTTATGGCATATAATAGAATATTAATATTTTAATATTTAATTATTAAATAATTATTAAATTATTGTGATGTGGCATAAATGGGAAATGCTGATTGGTCTACGAAACAGAAATTTCTGAGAGTGAATGTGAGAGCGAGAAACACCTAACGCTGAAACCTTATTGCGCCACGTCAGCTGAAAAACATTCTTCTTTTATAGTAATGTTGATGATTTGTCACCCTTCTCGATTATGTTTATAACAATAACAATCAATATGTACTACGTATCAAACAACTCAAAACATAATGGTAAAATGTTTTGGTTTTTTGGTTTTTTTTTATTTGTTTATTAATTTTATGATTCGGATATCCAATTTTAAAAAAATTACAATTCACATTCAATCAATATTATTCGAAAAACCAGATCGGATATCCAATTTGAGCAATATCCATATTTTCGAATTACTTTTTTCGAATTTCGGATCGAATTTGGAAAAAATTTATATCATAATTTTTTTGGGACTTGCTATATCACGCCCACGCCCCCTGTTTTACTTGTTACGCCCCCTATTTTTTTATTTATTCCCGTGTTGCCCTTGCGTCTTGCGTTTAGTTTTTTCGTTCGATGTTTTGTTTTTTATTCGTTGAGGTTTTTTTTTTTTTTGTAAATTTGAGACGGTTTTTGAGACGGTTTTTGAGACGTTTTTTGAGACGGTTTTTGAGACGGTTTTGGGGGCGGTTTTTGAGACGGTTTTGTGAAACTTGTTTTGTAGACGGTTTGTTAAAAAAAAATTTGAGACGGTTTACGACCCGGTTTCTTAATTAGACGGCTATGTTGATATGACTACTCATATCATAGCTTTGAAATGTGTAATGTTATCTTCTGCAAGCTTTGACATTAAAGACTAATCTACTGCACTCCATCCTACTGCAACCCCATCTATTCTTACATTTTATCTACTACACTCCATCCTATCTACTATTACATATATTCTTTCATTTTATTGAGTAGATATTGCAGTTTACTAATACAAAAACATACGTATATACAAACTAAAACTATGAGTTCCGGTAACGACAACGGTAGCGATTTCTTTAATGAATTTTTTGCTTCCGATAACGGTCAAGGATCGCAATTTTACGAGCAATACTCCAGCCAAGGACCTCAATTCAACAACGATTTCAATGCAAATCAACATTATCGTTACTACGAAGAACGTTGTTACGGTTCTACCGAAAGCGGTTTTTTCGAAAATACTAACCACGGTAGTGATTTTGTTAATCGCGGAGAGGGTGATTACGAGTATGAAGAATCGGAAGCTAATGAAACGGATGAAGTAAGTGTGTCTTACGTACTTTAATTTCTTATAATTTGTGTACTAGTTGTTTTTAATCCGTAAACTTTGCCATGCAATTTCACGTACGAACACGTTGTCATGTGGATCACATGACATAGCCAAGGCCATGTCGTGTGGTTTACACGACATAGCCTAGGCCATGTCGTGTGGTTCACACGACAGTGCCTTGGCCTTGTCGTGTGGTCCACACGACATGGCCAGGGCTCTGTCGTGTGAACCACACGACAAGCCCAGGGCACTGTCGTGTGAACCACACGACATGGCCTAGGGTATGTCGTGTAAACCACACGACATGGCCTTGGCTATGTCGTGTGATCCACATGACAACGTTTTTTTTTTTTTCAATTTTCGTTTAAATTTACGATACTATTCATTTTTAGGCGTCGAATAAAGGTCACGACGGATACGGTGAAGATTATAGTCAACACTTTGAATTCAATACTACGTTTAGCTCATTTGAGGAAGCATTTGATCATTCAAATGAAGTTGCATATAAATTGGGTTTTCATTTGGTAAAAGTGAAATATCAACCAAAGCACTGTCCCCCGTATAATGTCGTGAAATGTGAGCGTCATGGAAAATATACTAGTAGGGCTAAGGATCCTGCCAATCCCCAAAGAGAAACATCGACAAAGAGGTTTAATTGTCCATTTGATCTTAGAATGGTTAATGTTGCTGAGGGTTCTTGGGTAGTAAGACCGAAGTGTGGTTTGCATAATCACGAATTGGGAAGCTATTTAGAGGGTCATAGACGGCGTGCTAAACTGAATAACGAGCAGAAAGGTTTTATGAAGGGTTTATGGCAATCTAAAATGAAACCCGGAAAGGTTAGAAATGCATTCACGCGCAAATATCCAGATCAACCAGCTCCAGTAATTAAACAAATATACAACCAGAATGCAAATTTCAGTGCTGAGGATAGGGAGGGTCGTAACAGTATACAGTACATGTTACATCTCGCAGGTCAAGCCAACTATTTTTGTGAATTTACGAGGCATCCTGACACGAAAGCTCTGACAAACGTATTTATGGCTCATCCTGAGGCCATTAAAATGTTTAAAACGTGGCCTTATGTTGTCTTGATCGATTCTACGTACAAGACAAATAAGTATGATCTGATACTGGTTGAGTGCGTCGGAGTAACACCGGTTGGTAACAGTTTTCTTATTGCTTATGCCTTAATCAAGAAGGAAGATGATACTGGGTATACATGGGTTCTGGAGACTTTGAAGTCATTGTTAGAACCAGGTGTTGAACCAAATGCTATTATAACTGATCATGAGGGAGGTTTAATGAAAGCAATTCCACTTGTGTTCAATGAATCTCGTCATTTGCTATGTCTATGGCACATTTACAACGCTGTTGAGGCATATGTAACAAATTTATTGAACAATGGTGTTTTCGGTAAATCGGTAGCCCACGGGGATTGGAAAAGCGTTATCGAGGCTAAATCGTGGGACGAATGTAAGCATAACTGGGAGCTCGTTAAAAAAAAACACAAGAAACGCGCGTCCTCGTCTGGTTACTTACCTCGAAGGTACATGGTGGAAGCACATAGATAAGTTTGGGAAATGTTTTACCGATACGATAATGCATTTTGGTAATACGTCAACTTCTCGTGTTGAATCTGCACATGCTGTCCTGAAAATGTGGTTCGGTTCTGCATCACTTGCGTTGGATAGTACATGGAAAAGGGCCGATTTAATGATGCAGGGGCAACATATTGAAATTAGAAAGGCGCTTGAAAATTCATTAAGCAAAACGCTTGTCGCGAACACCTATCATGGAAGCATTTATTCAATGTTACGTTGTAAAGTGTCCGCGAAAGCTATTAGGATTATGCAAATGGAGTACACAGAGGGCACTAAGTTGGGCAACGACTTGTGGACCGAATGTTCACACAGTCTTGTATCCAGCCACGAGCTTTTGTGTGCATGTATGATACAGAACGTTTTGGATACCAATGCCAAAATACATATAGATACTCTTCACAAATTTTGGTCTAGTTTAAATTACACTAATTCAAGCCAGTGTCGTACAAGCCCGAAGGATGTGTTGGAGAGTATATTTGAAGAAATTCGGAATGCCCGCCCTGAAGTGCAGAGGAATATAATCGAGACTTTGTACAGTAAATTATATCCCGAGGATGAAGTTGTTGAGGAACCTGAAGTTGCAGCCACACGACGTGGTCGACCTAAAAAGTCCAATACCCGTAACAAATCAGGGGTCGAACATGCACGGCGAAGGAACCCGACTTCAAGTAACACAACGAGTAGCGATGGTACAGGTAAACAGTAACACTTTCAGTAATTGAACAGAAAACACGACAGGACCAAGGCCATGTCGTGTAGCTACACGACATGGCCTTGGCTGTGTCGTGTAGACCACACGACATGGCCTTGGTCGTGTCGTGTTTTCTACACGACTTGGCCTAGGTCGTGTCTTGTTTTCTACAACAAATACGCAAAATCGTTCCGATAATTTCATACGAAATCGCAATTAAAACCGTCACAACTACCTAATCCAACAACAAAGCTTTACTATCACACCTAATTTGGCTTCAAACATAAAAAATTTCCACCTAAAATTACTAATTAAAAATCAATTAACATAAATCTAATCTAATAAAATAACAAAACTAATTAAATTACATACCTTAAATGGAAGAGGAATGATTGAAATTGGAGGAGGAGTGATGAATAGTACTTTGTTTGTGTAATATGAAGAGGTTTTTTTTGGTTTTTAAATTTGAAAGAGTAAATAGGAAGAGTGGTAGTAGTTAAGCAGTAGAATTAATAGGAAGAGGTAGTGGTAGGTAGTACTCACAAGTAAGGGACTTTATAAACAGACTCAAAAACCGTCTTAAAAACCGTCTTAAAAACCGTCTTAAAATTTTTTAATTATTATTAGAAATCGATGTCAAGTTATTATTACAAAAACCGTCAAAAAAAATTTATGTAAAAAAAAACCATATTATCCGTCAACGAACCCGTCTTACAAACCGTCTAAAAAAACGTGTCACATAACCGTCTCAAAACAATCTAAAAAAAAGTCAAAATTATCAACAACAAAAAAAAGTGTAACATATAAAAAAAAAAATCTACTCGAAAACATTCGCCAAATAAAACCTCAAAAACCGTTTCAAAAACCGTTACAAAAACAATCTCGAAAACCGTCTCAAAAACCGTCACAATAAAAATACAATTTCAAAAGTCAATGGCATAATTAAAAAACGAAAAAAAAAAAAATTTCGAAAAAAAGTTAAAGGGCAAAACGGAAAATTCTAAAAAGTAGGGGGCGTAACAAGTAATAGGGGGCGTGATATAGCAATTTTGATTTTTTTTCCCTCAGCCCAACTACCAATCACTTAACAAAGTTAAGTAACAATCCGAGGATAAATAACAGTGGGTAACAAAACGAGCTGCCGCTTTAACTTGACCGAATTTCTAGGTAAATTCTCTCGCTCTTCACTCGACAATACTCTAATTAAAATCAATCACTGTTCTTCCCCAAATTAGCCTTTCCTCGATTATCCTTTACCATGCCGGACGACAACACTTCGGCGTTGACTTCGGGAAAACGGGTTCGAAAACCGACGGCCAAAGTGGCGGAAAACGCCGTGGATCTGCCGCAAAAAGCACATCAAGAAGAGGTTAAAGTCGAGGTATTACCCTTGAAGAAACGTGGAAGAAAACCTAAAGTTTCTGTGAATCAGTTGCATGGAATTGAGGTAAAAGATGTGGGTGTTGCTGCGAAGGTGAAGGCTGAAGATGGGTTGGTGGGAAATGATGGAATTAAGCTAGGGTTTGATGCGAATAAGCAGTGCACGGAAAGTGTTTCTGAAAATGTCGAAGACAAAAAGAGTGGGAAAAAACGAGGGCGAAAGTCGAAAACGATTGGGGATGTTATGAAGGGGGTAGGAGTTGATGTAGGTGTAAAAATCGAGGATGCGGCAGGAGAAGAGGAACGGAAAGAGGATTGCCCAGAAGATGTTTGTGGAACTGCGTCAGTGAGTAAGAGTGGGAAAAAACGAGGACGAAAGCCGAAAATGATTGGAGATGTTATGAAAGAGGTAGGAGTTGTCGTGGGTGTGATTGAGGATGAGGCAAGAGAAGGGGGAGGAAAAGAGGAATCCCCAAATGTGGCAGTGAGTAAGACTGGGAAAAAGCGAGGGCGGAAACCAAAAGCGGCTGTGGATGTTATGAAGGATGGGGGAGCTGGTGGGAGTGTGAAAATTGAAGGCGAGGTAGTGGCGAATGAGGTAGGGGAGGGGGATTTGGGGGGAAAAGAGGAGTGCACAGAAGTTGGTTCTGGAAATGCGGCAGTGAATAAGACTGGTAAGAAACGAGGGCGTAAGTCAAAACTGGAACTTGCAAGGTTGGCGGAAAATGTTGGAGTTGATGGGAGTGCGAAAATTGTAGATGGGGTAGGATTAGGGGTGTCAGGGGGAAATGACGAGTGCCTAGAAGGTGGTGATGGGAATGCCGATGAGGAAGGGGGCGATCAGAGTGGTAGGGCGGCAAGGGAGAGGAAGGTGAGAAAGCCGAGGGTGGATGGAGATGGGCTTGAAGTTGGTAGGAATAATTGTCATCAATGTAAGAGGAATGATAAGGGGAGGGTTGTTCCTTGCAATACTTGCAAAAGGAAGAGATTTTGTATTCCTTGTATGACCCGATGGTATCCTGATAAGACTGAGGACTATTTTGCTGAGGCTTGCCCTGTTTGCCGCGGGAATTGTAATTGTAAGGCGTGTTTGCGTTTGGAAGGGGTAGTAAAAGAAATGTTGGAGAAACAAAAGGTGAAGATAAGTGAGGATGATAAAGTGAGGCATTCTTTGTATTTGTTAAAAACTGTTTTTCCTTATTTGAAGCAGTTTGATAAGGAGCAGGAAATGGAAAAAGAAGTGGAGGCCCGCATTCAAGGCGTTCTGCTTGATGAGGTAAAAGTAGAACAAATTGAATGCCCTCTTGATGAACGTATGTTTTGTAATAATTGTAAGACTTCCATTATCGATATGCATAGAAGTTGCCAAGTTTGCTGTTATGATTTATGCCTTGTTTGTTGTCGGGAACTCCGTGAGGGTAATCTTCGAGGGGCCATTGATGAGGTAAATGTAGAATTTGTGAACAAGGGTTTGGGATACCTACACGGAGAAGAGCCGGAGGAAGTAATTGGTGGCAATGTTCTCAATGATTCTGGGTTAAAAGGTTCTGAAGTTGTACCTTCTGAACTCTCAGTAGATGAAAAAGGTTATGATATTGCACGATCTGAATTGAAGTCAAATGAAAATGGTTGTGGCAAGGAGGCCTCAGAACTGAAAATGGATGAGAAAGATTGTGAAATGGTGACTTCAGAAGGGAAGTCAGATGAGAAGGGCTGTGACTTGGTGCTTTCAGAATCGATAGTAGGTGAAAAGGTGTCAGATATCGTGATTACTAAACCGATATCAGATGAACATGCCCCAAAACCTTGTACTGTTAAAGAATCTACCGGTCTGAAGCCTCTTAAAATGCCGCCACTAGAATGGAAATCTAAGGAAGACGGTAGTATACCTTGTCCCCCGGCAAACCTTGGTGGGTGTGGCGGGGGGATGCTACAACTGAGGTGTATGTTCCCAGTTGATGTTTCAGAAATGGTGAAAGAAGCCGAAAAAGTTCTGCTGACTCACAAAGTTGATTATACCCCTCTATTAGGCACTGATGACTGTTCTTGCATCACTTCTATGGGCAATGAGGATTCTAAAGATTGTAATTCAAGGAAAGCAGCCTCCCGAGAAAATTCTGATGATAATTATCTGTACTGCCCTTCTGCCCCTGACATTCACAGTGACGATTTGAAACATTTTCAAGGGCATTGGGCCAAGGCAGAACCAATCATTGTCAGAGACGTGCTTAAAACTACTAGTGGCTTAAGTTGGGAGCCTATGGTCATGTGGCGTGCTTGTCGGCAGTTGAAACATCCTGAGCATTCGAGGCATTTGGATGTCAAGACTATTGACTGCCTTACTTGGTGCGAGGATGATATCAATATTCATAAATTTTTTACTGGGTACGTGGATGGTCGCTGTGATTCCTACATGTGGCCATTGATGTTGAAATTGAAGGACTGGCCTCCTTCTACTGAATTTGAAAAGCATTTACCAAGGCACGCTGCCGAGTTTATCCAAGCATTGCCTTTTAAGGAGTACACACACCCGCGTAGTGGCATTCTTAATCTTGTTTCCATGTTACCAGAAAAATCTCTAAAGCCAGATTTGGGGCCAAAGACTTACATTGCTTATGGGGTTGCACAAGAACTTGGGAGGGGCGATTCGGTGACTAAGTTACATTGTGATATGTCTGATGCCGTGAATATTTTGACTCATACTACAGAAACGAGGATGAACGCTAAAGCACTCCGAGCGATAGAGCGATTGAAGCAAAAACACAAAGCTCAGGATGAGAAAGAGATATATGGCACTAGTCCAACTGAAAACCACCGTGAGGTAGTTGGTAATGAGGTGGACGTTGTCGATCGGAAGTGCATTGCTGGCTACCCTAAAGAAGAGAGTCAACTTGGTATTTCTGTGGAGCTAGGAATTTCGAATGTTGTGAAACTGGGACATAGTAAGCCGGCCCTCCCAAAGGCTCTAAACCCGGAAGATAAATCTGTTGGGTTGACGGTTACTGATAAACTATGTGAAGCTCTTTTGGATATGCGGAAAGGAAATGGGGTTCCTGTCAAAGATGCTCCCCAAACTGGACAGCATGATGAAAGGAAAACTCATTTTGTTAATAATGAGGTTGAAGTGGAGGAATATGCTCAAAAAGGAGAAGCTAATCGTGATGTCAGTTGTAAATTTAGTTCACCACCACAAGAGGAAACAGATAGCGGTACTTATGAAGAGATGAAGAACACTGGTGTGAAAAGGCGTGGTAGAAAAAGGAAGACAGAGGTCTTGCACAGACAAATGGGGACACCTTCGAAAAAATTGAGGAAAAATATGAATTCTTGTAGTGAAGCAGAGGGTGACACAGATATATTAACCCCACGATTAAGTGATGGAGAGTTGGTTGAAGGGGTTGAAGCTTCAGAAAGTGTGGAGGGTGGGGCATTGTGGGATATTTTTCGGCGAGAAGATGTCCCAAAGCTAGAAGAGTATCTGAAAAGGCACTTCAGGGAATTTAGGCACATACTTGGGTGCCTTGTGCCACGTGTTGTGCACGGGATTCATGATCAATATTTTTACCTAACCGAAGAGCATAAGAGGAAGCTCAAGTTGGAGTATGGTGTGGAGCCATGGACATTTGTTCAAAAGCTCGGAGAAGCCGTTTTTATTCCTGCTGGTTGTCCACACCAAGTTCGAAACCTGAAATCGTGCATTAAGGTTGCTATGGATTTTGTTTCGCCTGAGAATGTTCAGGAATGTGTGCGATTGACTGATGAGTTTCGTTTGCTTCCCCCAAATCACAAGGCAAAGGAGGATAAGTTAGAGGTGAAGAAGATGACTCTATATGCTGTGAAGCAGGCTGTTGAAGACTTGAAATCCTGATGCTTTTCCAGTTATGTCGAGGAAGAGTACATGACTATTATATCAGAACCTAGTTCTTTTTATCTTTCACTCATGTTTGTATTTTTAGTTGACTTGTGGAGGGATGTCTATGATTGAAGGTCCTCACTGTTGAGCTGGAACTCTTGTATCATATCATTCAGATGACCTTTCTGGCCCCTTTTATATGGTTAGATTTTCTTTCTTCCTAAATACATTTATTTCTAAAGCTTGTTTGTGTATTTTGAATGCTCGTATTCTGATGTAAGTGTAAAATAGTTGCTTCCAAATTTGTATGCTCAACTTAAACTTTGAGTCTTGTATGAGACAATTTTACATGTGCTCCTCGTTTAACCATTAGGTTAATGGGTCGATCTCACATAATCACATGTAAGACCACTTAATGTATGGTGTTTTTTTAACTTAATTTTAGTGGGGGATTTGCATTCTACAACTTTCCTCTCCGGTGGTTGCCTATGTGCTCACTTTAAAGCTCTCTAGAGACGCAATATTCAGTCTTTGGTGCTTCTTAGTCTCTCCTGTTTGAGTTGGTGCCTTCTTGGAATAAGCGTACAGAAAAAATACCTATTATTTATACAATATCTCCCGATATGGTAAATGTGAGTCATATGATCTGTATTTTGTAGTCCTTAGAACGCAGTTTAGAATTGTTTGTTGACTTGTCTTCTCCTATGATGCTCAGACTCAGGTATGAGGATCTGATACGGGTTCATTCCACTGTCGGATCCTTTAAATCTCAAAATCAAGGACTTGGTATCACTTTGTGAAGGATCCAAAAATCCAAGTTGGGATTCGGCTAATTTCTGCTGACCTGTTTGTTTGGCTTTTAAATCTCGTTTTATTCTGGATTTGTCTGTCGGTCCCCATTTCCACTATGCTCTTTTTTATCGTGTCCTCTTACTCCTTTTTGTAGTGTTTTACACTGCTGATAATCTTGTTGATTAAATAGTCTCAAATCAGATGTAATATTGCTGTAAACTATAGTACTGACCATTTATGCTTGGTTTATCTCCTGATATCTGTTTCCTGATTCTATTCATGACTTCATGTTAAAGAAATGAATAGCCAATCAGCATTGGAGGGTCATTGGCCTTTCTCTTCGACAGTAGTGATTATCTGTGCTGTGTGCACTTTTTTTTTGTTGGCTCTATGACCTGAATTTTGAAGTCGCTTTCAGAAACCAGTGCAGCTATTGAACTACGTCCACATTCTGCAGCTCGTTGATATTCCAGATGCGAGATTCTTTAGAGGTTTGTAGTTTGTATTATGCTACTTCTAAATACTCCATGTCTGAATAAGTTCTGTACGCATTTCATTTCTGGCTTTCTCATGTCTGTAAGACTTATTTTTAGGCAATTTTTTACAATAAAATTACAGTGCTTAAAATGGAGGTACCGTGGGGACATTAGGTCTTAGGGTTCCAATACACCCATTCCCTTTTTATAGTTTCATTCCACTTGCCTCTCTCTCTATATCTAATCTGAACCACCCCACCCACCGCTCCATCCAGCGTAGCTTCAGCCGAAACCCCTGAAAACCCCTCCCCCGTGTAGAAAGCCCAACCCTGAAAACTTCCCTGCACCCTCAACTCCCTCACCTACCCTTGAAAACCACCAGTGGAAAGAGTTTTAAGCGTTGTGTGGCTGGACTGGAGTAGAGTGTGTGTGCGCGGGTGGGGTGCCTGAGGTAAGTGGAGTTAAGGATAAAGGAAACGGATAAGTAGGAAATAAACAGCCTAAGTTCCACTTGCATTTTCTTTCTTTCTTAAAAAACCTCTCCAAAAACAAACATAAAAATAAAGGGGCTATTTGATTTTTTAGCTAGCCTCTGTTTCCTGCAGATGACTGTAATTGATGGGCAGAAGGCTTTATTATTTGTGACTGAAAAATGTTCAAGGGTGTCTGCTCTGCTGCAGGAGTCTTGTATCGTTGCATGTGTCTCATGCTCCAAATTACTCGAACAACCTTATGCTTCATTTGTGTGGAATGTATAGCGGCCATCACTGCAGGTTCATTAGACTCTTTAATTGCTAATCCTCATATTGTAAGCGTAGTTTGCAAGTGGAGACTGAATCTTCTTCGTTTTCTCTGATGCAACCTCCGTTACTCATTTGGGTCATAACAGAATTGTTCCAGTAAGCAAGCACTGGTCTAAGTGTCTAACAGTAGTGATATACCAACTATCTAATTCTATTGTAGAATTTTTTAGTTAATAAACTAAAAAATAAAAAATGGTGAAACTTGGTTGCCCCTGCTTGCTTTGCTTATCGGAGTATTCAGGAACCTGGCTTGTTGTATTATAGATGATCCGTGCAGTGTGCAAGTGTGCATACTCAAATCTGTCATTCATGTGACTCTTATCTGTCTGTATTTTTAGTTTTTATGGTCTGGTTTCTTAGTTTCTATATTATGTGACATTTGGGCTTCATTTGACCTTGCGCCACTTATACAGACACCCGGACTTTTCATTTTAGCCCAAGAAAGCATTGTATATGTATAGAGAGAAGTGAGAGAGCTGATATTAAGGCCATTAGCAATAGAGGTTCATTAAGAGGTTTGTATCATGATTTATTAACTATTTTAGAGGTTTGTTACAAACCTTGTATTGTTGTATATTGGTGTTGAGGTTTATAGATGAGAGGGATTACAAATGTATACTGGTTTATGGTGAGAGAGTGTGAGAGGAGAAACAGTACTAGCCGCCGCGGGTCATTACATGAACCTTGGAGAGTTTTATTTATTGTTGGTAGGAGGTTTGTAGGTAAATGAGTTTGTCTATTTGCTTATGTGGTATAAGAACAAACCCATTAAAGGTTCATCTATTGCTAATGCCCTAATGCTTACGTGCATTTTTATGCCGGATAGTTAAAGCCAATTCTAGGTGACGTGGGTTTTCAAGAAGAAAAATTGTACCGTGTGCCTGTGACTGATATGGATACGCCAACATTAACGTTCAATATTGAGGCTAAGCTTTGGAATGCCAATACTGTGAGCCTGTTCATCACATTGAGCCATCACATTGTAGAACCTATTAGGCATAGTCATCTTCAATTTCAATTTTTTTTCTTTTGGTGCATTCAATTTCGATTTAATTGAAAGAGCAGAAATAGTATTTTACTTTGTACATGTATTATTTGTCAAATTTTACTAAGTATTGTTTTAATTTTACTGTCTTCCCTCTACATGGTAAATGGATATTTTCAGCTTAGTGCTGTATTCTTGGGTACAAACTGGCAAATTTTCGCTCTGTTCTTCATTGCTGATGATTTACCCCTGAAAACACCCCTGCACCCTCGAAGCTCTCTCACCTACCCTTGAAAACCACCGGTGGAAAGAGTTTTAAGCGTTGTGTAGCTGGACTGGAGTAGTGCCTGAGGTAAGTAGAGTTAAGGATAAAGGAAACGGATAAGTAGGAAATAAACAGCCTAAGTTCCCTTGCATTTTCTTTCTTTCTTAAAAAACCTATCCAAAAACAAACATAAAAATAAAGGGGCTATTTGATTTTTTAGCTAGCCTATGTTTCCTGCAGATGACTGTAATTGATGGGTGGAGGGCTTTATCATTTGTCTTTATCATTTGTGATTGAAAAATGTTCAAGGGTGTCTGCTCTGCTGCAGGAGTCTTGTATCGTTGCATGTGTCTCATGCTCCAAATTACTCGAACAACCTTATGCTTCATTTGTGTGGAATGCTTAGCGGCCATCATTGCAGGTTCATTAATCATTAGACTCTTTAATTGCTAATCCTCATATTGTAAGCGTAGTTTACAAGTGGAGACTGAATCGTCTTTGTTTTCTCTGATACAACCTCCGTTACTCCTTCGGGTCATAGCAGAACTGTTCCAGTAAACACTGGTCTAAGTGTCTAGCAGTAGTACTAGTGATATACCAACTATTTAATTCTATTGTAGAATTTGGGATCTGAGATTTTGGTTAATAAACAAGAAAATCAAAAATGGTGAAGCTTGGTTGGCCATGTTTGCTTTCTGCTTATTAGCTACAGAGTATTCAGGAACCTGGCTTGTTGTATTATAGATGATGGATGGAGTGTGCATGCTCAAATCTCTGTCGTTCATGTGACTCTTATCTCTCTGTATTTTCACAAAGTGGTCTGGAATCTGGAATGTGGATTCTATATTATGTGATACGGAGTATGTTATTTGGGATTCATTTGACCTTGCGCGCCACTTATACAGACACCCGGACATTACATTTTAGCCTAAGAAAGCATTCTATATATAGAGAGAGAGAGAGAGAGAGACCCGATACTATTGCTTACGCACATTGTATACTTCGTATAGAGAGAACCGATACTAATGCTTACGCGCATTTTTATGGCGGCTAGGTAAAGCCAATTATATGTGACGTGAGTTTTCAAGAAGAAAAACCGTACTGTGTGGCTGATAGTCTGATATGGATACGCTAACATTAACGTTCGATATTGAGGCTAAGCTTTGGAATGCCAATACTGTGAATATGTTCATCACGTGGTTTTGTTAGACTGGCTTCTACAAACTTGAGACATTGTAGCAGTTTAGTGTTGGCTAATTTTACAAGGTATTGTTTAATTTTACCGTCTTTGCTTTACATGGTAAATGGTAAATGGATATTTTGAGCTTAGTGTTGGATATTCTTGGGGATACAGTGGCAAATTTTCACTCTGTTCTTCATGCCTGGTGATTTATTCTCCTATAATGAGTATGAATGTATGATTGAGGGAAATTGTGGTAAATCATCTTACATTATATATTACTTGTATGCAGTAACTCATTCAAAGAAGGATGGTAATGTTTTTTTGAAAATTTATTCCCTAACAAATAAAAGACAAAAAAAATCCACCATCAACCAGCATCATTCCAAAGCAGGTTAGTGTGAGTACTGTCGTAATTATGGGTGAGCAAAAATTTTCGATACAGTTTTTTAATACGGATACGATATGGTACACGGTTCTTGTTATACGGTTTTTTGGGTATACGTTTTTTTTTTCGTATACACGATACGGTTTTTTGAAACCGTTTCGTATCCGGGTTAACATAATTCAAAACCGTATATACCCGGTTTGACCCCGTTTTAAGTCTAATAATAAAAAGAAAGTAAATTTGTTTGATTTTCCTTTGATTTCGAGATTTATATGCGGAATATTGTTGTTGTTACTGGTAATTGTATTTTGTTGCTGTTGCAGAACATTAACAAGTGTAATGTTTAAATTTGTATAGGAGAACAAGTGAACTGTCATTAGAAACCGTATCCGGGTATACGAAATCCGGGTATACGGTTTAACCGGGTACCCGAAAACCGTATACCCGGTTAATCCGTATCGTATCCGGAACTGAAAAGGGATGTTAATAAAACCGTATACCTGATACGGTTTTCAAAACCATATCGGGTATACGATTTTGCTCACCCCTCGTAACTACACGATTTTAACTCTTGTAAATGCAAAAATAATAAAATTTAGAGTAAATTAATAATAACTCACTTTTAAAATTCAGTTTTCTAAAATTACTCCCTTATATAATTTTTTTCTAAAATTACTCCCTTAAGATGTATTTTTATCAAAAATTGCTTCAAAACTCTAATTCAAGTGACTTATTCTACAAGTTTATGAATTAATTCCGTTTGTAACATAGACAATTTATACTTTGGAAGGTATAATGAGGATGAATAAGTTCAAAAGCATACGAAATAAGTAACCTAAATTAGAGTTTTGAAGTAATTTTTAATAAAAGTGTATCTCAAGGGAGTAATTTATACTTTAAAAGGTATAATAATGACTCTATCCATTAATTTATCTTGGGTATTATACTATTATTGCTTGACTGTCTGATATTAGTACTTTTGGTCAACACGAAAAAAATATTAGTACTCGTCTTAACCCTTTTAAATTTTTATGATGCAATCTCAACTAGAAAAGGCAAAATTAAAGAAGAGGACAAAGGAAAAAAAGGTATGGTTGCCCCGTTTACATGCTTTCGAAAATTCAAACGTACAGGCAGCATATTAACAAACATCACTAAGTGACGGATACTATTTGTTGCAAGGTGAAGACGAATATGTTTATCTTACATATACAAGTGAGAGGACAAGTGAGAAAAAATAGAGTATTTTATAAATTTTGATCACTTGTATTTTGTGAGAAAGTCACTATCCGTCTTCGACTTGTAGTGACCGTCTCGTATGAGAATTTTTGAACAAACAAACAGATGGTTCCAAGTTAAAATTCAAATGTTTTGTTTTGCAATAAAATAATGTCCCGCCATTTGTAACACCAATCAAAGTTACGATAGTGACCCTTTTTTCTCTCTTCTCTGCCATGCACAGTTTTCTATGTGTCCTTTCTTCATTTTACTCACCATTTTTAAACATGGACCCTCACCATAATATTTCTCTTACACGAATTATTACTACCATTTATTTTAATCTGTGAATTTTTATTTTTATTTCGTACGGAGTATAAAATAATTGATTTTATTGCCAATTTTACATACAATTTAAAGAAAAAAGAACACTCTTAGTGTTTTGCTTTAAAAATTTGTCAGGATAAACTATTTATTTGTATGAAATCAAATGGAAAGTTTGTCGATAAATGTTATTTTCGTAAAACCGAGTATGAAATACTCCAACTAGGTAAAAGTGTAAAACTGAGTAGTATTAATTAGAAAAACTAAAATAAATATTTATTCCTTGGTAATAATAATTTGTGGCATCATCACATTTCACCACTCTCACTAGTCAGTAGTCACTACCCTTTTCCTTTATTCACAGTTATCATGGCAGTCCACAGTTCATAACTTTCTCTTTCTTCAAATTTTTGGCTTCTTTTTATTATTTTCTCATTCTTAGAAATAACAACTATGATACTCTAGGATTAAGTTTTGATCTTTGACCTTAAAAATCTCATCTTCCACACAATTTGTTAATGGGTTTAGTTATTTTGTTGATTAAACTACTTCTAGTTTCTACCCTTTTCAGCATTTGCCCTCTTGCTCTCACTCCTGATGGTAAACTTTCTTATCTCTTTACTTACTCTTCTTAATTTGAAGCTCTGACTGTTTCAAATGATATTCATGTTAGCCGACCTCAAATCATTTTAGACTAAGGTTTGATGTTGTTGTGTCTAGGCATGGTATTACTTGAAATTAAAAATTTACTGAATGATACCAAGAATGCCCTTGGTAGTTGGAGAGACACTGATCCTACACCATGTCAATGGACTGGCATTTCCTGTAATCCTCAGGACAACAATGTCATTGTTATGTAAGCACCATCTTCACTTACTTTCATTAGCATTTTCTTGGTTATTACTCCTCCGTCCCAATCATTTGTTTACCTTTTTTTATTCATTACGAGGGCTATTTTTATCAAAGGTAAACAAAGGATAGACACGGAAGGAGTATTTTATTGTTGTATTCACATTTTTGGTTTTGTTTGGCATTTCATTGATTTCTTTTCATTTATTTGATGTCCCCTAGAAATTTGCCTTATATGCAACTTGGGGGGATCATTTCTCCAAGTATTGGAAAACTTACCAGGCTTCAAAGACTGTGAGTTACCAAGCTTCTTTTTCCATTGTGATTCCTTTATTGAGAAAAGGTCTTGTGTAAGACGGTTTTGCAATATCATATTGAAAGGATAGTTATGTAAAACAAGAGGTGGTCTTACAATAATAGTAGTGTAAAGCTGTTGTGCACAAGTGTTTGTGATTGAAATTCCTGGTGACTGAACTTATACTTAATTTTTATTCATGTGAATTAGTGCACTTCATCAGAATGGATTACATGGTTTTATTCCTCATGAAATTGCAAACTGTAATGAGCTGAAAGCTTTGTAAGTTGAACTCTTTTCTGTAATCTCTCTAACTTTTTCATGTGTTCCTGAAGCATACTTTAATTAGTTTGAAAAATGCAAAACTAGCGAATTGTTTACTTGTGTTTTATTCAGATACTTGAGAGGTAATTATTTGCAAGGAGGTATACCAGCAGAGCTTGGAAATCTTTCAAATCTCAATATACTGTAAGTAAGGCACTACTAATTCGTACAAATGCTAACCCTTGCTTCATTTATTAGAGTATTTGCAAATCGCAGTGGCCTAACTTTGCTTCGCAAAACCATATACTGACAGAGTGACAGTCTAACATGTGAGACCGACCCCTTAACCATATAATTAGATGAGTAGTCCTTAAGTATTTGGACTGGTCTCTCGTGTGAAAATGTTTCATACGACACTCGTTTTTTTCCTCAACTTTGCATTATCTTTTTGCTGAACTTTGTATTATTTTGCTGAATTGAGCACAACAAGTCCTAGAAATCATACCCTTGGCCTTGTGATTTTGGCTTGACTTTTTGTAGTCCCTATTTAGGATTATCTACTTATCTGGTGCTTCCTTCACTCACTTCATTTTCATATGTTTGTTCAATTATGTGCGGGAGATTTTGAACAAACATATGGATATGAAATGAATAAGGGGAGTACTCTTTGCAAATCATCAGTTAGAATGTGTGTATCTATTACTACAGGGATTTGTCAAGCAATTCATTGAAGGGTGCTGTACCTTCCTCTCTCGGGCGTCTGACTAAGCTGCGCTATTTGTAAGTCCTCAATTCTGAATTTGAAATGTTTTTCAAGTATGGGGATGTTGTCAGCTTATCAAATATAATCCTGGCAGTTTAGAGTTGACCCATGCATTGATATTTTTTGCACGTAATATTACAGGAACTTATCTACAAATTTCTTCTCAGGCGAGATACCGGATTTTGGTGCTCTGAGCACCTTTACAACTCCATCGTATGTTGACTTCTTGACATCAAACTGAACCTTTCATATCAGTTATGATAGCTTCTTATAAGTTATAATTCCATGTGTTTTTGACCTAACTAGTTATAATTCCATGTGTTCATCAAACTTCATACTTACCTTAATCTGCCGTTCATAGGGTAAAGAATCCTCAATCCTATACAATGTAGTCAGTTAAAACTAAGCTAATTTACCATTAGTTTAGAAGTATACCGTCAACATGGTTTTCTATCAAGTTAACTTACAATTGCACTTATCTCGCTCTCTTGTGTGTGTCACTTTGAATATTGTCCATTGTCATTGTTATTTGTTAATATTTTGTGTTAGTATAACATTGCCAGAGTTTACTGTTATATCTTCAAATCCCCAGCTAAATTCAGTACTTGCATTCCTATAACTCTATTGTCTCCATCTTCAGTTTAAAATAGTCCCAACTTTGATCGCAAATCTGCGGTTGGATAACTTGCTAAGGCGTAAGATCACCAAAAAATGATTTTCTTGTTGGTTGCCCTCTATCCCAGTTACTCATAGTTGCTAATTTTTCATATAAGAACTGATAGAGCTAGTGATATAGCTGGTGTTTCAAACCCATTATATGGAGTAAGGAGGTTTAGAGCTTAGGCTTAGTAACTGTTCGATATGAGGGTAGAACATTTTCTTAAGTGAAGGTTTACTGGTGAAGACAGAAGTCATGGACAGTCTTGAGCAAATTACCATAGATGAAGAACACCCTAATTACGTCAATAAAGGAACATTGTAATGATGCAGACATATGCCCCTATATGAATAGATTAAGACCATTAAGTAATGTTTTTGGCAAGGGAAATCGCAGGCTACAGAAACAGAAGTGCTCTAACTCCTTAACCATAGCATCAATTTGACTTAGATCTGTAAGTTATTTAGTGCTATACATGAAACTTCATACCAATTGATAGCAATGTAGTATGATGTGCTACCAATTCTAGCTCTGATATTTACAACGAGTCTCAACTAATATTGATGAGTTGTGTTCATTGGTGCTATATGAGTCATCGCTGTTATCTTAAGTTATATTCTTTGATAACAGATTTATAGGTAACTTGGATCTTTGTGGCCGACAAGTGCACAAACCATGTCGGACCTCTCTTGGGTTCCCTGCAGTCTTACCCCATGCTGAGAGCGATGTAGCCCCAGGCAAGTAGAATCAGTGGCTGTTTTTATAGTACTTTGGATGCTTGTCAATTTTTCAACTTTTTGAATATGTTATTGGGAAACTTGCTTAGTCAATATATCTATTCAGATATGCCAGGCCCAAGTAAGCACTCATCTCATTACATCAAAGGGATTGTGATTGGGGCTGTGTCCATGCTAGGAGTGGCTCTTATTGTGCTTGTTGCTTTTCTTTGGGGCTGGTCGGTATCAAAGAAAGAAAGAGCTGCTAAAAAATACACTGAAGTAAAGAAGCAAGTTGAACCCAATGCTGGTAAATCCCTCTCTTACTTTCATGTTATGGTAAAACTCGTCCACGTATGATTCCTTAAATGTGTCCTCTTTCGTGAACAGGCACCAAGCTTATAACTTTCCATGGCGACCTTCCATACCCCTCGTTTGAGATCATAGAGAAACTTGAGGCTCTTGACGAAGAAGATGTTGTGGGGTCTGGAGGTTTTGGTACCGTATATAGACTGGTCATGAACGACTGTGGAACATTTGCTGTTAAAAGGATTGATCGCACTCGTGAAGGATCTGACAAGGTGTTTGAGCGAGAATTGGAGATATTGGGTAGCATTAAACACATTAACTTGGTAAACTTAAGAGGATACTGCCGATTACCCACCTCAAAGCTTCTTATTTATGATTATTTGGCCAATGGAAGCCTAGATGATATATTGCATGGTGAGTTAGGTTTCCCTTTTTTTACGGCTATATGCTACAATGAAATGTGCTACGGTTCAAGTTGATTTCTCATATTTCAGTCTGCACATACATATTTTGCACATACATCATAAGAGAATGGTTGTACTCGTTGAAGCAAATTTTCTTGAAAATTATGACAATCCGCTATGCTAGAAAGTAGCAGAATCGGTAAGTTTGTACCCAATTCATTGTTAACTTGTGATAATTCCAACAGAACGGGTTGATGGCGGAGAAAAATTGAGCTGGAGTGTGCGTTTAAAGATAGCCCTTGGCTCTGCCCGTGGGTTAGCCTACCTTCATCACGACTGCTGCCCAAGAGTTGTTCATCGTGACATAAAATCTAGCAATATTCTTCTTGATGAAAATATGGAGCCACGTGTATCTGATTTTGGCCTAGCAAAGCTTCTAAAAGACGAGGAGGCCCATGTCACTACGGTTGTTGCTGGTACATTTGGTTACTTGGCTCCAGGTATGTTTTGTTTATGACTGTATTTGAGTCGTTTTATAGACTATAGTGTATGTCTATTCCTTAAGCACATCTTCCCAAATAGATAGTAATATTATTGATTTTGCTTTATTACCATTCTTACTAATGGATATAAAATTGTGCAGTGCACTTGAATGTGAAAACCAAAAATTTTCGATCAATCTTGAATATAACTGTAGCCTGTAAGATCAAGAAACCAACTATCATTTGTATTTAGATTTCAATTTATGTATATTGGTGTATGTATTGTGCGACTTTTAAAGACTCGTTTTTGGTTGTGGATTATGGTGGAAAAAAGTTACATGACTCACTAAACTAATTGCACTTATTTTAGCTGTGAAGTAGCTGTCCTTGAGGCATTGAGGCAATGTTGTTGCTGCCATGCATTGTTGTCTGTGCATGGTACTCTTTCAAAATTCATTTCAGTCTTCACTCCAAATGAGCTTTCGGGCCTAATTTTAGTTCTTACACCATAAATGCAACAGATACAGCTTCAGAATGCAATACAGTTGTGGTGACCTTGAAACTCTATAAATCAGTTGTAATACTGTTGGGGATACTTCTATCTATTTTCACCCAAGCTTGATTGTGCCTTTTCTGTTGTTTGTTTTGAGCAGAGTATTTGCAAAGCGGAAGAGCAACCGAAAAGTCCGATGTTTACAGCTTTGGGGTGTTGTTGTTAGAGCTTGTCACTGGCAAAAGACCTACTGATCCATGCTTTGTTCAGAAAGGCTTAAATGTGGTTAGTTGGGTAAGTTCCAACTTCCAAACCACATCTCTCTTCTTAATTTATCGTTGATGTCGTACCTGCCATAGATGCAAGCCTTTGAGGCACTGGCACTGTTGTCGTAATCTTTTGCTTTCTTTGTTATCCATTTTTTGGAACGATTTATAACAATACAAAGCTAACCCATGAGATTGTTGATATCAGATGAACATTCTACTGAAAGCTAGCAAAATAGAAGAGATAGTGGATAGAAGATGCCCTAATGTTGAGCTTGAATCAGCAGAAGCCATTCTGGACGTTATATCTCAATGCACGGATGCAGACCCTGAGGAACGGCCATCAATGAACGAGGTGTTTCAAGTTCTAGAACAAGAGGTCACGTCTCCATGTCCTAGCGATTTTTATGAGTCTCAGTCAGATTATAACTAAAGCGGCTGTTTGAGAAATGAGAATTCAGGATGCCTTGTAAACCTCGAGTCATGTATATTTGAACTAGCTGATTATTCCTCTCAGATGCTCTGTAGTTCACCTTCTTCACACTTTTTTTGGCCCGTTTTAGAGAAATATGTCTAGGAAGAGTTTTGATGGGCTAAATCAAGATGGAAGTTGCATCAGCTAGAACATTCTGAAGTTGTACAGGTCCTGGAATGCCTGCTTCATGCATCAATGTTATGTACTTGCTCCTTGTTTTTTCTAATTCTCTTAACACGTTATTTTTGGGTTAATTATGTGGATAGCTCAACAAGAACTTGTAAATCTAAATCACCTCAATCGAACATTTGTGTAACGGATTTTGAGTTTATAGGCAGTGGGCTGTGAAGATTGTCACTCTTATCTAGACCACCTGAGTCCTGACTATACATCTGATGAACTAACCCCATTTTGCTGTTCATTCCTCTGAAGCTCAGTGACAAACCACCTTAACTTAGTTCATTTACTCGAGGTAGGATGAGGTTTGAGGATGTGAAGTGTCAAGTGTCAAGTGTGAAGTGTGAAGTGTGGTGGATTCGGGGTTGTCGAGGATGGGAAGGATTTGGGCAAGGGGATTATTAAAATGTCTTTTATATTTTTCATTAAAAGTTCCAGATAATGATTCTACACCAAAAATCACTGCAAATTCTACTTCATTTTTAGCCTATCGTCGCTCACAGCAACTGTGCCAATTTCCGGAAAACTAAAAGATTACAGGAAAAATAGTGAGGAAAAAGAAATATTATCATCAGAATCAAGGTCCACCATGAATGACCTTCAACTTTGTCAAAAGTTAACCAAAAAGTAGAAGCAAAAGTTTGGAACTGTAGTTATGGCCTCTGGGATGTAATAGGCCCTCCATTTCTTTCCAGGATGCGAAAATTGCACCGGGATATGATCTTGGCCGTTGAGAGAAAATATAAAAGAAATGGAGAGGATTCTATTAATGTACTATACTACTATTAACATTTTAGCATTCACAAATTCTCATTTGTGACGGCGAATCCGTCACAAGCTTGTGACGAATACCGTTTCCTCTCACAAAATACCCACTTTTTTTTCTCTCTCTGACACTATTCATGTGGTCCCTTTTTCCACAAACTCATTTTCAGGGCCGGCCCTAAGGGGTGTCCGGGTTGGCAAATGGCAAGGGCCCAAGTCTAGAAGGGGCCCATTAGTGCGAGATTGAAAGTCTGCTATTTGTCAAATAGAATGTATTACATATAGAAAGCAAACTAAGGTAAGTGGTGTAGTGGTTTTGTATCTTACTAAAGGTTAAGAGGTCTTGTGTTCTATTCCTAGTGGTGGCATTTTTAATTTGTTTATTTTCAATTTTGAATTTATTACAAGGCCCATTTCTATATATTTTTCAGTTCACTACGTTGATAGTTTTATTCATTTAATTCTTTACGTATTTAGTGGGACAATTGAATTATAAAATATATTACATACTTTTGAGATTTTATGCGAATTGTGTTCGTAGTATAATTAGTCTAAATTACACCTTCAATAGACATGTCTAATAAAGCTAATATCTAAACTTTGAAAAAATTTCAGTCTATTACGATTTTTTAACAATAAAATGGTTGAATTATAAGGTACCCTTTCTCCAATTCTCCAAATCCAAATTATTTTTTTCTAAATTTTTTAAGATTTTTCCTGAATCAACTTCATCTAATTCAAAAGTTTGCATGCGTCCGTTTTATTAAATTGTACGGAGCATTAGATAATTGCATATAAATTACTTGAATAATTTTTGTAAAAGTTAGGGCCCCATTTTACAATTTTGCCTAGGGTCTCAAATTCTTTAGGACCGGCCCTGCTCATTTTGTAACCATTTTATCTCACAAAATATCTGTCACAAATGATGACCTGTCACAACACTCACAAGGGAGACTTACTAGCATTTAGACCGAAAAGGCTGGAGTTACACTCAGTGTAGGGGGGTTTTCCTACACTTGCAATGAGAGGGTGACATGTGTCCATTTTGTTGGAATCTGATTTTTGCATCTTTCTTGAGATTCCTTGCATTAAATGCCCACTTGCATGATGACCCCACCTAATTACCCACTAACCTATAGTTTAAGACTTGTTTACTTTTTGTAATTTTCTACTTTTTCAACACAATTTGTTTAGGAGAATACATTTAAGGTATTTTGTATTATATATGTAGGGTATACGGCATACGGTATACATTTATACGGTATTTATACGGTATACGATATACTGTATTTATACGTATACTTTAATATTTAAATATTTTTTTTAATATATTACTTCCTCCATTCATATCCAAAGTGTAGTTTTGCTTTTTGCACAAATATTAAGAAATAGGTTAAAAAATTATTAAAAGTACAATTAGATGTGTGTAAGCCTGTAAGGTATATTTTTATTAATTTAAATGTGTGATAGTTGATTAATGGTGGGCCATTTAATGACATTTTGTGTAAATAATTGATATTTATAAGGACACTTTAGTAATTTTTTAGGCTTTAATAGGAAAGTGGTAGTTTGGATATGAATGGATTAAAATGGAATAAGTGTAGATTGGATTTGAATAGAGGAAGTAGTTTTTAGTATCCGTATTTCTGGTATCTTAATGTCGTATTTATACGGTATTTTTTTCAATTGAATATTTTTTATACTAAAATTGTAAAAAAAAAAAAAAGCGTAGATAGTTATTTAAAAAAAGGGAAGAGAAAATGATTTTTTTCCATTAACCACTTCTTGAGTAGTCTTTATATTTAATAAAGATTGTGAAATAATCAGTTGTTTACAGTGGGTGTGTTGGTTGATTGTTGTTTGCATAAGTTGTCATTTGCTCCATAGGTTGCAGGTTCGAGCCTTGATGACTGCCTCTATGTTGTATTTTTGGTAATTTTTTTTGTTGCGAGAGATTAATGAACGTAACCCATAATTAAATTCCAATTAGTAATTTGAACATATTTAGCTATTTTTTCGTATCATATCTATCTGCATTGATCATATATTATATTTTTTATTTGGGTGTAAAAATATGAAAATATGCATATTTGATTATAATGCTATAGTACATAGTTGAATATACCAAATCGCGACATGATTTAATTCGAGTATAGCATAGTTGAATATACTAAATCGCGAAATGATTTAATTTACGATAATATGTAACATGTTTATACCCATTACTTGTTTGTTGTTATTCAAGAAAAGCTTAAACTAATAGTTCATGGTCTACATTAGTTTAGCTTACAATTCAACATTAATCGTAATAAGCCTCATCCTCTGAGCATAAATCAAAGGGGCCATCGTCATGGACAGTTGGATCATCCATGTCTCTGTTTCCCTCCACCCAGCAATGGTAGACATACCTTGCGTCTTTCGTTGGTAAATCAAGACAGCTACACTGGATAGAAAACACACGACCCCTTCTTGATCTGACTATTAACCCGTTTATTTCTTCTCTCTTCACCTGACTCTTATAATCAGCTGTCATCTTAGATGTATCTGTTCCAATTGCAAATAAAGAAGCCCACTTTCTGCACACTTCAGCCATACTACGTTTGTCCTGATGAGTGAGCCTCTCAAAAATGCGAGTCATTAGCTCATCAGAACTGAGCAGTAGATGGTTAATTCGATCGGCGACTTTTGTGTCTTTTAGCACATACTGTGTTTCGAACAATGATTTAGATCTGAACTGCTCCTTTTTCCATCGTATGTAGTCATTCTGAAACTCACGCCTGTCTTCTCTGTCAAAGTAACCAACACCAGTACAGCGAGGCATACCTATTTAACGAAATATAATTGCAGACAAAGAAACCCAATGAAATCCTGCAGAAATTACATAATTTACTACCAAACCTTAACCCAAATCAGTTTATATGTCAAAAAGTTGAATTCAGTAAGCAGAAGAAATGTGCAACACTTATAGCAATAAACTTAATCAACAAAAATCTGAAAACCATGGAGAAGCCACGAAATCCCAAAGTTCAGGAAGTTTTAGGTATACTAATACAGCTCTCAGAATTCTATTAATATCTCTGTTTAAATCGGTTGCTTATCTTGACAGGTCGAGATTCAGGCACGTAAAGTGATTAACCAAAAGAGCTGAAGATGTAAAATCACGGAGAAGTCATAAACAGGAAAACATCAGAAAGTCGGAGGATTACTGTTGCGGCTTTCACCATTCCACTATATACTACCTCCGTCTCCATCATTCGTTTAACATGACAGTTCAAGAATCAGAAACTTCAAGTGATTGACTAAGAGATCGAAAAAATATGGTAGCACGGCGAAGTCATAAACACCCAAATTTCAGCCAGTTTGAGGGATACTACTACAGTTTTCACAGTACTTTTAAGTACAACAATTAAGCACATTGTAAAGCAGTAGTTAAGGAAATCGACACTACCTAAACGTTTAATTCACGCGGAACACAAGCAGTTACCACTAATTTCAATCGTAATTGATAACCTGTATTCAATTTCGCAACTAAACCATTTAAACAAAAATAAATCAATTACAATTCAGGTGACTGTACAAATATAAATTTATGCACAATTCATTTAATCAGTCTATATACTACTTATGATTGAATACATTAAATTAGTGAATACTTACTTTAAGAGTAGTAGTCGTTCGAGCTAGTGATCCCGTCTTCGTGCTTGATCTAAACTGGAAGTTTTCTTTCAGAGATAGGAAAAAGTTGGAGATCTGGAAAATATGAAGGATTTAGAGAGACTGACTATTGTGTGTTTGTGAGAATGCATTTATAAGCAAGCTACCAACCAGATGTTTACAATAGTTTGAATTTTTAGTGGACATTTAGGGTTTAGGGTTTAGGGTTTATGGTTTATGGTTTATGGTTTTTGGAACATGGAAAAGGTATTAGGGTTTAGGGTTTAGGGTTTAGGGTTTAGGGTTTTGGGTATATGTAAAAATGTGTATTAATGAAACTTAAAATAAAACGTGTAAATCAATTACAACATTCAACCAAATCTACTGTAATTTGTGTACAAAGAGTTGGAGAATTGCGACTGCTGTTGAGAGTCGGAGTACTGCGATGACGAGTATTGCGGCCAATACTGATGTGGGTGTGGGTGGGATACCGTGGGCGTCGTTTGAGAAGCTGCGAAAATCGGAGTGACATCCGTGGGTGTGTTTCGTGTGTCGCTGAAACCGCTCATGTACGATGATCCTTCACCGTTAGGGGGTTGGTTTGCTCGGGTCGTGCTCGTTGGCAGTATATTACCCGCGGCATCGGTGGCCTTGGGGTTTCTCCTCCTCCTTTTCTGCTTATCCAAACGTCTCCTCCCCGTCCCGCGCTTGCTTGGAGGGTCGGCAATGTCGTCTTCCCGTCTTGCTGCGTTTGCCTTCGGCTGCTTTAAACTTAACCTATTCCGACCCCAAACTCTCAACGACACCCCGTCTGCCGCAAAGGAATCTACGGCATGTATCCCGGCCACAGCCTCGAGTTCGCTGATTAGTTCGTCCGTACGAGTCTTGTAGATTGCGGACGCCTGATCGCTTTGCATGGCCAACCTTTTAATGTAGTCGTTTTTCATACTCATCCCGACTGATTTCTTGTTGCGTTCATTCGTTTCTGGGTCGTAATACCCAACACGGATGGCCTCGTATCCTCGTACCAAGTCTTTTCGCCATCGATCCAAGATGTATTTATCCGGGATTCCCTTCACGTCTAACACGTCGAGGCACTTCATGATATGGCGGCATAAGATCCCCCGGAATTCAAACATCTTACAGCCGCAAATATAGTCACCTTTCCTCGTGTCGATTGTGACCTCGAAAGTCCTGCGATCTTTCCTCCAAATTGGCTCTGTGACCTTCGAAGTGGCCCTGTACCTCTTAATGTGATCGATAGGGCTCGGCTGTGTTTCGACGTTCGTGCTAATGCATCCGTAAACCTCGGTCTTGACCTCTTTGAATTTGGCGTTCGTGTAAACCTTACTGTAGATATCCTCGAAGAGCAATTGGGGATCCCATTTCAGCGGACTCTTTGCGTCTCTTGAGTTGTTCACCATCTCGTCCTCTACCTTTTTTTGTACGACGTCATTGTACTGGTGCATGAACTGAATCAGTCCGATTTCAATATTCACGTGTCCTTTGATCAGCCTGTTTGTCTGCTCACTCCTCTGCGTGGAAGACATGCCGGCAGAGAAGGTGTCCTTCCAGTACACCGGCATCCACCTTTCTCTAATCGACCACGCGTCGGCTAACCACCTGTTCTGTCGCAGCTTGTGTTTATCCAGAAATTCGGCCCACAGAGAATACAATTCGTCGACCGTGACACTTTCGTGAACTATTGTGCGCATATCTTTGTCTATGGCATCGAATTTAGGATGGTGCTTCAAATGATTGTCAAAGTTCTGCAGGACATGCCAAAGACACAACCTGTGATCCGTTTCCGGGAATACTTCTCTGATGGCCCCCACCATTTTCCCGCATTGATCGGTTAGTAGAACCCGTGGAGCTCTGCCCATGCATTTTACCCAGTTGTTGAAGACCCAGGTGAAGGACTCTGTCTCCTCGTGTGATATTAGTGCTGCTGCGTAGATTATTGTACTCCCGTGGTGGTTGACACCGACGAAAGGGCAGAATGGCATCTGATACCTGTTGCTCAGGAAAGTGCTATCAAAGGAGACGGGGTCACCAAATGCCTGGTACATGGCACGACACCTTGCGTCAGACCAAAAAATGTTGAGCAATTTATTGTCCGTGTCCCTCTCAACATCGTAATAGAAATCTGAATTCTGAGCTTTCAACATTTCAAAATGATCAAGTACCGCTTGAGCATCACCGCGCAATCTGGTTTTGCGTCGTTCTACGTTCACTAAGTTTTTCGCGTCCTTCCCGGTGAATGGAAGATGTTGAAGTCCTCCAACCTCCCTAACCAGAGTGTTGAAGCTGCGGGTGATGGGGATGCCTGCCCTGTCATTCATCATCAACCTCTCTTTGAAATACTCGCTTACATGCCTGTAGTGGACGCAGTGTCGACTCATTTCCGGAGTCACTTCGTGGTTGTGCTCCAAATTACATGTTCTAATTTCGAATTTCCCATTCTCATCATTCATTTGACCGAATATAAAAGTTGAACATACCTGGGGTTGTTTTATTTTCCGGGTTGGACTGGCCTCAGAACACATTAGCCTAATCTTGTACATCATATGGAACCGCGGTTCTTGTTGACCAGCGCCGTTCTTTCGTACGCCTTGCGACTTGAAGACCGGCATAATGGTGCTACTCCGGACATATAGTTCGAATCCTTTTTTGTATGCGTAGGTGAAACAGAAAGCGGCGAAGGTCTCCCCGGAATCAAATTCCATCCCTACGGTTGGCTCCACAGCAGGTCCTCCGTCACCATTTCCGTCAAGGACATCGGCTGCCTGTTGTAGGATGTCGGTGTTGGTGTCGACCTCCTCAAAAATGTCGTTCTCTCCTGATTCCGAAACGGGATATTCTTCGTTTAAGTCAAAAATGGCGGCCATTAATAATTAGTATTTGGAGAAGATGAAGTTTGCAACTTGAATATGAGTAATTAATTGTTTTCTTTAAAATTGTTGTTATTGTTTTGGGTAATTGTTACAGTATGTTTTAGTGTAAGCTTAATATTAGAATAGTATTTGTAATTTGTTCGTAAATTTAAGATAAACTGGTAGTATCGAGTAATATTTACGGTAAGAAAAGTCTATTTTTACAAATTGGAGTGAAATTAAGACGTTAATTTTTTATTAAATTAAATTTTGTCAAAAAAAGGAGTACCTAATGTATTTGTTTACTAACTGAAAATAATTTAAAAGGAAATTTGATTTTGAAATAAGACAATTTTGAAAAACGAATAGGCTTAGAACCCGTATAGAAAGCAAAATAAATAAAATACGACTTGTGAATTAAAAAAGACGACTAATTTCATAAATGTAAAGAAATTGCCTGAAAGATTTGAAAGATTAAATTTACTAGTTGCATTTGGAAGATTAATTTAACATTACAACTTTGATATGGAAGATTTAGTTTGCAAGTTGATGATTAAGTCTTATTTTATTAAATTTTATTATTTTAGTTTTGGGTATTTGTGAAGCTTGTTGTGGAAGCTTCTCTTTAAAATGGCTTTTTGGAGAAGCTTGTTGTGGAAGCTTTGGTTTACGATTTAGGGATTAGGGTTTCGGGTTTAGGGTTTAAGTTTACGATTTAGGGATTAGGGTTTCTTGTTTAGGGTTTAGGGTTTACACTTAAGGGATTAGGGTATCGTGTTTAGGGTTTTGGGTGTAGGGTTTAGGGTTTAGGGTTTAGGGTTCAGTGTTTAGGGCTTACGATGAGAGTCTATGGTGTAGGGTTTAGGGTTTAGGGTTTAGGGTTTAGAGTTTATGCTTTAGGGATTAGGGTTTCGGGTTTACGGTTTAGGGTTTACGCTATAGGGATTAGGGTATCGTGATTAGGGTTTAGGGTTTAGGGTTTAGGGTTTATGGTTAATGAGAGTCTATGGTGTAGGGTTCAGGGTTTAGGGTTTTGGCATAGAGTCGATGGTTTTAGGGTTTAGGGTTTAGGGTATATGTGAAATAGATTCGACGGGTATGATTGGATCGTGGAGTCGTCAGACCGTGGTAATTAAGTAAAGTACCTACGACTGGGTTGGATCACCAAATATTGAAACGTATATTCGTAAGATCCTCCGATGTCCAGTAGAATCTTACGAATAGTAATAGGTTATGAACATGAACCTGAATTGAGTCAAATTTCATTTTTCACTAGTAATAAGTTGTAAATATGAATTTCATTTTTGACGAATTTCATTTTACTTAATACGTAACCCAGTGGTACTTGAATTATGTATTTTACTAAATAGTTCGTAAGTTGTATGTTAAGAATCCGATCGTACCCAATCGATCCTATCGATACTGCTTTCTACGGGGAAACATTAACATACTATAGTCTATCGTAAACCCTAACCCCGTAGAACCGTAGACGATTTCGCTAATGTAAACCGTAAATGTAACCATTTAGTAAAATAACCACTAACACCTCATATTGTGAATTTAGAATACTATTAGTTTATAAGGATGAACTTAATTTTAGGCAAATATAATTTTGGATTTGTAATATACTTTAAGTACGAACTTCATTTTAGACCAATTTGATTTTAGATTAGTAATAGGTTATAAACATATAGTTGATTATAGACGAATTTCATTTTACTTTATAGTAATAAGTTATTAATATGATCGAGACTTTTTAGAGGAATATCATTTTTTTTACTTAATACGTAACCCAGTTCAACGTCGTATATGGATTTTTGTAAATTAGTAGGATCTTATAAACCTACAATCCGATCGTACCAATTTGATCGTAACGACACTGATTTCAAATGAGAAACTACAATATACGTTATAGACAAACTTCATAGTAGACGAATTTAATTTTTTTATAGCGGTAAATGAAGTATTACAAAGACGAACATGATTTTAGACGATTTTGATTAAAGAATAGTAATAGGTTATATAGCTGAACTTGATCTTAGACGAATTTGATTTTAGATTAGTAACACATTACACTGAATTTGTTTGTGAACCTATTTTCTTATGAATCTACAATCCGATCATACGAATTCGTTCGTAATGACACAAGTTATTGTGCTTCTTTCACACGGATTACCAACTAAATGTGATATTTTGACATTATAAATATGACATGAAATCCTAACCATTCAATCCAAAAAAATGACACTATGAAGAAGATCTTGGCCATTGGTTTGGTATGTTTCACACGGATTACCAACCTAATGTGCTTCTTTCACTCGGTTTACCAAGTTAATGTGCTTCTTTGACATTATAACTACGACAACATATCCTAACCATTCATTCCAAAAATTGACATTATGAAGAAGATCCTGGCCATTGGTTTGGTGTGTTTCACACGGATTACCTACTTAATGTGCTTGTTTCACACGGATTACCAACTAAGGTGGTTCTCATTTTATCTATAAAAGGAAAGAAACACAAAGTCCATTAACTTTTTATGAGAAGAACCCGTCACCTTCTCTCTCTTTCTCTCCAAAGCAGTCACCTTCTCTCTCTTTTTCTCTCCAAATCGTCATCTTTTGCTCCATTAAAAATAAACCCTAAAACTCGTATTAATATGGAATCATTTCGAACCCATACCGAGGAAGTTGTTCGAAGTTACGAGGAAGCATTAACCTTCGTCCGTCAACAACAACTGAAGTTGATGAAGTTGGCGGTATCGACCATTGAAGTTCGTAATGAAGGATGTGAGTTAGGTCGTGTGGGTGAGGAAGAAGTACTCGACCATGGGATCGAGTTGTTGATGCTAGCTTACAATGTTTGCGGTTCAACCGCGAGCACTTACAAGGACTGTATAAAGGAGTTGAAGGATCTTTTAAGTAGAATGTAATTTACTTATCATTTATTTTATTTTGTTGATATTCATGTAAGTTAATTTATAATTATTGGTAAAAAAATTAAGTATTACTAAAGTTCCTTTCGCATGTTTGTATATTGACTAAGAAATCGTGGAATATAATATTTTATAAATTAAGTTGAGATTAATTTTAACTCGAGATTGGTAACATTTTGGATGAATTATGGACAATTAAATCTAAATTGATATTAAATTTAACTTGATGTTAGTATAACGTTAGTTTAATTTTAACTTGGTATTAGTAGAATTTCGACGAATTTTGGCCAATTAAATATAAATTGATATTAAACTTAACTTCATATTAGTATAATTAAACTTGAGATTAAATTTAAGTTGATATAAGTATTATTTAACTTGTTCGTTTGGACAATTTAATCAACATTTCAGTAAATCAAAGTTTTGGACGAATTATGGACAATTTAATTTAGTATGGCGAGTTATGGACAGATTAAATCAACGTTTTGGAGGAATTATGGAGAATATTATGTTTCTACTACACAAATGATTTACATTACCAATTTCGTTTTAAAAATTAGGTTTAATTTAAGTTACGATGACACGAATTATCAATTTTCTAGTGTATTGAAAAAATACCTATCTTTTAATTATTGATAAATTGTAGTAGTACGAACGTAAGCGAATAATCGATAATTCAATTTACTGCAATTAGTGAAGTGTGTTGCGATGTCATGATAACACTTGTACATGTTGCATGCAATTTGCAAGGTAGAACTCGCTAATATAAACCTTTAGTTCCCTTAATATTACTCATACACACCCTAACTGAACTTTACATTTCTCCCAACTTCTCTCTACAAACAGTCTTTCCAAAACCCACTAAACCCTAAACAATGGAAGCAAGTTCAAACGACACCTACAACCTCATCAAAGCATATGAGGCTGCCATTACATTTGCCCGTGATCAACAACTCACGGTCATGAAGGAAGCGGTTGCGATAATAAAATTTCTCAATCTTGCATGTACTTTAGGTCTAGCGGGGGCATATGAGGCCCTTCAACCGAGTATCGATCTATTCTTGGCGGCATTTGCAAATGGTGCTGCCAGTATTGTTGAATACAATAGATGCATTGCGGAGTTGAAGGACCGTCTGAATAGGTCTTAGGTTTTTTTATGTTTATTTTTATTGTATATGTTTTAATTATTTTTAATTACTATGTATGTCTATATACTTATGTTTATATTATTAATGGTAAGGCTTTTGTTTCTTATTTTCTTTATTTATTATTTGCATTCTTAGTTTATCGTTACATGTTACCGTTAATGTTAAGGCTTTATTTTGTTATTCTGTTTATTTATTAAATGCATGTTTAAAATCGTTACTATTTTTGGGTAGAACTTCACTGAAAATTAGTTGCATGATAATTAAAATGACATTGAACGAAAATGGAGGAGTTATATTAGTTGAACGAAATATTAAAAGAATAAGTTAGAATAGTAAAATGTTAAACAGTAATTTTATTAAGATCGTAATATAATTAAGATCCGAAATACGTAAAATTTTTAAAAAATAAATACGTAAACACGTAAAAAATTAAACACATTAGATCGTTAAAAAATATCGTTTCCTGTAATTATAATTATAGAAGAGTATTGCACAAGCCACCCTAAGTGGTCACATCAAACCGACAAAAGGTAGTGTATGAGTTTCTAAGCCGTCAATCAATGTCAGAGTAAATCGTTTTGAAAATCTATTGTGTACGAGTTCGTTTTTTCAAGCGTATTCGTAATTAATTATTAACTGTATAATTAAGTTCAATGGCATGTAATTAAGTAATAGATGGTATTTTAAAAAGAGACCTTTAGAAATTATAGTTTATACAGCTTTATTATAAGAGATGTTTTTTGTACAAAAGACTATTTGTCCATTACATTAGCGTATTCTGTTAACAATAATCGGTTTTATTAAGTTGTTAAGACGAGCAACAATTTATCGTGTAATGTGTAATTAACGACGAGGTGTATTACGACAGTAATCAAATAAACGTATTGTATAAATAACGAAGAGTATTGCACAAGCCACCCTAAATGGTCACAATCAAATTAATGTTGAGAATCTTTCCAAATCTTATGCTTGACTATCATAAATGCTCATAATCATTACTTCAATTTTTATTTTTTGCAATTTATTTTAGTAGTTTAAAAATATTTTATATTTGGAAATATACTACGTACTATATTATGTAAATATTATACCTTTTTACGTTTTTTTTAAATAATTTTGCAATTAGTACACTTCAATGAACAATATTTTTTTTTGGGAATTAAAATGTTTTTTGCAATAAATACAATGTCTCCCAATAAATAGGAGGCCTTTAATGAGTTGTTTAAGGAAATAGTGAGTTTCAATGTTTTCGCAATAAATACAAGGCCTTTAATGAGTTATTCTTCATGTTTTCAATTAATTTAATGTATTTATTAAACAAAAGACGTTTTTTTTAAATGATTAAAACGACCTTATTAAGTGTATAATTAACTAATAAGACCATATTAAGAGAGACTTTAATCTCTTTCATTTATCGCATATTATAATTAACGTGGAGTTGTATTGTGGGCGTAAGAAAATAATCGTTTCGTGTATTTACTGTAGAGTATTGCACAAGAAACCGTAAATCCTCACACTAAAATTATTATAAACAATCTTACCAAATCTTTTGTTTTTGTATCATAAATGGTAATAATCATTAGTAATTTTATGCAATTTTTTAAAAACGTTTGCAATTATTATAAATAAAATTTAAATTTAAATATGTTACTATCATTTATACGGTTTTTTTTTAATTAATTTGTTATAAATACACTGGTCTGAACATATAACTTATGTTGGGATTTTAAGGTTTTCTGCCATAAATACAAAGCATTGAACATGTCATTTAAATTTTTTTAAAAAATGGCAATAAATACAATGCCTTCAAACTATATCAAATTATGGATTTTATTGGTTGTTTATTTATTTCGAATATTGTCTATAAATAAAGCGTTACAAGTTGTAATATTATAAAGTTTTCAATTACTTCCCTTAAAATCTCAGGCTTCCAAGTTATCTCCACAAAAAAAATTTCGTACTCGGTAAACCACAACCCTCTATATGGACGCAATAAAAAACGACACCGCTCTATTAATGAAACGGTACGAGGCTGCAGTAACCCTAGCCCGTGAACAACAAGTCACGTTGTTGAAGGAGGTGGTTACCATACTCGAATATAGGAATCGTTCTTGTTTGCAAGGGATTGAGGGTGCCCATGAAGCGCTACAGTCCAGCGTTGATTTATTGTTCGTAGCGTATCAACGTTGTGTCACGAGTATCACCGAATACAACAAGAGTATTATTCAGTTGCAGGACCGTCTTCGTAAGATGTAAAATTTTATAAAATTTGCTTTGTTTTTTTATTATTATTTAAGATGTGTTCTCGTTAGTCTCTTAATATAATTTCTTTTTTCGAGTTTCGTTCCATTCTACGTGTTTATATGTTCTCATTTACTAGTGAATAATTTCACAAATTGATGAAACTTTAAATTTATAAAACCGACTACTTCTACGAAACGACAACTAAAATTACAATTTTCCCACATCCTCTTCAAATTTACAATTTAAATAGTCAAATAAAACAAACTTTTCGAATTCTCGAATTCTTGCTTTTTCAATGCATAATCATTTCATTTTTGTGTGTCTCTAGGCAACTTTTTTTTTTTTTTCTTCAGTTTTTTCAGTTAGCATTAATTAGCCGTATGTAGACGTTAGTAGCCGTAATTAGCTGTCGAAAACTTTGTGTATAATAAAAGTTATATTCTTTGTAACTGGTAAAATCATTTACAAATATTTTATTTGTAAATGATATTAACAAATCTGAGTATTTGCAAATGACGATTCCGTAATTCATACTTAACGATTTAACTTATTAATAGACGATAACTTAATATCAACAAGTCTAATATTTTAAAACAAACTTTTTCTACAAAAATACCAATTGAAAATAATATGTGTTATTAGATTTGTATAAGATTTATTAAACTTAATAAATAACGATTTTGAATAAGATTTTTTGTAGGTCTTATTAATTATGCGTGCACACTATAAAAGATTATCCGTTCACACTATAATAGATTCTCCGTTCATTACCTTTTTATTTTAAACATAAATAAAACTTCAACCGAAAGGGTAATGTATCGGCTCGTACAGATTAAATTAATAACAAATTCGATTGATTTCAGTAAAACATGCAAAACTATTTTCATCTTTAATCACTTTTTTTTTTAAAAAACAACCAAATACTTTACCAAATTATATTGAATAATTTTAGTTACTCTTGTTTGAATATTTTAGTAGAAGATGTTAATGTAAATAACTACAGTACCACACTGTAAATTACCAACAAATAAATTTTCCAAAATAACCCAAACAATATCGACCAAAATATCCATTGATATTAAAACTAAATATTACTTTTACATAATAACAAGTAAATACTAAAACCGTTTTTTTTTTAAAAAACTACAACCTACTTAAGCGACCCTTCAAACTACTAATTTCTGCAAGGTAATCTTCTAAATTCACACAGCAATAATAGTACGCTAGCATCAACAGAAAGATGATAGGTTGGAGTGCTTCATGAGCACCCGGAATCCCAATATCACAACCCAGGTTTCGGAATTCCATCACCACAACAACCTTCCTCAACAGGGACAACTGGTCCCGACGAGCCTGGCTTATTGCATCCTCGTAGGACTGGATCAAGTTAGCCATGTCCGACTTAAGAGCTTCCATTTTTTTTAGGGTTAGTGTTGTTTTCAGGAAAGGGAAAGAGAGGGGAGGCTTTCTGGAGAAAAGTCAAAGTAACCTTTAGAGAGAAGGACAAGCTCAGGATAAGGAAGTGAAAGGATGAGATTTGGATTGATTTTTGTACTTGACTAACAATTTAAAAATACACTTTTGTCTTTTGTATAAACCGACTCCGTTGCAAAATGTAACAAATTATGGATTTAAATTGTACTCCGTAATTTCTTATTTTTTCGATTATTCTCTATAAATAAACCGTCATTACTTGTAATTTTTCCACTTTCACTCCATCGGACGTATTTATAAGTTTTCATGATGCCACAATTTCGAAGACTTTTAAAAAATAAAAGAAAACAACTAATTATGTTAACCATCACTACTTGTAATTGGTAATTTTATTAATAAGATAAAATAGCTGCATCGACTAGTTTATACTCAACGTTTTATGTTATTAATAGACGATTCCAATTTCTGCATACTTAAGTACTCCGTATATACTTTATACTAAGAAGTAAATTAAATAAAGAAGTAAATTAAATAAGTGACAATTAACAACGATTTTCCATTAACAGTATACGATTCCATCATTTTGACGACTTTTAAATATTAAAGCAGAGATTTTAGACGAACGGACTAAGCAATTTACGAATTCCCCAAATCTTATTAAACGTAAATCTAAAACAAGTCACAATTAACCAACTTTTCCATTTCTCCATTTGATTTTTCTTTTTCCATGCAAAGTCATTACAATTTCGGGTTAACAATGCTAATTAATGACGCTAACTTTTAATCTTCTTCGAATTAATTTTCAATTCCAATTAAATTCAAATTTGAATTTTAAATAAATTTGACTTTCAATTTAAATTACTTTTTACATTTACAATTAATCAACAGAAATATAAATTTTACAAAGTAAAAATTTAAATCAAATTTAATAATTTAACGAAGTCACAATTAATTATAGAAAATTGAATATTCAAAATTAAATTACAACTACAACGAAATGAGCACTTAATTTATTTAAAAATTAAATTTAAACGAAATTCAATTCATTTAATAAAACGTGCAAAATTATTTCAATATGTTGTTAATTTTTTACTGTTTCTTTTCAATGTTAACCCGTTATTCTTTATTTAGCATGCAACTACAATTGAAAATCAATTATCTACTTTTTAATGAGTCTACTTCAATTAATTTAACAGAACATTTAAGGGTAAATGAGTAAATAAAAACACTAAAAAATAACAACAAATCAAAACATAAACCGAAACTAAATCAAACAAAATATTCATTCAAATTTAAACTATATTTACATACAAAATAAAAACTAATAAAACCGAAAAAATAAAAAAACCTACAACCTCCTAAGACGCTCCTTCAAACTAGTAACTTCTGGAAGATACTCTTCTAAATTCATCTCTAAGTATTCGTAAGATAGCAGCAAAAGATAGATGGTTGGTTGGAGTTCTTCAACAACACCCTTAAACCCTTGGTCATAAGCCCGGTTTCTAAATTTCATCACCTTAACAACCTCCCTCAACAGGGAGAGCTGCTCCGACAGAGTGTAGCGGATTGCTTCCTCGTAGAGCTCGATCAATTCAGCCATGTCCATCTTAAGAGCATCCATTTTTGTTGCTTTTAGGGTTTTGAAGGAAAGAAAAGGGGGGCGGTTTGTAGAGAGAGGTAAAAGTAGTTTTAGAGAGAATGAGAAAGTCAGGATATAATTCACGTTTTGGTTTTTAAAAGTGAAAGGATATGACTTGGATGGACTTTTTTGCTTGACTATAAATTAAAAAGTACGGAGTACTCAGTAAGAGTTAAATAATTTATGTGGAAGGGTACGATTTCATTTGAAACTTTAGGGTTTCAGTTGAATGGACTTTTGTACTTCACTTTAATGGACTTTTGAACTTCAGTAAAAACAATTAAAAAAAACGTAGATTATTGCAATTTGGAGTTGTAATTTAATTTTCAAAATAGACTTAAAATCCTTTTGTCTGCTATTGAATTTGTGTAGTCTTTTTTTTTTAAGTTCGAGTAATTGTTTAAAAAAAGAAAATCGTTTTCTTAATTCGATTTTAATTTTAACTTTGTAATATTCAATGTTTTCTCATTTAAAATTATTGAGCACGATATTATAACTACGACCGTAAATTTCAAATTTGTAAAATACACTTTTGTCTTCTGAATGAACGGCTACGATTTCATCTGAGATAAAATCAATAATTATCACTTTTCTGTAGTCTTATCCTCTTACTTAAAATTATCCGATCGTATCGTATATTTTAAAATTGTGGTATAAACCGAGTGCGTTGCTAAATGTAACAATGTATGGATTTTAAATGTTATTTCTTCTTGTTTCGAATAATCTCAAATAAATAAACCGTCATTAATTGTTATTTTCCAGTTTCGTTCCATCGGACGTATTTATAAGTTTTCATGATGCCACAATTTCGACGACTATTATAAAATAAAATCTGAACTCATTATGTAAACCATCACTACTTTTAATTGCTAATTTTATTAATAAGATAAAATAAACTAAACTATATACTTTATACAAACAATTAATTTAAATAAAGAAGTAAATTAAAAAAGTGACAAAGTACTTATTTAATTTACTTCCAGGAATTTCCAATTAACAACGATTTTCCATTAACAGTATACGATTCCATAAATTTCACGAGTATTAAATATTAAACCAGAGATTTTACGAATTCCCCAAATCTTATTAAAGGTAAATCTAAAACAAGTGACAATTAACCAACTTCTCGATTTCTCCATTTCAGTTTTCTTTTTCCATGCAAAGTCATTAAAATTTCAGTTAAATAATGCTAATTAATGATGATAACTTTTAATCTTCTACGAATTAAATTTAAATTTGAATTAAATTTTAATTTGAATTTTAAATAATTTTGAATTTGAATTTAAATTAATTTTTACAATTTCAATTAATCAATAGAGAATTTTAATTTTACAAAGATAAAATTAAATTTACAAATAAGAATTTTACGAAGTTAAAAGTAATTATACAAAAATAACAAAATCCAAACTTCAACCGAACCAAAATCCAACAAAATATTCATTAAAATTTAAACTATATTTACATACTAAATAAGAAATAATAAAACCGATAAAATAAAAAAACCTACAAGTTCCTAAGACGCTCCTTCAAACTACTAACTTCTGAAAAATAATCTTCTAAATTCATCTCTAAATAAAAGAAAGCCAGCAGCAACAGATAGATTGTTGGATTGAGGTCTTCAACAACACTCTGAAACCCTAGGTCGTAAGCCCGGTTTCGGAATTCCATTAGAGAAATCACCTTCCTCAACAGTGACAGCTGCTCCGACAGAGCACTGCCGATTGCCTCCTCGTAGGACTCGATCAATTTTGCCATTTCCAACTTAAGAGCATCCATTTTTTTAGGTTTTAGGGTTTTGAAGGAAATAATAGGGGAGGGGCGGTTTGTAGAGAGAGGTAAAAGGGGTTTTTTAGATAGAATGATCGAGTCAGGATAAAAGTCACGTTATTGTTTTTACGTAATAGTGAAAGGATGTGACTTGGATGGAGTTTTTTACACTACTTGACTAAAAAATACTCTAAAAATTAGGGTATTACTCGTTCAATTTCAGAATGTAGTCAATTTAACAAATTGTAATTTAAGATTTAATTAAATTCAATACCCTTTCGTATGCCAGTGAATTTGTGTAGTTGTTTTGGCTCTAGTTTGTTTTATTTGACCTTATTATTGTAGATTTTAATAAGATATGGTGAAATCGTAACTTGCGTAGTCACTAGGTAAAAGTAGGCGGTTTACTAATTTAAAAGTCGTCGAATTGGTTTTTAATTTCATTTTTAACTAAATTCAATACCCTTTAGGGTAAACCTTCTTTAACTTTAAAAATAAGAATGTTTGTTTTATTTTAAAAATATTAGTCATTTAGTCAAAATTAATGGTATTTTTCTGGGTAATTATAAAATTAATAGTTGTATTATATTTCTAAATAATACAATTTGTTGACGTCATTTTTTTTTTATTAATATAAATAAGTGACGTCATATATTCTAGTAGAAATTAGTGGAGTACTCCTATAAATTACTTATTTAATTGTAATTATAAAAATAATTACTTCTTATACAAGTGTTAATGGCAGTCTGAACACAAAAGGAGGTGACTTGCATTGAGACACAAAAAAGGTAATTATTACCTTGAAAATGCAAGGAATGCATTAATCGAGAAGTTGATTTAATTTGCCTTTATTATTTTACATTTTAATAAGATATGGTGAAATCGTTATTTGCGTAGTCATTCGATATAATTAGGCGGTTTACTAATAGAACGAAACGTAAACAAAACAAATGACAAATGTTAGAGTTTTACATGTTCACAAATTCTACGACGTGAACAAAACAAAACAAACGTGAAGAAAACCGTGTCGACAATTTCTACTACGTAAATAATTCGATAACACGAATTAATACTACATATGAACAAAATAGTTTTTCATGCTTTAATAAAATCAGTCGAATCGGTTTTTAATTTCATTTTTAACTAAATTCAATACCCTTTTGGGTAAAGTTTCTTTTACTTTAAAAATAAGAATGTTTGTTTTATTTTAAAAATATTTGTCATTTAGTCAAAATTAATTGTAGTTTCTAGGTAATTATATAATTAATAATATATTTGTAAATAATACAATTTGTTGACGTCATTTTTTTTTTTAATTATTATGAATTGTTGATGTCATATATACTAGTGGGAATTAGTGGAGTGCTCCTATAAGTTAATTATTAAATTGTAATTATAGAAATAATTACTTGCTTCTTGTACAAGTATTAATGGCAGTCTGAACACAAAAGGAGGTGACTTGCCTTGAGACACAAAAAAGGTAATGATTACCTTGAAAATGCTAGGAATGCGTTAATCGAAAAGTTGATTTAATTTGACTTTATTATTTTACTTTATAATAACATATGGTGAAATCGTTATTTGCGTAGTCATTCGGTATAATTACGCGGTTTACTAATTTAAAACGCGTCGAATTTTAAATTAACGTGAACAAGTAAATGAAAACTTTAAAATACGTACAGTAGAACGAAACGTCAACAAAAAAAAATATTAATAAAAATACGTTATTAAAAAAAAAATGCATAATTTAAATTAAAAGCTACATCTTACTAAGACGATCCTTCAATTGCGTAATACTCTTGTTGTAGTCGGTGATACTCGTAGCACAACTATGATATGCTACGAATAATAACTCGACGGTAGACTGGACCGCTTCATGGGCGCCCTCAATACCTTGCGAACATGAACGATTTCTAAATTGTAGTACGTAAAGGACCTCCTTCAACAACGAGACTTGTTGTTCACGGGCCACAATTATTGCAGCCTCGTACCCTTTTATCAAATTTGCCGTGTCTTTTTTAATTGAATCCATATTAAAGTTTATGGTTTTGTGAATAAGAACTTTGTTTTTTTGGAGATAACTTGAGAGCTTCAGATTTTATAGAAACAATTTCAAAATGATGAGAAGAAAACACCTCATGACGGTTAATTTATAAACAATTACCTAAAATAATACGGAGTATAAACATCGAAAATCACCAATTTATTAAATTTTCTATGGAACGTATTAATTGCAAATAAAATTTAAAAATTTGTAAAAATGGCCTTCGTAACACGGACTTACGTTAACAACAAAACGAATTTAAGAATAACGCCTAAATCATTTAATGCAACGTATTTATTGCTAAAACCTTCAAAATCACTAATTTCTTAATTATTCAATGCAACGCATTTATAGCATTTTTTTTTTAAAAAAAAAGTAAAAGTGCAAGCAACATAAAAAACCGCAGAGAAAATTAAATGGAAGTTGCAGTGTATTTATTGACAAAATCACTAAATGCACCATATTTCTTTCAAAAAACCTTAAAATTCCCAAAGAATATTATATGTTCATTGCAGTGTATTTAATGCAAAATTATAAAGAAAAAAAAAGTTAAATTTATAATAATTGCATAAAATATATTTACAAATAAAATATAATGTAAGATTTCTAAATTAAATTTCATAAAACACAAATTTTAAGTAATGATTATGAACATTTATGATAGTAAAGTATAAGATTTGGTAAGATTCTCAACATTAATGTGATTGTGACCATTTTCGGTGGCTTGTGCAATACTCTTCGCTAATTATACGATACGATTATTTCATTGCGGTCTTAAAACAACTCGTCCATATTTACATTATACGATTAATCGATGAAAAGCGAAGATAAAAATAGTCGTCCGTTACAAATTTGATCGGACTATTGATAACTACAGCGTAACATTTATAAAAAATATCGTCTCTTACAATATGGACGTTTTAAGTCATTTTACACTTAATATGGTCATGGGCGGATCCAATGTATTTGATTTTATTTATATTAGAAAATTGTTTGAAAAGAGATTTGAACCCATGACCTTTCGGTAAGTTACCAAATTGTAACCCATTGAACCACTTGTCCATATTTACACTATACGATTAATCGATGAAAAAGAAGATAACAATAGTCGTCCATTACAAATTTGTACGCCCTATTAGATAACTACTCCGTATCATTTATAAAAAATATCGTCTCTTACAATATGGACGTTTTAACTCATTTTACACTTAATATGGTCATGGCCGGATCCAATGTACTGTATTTGATTTTATTTATATTAAAAAATTGTTTCAAAAGAGATTTGAACCCATGACCTTTGGGTAACTTAACAAATTGTAAGCCATTGAACCACTTTCATTTACTGTTAACTGTAGTACTATAATGTATTATAAGAAACAATATACTCGTACAATTCGCGGATTTATGTTTTTTGACTCGTTCTATTTTGTAAACATTTTTCAACCTAATGTTTATAATTTAAATTACTGTCCATCATACGACTAACTTAATAAAGTCATTTTTATTTTCGTTTTATTATTCTAACGGATTCATTTTATTTATACATCATTTTATTTCCCATGCAAATAATAAAATTAAACTAGTAGCCCAAAAAACATAGGAATACCAACATCCAAATAATAAATAAAGAAAATAACAAAATACTTAGCCTTACCATTAATAATATAAACATATATATACATAAATTCTAATTAAAAAAACTGAAAAAAAGATAATTAAAAAACACATAAAAAAACCTACTACATCCTATTAAGACGCTCCTTCAACTCAGCAATACATCTGTTGTATTCGATAATTCTCGCGACACCATTTGCAAATTCCCCCAACAGCAGATCAATATTGGGTTGAAGGGCTTCGTACCCCCCCCCCCCCCCCCCCCCCCGATCCCTAAACCACACCCAAGGTTGCGAAACTCTATTAACGCAACCACTTCCTTCATCACCGTGAGTTGTTGCTCACGGGCTAGGGTTATGGCAGCCTCGTAGGCTTTGATGAGGTTGAGGGTGTCGTTTCTTATGGCATCCATTTTTTTGGGTTTAGTAGGTTTTGAAAAAAAGGAGAGTTTAGGAGCTTTTGGAAAGAAGAGGGTGTAGATAAGTTCACAAAATATGGGTAAAATTAAGGGAAGTGAAGGTTTATATCACTGAGTTCTACCATGCAAATTGCATGGAACATGTACACATGTCACCATGTCACTGGAACAAACTTCACTAATTGCAGTTAATTGACATATCGATTATTTGCTTACGTTCGTAATACTACGATTTATCGATACTTAAAAGATACCTATTTTTTAACCGAAATTGTTAATTTAAATGAATTGTGTAGGTATCTTTTAAGTATCGATAAATACTATTTGCTTCACTAATTGCAGTTAATTGACATATCAATTGTCCAAAACTACTAATCGTAAATTTAAATCAAACGTTTTTAATAATATTATACTCTCGCAATTTTTATGAATCGAAAATTTTTAATTGATCACTTTTTAACAATTCTGAAAATCTTATAATTATTTTTATGACTTATGATTTTGTTATCACTAACTCATACTTGTACAATTTTTCACGTTTAATTTTTTGGATCACTCATGTCATTGAGGTTGTCAACTCCAATTTAAACAATTCATGGTTACATGCAAATACTAGGAGAATTCGAATAGGTAAAGAAATGGCAAATACAATTAAAATCCACATTACATATAATTAATAATATAGAATTATAATTAATAACATATAATTTATATATACAAAATAAAAATATCAAAATCAAAAGCAAATATATAAAAATAATAGCAAACCGATTAAAAAACCTTGAAAATCATACATGTATTATTAATTAAATTAAGTCCAAAATCAGGGGTAGAACGGCGTTATCCTGCTCCTCAAACCACTGCCTCTCCTCCCTTGCTATTTCGATTTTTTTGAAGCAGGTTCTAATAATTTCATGACACTCCGTCACCAACTCGTCCAGGCCAAGCGAGTAAGCGCGAACGGCAACTTCTCCGGCCTTGGCAATGGCTTCGTTGGCCCTCCTCTCCACATACCTTAACTGTTGAATCATTTCTTTGTGGTGGCTATGTGCTGACATCAATAGTGGAAGGGCGTACTTGTTCAACATTTTGAGGTTTGAAGAAATGTTAGGGTTAGGGTTTGGAGAGAAAGTTGTGGTTTGAGGAGATAGAGTGAGAAAGAGGAACTAAAAGAGAGAAGTTATAAAGTGGATAAAGAGAGGTACATTTTAGGGTTTCTCTATATTTAGTTGCAACGAAACGTTCTTAATAATATTATCGTCTCGCAATTTTTATGAAACGAAAATAATACGATCAATTTTATAATAACACAACAACTACGTTATTCATTTTCACCTATTCTTTTTTTAAAATTATGATTAACTATGAACAATTTCATTTAAACTGCATTCAAAAATAAAATTGCCATCAATATAGTGATCAATTAACAACTCTAACTTTTTAAAAACAACTTGTTAAATAAAAGTCAAGAATAACTAAAATAGCACCAAGTTAAATTACAGTACTCCATAATTGAAGGGAAAACACTTTTCTTCATTATATAATCAACATAATTTACATAAACTAAAAACATAAAAATACAAATAAATATATACTAACTACACCAATAAAGCTAAAACGTAAAAATATTAATAAGCCGAAGTTCATGAGAAAAAACGAAAGCTTAAATGCGACTACATCCGACGCAACCATCGAACTTAAGCTTCTTAGAACTATTCCTTGAACGAATAGTTCTCCCAACTAATCTTTGTGACTTCTTCGGAGGGGCTAAGTCGGGAGTTGATAGGCACGGGGATTTCCCTTTCCCCTCGGGGGAAACCCTACGCCTCTTTGGTGTCACCAAGGGAGGCGGTACCACCTCCACCACCTCGTCCTCGTCCACCGCCTCCTCCACCCTTATGATGGACATGTCCACCTTAGGGCAAGCGAGCATCTCCACCCCTTCCCCAACATTCTTCCAATACATCTTATCCAGCTCAAACCTCCCCCAATTTAACATGTTAAACTCTTCCTCGTACAAGTCAACGAGGAAGGGATTACCATAGTAACCGGGAGATGCACGCTCAATGGCGGTTTGGACACCTTTAGGACCGACTTCTTTAATCAACTCCCTCATAAATAAACGTGTGCATACAATGTCCCTAACATGCGATTTCTTTTCTTCCGACATTCTTAAGTTGATTAAATTACTTAATTAACTTGTTGTTGAGTTTTAGCTAAATCTTAGAAGTACTAATTAAAGATGGATTAAGAAGAATGTATGAACAAATATGGAGGGAACACCTACTATTTATAGAACATCTTTTCCCTCCAAAAATCACAACTACCTAAGAGATTTTCCCTCCAAAAATATACAAAAAATGGTAGGGTAACTAACCCTCTCACAATCACTATTCACTATTGTTTTTCCCTCCAAAAAACACTACTACCAATGATATTTTCCCTCCAAAAAAATTAGAAATAATTGGTAGGGTAACTAACACTCTCAAATTAACTATAGTACTCGTATTAATTAAGTAACAGATATAAAGTAATAACTATGTTTAATCCAACACACTATTCAGTTATTTCGCACTAGTCTGGTGGTAAGTTCTTCGAGGTTAAAACTGCATGTCACGGGTTCGAATCCTGCTAATGGCCATTTTGCTTTTCCTCAAATTAACTATTACTTGTATTTAAATAACAGATATTTAGCAATAAGTACTTTCAATCGTACACAATAATCAGTTATTTGTCACTAGTCTGGTGGTAACCTCTTTCACACCGACACTCCATGTCACGGGTTCGAATCTTGCTATTGGCGTTTTTGCTTTTCCTCATAATTCCGGGTTTTTTGTTGAAGTTTGGTATGAGAGTAATAAGTCTGGCCCAATAACTAATACCTCCTAGCATAGGCCTCACCCCATTAGTATAAATTAGCCCACACAAAATTTCCCCAAATAAGTGATAAAGTCTGGCCCAATAACAATTACCTCCTACCATAGGCCTCACTCCATTATTTAAATAACAGTTATATATAGTACTTGCTATATATTAAATACGTTTAATCCTGCACAATGTTCAGTCATTTGTCACTAGTCTGGTGGTTAACTCTTCGATAATGAAACTGCATGTCACGGGTTCGAATCCTCCTATAGGCTATTTTGTTTTTTTTGAATATTCTTTCCTTTACGAAAGTAATTATCAACATACTAAAATAAATATATTATGTACAAATTTTTATTCTTAATATTTACTACCCTTAAAAAACGTGCAGTACTATTTTCTTTTTATTTAAAATTATATTTTTTATTTTTTTGTATATTTTCGAATATATAACACAAATAATCGTAACTTGTTTTTATTAAAAAAAAAAAAATACGAACAAATTTATTTTTTCAAAAATATAACACAAATATAAAACCGACTGTATAAAAAAAATGTCTTCTATACAAAATATACGTATAATTATACGGTATAAGTACACCGTATAAATACAGCGTAAATACATAACAGAGATATACGGTATAAATACCAAGTATATGAAAACCTAAAAACAAAAAGAATACAAAAAGGAATACCACTTAATGAATTAATTAGGAATTATAATATGTTAATAAAGTAGAAAAGCATTTATTAAGTATCATAATTAGGTGAGATGGTGGACAAGAAAGATTCCTAGTGACATCCACGTGTCACTCTCCCATTGCAAGTGTAGCAAACCCTCCCTACACCAAGTGTAACTCCAGCCTCTTCCCATTTAGACGTTTATACTTTACCAAACATGTGGACCGTGAAGCGGAAAATGGGGAATTCCATTTATTGGAATAACTTGATGCATCTCTACATACAAAGCCACTGCCCACGTGATATTCTTGGACCAACATCAAAATAGACACAAGATAATACATACATTGTGCAATATTAATTATACAAATAATCTTCAACACTTGGATCAACTAGTTGCGAGTTTTCAGATGGACATCTCCAGAATGTAGCATTATTAAGACATAGGGAATGAAGTTTTTATCGCTGTTTCGGACCAACCTGACTCCTTAAACCGGATATTTTTACACACAGAACAAATAATTTTACATATGCAAAGAGGTTGGCATTTTGAGATTGATATCCCAATATGGCCAGAACAAAGAGCCGTGATCATCATCTGTGATGCCAAATTGGGAGGAGTTGGTTGAGGGGTCAACGTCCTCGATTTTTGGGAAGGCATGGGAAGAAGGCAGGAGGGTCCTGTTAAGGTATTCCTCATCATCCTGAGAGATGTCAGAATGATCTGCTTCAAAAGCGTAAGAAGAGTCACCGGGTTCTAGTAAGGATGAAGAATGTCCAGCTTCAACATAGTGTGAGCTGTCTGAGTCAATTACATCACTTTTTGCAGAGCTCAGATCCTCTTGCTTCTTGTACCCAAAGATTGATGTATGTTGATCCTCAGTCTCTGAAGCATACTCCACATTTGGCTCTTGTCCAACTGTTTTTTGTTGATCAGATAGGCTGTTTGGTTCAGAGTTATCTTGATCCTTCAGTTGTAGTTTGCCTGTCAAATGATTAACCTGAAATCCAGAAGCCAATTAGCTCAAGCCTCAAGGTGTGAGACTCTTAAATCTCAACTGTATTTTGGTATTTGTGAAAATCCATATGCAGCAGATCCAAATATGAATTAACATTCAGATCTGCCTCATCAATATGAGATTTAATCGATCTGAAAAGGGTCTGGGATCTGTTGCCAAAACCAGCTCATTCATATGCATCGGATCCAAATGTTAATACTTGGATCCCCTTTGTCGATATTAAGTCAAACAGATTTGGACAGTGTCTGAGATCAGTTGTCATTAGAGCTGATCATGGGTCGGGCTTGATAAGGCTTGGGCCGGGCTGATATGTTAAAAACAGCCCATGTATTTGGGTCGGGCTGGGTCGGGCCAAATCAATGGGTCTTTTTCTTTAGCCCAAATCCAGCCCTCGGGCTAGATCGGGCTTTTTGACCCTTATGACTCGTGACACATTTAAAATGTGAAGAGGCAAAAAGCGCACATTGAAAAACAATACAACGGAATTCTAACATTCGAGATTACAAATTTACAATACAACTAAAAACAATGCTTGAAACAAGGTTTTAGCAAATTCGAATCCACAATTCAAAGTAAAATGAACCAAGACTTATATGAAAACATGAATATAAAACTTGGTCATAGGTAGTAGTATATATCTATAATCAACGGCTTTTGACTTTTTGCTTATATATATAATGTACACAACTACATATTACGCAAATTATTAAAATTGGGGCCGAGAGTTTAGCCCAAATCCAGCCCAATTTTTCTCATGGGCCGAATGGATCGGACTTTGGGCTTTTTTGGGGCCGAGAGTTTAGCCCAAGCCCCGGGAAAAAAGGATTGGGCCGGGTAGGGCTTTTGGAGCCTGGGCCATTTGATGAGCTCTAGTTGTCATCCATGGGATAAGCAATGATAGAACAACAATAAGGTAATGGAGTCAGATGCACATGATTGTGATTAAAGATTGCTGCACAAATTGCAAGGTGATGACTAGTAATGATGAAATCACATTTCTGTATCTAAATTGCAGGAAATACAGTAAATATACCTCAGATTTGAGCTTCTCCTTCTCTTTAAGGAGATCTTCATAGTCAGATTTCAGGCTGTTATAATTTGCTTGCAATTTGTCGAAATCCTTCTCCATTTGTTTAGTTTTCCACCTAGCTCGTCGATTTTGGAACCATATGGCAACTTGACGAGGCTGCAAGCCAAGTTCCTTGGCAAGCTGAATTTTCCTATCTGGTTCAAGCTTGTTGTCTGTGTCAAAGCTCTTCTCCAGAAACTGTACTTGCTCGACTGATAACCGTCTTTTCTTCTCAGGTTGGTGCAAGTATTCGTCATATTCATCGTCTCCATTTTCCTCTTGATCGTATGTGCAAAAGAAGGGCCTTTCTGACCTCTTTCCCCCACAAACATCTTCGAAGCTAACCATTGAACTCGAGCCTGATATCACACAATAGAGACACGAAAAAAGGTCAGACTAACATCTTTAAAGCTGACCATTGAACTCAAGCCGTATATCTCTCTCTCACACACACACACACGACCATCAAAAAGCAATTCCAGAGATTTACGACACTAGATCATATGATGAAATAAAAGAGACGGTCAGTAGTGTCTAACATAAGAGCATCATATCATAAAATTACGGAGACAGTCTTACGTATCTTTCCATACATAGTTTCAGTAAGGTGTACTACCCTGGATCTGAGAGCAGAATTACAACACCGGAAAAGAAGTACTCACAGAGTCATAGAGGTGTTTGCTAGAAAGCAATACCATAAACAACCAAGGATAAGAACATAATGAAACAAGAAAAAAAGCTAAAAACAGAAGCAGATACTCCATATAAACCCGCCTCTAGCTCAACAAAAACGCCCTACCATCGAGGCATCGTTAACATCCAAATATCCAAGCCCTATACACTCCCTTACTCCAGTCTAATTCGAATCGCACACACTCATAGGAGACAGCATGGAAGCTATTCCACAAACATAGACCACAGTATACTACGGCGTAGAATATAGTTATGACAACCATAGTTTGAGGCCGTATCGGGGGTGCATTTATGGTGAAATGTCAGAGATGAGGCTTTCACAACCGATGCCCAAATAGGCTACTAACTGATGGTCCAAACTTAAGGAGACAATTTTGTTATTCCAAATATAAGTATGATATAATTTTAGTCAAACACTCAGACAAACCAATATATATGGAGGATTGGAGGTTGCTTATTTTTGGTGGGTTCTGTTTTGCAAATGAGGAACCAAACCAACTTTTCCACGTAATTAAACAATCACATAAAGCTAATTATTATGAGGATTATCAAAATCAAGTACATATAACCCAATTAATGTGACAAAGATGGCCAATTTCCGACCAAATATTGAATTCAAACCATCTACTCCAAACATAATACAACTTGACTTGGTTAAATCAAGCTTATGTACTATCTAACATATACTATAATAATGTCAAAATAGAAACTAGATCGCAAAAAACAAAACATATAAAGGACATCATCATTTCCTTCTTTATCTATCTACCAATGATTACTCTTTTCTTATGCAAAACAATAAGCATGATTAGATCTACTTTTTTTTTAATACGGTATTCCAAGCTGTGACCTATCATCACAAATTCACGATTCCTCCGTGTTAATCCCTTGACTAGAACATTTTTGGTAAAATAGATCTACCTAAAATTAACTCATAAAAAGGAATCATAAATAAGTGTCATAAATTTATAACGTCTCAATGTAAATTAAAATAATGTTAAAAAAATGATTATGACTCATTAGATGAAACAAGTCACTTTTCATATCACAAGCAACAATAGCCAAAGGAATAATCATAATGTTCTAGTTCAAATCATCTGTTAATGTTTGATTAAAATAAACTCGCAATGATTTCTTGTTTTAAAAAACAAAAAGTATAATTCTATGCATTTCACTCTGTAAAATCGTTATATGTAATACAACGGCCTATGCAGATAAACTATAGTATTATACGATAATTCTAAGGGAAGAGGAGAAGAGAAGGTACCTAAAAAAGAAGAGGAAGAGCCAGTAAGGAAAAAAGATTCAAGAGGCTTAGAACCAGCAGCAGCAACAGCATTAAACAACCTACCACCAGCAGCCGCCATTGTAATAGGCACTAGAAGATGATCACCAACTACTATAAACCCATAATTTTATGAATAATAAAAGCGATAAACAATGAAAAATATGAAATGGGTTGATGCAAATTAAAGATTATAACTTATGACGATAAAAGCTAGTAATGATGAATTCAATGGTGTGAGAAGTATGTGATCTTCTGTTAATAAGAACAACCTCCATCATCACATACACAAGTACACAACTCAAAGACTGAATGGGTTTGAAGGTTTTTTAATGGAGGATTATGTGTTGATTGTTGGAAATGGCCTGGTGATGATGAGTGTTTGATTAGAGAGTAGAGAGGATGATGGAAGTAAATGGAATATTGGAAGTGGAATTTGATTGGGGGGATCATGAATTCATGATCAACTCCAGGATGGGAATAGGAGATTATAATAGTGGGTGTGATTTACGTCAAAAGTTGTGGGGATTACTATTTTTTAATTCTGGCTGTAGGGTATCTGCCGTATGGGAGACTGGACCTCGTCTCTTCTTTCTTTACTATTTTGCCCTTTCTAAATCGGCTCCGTTTAAGTTCAATCGACTTATTAAGGTTAGCTCATATTTTTTTAGGTTGAACTGAACTGAAATTAAGGGAGCTGAATTGAGTTTATTGACATGAACAAAATAATTATGCTGGTATACCAGGCAGGCTCTTAGGTATAATCAACCTTTAGTTTACCTTACAATTATGCTGGTTTTAAACCGAGTTAATTAAGTTTAATCAAATAGGGTAAATAAACAGTTAGGGCCTGCCTGATATAGCTTAAATAATTAAGGGGAGATTTGTGTGGAGGGAATAATTACCCATCAAATTTATTATAGGTGAGATTTTACTCCATCCTTTGGTTTGGCATTGCTGGGGAATAATTACTACCTTAACAATTTCTTTAGTTTGGTAGAAGTGTAAAATTTCCAGCCATAACACTAATGAGTCCGAACAATATCAAAATTTTCAGCCATTACATTACTCAAAAGATCATTTTCTTTTGTTAAACAAGAGTTCTAATTACGAAACCAAAAATAAGAACTAAAATTGTTGTACGTCAAAAAACGAAATGAAACGAAATGGAGTGTGACAACCATGTATATGCTCATAATTTCCATTTAAAAATTCCTATTTAACAGTTAACACCATGGCTAAAAAATCATATTTCTCGTTTTCGTCTGTCAAGTCACGAAAAACCGCAACATCGCTCTCGGTCATAGTCGACCACAAAGTAAGAATATTGACCCTAGGAATCCTAGTTCTTAAATATAAAATATAATATATGGGAGAATTTGGTAATTAGGCAGCCTGGGAACTCTATTTCTACTATGTTAGCAAGAGAAAGCCAGTTGAAACTCATTTCCAAAGTCGTGTAACTATCAAGATTTACACCATTGTAATCAGGATTGATCACTCACAAAAAATCATCACCGAAAATAACAGAAAAAGTAGCAAAGAGATAGATTGAGTTCAAATCGTCACAAAAAATCATCAACAAAATCGTTATATTTCACAGATTGAGAACAATCATCAACAAAATCGTCACAAAAAATGGTGTTCAAGCAATAAGAATGGAGGAAAGAATGGTGCAATAAAAATGGAGGAAAGAGTATATAACTGATTGTTGATGAGAAGAAGAAGAAGAAGAAGAAGAGAGATTCACAGGAAATGAAAAGAGATTAGGAGTTTTTTGTGCGGTGGTAATAGTTACTGATGCTATGAGGTAGGTAATACATTACCTCTATTGGGAGGTAATTGTTACTGGACCGGACTTATTACTCTCGTACCAAACATCAACAAAAAATCCGTAACAATTAAGTTGAACTTTTTCAGACCTATTACCCTCATCCCAGGCAGGCCCTAGGGAAAGATCATATGTGTTTCACAAACTTATACATAAAGTTTGGTCGATTTCTCAATGTGCTGACTTGTAATGAAAAATTGAAAATTATTCATATGAAAAAGTCTCTAACGGTGAATCTTTGAAAAAAGCAATAAAAAAAAGATCAATATATAAATTACTCCCTCTGAGTCAGAGTGATTGTTCATGTTTCCATTTTTATGCGAGTTTAGTGATTGTTCCTCTTTCCTTTTTTTTAATAACTTTTTTGTGGTCCAAAATTAATTCAGTGTGGAGTAGGGTGTTTTGTGTGGTTTAGAATTATTTTCTTATTTCTTATGCATAAAGCAAAAGAAACAATTACTCTGACTCGGAGGAGTATTAATTTTATCGGTCAGTATTAACTCTTGAACATTAAGTCCAAGACGCGGGATAATTTGAAAAATCAATAAAATAATTACACCCGGATATAACTAAGATGTTGTAGGGCAAAAATAGCGTTTCAAGTCTCCTAAAATAATGTAGAACTGTAAGAGTGGTTTGAGTAAACAGTGCGACAGTGCAGGTTAGCCACAATGATACGAGTTTGAGTAATGACTAATGAGTGGTCTTTGAGTAAAGACAATAACACAAAGAAACATTATCTGGATATGTTTTACTTCAACTTTAGATCTACTGACACTCAACCCAAATCGATTCTAGATGCCAATTGCTATTATAAACTATCATAAACTAACATCTTAGATTTGGATCTATTTCTCATAATTCACACCTTTCACTACCCATTTTATCAAAATTATACCAACACTTTTTTTATTCATTCAATTATTGTAAAACTAAATATTCACATAACATTTCACATTTTATATTTATTCTTATATAGAGTATCTTTTTCAGATAAATTTAACCTAACTGTTGAATAAGTTAACCAATATGAAAAACATAATTATGATGATAAGATTGTCTAATATGAAATTAAAGTAGTACAAATATCACAACTCATACTTCGTAATAAACAGTGACGGATCTTGGAGCTAACGATAAGAGGATGAATGCTTGATTGTTAACTTCTTTGTGAATATTAAATACTCAGGCAACTCATTATGATTTTGAGTCCTTTTAACATAACTAAGGTCCTCCACTAATAACAATGAGTGCTGATATAAAATTTAAGATCTAAAATAAGTAAATACTTTGAATATTTTAAAAAAAATTAGCACCAATTTTTTTTAACTCAAATTATTTTTATTATTTAATTTCAATTCGAAAATATATATATTTTTTTGTTTTTTTTTGAGAAGAGAAGATATATTTACTTTCACAAAAGAACATGTTGTTATTATCCTAAACTTTATGCCAAGTGATGAGTTGATAAAAGGGGGTCAACCTTGAAAGAAGGTGTATGCTAAGATTCGGATAAAGTTATCCACTGCAACTAAAAAAAGATAGGAAAATGAGCATATTAGCGAAGAAAAGAGAAAGGGCAAAATGGTAAAATGCAAAAAAGTCAAGGTGCGATGGAGATAGAGAGAGGGAGTAAACAATGGAATGAGTCGAGATCAGTCAACATCATCCTTGAAATGGTGGGGGCCCACAATGACAACTACTCATGGGCCTATTTCAACCCATTGGGGGATCTGTATCTGGTTTTCACTATTTGCACGTCTACTTGTTTAAATCTCTTTATTTCACTGTTCTCCCTACTATCTGGACCTTCACACCTGTTTTTTCTTGGGTCCCTTGACCTTTGACCCCTTTGTCCGTGTCTCCGCCAAAGATTAGACTACTTCTCCCATATCCGGTTCCATCTTTTAGGCCTTTTCTTTTCGACTTAATATAGTTGTATTCATGGGCGGATCCACCCACAGGGCTGGGTGGGTTTCAGCCCAACCTGTTTTCAAGAATAAAAACAATATACATCTAAATATATTCAATGTTGTAACATGGCTTAGTTGGCAAGAGTATAAGTAAAAGGGTTTGTTTTTGCCAGTTGGTAGGGGTTCGAACCTCATTAGTTACATTTTCTTGAATAATATTGTAAAATAGATTTATACAAGTATATTTTTATAAAATATCCCTCTATCTGAAACGAGGATTATATATTTGGGGCTCTGTCTTTATTATTTGTTTGTCTTTCAATAAAATATCATTTATAAATAATAAAAATTTACCCATTGTTTGCCTTTCAATGTATCATTTATAAATAATAAAAATTTACCCAAATAACCAAGGGCGAACCCAGGATTATATATTTGGAGCCTCTGTCTCTATTATTTGTTTGTTTTTCAATAAAATATCATTTATAAATAATAAAAATTTGCCCAAATAAGAATGACAGTAAGTTTTGATAAAGGGAGCAACCCCAAATTACTAACATCTTTCTCATATGTGTGACATCAATTATACGTTTTGATGGTTTCATTATTTGACTAACCATAACGGACATGAGTCTAGCTCACCCCACGTCTAAATCCTGGATCCGCCCCTGGTTGTATTGAAGTGAAATTAAGTTCAAGTAATTTGGATGGAGCTAAGCGAACTAGATTAAGAGTTCATTCTTAAATTGATGAACTAAAATATAAGGTAGGAGAAACAAGGCCTTAGTTTGGTTCTCCGAGATGAAATCGTAGTTCAAAAAAATATCCTTATTTGAAAGCCATGTTTCAAAATGAGATGTAGAGAATTGATTAGAACAAATTATATATAGAGAATTTCCTATTTGAGAGTTTCAGTATCTTATATTAATACTAGTTTAGAACCCGTGCAAAGTTGCACGGACATGTATAGTTCTATGTAAATAAAATGTCTAAATTTTATAGTTAAAAAATAACAAAATAATTAATAGTCTTGTCAATATGTTGAAGTTAGTAGTCATACACCTTATGCATTCTCTATTCGATTAGGGTAATTTGTCATAATCACCAGTCATTTATATCTTTATTCATAACCATGCGTTTTAACCCGGCCGAGGATCGTAGTTCATCCTTGATTTCTTATTATTTTTGTTAAATGTACAGTATATTTGAGAACCAATCTTCACTGCAAACTCTTATTCAACAACTCAATTTAGGTATCATCTGCCTCATTCTGTTAACATAGTATTTAAACGTTTAACATGAAGACCTATTTAACCATATATTATCGGCTATATCTAGCAATAACTTTTAATAAGGTGAACCATATTATCACACAAAGTTAAAAATACTTTGTAACTAACTTTTGAAATATTATATATATAGGTCCAAATCTTTTATTGGAAACCACTTCTCCAATTCCTTAGAAAATGAATAGTCGAGTGACAGGCCTAGTTATATACTTCATGACCAAGTCCCTCGAGTCATTTTTCTCTTTTGAAAACGCATTTGTTGAATTATCAAACGGTAAATAACTTTTGTTGCTCCCGGGTAGAAAGTATAAACATTACAATTGTACAAATATGCATAAATAAATATTTTATACATGAGTATAAAGTCTAGCAATGTTTAAAGTTTAATACCCAGCTATAAAGGATACAATGAGATATCAATTACGAAATTTATTATCTTTGAATGGTAAAATTTTTATTCTTTAATGCATAGAGCCTCAAAACAAATAGTTATATCACACATTTACAATGTCTTAAGGCCACAAAGATTAATCCACCAGTTGTATGGAATCTCTCAGTAGAGGAATGAGAATTAACGGAGTCAAAATCAGGCTCAGCTCCTCCAATTTTCATATCCTACTTCTTCTTTTGCCCAAAAGCAGTAGTACAATCCCGGACATAAGTTTCTCTCCAAGGAAAAAAAGAATTCGGAGGTAAAGTAGTCCCAGCAAACACAAGAGAGTTTCTGTTCCTGCAATGCCTCATAAAATCGCAACGAAGATACAAACACGCACCCTGCCCTCCTCCATCTTGCCTAGATAAGAAACTCAGTTGACGATCCACTCCTAAATATTACGATGTCGATCCTGATCGGTTTTCATTCCCAGGCCCGATCCAAACCAAATTCTTCTTGCATATTCACAATCTCTAAGAAGATGCTCCTTCGTCTCCACCTCTCTGTTATTTGCATAGCAGAGAGAACATAAATGAACCCCTTTAAAATTCCTTGTCTTAAACTCACTGCCACACGGGATTACGTTAGCGAGAATTTTCCAAAGGAAAACCTTCCATTGGTTAGGAATCCAGAGGTGCCACAAAACCTTCCCACAAAAGGATTTAGAACCACCAGTCATCCTTGAGCAATCCTTTCTGCTTCTCTTATTGCTGAACATATCCCCCGATATTAAGCCATACCAACTCTTAACCGAATAAATCCCCTTCCTGTTATGAGGCCATAAAATCTCGTCACATTCTCTCGAGATAGGTAGGACCATAACCAGAATTTTGTTAGCCCAATCATCTTCAAATAAGTCTCTCACTCTCTTTTCCTCCCACTCCCCATTCCGTGTCAAGAGCTCATGAACCCTAATATCCGCCAGAAACGCCCAACACTCTTGTAACCAAAAATCCTTCGGGCATAGACTTTCTCCATTTACCCATTTAGCAGTCCAAACATTAAATTCCGATATCTTCCCCGGTTTCCACCCTACCTTAGATCAAATCCAATCTACTTCCAAGAAAACGCTTCAAAGTCCCCAAGATGGGTTTGATTTTAGGTGCGGGATCATGCCTTCCTTGATATAAACCGAGTCAAAGAGGATACACCTGAAAATTCTGCAGAAAATGTTTTTCTCTCTAGGTAAAATCCTCCACCAATGTTTTGCGAGTAGGGATTTATTCATGCAACCAATGTCACGAATTCCAAGATCACCATCTTTATTAGAGAGACTAAGGAATCTGTTGCTACACCAAGAAATCTTTTTCTTAAGGTTACTCCCTGACCACCAGAAATGTGCCAGCATCGAACTAATTTTTGGTGCCACACTTACCGGGATTTTAAACACCGTTAGAAAGTAATTTGATATATTTGATAGTACAGAGGAGATTAGGGTAAGACGACCTGCCATAAACAAAAAGATCCCATTCTAGGAAGAGATACGCTTCCTCACGTATTCATAAAGACCTAGGAAAATGTCTTTTTTATTGCTGGAATTCAGTTGATATACCAAAATACTTCCTCAAACCTTTATTATTTTTAATCTTGATGAAGGCTCTCAGAGTTTGTTGAGCCTTTAGGAGACACGTATTTGGACTAAAGAGAATACCTGATTTATCATGGTTTAATCTTTGACCAGAGACATTGCAGTACCAATCCAAAATCTCCATAAGTTTCATGTCAGCCCCACTATGATTTTCGAAGAAAACGACCGAGTCATCCACAAAGAACAGATTCGGGGTCCTCTCAAGCCCCCTGTACAGACGAATACCACGGATCCAATTTTGTGTTTGAGCCCGGGTAATTTGACACGAAAGCGCGTCCATGCATAAAATGAACAGAAAGGGAGAGAGGGGGTCACCCCGTCTCAACCCATATCTCGGACTGAAACGATCAAGGGGACGACCATTCAACAAAATTTCATAACTTACCGAGGACACACAATTCATAGTTAGCTCCACAATTCGCCTCGGGAAGCCAAATCTCTGTAAAACCTCTTTCAGAAAATCCCACCTGACATGATCATAGGCCTTGCTCATCTCCGCCTTCAAAATACACATTCCATGTTTCCCAGCCCGATGATTACTGACTTTGTGAATTAGCTCGTGAGCCAGTAAAATATTGTCACTAATCTGTCTACCAGAGACAAATGCACTTTGATAGTCCCCAACAAGTTTAGGCATGATTTTCACCATTCTATTAGCAATGCATTTTGAGACAACTAGGTTGTAACCCGTAAAATTCACGGGTCTGTTTTTAGAATTTTAGATAAAGATAGTTAATAATATTAAAGATGAACAGACTAACTATTTACGGATTAATTAATTTTGAATTATTTATCAAATATGTCAAGTATACATGAGCTATCATATATTTTGTTCATTAGGATGATCAAGACTTATAATAAAATTAGTACACCTGTAATTACCCATTGCACCATTTTTAAAATATGTAAAATAGTCATACAATAAAAGTTGTGTATTACAGCTCGTATAACAAAAGTAAACGTAAAGAATATTTTGAGACGGAATTAGTAGATGGATAGTTGAGTTAAAAACGTAAATTTTACGGAGTATTATATTTACTCAAGATGTTCATACAGTGGAACAAAAGATATTGCATGCAATAACGTCTTACGCTAAGACAATCCAGCTTTATTAAACAACCAATAAATTGTTTTCTTATTAAAATGAATCTCCTTAACGTGAAAAATCGCCATACATTATAACGAAAAATATACTTTAGTAAATTACCGGTCACACATTAATGTATAATCCGAGTAAGACTAATTTAGTTCGACATATATTTCTAAGATTAAACCCAAAAAACATCATCTAAGATCTAGAATTAGTTGGCAACATTTTTTTTGTTTGGTGGAGCCTTTAAAATATATGTAATTATTTTGTATATATAAACTGATAAACCGATCTTTGTTTTATAGGATTTTACTTAGCACCTTAAATAAATATAGGATTTTTCTCCATGATTTTTGGAACTTTCCTAAAAAATAGGGAATACAATACCCATATCTCATATTCTATGCTGTCATTTTGTTTATTCCATTTGTTGTTTTAGTTATTAATTTTGTTTAATTTTTTTCAAGGGTTTCTAATTTACTGACACATCAGCTTGTGGAAAAAAGAAACTGAGATGCCATGTCAGCTTTATTGGCTTCTGCATTAAAGAAATTTCTTGTAATGACATTGTAGAGACTGATTTGTCTGAAATCAGCCACCATCTCCGGTGAATCAGACTTAGGGATTAGAGCAATAAAAGTTCTATTGAGTTCCTTGAGCACCCTTCTAAAATTATTATTGAATATTTTTTATTGTCTGAGTTGTATGTATTGCTTCTCCATTATTTCATATTCAATTATGTTATTACCTTATTGGATTGTATAATTGTATATTATGTGGTAGTGATATTAGGTAATAATAACAAAAGATTTCGTTCTATTTTTCTCACAATAAATAAATGAGTAAATTAATAATAACTCCCTCTTATATTCCACTTTTATAAAAAAAACTCCCTTATATAAACTTTTTATTATTTTACTCCCATAAAATGTTCTCAGGTCAAAAATTACACCCATTTTCACTTTCCGGCGATATATTCCGTCAAAATTCAAAATTTTCAATTAAATGCCTAATTTTATGACGAAAATACCCTTCTTTCTCCTCCTCCTTCCCTTCTTCCCTTCTTTTGCTGCTCTTCTTCTTCCTCTTCGTTATTTTGCTGCTACTTCTACTACTCTTCCTCTTACATTAATTCATTACTTTTTCCCTCTCTTAAATTCTTCATTTTTCTTAAATTGCCACTTCTAAATTAAGGGTAATCAAAATCTCATATTTGATTTATATTTCTTCCCCAATTGAAAAACCCAGATTTTTTTTCAATCCCCCAATTTAACTTGGTTTATTCAACCAATTACCACCTTAGTAATCAAAATAACGAGTTTTGGATCATTCACACTGAAAAATCTGATTAAAGCGCCCAAAAACGCGGGTATATTGCCCTTATTGACCTCGTCCATTGCTGATTGAATAAAACAGAATCATAGACGAGATTAGTGAAGAAGAAGAAGAGCAATTGAAATTTAGTTGCAAATAAGTTATATGCTAGGTAGAAAAGCACTATTTGTAAGGATTAATGAAGAAGAGTAGTGAAGAAGAAGAAGAAGATGGGATTGATTGATGAAATTACCCAGAGCACCATTCAAAAGAAGAAATGCAAACAAAACAACAATGAAAGTCGTTGGGATTCCAAAATGAGATTTTGCCATTTTTTTCTTAGTTGTGAGTGAACTAAAACTATAATGATTGTATTAGGCTTTGTTTGATTTGAATGATAATGATAATGATAATTGGGTAAGCATTGAGTGAGATCTGTTCGAAGGTTGTGGCTAGTACGTGTTAATTGATGAAATTTGGTGATTGTCGAAGAACATGAGGAAGAAGGATTAATGAAAAGGATGAAGGAGGAGGATGACATAACAAAAATCAAAGAAAAAAAAAATACATAAGGGCAATTTGGTCAGAAAATAAGATTTTTTACCGGAAAGTGTAAATTGGTGCAATTTTTGACCTGAGAACATTTTATGGGAGTAAAATAATAAAAAGTTTATATAAGGGAGTTTTTTTAGAAAAGCGATATATTGAAGGGTGTAATTATTAATTTACTCTAAATAAATATATACATATATGGGATGAGCGGGAAAATGGTAGTAAATAGAGAGCTTTATAACTGACATGTGTCGTAGCGGTTCTTCTTTTATACTTATATATATAGATATATAGATAGATAAATAGATATTACCTGCATCCAACCCCATTTCTACCACTTTGCTTTTTCACGTTTGTTAATACGCAGTTTACACGCTAAATATCGTTAGCTACGTATTTACAAACTTACATAAGATAAATATTTTTAGTGTACTCGTAAAGACGAATTACCTAATATAACTCAGTCTGAATTTTATTGTTGACAATTGACACTAAATATTATACATAAATAATTTAATAATAGGGGATTTGCAAATGACATGAACCTGACATGACCCGAACTATTGGAAACTTGAATTAAAAGCCCGAACTGACTCGACTCGGCTAATCCCATTTGTCCGGTCTAGTTGTCTAGTCCCCTCTTCTCTTGTTAATCCTTGTGTCAAAACGAAAGTAAATAAATGATCGAGATGGAAGGATAGAACACGCATCCAACGAGAAACATTTGAAACAAACATGAAGTTGGTAATCCATGTTGATATGGGCCAGTTTTTGTTGGACTTGGTTAGGCAACTTCGTGGTTCCCTATCAAGTTTCAGTATGGGGCTTTGTCTGATGTTAGTATGAATGTGGATAATCCTTATAGATGTGTCGTAGTTATGTACGTCGAATGTGGAAACCTCGTGCGTATGTACTCACATAATGACATTATTACGTTTGCTGTCTTCAAATCTTACTCATGGAGAGCTTCACCATTTTTGTGATGGTTTAAGTGGCTTGAATCCTAGCTAAAATCAAATTATAAATAGTACTTCACATTACGAAGATACTAGTATACTAAGTATATTAACTGTCTTAAACCTAAAATGTTTATACCCATATTAATAAAAATTTGTGATTGATAATATGTAATGTGAACCGAATATCATCAAATACTTACCCAATGACCATTTTAAATCGTTATTCCTTAATCCTTATTTATTGACTAGTCATTATCGATTTGAAATGTTAACATACTTCCGAGCTATGTAGCATGAGAAACTATAGCTTATTAAAAAACACAAAATCTCATTAATGACGAACACTATTCGTTACAAGTCGAAAACGGATAGTGCATATCTCACAATATGGAAACCACATTATCCTGGGATGTTTCATTTTCTCCCACTAACCCCCTCCCACCGGCTTTATTGAGAAAAACGCACTATCCGTATTCAGGTTGTGAGCTATGACACATAGTGTCAGTCACAAACAAGACGGGTATTAAAAAACATCCACAAGCCAAAATAATCCTTTGATTAGTTGGGGAAAATGTTAGAAAAGGAATTACATTCAATAATTTACAATGTCCTTTATGGGGACAAAAGACTGTAAACTACACCAATCTCCTTGGCTCCAAAATCTGTCTTACAAAAAATTAGTCTTCCTTTTGCCCCACATTTTCAACTTATTTCAATCTTACTGTCAGGAAATCATTTCTACTGACACTGATTGCTCTGGTTTTACTGGAACTTTGATTTTCAGAAGACTCAACTAGCGTCCATACTCAAAACTAATACCGCCCGAAAAATGGAAGAAATCGTCAAATGTTGGCTAATTTAGAATCTAAATTAAGGGAAGTGATAACGCCACTCCTAAATTAATCGATCAGACAAACTAGGAAGTCTTCTAAAGAAGTTCAAACTAGTAGGCGGCATTCGTTCCCTGAACATGGGATGCCTCAAAAAATAGAACCCCAGCGCAACTGCAACCATTTTCGGAGGAACTGAGTAAAGAATAATAGTTACCATTAAACATACCCCAATGAATAGCTTTGTGGCCCGCGGATCCCTCCAGCTTACTAATGCTTGGGCTCTCTCTCCTTGGGTTGCCAGGTCTCCTAAAACTGTTTGCACCCGTGCTGCCAGTATTCGTAAGCGGTCATATCGGATTCTAACTAGGTCCGATGGTTGTGAACTCGGGATTGTGTCGAACTCTTCGTCTAGGTCATCAGGATCAACTGCCTCGGCTTGTGATAACCGAGTATCCATGCCGGCGGGTATCTTGGGTCTAAATCGGTAGTACCATATTCCGATTAGAAAGACGTAGAGAAACCCCGTTGGTACAATCAAATCCGGGTACCAAACAAGAACCAAATAAAGAATGTGTACTAGAATTGTGGTTAATGGAGTTCTCCATCTTCTAATCTCATCTATCCACTTAGCCAACCCGATTGCCCAAGCTAAAACTGCCACAATTCGAAACCAATTTGCTTTACTCTTTCTCATGCTCCAAGTATGTGAATCGGCGTCTAACATATAACGTACCACTTCTGGCCCTAGAGGTGGCTCCGACCGGGCTAGCCATGCTGCTACCATCTTAGTGGCTGCTCCACGCAATGCCTCTTGTTGAGCCACCCCAAGCGGGCGAAGATAATGCATTCGTGGAAGCATTGGTTGCCCATATATAGCACATGTATCCGGTAACAACGAAGGACATACAAAGCGAACCGCCAACTCAATCTCACCCATCTTTTTCAACCCAGACCGAAGCAAAACTAAAAGAGGGTATGAATTAGTGTATACCTTGTTACTCTCCAATGTCGAGACTCGAACACGAACCTTTCCAATTCGAAAGTCCGGTCTCTCCTCCCCGGGGTCGGCAAACAACCTCCAATTATCAAACACCCCAATCGTTAACACGGTACAGGGGTCGTAAACTTGCCAAGTATACTGCTCATTCCATCGCGGATCAAAACAATCAGTAATCGTTCTTGTCCGAACCCATTTCTTCCCGTACTTAGCAACGCAATAAGCGTCTGTCGACCCTTTCCCTCCGCCCTTAGTCTTCATCGGAAGAAGGCCACGAGCACCAAGGATACCAAGCTCCAATATCCCGATTGGAGGCTTCCACAACTGCTTAGCAGTAGGTCGATAATCGCTACAAACATGAGCTGCCTCGTCGAGCACATGATACCCGCCTTCCAAGCACAACCTAAGGTGGATCCTACCGCAGTAAGGCCCCCCACCAGTATCCAATGCAATCCACTTAGAATTAACATGTCGCTCATCCACTCGCTGCTCAATCGACGCTACAGGGACGACAACGTGTCCGAGAAGCATCGGATCCTTGACAGTCCTATCCTCCACCAACAATATCAATTGATCCTCCAATGGCTCCCCTGCAATCATAATCAAATCCTCATTCCAACACACCGCTGCGCTATGCGTATTCATCGTACCTCGCCGTGTCCTCACTGACTGAAACCCTAATTGAATCTTAACTCTCAAATCCGGCGCCGTCAATGGCGGAAGATTCGCTGGAATTTGAAGATCCTGCGCTTCAATCACTGATACTCTCAAGTACCACAACTTCGGTGATTGATACACCTTCGCTCGCGCGTGAACTACACTCGCCGGGGCGTCTGAACACCACGCTTCCGGAAACGCGTCGTCTGCTTGAGTTCCAATCCATACGGCTAACTGAATGTCGCCGGAAACTTCGCCAGCGCCGGCGCCACTTTCGAGGTGATACCACTGCGGTGCTAGCGGACTATCCGGTGGATCGCGGACCGGTACGTCGGAAAGGTCGAAACATACGCCGCCGAGAAATCGTTCCGTCGGAATTTCCCAAATTGAAAGCTCTAGGGTTCCGGCGACGGGAGAGGTTGCCGATGGTTCTTGCTTAGCGTGAGATAGGGCGAAGATTTGGTTCCATTCTGGATTGTCCGGCGGTTCGGTTGGCCGGTGCGTAGCCGGTTTGGACCGGACGAGGTGGTTGGAGGTTCGGATTTTGACGTATGAGGTTTCGTGAGGGGAGATACCACGCCCTTTGACGATTCGGATGAAGAGGTATTGCATCGGTTCTACGAGGTCAAAAGCGGATATTTTCTCGGTTTCTGGTGGGTGTTTGACGGAGATTACCTTTGGGGAGAATTCGTTGGGTAATTTTCTTAGCATTCTTACTCGCTCACCATTTCCCATGCGCCTGATCATTTCTGGTGGTGGTGGTGGAGGATGGTGGTGATGGTGGTGTTGGTCTGACGGGTGAGGTTGTGGGGGATACTGCTGTTGCTGTTGGTCTTGTGGGGGATAATGCTGGTGGTGAATGACGGTTTCTGTTGTCGCCATGGGTGGTGGTCCCCCGTGCATGGGTGGTTGTCCTGGAGCTTCCTCAATGATAACCATAGGCGGTTGTTGTTGTTGGTGTGGCGGTGGCGGATATTGACCACAAGCTGTCTCCATTGCCACATCAGTTGGCATTGGCATTGGCTGGTATTGTTGTTGCTGCTGCTGCTGCTGTTGTTGTTCCATAGCACCCCTTCCTTCGTTGTCTTGTCTCTGCTCGGGAGGAGCCTGCGCCATTTCCTGTGGCGGAGGTCCACACTCACCTCCACCCTGCGGATATCCATCCATAACCATAACATCATCCCAGTAACAAATTCTCAAACCAATCTCCCCTTTAATCCAACTAAACACACTCTTCTTCTCCAAGGGAAAGTACACTAATCCTTCCTCACCTCTCCTACTAAATTGGGACCCACAAATCTTCACTCGCCCCAAGAAATGATTCTTCCTCGCTGCCCCCGAGGGCGACATTCGTTTATCATGTAACACCTCAACATGAAGCTCCTCGTAGTCCATGGTATTCGGGTCAGAAACAATAAACTCCAACGCCTCATTCCAAGTCGGGTTAAGGTCCCGATACTTGGTAGAAGTCCGCTTCCTCTGTCCATCAAAGTCCACCACCACATACGGGCTGGAACTCCCTTGTCCGTCTTTCGGGAGCAAGTCTCGTGCATCGACAACCTCGACTAATAATTTCCTAACCGGTCTTGGCTCCCCCGGTCCACCCTGATGCTCCGGTTGACGAGGTGGCGATGATGGGTTCATACCTCTACTTTGAAACCCTCATTGAAAAAAGAAATGAAGACTTTTTTTCACCTTTTGGCTGGACAAAATGACCGTTGATAGCGGAAGGTAATATATAATGTCCTTTTTTTATTTATTGATGGTGGTGTTATTTATGTAGTGCTGAACTGTTAATATGGAAGGACTGTTTGTTGGGTGACCGTGAGTGTGTGTTTGATTTCCTGTTTTCGGGTTTTGGGTTTTCGTGTTTTGGGTTTGAAGTGTGTGAATTGTGTTCAGATTGAAGAGAATGTTTTGTTTAAGTGTTTGTTTTATTGAGTTAGTCTGAGATGGTGGAGATGAGATTCTATTCTTGTTTAGAAGGTTTTGTTTGGTTTACATACACTACATTTAATCTGCCCTTTATCAGCTTCCTTCCTTTTTGGTTTTGTAATCTGCTTCCTTACCTTGATTATTGATTATCATTTCTGTTCTACAAAGCTGTTTCTTGTCTAATTTATTGGGTTTATGTTTCTATTATGCTTCTACTCACCATTTGTTATTAACTCATGGTAGCCATCGTCATCACGGTACTTATATTATTATGCGGTTGACACTGTTTATTAGCTTAAAACTGAACGTCTTGCCAATTAAATAATGGTTGTAAAGTCATAAGTAGTGATATTCATAGCTTCTGTGCAAACCCCCTTTACTTTGTAAGCTGAAAAACTTATTGGCTTATACATTGTGTATTCACCAATATTTAGTACCATGTCGACTGTAGGATTTGTATACTCGATTCCTACAGGAAATCTTACGACTCGTGTCGTTTTAAGCTTACATTGTACGAAGTAGAATAAATTTAGGTGGGTTGAAGATAAAACATGAAGGTAGGGAATCAAGGACATAATAGCCAAAGGGGAAATGGCTTAAATGCCCTGTACTCCTGTAGTAAGCATATGATTCCACCTCAATATCTCAGGGCCATGAGTAAACCCCTCCCTTTTTTCTTTGTTTTACAAAAAGAAGCCTTAAAACATTTTGAATAAAGGTGTTTTTTAAGTGCAAAAGGCATCTCCTTTATCTTGTCCTAGATATGTCCCATTATTCTTCTGTGACCTTTTTCAAATCCCTTCTTAACATAGGACTAATATCTTTGCTCTTAGGATTTATCACGGAGTAGGTCTCTCTTGTGATGGGTTATAAATTGTGACCGTGAAAATGTGATTATTTTATCCCATTCACAATTTCTTATCTATAGTACGGAGTATAATAGTTACTGTATATTTTATCAATGGTCACATTCGTCTGTCACAACTCACAAGCTTGTAACACGTCACGAACTAGAATCTGTGTTTATCAGGCCATGTTAAGCATTGTGCACAAGATGACTGTTTACCCTTTTTCATCTAAATCCTTCCAAAATGATTTTTCAAATGCTGTTAAACAAATTCCTACAAAAATTTTCATAAGAACTTGCATTAGATATATGCCGGCTCACTTTTTCTCTGTCACCGATCGAAACTACTTACAGACTTGAGTTAAGGCCATGAACACGGAATTCTTTCCACACTAGTCGTATACAACACTTGCAGCTGAGTCCGAGTATATTAGGCCAACATGCCGTTTTTATAAACCTTCATTCTCAGCTCAAGTGGACCTGAACCCACCTGCACTTTTCAGCACAAATCCCAAGGAAGCTTCTTCTGCTGTAATAGTAGATGGAATTTAGGTGCTGTGCTTACTAAGAAATCAGAATCAGATACTGGAAGCAGCAGCTAAAGTAAGGTTCTGTAAGCTAATGCCAACATTCTTCTTCTACACCTTTCTTGCACTGACGTGTGCTCTTCTTAATTGCCTGCCTTAAAGCTTCCTTTCCAGCATCATCTATCATCAATCATCTATTGTGAATAAAAGTGTACTCTAAATTCTGAATTCAAATCTCTGTTCTTGGTCTTGCAGATACTGCATCAAGGGAGAACACCCTGACTGGAATGGTCTATGGTATTGTTGAAAATATATAAGAACATTCTGAATTTACCTGACCATCTGGAGACATAGCTAGATAGAGAACTCGCAAACTGTGGCCAGTCAATGTTGCTACCTGCATCGACAAATTTGGATCATTAAAGATAATTTCTGTTTCCTTGGGTTCATTATAATAACAAAAGAACGACAAATTAGTCCATATTTGTATCAGTACATGGATAAATTTGGATGCATGACCCAGTTGCAGTATAAAAAAGAAGCAGCATTTGAGAGGTCATACCTTTGACAGAGATGGATACTTCCACACCATGACTTGATTCTGGGAATACCCATGAGTGCTTACTAGTTCATTCACATTCTTACTCCAAGCAAGATTGCATACCTTCACATTATGTAATTTATCATTAGAATGTCACACTTGAAACTTGATTCAATGATCTAAGTGTATGTCAGAGTTCATACCTGACTACCAGTGTCGATGTGGTTCAATTGATTCCCATTAGTGGTGTTCCAAAATCGAATACAGCGATCTGCAGTGCCGCCTCCTGAAGCAAGAAGACCGCTTTGGTGGGGAGACCAGGCTATGGCCTTTACTGCAGCTGTGTGCTCAGTCAGTTTCAGAAGTGGCTGTTGAGAGTGCTGATTCCATACCAATAGCTGATTCATTTAGGAAACCTTGAATCAGTAAGTAAGTCATAACAAGATCTGGTTAAGAGAGCAGTCTTCCTCAGCGTTTCAGTACTAAATACCTGATTATCATTGCCTCCTGATGCAAGTTCCCTGTCATCATGTGACCATTTCAAACCGCAGACCTGAGGAATTACATGAGATGGTTAACTATCATTAGCAATTTAGCATCTTTGATTGTTTTTTCTTCGTATACAAGTAAAACAATGATACTTCTTAATTAGTGTTTACTCTGCTCTTGGTCTTGCAGATACTGCATCAAGGGAGAACACCCTGACTGGAATGTTTCTGGTCAGTTTGTTGTTGATTTATCGATGCTACTTAAGAATTTGTGACAACTCACAATCGCCCTTGCTAACACAGCCCGTGGTTCCGTGAATACTTTATTTAGACCAAAAATAATGTTCTTAATAAAAGATCCAGTGTAACCAAGCTCGAAACTTTGACAATCAGACTAGCTACCGAAGATGACTACTCCCTAAAAGAGTGGTTAAAGTTGGGAATAAATTTCGAATGAATAGAATACAGTACTACTTAAATGGCCTATTAATACATCTTTTATAATTCGGTTTGCTGTTAGTTTTCGGTAAATCTTACCGGCTGGTTGTCAACAAGCTCAATATGAACAGGAAACGACTTATTAACATAATTGTAGTTTAATTGAATATGTTAAATACTTAAATACATGTCATAAGTTATTTGAAGTATGAAAAAGTAATGTGTCCTCATCATTAAACAAATTAATTACTCTCTCCTCCCCAGTCCCCACTATCATTAACTTAATTAATTACTCCCTCTAAGTTTTCTTATTTTTTGTCTACTAAAATTCAAGAACTCTCATATCTACTCTTATTTCTTTACTCTACAACTTCTAAGTTTTCTACAATATCAAATATACAAAAACATAGTAATATCAACTATGCAAATCCATAAATAATGTTGCAAATAAAATACGAACATCGAAAATTTACTAATTAAATAATTACAAAATCAAAATTACAAAACTACAAAATCAGAAATATCAGTTATAAACATAATATTTTTAGGAATAATTAACAACTATCAATTATAAACAACAATTATAAATTATAAACATCAATTATAACTTTTACCATCTAAAAAACACCTATCTATATTATTAAAGGAAGTTTAAATGAGAAAATAATTACAATTACAATTTATAATAACTATTAAATAAATTAAGTGATAAAGTTAACTATTAAACAAATTAAGTGATAAAGTTTGCAATCTATACAATATTATTAAAAGGGTAACATAAAATGCCACATAGACAATGCCACCTAGCATTACCAAAAAGCCACGTCACTTATTACACATGACATGGAACCACATCACTATTTCTTATTTTAAAGAGAAAAAGAAAAATAAAATTAAACATTAAATGTAAATAACTTATCAAACATTAACCTTTGGCCTTTTTAATTCCTACATAAATCAACTAACAATTAAAAATTCAAATTCCTAATAAATTTAAAATATCGATGTTTATTGTTAGAATATTTTAAGCAACAAATAAATATCATATAATTCTAATTTTTACGCCGTTTATAAAAAATAAAAATTTGAAAATATTAAGGGCAAATAATAACATAGTTAACATTAAATATTTTTTTTTCCCATTGTCAACAGAATTGTGTGTGTCAATATTTTTTCTTATTATGTATCAACATCTATGTAAATATATTAAGGTAAGGTAGTTTTATTATGGTTTTAAATTAATTAGTTATTTATTTATGTGTTCATTCTCCCTATTTTTAAGTGTTGTTGTGTTCTTATTTAGGTGCTATCAAGATTTGTGGTGTTGTCATACTTAAAGGTAAATATACTTACATCTTTATGACTCAATGCACTTTTCTTTCATTATTTAAGGGAAAACTTAAATAAATAACGATAAGGTTTTTAATCACATATATCAAATTCCACCATTTTGTGCGTTATTAATACTCAATGATTTTTTTTTGTAGGGATGGTTCATGAGAGAAACAAGACTATACGAAGAAAGAAAATACTTGAATTGCTTAAAATAAATTTTCATCCACTCCACCCAATAATATATCATAACAAAAAAAATAGTATTTCATAAGCCTTCAAACGTATGTTTTATTTTGGAATGTGTTGTTTTCGTATTTATCATTTTCTTTTGGAAAATCGCCCATATAATGGAATTGGAGTTGCCTGAATATCAATCTTTTCAACAAGTTGGACAAAAAAAATCTTATTGACATATATAATGGCAAAAAGTACATTATTATCTAATATTTATATGTTCATGTCAATAATATGTCATATTATCTAATGTACATGTCTTATAAAATGTAATGAGATTTGAATGAGATATGTAGTATGCAACTATTTTTCTTGAATTTATCATTTATGAAAAAAAATTACATTTTTACAATTATTGGCAAATTCATATAGATGATATATTAAGACTAATATTGATTAAACTTCATAAATATACTACTATCAAAAATATGATTTATGAGACTATTGAGAGGTATTTATCATTCTCAAAAAAAGAAAGAAAAAAAAAGAAACAATCCATTTTGATGCATTTAATTTGCTCTTTCATTTTCACCTACTAACTTCATTTACGATTGCCTAGGGAGTAACAATTTGTTTTGTCTTATCTACCCACATGGATAGTATATCACTTGACATGTCGCATAAGAAATACCTATTGTGTTTAAAATAAGACAACCAATTGAACCTAAATTTTAAAAAGTCAATTGTTGTTGAGCTTGGGTGTGGATTCTATTTCAGAGAGAATGACATATTATTGCTAAAAACATTTAGTTTTATTACATGTCATTATCAATAATTATCACTAAGGTGATATAGACTCGATGTTCTCTTGGCTGTAAGTTGTAACTAAATTTTACTCCCTCCGTTCGATTCCACTTCGCAGGTTTGCTTTTTGTACACTATTCACAAGTGGACATTTAATCTCAAGTTTCTCCTAATACGTAAGAGAAAACATATTCATGTGGGGTCTTGTTTGATTCGTCTTTACGAGTACATTGAAAATATCTAACTTTTATAATTTTTGCAACTACGTAGCTAAAGATATTTAACATGTAAAACGTGCGTTGGCAAACGTGAAAAAGCAAACCTGCGAAGTGGAATCGAACGGAGGGAGTAAAACTTATCCCACCCTAATTCGTCCATATCCATATCTATAGAGTGTAACTATTGACACGATCGGAAACACGACACAAACCCGACACGAATTTACCGGGTTCGGGTCAATGTGTTTTGATCCGTTTACGTAATTGGGTCGACACAAACACGACTTGAACTTATATGGGTCGGGTTAGGGTTGGGGTCTTGCGATACGAACCTGACATAAATAACCCATTAATTTAAATGGGTCGGTTATAATATATCCATTTAAATGGTTATTATTCGGGTTATGTTATTTTTAGTTTGAAATAAGAGATGAAGATGATTTATTCTTGATGTAAATTTTAATTTTGAATGCATTATATTTATATGGGTTGGAGGGGTTAGACGGGTTAAACGGATTTAATGGATCGAAATTGATCTGTTAAAACTTAAATGGGTTACACAAACAGGTTGGGTTATTGAAAAAAATAAATGGGTTGAGTTAGGGTTGATGCATGTAACCCGTTTTTATAATTTGGTCGGGTTAGGGTTGATAGGGCCATGACCCATTTAACGGTAACACGAACCTGACCACGACCCGACATGTTTGCCAGGTCTACTGGCATATCCCATCCTAATTTCAAAAAAAATTATCATTCATATCTCATCCATTTAATTTCGGATGGATGGATATCCATAGTGTCAGGATGACACTGCCATCCCTAACCCGACAAAGTGACCAAGCGGCGATCAAGCATGCCATCGTACCAAGTTCAAATAACTTACCAGTTCTAAACCAGTAATTAATGAACCAATTGTATAAGTTACATTTGTTGCTAATTTATATAAAGTGTATTATATTCTATGAAAAAATATTATTTTTACCTCTACTTAGAATTTAAATTATTTTATATAAAACCTTATTTTTGTAAAAGAATATCTTTAAAACTAATTATGTTTCCATTTTTTTACTTATAAAATAACTAATTTAGTAAAAAAAAAACTCCAAAATATGAAACATTGTCTTAAATATGCTTGGATAGCACATCAAAAAATATTTAGTACCCCCGACACTAAATTTCTGGATCCGCAACTATATAATTCATAATAATAATCTTTTCGACTATCGATTATAATAAGTTGTTTTATGTTGGTGACCCAACAATCTAATTAACATGTTTCTAGTTCATAAGTTCATTAAAGTTACTGTTCATGCTCAGTTTTAGGAGTCATATCTCGTGTTAATTAATATTACTGTAATATATAAAACCGTATTAAATATAATTAAACATAATTATTTATAAATCATATAATTCGATTGAGCATATATTTTATAAATTGGTTTGATGGTAATATAAACTGTTTTTTTTTAATAATTTCTTAAGAACAAATATGGACATAAGTCAATAGGGAATACTAACAAGTAAGTCAACACATGTAAGTTATAAGTCAAATGTTGGTGAATACAAAATCACAAAATATTATAATTGTTATTTCGGTTTTTTTAACGTGTGTCATAAGGACACGCATTAATAAACCGAATATGAAAAGATTCGTAAGACACTCTCATGATAAATTAAAGTATAAACTTAGTTTTATCATAATTAGTGAAAATATCTTATAAATTTTTCTATTTTCGATTTATTATTGCGTGCCCTAGTGCACACGTTAGAAAAACCGTTGTTATTTTACCAAGTTTATGATATTTATTAATTTATTATCAATGCTACACGCTCACTATAATTTCTTGTTATAGAAATATATACTAATAATTCTCAACTACTCTAAACCTAAAATAATCGAAGCATTATCAATAGATTATTCCAATTGTCTACAAACGTCAAATTGATTGAACAAGAAACCAACATTCTAACCGACAATAAGAACACAAGAAGGAAACCTCCAATTTTTTTCCTCCGAATGGAGCACAAGTGCACAAGGCCAATATAATATTCAAATAATCTTTGTTGGTAACGATTCGATTTGTTATAAGTTGAAAACGGATATTACTTATCATAACAAAATGAGTGAGAGGATGAGTGAGAGGAAATGAATCATTTCATGGGTCGTGTCATTTGCATCAAATTCTTATTGAAGACAGCATTATCCGTTATAAAGTGAAGACGAATATTATCGCTCTTACACAATGCAAATGACACGACCAATAAAATGATCCATTTTCTCCCACTCGTCTTTTCACTTGCGTTCTTATAAAAATCAACGTAACAAACTTTTACAAACCTTCTCGTAGAAATCAAAACGACTGTTATTAACGATGAACACCCGATTTGAGGAGAAGACATACCTCATCAATCAACTCCTCACTAAGTCACTAATACCTTCTCTAATAATCGAAGTAACCAAACATTAAGTTAAGATTAAGGTATATTACAAATTTACAATCCACGTGGGATCACATGAAGCCAACTGTAAATTTCCACTTTACCGCACATTTGGGCCCCACAAGACCCCACTTCACCATAGCCAATGACCTCTTTGTTTAGGTAAACATTTAATTCCATGTCACCACCGACCTTTCCTCACTTTTACCTCTTTTATCTTACGAAGTAGAGTATTTCTTATATCAGTAATTTTTATGAGACCGTTTTACGCGTACAACGGGTTCATTTATTTATATTAAATGAGAAATTTATAATAAAAAATGATGGTCTTATGATGTGAGACCGTCTTATTGTAGAATTTGTGTTGTTGTATACATGTGATTTATGACAAAAATATTCATCTTAGACCATGTTCTTTCTGGCTTGAATACAACTCGTTTTAAATTTACATAGCATTATTTAGTATAGTTCTGTTTAGTTTCATTCGGTTTCAATTAAAGTAATTTATTTACAAATTAACTCTTAGTGTAACTTTATTCAATTTAGTTACATTTTATTCAATTAAGTTCACTTCAACTCAGCTCCATTAATTTCAACTAAGCTCATTTCAGTCGAAAATAACATGGCCTTAGACTTAGGTTAGGACTAAAACTCTCTAAACTGAATTAAACGACATTGAATTAAACTGAATTTATTGGAACTGAACTGAATAAGAAAACTAAATTGAGCGGAATCGAATGAAGTTGAGTTGAACTAAATAGAACTGAACTGAAAGAAATAAGTTGAATTTAAGTTTGAAAGAAAATAGCCTTAAATGATACTAGGAAGGTTTTTACTATTCCATTTCCTAATTCACGAGTTTACTTCATGGGATTGTATTATGAAGATCTTCTTGCTTTCTAAACTAGCCAAACAAACAAGGCACTATTAATGGTGGTTGTTTGTCCACGTGTCAATTGCCCACCTTCACCTTAGTCATTAAGTATCTACTTGTCTCTCCCATTATTATGCCCTCCTAGTCCTATTAGACCATCCCCAAGCAAGGTGGATGGGGAGGTCAATAAGTAATTGGGTCAAGTTAATTAAGTTATTAGCAACTTAATTAGCATGACCCATTACAAAATAGGGTCAATTGGTGACCTCTTTTGTTAGTATTGACCCACTTATTGACCTAGTAGTTGTTTGATTGTTATTGGCTTAGAAATGTGAAGAGTTTAAAATATAGTAATAGTAATTGATAAAGTAAGAGAGATGAATTTTTTAGTGGGGTAAAAAATGTGGAAAATAATTAAAAATGTTGGAAAGTAAAAAATAATTAGGTTGATGACCTAGGTGGGTGACATTTTGCTTGGGAGGGTGAAAATGGGTCAATATAAATTAAGTGTAATTAAGAGTAAAAATATGTATTGACCTAATTAAGATGACACTTGCTTGGGGATGGTCTAAACTTAATTAATTTAACCTATTAACTTTTTAAAATTGTTAGTATACCTTTTTAATAGGAGTACTTTTCTGAAATATAAGAACCGTGAGTATAAAAAGGTATTGACAAATAAAACAAATAGGCAATGTCATGAACTTTTGGTATACAAAGAGACATAGATTATTCTTATATAAAATAAAATTTTCTATATACATCCTTGTAAGTGTCATATTTTCTACTCTTTGGGAAAAAAAATTTAGTATCATAATTATTTTTTGTCTCTAATTTATACTTAATTAATATCGTGTATTAAAGTTGTAAGTTTATTAGTGTATCATAATTAAGATAGCACAATAAATATCTTAATGACTTTTTTAAGACCTAAGAATACAAGGGATAAACATAAGAAATGATTAATAAAGAAAACAAAGAGACATAAACTCATGGTAAAAGGAGAGTATATATTAACATTATATATAAGACTAAATTTATGTACATCCTTGCAAATGCAAGTTTTTTTTATTTTTTTATTTTCGTAATCCTTCTATTTTTTAATCTCTCAAAATAGTTTTATACTCCCTCAGTCCATTGAAGTTTTATTACCCAATTACCTTGATATATATGAGGAGTATTATATTGAAGTGAGCTGATAAAAATTGAATGAAGGGAGTATTATAATTGTCTCCAATTTTATTATTTGGTGTATTAGCTCTTATCAAATTATCTTAACCGACTTATTTTGTGAACAATATTCGATATGCTTTTTAGGACTATGGACAATCACAATGAAGATAGATTATTCAACCGATTATTCGTAGTCCGTGGCGTCACGATTATAGACTTTTTACATTACTTATACGCGAGATTTATATCTGTCTTATGATAAATACATGTAAGAATAAATGTTTGATTAGATATATATCTATTAATTTCTATCATGACGTAATATGAGTAAGCCAAATAGTTGGATTTTTCGTATCATATATGCAATATGGCCATTATATATGTAGTTCTCAAAGAGGTTTCAATTACCGAACATAGATCTATTATTTCAATTGTTATGCTAACTGTGGTAAACTCCGAATTAAATATAAATACTCATATATAGTACATTTTTCTTACTAGATAATATAAAGTACTTATGATTATTAATTGTTCCTAAAATTGTAAAGACTAATTTTAAATATTAAAACATTAATTGAAATACCGACTTTAACCTTAATATTTAAAACAAACCGTGCTTTCTGCACGGGTACAAAACTAGTTTATTAGTGAAAAAGATAAGTTTGCAATTTTGCATTGATCAAGTTTCGGAGATACTCTATCTTTCAAATAATAATATTAATTATTACTCTATTTATTGATTTTTATACGACTTTAACTATGAAGTATAAATATCAAGCGAGTACATCATCAGATTAACACATAAAACCAAATTTACAATTAACATATTCTTTTTTACTTTTGGTTTATTTTTTATTAACTTTGATCTAACCATGATTGTGTATTGTGTATTATTTGTATTATTCATAGTGTGTTTGCTTGCTGCTTTACGATCATATATTGTCTCATAATCTTAATATGCATATACTGATATACTCCGTATTTTTTTTTCTAAAGTACTAATTCTGTAATTTTGTTTGTAATTTCAGGTAATATTGACGGCATAATAGGGTCATTCAATCATAACGAAATAATTTTTCAAATAGTTCACCGGAAAAGGTATAAGTTTGATAATTGACATTGTTTTTACTACGTCAAGAATTATAAAGCTAATTTTGAGCTAAGATTTCTTTCATCTCATTCATTGCCTATTCTTTTATCTTTGGTAGGGAATATTTAATCAAAGTATATATTTTTGGTTGATCTTAAGGTGATTAGACACCCTAAAACGAAATAGCTAGGTAAACAAAGGAGCAGACCAGAGACTCGGAGAGAATAACTTCCATTCACATTCGGGTATACATATATATGCATGTGTGTGTCAGTCTTTAATCGTGTTTACAGGTCGAATGCATTTAAGACATCAAATTACAAAAGGTCATTAATATCCTTTCTAGAGCTGAAAGAGAATTTATATGTTAGAACCCAAAAGAAAATTACAAAATCTCGATGAAAACGGGTAATTCCTTTTCACAATATGCAAGTGACAATGTGCATAGAGTGTTCCATTCCCCTCACTTGTCCTACTATTTGCCTTTTTGTGAGTGGGGCATTATCATCTTTAACTTGTGACGAATAGTGTCCGTCACAAACAAAACGTTTTCAAAAAAAATTGTACTCCATAAATCTTTGGCGAATTCTGAGAGAAGAGATAATATAATTGATACTTCGTAGTACATATGGAAATATATGAAAATATGGAACATATGTAATACTAGATAGGGTTATATGAGATAATTTAGATAATAGTGAATACGAATAATCACAATTTGTAAATTTTAGTGTATGTTTATTTTTTCTACCATACTTTACCTATTTTAAATTTATAATGAATAATATAAATTTAATCTATCCTATGTCTGCTCTTCTCATATTAATCCAGGGCCGGCTATGGGCCGGTGCAGGCTGAGCCCAAGAACCGGGCCTCCAATTTTTGGGGCCTCATTTACCAGGGCCTAAAGAATATATACTGTAGATGTTATTAATGTTATCGTTAATAGAATGTGGTCTAGTGGTTCATTGGTAATTGTTTAGACAAAACTTGTAGTTGCAATCCACCTAAGTTCAATTCCCTCTAGATGTTATTTCAATTTTTTTGTGTTATTTTCTTTACGTTATATATATTGTCATGCTATTTTCGCCTTTTTATAATTTTTCTTTATTACCCTATTACTCTCTTTAACGATTTTCATATATAAATATCAGTTAAGAAAATATTATTTGATCATTTGTATAAAAAAAAATTCTTAAAAAAGATGAGCGTTATCAGAAATTGTTAAAATTGTGTTTTACCGTGTATCGTTTTAGATTTACACATATTACGAGATTTAAAACTTTTAGACAAGAAAATATTACGAGTATTTACTTTCTTTTCTAAAAAAATATTTCTTAAAAGAGACGAGTGTAGTTGTCATAAATCGCAAAATCGTTAAAATTGTGCTTTATCGGGTATCGTTAGAGTTATACATATTATGAGATTCAAAACTTTTAGACGTAATGGATAGAGAGCGGTAAATCCAACATTCGTCTATCGTTAAAAATGACTGCAAGAACAACATACTTGTATATGAAAATTATGACCCACATAGACTATCTTGCACAGGGCCTCCCAAACGTTTGAGACGCCCCTGTATTAATCTATCCTAGTTAAGGAATAATCCTATCTATTACACCATTTAACTTTTATTGAATCCAACCTTTATTTGACCTGTTACAACCGGTTTTTCAACAGGTCACATGTAAACCCCATTTTTCTATTTTTTACGACTTCTTCCTCATTTCCTCTTCTTCTTCTTCTTCAATTCTTCGTTTTCTCTCCAATTTTTTTTCTTATTCTCCCAGATCCGAAGAAAGAAAAGAAAAAACGACTAGCATTCAACCCCAAATTCATCAAAAATCCAGCAAACTAACAGATTATTTCACTTTTTTGTATATTTGTTTAAGCCTCCCTCTTCATCCTTCATTAACAATCCTTATTATCACCAACCACTACTTTGACCAGAACCCTCAATCCACCTCTCAAATGAAATTAAAAATGGGTGGTATTTTCTTGTTTTGGATTCAGATGGAGATTTATACAATTAAAGTACCTGGCACAATCAAAGTCTGGGTTTGTTTACATAAAGATGCGTATTTATATAGGACCTGTTGTTGCTATTAAAATATTTCGATGAACTAGGCATAAGGAAGACGAACAGTAAGCCCAGAAATCCATTCGATGAAGAAGAACATCCTTTATTTGATTTTCCTTCTTTAACTGGATGCAAAGAAATGAGACGGATAGAAATTTGGAGATGGTCCATATACTTGAGGGAGATGCAAATTTTTATACAAATTTGATGATGAATGTTTGTTATAGAGGTGAAGATAAGTATTCTAGGTGAGAGATGAAGATGGTGAAGATTTGTTAATGTAAAATAATGTAGGGTTTTGATTTGGGGGAAATAATTTTGAGGTGAAGATGATGAAGAGTTATCAGATGGGAGGAGTGTAAGGTTGACTAATTAGAAATAAATAGTCAAGGAAACCGGTTCTTCAGGTTTCCCTTCCGTGGGTTCAATAAAAGTTAAATGGTGCAATAGATAGGATTATTCCCAGATAAACACTAGGATAGATTAATATGAGAAGAGCAGACTTAGTTTGGATTATTCTTGTGAAATAACCCTAAATTTTTTTAATGAAAATATATTTAGAGATGAAAAACGAATATGTAAAATTTGTTTTATATTGAGGAAGATAATATTTTATCCACCGAGTAAATTATACAATCAGTTGTATACAATTCATACGACATATTTTAAGTTTTGTGACTTTTATCATAGAAATTTCGAACTCAATGGTAAATTAAAGAATACTTCGTATAGGTTATATTGTAAAGTTTATGAACTCCAACATGGTTGTACGATATTCTTATACAACTGATTCCGCTAATATTTTTTGTGTATTTTATCTTATCGTAGTCATATGCAAGTACAATACTAATGGAGTGGAGTTTATCAAGCCTAATCAAAATATCATCTTAATACGTAGGCTTACTTAATTGGAATTATGAGATAATTTATAGAAGAAAAACAAGAGGGAAAATTGTGTAAACGATATACAGAGTTGTCCCAGTGTATACGTTACCGCTCTGACTCTTTCACCATTGACATCCCTAAATATATTTCGACATGCTTCTCATCTAGCATTACTCGTGAGTCATGAGCACGAACACTTCAATTCAAGAGACTTTAAAAGGCAAAGACATTCTTGATTAATAATTCCAAATGACCTTTAACAAAGCTTAGTCATTTCTCCCTTAGTAGAAGGGGTCGGGTTGTTCGAACTCTTTTGCTTTGTTTTTTAGTTAGGGCTAAGTCTGACGAGAATATTATTCTACCACAAGCAATTCATTTAATGAGAGGGGTTATTTCGTATAATGTACCATATGATAATTTAACTCTTCCGAATCATTAAAAAAATTAACCAACTTACTATTTTAAATTATTGAGTTTATAAATTGATATTATTATAATCATATTATTTGTTATAGGCCCTGTATTTTTGAACTTAAATCGCTTTTTTAAAATTCAATTTAGCTCTTATAAGTGTAATTCAGAAAAGTTAAGCTTTTATTAGTTTAGTTCAGCTCCTATAAGTTATGTTCGGCTCTTATAAATTCAATTCAGAAATATTAAACTTAATCCATACCAATTTTCCTATAAATTAAGCATATGTCTAACTTTAGATGGCTTACTGCATCTAAAACGATAATTAGTGTCAGTTCAATTCAGCTCCTATAAGTTCAGTTTAATATATTATTTAGCTCATTTCCTATGAGTTCAATTCAACTCCTATAAGTTCATTTCAGAAAAGTTAAGCTCATCTAATTTCATAGCAAAATTAAGTTCAAAAAACACATGAATCCAATGGTCCTAAACTCCTAATGCGTAATGCAAAACAACCATTATAATTAGGAATAAACTTTAACATTTTACAATTATTACGTTCTATATTATAGAACATTAGAAATAGGCTCGTGCATCGCACGGACATTAAATCTAGTATAGTAATATTTTGCAGAAATAATAATTACAAAATCACTAAAAAATGCGAAGTTGCGAACTATCATAATAAAAAAAAGTGGCCCGCTTGCCAACCCATCGTTTTTTGCCCTAAAAATGGCCCGGCCCAGGCCAGGCACATATATTGGCTTGGTCGGGCCGTGTCGTGCCTGACACACTCACCCCAACCCCCGACGCGACCCGCTTTTGGCACGCCTATTATCGTGTTCGGGTCGTGCATGGCCCGTGGGCTAATTGTGCCTTGTAAGTGGACCGATCCGTAAAACTAAGTTTATTTCTTATGTTCTTCAAAATATTGTTTTATAATTGTTAGATTTTAGGTACTTTTTTCTCTTATAAATTGAGTATGAATAATTGAGTAATTATATAAGATTATAAGATGACTAGACAAATGATTTGTGAAAAAAATGGTAAGAATTGAATGGTATTTATAAAGTTAGAGCAAAAAAAATAAAAAATAAAACAAAGTCTGAGCAACAACTACATTCAACGGTATCAACAACACATCAAACTATAATAATCACATTGCAACAACATTATAACAGTTATAAATTCACGGGATAAAAATCGAGCCGTACCATGTTAGGCCCGTCGTGCCTGGTTCGTGCCAACTCATCTGTGCTTAGGTCGTGCCCGTGCCTAAGCACAAAATTTTCACAAATCGTAGCCGCGGCTCGAATCCAACCCGCCGTGTCGTGCCCATAGTGTTGGTACTATTCACTTGAGTTGTATCATGCCCGTGCCATGCCCGTGTCGGACTCGTGCTCGAGTCGTGCCGCCCACCTGGCCTAGCCCGAATCGCCATCTCTACACACCACTAAATTTAAAGATTACGGTTTATTCTAGACGGTAAAAAATTTATTTTCACGCAATAATTAAGAATTCAATAGTAATGTAAACAATATGATATTTTCATTTGTACCTCTCAAATCTATATAATAAAATAAAAAGTCTAGATTGAGTAGTATAGAATGACATGTGGCGCGCTACATTGACATGTTAGAATGACACGTGGCGCACTACATCTATATAGTAAAATAAAAAGTCTAGATTGAGTAGTATTAGAATGACATGTGGCGCGCTACATTGACATGTTAGAATGACACGTGGCGCACTACATTGACTTGCTAAATCAATTTTTTTTATTTAAAAAAATGTGAAAAAAAAATGAAAAGACAAATTACATAAAAGTTTAGATTGAATAGTTACTTAATAACATGTGACCCATTATATTTAAATATTTGACCAAATTTTTATTATTAATTAAAAAATTGTAAAAATAGAAAATGAATAGGCAAAATAGTATTCAATAGACTAATTACTCATCTTATTTAAACTTTCATTTATATTCCACTTAATAATCATAATTTAGTGCGAAACTTTTTATATTCTACCGTTGCGAAAATATTTCACCTATAAAAGAAAATGAATTGTTAAAAGTTCTAGCACATTCTTAGCAAAAACAAATTAATGAAAAAAATTCTTTACTTTCACCAAATACTAATAAGTAGCATATCTTTTCACGATGTTTTATCTATTTAAATGTTACAAAAGTTTAGAGGAATGAGTGAAGAATATTTAAAGTAAATATCATAATTATTTCCAAACTAGAAAAATATAGAGGTATCCAAACTATGATTAATATTAAATATTTTGTTATTAAAAAATTAGAACTATCTTGCAATGTTACTACATTTTCTTTCTTTTCTTAGGGCTGGCGTATTTGTATTATGTACTTCGATTTATGAATCACCTTAAGTTGAAAATATAAACATACATGTCTATCACTTAACCAACAAATGATTACTTTTTTTTTAATAAAATCACGCAGAATAATTATAATAATAAAAATATAAACAAAAAACCCCTTAAAAATCCCTAATTTTCACGGGATACAAAACTAGTTTTACGTTTTCAAAGCTATATCTCTTTTTTTAAATTGACCATCTATGAGAAAACGAAAAAGTTGAAGGTGAAATCGAGTGAAATTCGAATGAACTGTGCGAAGTTGGCTTAAAGAGTTATAGTTGAATCCAGTTACAGAAACTAGAACCGGAATATATAAAATAGTAAGTATTGTTTACGACGGGTCGTCATTTGTGACGGATAATTTGTGAGATAAAATGGTAGAAAATGAGTTAGTGGAGAAAGAGGACCACATGAATAGTGTTGGAGAGAGAAAAAAAGTGGGTATTTTATGAGAGAAAACGGTATCCGTCACAAGCTTGCGACGGATAGTGCCGTTGCAAATAAGAATTTGTGTATATAAAAAGGGTCGCCATTTCTTTAAAAAAAAAAAAAAGAAAAAAAGAAAAGGGTCGCCATTAAAGCTCGAAAGTTTGAAACTTCACTGCTTGTGCCAATCAAATTGCAAAACCCGATTCAATCAATTCAATTCAATTGACTCAATTTCATGTATGTATTCCTTCTTTCTCCTTTAAGCTAAGTGCTAATTGCTATATTTGCAAATTTAATTTGTGTTCAAATCGACTCTTTACTGTGTGAAATTAATATTTGAAATTGTTTCCCAGAAATTAGGAAGAAGAAGAGTAATACTTCATTTGTTTATAGTTATAGGATGGTGAAGGATGGATTGGAGATAGAAGGGTATAAAATTGAAGGAATTTCAATAGGTGGACAAGAGACTTGTGTTATGTTTCCGTCTCTTAGCATTGCTTTCGATATCGGAAGGTGCCCTCGTCGCGCCGTCAATCAACAGTTTCTCTTCATTTCCCATGGCCACATGGATCACATTGTACTTGGTTTCTTCCATTTTTCATTTATTTGTGCATTTTATGAGGTTTTTGTTATTTTGAGCTGAATGTTTGCAAGGCTTGTTCAGAAATTGAGTAACCGTTGTTTGGATGGAGGGATATGGAGGGAAAGGGAATGATGCGAGATCTTTTGTTTGCTTAGGAAAATTGAGCTGGAGGAAAATTGACATTGGTTTATTACCATCCCCTTCCTTCCTAATTTCATACTGGAATCCGAAACAATGCCCAAGAGATAGTTAATGATTAGTAGAATGATGTGCATCATTATCTTAAAAGCTCACACGAAAATATATTTGAATTCTAACATCGGCTCGTTGAAATGTGTGGCCGGATATATCAAAATTGGATTTAGGATTGGGTCAAGGTTCAGTTGACATGTCATACCAGCAACTCGTGTTTAAGTGGGGGTATGAGTTGGATTAGCATTTTCTAGTAATGATTCCAGCATTTTGGATTGAGTATAAGGAAAATAGGTCAAAAAATTTTCAGGTTTGTATGAACAATTGGCCAAAAAAGTTAGACTTGTAAAAGCACTTGCTCTTACAAGTTTTAGCTATATCAGTTACCCAAAAAATGTAGATATGATTGATAACCCCGTTGGCTGACAAACAGTTGAGATGTACGATTCCCTTGAATTGCTTGTTTTTATTCCGAGGATGATCATATGGGAATTTATGTTTCTTATGCTGGTTATATCAGCAATTTTAACAAGAATAGTGAAATGGCTAGTTTAAAACTGAAATCCAATTTCAGCACATCATTCTCTTGAGTCTTGACCATTTTCACTATTTTTACATAGTTATGGATGATTCATAGGTAGTTCTCCCTTCATGATTTTGTTTCATAAGCTTGAAAAGCTTCAACTAGTTATATGTGTTTCTATATTTATCTGAGTTTGTTTCTTTGTTTTCCCTCATTTTTCGAACTAATGTGGTCTCTAATGCTAAGTTGCTAACCTTCATTTCAGGGAGGACTGCCTATGTATGTTGCAACTCGTGGCTTATATTCTATGAAACCTCCTACCATATTTGTGCCGAGCGTTATAAAAGAGCATGTGGAGCGTCTTTTTGACGTGCATAGAGCCATGGACTTCTCTGAATTGAAGCATACTTTAATTGGTCTGGATGTTGGTAATTGTCCATACTATGCTAAAAGTTCCTGTCATAAGACTAATCTTATCTGTTAGGCTGTTACTGCTATCTTTCACTCTGCCTCTAGAATTCGCTCTGTGGATCACCACAACAACAACAACATCAGAGCCTTAGTCCCAAAAAGTTTTGGGGTCGGCTGACATGAATCATCATTTGAAACCGTCATGAGTGAACTCTCATCTCAACAAGAGAAAAAAGAAAGAAAAGAAAAAAACGAAAGTGGAGTGAAACAAAAAAATGAAAGGCAAAGGGGTTTTATAGATTTTAAATCGAACTTATCATATGTATAAAAACCCAAAAATAAATCAAGAATAAAGTTTAAAGTGATTTTGAGAAACGAAGTAAAATTTAATATAAGAGTTTTGGGGGAAAAAGTGTAAAAAATCCAAAGCGAAATTTTTAACTTAAAAAAAAACATCAAAGGCTAGAAGTCCACATGTATCATATCCCTCCATAGTGCCCTCTCCGTCACCATCCCCTCCTGAAGCCCGAGAAATCTCATATCGTGCTCAATCATTCTTCTCCAAGTTTGTTTAGGTCTCCCTCTACCCCTAGCAACCTTTTTTGCACCCCAGTTCTCCAACCTCCTAACCGGTGCGGCCATAGGTCTCCTTCTCACATGGCCAAACCATCTTAGTCGGTTTTCCATCATCTTGTCCTCTATTGGGGCCACTTTTACCTTCTCTCTAATCACCTCATTCCTTAACCGGTCTTTTCTTGTATGGCCGCACATCCACCTCAACATACGCATCTCTGCCACACTCATCTTATTAATGTGACACTGCTTCACGGCCCAACACTCCGAGCCGTAAAGTAAGGCAGGTCTAATTGCCGTACGATAAAATTTGCCCTTTAATCTTTGGGGCATACCCTTATCACACAAAAACCCCGTAACACTTTTCCATTTCATTCATCCCGCTTTAATTCTGTGGGCCACATCTCTGTGGATCACCATGCCATAGAAATTTTATGTATGTTATTGCTTGATTGATGTTACTAATGTCAGGAAAAGAGGTCTGCATTATACATAAATTTAATCTATCTGGATGTTGTTAACGGTCCATACTGTACTAAAAGTTCATTCTGCCTCCGGAATTAGCTCTGTCGATAATCATACAAAAAATTATATTTATATTTGCTTGATTGATGTTTCTGTTGTCAGGAGAGGAGTTCTGTATTAGGAGGGATATAAAAGTGAAAGCATTTAAGACATATCATGCCATTCCTAGTCAGGTAGATCTGCAGAAAGGATCTATTCCTCCTGTCATTGCTGTCGCTTGCGTGATCTCATATTTCCGTGATCCATTTGTAATACATTCTGTACATTTAAGAAATTGTATATTGCAGGGTTATATAGTTTATTCAATCAAGCAGAAGCTTAAGCAAGAGTATGTCGGCCTGCCTGGAAATGAGATAAAAGAATTGAAGTTATCTGGCGTCGAGGTCTGTTTCTGTCACTATATTTGTAGAGTTACGATTAATGTTGCTTAGATAAGACCCAGTGGACTGTTTATTTGAGATTTTAGTCTGGTTAATGTTGAAATTGAGTATGCTCACTGTTTTTCCATTGAAAACAGAATCATATAATTAGCAGTAAATCTCTGGTTGAACTTACAAAAATAAGACATATTTTATCTGGCTCTGTGTTCCCTCTTTTTATCTCACTTGTTTTTATTTTTAGCGGTGAAGGGAATTCTCGCAACTATTTATTGCTTCTTCATATTGATGTATATAGTGTTTGTTTATAATTATATGCCTCAAGCTTAATAATATTCTCTGTAGTTTCTACTTTCTACTCGCTCTTTTGCTTGATGATCTAAGAAGTTGTACTACTTGTGACCTTTACCAAATTACCTTGTGATACTTCCTGACAAACTTTGTGCCAGTTACAGCTATCTCAGATCTGTATGCTTGTTTCAATGTGTTGAGTTTATAATGGCATTTTTGGGTATTAGCAGATTACCAATACCATCACTTCACCTGAGATAGCATTTACAGGAGATACAATGGCTGACTTTATTGTCGATCCAGCTAATGTTGATGTGTTGAGAGCAAAAGTTCTTGTTATGGAGGTAATTGTTGCAATGAGGCTTTGTATTCTATCTACGAAATTTACCTGCCGGAACCATTTTTTTAAATATAGCCAGTGGTCTGTGTATTCAACTCTTGAGTATTGACTCTTAAGCTTCTTTTGTTGTTTTGCTTGGTCAAACTAGTCCATAAATGTTCTTGTTCATCGGCAAGGTGAAAATACGACGTAGTTGGTAAAATGAACATATTAGGTAATTATACATTGATTTGCACTCTCAACTCTCAAGTGTTTTAAAGAAAGGAGATGACAGCGTTCACTGCCTCAAATGACTGTTTTACGTATTCGTATTTGATTTTATCTGCTTATGTCTGTGGCAATGGGGAGCATAAGCTTAATCTCAACCTATCAAACATAATGAAGGAAGAAATGGTAAATAAAATGGTCTTCTCTTGGGTAGTTGTTTGCGGCCGTAAGCTGGGGATTGTTTGAAAAAATGGTGGTTTGTGCAATACAAATTAAAATACCTCAAATGATATTACATTCAGGGAATTCATTGAACTTTTTCTAATAGTTATCCCTTCAGATAAGAAGCTAATAGCTTGCTGTGCTCTGACCATATTCTAGAAAAGTTTACTTTGGCTTTGGCTTTGGCTTCCATTGCAGTGCACCTTCTTAGATGACCAAGCTACTGTTGCTCATGCACGAAAATATGGACACACGCACCTTGATGAGGTTCTTTTGATCCCCCATTCCCTGTCTTCTTTTTCTCTTTGGTTTTTGAATGGTTTCTATGCTAATGATTGCCTCAACTACATCATACAGGTTATAAACTATGCTGAGATGTTTCAGAATAATGCGATTCTTTTCATCCACTTCTCAGCACGGTACCAAGCATATGTAAGAAAACTTCTTTCTCAGTTTATGACCCTCCATGTTTGCCACTGTTTAATTCCTAGCTTGCTGCATGTATTGCATGCTCCTTAAACAACCAATAATAACCAACACAGATGAGAAATGAACTACTGTGAGGCAGTTATCATCACCTTTTGCTTTTCAACTCATTCATATAAATGGAAAAAGCTGCTTACCATTTAGAAATGACGCTTTTTTCTTGCAACACCTTGTCATTCACCATTTTTTCTTTGTTATTTTTCCTATGCTTGTTCCATGCATGTCACTGCACCCGCTGCTCAATTGGTTGAGTACGTAAGGTAGATTATCCGACTTTCTTAACAATGCGCAGCCCATACTGAACCAAATCAGGCATTAGCATTGAGAGGCAAAATGTGTGATAAAGTACCTTGCTCTTTGCTCAACTGATTTATATCTAACTAGCCTGAGAAATTAAAGTAGTAATGATCATGTTCGTGTAGGTTGACCACTCCATCTAGTGGTTGCCCTTTTTTCTATTGTGACGTGGCAATCCTCTGATGCAGTTTTCAACGCGGTTTCCATCATGGGTCAGTTAGAAGCAGCTTTATGTGTTGCTAAAACAAGAATTAGGCTGCGTACAGCCGGCCCCCCTTAACTCGCAAATTGCAGAGCCATTGAGGCAGTGGGGGTAATATCGTTGTTTACGTTTGTTTCCATGTAGTTAAGAATGGTTTCGATAATTGTTGCTGAAATGGCCGAGGAATTTGTAGAAACAAGTTGATCCTGAATTCAAGTTTTAATATACCTTTTTCTGTTTCTTGCCAACTATTTTGACAGGAAATCCAGGAAGCTGTGTCAAGATTTCCCGAGGCATTTGCTGGCCGAATTTTTACCCTTACTGAAGGCTTCTGATTTCTAAGCTTTTTAAGTTTTACATGTGGTCAAGATGATGACCGGGCCAGATTTTCGGGAGAAGTTGCAGTGTCGATGAGTAGATGCTGTGGTGGATAAATAGTGAGGTCTTTCGCGGGGGATGTTGGTGGTGATTCTTGCTCTGCTGGGTGCGGGAGCCTCTTTGGAGATATCGAGTAATGATATTGACAAGGAAACTGTGATATACATACCGTTAAGTGTGTGCTCTTTGTGGGAACAATCTCGTCGATGATGTGCGACTAGGGCTGTTAATGAGACGAGACAGCTCGCGAGCAACTCGAGATCGGCTCGGTCAAAGCTCGGTAAAAGCTCGGCTCGTGTGAGCTCGACTCGAGCTCGAGAGCTTAACGAGTCAAGCCGAGCAAAGGCTGGCTCGACTCGAAAAGCTCGCGAGCGGCTCGAACATTTGAAATTACATAAGATATTAATCATATATTATAAAAATATTTTATCATTATTATATCTTTGTAGCAATATATTATATATCTTGTTGATTAGCTAAATATTTTTACATAAACCTTGTTATTGAAAATATCGGAAGAAAAAAATAAAAAAATAATAAACAATTTTATATAGGCTTGATTTGGCTCGAGTTTGGCTCGAGCTCGTGTTAAAGCTCGCAAGCTTTGTAACGAGCGCATTTTTTTCAAGCTCGGGTAAGATCGGCTCGAGCTCGAGCTCGAGTTTTTGTAATCGAGCACAAGCCGAGCAAGGCCAAGCTCGGCTCGGCTCGGCTCGTTAACACCCCTATGTGCGACTAGGGCTGAGCAAAAAAAATCCGATACGAATTTTTATCCGAATCCGATCCGAATTCCGGAAAAAAAATTCCGAATATATGGATACCGTTTAAAATGGATCTCCGATCCGGTTTTTTCCGAATAAACTGGACCGGATGTGGATCGAGATTTTCATAAAACTGGATATCCGAATCCGATCCGAATTTTAAAAATTTATACAAAATGTTTTGAAACTTCATGTTTAGTTTATGCGGTTTTTGAACATATTTTGAAATTTGTAATAAAGACTAGTAATTTAATAATTTCATGCGATCGAGGCTTATAATTTAATAATTCATGCGATTGAGGCTTGTAATTTAATAATTTATGCGATCAAGATTCAAAACTTTAATTTATGCCATCGAAAACCCTTTTTAAAGTGGGTTGCAAAATGTGAAATGGACTGAAATTGCCTTTAGTTTAAGTTTGTAACAATACATTGGCCAATAGCCCAGTACATTTTCTGGAACTTTCTCCACTTTTAAATCTGGATTAAATCCGGTTTCCGAAATCTGGATATCCGAATTTATGGATTCCAGATTATTGGATATCCGAAATATTCGGATCGGATGTGGATCACGAAAAATGAGAATTTCAAATTTGGATATCCGATCCAAATGCCAAAACCGGATCGGATATCCGGTTTTGCTCAGCCCTATGTGCGACCATATCAATGAATTAGATCCTTTGCTCGGACTTGGGTTGTTCACTATTCAACCACTTGTTTATTTGGTTTGCAACATCAGTTTAGATCAAAACCAAGTGACTTTTTTTGGTTTGCATCACCAGGTTAATCCAAAATCGAGTCGCGTAGAACCGCATATCTCCCACAAAGAGAAGGAGACATTTTTCTTTTATCCCATCTATTTTATTAGACCCGTTTTTGATTTATGACACTATACCTGTTTTAAAGAAGATTTTGTGGTAATATACTTTAAAAATAAAGACAAAATTGGTTGGTGCATTACGACTTTACGAGCGCCACGCCACAGAAACCAGGTGTCATGAAACACCAATAAGCAATTCACACTTAACAGTTAACACAGTATAAAATAAGTAACAATTTAGTACAAATCTGTTTATTTTATTATGCATTTTGTTTTTGTTTTATTGAGACTACTTGATACTTGATTAATTGATAGTCTTATGCTTAAGACGGATGTACCCGTCTTTTACGGGTGATTGATTCACACGTTACATATACTTATATACAGTGTATGTGTGAGTATTAAATACTAGTAGAGTAGTATATATATATTCATGTGTAATTGTGCGAGAATACAAATAGAAAGAAGAAAAACGAAAGCGTGTAAAAAAAAGAATGGAAAAGTGGGAGGGAAAGGTGTCAAATACAATAAGAGGAACCAAAGCAGAGGAAATATGGCCACTTTTCAAGGATTTCTTCAACCTTCATAAATGGTTTCCAACCCTTTCTACCTCATATGGGATTCACGGTACTAACGGTGTACCCGGTTGCATCAGATACTGCCTCGGCAACTCCATCAACGCTACAAATTCCGTCAGTTGGTCCAAGGAGCGATTGATAGTCGTTGATGAGGTTAACATGAGTTTATCGTATGAGATTGTGGACTCCAACATTGGGTTCAATTCATATGTATCAACGGTTAAGATTATCGCGGATACTGACAAAGGGTGTGTCATTGAGTGGTGTTTTCAGCGTTGATCCTGTTCAAGGCCTGAGCTTTCAGGGTTTACTGCGGAAATATGAGGTTGGTCTTCAGAAGATGGTTACGGCCATGCAACAATCACTACTTACTGAGGGTTGTACTTAGATTTAATTAATCGTCTACTACTCCGTATGTATTTCTTAAATTTACCCAGTTTCATCGCCAAATAATAAGCTTCGGATAGTGAATCGTGATACATTCATTCATTGTTGTTTGTTTTAGGTTTCTACGAATCACTCAGATAGATCATAGATCCCCTTTTCGGGTTTGTGTCCCTGCATTTGCTCCCCGCTAATATTCACAATGTACTACTCCGTATTAAACATTAATGTATGTTAATTTCTTGTTCGCCTTGTCATCAAGGCACTCAGGCAGGACACAATCTAGCATGAAATACTCTTTTTTGGTTGACAGCTGTAAAGATAGTTGATTATACACTACATACCGACTTTGAAAGTCGGATTTTATTATTACATCAGTTTAAACATAAATTAAACTAAGGATGGGGCGATATTCAAATTAGACTTCTTGTGGGAATGATCAATAGTTGCGCCACGAGGATGTAGGAATACACAAGGATGTAGGAATTTATGGGTGGAAGATCGACTCGTAAAAAAGTAAATAAATTGTCTTTAAATTTTTCCTCGTAGCTATAATTTTTCCTTTGGGCTATAATTTTCCTTTGGGCTATAATTTTTCTTGCGAGTGATAATTTTTTTCTCTGTTTCTCATGGAGTTTTAAAGGGTACTTCCTCATAGCTATAATTTCTCTTGGGAGTGATCATTCTTTTCTCTGTTTCTCATGGGGCTTTAAAGGGTACTTGCAAATAAAGACGAACTAGGGGCACATGATAATTTAGAAGCGCACATTTTACCCTCCTTTGGACAAGCCTAAAATAGGAAAGACGGGTGAATATCAAAATCATGTTAAGCTTGAATGCAAATTGGAGTGGCAATATGATTTTTCTTAGGGGTCGTTTGGTTACCCACTAAAAAACACAGGAATTTAAATTCACGTGAATTGCTAAATTGACCTCTTGTTTGGTTAGCTTACCTAGGCCCCTAGGTTAGGCCCCTAGGTGAGTGGAAATACCTGGAAATGCCTAGGCAGTATGAATTCCTACATGCAACCAAACGGCTCCTTAGACTTGAATCTTGAGGTAAATGAAGAATTTGGGTCCCGACATGAAATACTCAAAAGGCTAACAATGCTACAAGAATACATCAGAAAAACAATCCAATTTAACCCTGCAAACAATGTCATAAACTTCTTTAAGCTGTTTCTTACAGTCTTCAATCACATTTCTGGTCAAAAGATTTCTACTTAATATCAAAAATTTGAAGCACAGAGTAGGCAAGTTTGAGCAACATGACAACAAAGATTAAATAAAACACAAAACATAAATGCCCGCCCTCTTCAATGTTCAAGACATCAAACTCAAAATTCATATTGCTAAAACCGTAAGCCACAACTAAGCGCCTACAACACCGGGCTTTAAGATATCCATCAAACTTGACAAAGAGCTACAAAGCTTCCCATCCAACGCCAATGAACTAACAACCTCCTCAATGGCTTTCAGCTCATCACGGAACTCCGAATGCATAGCCAACAACGAGAAATGCTCGTCAACCACCAAGCCAAGACACTTGACCACATCTTCAAAACAAGGCACCCAAGGAGCCAAGACAACTCCCCAAGAAACGGCCGCCTCACGCCCTACCTCCGCCTGTGGAAACTTCTCATACTTACGCACCCACTTCCCTAAATACCTAATCAACCCCAAAATTTCATCCACAGTGAGCTTCGTTATTGCACTCGAAAACACAACATCATCAACAGAGCTCGAAACCAAGTAATGCAAACACAACTCCCATGAAGAAAACTCGTCATAAGCAATCATAAATAGCATTGCAACCTCTTTAAGCAATCCCATCTTATTCCCACTAAACTTAATATCACTTGCTTTTCGAATAGCGAACAATGCCTCATTCTCCCATCCTTTCCTAATCCCAATCATACTCACTATACTCTCATTTGACGGTGAAAGAAAGTACTTCAATACCATAGATAGATCAGACGCCTTCATATCCCTAAACTGCCTAACACACAAACAAATCAAATCAGACCGCTTTTTCACAACCAAATTCAACAACAACCCAGACCGACACCCATAATCAACAAGCTTACAAACAATTATAGTATGCAAAATCTTCCAATTTTGAACCGTGAAACACGATTCAATCACCAACTCCATCACATCCCTACCAACAAAAGATCCAAACTTTGTAATCAAACTACAAGTATAATCATCAAATTCAGGACCCATTGCAACATCATGCAAATCCCCAAATTTAATCACCCCAAGGTTTTCCAGAAACGGGTTGAGTATTTCAATAAATGCGGGTGCGGAGTAATACAAAGGGGCTTTAACGGTGCGTATACCATTGAGTTTTTTGAAGAATGCGGAGTTTAATTCGGTGAGAGATGAATCGATTTGGGAGATTTGGAAGCCTGTAAGAGGGTTGAGAAGGGAGAAGGAATTAGGGTTAGGGTTTGAGAAATTGGGGTCAATTTGTAGGGAGGAGATGATTGAATCAGAGGAAAGAGGAATTGGGTATTTGAGAGGTTCATTGGAGATTAATGGAGTTGATGAAGTTTGGATGATTTGCTGAAGAAGAGTCATGGCGGCTGTGAAAAAGTGAAGAATGAAGAGGAGGAAGATGAGTTGAATGAGGGTTTTGGGGAGGTTTTATGATACCCAAATTCTGTGACGGCGGTATCCGTCACAAGCTTGTGACGGATACCGTTTCCTCTCACAAAATATCCACTTTTTCTCTCTCTCCGACACTATTCATGTGGTCCCTTTTCTCCACTAACTCATTTTGTATCCATTTTATCTCACAAAATATCCGTCACAAATGGTGACCCGTCACAAGCAAGACCATCTATTTATGGTAATACGGGGCAGTGTGTTTTATGCGTCGAGCCACCGCCATTTTTCGTTTGTAGACATACTTAAACCAACTAGCCGGTTAGCCCAATTTGACCGAAAACAAAATTGAAAACCTAAATTAGATCCACGATTCGACGTGACGCGATTGAAACTTGACTGGACTTTCACTCGATTTGAAAATAACTTGATTAGAAATTACTCGGAATAATCCCATAATGATTTAAGATGCCTATTTAGCTCGGGCTTTTCTGGCTCTTAATTTTCCGAAACACCTTTTTTTTTTGTCAAGATGACTAATAAAATCATTATATATATAAAAGAAGAATGTAAAATTGCTGACGTGGCGCTATAATATTTCAGTATTTGTATAATGGAGGCCTCTCATCCATTTTGGCAATATTACTCCCAATTTGGCCAATAAGAGTAAGCCAACTAATTATTATAATACTATTAATTATTCTACTATTAATACTACCATGCCAATTGCCGAGAAGTAAATTGCAAGTGAATGACTTACAATAATTAATGTTTATAGTGTATCCCACGATTTAATTTTGGATACCAATGTATCATCATATATTTATCTAATGCAGAAGCCAAGTTGCTGACGTGGCATCACTAGAAAAAAGCTTTGTCCTACGTGTCGCGTTGTAAAGCATCCTAGAGCTATTGTCCAATTAGATTCATCCTAGAGCTATTGTCCAATAACAATCAAGATATGGTATAATGGTATAATAACTATTCCAAGATTTCACGGACTAAATCTATGGAATCACAAGATTTCATTCCATATATTGAAACAATAAATAATGACAGTTTTGGCTGAAGATTAATTCCGTAACACGGCCTAAATCCTAGAGTTACCAATCCATAATCACCGAACAAAAAAATACCTACAAGTATTTTTTAGACTACATTTTCGATTTACATATGGGTCGGAATAATTACGGGTCGGAATACCTAAAAGAATTTTTTAGACTACATTTTTTTATGGTTTAATCGTTACTAAATATGGATCGGAATAATTACTCTTCGTCGGTATATACACTTATGTGAGCGTCTTGATTTATTAGACTACATTTTCGATTTATTGTAAGACATCTGACTATTCACGTGAATGCGAAACATTTTAACAACTACGGAGTATTTATTTAATATAGTAAATAGTAAATGAGTGGTCATTTAATAATTTTGGAATGTCTTCGTGTAAAATGTCGCGCGTAATAACTGTTATTTATTATATGAACATCTTTAATAAATATAATTAAAAATACGTTTTTTAACCCAACTATACATTTACTACTCACGTCTCATCAGATTATTTACGTTTTGCTTTTATTGTACGATATGTAATATAAAACTTTATTTTATATATGGGTTACATATTTTGAAAATGGTGCAATGAGTAATTAAAAGTATACAAATTCTATTGTAAGTCTTGATCATCTTAATGAACAACTATATGATAGCTCATGTATACCGTCATACCGACATGTGTCATAAATAATTCAAAATTTATTTATATGTATATAATTAATCAGCTTTCTTTGATATTATTAATTACGGTATTCATCTAAAGTTAAAAACAGGCCACAGTAAATAATTAATTTGCTTACCTCCAATATTATTAACTATATTCATCTAAAGTTTGAAAAACAGACCCGTGAATTGCACGGGTTACAACCTAGTTAGTAAACAATTTCATTAGTTAGTAAACAATCAATGCTGAAATTAGCACATTTCCCACGTATTTATTATTATAAGCCAACTAATTATAATTATAATACTATTAATTATAGTAGTGGTTTTGTTCGAGAAAAAATATAGAAAAATAAGAATACGAATGTATTCCAAGAACATGTTACCCGTACAGATATATAATCTCGAATGAAAAGTAGTGCTTTGGTAAGATCATTCTTTACCACATTTATTATAATACTATTGATTATAGTTAAGCAACGTAAAAAAACAGCATAGCATTATATGTCTCACGTGCAGCAGTTACATATATGACGTTCATACCATCAATTTAATTAGATCACTTCAATGTTTACTCAAAATCTATAAAATCTTATTAAAATGTTACCTAAAATAATGTGATATGGCTAATTTTAAATGTGACGTGACATATTATAAATGTGACATGACATTTTTTTATTTAAAAAATAAATAAAAGAGCATTAGAGCAGCTGTCACTCTTTCAAGATACATGCGAATATCATCATCTGACTCTGCCATGGTCCCGATATGATTAAACAAAGTTAAATTAATCAACAAAATGCAGCAATCGGGTAATATCATTAGGACGAAGTGTTGTTCGAAATCTGGATTATTAGGTACAAAATGAATTTGTTAGGTTAGAAATTAACCTGATTTTTCCGTCGAAAATTGGAGTTGCATAGGGATTGGAATTGAAGCACAGAATTTGAGTTGAGTTATCCGTCGGAAACCTAGGCGAGAGTTGAGTTGAGTTGAGTTGGCTTGGGTTGTTAGAAGCAGAGAACTTGAGTTGAGTTGAGTTGAGTTGGGGTGTTAAGAGCACATAACTTGAGTTGAGTTCCGTTGAAAACTTAGTGGAGTCACTAGAGTGTTGAGTTGAGTTGAGTTGAGTTGGAGTGTTAATTGTGCATTTGTACTTTCGATTATTAACATTTTAAACAATTAATTTTGTAAATTCTTAACTTTATCCACCCAATATAATAATATTTTAAATATCTCTTGAAATATCGTTTTAAAAAACTCTTAATTTTATTCATCCAATATTATTGTATAGTTTAATATGAGTTATTATATAGTTCAACATGAGTTATTTTATTCAGAATAGCAATGAATATCATAGTATAAGTGGATCAGTTATTGTAATGTTAAAACGCAATTATTATATAGTTTAATATGAGTTATTATATAGTTTAACATGAGTTATTTTATTCAGAATAGCAATGAATCATCATATATATAAAAGAAGAATGTAAAATTACTGACGTGACACTATAATATTTCAGCATTTGCGTAATGAATGCCTCTTATTCATTTTGGCAATATTACTTTCAATTTGGCCAATAAGAGTAAGCCAACTAATTAGAATTATAATACTATTAATTATAAATTATAAAATTATAATTATATGACATTTTAGTAATTTTCACACAAATTAAGAAAATGTGACTAGATTAAACTCAATTCAATTTTTCATAATACCAACACTTTGGGAATGAGAAAAGGTAGAAATTTCTAACATCATTTAGTAAATTTATCTTACTCTACCAATGGAAAACAAAATAGAAGTTAAAGCATTAAGTGATACTCTGTGCATTAAACCTAGAAATGGAAAAAGTTGTGGAAAAAATCAAAACCCATGGCAAGTAGTAAAACATCATTTATATAGTAAAAATCAGAATTTTCTTAAACGTAATTGCTATTAGTTACATAACGTAATTACCAACAAAATATCAAATATAGAGCCAATCTTCCAATAACTTTTTTCGTTTCTCTATGTTGCTAAAAAACTTCAATGGACAACTTTCTCTTTTTCTTCTTCTCTTTTGTCTTCTTCATATGTAAATACCATTAAGCTAATATTGAATACCCACATTGAGTAAGCCTTTACTAAAACAATTGAAAAATATAATTAAGACTTAAGGTACTTTTTATTACATTTAGTTTCCTCTAAAAAATATTAAGTTTCAAACTTCAAAAATACCTTACTAATTCAAGAAAAAAACTCAACTTAGTTAGCTTATATTACCTTGACATACCATGCCGTCACAAATCAACTATATCAATTATCAAATGCTAAACAATCAAAAACACACACAAATTTCCTATGTACATGCAAAATCAAAATATAATGATGACTGGAATGATGATCAAGCCATTTTTATTGAGAAATTTTGAGATTTTATATGATCAAGGATTATGAATAGGGTAGTCTGGAAATGTATGGCGTCGAAAGTTGTGTGAATTAGGAATGGTATGGTGTATATATAGTGTACACCGTGTCTTGAATCACGGTTTCAATTTTTTCTTCCTTCTTTAAAATGACTGTATTCGTACTATTCGAGTTTGTCTATGGTCGGGTTTATTAATTTACTTGATTTCAGAATATCGTATTTCGTTTATTTAAGTTAAATAATATAATTAAATTTCAGATTATAAGTTAGTATTTGAAACAATTTTTTTCCAAATTTTTAACTAAAACGTACTTTACTGAAAAATAATAATTTCCCATTTCTGATGTATAGATTACGTTTTCTCAAGTGATATACCAAACGTCTAATGGTTGATGATTTTTTAAAATAAATCACGTATTGCTTTGTCGTATTACCGTACTTTTTACTTCCGTTAAAAGAACTCAATGTTCTATGACTACCTCACACTTAATTGACAACATTTTTATAAAACTACTTTCTTAATAACCCATAATATTGCATATACCGTTTTTATAACTTTTTCCTATAACTTATGTTCAAGAAATTTTCTAAATGTACTTTAATACATGATTATTTATATACTTTTTTTATCAACTTATATTAAGAGCTTTACATATACATAAAATATGTTATTATTAGCTTATCTAACAACGATAATTGACTACATACTTTACAAAATTGAAATTAACAATCCCGTGATTTTTCACGGGTGTTATACTAGTATTAAATTAAAATGTCTCTTAATTTCTATTCCAACCCAAAATTATGAGAGTTAAGATGACTTGACCACCTACTTTACCTGTAACTCAAAAGAACTCGAGTCAATCTAACTAGTATATATAAATATGATTTGATATTTTGATCGCCCTATCATGGTTGGACTCGTCCCAATTGACCCAAAACCTGAAATGGGTCCTCTTGCTGAGTTAGAAATAAAATTAACGCGGCCAGAATTTTGTATTTATCAAACACTTCAAAAATTTATGTTTAGTATTAGGACTAAAAGATTGTCTTCTGTTCTTTTGTGTATTTAATTAGTCTCTTAAAATTAAGTTATTTTATTTGAAGGTAGTTGTTATGGTCGGGTTTGTTTCAGATGAATCATCATTTGGTCTAACAAAATTTAGACCGGTCACTTGGGGTTTTTTGTATGTTGGTCATTCTAATTTCTAATCAATGTCGTCACGACTAGAAATTGCGCTGGCTCTGGTGGTGTACTGTAGTGTATTCCACATTTCCACGAAGATAGCGAAGTGAGCATCATTTATAAAAGTAGAGACGAGTAGACGACGGTGGAGTTTAGAGCACAATCAAGCATTCAAGCATTCAAGCATTCAAGCATTCAAGCCCTAAACTTCTCAATAGAGACATAAGCCTCATGAAAGCAGATCAATGCATTAGCCTTCACCATATCTCCAGTATGAGGGATACATATCAGCCTACACAAAATAATACGAAAAGAAAATGCATGCCTCCATCCGTGAAACTGACATGATGGATTTATTATTCTAGCCCTGCCTCAGATCACAGGGATCCAGGGGTAAACCTGCCTCGGGAACAACTATTGCCGAGATAGATTCAATAGCAACATACTCTACTACAACTTATGCTGCTACCCGTTGAACTAAACATAAGTCTTATGTAGACTCTGGAGTTTGCCACTGGTGAGGTACAGGACCCACGTCGTAGATGATCTCCCTGTGGCAAGACCATACTAGCTTTATTGCTTCTGGTGTTCCGATGCCTGCACCTCTAGGGTCTCCTGCTGGTCCAAACCTGTAGGGACATTTTTGTTTGCATCAACTTTCAGAGATTCCTACTAATATAATGCGTGCCCATAGAAGTTGCAAATAATTTAGACCCAACAAAACTGACCCAACCCAATGACTCTGGTTGTCAAAAACTTCAACTTACCAATGATTTTGAGGCGCTCCGGTAGTTCTTGCTCGTAGTCCAGCATAAGTGGTCCCATTTACTGTATTCCCGATAACTTCCTGCAGTTTGATTGAATAAGCTCGTTGCACGCAGAATGGTGACTGGTGTCATATGTTACTGAAAGCTCGACACTTTCTAACCATACAGTGACCATTGTGATCATGACAGAATATTTTGATTAACTACGTACTATATTCCTCTTTCGGTTATTCAAAATTTCAAACTGTATATAGCAGGTGAATGAGAGGAGAAAACTGAAAAGTGACATTTTTCAAATACGCACATAAACTAGTTGGGCGATCTTGGACCTAAAACTATGGTTTCTTTAATGTAAGCCATATGAATTTCTAGTTCACAGATACCATACCATTTCTAGGAGAAAGAAATAGGAAAGAAATAGATTTAGACAATAAATCGCTCCATGAAACTTGCCTGCAGAAATAACAGATCATTCGACACCACTGCTGCAGTCAAATGTGCATGCATCCTTTCCAAGGCTTCCAACACTTTTGGTAACTGGTGTGCTTTATACTCAGTTACAACCTGGAAGTTTAAAATTCACGCGTCCATGAGAGATAGCAAGACCTTGCAGATATTCAATTGTTTATTTTTCAATAACCAGCAAGCAAGCTCTCATTTCAACACAAAAGACAAAAAGACCTTGGTAGCTTTTAATTAAACTAACCTGGAATGGTCCAAATATTTCTCTGGTTACTAACTCAAAATTTTGCTCCTTCAGTATTTCCTCGAGAGGAACATACACAGCAGTGGGTTTGAATGCACCATAAACTGAGGGTATAGTGTGGTTCTCTAATGGTTCACCACCAAACAATAGCTTTGATCCAGGTATTTTTAGCAGTTGCTTCATGTGTTCAGACATTGTCTCGGTTGTAACCTGCAGGATCACATAAAAAAGATTGGCCACATGACTAGAGACTTAGCAAACTATCTTTGTGAAGATAGCATTGTCTCACATGAATGCCTAACGAATTAATAGAAAGAAACTCTTTGGTTTAAAGAGACCCATTATGTTGACGAGTTGCGACTTGTGAACCCATGTCTTGAGTTCCAACCCTAAGTGCTAGCTTATCCGACATCTCCACACTAAAGATAGTATCAAGCGAGAGCTTTTTGACAGAAGATCAGTAAATCAGTTTACATCAGTCATCCCAAAATTAGCCATCAGACACCACAAGCAGGGAAAGTAGTTTATTCATATTATATGACTCAATCTATGGTCATGGCAGCACATAAGTCCTTGAAAAACAATATCCACAAACAGAACGAAAAACAAGGATATATAACTCACTGTGAGAACTGGTCCAATTGTCAAATCTTCTAGTTTCCTCCTAGAAGCAAGGTCTTTCAACTTGGAAATAAGAGGGCTTGAAGCCCAATTCTGCATTGAAGTTCATATAAGTATGTTTAGACGGGTATAACAGAACCTTTCTTTCTTTATCCTATATCTACATAATGAATGCAACAATAGGCTTAGTAAATTACCTCATGCATGAAAAGAATAGATTGTGCTGAGCACTTTTGTCCACTGCATGCATATGCATCTTGATCACAAACCCAAGCAACATAATCCTCCTGCCACCAGGAACAATTGAGATGGTCATATGAGATTAATAATCAATCAAAATCGTAATTAAACAGATGCTGATGAAAGCAAACCTCCTGGACATCTGGCCCCAGAATTTTCCAATCAAATCCAGCGTCTTCTAGTTTTACACGACCCTTTAAGTCCAGTGCCAGTTTTTCTGCTACTCTTGAGCTTCCTGTGAAAAGAGTCATACGAGGATTCGCCTGTACATAGAATATAACAACCAAATGAGAATCCAATTTGCTTATATACATATGCATCAAACTAATATATACTTCATACATGAGCATCAAACACACACAAAGTCAACGTTCATCTTTGGAACATGTTAATGGAAACGAAATCGTCAAATAACCAGGGAAATAATAGACTTCAATAAGGTCCTGTTGTCTGACAGACTGACATAATCATGGTATCACAGTCAGTGTGACCGAAGGTCACGGGTTCAAATCTTGGCACCCTCTAGTAACTCACGAAGTGGAATTTTGAGCACATTGTTTAGGGGAGCAAGTGCAATAGCCATTCTTCAAACCCAATGGGCATTCGAGTGAGGGGGCGTAATCTAAATGGCTCAACCAACTTTTGAGTATAAAATCATTGATTGGGCCTCAATCATAACCCTAAGTCCCTAAAGCTTTGGTTGAGATGGTCTTCTCACATGGTATAGAGCCGGCCTGACCATGAGGTCAGGGGTTCAAATCTCACGACTCCTCCTTTCTAAAGTGGAATATGTTAGCACTAGATATAGGGAGGCCTACAGTGCAATCACACTTCAAGCACAAAGGGAATCGAGGACATTCATGTGAGGGGGTGTGTTAGAGTATAAAAGCATTGATTGGGCCTTAGCCATAACCTTATGGTTTTGGTTGAGAAGGTCTTCTCACAATATCTTACTAACCTATTCGAGGTCATCTGCACTATATTAACTCCAAATTAGCTAGTTTTTCATAGCTATAGAGGGAGTAGTTAAATCGAGAGTGGTTTAGACTTTAGAAAAAGCTATTACATGAAATACTTAGAGAATTAATGTCTCCAAATAGCATGAAATATGCAACTGAAATTCAGAAGGCAACCTCCATGATCAGTTTGTTCATCGTCTTGCCATCAGAGTTGATGAAGTCAACATCCTCAACTGGTAAACCACAAGCATGAAGCAGCCGCAGCATCTGATCCATGACAATGCTAACCTATAGAGGAGAAATGTAAGAGGCAAGATAACAAATCCCCTGAATCAATGTTGAGATAGCACGAGGAAAAAAAGGGAACAATATTCAAATTATATAGTAACACTATACTGATTTCCAAATTATATAATAATACTTGTTAGTAATTTATAAGAATCTTTTTACAACAACAAACCTAGTGCCTCAAAAGTTCCAGCCTATTGTGCAATTAGACGTAAGAGTGGGTTGGATGTAAGTTATCTTACCCTTAGGAAGCTACTTCATATAGAATTATGTTGAGAACTGCGTCTACTTCACAGAATAATTGTATTAGGTTTAGTGAGCCGTCTTATTTTATTCAGCTATACTCTACAGCTTAAAAAAAGTGAAGCTTCAACTTCGTTGGAAATATAATTTGTTTTACCGTTGCACAACAATTCACAAATTATATTCAGCATCGACTTTTATTCCTCCACTCTTATCTTTTTGAAGTAGCAGTTGAGCAATATTGTTTCAATCAAGGATCTAACAAACATCTGTCACCTTGTCGTGTGTGAGCCTAGCTTCTCTATGTAACATATTAAGCATATAAACAGGATATCCCTTTCAAGAAATGCACCAAACAGTGCCAGGTAAAGGGAGTAAAATCAATGCGCCCTAATGATTTAGCAATTCAGGCACTGTCTTGATTTGACCGTATATGCCCACAAAGCTCTTTTTTTCCACTTAAAATTTTCTCACTACGAAAACAGGGAGAGGGTGGGCAGGATAACAGATAAGAACAAAACAAAACATGTAGAAAAAATGATATATCACATGGAGGCAAACTGCTGGAAATCCCCAAAAGGCCAAAACTATACCTTGCTATCCACTTTAAGAACAGGTTTATTCCCCATGTATAGTGCTCCCATGAGTTGCAGAAGTGGGATCTCCAGAGGGAAATTGAAGGGGGTAATTATAGCCACCTGCAGGAGATATACCATCAGTACAATGAAAACACCACCAGCAGAGAAGCTAATAGCACAGGTAGGTTTCTTAATATTCAGACACCAACATGAAAACAACAATGATAAAATACTAAAATATACAAAGAAATGCATGCCAAAATAGAACTGGCACATTGAGATGTACAAGTATTAAATGTAAAGATAGAGCATAAGAAATGTAAGAAACGCACCGGACCATAAGGCCAGCGATAACCATTACTTTGCTGACCAAGATGATTCCCAGGTACAGCAAAAGACCTTGCAAGGAAACGAACCTGCCTCCCAAAAAAGCAACAATAAGCCAAATAAAATTATAGTAAAGGGAAGTAGGAGCATGCTACTTGACCCCAAGCCTTTATTGATAAAAGAAAACATTAGAACACTGATTTATAAAACATCATTGGATTTTGTACACTGATTTCATAATGGTTATTTGCAAAACTTCTAAAAATTTGAACTTAGGGCTCATGCTTTTGTATTCTCAATTAAGTCCAGAAACAAAACACACTTAAGGGCACAGCCTGCCAGAAAAAAAAAACACACTTGAATACGCTATTGAAACAGGGACGGGGGGGAATAAGCGCATACCTGATCACCACAAAAGTTTTCAAGAAATTTTTGGGTAACATATACTTCACCATGAGCCTGTTGGTAACTTTTGGGGGATACCCTTTGGATTAGCCTTGCAAAGAAATCTGACACCTGGGAAAGATGGACAAATTATATAGGGAGTATATTTTTTTGATGAACAAGATTTACCAGTCAGTTAGAACCCTAAGTACTTTGAATTTGTAAGAAGCATCAAGATCTAGAAATGATAAAATACCTCTGGCTTAGAAAGCATGTGAGCAGCTTTCATTGATATGTCTCCGTAAAGAAGATATCTGAGAAAACAGTTACTCAAGCATAAGTGAATTGGATATACTTGTTTACATACAAAACCTCATACAAATGGATATGCAGAAAACAATGATCTACTCAACAATCAAAGATAATAAATATCTACGAGAGCGACACCAACCTCTCTGGGGATTTGAAAGGATTGTGGAGACCGTGTTTGGGGCATCTGGATAAGCTGTCAACAAATGGCTGAACATGCAATCAGCGAATAAAAAACATCAATTTAAGTTTATGTATTTATCAGCAAACCAGGTAAAAGTTGGAGGAAGCCATACCTTTATTTCTGACTCGCCAACCTCAGCGACCTTAATGAATGGTTCACCGTTCAGTGGATCCACAAGTGTGGTCCAAGAAGAAGACCCGACCCATTTTCCCTGCACTGAAGGTAAGTGGTGAATAGGAGACACACAGTGACATTCCAACTGAGTTATTCAACATCCAACGCAGCTGTTTCACATAACCTTACCCAAATTATGTACTTCAGCAGGTTGAGAACCAGATATTTTTTCTGCTTCGATAGTTGCAAAAGGGATTGAACTCATACATCTGTCAACAGAAAAATCGGAGGAGCTTTATATCTAGTTTGCAAGATATGAAAGATAAGAAACAGAAAGAAGGAAAAAAGTGCCTCATACAGGAAACATGGGGGACAAAAGCGAGTCTCAAATCTCAAGTGAACTCCAGAGGAAATTAGAAAGGCAGCTCTTTCACATTTAAGGGTAAGTAAACTTCCGAAAACCAAAGACCCAAGTGACTCCTCTCCACTTACGGTGCTGCTAAATTTAGTACTCATTATTCAAGTTTTACTTGCACATGAAGCTTTTAGTATAATATGGAGGAAGTATAGCCGTGTTCATACATCATTTACCATCCATTTTTTTTTCAATTACCAGCTTTTCGCCACAACCTCCCTTGATTAACTACAGCTAGCAAGATTACTGAAGGAAGGTGATCAGTAGTGTTGCAAACTGCACCATTTACTAACCATTCTTTCCAATTCTTGTTACAGTGGATACTAAAAGTATTATAATCATTCCATAATCAAGTTACTTTATCTACTTGTTAAGCAATCATTAAACATGCCCACTTTTTTGGCAAAAATGGAAGACGGTAAATGTCGATAACTTTACAACAACGACATTACCCCAATGCCTCAATGGCTCCACAAATTGCAGAGTAAGGGTGTCAGATGTAAGCCGTCTTACCCTTGGGTTAGCAACACAAAGAAATGACATATCTAATCAATCAAAAACATTCTTAAGATCTCATAACAAAAAAAAATCACAAATTGAATACAGTAAGGGTGATCAAACATGGTGAAAACTTGCTTTTTTTTGCAACAACAAAAATGAAGCTTTTAATCAAGCTTTAATCATATCTCATGAATCAATTCAATGGTACTAACTACTAACAAACAAAAACCCAGGTACCAAATTTCCTAAGAAATCAGCCCCAAATGATCAACTCGCATTAAAATCAAATCGGTTTCAGATATTATGATCACAAATAAAATATAATGCACTTGGTACCTAGAAATGTTGAAAGAAGCAAGCAAAGTTAAGCCCTTTTTGGCCCTCATTTCTCTGCAAATACCCGGAAATTTATGCATGATTGAATTATATTTGTAAGTCGGAAAATTTGGAGTAATCTCACTTGCCTATTCTCCTGTTCTTAAGATCTTCAAGCGAGACTGACACAGTGACACTTCATAAGTCTACCTAAAACCTTATTTATAGACGGTAAGGATCTCTCCATTGCTTAAAAAAATGGAGATCCATTAACTCTTTAACGGTTTAGATTTAATTTTAAATCGATCCGGTGGTCGTAATTTAACAAGAAAAGAAAAGTATTAGTGGGTTAAATGGAAATATATATTATAATATTTATTTAGAGAGATAATGGACCAAAAGTAATGGAGAAGATTTTTTTCTTTATAGAAAACATCTCTTTCCAATCTTTTACTTCGTATTTTATTTCAGCGGGTAATCGAATCACTTAGGTTTATTACGAATTGGATTAAAGTAAGTTGAATTATTTTGGGTTTGATAACTTGTTTCATTATTAGTTGTCAAATCCAGCAATGATTGACTTAGGTTGGGTTGATTTGGGTCTCAATCATTGACGAACAATATTGAGTCTGTTGTGAAATAAAGATAAATGAGAATTGTAAAGAAGAAGTGAGAGAGACAAAACTGTATTCTCATCCCATTATAGGAAGTATATATATACATATACAATGAGATAGAGTTTCCCTAAGATAAAATACTCTATGATATTCAAAGATATGGACATCCATATAATATTGTAATATAATATTTCATAACAGAGTCATCAAACGAGTTAATTAATAACAAATCATTACCCCGAATAATTAATTTATTTAACCTTGAATCAAGCGTCTTCACATTTTTTAGTTGTACGGAATCAGAATTATATTTTGAAGAGGTGAGGTGTGTGATTTCAATTAGGCATGATGAAATTGAAGGTGTTGGATACGAAATGGTAAAGTCAAACAATAAGTCTCTCTTCAAACGGATATAACCGTTTTAAGACTAAAACGAGTTAAATATACCTCACTTGCATAGATATGACAAGTCTTTTTGATGATGGGTTTTTCTAACATGTGCCCTAGGTGCACATTATAAGAAGTTAATAAGGAAATATTTTCAAGATTATTTCATTTATTATGGTAAATATGAGTTTCAACTCTAATTTATCATGATATATTCTCAACAATATTTCCTTACTTGGCTCTTTATTATGTGCCCTTAGGGCACATTTTAGAAAATCCATTGTTAATATCTAAATATTTTATTTTTGTTTTATATATAAAGTGGTAATTATTTGACCCGTTTTATTATTTTAAACGGATATATTTGATTTGAGAGTTAAAAATGAAAAGAATTGGTGAGTCACTGAAAACTGAGATTTGGATGATATTGGTAAACAATGATGTAGGGAGTTAAGGACGGAGGAAATTGGGAGAATGTGTACACCTGTGAGACGATTGTTGGACAATTGTACTTTGCTACCATGTTCGCTGATCTGTTTGTGACTCAACATCCTCCATTCTTCACGTCTCACCACACTACCATAATGGCTATCAGTCTATCACAACTTAGGTAGCATTGAAACAGATACGGAACGGACACGGACACGGACACAAACAGGCACGTGACATGATATGTCATGTAATTTAGGACACGAGCCACGTTACTTAAATTTAATAAAATATATATTTTACAGTTATAAATGTTCGATCTTATTTTTGTAAAAGTATTTGATATTAATTTTAAATAACTGAACGTAAAATTTGGCCTTAATAATAACTCATTTTCATTTCTCATCCGAACCAATATTCTAATTAATCTCTTTTGATAGCACATTTCTCGTATGAAGAACATCTTTACCCCAAATGATGACCAAATACCATGAACACGACTCAAATACCATGGACACGCGTCCGGACACATGCCCAAATAAATGTAGAAAGTTAGACACGGCTTTATAAGTGTTCGACACGTTTCGGCGTGTGTGCGTGGAGTGTCAGTGTCGGACACGGTACGACTCATTACGAGAAGTGTCTGTGCTACCTAGATCACAACCCCGATTCTCATGATGAATGGTTAAATATCTTCATTTTAACCACAAAATGTGGAGTTATTTTCCAAAATAGGCATTTTTGAACAATTATTTAACGAAATAGGTTACTTTTCAAATTAATTACCGAAAATGGGTCCACGTCATCACCGAAGCTAGGTTCGTTTTCAAGCCGCTTGCCCAGACGACGACCAAATGTAAGTTGTATACTTATGAAAAAAAACGAAGCAAAAAATGATTTCAGAGGCAAATCGCCGTGGGGGTGAGCGATTTGCCAGGCAGTAGCATGGTGAAGCTTGGATTTTGATACAGTGGGAAAACGCCTTGGGGGTGAGCGACTAACCTGTGAGACAGAGGGAAAACGCCTTGGGGGTGAGCGACTACCATGTGAGACAGAGCAAAAACGCCTTGGGGGATGGCGATTTGCCAGGCAGTAGCTCCCCTAAGCATTAAAACCCACATCCTTCCCAAAATTAACAACAAAACCAACATTCACCCCTTGAATCAACATTCAAAGCAACATACAAATGAAATTGAAAAACACAATCGCCTTAGACAAACACAAATTGTCTTGAAAACTAAAATATTTTACAAACACAACCCACTAGAACATTAATACAAGCAAATTGTCTTGAAAACTAAAATATTTTACAAGCAAACTAAATTGTCTTTGATACAAAACACTAATTCGTTTTACACTACCGTCTTCTTGTTTGCCGAATTCTCTTGGACTTTCTTGGTTGACTAGATGATCCGGCTTCCTCTTCCGCCTCTTGGATGGGAGTTAGTTGAGTTGCCATGTAGTCGGTGGTCATTTGATGGGGATCATGCATTGGGCTAGGGTGTGGATTGTCCGGTGGTTGAATAAGATGCCCATAATTTGCACTTTGCAAACATGTGAGTGAAGTATTTTGCATTTCAAGAAGGAGATTCATGTAGCTTTGGTCATATGTAGATGGCATATCTGACATGAACTCGTTCACCCGATGGTAGATGTACGAATGACCACCCGCAAGACTATCCAAATCTGCTCCACTTTGGTTGTAGTGATGTTGATGGCGGTAGTCGTCCGTTAGAATACGGTTTTGAGGACTAACAACCCGTCTTGAGTGCGCTCTCTATACCATATCATGTAAGGATCATGGTGTGACATGAAACCACCATATGGCATTCCCCTAGCCATCAAATTTTCCTTCCTAACATCCCAAGCATCGACATAGGGACCCAATTCCTTCTCAAAGTCTCTTGTTTTGCCCCGTTTGTCTATCTTATGAAGCATATTGTCGGTGTTGCACGGGGGAGGTATGGTTTGGTGCCATCCAAATTGTCTAACACACCTACTAGGGAGGTGCATCTCTATAACCTCAAAACATATTAAAGGAGCTTCCACAATCCACTCTTCCTCGTCCTCGTGACAAATATCGGGAAGATATTGTAGGATCTCTAGTGTGTAAGGTTGCCAAGTAAATTGTGTTTCAGTTAGTTTATCAAACATATCTCGATATGTCACAAGACCAAGCCTATGATCTTTGTACTTACGATCGACCCTCAACCATTTACACCCTAAAGGATCCCGTCCCGCTACCATTTGGGAGTCTAGCGGATAAACCGCTCCTTCAACTTCTTCATAAATTGACCTAAAAATTTGGGGACGTCCAACAACAATACGTTCTCAAGCCCATAACTGAAGGAGAACAACTGGCCCAGATATTTTGTTTTTTCCCCTTTTACATGCACCGCACAAAGTTATATATAAACAAGCTAGTGCAGCGGATCCCCAACTATATTCATCGATTTCATCTAAATTTTCTAACAAAGGCAAAAACAAGATACAAACCTCGCTACCGCTCTTATCGGGAAAAATAACAGTCCCGATCAAGTAGAGAATATATGCACGAATATGCATATGTAGTCTATCCTCATCCGCATCCGGTGGCAAACCCGAGAAATTACCACTTAACCAAGTCAATTTCAAGCCCAAAGCCGTCAACTCAGTAGATGATAACCGTATACCCAGAAGATGCTCACACAAAGCCGGCCAATAGTGGTCACTCCTCCCGGTAACTGCTCTACCAGTAACTCTCAACCCAAACAACACATTTACATCTTGCAATGTAACGGTTGCTTCACCAATACGAAAGTGAAACGTATGAGTTTCCTCCCTCCATCTCTCAACCAAAGCTGTAATCAAATCCGGATTGGCATACAAAAAGCAAAACCTATGAACTCCATAGAACTGTGTATCCTTTATGAATTGACGGACTCTCTGATGAACGCGAAATTCGTCCTTCGCTTTCAAGTGGACCCGACATTTCAACGGACCTTGATCCTGTTTCACACAAAACATAAAAGCATGAGAAAGAGTTGAAAACCGTCTTATGACAGCCAACAATGTGCAAAGACATACAAAAACATGTTAGCCAATACTAAGAAAAAAATAACCTATTTGGAAAAAATACTCACCGCTCCATTCCAAATCGCTTCACTTCGGTGGCCCGCTTGTAATGTCAGAATTTCGGGGTTAAGTGGACCCGGATCCATGAGACCTGCAACAAAAAAAAATTTAAGTAACACAATCAATATTCAACAAATTATTATTTAAATGAAGAAATAATTAATTAAATCGACAAATGTATCCGGAAGCCTGATTTCTAAGAGGACATCCACGCTTATTGTGTCCTTTTTTACGACATAGGGTGCATGTATATTTTGTTTTTGATTGACCCTCGTCCATCTCATTTCGAATCCTTTTCGACTTAGGACGACCAGTTCCCCTTCTCATTGTCATATTCGGCAAAACTTGTTCACCAACCCAATTAGGCCAATGACGTTCGTTTGGTACCGGGTGAAAGTTTGGTTTGTAGGAACCCAAATACTCAATATATTGCTCGGTTGTGTAAGTTCTACAAACGGCAGCAACATGAGAACATGGAAAATGTTATATTTGGAACTTGTTACAAGTACAAGTTCTTTCCGACAAATTAACCGTATGTCTATGTAAACCCTTTCCTGCTTTCCTTTGACCTCTCCCAGTCTTAACTTGATAGACACCGGTCTCTGAATAGAAGGCCTCAACTTTATGGTGTGCCGCTTTTTCGAAATTGTTCTCGACATGCTTGGTGACAACGGGGGACATCTTCAAACCGTCAAGGATTCTAGACTTTGAAAATTCACGTCTTTGAACAAAGTAAGAATTCACTCTATAGAATGTAACTTTCACAAGAGCAGTGATAGGTAAGAAACGGGCCCCCTTTAACACATTGTTAAACACCTCAGCTAAATTGGTTGTCTTGATCCCATACCTACGTGCACCACCATGACACATGGACCACTTCGACAAAGGTATTCTATCTAAATTTGCCATACATCCTGGATTAAGTTCATTGATTTGTGCTAAGCCACTATTAAACTTAATTGGTTGATGCTGAAAAGCTGTCCAACTAAATAAATCTTTCAAGGTCGTATTTTTATATTTAGTGTTGATATTGAATGCATGATGTCTTATACACCAATTTTTCAAGCTATAACAATTTATACTAAAAATTGTTGTGTCAGCTTTTTATCTAAAATGGATAAATTTCATCTGAAATGACTACTATTTTACCCAAATTTTAGCTTGCGATCGAAATGTCAAAAACTTATGGGTAACACTAATATTTCTTTGTACAATTGTATAGTTGTTTAGGCTATTTTTAGAATTTATTGACATGTATTGATTCGATATACATGTCATAAACACACGAGAAGAAAAAAAAATATGCATTGGATGTACTATCTCAAATTTTTTGTATTTGAGTATGTGTATTTTTTTTACGCTTATTACCTCAAACTTTATTTATTTTTGAACATAGATAACATTTTTTTATTAGCTTATTAAAGTTAATAAGTTAGATTTTATTATTTTTTTCAGTCAAAAGTCAAATTTGAGTAATTTATATGTAATATTTTTTAGTTTTATTGTAATATTTTAAGCTTAATATTACAGTGAATAAAGTCGGAAACTTTGTATTAAAACTTATAATTTTGAAAACAAAATTCAAAAACCTTATTATAATGTTCACAAATTATACAATTGGTGGCATTAGGGTCAAGATCCCGTGCGAACTCTCTTACGGAGCGATCCCATAGTAAAAAAAAATTCAATTTTTTTTTAAAATTAAAAAAAGTTTTTTTTGTTGGTTCGTACGGTTCGCACCGTAACCGTAAGAAAGTTCGCACGAGATCTTGAGAATCAAGATCCCGTGCAAACTTTCTTACGGTGCGAACCAACGTAAAAAAAAATTCAATTTTTTTTTTTACTATGGGTTCGTACCGTAAGGAAGTTCGCATGAGATTTTGACCCGGTGGCATTTTATCAAATGCATAGATATTTCACATAGTGTTTAAACACATTAGACTCTGTTTGGTAAAACGAGCTGAAAAGTTACCTGAAACTTGAAAATGTACCTGAAACTTGAAAAGGTACCTAAAAACTGAAAAGGCAGCTGATAAGGTAGCTGGAAATTAGGAGCTGATAAGCTAACTGATTATATACAAAACTGTTTGACAGGCTAACTGAAAAGGTAACTAATTTTGGTAAAATGACATAAAAGGATATAATAAATTAATAATTATTTACTATATTATAGATTGAAGGGTAAAAAGGTAATATAACCTTGAATCAGATACCTGAAATCTAAAATGCTACCTAATGTAGCATTTCATTTCAGCTAGCTTATATTTGGCCAAATAAGCTACTTGTTTGTCAAACACTCCCAAGACAATAAGCTATCTGATTTCTTTGGCAAAAAACTTACTTCAGGCAAATCAGGTACCTGAAGTGCACCGCCAAACGGAGCCTAGAGTGTTGCACAAATTTTTTATACTATAAAAGCAATCTTTATACTATAAAAGCAACAACTTTTAAAATATTCCTATTGGCTCTTAAATTTCAAGAAAGAAGTTAATTTTTGTTGATGTAAGGCCCTCCATGATCATCAAGTTAATTAATTATTCTCTTTCCTATTTTTTCTATTCTTCTATTAATTCAATGATTTCTTATTTCTTAATTTAGTAAACTCAAAAATTATTAAAATTAATTAGTTTTCAAAAATAATTAGATTTAATTAACTTTTATTTCAAAGAAACGAACAAGTAATAGCCTATGTATACTACATTGAGATACTGCTAATATTATTCGTCATATAGAGAGTATTATTCATTGTATAATTTCTAATATTAACTTTTACAAAAATTAGAGAAAAAAGTACTCTATTAGCAAAATAATGTCAGATCTAGAAATTTACTAAACTCAAAAATCATTAAAAGTACTCTTTTTTTATAGGTAAAATTTTAAATTGGTTTCAGAATTGTAAAATATGAAAAGTGTGACATTCAAGAGATATAAATTGTGATTATGGAGTTGAGTAAGGTTTGGTAGACAAAGGTTTATGTCATTTCTACATTGATTATTATTTTCCTTTTCGTTTTCTATTTGTTCTTTATTTTAATATTTTGATTTAGCATAAAATTGTAGCTCGTCACATGTCGTTAAACTACCTACTCAATAGCTCGTCACATGTCGTTCAACTAGCTACTCAATCTAGGCTTTTTATGTTATTATATAGATAAGTCTTCCTTGTGACGGGCATATCCGTCACAAACTTGCGACAGGTTAAATACTACCCATGTAAATAGATAATACAAAATAGTTTGGTACTCCCTAAACATTCTCCTCCTGTCTTATCTACCCCACATGACTACTGATATTTAACCCGTTGTAAATTTGTGACGGATATAAATCTAATTAGGTATATATACATCCGCGTACAATATTTTCTTGTAGTTTGTAAAGGGTGTTTTGACAATTTCAAACTTGGATAACTTGATTGTTAGGAGATTACAGTATATTGTGATATATCGTAAGCAGAATTATATTGATATTTTATTATGTTTACTATTATTAAGAGATACAGTTCCTGGACTATACCACCAGATGTACAATGCGATTGTACATCCGGGGTTATTTTAGTCTTTTTCTTAATTATTTTTGAAAAAAAAAAGTTAGTAATCTCATTCTTCTCCACCTTCTCCACTTTTTCCCTATTTTTCTAACTCATCTTCATCCATCATCAAGTAATTGATTTTTATCATTAATTATTATATCTCTATCTTCCAGTTTATTTAATTATTATGTCAACGTAATTTTTTATTTTATTAGTCCATATTCTTTTTACATTAGCTTATAATCTCATATTAATAGCTTGTATTCTTATAATAATAGCTCGTATTCTTATCTTAATAACAATTCTTTTTATATTAATAATTCCGTATTTTTATCTTAATAACTCGTATTTTTTATATTAGCTAGTATTCTTTTAATATTAGCTCGTATCTTTTTAATATTAGCTCGAATTCTTAGGGTAATAACTTGTATTCTTTTGAGCTCGTATTTTTTTTTTACATTAGCTCATATTCTTATATTAATAGCTCGTACTCTTATCTTAATAGCTCGTATTCTTATATCAATAACTCACATTCTTATCTTAATAACTCATATTTTTTTATATTAGCTCGTATTCTTTTAATATTAACTCATATTCTTTTTATATTAGCTCGTATTCTTAGGGTTATAACTTGCATTCTTATGTGCTCGTATTTTTATGTGCTCGTATTTTTAGTTAATATTAGCCCGTATTCTGTTTTCATGTTGTTCAAAATTTGGGGAATGTTGTGTATTACTATGTTGAATAAACTTTTTTATCCAAAATTTATATTAGCTCGTATTATGTTTACATTATCTGAAATAATTTTTATACTAGCTCATTTTCTTATCTTAACAACTCATATTTTTATTTTATGAGTCCATTCTTTTTACATTACCTCGTATTCTTATATTAATAGCTCGTATTTTTATAACAATAGCTCGTATTCTTATATTAATAGCTCGGGTTCTTATCTTAATAACTCATATTTTTATATTAATAACTCGTATTCTTATCTTAATAACTCGTATTTTTTTTATATTAGCTCGTATTCTTTTAATATTAGCTCGTATTCTTTTTATATTAGCTCGTATTCTTAGGGTAATAACTTGTATTCTTTTGTGCTCGTATTTTTTAGTTCATGATTTTCTTAAACTCGTATATTTTTATATTAACTCGTATTCTTATATTAATAGCTTGTATTATTATCTTAATAGCTCGTATTTTTATATTAATAGTTTGTATTCTTATATCAATAGCTCGTATTCTTATTTTAATAACTTGTTATTTTTTATATTAGCTCGTATTCTTTTAATAATAGCTCGTATTCTTTTTATATTAGATCGTATTCTTTTTACGTTAGATCATATTCTTATCGTAATAGCTCGCATTTTTATGTGTCCATATATCATCAAGTTTTAATGAGTACTTAATGTGCTTCTTTGTACCATAGATGCATGGATTGAATCTGAACAATCATAATTGATTGGACTTAAAATTGATTCGGAGATGATACTTATGAAGCTTATCGTAAATATTCATTTGTTAAGTCTTTGGGGTCAGAAAATTTACCCTAAATATTCATTAGGGTTATGATTGGTGTAAAAAATTTACCTCAAATTAGCATTGTTTGATGCGTTTTTCCTTCTTGATGACGATGCAAATTGTTTCTCGTTCACCAAAATATTATTCGATGCATTTTTCCGCCTTGTTGAACATACCAATCGCCATCTTCGAATCAAATTTTGTTGGGAGAAAAATTTGTTGTGACTGTCGTCAAAAGAGAATTAAGAAAGTGTTTACGTTGATTGATAATTAAATATTTGTTTTGTATTGGGCTTTAGTATAAAATTAGAAAATTATATATCAGGTGGGCCCGATGTACCATGGTTCTATACACCTGGGTGTAGGATCCTATTTGTGTTAAGAGATATTATCGTTATTATGTTTAGACCTCTAGAAGTATTATAAATACGAATTATTTTATTTGTTTGAGGCACAAACGAAATTCAATAATACAATGATTCACTTTATGAATTCGCCCCCTCTCAATTTCTAATAATGATCGCGTAAACAATTTGCTTTCCTCAGAAAATATTTCTACCCTATTAATCATTGAGGTTGCAAGAAATCTTTCCTAGGATAATAAACTAAATGAACCTCTTGTTTCTAAGGCAAAACAAGAGAGACTTATGAGTTTTTTTTATTTTTTTTTGCAAATACCAAAATATGAAAATATTATTTTGATTAGAAATTTGCTTGTATATCGTCATGTGTTGTTTTGAATGAGAAAACGATTACCATTCAAGAAGAACTAGTTTCATTCCCATGCGCACGGGTTACTTTTAAATCCGTGCAAAACATATTGGTGTTTATGGTTCTCTTTCTATAAAAATATTGTTGATGACGAATTTTTCAATAATTATTGTTGCTTTTGAGTAATATCTTTATTTGAGAAAAAAATGTTTAAAATGATTTTAGCATTTGAGATTTTTTAAAAAATGATTTCAATGACATAAAATAACTTGATAATAACTGACTCAAAAATAACTCAAATCCGAAATAATCCGGCTTGATCAAATAACTCGACTTGATTGTCTCTTTTACCAGGTCTAGAGAGGGGTTCAACAATTTTGTTTTTTACGTTACTATTTTGCCTAAAATTAGTAGTAAAAGTAATGATATTATCAATCTCCACTTGCCCGTACCCCAATGCTAATCGTAGTTATCACATTATCAATAACCTATCCATTTTTTCATATAATCAAACTCATTCAACCATTTTTTTCATATTATCAATAACTCATTCGTGTAAAATCCCTCGCGAAAGCGGAAATAATAAACATACAAAGTACTAAAAATGCAGCGGAATTAAAACTTTTGATGAGATAAATAAAACATGCGAGGTGTCTTAACAAGCTAAACATGCGAAAGATGAAATGAAACATAAATAAGTATATAAGTGCGATACAAAAGCAGCCTGGGATAGCATATCCCTACAGGCACAAAATATTGAAACGTAAGTCTAAGGTCTAGCTAACGAAAGGTAAAAGTCAACGATGGTGGATCATCGCTCGCTAGCCTCAACGTAACCCCCTGCAAACAGCCTCATGTACCTACACACATATAACATGTGCGCCACAGTCAGTGGGGAGTGACTAGAGTGCTCCTAGCCACCTATTGTCAATAACATGTAACACGTAAAACATCCAACATACTCCGACATTTATAACATGTGAAGCATATATAACAATATCTCAATCTCATATCAACATGCAATACTATGCAAAGGCTCTCAACCAACTTCGGAAACTATTTGGAAGGAGAGCCGATTTCCCTTCCGGTTGCCCGGCCGAGGGGTCTTTCAATCCAAACCATTTACGAAACTAGACTAAGAGTCGTCCAATGCCTTGGACGAGCAATACTAAGATAACCAAGTATAATACATTCTTATACACAAACTAAAGCATGCTCAACATCCAATTATATCAACAAGAGATAGGTCACCTAGTGACTCGACTCTTACAACTATAGGCCAACCAAGTGACTCTACAACAAGAGATAGGTCATCCAAGTGACTCGACTCTTACTACTATGAGTAGGCCGACAATCGACTCGTCTATATACTACGACATCTCCAATCTCAGACTATACAACCCCCTGGTAGGACGACATCAAAAGACTGTCCTAGTCTAAACCTGGCCAGACTCTCGGAGCGCAGACGAATCACGATCCCCGATTCGACAAGTGCACAAGGCACCCCCAAGACCCGAACTAGCTAGGAACGAGATATGTCTGAAGGCGGGCAGACAATCTAAGACCTGACCGTGAGAACCAAGTCACTACGGCCAACCAGCTACACAATGCAATCAGGTGAGAACTCGAGTACTATAGCAGCGCACAGCAGGTTACACAAATTACAAAATGTCATCTCAAAGATGTACCACAACTCAAACTCGAATGACAATCATTTCATATATATTTCCTCATTAACATCCATGTAACACTTAGCCGACTTCGGGAACTAATTTGAGGCGAGAGCCGGTTTCCCTTCCGGTTGCCCGACCGGGGGGTCTTTCATCCTCAAATCCATTACCGAACCCGACATAAGCGCTGCCCAATTTCTTGGGACTTCAAACAAGCATACGAAACATACGGAAAAAGAATCAATCAAATCCGACATGCGAAACATAAGTTATGAACAAAACAATTCGATCAGGGGCTCTCAGCCGGTCAGCCACAGGCTGCCGGTTGGCCGGCTGAGAGACCCAATCCCTCATGCTCCAAACAAACAAAAACAATAATGAGGTACTCCCAGCCGGTCCGCCGGCTGCCGGTCCACCGGCTGGGAACCCTTTTCCCAAATGCCTACTAAAGCAACAATCAACGACAAGAAGGTCTCCCAGCCGGCCGGCCGGCTGCCGGTCCACCGGCTGGGGACCCTTTTCCACTCTTCACCAATTTTCGTAAAAATAACAACAAATACCAAATGGGCTCTCAGCCGGTCCACCGGCCGCCGGCCTCAGACCGGCTGGGAACCCTCTGTCCCAGAAATACGCAATTCGCCATTCTTAAACTCAATCAAACCTTAAGAGCTTGCTTCTATACCTTGCATACACTTCTAAAATCACTATTAACAGCATATACAAACATTCATACCACATCTTTAAATCGTTTTCATGGATCAAACATTAACTTTCATAACCAACAATTGAACATCCATTTTTCCCTCATAAACAACATACCCATTATCAATACTCAATAAATCATATGAGAAACATGAAATCATCAAACCCTAGCATGATACTAACTAATTTACAGCATCACAACCACAATCCACATAACCTAAACATGTTTCTAGTAACTAAACATACTAAAAATCATGTAAAGTGCTAATATAAGACAAAAGGCCGAGTTCCTCATTATCGTCACCTTAAAGAGCGATTCTTCACTTCTAGTCTTCTACTATGTACGAATCCTTGTCCGGGTCGTTCAAGTCGACACCTACAAACAACAAAAACGGGTTATTTGAGGTTAATTTCGAGTAAACCTCAAAACAGTCCCAAAATCAACTTTGACGAAACGGAAATTGAAAGAGATAGAAAGAACGGAAATGAAGAGACGAAAGCGTGGTGAAAACCTTGCGTCAATCGGAGTTGAGATGAGTAAATGGATGATGATTTTGTGAAGTGGAAATGAGTAACAATGGAGAAATAATGTTACTGCATCTTATTTTTGAGGAGGGAGGAGAGTAACGTTGGGAAGGGGAAGGAGGTGTCCTTTATATTTAACTTGAGTCGGGTTTCTAAAATGTAAGGGGCGGAAAATCTTAAAACGGGATTTACCAAGTAAACATAAATCTTTAGATTAAACAAACTCAAAACGGAACTTAACGACATTTCTTAAAATAAAACTTACGAATTAAAATTAAAATATTATTAAATTCCGAAAAATACTTTATATTAATAAAATATACTTTTACGAAAATACGGGATGTTACAATTCGTGTATATGAATTATTTTTGTACCTTGAAGACTGAAATCAATTACATTTTTTTTTATTAAATAATGTACTCCGTAATATTTTGTAATATTAAGTTTGTAATTTTTTTTGTTTAGATTATATATTGGTAATATCATAGAAAACGTTTTAACTTTTTCAGTGAATATTTTTTTTATTAAAGTCAATTGGTATTTGTAATTGTTTAATTTGTAATTTTTGAATGTTTATATTGTATTGTATTGGTAATAACAAATGTATAATGTATGATGTTGCATAGTTAGTGTTAATAAATTTGGAATTTTAATTTAAGTAGTTACAAATATAAAAAATAATTAACTTGAGTGATGAAACATGGGGGGACCTACAAAAAAACTTACTTTTTTCACCTTGAAATAAGAACCAATAGGAAGACTCCATTTTCTATTCCTTTTATAGCAAAGGGATTTGATTTTCGTAAAATCAAATAATTTGTACACTATTCCTGGTTGTATATTAATTTCTAAGTTATTTTAATCTTTTTTTTTTAATTTTGTATGGTCGGTTTTTTACTGCTGTAAATTGTTAATTATTATAATGTTTTTTCTAATTATTTAAATTGTTGTCTAATCATTTTAGACGTGACATATATATTCGATTATATAATATTTAATTTTATGTTATACAAATTGACGCTTTTTCATAGAAATTCATATTTACGAATTTATATAAAAATGTTACGTAATATTTCAAAAACTACAATATCAGCCATTTATTTAGAATATCGGGCGGTTATGTATCAGGAAATTCATCAAGCACATTGCGGGACCCACCTGAGAGAATTAAAAAAAAATCAAAACCTGCACTGATGACGTGGTTCAACCAGGGTTTCAGAAATGTTTATGTAATTATATAGATAAGATTAACGAAACAATACCATACAATGCACCAAGAACCAAACAGAGTTTTCGAAAAAACTCTGTAATCACCCCAGCCCCTACCGGGGTCGTAGTATTTCTAAATTTCCGAGTTTTAATTCTTTGGCAATTCTTGCTAATTGCTTCCCCAATCATTTTTCCCGACCGGGGTTAGCCAATACTTCACATTTGAGCCTTAAAACATGCCCTAATATATATTAGGATCGATTAACATCGAAAATTTGTATTGTAACTTATTCCTCTTAGAATCCCATATTTAAACTCCTTTATATGAGCGTGTACCCGACACTCCGTAACCCATATTATAACGGTCAAACATGCTACAATTTTGGTCAAATCCCACTTGCATTCAAATGTATTTGTGATTAACATTAATTACCAGCATTCCTCCCCATTTAAATGCAATCCTTGATTCAAAACAACAAACCAACCAAACTTATGCATAAAATGAGAATGTCACGAAGATTGAATTTTCATCTTAGTGTATTATACATTCCGCATTCGAGTATCGGGGTGTCTCAATGGATTGAACCCTTCAAAGTCATTTGAATACATGAAGATAATATAACACCCCTCTATTTGTCGTACGGGTAACTCGGTCGAGTTGGATGAACTCGATCGAATTTACCCAAAGTATGTAGTTGCTGAGTTGTGACCCAATTCGAGAGTTAGTCAAACGCGGTAGAGTTGATGTAACTCGGTCGAGTTGGTGCAACTCGGTCGAGTTGGTCTGACTCGACCGAGTTGAATGTTCCGTGTTCAACGTCGCAATCCCTTTACTATAAAAGGAGTAGAAAATAAAGGCTTCTTATTGGTTGTTGATTTTAAAGTTCAAAAAATAACCTTTTTTGGTAGGTCCCCCCATGTTCCATCACTCAAATTCTTTTTTTTTTCTCAATGTTTTGTAATTACTTAAATTATGATTCCAAATTTAATAACACAAACTATACAACATCATACATTATACATACATTTGTTATTACTAATACAATACAATATAAACTTTCAAAAATTACAAATTAAATAATTACAAATACCAATTGACTATAAGAAAAAAAATTCACAAAGTTAAAACGTTTTCTATGATATTACCAATATACTTATATAAAAAAATTACAACCTGGATATTACAAAATATTACGGAGTACATTATTTGATCGAACCGAGTTATTTCAGGTTTGAGTTATTTTTGAGTCAATTATTATCAATTTATTTTATTTTATTCAAATCATCTTTTAAAAAATCTCAAATGTCAAAATCGTTTTAAACATATTTTTCCCAAATAAAGAAATTACTCAAAAACAACAATAATTACTGGAAAATTCGTAATCAATAACGTTTTTATAGAAAGGTAACATAATCACCAATATTTTTTTACACGGTGCATTATTTGCACGGGATTAAAACTAGTTACTTATAAAAGAAAGTCCGAAAGTTAAAATATTATTTTCCCCTAAAACCTCCGTCTTCAGCTTATAACAGGTAGTGTCCGTCTTCAATGATATTTTATGAACAATAATTCATACCTCCGCCATTGAGAAAGTGTCTTTAACCCATAAACACAAAGCAGTTACAATTCCTTAGATAACCCATTGGTTGAAATTTAAATCTAATAATCTTAAACTGGCTAGCGGTTTGCTATATATTTTGGATGATTAAACCAACCAACATCGATTGTATATTATCCTTTGTGTAGTTATTTTACAAAAAAAAACGATTATCTAACAAGCCACACTATATTTATTTAAATAAGGTGATTGAAATAAAATGATATTTAAGATACTACCTGAGAAGTAAGCTAATTTATTTGATGGGAATATATAGCTTATTTACTAAATATCAACACGGCAACACCAATTATATTTTCACCCAGTTTACAAAACATTTTAAATATATTCGTTACTTTAATTTCCATTTTTTACACAACATTTTAAATATATCCGTTACTTTACTTTCCATTCAGCTACCTCTGCCGGTAGGGCTAAAATATATAACTTTTGCCATTAACACTATCTTCCATTTTACTATAAAATTCATATAGTATAGTATTAGGCATATAATATCATATTGATATTTGTCAGGTTCGATAGAGTTCCTGCAAATTAACTCATTTTTCCAACAAGTCCGAAAAAATTAACGTTCTTGTTAGGAGCTTTTCTCGCGAGTCTTAATACTCGTTTATCTTACCAACCTTGTGGAGATGAAGATCTAAATGAAGACGAAGAAGAGATGAAGATTTTTATTTTCTTTTTATTATGTGTTTTCTTTGTATTTCTCCAATCGTAAAGTTCGTCTTACGTACTGCCTTTCCGATTGCGGGAGGGTATTAGGATATTAGGCCCATTAGATTACGATTAGTTACGACGGCTATCGTCTAGGGTTTATGGTAGTATGGTTTATTATATATAGACTACGTATCATTTCCTAAGAAACACAACTCATTAATAATATATTTCTATTCTACACAATTCTCTCCCTTCTATATTATTAACATATAGTGACAGGGTTTAAAAAATATCAAAATAACCATTAACCATTAACCAATAACCAATAACAAACATAAATCGAAGCTAAACAATAAAATTAGGGAGAGTCATTCATTAAAGACATCTTGAATCCAAGTGAGAAAGTCTTGAAACCCACTACCACCCTCACCTTCCTCGTCTTCTTCATCCTCCTCCTCCTCCTCCTCCTCTTCACTTTCCTCTTCCTCCAACTCTTCCTCCACCTCCACCCATGACTCACCATTATTATTCTCATTTCTTCTACGACGACGTTGTCGTTTTTTCTTCTCTTTTCTCCTTTTCCACATCTCATAAGCCACTGGTCCTAAGGCTCCTAATGCACCTAAGCCCACACTCTCCTTCTTTACTTCTTCACTACCATTTTGATCCTTCTTCTTGTTCAACAAGTCTTGTGCCTTCTTCAGAAGGTCTTCCTTGTCATTTGCAGAGAATGGTGCTCCTACAGGAGTAGGGATAGAATCATCTTTACCGTGCTTAATATGGAAGAATTCCTCGGCCTTGGCTCGCAACCTCTCTCGTTTCGACCGTTTTGGTGGCTCGTTCGGGTACATGGCCGGCATTGGAGCTGAGCTTGGAGTATAATAGTTCATGGAGTATTTGTTGTTGTAGGGTGGTGTGCATGTATATTTATTTGTGGGATGCAAGTCTATATATATACAACTATATGCATACTTTTCTGGTACATTCATGGAATGATAATTTTCAATCAAAATAATGGAAAATTATCGACAGACGTGTGGTTGACTTCTAATGCCGTCACTATTGACCTAGCCCTATACACAGTTAGACATATTAGTCATATAGTGATAGAATATTATTGAGACACATTAATTAATTAATTAATTAATTAATTAATGGCTTAATGCCCTCCATTTTTAAGTCACAAAAAATACCATCATTCTAATAAAAATCCTTCTACATATATAGATGTGATTTTAAAATTAAGTACTTTTTAAATCTAAATTTTACCAAAATAAATTTCAAAAATCATTATTTATCTATTAAGTGCATAAACGTTTTGCTATATGGTTTCACATTGATTTTATTATAAACCAGCTTTACAACAACTTACCCCATATAATATATAGTTGCGATCTAGTAAATTGATAATAAATTAGCACAAATTTTCACGACGGTATTGTCTGTCGTAAGTTTACGACAGGTTAAATAAAATCCATTTGGGAAGATAAAACAAATCATTAGTCATTCTCTACCTATTTTCGTTCTTGTCTTATCTAATCAAGTTGGTGTATTTAACCCGTCACAAACTTGTGACGGATAGCCCGTTATAAGCAGAGAGACCTATTGATAAATAGTAAGTCTTGCTTGCGACGGGTCACCATTTGTGACGGATATTTTGTGAGATAAAATGGATACAAAATGAGTAGTGGAGAAAGGGGACCACAGGAATAGTGTTGAAGAGAGAGAAAAAGTGGGTATTTTGTGAGAGAAAACGGTATCCGTCACAAGCTTGCGACGGATAGTGCCGTTGCAAATAAAAATTTGTGATTGATAAATTAGTACCCGCGTGTGAATTGTTGAAAAGTAAAAAACAATGCGACGTTGATAGCTAGGTAAAATACACCAAACTAAAATTATATTAAAAGTTTACATTGGAATTTGGATAACTATTATTTCATAATATGATATAAGAGTATTCATATAAATTAATGGATATATTTTATTTAAAGGCGGCAATTATTGACACGACCCGAAAATACGACACGTAGTTACTGAGTTAGGGTCAAAACATTGTGACCCATTTAAGTAATTGGGTTGACACGACACGACACGAAACTTAAATGGGTTGGGTTAGGGTTGGCGTCTTTTGACACGAATCCGACACGAATAACCCGTTTATTTAAATTTGTCATAATATATTTGTTTGAGTCAATAATTCAACAAAACAACTTAAAAATTAGCATTTTAATTCATCATATTTGGGATAAAAGGGTTATAAAGCGCAGTTAATTGCGTTAGTTTATTGGGTTAAACGGGTTAAATAGGTTAAAAATGTCTTGCTTAAAGATAAATGGGTTAAACAAGTCGGGTTGGTTATAGAAAAATTATATGGATCGGGTTAGGGTTGAGAAATGATCCATGTATATAATTGGGTTGGATTAGGCTTGGGATAATGGTGACCCGTTTAATATTGATACGAACACGAATGCGAATACAAATACGGACACGACCCGTTCTTTTTACCCGCTCTAATTTTATTCGTTCAAAAGATAGCTGGGACGTCAAATTGGAGTTTTAATAGTCAGGGATGTTTTAATGAATTAATGAATTAATTAATTAGTATTGTTTGTTAAGTTGAAGAAAAGGACCAATTCAAGTCTAGCAAGTGAATGAAGTAAATTAAAGAATGATGAGTTTATTACTAGTCATAAGGTTACGGTTGGAGCCTTGGAGGTGGAACCGTGGAAGACTAATTTGTGATATTTCATGTAAGACCATCTCTGGTAGGTGTCCTACGTATTATCGTGACGAGCATCTTCTGCCAACATATAATCATTCATTATTCATTATGGCCTACTAATTCATTCATTATTTAAGACAAATATATTTTTATAATTGTGCAGTTATACATCGTAACCAAAATTTTAAAGCTTGATAGTGTCGAGCTGAGCTGATTTCAGTTTTGCATCTTATGTATTAAAGCAATAACCATAGAATGGATGTGTAGCTCTCTGGTTAAAAGTGTAATGCGTGTCGTCAAACCATCAAACAATATTTGTATTTCAACAAAGTAGCATAGAAAATAAGTAGAGGTTGAACCCAAAGGACGGGGTATTCGAGTTGTTCAATGTAGGTTTAGTTGTGCTAAGGTTGTCACAATTGATTCAGTGTTTATGATATAAACTAATGAAAAACAAGTAAACAATAAGGAAAACAAAGATCACTCCAATGGTGCCACGCTTACCACCTCCAAGGGCCGAAGAACCTGTGTTAGAGGCAGTGGACCCTGTACCAGAGATAAGATCAAGAGCTGAACCAGTGTCACCTACACCGCAGTTTGGAATGCCAATGCCAAAACAGGTTGGTACTCCATCCATTCCTTCCTTCAAAGAAGTTCTGACAGGTGACAACTATTCTCAGAATGATACATTTAGGTCCCCTACATCCAAGCAGTCCAAATGATCATAGGCATTTGGAATGTAAGGGGCATGAACAAAGTCTAGAAGCAAAAGGATGTAAATGAGTTTCTTATGGCTAATAAAGTAGGTTTTTTTGAACTTTTAGAAACAGAAATAAAACCTCAAAACCAACATCAAGCTATGGTAATCTTTAATCATTGGAGTATAAGTACACACTCACACTCATCCTGGTGGGAGAGTCTGCATAGGATGGAGGGCTACAAATTTTGCTGTCATCATACTTGAATATGACCCACAATACATCCACTTGGTTGTGACCAACTTGCATCAGAATATTCAGTTTCACTGCACCATGGTATATGCCTTTAATGCACTACTACAAATATAGGTTTAGGAGACGGGGATTAAGGAACGAAATTTTGCGGAACCGTCTTAACTTGTCACAAAAATTGGGCGCGAGTTTTTAATATAGAAATAGAAGACGGTTCTATAAAATGCCCGTCTTTATAGTTTTAAATAAAACAAAAGAGAACGGTTTAACGACTTAACCGTGCTCTTTGTTATTACAACCAAGACGGTTCAGTGACTAACCGTCCTCTTTGTTATTCATACATAAACAACCAGCACGGTTCTTTTCTCAACCGTTCTCTTTGTTATTCATACATAAACAACCAGCACGGTTCTTTTCTCAACCGTTCTCTTTGTTATTCATACATAAACAACCAGCACGGTTCTTTTAGCAACCGTTCTCTTACATAAACAAAGAGCACGGTTCGTTTCGCAACCGTTCTCTTTGTTATTCATACATAAACAACCAACACGGTTCTTTTAGCAACCGTTCTCTTACATAAACAAAGAGCACGGTTCGTTTCGCAACCGTTCTCTTTGTACTTTCATAATTCGAAACAAATTCACAAAAGAACAGTATACAAATTAAACGTCAGTTTTTGAAAACCTCTCAAACACAAAGACGACGATACAATCCCAGCAGCCATAGCTTCTCCTCCACTCTTGTTTTCGAAGCAACTGAAGTAATAATACAGTACTACGACAATTTTCGAAGCAACTGAAGCGAGCATCGATAATTCGTACGCCCTCTTTCTCCTTTACTCTTGTTTTCTTTTTTTTCCTCAATTATTCGAATTACCAATATGATTTGGCGTGTTTGGCCGTGATATGAGTTGTTGTGGTTGGGAATGGGTTTCGAAACTTAGTAATGGGGTTCGAAACTTAGTAATTATTTTGTCATCTATTTACCAATGTATTATATTGGTAATTCGAATTCTTTTGTTTGACTGTATTATTAGTAAATAGATTATATTGGTAAATAGATGCCATAACTGTATTATTAGTGTTTCGAAATAGATTACATTGGCCGTGATATGAGTTGCTGTATTACATTGGTAAATAGATTACACGGTTTTTCGTGGTGTTTGGGTGGTTTCGAAGGATGGTGCTTTCCACCAGGGAGTCGTGGGTGTTGAGTAGTGTCTAGGGTGGTGTCGGGTCATGGTTAGGTTAGTGGTGGTAGCCGCTAGAGAGGGGGTTGCAGAGGGTGTCACACGGGTCGTTTGAGTTGCTGGAAAACGAATAACAGTGTGTGTGACGGGTTTCGGGCAGTACGTTAGGGCAGTAATGGTGGGTTCTGGTGGCAGCGAGAAGGTGGTGGTTGTAGTAGGTGGTTCAGGCTAGGGAGTGAGGTTGATAGTGGTGGCTAGGGGTGGCCCGGCTGGTGGTTTTCTAGCCTTGAAGTTGAGTGCGCGGGTGAGTAAAGACGAAGTGGCTGTCTGAGGTTAGTTAAGTTGTTGGTCGTGGGGTTTGATCCCTGGATCAAAGGGTTGTGTTAATGCTTAAATGGTTAGTTAAGTTGTTGGTCGTGGGGTTTGATCCCTGGATCAAAGGGTAGGGGATGTTTGTTATTTATTTTTATTTATGATATTATTATTATTATCATTACGGTATTATTATTTGAGTATTGATGATATTAATATCGTCATTTTATTGTTGTTTTTAACATTAGTGATATTATTACTATTAGTATTATTATTGCTATTAGTATTATTATCGTTAATAATTGAATTATGAATTTAATAATTGAATTATGTTGTAATTATGTAGCCGAATATGGCTCGTACTTGGATGATTAATGGGAAAAAGGGCGAAGTAGAATATGATGTCGGGTTAGCTGAATTTTATGACTTCGTAATAAAGAACGTGAAAGACAAATCTAGTATGGCGTGCCCTTGTGATATGTGCCGGAATATTAGGTATATGAGCTTTGGAGATGTAAGAATACATTTAAATAAGACAAATTTTAATCCAAAGTACACTTGTTGGATTTTCCATGGAGAATCAAAAAATTTAGATGGAATAGATGTCCAATTTGGGGAGATTGAGAGAGAAACATGCTTGAGTGACGATGAAGAGCCCGATGAGTCTAATTCACTAGAAGATTCGGGTTGCAATATGAATACTGAGGTGAGATGGGTGTGACGATATGTCGGATAAATCATGGGGAGATATATTTGGAGATAATGATGAGGTTCTTGAAACTGATGAGGATCTTGATGAAAATGATTTGGCGGATACTAGTGTTGTATTGGAGAAATTGAAAGATTCTGAAATGCCTCTTTATAGTAGTTGTAAGCACACTAAATTGGCAGCTCTTGTTAAGTTATATAATTTGAAAGCAACAAATGGGTGGAGTGACAAGAGTTTCACAGACCTCCTGAAATTATTAAAGGACATGCTCCCCGAAAATAATGTACTTCCTGATCGTACATATGAGGCAAAGAAGATACTTAGGGGAATTGGTATGAAATATGAAAAAATCCACGCATGTCCCAATGATTGCATATTATATCGCAAAGGATATGCTAATCTCACTAGTTGTCCAGTGTGTAAGGAATGAAGATACAAAAAGAAGGAGGGGATCCCAGCTAAAGTTTTGTGGTACTTTCCAATAATTCCTAGGTTGATACGATTATTTGCGAATAAAGATGATGCCAAATTACTCACATGGCATAGTACATCAAAAGCAAATGATGGGAAGTTAAGACACCCGGCCGATGGGAAAGACTGGAAGTTTATTGATGCAAAATATCCCGAGTTTGGCAAAGAACCCATAAATCTCCGCCTTGCACTCTCCACTGATGGGATGAATCCCTTTGGAAATTTGAGTAGTCAACATAGTACTTGGCCGGTGTTTTTGGCTATTTACAATTTGCCTCCATATCTTTGCATGAAACGAAAATATTTGATGTTGTCTCTATTGATTTCTGGTCCTAAAGAACCTGGTAATGATATAGATGTCTACTTAGAGCCTCTTCTTGACGATTTGAGATTATTGTGGGATGAAGGGATACGAGTGTTTGATGCCTACCAGAATAGTTATTTCAATTTGAAAGCCATGTTACTATGTACTATTTCTGACTTTCCTGCGTATGGCAATCTATCTGGACACACTGTGCACGGGAAAGAGGCTTGCCCCTTGTGTGGAGAAGATGTCGATTCTTGTTATTTGAAGTTTTCTCGTAAGCAAGCGTACTTGGGATACCGTAGGTTCTTGGACCTTGATCATTCATATCGTAAGCTACAAAAACCATTTAATGGAAAACCTGAACATCAATCTCCTCCTAAGATATTAACCGGTCATGAAGTATATGAAAGAGTTAAAAAAATTGAGATAACTTATGGGAAGAAGGGTTCTAAATTAGCGTCTCGGGGATATAAGAAGATGTCTCCTCTTTTTGAAAAACTTCCATATTGGCGTGACCTTTCTATAAGATATTGCTTAGATGTTATGCATATTGAGAAAAATGTGTGTGACAATATAATCAACACTCTTCTGAATGTTCCGAATAAGTCAAAAGACAACACATCAGCTAGGATGGACATGGTGGATATGAAAATCAGACCTGAGTTGGCACCAGAAAAGAAAGGAACACGATATTATTTGCCTCCGGCTGCTCATACACTTTCAAGAAAGGAGAAAACAGAGTTTTGTGAGTGCTTAAGTAGTGTTAACGTGCCGGAGGGATATTCTTCCAATATCAGCAGCCTAGTATCAATGACAGATCTTAAGCTTGTTGGTTTGAAGTCTCATGATTGTCATACTTTGATGAAACAACTACTACCAGTGGCTATACGTTCGATTTTACCTAAAAAAGTTCGATTCGCCATAAGTACACTAGTAGAAAAAAGACATTAGGCAAGTACATAAGGCTACGGTTGTTGAAAATAACCGTAGCCGTTTATAAATGGCTACGGTTATGTACCAACAACCGTAGCCTTATATACTTGCCTAATATCATTAAAGGAAAATACTACGGTTCTAGTATTGAACCGTAGCCAAATAATAAGCAAAGGCAACGGTTCTGGAATTGAACCGATGTCATTAGTACTACCACACTCTTTACAATATATTATCACATAAACCCTCCCACAGCCGTTCTTAATTCTGATTCTCAGCCATCTGCCTCACTCTCTCTTAACGCGCTGGTAGCACACGCCGGTAGCACGCTCCTCCCACAACCCTTCTTAATTCTGATTCCCAGCCATCATCACCCACAACATCTCATTATTCCCGATATCAACCTCGTGAACCATCTTACTACATTCGGTAGCACTTCGTCATCTAGTTCAAAAGCAAATCTCAATCAGGTTGGTATTTTATCAAAAAAAATTCTTAAATCCTTTGTTTTTCCTCATTTATTTTCAAATTATAGCCCAATTTAGGTTTTTGTATGATCTAGGGTTTATCGATTCAATAATTTTATCTATTAGGCAAATTAAGTATTTGGGCTAGGCCTTTCAATTAAACTTGAGTTTAATGGGGAGATTGATCATTTTAATCGATTTGAGTATAAGTGAAGGATTATTTTCAGTTCAGTTAAGTAGGAATTGAAATTTTGTGAATACAATAAAAATCATGCGGCTGTGTATTATATTTTAGTCCGTATAATACTCGTGTTCTTGTTTAAAACCTTCATTGTAGCTCTATATATGAATGTTCATTCAGCTAAGCCATCAGTGAATTTTATGGTTAATCATTATTTCATGGTACTTCGCTATTGACATTGTTTACAAGTGAATTATGGTCATTGTGATGATATGTTTGTGTTGATAAACTGGGAGTCATACTGTATGTATGTTTTCAAACCCAAGTAATAAAGCCATGGGCAAAGGAAATTTCTAAAGAGCTCATACACAATGATTTCATCTTTTGAGAGGAACAAGCATAGATCTGATCCAATGCTTTTGTGGCAACATGACTTATTTTGTGAATATATTTTGTCTTTCTAAAGAGTTATTTCCATATACACATTCTCTGTTTGTGAGGTTCAATGGATGTGTAAGAGATATTTTTGACAAGGATTCTAGTGGACCGCTACTTCATCGTCTTTTGTAGTCCTTTATTATGGATTATCTATACTGTAAGGCTTATTATTGTAATGAAGTAGCTTGTCATTTCCCATTGTCTTTTAACTTAAAAATTCACTTTGAGTTGCCAATTGTTAGCCTGTCAAAAATAGTCCTTTGGATTTCTGTTGCTTCGATAATACTGAAGTTTCCGTGTCAACTTCCATTCAGTTTCTGCAACTGGGATTGTGCTAACATTTCTTCCGTTAGGCCTCGTGTGAAAAATTTCTATTTGAGGCAGACTTGATTTCTGGGAAGAAACATAAATAACCCTCTTACCGCGACTCTTTGAAAGAAAGAGGAACCGTCTAGACGATGACGGTGGGTCGTGAGGCAGCACTAGAAGTACGGGTAACTCTAAAGCTAGTTTACATTTTCTCTGATAGCTGTCAGTTTTGGATATAATGATACTGTAAATTTGATCTTTTTTGTTGCCTATCCCTGATATTTGCTTCATAGAGCTATATACATCTGCTTATAGTTATTATGTAATTATTATACACATCTTGTTAGCATTAGAGGTTTGCCACTCAATTTGCTTCAGAGAGTTTTATAAATAGACTTTTGGTGGACTATGCACTCCTTTCCTTTCTCATTTTGGTAGTTTTGGTAGCCGTAAAGAAGAAAAGGTGCTCTGGACTCTTGAATTATGATTGTTAAATTTAGATCTAACAACATTAGTATAATTTTGCCACTTTCCCAAGATGTGTCTATTATGAATGAGGAAGGGTAGTTTCTTAGCGTCTATTTGGCCAATAGAACAGTATCATGTAAGATGGATGCATTTACCTGTTTCTAAAGGTTGACAACCCGGGGGGTTTTCATACTATTTGCTACAATTAAAATCATACCGATGCACCATCCTACAATACTACATTACTACATATGCACACCTAGCCGAAACTATACTCTCACTTACTTATATTTTGTTGGATTCCTTTATTCCATATCTTAAAACTTTGATTAACCCTGCATGAAATTACCTTATGTATGTCATTTTCATTTTCATTCTCACTTACTTATACTTTGATACCAGAAAACCCAAACTACGACCATTGCAGCAAGGCAAATGGTCTAACGGAAAGGACAATTTTCTTGTAGCTGATGCATGGAGCTCATAAACTGATGTTGGAAATTCTTCAATCCCTATAATTTGGCTTTAGCGACAAATCAGCAGAACAATGTCACAATTATTCTTCTGATTCCTACCACCTCAATTAATAATGCGCAGGGAGAGATTCCTCTGGTGAAACACCAGCTTCTCCGGGATGTAAGTATCTATTTTCTCGTTAGTTGTTGGACACTTGCGATATGCTTTTATAGTCCGATCATTTGGTAGTGGAACCTGTATAAAGGGTTCAAGGCCTTTGTGTCTTCGAAAATCGACTTAAATAAATAAATTAATTTATATTAATTTTAAGGTGATTTGTGGGCACTACCTCTTTAAATCAGTACAAATTTTGAGATTTTTATATAGTCTCAGTGTCTTTTATTAATTAGTGCATCTTTTAAGTTTTCTTACTACAGTGTAATTCCTTGGACTTATCTTGTTATCTTTTGTGTATCTCTGTGCAACTATTCTCATTCTTCTATTCTTATTGTTTAATTAATGTATTGTATGTTCATGTGTTCTTTTACGAATGTTTGGTTGTTATGTGCATGCTAAGGGAAGAATTAGCATAGTGATCTATGTAGTGTTGTGGCAAGTAAGGCATACGATCCTAAACGATTATAAACATATAGATGCTCAAAACAGAAAAATAAAAGAAACGTAAGGGAATGACTATGATACAAACACTATAAAACGTAGAGAAATGATTGGGATAAAGAGTATTCCATATATACTTGATTCCTCTATCTCGACTGTCATCTTTTAGCATGTTGAATTGGTGTTGTTTGTGATGTGATGTGTAATAGGTTGAAGCCACAGAAGTGTTCTTTTCAGTCACCAAACTTTTTCAGTCGAAAGACATTGGGTTAAGAAGAATGATTTATTTGCTGATGAGGTGTGTACAATTGTGCATGGCTGAACATTGATTCGGTTTATACCGTGATAATGCAATTGCTTGTTGAAGGTTATGATGTGGATCCGTTTATTTTGTCTTCCTTTTTTAGGTCAACATTGTTACCAGTCCCTTATGAAGGACATGAACAACAAAAATGACATGTACTGTGCGAATGTTATTCAAGTGCTTTGTTGGATCACTGATAGTAGACTTCTTACACAGATTGAAAGATATCTGAAGCAAGCTATAGTTGAAAAAATCTTGTTGTTGCTACTGCTGCTCTTGTTAGCTTATTATGTTATCAAAAACTTGAATTGTATTGGAAATATGTATGCAGATACACTTATTACATTGGCTTTTGTTATAAAATAGACAGTTATTTTTGCTTCCATTTGTTATAGTATCTGGACGAATCGACATTTCTAGCTTGGAAAAAGGCATGGCCTTTGGCTACGGTTGTGCAACTGTAACGTTAAATGAACTTATGGCTACGGTGATTAATTAGTAACCGTAGCCTTAAATGGACTTCTAGCTAGCAAAAAATGGACTTATGGTTATGGTTATTCATTATTAACCATAGCGAAAAAAAGGACATATGGATACAATTATTAATTGCTAACCGTGGCAAAAAATGGACTTATGGCTACGGTTATTAATTACTAACCGTAGCAAAAAATGGAGTTATGGCTACGGTTATTAATTACTAACCATAGCAAATACTGACTTATGGCTACGGTTATTAATTACTAACCGTAGCAAAAAATCGACTTATGGCAACGGTTGACAACCGTAGCCATTTCTCTACTACCTAAGGCTACCCCCTGATTTGCTACGGTTGCACAACCGTAGCCGTATGCCTTTTTTAACCGTGGCCGTATGTCATTTTTGTACTAGTGGTAGGTTTTGTCTTTTCTTCAATGCCATATGCAATAAAGTGTTAGATCCCAAGGAGTTGGAGTCTTTGCAAAAACTAATTGTCACTTCTCTTTGTCAATTGGAAATGTACTTTCCTCCTTCATTTTTCACAATAATGGTGCATTTAACTGTACACTTGGTTAGAGAAATCAAATACCTTGGTCCAGTTTATCTAAGGTATCAATATCCTTTTGAGAGATTGATGAAAGTGTACAAGGACTATACATCTAATAGATATCGTCCTGAAGGGTCTATTGCTGAGCGTGCAATCACGGATGAAGCATTTTTTTATTGCTATGCACACTTGTCAGATTCTGAGCTACCTGGGATTCCTAAGAATAGGCACAGTGAGTGGATGATGGGCAAAGGTCTTAGGGGTCATGTTCGTCTAGATATGGCAACTGAGAAATGGCATATAGCACATACATATGTTCTTCATAACGAGGATGAGGTACAGTCGTACATTGAGGAATACAAGGCATTGTTGAAGGCGAAGCATCGAAATAAATCAGAGATGTGGATCGCAAGTGAGCACAATAAGACTTTTAGAGTTTGGTTCAAGGGTCGAGTTATAGAAGACTTGCAACAATATCCTGATTATATTTCTTCTAGATTACAGAGGCTTTGTTTTGGGCCTAAGACTTTTGCATCGTCTTATACTGGTTATGCCGTTAATGGATACACCTTTTACACTCGTGGGAAAGATGACATGAGCACGATGCAAAATAGTGGTGTTAGTGTAGAGGCAGAAGGCATGCATTTTGCTAGTTCGAAAGATAAGAAACCAGTTTTAAGTCAAATGCATTATTATGGATTCATTGAAGAGATTTAGGAGTTAGATTACACAGATTTTCTAATACCTATATTTGGATGCAAGTGGATTGAAACTAGTAGTGGAGTTCGCAAGGATGAATTAGGATTCACCTTAGTAAATCTTAATAAATTTGGTCATAAGGAGGATCCTTTTATTATAGGGACACAAGCGAAACAAGTATTTTATGTCACCGATCCAGCGGATAAAAAATGGTCAGTTGTGCTATCTGTAAGAAGTAAGACCACAATGGATAGTTGCGATGACGATGTGGTATTTGAGGGCTTTGATCCTCGTGTACCACATTTAGATGATACGGATATATTCGAGCCTTCTAGTTTATATGTTCGTGATGACCATGACGAAGGGATATGGACCAATACCGAGTCTTCTTCTAAAAAACGCCCTCGCGGTTTTGATGCATGATTAGGTACGATTTATTATTATTATTATTATTATTATTATTATTATTATTATTATTATTATTATTATAAAATGTTTTTCTTTTTTTTTACTATGGGCAGCAACGACCTGACTTCAGTCCAAGCAACGCTTCAGTCCCATTATAAAATGTAGACTGATGATCTGACCAAGATGTGCTCACAGAATACAGACTTCAGTCCAAGGCTGGCCCTCAGGCTAATATAGACTAATTTAGTTTTCCCGGTTGTTTATTTTTGCTTAGTGGCAGTATGAGACTTGTTGTATGTACATCATCTGCTGAAATTCTTGTAATTGGCTTCATTATTGATGTTTTAATATAATTTCTCACATTTTACCGCTTTTCATCAGAAGCATTCCTCATCTACATTTCTTATATGCTTTCCTATCTTGCTTTCCCTGTTGTGACTTGTTTTCCCTGTTGTGACTTGCTTTCCCTGTTTATTTTGTTCAGTTGAACAATGGGCCCGCAAAAACGTAAAAGAAGTCGAAAGAACACCTCCGTTGAGGACGCAAGCGGAAAGAAGGGGACATCTTCTCACAGGGGCCAAACTGTTTTAGATATGGCTGCAAGAGCTATTAAACAGAAACAACCCATTGAACTTGAGTGGGACAAAGAAGATAAATTGCCGACAGGAAAATATGCATCTAAGTTTAGTTCATGGATAGGCGTGACTGTTCGGGGGAATGTTAGTCCCGCACTGGATAGTTGGGAGGATGTGGATCAACCGACGTTGAACCTTATGCTGAGTGAACTGACGGTATGTTATTTTAACCATGTTCTAAGTTTTTGGAATGTTATAGCTAGCATGTTATTTATCTGTGTTGCTCTCATGGCAAAGAACTACTCTCTTTGTCCATATCATTTTTGTTGTTGCCCTTCCCTGTGAGGTTCATTTTGTTATTGCCCTTCCCCAATGTCTTTCGAAGTTCCCTGGAGCTATGCTTTTTGTGTTCTCGTCAAGGAGACCGAACAGGTATACCTGAAACAAATTGAGAAAAATTCACATTTTAATTGGATTTTAAAACTCACAAATGAATACTTGGTCCTAGAGTGTTGTCGAAGTTAGCATGAAACACATTGCTATAGGAATGAAGCCTTTAATTGGATTTCAAAACTCACAAATTCACATTTTAATTCATATACATCTGCATTCTGGGGGACTGAAGCCTTTATCTCTGAATGCCCAGCTTCATTAAGAGCGTTTTGAATGTGTTTTAATGCTGGGAATGTTGTTTGCTTGAAGCTGTCGTTGTAAGTTGTCAAAAATGGTTCATTCCCTACTGCCACGTACCTGGACTTAGAGCCTCTTGACGATTTGAGATTAGTATCTGTAAGTTGGTTATTTTATTTGCCTGCATTTGTCTTTCATCTGCCATCTATATTTGGCAAATAGGAGACTGATGAAATGGCCAGTATCAGAGAACATAAAGCAGTAGGATGAAATAGCAGTAGGATGATAGAAAGACTAAGGAACAATGATAGGTGTGCAGTAACACCATAGCAGTAGACTGAATTAACGTAGCCAGCAGTAGAGTGGGAAGTAGCACAGCAGCATTAAATAGTAACGGACGTAGCAGTTCAGAGTAATAAAAGACTACGCAACAGTAAATAGATGTGCAGTAACACCATAGAAATGGACTGAATTAACGTGTGCACTCCGTGGTAGCATGTAGCCAGCAGTAGAGTAGATAGAGCTGGTAGCCAAAACCAAAGCTAACCTTAGAGAAGGATGTTCCTTTTGCGCCTCCATTATTTGAATTGAATGTTATGGTCTCGGAAGCAACGGCTCCGGAAGTGTGTGACGAATCACCATAACTATAAGTGTATTCACAAGTGTCCCTGCTAGTGCACTTCCCTTGGTTTTTTAATCCCCCATTGAATTTGTAGCTGCATCTTTTAACTCCCATTGAATGAGTATGGTTGGCAGTATCATTCAGCTGCACTCGTACTACATATGTCTGTATCAACTGAATTTAGTGCTCAAGTTTATGACAACGACCGTTTTTTATTTCCCCAAACTCTTCTGTACTATTCCATGATTTAATCCATTGTTCTAACAGTTTGTCAAATTATTTGTATTAAGTACATGTGCACATTTTAGTCCAGTAGTACATGTCTGGGAATAATTGATGAGGCTGGACAGACTAGCCTGCCCATATGACTACTTATCTTTGTTTGACACAATGTTCCGTTAGTGGGCATTAGTATGTTATTACGACTCTTTACTTCTATGGCCGCCTGCATATATTCTGCTCCCACCAAATCTGATACATGAGTACCAGAATACTAGCTAGCAGCTACCAGGTCTGATTTTGCTACTCGTGTTAGTCTTATTAGGTTGTGTAGGTCGCACCCAAATGGATTCTGACCCCATTTCCCGTGAATTCATCCTTCAATGGTAGCAACATCTGTGTTTTCCTAAGTAGAGACTGAAATTCCTGTACGTAACTGCTATGGACTATTGAATTATTTGCCATGGTTGGATTTAAATTATTGTATGAATTGGATAGTATGAATTGGATAGTATGAATTATCATGGATTTTATAGGAGACGGATGACACCCTGCACTCAATGTTATTGCACTCTACTGCTGTTGTACTTACTACTATTTGCACCACTGCACTCAATGTTACTCACTGCTAAACTAATCAGCATTTGCCACCCTGCACTCAATGTTACTAATATTATAACTATTATACTAACGAAACTAATATTATAACATCATTCTTTTTTATGGCAATTCAGGGTGCTTTCCATGTCATTGAAGAGCGTCACGATTGGTGTCTCTAAAAGTTGGCTGAATTATGGAGAAAATGGAAATGCACTTTGGTTCGTGAGTGGATGTATGATGAGACGGGAGCTATCCAGAAGACACCACCACCCTTGTATAAGCAGATTACACAAGATGATTGGAACAAGTTTCTGGCATCTCACACTAGTGAAAAATTCAAGGTAATATTTCTATTTTTGTAGACACGCAAATTATTTCATGATAATATATATGTATATAGTATCTCGTACTATTTTATAATTTCTTCTCTATATGATTTATGTTATTAGGCGATCAGTGATAAGAACAAGGATAATGCCTCTAAAAAAAAGGGAAATACTTTGGCTCACGAGCAGGATATCGAGGGATTCAAGTTAAAGTCGTAAGTTCTATGTATTGGTTTCATTTTTTAGCTAACTTCCAGGTCAAAAGTTGGCATGAATTTTCATAAACTCTCTTCTTTTTTGATAGAAAGAAGATTTAGCTGCCAAGGGAAAACCAGTGGAAAAAGTTGATCGATATTTAACTTGGCTAAGGGCTCACAAGTCAGCGAAAGGGGACATGACTGATTATGATAAGGAAGTTGCTTTGAAAATTGTAAGTTGAACATTTTTGTAATTTAACTCCGTTTAGTTCAGTTGTTTAATTTATTAGTGCTATTTATTCATTTTTTTTGGCTGCTAAAAACTTAATTAATATTGCTGATTTGCAGGAATCCCTTGAAAAGGATGTTGAGGCTGGTTTATTTGTGCCCGAAGGACGGGAAGACATACTCGCCAAGGCGATAGGCAAGCCTGAGCATCCGGGCCGTGTGCGAGAAATTCCTAACGGTATGTCCATAACTGAGTATTTTGGGAAGGGACCAAAAAAACCGACAAGAGAAAAGTTGTACGAGAAGATCAATTACATGCAACTCCAAATTGATGACTTGGAAAAGCTGAAATCAGTGATGATGCAGTTGTGGCTAACTGGTGAGAAGCCAAGTACTAAAGTATTAGACGATTTAATGAACGGAAGAGCATCTATGAGTACCGAGGGATCGACAAATTCTGCATCACTACAAGTGAGTGAAGAGCCATGCCCAGAGGAGACACCCCGAGAGGAGGATTATCAAACACCCAAGACTAATGTTCTGAAGATTCCTACCATATCACCACGGCAGGTTGTAAAAGGTTTTCATTAAGAAGGATCTGTAAGCTTTGCATTTAAAACACTATCTAGTTCAAAGTCGATGAAAAAAGTTTTAAAACACTAATCTATCTATGCAGGGGTCTCACATGCAATCACTCTCACTAAAAGGAGTGCAATCACTACAAGTGACTGAGGATCCACCCGTGACCAATGTTTTGAAGATTCCTGGCCCAGTAACACAACAGGTATATATGTAAGCTTTTCATTAAAGACGTTACTTTATAGTAAATAAAAAAATTTTGAAATTCTACTATAACTTAAATTTTCAGGCTTGGAAAGATTGTGTGCTATCACTGCCAAAGAAATCATCGAAGATAGTGGCTTCAGGAATGGTATACCTATCAAGTAAGGACGAATTTGTTTCCATTCATGGCAGTGCCCTTCGTGATGGTTTTAGAAAAGTGTCAATCAAGGAAATCTATTCTGGGTCGGAAAATGTTGATTTACCAATGCCTGTTGGTGATATGATAACATTGATTCATGCTAAGGGTTCATTTATTCAGTGGCCGCAAAGTCATATACATAGTCCTGTTGATAAGGTAACAAAGATTTCTAGCTAGTATAATGATATAAGATACACTGAGAGTTATACCATTTATCAACTTATTTATGCCAACATTTAGATAACCATGAAAAAGAATGATCAAGGAAAAAATAAAACAGCAGCAGCAAAGAAGTCCAAGCCTCAGAAGTGTTCGCCCTCGATTTCGCCATCTTCTTTCCTTGGAATTGAAGTTAGTCACAATTTTAAGCAAAAGCAGAGGACCATGGATTTGAAGTTATTAGAAACTGAGGCTGGGGTTTTAAAGGCAAGTGGGACAATGATCAGTGTTCCCATTGATGAACATGTGTTACACAATGAACAAACTTGCTACCTTAGTTATGAGGAGGTTGTTCATTTGTTAGATGAACAAATGATTGGTGCCTCTCACATTACACTCTTTATGAGGTTCGGTCTCTTTGTTTAAGCTTTCCCTTTGCAATCCCATTAGTATATATCTGATAATATGCAAACTAGTACTAGATAGTTACTATGGATTCTTATTGTTGTAGGTATTTGAGTGATCTTGCCGATAGTATGCAAATTACTAGTTACTATGGATTCTTGTGCCCAGAGATAATGTCCTCAGAATCCATTGCTCCGGATGAAAATTATCGATCCGATTATGTTGCTAGGGCAATGACATGTACCGATTGTGGAAAAGGTCGGAAACTTATATTTGCTCCATATGCCCAGGGGTACGTAATTATAAATTTCTTTTCATAGTATTATTATTGATGACTTGATTAATTATTTTATTATTTTTTGTCAATATTTAAGTTGATATCTTCGTTGTATTTTTCTATAACTTGTAGTAAGCATTGGATGTTGGGCGTGATCAATCCGGCTCAAAGTACAGTGTATTGGTGTGATCCTGCCGGATATACAGAGCCTCGTCAATTTTTCGTGGATACAATTACACAGTATGTCTAACTTATTTCTGATCTTTTTATTTTGCCTTCATATATTATACCTCCCGTTACTCCCCTGCATTTGCCTTAAAATGTTTCTGTAGGTTAGGAACAAAAGTTAAGCCACCCAAAAGCCATCAATCATAGACCTTAGCTTGTTTTTCTATTATACTTGAAATTAACGCTTCATTATCAACTAAAACTGAATAAATATATAAACCTGGCTATCTATATATACAGGGCCTTTGAGAAAAGGAACTCTATCGATGCACTTGCAAAATATGAGGCCAACGACGTTGTTTGGAAAAAGATTAAGGTACTTCTTTTATATATATATATATATATATATATATATATATATATATATATCTTAACATATTATTTCTCTTATTAAGTATAGTACATGTGCGTGAAGTATTTATTTATAATATGAGCTCCCCTTTCAGGCCCCTTTGCAGCCTTGTGGTTCCGTTTTATGTGGATATTATATTTGTCGATACATGTTGGACGTCGTCAAAGGAAGATATGTTACTATTACTCCAAATGTACGTATGTTTTTGGTTTTTTAGTTCATCTACTTACTTACCTCTATCATTTTACTTATATAGGAGTCTTGGATAGAATTTTTCTAACCAATTTTTGAAAATTTGTTTGTAGTTCATGCTTATATGGGCTAACTTTGCGCTCCAGTTTAAGTCAGCCATGAACGATGATGAAGTTTAGCTTAAGTCGTAGCTAGAAGTTTAGCTTAAGTACATACGTATTGTATCTAGAATTTGTGGATCGGAAAGTATGTTGATATATATGAATGATGTAGTATGTTGATATATATGAATGATGTAGTTGTTGGAGCAATGTTATTGTACGCTTATTTGCAGGAAGAATTATATATAATAGGCCGGAAGAATTATAAATTAATTTATTAAAAAAAAAATAGCAGGTGCAAAGAGAACGGTTATGTTCTAAAGCGTGCTCTATTAATTCAAAAATATGGCGCGAAGTTTGAACATGTTGAACAAAAGAGAACGGTTCATGAGAGAACCGTTATGGTAAGTTAACCCTAAGAGCACGGTTTAACAGGGCAAAGAGAACGGTTTAACAGGGCAAAAAGAACGGTTGAACAGGACATAAGAGAACGGTTCATGAGAGAACCGTTCTGGTAAGTTAACCTAAGAGCACGGTTTAACAGGGCAAAAAGAACGGTTTAACAGGGCAAAGAGAACGGTTGAACAGGACATACGAGAACAGTTCGTGAGAGAACCGTTCTGGTAAGTGCACAGCTAAGAGCACGGTTGAACCGTTCTCTTAGGTAAAGAGCACGGCCAGGGGGAGCACGGTTCCGCTACTCATAGGAGAACGGTTTTTAATCGTCTTCGTATCTATATTTTGTAGTAGTGATGGGATAACTGAGAGAGACAGCCTTTGGAGTAATCTGCATAGGTTATCTGACTCTATGACAAGAGCATGGTTAGTTGGAGGAGATTTTAACTGTGTGTTAAGTCCCAATGAAAGATTAGGGGGTGGTTTTAACAATGTCGAGGCCACGCCATTCCAGGACTGTATAACCAACTGTGAATTTGTTGAATGTCCTTCTGTTGGGGCATTTTACACTTGGACAAATAAACAAATCCCTGAGGACAGAGTGTACACCAGACTAGACATACAGAGTCTTCACCAATACTGCGTGGGAAAGGGAGTTACCTGATATGATTGCTAAATTCCTGCCAGAAGGCTCTTTTAATCACACTCCCTGCATCATCAGACCTAGTCAAGCTCCTATACACAGAAATAGGCCCTTTAAATTTGCTAACATGTGGTGTACAGTACTAGAATTCCATGAACTTCTGCAGCATTGGAACACTAATGTTTATGGGACAGCAGAATACATTCTTGTTCAAAAGCTGCAAGCAATGAAACAGCCCTGAAACAACTGAATAAACTGAAGTTCTCTGATATTGAACGAGCAGCTGACATAGCTAAGGTTCACCTCTTGTCTTGTCAAAAAGCCCTCATCCAAAATCCAGGAGACCGAACTCTCATGCAGCAGGAATATGATGCTCACAATGCTTGCACTCAATTAAACCAGCAACTATACTCCTTTCTTAAACAAAAATCCAAGGCTCACTGGATGAAATTTGGAGATGCAAACAATGCTTATTTTCATGGTATATTGAGAGCAAGAAGAGCCCACAATCATGTGTACCAAATCAATGACACTGAAGGCAACCTGCACACTGATCCTAGTGCCATTAACAATAGTTTCCTAAACTACTACCAATCCCTTTTGGGGACCAGCAAGAGCACCATGTCTATTTATACCAATGTGGTTCAGCAGGGTTCTTTATGCACTGATATACATAACACTATTCTGATGTAGTCTATAAGTAATGAGGAAATCAATGAAGTACTCTTCAGCATTCTTAATGATAAGGCTCCGGGGCCAGATGGTTTTACCAGTCAATTCTTTAAAGCCAGTTGGGAGCATATAGAGGGAGATGTTTGTGCTGCAATCCATGAATTCTTTCAATCTGGCAAACTGCTCAAACAATTGAATGCCACAAACATTACTCTCATCCCCAAGGTAGTCAACCTACAATCAGTCACTCAATTCAGGCCTATATCTTGTTGCAACATTGTCTATAAAATCATATCTAAACTTATCTGCAATAGAATGGTTGTGGTGCTACCTGATGTTATATCACCAACTCAAGGGGGTTTTATACAAGGTCGTAGTATATTGGAGAATATCCTAATTTGTTAAGACATTTCAGATTGTATGGCAGGAAATCTGTTTCACCTAGGTGCTTATTCAAGATTGACCTTCAGAAGGCTTATGACTCTGTTGAATGGCCCTTCCTGGAGCAGATGATGCAGGCTCTCAATTTCAATCCTACTTTCATTCACCTCATCATAGAATGTGTAACTATTGCATCTTACTCACTGTGCCTAAATGGAGATACTTTTGGATGTTTCAGAGGAAAAAGAGGGCTAAGACAGGGAGACCCTCTCTCACTTTTGTTATTTACGGAATATCTGTCTCGAGTCCTAAGCCATACTACTAAAACCATGGGTTTTAAATACCACCCCCTGTGTGCTCCTATGAAGCTGACAAGCTTGATGTTTGCAGATGATTTGTTGTTGTTCAGTAAAGGAGAGATTGGATCAATCATGATTTTATTTAGAACTTTTGCTACATTCTCCTCAAATTCTGGCCTGGTCATGAGCCCTTGCAAAACCAACGTTTATTTCAATGGAGTTTCTGATGCTGTTAAAGAGGATGTGTTACGTCATCTGGTTCTGTTGAAAGGAATATGCCTTTCAAATATTTGGGAGTCCCTATCAAGCCAACCAAGCTGAATGCCATTGATTGTAGACCCATCATTGACAAGATTTTGGAAAGAATTAGAACAATTGGTACAAGGAAGCTATCCTATGCTGGCAGACTGGTTCTCACTAAAGTTGTTCTTAAAACACTTCATACCTATTGGGCAACTATATTCATACTCCCAGCATCTGTCATAAAAGAAATTGAAGCTTTATGTAGAAATTTGTTGTGGGATGGAGGCCCTGATTAGAAAAGAGCACCACCAGTTTCATAGGAGAAGGCATGTAGACCCATTCATGAAGGGGGTCTGGGGCTTAAAAATGATCGAATTTGGAATAAGGCAACAGTGGGAAAATTAGCTTGGTGGGTACACCATAAGTCTGATATTTTATGGGTTCAATGGATCAATCACACATACTTGAAAGGGCAGGAATGGCAGCAGTATACACCCCCAAATGATGTCTCCTGGACATGGAAAAGGATATGTAAGATAAAGGATCAGTTAACAGCAGTGCACAATTCTATGTGGACAAATAACACTCAGCATTCTTATAATATTGCACTGTATTATGGCAAATTGAGGCAGGAAAGTCCTAAATTACAGTGGCCATACCTGATATGGAATGACTGGGCTATACCAAAGCATAAATTTGTGAACTAGCTCTACCAGCATGAAGCTCTCAGAACGAAGTCTCACCTATACAGAATCTCAATTTGTCCAGGATGAGAACTGTTGCCTGTGTGGTGATGACACAGAACAGTTGGAACACCTGTCCTTCAAATGCCCATACAGCAGGAACCTCTTAGCACTTGTTAATGCTTGGACAGGGCTGACCATACCTGTGCAGAATGTAAACCAATGGAGGCTGGCAAAGAGGGGATCAAAATGCAGATGAGGACTGATGAATGGTATTATCAATGCTACTGTATACCATCTGTGGATGCTGAGAAACAAGGCAAGGGTGGACAATACTCTGATGCGCCCACAAACTATCTTGAAACAGATTAAGGATGAGCTTAGTGTTAGAATGGATACTTATTGTAAAGGAACTATCTCTAGTGCAGATAGAACCTTAATTACTAGATTACTAGCTTGATGTTGGTTTTTGATGTAAGGAGCCTAGGCTTCTAAACGTTTTTGGTCACTTTTCTATAATATTTTTACCTTTTACCAAAAAACAAAAGATAACTAATAAAACATAAATGTAAGCAAATGATTAAAGACACTAGGGTGACATAAGATCGTAGGGGTGACGGTGATCAAATGGCGAGTCCAAATGTATGAGTCTAGTATTTAGTCAAGGTCGTGGTAGAATAAGATCAAACTTTCAGTCTTGCAATTCATAGGGCGAGTCGGGTTAGCTTCTGGCATACACCCGGTCTCGTTACTAGCCTAGTGCATGATCTAACATCCTTTAAGATTCCTGGTCTTATCGAAGATGTTGAATAGACACTACTACAAAAACAGCCAATAACAACGCATATTAACATTTAATACGTAAACACGTTGTAAATTGAATAATTTCAAGCTTCTGTAATAACAACGGTTCTCATTTGTTTAGCGTTGTTATTAACATTAACAACGGTTTACCCTGTAACCGTTGTCAAAGTCTACTGTATTAACAATGGTTATAACAATTAGAGACGTTGTTATATGTAAATTCACTTTGGGCCAACTCAGTTAAAAATAATAAAATCCGTTGTTAACACTTATGACAACGATTATTGTTTATAGAACCGTTGTTATAAGTTAGTTAAGTCAACAGTTATACTTTCATACCCGTTGTGAATTGTTTTAGTAAACAAAAACCACTGAAAAATTTACAACACAACTATTTTATTCCTATCATTAGAATTATAAACACACAAACCAGATATCTCATTTGCCATTTATACCATTTAATTCCGTCCACACAACCATTTATTCCGTCAAAATCCATCGTCGTCGCTTCATTATCTCCTTTGCCATTTATACCATGTATTCATCTCTGTTATCTTCGTTGTCATTGTTGATAACGGTTGAATTTTGCTAATTTTGATAAAGCATTTACTATATGAACAATGGTGGTGTCATTTCCAGGCATTTTAGTGTCAGATTTATTCCGTACAAAGCAACAAAAGTTATGTTTCTCCTTTATGCCTCCTTTATGATGGTGAAGTCTGTGGTCAACAAAAGTTATTGTAAATGACAAACACAGTTATTGTCAATAGGTTTTAAGAGTTTGTTTCTTGTTCCTTGTTAAACCAATAACTTTTTTCTACTATAAATATTTATCTCAAGACAAAATTCAGTCACAACCATCCCTGCCCTAAAACTACTTTACCAAAACCCTAATTACCACCTAAAATTCCTTTTTCTCTACTATAAAACAGTATTGTCGACTAGCGGAACTGTGAAGTGTGTCCATCCTTATTGTTGTGTAATGAGCAACGACATGCCTAGCCATTTCAAGGGACGTTATGTTGCCAAAAGTTTTTTGGTCTTCAGGGATAAGTTTCACGCTATGAGTTACAAGGTATCTAAAGTCAATTCTTTGTGGTCATCAAGTAGGGACTTCTTGGGGGTAGCTTTGGTTGAGTTTGGGATGAGAGATGATGATTGTGAATCTGCGTTTAAGTTGCAGAAAATGTTTGAACTGAGGAACTATGACAGAGTTGATTGGCTTTCAAGAAGGTTTAATGATGTAGGGAATGAGCCCTATCTGTGGGTTGCAATGCGTCGTGACAACTGTCATTTTCGCGGCCCGGTTAATTATGTTAAAGTTTCTGCAAACCTGTAGTGTAATGCTCAGATCGCTCCTGATGCAGAAATGATGTAGAATAACTCAAAGCGAATATGACTGGAATACTCGTGGGGCTTTTTTGGGCTGATTGTCCGTTCTGGGAGGTATGTTCGTGTATGATTGTATGTATGATTGTAGTAATGCAGCGGATGGATTGTGGGTTGTATGAGGATATTTTCGTGAATTGTTATGTAAGGTAACCAGGATATGATGCGATCTCGCTCTCCTCCCTCGTAAGAAATCTGATTATGAACACGAATGAAAATTCTCACCTCGCAATGATTGAATTGAACTTGAAGCTCTCGCAAGAACAGTCGAAATAAACTCACAATTGTAAAATTTATATTAATTCTGAATATCAAACTTAGTTATCACAAAAGAACACAACTAATCCCTTATATAGGGTACCACACCCACGAATCCTAGCTAGCACACAACTGTGACCTTCCCCCTACACTTCTACCTTAATTAGGACTTACCGTAAGATACAGTTTCCAAAATAAGATAATATTTGTAGTTTGACTAAATCCTAACAACTGTATCTAATTAAATTTATATCTAAATCTAACTAGATTTTATTCTAACAAACTATATCTTTTGAGATATTAACCGATTTATGCTAGACCCATATACTCAATCCGCACGCACGCCTTATGGGCTGAACTGTGCACCTCATTGAAGCTTGGGCTGAGAATAGTTGGATTAGTCTCAATACTTCGGCCTTATTTTCATCGTACCCTAATACTCCTGTATCATTCTCCATTTCTTGAAAAATTTTGCCCTCAAATTTTTAAGATATGTGCTACCACCTGAATAAAAACAAACCACGAAAACATGATGTGGCATACGATCTTCGAGCCACCTATGCTTGTGCCTTCCAACCCATCTCCCTCCTTGCACAAGTAAAAAGGCCTTTGAGAATTTTCGTTGCTAGAAAAATTTATAACAAGTGCATCCCATTGACAAGATGATTCCTTGTGAGTTACACCTTGCTCTTCTTTATGTGAATCAACTGTATAAAAATTCTTATGTCGAAATTTTTTAAAAAATATGTATTTCCGCTACGCATTTACTTGTTTATCTTTATGCTAAATCGCGAGGATTCACACTAAAGCACAACAACCACATCGATTATGCCTTCTTAATATAGCCTTATTAGGTCTTTATACGCAACATACTACACGTAATTGTTGGAGCCAGTGTCCTCCACAGTTAGTGTGATAACATGTATAAATCTCTTAAAGGTTCACATGGTATACTTTGTATTATAATCAGTTGATTAACGTTCATCGATAACGGTTGACTTGCTAGAAGTTTGACGTTATTGTCATACAGATGGCGGTGATCAACTGGTCCCTAAGAGTCACACCTAAAGGATGTAATCTGAGAGATATGATTAGATGAAAATGTAATTGTATTGATACCTTATACGACTAAACGGTTAGTCAATGTAATGATGATACAATTATTTATTACTGATTAAATAATATTAGCTGAGACGAATTAAAATGTTAATTCGTAATTAAATGTAAAATGTTACATTTAATTAGTAAGTGTAGTGTAATTATTTAATAAAGATTGAATAATTTAGTTAAATATAAACGGTTATATTTAATTAGTAAATTATAAATATACGATATTTATAAGATAAACATATACGCAAGAGAGGATAAAAACCGATCTTATACTGATAAAATTGGTTGAGCCGAGTGGAGTAGTGTTTGGTCAGTATGGGTGTGGTACTCGGTCAGTTCTGAGTTTGTAGCAGTTTAAGTATACTCAAATACAAATTGAGAAATCTTATCTAAACTCTGCAAGGTGGTTAAGGTTATGTATAAGAGTTATACTTATTAACAAACACCTCCTACTAATATATATACTAGCCTCACAACACACATACATTCAAGAGTTCCAAAACAGACGTTATACTCCCTCCTCTCTCTATTTCATCATTCACAAAAATTAACGGTAATTTTTGGAGTTTCTAGCTCTAGAAAGGGTATTTCTCGGAGCGTCTTGGGTGCAACAATTAGGAGGATATCTATTTTGATATCTGTTCTTAGGCCTCTTGCAAGGACCAAAGGTTAATTCTTGTTCTCAATCCTTGTATCTCGTATTTTGTTTATGACTATAAATCATAAATTATAATTTTGTTATAATCCTGCATATAAAGTATTTGGATATATACAGTTATTTTCTCACAAGTGGTATCAGAGCGTTAGGTTTACGAAATTTATTTTATATGATTTTCATAAACTTTTTTTTTAAAAAAAATCAAAAAAAATCGCGCAGTACTGTTCACGAAAAAAAATATTCCGAGCAGCCTTTTTTTAATTTTTTATTTCGGCTAATTTTTTTACGGGTTGTTTTCATCTTGTTTTTTGTTTGTTATGCATTATAAGGATAATGTATACGTGTTGTGAAAAAGTTCACAAGTTTTGATACCAATTATTTTAAAAATGTTTAAAATAATGTTGGATTAATTCAATTATACGATAATATGAATATGATTATGATTGATTAAAATTATGTGAGTAACTACAGAATTATCACATAATTTAAGTCATTATTAAATGGTGGTTTGGGTAAATTATTCTACATAATTACGGAATTATGTATTAAAAGTTTTATTTAATTAGTTGATGCATCTTTTATATATTATTGTTGAACGAATGAATGGTTTAATTTTGTATTTTGCAAACGGTTGTAATTTTACTTAGTGTGGCCTTAGTTGATCATGTTTTCGTAATGGTGGAAACATGGTTGGTGATGTAATTATGAGATCTTGAATCTCCTTTTTCTTTATTTTACGTTTTTGGGAATTAGAATGTAATAATAGGTCAATGATGTAATTTTTCATTAAATGTAATTTGAAGAAAGAGACGGAGACCGGATTGCTCACTCTCACTACATGCACCAAAATAGAACACCAAGACAAGCTTCTAGGGTCCATTGCTGAATGGATTCCAAAGTTGTATTTTTGTTTTGTTTTGGTAAGATAGGCCACACTAAGATTTGTTTTTTTATTCCGTTCTTATTGTTTTCACTTAATATGTTTTGCATCATATTCCGCCTAAATCAAACCACCTAATATTGCATGAAAAATGACTCATATAAGTTGTATGCTAGTCTACATTGACATACTGATGTCACACGCCAATTTTGCATTAAAGTCATCACCTTAGTTTATTCATTCTCGCATGCTAGATATTCGTTCACTTAAATGATTAAAATAAAGTTGACGGGATCTTCCTCTATAACCTAAAATTGAGATTAGTCTTTTATAAGTCAAATTACTATGAATCTCTTCTTCGGCGCCAGGCATATAGAACCTTACTCTCCATATGACCCCTTCTACGTTGGGTAAGTAGTAGCTGTTGACTTATTTTAGCTCAACATCATGATGATCATTGTACGATCTTGTGGTTATGGTGGACTAAAGATTGAATTTACAAAAATTTATCGACCAAGAATTGTAAATGTAGAATTAGCCAAGAGGTTGACTTATCAATTTACTGAAATTGAGTCTTTGGATCATTTATATAATTCTTGAGGAAGATCAATTGTATGAATGTTAAAAGTCTTAGTATTAAACAGTTTTATCACTAGACTTAAATTAACAAATCGATGATTGCTTATCATATTTTTCTTCTCATTTTCAGTGTAGAAATCATTTCACATCTGATATTACTGTTTATAACAAATGGATGGCCATGCTGATGTCCCCATGCCTAGTGCCACACTTGCACGTGAATCTTGCCCAAAAGCTTTCATGGACCACATGAATCTGTCCACGCGACTGAAAAATGATAGGTCCAACTTTGCGGACTGGGAGGCGGCATTAAGGAATGCAACCATAGCTGATGGTAAGCTCAAGTACTTGACTGAGTCGTTACCACCCTACCCAGGCCCCAATGCTAGAGCTAACGTATCACAAGCCAATAGTGATTTCGTTATGGAAGTGGGTGCGACAAAGAACGTACTCAACTTTGCAATGGAAACTAATTTGCAAAGGCGCTTCATAGCCCATGGTGCAAATAAAATTTTCACCACGCTCACTAACGAGTTCTTCAGAGCACCGAGGATTGTTACTTATGAGCATACCTGTCGCTTCTTTGATGCAAAACTCCAGAAGGGCCAACTAGTTAACCCATACATTCTTAATATGATTGAGAATGTCGAAAAATTGGAGTCCTTGAATAGCAAAATCAGTGAGAACATAATCATTGATCGAATGCTTCATTCACTTCACGATGGTTTTTCCTTATTCAGGGCGAACTATTATATGAATGACATGAGGAAAAGTCCTCATGAGCTACACTCCTTTCTCGTACAGACCGAGAAGGATTTTAAATTGAGTGTGAGCATGAAGCAAGATGTTCTCATGATTGTTAACAAGGGCAAGGTAAGGCTAAGGCTCATGGCGAGCTAACTTAGCGAAGCCAAAGTTTAAAAAGCCAGGAAATGTATTTAAGAGTGGACCTGGTGAGACAAGTAGCTCACAAGGCAAGCCTAAAAGCAAAGACAGTGACATTGAGTGTCACCATTGCCACGAGACTGGGCATTGGAGGCGGAACTGTCCAGTGTACTGTGAGGACATAAAAGCAGGCCGCGTTGTTCCTGTTGGTATGTCATCTTATATTAATATGATTGAGATTAACCATGCAAGTTTCGGAACTTGGGTATTTGATACTGGTTGTGGTTCTCATCTATGTAATCATTTGCAGGGCCTAAAAAACACCATGCCTCTCGCAAAGGATGATTGGACCTGCGAGTCGGGAATGGAGCAAAAGTTGCTGCAACCTCGATGGGAACATATGTAATCCAACTACCGAGTGGATTCGAGTTATATCTGTATAACTGTTATTATGTACCCAGTTTATCTAAGAATATTATTTCTGTTTCCGTACTCAATAAAGACGGCTTTCCATTTTCAATAAAAGATAATAGTTGTATTTTCTCAATGAATGGAATGATTTATGGCAAAACATTTTCCATGAATGACATTTATATCTTAGATCAAACTTCAGAAGTATTGCACGTGAATAATAAGAAATTAAAGGTTGGTGACAAAGATCAAACTTATCAATGGCATTGCCGTATGTGACACATAAATGAGAAACGTGTAAAGAAGCTCATTAAAAATGGAGCTATATCCCCATTTGATTTCGAATCATTTGGCACATGTGAATCATGTCTTATCGGCAAAATGTCTCGAATTTCCTTCAAAGATGTTGGAATACGCGCTGCTGACCTATTAGGACTCGAACATACAGATGTATGTGGACCTATGTCAATCACCGCTAAACATGGCTATAGATATTTTATCACTTTCACGGATGACTTCAGTAGATACGGATATGTCTACCTTATGAAGCATAAAAGTGAGTCCTTTGAAAAGTTCAAGGAATTCCAGAATAAGGTTGAGAACCAACTGGACAGAAAGATTAAAGCACTCCAATCAGATCGTGGTGGCGAATATCTTTCACTTGAGTTTGATCAACACCTAAAAGACTGTGGTATCGTATCACAGTTAACTCCACCTGGAACACCACAATTAAATGTTGTGTTCGAACGGAGAAATCGAACATTGCTTGATATGGTTGGATCCATGATGAGTCACACGGTAGTTCCTAACTCATTATGGGGTTTTGCTCTTTTGTTAGCTGCTCTTATACTTAACCGAAGTCCGTCTAAAGCTGTTGACAAGACTCCATATGAGATATGGAAGGGAACGGTCCCTAACTTGTCCTTTATTCGGGTTTGGGGCTGCGAGGCTTATGTCAAGTGGAGACACGAGGATAAGCTCGGTCTGCGATCGGTCAAGACATACTTTATTGGTTATCCAAAAGGAATGTTTGGTCACTACTTCTATTCCCCAACCGAACATCGAATTTTTGTTGCGGTAGTGCGAAGTTCTTAGAGAAATAGTTTCTCGAGAACAAGACAAGTAATAGAACCTTCGAACTGTCGGAGATTCAAGAACCAACAACCGAACAACCTATGGAGGAATTTGTTCCTTCAACTGAGGTAGCGGTTAATATTCTTGAGAAACCTAGGAAGTCGGCTAGACATTTCATTCCTCCTGATAGATACATTGGTATGATCGAGGAGAATGATGGAGTTGGCGTTTTACTCCTAGAGAGTAACGAACCCGCAACCTATAAAGGTGCCATGACATGTTCCGACTCTAAGCTATGGCTTGATGCCATGTAATCCGAGATAGACTACATGTATGAGAATAACGCATGTGAGTTGGTTGATTTGCCTAATAAGGTGCGACCTCTTTAGTGCAAATGACTTTATAAGATAAAGCATGCCATCGAAGGACAATCAGATACCTATAAAGCACGAATAGTGGCAAAGGATTTCACTCAAGTGCAATGGTTGCACTATGATGAAATTTTTGCACCTGTAGTTATGTTACGTTCCATTCGGATTATCTTAGTGATTGTCGCTTTTCATGACTATGAAATTTAGCAAATGGATGTGAAAACCGCCTTCTTAAATGATTATTTGGAGGAGGACTTGTACATGGTACAACCCGAAGGTTTTACTGATCCTAAGAATCCTAAGAAAGTGTGCAAGCTTAAGCGTTCCATTTATGGACTTAAGCAAGTATCTCGGAGTTGGAATCATCGTTTCGACCATGTAATAAAAGAGAATGGTTTCATTAGATCAGTCGAGGAACCATGCTTATATATCAAGTCGAGTGAGAGTGATTAGTCTAGTTTAGTAGATGTTAATAAAGGTTATTTTTATGATTTTAGTGCACATGTCTTTGGTGTTGGTTTGGGATGGAATTGTGTATTTCCATGGATAAATGGATTGATTTATTGTTAGGAATGAAGATGATCTTCTTTGGTGTTGGTATTGGGCTAAAGATGTTATGTAAGTGGATTTTAAAGCAAGTCAAAGCCCAAAGACTAAGACAAAACATTGAAACATCCAAGGCAAAGTGACATTGGATTCCACACTGTATTCCTACAACTCCTTAAATCTCATTCATTTTGGCAATTATGTTCATTCTTTATGAGAGTTTATGGAGATGCTCCTTTATGAGACTTTATAAAGATGTTATTTGAAGACCTATATAAAGGAGTATTGTTGATCAATGGAGGAACATTTCTTCTATACTTTTCATATACATACTTTCTCTACCTTTTAATCATTAGAATACAATCTCCATAGTTTATTTTAGTTAGTTTTATTTGTATGGAAGAGTAAGTTGTTCATCTTGGATCAAGCAATTAAAGCAAATGAATTAGTGTTTTGTAAGACTCTCTACTCTATATTTTTATCTCTTGAATATTGATTTTTTATTCTCGACTCATTATTACGATTATTGATAGTTTTTACTAGTTTGATCACCTAGTTTATATTATCTCTAATCTATTGGTAGTTAGGAATTTGAATCTTTTGTTCAATTACCTAGACATTAGTAGCAACTATTGTTCATCAATTGTATGCTTTTCATCATTTTTGAATTGTAGGAGAATAATAATCATATGAATTAAAGTGTAGAAACCGCTTGTGTATGCATTTGTTCTTCTTTGTTGGCTTCTAGTTATAATCTATGGCATGATTGAATTTAGATACGTTTTGACTAGATTGTCATCACCATAAGGATTGTTTATGTGCGCTTCTCGCAGTGAACAACTAAAAATAAGGAGAAGTAGAAAATCATGTTTTCACAACAAAGCATTCAAGAGTAATAGAGTATAAAAGTGTCAATGATCAAGCCTATATCATTTGTGGAAATTGTAAGACCTAAAACCTTTCTTATAATTTCATTCACTCTAATATTTTAATATTTTGCTTTGTTAGATTTAGATTTAAAACCGCAAACACCCCCCAATTGGTTACTTTAGAATTATTTACACAAACACACATTAGACCTTCCTTGTGGGATCGACCCCTATTTAGCCTCGCTATTGTTAGAGTTTGTAGTGGATTATAAATTGTGAACTTGGAGACTCACGACAAGTCTAGCCAGGGAGCAAGATTGTCTTCCTGGTATTATATATCGATGACATACTCTTAATTGGGAACGACATTCCTCTTCTATCTTCGGTTAAAGTATGGTTAAAGAACCATTTCCAGATTAAAGATCTGGGTAAGGCACAATGCATACTGGGAATCCGTATCTATAAAGATAGATCACGACGAATGCTATCACTTAGTCAGGAGTCTTATATAGATAAGATTCTTGAAAGATTCAGCATGACTCACTCCAAAAAGGGGTTACTTCCAATGATCTCAGGGGTGCATTTGAGCAAGACTCAGGCACCAAAGACACCGAAATAAGTCGAGCGCATAAGTCGCATTCCTTATGCTACAGTTGTAGGATCGATCATGTATGCCATGATATCCACACGTCCAGACGTGGCATATGCATTGAGTATGACTAGTCGGTACCAAGGCAATCCAGGTGAATCACACTGGATGGCTGTTAAAAACATTCTTAAGTACCTACGGAGGACTAAAGATTGGGTATTGACTAATGGAGGACGCACCGAGATATGCGCAAACGGTTACGCAGATGCGAGCTTCCAAACGGATCGAGATGACTCGAAATCTCAGTTTGGATTCGTTTTTACTCTTAATGGCGCTGTGGTCAGCTAGAAAAGTTCCAAGCAGAGTGTTATAGCAGATTCTACAACTGAGTCCGAGTACTATGCCGCTTCGGAAGCTGCAAAAGAAGTTAGATAGATGCGTCAGTTCTTACAAGGACTAACAATAGTGCCTAGTTCGAATGACCCTATCACCATCTATTGCGATAATAGAGGTGTCATCTTCTAGGCTAAGAAGCCTAAGTCTAGCAACAAATCTAGACATGTACTACGGAAGGCTCACATGATCCGGGATTACGTAGAGCAAAAGGAGATCATGGTTGAGAAGATCGCTACGGATGACAACATCGCGGATCCTCTTACTAAACCGTTAAGATATGAAAAGCATGAAGGACACGTTATATCCATGGGAATTAAACGTGTTCCTGAGTTGTATTAGTAGTTTTGATGAATTGGATAATTGTATCTCTTTCATATACTATTTATAACATCATCGTTTTTGTTTTCATATTTTGTTTTTCATGTGGATTTGTACGACAAACATTGAACATCACAAAGTAAACTGAATTACATTATATTTATTCGGGTTCGTAATAGCCCACATGAGCTGATAACTCGGGTAATTATTTTGTTACGTCGATTGATGGTGAGTTCAACGAGCCATAAGTCAAACTGTTGACTGATCGATCACAGATAAAAGATTATAACGATAACTCATAGGACATTTTGTGACAACGCAATGGAGTCCTAAATGTTTCAGAATATTCGGTGTCAGGTCGTAGATAGGACGTCCATAGTGTTCCTAGAGTCGATTCTTTTGACCATCGACTGTTTCTTGAGATAAAGGGCAGTTTGGGTGACTTTGATTTCTTTCTCACAAGTTGACCGTAACTGGGGCTAAGTAGATTTTTTTGGGTCATTTCATACTGCGCTTCTATCTGCAAGATTCGAGTTGAGGAAAATATCCAACCTTTATTAGGTTTTGTTATTTCTCAAGGCCACTCGAGGAGTTGTAACTGAAATGCATGACCATGCTCGAATAATGATTCTTTATCAGTTGAGTTACTCTCTAGTCGCGAAAACCACTCTTGATCTTGATCGCTTGTAAAATACGACCTTTGTGAATACAGATTTGCAAATTGTTTTACATTGAGTGGGAGAAATTTATGGATATTGAGAATCGGTTATCGCACATATACTTATATGGACAAGTGGGAGATTGTTGAAGCCAGTGTTCTCCACAGTTAGTTGATATCATGTATAAATCTCTTAAAGGTTCACAGGGTATACTTTGTATTATAATCAGTTGCTTAACGTTTATCGATAACGGTTGGCTTGCTAGAAGTTTGACGTTATTGTCATAGAGATGACGGTGATCAACTGGTCATCCCTAAGAGTCACACCTAAAGGATGTAATCTGAGAGATATGATTAGATGAAAATGTAATCATATTGATACCTTATACGACTAAACGGTTAGTCAATGTAATGATGATACGATTATTTAATACTGATTAAATAATATTAGCTGAGACGAATTAAAATGTTAATTCGTAATTAAATGTAAAATGTTACATTTAATTAGTATGTGTAATGTAATTATTTAATAAAGATTGAATAATTTAGTTAAATATAAACGATTATATTTAATTAGTAAATTATAAATATACGATATTTATAATATAAACATTATACACAAGAGAGGATAAAAACCGATCTTATACTGATAAAATTGGTTGAGCCGAGTGGAGTAGTGTTCGTCAGTATGGGTGTGGTACTCGGTTAGTTCTGAGTTTGTAGCAGTTTAGGTATACTCAAATACGGATTTGAGAAATCTTATCTAAACTCTGCAAGGTGGTTAAGGTTATGTATAAGAGTTATACTTATTAACAAACACCTCCTACTACTATATATATCAGCCTCACAACACACATACATTCAAGAGTTCCAAAACAGGCGTGATACTCTCTCCTCTCTCTATTTCATCATTCACAAAAATTAACGGTAATTTTTGGAGTTTCTAGCTCTAGAAAGGGTATTTCTCGAAGCGTCTTGGGTGTAATAATTAGGAGGATATCTATTTTAATATCTGTTCTTAGGTCTCTTGCAAGGACCAAAGGTTAATTCTTGTTCCCAATCCTTGTATCTCGTATTTCGTTTATGACTATAAATCATAAATTATAATTTCGTTATAATCCTGCATATAAAGTACTGGGATATATATACAGATATTTTCCCACAGGAATATACAGATATCGACCTTGTGAATATCATTCTATACCACTACTCATGAGATCAACACCTCACTTATAATAACCACTTACATACATCGTTCATAGACATTTCTCAACTCACACATTCACTACTACCTGACCTATGTGACCATATATCTAATACCCGACACTAATAAACGACTTCTTCTTCCGCATCCTGAGCGCACTCGCAACTAGGGGTGACCTATGTGACCATATATCTAATACCCGACACTTATAATAACCACTTACATACATCATTCATAGACATACGGTTTGATAATACGGATACGATACGGTATACGGTTTGAATTATACGAATTTTCGTATATACGATACGGAAATCCGTATATACGATACGGTTTTTATAAAACCGTACCGTATCCGGGTCGGGTAAAAACGAAACCGTATATACGGTTTTCGACACGGTTTGAAATTTTTGTATAAAAAAATTAATGAAACGAAAAGTTCAGCTTTCAACTTCCACCCTTAATGGTTTTTTATGACTTATTTTACTAACTTATCTTAATAAATAAAAAAATAGTCTTTCATTAGATGTAGACATGTTAGATGTAATTATTAGCACTTGAATAACTACAATATTTAATTGGACATTTCTCACCAAACCGTATCCGTATATACGGATTCCGTATACCCGAAAACCGTATATACGGTTAAACCGTATCGGATCCGTGTAATGATTTTTGTGATTTTTAAAACCGTATACCTGATACGGTTTTCAAAACCGTACCGGGTATACGGTTTTGCTCACCCCTACTTGCAACCCTTATTACCAAATTTGTTAACCGCCGCGATATAGCATAAAAATAAACAAGCAACAAGCGGAAAATTGCGCGGAATTAAAACTTTTAGACATGATATATAACATCGAGATAATTCAAAGTCTGAACTAGCTAAACGAATTAGGTGATCATGTCTACACTAAACATCTCTCGCTAGCCCTCATGTCTTCCCCGGATAACATTACCTGTCATACATGAAACATGCATGCCACAGTCAATGAGGAATAACTCGAGGTTCTCTCAGTCACTTTTTGTCAGAAAACATATAAACAAGCATATATTAACAATATACAAGTCAACATGGTCAACGATATAATTAAATGATGTGAGGCATATAAATTAACAATCGTCATATGAAAACGGTATAATGATCAATCATACGATAATCAATAACAACGAATCAACTCAAACTCAACATGCAAAACGTAGTATAAGTCAGTCAATCATCCAATCAAACAAGTCAAGACATGGAAAATTTATTCATGCTAAGCCAATCAGACGCCACGTCTACTTAGTCTTAGACATATCAAATCCCTTGGTAGGACGACAACCTATTTACGGTCATAGTCTAAACCTGTTCAGACTGTAGGGCTAATACAAATCTCAATTCGACAGATGTCCCAAGAACATCTCCAAAACTCGAACCAACTAGGAACGAGAACCCCCGAGTCGCAAGATGGTGGCGGACGATCTAAATCCTGACCACAAGCCACTTCGGAAAAGTGGGCAACCTGATCGCAATCAAGTCAGGCGAAACATTGTGAGCCATTGATGGTGCATAATATTAATTCCACATATAAAGACAATGCAACATACCATATGATAATATACAAGCATACGAATCATACGAAAAAGAATAAACGGAAACTGATTCTTAAATCATAAAATATGTACAAATTTCAAAAAACAGGAGTCCTCTGTCAATGGACTGGCTGTCGGCCACTCGGCAGGGAACACATGCCAACATATAATATCTCGCAAACATGTTAAAATGTCCTTCCTACCGATGGACCGGCTGTCGGCCACCCGGCAGGGAACACGGTTATATACAAAACAACATGCGAATGCTAACATTTGTCCTCTCTACTGGTGAACCGGCTGTCGGCCACTCGGCAGAAAACACACTCAAACACAAAACTTCAAAAAAAGATCCATAAGTGTATTCTCTGCCTGTAATACCCCGTATTTTATAGTTATAATAATGCGTTGTGTCATAATTATACGTATATTAATCGTTGATGATTCTTAAGAGAGTTATTAATATACGTACACACAATAATAATACTAATAACACGTACATTATTATTATAATACTATGTTACATTATTATTATATTATATTTCTATATTATTATAATGCAACAAATAGTCCATATAGCCATACATACATTTCTATATTATTGTTATTTCTATATTTCATTATAGTTATACGTATATGTAACTTGGGGTATGTTTTATTTCAGAACCCTAAAAACCCATATAGCCATACGTACACCGCCCCCAACCTTTTTATCTTGCGTTCAAACGACGTCTGCATACACACACCACATATTCATCGTCTTCAACCTCGGGTAAGTTTTGTTCACCGCAACTCTTTTCTCTCGAGTTTATACCGTTTTAGTATCCGTTTAAGGCTAGTCTTAGACCGGGGTAAAAGGGGTATGTCGAATGCTTAGGATGAGGGCTGTGAGTCGTGGTCAGTGAGAAGGGAATGAAGGCGAGGGTTCTGGTGGTGCTGTAACGGTCGTGAGTGGTGGTTCGTGCACCAGCGTCAGAGTAGTGCGCGAACTAGGCTAAGGTCGTGCTATGGCTGTCGAGGAAGTCACGAGAGTTGGCGAGTAGTATGGAAGTCGTGAAGGTGAGGGGAGTGCATTAGTGGTGTCGTGGTTATGGCGGTGGTAATCGAAAGTTGTGGTTGGTTTCCAGTTTCGTGGTGTTTGTTGATGTTGAATTAGTTTATTGGACTCGGTTGTCGTAATGGGGAATGTCAGTGGTGTATGCAATTTGCGAAGAGTGCTGGGTACTTTTGTTATTTGAGCAAGAAAGGATAATGTAGCGAGTTAGAGGAATCAGGTTGTTGGCGTTATCCTTGTGGTGGTTATCCAAGGTTCTGGGTTAGTTTGTTTGATTTGGTTTTGTAAGGGTCGGTGTTGTCTTCTGTTTTCGTATATTGCGGTAGTAGTTAGTATTAGTTTAATTTATGTTAACTAATTTAAGTAATCTAATTAGTTTGGTTAATTTGTTTAAATTATTTTGTGACGGTATTTTATTAACCGACTAATTAAGTTAATTAAACTAGATAAGTGTAGATATATATATATATATATATATATATATATATATATATATATATATATATATATATATATATATATATATATATATATATATATAGGGTTGGGATCCGGTGAGAACCACCTTACAATGAAAACCGGTGAGAACTCTTCCTTACGGAGTTTTTTTTAAAAAAATAATGATATAATTGGATTCGGCATGGAATTTTATGGCCAGAGAACATATTTCTTGGTCTAGAAAATAAATACTAGTGGCGGAAAAATGATAGATATGAAAAAATAGATAGTAGGTCCATGCAAATAAATAAAACGTATCTCACCTTGATTTCCGTCACTAGTATTTATTTTCTAGACCAAGAAATATGCTCTCTAGCTATAAAATGTCATGCCGAATCCATTTATGTTATTAATTTTTTTAAAAAAAGTCCGTAAGGTAGAGTTCTCACAAGGTTCTCATTGTAAGGTGGTTCTCACCGGATCCCAAGTCTATATATATATATATATATATATATATATATATATATATATATATATATATATATATATATATATATATATATATATATATATATATATATATATATATATATATATATATAGGGTCGAGATCCGGTGAGAACCACCCATATAATGAGAACCATGAGAACCAATTAACAATTGGACTAATTCTAACCTGACTACTCTTAAATGGGCCTGACTTACACGAAATCCAAAAAATCAGACCCCAAACCCAACTTACATGGTTATTTCCTAAAATCTCGTTCTCTATCATCTTAGTTTCTCTCTCTTCTACTATCAATGATTCCACTTCCCATCGCGATTCACAAGCTCGCTTCCGATTAATTCTTAGACAATCAAACTTTCGGCGCTCACGATTTTGTTTCAATCAAACTTCCGACACGATCTCAGATTCACGACTTGTGATTCTGCTTCAATCAATGGAGCCTTTAAAATCGAGGTAAAGTTTCGATTTTTATGATATTGTACTTATTTTATATAAGATATAGAATGGTTTGTGTTATTAACTCAACAGTAAGGATGAGCACTACAATTGGAAGAAGAATTAGAGTGATTGGATGGTACCATTCTTATCCGCATATAACCGTTTAGTTTTGCCATCCCATGTTGGTGAGTCTGAACTACTACTTTATTTCTATCTGAATACATCTATGATGTTTGGTATGTTAAATTGGTTGATTTTAAGAATTTTACTTGAATGCCTTATATGGGACTTGAAATTTTTACGTAAGTGAGTTTGGACTTAGAAAGGTCTTCCTAACAAACCTTAGAAACTCATCACTGCGTGTCATGCTACCGCCAACTCGTTGTAGTGCAGACATATTCTTAGAGTGACTCACGGAGTCACGGTATCTGATAGACGTTCCCGTTTGATTTCATCACTTCTTAGTTTCTTTCAAAGTGACAGGTCGTCACATTGTAAATATCATCTTGTAGAGAGGTTGTCATTAGCTGGTGTTGTCTATCCTACCTGTAGGAACTAGGAAACGTGACGGGTTTCATCATACATTATTTTTGGCGTAGGTGATTGAGAAATCTCGCAAGGCCCATAAGAGCAGAATTTTAAGAGTTCATATAATGAGTTACAACCGTTTTTGTAGGCACGCTTATGACGTATTTACTTGCCCACCATGGAGAGCTTGAGATGGAATTCAGTCGTACTCATGGGAAATTGTCTGAGATTGTGGTTGATCATGGGGGTTTTAAATTAAGTTGCCAAGGAGCACTAGGCTAGCCAATGTCTGCCACATTAAACCTGAAAAACGTTTTATTTCACCTCATTACGCACAAATGACACAAGTGTATGCTCTTAAATTAAAGGTCTATGCATCTAATTTTATTTGCATTGTTTTTGCCTTACTCTGTTTTTTGTTTAGATTTTACTGAGGGGTGGGTACATAATCCTTCATAGTGTAACAAAAGGCATATATATGGTCGTTGGATAACTACTACTTTATCTAACTTGTTCTAAGTAGCCAAAATTTAACTAAATTTTCTAATATGCTATTAAGTAAGGCGTTGCGGACACTCACACTCATACTCTTTGTTTTTAAGTGTCACCTCTTAAATTTGGACTATTACCCTGTGCAGATGTTCATACTCAGGCAATGTATCAGCTTTTTTATTCTGGATTCATTGGACTTATATTTTCATGTTTTAGTGAAGATGCATTCAAGGTTTGTGCCAAATTAAAATACGACTTTGCTTACTCTTTTTTGTTGAAGCATTTATAATTGTTCATCAAACGTTTAGGTCGGAAGAATTCTAGTAATTGCTTTCCAATCCTTGGATGGGAGTCAGAGCTACATGTCAAGACCTTTGTCTCCACCTTATGCTAAAAGAAGTGCTAAAAGTAATGTTATAGAGCTTGAATCATCTTTGAGTTCTGATGATGTATCTACAAGGTTAGGCTCTGGGAAGGCTGAAAGACATGAATTGATTACGGGTGATTCTCGTAATAATGTGTATATTTGTGAGTGTTGTACAATTTGTATTTGTTAGTGGCCTTTCTGAAAATGAAAACTGTCCGTTGAGTAGAAGGCAGATGATCATTCAATTTTTCCAGACTCATTAATTTTTTAGACTAGTATTCTGATTAGTCGCCCCTTCTGTTGCAGAATTCCGATAATTTTTATGTGTATACATCAATTGTCTTGTACCAGTTTGTTTTTCAAACTGGTTTGTCGAAGTAGAAGCAACTATATGCATAAGTATAGATGATGAAAATGTGATATTTGCTATGAAGTTATAGCTTACAAATATGATGTAGGGGGAAATAGGGAAGTCAAAATCTGTAAATACTCCCTCCATCCGGTCTTTTATTTATCAATTACATTTTGGGCATGTTGTGCTCATCTGTTTACCATTCTATTTTTGTTATGTTTAAAGGGTGGTAAACATATCTCATGGATTACGTTCTTCTAAAGGACGACTTTTTTCGGAGCTCTATGCTTGATCTACTTATTTTGAAAGCCAATTAGCTTAAATGGAAGAGCATTGTGCAATGCACAAGATGTGGGTTCGAATCCCATATTGGCTATGAAATACTAGTGTTTCTTTTACATTTAGATTGTCAAAGACCGACAAGTTATTACATCCCCTATGGCATGCTTGTCTTTGAACTTTTATACTAGTCTTTGTACTTCTAATCACTACAAAGCTCATAGTTTCTTTTATAACAGTTTCCATGCTAGTCTTTGAACATGTATGATAATGACATGCTTAATCTTAGTTGTACAACTTGTACTTTAGCGTTTGCATCTCGATAAATTGCAATCATGTGAATTGTTATTTAATAGGCTATATGGGAGTCGAACCCATATCTTTGTGCAAAATTTGCACATTGCTTTACCATTAAGCTAATAGCCTTTAAAATACGATAAATAAATACGAGTATGAAATAACGGCATATCATATAGTTATGGCTGCCTAAATAATATGCAACTGAAGAACTTTTTAATACACATAAAACCCTATTTCATACATATAACACCTTATTTCATGCACATGGAACCTTATTTCATGAAAATGGAACCTTATTCCAATGCTCATTTAACACTTATTTCATGCATATAGAACCTTATTTCATGCATATAGAGTCTTATTTCATGCACATGAAACCTTCTTTCATAAACGTAAATACTTATTCCAATGCTCAGTTAACACGTATTTTATGCACATATAACCTTATTCATGCACAGAGAATCTTATGTGATGCACATAGAACCTTATTTGATGCACATAGAACCTTATTTCATGCATATAGAACCTTATTTCATGCACATGGAACCTTATTTCATGAACATAGAACCGACCTTATTCCAATGCTCATTTAACACTTATTTCATGCACATATAACCTTATTTTATGCATATAGAATCTTATTCCATGCACATGGAACCTTATCTCATGAACCTTTTTTAGGAGACGAGATTAAAACTAGGGGAATAATGCCCTAAAATTTAGACATTTCATGTTCAAGTGCAGTCTTCACTTCTAAGAGTAAAAATGCAAATAAATCTCAAATGGCCGAACAACCAAACTTCTCAAAATATACTAGCCTGGCTTACAAAATAGAGGACTAGCAAAAACCATAGTATAACAAAAACAACATCTAGTCGTCATAGCACCGATCATTAACAACATCGAGAAACACTATGTATTAATTTTCCAATTCCACAAACCTGTTAAAGAAAATACACATTCATACAATGAGTGAATGAACTCCCGTAAACTACTAATAAAATTATTGCCAAAGCCATCTCAAAGCAATGTAAGAAATGAATTGATAGGCCTGACTGCGGTTTTCTTTCCTTAACTCTTTAAGACGGATAGGCGTGTCAACCGCTTTTTCTAAAGCAAGATGGAAAACAGACCGTTTATTGGGATCTTTTTTCGGTTTCGGCAGAAGCAACAAGATGATTAAGGGAAGATAGTAAAACTACAAATTAGAAATACAACCTTAATTATAGAAATTTGAAGTACAAATCAGAAATAAGAAATAAATAAAAAAATAGTAAACCAAAATTAAATTAATTTTCTTCTAGTTAGTCACATTCACATACTTCCACAAAAGACTATCTTTACCACTAATTGAAACAATCTTTAAAAGTCTTCAACCAAATTAAACAATCTTTAATAGTCCTTAAACCCAATATGATTTTCTTTTTTTTTTTTCACTTACAAAATTATAAAAAAGTACAAATCAGAATACAACCTTAATCCAACTAATTTGAATCATAAACTCATAAAAAATTGAGGAACAAGAAATAAATTGGGGAAATTGAGGAATTACCTAAATCGTAATTTGCTCGAAATCAGAAAAATCAATGAAGAAATCATCGAGCACGGAGAATATAGCAAAATTGAAGTTGGATCTACGGACGCTCGATCAAAGAGAATGAGGAAAGAAGTATGTACAAAAGTTATCACAGAAGAGGAAGTTTGTGAAGGAGAGCAGAGGGAAAGTAGGAGGAGGGCAGATGATAGAAATTTGAAGGCTGAAACGGGTTGGACAGTTGAGTAAGTGTAATCTCAGCCCTTCGTTTGTATAAGATCCAAGGGCTGTGAGAGGTTCTCATAGTTCTCATTATCTTGATAGTTCTCATAGGATCCCAAATCTATCTATATATATATATATATATATATATATATATATATATATATATTTATATAAGGTTTCAATCTTTTTTACTCTCGTCGTGTTTGATATTATTGTTATTGTTATTTGTCTAGTTTGGTTTAGTTTACTTTAAAGTTTCAATCTTTATTGTTTTCACCATATTTAATATTGTTATTAGAGTTGTATTTAGTACGTTTATGTTAACTTTTTTATGATTAGTGAGTAGTTTTCTCACTAGGGTGCGATGAGACCCCGACATGAATAATTTACCTAATTAGTTTCATTTTAATTGGTTGTTGAGGGGTAATTTTGTGGGGAATAAAACGCGTATTCACCCTAAATTTGCAGGATTATAATGAAATATGCAATTGTGAATATCGTCATAAGATTAAAAACATGAGAAAAGAAGTACAACCTTTAGTCCTCGCGCAAAAGGCCTAAGAACAGGAATTAATGCAAATTCCCTCCTATAACTTGCACCCAAGACTTAGTTTGAGACGTGGCCGCGTGTGCTAGAAATCCTCTCCAATTGCCTTGCAATATAGGGAGAGCCCTTGAGGTTTTAGATGTGAGATCTGAGGTTTTGGGAGAAGAATGCTCTCAAACCCTAATTTTACCCTGAGATTATTTTACAGTGCAACAAGAGTAACTAACATAAGGAGAGTCCACCTCCTTATGTAGTTGTTTCGGCCGAAATACCCTAAGTAGGGTAGGAGTGGGCTTTCCACTCTTACCTTATTCTGGTTCGTGATTCGACCCATTTAGCTTTAAGTTGTTCGCGGTATTTTTAATTATAAATCGTAACATGTTATCAGATATTAATATAGTCGATATATTAATAATGGTCTGACAAAATACGATATTGTATAATTACCCAAATTAATATAACTGTTTATATTAATACGCGAATACAATATTTTAATTAAATATAACCGTTTATATTTAATTTACGAATTAATCATGTAATCCGTATTAGCTAAAATTATTTAATCCGTATTAAATAATAATCTCAACATCTTATTGACTAATTTAATAGTCAATACCTCTGACTAACCGTTTAGTCATATCCGGCAAAATGTGACTGTATTTTCATACCTTCACATCTCTCAAACGTGTCCTATAGGTGTGACGTATAGGGACCAGTTGACCACCGCCATCCGTATGACAATAACGTCAAACTTATCTAGCAAGCCAACCGTTATTGATAAACGTGGATCAACTGGTAATAATACAGAAGTATGCCCTTGTGATCCTTAAAGAGATTTAATAAGTCATTGTACTTAATTGTCAAGGACACCAGCCCCAACAATCTCCCACTTGTCCGTACAAGGGTATGTTCAATGACGTTATCACACTACATGTGGAGGACACAATCTCCAACAAACTCCCACTTGTCCGTACAAGTGTAGGTGCGATAACCGAATCTCATATCCTTTTAAAATTTCTCCCACTCAATGTAAGACAATTTGCAAATCCGCATTCGCAAAGGTCGTATCTCACAAGCGATCTGTATCAAGAGTGGTTTCCCCGACTAGAGAGTAACTTAACTGATAAAACGAATCTGTATTCGAGCATGGCCATGCATTTCAGTTACTACTCCTCGAGTGGCCCTGAGAAATGATAAAATCCTGATAAGGGTTTGGATATTTCCCTCAACTCGAATCCTGCCGATATCGCCCAGCATGAAATAACCCAGAAAAAATCCTCTTGGCCCCTGTTACGGTGACCGTGGGAAAGAAACCAAAGTTACCCAAAATCTGTCTTAATCTCAAGAAACAGTTGAAAGTCAAAAGACTCGACTCTAAGGAACACTATGGAGGTCCTATCCACGACCTGGCACCCAATGTTATAAAACATTTAGGACTCCATAACGATGTCACGGGGTGTCCTACGAGATATCCGTATAACTCGCCTTTGTGATTGGTCAGTCATCCACGTGACTTATGGCTCGTTGAACCCACCATCAACCAACGTCACAAAATGATTACCTGAGTTATCAGCTCAAGTGGGTAATCAAGGACCAAAACGATGTAATGTTAATCAGTTCACTTTGTGGTGTTCAAAATTGGCGTACAATTCCACATGAGAAACAAAACATTTTATATCATAACAATAAGGTTGAATAGAGTACACGAGAAAATGAATTATTACATGAATTCATAAAAGAGTACTACAACTTAGGAACACATCCAATTCCCATGGAATGAATGTGCCCTTCATGCTTATCACGTGGTAATGCTTTTGTGAGAGGATCAGCTATGTTGTCATCCGTAGCGATCTTTTCAATAAAAATCTCCTTTTGCTCCACGTAATCTCTGATTAGATGAGCTTTCCGTTGTACATGCCTAGCCTTGCTGCTAGACTTATGCTCTTTAGCTTGGAAGATGGCACCGCTATTGTCACAATAGACGGTGATTGGGTCATTCGAACTAGGCACTACTGATAGTCCTTGTAAGAATTGACGCATCCATATTGCTTCCTTAGCTGCTTTTGAGGCGGCATAGTACTCGGACTCAGTCGTAGAATCTGTTGTAACACTCTGTTTAGAACTTTTCCAGCTGACAGCAGCGCCATTAAGAGTAAAGACAAATCCAGACTGAGATTTCGAGTCATCTCGATCTGTTTGGAAGCTAGCATCTGCGTAACCCGTGGCGCAGAGCGTTGAGTCGCCTCCATAAGTCAATCCCCAATCTTTAGTCCTCCGTAGGTACTTAAGAATGTTTTTCACGGCCATCCAGTGTGGTTCACCTGGATGAGCTTGGAATCGACTGGTCATACTCAATGCATATGCAACGTCTGGACGTGTGCATATCATGGCATACATGATCGATCCTATTGCCGAGGCATAAGGAATCCGACTCATGCGCTCTTTCTCTTCCACTGACTTAGCTTCTTGAGTCTTGCTCAAGTGAAGCCCAGGAGTCATGGGAAGGAACCCCTTGTTGGAGTTCGTCATACTGAATCTCTCCAGAATCTTCTCTATATAAGACTCCTGACTGAGAGACAACATCCGTCGTGATCTATCCCTGTAGATACGGATGCCCAAAATTCTTTGTGCCTCTCCCAGATCTTTCATCTGGAAATGATTTTTCAACCATGCTTTAACCGAAGATAAGAGAGGTATGTCATTCCCAATCAAGAGTATGTCATCGACATACAGTACTAGGAATACAATCTTACTCCCACTCGACTTGATATAGAGACATGGTTCCTCGACTGATCGAATGAACCCATTCTCTTTTATCACTTGGTCGAAGCGATGATTCCAACTCCGCGATGCTTGCTTAAGTCCATAGATGGAACGCTTAAGTTTGCAAACTTTCTTAGGATGTGCTGGATCGATAAAACCCTCGGGTTGTACCATGTACAAATCTTCCTCCAAATAACCGTTTAAGAAGGTGGTTTTAACGTCCATTTGCCATATTTCATAGTCATGAAATGCGGCGATCGCTAAGATAATCCGAATGGAACGTAGCATGACTACGGGTGCAAAGATCTCATCGTAGTGCAAGCCTGGCACTTGGGTGAAACCTTTAGCAACTAGTCTAGCCTTATGGATATCTTGTTGTCCTTCCACGGCATGCTTTATCTTGTAAAGCCATTTGCATTGAAGGGGACGTACCTTTGCAGGTAGGTCCACAAGATTCCACACGTTGTTCTCATACATGGAGTCCATCTCGGATTGCATGGCTTCTAGCCATAGCTTTGAGTCAGAACTGGTCATGGCACCTTTATAGGTTGTGGGTTCATTACCCTCTAGGAGTAAGACGTCATCTGTATCGTGTTCCTCGACCATACCAATGTATCTGTCCGGTGGAATAGAGACTCTTCCTGACCTCCTAGGTTCCTCAGGGATATCTACCGCAGCCTCGGGTGAAGGAACTGTTTCCTCCAATGGTTGCTCGGTAGTTGGTTCTTGAACCTCCGATAACTCGAAGGTTCTATTACTCGACTTGTTCTCGAGAAATTCTTTCTCTAAGAACGTCGCACTAGCCGCAACAAAAACACGTTGTTCGGTAGGCGAGTAGAAGTAATGACCAAACGTTCCCTTTGGATAGCCTATAAAGTATGTCTTGACCGATCGCGGGCCGAGCTTATCCTCGTGTCTCCACTTGACATAAGCCTCGCAGCCCCAAACCCGAATAAAGGACAAGTTAGGGACCGTTCCCTTCCATAACTCGAATGGAGTCTTGTCAACAGCTTTAGACGGACTTCGGTTAAGAATTAGAGCGGCCGACAAAAGAGCATAGCCCCACAATGAATCAGGCACAACGGTGTGACTCATCATGGATCGAACCATATCAAGTAAAGTTCGATTTCTCCGTTCGGACACACCATTTAATTGTGGTGTTCCAGGTGGAGTCAACTGTAGCACGATCCCACAGTCTTTTAGGTGTTGATCAAACTCGCGTGAAAGATACTCACCACCACGATCCGAGCGTAGTGCTTTAATCTTTCTACCCAGCTGGTTCTGTACCCGATTCAGGTATTCTTTGAACTTGTCAAAGGATTCACTTTTACGTTTCATCAAGTAGACATAGCCATATCTACTCAAATCATCCGTGAAAGTGATGAAATACCTATAGCCTTCTCGTGCGTTGATCGACATAGGGCCACATACGTCCGTATGTATGAGTCCTAATAGGTCGGCAACGCGCATTCCAACACCTTTGAAGGAAATACGAGTCATTTTGCCGATGAGACATGATTCACACGTGCCATATGATTCGAAATCAAAGGGCGTAATAGCTCCATTCTGTATGAGCTGTTTTACGCGTTTCTCATTTATGTGTCCCATACGACAATGCCATAGGTAAGTTTGATCTTTGTCACCTACCTTTATTCTTTTATTATTCACATGTAATATCTCGGTGGTTTGATCTAAAACATAAATTCCATTCATGGAAACTGCCTTGCCATAAATCATATTGTGTAAGGAGAAAATACAGCTATTATTCTCTATTACAAATGAAAAGCCGAGTTTGTCAAGTGCAGAAACTGAAATAATGTTTTTGGACAAACTAGGAACATAATAACAGTTATATAAAAATAACTCGAATCCACTTGGAAGCTGGATTACGTATGTTCCCTTCGAGACTGCAGCCACACGTGCTCCATTCCCGACACGCAGGTCCACCTCACCCTTGATTAGGGGTTCTTGGTTTCGGAGGCCCTGCACATGATTATATAGATGAGAACCACAACCAGTATCAAGTACCCAAGTTCCGCAACTTGCATGGTTAATCTCAATCATGTGAATAAAAGAAGAAGAAGACATACCAACAGGAGTAACACGGCCTGCTTTAATGTCCTCGCGATACACGGGGCATGAGCGCCTCCAATGCCCAGTCTTGTGGCAATGGTGACATTCCATGCTTGTATCCTTGCTCTTTGTCTTGCCTTGTGAGTTACTCGACTCACCAGGCCCACTCTTAGCAAATCCTGGTTTCTTGAACCTGGGCCTACCTACCGCTAGGTCGCCCTGAGCTTTAGCCTTCCCTTTACCTTTTCCCTTACTTGAGATCATGAGAACATCCTGCTTTAGACTCCCACTCAACTTTAGATCCTTCTCAGTCTGTACGAGAAGGGAGTGGAGCTCATGGGGAGTCTTCTTCATGTCGTTCATGTAGTAGTTGGCCCTAAAGAGGGCGAACCCATCATGAAGCGAATGAAGCATGCGATCAACGATGATGTTCTCACTGATCTTGCAGTTTAGGGTCTCCAGTTTCTCGATATTCTCAATCATGTTGAGAATATGTGGGCTAACAGCTTGGCCCTTCTGGAGTTTCGCCTCAAAGAAGCGACAGGTATGCTCATAAGAAACGATTCTCGGAGCCTTGGAGAATTCGTTAGTGAGCGTGGTGAAAATCTTGTTTGCACCATGGGTTATGAAGCGTCTTTGCAAATTAGATTCCATTGCATAGATGAGTACGTTCTTTATCGCACCCGCTTCCATGACGAAGTCGCTATGAGCGCGAACATCGTTGGCTCTAGCTCCAGTTCCTGGGTGTGCCGGAATGGGCTCAGTTAAAAACTTAAGCTTTTCGTCAGCAATGGCAGCATTCCGTAGTGCTGCCTCCCAGTCAGAGAAGTTTGACCCATCATTCCTCAGTCTAGTTGACTGATTCATGGAGTCCATGAAGGCTTTTAGCCAGGATTCACGTGCTAGCTTGGCACTTGGCATTGGGTCTTCACCAGCCATTTTAGTTTTACAGCAGTTTTAATGAACGTGTTCTACACTGAAAAGAAGATAAAACAAAACCATATAAGCAACTTATTGTTGTGATTTAAGTCTATATTAAATTGAATTTAAACTCGTAGACTCATGCATTTATATAATTGATCTCCCTCAAGAATTATATAAACGATCCCAAGACTCAATTTCCGTATATTGATAAGCCCACAGTTTGGCTAATTCCAATCGTTGGAACTCTTGGTCGATAGATTTCCGTAAATCCTATCTATTAGTCCATCTCAGTCACTGGAATATTATCGAGTGACCATGATGTTGAGATAAAATAAATCATCTGTTCCCACTTACCCGACGTAGAAGGGGTCATATTATGCCTACCGACGAAGAAGGGATTCATTGGAGGCTGATTTATAAAGACTAGTCTCAATTTTTGGTTATACGAGGAAGACCCCATCAACTCTTATTTATCCATATTTAAGTGAACTAAAAACTAGCATTTGCGTGAATGAATTAAATAAAGTGATGGCTTTTAAATGACATGTGACATCTGTATTGTCACAGAAAACTAACGCGAGACCTCTACATGAGTCAGTTTTCAGGCATGATATAGGTGGTTTGGTTTTTAGGCGGAATATGATGCAAGCTATTATCGATGAAAGCGTAAAGATAAATGCAATAAACGTAAATAAAAGTCCTAGTGTGGCCTATCCTACCAAAATAAACATAAAACAACTTGGAATCCACCGTTGGACCCTAGAAGCTTGTCTTGATGTTCTATCTTGGTCCTTGCAGCGGGAGTGAGCATCCGGTCTCCGTCTTGTCTTTGGTCTTCACAAAATTACTAATTTAAATTACAAAAGTAATCCTAGATACATTCTAATTTAAATACAAAAGTAATTACATGGCAAAAACCCAAAACGGAGATTCAAGATCTCAAAATTACAAGCAAGATCGTGTCCCATCATTACGGTAACAGAATCTTCTAAGGCCACACTAAGTTACAACCGTTTGCAAAAATTAAATACGTTATTGAAAGCATTCAAGGCATTCACAAGACGATAAATAAAATGCATCAACTAAATAAAATTTATACATGACATAATACTGTTATTATGATTAATAAATTTATACCAAACCACCTTTTAAGATTAAAATTATGTGACTATACCGCTTTAATCACCAATTTTAATAAACATATAATCCATTATTTTAAACTGTTTTAAAACAATATGTATCAAACGAGGGTGAACCGTTTCACTAAATAATATACTATTTCCGTATACAGTATATTATTTTAAGCCATGTGAAAATAAGAAACAAGTTATTTTCGAAAATAAACACCCCGAAACGAGAGCACTCGATCGAGTAACAGGGGCACTCGATCGAGTGTCAGGGTCACTCGATCGAGTGCAGCAGGGCTCGATCGAGTGGCTCGTAAAAACTGCAAATCGCTGCACTTTTAAATTAAAACGGGTTTATAACATGGATTTAAAACGTGTAAATCATAAATAAACAACAACAAAAGATTCACATATTGCTAAAAATATCGATTAATTAACAATATGCAAATTATAATCGAAAAACAAGATCGATTTCTCACAAAAATCACACGCACGGGCCTGGTACGAGGGCACTCGATCGAGTGCAACTGGTACTCGATCGAGTGCCTAAGCACAGTGTACGGTTTTCAAAATTTTTAAAACTTATGAAAGACACAATTGTAAAATTTTCATGGCCTAAGGCTCTGATACCACTTGTGGGGAATAAAACGCGTATTCACCCTAAATTTGCAGGATTATAATGAAATATGCAATTGTGAATATCGTCATAAGATTAAAAACATGAGAAAAGAAGTACAACCTTTAGTCCTCGCGCAAAAGGCCTAAGAACAGGAATTAATGCAAATTCCCTCCTATAACTTGCACCCAAGACTTAGTTTGAGACGTGGCCGCGTGTGTTAGAAATCCTCTCCAATTGCCTTGCAATATAGGGAGAGCCCTTGAGGTTTTAGATGTGAGATCTGAGGTTTTGGGAGAAGAATGCTCTCAAACCCTAATTTTACCCTGAGATTATTTTACAGTGCAACAAGAGTAACTGACATAAGGAGAGTCCACCTCCTTATGTAGTTGTTTCGGCCGAAATACCCTAAGTAGGGTAGGAGTGGGCTTTCCACTCTTACCTTATTCTGGTTCGTGATTCGACCCATTTAGCTTTAAGTTGTTCGCGGTATTTTTAATTATAAATCGTAACATGTTATCAGATATTAATATAGTCGATATATTAATAATGGTCTGACAAAATACGATATTGTATAATTACCCAAATTAATATAACTGTTTATATTAATACGCGAATACAATATTTTAATTAAATATAACCGTTTATATTTAATTTACGAATTAATCATGTAATCCGTATTAGCTAAAATTATTTAATCCGTATTAAATAATAATCTCAACATCTTATTGACTAATTTAATAGTCAATACCTCTGACTAACCGTTTAGTCATATCCGGCAAAATGTGACTGTATTTTCATACCTTCACATCTCTCAAACGTGTCCTATAGGTGTGACGTATAGGGACCAGTTGACCACCGCCATCCGTATGACAATAACGTCAAACTTATCTAGCAAGCCAACCGTTATTGATAAACGTGGATCAACTGGTAATAATACAGAAGTATGCCCTTGTGATCCTTAAAGAGATTTAATAAGTCATTGTACTTAATTGTCAAGGACACCAGCCCCAACAAATTTGTCGGTTTAAACAAAAGTTTTTTAGTTGTGTTCTATTTGGGAAAATAGTCGGTTTTGTCCCTTGTACACCAACGAGAGTTGGTTAGGTCGGGATTTGACTACCCCTGTTAGTCCCTTTGTCAACTTGGGTTGAGCCCGGGAGGGAGAACCCAAGTAGGGTGCTTTTGTTTATCGGTTTGAAATTCACCTTCGGGAGAAGGGTCGGGATGATCGAGGATTACCGCAGGCTTAAGCTCTTGACCTTGGTGAGAGATGAGCGGAATGGGCCCATTTTGGCAAGCCTTGAGTCTTGAGTCGGGGAAACCGAGTCATGAGCCCGGGAGGGAGTTGACTTGGTATTACTAGTATCCTATTATGAGCCCGGGAGGGAGTTAATAGGCGACCTAGAGGCGTTTCCACCAAATTTGTTTACCCTTGATAACTAGCTAACGAAACTAAGCGGTGAATTAGGAATTGTTGGTGGTTGAGTTGTACCCTTGGCCTTTCTTTATTACTTTTATCTTTTTTCTATTACTTGTTTTCTTCCTTACTTTAGCAGTCATAGTTAATTTATGTTTAGATGTTTAGTTGACTTTCTACCCCATTCTTGTTTTGCGTAAACTTGCAATTTGAAACCGACTAGTACTTGACCTTAACCTCCCTATGGATCTGTTGGAGGAAGTGTCCTCGACAATAGTGTGTTGACGTAATTAAAACTCATTTGAATGAAACACAATTGGGAGTGTTACTCTTTTAAAGTCGACTGATCAACATTTACCGATAATGATTGGCTGTCTAGAGTTTGACATTATCGTCATATGATGGTGGTGATCAGTTGATCCCTTAAGGTCATATCTTTAGGGAATTCCGTCTCAATGGAATAATTAATTAATATCGTATTGGATACGAATTAATTAATAACTGGAAATTTGGAAATAATTTTACATGACGAATATTTTATAATGGGATTATAATAATAATAGTCAAAGTAATAAAATCGTTTTATTACTCGGTTTTTATTTATTCGTTTGGGAAACGATTAAATTGAGAATGAACACGGTTGATCATAAAATTACAAAGAGTTGTAATTAAAATTATGATATTACATTTTTTATACAATAATAATTTCGAATTGTTAGTATAATTATTTAAATGTAATAAATTTGTAACTTATGGATTTTAATAGTTAAAATTGCATAATTAACAAATTGGGTCATGTGTTATGGAACATATGTGACATGTTACAAATTAACACAACTGACAAAGATAAAATGGGTCCATTTTGAACCTCATTTCAGCCGTGTAGTATTGAGTGTATGTGGAGGTTGTGTGTGCAAAATGATTGTGTGTGTAAGTGATAAATATGCCAGGTGTGTAAGAGTGTAAGGAATGTGTAAGGCATATTCTTGCCTTTGTGTAAGTAAAAGAGAGGCATGCATAGGCCATTGTGGCTTGTGAGAGTCGGCCAAGAAGTGAGCAACAAGCTCATTTTTGCTCTTTAAATACACACTACACATTCCATTCTAAAGACTAGTTCTTGGTTGATGCTTACACTCATTTTCATACTACAACCTCATTCATGCTAGTAATACTAAGAAAATTAGTTTTCTAAGATAAGTAAATTATTTCCTATACTAATAATATTAAGGGTAATATTATTATTATTTCTAGTATACTAATTCCGTCAAAAAATGTATCTAGGTTTAATTTAAAAAAATATATCTACTCCGTCAAAAAATGTAACTAGGTTTATGTAAAAAATATTAAAAAAATGTATCTAGCTCGTCAAAAAATGTATCTAGGTTGAAGTAAAAAAAAATGTATCTACCCCGTCCAAAACTGTATCTAGGTTTATGTTCAAAATTAAAAAAAATGTATCTACCCGTCAAAAAGTGTATCTAGGTTTAAGTAAAAAAATGTATCTAGGTTTAAGTAAAAAAATGTATCTACCCGTCAAAAAATGTATCTAGGTTTATGTAAAAAAGTAAAAAAAAATGTATTTATTCCGTCAAAAAATGAATTTAGATTTAAGTAAAAAAATGTATCTAATCCGTTAAAAAATGTATCTAGGTTTATGTAAAAAAGTAAAAAAAAAAAGAAATATATCTAGTCCGTCAAAAAATGTATCTAGGTTTATGTAAAAAAGTAAAAAAAAAAATGTATCTACTCCTTCAAAAAATATATCTAGGTTTATGTAAAAAAAGTAAAAAAAAATTGTATCTACTTCGTCAAAAAATGTATCTAGGTCTACGTAAAAAAAGTAAAAAAAAATGTATCTACTACTTCAAAAAATGTATCTAGGTTTATGTAAAAAAAGTAAAAACAAAAATGTATCTACTCCTTCAAAAAATGTATCTAGGTTTATGTAAAAAATGTATATACTCCGTCAAAAAATGTATCTTGGTTTACGTAAGAAAGTAAAAAAAATGTATCTACTCCGTCAAGAAAATGTACATAGGTTTACGTAAAAAGGTAAAAAAAAAAAAAAGTATTTACTCCGTAAAAAAAATGTATCTAAGTTTGTGTAAAAAGGTAAAAAAAATTATCTATCCGGTCAAAAAATTACAGAATGTATATAATTTTTGAGAATTTATTCTCAAGTGATGCATGTTTTGTGATTTTAATAGTTAAAATCGGCTAAATAATGACTTATTGTGTTAAAAATAGTTAATCTTAATATTATGGCATAAAATTTTACCCATAGATGTCTTATATATTAGGAACATCAGATATAAAATTTGGATATCAAAAGGTTTCTGTTTTTATGATTATTAATTTTTATGAGTTAATTAGCTAATAATCGTAATTTATGAGTCGTAAAAATAAAAATTCGAGTATGGTCTGTAATTTTTGGTCATTTTCAGATTCTAATATATATTTTAGGATGACTAAAAATTTATAGCATTTTATTACAAGTTTTTATAATTTAAATCGGATTTTTAACCATAAAAACGCCTACTATACGATTTATTTAAGAAATAAACTATAAATATTTGCATAAGACCATTTTAATAATTTCTGAATTTTTATAAAATTTCCAGAAAGTTTAAAATTTTTGAATTTTAAATTTCGAATTTTTATTGACTCATTTGGCCATAGTTTGTTTATTTTTCCCGAAAATACAAGTAATTTATGAACAATAATGCAGAATCAAGTTAAATCATGATCAAACATTAGTAGAGACTAAACATTGATTCCTAAAGTATGTTAGGATGATTAGCTTGGACATAAATGAGATTTATGTAATTTTGATGATTTTAATAGTTAAAGTCGCGCATATCCGTAAAGACCGTAAACAAATATGAGATATTTGCTCCCATAAGGCGATTTGGCATTATTAATTGAGCATGTGCAAAGATATTTTATTATTGCAATTTTATGAATGTCATATTTGAATGTTTTTATATAATTTGGAATTATGTAATTTTCTTAGTATGGCCTTAGTTTTAATCAATATTACCCGTAATGAAAGGGGATATTGATTCGGTTGTAATTTATGTGATCTCGTATCACGGGTTTGTAATTTAAATTTAATTTTCAGTTTTACAATAGAGTAGTTGTATTATTTTATTGTAATTCCGGAGATCCAAAAGACGGTGCCATACGGAAAGGAGTTCCGACAAGACGGTGTTTTCTTGGATGGCGTGCCTATGAAGTATTCAAGGGACCATGGAGTTGGATTCCGAATTTGTAATAATTATTAGTTTTTTCTATTACTAGGAAGGCCATACTAGGATTTTATTGCTTTATTGCTTTATTTTTGCACTATTTATATGTTTGCATGCATAGCCAAATTGCCATAAACATGCATATTAGTTTAGATCGTTAAAAACGACCGTGTCAATTATAATTATCGACACTACTAAAAAATGGCCTTTTTCCGACCGAGCATTTGCGACCGACTACAGAGCAGTTGGGAAAAAAACTTTGCGACCGATTCCATACCCTTTGCGACCGATTCCAGTTATTTGTTTCGCGGGATCAAAATTTTGTTTGCGCGGGTTGTTTCCAACTATATTTCCGACTGACTTGTGGTTGCAAAACTAAAATAGTGACTGATTTTCCTACCACTACTTTGTCAGTCGCTAATGTCGATTTTCCTACCACCACTCCGACTACATATCAGTAGCAAATAGAATTATACCAAACAAAAAACACTTAACCCCTAATTCAATTACGACTATAATCCTTAAACCCCTATAATTCTGAAAACGACTATTATAAAAAACCCTCCCCCAATTCTGAAAGCCCTAAAAACCAAACCTCCCTCCGACTGTCCACCACGACCGTCGCATCAATAACATCTCCCTTCGGCGTCCTCCCACGACCGTTGGCCTCCGGCGTCCACCACAACACGCGCTTACCGTCGTTAATCACCGCTAGCAGGTATTTCTTTTCCACCTTTTTTCCTAATTTCTAACTGCTAATTTTATTCTTATTGTTTGTTTTTGGGTTAAATTAATCTTTGTTGTTTATAATCTTAATTAAATTTATTGTTATATTAGACGATGATATTGGTAGAAAATATTCATGAATTATATTAATCAGTTGTGTGTTACTTGATGATTACAAGGCTACATATACATTGATAGAATCTACTTATCTATGGTAGTAAATATACAACGGCTAGCATATATGCAATATAAGGAACGAAATATCCATGTTATTATGTTACCATGAGGAATAGGAATAGGATTTGCTGATAATAATTAGTTGATCATCATAAGGTTTGATGATAATAATTGGTTGATAATAATTAGCTAATAATAATAGGAATGGGATTTGTTGATAATAATTAGCAGCAGAGGTGAGGGTCTGGCTGTTCGATTGGTTTGGCTTTATGAGCATCGCTGACAGTAGGTAGGCGAGGGCAGTGTTGTTGTCTCGTTTTTGGCTGCTGTAAGGGCAGTAGAGCAGTAGGTTTGATGATAATAATTGGTTGATAATAATTAGCTGATAATAATAGGAATAGGATTGCTGATAATAATTAGCAGCAGAGGTGAGGGTCTGGCTGTTCGATTGGTTTGGCTTTATGAGCATTGCTGACAGTAGGTAGGCGAGGGCAGTGTTGTTGTCTCGTTTTTGGCTGCTGCCCTGGCAGTAGAGCAGTAGGTTTGATGATAATAATTGGTTGATAATAATTAGCTGATAATAATAGGAATAGGATTTGCTGATAATAATTAGCAGCAGAGGTGAGGGTCTGGCTGTTCGATTGGTTTGGCTTTATGAGCATTGCTGACAGTAGGTAGGCGAGGGCAGTGCTGTTGTCTCGTTTTTGGCTGCTGTAAGGGCAGTAGAGCAGTAGGATTGTGGGCTGCTGTAAGGGCAGTAGAGCTTCATCTGTACTTGGATAAGGTAGGGCTCTTAGGTTCATTTTTTTCACTTCCTGCAATTTCGGTGCCTTATTTGTTTATGCACAGATGGTTGATTTCACAATGTACCAGGATTGTATGGTTGTATAATTGTATATTACTGTTTACTTACCATGTATCATAGTATGTTTTATTATGTTTTGCATATTATGTTTTCCATAGTTTGTAATCATAGGCGTGTATTGTGTATAAATAGTGGTTCTCATCGTCAATAAAACCAAGTCTTGTTGATACAATAATTTCTATAATACGTAGCCACAAAACAATTAGGATATATGTATACACACTAGCTAGTAACTAGCATAACATATATTTAGTTTGTTTCTGAAAATCGATAACATGTTGACAATTTATAATAATATATAATTTGCATCCTGATTGCATCAGTAATATGGACGTTGTTGCACACTAGTTAGTTGAATTCGTTCAAATGCTTTTTATATGCATGTTAGATTTATAATGAAAAGAGTTGAGCGGACATGGATGTATGAAAGATTGGATGCAAGTAAAAAACTGAAGATCGATTTTGTGCTTGGAGTTAATGAATTCATTGAACATGTTAAAGAGCAAGATGGTTATGTTTCTAATAAACAATTTAGGTGTCCATGCCAAAAATGCAAGAATCAAAAGTATAAGAATGAATTTGATGTAAAAGAACATCTTCTTAAAAATGGTTTTTGTCCACACTACTATGATTGGGTTTGTCATGAGGAGAACTACCCAACTGATGAAGGCGAACCAAGTGCAATTTTAGATCCCTATCGAAATATGGTGGTAGATGCATTAGGGGATACTGTGATGGATATTTTAGAAGAACCCCCTATAGATGAAGAACCACCACACCCACTAGCAAAAACATTTTTTGATATGTTAAATGCGGCTGCTAAACCTTTGTATGAGGGTAGCAGCGTGTCATTGCTAAAAGCGGCTGCAAGGGTGATAAATTTAAAATGCGAGTATAATTTACCCCATAGATGTGTAGATGCTGTTACATCCTTTATCGAAGAAGTGATTCCCAAAAATAATAGCATGACCACAACCTTTTACAACACCAAAAAAGTCCTAAAAGGCCTTCAACTTCCACATGAGAAGATTGACGCTTGTCCATACGGATGTATGTTGTATTGGGAGGAAAATGCCGTACTTGTGAACTGTAAGAAATGTGGTGAAGATAGATATAAAGAAAATACAACTGGGAAACAAGTAGGAAAACAGGTGTTAACTTATTTCCGTTTAACCCCGAGGTTACAAAGACTATACGCAACAAAACACATAGCTAAGGAAATGAGATGGCATTCAGAAAACCCTCGTGTTAGAGGGATGATGGCTCATCCAAGTGACGGAGAGGCTTGGAAACATTTTGATGCATCTTACCCAGACTTTGCCGAGGAACCCCGTAATGTGCGACTTGGTTTATGCACAGATGGGTTTGCACCGTTTGGACAGTTTGGCAAGTCGTATTCTTGCTGGCCAGTAATGATCACGCCTTACAACCTTCCGCCAGGGTTGTGCATGAAACGACCATTTATCTTCTTATCAATGATTATCCCAGGCCCTAAGAATCCGAAAGGAAACCTAGACATATACTTGCAACCTTTGATTTCTGAACTTAAAAAGTTATGGGAAACTGGTGTACTCACTTACGACATTTCCAGAAAGCAAAATTTTCAAATGAGAGCTTCACTCATGTAGACAATAAATGATTTTCCGGCCTATGGAATGTTGTCTGGATGGTCAACCGCTGGTTATTTTGCATGCCCTTATTGTATGGAGAAAAGCAAGTCCTTTCATCTTCCGAATGGAAATAAGGTATGTTGGTTTGATTGTCATCGGCAATTCTTACCTATTGATCATGCCTTTAGACAAAATAAGAGTGCTTTTACCAAAAATAGGTTTGAAAATGGTCTCCCTCTTCCAAGACTAACTGGTCAAGAATTGTGGAGACGTGTAGAGCAATTTCCAACAGTAGTCAATGGTACTGATACCGAATTCAAAGAGTTAAAAAAGTTGGGGACTGGGTGGTTCAAAAGAAGCATATTTTGGGAGCTTCCTTATTGGAAATCATTGCTCATTCGACATAACCTCGATGTGATGCACATAGAGAAAATTTTTTTCGAGCAATTGATTAATACAATTATGAATGTCAAGGGTAATCAACAGATGGCCCACGATCACGATCAGACCTGAACTATTTCAATATCATGAGGGTTATACATCTGGTAAATGTCGTACAAGGTATCTCGAGGATAAAGAACTTCAACGTGCACATATCTATATCCTCAATAATTGTGAATTGTTAAATGATTATGAAGGGTAAGTGAAGTATTTTTTTTATAAATAATAGTGTAACTTAAATCTTTCTCAAACTACTGTCCTCCTTACTTCCAGTCCATACGTGTTTTCTTTTTAGGGAATTTGAGAGTTTTATCATTGAACAACATTCACATGTATCGGCGAATGAGGTTTGGGATAAATTTGAAGTAGAATTCCCAGGATGGCTTCGAGAACGCGTAAGCTTGTATTTCACAAAAATTAATATGTTTCTTGCTATGTTAACAGAGAAATGAGTAATACTAAAATTAGCCCCTTCTTGAAATAGGTGCTAAAGAAGAATGAATCCAATGATTTTTTGTATGCTTTGGCCATGGGTCCTTCTAGACTGGTACGAACTTGGAAGCGTTACTCAGTTAATGGATTCAACTTTCAAAGTTATAGTATTGGCAGATTAAGAAACACCATGAATTATGGCGTTTGTGTTAGTTTTGTCGAAGAAACCAATTACTACGGCCTGTTAGATGAGGTGATTGAAATTAGTTATAACGGTAGACTGGACGCTTATAATACAATATTGTTCAAGTGCAATTGGATGGATAGTTCTGGGAATGGTATGAATATACATCCAGAATATAAACTTGTTGAAGTTAATTCCACGAAGAAGTTTCCAAAGTACGACCCATTTGTGTTAGCTTATCAGGTTCAACAAGTTTATTTTTCTTCTTACCCAAGCACGAAGAAAGATAGGAATCAATGGTGGGCAGTATTTAAGACAAAAGCAAGATCCCAGATTGATGCCCCTACTGATGAAGTAACTATTTTTCAAGAGGAAGTTGTTCTTGATACTCCAATTTTGTCTAGAATATATGACGATGAAGTGAGAGATGAAAATGAATATGTGATAGAGGAAGTAGATGACGAATTTGTGCAAGAAAGGATAGAAGAAGAAGAAGAAGAAGAAGAAGAAGATCTTTCTAGTGATGATGATGATGATGCTCAGTCAGTTGGTCATGATGATTCTAGTGACGATGATTTTGAATAGTTTTAGTTATCAGCTTTTGCTTGTTTTATTTTATACCAACACTTTTATAACTATTCTGTTTTTGTTATTCAATGATTAATGACTATTGTCTTTTTGTTATTCAATGCTTGTTTTGTATGTGCTATTTGTTATTTGCTTAATATTAACTGGGTGTTAGTGTTATCTATTGTGTTAGTGTTATCTTCTATCTGTTATTTGCTTGTTTTATACTTTCTGTTGGTTGATTATTAACTATTAGTACACTAATAAATAAATTCAAAGTTTTTGTTTATAGTTACGATGGTAGGATGTAGCAGAAGAAGAGGCAGCCTTAATAATCAAAGAATTAGAGGATCGACAAATACGGAGAATGAGAATCGTCAGAACCCAGATTCAGGGCAACCAAAGACACTTATATCACCTTCAGGCATATGGTACGGTTCATTTACATTGCATAATAATTGATCTCTACCTTTTTGGACTAGCCTTAATCTCTTTCGCCTACAACTAACCAAGTCTAGTAGTTTGGATTGGCTTGCTTCTATGACTTGTATGAGAAGAAAAGGTAGCTGTTAGTGCATTTCTTATCTTGGACAGAATACTAACATACTGACAACTACTAATCTACTGACAGATGCACCTCAATTTCACAGATGCAGGGATGTCTAATAAATGGATTCCCTGATTATGGACCCTTTCCCCACCTGCTGAATTCTGATATTCATAGCAGCCCTTCATTGAGATCACTGATCCTAGCATCACCAATCAAATGATTACAATTAAATTAACACAAATGATTTATATATAACTACTTTATAGGAGGAACCTTGTGTATGTCTACGTGGGATATTAGGTTCAAATTTCCCCTGATTTTATGCGGTATCTTAGATGTTAGAAAAGATTATGTGTATACAGTACGACACAGATGAACCTTAGCATATTTTAGTATTTGGTTTTGAGCAAGGAGAAAACTGAGTTTGTACATCCGTTTTTCATTCTGTTTGAGGTTGGATTGATGGTTTATCAGAATTCAGAAAGATAATGGATAATTTTAATCCGAACTATTCACAACTCAAAGGGGAATGCTTCTCGAGTGTTGATGTTGCAATTCTGTTTTGGGGCGAGTGTCAGTTATGTTGTGAATGTTTGGATGTAATTGTTCTTGTGACACCAGACAGAATAGCAAAACCAGGTCTTATATGCGAGAGGGATTTCAACATCAGTAACTAAGACACTTAGAGCATTTTAAAATGTGTTTTCGTACATTCTTCTGTGTTGCTCTTACTGTCGACGACTGTAGTTTACTCGATAGTTTGTTAAAATTTATATCTGACATAGCGACATTTGGTGGCGTTTCTGCATATTTTTTATAATAATTTTCTCACAATGTATGACTGCATGTCTGTATGCTACTAAAGCAGACAATATTGTTTATGCATGTTTTTATGGTTAATATGTTTTGATTTGTTTTAAGGATGGCAATGAGGTTTTCTTCAAAATTAAGAGGTCGACCCAACTGAAGAAGTTGAGGAATGCTTACTGTGACCGACAGCCTGTAAGTAGTGTGTCTTGTGCTGGGCAGTTGCTTGGCACGAGCTGGTAGGCTATTGATCAGTAGGTTGCGTCTGACTGGGTCTGAGTGTCTGAAGTTGCTGGCTTGGGTTTCTGAATGTGGCTGTGAAGTGGTTGCGTTAGGCTATGGCATAGCAGCGTGAGCACTAGGCTGTACAGGGGCAGGCCTGGCGTCTGTCAGCAATTGCTGGTTGCTAGCTGAAGCACGGCAGAGCTGCTGCTGGGCAAATGGGGCTGGGTCTGGTCTGCGTGCAGGAGGCTGGCAGGTTCTTGCTGGGTCTGCGTGCAGGAGTCGGGCAGGCTGAATATGTTGGTAACAGCGCAGATCAGCGTATCTGACTACAGCCGATTTTCGTATGTGGGAGTTTAGAACGGAAGTCTACAAGGATCCGAGTAATGAATTAGTGTGTGTATTGTGTAGTAACTACTAACTGTACCTACTGACAGATGCACCTCAATTCAGAACCTTAATTCTCTTCCATGTCTTTATATGTGCAATTTTAAATCCACACCAACGTTCAGAATCTGCATACTATTGTCTTGACAGTACTGAATCTCTTGTCTTGACAGCACCTGATAATTTTCTTGGTTTCTTATTTCAACTTACTAGTATGTTATAATAACAGGTTCACAAGTAAGGTGGTGAAAGATGCAGTGTCTGGTGCGATTAAGTCGAAGACTAATGTTTGTTGTCCTAATTGGAGAGAGACTCCAGCCGACGTAAAAGAGGATTACTGGAATCATTTTAAGGTTATTTTTTTTGCAAATACTTATAGTTAGATTTTTTTCTCTAATATATCTAAAAATAGAATAATTCTACTTTATTTTATGTAATTGCAGAATAATTTTGAATATGATCCAGCGCATGAGGCTCAGCTCAGGATGACATTCAACAAGAAGGTTGGATCACGGCTCAAGGACTTAGTTTGGCATGTCAAGACGAAAGAGGATGGCACATGGATGTCAGAAGCTGCCCGTGACGCTTTGTTGTTGAGAAAAGCGTCAGATGCATTTAAGAAAAAATCAACGATTAGTAGCGGGAATAGGACAAAGCACAAGGAAAATGGGAAAGTGTTGGGAACCCATAATATGGGTAGAAAATCTGCTATTGAGATAGCGGCTGAGATGGTAAATATTATTCACTAGGGAATCTGATTTTGTAATTCACCTTTCGAATCTTGCTTTAGTGCTTTTTTTTGCAGGCTAAGAAAGCTGGTGGCAAGATGCCTACGGCTTTTGAATTGTTTAAGCATGTCCATACACCAAAGGGGAAGGATACAGTGGAAGCGGGTAGGCCGAAGAGCGTCATGGTATGTACTTCCATTATTTCGCTTATCAAAGAATTTTTTTTTAGCCTTAGTGTGTATGTCATATCCTCCTAAATCATTGGTGTGGGAGATTGTAGTTTAGTATTCCACAATGCACCCCTGTGAACTAAAGGAACTCAGGTGGCTACTAGATTAATGAAATAGATCAGAAAGCCACTTCTTCTATTTTAGTTGAAAAGCTCTAAGCGCCTTCCTTCTCTAACTCAACAAGTCTTTATATTTGGTTGTTTAATCCCGACATGACATATCAAAGTGTGAAGCCTTATTATTAATCAAAGGGGGAGGGCTGGCAGGAACGGAAGGGAGATGGGTAGGTGACAGAATGGAATGAAGTTCTTCTCCTTTTGAAATTGCAGTGGAATCGCTGCTTAGAGTTCTTTGATAGAAGGTCGTCTCGGATGTATAAAGAGAAAGGGCGCGTCGAGTTAGCTATCGCCGAAGACTAAGTAATCACATTGTCTGAGAATATGAGTAAAGAGCAAGACTACTTGTTTGGCATGAACGTCTAGTAGTAGTAGCTTTTGATACTCTTCTGGGAATAAGTTAATTCTCTATTAATATTAATAAGGCATATTTAACAAGATTTCCTACCCCTTAACCCTACTGCGATCTAAGGGATAGGGCTAGCTAGGGATGTTGACCATAAGCGAGTTAAGGATGCTAGCCCAGCAGAAAGCCCTCTTGCTAAGTACTCTTGCTAGTTAAAAATCTGGTTATCCCGGTGCATTACTGCCGCCCTTGTTTTCTTTGTATTCTTAGAACACGCTCAACAAATTTCCACTAAGTTTAAAATCCACTAAACAAGTTTCCCTATGTTTTATTTGCAGGAATCGTTCACTAATGACGTCGTTGCACTTGAGATGCAAGGAACTTCATACAAGGAAGATGAAGTTTATTACAAATCCGTTGGTGGAAGAAAGAAGGGACAAGTATATGGTCTTGGTAATGCTCAGTCTTTATTCTTTGGTCCGAGTGTCACCTCTACTGGTGCATCTACCCAATGCTACACCCCTGGAGTACTTACTCAACTCCAAACTCATCACGAGCTACTATTGAAGGAAACAATGGGTAAGGTGAACCAAGAGAACGAGGAACGGTTGCAAAAAATGAATCAAGAGAATGAGGAAAGGTTGAGCCAAATGCAATCACAAATAGAGCTTGAAGTGATGCGTAAGTTTGAAGAAAAATTTGCATTGTTAACCTCAAGAGACCCACATGAAGATGGTAGTGGCACTTCGGCTTCAGTTCAATCACTTGCTTAGTTTGTTTTAAAGTTTATGAGACTTTTTCTTATCTTTTGGACTTGGATTATGTTGAACTTGTTCTTTTTGGAGTTGTAATGAATTTCTCTTGTTACATTTAACTTTTTTTATGAAAATCGTATGTTCGCATCATTGCGATTGACAAATTGTGTTGGGATCCAATATTGTTTGGCGTTGAAAATTTGTGTATACGTGCAGGTTATAATACTAGTGAGCGGTTTATGGGAGCATGTATCATGCATGCATGTTGGTACTTATTTTGTTCTTCCGACCGATTTTCAGTTGGAATACGAGGAAAAAGTCAGTTTTTTGTTGACCTATTTTTTTTGCTTCCGACTGTTTTTCAGTTGGAATACGAGAAAAAAGTCAATTTTTTGTTGACCTATTTTTTTTCCGACCGTTTTTCAGTTGGAAAACGAGGAAAAAGTCAAACTTTTGTTGACATAAATTTGTCAATTCCGACCGTTTTTCAGTTGGAATAGGGAAAAAGTCAATTTTTTTCCTCCACGCTTAACGACTGTATGGTGGTTGGAAACTCAGTTGGAACAATTTGCGACTGAAAAGTGGTCGGTATAGTTGTCAGTTTGCTACCAAAAATTGCGACTGACGCCTGTCGGTCGGAAATATTGAAAATCGGTCGCAAAAAACTGTTTCCGACCGTTTTTCTTGTATTTGCGACTAAAATTTTCGGTCGGAAAACGCCTTTATTTTCGTAGTGCGAGTTCACCAATTTAATTCGCTTAAAGGAGATAGATAATAAATTGACAAGACCTCTATATTAAACAAAACAATTGAGAATTAGCCTTACCAAATAGTAGAACCCATGAGCTTCTATTTCGTGGGGTGGTGCTAGTCCAGTGGGCAGTACGAACCTCATTACGTAGGATAAGTGGGGCGATGAGGTGGATTCAGTTCAGTGGGTGGATCGCATCTCGATGCAATTGAAATTTGGTTTGTACTCAACGGAAGTGTAGAGGACCAGTGGTCAATGTGTTCTGGGCTAAGATGAATAAATTATGATTTGTCATCAACCAAGAGTTCTATGGTAGAACCGGTTTATTTTAACCCACCAAACCATATCATTGGGTCGGAGTTCCAGTGGTTCACGATTTCGGTGGTATGGGTTTGGGTCTTGGAATCATTTATAAAATTGGTTAGAGGTCATTTTATAGATGCATTAGCTTGATAAATATGTTTACAAGTTAACATTAAAATTAGAACGATTAGCATTTAATTTCTTCATATGTTTAAAATTTTGTAGTTAAGTCTTTCAAATCAATATCAATCATAACCGCTTCCACTACTACAAACACTTCATGTTTACGTTCCTTCATGGATCGTTGTAAGCTAGAAAAGAATGGGACAAACTTTGCCGATTGGGATGCCCAACTATTGTTGGTGGCAGAAGGTGACGGTAAGACCGAATTCCTCATCGAAGAATCACCTCCTGAACCTGCAGAAAATGCCACCGCCGCAGCAAGGCGACCCTATGATACTTATCAGAAGGAGTCTGCGGCAATCAAAAATGTTTTGATCTTCTCGATGGAGCCAGAACTCCAAAGGAGTGCCATAAAGATTGGCACGGCCTATGAGATCTACTCCAGGCTTGTGACTATGTTCTCAAAGGTTTCGAGAATTGTCCAATACGTGGCGGCATCGGCCTTCTTTGATCTTAATCTTAAGGAGGGGCAAAAGGTTAGCCCACATGTGCTCAAGTTAATTGAGCATGTAGAAACCCTAAGGTTGAATCAAGTGGACATTCCTAAGGAACTTGTGATTGACAGAATCCTCCACTCCTTGTCTAAGGTGAAAACTTATGTACAATTCCGGGTGAATTTCAACATGAGAAACCAAGACATCTCTCTCGATGAATTGCACAATATGATCGTGCAAGCTGAAAGGGAAATTGGCCTAAATGTTAGTGCCCCTAAGGATGTGCTCAACATTGATGTTAAGAGCAAAGGAAAGTTCAAAAGGAAGGGTAAGGCAAAGGGGAAACAACCTTCCAAAGGTTCAAAGAAAGTGTCTTCAGAGGCAAGCACCTCAAATTCCAAGAAGAGCCCTCATCAAGGGGCTAAGTGCTTTTATTGCAATGGCAAAGGACATTGGAAGAGGAACTGTTCCAAGTATCTCAGCGATCTCAAAGCTGGGAAGATTCTTCCAGTTGGTATGATAACTATCCCAATTTTATGTTAATCTCAACTAATGTATTATGATACAAGTTGTGATGTGAATGCTCTTCTTACTTGAATTAGGGCATGAAAGCAAAGATAAGCGAAAGGAAAAACAAGCATGATGGATCAAAGGAACTAAGAGTAGCTCCACTCGGGATGATCAAGGAGCTTTGTTTTTCGCTTATTTTGCTAGTATTTCAAGTGTTGTAAGAACAATTTAGAACCTATGTTTGATTTCCTTGTTGGACGAGGAAAAGGTAATCCTTGAACAATTTGTTGTATTTTGGATAATGTAGTGACTTGGTTTTCAACCCAAATCACTATCGGTTTTATAATTATGTTCTTAATTAGTTTAAACACTTGCAAATCTTAAACATAAAATAGAATTGATTGTTACATTTCAATGTATAACCATTGAAACCGAATAGGTATAGGATACTTAATTCAAATCAAATCAAAATCAAAATTAAGTTTAGAACTCAATTATGAGGAAAATTTATCAACCATCCAAAACTATCTAAGCTTTAAATCGAATATTTTCTGTAATAAATCATAAGGGTACACAAACCAACATCAAAGCCATTGCTTGTGGCCTTAGTGGCTATCTTTGATAATGAAATGAGATTATTATTACAAAGATAGAGTGAAAGAAATTTGAAAAGCCACAAATAGCACATGATTTTGAGGAGCACAATAGATATGATCTATTGGTGAATAGTAGGATTTATTGTGTTTTGGTTGTGTAAGAGATTTAGAAGGTAGATTAAGTTGTGGATGGGATCTACGGTTTGAAAAATTTACGCCTTATGATTATGAAGGTAGATTAAGTTGTAGGATGAGATCTACGATTTGGTAAAAATCTACGCCTTATGATCCCAACGGCCCCGGCCCTGGAGGATACTTTAAGAATAAATTCTTAAAGTTTGTAAGGAAAAATTCTATACATGGATAAGATCCATGATAGAGTACTCGTACAGTATAAGATAAGATAAATGTGGGGAACTGAAAGTTCCCACACACAAAAGTTATATACCATAAGAAAAGACTCTTATAGAAACTACGGGAGGACACTCGAAGAAAATTATTCAAAAGATTTTGCAAAGGCTCAAGAAAAGGTTCTTGGATTTAGATGATGATCTAAATGTGTCAATGCAATTTCTAAGACCATGAAATTTATAAGATATACATGCTAATAAATGAGATTTATTGAGAGAAGCAAAGGTTGACATGTGGATGCCAGCAGTCTGCAAAGTTAAGGGTAACTCTGTTGAAAGTAGTGAAATGATTCATTGAGAATGAATTCAATAAACTCAACAACCGTTTTTTCAAAAGAGTATTTGAAAAGGATGTGACCATTAGCACATATGGTTAAGTCTCAACCATTTCAATTCATTAAATGTTAAGGAACATTGAATTGAGTGGGAGCTTTATGATTTAAGGATAAATATAAAGTTCAGTGGGAGTTCTCGCTCCAGGATTTGAACCTATTGAGTCATGAAAATGACTTCGGGATCTTCAGAATCAGGCAAGAACAAGAGTTTAGTGGGAGTAAACGTTATCTAAAACAACTCATTGCTCGTTTGGAATGAAGCATTGATGAGTATACGAGTTCTTAATTCTAGATGACAAATTGATGTGATTTGAATCTAATTGAACATGGGATGTTTGGTTGAGATTGTAAAAGACATTTTGTTATTAGTATTAAGGTTGTTCATAGAGATGAAGATAGAATAACCATGATGAGATCATGGAAATTTATCGAACCTTAAGTACTATTGCTTACACGTTTAAATTCACTAATGTTTCCGCCATTAGAATAATTGTGTAAAGCTGGATGCGCACCGCTTACAGGATAACCAGTTGAGCAGGTGTCAAACCAATGATTAAACCTTGATCAATTGTCAAAGTATTCTCCAATGAAGATGAAAGACAAATCAAGATTTTGGAAGATAACTTAGTCATGGGTGAAAGGTTTACAAAGACTCAAGTTCCAAGATACCAAGCAAAGATTCATGATAATCTTTGGCTTACATTCATTGACTATGCATCTCAATGAATTGTATTTTAACTACATGGTCATCACAAGATTCTACAAAATGGGTGAGTTCACAAATTTTGTAAAAGCATTGTTGTAGCTGGGAGATACACGATGCACATAATCTTATTCACTAGTCATGAGATGACTTATCTCTTTGAGGACAAGGAGCATGCACGGATGTGATCCGCAAAGTGAACGCTCGCACGAACCGTGGTTAACTTGGTTTATCCAATATGAGGATAATTACAAAATTAGAGAAAGTGAACGAGAGGCACTAAAGCTCATTGTAAATTAAATGGTGTTCAAAGGTTGACCACTTGGATGGTATAATCCACTAATCGTTTGAGTTATTTATAACTCACAAAAGGTCAAGTAAAATTCAAATGGGATGGTAAGACCATATTGAACCCCATTAAAGTGAATTGAATTATCATGACCTAGCCCCTAGTTGCTTAAGTGAGGTGACATCTCAATGCAATCGGATGTGTGATGCGATTGATGGCGAGTTCGATTGCCATAGAGTCATACGGGATGACTAATCGATCACCTAGGCATAGACAGGTTAAGATACATTTGTCGGGCTAATGACCGCTGATAGAGCTCTGGCGTACTCTTATTAAAAGACTGTCTGGTCATGGCGGGAGCATCTATCGTGTTTCACATGAGTCAGTTCTTGGACTAATGACTGTTCTCTGAGGTGGCATAGTTTTCAGATTAACTTTGATTTATGCCCTAACACCTTCGTAACTAGGGTTTATAAGGACATATTTTGGGTTATGATGGGTTGTGGCCAGCCGGAAGGAATAAGTCGATTAGGAATTGTCCACCCCTTGTCAGGGTTGAGAAATATCTCTAGGCCACTCGAGGAGAATAATAATTAGAAATGCGTGGCCACGCTCGGAAGGTATCTATGGTAGATAATTCCGGTCAGTAGTTGTAATTGCAGATCGAGATAAACCACTCTAAATTTAAATCAATTGCCGGCACGACGTGAGAGCATGCCATGCATTGAGTGAGAGATAGTAATAGGGCAAGAGAATTGGTAACACGCACTTGTCTTGGACAAGTGGGAGATTGTTGGAGGAAGTGTCCTCGACAATAGTGTGTTGACGTAATTAAAACTCATTTGAATGAAACACAATTGGGAGTGTTACTCTTTTAAAGTCGACTGATCAACGTTTACCGATAATGATTGTGTGGGGAATAAAACGCGTATTCACCCTAAATTTGCAGGATTATAATGAAATATGCAATTGTGAATATCGTCATAAGATTAAAAACATGAGAAAAGAAGTACAACCTATGGTCCTTTGTGCTTATGGCCTAAGAACAGAAATTAATGCAAATTCCCTCCTATAACTTGCACCCAAGACTTAGTTTGAGACGTGGCCGCGTGTGCTAGAAATCCTCTCCAATTGCCTTGCAATATAGGGAGAGCCCTTGAGGTTTTAGATGTGAGATCTGAGGTTTTGGGAGAAGAATGCTCTCAAACCCTAATTTTACCCTGAGATTATATTACAGTGCAACAAGAGTATTTGATATAAGGAGAAGGACTCTCCTTATATACTACACTTGGCCGGCCGAAATTGATGTCGGGTAGGAGTGGGCTTTCCACTCTTACCTTATTCCAATGCGTGATTCGACCCAATTAGCTTTAAGTTGTTCGCGGGTTTTATTTATAAATCGTAACATGTTATCAGATATTAATACAGTCGATATATTAATAATGGTCTGACAAAATACGATATTGTATAATTATCCAAATTAATATAACTGTTTATATTAATACACGAATACAATATTTAATTAAATATAACCGTTTATATTTAATTTACGAATTAATCATGTAATCCGTATTAGCTAAAATTATTTAATCCGTATTAAATAATAATCTCAACATCTTATTGACTAATTTAATAGTCAATACCTCTGACTAACCGTTTAGTCATATCCGGCAAAATGTGACTGTATTTTCATACCTTCACATCTCTCAAACGTGTCCTATAGGTGTGACGTATAGGGACCAGTTGACCACCGCCATCCGTATGACAATAACGTCAAACTTATCTAGCAAGCCAACCGTTATTGATAAACGTGGATCAACTGGTAATAATACAGAAGTATGCCCTTGTGATCCTTAAAGAGATTTAATAAGTCATTGTACTTAATTGTCAAGGACACCAGCCCCAACAATCTCCCACTTGTCCGTACAAGGGTATGTTCAATGACGTTATCACACTACATGTGGAGGACACAATCTCCAACAAACTCCCACTTGTCCGTACAAGTGTAGGTGCGATAACCGAATCTCATATCCTTTTAAAATTTCTCCCACTCAATGTAAGACAATTTGCAAATCCGCATTCGCAAAGGTCGTATCTCACAAGCGATCTGTATCAAGAGTGGTTTCCCCGACTAGAGAGTAACTTAACTGATAAAACGAATCTGTATTCGAGCATGGCCATGCATTTCAGTTACTACTCCTCGAGTGACCCTGAGAAATGATAAAATCCTGATAAGGGTTTGGATATTTCCCTCAACTCGAATCCTGCCGATATCGCCCAGCACATCCTAAGAAAGTATGCAAGCTTAAGCGTTCCATCTATGGACTTAAGCAAGCATCGCGGAGTTGGAATCATCGCTTCGACCAAGTGATAAAAGAGAATGGGTTCATTCGATCAGTCGAGGAACCATGTCTCTATATCAAGTCGAGTGGGAGTAAGATTGTATTCCTAGTACTGTATGTCGAACTAGGCACTACTGATAGTCCTTGTAAGAATTGACGCATCCATATTGCTTCCTTAGCTGCTTCCGAGGCGGCATAGTACTCGGACTCAGTCGTAGAATCTGCTGTAACACTCTGTTTAGAACTTTTCCAGCTGACAGCAGCGCCATTAAGAGTAAAAATGAATCCAGACTGAGATTTCGAGTCATCTCGATCTGTTTGGAAGCTAGCATCTGCGTAACCCGTGGCGCAGAGCGTCGAGTTGCCTCCAAAAGTCAATCCCCAATCTTTAGTCCTCCGTAGGTACTTAAGAATGTTTTTCACGGCCATCCAGTGTGGTTCACCTGGATGAGCTTGGAATCGACTGGTCATACTCAATGCATATGCAACGTCTGGACGTGTGCATATCATGGCATACATGATCGATCCTATTGCCGAGGCATAAGGAATCCGACTCATGCGCTCTTTCTCTTCCACTGACTTAGCTTCTTGAGACTTGCTCAAGTGAAGCCCAGGAGTCATAGGAAGGAACCCTTTCTTGGAGTTCGTCATACTGAATCTCTCTAGAATCTTCTCTATATAAGACTCCTGACTGAGAGACAACATCCGTCGTGATCTATCCCTGTAGATACGGATGCCCAAAATTCTTTGTGCCTCTCCCAGATCTTTCATCTGGAAATGGTTTTTCAACCATGCTTTAACCGAAGATAAGAGAGGTATGTCATTCCCAATCAAGAGTATGTCGTCGACATACAGTACTAAGAATACAATCTTACTCCCACTCGACTTGATATAGAGACATGGTTCCTCGACTGATCGAATGAACCCATTCTCTTTTATCACTTGGTCGAAGCGATGATTCCAACTCCGCGATGCTTGCTTAAGTCCATAGATGGAACGCTTAAGCTTGCATACTTTCTTAGGATGTGCTGGATCGATAAAACCCTCGGGTTGTACCATGTACAACTCTTCCTCCAAATAACCGTTTAAGAAGGCGGTTTTAACGTCCATTTGCCATATTTCATAATCGTGAAATGCGGCGATCGCTAAGATAATCCGAATGGAACGTAGCATGACTACGGGTGCAAAGATCTAATCGTAGTGCAAGCCTGGCACTTGGGTGAAACCTTTAGCAACTAGTCTTGCCTTATGGATATCTTGTTTACCTTCCACGGCATGCTTTATTTTGTAAAGCCATTTGCATTGAAGGGGACGTACCTTTGCAGGTAGGTCCACAAGATCCCACACGTTGTTCTCATACATGGAGTCCATCTCGGATTGCATGGCTTCTAGCCATAGCTTTGAGTCAGAACTGGTCATGGCACCTTTATAGGTTGTGGGTTCGTTACCCTCTAGGAGTAAGACGTCATCTGTATCGTGTTCCTCGACCATACCAATGTATCTGTCCGGTGGAATAGAGACTCTTCCTGACCTCCTAGGTTCCTCAGGAATATCTACCGCAGCCTCGGTTGAAGGAACTGTTTCCTCCAATGGTTGCTCGGTAGTTGGTTCTTGAACCTCCGATAACTCGAAGGTTCTATTACTCGACTTGTTCTCGAGAAATTCTTTCTCTAAGAACGTTGCACTAGCCGCAACAAAAACACGTTGTTCGGTAGGCGAGTAGAAGTAATGACCAAACGTTCCCTTTGGGTAGCCTATAAAGTATGTCTTGACCGATCGCGGGCCGAGCTTATCCTCGTGTCTCCACTTGACATAAGCCTCGCAGCCCCAAACCCGAATAAAGGACAAGTTGGGGACCGTTCCCTTCCATAACTCGAATGGAGTCTTGTCAACAGCTTTAGACGGACTTCGGTTAAGAATTAGAGCGGCCGACAAAAGAGCATAGCCCCACAATGAATCAGGCACAACGGTGTGACTCATCATGGATCGAACCATATCAAGTAAAGTTCGATTTCTCCGTTCGGACACACCATTTAATTGTGGCGTTCCAGGTGGAGTCAACTGTAGCACGATCCCACAGTCTTTTAGGTGTTGATCAAACTCGTGTGAAAGATACTCACCACCACGATCCGAGCGTAGTGCTTTAATCTTTCTACCCAGCCGGTTCTGTACCCGATTCTGGTATTCTTTGAACTTGTCAAAGGATTCACTTTTATGTTTCATCAAGTAGACATAGCCATATCTACTCAAATCATCCGTGAAAGTGATGAAATACCTATAGCCTTCTCGTGCGTTGATCGACATAGCGCCACATACGTCCGTATGTATGAGTCCTAATAGGTCGGCAGCGCGCATTCCAACACCTTTGAAGGAAATACGAGTCATTTTGCCGATGAGACATGATTCACACGTGCCATATGATTCGAAATCAAAGGGCGAAATAGCTCCATTCTGTATGAGCTGTTTAACGCGTTTCTCATTTATGTGTCCCATACGACAATGCCATAGGTAAGTTTGATCTTTGTCACCTACCTTTATTCTTTTATTATTCACATGTAATATCTCGGTAGTTTGATCTAAAACATAAATTCCATTCATGGAAACTGCCTTGCCATAAATCATATTGTGCAAAGAGAAAATACAGCTATTATTCTCTATTACAAATGAAAATCCGAGTTTGTCAAGTGCAGAAACTGAAATAATGTTTTTGGATAAACTAGGAACATAATAACAGTTATACAAAAATAACTCGAATCCACTTGGAAGCTGGATTACGTATGTTCCCTTCGAGACTGCAGCCACACGTGCTCCATTCCCGACACGCAGGTCCACCTCACCCTTGATTAGGGGTTCTTGGTTTCGGAGGCCCTGCACATGATTACATAGATGAGAACCACAACCAGTATCAAGTACCCAAGTTCCGCAACTTGCATGGTTAATCTCAATCATGTGAATAAAAGAAGAAGAAGACATACCAACAGGAGTAACACGGCCTGCTTTAATGTCCTCGCGATACACGGGGCATGAGCGCCTCCAATGCCCAGTCTTGTGGCAATGGTGACATTCCATGCTTGTATCCTTGCTCTTTGTCTTGCCTTGTGAGTTACTCGACTCACCAGGCCCACTCTTTGTAAATCCTGGTTTCTTGAACCTGGGCTTACCTACTGCTAGGTCGCCCTGAGCTTTAGCCTTCCCTTTACCTTTCCCCTTACTGGAGATCATGAGAACATCCTGCTTAAGACTCCCACTCAACTTAAGATCCTTCTCAGTCTGTACGAGAAGGGAGTGGAGCTCATGGGGAGTCTTCTTCATGTCGTTCATGTAGTAGTTGGCCCTAAAGAGGGCGAACCCATCATGAAGCGAGTGAAGCATGCGATCAACGATGATGTTCTCACTGATCTTGCAGTTTAGGGACTCCAGTTTCTCGATATTCTCAATCATGTTGAGAATATGTGGGCTAACAGCTTGGCCCTTCTGGACTTTCGCCTCAAAGAAGCGACAGGTATGCTCATAAGAAACGATTCTCGGAGCCTTGGAGAATTCGTTAGTGAGCGTGGTGAAAATCTTGTTTGCACCATGGGTTATGAAGCGTCTTTGCAAATTGGATTCCATTGCATAGATGAGTACGTTCTTTATCGCACCCGCTTCCATAACGAAATCGCTATGAGCGCGAATTTCGTTGGCTCTAGCTCCAGTTCCTGGGTGTGCCGGAATGGGCTCAGTTAAAAACTTAAGCTTTCCGTCAGCAATGGCAGCATTCCGTAGTGCTGCCTCCCAGTCAGAGAAGTTTGACCCATCATTCCTCAGTCTAGTTGACTGATTCATGGAGTCCATGAAGGCTTTTAGCCAGGATTCACGTGCTAGCTTGGCACTTGGCATTGGGTCTTCACCAGCCATTTTAGTTTTACAGCAGTTTTAATGAACGTGTTCTACACTGAAAAGAAGATAAAACAAAACCATATAAGCAACTTATTGTTGTGATTTAAGTCTATATTAAATTGAATTTAAACTCGTAGACTCATGCATTTATATAATTGATCTCCCTCAAGAATTATATAAACGATCCCAAGACTCAATTTCCGTATATTGATAAGCCCACAGTTTGGCTAATTCCAATCGTTGGAACTCTTGGTCGATAGATTTCCGTATATCTATCTATTAGTCCATCTCAGTCACTGGAATATTATCGAGTGACCATGATGTTGAGATAAAATAAATCATCTGTTCCCACTTACCCGACGTAGAAGGGGTCATATTATGCCTACCGACGAAGAAGGGATTCATGGGAGGCTGATTTATAAAGACTAATCTCAATTTTTGGTTATACGAGGAAGACCCCATCAACTTTTATTTATCCATATTTAAGTGAACTAAAAACTAGTATTTGCGTGAATGAATTAAATAAAGTGATGGCTTTTAAATGACATGTGACATCTGTATTGTCACAGAAAACTAACGCGTAACCTCTACATGAGTCAGTTTTCAGGCATGATATAGGTGGTTTGGTTTTTAGGCGGAATATGATGCAAGCTATTATCGATGAAAGCGTAAAGATAAATGCAATAAACGTAAATAAAAGTCCTAGTGTGGCCTATCCTACCAAAATAAACATAAAACAACTTGGAATCCACCATTGGACCCTAGAAGCTTGTCTTGATGTTCCATCTTGGTCCTTGCAGCGGGAGTGAGCATCCGGTCTCCGTCTTGTCTTTGGTCTTCACAAAATTACTAATTTAAATTACAAAAGTAGTCCTAGATACATTCTAATTTAAATACAAAAGTAATTACATGGCAAAAACCTAAAACGGAGATTCAAGATCTCAAGATTACAAGCAAGACTGTGTCCCATCATTACGGTGACACAATCTTCTAAGGCCACACTAAGTTACAACCGTTTGCAAAAATTAAATACGTTATTGAAAGCATTCAAGGCATTCACAAGACGATAAATAAAATGCATCAACTAAAAACAATTTATACATGACATAATACCGTTATTATGATTAATAAATTTATATCAAACCACCTTTTAAGATTAAAATTATGTGACTATACCGCTTTAATTACCAATTTTAATAAACATATAATCCATTATTTTAAACTGTTTTAAAACAATATGTATCAAGCGAGGGTGAACCGTTTCACTAAATAATACACTATTTCCGTATATAGTATATTATTTTAAGCCATGTGAAAATAAAACATGTTATTTTCGTAAAATAAAAAAAAAAACGATTCTGTTACAGGGGTGGTCTACCGACCGGAAAAACAGGTCGACCGACCACCTGACGAAAAAAAAAATTTTTTTTTTTTTTTTTTTTTTTTAAGCAGAATGGTCGACCGACCCGAAAAACAGGTCGACCGACCACAAAACACGAAACCGAGTTTCTGAACACGATTTCTCACAAAGGAAACTGTTTTGAAAAAAAAACAGAAAACCCACACAGGGGCGGTCGACCGACCGCTTTAACTGGTCGACCGACCGACACGGCGGCAGAAACGAGATTTTTCAAAAACTTTTAAATAAACTTATGAAAAACACAAAAGTAAAATTTTCATGGCCTGGCTCTGATACCACTTGTGGGGAATAAAACGCGTATTCACCCTAAATTTGCAGGATTATAATGAAATATGCAATTGTGAATATCGTCATAAGATTAAAAACATGAGAAAAGAAGTACAACCTATGGTCCTTTGTGCTTATGGCCTAAGAACAGAAATTAATGCAAATTCCCTCCTATAACTTGCACCCAAGACTTAGTTTGAGACGTGGCCGCGTGTGCTAGAAATCCTCTCCAATTGCCTTGCAATATAGGGAGAGCCCTTGAGGTTTTAGATGTGAGATCTGAGGTTTTGGGAGAAGAATGCTCTCAAACCCTAATTTTACCCTGAGATTATATTACAGTGCAACAAGAGTATTTGATATAAGGAGAAGGACTCTCCTTATATACTACACTTGGCCGGCCGAAATTGATGTCGGGTAGGAGTGGGCTTTCCACTCTTACCTTATTCCAATGCGTGATTCGACCCAATTAGCTTTAAGTTGTTCGCGGGTTTTATTTATAAATCGTAACATGTTATCAGATATTAATACAGTCGATATATTAATAATGGTCTGACAAAATACGATATTGTATAATTATCCAAATTAATATAACTGTTTATATTAATACACGAATACAATATTTAATTAAATATAACCGTTTATATTTAATTTACGAATTAATCATGTAATCCGTATTAGCTAAAATTATTTAATCCGTATTAAATAATAATCTCAACATCTTATTGACTAATTTAATAGTCAATACCTCTGACTAACCGTTTAGTCATATCCGGCAAAATGTGACTGTATTTTCATACCTTCACATCTCTCAAACGTGTCCTATAGGTGTGACGTATAGGGACCAGTTGACCACCGCCATCCGTATGACAATAACGTCAAACTTATCTAGCAAGCCAACCGTTATTGATAAACGTGGATCAACTGGTAATAATACAGAAGTATGCCCTTGTGATCCTTAAAGAGATTTAATAAGTCATTGTACTTAATTGTCAAGGACACCAGCCCCAACAATCTCCCACTTGTCCGTACAAGGGTATGTTCAATGACGTTATCACACTACATGTGGAGGACACAATCTCCAACAGATTGGCTGTCTAGAGTTTGACATTATCGTCATATGATGGTGGTGATCAGTTGATCCCTTAAGGTCATATCTTTTGGGAATTCCGTCTCAATGGAATAATTAATTAATATCGTATTGGATACGAATTAATTAATAACTGGAAATTTGGAAATAATTTTACATGACGAATATTTTATAATGGGATTATAATAATAATAGTCAAAGTAATAAAATCGTTTTATTACTCGGTTTTTATTTATTCGTTTGGGAAACGATTAAATTGAGAATGAACATGGTTGATCATAAAATTACAAAGAGTTGTAATTAAAATTATGATATTACATTTTTTATACAATAATAATTTCGAATTGTTAGTATAATTATTTAAATGTAATAAATTTGTAACTTATGGATTTTAATAGTTAAAATTGCATAATTAACAAATTAGGTCATGTGTTATGGAACATATGTGACATGTTACAAATTAACACAATTGACAAAGATAAAATGGGTCCATTTTGAACCTCATTTCAGCCGTGTAGTATTGAGTGTATGTGGAGGTTGTGTGTGCAAAATGATTGTGTGTGTAAGTGATAAATAGGCCAGGTGTGTAAGAGTGTAAGGAATGTGTAAGGCATATTCTTGCCTTTGTGTAAGTAAAAGAGAGGCATGCATAGGCCATTGTGGCTTGTGAGAGTCGGCCAAGAAGTGAGCAACAAGCTCATTTTTGCTCTTTAAATACACACTACACATTCCATTCTAAAGACTAGTTCTTGGTTGATGCTTACACTCATTTTCATACTACAACCTCATTCATGCTAGTAATACTAATAAAATTAGTTTTCTAAGATAAGTAAATTATTTCCTATACTAATAATATTAAGGGTAATATTATTATTATTTCTAGTATACTAATTCTATTTTTCTAGTAACAAAAATAGTCTTAGTTTGAGATCGGATCCTTGATACGCATCTTTTGGAGACGATTTTTGTTAGATCGTTATAAGGGTATTTCGGTTATTGAAGACTCATATAATAGGTGATTATTGAGTATAAACCTTCTAAAACCAATGTAAGGACAATCACATCTTATGATATCATCATGCATGCATAAGATCTTATTAAGTTTTATAACCTAAACTTAAAGAAACAAAACTCACATTAGATTTGAGTATAAAATCAGGAACTTAGTTCCCAACAGGATCGACCTCGACTACCCTACTACATTAGTAGCTGAGTTATAAATGTGTTTGATCGGGGGAGGACGACAAACCCCGCTATCATCAGCATCTTTGTGGACCAACTCGTTCTTGGGAAGCGGAATGAGCGAGGTCCAAAGGCAAACACGAGTTTAACCCACACACGAGTTCAAAAGTGGAGTTCTTCGTGGCATATGTAAGAGAGCAATTATACGCAAATTTCGCATGGGCCAACTTCAAATCTCAATCCCCTTGTGTCTTAATTACAAGCCCACACAACAAAGTACCTAAGGTACGATTAATAACTACCGTTTGTCCATCCGTTTGTGGATGATGGGAAGTACTAAATAACAACTTAGTACCTAATTTTCTCCACAAGTAATTCCAAAAGTAACTCAAAAATCTAGAATCACGATCGGATACAATCGTTTTAGGAACACCATGTTAGCGAACCACTTCCCCAAAATATAAGTCGATCACGTTCCTAGCATCAGTAATCTTATGGCACACTATAAAATGCGCCATCTTCGAAAAACGGTCTACTACTACCATAATCACATCTTTAACACGTTGAATATGAGGCAAAGCGACGATGAAATCCTCGTATTCCGTGAAAGATGTGTCATCTGAGTGATGGAGAGGAATGGAAGCGGCTTGATATGCTTTATCCTGAATTTGCCGATGAACACATGAATGTGCGACTTGGCTTGTGTACGGATCTTGTTCAACCATCAAATAATTAAAACATATTCAATTCAGTTGATAAACCTTAAAAAGCATGTAAATGTAGATGGGACAATGTCTCTATTAGGGATGTCAATGTGGCGGGTGGATGTGGAGGAGGGGTAACCTGCACCCGCACCCGCACCCGTAACCGCGAACTATAATGCGTACCCATACCCACCTAACGATCAGTGGCGGATTGAACTTTTCAAGCCTGTCCCCGCTCCGCGGGGACCTATTGACCCGCCAAATTACCTATCTTCCCACAAAATAATTTTTAGAAAAATAAATCTTTAATCAAAAACATATTAGTATCTTGCTCGCGTTCATCTTATACAATAAATTTTCACAAAATGGTCTAACTCCCAATTAATTCGTAAACAAGTTTTCAAACCACCAAATAGTTTAAGGAATATTAAGGTTTTTTTTAATGAGGGTTTAGGTTGTTCATTGTTGGGTATTTGAGTGGGTAAGAACTAAGAAGTAGATGAAATTTGTGTACGTTTATGAAAATATGGTTTAGGTTTTTAATTTACGTTATAAATTTCATTTTTATTTAGTACAAATTTGTCGAGGTTTATGAGTAAGGCAGGTACAAGCGAACCGGGTACATGCGGTCTGGGGCGGGTGGGGCGGATGTTGGGCGGGGCGGGTATGGGCGAGTCTCATGTAATACCAGCACCCATCCCATGGTGGAAATAAAACACTTTTGAAACTTATCCCCGCCCCACAACCCATCAAATCATTACCCACACTTATCCTAAATAAAACAAATACGAGACAAAACCCGCCAAAATCCGCCTCATCCACATCCCTAATCTTTATCACCCCATTTACTAAATTACATTTCAAAATAAAGACCACTTACATTTTAAGTGTAGGGGCCTCCCATTCCTATATGAATGGCCGATATTCTGCTCTTTGTTAACCACTTGTTAACAATTCAAGTGTCCCTCTCTATCCAATTCTTGCCTCTGTCGGACATGTCCATCAATTTCCTTTGCACTAGGTTACACCTTACTTCTGCAAATAGGGTCACTTGCTTCAATTCTGTTGGTGCTTATTTAGCTATTTTACTTTAGATTTCTACTACATGGATCAACATGGTCCATGTTAATTTGTACGCTTTTCATATTTGTCATGTGTAGGACGGAACTTGAAAGACATATGAATAGCTAAAATGTCTACTACGTTACTCATTTCTATAGTGTATGCTAATTAATTGCATTGTGTACGACTATATCATACTTATTTATGGAAGAGAACGAGAGACGACCAATACATATGCTTTAAATCACACTTATTATTATTGAAAAGACTTAGATAGTGATTTCTTCACTTACCTACTTGTAGGTGACCGGGTAGTATTATAGTTCTGGTGAAACTATGATCATGACTTTCTTCGATACTGGCAAAGGCGTATTTAGAGGTCGGGCGGCTAGCTAGGGTGTTCGCCCCTTGAAAGTTTTAACTCAAATCTGTTGAACTTTTCGAATTTGTCTGAAGGCATTACTTGTTCGCCCGATGAATTTTCCGCCCCCTAATTATAAATCTTGATTCTTGTAGTGGTTAGTGTTTTACTTCGTGCAATATGTTATCATAATTTTATTAAATTGCATATTTATCAACAAAGGTCACGAATTCAATGTTTCTAATAGTAAACACTTTCTACTTAACGTTATTTTTTATGATCATTTTGTTATGTACATGTATAGCTAACATAATCACATAAAAAAATTATATTATATTAGAACCATATTTTTCGGTGTCAAAAACTTAAATCCACCTCTTTCGTAATTTCGTACGGTCCAAAACCTTATTAATCTAGTTAGACTGGCTTAGCTACCAAGCCTAGCAATATAGTATTCCAATAATGTACAAACTTGTTATAAAGACAATTGTAGAAGACAATAATGAAAAAGGAGGTGCAAATTTGTTTGGTAGAGCAGCCAGGAGACGATTACAACCTTTATAGGAAGAATTTTTTATATGAAGGACGACAAAGATAGATCTTGGAAGCATTTAATCTGAAGCTAAGGAAAAGGTAACAAAATGTCACTCAAGCTTCAAGCACAATGGACCCACTCCAACTTAACCATTCATTACTAGTTAGTCCTACTCTTATTACATTATATACGTACATGATTCAATGCATACAATTTGCCAAGGCCTAGCATTACTCTTTTAAAGTTATATACTACCTCTTCATTCTCAATTCTATATACCAACTTCATTATATACTCACTCAAAATTCCATGGCAGCAATGACTACTTACTCAAGCTCAACCTACAAGGCTAACGAAGACGGTGGCTCCCATCGCCCTCGAGACGTTTCATTCTCGTCGTATCTTGATACCAATGAGAGGGATTTTGTTAGAAACTTGGCTGCATCGGTTCATATCCAGTCTCCTGGTCGAGAGTCTTGTGTTACTCCACGAGCATGCCTAGGGAGAACTCGATTTACACGACCTGAGTTGGGTGTTTTTGGAGCTGAGAAGTATTTTAATGAAAAGCTGGATGAACAAAAGTGTCCAATCCCACGGAAGAATCGCGGTGTTAAGAGTAAGAACAATAGGTATATAAGAGAAAAAGCAATTGATCTACTAGAAAAGAAATCTACGCTAAGTACTATCACCAGTTGTACTAATACTAGTAGCAGCGTCAAGTCAGTAACTCCAAGTTATAAATCTGAAGGGGGTTGGAATAGTCAATTTGGAACCAAAATTCTGAATGGCTTACAATGTAAGGGTACATGTATTGATAAGGAGTCTATTGATACGATTGTCACCCAAGATATTAAGGTTCAATCTCCAAGGTTATTATTGCATAAAGGAGATAACAAGTATAGGGAAAGCAAGGTTTGTCACCAAGAACATTTTGCATTTCCTATTATTCAATCTCCTAATAACAATCATTTAGAAGATCAACCAAGGAAATCATTGGAGATTTTCGGGTTTGAAAGAAAATTGTCAATTCTTACATGGGATGCAATCCCAAATTCACAAAATGCTCAACTCACATTCCCATATCCATTTCCATTCCCTAATACCAAAAACACAAATAGTCATGATGCTAGAAGTGAAGCAAGCTCAGATCTTTTTGAGATTGAAAATATTTCGGGAATTCCGGCTAGCCAAAGTTCTTATGCCACCAGTGAAGCTAGTGTGGAATGGAGTGTGGTTACGGCTAGTGCAGCTGAGTTGTCTGTTGTTTCGGAGTATCGAGTTGACGAGAAAATGGATAAGAAGATGGGCAAGATGGAGAAGATGAAGGTACAAAAGAACTCATCCACATTAAGTGGTGGCTTATTGGGGTGTAGGAATCACAAAAGTGTAGATGTTGTCAGGAGTATCAATGCTAATGCTAATACTAATACTAATACTAATAATAAGAAATTTTAATTAATGACAAGGACAATTATATAATTTCTTCCTAAATTACTACTCCTTCCATTATCCCATTCACAAAGTAATATTATCACCAGAACGAACAACAGATCTTAGACGATGATGCTTCAAATTCAACCTTGCCCGTGCATATTTTATGTTAAATATTATTAATAGCTTAAAGCATTATTGTAAAACGAATGTTTGGGTTAGTGTCATATTCCCTATATATATTGAATATAAATTTGGAGTGATCTATCATTTTTATGTTTATTTCTGTTTCACAAGTAGTAATGCATTCTTTAAAATTAGCCAATAATGTCACCATACAAGACTTAAAGCTCCAAACCAAATTATTGCATATTTTAAGACTATTTCAATTAATTGATTTTGATATCTATTTTTTCGCGTAAAACAAGCTTAAGGGCGATTTTGGTGTTGACGGGATTAGAACTCGGTCATGAATAAAGACCACCTTTCATGAGTACCAACTCAAATGGGTTTGATATATATGATGATGTTAATGTATGATTAGGATATAATATTGTTGGATTAGGGCCATTAAATCATGCAATTGACCTACCAAAGGGAGTATATGAGTATATATTTTAGAATATATAATGATAAATAATGAAGCTTTATACTTTGCTTTCTTGTCAGCCAAAGTTACAGCATTTCAAAGGATACCAAATGTGAATCCGGATTCATATCTTCTCTTTACGACGGGCCTATAAGTTGCGCATTTGCCTAACCGCATTGCTCTTTAATTGGGAGGAATTTGTGTTAATTTCGTGCTTTTATATTCAATCATATTGCTTCTTGCTAAGAGTTATATATAAAGGGCTACGTCCCCCATTTTGATTACCCTTTCTAACTTTCTTCTAAAAAGACAATTTTTGTAAGAAAAAATAATAAATGATATAAAAGTACTTTGTAAAGAGTATAAGTAGAAAAATCACCTGAAAAATTTCAATCAAGTCGAATAAGTAAGATCATAAAATAGTTTTGAAAAACTTCTAAACTAAAAATTATAATAATTTTATTTTATTCAGCGTAGACGAGTATCTCTAAATCTGACACCATGTGTTTCCATGTACGTGTATGTGGTACATGTACGCCTATTTTGTATATTATGCACTCAAAGAATACACAAGGGCCAAGACACGTAGATATTATACGACATTCTTTAGTGGGGATACTACTTAGTGAAAGGTTAGATTTAGTAGATGATCTTTTAATCAAGTGCGTGGGGGACTACTTCCTTAACATAATTGCTACAAAGAATGTTCTTACACTCTAACACTCACCCATTATAATATGCCAATCATGTTTTAACAAATTTCAAATTTCAATCTACGTAATATTGACTTCATCTTCCTATATATATATGACTAATTTATGTGTTTACGTCAATCATATACTCTTGTACGATTTTATAAAAGAGTTGTTAAATTTAATATTACTATTTATTAATAATGTCGAATATAATATTAAGACTTATTCGCCCTATAGGTTTATTATTCTTATTACTAATAGAGATTAGACATAGTCGTGTGGGTGTTATAATCGTAGAATTATCGTTGATGAGCGATCGAGAATGGAATATTTGCATGGTTCAAGTATAGTTGCATTCATGTATGTCTGATGACATTGAATAGTGTGACAATAGTCTGGCAACTACTACTAAAGAATTTCTGTTCATCAAGGCCAGGCCACATGGAGTGATGGAGTATTGAAGCATACTCTCACTTTAAATTTCACAGTATGGCCAAGTCATGGACCTTAGCCAGGCCTATCCGTTATTAATATCATGCTATTATTATGTTACATTTTTGCCCACATCTTGACCCTCAAATCCTCAATTGATCTTGATATAGTGTGCAAAGAATAATACTCGTAAACTTCGTAAGTCATAACTCGTAAGTCGAACACAAATGACGTATTTGTTACTCATTTGGACGTTCGGGTTGATATCTCATTCGATTATTTTGCGTGATTTTGGTTTACAAGTAACGCTAGGGGGCAAAATCGATTCAAGAGAGCTAGGTGTCACGGTTCGCTTATTTCAAGCTCCCGTGGCCTGATCAGGATGCATATGATAGCTCACACATCGTCTACAATCATATACAAGGCTTATACTAGCTCTGGGCAGCTCAACAGTATAGTTCATATCTCACAAGTAGCTCACTCAAGTACACTCAACTCACTCCAAGACAGAGCAGCTCATCTTAGTTGAGGTTAGCTGAACAAGCTAATACGAAGCCCACTAGTCCGTATATGCCGAGTAGATGCGAAGATGCCAAAGGATACGTCTAAGAGCCTTGTTCCAAATTCCTTGTCCAAATACAACCTCTCTTTGTAACACCCCTCATTTGTGTAGCTGAGTTATGACTCAACTCGGCCGAGTTAGACTAACTCGACTGAGTAGGTCGAACTTGCAGAGTAGGTCTAACTCGGTCGAGTAGGTTCAACTTGGCTGAGTAGCTGTAACTTGGCCTAGTTAGTGTAACTCAACCGAGTTGCTCCAATTCGGTCGAGTAGGTCTTTCCAAGAACTGAGCCGCGGTTAATTATATATATTAATCCGAGGATTATAACCCCATTTACCCTAATTCAGAATTAACAAAACCCTAATTACCTTGCTTCCTCCCTTTCACTTAAAAAACCTTCAAAGGTCTTAAGGCAGAGTCTAGAAGCGCCGATCATCTACCCTAGTCCGTTGTTAGCAAGTAAGTGACATCTTATCATCTAGTTATCATTAGATTTTTGGTTATGGCTGTGAATAATATGTATATATATTATTCATAGGAGGAGGATTCGTAAAGGAACGTTGGTAGAACAATCTTAGATTTGCTTGCTTGTTATTGCCTTGAGGTAGGGTTTCCCAACTCAGACTTGTGTAAGTTTGACTGTGACGACAATATTGTTGTTGTTATCTGATATCACTATACTGTTGTTGAGGTTTGTATTGGGACCATATGTGTGGGACCGTTGCGGGAAACGACTCTTACTCCTACAATAGCTCTTCGTGGGACCTGCCACAGAGGGGATGTGCACATTAAGGATCTAGGTACCCCTTGCCGCGAGCAAGTGGATGATTGATGTGGGGCTTGAGGCCGCCACATGTGTTGCTGTGACAGTGATATCGTCTTATTCAGCAGTGATATTGGGTTTGTTGAATTGTTGGGTTGTGACCATCTTATTCAGCAGTTTCTGACGCTCGTTGTTTTTACTGTGATGATCCATGTGTAATGGTGAGCTGAGTCTCAGGTGCGACGATGTTGATGCTTGCTAGCTTGCTAGCTTGGGGAGGATGATATCTCACTCAGTCGTATAGTGTCATGACAGTTTTGTAGCTTCCACAGACTTTTACTTTTGCGATTGTTTATCAGACGGTTGTAGCCCATACTTTATTCATTACTTTAATAAAGGTTGCTTTTAGTTGTTAATCTTCATATTATGCCTGAGGAAACTAAGATAGTGATATTTTCATAGTCTTATGGTCCTTCTTAAAGGCCTTGCATTATACAAATGGTATCAGAGCAACGATCTTGGCACCTAAACCAATGAACCTAATGAACTTAGGTGTGTCTTAAATATAATGAACCCCAAATAGAAGTTTGTAAGGCTACTGCAAAGGTTTGGGAGACGTCCAGGAACCGCGAAATTGCTTACAACCTTATATTGGTCACTAAGGGTAGATTAAGGAGTACTGGTTTTGTGTGTCATATCAAGTGGAAACATGTTGATTTGGTGTAAAGTGAATTGTGCAAGTATGTTGGTTATTGAGACTTGTTAACGGCAATAGCGGCATTGATATTATGTAACGCAAATGATGGTATGGATTGTGTGGTATATATTTGTGTCTCAGTGTTATTGTTTGGCTTTTGAATTAGTGTGCATATACTCAGACGAGTAGGTTTTTCTCGACCGAGTAGGGACAATTCGGCCGAGTTGGTTAGACTCGACCGGGTTACTGTGATTCGACCGAATGTGTGTTACTTGACCGAGTAGGGGTAATTCGGCCGAGCTGGGGCTACTCGACCGAGTAGGAGTAACTCAGCCGAGTTGGGCCTATTCGACCGAGTTGTTTGTATCAACTACTGTTTTCCTTCGAGCCGTAGGCTATATGCTTACGTGTACCCTTTTTACTTTCTATAGTTGCGATTGCCCCAAAGAGAGTTAACCCTCCTAATCCGACCCCTACCATGGTTCAGGATGCATCCATGTTTATCGAAGAGATACCCCGTTTGATAGAAACCAACGAAACTCTAAACATTTTTGTTCGAAAGTCATAGAGGGCTCGAGCACCACCTGTGAGTGCTCGTGATATCAGTAACACTATGTCGCGACACAGCCCCACGGTGTTTGATGGTGCGGGTACAACACTCGGGTTGTTAGAGGAATGGTTGAGAGAGATGGGGAGTGTGTTCGAGCTGGTCAGTTGACCTGATGACCTCAAGGTGTACCAGGCTGCTTTTTACCTGCGCAGTTTGGTCGGGGGATGGTGGGGACGAGATTACGGGGTATTGGACTTTCTTGGACGACTTCGCAGCGTATCTATCACTTCAGGTTCCTCAAACACCTCGTTTGTGGGAAACAACTTACTGAATAGTAACTCAATTATATCTCTTTGGACCGAATGGTGGGAATTTTAAACTTTACTGAAAAGTTTATCCATGACATCATTATGGTGGCAATGACGATGACTAGATTCCGTGTATGCTAACCTTAACCAAAATGCATGTAAATCATCTGAATGGATTCTTCTACCTTTGTGGAAAACTCTATGTAACCGACAAGCACACAAAAGCTTATGGGTGGTCCATATTGTGCAACCACAATAGTCCTCCAAGTAATAACCCAAAACAGTCCCACAATTATATTCCATTTGCATTGCTTCAATGACAGTCGCCAAAACTCTTCTACTCAACTTTAAAAATATATTCCCATAATACATGTTAATGACAATTGTCTTGCTTATAAAATCTTACAATGTCTTTCAAATTTCAATTTGTTGCCCGTGCATCATAACATCACCTCGTTTTCATATATTATCAAGAGTAAGTTCAATTGATCCTAATCACATCTTCAATTGAGCATGAGTAAATTCAACTCTAGACATAGTTGTGTTACCAAAATATAACACCAAATTAGAAAAATATTTGGCAAACATATAGATTTTATGCCACCATCGCATGGCAAGTTTCGGCCTCAACTGTAGTGTAAACGTGAAATAGATACAAAAATAATGGAAAGTGCAAAATACGTGGCCAGGCTAATCGCACACCTACCAAAAATAAAAGTCCCTAGACTTGACTAACATACAAATTAATGTAGATAGGGAAGAAGGGGTCGAACCACAGGGAGACGGAAATGTAATTGTGATTAGCTATGAAGAGAATACTACCTAGGTCGGTCACGTGTTATTGTTTGTTGTTTTGATTGTAGATTTACTTAAAACAGAAATTATAAAAATGAAGATGTAAACGATTATAGGGAAGAATCTAGGGGATTGGGGTTACACATGCATATAGGAGCTTAGTCATGTCAAATTAAAGAAATACATTGTCAAATGTCAATAGTTGATTAGGTTTATAACAATTTCCTCTCGGCCTAGAGTTTAACCGTAGATTGATTACCAATTAGCTCTCGCGTACATTGGAACAAAATACTATAACATGCCATGCCTAATTCTATCCCGACTTTCGATCTTAGGATAAGAACAACACAATTAACAATTACGACTATAACTATAACTATCGATTGATCAAGTTCTATCCCGGCTTTCGATCTTAGGATGAGAATAATGATTTATCAATAATCATAGTCAATAATCATATATCAATCAAATGAAACAAACATGTATATAATCAACAATATGATAATGCAAAATCAATAATTTAACATGACCTAATAACTATTCTAGCATGGTTTCCCCCCTAGATATAAAAACTACTCACACATGGCTTTGTGAGCTAGATTATTAATTCTATTGACTAAGATAGACATAATGACGATAACGAAATAAAACCGTAAAGAAAGATAATACCGGGATTTAACGGAATAAAATCTCGGAAGATGAAATGCGAAAAGTTTCGAAAAATGCTTGAATAACCAAAGAACTATTTTTATAAAGAAAATAAAGAAAGACTTAGAGTATTTCTTACAAGCTTAATGATGCTCAAAATGATTTCTAATCTAAAATGGATTCTAAGAATTGATCACTCTAAGATAAGATTAGATCCTTCTCAAATGAATGAAAGCATGGGGTATTTATAGTGATGAGGAGACGGAGTAGATTACAGCCACCCCGGACCGGGGCAAGAACATGACGTATGCATTCCTTGAATCTGGACCAAAAAACAGCCTGATCAAAGCCACCCCGGTATACCGGGGCAGCCCACCCCGACCGGGGTGAAAACAGTGTCCAAATTCTCCGTATCTCGTCAATTGTTTACATTTGGGTTCTTGGATGACGTTGCAAGAGTGATGTAATGATTGATGTTGTCATGCTTTGCACATTTGTTCTTCAAGTGTTGACTTCTTGTTGACTTTCTTTCTTTTTTCGTCACTTCTACGACTCGAAAAATGCTTATCTCGACTTTGGTTAGCTCCGATGCTCGGTAAATGCCAAAATGTAAGAGAAATCCTAAATTCCTACAAAAAACCGCTAAACCACATACAAATTACCTAGAACACGGAATTAGCTCAATAAACATTGAAGAATAATGTAAACGATGATAAAACATGAGCTAAAATGGGGATGAAAAGTATATAAAAATAGAGCATATCAAATTCCCCCAAGCTAAACCCTTGCTTGTACTCAAGCAAGCTCAAATAAACCAAGACAAGCAAATGAATCTCCATAATCCCATCAATTACAAATCCCGATTTTAGCTAATGAAACAATTGTGAGACGAAAATCCCGAAGACAACATGGGCATAGGAAAGATGCAATACATGGTTGAGATTTACACGACGGCGTAGCGTAAAGAATTTCATCTAGACCCTTTGTCTTTTGCATGATCATTTTGACAAAGGACTCTCACGGTACACTCAAGCACACATAAAAATGTAAATGAGGTTCGTATGTGAAAACACTCTCCTAAACTCAACTCATGAAATTGTGCCGGCAATCTAATATGGTAAGCACTCCAATCCAATAGTCAATGTAATCAAAATGCAAGCATATAAGAGAAGCCATAAGAAGGAAGCAATATGTGATGGGTAAGAAAGGGAACATGTGAGTTATGGTAATTGGAGCTAATTCAAGCTAGCAACTAGCCATTATTGCAAGGATGCTCAATCCAAAATCAAACCCAACTCATTACCAAATGTTGAAGTCGAAACTAGCAAAATGACTTCTCTTATCAAGACAAAGCATATGAGAATTTCCCAATAATATTTTTATGATGAATGTCATGGAAACTTTTTCTCATCTTCCTTTTCTTTTCAATTCATGCTTCTTTTCTTTGTTTTCTTTTCATCTTCTTTATGTTTTTTTTTTTTCATGGATGGTAAATATATTTTTTTTTTCGACTTTTTGACCATCATTTTTTCCAATGCCAATCACAATGATAGAAGGCAACATTAAAAACATATCCCAATTGAGCACCCAAACACCAATGAATAAGCTACTAACTTGACAAGGTAGGCAAATTTTGAGTGTAGCTTAGAAAATCAATAAAAACATGTGTAAAGGGGCAAAAATGGGCAAATAGAATCATGTGAAAGGCTTACAAATACTCACAAGATGAAAGCAATGCTTATGAAGTGGAACAAAAACCATATTTATGCCTTTTGGTGTAACACAAAACCATGAGGAGACCTACTCACACACCTAGATGAGACCGGAAAAGGATGTAACGGTCTTAGGAGGTTCTAAAACTTTCAATTTTTGTAGGTTGCCAATGCCAAAAGATCAAGCCAAAAACATCAAAAATCCATTCTCTACTTACTATGTCAAGACATCCCCATGCAAGCAAAAATTCCGTCATAGTAGACCTCACAAAAGATTCCAAAGAGCATGAAAATTGGGAAATGTAAGAGGAAAACAGTAGGTGATTCATTCACATCATCATGAAACTTTCCATCATTAAGCTCATACTAACCTATAAAAAGAAAAAGCAAAGCGATCCCTCCCCCAAGCTAAACTTCACATTGTCCTCAATGTGAACCAAAGAGATAATCAAACAACAAGTTTAATGGGGAAAGGGAAACTACAAATAAAAACAAAAGGAAAAACTTACTAAACCGACTAGCTTCCCCCAAGCTAGTATGTACAAGGGGAGTAACAACCATTCATATAGGGTCATCAAAGAAATCGGTGAAGTTGCGAGGTGGATCATCAACTTCTCTTTCTCCACTTCCACTTCCGCTAGCAAAATGAGGGTCAGAATAAGGGGCAACATGAAGAGCAACGTGAGGAGGAACTTGAGGTGCGGGAAAACCTGCAAAACCACCACCAGAAAAACCACCCTCGGGCCAAGTGAAGAAGGACGGGTGAGGTCCTTCTTGCTGGATGACCCCTTGACGGGAAAAGTGAGTATATATGGGGTTCAAAGCAAGTCGCTGATCATCCCGCATAGTGTCCATACTAACCTGCAATCCTCTCATCATACTATAAAGATCCGCACTAGAGTGGCGGGGAGGTTGAAAGATTCATGTTGATGAGAGGATTGCCCTACCTCCTCCTGACGTGAAGAATTACCCGGATTCCCCCGACGAGTATACGTACTAGCATAAGTCATAGTTGGGGCAGTGGGTGATAGGCCTCCAATAGGCAAATGAAAACTTCTACGAACAAATGGTACCCCTCCCCTAGCAGGTTCCCCTTGGGTTAGCACAGGAATTAAAGGCAAATCATCGAGGAACCGAAGAGAATCATACTTGCCTATTTTCCAAATCATTTGAGGTGGGGAACTCCGAAACCAGTCAAGTGAAACAAAGTAATCATAATCCAAACCATTTCCCACATCCCTAGGACCGGGTAACAAAGGTTGAAGGTCGGTGGTCTCTTGGTTGAACCGACAGAGATTGTGGGCTATGCGGGTTATTAACCCACCGAGGACCACACATTTAGAACGGTCACTCACTTGTTTGGACAAGTGATTGTCAAAGTGGTAAGGGATGTTGATTTGCCATTTGTCATGTCCTTCAACATTCAAGAAAGACCCAAGAATCTGAACCTCTATCAACCTCACTGAGTGAGGTTCAAGTCTCCCGAAAAAAGTCAACCCCATAGACCGTTGCCAAATACGAAAGTCTGGTCTATGGAGCAAGGCATGGGGGAGATGGTTCCAATTTCCGGGTAAGGGAAATGGGAGATGGCATTCCAAGTCACGACTGGGTTATAGTATTCGGGAGGGTCGATAAGAATCCCTTCCGTCGGTAAGCCAAATATTGATGCGAATTGGGTAAGGGTTTTATTATAGTCTCTATTGAACAACCTAAAACTCACCGAATGGATATGTTCTTGCCTCCTAGATTTATGAAATTCGAAGGAGCTTAGAAATTCAAGTGTGAGTTGTGGGTAAGTTCGATAGTTCATAGTTAAGGCATAACCCATATGTACCCCCTTGAACAAGGCTTTGACATGCTTATCTAATCCTATTCGCCTCAAGGAATCAAAATTAACAAAACGAGTTGGTCTCAAACCTTTGGCTTTTAAGGCATTCCAATTGTTGAATTGTTTTTCAGAAACAAACACAACGGTAGGATAGTCTTCATCTTGCCATACCGATGGTGGTGACCTTGGAACCTCCTCTACTTCTTCTTCTTCCTCCACCTCTATTGGGTTGCTAGGACCGGGTTCTGCTCTAGCCCTCTTACTATGACGAAATAAGTTCTTCAAGGGAGCCATAAATCTGAAAATTTCAGAAAAATACCAACCATAAAGAAGAAACTCGCAAATTTGCTAAAACAATGTAATTGGCACTCAAGTAAGGGAAATTAACACTAGCAAGGACATATACTAACTCTACAAAGCATTAATTCAAACTAGAAATTGAATTCCTCACCCAAAAAGAGCAAAATCAATTTTCCCCAATTTGAAGTTAGGGTTAGTGAAAAATTCAATTTCTAATCAATTTAAGGATAAATTAGAGTAGTATGAGCAAAATAACTTACTTGAGAGTGGAAATAGAAGTAGATATCCTTTAAGAATGATTGTTAGGATGGAAATTGATAGTATAAGGAGTGAATAGAGTTACCTTGAGGAGGAAAAGAGAAAGGAAAATAAGAATGAATGAGTAAAAATAGAAAAAACGAGCAGCCCTTTGTTATGCAAAAAAAAACCGTGTGTGAGTGCTCTTACCCCGGTCGGGGTAGCTCGCCCCGGTACACCGGGGTGGGTTTCTTCATTTTTCTCTATTTTCAAATTTCAATTTTTTTAAGCAAATGCCGAAGGATGTTGTTTTGACCCCGGTCGGGGTAGCTTGCCCCGGGCCCCCGGGCGAGACTGATCTGCGCCTTCTTTTCCTCTTTCAGCATTTTTTTTTCCTTCTTCAGCTTTCATTTTCCTTCTTGCCTCGTATGGTACCTGCAATTTCAATTCAACATACCACAAATGTACTTATTTCTATACTACCTAAACCGAAACATTATTCAAAAAGGAAAATAAAAGATTAAAACACGGGCTGCCTCCCGAGAAGCGCAATTTTAAGTCTTGCTAGACGTTACGAGTCTTCAATGAATTAAGCTTGAGCGGACGGAAGTTCCAAGAAAACTTCCTCCACTACTCCGATAACAGCATTCTCATGATAAACTTTCAACCGATGGCCATTGACTTTGAATCTTTCGCCGTTCGTAGTCATCACTTCGACGAAACCAAGCTTGTTCACATTAATGACGGTATACGGGCCGGACCATCTTGATCTTAATTTTCCTGGAAAAATCTTCAAACGAGAATTGAACAATAATACCTTATCACCAATCACAAAATCTTTCTTGAGAATCTTCTTATCATGCCACCGTTTTGTCTTTTCCTTGTAAAGACGGGAACTTTCATAGGCTTGAAACCGGAATTCATCGAGTTCATTGAGTTGCAATAATCTCTTTTCTCCACAAAGAGTAGCATCAAAATTGAGCTCTTTGATAGCCCAAAAAGCTTTTTGTTCCATCTCTATCGGCAAATGACAAGCTTTTTCATAGACCAACCTATATGGTGAAGTGCCAATAGGTGTCTTGAAAGCGGTCCTATATGCCCACACACTACTACAAATATAGGTTTAGGAGACGGGGATTAAGGAACGAAATTTTGCGGAACCGTCTTAATTTGTCACAAAAAGTGGGCGCGAGTTTTTAATATAGCAATAGAAGACGGTTCTATAAAATGCCCGTCTTTATAGTTTAAAATAAAACCAAAGAGAACGGTTTAAATGCTTAACCGTCCTCTTTGTTATTCATACATAAACAACCAAGACGGTTCAATTAACAACCGTCCTCTTTGTTATTCTTCATAATCAACCAGCACGGTTCTGTTTCCAACCGTTCTCTTTGTTATTCTCACGGTTCTTTTTTCAACCGTTCTCTTACATTAACAAAGAGCACGGTTCCCTTAGCAACCGTCCTCTTTGTTATTCTTCATAATCATCCAGCACGGTTCTTTTCTCAACCGTTCTCTTTGGTCTCCACAAAGAGCACGGTTCCGTTATCAACCGTTCTCTTTTTTCTTTCATAATTCGAAACAAAATCACAAAAGAACAGTATACAACTTAAACGTCAGTTTTTGGAAACCTCTCAAACACAAAGACGATACAAAGACGAAGCCATAGCAGCCATAGCTTCTCCTCTCAAACACAAAGACGAAGCAACTGAAGTAATAATACAGTACTACGACAATTTTCGAAGCAACTGAAGCAAGCATCGATAATTCGTACGCCCTCTTTCTCCTTTACTCTTGTTTTCTTTTTTTTCCTCAATTATTCGAATTACCAATTTGATTTGGCCGTGATATGAGTTGTTGTGGTTGGGAATGGGTTTCGAAATTTAGTAATGGGGTTCGAAACTTAGTAATTATTTAGTAATGGGTTCGAAAATTATATTGGTATTTCGAAATTTAGTAATGGGTTTCGAAAATTTGTTGAATTTTTGTGTTTGAGATCAACCTAAGATGTAATTGTCAATACCATTGTGTAAATTAGTATATGTAAGTATGCTAATCCTGAATTCTGTTGTTAATTGCCTTTGTTTTATTCGTTTTGTGTTATTTTGTGTTGTTTTGTGTTATTCTATTGCATTGTTTTAATTGTCTTTCGAACTGCTTTCTGATTTTATCTAGATACGAGTACCTGGGTTCTCTTTGTAGGGTGTTCATAGGATATAACGGTGGTGGTAGTGTGGTAATTGGTGGCCGGAGCACAACCAGAGGCCTAGTTGTTTAGGGGCGGCAGAAACAGTTATAAAACAGGGACATTCTGGTCAGCCTGTTTACACGGCTTTTCGTGGTGTTTGGGTGGTTTCGAAGGATGGTGCTTTCCACCAGGGAGTCGTGGGTGTTGCGTAGTGTCTAGGGTGGTGTCGGGTCATGGTTAGGTTAGGTTGTTGGTCGTGGGGTTTGATCCCTGGATCAAAGGGTAGGGGGATGTTTGTTATTTATGTTTATTTATGATATTATTATTATTATCATTACGGTACTATTATTTGAGTATTGTTGATATTAATATCGTCCTTTTATTGTTGTTTTTAACATTAGTTATATTATTACTATTAGTATTATTATTGCTATTAGTATTATTATCGTTAATAATTGAATTATAAATTTAATAATTGAATTATGTTGTAATTATGTAGCCGAATATGGCTCGTACTTGGATGATTAATGGGAAAAAGGGCGAAGTAGAATATGATGCCGGGTTAGCTGAATTTTATGACTTCGTAATAAAGAACGTGAAAGACAAATCTAGTATGGCGTGCCCTTGTGATATGTGCCGGAATATTAGGTATATGAGCTTTGGAGATGTAAGAATACATTTAAATAAGACAAATTTTAATCCAAAATACACTTGTTGGATTTTCCATGGAGAATCACAAAATTTAGATGGAATAGATGTCCAATTTGGGGAGATTGAGAGAGAAACATGCTTGAGTGACGATGAAGAGCCCGATGAGTCTAATTCACTAGAAGATCCGGGTTGTAATATGAATACTGAGGCAGGAGATGGGTGTGACGATATGTTGGATAAATCATGGGGATATATGTTTGGAGGTAATGAGCAAGAAGGTATTGTAGATGAAACTGATGAGGATCTTGATGAAAATGATTTGGAGGATACCAGTGTTGTATTGGAGAAATTGAAAGATTCCGAAGTGCCTCTTTATAGTAGTTGTAAGCACACTAAATTGGCAGCTCTTGTTAAGTTATATAATTTAAAAGCAACAAATGGGTGGAGTGACAAGAGTTTCACAGACCTCCTGAAATTATTAAAGGACATGCTCCCCGAAAATAATGTACTTCCCGATCGTACATATGAGGCAAAGAAGCTACTTAGGGGAATTGGTATGAAATATGAAAAAATCCACGCATGTCCCAATGATTGCATATTATATCGCAAAGGATATGCTAATCTCACTAGTTGTCCAGTGTGTAAGGAATGGCGATATCAAAAGAAGGAGGGGATCCCAGCTAAAGTTTTGTGGTACTTTCCAATAATTCCTAGGTTGATACGATTATTTGCGAATAAAGATGATGCCAAATTACTCACATGGCATAGTACATCAAAAGCAAATGATGGGAAGTTGAGACGCCCGGCCGATGGGAAAGACTGGAAGTTTATTGATGCAAAATATCCCGAGTTTGGCAAAGAACCCAGAAATCTCCGCCTTGCACTCACATTGAATACTAGAATCTACTTCATTTTGGAACAAGCGGGATTCTGTGTCAATATATGAACGTAGTAGTATAATACTATTTGTCAGATTATTAATCTTGAGCCAAACATGGTTGATTATTCTTTCGCCAGTAGACTGTCTCATATTACGTTCAGCTAGGAATGCACCTCTATCAACAAAGCAAAGTGGTATTGATTTAATGAATGTTAAATGCATCTCCTGCGAATGAGATGAATAAAACATCCACACACTACATTCGAGCTGCTAAAAGATTCTCTATTTCAATCAATAAGCTCCAATGTACAAATGGGGTATTATGAAAATGAAGGGAAAATGATTAGTTGAATGAATGATAACATGAATACCTTGACTTCATCGTATAGCTTCCTCTCCCACGCATATAACCTATCACTACTAGAACTAATGAAACTAATATTATAACATCCTTAAATAATTTCTAATCTCTTATTAGAACTAACGAAACTAATATTATAACATCATTCTTTTTTATGGCAATTCAGGGTGCTTTTCATGTCATTGAAGAGCGTCACGATTGGTGTCTCCAAAAGATGGCTGAATTATGGTGAAAATGGAAATGCACTTTGGTTCGTGAGTGGATATATGATGAGACGGGAGCTATCCAGAAGACACCACCACCCTTGTATAAGCAGATTACACAAGATGATTGGAACAAGTTTCTGGCATCTCACACTAGTGAAAAATTCAAGGTAATATTTCTATTTTTGTAGACACGCAAATTATTTCATGATAATATATATATGTATATAGTATCTCGTACTATTTTTCACTCTATATGATTTATGTTATTAGGCGATCAGTGATAAGAACAAGGAGAATGCCTCTAAAAAAAGGGGAAATACTTTGGCTCACGAGCAGGATATCGAGGGATTAAAGTTAAAGTCGTAAGTTCTATGTATTGGTTTCATTTTTTAGCTAACTTCCAGGTCAAAAGTTGGCATGAATTTTCATGAACTCTCTTCTTTTTTGATAGAAAGAAGATTTAGCTGCCAAGGGAAAACAAGTGGAAAAAGTTGACCGATATTTAACTTGGCTAAGGGCTCACAAGTCAGCGAAAGGGGACATGACTAATTATGATAAGGAAGTTGCTTTGAAAATTGTAAGTTGAACATTTTTGTAATTTAACTCGGTTTAGTTCAGTTGTTTAATTTATTAGTGCTATTTATTCATTTTTTTTGGCTGCTAAAAACTTAATTAATATTGGTGATTTGCAGGAATCCCTTGAAAAGGATGTTGAGGCTGGATTATTTGTGCCCGAAGGACGGGAAGACATACTCGCTAAGGCGATAGGCAAGCCTGAGCATCCGGGCCGTGTGCGAGGAATTCCTAACGGTATTTCCATAACAGAGTATTTTGGGAAGGGACCAAAAAAACCGACAAGAGAAGAGTTGTGCGAGAAGATCAATTACATGCAACACCAAATTGATGACTTGGAAAAGCTGAAATCAGTGATGATGCAGTTTTGGCTAACTGGTGAGAAGCCAAGTACTAAAGTATTAGACGATTTAATGCACGGAGGAGCATCTATGAGTACCGAGGGATCGACAAATTCTGCATCACTACACGTGAGTGAAGAGCCACGCCCAGAGGAGACACCCCGAGAGGAGACACCCCGAGAGGAGGATTATCAAACACCCAAGACCAATGTTCTGAAGATTCCTACCATATCACCACGGCAGGTTGTAAAAGGTTTTCTTTAAGAAGGATCTGTAAGCTTTGCATTTAAAACACTATCTAGTTCAAAGTCGATGAAAAAAGTTTTAAAACACTAATCTATTTATGCAGGGGTCTCACATGCAATCACTCTCACTAAAAGAAGTGCAATCACTACAAGTGACTGAGGATCCACCCGTGACCAATGTTTTGAAGACTCCTGGCCCAGTAACACAACAGGTATATATGTAAGCTTTTCATTAAAGACGCTACTTTATAGTAAATGAAAAAAGTTTGAAATTCTACTATAACTTAAATTTTCAGGCTTGGAAAGATTGTGAGCTATCACTGCCAAACAAATCATCGAAGATAGTGGCTTCAGGAATGGTATACCTATCAAGTAAGGACGAATTTGTTTCCATTCATGGCAGTGCCCTTCGTGATGGTTTTAGCAAAGTGTCAATCAAGGAAATCTATTCTGGGTCGGAAAATGTTGATTTACCAATGCCTGTTGGTGATATGATAACATTGACTCATGTTAAGGGTTCATTTATTCAGTGGCCGCAAAGTCATATACATAGTCCTGTTGAGAAGGTAACTAAGATTTCTAGCTAGTATATATAATGATATAAGATACACTGAGAGTTATACCATTTATCAACTTATTTATGCCAACTTTTAGATAACCATGAAAAAGAATGATCAAGGAAAAAATAAAGCAGCAGCAGCAAAGAAGTCCAAGCCTCAGAAGTGTTCGCCCTCGATTTCGCCATCTTTCCTTGGAATTGAAGTTAGTCCCAATTTTAAGCAAAAGCAGAGGACCATGGATTTGAAGTTATTAGCAACTGAGGCTCGGGTTTTAAAGGCAAGTGGGACAATGATCAGTGTTCCCATTGACGAACATGTGTTACACAATGAACAAACTTGCTACCTTAGTTATGAGGAGGTTGTTCATTTGTTAGATGAACAAATGATTGGTGCCTCTCACATCACACTCTTTATGAGGTTCGGTCTCTTTGTTTAAGCTTCCCCTTTGCAATCTCATTAATATATATCTGATAATATGCAAACTAGTACTAGATAGTTACTATGGATTCTTATTGTTGTAGGTATTTGAGTGATCTTGCCGATACCATGCAAATTAGTAGTCACTATGGATTCTTGTGCCCAGAGACATTGTCCTCAGAATCCGTTGCTCCGGATGAAAATTATCGATCCGATTATGTTGCTAGGGCAATGACATGTACCGATTGTGGAAAAGGTCGGAAACTTATATTTGCTCCATATGCCCAGGGGTACGTAATTATAAATTTCTTTTCATAGTATTATTATTGATGACTTGATTAATTATTTTATTATTTTTTGTCAATATTTAAGTTGATATCTTCGTTGTATTTTTCTATAACTTGTAGCAAGCATTGGATGTTGGGCGTGATCAATCCGGCTCAAAGTACAGTGTATTGGTGTGATCCTGCCGGACATACAGAGCCTCGTCAATTTTTCATGGATACAATTACCAAGTATGTCTAACTTATTTCTGATCTTTTTTATAGACCTTAGCTTGTTTTTCTATTATACTTTAAATTAACGCTTCATTATCAACTAAAACTGAATAAATATATAAACCTGGCTATCTATATATACAGGGCCTTTGAGAAAAGGAACTTTATCGATCCACTTGCAAAATATGAGGCCAATGGCGTTGTTTGGAAAAAGATTAAGGTACTTCTTGTGTATATAGTATATATCTATATATATATATATATATTAACATATTGTTTCTCTTATTAAGTATAGTACATGTGCGTGAAGTATTTATTTATAATATGAGCTATCCTTTCAGGCCCCTTTGCAGCCTTGTGGTTCCGTTTTATGTGGATATTATATTTGTCGATACATGTTGGACGTCATCAAAGGAAGATATGTTACTATTACTCCAAATGTACGTATGTTTTTGGTTTTTTAGTTCATTTTACTTATATATATAGGAGTCTTGGATAAAAATTTTCTAACCAATTTTTGAAAATTTGTTTGTAGTTCATGCTTAGAGCCCCATTGACATATCCGCTTGAGCTGATTGACGAGGTGAGGGATATATGGGCTAACTTTGCGCTCCAGTTTAAGTCACCCATGAACGATGATGAAGTTTAGCTTAAGTCGTAGCTAGAAGTTTAGCTTAAGTACATACGTATTGTATCTAGAATTTGTGGATCGGAAAGTTGTTGTATATATGAATGATGTAGCTTAGTTGTTGGAGCAATGTTATATGAATGATGTAGCTTAGTTGTTGGAGCAATGTTATATGAATGATGTAGTTGTTGGAGCAATGTTATTGTACGTTTATTTGCAGGAAAAATTATAGGCCGGATGAATTATAAATTAAATTATTAAAAAAAAAATAGCAGGTGCAAAGAGAACGGTTATGTTCTCAAGCGTGCTCTATTAATTCAAAAATATGGCGCGAAGTTGTAACAAAAGAGAACGGTTCAAACCATAACCGTCCTGGTAAGCACCCTAAGAGAACGGTTTAACATGGCAAAGAGAACGGTTAAACAGGGAAAAGAGAACGGTTGTGAGTAACAAAAGAGAACGGTTCAAACCACAACCGTTCTGGTAAGGACCCTAAGAGAACGGTTTAACATGGAAAAGAGAACGGTTAAACAGGGAAAAGAGAACGGTTGTGAGTAACAAAAGAGAACGGTTCAAACCACAACCGTTCTGGTAAGGCCCCTAAGAGAACGGTTTAACATGGCAAAGAGAACGGTTAAACAGGGAAAGAGAACGGTTGAGCAGGACATAAGAGCACGGTTCACTTCAGAACCGTTCTGGTAAGTGCATTACTAAGAGCACGGTTGAACCGTTCTCTTAGGTAAAGAGCACGGCCAGGGGGAGCACGGTTCCGCCTCTCATAGGAGAACGGTTTTTAACCGTCTTCGTATCTGTATTTTGTAGTAGTGACAAGGTGTCATCGAGCTTTGTACTCCAATCTTTCCTTAATTTTGCAACAACTTTTTCAAGAATGGATTTGATTTCACGGTTTGAAACTTCGACTTGGCCACTCGTTTGCGGATGGTAGGCCAAACCTTTTCTATGAAAAACCCCGTATTTAGCAAGCAATGTATCAAGTTGTTTTTCACCAAAGTGAGTTCCACGATCACTAATCACCGCTCTAGGTACACCAAAGCGTGGGAAAATGACCTTCTTAAACAATATTATGACATGACGGGCATCATTAGTGGGAGTGGCAATCGCTTCTACCCATTTGGAAACGTAATCAACGGCTACCAAGATATAACGATTACCTTTTGATGAAGGAAAAGGGCCTTGGTAGTCGATGCCCCACACATCGAAAATTCCAACTTCAAGAATTCCATTTTGAGGCATCTCATGCCTTCTTGAAATAGATCCGGTTCTTTGACAAGCATCACATGACATCACAAAATTCTTAGCATCTTGGAACATAGTAGGTCAATAGAAACCGGATTGCAAAATCTTAGCAACGGTTTTAGACGGTCCATGATGACCACCATAGGGAGAAGAATGACAACCTTCTAACACTCCTTTCACATCCCATTGTGAGATACATCTCCGGTATAACCCATCGGAGCAATGTTTGAAAAAATGAGGATCATCCCAAAGATAGAATTTGGCATCATGCATGAACTTCTTTCTTTGTTGATATGAAAGGTTAGGTGGCAACTCATGACCAACGAGATAGTTGGCAATATCGGCATACCATGGTGTATTTTCCTCGACCATCATCAAGGAGTCATCGGCAAAAGAATCATCGATAGGTATATGAATATCTTCATCATCAAACCTCAAACGGGAGAGGTGATCGGCCACAACATTTTCAGCTCCTTTCTTGTCACGAATCTCAAGGTCAAATTCTTGCAAAAGCAAGATCCATCTAATGAGCCTCGGCTTTGCCTCCTTCTTTGAAAGTAGATGTTTCAAGGCGGCGTGGTCGGTATGGACAATGACCTTAGAACCAACCAAGTAAGAACGGAATTTGTCTAAAGCATAGACAATAGCAAGAAGTTCCTTCTCGGTAGTGGCATAATTGACTTGAGTTGCATCCAATGTTTTACTTGCATAGTAAATGGCATGAAGCACCTTATTTTTCCTTTGCCCAAGAACGGAACCCACCGCATAGTCACTAGCATCGCACATTACTTCAAATGTCAAACTCCAATCTGGTGATTGGATGATGGGTGCTAAAATTAAAGCTTCCTTAATCCTGTTAAAAGCCTCAAGACAAGCATCAGTAAAAACAAATGGAGCATCCTTCAAAAGGAGCTCGGTAAGAGGCTTTGCAATTTTGGAGAAATCCTTTATAAAATGGCGGTAAAATCCCGCGTGTCCCAGAAAACTTCTTATACCTTTGACATTTATGGGAGGGGGAAGTTGCTCGATCACTTGGACCTTGGAACGGTCCACCTCTATACCTCTTTCTGAAACAAGATGACCAAGTACCACTCCTTCATTTACCATGAAGTGGCACTTTTCCCAATTCAAAACTAAGTCCACTTCTTCACATCTTTTCAAGACCTTAGTCAAATTGGTCAAACAGGCATCAAATGTAGTGCCATAGACACTAAAATCATCCATAAAAACTTCCATGATGGACTCAATGAAATCTGAAAAAATACTAGTCATGCAACGTTGGAAGGTTGCAGGGGCATTACATAGACCGAAGGGCATCCTACGGTAAGCAAAGGTACCATAGGGGCAGGTGAAAGTGGTCTTTTCTTGGTCATCGGGATGAATGGGTATTTGGAAGAATCCCGAGTAACCATCTAAGTAGCAAAAGTACTTGTGACATGCCAACCTCTCCAACATTTGGTCAATGAACGGTAAGGGATAGTGGTCTTTCTTAGTGGCCAAGTTCAACCTCCTATAGTCAATACACATGCGCTATCCCGTCACAACGCGAGTAGGGATGAGTTCATCTTTATCATTTTTTACTACCGTGGTCCCTCCTTTCTTTGGGACCACTTGGACCGGACTAACCCATTTGGAGTCGGAAATTGCATAGATAATTCAGCATCCAAGAGTTTCATGACCTCTTTTTTGACAACTTCTTGCATGTTTGGGTTTAAGCGACGTTGACCTTGTACACATGGCATATGATCTTCTTCTAAGTGAATCCTATGCATACAAAATCGGGGCTTATTCCCTTCAAATCATCTAGTGAATAGCCTATAGCCTTCTTATGGGTTCTCAACACATCAAACAACCTAGACACTTGACTTTCATCTAGATGGGTGCTTACAATGATTGGGCACATTTCTGATTCATCTAGAAAAGCATACTTTAAATTCAGTGGGAGGGGCTTTAGTTTGGGTTTTTGTACCTCGACCGTAGTAGAAGTAGCAACCAAACCTATGAAATTAGAGTTTTCCTCCAAGGCTAGCTCCTCTCCATCGAGCTCCAACTCCAAAGCATCTATCTCATCACCATCAATGTCATCATCACCTGCAAAAGATTCTAGCAACAAAAGAGCCTCCAACGGATCCTTGCTCAAGGATCGGGGCAATGAATCTTCCACAATAATATCAATTACATCTGAGACCTCTATAGAATAACATGGCTCTTCTAACATTGGACTTTTCACAACATTGTTCAAATTGTAAGTCACTTTGTCATCACCAACTTCCAAAGTCAATTTACCGTTTTTAACATCGATGACCGCACCTGCGGTAAAAAAATGGTCTTCCCAAAATAATCGGGATTTGCGAATCTTCAGCGATGTCAAGAACAATAAAGTCAACCGGAATGAAAAATTTGCCGACTTTGACGGGAACATCCTCCAAAACACCTAGAGGGTGTTTGACAGAACGGTCCGCCATTTGCAATGTGACACTAGTACACTTTAATTCTCCCATGTTTAATTTCTCACAAATGGAAAAAGGCATGACACTAACACTAGCACCTAAATCGCAAAGAGCCTTGTCAATAGTATAGGTACCAATGGTGCATGGAATTGAAAAACTTCCTGGATCTTTTAACTTAGGTGGAGACAAATTTTGTAAAAGGGCATTACACTCAGCGGTGAAGGCCAAGGTTTCAATGCTATCTATTGTCCTTTTCCTAGTTAAGATGTCTTTCATGAATTTGGTGTATGAGGGGATTTGGGTGATTAACTCGGTAAAAGGGATTGTTACCTGTAAGTTTTTCACCACCTCCATGAATTTACCAAATTGTGTTACCTTGTGAGCTCTTGCCAACCTATGGGGAAAAGGCACTTGAATCTTTTCTGGCTCCTTAGCTTTATCCTTACCCTTTGGGGCTCCTCCTCAATCTCTACCAACACAGGCTCATTGATTTGGTCGGGCTCCTTCTAAACTTCTTTTGAGCTAGTAGCTTTGTTCCCAACGTCATCTTTCTTACCCATTTGATCACTTTCTTCAGTGGGCATTTGGGGTCCCTCATAGGTAGTACCACTCCTTAAAGCGACAACATTAGCTTGCTCGTGAGGTTGTGCTCCTTGTGGTGGCAATTGGCCTTGTTGTCTTTGAGGGTTGGAAGTAGCAAGTTGAGCAATTTGTGTCTCAAGCATTTTGATTGAAGCATCTCTAGCTTGATCAGTCTTTTGAATGTGAAGGACCATGTTTCTTTGTGTCTCGGCTACTTGTGCCAACAGACTTTCTATCTCACTCAATTGTTGTGGATGTGAGGGTTGACTTTGTTGATTTTGAGGGTTTTGGAATATGGGTGAATTTTGTGAAGGATTTTGGAATTGTTGTTGAGGGAATGGTTGTTGATTTTGAAATTGTTGTTGAGGGAATGGTTGGAAATTTTGTTGAAATTGGTTTTTTTGTCCTTGATTTTGGAAACCTGGTGGTGCAGTATTTTGTGGTGGTCTTGGTGGTAGTGGGTTTAGGACATTTGTACTTTTGTAGGAGAAGTTTGGATGGAACTTTGTACCCGGATTGTAGGTATTGGAGAAAGGGTTGAAATTTTGCCTAAAGCTTTGGTAGGCATTGACTTGTTCCATATTACTTCTACACTCTTGGAATCCGTGACCCGCACTTCCACAGGCTTCACATACCACAACTTGACTTGTCACGTTTACTTGTTCATGAGTTTGAGAGGAACTTGATCCTTGATTGTCGACTTGTCTTTGGAGAAGAGCTACTTGAGCTTTCAAGAGAGCTATTTCGAGATCTTCTTCCTTTGCCTTTATTGGGATGTTTCTCGAGTTGACATATTGAGAGTCGTGCACCGCCATAGATTCTATGGTCGAGTGAGCTAACTCTACATCTATGTTATCGAATCTCCCATTGTTTGCGGAGTCCAAAACTCGACGAGACTCTGCGCAACACCCATTGTAGAACGTGATGGCAAGAAACCATGAGTCCAAACCATGATGAGGACATTCCCTTTGAAGTTCTTTGTACCTTTCCCATGCTTCATGTAGACTTTCATGACCACTTTGGCGAAAACCGGTGATTTGACTTCTTAATTGTTGTGTTTTTTCAGGAGGGAAATACTTTTGATAAAATGCAAGGGCTAGACTATCCCAATCGTTGATTCCCAATGCAACTCGATCAAGGCTATTTATCCAAACTTTGGCCTTGTCCTTTAGGGAGAAAGGGAATAGTATCTCCCTTATTTGCTCTTGTGTAACACCCGGTTGCCGAATCATGGAGCAATAGTCACAAAAATTCTGTACATGTAAGTTGGGGTCTTCCGTAGGAGTTCCCCCAAACTGTTTTCTTTCAACAATGCTTATAAAGGCCGGCTTGATTTCAAAGTTTACCGCACCAATTTGAGACGTGACTATTCCTCTTGGGAGCATAGCCGCAGTGGGCTTGGAATGATCAGACAAACGCACCATACACTACAAAAAAATGCTGCCCTTGCGACGGAATTTTTGCGACGGACACAAAATCCGTCGCAAAATTAGTTTTGTGACGGACTTTGCGACGGATTTTTTTTTTGCGACAGAATTTGCGACGGACCTGAATTTCCCAGACCCGCGAAGCTAAAGTCAAATGGCGGGAAAGTTTGCGACGGAAATTCCGTCGCAAATATTGACTTTTGCGACGGAACTTCCGTCGCAAACATATTGACCAGGCTTGACCAAAAGTTGGTTAAGGTCAAATGTTGACCAGATTTGCGACGGAATTTCCGTCGCAGGAGTCAATATTTGCGACGGAATTTCCGTCGCAAATCTGGTCAACCTTTGACCTTGACCATATTTGCGACGGAAATTCCGTCGCAAATTTCCGTCGCAAAGTTACATTATACAGACCCCGCGGGTCATATTTTTCCCCAAATCAATTACAATTTTTTTGCTTAAACCCTAAAGGCGATTTCTTCGACGAGCGACCACCACCACCACCCTAAGGCAACCACCACACCGCCGACCCCACCGCCGACCACCCCACCCCACCGCGCCGCCACCACCGACCACCACAACATCCTTCCTTCCTCCTTCTCTTTCCTTTCTCCTCCTTACTCTCCTTCTCCTTTGTCACCGCCGCCACCACCTCACCGCCGGAAAATCCTTGTCGCCGCCACTTCCTTCTTCATTCTCCATTTCTCTTTATGTATGTATACTAACTTTCGTTATTAATATACCGTCTTAAGTTTTTATGTTTAATCCGTCGCAAAATTCCGTCGCAAATTCCGTATTATTGTTTTTTTTATTGTTATTAGGAATAGTTAGTTTAGTTTAATTGTTATTTGATTAGTTTAGTTAGTATTGTTAGGTGGTTAGTGATATTAGGTTAGTAGCTAATTCCGTCCCAAATCCGTCGCATATTGTTGTTAAGTTTGCATTGTTGTTGATTGTTAGTGTTGTTGATTTTTTTAGAATATTCTTGAATAGTACCCGTTCAATAATTACACATTAGGTGTAATTGTTGAATAGTCCCCGTTTTGGGACTGTCTTTGAATCTTTCATGCCATTTAGGTAGTAAACATTCTTATATTTTCTTGATTGTAATGAAACAAAAATTGGGCAATACTTCCTTATTGTTCTCCAAATACATTCTATATAATGTATTTGGAGAACAATAGGGAAGTGCTGCCCAATTTTTGTCTCATTACAATTAAGAAAATATAAGAGTGTTTACTAATGGTATAAAAGATTCAAAGATGGGTTTAGGCTGGAGAGATAAGGACCCCAGACCAATATATGTAAATTGTTCTTTTTTGCAGGTTGGTGTTGGTGTTGGTGTTGGTGTTGGTGTTGGTGTTGGTGTTGGTGTTGGTGTTGGTGTTGTTGTTGGTGTTGGTGTTGTTGTTGTTGTTGTTGTTGTTGTTGTTAGTTGTTGTTGTTAGTTGTTGTTATATATGTAGTTGTTATTTAATTGTTGTTGTTAATTAATTGTTATTGTTGTTAATAAGTTGTTAACTAGTTTTTGTTGTTAGTTGTTGTTATATATATATATATATGTAGTTGTTATTTAATTGTTGTTGTTAATTAGTTGTTGTTATTGTTTGTTAAAATATGTAGATTTACTATGAAGAGATTAGAAAGAAAATGGATGTATGAAAGGTTGGATTCTAGGAAAAAAATAAGGCAGGATTTCGTAATTGGTGTTAATGAATTCATTAACTATGTTAAGCAACAAGACGAATACGTTAGGAATAGAGAAATTAGGTGTCCATGTTCTAAGTGTAAGAATACAAAGTATTTAGTTGAGCAAGATGTACGGAAACACCTTGGTTTGAGAGGGTTTTGTGATAACTACTACGATTGGGTGTGTCACGGAGAGAAATTCTCCGTTGAGGAAGAGGGAAGCTCATCAATGCACTCCGACAATCCTTATAGAGATATGGTGGAAGATGCGTTACGCGATAGCATTGATCAAATTAGGGAAGATGCTCTAAACGCCGAGGTAGTCGATGAATCTCCAAATCCTAATGTATTAGCTTTCTTCCAAATGCTAAAACATGCCGAACAACCTCTTTATGTAGGAAGTCGTATGACATTGCTACAGTCGGCTTCAAGGTTGATCACTTTAAAATGTGAATTCAACTTAGCTGAAAAATGTGTAGATGGTTTTGCGTCATATATCGGAGATATGATTCCTGAAAATAATCTTATGACGCGTAACTACTACGAAACCAAAAAAGTTCTTAAAGCTCTTCAACTTCCCCATCAGAAGATAGATGCCTGCTCGGTAGGATGTATGCTTTTCTGGATGGACGACGCTCACCTTGATAAGTGTAGAAAATGTGGTACGAATTGGTACAAATTAGAGAAAAATGCAAATGGCAAAAGAGTTCCCGAAAAGTTCTTAACTTATTTTCCATTAGGACCACGGTTGCAACGCTTTTATGCCACAAAGCACATCGCGGGCGAAATGCGTTGGCATTATGAAAACCCTCGTGTTAGTGGAACAATGTCTCATCCAAGTGACGGGGAGGCTTGGAAACAGTTTGACCGGCTGCATCCTGATTTTGCATCTGAGCCTAGGAATGTCCGTCTTGGACTTTGCACTGATGGTTTCGCACCGTTTAGTCAATTCGGGAAGCAATATTCATGTTGGCCGGTGATACTTACTCCATACAATTTACCACCCTGGCTCTGTATGAAAAGACAGTTTATGCTCTTAACATTACTTATTCCCGGTCCCCACAATCCAAAGAAAAACCTTGATGTCTATTTGCAGCCTCTTATTCACGAGTTGAAGCAATTATGGGAGACGGGGATCTTAACCTATGACGTTTCCCTGAAGCAAAACTTTGATCTTAGAGCCGTACTCCTATGGACGATAAACGACTTTCCTGCATATGGCATGTTATCTGGTTGGACAACTCAAGGTGAGCATGCATGTCCATATTGTATGAAAAATGAGACTAAGTCAATTTGGCTACAACATGGGAAAAAATGGAGTTGGTTTGATTGTCATCGACAGTTTTTAGACAGGAATCATGTTTTTCGTAACGATAAGGTGCATTTTAGAAAAGGGAAAGTTGAGCACGATGTTGCTGCGAAGAGGTTAACAGGCAATGAAGTATGGGATTGTGTCAAACATCTACCGAAAATTGTGGATGGATCTGAACGTGATCTGAATTTGCTTAAAGGGAAACGGATTGGGTGGTGGAAACAAAGCATCTTTTGGGAGCTTCCCTATTGGAGCACGCTACTAATTCGACATAACCTTGATGTCATGCATATTGAGAAAAATTTCTTCGAGCAAATAATTAACACCGTCATGGACGTGAAAGGAAAAACGAAATTAAACTCAAATGCAGAGAAAGACATGTTACTTCTTTGTTCGAGTAGAAGAAAAGGGGATTCGGTCGTTTTGAAAAAGGAACAAAAGAAGGTCCTATGTGAATGGGTATACAAACTGAAGTTTCCCGACGGTTATGCTTCAGATTTGAGAAGGTGTGTCGATATGAATGAATTGAAGATACACGGTTTGAAAAGTCATGATTGTCACGTCTTCATGGAGCGATTACTCCCAGTTGCTTTGAGACATCTTCTTCCAAAAAATGAGTGGAATGCCATAACTGAAATTAGTCAGTTTTTCAGAGATTTGTGTACTTCATCAGTACAGATTGAAAAAATTACAAGTCTCGAAAATAACATTGCGGAGATTATCTGCAAATTAGAGAAAATCCTTCCACCTTCTTTTTTCAACTCAATGGAACACCTACCTATTCATTTGCCCTATGAAGTAAAAGTGGGTGGTCCTGTGCAATATAGGTGGATGTATCCTTTCGAGAGGTAATATCATCCTTATTCAATTCTTTATATTACATAATACATATTTTTCATCATATTTTTCATTCTAAATTCATTTGTTTGTAGGTTTTTGAATCATTTGAAAAAGAAAATCAAAAATAAAGCTCATGTTGAAGGGTCTATATGTAATGCATATTTAATTGAGGAAATAGCAAATTTATGTTCCCTATACTTTGAAGATCATATAGACACCAAGGCAAAGGACCTTGACGTTGGTTCAAAAAAGCCGACACAATCTAACTTGCCTGAGATATTTCAAGATCATGATGGCACAACTTCTGGAAAATGTCGTGAAAGGTTTTTAGAGGATAACGAATATGAGCGTGCACACCTCTACGTTTTATCGAACTGCGATTCTGATGAATTGAAACGAAACGAAGTGTAAGTGGTGAATCTAAATTCTTATACTTGAATTCATAATTATTAGTTGTTCAAAAATTAATAATTCCCCTAATTTGAATATAGGTTGTTTGAAAATTTTATCATGAGAGAACATCCTGAATGTGTCGTAGGCAATGATGTTTGGGAAAAATATGAAACAAGATTTCCCAGATGGTTTAGATCTCAGGTTACTAATATAGAAGATCCAGTTCTAATTGCCTTAGCAAATGGTCCCTCAAGAAGAGTCAGAACATGGAAACGCTATTCCATCAATGGCTACAAATTTCGAGCTTTCATTCAAGGAAAAGATTTGGAAAAGTGCACAATTAACAATGGAGTTTGTGTGAGTTCCACTGAAGGAGCTGACTACTATGGGACCCTTGACGAAATTGTTGAAATGACTTATACAGGCCCACAAAGCACTTACAAAGTCATTTTGTTCAAATGTAGTTGGCTAGATAACTCCGAAAGAGGCATGCAAGTGCATAAGGAATATAAGCTTGTGGATGTTAACCGGAGTAGAAAATTTGCAAAGTACGACCCATTTGTGTTGGCATATCAAGTGGAACAAGTCTACTATAGTCCTTATCCAGGTATAAAAAGGGATCAAAGTCAATGGTCAGCGGTATTCAAAACCAAGGCTAGATCACATGTCGATGCCCCCGTTGATGAATCTTTCTTTCAAGAAAATGTTACTAATGGTGAAACAATACTGTCACCAATTGAAGTAGAAGAAGAAGATGAAGATGAAATTGTGGAGGAACCAGAATACATTCAAATTGTGACAGTGAGGCAACATGAGGATGAGGACGAGGACGAGGACGAGGTTGAGAATGAGGATGAGGATGAGGATGAGTATGAGGATGAGAATGAGGATGAAGATGAAGATATTATAGATTCTCTTTGTAAGGATGTAGGAATAAATTGTTCAAGTGGTGATGATGATGATGATTAGGACTACTATCTATTAGATTCGATAATCTTGTATTTGTTGAAATTATTGTAGATGCCGTATGGCTTAATGTCAATGAAATTATCTTATTAATCTTATTATTCAAGTTTTTAATTACGTAAAGCATTTCTTTCTAATTGTTGCTATATTAGTTTGATAATAATATGCCGGGCGGAAGACGACGAGGTGGTGGTAGTCGTCAGCCTGAGGGAGGACGATCGGGAGCTAATCATGATGAGGACGAGATTGTACCTGAGACTCAGCCGCCTACACATCGAATACACCTCGATCCGACTGATTACGAAGGCGCCAAGTGGTAAGTATCTTATTTGTTTACGGATAATTGATTATATATACGTATATATTGATTATATATACGTATATATTGATTATAATATGATTACTTGTTGACTATTTTATTTTCACATTTAACTCTTTTTCAGGTTCAGTGACAAAGACGTTTCTACTCTTATAACACAGACCATTATTTGCAACTACAAGGAGTATGCGCCCAACTGGTCAGAAGCGTCGGATTACATTAAGGAAGAGTGGTGGAATTGGTTTGAGGTATTTATTAACTGTTTACTACCTATTTCCGTTTTATTATTTATTACCTATTTATTGTTTCATATTTATTTAACTATTTTTTTTCTTGAAACAGAAAAAAGTTACCTTTCACCCTCGTGATAGAGCAGCGGTTAGGTCGGCGTGGGAAGACATGATGAAAGACCGTCTTCGCAAAAGAATCCACTACGCTATGCAGAAACCAACGGAGAAAAGGCCGCACTGGATACCCTTGGATATTTTTGAACAACTGAAGGGTAGAAAAGAAGATCCAAAATTCCAAGAGAAATCCGACAAAAACAAGACCAACCGGATGTCGGGAAGTACCGAAAAAGGCAAGGCCTTAGGTACTCACATAATGGGTCGTAAAAACACCCTACAGATGATGGATGAAATGGTAATTGTTTAGTTTTTACTTCATTTTTCTTGTCTTCAATAATTTTCACCCTTTGACAATATTGAATGTTTTTTTCAACAAGTGTCGTTGGATTTAAATTGCAGGCTGGAGAAGATGGGAGGGATGTACCATCGGCCTTGAAGTTGCTTGAGAGGACAAAAAAGAATGCCAAGAAGGGTTGGCTATCAACGAAACCCAAAGCACTATTTGTAAGTTAACAGAAACTTTTCTTTATATTTTAGTAATTTGGTTTACTAATTAATTAACGTATACTAATAACATTTTATTTTTGTTTTGTAGGAAAAAGTTTTTTCAAGAAAGAACAAAATGATAAGTGAAGGGATCCCGGAGCAAGATATCGACGACAACGAGATCTACTTCGAAGAAGTAGGTGGTTTCAACAAGAAAGGGTTGATACTCGGTATGGGAAATGCAGCCCCAGTCATTTACGAGCGTCGTCGCCACTCAAGTGCTGGGACCCAGTCACAATACACCCCAGGTTTGTATTTTATAGTTTATTAAAAATTAAGACTAACCAATTATTTAACCGTTTACTAAATGAATATAATATCATGTTTGACTATTCATTGCAGGTATCCTCGGCAAAGTTCTTCGAGAGAATGCTCAGCTAAGACAACACGATCTCGAGACATCCCAAAGGCTGAAGGCAATTGAAGAATACTTAAGTCAACAGGGGGCGGAGTTCACTACTCAGAGCTGCAACCCGGGAGGCTTTTCTCAGCCGAGACGCGACTTTGACGTTGATGGCGGCGACAATGCTAGGGCGGCCAGTCATTTCGCCACCCCACAGCCCACCGACACGACCGTTAGATAGATTTCATTAGGTTGTTTAGTTGATGTACCGCGGACTATGTTTAGTTTTTAGTTGGATTATCATTTGTAAAACTTTCTTATTAGTTATGAAAAGAGATATTAAAAACCCTTGTCTCCGACAAGTTTTTGTTGCTGGGTTGTTTTTCTGAAATTGCAGGTTTACAGATCATGCAAAAGGGAAAAAATGAATCATTTCAATGGAAATGGGGAGCTGGAAAAACGGCTGAAACCGGAAAATCACACAGGAATTTGCGACGGAAATGTCTCAATTTGCGACGGACATTCCGTCGCAAACCTTGACCAGAAGTCAAGGTCAGTCAAGATTTGCGACGGAATTTCCGTCGCAAATGGTCCTCTTTGCGACGGATTTTCCGTCGCAAATCTGGACTGACTTTGACCAGAAGTCAAGGTCAGTCAAGATTTGCGACGGAAAATCCGTCGCAAAGAGGACCATTTGCGACGGAAATTCCGTCGCAAATCTTGACTGACCTTGACTTCTGGTCAAGGTCAGTCCGTCGCAAAATGAGGTCAATCCGTCGCAAATAAGTTGCGACGGAATAATCCGTCGCAAATTAACTTTTTGCGACAAAAATATGGGACAGACGCAGTCCGTCGCAAATCCGTCGCAAAAACATCATTTGCGACGGATTTCACCCTTTTTGCGACGGAAAATTCCGTCGCAAAGAGAGCATTGTTTTGTAGTGATATTTTCCTTTGTTGGTTGAGAAGTAGAGGCTTTTTTCTCAAGAGTTTTGAGATCCTCTAGATAAAAACTCCGAATATTATCAAGTTCCGCAAGAGTTGCGGCTTCGGCAATCTCCTTAAGGAAGCGTAATCTCCTACGCAAAGACTTCTCGGGTTCGGGATCGACGGGAAGAAGTTCACCAATTCGAGAAGACCTGGGCATAAGACAATAACCTAGGGGAGATTGTAAGTAACGGTCTCAAGGAACAAGTGTTCCTTAAGACAAAAGAAAACAAGATAGAATTCTACTAATCACAAAAATAAAACCGTGCGTCCCCGGCAACGGCGCCAAAATTTGGCCAGGCTAATCGCACACCTACCAAAAATAAAAGTCCCTAGACTTGACTAACATACAAATTAATGTAAGGGAAGAAGGGGTCGAACCACAGGGAGACGGAAATGTAATTGTGATTAGCTATGAAGAGAATACTACCTAGGTCGGTCACGTGTTGTTTGTTGTTTTGATTGTAGATTTACTTAAAACAGAAATTATAAAAATGAAGATGTAAACGATTATAGGGAAGAATCTAGGGGATTGGGGTTACACATGCATATAGGAGCTTAGTCATGTCAAATTAAAGAAATACATTGTCAATAGTTGATTAGGTTTATAACAATTTCCTCTCGGCCTAGAGTTTAACCGTAGATTGATTACCAATTAGCTCTCGCGTACATTGGAACAAAATACTATAACATGTCATGCCTAATTCTATCCCGACTTTCGATCTTAGGATAAGAACAACACAATTAACAATTACGACTATGACTATAACTATCAATTGATCAAGTTCTATCCCGGCTTTCGATCTTAGGATGAGAATAATGATTTATCAATAATCATAGTCAATAATCATATATCAATCAAATGAAACAAACATGTATATAATCAACAATATGATAATGCAAAATCAATAATTTAACATGACCTAATAACTATTCTAGCATGGTTTTCCCCCCTAGATATAAAAACTACTCACACATGGCTTTGTGAGCTAGATTATTAATTCTATTGACTAAGATAGACATAATGACGATAACGAAATAAAACCGTAAAGAAAGATAATACCGGGATTTAACGGAATAAAATCTCGGAAGATGAAATGCAAAAAGCTTCGAAAAATGCTTGAATAACCAAAGAACTATTTTTATAAAGAAAATAAAGAAAGACCTAAAGTATTTCTTACAAGCTTAATGATGCTCAAAATGATTTCTAATCTAAAATGGATTCTAAGAATTGATCACTCTAAGATAAGATTAGATCCTTCTCAAATGAATGAAAGCATGGGGTATTTATAGTGATGAGGAGACGGAGTAGATTACAGCCACCCCGGACCGGGGCAAGAACATGACGTATGCATTCCTTGAATCTGGACCAAAAAACAGCCTGATCAAAGCCACCCCGGTATACCGGGGCAGCCCACCCCGACCGGGGTGAAAACAGTGTCCAAATTCTCCGTATCTCGTCAATTGTTTACATTTGGGTTCTTGGATGACGTTGCAAGAGTGATGTAATGATTGATGTTGTCATGCTTTGCACATTTGTTCTTCAAGTGTTGACTTCTTGTTGACTTTCTTTCTTTTTTCGTCACTTCTACGACTCGGAAAATGCTTATCTCGACTTTGGTTAGCTCCGATGCTCGATAAATGCCAAAATGTAAGAGAAATCCGAAATTCCTACAAAAAACCGCTAAACCACATACAAATTACCTAGAACACGAAATTATCTCAATAAACATTGAAGAATAATGTAAACGATGATAAAACATGAGCTAAAATGGGGATGAAAAGTATATAAAAATAGAGCATATCAATACGCTAGTACGACAATTAGACCACGCTCGTGATTAGTGACGATGACTGTTGGCTTCACATCTAGTCATAACAATGATTCTAGTCTTCTCAGAACCAATGTATATCCTTTAGTACTCTTTCTCTCTCTCTCAATTAAAGCGTAACCTATTAAAAAAAATTCCAACGGGTGTGACGCCTACACATTGAACCAATATAAGACCGTACTTATTCTTCTTGATTGTAGAGTTGATTAGACATTCGCACCCCCTCGGGATGAACAAACCAAACACGCACGTGTACGTTTTTTGTTTGCCTGTTTAACATGAAATCATAGAAGTAGTTAGCTTTAGTCGCTAAATGCAACATATATTGCACACTATTTCCCCCATCTTTATCCTATGCACTCAATCGGGCATTCTCATTATAATTTTTTTTCAAAACTGGAGCCGGCTGATCAGGACATCTAAGCGTAAATGCATGTCTAACCAACCCCGGTTTCATATGAGACTGTCGATACTGCTTAATCAACTATTTTTGTTCTTCACTAACTTTGCCTTATGAAGAAGAAAGCTCTGACTTTACGCCTTTCTATTTGACCTGAATTGAGTCCTTTTTTTATAAACTTAAAGGTCTTCAAGATCCGTGCGAGATCGGCGTATCAGCAAAGCCCTGTCTGAAAGCTAAAGTTCTTATCTTTGATTTCACCAATGCCTCTGAGAGCTTCATGGATCAGATGAGCCTAAGATTCCGAGAATTTTTGGATGAGTGTGCGTTCTGGCTCTCTGAGGTAGCCTCTCGCATATGACCTTCAAGAAACTTTCCAAACCTATTATTGTGAACCCCACACTTTGGAACAAAAATCTTCACACATTCACCTTTTTTACCTCCCTTATAGCAAATGTGGACACATAATTTTTTATTTTGGATTTTCTTTGTGGTTTCTCGAGATCCTCAACCTTGCTTTTAAAAAACACGGAGTACTGACCGAATTTCTGACGGATTATACAGTCCGTCAGAAATTTCGGACTACTGACCAATTTCTGACGGATTTTCGGTCAAAAAAATTTTTTGACGGATTATTCGTCAAAAATCCGTCAACATAAAAGCCCGCGAAAAAAATTAGGAAAGCCGCGAAATTTTGGTTGCATTTTCTGACGGAAATTCGGTCAGAAATCTTTACTGACGGAAATTCGGTCAGAAACAGGACTGACAGAAAGCTGCAAATTCTGAAAAATTTAAAAGGGGTACTGACGGATTTTCGGTCAGGAAAAAGATTCTGACGGATTTTCGGTCAGAAAATGCCACGTACCCCTGTTACTGACGGAAATTCGGTCAGAAATAGTTTTTTTACCGATTCGTGACGGATTTTCAGTCAGGATTTTGTTTTTTAATCTTTCAGAAACAACTTTCGCGTTCATTCTCCTCCGTCGTTTTTTCCCCAAATTAAATCGCCCCTTCTATTTCTCCTCCCAAAATCCGTTATTTACTCTAACAATGCTACCACCGTGACAACCACCACCACAATACCAACTCCACCTTGCATAATAGGCATTTTTTTTGCATTAATTTACAGTTTTCTTTTCATTTTATTTCATTTAATAATTGATTTTTTTTGTATATTGCAGTGTGACAACCACCACCACCATCACAACCACCACCACTACGGCCGTGCGTCACCATCACCTTGCAAAATTCATTAGGTAATTGTTTATGTTTATTACTTAATTAGTTTATTGAAAAATTAGTTAGTTTGGTAAAGTTAGTGTAATTGATTTAGGTTTAATTAGTTAGCAAATTTGATCTCCGATAGTGCCAATTAGATAGAAAAAATGACCTAGGATAGTAGCCGGTTAGATAGAAAAATTGACCTAGGATAGTTGCTAATAATTTGTTGTTGTTGGTGTTGTTTATTGTAAATAATTGTTAGTATAATTACTTGAATTGTTAATTATTATTGTTGTTGTTTTTGATAGTTGTTAGTTGTTAATTTTGAATAGTTATTTGATAATTGTTAATTCTTAGTTATTAATTGTTGATAATTGTTAATTGTTAGTTATTGATAATTCTTGATTGTTAAATGTTGACCTAGTACTCGTTCAAAAATTACTTATTAGGAGTAATTTTTGAATAGTCCCCGTTTTGGGACTGTCTTTGTACGTTTCAAGTCATTTAGGTAGCAAACAAACACTTGTGATTTTTTAATGAGGGTAAAATTCGGTGACAATTCCTTTTATATTCTCTGAATACGTATATGGACTAATAATATCATCCATATTTTGTATTTGGAGAATAAAGGGGAATTGCTGCCGAATTTTTTCCCCATTAATAAATAACAAGTGCGTGTCTGCTAATGACTTGAAATGTACATTGATGGGTTTAGGTTGGAGTGATAAGGACCTAATTCAAAGACTATTTGATTTCCTGACAACAATTACATATTCATTGATGATATTGTTTTTTTTTTGTGTATTATATGTGATAGTTAATTGATAATTGTCACTTGATTGATGATTTGAATGTAGATACATAATAAGATGAAAAGATTAGAACGACAGTACGAGAACGATCCTGAATTTCAAAAAAAATCAAAAATAAACAAGGCAAATAGAAGATCTGGTGGTAAAGACGGGAAAGCGTTGGGCACCCACACTCAAGGCCGCTAGAGTTGCTCTGATGTTTTCAAAGAAATGGTAAGTATTTCATAAATGTTTTAAATATGAAATTTGGTTAATTAATATTTTTTATTGTCGGATATAATTAACATTTATGTTTTCTTTGCTTCTTAAAGGGCGAGTCGGCCACACCTTACAAGGTGTTTGAGAAGACGAAAAAAAACAAGAAGGGAGAGTGGATTAACCCTAGAGCTGCTCGGACAGACGTAAGTGTTTTATTTATCTTAAAGGGCGAGTGGGCCACACCTTACAATATATTTTATTTATTCTTTATTTAATAATTTGTTGTTTTTTCAGGCTACCTACAATGAACTCTTGGGTCAACCAACGCCAACCGGAGAGCCTCGGGACGAGATTCAGACCTACCATGAAGCCGTTGGAGAATTTGACAAAAAAGGAGGTTTTTTTGGGATCGGTTCATTGGGTGAAGATGTATGGTATGAGCATCCTGGGAACAAAGGAGGAAATCGTCGATCCTGTTCTTATCAACCAAGCATGTTTACTCAGATTCAAACTGAGAATATGCGTCTCAAAGAAACAAGTTCAAAGCACTCAAGATACTAAAAAACAAATGCAAAAGGAACTGGCGGAAATGAAAAAAGCTTGGAGTGATTGGCAGACCCACTTTTCCACTCAGTCGTGCTCAGGTATGACAAATGCTCACCGACGCGACAACTTCTCAGACGACCCTCATGGCTTTGGATATAACATGCCGATTGATCCTCCTACCACTTAGGATAGTTTATCATATGTAGTAATTTTAGATTATGACTTATTAACTTTCGAACATATTTTATGTTGGTGTATGAATTATGGAGACTCTTTTATGTAATTCAAGTTCTGTCTCATGTTTTTTCTTTGTTGTTGGTTAATTGTTGTTGATTCCCGCTTAGCGGTCGACTTGGGAATAAATCTCCGTTTCGCGGATGATGAATGTTTTGCAGGATTTAGTGATTTTGAGATTGTAAATATGAACAATGCTGTGGCATTGGGCAGGACAGCAGGCTGCTGTTTCCAGCCTACACAGTTTAAAATTCTGACGGAAAATCCGTCAGAAAAAGTCAAAATTTGACTTCATTTCTGACGGAAAATCGGTCAGAAATTCCAACATTTATGACGGATTTTCCGTCACAAATGGAGTCAAATTTTGACTTTTTCTGACGGATTTTCAGTCACAAAAAGTCAATTTCTGACGGAAAATCGGTTAGAAAAAGTCAAAAAAACATTGACTTCTATTTTTTTTATTCCACCGTTAAACCGTTAGAAATCCGTCACAAATAAATTTCTGGCGGAAAATCGGTTAGGAACTTGATTTTCGTGACGAAATTTTGGGACGGAAAATCCGTCAGAAATACGCTTTTTCTGACGGATTTTTAGCTTTTCTGACGGATTTTTTCCGTCAGAACACCGTGTTTTTTTTGTAGTGGATCCATACCGCTCACATTTGACAATTTTATACAGAGGATTTTTTTTCCATGTGATACTTAGCGTTTACCAAATGAAACCCTAACCCGTATGCAACTTCATCACAATGATCAAACACTTCTTCAAATGTTTTAAACAAATATTCAAATACAAATTTATCACTGTAATCTACACCGTCTAATTCTGATTTTAATTATTTCCCTGATTAAATTCATAAAACATGTTTTTTTTTAAAAATGGTTCAATCGTGTGAAATACAAAAAAAGACTGGGCCCAATCGTGTGAAATACACGAAATCACCTGGTCTGTTTGTGTAAATCACACGAAAAAGCCTGACTCCATTCGTGTGGTTTACACGTTTGGGACCGGATCATTTCGTGCTTTTTACATGATTTCACCCGCAATCTGACCTGAATGCGTATTTTTTTAGAAATGAAGTAACGCGAGCTGAAAAAAATGGAAAGCTGATGAAAATCGTATTATACCACATTGTGTTGCGTATTTTCAGCGTTCCCTCGTAATTTCCCATTTTGCATGATGCTTCATCGTAATTATAATGACGCGTATTGTTATTATCGTTATCATAAATACTTGTCTCACTAGTATCGTAACTATAATGTTCGTGTAAAATCGATAATGTTGTTTTGCATCAATCGCTTTGAAATCGATTTCCATGTTCATTTTATGAATTACGCAGGAAAAAATTTAGAGAGTAAATGTAGAGAGTAGGGCAAACTTGGAAAAATAAGGGACTTGCTATATTCCGCCCCTAGTTTTACTCATTCCGCCCCTATAAATTACCAAAATGCCCTTTATTTTTTTAATAATTACTTTTTTATTTTTTTAATAATTACTTTTTCAATAAAAGTTACTTTTATTAATTCATTTCAACAATTACGTATATTTGAAAACCGTTTCAAAACCCGCAAATCAAACCGTATTAATAAAAAAACAAAAACATAACAAATTTGTGCATCCTTCACCAACAACAATGTTTTTATTAAAAACAAAATTCATACTCATCTTTATCCTTCCCAAACAATATTCACATCCATCCTCACCAACAGTCACATTCATCTTCTCCAACAACACCAACACCTATTCACATTCATTCTTCTTGTTTTACCATTCTTTTTTCGAATTTCTGGGTAAATTATTGGATCTAGAAAATAGTGTCCAAGAACAAAAAAAATTAACGTTGTAATTTTTTTCTAAAAAAACTAGGTTGTAACCCGTGAAATTCACGGGTCTGTTTTTTAAATTTTAGATGTATATAGTTAATAATATTGGAGATAAGCAAATTAATTATTTACCGTGGCCTGTTTTTAACTTTAGATGAATACCGTAATTAATAATATCAAAGAAAGCTGATTAATTATATACATATAAATAAATTTTGAATTATTTATGACACATGTCGGTATGACGGTATACATGAGCTATCATATAGTTGTTCATTAAGATGATCAAGACTTACAATAGAATTTGTATACTTTTAATTACTCATTGCACCATTTTTAAAATATGTAACCCATATATAAAATAAAGTTTTATATTACATATCGTACAATAAAAGCAAAACGTAAATAATCTGATGAGACGTGAGTAGTAAATGTATAGTTGGGTTAAAAAACGTATTTTTAATTATATTCATTAAAGATGTTCATATAATAAATAACAGTTATTGCGCGCGACATCTTACACGAAGACATTCCAAAATTATTAAATGACCACTCATTTACTATTTACTATATTAAATAAATACTCCGTAGTTGTTAAAATGTTTCGCATTCACGTGAATAGTCAGATGTCTTACAATAAATCGAAAATGTAGTCTAATAAATCACGACGCTCACATACGTGTATATACCGATGAAGAGTAATTATTCCGACCCATATTTAATAACGACCAAACCATAAAAAAATGTAGTCTAAAATATTCTTGTAGGTATTCCGACCCGTAATTATTCCGACCCATATGTAAATCGAAAATGTAGTCTAAAAAATACTTGTATGTATTTTTTTGTTCGGTGATTATGGATTGGTAACTCTAGGATTTAGGCCGTGCTACGGAATTAATCTTCAGCCAAAACTGTCATTATTTATTGTTTCAATATATGGAATGAAATCTTGTGATTCCATAGATTTAGTCCGTGAAATCTTGGAATAGTTATTATACCATTATACCATATCTTGAATCTTATTGGATAATAGCTCTAGGATAAATCTAATTGGACAATAGCTCTAGGATGCTTTACAACGCGACACGTAGGACAAAGCTTTTTTCTAGTGATGCCACGTCAGCAGCTTGGCTTCTGCATTAGATAAATATATGATGGTTCATTCATGTGAATTACATGAACACGCCTTTTTACAACTATTCTACTTATTCAATAATGTGACGAAATAATAAAAATAAGTGACGAAATTTAATTAGATCTTGAAAATAGTGTCCAAGAAAAAAAAAATTAACGTTGTAATTTTTTTTAGAAAATGGTTCATTCATGTAACTCAGATAAACAGGCCTGGGAGTGTTCATGTGATTTACATGAACAGGTCTGGGCATGTTCATGTAATTCACATGAACGGACCATTTTAAAGTTATTCTACTTATTAAATAATGTGACGAAATATTAAAAAATAATTGACGAAATTTAATTAAATTGATTAATAACTCATTTTCAGCTTCTTCGGTATAACTATATGAACCCGTATTGTTTTCACCTTATACAAAACCGCTTGCTTCTCCTAATTGGTGACTACTATACTCATCGTAATATGGATAATGTTGTTCGACATTCCAATCATTGTTAAATTGATTTCTGTCATTGTTGTAACTTGTAAGAACTATTGTTATTGTACGATTAAAAAATATAATAAAAAAATAGGTTATCGTCACCCATTAATCGATAAATATATGTGTTAAGTAACTTTTTAGAAAGAGAAAATGTTACAAAGTGATGTTGTGTGGTAATTAAATTTCATCTTAAGCTTATTTTGGGTAATTATATTAACTCGTAATGTTTTCACCGTAAACAAAATCACTACCTTATGCATATTCCTAACTATTATATTTATCTTATACGGTTAACCAATATATTAATGGGTTAAATATTCTTTATAAAGACAAGGGTAATATTGGAATATTTGAAATGAAATTAAGGGCGGAAGGAGTAAGATAGAGACGAAATATAAGAATTTTGAAAAAAAAAAGTAGGGATAAAATAGAGTTATTTTCCGAAATAGGCAATTCTGAACAATTATTTAACGAAATAGGTAACTTTTGAAATTAATTACCGAAAATGGGTCCACGTAGGATTGGGTTTTCCCGAACCTGTGGCCAGAATCAAGTCGCCTACCCGGAGAGCGACTTGACCCTTAGCAACCCAAACCCAATTTTGACGAAAGGAAAAAAAAAAAGCAGTACAGCATGAAGTCGCTTGGGGGGTAGGCGATTTAGCAGGCAGTGTGGGTTATTTTGGTTGCTTTGGTCCAAAGCCAAGTCGCCTAGGGGGAGGGCGACTTGAGTTTTTGGTGGTTTGCTCCATGGTCAAATCGCCTAGGGGGAGGGCGACTTGAGTTTTTGGTGGTTTGCTCCATGGTCAAATCGCCTAGGGGGAGGGCGATTTGAGGGGCAGTAAGCTTAATACAACGAACAATTTTCAACAAACAAATTTCCTTCCCTTGAATCAACCAACCTGCCAACAATGAATGAAAATTCGACAAACAAATTTCTCTTTTCAAGCCAACATACAAACACAAACTCCCTTCCTTCCCTTGAATCAACCAACCTATAAACATTTAATCAAAATTCAACCAAACAACTTTCTCATTTCAAACCAACATACAAACACAAACCATGAATCAACATTGAAACCAAATTGTCTTGAAAGTACAATCATTAAATTGGAAAACAACTAAAACATTAAAACTAAATTGTTTTTGATACAAACCACTAATACATTTAACACTACCGTCTTCTTGTTTGCCGAATTCTCTTGGACTTTCTTGGTTGACTAGATGATCCGGCTTCATCTTCCGCCTCTTGGATGGGAGTTAGTTGAGTTGAATTGTAGTCGGTGGTCATTTGATGAGGATCATGCATTGGGCTAGGGTGTGGATTGTCCGGTGGTTGAATTAGATGCCCATAATTTGCACTTTGCAAACATGTGAGTGAAGTATTTTGCATTTCAAGAAGGAGGTTCATGTAGTTTTGGTCATATGTAGATGGCATATCTGACATGAACTCGTTCACCCGATGGTAAATGTACGAATGACCACCCGCAAGACTATCCAAATCTGCTCCACTTGGGTTGTAGTGATGTTGATGGCGGTAGTCGTCCGTTAGAATACGGTTTTGAGGACTAACAACCCGTCGAGTGCGCTCTCTATACCATATCATGTAAGGATCATGGTGTGACATGAAACCACCATATGGCATTCCCCTAGCCAACAAATTTTCCTTCCTAGCATCCCAAGCATCGACATAGGCAGCCAATTCCTTCTCAAAGTCTCTTGTCTTGCCCCGTTTGTCCATCTTATGAAGCATAATGTCAGTGTTGCAATCGGGAGGTATGGTTTGGTGCCATCCAAATTGTCTAACACACCTACTAGGGAGGTGCATCTCTATAACCTCAAAACATATTAAAGGAGCTTCCACAATCCACTCCTCCTCGTCCTCGTGACAAATATCGGGAAGATGTTGTAGGATCTCTAATGTGTATGGTTGCCAAGTAAATTGTGTTTCAGTTAGTTTATCAAACATGTCTCGATATGTCACAAGACCAAGCCTATGATCTTTGTACTTACGATCGATCCTCAACCATTTACACCCTAAAGGATCCCGTCCCGCTACCATTTGGGAGCCTATCGGATAAACCGCTCCTTCAACTTCTTCATAAATTGACCTTACAATTTGGGGACGCCCAACGACAATACGTTCCCAAGCCCATAACTGAAGGAGAACAACTGGCCAAGATATTTCACTTTTTCCCCTTTTACATGCACCGCACAAATTTCTATATAAACAAGCTAGTGCAGCGGATCCCCAACTATATTCATCGATTTCATCCAAATTTTCTAACAAAGGCAAAAACAAGATACAAACCTCGTTACCGCTCTTATCGGGAAAAATGACGGTCCCGATCAAGTAGAGAATATATGCACGAATATGCATATGTAGTCTATCCTCATCCGCATCCGGTGGCAAACCCGAGAAATTACCACTTAACCAAGTCAATTTCAAGCCCAAACCCTTCAACTCAGTATCTGATGGCCGTATACCCAGAAGCTGCTCACACAAAGCCGGCCAATAGTGGTCACTCCTCCCGGTAACTGCTCTACCAGTCACTCTCAACCCAAACAACACATTTACATCTTGCAATGTAACTGTTGCTTCACCGATAGGAAAATGAAACGTATGAGTTTCCTCCCTCCATCTCTCAACCAAAGCCGTAATCAAATCCGGATCGGCATACAAAAAACAAAACCTATGAACTCCATAGAACTGTGTATCCTTTATGAATTGACGTACTCTCTGATGAACACGAAATTCGTCCTTCGCTTTCAAGTGGACCCGGCATTTCAACGGACCATGATCCTGTTTGGCAGAAAACATAATAGCATTACAAAAAAAAATATACTTTTACTTAGAATCAAATAAAACATTTGGAAAAAATACTCACCGCTCCATTCCAAACCGCTTCACTTCGATGGCCCGCTTGTAATGTCAGAACTTCGGGGTTAAGTGGACCCGGATCCATGAGACCTGCAACACAAAATATGTTTAAGTAACACAAACAATATTCAACAAATAATTGATTAAATCAAGAAATAATTAATTAAATCACACAAATGTACCCGGAAGCATGATTTCTAAGAGGACATCCATGCTTATTGTGTCCTTTTTTACGACATAAGGTGCATGTATATTTTGTTTTTGATTGACCCTCGTCCATCTCATTTCGAATCCTTTTCGACTTTGGACGACCAGTTCCCCTTCTCATTGTCATATTCGGCAAAACTTGTTGACCAACCCAATTAGGCCAATGACGTTCGTCTGGTACCGGGTGAAAGTTAGGCTTGTAGGAACCCAAATACTCTCCACAAGTATAAAATGGGTCAATATATTGCTCGGTTGTCAGATTGTAAGTTCTACAAACGGCAGCAACATGAGAACATGGAAAATGGTAAATTTGGAACTTGTTACAAGTACAAGTTCTTTCCGACAAATTAACCGTATGTCTATGTCCACCCTTTCCTGCTTTCCTTTGACCTCTCCCAGTCTTTACTTGATAGACACCGGTCTCTGAATTGAAGGCCTCAACTTTATGGTGTGCCGCTTTTTCGAAATTTTTCTCGACATGATTGGTGACAACGGGGGACATCTTCAAACCATCAAGTATTCTAGACTTTGCAAATTCACGTCTTTGAACAAAGTAAGAATTCACTCTGTAGAATGTAACTTTCACAAGTGCAGTTATAGGTAAGAAACGGGCCCCCTTTAAGACATTGTTAAACACCTCAGCTAAATTGGTTGTCTTGATCCCATACCTACGTGCACCACCATGACACATGGACCACTTCGACAAAGGTATTCTATCTAAATCTGCCATACATCCTGGATTAAGTTCATTGATTTGTGCTAAGCCACTATTAAACTTAATTGGTTGATGCTGAAAAGCTGTCCAACTAAATAAGTCTTTCAAGGTCGTATTTTTGTATTTAGTGTTGATATTGGATGCATGATGTCTTATACAAAATCTATGATATGCATATGGTTCCACCCACTCGCTCCTCTCTTGATTCATCGCTCTCATGATGCCTGGATGTCTATCAGATATTACACAAAGCCCAGTTCGTTGTGTAACCAAACATCTTATGCATGCCAAAAACCATGTCCATGTATCCGTACTCTCCGATTCAACTATGGCAAAAGCAAGAGGATATAGTTGATCATTAGCATCAACACCCATGGCAATCATGAGCACTCCTTTATACTTGCCATATAAATGAGTTCCATCAATTGTAATTAGAGGACGACAATGATGAAAACCCTTGATTGATGCTCCAAAAGCCCAAAATACCCGACCAAATATGACTACGTTTGGGTCAGCGTTGGATAATTTACAAATTGAACAACTTTACCGGGATTAGCTTCCTTCAAAGCTTCAAAGTATCTAGGAAGCAACTGATACGATAACTCCCAATCACCAAATATGTCGGCCATAGCTTTTTGTTTCGCTTTCCATGCCTTCATATAAGTGATCTTGTAGTTAAACTTGTCAATTATTATTTCAATTATAGCATTAACCGTCAACCCCCAATCTGCCTCCACAATATTTCTAATGGCATTACTAATGAAAGTTCTTCTCAAATTTCGGTGGTCAATTGGCATTGTATCTCCCAAACATGACAACTCATGGCTACCATTGTACCTCACAATAGTAAATGCTTCAGAAACCACACTTTTTTGATTGGCTCTTAATGTCCACTTACATGCCACAGGTCTTCTACCACATTTGTATGTTATTGTGTGAGGTTTTGACTCATGTATTTTGAAACTTTGGTTTACCCTTAAGTTATAGGATGTAACTACATCCGTCAAAGATCTTTTGTTAGAAAATGATTGACCAATAGAAAACTCTCCACGAACATCATATGGAATAGCATTTTTCCAATTAGCCCAATTATCCCCACCTAGTTCATCAAACTTAGAAATACTAGTGAATTCGGGATTTGGAGCGGTTTGAGTTACAAGATCAATGTCATCCTCATCATCATCCTCATCACTAGGATTCTCTAATCTTATATCAACATCATCCTCAACTTCATCCCCTTCAATATTACCATTACCTATCTCTACTCCAATATTATTTGTTAACAATGACACATATCGATCATCACTCCCTTGTATATTGTGTGTGGGTGACAAAAAATTATTGATAAATAAATCATTGTCATTCAACATCCTAGTAAAAGACACATTCGGTACTACATTTGCATTGCTCACTTGAGCTTCTTGAATTGGTATCAACTCAACATAGATATCCATAGATCCCGCCTTAGAATGACATACATTAGCCCACATTGCTTGTAGAGAACGATCATTATTGAGGGAAACTACTTTAAAACATCCAAGACTCGGAAATTTCATTTTCAATACTAATTTAAACTTACTTCTATCAACCCCAATTGTTGTGTATACTTCATTAAGGAGATCATTGAAGCTCATGTTGCTATTAGCAAAAACGAAAGACTCATTTCCACCAACATAACTTACACACCCATCTCCTTCAACAATTTCACCATTCCAATAACACAACAAGGGAAAATGACTTCTCTCCATAATTAAACCAAATAAATTCAACTAAAATACTAACAATAACCTAATTAACAACTAATTAACAACTATCTATTTCAATGAACAACTAATTAAGAAAAGAAATTATAGTTAATACCTTCAATATGTATGAAATTGAGGAAAAAAAATACCCAAATACTCCTTTGATGTTGTTTCGAAACTAATAATTTGATTATTAATCAAATTAATTGAAGATTTTGGTGTGTTTTTTAGTGCGAAATTGAATTCGAGAGGTTAGGGTTTTCAATTGGGTTGTGTTTTTCAATTTGGGGAAATAGGGATTGTGAGAGAAATCGCGTGTGAAGGGGGGTACTGCAAGCCAAGTCGCTCAGCCGGTAGGCGACTTGGCACTGTGCGCTATTTTTTTTTTAAAATTTGGTTAAGTGTGGGTGTTGTTGATGGGTGTTAGTCAAGGTCAAGTCGCTCTCCGGGTAGGCGACTTGATTCTGGCCAGGTTCGGGAAAACCAATCCTACGTGGACCCATTTTCGGTAATTAATTTCAAAAGTAACCTATTTCGTTAAATAATTTATCAAAAATGCCTATTTTAGAAAATTACTCCAAAATAAGTATTTCAGTGTGTTCTTTATGAATTTTGGTAAAAAGGGCACCAAAAGAATTACCCAAGATGGCACATGGCACATGGCAGATGGGCAACAATCGAAACAAAACCATGTAATTTCCAACCAAACATAACAAAACGTATGAGTAAACATCTTTCCGTTGTTGGCTCTTAAACTCTGCGTTAAAAAGAGAGCGGGGCCTCTAGGGTTTTAGCAAATCCAATTCTAGGGTTTTTCGGAGGAGAGAGAGAGAGAAATAACAAATATCCCCAATCTTCAACAATGGTTGCCGAACCCAAAGACAAGAAATTGAAGGCCAACGACGAAGAAAACACCGAGATCGATGGCGACCTTGTTCTATCTATTGAAAAACTTCAGGAAATCCAGGATGAACTCGAAAAGGTTTCATTTCTTTTTCCACTTCTTTAGGGTTTTTGCATTTTGGGTCAAAAAAGCTTTTTAAATTTGTGTGTAATAGTGTATATGTTTGTTTTTGTTGTTGATTTTTTCTGGATTTGTGATTTTTGATGATGGATAGTTGAGATTATTGCTGAAAATTCTGAAATATTCGATCGTTTTGTGTTGTTTTTTCTAATCGAAAAACTTCATGGATTTGTTGTTTGGTGAAATCGTAAATGTATGTGTTGTTGTTTTATCTTCTTGATTAGCTGTGGTTGAGTGTAGATCATTTTGTTTTTGCTCTGCATGTTGATTTGTCGATGTTTTAGAGTTGGATTTGTAGAAACTGAAGTGAGAAATTGAGCTGGTTCTTAGTTATCGTTTGGAGGATAGAATACAATGGAAATGGGTGTTATTTTGTTGGATTAGATAGGCGGTTTTGACATTGTGTAAAGCGGATCTTGTACACAAATAAACAAATCCGTTTACAAAATTCTTGTGGAAGGGGGACTTACAGGAGTATTTGCGGTTTCTCACCGATTACTTGGGGCAAAGGTGAGGGAACGTGACATTGAGTACTTTTGTTGTGTTATTGATGGGATAAAATCTGAGAAATCTAGCTTGAAACATTCTATGTAGTCCGTACTATCCTTGTGTTAAGGAAATACAGAATACAGGGGAGTGTCATCAATTAATGACTAACATGTAAGAATACCGGCCATTACCAATTTTGTCTGTCCAGTCGATAGATTGGTGATTGGCAGTTTGGTAGTTCTTGTAACTTGTGTTTGGAATGATAAATAGATGAGGAATCGGGCTTTTACTCTACTACTAGTCGTAACCAATCAAGATGATCATTAATGAGTGGCCTGTTACTATGCAAGATTGGCTAATGTTCTTGGGTCGTTTCCAGATCAAATCACACCAATTCTACATTATAATTTCAATGTGTGTTATTGATATTTTCTTATAAATTGTAGTGTCATTATTCTGTCATGATTAAACTGTCAAGTATCCAGAGCTATCCATTCTTTATATAACATGTGTGTTGTACTCTGGAAGATGAGCGCATTTTTTGCTGCTAACGAAACATGCTATTGCAAAGAGTTGCTTTTGGAACTTTAACCTCCATGGTTGAATGCGTACGAACTACGAAATATGCATCTCTGAATGACCTCAATTGAGGGGGTATGCATTATTTTACAGAAGATTCCTAATAACTGAGGAAATGAGTCAATTAATAGTTTTTTCACTTTATAAATGATATATGAGACATTTACCAAATGATAGGTTATTAGCACTTACTAATCAAATCGAGAAAATCTAAAAAAAGTGTGACAGAATTCAGGATTGTTATGTGCAAAAACAGTATGAAAACAGTATAAAGTGTAATAAATGTCGTTGCTTCTATTGTGACGTACGATATAAACCTCTTTAATGCTGATGGTGCCTGAATCTACTGTTCTAGATTAATGAAAAGGCGAGCGATGAAGTTCTGGAAGTAGAAAAGAAGTATAATGAGATACGTAAGCCGGTTTATGACAAGCGAAATGAGATCGTAAAGGCCATTCCTGACTTCTGGTTGACTGCTGTAAGTTGTTTGTCAAATTGGCATGAGCTGTCTTTCATAAGAAGTTAGATTTAGATACGGTATTCTTTCATGCTGACATTACGTTACTTTTTTTGCTTTACAGTTTCTTAGTCATCCTGCTCTTAGTGAACTTTTGACTGATGAAGATCATAAGGTAATTAATTGTTTCTCTTCGTTCTAAATTCAAAGGCCTTGTTTATATTCCTGTAAGACTATAAATTATGACTCCTTAATTTTACACCAGCATTTACAAGAGGATTCATTTTTGCTTATGTGCGACTTACTTCATTTTATCTTATTACTAGATTTTTAAGCACTTAACTTCTATTGAGGTGGAGGATTCTAAGGACGTGAAATCAGGATACTCTATTAGTTTCGTAAGTGGTTTTGTACACATGTTACTATCCTGCCAAAGTTTCTTCAGAAGCCCAATTCTTTTTGGACAGCATTGAATGTTGTAAAAAACTCATAATTCTGCTGTTTATTGATGCCAGAACTTCAGTACGAATCCTTATTTTGAAAACTCAAAACTCACCAAGACCTTCACGTTCCTCGATGAAGGCACTACAAACGTCTCAGCTACTTCTATCAAGTGGAAAGAAGGCATGGTAATGATTACTTTCATGCTCTTCAAAATGACCTTAGTTGGTTCTTATTCTCTCGTGGAAATTGACTTTGGTGACTTGAAAATGTTTAGGGAATTCCAAATGGTGTTGAGAACGATAAGAAAGGCAACAAGAGAACTCTTTTGGAGGAAAGGTATATTTACAGCCTATTACATATGGGTCTACTCCTGTTCCACTGTAGATATATTGAGATGCTGCAAATTTACATACTGAAAATGTTAAGCTGTCAGTTAATTGTGAAAATGTCTAACCTAATTAGCTGTGTAAATAGGACTATTTTGGACAATTGGACGTCTAGTTGCATTTAGTAGTCGGTCAGCTGATATTTTTTTTTTTGTTAACTGTAGTTCAATTTCACTTTTCACAGTCACACCTCACAAGCATGATTTACGTGACTGTTGCCCTAAAATTAGTCTTTATTTGCTTTGAACTGGAGAAGGCAAGCCTCAGTGTGATCTCTAGTCGTTTTTGGATTCAGATACACACTTATATGTGCCCACTGCCCTGTTAATCCTGTATGAATTATGTTCAAAAACCCAAAAACTAATTATTCTTGGCTTTCTGAATTCGCTTGCAGCTTCTTCACCTGGTTCAGTGAAATACCACAAAGCGATGATGAAATCAATGACGAGGTAAATATGACTGTTTAACAGTAACTGAAATAAAGCATAATTTCCTTTCTCTAGGGACTGCCCATTTATGGCCTGATTGGATGTAATATTGCAGGTTGCGGAAATTATCAAGGAGGATCTATGGCCCAACCCGCTGACATACTTCAATAATGTAATTTTCACAACTGAGATTCCATTTTTTCCAACCCACATTTATTTTGTACAATTTGATCTTTGTATACCTTTACACTGCTGTAATCGCTCAAGTGTTTATGTTTATCCTAGGACGCTGACGAGGAGGAATTTGACGGAGACGAAGATGGAGAGGTATTGCAATGATTCTCTACTTTTCTTTTCTAATGGCAGATTGATTATGCCTTTAAAGTTTTATTTTTGAACAAAATTGATCTGCCAAAACAACTCTGAACCCCAATTTAAATTTGAAATAACATGAAGCGGGCCTAGACTCTAACCGAAACTACCCAGCTTGAAACTGATGCTGTTGAGCTTATTCGTTTGGTTCAACTTTTACAGGAACAAGGTGGGTCTGATGAAGACGATGATGATGAGGAAGGGGAAGATGACGAGTAAATGTAGCGACCTAGTAAATCACCCTTTATTTGCAAATTCTATTCGAGGTTGATTTTGGTTTTACCTGGTTTTGATCTTTATAGCTCTTTTGTGTAAAGCGGCTCACTAGTTATGGGATGGTGTTGAATTAGCGAATGCATGATATGCGACTCTTTCTTTGATGTTACCTGTGGTAAATCTATTGTGGTGCTTAATATATTTTAATGTGGACACCTTTGATGACGATCCCTCTGCTTGAAGAACTTCATTGCAAGTGTGGACTTCCCTTTTTATACCCGGATTGAATAGCTCAAACAAAAGGTGCAAATCAATGTAGCCTTCCCTTTTGTATGGTTTTGAATGATGTCTTTGGCCAATAGTTGTTGAGTTAGACATTTGTTTTGCAAATGTGTAAGATACATTAGTAACTTCGTCATAAGCCATATATGTCACTTAATTAGCACCTTAAGGGGACATTATGAATCCTTTGGGGGAAGGGAGTAAAGAGAGGTGAGGTCATGACTTTGGTGGTTGTGGCGTTTGTCGGACATTGTCACTGCTATTCAGGTTCTAGGCAAGACTCAAGAGAGGGGAAGTCGTAAACCAGAGGAGGGGAGGTTCTTATTAGTTTCTATTTTTTGTCTTAAGTTTTGTACGTCTATAGTATGAGAAAGCACTAGGGATGTCATTGGGGCAGGGCGATGTCGAATATAGACTCCCCATACTCGTACCATCAAGAAAATCCCGTACCCATCCCCACCCTACCACCCATGGCGGGTACAACTTATAATGAAATTGGGGAAAATAAATGAAAATGAAGAAGAAGAGGATGAATGAAATAAAAGATTAATAGAAGAGGCAATGACTTATAATAGAAGGGGAAGGGCAAAATAGTCCTAAAATTCTTAATTTGCCGAAAAACTTAAAATTGATGGAAATTAGGTCGGAAAATGGCTTTCGGTGTAAATTGTAAACCGAGCGGTTTAAACTATCAAAAAAATTGATGTGTGAATAAGTTAAGAAAAATGGATTATACGGAGTGTAATTGATAATTTACTCGTTTTATAATGCTGATATAAAACATATAAAACAATCTGAACAATTGACCTTTCAACGTCATTTTAATTAGGTATGAATCCAACTTGACCCATAAAGTAAGCACTCCAAACTCAATATGACCGAATTGAACTTCCAACCTATTATACGTTGTTGACAAACTACTAATTATCGTCGACACATTTTAATGAATTTCCTAAACTACCCCTCCCATCCCCTTCCTTTGAATGTCGGATTTTTCTAAACTACCCCTCCCATCCCTTCCTAAACTAAACGGAATTAAGATAGATTCCTTAATTTTTGACGGAATTAGGATAGAATCGTTGTTTGAATGTCGGATTTTTTTCTTGGAATGCGTATTATGTATGTTTGTTGCCTAGATTGACAACGGTTTTCGAAAACAAAAAAAATAAAAAAAAACGAAAAATAGGCTTGGACGAAAAACTTTTTCGTCTGGACCTAGGCCTGGACTAGGTCCAGACGAAAAAGTTTTTCGTCCCATATTATTTTTTTATTATTATTATTTTCCGTCATGCTTTGTTCCCGTGAAAACAATTAATTTTTATTTTCAAATGTTTAATTTTTTCAATTATAATTTTGCAACATTCATTAATTAATTTATTTTCCGTCACATTTCTAATTTTTTTTTCAAAATTTCAAATCGGATTCGGAATCTAACGCTAATCATTATCCGTTATACTATACTATGAACTAAAAATAATAAATTTTAATCAAATTTAAATTGTAAACTAACCTCATTATTGTCATTCATCTTGGAAAATCGTTCAAAATCGTTGTTCGAATCGCTACAAAACCGTATTTTATTTTATTGAGAAAACCGACATTTAATTTTAATTTTTTTCAAGAATTTTAGTCAAATAATAGAATGGGTTGAAGGGGACAAAGTTGGTAGTTCATGTAAAAGTGTCGACGATAATTAGTAATTTGTCGACAACCTTTAGCATGCCCCCTGAACTTATACCAACCTAAATAGCCTGATTAACACAAGATACAAGTGCAAAAACTACAATAATTAGTCCTGATCCTAATTATTTGTTTACTTTTAGTTATAGGACAAAGATGAAAGAAAGAAAAAATATGTTAATTATTAGATAATAAGTTGATTCAATTGAGGGTGAAAGACGGAACTATTCATTAAAGTTATTTCCAAAATAAAATAAAAAAAGTAAACATTTTATTAGGACATTTTAAAATAAAATAGGTAAATAAAGGATCGATTGGATGGACGGAAAGGAGACGGAAGTAGAATGGAAGTAGATAAGAGGAAATAAGAAAGAAAAAGTAGGCACACTCCGGAGGGGGAGAGAATGGCATAGACTAGTGAAAACTCACGTCTAGCTTTCCTACGCCACACTCTTCCCTTGTTCCCTCCACACGCTCCCCTTCCTTTCTTTGTCCTTACATTTCTCCTTCCCTTCCCTTCCCTTCCTTTATTTATATATATATATATATTTCCTTTTTCTTTTATTCTTCACCATTTTTACACCTCCATTCAATATTCATCCATCATTATCCAGGTATACCCTTACTACATGTCTTTCTGCTTTTCTTCTTTTTAATTCCTTCTTCTCTCTTTTGCTTTATTATTATTACCTATTTACCAGCTATGATTATGATACAGTTATGCTCATGCTTCATTTTTATTATTTTTAAGTTCTTAAGCTTTTCTAGATTTTATTTATTCATGGGTTTTGCTCTATTTACTTGTTTCTATCTCAAATTAAGTTTATTGGTTTGCTAACTATGAAATTAAGGTAAATGGGTTCAATGTATCAATTAGTCGTAACTTGTAAGCCGGTTTTATGCTAATATTGTGTAAAATGAATCCCAAATACCCAGAATACGGACATGGATGTTACAATCACTCTAATCATTTGCTTACCTTCCATTAAAATAGCACTCATAAAAAAAAAAAAGCAAACAAATGATCCGTAGTTACCAAAAGCGGTTTTATACAAGTATTTGTGTGTACATATCCCTATTTCAAGGATAATTTGATGAATTTTGTATGGGATGTAATGTTGGAGGTGTAAAATTTCTTGCTTTATGATTTCAGAGTAATATTAATCTTTTAGTAAGTTCAAATGGTGATGATAAATTGATAATGAGTGCTACACAAATGCGATTTTGTATGGATTAAGTAGACAATTGAAATTGTCATCTTATTTTTCTGATTGGGTTTCATTTGATTTGCAGGGTGTGCCCTAGTTTTGCAGTTACTTTGATAATCTTGGGATTTTAATAGTTAATCATCTATATTAAATACGAGTAATGGGTTTGGAAGTTGTGGATGATGATATCGATTGCCTTGTCAATGAGGCTGATGCGCCGGAGGATGCTATAGATGATGGGTGAGTATTTACATTCCATTAACTAGTCTTATGTTGAAATGCTGTATTTTTATTCTAGCTATACCATCATCTGCTATGTCGTATTGCTCTGTAAATCCGTAATCAAGTTTGTGATGAAGTAACTGTAATCTTGGTGCATAAACTCTCTTCTATTTATGTGTTCTGCTGTATACTCCCTATTTCATCAGATCTCATCCAATTGTGATGATAAGGACAATTGTGTATGCTACAAAATGAAAACGGAAGATAATTTGAAATTTTGGATCGTTGGCTTGAATTCTGCTGAGTAATAGTTATGGATTTGAAACTTACTAGTAGGGAATTACGGATGATACTTAAGGATTATATCATTCGACATTGGACCGTGCTGAATTGATCGTCTACTAAGATTAACATGAATGTACATTGCCAATTTTGCAATGAAAGAAAAGCTTAGTTAGGATTGGTTCAGAAAATTTGAATTATGACTGGAACTTTTTGCTTCTCGCATTTGAGTTTCCATATAGTCTGAACATAGATGATTTCCTTCTGAGGACAAGTCTTTTTCATTTGCAGGTCTCAGCCTAACAAAAAGAAGCGTGGCAAAGTTCCAAAAAGGGTTTTGAAATCTGAAAGAGAAAAATTGAAGCGTGAGCAATTTAACGAGCTTTTCACAAAACTGGGTAGCCTTCTTGGTAATTTTGCTTTCTAACTTGTCCTCTCCAATGTATTAGTAATTGACGAAACAACAATTGTGTACAATTGTTCGTGTTTTTATAGTGCAATTTTTATAACTCTTTGCCTGATTCTTATGCAGAACTAAATGAGCAGAACAATGGGAAGGCCTCTATACTAAATGAGACAATCCGGCTTCTGAAGGATATGGTTTCTCAGATTCAGAGCCTCAGAAAGGAGAACGTTACTTTGTTATCAGAATCTCATTATGTAAGCTCATGAATTTTTTCATTAATAATGCTTTCTGACTCGTCATGTGGATGATCATGGTTCTTGCTCTTGAAAATATATGAAGTTTCTCTAGTTTGCTTATAAGTTCGATGTTTAACCAGGTCACAGTAGAAAAGAACGAGCTGAAAGAAGAGAATTTTGCTCTTGAGGTGCAGATCAAGAGTATGCAGAGTGAGTTAGAAGAAAAGCTGGCGCTATCTCAGCCTAATCTAAACGTAACGCCTCCAGAATGTTGGCCCAGTCTTCCCCAACCGTTCCCTACTGATCCTTCAACACAGCAACCACCAATTCTTGGACCCTTATACGTCATCCCTATAAATCCCGAAATTGACACACTTGGAAAACCCGTTTCTCCAAACCAAGTAGTTCCAGTGAGAAAACCTCGCCCTAGATATCCTACACCAGAAGACTCCTGGCCGTTGCATCTGCTCTCCAAGCAACCAGAATCGACTTAACTGTATAGCTTCTAGGTGAGGCAGTTTCGACATTGAAGTGAAAAAGATGCAACTAACCAGAATGTTTAGATTCTTCTGCAATCAATCAGAATGATAGCTGTAATATCATGTAGGTTAGACGGTTAGACCTGAAAAGGTGGCACCTGCAGCCGGGTTCAGTCTCATCTTTGTATAGAAATTCACAATTTTTAGCCTTCTATATAGCAATGTAAATTCTCGAGTTCTGAGTTGAGTCAGATTTCAAATTTAAAAGGTTACATAGTAAAATCAATGGCAGTGGAAGGTTCCATACATGCAATTGTATTTTCCATTACTCTGAAGTCTGTACATTCTTCCCTGTGACGTCTCCAAGTGTTGCAACATCGGACATTGACATCACGAACCAATATACAATGATATAAGAGCTATCTGTAGAGCTTCCATAAATTCATGTTTGGAGGGCGTATCACACGACAGAAGAGTTAATAAACCACGATCACGAGTCACATAAAAGGCATCCGTTCTTTTCCGGTGTACACTTTGTACTTATCAGTGTGCTGACAGTTCCAGTCTATATATTGGCAGTGGTCGGTAGTCACTACCAGTATGCCCACATGGCAAAGCCTAACTCGAGTACAATCCATGTCCAACTCGGACACGTACATGCTGCGTTCACAATTCTGCTGAGATTTCATGGTAAACCCAATTGAAAAAGAGAACCACAAAAGTATGAGTGTACAATTGTACCAACACAATTACACATATCTTTTCTCGTTTGATAACTTGTTTGTGTTGAACAGTTGAAGAGATCAGTGTAGATGAAATCAGTTTGGTGACGCCTGACAATGCCGAGTTTACATCCCAGGCATTCATACAACTCCACGTTGAATGAGATTGCACACACCTGTAACCTTCCTCGTTCAAGGAAAGGGAGGAGTATTTTTAATAACACTAAAATATTGTCAGCAACTATAATACGTACTTGACTCGTCAATCGCACTTAGTGACCTCTCCTAACTTTTATTTGCAACTCTTTTTTAATCGAGTGTAAGAGTCGTCTTAAATTAAACGACTGTAACCAAGTAATGATGAGTGATGACTAGGTGCATCAATCAATAAACAATTAAACATGTATACTCCCCCTACTATTCATTATAACTCCTACTACTTATTAGCCGTTACTTTATCAACTAGTTTAGTTGATCTATATCGTGTTAAAAATAAATATTTTGACCAGGTTAATATTGGGATTTTACTAAAAGTAAAACAGTATTATAAGGCGATGATTTAGAATGGTTGGCTGTCCCTTGTTTGATGGTGACCCATGGACAAGTCGGCAGTGACCTAAGCTCGTTTCTATGTTTGGTGTGGTGGCCATGGTCCTTCAGCACCATGTAAATTATTATACGGACTAGAATAAGATCTTTACTGGTGTTTCTTAAACAAACGGTTTTTGTATGATGCTTAGTTACCTCATGCATTTTAACCGCGATGTTAGAAGCAAGAGTTTCTTTACCCTAGTCATGATATTAAGGCTCGATTATTACCTACTCCCTCCATTCTTTTTATATCACCCAACTTTTGTTTTGACACTATTCACAATCGACTATTGAACGTCGGTTTTCTCTCAATCCGTCCACGGAAATATATTCATGTGAGATCTTTTTTGGATTGTTTTGGTAAGAGGATTAAGAATATCAAACTTTTATAATTTTTAGTAGTATGTAGCTAAAGATATAATCAAAACAAAATGTACATCGGCAAACGTGAATAATGAGATGAGGATATAAAAAGAATGGAGGGAGTACGATATAGTACGCTCATCTTAACTAAAAAGTCCGATTGGAGCTTGAAAGTTCGATCTATGCTTATGAGGACATAGCATAGTACTATGGCATGTGAAAAGCAGGAAAAAAAAACAAAGGAAAAAAAAAGACAGGACACCTTTGTTTTGATTATTAGAAATTTTTGACAGTCGTCAAGAAGATAATTTGATCGATAATTAGCCCATTGAAAGGCTAAAAATGGTAGAGAACTATCTTATTTAATTAAATAGATTACTTAACAAACACTTGCAAAAAATTAGATAACTAAAACTTTGATGAACTAAGCTTATCTGCAGTGTCAACCCAAACACAAATTCTCATTTGTGACGAACATATTCGTCGCAAACTTGCGGCGGGTCAAATATTACCAACTTGAGTAGGAAAAGACGAGACATTTGAGATTTTTAAATTTGACCCATTATAAATTTGCGACAGATATATCCGTTGCAAGAGAGACTCCGTGCAGGACAAATAGACCTAAAAGGGCTAAAACGGTACTACAGGCTAATTATAGGAAGTAGATTTTTCTTACTAGCAATAATTCCCCAGCTTTAACCACATTCTTTTGCCATCCCTATGCTCCGTATTCGAAAAGGCTGGAGTTACACTCAGTGTAGAGGGCTTTTGCTACACTTGCAATGAGAGAGTGACATGTGTCCATTTTGTTGGAATCTGATTTTTGCATCTTTCTTGAGATTCCTTGCATTAAATGCCCACTTGCATGATTACCCCACCTAATTACCCACTTAGTTATAGTTTAATACATGTTTACTTTTTGTAATTTTGTACTTTTTCAACACATTTTGTTTTGGAGAATACATTTAAGGTATTTTGTATTTAATTTGTACGGTATACGGCATACGATATACATTTATACTGTATTTATACGGTATACGGTATACGGTATTTATACGGTATACTTTAATTTTTATATATATTTTTTAATATATTACTTTTTTAATACCCGTATTTTCGTATTTTAATATCGTATTTATACGGTATTTTTGTCTTGAATTGAATATGTTTTTACTAAAATTAATAAAAAAAAAACAAAAACATAGATTATTATTTTAAAAAAGAGTAGATGTTTTTTATGTTGACTTGATATATTTTTTTAAAAAAATTATTTTTAAGTAAATGAAAAAAAAATAAGTAAATATACTTTTTTTACGGTTTTTTCCCCACTAACCACGTCCTGAGTAGTCTTTATATTTAATTAAGATTGTAAAGTAATTAGTTGTTTACAGTGGCTGGGTTGGTTGATTGTTGTTTGTGTAAGAGGTCGCGTGTTCGAGCCTTGTGTAGTGCCCCGATGTTGTATTTTTTTGTTGTGAGGGATTATTTAAATTTTTCTACTCGAGTTGTGTTTATTTTTTTGATGTCATTCGTTTTATTGAAAAAAATTAATTGTTTCCTTTACTCGTATTTATTTTAGTTAATTATTTAATTTGCAAAAATTGATAGACCAAAACCGTCTTCTTATTAACACAAATGTGTATTAATGAAACCGAAAATAAAACATGAAAATCAATTACAATATTCAACCAAATCTACTATAATTCTACTAATCCGATCTTATAATTCTACAATCCGATCACCAAATTATGTATTATACTAAATTAGTAGGATCTTATGATTCTACAATCCGATCCTACTAATTCGATCCTTACAACACTTCTTTCAATAGAGAAACTACAATATACTTTAGTAAACCGTTAACCCTAACCTCGTAAAACCTTAGACGCTTACGTTAAGCTAAATCATAAATGTAACCATTATTCAAAAAACAATTAAGACGTCATATTCTAATTTTAGAATAGTAATAGATTTTAAAGATGAACTTGATTTTAGACGAATTTGATTTTAGAATAGTAATATATTATAAATACGAACTTGATTTTAGACGAATTTGATTTTAGAATAGTAATAGGTTTTAAACATGAATTTGATTTTAGACGAATTTGATTTTAGAATAGTAATACGTTAATAATATGATCGAGATTTTTAGACGAATTTCATTTTACTTAATATGTAACCCAGTCGTACGTCAATTATGTATTTTACTAAATTAGTAGGATCTTATGAATCTACAATCCGATCGTACCAATTATGTATTATACTAAATTAGTAGGATCTTATGATTCTACAATCCGATCCTACAGATTCGATCCTAACAACACTCCTTCCAATAGAGAAACTACAATATACTAACCCTAACCTCGTAAAACCTTAGACGCTTACGTTAAGCTAAACCATAAATGTAACCATTTATTCAAAAAACCATTAAGACGTCATATTCTGATTTTAGAATAGTAATAGATTTTAAAGATGAACTTGATTTTAGACGAATTTGATTTTAGAATAGTAATATATTATAAATACGAACTTGATTTTAGACGAATTTGATTTTAGAATAGTAATAGGTTTTAAACATGAATTTGATTTTAGATGAATTTGATTTTAGAATAGTAATACGTTATTAATATGATCGAGATTTTTAGACGAATTTCATTTTACTTAATATGTAACCCAGTCGTACGTCAATTATGTATTTTACTAAATTAGTAGGATCTTATGATTCTACAATCCGATCCTACAGATTCGATCCTAACAACACTCCTTCCAATAGAGAAACTACAATATACTAACCCTAACCTCGTAAAACCTTAGACGCTTACGTTAAGCTAAACCATAAATGTAACCACTTATTCAAAAAACCATTAAGACGTCATATTCTGATTTTAGAATAGTAATAGATTTTAAAAATGAACTTGATTTTAGACGAATTTGATTTTAGAATAGTAATATATTATAAATACGAACTTGATTTTAGACGAATTTGATTTTAGAATAGTATTAGGTTTTAAACATGAACTTGATTTTAGACGAATTTGATTTTAGAATAGTAATACGTTATTAATATGATCGAGATTTTTAGACGAATTTCATTTTACTTAATATGTAACCTAGTCGTACGTCAATTATGTATTTTACTAAATTAGTAGGATCTTATGAATCTACAATCCGATCGTACCAATTTGAACCTTCTGACACTGCTGTCAATAGAGAAACTACAATATACTTTAGTAAAACGTAAACCTTAACCCCGTAAAACCGTAGACGTCATATTGTGATTTTAGAATAGTAATAGATTTTAAAGATGAACTTGATTTTAGAATAGTGATATATGGAGTATTATAAATACGAACTTGATTTTAGACGAATTTGATTTTAGAATAGTAATAGGTTATAAACATGAACTTGATTTTAGACGAATTTGATTTTACAATAGTAATACATTGTAAATATGATCGAGATTTTTAGACGAACTTCATTTTACCTAATATGTAACCCGATCCTGCGTCAATTATGTATTTTACTAAATTAGTAGGATCTTATGAATCTACAATCCGATCGTACCAATTCGATTCTAACGACACTACTTAATATGTAACTCGTGTGAGCTCGACTAGAGCTCCGGCTCGGGTCGAAAGCTTTACGAGTCGAGACGATTTTAAATATGAATTTGATTTTTGAATAGTAGTTGTAGTACATTATAAACATTAAATTAAATCCTGACCATTCATTGCAAAATAAATTTAATTATGAAGAACATCTTGGCCGTTGGTTTGGCTAGTGTCACACGGATTACCAATTTCATTACATTATAAACATTAAATCAAATCCTGACCATTCATTGCAAAATAAATTTAACTATGAAGAACATCTTGGCCGTTGGTTTGGCTAGTGTCACACGGATTACCAATTTTATGTGTTTTATATTTTGTCTATAAAAACTAACAAAATCTAACTCCATTCACATTTCTCTCTCTCTTTCTCTCCAAACCCATCACGTTTTCTCTCTTTCTATCCATCTCCAAATCCATCACCTTTTCTCTCTTTCTCTCCAAACCCATCACCTTCTCTCTTTTTCTCTCAATCTCCAAATCCATCACCTTTTCTCTCTTTCTCTCCAAACCCTCACCTTCTTTCCATTAAAAACAAGCTTTAACCCTAAAATATGGAAGCACTTCGTAGCAATACCGAGGCAGTTATCGAAGTTACGAGGATGCATTAACCTTTCTTCTGTAGTCATTTTTTAAAACTACTCGTTTTTTAAAATAAGGAGTAGTTTTTTTAAAATATTCGTTTTTTATTGAATTTCTAGTCATTTTTATTTTTAAAACTAATCGTTTTTTAAAATAAAAAGTCGTTTTAAGCAAATTATAAACTTATTATTAAGCTAAGCTTCCACAATAAGCATCACAATTTCCCAAAACCAAAGAAATGAAAATAAAATAAAAAACAAATAATCTTTCAAATCCAAGTTGTAAACTTAATCTTTCAAATCCAACTATACTAGAATATGATATTCTTTTTAAAAATATTTGTTTTAATTTAATTTCTAAAGAAATTCGATAGTTATTTTTTAAAACTAGTCGTTTTTCAAAATAAAAAGTAGCTTTTTAAAATATTACTTTTTTAAATGAATTTCTAACGAAATTCAAGTCATTTTTTAAAAGTAGTCGTTTTTAAAAATAAAAAGACGCTTTTTAAAGCAGTTAATCGTAATTTAAAACAAAAAATAGACGAAGATGACGCACTAATAATATTATTTTATTATTAAGCTAAGATTTCACAATAAGCTTCACAATTTCCCAAAACCAATGAAATGAAAAGAAAATAAAAAACAATTCATCTTTCAAATTCAAGTTGTAAACTTAAACTCTCAAATCCAATTATATAATTTCTAAAGAAATTCGATAGTCATTTTCTAAAATACTGTATTCGTTTCCTAAAATAAATAGTTCAAAGGAAATTAAACTGTTAAAACGTCGTTTTTGTAAACTGTTAAAAAATAAAAAGTCGTTTTCGTAAACTTTTAAAAACTGATAGTTAATTAAAAACTTGCAGAAATTAAAAAAAAAAAAAAGTTTTTGTCAATTCTTTTAAAAAACAAATAATTCAAATCGTAAACAAATGAAAAAGGTGTTTTTTTTTGTAAATGTTTAAAAAATAAATATTAATTCAATTTCTGTTAGAATGTTTTTTTTTTAATCTAGTAAAGTATATTAAAATGATACGAGAGCCCATTAATTCAAAATCTTAAAAAATAAAAATGTAATTGAGCGGTTTCAGTGACACCATAAATACTCCGACGGACGTCACTCCGGTTTTTGCAGCATCTCAAACAACGTCAACGATACCCAAGTCATGACAGTATTGGCCGCAATACTCGTCTTCGCAGTTCTCCGACTCTCAACAACGACGGTCACAATACTCCAATTGTTTGTACACTAATTACAGTAGGTTTGGTTGAACATTGTAATTGATTTTTAAGTTGTAATTTCGACGATTTATACACACAGAAAATAACGTATCAATCAAGTTGTAGAAAATCCGTTTGGTGTATCAATTCTTGCAAATAAATTAATGAATTGAAATAAACACAAGTACAGGAAAACACTAGAATTTTGGTCAAAAAAGCGAACGAAAAATTAAACACAAGTCAAGTAAAAATTAAACACAAGTCAAGTAAAAAAATAAAATGAAATAATAAAACATAGTACCACCAAATAGGGCTCGAACTCGCGACCTATGGAAGAAACAACACCTTAAACAAACAACAAACAACCAACCTAGCAACTGTAAACAACTACATACTTTACAATCGTTATTAAACATATTCACCACCAAGGACGTGGTTAGTGGGGAAAAAAACGTTAAAAAAGTATATCTACTTGTTTTTTCTTCATTTAGGTTAAATTTTTTTTTTTTAAATAAACATAAACAGTTAATCGTAATGTAAAACAAAAATAGCCGAAAACGTACTAATAATATTATTTTATTATTAAGCTAAGCTTCCACAATAAGCTTCATAATTTCACAAAACCAATGAAATGAAAATAAAATAAAAAAAACAAATAATATTCTTTTATTATTAAAGCTTCCACAATAAGCTTCAAAATTTTCCAAAACCGATAAAATGAAAAGAAAATAAAAAAACAAATAATATTCTTTTATTATTAAAGCTTCCACAATAAGCTTCACTATTTCCCAAAACCAATGAAATGAAAAGAAAATAAAAAACAAATAATATTATTTTATTATTAAAGCTTCCACAAGAAGCTTCACAATTTCCCAAAACCAATGAAATGAAAAGAAAATAAAAAACAAATAATATTCTTTTATTATTAAAGCTTCCACAACAAGCTTCACAATTTCCCAAAACCAATGAAATGAAAATAAAAAACAAATAATATTCTTTTATTATTAAAGCTTCCACAATAAGCTTCACAATTACCCAAAACCAATGAAATGAAAAAAAAAAATAACAATTAATCATTCAAATCCAACTTGTAAACTTAATCTTTCAAATCAAACTTGTAAACTTAACTTAATCTTTCAAATTCAACTTGTAAACTTAATTTTTCAAATCTTACTATAGTTGTTTTTCGTTTTTTAATATGGTCATTTTTTAAAATAGTGGTTTTTGTAAACTGTTAAAAAACAACTAGTCGTTTTTTAAAATAAAAAGTCTTTTTAAGCAAATTATAAAATTATTATTAAAATAGTCGTTATTATTTTGAAATATTCGTTTTTTTATTGAATTTGTATAGTCATTTTTTAAAACTATATGTTTTTTAAAATAAAAAGTCGTTTTATTCACTAAGTTAGTACAACAATATTAAAACTATGAACGAATGATAACAAAAGAACACATATTCGTTTCACTAATTCTTATTTCAGACCGCAAGATCCGTCTGAAATAATAAGACGGATATCATTTTCTCTAACAAAAGAACACATATTCGTATTCATTTAGAGAGTGAGTGGGAAAGCACATGAGATGTCCCACTATCCATGTGGTTTCCACTTGTGGGAGGTCTTTTTGTTTCAGACGAAAGTTGCGGTTTGAAGCAAAACGGACTACGTTTTTATTTCAATTTCTAAAGAAATTCAATAGTCAATTTTTAAAACTAGTCGTTTTTTAAAATAAAATGTAGTTTTTTTAAAGAAATGACTTAGGTTGTAATAATATTCTTTTATTATTAAGCTAAGCTTCCACAATAAGCTTCACAATTCGCCAAAACCAATGAAATGAAAAGAAAAAAAACAAATAATCTTTCAAATCCAACTTGTAAACTTAACCTTTCAAATCAAAGTTGTAAACTTAACTTAATCTTTCAAATCCAACTTGTATACTTAATCTTTCAAATCTTACTATAGTCGTTTTTTCGTTTTTTAAAATAGTCGTTTTTTAAAAAAGTCGTTTTTGTAAACTGTTAAAAAAAAGGCGTTTTTGTAAACTTTTAAAAAATACTTCGTAACAGTTAATTGAAAATTTGCAGAAATTAAAAAAACATTTTTATCAATGCTTAAAAAAAATCAAATAATTCAAACCTTAAACAAATGAAAAATGTGTTTTTTTTTAAATATTTTTAAAAAATATATTAACTCAATTTCTAATATTAAGCTAAGCTATAAAAAATAATGACATAATCACTCAAAAAAACGAATGACGTAAAAAAATAAACACAAGCCAAGTAAAAAATTTGGAGGTAAAATGAAAAATTTTAACCAAGTGAAAATTTGGCGTAAAATGAGAAATTTGGAGGTAAAATGAAGAATTTTAGCCAAGTGAAAATTTGAGCCAAATGAAAAATTTTGAGGTTAAAATGGAGCCAAAAATTTGGAACTAAGCTGAAAATTTGACCTTCAAATGAAAAAAGAAGTGAAATTTTGGCGTAAAATGAGAAATTTTGAAGTAAAAATGGAGCCAAATGTATGATTAGATTAGGACAAAATTGAAATAAAACAAAGTGTACAAGGGTAGATAAGTAATTATGCATAAATCTTAATTTTTGTGCAAAAAGTAAATGTATAGAAAGTAATTTTTGTGCAAAAAGTAAACAAAGTGTATAACCAATTTGGACAACTTGGACCATAATTTCGTAACAATATAAAAATATGTATATAAATAATTAATTATTGACGTTTAGGATAACTTGGACCATAATTTCCGTAACAATATAAAAATATGTATATAAATATTTAATTTTTTTTCTTTTGTTTGACAAACGAACATTACTACATTCGGGTAATTTCGGGTTTCGGTTGAATTTCGGTCATCATTAAGCAGGTTGAAAACGGTTCGGGTGTGTTTCGATTCGGGTCAAACCAGTTCAGGTTGAAACAGTTCAGGTTTATTCGATCTCGGGTCTATTTCGGATATTACAAATTCAGTTCAATTTCGAATCAGTTCAGATCGATTCAGGTTTCGGGGTGGAGTTCAGTTATACCTTTCGGATGTACGGTCAAGTGTCGATTCAGTTATTTTCGATCGATTTTTCGGGTTCGGTATACTTTTGCCAGGTCTACAAATTACAGTAGATTTGGTTGAACATTGTAATTGATTTTGATGTTTTATTTTCGGTTTGATTAATACACATTTGTGTCAATAACAAAACGGGTTTGGTCTATCAATTTTTGCATATTAAATATTTAACTAAAATAAATACAAGTAAGGGAAACAATTAAATTTTTGTCAAAAAACGAATGATATCAGAAAAATAAACACAACTCAAGTAAAAACAAATGACAAAAAAATACAACCTAATGGCAGCCAGCAGGGCTCGAACACACGACCTATGCAACAAACGACAACATACACAAACAACAATCAACCAACCCAACCACTGTAAACAACTGATTACTTTACAATCTTTATTAAATATAAAGACTACTCAGGACGTGGTTGGTGGGGAAAAAACCGTAAAAAAAAACATCTAGTTATTTTTTGTACATTTACTTTAAAAATATATTCAATAGATGGGTAAATAAACATCAAGTCAACATAAAAAACATCTACTCTTTTTTTAAATAATAATTTATGTTTTTTTTTATATTAATTTTAGTAAAAACATATCAATTCAAGAGAAAAATACCGTATACCGTATAAATACGACATTAAAATACGAAAATACGGGTATTAAAAAAGTAATATATTAAAAAATATATATAAAAATTAAAGTATACCGTATGCCGTATACCGTAGAAACTAAAGACAAAATACCTTAAATGTATTCTCCAAAACAAAATGTGTTGAAAAAGTAAAAAGTTACAAAAAGTAAACATGTATTAAACTATAACTAAGTGGGTAATTAGGTGGGGTAATCATGCAAGTGGACATTTAATGCAAGGAATCTAAAGAAAGATGCAAAAATCAGATTCCAACAAAAAAAGACATGACACCCTCTCATTAGAAGTGTAGCAAACCCCTCCTACACCAAGTGTAACTCCAGCCTCTTCCCTCCGTATTTCACAAGCTTGTGCCTCAAATTCAGTGTGGACCTGATTTTACTTTACTGACAGAAACCCCTTACTTTATTACACTTATCTTCACATCACAAATCAACTTCCTGTAATTGCAAACTACTCCGTAGTAGTAGTAGTAACATTTGTTGTTTCAAATCTATATTCTCCAGATATGGGAGGAAATGGAGGTACTGCTTTTCTCAAAGTTGTGCTACAGAACTTTGATGTTCTTGCTGGGTTTGTACCTCTTCATTACTCTTATCTATTACTTTATCTGTCTCAATTATTTGTTTACTTTTTTTTACTTTTTGTAAAGTGTATTTTAATCAAGTTAAACAAATGTTTCAAACCAAGTTGTTAAAAGGATGGCCTAACTGTTGAAAATCTAAGAACCCGGATTTTATATTAGTAAGATTCAAACTTTATTTCAGTTTCTTGCTTAGATTGATGGGTTTTTGTTTGATTCAAATCTTCAGCAAGTTTATCGAATTACATTGGGTTTTTCATTTGAGGGTGTTTATAAATTTGTTTATGTATTGGTTTGGTGAGGTTGAAGGGTAAGGTTACGTACATTTGACTTTCTCGGACCTAGAAAACATCGAATCCTGGTTGTTGTTTTTTCTACAGTTGCTTCATATGTTGATAATTAGTTTATACGGAGTATTATGTTTGTATCTGAAATTGGGATCATTTGTGTTTGTTGCAGGCCTGTGGTGAGTCTTGTTTATCCCCTGTAAGTAAAATTCTAAGGCAACATCCTCTTATGCTGTACCCTATGTTACTTGACACTTCATATGAGCTCACATACTCTCGTGTCCGACACTCGACCCTTGAACATTGAATGACACTCCAACACTTCATTTTACTTTTTAGATTTTCCATAAAAATAACTGAGTCCACCATCCAATCCTTCGAATCAATCCGGAGTAACTTAGGTGGTTATACGGTTATACCTCTGGTAATCACATTGGACTGCTTACTACTCACTTTGTCTCTGACTCTCAATCATTTGTTTACTCTTTTGTATTCTTTTTGAGGAGTATTTTGATCAAAAGTAAACAAATGATTGGGACCGGAAGGAGTATAAATCTGTAATACTTAAGGTTTTTAAGTGGCATAGGAACTTGAGTTGATCTTTTCAACAATTAATTAGAACTTAAACTTCGGCAATTTGATTTTTAACAATCAGTCTGAGATAGAAATAGAAGTTGCATATATCTTGCAGTTTACTCTGTATCGTGTAACCTTCATACCTTGGGTGACGTCCACGGGTTTTTTTCTATAATTATTGATAGGTATGCATCAATCAGAGCTATTGAAACCAAGTCTCCAATTGATGATCAGCAATGGCTTACATACTGGGTTCTATATTCCCTTATCACTCTTTTCGAGCTCACCTTTGCTAAAGTGATTGAATGGTAAGATTCCCTGTATTCGTCCTTTACTCCTTTTCCTTTTAAGCCTTGGTACTAAGATAATGTGTTTGATGGATGGGATATAGCCTCAACTGCTCAACTAAGTTTTCCGTTACTACTGGACGCCTATATTGTTATAACTTTCAGAGGACTATCAGTCTGAGTTATTGATATTGATTCCCCGAATCCTGCTGGATAATAGACAGTAATACACATCCGAACAAACTGCTGAGTAATGGCGCTTGAACTATTTATACACGGGTTGTTTATAGTGTTTTGTATGTTTAGGGTGATACGACTTAGCCTTGTCAAACTAGTCATTGCACGCCAAAGTATGCTTGACGGACACTGAACATCACGTGGTCATCAGCACCTGGCACATCATTTTTAGCTAAAAAGATTAGATTTTTCAGAAACTAGCCAAGTCTAACATCGACACATATTGCTCTATGTACCGTTTTTATTGTGGATGATTCACATCAGTGACCGTTTGGGACAAATGATTTCATGATCACCCCAGAAAGCAATATTTATCTTTTGTTGGCCTCTGGTTCATGAATCGTATGTGATCTGTCTATAGGAAACAGAATTTATTTCAGTTCAGTACCTTGTCATTAGTGGCTGATATCTGTGTAGCAGAACAGGAATCAGCATTGACACCTTTCATTTCAAAGGAATTCAACTTTTCTTAAGCAATTGGGATTTGGTAATGATCAAGTTGTGGTCTTAAAACGGTCTTTGTACTAATAATGCAGCTACTGCTGGCTAAACTGCCTCAAAATGTGGTCATAGTGACCTTAAAATGTTTATAACATGGTTGCAATAGGGTCGTGGTCACTGTCCAGTAACATGCTGAATGGCCTGTGATTCGTCTGCTCTAGAGCTGTTAATAGATTTAGGAATGTGACTCAGTCTTTAAAAACTTTTCTCATTGCTCTCCGAGTCTCATTAGGCATCGCTTTTTGAGCTACCAGACTCTTTGTAGGTTAGCTATAGTTATTGTAAATGGCGTACCAGGTGTAGACAGTATGCTCTTATTTAGATCATCATCCGTTTATATTTTGAAATTACAGGTTACGATTACTCGTAAATCACTGATAATCTCCATGATATTATTTCTGTGTGTTTGGATGTGCAGGATCCCTATCTGGTCCTATGCCAAACTAATCACGACATGCTGGCTGGTCATACCATACTTTAGCGGAGCTGCATATGTTTATGAACATTTCGTGAGACCAACCTTTGTAAATGCGCAAAAGCAATCCGTTAATGTATGGTATGTCCCAAGAAAGAAGGTTACATTCAGTGAGAAAGAGGACATCATAACAGCTGCTGAGAAGTACATTCAGGAGAACGGAACTGGTGCGCTTCGTGAAATTATCGACAAGGTAGAGCAAGCAGTCACAATCAGTTTAATCTTCTTTTCTGAAAATTCAGTTGATTTTCACTTGATTGCATTTCTGTATTGTCAGTAACTTGGAGCTCACATTAAAATCTCAGTTTACTGAAATTGCATCTTTTATAGGGAGCGGTCTCCCTTTACAAATCATGCAACTCGTGAGACTATATCTATAAGATTTTCCATGAAATTAATTTGGCCCAACTACTTTTGGTTATCTGTGTAGGCTGAACACACGGAAATGAAGCCAAGGGTTAATTACGGAATATTCGAGAATGAGTATCAGTACTAACTCAGATCTACTCTTGCATCTTTATCATGGCCGCAGTTTGATCTAATGTTGATTTTGATGTTGGATGCTGTTGTATTGTAGTTGGTCTTGATTAGGTTAGCTGTTTAGGATCACTGTACTATATATACTTGAGTCACTTTGTGAGTGAGTGTATCTGAACTTTTCTGGTAAATACCAAGGAAAGGTAATAAAGGGTTTCCATACTGCTTCTGCAATGGTTTCAAAATGCTATCGTCTACAACTGATGACTTCATGCACTAGATCATTACCCATGAATGCATCGGCCCTGAAGGCTCAAGTCCTTTTTTCGCATCTTGCGTTGCATAACTTGTATTGATGGTAAAAAATTTCAAAGTTGGTAGTTTGTACGTGGTAAATGTGTGTAATATAATCATTTGAAAGCTTTTAGACGTTTGTGAGCAAATTTTTCTACGTCGTCAACATTATGTTGCTACCATGGAATAGAAAAGTTGAAGATTGTCGATTTTTTAAATATGCAACTCAAGAATGATGAAGCTCGTTTAGTTGTTCGACCCCAACTGACAGTCACTGGGTAATAATATGCAAACATAAATGAATTCAAGGCCCTTGAACTAGCCCAAAATATGCAACTAAACCCGACTCAGTCTAAAAGTAACTGATTGTCTCAACATTGTATGAACTACAACATAATAAGTTGTAGACTTGTCAAACGGGCTAAGTCTCAATTTGGGTCATATATGAGTCGGGTTATACAAGACAATAAAATTTTATAATGCTATGTTTTTCATTTCTATAATTAAAAATAAATTAGAAATCACGTCCTTTTAAAACACTTTTTTTTTAAATTACTCGATTTTGAAATTTATTCTTAAACTTACCCCCTTATTTTATTTCTATTCAGACAAGAATTCACCCCCACATTCCCAATTCAGGTGAAAAAAGAATTTAATGGACAAAATTACCCCTCAATTAACAACTTAATATATCCCTAATTCGCTACCTTTCTCCAAATCCTTTTCATATTCTATCAACCCAAAATCAAATCCTTAATTCACCCATTTCAATTTCAATTTTCTCGTGATGATTATAACTTGAAGTTTCGGAAATCACGACAAACCGCCCATTTTCTCCAAATTAAGGTGAGTTTGTTATCTTTTTCTATTATGTATTTTCAATTTCAATTTCCATTTCGATTTCGATTTCGATTTTGTTTGTATTGAATTGAATATTGTTATTTTGATGCTTTAATTTCAGTTGTAATTGTCAATGTTTTCTGTCAGAAAACTCTGATTTAATCATTGTAACCAGAATTCTAATTTAAACCTTATAATGATGTTGATTGTTTTTACTTATATTTGCAGAAATTGGAATTGGAATTTGCAGAAATTTACAATTGAAGAAATACTCAAACAAAATAGGATACTCACCTTCAATAAATTTGTCTACCAAATTGCAGAAATTTGAAGTGATTTATAACCATGAATATGAGTTATTAGATGAATATGGGGTTGATGAAAGGATATAATAGAAGGGTGAAGTGTTTTAGGGGTATATTAGTCATAAAAAATGATAAAATGGCGGAATCATCATTATATATATAAAAGAATCTTGTATTTCTGTCTATGTGGCACAATGTGGTGCAAGAATGAGGGTATTTAAGCTCTCTCATTCAACTTCAGAAATTATACTTTGTTTTAGCCAATCATGCAAAACTGTGTTAGCCATCTTTCCACATCAGCAAACTAGAACAAATAAAAAATTGAAATTAATTATGCAACCAAACTGTGTTAATTAATATAACCTTGTTAATTAATATGAGTAACAATTCTCAAAACCAATTAAAAAAAACTGAAATTAATTATACAATCACCTAATTAACTGTGTTAATTAATATAAACGTGTTAATTAATATGGGTACCAATTCTCAAACCCAAATAAAAAACTGAAATTAATTATACAACCACTTAATTAACCGTGTTAATTAATATGGGTACCAATGTTCAAAACCAAATAAAAAACTGAAACTAATTATACAATCACCTAACCGTGTTAATTAATATGGGTACCAATTCTCAAAATCAAATTAAAAAAACAAAAATTAATTATACAATGCAACCACCTAATTAACCTTCTTAATTAATATAACCGTGTTAATTAATATGGGTATCAATTCTCAAAACCTAATAAAAAACTTAATTACAAAATATTAATAACAACTAATCATCAATTTTGTGGAACCAGTCACCTTATCAAAAAAATTAAACTGACCTAGAAAATTTTCCAATTCATTTCATTCTTCCATAAATCTTTTGTATTTTCCATAAACTTCTCTAAATCACAGTTGTCTCCCACCTTTTTTTTTTCCTCTTAAATCCCTTTTTCTTCCTCTTCCTCTTCATTCATCCTCCATCTTTCAACCCATAAAAACAATTTTTTTCCAATTTTTTAACTAAAACGTATTTTACTGAAAATTAATAATTTCTCATTTCTAATGTATAGAATACGCTTTCTCAAGTGATATGTCAAACGTCTAATATTTAATGATTTTTTAAAAATAAACCACGTATTGCTTTGTCGTATTAACGACGGTAATTGATCACATACTTTACAAAATTGAAATTAACAACCCCGTGAATTTTCACGGGTGTTACACCAGTTTTTTTTAAAAAAAGTCGGAAACAGGCCTGGATTGGGAATGTGGGAGCAAATTCTTCAATAAGCGGATTATTCCACTAGAGGTGTACAATTTTCTGCACATATTTTGAGCTTTTTAATAGAAAATTCGAGCTTTATTAGAAAGAATATGAGCTATATGGTAAAATTTATGAACTCCTTGACAAAATATTGAGAATCGAAAATTATTATACAACTAAAACACAATACATATAGGTTTAACTATATTTTAATTTTAATATAAAAAAATTAAAATATAACTCAAAATAGTTTAAAAGCTCAACAAATATACGCATAAGCTCGATAAAATACACCATGATTGTGCGATGCTATTATACATCTGGTTGTATAATCCTTTTGGTGCAATTTCTTGCCTGAATATTAATAAGGGAATAATTTTAGAAAAAAAATTTAAAATGCAGTAATTTTAAAAAAACGTGTTTCAAAAGGTAGTAATTTCTAATTTATTCTTAAAAAATTAGTTTTTTAAGTTATTACTTCGAATTTTATAGACATATTAATATTTTAATAATCCTTAGTGTTTATTTTGACTTTTAATCAAACTAATTCATGGCCCACTAGATAAAACGAATTGACCTATGGAACAAGGTTTTTGCCTGAATTTTGGATCGGCTCATATCTTCACAAAATAAGTCTTATTTCATTCAGTTTTAGTTCAACTTTATTCAATTCAATTCAATTTAGTTTAGCTCCCATTAGCATAAAAGAACAAGGCCCAAGTATGGTCGTGTTCGGTCAATCGTGCCATGGATCAGAACTTTACAAGTCTTGCCGTGGCCTGAGAAACCAAGGCTACCTGGTGAGTTGGTGACTTGACCTGGAAAGACTGACACGAAATATAACACTCAAATGAGACGTCAAACTCGAATTAACCCACCCGACCAGAATATGGTTTGACTTTTGTTGACCTGTAACATACCCTGATCCAAACCCACATTATCCGGAAATGATCGATAAAAACACTTAAAATGAGTAATTTGAAAGCATGCGCAATATCATTTAACTTAAAAAATAAATAATACTTCCCCCATTTCAATGAATTTTATACATTTGTTTTATTCACGTTTGTCAATACCCGTTTTTTTTTGTTAATATATTTAGTTATATATGATAAAAATTATAAAACTTTGATATTCATAATGTACTCGGTAAGACAGTTTAAACAAGATCTCACATGACTATCTTTTGTGTTATATATTAGAAATTGTGTTAAGATTCACTCCACTTATGAATAATGCCAAAAAGTGAAATGTATAGAATCCAATTGAATGAACGAAATAATCAATTATCAAAACCAAATTATAAATATGTAATAATAAAAAATTGGGATATTCTACATGGTACCCTCAATTTTTCGACTTTCTACATGGTACCCCTACACTTTTTAAAACATATATGATACCCCTAATTGTTGTCATTATCACTACGTATACCCCTAAACTTCATTTTCCGTCAATTAAACTCATTTGTAAGCTTTAAGTGATAACTTGAACGTGTAAGCAAGCCCGTCAATTATTATCACATGACATAAAGATTTTATTAGACTCAATATCCATCTCGATCCTAATATTTATAGATATATATGGGCTAAAAAAATATTGTCGGGAAAATTATTGATCTTTGCCAAATTATCACGTTCAAAGAATGTACATTAATTTTAATAGAGTCCTTATGTCATGGGATGATAAATGTCAAGTTTGGTTATGCGCCTAAGTAATTATTTAACGCCTAAAATTGAGTTTAATTGGTGGAAAATAAAGTTTAAGGGCACACTTTGTAATAATGACAACAGTTAGGGGTACCATGTATGTTCAAAAAGTGTAGGGTACTACGTAGAAAGTCGAAAAATTGAGGGGTACCTTGTACAATATCCCTAAAAAATTTAACTTTTCTCTCCTAATCATTAACCCGAAAATGACCCAACCTAGTTGACCCGAAAATAACTCGACCAACAAACCCAAAATGACTCTATCTTACCAAAACTAATCCAATAATATACTACACTCGAACTAACTTAATTTGGTTCTTCAACCAAACATGCAACATATGAATGAGAATGATCCAGTACCATCTACTCAATTTAATCAAGGAATGGAAGTTGAAGCTCAAAATGAGACTCATCAAGACACAGATCTGATGCATGCAGATGTAAACAATGGTTTTCAGGAACATGCCTTTAATTTTCAAGAACAGGAAAATGATGCAACAAATGGTCATGTGGACTTACAAATTCAGCAACAAACCCAGGAAGACACTGAGGTTTTTGTACAGGTGGATACAAATGGAGATGTTCAAATTGAACAAAATGTTTTGATTAATGATCTCAATCAATTTGGCATCCCTCAAGTCATGAATCAACAACATGCAGATACTATTCAGCCAGCTACTATGGATGTTCCCGTAGTTCATGAAAACGATCATGTTCCAAGACCACTTTACCATAGAATGGAGGATGGTTTCACTGAGGATCAACCTTGGAACCGGAACGAAACCAGGAACAAGGTTTGGTTTTGCATGATGGGTATACAGTCACTAACGGGGGTGATAACATCAGAATCCAGCAACAACAAAATAATGAAGACCATATTCAACATCAGTTTCAAACACCTGTTATGGAGGGTAATTACAATACAACAATGTTGAATGATGTACAAGCTATGGGACAGGGTGAACATCCAGAAAGAGTAACACCATTACCAGCTATGGATGATCAAAATCAGTTGGAGGATCAATTTATTCCTTCTAATGCCCACATTAGAGGCCAAGGTGAATTCGAATATCCTTTCAATGAGACTTCTTTCATTCTAAATTCTATTTCAGTTAGAGTGGAGAATGATCCTTATAGGATTAGTCATGAAAATGATGCAAGAGGCTATAATCAGAGGGTTGACATGCCTTATTTCTTACCTATCACATACCACGAGCCTATACAGACACGGGTTACACCTTATGATAATGAAATGGATAATCAGTTCCATGGAAATGAACCAAACTCTACTGGATCTACCCCTGTGCCTACACCTGAATGGCCTTTTATCTCCTCATCATCCACTTCTATTATGAGTTCTTTTAAATCATCATCTGATAACTCTGAAACATTCCATGATGCCTTGGACAACATTAATTTTCTACTTGCTCTGAATGAGGATCAACATCTTAATATCAATCAACCAGAGATACCACCAAGAGTTAACACTGATATTGTCACTCACCCTTTGAACCAAGAAACTCTTCTACTGTCTGGTGATATTAGTTCAAACCAGGTTTTCGTGGGCAAAGGAAAAGAAATGCACATTGGTGAATCGTCAACAGCTCTCAACAATAAGTTTCAGAAAAATAGGAAGGCCTTCTCAGACCCAGGGTCACAATCCTTTAATACAGACGATCTTTATTGCTGGGAGAGTTTTCAAGCTATGTCTAGCAGTCCAAAACGAGCTGCTACTGGTGTGTCTGATTTCAAAAGCTCCTTTCATGTTGCACTAAAGAATGAAGATCTGATTATTCTATCTACATCATCAGAAAGTTCGTTGCCAGTTCAGGAGGATCAACAAGGTTTTGCGGGGATTGAACTCAATCAATCCCCTAACTCTCAATGAAGGCATTAGTCTGGAACTGCAGGGGCTTAAATGACCCGCTGGCACCTGCAATAGCAAAAATAAAAGCGGTTATCTATAGTAGTATCTTAGATTTTCTTTTCCTTTCTGAAACTAAATGTATGGCTAGTCGGGTGGACAGCCTTTTTGGACAGTTTGGCTTTACTTCGTCTGTGGGCGTTGATGCTAGGGGTACTAAGGGAGGGCTATGGGTTGGATGAAGATCATCCCTACATATAACTCATATCTCATCATCACCTAACCTTATCATTTTGAAGATCAATGAAAATCCCCATCTCTTTTGGTATTTTTGTGCTGTTTATGGTGCACCAAAAAGACATAAACGGCAGATTGTCTGGGCAGCTATAGAACAGGCATTATCTTTGTTAGATGCAGAATATGTATTAGTAGGTGACTTCAACCAAGTCGAATATATGGAGGACAAGTTAGGGGGCAAATGGGATATATCTTTGGTGCCCAGGAATTTTCAACATGGAAATGTAGTAACGCACTAACTGACATTTCTTTTAAAGGGCCTCGGTTCACTTGGTGTAACAACCGGAAAGGCCATGAGCGTATTTACGAACGTTTGGACAAAGGTCTTGCCTCATCAAAATGGTTTGATCTTTTCCCAGATACACACATCCTACACCTCCCAATACAATGTTCCGACCATGCACCTCTAATTTTTCAAAATCAAAATAATAATAAGAAACATAAGGCATCCTTTAAAATTGAATCGTGGTCTCTTAATCATACTAAAACAGTCTCGGGTTTACAACAAGAGTGGTTTAAGTCGGATAAGGGATCAATGTGTTATAGATTGGGTTGCAAACTACATAGAATAAGAGAGGCTTTTAAATCTTGGACCATAAATAAGAAAAAGGAATGGCACAAGCAATGGTCTGATTTTGACGATGAACTCTCGGATAATCTTGAATGTGTTTTCAGTGGTGCAAGTGAGAATTTATATAACAACACACATGCTCGTTTCATCGAATTTAATAAGGCGGTCACCATTTTCTGGAAACAAAGGGCTAAGATAAAATGGTTAACTGAGGGTGACGCATGCACAAAGTATTTTTTTAACTTCTTCAAGCATCGGCAACGTCAAAATAAGATAGTTGGAATCAAATTAGATGATGGGCAGTGGTCCTTTGATGAAGATACAATTGCTCGATCTTTTGCTAAGTTTTTCGAAAATATTTTTGAGACATCATCTACTCCGGAACCTTTCAATGTTTTCTGCGAAAAAAACAAACATATTTTCAATTCCCTTCAAAGAAAATTAACTCCTGATCAACATGATGATTTAAAGAGGTCTTTTACGAATAAGGAAATTCGTACGGCAGTATTCCAAATGGGGCATAATAAATCACCGGGACCTGATGGAATTACAGGTATTTTCTTCCAGAAATTTTGGAAATTTATCAAAAATGATGTTTCAAAGGCTCTGTTAAAAATGTTAAATGAAGGGCATATTCTAAAAAAATTCAACAAAACATCGATTGTGCTAATTCCAAAAAATGATGCACCAGAAAAAGTAGAACATTACAGACCAATCAGTCTATGTAATGTTCTGATGAGAATTTTGTCGAAGTGTATTGCAAACAGAGTCAAGGGATATATGAATAATCTTGTAGGAGATTTCCAAAATGGATTTATCCCCGGAAGGTCAATTACTAATAACATTCTGATCAGCCACGAAATCTTTCACCATATAAACACAAAAAATAATGGAAAGGAGGGCTTATTGGGGATGAAAGTGAACATGAGCAAAGCTTATGATAGGATACGATGGAATTTCGTTCATGCAACTTTGTTATATATGGGTTTCCCATCGAATATCATTCAGATTATTATGGAAAATATCACCACTGTCTCTTATGAGATCGTTATTAATGGTGTACCAACCAATAAATTCACCCCAAAATGTGGTTTGAGACAGGGAGATCCATTATCACCATTCCTTTTTGCTCTATGTACGGAAGTGTTATCTCAAATGTTTCAAGAAGCACAAAGACGCTCTTTGGTTAAGGGAATACAAATATCTCGCACTGCTATAAGGGTCTCTCATTTATTATTTGCGGATGACCTTATCATTTTTTCACATGCAACAGAAGTACACTGTCAGGGTATTAAGAAAGTTTAGACACATACTGTGCTATTGCGGGTCAGCGACTTAATAAAGACAAAACATCCATTACGTTTAGCCCGAACTGTACTTTGGCAACAACTACAAAATGCATGAAAACCCTTTCTATTCGACAGCCACGACAAATGGGAACTTATTTGGGACTACCTTTAGAATATGGACGAACAAAAAAGGAGATTAATGTTATGGTTATCGAAAAGGTCCGACGACGTATCCTATCCTGGAATAATAAATTTCTATCTACAGGAGGTAAATTGACTCTTATTGCTTCTATTCTTTCCTCACTATCAATATATTCTCTATCTGCATTTCGTATGCCGGTAAGTGTGACATCAAAGATCGACTCAATGATTTCACAATTTTGGTGGGGAAAGGGTATACATGGTAAGGGCATCCACTGGTGTAGTAAGACTTTTTTACAGCTTAGGAAAATGGATGGCGGACTAGGCATTAGAAACTCAGAATGCGTTAATCAAAGTTTGGTTGCAAAAATTGGATGAAAAATTTTATCTGAACCTGAATCACTTATCAGCCAAGTCATTGGTTCTAATTACTCTTTCTATCGTAAACTTCATGATACAAATGCCAATTGGAATTCTATTGAAATGTCATGGGGAGGACGGAGTATTCTCTGGGGTATGCAACTTTTAAAGGATAATTTAGCCTGGCAAGTGGGTTTTAATTCTAATTTGGATTTTTGGAGGGATAAATGGATTAGAATTTAGAAATAATAGTCTGAGCTCTATTCTTTAACTTAATGAAGAAATTTTACCGCAAGTTAAAGTCTCGGAAGTTCAACATTCAGACGGTCGCTGGAATACTGATATTATTGTCGCCATTGGTGCCTCTGAAGCACTAAATGACATTTTACCTATCCCAATCCCCTTCAACAATGACTCCGATAAAATAATTTGGACATGTAAGCAAGATGGATGTTACTCTGCGAAGAGTGGATATTTTACAACCTTTCAAAATTGGTGGAGGACAAGGGCTTCTATTAAGGATAGACAAAGGCAAACAAACTGTCCATCTGCTTTTCCATGGAAGCAGATTTGGAACCTGGAAATACCACAGAAATGGAAAATTTTTTTATGGAAGATTATGGCTAATTCGTTGCCATGTGCAATTGAGGTAAAAAAACGAAATGGACCTTCACAAGGATTCTGCATATATTGCGCAGATCAATGCCAACCAGAAACTGTTGATCACCTTCTTCGTGATTGTCCAATTGCCTCTAATCTGTGGTTTGCCTCTCCTCTTAGCATTAGAACTTCATCTAGTATTCATATATCGGTTCAGGTGTGGATTGCTAACTGGCTGTCTTTTTTCACTCGACAACATGATAAGCTTTTTCTAACATCAACGTTTATCTCAACCTTATGGACAATTTGGTGCTCAAGGAATGAAAATCTTTTTAACAATATTGGGATAAATGCTGATGCTCTGGTGTCTCGATTAACATCACATGCTTCAGATAACATTCAGAGATGCACTGTACTGGCACATCAAACTTCTTTACAATCTCAATCGAACATCAACAGCTCCGAAGATTATATGTCTACTGCTGAACTACTAAGAAATCATTTTCCGGTCAATATTATGGGCTCTACTTTGTGTCAGGAAAATGTACGTATAAAGTGTGATGCTGCGTGGAAGACAAATAACAGAGCAACAGCGGGATGGATCGTCAGAGATAAAAATGGGCTAACTATGTTCACAGGGGATCTCTCTTTCTGGGCTATTTCTCCTATACACACGGAAGCGTTGGCTCTATTGTTCGCATGTAAAGACGCCTTCAGAAAAGGTTTTTTTCATATGGATGCTACTTCTGATTGCCTAAACCTGGTACTACAAGTTAATGGGTGCGGCAGCAACAACAAAGATATTACATCTACTGTCAAGTCAATCTTATGTATCGCTAATAATTGTCATTGTTTTTCTTTAAGTCATTGTCCTAGATCTTTAAATAGGTCTGCTCATGCTATCGCAAAATCGATAGCTTGAGCATATCATAAGCACTTGTCAAAAAAAAAAAAAAAAAAACTTAATCTAAATTATCCCCCAAACAAAAAAAAAAGTGGGGTTGGGTGAGGTTTATGCATCGGTAATTTGGGGCAATCGAATTGGACAAATTTGAAAAACAGAGCCCAAAACAAAGTGAAAAATAGGGTTTAGGCCCAAAAGTGGGAGCAACTAGGGTTCAACATTTATACTTCATCACCACCTCCCCTTCCTTCATCTGCCTTCCTCCTTTCATCTCACACACACTCCTTAGAGAGAAAGAGAGAGAGTTAGAGAGAGAGAGAGAACTATCGTTTCTGAGTGAAGCAGGACAGCTATGGTGCACGTCAACTTTTTCCGCAACTGTATGCTCTCTCCTTTCCCCTCCTTCCCATTTACCCTTGTTCTTATGTTTCATCGTTTTCTTTTGTTCATCTCTTAAATTCTTCCACCATTTGTGTGTTTTTTTTTTGTTTTCTAGGGTTTCATTTTTATACTTATTATGTTTGATGTAACCAAAAGAAATCAGATGTACCAAAGTTTTGAGCTTTGATTGTTGTAGATCTTTTGTTGTGTTGCAAATCCTCTTGCAGTTTGGTTTCTCTAATATCCATCGACCTCGTGTCGCAAATCCGACTCTTTAATATTGCTCTAAAAGTTCATGATTTAAAGTATATTTGTTTATCGATTGATATTATTTGAATGTATTGTTAGGATATGAATCATAATGATTATTGTTAGATATTGTGTCGCGTATCGTGACTTCCTCTGACCCGACATTGTTTCCGTTTGATTAGATTAAGCCTCATAAAAATTCAAAAAGGTAAACACATGATTTGGCAGGGGATTGGGATTAAATGGAATTTTAGTTTTCGTTGATTTGAAGACACGGGAATTTTATATCATTTTTTATTGGATGTCTTGGATAGTGAGGAATGGATCTTGATGAATTGAATATTGTGTTTTGATTAGATGGTAAGACCTTTAAGAAGCCACGACGTCCTTATGAGAAGGAGCGTCTGGATGCTGAATTGAAGCTAGTGGGAGAGTATGGGCTACGTAACAAGAGGGAGTTGTGGAGGGTTCAGTATGTGTTGAGTCGTATCCGTAATGCTGCTCGTCACCTTTTAACCCTTGATGAGAAGAACCCTCGCCGTATCTTTGAGGGTGAGGCTTTGCTCCGTAGGATGAACAGGTATGGACTGCTGGAAGAAGGTCAAAACAAGCTTGATTTTGTCTTGGCTCTTACTGTCGAGAACTTCCTTGAACGTCGTCTTCAAACTCAAGTCTTTAAATCTGGAATGGCCAAGTCTATCCACCATGCACGTGTGCTTATCAAGCAAAAGCACATCAGGTAATTCACACCTGGGGTTTTCTATATTTAAGTTTGTTTCTCTCTAATGCCTTTGTATATATGTGTGATATGACGGTCTGTTTGTGAGTTTTAATGGATTATGCTTAGTTGGCATGTCAAAATTTGATAAAACTGTGATTCTTGTCCCTGTTTTTTTAGCAGCAAAGTGTTTTTCGTTGTGTCTTAGCATTGCCTGTCGCTGTATTCTGATTCATCTGTAGTTTTGGAGTTGGCTTCGCAAACCCATTTTAGTGATTGATTGACTTTCTGGATTTCTTAAGAAATGAACACAAGTACACAACGAATCAAGAGTCATTTTCTGTATTTCAATCTTTTTCCTGTCTGTTGAGCAAACAAGCTTGATGCCAAATGTTTGAGTTGCACTATCATTTCATTGCATTCTACCCTGTATTTATTTCTGTGGTTGTGGCTGTATAGGGTTGGAAGGCAGGTTGTGAACGTCCCATCATTCATGGTCAGGGTCGACTCACAAAAGCACATTGATTTCTCACTTACAAGTCCATTTGGAGGTGGGCGTCCTGGAAGAGTGAAGCGAAAGAACCAGAAGGCTGCTGCCAAGAAGGCTTCTGGAGGAGATGGAGATGAGGAGGATGAGGACTAAGTGTTTAACTAGTAGTCTAGTACAAGTATGCTCTAGTTGGGAACCCAGACTTTGGTTTTTAATTATAGTTTGAAAACATGGTTTTGTTTCGTATGGCGGCTTTTGTTTCATCTTTGTTTTGAACTTGAAAGACTAAAATTTATGCTGCTTGCTTTTGCCATTTTCAGTCCTAGTGTGATTACAGTTTGGCTTCTAAGGCCGGCCCAGTGCCCACATATAGCGTTGAAGTTCCTTGTTATTTAAACAGTTGCTCTTTAAGGTTCTTTCGTGACCTGGAGATGATAAAGACTATTGGTACAGGACCTGAAGTTGTTCAACCTCACTTGTGTGAAGTTGTTAAATCGTGCTAGTCTGTCACGTTAGGAGTTGCTAAACTTCCATATGCTAGTGTATGGCGTTAGAGTAACTCCTCTACTAATCTCTGTTGGACTACGTTGTTGTTAAGTAGATAAAGTAGTGCCAACAGGCAACAGTAAATGTTCTGTACTGAGTTTACTTGGGCTGGTTGAGTTGTCGATAAGCTGGTTAGATGACTGAGGACCTATTATGTATCGGTTGTGTGACTGTCAAGTTACATTGGACTTTGGGTTGGTTTAGGTAATGTTGGATCATTGTTGTGTTGAATCATCATTGGTAACTGGTTAAGTCAGGTCGGATTGTTTTATGTATGACTATCAAGCCGGATTATAAACATACATCTAATTTTATATCTTCCAGTTTTGATCGATAATTCTAGGTTAACAATTCTTGTGATCATTACAAGCTATTGTAATTGCTCTCTAGTCCGTTTTGGGCTAGGCCAAGACTAAAAGGATTGTTATCAGTTATCAATTTTATCTCGGGTCGGGTTGGATTTCAAATGTTTGCTATCATATTTCACTAATCGGGTCAAACTTGGCCAAGTCTATCTACACGTATCACACATGCAATTGTTCAGTTCTCCCAAAGTCACAAAGTTTTCCCACTATCTTGACCCTGTATTAGAAACCTCAACTATATTATTTCCTTTTACAATTTAGGTTTTGACCATTAAGGCATGAATTTAAACCTGGCTTCATAGTTCATTCATAGGACTCGAACATAAGAACTCTGATTAAATTAAAACAACCACTTGACGGAGGATTTGATTGCTCATGGATAACTATATTATCTCTTCACTCACCTCCTCCATTTAATAATTATCCATGCTAGAATTATAAAAAATACTATGTATAAAGGAACTGTTATTACCCATAAGGTCATAGTAGAATAATTTAAAGGGAGGTGAATAACTATTCCATGACAGAAAAAATAAGTTTGGTCCTCTAACACAATTTTGTGTTCAATCTTATGTTTTACTATTATATTCCATCGTATGTCCGGCTGTCATCCACCACCACTCGCTTTCATGTTTTAATTCAGCTAAATTATTAGTCGTCTGAAAATTAATCTCATACCGTCCTAAAGCATCCCTTGTACAATAATAACCATCAGCATCTCCTAAGTACATGCAACTTTTACGTAGCAAAATCCCCACCTATAAGTATGGCTCCCTTTAAATAAACCCATATGCATACACTACATAAAAAATATCGATCCGTAAACCCTACATTAATATAATCCTACCTATCTTTCACATAATAACCTGACCTAATTATTTATCCAACTCAAAAATAGAGTTGAGTTTAGTTTATATATACCTCAAAAATGTCAAATTTAAGACCTACAGATGATCAAATTCAAGATCTTACTTCCAAGCTGCAGTTACTTCTCCATGAGCTCCATACTATTCAAGCCTCCAACAAGGTAACAAACATCCGTGTTCTAATTACCAGTAGGCCTCCCGAGAGACGGTATCTGAATATACAGACATATACTCCGTATAGTTTTGTGCTATTACATAAATTAATTTATCCTTTTAAAGTACATTATGAGTTTGCCTTTACGGTACGTCACTGACTTGAAATATATATGGATGAAAACTCAGGAATCAGAAGCATCAAGGGTATTGAAGGATACATGCAATTGTATAAAGAGATTGCATAGAGAAGTAGATGAGTTGAGCGAGAGACTGTTTCAACTATTACCAACAGTTGATACCTCTGATCAAGCTGCATTAATTACAACTTTACTTATGCAATCAACTACTACTACTGGATAATTTTACCCACTTCTCTATTATATATTTTTGCATTAATCTTATAGTGTTGTATCTTCCAAATTAATTTCCACCCGTGCCGGATCGTCATGATCCTAGTATTTTAGGTGTGTAACCGGTCAGTAACGGATTTAAAAGATGATTTCATGTCAACCGAACCTAAATCATTTTAGGATTAAGGTTATGTTGATGATGTTGGTGTGTGGTATTCGTTCCTTTGGTACAATCTTCTCTTTGTGCAACTAACTCAAGATTATTGTTGGAAGTGAAAATTTCGTTTACAATTTTACGATAAAATTAGGGCATACTAATAATTACTCGGTAATAAACATTGGACAAATTAAAAATAGTATTCCCCTACTCTAATTTTGTTGTCCTTTTCCTGTTTAGATTTTATCTTATTATTATCAATTTCTAAATATAGTAGGTAAAAAATTGATCATTTAATGATACCCATACATTAAATACAAATATTTTTTTACGGGTATGTCCGTTACAAGTTTAACTTTGTCATAAGTCAATATCAGTCGCAATAAATAAGACAAAAGTAGGGTACTAGTTACAAATATTTTGTCTTTATTAATTTTCGTGAGTTTTACTTGTCACCTCATAAATATTGTTCGTCATAAATAAGTATTTAAAGTGTCGTCATTTTTACATTTTACAATGATATTTCCTATGACCTATGTCCAAGAAATATTTATATTTACTTTATTTTGTAATGACTAAGTAAAGTAAATATAAACGTATCATTAAACGTAAACGTTACATACAGCATATATCAACAACGCGTCTCCGTTAAAGGGGCAGATGGCGCAGAAGAAGTAGATGCAAAAATAGGAAACAGGACAATAAAAAGTTTGTTGGAGGGATTATTAAAATGGGGCAAGAATTAACCAACAGAAAGTTTTGGGAGCTGGGACGAGTTGCAACTATCATACAACCATCAAAGCAACCAAGTTTTTCTTAACCACTAGATCAAAGCCTGACAATCTGACGTACATACAAATAAGTTTTTCTTATTTTGGAATGTTTTAATTGATTATTATTTTTTTGATTTTAAGAATGAATTTGATGAACAATGTGATCATTTACATATAATTTATTTTACCTGTTATTTAATAATTGACAATCTTCTCTTTTCTTAATTTTTATGTCAAACTAAAAAAATATCGGGATAAAAGGACTACAGAAATGCGACTAATCTCTCTCCAATATTTATAAAACACTTTAATCCAACCCCAAGATGGAACATTCAGGCCTTCTCCATTATTAGCCTCCCCAAATACATACGACTTCCACCACATGAAACACACAATACAACTTCCTTCGCTGCCCGGTGGTTCAATTCTATTCGCAAAAAAAGACAAAGAGAGGTCGTTCTCGAAGAGCCTAATGAATTTGATAGATTGTCGTCGTTCTCGAAAAGCCCAATGAGTTTGATTGATTGTCATACAATTCATTCCATTCCTTTTATTGTAATTTGATGACACCTTGGTTCCCTTTGCTTGCTTGGTTTCTATGATTTTGGTTTAAAATAACATAACTAAAATATTCCATAATTCTTGTATTATTAAGAGTTACCTACTCTTTTATTAGTAAATATATTCAGCGGATTAATTTCGATATAAGCAAATTGTAAAAATAAATTATAAATAACAGATTTTATCAAAAACTTTGACTAACATATTTATTAGTTGAATTACTTTGCCTGTTTACTAATTGGTAAATTACTAATATAGATTACACGCAATGCACGGTGTATATAGAGTATTTATTTTTTAGTCTATTATTTAAATTGAAAACTATAGTTATAAATTGTGTATTTTTATGAAATCTATATATTTTTTTACTAAAAAATTAAGAATTTATTTTATTAATTTTCTCCAATTATTTTAATGATATTTTGCCATAAAGTTAATGTTAAATATGCGTTCAGTTATTTTCTATAGTTATAATTATTTTATTTAATGAAAAATTTATTAGCTTATAGTTTATAGTTTAACATCAATTTTATTTTATTTTGATGAAAAACATCACAATTTTGAATTTAATTACAAGATTATATATTAATGAAAATATAATAGGTTAAAGAAAGAAAGGTTTTTTTTGCCGCTGGCGAGGGTGTTGAATCCCCCGATTCCATGCATTCCCACACCACGACATGAACCATGTAACTCACTCCTTTCAGGAGCTGCAGTGGTCAAGTAGTAATCGCCCCAACTGATATTCGAAACTGAGACCTCTCAACTCATGCATTTCTACAAGTTTCAAGGTTTAACCCAGCTATCACTGGACTGAAAAAAGTTTTACTTGTTTTTTTTATCTAGACAGAAACATTCGGAGAAAAAATTAAGAGAATTTTTATTGTTTTAGTAGTAAGTAGGATTCCTGTAATACCCGGTATTTGTGGGACCTATTAAAGTACCTTAAGACCGTGAGAGGGTTCACTGATGCTAGAAAGTAAAGAGTTGACCAGATATGAGACCAAGTAGGACCTGTAGTAGACCAAGTGGACTTGTAGTGGATCAAATAAGAGAGTTTGGGAGATGAATGGCAATCACTCATCAGTCGAGTACGTGATTTACTCGACCGAGTGAGTTGCACTCGGTCGAGTGAACTTTTCACTTGACTGAGTGAAATGATCACTCGGTCGAGTGAAACCCGTCGAAAGACGGGATTTAGTTCCTTTCTTCCCCAAACCTTATTTCATTCCAACCTTTTTTTTTCTCTAAACTCTTTTGCTTTTCTCTAAAACTCTCCCAAAACATATCCTAGGAGGATTCAAGCTTAGATATATGATGGAACACCATTCCTAATGTTCGATTTACTTTTGTAAGTCGATTTTCGCCTTTTTTATTTTATTTTAGTAAACCCTAACTTTTAGAGATTTTGTTACGGGTAACTAATTAATGCTTAGGGTTGATATGAGTAATTAGTGGGTTTTAATAGGGGGTTTTGTGTTGTATAATAGTGTAGGATGTATAGTGATAATATAGTGTGCCTTGTATAAGATGTGACGGTTTTACGAGACGGGATCGTGTTGGAATCGAGTTGCTTGTGGCATATGCTAAAATATAGGCTAATCCTACTCGGTTTCAATATTGTGTGTTATTGCATACAGTGTAACTATGTTGAATTGCCTCACATGATTTGTGTAAGTGCATTATGAGATAATTAGTTTTAATGAATATCATCAAGGAATGATAATAATGATGATTAGTTGGTTAGTAATGATAATCAGGGCCGTCTCAAGAAAAGTGGAGACCCGGTGCCAAAAAAAAAGGGACCCCAAATTCACAAATTAAAAAAACATTTATATAAAATATTAATACAAACTACAAATTATTCGAAAAACGATTATTTCGCGTAGTTTTTCTTGAAGCGAATTTCCGATCATTGATGCATTTTAATTAATGCAGAATTATACAAATTATTCAATCAAACTATAATGTTAACAAATATTACCAATTTCGATTTTTTTGAAACTCAAGTGTAAACCGAATGAATTGATTTGGGATGGAGATGAATGTATCGGAAAAGCCACTGAACAAAGTAAAAGAATTGGAAGATGTATGAATTAGAATTATTGTGATGATTTGATTTGGGATAATCATATTTAAAGATGGTGAATTAAATTTTTTAGGGAAAGAAAATAATTTTATTTTGGGGAAGGAGATGAGAATATGGAGTAATTGAAAATTTGTGATATTGATGCGTTTGACCGTCTAGTGTCTACAACGTTTCCTCTTGTCATATTTCTTTTTTTTTTTTTCTAAAAAAGAAAATTAGCATATGGGTTTGCCAAGTTTTGGCCCCAAAATTTTGAGGCCCAGTGCCATTGCGCATAGAGCGCCTGGGCTTAGACGGGCCTGATGATAATTAGTCGATATATGTTGGATGAGTCTGACATAGATATAAATGGCATGATAATATAGAAATGGTAAGTCGAGTATGAATGTTTGTAACACGATTGATTAGTATTTCATGATGAGTCGCCATGAGTATGACATATAGTGTACGTATTGTATTATTGTGTTTATCACGTACCTTGGGAAAGATAATGAAATATGGTGAATGGTTGTTGATGAGGAGATGGAAGACGGTTGGAAGACCGTCTTCTGCTTGAGTTGCCTCTTACATCTTCCTACTCAAAGAGGAATATGCACATTAATAACTCGAGTTTGTAAGGGGTGATTGGCGCACAACACTTGACAGGGGACCATGAGTCACACTCGGGCCCGGTGTCGTGGACGTGTTTCTGGCACCTATGTGTTGAGACTTGTGAGTATGGCTGGAGGTGTTCCGGCACTCTGTATTGTGGTGATAGTTGTGGGTACAGCTGAGCGTGTCCCGACACCGCTATATGAGTTTTAGTATGGTTAAGAGTATTACATGTCATTGACTTATCGTACGTTGCATTTTATTGCATTGCATATTTTGTATGTTTAATTATATGGAAACTGACGCGTGTTTGGTGTTGTTTAATTGTCACTCATTTTCGGGGTGGCCTTTGTTGACTCATATGATATTTTTGGTCATATGAGAGCATGTTGTTTTCAGGTTGTTTTGGATAACACGTGGGAGATGAACGAGCCTTGGCGATCACCGAGTCGTGCATATATAATAGTTAGAAGAGTATAATATTTATGAGTTGTATTTTAATTCATTAGTTTATGTTTGTATAACATTTAATCATTATTTATAATAAAAGTTTTTTTTTTTTTATTATTTTATCTCAGACTTCACTACATCGAAAAATCGAGATGGTAACGCCTCAATTATCTTGGCCGGATAATCAGGGTGTTATAATTCCCGTGCTCATTTACTGTTTTGTTAGATAGCGATGTTATAGCATATAACAATTAACGTATATATTGTAATTTGATGTTAAAATGTAATATTATAAGAATTAAATTACTCTTATTTAACAAATTAGTTTGAAAATTTATATTTATGGTTAAGTAAATAAAATCTTAAGGAAATAATTTTATTTATATATAGAATGTAATAAAAAGAGGAAATAATGGGATTAATTATTGTGAGTGAGATCACTTATTAGAAGGTGATTACATAGGTGGGAAACATGAGCGAGAAAATTTCTATGTGTTATTCTTTTAGTATGTAGGGGATGATTAGTAGATTGTTAGTTGTAAATTTTCCTGTTTTAAAATATGTTAATTAATATGTTGTAGTAAGCAGCATATTGACCTCAAATACACTATTTATTGCAATATGATATTTACCAAACACTAAAATTAGCATATTGACTCGTCAATCATACTAAACCCTGGAATATGCTGAAAATCGATCAATATGTCGTCTATCAAACACCCCCTCAGTATTTCAACTTGCATTAATAGTGAAAATTGTGGATAACAGAAAGATGAATTTGTCTCATAATTTATTTAATCGTAACTTTAAGATATATTAATGATAAATTTAAGAGTGATTATACTAATTTTAAGACATATTATATGAAAAATATATTAATGATAAATGTAAGAGGAGTTATACAAGATAGTTTTATTTGAATAAAAATAAATTTTAAATTTAAATAGAGGTAGTTTAAACAAGGCAGGACACTAGTAAATACAAATTCAAACAACCCAAAAAAATCTCATATACCTACTTCAAGTAAACAGATTACTTAAGTTAAATATAATTATGGCGCACGATACGTATTACTCCGTACAATAAGTCTCTCATGCACTATCTGTCATAAGGGAGAGACTATCTAACACAAGGGAGAAACAGATCAAATATTTACCATATTATGTTAATATGGATACAAGTGGACCATTTTATGTATTAATATATTAAAACTAATTTGACAACACTAATAAAGAAATAGAAAAAGAGGAGATTTCCTAATGAGAAGACAAGATTGCTTAGTAAGTTCACTTCCTCTCTCTTCTTACAATAATAACAAAATTGCATAAACAATGTCACGTATGAGTATGTGTTATAATGTTACGAGCTTAGTTGAAAATGTAAGCATGTTGCAAAGTCTTAAATGAAAACATATATGAACTCATATAGTCAAAATGCATTTGTGTAAAAATGATAGCATCTTAGTGAAATGTAACCCTACGATCATTTATTTGCAAATGAAACTTATATTGATAAAAAATTGCATAAACATGGTCTCATATGAGTATGTTTTATAATGTTATCACTTTAGCTGAAAATGTAACCATGTTAAAGAGTTTTAAATAAAAAAAAATATATACTCACGTCAAAATAAAATGATGAGATTGTCTAACTAAAAAAATAAACAATTATTTATTCTACTAAACCAACCCACTTGCTTCATTTCCAACAAACACACGATTATTTGAGCCATCTCTTCCTTGTAACAGACATAGACCGTCTTCAATGAGAATTTGTGTACACCTTATTACTTTGTGCATGAATGAACAAAAAGTTACAGTATTGTAGCAACACAAAAACATACTTCCTCCATTCCAATCAATTCTATACATTTACTTTATTCACGTTTGCCAATACCCGTTTTCTTTTGTTAATATCTTTAGTTATATATCGATAAAAATTATAAAACTTTTGATATTCAAAATGTACTCGGTAAGACGATTTAAACAAGATCTCACGTGACTATCTTTTATGTTATATATTAGAAGTTGCGTCGAAAATTCACTCGACTTATGAATAGTGCGAAAAAAGTGAAATGTATAGAATTGATTGGAATGGAGGAAGTATACATTATGCAAATACTTTCTTTCCAACATCTCCAAGTTTATATGAGTACAATTTACTAGTAAAATCCAGCTATTTCATACTTGTTTGTTTACCTATTACTTCCTCCATTCCAATCAATTCTATACATTTACTTTATTCACGTTTGCCAATACCCGTTTTCTTTTGTTAATATCTTTAGCTACCTATTGATAAAAATTATAAAACTTTGATATTCAGAATGTACTCGGTAAGATTATTAGGAATATTAATAATAGTTGGGCCTCAACCATCACCTTAAGGTTTTGGTTGAGGCCCAACTATTAAGGTGATGGTTGAGGCCCAACTATTATTAATATTCCTAATATGATAGATGAACCATCTCAACCAAAACCTTAAGGTGATGGTTGAGGCCCAACTATTATTAATATTCCTAATACGCTCCCTCACTCGAATGCCCATTGGGCTTGAAGAGTGGTTAGTTTGCACAGGCCCCCCATACCGTGTGCTGGGTTTCCACTTCGTGAGTTTTCGAGGGGTTTTGAGGTCGTCAGGATTCGAACCCGTGACCTTCGTCACACTGGCTCTGATACCATGATAGATGAACCATCTCAACCAAAACCTTAAGGTGATGGTTGAGGCCCAACTATTATTAATATTCCTAATAAAGACAATTTAAACAAGATCTCACATGACTATCTTTTATGTTATATATTAAAAGTTGTGTCGAAAATTCACTTAACTTAGGAATAATGCCCAAAAAGTGAAATGTATAGAATTGATTGGAATGGAGGAAGTATATTTTAGGGTGACCCAGTCATTTGTTTACATTTTTATATTAGGAAGTAACGAAAGTTTGTTATGAGGTAATTTGATCACGTATATTAATTATATAATTTTTACAAATGATCCCCTCTTATTTCTTTGATCTTTGTGCAAGACACCAAAGGTAAACAAATGACCTAATAAGTGAGTTACTCCGTATTTGTTTGAAGAGGAGCAGTTGGTGAGCCAATTATAGAGTCAAATTTCATAGGAAAGTGTGAATGTGAAGAGAATAGTGATTAAAGTGGCTTTATAGATAAGGAAAAAATGGTCGAAGAAGTAACAATAAATGTCTATGATTGATGCATTTACGTACAAAATAAAAAGTGGGAGACCCTTTAATAGTCAATGTTGTATATTTTGTGTTGCAGCTTTTCTGCATGTTTTTAATTTTGAGTGCATTACAACTACCTGCACTTAAATAACACAAATGCTTATTTGCAACGGCACTATCCGTCGCAAGTTTGTGACGGATACCGTTTATTCTCACAAAATACCCACTTTTTCTCTTTCTCCAACCCTATTCATGTGGTCCACTTTCTCCACTAACTCATTTTCTACCCGTTTTATCTCACAAAATATCCGTTACAAATAACGACCCGTCGCAAACAAGACTTATTAAGTGCATGTTTGGTCTTGTTTATGTAAAAGAATTTCTATTTCTGCAAAGGAGTTTTTATAAAACTAGTTCTTGATAAAATTGGTCCTGTTTGGCCAAAATTTTTAAAAAACTATTTTTATCAGTTTTATCGTGTTTGGCCTAACTAGTTTCTATCAAATTTTTTTATTTTGCTAAAATATATTATATATAGATGTACAAAAGAGCGGGATTAACTCGCGAGAATTCCGACATCTATTAAGACTCACCCTCACACCAGACAATTTTATTTTCTAAAAGGTAAAAAAAAATCCGAAAGTTGGTATTTGGCGGTATTTTTTTGGGTTTTGGCGGTATTTTTTTTGGGTTTTGGCGCTCAAATAACTTAAGAGCAATGTGAAAACAGAAACAGAAGTAACAAATTGCTACTTCTGTTTCTAGGTGTCAGTTTTAGAATTTCTGTTTAATAAAATTAATTTTTAGTTTTTTAAAAAGTAGTGTTTGACCTAACTTCTATTTCTTTGGTTGAAAAAACAGTTGAAAAGCAGGTCCAAACACATACTAAATAAATAATGGAACCATTTTTTGAGTTTCACACTTTCACCTTACTTTATATCACTGTTAATAAGCGTGGCTTATGTATTAAGTGATTATCATTCATCAAACTAGACTATCAACATCACCAAATCGCCATCATCATCGACTAATCATTTGGTAATTGGCATGAAACATGTGACGGAATTAGAATTTTGAGTTCCAGCAAACAGGAACAAAGGGCAAGTAAGCAGCTACTGATGAGTGATGATATAACAACATTGTTTCAGCATTCAGCAACATGTATGGTTTATCTGAGAGACGGACGACAAAATATGTCTAATCAGAAAAAGGTCTAATCATTTTGATGATGTTGTTCGCATGTCTTAAGATCACACCCAGTCACCCAGTCAGGTATGCAGCGTTACTATTGGGCAGGGCAGGTCAGGTCGGGTTTATTTTTCCAATTCTAAATAAAATCCCCATTAGCGCCTACACCGAGGCACTGAGCATCATTAACTAAAACGCAAGTATAAATACGGATCTATGATCTATACAAAACCAGCCTTAAACCATCTTCGACATCAAGATATAAGAGTTGAACAAGGTTTACAAAATAAAGTTCCTGCGGAAACACTCAACCCCGCAATTTACATACAAACACTCAAAGACGCACACAGATTACACAAGAAAAACATTCCACACTGATACCATATTCTTCTGACGAGCCGCACTAAGTATTGAGCATATAGAGGTCACGTTAATCACAAATGCCTGAAATAATATCATCATCTTCGCCATTCTTGGCTAGTCGTCTTCCCTGACAAACCTAATACCAATTTCTTGTTACAAAACAATAGCAGTGTAGTGCACAAACGCACTGGCATAATTTTCTGATCATATAGCAGTTAAAGAAAAACAGGTGTACATCAGGGAACATATTTCCTTGGACAACCATATACCAAAGCAAGGAATAGTCAATATCCTCACTCGTGCTAACCACAAAAGGGAGTTGATGACAGGTATACTGGCAATACACAGAACTCTTTTACGGATTTGGGTTATATCGACAATGCTATTTTTTAAAATCACAAACAAAAGAATTTACATTATTTATCATCAGTGGATAATAATTAAAAACATTATCCAAATTTGTTAAGACTTTTTCTATGACGAGATAAGGGCGTTAGATGTATGCACAATGCAACAGTACCCCCATGTTGAAAACACAGGGGAGATGCTTTCGGATAGCCTATAATGAAACTTGGGTCAAAAGTTGCATTAACAGACTGGCAGACTGCTACTTCACAGTCCAAACTCCAAACGTCAGAATTAGAACATATAATTTGAAAGGGAGTATGTGAATGATGTAAGGGCAATAGTTCAGGTTCAATTATGTAGGGACTAGTGGCCATTACACCATCACATCAAGAAGCAGACAAAAAGTAATTAAAGAGCTTACCATTTCCATCTCGAGAAGACAGCAAAGATTTATCACTTTTATTTCCCCCTTTTCCACTGCCTTGAAGTATTTTTGGTGTCCTTGGTGAACCAGAACCAACTTTTCCATTTGCTGGGGAAGGTAATGAATGACGCCGCACGACATTGTTCTTCTCGCCTGAATCTTGGCTAAGTCTAGGAGAACCTTGTCCTCTCAACTTCGCCTTGGCAGATTGAGTTGCTTGCATATAGCTTGGAAGTTTTGTAGTATTTTGCAAGCCATCCTCTACATGATTCTGCTTTGCAGGTAAGGAAGCTCTTCTACCGGATTTTTGGTTCTCACTTGGCATGGATTCTATTGCCTTGTTTAACTCGCCATTCGGCACAGGAGTATTTTCATCTTTCTCATTGCCATCAGACGACTCTGATTTGACCTTGGTAATCTCCTCACCAAAAGTTTCCATAGACTGGCTAGTTTCTTTTGGACCCTCATCAGTTTCTTGCTCATTTTCTTTAGGAACCGATATCACCTCTTCCTTTAAAATAAAAACAGTTTCTTCCTTCATACTCTCAACTGGTTTTACTTTTACCTCATCTGGACTCGGACCCTCCTGAACATTCGAAGTGATTGTTTTCGCTTGACTATGGGGAGGCCCTTCAGTCACTTCAGCTGGAGTAGAGCTTTCAGTTACTACAACTGGAGTGGAGCTTTCAGTTACTACAGGATTCTGGACCTTTCTCAGACTCCGTTTGACCTTCTCAAGCTCACTCTGTGGATTTTCTTGGACTGGATCTGCTGGATGGCTAGATACTTTCTTTGGGTTGCGTCGTGGTTTCTCCAATTCAGAGGCTTGCTGAGATGATGCGTTATCGAAAGCGGCAGGAACTTTTCTGATACTACGTTTTGGCTTGCTGATTTCTCCCTCAGCAGCGTGTGAGTTTCCCTGCTTTTTTTGGACTTTCGAGTTGGCTTTCTTTGGTGGAGGTACTGGTTTCCATGGGCAGGATGCCGACCATCTTTCTAACCATATTTCGACTGAATTTGAATCTGTTTCATCATATTGGACTCGAAGAGGCATCCCTTCAGGTGATGGAGCTAAAAGCTACAAGGACAATAACAAGTCAGAAGGAGACAAAATTTAACAGATCCAAATGATAATGTACTGAAATTCTACAAACAATTTGTGAAACTGCAAAGTTTAGCTCGACCAAGACAGATACAATGGTAGTATTTAAACTTGAATGCATTAAAGTTCAAAAGGATATATTCTAGCATCAAATTTTTGTTCTACTCGAATATTTGATGGAATTGCATGCAAGATTTGAGGAATTAAGCAAAGTAACAGTTGATAGACACAATTGTGAAAACAGTATCATTACGAGTCACCTGGAAACAACCTCAATGTTAATACACTATTTACACAGTTACACACGTGGACATGGCTGCATTCATCCTATTAGAACAATAGGTTTGGAGAATTGATAAGTGAATTGCATTATTTACATTCCCATATGCCTATTTATGCAAGTTACAAGAAGTTCAAATATAACCTAGACACTAGTCCACATCCAATTAGGTGTAATGAAACGAGAGAAATATGGCTAGAATATCCTATTGACAAACTCCTACAACTTAACATAACACGTGTTGTAACTTGTAAGTTCATAAAAAAGAGATACGGTGAAAGATGATCTTCTTTGAGAGTATTGCATTATTCTCTAGGCATCTGACCCCTATAATAATGTCATATTCAAATTTTCATATATCAGAAAACAATTGCGAGCTGACTTTCTGACGGTTGGGTGCTTGGGTCCTTCAAGGCACAAGTCCTCTAATATATAATTGAACTTTGTTGCAACAGGTTTGGCATTTCGCTCAATTTTGATGTATAAATTAGTGCCAAGGGTCATTTGGCATAGTTTATGTTTTAAGAGGTGAATTTAGGTCACAAACAGGTTGTCAGAGGCTCAGAGCGCATGGAAGGGTATATTAGTATGAAACCTATGAGAATGAGTCTTGTCCGTAAATTTTAGGCATTGAAGTTTATGTGCACTCGTTGCATATGGTATCAATGTTATGACCCATACTTATTACCTACATGCTCACTCCCTGGCTGTTCAAAGAAACCAAAACAATTATAAAATTATAGGGTGAATGTCAAACTTACTTTTCTGACAAAGGAATTCTCGGACAAGCTTGCAGTGCTAGTAGACACGACATCTCCATGCACATCCTGGAAGTAAGAAACATTAGCCCAAAGAAACAGCGGAAGAAATAGCATTCAGGCTTTATAGAAAAAATAAATGAACTATCATGGAGCCTAAGTAGGTGCATGAAAAGGATCCGACCATAAGTAAGAAAAAAAAAGAGCCATTAACTGAAGACGTCAACCATAATTAAGTGTTGCTAATAGAACATACAACTACGATGATCTTATAATACCCACTAGAAGAGGTTTAAGTAGAATTGACAAGATCCGTTTTAACCTTCAGAAAAATGAAATTCCAGAATGGGAAAGCCTTTATTGGCAGGAACAGTGTAAAGATCATGCCTAGAATTTAGATGCCAACCATGAAATACCAACCCTGGATACAAGAGCTCGTATTAGAACACCAAGAAAACATGGTAAACTGAATCAACAATATTAGTACCCGAGGATTCACGCTGCAGACTCTTTGCACTTCAATCCCTGCATCAGAACATCGAATCGTTGACCCACGTACAAGTGCTTGAAGCTTGACAATTCCTATAACACAATACAAGGTTGACACAGCTTGTCTTCTAACCAAGTGCCCACGAATTAGAGCCTGAAGCCTTATAATGCCTTTCAGGGCCTTGAATGCACGCCGTGCCTTCACAGAATAAATTATGAGCAATGAGTATAAGCTACCAATGGTGGAAATCATTCATTTGACATAGCTATAGATTATCAGGCATGTGTCATATCCCGATATATGAAACATTCATATGAAAGGATAAATCAAGAAGAAAGCTTGAAGAGATAAGGTAAAAGAAACCCAATTCCTTATTTTACTTGAGATAAATTAAATAGCATTGCCCTCCATTTATTTGGAATCACCATATTCATCTTTGTCCAACATTAAAAATCAATTTACGACATTTCTCTTTTAGGTAAAAAATAACTTGAAAAGTTCCCATGTGGGTATGGGTCTCATTATTCTCTCACGTATCTTGTAAAACATTGGTCATAAAGCAAATGAAGTGAATTCAAGTGAATGGAGGAGTCATCATTCTTGAACATTTCTCAAACAAATCCGACTCAGAAGACAGCACAAGTGTATAAGTCTGGAAAGACATCAGAGGAGCCACTAAGTGACACAACGACATCATTTCTGAGTATGTTTATTGGAGCATCATAACTTACCAAGTAACCCCTAAAAGCAGCTTGTGCCTTTGTTGCAGCCTTTTCTTGGGCTATCCTCTCAGTTGAAGTATCTAACTCCATTACTAATTCCACATCGGCATTTTGATCTACAGGTGCTGGTATTTCTTGATTCTGCTGAGCAGAAGAAGCATCCCTATACATGGAACTTGACTTCTGCTCATCCACATGAATTGCACCGAGTCCACCACTAGGTACTTCCTGAATATTGTCATCTACACCATCTTCAGGAGCCATCACACGAACATGCACCTCTTTCCCATTTGCACGTTTCTTTGATCAAGGTGAAGAAAAATAAGAATACAAAAATAAAACATTAAGCAACATACAGATAAGGCCAAAGATCAGCCAAAACTAGCACTACATTAATATATCCATTTTTCCATATGTTGTAATACGAAGGTACTAGTGCAGTAACCAGAAGACTACTTCTAGATTGCTGACGTAAAAGTTCGTTATAAAATTCAACAAAAGATGGAGAGAAGAAAAAAATAATTTTTAAGGCTTTGTTTGGATTAGGGGATTTGAAGGGTTGGAGTGGGGATGAAGGGATAAATTTCCCTCGTTGGAAAACTAAATTGGGTCGGAAGGGAACGGAGAAATGGAGGGATCCATCTCCTCTGTTACAAGAAAAATTTATATCCTTCCAATATAGATGTGGGAGGAAATTTTCCTCCTCCTCCTCTTCCCCCTCCCTCCTTCCCTCCCCTAATCAAGTTTTAAATTTCTTAAGGGAAGGAGCTTTGTAACTGACAAAGAGCTAATTCTTTAGACTATCTCAAAGAAACTGTGAAAAGTAAAGTGGCATCAGAGAAAAGAGAGCAGAAACCAAATACAATATACACAACATCACATAATATACCAAAGGCGGTCAACAAAAAGAAAACATATGGTTTTAATGACAGAGTTGTGAGCTCAAATGCCAACTGGGACAAAGTGATGGAAAATGGAAGTTATATACATCAAAGTCCAGGAAACAGCAGGCGTATACAAGGATTCTAACTTCTACATTCAAAAAGAAAAATACGAGTATATCCCTAATGCCCTTAGATCTTCTCAAATATTCGCTCTATCATAATCACCTCTTCCCCAACTTAATAATTATTAATTACTTCCCCAATTCTCCTATAAGCCAATGATATGTAGGTATTACTTCTCTCTTTTGGAGCTCGAAATTATCATGGCTATATATCGGACTTCTAATTTAACGATTGTAATAAAGCTAAAGTCCAAGCATCCAACTTCAAAGGTTTTTTTGCTTATAATCTTTCAGTCAAAAAGCCTATGTAAAAGCGGAGCAACTTAACTGAAGTTCTCACCAATTAGGCCTAAAGGTCCCTTTAGGGTGAGTTTTGATACCGAAAGAGAAGGGAAGGGGAGGGAAGGAAAGGGGAGAAGGAATGGACTAAGTTTTCTCTCCGACTCTTTTATATGTTGAAAGTTGAAACGACTTTAATTTTCCTTGAAGGACGGAAATTGGAGGATACATTTTCTCTCCCCCTCCATATTCCTCTAACTCTATTCCGCTATCCGAACAAGGGAAATTGGCCCTCTTCTTCCCCTCCTTCCTTCCCTTCCATCCAAAACAAATAGTTAGTCTCAGGCTCAAATTTCCTTGCACAAACTGATTATTATGAGCCCAATGATCGACAATAATATGATGGGAATAATCTGGCTCCCCTAATTTATTCACGACAATTGCTAATAGACATTCTAAAAATTGAGATCGTGTCGTATCAAGTAGTCCATGTGAGAACTGCAGTAATTATAAAAAAGAAGAAAAGAAAAAAAAGGCTAACAACTGCCAGATTATATCATAGCTCAAGTACAGAATGAGGCAAGTACCTCTTTGCCCTGACCAACGTTAGATTTGGAAGATTTCTTCCCGAAAAGTACATTCTTGATCCACTTTCCTGGTGACTTCCTCATTGTCAAAAGGACAGAATCAGAATCCTTCACACAGATTCTGCATAGTTGTAGATTATAATAAGCTAATAGGTAATAAGCACAGATAGCTAAAACTGATGATTGAAGGCTCTTGGATAAAAGTCAAGAATGATGAAGCTATTATAAGACAGGATGGTAATCGAGTTCTCTAGCAAAGAGCAGAAATCAAGCAAAACTCCATAAGCTAGGCCTTAAATTCAGCTTGCTAGTATTCTTAATTCAACTGCGCGTTGTAATGAGTTTTACACTGGACGAAGGCATTTTGAAGTGCTTTTACAAAACAGCTCAGATGCTAAGTGCGAGACACGACAGGGGGTGGCCGGGGTGCCTCTTTCACCTTATCTGAACATGTGCATTATGAAAAGGAAAAAAAGGCTAATACACCTCTGAACACAAAGCAAGCCTCTGTGCACCTTTACAACAAAACTCAAAAGCATTCTCCTCAAATACAGTGGATCAGTATCAGTATTTCATCCAAGAAATATAGAGTAGTCATGTATTTACATTACCTCAAACTAAAGTGCGCCTTTGTTCCAGAAGATTGAATAACTCTCATCACATTTTTAGTTCATTTTCTAGTTATTCTTCCCTAAAAAACTTCCTTATCTTTGCGCAGTTATCTCACACAATATAGACTATTACGAGTTAACTGATATGTCCTTTCGTAGTGTCCTGTTAGCGTCATGTTTGTCAAATGATGCAGCCTATATACTCATCAAATAATTCCCGCATTACAATGGAAAAACCAGTAATAATGACACAATTTTCTAGTTATTCTTCCCTAAAGCAGTTATGTCACACGATATAAACTTTCACAAGCTAACTGATATGTCCTTTCATGTTTGCACCGTGTATGTCAAACGGTGGGTGCAACCTATATACTCATTGAATATTTCTCGCACTACGATGGAAAACCCAACAATAACACAATTAGTAGCAAATAACTCCCTTCACACTCCAAACATGTCAAATAATTAAAATCTCGCCGGCTTAATACTAAGTGTACAAAGTTGGCAATATAGAACAACTAAGAAATCCTACCTACGGAGAAATAATTGACACCTCTAGTTTCATTCCAAACTAACCACCATCACCACTATGTCAGATAAACTTGCTGGGACTCACATAACCTCGCCTCAACAACTCCGAAACATATTCATCGTCATTGACATTATCTTACCAACACAAGGACTAACTGACTAACAATCATAAGGTACAAAACTATACAAACTTAACCTTAAAATGGTACATGATCAGCTTACATTTACCCAAACTCGAATCAAACAACAACCCACTTTCAAAAAACCTTGAAATGAAATACCCATTTACCTACAACACTTTCCCAATTCTCCCTCAAAATCTCAACATTAAAAAGCCCAAAAACAAAACAAACAAAAAAAAAACAAATCTTTTACAGATAATCATAAAGCACAAAGCTTTGAAAGCTTTGCATTATAATTTCATGAGCATTGAAATAATTTTAAACAAAGTTATAGATCTATAACTTACCAAGCAAATGCAGCAGTTGCAAACCCTAAATCAAGCAAACCAAAAGAATCAAAACAAAACAAAAATGTCAGAAAAATAACATTTAAACATTAATTATTGTTGTTCACGTCTATAGTACAATGTTACAGATAAATTAAAAAGGGGTATTAAATCAAGAAAGAAAAAGATAGAAAGGAGAGAGGGAATCACGAGGAGAGTAGGTTGATAATTCCTCAAGTTTTAGTGACTCACTGGTTTAACTGTAACTACTGTAGAAACTCCTGTACTATAACGACTAAACACAGAAAAAACATAATAATATTGTATTGTTTTCTATCTGTCTACTTTTATTTGGTGAACTCAACGGTTGGATCTGGTGGTTGCATCTTCATTGGCTTGATAGTTGTGGGTGCTTGTTTCAACCGTTAGATTGGAGAGACATACGTTGTGGTCTTGTGGATAGAGATCGACATTGGGTTGGTCTGGGCCAGGCCGGGTTGGTGGGGAGTGACCGAGTGAATCTGATCCCACACTAGAGGATGGAAGGCCGAGCGGATTAGGTATGTGATGGCCTGGAACCGGCTCGGCTCGACAAGAGGCATTGGTGGGCCAAGCACCATGCGGGTTGGGGTGTGGTGTAGATCGGGTTGGGCCAAGCATTGGTGGGCCAAGCATCATGCCTATCACGGTATCACCATACAACTCAAACTCATATTTCAACTCATATTCAAAAACTCATGTCCCCATACTTGAAGTAATACATATCTCAATCACAGTCAATATCAGTCTCATGATTCACAATATAGATTACCAACCATATTTCACATCATATCTTACCTCATTCCTTTTCTGCGTAAACGTTAGTACAATATAAATTGGGTCTTTTCCTTTATTCTATACTACCCACTTTCTACATCTCTCAAGGGTAATCAGGTTAGACTGAAATGGCCAGTGGCTTGGTTTGAGGGGGACCCTAACTCATCCAATCCTGGGGGCTCCTAACAGTTACTAACCCGGGGTTCATTTTTATTAGACTCTTCCTACGTTCATTATTATTCATTTGGTTTAGGTCTGAAGATCGTTCGCTCTGATACCACTTTGTAACACCCTCATTTACCTCGGAGCCTGTACTGGCAAAACCAGGGCAGTAGATAATCATAGTGAAAGAAAAACAGTACTTTAAGTTATTAGACGATAGTCTGAAAACTGATACAAAGTATAGTCCAAAACCAAACTCCAAAACAACTGAAACTGTAACATATGAACTAATACAAGTGAGACTATGTGAACTATAGCTAAGTAAGTCCAATCCATGTCTCTCTCCAAGCCTCAGTTCCTAATTCATCTGTCTCTGACCTGTAAGATCTACTCCTCATTCCGGTTCATAGTAGGTGAACACGAATACACTGTCAACCTCGCGGTTGAGTAGGATAACACAATAATAAATAATGCAACAAATATGATATGCAAATGCCATGATATGCTGGAGCTTAATCTCAATCTCATTCTCAAACCCTTGCACCTGCCCATACCGAACCTTCCGGCAGAATATCATCGACCGTCGTCGATCACCAGCATAAAAGCTGAAGACACCAGGCCTGGTCTGCAGAACCACCCTGGGCTTTATATCAAAACAATAACCATTCCGTAACTTTCTCAGTAACCAATGCATATGCTATGCTCATGAATGCAATAATAAAATAACCAACCATTAAACATCATGCTTATATAAATCATACTTGCATCCATAACATACAATGCAACATCCATTCATAATACATCACAGAGTATAGTATCAGTGTATCCTACCTGTATATCAATATAATCCAATAGCAAGCCAGTAAGTAAATAGAATTATGCCACTTCAAGACCGTCACCTTACAAATATAATATACGTAATTATTAACTAATACAATTACGCAAACTGATATAATATACTCCCTCCTATTCCCAGTAACTGTCACATTTCGGGTTTAGTACGGGAATTAAGGAATTCATTTGTTTAATGTAAAGTAATGTGTGGGGTGGGAAGATTGGAGAGAGGGAATGTATTATTGATTATTATTGTGAGTAGAGGTGATTAAAATAAGTAGTGTTGTGGGGTAAGGTGGGGTATTATTGTGGGTTAGAGTGAATAAAATAAGTATAAACAATGTCCCAAAATGGAATATGTGACAATTAGGTGAATAGACGAAAATAGCAAATGTGACATTTATTCGGAATAGGAGGGAGTATCAATTATTCAATTTAATTATTTAAATAAAATATTGCGCATAACGAGGAATATATATATATATATATATATATATATATATATATATATATATATATATATATATATAGGGTCGGGATCCGGTGAGAACCACCCTTATAATGAGAACCATGAGAACCCTCACTAAATCTCCACCAAATATCGCTTCGAAACTTTCGATGGATCATTTAGCATTAGTTTAACTTATTCAAATACACATTTTAGTATCATTAAACAAAAAGATTGATTTTATTAACAAAATATACACTTAGTGTACCAAAATACAATTATGCATACTGAAACGGCTATAAATGCACGAAAACAACCACTACGTGCATAAAATTTTTTACATGCATGAAAATGATTACTAGGTGTATGAAATAATAGGCTCTACATGCATTAAAACGAGTTCTAGGTGCATGAAAAATGATAGATACGTAAAAACCGGTAGTAGATGCATGAAAATTAATAAAACGTATCTCACCTTAATTTCCGTCACTAGTATATATTTTCTAGACTAAGAAATGTGTTCACTGGCCATAAAATTCCATGCCGAATCCAAATATCATGAACTCTACCTTACGGACTTTTTTAAAAAAAATACATATTATTTCATACACCTTAATTTACACATCAATCTACCCCACATAAGGACATCTTTGACCACCATGTTGACAACCGTTGGAAAGCCTGTACTCCCACCTTTCCAACGAGTTCAAGAACACACTAAACCGACCTCGTTTGCTATCTCAAATAACGACCGAAAGTCACCCCATCACAAACGCTGAAACTTTGGCCAAAATGCGGTGTTTGACAAAATGAATTTTATTAAAGGTGGTGTTTGACAAATTATTTTTTTAAAGGTGGTGTTAGACAAAAAACCCTTGTATATATTCTTGTAAATTTCATAAAATTTCAAAAAATTCAAAAACATGTTTTTTTTTCTTATTAGTGTAGAATTGTATTTACTTTTGCTTGTTTACTCTCATTTCGCATAGGCAACGCTTACTTGAGCACCGCATTGGAATCTAAGACGCCATGGTATGATCGCTCCAACCCCTATTTCACTCTCATTTTCATTCTTTTGTTACAATTGAGGAGGATGGGCTTGTATATGGAGGATGTGGAGTATATTGTGGAGATTGATGTGTGGTTTGTATGCTTTTGTGCTGTTAGGAGATGCATTAGTTTTGCTTGGCATATAGTTGGTAGACTTATTTGCATTATAACATGTTTATATTAGTTGCATTCATGACATATAGTTGCATTTAGGAAAAATGTTTTGAAAATGCCTAATTGGGAACTTTGACAAAATGGTTTAGGCCATTGTAAATAATTCTTCTACTTGTGACTTTGCCTTTTAGAATGGTTTTGAAACACCCTAGGTTGTGTTTTGTTAATATCTTTCAAACCATGATCCAATGCCGAGTCAAGGGTTTGCATGACCCCGAGATGCGAATGGTTTTGATTAGCTTGTCTTGGTGACCTTGTTAGACTTGGCGGTTTGTCAATCCAAAAATATTTTTCATGAATAAATTTGGAATGCTCTTTTCAATGATTTTAAGATACGGAAATGTTTTGAATGAAAAAGAAACCTCGAAAAAAGTTGTTGAAAAAGAATAAAAACATGTTGTTTTGATGGAGGCGTACCACTTTGATGTGCTTTGGAGGGTAGCCATTGAATTGGCTTCCCACTTGGTTGTGAATTCGACCGCCCAAAGACAGAGTGATTGTCACCCCGAGAAGCTATTGTCTAGAGGTTAACCGGTTGCCTAGTAAGCGATTGGCGAAAGCAAATGTCATTACCACGCGAGGTACAAACCGCATCTTAACTCATGAAGTGACAAAGAAATGAAAAATCGAATGAGGTCAAGTTTTGAATGAAATCCACCATTTTGCATTGATTTGAGCATTTCACTCCCAAAAATCTAATTTTGCCATGCCGTCTTGTCGATCTTGGGACGACCCATGACCTTTACTATGTGAAGAATCTAGACTTGTTGTATCTTTTGCCTCTAGCATCGCGAGGATTATCATTTCATTCCATCTGATCGCCCTTGACGAAAGTATTGGATAGTGGTTATGAAAGTAGCCCAGTTTAGCATTATTTGGTGGTGTTTTGTTGTCATCCTTTTTGTCTTAGTGACTTGTTGAATTAGTATTTGTGAGGGAGTATATGATTTTGAATTTGTTCTCTTTTAGTTGATTTTCGTCGCTTAGATGAGGAAAGCGGCTTTTCTCTTTTGTGATGCATCTTATGTGTTGACTTGTGCTTCATGTTAGGTTGTATCAATTTTTCTCGCAAGCCCCCACTTGCCTTGCAAGGGATGCATACTTCATTGCATTTCGGTGTGAGTTGAAGGGCTGTCGGAGGCCTGTTAATTGTCTACCATCGGATTTATTAGTGTAGCTAGCCTTTTATATTAAGTGTCTTAGTTTAATTTATGAACTTACTCGAGGACGAGTAAGGTTTAAGTGTGGGAATTTCTGATGAGTAGTATTCTGGTACCATTTTACCCCTCATTTATACCTTATTCCGACTCGATTTTGCGTGTTTAATTGATTGAATAGCTCATTTTACTATTTAATTAGTAATTATTAGTTTTATTTTATTTATTGTGAATAATTGTTAGATTTGTGGAATTTGGTTCTATTTCGGTCGTTTTAGTGTTATTTAGGAATTATTTCGTAAACGAAGACGGAAATTGAGTAGCAAATCGGGACGAGACGTAATTAAAACCGAGTCAAAGAAAAGGAAGCAATAAACAGGGTCAAAAAGTCAACCTTTGACCTTATCAAATCAGAATCCCTTTTATGTGAATTTTTGCTCCTGATGATTTTACGACATCACCCCATCATTTACAATCATTTCACACCACCATTAATCATCATCGTCTTTAACCTCTTCATCGCCAATTCATATCATCTACCCATTTCCGTCCTAGCATTCAGTCACCATAATCAGCATAATGAAGTCGTCGTCATCATGGCGATCTCCTATTCGAGCAACCAGAAATCAACCACTTTCTAAAGTCGGCATGGGTTTACTACTGCTCCAACCACCATCAACAACTCGCTCCAATTCACCAATTCAACCACCTTCATCAGTCCAATCACCTCCTGCTCGTCACCACCATCCGCCACTAGCTACAACGTCATCCACAGTCCACCATCATTCATCCGACATATTTTCGCATCACCATTTAAGGTCACCGCCGGCAGCCATCTTCACCTGGTCAGTCGCCATCTCCATCCTCAATTTCGAACTCAGAATCAAAACCGAGTTGACTCGCAACAAGCGCACCACCGTGTTATCTCAAAGCAGACTCGGTTGACCCGATTTAGCATTGGAATTAGCTGAGTTGTTGGATATATGAAGAAAAGTGAAGATGAAGAGGAGATGTGTTTATCAGATTAGGAAGAAGAATCGAAAGCGGGTTTATAAGCTTAAGAACGAACGAATTGAAGTGCAGGAAAACAATTTCTGAAGAAAAGAAACGAAGAAAGTGAGATGACCGTCTTGCCCTTACTGTCATTATTGTCTTTGTGGATTTTAAGTGAGTGGCAGTTTCGTCTTTTCATATCTGATTTTGAAGGGTTTAAAACCCAAATTTGTACGCTGAAAGGCAACACGGAGGGAACCAAATTGAACTGAGCAACTTTTCTTTCTACGCAAGCAGTAGAATAGTTTAGCTTAAGTAACCCATTTAGTTTATTTCTTTTTCTTTTTCTTTTTTTTTAATTATTTTCAATCACTCATTTAATTAGAGAACAAGATTCGAGCTTTTGTAATCCGTCTTCTAAATCTATACAATTCCAAACCTTCTTTCCATTATGGTATAAATTTCTTCCCTTTTTCGTTACTAGTTCTTTTTTTATCATTTATTGTTTTCATAGAGTTAATGTTTAATTTTATTATCAAAGTTGTAATCTTTATTTGTTTAACTATGTTTATTTCATGTTTAAGGTTAGTGGGTAGTTTAGTTAGTGTCAATTTAATCATGTTAGAGTAGTTTAATAGTTAAGGGATGTGATTAGTGTAGAAAAGTTTGAGTCTTGGATGTGGGTAATTGTTTAAATAATATTTGGTTTGATTATTGTTCATTATTAGTCTTGTGATACTAATGACGATTAGTGTGCTTAATTATGCCAACGAGAAATCCGAGGTTTAATTGGTTTAGTTACTTGACTATGATTGTTAAGTTGACGTCACGAAAGTGAGTTAATGTATTGATCGGGAATTTAATTAGTTGTTCGAAAGAATGCTAGTTTGAGACCCTAATTGATGATAATCACCTTACTTATTGCGTGAATTAGTGATTTGAAAGAATGCTAATTTATGTTATATTTCCCTAATGCTAGACCAATACTTGACTACATGACACTCCATACCCCTAACTCCCTTAATTTATCGTTTACTCTTTTTATTTTTATCGCTGTAGACTTTAGTTATCTATTTCACTTTCTTTTTCCGACTAAAGTAAAACTTAAACGAGATTTATAGCCTAACCCCACCATCCTTTGGGTTCGACCCTAAATTATACTAATTAATTTAGGAGTTTACAAATTGTTTTTGGTGCCGGAAATGACGACAAAAACCGGCCATCATGATTTTAGTGAGTTGGAGGATGAAGGGAGTTAATTCATATTAAAGGAATATATGGTCATATCATTCTTAAATAGGAGTCAACCATGGAGAGATTATAGTTTAGTCTAATGGAAAAAAATTGAATCCTCTCATTTTTTCCCCTTCCATTTCCCTTGTTCCATATATTGTAGCCAAACAATGAAAATTGAATCCCTCCCTTTCCCTCCTCTTCCCTTCCCTCCAATTCTCTCAATCCAAACACACCCTAACTCCCTAAGTTAGTAGTCTTAATGTTTTATGCTTAATAAAGAGGAGTTCTCCTGTATTTCCTCTCTTATTTATGTTCGCTTTTAATCATCCTTGATTGTTGTTTGTAAGACTTTTAGGTCATCCTTTGTCAGTTTACTTTAGGCTATATTTAAGCATGTGTTTGTATGGAGAAATCATCAAGTAATTCAAAGTTAAAAACCAGTAAAAACTTGCTTGTTAGCAACGTTTTCTTCGTTTATTATTCGACGCGATTTGGATGTAAACTTGTTCGATTTCAATAGGTTTTGAGTTCGTTCACTATTGATGAGTTAAAGGTCTTGCTTGTCAAATATCGCTTCCGCAAATCTATTCATATCACGAATTAGTTGGTATTGTGTAAATTTATTAACCTTTGTTAATTTCAGCACAATGGCTTTGTTTTGGGATTGAAATCGTGTCTCTCAAGTTTATATATGTGCTTTTAGTGAAATGACGTTCATTGTTTGTCATGCTTCATGGACACATCGTATCTGAATCTCTTATATGAGATTGGTGTTGCATTCATTATGGACAATGGTATTCTGGCTTCCCCAATTGTCAATAGGGGCTGTCTAGCTTAGCTTTTGAGGAGCTGGTTGGGCATTTTGAGTAACGGTCATTCTGGATTCTGTCTATTTCAGATTGGGTGACTTTAATTTGGTCTCTTAAGGTCATGACTATGAAGGTTTGTATTTCAAGCTAGCCATTTTGGGTGTTTTCGGATCGTCTGGGTCATTTCAGAGTAGTACAATTTAGCTCTACATTGTGTTTTTTGGGGTTTGGGTTGGGTTAATCTGGTTCGATGGAATGTGGGTTCCCAAAAAACTGTTTTTAGTCATACAAACTGAAACGATGGTTAACAAATGTTTACACATGACATATAAACAATAGGTACTCTTGTCTAGACCTAACAAACGGGTTGACAAATCGCTTCAGTTCGGGTTGGGTTACTTTGGTTTTGCACGCATTTGGTACAGATCGATCCGGGTCAGATTGTTTCAGGTAATCTATTCAAGTTATTTAGTAATAATGGACTATGTGTCGAGTTATTCGAGTCGTGTCAATTAGGGTTACAACCTTACAGGTCAAGGTTGGGTCCTCGGTTCGGAGTTGGGTTAGTTCTTATCGAGTTATTCGAGTTGGATCATTCGGATCAGTTGTGTCATGGCCAAACAAAAAACAATGTTATGTACCACATCAAAGAAAAAAATTCTTAATAAAATAAGTTAGTTAAATAACTTTTCATAAAAATTATGGAGTAAAACTATTTGGTTTATTAAAATACTTAATTATTTTTATCAATAGATTCGATTATCGAAAAAAACTAACTTAATTCTCTTCATTTTTCTCTCATCAAACATAACCTATTCCAATACATTCATTGATGTTTTCCATTCCGTAACATCCCCTTTTTACAAGTAGCCTCTTGTTTAATCTCAAGTATATGAACTCTATATTATTTGTTTCGACAAATATTAGTTACTTAAATTTAATAGTTAGTTTTTCATTAAGACATTTTTACATATTTTAGTTACTTAAGTTAAGTTGTTCTTCAATAAAACAATTTTATATTATTGTAATGGTGAAACAAATTTTAAACACAACCTGTTAGAAAATATAACTACTAAAAAAGCTCGTTTTCCGACAAATTTACTAACATCACCTTATATATGAAGTATTTCTGTAAATTAAAAACCGAAAAAAAAGTCGTGATGGAAATTTTAGATTTGTTCAACTTCCGAGTCCAAGTAGGACAATATAACCGTTGTGTAGATAACAAAACGCGCGAAGAGACAGACGACAGAATTACAGCTCATCCTCATCAAATTTTACCAACAGAAAACACTTGGACAGCAAGGCAATTTTTCTTTCCTAAATTCACCCCTTTTACTTTTACCTTATTACCTACACACAACTATATAACTTTCACTCTTGATTTCACCCCCCATTTACTTACTACTCACATCAAACCCTAGTCTTCTTCTACTATTACTTCAATTTCAACAACAACAACGACAACAAGAACAACTCTCAATTCACTTTCATACTTCGTTAATTTTCGAAAATTTTCAAAACCCAAGTTAGAAATCATCAAGAAAAACAATGGGTAGTGTTGAAAACTTGAAGTTTCCACAGTGGGTGAATGATATGATCAATGCGGAATTCTTTACAGGAAAAGGTAAAGATCCGAATTACAGAGGTTATTTTTGTGTGGATTGTGGTGGTAAAAGCTTGAGAAAGATTGATGTTGAAACCCAACATAAAGATCATAATGTGTTGCAAGCATTCACTTGTTCAAGAGAATATGGGTATGATGTTTCTGATGTTTTAAAGATTCCTGATTTATTGGATGTTGTGACTGGTGTTTGTCCTTATAAGGTGAATACCCGCTTTGTTTACTTTCCGAAATCTCGGAAGAAGAGTACTGACAAGATAAGTAAGTCTCTGTTTTGTGTGGTTTGTGGAGCCGATTTGTCGAAAACCGCGTTGCCTGAACGTGATCGGTATTGTTCTATTCTGTGTAAACTCAACTCTGGTTTTGGGTCATGTCACTCAAGGATGTTGCAGGAGAATGCAATCTGTCTTCCTGAGAAAAGTAAGCCAACTACTCTTAAGTGGATAATCAAGCTTGGGGTTGGAATTAGTGTGGTACGTGGCGTTGAAAAGGGGAAGAAGAGGACTTTGGACGATGATGTTGCAAAGAGCACCGAAAATCAACAAGACAATAAGAGGCAGAAGATTGATGGATTGAGTTTTAGGAAGAGGAGCAGAAAAGGAATTCCCTGCAGAGCACCTTTCTTCTGATTCTCGCCAATTTGGGTTTCCATCCATTGCTGCAACTGTATAGATTTTGGCTGATGAATTAACTTAGCTATCTTCTGATTGATTATTGAGGAATTCTTTTAATTTGTGTAATTAGTATTGTGAATTGAGTTTCACTCGTAATTAAGCCTTAATTTTGCTACACTTTGTAATTTACTTGATTCAGTATTACTGAATTACTTTATTATGATTTAATTGAATTTGTCCAATTTTTTTTTTTGTTTTACATTACATTCACCCATGTACATTTATATGATTTTAAGGTTATCAAGTGAATGAATATGTTTTAATACGATGGTAGAACATATACATAGTAGATACAAGTTCGAGACTTCTTACATATACATAGTACATACAAGTTCGAGACTTCCTAACTTGATAGCATATTGTCCTTGTGGTTCATCAAACACATAAGGAAAGCCCTAACAATAGTGAAAGGAAGAAATCTTGTTTGCTCATCTGTCAATGAAATCTGTTTTCTCATCGATCACTCTGTCAGCACTTAGGAAGAAATTATAGGGGCGAATTCCCAGTTTGGGATTCCGGTCCTAACTGGTGTCAAGTCTTATACTGTGGACCACGTATAATTACTAATGTTGATGTACTCCCATCTCATAATTTGACTGTCGTCGAGAAGTATTTAACAAACTGTTTACAATGCAGGGGAATCATGTATTTGAGGTTCCTGACAGTCACAAGTTCAAGATTACATCTGTTAATCCAAGTTTGTGGTGAAAATTTTTAATCGTTGGCTGTAACTGCGCCTTTATATGTATTACATTTATTTTCTGTAGTTGGATTGTGTGAATGTGGATTCCCTGTTTTAAATTGATAATCGATGTTTTTGGTTCCCTTTTGATGGATTTTAGATATTCTGTTATTCTGTACAGGTCGAGTTCTTGTGATATTTTAAAGCTGCAAAGAGGCAGACCTGCTATTTTTATCATTTTGGCTAAGTTAAAAGAGGAAAGGGGAGAAGAGGAAGGCGGGGGAGCGTAATGAGGAAAGGAAAACGGGAATGAGAATGAGGAGGGGTAGGCGAGGAAGGAGGAGGATGAGATTATAATGATGATAAACATCCACTAAATTAGATAAACATCCATAATATGATACACAAACAGAATTGGACATATCTACTGGAAGGACTAAGTCGAATCTTAATGCCTGCTTCCAATACAAATTCTGAATTGAAGGTGTGAGATCTCATTGATCACCATTAAGCCAATTGGAGAGAAGATGTACTTGGAAGCACCATGTCGGAGGAAGATGTGGACTGTGGAGAGTGCCTTGATATCCCGTTGAGTTATAGAATGCCAAGTGACACTTTTACTGGTCACCGAGCCAAGATGAGTAAACTCTGTGAAATCACGTTATAAGATGGGCATACACGATAGGGATGATATGAATGGTGCAGGAGACTGAGGAGAGGGTGGTTGGGAAAATGATCTGTGGCATATGGTTCGGAACCTAGGGATCCCTCTTAAACTTGCTCATTTTGTAAATTGCTCTTGCTGTAGAAAATAATTTCTGCCAACGCCATAGCACTCATAATGCTACTTGCATGGGATGTGGTCAAGGGAAAGGGTGTTGCAATCATGCTATATATGATTGCGCTTGCGCTTGTGTGCCAGAAATTTGTCTCTCTGGTTTCTTGGAGCTTCTTAATGGTGATCATAACTGCTCATTTGGGGAAAGAACTATACCGGCGCTGCAGCAACTTCATGATAATGACAGGTGAAATTTCTTGACAACAGCTTGAGCTGCTTGGTCCCTCCGTAATGCCCGGATTTCTTATGAGTCGCCACCTCTACCGTCTCGACTTCTTACTGAAAATGGGTCCCCATCGTCGCCATAGCTAGCCTCAGGTTCAAGTCGCTCTCCCGCTAAGCGACCATGGGCGACAAGTAAATAGAGTTGATATTGGAGCTATGCAGTTATGAATAACAAAACAGTGTACCAGGAAGAAGTCGAACCCAAACCCACAACCTACGCGTTCAAATGGTTGCATATTAGCTGTTCCCGTGCCACAAACTGCTAGTTACAGCTTCTGTACTGTAACTAGTTTAAGAAAACAAATCTAAAGAATATAAATAGACATTAGACCTTTGAACAATGTAAAACATGAAATAATAAGGTAGATATAACATTAATAATAGAGATCTGTATAGAATACTGAAAAACAGTGTCAGAGACGATGAACTAGCAAGTATGAACAAAAAGTCCAACTTTATTTTAATCTTCACTAAACATCGAAACATTGAATAAAAATAATTCCTATCGACTAAATAAAACTCTAATGCAGATTTATCCGAGTGATCTCAGATCACAAGCCAGTCGGACAGAAGGTAATCAAGTAATCTGACCCAGTACAAGTGCATGTGCTAGTAGCATCATCATAAGCGTAACTGTACGCAGTAGGACACACATTCTTAAACATCCTCGAGTAATCCGTTGCTGAGCAGGTTTGCGAACCTCCATGATCCACAGTGCAGCAAAACTCCGGCGTATTAAACGCTGCACAGGAGCTCCTACACGCTACCACAGTCGCTCGATTAGTCGGATCCTTCACCTGCAACTCTGGTGGGCAAGAACCGTTATGCACCCTGCATACTGGCAGTTCCCTGTTCCGCCGTTAACAGGCTTCACCCCGATGCCTACATTGTACCCATCGACTAGGCTCACGTCGTAGAAATCCTGATTTCTTATTGAGTCGCCACCTCTACCACCTCGAGTTCTCATGGGGTACGCAAATCTTGCATCCCATTACCGAACATATGCGGAAATCAAGTAACCTGGTGCAGGGCTACTTGTCTACTGAGAGGGCTGAAGAAGTAACCTTGTTTAAGGCTCTCTTCTCCTTCCCCTCTTTACGTAGTAGTCATGATGTGTCAGGGATATTCACTCGAGATATCATATATTTATAACTTTCCCACGGTAAAAGTAAATGTCAGTGACTTAAAAGGATTGACCACGGATACAGATATTGTATCAGGTAGCTCATCCTTCATTACATCAATCTGATTGCACTGAAATAACATACGAGAAAAAGAAAGGATTAATACTAATAAATCCAGGAGTTTCGAAGAGGTGATTCTTGAATCTCGCTCAATACTTGATAAAATGGACATGTTCAAAATGCTGAAGGATGAATACTAGAACAGGACACCAATTCTGTACAAATATCAAAACTAACTCGCAAATGAGTTCACTCAAATGGATAGCAGAAGAGGCCACTTAAAGGAGATCATGTTCGGAAACTGGTAGCTGAGACATCATCATATATACAAAGATATTTAGGACATGGAGCCGTAATGATACTCTCGCTTAACTCCTGCCATATGTATTACGAGGCGCTGAATTTCAACATAGCTTAATAAATGAGGAGAAGACACAAAAGGATAAAAGCCCTTTCATCCAATGCAATATCTGATACCGCACATTCTGTAAAGCAAGGCAAGGCCAGGCTAGGCCAAGAAGAGATCCTTGAAGGAGGGAGAGGGTGTTTTTGGATGTAAAAGAGTGAATTAGTCAGAGTATACATCAAATTGGTGGAACCAAATGTGAGATCACTCAGAGGAACCAGTGATGAGGATAGTCCTTTGTATCATTGTATGAGAATCGAGAAAGCCACAAACTGCTAGTTACAATACAAAAGCTGAGCAAGTACCACACACTCAGAGAAGATACATAACCTTTGCAATTTAGAGTATTAAATTAAAAGTTGAATAAATAAAACTGATATTACTAATCTAGTCATCTCAATCATTTATTTATTTACGATGACAGCGATGATACATATTCCAAAGGCGCGAAATCAGGTGTAAACATATTTGCATCGTCTCGGAGCGTCAATCATGGTTCCTATAGTTGAATTAGAAGTAGGGAAGTTAACCTTGTTATCCTCACAAACAATCTCCATACCATTGTCACCTATCAAAGTACCTTCTAAAATCCAAAATCGGCTCCTGAATATAAGTGTAAACTCCAAGGCATGGTCGATAGCCAAATCATTAGCCATTGATTCAATAGTCATGTCTTTAAATTGGGAAGTATTGAAACCTGCGTCCAACTCAATGCTCTTATTTCCTTGAGCTTCAAGGTAGAAGGCGTCAATCTTTATCGAGGAAAGGTACTCATCGCCATACTTGATCGACACTAGCGAAGGCTCAATTAGTAGTTTTTTTTGGCTCGTAAAACTAAGGGTTAGGTTTAGGTCGGCCGACATGTAATTGTGTATCTCAGAACTTTGGCGAGTAGAAATGGTGAGGGAACTTAGCTTTAGTGAGACAACCTCGAGTTTGAAGGGAAGAACTATAGGTGACCCATAAACGGTAAAAAAGAGCATCCCCAACAGAAATAGCAGAATGGAACAAAAAAGAAAACAAACAAACGTGCCATTCCATGTAGTTGAATCACTGCAAGAGAATTTGTTGTTCTCCAATTGAATTTGATGAATGCTTCGGTTATTCGAATTCCAGGTTATAGCGGTCTCTTGACCGTGGTTTTCGCTACCATCTGACATCTTCTTCGCAATTCCGCGCTCGTATGTGTAATGTTAGAAGACCTTATTTACCTATAAATCTTTCGGTATATATATCTACTTTTTCCTAAACTAGGATTGAGACCTATTCAATATCAAATACGAGTACTACTACTAGAATGATACAACGTATTACCTAATCCTACAAGTGCAAAACTCCTAATCAAAGCTGAATATTCTTGTAATATTCTAAACAAAATCGACTCGGACCCATTTAACCTACCTTCAAATCTTCAATTGCCCATTCTTATAATTTGCAACAGTTATTCAAAAACATTCTACCTTATAACTCAAAAAACTTTTATGATGTTTAGGTAATTGAGGGATTTAAAGGCCTAATCAGTCTGGATTCGAATTTTTCCAAAAAGCAAAGAAGCGAAGTCGTGCTCTATGTACTGCCTGTAGACCACATAAAGCGACGTTCCATCGTGTCATATTACGGAATCCTTGTACCGGAGAACACCATGCTATTCCTATGCCTGAAATATTTCAGTGTAACATGTTTAGTAACCATGATATTTCAATAACTATATGCGGGTTAGGCTATGATTTGGTCAATAAAACCTTTAAATTGTTTATTGGTGAGGATGAAATCACACAATTTTATGACCTATCGATTAATTCATGGAAGGCAGTTGATATAGTTGGCATTAATTGGGACAATTCCGTAAATTTAAAGAGACGTTATTTACGAGAGTCGAACCCTCAATTTAGGTACTATCTCAATGGTGCTCTTCATTGGATCGCATCAAGCTCGAGTATTGTTTCTATTCATTTATTGACCACGGTTAGTAGTTATCTAAACATGTGTCCTTGTTGCTCTAGCAAGGAAGATGAACATAGTTTGAACATGGATGTTGTGAACGGATGGCTTTCGGTTTTGTGCTATCGATCGTTGGTTAAGAAGGCAAGTATGTGGGTGATGAAAGAGTATGGAATAGAAAAGTCATGGACAAACTTATTAAACATAACGTTGAGGGAGACTAATATTTTTCACGAGTATCGTACTACAAATACAATGGTAACTAGCTATGCCTCCTTTGTGGGTATCTGAAGATGATGAAAAGTTTTTTTATTTGATGGTAAACTTGCTTACTATGCTCTATGACCCCAAGATCCTCAAATTCAATCATGTTGAGGGCATTGAATTTGACTCTGATTTTTGAGGGATCATTCATTTCGATACCATAGTGTCCCCTAATCCCAAGGTTTATCGCTTAGGTGATGGCGGATCTGGCAACAACAGGAAAGGTTCCAGGGATCATTCATATTCATTTTCGTGAAATGATCTCCATATTGAATTTCAACTAATGCTTGCTAAAGATGTTTTGTTCATTTAGTGTCTTTTTTTCTTTTCGAAATTCTGTTTACAGACTACAGAGTACTCGCTCTGCAGTTTTGTCCCACTTATTTGCGCTACGATCTTATAGATTTGACGCTTAATGAATCCTTACAATTTACATCAAACAACCGTCAATTTGGACAATTTTTATTAGTTTAGGCTAGTAATGGCAATTATGAGAATAAGAGAAGAATTCTGAATCATCTCACAAGAAACAGAGTCTAAAATCAATCTATAAATGATTCAGCATTGGGTAAACTTGATTAGGAAAATAAAATAAATCTGAACAAAACATTTAAACATTTACAGCGACGTCGCTTGTTAATTCTCTGGTGATATAATTGGCATACTACCAGGAATCGAAACAAGACTCCCAGTAAAAAAGCACGCTTGATCGTAAACAGGAATCCCACTTATTTCTTCACTTCTACCATCGGCTTCAGATCCTATGTTGCACCAAAATAGTTCATCAGTCCAGCGTGATCTTCGAACCAAAACCTCTCCTTTTGAGCCATGGCGAAAACCATAAGGGCCATCAAAGTAGTAACAAGAAGTACGAGAAATTTCAAACAATTTAATCCACGACTCCTTCACTCCATAGTCTTTCATCATCCATACAACATTAGACAGATTAGATTCCGCAGTAAAACACAAACACCCATCAAGTACACCAAGGTTTCTCACTTTTAATCTCATATCTTCGTAATCCTCGTTAAAATCATAGATTGGATCAGTGAATAAGTCCACCAAAGGTAATCTGTCAGCCCATTTTTCAGATCGAACGTCGAAACAATAAATGATAATATCGCACCTATCATAACCCCAAAAAATCCAATGCAGCAAGTGGTTGTTTAAAAGAACACCACAATGATCTATCTCCCATAATGAATGTGTTGGTTGATCTACATTTTCCACCAAATTCCATGTATTGTCATTTAGACTATACACCATCACCTCCCGGTTCTCCAACTCTCGGCCCCCATGAGCGTTGTAATGGAGAATATTTTCCACAATTCGAACAAGTTTATAATCATGGTTCATGTCATCAAACCCGAACCCAAAAGTAACCACGGTCTGAAACTGGTATCCCAAAGTAGGTGTGTGTTTATGAGGAACTTCCCGAAATACTCCTGTAGACGGGTTGATCACGACTTGCTTATATTGACAAGTTTCGTCAATGTCACATGTGAGTCCAACACAAAGCAAGCCATTCAAGGAGCCCAGAATGAAAACAAAGTTATCGTCCAACCACTTGCCTAAGGTGCGCGGTAAAGGGATGTTAATGGCAGTGGCGTGGCAATGTGGCGAGTCTATGTCGAACGAGTAGAGATCAGTGCTGTATTGTTTAGTGAGAATAAGAAGGCGATTTGCGTTTGACGATAGGGATTGTCGAAGGTGAATGTCGATGAATTCAGGGGATGATATCAAAATGTTGAAGGATTTGGAAACACATTTGAAGCGAACAAGTGATTTGGCGGGTAGTTTGGGTAAAATCGCATAAGTTATGATATCAGTAGGGAGGGAAACCATCGTTGTTTTGGTATAAGGATTACGAACAGCATGTCAAGAAAGAATCCCCAAATATTACAAACCCTAACCCAATTAATCTCAATTTTGACATCAAACAATCAATTACTCAACAATATAACAACAAAACAAGTCCGATTTCAGGAGATAAGATAAATTTAAACCTTAAATAACAGCAGTTAAGCATCAAATTTGGATCAAAACAGAACCTAGTAAAATAAGAGAATGGCACTGCTTGAAAGACGGAAAATGGTGGGAATAGAAGAAAGGTGGCGCCGCCGTGAGAGGTAGCGGTAGCAGGTGACGGTGGCGTCGTGACCGGAAGTTGTATAAGAAAGTTGACTTTATTTGTGATTACGGACTCATATGACAAATTATCAGCCGGTGGTTGCTTCGGTTGGTAATTACCGTCCCAACATATTTTACTGCATATTTCCGCACGGCAATATTTAGCGACTAAATATTATGTTCGTTGATTAATGTTGGTTGCGGTAAAGAATAGCATCATGATCTTATCCTGTGATATTCATATGTATGCAAATATGCAATCTTGTAATTTAAGGTGGTTTGTTATTTAGTTGCTAAGTAGACCGGTTAAAAGGGTTGTACTTGCGAGTTACCGGTTGGGTAGATACGAGTGCGGGTAAAATACGGGTCAAGTTTATTCGGGTTTCGTGTCGGGATTGGGTAAAAATATGGGTCAATCAACATCTTTTCCTCGCATTTTTAAAACTTATTTTATACCGTAATTCTTATCCTTTATACGTTTTTTCTCCTCTTGCTCGTCTTTAATTGTCACCATTTTCGCTATCACCACCAACATCACCATCGTTATCGTCATAATCACCCTTATTAACTCGCTAAATACGATAATAAGACTCAAATAAGATAATAATGATGACATGACATGTGATCCGAGGTTCAATGCGGTTCAGTTCGACGTAATACGGTGAAAATGACGCTATGACACAAACTTTCAGGTGATGATGTGACATGTGGTCCTAGGCGATCTGGTGGCAATTATGATGTGGAATGATGAGGTGTAAGTGACAGTGTGACACACATTTCGATGTGATTATATGGCATGTAATCCATCGAAACAATAAGGTGACAGTGCTAGCGTGGAATGTAATTTGACGTACTACACTAAAAGTGACGACGTGACACACACTTCGATGTCATGACGTGGCATGTGGTACGAGGTGATGAGTTGACGGTGCTGATGTGGAATGCAATTCGACGTACTACGGTAAAAGTGACGGTGTGACACATACTTTGAGGTAGACTTGTCAAACGGGTCGAACGAGCGGGTTACGGGTCAAGTAGATACGGGTTCTGGTAAAATACGGGTCGGGTGTATTTCGGATCGGCTAAAATATGGGTCAAGTCTATACGGGTTCGAGTAAAAATACGGGTCAATCAACATCTTTTCCTCGCATTGTGTAAAATTTCTTTTATATCGTAATTTCTACCCTTTATACGTTTTCTCTCTACTTGCTCGTCTTAGTCAACTTATTTGTCACCATTTTCGTCATCACCACCAACGTCACCATCGTTATCGTCATCATCACTCTCAATAACTCGTTAAGTACGATAATGAGACTCAAATAAGATAACAATGATGACATGACATGTGATCTGAGGTGATGAGATGAAATTGTTGACGCGAAGTGCGGTTCATCAGTTTGACGTAATACGGTGAAAGTGACGGTATGATACACACTTCGAGATGATGATGTGGCATATAGTCCTAGGCGATAAGGTGGCATTGATGATGTGTAATGAGGTGTAAGTGACAGCGTGACACACATTTTGATGTCATGATACGACATGTGGTCCATCGAAATAATGAGGTGACAGTGCTAAAGTGGAATGTAACTTGACGTACTACACTAAAAGTGACAACGTGACACACATTTCGATGTGATGACTTGACATGTGGTACGAGGTGATGAGTTGACGATGCTGACATGGAATGCAATTCGACGTACTATGGTGAAAGTGGCATGTTGTTTGAGGTGATGACGTGACATACCGCATATATATACATATTTCTCCTCAGAAATTAATAGTCATCAATACCTATATGACGTATATTTTAAAAATAATATATTGTCTTGACTCAACGGTCAACCCGCTACGGGTCGAGTTTTGACCCGTTGTTTACGGGTCAAAACGGGTTCGGGTTGAAAAACCCGGGTTGTTTACAGGTCGGGTTACGGTAATTTTTCGGGTCAGGTCAGGTTTTGACAGGTCTACTTTGAGGTGATGACGTTAGGGCTGTACAAAGGTCCAAACCCCGACCGGACCGGACCGGGGTGGACCGTTGACCGACTTCTACTCATTTCTCGACCCGTAGACCGGACCACTGAGCTCAAAGATCGGACCTTGGACCGACCCTTAGGTCCGGTCTAAATCCGGACCGTAACCCTTTGGGACCGCCAATTTCGTAATGTTATTGTTTTAAACAATAAATTCATAACTAAGTATGTCATATTGGTCACTACACATACACGCCTTAATCTTGAAAAATATGGAGAATATGAAAAATTGGAGTTGAACATGAATAGTCTGGATATCCGATAACTAGTATGTGTAACGTAGTTTAGTAGTATTATAGTAATAATAATATACTACCAAATATTAAAAATTATGATAATTGATATCTTACAAGATTATGTGCAAATATTAATAAGGAAATTTAAAACTTTCAAATTCTAAGTTTAGCAAGTAATAATAAAAAAAAATACGAAATTATATGCATCCGGTCCATCAACCGGTCCAAAGGGTTAACCCGCGGGTTTAGACCGGCTAGGACCGCGGACCGGTTCTCCACATTTTGATGACCCGCGGACTAGACCTGTAGGTGTCCGGTCCGGTTCGGTCTGACCCTTACGGTCCGGCCCGGGTCAATATTTGTACAGCCCTAGATGACGTAGCATGTTGTTTTAGGTGATGACGTGACATACTGCATATATATACATATTTCTCCTTAAAAATTTGTAAGTCATCAATACCTTATAAGACATTTTATATTTTAATGATGATATATTGTCTTGACCCAACGGTCAACCCGCTGCGGGTCGGGTTTTAACCCGTTGTTTATGGGTCAAAACGGGTTCGGGTATCTTTTGGGTTCGGGTTGAAAAACCGAGTTATTTATGGGTCGGGTTACGGTCGGTTTTCGGGTCGGGTCATGTTTTGACAGGTCTAGTTGCTAGTCGTTAGAATATAAGTTAGGAAGGAAATAAGGAGCGTGTATTGTATAGCTATATAATATGCATATGTATCAGCTTATATGATATGAAAGATATATCAGTTTTATCTCTATCAGGTCTCTTATTTTCTCATGGTATCAGAGAGATAGAAAGATCAATTTCTTTACAAAATTCACAAACACGAAAATCCTAAAAGCATCACGTTTCACCATGACTGGTGACGCTGCAAACTGAAAGGCAATAGGAGCGGTCCTAAGATAACTCCCATGACGTCTCCATTGTATCTTCATCCATCTGACAATCCCAATCTGAATTTGACGCAGATAATTTTTAACGACACGAACTACGATATGTGGGCAGGCGCAGTAAAGAATGGTTTGGATGACAAAATACAAGTTAGCTTTCATTGAGGGGAAAGTTAAGAAACTAGAGTGTGATGGAGAAGAGGACAGTCTTGAGTTACTAACATGGTGACAGTGCAACGCGATGTTACGTGCATGGCTTCAGAATGCGATAGATCTGAAACTACACCCGAGTATCACCTTTACCCAATCAATTCAAGATGTTTGGGAGAAGTTGCGGAGAAAGTACTCGGTTGGAAACGCACCAAGAGTTTATCAACTCAAGAGTGAGTTGAATGATTGTAAACAAGACAACGAGACGGTGGTGGAGTATTATACCAGACTCAAAACGATTTAGGACGAGTTAGCCAAATACAGTAAGATAAAGTATTGTAGTTGTGGTGAAGCCGCATCCATAACGAAGGAAAGAGAAGAAGAAAAAGTGCACCAATTTTTAATGGGACTGGATTCAAAATTGTATGGAAACGTACACACAAATTTATTGATGGAAGATCCAATTGGTGAATTGAACAAATTATATGCCTTGATACTCAGAGAAGAGCGCCATGCCTCTCTTACCAAAGTAAAAGAGGAGTGAAATGATGCAACCATGTTTGTTAAGGCTCATAGCACGAAGGGAAGGACTAGTCATCTCAAAGATGACGAGAGCGAGTCAGCGCCTCAATGTACCCACTGTTGGAAATATTATCATACCGAAGATAATTGATATGATAAACATGGTGTTGGAGACTTGTGTCCTCCACATGTAATGTGATAACGTCATTGCACATACCCTTGTACGGACAAGTGGGAGATTGTTGGGGCTGGTGTCCTTGACAGTTAGTACAATGACTTACTAAATCTCTTAAAGGATCACAAGGGCATACTTTTGTATTATTATCAGTTGATCCACGTTTATCAATAACGGTTGGCTTGCTAGATAAGTTTGACGTTATTGTCATACGGATGGCGGTGATCAACTGGTCCCTATACGTCACACCTATAGGACACGTTTGAGAGATGTGAAGGTATGAAAATACAGTCACATTTATGCCGGATATGACTAAACAGTTAGTCAGAGGTATTGACTATTAAATTAGTCAATGAGATGTTGAGATTATTATTTAATACGGATTAAATAATTTTAGCTAATGCGGATTACATGATTAATTCGTAAAATTAAATACAAGCAGTTATATTTAATTAAATATTGAATTTGCGTATTAATATAAACAGTTATATTAATTTGGCCAATTATACAATATCGTATTTTATCAGACCATTATTAATATATCGACTGTATTAATATCTGATAACATGTGTGCGATTTATAATAAATACCCGCAAATTATATTTTAGCAAAATGGGTCGAATCATGCATTGGAATAAGGTAAGAGTGGAAAGCCCACTCCTACCCAAGACCAATCTCGGCCGGCCAAGTATTACAAAAGGAGAGAACTTCTCCTTTTGTGAGACTACTGATTGTTTTACGGATTTAAAACAGATCTCAAGAATAATTAGGGTTTTGAGAACATCTTTTTCCCAAAACTCAGATCTCACATCTAAAACCTCAAAAGGCTCTCCCCATATTGCAAGGCAATTGGAGAGTATTTTCTAGCACACGCGGCATCATCTCAATCAAGTCTTGGGTGCAAGTTATAGGAGGGAATTTACTTTAATTCCTGTTCTTAGGCCATAAACACAAAGGACCAAAGGTTGATTTCTTTTTCATGCTTTTAATTAACTTATGACTATAATCACAATTGTATGTTTCATTATAATCCTGCAAGTTTGGGGCGAATACATGCTTTATTCCCCACAAGTGGTATCAGAGCCAGGCCATGAAAATTTTACCTTTGTGTTTTTCGTAAGTTTTAAAACCTGAAAAATCGTCTTCTGCCGCTAAGTCGGTCGATCGTCCCCCCGTTGCGGTCGGTCGACCGCCTCCTGCATGTTTTTCTGTTCCGACAGTTTATCTTTTGTGAGAAATCGTGTTCAGAAACTCGGTTTCGTGTTTTGTGGTCGGTCGACCTGTTTTTCGGGTCGGTCGACCATTCTGCTTTAAAAGAAATTTTTTTTTTTTTTTTTTCGCCAGGTGGTCGGTAGACCTGTTTATTGGGTCGGTAGACCACCCCTGTAACAGACTCGTTTTTTTTCCGAAAATAACATGTTTTATTTTCACATGGCCTTTAGTAATATACTATATACGGAAATAGTATATTATTAATTTTGTGAAACGGTTCACCCTCGTTTGATACATATTATTTTAAAACGGTTTAAAATAATAGGATTATAAACTTATTAAAATTAAAGTGGTTAAAACGGTATAATCACATAATTTTAATCCTAAAAGGTGGTTTGGTAAAAATTTGTTAATCATAATATTAGTATTATGTCATGAATGAATTTTGTTTTAGTTGATGCATTTTATTTATCGTCTTGTTGAATGCCTTGTGAATGCTTTCAATAACGTATTTAATTTTTGCAAACGGTTGTAACTTAGTGTGGCCTTAGAAGATTGTGTCACTGTAATGATGGGACACAATCTTGCTTGTAATTTTGAGATCTTGAATCTCCGTTTTGGGTTTTTCCCATGTAATTACTTTTGTATTTAAATTAGAATGTATCTAGGACTACTTTTGTAATTTAAATTAGTAATTTTGTGAAGACCGAAAACGGAGACCGGATGCTCACTCCCACTGCAAGGACCAAGATGGAACATCAAGACAAGCTTCTAGGGTCCAACAGTGGATTCCAAGTTGTTTTATGTTTATTTTGGTAGGATAGGCCACACTAGGACTTTTATTTACGTTTATCGCATTTATTTTATGCTTTCATCGATAATAGCTTGCATCATATTCCGCCTAAAACCAAACCACCTATTACATGCCTGAAAACTGACTCATGTAGAGGTTACGCGTTAGTTTTCTGTGACAATACAGATGTCACATGTCAATTGTAAAGCCATCACTTTATTTCATTCATTCACGAATATGCTAGATTTTAGTTCACTTAATATGAATAAATATAAGTCGATGGGGTCTTCCTCGTATAACCAAAAATTGAGAATAGTCTTTATAAATCAGCCTCCCATGAATCCCTTCTTCGTCGGTAGGCATAATATGACCCCTTCTACGTCGGGTTAGTGGGAACAGATGATTTATTTTTTCTCAACATCATGGTCACTCGATAATATTCAGTGACTGAGATGGACTAATAGATAGGATTTACGGAAATCTATCGACCAAGACTTCCAACGATGGAATTAGCCAAACTGTGGGCTTATCAATATACGGAAATTGAGTCTTGGGATCATTTATATAATTCTTGAGGGAGATCAATTATATATGATGCCCGTCGTTGAGGGTACCAAAGATAAATTTATAATTCCTAACTTTAACAATAGATAGTGAAAGTCAGGGTCGAACCACAAGGAGGTGGGGAATGTTTATTGTTTTGTGTCAATGTTTTAAGGTAACAAATTGGGGGTTTGATTGTTGATTTCTAAGTCTAAAGCAAAGACAAAAATAAAACAAGAAAATAAAGATGAGATTAAAAATATATAAAAAGGGATGCTAGGATGTTTGGGTAATAAATAGCTAAGGTAAAATAAATCCTAAGGTCAACATGTGTTGCAGTCGCGTAAGGGGGCGTAACATATCTTTTTAAGTCTATGCTACCTAATAGCTCCTTTCGGCCTATGCTATTAGTTCCTAGGTCTCACAATTATTGGGTGTCAACAATAAGGGTGATTCCTAAATCCCAGGTCACATACCTTTCAGCCTTGAGTAACCTATCCGTCTTAAGGTGTAAACCAATGCCCTTCCCGTATCTTTCAATCTTGGGTAGGTCATTACTAACATCCTACAAGTCTCCTTATGGTCTCATTGCAGGATATTATAATTGACAAGAAAAGACGAAATAAGAATACATACGCGGGTGGTCGACCGACCAGCTATTCCAGTCGGCCGACCACGACCTCGGTCGACCGACCAGCTATTCCAGTCGGCCGACCGCGGTCCTGCTACAAGTCGGTCTTTCGAATTTTATTTACCTACGCATATTCATTCCCTACATCCTAACATATGAAAATTAGCTGCTCATGGTTGTTAAGACGATTATAAACTTGGGAATAAACATGGTGAATATATTGAATAATCTAAACATGCAAGAACTAACAAAGCTTGAGATTCTGACTTAAACAATTGTAATAAAAACAAGAACGATAATAAAGCAAGATTAAAAGAGTAATTACCACAATCGGAATTAAGGCAGGAAGAAACAAACTTTATTGAATGCTTGGGAACTGTTGAAAGATTACAAAATAAAAAGATGATGATTCCTAAGATGATAACTCCTAAGATAAAAGATGAACTAGATGGTAAAAGCTTGAATAAAAGATCCTAAGGGTTGATAATAGATATCAAGCATACCTAACCCTAATCACAAGATTTGTTTATATAGGGTATAAAACTAAGAGTTTCCTAAAAGCTCTAATTCTACTTTATTTCCGAAAAGAATCGCCTGGGCTTCTGCTGAGGTCGGTCGACCTACTATGTGGGTCGGTCGACCGCTTCTTTCTGGACTTCTTTTATTCTTGGGCTTTTCTTCAGATTTGAACTTTTATAAAAATCAGGGTCAGTCGGTCGACCTATATTGCCTGTCGGTCGACCGCTTCCCGAAGAATTTCTTCTATTTTCTTCTTGTTTTGACTTTGAATACTTTAACTTTGACTCCAGTTGACTTTCCATTTATTCCTTAATTAAGCAAAAGACTTGAGGATACGGATTTGGTGCTAAATCGTCTCTTTTCCGCATAAATCTGCAAAAGTGCATAAAAATACGAAAGTACACGATTTGTGGGAAATAAAGGCTAAAACATAGTAAATGAGCGACCAAATACGTGTAAAAATAGATGTAAAACATCATAAAATAGACACGTATCAATATAAATGCACGAGTCTACGAGTTTAAATTCAATTTAATATAGACTTAAATCACAACAATGAGTTGCTTATATGGTTTTGTTTTATCTTCTTTTCAGTCTAGAACACGTTCAATTAAACTGCTGTATAACTAAATGGCTGGTGAAGACCCAATGCCAAGTGCCAAGCTAGCACGTGAATCCTGGCTAAAAGCCTTCATGGACTCCATGAATCAGTCCACAAGACTGAGGAATGATGGGTCAAACTTCTCTGACTGGGAGGCAGCACTACGGAATGCTGCCATTGCTGACGGAAAGCTCAAGTACTTAACTGAGCCCATTCCGCCACACCCAGGAACTGGAGCTAGAGCTAACGAAGTTCGCGCTCATAGCGACTTCGTCATGGAAGCGGGTGCGATAAAGAACGTACTCATCTATGCAATGGAATCCAATTTGCAAAGACGCTTCATAACCCATGGTGCAAACAAGATTTTCACCACGCTCACTAACGAATTCTCAAAGGCTCCGAGAATCGTTTCTTATGAGCATACCTGTCGCTTCTTTGAGGCGAAACTCCAGAAGGGCCAAGCTGTTAGCCCACATATTCTTCACATGATTGAGAATATCGAGAAACTGGAGGCCCTAAACTGCAAGATCAGTGAGAACATAATCGTTGATCGAATGCTTCATTCACTTCATGATGGGTTCGCCCTCTTTAGGGCCAACTATTACATGAATGACATGAAGAAGACTCCTCATGAGCTTCACTCCCTTCTCGTACAGACCGAGAAGGATCTGAAATTAAGTGGGAGCGTGAAGTAAGATGTTCTCATGATCTCCAGTAAGGGTAAGGGTAAGGGTAAAGCTAAAGCTCAGGGTGACCTAACAGTAGGCAAGCCCAAGTTTAAGAAGTCAGGATTTACTAAGAGTGGGCCAGGTGAGTCAAGCAACTCACAGGGCAAAACAAAGAGCAAGGATACTAGCATGGAATGTCACCATTGCCACAAGACTGGGCATTGGAGGCGCTCATGCCCCGTGTATCGTGAGGACATTAAGGCAGGCCGCGTTACTCCTGTTGGTATGTCTTCTTCTTCTTTTATTCACATGATTGAGATTAACCATGCAAGTTACGGAACTTGGGTACTAGATACTGGTTGCGGTTCTCATCTATGTAATCATGTGCAGGGCCTCCAAAACCAAGAACCCCTAATCAAGGGTGAGGTTGACCTGCGTGTCGGGAATAGAGCACGTGTTGCTGCAATCTCGAGGGGAACATACGTAATCCAGCTTCCAAGTGGATTCGAGTTATCTTTATATAACTGTTATTATGTTCCTTGTTTGTCCAAAAACATTATTTCAGTTTCTGCGCTTGACAAACTCGGTTTTTCATTTGTAATAGAGAATAATAGCTGTATTTTCTCCTTACATAATATGATTTATGGCAAGGCAGTTTCCATGAATGGAATTTATGTTTTAGATCAAACCACCGAAATATTACATGTGAATAGTAAGAGATTAAAGGTAGGTGACAAAGATCAAACTTACCTATGGCATTGTCGTATGGGACACATAAATGAGAAACGCGTGAAACAGCTTATACAGAATGGAGCTATCTCGCCCTTTGATTTCGAATCATATGGCACGTGTGAATCATGTCTTATCGGTAAGATGACTCGTATTTCCTTCAAAGGTGTTGGAATGCGCGCTGCCGACCTATTAGGACTCATACATACGGACGTATGTGGCCCTATGTCGATCAACGCACGAGAAGGCTATAGGTATTTCATCACTTTCACGGATGATTTGAGTAGATATGGCTATGTCTACTTAATGAAGCACAAAAGTGAATCCTTTGACAAGTTCAAAGAATACCAGAATCGGGTACAGAACCAGCTAGGTAGAAAGATTAAAGCACTACGTTCTGATCGTGGTGGTGAGTATCTTTCACACGAGTTTGATCAACCCTTAAACACTGTGGCATCGTGCTACAGTTAACTCCACCTGGAACACCACAATTAAATGGTGTGTCCGAACGGAGAAATCGAACTCTACTCGATATGGTTCGATCCATGATGAGTCACACCGTCGTGCCTGATTCATTGTGGGGCTATGCTCTTTTGTCGGCCGTTCTAATACTTAACCGAAGTCCGTCTAAAGCTGTTGACAAGACTCCATACGAATTATGGAAGGGAACGGTCCCTAACTTGTCCTTTATTCGGGTTTGGGGCTGCGAGGCTTATGTCAAGTGGAGACACGAGGATAAGCTCGGCCCGCGATCGGTCAAAACATACTTTATAGGCTATCCAAAGGGAACTTTTGGTCATTACTTCTACTCGCCAACCGAACAACGTGTTTTTGTTGCGGCTAGTGCGACGTTCTTAGAGAAAGAATTTCTCGAGAACAAGTCGAGTAATAGAACCTTCGATTTATCAGAGGTTCAAGAACCAACTACCGAGCAACCATTGGAGGAAACAGTTCCTTCAACCGAGGCTGCGGTAGATATTCCTGAGGAACCTAGGAGGTCGGGAAGAGTCTCCATTCCTCCGGACAGATACATTGGTATGGTCGAGGAACATGATATGGATGACGTCTTACTCCTAGAGGGTAATGAACCCACAACCTATAAAGGTGCCATGACCAGTTCTGACTCAAAACTATGGCTAGAAGCCATGCAATCCGAGATGGACTCCATGTATGAGAACAACGTGTGGGATCTTGTGGACTTACCTGCAAAGGTGCGTCCCCTTCAATGCAAATGACTTTACAAAATAAAGCATGCCGTGGAAGGTAAACAAGACATCCATAAGGCAAGACTAGTTGCTAAAGGTTTCACCCAAGTGTCAGGCTTGCACTACGATGAGATCTTTGCACCCGTAGTCATGCTACGTTCCATTCGGATTATCTTAGCGATCGCCGCATTTCATGACTATGAAATATGGCAAATGGACGTTAAAACCGCCTTCTTAAACGGTTATTTGGAGGAAGAGTTGTACATGGTACAACCCGAGGGTTTTATTGATCCAGAACATCCTAAGAAGGTTTGCAAGCTTAAGCGTTCCATCTATGGACTTAAGCAAGCATCGCGGAGTTGGAATCATCGCTTCGACCAAGTGATAAAAGAGAATGGATTCGTTCGATCAGTCGAGGAACCATGTCTCTATATCAAGTCGAGTGGGAGCAAGATTGTATTCCTAGTACTGCATGTCGACGACATACTCTTGATTGGGAATGACATACCTCTCCTATCTTCGGTTAAAGCATGGTTGAAAAACCATTTCCAGATGAAAGATCTGGGAGAGGCACAAAGAATTTTGGGCATCCGTATCTACATGGATAGATCACGACGGATGTTGTCTCTCAGTCAGGAGTCTTATATAGATAAGATTCTAGAGAGATTCAGCATGACGAACTCCAAGAAGGGGTTCCTCCCTATGACTCCTGGGCTTCACTTGAGCAAGACTCAAGAAGCTAAGTCATTGGAAGAGAAAGAGCGCATGAGTCGGATTCCTTATGCCTCGACAATAAGATCGATCATGTATGCCATGATATGCACACATCCTGACGTTGCATATGCATTGAGTATGACAAGTCGATTCCAAGCTCATCCAGGTGAACAACACTGGATGGCCGTGAAAAACATTCTTAAGTACCTACGGAGGACTAAAGATTGGGGATTGACTTACGGAGGCGACTCGACGCTCTGCGCCACGGGTTACGCAGATGCTAGCTTCCAAACGGATCGAGATGACTCGAAATCTCAGTCCGGGTTCGTTTTTACTCTTAATGGCGCTGCTGTCAGCTGGAAAAGTTCTAAACAGAGTGTTACAACAGATTCTACGACTGAGTCCGAGTACTATGCCGCCTCAGAAGCAGCTAAGGAAGCAATATGGATGCGTCAATTCTTACAAGGACTATCAGTAGTGCCTAGTTCGAATGACCCAATCACCGTTTATTGTGATAATAAAGGTGCCATCTTCCAAGCTAAGGAGCATAAGTCTAGCAACAAGGCTAGGCATGTACAACGGAAAGCTCATCTAATCAGAGATTACGTGGAGCAAAAGGAGATTTTCATTGATAAGATCGCTACGGATGACAACATAGCTGATCCTCTCACTAAAGCATTACCACGTGATAAGCATGAAGGACACATTCATTCCATGGGAATTAGATGTGTTCCTAAGTTGTAGTACTCTTTTATGAATTCATGTAATAATTCATTTTCTCGTGTACTCTATTCAACCTTATTGTTATGATATAAAATGTTTTGTTTTTCATGTGGAATTGTACGCCAATTTTGAACACCACAAAGTGAACTGATTAACATTACATCGTTTTGGTCCTTGATTACCCACTTGAGCTGATAACTCAGGTAATCATTTTGTGACGTTGGTTGATGGTGGGTTCAACGAGCCATAAGTCACGCGGCTGACTGACCAATCACAAAGGCGAGTTATACGGATATCTCGTAGGACACCCCGTGACAACGTTATGGAGTCCTAAATGTTTTATAACATTGGGTGCCGGGTCGTGGATAGGACCTCCATAGTGTTCCTTAGAGTCGAGTCTTTTGACTTTCAACTGTCTCTTGAGATTAAGGCAGATTTTGGGTAACTTTGGTTTCTTTCCCACGGTCACCGTAACAGGGGCCAAGAGGATTTTTTCTGGGTTATTTCATGCTGCGCGCTATCGGCAGGATTCGAGTTGAGGGAAATATCCAAACCCTTATCAGGATTTTATCATTTCTCAGGGCCACTCGAGGAGTAGTAACTGAAATGCATGCCCATGCTCGAATACAGATTCGTTTTATCAGTTAAGTTACTCTCTAGTCGGGGAAACCACTCTTGATACAGATCAATTGTGAGATACGACCTTTGCGAATGAGGATTTGCAAATTGTCTTACATTGAGTGGGAGAAATTTTAAAAGGATATGAGATTCGGTTATCGCACCTACACTTGTACGGACAAGTGGGAGTTTGTTGGAGACTTGTGTCCTCCACATGTAGTGTGATAACGTCATTACACATACCCTTGTACGGACAAGTGGGAGATTGTTGGGGCTGGTGTCCTTGACAGTTAGTACAATGACTTACTAAATCTCTTAAAAGATCACAAGGGCATACTTTTGTATTATTATCAGTTGATCCACGTTTATCAATAACGGTTGGCTTGCTAGATAAGTTTGACGTTATTGTCATACGGATGGCGGTGATCAACTGGTCCCTATACGTCACACCTATAGGACACGTTTGAGAGATGTGAAGGTATGAAAATACAGTCACATTTATGCCGGATATGACTAAACAGTTAGTCAGAGGTATTGACTATTAAATTAGTCAATGAGATGTTGAGATTATTATTTAATACGGATTAAATAATTTTAGCTAATGCGGATTACATGATTAATTCGTAAAATTAAATACAAGCAGTTATATTTAATTAAATATTGAATTTGCGTATTAATATAAACAGTTATATTAATTTGGCCAATTATACAATATCGTATTTTATCAGACCATTATTAATATATCGACTGTATTAATATCTGATAACATGTGTGCGATTTATAATAAATACCCACAAATTATATTTTAGCAAAATGGGTCGAATCATGCATTGGAATAAGGTAAGAGTGGAAAGCCCACTCCTACCAAAGACCAATCTCGGCCGGCCAAGTATTACAAAAGGAGAGAACTTCTCCTTTTGTGAGACTACTGATTGTTTTACTGATTTAAAACAGATCTCAAGAATAATTAGGGTTTTGAGAACATCTTTTTCCCAAAACTCAGATCTCACATCTAAAATCTCAAAAGGCTCTCCCCATATTGCAAGGCAATTGGAGAGTATTTTCTAGCACACGCGGCATCATCTCAATCAAGTCTTGGGTGCAAGTTATAGGAGGGAATTTACTTTAATTCCTGTTCTTAGGCCATAAGCACAAAGGACCAAAGGTTGATTTCTTTTTCATGCTTTTAATTAACTTATGACTATAATCACAATTGTATGTTTCATTATAATCCTGCAAGTTTGGGGCGAATACATGCTTTATTCCCCACACATGGGTACGAAGTGGTAAAGACTCGAGAAAGAGGTCGAGCACGAAGAGGCCTTGGGAATGGCAATCGTGGCAGAGGACGCGGTCGTGGGCATAACCAGGTACATGTAGGGATGGCAATGGGTAGGGTCTGGGTAGGGTCCGGCAAGACCCGACCCGACCCGCAGTAAAAAATCTTAGACCCATACCCGACCCAGACCCTAAAGGGTCTGAAATTAATGGACCCATACCCGACCCTAATGGGTCTGGGTCTGGGTAGGGTCTACCCTAGGGTCCAATTTTTCTTAGCGAGTCATTCAATAAAATGTACCAAGGTTCGAATTAAATTAATTAAAGTATTACAAAATCTTGGTTATTTGGATCACTACCCGTACCCGACCCTAAATTATATCATTTAGGGTACCCAAACTCATCATTTTCATCAATTTTCTCGTTATTCTTAATGATTATTTGGATATGCGTATAGTATATTAATGATAATTAATAAGAGTCATCTGTTTGTGTCTATTATTTGGGTTATTGACGTTCGTATGTGTGTTTTTTGTTTTACTTTTTCTTTTTTTTTAATAAATATAAGGGTCTAAGGGTCGGGTAGGGTCCCAAAACCAAGACCCGGACCCGACCCGAAGTTTTTATATAAGACCCATACCCGACCCATACCCGACCCATACCCGAGTGGGTCTAAAAAAATTCAGACCCATACCCGACCCATTAGGGTCCGACCCTAAGGGTCTGGGTTGGGTACCCGATCCACTGCCATCCCTAGGTACATGCTGTAACTAGGACTGAAAATGCAGAAGAACAAGTGAAGCAGAACATACCATTCACGACTGAGGAACATGATAGGTTGCGAATTTTGCTGAACACCAGTCTCGAGAGAAATACAAAACTCCAAGGTATGAAATTAATCGCAACTGTTGATTGGTTGATTGACAGCGGAGCATCCCACCATATGACGGGAACACAGGAATGCTTGGAAAATACGTGGAAAGAAAACTGATCTACTGTAAGTTTGCCTGATGGTAGGTAGGTATAAGCCATGGTTCATGGTGAGGTTCGTTTGGGCAGTATTTTTTGTCTTAAAAGATGTGCTATTTGTACCCTCCTTGCCTTGTAATCTCATTTCAGTTCAACAACTTATTCGTGAGAGCAACTGTCTAGTACTCCCTCAATTCTTTTTATATGTCCCTATTTCCCTTTTGGACACTGTTCACAATCGAGTATTTAACGTCAGTTTTCTCTCAATCCGTTCACGGAAATATATTCATGTGAGATCTTTTTTGGATTGTCTTGATAAGAGGATTAAGAATATCAAACTTTTATAATTTTTTGTAGTATGTAGCTAAAGATATAATCAAAACAAAATGAATATCGACAAACGTGTAAAGAAATGGGGTGATATAAAAAGAAGGGAGGAAGTAACATTTTATCCAAATTATTGTGAAATGCAGGACTGGACTACGAAGATGATGATTGGATGGGGTGAGCATCGACAAGGGGTATATTACTATCAATCAGCCAAGATGGTGGTAGCTAATAATCTGAAAGTTGAGAAGACAAGTTGTCTGTTGCATAAAAGGGTTGGACATCCTTTGAAAAGTATTTTTACTCGTTTTTCTAATTTGGTTGGACATGATTTAATTTGGAATTATGAAGAAGTTTGTGATCCGTGTTGTCGGGCGAAACAATCTCGTACCCCATTTCAGATTAATAATGCTAGGTGTGACACTTTATTTGGGCTTATACATTGTAATATTTGGGGGGCAAAAAAAGTACCCAGTTTAACTCGAGCACACTATTTTCTCACCATCGTAGACGACCATAGTCGGGCGTATGGGTTTATTTGATGAAGGAAAAGAGGAAAGCAAGTGATTACATGAATTTTTTTTACCAAATAGTTAATAATCAATTCGAAAATCACGTTAAAATAATTCAAAGTGATCGATAATGGGACGGAGTTGTTGTCCAATACAGCAAAATTATAACGAAGAAAATGGTATATTATTTCGTACAGGAAATGTGAATACCCCTCAACAGAACGGTCGAGTCGAGAGAAAACAACGTCACTATTGCTAGAAAACCAATCCTCTCTAAGTCGGCTCACTGGGCCTCGTTAAACTGGTGCAAAAACCTCTTCGAGCGACACTTAACCGAGACACTGGGGGTAGCTCGACTTTCAAATTCTTCTTTAATTAGAAGTTGTTCTTCAAGATTGTTCTTCATTAATTGCCATCTAATAATCAAACATAATATCTGATCAGTTTATTAAAGACAGTTTATAGATACACTTACATTTACATGCTAAAACATTTAAAAACACATTCAAGATTTCATATTTTCACAGTTGTTACAGTAACACTTTTATGTTTCAAATTCCATGGTTGTGATAAATGTAATGTAAAACCCCTCGCGGCAGCGAAAAGTAAAAATACAAAAACATGCAAATTTTTGCGCGGAATTAAACTTTTAACATGCTTAAATTAACATACGAGGTGAATTACGATAACCAAAAATGCGGAAGAAATAAAACATAGATAAGTAATTAAGTTATATACAAATGTCCACAGCCCGGGATAACATATCCCACAGGCAACCAAAATTAAAATGTAAACTAGAGTCTAGCTAACGAAGTAGGGAAAGTCATATCGATGTAAGGACATCGCTCGCTAGCTCTCTGTGAATCCCCTGGCAAGATCAGCACCAACCTACATACATGAAACATGTACGCCACAGTTAGTTGGGAGTGACTAGAGATTCTCCCAGCCACCTATTGTCATAAACACATAACACGTAATCACATATAATCAACCAATCATACTCCAACATAAATATAATTAAGAGAAGTAATCTTTCGTCTATCATTACCTTAATATACTCAACTCATGTAAATAGCTCAAACCACAACTCAGGCATATCTAAAAAAAATACATCAACAGTATATAACACTGTACCCCAACTCAAGCAAGTTAAATACAAATCATTCAACAGTGTCTAGCACTCCGACTCTGGCAAGATAACACAATCAGCAGTATCTAAGTCCGACCCCGACTCAGGTAAAACTTAGACCCAATCAATCAACAATATCAAATCATAACCCCCGACTCAGGTATGAAAAGATACAATCAGCTGGCATTGGTTCAGAGGTCCCAAATCAGACATAACCAATACTTTTCGTAATGAATTAGAGGTCCCGACTCAGACAGAATCCACCACGGTCATCCAAACTCCCAAAGGAATAGAGGTCCCGACTCAGACATATTCCAATGCATCATCCATACACGTAACGGCTCAGAGGTCCCGACTCAGACACGGTCCCGTACGCGAACATACACACACGTATCCAAGATAGAGGTCTGACTCAGACATGCCTTCGATACGCAAATATCCAAGACAGGTATTGTACTCTAGAGGTCCCGACTCAGACATATTCCAATACGCATCCACATAATTCATATTCAATTCCAACTTGCTTACTAGGCTACCTTATAATCATTATACAACACAAATATATGGAGAAAGACCCATTTCAATTAAGTTCATTAGCCCCCTACGACATATATCTAATAAGCCTAATCAATTGTTAAGGGTTACTTGAGTTTTACATTGAAAACTATATAGCTAACGTTAACTCCACTCGTTAGTAAGAAATTCATCAAGTAGAAAGATAACTCACGCCAAAGAGAGGTCTTCGTTCACTTGCTAATAAGAAAGGGTTAGAAAAGGTCGTGCATCACTGATATACACTAGATCATGCACACATTTCAGTCCCAAAACCAGGTCGTACATTACTGATGTAGACGAGCGTTCTATGCTACCCCTTACCAAATTAAATAGCTTATTACACATGAAACAACCAGGAGAAGAGTGAGCAATTCAGCAGCAACTACTGGTTGTACGCTGGAAGACAACCAGAGAGAAAGATGAGCAGTGGGGGTGGTCTGGTATAAACAGACCAGCAGGGGTGCAACAGCCTAAAACCGACACGCAGGTAAGATAGAAAGCAGCGGTATATGGTTGTAAGTGCAATAGTAGTAGCTAGGTGCAGCAAGTGCAGTAGCAGTGAGAAGTGAGTGTAGTAGAGTAGTGCAGCACACAGTGAATGGCAGCAACAGTGAGCAGTGAACGCAGTGGTAAGTAAGAGCAGCAACATGCAGAAACAAAATGGGTGGGAGCATCAGAAGAAGTATGTACATAGATTACTAGCAGCACAACAGAACACATTACGGCATTTAGGGGTGTAGACAGTGATAGACAGACTCATAACAGTATTGAGAGAGTGCAGTCAGCAGTGTAAAACAGCAGTAATAAGTGCAGTATACAACAGCCGTGAGCAGTGTGCAGTGACAAAAGTAATAACAACGGTGAGTGCAGTGTGCAGTAGCATGAGGGTACTAGACAACATATCAGAAGGGTTACACAACAGAATGAATGACAGTTTTCCAGTAGCCGCATGAAATGGTAACAACAGTAGTAGAGTAGAATAGTATTACCAATAACATAGCAGTGGGGGTAGTCTGGTGTGCACAGACAAGCAGCGGTTCAGTAGTGGTATAAGACAACAGTAACCCGACACCATAAAACAATAACAACAGCAGCTACGAATAGACATAGACACTACAGCAGTTCAGCATGTAAAACAGTAGCAACAATGACAGTCCATAACAGATAGTCGTGTGTAAGGTAGTTAGGAGTGCAGAGGCAGACAATAGTAGTAGAGTAATGCAATAGGTGAGATGACATCAACCAGCAACAACAACACCCTCCACAATATGATTTCACTTCCCCTTTCACCTTATGAACTAACCCACAACATACACTCATCATATACATCATCAAACAACATAAACATCCATAAAATTCATGTCAAGTTAATTTAAGACAAAGGTCGAGTTATCTCATCACGGTCACCTTATTATGCACTTTCTTCACTCGTTTCTTCAATTAGGTAGGTGTCCTTCTCCAAGTCCTCCAAGTTCTCACCGTAAAACAAAGAAAATAAGTTAAAACCATAGAATTTCGAGTTACCCATAAAAAAGCCCGAAACTACCCGGAAGCGTTTCCGAAATTTAAAGAGACAGATGTAACGGGAATGACGTAAGGAGCGCGTAGGAGAAAACTTCATCTCAAACGGAGTTGAAACGAGCTCACAAAGTTAGTTTTTGTGTACTTGAAATGTTGAAAATGGTAAAGTCTGATTTCTTATTTTTGAGGAAGAAGGAAGAGTTTATGAGGAAATTAGGAGGAACCTTCCTTCATATTTCCTTTATAACAACTTAAATGAGACGGGTTTGAAATGAGATGTTCGGGATTCTTTGTAACGGAATGCTAAGTGAATTTCAACCTCCTAAGATTAAAAATCTTAAAACGGAACTTATGCGATTTATTTTAAATTCAAGTTTACGAATTAAATAAAATATATTAATTTCCGAACTACTTAATTTATTTAAAATACGGTTTACAAAATTACGAGATGTTACAATCACCCCACCTTTCAAAAGGTTTCGTCCTAGAAACTTGAATGAAAGAAATCTAGGGAAATACCTCAATAAAAAAGGCTCGGATGCGTAGCGCGCATCGAAGCTTCGATCTCTCAGGTTTGCTCTTCTACATCACCACATCTCCATAGGATCTTCACTAGACGGAACCACCTTGCTCTGCAGCTTCCGGACTTGGCGATCAAGGATCTTCACTAGGTGCTCTTCAAATGCAAGGCTCGGCTCAAGGTTATCAATATCACGCTGCAGAACATGGCTAGGGTTACGGATGTGTTAGCAAAGTTGCGAAACATGAAAGACGTTATGAACCTTGCCCAAGCTAGGAGGAAAGTCCAATCTGTAGGCCACGACGCCAATCTTCTTCTGAATCTCATAAGGGCCAATGTACTTAGGGCTCAATTTACCTTTAACCCCAAATCTCTCCACTCCCTTCATCGGCGAAACTTTGAGAAAAACACGATCGCCAACCTCAAACTCAAGCAGTCGACGACGGACATCTGCATAGGATTTATACCGGTCCTGGGCGGCCTTCATCCTACCACGAACCAACTGAACATGGTCAATGGTCTCAACTAACTGATCGGGTCCAAGGTCATGAACATCACTCGACTGATCCCAGCAAATCGGGCTACGACACTTCCTCCCATAAAGAGGCTCAGAAGGAGCCATCTTGACCGACGAATGATAGCTATTGTTGTAAGAGAACTCCACCAACGACAAACTCTGCTCCCAAGAAGTCTGGAAATCTAAGGCACGCGCTCGCAGAAGATCCTCTAAGGTCTGAATGGTTCTCTCGGACTGACCATCAGTAGCAACATGGAATGCAATGCTCATCAACAATCGGCTACCCATGGCCTCCTAGAGAGCTTTCCAAAACCTCGAACAAAAACGAGGATCTTTGTCTGATACGATCTCCTTAGGAACACCATGATAACGAACAATCTCAGCAACGTAAGCCCTAGCAAGACGATCCATATCCCATGTCTCCCTAATCGGAATGAATCTAGTACACTTAGTCAGTCGGTCAACTACAACCAAGACAGTATCCTTACCACCTACAGCCTTCGGTAACGCTGTCACAAAATCAATGGAGATGCACTCCCACTTCCGCTGAGGAACGTGTAGCGGCTAAAGCAGACCACCAGGTTTCTTATGCTCAATCTTGACTTGCTGACACGTCAAACATTTACTCACGTAACTCAAGATGTCGCTCTTCAACCCGGGCCACCAGAACAAGAGTCGAAGATCCTTATGCATCTTTTCACCACCGGGGTGAATCGAATAGGGTGTCAAATGTGCCTCATCTGACACCCTCTTCCTCAAATTAGGAGCATCAGGAACATACATCCGACCACGGAATCGAAGAAAGCGATCAGCAGCAATCACAAAGTCCTTAGCCTCACCACTGACAATCTTAGCCTCAAATTTCTTGAAAGTTGCATCGGTAGACGAACTCTGGCGAATCTCCCAATACAAAGTAGGCTCAGCTGTCATCGCGTCCAAATAGTTGAAATATGACCCAACCATCTCAAGTCTCAACTTTCGAAACTCGGAACACAACTCATTAGGCATCACTCTAATCGCGCTCAAAGAATGAGAAGTCTTCCTACTCAACGCATCTGCCACTACATTAGCTTTGCCCTCATGGTAGAGAAGCTCGATGTCATAGTCATTGACAAGCTCAATCCAACGTCGCTGTCTCATATTAAGGTCCTTCTAAGTGAAAATATACCTCAAGCTCTTATGGTCAGTAAAGATACGGCAATGGAAACCAATAAGATAATGACGCCACATCTTCAAGGCATGGACAACTGCGGCTAACTCCAAATCGTGTGTAGGATAGTTCATTTCGTGAACACGCAACTGTCTGGAAGAATAAGCGATCACCTTCCCACTCTGCATCAGAACATATCCTAAACCAATCCTTAAAGCATCGCAATACACATCATAATCGTCCCCATTCTCCGGAAGAGTCAATACGGGAGCGGTCGTCAATCTGGTCTTCAACTCCTGGAAAGCACTCTCGCAGCTATCAGTCCAAACAAACTTGGTTTCCTTCTTTATAAACTGAGTCATCGGGCGAGCAAGCTTAGAGAAGTCTTTCACGAATCGGCGATAATAACCTGTTAACCCCAAGAAACTAAGGATCTCACCAATGTCTTTGGGACTCTACCAATCTATAACAGCCTCTATCTTGGAGGGGTCAACCATCACACCCTCGTTGGAGATCACATGGCCTAGAAAGGCTACCTCTAACAACCAAAATTCACACTTCGAAAACTTAGCAAACCACTTCTAACGACGCAGAATCTCAAGTATAATCCGAAGATGTTCAGCGTGCTCTTCATCGGTCTTCGAGAAAATCAGAATGTCATCTATGAACACCACAACATAAGTGTCCAAGTATTCGCTGTTGGTTCGGTTCATTTGATCCATAAAAATGGCAGAAGCATTAGTCAATCCGAATAGCATGACTAAAAACTCAAAATGTCCATAGCGAGTGCGAAAAGCAGTCTTAGCTTTAATGTTTAACTCAGTTACCACTAGACTAACACCACTTGGTTAAAAAATTCAGAGGGGTAAAGTCGTAATAAGACGGCAAAGTGAGCAGGATTAAGCAAAATCGTGTGTAGGATTTAATAGCTCCCTACTTCTTATATTTAAAAACTAGTATTTTTGTTCGTGTGATGCACGAATAATAAATTAATTTGTGATATTCATAAAACTTTTCACCATGTAAATAAAAAGTAAAGCATAAAACTTTTTTTTTTCTTGATATAAAAATAATATTAATTCGTTCTATACATATGATATTTTGTTAATAAAATTACCTCATTTAAATTCATTTCTGTCATTAATGCTACCACCATCCATAAACATACTATGCGTCCACCGTATTAAATCATATATACATCTAACCACCTAACTCGCCGCAACCATCTTCAGTACCACACGAAAGAACCCTTCATACCGCTAATCTTAATACCCTTCAAACAATATATGAAATGATCCACAATCCAAAGCAACACCTACTAACTATTATGAAATTAAGCACCAAATATGATGTATTCATCTTTATTCATACCTAAACAACCATCTAGCTCGTCATCGACACCCTTCTCAGAGCTTCGAATACACATCTAGAATATTCAAGTCACTCCTATTTCACGAAACACCTAGAGTTATCCCTCAAAGTTAGCTCTCCCTTTAAAAAGTTCATCTATCTATCAGAAACCCAACTTCTACCATCAAATCTGATACGAATTTTGCGAGGAAGCGATTTTATAGAATAAATGACAATAACGAAATAAGGATATTTGTCTCAAAATCAAGTATGATCTTAAAACAATGGGATATTTGATCGGGTTAGACCTATAACTCGAAAAATGTCGAACTATAATCAAGACTTATTGATTATAACTCGTGTTAATGCATGAAAACGCGTCAAACAATAACGATTTTGGAACGAAACGCGTCGTACCGAAGCTTACACAAAGGTAAACGAAAACTTAAAAGTTCATTAATAATTCTTGGATGTCTTATGTCTGAAAAATAGCAACACAACTCGTACTTAAATAGGACCTAGACATATGGCTATAAGCCCTAAAACGGAAAGGCTAAGTTGTGGGAGTAATTTGCTACATCCCCGTTCCTAATTTAGGTTTTTTTTTACTCCAGATCTAATTAAATACAAGTTCAAGCTTCAAGATTTTATCATCTTTAGTTAATAAACTATTTAAGTTAGTTTTTGTTCTTGAGTACGAGACATTAGTTGTTATATTTAAGATAACAATTATAGTTTGAAATTTATAAAGTTGTTAATCATTGTGTGAAGATCTAGTTTTTGATGGGTTAATTGGATTGACATACAAATATTTTTCATTGTTAAAAATATTTGTAAACTAGTTTTAGGCCCGTGCAAAAATACACGGGTTGTTTTAATAATTTAATATTAAAAATATACATTAACTAATACTCTGACCTAATATTGTCAAGTAGTTTTTGATGATGTATAATAAATGTACGTGATTGAATATTTTTAATTCAACAACTTTAGATATAAGTAGAATTAAAATATTAGTTATTATTCGTTCTAAAGTATATAAGTAATTTTAAAAATTTACATATTGAAAATACTTCTGGTAAACAATTTTAGATGTTATATTAGACAAAAGCATGTTATTATTAAAAATCACACCTTCCACGCCTCGCTTGATTGTAATTTTGAAAATCGATACATCAAGTTTTCCTTGATTTAGAACTGGTCTTGGAAGACAAATGCTCATCTGAGATAAAGTTTTTTGTACTTTGCGAGCAATCACTTTAGTATATCAAAAATTTACGAATTATTGACCATTTTTTCATCAAAGAGTCAATACATTTATATATTCTGCGTGTCTATTTGTTTTAAATAAATTGTTTTTCTTTGTTAAAATTTGTATCTTTAGTTAGTTAAATAATGTTCTTCCCTTTTAATTTTGTTCAAATTCTTATTTCATTTTACATAATAGTTGCAAATTAATGATGCTTACTTATTTGTCTGTTATGTTATCTACTGTCATACTTTAATTCATTTTGTAACTATGTTAAAAGATTATTTCTTTGAGTTGTTTTTTTTCATCGTATACTTTAACTAAATGACTTTTCTTGTACTTTTTAAGTCGATCATATGTCATTATTTCAAAATTATGCAACAATATATTTGGAAAAAAATTATAATAATTTTTTTGTGTTTGTAGAACTAATTTGTATTATTGTACTCTTTTTTAAAATTTTGTTTTATCTTATTAGTATTATAATGATGAATTTTTTCGTACTTTATTTTAATTATTATTGTAATTTATTATTGCAGTAAAAATTTGGGCTGAATTTTTAACAGTTGATTTTATTTATTGTAATTTATTAGTAAAATTTGTGCTGAATTATTTACGTTTTAAATTATTCATTATTCGTTGTCATTCACTAACATTTACGTGTAAAAAAACATAAACGTAAACATTTACGTTTAAAACTTAAACACTGACACTTTTTAGCAATTAATTCCAATTTTTTTCGATAGGTCTCGCATTTATTTAAAAAGAATAAAAATAAAATCATGCACGTGATGATGTGGCTTAAGGGGAATGCTTGAAATGTTTTGGGTTTATATAGATAAAATTTAAATTTTAGTATATAATATATAAGTTGACGTTATAAATATAATCGTTTACGTAGAAATTATGGTTTACGAAATAAATTAAACTTAGAAATTATTGTTTACACACCGTAAAATTTACACAGCGGAAATAAACATAGGCAGTTACTTGAAAATAATGAAATAAACTTTGTTGTGGGTCCCACCATAGATGACTTAAAAATAAAAAATTAAATGTTGGATATATGACGTGCATTCACCAGAACTCTTTAAATGTTTCTGTATTAATATAAATAAGATTATACAATTAGCGTAAATGTCGATTTCATATTGACACTTCAGTTTATTTTGCAAGATTTGTTATATAATTGATTTTTTGGGAAGTTTTTCACGAAATTTTTCTTATAAATTTCTCTTCTTTATAGGGTTTTTGTATTATTGTTTCATTATTTTTTGTATCTTTGTTATATTTATCAATGGTGTTGTTTCACATATACACTCTTGTTTAATTATGTTTTGTACACATGTGAATTGTGATAGACCAAAGCTTTTAACTGAGTACAATAATTAGTGTAGTTGACAATCATTATTGTGTAATGTTATTTTGCATGAATGTCTATAGTTTTCATCATATTGTAACCATTATAATTTATATAATATTATAAATGTGAAATTCTCTAGCTGGGTTGAAGGCTAAAAATGAAAATTTGTACAAAATTTGCATAAAACACACCCTCAAGCACAATTTTTTTAGATGTTTTCAAATTGATCTCTAGAGTCATTGCAATTTATAACCAAATAATTTCGGGTCGTGCTTTTTCAGATACGAATTTTACTCTTTCACTTACACATTTTAAGACTGTACCCATATCACTTTTTCCCCTCATCTCTTAATTGATTTTTTCTTTCATGTTCCTCCCTTCACCTCTCTTTACAAGGCAACAACCCTTGCATCCAACAAGTTGAAAACCCACTCTCTGCCGATCATCATCCATGCATCCCCTTCTCCGACTACCCTAATCCTCTATCCGATCTTCCGCACTAATCGTATTTGTTAACATTTTGTAATATTTTTGATGCGGTAACATTATTAATGTGAATTTACTAATAGACAATTCGATCCACCAATTGTATTTGTTTTTCATACAAATTAGATGGTCTACTTGTTTATTCTATGATGTTTAATTGAAAAATTTGTGACATGTTGTTCAATTGTTGTTGTCGCACACTTGTTGTTCCATTGTTGTTGTCGCACCACCTTCTGCCCATCGCGGACAATCCAAAATCAAGCTCATTATCTAGTATCACCCTCTAAGATTCTACCCACCACGCTTCCCCACCGACAATAAACTCTAATTGATAATAATTGATACATAAGTGAACATTTTAATTTTACTAAGTGATAAACCCTAATAATTTATTTAAACAATTAGATTACACTAAATATTGTAGAATTATAATACATTATTCAGGTTATTTGAATAATTAGATTCGATATTAGGGGAAAGATAAATATAAAACATAACTTGTCTTTGTATAGGAAAATGGTATATCATGAAAAGTAGTTAATAAAAAATTGTTTGCGAAAGAGTAAATTCCGTATGCGAAAAAGTATTTTCGATAATTTAATATGTATCTAGTTAAGATTTCTTTTTTCCATTCTCATTTTAATTTGCATATCAAAGATATATATCTTTTGATATAACATGGTAAGTTATCATGGTTACATTTTTGAATTACAATATTATTGTACAAATAGGACTATACACCTTATGTATATGAATATCATACATCTAATACAAATCTAGTTGAGCTTATATGCATTTTTTTTGAGTTTTTAAAATTTTTGACTTACATATTAATTTTTTAGATAATAAAATTAAAATCTTACAAATCTAGAGAATAAAATATATAATATGAGGGAGTATTATTTTTTAGTTTCAATATAATATTTTGAGTTAAATGTTATTTATAAAGGCGTTTAGATTCTTTTCGATAAAGCTCCTTAAATTTACATATAAACTCAAATTCTTTGCTATAGAACTCCAAATTTATACTAACATATGTATACAACTGGTTCTATAGTCCACTAACTGTTATTATTATACAAATCACCATATTTTAGACCATTTAAGCATAATATGTTGCAATTTCCATAAAACATGTTCTCGTTTACTACAATAAGTAAATATCAAACAAACACTTTTAACATACTTATTAATCATAGAGTATGTTATCATTTAGGTATTATTTGTTAACATATATATATGTTAAATATGATTTTTCTATAAATTCAGAAATAAATGCTCACAATTTCATAAAACATCGGAACAAATGTTAAGAATAATATTCCCTGAATATTATTCTGTTATTCTCATATAATTAACTTATGTAAACAATATCTTTTATATGTTTATCTTTGTTAAGTAAATATTTAGATGCTTATTGTATTATACTGGGAGACTAGGTTTACAGTTGTATTTATACTCCTCCTCTTGTAAACTATGTTTATCATATGAAAATAATAAAAACACATTCATTTACATGGTATCAGTCGCAAACCGATCCAACCCCTAACCCCTCTTCCCATACGCCTTACCCTATGTCTGCCTCTGCCGCCACCCTTCCTAACGCCCATGAACCTAATGTTCCTCTCCTTCTTGTTAACCTTTCCATGGTTGACAAACTCACCCCCATCACATACATGTCTTGGCAAGACCAAATCGAGTCTCTCCTTTTTGGCTATGACCTCCTCAAATTCCTTGACGGAACGCATCCCTGCCCATCACCCACCTTACCAGCCGCGTCTGACGACCCCAAAGCCGTAGCCACAACCAACCCTGCCCATCAAACCTGGCGCAGACAAGATCATTTACTCAAGGTTGCTCTTCTCGGTACCCTTGACTCATCCATCCACTCCCTAGTCATGCGTTCTGCCACATCTCGCGACGTATGGTCTACCCTCGCATCCACATATGCAAATCCCTCTCGTGCCCACATTCTACAAATAAAAGATCGTCTCAACTCCATTCGAAAAACCAACCAATCCATGACTGATTTATATGCAGTCTGTCAAAGCCTATGCCGATAATCTCGCTGTACTAGGCAAACCCATGGACCACGAAGATTTCATTGCCAAAATCATTCGTGGTCTCGACTATAACACTTACCGTTCTGTTATTGACGTAGTCCAAGCCCGTGATGAACCCATTTCATTTGAATCTCTCCACGAAAAGCTTCTGAATTTTGATCTCCGTACTCCTCAAAATCCTAACCCAGAAACATTTCCTGCTACAAGAAATGCAGCCTACCGCTCGCATAATCACAACCAGCAGCGCTTCTCTCCTTCCCATAACAATCACTCTGCCCCTATCGACACTTCCCAACCCCGGCAAGACCCTCCTTTTAAAGGCAAATGTCAATACTGTGGTGCCACAGGTCATGTCCTCTTCTTTTGCTATAAATTCAAGCGTGATTACCCTAATGTCATTCTGCCCTCACGCACCATTAATCGCTCTCCTAAAGGACCTCCGCAAGCACATATTGCTACTGCAACCCAATCGTTCTAAGCCAACTATCTCCTAGATAGTGGAGCATCCAACCATATTACTCAGGATCTTGCTAATCTTGCCCTGCACTCCCCATACACCGGCTGTGACGAACTCCTTATTGGTGATGGAACAGGTCTGCCCATTACTCATATCGGTTCCTTCACTCTTCATCCTCTTGTTTCAAATTATGTTTTAAAATTTAATAACGTGTTCTGCGTACCTCGCATCTCACGCAATATTATATCCATTTCTCAATTGTGTTTCGATAATAATGCAATATGTGAATTCTCATCATGTCTTTGTCTTATTAAGGATCGTCAGTCGGGTCAAATCCTCCTTCAGGGTCAGCTTAAGGATGGCGTTTACGAATGTTCGCTCCCTCCTCAACCACCTCGTGCTCATCTGTCTCAAGTGTCTTCTCATCTTGATTGGCATCATAAACTTGGTCACCCTTATATTTCTATTTTGAAGTATTTACGTACTTATTTTGATTTAGCTTTTAATTCATTCGCACTTGACAATTGTAATGCCTGTGCTATTCACAAAAGTCATAAACTTGCGTTTTCTAATAATACTATTCGCTCAAATGCTCCTCTCGAACTTATTTATTCCGATGTGTGGTCATCCCCTGTTATTTCGTATGATGGATTCAAATATTATATTGTATTTGTTGATCATTACACTAAGTTTATTTGGCTATATCCTATGAAGTTAAAATCTGATTCAACACAAATCTTTATTCGTTTTCGTACTCTTGTCGAAAAGTTCTTCAAAAAACCTATACTTCAACTTTAATCTGACAATGGGGGGGGGGGGGGGGGGGGGGAATATATCAAACTTACCTCCTATCTAGTCCAACATGGCATTGGTCATCTTACCACCCCACCACACACACCGGAACTTAATGGCTATTCCGAACGTCGACATCGTCACATTGTCGAAACCGCCTTGCCATGCTTACCCATGCGTCTCTTCCCACAACCATGTGGCCTCATGCCTTTACTACGGCTACGTATCTCATAAATCGTCTTCCCACACCTACTCTAAAACACTCTTCCCACACCTACTCTAAAACACTCTTCACCATTCCAATGCCTCTTTGGCTTTGCCCCTAACTACAAAAAATTACGCTGCTTCGGGTGCCTTTGTTACCCGTGCATGGCTTCGTCCTTATACGACTCATAAACTCCAACCACGCTCCGCCCTATGTATCTTTGTTGGCTACTCACCAACACAAAGTGCTTATTTTTGCCTTGAACCCACAACACAACGTATCTATGTCTCCCGTCATGTTAAATTTGTTGAAACTGAGTTTCCCTATCCTCGACTCACGACTCAACCCACCTCCCCAAACAAATTCACTACCTGTGACTGGACTGTAACCATACTCCCACCCCCTGCCTCTGATCTGCCTCCTCACCAGACCCCTACCCCCTCTCCTGCTCATACCCCCCTGCTTCCCCTCACCACACTGCTCTTCAAACTCCTGTCCAGACGCCCCCTGCCTCCCCCATGTCTCCTGACCATTTTGCAACAAACACCCACTCACCTACTTCCTCCACCACCTCCCCACAACTCACATCATCCCCTGTCACCATCCCCGACACCCCTCCCTCCTCCCCCTCTACTGTGTCTCCATCACAGCCCATGTCACCTCATTCCAGTAACATCCCTGCCCCCAATTCCGCTGCCTCCTCAACCTCACCCCCTCCTCCGCCACCCCCTGTTACTCACCCCCATGGCACCCGCTTATCCCATAACATTATTAAACCCAATCCTCGATACGCGCAGCTTGCTATCATACCTCCAACTACCCGCTTACCCAACACCGTAAAACAAGCACTCATTGATCCCCTTTGGCGTGATGCTATGCAACTTGAATACAATGCCTTACAAAACAATGCGACATGGACTCTTGTTCCTTCAACCCAAAATTACAATGTAATTGGATGTAAGTGGATTTTTCGAATCAAATATAAACCGGATAACACTATCGACAAATACAAAGCCCGCCTTGTGGCGAAAGGCTTCCTCCAAAGACCCGGGCTAGACTACTCGGATATCTCCAGTCCGGTTGTTAAACCCGCTACGGTACGTACTCTTCTTTCTCTTGCTCTTACTCAAAATTGGTGCCTTCGACAATTGGACATCAACAATGCCTTTCTTCAAGGCACACTTACGGATAACGTATACATGTCTCAACCCCCGGGATTTATTAATCCTGACTACCCTACCCACATTTGCAAATTATCCAAAGCAATTTACGGCCTTAAACAAGCACCTCGTGCTTGGTACACCACACTCAAAAAAATTTTATTGTCGAATGGCTTTGTCGGATCAATTTCAGACCCCTCCCTATTTTACCTTCACACAAAAACTCACAAAATATACCTCCTTGTCTATGTTGATGATATCATTATCACCGGACCCGACACTACCCATATCAACCATTTTATCAAAACTTTTGCTACGGCCTTCTCACTTAAAGACATGGGTAATCTATCCTACTTCTTAGGAGTGGAGGTCACCCCAAACAACCATGGCCTTTTGCTCACACAAACTAAATACATCTACGATATTCTCGACAAATATAACATGCTTGATGCAAAACCCTTTCCCACACCCATGGCTACTTCGCTCTCCCTCACTCATACAGGTGGCTCTCGCATCACCACCAACACCGACTACTGTGCTATCCTAGGTAGTCTCCAATATTTATCGTTCACCCGTCCCGACATCGCTTTTAGCGTTTATAAATTGTCTCAATTTATGCAAGCCCCTACCGATACCCATTGGATTGCCTTAAAACGGTTATTACGATATCTCAAAGGCACTTCTATGGTCGGTTTACAACTTTATCGCCAGTCTCCAACTCGACTTCACGCATATTGTGATGCCGACTGGGCTGGAGACAAAGACACGTATGTCTCTACATCCGGTTTCGTCACTTATCTAGGCCGCAATGCTCTTTCTTGGGCCTCCAAAAAAACAACGAACACTTGCTCGTTCATGTACTGAAGCGGAGTTTAGGGCCATTGCAGATACAACTTCTGAAATTATATGGCTACAATCACTCCACACGGAACTGAAAATTCTGCCCCCCATTACTCCGGTAATATACTCCGACAGCTTAAGTGCCACGCACTACTCCGCTAATCCAGTGTTCCATTCCCGAATGAAGCATTTGGCCCTGGCATTTCACTTTGTTCGCGAAAGAGTTCAACAGGGTACTCTCCGAGTACTACACATCACAGGCCAGGACCAACTGGCAGACGTCTTAACCAAACCGCTCCTGCGCCCCCGTCACCATTCTTTAATTTCCAAGATTGGTCTCGCCTACAGCTCGTCCATCTTGCGGGAGCCTGTTAAGAATAATATTCCCTGAATATTATTCTGTTATTCTCATATAATTAACTTATGTAAACAATATCTTTTATATGTTTATCTTTGTTAAGTAAATATTTAGATGCTTATTGTATTATACTAGGAGACTAGGTTTACAGTTGTATTTATACTCCTCCTTTTGTAAGCTATGTTTATCATATGAAAATAATAAAAACACATTCATTTACAACAAATACCTAAACGTTGAATATGTGATCATGCCAATAACATATGTTACTATTTTATGCATGACACGTTACCATAATCTTATCATTATTTATTCTATAAATTTAAAAATAATACAAGTACTAATTATTAAAACATAGACTCTTAAGTATACCCGTCATTACCTGTGGCATGTTTGACTTCCTAATTTTTTTTTGGTACTGACTTTTTTAGTAACTTTAAACGCGTTACTACCAATGACGTATTTACTTTGTGTTTTAGATTTTGCAAACCCGAGACTACGTGGACAACATTTTGTTAAATATTTTCAAAATCAACCAAAAATGATAAATACTTTGTTTTTCAACATTAGTTTAAAAAATCGAGTTTAAAAGATTATTCGCCAATGGATACTATTGTTACATCTAATTAATTATATAATATTAAGTTTCATTGCCTTTTAATCTCAATTAGTTTGAATTTTGGATTTTGGTGGAGAAAAGGCAAAACTCCCATGTAATTTACAATAATAGCCCTGGTGTCGTTCAATTTGAGTAACACCAGGTGTCACCATCTCATTTTCCTTAAATATTCGACAACTATAAATATAGATTTTATCTCTAGGATTAGAAATAGAGCAATGGATTAAGTCAAATGCGCATGTCTTCCTACTACCAAATTATAGGTAAAATGGGATAAGACACAGGAGAGTCAAGAAAATTGTAACGTTCAATCTTTCAATAATAAAATTGTTGTTTTCGGTATTATTCTTGTTTGCTCTCTGTTTATTATTACAAGTATACAATTTTATTGTTTACGAAGTGATCAAACACCAATATTATACCTGAGAGATTTATTCCTAAAGCAGTTGTTGAGTCACATTATGCCGGAAAAATGATATTGCACCGTACCGTTGGTCATAGATTCCTAGCCATAATGCCCTTAACAAGCTCGAGAATACGATGGTAATCAAAGAAAAGCGAGGACTCCTTGCCCTGAAGTCCATCCCGACTAACCCGATTATTACCGGAAAGGTTGTTACAGGGGCTACCACCAATCACAAGATCAAAACCTCCATACACACTAATCAAATGCTCTATTCTGTGTCCTGTCAGTTTTTGCACATCATCAATGTCAATCAGAATTCCCTTTTGATTGGTCTGCTCCCACCAAACCCGAACAATGTCTCTGTTCACCTCCGATTTTTCTACCGATACCACCGTCTTCAACCGTATTCCAAGCCTATGAAGAGCGACTTCTGCACCTCCAATTCCCGAAAATAAAGATAGAACATTGATGCCCTCTGGAAACAATTCCTTGAGCACAGATAGATGGTAGGCCACTGTATCAACCTGTACAGATATGCATCAATCAACACAATAATGTGTTTTAGCACATGGGGTTAAAATGATCAAAACTTATACTTTGCATTGTATTTTTGTGTTGTATTGGAGTTGTACCAGACAGAATATGGTCGTAACACGAAGAGTCAAAATAACAGATTGAGAAAAAAAGAAAGTAGGTATACCTGAAATGAATTACCAAGTGACTTGTACCTATCTGTCCTACTAACTCCACCTCCCCTAGTGTGATACCTTGGAAACCCTAACAACATTTCGACTTCATCAGCTTCAAGAGGAGCCACCTTGTTTCTTCCGACCCAAACCAAGTTCCATTTCCGACATTGCTCAATTACAAACTTTTGCACATCTAGAGGTGGATCGCCATCATACCGTTCCAAAGCCTTTCGGATCCTCTCTGTCACTTTTGCGCTACAAATAGTGGTTTTCAGGCAATTAAGTTTGGTTCTATTGTCCCACGCAGGCCACCATCTTTTAGTTACGGGCAAAGCCTCGTTGATAGTCCGTGGAGGCATCGGGAGCAGAGGATAACGATTCTCTATTGGTAGGTTGTGAATATATCCCCTCTTTCGTGCGGCAGCGCAGAAGAATTTTGAATCCACAAACTCAGGCTCCACATCATAAAGGAACCGGGAGATGGTATCCCAAACTCCTTTAGGGGTAAGCGCCACATTTTCATAATAGAAGTATGGCGGACCTAAGGCTCCCTCTGGAAGTCTTCTATGGAAAGGAGGACAATGCTCTGTAGGAACTCCAAACCCTATCATTGGCCTAGGTAGACGAATTGGCTCATCCTCAAAATCATCCATTTCTTTCTTTCCGCCCAACTCATATTCTGACATTTTTCTCTTGTTACGTCTGCCATAGTCACCATTGAGCTTAGGTTTTGACGGAGGATCAACATACGACGTATCATATTCCCTTGCTAATTGAGCAGCAACAATGAAATCAGTTAATTCCTCGATTGACGACTCCAGACCTGATGAAATATGTCGACATAGACACGCCCATTAGAAACTAAAAAAACTAGAGTTAAAAGTTACAAGTTATATGACCGTATGAGACTATGAGCGATGTCAGGGTGCAAATACCACATCTTTCCATTGCAATTGTGATTTCATCGGAAGGGTACCCCATGTCTTTTAAATATTTAAATATTTGCTGCTCTTTTGACCGAGGAGGAAAACTATCCTGCGATCAATAAAAAGCATGAGGTAAAAGGTTATATAAGCTGGTACTCAAGATTCATACATTAATTTGGTAGGACAAATTAAATTATTAATTGAACGGTTGCTACGAACACCAAGGTTTTTGTCAGTTAAAAGCAACTAAATCCTCAATAAGATATAGTACACCTAACAGAATATGAGGGTCATTTTTGAGGAACAAATAACATAACTTAGACAACAAAGTACTATCAACTGTATTTTGGTACCTCAATTCCAGGACAACTATCTAAATCAGAAAGATCCTCATCGATATTTGCAAAGCAGTCTGAGGACCTATCATCAGAATCCACCTCAATTTTCTGATCGAACTCAGCACCTAGGTTCTGAGAACGCCCATCATCCACCCTTGGAGCAAACTCCCCATTTTGTTGCATTTCAGGATGGTTTTCTGTGATCTCCTCATTTGAGGCTGAGCTTTCAAGATGCTGATAATAAATGACAAAGGAGATTCAGAACGTAAGAACGATTATAAAAAAACGTATTAGTATATAACATTATTAATGTTTTACAATACGTAATTGCAAGGGATGCATTCGTCTGTACGGTTTTATTCCAAAAAAAAAAGATAGAAGCAATATTTCAGAATACTTTCACATTGGGTGTAAATAGACCATAACATTTCTGAACTGATATTGTAACGACTGAACATTTTTGAAACTGCTATTGTAACAAGAGTACAAGACGACAATGGTTGAGAATGAAAATGGCCCCAAACTAACCTTATACGTAAGAAGGGTGTTTAGAATTGAATCTGTATCACCATCTCCTGCTCAAATGAACAATTAGTAAGTAAATAAAAACCTCTAAGATAAAAGTCATATCCCACCAGCCTAAATGCTCAAGAGTGAAGGGCCACAACAAAAAAGATAAGGGGCGTGAAAAAAACGGCCAAAAATCATGTAAACTAAGTAACTAACCATTTTCTCTAAGTGCTTTTGATACCAAGGTTTCTGAGAAACCGGCTTCAACAAAGTTGCGGAACAATATTGAGGAAGGTCCAGAAGAGGAGCTTCCCTAATAAACCAAAAAAGTAACCAAAGGTTAGTTAATAGAATAATTAAGCTACTGACAGGGGTCTTGTTCAATAGATACCGGCCACTAGTCTCTGAGATTTGGAAATAAACAAAAAGATTAAGCTCATGGTATTATCAAATAAGGAAACTTATCTGTCTTTTATAAACGAATCACAATGACAGTTGTAATATATCAAATTTGTTTTTGATACTACTAAGCCCTTTACATCACGTACACATGTACTCTCATTCATGATTCAGAATTCAGATGAAACATGTGGTGTCGTATGAGATATCTTGGAATAGGAAGGACCCCACGATATGTGAACGCCAATATAAACAGGCAAATAATTGTCCAAATTGACTGTGTTATATACTTATATGGAAACTAGCCAACTCAGTCCGTTGTGGCCCGCAAACGGTGCAAAGAGCTTGATATATTTTTCTTGCCAAGATTTTTTTATAAATACACCTTTTGTGGCCTAAATTTTCAATAAAATGATGTATTGGCATGCATAGTTATTATAGATACATTTAGTTATTAACATGATATGAAGCCGGTAATACTCGATTAAAATACCTATGAAAGCTATATCATCAATTAAGTCCGGAGTGATTGCATTAAGTACAATTCCGAGACATAATTACCATGACTGCTATTTTAAACATTGTTCTCGCTAATATAAGAAAGATCATCATCCTCACTATTATCAGAATCTCAAGAGAGTCATTGCCAAAGATTTTCCAGTCAAGGACCGTTGAAGACATCACCAAAATAAGGAAACATATCTTCCCATGTTTACTCTGTTTTCACACTTTGTAATTTCCTTCCATTAATAATTTAGTTTCTTACTATAAGTAGTCTAGAAAATCCTTTGTATAAATAGTCTGACAATCATGTAAATCAAATAACACGGTAAATACAATTCAATTATTCTCATATAATATCTTCTCTTCAATTTACAATACTCACCATTATGAAAACCCCCTATGACTCTAAAGCAAGGGTACCCAACCTTTGAACTGAACTTAAATGGAAGCAAGGATGGCATAGGGTAGAGGCCGTCAATAGAAAGACATTGATTCTGCACAATATTAGTCTGTCGGACATGTACTCTTGCGGAAACTGCTCAGGGTCAACTATCTAAAGCTCCGTAAAATCCATTATTCCACAAAAGTAATTAAAAACTAGATTATCATTAGGCCACACTATAATAACTTGGTTTAACTATAAGCGCGCATAGATAAGACTGGTTATTAATGATAATAAACGAAAGATTCAGGAACGCCATTTTAAGCTTGAAAAAAGGATTATTGAGACATTAACTAATACGTTTAGGTGCGCCTTAACTTCACCTTGTGGAAGGCGTTTGTGAACCACACTATTATGCGATTTTTCAAAAAAACTTAATCTTATTTGTTTATTTTTGCCCTTCTCTTTGCTACATTATTCTACCATTTACTCCTTTACATGTTAACCATCTTTGTATCCAAAACCGGTATTATCGTTACAATATTTTAGTTTGAAAGTAAAGATTTGTTCTAAAAATAGTCGCCTCGCATTTACGAGGCATGCATCTTGGCCTTGCAAGTTGTCATTTCAGCGTTCCCCGAGTCTTTTAAACTAAGACGTCGTTTATGTGTGTCAAAAAGAGACATCAATGACTTACCAAGTTTGAATAACCTAATTCCAAGACTATTGTTCTGTAGTGTTTACTTAATCCATAAAAAATAAGATCCATAACCGTAGTTAAATAACATAATTCAAAGATTACTTGGCGCGTTTACACGTGTTGCTAAATGATGAACAAGTTCTACTGGCACAAGGAAATGAGAAACCCCAAAAATGCAAATGTACTCACAAATTAGTACCTTGCAGTATAGTAATAACAAAAACATAAAAACAGGTATCATATCACTCACCTCTTCTGTGCCATTCCACTTGTCTGCATTTGCGGCTGCGAAATATGCATCATGATTAATAGTTGGTTTCTTTTCTTCCAGCTCATCATCACTAGTCCAACTAAATTTGTCACTCTCATTATCAGAATCAGTTCCGCCCTACCAAATCCGCATATAAAATTATTTAATTAGTTTATGACTTTATGTAAAACACAAAAACAATAATTGCTATGAAAAATGAAATAAAAGGATCACAAGGTACCATATGTTCTGCCATGAAATACTCCTGCGCAGCAGCAGGAAAACTCTTTATACTGGAGGTACTCGATTTTTAAGATGTAAATGTTCGTTACCCTGACTTGAGATGATCACAAAGACACGCTGACAAATAAAATGCACAGAGGAAAATGATCAGATTATGGAAAAAATATGTTCATATACTCTGTATAGCGTGATACGGAGTACATCATACAACAGCCTCAGAACCATGTATAAGTCTCTTGTAAAACCATTTTACGATAACCCAAAATGATCTAAGAGCGAAATGATTTTGAGTGTAATGTGATACCGAGTAATAAAACTAATACAATTATGAAATAACGATGGAAAAAAATGTCAGAAAGAAAGAGTACATGTAAGAGGAGCTTGATCTGATCTTCGAGATAATGTTATACAGTTTTTAATCCAATTCAAATTCCCGCGAAGATATCTGAAAAGGATAAAAAAAAATACAGAGTTAAACACCTGAATTTGTCATCCTTTACCCTTAGAGTTGATTTTTAATGGTGGACTTACACTCACTAAAAGGAGGAGAGAGAAAGCATACAATCACGACTATTACAGCTTGACTACCTTTCAATTGATGTTTTTTATATTCTGTGTTAGAAGTTGGTGACCCTTACACTCACTAAAAAGAGGTAAGAGAAACCACAGCAATGGCGACTGTTACAGCTCACTAGAACTACCTACTCAATTGAGATTCTTTTATATTATGTGCTAGGACTTGATGGTGCTTACACTCACTAAAAGGAGGCGAGAGAAACCACAACAATGATGACTGTTACAGCTTGCTAGGACTACCTTCCCAATTGAGATTCTTTTATATTCTGTGCTAGGAGTTGGTGATGCTCACCTACTCCTAGAAAATAAACTTAAATTATAGGAGCTTACTTTTTTTTAAAATCTAACTAGTTTTATTGTCCGTAAAATTTATGCGGTGTTATAGATTTTGTATTTTTTCTTTTAGGATTGTATTTTTTATTTTTAAGGTTGGTAAATGCGACATTTTATGACCGGATCTTGTGTGGTTTTACCAACTACAAGAGCTACAACAATCAAATGCTAAGTAAGTTATTAGGATTGTAACAATAGATGCTAGTAATAAAACCATAAGAGCTACAACAGTGAATAATGAAAAACATACTGAATTGAACGCTTTTTGTTGACGAAAATCTAAAACGGTTGATCACGAAGAGAATATATAATCGTCTCCTCCCTTGCCTTTATTTTTTACCCGTACCACATTTAAATGTTAGTAAGTCCATGAAAAGAAATATTTATTTATAATACATAAAACTATGAGCTTATAATAAGTCTCAGTAGACAAATAAACCATTAGTATCGTAAAATGTGAGCAAACAACTTTGCTTTATAGACCATCTTTTTTTGAATTTGATGGTTTGATGACAATTAAAAGTACAAGACCATTGAAGACTTTATTCATCATTTCATGTATGTTAACATTAGGTTGTTGGTTTCATTCTTACCTTTGTGAGTAAATAATTCGTAAACCAATGCATTTAAGGAAAGGATTCTGAATTCACCTTGCAAACACTCCCTCCATAATTCAATATATGACGTTTAGACCAACCAAGGTCATGAGGGTGGTCATGACCTTGTTTGGTCATGGTTAATGACATAATTAAACACATTAATTGGTAACCACCTATGTTAATCTGTGATCATTTACTCCACCAAGGTCAATGTGAACAGTGTTGAACATTTGTGACCACTATGTGTACAATTCTTATTGATTGAAGAATAAAAAACAATTAAAACAATTCCAACATCGAACATCGATTTAATCACGAAATCAATATTAGATGTTGTGGCAGTTGTTACTATAAAAAACCCCGGAATAAGAACATGAGGCAATTTATAGCAAAACTTTCATAAATATTTATGGCCAAAAATAGCTATCAACTTCGAAAATAATGCATGAATCACAAAGGTAAAAAACCGCCAATTAACTTGATGGCAATATGATGCTGAGCTAAACCATTTATTGATCTAGTAATTGAGATTCAATGATGGGTCGTGCGCTAATATGGTGACACAATGAAGGGGTCATTTTTCTTTTTCAAAGAGAATAACAAAAGCTAGTTAAAATAATGTCATTAACAGCTTGTGGTTTTCCGCCAAATTATGCTTGTTTCAGTTGCTTGTTAAGATTATTGTCTAGTAATTGAAGTCATTTAGTTGTGCCACGTGGGTCGTGGCAGTTTAATAACTCCTCAAACTACCTTTTTTATATTACACAAATTCTTGTTTCAGATACAACTAACCGTCTTAACTATTAAGACGAATCAAATTTACCCATATTGTTAACAAATGAGTCGGTTTTTACTAAGTGGGTCTAGCATGCATTAGATTCCCTTGTCCTCTTATAGAATTTCGGAGATGATGAGGAATTTCATAAAGATAATTATATTGAACTGATGATTAGGTGTCTCTCGATGACAATAATAGACACTTTATACAGTGTAAAACGTAGACGTTGAATCGTCTAGAAGATATTATTCATATCATAATTATATGATTACGATTACAGTATAATATCATAATATTCTCCAACATACCACCAATTGTATTTGTTGTTCATACGAATTAGATGGTCCACTTGTCTATTCTATGGTGTTTAATTGAAAATTTGTCACTTGTTGTTCAATTGTTGTTGTTGCACACTTGTTGTTCAATTTTTGTTGACGCACCAACTTCTGCCATCGCGGACGATCCAAAGTCAAGTTCATTATCTAATATCACCCTCTAACATTCTAACCCCACGCTTCCCCACCGACAATAAACTCTAATTGATAATAATTGATACATAAGTGAACATTTTGATTTTACTAAGTGATAAACCCTAATAATTTATTTAAACAATAAGATTCGATTTTATTTTAGTAAGTGATAAACCCTATTAATAATACACTAATTGTGAATTATAAAACATTATTCAGGTTATTTCAACAATTAAATTTGATATTAGGGGAAAAGATAAATATAAAACTTAATTTGTCTTTGTATAGGAAAAGGGTATGTCATGGAAAGTTAATGAAAAATTGTATGCGAAAGAGTAAAATTTGTATGTGAAGAAGTAATTCCGATACTTTAATATGTATCTAGTGAGAGTTTTTTTTTCCATTCTCATATTAATTTTCATATCAAAGTAATATATCTTGTGAGATAACATGGTAAGTTATGATGAATACATTTTTGTATTACAATATTATTGCACAAATAGGATTATATATCCATATGTATATGAACATCGTACATATAAAACAAATCTAATTGAGCTGCACTTTTTTTGAGCTTTTAAAAACTTTGACTTACATTTTAATTTTGTAGATATTAAAATTAAAATCTTATTGAGTTAAAATGTACACACTCTTATTTTATATTTTCTTCCCTTTTTCCTTTCGCATAAGAAATAAGAGAGTTAATTTAGACCACATAAAACATACTATTCCACGTGCCAGTGAATTTCGGGCCACACATATCATCCCAAAAAAATTAACAGGGAAAAAAATCTGAATAACCGAATAAGGAAATAGAGAAAAAAAAAATATATAATATGAGGGAGTATTATTTTTGAGTTTCAATATAATATTTTGAGTTAAATGTTATTTATAAAGGCGTTCAACTTTCCTATTTATAGTAACATTCCCTCTTTCCTTTTCATCGATTCACAATACCTTTCCTATTTCTTTTTTTGGTAAAGTTTTATATATATTTTAATCAGCTCACCCATCGCAATACCCCACATACTCATATTTTATACTTATTTTAATCACCTTAATCACAACAATACCGCACAATATCTACCCTTTCTACAATCACCTCACCCCACAACAACACAATCCATTATTTTACTGTCCCCCTTATTCTTTGTGCTTTTTTTCAAATGTGGAAGGTAATTATGAATAAGAGGAAGTATATATAAAAAATAAGTTACCAAAAACATACAACATATATATTCAAAGATTTGATAGGATTAAATGGTAACAAACTAACAATTTATACGAATCAAGAAATAAATTATGCACAAATTTATTTGAATAATCTAAAATATTGACTTACTTGTGTAAATAAGGAAACAAATTATACCCAAATTCTACATATGATAGAAAGTTCACATGGTTATCGAATATGTTACCATTTGACAGAATCCACCTTTTATTTGCCGCAATAATGGTGCATATTGCACAAACAAATAAAGTAACATAATACATCATACTATATATTAATCTTCTAACTTCATGTTGACATGACAGCTTATATTACTAGCAAAAATGATATGTCAAATTCTCACATTTATAGCCTTAGACTATGTTTATCAATAACATTCATCAAAAGAAGGCAAAAAAATCATCAAAAAGTAATAATAGAATAATGTCCGAGGGAAAAAAAATTGTGACATTGGGTTGTGCTGCAACATTATGATTTCTCTCCCATTCCCACTTGTCAACTTTTCATTGGCCAATTATTAAAGAGTGTACAAACTTAATATAATTAAATAATAAAAAGTAAGTGTCATAACAATATTACAAGAGTGTCATTGATGGAGTAAAAAAAATTAAGGGTGAATGTTGTAGAGATGAAAGAGTGATAAAAGGTGAAAATATTTTTTTTTTTTTTTTTTTTTTTGACGAGGGAACCCGCAGCCGCTACCTTCGGTGCGCACTGGGCAAACCCGCGGGTATATGTAATAGCCTGCAAACCACATACACCAGGTAAACCACCCGAGGGCGACAGGCTCGAAGTCTATTTAGGCATGGACTCGGGCTAAGAATGCTCCACAAGATTTTGCTCTTGGGGAGGCTTGAACCCGGGTCTCCTGGGAATTCCACCCAAGTTTTAACCATAGACTCCACCCTTGCTCAAATTATCAATGAACATAGTCTTAAAGACGTACTTAATAAAATATGACCATAATTAAATTATAGATGACCGTAATTAATTATAAAATATCAGCTAGACCATCATTGTCGTTATTCACCAATAACCATCGTCGGCCATATTATTCATCGGGCCGACATCGGTAACAACCCCACTCGACTCTATTGATCATCAGATAGACTCATCACACCATCAAACAATGTCACCATCACACCAACCAATAACCACTAGAACACCACTATTACCAACGAACACATCAATCTTCAAAGGGAATAGCAAAAGCTAATTAAAATAACGTCATTGACACCTTTTTTCCCGTGAAATTATGCTTGCTTATTAAGGTTATCTAGTACATGAAGTCATTTGGTTGTGCCACGTGGGCCATGTCACTTTAATGGGCTAAGTGCTCAAATTACTTTTTTTTTTATATTACACAAATTCTTGTTTCAGACACAACTATCCGTCTTAAGCATTAAGACGAACCAAATGTACCCATGTTGCTAACAAATGGATTGGTTTCTACCAAGTGGGCCTACATGCATTAATTAGATGCCCTTGCCACCCCCTTATATTATTTTAATACTTATTCGTACCCATAAAAAGATAAAAAAAAATTTGCTTACTACTCTTGTCAACTATGCATACTCACATCTTCCTCTTTTCTTCATCCCATACATCCATTAATCTCATATTACTACAATTTACACATTCATTAATCTCCTACACTCATACATCTTTCATCAATATTAAAAATATTCCCAAACTCATTTTCTATTTATAACTTATACTTTCCCGGATTTTAGTTTCAACCAAATATAAAAAATCACCCCTATAAGTTTAATATGAGGTGCAATACTCCCCTTAACTTATAAATGTAACACCTCATCTTATTTTTAAGAATAAAAAGTATGAATTAATTTTTTTTACTATTATTGAAAGTAAAAATTATTAGTCAAATATAAATTCTAAAATTCTAATTATTAAAAATATGTTCAAATATTTATTTATTTATTTTGTTTAAAAATTATTCACTATATGAAATGTTTCCGTGAAGTTACAATGAGAAGTTACATGACCAAATTTTGTTTAAATAAAATTTGGTTTGAATTTTCGTTAAATATGTGGAAACATATTGTTTTTAAAATAGTTTTATAATATAAAAAATACTCTCTTCGCACAATTGTTTCACCCTATTTTAATAAAATATTCCTCACATGTATTAGAAAAATTGGGTGAAAATAATTGTGTGGAGGGACTACATACGTTTTAGTTTACAAAAATGTTAGAAAATTTGATTTGTGTTTAATTGAACATTTTAGGAAAGTTATGAAACTAATATGCTACAAACAAAACTTAAGAAATTGATTTGCGCATATAATGCGTAAGTTGTGGGAAAAGGCTACAGAAACGCATTGCGTATGGACAACTCCATACACGACCAATCACGTTGCTCCACGTAGATAACCCAACGTAAACCACATTAGTTAGTTTTAGCGTAGTTTAGTAATTTTACAAGTTTAGTTAACATGTAGTTAGTATTAATTTAGGAAATTTTGTCATTTTGTTTAAATTTTATTCTCTTAACAAAATTGAATGATTTTATTTGTAAAATAAATATTTCTGAAATATGTAGTAGAATCAATTAATACTTTTGGAATTTATTTTTTAATTTTTTGTATTAGTTAGTAATTAATCAATAATAATAATTTTTTATTTTCGAATTTTTTTAAAATAAAATAAAATTGGTTTACTTATTAATAAAAATTAATATTTTGGAAATTATTATTCTTGAATTTAATTGTTTTTAAAAAAAATCGTTTTAGTTAGTAATAAAATATTAAAATATTCTATGTGTTTTTCGGATTAATTAAATTTGCTGGAATATTTTTATTTTGTATTTTATTAAATTTTGTTTTAGTTAGGATGTAATTATAATACGGTATGTTTAATTTAATTAACAATTTGTTTTAAGGCCTAATTAAATTATATTAATCCAATTATTCAATATGTCTAATTTAAGTAACTATATTTTGTAAAAATACGAGTTAATTTTATAAAAATTTAAAATGTTGGTAGTAGGGTTCAAACCTGGGATCAATTGCACGCAATCTAATGTTTGCAAGTAGATTTTTAACAAATTAATCAAGGGTATCAACAAGCCCATTTATGAATTACAAGTGTTAATATTCTCTAGCTACTAAAATAATATTTTCGAAAATCTTATTATATTGAATAATTTATATAAACTTAGGTTATTTCCGAATTCACTAATTTTAAATTTTAAATTATATATTATATTTTTCGGAACTCAATTAAAGCAAGTATGTTCTTAATTAAGGATTTAATTAGAGGAAATTCGCTTAAATTTCAATTCAATTCAATTCAATTAATTGCAGTTCTTGAAATTGGAGTAATAATTCAATTCAATTTTAAAAAACGATTGAATGCAAACTCAATTAAATCGGGAAGTACAATTGGTATTTTCAGTTTATTTTCAAGTCCTAAATCTAATTAATTAAAATTTAAAAACGAAGGCTGTAAAAAAACGAAATCAGTGTGTTTTAAAAAAACAAAATTCATTAAGTTAAAAACAAAATCAGTAAATTGATAACTATCGTGAATATATTACAATTTATAAAATCTGAGTTAAATTGATGAAAACCGTAAATATAATAAAAGAAAAGTCTCAGAATATTTGATTAAAACCGAAAAATTTGTACAATTTAACAAGTGATTTTAACAGTTGATTTGGTTTAGTTAGTATGTAATTATAATTCGGTATGTTTAATTTAATTAATTATATTTTATAGAAAATACGAGTTAACTTTAAAAAATTTAAAATTATTGTTAGTAGGGTTTGAATCTAGGGTTAGTTACACACACGCTAATGTTTGCAAGCAAAGCTTTAACCTATTAATCAAGAGCATCAACACGTTCATTTATGAATTATAATTGTTAATATTCTGAAATCTACTAAAATAATATTCTCGAAAATCTTATTGCAGCGAACGAATTTTTTTAGATATTTTAAATATGATATTTAGGGAATGAATCTTATTATTATTAGATTGTATTTTAAAAAATCCTATTCATTTTAAAGATTACAAGATCTCACATTTTTCAACATATCCCACTACAATAGGTAACTAAATTATATTATACTAAATATAATAAGATTTTTTTTAAATACAACCTAACAATAATAAAATTCATTCCGTAAATATCTTATTTAAAATATCTATAAAAAATTCATTCAATGCAATAAGATTTTCGAGAATATTATTTTAGTAAATTTCAGAATATTAACAATTGTAATTCATAAATAGACGTGATGATACCGTTGATTAATTCGTTCAAACTCTACTTGCAAACATTAAATTGTGTTCAACTGATCTAAGCATCAAACCTTACTAACAACATTTATAAATTTTTAAAATTAGCAAGTCATCTTTAATTAAATTTGAATAACTGAAAAATTGATTTCACAGAAAAATAAAAAACTGAGTCAACTTATTAAAATACAAAAAAAAATTATTTTCCAAAATATTAATTTACAAAAATAATTTCCAAAAGACTATTAATAAAATACAAAAATAAAAAATGACTAAATTAACTAAATATAAAAAATATTAATTTACAAAATAATTTACAAAATTAATTTCCAAAATAATTTCCAACAGAATATTAACAAAATACGGAAAAAAAACGTGTAAATTAACTAAATACAAAAAAAATATTTTCCAAAATATTAATTTACGAAAAAAAATCCAACAATAGTACTGATTAATATTTCCGAAAATTTAACTAAATAAAAAAAGTAACAAAATATTTTTTAAAAGTATTAATTTAGTAAAACATAATAAAATCTTAACAAATAACTAATATTCCTAAATTATACTAACTACATGTGGTTAAGAACATAAATACATTTGTATAATTACTAATATACCCTAACACTAACTTATGCAAATTAACTATGGTTATACACGTGGCGCGATGTGATTGGTCGTGTATGAGTTTTTCATACACAATGTGTATCTCTATCGTCTTCCCAAACACAAGCCATACTCTTCTGTATTCCAAGGCACATCTCCACGCCGTGACCTCTGAGTGCCAGTGTCGTTTAAGCTTGCTTTTGTAACCTCCTTGATATCTATCACAATATTGTTATCTTCATTTGGAATGCGCATTTTTGGATAAAAAATTGACCTTGTTTGTATATGAAGTGCTTGACGGGGAAAACAGAGACATGCAATTTTTTTTGTTTGGTTAACAAATGAGGTAGGAGCAAGAGAAGTGGTGATGAATGAAGGGAGGATGAAAAGATATTACATTGGAGTTGGTTGTAAAATTTAAATCATGATGTTTTTTTAATCACCAAAACAAAAAAATAACCCAATTAAAAGTTACCAATACTATATTGACATGACGTTTATTAATATTTGATTATTTATATTTGTGTTTCACAAAGAAAAACAAAATTGAGTTTACATAGATGATATTTCAGAGATTTTAAACATATTTTTATAGCATATGTACCTATGACATTTATATATTCAATCTTGAAATAAAATTTAGCTAGTTCCTCGGTTTTCTAACTACATACCACCCCCTATTTTTACACCATTCAGGCATTCATCATACGTTTTTCACCCAACTAACCAACTTGACCATCAGAATCAACCGTATCGGGCTGAGAATTGATCCAAGACCGAACCGGAGCGGACCGAAGACCGGAAAAAAAAATTGGTTGACCGAAAACTGGACCTAAAACTTTTGGTCTTGGGCCGGACCAACCCAATATTTGATCTGGCCCAGTCTTGGATCGAAATGGACATAAACTTGCTTTTTTCAAAATTTCATTTACCATAAGTACATATTAATTCCGCTAATAATATGCATTTAAATAATTAAACGACTTTTTTTATGGCAATCAGTGAGAAGACTAATATATAATGTATTTTGAAGATAAAATATTAATATGATTCATAATATTTTAACTTTTAGTCTTAAAAATTATGAAATTTGGTTTATTCGGTCCGAACCTAAATTATCCGGTCTTGGACCGGACTGGACCGAAACCAAAACTTGAAAAAATAAGGACCGAGGACCTGACTAAATTAATTCGGTTAGGGTATGGTCTATAGAAAATGGTCCGTTCTGGTCCATTTTTCTGGTTCCGACCTAAATTTATTCACCCCCACAACCGTATGCACATTCCTGAACAATCTCATTGTATTTATATTTACTTGTAATACTCAAATCACACTCTTAAATGTTGGAAAATAACCTTATCCCAAGACACTTACCTCCTACCTCCAAACCTATCTACCCCACCCCTAAAAAATAGACATATCTATTATAAAATCAACCCCCATCATATAAGATAATAAAATATACATGATATTTAAGAAATTTTAACCTATTTTTAAAGCATATGTATCTCTATCATTTTATATAATATAACCTTGAATGAAGTTCTTCAAATTATATTCTCAGTTTTTCTAATCATTGTCTTACTACCATTTTTCCACATCATTAAAGCATTTATCATATCCTTCTAATCGAACTAACCAACTTAAAGCAACTCATTATATGCCTGAACAATTTCATCTTATCGACATCTGATTGCACTACTCAAATCACACCACTAAATGTCGTAGATTAACAATACCCCCAAGACACTTCTACCCTTAAGACCTATCTATCCCCTTATTCTCCACCCCTCACAAATCGACACATCTGATGTAAAATCAACTCCCATCGTATAAGACAATGCCGCATCTGTAAAAAAAATAATTTGAAAATATGTATGGGAGAAATAAGATACAAACTATAAACTATAATCTTATAATTATGACTAACAAATAACTTTGATCTTTTTACGACGTCTTCATCTCGGAAACTCTTTTAATTTTCATTACTATGTTGTTTATTAAATACCTTATAATACTCATCTATATTTTCATTTCATCCACACAGTTATTCGATCCAATCCACTTATATCATCATTGTGTTCTTTATTAGTTATATTTATACTCCTTCAATTGTAATTTAACAACCCAAGTAACCAACTTGACCATTCTCAAACGTATCGCTGAACAATTGCAGGCTATATATTGACATCGACATTATATTTAGTATATAATATATAATATATAATATATAAGTTGGCGCTATAAATATAATCGTTTATGTAGAAATTTCTATTTACAAAATAAATCAGAATTAGAACGTATTCCCTCTTATTCGTTATTTTTTATCCCTTTGGTGTGGGTACAATACTTAAGGAGAGTAATAAAATAGGAATAAAAGAGTTGGGTGATGTTTGAAATAGAAGAGATAGATGAATAATTAGAAGTTAAATAACGAATTATGAGCCACAAACATTAATGAGACGAAAAAAATAGGAGTAAAAAGGTTGGGTGGGGTTTGGTGATAGGTGTAACACCCCGACCGAAACCTAGGACCGGAAATGTTAGCCACGGTATAGTTGTCAGTTTGCTACCAAAAATTGCGACTGACGCCTATCGGTCGGAAAAATTGAAAATCGGTCGCAAAAACCCGTTTTCGACCGTTTTTCTTGTATTTGCGACCAACTTTTTCGGTCGGAAAATGTCTTTATTTTCGTAGTGTACGACATTTCATTTCCCTCAAAACATAAGTCACTGTAAACACAAGCCCGCCATTTTTGTCTCCTTCGAAAGCTTTTAAAAGATCATCTCAACTCGAATCAAGGTAATATTTTCATATTCGGATTCCTCTCACAAATTCCGTTCTTCCCATCACTTTTGTTTTTCAATTCTCAACTTTCCATTTCCGGGCAGTTTTTGCCCTAACTCGTTTTAAGCTTCTAATATACGTTTTTATGTTCTTAGGACTTGACTTGGACGACCCGGAGGTTGATTCCATCGTGGAGGAAGAAATCGGAGCACAAGACGCTTGAGGTGACGATAATGAGCTTACTCGGCCTATTTTGTTATATTTGCATTCTTTATGTTTTTTATGTGTTCATATGATTATAAGTATGAAATAGGTTGTTAAACATCTTTAGTATGTTTTATATTCTGATTCTTATGAGAAATTTGTGTTGAAATCAATATGAGGGTTGATTTTAGAGTATACATGAAGATGGGTTTAATTTGGGGAAATTGTTGTGAATTCATGAATTTGATGTTGTTCATATATTTCTTATACTTGTTTGATGCTATAAACATGTTGGGACTGTTAAGTTGTTGTTTAGAATCATGTTTGGGATGATTTGGTGAAGTATTGGTTTGATTTTAAGATGTCGAAATATGCGAAATTCACGAACAGGGACTCCCAGCCGGTAGGCCGACCGGCTGAGAGCCCTCTTAATGGGTTTTTGGTTTTTAAGAAATCGTATGTGATGGGGTGCTCAGCCGGGTGGCCGGCCGCCGGTCCACCGGCTGAGACTCCTTTGTGTTGTTTTCGTAATGAAGAAGAGGAATTAGGGAGATGGTCTCCCAGCCGGGTGGTCGGCGACCGGTCGACCGGCTGGGAACCCTCCCTCATTGTTTTTGTTGCTTTCAAAGGCTGTTTGGGTTGGATTGGCAGACGGTGGACCGGCAGCCGGTCCTAGGCCGGCTGGTAGTCCCATCCATGCTAAAATTTGGTTTAACTAATGATCGGTTCATCTGATTTGCTTGAGACTTTTTCCGTGTGACTCGTATACTTGTATGTTTTCACATGTTAGTCGGTAATCTAGTAAGTAAGACTAGAACATAGTTTATGGTTGTAGTACATATCGGAATATGTCTGAGTCGGGACCGCTAGAGTACGATATGTACTGTTGTATGTTGCATATCAAGCTATGTCTGAGTCGGGACCTCTAGTTTGATTTGTGCGTGTTTGTGGCGTGACGGCCATGTCTGAGTCAGGACCTCTGGATCGTCACGTGTATGGATAATGCGCTGGGAGATGTCTGAGTCGGGACCTCTTTCCCTCCGTGAGTTTGTTTGACCGTGGTGAGTCAGGTCTGAGTCGGGATCCTGATTCACTATGAAGGGTAATGGTTATGGCTGAGGTCGGGTCATTGAACCATTTTTAGCTGATTGGTATCCATTCGTGCCTGAGTTGGGGTTCACGGATGAATGCTAGCTGACCTTGTGTACCAAGTCTACCTGAGTCGGGGTGTGGCTTGGGCACTGCTGTTTGTGTTTAGTTCTTTCCTGAGTTGGGGTTAATTCTAGATACTGCTGTTTGCAACTGCTTGCCTGAGTTGGGGTACACTGTCAGATGTTGCTGAATTGATGTTTATCTAGAGTACCGTTATCATTTGAGTTATTGTTCGTCCAAGGCATTGGACGACTCTTATTCTGAGTTCGGAAATGGTTTGAGGAGAAAGACCCCCCGGCCGGGCAACCGGAAGAGAGACCGGCTCTCGCCTCAAATAGTTTCCGAAGTTAGTTAAGGGTTTTTGCATAAGGGATGCATATTGATATGAAGGGTATTGTATACTTCGCATGTTATGATGTTGGAGTATGATAGATATTCTTATGTGTTATGTGTTGCTAACAATAGGTGGCTAGGAGAACTCTGGTCACTCCCCACTGATTGTGGCGTACATGTTTTCATGTATGTAGGTACATGATGGCTGATGGAGGGGTTACTGAGGCTAGCGAGCGATGATCCTATCATTGATGACATACATTTATCGTTTAGCTAGACCTAGACTTTTGTTATATATTGAGTTCCTGTAGGGACATGCCATCCCAGGCTGAAGTTTTGTACTTTTGACGTTGTACTTGGACTTATATACTTATCTATGTTTGTTTATTTCCGCATGTATAGTTTTGTTTAATTCACCTCGTACTTAGTCAAGCATGTTAAAGTTTTAATTACGCGCAAATTTTGGCATGTTTGTATGTTTATATATTCCGCTGCGACGAGGGGTTTTACACTTAACCCAAGAGATCCGCATCAAACTGGTATCAGAGCTTCGGCTCTTGATTTATTTCTTAATAGATCAGTCTTGGGGAGATCTTAACCATGAGTTTGAACAAACCCAAACGTTCATTAGAGAAGAATAAACATGAACGACTTTCATGGGATGATATAAAACGAATAATTGACGAGTTTAAATCCAAACATGGGAAGCGAGAGATTAAGGAACATACGAGAGAAAGTGAAGACCATTAATGGGACAAGATAATACACAGGATTGGTGATCTCACGGTCAGTTTTGAAAAGAGTTAGCGCAAGCATACTCAATCTCAGATAGTAAGAAAACAAGAAGTTAAAGGAAGCCACGAAAAGGGAGGCAGTTTCTGAAGTAGATCATTTAGATAACAGTGAAGATAAGGGAGGCAACAGTGATCATAATAACAATATCAATCAAGGGGTGGCTGAATTCTTGCATATCTTCAAAGAGGACACAATGACAAAAACAACAGAAGAAGAAGTTGGATTCATCTCGTATGATGTTGAATCAATGAGAGGTAACGATGATCAACCGGAAACGGTGGCTAGTAGGTTACAACTTCAAATAGGGTCGTTCATGGAAGAGAAAATTGGGGCTTGCGGTGCTGTTAGTGAGAAGGACGAAAGAGAAGGCAAAAGGGGTTTAGTGGAGGACTTTATTGTAGGTGACCAAGAGTTCTTTGTAGATCCATACATGGCTGAAACAAACAACAATCTCTAATCAACCATATATCCATCCACGGACTTACATACATGCTCATACCATTCGTTCACCCGCATACCTAAACCCTTACAACAATATACATTACCATCAATCATACCAACGACCATCAAGGTTACAATCCATCTGAATACCATGAAATCAGTCATCTTTACAAACAGAAACTGTAACAAAACCCTCTACGTTGTGTCTTTTCAAGTTGGTTGTGAAATGTGAGGACGAAGTTTGTTCTAAGGAGGGAATATTGTACCACCCCTTTATTTGTTGTATGAGTTACTCGATGGAATTGGTTGGACTCGGTCGCTTAGTTGATATATAAGTTATTGGAGAAAGAATATGGTATAGTTATCTTGCCCGTTTATAGATAGGTCGTCTTAAAACTGTTATAACTTGATATTTACATATGATATTGATGTGATTATTATAGGAGTGATATCTTATCCTTTTACGATTCTAACGGTAGGTCACACGCCCAAAATGACCAAGTATTGAGGGAGTTATGATTGTTTTACAAAAACTGGTTAGTGCTGACAACTGCGAGGTACTCGACCATGTAAGTCATACTCGGCCGAGTATGTCATACTCAGCCGAGTATGTCCTACTCGACCGAGTAAAGCCTACTCGGTCGAGTATAGCCTACTCGGCCGAGTTAGCCGGGTCCGTGTTCAGCGTCGGATTCTTATAAAAGATAAACCGTGAGTTAAAATCACTTTTACCTAAAATCAAAACATAGTAAAACCTAGGTCTCTCAAACTTTCTCTCCCAAAACTCCTAAGAGATCCTTAGCAAGAGTTTAGAGCCCCGATCAACTAGCTTAGTATCGCATCATCAAGTAAGTTCTTCTTATCATAAGTATGTCAATTAGATACTAGTTTCACCATGGTTAGTAATCCTCATATATGTTATCTTAAGAGGACATTTTCTAGAGGAATGGTGGTAGAATCGATTGGATCTTTGCCTTGTGTGATTTGCCTTGAGGTAGGGTTTCCCTACTCAGTTTCTATGTAATATTGATTGTGACGATACTGTCGTATTATCTAATATTACTGCGTTATTGTATGGTTATTGAGAATTGGAAAGGTAATGTGTGAGACCACTGCGGGAAACGGATCTCACTCCTATGATCGATCTTCGTGGCCCGCCACAGAGAGGATATGCATATTAATGGTCTAGGTACCCTTTGCTGCGGTAAGTGGGGAAATTGGTGTGGGGTTAAAGGCCGCCACTTGGTTTGTGTTGACAGTGATATTAGTGATTGGTGATTATCAGATTGTGGTTTATGTTATTGAATTGTAACCGTCTTATTATTCAGTTTCTGATACTTGTGGTTGTTTTACTGTGATGATCCATGTAATGGTGAGCAGAGTCTCAGGTGCAACGGTGTTGATATATGATAGCTCGGGAAGGATGGGATTCCACTCAGTTTAGTAGCAGCGTCTTAGTTTCTTACCTTCAACAGACATTTCTTTTATGGTTGATGTATCAGACTTTGTTATACTTAATAAACTTTTTTCTCACTTTTAATAAAGGTTACAGTATTGTTTATCTTGATACTATGCCTCAGGAAACTGAGATGATGATACTTTCATAATCTGATGGTCCTACCTAAAGGCCTTGAATTATGAGGGTGTTACAGAAACACCCAATATGTTTCAGTCAGAGAACCAAATATTCAATCTCCACAAGATCGTAGGATTGGCAATCAATTTGGCGTGGAAGACTATCCATGTTGTGAGGGGTTGAATTCTTACCGTATTAATGAACTAACATTGCGGACTAAAGGAAGATTGAAATCTTATAAGCTAAATTGGTGGGATAGGGATAAGGGAATACTAGTTAAAAACCAAGTTCTAGTTTTGTTGAGTTTATAACCTTACAAGAGTGAGTTATGGTACGAGGAGGTTTCTATGGGGGTGTGTCTTACACTGTTCGGAAGACCATGGCGAGTTAATCTAAAACTTATAGCAACCAAAGGAAATCAGGAGTCTCAGTTCACGAAGGAGAGCATGGTCCTAACCATGGAGCAAGATGAGGAGTTGTTAGGAGGTGGTGAAATTCAGGAGGGTAGGAATGGTTACGGTGATGGTAATACTAACCAAAGGGATTATGATCTTCTGCCTATTTTAAAGAAGGGATCTGTGGTCAAGATAAAGGATAAGAAGCGACATATTGTGAGCCGTTTTTAGAATTCGAATCCTACCATCCGTAGGAGTAATGGTGCAATGCAATGGGCAACATGGTTATTTCATAAGCTACTTATACCAGAAGAAAGGGGTGATGGAGGAGTTGATCACGGTGGAAATAAGGATGAGCAAAGGGAGCCTTATCTTTTACCAATCCTATGTAAAGAATCCTTGGGCGTCAGCATTGATGGGGAGTTACATAGTGAGAGTTTTAGTTAAGATGCCAATGCGAATTATGTGATCAATTGAGATGAACTTGTTATGTCCAAAACAGCCTGTTTTGATCATACTAAGGTTGTGCAAGGAAAGGAGAATGACAAGAAGGTACGTGGTAGAAGCCCTAGTCAGTTGGTGAGTTCGAATTCTATGTTCCTTAGGGGTAAGGTTGTTGTATCACCAACAAAACCTACTGTTCATAACCTATTAATACAAGGAGCATGGGTTAGAGAGGGACGTATGGGAAAAACAAAGTATAAACCGAGTTGGATTGAAGATCATAAAAGTCGAATAAAATTTGTTACTATACAGGAAGCGGTGGGATTACCTAGGCCTGTTATTACAGTGATCGTTCGACGTGGAAGACGTGTTTTTGATCCAGGTGGCAGCATACATCGAAATTTGTGGCCAACTTTTCAAAAAGAATTAGAGTGTGATGTGGGAGCATCCTCTTATGAACTACTCCTTAGCCAGAATACAAAGTCTCTAACTTATGGGTTCGAATTTGGGTCAAATACAGTGTTTAAAATAGCATGGGCTCGAATTGAAGAAAGACCGTGGATCAACAATGCCCATACAGCCAGTCCATGGGGACGAATAAGCCCTACATACGGCCAGCCCATAAGGCCGGGCAAGCAGCCATACGGCCAACTGTGAAGTGTGTGGATTATGTTAGAAGTTTTTATTAGTTATTTAAGTTAGTTAATAACAGATTAGGAAAGCATTGACTTCTCCTAATAATAGTAGGAATCCGAGTTCAAGTAGGAAAGCCTAATAGTGGTAGGAATCCTAGTTGTAGTAGGAAATATAATTATAGTAGGAATAGAATTCAGAATCATATTCAAACTATGTGTTTGAATCCTAGTAGGATTAGGAATTGTATTCATACTCTAATTAGGAGTCTTAAACACACTAGGTGTAGGACTTCTAATGATAGTTAGTTTTAGGGTGATACATATCCTATATAAGGGATGTACCAGCCGTGCTATTGAGTATAAAATTCAGAATTATTCAAGTTATAAAATAAGCTTTTTTGTGAGCTTACAATATTAATTAGGTTTGTGAATCTAGTCTTTAGGATCAACTTTGCGAGATTGGTTTGCAAGGTGTTACCAAAAGTCTGTTTTTGCGAGGAGAGGGTTAGGTGCATCGATCTATCCGTCGCTTTCTATTCATCAACATACATCAAATCATTCCATAATATATCACATACAATCTGTCCATTACCACAACCACAATCATTCATCTACCATAGTTACAATCACAATCATACAATTACCTACATATATTCCGCTGCCACAATAATATCCATACATATTTTCGTTCATATTACCTTAAAAAAGCCCCTTTATTGTCCTTAGATCGTTTAAGGCAATACCATATTTAAAGTATTCGTATATCCTAATCTTAACCCTAGAGATCCGCATCACTTCACTTAGAGGTAAGTAAAAATAATGCATCTGCTTGACATTATAAAGGTACACAAATCTTATTTAAGATGATACTATAGTTTTAAGTTTAAAACGGGTCAAATATACATGCATAGGATGAATAAGACAAAAAAACAACATTATGCATGACGAAAATAAAATATTTGTCCTATAGTCCATGAGGAGTGATACTGATTCATTTTAAACTTAAGACGGATAGTAGCCGATAAAAAATATATAAATTTTAAAATTATACTTCATGATTTAATCCTAAGTTCCAAGCCATCGTAATGAACCCAAATTTTTATTAGTTCAACCCTCAAACTACCAAAAAAAATGCTTGTGACAGATATTATCTGTCACAAGCTGAATACGGATACTTTCCTCACACAAGAAAGCAAGTGGGAGGACAAGTGAGAGGAAAATGGAACACCCATAGATTTTGCAACTTGCACATTGTGAGAGGGGCACTATCCGTCTTCAGCTTGTGACGGATAGTGCCCGTCTTTAATAAGAATTTGTGTATATTTTTTTATGTACATTAACACTGAGTTACATACTTTCGTTGATTTCCAACGCTCAACTATTTTAATTTGTTGATTTTCTTTATTGGAATGTTTTAATTTTCGTCAAGTTATATATTATTACTATATGTGGTATTCAATTTCTATTCTTATTCACTCAATTTAATCATTCTAGTTGTTGCATGTCTGCATATTAAAGTAATATTAAAAACTTTTTAATAATATACTCGTCTGTAAAGTCTAGACGTCTCAATTATATATTTTTATATTTAATATATATCTTTAATTTATGTAACATTAGTCAACTTATTATCAATGATCATTAAAGATTCGATTTTTTAGGTTGAAATTGAAGTTAGGACTTCGAAGGACTTTATTTCTCATTGTGTCATTACGGATTTTAACTTATTTAATTAACTAATGAGAGTCCGGAAGAGATTAAATTGATGAAAACTTGAGTGACCTAATTAATTATGTATAAAGAACAGGTGGACCTTACTCTAATTATAAAAAAAACCATCTTCCTAATTCCATCATCCAATAAGAATCCTTTAAAAGTTATTATTTTTTATAATAACAAAGAGACTTGTTGAGGAGGATACTATTCGTCATAAGCTGAAAACGAATAGTATCTCTCTCACAATAAGGAAAGTGGGAGGACAAGTAGGAGTAAATGGAGCATTTCATGGATTGTCCTACTTGCATTTTGTGAAAGGGACACTATCCGTTTTCAACTTGTGACGGATAGTGTCCAGCGTGTGACTTTGTGTTATACTAAAGAGACGGGGCCGTTATGTTGCGAATTCATCTTTCCTCGGGTTTAATACCCTCCAACTTCATTGTAATTATGGCAAAGGATATAGTTGTGGGTGGTGGTCCGTGTGATGTCCACGATGCCACCACGGTTTGTTCATGTGCTACACACGAAGCCACCTTGGTCACTTCTTGTTCCACACACGATGCCCCTCATGGTCAGTTTGTGTGTAGCTATCATGACGCCGCTGCAGCCAGTTTGTGTAACACGCATGAAAGTTCTCAGAGGTGTGTTCATGAATCATGATTCATGTTTCATGTATCAACGATGAAGCCACCATAAGGCGTCGTGGATGGAAGTACTCGTACAAATTGAAGTGATTTTGCCTGGGTAATAAAGTGCGACACCGTATGTCCTACTTTTATGAAAACTCTAGTTATGGATTGAAGTTTAATTTTTTTTGTTTTTTTGTTGTTGTTTTTTTTCTTAGTGTATTAGTTTTGTTGCCCGTGTGTTGCACGAATATTAAAATAAGTTACAATTATAGTGTTTTATCCTACTTATTTTAGTTGTAAAAAAAGTTAATGATATTATATTGACATAACATATATTTCCTCCATTCTTACCCAGTGTTCAAACATTCTATTTTTCTACAATTTAATTCAATATTTTTCTTTCATACTTGGTAAAATAATTGACATAAATATCTTCTTCTATTTCTTATATTAACAATTGTACAATTGCAACTAAAACTCCACATTAAAATATCTTTTTTTCATACACACCCTGTTGAACCATGTATTCAAATATATATTAAGTATATATGTTTATGTTTTGATAATGACAAGTCTAGCTATATATATTATATACTCGTACGTATAATCGTGTGCTAAGTGTACAGAATATTAGTAACAAGATCTAATCAATCAAGCATAAAAGATTCAAGTATGTTAGTCAATAGATTGACTAAATCGAAGATTGAAAGAAGATCGCAAGCGCACATATTGAACTAAAGTTATACTTATCAACTATAACTTTAGTATAAGATTTGCTCAAAGTATAGTTCGTTGCTATAACTTCATATAGAAGAAATGATCGATATATGTGTGATAGTTGAAACGATTTTAGTTTCCAAAATTATCTTGGACAATTAATGTCTAATTGGTATTCTATTTTTAGAATATGGAATTATTAATCTTAATGGGTTAATATAAAATATCTTTTGGTTAAAAAGGAATAAATAATTTTCTTATGAGTTAATTATTTATTTCTAACAAACTAAGGACTTTTATTTAACTTTTGTCAAAATAGTATAATCTAAATATTGTTTGATACGGTTTAGGAAAACGTGTATCATGACACATTCCATAAACGTGTTTGGTGGATTAAAATAAATAAATATGTATTTATTTATATATCCTAAAAACAATCTAGATTATATTATGAAATATAATTTATTATATTTTGACATGGTTTAGGAAGTTGTTTTAATAAGGTTATTATTTGTTTATTATATAAAGATCTTTCCTAAATATGAATTAGGAAATTGATTCTTTATATAATACCTAAAGTATATTGTTAAATCTTTCCTAAATATATTAAGATTAGATTTATGGTAGTATTACTAAAAGACTAGAATTCTAGTTTAAGTAATATTCCTAAATCATCTAGGGTTTAAATTACCTAGATATAATTCTATATAAATAGACTACCCATGACACATTAATATACACGAAATACACACACATATTCACTCTTATCGAGACAAACCGCCGTTCGTTACTCTTCAAAGATTCGAGCTTATCATTGTCATATTCGTTACAAGACTCACGTGCTCCAGCATTGATCTTATTCAAGATTGTGACTAAGAAGAAACATTGAAGACTTCATCTTATTAACATAAGATAGATCGAGTATTTTACGGTACTCATTGTAAACAAGTATTTAACGGTACTTGTCATAGCTAGATATTTAACGGTATCTAGATAGATTTACAACTAACATCAAAGTTGTATGAGTAGGGTTGATAAAGTTGTAATCCGGAGTCGGTACTAATTTTATTAATCGAGAATAGTGGACGTAGGTTTCAACTTGTGAAACTGAACCACTTCAAAAATATTGTGCCTCTCCTTATTGCTTGCTTCACTCGACTGTCATCATACATCCACACACATTGAAGAAGATTTTAAAAAGAAGGCATACTCAATTCAACCCCCCTTCTTGAGTATATTATTTCAATAGACTCTTCAATTGGTATCAAAGCCTCATGCTCTTGATCGCCTAGCCGCGTGAGTTTTGATCCTTCTATTGATTTTATATTATATACTCTATCAACAATGGATTCCAAACATCTCAAGTGTCCTATCTTCGATGCCAAGAACTATAGTCTATGAAAGAATATGATGACTCATTACATCAAAGGATGTGATTGGGAATGTTGGAAGATCATCCAAACCGGACCAAAGAAAATCTTGGTCGCCGCTGCCAATGGAACAACCTACGAAAAGATGGAAAGCGATTATGTGGAAAGTGACTACAAAATTGCAGAGAAAAATTCTAAGGCTATGAGCTTCCTACAAAACGATATGATAACATCAGAATTTGATAGACTCTCATCTTGTAATTCCGCTAAAGAAATATGGGATGGTCTCGAACTTGCCTACGAAGGAACATCCGCAGTCAAGAAACATCGTATAGATTTGCTTATTCAAAGATATGAACTTTTCAATATGGAAAAGAATGAATCTATTGATAGCATGTCTGCACGATTTTTCTTGTATTATTAATGAACTACGGAACCTTGGTAGGAAGATCGATTCTGAGGATATCATTCGAAAGATTCTTAGGAGTCTCACCAAGAAGTGGCAACCAAAAGTCACGGCTATAGAGGAAGCACGTGATCTATCTCAGATTACTTACCAAGAACTTATTGGATCTCTGATGGCTCATGAGATCATGTTGAACAAAGATGACGATGGCTCTAAAAGAAAGGGCGTCGCTCTACAAGCCTCCACAAGCGAAGCATGCGAAGAAGAACTTGAAGACGAGACAGTTCTATTCGCAAGACGATTCAAGAAAGCAGTTTTTCAAGGTAGATACAAAAACCCTAATAACAAAACTGTCGACAAAAAGAAGACCGATACGAAACAAACATTTTTCAAAAGAGGATGTTTCAAATGTGGTCAACAAGATCACATGATCAAAGACTTTCCAAGTTGGGACAAAATCAAAGACAAATCAAAGAGGGAAAAGACTAAGACGGAGTTCAAAAAGGTAATGCTCGCGTCATGCTGGGGAGAATTAGAATCTGAGGATGACGAGGACTCAGAAAAAGATGAGGTAGCAAACCTATGCTTAAGCAACGTCAGCCTAGATCTAATCTCAAACGACCATGACGAAGATGACGCATCCCATATGTGTCTCCTTGGAGAATCCGACTCAGACGACGACGACGAAGAGGTAAATTTTCTACAACTCAAAAGTCAAGTTAAAAATTTGTCTAAGGCTATGTTGATTAAATATTTTGAGAAAACCCTAGACCAATGTCATGAACAAAGTCTTGAGTTAGATGACTTGAAGGAACAGATCATCGATATTGCTGAGGAAAATCAACTTCTGAAAGCCAAAGCTAAGAAACTGAAATCCAAAATAAGCATTGAAACCAATGCTAAGTTGGAAACAGTTATGTCTGAGAAAAAGGTTCTTAAGTCTAAAGTTATAGCTAATGAAGCTATAACCTCAAAACTAAAACTCAACATCAAAGAGCTTCAATCCAAAGTTATAGCTAATGAAGCTATAACTTCAGATTTGAGAAAGGCTAATGAGCTTCTAAAGTCTAAATCTTCGATAATGGTCGAAGATGAGACTCATCTAGAAGAAGTTGAGGTCCTCAAGCAAAATTATGGATCTAGAATTCAACTTATCTAAAATCAAGAAAGAACATCACAAAATCGTATCTGACTTCCATAAAGACATTCAAAACCTAAAAGAGTTTAACAACACTGACCATAGTGAATGTAAGAAGGAAATAGACTCCTTAAAAGATCTCCTTCTTCATGCTCGGAAAGTTCACGATAAATGAGAAGGAAGTACTAACGTTCTAAACTTTCTAACTGAACAATCCGACAATAACATGAAGATGGGATTAGGACATGAATGTTATGGAAGAAGGGATCACTCAAAGTGTAAGCAAACCCCCAACAGATCGAGACTTTAGAAGAAGAAAATATGCCGACTTACCTGAATATTTAATCTGTACTTACTGTGGCCATACTGGTCACCTCCGAGAAAACTGTGTAAAACACGCACAAGACTTTAAAACCGGAGTCAAGTTTGTTAAATCCTTAGGAATACCAAACGACACTATTTCCATCTCTAATAGTGATGATGACAAAGTTGAGGAAAGAAATATTGACCACAGATGGTTCTACGACATGACATTCGATTATGAAGAAAAGAAAAACAGAACCAAACAAACTCCTCAACAAACAACACACAAAAATTGGTCACCAAGAGTTCAAATCAAGACATACACAAAAACATCAAAACCCAACTACGACTATTATAGAAAAACCTATGAAAGAGAAGTTTGGGTCAAAAAGAAAGATGTATCTGTGATTACTAACAACAAAGGACCCAAGTATGCTTGGGTACCTAAATCCTGTCTTTGAAATTATACGTGCAGTTTGTCGCTAAGCAAAATAACTTATGGTATCTCGACAGTGGATACTCAAGACATATGACAGGCGACGTAAATCTATTCCAAACCCTAAAACCTTTTGACGGAGGTAAAGTCACCATCGGTGATAAAAAAAAGGAAAAATCATCGGAATTGGTAAAATAGGTATCTGATCCTCTCATGCTGTAAATGATGTATACCTTGTAAGTGGTCTCAAACACAATCTCATTAGTATATCTCAATTATGCGACAAAGGAAACAAAGTGGTTTTTCATTCAGATATATGTCGTATAATCTTAGAAGGCACCAGTAAAGTAATTCTTGAAGGTCATAGGATGAAAAATGTTTATATGATTGATTTAAATGTTGTACCTACTGACTCTCTATCATGCATGAAAGTTACGTTAGATGATCCATGTCTATGGCATAAGAGATTCGGTAATATTAGCTCACCTATTTTAAGTAAGCTGAAAAGATGGGACTTGGTCGAAGGTCTTCCAAAGATCAAATTTGATCAAGAAAATATGTGCGACACATGTGCACGATGTAAACACGTCAGCTCATCTTTTAAGCCGAAAAGAGTGGTAAGCATAGAACAAGCTCTCGAACTAGTACACATGGATCTATGTAGCCCTATGAAGGTAAGATGCAGAGGTGGTTCCAGGTACGTTTTCGTTCTAGTTGATGATTGTTCTAGGTTTGTTTGGCCAATCTTTCTCCACTCTAAAGACGAAACATTCGATGAATTTGTTAGTCTCATGAAACTTGTCCAAAACAAATATAAATCAAACCTAGTAACAATCCGTACTGACCATGGAACTGAGTTCGACAATCATGCCTTTATTGAGTTCTGTAAAACCAACGGCGTTGGACATAACTTCTCGGCCCCTAGAACCCCTCAACAAAATGGAGTCGTAGAACGAATGAACATAACCCTAGAAGACATGGCTAGAACAATGCTTCTTTTTAGTGGTCTACCTAGAAACTTTTGGGCTGAGGCTATTAGTACAGCTTGCTATATTCATAACCGTGTTATGATTAGACCTACCCTTAAAAAGACACCTTATGAACTTCTTAGAGGTCGGAAACCTAATATATCTCATTTAAGATGTTTCGGGAGTAAATGCTTTGTTCACAACAATGGTAAAGACTGATTAAGCAAATTCGACCCTAGAAGTGATGAAGCAATTTTTATAGGATATTCGGATCATAGTAAAGCCTACAAAGTGTTTAACAAACGTACCTTATGCATAGAAGAAAGTATTCATGTTATCTTTGATGAAAATAATATCTTCGATAAGCCATTACAGGACGTAGAGGAAAACCTAGACGAACCTGATTTCAGGTTATCAAGGGAAGATCCTCCTGAAATGGAAATTGAAGAAGGAGAACCTCAAGGAATTCATGAAGAACTTAACTTGGGAGAAAACGGTGCGAGAGATGAAACTGTAGTTGATGATACTGTAGATAACTCTCAAACCAATGACTTCGAACCCAGAGTTACAGCTAATGAAGCTATAACTTTGAATCAAAATGAAAGGGAAAAGGTCAGAGTTACACTTGATCCTACTATAACCCCAGGTTTGGATTCAGGGGGAACAAGTCAAAATCCTGAGTCCAGTTCAGGTAATGCTAATAATCAATCAAGGAACTGGAGATACAAAGGCTCTCATCCTTTGGACAAAAATGTCATAGGAAGCCTGCCAGATGGAGTTCAAACTCGAAGGAGCTTAAATAACTTTTGCTCATTCTACTCATTTCTCTCCACCATTGAACCTTCAAATATCAAGGAAGCTCTCGCAGAACCAGACTGGATAGTTGCCATGCAAGAAGAACTCCAACAATTTGAAAGAAACAAAGTTTGGCATCTTGTTCCTCGACCTAAGGACAGATCTGTCATTGGAACGAGATGGGTATTCAGAAAAAAATTGGATGACACTGGAGTCATTGTGCGAAATATATAAGGCCAGACTAGTGGTTCAAGGATACAACCAACAAGAAGGGATCGATTATGACGAGACTTTTGCTCCTGTCGCTCGTCTTGAGGCAATAAGACTACTTATTGCATTTGCAGCACACAAGGGAATGAAGCTTTTTCAGATGGACGTTAAGACTGCCTTTCTTAATGGCTATCTCCAAGAGGAAGTATTTGTTGAACAACCTCCTGGATTTCCTGACAGCAAACTCAAGGATCATGTATTCAAGTTGGACAAAGCTCTTTATGGCCTAAAACAAGCACCTAGAGCATGGTACGATAGATTATCAAAGTTCCTATTGGAAAGTGGATTCAAGAGAGGACCTGTGGATAAAACCTTATTTCTTAAAAGCGAGAACTTAGATCTACTAGTAGTTCAGATCTATGTTGACGATATTAATTTTGGCTCAACTAATAAAAAGTTGTGCAAATACTTCTCTGGGTTGATGACTTCTGAATTCGAGATGAGTATGATGGGAGAACTAAAGTTCTTCCTTGGCCTTCAAATACAACAAACTGAAGAAGGAATCAAAGTTCATCAACAAAAATACATCAAGGAGTTGCTAAAGAAATTCGGCATGGAAACCTCTCATGCAATGCCTACTCCAATGGTCACAGATAAGAAGTTAACCAAAGACGAAGATGGTAAGTCTGTAGACGAAACAACTTACCGAGGTATGATAGGCTCAATTCGTTATCTTACAGCAAGTCGTCCAGATATTATGTTTAGTGTCTGTGTTTGCGCAAGATTCCAATCTGCTCCAAAAGAATCGCACATGATTGCGGTTAAGAGAATATTAAGATACCTAATCGGAACCTCAAAGTTATATCTATGGTATCCTATGGACTGTAACTTTAACCTAGTAGGGTATTCAGATGCGGATTATGCAGGATGCTCTTTAGACAGAAAAAGTACCTCGGGACTTGCTACTTTCGTAGGCCCTTGCATTATTTCTTGGGGATCTAAGAAACAAAATTCTATCGCTCTCTCAACTGCCGAAGCAGAATATATTGCAGCCGCACTGGTATGTTCTCAACTCTTATGGTTAAAACAACAGTTACATGATTATGGTATTGATGTTGGATGTGTGCCTATCTTATGTGATAATACGAGTGCTATAATTATATCTAAAAACCCAGTCCAGCACTCGAGAACTAAACACATTGAAATTAGACACCACTTTCTACGAGACCATGTTGAAAAGAAAAATATAAAATTGGAATTTTGTAGTACGGAAAAACAATGGGCAGATATCTTCACTAAACCATTTGCTAGAGAACGGTTTGAGACTTTGCGATTGGAAATTGGTTTAATCGGTGGCACCTAATCAAATCTTAAAAGCAAAAATAACCCAATGATTGACTACGGTTAAGATGAGATTATATAACTGTGTCCGTATACTCCGCTGCATGTGTATGTGTGTATTCGATGAAAAAAATTATGTGATCATATTTATGTTATGCAGTTCATATATGCGTGTGTACACAACCGATCCTCAAAATAATAATACGTCACATATTATAAATCATCGTATATACATACCTATGTTACACATTTTATGTAATAACAAACGTATTATTAATACATATTATCTAAATAAAAAAAATGGAAAAACTTACCTTACACGCAAAACCGCGTGAGCTTACCCCACCATTCTCGTCCACTTGTCCCTACAACTAGCCCCACTACCTTCTACCATCACCTCCCACGTGTCCCTACCCCTTAGCCTTTGACTAATTACCCAACCAACCATTATTACCCCAACCAATTACTCCAACTCCCTCTACTTACCTCAACCCACCTCATTATTACCGTCTCTCAAAACCATCACCCCAAATTCACCAAAAACCCAAACTTCAAACCTCCATAATTAAACCTCCAAAATCCACAAACACCATTAATTCTGATCACCACCATCATTCTTCACCGTACAAAATGCCTCCCTCACGTGCCACACGATCTCAAAACAAGAAACCATCTCCACCTTCACCCACACCATCACCGTCACCATCTCCACAACTCATCGCCACCGCCGCTCCGAGACCGGAAAATGGTAAACGCCTTAAACTCAACCGAGTTGCCTCATCTGTCTCTGACGACATGCAAGAACTGGGCTCGAATTCCAAAAGCCCCCGTCCTCTGTTTCGCGAGTACTCCATGGAAGCTACCAAAGAAGGACTCGAAAAAGTCCGTATGACCAAGAATGAAGGTATGCTCATCGACCGTCTTCTTCCCTATTCCATTCATGCGGGTAGATTTTACCCGAAATCTTGGGTAGACGGGTCTAAATCTCTTATTTTCTTTAAGAAATTCTTGGAGTTTCAGGGGTGGGAGTATATTAGCAACTTTTCAGAGTTAGTTTTTCCGATTGAAGTGATTCAGTTCTTTGCCTCTGTAAAATCGAGTGAGAACGGGTTGAAGGCTGTGGTGACCGGTAGGGATGTCGAGGTATCTTTAGGTGAAATTTGTGAAATCTTTCGTCTTGATCAAGAGGGACTTGATCTTGACACTCGTAAACAATGGAGTGTTGTAACCCGCGAACAAAAGATGACAATTAAGAAGTATTTTGATGATGATGCTACTGAGGTTACTCCGCTTTTAACAAATTCGTTTTCCCCGAAATTAAAACTGTTTGTTAACTTTCTATGGAACACCGTTTTGCCTAGGAGGGGTGGTCGTGATAAATTGTCAAGTATTGAGGCTGTCGTTCTGTATCATTGGTTGGAGGGGAATAAAATCAATCTTGCCTTTCTTTTGTGTTGTAAAATTTGCCAAGTTTCAACCGTATTAATCAAAGAGAAATCGAGTTCCACACTCGACATTCCTTATGGAATGTGGGTGTCGGAAATTTTATTCAAAAAGGGTGTTGTCGATGATGCAAATTATGGGGTTGTCCCAAGAGATAGGATGTGTGATAAAGTGCTCAAGCTTATGGGTATATCTTTCGATGGAGTGGATTTGTCATTCGAGAAGAATGTTGAGGAGGAATCTAGGCCATGTCCAACTCCGTCGTTTGAGGGATTAGAGGCGAAAATGGATCAAATTCTTGGTTTATGTCAAGTTAAACAAGAAAAGGAGAATGAGGGTGCTACGGGAAGTCGTGTTGATTCGGGTTTTGAGAAGTTGCTACGGGCTTGGATGGAAAAAGTCGATAAACGACTTGATAAGATGGGTTCGAAGGTCTCGGTTTTATGCTCGGAGTTGTTGGTCATTAGTAACCGTCTCTCTTTCCTCACGACTCAAGGAGGAGCTATGGTGAGAGATCATGGGTTATTGCAAAAGGATGCTAGCCAAGCACTTGAGGCCGTCAAGGCACTTTCGCTCAAGGTTCTTAATTTTGAGCTCGCCCTTAATGCTCAAGGTCGCAATGTCAATATTTGTTTGGACAGATTGGATACCCTTGAATACCGTACCCGACCCGAATACGTCAGTCCGTATGCCAAGGCTACCGCTTCTAGCTCTCGTTCTTGATCTCCCAATTCGGTTGTTGTTAAATACGTTTTTGGATGATGGTTCGTTGTTGTTGTTAAGTCCGGTGGTGGACTTATAAAAACTCTTAATCTTTTGTGGCCCAACTAACCTACCAGCCCCAATGAATCCGAGGCCCTGTTTCGTTTTGCCTTCCTCGGATTCCCTAACACTCTTTTGCTTTTGGCCCAGTTCTATTACTCTCTTTTGTCTGGCCCATTATAAACATACCCTAGGCGGCCCATTTTTCTAAAACATTGTTACATATTCGGCCCATTGGCATTAGTATTTCGGATTTGTTGTGTATATTTTTAACATTCGTATGTGATTGTATGATATTGTGTGTGTTCATATCTTTCGACTCGTATTACATGCTTGCTTATGTTTCGTCGTATATTATTCTAGTCGTTTTATGTCTTTGTTCTCATCTTTTCGATGACGTCAAGAGGGGGGAAAATGCGACTTAGATTAGAATTTGCCTAAGCTTGCTCCTTGTCGTAATTCATTGTCTCTTAGGGTTCTTAAAGGATATGGGTTAGATAGACGATAGAAACCCTAAGTTAATCTTTGTTATGAATGACCATTATTATATTGAGGGGGAACGTACACTTAAACACAAATCTACAAAAGACTTGCCATCATCAAAAAGGGGGAATTTGTTGAACCATGTATTCAAATATATATTAAGTATATATGTTTATGTTTTGATAATGACAAGTCTAGCTATATATATTATATACTCGTACGTATAATCGTGTGCCAAGTGTACAGAATATTAGTAACAAGATCTAATCAATCAAGTATAAAAGATTCAAATATGTTAGTCAATAGATTGACTAAATCGAAGATTGAAAGAAGATCGCAAGCGCACATATTGAACTAAAGTTATACTTATCAACTATAACTTTAGTATAAGATTGGCTCAAAGTATAGTTCGTTGCTATAACTTCATATAGAAGAAATGATCGATATATGTGTGATAGTTGAAACGATTTTAGTTTCCAAAATCATCGTGGACAGTTGATGTCTAATTGGTATTCTATTTTTAGAATATGGAATTATTAATCTTAATGGGTTAATATAAAATATCTTTTGGTTAAAAAGGAATAAATAATTTTCTTATGAGTTAATTATTTATTTCTAACAAACTAAGGATTTTTATTTAACTTTTGTCAAAATAATATAATCTAAATATTGTTTGATACGGTTTAGGAAAACGTGTATCATGACACATTCCATAAACGTGTTTGGTGGATTAAAATAAATAAATATGTATTTATTTATATATCCTAAAAACAATCTGGATTATATTATGGAATATAATTTATTATATTTTGACATGGTTTAGGAAGTTGTTTTAATAAGGTTACTATTTGTTTATTATATAAAGATCTTTCCTAAATATGAATTAGGAAATTGATTCTTTATATAATACCTAAAGTATTTTGTTAAATCTTTCCAAAATACATTAAGATTAGATTTATGGTAGTATTACTAAAAGACTAGAATTCTAGTTTAAGTAATATTCCTAAATCATCTAGGGTTTAAATTACCTAGATATAATTCTATATAAATAGACTACCCATGACACATTAATATACACGAAATACACACACATATTCACGCTTATCGAGATAAACCGTTGTTCGTTACTCTTCAAAGATTCGAGCTTATCATTGTCATATTCGTTACAAGACTCAAGTGTTCCAGCATTGATCTTATTCAAGATTGTGACTAAGAAGAAACATTGAAGATTTCATCTTATTAACATAAGATAGATAGAGTATTTTACGGTACTCATTGTAAACAAGTATTTAACGGTACTTGTCATAGCTAGATATTTAACGGTATATAGATAGAGTTACAACTAACATCAAAGTTGTACGAGTAGGGTTGATAAAGTTGTAATTCGGAGTCGGTACTAATTTTATTAATCGAGAATAGTGGACGTAGGTTTCAACTTGTGAAACTGAACCACTTCAAAAATATTGTGCCTCTCCTCATTGCTTGCTTCACTCGACTGTCATCATACATCCATACACATCGAAGAAGATTTTAAAAAGAAGGCATACTCAATTCAACCCCCCCTTCTTGATTATATTATATCAATAGACTTTTCACACCCCTAAATATTTCCAAGAACACCGACACAAAAAATACTATAAAGTCATTCCACATTAAAATGTATTCCCCTACTAAAGGGAGTATTCGATTGGATTGGGGGAATATAATATTTGGCTGTTTAGTTTATGTCTAATAAAGAAATAAAATTGAGTTTATACACATGATATATTAAACGTTTTTAGCTTATATTTATACTATTCGTCGATTCTTATTATCATATTATACATTTTTTTCAAATAAAATTTATTTCCTTACCTTCTGTAATCAATATCTCACGTTATTCATCTTTTTCCATATTCAACCCTTTCCACCTGACTAACCAACCAAACCCATCAAAATTAACCTTAACCATATCCATATCCTAAATAACTCATCCCCGCATATGAATATATTTTTCCATCACTTAAATCACACGGTAAACGTCAGGGAGTAATCCTACCCGCCGAGTATTATTCTCACCCACCTAACCACCTTAACCATCAAAATCAATTCCAAAATGTATTCCTGAAATCCCCAGTCTGCCGACATTTACTTGTATTAATAAAATTACGCTCTTCAATATCAGAGAGTAACTTACCCCCAAGAGAGAGTTTTTTTCCGAAATAGGCGAATCTCAATAATTAATTTACGGAATAGGTAAGTTTTGAAATTTATTACCGGAAATGGGTCAACGTAGGACGGGATTATCCGAAGCTGTACCCAGAACCAAACCGCTGCCCCCCTGAGCGACTTCACATAAAAAGTAGATAATTGGATGTTGATCAAGGACTTGGACTTAAATCGCCAACGGGGCCAGCAACGTGGCTTCGAGTAAGGGAACCAATACCTCAGGTAACTCAAGCGCCTTCTGTAAGGGCAGCAACACCTCTTTCCTCAACATATCCCTGACATGGTAGGCATAGGGCAGCAACACGGTCCTTCGAAAACACCCTCCTTGCAATGCTCTTACATAGCAAGGTCACTTCATCATAAGTCGAATTAATCATAGGACACCACTTAGCTGCAAAACCAATCTTATACTTATCACCATTGTTAAGCAAATCCATATCGTTCCTCAATAGCTCCCCAAAATGATCAGAAATCGAGTCATATAATACTCGAAAACTCGAATCCTGATTATACTTCTGTAACACCTTCTTAGTTCTCTCATTCTTCCTCTTAAGCCTCAAAACCCTAGCCTTCTCTTTCCTAATCCTATAATTTTCTCTCTCTTCCTCAATTTTCTTCTTCCTCTCGATTTTCTTTTCTTTTTGTTCATCATAACCAGATTCAGAATTATGACCAATTCTCCGTCTATACGCGGCACCCAACCCAAAAACCGACGTCGACTACGAGGCAAGTTTCGGATGATTAAATCGCCTTCTGAAATAGCTAACATAACAAGTTTCAGATGATGAAATCAATTGTATGGCAAGTAGTAATTGGATGTTGATTAAGGAAAGGATTTGGTAATTGGATGTTGAACCAAGGGAAAGGATTTGGTTTAAAACTGCTGCCTTCCAAACCGCTCCCCCCGCTGGCGATTTAAGTCTAAGTCGCCTCCCCCCTAGCGACTTTCCCCTGGGAGAGGGGGCAGATTTGAGCCATTTACTGGCTGCATAGTCGCTCTCCCCCATGGCGGTTTAACTCAACTTGCTTCTGGGAGTGTTTATAGCTTCGGGTCTCAAAATTTTACACCTTGGACAAGGTCGCCCTCCGGGAAAGCGACTTGAATTCCAGTTTAGCTTCGGTGATGACGTGGACCCATTTTGGGTAATAAATTTCAAAATTAAACTATTACGTTAATTAATTATCGAAAATCGCCTATTTTGAGAAAAAAAAATTCCCCAAGACACTTACCTCCTCCCTCAAGACCTATCAACCCTTACTCATAAAAAAAATACACATCCAATTTAAAGTCAATCCTCGCCCTATAACATTCAAAATTAAGTATATATAAATGTTACCTCATATATTTTTAACCTATTTTTACAACATCTATGTCTGTTATTTTCACAGAATAGAACTTTGAAATAAAATTTATCTACCTACTTTCTCAGTTGTTCTAATCGTTGCCTTAGTACATACATTTCGTTTCCCACACCATTTAGGTAATTGTCGTACCCTTCTCAACTAACTATATATCTAACTTGACCAACAAAATCAACCGTATCTCTAAACAACCCTAACCTGTGGACATTTTCATGTACAATTCAAATCACACTCTTAAACGTCGGAGAATAATCATATCCCCGAAGATACTTACCTACTCCCTCTAGACTTATCCCTCCTTAAAAAAATCGACACATCAAATTTAAATCAACCTTTACCCTATAAGACAACGTCCCACTGTAGAGAATAAGTTGAAAATATGGAGGAAAAAAAAGGAATATAGACTATAATAAACTATAATCTAATAATAATTAAAAAATAATTTTGATTTTTTTACGGCTTACTTTATCCGTATCGGAAACACCATTTATTTGTCATTACTTTGTTATTTATGATTAATTTCTAATACCAACTTACATTATATCTCATCACCGCAATTATTCTGCTTAACTCACCTATATTATGGTGTTCTTTGTTGTTTATATTTATATTTACACTACTTAAATCATAATTTGATAACCGAAACAATTGTATCCCTGGACAATCCCGACCTAGCTATTTGCATGTACCATTCAAATCACACACTTAAACGTCGGAAAGTAAGTCTACTCCTGAAGACACTTACTTCTTATCTCAAAACATATTTACCCCGACCCCCGTAAAAAATATGTCACTCTATAACACAATGTCCCATCGGTACAGAATAAGGTAAAAATATATCAAGACAAATATTTTGTTGTTTATGGAATACATTTCAGTACTTATTTAAAATACATGTCATCCATACAATTATTCCACTTGACCTATCTATATCATTTTGGTATTTAATATTTATATTTATAGTCCTTAAATTGAAATTTGACATTTTTTGGATTTATCTAAAGTATAATATACTTGACATTTATCTTATTTCCTTTTTTAGTTAACTAAAGAAATTATCTCATTTCATTTGCATAATTAAGTACGAAAATGTATAATATTCACTTGAATAAAAGTGTTACTCTTGCACCAAAAAATAGTAGTGTTGCTCGTAATTTGGTTGAATGTATGATTGATCGCAAACGTTCTTTTTAAGTAAAAATTTGTACATAGTTAAATACTTAACTTCTTTCATTTTAGTTCAAGATATTCTGAATCCAGAAATAGGTATTCATTTTAAGTTTGAATGGTCAAGTAATATGGAAAAGATAAGAACCTAATACATAAGGAAAAATAACATATTTTCCTCCATATCCAAGTGAGACTATTTTTGACTCATTTTAATGTTGAGACGAAGACAAACTGAGTAGTTCTTTCTTCCGCTTTCTCATTTACATTTTTAATAGAAATGTTGAATAAAGTTAATAACCTTAGATGGTAAATATATAAATATTAAATATTAATATTTCTAAGTCTAATAAGAAAATTGTAAATAATCAATTATTTTCTAATTCATTTCCCATTTTCATTTTTAATAAAAACGTTGAATAAAGTTAATAACCTTAAATAACAAGCATACAAAACTTAAAGAATAATATTATTCTTAATTTAATACGAAAATTTTAAATAATTAACTATTTTTTATTTTTCTAATTCTAATAGAAAAATTGTAAATAATTTATTATTTTTTTAATTTCTAATTCTAATAGGAAAATTACAAATAAATTATTATTTATTCATCTAGTTCTAATTTTCTAATTCTAATAGAAAATATGTAAATAATTAAGTTATCTCCTAATTCTAGTTGGAAAATGGTAAATAAATTATTTGTTAATAATAGTTTTTTTGTAAAGATTGGAGATTATCACGTGCTTAGAAAAAAGTTTCATTTAATTATATATATTGATAATTATTATGACAGAATTTCAATCAGCCTACAATAGTAATATGGAGTATAAATTACCAACTGCAGAAACTAAACTAAGTGAAGGGGAAAGTAAAGAGAGGAATTGTTCATCTTAGCTTGAATTGTTCTTCTTTATTATGTTAGATGAGATGTATACTGGTGAATAGAATAAATTAAGGGAAATAAAAGAATTAAACATACATAGAGAGAGGGGTAATGTTGTTTTAATATCATCATTATTATATATATAAAAGAAACTTATATTTCTGCCTATGTGGCACAATGTGGTGCAAGAATGAAGGTATTCAAGCTTGCTCATTCAACCTCAGAAATTATGTTTTATTTTAGGGTTATTTCATAGGAATAATCCAACCTATACCTCATCTTCTCATATTAATCCATACTAACGATTAACTGAGAAAAATCCAACCTATGACCTCAATAATCTTTCATTGAACTTTGTCTATTTTTGAGCTCTTATTTTCGATAAGCAAGCACGTCACCATGACTTACTTTTTGTTTTTCCTTCTTCCTGGACAAAAAGTAAGTAAAGGTGACATGCTAACTTACCGATAATCAGAGTTTAAAAATAGTCAAAGTTCAATGAAAGATAAATGAGGTTATAGGTTGTATTTTTCTTAGTTAATCGTTAGTATGGATTAATATGAGAAAATGGGACATAGGTTGGATTATTCCCATGAAATAACCCTTTATTTTATCCAATCATGCAAAGTCGTGTTGGTCATCTTTCCACATCAGCGAACTAAAAAAATAAAAAACTGAAATCAATTATACAACCACCTAATTAAACGTGTTAATTAATATAACCGCGTTAATTAATATGAGTACTAATTCTCAAAACCTAGAAATAACTGATTTTCTCATTGCAGTACCTGCAAAAAAAAAGGAGATAATTAATAGACAAGAAATTACACATTACATAAAAAAACAACCAATTTAAATTGGCCGTAAAACTCTACCCTATGAAAAACGACCCAGAGAATTAAAATTCCACAAATTCTCATTTGTGATGCCATTATCCGTCACAAGCTTACGACGAGTCAAATAAAACTCATTTAGGGAGATAAAGACAAATCATTTGTCATTCTCTATAAACTCTCATTCTTGTCTTATCTAATCAAGTTGGTATACTTGACCCATCGTAAGCTTGTGACGAATATACCCGTCACAAAAGAGACCTATTATTAAAATTCCTTCCAAAAACAGTCCATCTTTAGTATTCTTCATAACCTTCTCGAAACTCACAATTGCCTCTGTTTTGGTAAAATTTCTACCGGGTCAATGTTTATGTGATGCGGGTCAAAGTGTCAACCAATATTAAAATCTAGCGTATAAACGAATATAAGAACAGAAGAAATAAAGAATGACACAAGAAGATTTTGGTGACGCGGAAAAACCCAATGAGGGAAACAACCGCGGGGGGAACGGAATCCCACCAATATTTTTACTATGATCGAGTGATTTCACTGCTTTGAACGATTACAAGTGTTTGCGCAAGTATATGATTTACAACGTATGAACTGGGATAATAAAATGCCCTAGCTTCCTTTTTATAGCTGCGAATTACTTCGTTCAACTGACTTATTCTGCTGCTGAAATGTGGGAGGGAATATAGGGGAATATCCTCTTAGGGTTTTGACCCATTCCCTTTCCCCAACAGCTCTTTTTCTGCTCTGGTTTGCGTCTGGTCTGCGTCTATTTTGCCTCTGATCTGCTTCTGTAGTGGGCTGCTGCTTCTGAGACTACTTATGGGCCCAACATTGTGATGAGGATTTTTGGGCTAAACAATTTCCCCCAAATTTCTGCCTAACTTGGCTTCAATTGGGCTGAAATTTTACTCTGCTTTCAAGTGTGCTTCCAGAATTTGTATGGATTGTTAGGGACTGCTGATGCTGCTTACGCAGGCTACCCACTAGGCTGCTTTTTCAACCACCCATTAATTGCATGTCCCCTCAACTATTTCAACTTCCCACTTGCATTTACTTTCAACTTTTGAATACAAAATTTACTCTTTACCTTTTACCGTCCACTTTCTCTATAAATTGCCTTTCATCCAATTTTGTCACTTTTACCATCTTCCAAATTCATCTTCTTTTACTTCTTTTACTTCTTTCTTGCTCGTTCTCACTTTACTTTGCAGTAAAAAAATTTTACTCCAACTCTCGAAATTACACAATGTCTGCTCCCTGCTCTTCCGCTGCTACTCCCACTGGTTGCTCATCTGGTTCTTCCCCTGCTCTGGTGGTCTATTATGGACCCTTTCCATCGCAGAAGCTGCTGGCTCCTCGATATCTCTGCGATTCTGCCTTTGATGAGTCCCATGCTGCCTTGATCAAGGTCAGATTCGGCTTCCCAGATGAGGTTGTCTACCACTTCCCCCTCGCCGGTGAGAAGGCGGACTTTGCGAGGGAGGGGTGGACCTGCTTCTATGAATATCCCTTCCGCTTGGGTCTAAGGTTCCCGTTTCCTGATCTTATTGTGGATTTCTTAAAATTAACCAAGCTAGCCATGTGTCAGGTTGCCCCTCATGCATGGCGTATTCTGCTTAGTATTTGCGCTCTGAACCGAGAGCGTGGCTTGAACATCGGGCTGGCGGATCTGGGCCAGTGGTTCAACCCACGTTCTTTGGGTCATTTCCAATGTACAATTCGTGGTCATGATAATATGCCCTCTGCTATCGTTTTTCCTACTACTCCGGATGACAGTAAATGGTACACCCGTTTCATCTTTGTCAAGATTGACACATTGCCTTCCTCTCCAGACTATATTTTTTCTGCGTGGCAGCCGATTGAAGGTATGGTTCCTATTCTGGGTTTCTTTCCTGCGATTTGCCTTTGGTGTTTGTTCTCGTCCTGATAGCTGGCGTGTTTTTCCAGGGCACAACCTGGCAAAACTTCCTGAGTCTGCGGATCCTGCTACTTCGAAGGCCAAGCTCTTGGACCTTCCTGCGGAGGACAGGTCTTTCTCCAGGCTGGTCCAGGATTCTGCTGCTCCGGCGGCGAAGAAGGAGGGTAAGGTGTCTTTTTTGGTTATCTTTTTGAGTAGGGTTGTATTAAATCTGTTCTGATTTTGCGTCGTCTGCTTTTCCCAGGCAAGGCCAGGGTTGATGTGAGCAGAGTTATGCAACTGCGCAGAAAAAGATTTACTCCTGGGGACGCGGGTCCTCAAAGAAAAAGAAGGTTGAGATTGTTGAGGGGAGCCCTGCTGGAGCTGGGTCCCAGGCTGCCCCGATTGAGGTTGATACTCTTGATCCAGTCCAGGAGTCGGTTCCTGAGACTTCTTTTGTTGATCCGTCCCCTCTTGAGATCCCTCCCACCATTCCTACTCCTGGCTTTAAGCCTATACTATAGCAGCTACCTCGGACATTTTCTGGAGAGTCCTCCTCTCCTCCTCTGCAGCTAGAGATTCCTGGAGGTTTTGGAGGAATTAAGACCAAGCTCTGGCCTACTCTGAACTCTTTGCTATTCCCTGCCTCTGCCTCCATTTTGAAGAAGCGTCCTTTTCAGGACCTGACTAGACATGTTGCAGAGGTTTCTTTTGAGGTAGGCTCTTTTCTTTGGTTTTTTCTCTTTTTTTTTTTTTTTTTTATCTGATCTGGTTTGGTGTACTCAGGCTTTGGAGCTGGCATTGTGCACCAATCAACAGAGTGAGGCGTTGCTGGCGGATTTTCAGCGTATGAAGGCGGCTCATGATGATGCTGTGGAGAGGATGCAGGAGATGGCGGTGAAGCTGAAGTCGGAGGAGATCTTGAGGGCGAATCTAAGGCAGGCTGTTGAGCGCTTTCGTCGGGAGATAATTATGGGCCAGGAAAAGCTTAAGGCTCAGGAGGAAGCCTCTCAGAATCAGTTGGCCGCAGCTCAGTCTAAACTGGAGCGGGCCTTAGCCTCAGAGGCTAATCTGGTTCTGAAGGTAGAGGCCCTGGAGCACAAAAAGGCTGGTCTGCAGAAAGCTTTGATCGAAGCTGTTTCCTATACTGCTGCTGAGACCCGGATTAATTGTGTTAAGGAGTTCCAGGAGGGTAGTCATACTACCTGGGACCTGTCTGCTCTGGAGGAGGCCTTTGCCGCAGATTTCCCTGATGGCCTGAACATGGATCTGCTTTCGGACGATGAAGAAGAGGGTATGGTGGGGTCCCAAGATGCTGGAGAGGAGGTGTCCTCTGGCCCCACCAGTGCTGATGCTGCTGCTGCTGCTGGACCTGCTCCTGATGAGTAGGTTTTTGCTGCTGGGCCCTGTTATGGGCGTAAATATTTTGTTTTGTGAACTTTTGGTGCCCCTGCGTGGGCTTTTGTTGTAACTTTTTGCTGCTGGTCCAGGTGGACCAGTAAAAACAATGCTGCCTTGGGCAGCCTTTCTTTTAATCGTATGACCCCCGTTGTATGGGGTTTTGTTCTATCTGTTGGTTTCTTGCCGTTTTTCTGGCGTTTTCTTTTGTACATGCATGTTTCGTTTGTGTTTTGGCCATCGCTGTTTTGGTGTGCTGGCCTGGTGTTTTATATACCCATCCCTATACTGGGTGCCAGGCTTGACTTAGGTTCTCCTGCGATCAGTGCAGATTTCCTCTTTAGGTCAGTCCACTAGGATAAGTAAATTCTGGTCCAGAAAATATGTAATGAAATTTTTCCTTTTAAAAGACTTAAAAATTGAAAAATGCACCAAGGTTTGAAATTACAAGACCTAGATTACTAAACTTAGGTTAAAAATATAAAGGCAAGATATCATTCTAAACTTAGGTTTATAAAAAATATAAAGGTAAGACAAAATTTTAAGCTGAACCAGAGTAAACTTTATACAGAGTAGAACCTGAGTCTAAGGGAGCTGCTCTGGTCTGGTGGAGGCACCTTTAGATGATATACTTTTTTAAGTGAAGTATATTCCATGATCTGGGTATCATTTCCCCTTCCATTGTCATTAGCATGTAGGCCCCATTACCAACTATGCTCTCAACCTGGTATGGGTCCTCCCAGTTGTAAGCAAACTTTCCAGCTTGTCTGTTCTTGGTGTTCTGGAACACCTTTCTCAGGACCAGGTCTCCTACTTGCAGGGTTCTGATCCTGACATTTTTGTTGTAGCTCCGAGCCACCATCTGCTTGTATGAGGCCATTCTGACGTAGGCACTGGTCCTGAGTTCATCAACAGTGTCCAGGCTACTGGCCAATTCCACTTGGTTCTGGCCCTCAGTTATACACCCGTACCTGTGGGTTGGGACTTTGACCTCAGAAGGAATTACCGCTTCTGCTCCGAAGACAAGGCTGAAGGGGGTCTGACCTGTTGCTACTTTTGGAGTAGTTCTGTCAGCCCATAGGACCAGAGGAAGTTCCTCTGCCCATTTCCCTCCCATTTCTTGTAGTTTCTTTTTCATATTCTCAATGATGATCTTATTACTAGACTCAGCTTGTCCATTGGACTGGGGGTTCCTGGGGGTAGATTTCTGGAGTGATACATTCCACCCAGCACAGAAAGCCTCGGTTTTCTTCCCAATGAATTGGGAACCATTGTCACATATTATTTCTGAAGGTATGCCAAATCTGGTGAATATATTGCGCTTAATAAAAGAGATGACCTGTGCTTCGGTGGTCTGGGTGAATGATTCTGCTTCGATCCACTTAGAAAAGTAATCTGTCATGGCTAGCATGTATAGCTTGTTTCCTGGTGCTCTGGGGAGAGGTCCCACAATATCCATCCCCCACTTCATAAAAGGCCATGGGGATATGATCGGGTGCAGAGGCTCTGCTGGTTGGTGATTGACAGATGCGTGCCTTTGACAGGCGTCACATTTCCTCGCATACTCCTTCGCATCCTTGCGCATTGTGGGCCAGAAGTATCCCATTCTGAGGGCCCTATTGGACAGGCTTCTTCCCCCTGCATGATTTCCACAGTCTCCGCTGTGGAGGTCATGCAAGACTGTCTGCGCCTCAGTCTGGTCCAGGCATCGCAGATATGGTCCTGCTAATGATTTCCGGAACAGGATTCCATCAATCAGTAGGAATCTGGAGGCCTTCATTCTGAAACTGCGTGCTTCTTTCTTACTGCTGGGCTGGATATCATGCTGCAACCAGTCCAGGTATGGCTTTCGGCAGTCTTGTTCTGACTCCTGGTCTGGGTTGTTGCTGCAGATAGGTAGCTCCTCCTGGTCCGAATCTGGTCCAGGAATGGCTGGTCTGAGGACATGTGTGATTGGAATACTGGCTACGTCGGCTGGTTTGAAGGTTGAGCCTAGAGTTGCCAGTGCATCTGCCTCTGCGTTCTGTTCTCTGGGTACTTGCTGGATGCAGAATTCCACGAATCTACTGATTAACTCCTTTGCTACACACAAGTAGGCCACCATTGTGGGGTCTCTTCCTTCGTATGCTCCATTGACATGATTCACAATTAGTTGTGAATCACTGTATACACTAACATGGTTGATTCCCATGTCCAGGGCTAGTTGCAGTCCCAGGACTAGGGCTTCATACTCAGCCACATTATTTGTGGTCTTGAACTCACATCGGACTGCTTGGGTGATTAGATCTCCTTCTGGTGATCGGAGGATCAACCCAACTCCGGACCCTCTGGCGTTTGAAGCTCCATCTACCCGTAACTCCCACGTGCCTGGTTTGGCACCCTGGTGTAGATGAAGGATTTCCTGCTCTGCTTGGGTCTGGAGTGCTGGGCTGAAGTCGGAGACGAAGTCTGCGAGGGCTTGTGACTTTACGGCTGTGCGTGGTTCAAACTGGAGATCGTATCCACTAAGGTGCACAGACCACTTAGTCATTCGTCCTGATAATTCTGGCTTTCTCATAACCGTCTTGAGTGGGTGATTGGTAACCACTGAGATTGTATGAGACTCAAAGTACGGACGCAGCTTATAGGATGCTGTGACCAATGCCAGTACTAGTTTCTCAAGTGAGGTATACCTTGCTTCTGCTGGCAGTAATGACTTGCTGACGTAGTACACCGGGTGCTGAGCTCCTTCGTGCTGTCGGACCAGAACTGCACTTACCGCTACTTCGGTTACTGAGAGGTACAGGAGCAGGGCCTCCCCCTGCTCTGGCTTGGATAGCAGGGGTGGGCTGCTCAGGTACCGCTTTAGTTCCTGGAATGCCTTTTCGTGTTCTGGTGTCCAATCAAACTTCTGGCTTTTTCTAAGAATATCATAGAATAATCTGCACCGGTCTGAGGATCTGGAGATGAACCTGCTCAGGGCTGCTACTCTTCCTGTCAGGCGCTGCACATCTTTGGGCTTCTGGGGTGATTCCAGCTGCAGAACTGCTTTGACCTGTTCTGTGCTGGCTTCTATCCCCCTCTATGTTACCATATACCCCAGGAATTTCCCACTGGAAACTCCAAAGGTACACTTAGCTGGATTCAGCTTCATTTTGTATTTCCGGAGGGTGTTGAATGTTTCCTCCAGGTGCTTGGTGTGGTCTGGTGATTGCTTGGATTTGACCACCATATCGTCTATGTAGACTTTCATATTGCGTCCTATCTGGTCTTTGAACATCATATTGACAAGCCTCTGATATGTAGAGCCAGCATTCTTAAGGCCGAAGGGCATTACGTTGTAGCAGTAAATGCCTCTTTCGGACCTGAATGCTGTCTTCTCCTGGTCTGCCGGGTCCATTTTGATCTGGTTATACCCGCTCCAGGCATCTAGGAAAGTCAACATTTTGTGGCCTGCATTGGCGTCTACCATAGCATCTATGTGTGGCAAGGGGAATGGGTCCTTGGGGCAGGCCTTATTCAGGTCCGTGAAATCCACGCAGACCCTCCACTTGCCATTCTTTTTTGGTACCACCACTACATTAGATAGCCACTCTGGGTACCTGACTTCCCTGATCTTTCCTGCCGCCAGAAGATTATCCACCTCCTGGTTTATGATCTGATGTCTTTCTACTGCGAATTTTCTGCGCCTCTGCTGCACTGGTCTGAATCCTGGATCTATGCTGAGCTTGTGTGTTATGATTTATGGGTCTATGCCAATCATGTCCTTGTGTGACCAGGCAAAGCAGTCCACGTTCTTTCGGAGCAGCTGGAGGAGCTGCCGGCGTAGATCTCCAGAGCACTCTGAGCCTACGAACACGGTCTTTTCTGGGTGCTGCTCATCCAGGTGGACCTCATCGATTTCTGCCTGCTGGGGCTCGATGTACTCCCCCTGGATGTGCAGTTGCTGTAATTGCTATGCTCTGGCAGCTGGTGGTCCGGTGGTCCTTTTAAGAGCTACTTTGTAACAATCCTTGGCCTCCTCCTGGTCTCCCCGTATCTCCTGAACTCCCCACGGCGTAGGAAACTTCAGGCACTGGTGATACGTTGACGGGATTGCTCGCATTTCGTGGATCCAGGGCCTGCCAAGAATAACATTGTAAGTAGATGGACCATCAATAACTAAGTACCTTACCTGTTTGTTTAGCCCTCCGGCGTAGGTGGGGATGGTGATCTCCCCCAGGGTATGCGCCGTTTCTCCACTGAATCCGACCAGGGGAATAGCTTTCTTTGTCAGGTCCTTCTCGTAAAATCCCATGCTCTTTAGTGCATCCAGCATTAGTAGGTTGGCGGAGCTGCCTGTGTCTACCATGACCTTCCTGACCTCACAATTGCCGATATTTAATGTGATAATCAGGGCATCATGGTGCTGCTCTGGTACAGCTTCTGCGTCTGTTTCGTCAAAGGTCACTGCTGGGAGGTCCTGCCTTGCTATTCTGCATGATGATTCTGGCTTGTCTCCCTTTGCTGCAGTTACACGTCTTTTGGCTGCTGAGTAGGTGAGCCCACACAGCTCCGATCCTCCAGTAATGACATTGACAATTCTATTGCAGGGAGGAGCTGGTGAAGGCTGCACCTGGCTGGCTGCGTTGACCCTGGTGTACTTCTCTGGGAGCAGATGGTCCAAGTTGCCTCGGTCATACTGGAATAGGACCTCCTTTCTGAGGGTGTAACATTCGTCCGTGGTATGACCTATGTCATCATGAAATTCACATTTTTTGCTAGCATCACGGCGGTCATTGAGCCGCTCCTCTCTCTTCTTTGGCCATCTGACTCCCTTGAGCTCTTTCAAGGCCTTTAGCAAGCCAGCCAGTCCGGTGGTAAAACCATACTCACTGACCTTCGGAGGTGGATCTGCATCGTTTTTTCCACCGGTGCTCTCGGATACTTTGCTCACTGGCTTGTTGTAGGGCTTTGATCTTTCATTCCTTTTTTCTACTGGTGCTTTCCTAGACATAGGTTCTGTGTCATAGGTACTTCTTCTGGAGGCAGCGTCTTCTTCCAGCCTCATGGCTGCAACTGCCTGGGCCTGTACATCAGCAAAGGCAGTGCATGGGTGCATTGTCAATTGCTTGTACAGGTCTGAATCGTGATGTAACCCCCTGCGGAAGGCTTCAATGGCAGTGGGTACATCACAATGCGGGATGACAACCTTTTCCTTGTTGAACCTGGTGAGGTAATCTCGAGTGGTTTCCTCGAATCCTTGAACAATTCTGTATAGATCGCTGGTCTGCTTCTCTGGTTTCATGCTGCTAGCAAACTGCTGATTAAAGGCATTAACCAGATCTGCAAAGGAAGAGATGCTGCGATTGGGCAATCCTACAAACCAGTGCAGGGCTGCTCCGGATAGGGTTGACCCAAATCCTTTGCACATGCAAGCCTCCTTAAGTGCTCCGGTTGCGGTTACCACCATCATTTTCTGTTTATACTGATTTATGTGGTCCTGAGGATCGGCCGTAACATCATATAGTGTCACGGTTGGTGGCACAAACCCCTTGGGCACATTGATCAAGGCAATGTTGTCGATGAATGGTGAATCTGCATAGCTGTCCTGGGAAGCTTTCTCCATGGGCCTTGGCATGCCAGGTATCTTGGTGATCATATCTTTCAACTCCTGGTAGCGCTGGTATGAGAGACTGCCCGCTCCAGAGAATGGATTGACTGGCGGAGGTAGGAAGCCTGGGGGGGCTCCTCCCCAGGGACCTGAGGTCGGGTTGACTGGCGGAGGGAAGAAGCCTGGAGGGGCTCCTCCCCAAGGGCCTGCGGCTGGTTGATTGGCTGCTACAGATGAACTGAAGCCTGGTCCTGGATGCCAACCAACTGCTGACTGTGCTGGTGCTCCTCCTTGCCACCCTCCAACGCTGGGCTGGTTCACAAGTGCTGCTTCCACTGAGATCTCTGGCGTTCGTCCGATGGTGGGCTGCGGAGGGGTACCTGAAAAAATCAGAGGATCAATCCCAGGGGGAAAACAAGGTGTAGGATTACCTGCAGGCTGAACTGGTCTGGACTGCGGTGCTCCAAACACGGATGAGTCCAGATCCAGTATCTATGGGCCACTGCTCGGGGTGGTGACACCTAGATCCAGCCTGGTGACAATCTCCTGGGGAATTGGCCGGTTCAACCCTGCTCTCCCGAAGGGGTTGAAGGTCTGCCCAGGCCCTGGCTGCAACATTCTGAACGGCTGTTCTAGACGTGTGACTGCGGCGATCTGCTCTCTCAGGTTCAGATTGTCCTTCTTCAGGCCCTCTATGGCTTCCTGCAGAGCACTCATTCCCTGGACCACCATCTGCATCGGATCTGTAAGGGGAACCTGCGGCTGCTGGCCTGCTCCAGGCATCTTGGCTTCTCCACTCCTGCTAGGGCTGCTCTCTCTGCTCTGCCTTGGAGAAGCAGACACAGGGGGTGATCTGGGAATCTGAGGAGGTTTGCTGGATGGGGCCACAACCCTTGCGGCTGTGGTCTGGCTTACGACCAGGGGTGGTCCTGCGAGACCAACGGGCACAGTAGAGTTGGTCCCACTGGACTGGGCTGGCATGCTCTGAGAGCTGGAAGGGTTGGCCTTGGTCCCAGACATGCTTGTTGTGGCGAGATAACGATTTTAAATATTGGAATGCGCACTATGCCCCACGGTGGGCGCCAAATTGTTTTGGTAAAATTTCTACCGGGTCAATGTTTATGTGATGCGGGTCAAAGTGTCAACCAATATTAAAATCTAGCGTATAAATGAATATAAGAACAGAAGAAATAAAGAATGACACAAGAAGATTTTGGTGACGCGGAAAAACCCAATGAGGGAAACAACCGCGGGGGGAACGGAATCCCACCAATATTTTTACTATGATCGAGTGATTTCACTGCTTTGAACGATTACAAGTGTTTGCGCAAGTATATGATTTACAACGTATGAACTGGGATAATAAAATGCCCTAGCTTCCTTTTTATAGTTGCGAATTACTTCGTTCAACTGACTTATTCTGCTGCTGAAATGTGGGAGGGAATATAGGGGAATATCCTCTTAGGGTTTTGACCCATTCCCTTTCCCCAACAGCTTTTTTTCTGCTCTGGTCTGCGTCTGGTCTGCGTCTATTTTGCCTCTGATCTGCTTCTGTAGTGGGCTGCTGCTTCTGAGACTACTTATGGGCCCAACATTGTGATGAGGATTTTTGGGCTAAACAGCCTCCCACCTCTTTTTTTCCTCTTAAATCCGATCCCCCTTCACTTCATCTTCATTCTTCCTCATCTTCCAACCTGTTTCTCATAATCTAAAAATCTGTCTTTCAACTTTTTTTCTTCTCAACTCTTGCCTCATAAATCCTTTAAAAGTCGTTCCAATATCAATTAGTTTTTCATTCAAAATTTTTCAAGCTCTAAAACTTCGACTTGAAACTTGAAAATCTCAATTTTGTTTAAGCAGAGGTATGTCCATTAATTTATTTTTTTTATAATGTTTTAGTAGAAATTTTTATATTCTTCATCTTTATATTGTTTTAATAGAGGTTTTAATTGAAATTTTTATATTCTTCATCTTTATTTTATAATTTTTTTCGATGCACAAAACCAGATTGTATAGTCTTTTCAGACCGCCAAAAAATTGTTTTTGTTTACAGAAGTCCTGAGAATGAAGATAGCCTCTCGAGGATTGACTAATTATTTGATACAGTAGTATGAAAAATCAGAGGTTAAAACTCCTTTTAACATAACTAAGATCCTTCATCAATTTACCAAGGATATCACACAATGCTAAGTGCGTGCCATATTGTTTACACACCAAACGTGTATTACTCTATGACACATGATACTAATTCCTATATTTATATATTTATATACTGACTTACTGAGTGAGGACCAAACAAATGGAATGCCTTTAGGAACCAATTGGATACCATGACATGGACATAAATATTAAACTTACACAAAAATCATTCAAGGTTTGAATTTGTTTCTTATTTTTGTTCGACGGTTTTCCCCCCATCAAAACGGTCATACTTACTGTCAATGCAAAGGCCAAATATATGGAATGATTCTCATTATTTTCATTCATTTCTTATTCATGCATTTATGATAAACTAAATTGTTCTTCTATTCAACTTAGGCAATGTATAATTTTATCAACAAAACTTAAGAGAGACTGGTCTTTTAATAAATTATTAAGAGACTGTTCTTTTGTACCATTTTATTTGTATTACGTGACCCTTTTGTCATTGATCATACCATAGTAATTTCGTACTTATTTACATAATAAATGTACTGATTTTATCTTTAATTATGATTTGTACCTATTATATTAGCTTTGGTAACACTTTTTCTTAAATTTGTACAATGGTCTCTCAATAAGCTTATTAAGAGGCGGTCTCTCAAGAGACCTACTGTAATTTTGTTCATCTATATTTAATACACTTTACTTAAGTTCATAACTATGGTATACATGATACAATTAATTAAGTTTTGTTTAGTTTAGTCTTGATATAATATAGAAAGTACTCTTTATGTTTAAATTATTAGGTTATTTTTATTAAAATACCTTTTATAATAATAATAAAAACAATTATTGGGACTAAGGGAGTAGTTCAATTTAACTTAATAAAGTACACATTTAGTTCATTTTTTGGCTTTCATTGGAAATTAAAAGAAATATATTATAACTATATCTTCAAATTTTTCATTTTTTTCATTTTTTTCTTGCGATCGATAAACATGTGAAATTTCTTCTAGTTCAAAACCTTGCTTATTACAGTTTTCTCAATAAGCAGAGTTTTCTAAGTTATATTTACATTTTGACAGAAAATATATATAGTTTCTTAACACAGTATTTTTATATAAATTGATATTTCAATAAGCAGGATATATTATAACAGCATGACTGACCAACAAGCAGGTTCATGAGTAAATTAAATAATAAGATATAACAGAGTGCAAGTACCCTGTAAAATTCATACCTGCTAAACAAATGTACATTGATAAATGAAAATACCTTGGTGTATACTATCTGGATGAGAAATGAAGAAACTTGAAATGTGTTTCTCATAATTTAACGAGGGTGTTGTTAGAGAGTATATATTTACCAGTGCTCCAAGTCCTTGAAATTGAACACCACGTAGAGGTAAAGAAACCTGTCTCTTAATTGTCAATAAAAGTGCTCCTGTTGTTTCTGTCTTCAATCGTACGTGCTCCTGCTGTTTCTGTCTTCACCAATTCAACAAAAAACACGAATATTTCACTAGAATATTATTGCACCAATAAAAACCTTCAAATGGACTTGAGTGGGGTTGAACTCTAGCCCCAAGTATGTGTCTAACCAAACACGATTGAAGACTATTAAAATAGACATTTCCGCGGACGTAAGTCTCATTTATGAAAGCAAGATGAAAAAAGGGAAATAATTTTATTTTAAAATCCAACATTAACCATTGAATCTACCACTTTAAAAGCTAGAGCAATGCAACAACCATATGAGGAGCATGGTAAATTTATCAATCTTGCCCAAAATGATGAGTATTTAAGAGGCATACATGTTGAAATATTCATTCTATTAAAGTATACTACATTACAACTACAAGAAATGCATCAAATTTGACCATCGTATTATAGAATAGTAGATCATTTGTGAGCCATGGTTTATCAAGTTTTGTTATTCTGTAATGTCTTCCAGCACAGAAATATTTGAGATGGAAACAAGAGATGGGTAACTCAAAAGAGAAGCAAAATGGTATCTCCTTACTTCTGATAATAGACCTCAGACCCTAAGATATAAGCTTCAATAAGTCGTTGCAAAACCTAAAATCTAAAGCCAAAATTTGAACCAAAATCAAAACACATATGTTGAAGAAGGGGAATAGGGTTTATCAATTATCACAACAATTCAAACTAGAATTCGAAACCGAATCAAAACACAAAATAATGAGCAGGAGCAGTATCTAAAATTCATATTAATCCTTTGTAGTTAATCTAAAATTGTATATTTGATTAAGGAGATAGGAGAAAGAGTACCCGAGCAGTGAGCAAAGAGGACTGAACCATGACGACAAGAGAGAACTAAACCACAGCGAGCAGTTGAGCAGTGAGCGAAGTAAAAGAGAGATCTGAGAGAGGCGTGAGTGAAAGAGAAAGAGATGTCCCAGAGAGGCACTAGGGAAAGAGAGACTAGAAAGGCTGAGTAGATATTTTTAAGGTTTCTAATTTATCCCCCTTTATATATTACCGGTTCAAACCGGTTTACCGAATATTAATAATTATGAATAGAATTAAACCGGTTTTGAGGTTTAAAAATAGGTTCGGTGCTCGTTCACCGAACCGAATTATTATAACGGTCAACTTAATTTTAAAAAAATTGCGGTTTACGATTTTTTCGGTTCGATTTTGCGGTAACCCATAATCCTAACATGACATAGACGATGTTGGATAAAAGAAAATCCACTTTCTAGAAGATTTGCAGAAGTAAACTTGATTGATCAAGGAATTGGTAGATCATAATTGTTTAATATGAAACAATATTTTCAAATGTCCTTGTATATATTTTAATTTGTATACTTATATTATATTATTTCTTGAGTAAATTATCAATTACACCCATGTATAATCCAATTTTTTAAAACTTAATCCCACCTCAATTTTTTTTAATAATTTAGCCATAAAATAATTGCCCCGTTTAGAAATTGCAGCCAAAACCATTTTCCGGTAAAACACTACATAAAATGACTAATTTACCCATGCGTGAAACATTTGCTCTCCTTCTCGTTCAATTCAATTAACGCATCTCCAACTCAGCAACTCCTTCTCCATACTCTGCTCACCTCAATGACAATCCACCATTTTTTTTGTCTTGAAACGGAGACCCAATAACACCAGTCCACCATAATCGCCGTCTATTTATCATCATCCATCTCCATTTCCGTTACCCACACCTATCTCCATTCAATCGAAGTTAATCAAGCCCAAAATCTGATCCACCATTGTAACAACAGCATCAACACCATGCTCGTTCACTAATTGTCATCCCTCACTCACCTCAATTTCATACCACCACACTCGACCTCCTCAACCCGACATAAATCAACATTCTCCTATACTCTCTTTTCTTCAAACTCAAACCATGGTGGTTCGTTGGTTTGAGCTCGTGTAGCGGTGGTGATGTGGTATAAATGGTAGGTGACGGGAGATGGTGGTTTAATTGAGGGAGTAAAGGTGGTGATTGAATTGATTGATGTTGTGGGCGGTGAAGTTGCTGGGGATTAATGGCGACAAATGAGTATGGCGGTGAAGTTGTTGGGAATTAATTAGAGAAGGGAAGATGCGGAAAAAAATAGTAATGAAATATGATGGTGGATGATTTGGACGAGGTATGAATATTGAATGGTGGTTGTTGATTTATGTCGGGTGGTTGATATCCGGTCGGGTTTAATTTTCGGATGAAATTGGGGAAATTGATTGAAAATGGAGAAGAAGAAGATGAAGAAGGAAGAGATTAATTGAGGAGGGAAGTGAATAGTATAATAAAAGAGGTAAGGGCAAATTAGTCCTAAATATCTTAATTTGACCGAAAAAATTAAAAGATGACGGAAATTACGTCGGAAAATGGCTTTGGGTGCAATTTCTAAACGGAGCAATTATTTTGGGGGTAAATTATTAAAAAAATTTGAAGTGGGAGTAAGGCCTTGTTCTTTTGGACTTATTTTTGCTTAATTTAAGTTAAGTTCAGCAAAAATAAGTTAAGTTCATAAAAGTTCAGCAAAAATAAGTTAAGTTCAGAAAAAATAAGATAAGTTAAGTTAAGTTCAGCAAAAATAAGTTCAGAAAAGTTCAGCAAAAATAAGTTAAGTTCAGCAAAAATAAGTTTTAAGTTCAGCAAAAATAAGTTCAGAAAAGTTAAGCAAAAGTATGTTCAGAAAATTTAAGCAAATACTCATACCCGTTTATAGTATTGACGAGTTTTGAAAAATTTAAGATTTTCACATATTTTCTCGTACAAACGTCTCATGTGCAACCATTTTTTTTAATTACCCAAAAGTGTCACTATTAACAAAAGAAAAGTTGAATTTTCAAAAAAATACACGGGTTAAAAATTAAACGCAATAATTCTTATATGATAATAATCATACTATATTTATAAAGAAATAGATTTTTAAAAAAATTTGTGTTAATATAGAAATAGATTATTAAAAAAATTGTGATATGTGATTTAGTTTTTAATTATGTATTGAAGTAAGATAATGAACATACTATATTTATATATATAAAAAGAAACTATTATTATTATTACTATGTTTTTTTTATTATTTATATTATTTATGTTAATATTTATTTAGTTCGAAAAAGTTAGACTCATACGAAGTATAAGTTAAGTTCATAAATGTTAAGCAGATATAAGTTAAGTTTAGCAAATATAAGTTAAGTTAAATTCAGCAAAAATAAGTTCAGAAAAGTTCAGCAAATATAAGTTAAGTTTAGAAAAAATAAGTTAAGTTAAGTTCAGCAAAAATAAGTTCAGAAAAGTTCAGCAAAAATAAGTTAAGTTCAGCAAATATAAGTTAAGTTCAGAAAAATTCAGAAAAAATAAGTTAAGTTAAGTTAAACAAAAATAAGTCCAAAAGAACAGAGCCTAAGTTTAAAAAAGTGGATTATGCATGGGTGTAATTGATAATTTATATGTTCAATAAAAAAAATATCTGGTTATATAGTTACTATAATTAATCGTCTTTTAAAAAAATAGTACATAACCCCATGATTTTTCGCGGGTGTTACACTAGTTGAATTTTAAAGATTTTTAATGTACAGTAAATAACAATTTTTGGGAAGTGACATATAGTCGAGTAATCTGGGTTCATAATACAAGATGTACTCTCTTTAATAATCCGGACACAGAAGTACCATTACATAACGCAATACGACCTTTACGTTCCATGAATCCATGCCAATATCAATCTAGCATGTAATGTGAGGGAGCGGACGAGTCAACAAAGGTGAAACACGCCTAAACAAGAGAATGGGTAGGGAATGTTAGCGGCGGTAAGGGAAGTTTATTGCTGATAGGTTTCGGACTCAAGTTGGAGTATATCACCATTATGGCCGGCCTATTGGCTTCGTCTCTAGTCATGTTAACTCACTGTAATATGTACTGTATCATTTAAATTAAGGCGCACTGTAAGAAAGATAAAACGATGTGTAACGTCCCACGGTAACCCAACTGTTTAACCAGGTAAACTACTAAGTACAAAAGGAATTTCAAGCAATGAAGACAGATGGTTATGGTAACAGCTCTGCACAATCGCATATTGAATAGTTCAGAATGACTGAATGAGTGACAGTCACTTTACTCGTGAAAAGTAGGACACCAACCATAACCATAATCAGGAACTTTCATACAAAAATAAGATCATACCACAAAGACATGTGACGGACCTTCTAATATGCAGAGCATCCAGCATCGTCTTCCATTCGTGAGACACCATTCCAAGAATGGCCTTCCAGGTGATCATTTCCCGAAGAAGGCCCACGATGGTCATCAACATAACGCTTTAGTTCATTTTTATCGTGCTGCACCCTGCCACTAATCTCCAAGCACAATCCCTTGCTAAGCCCTTTCCCTGCGCCCTTTCCCTTCTGAGGCCTTTCACTTGGGCCTGGATCAATGAATATGGGCTGCACTTGAAGGCTCGGATTTGGTTTGACCCGGCTTATTTCTTTCTCATCGGCCGGCCGTAGTATGTTCAGCCCAGATTCCAGCTCAGAAACATCGTCCTCATTAATTAGTACCTGCGCACACACAAATGTAAGTTTACAATACACTCAGCATTCCAACAGTATGCTCAGGCAACCTACAATCATACCTGAGGGAGAATAAAAACAGTTGATAACGCAATTTGTTTTTATTTCATACTCCCTCCATTTTTTAATGATGTTGAGATCACTTGTCCAACTTTTATGTCCCATCTTGTGTCCCGCTAACCTAAGATCTTGACAATCACCCTTTAGATAGTAGAAGTGATAATGATGGGACACGAAATGGGACAGAGGATCTGCACTCATGTTCCCACTTCTCGAATATATGTGAGGAGTATTTTAATGAAGTGGGAACATCATAAAGATATGGAGGGAGTGTTGTAAACCCCTTTACTTTCTTTTTGAGTTACAACTCTGATTATTTGCGACAACTAAAAACAAGAAAGATCAAAAGGCAGGCATTGTTTTACAAGAGAGGGGGAACGGAACCTGGGTGTAAGGAACCTGGGTGTTTTCCCTTTAAAACTTTCTTATGTTGAGGACTTTTAGTTAGTCTAATCAGGGGAAAATGGACCTTCTTGTGTCCTTCAACACAATTTGCTAACCAAAAAAAAGGCCCACTTTTTTTACTTCCAAAATCTCCATCCAAACAAAGAGTTAAACTCGATAAACCCTAAAAACTTGTTTGGATACAAAAATTGAGGGAAAAGAAGAGGGGGAATGAAGGGAGTGAGTTTTCCCAACAAATCTTTCCTTTTTTGAGAGGAAATAAATTGTCAAGTATGAGGGAAACGGAAGGATCCATTTTCCCTTCCATCCAAATCATTCCACGTCCATTTTGTTACCCAGACAAAATTTTCGACCACAAATCCTTCCCTCCCTTTCACTCCATAGTCTCCTATCCAAACAAAATGTAGAGGATTGAAACCTAGACAGATCAAGTATGCACGATTGACAAAGCACCTTGCATGATCTCTCACACCGTTGATCAAGAAATTTTCTGAAACTTATAGAAGTAAAAAAGATGAATTTTAGCAATTGATGCACATGCAAGTTCAGAAATCAGAATTCTGCCAATGTATAACTGTATATTTATATAAACCAAGGCACAGTAACATACCCTCCGCCCAACCAAATCAAAAGCAATTACTACTTTCTTTCGGTTTGCCGCCTCTGCTTCTTCAATTTCTTCTTGTTTCTTTTTCAAAAGTTCTTTCTCCTGCAACCAAAATAGGAAAATAATGAGAATTAGCCTTTGAAAATGGAATTCCACTGGTAGAGTTTCAAAATAGCTACTTCCTGTGTGTACTCCTTTGTTTACGTATTCGTTTTCGGTAGGTCTCAACCATTTGTTACAAATCCTATAATTGAAAGTTTTTGTGCCCGTACATTTCTGTCAAGTTGTACCATGTGACTGGTAGACCCACCATTATTCAAACCTGCTCACTATGGTTGTACCCTTACCTGATTTGCTTGTGACCGTCCAAAAAGCAAGCATACCGAATATGTAGATGAGACAGAGAGGGCATATTAAATACCTCCATTGACAGCCAGCTGTTACCCTCATCATAATAATCACTTTGGTCATCAATAACACTCGTTCGAGCGGCTGCATTTCTATCAAAATCAACGAGTCTCTTTGCATAAGCATTGGCAGCTACCTCAGCTTCTGTAAGTGGTATTCCAGAAACTTCCAAACCTGCGTAGTTGCTGCCTTCCTTGAGCACTAAAGCCCCACAAAACTGGCAAGGTCCCTCTCCTTCCTGCTCGCAAACAATCTTGCCACATGATAAGCAATTACTAATGAGCCTATGTCGCCGTGCCTGACAAGAGCACGGTTTCCCCTGTTGATATACAATCGACCCTTTTGCAGCTTCTGCTAGTGAAATGACTTTTCCTCCCTTTTTCTTTTTAGACTTGCTCTGTTGTATGGTTCCTGATGCTGTAGAGTCTGATTTTGAATAATTACTTTGGCTGCTGGAAGATGAAGCCTCTTTTTGTTGCTTAGGTGTTTTTTTAGCTCCATTGGCAAAGACTCCATCCATCTGTGGTTTGACATATGCTTGTAACTTGGAAGATGAAGGAGCAGACACAACATTAGGAGATGGTGAACAACCTCTACGCGTCAAGTACTCTGCTATGACTGTTCTGCCAGTTTCCTCACCAATGATGTTCTGTCAGCAAACAACAAAAAATAATTATTGATTGTAAATCTTCTCAGTTCGTTATGATTCCAATATTTTCCCTTATTTCTACCAAAATGGAGAGGTTCACACAAATCTTTGCGGTTATAAGCGATAGGTCCCTTGAAATAATTTACGTAACAAAAAACTATTGTACATATACCAGTGTCCACACAATACAAGCACACATCAAAATCACAGAATTTACATCCAATGCTTCTTGTAAAATTAATTGCATTCGCGATACCAGTCTCTTGACCATTCATTCCCTTTCTCATAAATAAGACAAAAGAACAACAATCTAAGTAGCAACAATAAGAGCACTATGGATATTTTCAAATAGAGATAAATTTAAACAAAGAGCTTTAATTATAAAAGCTTCACCCTATGGTACATTATTCAAAGGCCTTAGCTCAAGCAAAGTACATATATAGTTGGACAATGCCCTTGTATCTCAACTCCATCCCTCCATCCCTTGACAGATAACTTGTTAATCCTCTACGAATTCTTTTAGGGGTCGTTTGGTTCAAATATTAGTTATGGAATGGAATGGAATGGATTCTGACTCCAAAGAGGTATGGAGTTAGAACCCCATACATATTAAAGTTGTTTGGTTCAATCCGGAAATGAGAATAATAATGTGTTGGGTGGAATGGAGTTAGAAACTTAGGGGAAGAGGTGGGTATGAGGTTCCAAGGGTTTGGAATGGAGTTAGAATCCTCATAGAATCCTGATGGATTCTAACTCCATTCCAAAATGCTTCAACCAAACATTGGAATGGACTGAATCCATTCCAATCCATTCCAAATGCTCAAACCAAACACCCCCTTATAAGGAGGTATATTTGTACAAGACATCATTGGAAAAATAACCAACCCCCAACCTCCTTTCCCTTTTCCTGTCGACTGTCACAGTGGCAAGAATCACGAGCAGACCATCACACATGAACTTCTCTTTCCTTCCCCTCTATTGCCACCCACCAGTTCTCATCCCTCGACAGTATTCACGCCCTCGCCATCTTTCTTCATCCCAAATGGCTGATCAAAAACTACCACTAATTTATCATCTTTACCTACCACTATCACATGCAGAAACTCGCCCATCCAAGGCTACCATATTCGTATACGACTTATTTGAATTCCTAATCCAAAGACAAGACTTGCTCAAGATAGAGCATAATTTGATGAAATTTTACAACCAGGCACCATAATTTAATGTAAATGGATAGTCGAGCAGAACGAAAATAGGCCTGGCCATAATAATTACCCGTTCATCACTGCAGGCCGCAGCAAAGCTCCCATTCAGATAAGCTAGAAGTTGATAGACAACTTACCAACTTAGTCATCACCAATCCAAGACACTGGAATTTTCAATCTGTAATTAACTTACAATCATCTGAATTAAGAACCCTAATACCAACTCACCAACTTAAGTTGAACCCAGGAGTTGTCAAATTACTTCATACCTTAACTTCCAAAACCATACTGCCTCCGTCCCAATCAAAGGCAAACATATAATTGTGACGGAGTAATACTCAATCCGTCCCCCTCCAACAGTTGATACAAAATCGATAAAATCCATCAAAATTATCCATCATCACATAGTTCACCCAAAGACTACAATTTTACATCAAATCACAAACAAAGATAAAAAAAATTCAGGTACCCATGTACCCAATAAAGAAAAGAAAAACATAGAGATTGCATATAAATAAAAATAAAATAAATTAAGAAAAAAGAAAGGGATAGATACATCAAGATATTCTTTGGCATTAAGAGGAGGAGCAAGATCGCAGTAAGAAACAAGACCAGAAATGACATCTCCATCAAAGTGTAATCCTGAATCTAGCCTATTGCATAAATCATTCAGTGCCTTCTCCAACCATTCTCCCGGTGTTTCCATTCCCTAGTTTATATTTACTCCCTTTGCACTTTTTTTTTTGCGTTAAAAGATAATAAAAATTTTTATAAAAAAATTAATCCGGTAGAAGAGTACATGATTTTTTTTTTTTAACTGTAATTCTTCTTTTTTACGATTGGGCTGTATTCCACAAGTTGGACGTGCGTAGAATTGGGCAAAAGCTCCGTTATGATATACTCCGTATAGTTTATATACTCCCTCCATTTTTTTCTCATTCAATAAATTTACTTTTTCAATTTTGTTAACACACATTATACGTGTTTAATATCTTTAGGTACGTATTTGTAAAAATTATAAACGTTATATGTTTTTAATGTACTCGTAAAGATAAATTAAACAAGACCCCACATGAATATGTTTTTTCTTACGTATCGGGAAAAAATTGAAATTGAAGATTAAATTGTGAATAGTGTACAAAAAGCAAATGTATTGAATGGAAAAAAATGGAGGGAGTAGAAACTTGTAAGTAGGTATGGCAACGGGTCGTGGACCGAGTCCAGTAGGATTCAGATCCAAATCCGCATTATATACCCTGGATTCAGTTCCGATCTAGATCTGGGTTCAAATATGTGAGATCCAGATCTGGATCCAACGGATCCGGGTTCATAACGGGTCCAAGTTTATAGCCTCATATTATAAAAAAAACTCATGAGTCATAACACTATTGATATCCATTTTCCGAAATACAATAAAATTGAAAAGTAGCTAGTATTGTGACAATTATGTTCAATCAAATATTATAAGTAGTAATTATTATGACCAAGTAATCAAAACACAAATCAAGAAACAAGATAACTAAGACGTAAAATTTCATGTTTTTACTATGAAAACGGGTTTAGGGTCGGATCTGGATCCTTCAGGGTCTGCATATATAAGAGGATCCAGATTCAGATTCGTTTTAAAAGTAGTGGATCCAGATCCGAATCGGATCCAACGGGTCTGGACCGGATCAAGGATCCGATATAAGACATGAGTTTGAAATTACTTGAATTAATACCTTGTGTTCATATTTTTTTCGGATTGTTTGGTTTAGGTGGAAATTAATTTTATATGGAAAGTAGAAATTCATATAAATGAAGTTCCTATATGTAATTCATGGGAAATATACAAAATTTGTTTGGTGGTAATCTATGAATTGGCTTTTCCCCTCAAATAAATTTTTCCCTATTGGTTGGTTAAATAACTCAATTCCTATGATTTTTTGTTGTAAATACTATTCTACCATTTACTAAAATATCCAAAATCCACAATTAAGTTTAAATATATAGGGCCTACAACATACAAATTTTAACAACATGAAAATATGACTATTTTCCAAATTATTATCATAAAATAAAATAACATAAATAAAAGTAGCTTAAATTAAGACGCAAAAATTGAACACTGAAAAAACATGAGAAAATAGAAAATGAAAAGATATGTTTTTAATAGAGGTAAAATAGGTCATTTATATTGGTGAAGTCTGTTTTAAGCACTCTTCATTTATACTGGGCTTCAATTTTTGTTCTTCTAAAGGGGGTCTTATCGAAGATCGAAGCTTTATGTCGAAATTTTCCGTGGGACAGTTGTGCAGAATATTTACGTCCTCCTCTTGTTGCTTGGGACTCTATTTGCTATCCTAAGAACCAGGGTGGGTTGGGCATTAAACATATTGAGTTCATGAACATTGCTTTGGTTGGAAAATTGGTGAATTGGATCCTCATCAAGAAGGAGTCGTTATGGGTGGAATGGGTTCACAACAACTATTTGAAAGGACAAGACTGGTTGAGTTATAAGCCTACTGCAACGTCAAGCTAGCTAGTCTTGGCGACGGATTTGTTATGTTAAAGACCAGATTGCTACTGGCTTTGTCAATGGGAGGTGGCTGGATAGCACTCAGGGATACACGACCGCGAGTTGCTATGATTGGTAACGAAAGGCGAGAGATTTGGTAAATTGGTCAGCAATTGTGTGGAATGATATGGTTAAGCCTAAACATCAATTCATTGGTTGGATGGCCATGCATAAGGCATTTAGAACCAATGATAAATTGGTTGGATATGGCCTTAACATTGAGGCAGCGTGTTTCCTGTGTGGGCAGGAACTTGAAACTGAGGACCACGTTTTTTTTGGGTGTGCGTACAGCTCTCAGGTTGTTTCTGAACTGAATAATCTGACCAACATGAGCATCCCGGTACATCAGCCTCTTCAGTGGTGTGCGCAGATGCGGGGAAGTAGACAACAAGCGGGTATACAAGCAGCAGTGGTTATGAGCACGATGTATAATCTATGGATGCAGCGTAATCAGAGTAAGCAGGCCCGGCCAGATGATCAGTATACCAAAGAGGGTTGCCGCGCAAGTCAGGGAGGAAGTTCGTGATAAGATTCGAAGTCGAGAAGCAGATGGGTATTTTAGAAATGAGATTGAATGGCTTAAGCAAAGAAAGTTTATGTAATACCTCGTTGTAAATTTTTTTTGAGATTTTTACTTAATATAATTCTTACATTTTACCAAAAAAAAATAAATAGGTCATCAACATCCTACCTGAGGTAGGAATTCAAGTTCTATGTAACTCCGAATTGCTCTATTTTTTTCAAAAAATGGGTAACCAAATAAAAGACTTAAATCTCAATTCACGGGATTTTGGAATTCCTGTGTTTTTATCCGGCAAACAAACAACTCTTTTGTATTTTAATACCCATATCTCAAACCCGGGTTTTAGAATGATACATTTGTGTATCAACTAAAAGAAGAGAAATAGAAAGAAAAACGTTGTGAAAAGATCCATATTTTCTAAATAAAATAAATAAATTGTTTTTAAGACTTTTTTCGGGAAAATATAAACAATAATTTTTTTCCCGACATGTTTAATATATCTAAGAACAAAAATATTTTAACATTTTAAGAAAAATTAACTTATATATTAAAAAAATTATAAAAAAGTTTTAACTATGAAAATTTAAAGTAGAAAATTAATAAATAAGTAAATAGCACAAAGTTTTATTAATAAAATAAACATATAACAGGATTTATTTTCTCATTTCATACTGATAACCCTTATATGAACCAAACACCCTTAAACTTTTAAACCATTCAAATTACAAGATAGCTATTTTAAATATTTTATTATAAAAGTAATACATTTAAAATTGTAGTAATTAATTAGTTTATTTTAATGTTATTTATCAATAAAAATAGGGTGTTGCTCTTTCATATACATGATTTATTACCCTTTTCATTTTCATCCACTCTAAACTCCTATTATCTCTTCATTCTCTCTAAAAAAAACAACTTACTTCAAACCAAAAAAGAAATCTCAAACTTCAAATTTTTCCCCAATTCATACAACTGATGGTATTTACATTCTACAATTATATTTTGTTATTAATAATATACAATTTAATATCAAACGATGAAATCTATTTGCGTTGATAACTTATATGGATGTCATCATCAATCAACATTAACTTTTACATCCACAAATAATTTGCATTCAAGTGCTTTCTCTGATCAATCATTAACAACTTAATTTTAACATTCTCATCCATATATTTGAGATAGTTGATTGCAAATTTCTATGAATCCAAGTTTCCTCATTTTTTTGATGCAAATTTTAATTAGTTATGATATCATGGTTTTTGACGACATTGAAGTTGATTGAAAAAAGCAGATTAATTATGTTGGTGAGATTTCTAATGACTTTCAATAAAATAATTCATTAGGTTGCCTCTCCCACAGACCTAATTGAAAAAATCAAATTCAAATTGAAGAAAACGACAGTTAAAGCAAATTTAAACAAACAAAGTTAGTGTAATTTATTGATAAATTGAAGTAATTTCTTGTTTAATATGATAATTAAGATTGATTAGAAATTTTTGTTGAGAATGAATGTGATTAATGTATTAGGGAAGAATATAGAGCAATTTTTACTCCTTTCTTTTTTTTTTTTTTTTTTTTGAATGACGTGGGATCCCGCAGCCGCTACCTTTGGTGCGCACTGGGTACCCCCGAGCATACGTGATAGCCTGCAAACCACGTACACTAGGTTAACCACCCTTATTTTTTTTTTTTTGAATGACGTGGGAACCCCGCAGCCGCTACCTTTGGTGCGCACTGGGTAAACCCCCGAGCATACGTGATAGCCTGCAAACCACGTACACTAGGTTAACCACCCTTACCACCCTTTTTTACGGGGTGACAGGCTCGAAATCTAGAAGGCATAGGCTCAAGCCAATTTATCCCCAAGATCGCTCTTGGTGAGGCTTGAACCTGAGACCCTTGGGAATGTGGCCCAAGTTTTAACCACTAGACTCCACCCTAGAAACACCTAGAAACAGAAGTAGCAAATTGTTACTTCTGTTTCTCTTTTCACGTTGCTTTTAAGTTATTTGAGCGCCACAATCCAAAAAAAATTGATAAAAACTAGTCACGAATTCTTATTTCAGACCGACACTATCCGTCTTAAACTTAAGACGGATACCATTTTACTTCACAAAATACCCACTTAGAGGAGAGAGGGAAGCACATGGGGTGCCCCACCTTGTCCCCCTATTCGTTTTGTTAGTGTCATTACCCGTCTCTCAAACCGACCCGTCTTAAGCAAGACCAACTAAAAACTAGTTAGGCCAAACACACGATAAAACTGATAAAAATGGATAGAAAATGAGTTAGTGGAGAAATGGACCACATGGAAGAGAGAAAAAGTAGATATTGTTAGATAAAATAGTACTCATCGCAAGTTTGCGACGGATATGCCCGTCGCGAATGAGGATTTGTTAATTTAAAATGTTAGTAGATAAATTTCGTATCCAAAATAATCTCAAATTTACTGTTTTACGCATCACCACCAAATAACCTCTCTCTAGGGTCCTAGACCAGTGCACGACCACCCCGACGAGGCCACCATCATCTCCCTGGTTTGTTTCTGCAATATTATCGCCGCCATCTCTGCCTTCGGTCACTCACTGTCACCACATCGTTCACCGTCACTATCATTCAACAATACCACACCATCGTCTCGTCTAGCATAGCCATCATCCCCGCCGTCCCCATTGCCTCCAACATCGGGAGGTATTTCTGTATCTTTATAATTTATTTGGGGTTTTTACAAATGTTTAATTCTTTATAATCTGTAAGTTTAATTTACATCAGTAATTTATTTGGGTTTTTGCCCAGAACTTTTTTTTTAATATATATTAAAAAATGGTTCAAATTTTGTCATAACTGAGAACAATCGAGACTTGAGAGAAACAAAAGATGTAATTCTAATGCTATCTAATTAATTCCCTTATATAGAACGTGGGACTGAAATTCAGGAAATATACGCCACATATGCTGTTGTTGCTTTACTAAATAGGATTTGGCTCGAATCGTCTAGATTGGAGGTTAGCTACGTGGGTTTTGGAATGAGTAAGCCTTTACTAGCTAAACATGTATCAGCTGTAATCAAACATCAGAAAGATCCCCTTAAAGCGCTTGAAACGTTCAAATCGGTGAAAAGTGAGGATGGGTTTAAGCATAGTGTGATGACTTATAAATGTATCATTGATAAGCTTGGTTCACATGGAAGATTTGTTGAAATGGAGTCTTTGCTATCGGATATGAGGATGGATATCGATAATCATGTGATGGAGGGAGTGTACATTGGTGCCATGAAGAGTTATGGTAGGAGAGGGAAGGTCCAAGAAGCGGTTGACATTTTTGAGAGGATGGATTTTTATAACTGTGAGCCGTCAGTTATGTCGTATAATTCCATCATGAATATTCTGATTGAACATGGGTGTTTCTCTCAAGCGCATAAGGTTTATTTGAGGTTGAGGGATAAAAGGATAACTCCTGACGTATACACTTATACAATTAGGATTAAACTGTTTTGTAGGACTTCCCGGTTTAATGCAGCATTGAGACTTCTTACAAACATGGCTTCACAGGGGTGCGATGTCAATGCGGTAGCTTATTGTACTATCATAGGGGGTCTTTATAAAGAGGAATATGAAGTCGAAGCCTCAAAGTTGTTTTGTCAAATGCTTAGTCTTGGATTGTGTCCGGATATATCTACTTTTAACAAGCTGATACACGAACTTTGCAGGACGGGGAATGTCAGAGAAACTGAAAGGCTATTAAGTAAGGTTCTCAAGAGGGGGGTTTCACCAAATTTGTTTACATATAACATTTTCATTGAAGGATTGTGCGAGAAAAAATCAGTTAATGAAGCTGCTAATTTGTTAAGCATCTTAAAAAGGGAGGGTTTCACTCCAGATGTTGTCTCATACAATCTAATCATACGTGGGCTATGTAAAACTGCCAAGGTTGATGAGGCCGAGAACTACCTTCATCAAATGATAAACAAAGGGTTTAATCCTGATGCATTTACTTACAATACCATCATTAAGGCATATTGCAAGTTAGGTATGGTACAAAATGCAGATATGGTCCTTCGTGATGCAGTTTTTAAAGGTTTTATGCCAGATGAATTTACTTACTGCGCCTTGGTTGAGGGCCTCTGCAGAATAGGTGATATTGAGAGGGCCATGGCTTTATTTGGGGAAGCTGAGACGAAAGGGGTGAAGGCCAATGCTGTTCTATACAACACCTTAATCAAAGGCTTGTCTCAGCAAGGCCTAATTCTTGAAGCCTTGCAGTTTATTAATGAGATGTCTAAAATTGAGTGTTACCCCAGTATATGGACATATAACACGGTAGTAAATGGACTGTGTAAGAAGGGTTGTCTTGTTGATGCCAACAATCTAGTGGATGATGCCATCGCAAGAGGATGTCTACCTGACATATTCACCTTTAACACGTTGATTGATGGATACTGCAAACAGTTTAAGTTGGACACTGCTATCGAACTTACTGATAAAATGTGGGATCATGGCATCACGCCTGACGTGATTACGTACAATACTCTACTGGACGGGCTTTGTAAGTCTGCAAAGTTCGATGCGGTTATGGGAACTTTTAAAACTATGGTTGATAAAGGGTGTCTTCCCAATCTTATAACATACAACATACTTATTGAGAGTCGCTGCAAGGCTCTGAAGGTAGTAGAAGCTTTAGATTTGCTAGACCAAATGAAGCATATGGGTTTGACTCCGGATCTTGTCATTTTCGGTACGTTGATCAGCGGGTATTCCAGAAGTGGTGACTTAAGTGGAGCTTGCCAGTTATTTAGGAAGAGTGGCGAAATGTATGGGCTCTCTCATACAGTAGCAACATATAACATTGTAATTAGCGCTTGTTCTGAAAAGCTAAGCATGGACATGGCTGAGAGTCTTTTTCATGAGATGGTTGAGAAAGGCTGCCTTCCTGACAACTACACTTACCGTGTTTTAGTAGATGGTTTTTGTAAAGCAGGAAATGGTTCTACTGGCTACAAGTATCTTCTGGAAAATATTGAAAAGGGATTTAGGCCCTCACCAGTAACATGTGGAAGGGTGCTTAATTGTCTTTGTGTTAACCATAGGGTCCTTGAAGCTGTTGGCGTAATCCAACTTATGGCGCGGAAAGGTATAGTCCCAGATATAGTTGAGAGTATCTTAAATTTTAGTAAAAGGGAGATTGCTGCACCAAAGATTATTGTGGAAGACTTGTTGAAGAAGTCTTGTATAACATATTGTACATATGAACTCCTGTATGATGGGATTCGAGATAAAAAGCTACTGAAGAGAAATACTTTGTGAAGGCCCCCTGAGAGGTTTAGGAAGAAGATTCTTGAGTTTGGTATGACATGAAGGCCTCTTTATGTTGCTCATGGACAACGAATCGACTTTTTAAGTTCTCATCATGGTAATGCAGGCTTTTTATGATTAGTAAGTAGTTGAATTCTTATTTATTTTTAATTCTGTTGTTCAATGTATGCTTAGAAAGCCTCCATAGCTAATTCTTGCTTCAGTGGCAAAAGTGATGTTTTAAATTTGTGGTTGTGTTGTTTCAGGGAAAAAATTCCTTAGAAGTAATGGAGCAGTGAACTGATGATTTAATATTGAGCAGGCCTAAGGTAACATATCTTTTTGAAAATATCAACTGAATAGCCTACTTCACCTTTCAACTGTATCATCTTTGGAAGTTGGTTGTAACTTGAGGTAATCTGGTTTATTGTTGCAGTCCTTGCAGACATGGAAGTATAGGATTAAAATCTTGGTTTTGATCATGGTGCAATATCGATTGTTGTGGCCTAATCACGCTAACTGTGGCCAACCTTGCCTCAAAATGCAGGAAAATGTGATCGGTTAACTTCAAATCTTGATAACTCAGTTTTGTATCTGTGTCACGGCTGACAAATATGCATGGATGAGTAACTGGACTTGTATGTATTGGGCAAAAATATCTCATGTCCCAACAGGAATACTTGTGATCAAGGCAATTACCAGTTTATCATTAACTTTTTACCTGTCGATGAGATTGGTCAGAAGGTTGGTGCTACCAACCTGGTTGCCCCATCCCTATACTCAAATACGGCCTCTGTTCAAATTTACACACATCTTTATTCCATATTCAACTGTTACGAAAACCAATCATTTTGTATTCCGTTCCCTTTTCTACAACTTTTGGAAATGTGGAAGGGTATAGTCACCAAATGGTATTTTCACTTGTTCAGGAAGAGAGGAATCATGTAATGTTGGCTGAAACTGTACGATATTGTCTTCTGGTTAATATAAGACTCAATACTTGCTGCAGGGTGAGTCGTTTATTAAGATCGTTGGAGCCCAGGAGGTCCTGAATACACAAAGTGAAGCCCTAACTTTTGCGGTAGGAAATGTGCCATTGTTCAAAGAAGATAAAATACAGTATCAGACACTACTGCTCAGTGGTAGACACTAGACACAAAATCATCTGCATCTTGTGCTGGATAGTATTTTTTTTTTTGGAACTCGCTGGATAGTATATTACGAAGATCAAAATCTCTCCATATTACAAAGTTGCTTATTCACACGGATAACTCTCCCTGCGTCAAACTCATCCTCGAAGATCAACAACCTGAAGTTATAATCCACAGATGCTGATAAATGAGAGCCATTGGGTGATTTAAATTGAGGAGTACACTCCAGTACGCTAGTTCAGTACTTAGACCATCCGTTTAATGATCGAGAGATATCTTTGGGGTAGCTATTCCCCATGAAATGTGACCGAACGTACGAGTAAAGTTGTCAGTTGTCACATTTCTGTATGAGAGGAATTCTGGTATGATGTAAACAATGTTTTTTTCTTTAAATTGGCTTAAAGAATGACATGGTTACTTGATTAGTGCTTGCAGCAGTGTGCTCTAATCGTAGTAAATTGGACTTGTTCCTTTGAAGAACTTACAGGGTACAGTACACTTTGAAAACAAAATGTTAATACATTTCGTTCATCAGTCAGATGATCTACTGATGCATTAGCATTGAATGCCGTGGATTAGGAAGACTGGCAAACTAGCAGTGGGGTCAGCTGATTTCTTGACCACCTTGAAAACTAACTCCTGTCGAGATTATAACCAAACAGATCATTAAGTGGGGTTAACTCAGGACACTACGACTAGTGCCTAGTAGAGTAGTAGGCTATCTTGCATTCATTCATATGCCAATGGCTTTGAAAATATGAGCCCTAGCCAAATTCCGAGGAGATGTTGATTTGCAACAGCTTGTCATTCCTCAGGCAAAAGAGAAATCAGGAATTTGGAACTTCGGATTTTGACTCTAGTTTATTGTCGGATAAACTCAACAAAACCGCATCGTCTTGAAATGTTTACTAAAGTAGCCAGGAGAATAATAGATGTCAGCTAGCTTATCTAGAAATCATCAAATGATGGTACTCATAGGTCATGGCCTTGTTACTAAACGTGTTAGCATCAAAATTGCCTACATGACTCCCATTATACAAAACAAAGAGTAGCCATGAGATTAACGGATCAATCGAAAGTCTCCTTGCTCAACCTACTTCTACTTCTCTTCATTCGCTTTCTAATCTCTTCCACTTCTTCCCATTGCCCTAAATCAGCACAAATGTTCGACAATGACACGTAAGCACCCGATTCATTAGGTTCTAACTGAAACACCTTTTCAGCTGCTACTTTTCCAAGTTCCACATCACCATGTAGTTTGCAATAAGCCAACAATGTTCCCCATATCAAACCATCAGGCTCTACAGGCATGTTATTAATAAAGCTTTCTGCTTCTTTAAGTCTTCCTGAGCGGCCTAGAAGATCAACCATGCAAGCATAAATGCATAATGACACAGCTCGGGTTCAATGCCATAAATCTCGGGCATTGACCTTAGATGGTAATACCCTTCTCCCACTAAACCAGTGTGACTACAAGCAGATAACACTCCAACAAATGTCACTATATCTGGTTTTACTCCTTCACTTTGCATTGCATCATAAAGTTTTAGCGCATCTTCACCTTTCCCATGTTGTGCATAGCTCACTATCATAGTCGTCCATCCTATCAAGTCAGGGTTAACTATCTCATCAAACACTTTTCAGCAATCTTTAACAGCTCCAGTTTTTGAGTACATTGAAATCAATGCAGACCCAACAGAAACTTCAAATTGTAAACCTAATTTGATCACGAGTGCATGTAACTGTATGCCGATGTCAGGTCTACTTAATAGAGCATGAGACCCAAGAATAGACGATAATGTATAGTAGTCGACTGGGAGATCAATAAAAGCATTTGACGGAGGACATTTAATGCCTCTCTAATGTTCCCATTTCTGGCATAACCTGAAACTAAAGCAGAGCACATAACATTGTCTTTTTTGGGAACCATGTCAAACACCCTCCTCGATGAATCTAGCGCGCCACATTTAGCATACATGTTTACAAGTGCTCCTCCAATGATTCTTTCTTTGCTAAAGCCCACACGAAAAGCATAACCATGAATTTCTTTCCCTTTAATTAGGGAACCTTGAGAAGAGCAAGCAGTTAGTAAACCTACCAATGGCCCTTGATCAGGTCTTACCTTCACAGCAAGCATCTCCCTGAACAACTGCATAGCTTTATCAGAATATCCATGTTCCGCAAATCCAGAAATCATAGAGCCCCAAGAGACGATATCTTTATCAGTGAGTTGCACGAAGATCTCATATGATTGCAACAGTTGACCACATTTTGAGTACATGGTAAATAGTGAGCTACCAACCAAAAGATCAAAGATAAAACCTGTTTTCAGCACATAAGAATGCATCTGTCTCCCTTTTTCTAGACGGTTTGTGATGCTCAGGATACTTGAAATGGAAAAATTGTCGGGTTTAAGACCTGTCAATAATATTCTTCAGAACAATGAAATTGCTTTCTCAAGCCTATTACTCTGAACAAACGAGCATATCATTACTGTCAGCACACTTACATCTTCAGAGTCACCCTTTTCAAGAGATAACAGCTCTGCTAAACAAACTTCACCCAATTTAGAGTACATGTTAATCAGAGCGGCTCTTACCACCGAATCAGTTAACCAATGTGATTTTAGGATCCAGGAATGCATTTGCATAGCCAGATTAATCATCTGTAACTTGGAACACGCACTAAGTAAGCTCGTGATAGTATACCTATTTACTTCAACCCCAAGTTTCCTCATTTCTCTGAAAAAGTTGATTGCAGATATAATGTCATTTTTTGCACGTACCCGGAGATCATAGAAGTCCACGAAACTACATTCTAAACGGGCATCCTCAAAAAGTTCTTTGTTGCTTCATCCATATCCCCGCATCTGGAATATAAATCACTAATGCTAGTCCCAACAAAAATGTCTTGCCAATGTTTAATCACCAACCCATGAACCTTCTTCCCTACTGCAATATCTCCAAGCGCGATACAAGCAGTCAAAACGCCAGAAAACGTAAATCTATTAGGAACTACTTGACAATGACGCATTTGATCAAAGAGCTCTACCGCTCTCCCATGATCCCCGCTCTTAACAACACCAGATATAATAGTATTCCAACAAACTACATTCTCTTCAAATGGCCAATCACAAAACACCCGAAAAGCATCCTCAAAACTACCATTTTTCGCAAACAAATCAATCATACCAGACCGAACATACCCATTTGAAAAGAACCCATCTTTCAACGTAAGCGAATAAATCAACTTCCCATACAAGACAGACCCTAAACTACCACAAGCTGAAATAACACTCCCATAAGTATATTGACTACTCCCATACCCCATTGACCACCTTCGACAAAAATACCCCCAAGCATCATTATACAACAAATTCTTATTAAGACCCGAAATCATGATATTCCAAGTAACATGATTTGGGCTACGCATTGCATCAAACAGCTTATGTGCATAATCAATCGCCGTAAGTTTCCAATACCAACCAATCAAAGAATTAACTACAAACACATCAGTACGTAAACATGGCAACTTTATCAAATGGCCATGTAGTGTTTTTGCATCTTCAAGTGTACAAACCCTAGAATTGTTCCAAGATGATAAAATCTCATATGGGTCAATATGACTAACAAAAACGTCACCATTTTTTGTATAATTTGGTGAATTTGTTAGCGACTAAAGGATGTGAATCTCGTATTTAAGACAATTCTCATTTATGGTCTAGTACTTTGTATATATCCTATATTATGTATCTTCCTATTGTTTGCATTCTCTGTATCCCATTCTTGGGAAGTAGACTAGGATTTCGTTTTCTGCTTTTCACACCTAGAGGTGTATATATATGTATTGCTTGAATGAATAAACGACACACATTTTCATTCATCACATTTTCCTTTCTCATTTTCTATATGGTTTTAATTGGGTTTCGATTTTTTCTATTTCATAACGACCGGCGAACTCATTCCAAACAGCCACACCACTAAACCCATTTATCTTCTTTCCAATAACGATGGAGTCGGAGCCAAGATTACTCATGTCGTGCTCACCGTTCCAATTATGCGGAATGGTCCAAGGGTTTTCGAAATGGTTTGGGGGCTAAACGGAAACTTGGGTTTGTCGATGGGTCTCTCACAAAACCGGCAGATGATTCGCCGGACCTGAACGATTGGATGACGGTAAATTTTATTGTCATCGCATGAATTTTTAACACAATCGAACCGACTCTTCGATCTCAGATTTCTTATCGTGAAACATCGGCGGAATTGTGGGATGACATTCGACAGAGGTTTTCTCATGGAAATGGTGTCAAAATTTATCAATTAGAATATGATATTTCTAATTGCAAACAACTCGATGGTGAGACCATCATGGCCTATTATGGTCGTCTCAAGAAGCTATGGGATGACGTCAACGATTACGATGCTCTTCCCTCTTGTAATTGCTCCGGGTGCAGGTGTAATCTCTCGACTACCCTTCGTCAGCGACGCGAGGTTCCACACTCGTCAATTTTTGATGGGTCTGGAACCCTATTTTGCTACTGCTCGTTCCAATGTCTTGGGAACCGATCCTTTGCCTTCTCTACATACTGTTTATTCCCGAATGGTACAAGAGGAAGAGGTTCGTTCTATCACGCAACAACGAACAGCAGCAATGGCCTTTGCTGTTCAGAACGTCTCGCCGGCAGGAACAGGGGGAAAACTGCCAGGAAAACCGCGCCTGAAGTGCTCGTACTGCACCAAACCAGGACACACAGAGTCGCGTTGCTGGGAGAAGCATGGTTATCCCGAAGGTCGTGGCCCGCGTAATGGTGCACATTCTGATGCCAGCAGCAAGTCTCCTTCTGTCCACGTCAATGCCGTTTCTGGTGAGCCGGCTATTGATGTCAATCATGTTCGTCTGAACGGTAAGCCTCACGTGACTTGGATTGTTGACACCGGTGCCTCAACTCATGTTAGTGGCGACTTGAGTCTTTTCGACTATGTTGTTCCAATACCACCTTTAGCGGTCGGACTCCCCAATGGGTCCCGTTTGCAGGCTACTCATAAAGGTCGTACGCCGATACACGATGGTCTCGTGTTACATGACGTTTTATACGTACCTGATTTTCAATGTCACTTGTTGTCTGTGTCACAACTTTTGTCCACTCAAAATTTTAGTATTAAATTCACTAATCGTAATTGTGTTATACAGGACCCTATCTCGAGGATGACGATTGGTGAAGTTGAACTCGTGAATGGGATCTATTTATTGCGTGTGGCGTCTTCTAATCGTGTTAATGGGGTCGAAAATAAAGGGGAGTTTGAGCTTTAGCATCAACGGTTAGGGCATCCTTCTTCTCGTGCTATGGAATTCATCCCTCAAATTAGTCATTGTAAGCGAAAAAAACGAAATCCTAGTCTACTTCCCAAGAATTGGATACAGAGAATGCAAACAATAGGAAGATACAGAGTTTAGGATATATACAAAGTACTAGACCATAAATGAGAATTGTCTTAAATACGAGATTCACCCCCTTTAGTCGCTAACAGAATTATTTTTGTTAATTGCAAGAGAATTTGTACAAATGTTAGAAATAAATGATTTTCTGAAATTAGGATTTTTATTGATTAATTTACTCATTAATTTTTGTTGTTTTTTTCATTAGCAACATTTTGTCATAATATGGAGCGGGAGGAAAATAAATTTTAAAATTATGAATATAATATAACACAAATACTCGTTAAAGATGATGACTATCCATCACAACACTCACAGGTTGAAAACGGATATTGTCCCCTCACAAAATGCAAGTAACATCGAACTTTTTGACAAAATGGGGTTATGAAATAAATTATTTAACGCTTTGGCGCCCATTTGAAACTATTTCTTCCAAATGGGTCCACGTCATCACTTTTATTTTATTTTCAGATTTTTGTACAAAGCCTCTGATTTAAGTGACAGCTTTACCTATGTTGTTTTAATAAAAAAGGCAGAAAAAATACCAAGCAGTGAGTTTGTGAAATTTGGGAAAGTCGCCTGGTTGAAGGCGCGAATTCTGTGCTTCTTGAGTAAGTCGCTGGTTAAAGCAGCGACTTTACTAGTTTTCCAAAAAAAAAAAAAACAGAATTCCAATATGTTGGGGGTATGGTTGTGAAGCAAGTCGCTGATTAAGCCAGCGGTTTTACTACCTACATAAAAAAAAACTCGCGAATCTTACACTCCCACTTTTTGTCACCTAAAAAAACGAAACAGAAACAGAAATAAGAGACAGAAACGAAACAAAATTTTGAGTTGTATACATGACCTTGAGACTGCAAAGAGTAATAATGACATTTATCAATATGAATCTCTCTTACAAATAAATAATAACAAGGCACGTAAGAACGTAGAATAAGTGACTTACCAATGAAGAGTAGTCGGAAGCGGTAAGCAAGTAATAATGGCGAGACTCGTAGTTTTGTTGCACAACATTAGAGTGAGGACTAATGACTAGGCGAGTGATACTTCGATACCATTATAGGTAAGGATCGTTGTAGCTTAAGTAGCCATTGTAAGGAGGCTCATGTGGAGTTAAGTATCTCTTCCGGTTCATCCACTTCTCTATACTAGCTCTATGGAGGTATGCATAATTCTTTTCCCTTCCTCGACGATCGTAATTATGCAACTCCTCGCTCGTCTCACAAAAAAGGTGGTATAAACGGATGCCATCCAAATTGTCGAACAACTCTCTGTGCAAAATGTCATTCAACTATCTCAAAACAAATGAGAGGTGCATTAACAACCTATTCCTCAACATCTTCACTACATATTACCGGTAAATGGCTAAGCACGTTTTGGGTGTAAGGTTGCCATGTGAACATAACATCTGTCATAGTATCCAAAGCATGTCTATAGCCAACTAACCCGTCTTGATGGTCAGTATACATCCTTTTAACCCAAAGCCATTTGCACCCAAGAGGATCCAATCCCGCTTGCATTTGAGACCCAAGTGGATATTATGATCCCGACACCTCCACCTCACGCGATCTAATTGTCGTTGGTCTACCAATGGTTAGCCGTTCCCAACTCCACAATTGCAACAACACAAGACATCCACAAATTTCAAAGGTCCCTTTCGTAGAGGATACACACAAGTTGCGGTATAAGAACGCTAGTACACGTACCGCTACCCCGACTATGCTCGCCTAATCGAATCAAGTCAGTCAAAAGTTGAAAGTATATGAGTTGTACTCGATTACCACTCTTATCCGGAAATAGTACGGCTCCGATCAAGTAGAGTAAATATGCCCTAACATAGTAATGAAGTTGTTGTTCTATGTAGTTATCGGGTAAGACTTGGAAGGTTTCTCACAACCAAGATAATTTCAGTGTTTTCCCTTTGATAACACCTTCAGGCGGAGCAATACCCAAGTAATGTTCTAATATTTGGTCCCAAGGTTGTTCTCCATTACCGGTTATGGGCAATCCACCTACCTTTAAACCTAATAAGACATTTACATCTTGTAAAGTTATACCGACCTCACCAATTGGCAAATGAAAAGTGTGCGTCTCTTGTCGCCATCTTTCAACCAAAGCAGTCACTAAATCAGGATAAATGTGTACAAATGATAGCCTATGAATTCCATAAAACTGGGTATCCTTTATATAATCAATGACAGGGTCGGGAGGTGTAAACTTTGACTTTGCAATAAGGTGTGTCCTACAATGTAGCGATGGTCATTCCTGAAGTTGAAAAGAAATTATATTAACAAATGAATTATGTTAGACTAACAAAAAGTGAACAAATAAGAGACTAGTTTTTACCTCTCCCTCCCAAATGCAAGAGCTTCTATGTTTATGTTGAAGGTTGAGAATATTAGGAAATTGTGGGCCGGATCCATGTGAACTGCGGAAAAAAATGGTTAAAACACAATATAAGTAATCACAAAAAATATGACAAATACAAGATAAGTAATCACAGAAATTACCCCTTAGGGGCCGATGAAGAAGCTTTAGAAGTACAAGAGCGTTTGTTATGACCCTCTACATTACATTGACTACAAGTAACGGTTCCCTTGACAACTTCATCCATTTCATTGCGAATTCGTTTTGATTTTGGCCTACCGTCACCTCTTTCTAAGTTGGGATCCAGTATAAGAGTTGGTCCAGTCCAAGGCTTCCAATAACCTTCGTCAGGAACGGGATAAAATATAGCACGGTATGAGCCAAAATAATCTCCACAAGAGTACACGGGATCTACATATTGCTCATAGTCGATAGCTTCGGAGCGACAAACCGCCATTACATGAGAACAAGGGTAATAGAGGTTTTGCCATTTGTTATATGTACAAGTCCTTTTTCAAGATCTATTGTGTGACCATGGTTTGACATGCTTCCTTCACGGCGTCCTTGTCTAGTAACCACTCTATAAAGGCCCACATGATGATTATAAACCGTCACCTCATGGTGAGCACCTATTTCATCATTCTCCTCTAACTTGTTGGTTATTTTTGTGCTTCATTTCAAGCCACTACCTAACCTCGTCCTAACAATTTCACGCCTATCGACAAAATACTTATTAACCCGCATGAAAGTGGCCTTCACGAGTGCTTGAATAGGAAGAAATCTTACACCTTTCAACACCCCGTTAAAACATTCACACATGTTGGTGGTTTTCAAACCATATCTTTTACTTCCATCATGTGCTAGACACCATTTGCTCAATGGTATCCTATCTAACATAGCTTTGGCATTCATGTTAATTCGACCAATGTTCTCCATCCCTTGATCAAATTTACAAAGTTGGTGTTCCATAGCCGTTTTGGTAAAAATTTCTTTCAATTCGTTGTCTTTGAACATTGTGTTAATGTTGGATGCATGATGACAGATACAATATCTATTAAAAGCATACAGCTCTTCCCAACCACTATTTACCTCTACCTTTGTCTTTAAAATACCCGGGTGTCGATCGGGTATTACACAAATACCAATTCGTCGAGTAACGAACTCCCTAATGCAAAGTAAAAACCTACTCCAATTCACATAATTCTCCTTCTCAACAATAGCAAAGGCTAAGGGAAATAGTTGATCATTTGCATTAACACCCATAGCAATCAACAACACACCCCTATACTTCCCGTATAAATGAGTACCATCTATAAAAATGATTGGTTTACAATGTGAAAACCCTCTAATTGATGGACCAAAAGCCCAAAAAACATGATCAAATTGATGAATGTTGTTGTGGTTGGTTGGTTTAGTAACGAAATGAACTTGGGTACCCAGACTTGCTTCTTTCAAAGCCTCTAATTAAGTACCTTGGAAGATATTGGCAAGACTCCTCCCAATCACCCTAGAGATCCGCAATAGCTTTTGGTTTTGCACCCCAAGCTTTTGCGTAAGAAATGGTACAGTTATATTCTTTAGTCATAGTCACTCTCAACAACTTCACCTTCACACCCCAATCCGCTTCAACAAGGTATTTTATAGCATTGCTAATAAAGTCTCGTTTTCGATTTTGATGGTCCATGGATGATTTGTATGAAACACGTGATGATTCATGGGGGCCTTTGTAAGTCACAATGGTAAATGTTTCAGAAGCAAAAATCTTTTGAGAGGCTCTTAAATACCATTTACAAGGTATCGGTGTTCTAGCGCATTTATAGGTAACGGTGTGGGGTTTAGATTCGGTGGTTCTACAAACATGGTTTCTGTGAACATTGTAAGATGTAAGTCACAATTCGGCCCAGTAGTTTTTTGCTACCAAACTGTAGACCCACCACAAACTCCTCACCACTCTTATGCACAACTAGACCCGATCTATACCAATTTATCATTTTTTCTTCATCTACATCATGCACCTTAGTAAATTGGGTGTTAGGAACACTTGAAGAGACAAGGTCTAAATCAATATCATCATCATTACAACCAAACAACAACCCATCATTCTCCTCAATATTACCCTCTAACTCATCCCCTTCAATATTATAATCTAATCCATTTTCATCAACATTATTTGTGCCCAATTACATACTCATATTTTGATGCTCAATTTGGCTTAACATGTTTGTGAAATAAAGTTGGACATTTTCATTTGATGGTTCAATGACATTTAATTCAACAAACAAATCCATAGAAGCAGCTTTAGATTGATACACACTTGCCCACAAACCTCTCACACTAGGAAATTTCATCTTCAACATTAGCTCAAACTTAGGGCTATCGACTTCTATAGCATCATAAATCTCATTTCTAAGTTCACTCAAGCTCATATTACTATTAGCAATAACAAAAGTTTCACAACCACCTTTATATACTACATTCTCACCATCTAATAAAATTTCTCCATTCCACCAACAAGTCAGTGGATAATTATTAATCTCCATTCACTATTAAACCACTAAACTAACTAACTATGTAAAAGATAGTCACAAGTTTGATTTTTACCTTTGCGCTGCTTCCTTACTCGGATAATACAACTCTAAATCTAACCTGCAAATATATAATTTTAAACAATCAAATATCAATAAATCAACATCAAATAAATCGGATTGATAAACAACAATGACAAAAAATTCAATAATTATTACCTTACTGTGAAATAGGATGAATAGAGATTGATTAGAAAGTAACTAATTTAACTCTAGAGGAAAATATGATGAAATAATAGTAATTTCGAAATCTAGGGTTTGGGTGATTTGGGGATTTTTGTGTTTTTTGGGAGAGAGAAGGTAAAAATGGGGAGAAATATCGGGAATTTTTTTTATAGCATACAAAACTGCTATCCAAAGCAGCGGCTTTGTGAGCTGCTCAATATCCCAAAGTTGATGAAAGTTTTTGTTTATTTTTTTTTTGGAAAACTTGTAAAGTCGCTGCTTTAACCAGCGGCTTACTCAAGAAGCACAGAAGCCGCGCCTTTAACCAGCGGCTTCCCCAAATTTCACAAACTCACTGCTTGGTATTGTTTCTGCCTTTTTTTTATTAAAACAACACAGGTAAAGCCGTCGCTTAAACCAGCGGCTTTGTACAAAAATCTGAAAAATAAAAAATAAAAGTGATGACGTGGGCCCATTTGGAAGAAATAGTTTCAAATGTGGTCCCAATGCGTTAAATAGTTTGTTTCATAACCCCATTTCATCAAAAAGTTCAGTAACACGACCCATGAAAATGCTCTATTTTTCTCCACTTGTCTTTCCACTTGCATTGTTGTGGAAAGATATTATCCGTCTGTAGCTTGTGACGAATAATATCCGTTTTCAGCAAGACTCTTTGTATAACACAATCGTTTAAACTAAAGTGTCAACTAAATAACTAAGAACTGCTAGTCACTATGTCCGTAAGGGTTGAATCTATTGTGGGTCGACTCTAATGGTTAAAATTTGGGTGAAATTCCCAGAAGACTCGGGTACAAGCCTCCCCAAGAGCTAAAATTTTGTGAATCATTTTTGGCTCGAGTCCATGCCTAAATAGATTTTAAGCATGTCACCCGGTTTGCCGGCTATCACATATACCCGAGGGTTTATCCAGTGCACACCGAAAGTAGCGGGCTGCGCATTCCGTCGTCACCAAATAAAAAAATAGCTAAGTGTTTTGGTCAAAAATTACCAAAGTTGTTAAGTTGGGTTATAATGATCTTAAGGGGTGATTTCTTGTATTTGGATGTTAATTCTAGATTTATCAAACAAGAAAGAGATGAGACGAGAAGAACGATTTGTGGTGACGCGGGAAACCCATATGGGAAAAACCGCGAGGGAATCGGTATTCCGCCAAATTTACTATAAGAATCGACTTAAAAATGTCGACATTGTTACAAGTGTTGTAAAATAAAGTATTCTAGTGAGATAAGTGGCATTACCCTCCTCTTGCTAGTATGCTTCTTCTTATTTCTAGTGCATTAATTGCGTAATACCCAGCTGTCTGTGACTAGCCGTTACCTTTCCAGCTGGCTTCTAGTTCTTTTATGTACTTCTAGTTCTGCATCCCCTCAATGGGCTTAGTTTGTTTGTAACTAAGTGGACCACCTTGAAGCTTCATTTGTACGCATAATATGCAAATACTTTTTTTTATGTTTCCTTGGCACACCTCAACTCCAAATATGGACCACTCACTTTGTGTTTCTTTTAGTTTAATCGTATGGTTGGGGATGTGTCACGTCATCAATCCGTGTCCCCCAAGAGATTAGCCATTGGAATGCCGCCACGTGTCAAGTGTATAAAAATTAATATTTTTAGTGACTAACATTAGCCCCAATTCCCGTGTAAGTGTGCTTACGCGGTAATTTGATTGCGCCTGGATCCTGCTGCTGACGAGGAGGCTTCCCTTACTAAGTTGTTTGGTCTGGAACAACGTCTCAACTCTCAACCAAGTTTATTCAGCTGAGCAATCAGTCCTGCTGAAGACGGACACTATCCGCCACAAGCGGAAGACGGATAGTGACCCTCTCACAAAATGCAAGTGGCATGAACCATGAAAATGCTTTATTTTTCTCCACTTGTCTTCCTTCTTGCATTGTTGTGAGAGGGATAATATCCGTCTTCAACTGGTGACAAATAGTTTCCATCTTCAGTAAGACTGATTGCTAAGCTAAATAAACTGGATTGAGACTTGAGACGTTTCTCGATCTATGAAACCATATCCGACTCAAATTTTTTATTTTATTTTTGACAATGTTCATGAAAATAGAGTCCTAAAATAGCTCTAGCGGCTAAATTATGAGCTATTCTATTCAGAGATCTAGGACAGAAGGAAATATAAACACAATGAAAGTTCGAGCATAAGTCTAGAATATCATCAATTAGATGGGAGATAGAGTGATGATGATCAGACACTCCAACAATCTGATAGACCAAATTAAGGCAGTCAGAGGAGAGTTCAATGTGATTGAACCCAGAAACAGTCGCCTTTAAAAGAGCTTTCCAAAGAGCAGAGGCCTCTGCTTGTAGAGGTGAAAGAGCCCAAAAGAGTCAGTACCTGAACTTAATCAAACACCTTTGGAATCCAGAAATACCAACCGGCCACAGCTCTAAGAGAAGGCTGTTAAGCATCATCACATTTTATTCTAATGTAGTTAGTGCAGACAGAGATGCCAATGAGAAGAACACGGAAGAATTGACGGATCGCCATATAGGTAGAGAGCTCTTCAGGATCCTGTGGAAACCTCAAGCGAGAACAGTCATCTTTTCCAAGAGCGATCCCGTAGATAATCTCAGTCATAAGAGAGAGATGACGAAGTGTTACACCCAACTCCATATCCATGATTCTGGATCTAAAGATTTTTGCATTACAGAGATCCCAAATATGCCATAAGCAGCAGAAAAAAGCAATGGAGAAGAAAAAGAATTGCTCGGAATTGCTCCTTCTTGTTATGGAAGAAAGAAACCCAGAAAATAATCCAATCTTGAATAGAAGTAGATTACCACTGTGAGTACGAATAGTCAACGGAGAGGCAAACCAAATTCTCTTAGCTATAGGGCAATCACGAAAGAGATGTTCAAGGGTTTCCTGACATGACTCATTGTCACAGAAAATACACATTGCATTCCCATTATAACACCGCTTGGAACCTCCAACCCGATAGGTAAGGTATTAGTCAAATTTTCCACAAAAGAATCCTCCATTTTCCAGGTAAGTTCAAAGACCATAATCTTTTCCTGCAGAAAATCTTGGTTGAGTCCGAGATTTTGTGCTGATCTTTAAAGGATGCATGAACCTCCCAATGTTTCTGAAAAGCAAACCAGGATCCACTTTTAACCGAATACCGACAATTAGGATTGAATTTCCAATAAAGGGAGTCACAAACTTCAGAAGAAGGACCACGAATGGCAAGGATCTTGGCAGAAATATCGGGAGGACACATCTGACTGATGGACAAAGAATCCCAGTTCTCCTTTGTATCCGACTCAAATTTATGGTGTCAAAAGGCTTTTGATTCACATTCGTGAAATCGGTATTGGCTTACCCTCAGGCCTCCACATTAATCACAACCTACCAGTCTGTGTTTCATCCATGCTCCAAATTTCAATCTATTTCCACTTTGCCATTATGAATATGTTAATACAAATACTTGAATTAAGTAGGACCTGATGCCAGGGTGGAAGTAGAACTAAAATTTTGGGGTAACTATTTTTCTCATGTTGTTTATACTTCTGTTAAAGTCTCGTATTTACCAACTTTTTCCTAATAACAAAATTAATAATTTAAATCATTTTTGGATGTTTGGGATAGCAAATACTCGCTAACTCTAATGGTGAGGTATATTTATCCTTCTTTTATGGGTGGGTAATTGGTGACCTACTGACTTGTTGGCCGTTGTCCCTCCATTGGCCAATATGTGGTTACAAATGCCTTTGTGTAGTTTCGATCTTGTTGGATGCACATCCACTCTAAATCACACCAAACTCATTTCACATTCTTAAATATACATCTCTTCCAACATACTACTAACCAATAACCATACTAGACTAAGTCGACGCATAAAACGGTTCGAAAAAATAAAAACGACTCGAAATGGCAGAATCTATGGAAAGTGTCAAGTTACATGGGATGTGGGCAAGTCCTTGGGTAAGAAGGGTAAGAATTGGGCTTAAAATTAAGGGCATATCTTATGAGTATATCGAAGAAGACTTGAAAAACAAGAGTGAGTTACTTCTGCAATATAATCCGGTTAAGAAATTAGTTCCGGTATTGGTTCATGATGGAAGGCCAATTCCTGAATCTTTGATCATTATCGAGTATATGGACGAAGTTTGGACTACTACTCCTAAGATCTTCCCGGTTGAAGATCATCATCTACGTGCTAAAGTTCGATTGTGGGCTAATTTCATCGATTTACAGGTCTGTACTACACATTTCAATTACATTCTGGGATGTTGACCCAACTCATTAAACTCTTGTGTTTTCGGCAAGTCTTTCCGAGACAATTTGACTGTCTTGCTTTGTACAAGACTTGGTATATCACGTCGTTGGGACTCTTTTCCGAATGTAATCTTTAAATTCTTTCTTACAGGTGTTCGAGAGGCTAAGGGACGTGGTTAAAGCTCCTAATGATCACGAGGAGGAGAAGATCATCAAAGACATCGAAGAAAACATGAAGACATTAGAAGCGAATGTCAAGGATCTCCATCCAGGGGACTCGGATTCGAATGAAGAAAGAATGGAGATCTTGGACATATTGATGGCAACATTGTTGCCAATAATCGAAGGTGTTCAAGAAGCCATTAATGTCAAGTTCATACATCCTGAAGAATACCCTTTGACATTCTCATGGATGAAGTCTTTCGACGGACTTCAAGTTGTCGTAGACACAGCTCCGAATCATGAAAACTTGGTTAAATTTCTCAAAAAGCTTAGAGAATTCTTTAGAAGAAATGTCTCATAATTTCATTTTTAACAGTAAGAAAATAATGATATTGAAATACTCCAGTATCGCTCACCTTGTAATTTTTTTTCAACTTTTCTATGTGTTCAAAGACAAGATAGGTGAGACCATAGAGCTGTCAGCAGGGGTTGTTCACTTGTGCATCATAATTGGAAAATCTTACGTTTCGGATCAAACTGGCCGGTATAAGTTGGAGATCTCATTGCGAAGCCATGCTAAAGCTATCAAACAATGAGTTTTCAATATGTAGTCATCCAATCTAATCTATACTCTTTTTGCAATATTAGGCAAATCCGTCATGAACCAAGACAGTCGGACACTATGTTCACTATTTGACATTCATGTCGAATCATTTCAAATGAGACAAAACTCAATTATTTTAAAAATTCTTCCATCATCCATAAGGATAGTCTTAGATTATGAATCAATCGAGTTTTCTATACCACTCGAATAAAAAACAAGTGCATAGAAAATGAAGATCCTGGACCCAACACCTACCATAGGGTTGACAAGGTTTGAACTAATCACCTACGTCCCAACTTGGGGGCATCTGCCCGAATACACTTTTTGTGTTTTGGACAGCCTTTTTTCTACCAGCAAGCAAACAAACTTCAAATACAAAACTCCGGCACAGAGGATTTTCATGGGAAGAGCCGAAGAGAGGCATGGGGATTGGGGAGGGTATACTAGGATCAGGTTGGTTTCCAAGGGTAGGGGGAGGTTCAGATTAGAAGGGTATTGAGATGAGCGAAAGTTTCAAGTTGAAAAGTGGATTGGCTCAGCCGGGCGTAAATTAGTAATTGTAATGGATAAAGCAACACAAGAACTAAAGATTGCGCAGAAGAAATACATAAAGACGAAGATAAGGCGGAGGCAGTAGTATTTAGCAACATAACATAAACAAAAATGCTCATTGAAACTGCAGACAATCACCTCAGTGTCGAGGTAGAAATACGAACAAGTGTACCAAACTACCAACCAGTAAACAGTGTTCTTCCTATCAAATCTGGGTTTAACAAAACTAACCAAAACACAGACAGTCTAGCTTCTGGAAGCCTGCTTTTCTTTGGTCTTCTGAATCTTCAAAACCTTCTTAACAATCTTCTGCTCTTCAATCAAGAAAGCACGAATAATCCTGCAAGGTTCACAACCAGTTAGTCTCAATAGAAACACCGTCTAATATCTAATCAATCTATCAAACTGTCATGAGCAGAGGATATCAAGCACATACCTCTCACGGACAGCCCCACCGGATAGTACACCGCCATACGGGCGATTCACGGTACGCCTGTTCCTAGGTAATCTACTTCTCTTGTATTCTGTTGGCCTCAAGTGTGGAATCTGTTTACAAGTTCCGAGCAACCAAACATAAGCATCATTCAAACAGTAATTAACAGTATTCAGATACTTTGGAATGTTGAAACTTTTGCCAAATAAGGAAAAAAGGCTCCAAATTAATAATGAGAAACCACACCAATTCAAGATAATTGGCATAGTTGACCAAATTATTTGGGGTGTGACAAGATGTGAAAGCACTATTATGGAGCCAACAAAGTGACAAACTCTTCTAAATGTGCCACATTGGAGAGAAAAGAGCGCAATAAGTAGCAACTAAACATTACAGGGTAAAAAAGTTTCAGCATCTCTTACAATTGTCATGCAAGTACAATACAGAGATCTTGAGCGGTTTAGTTTTTCAAGTCAATTGACATAAAAATACAACTTATCCATATAGAGTTAGAAATGAAACATGTAACACGAACACCAAGTGGACACCATTATGCACTGGCAACCGACAATTAAGTGCTACAAAGCCATCCCCTCTCACACATTATAACATGCAAATGACAATGAACTGACATTAGAAGTTACATTCAATAGCTAACCCTGACCATGTGGAAGTGTTGGGCTCCCATAAGTATATATGAGGCACTTTGACTTTATCCTAAAATGAGGATACAGCTAGTGAAAAAATAAGATGTTTAAAAAGTGAAATAATATATTAGGAAATGAAGACTGAAATCATAGAAGTCTCCATACAGTCTTCAAAAGTGCATCGGTCTCTATCTTCAATAATGGTTATGTTACCAATAAGCTAAGAATCACCCTAACGGTTAAATCCTTGACTCTCGTGCTGGATAAAGTTAAAAATGGCTTCAAAAGTGAAAAGCTAAATAACAATTAGATAACTTACGAAGTGCCCAGTAAAAATGACTTTTTGACGTACACATGCGTAACTATAAAATATCTTCCAATAATATAAAAACGTACAATGATATCACGCAATCACCAACAACAAAATATCTTCCACTACAACACGGAACAGCGTATGACAAGCAATCCTATGAGTCCGTAATCATCAGCAGCGTAATCAAACGAGAATAGGCAAAGCACAATATGTTTCAGAACTAAAGTTACACAACTTTCCTTCTTGATTGAACCTGCTGTGCCACTTCATGTTGGAAGATAAACCAGAATTTAAAGTTTGTCATACCATTTAGATTACAACCAAAAAAATTTGATTATAATATCCATGAATACTTCATAATATCAATGTATTACTTGAGATTATTCATTCTATTCATTATCTGCTGCCATTGTGGTTCGCAAGAGGGGAGACGAATGGCCCTACTATCAAACAAGGCAAATACATTTCTCCGTATTTTTCCCCTTCCCTGACCTTCAGAATTACTCTATCCAAATTTCAAGCAAAGCTTAAAAGAAGTCTATTTATCTTATCTTCACAGGATATATAACTAAGCACTCTCCCCATTTCACAATAATCTTCAGAAGTATTGTGATAGGATATATAACTAAGCACTCACCCATTTCACAATAATCTTACCACTTTCTCTCATCTGTAATTTCAAAATGGTCTTGCCGTTTAGAGTTCGCAATTCTAAGGGAGCAAAATTACAAGACCACACTCCATTACTAAGATTCTATTTGTTAAACAGCTATGGACTCTTATGAAAAACATTAGTAACTACAAACCTGAAACCTTACTAGCTTACTCCCTCCGTCTCAATCATTGTTTACCTTTATAAAGGTAAAGGTAAACAGACGATGGAGACAGAGGAAGTAGTTACGAACCCATCTCCAACCAATAAGCCTGACCTCTCCTTCTCTCTTTCATCCATCAACTGCCGAACAGCGATGCTCCGATCTCCTGCCTCCGTAGTCAAGCTTTCACCCTCCAATCCTTACAATCTCCTATCACAACAACCCACCCGACCCACCCGCCGCCTTCCTCCTCTCGGTCAAGACTTCCAAAACCAACACACATCACGGTACCAACAATGAAATCCATTACTCTCCAGGAACCCTCCCTCAGCAACCACAATATGGAAAAAACTGAAAAGCAAGTACATACTCTTGCTAAAAAAGTAAACTTAAAAAAATGCAGAAAGCATCTTTTCAATCCCATTTGTAGTTTGAAAGGTGTGAGCACATGCATATACTGACATGCAATGATCGCTCAACACAGGTAAACAATAAAAAATGGTAATGCTAGAAAAGTGCAGCGTAAACAGAGAACATACCCCTTGGATCCTCTTTCCGGTGACAGGGCACTTAGGACCGCTTGCTCTCTTCTTTGTGGTTTGGTACACCAGACGACCACCTTAAAACCATCACAAATAAACTAATATTAAGTTCAAACACCTAGCTTCAATCAAATGTACAGATAAGTGAAACCAACCAAAGGCCCTAAAGTTCACGAAAGATCAGCTTATGAACTAAAGAACATGTCACGAACCAAATATGGCATACAAAAAAAAGAAAAAAAGAAAAAAAGACCACAAATTACAGAGAATGAACATATCCCCAAAGTAACTTTGGTTATTCAAAAGAATCAAGAGTTCAGGGCCTATTTGGTCGTGCTGGTTTCAAATCACGTGGGGACAAATAGGATCAATTTTGATCACCTGTTCAATATCAGCTTAGGTCAAGCCAGTCGACACAGTTTGGAGAGCCAAAATATTCCGGTTTTGTCTAATTGGGTTTTCAAAAAGCTTGGGTGGGTGATTTGGTTACACGTTAAACCCTAATATACCATAAACCTAACAATTCAGAAATTTAGTGAAAACAAGCATGAAATTATGTTTTAATCTATACAAACAGTCTCCAAACTTCAATTCTATCAAAAATTCTCAGCAAAGAGGTTAACACTGGGCATTATCAATCAAAATGTGCAACAGAATTCCCCAAGAGTACCCAAAAACATTACTACATCCGTCTTTGTGAGCGATATTATAATCAAAGGTAAACAAACGATTGAGAGAAAGGGAATACTTTACACTCTAAGTAACTCATAAAACCATTCCATAATGTACAAAGGCATCGCTCAAGGTTTTCCACAATGCCTCAATAACACCAAAAAAGAGTACATCGAAAAATACCAATCAAAATTAGCATGTATTAAAATCAATAGGATAGCCAGAAATTCCCAAATCAATACAAACAAAACCCAGAAAGTATATAATGAACAGAAATAAAAAGATTAAAAGTTGAGTGATATACAATACCAGGCGTTTTGACGATACGGTGTTGGTTAGATTTGGTGGCATAACTATGACGCCTGCGGTATGTGAGACGTTGCACCATTTTTCCCCAAATTGATTAAAATTGTGAAAATGTTTGCGGCTGATTGAGATTTGGAATGCTTGAAGAAAGTGACGATTATAAACCCTACTTTGTTAATGGACGCTTGACGGCCCAATTTTTTGCTCATATTTGGTCTGCTTTTCTGCTACTAGTATTTTTTTATCTCTTTTTCTTATTTTCTGCTTTTATTATTATTAAACTGAAAAAAATTAATAAAAAACCGAATAAATATAATAAAAAAATAATTTTAGTATTGTAGATATATTGATATAAAAAGTAAAGAAAATTTATACGCTAAACTTAAACGTAACTAAAACAACGCATCTGCTTTACATTATAAAAATATACAAATTATTATTTAAGACGATTCTATTGGTCTAAGTTTAAGACGTATCAAATATACATATGTAGAATGAATTAGTCATATATTTCACTACGCAGGTCTAAATAAAATACTTTTTACTGACCTGTTTTAAACTTAAAACAGATAGTAGTCGATAAAAATATGTAAGATTTTAAACTTATACGTACGATTTAAATCCTAAATTCTTAACCATCATAATGAAACCGGCCAAATTATTATTAGTCCCCTAACTACCCAAAAATACTCCGACCATATAATATAAAGTCTATCTTTTTTATTTACATCTAAGACCGAGTTACATATTTTCGTTAATTTCCAACGCTCAACCATTTTAATTTATTAATTTTCAGTATTTGATTGCTTTAATTTTCGCTAATTTTTATATTATTATACTTGGTATTCACTTTTTGTTCCTGTTTCATACTCATTATCACTCAATTTAATCATTTTAGTTGCTACATGTTAAAGTAATATTAAAAACTTTGTTAATTGTGGAATTTACTTCATCAATAAAATTTAGTCATCTCAATCATATTATTATATTCAATGTATGTAAAATTAGTTAATTTATTATCAATGATCATCAAATATTTGATTTTTATAGCTGAAATTGAGGTTGGTACTTTCAAAATTTTCATATTTTATTGTGGTATTATAGATTGTAACTTATTTAATTAATGAAAGTAGAGAAGAACTTAAGGGCACGTTTGGTTAGAGAAAGGGAAAGAGAAAGGAAATAAGAAAGGCTAAGAGGGGAAAGGAAAAGGATTACCTAAAACTTATAGGTTGTTTGGTTACTCTAAGAAAGATAATTAATGGTTCACTCACACTCACTCCTACCACTAACACACACCACCAAAAATAACCACTTCTCTACTGGCGGACAGTGATGGTGGTGGAGGTGGCATGGTGGTGGTGGAGGTGTCATGACGATAGTGGTGGCGGTGGTGGGGTGTTATGGCGGTGGCGGTGGTGCTGGCGACGGCGATGGTCACGGCGGTGATGGTGGTGGTGGCGGTGGTCACGACGGTGGTGGTGGTGGTGGTGGTGGTGGGGGTGGGGGTGTTATGGCGGTGGTAGTGGTGGGGGGCGGGGGGTGGCGGCGGCGGTGGTGTCATAGTGGTGGTTTGGTGGTGGTTATTGTGGTGGTAGTTGTAAGTGTGGTGGTAGGTGAAGAAAATGGTTGAAGGGTAACAAGGGTAATGAAATCTCATACCCTTAGGGGTGAGAGTAAGGAATTAGAAGGATTGAGGGGTAATGGAAGGAGTTCAATTAATGAAAACTTGAAAGAAGGTAATTAATTAATTATGTATCAAGAATATGGTGGACCCTACTTTCATCTATTTTTTCTCTTTCTAATTTGCATCAACCAATGAGAATCTTCTAAATGTTGTGTAACGCCCGCAATAAAATTAATATATAAAAAAATTAAATGATATAACGAGTACGTTTTATTTATATATAAAAAATATAACTTGAAAATCAATTTATTACAAGGCATCACCGCCGTATTTTCTATACTGGAAATACAAGGCTATAAGATTTACTCAGCAACCCTTATATTACATGTTAATCATATCCTAAGTTTTAAATTTATAATGAAACTCACTCACTCGGTTCCCCAACACAGAAACCTGAAACAATGTGAATAAACAAAATTAGTCAACACTGACTGAATATGATCTCAGTTACCTTCAATGGTCCTAACTAAATAATTCTTATTTAATTATTACCCGTACCAGTCCATTGTTAATTGGGATACCCTGTCATTTTATCATAATATGCAAGATATTGAATACCGGTTTACCATTACTGAAATGAGACACATTACGGAGTAGAAACTCCCCTGGGCTACGCCCTCCTCTATGTACACAGGATCCCAGACACTTTTGCCAGTAATAACTAGAACCTTAGTTCTTATGAGGTCGTGCCTCCTTCCATGCACATTTGTCTCCTTATTGGCCTTGCATTTGAACTTCCACCGTGAAGGTTCTTATTTGGCTTGTTGCTGCTTCGCAAGACATTAGCTCTTGTTCCATAATTCTCCTCCGAGTCGACTATTTTCTTGATCAACTTTGTTCCTACTTCATCTCCTAGGTGGTCAAAGCTACCACCAGCCAAAGCGTTCACCATCTCTTTGGTCCTTGAAAGGAGGGTTTGGAAAAAAGGCTTGGGAGGTGTACCAAGTTGGGATGCCATGGTGGGGGCATCGGGCTAGCAAATCTTGATAACGGTCCCAAGCGTCTCCCAAGGTTTCTCCATCGTCTTGTTGGAATTGGATGATTTGGTTTCGGATCATTACCGTTTTGGCGGAAGGGTAATATTTGGCTAGGAAAGCTTTAGCAAGTTGGTCCCCTAGGTAGCACGGACACTTCTCGTAATGAGCCGTACCGTGTCCAACACCGTGTCCGACACCGTGTCCGACACCGACACTCCACGGACACACGTCGAAACGTGTCCGACGCCTAAGCAGTCGTGTCTAACTTTCTACATTTATTTGGGCACGTGTCCGACGCGTGTCCATGGTATTTGAGCCGCGTCCGTCGCGTGTCCACCATAGTTGGTTATCATTTGCGGTGAATGATGTTCTTCAGACGAGAAATGTGCTATCGAAAGAGATTAATTAAAATATTGATTTCGATGAGGAATAAAAATAAATTTATTATCAATTATAAGTTTTACTTTCACTTATTTAAAATTAATATCAAATAGTTTGACAAAAATAAAATCAAACATTTATAACTATAAAATGTATATTTTATTAAATTTAAATACCGTGTCCCGTGTCCTAAATTTCATGGCATGCCGTATCCCGTGTCCGTGTTCGTGTCCGTTTTGGTGCTACCTAGTTGGTCCCACGTCGTGAATGTATCCGGAGGGTGGACATTGAGCCACCGGTCCGCCTTATCGGTTAGGGAGTATGGAAAGAGCACGAATCTTAGATTTTCTTCCGGGACACCGATTTTCTTAATCATGGCCACCTTCCCCTTAAATTTCCGCAAATGCCTATGGGCGTCCTCATAAGGAGCCCCTCCAAAGGTGTGTTTCTCAATGGTGCTCATTTGAGAAGGATGTATTTCAAAATTGTTTGGGTCAAGTGGGCTAAAATTAATCGGGTTGGAGGAATCATTATGATTTGGGCGATTATGGTCTTTTAAGGCCGCCATTATGTGAAGGTTTAGTGGATTTTGAATGGGAGGTGTGGTTGGTGGTGAATCTTCCTCAACCTCGGTGTTGTAGAAAGGATTGTCAATGTTCTTAATTTGGGCTTTGAGTCTCCGGTGAAGTGATGGTGTCGGTTTGGCTAGATGAAGCTTGAGAAGCGGTTATGACTCTCGCCAAGGTTCTACGCCTTAGGGCCCTAAAGAGCCTTTTCCGGTTCGGAGTTTGAAAGGAGAGATGAGCTTTCACATCTAGGCATATACTTGACACAAACCGTTAGTCGTCCTAGTGTTTTTTAGGCACTAGGGAGAGAAATAAACACAACCACTCTACAAGAAACTATGAAAACTTAATGCAAGAACAAAGCAAACACAACTAACTAGAACTAAAAATAAAAATAAACTACACAAAGTCAAGCACCATCCCCGGCAATGACGCTATTTTGATAGCCGAGATTGGTCGTCAATTCCCGTTCAAAAACAATTTGTAAACTCCTAAATTAAGTAGTATAATTTAGGGTGTCGAACGCGAAGATGGTAGGGATATTGTGTAGTTATGTTCTAATTCGAGTCTAGTCGGGGTAATGGGCAAAAAGATTGACTAACAAGCTAATAAGCTAGAAAAGTAAAGATGTGAATTCAATTAAGGGGAAACTAGGGTGTCGGAGGTCGCTAAGGGCGGCCAATGATAAGGTACTATACGGTCGACTAAGTCGTCCTAATTAGGGGTCTCGGTTGGTGTCGTATATCGAGTCGACTCGAACCTAGGTCGAGGCTATCCTAGCTTTCGCTACAAATAGGCACAACCAAATAACAAACATGCAAAAACAAGCCCTCAACAGTCACTAAGGACAAGTAACGCTAGAATCTAAGCCCAACTTTTGTTGAGGCAAATCATCAAACACCTAACATGCATTGAGTGTATAACCTACTACTCATAACAACTAGCCTAAAACCTAGCACAAGTTTATCATCTAACCACACCAAAGGTTCCCCCTAACCCTAGGTATAAGTCTACTCACTTATGTTTAAGTAAGAAAAGTAAACTATGGAAGGAGAGTTGCTAAACATGGTGAATACACGAATTCTTATTTCAGACCGACACTATCCGTCTTAAACTTAAGACGGATACCATTTTACCTCACAAAATACCCACTTATAGAAGAGAGAGAAGCACATGGGGGTGCCTCCACCTTGTCCCCCAATTCGTTTTGTTAGTGTCATTACCCGTCTCTCAAACCGACCCGTCTTAAGCAAGACCAACTGTGGTGAATAATGCAAAGGTAAACAACCCAACAAATAAACTTAAAATAAATGTAAACAAATGACATAACAAAGTAAAGGAAGGAAGATTATACCATTAATAATGAAAAATGAAGGAACTTGGATACAAGAAGAGTTCTCTCAAAATCTCCAAATTACACCCAAAATGCTAAAATGTAAATTATTGAATGTTTGGAAGAAAACTAGGAAGTATTAATGAAAGATTAACTACAAGAATAAGTAATTAAGGAGTAATGATGTGAGTAAAAAAGAAAACCTAGAAAAGTGTGCAAAATATCTCTCTTGAAAAACCTCTGAAAAGTTACCCTAGAAAATACGTCTCTAAAAATCTATTCTAAGTGCGGGTTTTATAGTGCGCGAAAATCTGAAGCGAGACTCTCAGCCGATACACCGGCTGCCGGTCAAGGACCGGCTAAAAGTCCAAATTGAGAAGTCTGACTTTGGTCTTCAATACCCTCTACTCTCAGCCAGTGTACCGGTTGTCGGCTGAAGACCGGCTGAGAGTCCAATTGATTGTCACTGGTTTTGCAATTAACACAGGCCCTGGGAGCCGGTGTATCGGCTGCCGGTTGTGTGCCGGCTAGTAGTCAATTTTGCACAATCTGCTATCTTCTGATTTTCTTGCAATTCTCTAATTTTAGCTAAGTATTTGAAGGGGTTCCCAGCCGGCATACCGGTTGCCGGTCAGGTACTGGCTATGAACCCAATTTCACAATTCTGCATTTTTCTTGTGTTGTGAAAGGTAATGGACTCCCAGTCGGCATACCGGCTGCCGGCCAAGGACTGACCGAGGAGGCTTGTTGATCAAATCTTCACAAATCCTCCCTTATTTGCATCAAAACTGCTTCGATTGCTCTTGTTACTTCAACCCCGCATCAAGTCTTGCAAAATGGAAACCAAATACGCATAGTAGGGACAATGGGCGATAAAATCAAGTAATGACACGCAAAACGAGGCCGAAACGGGATCAAAACGAAGGGGAAAATAAGGAAAATAATGACTAAATTGGGACTCATCAGTGGGCGGTTTCACAAAATTGATGATTAGTAGTTATTGACATTTTGTAATTAATGTATGTTAAAAAAAAAAAAGAGGAAATAGAGTAAAATATTAAGAAAAAAAATAGCCGGGGGAAAGTATGAGAAAACGACAAACAGTAGGACTCATTTATCAATGCAAGATTGAACGACAGAATGAATGAATTAATACTACACATACTGTACAACACTTTTTTATCTCATGGAAATGTAGGAAAGAGAAAATATTATTATTGGTTTCTTGGGTATTGTCATGACTTGGTACTGCAATGAGTAAAACAGTTTTTTAATAGGTTTTGAGAATTGTTACCCATATTAATTAATACGATTTTATTAATTACGCACGGTTAATTATGTGGTTCTCAATTAATTTCAGTTTTTTATTTGTTTTAGTTTGCTGATGTGTAAAGACGACCAGCTTGGTTAAACATGATTGGTTTAAAAAAACTAAAATTGTGAGATTGAATGAGAGACTTGCATTAGCCTAATTCTGAATCCACATTGTGCCACATATACACTTTTCCAAGATTCTTTTATATATATGATGATGGGAATTTGTAAAATATTGATGATAATTTCAAGTTTTTGTGAGGGTCTAAAAGGACTAAAAGACTCAGTCCAAAGTATGCAAATATGAGTTACTTATTATTAGTTAAATCTCGAAGAATGCTTATTGATATTTTATCATTAACTAGTTTTGGATCCCGTGGAAATCACGGAAGCGGTAATAAGTTATTATTGTAAATGTTAATTTGTGATTGAATAACTTATATGAAGTATTTTTTTCTTAAGTGAGCTTGACAAAGGGAGCGGTATTTTAAAACAAAAGTTATTATACTCCAATTTTTCAATTCGGTATTGATAGGCCAAGCAAAATGAGAATAGTTTGGTTGTTTTGAAGCAAATACACAGTCCTGAACTTCGTTTAATTGTGATTTTATGGACAATCTTGACGCCATATATAGAAGTATAGAACATGAAATTGTACTCCATTGTCGTTCCCTATTTTTAAAGGATTTAGAGATATGAATACAAGTTATTACTGATAAAAATTATTAAAATAAGTTACCCTTCCATATATGAATAAATTGCATTGAAATTTATTTTCTATCCAATATGTAGATAAAAACCACATAATTTCGAAATATATAGTGTGCTTACTTTTCATTCATTATCCTCTTTCACAGCAAAAATATAACCTGTTATTACATCACTTATAGTAAGTACACGTACAAGTATTAAATTTAAGTAAATACTCCCATCAAACCCCTAAAACTCTTGTAGTATGGATAATTATGCTAGTCTCATAAGACTATTTCTGATTACATTTGGGTATGCAAAGCAATTATGCGAAGTTAAAAGCACAACCATGTTAAGATCGCATTAACATATACATATATATATCTCTTACAATAACATCAATAATTAAGTTATCAAATTAATTAACTGGCATTTTTAGTAAAAACTATTAAATTTTAAATACATAAATAAAAAGCAATGAAAAAAAGGCACAAAATATCAATAAAACACTCTAAATTTTAATGAGAATGAAAAAATGAAAAAAAACTATCGTTTTGTAAGGATGGGTAATGTAGGTTGGGCAATCATGATTGACAGAAATGAGTTGATATTAATTGTTATTTGGAGAAAATTTATAGAAAGAAAATCAATGACTCTTAATTTTCTCGTTTGAGTTGCTAAATGATTTTTCAATTGCCTATTTAATTAATGATTTTCCATTTGTCTCTTTATTATTTGAAAAATGTTATGGTCAACTTAAATATTTTGTAATATGAACGGTTTTCTTCACCAACAAAATTTACAACTTGCTTGTTTATTGTTTAAATGGATATATTGTTGTTATTGTCCTTTGGGTTATGTTTGGCGTTTGGGGAATGTTAAACACGGGCCTATTTTTATCTTGGAAAGAAACAATTATGAACTTTTTCCTTCTTTGAGTGACAAACCTTCTTATAAGGGGGTCGCTAAGCTATTTGACATATTTACAAATATGAGCATTCCGCGAATCTGAGATAGAATAAGTTTTTTGTATAATGATATAGAGATGCACGAAAGTTTAATAAACAAAGTGTTGTTTGCTCCAATGACTTTGATTTTCACTTCCTTTACCTTGTTATTTAAAGGCTTGAAAGCATTGACATTGGAACAATGAATTGGAAAAAAGATTTGATTTCTAACTAATTATTAATCATACAAAATGTTTATTATGCATATTATAACACCATGATAATACTCCCTCCGTCCCGATCAATTGTTATCTATTACTTTTGACACAAAGATTAAGAAAAGAAGTGTAAATGAATTTGGACCACACAAATTATATGGCCCCACATGTAATCAAATGTCATCCACAAAAAGTTGCCCAAAATGGAAATAGATAACAATTCAATGATACACCCCAAAATGGAAATAGATAACAAATGACCGGGACGGAGGGAGTATCAAATTAACATCTACTTCGTATGTGCAACATCATACTTTAACTCTTTGAGTGAAAAATTTGAGTTGTAACCTGTTTGATAGAATAAAAATCGAACATAACTGTCATAAAGGTGACTAAAGTGTAGAAAAGAGTGAAAGTCAATAATGTAACATGTCAAAAACTCATTATATTTTTTTGCTACCATTCGATATAGCAAATACAATATTGTAGAAAAAAGAAAAACTGATAAATATAAAAGAGTCATTCAATCCAAAAACAAAATGTGTAAAGAAGATATCTTGCCATTATTTCCAATCTCGTCAAATGTTATTGATATGGGAGTATGTCATCCTCCTATAATATTAATAAAAACACAAAAAATTGGGTGTCCTCACATATTAAAAGCGAAACAATTACTTGAATAAGATTCTAATTAATTCTAATTAATTCAAAACATAATAAAAATAAAACGTAAAACAATTAATTTAGTCCTCACATATACTTTACCTACCAATTTTTTGAAATAAAGTTGAAAATTCATTCTTCTAACATAAACACAAAAAATAACTAATAAGATCATAAATTCAAAACATAATAAAAATAAAAAATGAAATAATTAATTTAGTTCTTTTGGTGTGTACCTTACATACCAATATTTTTTAATAAAGTTGAAAATTCATTATCCTCCAATATTAATATAAACACAAAAATAACAACTAATAAAATTCTAATTTATTCAAAACCTAACAAAATTAAAAGCGAAACAATTACTTGACTTTCTATGTATACCGTAGGTACTGATTTTTTAAATAAAGTTGAAAATTATGGTGATTATAATAGTTATATATATGAAAATTTTTGTAATTAATTCTCTTAGTATTTTATAAATATAAGGAATATAAAAAGATATGACAAAATAAATGCGGAATATATATAGTAATGATGAAAGGAAAGTAAAAGGTTATTTAATTAAATGAAAGAAATAATGGTTAAATAAATAAAAGTAAATACATAACAAAAAATTATGAGAGAAAATCATTTGTTTACAAATATTTTGTCTTTCTAAATTGGTGTTTACAACTTTAAAATTTTCTTTTTTAATAACTAATATTTTTTTTCTTATGTCATATTAGTTCGCCACGTCACATTAAATTTTGTGATGTCACATTTTTTTTAGGTACCCTTTCGATTGATTTATTTATTAAACACTAATCTAATTGTATCAATTCTTCATCCCATTTATTAACAATGTAAATACTAATTAGATTAGTTGGACATTTAATGGAAAATGGTATGAATTTATATAAGAAAAATGGTTGACGTTTTAGATTCTCGACTGATGGTTATCTTTGATTTAAGTTAGGACATAAATTTTGTATTAATTTCTCTCCCTTAATTTATACATTATAATACATTTGTCTTCCTAATTATACAATAATGATTCTAATAACCTAGTGCTGCCACGTGTCACAATATTATGCTCAAGTTAGCCTTTTTATTTTATTATATAGATATAGATATAGATTATATAGATATAGATTTATTGGGTGCCAATAATAAATAATGAAAGCAAAGGGCTTGATGCAACAAGTGTAATGTGACACTTTAAGCTATGGATTAAGATAATGAACATGATAATCGCAGGACTTGTAGTCCTGTAGCCTCTATTAATTTAATGCACCTCCTTTTTTAAATCCATATCAACAAGTATGAATGCATGCATGAAGCATGTACTTTTCTTCATTTTTCAACCATTTGTTCATTTTATGTACTACTCATCTCTTTTATTTGTTCTCATATATATTTCATTTTTGAGTTTCTTAATCATTTGTTGTACTTTTTATTTAAAATTGTATTTAATAAACGATTTTATTTTTTGAATTTTATTTGGTTTACTTTTCATTTTATAATTGATCCCTTCTATTTTCTTGCTTTTTATGCAAAAAACGAAGGACAACAATTGATAAGATCGAAGAAGTACATATTTTGGTTTATTTTTCACTACGTTTTTAGCCCACCGTGTGGTCGGTATGGAGGCATGCATTATTAAAATTTTTGTTTTTGTCATTTATTTACTTATTCCGTTTAAATTATCTCATACATTTACTTACGTTTATATATTAGAAATTCTTTTACATGTAATTTAATTATCTAATTGTAGTGAATATTTTGGTTAATTAGTGTTAATTATCAAAATAATTAGATAATTAGCGTTCATTTGAAACTGTTTGGGTCTATGGTGTCTACGTCATCACTTTTTTTTGTCCGATTTTTTGTATGAAACCGCTAAGAAACCTAGCGGCTTCACTTAGTTTTTTTTACGGGGAAGTGGTGATTGACCCCCATAATTTTGTGGAATTGAGAAATTAACCACCATAACTTTCAATTGGAGTAATTTGGCCCCATAAGTTATGTGATAAGTGGAATTAAACTCTTTTATCAAAATCTCATGAGAAATTTCATTTATCATATCACAAATTTATGAAAAATACAAAAAAAACTAATCAAAAAAATTAATTAGCATAAATTAGATAAAAAAAACTTTAAAAAATTTACGAAAAAAATATTATTTCTATTATAAAGTACATATTTTTTTTAACCTTTTTTTACAATTTTGGTAAAAAGTTTCAATTGTAAAGTTGGAATAAAATATTTTCATGACAAAAAATATAAAAAATATAATAAAACGATAAAAAAATATTTAAATATTTCAATTTTTCAACATATCAAAAAAATCATACATAGGATCTTTAATTGTTTTTTAAATCATACCGAATTACATACTTATATAAAATACTAGTTTTAGGCTTTTAGCATACAATTCGTATTATTTTTTTTGTCTAATTCATGCTAAAAAAATTAAAATTATTTTATAAAAATTTTATTTTTTATCTTTTTTATTAAAGCAACAACCATAGAGTTGAGGTGTCGCTCTGTGGTTGAAAGTGCATTTTTTAAGAAATTTTTAAGTAAGGCCCCACCATTATCCCCATGTTCTCTAATCATCTTTTTTTATAAACAATAACTTATACAATTATACCCTTTGTGATGCCGTAAAAATACGGTTAATAAATTTAATATATGAGTACTTGATGATAAATTAAAACAAAAATAATATAAGCTCCTTTAATAATTATTATTTTAGATTTGACATATAACTATATTTAGTAAATTTCTTATATAGAATTTACACTAAAATTTCATTTGAAACAAAAAAATAATTTATTTATAAATTTATAAATACAGATATATGAATTGATTTTCAATATGGTTGAATTATATTCCAATTAATTATTAATAAATTGTTGAATCAATCAAGTTAATATAATGAACGATAACATTCATTGACGATCAATTATTTTTAGCTCTTTTTTAAAGAAAAAAATGACGATTTAAAAGGTCAAAAATTGATTAAATAACAATTACACAAGATTGAATCCAAACTAAAAGCAAAAAAATTTAAAAATATTCTAAAAACAAAACATGTCAACGCTTCAAACAAATACGATCTTGACAAATGTATTATTATTATTTTTTATCTATGCCTGAATTTGCTAGACAACCCAAGCCGAAAAAGGGGGATTGAAAGATAAAAAATTAATCACAAAATATTAAATGTACTCACACCATATTAAATATGGAGAATGTTACTATAATAAGTGTGATACGGACAGACAATAGTGATATATCATTACTGATAAATAAAATACAATTAGGAGGACTGAAAAGATGAGACGCTGGGGAAGTGAATTGATAGATGTGTTTGTTTTTGGGTTACCTATTCGGTGGATTAATTAGGGTTATAATAGGTATAAGACTTGGTAAATTTCGTCCAAACTTCGATGTTCATAGTTACGTATTTAACTTAATTAGTCAATGTGATTGTTTATTCTAATAAAATGGATGTGTTACCTATAACTAGATCTGTCCAAGGGGTTGAATGGGCGGGATACAATTTTGGACATTCCAGTTTCGGACATTTCAGTTTCGAGTAAAATACGGGTCGTTTTGGTCAGAAACGTGCCTGATTGACGCTTTTTACAAGTATGTATTCCATTAATTTTATAATCACAAACATGTTATACTATTCTTAATTTTTATAGTCATTTAATTTTATATGTGATATTAGTAAAATTAAACCATCCTTACTTAATATATTCAATATTACAACAATATACAAAATATTAAATCGATCAATTGTTACACATACAAGATCAACATTCACTATACCTATATTGTAATCATTTGAGTAATTAATCATGTGATAAAAATGTGCTTTAAAATACATATAAGCATATTTTATTTCAAAAAATTTTAAATTCAAATTTAGCATTTTCTATTACTTAAATTGTTTTAAATACAAAATTTTAATAAATATGCCTATTTCAGGTTGGGTCACGAATTTGGTGGATCTCAATGACCCTAAATATGCGGGTTATGATCGGGTTTGATCATCTTTGGGGCCGGGTTGAATAGAGCGGGTTATTTTCAGACGGGTTTCGAACAGGTTTTGGGGTCAGGTCATTTCTTGACAACTTTACTTATAAGCATATAACTACACTTTAGATTGATGTATCATTTATACAGCTCAGTCATAATACAAACAAGGACCATATTAGTTACAGGTCGGATCGATATAAGTAAAACAATTGAAATAAGTTTCTCGCGTCATTTTCGCACAAAAGTAATTTTAAAAATTTATAATAAATTTATATCAACAGTTTAATCATATTCATCGACTACGTTTCTTATATTGACACAATTCTGAAAATTTAAGTTTTTTTTTTAAAATTATTATTTTCACACTAAATGAGACGGAAGTATAAAATTTATCTAAAACAATTTTAATTGTATTTATACTTTACAATATTATGATTAATGTGTACTTATCATTTCAGCTACACTATATACATATTTATTTTGTAAATAATACCAGTGACGTCTACATTTAAGATGAATTTATCTTTAAATTAACAGGTTAAGTGTAATTTCGACCTAAAATAACGGTTTAGTTCGGCCGAAGTCAAAATTCACTTGACGCGGCCTTGAAAAAGAAGGTCGAGTTGCATCAAATTTTAGAATATGCTTTACCAATTATAATTTTTTAAAATTAACTTAATCATTACCTACTTTTCGCACTCATACCCTGCAAATGATTAAATTTTATAGTAATAATCATGAAAAAAATCAATATATATATATATATATATATATATATATATATATATATATATATATATATATATATAATATAGACTTGGGATCCGGTGAGAACCACCTTACAATGAAAACCGGTGAGAACTCTTCCTTACGGAGTTTTTTTTTAATAATTAATGATATAATTGGATTCGGCATGGAATTTTATGGCCAGAGAACATATTTTTGGTCTAGAAAATAAATACTAGTGGCGGAAAAATGATAGATACGAAACAATAGATAGTAGGTGCATGCAAATAAATAAAACGTATCTCACCTCTATGTCTGTCACTAGTATTTATTTTCTAGACCAAAAAATATGTTCTCTAGCTATAAAATGCCATGCCGAATCCAATTATGTTATTAATTTTTTTTAAAAAAGTCCGTAAGGTAGAGTTCTCACAAGGTTCTCATTGTAAGGTGGTTCTCACCGGATCCCAACCCAATATATATATATATATATATATATATATATATATATATATATATATTATTATCTCGAACATGTCAAGTAGAAACTAAAATTTAGTTATCAAGACATATCATACATTAATAAGTATCCACAAACAATTAAATTCAGTGTGTCTTATATCGTACGTTGACTTTTTAAAATCTCCTAATTGTAAATGTGGTTTATAATTCAAATATGAATTCTTAAATATGGCACTTATAAAAACTAAATCATTCTTTATTTTTATATACCTTTTTTAATAATCATATTTAAATTACAATTGCACGGGTTTAAAACTAGTTTTTCATAAAACCATAACCATTTTTTACTTTTTTGGATATGATAAATTGAATTTCTCATGAGATTTTGATAAGGGGTTTGATTTCACTTATTACGTAAGTTATGGAGCAAAATTACTCCAATTGAAAGTTGTGGGGGTTAATTTTACAATTGCACAAAGTTATGGGAGTAAATCACCACTTCCTGATTTTTTATATATACAAAAGGCAAAACCGCTAAGAATCTTAGCGGTTTACCATATAAGTATTGTCATATTGTAGTGTAGCCAACTATGAACTACCCATGTAAATGTTGGAAATTTGTGGAAGTCGCTGAGTATCTTAGTGGCTTTCACTTTTTTTTTTTTTTAATAAAACAAATACAAATATTTGGACGACGACATGTTGGTAAAGTCGCTAGGTTTCTTAGCGGTTTCATATAAAAATCGAACAAAAATAAAAGGTGATAACGTGGACATCATAGACTCAAATAGTTTTAAATAAACGCTAACTAATAAAAAAATTCAATATTGTGGATTTAACATCTGCCATAATAATAACCACAGATAATTTCCTTACCCTCCTTAATCATTAGTTGATAAGTCGGATGAGTTTTTACATGTTTGTGTACACTCGGTCGCTATGCATTAATTATCAATTAACATATGCATGTGACATACGACTAAAACTAAATTACTGTACACTCTCCATGAACAACTTCAGCATCACATTTCAGTATTTCAACTAAACAAAAATGAACGTATTCGGAATAATTTGATCCTTCACATCGTACCGTATTTGGTCCACTTATCATCAAATAATTAGTCTACATCTTTTCTTAATTTTTGTGCTAAAAATGAATGGTAAACAAATAAGTGAAAGGGAAAGAGTATATATAACAAATAATAAAATGAACCAAATACATGATTTTCGTAGTCCCGTTCAGGACCAGCTCACCCTTAATGGGCCGAGCATTGATTAAAGGTCGATTATCCCTGGAATCGACAAAACCTATAGCCACCAGTCACCACACCACTCTCCAAGGAGCAGTTCAAGGTCAATCAAGCTGAGCACGACCGCCCTCAATCCTCATCGGCCGGACCTAACCCAAACTGCTTGCTCATCTTATTTAGGGTAAATAGTTGTATAAAGAAAAAGTCAATGGGTGACACAGAATTATAATTAAGGTCCCATAATTTGGCAAGTGCAGGGTGTGCTAATCACGTGGTCCACAACTCCACATGATAATACTCCAGTGTGTCAATACCTCGATTGTTGACATTTGTCGAAAGAAAAAAGATAAATATATAATATAATAATATAGCCTGATACAGACTAAATACGAGCATATGAATTCTCATGCAAAATTGCAAACCCCTATTGCAAGTTTGCAACAACAAATTTTCTTAGCATTATTTTGGTCCAACACCCATGCTAGCCCACGCTCTAAATAAATGCCAACTCATGTTAGTGTCCTTAGTGACTCAATTTTGAGTATAATATGAAACCGATCAAAAAATTAAAATACTCTTTACCTTTTCATTTTTTAAGTACAATTTTTTCATTGTTTAAATGTCTCAAATCTCAATCATTTGTCTATATATTTTTTTCGAAAAATGCATACACTATTTTTGAGGTTTGTCAGTTTACACAAGATACCCAAAATTTTGGTCCGCAAAACTTTAAGAGATCATAATTCGTATTTACGAGATTGAAATATGAAAATTTTTATTTAAATAAATCTTTTTTTCGGGTTTGAAAACAAAAATGAGTTTGAAACTCATAACCAAGAGTTATTGTCACTCAAAGTTTGCTTTGTTAAAAAAAATAGACATACAAAAACTCCTAGCCACGGATCCGATACAATAATTTTTTCTCAAATCCTAGTTCTTGAAAAGACGTTTGATTTGGAAAAAATCTATCAAATTTCGATTTCATAAATAAAATTTCTTAAAGTGTGTTTGGATTGACAGAATTGGAGGAAAGGAGAGGAAAAGGGAGGGATTCAATTTCTTTGTTTGGTTACAATATATAGGAGGGAAATGGAAGAAGAAAGAAATGAGAGGATTCAATTTCCATCGATAAACTAGAATTTCTTCATTGTTGGCAAAATTTTGGAAGAAAAACTTTTTTTAACTCTTACTTAAAAATGATATGACCAAATACTACTCTAATATAGCTTAACTCCTTTCATCCTCCAACTCACTAAAATCACATTCTTCCTTCATCCTCCTACCTTTTCCCTCTACTTTATTTTTGCTATCCAAACAACCTCTCTTCATTCCCCCTCCCTTTCCTTTCTTTCCCTTTCCCTTTCCTCCATTCCCTTCCCCTCCCTTTTTCTCCCAATTTGTTATCCAAACACACCCTTAAAGTTTTTCAAATAAAAAAATTGAATATTTCATGAAAAATGCAAATTTCAAAGACATCATATACATTATTACCAATTCTCATTTGTGACCGGACATATCGGTCGCAAACTTGTAACAGGTCAAATATCACCCACTTTGGTAGGAAAAGACAAGGCATTTGAGATTTTAAATATTTTGTTTTATATGCACAAGTGGGAGAACTTAACCCATTACAATTTTGCGACCGACTTACTGATACATTATAGGGTTTCTTTTTAAACATGTGCTATTTGAGAGTTTCACAAGTACAAGTTATTTTTCACTTTTGAATTTCTATTTAAAACATATTGGTTCGTATATCGTTGATTTTTGTGGCAAAAGTATACATACATAATTAATAACTAGTGTAACATCCGTGAAAATTCACGGCGTTGTGTATTTTTTTTAAAAAAAGACGACAAATTATAATTATTATATAATCAAAATTGTTCATAAGTACACCTTGGAGTTTTCGTTTTATCAAGATCGTTTAATATTTTGTAAGTGTCTTAAAGTTGTTAAACTTACTGAAAAAATAATGGTGAGTTAATCACTAGCACAAAAATACCCTATTGCGTCAAGTAAATTACGTCGGTTTTACAAAAACTGACGCAAAAAGTAGTTAACTTCGGCGGGAGTTCAATTTTGCCCTATAGTCAAGTTATTTGCGTCAGTTGTTAATTTAGAACTGACGTTTAAAAAACATCAGTTGTTCCAGAAACTGGCGTATTTAAGAAAATAAGGGCAAATACATCAGTTCTTTAATATAACTGACGCATTTGTGTCTCCTCTTTTGCGTCAGTTCTACTTTGGACCTGATGTTTTTGATTTGGGGCAAAATAAAAAACAAACTCTCACGACTAATAGGAATAAAAGCTCTCACGACAATAGAAATCAACTCTCATGCAACTCACGAAAGCTTCATCAAACCAACTCACGAAAGCTTCACCAAATCTATCGTCTTCATCCTACCATAATCGAAATCTTCATTAAAAGCTTCATTTTCAACATCAATTTCAAGTCCAGTTACTTTATCAATTCGTCAATTGCGCTAATTTTCGCTCAAACCCTAATTTTCGCTGCTACTGCTGTTGTTCGTATTGTTGCGATTGTATGTAAGTTTTATTCAATCTTCTTCGTCTATCTTACTTCGTCTAGTTATTCGTATTGTTCAATGCGTATTGTTGTGTTTTCGCTGCTACTGCTGTTGTTCGCATTGCTGCGATTGTATGTAAGTTTTATTCAATATTCTTCGTCTATCTTATTTCGTTTAGTTAGAGTATTGTTCAATTCGTATTTTTCATATTGTTCGGTTTTCACTGCTACTGCTGTTGATCTTCATTGTCTAGATTCCGTATAGAACTCGCTCTGACTCGCCATCTTGTGTCCTTGCGTTGCCCTTTTTTACCGGATGATGAGCAAGAGTCACTCTACAATCTACATCCCTGTATAACATAGTTTACCAGAATTTTGCCTCTGTTATAATTAGCATTCTTAGATTATTTAGTTTAGAAAATGAAAGCAGCGAGAGCTGAGGCTTTTCTTTCAGAACTTTACCTCTGCTATAATTAGCATTCTTAGATTATTTGTTTTCTTATTTTTCTTCACATAGTTTAGATAGCCCAATTATCTAATTGCTTTCTTATTTTACTTTACATACTTCTTTGTGATATTACGGATTTTTGGGGATAGCTTCCAGCCCTTGTTGTTCCAGCGAGTGTACAAAATTAAGGCTCCTTCCACAGTAGTGAAATTCACGAAAGCATATCCCAAGTTTTGCTAATGTCTGAATTATCATCACAAAATTAAAATTAAAAAAATTGCAAAAAACAAGAATGAAAAGATCAAACAAGTTGTATGCATAACACATGAGATTTTCATAATTGAGCATGAGTTTAGTAAAATAATAAGTAGACACCAAATAAAGTTACTATTTTTGCGTGAACAATTGTCTAAGAATTTACTAGCTTTGTTTATAGCAGCTCAATAACACCTATAGGTACTCCATATTCTTCTACCTTCAAAGCGTCTCCAATTGATATCAAAAACTATGTTCTAATTACAACTTCATCTTTGGCTAAGAAGACAATAATTCTTATTTTCATACTTCACAAAGTAGGTAAAAGATGTGTGGCTTTTATAGTACTTATTGTGGAACTTTATTTCTTCCTTTTCTTAAAAATTTTGCTCAAAAGTTTTTAATTTCGCATCCGCTTCTATAAGTCAGTGTGCTTTTGCTTTCTTTTTTAAGGTTTCATATTGAGCTTCCAGCACCATTCTCATCTCCCTAGATACCAATCTCTCTTGATCAATCTTAGAGTTATCATTCTGCAACTGTATTTGAATAACCTCTAACTCTTTACTCGCTTTTGTGACTCTGTATTCAATCTCTCCTTTATTTCTCATTAGTCTAATAAAAGCTATTATTCTATTTTTAGCGGTGTATCGTGATGGCTATGGATAGGAGTTGGATGTATGTAAAGCGAGATTTCCATTTTGTAAAACGGGTTAATGATTTTATCACGCATGCTATTGCACATCAAAAACTACATGGAGATGAGAAGCTACTCATTTGTCCCAATAGCGTATGTAAGAATCGGGTAAAGGTAAGCTCTGCAACTATGCGGGAACATTTGCTAGTGAAGGGGTTTAAACCTGATTATCATGTATGGATATGGCATGGAAAGAAAGACAATGACATGGAAGGTACCTCAAATGCCGTAAATGAGGAGAACAAGTTTGACAATGTGGATGAATTTGAGATTCAAGGTTTTGATTTTAATAACAATGGCAATGATAACGATGATAGTCATGATAAGGAAAACAACGTAGAGAGTGAGAATATTGATAGAATGATGGATGATTTATAAAAAAATTTCATAGAATGTCGAGAAATGTTCCAGGAGCTAGTTGATGATTCTAAGAAAACATTATATCCGGGTTGCTCCAAATTCACCCGTTTATCAGCTGTGTTGAAGTTGTATACCTTAAAAGCGGCGAATGGATGGAGTGATAAGAGTTTTACCGCTTTAGTGCAACTTTTATCAGAAATGTTGCCAGAAGATAATGAGCTTCCATCTAATACTTATCAAAGTAAGAAAGTATTGTGTCCACTGGCTATGAGTTACAAAAAAATTAATGCCTACCCAAATGACTGCATTTTGTTTTGGAAAGATTATAGTGACTTAGATGAGTGTCCACGATGTAAAGCAGCGAGGTACAAAGTTAACCATGCTAGCGATAAGAAGAAAGAGAGCCCAATTAAGGTCTTATGGTATTTGTCAATTATACCAAGGTTAATGAGGTTTTTTGCAAATCCAAAGGATGCAAACTACTTGGTGTGGCATCACGAAGAGACAAATAAAGATGGTAAACTACGACATGCGGCAGATGCACCCCAATGGAGAACAGTTGATAGTACCTTTCCTGAATTTGGTGGAGAGCCTAGGAATTTAAGACTAGAGCTTTGTACTGATGGAATTAATCCTTTTGGGACTCTTAGTACCCAACATAGCAGTTGGCCAGTAATGCTAATAATTTACAATCTGCCTCTTTGGCTTACAACAAAGAGCAAATATATTTTACTTACGCTCCTAATATCGGGTCCTAAACAACCTGGTAATGACATAGACATATATTTGGCGCCACTAATAGAAGACTTGAAATTGTTATGGAATATTGGTGTGAGGGTGTTTGATGCAGCTACCGGCTCACACTTTCAAATGCGTGCTATGCTATATTGTATAATTAATGATTTCCCAGCTTATGAAAACCTTTATGGTTATAGGCTGAAGACTGCCAAGGGGTGCCCCGTTTGTTGTGATGACACTGAATCTGAATGGCTGGAGAATTGCGGGAAATATGTATACACTGGTAGTCGTCGATTTCTTCCCGAAAATCATCAATATCGTAAGAGAAAGAAGGCATTCTATGGAAAAACTGAGCACTGACCACCTCCATTATTTTTGAGTGGAAAAGAGTATCACAAACGAGTTATGAATATCAGCACAAAATTTGGAAAACCGTACAAACCTCCACCAGATTGGGTGTACCACACAAAGAGGTCCATCTTTTGGGACCTACCATATTGGGAGCACTTGTTAGTTAGGCATTGTGTTGATGTCATGCACGTAGAGAAGAATGTGTTTGATAGTATCATTGGCACTTTGTTGAACATGCCTAATAAGACCAAGGAAGGGGTCAAAGCTAGATATGACATGGTTGCTAGGGGGCGTGTAGAGGTAAAACCAGTTGAAAAGGGGAAACGTACTTACCTACCCTCGACTTCCACAACTTTATCTAAGGAGGAGAAGGTGACATTGTGCGAGTCTTTAAAGGGTATGAAGGTACCGCATGTATATTCCTCCAACATAAGTCGTCTTGTGTCATTAAAAGATTTGAAGTTAGTGGGACTAAAATCTTATGATTGTCATGGTCTTTAGATGAGCTACAAGCTGATATCATTGTGACACTTTGCGAATTTGAAATGTACTTTCCCATCAATTTTTTTGACATTATGGTTCACTTAATCATCCATTTAGTTAGAGAAATTAAACTGTGTGGCCCGGTGTTCCTCATAAACATGTGGGCTATGGATCGAGAGATGGGGACGTATAAGAGGTGAGTGAAGAATCGGTATCGACCCGAGGCTAGTATTGTTGAAGCGATTGTTGCCTGTGAGACACTTGGGTTCTACCAAGATTACTTGACCACTGTGCAATATATCGGACTCCCTACCTCTAGGCATGAGGGACGACTATAAGGGAAGGGTACTTTGGGGAAAAAGTTGATTTTAAGGATTCTGCGTAATACATTTAAGGAATGGAAGACGAGGATGACAAAGACCTACATTTTCCCTAAAGAGAAGTCTGATGACGGAGAAGAAAAGTCTGACGACGAAGAAGAAAAGTCTGATGATGGAGAAATCACTATTAAAAGTCCAATTGAAAAGTACAAACAACTCACGCAAGAGGATTGGGACGAGTTTGTTAAGCAGCGCATGAGTCCTGAACACAAGGTTAGTGTGCATCATTGTTTATTGATTGATTAAGTATATGCATTTTTATTTTTATGCTTTATTGATAGATTTGATCAGTGACGTATTTGAGAGTTTCGATTATAGGAGAAGAGGAAAAAGGCTCAAAATGCACAGAAGCATAATGTACATCCACATTATTTGGGCAGAGCCGGGTATGTAGGCAAGCAAGATAAATGGTATGTAGAAGAACTTGAGAAAGAGACAAAGAATCTACCTAATCATTAAGAACCCTCTCTTACCCAGCAATCGGTAGTGGAACGTCTTAGTGATCGAGGTTATGCTTGGATCACAACACATACCCCGCCAACTAGTTGTAGTGCTCAGCCTCCACCAAAGTTGCAAAAAGTTATTGATGAATATGTAAGTTCATTCTAAACAAATACGGAGTAATTAATATGTTTTCTTATCAGTTAAGTAATTAAATATGCCAGTGAAGTGAATTTATTATTATTGCATTGTATCATTTGTCCTTTATAACAGGAGACTTGGAAGAAAAAGGAGGAAAATGGGGAGTTTGTTCCTTCCAGATTTGAGGATGCGTTGGTGAAAGCATTAGGGAAACCAGAGCACAATGGTAGGACGAGAGGAGTTTGTGGCTCTGTTGGTCTCCAAACTTATTTTGGAAAACCACGGAGTCGAGATAATCATGGAAAGCGGTATACAGATGAAGAAATCAAGTTGCTTATTGAGAAGGCGAAGAATGAAGCTCTGAAGCAAATAAATTCAATGATTGAACAGAAGGTAGCTGAAGCTATGAGAAATGGTGGTAAAGTGTTATTATCTGAGGCCACTTTTGAGAATTTGTCAAAGAACCGCTCTCCTGATGAACATGGTCATAGTAGTTGTCATTCAGCCCATCTAAGTGACCCATTCATCGAACTAAAGGTAATAAGTTATCGTCAAAAACGTTTTATGCAAAAAGGTTCCGACATTTTTCCACCAAATTTCACAATTTAACTAACTTTTAACCGTATTATGACAATGTCTTAGGAGAGAGTTCCTTGTCGACTTGCGATCATTGAAGACGGAGAAGTGACTATATTGTTGCTCACGGGATGGTTTCACCATGGGTTGAAGGCAAAAAGGTACACAACACACCATTGATCAAGCAGAACGCCCATGTGTCCATCGATAAATTTATTAAAGCTGGTGCACAACTTCCATGTCCATGGAGTGGATTTAGTAAGGTTGGAAGCGGAAGGGAGTTTTGCACAATGGCCGAAGACCTTGATTTTGTTAGGTGAAGACGAGGTAAGTGATTGTTAATTCTCGCTGTAAAACCCCTTGTCGCAGCGGAAATAAAACATACAAAACATGCCAAAATTTAAGCGGAATTTAAACTTTAACATGCATAAAAAACGAGGTGAATTAAAACTAAAACTGAAACAACTGATATAAACAAAACATAGATAAGTATAACTGTTTAAGTACTGAAAGTAAAATATATACAAACAGCCTGGGATGGCACATCCCTAGAGGCACTCAAAAACTGAAATGTAACTAGAGTCTAGCTAACGCAAGTGTAAGGTCAATCGATGAATAACGGATCATCGCTCGCTAGCTCCATGCAACCCTCTGCCAACCATCCTGTCATGTACCTACATACATGTAAACATGTACGCCACAATCAGTGGGGAGTGACTAGAGTTCTCCTAGCCACCTTTTGTAACGACACGTAACACATAAACATACAACATACTCCAACATATATATAACATGTGAAGCATATAAATCTCAATATCTCAAACCTAGATCAGCATGCAAATACTAAGCAAGGCTCTCAAACAACTTCAGAAACTATTTGGAAGGAGAACCGGTTTCCCTTCCGGTTACCCGGCCGGGGGGTCTTTCAGTCCAAACCATTTACGAAACTAGCCAAAGAGTCATCCAATGCCTTGGATTAACAGTTCTATAAATCAATACCCTCTATCTATCACAATCAATCAGCAACATCTGACACTGTACCCCAACTCAGGCAAACAGATGCAAATCAGCAGTGTTCAAGTCACGCCGCAACTCAGGTTAGACTTGATACACAAATCAGCAAGCATACACCCGTAAACCCCAACTCAGGTACGGATCGATACAAATCAGCTAGTAATGGTTCCTAGACCCAGCTCAGTCGTGACCATTACTCTTCGTAATAAAATCGGATCCCAACTCAGATCCAACCCACTACGGTCAAACAAACTCACGGTAGAATAGTAGTCCCAACTCAGACACCTCCTACCGCATCATCCATACACGAGACGGTCCACTGGTCCCAACTCAGACTTGGCCGTCACGCCACAAACACTCACATGTCAAGTTAGAGGATCCCAACTCAGATTATAACTTGACACGCATACAAATATCAGTATATATCGTACTCTAGAGGTCCCAACTCAGACATATTCCGATATATACTACAACCAGATCCTTAGTCCTATCTTTATAGACTTCTAACCAACACTTAATTGACCCCAGGGACTAAGTTGAGGGAGAGCCGGTTTCCCTTCCGGTTACCCGACCGGGGGTCTCTATCCTCTCTCCATTCCCGAACCCAATATAGTGTCGCACATCCTCCGGGGACCTCAAACACACTTACAAGGGACACGGAACGAGTCTCAAGCAAATCAGACTAGCCGATCAAAAGTTAAAACGATTTCAATGTGAAAAGGGCTCCCAGCCGGTCAGAGGCAGACTGTCGGCCAGCCGTCTGGCAACCCCTACACCTTCAGCCTTTTGAAAACACAAGAAAACGAAGCCTATGAGGAAGGATCCCCAGCCGGTCGACCGGCCGCCGGCCACCCGGCTGGGAGATCATCTCCCTATTCCTCCTTTCTACGCACAACATGAAAAACAAGGTGCCTCAGCCGGTCGACATGCGGCCTGCCTACCGGCTGAGCACCCCTTCAGCTATATTTTCAAAAACACGAGAAACACACACATGCACTCCCAGCCGGTCGGCCGGCTGCCGGTCGGCCGGCTGCCGGTCGGTCGACCGGCTCAGAGCCCTTGAGCCAAAATTCGTAAGTTACAGGAATCGCAAAAATTCGACTAAACCAATTCGATTCTTAAAAATCGCAACCAACAAAGATTACCCAGCATGTATATCAATCTTAGGATACATAAACAAGCAAGAAATCTCATCAACAAACACATTTCCACATCAAACTTTGTATTCGTCTTAAGGATGTCAAAACTGAATATGTGTAAATAATCATATGAACATCAACCTAATCTTGTGAATATCAAATAAGACTACATCCTAACATTTTTCTAAGTCTAAACAACCACAACAACCATAAAAATCAGAAACTTCCACAAGTAATATCAAGAAATGTGCTAATTTAACAAAATAGCCGAGTAACTCGTAATTGTCACACCAAAAGCGTTTTATGCTCCTAGCTCCTCTTCAACAATGTAGCTTTCGACCTCAAGATCCTCTAAATCAGCTCCCACAATAAAGAAAACGGTTTTTAGAGCCCTAGAACGGAAATAAGCCAAAACAGCGTCTTTTTCGGGTTAAACGAAATCGAAATTGAAAGAGATAGATGTCTTGGAAATTTCGCAAGGATTCCGAAAATGTATGACTTACCTTGATTCGGGTTTGGGAAGAGCTTGAAAAGTTGATCTTAAGCTTGAAAGGAAAATGAGAAATGAAGAAATGAATGCAACAGTGTTTGTGTTTTCAGATGTCGATGAAATGCTTTTGTTTAGGGTTTATGTAGTGTCCTTTCTTAAATGAGTCGGGTCACTTGTTTATGAAACGGGTTTTTAGTCGGGTTGAAGATATGCCAAGTTATTAACATCTTAAGGACTTAAGGTTTCTTAAGACGGATCTTAACGGAAGATTTAAAAATAACTTAACAATTTGTATTAAAATATTATTATTTTCCGTAAAATAATTTAAAACCTTTGAAATATTGTTTACGAAAATACGGGATGTTACACTCGCTCCTATTGTTACTGATTGTACTTCAAACTTCACCCTAACTCTTGTTTTCTACTTAAAACTTCATTTTGGCCGCGGGTGTCGCTACAAGCTATGTTCATACTAGATGTCGTCTTTAGTTGTCACTGATTTTGTTCAAATATTATTATTTTTATTAGATCAATAAAGAAGAAAAGACTCGAAAGAGAAAAGCCAAGTCGAAAGATACTAACGAATCCGGCAATAAGGTTCAAAAGAAGGTAGTTAAGTTCAATTATATTTATTTATAGATTCTGATGCTAAGGTTAAATCAGTTGCAATGTTGCATATTGGTAGTTTTATCTACTCTTATTATGTTATGATAGACAGCAAAACTTGAAAAGGACAAGGGGAAAGTAGGGACATTTGAAGAAGATGACAAAGAAGTGGCCCCTCTTAGTGATGAAGAAGTTAACGCCTTGAGTCATCACTGCAGGATCTTAGAAGAGAAGTTGTGCTCTTTTTCAACCACTACATGCCTCAAAATTGTCATTGATGCCTCAGTATTTAATTACACAGAGAATAATGATGTTGAATGCCATTTGACCATCGTTGAAATTAGGCAGATGTTTCGATATTTATGGTTAAATGTTATGCTTCAAGCTTGTTAAATGTATGCATAGTATGAACCTATTTCATTTATTAGTGTTTTGTTCAGTAGTGATAGTTTGGTTACTAATTTGCTTACGGTTTTATGATGGAAATTGTATAGTTTCTTGTATCAGTGTGCAACTACAATCGGAAACACTAAATTAGTTACATACTTGTGCCCCGTGAAACTCGTGGAGTATATGTATTGTCCAAAACAATGTGAAGCGTATATGGCCCATGCTATGAAAATTTAAGAAGATAAGAAGTATATCATTGGAGCATTTTTTTAAGGGTAAGTATTCAACTTTCAACAGTTGTTGGATTCTGAGTTTATATGTTGATGACTTAAAAGTTTGAGTCTTTTTTCACTTGTTTCATGTGGTTATTTATTTGTTTTGATTACATTAATCATTGGATGTAGGGTGTGATTTGCGTGGGATTGAAACACAATGTATATTTTGGACTCACGAAGACGGGATCCAAGGAAGATGGGCATAAAAGAGGTTCTTGAAGGCCACCAGGTCTCTTATGCTCAATCTTGACTTGCTGACAAGTCAAACACCTACTCACATAGTCCAAAATCTCTTTCTTCATCCCTGGACACCAAAATAAGAGTCTAAGGTCCTTAGGCATCTTCTCACCACCAGGATGAATCGAATATGGAGTCAAGTGAGCCCCATCCAATACTCGCTTCCTCAAGCTAGGAGCATCAGGAACATACATCCGGCCACGAAAACGGAGAAAGCTATCAGCATCAATCACAAAATCTCTCGCCTCTGCACTAGCAATCTTGGCCTCGAACTTCCTGAAAATGGCATCTGTCGGCAAACTCTTACGAATCTCCAAATATAAGGTAGGCTCAGCAGTCATCGCAGATAACCAATCAAATCCACTACCTACCATCTCAAGTCTCAACTTCCTAAACTCAGAACAAAGTTCCTCTGGCAATACACGAATGGCACTCAAAGAATGAGAAGTCTTGCGACTGAGCGTATCAGCAACCACGTTAGCCTTGCCCTCATGATACAATAGCTCAATATCATAGTCCTTGACTAACTCCAACCATCGACGTTGTCGCATATTAAGGTCCTTCTGTGTGAAAATGTACTTCAAACTCTTGTGATCAGTGAAAATGCGGCAATGAGATCCAATCAAGTAGTGACGCCACATCTTCAAAGCATGAACAACAGCAGCTAACTCAAGATCATGCGTGGGATAGTTCACCTCGTGAACTCGCAACTGTCTGGAAGAATAAGCAATCACTTTCCCACTCTGCATCAAAACACACCCAAGTCCAAGCATAGAAGCGTCGCAGTAGACATCGAAATCAACACCAATCTCTGGCAAAGTAAGCACTGGAGCGGTCGTCAGTCTGGTCTTCAACTCCTGAAATGAGCTCTCACACTTATCTGTCCATATGAATTTGGTCTCTTTATTCAGTAACTGAGTCATCGGACGAGCCAATATAGAGAAATCTTCAACAAACTGTCTGTAGTATCCAGCCAACCCGAGGAAACTACGAATCTCTCCCACATCTTTGGGACTCTCCCAATCCATCACGGCCTCAATCTTAGCGGGATCAACCGTAACTCCCTCACTAGATATCACATGTCCAAGAAATGCAACCTCAGATAACCAAAACTCACACTTAGAAAACTTCGCAAACCACTTCTGTCGGTGCAGGATCCCAAGTATCAAACGAATATGTTCGGCATGCTCAGCATCAGTCTTCGAATATATCAAGATGTCATTAATAAACACCACAACACAAGTGTCTAGAAACTCACTGAATGTCCTATTCATCTGATCCATGAAGATAGCAGGAGCATTCGTCAAACCAAAAGGCATGACAACGAACTCAAAGTGCCCATATCTGGTACGAAAAACAGTCTTCGCAATATCAGCCTCTCTAACTGGAATATGATGATACCCTGAACGAAGGTCAATCTTGGAAAATCTGGAAGCACCTCTAAGCTGATCGAACAAGTCATCAATCCTGGGAAGAGGATACCGGTTCTTCACCGTAACCCTATTCAATTCCCTATAGTCAATGCAAAGTCTCATGGAACCATCTTTCTTCTTGACAAAAAGCACAGGAGCACCCCAAGGAGAGGCACTCGGTCGAATTAATCCTTTCTCTATCATCTCTTCAAGTTGCTGCTTCAATTTTTTCAACTCAGGTGGAGCCATACGGTAGGGAGCCTTAGATATAGGTCCGGTTCCTGGAACAAGCTCAATGGTAAACTCGACATCCCTCTCAAGAGGTATGCCTGGCAACTCCTCTGGAAAGACGTCTGGAAACTCACGAACAATAGCTACATCCTCAAGCTTCGGTAGCGATGGCTTCGCGGCTGAAACAACACACAGGAAGGCTTGACAACCCTTCTTAAGAAGATATGATGCTTTCATCGATGAGATGACACGAACACCCTTTTTGGGGCGGGTTCCCTTATAGGAAACACGAACTTCTGAAGAACTCCTCAATCAAATTTTCTGGTCGCGACACTCGAAGCGAGCGTGGTATCGCGATAACCAATCCATACCGAGGATAATGTCAAATTCCTCGAGAGAAAATCTCAGTAAGTCCGCTGGAAATGTGGCACAACCAATAATAATCGGAACATCCCTATGGGAAGAAGAACATGAGAAAACATCTCCTGAAGGTAATGAGATAGAAGTCTCCTTAACATAGAAGACTCCAGAGCTAGACTATCGGCGAACTGAGTCGATATAAATGACAATGAAGCACCAGTGTCGAAAAGGATAAAACACTCAGCACCGAGAAAAGTAAATATACCAGCAATGATATCCGGATGAGCCTCAGCCTCTGCTCTGGTCATAACAAAGATCTTCCCCTTTGCCTTGCCTCCTCTAGTAGCTGTAGCAGCAGTGGCAGCCTTGCCAAGTGCAGTGTTCTTCTCATGACACTCAAAGGATCTATGCCCAAATCCATTACAAGTGTAACACTTGTAGGCATTCATGAAACAGTCAAAACCCGGATGAGATGGTTTACCACAACGGTGGCAAACACTCGAAGCAGTATCTGAATGAACAATGGTCTTAGCGACCGGTGCAGAAAACCTCTCAAACCGCTTCTTCTGAGAAATGGCAGGTGCAGAAGATGGAACAAAAGGCCTCTTTCCCTGGTAGATAGACCTCTGGTGTGAAGAAGCACTCGCAGTAGCGGCACGGGTCTCAGCATCAATAGCTCGAATGGAACTCTCAGCAAAGATAGCATCATCATATACCTCTACAAAGAAAGTAGAGTCTCGGCGGACCATGCTCTCAATACGGGGCCCTAACTTCCCTCGATAGAAGTACACCCTCTCAGCCTCATCTCTCACAAATCTCGAAGCAAAATGCGCCAGCTGGTTGAACTTGTCGGTAAACTCCTGAACCGTCATCTTCCCTTGCTTAAGGTCCATGAACTCCTTAAGTCTCTGTGAACACAACTCCTTAGGATAAAATCTAGTCTTAATCTTCTCCTTGAAAGCCTCCCAATTGAACAGTGAGTCCACAAGAAAAGCAGGACCAGTGAGAGTCCACCATCTATCAGCCTCTAAGGTCAGAAAGTGAGTGGCTAGACGCACCCTATCCTCTCTGGCTACCGAATACATGGCAAAACTCTTCTCCATCTCACGAAACCACTCAGAAAGAGCCACTGGGTCAACTTCGCCTCCGTAGGTCTTCGCGTGACTCCTGGACATCTGTGAAGCAATCCATGAGAAGCCACCAGGTCTGTTGGCATCATTGTCTGGCGGAGGAGGTGGAGGAACAGTCTCAACCTGATGTCTCTGGTTCTCAAGCACTTGGAGAAGCGCTTGCATTATCATATTCTCAGCTGCTGTATTCCTCACCATCCTTCAAAAGAAAAGCAAGTGTTAACTTAGCAATTAACAATCACAAACAGACTACAAATATAAATCCTTAAATCTACCACATCTCTTATTCATTATTCAATTATATGGTCAAGTTAAGGTTGGGGGTTACGTGAGTGCGTCGGGAGCGATAACGCTCTGATACCAACTGTAAAACCCCTCGTCGCAGTGGAAATAAAACATACAAAAATGCCAAAATTTAAGCGGAATTTAAACTTTAACATGCATAAAACACTACTACAAGAATGGGATATAGAGGCGCTCATCTCCCGACGCTTATTAAAAAAATGCTAAAATTTGTTTAATTAAGCTAAATTATGAAGCGCTATGCTAAAGCGCCTCACAAAATACTACACTAACCCAAACGAAATAAAAAAAAGGCACTAAAACCGCGCGCCAAAATCAACTCAGAAAAACAATCCCTCATCAGGCAAACTCTCTAAAAACAAAAACCTACCTTCTAAACATTCCAGCGAACGCGAACACGAACGAACGACGAAATTCATCTGAAATTGAAGACAATAATCAAAGTGAACGAAAAGAAGGTTCTTCAATCGTCACATATTCAGGTATCAAAGTGCGGTTGATCATTTGTACTCGATTTTTTTGTTATTTATACTCGATTTTTTTGTTATTTATACTCGAGTTTTTTGTTTATTATTGGAATCGAATTTTGGTTGTGAACTACTGGTAATTTGGAATCGAAAATAATTATCCGGTTGATTTTTTTGTTATTCAACTGAAATTGAAGACAATAATCAAAGTGAACGACAAGAAGCTTCTTCAATCGTCACATATTCAGGTATCAAAGTGCGGTTGATTATTTATACTCGATTTTTTTGTTATTTATACTCGATTTTTTTGTTATTTATACTCGATTTTTTTGTTTACCTGGTTGATTATTGGAATCGAATTTTGGTTGTGAACTACTGGTAATCTGGAATCGAATTTTGTTTACCTGGTTGATCTTAGCAATTATCCGGTTTTTTTGCTCCGCTTTTGTATTACAATCGACCATAATCTATAGTTATTGATTTTCATATAAAACTCACGATGGTTGCTATTTTTTACTGCAATTTGAACCAATTTTGAATGTGACTTACTTTGCAAAATTGTTGATTTTTTTACCCGCTAAAATTATTGTTCTGAAAAAAAATTGGTGTTGCAGTAACAATTTACTCTGTTACTGAAAAATATGATGTTGCAGTAACAACAATTTAGTTTGTGGATGTGCCTGTATTATAGTTTATTCTTCAATTGACAGAATTTGAAGTCTAGAAGCAATACTATTAAGAGCATTAGCTATTATATTTTTGACCCGCTAAAATACTTGTTCTGAGTTGTTAACCATCAAAGTGATGTTATTTTTCAGTTTGATGGATCTGATTTTTATCAAGGAAAATTTGGCTAGTCGTAGGGAAAGTGCACAATACCGATTAGGAGTTCGTGACTTCATAAGATATGCTACCCGTGACATATCCTCTTCTAGTGGTAAAATATATTGTCCTTGTGGGAAATGCGTAAACAGTAAGTTGTTAAGTCCAGACGAAGTGAATGTACATTTGCTTAGTTCTGGAATACTGTGTAACTACTCCACTTGGATTTTTCATGGAGAACAATTGGAGCACACATTAGTCGATGAACCTATGGAAACAACTCCACCTTTGACTCAAATGCAACAGTTAGTTCACGATGCATATTGACAAAGAAATGAGGAGTCTGGTTTCAATGGTTCTCCCCATCTCACAAATATGGCAACCAGCGGACCAAGTAAAGATGCTGAAAACTTTTTCAATTTATTAAAATATGCTGATCAGGAGTTGTGGCCAGGGTGTGAACTGACTAAGTTATCATTTTTAGTACTTTTGTTCCATTTAAAGAGTACTAATAAATGGAGTAATAAGTCTATTAGTAGCCTATTGGAAATTTTACGACTTGCAATTCCCAAGGGAGAAAACTTACCAAAAACATTTGCTGAAGCAAAGAAGGTTATTAGTAAATTAGGCCTTGATTACACAAAAATTGATGCTTGCCCGAAACATTGTCAACTTTATTGGAAAGACAAAGTACGTGATGATACATGCTCAACTTGTTGGACTTCAAGATGGAAAAGGGTTAGAGAACAAGTGACATCAACGGGGCGAAAAAAGAAGAAAGGAATTTCTGCCAATGTTTTACGGTATTTTCCATTAAAGCCGAGACTTAAGCGAATTTTTATGTCTAAAAAGACGGCAGATTATATGAGGTGGCATGCTGAAGAAAGAATAAAAGAGGATGGTGCTCTAAGACATCCGGCTAATTCCTATGCTTGGCAAGACTTTGACTCTAGGTATTCTAATTTTGGTGCAGAGTCTCGTAATGTTAGACTTGGTTTAGCTAGTGATGGATTTAACCCTTTTGGAATGCTAAGTTCAACTTATAGTTGTTGGCCAGTAGTGTTGGTACCATACAACTTTCCTCCTTGGATGTGTTTAAAACCGTCATCTCTTATTTTATCCACCTTAATTTTGGGGCCTAGTAGTCCAGGGAATAAAATTGATGTGTATTTGCAACCCCTTATTGAAGAGTTAATTGAGTTGTGGGACGAGGGTATTGAGACGTATGATGCTTCCAAAGACGAAACTTTTACTTTACGTGCCGGTTTACTTTGGACAGTCAGCGATTTTCCAGGTTATGGCATGCTCTCTGGTTGGGGTGTACATGGTGAGAACGCGTGTCCTTGTTGCAACTCCGAAACAGATTCAAAGTGGCTATATAATAGCCATAAGTTTTGTTTTATGGGTCATCGTCGATTTTTAGATGAGGACCATGATTTTCGCTATAATAAAGAAGCTGTTAATGGAAGCGAAGAACTTGATGTTTCTCCTACAACACCTTCTGGAGCTGAGGTGGTGCGTCAAATTGACGCTATTCAAGACTTCAGTGGTTCTAAAACATAGAAGAAGAAGAGCGAATTCTTTAGACTACCTTATTGGGATTCTCATTTAATTCGCCACAATTTAGATGTCATGCACATTGAAAAAAATGTGTGTGATAATGTGATTGGTACATTGTTGAATTTAGAAGGAAAATCTAAAGATAACTTAAAAGCTCGTCGTGATTTGGAAGTTATGGGAATAAGAAGGGAACTTCACCCACAAGAAAGGGGATCAAGATACTATCTACCACCAGCTCCGTATACAATGTCTCGTGCTGAGAAGCATGCATTTTGTAAATTGCTCTATGAACTTAAAGTTCCCAATGGTTATGCTGGAAACATATCAAGGTGTGTAAACCTTACGCAATATAAATTGCATGCCCTCAAAAGCCATGACAATCATATTTTAATGCAACAAATTTTGCCAGTTGCATTGCGAGGGTTGCTGACACCGGAGGTGGTAGCTGCCTTATTCCAGTTATGCGGCTATTTTAGAGATCTATGTGGTAAAGTTTTAAATTTAGATGAAATTGTGCGACTAGAAGCTTCTATACCACAAATTATGTGTCATTTAGAGATGATATTTCCTCCTAGCTTTTTTACGGTAATGGTCCACTTGGTTGTTCATCTAGCTACTGAAGCAAAGATTGCTGGCCCCGTTAGGTATAGATGGATGTATTTTATTGAGAGGTACTTGGGCAAACTCAAATCCTATGTTTTTAATAAAGCGCATCCAGAAGGATCAATTGCGGAGGCTCACTTAGCCTTTGAATGTATGATATTTTTCTCTCATTACGTTGAAGGATTTGACTCAAAGTTTCCCATAGCTTCAAATTTTGAAGGATGTGTCGAAAATTTGGAATCAGCAAGTATTCCTCATGATAATAGTATTTTTGTTCAAGTTGGAAAACCTCTAGGAAAACCCACTATAGGGAAGATATCAGCAATGTACAAAATACAAGCACATCGATATATCCTTTTCAATTCCTCCCAATCGAACAGTGGGTCCACAAGAAAAGCAGAACCAGTGAGAGTCCACCATCTATCAGCCTCTAAGGTCAGAAAGTGAGTGGCTAGACGCACCCTATCCACTCTGGCTACCGAATACATGGCAAAACTCTTCTCCATCTCACGAAACCACTCCGAAAGAGCCACTGGGTCAACTTCGCCTCCGTAGGTCTTCACGTGACTCCTGGACATCTGTGAAGCAATCCATGAGTAGCCACCAGGTCTGTTGGCATCATTGTCTGGCGGAGGAGGTGGAGGAACAGTCTCAACCTGATGTCTCTGGTTCTCAAGCACTTGGAGAAGCGCTTGCATTATCATATTCTCAGCTGCTGTATTCCTCACCATCCTTCAAAAGAAAAGCAAGTGTTAACTTAGCAATTAACAATCACAAACAGACTACAAATATAAATCCTTAAATCTACCACATCTCTCATTGATTATTCAATTATATGGTCAAGTTAAGGTTGGGGGTTACATGAGTGCGTCGGGAGCGATAACGCTCTGATACCAACTGTAAAACCCCTCGTCGCAGTGGAAATAAAATATACAAAAATGCCAAAATTTAAGCGGAATTTAAACTTTAACATGCATAAAAAACGAGGTGAATTAAAACTAAAACTGAAACAACTGATATAAACAAAACATAGATAAGTATAACTGTTTAAGTACTGAAAGTAAAATATATACAAACAGCCTGGGATGACACATCTCTACAGGCACTCAAAAAACTGAAATGTAACTAGAGTCTAGCTAACGCAAGTGTAAGGTCAATCGATGAAAAACGGATCATCGCTTGCTAGCTCCATGCAACCCTCTGCCAACCATCCTGTCACGTACCTACATACATGTAAACATGTACGCCACAATCCGTGGGGAGTGACTAGAGTTCTCCTAGCTACCATTTGTAACGACACGCAACACATAAACATACAACATACTCCAGCATATATATATAACATGTGCAACATATAAATCTCAATATCTCAAACCTAGATCAACATGCAAATACTAAGCAAGGCTCTCAACCAACTTCGGAAACTATTTGGAAGGAGAGCCGATTTCCCTTCCGGTTACCCGGCCGGGGGGTCTTTCAGTCCAAACCATTTACGAAACTAGCCAAAGAGTCATCCAATGCCTTGGAACAGTTCTATAAATCAATACCCTCTATCTATCACAATCAATCAGCAACATCTGACACTGTACCCCAACTCAAGCAAGCAGATGCAAATCAGTAGTGTTCAAGTCACGCCCCAACTCAGGTTAGACTTGATACACAAATCAGCAAGCATACACCCGTAAACCTAGAGCTGATCAAATGGCCCAGGCTCGATGGCCCGACCCGGCCCAGCCCGATTTTTTCTCGGGTTTGGGCCTAATAGTTTGGCCCAAAAAGCCCGTGGCCCGGCCCAAAATAAGCCCGATAAAAATATAGGGCCGGGTTTGGGCCAACTTAAAGGCCCGATTTTTGTCCCGGCTCGACCTGAAATTAACTTTTTAAATAGAAAAAATTTCAAAAGTTGGAATCGTATATCACATCATACTAATAATCTAATATCACTAATGCATCGAATTATCAATTTTGCGGATATCTTTATATTTTTATCGTACACCTTTAGTTAATACTATTCATTTTTTGTCAACTCATAAGTCATAAGTTATGTATGGTACTATGGATGGTTCACCTACCAAAGAGTCGAAGTCAAATACCTAAGACTTGAAAATTTTATTTCGTTGCTAATAATTTGTTCACATATCGATTTTGTTGATTGTTTCGTATTATATTATTTTGGCCCGTTTTGGCCCATTTTGGCCCGAGGCCCGTTATAGCCCAAACAATTGTGGGCTTGGGCCAAGAAAATGGGCCCATCGTTTTGGCCCGACCCGGCCCGTGTATTTAGGCCGTTTATTTAGCACGAGCCCGACCCAGCCCGGCCCATGATCAGGTCTACGTAAACCCCAACTCAGGTACGGATGGATACCAATCAGCTAGTAATGGTTCCTAGACCAAGCTCAGTCGTGACCATTACTCTTCGTAATGAAATCGGATCCCAACTCAGATCCAACCCACTACGGTCAAACAAACTCACGGTAGAATAGTAGTCCCAACTCAGACACCTCCTACCGCATCATCCATACACGAGACGGTCCAGTGGTCCCAACTCAGACTTGGCCGTCACGCAACAAACACAAGTTAGAGGATCCCAACTCAGATCATAACTTGACACGCATACAAACATCAGTATATATCGTACTCTAGAGGTCCCAACTCAGACATATTCCGATATATACTACAACCAGATCCTTAGTCCTATCTTTCTAGACTTCTAACCAACACTTAATTGACCCCGAGAACTAAGTTGAGGGAGAGCTGGTTTCCCTTTCGGTTACCCGACCGGGGGTCTCTATCCTCTCTCCATTCCCGAACCCAATATAGTGTCGCCCATCCTTCAGGGACCTCAAACACACATATAAGGTACACGGAACGAGTCTCAAGCACATCGGACTAGCCGATCAAAAGTTAAAACGATTTCAATGTGAAAAGGGCTCCCAGCCGGTCAAAGGCAGGCTGCCGGCCAGCCGTCTGGCAACCCCTACACCTTTAGCCTTTTGAAAACACAAAAAAACGAAGACTATGAGGAAGGATCCCCAGCCGGTCGACCGCCGCCGGCCACCCGGCTGGGAGATCATCTCCTTATTCCTCCTTTCTACGCACAACATGAAAAACAAGGTGCCTCAGCCGGTCGACAGGCGGCCGGCCTACCGGCTGAGCACCCCTTCAACTATATTTTCAAAAGCACGAGAAACACACACATGCACTCCCAGCCGGTCGACCGGCTGCCAGCCGGTCGACCGGCTCAGAGCTCAGAGCCAAAATTCGTAACTTACAGGAATCGCAAAAATTCGACTAAACCAATTCGATTCTTAAAAATCGCAACCAACAAAGATTACCCAGCATGTATATCAATCTTAGGATACATAAACAAGCAAGAAATCTCATCAACAAACACATTTCCACATCAAACTTTGTATTCGTCTTAAGGATGTCAAAACTGAAAATGTGTAAATAATCATATGAACATCAACCTAATCTTGTGAATATCAAATAAGACTACACCCTAACATGTTTCTAAGTCTAAACAACCACAACAACCATAAAAATCAGAAACTTCCACAAGTAATATCAAGAAATGTGCTAATTTAATAAAATAGCCGAGTAACTCGTAATTGTCACCTCAAAAGTGTTATGCTCCTAGCTCCTCTTCAACAATGAAGATATCGACCTCAAGATCCTCTAAATCAGCTCCTACAACAAATAAAACGGTTTTTAGAGCCCTAGAACGGAAATAAGCCAAAACAACGTCTTTTTCGGGTTAAACGAAATAGAAATTGAAAGAGATAGATGTCTTGGAAATTTTGCACAGATTCCGAATATGTATGACTTACTGACACCCGTCGTTGAGGGGTGTCAAAGATAAGATTTATAAAACCTCAGCTTAAACTAGATAGGATAAGTCAAGGGTCGAACCACAATGAGACAAGGTTAATTATGTTTGTGAATTTAAAGTCTATTGCAAGTAACCAAAAAGAGGGGGTTGATTTAAGATTTGAACTAACAACTAAAAGAGCAAATAAACAAGAGAATTAAAATAAGATAAAAAAGGAGATTAGGAACTTTGGTTCCCCATGGTTAAAACAAGTCAATGAAAGGTAAAATAACCAAATAACACAATCCCAAGGAACAAAGAATAAACCTTTAGGTCAATATTCTACCCAATCCTTACGGTCTTAGGGTTCCTAGAAAAGCACTAAACTTTCGTTCCATAGGGCAATCCCGAAGTTGTTGTTAAACTAATCCTAATAATCTTTCTATCTTAAGGATTAGTTCACCAACAACAATGGGGGATTGGTAATTCAATCATCAAACTATCAAAATCAAATCTTTACCATGGTTCCCCTAATTCCTAATCACAAGAATTAGCTATGCATACTTTTAATTATGAAACTAATAATAACAAGAACTAAGAACATCAAAGGAATCAACATAATTAAAGATGACAATAAAAGGGAAAACATGTATTGAGAAAACAATAATAAGATGAACAATAAGATTAATTAAAAGGGAAAGATTAATTTTATCAAACTTACAAACTTAATTGGAATTCAAGAACAAAGATTGAAACTTGGAAAATATTCTCTCTAAACTATGGAGTTTTTTACTAACAAGGAGTGCTTGACCTAATTTTCGTGTTTAGGTCTCCTTAAATAAGTTCTAATTACAAGATTAGGAGCAAAGCCCGTAATAAAAATCGCGGAAACACAGTCGCCTGGTCGGTCGACCTACTTTTTGGGTCGGTCGACCTCTTAATGACCTAATAACTTGAATGGGCTTTGCGGAAACTTCTGGGTCTGCGCTGAGGTCGGTCGACCTGATGTCGGGACTGCAGCGCGCGTCGATCTTTAAACAGCTGCCATTTCTTTGTTACTCATCATAATCAAGTGATTCTTGCGGCGTCGGAAAGCTAAGAGGATAAGCTTTCACCTCCAACTGGAATCACTCCATTATCAGCTCTAGAACTCGAGATATAGCCATTTGAAACAGGCTGCAACATCGTGGATCGATTCTTTGCTTGTTAAAGCTATCTACAGGCCTTGAAATATGCGCTAGGCTTCGTTCCTTCTTGTCCTTAGTCATGAAAAATCCCGAGGGCATAAATTTGGTATAAAATCATCCCTTTTCCGCATAAATCTGCAAAAGAGCATAAAAATACGAAAGTAGACAATTGTTGGGAAATAAATGCTAAAACATTGTAAATGAGCTCTAAAATGCGTGTGAAAATAGATGTAAAACATCATAAAATAGACACGCATCAAATTCCCCAAACCAAACCTTTCTTGCCCTCAAGCAAGAAATAGACTCGATCTTAACTAATGGAACGATTTCAACCTCAGAGCGAAATTTACATGTAAGCCTAAACCAATGCCAAGTACAAAATGAGAAAATATTTAAATCATGCAAACGAGTTATAGGGTCGTCAAACTTGCAAACATAAAGACTATAGAGACTTTATACCATGGACTCTCGCGGTACGCTCGAGACACTCATGAAGCAAAGGGTGAATATATGTAAAAGATAGGAAGAAGTATATTGTCATGACACTCACCTAACTGCGACCCATGAAAACATGCCTGCAATCTAACATGAATAAGAATTCTACAACTATGTATAACAAACCCATTAAATGACCTAGATACATGCAATTGAGGTAATGAAGGATATGTGAGGTGAGTGGTAAAAAGTAGTTAAGATGTTTTTGGACTTGTGGGGTTAGTAGCCAAGCTAGTAAAACCGTTTCCCAACAACATATTTCACAACTTTTGATATTAAGAAAGTGCTCTTTTGTAGCACAACTCTCACATTAAATATAAGAAAGGACTCCCAAATATTTTGAATGAAGTACGGGAGTGATAACACATAAAAGAAAGGGAATTTGGAACGAATTTTTGAATCTGATGTTGACGGTTGGTCGGCCGACCCATGAAGGAGGTCGGTCGACTTCGTTCCTGGAAGTTTTGATTTTTTTTCGTTTTTCTTTTCTTTCTTTTCCTTTTCTGGACTTTTCTGTTTTTTTTTCTTTTCTCTCTTTGCTCAAGATAGCATACAAACCAAGACGCCTCAAAATAAACCAAAGACCACAAATACTAGCTTGGAAGGGTAGGCTGAGTATGGGATGTAGTTTTGGGGGAATAAAAAGGCAATTTTGGCTATGTGAAGCTTATGGGTAAATATGAGAAAAGGGATCCCAAATGGACGTATCAAGACTCACAAAACGAGAAAGTAAAACAAGTATATAGCAATTCAAGTTCATGTTTATGCATATTGATGTAACATGTTCCAAGGGGAGTACTACTCACATCCTAGACAACTGGTTTAAAAATGAAACCAGGAATAAGGCTCTAAAACTCAGAATGTATAGTAGGTTGCCAAGGTATAAGTCAAGTCTCAAGATATACAGATAGTTTGACAAAACTCGTAGATATGCAAAAGACTCTCATACTAAAACAAGTTGACAAGGCAAGGTAAAGGCATAAATATGTAAGAAAGCAAAATCATCCTTGAAATACTATCGTTCCGACTCGACCTATATGCTAAAATAAACGTGCATTTTTTTGAATTTTTTCATTTTTTGTATTTTTTTCTTTTGTATATGCAAGAGAAATAAAGAAAAACAATGCAATATGGAAATGTAATAAACGTGTGACGGAATGCAATGCATGTGACACGAAACCATTCCCTAAACCAACCTGCACAATGTCCCCATTGTGCATTAGCCTAAGCAAAGGTTTCATAAAATTAAAACAAAAAGTAAAACCAAGGAAAAACTGGAAAGAACTCACTGGGTTATGAAGCGCGTGAAAAACCTCCCCAAACCAACGTAAGCTGGGAGGTTTTGGTGGCCAGCAGTGCCACTCAAGTACCCAAGATGGTTGCATGATTCCCGAGGAAGAAACGAACAAGCTGTGACGGACGAGCAGGTCGACCGACCCATGTATGAGGTTGACCGACCTTCCTGCAGAATGCAGGAACTTCAGGAATACAGAGACTAGGTCGGCCGACCCATATCTCTAGTCGGTCGACCCCTCTGCTGCACAACACCCTTCTTTTCTTCGGAAATAACTTGTATTAACCAAGTCATTCTTCTTTAAACCTGAAAAATCATCATATATGCGCCCAACAAATGCGCGAGATCCCAGAACCAAGTCTAAAAGTTTTAACTACGCAACAAAAGCAAAAATTGACCTAAAAAAAACTTAAAGCAAGCAAACTAGAAAGTCTTAACAAAACAAAGGAACAAAAATTGTCTTTAGAGAAAACAGAGACGAGCAAAAAGAAGAAGTCATCCGCGAAGGATTTGGCGTTTCTTTGACCAAGGGCTCTGACTACAGGCTACTCCTTTCAGCTATGGTGATTTGGGTAGATGAGTTTCTCTCCACCATGTAGATGGGTGGGTCATCATCCATAGCTCTAGCCATCCATCTCCCGGGGTTGTCGACTCCCAAGTCGTGGGCCGACACTTTCCTCGGTTTCTTCTTCTTAGGGCTCTTTTCTTCAGCCAAATGATCACTTCTTTGAGTGATCTCGTTCTCTACATCATTTGATCGAGTAAGTGGTACTACTCGATCGAGAACATCTCTCTTCCTACCGCTTATAGACTCTGTCACTAGTGTTGCAATTTCTGGAGCATCCAAATCAGCCTCTCGAACGAGAGTTTCACCTGCACATGCCTCAAAACACCTCAAAGCCTCCGAAGGATCCTTTGTGAAGGATCCTTGTACATAACATTCACTAATATTATTTAAAACATCAGAAATGTCAATAGAAGAATCCTGCAAAAAACAAGGTTCATCAACCGAGGGTTCGAAAGTGTTAGGAACATGTTCATTACTAACACCTACAAAAATAGGTTGGTCAGTCAAGGGGTGAAGGTCTAACTCATTGGCTGTATCTAGATCCAAGTCAGTATCATCAACGGGGAGGGAGAGGGAATCAAATAACCTATCATTCTCATCCTTAAGAATGAGCGACTCTTCAGTAATGGGTGTGATGGGATCACACTTGACAGAAATATCCGGGTTACTAATATCAACGCCCTCATACCTCTCCAAGATTTTTTCGAACTGATGCTCCAACATTAATTTCTCCAAATGATACGGATACGGGACCACAATGCTTGTCGCGGAATTGGCAAGCCTTGGCTCTTTTAACTTCAGAATCTCCGTTGAGTCATTGACGAGAGGAGAGTCAGGTAGCTCAGGAGGCGAATCCACAATCTGCTCAGGAACCCTGGCCGGTCGACCTGGTATAGCGGTCGGTCGACCAGACGCTGTATTATCGGAATTTTTCTGTTTTGCAGAAACTGATCTCACGTCAGGCGTCGAGGTCGGTCGACCTGATGTTGTGGTCGGTCGACCTCCTGACCTGGGCACGGGATCGATTTCTTCGTCCTGAACTTCGGCAGAATCATCCTTTGGGGTTGGTCCACCATAAGCACGGCCACTCCTGAGATTTATAGCATTTAATGTCTCTATGGAACTCTCACAACCAATTGGAGAGCTAGCAATCCGATTAGCAGCTAAGATTGCTAATTGGCTTTTAACATTCTTCACAGTTGCATCTCGTTCTTTTTTTTATTTCCGACATTTGAGTCATGAAGGTTTGAAAAGTCGTTCTTAATTCAGCCATAGTAGTCATGATCGCAATAGCACTGAGAGTAGTCAAGTCTTCCTCTCAAAAACCTGTCTTCTAAAACAAAACTAGAAGAAAAGGTAAGTAACGGTCTTAAGGAACCTAAGTTCCTTAAGACAAGAAAAATAAACTAAAAACCTACAAACAAAATTATACCGTCTCCCCGGCAACGGCGCCAAAATTTGACACCCGTCGTTGAGGGGTGTCAAAGATAAGATTTATAAAACCTCAGCTTAAACTAGATAGTATAAGTCAAGGGTCGAACCACAAGGAGACAAGGTTAATTATGTTTGTGAATATAAAGTCTATTCCAAGTAACCAAAAAGAGGGGGTTGATTTAAGATTTGAACTAACAACTAAAAGAGCAAATAAACAAGAGAATTAAAATAGGATAAAAAGGGAGATTAGGAACTTTGGTTCCCCATGGTTAAAACAAGTCAATGAAAGGTAAAATAACCAAATAACACAATCCCAAGGAACAAAGAATAAACCTTTAGGTCAATATTCTACCCAATCCTTACGGTCTTAGGGTTCCTAGAAAAGCACTAAACTTTCGTTCATAGGGCAATCCCAAAGTTGTTGTTAAACTAATCCTAATAATCTTTCAATCTTAAGGATTAGTTCACCAACAACAATGGGGGATTGGTAATTCAATCATCAAACTATCAAAATCAAATCTTTACCATGGCTCCCTTAATTCCTAATCACAAGAATTAGCTATGCATACTTTTAATTATGAAACTAATAATAACAAGAACTAAGAACATCAAAGGAATCAACATAATTAAAGATGGCAATAAAAGGGAAAACATTTATTGAGAAAACAATAATAAGATGAACAATAAGATTAATTAAAAGAGAAAGATTAAATTTATCAAACTTACAAACTTAATTGGAATTCAAGAACAAAGATTGAAACTTGGAAAATATTCTCTCTAAACTATGGAGTTTTTGACTAACAAGGAGTGCTTGACCTAATTTTCGTGTTTAGGTCTCCTTAAATAAGTTCTAATTACAAGATTAGGAGCAAAGCCCGTAATAAAAATCGCGGAAACACAGTCGCCTGGTCGGTCGACCTACCTTTTGGGTCGGTCGACCTCTTAATGACCTAATAACTTGAATTGGCTTTGCGGAAACTTCTGGGTCTGCGCTGAGGTCGGTCGACCTACTTAGTGGGTCGGTCGACCTGATGTCGGGACTGCAGCGCGCGTCGATCTTTAAACAGCTGCCATTTCTTTGTTACTCATCATAATCAAGTGATTCTTGCGGCGTCGGAAAGCTAAGAGGATAAGCTTTCACCTCCAACTGGAATCACTCCATTATCAGCTCTAGAACTCGAGATATAGCCATTTGAAACAGGCTGCAACATCGTGGATCGATTCTTTGCTTGTTAAAGCTATCTACAGGCCTTGAAATATGCGCTAGGGTTCGTTCCTTCTTGTCCTTAGTCATGAAAAATCCCGAGGGCATAAATTTGGTATAAAATCATCCTTTTTCCGCATAAATCTGCAAAAGAGCAGAAAAATACGAAAGTAGATAATTGTTGGGAAATAAATGCTAAAACATTGTAAATAAGCTCTAAAATGCGTGTGAAAATAGATGTAAAACATCATAAAATAGACACACATCACTTACCTTGATTCGGGTTTGGGAAGAGCTTGAAAAGTTTATCTTAAGCTTGAAAGGAAAAGGAGAAATGAAGAAATGAATGCAACAGTGTTTGTGTTTTCAGATGTCGATGAAATGCTTTTTTTTAGGGTTTATGTAGTGTCCTTTCTTAAATGAGTCGGGTCACTTGTTTATTGTTGAACCATATATTCAAATATATATTAAGTATATATGTCTATGTTTTGATAATGACAAGTCTAGCTATGTATATATATTATATACTCGTACGTATAATCGTGTGCTAAGTGTACAGAATATTAGTAACAAGATCTAATCAGTCAAGTATAAAAGATTCAAGTATGTTAGTCAATGAATTGGCTAAGTCGAAGATTGATAGAAGATCACAAGCGCGCCTAATGAACTAAAGTTATATTTATCAACTATAGCTTTAGTACGAGATTGATTCAAGTTGTAGCTCGCAGCTATAACTCTATAATGAAGAAATGTTCGGAAGAAATTGTGATGGTTGAAACGACTTTGGTTTCCAAAGTCGTCGTGAACAATTAATGTTTAATTGGTATTCTATTTTTAAAATATGGAATTATTAATCTTAATGGGTTAATATAAAATATCTTTTAGTGAAAAAGGAATAAATAATTTTCTTATGAGTTAATTATTTAATTCTAATAAACTAAGAATTTTTATATAACTTAATTGTCAAATAATATAATTCTAGTAATTGTGAGAAACGGTTTTGGAAAGTCGTGTGCTATGACACATTCCATAATCGTGTAGGGTTGTTTAAATAAATAAATATGTATTTATTTAGATATCCTAAAAACAATCTAGATTATATTATGGAATATATTTTATTATATTTTGACAAGGTTTAGGAAGTTGCTTTTAATAAGGTTACTATTTATTTATTATATAAGATCTTTCCTAAATATGAATTAGGAAATTGATTCCTTATATAATACCTAAAGTATCTTATTAAATCTTTCCTAAATAAATTAAGATTAGATTTATGGTAGTATTACCTAATGACTAGAATTCTAGTTTAAGTAATATTCCTAAATCATCTAGGGTTTGATTTACCTAGATATATATTCCATATAAATAGACTACCTATGACACATTAATTACAAGACATACACATACATATATTCACGAAAACCGAGAGACACCACCGATCATTGTTCTTCAAGATCCGAGCTTTAATTGTCATATTCATATCAAGATTCAAGTGCTCAAGCATTGAACTTATTCATTCAAGATTGTGACATCAAGAAACATCGAAGACTTTATCTTATTAACGTAAGATAGATCGAGTATTTAGCGGTACTCATTGTAAGGCAAGTATTTAACGGTATTTGTCGTAGCTAGATATTTAACGGTATCTAGATAGAGTTGTGACTAACATCAAAGTTGCACGAGTAGGGTTGATAAAATTGTAATCCAGAGTTGGTACTAATTTTATTAATCGAGAATAGTGGACGTAGGTCTCAAAGTGTGAGACTGAACCACTTCAAAAATATTGTGTCTCTCCTTATTAATTGTTTTACTCGAAGATCATCATACAACCATACACACATCGAAGAAGATTTAAAAAGAAGGCATACTCAATTCAACCCCCCCCTTCTTGAGTATATTATATCAATAGACTCTTCAATTGGTATCAGAGCCTCGTGCTCTTGATCGCCTAGCCGCGTGAGTTTTGATCCTTCTATTGATTCTATATTATATACTCTTTCATCAATGGATTCCAAGCATCTCAAGTGCCCTATCTTCGATGGCAAAAACTACAGTCTATGGAAGAATATGATGACTCACTACATCAAGGGATGTGATTGGGAATGTTGGAAGATCATCCAAACTGGACCAAAGAAGATCTTGGTCGCCGCCGCCAATGGAACAACCTATGAAAAGATGGAAAGCGATTATGTGGAAAGTGACTACAAAATTGCAGAGAAAAACTCTAAAGCCATGAGCCTCCTACAGAACGGTATGATAACCTCAGAATTTGATAGATTCTCATCTTGTAGTTCCGCTAAGGAAATATGGGATAGTCTCGAACTTGCTTATGAAGGAACATCCGCAGTCAGGAAACATCGTATAGACTTGCTCGTTCAAAGACATGAACTTTTCAATATGGAAAAGAATGAATCTATTGATAGCATGTCTGCACGATTTTCTTGTATTATTAATGAATTGCGGAACCTTGGCAGAAAGATCGATTCTGAAGATATCATTCGAAAAATTCTTAGGAGTCTCACCAAAAAATGGCAACCTAAGGTCACGGCCATAGAGGAAGCACGTGATCTATCTAAGATTACTTACCAAGAGTTGATTGGATCCTTAATGGCACACGAGATCATACTAAATAAAGACGATGATGATTCTAAAGGGAAATGAGTCGCCCTACAAGCCTCCACAAGCGAAGTATGCGAAGAAGAACTTGAGGACGAAACAGTTCTATTCGCAAGACGATTTAAGAAAGCAGTTTTCAAGGGTAGATACAAAAACCCTAACAACAAAACGATCGATAAAAAGAAAACTGACACCAAACAAACATTCTTCAAAAGAGGATGTTTTAAGTGTGGTCAACAAGATCATATGATCAAGGATTGTCCAAGCTGGGACAAAATCAAAGACAAGTCAAAAAGAGAAAAGACCAAAACAGAGTTCAAGAAAGTAATGCTTGCTTCATGCTGGGGAGAATTAGAATCTGAGGATGACGAGGACTCGGAAGAAGAAGATGTAGCACATTTGTGCCTAAGCAACGTCAGCCTAGATCTAATCTCAGACAACAATGATGAAGATGAAGCATCTCATATGTGTCTCCTTGGAGAATCCGACTTAAACGATGACGACGATGAAGAGTTTGTCGCCAAGGAAAATAACCTATGGTATCTCGACAGTGGATGCTCAAGACATATGACAGGCGACGTAAATCTATTTCAAACCCTTAAACCCTTTGATGGAGGTAAAGTCACATTTGGTGATAACAAAAAGGGAAAGATCATCGGAATTGGTCAGATAGGTATTTCATCCTCTCATGCTATAAATGATGTATACCTTGTGAGTGGTCTCAAACACAATCTTATCAGTATATCTCAATTATGTGACAAAGGAAATAAAGTGGTTTTTCATTCAGTTATATGTCGTATAATCTTAGAAGGCACCAGTAAAGTAATACTTGAAGGTCACAGGATGAAAAATGTTTATATGATTGATTTAAATGTTGTACCTACTGATTCTCTATCATGCATGAAAGTTACGTTAGATGATCCATGTCTATGGCACAAGAGATTTGGTCATATTAGCTCACCTATTCTAAGTAAGCTGAAAAGATGGGACTTGGTCGAAGGTCTTCCAAAGATCAAATTTGATCAAGAAAAGATGTGTGACACATGTGCACGATGTAAACACGTCAGATCATCCTTTAAGCCAAAAAGAGTGGTAAGCACAGAACAAGCTCTTGAACTAGTACACATGGATCTATGTGGCCCTATGAAGGTAAGAAGCAGAGGTGGTTCCAGGTACGTTTTCGTTCTAGTTGATGATTACTCTAGATTTGTTTGGCCAATCTTTCTCCATTCTAAAGACGAAACATTCGATGAATTCGTTAGTCTCATGAAACTTGTCCAAAACAAATATAAATCAAACCTAGTAACAATTCGTACTGACCATGGAACTGAGTTCGACAATCATGCCTTTATTGAGTTCTGTAAAACCAATGGTGTTGGACATAACTTCTCGGCCCCTAGAACCCCACAACAAAATGGAGTCGTAGAACGAATGAACAGAACCCTAGAAGACATGGCTCGAACAATGCTTCTTTGTAGTGGCCTACCTAGAAACTTTTGGGCTGAGGCTATAAGTACAACTTGCTATATTCATAACCGTGCTATGATTAGACCTATCCTTAAAAAGACACCTTATGAACTTCTTCGAGGTCGTAAACCAAACATATCTCATTTAAGATGCTTTGGTAGTAAATGCTTTGTTCACAACAATGGTAAAAACAGATTAAGCAAATTCGACTCTAGAAGTGATGAAGCAATCTTTATAGGATATTCAGATCATAGTAAAGCCTACAAAGTTTTTAACAAACGTACTTTATGCATAGAGGAAAGTATTCATGTTATCTTTGATGAGAATAATGTCTTCGATAAGCCATTACAGGATATAGAGGAAAACCTAGACGAACCTGATTTCAGGTTATCAAGGGAAGATCCTCCTGAAATGGAAATTGAAGAAGGAGAACCTCAAGGAACTCATGATGAACTCAACTTGGGAGAAAATGGTGCGAGAGATGAAACTACAATTGATGATACTATAGATAACTCTCAAACCAATGACTTGGAACCCAGAGTTACAGCTAATGAAGCTGTAACTTTGAATCAAAACCAAAGGGAAGAGGCCAGAGTTATACCTGACCCTACTATAAACCCAGGTTTAGATTCAAGGGGAACAAGTCAAGATCCCGAGTCAAGTTCAGGTAATGCTAATAATCAATCAAGGAAATGGAGATACAAAGGCTCTCATCCTTTGGACAATGTCATAGGAAGCCTGACAGATGGAGTTCAGACTCGAAGGAGCTTAAATAACTTTTGCTCATTCTACTCCTTCCTCTCCACCATTGAACCTTCAAATATCAAGGAAGCTCTCGCAGAACCAGACTGGATAGTTGTCATGCAAGAAGAACTCCGGCAATTTGAAAGAAACAAAGTTTGGCATCTTGTTCCTCGACCTAATGACAGAACTATCATTGGAACTAGATGGGTATTCAGAAACAAATTGGACGACACTGGAGTCATTGTACGAAACAAGGCCAGACTAGTGGTTCAAGGATACAACCAACAGGAAGGGATCGATTATGACGAAACCTTTGCTCCTGTTGCTCGTCTTGAGGCAATAAGACTACTCACTGCATTTGCAGCACACAAGGGAATGAAGCTTTTTCAGATGGACGTTAAGACTGCCTTTCTTAATGGCTATCTCCAAGAGGAAGTATTTGTTGAACAACCTCCTGGATTTCCTGACAGCAAACTCAAGGATCATGTATTCAAATTGGACAAAGCTCTCTATGGCCTGAAACAAGCACCTAGGGCATGGTACGACAGATTATCAAAGTTCCTATTGGAAAGTGGATTCAAGAGAGGGTCTGTGGATAAAACCCTATTTCTTAAAAGCGAAAACTCAGATCTACTAGTCGTTCAGATCTATGTTGACGATATTATTTTTGGCTCAACTAATAAAAAGTTGTGCAAGTACTTCTCTGAGTTGATGACTTCTGAGTTCGAGATGAGTATGATGGGAGAACTAAAGTTCTTCCTTGGACTTCAAATACAACAAACTGAAGAAGGAATCAAGGTTCATCAACAAAAATACATCAAAGAGTTGCTAAAGAAATTCGGAATGGAAACCTCTCATGCAATGCCTACTCCAATGGTCACAGATAAGAAGCTAACCAAAGACGAAGATGGTAAGTCTGTAGACGAAACAACTTACCGAGGTATGATTGGCTCACTTCTTTATCTTACAGCAAGTCGTCCAAATATAATGTTTAGTGTCTGTGTTTGTGCGAGATTCCAATCTGCACCAAAAGAATCACACATGATTGCAGTTAAAAGAATATTAAGATACCTAATCGGAACTTCAAAATTATATCTATGGTATCCTATGGACTGTAACTTTAATCTAGTAGGATATTCAGATGCGGATTATGCAGGATGTTCTTTAGACAGAAAAAGTACCTCCGGACTTGCTACCTTTGTAGGTCCTTGTATTATATCTTGGGGATCCAAGAAACAAAATTCTGTCGCTCTCTCAACTGCTGAAGCAGAATATATTGCAGCCGCACTGGTATGTTCCCAACTTTTATGGTTAAAACAACAGTTACATGATTATGGTGTTGATGTTGGATGTGTGCCTATATTATGTGATAATACGAGTGCTATAATTATATCTAAAAACCCAGCCCAGCACTCGAGGACCAAACATATTGAAATTAGACACCACTTTCTAAGAGACCATGTTGAAAAGAAAAATATAAAATTGGAATTTTGTAGTACGGAAAAACAATGGGCAGATATCTTCACTAAACCATTGGCTAGAGACGCTTTGAGACTTTGCGATTGGAAATTGGTTTAATCGGTGGCACCTAATCAAATCTTAAAAGCAAAAATAACTCAATGATTGACTACGGTTTAGATGAGATTATATGACTGTGTCCGTATACTCCGCTGCATGTGTATGTGTGTATTCAATGATAAATTATGTGAACACAATTTTGTTATGTAATTCATATATGTGTGTACACAACCGAATCTCACAATAATAATACGACACATATTATAATTTACCCTACAATATTTACCTATACATGTTAATATTTACATATTATTAAAACAAAAAAAAAGGGAAAAAGAAAAACACTCTCATCTCACTCAAACCGTGAAGCATTGAGCCCCACACTCCCTGCCACGTGTCACCTCACCATCACTCTATTAATTCTACACATTTACTACCCTTAACTCCCTCTTACCGTCTTCACCAAAAACCCAAATCCCCAAATAATTACCTCCCATTAAACCTCCATTACCAAAACCAAAGAAACCTCCAAAAATACAATCCCATCTCAAAAAGAAAAACCCACCATCTCCACCTTCGCCCACACCGTCATCTCCGCCATCCTCAACACCATCTCCGTATCCATTCTGACGACCAACACCGGAAGACGCCGAAACTGAACCGAGACTCACCCATCGTCCCTGAGAGCATGCCGGAGTTCGTTTCTATCGGGATAAGTTGTCATGTTGTGAGGATATCGTGTTATTTAAATTGGATGAAGGGAACGAAGGTAAATTTAGCCTTCTTGATTTGTTGAAAAATTTGTCAAATTTCAAGTGTGTTAATCAAAGAAAAGATGTGTTCCACACTCATGGGTATTTCCTTTGTTTGAACGTCTAGATGCCAAGATGGATAAATTCCTTGGTTTATACGAGGTTAAGAAAGAAAAAAGAAAGTGCGGGAAGTAGTAGTGGTGGTGGTAACCCGGAATTTGAGGCTGAGATGAAAGATTGGATGGATAAGGTTAATAAACGGATTAAGAAGGTTGGCACGGATGTTCAATTATTGTGTGATGAGTTATTCATCATTGGGTGTCGTTCTTAACTACTCAGGGAAGGGCTGTGGTTAGGGACCACGGGCTGTTAAGGAAGCCATGAATCTTGCTCTCGTCTGTGATCAGCATTGCAGTGCTCATACTCTGTTCTTGTTTTAGTTTCGTTTTCGGTATTTTTGGATGTTGTGTTTGAGTCCGGAATGGACTTCCTCAAATTATTACTCTTATCCTAGCCCAACTTCGAAACTATCTTTGGCCCAACAAAATCCGAGGCCCCCTAGTCCTTATGTTGCCCAATCCCTCGGTATCTTTTGTTAAATTCGAGGCCCAATCTTAACCTTTCCTAATTGTTTCCAAAAGGCCCATCTAAAAATTATCCAAGTCGGCCCAATTTTCTCATATTTGACCCATATTCGGCCCAGTGGCATAGTATTTCGGTTTAGTTGTGTATATTGTTCACACTCATACTTGCAATTGTATGATATTATGTGTGTTTGTATATTACGTCTTTGATGCATGCTTATTCATGTTTCGTCGTATATTATTCTAGTCGTTTCATGTCTTTGTTCTCATCTTTTCGATGATGTCAAGAGGGGGAAAAATGCGACTTAGATTTAGAATTTGCCTAAGCTTGCTCCTTGTCGTAATTCATTGTCTCTTAGGGTTCTTAAAGGATATGGGATAGATAGAAGATAGAAACCCTAAGTAAATCTTTACTATAATTGACCATTATTATATTGAGGGGGAACATACACTTAGACACAAAATCTAAGAAAGACTTGCCATCATCAAAAAGGGGGAATTTGTTGAACCATATATTCAAATATATATTAAGTATATATGTCTATGTTTTGATAATGACAAGTCTAACTATGTATATATATATTATATACTCGTACGTATAATCGTGTGCTAAGTGTACATAATATTAGTAACAAGATCTAATCAGTCAAGTATAAAAGATTCAAGTATGTTAGTCAATGAATTGGCTAAGTCGAAGATTGATAGAAGATCACAAGCGCGCCTAATGAACTAAAGTTATATTTATCAACTATAGCTTTAGTACGAGATTGATTCAAGTTGTAGCTCGCAGCTATAACTCTATAATGAAGAAATGTTCGGAAGAAATTGTGATGGTTGAAACGACTTTGGTTTCCAAAGTCGTCGTGAACAATTAATGTTTAATTGGTATTCTATTTTTAGAATATGAAATTATTAATCTTAATGGGTTAATATAAAATATCTTTTAGTGAAAAAGGAATAAATAATTTTCTTATGAGTTAATTATTTAATTCTAATAAACTAAGGATTTTTATATAACTTAATTGTCAAATAATATAATTCTAGTAATTGTGAGAAACGGTTTTGGAAAGTCGTGTGCTATGACACATTCCATAATCGTGTAGGGTTGTTTAAATAAATAAATATGTATTTATTTAGATATCCTAAAAACAATCTAGATTATATTATGGAATATATTTTATTATATTTTGACAAGGTTTAGGAAGTTGCTATTAATAAGGTTACTATTTATTTATTATATAAGATCTTTCCTAAATATGAATTAGGAAATTGATTCCTTATATAATACCTAAAGTATCTTATTAAATCTTTCCTAAATAAATTAAGATTAGATTTATGGTAGTATTACCTAATGACTAGAATTCTAGTTTAAGTAATATTCCTAAATCATCTAGGGTTTGATTTACCTAGATATATATTCCATATAAATAGACTACCTATGACACATTAATTACAAGACATACACATACATATATTCACGAAAACCGAGAGACACCACCGATCATTGTTCTTCAAGATCCGAGCTTTAATTGTCATATTCATATCAAGATTCAAGTGCTCAAGCATTGAACTTATTCATTCAAGATTGTGACATCAAGAAACATCGAAGACTTTATCTTATTAACGTAAGATAGATCGAGTATTTAGCGGTACTCATTGTAAGGCAAGTATTTAACGGTATTTGTCGTAGCTAGATATTTAACGGTATCTAGATAGAGTTGTGACTAACATCAAAGTTGCACGAGTAGGGTTGATAAAATTGTAATCCAGAGTTGGTACTAATTTTATTAATCGAGAATAGTGGACGTAGGTCTCAAAGTGTGAGACTGAACCACTTCAAAAATATTGTGTCTCTCCTTATTAATTGTTTTACTCGAAGATCATCATACAACCATACACACATCGAAGAAGATTTAAAAAGAAGGCATACTCAATTCAACCCCCCCCCTTCTTGAGTATATTATATCAATAGACTCTTCATGCTTTTTTAGGGTTTATGTAGTGTCCTTTCTTAAATGAGTCGGGTCACTTGTTTATGAAACGGGTTTTTAGTCGGGTTGAAGATATGCCAAGTTATTAACATCTTAAGGACTTAAGGTTTCTTAAGACGGATCTTAACGGAAGATTTAAAAATAACTTAACAATTTGTATTAAAATATTATTATTTTCCGTAAAATAATTTAAAACCTTTAAAATATTGTTTACGAAAATACGGGATGTTACACTCGCTCCTATTGTTACTGATTGTACTTTAAACTTCATCCTACCTCTTGTTTTCTACTTAAAACTTCATTTTGGCCGCGGGTGTCGCTACAAGCTATGTTCATACTAGATGTCGTCTTTAGTTGCCACTGATTTTGTTCAAATATTATTATTTTTATTAGATCAATAAAGAAGAAAAGACTCGAAAGAGAAAAGCCAAGTCAAAAGATACTAACGAATCCGGCAATAAGGTTCAAAAGAAGGTAGTTAAGTTCAATTATATTTATTTATAGATTCTGATGCTAAGGTTAAATCAGTTGCAATAATGCATATTGGTAGTTTATCTACTCTTATTATGTTATAATAGACAGCAGAACTTGAAAAGGACAAGGGGAAAGTTGGGACATTTGAAGAAGATGACAAAAAAGTGGCCCCTCTTAGTGATGAAGAAGTTAAAGCCTTGAGTCATCACTGCATGATCTTAGAAGAGAAGTTGTGCTCTTTGTCAACCACTACATTTCTCAAAATTGTCATTGATGCCTCAGTATTTAATTACACAGAGAATAATGATGTTGAATACCATTTGACCATCGTTGAAATTAGGCAGATGTTTCGATATTTATGGCTAAATGTTATGCTTCAAGCTTGGGAAATGTATGTATAGTATGAACCTATTTCATTTATTAGTGTTTTGTTCAGTAGTGATAGTTTGGTTACTAATTTGCTTACGGTTTTATGATGGAAATTGTATAGTTCTTGTATCAGTGTGCAACTACAATCGGAAACACTAAATTAGTTACATACTTGTGCCCCGTGAAACTCGTGGAGTATATGTATTGTCCAAAACAATGTGAAGCGTATATGGCCCATGCTATGAAAATTCAAGAAGATAAGAAGTATATCATGGGAACATTTTTTTAAGGGTAAGTATTCAACTTTCAACAGTTGTTGGATTCTGAGTTTATATGTTGATGACTTAAAAGTTTGAGTCTTTTTTCACTTGTTTCATGTGGTTATTTATTTGTTTTGATTACAGTAATCATTGGATGTAGGGTGTGATTTGCGTGGGATTGAACACAATGTATATCTAAAGCTTTAACTATTTAGAACGTTCATTAGATTTTTTTTACCCCTTTTAGTAGTTTCTAAATTACGTTAAGTTGCGATACCGTTGTTCTGTTATTGCTTGTGCATTTAAATATTGAAGTTTAGGGATTATAAGTAAAGGAATACATTATATTTTTCAAAATCTGATGCCTTAATCCTTTTGTGGTCTTACTAAATTTTATTAGAATATAAAATGAAGTCTTACTCTATGCTTGTGTATCATTTCTGGATTTTACATCTCACGCAAAATATAAAAATTAGGTTAGGCAGTAAATCGAGGATGACCAACACGAGAAAGAGATTTGGTTATTGCTTGCCTTTGCACTTTATTTTTTGTTGTTTCTGATGTCCCCCTTGTCAAGTTATGAACTGCTGGTGTTCCTTGTCATGGACCATACTAATTCAGTATTGTAGTCATTGTTGATTAATTCTAGGGGATTTGGAGAGTATGCACGTCACTTTGTCAGAAAGGCGTATTTGTTTTGGTAAAGTAGACTAGTTTCTATTTATGTTTCCAAAAATGCGATTTCTTGTTCATTGTTTTTTTAAAATGAAGTTGTAGCTGTGTAGTTCCTTACTTCCTTGAATGTCTCATTGGCTTGTGTATGTTAGGGGATTTAAGCATGTGACTGCCTGAGCAACTCCACCTCCTCTTTTTCTTGGTGGGCTTAGGGCTGGGAATGAGGAGGTGTGATCATAGGTTCCTTATGCCCTCGACATCACTGGAGAGATCTTGCTCCCACCAATTCAAGTTCTTTTATTACCTCAACATTAGACTGGTCTTTTTAACCTTCAATTATTGTGCTTTCAAACTATAATTTTTAGGACACTTTATTCAAATTTACTGTTGGCATTTGCATTAGATTTTGAGTGTGGTTATTATGTCATGAAATGGATGTATGACATAACCTTCTATCATTGTAAATCTGCGGAGGTACACTTTGAAGAGGTAATTCAATCTTGCTTTAGCTTTTCATTGTCAATTATCATTCTTCATTACATTTATTATTACTATAATATTTATTTTGAAAATGCAGAAAATTGCAACTACACCGGTGTCAATGGTCGATCTCAATGTGGTTAGAGAAGTTTGGGCTAACAAATGTTTAGATAATCTACATTTTTCAGAATAGATTAACTTGGTATAACTATGACTTTTGTTGGATTGTTACTTAGCTTAGATTGTATATATTTTGAACGTTGTTGAAACGTTCGTTGTTATGTTGGATTGGATTTTGGAATGAATGTTGTTGGTTCGAAGTAAATGTAATGTCCTTTGGTTGGATATTTTAATGCAGGTTGTTTTAAATTTCTAGTGTTTTGGATATCAGCTTTATAGGAAGGTGCTACCAAAATTTCGGTAGCGAATTTTTTTTAAAAAACATAAAAATAAAATGCATCAGTTCTTACAACAAATGACGCAAATGGTAAACAGTTATTGCATCGGTTTTGAAAAGAAATGATACAAAAAAATAGAGCAAAAGAGTCAGTTCCTATCATAACTGACGTATATATCAATAAACTTGGCGCTAAAACAACATATCAAATACATCAGTTTTTAGAAAACTGACGCAACAAGTAGTGGAAAAACGCCAGTTTCGTTTATAACCGACGCATATACCATTCAATTTGGCGTTAAATTAAGGTACCAAATACATCAGTTATTGGAAAGCTGACTCAAAAGGTATGCAAAAAAGCGCCAGTTATTGGAAAACTGACGCAAAAGCTATGGTATTTGCGTCGGTTCTGATAGATGAACCATCTCAACCAAAACCTTAAGGTTATGGTTGATGCCCAACACCAAAACCTTAAAGTTATGGTTAATGCCCAACTATTATTAATATTCCTAATACGCTCCCTCACTCAAATGACCATTGGGCTTGAAAGTAGTTAGTTTGCACATGCCTACCCATACCGTGTGCTGGTTTCCACTTCGTTGTTTTTGAGGGGTTTTGAGGTTGCCAGGATTCGAACCCGTGACCTTCGGTCACACTGGCTCTGATACCATGATAGATGAACCATCTCAATCAAAACCTTAAGGTGATGGTTTGGGCCCAACTATTATTAATATGTCTATTACTCTGCCTCACTCGAATGCCCGTTGGGCTTGAAGAGTGGTTAGTTTGCACAGGCCCCCCATACCGTGTGCTGGTTTTCACTTCGTGAGTTTTCGAGGAGTTTTGAGGTCGCCAGGATTCGAACCCGTGACCTTCGGTCACACTGGCTCTGATATCATGATAGTCTTGCTTTCGAGGAGCGTCCAGTGAAGATCCTTGACCGTCAGGATAGGAAGCTTAGGAGCAAGGTGGTGCCTCTAGTGAAGATCCTTTGGCGTTGCGGTGATGTTGAGGAGCAGACTTGGGAGACTGAGGCTTCGATGCGTACCGCGCATCCTTCTCTTTTCGATTGAGGTATAGTATATAGATTTATGTCCGTTCGAGTTTCGAGGACGAAACTTTTTGAAGTTGGGGTGATTGTAACATCCCGTATTTTCGTAAAATCCAATTTGATCGTTTTGAATTATTTTACGTAATAAAATAACATTTTAATAATTTGATTCGGAAATTTTTATGAAATAAATAAGATCCGTCTTAAGAACCTCCAGTTCTTAAGACGAATACAACTTGGCATAGTTTAAATATCCGACTCAAGTATTCAGTTCGATAACCGTTTTAAATATCCGTTCCATTGTAATTATTCGGAAAGGACGACTCACTTGTCCTCTTATAAGTAATATGTCGACATAATTCACCTCCTTCAACTTTCATTTTTACAGTAAACCAATCTCACAAAACCTCCTTAAAACCTCTCCTTCTTTTGCTAAGATCTTCATCATCCGTTCATCAAAACGCAAAAGAGTTGATCTCGACAATCCCGACGTGGACTCTTACATTGTAGAGGAGGATCATCTGCCGGAATAAGCTTAAAGGTGACGATAATGAGAAACTCGGCCTTTATGTGTATATTAGCATACTTGTTGTGATTTTGGTTTGGTTTCTGATTTTTATTGTTGTTCATTGATCAAAGGACATAGTAATATGTTTAGGATGTTTGATATGTGGAGAATTCATACCTAAAGATGTTGTTATGTGTTCATATGTGATTTTCAGTTTTTCTCAAAGTTCAGACGGATACTTGATGATATTGTTTGAGGATTGTTATGGGAATTATATGCTGGTAGATTAGTAGTAATTAATGATTGGTATTGTCGGGTAAACATCATGTATAGCAATTTTGAAGTTTGTAGGTCGAGTCATGAAGTTTTTCTTGTATTGCGATTTTTACGATTTTGACGATCAGGCTCTCTGAGCCGGTCGACCGGCTGGGAGAGCATATGTGTGATTTTCGTAATTTTTGGAAAAATGGCCTTGGACTGCCAGCCGGCCGACCGGCTGCCTGCCGACCGGCTGGTGGTCATTGTGTAATGGGTATGTTCTGCGAAAATATAGATAGGATGGGAGCCCAGCCGGCAGACCGGCCGCCTGCCAGCCGGCTGGGAGTGCTTTGGGGTTTGGTTACGAGTTTGTAAAAGCTAAGGGAATGGAGTCCCAGCCGGCCGACCGGCTGCCTGCCGACCGGCTGGGAGTCCCTTGTGTTGTCTCGTTTTGGAAAAGAGAGAAGAAAGGCTGAGAGGTCACCAGCCGGCCGACCGGCTGCCTGCCGACCGGCTGGGGACCCCTGTAGGCTATTTTGAGGTTTTTCGTAATTTGATCGTAACTTTCAAATGGTTAATCGGTTTTACTTGAAACTTGTTTTGTGTACCTTTGACATATATTTGAGGTCCCCGGAGGATGGGCAACATTTTATTGGGTTCGGGAATAGGGTAAGGATAGAGACCCCCCGGTCGGGTAACCGAAAGGGAAATCGGCTCTCCCTCATCTTGTTCTCGAGGTCAATTAAGTGTTGATTAGAAGTTAAAGGTAGAACTATAGAGTAGTTCATAGACTTGAATGATATTGTTTTGATGCGTATTAAGTTATGCCTTAAGCTGGCCTCTGAACTTAATACGTGAGTTGTTTGTCGTGTATGGGGACATGCGTTGAGTTTTCGCCTCTGAGTTCCATACATGTCTGTTTGTCGTGTCTGGGACATGCGTTGAGTTTTCGCCTCTGAGTCCAGACATGTATGTGTGATCGCGTCAGGACATGCCTTAAGCTGGCCTCTGAGTCTGACGAGTAGAGCAACTGCACGACGGGGCGGTCAGGTTGTCATACCTTACCCGGAGTGCAGGTGTTTGGTGCTAGAACATGCGTTGAGTTTTCGCCTCTGAGTCTAGTATCTTGTAATGTGGTAGGGGAACATGCGTTGAGTTTTCGCCTCTGAGTTCCTTACTTGTGATAGTGAATTGTATGTTAGTCCATGCGTTGAGTTTTCGCCTCTGAGTCTAATGTTCAGTAATAGCCGGTCCATGCGTTGAGTTTTCGCCTCTGAGTCCTTGCTTGATAATGTGAACTTGGTATTTAGGTTATGCGTTAAGATGTCGCCTCTGAACCTTTATACTTGCTGAATAATTTAGTACCTAGGTTATGCGTTAAGATGTCGCCTCTGAACCTTTGTACTTGCTGTTTTATATCTGCTTGCCTTGATGATGGTACAGTGTCAGATATGCTTGGTATGTTGTTGTTGTTATATGGTTTGTGGTTAAATCATCCAAGGCATTGGATGACTCTTAGTTCGGTTTCATAAATGATTAGATTGAAAGACCCCCCGACTGGGTAACCAGTAGGGAAACCGGCTCTCCTTCTTATCTGTTTATGAAGTTAGTTGAGAGCCGTGCATGGTAATCGCATGATAGTAAGAGATCAGATGATGAGTTGTTTATGCTTCACATGTTGGTATATGTTGGAGTATTTTGTATTGTTTTATATGTTACATGTTGTCACAAAAGGTGGCTAGGAGAACTCTAGTCACTCCCCACTGATTGTGGCGTACATGTTTTCATGTATGTAGGTACATGCTGGTTGGAGATGGGTTCACGAGAGCTAGCGAGCGATGATCCGTTCATCATGACTTACCTTACGTCGTTTAGCTGGACTCGTAGTTTGTTTCTTTTGTTTTGGTGCCGGTAGGGATGTTCCATCCCCGGCTGATGTATTTACTTTATGTTTCAGTTTGATACTTAGTACCGTTACTTATCTATTTTGGTTTCAGTTTCAGTTTACGTTTTAGCGTAAGACTTCTCGCTCGTTGTTTTATCTTCTAAAAAGTTTTAAATTCCGCTGCATTTTTGGTACTTTTATGTGTTTATATTTCCGCTTTCGCGAGGGGTTTTACAAATGGTGGTTTTTTGCGTCAGTTTCAGAATTGACGTTTCAATTAACGTCCCCTCGATATACGTCAAGCCAGAATCGACGCAATAGGTCATATAGAACGGACGCAATTGGGTATTTTTGTACTAGTGAATGTCAGTGTTAGATATTTCAAATTCTGTAAAATGGAGGGCATTAAAATACGTTCTTACAACCAACACAGTCCTGGCATAATGAAGGTCTTTCATTCATAATGAAGGTTTGTCTTCAACATTTTATTTTCTAGTGTAATACGCGTGAAAAATCACGGGGTTGTGTACTTTTATTTTAAAAGAAGACGACAAATTATATTTATTATATATATAACCTGAAATTTTATTTATTGAACATGTATACTTAAATTAAAAACGAAAAAAAATTAATATATATAACGACATTTGAAAAAATTGTTGATAATATATAATAAGATAACATATGATAATGTTAATAGGAGTAATAATTGTGAGGCAGTATAAAAATGGAACTATTAACACATAGTTAAAAAAGAAAACTATAAAATTCAGATTTGAGAACTTTAAGATATATGTAAATTTCCTGTCAAAAAAAAAATATGTAAATTAATTAAAGAAACAAAATTAAGATAATTATATTCGATATATTGCAGAAAATGGAAACAATGTAAAAATCGGTTAATGGAAGGTGACATGGCTACTATAGTTCACGTTATTGACTGAAAAAAAACTAAAATTCTGAGGTTGAATGAGAGAGTTCCATTAGACTAATTCTAAAATCACATTCCGCCACATAAGCGCTTTTACAAGATTCTTTAATATATATAATGAATAATGATGATTGATCAAATTCTTTTATAAAACTTCTTTTTATAACCCTTTTGTTGACAACTATAACCCTTATTGTAGAATCAGGGATAATTTACAAATGTGCAACTACGTCAAGACGTGGCTAAAAGTTTATTATGTTGAATTAAGGCCTCGTAATGTATTTGACTTATTAGGCCCAACTCTTGTATTACACTATATAGTTTACTAAGCTAATGAGAAGTGACAACAATTCATCATAATATCAGTTTACTAACATGGTATCAGAGAACTCAATCTCTTTACCCTAACCCTTCTGCTTCTGCTTATAACATCAATGACCAATGATATTCCCAAACAATCGGATCCTAAGATCGATCCCCTTTCTCCTTACTATCTCGGCAGCCACGATGTTCCGGGACAAACAATCACTCATATCATACTCCGTAGTGATAATTATGATGATTGAAGCCGTTCTATTCGTATGTCTCTTAAATCGAGACGAAAGTTCGGTTTTTATGATGAGTCTATTACAAAGCCTACTGACAAATTGCTCCTTGAATAGTGGGAGGTTGTTAATTGTGCAATTGTACAATGGTCATGCACTCGATTGATGACAAGGTGAAGCATACGGTTTCATATTGTGAGGAAGCCCGACTTCTTTGGACCGAATTGGAGGAACGATTCTCTGTCGTCGATGACTCGAAAATGTTTGCGCTTAAAACTCAGTTACATGATTGCCATAAAACTAAAGGTATTTCTATCACTGATTATTACGGTCACTTGAAGTCTTTATGGGATGCTATTGCTACTCATGATGAGCCGTCTTTCTCATGTAAATGTGGTAATTGGTCATGTGGAATTTCTAAGGATGCCCTTGATAGGTATGAGAAGGAACGTTTACACAATTTTTTTATGGGATTGGATGTCTCTTTATATGGTGCACTTCGTTCTTATGCCTAATCTTAATCGGGCATATCATGTTGTGCTTCAAGAAGAAAGATTAAAATCAACTGCTACGACTGCCCATACTGACCTGACTGATGTCATGGCTTATGTTCTCCGTCGTAAGTCTGGTTCATCTTTCACACCAGACTGGCGCGCGCTCCGATCCAAGAACAGGAACGGCAGGAACGACGCAAATTAACTTGTTCTTATTGCTCGGCTCCGGGTCATGAGGTTCAGTCGTGCTTTATTAAGTCACAAAAATTCCCGGATTAGTGGGGTGACCGTCCCCGTACTCTAGAAAATTGCGTAACTGTTCCCGTGCTTCCTCTTCTTCGTCTGCTGCGAAGACTCCCACTGATCGTGCTCATAATATTGTTTCCGAGCCATTTTATTCTACTCAAGATCGTCTCAGTGGTATGTCTCTTGAATGGATTATTGATACGGGTGCTTCTCATCACGTCACGGGTGATGTTCGGTGGCTAACCGATTCCTATTCTATCCCTCCTTGGCCTGTTAGTCTTCCTAATGGCCATTCGGTTATGGCTACGGTTGCTGGCGTGGTTCACATAACTTCGTCTTTAATTATTCGTGACGTGTTATTTGTTCCTACACTAACTTGCAATCTCATTTCCTTTTTACAATTATTAGTTGCTGCCAATTCTATTGTCTTGAGCTTTACTAATATTTCATGTCATATTCAGGACCAATCTTTGAGGACGATGATTGGAGCCGGTGAGCTACGGGACGGATTATATTATTTACAAGTGGTGGTGTGTCCGGTGGTCAATAGGGTGAGCGTTGATGATACTTATGATTTATAGCATAGACGGCTTGGACATCCGCCAAATAAAGTTGGTAAATTGCTTCCTTCAGTTAGTCATTTTAATTCTACTTTCGATCACGTGTGTGATACTTGTTAACAAGCAAAACAATGTCGGAACAATTTTATCTCTAATGATAATAAAGCTTCCGCTATTTTTGATTTAATCCATTGTGATTTATGGGGTCCTTACAGTATTCCCTCGTCTTGTGGAGCGAAATATTTTTTGACCATTCTTGATGATTGTTCCCGTGCTGTATGGGTCTATTTGTTGCTAGATAAGACCGAAGTGACCAATATGTTTCTTAATTTTTTGGCCATGGTAAGCACTCAATTTTTTAAACGTGTAAAAGTAGTGCAGTCGGATAATGGTACCAAATTTAATTTCATGGCTGAGTATTTTTTTCCAACATGGAATTTTATTCCAAAAATCTTGCGTTGGCACCCCCCAACGAAATGGTCGTGTCGAGCGCAAACACCGCCATATCCTCATGTTCCAAGCACAAATTCCTAAGTCCTTTTGGGGTGAATGTATTTTAAGTGTCACATATTTGATTAATCTAACTCATTTTTTACTCCAAAATAAAGCTCCTTACGAAATTTTGTTTGGTTCCGCTCCATCATCTGAAAATTTGCGCGTATTTGGGTTTTGTGTTTTGTTCATGATCAACAATCTCGTGGTGACAAGTTTGCTCCTCGTAGTCGGAAATGTATTTTTATTGGCTATCCGCATAATAAAAAAGGATGAAAAGTATATGATATAGCTACGGGAGATATTTTGGTTTCTCCGGATGTTAAATTTTATGAGACTTGTTTTCCATATGAAAGAGGGTGAGGTTGTGAGTGATACTGCAAACTCCATCTTCATGGATGTCGCCATTTCAGACGCTGCTGATACTGTAACACCCCCATTTATTTAAGGGCCTGTACTAGGACTCTCTAGATAAATAAGGATGTTACCATCTCGGTTTCCCGAGGCAGTAGATACAAAGGAAGATAAACAGTACTTTAAATTGATAAAGTTATCTCAAAGGACGAGTTTATACAACTGAATAAAAACATACTGTTTTGATAAAACAAAAGTACAACTCAAAAGCAACTACTATGGTGATCTAGACTCTAGGCAGGTCCGGATCCAAGCTTCTCTCTTCCCCTAGCTCCCATAGTCTCAACACCTGTCAATCTGCTCCCCAATAACTGGTTCATCACAGGTGATCACGAATACACAGGGTCAACCACAAGGTTGAGTAGAGAAAACTGTAAACAAACCACATTACTATAAATAGAAAGTCGAACTTCTCCACTCCGAATCACAAGACCCATAATTCCCCACACCAATCACAGACCCTTTATCTCCGCACCAATCACAGACCCTTTATCTCCGCACCAATCACATACCCTTTTATCTCCGCACCACATACCGTATCCCGGAATATATAATCAAATATCATAATATACCAACCAAGAATTAATATAAAACAATCATGGTTATCATCAATAACAACAGAGTAAACATTATAATATACACCGTATTTCCCCTACCTCGTAACTGTAGAAGAAAATGGCAAAATGCACAATCGCTCTTAAAAGTGCTCCACACGAAAACTCCCACCTAAAAGTATATTATTTAATCAATAAACTCCCCACATCTCATAATATACGTACACATTCTATTTATAGAAACCTCCTATACTTAGAAAGTTTCCTAACAACCAAGGTTACCCAAAATAGTAACCTTCCAAATATGGCAATTTTCCAAATATAGAAACTTTCTAAATATATCTTCCCGTAACACAAGACTTCGAAAATAGGTAAACTTCTAATCATGGCAACTAAATTTTGAAATTCAAAGCATACAAAACCTTCCCATAATAATTATTAATATGCCATAATAACAAAGATATTATCATTAATAATATTAATTAATAATATACCCAAATATAATCATTCTATTAATAACAACAACAATAATAATAATAATAATAATAATAATAATAATAATAATAATAAAAGTACACACAAAACAGCCCCCCAAAAACCCGTGTAAGCAGCCCCTAAACAACCCCTACACAGCCACCGTGCCACGACCAACTACCACCGCCAACCACCGACACACACACCAACCCTTCCTCCTACCACCACGACCACCGGCCACCTGACCGACTCTCGCCGGTGAGTCGAACCAGAGCCCAGATCAGGCCTGGTTCCTCACCCCCGACTCTGACCACCTTAACTTATCCCCCTCTTCGACGCAACCCCCGCCATGACTACCACCACCGCGACCACCCAGACCATCCCTAGACTCCAGACTCCAGACACGGTGGTGACATTGCACTGACCTCCCCCGAGTCATCAATGCCACCACCCCCAAACACCCCTGTACACGCTCAAACAATCAGACCTTGACCAAAACCGTAAACACCATCTCACAACCACCCCTGTCAAACCACCATGTACCACCCTGACCAGACACCGCCAAACCCTGAGACTACCACCACGAGAACCCCCTCGCAACCACCAGTATCCAGACTCAAAGACCCATAACAAAAACTACATGAACAGATTTGAAACCGACTCTAAAACACATCAGAACAGACCTCCTGTTTGAGACCGTATCACACCCCTTCCCTGACACCTTATTTGACACCTTCGTACATGTGCTAAACCAACCAACGACGCAACAATCATGAATAACGTATAAACTCTATATATCACAGTATAAATAAACGTAAAAACAACAAGAAGAAGACGTGTATGCAACCCCCTAAACAGACGACAAACTTCGTGCTTAAACTGCATTTTAAAAAGAATGTGGCGACCATACCAGATGCTTGACCACTTCGAGACACCCTAGGACCACCTTCTACCACCGTGAGCAGGTTGATTCTCTTCTCCAATATGTTGGCTAGGGTTTTGTGAAGTCAGAGTTGTGTTTGGTTAGGGTTTAGTGCACAGAATCCCATGGTATATATAAGGCGGCTGAGACATAGTTGCTGGTTATTTTGAATTTCCGTGTGGGCTTGGTCTGTTGTCACGCCAATCGAGGCCCAGTGTAGGGTGACAACAGGTCCCAAGTTCGAACCACACTATCACCATGCCACATACATTGCTACTAGGTGCTTAGGTCCCTACCTCGAATCCCACAGTAGTACAAAAATCACCCAACAAAACGAGTACGCGTAAGCTTATGAAACGACTATTTAAGAAGTAAAAGATAACTCTCGATCATAACTAACCCACGAAACCAATATTTTAATAATAAAATTCGGGTTATTACAGTCTTCCCCCCTTAAAACGAACTTCGTCCCGAAGTTCACGAAGTTCACCCACTCATAACGTCAACACACACACCCTGTTAACATGATAAAACATGAAATGCGACATTCTACCCCACTAAGAAAAAGAGTTACGTCCTCGTAACGTACCTTAAACGAAAAGTTGCGGATAACGCTCCTTCATTGACGCCTCAGACTCCCAAGTTGCCTCCTCCATGTTGTGATTGGTCCATAAGACATTAACCAACACTGTTTCTCCATTCCGCGTCTTCCGTATCTTCCTATCCAAGATCTCCTTTGGAAGCTCAACATAAGTAAGTTGCTCATCGACCTCGATCACCTCATGGCTCAGCACATGCGAAGGATCACTCAAATACTTCCTTAACTGAGATACATGGAACACATAATGGACCCTGGAGAGAGCTTGTGGTAAAGCTAAGCGATATGCCACCTCCCCAACCCTGTCCAAAATCTCAAATGGTCCAATAAACTTTTGACTCAGTTTGCCACGCTTGCCGAATCTCATCACACCCTTCATTGGAGAGACTTTCAGTAGTACTTTCTCTCCGGCCTCAAATGAAATATCGCTCCTCTTCAGATCGGCATAGCTCTTCTGTCTATCCTGAGCGGCCCTCATCCTCTGTCGAATAATCTGAACCTGCTCCACCATCTCTGTAACACCCCCATTTACCTAGGAGCCTGAACTAGGACTTCCAGAGTAAATAGGACTGTTACCATCCTGGATGACCAGGGTAGTGAATGCTCATAGTGAAAGAAACACAGTACTTTAAATTATAAAAGTTAAACTGAAGTCTATTACAAGGCATAGTCGACATGACTTCCAAAACAACTAAATGTAAATAAATGTCCAACTGAGAAAAACTAAGTGATCTAGCAACTAGGTAGGTCTAGTCCATGTCTCTCTTCCATGCCCAGTCCTAATCCACCTGTCTCTGACCTGAAAGATCTACTCCCCATTCCGGATCATTGTAGGTGAACACGAATACACTGTCAACCTCGCGGTTGAGTAGGATAACACAATAATAAATAATAATACATCACAACAATAATATGCAAATGCTTATGTCATGCTCGAGCTCAATCACAATATCAATCTCAAACCCGAAACACCCAGCCATACCGAACCTCCCGGCAGACTATAATCGGCCGTCGCCGAACACCAGCTCAAAAGCTGATAAGACACCAGGCCTGGTCTGCAGAACCACCCTGGGCTTTATACCAGATTAACATCTGATCCACAATTATCTCAATATCCAATGCACATGCATGCTCATGAATGCAATACAAAAATAACTATTCATATGATATCATGCTTATACAATTCATGCTTGCATCCACACAGATAAAACCACATACATTCATAACCAAACATAAAATATGGAGCCAGTGTATCCTACCTGAATATAGCAGTCTGCAAAAAAAAATCACCGTCTAGAAATATTCCACTTCAAACTCCGTCCCTATAAAATTACTTAAAATCAACTGCTATCCACTCAAATAAACACTACTAAGTTACTTGATCTTGTTCCTACTTGATTTAATTATATCACATTAAGAATATATCCACACCTAAGCATGCCCATAATATACAACTCTCATTAACCATGTACACTTACTATTTTTAGACTTACTAAAAATAGAGCTTACTAAAATAGCATCTGACCAAATAAGTCACAAGATTATTAAAACACGTTTTCATATTAATTAATTATCATTTGCTAAAAATGGACTTACCAAAATTAAACTTACTAAAAATTAGCATATCCGATAACATCTTCTAACACTATGACTAATTTAACGTGAACTGCCACAAGGCCGTAGTAAAATAAGTATTCACAATAATCGAAACAACACCGTTAACACTTACGCGAATAAGGTAGTATTAGCTTTGGAATAAATTGACATACCATTTAATTAGTAACAAAATAATTAATATTACTAACTATGCTAATGATGATGCTAAAGTTCATAACCAATAAGATAACAAACCCAATAAAAAAAAAAAAAACCCAAAACAAACGTGAACAGCCCGTGAACAAAAATAGAGGCACAACCCTCCGTCAGCCCTCACAACTGCCGCTGCCAACACCAGCCTGCGCCTCTGACTCTTCCACTGGCGCCACCAGGCTCGCCTCTGAGCCTTGGTGGTTCCAGGGGAGGAACCGGCGGCCGTCGACAAGCCCACCACTGCCGACAAAAGCAGTCGAAAAACAGTCTGCCACCACCGCAAAATCTGACTATCCCACGACACAACCCAACAATCCCTACTGTAACTCCGACACCACACCTAACGAACCACCGTGACTGTACCCCTTTCATCACCCCGACTACCACCTACGCAAACACCTCAACCACGTACCTAAATCTACACAGTAGGGTAACGAATTACAGACTAAAAGATCATTACTCACGCGCTGTTCTACCCCTGTTATAAAAAGACTCTGACCTTGCGACTAAACACCACAATCGACGGTCAACGGTGGTCAAAGACATCATACTTACGGTCAAGACACGATCCATACACATCACTGATTAATACTACAGAGATTCCAGGCATTATAGACATGATTATACTACTAAAATTGAAATTCGAAAATAGCAGAAAATTGTAAAAACGGAGAAGGTATTGCGTGTACCAGTTTTCAAAGGCAAAACGAACCACCCTAAACAGCCCAGAACCACCAGACGATCCCTCCTCCTTGAACCCTGACGTGACGGCTGGATGTGTGTGTGAGAGAGAGTGACGTTGTAGATTAGGGTTAGGGTTAGGAGAGTGTCTTAAAAGGGCTGGCAGATAGATTATGTTGAGGTGTGAGTATGGGTTTTTGCGTGAGTGGTGATGACGAGTTGGGCCTTTGCAGCCTTGTCACGCATCCCAAGGCCCTAGAACACATATCGATTACAAATACGCATACTCGACTCTTTACTAACACATGTAACCCGTAAGTAGTTATCGATTACGGACGCTTAACTAATCATAAACACGTTGACATAACAATTAGATATTTAGAATAAAACGTAATAAAATACGGGGTATTACAGTAAAAGTAACACGTTACGATAAATTATCGATAATAACAATAAACGTAACAACACGATAATAATAATATTAATAATAATAATAGTGATAACAAGAATAATAAAGATAGAATAAGAATATCAATATTAATAATTAAGAAGAAGATAAAACGAATCATAATAATAATATGAAGTATAAAATATCACAAACATATATACGAAATATCACACATGTATACATATATGACACAAATCTTTAGTTAAAATAATTATATTAATATTTCATTATACAAGATATAAATAATACGGGGTATTACAGTCTTCCCTCCTTAAAATGAACTTCGTCCCGAAGTTCGTTATAACCCATAACGATAAGGAAACACATAACAAGCATGAAACGATCACAAGTAGCACTTATACGAGTACCCAAAATAAAGCGAAATGTTACAATCTCCTGGATCATATCTGGCCCTAAAGTCACCACATCAGCTCGATCATCCCAACACACAGGGCTCCGACACTTCCTCCCGTATAGAGCCTCGAAAGGGGCCATGCCTATGCTTGCATGGTAGCTGTTATTATAAGAAAACTCGATCAACCCCAGTCGATCCTCCCAAGATCCTCCGAACTCAAGTACATAAGCCCTCAACATATCCTCAAGGGTCTGAATCGTTCTCTCAGTCTGACCGTCAGTAGCTGGATGGAAAGCAGTACTGATCTTCAATTGGGTACCCAAAGCTGCCTGTAACTCCTGCCAAAATCTAGAGATGAACCTCGAGTCTCGATCGTAAACAATGTCCTTGGGTACACCATGCAATTTGACCACATTCTGCACATATGACTTAGCCAACTCAGCTTTACTCCAGGTATCTTTCATCGGAATAAAGTGAGCAGACTTAGTCAAACGATCCACAATCACCCAAATCATGTTGTTGCCCCTCTGAGTCCGAGGCAACCCCACGATAAAATCCATTGAAATGTTCTCCCACTTCCACTCTGGCTCCCACTTCCACTCTGGCACATCTAACGGCTGGACTTTCCCTTGAGGTCTCTTATGCTCCCCTTTCACTCTCTGACAAGTCAAACACCGGGACACAAACTCTGCGACTTCCTTCTTCATGTTAGGCCACCAGAATGTCTTCTTCAGATCTTTATACAGCTTATCACCCCCTGGGTGAACGGAATAAAAACATACTGTTTTGATAAAACAAAAGTACAACTCAAAAGCAACTACTATGGTGATCTAGACTCTAGGCAGGTCCGGATCCAAGCATCTCTCTTCCCCTAGCTCCCATAGTCTCAACACCTGTCAATCTGCTCCCCAATAATTGGTTCATCACAGGTGATCACGAATACACAGGGTCAACCACAAGGTTGAGTAGAGAAAACTGTAAACAAACCACATTACTATAAATAGAAAGTCGAACTTCTCCACTCCGAATCACAAGACCCATAATTCTCCACACCAATCACAAACCCTTTATCTCCGCACCAATCACAGACCCTTTATCTCCGCACCAATCACAGACCCTTTTATCTCCGCACCACATACCGTATCCCGGAATATATAATCAAATATCATAATATACCAACCAAGAATTAATATAAACCAATCATGGTTATCATCAATAACAACAGAGTAATCATTATAATATACACCGTATTTCCCCTACCTCGTAACTGTAGAAGAAAATGGCAAAATGCACAATCGCTCTTAAAAGTGCTCCACACGAAAACTCCCACCTAAAAGTATATTATTTAATCAATAAACTCCCTACATCTCATAATATACGTACACATTCTATTTATAGAAACCTCCTATACTTAGAAAGTTTCCTAACAACCAAGGTTACCCAAAATAGTAACCTTCCAAATATGGCAACTTTCCAAATATAGAAACTTTCTAAATATATCATCCCGTAACACAAGACTTCCAAAATAGGTAAACTTCTAATCATGGCAACTAAATTTTGAAATTCAAAGCATACAAAACCTTCCCATAATAATTATTAATATGCCATAATAACAAAGATATTAAAATAATATTAATTAATAATATACCCAAATATAATCATTCTATTAATAACAACAATAATAATAATAATAAAAGTACACACAAAACAACCCCCCAAAAACCCGTGTAAGCAGCCCCTAAACAACCGCTACACAGCCACCGTGCCACGACCAACTACCACCGCCAACCACCGACACACACACCAACCCTTCCTCCTACCACCACGACCACCGGCCACCTGACCGACTCTCGTCGGTGAGTCGAACCAGAGCCCAGATCAGGCCTGGTTCCTCACCCCCGACTCTGACCACCTTAACTTATTCCCCTCTTCGACGCAACCCCCGCCATGACTACCACCAACCGCGACCACCCAGACCACCCCTAGACTCCAGACTCCAGACACGGTGGTGACATTGCACTGACCTCCCCCGAGTCATCAATGCCACCACCCCCAAACACCCCTGTACACGCTCAAACAATCAGACCTTGACCATAACCGTAAACACCATCTCACAACCACCCCTGTCAAACCACCATGTACCACCCTGACCAGACACCGCCAAACCCTGAGACTACCACCACGAGAACCCCCTCGCAACCACCAGTATCCAGACTCAAAGACCCATAACAAAAACTACATGAACAGATCTGAAACCGACTCTAAAACACATCAGAACAGACCTCCTGTTTGAGACCGTATCACACCCCTTCCCTGACACCTTATTTGACACCTTCGAACATGTGCTAAACCAACCAACGACGCAACAATCATGAATAACGTATAAACTCTATATATCACAGTATAAATAAACGTAAAAACAACAAGAAGAAGACGTGTATGCAACCCCCTAAACAGACGACAAACTTCGTGCTTAAACTGCATTTTAAAAAGAATGTGGCGACCATACCAGATCCTTGACCACTTCGAGACACCCTAGGACCACCTTCTACCACCGTGAGCAGGTTGATTCTCTTCTCCAATATGTCGGCTAGGGTTTTGTGAAGTCAGAGTTGTGTTTGGTTAGGGTTTAGTGCACAGAATCCCATGGTATATATAAGGCGGCTGAGACATAGTTGCTGGTTATTTTGAATTTCCGTGTGGGCTTGGTCTGTTGTCACGCCAATCGAGGCCCAATGTAGGGTGACAACAGGTCCCAAGTTCGAACCACACTATCACCATGCCACATACATTGCTACTAGGTGCTTAGGTCCCTACCTCGAATCCCACAGTAGTACAAAAATCACCCAACAAAACGAGTACGCGTAAGCTTATGAAACGACTATTTAAGAAGTAAAAGATAACTTTCGATCATAACTAACCCACGAAACCACTATTTTAATAATAAAATTCGGGTTATTACAGATATGGTTGCTAACAGCGCTGCTTCAGGTACAGAGGGCGCTGGTGCTGCCAGCTCTGATTCGGGGACTACATAGGGTATAGGTAGTGTTGCTACCAGTTCTGATTCAGGTACTACATGGGGACTGGAGATACTCCTGGTACTGTATGAGGGACCGAGACTGATGTAGGTCCTGTTTCTAATACGGTTATAGTGCCCACAGATTCAGTTGATGAGGATCTCGGCCGTGAAAAACGCACCAAGCGACCACCCTCACACTTGAGTGATTATCTTGTTGAGACCACCACCACCTCTCCTAATGATCCGTCTCCCGACTCACCGCATTCTCCTTCCTCATGTACTCCTTATGCCCTTGCTAATTATGTCTCTTGTCGACATTTTTCTACTTCATATCGACGGTTGATTGCAGCTACAACAAGCGAAGTTGAACCTCTTAATTTCCGTGTTACCATGAATGATCCTAAGTGGCGATAGGCTATACAAGATGAAATTCGTGCACTTGAAAATAATGGCACTTGGGAAATTACTACACTTCCGTCTGACAAGAAAGCTCTTGGTTGCCTTTGGGTTTACAAGATTAAATACAAGTCTGATGGTAGTGTTGAGCGATATAAAGCGATGTTAATTAGTTATTTTTGGTAACCATCAGGTCGAAGGCATTGATTATGATGAGACCTTTGCGCCGGTTGTGAAGATGGTTACAGTTCGAGCTTTACTTGCTATTTCAGCTATTAAAAACTGGGAACTTCATCAGATGGATGCGCATAATGCCTTCTTGCACGGTGATTTATCCGAGGAAGTGTACATGAAACTACCTCCAGGTTTTGGCACTGGGAAGGAAGGTAAGGTCTGTCTCCTACGGAAATCTTTGTATGGCCTTCGTCAAGCCCCACAATGTTGGTTTGCCAAGCTTGGCATTGCATTACCGGACTATGGTTTTGTCCAATCTTACTCTGATTATTCTTTGTTCAGTTATTCCAGTAATGAGGTATGTCTCCATGTCTTGGTCTACATTGATGATCTTGTTATTGCTGGTAACAATTCCGCTGCTATTACTTCTTTTAAGACCTATTTAGGCTCCTGTTTTCATATGAAGGATCTGGGTCTCCTGAAATATTTTTTGGGTATTGAGGTAGCCCGTAATTCCGAGGGTATTTATCTGTGCCAGCGTAAGTAAACCCTTGATATTATTACTGAGAGTGGTCTCTTGGGTGCAAAAATCGTTGCCACCCTTATTGAGCAGCATCACCATCTAGGCTTGGCGGATGGGGAATTGCCTATTAATGCCGAATCATACCGTCGCCTTGCGGGTCGGTTGGTTTATCTTGTTGTGACACGTCCCGATATTTCGTATGTTGTTCTATTCTGTCTTAATTCTTCAATAAACCGAGAAAGGAACACATGGAAGCAACTCTCAGGGTAGTTCGGTTTCTTAAGGGTAGTCTGGGTCAAGGTATTTTGTTACGCTCGGATAGTGCGCTTACCATTTCAGGTTTGTGCAACTGGGATTATGCAATGTGTCCGCTCACTCGCCGTTCTGTCTCTAGTTGGATCGTTTTTATTGGCAATTCACCTATCTCTTTGAAGACTAAAAAACAACACACTGTGTCTCCTCGTCCGCCGAGGCCGAATACCGGTCTATGCCTTCTGTTTTGTGCGAGTTAAAGTGGCTAGTGGGTCTTTTCTCTAGTCTTGAGATATCTTTACCTCTTCCTATGTCACTTTATAGTGACAGTCGTTCTGCTCTTCAGCTGGCTCAGAATCCCGACTTTCATAAACGCTCCGAGCATGTTGAAGTTGATTGTCATTTCATACGTAATGCTATTTCGGATGGTTTGATAAAACATTCTCATGTTCCTAGTGCTTCTCAGTTAGCTGATATTTTCACAAAGGTTTTGGCCTTTTCTCAATTTAATTTTCTTCTCCGCAAACTGAGAATTCTTGATCTCTATGCTCCACTTTGAGGGGGGATTAAGCCGAATTAAGGCTTCGTAATGTATTAGGCTTATTAGGCCCAGCACTTGTATTACGCTATACTCCGTATATTTTACTAAGCTAATGAGAAGTGTATAATTGAAAAAGAGCATAGTAAATAAAGAGAGTATATTACACTGTCAATCAAGAACCTTATACGAAATATTTATTTTTGTGGTTTGAAAATTTAGTTTTGATTAAAATGATTTGCCACAAGCAAGTCTCCATGCATGTATAATTGTGACATGTAACCGGATTTTAGCCATATAGGAGTATACTACTGTACAGAGTGTATAAATACGGATGTTCCACACGTAAGATTTTAAGTGGTCAACGTGGTGGAAATGTGGAACTGCTCTTGAATGAATGAGGGTCCTTTATTGAGTCTTGGACTATACATACTTGGTTAAGTTGGTTTAGTTGGTTATATCATCTTTCTCTACGTGGATAATGCAACCTATGTCTTACTAGTAGAGTAGTAGTGTAGTAGATTAGAGATCCAAATCATCATTTTATATATTTTATATATGTAAGTCACATCATAAGAAAAAGACTAAGTCGAGAACAAAAATGACACTACAAACAAGTCTTCATATTACCTATTATTAGGGCGTTGTTCCTTTTCGCTGATAGGAGCCGAATAATTTAAACGAACTAATCTTAATGAAACTGAGCTGAATAGAGTTGAATTAGTAACAATAATAAGTGTTAATAATTTGTGAAAAAATGAATTGCACTTAACCTTAATGAGTTGAAATTGAGTCAAAAAAAATGATCTTACACCGTCTTATTTTTCTTTTTGAAAATGAGATTTGTAACATTAAAACAAATTTAGTTCAAAATTACTTGATTACAAACCTTAATACATATGCTCGATATGAGTCATATGATAGTATATCTTGGTTTGGAAATTTCTAAAGCTTAGATTTAAGTAATAAAATTTTAGCATGGGGGATAATTCATCCCTGCTGCGATCCTATCTAAGCATATCGATACCATGGAATTAGAATAACAATATATATCTGAATTCTAAAAAATTTCCGATTACTTTTGACACAAGAAGATAACAACGTGAACTAACTTAAAAAGAATTGGATCCATTTTTCGTATGTGAATGCAACTTAAGCAAAGAGCACGATGTTGCGTACTGAAATGTACTGGGTATGTATAAGGCATGTATGGAGGCGTACGCAAAACCATGCATGGACAATTGGACACGTCATACAATTAAATTAAATACACACTAATTGGATGAGAAAAGCCATTTTTTCCTTTCAGATTTCTCTGGAAAAAAAAAAATTTCCTTTTTGTCTCCATCTTATGTTAGAATGATTGGAGTTTTCTTGCAATACGAATAAATACAGCCAAAAACACTCTTTAATGTTTCTTAAGCCGTCAATTTATTAAATTGAGTAGTATACATTATTGGTGTGACACATTTTTTTCCAAGGCGTCCTAAGATTATCAGGTAACTATGTAAGGGCTTAATATAATTATATATGTGAACAAATTATTAATTAAGTATTGAGTGTATTTATGCGATATTTATTAAGTTAAGTATAAATATAAAGTGATTCACTATGGTATATTAAATTCGGGTTTATTTACGTCTTAAAAAAAGTATGGGTCTAACTATTATCTAAGTGTAGATACCCAGGTTTCTAGTGCATGATGGACGCATTAGACTAAGGAGACTATATATAGTCACCTGGGTTATGGTTTCTAGTAATACACAATAACTTAATCTCCTCGCCTCCCATCAGTAGAGAGATCTTGTCGGTATGTGTGTCTACTAGAAGATCTAATCCGAAAATCGTGCTTCAGGAGTTCATCCCAACCTTTCGTCATGTAATTATGTACGCTTCCACATCTAGTATTTATCGAATAATTTAGTATGAAGCTATTGGGGTTTAGTCGGATGATTAAATTTAACATATTAACCGGAAGCATCTAGTATTTACCGAATAATTTAGTATGAAGTTATTGGGCTTTAGTTTGATGATTAAATCTAACATAGTAACCAGTTAATATAGTGTGTATAAGATTATAAGCTAAATAAAACATTGATTAAACTTTTATTATAGAAAATATATCTTTTATTTTGATGACATGAAATGGGGCGGGGTGGGTGCAGTCGTGCAGAGGTGGGATAACCCGCACTCTCTCCCGCATCCGTGAACTACTATGCATACTCACGCCCGCACCACGTCCCGTTCTCGCTAAAAAATGTAAATCTCATAAATTTATTTGTTATAAGTTATAAAGTATTTTTGAGTTTATTTACATCATTAATTATTTATTTTTGATTTTTCGCTGTTATTTTCATCTCCCTAATACTAAATTAGGACTCCACCACGATGTGCTAAATTGGTAGGTCACTTTAGGTACGTACTATACAATTGAAATATGAATGATGCAGGTGTTGTTAATGAACATGGTAGGGGATTATATGCAATCTGGCTGAACGATGACATGTAGTTTTCTACTAGGCCTGTTGGCCGTGCCCATTTCAGCCCTCACGGCCCACCCAATTAATGATTTCACAAACCATCACAATTTGTGGATATCAATCAATTTGTAATAAATTACTAAAAATAAATATTGATTAAAGCCGATCTTGTTTAATCGCTAAAATCGTATAAATAAAGACATTTCTAAGAAAATTTAAATCATAGTAATTGCTACAATTGCTAGCAATTTAAAGATCGCGTAGGTAACCCATATAAAGACACTATGTTGAGTTATCCGCATCAAACTTATAAAAGTACGTGCAAATGGCATCCTTACAAGTAAATGAAGATTTATCTTAATCACGTTAGGGCATTGTCCTATATTGATAGAATTAGAGTGAGAAGCCTAATTTTTATAGCGGCATTGTGAATTCACGTGAATTACCAGTTCTTACAAATTAAAATTGAAGAATTAAAATTTATATATTCCCCGGCCACTTGATAATAAAATTCCCATTAATTCAATATCGACAGAATAAACAAAATAATTTTATGCAATTCACAAAAAAATTGACGCAGAAAATTATTCCATATGAAATTAAACTTTCGTAAGATTATATAACTAATATTCTCCATTGTTTCTTAAACACGATAGAGAAAAATTATAAAAGAATACAAAGAGGTAGCAACTTAATTAATTTAAATACATAACAACAACCTTGTATCCATAGCGGACTACAAAGATCAATTCTAAAATTTCGTAATTGTCACAAACTGGGGTTCACGTAACAACTAACGCAGATCCATCAATCGTGATCAAAGATATTAATACCGCAAAACTTTGTCATTGTTGCAATGATGTACAAGTCTACTACTTTAACTATCATATATGTACTCTCTTCGCCATCCCTTTCCTAAATACAACGTATATCAACTATTGCGGTATTTTCAAGGCTGGATATTATTTATATCATCTATTAAAAGGAGAGAGCGCCTATTTTACAAGACGGAAGTGACACATTTTTAAAACCGAGTGATGATAAGAAAAGTATTTATTGGTTTATCTGAGGTGGGACACGTGACAATTCACTCTAGGATGAGCAAGCTTAGGTCTGGACCGTATTATCTGGCCAAGACCGTACTCGTATCGTATTTATTAGGTCTCATTCTTGATCTACAGTTTTTAAAGTTTTGATTTTTAGTTCGGTCTTGTTCAAAACCGGTTAAGCATATGATGAACCAAAATTTGGATGCTTTGTGACTAAGTTTGACAACTATTTAAAGTGCTTAAGTATTTTATTTTCAAAATAATATAAACTTAATATTAGCGGTTATTTATGCTAAAGATACTTTAATCAATTTGTTTATAGATTATATAAAATTAAATTTATGTTAATCATATATGCTAAAGATACTTTGAATTTAAACATCCTTTTTTTTATTTTTTTGACAAAGACAAAGGAATTTAAACATTCTTAACGCCTTTTTTTTATTTCATATAATCAATATGGTGGCTTGCAAGGCTGGGTGATAGATGAAATTAAATTTAAGTTATCATTTATGCTAAAGATACTTTAATCAATCTTATTTTTATTAAATCAATAACATTTGAAACAATTTCGTTCTCTTATTTTTTTTAGTGACGAGGGAACCCGCAGCCGCTACCTTTGGTGCGCACCGGGTAAATCCTCGAGTATATGTGATAGCATGCGAACCACATACACAAGGTAAGCCACCCGAGGGTGACAAGCTCGAAATTTATTTAGGTATGGACTCGGACGAATAATACTCCACAAGATTTGCACCTGCGGAGGCTTGAACACGGGTCGAATTTCACCCAAGTTTTAACCACTATAATCCACCATTGCGGGCTGGTTCTTACTTCTTACCAACCAAATAATTATGATTAAATTTATGTTTTTTCATGTTTTCTTGAAGTTTTCGTTCGATTTAAGAAATATAGTGAATTACTTATTTATTTCAACGGTATAAAAGGAAACATTAATGTTGTTTATAATGATTTTGAAAGATTCCCCTACATTTGTACAGTTGTTGAATTACGTATAAATTCTATCTTTTTTCATTCATGTATGATATTGATTAGTACTTTAAAATTTGATTATGTAATTCCGATCTCAATAATTTGTAACTTAGATAAACTTTTTTTAATAACAAGTTTAATAACCAAATCCGTGCAATTTTGCACGGGATAAAACTAGTTTTTTGCATAGGGAAACCAGTATGAGTCACACTATCGCCAAAGTTAGAATACGGGTTAAAATATTCTTAAAGTCTATTTTTTACTATCATAATTAGAATAAAAAAATATTGCCTCCTATTTTCAATAACTCTCGCTCTCCTTTTTCAATAACTCTCCCTCTCCTTTTTTTTTTTTTTGCAAGAAGATATTTTCTCATTATATTCAGAAAAAACGGAATACAAGAGAGTTCTTACAAAAGCATAACCTCCAAGCAAACGAAAACTAACTAGTAGTACTCAATTTGCTTAACATTTCCTCTTCTATTACTTTTGGGTTCCTATTCAGAGTTAAAATGCTAACTATGAATTGTATGTCTCTTAGGAGATTTTCGGCTCTTCTTTCCTGCCCTTCAAAGAGTCTTCTGTTCCTTTCTGACCAAATGGCATAAACCAATGCACCAATACAACTCTTCAGCCACTTATTTATCCAATGTTTCCTCCTCTTTTTGTCATCAACCCAGTTTAGCAATGAGCGCAAGTCCGTATGTAAAGTATGCATAGCTGTCCAGGCTTTGATTTGAGCAAGGAGATGCATTGAAAAGGAGCACTAGAAGAAAAGGTGTGAAGAACTTTCAGCTGCATTCTTGCAAAGTATACATCTGTTAACCATTATACTGCCCCTACGCATTAGTTGATCTACTATTGGTAATTTATGCTGAGCTGCAAGCATAAGGGTAACCTTATGTCTGGGAAGATAAAGGCCTCTATGAATAGCCTTCTGATAACTGATTGCTGGGAATTTAGGCCGAATTGCCTCATAAACAAGCCCCAAGGAAAGCTTCCCTCTTTGAGTACAGTCTTTTAGCAATTTTTGAGCAGCATCAGCGTTTCCTGCGTAATGAATTAGCCAGTTTTTAATCTGAACAATACTTCTGAGACTATCAGCTTGATTATCATGAGGTTGCAGCTCCCAAAAATAATCCAAAGGAGTGACATAGCTATGCAACCATTTAGTCCATATATTGGATTGCATCTTATCTATTTGCCATAATTGTTTGATCAGGCTTGCCCTGTTCCATGCTATTAGATTTTTGACTTGAAAACCACCTTCTGTCCACAGAGCACAAATGGACGACCAGCTTTTGAAGACCATTCTTCTGCTGCCATTACTTTCACCCCAAAAGAAGTGTCTACAACATTTATCTATAGCAAAGCAGATATTGTGAGGTAGTTTCAAGCTTGAGCACCAAAAGTTATTGACTCCAAAAATGGCAGTCTGTATAATCTGCAGCTTCCCAGCGTAAGAAAGACTATGAGAACCGCTCTTTTGAATAACAAGATGAAGATTATTGAGGAGAACACCAAAGTTACCTTTCGTTAATCTTGAGTGATGAAGAGGAATGCCCAAATAACGGAAGGGGAAAGTACCCTCAGTAATCCCTATTTCAGTCAAAATAAGAGACTTAACCTCATCAGCAACACCTCCAAGGTAGATGTCAGTCTTCTCTAAATTCGCTTTTAACCCAGACCATTTAGAGAAAAGATGCAGGGAATCAGTTGCTTTCTGAATGGAAGGTAGATCTCCTCGGCAGAAAATCATGAGGTCATCTACAAAGGTTAGATGAGTAAGGCCAATCTTTGAACACTTTGGATGATAGGAAACATTTGGGTAAAGGCAAATTTTCCTTAAAAGTCTTGACAGAATTTCCATGCTCAACACAAATAAGTAAGGGGAAAGTGGATCTCCTTGTTGAACACCACTTTTCCCTTTGAAAAAACCACAATTCTGACCATTAATCTTTATAGTGAACCAAGATCCACTTATACATCCCATGATCCATTGGATAAATTTTGGTGGGAAGCGGAATCCAATAAGCATTTGATTAACGAAGGCCCATTGAAGGGTATCAAAAGCTTTACAGATATCCACTTTTAATAAACATCTAGGGGAGATCCCTTTTCTTCCATAACCTTTTATCAGAGCTTGGGTAAGCATCACATTATCAAAAAGGTTTCTACCCTTAATGAATGCAGCTTGCTCTGGCCCAACAAGAAGAGGCATTAGGTGAACCATTCTGTTAGCAATGATTTTGCTAATAGTTTTGTAAATGACCGTGCAGCAGGATATGGATCTAAAGTCTTTGACAGTAGACACCACTGACTTCTTTGGAATAAGATGAACAACTGTGACATTTGCCTGTTTGGGCATAAAACCTGTAGCAAAGAAATCAAGTATAGCTTTGCAAAAATCTCTTTGGACAGTCCCCCAAGCTTCCTTAAAGAAGCTAGATGAAAAACCATCAACCCCTGGGCTTTTTTAATAACAAGTTTAATAACCAATAACAAAACTCCACCTCATCCAAAACAATATTTATTTTAATCACTTTGCCCCACAACAATACTTATTTTAATCAGCTCACCCACAATAATACCCCACAATACGTTTCATCTCTCCAATTACCTTATCCCACCGCAATACTTTACCTTATTTAATCCGGTTTCATTAATTACCGTGTCATCCTTAAAGAAGGAAAGTTATTCGGAATATGTGAGAGTAGTTTTTAGTTAAAACATATTTGATACTACTATTTTAATCATACTACGCATTCATTTCTTATTGAAATCATAGTTCTTACATTGAACAATTGTAAAATCAAAGTTTGTTTCATTAATTTTTCTTATCATGTTTGTGAATTAAAAATCACAACTTAATAATAGTTACGGTATCATTTATTATGCATAAAAATTAAATATTTTCGTAAAATTATTATATAAAATAATTATTAATGTTTTCGTAATATTTGACATACTTTTTATATAAACTTATTTTCAATTTATCAGGTTTAACCCTGAAATAACGAGCCATTAAGAGTCGTATATCTGTCGGATTGCATGTCATAATTTACAGAACTTGGTTGCTAAATGGATCAAATATTCAGGATTAAGATTGGGTCAGATTAAATTTTAACATCTTTAATTATAATTAGAGCTGGCAAATAATGACACGACACGAACCCGACACAAATATAACGGGTTTGGGTTAAGTCTTAATGACCCATTTATGTAAGTGGGTCGACACGAACACGACATTTAATTGGGACGAGTTTGGGTTGAGCTCTATAAACACGAACCCGACACGAATGACCTGTTTACTAAATTAATCGTAATTTTTTTTATCCTTCATCACATAAATATACTTCAACTTTCCAAATATGGACATGACACGAAAACCCGACACGAACCCGTCACGAACCCGACACGAAATTAACGGGTTAGGGTTGAGGCTTGATGACCCATTTATCTAAGTGGGTCGACACGAACACGACACGAAATTTAATTGGGTTGGGTTTGGGTTGGAGGTTTTGTGACCCGTTTACATGTGACACGAACACGAACCCGACACGACCCGATCTGTTTGCTAGGTCTAATTATAATGCATGAGTACTAATTTGAACGGGTTACAAAAATCACCATAACTCTGGTTTTGTTATCTTAAGAACCTTTATTAGTGTAATTATCCGTCAAAATCATTGAGTAAACATATGATAGAGTTGGATTCAAAAGGATCGACAAAAATGTTTAAGATATTTTGTAAAGGAAAAGTTTGAAGTGGATGGAGAAAATATTATATTTGTTATAAATAAGTCAAATTTTAAATGATTTTATATATACGCGTGCAATTTTGCACGGGTTTTAATTTTTAAACTAGTATCTTATCTATATAATTACAGAAACATTTAGGAAGCTCTAGTTGAGCCACATCATTAACACATGTTTTTTATTTTATTTTTTTTATTTTTAATCTACCAGATGTGACCCGCAATTTCTTTGATGAATTTCCTACGCGATAACTGTCTGATATTTGATATTGCATGCCTGACCTGTTGGGAAATGTGTCCTCAACAATAGTGCGATCACGACAGTGATAAAAATCATTGTCATAAATCTTATGAAAAGAATATGCAAGGGACGATCCAATATTGATTTAGTCAACTGACCAACATTAATCGGTAATGATTGGCTGACTAGAGTTTAACATTACTGTCGTATGACGGTGGTGGTCAGTTGATCCCTTTAGGTCACACCTATAGGACTAAGCCCTTAAACGTATATTGATTAATTGTATAGGATACAGATTGATCGATATTCTTAAAACCGTATATTGAGAAATTAGAGGTTGAATCTTAAGGTAAGATTTATATTTGAAATTGAAATGTGTCAATTGTCAAGTATTAACCGATATTTAAGAAATATCGAAATTAGTATAATGAATGGTTCATGGTTATAACAAACGTTGTTAATATATCGTATCGACAATTATTACGATAACCATATGTTGGGACAGTAATTTCGAATTACTAAATAATTTGTTAAATATGATTTAATTAATTTAGAAATATTATTTATATGATAAATATATTTTAAATTAATACAATTAAATATGTCACATAAGATGTCACATATTAGACAATTGTACAAGATTAAGAATTGTAAAATGGAAGTCCATTTTACTCTTAAGGGAGCCGTGTAATGTGTATGTTGTGGGTTAATTTTATCTTATAAAATAATTTTGTATTAGGGTATGATGGTTAATAGGTAGCCATGCAACCCTAAGTGTAAATAAGACAAAAGGAATCAAATTCCTTATGCTTTTAACCCCTATTACACGGTTCACTACTACCCACCAAAAACCCATTCTCCATTATATATACATGTCATAGATCACACATTTATGACTAATCTAATGTTGTATTTTTCTAGTGTGAGAAACAAAATACAATAACCTCTAAAACTATTACTAGATAATATTTTCTAGTATACTAATAAGAAGTATTAGTACACGGTTTTAGCCTAATTCCGTCTCCTAGCTCGGGTTCGGTTATTTGGTCCGTTTAAAGGTAGGGTCTTGGTGCCTACCCATTGGAGGCAAGCTTACTTGGTTGCTCTTGGAGGATCGTCCTAAGCATATTTCGGACCGGTTGTAAGAATACGATTCTCCTTATTCCGCATATTTTGTTGCATGCATAAGATCGACTAAATTAATATGAGTTTAATTAGTTATATTAGTAAGACTAATGATATGGATTAGCTAGTATGACTACCTAGTGAAACCAACAATTGGTATCAGAGCCATAAGGTTGTTTGCATGCAACTCGATTTTATACGTTTTTGCGAGAAAATACGATTTTAATTAAAAACGAAAATGAGTAGTACATATAGGATATGCACGAAAATGTTATTGCATGTATATATTTCTGGTCTTAAAATGGTTTTAAGTCATTTTGATGATTTATGGAATAATATTGTTCAATATTGTAATTAAAATGTTTAATTAGTGACAAAATCGGTTTAAAATGTTTTATTTGGGAAAAATAGCTAAATAATGTTTCTGGCCATGAATTTTAAATATGTTCTCACATGCATTTAACATATTATGAATATAAATAATTTTCGAAATTATTGAGTTTTATGCATGGTTTATGATTTTTAATGGTTAAATAGTCATAAAATGAGTTAAATATGGGATAAATAGTTATATTATGAATTTAACTATAAAATTTTGGTAGATGTCACATGCAATATTTAAAATATATGATGAATTTTCCAGAAATTTTTCGTTAATATTGCATGAATATTGATTTTTATCGTAAAAATCGTAATATTAGTGACATTTTTTAGCTTAAATAGTTTAAGTTCGAATTTGACCATAAAAATTTAATATAGTGTCACATATATTATTTCTAGCATGCATGTGAATTTTGAGCTTTTAATCTCGAATATTGCATGAGAAATGATTTTAATCGGTAAAATCGCGTAATATATGACACGAATTATTAAAAATAGTAAATGTTGCTTAAATGGTCCGAAAAATTCACCCATATTAGTCATATTATGTATGATCATCAACATATTTTTATTTAGTGCCAAAAGTTTCTGAAACTTTAAGTTTTAATTTTAAAAGGTTAAAATTGATGTTGAGTGTTTAAGGAGTCATAATCATTACTTTATTTTTCAGATCTTAAACAGTGTGTACCTGATTTTTCTTTGCATTTTCAGATACTTTGAGTGTCTAGGAAGATGTAAAAATTATATTGGTATTTTATTTCATAATTTTTGCAATAGTTTTGAATTTTTCGAAATATTATGCTAATTATACGGCTATTTTACGAAATAAATGGTGTATTTCGAAAATATTTGAATTTTAAGGATCTGAAATTTTAGAAAATTTTCAGTATGTTCAAAATTTTGAATTTTGAATTTTCGAAATTTTTATGACTCGTTTGATTATTTTAATGCTATTTCCCGTAAAACCGATTAAAACCGAACAATATTAAAATAAAAGTTAAGTTATTTCGAAATTTGAGTAAGACTAAATTTTGAATCCTAAAATGTGTTAGGAAACTTAACTAAATCATGAATGGTGATTCATAGAGTGATTAGTGATTTTAAAATTGTTTAAATCACGTTATTCCATAAAACCGTGTTATTACGAATAACAACATTTAAAACGTGTTTAAATAGGACGATTTGGCTTAGGTTTTGCATTTACATAAGCATTGCATATTTAATTATCATTTATGAATGTCATATTTTATTTACGTAATTTTGGAATTATGTAATTTACTTAGTATGGCCTTAGATTTTAGTCGATAATTCCCGTAATGTAAGGGTTTATCGATTCGGTTGTAATTTAATGTGATCTCGTATCACTTTATTTTATTGTTTTATTTTATTCTATAATGTATAAAATAGATAGAAAATTTGTAATTATTTGTAATTCCGGAAATCCTTGAAGACGGTGCCATTTCGGAAAGGAGTTCCGACCAAGACGGAGTTTGCCTTGGGATGCGTGCCGCGTGTGAAGTTCAAGGGACCAAAGGAGTTGGTTTCCGAATTTGTAATTTACTTTAATTTTCTATTTTAGGAAAGGCCATACTAGGGTTTTATTTATGCTTTTATTTATGCTTATCATGTTGCATGCATAGCCAAATCGTCATTCATATATCATGCATTTCATCGATGTTATCGACCGTGTCAATTAAATTCATCGATAATTCACCGACTTAGTTCACTTAAAGGAGATAGATAATAAATTGACAAGATCTCTTACGTTATTTAAAAATCGAGACATAGCCATACCAAAAAGTAAAGAACCCGCGAAGGATCTTCTTCATAAGGGAGTAGGCTCGGCTAAACCGGGGTACAAACCTTATTACGTTGGTGAAGTGGGGTAATATGATTACGTTTTTCTTGAAATTTGGTCGATCTCGACGAAGGTATTCGAGCCACCGTAGTGGTAATAAGTTCGGGCTAAGATAAGAATTAGTGTAATTTTATCGACCGAGAGTTCTAAAGGTAGAATCGATTAAAGGGTTAATCTACCGAGTCATATTAATGAGGGATGTATCGGCTAAACCGTGCCCGAGTTAATGTGTATTTGGGTCTCGGGATCATTTACTTAATTGGGTAAGAGATCATTAAGTAGATGCTTAACTTGTTTAAAATTTACAAGTTTAATTATTAAAACGATAATTGTGTTTTAATTCCTTAATTTTCATTTGTAGTTCAATTTTCGACTTTCAATCAATGGCAAATAACGCTCCACCACTCCCACAACACGTTTCATGGCTTCGGTCTTTTATGGATCGTTGCAAGCTTGAGAAGCATGGCGCCAATTTTAAAGATTGGGACGCCCAATTGGTGTTGGCCGCGGAAGCCGACGATAAGACTCGTTATCTTACCATTGCCGCTCCTCCCACTCCCGGTGCTCGTTCATCGGAAGCGACTCGTGAGGCCTATGAGGCCTACATGAAGGAGTCGCATGCTTTGAAGAACGTGCTTATATTTTCGATGGAGCCGGATCTCCAAAGAAGAATGATTAAGCTAGCCACGGCTAATGAGATATACACTAGAGTTGCGAACATGTTTTCACAAGCTCCTAGGGTAATCCAATATGAGGCGGCCTCCGCCTTCTTCGATTTGACCTTAAAGGAAGGTCAAAAGATTAGTCCTCATGTGCTCAAAATGGTTGAGCTAGCCGAAACCTTGAAGTTGCAAGGGGTGAATGTTCCCGACTCGCTTATTATTGACAAAATCCTTCACTCCCTCAACAAAGTGAAATCGTATGTTCAATTTCGGGTAAATTATAACATGCGCAATCAAGTAACCTCCTTGGACGAGTTACATAAGATGTTAGTCCAAGCGGAGAGGGATATGGGACTTAATGAGAGTTCCACAAAGGATGTGCTTAATATCGATTCGAAAAGCAAGAGGAAGTTTAAGCGCAAGGCCAACAAGGGTAAAAATGTTAAAGCTTTCAAACCCGCATCTCCCAAGGAGAAGACTTTTACGAAAGGTGCTTCTTCTTCATCGTCATCAAAGGTTGAAGACAAGTGCTATTATTGCACTAAGATGGGGCATTGGAAGCGGAATTGCCCGAAGTATCTCCATGACCTTAAAGCCGGAAAGGTTCTTGCTGTAGGTATAAATTCTCGTCTAATTCATGTTATTTAATCAATTTTTGTATAATGATACAAGTTATTGATTCTCACCCGTTTATAAATTGTTTTAAAGGGGCTCCTACCAAAGATAAAGGCAAGGAGAAGGAGAAGGAAACTTGAAGTTCCTTCCATGGATGGCTATGGTAGCATCCAAGATTGAAGACATGAAGAGCATGGCTCTAATTTTCATTTGATGTCTTCTTTCTTTTTGCATTTTAATTTAAGAACTTTGTATTTCTTGTATGACAAGAATATTGTTGAAACAATGGTTGTAATAGAGGTGACTTGGTTTTCAACCCAAGTCATCCTTTTGTTCTTAATCAAACAAGTTTGGTTGTTTTAAAATGCTTTTATAATACATAACATGAGTTGATACGATTTTCATAGATCGTAATAAAGTACCTTGAATGATTCAATGTACGGAAGAAATGATAGGATCATTATAAAAGTAATACGACTTACTTAAAAACGAGAATTGCATCCCGTTAAATACTTCAAATTCAAACATAAGAACATCAGTTCATTATAAGATTTTCACCTTAAATAAAAGAATATGTTAATATCTCAATACTCACATAATTCTTTATCCAAAAACATTGTTGACGGGCGAAAATGCTATCCTTCCTAAAATACAGGTTATTTTAGAGGATAGAGTGGGAGAAATTCTACGCCCGTAAACCAATGAAATAAACATAGGATCTTAGAGAAGAGTTCTATGAGGAGTCCTTGAGAAGAACTCTAAGAAATTGGATAGAAGAAACTACGAGAGGACACAGAAGAAACTACGCGAGGACACAAAAGGAAAATGTTCCATATGTTGTCAAAAGTTCCTAGAGAGGACAAAGGGAACCGCGAGTGTTAACGGAAGGAAATCGTTTCCATGATGTTAATGTTTCTGTTTTATAAAGATAATAGGGGAGAAATCGTCTCCCGTTCTCATGATAATACTAAGATTCTTTCCGTGGGAAAGAAAATGAGAATGAAATGTTCATTACGAGTTGAGAAAATGTTTGAAGTGAATCAAGATGAAATGTTCATTACGAGTTGAGAAAATGTTTGAAGTAAATCAAAATGAAATGTTCATTATGAGTTGAAAAGATGATTGAAGATTTTACCTAATCACTATGAAGATAGTGGGAGTTATTAAACTATAAGATAGTAATATGGAATTCAGTGGGAGAAAAGTTATTAAGGAAACGAAACCTACCATTTAGAGAGAATGGTGATTCTTTAAAGGTTAAAGAATATGAGGTTTTCAATTCTAAATGAATATATGTTAAGAACATGAATCATAAATGAGTTTATTATATGATAATGAAACGTCACCGATCAGTTAACAAGGTTTGGATTTGAATCCGAGATATGAATATGTTGATTCATATAACCTTGATCAAAATGCCATAAGTTGAAATAAAGCCCTATTTCGATATAAGTTTCTCGAGGAGAACTAAGAGATCGAATCTAGGTTAACTACAATATAAATTCTAGTACAATATGACTATGTTCATATGGATGACATGTCATGAGTTTTAAGAAAACAGTGGGAGCTTCCTTAAAGTAAGGAGACTCGAGTCGAGTGTGAGAGACTTGAAGTGTACTTGAATAAGATCGTATTATACGAGATAATATGAGTTAAAAGGAAACCGAAATTTGTAGGTTAAAGGATGTGAAGATAAGGTATATTCACATAGCAAACCATTAATACAAATTGATGTATGATCATCAAAGATTGTTTATGTGGAGCAACAATATCGTATTGTTTGTTCGCACATAACAATCACTCTTATCGTTTGAGTTATTATTATTAATATTAACTCACAATTTATACTTTGTGAAATCCAAATGGGTTGTAAGAGACAATTTGAACCCCATAAGTGAACTGGATTAACTTAGTATAGCCCATAATCGCTTGTATGAGGTGACGTCTCGAAGCGACTACAATGTGAGGCGATTGATGGCAAGTTCAAATGTCATAGAGTCATATGGGATGACTAGTCGATCACATCGGCAGACTGTGTAACACTCTGTTGGGCATTTAGTGACCGCTTATAGAGTTCTGGAAATTTTATAATTAGCCCGGTCGTGGCGAGAGCTACTATATTATTCACATAAGTCGATTCTTTGACTTGAGACTGTTCGCCCAAGGTGATGCAGCCTCAGATTGACTTTGATTTTAGCTCTACGATCATCCGTTAAAGGGGGTCAAATGGGCTTCTTTTGGGTCATGATGGACTGTGTTAGTCGAAGGGAACAGTAGGATAGGAATTGTCCAACCCCTTGTCAGGGTTGTCTTAAATCTCAAGGCCACTCGAGGAGAAGTTTAACTGGAAATGCGTGGCCACGCTCGGAAGGTATCTATGGTAGATAATTCCGGTCAAAGCAGTTAAATCTCCAGATCGAGAAAACCGCTCAAGATATGATCAAATGCAAGTACGACCTGGAAGACACCTTGCATTGAGTGGGAGATGACGTAATAGGACAAGAGAATTGGTGACGCACACTTGTCGAGGACAAGTGGGAGATTGTTGGGAAATGTGTCCTCAACAATAGTGCGATCACGACAGTGATAAAAATCATTGTCATAAATCTTATGAAAAGAATATGCAAGGGACGATCCAATATTGATTTAGTCAACTGACCAACATTAATCGGTAATGATTGGCTGACTAGAGTTTAACATTACTGTCGTATGACGGTGGTGGTCAGTTGATCCCTTTAGGTCACACCTATAGGACTAAGCCCTTAAACGTATATTGATTAATTGTATAGGATACAGATTGATCGATATTCTTAAAACCGTATATTGAGAAATTAGAGGTTGAATCTTAAGGTAAGATTTATATTTGAAATTGAAATGTGTCAATTGTCAAGTATTAACCGATATTTAAGAAATATCGAAATTAGTATAATGAATGGTTCATGGTTATAACAAACGTTGTTAATATATCGTATCGACAATTATTACGATAACCATATGTTGGGACAGTAATTTCGAATTACTAAATAATTTGTTAAATATGATTTAATTAATTTAGAAATATTATTTATATGATAAATATATTTTAAATTAATACAATTAAATATGTCACATAAGATGTCACATATTAGACAATTGTACAAGATTAAGAATTGTAAAATGGAAGTCCATTTTACTCTTAAGGGAGCCGTGTAATGTGTATGTTGTGGGTTAATTTTATCTTATAAAATAATTTTGTATTAGGGTATGATGGTTAATAGGTAGCCATGCAACCCTAAGTGTAAATAAGACAAAAGGAATCAAATTCCTTATGCTTTTAACCCCTATTACACGGTTCACTACTACCCACCAAAAACCCATTGTCCATTATATATACATGTCATAGATCACACATTTATGACTAATCTAATGTTGTATTTTTCTAGTGTGAGAAACAAAATACAATAACCTCTAAAACTATTACTAGATAATATTTTCTAGTATACTAATAAGAAGTATTAGTACACGGTTTTAGCCTAATTCCGTCTCCTAGCTCGGGTTCGGTTATTTGGTCCGTTTAAAGGTAGGGTCTTGGTGCCTACCCATTGGAGGCAAGCTTACTTGGTTGCTCTTGGAGGATCGTCCTAAGCATATTTCGGACCGGTTGTAAGAATACGATTCTCCTTATTCCGCATATTTTGTTGCATGCATAAGATCGACTAAATTAATATGAGTTTAATTAGTTATATTAGTAAGACTAATGATATGGATTAGCTAGTATGACTACCTAGTGAAACCAACATGACCATAGTTTTAGAAATATTACGTAACATTTCTGATATACTTTCGTAAACATTAAATAATAGATACACAAACACAGTTTATATAATATGAAATTAAATATTATATAATAATATATAAAATAATACAGCTTTAGGTCATTTGTATTACATTAACTTTAATATTATATACTCAAAAAATAAAATATAATAATTTCGAATAACGTCCTTCTAAAACTATTACATAACAATTTATATTCAATAAATAATTACAATAAACAATATAATAATTAAGACCCGTGGATTTTTGCAATAGAAAAAAAATTGAGTAAAGTTAAATAATAATGACACGATAAAAATTGGGATATTGAAATTGCAAAAGAAAAGTACCATAATAGATATACTTAACATTGACAAAAATACGAGTAATGACGGGTTTTGTGGACAATCATATTTTTTTCTGATAAGCTAAAAAACTATATTGATCCTCTAGAGTAGGACCAACCTATTTCATTATTTTGAATGAGGTAAGTTGAAACCACCGGCTTTCAAACCATCTCCAAAAAATTCAACATGTTGACAACTCTTATTTATGAGTGAGTTGTAACGATGAAAAAATGCATATATAATGAAGAAAATTTTGAGATTTTTTTATTAACATTTATTTATCATTGTATATTATAATTTCGTTATGATATTTCAAATCTATATAGATCATTGAGTTTTGATGTTAATATTACAATATTTTTAGTATGTCGGTCATATGAAATTATATTAGAAATCGAAAATTTTAAATACGGCTAATCATTATTTTAAACATTATTCAAAAATAATAATACTTGAAACTACAATCTCGTGCAATTTGCACGGGATTAAAACTCTTCTCTATTAAAGTAAGAATATTTTTTGCATTTTAGACCACCCCCAAGCAAGGTCACCAACTAGGTCACCAAGGAGGTGGGTCTCTTTAATGATGTATTAAGGAGAATAATTAAGGAGACCTACAATGAAGGAAGGTCACTCCATGACCCAAGGAGGTTGTCTTGTAACCTTCCACATGTCCTTGTTCTATTTGTTAGACACAAATATTGATGACACAATTTGTTGGAAAGTGGAAAATAATTGGGTCGGTGACTTAGGTCGCAACTTTCTCCTTGGAAGTGTAAAAGTAGGTCAAGATAAATAATGTGAGATTAAGAGATAAAACTAGGTCGCGACTTAGTTAGGAAGACCTTGCTTGGGGGTGGTCTTAGTGAAGCCACCTCATTAATAAAATGAAGTCATAGTGACATCATCCACTATCTACCACTAACCATTTTTTAAAGATCTTTAATTAATTGCACAACTTTCTTACCCCGTATCACATATGTAGTTTCATTTTTCACGAAACTAAATTATAAAAAAATATTTCGTATTTTCTTAAAATGTAATCTTAATTAAAGCTAAAAAATTTTGAATATAATTTTTTATCAATTAGTTTTTGTCATTATAGTTAGAATTTCTAATGATAAGGATTGAATGTTCAAAAATTACATAACTAACTAATTTAATTTTTAAGTAAAATTTTAACAGATTACATATAATTGTTTTTAATCTATGTAGATTAAATGTTCAAAGATTAATCAAAGTTATATACAATAAATATAAATAACATTAATGACTTTTAATGATGTTAAATTTGGTTGGTTTTAATTCCTAATTAAAATTTTTAGTAAATATCACTAATTTGGAATTAAATAAATAAAGTAAATATTAATAAAAAAACACAGTTTTAACCAAATTAATACCACTTCATGCATTATTAATTCAATTGGAAAAAAATAACAACGCTTAATTGATTTAAATAATTAAATAAATAAATTTAATATATTACATTTTATAAATTATATGAAAGAAATCGGAATACGTCACTTAAAAGAAAAAAAAATAAAAATTTACATAGTATAAAAAATTGACTCCTTATTTTAGGGCTAAAAAAATTATTTTTAAATGTAAAGCCTACCCATAATCTTAGAAACAATTAATTAAAATTTTAAAATTTCAACAACTTTTCTACCACTTGAAGCGTTGGTTTACTTTATCTAATTTGTTATTACTTCATTTCAATTTAATTCAATGTCAGTGCAATTTTCCAATTTTATTTCAGTTCATACTTTTATTTAAGGATAATTTGTGAGAAACTAGCTTATATTTATGTCCATTTGTGAACAACTACCTTACTTTTGTTTTTTTGTTAAAAACTACCTTTCATTTTAATTTTTTGTTAAAAACTACCTAAAAAAAGTTTTGAGGCCAATTTCTATTTATTATTGGTTTCACATGTGTGAGTTCTCTAAATTTTCATTCTTATTTTGTCGTTAGACTTGATATCCATGTTTATCCTTCTTATCTAAAGTTCCTAAACGAAAGAGAATTTTTGCCATTAGCTTCAATTTCTTTCTTTAAGCATGTGGAATAATTGCTCCAAATGATGAACATGGGCTAAATCGTATGAACTCTATGTTATTCGTGAATAAGAATGAAAATTTAGAGAACTCACACGTGTGAAATCCAACTCATAAATAGAAATTGGGCTCAGAACTTTTTTTAGGTAGTTTTTAACAAAAAATTAAAATAAAAGGTACTCACTCCTATTCAACATAACCTTCCCTATTTCTTTTTTCGTCTATTCACAATACCTTCCCTATTTCCTTATTTAGTCAAGTTTTTATACATATTTTAATCATCTTACCCCACCACAATACTCACCATACTCATACTTTATACTTATTTTAATCAACTTACTCACAACAATTACCCCACAATACATACTCTCTCTCCAATTACCCAACCCCACATCAATACTTTCTTATATATAATAATTCTCTCCTTATTCTTTGTGCCTTCCCCAAATAGGGAAGGTTATGTTGAATAGGAGGGAGTAGTTTTTAACAAAAAAAAAAGTAAGGTAGTGGTTCACAAATGGACATAAATGTAAGGTAATTTTTTACAAATTATCCTTTATTTAATTATAGATAAAATGAATATTATGTACAATTATATCAATATAATCTCAGTATATCATTGTGTTAAAATCGACCCGTACAATTTTTGCACGGGAGTGAAACATGTAATTTTTAAAGTAGTGAATTTTTTTAATACCTTATTAATACGGGAGATTTATATATGAACATACCACAAAACAGATGTCGCTTAACTAGATTTGAAGCAAGAGATGTAATCCGCCTCTTTTGTCTTGCCAATTTCATCTACGATCTGGCCTATAATCCTATACACAAATAAAACTTGATGAAAGGTATTTAAATAAGTGAAAAATTAAATAATATATGAATTAATTAATTTATAAAAAAAATAGTGTTTGCGAGGTCTTGTGTTTCTCAATAAAAAAATTAGCATGCTACAAACTGTACTATAATTAGAATTCATTTTCAATTAAATGGCTATTTCATCGATTAAATTTAAATAAAGTGAATTAAAAATAAATTAAATATCCTTAACTTTAGGCTACTTCCACAGTTTTTGGGCATGACTAATCAATCATTTTTTTTTTTGCTCCGTTGTGTTTTGAATTCAACTCATACATAAAACAAATCTTGAACACATCTGGTCTTAAATTCAAAAACTCAATTATTTTTTGAAGGGAAAAATCGTTTCATTAATCAAAAGTCTCATGGTAGTTACAACATATGTCAAGAATGATAGGACACAAAACGATTAAAATCAAATAAACTATATTCTCGATCAACAGAAAATTTCTAAACTTGATGGGCTCATGAGACGCTTCTGCTTATCCTCTAACATATCGCCTTATGCGGCTTTTCACAAGAGGGTTTCCAAATTTTCTAAAGCATTGACAAGAATCAAGTTCTTTTGACCAAAAAGTTTGTAACGAGCAATCTGACAGGAGTTTTATCTCCATGAGATCAACAATGAAGGCGCCGATCTTCCACTTAATTCTTGAACCTCTCAAATAGAGGGGAAAATCTCACCTTTCCAAAAGCTGAGGAAAAAACTCACCAAAAGGTGAGGACAAAACTCACACAAAGGTGAGAACAAGTCTCCAATAGAGGAGATGCAAGAAGTTATTAGCGTAAAAAAAAAATTAAAGAAGAACGAAGCAGAAAATTTGGGGCTTACCTGCACCCCCCAAGATGTTGAATTAAGATTTAAGTTTTTTTAGAGAGAGAATTAGACAGACGACAATTTCTAATAACAGAATATTCTCAAGAACTCAATTATAGTAACTATGAATTTTTATTTCAAATAATCACTAATTTTTCTTTTTTTCTTGAGACACATAAATTCTTATCTCAAATGTTGACATAAGGGCAACTACTAACTAGGTGTCCAACTTATTAATATTGAAAATTTATAATTTCTAAAATAGAAAGTAAGTTTATTTTGCGTAATATAATCCAAAACGAGTTTGAATAAAAAATATGAAAAACCCCACCGTCCTTGATACACTTAAAAAAACAATCCACGAAATCAAATATTATAAAAATTACTATAAAGTACACAAATTCTCATTTAAGACGGGTATATCCGTCGCAAACTTGTGACGGGTACTATTTTATCTCACAAAATATGTACTTTTTCTCTCTTCCATGTGGTCCCGTTTCTCCACTAACTCATTTCTATCCATTTTATCTCACAAAATATCCATCATAAATGGTGACCCGTTATAAGCAAGACTTATTATATATAAAGAGTAGCTAAAAGAACACAAAAAAAACATTTCGAAAAATACGTGTATTGAAAGGTTTCAAACTTCGCATACTCCATCGCTGCGTCAGGGAATCAACCGAAATACACGGCTACATACAACTCTCACCAGATCACAGAGTTAAAGATTTAAGGTCAACTTTAATTTGGATTGGGTCCAATCAACAGTGTTATGAATCATGTGACACATTTTCAGGTCAATTAAAATTCATCATTTCAATCTAAATTTTGTAGAATTATTTATTTAAGGGTATTTTTGTTCCGTATTAGTCTGTGAAGGTTTGGTCCATTTTGATTCAAGAGTGATTTTTTTTCGTGTTGTGTTTGATCTTTCTTCAAACTAAAGTCAACTTACTTAGGATTTTGGATCAAATTAACAATTTTAAGCTATGTGGATTAACTAAGCTAATATATGTGGACTAACCACTGTCACAACCTGCAGTTGATAAATTTAGGCAAAATTGTAGATTAACCACTCTCTTGGTTGTGACGAACACTATTCGTCATAAGTTGAAAACGAATTCATATTTTGCTTCAAGTGATGATTAATATGATAGTTAACGGTTATTGTTAGAAATAAGTGTATCTTAATAGTGTAATAAGTACGATGATCGACGTGCCATTTTCTGTTCACGAAACCCAAACTGAGATCGATACCGATGGCTACTAAAGTCACCTGATATAACCACGCTACAAATTTCAAAGCTCCAATATGATGGAGAGTTTAACCGTGATTATATTATCTAATTGTTTCTACATTGTGTGTTGTATTTCTTGTGTATCGATTAACATAGAATCATTCATAGGGCTGAGCAAAAGCGGTATACCGTACCGATTTTGCTTTAAAAACCGGTATTCGGTTTTAAAAATTTTCATTTCATGATACCGGTACCGCACCGGATTTATTCGGTAAACCGGTTTTTTCGAAAATGGAAACCGAATCCGGAAATCCGGTTTAACCGCACCGATTTTGAAACCGGTTTCACAAAATCACCAAAGCCATGTTTTCCTTGTAGAAGCTCTTGTAATAAATTACAATAGAATTTGGGAAAATGATTTCTGAAAAAAAAAAATAAGAAATAAAAAACAACGCATTGTGTTTGTGTTGGTATAAAAATATACAACTTTGGAAAATTTCAAAAAAATATATAAACGACGTATGGTAATTGGTAATAGACTAATATGGGCATATGGTATTGGTAAATTGTAATGGTATTATTACTATTATATTGGTATAGTTAGTAGTAAATCGGTTTTTAGATTTTACTTTAGACTTCGTTAGACAGCTTAAGCTTAGACGTAGAAAGTTAGAATATATTTTAGGATTTTTTTATTAAACCGATTTAAAAAACGGGGGCCAATTTTGAATATATGAGATCCACATCCGCTCCGGTTCAACACTAAAAAATGCGGTTCGGATACCGGTTTCGTAAAAAAACCGAATTTCCGGTTTCTTTTTACGGTTTTCGGTTCGGATGCGGTTTAAAAATTCGGATCGTTTTTTTCTCAACCCTAAGAATCAATACTATTTATACTATTCTAAAAGAGCAGTTACAAGGGAGATTAAATGAATTAAATAATCCTTAATGACTCATTAAACTCACCCTTAATTTCTGTCATTATCACAAACATAATGTAGCAGTCGCAACTAATATGGTCGTTTAATGCATAAATTTCAATACTAGAGTCGTATGTGAGTATTAGTAATGGATTTTAAGGTAGTTCACTTAATAAGCATCTAGCAAATGTTATTTTGTGGCGATTATGGCTGGTCTTGGGTGCTACGAGAAGATGGTTCATATTCTTAGAATCACGGAATTCATCCATTACATTTATGGCTCAAGAACGAAATTGGTAAGAGACCAATTTTGTGCCCAAATTCCCGAAAAACTCAATGTAAGGTTTTCTTGCTCATGTTGTTTTTCCATGCATAAGATCCCTTTTAGTTTTATGACTAAACTATTAAATCACTCATATATGATATGAACTTAATCTGAAATTTGATTTCCAACACTATGATCGCCTTTCGTGGTTCCCGCCACGGAGGGGATATGCACATTAAGGATCTGGGTACCGCTTGCCACGAGCAAGCGGGGTTTGTGTGTTTGTGATGGTGGTGGCGTTGGTATTTGTCTTGTCGATGCAACGTGTGAAGGTTGCGTGACCTCAATTGATCGGTGTTGATGGAATTACTTTCCTTGCTGTGTTTTTTCTTATGTTTTCCTATACTTGCCCGTGTTGGTGTCTGTGGTTGCACTGACTCAGTGTATTTGTGTGTCTTATATTCACTATTTGTACTTGCGATGAACCATTTGACTTCATTGGCAAATGGTCAGTAGTTGGATATTTTATCGTGTTGATGCTTATTTGAATGCTTTGCCGCGGGGTGGGTTGAGACGAGTTAGGGGGATCGACGATATAGTTTTTATGCTTCATTAGTTAGAATATCTTGTCTATATTTACATACAGTTAGCAAAAGGTTGTATCTTTACTCCAGTTAAATGTAATAAATTTATAACTGTTCTATAATGGTCTATGTGATATTTACTTTTCTCGGACAACTGAGATGGTAGCACCCTCGTTTCCTAGGGATGACCTAGTTAAGGCTCCTTGGTAAGCAGGGGTGTTTGTAACACCCTCATAATCCAAGGTCTTTAGATAGGACCATCAGACTATAAAAATGCCACCATCTCAGTTTCTTGAGGTATACTATCAAGATAAACAATAACCAGCAACCTTTAATATAAAGTAAAGATTAACGTAAAAATGCATAAATACAACCGTCTGACAAAAGACAGCCAAATCAAAAGTCTGTGGAAGCTAGGTGACTTATTAAGACTCTACAAAACTGAGTGATGTCCCATCCTCCCCAAGCTAGTAAGGCTTGTTATTGCAGATGTCTGATAACTTGTATTACTCTTGTCAACGCATGACTTGATTTAGTTTTTGGACTTGCCCTGGTTTTTGGAATGTCGTGCTCTTGAATACATAACGAGAACCCCAACGCTCCACTGATGAGGACTTGTGCCTTTGGAAATTCTTTTTGAAATCTTTAAAAGAAATCTATGTTTGGAGGATATCAACTTTTGATAAACACCTTTTCTGCTCCAAGTTTCGAGGACGAAACTTATTAAAAGATAGGGTGATTGTAACACCCCGATATTTTCCGTCTTATAATTCTTAAAAATTTTAATTTAATTTTGAGAATAAATTATATTTCATGGAATTATGTAATCATATTTTAATAATACGAATATTTCATTTTTAAGCATATTAGTTTTAAACGACATTTTGAGTTTCATAAGTTTTAAGTTTCGGCTTTGATTTTCAAAAATGACTAGTATATCGAATAATTTCATAAATTGTTGTTTGTTTGTATAATTTATTGTATCTTAAGTCATCATAGTCATAAGATATCATTACCGTGTTAATTAGCCAAATCTAACTCGCCCCGACTCATTAAACGAATTCCGAGTCATTTCCGACTCAAACCTCTCTTATACTCCTTATGTTGGATTTTCCTCATCAAACACAATTCACTTCCTTCATCTCCTTCAAACAAACACAAAACCCCCATTCACCATTGTTGGTGATTTTGCAAGAACGCAAATATCACCATACAAATATCACCTTAGCTCCTTCGTTTCTTGCTCAAATTTTGAGTTCTTTACATGTAAGTTCTCCTCTCCTTCTCCTTCTTCTTTCATATAACCAAAATCTTGTCTTGTTGAGTTTTCTGAAAATCCGTCTTTCTGGGGTTTCATTTTTGATTCGTTTTTCTTGATATTTTTGGGTGAGGATGGATGCTTGGACTTCATGGGTTAGTTTTCTTGAAGATTTGGAGAGCTTTAAAGGTAGCTTTGAGAGGTTACTCGACTTTAAGTCAAAAATCGATTGTGTGGGTTAATTGTTGTTTAATTTATGAAATTATGATGTATTGTGTGGTTTATTTAGTTCATTAATCAATGGATTGGAATGATTTTCATGTTGATTGGTAGTAATGAATGATGAAGTTTGGTTGTGGTTATTGGGTAAATTAGTATCCATTACATGCTCATTGTATTCACAACGATATTGTGATTTCCGATTGATTTAATCCATGTTTAAGGTTGATAAATCTTGCTGGTTATCGTTTGTTTACGCTTGTATTATATCGATTGATATTGTGATTTCCGATTGATTTAATCCATGTTTAAGGTTGATAAATCTTGCTGGTTATCGTTTGTTTACGCTTGTATATCGACTTATATATGAGTTGATAGTATTACGTGTTGTATATATCGCATATAGTCCGTCTTGCATCGTTGTATAAGGAATTGGAGCTGAATTACAAATGCCTAAGCCACGGCCAGCCGCTGCCCAGGCAATTGCGCAGGCTGCGGCCTGGCAATGTGCAGGCTGTTTTGAGGCTTGTTTCGGGACTGTTTTTGGGCTGTCTCGGGACTGTTTTGAGGATTTTTTCGGGACTGTTTTGAGGCTTGTTTCGAGACTGTTTTGAGGCTTGTTTCGGGGCTGTTTTGAGGGGCTGTTTCAGGGTTGTTTTGCGGGATGTTTTGGGTTTTCTTTGTTGGTTTGTTTTAGCGTTTGTCGAGTGTTGTTACATGATAAAAATACTTGGTTTTTGATGTATAAATATATTATATGAATTTCGTAAATCAAACTTCCGTTAGTCTTATGTTAATTTATCATATGCTTGACATTAAAAGTTATTCATTTTTTTGTCGCTTAATTAAATATCACACGAGTTGTAAACTTATCGAATATGTGAATCGTATGCTTGTGTGATTCCGTTGTTGTTGTATGAATGAATGCTTAAGCCGTTTTTAGAAGCTAAGTTGACGAGGAAGACCCCCCGGTCGGGCAACCGGAAGGGAAACCGACTCCCGCTTCAAAATTACTTCTAGAAACTAGCTTAAGCGTGGTCTTGTTTGGAATGTGGCTCATGTATGTCAAAATGAGTTGATTAATGGTTTTTTTAATCGAGTTTTATAACTTTCGGTTGTGTTAAGCTTGTTTTGAATGGATAGCGGTGATACAATTTGTGTATCACTGTAATGAACTAATGCCACCCAAGTAAGGGATTTAGATGTGTTCGGGATTGGTCGGAGGTTGTGCCTTTCAGCGCTCCGGTCCCCTTGTGTCGTTTGGTGTCTTCGTTACATCGAGAGGCTTGGTCAGGTTTTAGACATATAGTCAGCGGTTACACTATAAATAGTTTCAGAGGTCGTGTGTTTCAACGCTCCGTAGTTGGAGGTCGTGTGGAAGCGCTCCCGTAGTTGGAGGTCGTGCCTATGCGCTCCCGTAGTTGTTGGCCTCTCAGTCGATTAATTAGTTGTTTACCTGTTTTGATATTATTTCATATATTGATTTCGATCCTGTTTCACATGTTTTTTTTTTTTTTTTGGTAAAAGGTAAGTATTATATAAAAACACAAAAAAAGTCTAGAACGAGTTGTTACATGAGCTTTTTTTGCGTAATCCAATCTATATCAAAACTACAAAAACTGTGTGCCTCCCAATGATTTATACCGTTTTCACATGTTATGACTTATCGTTCATGCTTTGATCATGTTGGTTATGTTTGGGAATGCATGTATGACTATTTCTTGAATTATATACATGTTCATATGTATAAGATGCTTTGTATTACCGTTTACATGTTTTTGACAATAAATGGCTGGGAGAACCTCGAGTTATTCCCCACTGACTGTGGCGTACATGTTTCATATATGTAGGTTGAAGTTGATTGGGGAAGACGTGTGGCTAGTGAGCATTGTTGACTATTCGACAGGTACCCCTTTAAAATTAGTTTAGATTTAAATTATATTGCTATTGTTGGATTCCTTATCCCTCGTTTATTTAAATTAACTTGTATAAGTTTTAACTTCTTAGTAGTTTTAGTCTTCCGTATGTTGTTTTGATATTCCGCGATTAAGTTTTAATAAATATTTCGAAAAGTTTTAAAAGTATCGTATTTTCGCTGCATATTACTTGTTTATCTTTATGTTATATCGCAGGGTGTCACAATAACAATCTACAGTGGATGTGTAACACCCTCATAGTCCAAGGCCTTTAAAACAGGACCATCGGATCATGAAGACATCACCATCTCAGTTTCCTAAGATACAGTATGAGATAGATAAATCCAACACTTTATTATAAATATTGAAAGTATTGTGAAACAAAGTAAAAACAACTGTCTACCAAAACTGTAACAAATGTAACTATAGTCTATGCGGAAGCTATGACACGAGACCCTACAAACTGGTGATCCCTCCTCCCAAGCCAGAAAGCAAGACTCATCTGTGTACCTGAGACTCTGCTCACCATTACATGGATCATCACAGTAAACAACATCATGTGTCAGCAACTATACAATAAGACGGATATGCATCAATATACATAATTCACAATATTCACTGTAATACCATTTCCACCAACTAATCTGTCGTGGTGACCTTTAGTCCCACACCAATCTCCCCACTTACCGCAGCAAAGGGATGCCTAGACCATAAATGTGCACATACTTCCTGTGGCGGGTCTCACGGGAAGCGATCATAGGAGTGGGATCCGTTCCCCGCAACGGTCCCACACGTTACCATTGGAATCTCATACATCATGCTATACATAGTAAATCAATCGTAATACAATATCGTCACAACATTATCATACAGTACTGAGTAGGGGAACCCTACCTCAAATGGAACAGCAAACAAGACAATTGACACTTCCTACCAACGCTCCTCTACGAATCCTCCTCCTAGGTATTACACAATTCTCAATTACTTACTAAATAACCATAACTATGTTGTAAAAACGGTAGATATACGTGGTGATATACGGACTAGGTAGATGATCGGCGCGACTAGACTTGTTACCAAACTTGAAAGATTAGGAAATGGGAAAATGAGATGAGCGGATTAGGGTTTGCTTAATTTCTAATTAGGGTTAAAATGTTTTATTAACCTCAGATTAAATTTATAATAACCGTGGTTTAAGGAACTGGAAAAGAAGCACTCGACCGAGTGTGACTTACTCGGCCAAGTGCGGCCTACTCGGCCGAGTGCGGCCTACTCGGCCGAGTGCGGCCTACTCGGCCGAGTGCGGCCTACTCGGCCGAGTGCGGCCTACTCGGCCGAGTACTACTTACTCGGCCGAGTTGACTCGCTACTCAGCTACTGACATAGAAGGGCTCGACCTAGTATCACATACTCGGCCGAGTGTCACCTACTCGGCCGAGTTAATTCACAACTCAGCTTCACTAACTTGGGGTGTTACAGGATGTTGTGCCGAGTCACGAAGAATCCTTGATTCCGCCAACAATGGGCGGTTTGATCAAATTGACACGGATATTGCTCATGCCACGATTGAATCCATGGCGATTCATGACGCTCAATATGTCAATTCTTGGAGTGCCACCACGCCTAACAAAGCCAAGGAGGATGCGTCAACTCATTCCGTTTTGCTTGCCCAACTTGAGCTGCTTCAATAAAAGTTGGCCGAAAAGACTCCCAATGCCACCATGCAAGTCAACGCGGTGTCCACCACAAGCCAAATTGCTATGTGTGAAGGATGTGGAGGAGCGGGTCATTTTTCTAATCAATGACCAACCACGGTCGCCGAGGTAAACGCTCTCCAAACTCATCGACAAGGGTCATATCCACCGAGTACACTTTCCAATACTTATAGCCCGAATTTTAAATATCACCCAAATTTGTCCTACTCTAGCAATAATGTGTTTAACCCTCAACCCCAACAAAATTATAACCCCCAACCACAAAATAATTTTGTTCCTCAACAACCATATAACCCACCACATCCACCACATCAATCCAACCAAGGGGATAGTGGGAAACTAGAAGCATTGGTCAACCAAATGGCTAAAACTCAATTGAGATGTTAGCCCAACTTCAAAAGAACGACCAATCTCACAATGCCACAAATGCCGCCGTTAAGATGTTAGAACAAGAAGTTGCCCAACTAGCTACATCTAATGCTCAAAGGCACCAAGGTCAACTCCCACCACAAGGTGCACAACCCCATGCTTCCGTCAATGCCATTCAATTGGGGTATGTTGTGCTCGATGCTAGTCCGTCCATAATCATGGATGAAGAGGTAGTTGACAATGCCAAAGAAAAGGCTCAAGAGAAGCCTAAGGATGTCGAAGAAATGGAGCCCAATGTTCCTTCTAAAGCTCAAATTTTGTTTCCATCTCGATTGATCAAGCAAACCGACGATGGTAGGTTTAGTAAGTTTTTGGAAACAGTTAAGAACTTACATGTTTCAATTCCTTTTGTTGAGCTTATTTTGCAGGTACCTTCTTATTTGAAGTTCATGAAGGACCTCCTTAAGAAGAAGGGATCGTTTCAAAGCAAGGAGACCATAGGTTCCACGAAAGAGTGCTATGCATTCTTCCACAATTTGTCTCCACCAAAGCTCAAAGATCCGGGTAGCTATTCCATTCCTTGTACCATTGGCACGTACCATATTGATAAGGCTCTTTGCGATCTTGGAGCTAGTGTTAGTGTCACGCCTCTCTCCATGTATGAAAAGCTTAACATGAGACCATTCAAACCAACCGATACAACGTTAGAAATGGAGGATGGTTCTATGAAAAACCCTATAGGAATTTTAGAGGACGTTCCGGTAATGGTTGGTAAGTTTTTCATTCCCGTTGATTTTATAATAGTAGATATAGCCAATGATGCTCAAGTACCACTTATTTTGGGTCGTCTATTTTTACATACTACAGGTGCTCTAATAGACATGAAAAATAGGAAAATTACCTTGGATGTCGGAAATCAAAAGATCACTTTTTCTAAAACTAATACACTTACAAGTCCGGTGTCACAGGAGTCGATCTGTTGTCTTATTGATTTTGACTCTTCAAATATTTCCTCATTTTCTAACCATTTGGAGGACAAGATAAATGTTTGTTTTGAAGGATAAGATGTTCCTTTTGATGACACAAGGAGTGGTAAGCAAGATTAATTACGGAAGAGAAGGAAAAAGTTTCAAAAAGTTCGGAAATTCTCGGGAAGTAACAAGGCTATTGATGTGTGCATTTTGTATAGACTTTTTAATCTTGTTTTGGCACACATAATCGTAATATTTGGTGATTTTATATCATTTTATTTCCCGTATGTGCGACTTTGTGTTCGTGTTGCTATTTTGCAGATAGTAACCAAATAGTAGCAGAAACCGAGCTCTTTTCTATCGTCGAGGAAAGAACCACGGTTGATTGTGTGACAATTGAGCAGTTTGAAGTGAAAAATCAACTTCTGGGCTTGTCGAAGGATAAATCGAGGAAGCGAAGTCCTCGATCGAGCTATTCTGTGCTCGATTGAGAGACCCAGATGAAGAGTAGTCATCGATCGAGCTGTCTTGTGCTCGATCGAGAGGTGTCCTAGAAGAAAACGCTCGGTCGAAAACCAAAGAGATCGATCGAGAAGTCCCCAGGAAGAGGGGTCGATTGTTTAATCTTCAACTATTCGATCGACAGTTTTGCGAAGCTAAAGGTGCTCAATCGAGTGGAATTTTCGCTCGATCGAGAGTTTGGAGACTCTTCGTGTTCACAGGATTTAAGGTTTCAGTTCAATTTTTGCCTATTTAAAGAGGATTTCTGAGATAATTAGGTTTAGTTTTTCCTGACCTAAGGCTGCTCTGCAGACTTTACAAAAGGAACTGGATCCTCTGAAACTTGTAGCCAACATTGGTTTCATTCGAAGTTTTTTGCCTTTCCGTTCATGATTCCGTCTCTATCGTTCTTATCACTTCCCTACTGTAATTCCTTTTCCTTCATTTCTTATTTTGATTTCTTATCATAATCTATTTGTAGTTTCTGTTTTCTGATTTGTCGTTATTTATTCGCGTTTCACTCTGTCTCCGTTCGTTGTCATTTTCTCGCCATTCTCGTTCGTTTGCTTGTTTTATTTCGTCCCTTTTGGCTTCTGATTCTTTCTCTTTTATGATTCCTAATCTAGTTTTGTTACACTCTTTATAATCTCCTTTAGTTTCCCTACTTTCATCCTGATTTGTATGTTGCCTCGTGTTTCCGTATCCGTCTTGCCTCTTTCTGTTTCCGTTCGTTTTATAATTATTTCCGTCCCCGCTCCTACGGTTTGTTTCGTCTCACGTTTCAGAATATCGTATGCTAGTTTAATTATGCAAGTCGTTACCATTATCGTTCGTCCTTTAATTATGTGTAGCTAAGCTTAGTACTAGGATTTATGGTAGCCATGGCTTATGATGGTGTGTTAATTTCAGAACCCGTATTACGGTTTGTTCGTATCCGTCGCATGTTATTTTCTTTTAATTGTTTGAGTCAATGCACTCAATTGACTGTGTAGAAACCCTCTTGGCCTAGATCGGAAGATTGGTTTAGGGGTAGTTCTGCGACGATTGTTAGGACTGTGCTAATTAGGGCGGAAGCTAAGTTAGTATGGTTTTAGGGTGATTAGCGGACCGGAAGGACCTTTTCTGTACCCACAACCCGCAATAAGGCGACCTGTATTCACAGACCAGACTTAGTAGCCATGGCGCACCAGAAATCCTAGTGCTTCTCTTTCCCTCTTTTCCTCTTTCCCTACCTTATCATAGTTTAGCGTCATATTTACTTGAACCCCATATTTTTGGTTACTCAGACGAACTTGGTCAGACTATAAGATACCTGTCTCCCTGTGGATTCGATACCCGACTACCTCTTCTACATTTAGTTGAGACCGGTTAGGTTTTATTTTTGATAGGGTTGCGACAGCCGTGTCAAATTTTGGCGCCGTTGCCGGGGAGACGGTGCAATTTTATAGTTTAAGTGTTGTTTGTCTTTTTTGTCTCAAGGAATTTATTCCTTGGGGCAGTTCTTACGTTTGTTCTAGTGCTTAGTGCTTGCAGGTATGCCTAATATCGCGAGCCATTCTGAGCCTAGTGCAGACGACTTGCCAAAGGGACGCGTTCTTCCTGCAACTAAGGATGGGACATTTGGTATTCAACCATCCTATTTACAGCTTGTGGAAAGAAATGTGTTTAAGGGCAGCACAGATGAGGACCCAGCCAAACATGTTGAGACCTTTACCGATTATTGCTCGACTATTCCTCTCGTCGCCGGAGTAACACGTGATAAGGTCTAGGAATTTTTATTTCCTTTTTCCTTGGTGGGCGATGCTAAGGATTGGTGGAGAGATCTCGACTTGGTAGCCGCTGAAGTTGTGGATTGGAACACTTTGGCCATAGCCTTCTACAAAAGATATTTTCCTCCTCAACGCACTTCTGCGCTGAGGGGGCAAATTACAATTTTTTCTCAAACTGAGACAGAGAATTTGAGTGAAGCGTGGTCAAGATTCAAAAAGCTGGTTTGCTCAGTCCCGCATCACGGATTTGAGCGCTGGTATTTGTGCACTCAATTCTACAACGGGTTACGGTACGAGCATAGAGCTATCCTTGATGCTGCCGCGTTAGGCAGATTTCAAGTTAATGTGGCTGACGACAAGGGTTGGCAGTTGATAGAGAATATGGCTACATACACAGCCAACTATGGAAACCCGAGAAGTGTGACAAGTGCCATTCCTACTGCTGTTATTGAGGAAGTTCAAGAGGGTAAAATAGGGAGCCCAAATCACTGTGATCAAGCTTGTGCTACAGAGGTATTATGTGGTAGATGCGGTGAAGAGGGTCACGACCCTGTTCTTGCATGGCCGAACCCGAGCGTGTTTACGCGTATCGAAGATATAAGCAAGGGGGTTCGTTTTCCGAGCTATATGCAGATTTGACCTCTACAAAGCACCAACCACCGATTGATAATAGTCAAACGCTCATTACGCAGGCCGAGTTCAACAATCTTAAAGCAATCATTCACGAACAAGAGATCGAGCAGAAATTGAGCGCGGATGCCTTCCGTGCATTACTTGAAAAATGTGAGACCTTATTTCCCAAGAAGGACCCAGTTTTAGCGATAAATTTGAGGAGCGGTCTCAGTTATGACGGTCCAGTGTATAACCCGGCCAGTACGAGTTCCGAGGTGGAAGCAGAAGCCCCTGTCACTGATGAGGAACAAATGAGAAAGGGTCGATCGAGTGAAAATGCGCCTCAATCGACAGATCGTGACAAGCAGCATGCTCGATTGATCGACTGACCAAGTTGAAGAGAGCTCTCGATCGAGAGCAGGAAGTCCTCGATCGACAGGTGTGGATAAAGAAATCGTTCGATCGAATAACCTGGAAGCCTCTAGCACTCGATTGAGCAACAGTACAGACAAAAGCTCTCGATCGAGAAGAATTGAGCCTCGATCGAGAGCCCAACGTTCAGATACTGCTGTCCCAGGAGCTACAAATGATAAGGTACCCTCCCCTGCTGTGGGGGTACCGAGGAACACTGCAGAAATTGAGAATATCGGAAACCTGCTTTCAATGATTAAGGTTCCCTACCCGAGTCGGCTGAGAGATACAAAGACGGAGAGGCAATTCAACACGTTCGTAGAGATAGTGCGCGGACTACAGGTAAGTATTCCACTTGTTGAGTTAATTACCCAAGTCCTGTCTTACGCAAAATTTATGAAAGACATCATTACGCGTAAGAAGGACTTTGGAGAATTTGCTACCGTTGCCTTTATGGAAGAATCTAGTAGTTTGATTCTAGGTAAATCCCCTCCCAAATAAAAAGACCCGGGTAGCTTCTCGATTTCATGTGTCATAGGGGATGTGACGATAGATAGGGCATTATGTGATCTTGGAGTTAGTGTTAGTGTCATACCCTATTCTATCTATGTTAAGCTTAATTTGGGTCGCCTAAAAACGACCAATATCACCCTTCAGATGGTCGACCGATCTATTCGACAACCCTTAGGTATCTTGGAAGACGTGCCTGTCAAGGTAGGGAAATTTTTCATTCCAGTAGACTTCATTGTTCTAGATATTGCTGAGGATACCCGAACCCAGATCATTTTGGGTAGACCATTTCTGTGTACAGCCGGGGCCATCATTGATGTTAGACTTGGTCGTTTGACTAAAGCAGTGGGGGATGATATGATTACGTTTAATTTACCCGCAACCCTGTCTAGACCCATGATAGAAGACACCTGTTATTCAGTAGATGTCATTGACGAGTCTTCTTATGAGGTTTGTTCGGATTCCCTGACTAGGGATCCGTTAGAGTCACTGATGTTATTAGCTGAGTGCGCAGATATCGCAGACCATGAGGACTGGGATTCCGTGGAAGCACTGTTCGGAGTTGCTATCAATGCGACGGAGGTGTCTGATGCAACCACTTTGACCGATGCCGAAATAGCACAAGTGGCGAGCCTAGCACACCCTTTGTGCTCAATTGAGGTAAAATTCCCAGAACGTAAGGCACTTCCCTCTCATCTTAAGTATGCTTTTCTCGATGATACTGAGCAATTTCCTGTTATAGTAAATGCTACACTTCAAGATGATCAGTTAACTGCTTTGTTAAGTGTCCTTAAGAAGAACATGAATGCAATGGGCTATTCACTGATGACATTAAGGGCATCAGCCCCGACGTCTGCATGCATAGGATCGAGTTGGAGGAAGATCACAAACCATGCCGACAGGGTCAGCGAAAACTGAATCCCAAGATGGAAGAGGTGGTGACAGCTGAGGTCATGAAACTACTTGATGCAGGTATAATCTATCCGGCTGGCCACTCGAAGTGGGTAAGTCCTGTTCAGGTAGTGCCTAAGAAGGGAGGTACCACTGTCGTGACCAATGAAAAGAATGAACTTATACCCACTAGGCTTGTGACTGGGTGGCGGATGTGTATTGATTATAGGCAATTGAATACCGCCACTAAGAAAGATCATTTCCCCCTGCCCTTCATAGACCAGATGATAGAGAGGCTAGCTTCCCATGAGTTTTTCTGCTATCTATATGGGTACTCAGGGTTCTTTCAGATCCCCATTCATCCAGATGACCAGGAAAAGACTACCTTTACCTGTCCCAATGGTGTCTTTCCTTATCGTAGGATGCCTTTCGGTTTATGTAATGCCCCTGCCACCTTTCAAAGGTGTATGATGGGGATATTTTCTGATTATATAGAGTCTATCATGGAGGTCTTCATGGACGATTTCAGTGTATATGGGAATGATTTTGAGCATTGTTTAGCTAACCTTGATAAAGTTTTGCAGCACTGCATTGAGGTTAATCTGGTGCTGAACTGGGAGAAGTGCCATTTCATGGTTAAGGAGGGTGTAGTCTTTGGGCATTTGGTCTCTAATAGGGGTATTGAGGTTGACAGAGCAAAGGTGCAGGTGATCGAGCAGTTACCCTATCCAGTTAATGTCAAGGGGGTGAGAAGCTTTCTTGGTCATGCCGGATTTTCTCGCCGGTTTATCAAGGACTTCTCTAAGATTGCTCGACCGCTTACACAATTGCTTCTGAAGGATGCTCCTTTTATTTTTACTGATGATTGTCTTTCTGCTTTTAATACTTTGAAGCAGGCTCTAGTATCGGCACCTATCATTCAGTCCCGGATTGGACACTACCATTCGAAATCATGTGCGACGCCAGTGATTACGCACTAGGAGCAGTGCTAGGGCAGCGGAAGGACAAGGCGTTGAGTGCCATTTACTATGCGAGCCGAACTCTGGATTAGGCTCAAGTCCGATATGCCACCACGGAGAAGAAGCTTTTGGCTGTAGTTTATGCTTTAGATAAGTTTAGATCTTATTTGTTAGGTTCTAAAGTTATCATTTTCACCGACCATGCAACTTTAAAACATCTCTTAAACAAGAAGGAAGCCAAACCGCGCTTGCTGAGATGGATACTCCTCCTGCAGGAGTTTGATTTGGACATCAAAGACAAGAAAGGCGCCGAAAACGTTGTAGCGGATCATCTGTCGCGTTTAACGCAACAGGAGGGGGAGGATTCTCTTCCCATCAATGATTCTTTCGCTGATAATTGCCTTTATTCTATTGATGCTTTCTCTTTGACTTCTTTGAACTCTAAAGATGGTGTTGAACCTTGGTTTGCAGATTATGCCAACTTTGCAGTGAGTCAGAAGTTACCACCCGACTTGTCTTATCAGCAAAGGAAGCGATTCCTCCACGATGCACGACAGTACTTCTGGGACGACCCTTATCTTTTGAAGGAGTGTGCAGATGGCATATACCGACAATGCATTCCACAGTGGGAAACCCGTGCTATTTTGGAGGGCTGTCATTCGGCTCCAAGTGGAGGGCACCACGGCCCATCACGGACCGTGGCTAAGGTATTGCAATCCGGTTTTTATTGGCCTACGCTTTTCGCTGACACAAAGGTCTTTGTTTCTAATTGTGATACTTGCCAACGGACGGGAAATATTTCTAAGAGACACGAGATGCCACAAAATGGCATCTTAGAGGTGGAAATTTTCGATGTATGGGGCATCGACTATCAAGCCCCATTTCCGTCCAGTCAAGGTAACAGGTATATCCTAGTCGCTGTTGATTACGTGTCTAAGTGGGTGGAGGCCATTGCCACTCCTAATTGTGATGCCAAGACCGTAGTTAAGCTTTTTCGCAAGATCATTTTTCCACGCTTCGGGGTTCCTAGGGTTGTGATTAGTGACCGAGGTATGCATTTCCGCGACCGTAATTTAGAAACCTTGTTATCTAAGTATGGAGTCAAACATCGTCGAGGTTTGGGGTATCACCCTCAAACTAGTGGACAGGTAGAGGTTTCTAATAGAGAACTAAAGGTCATTTTAGGAAAGGTTGTGTCTAAGTCATGGAAAGATTGGAGTTCTAAACTGGAAGATGCATTATGGGCATATAGGACCGCTTTTAAGACACCCATTGGTGCTTCCCCGTATCGTATGGTTTATGGGAAGTCTTGCCATTTGCCCGTAGAGCTAGAGCATAAGGCTTGGTGGGCTGTTCTTCAGCTTAATTATGATGCTAATCTGTGTGGTGAGAAACGTCTGTTGCAGCTAGATGAACTTGTAGAGTTTCGCCTGAACTCTTATGATAGCTCCCGCATCTACAAAGAAAAGACGAAGCGTTGGCATGACAAGCGCATCATTCCGCGAGAATTTCAAATCGGCCAAAAAGTGTTGCTGTTTAACTCCAGATTACGGCTGTGTCCTAGAAAGCTGAGATCGCGTTGGAGTGGCCCGTACGTGGTTACAGGTGTCAACCAATTTGGTTCGGTGGAGATAGAAGGATCCAATGGCAATCGCTTCAAGGTTAACGGTCACCAGCTCAAGCACTACTACGGGGCGGCTGATGTTGTGGGATGCGTCGAAGAGTTCTTTTTTGACGAGTTTGAAGAGCTCGCTGACTAAAGCTCGTAGGTCGTGCGGGACCTCATAAAACTGCGCTTTCCGGGAGGCAACCCGGACGCTTTCTTTGTTATTTCTTGAACAATTTTCGTCTCTTTTAGAACTGTTTTTCTTTCTGTTTCGTTTGTATCAGACAGTATCGAGCTTCTTGGGCGTTTTTGTGCTGTGAACCTCTCGATCGAGTGCCCTTTCTGGTCGATCGAGACGTTCCTTTAGTGGATTTTCGCTCGATCTGTTGGAAGAGAGATCTCGATCGTGGCATATTTGTGTCCCGTACGGTCGATCGAGTGATTTGGCTTATCGATCGACCCATCTACCTCGGACCTGATCACCTTTTGTTCTCCACCTCATTTTCCAATTCGGTTTGGGGAGGTCTCTTTTTGCACGCTGTTTGGTAAGTCTTCGTTTCCCTTTTTCTTTTCTGCATTTTCTTTTCTTTCCATTTTGTACAATGGGGGCATAGTGCGGTTTGGTTTGGGGAGGGTATGCATCCTTTTGCGTCTGCATTTGCATATCGTTTGCATTCACGTTTATTGCTTTATGTAAATTTCGGAAAATTTTCAAAAATCTTCAAAAACAATCACGTTTATTTTTGCATTTAGTCTAGTCGGATTGGAGATTTGATGATGACAAGCTGTTTATAGTCAATTTCATGTCATGTTCTGCCATTTTTTTCAACCCTTGCCTTGTGCAGTTTTACGCGTTATCCCGAATTTTGTCATGGACTTCACGTTAGACCACTAGACTTGACTCATAGTTTTGGCAACCTACTACAGATTCTAAGCTTTAGAGCCTTTAAAACTGGTGACATCTATGACCGGTTATTTTAGGAATGTGAGTAGTACTCCCTGCATTTCATGTTTTGCATGTGTATGAGTCTTGGTTTCTTATTGCCTACACGTACCGTTTTGCGGTTGGTATTACACGTAGGAGAACTATTGCATCACCCTCTTCTCGTTATGCCCATTTAGCTCCACTTTATCCAAAAATTGCCTTTTGTCCCTTTTGCTACATCCTATATAGTGCCTACCTTATGCTGAGCTAGGAGTAGTGAAGGTTTTTATGCCATTTTATCAATTTTTGGCCTGTTTTCATTGTTGTTGGAGTGTTTACGAAGGAGGGAAGTTTTCAGCCGAGTTTTGCTCGATCGAGGGCCATTTGTGCTCGATCGAGTAGTTTTTCTGGCTTAGACTTATCGTTCGAGAGCTTTCAAGAGTGAAAAGTGCTCGATCGAAGCAATTATTGCTCGATCGTGTAATCTGGGGAAGAAAGCACTCGATCGACTGCCTTTGTTGGGTCGATCGAGAGGAAAGTGCCGCTGTCACCGAGAGTTTTCATCAAAAACAGAAAAAAAAAAAAAAAAAACAATGAAAGAAAAATTCAAAAAAAAAAAAGAGAGAATTCAAAAAAAAAAAAAATTGATGAAAGGAAAAATACAAAAATCAGTATCCGGTTGACAGTTGGTATAATTTTGGGTAGTATTTGTTTGCCTAGTAAAGGCAATGATTTACATGTATAGTCGGAAGAATTGGGAATGTATTTTCAGGAAATCTGGTGGTTCTAGCTCGGCTTAAACCCCCACTTACCCATACTTGTTTCATCCCTTTCTGTCCCACTTATCCTCACTATCCCAAATCTTGCAATAGTTCGGCGTGTAATGGACATCGTTGGTGGTTGTGCGTGTGTACGGTGCTTGAAACCTTTATTCATGCTAGTCTAGCATTCATGATTTGTCGGTTGTAGTTTAGGCGAGGGTCTATACTTCTTTATTCTTCTCTTCTCTTCACATATATTTTAACATTTGCTTGATTGAGAGAAGAGAGATTCCAGGAGAGTCCGAAATTTTATAAGTCTAGCAAGGTTGAAAGTCTACATGTGTTTTCCATGATATGCACAAATTCGTTCGCTTATTTCCAATCCTGGCATCGGTTGATTTTTGGGCATAGTATGCGCTTGGCTTTGACTATTTTGGTAGCTTGAGTCTTTTCTCCATCCATTAGGTCCGTAGTTTTCTTTAGTTTGTTTTAGTTTGCATTAAATTTGCTTAACGACAAGCAAAGGTTCGGTTTGGGGAAGTTTGATGTGTGCAGTTTGTAAAGACTTTTTAGTCTTGTTTTGGCACACATAATTGTAATATTTGGTGATTTTATATCATTTTATACCCCGTATGTGCTACTTTGTGTTCGTGTTGCTATTTGGCAGATAGTGACCAAATAGTAGCAGAAACCGAGCTCTTTCTGCCTCAATGCACTGCTTCTCCGTCGTCGAGGAAAGAGCCACGGTTGATCGTGTGACAAGTGAGCAGTTTGAAGTGAAAAATCAACTTCTGGGCTTGTCGAAGGATAAATCGAGGAAGCGAAGTCCTCGATCGAGCTATTCTGTGCTCGATCGAGAGACCCAGATGAAGAGTAGTCATCGATCGAGCTGTCTTGTGCTCGATCGAGAGGTGTCCTAGAAGAAAACGCTCGGTCGTAAACCAAAGAGATCGATCGAGAAGTCCCCAGGAAGAGGGATCGATCGTTTAATCTTCCACTGTTCGATCGACAGTTTTGCGAAGCTAAAGGTGCTCGATCGAGTGGAATTTTCGCTCGATCGAGAGTTTGGAGACTCTTCGTGTTCACAGGATTTAATGTTTCAGTTCAATTTTTGCCTATCTAAAGAGGATTTCTGAGATAATTAGGTTTAGTTTTTCCTGACCTAAGGCTGCTCCGCAGACTTTACAAAAGGAACTGGATCCTCTGAAACTTGTAGCCAACATTGGTTTCATTCGAAGTTTTTTGCCTTTCCGTTCACGATTCCGTCTCTATCGTTCTTATCACTTCCCTACTTTAATTCCTTTTCCTTCATTTCTTATTTTGATTTCTTATCATAATCTATTTGTAGTTTCTGTTTTCTGATTTGTCGTTATTTATTCGCGTTTCACTCTGTCTCCGTTCGTTGTCATTTTCTCGCCATTCTCGTTCGTTTGCTTGTTTTATTTCGTCCCTTTTGGCTTCTGATTCTTTCTGTTTTATGATTCATAATCTAGTTTTGTTACACTCTTTATAATCTCCTTTAGTTTCGCTACTTTCATCCTGATTTGTATGTTGCCTCGTGTTTCCGTATCCGTCTTGCCTCTTTCTGTTTCCGTTCGTTTTATAATTATTTATGTCCCCGCTCCTACGGTTTGTTTCGTCTCACGTTTCAGAATATCGTATGCTAGTTTAATTATGCAAGTCGTTACCATTATCGTTCGTCCTTTAATTATGTGTAGCTAAGCTTAGTACTAGGATTTATGGTAGCCATGGCTTATGATGGTGTGTTAATTTCAGAACCCGTATTACGGTTTGTTCGTATCTGTTGCATGTTATTTTTTGTTAATTGTTTGAGTCGACGCACTCAATTGACTGTGTAGAAACCCTCTTGGCCTAGATCGGAAGATTGGTTTAGGGGTAGTTCTGCGACGATTGTTAGGACTGTGCTAATTAGGGCGAAAGCTAAGTTAGTATGGTTTTAGGGTGATTAGCGGACCAGAATGACCTTTTCTGTACCCACAAACCGCAATAAGGCGACCTGTATTCACAGACCAGACTTAGTAGCCATGGCGCACCAGAAATCCTAGTGCTCCGCTTTCCCTCTTTTCCTCTTTCCCTACCTTATCATAGTTTAGCGTCATATTCACATGAACCCCATATTTTTGGTTACTCAGACGAACTTGGTCAGACTATAAGATCCCTGTCTCCCTGTGGATTCGATACCCGACTACCTCTTCTACATTTAGTTGAGACCGGTTAGGTTTTGTTTTTGATAGGGTTGCGACAGCCGTGTCAGCTATAGATATGTTTCGAGGTCAAGTAATGACCAAATGTGCTCTCGGAAGTGGAGGCTTGGGGTAACTCGAGCCGTGTGCGTCGTGCGGGTCGTTAAACTAGTGCTCCTTTGGAGGCAACCCATGCTATTTTACATTTTTATTTAGTTTTTAGTATTTTTATTTGTTTTCATTAGTTTTATTTTTATTTTTTCTGCATATTTATGTTTTAATTAGTTTTAGAAATAAAATATTAGGCTTACAGTTTTTATTTTGTGATTTTAGGTAAAGGACTCATAGAAATATGGAAGAAATAAGGTAAAATTGCCTTCCCCGTACCCGTGTCCCATGTCGGGGTCCTGCTTTCCTAATTCCAAAATAATTTGGAAAAGCGGAGGAAGGAAAGTCAGAATGCGCAGAAAGGGTCAACCCCGATCGGGGTCGTGGTAAGCACGGAATATTAGGGAACTTTGTTAAATTACCAAAGTAAGGTTTTTTAAACCTTATTTCTAACTCCGACGGTATTCCTCTTGATCTTCCTTACTCCCTCTTTTCTTCAATCCTTCACCAAATCATTTAATAATCACACCAATCTACATCAAGTTTCTTGTTTTTCTTCTTCTACTATCATCATGCGGTAAGTAATTTTTGCTTTTCACCTAGAATTCACTCTACTTTAATCAATTTTGCTAGTTTTTCAAAACCCTAAATTAGCTTGGGGACTTTTGAATTTGCATTTTTTTGCTAGCAATTGATTATAGTTTAATTAACTAAGGTTCATGGTTTAAATTAGCTTACTAGTTTATCCTAGCTACTTTTCTGTTGATGAATGAATTTGGGGTTACAAGTTGAGTTCTTCTTTTGAACTTTTCTTATAGTATTAAGATTGATTCGTGTTTTTCAGGAGGCTAAGCATTCAAAAATCGTGTTATTGGTGTGATTCGTGTGATCAACCGCCGAGAAAAAAGGCTAAGCATTATCATGCAATATCAATACAACCAAGGGATGCTCTTTTAATACATTACGTCAAGAAAGATATTGTTGAAACAATCCCTCCCGTGGTGTTCGATTTTTGCAGGATTAATTATGGTTTTGAAACTTTCGGAAATCAATCTAGCAATTATTCTAACGGTTATAGTGATGAAGGAGGAAGCTTATTTGGTCTATTTTGTGATGTACTAGTCGTCCAAACGTTACCTTACATGACGATAATGTTTTCACATCGTTTGGGGAGGTGAAGGGATTCAACTTTTGGCCCTTCACTTGATGGATGGAGGTTGGTTCCCCCGTTTTTCGTTCTAGCTTTGGGGGGAAGTTAGTTAGCTTAGTAAGTTTTCTTTTTTTTTTCTTAGTTTTTTTTCCTAGCACCCATTAAACTTTAGCCTCTTGTTTTCTATTGTGTTATTAGCCATTTCTATGGTTTTGATGGGTAATTTTAATGATGACACATTGAGGACAATGTTATGTTTAGCTTGGGAGAGGAATGAATTTGCATGTTAGTTAGTTTTGCATCTAGTTAGTTCAGTTTTTGAGATTTTTGAGAGAAATTTTCAAATTTTTCTAAGAAAAGTGTTGACAAATGCTTGCTTGTTCCTACTTTTGCCCTTTGCATATCCTTATATGATCTTTTGCTTAATGATTTATTTTTTTGATGGGATAATTGCTACATGGGGATGTCTTGACATAGTAGCTGAAAAATTAAAATGAACCAAATAGACTTGATCTTGACTTTTGGCAAGCCACAAAAATTGTAAGGTAGAACCTCTTTTGACCAATACATTCATATTTGGTCTCTCTTCGGTGAGTGTATGTAGCTCCTTATAGTTTGTGTTACATCAAAACGCATAAGTATGATTTGCATTTCATCTCTTTATAAGCATGCATTCTTATATTTTTAGCATTTTGCAGCCATTCACATGTATAAATTTGCCTTTTTAGCCCCTTTCACAAAAATCCTAGCTACATTGAAAATTTGCCTACCATAGTGAGCTAGTAATTTTGATTAGTTTGGGTGCTCAATTGGGATATTTTTGAAATTGAAAAAAGAAATTCATGTGAGCTTGGTCGTAATGCTCGGAAAAGAAAAAAAAGAAAAATGTCGACAAAAGAAAGAAAAAAGCGGAAAAATTCTCAAAATTGAAAAAAGAAAGAAATTGAAAGAAATTTAAGAAAGGAAAAATGATGAAAAGAAGCATATACAAGAAAGAAAAGAAAAAGGAGGAAATTCTCATATATTTCATTATTATCATTTGGAGAATTATCCTAAGCTTTTGATTGTTAACTAGTTTTGGAGCCCCGTGAAAATCACGGGATCATTAATAATTTACTTTATTTAGGTGTTTAATTTGTGAATAACATATACGGAGTATTCACTCTCTCAATCTTTGTTTAAAACGAACACGGCCGAGGGAGCGGTATTTTAAAATAAATGTTTAATACAATTCAATTTTTGATTCAGGAGGACAGACAAACCAAAATGTGAATACCATGGTTGTTTTAATACGACCATCTAAAAATTGTATTAAAATTTATTTTCTACTCCATTAAAGAAGTCACCCTTCCATATATGAACAAATTGCAGTGAAATTTATTTTCTACTCCATATGCAGTTAAAAACCTCATAATTTCGACATATTTATGAAGTTTTTTATTACTAATTCTCTCAAAATTTTATGAATCAAAGGAAAATAAAAAAATATGGTACATAAATAAAGAATGTATATAATAATGATGAAAGAAAAGTTAATAGTTCATTTCATTAATAAAAGAAATAATGGATAAATAAATAAGGTAAACTATAAGAGGAGATCAATTACATTTCTCTTTGTTTATACCTTCTATTTTTAATTTTTTTTTAACTTATACTGTATTTTTTAATTTTCTTAAATTGGTAATCCATGTCACTTTTTTTTACCATGTCATATAAAAGTTGTCACGCTAAAATTAAACTTGTCATGTCACATTTTTTAGCTTAAACTTTTAATACGATTTTATAGCAAAACAAAATAGTTGCATGGTGTAAATTTATAGTGATGTTTTTTTTATTTGGGGATTAAATTATTCTAACAATAAACACATAAATTTTAAATTTAGCATGCATTTTGATTTATTAATTGCTGTTAAATTTATTAAAAATTAAGAGTCTAAACTTTATTCGTTATTATGCTATTTAAAAACTTGGTATGCATTAAATGTTTGTAAATTCATTCGCTTTTTTTATTTTTTATTTTTTATTTTTTAAATAATGATGTTATGGTATTTAAAAACATGATATGCATTTAATGCTTGTAAATTTATTAGCTTTTTTTTATTTTATCTTTTTCAAATGATGATGATGATGTGGCTTGCTAGAATTTCTCAAAAGTGAAATGGTGAAATGTGGTGCTTTGTCTAGCCTTTTTATATTATATATAGATATAGATTGGGTTGATTTTTGGGATTGAGCATCCTACATTTGGATAGTTGCTAGCTTAACCTTAAGCCCCACATATTCATAATTCATTTGTTCCCCTTTCTACCCATATTTTTACCCTTCTTTACCCATTTGGCTTCTTATTCATGCTTGCATATGATTGTTTTGACTTATAGTTTTGAATTTTTTTACCATACTAGATTGCGGGCGGTACATTCTTATAAGTTCAGGATAGTTGAGTGAATTCTCAAAAAAATGTTCTTATTACATATATTAGAGTGTGAGTAAACCGTTATAGTCCGAGAGTCAAATTATCATGCAAGAGTTGAAAAGTTCATTGAAATAATTCATGCTACGTCGTCGTGTAAATCTCATCCATGTTTGCATTATCCTATTTCCCATGTTGTTTCGGGTTTTGAGATCATTATGCTTAGCTTGTTTGGATTTTACAATTCAAGGGATGTGGTTTCTTGCTTAGGGACAAACAAGGTTTTAGCTTGGGGGGTTTGATAAGTGCTTATTTTACATACTTTTGACTCCTTGTTTAGCTCATTTTATATTATAATTTGTCACTTTAATTAGTGATTTTTCGAGCTAATGTTACTTTTTAGCCGTTCTACAAGTATTTCTCAATTTTGTAGGGATCTAAGTTTTCAAGGCTTTTTCCTACTACTTTGCAAAGATAGCTAAAGAGTTGAGCTAAAGATGTTGGATGAAACTTAAAGGCCAAGCATGAAGAATTGGAAAAATGATCAAGTGCAAAATAATTCTCAAATCAAGCCCAAAATGCAAAGTCCATAGTTCAACATAAAATATCTCAAAATTGGATGTTTTAGGGTTGATCACAAGGGTCTTAAAATCGGAGAATTAAGGAGCATTAAGACTAGCATTGGATACCTCATGCATTGAATAAGGGAATTAAGTAAAATAAAGTCGGATCACTGTGTCCCCGATCGGGGATGGCGACCCCGATCGGGGTTGTACCTTTGAAGATTATTTCCTTTTCTACCCCGATCGGTAATTATATTTTTATTTGATATTCTTCTTAGTACTTTATTTACATCACATAGTTATTTACAATATTAGTTATTCTCTAGTTTGTGTTTAATTAAGTTTTATTTATTTATTTAATCATGTTCATCACTTATATTATCGTTAATTCACAATTTAGTATGAGTAACTAAACCACCTTAGTCTAGGGATTAAGCGAAGCCATGCAAAATATAATTATGTAATTTGATAAATAAAGTTATTAGTAATGTTGTTTATATTGTAACAGCCCGCTTTTTCGTAAATTATATTTTAAAGGTTTTAATTATTTTTACGGGATAAAATAATATTTTAATGATTTATCGAAGAGTATTTTAAATAAATAGTAAGATCCGTCTTAAGAACCTCAAGTCCTTAAGACGAATACAAATTTGGTAATTTAAGTTCCCATCTTAAAAGCCCGTTCAAGTATCCTAACCCGTTTCAATTGTGACGGAAAGGACAAGTCCTTAAACCCTCTTAAGACCCATTTGTCGACATCTTCTTCATCAAAAGGAAATAAACTGTAAACACATTTTCTCTTAAAACCTCCATTTTATTCACCTTCTTTTGCTTATTTCTTCATCATCCGTTCATCAAATCAAGGTAATAATAACATTTTCGGAATCCTCATCGAATTTCCAAGCCATCTATCACTTTCGTTTTTCAAATCCTTCACTTCGAATTTCGGGTTGTTTTTGTAGGATTCGATTTTCAGTCCGTTAAACTTGTTTTTCGTGATGTAGGTGTGGGCTTGGACGACCCGGAAGTTGATAGCTTCGTTTTAGAGGAGGATCTTTAAGCCGGATTGCATTTAAGGTGACGATAATGAGAAACTCGGCCTTATTGTGAATATTAGCAAGTTTTGATGTGTTCTTCTATTTGTTTCTGATTTTTGTTAATGTATAATGATCAATGGACTTAGTATCATGTTTAGGATTGTTCTTATGTGAAGAATTCATGCCTTGTGATGTTGTTATATGTTCTTAAGCTTATTTTCAGTTTTCATAAAGTTAAGACGGATACATTGAATTAATCGTTTGAGGATTGTTATGGGATTTGTTTGCTGTTAGCTAGTAGTATTGGATGATTGGAAATGTTGGGTAAACTTTACTTGTAGCAATTTTGAGGAATTAGTGTCGATTTATGGAGTTGTCGAATAGGCTGGAAGTTGCGAAAATCGTATCAGGCTCTCTGAGCCGGTCGACCGACCGGCCGCCGGTCGACCGGCTGGGAGCGTCTTTGATGCGTTTTGCGAATTTTGAAAGAATTTGGCTTTAGGACTGCCAGCCGGCCGACCGGATGCCTGCCGACCGGCTGGTGGTCTCTTTGCGTTGTTTTGTGTTTTTGCGAGAACATAAGTAAAGGGGAGCCCAGCCGGCAGACCGGCCGCCTGCCAGCCGGCTGGGAGTACATTTGGGGTGGGTTACGAATTTGTGGAGGCTAGGAACTTGGGTTCCCAGCCGGCCGACCGGCTGCCTGCCGACCGGCTGGGAGTCCCTTGTGTTATGTTGTTTTTATCAAAGAAAGGAAGGCTGAGAGGATCACCAGCCGGCCGACCGGCTGCCTGCCGACCGGCTGGGGATCCCTGTAGGCTGTTTGGTTTTTAATTCGCGTATAACTTTTAAACAGTTGATCGGTTTTGATTGAAACTCGTTTTGTGTACCTTTGATATGTGTTTGAGGTCCCCGGAGGATGGGCGACACTTTATTGGGTTCGGGAATGGAGAGAGGATAGAGACCCCCCGGTCGGGTAACCGAAAGGGAAACCGGCTCTCCCTCAACTTAGTTCCCGGGATCAATTAAGTGTTGATTAGAAGTTAAGAAAGTAGAACTATAGATTAGTTCATAGACTTTGATTGATATTGTATTGATGCGTATTAAGTTATGCTTTAAGCTGGCCTCTGAACTTAATACGTGAGTTGTTTGTCATATATGGGGATATGCCTTAAGTTGGCCTCTAAGCACTATATGTGTATGTTTGTCGTGTCTGGGACATGCCTTAAGCTGGCCTCTGAGTCCAGACATGTTTGATGGTGATTGCGTTGGAACATGCCTTATGTTGGCCTCTGAGTCTGACGAGTAGAGCAGCTGCACAACGGGATAGCTAAGGAACTGACACCTTGCCCGGAGTGCAGATGTTTGGTGCTAGGACATGCCTTAAGCTGACCTCTAAGTCTAGTACCTTGTGATGTAGTGAAGGGACATGCCTTAAGCTGGCCTCTGAGTCCTTTACTTTTGGATGCTAGTCTATGCCTTAAGTTGGCCGCTGAGTCTAGTTTCTTGCTGATTGGCGGGTCCATGACTTAAGTTGGCCTCTGAGTCCTTGCTTGCTGAATGTTTTGGTGTTTAGGTTATGTCTTAAGTTGACCGCTGAACCTTACACTTGCTGAATGTTTTGGTGTTTAGGTTATGTCTTAAGTTGACCGCTGAACCTTACCCTTGCTGAATGTTTTAGTATATCGGTTATGTCTTAAGTTGACCGCTGAACCTTATACTTGCTGAGTCTTATCTGCTTGCCTAGTGTTGGTATAGTGTCAGATATGGGTGTTGATGTTTATACTTGACCTTGTTGTTGTTCATCCAAGGCATTGGATGACTCTATGATCGGTTTCATAAATAGTTGGATTGAAAGATCCCCCGACTGGGTAACCAGTAGGGAAACCGGCTCTCCTTCCTAACGGTTTATGAAGTTGGTTGAGAGCCGTGCACTAGAGTTTGCTCGATGGTATGAGAACAGTTGATGAGATGTTATGCTTCACATGTTTATATATGTTGGAGTATTCTGTATTGTTTTATGTGTTACGTGTTGTCACAAAAGGTGGCTAGGAGAACTCTAGTCACTCCCCACTGATTGTGGCGTACATGTTTTCATGTATGTAGGTACATGCAGGTTGGAGCGGGGTTCACGAGAGAGCTAGCGAGTGATGATCCTGTTGTCATCATATGACTTACACATTTATCGAGTAGCTAGACTCTTAGTTCTTTTGATACTGTTTTGTTGGTGCCTGTAGGGATGTTCCATCCCAGGCTGTTGTACATATTTGGTTTTGATACTTAGAACTGTTACTTATCTATTTTGTTTTATTTCAGTTTCAGTTCCTGTTTCAGTTTAATTCTTCTCGCATGTTGTTTACTTTAAAAAGTCTTAATTCCGCTGCATTTTTAGTACTTTTGTATGTTTACATTTCCGCTTTCGCGACGGGTTTTACAGTTGGTATCAGAGCATTATTGCTCCCGACGCACTCATGTGACCCCCAACCTTAACTTGACCATATAATTGAATAATGAATGAGAGATGGGGTAGATTTAAGGAATTATATTGTAGTCTGTTTTGTGATTGCTTCTATTAGGCTCTGACATGTTTGTTGATTGTCATTGACTTCACTTTTATATCTTTCGATCGACGAACCGTGGGCTTATCCATTTGGCGGTGGAGATCGGAGTTTCTACCGATGATGGAAGATGCGTGCTATTGTTGGAGAATACTTCTGAACCTTGAAGATACTCCTCTTTCCTTGTGCACCACCTTCTTTGATAACTTCGGATGCACATTCGTGTTTTGGATTATTTGTCTATCTTAATTGAACAGATCTTCATATCTTTTCAGCTTAACCTTGTTGCTTACTTTCTTAAGGTGCCCTCTCGGTAAACTCCCCTTTTATTGGATTTGGTGGAACTAGTCTTACGGTAACCGTAAGCTGTGTTAGGAGAAATATTGTCATTGAGGGATAACTTAAGAGGTATCGAGAGACATGTTTTGGGTGATCCAAGGGTCTAGTTGTCTATCCAATTGGGAGAGTGAAAGTGAGTGATGGGATACTTGCTTGAAGGTTGAGTTGTATACTTAGTATTCGGTGGAACCTAATCTTGAGAACCATACTTAGATCGTGAAAGTTGTGGATTGTAGAGTACTGTTAAGGAGTCGGATAAGATAATTGAGGATATAGAGTGACCTAGAGGAATAGGCTTAAGATGCTAATGAAAAAGAATAGATGAGTAAAGTGAGTTAGTATCAATTGACCTAGGTGAGTGATTGAGTTGAGAAAGGTCCGTTGTTGAGGAATGCGAATCAATGGCTACAATGGTTGAATATTTGAAGGGTTATTGACGTAAGCAGAGAAGAAGTGAATCACTACTTTACCCTAGGCTGCTTATCGTATCTTAACGTTTATTTAATAAAAAATTTAAGAGGAACTTTAGGATGCACCGCCAGGTTGTGAATGAAATAAAGTAATTCATCGAGAGATGTAAGTTCGGAAAAACATAATGGTTTAAAAATTGTTAACTTGTGGACAGTGAGGTAAGTAAAGTGGATATAGCATATAAAGGTGATGACCTAAACGCGTTATTGAATTATAATTTGAGGGACTAGCAGAGATGTGACATCTCAAACTTTTGGGAATAGGTAGTTGTAAAAATGATACCGTTTAGAGTTGAAAGATAAGGGTATATAATCATTGGAGAGACTTTTCATGAAAACCGATAATGGAATGACTTGATTTGGAAAGTAAGGAGTGAGAGCCCTGTGAGAATAGTGAGAGACCCGCACCTTGGGAGATTTCCGTAATCGTTTCTTTCATATCACTTCTCTCCTTTCCTCTCCTTTGCTCCTCCTTATGATCATAGCTTCAATTTTATTGGAGTCCATAGCCTAAAGTTCCTTACCTATCATCTTGTTGTCCCTCGAGCCGTCTTCCGTGTGTCTCTCTCGAGACCTGTGTCGTGTTTATCCCTGAAGTTCGCATCTCATCTCCTCTTCTGTGAGCCTTGTTCCTTTTCATTTAGAATAGTGGGGAGATCGACCTGTTCTTGCGGTAGAGACACATGCCTTGAGGAATGCTTGGTTGTGCGTTGTCAGGATTTAGTTGAGAGAGTTGGTGAGATTTATGTTCGGGCAATGTTGGATAGTGTACCGTCTTGAGAGTTCCTTATGGGATGGGTCGGTGTGTAAGTGGTATTTGTAGAGTTTGAAGTACCATTTGAGGATCTAAAGGAACTTAGAGTAAAGATTTATTTTGAGGAATATGCTTAAGGTACTGATTTTGTCTGATAAGAGAATGAGGTAAGTTAATGCTGTTTGAACTTGAGGAACGAGAGTTGTTAGTAACGGTGTGAGAACGTTGGAACCTTTACAAGAACTTGTGGAATTGACTGAGTGGTTGATCTAAGTTACTTAATGGATCTTGGTACTATCTAACGAAGGATTTAAAGGAAATCTAGGATTCATCATCAGTTTGAGAATGAATGATTCATTGAGAGATGTGAGTCCAGAGACACGTTGATTTGAGTATGGTTATTTGTGGACCGTGATACAAGTATAGTAGATAAATCACATGGGTTGAGTAGTCTGAGAGTTTGATTGAATTGTCATTTGGGGAACTATCTAAGATGGGTTATCTAAACTTTTGAGGAATAAATCATCGAAAGGATAATGTCGCTTTATACTTGGAGGAACTTTGAGGTCGGAATCATTTTCAAGAACTAGTAATGAGGACCAGTCATAGGCTTGCTTGACTGGGAAGTGGTTATCTTAGTGAGACCTTACCTTGGGAAGTTCGTTTCATGGTAGTAGATGACTTTGGAGAACTTAGAAGTTTGAAGTACCCCCCCCCCCCCCCCCCCCCCTTGAATGAATTTGATGGAATTGAACTACGTAAGACTAAAGGATATAGGTAATTTAGGTCATGGCCTGCCTAATGGAGAAAAGCCATAGCGTGGAAAGTTTGGTGTTCTAACTTCAAGATTTGATGTTGGGTGATAGAATCCAGATTTAGAATTTGGAAGTGCGTGAACCTTGGTCTGAGGTATGTGTTTTAGGCTTCCCCCTTAAGTGAGAGATCCTTAACCTTAATTTAACAGGATTTTGTGTGGACTGTGTGAGATTTTTGGAAACCTTCTCGTGTGGAATACCTAGTTTTGCGGAGGAGATAGAGGTAAGATGGACCGTGAAGCCGTTGTGAGCATTGAGGTTACTGAAATCGCCTTTTTGGGATATACTAGGAATCGTCGAAAGGATGTTTTGATTATGAATTGAGCGGTTAGTGTACCCATGTTTGGCAAAGGTTACCATCTCCTTTAACCTTCGACTTGATTGTTCCGTTCCTTCAACCCTCCTTTTTGTGTTCTGACAGCCGCGAGGTTTGAAACCCCTAATCCTTCACGTTGAAAATAAACTCTGCGACTGTTTCCGCGCTCTCAAACGTCTGTTTTGAAACTTGTTTCTCCAATTGTTGACTTTAAATTCACTGGTTATAGAAAAAACTTAATTGTTTTGAGAAATTGAAATTTGTTTCCTCTTCCGTTAGAAATAACTTTTCGTCATTGTTGCAATTTGATATTCCAAAATGTGAGAAAAAGGTTAATTTTGAAGGAAACTTGATTTTGAAGAACAATACATTTTACAATTTGGCAGACTTCAGCGTTGATTGCCACTAGAACGTGTTATTGGAGACGTCTGATAACCCGACCTGTGCTCATCAACACCGAATCGACCTAAATTTCGAATTTTGACTGATTTAGTTTTGGGACTTGTCTCAGATTTGGAATGATGGACTCTTGAACGTAACGTGAATCCCATTATCCAGTGACGGAGACTTATGCCTTGAAACCTCTTGTTTCTTGAAACTTTTTTGCAAGATAAAGTTTGAGTTGTCTTGACCCGTATGGTTCATTTTGAAAGTTAGAGTTGTTTTCGTACTTACTTCTACCTTCGAGTTTCGAGGACGAAACTTTTTGAAGATTGGGTGATTGTAACAGCCCGCTTTTTCGTAAATTATATTTTAAAGGTTTTAATTATTTTTACGGGATAAAATAATATTTTAATGATTTATCGAAGAGTATTTTAAATAAATAGTAAGATCCGTCTTAAGAACCTCAAGTCCTTAAGACGAATACAAATTTGGTAATTTAAGTTCCCATCTTAAAAGCCCGTTCAAGTATCCTAACCCGTTTCAATTGTGACGGAAAGGACAAGTCCTTAAACCCTCTTAAGACCCATTTGTCGACATCTTCTTCATCAAAAGGAAATAAACTGTAAACACATTTTCTCTTAAAACCTCCATTTTATTCACCTTCTTTTGCTTATTTCTTCATCATCCGTTCATCAAATCAAGGTAATAATAACATTTTCGGAATCCTCATCGAATTTCCAAGCCATCTATCACTTTCGTTTTTCAAATCCTTCACTTCGAATTTCGGGTTGTTTTTGTAGGATTCGATTTTCAGTCCGTTAAACTTGTTTTTCGTGATGTAGGTGTGGGCTTGGACGACCCGGAAGTTGATAGCTTCGTTTTAGAGGAGGATCTTTAAGCCGGATTGCATTTAAGGTGACGATAATGAGAAACTCGGCCTTATTGTGAATATTAGCAAGTTTTGATGTGTTCTTCTATTTGTTTCTGATTTTTGTTAATGTATAATGATCAATGGACTTAGTATCATGTTTAGGATTGTTCTTATGTGAAGAATTCATGCCTTGTGATGTTGTTATATGTTCTTAAGCTTATTTTCAGTTTTCATAAAGTTAAGACGGATACATTGAATTAATCGTTTGAGGATTGCTATGGGATTTGTTTGCTGTTAGCTAGTAGTATTGGATGATTGGAAATGTTGGGTAAACTTTACTTGTAGCAATTTTGAGGAATTAGTGTCGATTTATGGAGTTGTCGAATAGGCTGGAAGTTGCGAAAATCGTATCAGGCTCTCTGAGCCGGTCGACCGACCGGCCGCCGGTCGACCGGCTGGGAGCGTCTTTGATGTGTTTTGCGAATTTTGAAAGAATTTGGCTTTGGGACTGCCAGCCGGCCGACCGGCTGCCTGCCGACCGGCTGGTGGTCTCTTTGCGTTATTTTGTGTTTTTGCGAGAACATAAGTAAAGGGGAGCCCAGCCGGCAGACCGGCCGCCTGCCAGCCGGCTGGGAGTACATTTGGGGTGGGTTACGAATTTGTGGAGGCTATGAACTTGGGTTCTCAGCCGGCCGACCGGCTGCCTGCCGACCGACTGGGAGTCCCTTGTGTTATGTTGTTTTTATCAAAGAAAGGAAGGCTGAGAGGATCACCAGCCGGCCGACCGGCTGCCTGCCGACCGGCTGGGGATCCCTGTAGGCTGTTTGGTTTGTAATTCGCGTATAACTTTTAAACAGTTGATCGGTTTTGATTGAAACTCGTTTTGTGTACCTTTGATATGTGTTTGAGGTCCCCGGAGGATGGGCGACACTTTATTGGGTTCGGGAATGGAGAGAGGATAGAGACCCCCCGGTCGGGTAACCGAAAGGGAAACCGGCTCTCCCTCAACTTAGTTCCCGGGATCAATTAAGTGTTGATTAGAAGTTAAGAAAGTAGAACTATAGATTAGTTCATAGACTTTGATTGATATTGTATTGATGCGTATTAAGTTATGCCTTAAGCTGGCCTCTGAACTTAATACGTGAGTTGTTTGTCATATATGGGGATATGCCTTAAGTTGGCCTCTGAGCCCTATATGTGTATGTTTGTCGTGTCTGGGACATGCCTTAAGCTGGCCTCTGAGTCCAGACATGTTTGATGGTGATCGCGTTGGAACATGCCTTAAGTTGGCCTCTGAGTCTGACGAGTAGAGCAACTGCACAACGGGATAGCTAAGGAACTGACACCTTGCCCGGAGTGCAGATGTTTGGTGTTAGGACATGCCTTAAGCTGGCCTCTGAGTCTAGTACCTTGTGATGTAGTGAAGGGACATGCCTTAAGCTGGCCTCTGAGTCCTTTACTTTTGGATGCTAGTCTATGCCTTAAGTTGGTCGTTGAGTCTATTGTCTTGCTGATTGGCGGGTCCATGCCTTAAGTTGGCCTCTGAGTCCTTGCTTGTTGAATGTTTTGGTGTTTAGGTTATGTCTTAAGTTGACCGCTGAACCTTACACTTGCTGAATGTTTTGGTGTTTAGGTTATGTCTTAAGTTGACCGCTGAACCTTACACTTGCTGAATGTTTTAGTATATCGGTTATGTCTTAAGTTGACCGCTGAACCTTATACTTGCTGAGTCTTATCTGCTTGCCTAGTGTTGGCATAGTGTCAGATATGGGTGTTGATGTTTATACTTGACCTTGTTGTTGTTCATCCAAGGCATTGGATGACTCTATGATCGGTTTCATAAATAGTTGGATTGAAAGACCCCCCGACTGGGTAACCAGTAGGGAAACCGGCTCTTCTTCCTAACGGTTTATGAAGTTGGTTGAGAGTCGTGCACTAGAGTTTGCTCGATGGTATGAGAACAGTTGATGAGATGTTATGCTTCACATGTTTATATATGTTGGAGTATTCTGTATTGTTTTATGTGTTACGTGTTGTCACAAAAGGTGGCTAGGAGAACTCTAGTCACTCCCCACTGATTGTGGCGTACATGTTTTCATGTATGTAGGTACATGCAGGTTGGAGCGGGGTTCACGAGAGAGCTAGCGAGTGATGATCCTGTTGTCATCATATGACTTACACATTTATCGAGTAGCTAGACTCTTAGTTCTTTTGATACTGTTTTGTTGGTGCATGTAGGGATGTTCCATCCCAGGCTGTTGTACATATTTGGTTTTGATACTTAGAACTGTTACTTATCTATTTTGTTTTATTTCAGTTTTAGTTCCTGTTTCAGTTTAATTCTTCTCGCATGTTGTTTACTTTAAAAAGTTTTAATTCCGCTGCATTTTTAGTACTTTTGTATGTTTACATTTCCGCTTTCGCGAGGGGTTTTACATATATTGTTATTTAACATGTTTGTACTTAATAAATAATATTTGGTTTATGTACAAAATATTAGATTAAATCTTGTAATTCGATCCACATGTTGAGAAACTAGGAATCGAATAGACCAAACATGATTAGTAGGCCGACCTAGTTTTTAACGCGAGTGACTCTAGGACCCGACCTAAGGTTGATACCGACATAGTAAGTTTCGTATCTCTAATAGACCTATCACAATTTAATAATATTTACTAGTTTCCGAGTAAATCTTTTATATGTTTTAACATTTGCATGCGCGACTCGAATTCCCTAGACTATCTTTTTAATATTATTGTGACAACCAACCAAACAACCAACTCAAATCGAAATCGAATAAAGACAGAGATTATTCTCTAGCAATTTCTAATCGTAAGCGAGTATCCCAGTCTTCGACCCCTATTGCTAAATTTATCTGTGTTTAGAAAAATTATTTTTGCATAGGTGTACGACCGAACCTAACAGTGTGACCGATAGGGACCAACCAATCACCGCCATCAGTATGATAGTAATGTCAAACTTCTAGCAAAGCCAATCGTTACTGATTTACGTTAATTAGTTGATAAATATACAAAGTATCCCTTTGTGATCGTGTAAGAGGTTTAGATTGTAGTTGCATTAAGCGTGGAGGACAAATGCTCCAACAACCTTAAGTAACACCTTATCCACAACCTGAAACTCAATATCCTTACGGTACAAGCCCGCATAACTCTTCTGTCGGTCCTTAGCTGCCCTCATCTTTTGTCAAATTACCATAACCTGCTCGATTATGTCCTGAACTAACAGAGGACCCAACACTGCAGCCTCGGAACTGTCATCCTAACATATTGGACTCCTACATCGCCTCCCATACAAGGCCTCAAAAGGTGTCATCCCAATGCTGGTATGATAACTGTTATTGTAGGAAAACTCAATCAAATCCAGCCTCTCCTCCTAACTACCTCCAAACTCCATCACACAAGCTCTCAGAATGTCCTCTAGAGTCTTGATGGTGCGCTCAGTCTGCCCATCTGTAGCTGGATAAAAAGTTGTACTCATCTTTAGGGTGGTACCATCATCTCCTACAACTCCTGCCAAAACCTCGAGATGAAGCGAGAATCCCGATCCAATGCAATATCCTTAGGAATCCCATGTAGTCTGACCACATTCTTCCTATAGGCTACTGCTAACTTCGCCCTACTCTAAGTGTCCTTTATGGGGATAAAATGAGCCGACTTAGTTAACATGTCCACAATCACCCAAATCATATTTTTACCCCTCTGAGATCAAGGTAACCCCACAATGAAATCTATCGACATGATTCCCACTTTCACTCTAGTACATCCAAGGACTGAATCTTGCCATGCGGTCTATGCTGCTGTCCCTTCACTCGCTGACTTGTCAAACATCGAGCCACAAACTCTACAATATCCATCTTCATACCCGGCCACCAGAAAGTCTGCTGAAGGTCCCTATACAATTTATCCCCACTAGGATGCACTGAATAAGGTACACAGTGAGCCTCTATCAGAATCATCTTCCTCAACTCAGCACTATCCAGAAGATACCACCTACCGTCGAAACGAAGACACCCATTATCACTAAGAGAAAACCTTGACGGTCCACCTGTCTCAAGCTTCGCCCTCCACTCTAAGAACTTAGGATCTAACAACTGACTCTCTCTGATCTCACCATCCAACTCTGGCTCTACTGTCAAGTCTCCTTCACACCCCCCTTTCTGATCACATGAATATCCATCTGGTCCACCCCATCTCTCAACATCATCAAAGACATCGATGTGCATAAAGAATGCACACTTTTCCTACTCAGGGAATCAACAACCACATTTGTTTTTTTCCCTCATGGTACACGATCTCCATATCATAATCACCAATCAACTCCATCCACCTCGTTTGTCTCATATTAACCTCCCTCTGGGTAAAGATATACTTCAGGCCCTTATGGTCTAAGAACTGATGCGGGGGCATTATAATCAACTAAAAATGACTCCAAATCAGAAGTATATGTTGAAAGTTGCTCCATATAGGTAATGCCTCCAAATCTTGAGCGCAAAGACCATACCACCCAACTCCAAATCGTGAGTATGGTAGTTTTCCTCGTACTGCTTAAATTGTCTCGACGCATAAGCAATCACCTTCCAATTCTGCATCAGCACACATCCTAACCCATTCTTCGAGGCATCAATATACACCTCGAAGTTATCGCTCCCCTTTGGCAAAGCTAGGATAGGAGATGTAAGCAAACATTCATTAAGGATTTGGAACGCCTTCTCACACTCCCCATCCCAGCGAAATCTGGTATCCTTCCTCATAAGTGCAGACATAGGTCTAGCAATCTTGGAGAAGTCTTTCACAATCCGTCTATAATATCCTGCCAAACCCAGAAAACTGCGCACCTCGGACTCATTCTTAGGAGCCTCCCAGTTAGATAATGCATCAATCTTACTAGGATCCATAGCCACACCCTCTTTCGAGATCACATGCCCCTAGAACGGTACTTTCTCCAACCATAACTCACACTTACACAACTTAGCATAAAGTTGATTGTCCCTCAAAGTCCACATTACAATCCTCAAATGTTGTTCATGCTCCTCCTTGGTCTTAGAGTAGACCAAGATGTCATCGATGAAAACAACCACGAAATTGTCCAGGTATGGACTAAACACATGGTTCATCAGATCCATGAACACAACAAGTGCATTTGTCAACTCGAACGACATCACCACGTACTCATAATGACCATACCTAGACCTAAAGGTCATCTTAGGTATATCACCATCCCTGATCCTCAATTGATGTTACCCCGACCTCAAATCAATCTTCGAGAACGCTCCAGCCCCAGTCAGCTGGTCAAAAAGGTCATCTATCCTCAACAAAGGATAACGGCTCTTCATCGTCGCATGGTTCGGCTCACGGTAGTCAATACACAATCTCATACTCCCATCCTTCTTCTTCACGAACAACATTGGTGCTCCTTAAGCTGATACACTAGGTCGAATGTACTCATTGTCTAACAGATCATTGAGTTGCTTCTTCAACTTCTCTAACTCTCTCAGACCCATCCGGTAAGGCGCCTTAGAAATAAGTCACGTTCTCGGCTTCAGCTCAACACTGATATTGATGTCTCGCTTGGGTGGTAACCCAGGAATCTCCTCAGGAAAGATATCTCGAAACTCCCCCACTAATGAAATGCTCTGCGCTGACACTTTCTCAACTCCCGTGTCCCTCACATGACACAAAATCAAGACTGATATGATCTTGACCTTGGGTCTAACTACAAAGCCCTTGTAAGACACTCTAACTCCCTTAGGTCCCCTCATGGTCACCTTCTTCTAATAACCGCCAATAGTAGCTTTGTATCGACCCAACAAATCCATCTCGACTATAATCTCAAAACCGTCCAATGGAAACTCAAACAGATCAATAAGAAAGTCGACCTGACTTATTACGAAAGACACTTCTCTATACACTTTGCGACACACCACCGGCTCCCCTGAAGGTATAAATACCTCATCACTAGCTATCTCAAAGGATTTCAGCCCTAAACTCCTAGCATGGCTTACAGACAAAAACGAATGGGTTAGGATCAAACAAAATGAAACTAGGACAGTCATGAACAAAGAATGTACCGGTCACGACGTGCGCATCCTCAGCTGCAACCTGATTCCCTATGGCATATAAATTGCCACTACTCTTCGGACCCTCACCTTGAATTGTCGTCGCCAAAGAGGTAGGCGTAGCCGCTGATGTTTGGCTGCCTCCCTCATTGGATCTCTGATAGCCTTTACAGTTATAGTTACCGTAGTTCTTCTTCCCCTGATTGCCCCACGAATTCCCTGGGAAGGTCCCTAATAGCTACCTCCCCCAAACTTCCTACACTCTAGTCTATTGTGCCCAACTGCACCACAGTTATTGTTTGAGTAAATGTCCTCCACAGTGTGTGATTATTTGAGTAAATCTTTGACAGGATCACGCAGGGATACATAGTATATTAATCAGTTGATTAACGTTTATCGGTAACGATTGGCTCACCAGAAGTTTGACGTTACTGTCATATGGTGGCGATAATCAGCTGATCCCTAAAGGTCACACCTATAGGATAGTACTGAGAAATGTGATTATATATTGATATAATTACATAAACGCTAAACTTATCTAAATGTAGTTAAGTAGATGATAAACATTTAATATGATTAAATAATAACTAGGAGAAATGAATTAAATGTTAATTCTAATAAATATATATAAAAGTTATGTTTATTAATTATATTTTAATATATGATAGAATAATATAATTGGGATTAATTAATTATAAGATAATTAATGAATATTCTCCGGGAATTAATTTGTACACCGAAAAGTATTAAAATATATATGATATTTTAAGAAAGTTCGGAATAAGGAAACTGACTCAAAATATTATATTATAATGAGGTTTCCTAATTGAAGTACAATACCAACACAGCCCAAAACCCTATATATAGAGGGTTTCGGCCGTGAGCTTGGGGACACAAAAAAAAAAAGAAAACTTTTTATTCTCCTTGATTAGTTTATCATCTTAATCCCAAAATAAATGCTCTAAAATAATTAATAGTAATTTAGGAGGAACTTTGAGGGAATCTTTCTCAATCGTCTTGGGTGCAATCTAGGGAGAACTTCTACCTTGAAGTTTGGGTTTATACTAGGTTGTTCTTAGGCCGATCTCATATAGGACCAAAGGTTATTTCTATGATCCTTGTCCTATTAATTCAGTTCTATTGTTTTAATATCAATTCGTTTTTGATATAATCCTTGGCAGTATTAATTAAGTTAATACTTTTATGGGTAATTTAAGAAATTATTTCCTACAAGTGGTATCAGGGTCAGGTTCAAAATCGTTTTGATAATTAATTGAGAATTAAAATCCATCGGCACACATATTTTTCACGGTTTATAAAAAAAAAAAGTTTTTTTTTCGGTCTGAATTTTTTTTCGTGATATGTCACGGTTGGTTCACGTTTTTTTTGTTTCGTTTTTTTTTTTATTTTTTTTTATTTTGTTATTTTAAGTGTTAAAATAATTATCATATGATGATGCTCATAACAATGATATAGATCAATGATTATTAAATGTTCAATCAAGATATTGTTAGAATTAGATTAATTTGTTTTAAATTGTTAAGATGAATGAATATTGTTCACATGAATTAAAAAGTTATTCTTGATGACAATATTTGGAAATTTTTAAAACCTAATATGATTAGAACTATAACACAAAATTATGAGATGATTTTTGTGCTACTATGAGTGATTTTAAGAAAGTTCACGAATTAGTAAAATTTCCAAAATCTATTTCTACCTTGATTATACCATTTAAGGAAATAGTATAATATCTTATAAATATGTCAATTTACATGATATTATTTGATAATATGGGTAATTACCTTTTTTAACAAAAAAAAAACAAAAAAAAAACGTGTAAACTTGGACCATAAGTTTTTTTTTTTGGCCCTACCCTCAATTTTGTGATTTGTTGCTTTTGTTATTATTAATATTATATGATAATTTATATTAACTAAATTATAAATAAAGATTTATAATTAGAACAAATTTATAAAGATAACAAAAAAAGGGGTATTAAAACCGTAAAATTAGATTTTAGGGTTATTTTATTTGTTTTCGTTTTTATTTATATTATGAGATAATATTCATATTAACTAAATTATAAAAGATGTTTTGTAATTGTAACATTTTTTTCAAAAAAAAAAGGGGTATAACCGTGTGATTGCCGTGGGAAAGAAAGAAAATAAACAAAAATTATTTGATAATTTTCCGGTTACTTAATCATTTATTTATTTTAAAAGGTTTATTATATCTAATTGATGATACTTACTAGATTCTAAAATTGTTTGGAATTTATTTGGATTATGGTTTACATGTGTGACATGTAATTTTAAAATTAATGGTGGTTTGGGTAATATTGCATTATGAATGTTTTAATATATTGTTAATGATACTGTTTTTCAATAAAGGTTGAATTTATTTTTACAATTGTTGTCAAGTATAATCATGTAATCTAGTGTGGCTTTAGTTTTTGGTTACTTTTCGGTAATGGTGGAAAGTAATCAAGTGATGTAATTTATGAGTTCTCGCATCTCCGCTTTGTATTTTAATTTTTCTTTATTTTAGATTAAATATAAATAGGATTTACATTGTAATAGCTTAGAACAAAGAAGAAAAAGAAGAAGAGGATTTTGATGCATCCGGGTCTCTATTTCCAGTTTACATCTCGAGATGAAGAACGGTGATCCATGAAGCTTCTAGGGTCCATGTGATTGGATTCCAAGTTGTATTTACTGTTTTCATAGGTTAAGCCACACTAGGATTTTAATGTTTTACGTTCTTATCTTTATTGCTTGAATGTTGCATATCATTATGTTCTGCCTAAACCAAACCACCTATATGCATGTAAAATGACTCATGTAGATTATTTTGCATTTTGGCATATGATATTTTTTTTGCCATCACTCATTCCTACTCATATCAAATAGTTCACTTAAATGAGTTTAAAATAGTGATGGGATCTCACTCTTTATAAAATTGAGACTTTAGCCTTTCTAGATCAAACAATTATGAATCCCTTGTTCGTCGGTGGGCATATAGGACATGTTGTTATCTCCATATGGACCCCTTCTACCTCGGGTAAGTAGTGTGTTGTGACCTAGTTGAACTCAACACAATGATTCAATCAAGCTATTGAAATCATTGTGGACTAATAGATAAATCTAAGAAATTTGTCGACTAAGAGTTATAATGTAGAACCAGTTAAAGGGTTAACTCACCAAATCAGGATTTGGGTCTTGCGATACATTATATAATTCTTTGAGTGAGATCGATTATATTATGTTGTATATCTTTGTTTAAAAAGATTTTAAATTCATTGATTTCTCATGTTTATTTATTTTCTCATTTTTAGATCATTTAATATCCGCCTTTAAAATGACTGATCCAAATGCAACTCCGAGCCCTACCGCCACCTTCTCCAGGGAGTCGTGGTTACGCTCTTTTATGGACCACGTCCAGGGCCATCTTAAGAAAAATAAAGGCCCGGTGCAAAATAAATAAATTGAAACCCACTACAAAACAATACGCTCTTTGCGACGGAATGGTCCGTCGCAAAAAGGGTTAAATTCGTCGCAAATGATGATTTTGCGACAGAATTGCGACGGACTGTGTCTGTCCCTTATTTTTGTCGCAAAAAGTTATTTTGCGACGGAATTTGCCGTCGCAAACTTTTTGCGACGGATTGACCTTATTTTGCGACGGACTGACTTTGACCAGAAGTCAAGGTCAGTCAAGGTTTGCGACGGAAAGTCCGTCGCAAATAATCCATTTTGCGACGGATTTTCCGTCGCAAATCTTGACTGACCTTGACTTTTGGTCAAAGTCAGTCAAGATTTGCGACGGAAAATCCGTCGCAAAAGGGACTATTTGCAACGGACTTTCCGTCGTAAACCTTGACTGACCTTGACTTCTGGTCAAGGTTTGCGACGGAAAGTCCGTCGCAAATTGAGACATTTCCGTCGCACATTCCTGTATGATTTTCCGGTTTCAGCCCTTTTTCCAGCCCCCCATTTCCAATGAAATGGCTCATTTTTCCCTTTTGCATGCTCTCCAAACCTGCAATTTCAGCAAAAACAACCCAGCAACAAAGAACTTGTCGGAGACAAGGTTTTTAAAACGTCTTTTCATAACTAAAATGAAGGTTTTACAAATGATCATCCAACTAAAAACTAAACATAATCCGCGGTACAACAACTAAACAACCTAATAAAATCTATCTAACGGTCGTGTCGGTGGGCTGTGGGGTGGCGAAATGGCTGGCCGACCTAGCATTGTCGCCGCCATCATCATCGAAGTCGCGTCTCGGCTGAGAAAAGCCTCCCGGGTTGCAGCTCTGAGTAGTGAACTCCGCCCCCCGTTGACTTAAGAACTCTTCAATTGCCTTCAGCCTTTGGGATGTCTCGAGATCACGTTCTCTTAGCTGAGCATTCTCTCGAAGAACTCTGCCGACGATACCTGCAATGAATAGTCAAACATGATATTATATTCATTTAATAAACGGTTAAATAATTGGTTAGTCTTAATTTTTAATAAACTATAAAATACAAACCTGGAGTGTATGATGATTGGGTCCCAGCACTTGAGTGACGACGACGCTCGTAAATGACTGGGGCTGCATTTCCCATACCGAGTATCAATCCTTTCTTGTTGAAACCGCTGTGTTCTTCGAAGTAGATCTCGTTGTCGTCGATATCTTGCTCCGGGATCCCTTCACTTATCATTTTCGACTTTCTTTGAAAAACTTTGTCCTACAAAACAAAAATAAAGTGTTATTAGTATACGTTAATTAATTAGTAAACCAAATTACTAAAACATAAAGAAAAGTTTCTGTTAACTTACAAATAGTGCTTTGGGTTTCGTTGATAGCCAACCCTTCTTCGCATGCTTTTTTGTCTTCTCCAGCAACTTCAAGGCGGATGGTACATCCCTCCCATCTTCTCCAGCCTGCAATTTAAATCCAACGACACTTGTTAAAAAAAACACTCAAGATTGTCAAAGGGTGAAAATTGTTTAAAAATTATTCAAGACAAGAAAAAGTGAAGTAAAAACTAAGAAATTACCATTTCATCCATCAACTGTAGGGTGTTTTTACGACCGATAATGTGAGTACCTAAGGCCTTGCCTTTTTCGGTACTTCCTGACATCCGATTGGTTTTGTTTTTATCGGATTTGTCTTGAAATTTAGGATCATTGTAACATTTCGTGTTTTAAAGTCTATATAAGTGCTACTTGTGATTGTTTCCTGCTTGTTATATGTTTCCTTACCGTTACGGGGTAGCGAACTTCGGGACGAAGTTCATTTTAAGGAGGGAAGACTATAATACCTCGTATTTTAGCGTCGGTCAACGGTAGTCAAACCATGTTTTATATACGTATTTCAAACGGAATGTTTATAAAGTATTTCACGTAAACTATTATTATTTTATAAATCGTATTTCTACGATTATTTCGTATTTCGTAATTATTTTATATTTGATAATTATTTCATAAAATGACATTTCACTCGTATTTCTTTAATTTCGATAAAATATTTATAATTAAATATAATTCCTATTCTTATATTTATTTCTAATCTATACTTGTTTTATTATATATATATTTATGTTAATCCTCATAAAAGTATTTCTCATAATCAATTTGATTTGTATAAATCAATTATATGTACTTGGTTATTTTAAGTTACGAGTCGGGAACGTATTAGAATGTCTCGAGTTGCGTGATGGACCATCGGTGATGGGCTTGGACTTGGGCTAGGGTTTCACCCATCGACATACCCACCCAATACAATGTAAAACAAACAGCCCTAACCTCTCAAACACATGTACACACATCGACATTCAACCAATCCCATATGGGTTACCTGCCTCTTATCTCGTAAAAACCCTAGCCTCCATAGCTTCCTGCCTTCCTTCACCCTCAATCAGAAACTCAAACCACCGTGAGTAGGTTCTAGGAGCAAACGAGAGAGGAAGCACACGAAGGAAACAACCGTCACCATCGCTTTCATCCTTCTCGCTGCAGCAGTTTGTAAGTGGTTTTTGTACCCTTCGAGACCATCGTTTTGTATGTTTCTTTGTTGTAGTTTAACCCTTGTAGTGTGAATAACATGAATATCATCAATAAGCAACCATAGGACCACCATGCTAACACCTACAGCCCCATCTTATGTCGACAATGAAAGCTACGTACTCTGTTTTATGAATGTTTGTTCGGTTGTTTTGTTGCTGTTCGTTGCCGTTTTGGGTCTAATTTAGAGTACGAGCTTGTGGGCATGGTAGTAGGGCTTTGGTAGATTGCATGGGTGTCTTGTAGGGTGGCTCGTGGTGGCTGGAACACTACCAAAAGCCGGGTTGTTTAAGGGCGGCAGTGTTAGAGGGAAACAGGGGAGAAAAACGCTGATCAGAGGCGTGTGGTGATGCCCTTTTGTGACGGTTGTTTCAGGGGGTTGTTGGGGTTTCGAGGTCTGGTGTTTTCAACCAGGGAGTCGTGGGTGTTGTGGGTGTAGAGGGTGGTGATGGGTAATGGTTAGGGTGGTTGTAGTCGATGGTTAAAGGCGTGGTTATAGGGTAGGGACGAAACAGGTGCAAGAGCGGGTTGTCGCTGTTGTGACCAGTGAGTTTTGTACGGGTTTCGAGGTTTTTTGGGATTGAGTCAGGTGTAGAGATGCGTGCTAGGGGTTGCACCATAGTACGGTGGTGGCAACCACCGTGATTTGGTGGCGGTTCAGGCGTCGTTAGGCTAGTCAAAGTGGCTGTTTTGGGAGGTTGTTAAGAGCTGTTTGTCACGGGTATGGAGGTTGTTTGATTGATTATCAGTATTCGCGTATTCAGTTTTGCCATGACCTGTGCATTGTTATTACTATTAATAATAATATTATATCTTTAGTGTTGCTTTACATGTTTGTTGTTTTGTCTAATTATTATTATTATTATTATTATTATTAGTGGTATTAATATTATCATTGTTATGAATGTATGATTGTTATAATTTGGTTAGTATTAGTGTATTATTATGTTATTATTGTTATTATGTTATTAGTATTATTATTATTATTACTAATGATGTTATTAGTTGTTATTAACTTTGTACTATTGTTATTGCTAATATTGTTAGTATTAGTACCATTAGTAAATATTGTTATATTACTAATTATTAAAATTGTTAAGTGAATGTTATATGTGACGGTTATTAACAGTTTGATTATATATATTATATTTACTTTTATGTTCGTTTGTTTAATCGAAGTTAGTTATGAAAGTAATAAGGACGGGTTGGTCAAGTTAATTGAAGTAGTCATGTTTAATACGGTCTCGTTATGCGTAATATATATAATTTAAATGATTAATTTGAATAATTGATATATTATATTAGTTGCGTAATTGTGTTGGTTAGTAATTAAGTATATATTATTTTGTTAGGTGTTGGGTATATAATGAAGTGTTTCGGCTGATTGGATGATTAGCTGCGTGATGAGATTATATTACTATCCAGGTAGGATACACTGACACTATACTTTATGAACTGATATGAATGGATGTTTACTCTGTGATGTGTTATGAAAGGATGTTGCCTTGTATGTGATGGATGCAAGCATGAATTATATAAGAATGATATTGGTTGGATTGATTGTGGATTATTTGCAATGACATGAGTATTTCAGTATTTGATAGCAGGATTAAATATTTATATTGTGGCATTCATGAGCATGCATATGCATTGGTTACTGAGATATTGTGAATCAGATAGTGTTCTGATATGAAGCCCAGGGTGGTTCTGCAGACCAGGCCTGGTGTCTTATCAGCTTTTGAGCTGGTGTTCGGCGACGGCCGATTATAGTCTGCCGGGAGGTTCGGTATGGCTGGGAGTTACGGGTTTGAGATTGAGATTGTGGTTGAGCTCGAGTAACCAATGGCATTGCATATCATATTTGTTGCATTATTTACTTTCGTGTTACCCTACTCAACCGCGAGGTTGACAGTGTATTCGTGTACACCTACGATGATCCGGAATGGGGAGTAGATTCTACAGGTCGGAGACAGGTGGACTAGGAGCTTGGGCAAGGAGAGAGAGACATGGCTTGGACCTACTTAGAATTAGATCACATAGTTAGATGTTATCAGTTGTACTTTATTCCTTGTGTAATCGTTGTAATATCAAAAGTTTAAATTTAAGCAGTTTTTTTATATAAAGTACTTGGGTTTGTTTACTTGTTATTCACTACCTCGGTCATTCCGAGATGGTAACAGCTCTATTTATTTGAGAAGGTCTTGCTAAAGACTCTTAAATAAATGGGGGTGTTACAATCATCCTTTCTAGCCTTAAGTTGTTCGAAGATATCGGCCGGTATCCATTGAGGCCTTTGCTCCGTAGGTTTCCTCATAGCGTAGTGGATTTTTTTGCGGAGGCGGTCTTTCATCATGTCTTCCCACGCCGACTTAACCGCTGCTCTATCACGAGGGTGAAAGGTAACATGTTTCTGTTTCAAAAAAAAAATATATAGTTAAATAAATATGAAACAATAAATAGGTAATAAATAATAAAACGGAAATAGGTAAAAAAAAAATATAGTTAAATAAATATGAAACAATAAAACAGTTAATAAATACCTCAAACCAATTCCACCACTCTTCCTTGATGGCATCCGACGCATTTGACCAGTTGGGCGGATACTCCTTGTAGTTGCAAATAATGGTCTGTGTTATAAGAGTAGAAAGGTCTTTGTCACTGAACCTGAAAAAGAGTTAAATGTGAAAATAAAATAGTCAACAAGTAATCATATTATAATCAATATATATACTCATACAATCAATTATCCGTAAACAAATAAGACACTTACCACTTGGCGCCTTCGTAATCAGTCGGATCGAGGTGTACTCGATGTGTAGGCGTCGGCGTCTGAGGCTCAATTATCTCGTCCTCGTCACTACCTCCCGCTCGTCGTCCCTCAGTCTGACGACTACCACTACCTTGTCGTCTTCCGCCCAGCATATTATCAAACTAATATAACAACAATTAGATAGAAATGTTTTACATAATTAAAAACTTGAATAATAAGATTAATAAGATAATTTCATTGACATTAAGCCATACGGCATCTACAATAATTTCAACAAATACAAGATTATCGAATCTAATAGATAGTAGTCCTAATCATCATCATCATCACTTGAACAATTTATTCCTACATCCTTACAAAGAGAATCTATAATATCTTCATCCTCATCCTCATCCTCATCCTCATCCTCATCCTCATCCTCATCCTCATCCTCATCCCCATCCTCATCCTCATGTTGCTCCACTGTCACAATTTGTATGTATTCTGGTTCCTCCACAATTTCATCTTCATCTTCTTCTTCTACTTCAATTGGTGACAGCATTGTTTCACCATTAGTAACATTTTCTTGAAAGAAAGATTCATCAACGGGGGCATCGACATGTGATCTAGCCTTGGTTTTGAATACCGTTGACCATTGACTTTGATCCTTTTTTATACCTGGATAAGGACTATATTAAACTTGTTCCACTTGATATGCCAACACAAATGGGTCGTACTTTGCAAATTTTCTACTCCGGTTAACATCCACAAGCTTATATTCCTTATGCACTTGCATGCCTCTTTCGGAGTTATCTAGCCAACTACATTTGAACAAAATGACTTTGTAAGTGCTTTGTGGGCCTGTATAAGTCATTTCAACAATTTCGTCAAGGGTCCCATAGTAGTCAGCTCCTTCAGTGGAACTCACACAAACTCCATTGTTAATTGTGCACTTTTCCAAATCTTTTCCTTGAATGAAAGCTCGAAATTTGTAGCCATTGATGGAATAGCGTTTCCATGTTCTGACTCTTCTTGAGGGACCATTTGCTAAGGCAATTAGAACTGGATCTTCTATATTATTAACCTGAGATCTAAACCATCTGGGAAATCTTGTTTCATATTTTTCCCAAACATCATTGCCTACGACACATTCAGGATGTTCTCTCATGATAAAATTTTCAAACAACCTATATTCAAATTAGGGGAATTATTAATTTTTGAACAACTAATAAAGTACGTTTCAAATATAAGAATTTAGATTCACCACTAACACTTCGTTTCGTTTCAATTCATGAGAATCGCAGTTAGATAAAACGCAGAGGTGTGCACGCTCATATTCGTTATCCTCCAAAAACCTTTCACGACACTTTCCAGAAGTAGTTCCATCATGATCTTGAAATATCTCAGGCAAGTTAGATTGTGTCGGCTTTTTTAAACCAACGTCAAGGTCCTTTGCCTTAGTGTCTATGTGATCTTCAAAGTATAGGGAACAGAAATTTGCTATTTCTTCAATTAAATATGCATTACATATAGACCCTTCAACATGAGCTTTATTTTTGATTTTCTTTTTCAAATGATTCAAAAACCTACAAACAAATTAATTTAGAATGAAAAATATGATGATATATATATGTATTATGTAATATAAAGAATTGAATAAGGATGATGACATTACCTCTCGAAAGGATACATCCACCTATATTGCACAGGAGCACCCACTTTTACTTCATATGGCAAATGAATAGGTAGGTGTTCCATTGAGTTGAAAAAAGAAGGTGGAAGGATTTTCTCTAATTTGCAGATAATCTCCGCAATGTTATTTTCGAGACTTGTAATTTTTTCAATTTGTACTGATGAAGTACACAAATCTCTGAAAAACTGACTAATTTCAGTTATGGCATTCCACTCATTTTTTGGAAGAAGATGTCTCAAAGCAACTGGGAGTAATCGCTCCATGAAGACGTGACAATCATGACTTTTCAAACCGTGTATCTTCAATTCATTCATATCGACACACCTTCTCAAATCTGAAGCATAACCGTCGGGAAACTTCAGTTTGTATACCCATTCACATAGGACCTTCTTTTGTTCCTTTTTCAAAACGACCGAATCCCCTTTTCTTCTACTTGAACAAAGAAGTAACATGTCTTTCTCTGCATTTGAGTTTAATTTTGTTTTTCCTTTCACGTCCATGACAGTGTGAATTATTTGCTCGAAGAAATTTTTCTCAATATGCATGACATCAAAGTTATGTCGAATTAGTAGTGTGCTCCAATAGGGAAGCTCCCAAAAGATGCTTTGTTTTCACCACCCAATCCGTTTCCCTTTAAGCAAATTCAGTTCACGTTCAGATCCATCCACAATTTTCGGTAGATGTTTGACACAATCCCAGACTTCATTGCCTGTTAACCTCTTCGCAGCTACATCGTGCTCAACTTTCCCTTTTCTAAAATGCACCTTATCCTTACGAAAAACATGATTACTGTCTAAAAACTGTCGATGACAATCAAACCAACTCCATTTTTTGCCATGTTGTAGCTAAACTGACTTAGTTTCATTTTTCATACAATATGGACATGCATGCTCACCTTGAGTTGTCTAACCAGATAACATGCCATATGCAGGAAAGTCGTTGATCGTTCATAGGAGTGCGGCTCTAAGATCAAAGTTTTGCTTCAAGGAGACGTCATAGGTTAAGATCCCCGTCTCCCATAATTGCTTCAACTCGTGAATAAGAGGCTGCAAATAGACGTCAAGGTTTTTCTTTGGATTGTGGGGACCGGGAATAAGTAATGTTAAGAGCATAAACTGTCTTTTCATACAGAGCCAGGGTGGTAAATTGTATGGAGTAAGTATCACCGGCCAACATGAATATTGCTTCCCGAATTGACTAAACGGTGCGAAACCATCAGTGCAAAGTCCAAGACGGACATTTCTAGGCTCAGATGCAAAATCAGGATGCAGCCGGTCAAACTGTTTCCAAGCCTCCCCGTCACTTGGATGAGACATTGTTCCACTAACACGAGGGTTTTCATAATGCCAACGCATTTCGCCCGCGATGTGCTTTGTGGCATAAAAGCGTTGCAACCGTGGTCCTAATGGAAAATAAGTTAAGAACTTTTCGGGAACTCTTTTGCCATTTGCATTTTTCTCTAATTTGTACCTATTCGTACCACATTTTCTGCACTTATCAAGGTGAGCGTCGTCCATCCAGAAAATCATACATCCTCCCGAGCAGGCATCTATCTTCTCATGGGGAAGTTGAAGAGCTTTAAGAACTTTTTTGGTTTCGTAGTAGTTACGCGTCATAAGATTATTTTCAGGAATCATATCTCCGATATATGACGCAAAACCATCTACACATTTTTCAGCTAAGTTGTATTCACATTTTAAAGTGATCAACCTTGAAGCCGACTGTAGCAATGTCATACGACTTCCTACATAAAGAGGTTGTTCGGCATGTTTTAGCATTTGGAAAAAAGCTAATACATTAGGATTTGGAGATTCATCGACCACCTCGGCGTTTAGAGCATCTTCCCTAATTTGATCAATGCTATCGCGTAACGCATCTTCTACCATATCCCTATAAGGATTGTCGGAGTGCATTGATGAGCTTCCCTCTTCCTCAACGGAGAATTTCTCTCCGTGACACACCCAATCGTAGTAGTTATTACAAAACCCTCTCAAACCAAGGTGTTTCCGTACTTCTTGCTCAACTAAATACTTTGTATTCTTACACTTAGAACATGGACACCTAATTTCTCTATTTCTAACGTATTCGTCTTGTTGCTTAACATAGTTAATGAATTCATTAACACCAATTACGAAATCCTGCCTTATTTTTTTTCCTAGAATCCAACCTTTCATACATCCATTTTCTTTCTAATCTCTTCATAGTAAATCTACATATTTTAACAAACAATAACAACAACTAATTAACAACAACAATTAAATAACAACAACTACATATATATATATATAACAGCAACTAACAAAAAAACTAGTTAACAACTTATTAACAACAACAACAACAATTAAATAACAACTACATATATATAACAACAACAACAACAACAACAACAACAACAACAACAACAACAACAACAACAACAACTACAACTACCAACACCAACACCAACACCACCAACACCAACACCAACACCAAAAAATAATTTACATATATTGGTCTGGGGTCCTTATCTCTCCAGCCTAAACCCATCTTTGAATCTTTCATACCATTAGTAAACACTCTTATATTTTCTTGATTGTAATGAGACAAAAATTGGGCAGCACTTCCCTATTGTTCTCCAAATACATTCTATAATGTATTTGGAGAACAATAAGGAAGTGTTGCCCAATGATTGTTTCATTACAATCAAGAAAATATGAGAGTGTTTACTACCTAAATGGCATGAAAGATTCAAAGACAGTCCCAAAACGGGGACTATTCAACAATTACACCTAATGTGTAATTATTGAACGGGTACTATTCAAGAATATTCTAAACAAATCAACAACACTAACAATCAACAACAATGCAAATTTTATATCAAAAATCAATCGTCCTAAACATCTTAACAACAATATGCGACGGATTTGGGACGAAATTAGCTACTAACCTAATATCACTAACCACCTAACAATACTAACTAAACTAATCAAATAACAATTAAACTAAACTAACTAATAACTATTCCTAATAACAATAAAAAACAATAATACGGAATTTGCGACGGATTAAACATAAAAAATTAAAACGGTATATAAATAACGAAAGTTAGTATACATACATAAGGAGAAATGGAGAAGGAAGAAAGAAAGAAGTGGCGGCGGCAAGGTGGTGGCGGCGGTGAGGTGGCAGGTGGAAGGGAGAAGAAAGGAGAAGGAGGAGGAAGGAGGAGGAAGGAAGGAGAGGGAGGAAGGAGGAAGGAGGAGGGCTGGCAGGCGGCGGCGGGGTTGTAGGGTGGTAGGGTGGTGGTGTGGTGGGGTGGTAAATCGCCGGCAAATCGCTTTTAGGGTATTCGTTTTTTTAGTTTTGAAATCGATTTGGGAAAAAAAGAAGACTCGCGGGGTCTGTATAAATAAACTTTGCGACGGAATTTTGCGACGGAATTTCCGTCGCAAATCTGGTCAAGGTCAAACTTTGACCAGATTTGCGACGGAAATTCCGTCGCAAATTTTGACTTCTGCGACGGATTTTCCGTCGCAAATCTGGTCAAGGTTTGACCTTGACCAACTTTTGGTCAAGTCTGGTCAATATGTTTGCGACGGAATTTCCGTCGCAAAAGTCAATATTTGCGACGGACTTTCCGTCGCAAACTTTCCCGCCATTTGACTTTCACTTCGCGGGTCTGGGAAATTTAGGTCCGTCGCAAATTCCGTCGCAAAAAAAAAATCCGTCGCAAAGTCCGTCCCAAAACCAAATTTGCGACGGATTTTCTATCCGTCGCAAATTTTCCGTCGCAAGGGCAGTATTTTTTTGTAGTGACCTCACATTTACAAAATCAGAAGAACTATATGCTTCCATTTTTAACATCATTTTTTTCTCCTCCTACATCAAAACCCCCATTGTCCTCAATATTATTTTCATTCATATCCAAATTATCATCATTATTGTTATCCTCATTGTTAATTTTATTATCGTTATTGTCTATAACCATGTCAAAATCACAAAAATCATAATTATCAAAAATTACATCACATTACTCACAACACTGCCTTTATTAGTTCAATAGCTGCAAATGCACTAGAATTTGCAATCATAAACTTGATTAAATTAAGAAGAATATTACTATGAAATACTTGTCGACAATTGAAACTGACAAAGTGACAAAATTTTGATTATAATCTCTATAATTGTAAACTTGAATGATTTGTGAGGAATTGAATTTGAATAATCATATTGTAATTAAGATATCTTAGATAGGTTGAAAATTAAAAGAGTAATTTAATTTTTTTTGGAAAGGAAAGTAATTTTATTTGGGGAAGCAAAATATTAAGGGAGAAATTAGAGGATTGCATTATTGGAATATGACGCGTGTATCATGCATGCTCTTTGTGATTTTTTTTTTTTTTTCAATTAGTATATGATGGGTAATGCTATGTTTGGGCCCTAAAAAATTTGAGGCCCAGTGCAATTTCACATAGAGCACCCCTAATTAGACGGGCCTGACCACGTCTCCTACAATCAGAACTCCCGCCTTAAGAATGATGGGAGTAACTTTACCGATTGGGAGGCAGCATTACGGAATACGCTGCCATCGCTGACGGTAAATTAAAGTATTTGGTTGAGCCAGTACCGGCCGAACCAACTGCAGGGACTGGAGCCCAACGAACTGCATATGATAAGTTCGTTCGTGAAGCTGGTGGGATTAAGAATGTACTTATTTATGCAATGGAAATCAATTTGCAGCGCCGCTTCATTTCACAAGGTGCGAATAAGATTTTCACCACCCTTACCAATGAATTCTCGCAAGCTCCGAGAATCATGAGATATGACGCAATAGTCCACTTCTTCGAAGCTAAATTGTCCAAGGGCGAAGCTGTTAGCCCACACATCCTCAAGATGATTGAGAATGTGGAACTTCTGGAGTCTCTCGGTTGCAAGATTGAGGAGTCAATCATTGTAGACCGAATCTTACACTCTCTTCATGATAGGTTCACCCAATTTAGGGTGAATTATATCATGAATGACATGAAGAAAAGTCTTCATGAACTCCACTCTCAGCTCGTGCAAGATGAGAAGGATCTCAATTTGAGTGGGAGTGCTAAGAAGGACGTCCTTGTCATACAAGCTAATTGGAAGGGAAAGGGAAAGGCAAAGGCTTCCTTAAATGTTAAGAAGCCTCAGTTCAAAAGAAAGCAGCCGAAGCCCAAGAGTGGACCTGGTGAGACCAGTAACTCAAAGGCTAAAAATAAGAGCAAAGGGAAAGAAGGAGAGTGCCACCATTGCCACGAGTCTGGGCATTGGAAAAGGAACTGCCCTAAGTACCTCGAGGATATCAAGGCTGGACGAGTGACAGCCACAGGTATACCGTCATTTATTCATATGATTGAAATAAACCATGCAAGTTCAGCAACATGGGTATTTGATACTGGTTGTGGTTCTCACTTGTGTAATCACGTGAAGGGTTTAAGGGACGTCCGCAAACTTGAGAAAGGGGACGTTGACCTTCGTGTTGGAAATGGAGCAAAGGTTGCAGCTGTTGATAGGGATGGCAGCGGGTCGGGTACCCAACCCAGACCCTTAGGGTCGGACCCTAATGGGTCGGGTATGGGTTTGAATATTTGGGACCCGCTCGGGTATGGGTCGGGTATGGGTCCAATATAAAAAATGTAGGGTCGGGTCTGGGTCTAACTATTGAGACCCGCCCCGCCCCGTGGACCCGTGTATTTTTTCAAAAAAAAAAAAAAAAAAAATTAAAATCATAAATCAACTAGTCAACTTACGTTTCCAGGGTCATTTTTTAAAATACTCTCTTCTCTTATGATGTTTGGGAATAACAGTGAATGTCATTAGAACTACATGTGAGCTAAAATAATAGCTGTGATGTCGCGTCTATCATGAAATTGTTCCTTAATCAACATGGAGAGCACCTCTTTACAATTGTAAGATTAAAAATATATGCTTAGTTGCTTACAATTGGTGGTTTCCTGGTACATTGGTACCTCATGTTTCTCATAATACTTTGATAGGGACATGTGAGATTAAAAATATAAGCTTACAGTTGGTTTGATTATGTTTGTTAATTGTCAAACAATTTCTTTGTGTTTGGTATTTGTAATTTGTAAGAGATTTAAGAATTTTTCCAAGACTTTGTAATACTTTAATTAAGACTTTGTAATTTAATTTGAACCTTGGTACATATTATCGAAGGATTCGTTAAAAAACGTTGGACCCTAGGGTAGACCCTACCCAGACCCAGACCCGTTAGGGTCGGGTATGGGTCCATTGATTTCAGACCCTGCCGGGTATGGGTCGGGTATGGGTCTAAGGATTTTTAGGCCGGGTCGGGTCGGGTCTTGCCGGACCCTACCCAGACCCTACCCATTGCCATCCCTAGTTGTTGACACCCGTCATTGAGGGGTGTCAAAGATAAGATTTATAAAACCTCGGCTTAAGACTAGATAGCGTAAGTCAAGGGTCGAACCACAGAGAGGTGGGGAGTGTTTATTGTTTAAGGTCAATGTTTTAGGGTAACGAATTGGGGGTTTAGATTATTGGTTGTCACTAAGTCTAGAAATAAATATAAAATAAAAAAAGTAAATAAGAATGAGATAAAACTATAGTAAAAGGATGCTAGGATGTTTGGGTAGTAAATAGCCACGATGGTGTAAATCCTAAGTCAACATGTATTGCAGTCGCGTAAGGGGTGTAACATATCCTTTCGGTCTATGGTACCTAATAGCTCCTTTCGGCCTATGCTATTAGTTCCTAGGTCTCACAATTATTGGGTGTCAACAATAAGGGTGATTCCTAATTTCTAGGTCACATACCTTTCAGTCTTAAGTAACCTAGCCGTCTTAAAGCGTAAACCAATGCCCTTCCCGTATCTCTCAATCTTGGGTAGGTCATTACTAACATCCTACAAGTCTCCTTTCAGTCTCATTGTAGGTTATTATGGTCGACGAACTAAAACAGTCTGAAAACCTACGCGCGTCGTCGACCGACCAGCTAGTCCAGTCGGCCGACCAACACCTCAGTCGACCGACCAGTTAAGCTGGTCGGCCGACCAAAGCTCTGCTACAGTCGGTCTCGGGAACTACACCATCTACGTTATTTACTCCCTACATCCTAACATATGTAATTAGCTACTCATAGATATGGAAATAACAACAATAATATTGATAAAAACAGAATTCATGATTAACATTAATCTAAGCATGCAATAACAACAAAGGCTTTGGGATTCTAACCTAAAACGGATACTAGCGATTCTAAGACAAGAACAATTAATAAACTGAAATTGAAATAAGAATTAACGGAATATGGATTAGGGCAGAAAAGAACAATCTTTATTGATTATCGTGGAAGGATTGATGAACAATGAATAAAACCTTAAAGAAAAGTGTTTGAATAATAGGAAATAACTTATTATATACTAATGATATGCTAACTAGAACTGGATTAAGAACTGAATGCTAAAAACTGAATTAAAACTGAATTATCAAAACTGAATTATTAACCCTAAACACGACTTAAGCTTAAATAGGATAATTAGAAGTGATTCTCCTTTGACCTAAAGCGTGCGTGGGCTTTCCGGAAATCTTCTGAAATTGCGTTGTGGTCGACCGACCATGTGATGAGATCGGTCGACCTCTTGTCGGGCTTTGTGGATTTCTAATCTTTTCATAACAGGTCCCCTGGTCGACCAACCAGAGTAGCAGGTCGGTCGACCCACTTTCCTGTGTATCAGCCTTGATTTCTTCTCGGTTTGACTTCTTGGTACTTGGTTTGCGCTTCGAGTTGACTTGTCCACGTTCCTTGGTCATGTAAAAATCCCGAGGACAGAAATTTGGTATAAAACCGTCCCTTTTCCGCATAATTCTGCAAAAGAGCATAAAAATACGAAAGTAGACAATTGTTGGGAAATAAAGGCTAAAACATAGTAAATGAGCGACAAAATGCGTGTAAAAATAGATGTAAAACATCATAAAATAGACAAGCATCAGCTGTCTCCATAGGAACTTATGTACTCAAACTACCTAGTGGTTTCGAGTTATTTTTAAATAATTGTTATTTTGTTCCTAGTTTGTCGAAAAACATTATTTCTATTTCTGTTTTGGATTTATAAGATTTTTGTTTTAATATTAAGCACAATTGTTGTACATTTTCATTAAATGATATGATTTATGGAAAAGCTGTTTCCGTAAACGTAATATATGTTTTAGACCAAACCACCGAGGTTTATCATGTGAATAATAAAAGAGCTAAAACAGGTGATAAAGAACAAACTTATCTATGGCATTGTCGAATGGGACACATCAATGAAAAACGCGTAGAGAAACTCATTAAGAATGGGTCAATACCACCATTTCATTAAGAATCAATTGGTACGTGTGAATCATGTATCATCGGAAAGATGACTCGTATTTCTTTTAAAGGTATTGGAATGCGAGCTAGTGATCTTGTAGGACTCATACATACAGATGTATGTGGTCCTATGACAATCACAGCAAGAGACGGCTATAGATATTTCATCACTTTTACGGATGATTTAAGTAGATACGGGTATGTCTATTTAATGAAACATAAAAGTGAATCCTTTGACAAGTTCAAGGAATTCCAAAATAAGGTTGAGAACCAATTGGATAGGAAGATAAAGGCACTTCGATCTGATCGTGGTGGCGAGTATTTTTCGACTGAGTTTGATCAACACCTGAAAGACTGTGGCATTGTATCGCAGTTGACTCCACCTGGAACACCACAATTAAATGGTGTATCCGAACGGAGAAATCGAACTTTATTAGATATGGTTCGATCCATGATGAGTCGCACGGTTGTGCCTGATACATTATGGGGATTTGCTCTTCAATCAGCTGCTCTAATACTTAACCAAAGTCCGACTAAAGCAGCAGACAAGATATTAGGTTAAGCTTCAATTAGGGTCTTGGATGTAAGAGATTGAAAACCCTAATTAGTAAAGGAAGAATACAACTCATAAGCTTTGTTATCAACTCTACCAATATTAAGGATAACTAATACCTCATATCCAGTAGAAGAATTATGTCCATTAACATTATTTTAATGGCATAACAAAAGATAACGGATTTTATCCATTCATGACGCATTATAAGTACAAACCTCAATCTTACTATAAAATAAGGTTTTTCTTTTAAAGAATATAAAGATAAGATTTGAAAAACTATTTTCAAAACAATTTAAAATCAAAGTCGTGTGTTTCTTAATACTACAGCTCAAGGTTATAGCATGACATCTATAGCTTTTAGTCCTTGATCTGTAAGCAATGTTATAGATGTGAAACTATATCCTTACTTACTAAATTCCAGTGCTTTAAGTTTCACTATGAGTCGACACCTTATTCTATCTAATCTTCCTTGAGATCTTCAGAATATGATTCTTCTCTTCCAACTTGATCATAAGCTCTTCATCTGGAGCTTATCTTGAGTTTGATTTATCATTCATAACTTGTAACTTGTTCTTGTACTTTGTCATAAGCTTAAATGAACTTGTGTTTGTACATTCAACAATTATAACTTACTTCACAAATCATCTTGCCAGATTGTAACTATGTTTAATTTAACACAACTAAATAAACGATTACGAGCAACAAGTATACATACAATTAATCACACTTGCCATTATCTAAACATAAACATATAACTATATGGTCTAACAAATTCCCCCTTTTTGATGATGACAAGTCTTCTATGATTTTATGATTAAAGTTTAGCTCCCTCTCAACATAATACTATCTAACTGGAGCTCATAGAACGGAAGGTCTAAACATTTATGTTCAAAGTTATAGGACTCAAGGACCTTAAGAGACAAAAGGTCTTGACATGGAGAAAATTTAGGCAAAAACGAAATCATGGTCATTTATTCCCCCTCTTAACATCATCGAAAAGATGAAAACAATCCTAAAATGCATGGAATAATAATATCGTAATGAAAAAACTTGGTTCACCTATTTTAATATTGAACACTAAGAGCAACTCCAATAGTAAGCTACAAAACCATCTAGTAGCTTGCTTTGCTCCATATATTTTCCAAGCAACAAATCTTTCAAACTACAACATTCTTCAATGGTAAACTACAATAGATGTAGCTTAAAAAGACTCATTAACAAATAAATATTATAATATAAATTATTTTTTTGTTTTTTATTTTTTTTTTATTTTTTTTGTTAAGCAGCGTAGCTCGACAAAGCTACACCCGCTTATAAGCAACACGTATTTATTTATTTTTAGTTTTTTTGATAAGGTAAAAAACTAAGTTGATCCTCTTGGATAGGACCAACTTATCTCATCCTTTCGAATGAGTAAGGTAAGTTGAACTGGCGGATGCAGGATTTGGATATAGGGTGGGCAAAAAATTTGTCGATAAATTTTTCTTTAATTTATAATGCAAATTTTTTTTTTGAATTTTGTGCTAGAATATTATGGTATAATGTTAAATTAAACGAAAAAAATAATTTTCAATGTATTATTAAGAGTAACAATATCCATTGATACAAATGTTTCGATCTCAGCAGGTGCCTCTTCCATCCGTATTCTATCACCAATAATATATGGTTTGATTTTCTTCAAGTTATGAGCAACTTGATTTCCGCTAATATTGACTTTATTTTCGTAACAAATTTTTAAAAAGAACGTAAATTATTTTATAATTTGATAAGTATTTTTAATAATGATATAACAAATTTTATTAATCAAATCACCAATCACTTGTAATGGTGTAGTGGTTAACTAGTAAGTTTAATACAAGAAGTTCAAGGATCAATCCTCCTTAAATGCAATTTTTAATCCCAAAATAAGAATAAAAATTGATGTATAGTTTTCTGAGTAAAAATGTCACCAACAAGATTTGAACCTAAGTCTCCAAAATAGAAGACAATAATACTACCGCTTGAGCTATAAAGATAATTGTAGATTTAATGAAACTTATATATAATTAATTTCTGGAACTTGGGGGAGGGCACGTGCCTACCCTTTCCCTCCCCCAGATCCGCCCGTGACTCCACCGGCTTTCAACCCACCTCGAAAGAGTTGGACATGAATGTCTAACAGAAGCCATCAAGTCAACAATACGTATTTTTTGTAATCCAATGATAAACATATTGCTTGATAATTTACAGTATTTGTAAGCAGGTCCTTAGAGAAAACCATTAGAGTTGCTCTAAGACAGAAAATTAAGTGCATTTATTAAGTAAGATCAACAAGTCTTACTTGCGACGGACATATCCGTAACAAGTTTGCGACGGATCACCTATTATCTATATAGGTAGATAAGACAAAGCAGACTGTTACTTTCAATACACTATGCTTTTGTCTTATATACCTTACATTGGTAATATTTGACTCGTCTCAAGATTGCGACGAATATACCCGTTACAAACGAGAATTTGTGTATCAAGATTTTGAACGAGGTTGCTAGCCTAACCACTCACCACCTTAACTAGCAGAAAGCTCAGTAGACACATGCACCGTTTCACCAAAATGAGTTGTCCCGTTGTCCGACTCTGACTAATTTGCCTATTGTGCAAAATAAATCACGTAGACATGTTATTGTCCAGACCAACTTGATGTAAAACTATTATTCCTAAATTACAAAGTATTAGAGCCAATTAAATACCGATTTTTATCGGATCTTAGTGAGATCATTTGTCCTCTTTATTTTGGTGTATGTCCATTTTGTGTCTCATCGTATACACATTTTGACGCATTAAATATTAGTATATTTATTGTATGTCTTTAATTTATAATTAGTAATATAATGTATTAAGATGTGTATGAAGTAAAATTTAGAACAATACACAAAAGTGAGACATAAAATCTTTACTGATCTAATCCTAGGTTAAACATGAGTCGTTTCTAACATCAATGGTCCTAACACAAGTTAGTGATCTACCGTATCTAATTGGCAAAAACTTTGCATGTCGCGCTATTAAGTCTACGTTGATTTTCGAAAACACATTGTTATTACCAATTAATAAATTATACTATAAACGGTCGATCATATGTCACAAGACTCACAACTGATTACAAAAATTACCATCTTACGGTAAGGTGACCACCTATTATTATAAAATGATCATTTTTATGATAAAATTGCTACTGTATTATTTATCATAAATTAATTAATTTTTATCTATTATCATATGCGAGGGTTGCATCCAATAAATCGGAGTTAATTACAAATGTACGACGATAATGACCAACACCCAGTATAGGCTCACTAATGTACATTGATGGATTCATTGATTTACCTAATAAGGTCAACAAGTATTAATATCAAAGTAAGAAGCCATGGAAATCAGGATTAAAACTTAGTACTTTTACCAACTAAAAGCTCTTCTTTTATTGCTCCCGTAATTTAAAGATAAAAATTAAAAAAAAGGGTTTCGTAATGAATTGAATGCCACGCGGTTGGGTGAAGCTAAATAAGAAAGCTGACTTTTTCAAAGCAAAGAAGTAAATGCATTTGCTGTCTCCATTTGACTCTTTCATTTCACGACAACCTCCCACTCACTCTCCAAGTCAGCGTATTACTCTCTCACTTTCCTTTCCACACTATTTTTAGTACTCTAAATTATTTTTTTTCAATCCGATTGTTTATTTATCTTTGGTTTGGTACGAACCCTTTAAAGAGAGAAAATAATCAATTTTTTGATGACGAGTGAATCAAATTAAATATAGAAGATAAAATTGTTAATCAAAAGCATCCCGAATATGAAAAGATAAATAACTGACCGATCCGCAAACTAAAATAGGTAAACAAATGACCGAACAGAAAAAATATTAATTAAAATTAAATATATATTATTATCACTATTTATAGCAATTGTCACCTATTTAATTACTAGGTTGAACAATGGCCAGCCTCTTTAATTACAAACAAAGGGGTCATAAACGTCTTAAAATAAATGGAGGTTCGTTATGCCAAAAAAAATGAGGCCGCAAATATGAATGTACGTGTTTACTATATTTTGAGATTTGTATTGAATTTCATCTATAAAACTTGTGAATTCGGTGACCAAATCCAGAAGTCTGATTCATCGGTTCATCCGCCCGTGGTTGCCCAAGACCTTAGACTCCCCTGGAAAGCGTACTCGAAAACAAAACATTGTAGTAGTAAAACTTCTTTATATTTTAGTATCTTTTATAATACTACATTTTTGGAGATTTTCAAGTAACATAAATCGATAGTTTAAAATATTTTTTGGAATTTGGAGTAGCGAAAGTAAAAGCTACATCTTGTTAGAACAATTGCAATGGGAGGATTTTTGCATTAAGTTTGTAAATAAGAACCTTTAAAAAAAAGTTTGTCCCATTGCATTAAAAAGTTTGTCTTTCAAAAAACAAACTTGGTTTGATATCAAGAACCAAGTTCTTTCAAAACCCAAGAAACTTTTGAGTAATTAATCAATTAATTACATTAAATAATTAATAGTTTTCTTATGGAAAAATTTTACTATAGGTTTTTTTATTGTGTCAAAAAATTTGTAATTCTTGAGATTGTCAAAAAATGACATGGCAAAGGAAGAACTTTATAAAAGGTTCTTCCATTGCACTTGCTAGGTTTAGGTACATTTAAATAATGTCTTAAATGTTCTTAAAACAAATAATTAATAACTGTTCGAAAATGTGGAATACTCAAATTGTTTTAAACTGTTTGAGTGTATATGATCGTTAGAATAATTGATAGTTAGAACAATTTAAGTATTTCACTCTTGTACAACTGAATTAATACAAAGTAGATTTTAACTTAAAAAGACATTTATTTAGCTAATTTATGTATGTAAATCAACTTAAATATATAATACTTCATATTAGTATTATTATTCGGGTAATAATAAATATTACAACCCTTAGCTAGGGTTGTATATAAGGATCTAAAAGATTTCTTAATTAAAATGATATTAAGTTAAATATATATGATAAATTTATACTTATATCTATGTAACTAGTGTATATTTTTTCAGATTTTTTTTTATAAAGAAGTTCTCAAGTACTTTTAATTTAATGTTAAAATCTAATAAATATAATAAGCGAATTAAAGGATGTCATGCTAATTGCTATGGTACAAATATTATTTGATTTTAGTTTTTTATTTATAAAATTACAAAAATTAATGTTAGCATATAAAGTTATCACATGTATCAATTCTCATTTCTTTCCTTGTTAAAATGAAGGAAATTATAATAATTATAATTTTTTTTGTGTCCTTGTTAGAGCATGGATGATTTTGAATCGAACTATTGGATAGAGTTATTCTTTTAGGTAATTGGGGATTAATGTCTAAGTCAAATAAATACTTTTTTAGATTATTATTATTATTATTATTATTATTATTATTATTATTATTAATTTTTGTTTTAGGATGGAACCTAACTCACTTGCTTATGGGCCGGTCTCATGCACCTAATTCTATAAATCCGCTGCGGGGGACTCGACAAGTGGTATCAGAGCCGACGGTTCGGTTTGGGACCGCAAGGTGCGATGTGGTGACGATGGTCGAGATGGCGCAGAGTAGCGTCGTGGTTGCGGAGTAGCACCGCCGTTGGACTCTCTCCCTTGGTTGACCAGAGATGCGGGGTAGCATCGTGCGGAGTAGCATGGTCGGCCCGACACAGGATTGTGTCGGGTGCGGAGTAGCGCCAAGTGAGGGGTAGTTTCAACACACACACATGTGAAAGAGGGAGATTGTTGAGGTCTCTTTCTATATGTGTGCGAGGGGCATTGTTCTATATCGGTAGAAAAATAGTGAATAGAGTCGCTTATAAGTAAGTGGGCTAGTCGTCGTCCTATCACCAATTGATTTTAGGATGGAACCTCACTTGCTTATGAGTCGGTTTCGTGCACCTAATTCTATAGACCCGTTGCGGGAAACTCAACAATAATTATTATTATTATTATTATTATTATTATGGCGTACTAGTATAACCAATTTAATATAGGGAAAGACGAGCAATCTATGTAATTTTATAATTTCCGATCCCATTCCAACATCACAATAATACATAGGAGTATATAGTTAATTAACATAATTTAGAGTGTAATTTATGAAAAATTGTAAATTAAAATTGGAGTGAATTAAAAATGGAAAGAGTAAATATGAAGTAATCAAATATTATAGTCCTCAAGTAGAGTTATATTTATATATAGAAAGCAAGGGTAGCCTAGAGTTGGACCATTGTCTTCCTTCATTTTGTTTCCAACCTAAATAATAAAAACTCATACTCTCTATTTACAAAATAACATCTACCAATACTTTCTCTCACTACAAAAAATCAGTTGTTCTTCCCCAACCTAGCTAAAACCTAGTTTAACTCCATAACAAATTGCAACACTCTTAAGCAACTCTATTATTATTGCTTACAAAATCACCTCTTAAAAAGTAATCAAAATTGATAAAGCCTAATTATATTTAGATATATAGAAAATAAAAATTGTAGATATATAGAAATCAACAGAAAAAATGGGAAGACCACCATGTTGTGATAAAGTAGGAGTGAAGAAGGGTCCATGGACTCCAGAAGAAGATATCATCTTAGTTTCGTATATTCAAGAACATGGTCCTGGTAATTGGAGAGCTGTTCCTACTAATACTGGTATGTCTCTCCATCCTCTTTATTCTGCTCCTTACTTTTAAGTTTAAGTCATATAACTCTTACCATTTTTGGATAAAAAATTTCCTATTTTTTTTTTTTATTTTGATTCTACCCAATCTTCTATGGGATGATCAATCTTATAAGTGAACTCAGACCCACAATTTGTACACAATAATTCCTTAATTTCATTTTTATTATGCTCAATCTTATATAAGACGATCTTATAAGTGAACTGAACCGAAGTGAACTTACCAACCTTGTCAATCTTATATAAGACGATCTAATTATTAACTTTTATCAGCATAATCTCGCATGTAATAGTGTCTCATATAAATTATTATATAGTTTTCTTTGTTTATACTACTACTTTTTTTAATTCCTTTTCATTTTGTTGAGTTTGAGTTCATGATCTATGTACAACTTTAATTTGGCTCTTCTAGTGGGTTGGTAATTAATAAATTGTGTGTATTTATTGCCCTAGCTCCATGCAGCTGGCACCTTGCTAAACCTTTATTATTATTATTATTATTATTATTATTATTATTTATTTTATTTTATTATCCTTTCATTTAATTTATTCATCTTGTAGGGTTACTGAATTAAATTAATGAAGTAGTGTATGATAAATGAATTATTATATTTTAATTCAAATATTTAATATTGTGTTTTGTTTTGTGTTGTTTTAGGTTTGCGAAGGTGCAGTAAAAGTTGTAGACTAAGATGGACTAATTATCTTCGTCCTGGTATAAAACGAGGCAACTTCACTGAGCAAGAGGAGAAGATGATTATTCACCTTCAAGCTCTTTTGGGAAATAGGTCATTAATTAATACTCCTTCCTATACTTATATTTTTTTGCTTAATCTCTAATACTTCTATCTAGATTAGATCAATCACAAATTATAAAATATGAACCATATTTGTTACATTTTTCTTATAGCCCTAATAGACATTTTAATTAGGAGACTTCCAAAATTAGATCCACAACTATTTAATTATCCATAAAATCTCTAAAAATACTTATTTGATTATTCAATAACTCTTGTGTGGGACGGCCTCACACATTAAACGGTCTCATTATATAAAAAGAGTAAGTCCGTCTTATTTAACACCAGTTATTCAATAAGACGATTTAAAATCAATCTAATTACTCATACGTCTAAATTAGACTTAAAGTGGTTGATCTAATTAAACTCGAAAGAAAAAAAATACTCAGTAGTACGAAATTTAATTTGTCTATTTTATGAGGTCAGATGGTGCATAGAGTACAAGTTTACGCTACGAAGATGAAGTAATAGATTTTAGATATCTAGTGCTTTACTTTTTTTTATATTATTGAGTACGATTTTGTTTTCTTGTAGTAAATGAAATTGACGTAAATACTTTTGTTATCTATCACAGATGGGCAGCAATAGCATCCTACCTTCCACAAAGGACAGACAATGATATTAAAAATTACTGGAATACCCATCTGAAGAAAAAGCTAAGCAAGAGAGAAGAAGGGCAAGACGGTCAATTAACACAATCCCAAGAAGGGTTTTCCTCAAATAACTCTTCTACCTCCACCTCATCATCCCATCACAACAACAAAGGGCAGTGGGAAAGGAGGCTCCAAACTGACATCCATTTGGCCAAACAAGCCTTATGTGAAGCCCTATCTATTGACAAACCCGAACCAAACCCGATCCAACCAGCTTACGCTTCTAGCACCGAAAACATTGCCCGGTTGCTCGAAAATTGGATCCAAAAGCCCAATTCCGGCCCATCACCCAAGTCACCTCAAGAGTCCACCCAAAACTCCTCATCATCCAATTATAATAACAATAATAATAATAATAATAATAATAATAATAAGAAGAAAAACACAAATACTACTAAAAACAATAATAAATTGTATTACACAAAGGATGAGAACAACCACCAAGGTTTTGACTCCCTCTTTAGCAACCTCAACACTAACTACTCCAACACCAACTCTTCGACGGGCACGGCCTCCGGCGACACCTCGATGGAGATGTTAGAGGAGGAAAGCAAGCCATGCATGGCAGCCGAAGCGGCCGCACCATTGTCTCTACTTGAGAAGTGGCTCTTTGAAGAGGGTTTGATGAGCCAAGATCATACAAGCTTACTTGACATGCCCTTAGATGATGCATGTGTTGCTGCTGAACTCTTCTAAAACATAGGAGTTAAAATATTTTACTCCTACTTGGACTGTTTTTTTACCTTAACTTTTTTTTTAGGGTGTTTACTTTGTTTTTTTACTGGGTGGGCAGTTGTTTAATTTGATGACTTTGAAAGGTAAGGATTAAAAAAATAGATATGAAAGTGTAAATTAGTGAGTAGTAATTACGAGGCAGATAGTACTCGTACGTGACTGTTGTATGTTGTCATCATCATCTTTATACATATGTTGCATGCACATATACGGTGATATAAATCAATTTCCAATATGTGTTATTGTACATTTGTAGTAATTGATGATTTATTTCTTCCTTTTTGTTATATGCCCAATTTTATTTTCATGATGATCACTGATCAAGCTCAAAATAATTATCAATTCAAATACCATTATATTCTCATATTACTACAATTTCGGGTTTTAATTTTAAGATGTTTATATTAAAATAGCTCCGTTATTTTATTTAAAACGTCGCTAAACCATTCTTTTAACCCTCTTTTCACCTACTGTCAAAAACAAATGATCAAAATCATTTCTATGTTCTTAAAAAAAAAATTATGTTCGATGGTGTAACAACCTACCTTATTCCATCATATATATATATATATATAATTAACCTCATTCAATGACAAAAAGACTAATTATATTGCTATTTGTATTGTATCGTGAATAAATTGATTAAAATTAAAATAAGAAAATTCGAGGATAAAAATGATCAGAATTCAATTGTTGCATGGAAATCAAAAAATTATTTAAATCAAAGAATCAGAGGAAAAGAAAATAACTACCTAGTATACAATATTATAGATAGGCACCTCATATTTTTTTTCAAATGATTTTGTATCCTCGTGATTTATAGGGTCGAATATCAAACACGAGTCGCTATATTTTTTTTATTTCATATAATTATACAAGTTGTCATATATTTTCGATATGCTAATACATTTTTTTCATGCCCCATCGTTATCCATTCTTGTCAATAAAATAAATACAAATTTATTACTCTAAAATATTTTCCCACCCGTCGCGACCAATCACTGTCCTAAGTTTTGTCCCAATTTAGTCCTTTAGGGAAAGAAAAAAATTACATTTGTTAAAAGCGGCGCTTAAACTCAAGGATTAGGACTTGTTAGCTAGGATATGCTCCACGATTGAGAAAATACAAAACACGGAGTACATGTTATGAAGCACAATGACCATATAGAATTACCTCGTATGTACCAAGTGGAGTAGCTATAATGTTAAAATGTGACTCATTAATCGCGTTGATATGTCGGAGTTTTATGATAATGAGCAATAAACTAAGAAGGGATAAAATAGAAATCCGAAAATACACACGAATGGTAGATGCATTGATGATGTTAGCATTGACATATTGCAGCCTAGGTAGCACAGACACTTCTCGTAATGAGTCGTACTGTGTCCGACACCTACACTCCACAGACGCATGTCGAAACGTGTCAGACACCTATAAAGTCGTGTCTAACTTTCTACATTTATTTGGGGGCGTGTCCATGGAGCCGTGTCCATCGTGTGTCCACGGTATTTGGTCATCATTTGAGGTGAATAATGTTCTTCAGATGAAAAATGCGCTACCGAAAGTGATTAACTAGAATATTGGTTCGGAGAGGGAAATGAAAATGAGTTATTATCAAGGGCAAATTTTACCTTCACTTATTTAAAATTAATATCAAATACTTTTACAAAAATAAAATCAAACATCTATAAATATAAAATCTATATTTTATTAAATTTAAACAACGTGTCTCGTGTCCTAAATTTATAACATACCGTGTCACATGTCCGTGTCGTGTCCGTGTTCGTATCCGTGTCCGTGTCCGTTTTGGTGATACCTAGGTTGCAGCTATGTTCACATATTCACTTAGTGGACTAGCACTAGGTTTCTATTTTTCATTAATTTGTTACGTACTATATATATATTAGTGTTATGTACGTACGTAACTTCTTAGTTTTCTTAGTTTGGTTTCGGTAAATTTGTTTAGAAATTAATTTCCTAATCAGTTTAATATTTGTTATGATAGTTTAATATATAAATACTACCCTAATTTAGTTATTCTTCTAAGGAGAGATTTGTGAGGCAAACACTTTGAGTGTTTTAAGAGGCAGATCTAGAAAAACGCTGTGCTCATCTTTTGTAATTTGTAATTCTCCTGACATAATGAAATCTTTTCCCTCGCCCCGGTGGATTTAGCTATCACTTTGATAATGAACCACGTAAATCTTGTGTGTCATTTTTTTTTTCATCTACTCTGTATCACTTCCGCACAACAATTGGCACCAAAGCTTGAGTTTTTTTTGGATCCAGGGAGGAGAAGATGGCAAGTGACACTATAAGGATTGAGAAGTTCGATGGGAGAATGGTTTTTGTACTATGGCAATTGGAGATGAGAGCTTTGTTAAAGGAGCGGCGCATCTCAAAATAACCCTTGACGTCGGGTTTCTCCGCAATGGTGACGAAGATTGAAGCTTCTGCTACGGGTGCTCAACCTAAGGTGATTGAGACGGAAGATCCTGCCTTGTTAACAATAGAGGAGAGGGCTCATTCATCGATTATGTTGAGTTTGTCAGGCGATGTCCTAACTGAGGTAGCCGATGAGTCGACTATAGTAAGGTTATGGCTGAAATTGGAGAGTTTCTACGTGACAAAGTCGCTCACCAATAAGTTGTTGTTGTTGAAACAACGTATGTTCTCTTTCAAGATGCTAGTAGGTATGTCACTTCGTGATCATCTAGACAAATATAATACTATATTACTAGATCTGCGTAATATAGATGTTAAGATTGAGGATGAAGATGCTTCTTTAATTTTGTTGGTTTCTTTACCTGCGCCGTATGAGAATTTTGTGAATTCTTTTGTTCTTGGTAAAGAAACATTGACCCTAGAGGAAGTGAAGTCTGCTCGGACAAAATACTTAGTCGTTTTGGTATGAGTAATGCTAAACCTTTAAATACTCCTTATGTTGTCGGTAAGCTAACTATATATTCTGCACCTAAAACTGAAGCTGAGAAGTCTTATATGTCAACGGTTCCCTATGCTAGTGTAGCTGGCAGTTTAATGTATGTCATGGTTTTCACTAGGCCGAATATTGCACATGTTGTTAGTGTTGTTAGCAGGTTCATGACTCAACCTGGCAAAGAACACTGGTTAGTGGCAAAAAGAATTTCGCGCTACATGAGAGGAACGACGAATGGTGCTCTTGTTTACGGGAATGATGATGAGTGTTTGGTTGTTGGATATTCTGATTCTGATTATACTACGGATATAGACAACAAGCTAGAGGTCCGTAACTGGGTATGTTTTTACACTTGGTGGTTTTGTTGTTAGTTGGAAGTCAACATTACAATCTTCCGTGACTTTGTCAACAACGAAGGCAAAGTATATGGCTTTGACAACGGCTGCTAAAGAGGCTATATGGTTAAAGGGGCTCGTAAGTAAGTTTGGTCTACATCAAGAGATTGCCCTGTTGCTTCGTTATATCGTGATAGCTTAAGTGCTATTTGTTTGACAAAGGATCAAGTGCACCATGATCGAACCAAACATATAGATGTTAGATATCATTTTCTGAGAAATGAGAAACAAATTAAGGTGAAGAAAGTGGGAACAACTGATAATACTGCAGATTGCTTTACTAAGTCGGTTCCATTCAGCAAGTTCAAACATTGCTTGGACTTGTTGAATATAGACAATTATGTCTAGACCCTTTGGGGTGCTGAGCTCGAGGTGGAGCCTTGAGCGGTCCGGTCTAGGGTTAAATGGACGCAAGCCTTTGTTCAGGGCTAATTGGATGACATACCCAATTCAGGGTATATTGGATGGTTATAGACTCAAGGTGGTGTTTATGGTCTTCTAGTGTGAGCGTTTATTTGCTGGAACATGGCAGATACAAGTTTACTTGGGAGTGACTTGTATATTTGGACGAGTGGTTTGGAAGTCGTTTGCTAAATGCTTCTGTCCGAGTCAAGGTGGAGAATTGTTAAAATGTGACTCATTAATCACGTTGATATATTGAAATTTTATTACGATGAGGAATAAACTAAGAAGGGACAAAATAGAAACCCGAAAATACACGGGACTAGGGATGGCAATAGATCCTGGATCCGGTCCAGATCCGTAAGACCCGACCTTGATGGACCGGATCTGGATCTATTTTTTCAGACCCGTTGGATCCGGGTCGAATCTGGATCCACTACTTTTAAAACGGATCTTTTTTTCAGACCCGATCTTTTTTCTTGATTTGTGTTTCGATTATTTGGTCAAAATAATTAGTACTAGTAATATTTGATTGTACATAATTGCCACGTTATTACCTACTTTTCCATTTTATAGTATTTCGGAAAATGGATATCAATAATGTTATGACTCATGAGTTTTCTTATAATGTGAGGCTAGAAATTTGGACCCGTTACGGACCCGGATCCAACCCGAATCCGTTGGATCCGGATCTGGATATCACATATTTGGACCCATTGGATCTGGATCCAGGATATACAATGCGGATCTGGATCTGGATCCCACTGGACCCGGTCCAGATCCGACCCGTTGCCATCCCTACACGGGACTGATGAATGCAATGATGATGTCAGCATTGACATGTTGCAGGTAGTAGCTAGGGCTGAGCAAAACAAATCGATCCGAATTTTTAAACCTCATCTGAACCGAAAACCACAAAAAACCGGAAATTTGGTTTTTTTATGAAACCGGTATCCGAACCGTATTTTTTAGTGTTAAACCGGAGCGGATATGGATCTCATTTATTCAAAACCGGACCCCGGTTTTTAAACCGGTTTAATAAAAAATCCTAAAATATATTCTAACTTTCTAGGCCTAAGCTTAAGTTGTATAACTAAGTCTAAAGTAATGAGATGTTTGTTCATTAATGAGATGTTTCATTCGTATTTTATAGATATATTTCGATTTTTCTGTTTTTGTTCAGTGTTTCGTTTATATATTTTTTTGAAATTTTCCAAAGTTGTATATTTTTATACCAACACAAACACAAAGCGTTGCTTTTAATTTTTTTTTTTTTTTTTTTTTTTTTTTTTTCTGGGAAATCATTTTCCTAAATTCTATTATAATTTATTACACCTTCTACAAGGAAAACATGGCTTTCGTGGTTTTGTGAAACCGGTTTCAAAACCGGTGCGGTTAAACCGGATTTCCGGATACGGTTTCCATTTTCGAAAAAAATCGGTATACCGAATAAATCGGTGCGGTACCGGTATCATGAAATGAAATTTTTTAAAAACTGGATACCGGTTTTTAAAGCAAAACAGATGTGGTATACCGCTTTTGTTCAGCCCTAGTAGTAGCTAGTAGGGTTCTATTTTTTTATAATTAGTTACGTATGTATATTAGTTTTATGTACATACGTAACTTCTTAGTTTTCTTAGTGTCGCTACTCTAAGGGGTTGTTTGGTTGCCTCTTAAAATAATGGGAATTCGAAAATCCTAGGAAGTTGCTAAATGGAGTGTCGTTTGGTTGCCTCTAATTCATGGGAAGTGCAACTTCTTAATCCAATTCCTACATAATGTAGGAAGTCACTTACCTAGACCCCTCTAGGTAAGTGGGAATTTCCACATGAATCGAACTTCCCGCATTCAACCAAACAACATTTAAACAATTCACGTGATTTTCAAGTTCATATGAATTTGATCTTCCCGAAAATTTTATATTCCCATAGCGAACCAAACGACTACTAAGATAATTATTCTTTTAAGGAGATATTTGTGAGGCAATCAACTTGAGAGTTTTAAGAGACGATTTAGAAAAACTTTGTACTTGTATTTTGTAATTTATAATTCTTCTGACATATTGAAATATTTTCTCTCGTCCTGGTGGATGTAGCTATCACATTGATAGTGAACCACGTAAATCTTGTGTCTTTTATTTTTTGCATCTACTCCATATCGCTTCCGCACAACAAATAATAATTATTTTGACAATAGCTATAAATAGATATTTATTTATGAGCAAGTCTTCAATGAAACCGTCCTATATAACAATAAACATTAAGACAAAATTAAAGCACAACAAAACAAAGAAAAATTGACAAAGAGAAAAAAAACAGCATCCATTATGTAAGACGTCTTCCTCTAAATAAAACTAAATGAAACTAAACTAAATAAAATTAAACTGAGTAAAATTAGACTAAAATTATTAAGGCCAAGGAACAAGGTTTTAGTCTATACAAGACGGTTTTACACTAAAATAAATATAAGACGGATCCAAACATAATCCTATTAACGAATGAAAGTTGCTCTAGGATGCCATCTTAGCATAAATTTGTTGAAAACCGCATATTTGCTGAGGAGAGTAGGTGTATGTTTATTTCTTCTAATGTAGTTTATAATACTCGTTAAATTAGATATGACATATGATTATACATTTATACGCCGTAACTCGCAAGTTTTGTTTCTGAAATTTGCATAGTCATGTACGAGACTAGTAAGACTTTTTTACACAACAAACTGCAAAGTGGGTAATACATTAAGATGAAAGAAAATGGATGTTTGTAATAAGAAAGCGGCTACTTTAGGCGTTCATTATTATACCACATTTAATTCATTTGTTGCTAAGTGGTGACAACGTTTCCATTATAGGGTAAATGTTAAATTAAAACCTCTCTTTAAGATTCAAACTACATTAACACCGAGAGATGAATAAATGTATGATTTCATAAATTACTAGATAGTGTTTTTCAAATTCAGCACTCACTCGTGATCATCGATATTATCTATGAAACCATTTTCCATGCTCACACCAACCACTGTTAACTTTGCAAATTACATAATCACCCTCAAAGTTTCTACTATAATTGATGGGCAAATTAGTAATTGAATAATTGACTTTACTCTGTTTAACTACACCGTAAGAGAATGTATACCCTGAAATCAAGAAAATAGTTCATCTCTTTAGTTTGAAGAAGTTCTACTTTAAAATTAATTGACAATTAAGGGATCAACCCTTAATCTTATTTAAGTGATAAACAGTTTATTTTTTAACTATATACAATAATACTTACGAGTTAAAATTCTCCTCCCATGTGAGACTCATATTAAATCAATCGCAACCTCAACTCTTATACATACTAAACCCTAAATTCTCTAACAAAAATAATACTCTTTTTGTTTCCGTTAATTGTTGTCTTTTGTTTTTGGCATAAAGACCAAGGAAAGAATAGATGGTCAATTATAAGATGACAATTTGATTAAATTGAGCATGAATGATCAAATTGATCATTAAATTCAATCATAAATGACAACAATTGTCGAGACACCCAAAGATGAAATAGGATAAAAAATAATCGGAACAAAGAGCTAGTTCAATATGTACCTATGTATCATACCATTTGAAGATCTATTGATTCTAACAACAGAATGTTGAGTTGACCATTCATACTTTTCAATTCAAAAATGTGGATGTTGGACCTATGAAGGAGGATATTCCCGAAACTCACAAAGATAAAGAGAATTAATTTAGACTTAAAGAGAAGCAACTAGGATAAAAAAGGAAGTGACTTAAACTAAAATAACGAATGAAATGATTTAGACAAAACTTTATTGTTGATAACCTGAGACGAATCAATTAAATATTTAAACACGGAATTTGATTTAATTTTTCTTACTCAATTCTTTTTATTTTGATTGTAAATTGTGAATCTGTGATGCAATTTTAATGAAAGATTTGATCCCTTAAAAGTCACGTGAAAGATGTTTAATTACACCATCACAAGTCACTTCTCCCAGAGATGGACAAATCGAAGTTATTCATGAAAAAGAACTTTACCTCAAGTGTATGTAATTATTTGACACACTAGCTAGAACCGTATATACATGTTGCATTAGGTCATATCGAAATTGTCAATGTGAATTGTGAAACACTAATGAACGACATGCATACTGGGTGACCACAACTTTAACTAAGAAATGTAAGTAACCTAGCTAGTGCCGTCAGAATTATTTGATGTTTTTATTACGGTATAAGAATCGATTATTTGGTTTTAACAATCAATTTAATTCTTAGTTGAGATGATCTTTTCACATGATATTAAAGTCTTAATAATCACCCCGATAATTGAACACCTTCTGTAACTAGCACTCCTCGTTCCACCACTAAATCGACATATGGTGATCACCGTCGATTTCAACGTGACTATAAGATTCCCTACTGTCAAAGACCCATACCACCCACAGGCAAATGCAAAGGGCAACTTACCATATACTTATAATACCATAATAGCATGCATGATATAAAATGAAATGAGTAGACAATGCATGACTAGTAAAAGACCTCATTTAATAAATATATTGATTATTCTAATAAAATGTTTGATATATATACAAGGCCCATACTATTCCTAAAGAACACTGCTTCTCTCCATATCATTACAATCCTTGTTTAGGACAAAATCATGTGCAACTTAAACATGATTTTGGCATTCTACCTAATTTCTCATGTGTGAAATTAAGACCTTTTGATTCAATTTTGTACATTCTTATTTATGATGTGTATGTGCATAAATTTCATCTATTTGTTGAATCATTGCATGCATCATTGTGTTTTTTACCATGGTTTTGCTATGTTGATGGAAACATGTTATTTCAATACCTGCTTAATGCTTGGTTTGTTTATGGTATTATTAGTTTGATTCATTATTAATGAACCAAGTGGGCATGTCTCTACAGGATTATTGAGTGACTGATACCGATATGTTAGCAAACCCAAATTATCGTTCAAAACGGGCACATTCGTTACAAGTTGAAAACGAACGATAGTGATTCTCGTACAAAATACAAGTGACACTACGCATAAAATACTCTATTTCCACCCACTTATTCTTCCACTTACCTTGTTGTGTGTGAGGGATATCATCCGTCTTAGTATCCGTCACAAGTAAAAAACTTTAGTTAATAAAAACTACAAAATTTATTGGGGTACATCAAATCTGTGAGGATAGATTGATTGTACTAGCGCTTCCTTTATCCTAATCGTGTCTCTATCTTTAAGTAAAATATTTAAAAATTCAAATATTTTACTACATACCAATTACATTTTCTAAGCTAAGTCATCAAACATTTTCAAATTAATTAAGTATCTTATCAACTTTTAATTCTTTAGCTAATTTGTCAAACATTTAAAACTAACTGAAAGGTGAAGAGATAACTTCAACCTGAAATAAAATTAGCCGATAAATTAGTTGATTATATAAAAAAAATGTCCCAAATTAACTGAAAATGTAATTAATTTTTGGTGAAATGACATAATGATAATTTAACATTATCAATTAAATAAGTAAAACGGAAATAAAATAATACTAACAGGTAAATTATTCCTCGAACATGAATTATCCTAGGCAACTTTTCGTTTCAATTATTGTATTTAGATTATAAGCCGCTTACTTAACACTTACAAAAAAAAAAAAATAAGGTAGCATAAGTCATACGGGTAGTAATGAGCTAGCTTATTTGTATTGCTAAACAAAGCCTTGAATTATTTTTTCTCGTTTAAGTTATCTTTTTTTTATATTTCAACTACCGTGACATTTTTCAACCACCATTTAAGCTAATTTTACTAATTAGAGACTAAGAATATAAATACTTGTTTCATTTGTTTGATTAAATTATTTGTGATAGTTTAATTCAAGTGTTTGGGGTAGGACTTAGGAGGGTAAGTTTGAGCAGTTCATTAAATTTATTGACAAAAGAGTAGTGTTTTTTTGGGCAAACTGTTGTGCTAGTGAGTTGTGAGTCACCGAGTTGGTACATATTGACTGATACTGCCCATCTTTTTAATTGGCAGATATTGTATTCGAGAGGCCTTCATCCGGCCCATTTTAGCTAACCTATATATAGTAGCATCATGGGCTCAATAAGAATACAGTTACGTGCCCCAATTTCAGGCGAGCCCAGTTAATCAAGGGAGACCCAACCCTCCTACTAAGTTTTTTTAAGGTCAAGATCGTTTTGTACTTAGATAAATAGGAACTAACCTGATATGCAAAGGTGGATCAAGAAAATATTTTATGGTGTAATGTAAATACAGAGAGCTTGTTTGGGATGAGAGTAATTATTAAGGGAGTAATAGAGATAAAATGAACTAAAAAAAAAGGAAGGATGTGATGAGAGAATTGGAGATAGAATTGGATAGAAATGGGAAAGATAGTGTAAAAGTCTCTCCATTAAAGCAGTAATTGTTACTCACCTGCATCCTCAACTTCAAGTAATATATGAGGGGTGTGGGTGGTAGATGGGCCAGGCGAGGTGGTGGTTGGGGTGGGTCAGAAGGAGAGGCGGAGGGATAGGAAAAGTGGTCAAGGGAGAGTGGTGGGGTGTCGGGGTCGAGGAAAGTGTATGACGATGGTTGTGGGTTAAAGGTGGAGGCATAGGGGAAAAACGTGTTCGTCGAAAGTTACGTGCCGAGACAAGATGATCTTACCAGTAGCAATGTCAAGACACCGATACCCTCGATAGTTTTGTGGATAGCCAAGGAAGACACACTGGGTTGAGCGGTTTTGTAGTTTGTGAGCACGTGTGGCAGAGAGGTTAGGATAGCAGAGACACCCAAACACGCGAAAATGGTCATATGTGGGTTGACGGAGAAAGAGAGCGGAAGCTAGGGATCGATATTGTAGAAGAACGGAAGGAAGAATATTATGAAGATATGTGGCAGTATGGAGGGCGTCAACTCAAAGGGTTGGGGGGAGAGAGGCATGTGCAAGGAGGGCTAGGACAATTTCGTTTAAACGACGAATCATACGTTCGGTCTTTCCGTTTTGTGACGAGGTGTGAGGACAGGAAAAACGGAGAGTGAGTCCGTTTTGGGTGGATAATTGGTGGAAGGAGGAGTTATCGAACTCTCGGCCCATATCGCATTGAAAACTTTTAATTTCTTTTTCGAACCGTGTTCGGACATAATTACGGAATTGTACAAATTTTGGAAATGCTTCAGACTTCAATTTAAGCAGATAGACCCATACACATTGTGAAAAATTGTCTATTAAAACCATGTAGTATTTAAACCCGCTTTTGCTTAACACGGGAGATGTCCATAAATCACAGTGGATAATGTCAAAAGGCGATAAAGAAACGGAATTTGACTAATAGAAAGGTAAACGTTTATGCTTGCCAATTTGACAAGCATGACACAACTTGGAGCGACGCTCCTTATTACACTTAATAATTTGACGAGTTCTAAGACAATCGAGAATATTGTGACCCGGATGACCGAGGCGTGGATGCCATAAGTCGGAGGACGACTCGACAATAAAGGCTTGGGGCAGCTCTTTAGATGACGTAGCTGACACGGGCTAGAGGGTACCAGTGCTATTGCTCCTCATGAGAATCGTCCCAGTCTGTATATCCTTCACAGAAAAAAAAACCAGTAGGATCAAATTCGACGGTCACATTACTGTCTTTTGTGAACTGTCTTACGGAAATTAAATTCTTAATAATCTGTGGAGTATAAAGGACATGTTTTAAGGTAAAGTTTCGGGTGGGTGTAGCAATGGTAGTGTTACCGGAGCCAAGAACCGAAATTGACTTGCCATTGCCTACATAAATTGACCGAACAGTACTCTTATTAAAAGGGGGAGATAGCGTACCTGAGTCGAATGTTAAATGTGAAGATGCGCCCGTGTCCATATAATAATTGGTGTCCTCGGGTTGACACAGAGCCATTGCCTGAAAGGCATGACCCAATTGGGACGGTTCAAAACCGCCAGTGGCGACATACGCCTGTCCTTGCTGGCCAAACGGGGGCGGAGCTGTAGAGAAACGTGGGGCAGATTGCTGGAAGCCGCGAGGTTGTGGTTGCCAGGGACTAACCCAACCTTGTTGAGCAGTGTACGGACATGGAGGAACAGCCCATGACATGGGCCAGACCTATGGTGGACCAGTGGGGACCCATGTGTGAGTCATATTTGGACGAGTGCCACCGGAATTTCCGCCGCCGCGTTGTTGATTCTGCCAGCCATTACCGCCTTTACCTTTGCCTTTGTAACTCGTCTTCTTGTCGTTCCAAGTTCCAGTGTTATGAACACGACCGGATTGCCTAGAATTTTTCGCCCCATGAGACCCATCAGAGTATCCGGAATTGTTTGGTGGAGGAGCAGCGGGAGCAGCCAACGCGGGTAGCAGCAGCACTGTCCTCTATACGCGCAGAGCGACGGTGTTCCTCCAATTGAAGCATACTCCGGGCCGTTTCAAACGTAGGGAGTGTTTGATTGATATAAGCTCCGACGGTTTCATACGACGATGGTAGGCCACGAACCAGTTGTAAAACCAATCACTGATCAGTGACTGTACTTCGGACATCGGTTAATTGGGATGCAACATCTTTTAATTTCTGGCAATAATCATCAAGAGAAGAGCATTTGGCAAGAGACAGTGTGGTGAATTCATGCTCCAGCGCTGCAGCCCAAGCCCCTTTGTTGTTAAGGAAATGGTGCTTAAGACGAGTCTAGGCCTCTTGGGCTATTGAATTCGTCTCAAGAATCCGAACTAACAATTCTTCGGAAATGGAGTCATAAATCCATTGTAGAACGTGCGCATCGATTTCGCACCATTCTGCATATGTGGGGTCGGTGGCAGCGGGAGGATCGGTGCCATCAATGTGATGGTAAACCTTGTAGCCTTTGACATGGAGAATAAATAATTTTACCCATGAGGAATATGTGATTTTGACACCGTCAAGCATACGTATCTTGTGGAGGATATTGTTGACAGAGTAAACGGGGTGCAGTCCGGTCTTGCCGGAGGACGCACCGGAGGCTTCTGGTGATTTGACGTCTCCCACCATGGTCGTAGCTCAAGAGGGAAGGGAAGGAGAAGATTGGAGACGAGATTTTGTGTGGAAAACCAACGTATCTGATACCATGTAAATGACTGAATCCCTGATATATTCCATTCAATATCTCTGAATATATAATACATAACAGCAACAGAAAGGTTACACATTAAGACGGATAGTTATTGCTACTAATAATTGCTAGCTACTAATACTCCATAAGGAGGTAATAATTCCTCTCTCACCCATCTTTCCACCCTCCACAACCACCACAAACCACCAATCTCCTCACATTCAAAATTATAACTAACGGTTTTCTAATGTGTGTCGTAAAGACATAGATCAGTAACCTAAGTAATAAAATAAACTATATAGATAAGGAAAAAAATCTACTCATATTATTTTAAACAATTTTTTTCGACCTTTTTCTTAACCAGAACATTATCCAATTATGTTACATGAAATGAAGAGATCATAACTATGCAACAATAACAATGAGAAGTAACCCAAACAATAAAGAAAAATTTCAAAACTTAATAGACTAACTAAGAGCATAAAAAATGAAATAATTTGATTTTTTTATTAATTCCATTGAAGCTTTACCACAATAAAAAGAAAATATTTGATAGAAACTATTTTAATGAGAATTTGTATTCAAGTTATCTGTACTCCATGTTATCCAAGACTTAAATATAATTCGAATATTTTACTAATTCCATATAAGCGTTACATTGGCACTAGAAAGAAATTTGATAAGTATTTTATTGTTATTTATTGTTTTTAGAAGTTATTATTATGTTGAAACCATTAAAAGTGTTATTAATGGTCATTATTAGCAATTTTTGGTGTTCCAGAACTTACTTTTTTGTTGTTGATATTTTTAGGATTTAGTGTAGCAAGTGATACACCATTGAACAACGTAGATCGGCCTCTGCTAATACGCGAGGCTAAATCACTTATTTTGTGTTTGATAATTTAAGACTCGATAGTTGAGTTAAGGAAACTAGATAATAATTTAACTTGCTTAAAAATTAAAGTTTCAAAGTTTTAGTTAAACATCAATTTTTTTTTCTATTTTTCCTAACGAGTACCCATTTTACAGTCACTTGAACTTTATCCCATGAATTTAATATCACAGTAAGTCTCTTGATAGACCGCCTTTCAATAAGTTTATTAACAAATTTTTGTACAAATTTAAGAAAATGTGGTACTAAACGTAATAAAATATGTACAAATCATGATTAAATATAAAATGAGTACATTTATTATGTAAATATGTATGAAATTACTATGGTACAATCAATTACAAAAGGGTCACGAAATACAAATAGAAGGGTACAAAAGAATGGTCTCTCAGTAATTTATTGAAAAATAGTCTTTCTCAAGTTTTAGCGTTAATATCACCGCTAATAATTATAGGATAAAAGGTTATCAGATGTAGCAGATTAAAATGATTTCAATACATTTTGACTCCAAAGCTTTTGTTATCCAACTAGTATAGATCTCGCGCATTGTATGCTGCATATTATATATAGAATATTCATTTTTAAGGGTATTATTTATAACGAAAATCTAAAATTATAAAGGTATATTTTTATCAAAAACTATTTATTTATTTTCACAAAAAAATTAAGGATTTCATTTTATAAATTTTCTCCAATTATTTTGATAATTTTGTTGTCACAAAGTTAATGGTAAGTATGTGATGTATGTTAATTTATTCTCTAAAATTATAATTATTGACGAGTTACCAACTTAGTTTATAACTTAACATCAATTTTATTTTATCTTGATGAAAAGTTATAGTTTTGAAGTTAATTATAAAAATAAAGTTTAATTATAAGTTCATATTTTATTGAAAGTTAAAGAAAAAAATTACTTCTTTATTTATTTAGATATAAACACTCGAAGATAACACTAAGAGAATTTTTATTTTTTAGTAGCAATGGGATTAATTAGGAGCTCAATATTATTTAACAAGAGTAAATATTATACCCTAATTAATTAAGCAATAAATATTATTCAGTAACATGGGAAATTTAAGCATAAAAATATTAAAAATCAATCAATCAATCAATAATTAATAAATCAATAAATCAATAATCAATCAATAAATCAATAAATCAATCAATAAATAAATAAATATAACTAAAGCAGGCTTTTTTCGAGCGACGTAGTAGTCTCCAATTATTACAAAACACTATATTTATAAATAATAATTTATTTATAATTTTTCTATTAGAATTCGAAAATAATAAATAATAAATTATTTAAAAAGTTTCTATTAAAATTAGAAAATTAAAAAATAGAGTAGTTGATTAAATAATAATTTGTTTATAATTTTCCTATTAGAATAAGAAAATAATGAATTAATTACAATTTTTCTATTAAAATTAGAAAATGGTTGATTATTTATAAATTTTCTATTAGATTTATAACAATATTATTATTTAATATTTGTATACTTACTATATAGGGTTATTAACTTTATTCAATATTTTTATTAAATATGAAAATGGAGAATGAGTTAGAAAATAATTGCTTATTTACAAATTTCCTATTAGACTTAGAACATTACTCTTAATATTTAAGATTAGTAACTTTATTCAACTTTTAACTCAGTTTGTCTTCGTCTTAACATTAAAATTTAAAATGGGTAAAAAATAGTACCACTTGGAGATATAAGACAAATTTGTTACTTTTCCATATGCATTATGTTTTTACCTTTTCCATATTACTTAACCCTTCTTAAATTTAAAATAAATATCCCGTCTTAATTAAAAATTTGTAGAACTAATAAATAAAAGTACGTATTAAATATTTAACATTATACACTTTCGTACTTAACAATGCGAAATAAATGAGATAATTTCTTGAATTAAGTAAAAACGAAAATATAAAAAATTAGTTATTTACCACCTTCCTATTATAATTAGAAAACAAAAAATTATTTACACTTTTTCTATTAGAATTAGGAAATAATTGATTATTTACAATTTTTTCTACCCTTTATTAAATTTAGAAAATTATATTCTTTAATATTTGTATGCTTTCTATTTAAATTTTTTAACTTTTTCAAACTTTTCTAATAAACACGAAGATGAGAAATGGGAAGAAAAAAACTATCTCAATTAGTTTTCCTTAACATGAAACTCCGTCTTAACAATATAATGGGTCAAAAGACGCCTCAAATCTGTTACTTTTCTTTACGCGTCATGCTTTTATTTTATCCATATTACTTGACCTATCTTAAACTTAAAATGGATAGCTCATCTTAATTAAGAAATTTGTGGAACTAACATGAAAAAATATTTGGGTATATAACTCTATACAAATTTTTGTCTAAAAGAAACGTCTACGATTAAGACATATTCGACCAAGTTATTTAAGAGAAGCATCGTTATTATTTTTGGTACAAGAGCAACACTACTATTCAAGTGAATATTATATAATTTCCTACTCATGCGAAGAAAATGAGATTTTTTAATTAATAAAAAAAGACCGATGTTAAATATATTATACGGAGTACATAAAATAAATCCAAAAAAATTAATATTTAAGAATCATATATATAAACAACATAGACCACATTGATGACGTGGGTGGGTTAAGTCGAATAATTTGTGCGGATGAGAAAAATTTAAGTGGGTATTGCAAGGTATTCATAAACAATAAAATAATGAAAACCGAAAGGTATTTTCATGACGGATATTTAAGTGGGTATTGCAAGATATTCATAAACAATAAAATTTAAGTATGTATTATTTTTCTTTTTTTCTGTATATATTCGACTTATTCTTTATAGATGAAACATTGTTTTATAGGATGAGGGTTAATTTAACACTGAATGTGTCAATTTTTTGAGGGAGGGGGAGATAGGTCCCGAGGAAGGATGTAAGTGTCTTAAGAGGTAAGATTACTCTCTAACCTTTAAGAGTGTAATTTGAGTAGTACAAGCAAATGTCAATAGCCTGCAATTATTCAGCGATACATTTGATGAATGGTCAAGTTGGTTAGTTGGATTGTCAAATTACAATCTAAGGAGTATAAATAAAAATAATAAAGAACACAATGATGATATAGGTGGACCGGGTGGAATAATTTTGTCGATGAAATGAAATGTAGATGAGTATTTGACGTTATTTGATAAACAACAAAGTAATGAAAAATTAAAAGAATTTCCGAAACAAAGACGTCGTAAGAAGATCAAAGTTATTTGTTAGTCATAGTTATAAGATTATAGTTTATAGTTTGTATTCTATTTCCCACGATACATATCTTCAACTTTTTTTTTTACAAATGGGCATTGTCTTATATGGTGTGAGTTGATTTTACATTGAATGTGTCGTTTTATTAAGGGTGGGCATGTATAGGTCTTGAGGGTAGAATTGTCTTGGGGTAAGGTTAGTCTCTGACTTTTAATAGTGTGTTTGAGTAATGCAATCAAATGTCGATAATAAGCAATAATTGTTCAGACATACAGTTAGTTGATTTAAGTTGGTTAGTTGGGTTAGAAGATATGAAGAATCTCTAAATGGTGTGGAAAAATGGTAGTAAGGCAATGATTAGAAAATTTGAGAAAATAATTATAAGAATTTCATTCAAGATTGTATAATGTCGAAAAGACAGAGGCACATATGCTCTAAAAATAGGTTAAAAATCTCTTAAATATCATGTATATATACTCAATTTTGATTGTCTTATATAATGGGGGTTGATTTTATAATAGATGTGTCTATTTTTTTAGAGGTGGGGTTATGTAGGTCTTGACTCTTGAGGTAGGAGGTAAGTGTTTTTAGAATAGGTTTAGTTTCAGACATTTAAGAGTGTGATTTGAGCAGTACAAGTAAATATAGGTACGATGGGGTTGTTCAGTGACGCATATAGTCAATTCTGATGGTCAAGTTGGTTAGTTGAGTGAAAAATGCACGATGAATGCCTGAATGGTGGGGAAAATGAGGAGTATGTACTAGGAAAACTGAGGAAGTAGATAAATTTTATTAAAGGTTTTATTATGTGTAAATGACATAGGCATATATGCAATCAAAATAGGTTAAAAATCTCTAAAATATCGTGTTTGTAAACTAAATTTTGCTTTTCTTTGTGGAACACAAAAATACCTAATCAAATGTTAATAAATGTCATGTAAATAAATTATTATTAACTTTTAACTAGGCTATTTTTTTTGTCTTGGTGATCGATTAAAAAAACATAAAGATTTTAAATTTTACACCCAACTCCAATATAACATTTGGGGTGTTGTATCCTTCATTCATTCCTTGTCATTTCCCTCCTACCTCATTTGTTAACTAAAGAAAAAATTGCATGTCTTTATTTTCCCCGTCAAGCACTCTTCTCATTCAAACAAGGTCGGTTTTGAAGGTAAAAGTTAAGTTTCTGATAGATCGATGAACTTTTCAAAGGGAAAACTAACTTTGAGGGATAAGTCTGGGTGCAGTGTTTCATGAAGGAGAAGTGACTTGAATATTTTAGGTGTGTATTGGAAACTAAGAGAAAGGTGTCGATGATGAATTGGATGGTTGTTTGAGATAGGAATAAAATGAATCCATCAAATTTGGTGGTTAATCTCATGATAGGTTAGTAGGTGTGACTTTGAATTATTGATAGCTTCATGTGTTGTTCGAAGGGTAAAAGTAATGATTTAAAGGGTTCTTTCGTTTGGTACTGAAGATGATTGCGGCGAGTTGGACACTTAGATACTTAGACGTATATGTGATTTAATACGATGGACCCATGAGACCATGAGAGGTGTATACATGATGATAGCATTAATGACATAAGTAAATATAAATGAGTTAATTTTATTAAGAAAATATCACATTTATGGAATGAACTAATACTATTTTTATATTAAGAATAAAAATATGATTTTTTTTTATTTACATGGTGACAAGTTTTATGAATATCACAAAACAATTTAATATTCGTGCATCGCACGGGCAAAAATAATAGTTAATCTTTATAACAGAGACTTATATTATAAGAATTAGGTCCTGTTCTTTTTTACTGAAACTTAACTGAACTGAACTAAACTGAACTTATAGGATCTAAATTGAACTGAACTGAACTTATAGGATCTGAACTGAACTTTTAGGAACTGAATTGAATTGAACTTATAGGAACTGAACCGAACTTATAGGAACTGAACTGAACTTATATGAACTGAACTGAACTTATAGGATCTGAACTGAACTGAACTTATAGGATCTGAACTGATCTGAACTTATAAGATATGAACTGAACTGAATTTATAAGATCCGAACTTAATTTAATTTAAGTTAACTATTATTATTATTTATTTTTTTGCAGAAAAGCAAGGATCTTATATATATAATCAATGTGTACAAAGCAAGATCCTAGACAAGACTACAAGGAAGCCAGAGTAGCTCCCTATTAAAAAAAACCCCAGTGGGGAAAAAATAAAAGACATATCATTTCTGAATCTATCTTGCCAGAAAAACATTGAAAACCAATGTAGAAAAAACTGGCTGCAAACAGTTGCAGTGTACAACACTTCGCAAAAATAAAGCACCTAATACAAATTCCTCTTGACAGCAGCTTCATCAAATCCACACGAGCTATGAACCATTCGAGAATTAACATGGCCAACAATGTCCTGAATAACTTTATTCTCAGTTTGGCAACGACTTTTGAAGATACGAGTATTACGTTCCTGCCATAAAAAGTAGATAACAGTAACCAGACTGCACATGCGCCTCCTTTTAAGCCAACTCTGTCCTCTGTTATGGTGTGAGTACCAATTCAGAATATCCTTCAGCCTGGCAGTGTGAGTACTAAAACCATACAGAGGCTGGACAACCTCCCAAACCTTAGCTGGGTAATGACATTCAAAGAAAACATGCGAGTGAGACTCAGCAGCACCAACACATAAAATACAACGGTTAACCAGATGCAATCCTCTACGGCAGATCAGATCTACAGTTGGTAGACCTCCCTGCGTTGCTAGATAAACAATAAATCTATGCTTAGGAATCCCCTCATTAGCATGAATGGTTCTGTGCCAAGAAACAAGAGCTTTTTTAGTTCTAAAAACATCCCGATTTATTAAGGAGCCTTTAGCAAGACATCCTCAGTAAATTGAGCTGTTACCATCTCGGAATATCCGAGGCAGTGAATAACAAAGTAAATCAAACCAAAGTACTTTATATAAAAACTGTTAAAATTTAAACTTTGGTGTTACAGATACTACATAGCGGAATAAAAGTACAACTTATAACTACAAAGTAGGTGATCTACATCTAAGTCGGTCCATTCCAAGTGCTCACGCCATCCCATGCTCCCACAGCACCATCTTTCCTGTCAAAACTGCTCCCCATTACGGATCATCACAGGTGTCACACGAATACACAGGGTCAACCACGAGGTTGAGTAGGGGAAAAATAAGTAAATAAACCAACAATATAATATACTCCGCACCGATCCACCGCCAAATAACTCCGCACCGATCCAACACCAAATAAACTCCGCACCGATCCAACACCAAATAAACTCCGCACCGATCCAACACCAAATAAACTCCGCACCGATCCAAAACCAAATATACTCCACACCAGTCACAAGACCCAATATACTCCGCTCCATATCACAAGACCCATTATTCGTCACATCGTATCGTGTCACAGAATTATTCAATCAAATGAAGCAATATATCAATCATTCAATATAATAAGATGAACATTGTTAACAACGATTAACAATCAAATAACTCATCAACAGGCATACGGTATTCCCCTACCTCAAATTGCAGAATGACAACCGAACAGCCGCTAGAAATGTTCCCCGCGGATACCGTCACCTAAACATATATTATTTAGCAATTAATAACCTTTACCTAACCCCTATTTTAGAATAGCAACGATACTAAATACCGTGACTTCTAAAAGAGGAAAGTTTCCTGAAATAGAAACTTCCATAAATAGCAACCTTGCCCAAAAATAGAGATTTCCAAACTAGTAAAGTCACATAACTATAACTATATACTAAAACATTAATACTAGTAATAACCATAATAATACTAATATCAAATATAACAACCAATAATAATAACAACAATAAGATCAATAATAACACTATATAGTAATAATAATTATAGTAATGAGACAACCAACAGTAGGTATTATAACTAAGCAGCAGTACATTAGCCCTACACGAAATACGCTTACCCATAACGAAGTCAGTCAAAACCGTAAACAGACCCTCACGACCCCTACTTTCCAGCCCCCAAAACCTCTCCCTACCGCCTTAACCACCACCTCACCACGGTGGTTGGCAGCCTTGTACTCCGGTGAACCCCTAGACAACCCCCATCGACCAACCCTTTGCCAGCACCTACCATCGACAGCCCCTGCAATCATCATGACCCTCCACCATCAACCCTTATACCCAAACACCAGCAGCGTGGGTGCCCTGGAAACGTGACCCCAGCCACCAGCATAACCACCCTAACCACCACCTGATGCTACCCTCGGAACCACCCACCACCCACGACTCTCCTGGTGGTGACCACGAGCCCTCGACCCTATTCTAACCCCCTGAAACGCGCCCTCAAACACCCTGCTATCGCGATCCCTGTTCTCCCTTGTTTCGATTCAAACTCATGACTCACTTTCCTGGTGGTGCTCCGACCACAAGACACCCTCTTCAACCACCCAAAACAACCCATAAACCTCCCACTACCATAACCCATAACCCACGACACGAACCAAACCCAGCATAAACGAATCTAGCAACCAACCACGAGATATGAGCAACACGCAGAAACAGAGTACAAACGTTATTACGGTGGTTCTATGACGATCTAAAAGCGATAAACATGTTATTCACAGTACTGGATTACGCATAAAACACGACTCATGTAATAAACTGATACAAGGTTATTAAACACTTACTATATCGACGTTTAAAAGAACGATGATGGTGATGAGATGGCGATGGTGTCCTTACTCGTTTGTCCTTCCTCTTAGTTCTTCTCACGGTCAGGCCATACGTAATTATCATTGTCGTTGAAGGGAGGCAGGAGGTAAGGGTAAGCGAGTGCAAGAGAATTAGGGTTTAAGGTTATGTGAGGCAGTTTGTCGATGGCAGTTTGTCGATGGATGGAATGATAGGGTTTTGTGTTTTAGGAAAACATAGGGTGGGTTGTACACGACTACACGGTCCTCACCTTAAATCCGAGTCCAAGCCCGTCACCACTCAATCATAACACGAGTCCAACAATCCATCACGCCACTCGAGGAATTATATGTCTACTCCGTAATTTAAAATAAACGAGTACGTATAAATTATACATAATAATTAAATTATGTACTTGTATTAGTAATTATTATTTAAATAATTTATAAGGATATAAGATTATTAGCACTTATATAAAAATAATAAAACAAGTATATTTGCGGAATAAGTATAAAATTACAAATATATTTAATTATAAATATATTATCAAAATAAAGAAATATGAATGAAATGTCATTTTATGAATTAATCATCAAATATAAAACGATTACGAAATACGAACTAATCGTAGAAATACGGTTTATAAAATAATAACAATTTACGTAAAATACTTTATAAACATTCCCTTTGAAATACTTGTATAAAACAGGGTTTGACCACTGTTGACTGAGGCTAAAATACGGGGTATTACAGTTTTCCCCCCTTAAAATGAGCTTCGTCCCGAAGTTCACCATCCCGTGGTCAACAAACTGTTCACTAAGTACGTACGGACATGTGACACCACATACACAACCACAAAACTAACAAGGTATTTTGAAACACGAAATGTTACATTCTACCCTCGTTAAGAAAACTTTGTCCCCAAAGTTTCATGTATTACCAAATTACCAAATTAAGGAATACTTCATGAATCATAATAACATGCATGACAGAAGTAAACAGGATTATCACGTATAAACAATCACCATATACCACTTAGCCATGTAAAACATCTAGACACATTATAAATCAAAAGATTTTACAATCCTATCCTCCTTAAAACATGGTTACATCCCCGTAACCTCATGATACAATCTCAGCTCATTAGTCCATCTTACTCATCACTTTGTCTCATACCATCTTACTCCAAGTAACCAAGTATCGCACTCATCGTCGAATCCAAGATCAAGGTCAAGAGGTGAGTGAACCAACGAAATAGACACGCAATCAATACTTCCATTTCAATGTCGATTTCAAACCCAGAATATGACTTAATAAAGAAGGTCACACTTGACCGAAAGCACACTGTGGCACAACGGCCTAATAACTCATAACTCCAACCAGCAACCAATTATCATCAAAAGAAAATATTAACAACCGACATAAAAGAACAAATACTAATATTCAACTCCAATAACTACTCGTGAGAAACTCATAGCAATAATCACATAAACATATATAACCTCGAGCAATGACACGAGTATTAGGATAGATAGAAACCGTGTTACGTAGTAAAACAAATTCAGAGTAGCCAACACTTACATACCACTGAAATTTTTAACACAAAGTCCATATATTCACAACAGCGTAAACAACCCAGAGCTCATAGTCTATACTTGACCGTTTAAAACATTTCATGTTCGTAAACATATTATAGAAAAGGCATAGGATGAAATTTATTAACATAATTAAACATGGAGCATTGACATATCTCACAGGATATACACAATTCATAGACTCACAAGACCGTATAACGTTTACAGGTATTAAATAGTTATCAAGATCACTTAGGTATAACTCAACTTACATCATTTATCATGAGACTAATAAAATACATGTCTTGCAACATATGGGTTTATATAAAGCGCAACAATTAAGCATTCGGGCATGCTTTCATCAACCGTAAGCAAAGAATTTGTCATATTGCAAACAATTATCATAATTATTAAAAGATCAAGCGTCATCATGGGTAATCATCACTTTGAAATACAACTTTAAAACTTTTGAAACCTTGAAGCGGTAAATTGGTGACGATTTAGAATCCCAAGTCAAAAGACGAATTTACAAGCTGTAATCTGAAGCGAGACTACCCGGAGACGTTCTGACTTTTCTTTAATAAAACATTGTTCTTGACTTATAAGAGTTTTACCGATAGAAATATAAATAGATAAATAAATAAATAAATAAATAAATAAACGAATTCATAAAACGAGTACTTCCATAAATTACCCGTCGACTAGTTAATAATTCAATACATTGTGAACAAATTTGGAAGATGGCAATACGCAATTAACTGTATAGTATAACAATATACTTGAAGGAGTTATAAAGATTATGAACTCATGGAACTAAACAAAGATAAACCATTAATATACGAGAGAACATCAATACGATTCGCATTGTTCAAACAATCACAATTACGTATAACAATCAAATCGTTATATCATGCTTATAAGCTTACAAGTTAACTCCATTCTCTCACATGGCAAGGCACTTCTCAGATAAACATGATTTTGACATCACATTTAAACAACACATAACGATTAGGAAGTCGTAAAACTAGGCAGTAAGAGCGTTGGTATAATTGAAACGATTTTATATTTAAACTTAACGAGGTAAACCAGGTTACACTATTATATCGTGAGGTTCAGAATCATATTATATGCCCACTATTCATGTTAATGTCATAACAGGTTATCACATGGTCACAACGCATAGTTCACATTTGATTAAACTTTTATATAAGATTTACATAACTCACAACTTAATTGGTTTGGACAAAAACTTTACAACAATTCATCGGATTATTTGACAGCTTGCAAAACAATCACAATTAAACAACTCGATAAGTTCTTACATAGCTTAACATTTTGGGAAACGTGAAAGAATATTTTAAACAGTGGAGTTGGAATTGTACAGCATAAAAGTAAACATGTTTCAAATGACTTCTTTCACAAAAACATGGGTCAAAACAGAACCGGACAGTAACAATCTGACCACTGTCAACTAAAAGATTTATTTCCCTCAAATATAACTCCTATTATCGTGAAATCAAAAGCATTGTAAAGCCAACTCGGAAGGTTATCATGCATTTTTTTTTTATATACACAATTATTGAACACGTATAAAATGACAGCCCGTACAAACCAGACAACATTCTGAAAAATTATTAAAATTTTGGTTCCTTTGCAACTACACATTACTACATCCACACTCAACCTTTCTTATTCCAAACACATTGACAATCATTTGAAACATAGACATCACTCTGTACCATATTAACATTCATTCCTCATTTCAATTGTAGTTGTCATCAAAATACAGTAAAGGTTTCGAAACTGAAATAAGATCAACTAAATAGCTTGATAGTTGTACATGTGTTTCAAAATCAATTAGTCCCTCCCATCGCACAATCACAACTCATCCAAGTACGGAAATATAACCTAGGGACTACTATGTATCCCTTATTGATGCCTGTCTTCATAACGAATTTAAATGCGTATAACAGGCATGGAATTTTTAAGTATGATACACGCAACACATAACTATATACATTCATGGCTTAGGGTAGCACATTCCGCATATCACTAGACATGGATTACTATAACAATCTGAGTCTGATCTTTCATATCCAAATACCAACCAATATATTACATAGCTACGATAGTCACTTAATAACCATACACCCTATGAACATTCCATGCACCAACATGTTATGATCTCATTACTCTAACCATAGTTCAACAATTACACCACTAAAACTCCTCAAATTTCAATTCCATCATCCGGATTGATCCACATTTCATATCACACATATCGTTCCAACACACATCATTATTCATAACTCACATATTACTTACCTCATTCTTCTTCTACGAAAACGTTAGTACAGTATAACTGGTTCACTATAGTTTACCCCACTCTTCAATTACTCTCATTGGGTTCCCGAGACAGAACAGAAAGGGCCCAGGTCTGGTGTGAAGGGGCCCCTAACTCATCCCGTTCCTTTTTGGGGCTCCTATCAGTTTCATCTCGGGGTTCATTTTATTTGACTCTTCCTACGTTCATTATTAATCGTTTGGTTTAGGCCTGAGGATCGTTTGCTCTGATACCACATTGTAAAACTCCGATTTATTAAGGAGCCTTTAGCAAGACATCCTCAGTAAATTGAGCTGTTACCATCTCGGAATATCCGAGGCAGTGAATAACAAAGTAAATCAAACCAAAGTACTTTATATAAAAACTGTTAAAATTTAAACTTTGGTGTTACAGATACTACATAGCGGAATAAAAGTACAACTGATAACTACAAAGTAGGTGATCTACATCTAAGTCGGTCCATTCCAAGTGCTCACGCCATCCCATGCTCCCACAGCACCATCTTTCCTGTCAAAACTGCTCCCCATTACGGATCATCACAGGTGTCACACGAATACACAGGGTCAACCACGAGGTTGAGTAGGGGAAAAATAAATAAATAAACCAACAATATAATATACTCCGCACCGATCCACCGCCAAATAACTCCGCACCGATCCAACAACAAATAAACTCCGCACCGATCCAACACCAAATAAACTCCGCACCGATCCAACACCAAATAAACTCCGCACCGATCCAACACCAAATATACTCCACACCAGTCACAAGACCCAATATATTCCGCTCCATATCACAAGACCCATTATTCGTCACATCGTATCGTGTCACAGAATTATTCAATCAAATGAAGCAATATATCAATCATTCAATATAATAAGATGAACATTGTTAACAACGATTAACAATCAAATAACTCATCAACAGGCATACGGTATTCCCCTACCTCAAATTGCAGAATGACAACCGAACAGCCGCTAGAAATGTTCCCCGCGGATACCGTCACCTAAACATATATTATTTAGCAATTAATAACCTTTACCTAACCCCTATTTTAGAATAGCAACGATACTAAATACCGTGACTTCTAAAAGAGGAAAGTTTCCTGAAATAGAAACTTCCATAAATAGCAACCTTGCCCAAAAATAGAGATTTCCAAACTAGTAAAGTCACATAACTATGACTATATACTAAAACATTAATACTAGTAATAACCATAATAATACTAATATCAAATATAACAACCAATAATAATAACAACAATAAGATCAATAATAACACTATATAGTAATAATAATTATAGTAATGAGACAACCAACAGTAGGTATTATAACTAAGCAGCAGTACATTAGCCCTACACGAAATACGCTTACCCATAACGAAGTCAGTCAAAACCGTAAACAGACCCTCACGACCCCTACTTTCCAGCCCCCAAAACCTCTCCCTACCGCCTTAACCACCACCTCACCACGGTGGTTGGCAGCCTTGTACTCCGGTGAACCCCTAGACAACCCCCATCGACCAACCCCTTGCCAGCACCTACCGTCGACAGCCCCTGCAATCATCATGACCCTCCACCATCAACCCTTATACCCAAACAACAGCAGCGTGGGTGCCCTGGAAACGTGACCCCAGCCACCAGCATAACCACCCTAACCACCACCTGATGCTACCCTCGGAACCACCCACCACCCACGACTCTCCTGGTGGTGACCACGAGCCCTCGACCCTATTCTAACCCCCTGAAACGCGCCCTCAAACACCCTGCTATCGCGATCCCTGTTCTCCCTTGCTTCGATTCAAACTCATGACTCACTTTCCTGGTGGTGCTCCGACCACAAGACACCCTCTTCAACCACCCAAAACAACCCATAAACCTCCCACTACCATAACCCATAACCCACGACACGAACCAAACCCAGCATAAACGAATCTAGCAACCAACCACGAGATATGAGCAACACGCAGAAACAGAGTACAAACGTTATTACGGTGGTTCTATGACGATCTAAAAGCGATAAACATGTTATTCACAGTACTGGATTACGCATAAAACACGACTCATGTAATAAACTGATACAAGGTTATTAAACACTTACTATATCGACGTTTAAAAGAACGATGATGGTGATGAGATGGCGATGGTGTCCTTACTCGTTTGTCCTTCCTCTTAGTTCTTCTCACGGTCAGGCCATACGTAATTATCATTGTCGTTGAAGGGAGGCAGGAGGTAAGGGGTAAGCGAGTGCAAGAGAATTAGGGTTTAAGGTTATGTGAGGCAGTTTGTCGATGGCAGTTTGTCGATGGATGGAATGATAGGGTTTTGTGTTTTAGGAAAACATAGGGTGGGTTGTACACGGTTCTCACCTTAAATCCTAGTCCAAGCCCGTCACCATTCAATCATAACACGAGTCCAACAATCCATCACGCCACTCGAGGAATTATATGTCTACTCCGTAACGTAAAATAAACGAGTACGTATAAATTATACATAATAATTAAATTATGTACTTGTATTAGTAATTATTATTTAAATAATTTATAAGGATATAAGATTATTAGCACTTATATAAAAATAATAAAACAAGTATATTTGCGGAATAAGTATAAAATTACAAATATATTTAATTATAAATATATTATCAAAATAAAGAAATATGAATGAAATGTCATTTTATGAATTAATCGTCAAATATAAAACGATTACGAAATACGAACTAATCGTAGAAATACAGTTTATAAAATAATAACAATTTACGTAAAATACTTTATAAACATTCCCTTTGAAATACTTGTATAAAACAGGGTTTGACCACTGTTGACTGAGGCTAAAATACGGGGTATTACACAGCAGCAGTAAGAGTAGTGCAAATAGAGCTACCAAATAAATTGGCAGCAAATAAGTGAGTGGGAATTGCAGAAACATTGACATCAGTCCCCAGCAAACTACTGTAGTACCCTATGAGGGCATCAGCAACCCCTTTCATACCTGTACAATGCTTACGATCCGCATCAATTATATAGCCAATTGTACTTCCAGCCTTCTTCTCAGCAATCCTATTATAAAAATAGTTCGAGTTAGAGTCATCAAGCATAACCTTGTGGAGTTTAGCTTTCTGGGATAAAAAAGAGGCTTCAGCCTCCTTCATCCTTAAGTAGTCACGTTTAAGGGCACACTGAAGGGCAAGGAGATCATGATTAGTAGGGTCCAAGGGCAACTGATTCTAACATTGCACTAGATGAGCCTGAGAAGCTGCAACCTGGCCACGAATGTTCTTAAAAGTAGAGCCGTGTAGCTCTTTAAAACCTTTCTTGAGGAGTCTTAAACGAGAGAAGAGGATGTTTATCTTGTCCCCATAAACTCTTTCCTGCCAACAAGAAGCAACATAAGTAATATAATCAGGAGAATGAATCCAACAATTAAGGAACTTGAAAGACTTATTCCGCTTGTAAGGGGAAAAGTGCAAATCCAGAAGAGCAGGAGAATGATCAGAGACTCCGGCAGTAGGGAAGCAAGCTGTGGAGGAAAATTGATGCATCCAGAGAGGGTTAACTAGAATTCTGTCTAACTTCGCCCATTTGATTGCATTTACTTGATGATTAGACCAAGTGAAATGAAAACCTGTAGCATTATGATCAGCAAGATGGCAACTCATAAGGCAATCCCCAAACTCCTCCATAACAGAATTAGGGTAAGTGGCACCACCAATCCTTTCCGAAGAAGAAAGGACCACATTAAAGTCACCCATACATACCCAAGGACTAGTAAGATGAACAACAATATCATTTAGAGACTGCCATAAATCCCTCCTAGCACTTTCATTATTAAAAGTATAAACAAAGGTACTTATAAGTTTATTCTGGTTTGCCAAACAGGTGATGGCACAGTGCATATGCTGAGCACTAGCACCAAGAACATCAACAACCACAGTACGAGGATTCCAAATCACCCAATTCCTACCATTATAATGATGCATATAGTTATTATTATAATTGAAACACAAAGAACAAGTTGAAAACACAGTAGAGGCATTTTGAGCCTTAACATGAGTCTCCAACATAGCACAACAATCGACTTTTTTAGACAACCAGAAACTCAAAAGTTCTTGCTGTTTAAGAGGGTCATTTAACCCTCTTATATTCCAAGAAGAGGCTATCATAGAAAGTTGGTCCCATCAGGATCCAACTGTGCATCCCCAACTGAACTAGCACCTTCAAACAGACCATCAAGTGACTGAAATTTGTTCTTGAGGTTAGTCTGAACTGGGGGTTTCTGCTGAGACTTAGTTTTAGTTTTACTCCTCCCATCAAGATGTTGTGATGGAGGGGTAGTAGCAAAGTCATCAGTCCCAAACCCAGAAGTCACAACAGGTTCTGTACTAACATTAGGGGCAGCATCTATTACTGGTATGGTCCCAGTAGCTTCTGATGCTACCTTCTCCAAAGGTACACCCTCCTTTTGTTTAGCTTTATACTCTTGCTTTTGCCCTACTCTACACTTATCCTGAGTATGCCCTATTTTCCTGCACTTATGGCAGTAGTAAGGCAACCATTCATACTCAACAGGCTACTCCACAAGTCCACGAAAAGGAGTTTTGAAGCTTACCAGTTTCGGTAATTCTGTAGATAAATCCACTTCAATAAAAATTCGAGCAAACGAAAGTCTACTTTTCTTTATTGTATACTCGTCAGCACAAATTGGTCGACCCACTAAACTTGCTACTTTGCTTAATCCTTTATCAGACCAAAAGCAGGGATCCAATCGTGGGAATTTAACCCAAACTGGGACAACAGACACTACATTCAACTCCTCCAGTATGTTTGGATTCCAGTGCTTAAGAAGAAGCGGAAAACCTTGCATATTCCAGGAATTATTGATGATAGTATTGCAGTCAGCAGCATTAGCGAACTTAAAATAAAACAAACCTTTAGAGAAGTATAGAACTTCTGGTGTTGTACATGATTCCACGACAAATGAAACCATATAATCTAAGGTAGTTTGCCTACCCATGATTGTGCCTACCAGAGTTGTTTCATTCCAATGATTAATTTCGTCAGCAATATCAGTTTCCTCAATAGCAAGGACTTCATCATTCTTAGTTTTAATAAACGACAAAATTAGAGTTAATAGAAGGCTTTGGAGCAGTAGAAGAGGATGCTCCCTTCGATTGCCTCTTGAATAGATCAACAAAGGAAGGCTTCTCTGGCGGAACCACCGGACCCTCCTCTGTTATCGCAACTGGTATCACATCAAATTCAGGCACCACTTCAGGAAGGGTGTCACTCTCCCTATCACTAAGGTGATCTCTTGCCGACAGCGACGGGGAACGCACACGGCCTCTTCCACGGCCTCTTCGACCCCTGGCCATGGCATTGAAAGAAGTGAACCACTTCTAAGGCAAAGGTTTTCAGAGGAAATTTTATTCAGAGGAAATAGAGAGAGAAAGAGTATTAATATTATTATTATTATTATTATTATTATTATTATTATTATTATTATTTTTATTTTTATTTTTTTATGGGAAGGATGCGCACAGCTATCATATAAAAATGAACAAAATAAGAGTTTACATAAAATTGGTGGGCAGCCGAGATACAATCTGAGCTCCCACCCCCTTAGCTACAGCAAAGCTAAGCTTAGTAAAAATGTACGCAGCCATCCGCGCCCCTGCATCCTGAGATACCGAGTATTGCTGAACCCGCTTCAGCAAGGCTACAGCATCCAAATCCAGCTCCCCAAGCGAAGAGAAAGAGAAAGGAAGGAAACCATAGCATGCGGCCTCACAGCGATCCCTGTACTTAGCACACTTGCGCTGAGCAGCATCAGCAACAACCCGGCCAGGTACAAAATCGGTCAGCCCAGTCTGAGTCAGAGGGGAGGACCCAGTCAGGTCAATGCACGCATCACGCCCCCTGTCCCACGAATAAAGAAGCAAATCCGCAGGGCGAAGAGAGCCGCCATGTCCATCAACCAAACCAATGTCGACCTCCTTACTCGCCGAAATCCCAGACCTATAGCAGATGTCCAATAGAGTATCCCTGACAAGGTTATGCCGATGCTTGACCCCAACAGTACCAGCACAAGAGACAACGTGATCCCCAAAAACATCCTCAGCAAAAACCCGAGAGCAAGCAGAGCAAGGCCCAGGTACCAAGAAAAGTGGAACACCTAGCCTATACCCAAGCACACAACGGTAGGTCCTCCTGTTCATAGTCTGACCCAACCCAGAGATAGGAAATGCTCTCAACCAATCAGAAGAATGAGCCCCATGCTGAGATTTCCACAAAGCAACCTGACGAGGGGACAAGGAGAAAGCCGACTCCGAAGAAGCAACAACCGTCGAGAAATAAATATCTGCCAATTTCTTCATAAGTTTGGGGGCAGCAATTTCACTAGGGTTACCAAGAAAAGCAGAACCAGTAGTCTCCTAGAACACCCGCAAGGCATCGGTGAAAGAAGGGCCAGGGCCAATGATACCAGAAGGCCGCAGGAGCCTAGCCTGCAATTCAGCAGCCTGCAAACGGGAAGCCACTAACGCATAATGTAACACATCACCCGCTGCATAAACACTAAGTCCACCTAAATGAAAGGGGAAAGTAGCAAGGCGCCTCTGCAACTCCCCAAACCCAGGCCCAAACGCGGTAACAATACGCTCCAAGCTAGAACGAAGCGCAGCATCAAAACGGAGATGAGCCGACCCAAAAGCAACTGGGGAACAACTACGAAGAGAGAAATAAAGCTTAGAGATACCAGTACATGCACGCAGCAAAAACAACTCACACTGCGGGTCCTCGATCCTCGCAACTAAGTCCATAAGCTCAACAGTCTTAGTCACTCTCTTCTCCACAAGCTCACCGCTAAAAATAGGGCAAGTACTGACAGGCCCGCCCAAAACCGAGACACCCCGTAACGGACGGGCGATAGAAGTAGGGAAAACACCGGGAAGCCGACTCCGAGGGTCCTCAATAGGCCAAAAGAGCTCGGTCTTAAAAACATTAAGATGAAGACCAAAACCGAGGCCATCAGCCAAAATCAAATCCAACACCCTCCCCACCTCCAACGTATCTCCAACAATAGTACCATGATCCAAGTACCTGACTTGCATACAAAGATCAAAGGAATCCCGAATTTTTCACACCAAGGGATGCAAAACCAATGCGAAAAGCAACGGTCCCAGTGGATCACCCTGCTGAACTCCCTAACAAGACCGCAAGCAATGTTCCCCATAATACAACCGGGCAGGGCGAGAATAACAGAACTCCACCCAACGAGAAAGACCCGGGCAACGACGACGAACCTCCTGAAGCATGACTGACCGGTCAACAAGGTTGAAAGCATTCCGGAAATCAACTAGCAACATACAAAGCCCGACCTCGCCACCACGAACCTCCACGAGCCAGTTCAAGGCATGCAAGATAGTCTCTCCTCCACCGGACACCCCAACCCCAAACTGAAGATCAGCAAAATAAGAAGCCAAAGCAGGGCCAACCAAAAAAGCACCAACCTTAGAGACAAGTCGTCTCCAAACAGAGCCAACAACAATAGGACGAAGACCACCCCCGGGCTTAACCAGGGGGGTGAGCGGAGCACTAGCAAGGTACTCACCGAGAGCCGGCCATTTAAAAAAAGATTAACCACCCTAGTAATAGAGGCGAGCAAATCATCAGAGATGGCCTTCGCAGCCCCACTCAAACAATCCATGAAGTGCTGAGCTCGGAAACCATCCCTCCCACAAGAAATGTCGCGTAAGAAACTACAAATCATATCCAACACCACAGCTGAAGAAGCAACAAGTGGAGGCTGATCCTCGGGTAAAGGTGGTAAAGATGGTGAGGGGACGAACGGATGCTTCTCCTGCAAAGCCTCAAAAGTGGCAACAGAGTAGGGTGCGACACCAGAAGAAGAGAGCACCCGCACGGCAGCAGTATAATGGTCATCGCTAATCTTCCGCCGACATTGGCGAAGGTTAAGCTCACTCAAATCAAGCTCTTCAGCCACGTGAAACGGTGGATGTAAAACCCCTCGCGAAAGCGGAAAAGTAAACATACAAAACATGCCAAAAATGCAGCGGAATTAAAACTTTTGAAGAGATAAATAAAACATGCGAGGTGTCTTAACAATATAAAACATGCGAAAGAAGAGAAACATAAATAAGTATATAAGTGCGATACAAAACAGCCCGGGATAGCATATCCCTATAGGCACAAAATACTGAAACGTAAGTCTAAGGTCTAGCTAACGAATAGGTAAAAGTCAACGATGAAGGATCATCGCTCGCTAGCCTCAACGTAACCCCCGCAGAACAGCCTCATGTACCTACACACATACAACATGTGCGCCACAGTCAGTGGGGAGTTTCTAGAGTGCTCCTAGCCACCTATTGTCAATGACATGTAACGCGTAAAACATCCAACATACTCCGACATATATAAAACATGTGAAGCATATACAACAATATCTCATCTTTCATAACATCATGCAATACTATGCAAAGGCTCTCAACCAACTTCGGAAACTATTTGGAAGGAGAGCCGGTTTCCCTTCCGGTTGCCCGGCCGGGGGGTCTTTCAATCCAAACCATTTACGAAACTAGCCCAAGAGTCGTCCAATGCCTTGGACGAGCAATACTAAGATAACCAAGTATAACACATTCACAAATATAACTAAGGCATACTCAACCACCATTTATATCAGCAAGAGATAGGTCACCTAGTGACTCGACTCTAACAACTATAGGCCATCCAAGTGACTCTACAAACAAAAGATAGGTCATCCAAGTGACTCAACAAACAAGAGATAGGTCAACCAAGCGACTCGACTCTTACTACTATGAGCAGGCCAACAATCGACTCGTCTATATACCACGACATTCCCAATCTCAGACTATACAACCCCCTGGTAGGACGAGAACAAAGACTGTCCTAGTCTAAACCTGGCCAGACTCTCGGAGCGCAAACGGATCACGATCCCCGATTCGACAAGTGCACAAGGCACCCCCAAGACCCGAACTAGCTAGGAACGAGATATGCCCGAAGGCGGGCAGACAATCTAAGACCTGACCGTGAGGACCAAGCCACTACGGCCAACCAGCTACACGATGCAATCATGTGAGAACTCGAGTACTATAGCAGCGCACAGCAGGTTTACACAAATCCCAAATGTCATCTCTAAGATGTACAACAACTCAAACTCGAATGCCAATCATTTCTTAAATATCTCATCATTAAACATCCATGAAACACTTAGCCGACTTCGGGAACTAATTTGAGGCGAGAGCCGGTCTCCCTTCCGGTTGCCCGGCCGGGGGGTCTTTCATCCTCAAATCCATTACCGAACCCGACATAAGCGCCGCCCAATTTCTTGGGACTTCAAACAAGCATACGAAACATACGAAAAAAGAATCAATCAAATCCGACATGTGAAACACAAGTTACGAACAAAACAATTCGATTAGGGGCTCTCAGCCGGTCAGCCACAGGCTGCCGGTTGGCCGGCTGAGAGACCCTAATCCCTCATGTGAACAATGCAACAAAAATACAAGGAGGTACTCCCAGCCGGTCGGCCGGCTGCCGGTCCACCGGCTGGGAATCCTTTTCCCAAATTCTTACGAAACAACGATAACAACAAGAAGGTCTCCCAGCCGGTCGGCCGGCCGCCGGTCCACCGGCTGGGGACCTTTTTTCCAAAATTTGCAAAACAACAACGACAAACAACGATTACCCAATGGGGCTCTCAGCCGGTCCACCGGCCGCCGGCCTCAGACCGGCTGGGAGTCCTCTGCCCAGAAATACGCAATTTCGTCATTCAAGAACTCAATCAAACTTCATGGGATTGCTTCTATACTTTGTATACACTACTAAAATCACAAATTACAGCATATACCAACACTCATGGTGCATCATAAAATCATTATCATAGATTACCCATAATCCCTCATATCAACAATTGTAAACATCCATCATTTCCACATAAACAACATACCCATCATCAATACTAAATAAATTATGTGAGAACATATAATCATCAAACCCTAACATGATACTAACTAATTTACAGCATCACAACCACAATCCACATAACCTAAACATGTTTCTAGTAAATAAACATACTAAAATCATGTATAGTGCTAATATTAGACAAAAGGCCGAGTTTCTCATTATCGTCACCTTAAAGAGCGATTCTTCACTTCTAATCTTGAACAATGTACGAATCCTTATCCGGGTCGTCCAAGTCGACACCTACAAGCAACAAAAACGAATTATTGGAGGGTAATTTCGAGTAAACCTCAAAACAGCCCCGAAATCAACTTTGACGAAACGGAATTTGAAAGAGATAGAAAGAACGGGAATGAAGAGAGGAAAGCGTAGGTGAAAACCTTGCGTCAATCGGAGTTGAGATGAGTAAATGGATGATGATTTTGTGAAGTGGAAATGAGTAACAATGGAGAAGAAATGTTACTGCATTCTTTTTGTGAAGAAGGGAGGAAGTAACGTGGAAAGGGAGGAGTAGGGTGTCCTTTATATTGAATTGAGTCGGGTTTGTAAAATTTAAGGAGCGGAAAAACTTAAAACGGAAATTACCAAGTAAACGTGAAATCTTAAATTAAACAACTTAAGACGGAACTTAACGGCATTTCTTAAAATAAAACTTACGAATTATAATTAAAATATTATTAAATTCCGTAAACTACTTTTAAATTATTAAAATTACTTTTACAAAAATGCGGGCTGTTGCAGTGGAGGACCCTCAGCCAAACACTCCCGTAACAGCCGCAACCCCCCTCCCGGTGCCCCCCAAGCAAGGATAGCCCCAGCAATACTCTCGTCCTGTCGATACCGCCTGACAGCCGACCTACACTCTACGTTACTCCGGAGAGTGAAGGTCTTGAGAAGACAAAGAGGCAGAACAAACAACCGAATCCAGCGGGAGAGGTTACCAGGAGAGGCAGCCACCTCATCCAGAACCCCCTTCAAAACCCGAGCAAACCCAAGCCGACACTTAGGAGGTATGGATTTCACCGAACGAAGGCCCAAAGAAAATAAACGATCAAGTGAAGCTATAGACCACTGATCAAGCTCAACCCAAGCAGACACTTATTATTATTATTATTGTTATTATTATTATTATTATTATTATTATTATTAGCCAAGAGAAGACATTAATAAAAAAATAGTCTAAAACACAAGGTAATATAGAATATTTTCTACTTTACATACATGGTTTGTTCATAATTCATACATAATACTACGATCACATTACGATAAAAAATAATCCACATATTACAATTTTTTCTAACTATTTATTTCCATATTATCACAATCCTCATCTACTTCATCTTCATTATCAATATCACTGTCGACAAAGAATTCATAGCCTCGCCAAATATTTTTGAGTAAGTTGCTTTGTACCTTATACACGTCCGTCTTCCGCTTTTATCAAACATGTCCGAATCTAATGTTCACATCATGTTGTATAATTCCAAGAGCGTGCATTCTTATAAAATTATGGGGGGTGAATCTAGAAACAATGATCGATATTTGATACTTATATGATATTTGGGGCATGATTTTTAACACCTTCCACCTTTTCTTTAATTGACCAAACGTCATTTCAACTTTCATCCTCGATGATAAATGTCGATAGTTGAAGTATTCTACCATTCCTTCAGGCGGTCTATGCTTGTATTCGGGCATATGGCATTAGGGTGACTATATGTAAGATCGTTTGATATTAATGAGATAGTAAAAACGGGTACAATTATTAATAATTTGTTGTTTTTAAAAAAAAAATAATGTTAAAATAATTAAAGCGAAATGTTTTTTTAATCGAATAATTAAAGCGAAATGTTTTTTTATCGGTTGTTAAAATAAACTTCGTATATATAGCTTTTTGAATTGAGTTTATATGAGCTGAACTGAACTTAGGCCCTGTTCTTTTGGACTGAAACTTAACTGAACGGAACTTAACTTAACTTATAGGATCTGAACTGAACTGAACTGAACTTATAGGATCTGAACTGAATTTATAGGAACTGAACTGAACTGAACTTATAGAACTGAACTAAACTTATATGAACTGAACTGAACTGAACTTATAGGATCTGAACTGAACCTATAGGATCTGAACTGAACTTATAGGATCTGGACTGAACTGAACTGAATTTATAAGATCCAAACTTAATTAACTTAATTTAAGTTAAGTTAACTATTATTATTATTATCCAAGAGAAGACATTAATAAAAAATAGTCTAAAATACAAGGTAATATAAAATATTTTCTAATTTATATACAATGGTTTGTTCTCATCTACTTCATCTTCATTATCAATATCTGTCGACAAAGAATACATAGCCTCGCCAAATATTTTTGACTATGTTGCTTCGTACCTTATACACGCCCGTCTTCCACTTTTGTCAAACATGCTTGAATCTAATGTTCCTTAAATGTCCAGATCATGTTGTATAATTCCAAGAGCGTGCATTCTTATAAAATTATGGAGGGTGAATGTAGAAATAATGATCGATATTTGATACTTATATGATATTTGGGGCATGATTTTTAACACCTTTCACCTTTTCTTTGATTGACCAAACGTAATTTCAACTTTCATCCTCGATGATGAATGTCGATAGTTGAAGTATTCTATCATTCCTTCAGGCGGCCTATGCTTGTATTCGGGCATATGGCATTAGGGTGAGTGTGTGTAAAATCGTTTGGTATTAATGAGATAGTAAAAACGGGTACAATTATTAATAATTTTTTGTTGTTTTTTTTTAAAAAAAATAATGTGTATCGAATAATTAAAGTAAAATGTTTTTTTTATTGATTGTTAAAATAATACTTCGTATATAGCTTTTTGAATTGAGTTTATATGAACTAAACTGAATTTATAGGAACTGAACTTATAGGAACTGAACTTAACTGAACTGAATTTATTAGAACTGAACTGAACTTATTGAAACTGAACTGAACTGAACTGAACTTATAGGATCTAAACTGAACTGAACTTATAAGAACTAAACTGAACTTATAGGAACTGAACTAAACTGAACTGAACTGAACTGAAATTATAAAATCTGAAGTGAACTTAAATTAAGTGACTTGAAGTCCAAAAGAACAGTGCCTTATAGGAACTGAACTGAACTTATAGGAACTGAACTGAACTAAACTGAACTTATAGAACTGAACTGAACTTATAGGAATTGAACATAACTTATATGAACTGAACTAAACTGAATTTATAAAATCTAAAGTAAACTAAATTAAGTGATTTGAAGTCTAAAATAACAGGACGTTACTCACTTCCCAAAAATGACATCTAAGCAAGGCAAATATCCATGGAGCTTTGACCTAATCTATATATAACCATGTAATCTTAATCCTTTGACGTGGCCGATTATTATTGGCGTATTAAGGAGAAGAGATCAAGTGGAACAATAATTTAACTTTAGGCTTTCGGTAATCAATCTACAGAACGAAGATCGATCACATTCACCTTTATTATTAAGATAAGCATGAAAAATTGAAAACCCTATTTATGTCATTATCTATTAATGTGTCATACGTTATTACATATTCCTCTTATTCTAGTGGTTTGCTTACCTATTTTATTTTATATGTATCTATCAAGTATCAATTATATATATTTTTTTTTATTTTATGAATTTTTTTTAAACGAACAAGTTAATCTTTCACACTTAATTTGATCTATTTATCACCAAAATAATTTTCTCTATTTTAAGTTTTTGAGTCAAAATCAAAGATAAACTTAACACCGGAAATATATATATATATATATATATATATATATATATATATATATATATATATATATATATATAAGCTTTTGTACTTTGTTGTTACTCGTAACCTGAATTGGAACCACGTTAGTTATAATAAACTCTAACCTATGATAAACGAAAAAAGTTCAAGTTAGCTATAAATTTGGATTATCGTAGGTTAGAGTTTGGTTGCAATTTGCAAAATTCCTTAGTCTATATAATATATTATTACCAACAATAAGCAAGTTATAAGTTATATATGGAGAAAAGATGAGTATATGAATTATGGAAAATGATGAAGAAGAGGAAAATGGTGGTTAGAAGTGATTGTGGTGAAGGAGTGATGAGAAGTTATAGTTTGTCGTCGATAGTTGTTCGATATGAAGAGTGTCAGAAGAACCATGCTGCTAGCATTGGTGGTTATGCGGTTGATGGTTGTACACAGTTCATGCCAACCGCTGTACAAGGAACAACCAATAATAATAATAATAATAATAATAATAATAATAATAATAATAATAATAATTTGCTTTTATGTGCAGCTTGTAATTGCCATAGGAATTTTCATCGAAAAGAAGGTGTTGATATTCAGAATGAAGCTGCTTCTGAGACTTCTTCATCGTCTTTGTATTAATTGTTTATAGGAAATCAAATGTAAGGATTATTAATTACTCATTGCTATACCTACGTTTACGTTATAGCTTTTGTAATCAAACAACTGCAAATAATGCTTTTGTTTTTATTTCGCTTCTTCAATTCAACTTCATACATCTAATTAGTAGGCTTCACCCTAAATAATACATTCATTCTCTACTCTTTTTTATGTGTTTTCTAAATCACATGCGGACTATTTTAATAGCATGCATAACCATTGGAATCTACTCTTTGTTTATATGGCATACTTAATTTGTACCTGAAAATAATATAATTATCATAAATCGGTTAACTATCAAATATTTTTTATTAAAATATGTTAACCCTATCTTGCAATTTGCTAACATTATCTATTAATCGCTATTATAAATCGATTTCTACCGTTTGGTGGACAACGCCTATATAATCCTGTACCCTTCAAGTTTGAATTCGGTAGTACTAGCTAGGGGTGTTCATTCACGGTTCGGTTAACCGAACCGCACCATATGTGCGGTGAACCTACTACACGATTCAGCTAAAAGCCAAACCTCAACCGAACCTTTGTATACGGTTTATCACGGTTCGGTGAACCTTACACAACGGTTCGGTTTTGCGGTGAACCTCGAACCTACATAAATTTTGATTTTCAACATTGAAATCAAAATATCAAAAACATTTGGCTTGGCCAAAACTTGATTCCTAATTTCCGAATGAAAGTGGCGACAATTTCAGCCCAAATAACGCCAAGGCCAACAACTTCCAGCCAATAGTTCCTGACTTCCTGCCGAAATAACGCAAAGGCCAACAACTTCCAGCCAATAGTTCCTGACTTCCTAGTTAACATAAATGTCCAAAATACAAAATATAAAAGTTCCATGTTTACATAAAAGTCCAAAATGTCAAAGTTTCCATACAAATTAAAAATCTTAAAAACATAGATGACCAACAAAATGCAATGTAATCAAGATTCAAGAGACGGACTCTCCATTCATCAATCCAAATCCATCATCATCAAAAGACACCACCATTGACTCGTCAATAAATATTTCCGGTTGTTGAATCAACAAATCTTGTAAACCTAAAATAGTACAAAAAAATATAGTAATTAGTTAAAACAATTCACAATCTACTACTATAATTATATAAAACCAAAAGAAATAAATAATGAAGGATATGTAAAAAAGAAAATTCGTACTTTCAACAAATCAAAGCTTCCAAGTCAGCTAGTTGTTCCTCTATAATAAGAGGACCATGAGATTGACGAAGCCAATCTTGACAACAAATCAAAGCCTCCACAATTCTTGGAGTTAAAGAGGTACGGAATGTATCCAAGACACGACCTCCCGTACTAAAAGATGATTCGGAAGCAACTGTTGAAATTGGCATAGCAAGAACATCTTTTGCCAATTTACCAAGAATAGGATATCGTCTCTTAGAACTATCCTTCCACCAGCCCAACAAATCAAAACCAGGTTCGTTTGGTTCCGTCTCATCGCTTAAATACTTATCTAATTCAGACTTCTTTTCCACAACAAGAGTCGACCTTTTTGAACTCTTATACCTTTCCATATAAAGATTTGAACATCAATTTTTTTATGACTCTGCTGCTTATCACGAGAAATGGGTGTAGGAGAAACAAATGTAGAACAAACTTCTTCAGAATGGGCTGATTGGGCAGATTGGGCTGATTGGGCATTAGAGGAATCATAAGACTCAAAAAGTACCTTGAGACACTTTCTAATTGTAAGAAGCAACATATTTGCACTTTCTTCATCAAAACCGTCTCTAACAGTCCACTCAACAAACGCCCATTTGTGCCTTGGATCAAGAATAACAGCAATGAACAAGAACACATTAACATTGTCAATATCAGCCCAATACTTGTCATGTTTAGCCTTCATCTTTATAGCCATGCTTTTAATGTGTTCATTTTCATGAGCACAATAAGTAGATATAAGACTCCCCACATCAGCAATCAAGGGTATAAAAGTATTACTAGTAGAATAAAGGCTACCAGAAACCCTTAGAGTAGCATCATAAAAAATTTCAAGAAATGGTAAGAATGTCTCAACTGCCTTCCAATCATTATTACTAGGCACACCATAGTGTTTGTTCATATGCCTAGTGTAAGCACCACCTTTACTACTCAAACTAGCAAATGCCTCTTTAAACTTTAAAGCAGATTGTAACATTAAGAATGTGGAATTCCATCGTGTTTCAACATCTAAAGATACAAGACCTTTTACACTTGATATTCACTTCTTTTACGCAATCTTTGAAAGCTTTAGCTCCAGCGGGTGAAGACCTCACAAATATCACAGCACACCGAATTCTAAGGATGGAGCCATGAAGTTCTTTAAGACCGTCCTTAACAATCAAATTCAAAATATGTGCCACACACCTCATATGCATGTATTTGCCATCCAACACAGTTCCTTTCCAAAAATTAACTCGTATTTTCAAGTATTGAATGGCCACATCATTTGCACTAACATTATCAACCGTGCAAGTTAAAATTCTTTTCAGATTCCACTCAATGAGACATTGTTCAAAGGATCTACCAATTATTTCACCAGAATGGCCAGCAATGGGGCAAAAGTTAAGTATTCTTTTATGCAACTTCCAATTATCATCTATAAAGTGAGATGTCAAACACATGTAACTCAAATTCTGACCGGAAGTCCATGTATCAGTGGTAAGACATACTCTAGAAGACAATTTACTGAAAAAGTCTTTTAACTTTACCCTTTCATCAATGAAAAGACTATAGCAATCTCTCGTCACGGTACTCCGTGAAGGAGGGATAAACTCTGGATTCAACGCCTTGCAAAACCCACGAAATCCGACACCCTCAACAAAAGCAAATGGCAACTCATCGATAATTAGCATTTTAGCACATTCTTTTCTACTAAGAAGCTGATCATGCAGCCATAACTTTGGTACTTTTACAATTTCAGTTGTCCCATCTTCATTTTGTATCGTTTGACACTCAAACTCAAGAAGTTTTTGTTTTCTATCCAAGTTGGCAGGAAACATTTTGCTTCTATTAATATGAGTTTTCAAAGCACAGGTCCCATTACCCGATTTATGGGTTATGCGAGTCGAACAATACTTGCATTCTACTTTATCTACTTCATTTGTTTTGTCAAAATGAGCATGGTAAGGTGAGATTCTACGACCAGCAGTAGAGTTAGATGTCTTACCAACATCTGTTGTCGTTTTACCTTGCCTTTTTCTCTTCTTTTGAGGCCTAGCCAATTCAACCAAGGACTCGCTCTCCTCGCTTTCAACATTAACTCTTTCATTAGCAACGCTACGGTTGCTTTCCATGACAACAATTCAACCTGCGAGAATACAGAAATCAGATTCAAAATGTTAACAACAACCAGAATTCATAAACAAATAAAAAACAAAATGCAAAATCAGAAAAAAAAACAGAAACCAGAATTTAAAAAACAACAAAATTCAGAATGTTGACAGCAACCAGAATTCAGAATGTTAACAACAATCAAAGTTCAGAAAAACAGATTACAAAATTCAGTAAACAGAACTCAGAATTCAGAATTTAGAAAAACAGAAGGTAAACAGAATTCAGAAAAACAGAAAACAGAATTCAGAATGTAAAAAGAACCAGAATTCAGAATGTTCAACAATCAGAATTCAGAAAAACAGATTAAAGAATTCAGTAAACAGAACTCAGAATTCAGAATTTAGAAAAACAGAAGGTAAACAGAATTCAAAAAACAGAAAACAGAATTCAGAATGTAAAAAGAACCAGAATTCAGAATGTTCAACAATCAGAATTCAGAAAAACAGATTACAGAATGCAGAATGTAAACATAACTCAGAATTCAGAATTAAAAAAAAACAGAATGTAATCAGAAGGTAAATAGTAAATACTAAACAAAACAGTTCTCCTACTCGAAAAATTACTCGAATTTATCCAAAAATCAATCTTTACCTATAATTATAAATCCAATGTTCATACCTCAAAGAATGAAAACCCACATGGAAAACTGAATTCTGAACAAAACCCATGTGACAAAACAAGCAATTAAGCCCAAAAACTTAACCCTAAATTCAAATTGAATTGAACCCCGAAATTTCAACCCATCAAAGAATTAGGGTTCAAATGGGTAAATGGGTATGAAACCCAGGTTGAGATTTGGATTTAGCGCAAACCCAATAGCTGGTTTGTTCAGGTTCTGCGATTTCAGTCATTAACTGACAGCATTCAGACACAGACACCTGTAAATACAATAATATATTTACAAATATAAAAGAAAAACAAAGAGAAAAATATACTAACCTCAGACGTTCTTAGAATTTGGGCGGTGGAAAGAGCGGCAGAAAAGAGACGGATTGGCTGAGGCGTTAAAGAAGGAGGCGGTAGAGTAGAACTTAGAAGCTAGGTGGCGATTTTAGACATTTTTTTAGGGTTAGGGTTAGGGAGTCTGATTTGTGAGGAAGAGTGAATTGTGAGAGGGAGTGGCAGCCGTGGGTTTGGGCTTTAGGGTTTTCATTTTTAATTTTTTTTTTTTTAAATTACTTTATACAGTTCGGTTCGGTGAACCGTTGATTTTTTTTAGCCGAACCTGAACCGAACCGGCAACACTTATAATTAACCGGTTCGGTTCACCGAACCTAATTGCCCTTAACGGTTCGGTGAACCGAACCTCGAAAACATGCGGTTCTCCGGTTTTGCGGTACGGTTTTTGTGGTTCGGTTTTTTATGAACACCCCTAGTACTAGCTACTAGCTAGTGATTTCTATAAATATTCTACCCTTTTGGGCGGGTTCATCAAAAGCCAAGTTATCTGCCGTAGATTAGGCTTCTGCTATATTTTTTAACAATTGGGCAATCACTTGGTAATCACGAGCTAGGTAACACCAAAACGGACACGGACACGTGATACAACATGTAATAAAATTTAGGACACGGAAAAAGTTATTTAAATTTAATATACTCCCTCCTATTCAACATAACCTTCCCTATTTGGGGAAGGCACGGAGAATAAGGAGGGGATTATTATATGGGAAAGTATTGGTGTGGGGTTGTGTAATTGGAGAGAGGAATGTATTGTGGGGGATAATTGTTGTGAGTAAGGTGATTAAAATAAGTATAAAGTATGAGTATGGTGGAGTATTGTGGTGGGGTGAGGTGATTAAAATATGTATAAAAACTTTACTAAATAAGGAAATAGGGAAGGTATTTTGAATAGACGAAAAAGGAAATAGAAAAGATTATGTTGAATAGGAGGGAGTATATGATAAGCTCATATTTCTACTATCTATTTAGCATATTTTAAGTACAATAAAGCGACATTGGGATGCGGTTTTACATGATTTACGTCATTATTGCCAATTTCCAAGTGTCGGGGTTAGTTATAGAATTTTGTGCAATTATCGGAAGCAAGGGCATGTCTTGAAGTTAGCATGGTGCAAAACATCTACAAACATGAAAGAAGACTACCTAAGACATGAGGAATTGGAAGTATGAAGCAATTGAAGAATTGAAGTTGCGGTTGCATAAGGATCAACTTCAAATGGGTCACACGCCTCATTTGGCCAAGTGGAGGTGAAAGCTTATATTCTTAGCTTTCCAACGATAGGTCACACGCCTCATTTGGCCAAGTATCAAGGTAGATATGGCTTCTGGAAAATTGTTGTCCAGAAGCAAAACCGCACCGTTGCGGTTTTCTCATTTCCAAAAATGGCACCGTGCCGATTCATTGCTACCCTGTTTCGCCAACTTGTTTTACGCTTGTGTTTGGAGGCCCATTATCCCCAATTAGGTTTAGGCTATAAAGAGAGAATTACATTAGGTTTTCATATCATCTCATTACATCCTTCGCCATCTCATATTATCTTTTATCTTTTGTTTTAGTAGAGAATTAAGCTTGTAATTTGGGGATTATCTTTTTAATTGGGTTTTAGATCTTGAATGGAGAGCTAATCTCCTACTCTTAATCCAACTCAAAGGTGTAATCTTTGGTTGTAAGATACTCTAATCTTTCCTTAATTTTCGTTATTGTTATTAATCTCTTGGATTTATTGTTATAATTTTGGAATTTTGTTTGATTAAGACAACTAAGTTTGATTTCCTTGTTGTTTAAATCTCACCAATTTCCTTAATTTATTGTTGTTGGGTTTATTAAGTGTGTTTCCTTGTGATCCCATTTTGCAACAACTTGTCATTGAATTAATGAATGTGATTTCTTCTTGATTTAATTGACATTAGAGAGATTAATTTGTGATTGCTCATTAAGTGTGATTTCCTTGTGAGCAATTGCACCTATTAGATTTCTATTGCTTTATCTTCTTGTTATATATCCTATGTGTGTGATTTCCACTATGAGAAATTAATGAGTTGGGTCAATTGCTAAGTGTGATTTCCTTGTTGTTGGCCTCTATTAAGGGAATTTGGAGATTCTATCTCACTAATAGGACAATAATTCTAGTTTAAGGATTGATTAAGAAGTTTTATTAACTAAAGTGTCTCACTTTATTGAGTTGGGTTAAGTCTTTCTTAAACTTGATAATCTTTTATCATAATACTTGTTTGTTTGGTTACTTGTTACTCTCTCTTATTTGAATGTTATTTATTATTGTTTGCATCATTGACAAACCTCCAAAACCCCTTTTTTACGTACTTGTTTAATTAGTTTAATTATTCTATTTACATCTTTAGAAACCATTAGCAAAACCCTCCTTCTCTTGGGTTCGACCCCTTTACTTGTTGTTATACTCGTTTTATAATTAGTATAATTAGCATGTTTTGTGGTATATAAATTGATAATTTGCGCGTCTTTAATTGCGACGTTTTGGGCGTGGCAATATACGTACATTTTATAGTTATAAATGCTTGATTTTAATTTTGTAAAAGTATTTAATATTAATTTTAAATAAGTGAAGGTAAAACCTGTCATTAGTAATAACTCATTTTCATTTCTCTTCCGAACCAATATTCTAACTAATCTCTTTCGATAGCGCATTTCTCGTGTGAAGAACATCGTTCATCCCAAATGATGACCAAATACCGTGGACACGCGATGGGCACTGCTCAAAATCTCAAATACCATGGACACGCCTCGGACACGTGCCCTTAAATGTCGAAAGTTAGACATGGCGTTATAGGTATCCGACACGTTTCAGCGTGTGTCCGTGAAATGTCGGTATCGAACACAGTACGGCTCATTACGAAAAGTGTTCGTGTTACCTAGATCACGAGTAATAGCAATTAGGCTCGGCCAAGATATTAAAAAGCCAACCTAAGTGTCAGGTCAGAGGCCTTCTTTTCTATATAATACCTAAACCCGGCCTATAAGTCTTATTATTTCAGGATTTTGGGCCATAGCCCACAAGTGTACAAGCCTTTAAATAAACCAAAAAAAAAATCTAAAAAATTAAGTTTTTTTTTTCACGTACGAATTTTAATTTTTTCACATACTACTATTATAATATTGTCTTGACAAAATTTTCATTCTCTCACCCAATTAAATCTTTTCTCCCTTCTGGCATCTCCTTTTACCACCACCACGGCACCACCTCCTCGCATGACCTGCGACCGGTTTTTTATGAAAGACGTAAATATACGATGCGGGTGAAAATTGTGCATTCTACGCCCTTTTACTTTACATAAAAGAAACCTAAAGCCGGGTCTCTATTTGAAGAAGTTCTTACTTTCGGGAAAAAATACACCAAAAAAGGGAAATCTCATACTAGAAGTCCAAGAGCAAGAGCCGATCTCTATCGGGCATTAGCATTCACCAACGATTAAAATTAAAACAAAAATATTAACAAAAATCTAATTATTTTCTACCTAAAAAACAACTTCCCTGAATTTCACTAATTTTAATAAATTATTATTAAACAACAAAATTATTTCACTCATTTGAAAATAATAATATACTATTACAGTTTTTAGAACAATTAGATTCGATTTTAGGGAAAAATGTAATGTGACTTGAGCTTCTTTGGGTTTAAATTAGAAAAAGGTTAATGATATGGAAAATTAACGAAACAGTGTATATGAAAAATTAATTCCATTTGGCTAATTGTTAGCAAAACCAAGACTTAAAGGGAAAATTTTTGGTAAATAATGTTACAAATTTATCTAAATTATGTAATGAATTTTGAATTGTGCTCCCTCGTGTTGTCAGATCTCCTTTTTAACATTCATGTATACTTTAGAATAAACTCGCCTCAAGGGACCGGTAGACCTGTTAATAAACGGGTTAAACGGACGGGTTATGGGTTAGATAAATACTGGTTCGGGTAAAAAGCAGGTCGGGTTTATTTGGCCGGGTAAATTACGGGTAAAGTAAATACGGGTTTTAGGTTGGGTTCGGGTAAAAGACGGGTCAATCAACGTCTTTTTCTCACATTTTTTAAAACTTCTTTTAAATCGTAATTTCTACCATTTTTACGTTTTCTCACTTCTTACTCGTCTTAGTCGACTTAATTGTCACCATTCTCGCCATCACCACCAACATCACCAACGTTATCGTCATCATCACCCTCACTAACTCGCTAAATATGACAATGAGACTCAAATAAGATAACAATGATGACGTGACATGTGATACGATTTGATGAGGTGACAATGTTAACGTGGAGTGTGACTCAGTTCGACGTAATACGGTGGAAATGACGGTATATATGACACATACTTCGAGGAATGATGTGGCATGTTGTCCTACGTGATGAGGTGACAATGATAATGTGGAATGAAGTGAAAGTAACAGTATACCACGTATTTTGAGCTGATGATGTGACATGTGGTACATCGAAGTGACATAGGTGACAGTGCTAACGTGGAATGTAATTATACGTACTATACTGAAAATGACGACGTGACACACACTTCGATTTGATGATGTGGCATGTAGTACGAGGTGATAAGTTGACGGTGCTGACGTGGAATGCAATTCGACGTAATATGGTGAAAGTGATGGCGTGACACACCCTTTCAGGTGATGACGTGACATGTTATTTTAAAAATAATATATTGTCTTGATCCAACGGTAAGGTTTTGACCCGCCGTTTACTAGGGCTGAGCTCCGATGATCCGACATCCGATCCGTATCTGATCCGAATTAATGGATATCTGATCCGAAAAGTGGTTTGGTTTGGATACCCGTATCCGAAATATTTGGATATCGGATCAGATATGGATACCTTGCTTAAAAATTTGGATATCCGATATCCGAAAGTTATCAGATTGGATATCAAATATCGGATCGGATATCCGATATCCGTGTAATATCCGATCCGTATCCGATATTTGATCCATAAATATTAAATAACGCTAGCTAATTTCATCTCACTCAATAACCGTCATTCACAAAACCGTCAATAACCCTCGTCTACAAAACCGTAAATTTTAATTTCTTTTCATTTACAAAATCAATAATCAACAATTCCACATTCGCAAACCCACATTTTCATTTTTATTAAGCTACTTTTCTTTTTAGTACAGTTTTGACAATATATATTTACATTGATCAGATCTCGGATATCCGATAACTGATCCGAAATTTTCGGATAGTTTTGGATACTAAATTTCGGATATACGAACATTTCGGATCAGATCATGGATACTAAAATTTTAGATTTTCGGATCGGATATCCGATCCGAAGTAGGGTTTCGGATTGGATACCCGATCCATACTCTGCCCTACCGTTTACCTGTCAAAATGGGTTCCGGTATCTTTTGAGTTTAGGCTAAAAAACTTGGGTTATTTATAAGTCGGATTACAGTCGGTTTTCAAATCGAATAAGATTTTAACAGGTTTAAATGTGAGCATGAAAAATAATGTCAATCAACAAGTCTTTTATAAGATCGTTTCACTCGGCTTCCGTTATTTGCCCCTAATCACATGCAACCTGGCCAATTGTCATTGGGCCGGGCTTCCATTGTTTAAGTGAAGACGAAGACGAAGACGATCCCATGGCGGCATGGTTCGGTCTTTCCCCATTACCACACAATATTGTATCCTATTATGTGTCATCGTGTCTCTCCATCTATTACATTTGTTTTCATCTTATTACAAATTGTGTTGAGAGTATATATATGAAAATGTAATGTGATAACGAGGAATACAAATTCTCACTAAAATGATCATTATTCGTTATAAGTTGAAATAGGGTCGGTCCGAACATTTTAAAGCCTTAGTTAAATTTGTAAAATAGGGCCTTAACTCTTTACAAAAATTGTTTAATTAATTTATATGTTATTATCTAATAGTACAATTCAAAAAACCAAAAATAACAATTCAATTTTTTTTTGAAAAACACTAATTTTTTTCAATGTTAAAGATGATGTCATTTTATTTAAATTCGAATTAGGTTATTAAAATATAAGTAAATGACTAAATGATGAGCCTATGAATTCCCAAAAAGGTAAAAAAATATATATGGAGAATAGAACACATGACCATCTATTACTTGGTTAGATGCATAACCAGGAAACCACAACACTTATTTTAATATGTACATGTAATAAATTTTATTTGACAAAGTCACAAATTCTAGTTTCACTTTAATTGGCCTTTTTTAAACTTGGGCCCTTGTCATTTGACCCAGCAGACACCCTTAAGGCCGGCCCTGAGCTGAAGACGGATAATGTCCTCTCACATATTGCAAGTTGTATTATCCATAAGATTCTCATTTTTCTCCCACTTTCATATACACTTGCTTTATTGTGAAAGTAAAGTATCCGTACGGATTTTACCCGTTACAAGAAAGACTCTTTAAACGAGGAAACATAATTCGCTCTCGGAAACTTCATGGTTTAGAGAATGTCCATAGCCTGGAATGAGTTAGGGTCACAAGATTGAAAAACCAAATAAATTTGTATGCAAGTAGATAGTAAAACAGTAGCCGTGAAGAGAAGGGAAGGGAGGGGGGAAAGGCCATAAATGCTGGATCTAATCAACATGTATTATTATTATTATGTGATATGTATAGGTATATCCTGTGACATTTAATTAACTAGGAAAATGACAAATAAGTCTCATACGTTTACTCTTATATATAGGTAAACCTTAAAACTTTTATTATGTGCAAATTAACCCTGTATGTTTAGCAATTGGCGCAATTCAGTTATATTATTAACTTTTATAATTTAAAACATAAAAACTGAATCAGCATGATTATTAATCTGGGAAAACCCAAGATCTCCACCACCTATAACCACCAGTGCTTAACCACAAGCATGAGATTATCTCAAATCCATCATCAACCATCACAGCAAGTTTGACACACTCCATCTCCGACCTCCGTTACTACTACTAAACTGACTAAATTGCATCCTCGGTGTTGGATGACATGTGCCTTAGGTCGACATCGCACGGGTCAGGGTAGTGCGCTAGTGAAACTGGGTTGTTTCCATGTCGTGGATTAAAGAGGGTGTCACGTGGTGGTGGTGGTTCACCGTTCACGTAGTGGTTTTGGAGGTTCAAGTGAGAGAATATTTGTAGGGGTAGATTGGTCAATTAACTAAATTTTTCTTACAAAAATGAAAGAAACTAAATAAGAGATAAATAAGAGAAGGGAGAAATTAGGTGAATTAGTTAAATGAGGCCAAATTGCACCAATTGGCAATTGCTAAACATACGGGGTTAGTTTGCACGTAATGAAAGTTGTGGGGGTTTATTTGCACATAAGAACAAACGTATGTGCCTAATTTGCCACTTTCCTCCTTAACCCTAACACCATTCTTACAGTATTTACTTTGTTTTTGGGTAAATGGCTAAAGGCCCAGAAGTATTAGCTTTCGTGTTTAGGCCCTGTTCTTTTGGACTGAAACTTAAGTGAACTGAACTGAACTGAACTTATAGGATCTGAACTGAACTGAACTGAACTTATAGGAACTGAACTGAACTTATAGGAACTGAACTTAACTGAACTTATAGGAACTGAACTGAACTGAACTTATAGGAACTGAACTGAACTTATAGGAACTGAACTGAACTGAACTGAACTTATAGGAACTGAACTGAACTTATAGGAACTGAACTGAACTGAACTTATAGGATCTGAACTGAACTTAACTTATAGGATCTGAACTAAACTTATAAAATCCAAACTTAATTAACTTTATTTTAATTTAAGTTAACTATTATTATTATTATTATTATTATTATTATTATTATTATTATTATTATTATTATTACATTGATAAAAAAATTAGTCTAAAATACAAGGTAGTTTAAAATATTTTCAACTTTATATATAATGGTTTGTTCATAGTTCATACATTATACTACAATTACATTACGATAAAATAATTCACTATTACAATTTTCTCTAACCATTTATTTTCTCTAATAATGGTGATGAAGAAACTGATTAATGGGAGAGTGACAATTGGTGAGGGTGAGGCCGTCGTATGATGAGTTGTTGTTTTTTGGCATTAATGAGAATGATAGTTTGACATTAATTAGAGAGTAAAAGACGGGTAAATTATTAATGAGTTGTTTTTTATAGATGACGTGTATCGAATAATTAAAGCAAAATATTTGTATCGGTTGTTAAAAATAATACTCCGTATATAACTTTTCTTAATTGAGTTTATATGAACTGAACTTATAGGAACTGAACTGAACTTATAGGAACTGAACTTATAGGAACTGAACTGAACTGAACTGAACTTATAGGAACTGAACTGAACTGAACTGAACTTATAGGAACTGAACTGAACTTATAGGAACTGAACTGAACTGAACTTATAGGATCTGAACTGAACTGAACTTATAGGAACTGAACTGAACTGAATTGAACTTATAGGATCTGAAGTGAACTTAAGTTAAGTGACTTGAAGTCCAAAAGAACAGGGCCTTAGTGGGTTATAGACTTACAGTCTAAGGGGTACGATAATTCCACCCGCCATTCGTGGTGGCCAGGCCCACGGTGGATTTTGATGTCATGCTGCCATATTCACGGTCCTACACTCCTAGCTAGAGATGGTAAAAGGCCGGACTGTGCTAGGCCTATCGGCCCTAGTTCAAGACCGGCCCATTTGGGAAGAACTAAGTCACATTTTTTTGTGGGTCTTTCACACGCTTAAGTCATGTAGTAAGTTTTGTTTGTGACGGGTCATCATTTGTGACGGATATCTTGTGAGATAAAATAGATACAAAATGAGTTAGTGGAGAAAGGGGACCACATGAATAGTATCGGAGAGAGAGAAAAAGTGAGTATTTTGTGAGAGGAAACGGTATCCGTCACAAGTTTGTGACGGATACCGCCGTCACAAATGAAAATTTGTGTAAGTCATGGCCATGGGTGCAGACCGGGATGAGCCAACTTGGTTTTATGTGTAAATCTATTAATCAGCTTACCTAGTAAGTATGGAGAATAAGTTTTTAGTTATGAGAATGATTAAACACATACACATCCAATTATGTAATTGAAAAAGATAGAGTAAAATGGTAGAAGGTGAAGAGCATGTGACATGTTGGTTATATTGAGAATCAACTGTAAATGTAGTGGTCTGAAATAGTGGAGTCTATTGACTTCTGCATAAATGAGGGCACATGTTTGCTGTCCCCACGCCTATGGTTACTCCTTTTTACTTTTTTTTATGGATTTGTTTTCATACCCCTTTTTTCCTCACTAGTTTTAATCTCGTGCAAATAATGCACGGATGACTTTTAAATCAATGCAAAAAAAATATTGGTGATTACGGTGATCTTTCTATAAAATATTATTGATTACGAATTTTCCAGTAATTATTGTTGTGTTGAGTAATTTCTTTATTTGGAAAAAAAATTGTTTAAAACGATTTCGACATTTGAGATTTTTTAAAAGATGATTTGAATGACATAAAATAACTTGATAATAATTGACTCAAAAATAACTCAAACCCGAAGTAACCCGCTTAGATCAAATAAACCTACTTGATTGTCCATTTTACCAGGTCTAGGGAGGAGGTTCAACAATTTGTTTTTTACATTACTATTTTGCCTAAAATTAGTAGTAAAAGTTATGATACTATCAATCTCTACTTGCCCGTACCCCAATGTTAATCGTAGTTATCACTTTATCGATAACCCATCCATTTTTTCATATAATCAAACTCACTGAACCATTTCTTTTCATATTATCAATAACTCATCCGTGTATAGGAATTATTTTTGTACCTTGAAGACTGAAAGCAATCGAATTTTTTTTATAATAAATAATGTACTCCAATAATATTTTGTAATATCTAAGTTGTAATTTTTTTTATATTATATTGTTAATATCATAGAAAACATTTTAACTTTTTCAGTGAAGATTTTTTTTTTTTTATTATAGTTAATTGATATTTTTAATTATTTAATTTGTAATTTTTGAATGTTTATATTATATTGTATTAGTAATAACAAATGTATAATGTATGATGTTGCATAGTTTGTATTATTAAATTTAGAATCATAATTTAAGTAGGTATAAAACACACACAAAAAATAAATTGAGGGTAAAACATGGGGGGCCCACAAAAAAATATTATTTTTTTAACTTTAAAATGAAGAACCAATAGGAGGCCTTCATTTTCTACTCCTTTTATAGTAATCCTTTTATAGTAAAGGGATTTCCCATTTTTCTCTCAATTTGACTAGTCCCATATATTTATATTGAATCTTACCGAAGACGGATACTATTTATCACAAGTTGAAAATGGATAGTTTTTCTCACAAAATGCAAGTAAGAAGTAGAGAAAAATTGATCATTTTCATGAGTTATATCACTTGAATTTTGTGAAAGAAACACTATCTATTTTTACTTTGTGACGGATAGTATCCTTCTTCCATGAAAATTTGTGATATATTTATCACAAATTTTGTAGTTTGTTATTCATCTAATTCAATTAGTAATTAGTTACCTGGATGATATAAAAATATTTGCTCCAAACTCCCTTTCTTTCTTTTTAGACCCAAAAAGTTCGATTAAACCATCTTATCTATGTAATTGCAAGATCATTTAAAAAGGCTCTGGTTGAACCGCGTCACCAATCCAATTTTTTTTTTTTTTTTATATTTCATCATGGTAGGACCCGCAAAGTTGTATAATGATTTTAATTCGAAATAACTGTCTAAAATAATAGTTTTACAATTATTACAAAACACTTTTGATATAAGTTCCTAAACATGAATTTCTACGAAAACTGTTAATATGTATAAAATGAACTTAAATATTATATAAGAAAATATAATAATTTCTTACGTCGTCTGTCTATAACTATTACATAACAATTTTTACCCAATACAAAATTACAATAAACAAAAATAATTAACAATTTACAGTAACAAAAAAAATGTAGCAACAATACTAAATTAAAAAACAATAAAAATAAATTAATATTAATCTAACAACCAGGAATAGTGTACAAATTAATATCATTAATTGAAATATTTTGCGAAAATCAAGTCATAAATAAAAGTGTATAGACGTTAGATTTAAAACAAAATCAAATTTTGATAAAAAAAAATGTATAAACGTTAGATATAAAATAAAATTTATGAACATTTATAATTTAGTTTCGATGATACATATTTAGAATAATACGATTTAAAAATAACCCGTGCAAATTTTTGCACGGGCCAAAAATTAGTTTATCAATCATCATAAGATCAACCGAGTATAAAGACTAATCATATGTTATACTCCCTCCTACTTATTATAAGTGTCCCATTGTTGGAAAAGTACAAAAATTAAGGAAAGTAGTTAAATAATAAAAAGTATTGTGTTGTGTAAGGGAAGATATTATTGATTATAATTGTGAGTAGAGGGATTAAAATAAATTGTGTTGTGGGGTAAGGTGGGGTATTATTGGGGGTTAAAATAATTAAAATAAGTATAAAAGTTTATCAAATATAAACAATGGGACACTTTGACAAAAAATTAAAATGGACAATGGGACACTTATAATAGGTAAGAGGAGTATATTTATTTAACATACGCAATAGAAATTATGAAAGACTAATTGCATTGTGGCTTATTAATTAAAACGAATGGAATGACACTGTTATTAATAATACATGATTTAATAATCAACAAGTATCGTTGAAGACGGACATATTCGTTATATAAAAGTTTTAGATAGATGGTATCTCAACAATGTTAACAAGAGGCCTCTCACATATTTAAGATAATATTTTATTTTTCTTTTCATTATACTATGTTTCCCACTAATCTAGTAAAAAACGGTCTTTCACAAGTTTACTTCGTTCGTTACAACTAAATTACGAGTTAACGAATAGTGTAATACCTAAATGAATAAAAAATTTGTCAATAATAATGGGAGGATTCTAAATAGAATTATAGAAACTGTGGGCAAACGACATTTGACGGTTATATCGATTAGCTAATTGTGCAGTTGTGGGTGTTTTTTTTATTAGGTTTGCTTAGATGCTTCGGGGAAATTTTGTTGGGCATGAGACCAACTTTATTAATTTAGGTTTTCTTATTTTATCTATACTAGTATTTTTGCCCATGCGATGCACGAATACTAAATTAATTTGTGATATTCATAAAATTTTCACCATGTAAATCAAAAGTAAATCATAAAACTTTTTTATATAAAAATAGTATTAGTTCGTTCTATACATCTGTTATTCTGTTAATAAAATTACCTCATTTATATTCATTTCTGTAATTAATGTTACCACCAACTCGCCACAATCATCTACGATACGACACGAAAGAACTCTTCAAATCACTACTCTTAGTCTTCAAACAACACATGAAACGGTCCACAATCCAAAGTCACACTTACTAACATATCATGAAATTAATCATCAAATGCGATTTAGTCGTCTTTATTGCACCTCAAACAACCATCTAATTTATCATCGGGATTCTTTTTTAGCTTCCAATACACACCTAAAATATTCAAGTCAACCCTCCTTCATGAAACACCCAGACTTATCTCTCAATGTTAGCTCTCCCTTTGAAAAGTCCATCCATCTTTCAGAAACCTAGCTAACTTCTGCTTTCAAAACCGATCTTGCTTGAATGAGAAATCCTTGATGGAGAAAACAAAAACATGTAATTTTTCTGTTTGGTTCACAAAAGAGGTATGAGAGAAGTATTAAGGAATGAACGGTGGATGCAACACTCGAGATGTTACATTGAAATTGGGTGTAAAATTCAAACCACGATGTTTTTTTTAAATCACCAAGACAAAAATGTAATCAAGTTAAACTTTAACAATACTATATTGACATGATATTTATTAACATTTGATTACTTATTTTTGTGTTTCACAAGAAAAAAAACAAAATTGTGTTTTCCTACATGATATTTCAGAGATTTTTAACTTATTTTTATAGCATTTATGCCTAAATCATTTACACATAATACAACCTTCAAATAAATTCATCTACTTTATCAGTTTTCTTGCTACATACCTCTCATTTTCCACACCATTCAGACATTTGTTCGTACCCTTTCCACTCAACTAACCAACTTGACCATCAAAATTAACCGTATGCGCATCCCTGAACTACCACATTGTATCTATATTTACTTGTACTACTCAAATCACACTATTAAATGTCGGAAAATAACTCTATCCTCAAGACACTTACCTCCTATTTCCAGCCCTATCTACCCCGATATAATACTGACAAGACATATACTTCCTTAATTCTTATCCAATGTTCCCACATTCTATTTTTGTACAATTTAATCCAATGTTTTCCTTCCATACTTGGTTAAATAATTGACATAAACTTCTTCTATTTCTTGTATTTACAATGTTATCATTGCAAATTTGCAACTGCAACTCCACATTACGACATGTTTTTATACACACCCCTAAATATTTCCAAAAATACTCCCACAAAAAACACTATAACGTCATTCCACATTAAAAATTATTCCCCGGCCCAATGAAGCATTCAATATGACTGAAGAGAGTATAACATTTGATTGTTTACTTTTGTGTCCAACAAAGAAAGAAAATTGAGTTTATACACGTGATTTTAAATGTTTTTAGCCTATATTTATATATTTGTCGGTTCTTTTCTCATATAATACACATTTTCAAGTAAAATTTATTCATGTAACTTCTCCAATCAATATCTCACGTTATCCACTTTTTCACAAATTCAACCATTTCCACACGACTAACCAACCAAACCCATCAGAATCAACCTTAACCATATTCATATCGCTAAACAACTCATGCTTACATATGAATATATTTTCCTATCTTCTAAATCACACTTGTAAACGTCAGGGAGTAATCCTACCCATGGAGTACCTTTTCCACTCACTTAACCAACTTAACCATTAAAATCAATTGTAAAATGTGTCCATAAAAACCTCAACCTACCGACATTTATTTCTACTACTCTCACACTCTTCAACATCGTGGAGTAACCCTACCTCCAAGACACTTACCTCCTCTTTCAAAACCTATTTACCCCCACCGCTCGAAACAATAGATATATCCAATTTAAAATTAAACCCCGCCCTATAACAATCAAAATTGAGTATGCATAAATGTTTCTTTAGAGATTTTTAAGCTCTTTCATAACATTTGTGCCTCTGTTATTATCACATAAAATATAATTTTGAAATAAAATTTAGGATCAATTGATGAAAAACCCCTTTAATGTTTCACTTTTTAAAACTTAACACCTTATGAAAAAAATTTCAAACTTAATACCTTAATGTGAACTCCGTTCACATTTTGGTACCTTAAGTGACTTCGGGCAAAAAAAAATGTGATATTCCGTCAACTTTTTAATTTTCCTTCCAAATTCAGTTTTTTCTGCCCATTTTACCCTTTTTGTCTTCCACTTCTCCTCTTCATCTCTATTAAAGTACTTGTCATTCCTATTTCATTTCTTAATTTCTTCATATCTTTATATCTTCATCTCTCAAGTGCAAGACCTTTATTTCACATCTTTCTTCTCCATAAGGTAATTAATTTATCTTTTATTTTAGTCTTTAATTTCTGTATATGTTGATGTTCCACGAAAATGGTTAATTTTTAGTCTTATTTTTTGTAATTAGGGTTCGTAAATTTGGGGGTAAATTTTGAATTGATTTTTTCAGGAAATATTGATGAGTAAGTCAGGGTCAGATTCTTCGTCAAAATCATCAGCTTGCAAGAATACACTCTCATGAAACTTTAATTTGTAAAGAATAATACTAAAAGCACTACCTGGCCTTCCCAAACTGCGGATGAGACATGCTGCTCTTGATTATACAAGGCTTTAGGCAACCAGAGCCAAGGAAAATCATAAGTCCAATGACAATTATAAATGCACGACAGGACCTGAACAAGTTCAACCCAAAAGTTCCTTTTCTTTTCTTTCTTTAAAAAACAAACGACAGCAATAAACTTTTATGCAGCACACTAAATCTTGAAATCACGGAGTACGCAGCAGAATGTTTCCGACCATATCACTAGCACACATAGGAAAGGGGAAGAACAAAATAAAATATCAAGTGGAAAGCGTAATTCACTTGTCGATTCAAAGCAATAGAATTACCTAAATGGATAATCATGAGAAAAAAAATGATACAGCTATCCAAAACCTTAAATAGAAGATCAGTGCCATATATGGAGTGAATAAAGAATTGGGTGAGTTTTGTACTTTTGTTTTTACAATAGGGATATAAAGGCAGGGGCAAAATGGGTACTTCACATTTTTTTTTTGCCGGAAGTCACTTAAGGTACCAAAATGTGAACGGAGTTCACATTAAGGTATTAAGTTTGAAATTTTTTTTCATAAGGTGTTAAGTTTTAAAAAGTGTAACATTAAAGGGGTTTTTCATCAATTGATCCTAAAATTTATCTACCTATGTACTTTCTCAGCTGTTCTAATCAATTTGTAGTACATACACAACTTTTTCGACACTGTTTAGGTATTCGTCATACCCTTCTCACATAACTACCCAACTTGACTAACATAATTCATCGTATCCCTAAACAACCCTAACCTATAGACATTTTCTTGTGCAACTTACATCGCACTTTTAAACGTCGAAGAGTAACTCTATCCCCCAATATACTTACCTCCTTCTCCCGAGATCTATTTATCTCCATCCCAAAACAAATGGACACATACAATTTAAAATCAACCCCTACCCTATAAAACAATGTCACACTGTAAATAATAAGTTGAAAATATGGAGGAAAAAAAGAATACGGACTATAATAAACTATAATAATTTAATATTAATTAAAAAATATTTTTGATCTTTTTATGGCTTATTCTATCCGTCTCGAAAACACCATTTATTTGTCATTACTATGTTGTATGAATACCTTTTAATACCCACTTGCATTTCATCTCATCAATACAATTATTCCGCTTAACTCAGATCACCTAAATCATTATGTTCGTTAATATCTGTATATTTATTTTTATACTCCTTAAATCGTAACTTGACAACCCAATTAACCAACTTGATCATCAGAATCATAAACTGCATTCCTGAACATCTCTGACCAATTTGCTTGTAAAACTCAAATAATACTTTTAAACGTCGGAGAGTAACCCTACCCCTGAAGACACCTAACTCCTCCCTCAAAACCTTTCTACCTCCGCCCCCGTAAAAAAAATATGTCACTTTATAACACAATGTCTCGTCGTTAAATAATAAGGTGAAAATATGTAAGAATAAATATTGTTATTTATGAAATATCTTTCAATACCCATTTAAAACACATGTCATTCACACAATTATTCCACTTCACACACCTATCTACATCATCATTGTGATCTTTAATATTTATATTAATACTAATTAAATTCAAATTTGACATTTTTGGGGTTTCTCTAAAGTATAATATATTTGACATTTATCTTATTTTCTTTTTACTTAATTAAAGAAATTATCTCATTTATTTCGCATAATTAAGAACAAAGGTGCTAATATTCACTTGAATAATAGTGCTACTCTTGTACCAAAAAATAGTAGTGTTGCTCTTAATTTGGTCGAATATGATTGATCACAAATGTTCCTTTTTGGTAGGAATTTGTTTAGACTTAAAGTATTTAACTAATTTCATTTATTAGTTCCACGCATTTTTAATTAAGATGGAGATATTCGTTTTAAGTTTGAATGGTCTAGTAATATAGAAAAGATAAGAACATAGTGTATAAGAAAAAGTAAAAGATTTGTCTTATTACTCTTATATCTCCGTGAGTCTATTTTTGACTCATTATAACGTTAAGACGAAGACAAATTTAATTAGTTCTTTTTTACGCTTTCCCATTTCCATTTTTAATAGAAACGTTGAATAATATTAATAATCTTAAATAATAAGTATATAAATATTAAAGAATAATGTTCTAAGATGGGAAAATTGTAAATAATCAATTATTCTAATTCATTTCCTATTTTCATTTTTAATAAAAACGTTGAATAAAGTTAATAAACTTAAATAGTAAATATATAAATATTAAAGAATAATAATGTTTTAAATCTAATAGGAAAATTGTAAATAATCAGCTATTTTTTATTTTTCTAAATCTAATATAATTTTTTTGAATAATTTATTATTTTCTTATTTTCTAATTCTAATAGGAAAATTATAAATAAATTATTAACTAAACAACTATTTACTAATTTTCTAATTCTAATTAGAAATTGTAAATAATTAATTATCTCCTAATTCTAGTAGAAAATTGTAAATAAATCATTATTTATAAATAAGTGTTTTATAAAAGGTGGAGACTACCACGTGCTTAGAAAAAAACTTCCTTTAATTTTAGATATATATATATATATATATATATATATATATATATATATATATATATATATATATATATATATATATATATATATATATATATATATTGATTAAGATAGAAACATTTACTGCATTTACATTAAGCCACGCCATTAATTAAGAATTCTTTTTTTTGCATTTTTTCTCTAGTGGGCCAGTCTTTGAAACCCCCACAACATTATCCAGTTTTTTCACGATTACTTTCTCAATATTTAACTGTCTTTTATATTTTTTTTCTTAAACTTTTACCTCTATAATTTTTTTTAAAATATAATTGTTCTATAAAAAAAATATAATAACAATATTATTAGAAAACGCAAATTTAGAGAAAAAAAAATAACATTATCGTCTAAATTCTTTAAAAATGAATGTTTAATCACTCTAAAAATAAAATATAACCACATACTCATATGAACTAAAATTATAAAATGGATCTAAAACATCCCGTATAAAAATAAAATTTATCTAAATCAATTTTTATGATGACAATTCAAAAAACCAAGAAAAACACGTAATCAATTGAACTTATTTAATTTAGCTTTTAAAATATATTAAATAAAAACTGTTTTTAAATTAATTTTATGTAAAAGGAAAATCTTGGACCAGAATTTCAAGATGGTAATGTGGTACACTGGAAATACAATTGAATACTCTGTATGTTAGCGTATATATCTCAAAAATACCGGACTTTCGTATGACGAAAAATAAAATAAAAAAAACTCAAAAAAACCTTAATTAAAACACTAAAATAAATAAGCGGGGTTAGATGGTGGACTTCTTACATTGTTATTCAGCTCTATATATGACTAATAAGCGAAGTAAAAGTAATATTAATTCCTATCACATATCCATATTGAAAGTAGTTATTTAATTCCATCTTACAACATTTTCATAATACAACACATATAACTATAAACAAGAAATAAATAACATTACATAATACTTCGTAGAAAAGTTAATATGTGAATTTATTTAACATTTGGATATATCAATGTTGTAAAATATAAACCCGCACAATTTGAACGAGAATAAAACAATTTTTATAGAAATAATATACATGTTTAATTAAATTAGTTGACAATAACTTCAATAATGAACCCGTGCAAATTGCACGGGAGTAAAACTAGTTTTCTATTTAAATGAATTAAACATATTCGAATTGAATAAAATTAAATTAAATTGGAGTAACTGAAATAAGAATTAATTGGATGAGCAAAACTAATTACATGAAATTGAAATGAAATGGGTTAAATTTAAGGATAAGATTATTGAAAGTCTTGAGATAACACTTTAACAAGTCTTAAGACAAGACTCATTCAAAACAACCAATAATCTACCAAAGTCTTAAGTTGAGTCTTGAATATTTCCAAGACTCAAATTAAGACTTTGGGTGAGTTTTGACCCCATTTTTCATTGAAATTATCCAATGAGTGATTGTCATATGTCATTTCTTTTTGTAAAAAAAAGTAATATAAAAAAAGTAAAGTCTGAGGTGAGTCTGACGGATAATTTATAAAGTTTGAAGTGGGTCTGGGACCTGGGTGAGTCTGAACAATAAATAAATAATAAAAGTTAATGGAAAACTGATGTGACACAGTCTTGAGACTTTGGAAAGTCTTACTCTAATATATCACCCGCTTAATCACCCGGTAGATATCCTAAATTAATGTTATGTATAATTATTTTTTTAAAAATAATAAATATTTTGATTAAAAAAATACTTTTCATTTGTAGTGTTTTTTAATATAAAGCTAAAAACTACTTAGGGGGCGTTTGTTTCACGCATGGGTAAAGGGTTGGAATCAGGAATCATACCTGGGTGGTTTGGAGTTGAAACTCCATACTTGATAGCTTATGTTTGTTTCAATTGCAAGTGGTATGGGTTTGAAACTAAGTTAGAGTTGAAATATGTAAAATCCAATACTTTAAAAAATAATTTTAACGTATAAAATCCTGAAAATAAAGATTTTATCAAATAATTATATAAAATGATTCGTTCACAAAATGTTTTAATATTTATTTTTCGCATTTTTGTTTATTGTAGTACCGATAGGTATAAATTTCATATCCACCCCCTCCTAGGGTATAGGAAACCCAAACCTCATGAGTTTGAGGTATTGGTATGAAACCCTCAAGTTTGCTAACCAAACATTTGATATAGGCTTGACTCATTCCAAACTCATACCTTATACATTTTAAGCCCGGTTATGAAACGTCGTCGACGTTTTATAACAAATCGTCGACGAAATTCAAAAAAAAAGACAACAATACCCTTTACCCCTAAAACTCTCCCTTACTCCCTAATTCACCCTCCTTCACCACGACCAAACCACCGAACCACCACCCCACGACCACGAAACCACCACCCCACGCACGCCCACCAAGACCACCGACGACCACCACCACCGAGTCCACTGCACGACCACCGAGACCATTTTGACCGAGATAAGTATTTTTTTATAATTAATTTAGTATTAGTTTTAATTAGGTGAGTAATGTATGTAAATCTTGTTCACATATGTTATTTTGTTGTTGTTGTTGTTGTTATTTAAATTTGTTATTGTTGTTGTTGATTTTGTTAATTTTGTTAATCTTTCAATTTTTCAATTTTTTTTCAATTTCTGATTTTTTGTTGTTGTTGTTGTTGTTGTTGTTTTTGTTGTTGTTGTTAGTGTTGTTTGTAGTTGTTATTGTTGTTAGTGTTGTTGTTAGTGTTTGCATAGATTGAAGGAATGAGAAATTGATAATCGGGTTGATGGGTGGGGGTAGGACGTGTGTTTGGGACGTCCCTCATAGGGAGGGACATGGGCAATCAAAGTCCCCCATGGGGTGGGATGTGTGGATTCAAAGTCCATCATGGGGGAGGACGTGAATAGTAAACGTCCCTCATGGGGAGGGACCTGGATTTCGCAAGTGCTACCCATGGTTGAACTTTGAAATTCAAAGTCCTTCCATGGTTGGGACTTTGAAATTCAAAGTGCCTCCATGGTTCGAACTTTTTTTATTTCGTTTAGGGTTGACCTGGGGAATCAAAGTCCCCCATAGGGTGGGACGTGTGGATTCAAAGTCCCCCATGGAGGAGGACGTGAATAGTAAACGTCCCTCATGGGGAGGGACGTGGGTTTTGCAAGTCCTACCCATGGCTGGACTTTGAAATTCAAAGTCCCTCCATGTCCCTCCATGGTTCGGACTTTGAAATTCAAAGTTCCTCCATGGTTCAGACTTTTTTTATTTCGTTTTAACCGTATATTTTCAATTTTAATAGTTAAAAGTTAATTTTTTTTCTTATAAAAAGTTGTTAATTTTATATTTAAATGGGTAGTTTATATTTAATTGTATAAAAAGTTGTTAATTCTGCATTTAAATGGATAGTTTATATTATTTAAGTTGTTAATTTTGTGTAATTTTGAATTTATTTTGTATTTTATTAGTTTTTATTAAATAGATTTTTGGTCACTTACCGATGAATTGTTCGTTGTTTGACATTGAATCGTTGTTGTTGTTTAAACGTTGTTGCCGACTTTTTTTAAATGTTGTTGTTTGTTTGGGAGAAAATATGGTAGAGAGAGGAAGGGTAAGGGAGGTAATTATTATGAAAAACGTCGACGATTTGTTATAAAACGTCGACGACGTTTACTGATGTTTTGTTACACTTTTTGTTTATGCGTGTGTAAAGATTGTGTGGAGTAGCTCAATAGGTATAAGTTGTAAAATTGTAAGTATGGTAAACATGATTAAGAATCATGTTCCATTTTCTCAAAAAAAATATGTACACTTTAAATTTGATCGTTTTAGGTGTATATTTTTGGATATAGTGCCTTCAAATTTTATGAACGCGAAAATATCCAATGGGTGCCTATTCCACCCGCTTCACCCGGTGGATATGTATATGGATGAATGAAAAAAAATTAAATGGATAAGGGTGAGTTATGAAATACTCTTATCATAAATTAAAGAGATATTGTTATGGATCATATCAGGGGCGAATCCAGGATTTAGATTATGGGGCAGTGAAAATTTTATAACTTTTGTACCGATTAAATAAGCGCAAACATGAGAATAACATATATATAGCAACAGATTTTCGTAAAATTACATAAGATAAAATGATTTCAAAATTAGTGTTATACGATGTAAGCAATCATCATTATATATATAAAAGAAGAATGTACAAATGTTGATGTGCCGCAATAATATTTCACAATTTGCATTTTGAAGCATTCTCATTCACTTTGGACTTCTATTGTCACTTCAACCAATAAGAATCAATGAATAATCAAATAAGATAAAAATGCATTAATTACAAATACATTAATTACATCGTAATGAGTGCAAAACACATTAATTATATCCTAATAAATATAATAAAACAGTTATATTAATTACGTAGTTTTCCAAACAATTTCCTTTCATATCACCCAATTAATCTTCTTCCATATCACTCAATCAATTTTCTCCCACAATACCTTTTGTTTGTTAATGTTGCTCGAGAATTACAGCAGCCAACAATAAATCTTCTTCCACAATCCCTTGTATCTTAATCTTGCTCGAGAATATCTTGTTTATATTACTTAATTTAAAAAGCTTAACTAATTTTTAGGCCATAAGAATTTTTCACCATTTTTTCCAATTTTCTAACTACAACGACAGTGTTAAACAATAAAAAATTTTGACCCTGTATTTAACTTATTATATTCAATAATTAATTAAAGTCGGGTTATAATATTATTGTTATATTTAGTCTCTCTAACAACTGTAATAGATCATTTCGTGTAAAAAAATTAAAATTGAACAACCCCGTGAATTTTCACGGGTGATACCCTAGTTGTGCCTCATATAGTCATTTCTTAGAAAATTAACACTTCTAACGAGTGTCTAATTTCTGTGGAAATCTTGTTTGGTTAAAAACCGTAACTAACAAACATATTACGAGATGTAGTAATTTATAATAAACACTTGCAATATATATTTTTGTTATGAAAAATGTACGAAAAAATAGGTATTAAGTATTCCTTCCGTTTCGGTCAGTCAATAATTTACATTTGTATTTTTTTTCCTCACATATAAAACAAATGTAATTATTTATTGGGGCAAGGGAATAATAGAGAATAAAAATAATATTTAAAACCAATAATTAAATGCAAACATGTTCTCAATTAAATAAATATAAGGTACACATAAAAATTCCATTTAGGGGGGTCAAACTCGAGCAACTAGAGAGTTAGACTATACCTTTACCACTGGTGCATTGATATTGTACTGATAATTTTTTCGGCTAGTTTTATTTATTGGTCCTTTTCTTAAGTCAGTTTTATTTGGGGTATGTAGCAGCGGCTATCCCTGCTATCAGCTGGCTTCGCCACTGATGGATATGACTCCAACCCATTCATATTCCACCCATTATCATTTCTAGTGAAAACCTAATACACAATAATTAATGATCTGTATATTCAGTCAAAATATAGCATTAAAATTTACAAATAAATAAAACTAAGGTACATAATTAGTAAGACCTTAATGGCTCCGTAAATTGTGAATTTGGTGCCAATCCAAATACTCAATGTCTTAAATAATACGAAATACGGAGATTTTTTGGGTATCAAAAATCAAAAATCAAAACAAAACAATAACATACAAAACGTTTATTAAAGTCGATGAAAAGATTAGATTTTTACGTTCAAATAGTTAAGAGAACACTAGATCAAAATTTATGTTTCTTATGAGTCGGAATGTGATCTATCAGCCAAATAATACTAAAGTTCGTAACCATTCTTTACGCTAATGCAGGGGCGGATTCAAGGGCGGCGGTAGACTTGGCAAACAGGTCGGATCGTGTCGGGTTCGTGTTCGTGTCACCATTAAATGGGTCATGACCCTCTCAACCCTAACCCGACCCAATTAAATAAACGTGTCACAAGCATCAACCCTAACCCAACCCATTTATTTTTTCAATAACCCAACCCGACTTGTGTAACCTATTTAAGTTTTAACAGATTAGTTTCGACCCATTAAACCCGTTTAACTCATCCAACCCATATAAATATAATGCATTCAAAATTAAAATTTACAGCAAGAATAGACGATCTTCATATCTTATTTCAAATTCAAAATAACATAACCCGATTATAACCCATTTAGATGGATATATCATAACCTATTTAAATTAATGGGTTATTCGTGTCGGGTTCGTGTCGCAAGACCTCAACCCGAACCCGACCCATATAAGTTCGAGTCGTGTTCGTGTCAACCCAATTACGTAAACGGGTTGAAATAGCTTGACCCGAACCCGCTAATTTCGTGTCGGGTTCGTGTCGTGTTTTCGGGCCGTGTCAATAATTGCCGCCTCTAGGCGCCGGTGGGGCAGGTGTCCCCCATGAAATTTTCGAAATAATTCGTTATAGCTATCTCTAATAGCTAGTAAATTATCATGGCATAGTTGGTATGAGTATATTGTTTAATCCATGAGTTACAAGGCAAGGTTGCACAAAAACGGACACGGACACGGACACGACACGGACACGGGACACGGCACTCCGATTTTTTTAGGACACGGGACACGGCAAAAGAAAAGTCAATATACATATTAAAATAAAGGTAATTTAAAGTTCATTACAACCAATATCTAAACTTTGATCGTTTAAAGATAAAAAAGTCATAAAACGACAACCAATACTAATGTCTTGTACGTCAAAATTAAATATGTCTTACAAAATAGAAAGTATAAATTACAACCGATATTTAAATAAACAATCAAGTCTTACAAAATAAATAAAAAACATGAATGGTTTAAAGTTCCAAATTACAAACAATAACACTTGAATCCATATTAATCGAAGCGAATATCGTCTGCAAAATATAAATCGAAACAACAATAACAACCGTCTGAAACTAATCCAAATAAAAAATACGACATTCTGAAACTAATCCAAACAGAAACTAATCCAAACAACAACCAGAAACTAATCCAAGACTATGTGTTATTCTGAAACAACGCATAAGAAGCAATGAAGATATAAAGGGACTGTATAATCAGAGGAAAACATGAAACCAAATCGAAACAACAAACAGAATAAAGTTGCTGATGGGGAGGCAAAGTGGAGGCCATGACCAATATTACATAACCCCAACATGACCACACTGGAAAACCATGACCAATATTACATGACCCCAAATCGAGTTCATCCAATTGAAATGGGGGAAGACAGTTGCTGATGCTATTCTACTACTTGTTTTCGTGAGCCGTCACATGGTCGTTTCTTTTAATTTTATTTGAATAATAAATAAGAAATTAGGGGATGGAATTACCTGAACTATGGCGAGGCAAAGTGGAGGCGACGACCGACGAGGCAAAGTAGGGGCGGCCGGCGAGGGGAGGGACGCTTTTTGTCGATGTAGGTGAGGTGTGAGGAAGATGAACTGATGTTTACAATTAGAAATTAGGTTTGTCGATGTTTAGAATTAGGTTGAGGTTTGTTTTAGCCGTGTCCCACCAAAACGGGCCGTGTCCCAGCGATATAAACCGTGTCCGACACGCTTGGTTCAAAAAAAAAACCGGCGACACGGGTTTTGAGGTGTCCGACACGTTTGGAGCCGTGTCCCCCACGTGTCCGTGTCCGACACGTGTCGGACACGCGGAGAGGAAAATTCTGCCGTGTTCGTGCTTCTTAGTTACAAGGTTCCATTGCTAGTAAAAGATATGAGATTTGAACCCATGACCTTTGGGTAACTTACCAGATTCTAAATCATTGAACCACTTTCATTTATTGTTAATTTTAGTATTAAAATGTATTATATTCTACGAATTAGATATTATTTTTACATATACTCATAATTTAAATTATTTTAGAAAAAAAAAGTTGAAAAAAATATGTCTATACTCTATAAACAATATATTTTCATTGTTTTACTAATATCATGACTAATTTAGCAAAAAAAAAACTCGAAAATATGAAAATATTGTCTTAGATGTACTTCGATAACACGTCAAAAAAAATTTGTGCCCCCCTAGAACAAAATTTCTGGGTCCGCCACTGCGTTAATGTAATCACTTTTTTTTTAATATAAAACTAGTTGTTAATCCGTGTAAAATTGCATGGGTATAGTTTCAAAAATATCGATATAATGATTAATATTTAAACATCTAAATCAAAATACATGTATATATCTTATACTTTATTTATTTTAAAATGATCATAGTTTAAAACACGTGCAACAATGCAACAATTGTAAGGGTTTGAATTTCACACATGTTTTAAATACGTGAAAAAATGCACGAATTCAGTGTTAAAATATGATAACAAAATTTTTAGATCTACTCATTTTAGTGGATAAGCTCAAAATTTATAACGAAATTCTCTAGAGTATTATTTTAACGGAATGCTCTAAAATCTACTTAACAGAGTTTTATAGTTCATTTACTCTGTTAACCTTTGTAGATCTCATTTTTTAAACTGGAAATTAAAACAATACTATTTATTAACATTTTTTTGTTGAGAACTATTTCTTATCTACAACCCCTATAAATGTGCAAACTTGGTAAATTATGAACAGTAGGCCAATAACTTCCGTGCCTAGCATGTGATGAACAGCGTCGCCTTTGTCATCTTCTACTTCTGAACGGTTATAAATACCGAGGCATGATGCTCTGTTTTTTGTTTAAGAGGTAATTGTCTGTTCTTCTTTAATGTGTTGTTTTTAGCTTTCGTTAGGTTTATTTATTAATCTTATACATTTGCTGAATTTTAGTGATGTTGCTTTAGTTAATATTATTAACTGATTTTATCGATCAATAATGCTTCCTAATCGACCCCTGTTTTCACTGTTGACAGGTTGATTTGCATTGTCTGTTTTTAAGCTTGTTGTTTTAGAATTCCGTTTTGTCTCTTTATTCTTTATTATTCTCATCTGCTTGAGTTTAATTCTTCTGTAATCAATAATCGGTCTGTGTTTTGCTAATTGTTCCTTGATTTCTCTGTTATAGGTGGTCAAAGTGTGATTCGGTATGCCTATGACTAACATTGATGAGGTGCATTATCTTCAAGAACGGATTGATGGTATTGTTAATGGATTTCGTCCCTTGTTCTATCGTTTGATGGTTGTTCTGAACAACGATGTTATTTGGAACCTCATGAGGCGGGAGGGTTTCGGACTCTCATCGTTAGAATTGACAATGACTCGCCGGTACAAGGTTCAGAGACCTGTTATTCCTGATGAGAGCATAACTAAGGGTATGTTTAATCTGCTTGGCTTTAATTGGATGTATGATTCAAATTAATTGCTTTTAGGACTTTTGATGAACTTTAACTGGCTGTTCTGCAAATCATCTTCATGTACTTGATTATTTTTCATTTTCTTCTGAAAACTTGCTTTCTGATTTCCATAGAATTGGTCATATGGTTATTGGTTGTGCTTACATATTCTGTGATTTAAGGAGCTCCGATTCTCTTTTGGAACCTGTTTTCCTTAGTTTCTTCATCTATATGCTTACTTTTCTATGCATTGTCAACTGCATATTCTAATTATTTGTTTAACTTTACACATCTTTATCAACTTGAGAGTTCTCACTTTCTGATGTAGATTGAATTGGTTAACTGATTATTGGTCAGGCTTGGTGTCAATGTGTCAATACTTGAATAGTAAACTTGATTATTGTTAGTGCTCACATATTATGTTATTGATCTTTTTAAATTTCATTTAGTGTGTCAGTACTGAAGAAGTTAACTGACATAGTGGTGTTTTTGTGTTACACAGAAGTGGTTGCCATGAAAAGGGTTGAGTTAAGCAACTTAGAGGTTGAGGTTGTTGAGTTCTTCAAGAGATGTGAAACTATTGTTCCTCATATGACTCCATATCATCTATGCATGGCTACAGGTGAGGTATTCGGAACGAATTTTAACAAGCTTGATATATATGAAATCTATTATAGTCATCTGGAAGAAGAGCTATGGAAGCCGAATTGTTCCTCGTCTGATGGTTGTTCTACGGATTAGGGGTTATAGTGGTTCAGAGAGTCTCGCTGATGAATTTGTGATGTATTATCTTAGTTGTTCTATGGACATGTTATTTGTTCTGCAATCTAGCAACAGTTTATGGTGCTGTAATTTTTTACATATGCTTAATAGAAGTTTTAGTTTATTTAACATGTATAATTGTCTAATCGGCAAACTGTAATCATAGTGCTGAAATCTTTGATCTTGAGATTATAGGTTGTTTGGGTAGGTAAGTTGGGGTGTTGTCTTGTCAGAAGACCTTACTTTTGCCCATACTTTAAGTACTGACAACCACTGTAGTAGTATTGGTTATCTAAGTTTGCAAGCAACTTTAAAGGAGCAGAAATTATTCTACTGTTCACTCATATGTACTATAGTGTGGAAGCGGAAGTTGAAGTTGTGTCCCTCCATTTACTTAGCTGATTAGTATAGCTAACTACGAAAATTTAGAGCAGTGTCTATACATTATTCCTATGTTGATAGATGGCTTTCGGTTAATTATGATAGCTGTTGGATGATTACGATTGTTTGCTTTGTTACACGCAACTGGAAGCATATTTCTGGTACATTGTTTCTGGCGTTGTTGTTCATGTCTTGTAAATATATGTCGGATTTTACATACATTGTATTTATAGTATTTACGTTTAATGAATTAGTTATTTGCTCGTATAAATGCCTCTATCAGTTCCTCCATTTAAGGACTGTTGTTGGTGGCGCAAGCATTGCTTTCTGCCTGTTGTCTGTTGAATTCGTGTGTTACATGGTTCTACGTACCAGAGTTGCCTGTTAGATGTGTTTAATTGCGGATATTGTTAATGTCAGCTTCTGAATATACGTAAACGTCAAACTTTTTAAAAAGGTGATATTCTTGTTATTATAATTGTAGGCATGTCTATACGCCTTACGTTTCAGCTTATGTATCCCGTTTGCAGTCGCTATGTCCCTACATTTGTTCAAAAAGTTCGTTGTTGTATAAATATGTCACCGGTGTAAAAACTTCGCATGTACATCCCGTTTGCAGACCCTATATCGCTTCCTGTGTAAAAATAAAGCAGAAATGACAAATATGTCGCTTGTGTATAAACTTCACATATATTTGCTTGTTCAAGTCGGAAAAGTCCAGATAAACATATAAACCGTCGTTTTGTTTGAAGCCTATAATTTTTTACAGAAGGCTTTATTATTTAGGTCTGTTGCAAGTAATTGGTCTGTAGTCTTCTAAGTTCTGAGTTAGATACTAATGTTAGGATTGTTTTTCTGACTTGAATGATTACCTTACTTCTATGACCGCATTATAGATTAACTATTCTTACACTCAATTCTATACACTAGGTAATGTAATTGTTGTACTTTTCCTATATTTAGGGGACAACTGGTTTAGTTACTTTCCACTTATATCTTTAAAATAACTGATACACAGTGGTTATAGTACCCGACCTTTCTGTTGCAGTCTTTATATAAGCTCAAGCATTAATAACTTGGCATTCTGTAGTTTCATTACTTATAATTCATTGTCCTATTTTAGGTTTGTTTGAAATGAACTCTAATCATGCAGTCTAAAATAGTATTGTATATGGTTGTTTTTAATATGCTTTGTGGTGTTGTTAAATGGATACTACTAATTCTAAACAGCTTGATAAGTGTGCTATTACATTCTGAACTATTATCTTTCATATCTGAAGGCTTGCCTCGACGAGTCTTTTTTTGGACGATGATTGTTACTGTTTAATTGTTTGTTCTTTAAATTGGGTGGAGGGTGGGGTGGCCTAATGTCAGGGTGGCCTAATATCAGGCAGTGTGGTAAACTTCTATTCCTATGTGTATATATAGCATGTTTTTATTTGTTTGTCCCGGGCTTCTGGTAGTCTCTGAAATGTAAAATGCTTTTTTGTTCAGTACCTCGTTCTGTTTCAGTGCAAAGTATTTTCGATCTTTTATTTGAAGGTACTGATTTATAGCTCAATTTCACAACTATTCGGCGTTATGGCACTCTATCTATATATTCCTGCTGATATACTTCCCTGCATTCATTTTGCTTTTATAATGGTTGTTATATTTGCTGAAATTGCAGATGGCGCTTGCTACTCCATTACAAATAGTGGTTCCTTATCATCCTTTACTTAAACAGATCACTGCCGAATTGCAGTTCCCTGATCCTGCGTATCATGTTCTAGAGTTGTCTGTAAATAGCGTTTACGTCGTAGTGGAAACGAGGTATCGTTATCGTTGCTCTAATGAGCTTGAGAAGCTTACGTATGTGTGCGAACGTGCTGATACACTTGAAGACTCGTGTGAGCTTGCTGCTAAGAAAGCTGTGCACAATCTTGTTCGACGATGGGCATTAGTTGTTGAGGACTTCTCGTTTGAGCGGTGTGATGTTCTTAAGCATTGCAGTGAATTGTATCATCTGAAGCGCAAAGAGCTACAGAGTATCTCCAAGAATGTTTTAAACCGTGGAGTAGGTGGAACTACATGTGGCCAGCGTGTCAGAACTAATCACATTTGTTTGGAATATGTGCCTCTACTTAGAAAGATTATGAAGACCCTACTAATACAGTGTACTCCGTTGGAGTCTGTTATGCATTCTGCAGGGAACTACAGCGCTTGGATTACTATTTTGTCCTCCGCCAGCCCTACTTATAACCCAATATTTATTGTATCAAGGCGTGAAACTCTTGCTGATGCTAGAAACTGTTTAGCTAAGAACGTTGTCATGTACTTGGCATTGGCTTACAACCTTGAAATCATTGACGTCAACTATCAGTCTTCAGAGACTGAAATGGCTGCATTGTTATATAACCTTGAGATAGAGAGTTATTTGACTATGAGGGGGCGGATGTATGAGATATTTGATGAGCCTATTTTTTCAAATAATCTTATTGAACGGGATGATCTTGCATCTGGACATGGAGTTGATGACACTGCAATTATTACACCGGCCTCTCCTACAAAGGACACAGTGCATACCCGTTTTGGAAGTCCTGATAATGTCGTGTACTGCCTGTCGGGTCCCATTCCTGTTCCTTATATGCTACCAGTGGTTCGTGACTTGGGCTGCTGAAGTAGAGTGGATGCTTAGTTATCTGAATATGGTTGAATGATATGTGTGGTTTCAATCTATGGATGTGACATTTTGTGACAATGAGATGACGCTCTCTCTAGATCCATTGTTATTGCTTCTTGATTAGCTTTTTCCTTTTACGGTGGTAGCATCCCTAAACATTAAGTTGTATCACGTATGGTATCTTCGTGTATGCATGTTTTGATGTTATTGGAAGATTGATGATTACGTTTAGTGTCTGTATTGTTAGTACATGGCTAACGTGTATCACCATTTTATCGGTTTTTAATGCATATCTATATAATATGGAGTAGATTGGTTTGTGGCGGGAATTGCTTCGGATTGTGTGAACATGGCCAATAACAAGTGGGGCGTAATTACTATTGTTTTGTCAGTCAAAGCGTATCTTAGAATAAGGTTTACGATGGCTCTTAGTGAAAAGAAGGTATAATCTTCAGAAATTTCATGTTTGTGATAAATGTATCTAGACTACTTTTGTACAGAAAACTGATGTATAATCACGCCGGATTATACAGTAGTTACACTGATTGCAATCTTCAATATACATGGTTCCTATGTTTTCCGCGTTGGTTAAGTGTACGTCAAATTCAATAAATCAAGGCCACGCTGTTGAGCTTGTTTGTCTGGCTGTGATATCTACGCTGTAGTTTGAATTTATTTTATGTATAAACCTTTTTTCCGAGATTTAAGTTAATGCTGCAGGTTGTCCTTCATTCACTTTAGATAGTTAAACACGTCTATAACTATGGCTGTGGTACTGTTGTGTTCAGTAACTATACTGATTGAGTGTGTACAGTTTAATATTGGGGATGGTTAGGATACAAGGTAGTTAACTAATTGTTGGATATGTTTATAGTACATACTTGTAGATATGCAGAAGTAATGTCCTGTCAGAAACACTTAACTTCACCCATACTGTCTAACAAACTGTTCCTCCACTTGTGAGTTAATATAGTCATTAGAGCTTGTTTACAGGTAATATAAATATCTGTAGATGTTATTGCGGAAGTTGTATGTATACTTCTTGCGAACTCATTTTAAAAGGTCTTTTTTTATTCCATCTTTTTATTTTATTATTGGTGCCCAATGTCTGGAAATATGTTTTATGATATCTAATGTTTGTTAGTACTCGTATAACAGAATGTCACAGTCTAGGCAGAGCGCTAGATCCCTTGCAGGCAGAGATGGTGGGTATTCTATAAGAGCCAGGGTAATTGAGAAAATCAGCATACATGGATCCTTAAGTGCGTGTGATCTCGAGTGTCAGCTGATTACGTTTGAAGATGAAAAGGTAATTGTTTACATACTTACATTACAGTTCCTATATGTTTTAAACGTTGTAAGGTGTAGTTTTATGGATAGTCGTCGTACTATTTTGTGTATTTAATTCGGGACGTTATCATGGTACCGCTGCGAGTTATGTGTCAGTCTTTCGTGATAATGTACGTAATTTTACTTTTCTTACTGTAATAGCATGGTTAAGAGAGTAGTTTAATTTTTGCACTCGCCCCTGTATTATATTTTATGTTTCTTACAGACAGTTGATACCTCTGGGGTTTACCTAAACATTGGAATTGCTAATGATGAACACATTATTATGTCGAATTCTCTTAGTCGGTACCCTCTTAAAATGAGCGATTGATAAAGGTAGATTTCAGGTTACTAAAACCATTTTTAAAAACGACTATTTTGTGGTGCATGGTTAATGCTGTTGAGATACTACTTCTGTCATTGTAGGGTGCTAAGATAAGGACGGCGTTTTATAATGAAGAGCTGGAGTTGTTCGGTGATATCATGGAAAATAATGTGGAATATGAAATCACTAATGCTAGAGTCAGAGTGGTTGGAGGTTTCTGCTTGGGCCCTCGGGATCACCAGGTTTATGAAATTATATTCAATAAAGATACCGTTGTTCAGCCTGTGTGTGATGGAGCTGTTATCGTTCCTGAAATTTATGTAGCTATCGCATCCATCCCGCGAAGGCTATCCTTGGAAAATCAATATAGTAAGGCATGATTTACCATTTATGTTTTAGATGACCTGGGTGATTATTAACGCAGACGTTTGGGACTTCTTTTATATATGTAGATGTAATAGCTGTAGTTGTCTTCGTTGAACATATATGCCAAAAGCCAAGACCAGCTGGTCATACTTCTGAGATATGTGAAGTTTTCATAATTGATCAAAGGTATGCGATGTTAACAGCTGCGATTCCGTTGGAGGTATTGGTTCATCATTTGGTTATTTGTATCATTTGATCGTTGTTTATGTTCTGTGTGTTCCTTCTGCGCAGTTTCGAGCAGGTTACACTTATAACTGTGTGGGAAAGAACAGTTGTAAAACAGTTCAGGAATTTGCAGTGTAATACAGGATCCTACCCTGTTGTCAGCTTCACGCATCTGAGAACGTGTAACCGAAATGGTCGGTTATTTACAGTTGTATATAGAAATGTGCTAAGGCAATTGTCATGTCTCTTTTACTGATAATGAGTTGTGTAGGTTTCTCTTTTGCGACTACCAGAGAGACAACTGTGAACGTCAACCCAGAGGGTGACATGGCTGATACTCTGCGCGATTGGTAAGGAATTTAATATTGATGTTAGTTTATATCCTTTGTTTACATGGTGGTAATGTCGAATTGTTTCAGGCAAGCTGCTAATTACGCGTGCCTTAGTTTAAAACATTGTTTACTGTGCAACGTTCGTCGCCCGACTGATGAGCGCGTTATCACCACAATTGGATGGCTTCTTCAACAGGATGTATGTATACCTCTTTTAGATACTACTGAACTATTTTTAACTGACATGTTTCAGAGAGACGTAATCTGCCGGTATCTAATGTTTCTGATTTGTTGGACATTCATTGTTAGTAACTGTCAGGACAACTGCTAAGAACGGTCGCTTAAACTACATACTGCTTTAATGTACTATTAGGGGAGAAGCATTTACCAAGAAGAACGTTTCTGGCTGTGTGTGCATCTTGCTAATATGGATCGGATGAACATCCAATACTACACCGGGTGTAGCAACTGTGGAACTGGTGGTTACGAAGATGTAGGCGTATTGTATACATGTTATACGTGCATACAGGAGAATGTCGTCTCCACTCCAAGGTACGATATTAGTGACCAGCAAGTTACATCCTCTTATGCTTACGTTACTTTGACATCTCAATCGTACAGGCTGATGGTTGCCCTTGACGTCGCGGATGATACTGGGGATTGTACTTTCACTGCACTTACTAATAATGCAGAGAAACTACTGGACGCAGACGCAAATACTCTCTACTCTATGCTACCGCAGGTATTCATTCCTTGTTCTGTTATCGTTGTCAATGTGGTAGTCAGGTGTACGTGCTTGAGAATATAGTTAATGCAGAAACGGTGTTACAAATTTACTATTATCCGGATATGATAAATTGTTGATATGCGGATTTTATGAAACTGAAACAGGAAAAGGAGGACTATCTTTCTCAAGTTGAAAATCATTTGAAGACTAACCAGTTTTACATCCAAGTGAAGCCAACTAAATCATTTTACTTATCTCGTCATTTAGATTGGGAATTGTCTGATATCTCTCTCAATTAGGGCTGAGTACTGTTAGACTATTGTGAGTGCTGGTAATATGTTTTGGTATGTATGTTTGTATTTGCCTAGGCTATTTTGAACTACTATAACATATCTGGAATTCGGCTAAAGCAGGTTAGGGTTAGTACTGTCTTCGTAGTTGTACGCTATGTTATAAAACACATCTGCTGTTCTCAAGTTTATGTTAGTGTTTACGTGTTTGTTGCTGCTTTGTGTAATAGATTCTGAAATATGTACAGATGTGAAAAGATTAGGACATCCTTGTTAAAACCAGAGATACACTACTGCAAAACTACATCGCTTGTTTTAAAATGCGCTAACAACTAAAACACACAAAACAGACTTGCGATGTTTACAGAACATGGTTTTCCTTAGCCTATCCATAGTTTAGGAATTACAAGTAATATGACGGAGTAAACTTCCGTTCCTTCAGCAGTCTGGATCGTAGTATCCTTCGCTGCCTGACTCTTCACTAAGACGATCTGCAAGTAGTGTTTCCAATATGGCAAACTCCTGATTCCTCCTAATTTTACGATGAATCCTTTTTGCCTCCCTCTTTGACCTGGCATACGCACAGGAACAGTACATAGCAACTGTGCGATAGTCCCTGGTCACCCTTATAGTGCAGTTGACATTTTCTTTCACTAATTGCCTCTCATAATCTACATCCACCTTTGAGGTTTCAGTCCCAACTAGAAATAATGAGGCCCAGGCTTTGCAGACTACTGCCATGCTCTTCTTGTCTGCTTTATCGAGCTTGTCGAAAATAGCAGTTATTATTTCTGGAAGGCTTAGACAGGGGTGGTGAGGCCTGCTGCCATAGGCTGTTTGCTCCTCGACTGTTGTTGTTGAAAACAGAGACTTAGATTTAAATTGTTCTCTCTTCCAACTATCATAGTTACTGATAAAATTTAGCTTGTCTTCTTTCCTGATATCCTTAATTACTCTGCATTTATATACCATTGTTGAATTGAAGATGTTTTCAGGGGGTGTTAATTTCAGCGGTTATCAGAAGGGAGGTGAAGTTTAAGGGTAGTTTTTTTGACGTTTGTGATGTACTTAATGATGGTGTAGATTTATGTCTAATCACTTCCTTTATAGGAAATGTGTAAGAAAGGCCAAAGGTCATGCTTTGGGTGTAGTGAGTCTGGATTGTTATATTCTTAACCATATTTTACAAACTGATGCAATTTGTTGTATTGTCGGAATATGTTATCTGGACCATCCCCAAGCAATGTCGGTTGGGTGGTCGATTTGGGGCCGAGTTAAGTTAATTGTAATTAAGAATTATATTAAATTGGATCGAGAAGATTTGCGTCACAAATCGACCCACTTAGAGGTAAATTGTCTCACCAACCGACCTCATACGCCTCACATTTTTCTTGGTTCCAGCCATTTAAGGTAAAAACAAACGAGAAAAAAAAAAAAAAAAAACATTAAGATGGTTGTTTAGAAAGGTTTATTGACTTACGTTCTGACTTTCTACTTGTGAGAGTTAAAGTGGTCATGGTCAATAATGAGATATTAAGGCTTAATATACAATTGACTCAATTAATTTGACTCGTAGCTTGAGAATGGTCTTAATAGTCTTGTTAATTAACATAGTCTTTTAATCTTTGGTTATGTAAATAACTTATTTGTGACTTATATATGATCGATCGAACATAACTCAACCGATTAGAAACTATTTCTTACACATCAAACGATAGGCATACTTGCGTTGTTTACGATACATAACCAAACATTATGAAAAAGGAAGTTAAATGTTTTCTTAACTTTTGGTTCGGGAAAAAAACTTATTATGTGTAATAATAACGTTACGGCCATATAATTAGCGTCTTGTCTAATAATTCTTATATACATAATGTCAAATTGTTCTGCTAATGCATATATATATACATACAACTACGTCTTCGATATAAAACGATTTAAATCTAAAACACGTTCTATTAGAGTAAGAATTAAATATATATCTGGTTGTTCATTCGTGCTGATATTATGAACTTTCCCACCCCAAATGCAACACTACACATATATACGTTATCGCGACTAATAAAATTAAAATGTGTCTGTTATGCTCATAGTTAAGATATAAGTTCAAATTAATACGCATCGAACCTACTCAAATGTAATGTCAAACATGAGACTGTTTTTAAATTTGGGTAGTTCGTTTAACGTCTGTTAGAATTAGAATTGCGATTTCGATTGATTTTTTAATACTAACTGATTATGTGACTCACCTTACAAATTGCATGTTTGGTATGTATATAATTAGAATAGTGGATATATCTATTAACCATACTCATACTCAATGTCATATCTTAGGTAATGTAAAAATTGTGCTCTTCCTTAATCTAAGGGATTTTTTTTTTGATAGTGTAAATCTTGTGGTTTTACAATGTTATGTATTAGACCATTTACGAGCCCATAATCGATTTAATTTTCCCTTATTGACTTAACTCACTTAAAGTCGATTAAGCAATAGATCACAACTTATGTCAGTAACCCAAACAATTTATTTTGATAAATAAAATATAATCACTTGTTCCTTTTTATGCGTTTTAACTTTAAAAGTTTAAACAAAATAAAATATGCCATAAATGAGGACGATTGTTGAGTCTATTTACCTCAAATTTGGTTGCTACGTGTCTCAGATCGACGTAAGTCCATTTCATTTATTCTCGTACCTGAAATTAATTTTGCTCGACCACATATCGACCTCCTAATTTACCTCGCTTCAGGTTAATCTTATGATTTATGGGTAGTGAACACTTTAAGAAGGATGCATAGTTTAACACAAGAATCAATCCAGCTACCTAAATCTGGGAAAACAGGGGTCGTTTAGAAAGTGGTCAGTTTACAGTACTCTACGTTAATAGTGGTACTGATAACATCTTAATTAAACTTAAGCAGATAATAAATAAAAGGAATACAGAGACGCAAGTATGGAACAAACACTTACATGTACTACGTTCAATACGTATGATATAACTACTCTGCCTTTAATCATATGTATGCGCCAATTTAACGAATGCATAATATTAAACTACAAACAATTTAATACATAACAAACAATCTGAATATCCCACAAATGGAAGTATCTCTTCAGTTGGTGTAGCGGCTTGATAAACAACTCTTGTTATGAATTAACAATCGGAGTCGTAATATCCTTCACTCCCGGACTGGTCATCCCATTGTTCTTGTCTCTGTTCCTCCAACCTTGCTAACTTATATCTGTTCTCGTTCCTTGCATGTAGTTTTCTCTTCTGCTTCTTCGTTTTGCCGTACATGCAGGAACAATATATCGCAACCGTCCGTCGATTCCTTTCAACCCTTATAGTTCCATTGTAGTTCTCCTTCAATAACTGCTTCTCATAATCTAAATTGACCTTGGAAGTTTCTGTGCCAACTAAAAACAACGCAGCCCAGGCTTTACAGACTTCTGTCATATTTCTTTTGTCTGAATTTCCAAGTCTGTTAAATACATTAGTTGTCAGGTCGGGAAGATTTAATAATAGGTGATGGGGTCTGTAGCCATTCTCTGTTTTCTCTTCAACGGTCGTTGTCGAAAAGAGCGTTGTCGACTTAAATTGTTCCTTTTTCCAATTTACGTATCCTTCGACAAATTCTTGCTTGTCATTTTCCCTCACGAAGAAAGCTTTTTTGCAGTACTTAGGCATTGCAATGTTGGTTATGGTACAATTTGTCAGATTTTGAAAGAAATATCATTATGTTGTACAATGTTTGATTACTTTTTATACTCGCTGTTAATAAAAGGGGATGAGTATTGCGTGTTGTTTGGGTTGGTCCAGATTCATGTTGAGTTATGTGAATTGTACTGTATACTGTGAATCAGTGTGTTGTTTCGAATTCTTGTTCATATTACTCATAGTTTGCAAATTGTGCTGATTACTATATATTATGTGCATTTAAAACATTCATTGTTTGATTTATCAGTGACAAATCGTTATATTTGGAGGACGAGGCGTGTTTGTGTAGGCCTGATAAACTACTGTTCTAGCAGGTGGGACGTGTTAGATACCCGTACTGACAAAACTACTGATTAGTCTTTTAGTTATGGATATATGTCTTACGTGATTGGATATAATCACCCTCTAATGTATCCTGACAATAGTCGTTTATCGAGATAGGTTAGCGTTCTTCTTATAATATACGCCCCGCAATTTATTAGTCCACTCATCATAAAAGATAAAACAACTATATGACATTCTAACACGTATCTGTTTATTCTTGGAAAAAATATAGGAATCGTCAAATGCAAAATTGTTAATTAATACGAATTACTTCGTTGACATATCCAACAAATTCGTAATTTCACAATACATACATAAGCCTACGGGAAAAATAATATAATTTTGCTCGTACATGGTTTTCTAGGAGAAAAAATGGGGAACATCGTGTACTTAGAACAATCTATAAATACTTGTTTCTTTTAAAATATTCTTCAAATGTAGTGCTTAAAGCTCAGTATATGGTAGAAATGTGACATTGTCTTTAAAACCTATCTTACAACTTTAACACATTTGCATAATAGTCATCATTAACTTGTTGCAATAACATGAGAGTACAAGTGTAATAATCAAACTAACTTTATACATTACCTCTATTAACTATATTCATACTCAATGTCATGTTTTAGACTAAAGAGAGGTTGTAACCATAATTATTGCACCTAGCAATGTACTACTCCAATGCATGTTTTTTTGGTTTTGAAAAACAAACTTATACTAGGTCTGTTTATCGTTTATCAACAAGATTGATAAACATGCAATAAACGGTTAAATAGAAGCTAAACATGTTATAGAATATGTGTATCTAACATGTGCACTCATACCATATGTTCCGTGTGTTTAGTTATACATTGATACTATCTTTGAATACACATACAGTCGTAGTATAAATTATTTGTTCATATGAACTACGGTTTCAAATATATATTGATTCAGAGCGTGAAAATTGGTTGTATACTAAACAATAATAACATACTATGGTGAAAATATTAGATCGATTATTAAAACATAGAGTATCGTACGAAGCTAACTCGAATATATGCTATTGCGTAAGAGCGTTGTGAATACCCCTGCTATATGACGAATACGTTGGTTAACGGTCAGACGCCTTAACTGACATACCTCGTTTTGATATACTTACCATTCTATAACACAGTGCTTTTACGATTCTGGTTATTTTATAATATATATTAGAAGATAGACTATTAGCTAAACACTTCATTAACAGAAGAACTGATCATATTAAAACTATAATGGAAACAGACCTTGATGTTATATTTAACAGTTTTTGCTGGAAACGCGTAGCATTGTACACTCGGTGTTATCGAAATTAGTGCTTAAATATTAACTTATACTTCTAAGATAAATATACTGGTCTGCGTAGTTCTTTAGTTTACTAACTTGGATATATGTTTGCAAATTCAACTTGCTTATCAACTGTTCTCAAACTTCCTAAAAATAAACATTCCCAAGGGAACTGTACTATGGTATGGTTAGGCAGCATTGCTGTCTGAATTACAGTGGTTTTTGAAGCTTCGTCTTAGTCCACTCAATACGTTTATTAGGTCATTGGTAATACTTACCGGCCATACATCTATACATTTTAAAACTACTAAACAGTGTTTATAAGTACAGGCAATCAATTATATACTACTGCTGGAAGATATGCAGAATGGCGCCAAACGTACCTGTCTGTTGCTGACTTACATGCTTTGCTAACCATACTTCCAACTGTTTTTTAAACACACCCAACCAAGGGCGATTGGGAAGTCAATATGAGGTCGAGTCAAGTTAATTATAATTAAGGATTTTTTTATAATTGACTCAAGTCAATTTAAGAAAGAAATTGACATTATTTGAGGCAAATTGACTTGCCAATCGACCTCATTCGTGGCACATCTTAATTAGTTCTAACCATTTTAAAAAAAAGAAAAACAAAACCAAAAAAAATATAATAAAAAGTGGTGGTTACGGAGAGATTATTGGCCTAGGCCGTGACTTTCTGCTTGGGAGCGTGTAAGTAGGCAAGGTCAATAAGGAGAGATTAAGGCCTAATGTACAATTATCTCGATTAAATTGAGTTGTTGCTTGGAAATGGTCGATTTATCATTTTACAATAAACTTATCTTATAAGGATTTGATTTAACTTACGTCAATCTTCGGGATCCTGTAAATTAACGTTGGCATTATTAAATCTGTATATATATATATATATATATATATATATATATATATATATATATATATATATATATATATATATATATATATATATATATATATATATATATATATATATATATATATATATATATATATATATATATATATATATATATATATATATATATGTGGTGGTATAAAGAAATAACATCAACATATCATTACCATATTAACTACTTCTACTAATAAGCTCAACCCTTTATTGTGTAAAAGGAATTTGAAGTTTATCTTGCAGGTAGTTAATTTTTTTCCTTTTTTTTGCTTCATTAATTGTGAGGTGTTAGCACAATTCCGTTTTTTAAAAATAACAAAAAGCATTAACATTTTAAATAGGGTATCATTCACTAAAATATGGTATTTACATGAAATATCGTCGTCAAACAATACAGAAATGACGCAAACTAATGCAAGTACTCTTTTACGGATTTCCCACAAACATGCTCATATATTGATCAATATACATTATGTGCAGTCTGTTAATTATTTTTTTTGTTAGTATCTGGTAGCTTATATGCAATTGTATAACATAAGTTTGCAACATACAGAGTTCTTGATATATAATATATCTTTTGTTGAATACATTGGTAAGAACTATTGCATTGGTCGTTTTATACACCTCAAACTGTTGTTTTTTGTATGCATTCAACTCAGAATTATTATTTTGTTTGAGATATCTTATTGTCAGGAAATGACGTCTCCAGTGTTAACAATCTCAATTCCTTTCCGACCTTTACTGGGTAGAATTACTGAATTTCTGGAATTTGAGGAGCCCCACTATGCCCTGTATGATAAAGTACATCACGTTGGGTCTGTCACCGTGAGAAACAATTTAGAACATGAGGACTATGTCTTCATAGGTGGTTCGTCATCTAACTTCGAAGAGTCCTGTGAGCAAGCAGCCAGACTAGCTGTAACTGATTTAATAGAGAAATTCGACATTTATATTGGTGATTTCACAGCTGCCACCAAACAGGCGCATGAGAGGTGTGCAAATCTATGGAGATTGAAACATGAGGAACTGAAACGAAAATCTATGGGATTTCCTAAAGTTCCATTAGTAGAAGAATTCGTGTGCCATGAGATGTGTCATTACCAATCACTTGCGTTAGACATGGTGTCTATCTTGCGTGTGGTTGTTAATAAGATCCCTATCAAGTGCAGCTCTATCACCACATTAGAGCAAACACCTCACTGTTTCACATCATGGTTGACTATAAACCATGATAGGGTAGAGTGTGGTCCTACGCATATTGTAGGTGAAATAGCTTCATCTGAGACTGCATCAGAGCGGAACCTTGCTTATAAAACTATCGAATATCTGATTCCTATATATAATATTGATCTGATCGATGCTAATTATGCACCTGAAGAAGTTAAGCTAGCTGCGTTGACATGCGAATGTGCTAGGAACTATTTCGAAAAACTTCAGAAGCGCTTGTCAGCATCTCAGGAAACACCTCCCAGTATTCAAACAGAGTTTCCGGGAGCTGTAGTCTTAGATGAAGACGAATGTATTACCCCTAAGAGTTCTCCACACACGATTCCTGGTCAATTATACCCACCACCGCCACCCAAAAAGCAGAAAACACCCCCACAGTTAGTCGATATACGTGGCTGTACGTCTCGAACTACCAAGATTGTTCCATATCCCAAACCTGTCTCTAAAAGGAGCGTGTTCTACAAACCTTCCAAGTTACTTTGAAGCTTTAATAGTAGTTGCTGCCTTTTTTGGAAATTTGCTCATAGATGAGAGCTGGTGTTTAGCAGTGTTATTTTAAGAGGGATCTTATTATTCGTAGAATATTAGTTTTGTGGATTATGTGATCCGTTATTGTATTCTGTTTTATCACTATCTTTTGCTTTGTTAATGATCAAGTTTATGCTTTTTATAAAATCTATACAACAAGTGACGGTTAGGCTGCGCAACTACTTCTTAGTATTGACAACGTTCCGTTGTCCACTTGTTATTGTCAACACGTAGTTGCATTTTCAGTGCTTTGTTTTGGTAATACAATAGCACCTCTTCAGATTTGACGATTGTTAACTATTATGCTTACGAGCGTATACATTTTGTCCTTGAGGTTTTATTCTGCTGGCGATACGTCCATATACGTTAAAACCTCAATGTTTTACTGTTTCCAATGCTGCAGAGCGCAAAGATTAGACCTCATTGTATACGTGATCTACAGTAGTCCTTGTGCAATGGGTATTTTGTGCGTTACGATAGTGTTTAACCAGATTTATATATGTAACATAGACTTATTGTAAGTGCTGACATTCTGGAATTCAGATGACAGCTTCCCATATTATGTGGAAAAGGACGGAAGTGGGCGAAAAAAACGCAAATGTAGGACTTAAAAACAGATTGATCCTATCGTGACAAGGTAGTGTAGAACAACGTCTTTGCCCTTAATTAGTTCCTTCTATATTATCAGTCGGGAACTATTAACAGTTGCTTGTTTGCACTTAGTCATACCTTAAAAAATGCTGATGTTGATGTCGCCGCAAAGCGTCCCGGAAGACCCCGTTTACAATTACAAATTGGTGAGTCCCTCTGTAACTGAAATGTATATTATTTTCTTATGTATGGTATAGTTTAGTATTGTTGTTCGGAATTGCAGGGTTACCTGCTGCTATGATTGGTCAGCCATTAGTTGGTACTCCTTACAAGTTGCCAGACGCGCAGTCATGTGTACATTGCTTTGCAAAGAAATTTGTGTATGAAACTAAGAATTTCTGTTGTGGCAATGGATCAATTGTCCTGCCGTTCAACACGTACCCATTGCTGCTTTCAAGGTTATACACTTCATTAGACGATATTTCGGTCCACTTCCGGGTGTACGCTCGCTTGTACAATAACTTGTTCGCTTTTACATCTATTGGAGGTAAATTTGACTCGAAAACTATCAAGGGTATCTATGTGTTCAAACTACATGGTCAAATGTATCACAATGTCCCAGATCTATTGCCATGTGGTACTCACCCAAAGTATCTTCAGTTGTACTTCTACGATGGCCAACATGAAGCTGCAAATCGTGCGGCGTGTTTCAACGAGCTGAATATGGCTGTTATAGAAATCCTAATGAAAGTCAGCCAAACTAACCCATATGCGCGTTTCTTCCGTTCGCTAAAAGATGTTCCCCTTACCGTCAATAGTCAAATAGTTATAACAAAAAATCCTAGACAGGATCAGCGTGTGAGCAATGCTCCTGCATCAAACGAGGTAGCTGCTATATGGCCCGAAAACTCTACATCTGGTGAGACTGATGGACCACACATATTAGTAACCAGCCATTCTCAAACATCTCACCGAGTTATGCATTACTATGGATGTTATGACCCACTGCAATATCCCTTATTATTCCCAAACGGTGAATGTGGATGGCATCAGGGACTGAAGAAGCAAGTTGGTCTACGTCAGACAACATCACCTGCACAGACTTTAGCACCACTTCCATCCAGTTTTCCAGATGCTGAATCTCTATTACAGTCTGAGGAAAACCGTAAGTTATCACTGTAAAATATAAATTCGCATTTTTACAAAACCCCCAACAACAGTATGAACTATTTAATCTGTATAACGATATTTAATAGTGTTTTAACCTCGTGGCAGATAACTCCTTTCAAACTAATACAAGTGAAAAAAATGTGTCTTGCCGAGAGTACTATTGTTACAAACTACAGAATAGGCCAGGTAATATGATGCTGAGAGCTGGGCGATGTCTTCAGCAATATGTTGTGGACATGTACGTCAAATTGGAAAACACAAGGTTAGATTATTTGAGGCATAATCAGGATACAATAAGATCTGAGTTATACCAAGGTTTGATTGACACAATTGATGCTGGGGAGCAGTGCGCTGCAAATGTTGGCAGACGGGTCATTTTACCAGCAACTTATATTGGAGGACCTCGGGATATGAAAAGGAGATACTTAAATGCAATGGCACTTGTACAGCGTTACGGAAAGCCAGATTTTTTTGTTACAATAACTTGTAATGCAAATTGGCCTGAGATAAAAAATGAATTGGCGGCTGGGGAAGAAGCTCAGAACCGGCCCGATTTGGTAGCTAGAGTATTTCGAGCTAAATTGCTTTTATTGAAAAAAAAATTGGTTGAGGAAAAGATATTTGGGGAAGTTGCTGCGTTTGTGTATGTGGTTGAATTCCAAAAGAGAGGACTACCTCATGCGCATCTGTTGTTGATAATGAAGCCTGGGAGTAGAATGAATTGCCCAGCCGACTTTGACAAGTTCGTATCAGCTGAAATACCTTCTGAGGCTAATGGGAACCTCCGTGCATCAGTGTTAAAACATATGATGCATGGACCATGTGGGAAGATGGATCCTGACTGTTCGTGTATGAAACATGATGATAGTCTAGGTCAGTGTAAGTTTATGTATCCTAAGCCATACACAGCTGTGACGACTAACAGTGAAGATGGCTACCCAGTATACAAGCGGCGACCAACCAATGATATTGTGCGGGTACGAGGTCAAAACCTTAACAATCGTTGGGTAATCCCGTACAATCCATACCTGATAGCCTTCTTTGATTGTCACATCAATGTGGAGGTCTGCTCAACTATCCAAGCGGTGAAATATCTATACAAGTATGTTTACAAAGGCCACGACAGAATATCATTCAATGTTGAGTCTGAAGGCGAAATTAAGGTAGTCGACGAAATACAGCAATACCAGTCAGGTAGATGGGTATCTCCTATAGAAGCAATGTGGCGTATTTATGGCTTCGAACTCTTTGAAATTCATCCAGCAGTGATGGCACTTCCTGTACATTTAGATGGTATGCAGCCTATACAGATGAAACCCCACGAAAATTTGGTTAATGTAGTGTCCAACAGAAGACGCGTTAGTACTCCTCTGACTGAATTCTTCAGGTTGAATACTGAAAACGCTGCAAAACCTGAGTGGAAATACCTTTACGGATCGTTTACTGAGCATTACCGTTGGGTCCAGGCTGAGCGGTCTTGGGTAAAGCGTAAGAACAAGACATGTGTCGTATCTAGGCTCGTTTTTGTGGCTCCTTCGGAAGGGGAGCGGTATTTTCTGCGGTTGTTGTTAACGCACGTGCCTGCACCTAAGTCGTTTGCAGATTTGAAGGTAGTGGACGGGTATGAATGTGCAACCTTCCAAGAAGCGGCACTAAAAAGGAAACTCATTGAAGATGATAACATGGTAGAGTTGTGCTTAGATGAGGCTGCGATGGTACAAATGCCAGTCGCGTTGCGACGTCTATTCGCAACTTTGCTGATATTTTGCCAACCTAAAGATCCAGGAGCATTATGGGAACGGTATTACAATTCGTTATCCGAAGACTTCAGAAGAGAACACCCAAACGATGCATACACTGCGCAGGTCCTCACTGTAAAAAGGTTGGAACAACAATTAGAGGCGATGGGCAGGTCTCTAAAGAGTTTTGGTTTGTCAGGTTTAATAAATCCACAAGATGCAGAAATGCGTACATCCCAAGATACGATCGATGCACTCAAAGCTCCAATTCCGGACGAATGTGTGGTTTGCCGCAAAACCTTGAACCCAGAGCAACAGAAAGCTTTTGATACGATCATCAATCATGCTACCTGTAATAAGCCAGGGGCTTTTTTTGTGGACGGTCCTGGAGGAACAGGCAAAACATACCTGTACAATGCTCTGTATGCAGAAATACGACTGATGGGCAAAATTGTTCTAGCAACGGCTACTTCGGGAATAGCCGCAGCAAATATCCCATCTGGTAGAACTGCTCACTCAAGGTTTAAACTTCCTCTGGATTTTGAAGCTTCTTTATCTTGTTCTGTGCCAAAGTAGAGCAGTCTTGCTGCGTTAATTAAAGTATCTACATTGATAATATGGGATGAAGCTTCTATGGCACGAAGGGAGAGCGTTGAGGCCTTAGATAAGCTGTTACGAGACCTATGCAACCCTAATATCCTGTTCGGTGGCAAACTTATTGTATTTGGCGGGGATTTTAGGCAGGTTCTTCCAGTCGTTCCGAATAAATCAAATAGTGACATTGTTCACTCTACAATGGTCTCTTCTGAAATTTGGCCACATCTTATAAAATTTAGCTTAACTGTCAATGTAAGAGCTAAGACTGATCCAGATTTCTCAGCATTCTTACTGTCTCTTGGCAATGGCGAGTTACAGACATCTGATTCTGAGATGGTCGAATTACCAGATGGGATAGTTTTAGATACATCTGGGATGGGTACAGATCTTATAAGCACAGTTGCTGATTTTGTGTATCCAGATGCTGACGTCAATAATATAGGCGTAAATATATTTAACCACAGGTCTATACTTACGCCTATAAATGACGATGTTGATGATATAAACACGTACATGATCAACAAGTTCCCAGGTGAAGCAGTCGTGTATAAGGGGTTCGACTCAATGTTAACAGAAAACCGCAATATATACCCTTCAGAATTCATAAACACACTTTGTCCTGGTGGCATGAGCCCGTATGAGTTAGTATTGAAACGGAATGCTCCGGTGATTCTGTTGAGAAATCTTCTCCCATCTGCCGGGCTCTGTAATGGTACAAGACTAATTTGTGCAGATTTCACCCCAAATATGATCGAATGCATCATAACCAATGGTCATTACAATGGCCAACATGTGTTTATACCCCGGATAAAGATGCGTCCATCTAGCACTTCAAATTATCCATTTCAGTTCCAGCGGAATCAGTTTCCAATAAAGCTTAGTTTTGCAATGACCATAAATAAGTCACAAGGTCAGACCTTAGACAGGGTTGTTGTATACCTTCCCCAACCCTGTTTCTCGCCAGGACAACTGTATGTTGCATTGTCGCGGGTGAGGGAATCGAAGAAAGTGTCTGTTGTAGCAGCGAATAGCAACTCAGGGACGACTATAAATTCTATCAGAAACCTTGTGTCGTTTGAAGTCCTAAGGCTAGCAGGTATTATATAGATTCTAAAAATGGTTTCTGTAGTATTTATGTATTTACTTGTCGTCTGTAATTAAGTTGTGTACCAACCCTAATTATGAAATACATAGTTTGTTAATTCAGGTGAATGACACTACAGATGACAAAGGTAATGCTGCTTACATTATTGACAGATTAGTTATATAAATCGTTTATTCTGGTATGCGTATAATATCTGATTGTCAGAGATGGCCTATTAAAGATCAACGATGGTATGCATATTATATGACGAGTTTGCAAGACAAAGCATAATTTCGATTATAGGTGTCATTTGCATACTATCGCGTATTGTGCATTAACGATGAGTCCAGATACTGGGGGGTCTATCCATGTCATACTTTAATTAGTTACTCCTAAAAATCTGGCAAAACAGTATAAAGCCAAATCAAAGATACTCGAAGATGATATAATCTTTAACGTTATAGATTAATACAACTGTGTAAGCATATGAGTTCAGGCATAACACATAGATTGATATTTACGAAGCTTGAAATGGTTTCCGATTTACAGAATTAGGTATTCCATGTTCTTTCTATTTCCATCCACTTCAAAGTATCAAGTAGTATTCCAATGTCAAACACTGTATTTATCGTAATGTTAACTTTCCGAATTTCAGATTGACAACACGCAGACATACCATAATCCTTATATCAAATCTTTACACCATACTCCTACTGTGTACTGTTTCATAGACAAGTACACATAGTTTGACATGAACAGTTACCCTATAAATCTTAATATAATCTACATGATAAGGTATGGGTTTTCACTAACAATGCACTCTACTGCAATTATATACATAGATATATAACTACTACCCTCTCATAGTCTTTCACTTTATCCCTTCACACATTTGCAGTATCAACAAACTGACTTAAAAGGTATGAATTTCTATTACATTAATTTCATGTGATTCCATTAACAGTAGTTAGTTGAAGACATAGTTGTATGAATTTAACAAACTGCTAAAAATATTAATACTCTAACGGTATTATACAAACGATTATGGTGTTCCATAATCTACAGGCCACTTACAAACAACTCATTAATACTGCAAATTTAATTCGGAATTCTGACGAATTTAATTTCCTTTTGTTCATTTTTGACTTAAACGTTTTGCAGTGCAATGAAATCTAAAAAGGTCTTCCTTGATGAGCTAACCAACGAAAGCAAAAAATTCAAGGTTAGCGTAAAAGTGGTAGAAAAGCGTCGTCCAAAAGAGTCTCCTGTTAAAGTTCGGTACCAGAGTTTGTTATTTGAAGATGATAAGGTATTTCGAATTATTTTAACTGCTTCAAATATCGTCTAAATTTATGATGGATTACGAATCCATTATAACACTATCTGCTCGTTTATGGTAAACCAATTAAAGCAGATATTGTGAATAGATGTTAATGAGTATATATGCCTAATGCATTTAGATATATACTTTTATATAGCTGATCTAAAATTAAACTTGGTCTATAAAATTAGTTTCTGAACAAATACCATTACATCATGAAAATTTAGTAAAAATACATATACTCACATTTGAAAATATTGAAGCTGTGGACGTTGTAATACAGACCTATGCTGTTCGCATCTTCATTAGCTTCCATCGATATGTAACCATTGGTAGAATAATGGTGATCATGGATACTTTTACTAGCTTGGATTATATTAAGAAATGCTTTTGCATCAGTGTTTATACATGATGTCTTAGTGAAGGTTTGGCTTTAAGAGTGGACAAAATAATACAGAGCAAAATACATTTGTTATCCTAATGTAACTTAAGGGGGTTTATTTTTTGGTTTTACAAGGGTAATAAGATGCGCGGTGCTTTATTTGATGATCAAGTAGAGATATATGAGGATGCTATCAAGCACAATGGTAGATATGAAATATCAGATGCAAATATCAGTCCAGTAAAACCTGAGTACCAAACCCATGGTGCAGGTCTTGGATACCAAATGACCTTTAACAACCGTACAATTATCGTGCCTGCTGATGATGGTGCCTGCACAGATGTCAATTATTGTCCCATTAACCAACTACCCAGGTCGCCTGATTATAGTGAGATGTTTGGTATATCTTCTAAGTACACTCCTAATGAGTACACTGGGTGAAGCCCACATCATCCTTATTATATTTAATATGCAGCTAACATTCTTCGCATACTTTGTAGACATAGTGGGCGTTGTACTCTTTGTCGAAGACCAGCCACGTAAGGTGCTCACATCTAAGACACGAGAAACCAGTGTGCGTGAAATTGTATTGGTTGACCACAGGTGCGAAAACATGGCTACTAAGATGCCATTACATCCATTTATAGGACTAACAGTAATAACATTTACGCTATTCCTCATAGTATTAACACAAAACCTTTTGCAGCACTGTGCAGCCACTGTCAGTTTCAGTTTGGGATGATCTTGCTCATGATGATTGTACTCTATTGATGCCCGTTTGTGGTAAATTCAGAACAGTTGGTTTAACTGCACTCCGAGTATCTATGCACAGAGGTTGTCCTAAATTCTACTACCATGGGCTTCCACACTTTAACCTTTAGAAATTACAAGTCATTGTGCTATTGTGATATCCTAATAGAATTTATATGTAACAGTAATCTTCGCATACTGTGCAATGATACAGGTTTCTCAATGACTACAAGTGCTTCAACTGTCTTTATACATAAGCCTGTTGGTGAAAAGGCGGATGCTATTACGTCCTGGTACTGTCCAAACTTTTAATTATCGCTAAATCATAAGGTACGTCTAATATATCAAAATTTTGATAATGCCAGAACTAAATGTTTATGCAGGATGAATAGTCATGTTACAGCGCTGTCGCATTTGCAGACAAAACTGTTCAATGTAAAGATGCATGTACTGAATGACAACCCAATCAAAATTTCAACCCTACGGTCTAAGAAGGTATCAATTATTTAGTAGGAGTTGTCTTTGCGGACTTCATTAGTGTTTATTTTGGCTGCAAATACACAAAACAATTGCATTGAAATTCAACATGTGAATTGATAAACAACCAAAATGTTGCTAATAATAACACAGCTGCTATTATAGTAAAGTATTTGATGCTCCATCAGACACATAAGTTAATGAAATAGTTACTGAGTAATTACACATATATAAACAACTGTTTGCAGGCAAAAACAACATTGCAGGATGAAAAACATTGGCTGGAAGTTACCATTCCTGAAATTGACTTTGAGAAAATTAATGCTTACATGGGATGCTCAAAATGCTGGAAGCGCTCCACCATACCTCCGGGTGCTACATATACATGTAATAACTGTTCAAAACCTGACTGCACTTCAGTCCCTAAGTAAGTTTACGCTGATCTTCTTTCAATTGGATTCCTGCATTTCCTGCTACAAAACAACTATTATTAGAAACGGAGATTTAGATGGCATACATCCTAACCAACAGATTTACACTAACTGCAGGGTCACATTTAACTGCGATATATCCGAGGGTACAGGAACCTTGCCTCTCACTATGTTCACGGAAATTGCAGAACAACTGTTTAGGATGACTGCCCCTCAGATATTCCACATGAAACATGCTGTAAGTGTACATATTTGAAAATTGGTTTTCATATTTTACAACTACTGCTTAATAATCCTGCAAATTCTTTGCAGTCTGATGCTCACACTTTTACGGCGATAAAAGAATTGCTCTCCCAGACTCCTTTTAAAGCACAAGTTGTTCCAGCTAGAACACTTTCAGTAAACAATATATTACAGTGGGTCGTGAGACGTGTGGTCGTTAATGGTGACGAGGATGTGTTGGCCAAAACTGACCTTAGCCGTCCCAAGGCTGGTTTAAACCCAGAATCAATTAACCCTGAAGGAAGCAATGTTTTGGAAGACATCAATGGAAAGCATATCACTTTTCCTAATACCATCGAGCATTCAGATGAGACATCCATGCCAGGTATTAATGATGTTGACAGTGTAAACAGGGTTGACAGTTCTACTGCTCCAATAGGAACTAACAAAGTAAAAGATGTGCCTTTAAGTTCATCGCACTCAAGCATACCGAAGAGGAAATGTAGGAAGGACAAATCAGGATCACCTTCTACGGTTCACGCACCGTGAAATTACACCCCCCAGGCTAAAGATTGTTAAGACTTTATGATAATGTTTTATTGTATGCTATTTTAGTGCATTTACAGTGCACCTATCACTCTTCTACACAAAAACAATTGGGATCATTGTATCCTATAGTAAGTAGCTTTTGTTAAGCTGTTTAAGTGCAGCTAATAACAGGAATCAGGTAACTGTATGGGGCACTAATGATGCAATACCGTCGTATCGTAGATGGATCATATGCCATTGTTTGTTGTGTAGTTATTTGTAGTATGCTTGATAGTATTGTTAAACGGATGTTACTAATCTGACTACGCTTCCTAAGTGTTATGTCATATTCTGAACATTTTAAATCTCGCCTCAACAATTCTATTTATGTGTATGATTGTTATTGTTTAACTGATTGTTATTGAAATATCGTATAGGGTGAGTGGGGATAACATCAGGGACTGAGAAAAACTTGCACTTGTATGTATATTACATGTACGGCCTTTTTTCACAGGTTTCCGGTAAATTCTGAAACCCTAAACATATTATTTAATTATAAACACCCTATAAACCCTTTACACAGGTTTTAATAAATTGCAATCTCTTTCTAACTTACGCTTCTAGCTACTATTTTAAAGCAATGACATGGGTGTCCAATAATGCTAATCTAATTCAGTTTCCTGACACACCCTGACCAGTAATTTAAAAGCAATTTGTAAAGCGTCTGTTGCTTATTATTAAGTGCCTTACCTGTAGCAAAATTGGAATTACAAACTCATCCATGAGGTAGCCTTACCAGTCTAACTTAGACGCTACGACTGTTTGGATAGGAGAATGATATGGAGTGCAGAAATGGTTCTACGCTACTTCACGTATCATCGCGTACTAATCATCATTATTTGAGACTTACGATGAATATATATATATATATATATATATATATATATATATATATATATATATATATATATATATATATATATATATATATATATATATGAATGCTTACTTTCCATGTATCTAATAACAAAGAATGATTGTGTACTATATCAATTTGGAGATCATACAAGAACGACACACAAATACATAATATTGTCTCTGCTTTCCAGACACAAAATATCAAATTCAATTGTTGGATAGCTACTAAGAATACAGACATCATCGGCAGTGACAATCAGCATAGCAGAACAACAAACAACCCTCTACAGAACACATAAGTAGACACCATTACAGTAGCCTAAAATATCGCTAAACAACAGACGAGTAAGTTTTAGCCACTGTTGTAGCCTAAAATGTCTTCAACAGCACATTACAGCCAAATTTACAACAACGTCTTGTGGGTGATTGCCAATTTCAGGACAAATAACTAAAAATCATTACTGTAGTGTACCGATACTAACATTAAGATGCCTAATTTCTTATACAATATAACATTACCAAAATGATGCAGACACAGCGTTTAGGCTAACATCGAAAACATGCATAACTTTAGCTATCCCCAAAACATAAAGATGCAACCTTTTATAGTGTAGTCATCTTACCGGATAGTTAATTTCCAATATTAACAATCAGAATCATAGTATCCTTCGCTTCCTGATTTCTCAATGTAGGGTTCATATGAGGTGCTGCACCTTATGCTACGTTTCCTCTTCCTCTGCACTCTAGCCTTACGTTGCTTAACCACCTTTAAAATTGACACAACCTTCCCATCTCTCATCACCCATAATTTTTTACCACGATTTTCCCTAACCAACTGTCTATTGTAATCCAAGTCAACCTTAGAGGTATCCATACCAACAAGGAATTGATTAGCCCATGCTTTACAAACCTCCGCCATGTTCCTTTTGCTTGCATGATCAAGCCTGCTAAACACATTCCCTGTAAGGTCTGGCATTTCAAAAAAAGGGTGATGAGGTTTACTACCAATTTCTGTTTCTTCTTCAACTGTTGTTTTAGTAAACAGAGACTTAGACTTAAATTGTTCCTTTTTCCAATTAACATAATCTTCCAGGAAGTTTGGTTTATCATCTTTGTTAAAATATACCAGGATTCCTGGACATTGTTCCATTGTACTTGAGTAGATTAATTGAGCTTCAGGTTACAAAAGTGATGATGATGAGTTTAGAGATGTTGCGTTCGTTGATGACTGAAGATGGAAGTAATTATGGTATACAGTTGTGTCTTATCATAGGGGGGTGTGTATTTGGTTTAATTACAAGAGAGTAAGTCGTTTTTCAGTAGTTGTGAAAGTAGGCGTCTAATTACGAGTATACTATTTATATAAAATACGGTTTGAGAATGTGTTAGTAATACAGTATTAGTCTGGTTTAGAGAAAGCAATATACGTCTTTAGATAGATTGTTGGTGCATTTTTTAAAAATAATGGGCAAGTTGGGCTAATATATAGTACGTATTTGACGTAAGTATGACTGTACCGGACATATCGCAAAGAATTATAAACAAATGATCACCTGTCATAAGCGAAATTTAAAGTATATTATATAATTAAAACAGTTTGTTGAAAATTAAAATGACTTATAACTTAATTTCGAACTAAATAAAATAGGGTATCCATTTCTCCTTTATTACAATTACTGGTAGTAAATCAAAATGCAAAAAAAACCCTTTCCTATAACAGCTAAAGATAAATCCTAAAAAAGATATATATACAAATCAACTTAAGTTTGTTATTTTTTGATAGACTATGCTATTGGTTCAAATTTGTAATACGTTACCCTTGTTTCAGTCTTAATCATCAAACAATCTCTTTATTTAGCACAGTCGAACTTGCGCGTACTGAATTTTGAGAGAACAAATAAGTACATCGACAACTAAGAACAAGGCATACTATATAACTACATTTCATTATACGAAAAAACAATAAACTGATATAATAATCTAAATAAATACATAATTAAGGTGTGTCATAAACAACACATAAGATAGGACTATTAGGGTAATACTCCGTATTACACATTAGTACACAACAACAACATAATATATAAATATATTGTCATCGCTGCAAATCATCATTACTAGATGTCATTATCGGAATCATCGTCAGTTAAAATGTTGTCAGTAAAGGAATAGTTAAGGCTGTTTGCTTGTAAATGTTGCTCACGTAAATATTCAAGCTCATCCTCCATTGTGACCTCGTTGTAGACGTGATAATAATAGAGGCATTCACGTGGGATATAAAGTCTCCCAAACCCAGATAATAGATCTAATAAAGAGTCGGGTTTCATGACGTTGAACAACCGTCGAATAATTTCAACTACTTCTTCCCTTAATTTGCGATGTTCTTCTCCTTTTGAATTGTAAGTAGCTGCAATAAAAAAAAAAAAAAAGACAAATTGGATGACTTTACCTTTAAAAAAAATCAAAATAAAAAATAAAATATTAAAAACAGACTTTTAAACAAATCCAACAAAAGGAATCACTTTTTAATGTAAAGTTAAATAACATAGTAATAACATTACCAATTGTTGAATTGTTCAAAACTGATGGACTCAACACAGTACGTGCGTTTCCATTTATGATTGAGATCAACATCGACAATGGCGGTGAACAGTGTAACATATTCATGTAAACTGTTTCTGGCATAACTAGATTCAACCGAGACACAAAATTAGAAGCATCACCTCTTATCATGTCTATGCCTCTTTGAAATTCCTTAACTTTATCATCCCAATACGTCATTCTCAATTTCTCTTAATCTGATACACCATAAAATAATATAATACTAATTACAAATTAAATTGTTCGTGCAATAATTTGTGACTTATAAATATCAATTTAGTTAGAGAGATTACAACAATATAGCCGTTTGTAATAAAGACATTTTATCTAATGGTAACTTAAATGCATAACATGACAAAATAATTACTACGTCAACAAAATCAAAAGCTTACATTTGAAAAAAAAACATTAATCAAATTAACTACATACTACCCAAGCAATAGAAAAATTTAAATTAATTTTCAAACATTTTAGAAACATAATAGTACATCAATATTTGAGATCAGGCTTTTTAAAATTGCATTAAGCAAATTTGGTCTATCATTGATACCTGAAAAGGACTTGAAAAAAAAATTAGATCATTTTTTAATGTGTTTTTGTGGGAGGTAAGCTAAAGAGGGTAAAGGAAATTATAAAGAAAAATGGTGGTGTGTTGAAAAATGGTGGTAATATTATTTATTTATATAGACAGGATAAACTTATCTAAACTTGTTAGTAATCTAGACAGACCAATCATAATAAGTAGTGGAGATATCATTTATTCAACCTTATCCATTATTGGGTTGTTATAACTTAGAATATTATTGGACTTATTTACCAACATATTGAATTGTATACTTTATTCATGAGTTAGATCAAGTTACGTAATTTAAGTTAATGTGTTCATTTTTAAATTTAGCCTGTTTAATTTAAGCGTTTTAAATTGAAAAATATACGTAGTATTTTATTACAATTTAATTCGTCTACAAAACTTAAACGCTTGTTCAACAACAATATCTAATAAAGTAAGAAACAATTAATAGGTACAACGATCAATAGATTGATCAAAATGTGAAACCTATTAATAAATATTTGTAAATATTGGATATATCCGATACCTATTTTTTCATACAACAAAGACAGCTTTTTGATGTCATTAATGTTGTTCCAAATCAACAAGAATGACGTGTGAAACTTGAAGATATGCTTTGTTATAATGATCATTCGGATGAACAAAGAGATTTGAGAGTGTTGGCTAATGGGTTGAAGCTTACTCCATTGACTATCCCGAATCATTCAGAAGGCAAGCCTTCGGACTTGGAGACTAATGGCACCAATGACACCAATAACACAAATGGTGGACCTGCTGTGTCTGAATAGAAGGAATATCCCTTAGATCCATCCCTTCTTGATATAAAGATCAGTGTGTACTCGACCGATGAATTCCAAATGTACTCCTTCAAAGTCCGGCCTTGTTCAGGGGCATACTCCCATGACTGGACTGAGTGCCCTTTCATTCACCCTGGGGATTACTACAGACATAGAGGTCCGTGGAATTGTCACATCAAAGGCCCGTTAAACAACAGTGTGTGAAATTGTCGTAACCGACCATAGGTGATTGTAATCAGATACTTTGAAAAAATAGACTCCATATCTTTCGGCATATTGATGACATATAATATCGTATTGTTGCTGATACTAATGTTAACGCTCTTGCAGTAATACACAACCTCTGTCCATTTCAGTTTGGGACGATCTTGTGTAGGATGACTGCACTATACTAATACCACACCCTGGTACATTCAAGGCAGTTTGTATAACTGCCCTTAGAGTATCAATGCACAAAGGTTCTGGTGGTCATGATTAATATTTATTGACTGCATTCTGTAGATTAATGTTTTGCAATTTCTCAAAATACTAACATGGATTGCATCAGTAAGACATTTGGTACTATTCTAATACAGTTCAAAATGGAACAGGCTTCTCGATGACTACAACTACTTCTACTGTCTTTGTTCATTCACCTGATGGTGATAAAGCTGATGCTCTCAAAGCATGGTACTAAACTAGACTTCACACGAGCAGCGACATACCTTCTAGACAAAATGTATTGTTACTTGCAATTGATCTACATGAGTGTGCAGGATAGCTAGCCATATTATGGCATTGACAAAATTACGAAGCACAGTTTTAAGTGTGAAGGCACCCGTGCTAGCTGACATTACAACGACCATTTCAACCCTCCGTTCCAAAAAGGTATCCAAAATACTGCATAATTACGTGCACCATATTCACAACTGAACCATGTCAGCAGACCTATATCAGTACAAAATGTTGCAAATATCACACAATAGTACCAAGAAAGCATAATCCTTTATGATAAAGCATCTTACACAGTTTCCATCGTACTTTCAAAAAATTTCAAAATAACTTTTTAAAACTTGTGAACAAAAGCATATACCAATATGCACTTTAGATATGAACGAAAAAATGAATAATTTCTGACCCATAGTCTTTGACGTAATAAAAATGATTAATTAAAAGTTAAAAGGGAGGAAGAACGATAATAATGAGGGGTAAGGAGTGACAATTTAACATCTGTTTAATTCATAAGTTTATGTGTCTTATATACCATGATCAGCCCAACACAACTTTGCAAGATGAGCGACATTGGTTAGAAGTGACAATCCCAGATGTTGATTTTGATAAGATAAATGCATACATGGAATGCTCAAATTGTTCGAAGCGGTCAAGCATACAACCAGGAAATACATACACTTGTGACACCTGCGCTAAACCGAACCGCACCTCAAAACCAAAGTAAGTCTCCCGATCATTTCTTAGTCATTCTGAACTTTATAATTTCACAACACATTTTAACTAGGAATCAGTACAGGCTGATACTAACCTGCGTAAAATAGAGCATGAAAATTCTACCACTAATGTTCGAATGAAATGCAAGGTCACGTTCAATTGCGATGTATCGGATGGCACTGGGACACTAACAGAGGATAAATGTGACAGTATCCGGCAACTATATGTAGCTTACCATGCGTTGTATATGGCCTTAACCTTAAGTAGATAGTTCAATAACTATCACTACCTGAAATATCTTAGTACAATTAACAAAGCATACTGTAATAGTACACAATCCTACTAGATGTTGCAGATTCATAGCAAGCATGAAAACCCTTAGATGCAGGAGCTGTTAGACTACCATTAGCTTAGCATATAACATATACATTACCAGTCAATATAATGATGACAGTCACTAATAGAAGTATAATACCAATCGTTACTTGTAAGATCCACACAATCATACCCAATGCGGCGACTTATGCTGCTCTCACATCTTTTACCTTCTGATCTTTTAACCCTGTAATGTGTGCATGCACATCTTACTGAAATCAGACGACCTCCCCTTAACACCCAAATAGTCCTACCACGATTTTCTGTGACCAGCTGCTGATTATAGTCAATATTAACTTTTGATGTCTCTGTACCCAGCAGAAATTGACTCGCCCAAGCCTTGCACACCTCTGCCATACTTCTCTTATCTTCATTTCTAAGCCTCTGGAAAATCTGATCTGTAATTTCAGGAATCATAAAAATGGGGTGATGGAGTCTACTTCCACACAGTAAATCTTCCTCCACAATCTTTTTGCAAAACAGAGAGTTATATTTAAATTGTGATTTCTTCCAACAAACGTATGCTTTTATAAAATCCACTTTGTCATCTTTGTCAAAGTATAACAGTTTCTTACATTGCTTCACCATTGTAGAGAATCTAAACAGTTTAGATTGTAAAGGTGGTGTTCTATGTCAGCAAGTGATAGTAGGAAGATGGTCGTTTAAAGGATTTAGGAAGGTGATACAGTGTTGTCTAATTCGTAGATTAAGGAGATGTATTAACTTACAGAGTAAATGAAAAAGCTAAATATCAGATGAGAAGTTTGGTCATCATTATGGTGTACAACTAGCATTTGTGAAAAGATTGTTTAATTTTGCATAATTACGAGCAAGACGTGTATATTAATTTATCGATCGTAAATGTACTTAACTAATATCAGTATAATATTAGACCGTCGTCTAATAACATGTGGCGACAAGATTCCTTTCATAAAGTTTACGAAGCTTTAAAAATGGTTTAAGATAATCAACAACCGTGTATATTAACAAAACGTACATAAATATCATATCTAAACGTATTACGTACTAAACAACAACCTTTATGCATATTTTTTATATTTAGTGTACTTTATTCATATTTTAGTAAAATGTAATTTCAATATATAGTAAGCTATAAATATCAACCTGTCCAGATCCGGAGAAATCAAGACGTAACGTAATCACCGGCAAGCAGATGACAAATAGTCTTGCCTTATTAACATTGTCACTCTTGTACTCTTTTACAAATAAATTCATTTTAATCAAATAAAAGCGAGTTAAAAAATTACTTCTTACTTATTCAAGACACCTGAAGCCACTAAAATATACACGTGCAAACTTGACAGAATGGGACAGTATGCCAGATACTTCCGTGCATAGTGCATGATAATTCGTGTTCACATTGTCATACTCCCCGTCTTTTTTATGGATTCGTTTACAGTTAGAGTTTATTATTTAATATGGTGCGTGGTTTACGCCCATTAAATGTGCATACTTTGGAAAATATGAACTGAAAACCAGTGTTTTGTGTGCCTTGCATGTGCTAAATAGCGTGCACTTCGTATTCTTCCTTTTTTCTTTACCTTTTCCTTGCTTCTTAATTTTAAATTTATTTTAACAAAATTTCGGAGTTTCGTTACTTTTAATAAACAAAATGACCAAATTAAATCCCAACTACTACAATCATTATAGTTAGAAGTAAAAAAGTAGTTATGCTAGAGATGATCATTCTCAGAATTAGATTAGACGTGGGCCGGACATACCCTATCAAAACATCCGTACCCATTCAATATAACTTAATGAGCCAGTCGATAGGATTACGGGCTTTCTTCGGAGTTAATTACTATTCAATGTACATATCCGTAACATATATTGTCTAGATTCCGGTGAAATAAACTAATTAATAAATATAAAAAAGGTACGTTGTATAAAACCCAAGTCTTCATTATTATGCCTTCCTTGACTCCATTCTCTTCCATTATGTGCCTTCCCCTCAGTTCTTAACGCAATAAATCAAACCCCCTCGCCAACAACTTCCTTCATCACCAACTGAGGAAACCACGTTCACCACCACAACAAGGTAACAGTCTTCCTACCATTATCTATACAAATTAAGGTATGTTTTTTCAATTTAAATGTACTTAATCCTAAATAGGGAATTTTATAATTTGTACCCTGAATTCCAAATGTCATACTGATACGAATGTATGTAAAGAAATACTATTAATTAGATTGATTAATTTGATTCATTTTAATGATTATTTAGTGACTTGCTGTAGCATGGATTAACTATTGCAATAAACTGATGTTAATGTTATTAGACACCTACAATTCTGCAAATAATAAGAGAATTTAATAGTTAATACGTATGTCTGAGATATAAGTAATAAATCAGCATTGACAGTAAGAAACAATAAAATTATGACTATGGCCTTAAGTTCACAGTGGTTTCGGACTGGATCTGTAATTCTGAGTGTGAGTAGACAAGGGTTTCTGGATAGATTAGAAGGGTTAGAGGAACGAAGCAAGATAGCCTGATATTTGCATGTTATTGCATAGCATCAAGGATTGTAGGTTCTTTCAGAGAAAGAGTAGAGGGTTAACAACATTGTAATGCAAAAGCTAAGCACATAAACAACACCTAACCATTTCAGTTTATGAACGACACAAAAGGTTACTACTAAAATCAATCTAATTGCAGTGACTGAATCCAATTTCAAGTACTAAGCTAGAGTTTAATGACGTGTACCACTGTAGAGGTTCGGAAATATGCAGCATTTTCCCTCTGTTTTCAATGGGCATTTAGTTAACTTTACAATTTCTCAGAATTGTCATAGCATTTAGTCACACTGCCTAAGATAATAATGTTGGTATAGTTGTCATCGTGTCCCCGATATCTAAATACAGTCAAGAGTCGGGGAGTATTATCCTTATGTTCAGCTTTCTCTTAATTGGGGTATAACCCTATGGTGATTATTTACATGTGTGCACCATCCCTTTGAGCACTGCGAAAGTTAGGCTCCAGCTTCTGACAGAAAATGTTGGAGATGCGGCTGCTTTTCGAAATATAGGGGGATGTTAGGTACAGTTGGGACTAAGGGCTTGCATCCCTCTGGAAAGGAATTGTGCCGGGTTTGCATCGACAATGTTTATATGGTGGTTGAGGGTCGAACTGTATGACCCTGTCAGTTTTCAGTGCCGTTTTCCATGTTGACCTGGATAAGGTATACTGTATTATATAAATAATGAGTTACTTACATAAGCGTTTCATTGACACAGGTTAAGACGTTACATGTGAGTAAAGGCATTATATTAAAACAAAACAGAATGATCATCGCCGATTGGTGCAAGGGGTGGGTATTCAATGATGTCGCAGCAGATTATGAGGATTTCATTAATTCCAACAAAAAGAATATCAGTTTTCCGTTACAGCCATTAGCAGACGTCGAGTTCACTAGCTACCGTAACCAAGGACCGAAAGTCTGTGTTTTCAATGATGAAGACTTAGTTGCTAAGATATTTGAGCTACTTAGTAATCGCGACAAATCAAAGATGGTCATGGTTTGCAAAAGATGGTGTCAGTATTTTCTTTTCCATCCACGTGCGCCACTCCTTAAATCAGCATATAGTCTTTTCCTGCGCCAAAACGACATCAACGGTGTCCGTATCATTCGTAGGGGTTGCAGAATCATATACAAAAGGTGCACGTGTTTTGAGCGTCCAAAGGATGAAGATGAGACTCTCGTACATTACCGTCAACTACAAAATCCGTTCCAACAAGAACACCTTCGTGAGCTCAAACCTGATGAAATGACACAAGTTAAGGAGTTCATAGAGTCTTTGCGAAAAGACCCAGCTAGATATGCAATGTCAGATAACCTCGCAAATATTGCATTATATCGGTTAAGACTATATTTTCCTCCAAACTTCGCTGAACTCGAGTATTGATGTAAACTATAAATTTTATGAAGATAGTAAGTTTAATACATATGTATACAATCATGAGAATAGTTCACAAATTCAAATACTTCATTCATTAGTTATACTATGAAATGAACTAAAATATCAAAACTTTATTGAAATTATGAATATTTACATTATGAAAGATAACGTCCCTTGGAATTCCGCGCGCATCGCGCGCGGAGAAACAACTAGTTTAAAAAAATTACTCAAATTTAGTAATATCTCGAAAAATTGCTATTATGATGGTCAAATATTAGAGTTAAAACACTAGTAGAAAACACCCCTACGGTGGCGGTCATAACTACCCTTTTGTGGCGGTTTTGAGAGGTTCAGGGTGCGTCGTATATCGCGGCGTCGTATAAAGTTTACAAACGTCGTATAAAGTTTCTACAACCGTCGCTATAGCTCTCTTATTGTGGCGGTTGTTATATAAAACCGCCGTTATAAACTTATATAACACGACGTTTGTTTACTTTACAATCGTCGTTAAATGTTCTAAAAACCGCCACTATAGCTACAAAAACGTCGGGAATGGTATTTATCATGTCGATTTCCTTTACAAAAACCGCCACTAAAGATAATTAAAACGTCGATTCTTTGGTGTTAAACCGTCATTAAAAGTTCTAAAAACCGTCACTATAGGCGTTTAAAAGATAATTTACTACCGAAACATGTTTTCTGTTACGACAGTTGTAATTACTAAACCGCCGAAAAAGGTAGCTATAATGTCAGTCTCCCACCAAAAAAAAAACCGCCATTAAAGATTATTACAACATTTGTTGTTTTGTGAAAAAACGTCATTAAAAGCGAATTTATTTAAAAATTATATATGTATATAAATTTTTTAAAAATGAAAATTTCTACACAAAATACATACACAAGAATGCAACCAACTACGAGAAACCTTGCATATCATCTGTCACATAAATAATATCGTATTCAAATAATATACATCAAAGTGTATTAATAATCAACATTATCCACTGATCGATTATTATACGCTATATCACTCTCAAGAGATATACTCAACCTTCTTAATTGATCTACGTATACTTGTAGAGCTCCAAAATAAGTTCCAACATTTGTTCTATGCAAAGAATCGGCGCAACTAAAGCGCATAACTCCATTTTGCCGTGATCTTAAGCAAAATGCACCCTTAAACTCATCAGTGCAGATGACTTCCCCTGTACAATTGCCTATGCACTCCCGTGAAAATAGGTAATCCCCTTCGGTTATCCCAATGGCTGTTGTTGGCCTTTGAGGAGTCGCCAAAGGCCTTCGATTGTTTCCTGCTCACCCTTCAACTTAAGGCTTGCATGTCAGTCATAATTGATTAAAACAAGTCTAGTAGAAGGCACTTTCCCAGTTGATTTAATAAAATGTACAAGACTCCTCAAAATGCTGAACCAAAATAGACTCAAATTACCTTCACCATTCCTTAGCAAGTGCATGCACACAATTGGGACCAAAGGGCTCTTCTTGGGGGTCTCACTGTCATATTGCTTTCTCAACCTTTGGTAGTATTCCGCACTTCCTCTGTACGGATCATGTTCAGCGACATATATCTCTGCCTCGGCTGCACTCATCTTTAGTTCAACACCCCACCAGATGGGGTTAGAGCCCCTTCACCAAATGTATGTACTGAACGGAGCACTCTCTGGCCAGTTCTTTTAGGGATCCAAACAAGTTGTTCACATTCAACTTCATTTCCTGTCAAATTTAGTAAGACACGATATAACCTTGTAAGGATAGCATACTACAAAAAATGCAGAGTAGTTTAAACAAAGGAGAAGTTATTTCATAAATCAATAGCAGAGAGTATCCCTAGACATCCTTTAATTATTATTTTTTTTACATTTAGTTTATAAATCATAACTCAACATACAACCGATCAGACTGACTTATGCTTTGAAAATGTCACTTATCATATACCAGCTGCATAATTATTAATATAAAAGGAAGGATATATAGCAAAGTTACCTTGTAAATATATGATATTTGCATACTACTACTACATAACTTTTAAACCAAATTGTGCAACACTCACTTTTCTCATTACAGCTCATGTTTCCATGTGAGATTAGGATTTAATAATCTAACCAACGTAACAAAGCACGTACCTTAACTTTTAGAGTTAGAGGCTTAGAGCAATGGATATAGTAAGCCAGAGATGCGGATTAATAGGCTTGAAATGGAGATACGGAGTGAGTAATACAGATGGAGACAAAAAATAAGAATGATATAGTTCGGAGCCTGGTTTTAAATATCGCCTCACAACACCAATTATGTAGGTTTAGACGCTACTTCGACTACATTTGAGGCGATATTGGCTGCGTATAGTGAAAATAAACCGCGGAAACCAATAGTTGATACCGCACTCATGAACATACCAATTTAATAGTATGGAGGTTAGCGTTGTTTAGCAGAGTAAGAGTTGTTTTGGCACAAGGGTGAGCATTGTTGAATCTTAAGCACATTGTTTAATAGACTTTTTTCCCGAAAAACGAGTCTTGGTTATGTTACACATTTTTTTTAATGAGTGTACAGCAAACAACTTAAGAGGTAGAAGTATGCTATCAAGTATATTTACACAGAAATTGCAATAAGTTCTAAAATGAAAGAAATAGATTAGGTCATTAGGAAAAGTCACTCTAAAAATAAAGTTACGAAAGTTACAAACGTGGAAACCTTCTTAGTTTATAGAGATTTAGATAAAAAGTCATTTAACAACAATAATAAAACTAAGAATGACAACGGTAACGGTAACGTTATCAGTAACAGTTGCATCAAGAGTAACGTTATCACTAACGAGAACAACAATAATAACAAACTGGCCCAAGTAGGTTGTTAGTGGATGTTAAGTTGAGAAGGTTCTGTTACAGCTAGTTGGAAGTAAAGAAGGTGGAAACAGTGGGAACTATGGGAACACAATAAGTTACAATTAAGCTCACTTAGACCTTACCTTTTCCAAGCAAACACCTATAGCAAAATATGGCACCGTGTCAAATATCATCATGCTTAGACAAACGAGAAAATTAACAGCGAAGATTCCTGTATGAAAAACTCAATAAAATTCATCTTAAGCGTAGTAAGCAATAATTAGCTAAAAACCATTACCATGTGAAAGGATCAGGGACTTCTAGCAGTTGATCAAACAAAAGTTGCAAACAAGTAGGAAAGGCAATAATACAAGGGCAAGTGAACTGTGGACCCTAATGGTTACTCCATTAGAAGTGGCTATGCATGGTTGAGATGTAAAAAACCTATTCTGGGTTGGAGTACTCTTGTATGGAACACTGGAATCATCCTAAGCATGTAATGATTAGTTGGATCATTTTGCATAATGGACTAAAGATTAAAGACAAACTGTACCAGGTTGGGTACTTCTCTGATAACAGTGCTGCATCTGTGGCAGTATAGTGGAAACTCATCATCATCTCTTCTTTGATTGTTCCTATAGCAAGGAGATTTTGTCTGTCCTTGAGCAATGGTGTGGTTTTATAATTGATATCAGTCCTCATACTACTGACACTGGTGCAAGAAATAGTACTGGTTTGATGCAGTTTGTGCACAAGCTTCTCTGGACAGCATGTGCCTCGTACATATGGGAACAAAGAAATAATGCAAGGCTAAATGCTCACCTGGTCAGACCTGCAAATGTTGCTAATATCATCAAAGATGATGTTCAGAAAAGGATTCGAGTAAAGATGGGAATGCTGCTGCACAAAAGTGACAGAATATGGCTTCAGAAATTGAGAGTGGCAGTAGCATGACACTGATACTTTTTAGTCAGGCTTTTTTTGTTTTCTCGTTTGGCATGTTGCATGTAGTAGTATGCAAAAGTTGAGGTCTCTTGTATCTTGTCCAGTTTTGATATATATTCTCACCTTTCAAGAAAAAAATTAATACAAGGGCAACTATTTTACATTTAAACTTAATGCAGAAAAAACAGAGATATAAAGATCGCGATGTACGGAGCCCTAAATAGAAGCGTAAATATATAAAAAAAATCACAAAGAAGAAGGAATAACCTAATCGGATTTGGAGGAGAAATTGACGGCGAAATCGACGACGTATTTCCGAGATCATCGAAAATCCGGCCAATTTTTCGGCAACATAAATCGCTGGTAAATGAAAGGAATTGAAATTGAAATACAAATTATTAGAGATCCGACATATGGGAATTCATCGCCTTGAAGATGACTTAAGGTTTGGAAAATTGGGGAATAAAGAAAATTCAATAACTAGGGTTTGTAAACTTACCAGGAAATAAGAAATAGTAGTGACAACGGTGGCATCCGACAGAGCATAGCGGCGGTGGTTGCGAACAATCTATGTAGAAGGAGTTCAAAAGGCAAGTTGGAGTTAGGCAAAGGCGGACAATAGGGATGGCTTGGTGGTCGACGGTGATTAATGCTTGACTGCGCGCGGAGAAGATGAACAAGGGTTTCACGTGCGGGGAAGATGGAGATTTTAGGAACGGTGATGGATAAGTTTACAGTTTCTTCTAAGGGTTCTTAGAATTTAAAGATAATGCTGAGGGAATGTATATAACGTCGGTTCTTAATAAAACCGTTTTAAAAACATATGATGACGGTTTTTTATTAAAAGCATTGTCAAGCACCGTTACTTTTTAGCGTCGTAATTAACGTCGGTTGTTAATAAAACCGTCATAGTTGACTTTTAGTGGCGTTTTTTATGTGAAACCGCCATAAATATCTACGTCTATTACGTCGGTTCTTAATTTAAACCGTCGTAATAGACCTCCTACACTATGAAAAATTCCCTCCTGCCAATTTTTTCGGCTTTTCGCGGCGTTTCTAATAGAACCGCCACGATAAATGCGCCACGATAGGGGTTTTTTCTATTAGTGAAAGTTTATAAAACAATATAACAACGTTTTTTGTAACTCCCGGGTTTAAAGACCTATTTTTCAAATCTTACAACGTAGACCACCTATCTAGAGACCGAGTAAGAGGGGAGGAAATGGGTGGGTTTTCCCTAAAGGGGAACTCGGCCTAGTACTGCGTACTCGGCCGAGTAGTAGTAACTGTTTACTCGGTCGAGTTAAGCCAACTCGACTGAGTCAACTTGGTAGTCGGTCGAGTGCGGTCGTTCCAAAGGACTTTATTTCAGCTTCGGAATTTAATAAGAACTTGCTCGCAAGGGCGGAGTCTAGTGGTTAAAACTTGGGTGTAACTCCCAAGAGATCCAGGTTCAAACCTTCCCAAGAGCAAAAATATTGTGGAGCATTCTTGACCCGAGTCCATGCCTAATAGACTTCGAGCCAGTTACCCTCCGGTGACTAATCTGGTATACGTGGTTTGCAGGCTATCACATATACCCGTAGGTTTACCCAATGTGCACCGAAGGTAACAGCTGGGGGTTCCCTCGTCATTAAAAAAAACCTTCTTTACTCGTCTCTCATAACCCTAAAACAAACCTTTCCCTTCTTCCTTTCATCCCTCTCATCCCTAATCACCGCGAAAGCCAGTTGATCGACATATACAAAGCGATGGGATCTGAGACTTAGCGTTACCCACCCTATAACGTTCCATTAATTTACCTTCTTACGTGAGTCCGACCTTATAGTTATCTCTCGTAATAGTAATGGTTGGAATCTGTTCAAGGAGACCAACGATGTTGTCTTAGAGATGTGTGAGGAGATTCTTGGATGCGTGCGTCAGATATTACCCTACTCAGTCAAGTACTCCCTCCTATTCCGAATAAATGTCACATTTGCCATTTTCGTCTATTCACCTAATTGTCACATATTCCATTTTGGGACATATTTTTGATCATAAAAGGACAACCTTACCCTTAGTACTTTACTTATTTTACACTAAAACCACCCCTAACCTAACCCCTAATTGTCACATATTCCATTTTCGGACATATTTTTGACCATAAAAGGACAACCTTACCCTTAGTCCTTAAATCTTGTGCCCTCCCTCAAATGTGACAATTATTGAGAATAGGAGGGAGTATTTGATTTGCTTGTTCGTACCATGTATCTACTGCGTTTATATTATTGTATGTTTTTTTTGTGATGTTGGTACCAGTATTGATGACGACGAGATGATGGTGGCGGAGTGGACAGTGTTGAGATGTGGAATTAATGTTTGAGACTATTGTATGAAATGACTCTCAATTCTATGATCGCCATTCGTGGGACCCGCCATAGAGGGGATGTGTACGTTAAGGATCTGGGTGCCCTTTGCCACGAGCAAGTTGGGAGGGGGGATTATGCGTTGAGATGACACGATGGTGTTGGTGTGGTTTTGTGACAGTACTGCAGGTTGTTATTTGATTTTTGTGACATATTGCTGAGGACCTTAGTATGATCTGTTTTTTTTTTTTGGTAAACATTAGTATGATATGAGTAGTAACAGTCTTTATCTTGCATCGTATTTTACATTATTTCATTATTGTACTTGTACTGACTTGGTGTTCTTTCGTGTGTTTAATCTTCACTATCTGGATGTAACACCCCGTAATTTCCAAGTCATTATATATTATTAAAATCTTATTTTAGTAATAATAATTTTCTACAATAAATAAAATTCCATTTAAAATCTATCGTTTTTGACAATGATATTAATATGTCCGTCTTAAACTTATACTCCTTAAACTTGTGAAACGCTACTCTGTCCTTGTTACTAATTTTAAGATACTTTAAAAGAATATTTAGCTCTTACTAATAAAATAAAAGTCTTAGCTCTTTCTCTTAGCTTTCCAACGCCACCAAAAACACCTCATTCCGAGTTCTGTGGAGGACATTATGCCGAAAATACGAAAGTCTGTCGCGGACCAACAGCTAACAAGACACTCGCTCGTTGCTTACTCTTTACTCATTCCACATGTCCTAGACTTTTGGGACACTTGGCTAAGTATGAAAACTTTGCCTTGCTGCCCAAGGTCCTTCCTTCTACTTTCTTCCTTCATGTTTTTTTCAGCTAAGAACACCTAAACACAAAGTCACAAACACCATTGTTACACCTCTTTACCTTCAACCTTAACACGATCGTAAAATCTTCGTTTCTTATCGGTTTTCGACGATTTTCGCGTCTATCTCTTCCTCTCCTCGCCCTCCATCTTTCTAGGTAAGAAAAGTATCAAATTTCTTACTTAATATACTCTGGTCGTGGCCTTTAAGGCACAGTTCTCTTAGCTAACCTCGTTATTTGTGCGTAGCTAGTTCGGTTGTCCAAACCGGAGTGGCTTTGAGTCAAAATCATGCTTATTGAAGAGCTATAAGGTAACGGTGATGGGCTACTCGAATTTAATCGTCTATGTTTGCATGTGTTCTATATGCTAGTAATGTTTAGTATACTAGAATTGTGTTTGATTAAATAATGGCATGATTAGGTTCATAAATCATATGTTTGGATGAATTTCATCTTGCATGGTTGTGTTGAATGAGATTTTAATTGGGGAAATTAATTAAGGATTGTATTGTTAAATGAGGTTATGATCATTGAGGATGGTTAGTTTGATAGTCTTTCAAGTTCATAGTGTTTTGTTTACATTGGTTATTTCATAAAGTTTCAGCACCTTGACAAATCTGTCCATCGTCTTGTACAATTTATTTCGACATCTTAGAGTATCCATCTTTGAAAATGTTGAAAATAGACCCCTATTTATTATAAGTTTAGAGTCTACCTCTAATATTTCGTAATTTTCTTGCATGTCGTTTGTTCACAATAAATTATTTACGAACATTGCGCTGAAATACTTGCAGAACGGACAGTAGCTCAAAGATTATTTCGAAAACTATTTTTATACTTTGAAACTATTCTAGGACTTTTCTATAACTAAACTTTGAAGAGTTTAGATGATTTTAGGATTTTAATTTGCCCCAAAATGTTTTGTTAAACCCGTTTTATGAAGCAATACTTTTAAATGCGACGATTTCTGACATACTGTAAAAATCAGATTATAAACCCCTGTAAAGTTCGTCTTTTAGAAATGATTATTTGATGCAGATTGTAGCTATAAGTCTTATTAATCCGACCCAATTGGCCTTGTATCATTTCGATTTTATTTGAATTATTTATGAATTTTACGGCAAAGTACAGCTTTAATGTGAAATGCATTTAGAACTTATGTTTTATTAATCAGTTCCGTTTCTTCTTCTCCCGTATGGAATGGACTTAAGTGTTGTCATATTTATTGATTGTTGGCTCTTGTATGTAAATTAGTTGGTTAACGGTTATGTTAGCTTAAATTGTGATTTGATGACGGTTATGTTATCTTAAGACTAGTGGGTGACGGTTATGTTGTCTCGCTTGTGTTTAGGTGACGGTTTTGTCACCCTAAATTGTGTTGGTAACGGTTATGTTGCCTTGCTTGGGAATAGATAGCGGTGATACGATTTGTGTATCACTGTAATGAACAAACGCCACTCTTGTTATGGGATTTTATCTAACTATGTTCGGGATTGGTCGGAATCCGTGGTTATGCGGTCCGATCCCCGTGTGTCGTTCGGTATAGGTTATTACATCGAGAGGTATGGCTAGGTTTTAGGCATATAGTTGTCGGTTATGCGCTATACATAGTATCCGGATGACGTGGTTATGCGCTCTGGTAGCTAGGGCGCGGTTATACGCCCTAGCTTGTTAGTGGAGCGGTTGTATTTCTCTGATTGTCAGTTGTAGCTAGACCTGTCAAAACCTGACCCGACCCGAAAACCAACCGTAACTCGACCCGTAAATAACCCGTAAATGACCTGTTTTTTCAACCCGAACCCGAAAGATACCCGAACCCGTTTTGACCCGTAAACAGCGGGTCAAAACCCGACCCGCAGCGGGTTGACCGTTAGGTCAAGCCAATATATCATTTTTAAATATACAATGTCATATAAGTATTGATGACTTATAAATTTTTGAGGAGAAATATGTAAATATATGCGGTATGTCACGTCATCACCTCAAATAACATGCCACGTTATCACCTCAAACAACATGCCACGTCATCACCTCAAAGTGTGTGTCACACCGTCGCTTTCACCATAGTACGTCGAATTGCATTCCACGTCAGCAGCGCCAACTCATCTCCTCGAACCACATGCCACGTCATCACATCGAAGTGTGTGTCACGTCGTCACTTTTAGTGTAGTACGTCAAGTTACATTCCACGTTAGCACTGTCACCTCATTATTTCGACGGACCACATGTCACGTCATTACATCGAAATGAGTGCCACACTATCACTTACACCTCATTCCACATAATTGCCTAGGACCACATGCCATATCATCACCTAAAAATATGTGTCATACCGTCACTTTCACCCTCAAATCACATGTCACGTCATCATTGTTATCTTATTTGAGTCTCATTATCGTACTTAGCGAGTTAGTATGGATAATGATGATGATAACATGGTGATGTTGGTGGTGAGGGCAAAAATGGTGACAATTAAGTTAACTAAGACGAGCAAGAGGATAAAAAACGTATAAAGGGTAGGAATACGATATAAAAGAAGTTTTAAAAAATGGGAGGAAAAGATGTTGATTGACCCGTATTTTTACCCGAACCCGACCCGGAACCCGTATAGACTTGACCCGTATTTTACCCGACCCGAAATACACTCGACCCGTATTTTACCCGAACCCGTATCTACCCGACCCGCAACCCGCCCGTTCGACCTGTTTGACAGGTCTAGTTGTAGCGGTTATGCTACCTGACGGCGTTCATTCTATTCTTGGTTGTTATTGTTTGTGTGATTGGACATGCCATCAAGTGTTGGTCTCTGAGTCGATCACCTGGTTGTTTACCTAATTTTGAGTATCATGCTTTGATATTTCTCATATTCACATGTACTACTCCATATACAATATGTTTTTATTGTTATCTATTTGTATTTTGACGTGAAGTGGCTGGGAGAACCCTGAGTTACTCCCCACTGACTGTGGCGTTCATGTTTCATGAATGTAGGTTGGTGCTGTTTGGGGAAGACGTGTGGCTAGCAAGCAGTGTTGATTATTCGACAATTACCCTTACGCTTAGTTTAGATTTAATTCATGTTATTATCGTGGGATACCTTATCCCTCGTTTATTTAAGTATTCGTTTATAATTTACAGTTTCTTATTAGTTTTAGTCTTCCGCTTTTTGTTTTGATATTCCGCGAAAAAGTTTTAATAAATATGTCGAAAAGTTTTTAAAAGTATCGTATTTCCGCGGCAAATTACTTGTTTATTTTTATGTTATATCGCGGGGTGTCAGAGTTGGTATCAGAGCAGTAATGCTCCCGACGCACACACGTGTACCCCAAATTAAATATGAACTTGACCTGAAATAATGAATGAGAGATGGGTAGACTTAAGGACCAAGTGGTAGTCTGTAATGCGATTGCTCCTTGTTTGGTCTAACATGTTTTTTTTTTGTTATAGATTTTATTTTTGTGCTCAATGATTGGTGAACCATGAGCTTACCTGGATGGCGATGAAGATTATTGTCTACTACCGAAGATGGAAGATTCGTGTTATCTTTGAAGGATGCTTCTATGTCCCCAAATATACTCCTTGTTCATCATGCATCACTTTCTTCCTTATTTCTCGATGCATATCCTCTGTTCTTGAATTCTCTTCTATCTTAACTCGGAAGTTACTTCCTGACTTAACCTTATCCTTGTTAATTGCCTTTTTCCATGACGCTTTGTAGGTAGCCTAGCTTAGTTGGATATCGAGGATTTTGTTCGAGGATAACCCCTAGCCCTTATATTGAAAAGTAATGTTACTGAAAACATTTAGGGAGTGTAGTAAGTGTTGGAAACTTATAGTCATACTAACATGTTCATATTATTAGTCTTACTAATATATTACTTATTAATCTCATATTAATATGTTTGATCTTTATGCATGCAAATAAAATGTGGAAATATTAAGAATCGGATTCTTACAAACGGTCCAAATACGTGCTAGGACGATCCTCCACGGAGCAACCAAAATAGCTTGCCTCCTTTACGATACACCAAGACCTACCCTTAAACACCGAGACACGAACACGAGCTAGGTGACGGAATCGGTTATCTTAAAACCGTAAACTAATATCTCTTTATTAGTCTACTAAAATACTACAACACTTTTGTAGTATAAATATTATGTAAATAATATTTTGAGGTTTTATATTTCTTCTACTAGAAATGAAATATTAGAGTTTTATGTTTCTTACACTTAGAAAATAAAACATAGGTTTAGAATAATTAGAATGAATTCTAGTCCCCTAGTATATGTGTACCATTCACATATATATTGGGGTTTTTGTTTTTAGGCGTGTGGTAGTGTGTATGGTAAGGTTTAAGATGCTCTTTTGTCTTACATAAAAGCTTTGGGTTGCATGCCTACACTTAGGCATCATACCACTCTAATGATTGTGTTTTTCTCCACAAATTAGTCCTACTTACATATACAATTCACACGCCACATTCAAGTTAAAATGGACTTCCATTTTACAATTTGTAATTTGTACAATTGTATAATATGTGACATCCTATGTGACATAAAATAATCGTATTAATTTTAAAATAAACATTTATCAAATAAATATTATTTCAAAATTAATTAAATCATATTTAACAAATTATTCTAGTAATTCGTAATTACCGTCCCAACATATGGTTATAATAGTAATCGTCGATACGATATACAACGTTTGTTATAACCATGAATCATTCATATTCTAAATTTTGATATTTCTAAAATATCAATTAATATTTGACAATTGACACATTTCAAGTTCAAATATAAATCTTACGTTAAGATTTAACCTCTGATTTCGATATATGGTTTTAAGAAGATCGATCAATTCGTATCATATACAATTGATCAATATATATTTAACAGGTTAGTCCTAAAGGTGTGACCTAAAGGGCTCAACTGACCACCACCGTCATACGACAGTAATGTCAAACTCTAGTCAGCCAATCATTACCGATTAATGTTGGTCAGTTGATTATATCAAATATCGGATTATCCCTTGCATATTCATTTCATAAGATTTATGACAATGACTTTTATCACTGTCGTGATCGCACTATTGTTGAGGACACATTTCCAAACAGTAAGGCATGTCTTGGTGATCCTAATGCTTAGTTGTTTGCCCTACATAGTGAGTGAAAATGGTTGGTGGAATTCTTGGTTTAAAATAGTGACTTATATGTGCGATATTTGGTGGATTTTAACCTTGGGAATCATAATTGGGATTTAGGACTAGTCGATTCAAATGTGTTGCTTTAAGCATATGAATGAGGTGTTAGAAGTCATAAAAGAATTTGGAAAAATATACTTGGGATGTTACGTTTAAGAATAATAATCGTTTATAATGATGGATGAGTAGTGAAACGATGTATAAGGTAATCTTTGGTGAATTGACTGAAGTTTACTCTTTTAGTTATTTAAAGGAATTAGTGGTGTAACTTTAGAGGAGCTACCTAAAGATAAAATCCTTGGATGTCTGATTGATGTAGTAAGGTGCAACTTGTGGATTTGTGAGATTTCGAGGTTGCGATGTTTAGAGGACGTTTGGATCCGTATATATAGAATTGAGAAATATCTATTATTGACCTTGGTGTGTGATTAGAATAGAGTGATTCGATGAAAGGTGAAATTTTTGGGAATTGAAGGAAATAGAGAGTTGATAACCTATGGAGTATAAAGATCGTGAACTAGCAATGGTATAGAATGGTTTATCCTGGAGTATTATAGAAATGTCGTTTGAGGAATTTAAGAAGTGTAGATACCCGAAATTTTATGGAGTTGTTGATATTGAGATAATCGTACACCCTTATCTTTGAAAGGACTTATAGTATGGTAAACCATTTGGGAAAATTCTTCTTGGAAAGTGCTAGTTTGGCGTGCCTGAATTGGGAAATAGGAGATGAGAACTTTGTGTGGATTTTGTGAACCCTGGGCCTTGGGAATTGTGTCAGTTCAAATCATAACCTTTCCTCAACGCTTCTTTTCTTCTTTCTTCTTCCATGCTAACTATGTCGAGTTACGCTTTCATAACAAAGCTTACTTCACCTATTTTTATGTCATATATCTTCTTACCTCTAATGCTCTTTCTCCTTTTCATGGCTTCGCTATTGTTCGAATCCATAACCTAGAGTCTCTTAGCCGTCATCTTATGTATCTCTCTCTCTCTCTCAAGTTTCTATATCGCGTTTGTTCCTGAAGTTTGAATCATATCTTTAACTGTTGTGAGCCTTGTCCCCTTTCTTCTTGGACTAGGTGTGAGGTTGAATTCGTTTGTTGAATAGTGATATATGCTTAGAGGATTCTTGGGTTTTGGTTTATCGGACTTAGTTGAGAGAGTTAGCGTTTGGTGAAGTTTGGGTAATATTAGGTAGTGTGCCATCTTGATGGTTTCATGTTAAAGGTTTGACGGTATGAGTGCTTCTTGTGGATTAGTATCAACTGTGAGGCTAATAATTTTGGTGTTATCTATGAGAGTGTTGATGGTTACCTAGAGATGGTTTGGGTGAAAGTTGTTACTTTTATGAGACTTTCTTTAAGATGATCACTTTACAGTAATTATGATAGTCAAGGTTTAAGAAATATTTTCTTGATTTGGGTCGATGAGAGTTGACCAGTTTGGGACTGAATGCTTTGGATGTTTAACTTGTAGTCCTAGGTTTGGGAATAGTTACGATTTGAAGAATACCGTGTTTATGCTTCAGGGATTAGATGTTTTGGATGTTTATCTCATAGTCCTACGTATGAAAGTAAGTACATTTCCTAGAGTGCCGCTTCCATATCTTTTGTTGTTAGTATGAGCGTAACAGATTTTTGTTTATAGGTCTGGAAGTACGATGGATTCAGGTTTAAGATCCTTGTTTTGGTGATTCACCATGTTTGGAGATCTCTAACATATGCTAGTTGGGTATGAATGCGACCTTATTAGTAATTTTGGATATAGCTCTATGAAGGATGTTGATTGTTGAGTAATAATCGAGAGTTGTGAAGTCCCTTTGGTAATGTGATACCTTATATCGTGGATGACCTAGGAGTGAGTGACCCAAATTGAGTTGAGGAAGCCTTGAGAGTTTTCCGGTTCAAAGAGTTGCCTTTTGAGGTGTGTAAGAAACTATGATGACGATGACTCGTTTATGGATTGAGTGATTAGTGATTTCCGTAATCCGAAGAGTTATCTTCCTCCTTAACCTTAAACCTCTTTTGCTCATGCTTTTGTTCTTAGGTTGTTTTTGCCTCTTTACTCTCTTGTTGAGCACCGTCGTTAGCCTTCAAGATGATAGTTTTGATGCCTTGTTTTTGTTAGCTTCCTTATGACCTTTTGTGTTTTAATTTCTTGGATAATCCGAACCAACCATCTTTGGTTGATGATATATAGCTTTCATGCTTATGTTTTGTATGAGTGATATTTAAAATGTTTTCCATTTGTATATTTTAAACCGCATTTGTGTTACCTTACTTTTGTTGTTGAAAACTTTAATTTTTGTTACAATCTTACTTATTTTACAGATTAAAAAAAATGGAAGTTTACTTTCGAAATGACATGTTTTGAAAAACTTGAAATGGTTTATAATTTTGATTAGTTTTAGCTTTGATTCGATGTAAGACTTGTTATTTGAGACGTCTAATAATTCGTATTACGCTTGTCGATGCATGATATGATTTGGTTTTGGACTAGTCTTAGATTTGGAATGTCGGATTCTTGAATGCGCAACGAGAATCCTCTTGTTCCATTGATAATGACTTGTGCTTTTAGAAACTCTTTTCGAAGTCTTTGAAATGAATCTAAGTTTTGTAATATCAAACTTTGGTAAACGCTTTGGTTATTTACCTTGTCTTTACGACTTACCATTTTTCCGCTTTCAAGTTTCGAGGACGAAACTTTTTAAAAGGTGGGGTGATTGTAACACCCCGTAATTTCCAAGTCATTATATATTATTAAAATCTTATTTTAGTAATAATACTTTTCTACAATAAATAAAATTCCATTTAAAATCTATCGTTTTTGACAATGATATTAATATGTCCGTCTTAAACTTATACTCCTTAAACTTGTGAAACGCTACTCTGTCCTTGTTACTAAATTTAAGATATTTTAAAGGCAAATTTAGCTCTTGCTTATAAAATAAAAGTTTTAGCTCTTTCTCTTAGATTTCCAACGCAAGCAAAAACATCTCATTCCGAGTTCTGTGGAGGAAATAATGCCGAAAATACGAAAGTCTGTCGCGGACCATCCGCTAACAAGACACTCGCTCGTTGCTTACTCTTTACTCATTCCACATGTCCTAGACTTTTTGGACACTTGGCTAAGCATGAAAATTTTGCCTTGCTGCCCAAGGTCCTTCCTTCTACTTTCTTCCTTCATGTTTTTTTCAGCTAAGAACACCCAAACACAAAGTCACAAACACCATTGTTACACCTCTTTACCTTCAACCTTAAGATGATCGTAAAATCTTCGTTTCTTATCGTTTTTCGATGATTTTCGCGCCTATCTCTTCCTCTCATCGCCCTCCATCTTTCTAGGTAATAAATGTATCAAATTTCTTACTTAATATACTCTGGTCGTGGCCTTTAAGGCACGGTTCTCTTAGCTAACCTCGTTATTTGTGTGTAGCTAGTTCGGTTGTCCAAACCGGAGTGGCTTAAAGTCAAAATCATGCTTATTGAAGAGCTATAAGGTAAAGGTAATGGGTTACTCGACCTTAATCGTCTATGTTTGCATGTGTTCTTTATGCTAGTAATGTTTAGTATATTAGAATTGTGTTTGATTAAATAATGGCATGATTAGGTTCATAAATCATATGTTTGGATGAATTTCATCTTGCATGGTTGTGTTGGATGAGATTTTAATTGTGGAAATTCATTAAGGATTTTATTGTTAAATGAGGTTACGACCATTGAGGATGGTTAGTTTGATAATCTTTCAAGTTCATAGTGTTTTTTTTACATTGATTATTTCATAAAGTTTCAGCACCTTGACAAATCTGCCCATCGTCTTGTACAATTTATTTCGACGTCTTAGAGTATCCATATTTAAAAAATTTGAAAATATACCCCTGTTTATTTTAAGTTTAGAGTCTACCTCTAAAATTTCGTAATTTTCTTGCATGTCGTTTGTTCACAATAAATTATTTACGAACATTGCGCTGAAATACTTGCAGAACGGACAGTAGCTCAAAGATTATTTCGAAAACCAATTTTATACTTTGAAACTATTCTGGGCCTTTTCTATAATTAAACTTTGAATAGTTTAGATAATTTTAGGATTTTAATTTGCCCCAAAATGTTTTGTTAAACCCGTTTTATGAAGCAATACTTTTAAATGCGACGATTTCTGACATACTGTAAAAATCAGATTATAAACCCCTGTTAAGTTCGTCTTTTGGAAATGGTTATTTGATGAAGATTGTAGCTAAAAGTCTTACTAATCTGACCCAATTGGCCTTGTATCATTTCGATTTTATTGGAATTATTTATGAATTTTACGGCAGAGGACAACTTTAATGTGAAATGCATTTAGAACTTATGTTTTATTAATCAGTTACGTTTATTCTTCTCCCGTATGGAATGGAATTAAGTGTTGTCGTATTTATCAATTGTTCACTCTTGTATGTAAATTAGTTGGTTAACAGTTATGTTAGCTTAAATTGTGATTTGATGACAGTTATGTTATCTTAAGATGAGTGAGTGACGGTTATGTTGTCTCGCTTGTGTTTAGGTGACGGTTATGTCACCCTAAATTGTGTTAGTAACGGTTATGTTGCCTTGGTTGTGAATAGATAGCGGTGATACGATTTGTGTATCACTATAATGAACAAACGCCACTCCTGTTATGGGATTTTATCTAACTATGTTCGGGATTGGTCGGAATCCGTGGTTATGCGGTCCAGTCCCCGTGTGTCGTTCGGATAGGTTATTACATCGAGAGGTAGGGCTAGGTTTTAGGCATATAGTTGTCGGTTATGCGCTATACATAGTATCCGGATGACGTGGTTATGCGCTCCGGTAGCTAGGGCGCGGTTATACGCCCTAGCTTGTTAGTGGAGCGGTTATACTCCCTGACTGTCAGTTGTAGCGGTTATGCTACCTGACGGCGTTCATTCTATTCTTGGTTGTTATTGTTTGTGTGATTGGACATGCCATCAAGTGTTGGTCTCTGAGTCGATCACCTGGTTGTTTACCTAATTTTGAGTATCATGCTTTGATATTTCTCATATTCACATGTACTACTCCATATAAAATATGTTTTTATTGTAATCTATTTGTATTTTGACGAGAAGTGGCTGGGAGAACCCTGAGTTACTCCCCACTGACTGTGGCGTTCATGTTTCATGAATGTAGGTTGGTGCTGTTTGGGGAAGACGTGTGGCTAGCGAGCTTTGTTCACCTTTTTATTTTATTTTCTAGTATTGATAGACTATGTGGACTATTGAGAAAATTCTTCATTTCCATATTGTATTATTTATGCAACATAAATGAAATTGAGGATGATGATTCATTGGAGTTTTGTATTGATTATTCTATAAAATTCTATTAACAAGTTAGTTTTTCATAAATTAATTTCATATTTTTTTGTGGTGGGTCCTATATTTATTGAAAAATAAAAAATAAAAGATAATTGATGTGACAATGTGGATGTACAAAATTGCAAGAAATGTTCTTGTATTAATATAGATAAGATAAGATGGTTACTTTTATCTAATTGCACTGTACGACCATCTAATAATACTCTCTCCTATTCTAAATAAGAGTCTCGATTGGAGAATGACACAATATTTAAGGAACCAAATTAAATACACTAATTCTTATTTGCAACGGCACTATCCGTCGCAAGCTTGTGACGGATACCGTTTTCTCTCACAAAATACCCACTTTTTTCTCTCTCCAACACTATTCATGTGGTCCCCTTTTCTCCACTAACTCGTTTTGTATCCATTTTATCTCACAAAATATCCGTCACAAATGGTGACCCGTCGCAAGCAAAACTTACTAAATTAAATAATGTAAAGCATTGTGTGGGGTAGGAAGATTGGAGAGAGGGAATGTATTATTGATTATTATTGTGGGTAGAGTGATTAAAATAAGTAGTGTTGTGGGATAAGGTGAGATATGATATAGCTGATCAAATGACCCAGTCCTGATTGCCCGACCCGGTCCAACCTAATTTTTTCTCAGGTTCGGGCCTGATAGTCTGGCCCAAAAAGTCCGTGGCCGCCCCAAAAGAAAGCCCGATATAAATAGAGGGCCAGGTTTGGGCCAACCTAAAGGCCCAGTTTTTGGCCCGCCCCGAAATTATTTTTTTAGAAAAAAGTTCGAAAGTTGAAATCGTATATTAGATCACACTAATAATCTAATATCACAAATGCATTGAATTATCAATTTTCGGATATTTTTATATTTTTATCCTACACCTTTAATTAGTTAGTGTGCTAATAATATTTTGTCAACTCATGAGTTATGTATGATACTATATATGTTATTGTTCTCCTCACCAAAAGATTAGAAGTCAAACACCTAAGACTTGTAAATTTTATTTCGTTGCTAATAGTTTGTTCATATATCCATTTTGTTGATTGTTTCGTATTGTATTATTTTGGTCCGTTTAGCCCATTTTGGCCCGAGACCCATTATAACCCGATCAATTATGGGCTTGGGCTAGAGCTGATCATGGTGATAAGGCTTGGGTCGGGCTAACATGTTAAAAACAGCCAATGCATTGGGGCCGGGTCGGACCGGGCCAAGTCAATGACCCTTTTTCTTTGGCCCAAATCCAACCCTTGTGGGCTCAAATGAGTCGGGCTAGATCGGGCTTCTTTGGCCCTTATGACTCTTGACACATTCAAAATTTGAAAGAGCAAAAAGCGCACGTATACAAACAATATAACGAAGTTTATAGCTACTAACATTCAAGATTACAAAACAACTAAAAAAGACTTGAAACAAGATTTTAACACATTTTAATCCACACTTCCAAGTCAAATGAAGCAAACCTTGATACGATAAAATGAATATAAAACTTGATCGTAGGCAGTAGCAAATCAATAATCAACGACTTTTGACTTTTTGCTGACTTATACAGTGTACACAGCTGCACATTACACGAACTATTAAAATTGGGGCCCGGCTTCGGATTTTTTTAGGGCTGAGAGCTTAGCCCAAACCCTGAAAAAAGGGGATCGGGTCGGGTCGGGCTTTTGGGGTGTGGGCCATTTAATCAGCTCTAGCTTGGGCCAAAAAATTTGGTCCACCTTTTCGGCCCGGCCCGACCCATGTATTTAGGTCGTTAATTTAACCCGAACCCGGCCCAGCCCGACCCATGATCATGTCTAAGGTATTGTTGTGAGTTAAAGTGATTAAAATAAGTATAAAAGTTTACCAAAAATGGACATGGGACATTATTGTGACTAGACGGAATAGAAATTAAGACTCTTACCGTCTTATTTAGAATAGGAGGGGGTATAATTTAGGTTTGTTTTTGTCAAACACAACCTTTAATTTTTTTTTTCTCCAAACACTACCTTTGAAGAAAAGGTTTGTGAAACACAACCTTAATAATATTTTTTATCAAACACGACATTTTGGCCGGAGCATGACCACTTGCAATTAGGTGATTTTCAGTCAATGTTTGACATAACAAACGAGTTTGGTTTGAGGTGTTTTTGGACTCATTGTAAAGCTGGGCGTTTAAACTTTTCAGGGGTTGTCAATATGGTGGGCAAAGGTGATCTTTTATTGGGTCGATTGATGTGTAAAGTAAGGCTCGTTAGAGAGGGTTGTTGTAAATCTGGGTTTGCAACGGGTGATCGGGTTTTTTTGTGGGTTTTTAAATAGGGTTATGATGTTTTGTTTTGCCTGAAATTTGAGATGTAGATAGATGGGGTGCAAGGTAAGTCGTAGTTGTGTTGTTTGTGGAGGTTGTTGGTGGCAAGCGGTGGTTTTAAGGGAGTGAGTTGAAGGGCAAAACAAAACAAAGTAGGTTTTCACATGTGAAACACATAAGTGACCGCAAATACTTGAAGTTGACGAAATCATGCCAAATTGTCGCGTTTGTCAATTTATTTTTATTAATGTAGGCGTTTGTAAACGGAGATTTCATTTTAAAATCCCACTTTCAAATTAGAAAAGTGAAATTAGGGAACGTAAATCCAAATCCTTTGTTTGGAAAACAAGAAATTTGAAATTCTGGATTTTGAAATCCAAATTCGGTGTTTGGCAAAACATCGGATTTGGAAATCCAAATTTGTATTCAAATACATTTCTAAAGCCTTCAATCTATATTTCACTCCAAAAAGTTTCAATATAAAATAAAATCCAGCGACCATAAATTTACAATTAGAACATAAAAAAACTACTCATACTCAAGTTTTAAGAGTTATTACTCCTCAAGTTCAACTACATCGCTTTACGTTCATCAAGACAAAGGATTATCCAGCTAACTTTTGGTCGTCTGGAAGGTCCTTGAGCACTTGAAACTTTACCGAAGACTCCACATACATACTCACCGCTCTCAAAACTTGAGGACGGAGGATGTCAATCACATTAGAAACTTCGTTATAAATCTCTTTTCCTCCCAAATTCGGAGTCGCTTTGAGCCTAGCTTCAACAAAGGTTTTTAGAGTGTCTGCAACACTAGTCACGACTTCGGCTAAATTATCTCCTTTTTGCTTTTTCTTGGAGCTAGTTGAGGTAGTATCCACACTTGAACTCGCACCATCGCATGCCTCTTCATCCATCATAGTGACACCTCCTTCATGATGCTCTCCTCCATCACCAACAGCCCGATCCGGCCCAACCAACACACAAATGTCATCCCAATGATCGATAGACTTATTTGAATATGATGTTGCTCTTGGGTTGGCCTGCATTTAACACAGAGAACACCAGCCTTCAATAACCCATCAGTGCAGGTATTTCTTTGTCCATGTCAGCACATCTATAACTAAGACAAACTTTCTGAAAAATAACAAAAGGATGATCTGTGAGGGTTAAAGATCTTATAGCCCGTTTTTCATTCTCCAACATAACATAACAACAATAATAAACAAAAAAAGTGTAACAAGAGCTTTTTTCACAAAAGTGAGTTTTTGAAAATAGTCAATATATACAGACAATCAGCCAACATGAGACTCTCTAAGCTTCCAAAAATATTTGAGATTGACTACATGAACAATCCTTGGAAACCATCATTCTAAGGAACACAAAGCAAGCAAGCACGCAAACAAACAAACAAACAAAAGAAGTGACAAATGAGGACGAGTAAATGACAGAGCACTACCTCCCTAGTGTTTAAATGAGTACTGTTGAAGTTATACCAACAAGGCGACAACTAAATGTGGGACTATATATCTTGTGTTTAACAAGTCAGACACAGATGAATGAAAGCTAAAAGCTTCTTGCTAAATCTTCTTACCAACCCATTTCATGAGTTATCTACATATATTTATTTATCATTAAATAATTGTCTTGTACATAAAAAAAACTGTCTTATAATATAAAGTCAAACTAACTCTATAGCCCATAACAATAAGAGTTATCTTATTAATTCAACCGTGAACTTAGAGGTTCAGTTCTTACCCGCCATTCAATTTGAACCCAAAAGACAAAGAAAGAAATAATAATAACTCGTCTTATACCATACAAGTAAACAAAGACACAAAACATTCCACAGATCCCAGTCCAACCTCATTTAATGATTATATAGGCAAGCCCACTGCAGCAAATTCCAATAGGTGACAACAATCAACCTGCAGCAAAGGAGTCCTCCGAGTTCTAGTCGTCTTTCAAGGCTAAAAGTGATAGCAGATTGGTAAATAAATAATTAAAGTGTCTGTATATCGCAGGCTAACAGAGTACAAAGTATGGTTCGTCGTTGGCAGAGACTTGACGGATCTAAAACGTGGTGTGACAGTGTGAGCCAAACCTGACCCATAAGAGGGGCTATTTTTTAAAGTCGACACTTAAGTTAATGGTCAATGTTAAATCACCAAAATACAATTTTCCAAGAAAATGAGCTGACAGCAAGAGAAGAACTACCATATACGAAAAACAGCACCTTAATCTTTGATCAAATGCGTGCAGGATGGAAAACTTTACAAGTTATAGAATGCAATAATGTGGTGTTCAACACAACAAACACATATCAAACGAAAAATAAAAAGAAATCAGAGGTATATGTGTATACTTCGTCCACTCAGTCAAGTCTTCAATTGTTATTACCACCATCTTCTTTTCCTCATCCCACTTGAATTTTGTTTAAGTTCTTATCTCCATTATTACTCCATAGTGTTTTTTTCCAAATTTTGACACGATTCCTTACATTTTCAGTGGTAAGAGACATATCAAACTTATTTCTTAGTTCATCTACCACCGCTTGGTAGGCTTGAGGCTTCCACTCACCATCTCCGTTGTTCCCTTGATTTAGTTGATTATACAACACCGAGATAAGAATAGTGTCCATTTGGGTATTCCAAACAATATAGCCTCGTTTCTTGGATTGTGTAGGGGTTGAAACTTGCTTTCGTTTTTCACACATCTTCTAAAAAATAGAAATTGTAATAAATAAAGTTGTCTAGATAAATCACCCGGCTTACTCAATTACAATCTACACAAATAAATAAATAAAAACTCATATATAGAAACCGGTAACAAATGACTACACAGAGACAAAGAGGACTTAATCATCAGAAAATAAAGTCATTCCAGATAAATAAAGTTGTCTAGATAAATCACTATTTGATGATCAATGTAGAAGGTGAGGGTAATGCAACAAAAATATCAACCAATTGTACAAAAGCTAAAATTTGTCAAAACCGAGAAACGTAAGACAATAATGCACCAAAGAAGTTTCTGATAAAAATTTGTCTAGATAAACGTAAGACAATGGCAAAAACAACATATGAGACTTACTCATGCATTCTTAACCCGGAGGCATTACATATTTAGCATGAGGGTTGAGCTATATAGAAACTCAGAATAACAGAAACATCTGATAAAAAAAAGACAGTAAATAAAAATGCAATGGAGCAGAAACATCTAATAAAAAATGGCAGTAAACTTAGGCCAATATAGGAGACTAATACAAGGTAATATTACATTGCAGCTACTGATGCTAATGTGTCCGTAGATAAAACAGAAACATCTGATAAAAAATGACAGTAAATAAAAATGCAATGGAGCATAAAAATGTCGCAATATAATGACAGTAAACTATGCAAGTAAAGCCCTTCTGGCTTGATAATCTTGCCACATCTTTTTTGCTAGCTTCTTTCTAAACTCATTCCACTCAACCGTTTGCCCAACATTTGCGATATAATCTTCTTCACCATCCACTTCATCGGCCAAAACACTTTGATTGATTTTCTAAATCACGATCTACCTCAGCCATGAAAGCCGTTTCTTCCATTTTTTCAGATCTTAAGAAGTTATGAGGAATGGCACATGCGTTTATAATTCTGACTTGAGTTTTTTTACCGAAAAAGCTATTCGTCCTCATAATAGCCCAACGCTTTTTCATACATCCAAAGGCTCGTTCAATTGTATTACGAGCTGACGAATGTCGCAAGTTAAATAGCTCCTTGTAATTTGTTGGTTTATTCCCTCGCCGCTATAAATTTAAGTGGTACATTGTACCTTTATATGGAGCTAAGAAACCCTCACCATTCGTGTAACCCAAATCAACAAGAAAATATTTATTTTGTGGTACTCTTAAATTATATTGTTGCCTTTGAAGAGCATCACGGAGGACGCGTGGATCAGAGGCGGATCCCTCCCACCCGGGTAAAACATAAGTAAAACGGAGTTGTGGATCACATGTCGCTAAAACATTTGTAGCAATGTGACCCTTTCTATTTCGATACCTCCCTCTGTCCTCGAGGGGGACACTCATATCTACATGAGTACCATCGAGAGCTCCAATCGCACCCTCAAACCATTTCCACTTTGTATCATTAAGTACGTTAGGGGCGTGATCATCTTCCTTGATATAGTATTTTCCAATTTTTAACACAGCACGAAGTACTATATGAAATTGACGACTCATTGTTTCTCCTGATCGAACAAATAGAGCCTGAATTTTTTCGATTTTTTAAATTATGAGCAAGAATATGAAGAAAAAATGCAACGACTTCTTCAACTGTCACATTTCTAGACGTCGCTAACCCACCCTTTGATCTAAGAACTCTACATAACTTCTCAAAACGTCTATCAAAACGTAATTGTTCTTGACATTTCGTGTTATTTCTAATTGTATCTAACCAAATTGCTCGTTTTTGTGCACGTTCATATTCATTCCAAGCTAACTCCCTCACTTGGTACCTTTGGTACGATCCAGCTACTACAACGACAACAAAATTCACGACTAGCAAGACTAATTCAAACTCGTCATCTTCCTCTTCTATCCTAACACGTTTCTTGGATTCAATCATTGCTACATGAAAAAAGAGGAATAACAAATATAATATAAATATAAACATATAAGAAATTATTGGTGCTAGCATGTAAAGACTATTAAACATCAGTTTCAAACTTAATCTCAGAAACTTATATAAACAGAATGAACAACATTATCATATAAATTGTAAGTGTATGCTACCAACTTAAGAATCTAACAATTGAAACTTCTACAGAATTACATACAAAACAAAAACATTTCTCGAACTATATCGCAGGCAGTGAAGCAAAAAACTGCTAATAAAAAGGCATCATTGAACAAATTCTTAAAACGGAATAGACCTACCATAGACGAACAACAAAATTGATCAAAGATTAAACTACAATATTTCTCGAACTATCAAGAGAGGAACTACCATAGACGAACAACAACACCTTATCTATAGAATAATTGATCTGTAAAATAAATTTCGAATAATACGGTCTTTAGTAGGAGCAACAGGTATACACATCCGTATTTTATACTATCTGATTCAAAAGGGAACATCTCAAATCAACTTTCCTCGTAACTCCCAACAATTTCATGTTTACTGCAACCAATTTTTCAAACTGAAAAAACAAGTGAAAATCGACAGGATGCAAGAAGGAGTTACCTGATAATTAATTGTTGGATGATTGAAGCTATGGGGATTTTGCAGGATTGCTGGAAAATCTAGGCTTTGTCGAGAGATGATGAGGAAGGAAGTTGGAGATAACTGTTTGGGTTATTCTACACGATAACCTTGTGTTTTTTTCAAATTCTACACGGTAACCCTATTTTTCAGTGATCACACGTGGTAACCCTCAACTTTATTAATATGTATTGCCCTGACCCTTAGTTGTTTTTCCGACAATTTTGTCCGTTAAGTGTGTGACGTGACAAATTGAATTTTGTGATTTTCTATAAGGTAACCCTATATTTTTAAAATTCTACAACATAGGCTTACTTTTTCTAACAAATCAGATGTGTATAAAAACATAATCCCACTAATTAATCTTATTTTCACAATTTTGCTTGATTACACCCAAATTGTCAAATCCACCCTCATTACCCTTCAATAAACCGAGTTTTGAAAAAAACTTCAATAAAAACGTTGTTCGATATCAAAAAACACTCAATAAAATAATCTAAATACCATAATAAACGTACTATATATCGAGCATTATAATAATCGATCCCAAATTTAATTCATAACGGTAATCTAACTAAGAAAACTTTTGTTTTTAAAACCTCAACACATATCCCAAAACTAAAAATGTTGTAAACGCAATAATGACTTCAATTGTTCGACATGTTCACACATTTAAGTTAATGATACTTTGAAGAGATGATGATATTGAGACTTGACATTATTTTGAGTAATCGAGTGAAAAATGTGTTAATAATAATAAATTGAGGAAACAAGGGAGTATTTTTAAGATTATTTCTTTTGTAAAGGATAAAAAAAAGAGGGTTACCTTGTAGAAAATCTCAAAATTCAATTGACCATGTCACATACTTAACGGACAAAACTGACGGAAAAAAAGTTAAGGGTCACGGCAATACATATTAACAAAGTTGAGGGTTATCATGTGTGTTCACTGAAAAGTAGGGTTACCACGTAGAATTCGAAATAATACACGGTTACCACGTAGAATAAGCCTAATTGTTTTAATTGTTTTGATTTTAAAATGACATGGGTTGGGTTGTTATTTGGATTATAGCTATGAGATATTCTTTCAAATTCTCAAACATTTGGCCTAAAATCAAATTCTAAATTTTTGGACTTCCCAAGCAATAGATTTGGGCCAAATCCGGATTTGTAAATGAAATGTCCGTTACCAAACAGACCATAAATGTATTTGACACTTTTATTTTGAAGGTGGTATTTGGAAAAAAGGTTTTTTTAAAATGTTGTGTTAGACAAAAAATCCTACTCCCTCCATTTATTTGTTTTCTTCTAATTTGATTTATTGCGGTTTTTAAGATGCATCTTTGACCGTCTTTTTTGTCACCTATACGTTATTTTTTTTCTATTGAAATTGTTTTTCCTAAAAGATTTTTTGATAATAATTGTAAATATTCTAATTTTATAATTTAAAATTTATTATTCTTTAACTTATTTATTGTCAAAATTCGGAAATTTTGACCTCTAAACAGCAAATGGGAGGAAAATAAGAAAATGGAGGAGTATAATTTATGATACGTGATCTAACTACCAATTACGCCTCGTTAATTAAAATAAAATAAAATAAAATAAAACTTGGGCAATTTGGTAATTAGCTTATCTGTAAATAAACAGTAAGTCGGGTATTATCTAAGTGATAAGTGGGATGCTTTTTGGTAATAAGTAAGGTGATTTGGTATGTATTTGACCCGTTTTAGACTTAAAGATGGATAATGACGATTTAAAATGAAAATTTGTGGGAAATAAATGTTGTTGGGAAATATAGAAACTGTTTTTGGCAGCTTGTAAAGGGAGTAAAGCAAAGTTAGTCTTTTGGTCTGTCTGTCCAAAGTGCGACCTTTTTTGTATGATAAACCACAAAGCGTGATTCTCCATTCTGGTCAATTGCTTTTAGCGAAGCAACTTTTGTTGTTTTTTTGTTTCCCTCATTCTTCACTCGTCAACTTTAAGAAGCATGACATGTTTTTGTACCAAGTTTTGAGTAAATGGTAACTCTCGCTTAAGACGAATATTATCCGTCTTAAATTTAAGACGAGTTAAATACTATCAAGTGGGTAATAAAGATAAAAAATTCTTATTTTTAGGTGAGACAAGTGGGGTGATTTAATATGCGTTTAACCCGTCTTACGCTTAAGACGGATAATGACGTTAAAATGATAAGTAAATTATGATTACAAGTTTTTGAGTAAAAAAAGAATACAATGGTATATTCGAATCCGTTGTCAAAATAATGCTCAAAAATAAAATAATTGTCGTTTTAGGTTGGAAATGAAAGTATTTATCGAAATGGTGTCCACGTAGGCTCGGTTTTTTGGAACCTGCTTGGCCTAAACACACCATACAGGATGGCGTGTTTCTTCACTAAGACACGCCATAGGATATGGCGGGTTTAAGTCTGTTAGAATTTTTAATAGAAAACAGAAACTTTGCAGACGCGTAGGAACTGAAGACCCGCCATAGCTCATGGCGTGTCTCCTCAATAAGACCCGCTATATGATATGGCGTGTTTAAGCAGATTTTTTTTTTTTCCGTTAAGTTTGCACGAGTTTCTTTCCTTGTCTTCATACTTCACTCTTTCAACACTCACTCCCTCAAACCCTCACAAGAACGAAAATTACACTTCTTCTCAATCCCTCACAAGCACATCTCAATCCACCCTCACTCCCTCAACCCTCACTCAGTCAACTCTTTTCCGGTAAAAATTCCGGCGAAAACTCCGGCAAAGTTACCTTTTTCAAGGTATTTTTATTTTCATATTTTTTGTTTAATTTGTAATTTTTAGGTTAGATTTCAGTTTTTATGTTTTCATTTTGGTTAATTAAGGTGTTTTTGTGCTTGATTTAGCTTTTTATATTGTTAATTTGTGGTTAATTTGATATGTATATGAAAACCCCCAAATTTGAAACCCTAGGTTATTGAATTTGATGTAAAAGTTGTTAAATTTTGTTTATTTCATTGTTTTGGTGATTATTATGTTGTAGTTTGTTTATAAATTATTTATTTATACTAAGTAAGTTTCTTTTTTTTGTATAGAATGGATATTTTTGATTTTCCACTTATTTGTTATTGGGATGGAGAAATATTGGAGCAAAATGGTTGTGTTAGCTATAGAAGAGGGAGTCAATGCTTTGTTTTAGCTAGTACAAAGATGACTTATCTTGAATTAGTTGAAGAGATATACAAAGGAATGGAAATTCATAGTTTTAGTAGTCAATTAAGGGTGAAGATGAAATTTCCAAGTTCCGGTTGTTTCAAAGTTGTACCTCTTAACAATGACGGGGCCTTAAAAGCATTATGGGCAAGTGTTCGTCATTCAAATGCTCCTTCAATGGACATATTTGTTGAGATTTCTACTTCTCAAATTGTCAATCCTACCCCAAGTATGCCTATTAGGCTAGATGATGTTGGTCAATTTGTTTCTATTGAAGCTAATGACATAAATGATGGGGAATTTGAGGGTAATTTAGAAGGTGATGAGATTGACGAGGAGTTAGTAAGACTTGAGGAAAATTTGATGGAAAATGAAGAAGATGGTGATGATGACCTTGTCTTCGCTAGTGCCCCCATTGTTGAGTTTAATAAACTCCATTCATTAGATGAGAAAGAGTTGAATAGTTAGAAAACTTGGGAGAATATGGTTCGACATGAACAAGGGAAAGAGTCCGCGGTAGGACAAGTGTTTCCAAATAAGTCTTCAATAAGCGATGAGGTGACCTTATATAGCGTGAAAGCAAACCAATTTTTCAAAGTTGCGGAATCAAAACCTAATACTATAACCTTTAAGTGTGGGCGGACACCTAACCCTTGCAATTGGCGCTTAAGGGCAACACAAAAGGACTTTCATTCTAAAGCTTTTACCATTGTCACATACAAAGGTCCTCATGAAGAGTCGTGTGTTTGTGACATGGTTCCTCGTGATCATTTAAATTTGAAACGTGGTTTCATTAGTCATGAGATTCGTAACCTTGTTGAGGGAGATTGGGGATATAAGGTGCACTCTGTTGTGACTCACATTTTAGATAAATTTGGTTACATAATTTCTTATACCAAAGCTTGGAATGCAAAACAACGAGCAATTGAGGAAATATTTGGAGATTGGGCTAAATCATATGAGATGTTACCTCGTTTCATGCAAGGCTTAAAAGAATCTAATTCTAGTACAATTGTCCAATTTTCATCTACACCAACAACAAACCCAAATGTGGAAATATTCAAGCGAGTTTTTTGGGCATTTAGACCATGCATAGAAGGCTTCGTACATTGTCGGCCGGTGTTAACCATTGATGGGACACACTTATATGGAAAGTTCAAAGGCACGATTCTGACAGCCATGTCAATTGACGCAAATAACCAAATTTTTCCTGTTGTTTTTGCTATCGTTGAATCTGAAAATACTGATAGTTGGCCTTGGTTTATGGCTTGCATAAGAGCCTTTGTGACCAAAAGAAGTGGATTGTGTGTCATATCAGATAGGCATGCCGTGATAATGAAAGCAATGAGTGAAATTGGTAGTGGTTGGGAGGAGCCTTATGCTTATCATAGAATATGCATTCGGCATTTGGCTTCAAATGTTAATACAAGATTTAGAAATAAGCAAGTGAAGGAAATGTTTGGGTCAACGGCAATGCAATATCAGAATAAGAAGTTTGACATAGGTTTTAATCGCCTAGGTGAGTTGAATACAGAGGCACAACAATAGGTTGTCGATGTTTGAATAGAAAAGTGGTCAATTTGTCATGATGGTGGACATAGGTATGGCATATTGACTACTAATTTGGCCGAGGCATTTAATAATGTGCTAAAAGGAGCACGTTTTCTTCCCATAACCGCTTTTGTCAAGTGTGTCTTCTTCAGAGTTAATGCATACTTTGTTGAGCGACGTGAGATGGCAAGGAAAAGATTGTTGAGGGGCCTTCATTATAGTAAAAAAATTACTACATTGTTGGAGGAAAATTGCAAAAAGAGAGCATATCATAAGGTGGTTGCTTTTGATCATGTTGGAGGGGTATACCAAGTGACAACTCGTAGAGGTTCACGAAACGGGGCATATGGGAATCATTTACACACTGTTGATTTATCAAAGAGAACTTGTACTTGTAACAAGTTCCAAATCTACAAATATCTGTGTTCTCATGTGTATGCCGTTTGTAAAAAAAAGGGGCTTAAATGCTAGTCAATATGTGGACATCAACTACTCTACGGGCGAACACTTGGCTTCATACGCTTCTAAATTTCAACCTTTGAAAGATGAGGCTTATTGGGGTCCTTACAATGGGCCTACAATAGTGTGCGATGACCTCAAAAGACGTGGAAAAGGTAGACGGAAGAGTAAGCGATTTCCCAATGAAATGGATGAAAAATCCAAGAACACGGTTTCATGTAGTTTGTGTCGTGGTGTAGGCCACAATAAAAAAACTTGCACATTGAGAGTGAGGTATTCCTTGTTTATAGTTGGTTTTGTGGAATTTTGTCTTCTTTTTTTTTCAATTTTTTTCTTATTTTACTAATTTGTTCATTATCTCATTTATGTAGGAATCATGGATCAACGTCAGCACCGTCTACTAGCGGGCCCGGTGAACCCGGAACTTCTCACACGGCAAGAACTCCACAGGAACAAGGCAATCTTGGAAGGGGAGGACATGGGTACCCTCCGATGTAGGTCGCACATCGTTTCGCACAAGGGGTTTCAAGTAAGCCCTCAAGTAGTTGACTTTATTAGGGAGTCACAGTTTTTTTTCATTCATAGGATTGTTGGTTTGAAGTTTGATGTGGATTTAATATCCGCTTTGGTTGAGAGGTGGAGACCGGAGACACATACTTTTCACTTGACCGTGGGGGAGGCTACTATTACCTTACAAGATGTCCAAGTCTTGTTAGGGTTAAGGATTAGAGGAAATGTTGTTAGTGGACTGACGGCATATAATTGGGGAGGAATTGTAATTGAACTTCTAGGTAAAACACCGGGTGCTAATGATCTCAAAGGTGCTTCCCTAAGGATTGGTTGGTTGTTAGATAATTTTAGCGGTCTCCCGGTAGATGCTAATGAAGAAGTTCTACATCAATATGTTAGAGCCTATTTGCTTATCTTGATGGCGACTATCATGTTTCCCGACAAAAGTGGTAATGATATCCAACTTGTTTATTTGCCATTGTTGAGAGATTTGACCATGCTAGACACTTACTCTTGGGGTAGTGCCGTTCTAGCTACATTATATCGTAATTTGTGTAGATCGAGTGGCATCAAGTCCAGAGACATTGGAGGTCCCCTAATTCTTTTGCAATTGTGGGCATGGGAGCGGATTCCATTTGGTCGACCTATAGTCATAGGTCCAAAAGAGACACCCACTCATCAAGGACCAAACCCGTTAGGCACTCAACATTTATTAAGGATTGACTCATTGGGTCGAAGGTGGCTAAGTGTGAACCGGAAGAAAGCACAAAGCATATCACTAATTGGGTATAGGGATGCTTTCGATACTATGCGTCATGATCAATTTATATGGCAACCTTACACCCAAGTTTTATCTTTTCTACCCGACTTTTGTCATGATGACTCCGATGATTGGGTTGTCATAGCTCCCATGATTTGCTTTGATATTGTTGAGTGGCATTTCCCTAATCGAGTAGCTCGCCAATTTGGGTGGAAACAAGATATTCCACAACCATGTGACACGGAGCCTAATCTACACAAAGTAGATAAAAGAGGTGCCCATACCCGAAATTGGATGGATAAACATGCTCCATACATAGCAATGTGGGTTAGGAGAGGACTATTTAGGTTCCATGGTATTGAGGATTATAATGAAATGCACTACAATGACCCTTACATGATTTGGTACCGTGATCGCACTCTTCGATTCATTAGCCCTACCTCGCTACAACCGACTTATCAAGCACCATTTGGCGTCACCCAATATCTTGTAAGTATACTATATAAACTTGTCTATTGATACTTAACTGATTTATTATAAATTATCAATTCTAATACTCACTCTTTTTTGTTGTAGGCTCATGGTTTTGCGGATGTCCATACGACATGCAATAGGGAGCTTCAACAAATGCCTCAAGAAGTACCCCCTCATTTCCGTTCCATGGTTTCTCACATCCGTGATTACTCCTCTCAAACACTTCAACAAGTCGGCTTTTCACATCTTCTCCAACCATACGAGCAACCAACCGAAGCACCAAACCAAGAACCCACCCAAGAAGAAACTCAAGCAACGGGAAATGAGTCCCTTGACTCAGTGATATTGGAGGACGACGTGCCATTAGTAAACTATTCTAGGCACGGTCGACGCTCTAGATCTTCCATGGATCCCATCACTGAACAAGGTACTCCCGAGCCATCAAAGGGAAAACGGTTTTGGACTCGTTTCAGAGGAAAGAAGAAGTGAAATGCTTCAATCTATGTAATAGCTACATTAGTGAACTATTGTTAGATTTTCTATACTCCTTGTGCGAAACAATTAGATGTGTTTTAGATTTGCTTTCAAATGACATTTTAATTTTCTGTGTGCATTTTTAAATTTTGTTTCTTTTGCTTATTCGTTTTATCACTTTTAACATCACAACAAATATATTAAAAAAAAAAGTTCACTGAACAACCACGCCACAACGAATGGCGTGTCTATTCCCATAAACCCGCCATAACAAATGGCGTATTTCAGCCTTTCACTATCAACAACCCCTGTAACATTTTCAAACGTTTTTAAAAAAAACACTGCATAAACACGCCACAACCCATGGCGTGTCTTCTTCACGAAACCCGCCAAACCAAATGGCGTGTTTGATCCTAAGATTTTCAAAACCTCCTGGAACATTTTTATTTTTCTACCTACCTGAAACACGCCACCACTTATGGCGTGTTATGCTCATGAAACACGCCACTACACAAGGCGTGTCTTGTTTGCACCCCAAACCCCAACCTTCTGTAAAATTTTCTAATAAAAATACTCTGCTTAGACACGCCACTAGATATGGCGTGTCTCTTGTACATTACCCGCCATTACCAATGGCGTGTTTAGCTCGTTTTCCCGACCCTACGTGGACACCATTTCGACAAATACTTTCAGGACCGACCCAAAACGACAATTTCTTTAATTTTCAGCATTATTTCAAAAAATCGTTCGGTATATTCATCATCATATATTTCTTTAATGCAATAGCCAATTCCGCTGACATGGCTTCACACATTTTCATTTCAGTATGATGTGTCACGATATTAATGCAATTGAAAAACCATGGTAAATAATTGAATAAAAAAGAATTTTAAATATTCAATTAGAATAGAATATTCCATATTAAAAATGGAATAAAATATTTAGGTTGGATATTGCTTTTTTAAATTTGAATTTAATTTAATTATGTTAATCATGGAAAATTCTTCCAAAATTTATTGTGTTACGCTCTAAAATAGATTAGGCTAAAATCACTTATAATAGTAAATTAATCTTAAGAATATATCAATATATCTTTTCCAAATGCGTATAATGATACACCCAAAATATCACGGAATAGTAGACCCTAAAATAACTCCGTCGTAAGGCGCAAAAAACGCATTACAAACGCCAATATTAATTTCGATCAGCTATTGTGTGTTCAATTCACTTTCGTTTTTTATGTTTGCATTCCTTTACTTTACATTTTTTCTTCTATTTTTTTCGTACATATTGGAATAGTTATTGCATGAAGGATACGGACACGTTGTATCTCAATACTTTGATTAGAGATTATCTCTTTCAAGTTTTTATGCTCGAGATCTACATTAAAGTCAAGTGTTTAGGTTAAAATTTAAGTATAGGTTAGTATAAGAGTTGCATGTATAGTTTGACATAAATTAGAAATCTAACTAAAATTTTAATGCAGGTCATACTTGGGGCTCTGCGTATTAATTTCAACATAAACAGATTCAAAAACATATTATAAATGACATATTTTATATAAAAAAAAAAAGTTTGACCATCATATTATAATCAGAAAAATTAGTTTTAGTGTTTGGTAAGATTAAGAGCATGTTTGACCTTACTTATCAAAAATAATTTTTACTTTTATAAAGGAGTTTTTATAAAACTAGTTCTTGAAAAAATTTGTCCTGTTTAGCCAAAAATTTTAAAAAACTATTTTTATCAGTTTTATCATGTATGGCCTAACTATTTTCTATAACTTTTTTTACTTTGCTAAAATATATTATATATAGATATACAAAAGAGCGGGATTAATTTGCGAGAATTCCAACATGAAAATCTGAAAATTGATATTTGGCGGTATTTTTTTTGGGTTTTGGCGCTCAAATAACTTAAGAGCAACGTGAAAAAAGAAACAGAAGTAACAATTTGCTACTTCTGTTTCTAGGTGTTTCTGGGGGTCAGTTTTAAATTTTCTGTTTAATAAAATTACTTTTTAGTTTTTTAAAAGGTAGTGTTTGACCCGGCCTCTATTTCTGTAGTTGAAAAAACAGTTGAAAAGCAGGGCCAAACACATACTAAGAATAGTAGATTGTTAGTTTTTGTTTGGAAAATGAAATAAAATTTTCTATTTTAGAATATATTAACCAATATGCTGAGGTGCATATTATAAATATATTTGAGGAGAATATAATATTTCAATAAACTATTTGCCAAATGTTAAAATTAACATATTGATTGGTCAAGCATGCTAAAACCCTTGAATATGCTAAAAGTTGGTCAATATGCGTTACCAAACATTGCACAATGTTGAATATTCTCCCTTATTGATAGGGATGTCAATTTCACCCGCAACTGATCGAAATCCGATCCACCCGATTCTAAAAGATGGATGACAACCCGACTTAAATGGATGATGGATGGATGACGGATGAGTTGGATGAAGATATTTCACCCATCATTCATCCATCACCCGATTTTTATTACTTTTTATTTAACTCTTTTATATATAAATTGGCAGAAGTATATTTACCTGAATTCGGTTGATAAATTTTAGTAACATGTTTGACCATCATATTAAATTAGCAGAGTTAAAAAAACGTGTTTGAGCCAATGTACAAGAATTCTCAACGAGAATTTCCTGTGCGTTAATTTCCTCAATCGAAGATAGATCTCATCTTCTTGAGCCAATGCGACTTTTAATCGAGAAACGAGGAAAATTGACTTGGGACACCAGCTTGAGTTCTAGGATTCATATGACCTTTTAAACCTTGTTTTGGAATATGATTACCTTGATTCGTATGGCCTAACCATTAATCAATTCGTGGTAACATTGAGTACAACATTTGTTTCAATTGCGTAATGGTAAAACCTTTTACCTTTTACGCAAAACTCGAATTATATTTAGAGATGATGTACATAATAACTTTTATCGATGTACAACTCTAAATCCAAAACTTGATTAAGCACAATATAACATGTATATGTCTTACAAGTGAAGTGGCAACTACCTTAGTTCCATTCATGTTTATCATTCTTGACAAATCGTCATACAATTTTCTTCACGTTAGGACGATAGGATTCACAAGAACCCTCGGATCGTGTTATTAACACATCCTCCTCTAAATACTCATTTAGATTAGTGGGTTTTGTCATTTCTTTACCATATTTCAATCACATGAAAATGGAATTACTAACATGATTCACCAATTTACACTCATATGCAAATAATGTGATAATGTAGAATGAAAACTCAATGTCACAAGTATTTCATAAGAACTATGTTGGAGTCACACTTCCAACATCTTTAGATTTTGCAATTTGGAGTTGTATCTAACTTCGTGTCTTACACGATTTTCTCTCAACCTCGTTCTATACTTAACTACTTAAGATTTATTCGGTCTTATCATAGCTCTCACTCACTTCAAGAATTCATACTTGAAAAAGACTTTTTCTTCAATTAATTCCAAATTAATCCCTCATAGGGTTTAATTTCTTTGAAGTGTTGTGATATTTGGTTACAACGATTTTCACAAATCAATATACCAATTCATATTAACTCCGTCTTGTTCTTAACCCTTAAGTTTTAGACGATGAGTTATTAAATTGAGCAATAAGACTTTAGAATCATGTATGAATAGAAGATTTGATCTACACTTTTTGACTAAAAATCACTTCTATTTAAGTTTCTTTATAAGAAATCATAATGGTTTAATAGGAATTTTAAGATGTTAATCTTATATTTGCATAAGACCTGGCCTTCCTATCAAATTTTATAGAATAGAATAATTCCTACGGACCTTGTCCATAACCAATGACACGGTTCAAGTGAGGAGAAAGAGATTCTATTGTCGATATAGCATAAGATGTTTAGCGGAGATATTGGATACAATCGAATGATATTATACAGGAGTGAGAATGAACAATGATAAAACAACAAATTAGGGAAAAACAAACATCCATCATTTTGATTCAACTTGTAAATATTTCACAAGTTAAAGCATCTATAAAATTACCTCTATCCAATTTTATAAATGATTCCAAGACCCGAACCCTATACCACCAAGATTGTGAACCACTGGAACTCCGACTCAATGATATGGTTTGGTGGGTTAACTTTCAACCGGTTCTACATTAGAACTCTCGGTCGATGAAAAATTCATAATTTATTCATCTTAGCTCGGAACAAATTGACCACTGGTCCTCTACACTTCCGTTGAGTACAAACCAAATTTCGAGTGCATCGAGATGCGATTCGCCTACTGGACTGAATCCACCTCATCGCCCCATTTATCCTACGTAATGGGGTTCGTACAGCCCACTGGACTAGCACCACCCCACGAAACAAAAGTACATGGGTTCTACTATTTGGTAAGGCTAATCTCAATTGTTTTGTTAATATAGAGGTCTTGTCAATTTATTATCTATCGTCTTTAAGTGAATTAAATTGGTGAACTCGATAATTATAATTGACACGATTGTTTTTAATAACGATTATACTAATATGCATGTTTATGGCGATTTGGCTATGCATGCAAACATATAAATAAAGCAAAAATAAAATCAATAAAGCAATAAAGTCCTAGTATGGCTTGCCTAATAATAGAAAATCCTATTAACTATTACATATTCGGAAACCTGCAATTTAAAAAAAAAATACAACTATTCTATTGTAAAACTGCAATTTAAATCTATTAAATTACAAACCCGTGATTCGAGATCACATAAATTACAACCGAATCAATATTCCCTTTCATTACGGGTAATATTGATTAAAAACTAAGGTCATACTAAGAAAATTACATAATTCCAAATTATATAAAACAATCCAAATATGACATTCATATTAAATAAAATACAATATTAAAATATGTATGCAGATGCCAATTTTTAATGCCAGATCGCCTTTACTAAGAGCAAATATCTCATATTTGTTTACGGTTTTACGGATATGCGTGATTTTAACTCTTAAAATCACCAAAATTACATAAATCTCATTTATGACCAAGTTAATCATCCTAAGACTCTTTAGGCATCAAAATATAGTCCCCACTAATTTTGATCATGATTCAACTTGATTTTGCATTATTGTTCATAAATTATTCGTATTTGCGGAAAAATAAAAGAAAATGGCCAAATGAGTCGATAAAAATCCGAAAATTCAAAATTTAATATTTTGAGCATTCTGGAAATTTCTAAAATTTCAGAACTTAATAAAATGGCCTCATGCAAAAAGAATTAGTTTATTTCTTAAATAAATCGTAAAATATGAGTTTTTATGTCCAAAAACCAATTTAATTATAAAAACTTGCAAGAAAATTGTTTTAAATTTTTAGTCATCCTAAAATACCTTTTAGAATCCGGAAATGACCAAAAATTTCAGACCATACTCGAATTTTTAATTTTCATGACTCAAAAATTACAATTATTAACAATTATCTCATAAAAATTAATAATCAATTTTGCGAAGGAAGCTAAGTCGAAAACGAAGGGAAATGAAAGATAAGGAGAAAGAGAGGCTAGCAGAAGGAAAGGAAAATGGATGCAGAATTGCAGAGGCAGAAAGGGGCGTATAAGACGGGGTAAGAGGAGAATCCAACTCCAAGGAGAAGACGCTAAGGAAAGGGGGGAGCTAGAAAGAGAACTCATTTGACCTTCAAACATAGAAAATTGTGTAATGTGGTTACAGAACAAAACCTTCTATGGAACTTTAATGATTACGGACGTCGCTATACGTCACTAAAGCAATGAAGATAATAACCAACCTTGACGGTACAACAAACAACAATACAACATGCATAAAACGATACTAATTATAATAGATGAGTCACACTTAGGGCTGTTAATGAGACGAGACAGCTCGCGAGCAATTCGAGATCGGCTCGGTTAAAGCTCGATCAAACCTCGGCTCGTGTGAGCTCGACTCGAGCTCGGACTCGGCTCGTGAGCTTAACGAGTCAAGCCGAGCAAAAGCTGGCTCGAGTCGAATAGCTCGCGAGCGGCTCGAATATTTGAGATTACATAAGATACTAATCATATTTTATAAAAATATGCTCATATTTTATAAAAATATTTTATCAATAGTATATCTTTGTATCATATATATCAAATATATTGTTGATTTGCTAAATATTTTTACATATAATCTTCGAACCTTGTTATTGAAAATATCGGAAGAAAAAAATAAAAAAAAATAAACAATTTAACATAGGCTCGATTTGGCTTGAGTTTGGCTCGAGCTCGTGTTAAAGCTCGCAAACTTTGTAACAAGCGCATTTTTTTCAAGCTCGGGTAAGATCGGCTCGATCTCGAGCTCGAGCTCAAGTTTTCGTAATCCTCGGCTCGATTCGTTAACACCCTACTCACACTATCTTGGGTGGGGGGGGGGGGGGGTATTCCCTACCGTTGGTGGGATTATTTAAAGGGATAGATCTGGTTGTGATGGGAATAACTCCATGTATGATTGATTGATTATTCAAGTAATTAAATCTAATCAAAATCTATCAATTTTGTTTAAATATTATCCAAAAAAAAAAAAGAATGATGAGAATTGTAAGATGTATGTGAGTGATTGAGTGAGTGAGTGAGTGAGTGAGTGAGTGAGTGAGTGAGTGAGTTCACTAGTAGAAAAAGAGCCGTTGACATCGCCATGATAACATCACTTCTTAATAATAAAAATGATGTAAAAAATCTAACTTTAGTTATTTACATCGTTTTTTTACCGTCAGCATCCAAAGCGTGCTCAGACATTGAATTTGAGTTCTACAGTTGTCACCAGGGGCGGATCTACCCACAGGGTTGGGTGGGCTTCGGCCCAACCTGTTTTCAGGAATAAGATAAATATACATCTAAATACATTTAGTGTTATATTGTGGCTCAGTTGGTAAGGTAGAAGGAAAATTGTTTGTTTTTACTTGACGGTAGGGGTTTGAATATCGTTGGTAGCATTTTTTTTTATTTACTAAGAGTTGTTTAGCATTTTATCATAAATCCTAATAATATTAATCGTAAATTGCTATTATTGTTTTCCCTATAACTAAAGTATTTTATACCCTATGTTGTTTAGCTTAATTTTAATTGTTAGAATAAGAATCTTTAGTTTAACAAAGTTGAGATATACATATTCTATTTGAGAATACAAACATATTGTATTTTAAAGAGAAGGAGATTATAAGACATTTACGTTTTTTTAATGATGATTGAATTTACTAGTATATAGCGAAACTTGTATTCTTGAATAATATTGTAAAATAGATTTATACAAGTATTACATTTTTTAATATTCAATCATATTGTATATTTTTATAAGATATCCTTCTATCTTTATTATTTGTTTGGCCTATCAATAAAATACCATTTATAAATAATAAAAAATTGCCCGAATGACTGTAAGTCTGTGACAAAGGGAGCAACCCCAAATGACTAACATCTTTCACATATGTGCGACCTCAATTATACGTTTTGATGGTTTCATATGACTAACCATCGCCGACATGAGCCTAGCCCACCCCACTTCTAAATCCTGGATCCCCCCTGGTTGTCACCCAAAGCGTGCCTCAAGTCAAAGCTAAAAATATAAAATAATTTATTTAGTAAAGATAACACTGGAAAACTAAACCCAAATTAATTTGGGTATCATATGTTTTCACTTGAAAATCTAACTAGTATAAACTAAATATGAATATGAATTTAAATAGTATTACAAGTCCACATGATATATATATTAAATATAATTATTATAGCAACTAGCAAATACGTATCAAATAATATATAAAACAACTCATTATTACGAACTATGAAAATACGGGGTATTACAGATACTTTGCGTAAAGATGTTCCTTCATCGGGGGCGTTATGTTAGGTAGCACGGACACTTCTCTTAATTAGTCGTCCCGTGTCCGACACTCGGACACCCGACACTCGTTGGACACATGGCTAAACATACTATAGTTTAGACGAAGAATAAAATTTTAAAAAAGATCGATTAGAAGATGAGTTTGAGTGGAAAAATAAGAATTAGTTGTAATAAAGGTCGAATTGTACATTTATTTGTTTAGATTTAGCTTCAAATATATGATAAAAATAAAATTATACGTTATTTATAACCATAAAATATATATATTTTATTATATTAGTCGTGTCCCGTGTCCGTGTCGTGTTTGTGCCCGTGTCCGTGTCCGTTTTCGTGCTACCTAGGCGTTATGTCCCCTATTTTGTTCATCCGTTTCCATCATTCTAGATTTAGATTTATTTGAGTACATTTTCCACTTTAATATGAGATTAGATATGTTATAAGAATCAATTTTTAATCAATCTTCCCACTGTGGTCGCCAAAAACTTGTTTGTTCGGAAACAAGCTAAGTACCTCTAGGTACCACGGAGGTCGTAAATACCCTCCTATACTTTGTGAATTACCCTTAAATACAAGGGTTCGAGTCACGGTTGTAAATATGCAATCTAGTTAGTGTTAAATTACTTCGAGTAATTTAACATTTTCAGGTTAAATGATTCAGATAGCCAAACTTAGAACACAGGAATTCCAAATAATACTAATATACCATGAAATACCACCAACAACAATACAAAACCAAAGTCCTCACAAGTAACTCTTGTAGTGGGTGAAAGCTAAATTACAAACTAAAGGATAGATGGTGTAATACCTCCATGATCGGATGGGCACCGCCTTGCTACTTCTACAGTTATGCCTAAACCAGACTAAACTAAGGTTCTAAGATATAAGTATGTTGTTTGATTATTTGTTTTGAGTTGAGTTGTCCTTTGCTCGGTGGGAGGAGTGTTCTTATATAGGCAAGTCATCCCATTACCGTTGACTTAGCCGGGGGAGCAGTTGAATAACCGCCCATATCCGCTGGTTCCATCCCTTTCCTTGAATGTTGGACCTTTATTCCGCTGGATTTCACTCGGGTTTGCCGCTTTCCAGACTCTTCTTGGGCCTAACCCCTGCTTTGTGCGTCTAGTCTTGTACTGGTCCAATTAACAACTTTTTTTCTTATAGGTCTACTAACGCTTAAGATAATGAATGCTTAAGACTGTTAATTTTTAGTGGTAACAACAACACTCGCTCTCCAATCTACATACCTCCAAACAATACCTTACAATATTTAATTTAATTCATTAAATCTTATGCTAAAGTCCAATTGAGACTCTTATTTAGAATGAGAGAGCAATATATTTTGAAAGATAGGAAAAACAGAATTGAATATTTTAAAAAATGAGAATAACGGTTAAAAAACAGAATTGAATATTTTAAAAAACAGAATTGAATATTTATGACATGAAACTAGGTATTCTACTCCGTACTATTTACTCGATTGTGAAAACGTAGGCAGTTGAGGTATTCTATGCATTTGTTTGACTGAGATCGTCAGTATTTAATATGGACAAAATCTAGTGATATAGAAGTAAATATGATGAGAATTATTTCAACGTCGCAGAAGAAATAATGCATCGTATCGCGGAGATTTACATGTTCTCTTGGTCCTACAAACATCAGTATTCAGATTTCAGTATTCAGTCATAAGTCATTACTCGCCACTATCCATGTTACTTGACCCAACAAACATGCAACTTTCTTCAATTATTTCTTGTTTCGGTGGACCTATTATCTCTTTTCTTTCCGTAATTCTTCTATACGACGGTCTCATTCCGTGTCTTTTTTACAAAATATGACCATTTTGTGGTAAAGAGAGATCATCTCTTGATAAATAATGACCACTTTTGAAAAATAAGTCATTTTTTAAACAAAAAAGTAATTACTATTTAGTCAAAAGTGGTCACTATTTATCAAAATGTGATCACTTTTCTACTGATCGCATGTGCAACCGTCATAATAAATATTTTGTTAACAAAAATTTCTCGTTACGCTATTATCCATCTTATCCATAAAACAGGTCAGATATTATAGTACTTATGTATATAAAATAATTAGGGTAAATTACATTTTACTCCCTTTTAAAATCAAAATTTTTAAAATTATTCACCTTTGAATTTTTTTCCTGAAATTACTTGGGCCATGTTCTTTTGGACTTCAAGTCACTTAATTTAAATTCACTTCAAATCCTATAAGTTAAGTTCAGTTCAGTTCCTATAAGTTCAGTTCAGTTCATATAAGTTCAGTTCAGTTCAGATCCTATAAGTTCAGTTCAGTTCCTATAAGTTCAGTTCAGTTTCTATAAGTTCAGTTCAGTTCCAATAAGTTCAGTTCAGCTCATATAAACTCAATTCAAAAAGCTATATACGAAGTATTATTTTAACAACCGATAAAAAAAAACAATAAATTTTTAATAATTGTACCCGTTTTTATTATCTCATTAATACCAAACGATCTTATACACACACTCACCCTAATGTCATATGCCCGCATACAAACATAGACCGTCTGAAGGAATGGTAGAATACTTCAACTATCGACATTCATCATCGAGAATGAAAGTTGAAATGACGTTTGGTCAATTAAAGAAAAGGTGGAAGGTGTTAAAAATCATGCCCCAAATATCATATAAGTATCAAATATCAATCATGATTTTATAAGAATAGTAAGTCTTGCTTGCGACGGGTCACAATTTGTGACGGATATTTTGTGAGATAAAATGGATATAAAATGAGTTAGTGGAGAAAGGGGACCACATGAATAGTGTTAGAGAGAGAGAAAAAGTGGGTATTTTGTGAGAGAAAACGGTATCCGTCACAAGCTTGCGACGGATAGTGCCGTTGCAAATAAGAATTTGTGTTATAAGAATGCATGCTCTTGGAATTATACAACATGATGTGAACATTTTAGGAACATTAGATTCGGGCATGTTTGATAAAAGCGGAAGACGGCCGTGTATAAGGTACGAAGCAACTTAGTCAAAAATATTTGGCGAGGCTATGGATTTTTTGTCGACAATGATATTGATAATGAAGATGAAGTAGATGGAGATTATGATAATATGAAAATAAATAGTTAGAAAAAATTGTACTATGTGGATTATTTTTTATCGTAATGTAATCGTACTATAACGTATGAATTATGAACAAACCATTGTATATATAAATTAGAAAATATTTTATATTACTTTGTGTGTTAGACTATTTTTTATTAATGCCTTCTCTTGGATGATGATAATAATAATAATAATAATAACAATAGTTAACTTAAATTAAATTAAGTTAATTAAGTTCGGATCTTATAAATTCAGTTCAGTTCATATCTTATAAGTTCAGTTCACTTCAGATCCTATAAGTTCAGTTCAGTTCAGTTCATATCCTATAAGTTCAGTTCACTTCAGATCCTATAAGTTCAGTTCAGTTCAGTTCATATCCTATAAGTTCAGTTCAGTTCATATAAGTTCAGTTCAGTTCATATAAGTTCTGTTCAGTTCAGTTCCTATAAGTTCAGTTCTGTTCAGTTCAGTTCCTATAAGTTCAGTTCAGATCCTATAAGTTCAGTTCAGTTCACATCCTATAAGTTCAGTTCAGTTAAGTTTCAGTCCAAAAGAACAGGGCCTTACTTAAGTTACATTTTTTTTTACTAAAATTGATCCCAAGCTTCACTTTTAGTGATTTATTTCGTCTATTTTTGAACCTATTCCGTTTGTACCTTTGTCATCTATACTTTGGAAGGTATACATATGTAGACAACTGTAAGGGGTTCAAAAATGAAGAAAATAAATCAACTCAAATCGGTTTTTTGAAGCAATTTTAGGAAAAATTGCGATTTATGGGAGTAATTTTGGCAAAAAAAAATTGCAACTTAGGGGAGTAATTTTAGCAAAAAAATTCAAGAGGGAGTAAATTTAGAAAACTTGATTTTAAAATAAAGTAAAATCAAATAAATATATTACTTTTTTTCATATATATTATTATATACGTAAGTAGTATTTACTAGGGGTGAGCAAAACCATATACCCGGTACGGTTTTGAAAACCGTATCGAGTATACGTTTTTAAAGTAGCAAAAATCACTATATGAATCCGATACAGTTTAACCGTATATACGGTTTTCGGTACCCGGAAAAACCGTGTATACGGAATCCATATATACGGATACGGTATGGTGAGAAATGTCCAGTTAAATATTGTAGTTATTCAAATGCTAATAATTACCTCTAACATGCCTACATCTAATGAAAGATTAATTTTTTATTTATTAAGATAAGCTAGTAAAATAAGTCATAAAAACCCATTAAGAGTAGAAGTTGAAAGCTGAACTTTGCGTTTCATTAATTTTTTTACAAAAAAATTTCAAACCGGGTCGAAAACCGTAAATACAATTTCATTTGTGTCTGACCCGGATACGGTACGGTTTTGTGAAAACCATATAGTATATACAGATTTCTGTATCGTATATACGGAAGTTCGTATAATTCAAACCGTATACCATATCGTATCCGTATAATAAAACCGTATCGGAATTTTTTACCCATCCCTAATATTTACTTGTTCCTTCTTATATTTTTAATGGATAATGACATCTTATCTTACTGATTTTTTAGCTTAATGTCAAATATTTCCTCCGTAATTATAGTATATAGTCTCGGGTGTGCATCTTTGCAATAGTAAATGTTTTCTTTGATTGAGTAATTATTTAATTTTTTTTTTTTTTGGTGAATGAGTAATTATTTAATTTTCAGTTGACATTATGAGTTCATATCCGAATCTGAATAATTTCTTGTATAAAATATGCAGTATGAAACTAAGAATGTAATAAAAGCTACGCGTTAATACACCATCATCAGGTAAAATAACGAAGTAAAACGTTAGCAATATTATTACAATATGAACGGTGACCTGTGATTTCTTATTCTAGTATGGCTCTATTTTTTCGGCTAAATGGAGTTAAGTTGAAATTAATGAGTAGAAGTAAGAGTTAATTTGTGAAAAAAATAGTTAAACTAATCTGAATAAAAACTAAAATAGTATTGAATTGAACTAAACTTAAAACATCAAACAAAAATCAAACTAGCTAGCTAAAATTAAGTAAAAAAAAACACAGCTTAACTAGTGACGTTGCATTAGTTACCAATCGTTATGGACCTTATGGTAGGAAACTATTTGTAAGCGATTTGTAGTCTCGCCATGGCCAAAATTAATTACTTCTTTGATACTCTCTTTATCCCACTTATTTATTTACCATTTTTATTTTTAAATATCTAATTTATTTATTTACCTTTTTATATTAGACATGTTTCTAATAAATTATTTGATCATTTAATTTCATTATTATCCACTTGTTATCGAGTAATACTGCACTCAAATGATCTCCTCCCTTTTTCTTAGCTTTTCCGTCAAAAATAAAAGTAAACAAACGACCAGAAAAAGGAAATATGGTTATCAAATGAATATTGACATGCCCTTTACTTCGAACTAATCCTTACTAACTAAGACAACTTGTTATCTCGATGATTTATCTACTACTCGTATTTTTATTTTCCATAAATTTAATTATGAAATGTAAAATACATAGAAAATGGGCTACACGGAATTAAAGGGAACACCTATGCAAAATCTTATTTCAGACGGACTATTTCCGATTTGAAATAAGACGGAACGAATATAATCATTTTAGGATAAAAAGCTTTTATTTTCTGATAAAATGTTTTCTTTGATTGTGCAGTTATTTAATTTTCAGACGCGTTATTTCCAATTTAAATGTCTTTTTTGATTGTGCAGTTATTTAATTTTCATTTGATATTACGAGTTCAAATCTAAATTTGAATAATTTATTGTATAAAATATGTAGTAAGAAACTAAGAATGTAATAATAAAAGATAATAAAAATAGACGGGTTAATAAACCATTATCCACAAATTTTCATTTGTGACGGACATATCCGTTGCAAGCTTAGCTTACAACGGGTCAAATAATACGTACATATGGACATAAGACAAAAGCTAGGTGCTTAGAAAATAACATTCTGTTTTATTTTATAATATGAATAATATTTGACGAGTCACAATTAGAAAACTATCAACAATATCTATGTTTGTTACAAGTTATCTGAAGCTAGAGTGATTGCAACAAGTATGTTGATAAGGCGGTGAAGAAAACTTTATGTTTGTATTGTTGGTAAATGAGAAATTGAATTTGGGAGAAAGTAAGAAAGGTAGCCGTACGTAAGTCTATAAATAGCCTTACACAAACACTAACTTCACCATTCCAACTCTCAACCTTTTACCTCCTCTGTATTACAAAAAAACACATATTCAAACTATAGTTCCCTCCCTTTTCCTTTTCCTTTTCCTTTTTCATTTTCTCTACACAATGACTAACAAAGTTTTGTCCATCCTCCTCTTTGCTCTCATTACTTTTGCCATGTTTGCCAACCAGGTATTATTATATTACATATTTACGTGTTACGTCTTTTTATAAGACGGTCTTATACAAAGAATGGGTAGTGAATGAATTAATAATTATTATGTTTGTTAAGTTATATAATTTGATTGTTGTAATTATTTCAGGCTATGGCTGGTGGATATGGACAAGGGAGTTTAAGGCCTTACCGTAAGTCGTCATTTACATAATTGCATGTCTTTATTTCACTCCAATATAATAACTTGCATACAATATTAATTATAGGTTTGCACAATCATTAAGTAAGTGTGTAACTAGGTGACGTACGTTAGTACATTGAAATTTTGTCATTTCTGCTGTGTAGTGGTCCTTCTATGCATTTTATTCTACTCTCTACACTGCAACTTATGAAAGTTATTAGGGGAGTGGAGTAATGGTGTTAATCACTGTTATGGTTGTTGTTTATGGTAATGACACAATGTTTGTAATTTTGCATCAACATACAGAATGCTTACCACAATGTACAAGGAGATGTTCAAACACAAGATACCATAAACCATGCATGTTTTTCTGCCAAAAATGCTGCAACAAATGCCTATGTGTCCCACCAGGCACCTACGGTAACAAACAAGTCTGCCCTTGCTACAACAACTGGAAGACTCAACAGGGTGGCCCCAAATGCCCTTAATTATCGACTTTAATCTTTTTTATTTCATTTCTCCCCACTAATTTAATTATTTGTCGAGGGAGAATGGAGAAATTATGCTAATAACTATAATTACTAATATTATTATATTATAGTTATAATTATGTTTTGAATGTTATAACAACTTCAACTAGTACGTGCTAATTAGGCCTACATTATTAGTACTAGAAGTTGTGCTTTATTTTCACTTATATCATGAATTATGATGTATTATCAGGCCACAATCTTATTGCTCTCGCTCATCAACCATAAAAACCTCTCTATTTCTTCATTTTTACTCAGCTTATACTTTCTAATAACACCACCATTCCTAATATAATGATACGTATAGTCACTACGTTTTTTCAGTGTTGATCTCGCTTCAAAAAGATGTAAATGTGGTAACGCAATACTAAAATTGTTAAGGTCAATTCAAACTTGACTTCAAATTATTGGACTCCAAAATTCAATTCATGCACGGTGCACCTAAACACTGCCCCAGATCAATCAAATTCACTATTCACCCATTTTGAGTCCCCAAATGGTTCCAAGTTTCCAACTTACAAAACTGTAAGAAGACTGAATCGTGGCTCCGTCAGTTTTGCAGGCCGACTTTTGCATACGTTTTTTCTTTTGATTCAAATGAGCGTAGTATGCCGCGGGTAAGAATCGAAATTCCGATTTCATGATTAAAATAAGGAAAAAAAATTACCAATTAAACAATTAAACTAATGCCTCTTATTTTTAGAGGGTTGCATATGTCAAGATGAGCTTACAATAGCTTACTTTTGATTGGCTAAACAAAACATGAGGTCTAGAATTTACATGTCCAACTTCAATTAATTTATCTCAGTTGCATCTTCTATGACCCAAACGGTACATGTTTCAATTTCAACATGTTTAGGTCTGAAATCAACGTCAAATAAATTAGACTCAGATCAATTGTAGAAGATGTACAAGGATCATATGAATTCCATATATAGATCTTGATCTAAATCTGAATCATACATATATACGAGAAGACCAAGGCATTACTTTGTAATTCCGAAAGAAAGTTTCGTCTAAATGACCCCGAGTTAATTTTTTGTTAATAAGGACAACCCTTCCATTGTTTTTGCTCTCAATGTAAAACTTCTATTGTTAACGCAAAGTATATCTCAAACTCTTGAGTTTCTCTTATACATTCAATTGATATTTATAGTACAAGGTGGAACCGTGGCACTAGGGTATGCTACACGACCCAGTGGACTTATCGACACAAAATAGAAATTAACTTATGATTAACCGACACTCATCTATTATCTATCTTCATATCATAACCAAATAATGTCACTCTATTTAACCGGCAAAATCACTGAGTGTCATCATTATTTATGACCTAGCTTAAATCCTGTCTACATTAATTTCCCTCTTGAATGAAAAATTGTTAAAAGTACAATTTAAATATAAAGAGTTTTAAAGGTAGTAGAGGTCCCACATAAGTTGGTTAGGCATGTTACCGATGGATCTCATTCATTCCATTTTCCTTTATCTTTTTCTTTCCTTTATCCTTTTTGAGCACCTCACTATCTCCACAACACTTTAGCATGTGACCATGTTACTTATACTAAAAGATTTATGTTATTATGTGCAAACTAGTGTGTATAGTAGTAACAAGTGTGGTAGAGATCATTTAAAAGGACCTTTCTCAAATCACAAATAATGCACTAATCCATCTTATTGCTTTGCAACTTGTTATCCACAATCTACCTCACTCTCATCGAGTATGTATCAACTCATAGATGCAATTTGGGCACACACATGCATCATCTATATCAGGCCTTACACTTATCTTCACACCATGTTGAATTGTTGATTGTGCAGGAATAAGTTATAACACTTGTATTCGGTTAGAGAGTTTTAAATAATCCTCAAATTTCCGATTATGATTTTTGTATAAGACTATAATTTGTTATTCAAATTCAAATTGGTAGTTATATCGATCCACATCAGTAATCGAGAGAAACATAATATTGTTTAATTATTATGATCCCAAAATACTAATAATGATATTTCCTATAATCTAATTAGTGGTTAATAGGATTCCTAATTATGTGAATCAGGGTATTAATGAGGTACCTACTTATTGAGATTAAGGACGGTGCATCATGTGTTATTGTGTTGGTAGATTATGGTTTAGTGCTTAGCTCTACACTGCTACTTAAGGACACTAATTTTACCATAGTTAATTGACAATTAGAGCATTATACAACCAGATGTATACATTTAGTAATATAGATTTCGAGCTTTATGATAAAGAACTTGAGTTTATACATATATTTTACGAGCTTTGTTGAAAAGAATTTGAGCGACTTTATAAAAAAAAATTGTAAAACAAAAAATTATATTGAAACTCAAAAAAAATACATATAAAACCCAAAGATTTTTATTTTAACACTAAAAACTTATAGTGCAAGAAAATTGTTAAAAGCTCGAAAAAAATTACATATAAGCTCAATTAAATTTGTATTAAATGTACAATACTCATATACTTCTGGATGTATAATCCTATTTGTGGTCAATTGACTACTTTATAAACCAAAAATGTATTCCTATATTTTTCGTTTTCTTTTTATCTTTTGGTTTATTAGAATATAAATATAATAGCCAAATGAATTAAGGACAAGTCATTATTCATTATTCAGAAATTGAAATGAAATTTGTGACAATGGGCGTGAGACTCCGATTCAAAAAAATTCAAACGGAAACTTATTTTAGACCAATTGTTTATCAAATACCACCTTATAGGCATTGTAAAGTGACTAAATTTTACCTCCTTTGATGTAGGACACTCATATTCGAATTTATATAAGTTGATGTATCTCTACGAATCTACCATCATACATTCATACCCTCACTCACATGTAGAGTTCCATTGTTAGCAGATCACATCTACTTATATAAATTCATTACATACAAAATGAAATAAATCCTTATTTAACTATAATAAGCCAGATCAGTTGATTCAATTTTTTTGCTCATATAAGTCATGACTCAATCTAAGTTCATCTCTCATTCAAGAACCACGAGTCCTTATATCATGTTAGATTGTAACAAGGGTCTGTGCTACACTCATGGCAAAGGAGATAATTCAATTCATTAATCAAATAGAGAAATTGCACAATATAACTAATTGCCGATAAGATGAAGAGTCTTTTAAATTCATGAAGCGACCTATCTCTTTTTATGGAGTGGCCGAGCACTACCGAAGCACATGTAGCGATCAAATAGAATGTGCAAATTTCAGCTAATGAAAATGCAATTTTTTTACTCATAATTTACTAAAGTAAAACAAATCTCTAATAGTTAGATGAATTAATAAATTAGAACTGGAAAATATGAATTATGTAACCCATTTAAAAGAGAGTGAGGCAACAGATTTAATTTAGACCCATGATCGGCCACATTGGGCCTGACAAGCCATCCGAATTTAACGGGCAGATCTATATAATTGTATGCATTTATGTATCTATAAATATCTCCCAGAAAACACCAACTTATATGCACTCTAATCCTTACTTCTTGTCCTATCAAACCTACCCTTTTTAATACTATCCCTCTTTTACCCTCTCTCACTAGTCACTACACCAAATGGCTCATTTCAAGGTCCTACCACTCTTCCTCTTGGCCCTTCTTGTCTTTTCCATGCTCGCTACTGAGGTACACCCCCACCCGTTTAAAAATCCGATATATTTATCCCGTCGTATTTCCTATGTGCTACATTCTTGTAATTTGCATATAATACAAAGATTAAGAGTATCATTGTTTTGACCTTTTTTGTTTGGTATCAGGTTTTGGCGGGATCATATGGAGAAGGCAGTTTGAAGCCTAAAGGTAATTTGATACTCCCTCATAAATCATACCTAATTATTTATTTACATTTAACTAAAATACTTACTTCCAAATAATGTGCTGACTTAATTTCTTCAAACTCGAAAACACGTGTGAAACAACTATTCAAACTAGTGGCGGATCTTAATTATATTAAGAGTTCGTGATTAAATTCTTGATATGGAGTTATAATAGAGGTGGGACCGCCAGATATGAAATGTACATTACGAAATATTCTTATTGTAAAACTAAATCTTCGGGGCGGTCTACTGATCTTAATCAAACATTACATATTTACATTGGAGGCTAGATTTATATTCACTTCGTTTGAGTCACTTATTTTTTATCACGAGACCGTCTAACGGTTTCAGTCAAACATTAGTTTGGTGTGACGTTATATTAAGATGAGAGGGTTTTGAAGGAATCTAATAATTTGATTTTTGAACATTGAAATTATACAGAGTGCCTACCAAAATGCAGAAAAAGGTGTTCAAACACAAGATACCACAAACCATGCATGTTCTTCTGCAGGTATTGCTGCAAAAAGTGCCTGTGCGTTCCTCCAGGCACCTATGGCAACAAAGAAGTATGCCCTTGCTACAACAACTGGAAGACCCAACAGGGTGGCCCCAAATGCCCTTAATTTCCTCTTTAACTAAGGAATTACCATTATTATTATTAAATTAATTTACTAATACTATTATTATTAGTAATTTAATTACTACCATTTGATTAATGTTGCTTTGTTGTTTCCGGGTTTGAAGTCATTATCTCACTGGCTAAGTACTATTTTATTGTAATTTCATGTATCAGACTCCAATGGGAGGGTAATATGACTCCCATTTGTGAGCGTTGTTATGTTGCTTGTGTTTGTAACGTCTTTCACTTTTACTTTTCAATAACAATATCGTATTTCAGATTTTCTGTTGGTTACTTGATTGTATCAGATCAGATGCGCCTTTCCTTTTTTTTATCTAAAAATCGATTTGATTCAACCCAGTGTATCATTCTATGGCCAACCACACTGTCTTTTTTAAACCAATAACTTCGACATTTTGTGTCAGACAAAACTAAATTGCCAAAAAAATTACTTCACTTTGTTTCAGATCAAGACTAACCACTAGGAAACCATTTTTTTTTAGGACTGTCTTAACTTAATACCACTCTTATACCCAATTAAAATAAATGTGAAAATAAAAGAAAGTTATGAAATACGTTGAGGCAAGACTGGCTTAGAGCATACCCATATTGAAGAGGAGATTCCTCTTCTTTATTTTTTTCTAATTTTTTCGTTAGACATAATATTTTCTCTACTTTTTGTCACATTTTTCAATTTCTCATTCTTTTCCTCTTTTTTTTTCTCCTTTCAACCTTTTAAGTAGGATCCTTTTACCATATTTTACTCTTACATAATTATATATGGCACAAGGATCTAGACAAGAACATCCTCTATAAATGGAGGATGTCTTTCTCTTCCTCTTTAAAGAGGATGTTAGGAGGATGTATCACATTGAAGAGGGCATCCTCCTAGCACCTTCTTTCATCTAAAAGATGGTAAATCTCTTCAACGTGGATGCTTTTAGGCCTTGTTTTTTAAGGATGGTAAATCTCTTTAATGTGAATGCTCTTGGACTTTGTTTTTTCTGGCTTAATTTCAGCTGCTTTTAATTTTACTTGACTATATTTGTTAAGTTTTATTTATGTTTAATTAATCTTTTCACAAACTTAACTTTTAATTCAACCAAATTCATTTTACCGCATTTTTATTCAATTTAATTCAATTAAACTTTACTCCAATTAATTCAATTAAGCGCTCATTATAGCCGAAAAGAATAGGGCTTTAGACAAGCTAATTATAAAATCGTCTCTATTGTTTTGTTTCTGCAAGAAGGCGGTGATTTGCAGGATCTCGAAAATGTGAACCCCAAATATAATTCTAATTCTATTTGAATGGACCCAAGTAGGGTTGTTCATACGTCTCAATTGTCAATTAATCCATAGTGGAGTTTACCGGTGTCTGTGTGACTACATTTAATTTTCAAGTATGGATGTACTGACTACTGAGTGGGGGGCAAACATACACATTTTTGGCAGTGTCCTTACTGCCACTGCTTGACTACCTGACCGTGAATGGATTTAATGCTTTCTTACCGTTTCCGTTGCTAATTTACATTTCTTTATTTTTCCTTTATTAACTTAAATTATAAGCTGAACAAAGGGAGTACATTGTCCGGTAGATCTGTTGTGAATCCAATATTAGGATCGGCAGTATTATAGGGAGAGTCGGGCAGTCGGGAAGTTTACAGATGTTGGGTCTGATAAGAAACGCACAGTTGTGATGACTGATGAGTACATTTTCAAAGTAGGTCACTCACAGCCTTTGAAAAGCTACAATGTAACACCAAAATCCTTGTATAAAGTCGAAAAACCAATAATGCATTTTCAAAAGAAGCGAATACTAACAAATAGCAATGCATTCTTCTTCATGGTAGTATGATCCAGTAAACCAGTTCCCTCTTGCCAAGAAGAGGGTGCAAACATTATGGTTTCAACAATTTATGACGCTTCAGCCTAGTAACTAGTAAGTTGTAACTCAGTCGACTTGTTCGTAGGCCACATAATCAAAGTTATGCAAGGCTGCACATTCGGCTCAACCCATTTAATCCTTGTGAATAGTTTTCACAGTTAAGAAGATGATATCTTCTGCAGGTTAAAATTTGACAAATTTCAACGTTTAGCTCACAGACAAGGAAAAGAGGTTCAACCCAGAATAATTGGGCTTTTCATTTCTCAGGTGTTACAAATTACGCTGCAGTAGTTCAACTCATGTTTTATGTACAAAGAAATTGCGGGCTGTAACCCGTACGTAGCATTTCTGTGATGCTACAGATCGCCACACTTCTTTGACCCAAAAGTTACTAAAAGTATAAAACATGCCAACATGGGGTAGAATGAATGCCCGGAAATGGCATTTCTTAGCCTTGAAGGGCACGAACAGCAACTACACGAGGAACTCGAACTCGAAATTGATGTCGGAAAAGCAATTACAAACTATACAATTATTATTGATGTTGGTCTGGAAGGAGTGCAACTGCTGGAGTAGGGGCTATAGTGAAGTGGACCTCCCTGGCTTGTCCCGCTTGAATAACGTATGCCACTTCACTAGCTGCCATTGCAGCTGCTTCCTGCTCGGGACACATCAAACACAAGCTAATAAGCGCCATAACATAAGAAAGACATATCAGACACAAGTAAATAAGTGCCATTACATAAGAAATGATTCTCATCATTTTCCCTTTGTGTTTAGATGGAGGAAATTTCAAGAGAGGGGAGGGATACAAATTCTTATATAATCAGCAAGTCAAATCAAAGTCCTTTAGAAATGTTTTTCAAGGAAAACATCTTCTGTTATATTCCATCTTATATCAAAACCAAAGAATGGTCCGTCTATCTCTATCTCTATTCTCTATCTCCGCTACAACTTTTTTTCTTAGTGTAACCAAACAATCCCTATAAAAAATTTAAAATGTTCAAAAACCATTCGCAAATGCGTTCAACATTCTAATTCAATTTCTCTGAGTCCTAAAACATATATTCCTATTAAAATAACGGTTTTTGGAAGAAAGCTTTTACGAAAGATGCAATCTACATCTGAATTTCAGGGTGGGTTGGAAGTAGGCATAAAGGGGAAGGTGAGCACAACAAAGGATAGTCTTCAACTTAATACATTAATAACTAGAAAACAATATGGAAAAATTTCATAAACAAAGTGACCAACCTGTCTCTCCCTTCGGCGTTGCATTATATTAATTGCCCATGCCATTATGTAGCATGGAAGAAGAAAACCAGCGGCCCGAAGTAAGAAAAGCTGCCCAGAAACAATTAATTTATAACGTGGCACAAAATGAACGCAAGGGGTCATTTTGGAGTACTCGTATTAAAAAAAAATTAAGTGTATCGACGAGACACTCACAGAGAAGAAAGTCGAGACATCATCCTCCCCCTCATCAGGACTGGTCACATAGAGAGCATGCCTCAAAAGCAACAAAGCCATTAACTGTCAAAGATAATTGTAGTCAGAAAATAACTCTCGATGGCTTTACCTATTTAAGAACAGTTATTCCAAAAGATAATAAAAACATAGTGGAAGAGAATGAATTCAATTCAATAAGGAATACCCCGATCCGTATCTTCTATGCAAGATACAACAACTAGAAAACCTTCGTCCCAAAGTGGTTTGAGATCAGCTAACACACAATGACACAAGGCACTTAAACATAAACAATGCTATCACATAAACTCCATATAACACTCTAATCATCAGTTATAGGAATGAATCAACGAGTAAAATTGAATATTTTTTGTTAAAGGCATGATTGTAAAGTACGCAAGTGTCGTAGCCTCGTAGGCCTTAGAGAATTATTAAGGCAGACATAAGTGTACAAGCAACAGGTAAGAGCTCGGGACATGATGCAGCAAGCTTACAATAAGGGCAGCAGAACGGCAAAAGGCTGCTCCATTGGCATTTGAATCAGCATACTCATCATAGTCACCTTCCAGCAATTGTCTTTCAGCTGCCGCCATGGCCAATATACGTGGATCATTCATGTCTAATGGTGCACCAGATACTGTCCATTGACTGCAGTCAACAACATACATACAAGACATAGAGTATCGTATCGTTAATGCATAGAAGATAAAACTAGTGCCCACACTAATTAAAAAATGTTTCAGTTCAACTGTATTCAGTTGCAGATTCTTTTATCATCATTCTAAGATTGTATTATATAAAAGACACTCAAAGACAGTATAAGACTAAGGGGAGTTTGGTTACAGGTACTTAGGAAAGGGAATGAAGTCACCTCCTTCTCTTGTTTATCTCACCTCATTCTCGTAGTTGTTTATTTACCCACTTTTTCCTTCCCCTTTGCCCAACCTTCCGAATGGGATTACCCCTAAATCCTCCAAATTGATTCCCCCACCCCTGGGGTTCCCAAGGTTATGGACAGAAGATGAAGCTTTAGCTTGCTTTTTACCCATATTAATTTATAAAAATTCATATACCCTACCACCTTCAATCACTCCACTTCAACCTCTTACATAAGACTGACTGACCACCAACAGCAACGGTTCCCACGTGAGCGCCACCTATACACGTCACTTCCAACCCCACACCCTGTCAAAACCCGCCACCTCCAATCCTTAACCACCAACGCCAACCCTAAAAAAATCCCCCCCCCCCCATCACCAGCAAAAACACCAGAGCTAACCACCAACCCTTGGTGTGGTGTTTATGGGGTTGGGGTGATGAGTGGTGGGTCTTCGACAGGGGCGGGGTGGGGTTGCGTGGAGAGGATCGCAGGCAAGGGGGCTGCCTGGGGCACTTGCAAAGGGATGAAGGAGGCACCAATAGGGGTGGTTCGGGGATGATGGTGGTGATTTACGGTGGTTGTTGAATTTGGGGCGTATTTTGTCATTCCTTCCCCTACTTTAAACTAAACAGGTAAGGGTATAAAAGGTAATCCCTTTCCTTTCCCCTTATTTCCCATTCTTAATCCATTTCCCGAATGCTTTGCTTAAATGGTTTTTGAAATCAAACTATTTAACAAAATGGATTCCTTTGAAACAATTTACACAAAACGGGTCCAACTTCCAAGTCATAATTTCAAGTATTCAACCCAAAAAAATAAAATGAAATAACAGCTATACCCTTTATCTTGCCCATTAATTACAATTGTAACCATCTTCACACACTTTCCCATTTTTTTTTTTTTTCTATCAGATGTACACGCTCATTTTTTTACTCAAGCTTCAATCAAATTTAACAACTTACTAAAAGAATGTGGAGATTTCATACTAGAAACACATATAACTGTGCTTGGGGTCCACCGTTTCATTTAGAATTAAACATTTGAAACTGGGAGACTTAAATAAAAATCATTGTTTGGGGAACTTGAGAATTTCAATTGTAAAATCTCAAACCCCTTGTCTGGGATTTCACATTTGAGGAAATAAAAAATGAAAATAAAGTGACACGTTGATTTGATTGCTTGTTATAAATATTACATATCAATTTTCAAAGAAATAATAAATAATAATACTTCACCAAAATCCAGCAAAACAATATCTCCATTCTCCATCATTAAATCTGTTCGAACAAGCAAAATATAGAACACTAGACCTTGAATTTTCGTCCAAAAACACCAAAAGGAAGGTATTCTTATTTGAATTTGATATCAGGACAATTAAGCCACGAAAATTTAGCAATTGAACCAAAAAAAAAACCAAATTTATTTCTTACTTACATCTCTCGCAGTTTAATCTTTATCTTTATAGCTCTGATTACTTCTTCAAAATAATTGAAAATAAAATGATCAATTTCATAGTTTGAAGTCCTGAGTTTATAAAAAAAAAAAGAGCCATTGATAAGGTATTAAGGTTGAAGGAAACTGAGAGTAGTATGAAGGAATGGAGAAAGAAAGGATATGTGAGAGAGCATGAGATTTAAGGGGTGTAGTTTTGATTGAGTTGGATTGTGGGAGTAAAGTGTATTTTGAGAAGAATGAAACGTACTATGGGAAGGCGGTGACATAGACCCATTTTAGGCAAATAGTTTCAAAGGAACCCCATTTTGTTAAATAGTTTAGGTTTGAACACCATTTAAGCAAAATATTCTCATTTTCCTCTATGAACCACACACACCCTAAGAGTCGAGAGATATGTCAAAAATCAAGTAGGTGAAAAACACAAAGGTTACCTGATATTGATACTTGTCTCATCTGCCGGTGGACGAGGTGGTGCAGTATAGCCAGGCTGATAAGGCTACATACAAAGCCAGAAAAGTAAGGAAAGCTGATAAGTCAATAAAATTAAATAAAAATTTATATACTATAAGAAAAATGGCAAGTAAGATGATACACGCATATGTGCGCATCTTTAAGTTAACATATCAAGAACATTCTAGACGACTTTACAGATTTACAATATTTTACAGTGCATTATCAGTTAAAGGTTGATGCACGATACCAAGAAGATTAAAGATGGGTAAGCCATTATCACTTAAAGGCTGATGCACAATACCAAGAAGATTGAATATTGGTGAGCATTTATTTAACACAATGTACATGCAAGTGTTTGACATCAACAAAAAAACTCTTAAGCCCAAAAAAATTTAGTCACCCACAATAGCTTACGCTTGAGGAAAGCAGCAGCATGTTGTACGGTGAACGTGTACTTCAAAAGATAAACCTTTTTTGGATGACAAAAGCTTTAATTATGTTCGCAGAACTAAAGTAAATTCTAACAGAATGGCAAAAGGTGTTCCATTAATCCAAATCATCAATAACCAGAACCATTCTCTCTTTAGTTCTCAAAACTTCTAACAGAAACATAAATTATAACTCTGATATGCAGGCGGTGCTTAACAAATACTTGTTTAAGTTTTATGCCTTCTATATTGGCTGGTAGATAGATAGTTAAATAGGTTATACACCATGACTTAATTATAAACAGGCAGCAAAAGAAGCACAACGAACTACACAAGTAACAAAACAACAGCAATATACAATAGGCATCAAAATAAAGGACTCAATTATTTAGATGAAAAGCATACAACATTACAACACACCATATACCATTCGAATAAGTTCTTTTAAAGCCATTACCTAATATCAACCACCATTAATGCTGTATTTAGTTATCTATTATCGCATGTCGGGAGGATAATTTCTGAATTACTAAGTCTAGAACATTAAGCACAACACTAAACCATTCAGAAACTTAATTCACTATTAAAACTACCTCAATCACATTTATATTGTCCCCTCTTCGCTCTTGGTTTATCCCAAATTAATCTTCCTATTTCTAAATTTACTAAGGAAAAATGTGAAGATCCAATACTACTCCAAGTTAAGCAACTATTATCCCTCCATCACAATGAAGTTGTCCCAGACCGCCCCAGTTTTCTTGAAGTTTTAGGTTAAACTTGTTAATTTAATCTTCACGCCAAAAATGAAAGGGAGACAACATAAATGAAACGGATTCACGGCGCATAACTGGACAATCTAAAATGGTAAGCAAAGCCAAATCGTAGAAAATCTTGACCGAAACATAAAATGTACCTGATGACAAATCTCACAGATAATATCTCCTTTCTCATTACACCACTTTTGCACACATTTCCTGTGAGCAAACTGAAAGAAATGGATAGGATTAGTCCGCGCAAAAGCTAACATAATATTGAAAACTGAGATACTAGGTACAGAAACTAAAAGTGGCCTTCTATAGCAACAGTTTAAATCTGCAGTGTTTGCATCTGATTGCCAAAACAAACAACAAAGGATATTTAAAACAACTGTTATAAATAGACCTATGAGGAAATGATGTTATTATGGTACGGTACCTTTAAACTGCCATTGCAAGAGCAAGGGGTCTCCAAATTCTTAATGCTATCTTCATCTTGACAAATCCGGCATTCCGGTTGGATGAGTGGCTCTTCTTCCCCCAGAAAATCATCTTCTGCTGTCTCCTCAAGATTAACTGAACAAGACGATTCAGCAGCATGGCCATTACTGTTGGTAGAACATCCTGAAACCTCAGACCCTCTCCCCGATTCCAAAGTCTCAGGTGTAATCAGGCGGTCAACACACACGGCTAAGTGATCACTCATTTCCTCTTTCAAATACAAGCTGCTGGATCACCAAAACTCAAGTATATACTAAGACACACATCACACATTTTCTTATTAGAAAAGTTAATCAAAGACTGAAAAGCAAGATATACTGATATAGCATTTCACTATAGACTGTTAATACCAGACGATTCATTCAAACTACCAATAACTAACCACACTGATTAACTAAATAGCAGATAGCACTAACACCTCGTTTTGAGAAACACAAACTACATTTCGGAAAGCAAGTTAGATTTGAGAAATACATTTTCATCCCTTTAGCCAAAACAAAATCCTTCAAACATAGACCAGCCCTCGAAGGAGAACACTAATGCTCTACTTTTCCTTCCCCCCTGCCCCTTCTCCCCCAACTATCCTATGCAAACAAGCTATAAATCGATTACGGAGCACTGAGTCTACCGACACTAAGAATACATCAAAATGGTGAAAATAACCACAAATTCCAGTTTTTCACAAGTGTAAGCTTGTATGAGATCACTGCCCGACATCGGTAGAGTTTAACCAAACTGAAAGCTTCAAACTTTCATTTAACAGATTGAATAGTAAAGAAAACAGCTCCTAACAATCTAGCATTCTCATTTTACAACAACAATCTAAACGAGGTAGATAAATTAGACAAGTAAATCACAAAATGATCATCAAAATTACCCAAATAACTTCCAAAATTGTCAAAAACTACAGTATAGTGAACAGATTTCACCCCAAATTTTGACAAAATCATCAAATTACATTTGACCCAAACAACAAAAAGGGCATAATTTGCATCTAATCCTTGAAAGACTTAATCTTTTGACTTGGGCAACTATCAAACCTCCTCAATCAGAAATGGACAAATCTAAAATCCTAGAAATCTGACTATAATAGAAAAACATAACATAAATCAACAAAAACAAGAAGAAATAAAATCAAATAACTAAAATAATTGTGAAAGATTAAAACTTTACCTTAAATTGATCAGTTTTTGGAGGTGTAATTGATGAAAACACGGTTAATAATTAGAAATAAGGGATTTTTGAGGGGTAAACGGTGGTAAAGTATTTGAAATGGATGATGATGATGATAAATGTAAAGGGGTGGGGTTCAATTATCAGGAATCAATGAGGATTGAGGAGTCTTTATATTCACGGGATTAAGATTAAGAGAGGTGACTTTGGAATTTTTCTTTGTTTAACGTCTGTCAACGGTCGTTACAACATGTCCTATTCAATATTTGTAATGAATCATTGTTGGGAAATTTCTAGTCTCTTTAGAGGTTGAGGATTTGATTGAAGAGCTTTGTTTTCGTTTCTTTATTTTAGATCTCTTCCGCTCTTCAAAGTGTTGTAATCATAGGATCGCAAATTCTCATTTGCAACGGCACTATCCGTCGCAAGCTTGCGACGGATACCGTTTACCCTCACAAAATACTCACTTTTTCTCTCTCTCCAACACTATTCATGTGGTCCCCTTTCTCCACTAACTCATTTTCTATCCATTTTACCTCACAAAATATCCGTCACAAATGGTGACCCGTCGCAAGCAAAACTTACTATCATAGAATTTACTTCCTCTATTCAAATCCAAATTGTATTTATGTTTTATGCATAAATTTTAAGAGTTTATTAAATATATGATTGAAAATACAATAAAAAGTGTGTATGTTATTTTTTTATTGTTTGTGGTGGAGTAATGGTGGGTTATTTGATGGCATTTTGGGTAAATAATTGATATTCATAAGGATACTTTAGTAATTTTGTTGGCTTTATTTAAAAAGGTGTAGTTTGGATATGAATGGATTAAAATGAAATAGGTATAGTTTGGATATGAATGGAGGAAGTATATGTTTAAGGGAAAAAAAAGAAGAAAAAAGCCACCTATTCTATGGAAATTGTGGGAAGAGTTTTTTTATGGAACCATTCCTTTTAAGAAATTGTGAATCTCGAGTGATTTGACTAATTTGTAAACATATTGTCATAAATTTATAAATAATAAGCAATATTTTACAGAAAAAAGTTATAGTATTAATTTTGTATCTCAATTCTCAAGGTAATATAATGGAAAACAAAATAAAGTAAGATTTTTTTTATTACTATTAGGAAGTTTGTGTGTATAGTCACTAATGTATCCATTATTCCAACATGTCGTAGAGAGTTCACATACACTGTTTGTAAAAGAGGTGTGACATATTTGAATAACATATGTAGGGATGTCAATGGGATGGGGTGGGTGCGGAAAAGGGTAACATGTGCTCGCACCTGCGAACTATAATGTGTACCCACACCCGCCCCAGGTTGAACTTTTCAAAATCGTCCCCGCCCCGCGGGGACCAGTTGACCCGCCAAATTACCTACTCATAATCGATTTTTAAAAATATACTAATCGTACTACTTATATAAATAAATTTCCGCAAAATGTCTAACATTCTGTAAAACCCCACCTCGCGATAGCGGAAAATAAACATATAAAGTACTAGAAATGCAGCGGAAATAAAACTTTTTAAAGAAACACATCTAACATGCGAGGTGTAGAATTACGAAACTGAAATGCGGAAATGAAATAAACATATATAATTAAGTATTAAGTCATAAGTACAAAATCACAGCCCGGGATAGGATATCCCTACAGGTACAAAACTGTTTAAACAAAACTAAGGTCTAGCTAATAACGAATAAGGTAAATGTCATCGATGAAGGATCATCGCTCGCTAGCCTCATGCAAAACCCCTGCTCAGCAATCACCAACCTACACACATGAAACATGTGCGCCACAGTCAGTGGGGAGTGACTAGAGATGCTCCTAGCCACCAATTGTCATACACACATAACATATAACCACATATAATCAATCATCATACTCCAACATAAGTATAATCATGCGAAGTAATCTTTCACCAATCCTTATCTTAACATACTCATGTAATTAGATCAAATACCCCAACTCAGGCATATCTAAAACATATGTTCAACAATGATAGCACAATACCCCGACTCAGGCAAGCTAACACAATCCGGCAGTATCTAAGTCCTACCCCGACTCAGGTAAACTTAGACACAAGCAAGCATCAATATCAAATCATAAACCCCGACTCAGGCATGAAAAAATATAATCAGCTAGCATTGGTTCAGAGGTCCCGACTCAGACATAACCAATACTCTTCGTATGAATCAGAGGTCCCGACTCAGACATGATCCACACAGTTATCCAAACTCACAAAGGAATAGAGGTCCCGACTCAGACATATCCCAATGCATTAACCATACACGTAACGACTCAGAGGTCCCGACTCAGACATGTCCGTCACGCGACATACACACACGTATCCAACTAAAGGTCCCGACTCAGACATAGTTCGATACGCAACAAATAAAGGTACTTATTGTACTTTAGAGGTATCGACTCATACATATTCCAATACGCACCACATCCAAACTATATATGACCTAGTCTTTCTACTAGATTATAGTCTAACATAGGATAGCTTACAAGCATACAAGTCACATGGAAGAAGAATCAATCAAATTGGAATAACCGATCACGAGTAAAAACCTCTTTTCAACAGAACAGGGCCCTCAGCCGGTTGGCTGACCGTCTGCCGGTCAACCGGCGGGGAACCTGCTTCCCTATTGCAACCTTTCAAAAACTCTTAAGGAGAAAAGATCTTCAGCCGGTGGACCGACTGCCAGCCACCCGGTTGGGAATCCCTCCTCAACCAATTCCTATACTTTCTCAAAGGAATGGGGTTCTTAGCCGGCCAACCGGCCGTCGGGCACCCGGCTAGGAGTCTCATCCCACGCCTTTACTTCAAAACTCTACTTCAACAAGCAATCTCAGCCGGTGGACCGGCGGTCGGCCACCCGGCTGGGAGCCTCATTCAGCAATTCCACAAAAATATTCCAACATATTATAACTGACTCCTAGCCGGTCAGTCGGCCGACCGACTGGTAGCCCCTATAACCCGCGAAAGTTAAATTCGACATTTTACAATCATCTAAATCCTTCAATAATCCTTCCAACACATGATTCTAATCAGAAATTCATCAAACCCAGCATTTATATCACATCACATAAGCATATGAACATGTTATCAATCATCCCACATGTGATTAACACCCATTTCCTTAAATTCTACCCATCTTTAAGATTGTATCAAATAAACATCCACCATATGAAATTAAGCATGAATTCAATATAATAAATAGATAACTAACATCCTTATAGTTCATCTCAATCATTAACTTCATTAATTTCATATAAACACAACACAATCACATAGAATGCTAATATATGACACGGGTCGAGTTTTCTCTTATCGTCACATGTTTTTCCGCACTAAACTTCTGTCTCCTCTTCAACCACGTAAGAATCATCGTCCGGGTTCTCCAACTCAACAACTAAAACCATTAGACACGGATTAAAAGTGATAATTTCGAGATTGAGCCAAATAGCCTGGAATCAAGTATAGCGATTTACGAATTGAAAGTAATAGATGCGACGGGGAGGACGAGAGGAACGCGTAGAAAGAAACCTTACCTCGATTGGAGTTGAAACGAGTTTGGGATGATGATTTTAGTGAACTTGAGAATGAGAAAATGGTGAAGTTGCAAATGTCTGATGTTTTCTTTTTGGTTACTTGGGAAATAAGGTAGAAGAAGAGTTGTGAGGGAAATAGGAAGTAAGCTTCTTTCACAACTTCTTTTATGCTTACTTATGAGACGGGTTTTAATTAAGTTGCTCGAAAATATTTGTAAACGGGAAATGCCAAAGGATATATTACATCTCTAGATTAAATAAATCTCAAGACGAAACTTAAACGATATTTCTAAAATATAAGTTTACGAATATAAATAAAATATTATTAAATTCCGAGAAATACTTTAATTTATTAAAAGTATGTTTTACGAAAATAAGGGATGTTACAATCACCCCACCTTTCAAGAAGTTTCGTCCTCGAAACTTTAACGAAGAAAATCTAAGAACATTACCTCAATCGAACAAGCTCGAATGCGTAGCGCGCATCGAGGCTTCAGTCTCTCAGGTTTGCTTTTTCTACATCACCACATCGCCAAAGAATCTTCACAAGAGGCACCACCTTGCTTCTCAGCTTCCGGTCTTGACGATCAAGGATCTTCACTGGGCGCTCTTCAAATGCAAGACTCGGCTCAAGGTTATCGATCTCTCTCTGCAGGACATGACTAGGGTCACTGATGTATTTGCGAAGTTGCGAAACGTGAAAGACGCTATGAACCTTTCCCAAACTAGGAGGCAAGTCCAATCTATAAGCCACGACACCAATCCTCTTGACGATCTCATATGGGTCAATGTACTTAGGGCTCAATTTACCTTTAACCCCAAATCTCTTCACTCCTTTCATCGGCGAAACTCTGAGAAAAACGCGATAGTCAACCTCAAACTTAAGCGGTCGACGGCGGACATCTACGTAGGATTTATGACGGTTCTGAGCGGCCTTCATCCTACCACGAATCAACTGGACATAGTCAATGGTCACAACTAGCTGATCGGGTCCTAGATCATGAACATCACTCGACTGATCCCAGCAAATCGAACTACGACACTTCCTCCCATAAAGTGCCTCTTACGGAGCCATCTTGATCGACGAATGATAACTGTTATTATACGAGAACTCGACCAACGACAAACTTTGCTCCCAAGAAGTCTGAAAATCTAAGGCACACGCACGCAGGAGGTCCTCCAATGTCTGTATGGTCCTCTCAGACTGACCATCGGTAGCAGCATGGAATGCAGTGCTCATCAATAATCGGCTACCCATGTCCTCTTGAAGAGCTTTCCAGAAGTGCGCATTCTTTGTGAAAGACTAATTCAACTCTGAAATCAACTTTCTTTCTTTGTGATCCACATTCATCCATTGAAGCAAACCATCCTAGATATCGTGAGCATATGGGCACTTGAAAAAGAGATGACCATGGTTTTCATAAGCATTCATGCACAGGTAACATCTATGACTATTCCACGAGTGGAGAGTTTATCCTGAGTTGTGAGTTTCCTCTAAATAGCCAATGAGGTAATGACACTGTGTCTCGGAATTACCTCCTTTTCAGTGAGTGCCTTTGTAACACCCCCATAATCCTCTTATTTGTAAATAGGGTTCTCAAGTAAAATTCGGATCATGGGCGTATCACAATTTAACCAAATATGGTAGTAGTAACTGGACATGAAATAAAATAAGTAGTTGTCTAATGCAATTTAAAATCCAAAGGATAAAATCCGATTACAGCCAAATCCAAAGTTTGCGGAAGCGAAAATAAAGTTCAACGGTCCAAAAGAAAGATAAAGTGTCAAAGCATTTGTCTTTGATTGAAACATTAAGCGCGCTCTCTTGTGCATCCCACGACTAATTCCCACGAGTACCTGTCACACGATCTGCTCACACATTTTGTGATCACCGCAGGTCCAACCAAGCAAGGACAAAACAAATAAAAGGGTCAACAATAATGTTGAGTAAGGTAAACAATCCGATTGAAGAATAAACGGAATATGAAACCATACCTTAAAAGACATTTAAAAAATAATACGTAACAAAAGTGTTTCGAAAGATTGAAAACAGAGTATAAGAATTGCCACTGTTAATTGAAGGGGGACATATAATTTAATATGATTAAGAACAACATAAGTGTTCCAAAAGATTCAAATCCATATCCGACTTTTCATGATAATTCCAATCCAAAGAAAACATTTCTTTCCAACAATTTCCAACGTCGGTATATACTTGGATAGAGGCCGTATGAAGAGGATCCCCTCGCCCTAAACCGGATAAGACGAGGTTCACCAAATCATGTACTAAACTGTCCTAGAATCCCGAGTGTGCACACCCCTCTAAGGGCCAACCCCAAAGAGGAAGATAAGAGGACGGGGTCTCGATCAACTAACCCCCATCAGAAGCTCTGTATAGGAAGTCCCTTATTATGGAACCACCTACCCCTCTACCAAAACCGTTTCAAACCAACATGAGAATCCATTTCCAAATAACCAAGATATTTCCTTCAAATTTAATAACTCATCATAAGCTTGTAGAAAAGCAAAACGGTTTTGGTTCCCAAAACTTTTAAATTCATAAAGCACTTCTTTCCATATTAAACACAATCCCGTTTCAAGAGATCAAAACAAACAAATCTGTATCCATAATCATTTTGTAAAATAAATTCAACCAATATAAATATTTCAATATAACCAATCAAAAGTCTTAACATGCAAGATAGTAACAAATCGTAACGGTTTAATAAGAGTGTACGGATAAGCGTTTCCCTTACCTTACGAGCGATTAAAGGTTAGAGAGCCTCTTCTACGAATCCCGACTCTACATAATATTTAAAATAATAGTCACTTATATGAACGACATTTACTAAGCTACTTGTAGTAAATTATGCGATAACTATACTTTCTCGTTTTTACAGATTTGAAACAAAAACTCTAAATCGTCATATCTCCTTCGTTACTAAACGTTTTGAGGTGAGACCAGTGGGGTCTGGTTCCTTAGTGAGTCGTCCATCTTTAATGTCTCGGTGGTAAGAGTCTAAAAACGTGTGTAAGGGGTCCAAAGTTACAGTCTACCAAAGTTGGTCCAAAGGTGAGTCTTAAAAAGTTACGGGCTGGTAAATACTCTTAACATGTCGAAACTCGTCGAAACGAAATCCTACTACACTATACATTCATTAAACTTTAACATGTGAAGAGATGGGTCACTGATTATATTTTTATGTATGACTAAATTACCCTTTTATGGAAATGTAATTTTTAACAAGTAAGACTAATTAAAACATTTTTCCAGAACACAACAGAAACTTGTAAAAATTATAATAAATCCAAAACGTCATATTTTGGTGCATGGTCGACTTTATTGAATTCCTTTATGTGTCTTAAAGATATTGTTAGCCATGCATGTTGTCTCAAAAATGGGTTTATCAGATCTAAAAATGCGTTTTAAAAACAATGGTCAGAAACTGAGTCATGAAAAGTTTTACATCATAAATCCTTCTTAACAAATCGAAACGAGTTGATTCCAAGTTCCATTATTATCTACATTCATAGTAGTTTAACATACTAAAATTTTTGATACTGATTCATCTTGTAGATATGGTTTTATGACTCATTAAGTGAGATCTAGTGTTTTGACTAGACAGAAAACATGATGTAGTATTTGATTTTTCATTTACAGATGGTGCATGCAATCGTCCTAATTTTTGGTGAGTGTTTTTATAACAACTTAAGGAAAGTCCCAAATTTTTATTTTATGAAAATACTCATTTTAACATGTGATTTCAGATTTATTACATGCATGCTACGTTTTTGACAAAATAACGGTTTTTACTAGATTCAATCCTTTGCATGCATGGTTGTAGATTCATATATATGTTCAAGTTTAGATGTTAAGTGATATGTGAATGCATGTTAAAAGGTTATACAACCAGATTTGAAGGGTTCATAAGCTTACTTAGTGTAGAACTTCAAGTAATGGCAAGATCCTCCTTCCTTACAACCCCTTTCTTCTTCTCCTTATTCTCTCTTCCTTACTCTATCTTATTTGTTGTTTGTGTGGGAGAATGAAGAATGAAATCTGGTGGGAGGGTTGAAAGTGGCGTGGGAAAGGGGGAAACAAAGAGGAAAAGTGAACTTTGCATGTCTAGACAAGTGTCCTAATGCATAAGCCAAATGTCTAGGCATGCATTGGTCCACATGTCTAGACATGCATGGGTCAACGATTATGTGACGGAAAACGATGCACGGAAAATGATGCATGCGACGGTTTTACGTGTCTCTATTAAGCGATACTTGTTTAATCAATAAATTTCTCATTTTATTTTATTGACGGATTTTACGGGTATTACATTGTCGGATTTTACATGGTATCTACTTTTAAGAATATGTCGTTAGTATCCTTGAGGTTCCATTTTCTGTCCATGGTACCCCTTAATGTAACAACTGTTAATATAACGGTATATTTTGATGACGTAACAGTAATTAGTAAATTAAAAATCAATCACAAATGTGAAATAAAAGTAAAATTTTGAGCATTTTCCATAATACCCTGTATAAATCATGTATTACTAACTATTGCCACTTCATCAAAATTTAATGTTCCTTTAACAACCGTATTTAATGTTCTACTAGTGTAACACCCGTGAAAAATCACGGGGTTGCGTACACTTATTTGTAAAGATGACATATATACATTTTACTTATTATATAGCAATTCTATTTATTCGAACATGTGTATTTTCTTGCAATAAAAAAATAATAATATAATATCATTGTATATATTAAAATATAGGGTTATTCTACATGGTAACCCTGTATTTTTTCAAATTCTACGTGGTAACCCTACTTTTCAGTTAACACACATGGTAACCCTCAACTTTGTTAATATGTATTGCCGTGACCCTTAACTTTTTTTCCGTCAGTTTTGTCTGTTAAGTATGTGACGTGGCCAATTGAATTTTGAGATTTTCTACAAGGTAACCCTTTGTTTTTTGTATCCTACAAAATAACCCTATTTGGTTTTTTACAAAAGAAATAATTTTAAAAATACTCTCTCGTTTCCTCAATTTATTATTATTAACACGTTTTTCACTCGATTACTCAAAAGAATGTCAACTCTCAATATCATCATCTCTTCAAAGTATGATTACCATAAATCTTGAAAAATCGGGTTCAATAATTAACAAAGAAATCAACCAATGTTTACAAATAAATCTCTACTCCTCAATTGTACCCAACTTTACTGTGTGAATATGTAGAACAATTGAAATCATTATTGCGTTTACAACATTTTTAGTTTTGGGATATATATTGAGGTTTTAAAAACGTTTTTCACTCGATTACTCAAAAGAATGTCAACTCTCAATATCATCATCTCTTCAAAGTATGATTACCATAAATCTTGAAAAATCGGGTTCAATAATTAACAAAGAAATCAACCAATGTTTACAAATAATCTCTACTCCTCAATTGTACCCAACTTTACTGTGTGAATATGTCGAACAATTGAAATCATTATTGCGTTTACAACATTTTTAGTTTTGGGATATATATTGAGGTTTTAAAAACAAAAGTTTTCTTAATTATATTACCGCTATGCATTAAATTTGGGATTGATTATTATAATGCTCATATATAGTATGTTTACTATGGTATTTAGAATACTTTATTGAGAATTTTTTTATATCAAACAACGTTTTATTGAAGTTTTTTTCAAAACTCGGTTTATTGAAGGGTAATGAGGATGGATTTGACAATTTGGGTGTAATCAAGCAAAATTGTGAAAATAAGATTAATTAAGGGATTATGTTTTTATACACATCTGAATTGTAGAGAAAGTAAGGTTATGTTATAGAATTTTTAAAGTATAGGGTTACCTTATAGAAAAACACAAAATTCAATCTGCCATGTCACATACTTAACGGACAAAATTGACGGAAAAACAATTAAGGGTCACGACAATACGTATTAATAAAGTTGAGGGTTAACACGTGTGGTCTCTGAAAAATAGGGTTACCGTGTAGAATTTGAAAAAACGCAGGGTTACCGTATAGAATAACCCTAAAATATATATACGGAAATTACAACATTCAAGCTTGAGAACCTTAAGTTATGTAAGTACACATGATAATGTTAATAAGATTAACAAATTTAAGACATGTTTAGAATGAAACAATTAAGTCATAGCTAAAAAATGACATTATAACATACAAATGTAAGGAATTTAAGCTATTTAAATTATAAAAAAAACCCCAAATTAAGATAATTAAGTTTTATATATTACAGAAAATGAAACTAATATAAAAATTGATTCTGACATGTCTTTTCATAATAAATATGTAAATAAAACAATAAAACAATAAAACAAAATAATAGATTATTGATCGTCCTTAGAGGTCCGATATAATGATAACAGCCCAACAAATTGGTTTTTTGATAAAATAGTACAGTACAACCCACTATTAAAGGATGAATAAACATATCAAGAGGGAGCCTAAAGGCCCAATAATAGAACCATAAAGACGGAGCCATTTTACAATGATTACAGAAATTTGAAGACGGAGCCCAAAGGCCCAATAATATTATACAATGATATTATCTGTTTGAGCCTAGCCATTTTACATATATTCAAGACGTAACCTAAAGGCCCAATAATAGCAATAACCGATCAAAACATCATCAAAAACCAAATTGAACTTATCCACCTACAATCCTCTGTGAAAGGACATACTCATATTTCAACAAAATTCCAAAGTAAACTCCTCTACCTACAACTCCCTGTAAAACGCTAGCATCACGTTTGATCAGAATCCAACGTAGGTTGGTGATAAGTAATTAATTTGCTATATTAATTTTTGGATACCAAACGTCTCCTCTACCTACCGTCTTAATTTATGTTGAAATACAACTGCAATTGTCGATTCAAAGGTACATTTCTCTTCATTTTTTTTTATTGATTTTTCATGTTTCTGGAGTTTATAGAATATAGTTTATATAATTTTGTTATTTATTAAATACAAATTGAATCAGCATGTGAAATTTGTTGTGATTTGTTGTTGCATGTTTAAACTATCGAGTTCGAAATGAAGATCAGTTAATAGATGTTTACGATGATTCCACCGCGTGAACTACAACAACAACAACGTCAATGAATCTGGAGATACATCTTCAAAGGTTCTTTTCATCTCATTTTTTTTTATTGATTTTGCATGTTTATGGATTTTGTTAGATTATAGTTTATATATGATAATTGTGGATCGTGGTAGGCTGTCTAGAGCTTTGAAATTATCTGGGGACTGGTTTGGAAATTGAACGGTACTTTTTTTTCCTTCCCGGTGCTTAGTTTAGCCAATTCAATTTGAATTTCTTTTTGTCCGATTTGTGCAATATTAGTCTGGGATCGAGGCCTGAATTTCGCTAGTGAATTATATTGTTAGCATGGCTTAATCTTAACTCATCATAGTGTACATTATATGTTGTCCACCTGTCAAGAAGAAGTATTGGAATAAGGCTGAGCAAAACTGAGATAAATTTGAGAAGGCTACTAGCATCGATACCTCAGCAGCAAAATCAGGCAAAACTAATCCATGTATGTAAGTTCAAATAACCTTCTCATTATTCACTCCCTCTCAAGTCTAATCTCTTTCTCTTATAACATGTCAATATACTATTACATCATTGTCACTTCTGTAAGGGTACTTATATCTTGAGGGATAATGATGCAGTATGTAGCCACACTTAGAGAATTGTTAGAACAACTCACTGAAGAGACTACTCCAGATGGCTTACCCAGGTGTGAACTTTTTACTTCTCAGTTTTTGATCAATTTTAAAAATTTGTTTATGCAATGCTAAACGGTGTCAATATTTTTAGCCCAATGTGGCTACTAATCTATTCTTCATCTCAATTTTGTTTTATTGATTTTGCATGTATATTGATTTTGGTAGATTATAGTTTATATACGATAATTGTGGGTCGTGGTAAGCTGTCTAGAGCTTTGAAGTTATATATGGGGACTGGTTTGGAAATTGAACGGTATCTGAATATAGTGGTTATTGTAGTAGGCTGTCAGCCTTGGTATTGGATGAATATAACTAACATCCGAGCCCGAAGTTTCGACAAATTCATATATATACTGGAAGTATTGACTTTGTTAGAAAATTTCCGTTTTACGTTTGTTGGATTTAAATGTGTTCTATCTGAAAATGACATAAAATGTTTTTGTTTTGAATGGCTTTCAACATGTGAACTTCACCAACAAACAACTGTGATCCGAAATGGGAAATCAATTGTTTCCTTATAGTTGCTTGTATAAAATCATTCTGAAAAGAATATAAATTTGTCAAAAATACTCTATCGTATAGTTGTTGTTTTGATATCAATTGATTTACTTTTTCAAGTTAATTAATTTACTGAATCTTTTCCAGGAACTCATACGGTGAAAAATGATTTTTTATAAACTAAATAAAATAATATAGACAAACCTTTGAATCAACAAACAATAATTCTACTGCATCGAGTTTCTTCTTGTCGCAATTATTGTTTTTGCTAAACGTTTCCGACTTCTTTTCAAATTTTTAGTTTTTGAAATTTAACTCAGGCCTGTCCATTGAACCGAATATGATATTCGGGTGGGGTAATCCCTTGAAGAGGTCCATTGATAGGCTTATATGACTAATGGTTAAAGGGATTGAAAGTACTACTCATATCAACAAAGTGCATTTTCTTTTCTGGTTATCCATGCGAAAGAACTCCAAAGTTAAGCGTGCTTGGCTCAGAGTAGTCTTAGGATGGGTGACCTCTTGGGAAGGTTCCCGAGATGCGCATGAGTGAGGACAAAATGTGTTAGAAAGGACTTGTGTTGATCTGTGGGCCATGTACACAGCCTAGCGAGCAACCGTGGCTAACATTTCCGGTCCTAGGTTTGGATCGGGGTGTTACAGCCTTAAACCAACTTTGAGAATGATACTTTGGACGAAACCAGTTATATGCTGAATGGATATGGAACTTCAAATTGATTGTCCAACTATTGAGAAGATTTTTAGCTTCTAGGATGGAGAACCCTGTTTTAAGAAGCTCATTCTTAGTTGATATTATCCCCTTGAGGTTTTCTGAATGAAAATCTTTACTTTGAATATTCCAAATAGAGGAAGCAGAAATGGTATATGCATTGTTCCAATCAATTCATAAACCAGAGGGATAACAAGTTAATTTCCAAAGCCATTTCACCATCATTTCTTTATTCCAAGATAACAATTCTTTGACATTAAATCCTCATTCTGCTCTTGGGGAGCATATGCTTGACCAGCTTTTGAACACAAGTTTTCGTTGATTATCAGTATTATTCCAAAAGAAATCCTTGCAAAGCGTATGAGTTAATTTGACAACACTCTTTGGAAGAAGAACTGTAGCACACCAGAAATTTTCAATTCCAAAAATCACAGAGTTGAGCAACTAAAGTCTGCCTGCATAAGATAAGTATTTAGTAGACCAGTGTTGGATTGCTCTTTGAATTTTCCCAATGAGAACCCCATACACAGCCACTGAAGTCCTTGCTGTATTTAGGGGAAGTCCAAGATATCTGAAAGGGAAAGAGTAGTACATTGTTTTTAATTTATGCTTAACGACAAATATTTGCATTCAATATAAATAAAAAACTTCCGACAATTATTGCTATAGAAAAAGTTATTTTCACGTATAAAATGTGTAAATCACGTACAAATTTTGAGCATAAACTAAGTTTGAAGATGAGATTAATCAACTAAAGTATAACCTCTATATAATAAAATTTGGTAATATGAGTAATAACTCTATACTTAGTATTATATAATTTTTCATATACTTTTTTCCCACGACTTAAAATAAATTAGTGTAAATTGTTGTCAATAAATATATTTATTTAGCTCTTAACAAGGAAAATGGCTATAAATAAAGTAATTCATTTTTCCTTACGCTGAGTCATTTACAAAATCGACCTATTTCTATAAAGTGCATTTTATCGTAATTTATTAATTAGTGTCTCTACTTTTAAATAATTTAATCTTGAAAATTATCATTCTTATTCGAATTAATTTGTTTATTCACTAATACGTATATCAGATTTATTTAGAGGACTAACACAGTCTCATGAATAAATGATAGGGTTGAATAAAATTTTCCAATATGATATATGAACTATACAATTTCTAAAATGTTGGAAAGAAAAATGTTATAAGTTCCAGAGAGTAGAATTGCATACTAATCTATATAATAATCTAAAAAGGCTAGATTGAGTAGTCATTGTATATTAGAATGACACGTGGCGGAATAATACAATTATATGGTTGACTAAAAATTAATACAATTACATGGTATACTAATAAAATTGTAAAATAGAACACGAAAAGACAAAGTAGTAGTGAGTTAATCACTCATCTTATTTAAACATTCATTTCCCTAACATTATTTCATCCTATAATCACGATATTTATATTTCTTTAATGCAAAATTTTTCTTATTTTTAAATTATGAAAATCCAACTATTCTTATGTAAACATTCATTCATCTCCCCAACATTATTATTCCACCTCATATTGATAATGATAATGTTTATATTTCTTTAATTGTACAAAACCTTTCCTATTAAAAAATTATGAAATTTCAAATAATTTAATGTGTAAAACGAGATAAGTTGATTAGACATTTCTAGAAAAATAAATAATCGTTGAGTTTCTCATTTTTTATGATATTACTCCATTTTCATTTGTTTGATTTTTCAACCGTCTCCGTTGAAGAGTTAAGAAGAAGAATATAAGTCAATGGTAAATATTTGTATTGTATTGTTCATCGATCATCGAATAAGCTTAGTAGCTTAACCAAATTATAATCTTTGTTTTTTTGTCTCACATCTTACATATCAATAGAATGTTTGGGAGAATTTTTTAAAATATATTCGTAGTTGATAATGTGTATTGTAATTGTCGGGGATTGTATTAGTAACGTACAATAAATTATAGTATCGTCAAAGACAACTTTAGTGAAAGTTGTAAGTAAAGTATTTTCTTATATTTTTTATGAAGTTAGTTAAAAGTGTAGCATGTCTTATATTTTTGAATTTTTAACGTGAGGTTGTTTCATGAATATTTATGTAATTTTATCTATTATGTATGCTCATCTCATTTAAATTTTCTTTCATTTGATTAAACGGTTAAGAGAAAATGAGTGAAAACTATTTTGATGATTAAACACGATCAATTATCTCCAAGGTTACATGGTTAATACTTATCACTAAAAATATCATTGCAAAAGAATATCATTGTAAACGACTAAAAAAAGTATCATATAAATGTCAAGCAAAAAAGATATCACTCGGCTACAATAGTAAGATAGTCAAATGAGAAGAATCAAAAAAACATCTTTTAATCATTAAAGAAGAGTTAGAGAAATCCCGTGAGTTTCACGGGAAATTGAACTAGTTTTGAATATAATATAGCTATAAAATCGTCATAATCAAATTAACACTCAATTTCATGAAAAGTAAAAAAATATTTATATTAGCTATAAAGAAAATTATTGATAAATATATACACGAATAATCCAATTTTAACCCGTGCATTGCACGGGTATTAAGACTAGTTATATTATAAAAGCATTGGGTAATGTCTTTAGAGACGGTTTCACATAATTTATTATGAGATTATTTAATCTTATAATTCAAAACGGACAATAAAATATGTGAAAGTACGGTTAAAAATAAAATGAGTAGACTTATCTATCTATATAAAATAATAAAATAACAACCATAAGTCCACAACATGTTTTTTCACTCCAAAACCCCACCATCACATTAAACATAGTTTTATGAGAACAAGAGTTAGCTCAAGTGGTAAGAGCTCTCTTACCCACTATGTAACACCAAAACGGACACGGACACGGGACACGACATGCCATGAAATTTAGGACACGGGACACGACATTTAAATTTAATAAAATATACATTTTATAGTTATAAATGTTTGATTTTATTTTTGTAAAAGTATTTGATATTAATTTTAAATAAGTGAAAGTAAAACTTTTCCTTGATAATAAATTTATTTTCATTCCTCATCTGAATCAATATTTGGGCAAAGGGGCGAGGTCTGTCCCTCGTTAAGTAACAACAGCCCGAGATGAAGTGGGCTCGACAAAAGGAGGCGTAGCAGTAGCCTCAGAAACAGGGGGCTCAGCAGCAGTGGCCCCAAGTGCAGTAATGAGCTCAGTAGATGCGGCAGTGGAGCTCGAAGAAGCGACCAAAGCAGGTCGAGAAGTAGTAGTGGTAATGGCCAAGGACTGAGGACGAGGAATCGTAGGGAGCTTTGAGTACCTAGGCGTGGCACCCGCGGCTAACAAAGAGAAAGGAGGACGCGGCTGGCCAGCATCCTCATCAGTTTCGGTCTCCTCCTCGGAGTCACTCTCGGACTCCGTCTCGACATCCTCTACTAATACAGGGGCACCAGAAGTTGCTTGAGAAGCAACAGTACCCTCGACGACCGTTGGACTCACGGCCAACTCTCCCCCAGGAATGACGGTGTCGGAAGATTCCGACACCGTCGCAACCTCAGTGGCAGCGACAGGGGGCTGCTCAGACTCCGCGACAGCATCAACAGAGTGTTGCTCTGTTATCTCGTTCACGACATTCGAGACGATTGTCTCGACAGATAGTTCGTGAGTAGGGGATTGAGTTACTGGGTCCATTATTGATGTCGACTATACCCACAAGATGCAAGAAATGAGAACAAAAAGCACAAAAACAAAAAAATCCACCGAAACCCTAGAAATCGAAATTGACGAATTGGGCTTGAAATCGGTGTTTTTGAAAGGGCTTTTGTCAAAATTGGTGTTTAAAGCAGTTGGGTAGTACAATGTAGTAGTTATATGGGCAATAAAATGCTTAATTTGCAGGTGAGGGTGAAAAAGTTTTAAAATTGGGGAAGAACAAGGTTACTCGGTCGAAGGAAATGAAGGGGTTAGTCAAAATTTTTTTACCCTTTATAGACCAAAACAAGTGCTCGATCGAGATAAAAATCCCCTCGATCGACCACTTTTATTACCTGAAGGGCTCGATCGAGAACAACAACTGCTCGATCGAGGGATCGGCGACCTTTTAGCTTCCTTCTTCTCGATCGAGAGGCAAACCTCTCGATCGACCATTTCCCTTTCCTCGATCGAGGAGCAAAATACTTTTGTCCCCAAATTTGCTCTATCGAGAGGATTTTCAACCGGCACGCACTTTGATGATTTTCCGTTTGGTGCGGCTTATTCGTACCTGCAAAAAGCACAATAAAAATATCCCAAAAACCACAAAAATTGTCCGAGTCACTAAAAACTGTTCAAACTACTACCGTCTAACTAAGGATGTCCTATCAAAACAAAACCACGAGTCTAAAAAGAAACTAAAATCCACAAAAAATTATCCTATTTACAACTTTGCACGGGGTTGCAAACCCGGCTATTCTTCCATTAAAACTGATTGGCCTTCCTTCGACCGTTGCTGCGATGAACTTGATTCTCCTTCATTGGCCCTCACCTTCCTACGCCATGCTTGAGATTCATTTTCCGCATTCTTCTCGTCTTTGTACTCCTTGAAAAGTTCCGCCATGCTCTTCGCCTTTCCCGTGGGTGGGTCTAATGCAAAGTTTCCCCATCCTGGCCCTGTGCACCTGATAACAGAAATGTGGGCCCCTATTTTTCTCTCTTTACGAGGCAATGGTGTTAGCGGGGTCGGGAGAGTAGCAATACGCGGGGGTTCATCAATAATCATAGAGTCTTTTGACGGTGTCACATCCATAGGAATAAAATCAGAATCAACGACATGTAGGACATTGCACTCTAAAATGCGCATCGGCCCCTTATGGGTCGCGGGTTTGGCGTAAACGAGCTCCTCTCCCCCAACTCGAAAGGTCAAAGTGCGCAACCCAACATCGATGATGGCTTGGGCGGTGTGCAAAAAGGGCCGACCAAGTATTATGGGTGTGTATGAGTCCTCCGGAATGTCAAGTATGACAAAGTCAACCGGTATATAGAATCGCCCCACCTTAACTGGTATGTCTTCTAAAATTCCCATAGGTCTAGCCATTGACCCGTCAGCCATTTATACGGACATGCTCGTGTAATGAAACCGATTAAAACCCAACCTCCTAGCCAAGGACCATGGCATGACACTAATACTAGCGCCCAAATCGCATAAGGCTCTATCAATAAAATGGAGTCCTATATGGCAAGGAATGGAAAAACTACTCGGGTTGGATAGTTTCAGTGGGGTTCGGTACTGTAAATGGGCTGAACACCCTTCTGTAAAAGCAACGGTTTCAATTTCATTTATCGTTCGTTTCCGTAAAAGAATGTCTTTCATAAACTTTAAGTAAGAAGGTACCTTTCTTACCAAGTCTAGGAACGGGATATGGACATTGAGGCCTTTGACAAGTTGACCAAATCTGGCGAATTCTGGTTCGGTCTTCTTTTCTTTTGCCAAACGTCCCGGAAATGGGACTCGCACATCAGAATCTGCTTTGTGCGTATCACGAGTCAAGTTATTGTTCAACATTCTTTGGTTTGGTTCCCTCGATCGAGCGTTTTCACACTCCAAACCGCTCGATCGACTGGTCTCGGCAGCGATTTTGCTCGATCGACCTTCCAACGTTCTCGATCGAGCAAATTGTTCTTCATCAGTGTTCGATCGAACACTTTCCTCTGTTATACCGCTCGATCGAGGATGTTGTGGCACTCGATCGAGCATTTCTTCTAAATTTCCTCTCGATCGAGAGTCTAAAATATCTCGATCGAGTCCTTTCACGGCATTATCAGCTTCTTTCTCTACTTCTTTTCCTGAAACATCAACAACAACAGCGTGGTCAATAATTTCATCATTAGAATACATTTTTCCTTACCTGAGGGTCACAATATTCAGCGTTTCCTTCCTCTTTTCCGACTGGGAGGGTAGATGGCCCGGTTGTCTTGTTGATTGGTTGGTAGCGAGTTGAGCAATTTGCGACTCAAGCATCTTTATTGTTGCATTGTTTGCTTGGTCAGACTTAGCCATCTGCGTGGCCAACGATTGTATCATGCTCTTCAATTCTCCAACCTCGGACACCCCTCCGGTTGAGGAACTACCATGTTGAGGATTAGGAAATTGCGGGGCCCTCGAAAACTGTTGTTTGTGTGGTGGCACATACGGTTGTTGTTGTTGCAGTGATGGAGACGGGTTAAGGACATTCCGGCTAGTCCACCTCAGATTGGGGTGGACATACCCCTGGTTATACCCTCCTTGTCTATATTGTTGAAATGAATAGACTTGCTCCCTATCCGCGAAGCATTCAACAGCACCGTGGCCTTGTTCGCCACACCTTTCACAAAGGACAATCTCTTATCTTTGTAGGACATGAACCGTTTGACGGTTCCCAACACCTTCATTCTCCAACTTCTCTATTTTCGCAAACAGCTTGTCAAATTTTGCCTCCAAACCCTCGGTTTTAATATTGGCAACGGTTCTTGTACCACTTCTAGGGTTACCATACTGAGATGTATGGGTGGCCATCTCATCTATCAAGCTCCAACCTTTATCATCGTCCACCTCACGCTGGAATCTCCCATTTGCGGCCGAATCTAAAATGGCTCGGTAATCATCGTATAAGCCATTATAAAATTGGTTGCAAATAAATCGTGGTTCGAAACCATGGTGGGGGACGGATCTTACATAACCCTTAAACCTCTCCCATGCCTCAGTCAGGTTTTCGGAAGGTTTCTGTTTCAAATTGGTTATTTGAGTGCGTAAGGCATTTGTACGTTGGGGTGGAAAGTATTTATTATAAAAGGCTAGGGCTAAGGATGTCCAGTTAGTGATTCCAGCTGCCTCCCTATCTAAATCCGACAACCACTCCCTAGCGTTGTCGGTTAAGGAAAAGGGAAAGAGGGCTTCTTTAATTTTATCTTGGGTCACCCCCTATTAGCTTGAATTGAGGAGCAATAGTCGGCAAATCGCTCCATATGCTTTCTGGGATCCTCCCCCACAGCCACTCTATACTGGTTTATCTCCACCATATTGATGTAAGAGGGTCGGAAATCAAAGGTTTGGCCATCCTCATCCGTGGCTATGCTAAATCCCTTAGGGATGAACGCGGCTGTGGGCTCAAAGTGGCTGGCGATGTTAGGCATTTTTGGTTGAAAGTTGGGTTCGAAAGTGAAGTTTTCCTCAAAGATAAAGGTTCTCTCTTGGTCGGGGATACTCAAGACTTCCTCCCGACGGGTTCTCTCTTACTCTCTCCTTCTTCGCAAGAACAATCTCTCAGGTTCGGGATCAGGTTGTACCAAATCTCCCCTTTGAGACCTGCGCATAAAAACTGAAGAGAACAATTAGAACGGTCTTAAGGAATTAAAATTCCTTAAGACAAAAATAGATAAAAACAAGAATAGAAAACAGCGTTGCTTCCCCGGCAACGGCGCCAAAATTTGATACCGTCGTCTCCTCAAGGAAGCGAACTTGCTTAAATATCGGTTTTTACCTATGGGTCACAAATTGGGGGTTTTAGAAATAATAACTATTCTATGAGATATAAGATGTGCAAAGAGAATAAAAAGAAACGAGAACAAACACGAGATAAAATAAAATCAGGGATAAAGGGAATATGTTGGGAACTTGGGTCGTTGTGTCTTATGTATGATCGATGTAATTGGGATAGGCCAGTTTATTGGTGGGAAAGGTTGGGTTATTACGGTCAAGTCTCAAACCCGACTATACCTTCCGGTCTTAAGTCGCTCTAAGGTCGTTTTTGCTTAACTTCCGCTCAAACAAGAACTATTTAAAATCGTTCAACAAGTCTTACCCTTCCAACCTTCCGGTCTAGGTCGGGAATTAACTAATTGTAAGGTCTCATGCGTGCACTCACTAAACCAAACATGAATTAAATTGTTTTACGATTACTCCCACAAAAAACGATCCATCCCGACTACTACATATCATACGTTTGACACAACTTCCCTTATAAAGGGGTATAGCTACTCATGACGGGATTTACGATAACTACGACAACCATATTTAAACTAGCATACGACATGTTAAAATGAGAAATGAGAACAGATTATAAGAACAAGGCAGAAAACATGAAACCAACGAAAACAGTAGGGGGACAAAGCGCGATTACGATATTCTTAAGATGGATACAAAAGTATGAAACAAGCATACGATACTAGATGAATAAGGAGTGCTAACAGGGATACAAAATGACTAAACTAAATTAATAACAGGGATTAATAAGGGGAAAAGAACGGAATAAGAAAGTATATATGAAATAAGGGCAGAAAACGGACGAACAACAGTGACGGAAACAAGCATACAAAAACAGAGTATAACGAGCGAAATAGTCGGAAATCAGAGAACAAAACAGTAAACGATTACTAATGATAAGAACAGAATAAAAGAGATGAGAAAGGAAGAATTACAGTAAAGAAATAAGGCAAGAACAGAAGATGGAATCCTTAGAACGAAAGAGACGAGGAACTTAGAATTTTTGTGAAATGTGATGGCTACAAAGTTTCTGGAAAAATAATGAACTTAGAGCAAAAGACTGCAGAGACTAATGATAGGGTAAGAATGCTTAACCTAATAATCTCAAAACGAGCTCTTTAAATAGAGAAAAAACCAAACCGAAGTAATAACTACTGTGAACACGAAGGGTCAGAAGAGCTCTCGATCGAGGGCTATTTCCTCTCGATCGAGCACATTAGGCTTCAAAAACTGGTAGATCGAAGATAACACAGGTTGCTCGATCGACTCCTCTTCTTTGACTCCTCTCGATCGATCAATTCAGCAATCGACCGAGTACTTTTCTTCTTGGGCACCTCTCGATCGAGCACATGACAGCTCGATCGAGGACTTGTCTTCCTCTAGATCACTCGATCGAGCACAGGACAGCTCGATCGAGAATTCTTCTGCTCGATTTGGTCTTCGGCAGGCCATAGGTTGTTTAATCACCTCTAAATTCTCGATTGATGCACAACCAGCCATGATTTTTCCATCGTCTACTGAAATGCAGTGCTTTGAGGTAGAAAAAGCTCGGTTTCCGCTACTATTCGGTTAATATCTGCAAAATAGCAACACGAACATAAAGTAGTACATACGGGGCATAAAGTGATATAAAATCACCAAAAATCATGAAAATGTGTGCTAAAACAAGACTAAAAAGTCTATACAAAATGCACACATCATTAAAGTTTTTCTATTCTAATGATTTTATCAGAATTTAATAACGTAAAATCATTTTATATGAGATTTATTAGTTTTTTTTATTTAGAAATAACAAATATTTTGTAAACGAGTTTTTAATTTCACAAATTCTTAGATAAGACGACAGTCACAATCAATTTAAACAAGAAAAAATAAATAGATGGTGGGTTTTGAGAAGTCTTAATTTAAGACGGTCAAGACCAACTATTATAATAGTATAGTTCATTTATGTTAGCTAATAAACTCTTTAAATGTATGTTATACATGACATACAACTAATATTGACCATACAATATTTTTTACTCTTTATAAGACTATCTTAGCATAATAATAAGTAAAAAAAGTATAACATACTCGCCTTTTAACTTTTAATTTGAATTAATATTAACTATTAATAATATTGGCTCATTGACCTCATGATAAAATAGATATAAAATACTATAAATTCTACAATTTTGTACTATTTACATACATACAATTATATAAGTACCAAACTTATAGTTTTGGGACATTTTCTTACTGGGTATATATTGGTTGTTCTGAATGACACAATTAGCTAATTACTAATGAGTCCTCTACCAAGGGTGTTGGATAAAAATATTTATATTAATTTAGTGTGAAATCATGTGGTAAAAGTGTATATGCAATTCACTAAAAATATGGTTAATAACGGGTTTTATACTCTATTTTTCTTTTGGCTAGAAAGAGTTATACTGAATTGGTCGTAGTGAAGCTAAATTGAACCGAACAGGATTGAAATAAGAGTTAATTTGTCATGAGATGAGTTGAACAAAACTGAAATGAACTAAATGAAGCTGAATTTAACTATACATAGCCTATTCCGTTCTATGTCATTAATAATTATACGAACGTTGTTGTATTAGTTTAAGAACATATGAAAAACATACGATATTTATTTTCTTTGTGTACCTTTTACTTTTAATTATTTTGATCATGTGTATTTTGATTATTAAATCAAAATAAGGATCTGCCGATGTCAGTGAGTCATGTACCCTTTAATTTAATGTTAAAAGTATAATAAACGTTGAATTTAAATTTAATATACTTTTATTTGTATGTGTAAAATATTGTACATTTATATTTAAATTAAATAATATTAAAACTATAAAATTTTAAATGACTATTTATATTCTTTTTACATGCCCGTGTAATTTTGCAAGGGTCCTAAACTAGTTTAACATAAAACCAATACCAAACAAACATATTCGCGTATGATTGTTAATCCTTACAAAGGATGCACAAACCATGTCATATTTGGTTGTACAATATGTCTCGTCATTTCCTAGAACCTCATAAATACCCCATGATCTCACCTCAAGGTCCTATTCCTATAAAATACAATGACAAAGGGAATTATCTTCATCTAATTCAAAATCATATAGTAAAAATCTTTCTCAGTCACGATTTTTTGTTTCAGAATTTTTATCAGTGTGTTGCGATCTGTATTATCATACCTTTTCTTCATTACCTTTTTTTATAGTGCTTACAACATCAAAATACTCAAAACCCACCTTATGATATCCTCCAGCCTCTTTAACCAAATATCTAAAACTATCTTCTAGATGAACGACGCTAGTTTGGAGATGTACCAGGTATTCAATCTTACTTGAAACAATCTTTCCGTAGCATTTTAGATGGTGAACTTCACTAGGGCGACATAACTCATGGTTGTGTATCTTTTCACGTCGTGAACACTTATAATTACCATCCACGATTCAACACGAGACCATTACCTTACACCTGGTTTTGCGGCTTAACTTTGTATATTGTTTTCCGAATGTTAATTTTTTCCGCGTTATTACCCTGTTTGCAATAACAAATTCCTTCGAAACATCAATACCTTTCAAATCATTTTCATTAAAATTCCGGACCCCAAAACAATTGATAAATGAATATCTACAATATGCTTGATAAAAACCATCCTTTGGTATCAATTGTTAGTCCAATCAATTCAGATTCCTTAGTCTTGACACATACATATTCGCCATTAAAATATGAAAATACAGTATCCGATGAAATATGTAAATAGAATAATTATTAAAGGATTAATTGATAAGAATACTCTGAACTATGGGTGTCCTACTCAAAATACTCCAAACTTTATTTTAACTACCAATATAACCAACTAATGCACTCATTTGCTTTGAATAGAATTTGTTGTTTTGTTAAGTTGTTGTAGCATGTTTTAATGCTGTGATTAGGTAAATAGATTAACATAGAAGTAAAAAGAGAAAGACGGGTTAAAGAAATGTTAGAAATTTCTTCACTTAATTAGCATGTAATAGGTCATATATTATAATAAAAGCGAGTGAGAGCATTAGTTGGTTATATTGATAGTTAAAATAAAGTTTGGAGTATTTTGAGCAGGACACCCATAGTTCAGAGTATTTTTATCAATTAATCCAATTATTAAATGTATATCAAACTTTCGAGTTATATTTATGAACAAACACAAAAAACAGAAAATCATGAAATTTAAGTGAGTAAAACGACCCGGGTACTACATGACATAATCAATTATAAATTGGCCAGAATTATTTGAGCATTAGATGCAAGTTTATGAGTTTCTAGTTTTTTATCTGTACGCAATTCGGCTTTTGAGCATTTGACAAAATATTTTGAGCACTTGGCAGACTTTAGATCATCGTCTTGAAGTTTTTGTACATTTTGTAATACTTTTTGAGCCGACTGAAACCTTGACCTTTAAAAGAAACACAAACAACACTTACAACTATTGTACTGCGAAATAGTGAAAAAAGCAAAGCTCGTAATAAATACTGCTAGTACAACAATAACTACGAATATTAATCTAAATCATCATTAATTAAGAGTGGCCAGAACGGGCCAAGACTTTTGAGCATTATTTACTAGTTTTAGTTTCATACTTCCTCCGTTCGAATCCACCATGCATGTTTGCTTTTTCACGTTTGCCAATGCATGGTTTACGTGTTAAATATCTTTAGCTACGTAGTTGCAAAAATTATAAAAGTCGGATATTTTCAATGTACTCGTAAAGACGAATCAAACTAGACCCCACATGAATATGTTTTCTCTTACGTATTAGGAGAAAATTGAGATTAAACGTTCATTTATGAATAGTGTACAAAATAGAAACATTCAGTGTGGATTCGAACGGAGGAAGTATATATTTTCTTAACATCATCGTTGAAGTTTCTGAGCATTTAACAAACTCTCGTTTTGAGCATTTCACCAAAGTTTCAAAGCATTTAACAAACTTTATTAGCATCATCTTTGAAGTATCTAAGCTAATAAGGTTTTAGAGCATTGTACTACTCCCTCCGTTCTAAAATAATTGACGTTTTCATTTTACGAGGTGAGCCTTTGAATTCAATTTCTACAAAAATATATTGGTTACAAAATTATAAAAATCACACCATAAAGTTCTTTACGAATAAAACTTTAATGAGTATACATTTCAATATATTTAGTTATATATTTTGAAAAGAGAGGTGAGTGTCTCTAAAAGTGAGGATGACAATTAAAAAAGAATAGTGGTAGTATATTTTTTGAGCATAATATGGTTTTAGAGCATCGTACTATATTTTTTATCATAATCATTGAAGTTTTTGCGCTAACATGGTTTTCGAGAATTGTACTATACTTTATGAGTATATTGATCTTTGTACTCTTAAAACTATTGTACGACCAATTGTAAAATTAGGATAACCAAAATAAGCATCGTCAACAACAAAATAACATCATCATACTCTAATGGTCTTAATTACAAATAATTTCAAAATAATAAAAATCAACATACGTAATACACTTTGAATATTAGATATACCTAATGTACGAGATCTTTGATTTATGGCTTCTACATCAATTTCGTTAACAATAGTTGACGCATCCGTCATTTGTTGATCAACTATTCATGATTCCGTCATTTGATACCATTAATCGATAGTAATTGCATCAAACTTGTTGAATCTTCTGCCATCGATAAATACAATAACAAATTGAATTTTGATTTTTTTGTTGTGTTGGATTTGAGAACAAAAAGATATCATGGAAATAAATTATTTGTGATTAGTGGTAACTAGACCTGTCAAACGGGTCTAACGGGCGGGTTACGGGTCGGGTAGATATGGGTTCGGGTAAAATACGGGTCAGGTGTATTTCGGGTCGGGTAAAATACGGGTCAAGTCTATACGGGTTTCGGGTAAAAATACGGGTCAATCAACGTCTTTTCCTCGCATTTTTTAAAACTTCTTTTATATCGTAATTCTTACCCTTTACACTTTTGCTCACCTCTTACTCGTCTTAGTTAACTTAATTTTCATAATTTTCGCCATCACCGTCGTTATCGTCATCATCATCCTCATTAACTCGCTAAGTACGATAATGAGACTAAAGTAAGATAACAATGATGACATGACATGTGATCTGAGGTGATGAGGTGCAAGTGTTGACGCAAAGTGCGGTTCAATTCGACGTAATACGCTGAAAGTGATGATGTGACAGGTGGTCCTAGGAAATGAGGTGAAAACGATGATGTGAAATTACGTGTAAGTTACAGTGTGGCACACATTTCGATGTGATGACGTGACATGTAGTCCATCGAAATAATGAGGTGACAGTGCTAACGTGGAATGTAACTTGACGTTTTACACTAAAAATGACGACGTGACACACACTTCGATGTGATGATGTGCCATGTGGTACGAGGTGACGAGTTGGCGGTGCTGACGTGGAATGCAATTCGACGTACTACGGTGAAAGTGACGGTGTGACACATACTTTGAGGTGATGACGTGGCATGTTGCTTGTTTGAGGTGATGACGTTACATATTTCTCCTCAAAAAATTTTAAGTTATCAATACATATATGGCTATATGACATTATATATTTTAAAAATGATATATTGTCTTGACCCAACGGTCAACCCGCTGCGGGTCGGGTTTTGACCCATTGTTTACGGGTAGAAACGGGTTCGGGTATCTTTCGGGTTCGGGTTGAAAAAACCGGGTCATTTACGGGTTATTTACGGGTCGGGTTACGGTCGGTTTTCGGGTCGGGTCAGGTTTTGACAGGTCTAGTGGTAACTGATTCTCCAACATATTTGCCGAATTGTTTCACATTTGACCAATTTTTTTTCTTCTTAATAAATATACAGAATTATTTTCACATACAAATTTTCATAAAATCTACGTATCATACCCTTTTTTCGAAACCTAACCTAATCAAATTAACTCATATACAAAGTATATTTTCCTTAATATCGAATTTAATTACCTTATAGACTTGAACAATGGATTATAATTCTCCAGTTAGTGAAATAATTTTGTTTATTAACTATTAATAAGTTTTATAGCAATGATTAGGTAATATTAAAAAAAAGTAAAAAACATAGGAATGACGGGATTGCCATTGTTGTTGTGTGTGTATTTTTTTAAATTTTTTTAATATTAATTGGTTTGTTCATTTTTACATAATAATTCGCAAGTGTTAGGGGTTTTTCGGTGATTAGATTGGCCGGAGTTGATGAACGGGAGGGGCGAATGGAGGAAGTGGTGGGCTGGTGCCCGTGTGAGAAAGAAGGAAAAACCAACTGGGTAAAAAATGAAAAAATAATAAATATATATTTAAAAAAATCTATAAATAAAAATGTTAAATTTATGTGTGAAAAAGCAAGTCTGATTCAAAAACTCTTATATAATCTCGATTTCAATACATCCGATGAACCATCGGTGACCTGGTCTTCCACTTTCCACTCCCACTTTCTTAGTTGGAATATCTTTTCCGTTTTCCTTATTGTTTAATTTAGGCTATAAATCAACAAAACCGCAATCTTCTCCCACAGGCCACACTGACTAAACCCTCTATATTTCATAAACCTCCATAAAAACCCTAAAAACACAAAATCCCCAAAAATATCTCCCAAATTTTAATGGCTTCCGAAACAATCATTGATACACCACTGACAACAACCACGGATATGACGCTGGATAGCGTAAACCCTGGCGCCGAGAAGAGCGAAAACGGCGGAAAAAGAGAAAGAGAAGAAGACCAAGCAACAGCAGCAGAAAACGGCAACGAAAACGACACCGTATCGAAGAAGCAGAAGGTTGAAGACAATGGAGAGGTGAAAGAGAAGGTTGAAGATGTTGGAGAGGATAAAGAGAATGTTGGGCCGGTGACCCTTGGGCCTAAAACATTTGAGACATCTCTTGAGATGTTTAATTACTTTTACAAGCTTCTTCATCATTGGCCTATTAATCTTCCTGCTAATAAGGTACTGCATTCGTTTTTGATCATCTTTTGTTGGTTTTAACTTGTTTTTATTACTCCTTCCGTCTCCCTCTCCATCATTTGTTTATCTTGACTAATAGACTATCATCCAGGAAATTTGGACTCCTACGTCCCAAGTACAAATACTGGTTCCGCCGCTACTGGTTGTTGATTATTTATTGTCTGTGATTATTTAATATTGAAGTATTTGCTTATTATGCTGAGTTTGTGATTTTGCTACCATGGTTGTGCAATGTTGTAAGAATCGTGTTTGATTTGGTTTAGGTTGTTCTATTACCTCTGTTTCGCCTTATGTCACTCCCCCGTTTCAAGACACACAAATCTCAATTTAATCAATCTCAAAAGCTTAAGACCAAATGTTTTGATATCTGTACTCTGATAAAATTGTTTCCGATGGTAAATAGAATGTTGAGAGTCTTGGCTTGTGAATTGTACTATGGAATCATCAGAGCATGAAAATACATTAAATAAGTGGAGGGAAGGAAGAACGATAGGTGGTAGTGGTATGAAGCATGATGAGTACGAAATGTGGGATGTGGAAGAAAGACATACACGGATCATATGAGTGACCATCAATTTTCTCTTGTGTGACCGTCTTCAATGATCGCATGCATATCTTATTGTGTGGCCTAACACCAAGGTATCATAGTAGTATATGACACAATGACACACTCCAAACCTAACTGAAGTCCATTGTATACTTTGATTGGGTATTGGGAAGTCCGATTAAGCTTAAGGATGTTTCTCAGCATGATCTAGATGCATTTTTTATTTTTTTTATTTCAGCCAAGGGAAATGAATAATCTCTCATCAAGTTTTGTGCTTTAGCAATAATTCACCAGTAGTTAAAACTAACATTAGCGACAATCTGGCTACTGTCTGTCCTACTTCTTCATAGCACCATGTTTTTTGTTCATATGCCCTTCTCCAGTAACTTGTGGCCTTAGGATGTGCTGAAATTTGACATTTTGTTGGTCACCTGTTTTTCCATTTTGTTGGGCCTAATGAATTTCATAATAATGATTATGTATGACTTGTGCTTTCTTTGATACATTGACTTCAAAACAAGGCATCTATTTGTTTTTTTTTTTTCCGCTTGACTCTGCGTCATGTCCTGGTCATTCTGAAAGCCATTCGAAAGGGCGAGAACTGTGTGCTTGTTAGTTTTCCAATGTCGACTTTTTTCAATGGGCTTCCTTTCTTGCGTGTCATCAATTTCAATTCCCACTTCACTCTGTTGATTGATACAAGTACCAGCTCCCGCCAGGATGCCATTCTAAAAATTTGATTTCCTTTAGTTTTCAGCCGTCAGCTTTTGTAATAATCTTCTTTTCTTGTGATTATTATTCCCTATCCCCATATACTCACTGTTAATTTTGGTGAACGTTGTAGGCTCCAAGCTTTTATAATTCACTTTATACAATATCACCTTTCGTCATTCTAGCTATGGGCTTTCCTCGTGTCTTATCTATCCCGGAGCTAGCTTTTATAATTCACTTTATACAATATCACCATTCGTCATTCTAGCTATGGGCTTTCCTCGTGTCTTATCTGTCCCACAGCTACAGAATTCCATTGATTTTGGTGCAATCTTTAACGCCTCAGTGTAAATTAGTTTGTCATAGTGTGTAGTTTTCCGTCACTAAAACTCTGAAAGTGCATCGTGTACATCTTATTTTGTTTCCTTGAAACGATAAGTACATCACCACATTTTATATACCGAGTATTTGAATATAACATTGCATAAGCTCATTTCGACTTTTCGCATGTAAAATCTTTTAATGCCGGTGTCATTCAAGTCGTGTGTGATTTTCATTAGACTAATTATATGGAGTAGTAGTTATACTGTTTACTTCTATTGACATTTGTTATCTCCAGATATTTTGATTAAAATTTTATTCTGTACATCATTGACTGGAAATTTTTGGTCACAATGCAGTATGAACAAATGGTGCTGCTAGACCTGATCAAGAAAGGCCACGCTGAGCCAGACAAGAAGATTGGATCAGGGGTCAATGCCTTTGAGATCCGCCATCACCCCACCTTTCAAAGTCGATGTTTCTTTGTCATTAGAGATGACAACTCTGTAGAAGACTTCAGTTTCAGGAAATGTGTAGATCAGATACTGCCTTTACCAGAAAATATGAAGATGAAATCTGATGAGAACAAGGTATCCCACAATTACAGCGGTGGAAAGAAAGGTGGTGGTGGCGGAGGAAGAGGAGGTGGACGTGGTGGTGGCCGTGGCCGGGGATGGGGCGGCAAGTCCAGAAGGTGAACTTGGCCCATTATGTATTTTAAAATATTGGAGGTGATGTCATTGAAATAATGTACTAGTGCTACTGTTTTTTCGCTCCACCATTTCAATGTACTGGCAAATTTTGGTTTTGAGATACCTCTGATTTATGTGCCAATCTCTTGTTTTCTGGTTCAATTTTTCTTTGCTAAATACTGTACAACGTTGCAAGCCTGAGGTCTATGCTCTAAAAGAGTAATTTTCACCCTTAAAACCGAATAAGGTGATGGGGTTCATTGAATCCAAAACTTGCTCGATTACACCTGTACAAATTATCGCCTGGCGGAAATTATAAAAAACGAGAACAAGACAGTTCTTTTATTAGTTAAACACTCAGGCTGTACTATCAAAACCGAGTTTTTTTTATGACTGTCTCACACTGGAAGACGATGTCTAGGTATACTCAATTCCAATCCAACCTTACCTTATTGGCTCCTCAAGATTTGGTAATAAAACATAACAGAAATCACATAGTTGACATCATTTGTACATTTTATATAATATACTAATAACATTTTACTTACTAAGCACGTTATCATTGTTGTATTAAATTCAAGATTATGTCCAAATTTTGAACCCAAATCACTCTTTTGTATCCTATTTGCTTACAATTTTCCCTGGTAGTTGCAGTAGGTTAGAATGTCTCAGAATAGTTCGTTCATCCAACTTTTTTTAACTTTCCCATCCCATATTAGACATTCTTCTTCTTGCCTATCCCACTTATTAATGACTACTACTACAAGTCTTACATCTTTATATTAAACCCGAATTCCCTCTGATAAATACCATAATCATCACACAACAAAGACTCGATTACTAATCAAGTCGGAGATAACAATGAGTTTAAATATGCAGCTGTTCGTGCCATTGTTAGTCATGACTCTGATAGGAAGTGTGATTAAGGGGTATGATTGCGCAATTGTTCAGTTCATATTTGGAGACTCGCTCTCGGATGTGGGAAATAATGAGAACCTCCCTAGAAGTTTAGCAAAGGCTAACCTTCCTTGGTATGGCATTGATTTTGGTGATGGTTTGCCTAATGGAAGGTTCACTAATGGTCGAACTGTGTCCGATATCATAGGTATGCTACTATATGAATACCATGTACTTTCTTTTATTTTCTGAGAGTAACAGATATTGCCATTACAATTAAACTCTTTATTAAAAGCAGCTAGTAAAAATAACAAGTTTTCACCGTAAAACGATTTGGTAAATTTTTTTTTTGCTACCTCTCCGCATATACAATTCATATATGGAGTATTAAGATTAACTATAAATTGTCTTCTGATTCTGTTTTCTAAGAAATGTTGTCAATGAAATGAAAAGCAGTGGACCTGCAATGTGTTTTATGCTATTAGGTCTGTCTTAAGATCGTTGTACGCGTGAAACAGATCCATCTAACACTAATAAAAGCTTATTACTACTCAAATATACGAGTTCCTTTACTTAAATCTGTTTCATGATTACAACTCTCTAAATAAAATTTTGTAATGTTATGCAGGGGATACAATGGGTCTTCCAAGACCGCCAGCATTTCTGGACCCAACTTTAGACGAAGACTTGATTATGTCGAATGGTGTTAATTATGCATCTGGTGGTGGTGGCATCTTGAATGAAACCGGTGGTTATTTCGTAAGTATTCCTTACTAAATCACATTTTCACTGTTAAAATAATAGACACAACATTTGTTACATTTCATGTTTGCATATGTTATTGATAATATTAATAATAAGTTGGATAGCAGCAGTGGCGCAAAGTTGACGTATATTTGAATGAATTGTGGTGATGTGCAGATTCAAAGGCTTTGTTTCTACAGGCAAATAGAGCTATTCCAAGGAACACAAGAGCTAATTTCTAGAAAGATTGGCAAAAATGAATCAGCCAAGTTTTTTCAAAATGCTAGATACGTGGTTGCACTCGGAAGTAATGACTTCATCAACAACTTCTTGATGCCTGTCTATACTGATTCTTGGAAGTACAACGATGCAACTTTCATGAACTATTTAGTCGGAACCCTTCAAGATCAACTCACGGTACTAAACTCCCTAATTCCCAATTTGTAAGGCCGATATTAGGGCCTTGTTATAACTTATACGTGTAAAACGGTGCTATGCAAGACGACTAACAGTTGGTACAAATATATGTATATGTTGCAGTTGTTGCACAAACTGGGAGCAAGGCAATTGATGGTATTTGGGCTGGGACCAATGGGGTGCATTCCGCTGCAGAGGGTACTAAGCACAACAGGGGAATGCCAAGACAAAACAAATGAGTTGGCCAAAACCTTCAACAGTGCTACTGATAAGATGGTGACGCAACTCTCAACCACCCTCCCTAATGCTGAATTCAAGTTTGGTGATGCCTATGATGTTGTCAACGATGTTATTGTTAATCCTTACAAATATGGTACGCAAACTTATTCCGACTCTTCTTATTCCCATACCCATACCCATACCCATACCCATGTCCGACACTCGATACTCACATCACTTTATACTTGTATATGTAATTGTAATGTTTTGGTTCATCACATTTTCTAGATTTAATTAAACTATTTCCACCTAATTATCGTATTCTAATGACAGGATTTACGAATGCTGATTCGCCGTGTTGCTCATTTGGGAGAATAAGGCCAGCATTAACTTGTGTTCCAGCATCAGTGTTATGTAAGGATAGGAGTAAGTACGTGTTTTGGGACGAGTATCACCCGAGTGACAGTGCTAACCAGCTTATTGCCACAGAGCTCATAAAAAAGTTTGGGTTTGGCAAGGTTAATGGTCCGGCCGCAGCACCAGCAATGAGCCCTGTTGCTGATGCTCCGTCCGCAGCACCACCAATGAGCCCTCTTGCTGACGCTCCGTCTCCATCACAAGGCTAAGCTACTTCATGTCTTCAAGTGCTACATTGTTAAGAGTTGGTGATCTATATCTATTTATCTATGTAATTAAGATTGTTGGTTGAGGTTTGTTATTGGTAGCTCAACAAAATGATCTATATTTTATGTAATTTTTGTGTAAGGGAAGATTGATTATGTATGAGTCATTGTCCTCTAATTGTATCTTGATACTAAAGCCTAAAAAGTTGATTTTAATTGCCCTATGTCACAACAATTTTACATGTTTCACCGTATTATTATTACATATCGGGATTATAAAATATATTCAAGTAAAACTATACAAATATATATACTCATTATAAATTCTGCTCTAATACGATTACTTTCGTGTATAAAATGCAAATTCATATAGAGTATTAAGGTAAAATTGAAGTTGGTGTCTAAAATTTAAAGGATTTTAAAAAATAATGGTATTTATTGTTTTGAGTTGTTTTTTGAAAATATTTATCTAAATAGTGTCCACATAGACTCGGGTTTACAAAACTTAAACACGTCGGTATAATGGCATGTTTTCTTCAATAGACCCGCCATTATCAGTAAGACAGTAACGTGTTCCTATGTCCTAATGACCAAAAGCTACTGCTTTAGTTCTCAATGTTACTGAACAAACGCGCCATTCTCATTGGCGTATTTATCAAAGAATAACCGTCATTTTCTAGTGGCATGTCTGGGCGTTCTGATTACTTTTGCTACGTACTGACATTCTTAGTAACTTTAAACATATCAATATAAATGACGCGTTAATCTTGTTTTAGGTTTTGAAAACCCCAACAACCTACAGTCCGTTTTTGGTAAGACGGACATACCTGTCGCAAGCTTGCGACGGGTCAAGTACATGGAATATGGGGCAAGTTGATACCGTATTTGAGTGAAATGGGTTGAATGCAAGTGGGCTGATGTCATTATGAGAAGAATAAAAAAAAAAGAAAAACCCCTCTCACTTCCCCAAACCCATCGAGACTCCCACCCCCATCATATCCCATTAATCTCTCTTCACTCAACCGTCACTCACCCATCTTCCATATTCAACTTTCTCTCTCTAAAATTCAACTTCAGAAAATTCAACTTCCTCACAAAACTCACCCAACCCCTCTCTGCCTCTCTCACTAATTCAATCTACCTAACATTTTCTCCTAAAATGGTAACTAAAAAAACTACAAAGCGCGTGTTGGTGAAGAAGGGTGACAAAAATGCTGAAGGTATGAACATATTGATCCTTTCTCTTCGTTTTTTTTTAATGAAAATGAACTGTAAATGATGAAGACGAAATTGAAAATGGTAATTTGATGTGATTTTTGAGTTTTGTATTTTAAAAAATCCATATTCATGAACACATTTTTTTAACATGATACTTACATAATTCGTGTTTTGAAAAATAATAAATGTAAGTTTTGTTTGTTGATAAATGCATGTTGTTTTTTTAAATTGTCTCGTCATTTTTTTTGGGTTTTTATTACTTTCTGGTTTTTTTTAGGGTTTTTGGTTGTCATTGGTAGGGTTTTTGGGTTTCTGGGTTATTTGTGGTATTTATTTATTTTATTGTTTTGTTGTTTTGTTGTTTAAATAATGTAGGTTGAGTTATTTATTCTGGGTTTTTAGGGTTTATTCTGGGTTTCTGGGTTTAGGGTATTTTTTTATTGTTTTTTTGTTTTGTTGTTATTGGTAGGGTTTTTTGGGATTGTGGTGGCAATTTATTAATTTTTGTTTAGTTGTATTGTTGTTTTGTTGTTTTGTGTTTTGTTGTTTTGTTGTTTAAATAATGTAGGTTGTGGTATTTTATATGGTCTTCTTGTAGTTTATCTATGATCTTCAATGTTCTGGCTTTTTAGGGTTGTTAAACTGTCTGACATTACAATGCCTGACATGGTGAAAAAGACATGTCAGACAATTTTTAAATGACGATCAAATATGTTTTAAACAAGACATGTCTGACAAAGTATTTATGTTGGTAGTTAGAAATATGTAGTAGTTGTCAATATATGTTGGTATTTGTTCTGAGAATGTAGATGATTACATTATATCTGTATAGTAATACATAATCTCTGACGATAATATTGTAATGTATTTGGTTTGTGTGCCACGCTTTATGCGTAAAGCGGCAGCAGATGAGGTCGTTGCAGAACAGAGACCAGCAGCGAAAGGTAGAGGTGGAGCGAAACGCAGAGGGAAAGCGGTTGAGGAACCGACAGAAGAAGAGAACGTAGAGGAGGACCCAGCGGAGGAGGAGGAGCAACGTGATGAGGTACATGATAAGGTCAAAGGGGTCCGAAAGAAGGTTACTCTCACTGCTTCGAGTAGTAAGGCAAAGGGGAAAGGGAAGGCAGTAGTGGAGGCTGAAGACGATGAACTTGCAGGCGACAACCGTGCTGATTCTGAAGCAGAAGAGGATGCTGACATTGATGACGATGCAGATGCAATTGATCAGACTATTGAGAGGGCCATAACGTTGGTTACAAAGCCGGCGCGTAAGGGCCCGTTGAAACCTAAAGTAGTTAACAAGGGTAGGGCATGTGGCTTTCTCTTTGTTTTTTGGAGTTTGGTCATTGACATACACATCGTACATGTATTAACGTTTATCGTCTGTTCCCTGCGAGGCCATACAGAAGCTAATAAAGCGTCGAAGGTGCTGGCAAGAAGGCGAGAGACTGGGGAGAGCTCGAAGAAACGGAAGGTTGACGACGATGGTTTGGACATCATCAAGTAAGTTGGATTTTGACCGAGACGTTGTACGTTACATATTTTCAAATTAACTCCTGTTAACGTGATGCTTAGCTAGGTTAACATTGTGTTTCAAATTAACTCCTGTTAACATGATACATGAGCATTATTCTGATACACATGTTTTGCTCTTTAACTTTTATGTTGTCTACATGACATAATCTTATATGTTGTGCACATGTTGTTTCACTAATTTGTGGCTGTCTTTTGTAATTATGTCCCCCCCCCCCCCCCGTAGTCTGAACATGATGCTTTAAATACCTGACATGCAAAAAAATATGATGTGTGATTAGATGTTGATAAACTTTAGCATTATGTTGGATGGTTACATAGTTGTCTATGTTGTTTACATATGTTAAGCTTTCGTTTTTGGAGACTTGTTTTGTTTTTTTGCTGTAATGTAGTCCAAGTTACATATTTCTGTATGTTGTCCACATCTTGTTAAACTGATTTGTGATTAGATGTTGATAAACTTGAGCATTATGTTGGATGGTTACATAGTTGTGTATGTTGTTCACATATTTTAATCTTTCGTTTTGAAGACTTGTTTTGTTTTTTTGATGTAATGTAGTCGAAGTTACATAATGTTGTATGTTGTCCACATTTTTTTAAACTGATTTGTGATTAGATGTTGATAAACTTGAGCATTATGTTGGATGGTTACATAATTGTCTATGTTGTTCACATATTTTAATCTTTCGTTTTGAAGACTTGTTTTGTTTTTTTGATGTAATGTAGTCGAAGTTACATAATGTTGTATGTTGTCCACATTTTTTTAAACTGATTTGTGATTAGATGTTGATAAACTTGAGCATTATGTTGGATGGTTACATAGTTTTCTATGTTGTTCACATATTTTAATCTTTCGTTTTGAAGACTTGTTTTGTTTTTTTGATGTAATGTAGTCGAAGTTACATAATGTTGTATGTTGTCCACATTTTTTTAAACTGATTTGTGATTAGATGTTGATAAAGTTGAGCATTATGTTGGATGGTTACATAGTTGTCTATGTTGTTCACATATTTTAATCTTTCGTTTTGAAGACTTGTTTTGTTTTTTTGATGTAATGTAGTCGAAGTTACATAATGTTGTATGTTGTCCACATTTTTTTAAACTGATTTGTGATTAGATGTTGATAAACTTGAGCATTATGTTGGATGGTTACATAGTTGTCTATGTTGTTGACATATGTTAAGCTTTCATTTTTGGAGACTTGTTTTGTTTCTTTGCTGTAATGTAGTCCAAGTTACATATTTCTGTATGTTGTCCACATCTTGTTAAACTGATTTGTGATTAGATGTTGATAAACTTGAGCATTATGTTGGATGGTTACATAGTTGTGTATGTTGTTCACATATGTTAATCTTTCGTTTTGAAAGACTTGTTTTGCTCTTTTGCTGTAATGTAGTCCAAGTAACATAATTTTGCATCTTGTCCACATCTTTTTAAAACTGATTTGTGATTAGATGTTGATAAACTTGCGCATTATGTTGGATGGTTACATAGTTGTCAATGTTGGTCACATATGTTAATCTTTCGTTTTGAAGACTTGTTTTGTTGTTTTGCTGAAAATGTAGTCCAAGTTACATAATATTGTATGTTGTCCACATCTTGTTAAAACTGATTTATGATTAGATGTTGATAAACTTGAGCATTATGTTGGATGGTTACATAGTTGTCTATGTTGGTCACATATATTAATCTTTCATTTTGAAGACTTGTTTTGTTCTTTTTCTGTAATGTAGTCCATGTTACATAATGTTGTATGTTGTCCACATCTTGTTAAAACTGATTTGTGATTAGATGTTGATAAACTTGAGCATTATGTAGGATGGTTACATAGTTGTCTATGTTGTTCACATATGCAATTTTGTGATGTTTTTTTTTAATGTTGTTATATTTTGGCATTATGTTTTTTGTTTACATTATGCTTTATGATGTCAACATATATTATTTCTATTCTTGTGGTGGGTGTTGTTTTTTATGTTCTTTTATTTATGCATTATGTATGGTGACTACAATGTTGTTTATTTTGCCGACATATATTATTGTTGTCGTTTTGTAGATATGTTATATATTATTTAGTGTTATGTTGTATACGTTACATTATGTAGCATGTCTTACGTATGACGATTTTATATGTTCAAATGTTGTAGGAAGACGAAGGAGGTGGACGGGCATGGGACACCTCGCCCATTATTCAACCTCATTGCTGCCCTGACGGAAGCTCAGAAGTTGGATGTGGAGGACATCGGTTTTGGTGGTCTACTGGAGCTGAAGACTCACGCCTACCTTCACCAAATGGCTGACTGGTTATTGAGAAAATACGATCCGGCATCAAGAATGTTTTTATTCAACAGACATCACCAGTTTCCTTTGACAAAGGATGACGTTTATGATGCATTCATGCTACCGTGTACAGATCAGAGCATCGGAACAAGGAACGATCAGGCGTTAGTGCTGAAGTGGCGCAAGAGATTCAACATCAACGACAAGGACGAGTTGCCTTTAGAATCTTTGAGGCAGGAGATGATGGGGATGCCGGATAGCGGTCCGGATTTCAAAAAAATGTTTGTGCTATTCGCCATGGGTGCATTCTTGGCCCCCACCGTCCACAAACGTGTCGACCTCCGCCTTGTGCACGCAGTGGAAGACGTTGATGCGATAAGTGGGCTGGACTGGTGCTCGTTCGTACTTCAGAGGCTGGACGCCGCGGTGGTCTCGTGGAGAACCCACGGGACAAAAAATGTAGGGGGGTGCCTAATGTTTTTACAGATGGCGTATTTCCACCGCCTAACCTGTAGGGGTGTCCCCGAGAGGTCCAGCCTCCCTCTCGTTCAACACTGGCCTTACGAGCGGCTGAAGAGAAGGATTGGGGAAGAAGTCCGCGCATACCAGTTCCACGAGGGTTTCGGTGTCGGGGTATGGAACAAGGTAAAGTACCCAGTTTCGGAGGACCGCATTAAATGCCTTCATCGCCGAACCAGTACGCCTGAACCAGAGTCGAGGGCACCAGCAGCACGTTTTGTGACCTTGCCCCTGCCAGATGGCGTCCCCACTGACGAGGAACTGCGGGCCTCGTACGACGATGTAAGGCTGATACGTTCCCAGACTCCCTTCATGCATTGTCTTTTTTTATGTTTTGCCTTTCCTTACGTATGACCTTGTGTTTTCCATGCCAAATGTTCCGACAGGTGCGTACTCGGAACTGGATGACAACCAGACGAAACCTGTCTATTGTGTCAGCCCTCCACAAAACCCTCTTAAAGGATGGTGCTTTGGGCGAAGTCAGTGGTGCGGAGCAGCAGGTGGGGACAGCGGGCAGTGAAGAATTGGGTGGGGGTTCGGCAACAGAGGGGTCATTCACACAGGCCCTAGGCAGCCCGGGCTTCCTTGCTGCGTGGGATGCAGTCGGCACACGGTTGGATGCAATGATAGAGGTGGAGATGATGACGCCGCCTTCGTTCTCCCTCGGACTCGATGATATTGGGAACCCAAGCCAGCCAACCCAAGCCGTAGCTCGCTACACCCGCTACACCCGCAGGAAGGCAGGAGCGTCGAAGTAAAGTGGACGTCTGTTGGACATGACAAGTTTTTGGGGCCGGTATAGTGGCCTAGTTTTAATGTATATATTTGGGGTCCCTAATGTAGGGCTTTTCTGTGAACAGTTTAATGGGTAGGTCCATACATGTTTTTGGACAACCCCCACCTCTTGACCCAGTACCATTTTGGAGGCCTTTATTTGGCCTTAGTAAACTGTATTTCAGCTGGCACCTCACTGCCATAAACTGTGGATGGTCTTCATTGACCATCGGTTAGGGGGCTCATCCCCGTTTTGCGGAATTTAATCATTTTGAAGGCCTGTGTTGCGCCTTTAGTTTAAAGACGTTGGTGTTATACTATACTCTTGCAGCTTGTGTTATTGGTAGAATGTCAACACAAATTGGCAGTATGTTCACCCCCGAGGGGTACACACATTCCTAAGTTTTCTGGTACCAACTTATGTCATAATAAAATGTGTACACACAGCGTTTATGTATCGTACATGTGAAGTATACGAATGACTATCAACATTACGTGACAAACTAAACATGTCAAAAAATACTATTTGAGAGCATATGTCACCAAGTGAATGACAAAGAATAGTAAGAATAGTAAATAATCACGTTTTGGTTATGACAAAGAATAGTAAGAATATAAGAATATAAAAAAATAATGACAAAATATTTGAGAGCATATGTCACCAAGTGAATGTAAAATACCGAGAAGAAGATGTTATGACCAAACAATCGAAATGTATACCCCTGTGCATGGCGACAAAACACGTCAACACACTTGAATACAAAAATCTATTTACCACACTTGAATACAAATGTATTCACCTGCGTATGGGTACAAGAATGCAGGACATGTTTTCGGGAGGCCGGGGTAATGGCGTAGTTGGATGTAAAGGAATAAGAAACATGTGAATAGAGTTGAATAGTAATGTATCCCCCTGTGTATGGGTTAAAAAAAAAGTTGGAGAAAATATAATAGATCTACATTAACACACCCAAGGCACTATGGCCACATTTTTTACCGACCATCATAACGTGATACTCAGACATACATATATACAATCTCCAAAAGATAACGACCGAAAATATGTAAATATGTACATATTTTCGGGTAATATGTGTCCCTGTAACTAGAAGGGCTCTAACATATTACATCTTGGGGCGTACATATTGGTGACACAAAACGGGTTACGTACTGATTGCTGATTTTGCAAAACCTGTCGGATCATCTTGAGCGCTCGCCCCCTTGCGGTAAATGTGGCGACATTACTGCGAAAACCGCCCACAAAACAAAAAGATTCGCAATCCCCTTCCCAAAACGGTAGCAATACTCGGTCACTCAAAGCAGTCGCGGGATGGGCGTGTATTCATCCTGAGAAGCTTGGACGCTCCCACTTGAGTTTTTCCCTGCCTGTCTCTTGCCGACCTTCCTTTTCTTCCTCTGACTCCTCCCCTTTGTCCTGACGCGGATAGGGTCAAGAATTGCGGGGACATCGTCCCTTTCCTGAGTGGACGCCTCCCCGAGCGACATTTTCTGAAGAAGCTTGCCAATTTCATCCGCAGCAATGTCGGTGTACTTCTCCAACACTTCTCTAGCCTCGCCCACTAACTGACTCTTTGTCATCAGATTGTTCAGTTTTGTTAACATGGACCGACGCCAATTAATAGGCTCATTAGCCGCTGATCGGCGCAAGTCAGAGGGCAGAATACGCTCCCAAACGTCCTTCTTTGCAAATTTGGTCCACCTTCGCACAATGTACGTCTCAGGGATCTCCGGTACGGAGTGCATGTGGAACACCCGTATAATATGTGAACATATCACCCCCACGACTTGGTACTTCCTACATGTACATTCCGCCAACATACTACGACAATCGTACGTCACATGGTGACCTTTGCCCTCGATCGCCCCGGTCACGACTTTGTACACAAAAGTAGAATCCTCAGCATGAATGATTGCCGCCCTTGTTCCCATCGCTAAGCTGAACTCTCTCTCTCAAAGACGCGGAACAGTTGCACTGTGTAAATCTGGGATGCGTGCTGCAATAGGTCTACTAGCGGGAAGACGGACGTCGGCGTTGTTCGAATACAATTGAATTCCTTTCGCTCCTCCTCCCCCCCCACCTACGGACCGTCGTTCCATATATCCCATAAAACTCCGTGACGGACGTATTCTTAGAGGCCTGAAACCCCATCGCATGGTTCGTGCTTTCGCTCCTTTGGGATGACAGTATTCCAGCAGAGAAATGGGTATTGTTCAGCGCGGTGCACCATTTGAACCGCAACCCATACAATCTCCTGAACCACGAGTTCTCCCCGAGATCATACTTGGACATCATTTCCTGCCAACATTCTTCAAACTCCTCCTCACTGTAGCACCCGCAAAGGCATTTATTGAACAAGTCCTGGAAAACCCTATCATGCTTCAAAGACCCGAAGTGAGAGATGGCGTTCTGTTGGATATGCCACTGACATAGCCGATGCCTACTTTCTGGATAAATCTGCAAAAAAAACAGAAGATAATGTCACCACAAAATAGCAGTATGTTCACCCCCGAGAGGATATACACATTTCTAAGTTTTGTGGTACCAACTTATAAGGTAATAAATGTGTACACAAATCAGCGTTTATGTATCGTATATGTCAAGTATGCAAATGACTATCAACATTATGTACCTTCTCTATAGCATTTGACATTGCTTGATCTTGGTCAGTAAATATCGAAACAGGCCGCAAATCGTCACCCATAGCTTCGTTGAAGGCGTTGAATAACCACTCAAACGATTCTTCGGTCTCATCAGATAGGAAAGCACAACCAAACATGACGTTGGACCAATGATTATTGACGCCAACAAACGCACCGCAAATCAAGTTGTACCTATTAGTCCGGTACGTAGTGTCGAAGATGACAACATCATGGTACAGCCGGTAGTCCTCCCGCATCATGGCGTCACACCAGAACAGGTGACATAGTCGGTCATCTTCACCGAACTGCACCCGGAAAAAGAACCCAGGGTCCTCGGCCTGCCGTGCTATCAACATGTTGATTAGCGTTGCTGCATCACCCCCCTCTATAGTTTTCGCTTTCAACCTATGCACGTAATTGATGTGATCCCGCTTCGTGTGCCCCACAAATGCCTCCCCCCCTACAGCAGCCGCGACCCTGTACTGAACGGTAGGGGCAATAAAGGCTTCTGTCATTGCCCTTATAGCATCCCCCTCCGCATCAGTAATGCGCCTCTCCGACCTATGGTGCTCCTGCCACTGAATGGGGGTGAATTCATGGTTGTGTTCAACTATGTGCGACAGTACCTCCCACTTCCCCTCATCGTTCACTTGTGACCGCACACTAGCTTTGCATTTGCATCGACTAACCGCTGCATTCCTCTTCTGCTTATTGGCCACATCCGGCAGCCCGTCCTCAACTGCCCGACTGCCATTACCATGCGTCCCTTCAGCGGAGCACACAAAGTACCTCTCCACAAACGGTGTGTCGGGGCCATTCGCCCTACGAGAGGTCCCTTTCCTAACGCTGAAACCCCACGCCTGTGAGTGCTTGACGTACATCTCGTACACGTCCTCCCACGTTGCAACTTCCTTACCAACTAGCGATAGTGACAAATCTGCAGACACAAGCACCACAGTATCTTATAATAAATTGCCATATTTTTAGAATAACTTATGCACATACATGCACCCCCAGGGGGTAACTAATGCCCTCTAAGAGGTGTACATAACCCCTTAAACAACAAACATCTTATAACAATGTACTGCTTAGGCAATCTTGCCAGGGACACATATCCCCTCAACCAACCGACATTTTAACGTTCTCACACAAAATGATCACACATGCGTTCATCCCCACATGGTAACTAAAGTACCCTTACAGGTGCACATAAACACTGACACTAACAACATTTGATCTGAATAAACTCTGACCATACTTTGCAAGGGGCACATAAAACACCAAAAGTAGCAACATTTACCTAACATGTAAACTTCATAATAATATAACTAAAACAACATTTACTATGAACAGACTCTGACGATTCTTTGCCAGGGCCACATTAACCCCTAAAGTAGCAACATTTGCCTTACATGTAAAACTTCGTAAATTACCACAGATACATGCATCCCCAGGTGCTAACTAAAGTACTCTTATAGATGCACATAAACCCTACCCCTAACAACATTTAATCTGCCCAGACTCTTTCGATACTTTGCCAGGGCACATAAAACACCAGAATAGCAACATTAAACTGACATGAAACCTTCGTAAGCAACCCGTCTTCAACACATAAAACCACTCCACACCCAGAACCCACGTACCAATAGGAGAAGCTTGATATGGTAAAAAAAACCACTAAATAATGATTATCACAAAGATTAAACTACCAATATCAAACACTAACAAAGATTTAAAAAGTGACATATACCTTCCATACTACCATTTGGTTCCGAAATCTCTTGAGTTGTATTGTCTATATCGTTAGTAAGCAACCCGACTTCAACCGCGTCCGTCATCTCTGCATTACTTGTATCATCTCCCTCCCTCGTATCATTATTAAGCAACCCGACATCACCCCCGTCCATCATTCGTCGAATTTTTTTAACGTACAATGATTTACGTAAACTTGTGGGTTTTTTTTCAGTGGTTTATATGAAAAATTTGGAGAAAGAAATGATGTTGTAGTGATGTGTTTATGAAGAAATGAGGGAGGGGAATGAAATGAAGCAAAAATTTTGAAGAAATTGAAAGAAGATTGGCGGTAATCTGATGGATGTATGTTGTTTGTATGAAATATAATATTTGATTATTATTAATAGTATTATTAATTGCCAATAATTAGAATTAAATATGGGCAAAGTACATACAAGTACACAAGTGGGCATAGAAAAGGCGGCACCCCATCATCTCAACAATAAATGCTGACCCATATCCGTTTGCTACAATACGGTACGTATTTGACCCGTCTTAAGCTTGCGACGGGTTGTGCGGTCTTATATAAGAATTTGTGAACAACCTAAGTGTACACACTATTTTAATTGACAAATATATATCATTATTGGATAGATTAGGCTCATCATGGTAGATTTTGTGAAGTGAAGAGTATTAATTAACAATGATCCGATGTAGTAACTATCAAGTCATGGTATGTCAAATGTACCACATTATTGTATTTAATGTTTTAGAAGAACTTTTATTCCTAAATGTCTCATTATTGGGTAGATTCTGTAAACTTGACAGATATAATTATTAATGGGTATGAAAATATAAATATGACTATTTTGCATTGTTGACATACACAGTTTTTTTTTTTTTTTTTTTTTTTTTTTTTTTTTTTTTTTTTGACAGTAGTAAAATGAGGACTTAAACATTCATGACTCTCCTGGCAAGGTCATGTGCAATAGAGTTTAAACTACGAGGAATAAAACTAAACTTTAAGCAATGAAAAAAATTGGCGAGGCGGGAGCAGCCTTCCACAATGTCTCTGATAGAGTAATCAACTCTTTCAGCTTGTGCCACCTGTTGAATTAGCTTTAGACAATCTGAAGAAAGATGAAGATGCAGAATATTTGTTTCCTTAGCCTTAGCCCATTTCACAGCCTGAAGTAAGGTCCATGCTTCCGCTTGCAAAGAGTTTTCAGCATAGAATTTACCGCCACAACATTGAAACACCCTACCTGAAACACCAAAAACAATAAAACCATATGAGGCAATCAAGGACGACTTCCATCCTGCATCCACTTTGATGTGATAGGAAGCACAAGAGCTTTGAGGTCCAATAAGCGAGAAAGGCACCCCTCGGCTAATCTCAAGAAGATCATTATGGTCCTCGCAGCCCGGCTCATGACAAGGAAGCTTGCCATGCCCGTGATTACCGTTCTTAGCCTGCTGAAAGAGCATGATATCCTTATTGAGAATGTTAAACAGAACATGAGTGGGTAGCAAGGAACCTTTGAAGATCAACTGATTCCTTTTGATCCATATTCCCCATAAGGTGGCCACAAAAAGTAAAATTCTTCCTTCCTTATGTTCCAGAGTTCCAAGATACCTAATCCAATTCAGCACCCATTCACCGATATCAACAAATTCAGCACCCTCTGTTCTGATTCCCAGAGGTGATCCTGCCCAAATACACGATGATTCACAGCAGTCCCTAAAGAGGTGATTCCTAGTTTCAAGATATGGCCCCCTAGCCCTACACATGGGGCAGTTAGAAGCACCATCAAAGTTTCGCTTAGTGAGTTCTTCCCCAGTTGGTAGGGCATTTGCAAGTAATCTCCACAGAAAGAGCTTCTAGTTATTAGGAATCGATAAAGGCCATAGAGTAGTTTTGCAGAAAGAACGACTTTTTGGCCCCATTCTTCGCTTATCATTGGGAGAAGATTTCAGATCCAGGAATCGCGTCGACTCAATAGCATAACCACTCTTAACAGAGTAGATACCATCAGAGCTGGCCTTCCATACAATTCCGTCGCCACGAGTCGATAAAGTGAGGGGGATGGCCAGAATTTTCCGAGTCCACTCAGATTTGAAAAGCGAAAAAACAAGATCAGATCGCCAAGATCCATCGGGAAAAACAAGATCCTTAACCCGAAGAATTCTAAGATGGAAGAACTCAGAATCCAGAAGACTATCCCATGGTTCAGGATAATCCCCGTTGACCCACCTCGTGTCCCAAATGTTAAGCTCCGAGTTGAGTCCTGGCTTCCAACTGAAGTTTTCCATGATAAGATCGAGCCCAAAACAGATATTGCGGGCTCCCCAAGAGAAATTCCCACCTTTCCTCAAATTATTCCTTGAATTAAAATCATTGATACCAAAGAGTCTTCTTCGGAAACATCTACAGAAAAGAGAGTCTTCCCCCGACATTAGCCGCCACCCATGTTTGGCAAGTAGGGCCTTATTAAGACAAATGATATTTCGAATACCCAGTCCTCCACATGACTTAGGAAGCGATAAGAAATTCGTGCTACACCAATGCATTTTTCTCCCTTGACGACATCCGGCCCACCAAAAATGTGCCAAAAGAGATTGAATCTTTTTTGCCACTCTTACCGGTATTTTGAACACCGATAGAAAGAAATTTGAAAGGTTGGAGAGGACAGATGCAATAAGAGTAAGACGCCCCGAAGGAGACAGAAAAATCCAATTCCTAGAAGAAATGCGTTGAGCAACAAATTCAATTAGCGCCCCAAAGATACCCTTTTTGGATTGCTGAAAGTCCGTAGGGAGTCCAAGATATTTGCCAAAGCCCTTGTTATTTCTAATGCCAAGGACCTGAAGAGACAACTGAGCGGATGCCAGAGTGGTGTTTGGACTAAAAATGATACCCGATTTCTCAGGGTTTATCATCTGTCCTGATGCTTCACAGTAGGCTGATAAGGCAGCTTGAAGATGAATCACCGCTTCCCCATGGTTTTTAAAGAAAAAGACCGAGTCATCAGCAAACAAAAGACCCAATATGGGATCGGCCCCTCGACACATTCTGATCCCTTCAATCTTACCAGAAGACATGAGATGTTTCAAGCTTCCTGCCATAACCTCCATGCAAAGAATGAAGAGAAAAAGTGATAGAGGGTCGCCTTGTCGTAAGCCACAATTGGGTTTGAACTGTTGAAGAGGCGCCCCATTCAACAAAATCTCGTAACTTACCGTTGTGACACAATTCATGATGAGATCAACAAATCGTTCGGGAAATCCAAAATGCAGGAGAGTGGCATGCAGGAAATCCCACCTGATGGGATCAAAGGCCTTACTCATATCAGCTTTGAAAGCGCAAAGCCCATGTGTTCCCGTCTTATGACGATTAATATTATGGATAAGATCATGCGCCAGGAGGATATTAGCACTTATTTGTCGTCCTGGAACAAAGGCATTTTGCTCTTCACCAATGATAGCACTCATAACCCGACTCATTCTGGAGGCGATACATTTGGTGACAACCCGCATAATAACATTACAGAGGCTAATCGGACGAAAGTCGGAGACTTTCTCAGGCGACTCAGATTTTGGGATAAGAGCAATCTGAGTTCGGTTGAGCTCTTTAAGCACAGATCCCGAGTTAAGAATAGAAAGAACAGCCCGAGTCACATCAGATTTTATAAAAAAACCAGTTTTTTTTTATAGAAAGTAGCAGGCATACCATTCGGTCCTGGAGATTTATGCGGGCCCATTTGGAAGATTGCTTTACGAACCTCTTTAGCAGTGAACGGTCGATTCAGCCAATCCGCCTCATCGGAGGGAACCTGAGTCGGAATTTTCTGAAGGAGTTCATCAAAAGACGACAAATCCCTAGAGATTGACCCAACATCATCTGAACGAAAAACATTTTGAAAGGAGGTTTGAAAGAGGTCGCCGATTTTGTGATTATCAAAAATCCATTCCCCCCTCTCATTCTTGAGCCCATGAATAAAGTTCCTTCCCGCACGGCCTTTAACCCAGTTAAAGAAGTATTTCGTACAAGCATCACCTTCCTAGATCCATTGAATCTTGGCCCGTTGCTTCCAAAAAATCCCAGTAGCTTTAGCGAAGTTTTTCATTTCTTCATTAGCCTGGTCATAAGAAAATTTACCTTCTCCATTAAGATCAGCCTCCAAACCTTCGATTAGATTTTGATCCAGTTCCTCCCATTTGCCTTTCCATTTCTTTGCCTTAGTCAAGGCCCAATTCTTAATGGTAGTCCTAGCCGAAGCCAATTTACGAGATAGCCTAAAAGCTGCGGATCCTCTTACATCCTCCTTCCACGCATCCTTGATTGCCTCAATGCATTCCTCATGATCAAGAGCCCACGCATCAACTTTATAAGGCCGTCGTAGATTGTTTTTGACAAGATCAAGACAAAATTCAATAGGAGCATGATCCGAAATTTGTATTGGATAGTGATGAATTCCCGCATTAGGAAAGCGTAAAAACCAATCCTTTGACCCAAGGGCTTTGTCAAGCCGTTCATAAACACGCTTTGATCCCTTACAATTGTTGCACCAAGTGAATTTAGGGCCTTTATAGGCGATATCCACGAGTTCATTCCTTAACTTCCAAAGAGAAAAATCAAAGGCACCTTCAATTGGGCGTTGATTAGAGCTAAGCTTGTCGTGCACATATTCGACTTGATTGAAGTCGCCAATCAAAAGAAAGGGGGTATCAAAATGATTGAACCAAATTTCCAGTTCCTCAAGCACACGACCACGGTCTTGTAAGACGGGTGCACCATAAACCAACACGAGATACCACGACAAGTCCTTACATATATTAACTTGAAGGATAATAAAATTGGTACAACGATGGACCAAGCTCATCCTCGAAGTCATTTTCCAACCAGCCCATAGGCCCCCGGATGCCCCCACGGCATCAACCCCACTAAAGCTATCAACCCCATAACTACCAAAGAGATTAAAGCAAACATCACAACTACATTTAGTTTCGGCTAGAAAAATAAAATCAAAAGACTTACTGTAATACCCCGTATATTAGCCTCGATCAACGGCAGTCAAACCATGTTTTATACAAGTATTTCAAATGGAATCTTTATAAAGTATTTTTAGGTAAACTGTTATTATTTTATAAATCGTATTTCTACGATTATTTCGTATTTCATAATTATTTTATATTTGATGATCATTTCATAAAATGACATTTCATCCGTTCCTTTAATTTTGGTAATATATTTATAACTAAATATATTATAATTTTATATTTATTCCTCAAACATACTTGTTTTATTATTTTATAGAAGTGCTAATAATTTTATATCCTTTTAAATTATTTAATTAATAATTACTAATACTAAAGTACATAATTTAATTACTATAAATAATTTATGCGTACTCGTTATTTTAAATTACGAGTCAGGAACGGCGTGTAAGACCTTGAGAAACGTGATGGTTTTGGGCTCGAATAGATTATGAGAACCGAAAACCCTAACTAGTCTACAACACCCATCGACATGTACTTCATTAATATATCCATCGATATCCAAAAACACAATCAAACCCTATTGTCCCTATACTGCCCATACCTCGTACAAACATAAGAAAAGGAAACCCTAATCACTTGTCACAGCCGTGGGTTGGAGGAGAGCATGAAAGAGAGGCAGCGCATCGTCACCATCTTCGTTTTCATTCCTGCGTTTATGTAAGTTAACACGTTTATTCTCGCTCTTAATGGACCTTTGAGATAGTATAACCAGGCCTAGAGTAATCTATGTAGCACCCTCGACATGTGTATCATCATTAGACTACCCTAGAACCACCGTGACTCATAACAAGGGCCATAGATGTCGACAGAAACACACATTCCATACTCTGTTTTCTGTTTTACGTGTTTGCATGTTTGATTCCTTTTGCGTTATTTTGCTTAGTCGTTCAAGTTTTAGTCTAATTCTAGTCGTGGGTCATGAGTGTCGGTAGTAGTGGTGTTATTAGGTTGTGTTAATGGTGGTAATGTGGTGTGTGGTGGCCGAAACAGGCTGTTTTAACAGCCCGTTCAAGTCGCGGAAACAGGGGAGTCACGGTGGTGTGTCAGTCCTTTTTGGGCGATTGTTTCAGGTGTTAGAGTGGTGTCGAAGCCTGGTGGTTATCACCGGGGTGTCGTGGGTAATGAGAGGTGTCGTGGGAGGTGGTTGGTTGTAGTGATGGTGGGGTTAGCAGGTGGTTAAGGGGTTGTTTACTGAGGGTCGGTAAAATACGTATCGTAAGTGAGGTTGTGGCAGGGAGTTTCGGGACTGGTTTTGAGGGCTGTTAGAGTGGTGTCAAGAGTCGTGGTTGGTGTCAATGGGTACGCCATAGTGCATAGGTGGTGACCACGGTGGTGAGGTGGTGGTATAAGCGGTGGAAGGGGCGTCGAAAAGGTTGTGAAGTTGGTGGTCAGGAGGGTGGTGTTTCGTGGGGGTTCTGTTAGTTGCGCGTGATTTTGGATTTCAGAAATGTTAGTGGCTGACTTGCTGTGTGCAACATTATTATCATCATTATATTATTATTATTATTATTATTATTATTATTATTATGATGATGATGATGATGATGATTATTAATGTTATTATTATTAATACTACTATTACTTATCCTTCTTCTTCTTATTATTATTACTAGTGTTGTTAATATTATTAATATTGTTATTGTGATAATAATATCATTGTTAGTATGATTGTCATTATTAGTAATATTGTTCATGTTAGTAATGATTCAAGCTGTTAAGTAATTTTATACAAGAATGTGACGGTTATCAATAGTTCGTTTTCTATGTTCGGTTATTTAATTGAAGTTAGTTATAAAAGTAATAAAGATGGATTAGTCAAGTTAATTGAGGTAGTCGAGTTTAATACGGTCTCGTTATGCGTAATATATTATTTAAATAGTTAATAAAAAAAAGATATATTATATTAATTTGCGTTATTGTATTAGTTAGTGATTACCTATATTATATTTGTTAGGTGACGATTTTGAAGTGACATTATTCTGTTTACTCGCTGGCTTGCTTTTGGACTATATTGTTATCCAGGTAGGATACACTGACACTATACTTTATGAAGTGATATGAATGGATGTTTACTCTGTGATGTGTTATGAAAGGATGTTGCCTTGTATGTGATGGATGCAAGCATGAATTATATAAGAATGATATTGGTTGGATGGATTGTGGATTATTGGCAATGGCATGAGTATTTCAGTATTTGATAGCATGATTAAATAATTATATTGTGGCATTCATGAGCATAGCATATGCATTGGTTACTGAGAAAGTTATGGTCAGATATTGTTCTGATATAAAGCCCAGGGTGGTTTTGCAGACCAGGCCTGGTGTCTTATCAGCTATTGAGCTGGTGTTCGGTGACGACCGATTATAGTCTACCGGGAGGTTCGGTATGGCTTGGTGCAAGGGTATGAGTTTGAGATTGAGAATTGAGATTGAGATTGAGCTCGAGCATATCATTGCAATTTGATATCGTAATTGTTGCATTATAATTATTGTGTTACCCTACTCAACCGCGAGGTTGACAGTGTATTCGTGTACACCTACGATGATCCGGAATGAGGAGTAGATTCGGCAGGTCAGAGACAGATGAGCTAGGAGCTGGGGCAGGAATGTGAGATGCGTTTCTTTGGACCGACTTAGAATTATATCACATCTAGAGAAGTCATCAGTTGTATTTTCTTTTCCCGTTGAGCAGTAATTGTAATAACAGAAATTTAAATTTTATCAGTTTTATATAAAGTACTTTGGTTGTTTTACTTTGTTATACACTACCTCGGACATTCCGAGATGGTAACAGCTCTATTTATTTAAGAATGTCTTGCTAAAGGCTCTTAAATAAATGGGGGTGTTACAAAGTGGTATCAGAGCGAACGATCCTCAGGCCTAAACCAAATGAATAATAATGAACGTAGAAAGAGTCTAATAAAATGAACCCCAGGTTAGTAACTGTTAGGAGCCCCCAGGATTGGGATGAGTTAGGGGCCCCCTCAAACCAAGCCACTGGCCCTATCGGTCTAACCTGGAAACCTTGAGTGATGCAGAGAATGGGTAGAATAAAATAAAAAGTTAGACCTTACATATTGTACTAACGTTTCCGCAGAAAAGGATGAGGTAAGTTATTATGTGAAATATGGTTGATGATCTGTATTGTGAAGCATGATAATGATATTGAATGTTGGTTGATATATATGACTTCTAAGTATTGAGAACATGAAAATTGGAATATGACTTTGAAATATAAGCTTGACTTGTATGACGATGTGCATTAGAAGAATACGACTGATCTTAAAATGCTGGTTGATCTGAATGATTGAATTGAAATTTTGCAGAGAATGGTTGTATATTTATTGAACAATAATTTGGAGTGATATGATCATATGATTTTGGTGATTCGAAATGTCTATATGATATCTGGTTATTAAATGACTATTGCAATTATGTAATATATTGTTTGGTATTTGAAGAAGAATGATCAGATTTGTATGTTATATTAATCCATGTCTGGTGATATGCATGCGGCTATATGATCCCTGAACCCGTAGGTAGAGATATAGTAAAATGATATGTGTAATGAATTGCTGATAAGTGGCACCTTAGTGAATTCTAGGATATATTTACGTACTTAAATAAATTGTGATTGTTACGAGGATAGGAACTACTGCATTGCCTATACATGCATGATGATTGAGTTATTTAGTTGATTTTATTTTCGATTTCGTAATCTTTACCGTTTTGATTTAGATGGCAATTACATGTTAATATGGTGCAATGTAATTTCAATGCTTCAAATGATATGTCAACATGTGTTGGAAGAAGAATGGTTGTATTTAAATGTGATAATGTGAAGTGATTTTAAGGAACAAAGAAATGTTTTTTTAATAAATTTCCAGAATGTTACCTTGTTTGTACGGCCTACCATTTAAAATGTGTTATCTATATGAATGTGAAAATTTTATGTATGATAACCTTTTGAGTTAACTTCCCAATGCTCTTGGTTTCATGTGTATACAAGTTATATTTTGTGAGAAATAAATATTTTAGTTGACAATGCCCAAATTGTTACTGCACAGTTCTGTTTTGACTCATGTTTTTGCAAAAGAAACCATTTAAAACGTATTAATTGCTTATGCATAATTCCAACTCCACTGTTTAGAATAATCAACCACGTTTTCAAAATGATAAGCCACGTAAAATCTTAACGAGTCATTATTTAATGGTGATTTTGTTTGCAAGTTGCTCAATTTTATGTTTAATTGCTGTAAAGTTTTTGTTCAGACCAACTGAGTTGTAAAAATTGTTATAAAAAAATTACCTTAAGCTTTGCATTTGATTCTCTTTGCTATGATTAGTTAATTCCTTATATCCTCTAAAAACTATAATATCTCGCAAAATAGCTAAGCGGTTATTTAATTATGATTTTTGGAAATTGTTGCGTGATATATGATTGTTGAAATGGTAAAGTCGTAGATATAAAAGTTTAATCAAATATGCATTATGTGATGTAACCATGTAATACTCTGATATGGCTTTAGTAACATGAACAATTGGCATATGATGTGAATATGAACATTGTTATATGATAATATGACCTTGCTTATTTTGGTGAGTCTCATATAAAGTAGTTTCCATTATACAGACGCTATTACATTGCTTGAATTTTTTTTCCTATTGTTTTTCTCTAAGCCAATGTGTAGAAATATGAATTTTACTTCTATAATGTGAATACTAATATAAAAGGGTTTAAATCGTCAAATATGAACCATGAGTTAGCTAATTGTCTACATTGGTGTAAATGTGTAAAGGTTGTGTCAAGATTTCCAAGGGTATAGGTGTTAGTTACCTTGATATTGTTTTATTGCGTAGCATGAAATTGACAAATATGTTTTGTTGCTTTAAAAGCCGGATTCTAGTTGCCCAATGTAGAGTACTTAACGTATCCGATGATTGTGACTGTTGTTTTGGCGATTTTCTTGAACATTGACTGTGAGGTTTTATAATGGGGTTACGGGGACGTAACCATGTTTTAAGGAGGATAGGATTGTAAAATCTTGATGGGTTACGATCTGGCTAAGTGGTATGTTATGATTGGTTGAATGAGATTGACCATGCATGGAGTCTGCTGTTTTAATTTGCTATGTTCGGTCAATGTTGCGATTCTGTAGGTGTCATGTACTTCTGTTGTATGTTAAACTTTGGGGACAAAGTTTCTTAAGGGGGATAGAATGTAACACTTCGCGTTTTAGAGCTTATGTATATGTGCTACTTGTGGTTGCCTTATGCTTATGGGGGTGTTTTTTTATGGTTACGGGGTGGCGAACTTCGGGACGAAGTTCATTTTAAGGAGGGAAGACTGTAATACCCCGTATATTAGCCTCGATCAACGGCAGTCAAACCATGTTTTATACAAGTATTTCAAATGGAATCTTTATAAAGTATTTTTAGGTAAACTGTTATTATTTTATAAATCGTATTTCTACGATTATTTCGTATTTCATAATTATTTTATATTTGATGATCATTTCATAAAATGACATTTCATCCGTTCCTTTAATTTTGGTAATATATTTATAACTAAATATATTATAATTTTATATTTATTCCTCAAACATACTTGTTTTATTATTTTATATAAGTGCTAATAATTTTATATCCTTTTAAATTATTTAATTAATAATTACTAATACTAAAGTACATAATTTAATTACTATAAATAATTTACGCGTACTCGTTATTTTAAATTACGAGTCAGGAACGGCGTGTAAGACCTTGAGAAACGTGATGGTTTTGGGCTCGAATAGATTATGAGAACCGAAAACCCTAACTAGTCTACAACACCCATCGACATGTACTTCATTAATATATCCATCGATATCCAAAAACACAATCAAACCCTATTGTCCCTATACTGCCCATACCTCGTACAAAAATAAGAAAAGGAAACCCTAATCACTTGTCACTGTAATACCTCGCATTTTGGGGCTTGTCGTGAATAAGCGATAGTGTTGTCTTTATAAAATCGTTCGTTAATAGGCTTACTTGCACTCGTTTTGTGCGAGAAAATTTAGACTTAGGTGGGTTTCGAATCGGGGATCTAGGTACCCTATATTAATATTGGTAGTATGGGGTTGCTAAGGGTCGAACTTGGGACCTATTGAGTGCCTTGAGTGGGCCTCAATTAGCGTGCCAAGGTAAGCCCACACGGAAATTCTCAGATTTATCACAAAACACCCTTCCTGCCGCCATATATAGGGGGTGTTTTGTTGACCTAATCATTATTCAAAAACAGATCTAACCTCACCAAAACCTAGGCGCCACCTTGGGGAAGAGGAGAAACCAATGCACGGTGGTTGTAAGCAGTCCTAGGACACCTCGAATTGGCCAAGAAGCGGGTATGAACACCACGAAAACCTGTAACGTTAGTTTATGCATCATTTTTGTCGTTGTTTAAGAGCAGAGTTACACTTTATTTTCTGGATGTTTTTATATAATGTTATACTAGAATGTAGAGAGAATATATGTTGGTCATGGATGTAGTGTCGTGGTTGTTTTTACATGTTTTTCAAGGGAGTCAAACACGGTGTCAGGGAAGGGAGGTTTACGTTTTCAATTTTGGTATGGTCTGATGCGTTTTTCTAATCAGTTTTTGTGTTAGTCGTATGTCGTTTGTTTTGGGTCTTTGGGTGTTGAAACTGGTGGCTCATGAGGGTGTCATGTGGTGGTGGTCTCGGGTTATGGTGGTGTGTAGTCATGGTGTTACAGGGCTGGTTGTCAGGGGTGTTTATGGGGTGTTTCTGTCGAAGTCAGTTGTAATGGGTGTTCAGGTGAGCGCATGGGTGTTTGGGGGTGGTAGCATTGAGGACTCGGGGGAGGTCAGTGCAATGCTACCACCGGGTGTCGAGTCTGGTGTCCAGGGAAGGTTCTGGTGGTTAGAGGGGTTGTTGGCGGTGGCTGGTTTGGTGTCGAATGGTTGTCAAAGAGTGCCTGGTCAGAAGGAGGGGCGAGGAGTCGGGTTGGTTTGGGTGTCTGGTTCAGGTCACCGGCAGCCGGCGAGGGGGCTGCTGGTGGTTGGGTTGGTGGAAGGCGGTTCTAGGAACAGGCTGTGGTGGCTGATGGCGGTGGATGGGCGCGTGACACGGTGGTCTTGGGGTGTTTGTACACGGGGGTTATCACGGGTTGCTGGGTTTTCTCGGCTGTTTTGTTTTATTATTATTACTAGCTTAGAACCCGTGCAAATTGCACGGAAATGCATAGTTGAATAGTTCTTAGTTTTATATAGATAAATGTTTAAAACGTATGAAAAATCAGAATAATATTGTTATCAATATGTTAAAATTAGTCAGGCGACAATTCATCTTTTGGAATTGGAGACTTAGAGTAATATTTGGTCTCGGCTTTTATCTTTATTCATAAGTTCCTATTTATTTTCCACTGCCCGACTATTATGGTTTTCCCCTTACTATCTATTATTTTTTGACATATCTCAATTTGAAAACGATAGTTGTTACATATCGGCAAATAGGCTGACCTGAGACCTTAAATTGAATCAAACTACATCGCCCGAATATGACCCAAAATCCGAATTGATCTGACTCGGGCCCGAAAATGACCCGAAGTAAATTACATTAACAAATACTTCTTTACAAATAAGAAATTGTTGATCGAGGAATACTCCGTAGACGTCGAATTACTCAGGTAAATTCAAACTGATAAAAAATCTACACAATACAATCAAAAAAGAAAAATAAATTATAAATAGATATAGATAATGTGATTAAAAAAAATCATAAAAAGAGAGTATAATAATACTCTAATATAATAATTACAATCAATATTAATAAGAATTTATGTAATGATTTTTTTATCATAAATAACCAAATAATTACTGAGCGGAAAAATATTTAACTAATGACTGTTATGTGTCTAATGGTTTCTCTATTATAATAATATATAAATAGATATATAGATTGTATTATTTAATATCTCTTATATTAGTCTCTATTTGATTAAACAATAAATCTTTTTTAAGACAGACCAGTAACATACCACTTGTGTAAATGACTTCATAGCTAATTATTAAAAATAGTTCTTAGTTTTATATTTAGCCGTGACATAATAACACTATTATAGAATTGAAAATATATGTTATAGTTACGATTAAAATGGTAGTTTGGATCTCATTTAATTAATTAAATCTTTGAATAATATTGCACGGGTAATTAATTATATGTGAGAATATTTTTTCCAACATTTGTATGTGAGAACATTTTTTTTAAGGTTTTAATATTGCACGGATAAATTTAATATTACACGAATAATATCTTTGAATAATATTTCTCGCTGTCTATTGGCACCAAGAAGTGTCTAAATTTAAAAGATATATACAAAATAATTTTTATAGAATATTTAAATAAAATATTTTTGCACGGATTTATATAGAATATTTTTATAGTCTAAACACTTCTAAATTTATATAGAATATTTTTGCACCGATATACATAGGAATATTTTAGATTTTCAATATCAGTCTAAATTTATTAAATATTGCACATAGATATTCCCTATTTTGTATACATTAATCAGTGAGAATATTTTTTCCAAGATTTTCCAAAATCGATATTATATCATGGAACTTGGGCGGGAAATTTTTTAATGTGAGAGTGACACGTGTCAAATTCATGTGCAGTGGTTCTTCTTATATAATTTTATATAGATTATTATTATTATTATTATTATTAACATTATTACTATTTTTATTATTTCTATTTTATTTGGTTTTAGGATATTTGTTATTATGATGTAATATATTATTTATGGCAAATATAATTAGTATTTATGGTATAGCATTTTATTTATGGTAAAGATTTAGATTTGAATTTCAAAACCCAAGTGTTTATTTATTTTTAGGAGTTGCTATTTTTAGAAGCTACTATATTTAGAAAGTTACTATTTTGGGTAACTCGGTTGTTGGGAAGCTTTCTAAATATAGGAAGTGTCTATAAATAGAGTGAGTACATGTATTACGAGCATTAGGAAAGTATTAATTAAAGTAATACTTATTTAGGTGGAAGTTTCCGTGTGGAGCATTTTTAGAAGCAGTCGCGCAGTTATCATTTCTTCTGCATTTTGAGGTAGGGGAGACTTCTGATATATGATGATGTGCAAACCGTTCATAATTGTTGTTAAGCATATTTGTTATATATTATCATGTGATGTTTATACTGTGCATTTATATCATACTGTGATAACGATGGTGCGGAGATAATGGGTCTTGTGATTGGTGCGGAGATAATGGGTCTTGTGATTGGTGCGGAGATAATGGGTCTTATGATTGGTGTGGAGATAATGGGTCTTGTGATTGGTGCGGAGATATTGGGTCTTGTGATTCGGAGTGGAGATGATCGACTTTCTATTTTAGTAATATGGTTTGTTTACAGTTTTACTCTACTCAACCTCGTGGTTGACCCTGTGTATTCGTGATCACCTGTGATGAACCAATTTATTGGGGAGCAGATTGACAGGTTAAACACTGTGGGAGCTTAGGGACGGGAGAAGCATGGACCCGGACCTGCCTAGAGTCTAGACCACGTAATAGCAGTCTATGAGTTGTACTTTTATTTTGATCAGAACAGTTTTATATTTTGGTTATGTAAGAACACGTTTTGAGTTTAAAGTTAATTTAAAGTACTGTTTATCTTCCTTTGTATCTACTGCCTCGGGAAACCGAGATGGTAACACCTTTATTTATCTGAGGAGTCCTAGTTCAGGCCCTTAAATAAATGGGGGTGTTACAAAGTGGTATCAGAGCGAACGATCCTCAGGCCTAACCTAATGAACCCAATGAATGTAGGAGAGTCTAAATAAAATGAACCCCGGGATAGGACTTTTAGGAGCACACTAAAGGCAAAGTATGAGTCTGGGGCCCCCTCACACCGAACCATAGGCCCTATCAGTTTTACCCGGGAACCAAGAGTGCATATACGAGAGAAAAGGGTAGAATAGGAGGTGGTGTAAGTGATAAGCATACTGTGATAAGTATGTTATGAGAATTCTGAGTATAAGTGACTTTTGGAAAAGCCGGAAGGGGCATGGGCATGAATGAATCTTTAATTGTTGGAAAAAGGTGTATATTGATGTGATATGTTAAGTGATTTAAAACATGTTAGAAATTTTTTTTTCATCATGTCTAGTGATATGCGGTTATGTGATCCCTGAACCATGTTATAGAAGAAAACTACTCTATATGATAAGTGTTTATAGATTTTGATGCTTAGGGGACATAGCCCTAAACCAAATGGGTACCCATGTACGTCGGGACTCATCTCTTTTCTTGCTCTATAGTATGCCTCCGCGAAGAGATAATGCCGTTAACATCACGCAAGAGGAGTTAGACCGACTACTAGCTGAGAATGCGGCTCTAAAGGCCAAACGTATGGACTCCGCTAAGATGAGCACGATAATCGCGAGGCACCACCCCACCCAATTCACCGGGGAGGGGGAGCCTCATTTGCTGGGGGCCTGGTGCAGAGAATTCAGTAACTTATTTGAACTGGTGGATTGCCCTGAAGAACTGAGGGTTGACCAGGCAGCCCACTATCTTAGGGGACTAGCTGGAGACTGGTGGACCGGGAACAAGGGAGAGATCCGGGAAGCAGCTAAAGAGGATGGGACCGAATTTGTTCCATGGGACACATTCAAGGGGGTCTTGAACGAGGTGTTTCTACCAGAATTCCAAAAGAGCAAGCTGAGGGAGGAGTTCGACTCATTCAAGATGTCGGAGGACATGACTGTAGAGGCTTACTACAGGAAATTCATCCAGTTGGTGCACTATGTGGGAGACATGGGATTCGACGATGCCATGCTAGCAATGAAATTTGAGAGGGGTTTATCAATCGCCATCAAGAAGAGACTGATTGCAGCTCCGCCCACCACAGTCCGTGACATTTATTTAAGGGCTGGGGCGGAGAGGCTTTCGGATATGATCAAAGAGGACAAGAAGTCCAAGTCAGAAAAGAGGAAGGCTGAACCAGTAACTGAGGGTTCAGGATCGAAAAAGAAAAGTAATAACAAGTTCAGTGGGTATTTCGGGAGTAGTGCCTCTGGTGGTGGGAGAAATCAGAGTGGGGGCAACTTCAGGAGTGGAGGTTCCGGCAGTGGTTCTGTAGGAATAGTTTGCTTCGGCTGTGGAAAGACGGGACACAAGCAGGCTGTGTGTCGTTCATCTGGAGGAAACCAGTCCGGGGGCTATCGCACACCTACCTCCGGATACCAGGGACCTCGCACTCAGTCCTATGGCAGCAGTGGCTATCGCACACCCATGACAAACTATGGTGGGGGTGCGAAGTCTGGAGGCAGCAGCAACTATCAGAGGAACTACAACAACAACAATCAGAACCATTCATATCAGAATCAGTACAATGGAAGTGGGAACAACAACAAGATGGGGACGGTAGGAAATCAGCAGGCTGGGACATCTTCTGCCAGCCAGAGTGGGGTCAAGTCCAGTGGCAAACTCTTTGCCATGGGAAAGCAGGCCGCTCAGGAGGATGCTCATGTGGTTACTGGTACTTTTCTTGTAAAATCTAGACCTACTTTCGTACTTTTCGATTCCGGTGCCACCCATTCGTTTGTGACTAGAGATCATGTTAAGGCTTTGGGGCTTGAGAGATTTGATTGGATCGCGGATCCAGTGACTATACCATCAGGCGAGTCGATAGTTTGTAATAGAGTATACGGTAGTGTACCCATCAAAATCGGGGAAGCAATTTTCTATTGTGACCTCATAGAGTTTCCTCTAGGGGGGTTTTGAGGTGATCCTAGGGATGGACTGGTTGGGGAAGTATAGGGCTTTTATCGATTGCCACCAAAAGAAGATTTCCTTGAAGGGACCCAAGGGAGTGAGGGTATCCTACAAGGGGTATAGAGTCAAACCAAAGATCAAATTTATATCTGTCAATACCCTGAAGTCTAGTTTGCGGAAAGGAGAAAGCCTAATTTTGTGCCAAATGTGGGATTGTGAGGCTGAGACCCTCAAGACTAGTGAGATACCTGTGGTACGGGAGTTTGAGGGAGTTTTTCGAGATGACGTTCCAGGGTTGCCGCCGAGGAGGGAAGTGGAATTTTCCATTGACCTCAAAACCAGGAGCGGGACCGATATCTAAATCACCATACCGTATGGGACCTAAAGAGATGGAGGAATTAAAGAAGCAGTTGGATGAACTAGCTGAAAAAGGGTTCATTCGACCCAGTGTGTAGCCCTGGGGTGTGCCTGTTCTGTTTGTGAAGAAGAAGGATGGGAGTTTGAGGTTGTGTGTTGACTACCGAGAGCTGAACAATGTGACCATCAAGAACCGTTACCCTTTGCCGAGAATTGACGACTTGTTCGATCAGTTGAGTGGAGCCGGGGTTTTCTCCAAGATTGATTTGAGATCCGGGTATCATCAGTTAAGGATAAAGGATGAAGATATTCCGAAGACCGCTTTCCGAACGAGGTATGGCCACTATGAATTTGTGGTTATGCCCATTGGATTGACTAATGCTCCCGCTGTGTTCATGGACTTGATGAATCGAGTCTTCAGCCCGTATCTCGACAAGTTCGTGGTGGTATTCATAGATGATATCCTGGTATATTCTAAGAATGCAGAAGAGCACGAGGATCATTTGAGGAAGGTACTTCAGACTTTGGAGGAGCATAAGCTCAATGCTAAGTTAAGTAAGTGCGAGTTCTGGCTGGAGAAAGTGGCGTTTCTGGGGCATGTCATTTCCAAAGAGGGGGTATCTGTTGACCCTAGTAAAATCGAAGCTGTGACTAAGTGGCAAAGTCCGAAGAATGTGAGTGAGATCCGAAGTTTTCTGGGGTTGGCAGGTTATTACCGGAGATTCGTCAAAGACTTTTCGAAGATAGCAAAGCCGTTGACGTCGTTAATGAGGAAGGAGAACCGTTTTGTCTGGGATGAGAGCTGTGAGAAGGCATTCCTGACTCTTAAGGAATGCCTGACAACAGCTCCTATCCTGGCCTTGCCAGTTGGGAGTGATAATTTCGAAGTATATACCGACGCTTCGAAGCATGGGTTGGGTTGTGTGTTAATGCAAAATGGGAGAGTAATGGCATATGCGTCTCGCCAGTTGAAGACCTATGAAGAAAATTATCCGACGCATGATTTGGAATTGGGCGCTGTGGTCTTTGCACTGAAATTGTGGCGTCATTACCTTTATGGAGCCACTTTTAAGGTGTTTTCTGATCATAAGAGCCTGAAATATATCTACACCCAGAAAGAGTTGAACATGAGGCAGAGGAGGTGGATAGAGTTGATCAGAGACTATGATATGCAGATTGTCTACCACGAGGGCAAGGCGAATGTGGTAGCTGACGCTCTAAGTAGGAAGTCAGTACATGCTTTGAGTTGTGCCAGATCGAGAGTGAGGTTGCATGGTGAGTTAAGGGAGATTGGAATTTTCATGATCCGGAAAGGGGATGCTCTTGGTGATTTGACAGTGGAGCCTGAGCTGTATGGGGAAATTCGGGAGTTACAGAAGAACGACGAGAGGATCCAGAAGTGGCGTTTAATGGTGGAAAATGGGGTTGGTGAAGAGACATTCAAGTTCAGTATTCATACCGACGGTAGTTTGAGGTTCAGTGGGCGATGGTGTGTACCGAATGTGAAGGAGCTAAAGAAGAAGATCCTGACTGAAGCTCATGCTACTCCTTATTCTGTTCACCCAGGGGGTGATAAGCTGTATAAGGACCTTAAGAAGACGTTTTGGTGGCCGAATATGAAGAAGGAGGTCGCAGAGTTTGTCTCGAGGTGTTTGACGTGTCAACGAATGAAAGGGGAGCATAAGAGACCTCAAGGGAAAGTTCAACCTTTAGATGTGCCAGAGTGGAAGTGGGAAAATATCTCGATGGACTTTATCGTGGGGTTGCCTCGGACTCAGAGGGGCAACAACATGATTTGGGTGATTGTGGATCGTTTAACTAAGTCAGCTCACTTTATTCCGATGAAAGATACCTGGAGTAAAGCTGAGTTGGCTAAGTCGTATGTTCAGAATGTGGTCAGACTGCATGGCGTACCCAAGGATATTGTTTCAGATCGGGACTCGAGGTTTATATCCAGATTTTGGCAGGAGTTGCAGACTGCTTTGGGTACCCAATTGAAGATGAGCACAGCTTTTCATCCGGCTACAGATGGTCAGACAGAGAGGACAATTCAGACCCTTGAGGATATGTTGAGAGCTTGTGTACTGGAGTTCGGAGGATCTTGGGAGGATCGACTGGGGTTGATCGAGTTTTCTTATAATAACAGTTACCATGCAAGCATAGGCATGGCCCCTTTCGAGGCTCTATACGGGAGGAAGTGTCGAAGCCCTGTGTGTTGGGATGATCGAGCTGATGTTGTGACTTTAGGGCCAGATATGATCCAGGAGATGGTGGAGCAGGTTCAGATTATTCGACAGAGAATGAGGGCCGCTCAGGATCGACAGAAGAGCTATGCCGATCTGAAGAGGAGCGATATTTCATTTGAGGCCGGAGAGAAGGTACTACTGAAAGTCTCTCCGATGAAGGGTGTGATGAGATTTGGCAAGCGTGGCAAACTGAGTCAGAAATTTATTGGGCCATTTGAGATCTTGGACAGAGTTGGAGAGGTGGCATATCGCTTAGCTTTGCCTCCAACCCTATCCAAGGTCCATAAGGTGTTCCATGTGTCCCAGTTGAGGAAATACGTGAGTGATCCGTCACATGTGCTTCAGCATGAGGTGATTGAGGTAGATGAGCAGTTGGCATACATTGAGACTCCGAAAGAGATCATGGACAGGAAGGTACGGAAGACTCGTAATGGGGAAACATCCTTGGTGAAAGTCTTATGGACAAATCATAATCAGGAGGAGGCTACGTGGGAGCCTGAGGCATCTATGAGAGAGCGTTACCCACATTTGTTTGATTGAGGTAAGTTACGCGGACGTAACTTTTCTTTAAGGGGGTGGAATGTGACATTCTGTGATTTAGATAAGTTTATGCAAATTGTGTTGTGATATTTGTGTTTCGAGTTTGTTTGAGTTGATTGTTTGTCACTTAAGTATGTTAGAACTTCGGGACGAAGTTCTTTTAAGGGGGAAAGACTGTAATACCTCGCATTTTGGGGCTTGTCGTGAATAAGCGATAGTGTTGTCTTTATAAAATCGTTCGTTAATAGGCTTACTTGCACTCGTTTTGTGCGAGATATTTTAGACTTAGGTGGGTTTCGAATCGGGGATCTAGGTACCCTATATTAATATTGGTAGTATGGGGTTGCTAAGGGTCGAACTTGGGACCTATTGAGTGCCTTGAGTGGGCCTCGATTAGCGTGCCAAGGTAAGCCCACACGGAAATTCTCAGATTTATCACAAAACACCCTTCCTGCCGCCATATATAGGGGGTGTTTTGTTGACCTAATCATTATTCAAAAACAGATCTAACCTCACCAAAACCTAGGCGCCACCTTGGGGAAGAGGAGAAACCAATGCACGGTGGTTGTAAGCAGTCCTAGGACACCTCGAATTGGCCAAGAAGCGGGTATGAACACCACGAAAACCTGTAACGTTAGTTTATGCATCATTTTTGTCGTTGTTTAAGAGCAGAGTTACACTTTATTTTCTGGATGTTTTTATATAATGTTATACTAGAATGTAGAGAGGATATATGTTGGTCATGGATGTAGTGTCGTGGTTGTTTTTACATGTTTTTCAAGGGAGTCAAACACGGTGTCAGGGAAGGGAGGTTTACGTTTTCAATTTTGGTATGGTCTGATGCGTTTTTTTAATCAGTTTTTGTGTTAGTCGTATGTCGTTTGTTTTGGGTCTTTGGGTGTTGAAACTGGTGGCTCATGAGGGTGTCATGTGGTGGTGGTCTCGGGTTATGGTGGTGTGTAGTCATGGTGTTACAGGGCTGGTTGTCAGGGGTGTTTATGGGGTGTTTCTGTCGAAGTCAGTTGTAATGGGTGTTCAGGTGAGCGCATGGGTGTTTGGGGGTGGTAGCATTGAGGACTCGGGGGAGGTCAGTGCAATGCTACCACCGGGTGTCGAGTCTGGTGTCCAGGGAAGGTTCTGGTGGTTAGAGGGGTTGTTGGCGGTGGCTGGTTTGGTGTCGAATGGTTGTCAAAGAGTGCCTGGTCAGAAGGAGGGGCGAGGAGTCGGGTTGGTTTGGGTGTCTGGTTCAGGTCACCGGCAGCCGGCGAGGGGGCTGCTGGTGGTTGGGTTGGTGGAAGGCGGTTCTAGGAACAGGCTGTGGTGGCTGATGGCGGTGGATGGGCGCGTGACACGGTGGTCTTGGGGTGTTTGTACACGGGGGTTATCACGGGTTGCTGGGTTTTCTCGGCTGTTTTGTTTTATTATTATTATTATTATTATTATTATTATTATTATTATTATTTTTATTATTAACATTATTAACATTATTACTATTTTTATTATTTTTATTTTATTTGGTTTTAGGATATTTGTTATTATGATGTAATATATTATTTATGGCAAATATAATTAGTATTTATGGTATAGCATTTTATTTATGGTAAAGATTTAGATTTGAATTTCAAAACCTAAGTGTTTATTTATTTTTAGGAGTTGCTATTTTTAGAAGCTACTATATTTAGAAAGTTACTATTTTGGGTAACTCGGTTGTTGGGAAGCTTTCTAAATATAGGAAGTGTCTATAAATAGAGTGTGTACATGTATTACGAGCATTAGGAAAGTATTAATTAAAGTAATACTTATTTAGGTGGAAGTTTCCGTGTGGAGCATTTTTAGAAGCAGTCGCGCAGTTATCATTTCTTCTGCATTTTGAGGTAGGGGAGACTTCTGATATATGATGATGTGCAAACCGTTCATAATTGTTGTTAAGCATATTTGTTATATATTATCATGTGATGTTTATACTGTGCATTTATATCATACTGTGATAACGATGGTGCGGAGATAATGGGTCTTGTGATTGGTGCGGAGATAATGGGTCTTGTGATTGGTGCGGAGATAATGGGTCTTGTGATTGGTGTGGAGATAATGGGTCTTGTGATTGGTGCGGAGATATTGGGTCTTGTGATTCGGAGTGGAGATGATCGACTTTCTATTTTAGTAATATGGTTTGTTTACAGTTTTACTCTACTCAACCTCGTGGTTGACCCTGTGTATTCGTGATCACCTGTGATGAACCAATTTATTGGGGAGCAGATTGACAGATTAAAGACTGTGGGAGCTTAGGGACGGGAGAAGCATGGACCCGGACCTGCCTAGAGTCTAGACCACGTAATAGCAGTCTATGAGTTGTACTTTTATTTTGATCAGAACAGTTTTATATTTTGGTTATGTAAGAACACGTTTTGAGTTTAAAGTTAATTTAAAGTACTGTTTATCTTCCTTTGTATCTACTGCCTCGGGAAACCGAGATGGTAACACTTTTATTTATCTGAGGAGTCCTAGTTCAGGCCCTTAAATAAATGGGGGTGTTACAGTCACAGCCGTGGGTTGGAGGAGAGCATGAAAGAGAGGCAGCGCATCGTCACCATCTTCGTTTTCATTCCTGCGTTTATGTAAGTTAACACGTTTATTCTCGCTCTTAATGGACCTTCGAGATAGTATAACCAGGCCTAGAGTAATCTATGTAGCACCCTCGACATGTGTATCATCATTAGACTACCCTAGAACCACCGTGACTCATAACAAGGGCCATAGATGTCGACAGAAACACACATTCCATACTCTGTTTTCTGTTTTACGTGTTTGCATGTTTGATTCCTTTTGCGTTATTTTGCTTAGTCGTTCAAGTTCTAGTCTAATTCTAGTCGTGGGTCATAAGTGTCGGTAGTAGTGGTGTTATTAGGTTGTGTTAATGGTGGTAAGGTGGTGTGTGGTGGCCGAAACAGGCTGTTTTAACAGCCCGTTCAAGTCGCGGAAACAGGGGAGTCACGGTGGTGTGTCAGTCCTTTTTGGGCGATTGTTTCAGGTGTTAGAGTGGTGTCGAAGCCTGGTGGTTATCACCGGGGTGTCGTGGGTAATGAGAGGTGTCGTGGGAGGTGGTTGGTTGTAGTGATGGTGGGGTTAGCAGGTGGTTAAGGGGTTGTTTACAGAGGGTCGGTAAAATACGTATCGTAAGTGAGGTTGTGGCAGGGAGTTTTGGGACTGGTTTTGAGGGCTGTTAGAGTGGTGTCAAGAGTCGTGGTTGGTGTCAATGGGTACGCCATAGTGCATAGGTGGTGACCACGGTGGTGAGGTGGTGGTATAAGCGGTGGAAGGGGCGTCGAAAAGGTTGTGAAGTTGGCGGTCAGGAGGATGGTGTTTCGTGGGGGTTCTGTTAGTTGCGCGTGATTTTGGATTTCAGAAATGTTAGTGGCTGACTTGCTGTGTGCAACATTATTATTATCATTATATTATTATTATTATTATTATTATTATTATGATGATGATGATGATGATTATGATTATTAATGTTATTATTATTAATACTACTATTACTTATCCTTCTTCTTCTTATTATTATTACTAGTGTTGTTAATATTATTAATATTGTTATTGTGATAATAATATCATTGTTAGTATGATTGTCATTATTAGTAATATTGTTCATGTTAGTAATGATTCAAGCTGTTAAGTAATTTTATACAAGAATGTGACGGTTATCAATAGTTCGTTTTCTATGTTCGGTTATTTAATTGAAGTTAGTTATAAAAGTAATAAAGATGGATTAGTCAAGTTAATTGAGGTAGTCGAGTTTAATACGGTCTCGTTATGCGTAATATATTATTTAAATAGTTAATAAAAAAAAGATATATTATATTAATTTGCGTTATTGTATTAGTTAGTGATTACCTATATTATATTTGTTAGGTGACGATTTTGAAGTGACATTATTCTGTTTACTCGCTGGCTTGCTTTTGGACTATATTGTTATCCAGGTAGGATACACTGACACTATACTTTATGAAGTGATATGAATGGATGTTTACTCTGTGATGTGTTATGAAAGGATGTTGCCTTGTATGTGATGGATGCAAGCATGAATTATATAAGAATGATATTGGTTGGATGGATTGTGGATTATTGGCAATGGCATGAGTATTTCAGTATTTGATAGCATGATTAAATAATTATATTGTGGCATTCATGAGCATAGCATATGCATTGGTTACTGAGAAAGTTATGGTCAGATATTGTTCTGATATAAAGCCTAGGGTAGTTCTGCAGACCAGGCCTGGTGTCTTATTAGCTATTGAGCTGGTGTTCAGTGACGACCGATTATAGTCTACCGGGAGGTTCGGTATGGCTTGGTGCAAGGGTATGAGTTTGAGATTGAGAATTGAGATTGAGATTGAGCTCGAGCATATCATTACATTTGCATATCGTAATTGTTGCATTATAATTATTGTGTTACCCTACTCAACCGCGAGGTTGACAGTGTATTCGTGTACACCTACGATGATCCGGAATGGGGAGTAGATTCGGCAGGTCAGAGACAGATGAGCTAGGAGCTGGGGCAGGAATGTGAGATGCGTTTCTTTGGACCGACTTAGAATTATATCACATCTAGAGAAGTCATCAGTTGTATTTTCTTTTCCCGTTGAGCAGTAATTGTAATAACAAAAATTTAAATTTTATCAGTTTTATATAAAGTACTTTGGTTGTTTTACTTTGTTATACACTACCTCGGACATTCCGAGATGGTAACAGCTCTATTTATTTGAGAATGTCTTGCTAAAGGCTCTTAAATAAATGAGGGTGTTACACTTACTCCTAAGCATCGCTCTTATCCTAGGAATTATAGGTGAGAGCGAATTGTGTAAGCCCCTACAATTCCAAACTAGCCCATTCATGGCCCCTTCGGAGGATGTGATGGTCCAACCTCCGGAAAACCTTTGCGATTATCATAGTCATTGACAGAAGAATCAGATGAAAAATCCCAGGCTTCAATGTCTTCATCATTAATAGTAATTGATGAGTACTATTTTGATACTATTTTGGTACCATTTTACCCCTCATTTATACCTTATTTCCACTCGATTTTACGTGTTTAATTAAATAAATAGCTCATTTTACTATTTAATTAGTAATTATTAGTTTTGTTTTATTTATTGTGAATAATTGTTAGATTTGTGGAATTTGGCACTATTTTGGTCGTTTTAATTTTATTTATGAACTATTTCGTGAATAAAGACCGAAAATCTAAAACCGAGTTTGTGAAGACGGTCAACATTTGGCAAATTAGAGCATATGAGACAAATATACAAAGAAAGTCAATAGTTGACTTTATCAAACAATAAACCCAGCACAACATTTCACCACCTTCATCTACCTCCATCAACAAATCAACCTTCATATCTATCCCCATCATTTCGCATCACCATTAGTCCACGACATCACCACCATTTCCATTCACCATTCACCACCAAACTCCACCCGCTGCAACCACGACCACATTACCACGCTTCTCATCATCTTCGACCTCCACCATTTGAAGCAGCCCCGTCACCATCTCCCTTAATCATTCATCACCATTCACGCAACCATCAGAACTCAAAGCTGCAATTCAACCCATAATCTGCAGTTCAACACTATAAGCCGAGCACCAGCTGCTCGACCTTATTCACCTTCGTACCCAGATGCATCTCCTTTCATTCACACTCTCAATTCCGTGATTCTCCTTGAACCACCATTCAGGCCGCCTAAACCCATCATCAATCAATTCATCATTCAAACCAACTCCATCACCATTGTTTCAGCCGTGCATCCAACTCGCTTCATACCGCAATCACCATTTCGCATCATCTTCATTCTCGGACCTTGACTCAGAAGCACCAGCAGCTCCAACCCGATGCACCACCGTGCTCTGCCTCCTGCCCACGAGCCCAGAACCAACAACCACCATCAACAACTACTCCTTCGTCCACCTTCAAGCCACCATCCCCATCTTCAAATTTGAACTCGGGATTGAAACCCGGGTTGTCTCGCAGCAAGCGCGCCACCGTCGTATCTCAAGAGCAAACTCGGTTGATCGGTTTAGCATTGGAATTAGCCGAGTTGTTGAATATGGAAGAAAAGTGAAGAAGAAGAGGAGACGGGTTTATCAGAATTGGATGAAGAATGTATGGTGTTTTTATCAGATTAAGAGAGGAATAGAAAGTACAGAAAGTCGTTTTTTTGAAGAAAAGAATTGAAGAGGCGAAATGACTAAGTAGCCCTTGCCTTTATTCACTTTTGTGTGTTTAAGTGAGGGGCAGTTTAGTAGTTTTATTTCTTTTTTTTTAGAACTCGTATAAGAACAGAAACAACGAAATAGAAAGCAGCTTTGGTTCATTTCATAAAAAACAGAAACAGTAGCTTATAAAATAGAGTAGTTTTAGCATATTTTTTCTTTTTTTAATTACTTTTAATTAGCCTCTAATTAGTATACAAGTTTCAAGCTTTTGTAATCCGTTATTGAGATCTATACACTTCCGAACATTTTCTTCACTATGGTATAATTTTCTCTTCCCTGTTTTATAATTTGTCCTTATTTTGTTATTCACTATTTTCATAGAGTTAATGTTTGTTTTAATTAAAGTTTTAATCTTTTTTACTTTATTTATGTTTATTTAAGAGCCTTTAGCAAGTACTTACCAGTACTTACTTGAGCAATTAGTTTTGATTTAGCTCCCAATTCAGGCAAGAAGAAACCCCTCTCTGAATCGTCTTCAGAATGAGGGGAAGCACGATTCTGACTGTCATCAGCAGCCACCATGTCATTCTGACTATCATCAGCCACCACACCAAAGTTCAAAGCTACCATGACTTCCAAGTTAGGCAACCCTGCCGAGGCTAAATCCATTATGGCTCCATTTTCATTGATTGCAGTTGAAGTGAGGTTACCTACAGCTTACTCGAAGCCCCCACCTCAAAAACAACCTCTTTCCCCTTAACATTTGTGGCTAACTTAAGCTCCACATTCACCGAATCAGAGCTGGTAGAAATCAAATTGATTGCATTTGTAAAACCAGTTTCAAGAGAGTTCTCAGAGCACTGTCCATTAACAATATTTAGCCAATTCTCACCTTCAGTCCCATATTCAGAAGTATGCTTGGAGGAAGAAGAGTCTGATGACAGTTGCATCACACCATTGCCAACACCAGGTTCATTCCCAATCTCATTCAGATCAGCTTGAGGTTCTACATCGGCTTGTGTGTGCCTCATGACAGGTTCACCATGGGGAATATGATGAACTACATTCCCTTCATAGTGATACGTAACTGGAATTCCACCTGGGGGTGGATCAAAGGTTTGATTGTAGCCTCTAACTTCATCAGTAGATCTTGCCCATCCTATGTTGTGCTCCACCCTGCGATTAATACCGAACTGGATTCTCTGATCACGATCAACCAGCTTCCATTCATTTTCCCTGTTTGCAAGTAGAGTGCATTGATCTCCAGGTAAGTTCATATGATTTTGATGATATCCACCATTTGGAACCTAAATGGACTCTCATTCCTCCCCCGCACTGTGGAATTCCTCCTCCTCGTCCAGCCACCCCCCCAATCCAGGAGGTGCACGAATGGTACCTTCATCAACATCCATCCCTACTGGGGTCTGATCAGGCACACCAGTATTTGGTTCTCCTTGATTAGTTGCAGCCATTCCACCATCTCCTCTTGTATGATTTCTGCTAGCACCATCCCCATGCCCTTCATCACCAAACTGAGCTCCTCCCTACATCCTATTAAAAACGACAGGCCCAGCAAAGGGCTGGTCTGTGACAGCAAAGCGCATACCAGGGAGAACCCTTCCCCCAGGAGTTATGCCAATTTCAAAATCAACAATAGTGCGATCACGTAATTAAATCTCATGATTAGAATGCACAAGGGACGATACGATTTATATTAAGTCAACTGACCAACATTAATCGGTAATGATTGGCTAGCTAGAGTTTGACATTACTGTCGTATGACGGTGGTGGTCAGTTGATCCCTTTAGGTCACACCTTTAGGACAATTCCCTTAAAATGATAAAATGATCAAATGTATATTGATGCGATTTGATCATATTCCTTAAACTCGTATATCGAGAAATCAGAGGTTAAATCTTATTGTAAGATTTATGTTTAAAATTGAAACGTGTCAATTGTTAAACATTGAACGATATTTTATTATATCGTAATTAGAATGAATTGGGTTATAATTATTAAAAAGGTTGTAAATCGTATTGACGATAAATTATGAATGACCATTTTATATGTTCGTAATTTCGAATTACATGTCGAAATAATAAATATGATTTATTTAATTTTTAAATGGTATTTATATGTGATAAATATGCATTTTCAAATTATAACAATTGTTATTATAGTGTAACACCTTAGATGTCACACTTATACAATTGATTAAAGACATTTGTAAAATGGACTACATTTTAATATGGTGGTGCCGGTTTCATGGGATGGATTAAGGGTGTTTTAATTGTGTTTTAATATTAAGGACACAATTATTACCTAGCTTAGCACCTAATGGTTAGGGTTGCATACCTAGGCCATGGGTAATCTCAACAAGCATCCCTTTAAGCCTTCCCCATGCCCTAGCCAGCTACTACAACTCCTCATATACTTTTTAAGTTAATTGTTAATTAAGATAAGGATATATGATATATAAGATAGATCACACCATTATTCATTCTACTCAACTTAGCCGAAAATTACTAAGTAAAGGAGAGAATTTTCAAACCTCAAAATTAATATTATAAGATAATATATATATACTAGTGGTAGTATTGAAATAATATTCTAATTAAGAGATTAGGATTTATATTAAGGAAAATCGGTTTTGTGCTAGCTTGTTCAATATCTCGGTTGTGTTAAGGGGTTGTCTTGGTGCATCACAAAGGAGGTATTCTCGTTGAATACTCGGAGGATCGTCCTTGCTTTCATTCGGACCGTTTGTAAGGGTTCGAAAAACTCTCTTATTTCCGCATTTTTAAGCATGCATAAGATCACATTATGAGTTAATTAAAATGTTAATTAATATTTTGATTAGTATGACTAAATTATTTAGTTTATGAGATAACTAAACCTAACAATTGGTATCAGATCAACTAGGTTGTTTGCATGCTTTCCGTTTACGTTTTTACGGAGTTATTAGGTTAACAAAATAAAACTTGGTATTTCGTTTGATATATGATATGACCGAAATTATTTAGCATGAATACCTACTGTTTCTAAAATGTTTTTAGAATGTTTGGAATATATTTAGCATGAATATTGGTTATTGGTATATTAAATCTCGGTTTTATTAAGTTTTAATGGTTAAAAATTGTTTATTTTGGGAAAAATAGTTAAAGTCATCTTTTGGCCGAGATTCAGTATGTTATCACATGTATATCCTATGTTATGAATATGAATTTTCGTAAATTATGGACTTATAAAAAAATGTGATATGAATTTTAAACGTTAAAATGCAATAAGATGAATAAAAATGGGTTTGTATAGTTATATTACGAATTTGACTATAAATATTTATGAGTATGTCACATGCAATATTTGAAATATATGTTGAATTTTCCAGAAATTTATCTCAAATATTGCAATATTATAGATTTTTAATGTAAAAATCGGGTAATTAGTGACATTATTTCGACTTTAATAGTTTAAGTTGGAATTTGGCCATAAAAATTTAACACGATGTCATATATATTATTTCCAGCATGTATAAAAACTTCTATATTTTTATCTTATTTTATGCTTGAGAAATAATTTTAAAGGTTAAAATCGTTCGATATATGACGAAAATCGTTAAAATTTACAGTAGTTGTTAAAATGGCCGGAAAATTTAACCCATAATAGTCATATATGATATGTTCATCACGAAATTATTCTTGGGAGCTAAAAGTTTCTGTTTTGATTTAATTCTAAATTGTTAAATGTTGCATTTAAAATTGAATAAAAAGAGTCATGTATTTAAAATTTCGGCTCATTGGGCAGTGTGCCATTTAATTTTCTGTCCATTTTATGTTCTTAAAGTATTTTGGAAAGTGTAAAAATATTATTAGTATTTTATTTACATTTATGAAGCTAATTATTGAATTTTCCGACTTAAAATGCTCGTTTTACGTATTATTTTCGAAATAATGTTAAAACCGTATAAATACTAATATTTTTTAAAGTTCTGAAATTTTAAGAACATTCCAGATTTTTCAAATTTTGAATTTTGAATTTTTCGAAATTTTTATGACTCTTTTGGATTTTTATATTATTTTTCCCGTAAAACCGAGTAATACCGAACAATATTAAAATATATTAAGTTAAATCATGTTCAAAGTTTGAATAAGACTAAATTTTGAAACCTAAAAAGGTTGGGATGATTAACTTAAGAGTGAATTCTGATTGACATTATGCATAGTGTTGTTAAACGTTAAAACACGCAATTCCATAAAACGAGGTATACGATAACTATTTATATAATTGATATTTAAATTGGACGATTTGGCTTAGGATTTGCATGATAGTTCATATATTCATAAGCATTGCATATTTTAATTATGAATGTCATGATTTATTTACGTAATTTTGGAAATTATGTAATTTACTTAGTATGGCCTTAGTTTTTAAATCGGTATTTCCCGTAATGTAAGGGGTTACCGATTCGGTTGTAATTTTGTGATCTCGTATCACCCAATTGTAATTTATTTCTATTTTATAATGTATAAAGTAGACTAGAAAAGTTGTAATTTTTGTAAAATCCGGAGATCCTTGAAGACGGTGCCATTCGGAAAGGAGTTTCGACAAGACGATGTTTACCTCGTAGTGCGTGCCTCGTGAAGTTCAAGGGACCAAAGGAGTTGGTTTCCGAATTTGTACTTTTATTATTACTTTTCTAGGAAAGGCCATACTAGGGTTTATTTTTTATGCTTCTATTTTGCTTTTTATATGTTTGCATGCATAGCCAAATCGTAATATATCGTCTCATGCATTTTTCGATTTAGTCGACCTAGTCTTTTATTTTATCGATAATTCACCGACTTAGTTCACTTAAACAGAGATAGATAATAATTTGACTAGATCTCTTACATATAAATATTGAGACATAGCCTTACCAAAAAGTACGGACCCATGAATCCCTTCTTCACAAGAACGTAGGCTCGGCTATACTGGGGTACTAAAATTGTCACGTTGGGTAAGTGGGGTAATAAGATTACACCTTGAAATTTGGTTGATCTCAACGAAAGTATTCGTAACCGTAGTTGCAATAAGTTTGGGCTAAAGACGATTTTTAGAAAATTGTCGACCGAGTGTTCTAAAGTAGAACCGATTAAAGGTTTAATCCACCAAATTATACCGATACGGGTTGAATCGGCTACACCGTGCCCGGATTAGTATGGGTTTGGGTCTCGGGATTGTTTACTTAATTGGGTAATCATTAAGTAAATAACTAATTAACTTGTTTAAGTTTTTAGTTTAAATTATGAATTTTAAAATGATATTGTTTTATTTCCTTCATTTTATTGTAGTTTAATTTTCAACATCGTCAATGGCAACCAACGCTTCACCTCTCACTAATGTTTCATGGCTTCGGCCTTTTATGGACCGTTGCAAACTCGATAAGCATGGTTCCAATTTTAAGGATTGGGATGCGCAATTACTTTTGGCCGCTCAAGGTGACGATAAGAGTCGTTACCTATCCGAAGCCGCTCCGACCGCTCCGACCGCTCGTTCATCGGTCCAAAATCGTGAGGCCTATGAAGCCTAATGAAAGAGTCCTCCGCTCTTAAAAATGTGCTCATCTTCTCCATGGAGCCGGATCTCCAAAGGAGTATGATCAAGTTGACCACATCGTATGAGATATACACCAAGCTTGCGACCATGTTTTCGCAAACTCCAAGGGTGATTCAATATGAGGCGGCTTCCGCCTTCTTCGACATAACGTTGAAGGAAGGGCAAAAGATAAGCCCTCATGTGCTCAAACTCGTTGAGCTCGCGGAGACTTTAAAAACGCAAGACGTTGATTTTCCCGACTCTCTCATAATTGACCGAGTTCTTCACTCGCTCAATAAGGTAAAATCGTATGCTCAATTCCGGGTGAATTTTAATATGCGAAACCAAGAGACCACATTGGATGAGTTGCATAAGATGCTAGTCCAAGCCGAAAGGGACATGGGACTTCATGAAAGTTCCACCAAGGATGTTTTAAACATCGAAAAGAAAGGGAAAACGAGCTTAAAAAAGAATGCCTTTAAAGGCAAGGGCAAGAAAACGTTCAAGCCCAAAGCGACCAAAGAAAAGACCTTTTCGAAAGGCGCTTCCACCTCGTCTTCGAAATCCGAAGACAAGTGCCATTATTGCATGAGGATCGGTCATTGGAAGCGTAATTGCCCCAAATACTTAAGCGATCTCAAAAATGGAAAGGCAACCGCCGTAGGTAATAATTCTCGTTTATGATTCATGTCATTTATCAACTTATGTATAGTGATACAAATGTGTTGATATTTACCCTTTTTAATTGTTTTAAAGGGCCACCTCCTAATAATGATAAGGGCAAGGAGAAGGAAGCATGAGGTTCCTTATTTTGAAGGCTACGGTAGCATCGAATTGATCGAAGACTGGAAGAGCTAGGCTCTAATTTTCATATCATCTTCTTTCATATTTTGCATTTTATTTATGGAACAATTTATTTTCTTGTAAGACAAGGATTAAAATCCTAAAACAATGGTTGTAATTTTGGATATTGGTGACTTGGTTTTCAACCCGAGTCACTACTTTTGTTCTTAATCAATGTCTTGATTTCTCAAATAAATTGCATACCTTGTTTAAACATGAATAATGGTGATTTTATCACGCAATAAACATTGATACGATCAATATAATGTAATCAAAGTGTTGATTAAAACGGAGAACTACACCCCATGAGATACTTTCAATCAAAATGAGACAACATCAGTTCATTATAAGATTTTCATTTTAAGTGAAAATGAGAATGTATTCATCACACCTATAAAACTTCAAACATTCATATGCATTGGTTAATCGAAATAGCTATCCTTATACGAATAAAGGTTATTGTTAGAAGGATAGAGTGGGAGAAAATATTTCGCTCGCAAACCAATGATAAAAATAAAGGATCTTAGAGAAGATTCCTACATGAGAGTCTTAAGAAAAGCCCTAAATGAATGAATTGAAGAAACTACGAGAGGACACTGAAGAAACTACGGGAGGACACACGAAGAAAGTTCCTTATGTTCATTGTTTCAGAGGGAAACCCCGTATGAATTCGGAAGGAATATCGGCTCCTTGAGATAATGATTTTTTAAAGATTATAAGATAATAGAGGAAAAATCATCTATCTATACGGGAGGAAAGACCGGTTCCTTAATAAATGATTTTTCTAAATTTATAAGATAAAAGAGAAGAAATCATCTCAATTCTCTCAATGCAGTTATAAGGAAATTATCATGGCATATTCGTCTCGAGGAAACGAAGACATGAAAAGAGGGTAATGATTGATTGAATGAAAATAGATCACTATAGGGATAGTGATGGTGATAATGATTCAAGAGATAAATAAAAGATTTACATGCTAGAAATGAAAAGTTCATTTAAGAGATCGAGAAATATTGATTTTAGTGGGAGCAATGTTCATTAAAAGAATTAAACCGACCATTTAGAGAGGATGGGTGATTCTTTAAGGTGTAAAGAATAAGAGGTTTTCAATTCTAGATGAACAAATACTTTATATCATGAGATGATGGAGTTTTACGGGAAGGTTTATTATATTGATAATAAAAGGTCGCCCATTAGAAATCAAAATGGTTAGATATGATTCATATTGATGAATAAAACCATGATCATATTGCCAAGATGATTGAAAAATTATAAGAATGATGAAATCATTAATAACTACAATATAGATTTCAGCACATAAGTGACTAGATAATTCCGAGTGATTCTTTAATCCCTCTAGTATATCAATACGTCACGAGTTATAAGATAACAGTGGGAGCTTCCCTCAAGAAAGGAAACTCAAGATCTAGAATGAGTTCTAGATACATGCTCAAATAAGTTCATATTATGTGAGATAATATGAGATGGAAGGAGAACAAAATTTGTAAGTTTTGCAATCATGAATAAAAGGTTTATTTGCAAAACACTAATACAAATAGATGATCGTGCATCAAATGCAATGAAATAGTATTGACTATTTTTGCATGACAATGTCATTTGAGTTATAATTAACTCAAGATGAAAGATACTTTGTCAAAATCCAAATGGGTTGTGAGAGACAATATTGAACCCCATAAGTGAACTAGATTGACTTAGTATAGCCCCTAGCCGCTTACATGAGGTGACATCTCAAAGTGACTAGAATGTGAGGCGACTGATGGCAAGTTCAAGTGCCATAGAGTCATATGTGATGACTAGTCGATCACATAGGCAGACTGCAAAAGACACTCTGTCGGGAAATGTAACCGCTTATAGAGTTCTGGAAATTTTATAATAGTCGGGTCGTGGCAAGAGCTGCTATAGTATTCTTGTGAGTCAATTCTTAGACTAAAGACTACTCTCCCAAGATGGTACAGTTTAGGCATAACCTTGATCCATTCTCTACGACTTTTCGTAACTGGAGTCAAATGGGATTGCTTTGGGTTGTGACTGTAATATTTTGCGTTTTAAATTACCTTTACTAGTTTCCTTGACGTTATGTGGTGTCGCATATTGTGTTCCTTACGTGCCTAATGACCAGTTGTTGACCCTGGGATGGGATGGTGAACTTCGGGACGAAGTTCATTTTAAGGGGGGAAGACTGTAATACCCCGTATTTTAATAATTCGATATAAGGAGTTGTTTTATATTAATTGTCAAGACGATATATAATTATATTCTATTCGATACATATTCTGCTATTGCTATAATAATAGTAATAATATCAGTTAGATTTACTCGTGAAGTTTAATATTTAGTTTTTATATCGACGTTTTAATATTTATGAGAGAAGTTATATTCGTAAATTAAGTTATCGAATAATGCTACCTTATTTGATAATTAGTGAAGTGTCGAATATGGGTCTTATGTATCGAATCCGCGAGATTTAATGTCGTTTTGGGCCTCGTTATGCGTGCCCAATAGCAGCCTTCGATGGGCAATATCAAATCACGTTCACACAAATGAGTAATACACCTTACACGACCTATATATTTATATATTTGTGGTTGCGTTATTGACATGACGTATATGTGTATTACTTATGTTATTGTTATCATGACATTTGGATAGTGTGTAGTATGACGTGTTTCTTTAAGTGGCATTACTATTTTGGGCAGGGTTACTATTCCAGGAAACTTTCCAATTTTAGAAAGTTGTTATGTTTAATAACATTACTATTCTACTATAAGGGTTAAGTGAAGGATTAGTAATCGTTAAAATACTATATGTTTAGGTGACGGTTTCCGCGTGGAACATTTCTAGCAGTTGTACGGTTGACATGGATATCCTGCAATTGAGGTAGGGGATATATATATATCTGTGGTTGCGTTATTGACATGACGTATATGTGTTGCTTACTATAAGATTGATATAACTGTTTGTGAATGTATTTTGGATTGTTGATTATTATCGATTATTGTGGAGAATGAGATTCGTGAAATGGGTCTTGTGATATGGGTCTTGTGATATGGGACTTGTGATATGGCCATGGAAGGTGTGGTGTGATGGAAGGAGGGGTGTGATGGAGGTGAAGTGGATGACTGGGTCTTGTGATATGGAGATGGAGGAGGATGCATTTTTACTGTTGTTTATGTCTTATTTATCTTTCTATTCAACCTCGTGGTTGACCTTGTGTATTCGTGTGACACCTACGATGATCCGGAATGGGGAGTAGATTCTACAGGAAAGAGACAGATGAGCTAGGAGCTGGGACGGGAATGCGAGATGCGGATTTGGGACCGACTTAGAATTATATCACTTATAGAGCAGTCATCAGTTGTATTTTTTTTCTGTTGCGTAGTTTTGTAATATCAAAGTTTAAATCTAATCAGTTTTATATAAAGTACTTTGGTTTGGTTACTTTGTTATTCACTACCTCGGACATTCCGAGATGATAACAGCTCTATTTACTGAGGATGTCTTGCTAAAGGCTCCTTAATAAATCGGGGTGTTACAAAGTGGTATCAGAGCGAACGATCCTCAGGCCTAAACCATATGAATAATAATGAATAACGTAGGAAGAGTCTAATAAAATGAACCCCGAGATGAAACTGATAGGAGCCCCAAAAAGGAACGGGATGAGTTAGGGGACCCCTCACACCAAACCTGGGCCCTTTCTGTTCTGTCTCGGGAACCCTAAGAGAGTAATTGAGGAGTGGGGTAGACTATATAGTGACCTAGTTATATGTTACTAACGTTCTTGCAGGAGAAGAATGAGGTAAGTAATACGTGAGTTATGATTAAAGATGTACGTTGGAAAGATATATATGATATGAAATGTGGATCGATATGGATGGTTGAATTAAAATTTTCGGAGTTTGGAGGTGTAATTGTTGAACAATGGTTAGAGTTATGTGATCATAGTATGTTGGTGTTTGGAAAGTTCATATGGTATATGGTTATTAAATGACCATCGTAGCTATGTAATATATTGGTTGTATTTGGATATGAAAGATCAGATTCAGATGTTATAGTAATCCATGTCTAGTAATATGCGGAATGTACTACCCCAAGCCATGAATGCTATATAGTTATGTGTTGCATAGATCGTACTTAAGGTTTACATGACAATATCTATTTACACACAATTAGTTTGGTTATAGAGTAATGTTTCAATAAGTGGTACCTTGGTGATTTCTGGTATACATATTTACATACTATTATGTTGTGACTGTTACGATGGTAGGAACTAATGCATTGTTCATACAAGCATAACTATTGAATTATTTCGTGATGCTACTTCTCAATTTCGCAATCTTACCGTCTTGTAGATGACAATTTCGGTTGATATAATGATGTTAACTTGGTACAATGTAATCCCAACGTTTCAAATGACATGTCAACATGTTTTGAAAAAAATAATGTTTATATTTAAACGTGATAGTGTGAAGTGATTTTAAGGAACACAAATTTTTGATAAATTTTCAGAATGTTACCTTGCTTGTGAGAGCTGCCGTTTAAAATGTGTTCTCTATATGTGTATGAAAATTTTATGTATGATAAGCTTCTGAATTAGCCTCCCAATGTTTTTGATTTCGTGTTAAAACGACTTATATTTTGAAAGAGAAATGAGTATTTTAGTCGATAGTGGTCAGATTGTCACTGCACAGTTCTGTTTTGACCCATGTTTTTTAACGAGGAATCATTTAAAATGTATTTAATGTTTATGTATAACTTCAACTCCGTTTAATATATTCATTCACGTTTTCCAAAGGATGAGTCACGTAAAATCTTAACAAGTTGTTAATTAATAGTGATTTTTGCAAGTGTCCAGTTTCTTGTTTTATTGCTGTAAAGTTCATGTTCAGACCAATTTGTTATAAATAATTCCCTTAAGTTTTGCATTTTATTCTTTTTCCTATGATTAGAGAATCCATCATATTTCTCAAAAACGATGATGGGTCACAAAATGGCTGAACGGCTATTTAATTATAATTTTTGGAAGTTGCAATACGATGTTTGATTGTTGGAATCGTAAGTTATGTAGGTTTTATGTAAAAGTTTAATCAAATACGAATTATGTGATGTGACCACGTGGTATCCTTATATGGCATTAGTAACATGTATAGTAGACATTTGAAATGAATATGAACCTTACCATATGATAATGTAACCTGGCTGATTTCGTCAAGTTTATATAAAATCGCTTCAGTAATACAAACGCTCTTATTTTCTAATATTATGACCTCAAAATAATGATGTGATATTCGTGTGTGATGTTAGAATCATGTTAATCAGAGACTAGTCTTGACAAGAGGTAGAATGAAATTTGACTGGTAAACTTGTTAGCATGATATAGCAATCTATTGTTATAGGTAATGGTGATTATTTTGAACAATGAGAATCGCTTGTCTGGTTCACTGATGAGATAATGATCTTTAGAACACCTTCATGTATATTGTTATGTCACAAACTGAATCGCTTTGCTATATGTTTAAAATCTGATCATAATATCTTGAGTTATTAACTGGTGGACATGTGATTTATGGAAGTACTAGTCTTGCGAATTCGTTTACTTTTATCGTTAAATTTTCACAACTCATGAGATACAATTTACAAGAAAAATGTTTTAGTAAAGAAGAGTCAGAATGTCTCCATGTAGTCTTGTTTCGATCTATAGCTTGTAAAATTGTCTTTTGATTCATGTTTATAAATTGCCACAAATTACCGCTTCAATGTTTCCAAAGTTTCAAAATGTTTTCCAAGTGATGATTATCCATGATAACGCTTGATGTTTTGATAATTATAAGTGATTATTTGCAACATACCAAATTCTGTAGCTACGTGTTGATGAAATCCTGCCGGATGTTTAATTGTGGCATGTTATATAAACCCCTTAATTTGCAAGTCATATATATTACCAGTTTCATGATAAATGATGTAAGGTGAGTGGATGTGAAATGTACCTAATTGATTTTAACTTATTGATATTTAGGAATGATAAACGGTCTTGTTAGTCTATGATTAGTGTGTATCTTGTGTAATATGTCTATGCGCCATGTTTAATTACGTTAATTAATTTTGCATTATGTCTTTTCCTAAAATATAATTTTGCTTCTATAGTATGTTTATGAACATGAAATGTTTTAATTGTCAATTATGAGCTAAGAGTTTACTGGTTGTTTACATTGGTGTAATTATGTTAAGCTTGTGTTGCTCAAAAGTATACTAAGTGTAATGGCTTATTTGATTTATGTGCCGTAATTCTAATGGAATATAATATTGTGGTTGCTATTACTTATGTACGGACGTTACTAGTTATATATTTCGTACCTAATATACAAGGCTTTCGTGGGATGGATTGTTGGCTTAATTAAGTGGTAAGCGTATATAATTGGAAGTTTAATGGCCGAGCTAAGTATCAAGCAACGGTTTAGGTGGGATATGAAAATTAAGGCTAAGAGTATGAATTGGCTTGAATAGTCTGTGAAAGAGATTCGTTAATGACATTACTTTCGCTACTATGAGAATGAGATGAGTTTTCTATGTTATCAGAGTATGATGATATAACGAGTTAGAATGTGGACCTTTACTTTGTGTTTGTATCGTGTGATTATTGTCGTTTCCTTTGACCTAGACTTGTGGGTGAGTTGCTTTGAGTCTTGTACTCTATGGGTTGAGCATGGTTCTCTTGACGATATTGATAGCAAAATTGAGATATGTTACTGGTATTGAGTTATGGGGCTTCGTGCCGAGATATGTTTACGGTCCAGAGTGACCATGGCTATTGAGTTATATTACTTGAGTCTGAAATTGATATTGAGATGGAAATATTGTTTTGAGGTTTATTCCGCCAGTCACTCACCCCTTGTCCTTGGCTTAGGTTCGACGATGAGAGTACGATACTTGGTTTCTTAGAGTAACATTTTATGAGATAGAGTAATGAGCTGGAAAAGTTTTATAATAGGGTTACGGGGACGTAACCATGATTTAAGGAGGATAAGATTGTAAAATCTTAATGATTTTATGACATGGCTAGTTGGTATGTGGTGATTGTTTGAATATACATAATAATCCTGATTACTCCTGTTGTGCATTTATTTTGTTTCGTGAAGTATCTCTTTAGCTTCGTTATACGATAAACTTTGGGGACAAAGTTTTCTTAACGAGGGTCGAATGTAATATTTCGCGTTTTAAATTACCCTTACTAGTTTCCTTGACGTTATGTGGTGTCGCATATTGTGTTCCTTATGTGCCTAATGACCAGTTGTTGACCCTGGGATGGGATGGTGAACTTCGGGACGAAGTTCATTTTAAGGGGGGAAGACTGTAATACCCCGTATTTTAATAATTCAATATAAGGAGTTGTGTTATATTAATTGTCAAAAAGATATATAATTATATTCTATTCGATACATATTCTGCTATTGCTATAATAATAGTAATAATATCAGTTAGATTTACTCGTGAAGTTTAATATTTAGTTTTTATATCGACGTTTTAATATTTATGAGAGAAGTTATATTCGTAAGTTAAGTTATCGAATAATGCTACCTTATTTGATAATTAGTGAAGTGTCGAATATGGGTCTTATGTATCGAATCCGCGAGATTTAATGTCGTTTTGGGCCTCGTTATGCGTGCCCAATAGCAGCCTTCGATGGGCCATATCAAATCACATTCACACAAATGAGTAATACACCTTACACGACCTAATTTTTTACTAGACCTAAAACCCTACTCTACCCTAATCGACACACCACAACTGCCATAGAATCACTGCCGCCATGCCTGAGATTGAAAAGGAGGGTCAACACGGTGGCCTAGGGTGGTCTAGCAGTGGTCGATTGCACTGGAAAGGAGGTATACGCGTCTTTTTCCCTTCGTCTTTCTCTGTTTCTTCGTGTTTATATTCATGTCGCATTGCCTATTCGAATTGTTTTTGTTCAAGTTTGAGGTGTGAGTTCCTGGGTGGTAGTGACAGGGTGTTCGTGGTTTATTATGGTTGTGGTGGGGGTGGCGTGTGGTGGCCGGAGAACCACCACAGACACGTTGGTTCTGGGATGAGCGAAAACATGGGTGCGGGTTCCAGGTCTATGTGTTGTCGGTTTTTGGGTCTGTCTAGGATAGGTTCTGAGTCTGGGTTATGGGTGGCAGGTTACGGGTGTGGTGGTGATCATCGTGGAACCGTGTGGTGGACATAGGTGGGAGATACAGGCGGTGGTTGTTTTGTCAAATCAGGAGGGTCGGAATAGGGGTTGTAGTGTCGTTGTGAGCAGTGGTGTTCGTGGGGCTGTCGTGGTGGCTCAGCTGAGGACGAGGGTAGGAATGGGCCTCCCCTAGAACCACCTTGCGTCAGAGATGACGACGGTGGTGGGCCGGGGCAGTGTGGGACATGGTGGTGAGAGGAGTAAGTGCGTGAAGGAGAGGGTGTACATTAGTGTTGCTGGAAATCAGAATGGTCTGTGTGTGTAGGCTTTTGGGCTGCGTGTTGTGGCTGTCGTGGGGGTGGCTGGTGGCTGCTAAGGGGTGTAGGTCATGGTTGGATGTTCATGGGAATACATGGGCGTGATGGAACTAGCTATAGGTGGCACGGGCGATAGTTGTGTGATCGTGAAGTGGGGAGCTCGGGTTGTCACATAAGGTGTTGTTTTTGGTTGACATTGTTTTGGTTGCTTGTCATGGGTTTCGAACCCTGGTCTGAGGAGGGGCTGTTTGTAGGCGAATGTTTTGTTAATAGTATTCGTTGTTGTCTTTGCTTTGTCCATGTATTATCATTAGTTTTGTTGTACGACATTGTAGTTGCTAGTGTCGGAATATTATTATTGTTATTATTCATATTATTATAGTTTTTATAGTTGGTTGATAATAATTGCACAAGTAATGAATATAATTAGTATTACTTATGTTATTGTTATCATGACATTTGGATAGTGTGTAGTATGACGTGTTTCTTTAAGTGGCATTACTATTTTGGGCAGGGTTACTATTCCAGGAAACTTTCCAATTTTAGAAAGTTGCTATGTTTAATAACATTATTATTCTACTATAAGGGTTAAGTGAAGGATTAGTAATCGTTAAAATACTATATGTTTAGGTGACGGTTTCCGCGTAGAACATTTCTAGCAGCTGTACGGTTGACATGGATATCCTGCAATTGAGGTAGGGGATATATATATATATATATATATATATATATATATATATATATATATATATATATATATATATATATATATATATATATATATATATATATATATATATATATATATATATATCTGTGGTTGCGTTATTGACATGACGTATATGTGTTGCTTACTATAAGATTGATATAACTGTTTGTGAATGTATTTTGGATTGTTGATTATTATCGATTATTGTGGAGAATGAGATTTGTGAAATGGGTCTTGTGATATGGCCATGGAAGGTGTGGTGTGATGGAAGGAGGGGTGTGATGGAGGTGAAGTGGATGACTGGGTCTTGTGATATGGAGATGGAGGAGGATGCATTTTTACTGTTGTTTATGTCTTATTTATCTTTCTACTCAACCTCGTGGTTGACCTTGTGTATTCGTGTGACACCTACGATGATCCGGAATGGGGAGTAGATTCTACAGGAAAGAGACAGATGAGCTAGGAGCTGGGACGGGAATGCGAGATGCGGATTTGGGACCGACTTAGAATTATATCACTTATAGAGCAGTCATCAGTTGTATTTTTTTCTGTTGCGTAGTTTTGTAATATCAAAGTTTAAATCTAATCAGTTTTATATAAAGTACTTTGGTTTGGTTACTTTGTTATTCACTACCTCGGACATTCCGAGATGGTAACAGCTCTATTTACTGAGGATGTCTTGCTAAAGGCTCCTTAATAAATCGGGGTGTTACAGTGACTGACTGTGACTAGTTGAAGGAAGTGGTGCGATAGAAATTGTCCACCCCTTGTCAGGGTTGTTCAAATCTCAAGGCCACTCGAGGAGAAGTTAACTGAAAATGCGTGGCCACGCTCGGAAGGTATCTATGGTAGATAATTCCGGTCAAACAGTTATTCTCCAGATCGAGGAAATCACTCATGATATGATCAAATGCAAGTACGACCTCAGAGAGACACCTTGCATTGAGTGGGAGATTGTAATAGGACAAGAGAATTGGTGACGCACACTTGTCGAGGACAAGTGGGAGATTGTTGGGAAATGTGTCCTCAACAATATTGCGATCACGTAATTAAATCTCATGATTAGAATGCACAAGGGACGATACGATTTATATTAAGTCAATTGACCAACATTAATCGGTAATGATTGACTAGCTAGAGTTTGACATTACTGTCGTATGACGGTGGTGGTCAGTTGATCCCTTTAGGTCACACCTTTAGGACAATTCCCTTAAAATGATAAAATGATCAAATGTATATTGATGCGATTTGATCATATTCCTTAAACTCGTATAACGAGAAATCAGAGGTTGAATCATATTGTAAGATTTATGTTTAAAATTGAAACGTGTCAATTGTTAAACATTTAACGATATTTTATATTATATCATAATTAGAATGAATTGGGTTATAATTATTACAAAGGTTGTAAATCGTATTGACGATAAATTATGAATGACCATTTTATATGTTCGTAATTTCGAATTACATGTCGAAATAATAAATATGATTTATTTAATTTTTAAATGGTATTTATATGTGATAAATATGCATTTTCAAATTATAACAATTGTTGTTATAGTGTAACACCTTAGATGTCACACTTATACAATTGATTAAAGACATTTGTAAAATGGACTACATTTTAATATGGTGGTGCTGGTTTCATGGGATGGATTAAGGGTGTTTTAATTGTGTTTTAATATTAAGGACACAATTATTACCTAGCTTAGCACCTAATGGTTAGGGTTGCATACCTAGGCCATGGGTAATCTCAACAAGCATCCCTTTAAGCCTTCCCCATGCCCTAGCCGGCTACTACAACTCCCCATATACTTCTTAAGTTAATTGTTAATTAAGATAAGGATATATGATATATAAGATAGATCACACCATTATTCATTCTACTCAACTTAGCCGAAAATTACTAAGTAAAGGAGAGAATTTTCAAACCTCAAAATTAATATTATAAGATAATATATTTATACTAGTGGTAGTATTGAAATAATATTCTAATTAAGAGATTATGATTTATAGTAAGGAAAACCGGTTTTGTGCCAGCTTGTTCAATATATCGGTTGTGTTAAGGGGTTGTCTTGGTGCATCACAAAGGAGGTATTCTCGTTGAATACTCGGAGGATCGTCCTTGCTTTCATTCGGACCGTTTGTAAGGGTTCGAAAAACTCTCTTATTTCCGCATTTTTAAGCATGCATAAGATCACATTATGAGTTAATTAAAATGTTAATTAATATTTTGATTAGTATGACTAAATTATTTAGTTTATGAGATAACTAAACCTAACAAGAAGAACCGTTCCATGGGGAAGCAGGCCAAAACTCAGGGGGAATTGAAGGTCCTTCACCCTCAAACGAAGCTAGCACATCAAGAGCGGGTGAAGAAAGCCAAGGATCACCTTATGATCCCACAAACATCAATGCCCAAACTCCCCCACTAGATCCTCCCCACACAACAGACCCTGAGACTGTTGCATTAGAACAGAATGAACAAGCTCTCGCTCCTAACACCACCCTACCAAGGAGATGGAAACACCAAAGCTCTCACCCTCTTGATAACCTGACCAAAGACCTTGATTCAGGGGTAAAAATCAGATCATCACTCAGAAACTTTTGTGCATACAATGCCTACCTTTCACAAATTAAACCCAACCACATTTCAATTGCCCTCGAGGATCCTTGTTGGATCGTGGCTATGCAAGAAGAGTTGGATCAATTCAGAAGAAGTGAGGATTCTTTCTTGGCCTTCAAATCAAGCAAAAAGAAGAAGGCACCATGATCCATCAACAAAAGTATGTGAAGGAAATGTTGAGCAAGTTCGGGTTGCCCAATGCGAAACCCGTTGCTACACCTATGGTATCTAACCTCAAACTTGATCTTGATCCAAACGGGTTTTCCGATGCCGATTATGCGGGATGCATGTTGGATCGAAAGAGCATGTCGGGGATTGCCACGTTCATGGGTACATGCTTGCTTACGTGGGCCTCCAAAAAGCAAAACACCGTGTCTCTATCAACGACCGAAAGTGAGTACATCAGTGCTGCACTATGTTGCACACAAATTCTATGGGTTCGTCAACAATTGCACGATTTCGGTATTAATTTCGAATCCACTCCTATTTTTTGTGATAATACTAATGCAATTAATATCTCTAAGAACCCAATACAACACTCTCGGACCAAACATATTGAGATAAGGCATCATTTTTTACGTGATCAAGTCGAAAAAGGAACGATATGCCTTAACTTTTGTAAAACCGAAAATCAAATTGCGGACATTTTAACAAAACCGTTAGAAAGAGAACAATTCGTAAAACTTCGGTTGGAAATTGGTTTGTTGAGTGAGATGTGACATTAAATAATTTCCGTCTCCTAAATGATTGACTAGAGTCGAGAACATACGTGGATTGGTTTAAAAATGCTATTTGTGTTTGTGTACGGTTTTTAATGCAAGTTCATTAAGAAAAAGGAGTTAGCATAGCATGTGAATATTCAATAAAGTAAGCTTTATGACCCATCAAATCAACATTCATTATCACCCAAAATTACCTCACCATTATCCAAAAACCGCCCCATTTATCTCTTACACTCAACCACCCCAACCCGTCTAATCCCCTCTCTTACCCACTAGTTATTAACCTGTCTCTCTCTCTCTCTCTCATCCTCTTAATTCAAAAATTAAAACTACCTCTCTCATCTTCAACCTCCTCACATTGTCTCCTCTAACCGCCCTTAACCCATTAAAACCTCTCAAAAATGCCTCCCAAAAATATAAGCCGAGAGTTGAAGAATCTTGCTAACACTTACAACCCAAAATACGATGCAAAGCTCAAAATGACCCCTCCTTCACCTTCACCCCCTGCCAAATCCCAACCTACCAAGACCAAACCAAAAACTACAGCCGGTCCAAAAAGTAAACTGGCTCCGAAAAAGGGAGCCAAGGGCAAAAAGAATGAAGGTGTACCCATAGATGTTGCATCAGAGTCGGAATCAGAACATGAAAACCCGAAAGAACCAAGGGATGAGGACTCTGTTGCAGGAAATGAGGAAGAAGAACATGAGCAGAGTGAACATGCAACCAGCAAGAATGTCGAGGAAGTTAGAAGAGTGAAAAAGGAAACGAGGAAGAAGAGGAAGTTGAGGAAAGTGAAAATGACAATGAGGAAAACGAGGAAGTCGAGGAAGGTGAGAAAGAAAATGAAGAGAACGAAGAAAATGAGGAAGGTAACGAAAATGATGATGAGGGTGAAAGAAGAACTGAAAATGAAAAGGAGAGTGTTGGAAAGAAAAACCAAGGAAAGACAAAGGAGAAGGGAAATAAAACCACCGAAGCAAGCAAGAAAGGAGGTGTGCCTGAGAAAGGTAATCAAAGGAAAAAGGTTGTTGCCCAGAAAAGAAAAACGAGGGCTGGAGAAAATGAGGAAGAAGAGGAAACCGTGCAAGAAAAAGATACAGAAACAGTGGCACCTCGTGCAAATGAGGGAGAATTTCATGACCATGAGATGTTTGATGATGAGTTTGAACCATTGGAGCACACCACTCTCCAATCCAAACTCAAGAGAAAGATAAGTGAAATGTTTGGGGAAGACGAAGAGGACGATGAGACCTTCATCTCGAGCTTTAAGAAAACCAAAGCCACAAAAACTACCAAGCCCCCACAAAAACCAACCCATCCTTTCACAAAGAAGACCAAAATCATACCCAAAACCCGACTCCAAAAGAAAACCAAAGCCTCTGATCAGCCTGGTTCCTCTAACCCTTGCATCACTATTATTGCAACTCATTTTGATGAACCCTTCAAAAATGAGGTATGGGCACATCTCTGCCATCTACCTCTTTCCGAATAAGTGCTTGACAAATGCCACAGTTTGCTCTCTTGTTCATTCAACACGGGTAGGCGTTATGCAAAAGACTGGTATGCTACCTCCCCTGCCTTCAATTTTTTCAAAAATGAAATGATTGCCCAACATTGGGTTGAACTACTCGACATGTACTGTCCTGTGTACTTGTCTGAGGTAGTCCAGTTCTTTGCAACCGTGCGTGTAGATGTTGCATCAGAAACTCTATCAGCCTACATTAATGCTAAACCCCTTGTCCTTACCATTGACCAATTGGCCACTGATCTCAAAACACTCCATGTTGGCTTAGATACGTTTCCCAAAGGAACGTGGGGGGAAGTTGAGGCATCCATAATCACCGATATAACCAAGACCCTTAGACCCGGACATGGAGAAGGCCCCTCAAACATTTATGGCACTGAACTTCGAGCCCCCACCGATTCATTTTCAACTTTCTACAACATGTCATTGTCCCCAACAACAATACCCGTGGCCGGTGTTCATATCTTGAAATGACCCTTCTCTACTACATTCTCAAAAGTAAACCCATAAGCCTTCCACACCTTATGTTTTTCCGCATCCATGAACTTGCCAAGGAAATTAAGGTGGGAAAGTTTGACAAGAAAACTCTCATCCCATATGGAATGTGGCTCTCCATTATCCTTCAGAAACATAAGCTCATTAAGCAAGGGAGCCCTGCTGTGGACAGACTCAGTGATAAGATGACATCCGGTCTCCTTTCCCAAATGGCCTTGGTAATTAAGAAGGGTAAGTTGGTGAAGAAGTTTAGTGGAAAAAGCATAGTTGGGTCAACTGTTGCATCAGGGCCAACTAATGATAAGTTGGATCAACTCTTGACTCTTGTCAAGAAGATGGATGTGGACATAGAGTCGTTGAAAGAAGAGGTGGCTGAGCTGAAAACAATGAATGAAGACCTCATGGAGAGGCTGGTAGGAGAGGAGCAGGAGGCCGAGGACGAGGCCTAAAACCACCCCTTCCCCACCCATCCCCTTATCATCTAGCTTACTATTATTACTATCGTGCATGTACTACTGTTAACTCTATGCTTTCTGAACTTGTTTTTTAGACTCGTATGCCTACCATGAACTGCTACTTAATCCCGTTTTGTTTCTCTTCTTGATGATGTCAAGAGGGGGAAGTGTTATAAAATTTGTGTTGCTATTACTTAATGACTCTTACGCTAACGTACACCGTAGGAATGTCTTAGCTACCATGATTAGAAGTCTTACTTAGGTTAAGAATACCAAACCCTTGATCACCTTGATTACGTATTTCTTGATGTCTTATTTATTGTGGTTAACAAAGACCGACTCACCATGGGCTAAGGGGGAACTTGGGACAAAAAATTTATGAGTAACTTGCCATCATCAAAGGAGGAATTTGTTAGAACACATGATGTTGATGATGCCAAGTTACTCCTAATATCTTCTAATGTCTTTCTCTAAATGTTGTGATTAATAGCAAATGACATCAAGCTCGTGAATGATCAAAGACAATCAAGAAGAAGTCCCATGATGCAAGAGCAACAATCTAAGTCGAGTCTAGAATGAGTGTTGTAAGCAAGGTAATTGAGCATACTCATCTAAGTTATTAATAGTGCAATATTTATGCAACAGTCCTCAGACTGTTGCATGACTGGTGTCTAGTGCTAGCTACTGAGATGATTTTCAAAGAGGTGTTCAAATGTTTGAAATTGTTTTCAAAATATCAGCTTGTGTTTAAATAATTATTATTTGAATCAAAGATCAGAAAATCAAGTTGAAATCTCATTCAAAAGTGACTTGGTCCTTGTGAAAGTAAAATCTTGCTTTATTTCCTTATTTAGCTATGAGAGCTTTTCCATGAGGGAAAGTTGAATGCACTCCATGACTAATTAAGTGCAACATAGAGCATTGTGTAATCAGGCCAATCCTTTTCCCCTCTTTGACAAAACTGATTCACCTTTTTACCCATCAAGTAAAGACAATCATATAATGATAAAGGGTGAATAAAGCACATGCTTTAGGGTTTCAAGGACTTTACCCTTCGGCTATATATATGGACCTTTGGTTCATTTATTAGCTAAGACTTTTTAGTGCATTCATTACAAACTTTGCAAAAAATGATTCTTGCTTCATTCGTCAAAGTATTTTCTGCAAATGTTTTAAGTTTGAAAGTCTTCAAAACAGTTTTAACAAGACATCATCTCCTAAGCACTAGTTAGTACTCTTAATGCCTAATGAGTATGTTCAAGGACCTTGTGTTTAGATCTTAAATGAAGTCTCCATGGTCTTAAAAGAGAACCCTTGAGACATGATCTTGTAAACCAAAGGTAGAACATCGAAACTCTTAGAGCGGAGTAGCTCTAGGTTTGAGTCAAGTCTTACGAGCGGAGTAGCTCTAAGCATTGCAACCGGAGTAGGTTGGCGAGTTGTCTTATTGTAATTGTTGTAGGCAAGTTGAGTAACTTCTTCACATTTAATAAGATAACGGTTGGACGTAGGCTCCGGAGTAGGAGCTGAACCAATTTTTTATATCGCCTATTTTTATTCTTGCTCTAACTCTTGTCCATCTTTCGTATCTTTGCTACTTACGATAACAAATAGATCTGTGCAACTGTTGCCTATACTGTTGCTCAGACTCTATCTCTCGTTGCTTGTCTCTCAAACTCTCAAGTTTAAATCAGATTTTTAAAAGGTCACCTAATTCACCCCTCCCCCTCTTAGGTGCTAAACTCGTTGTGACTCTTCACTTTTGCTTTCTAATCTTTGTTTATTCACTACAAGGATGTGGTTGTAATAATGATTTAGTATATGTTTTACAGTAAATAAGAGTGTTGGGGTTGCGATCGGTATATAATAATTTTAGAAGAACTAGGTATATCAACATCCATAGTAACAAGAGAAGCAATGCTCTCAGAAACCGTCCAAAGTCTCCCAACCCAATACCATAGTGAATAAGTAATCGGTAAAAGGTGAGCCAAAGTGCCAAACCTTAAGCCACAACGTTCCCATCTCTACCAGTCAAATTAAACTTGATACAATCAAAAGTATTAGCTAATTAATGGACGACTTCACCGATATTTCCAAAATAGTTCGCTGGGAAATTCTTCAACTTCAACAAGATGATGAATTTTTTGGTAAAATGGTGTTATTTACGAAAATAATTGGATAATTGGGGTTGGTTTGAAAGTATTTGGGTTATAGTGTCCACGTGGACACTTTTTGCTTTTTTCCAGATTTTAAGCAAAGCCGCTGAGGTTAACCTCAGCGTCTTTAGTCAGTGTATTTTTTTTTAAAACGTAAACTTTCGAGGTTGGGAAGTTGGGAAGAAAAGAGGAAGAGGGGAAGCCGCTGAGGATGTTGGCTGCCCAAAAATGTCAAAAAAGAAACACGCAAGCAGGAAGCCGCTGAGGACCATGGCGACTTCACTGCTAATATAAAAAAAAACGAGTTGCTATGTGTTGTTGTTTTATTCAATGTATATGTTTTATAACACATAATGGAATTGGAGTTGTGAGTATCTCAATCTTATTAACAAGTTAGACAAAATTAATCTTATTGACATTGATAATGGTTGAATATACATTATTATATAGTAGTATTTATGCGTACATATAATATTTTTCAATGTATATGTCTTATAAAATATAATCAGATTGCAATGAGATTGTAGTAAACTACTATTTAACTCAATTTATCATTTGTGCAAAAATTTAAGATTTTGATTTTTGACAAATTTATATAAATTATATATTAAGACTAACATTTATTAAACTTTACAACTATATGCTACTTAAAAAATAAATGATTTATGAGAACTAAAATATTAGGAAGTTAAAAGCTCTAAAATTCTATAGATTTTAATCTTCTTATTATGTTGGGGATTTATCGTTTCCAAAAAAAGAAAGAAAGAGAAGAGACATAATCCAACGTTATGCATTAATTTGGCCTTTCGTCTTCACTTACTAACATCATTTTTCTATATAACAAATGGACGTACAAATTTTTCCATAGAAGATTTAGTACACAATTTATTTTTAAAATTGATAATCTAATTAAAAGGCAACCTTAAGCATTTAATTTTTTGGCAGATAACAACTATATTAAATTTTCAAATAAAATAAAAATTAAATACTTATTAATAATTAAGTTTATTCATGTTGATGGACCCACATTGCTGGGCGTTTTGAACGCGAACGATTTATAAGTATAGAATCGATAATGTAAATTTAATTTTGATTTATTTATTATTTATGTTTCATTGTTGATAAGTTCCCGTTCATTACAAGTTAAAACAATTTTAATCTCGCATGTGTTTCAATAAAAATTAACTTATAAGAGAAAATCAAAACAATGACAAGATTAGATGTGATGGCCCGATACGGTTTTTGTAGTTTAAGCAATTTTTAATAACGTACACATCATCTGAACAAAGTTTATTTTTTTACAATTTACAATGAATATTCGACTATTCGTTTAGGGCATGTTGCTCGGATGTTGATCAATTGGTTGAGTTACTCATAAATTGGTTGAATGTTTTCACATGGGTGTCATGAATTCCTGGACTCACTAAAGATATTTTTTTAAAAGCCAAATGCTATTAGTATATTAATCAAAATAACAACTAAAATATAACATATAGTTTTTAAAATACATCAAAGTTCTTAAAAAATAAAGTATTAACTAACTAACTTTTATGTATTTCAAGACTATATCTTTATAAATGGATCAGCTAATTATTGAGACAAATGTTAAAAATATGATAAATAATAAAATTAAAACAGATAAACCCGTGAATTCCACGGGTCACAAACCTAGTTTCCTAATTAAAAATCCCGTCACATTTAGACACTTGAATTTGAAGAAAAGTGACTTTTTTTTTAATAAAGTGAAGAAAAAGAGCAAAGAAACAAAATCAAAATAGTAAGTCTTGTTTGTGACGGGTCATCATTTGTGACGGATATTTTGTGAGATAAAATGGATATATAAAATGAGTTAGTGGACAAAGGAGGGGACCACATGAATAGTATCAGAGAGAGAAAAAAAATGGATATTTTGTGAGAGGAAACGGTATCCGTCACATGGATACAAATAAGAATTTGTGAAACCAAAAAGGTCAATTTTATTCAACTCGGCCAATGACTCACTGCCAGGTGTTCTTAAACAGACATAATTAAATAAAAACAAAAAATACTTTTCAAAAGCATCCAAAATAAAATAATCCAAAAATTACCAAACAAAAAGGTAGTATCTAAATTTGTGGCTGAGAAATGTGGAGTAACTGACGTGGCAATTTATTTAGATTTCTTTTAATTAAAAAAACATCAAATACTTTAATTACTCAAACCATGATATTCTACTCTTCAGAACTCTGAAACACAAACTTCTTTCTCTCTCTCTACCAAACGACGAACCTTAACATATTAAACGACATCGTCCCTCTCTTTATTGTACGAGTTTGTTAGTTTTGAGGCGCCAAAATAAACCAAGAAAAAAATGAATTTGGATCCTGCAATTACTTTGTTTGGGAAAAGAATTCAAGTTGAAGATTCTCCTTCTGATAATTATAACGAGCACCATGGATTTGAAGTTGTCAAGGTACTTTTCTCTCTCACTTATTTCAGTTATTTGTTTACTTTGAATTAAATTACTTCTCGCGAAAAAATAAAATTGAACAAAGAATTGAAACGGATGAATTAGTTACTTAATTTTTTTTTATATAGGTCTTTGGGAGTCAAATTTGAGTTTTGGTTAGTCATTTGTTGGAATTAAAATAAGAATTTGAAGTTTGGATAGACAAATTAATTAATATTAATTATAGTATTAGTAGGAAGAAGAAACTATTTGTATTTTGTAGCAAAAATGTTTGACATTTTTCGTTGTTCAGTAATACTATTTTTGATCGTTCATGAATATTAAGATGATCCATAATCAAATTAAGGTGAAAATTAGAATGATTGGCCGTTATTTGTCAATACAAGAAGCACAGACAGTTTAGTGAATCGATACAACGGTCCTAATATTATGAATTATACCTCCGATTCGATTAATCCCAACTCAAAATCTGAAATGTATATGCACTTAAATAGTCAGTCGGGTCGATCCCAATTTGACAGAGAAATCCGCTGTTACGGTCTTACCTATTAATCTATGATAGATCTCTTACTCCCATGTCGGACAGTAGGGTGATAGGATATTTGATTTGGTTATTAAGGAATATTTATTTGTTTATAAGGAATATTTTAATAAAACGTAAAGAATTTGTGTATTTCAGGATGTACCAGAAGAGGAACCAATGGAGAATGAAGAACCGGATAATTCTTCAGAAGACATCATGGAGGAATCCACAAATACACCAGAATTGACAAAAACGACTGATGAGAGCGAGAAAGTAATCGATAGTAACAAGGATTCCGATCTTGAGAACGATGAGAAAGACTCGAGTGAAACAAAGGAACTGCTCAAGAAGCCAGACAAGATACTCCCGTGTCCTAGGTGTAAAAGCATGGACACTAAATTCTGCTATTACAACAACTACAACGTTAATCAGCCTCGACACTTTTGTAAGGCTTGTCAGAGGTACTGGACTGCTGGTGGGACTATGAGAAATGTTCCCGTTGGAGCTGGCAGACGAAAGAGCAAGAACTCTGCTGCTCGCTTCTGTCAGATCACTGTGTCTGAGGATGGAGTGCATCCCCCTGGGATAAAGACGTTGACATTTGGGCCGGACAATCAGGGTCTGGAAAATGTGGATGATCCTTCAAGTGGTTCGACTGTCACACCACTGTCGATGGATGAACAGACAAAGAAAACCCGATCAGAAGCAAGTCCACATTTTAACGGGTTTGCCAATCCAATGCAATGCTTTCAGGGGCCTTACATGTGGCACCCTGCTGTACCATTTTGCCCAACAGTTTATCCCATGCCAATTTTCCATCATCCCTATTGGAACGGATCTCCGGTTCCTTGGAATGTTCCATGGGTACCCAACCCGAACAGCCCTACTCTAGGGAAGCATACGAGGGACGGAGAAATTATAACTCCTAATACAAATAACATCAGCTCCACCACCAGCAACAATACCACAACCAATACAATCCTTACACCAAAGACATTGAGGATCGACGATCCTAATGAGGCAGCTAAAAGCTCTATATGGACGACACTCGGGATTAAGAAGGATAAAGGTGATTGTATAAGCAAAGGATTTTTCAACAGCCTTCAGTCTAAGGAGGTAGAGAAGAAAGACGGTGAAGTAGAAGTGAGTGCAGCATTCAAGGCTAACCCTGTAGCTTTGTGTAGATCAGTCAACTTCCAAGAGAGAGCATGATGTTTGAAGTTACACTTGTATATGAGGCTCTGCACATTCAGCGTTTGAGCCTTTTTTAGTTTAGGATAGTTGACGAGCAAACACATCATCAATTACCCCCTCCATTCCCATCATTTGTTACCGTTACAAAAAATAAAAAGGTAAACAAATAATTGAGACGGAGGAAATATCTTGTAGCATATTCAAATCAACTCTTTTTTTACTTTTTAAATTACGGACTACCCTTTTCATCTTTATGTTCTTAACCGTGATTTTGTACATAGTAATATAGAGAGGATAAATAAACCCAATATATGCTCCAATATATACTTGTATTTAGGTTTTTCTTTGAAATATAAGGACAATGGAATGGTAGGAAACAAGTATTTCGATTTAGCTTTGGATTGCATTGGAGCATTAGCAATTTTTCAAAACTCAACATTTGACGGTCTACATCTTTGAAATACTCACTTGAGTGGGACATTATTTGTCTTAAATTTAAGACGATTCAAATACATATCAAATCACCCTATTTGTTACCTAGAAAATGCCAAAAATTTAGTTTTTATTATCATCATTTGGTCCCCGTCTTAGGTTTATGACGAATAGTGCCCGTCTTAAGCAAGTTTTATTGAAACTGCAAAACAAACTCATCCAATTCAAAATACACCATCTATAACTATCCAATTTTGATAAATTACGCATTTTGGATATACTTTACCAATCTCTACGTGAATTCAGCAAGTTTTGTTTATCATAGTCACAAGCTTATGACATCTCAAAAATTATAGCCCCGTTTTCCTTTTAACATTATTTTCAATCGCTTGTGTGTCATAATTTATGAAGGTCACAACTCACAACTCACAAGCCACAACACACAAAGCCACGAACGTATGTCGAATATCCAAATCATATGGTGTGTAAATGTGAGCCTACTTGATGATCAAGTAGACAACTAAGAAGCAATTCTACAAAAAGATATTATATGTAAAGAAATGAAGACCACAAATATTAATTACAGTATAATATATTAATATGGGTCCCCAAGAACATAAGTTATTCATAAATGCTTGGCTTTTTAGACTTTCTTTCACTTTCTCCTTTCTATATAACTTTTTCATACCTTTACATGAAGAAAATTGTGCCCCTTTCATTATCATGAATTAATGACTTTGGTCCACTTTTATTTTGGATGTTATCGTTTACACCTTTACTTTAAGGCTTGTGGATGAGTATTCAACCTACAATTGGAAAATATCTACTCTTTAATCACACTGGTTTATGTGAACATCATAACTCTATAAATAGGCCAACATTCGTCACCCTTTGCCCATTAATGTTCATTTCACTTGTCCTAAATTAGAGCGGATAACTTGGTTATAGACGACTCGATATTGTTCCACCTGGTCGAGTTGGGTCATTTCGGTCCAGATCATTCTCAAATAAATTATTATAAGTTTTTTATAGATAAAGGACAATTTTCGAACAATATATATTTGGGTCGTGGTTATATTGTTTGGATTGATTTCGGGTTATGGGGACATGTTTGGGTCCTCAGTTTGATATAAGGTTGGATAGGGGTCGAGTTATTTGGGTTGAGATAATTTTGGCGGGTCTAAATATTGCTTAGAGTTTGAATTAAATCGAGGTGATTAAATGCAGGTTCGACTAGATATGAGTTTGATATAACATGAACATTGGCCCAAGGAAAACCGAGTTGGCGAGTTTGAGAAGAGTTAGCAGATTAGGCAATGTTTTGGGCTGAGTTTTTGACCCACTGAATGAAAAAATAGTACAAGACTAAGCGAATGTGCAAATTAAACAATAAATTGACATGCAGTCCAAAAGCTTAATTACATCTTTTATTAGTTCATCAGTTTCACGATGTTGTATCAGTAGAGTCGGAAGCTTCTGACGTAGAAATTTTATCGACAATCATAAATTTGCAACCAACGAAGGTAAAGTAAAAGAAGTTAACAATTCCTATAAAAGCCAAAACGGCATAGTAGTAATCGAGCCGATTTCTGTTGAGGTCATGACCACCTAACCATGCCGTACCGTCTTTCTTTCGACTCGCCGTGTACATGATATTAACAATCGCCGTACACATGTAGCTAGACATCGAGGAGCAAAGGAAGTACAAGGAGCTAGCCAACGACCTCAATTCCTCTGGCATTTGGGTCGTAAGAAACTCCAACATTGATACTGAGGCAAAAGCCTCTATTAAGCCGGACAACACCAGTTGTGGGACCATCCACCATATAGCAATAGGCGACACGAATGACTTGGCTTTCAAGGCGGCTTCTCGCCTTTTAAACTCTATTACAGCAGCAGTAGACATACATAAAATTGCCATTACAATCCCGTTTCTAATCCTCGCTTTTACAGACCATCTCACGTCGCTCCTCTTAGCCAATTTCCTCCATATACCTAGAATAATGTTTTCGTATATCAAAATCCAAATCGATAATGTTGCCATACACGTAAGAGTTATCCATGCCGGAGGAATAACAAAGTGTTTCCCTACTTTTCGATTTATTTGCAATGCTTGGAGTACTCCGAATGTACCTTGTTGATCCATCGCGAGATTACACAAAATACCCGTCAATGTGACAGGTAAAACCCCAATTAGACATTTAAGTTGTTCCACTTGTTGCACACTACATAGTCTCCACTTATCCACCACAATGCCATCACCATTCACTTCACTTGAGTCCACAATCACCGCGGCCTTGTCAAAAAACTTGAGTCGATTCGACCTACTAAGTCTCATGACCTTACCACTCGACTCATCAATATGAGGATTGTATAAGACGTAATCTCCCCTTGAGGTCATTCTCACCTTTCTTTTCTTAAATGCCGCGACAAAAACCCTAACCATGTCGATGAAGATACTACCCTTTGGTTGTTTGAAAATGTATGTATGAAACCCAAGTAAGTAAATGGAAATAGAGAGTACAAAGCACCCGGTTGGGATACCAAACCCAATTGTCCAACTGATATTTGTTTGGATATAAACCAACGCTGTGAGAGCCAATGCCAGAGAAACAGTGAAGGAAAAGTACCACCAATTGTAAAATCGCGCTAATTGGGCACGTCCTTTTTCGGTAGTTGAATCAAATTGATCAGTCCCAAAGGCCACATTGCAAGGCCTGATGCCGCCTGATCCAATGGCTATTAGAAATAGAGCTGTGAAGAGTATTGAAAGCTGCCATGGTTTAGGTTGGATGCAATGCTCTGAATTATTGGGGTTACAACTTGGAGGCCTTAGTTTGGGTATGCCTGCACCTAAGGTCATTGTCAACATGCCCTGCAACAACAGAGCATTATATTATATTATATTATATTATATTATATGACTAAATACTTAAAATGATTCGCATCAGATTCGAATAGAGATGCAAATACGAAATAATAGGATTTCGGGACGTAACGTACCAACATGCAGGAAACGGAACCAAGCAGCACAGTGTAGAACCTTCCCAAGAAGGCATCAGAGAGAATAGCACCAGGCAATGTCAAAATATTTGTAGATCCATTCCATACGTTAACCACATTAAGCAATAATATGCCATCCATGTTGTACATTTTGCGTAAATACACTGTTATATTCGCAAACAAACTCACTGTTGCCATCTTCTCAAATGTCTCCATTGCTGCAAATTTAATCATTGCATTCTAAATATCATGAAATAATTAATGAAATTTAACTAATCCATGCAATTTTTTTCAATTGTAAATAATCAATTTTGATATTGCGTAAGTAACTCATTGTCGGCTTCTAAACTCTCTTTTTTTGGGTGTAAAGGGAGCCTCGTGGGCATATATGTTGTTTACGAGAATTGAACCTGGGTAATGAGCGTAACACCCAGACTTTACCAGTTATACTAGTTGACATCTATAATCGACTTTTAGGCTCTAAAATGTAGTCTAGGTGTAATGTAATATGAAGTCACATCCATTAGTAAATCACGTTTAGAAGGTACGAGTATTCAGTATTCACCGATTTTAGTCGCAAACATAGGTAGAATGATTCGACCTGAAGTTCGCATGTTCCGACTGAAATAAGGACTAAAACCTCAAAAAGAGTGAACATTAAGGTATGATTAGTAAATGAATGTAATGTACCTATAATGAATTTAACGGCTCTCCACCCTCCTCGCTTCTTAGTAGGAGAATGAGAAGAGTTATTGGGCGTAGAAGAAATTTGATCACCCGTCTCAACATCTCTACGATCACTCTCAACCTCCATCGTAGTAGTACTAAGTTCGTAGAATCTTACAATTCTTTTCAATCACGGGCCAGTCAATCAATTCAATCAATCACGAGCTACGTAAAATATGACATTATTATTGACACAAGAAATAAATAAGGTGGCGATAAATCTGAACATAGTAAAAAATAATATGAGTGACAGAGGTTTAAAGAGAAGGAAGAGAAAGACAAGGCAATAAGAAAGGAAGTTTGTTGTCCGAGTTTGAAGTAGTAAGACATAGTTTAATTGGTCATGTGTTAGAGTGGGGTTTAAGATACCAAGATCTCGGCATGCATATTGCATAATACCACGACTAAACATTGAGACCACTGCTAATTTAGTGTACAAGTGTATATCGGGTAGGTATGATTCTATCTTTGTTGCATCACTAACAATGTTACGGATAAATTATTGTTAGACTAGTTAACTAGTTTTAAACCCCGCAAATTGCTAGGGTATATAATAATATTATTATTTTAGAAGTAGTATAATGAATGGTACGAAGTACAAGTATTATTTATGAATTGTTAGGTAGTCTTTTAAAACAATCATTCTAACTAATTGTTATCTACAAATAGCAAAAAAAAAAAACTAGCATAATACTTCTAAAAGTTATATAGAGTTGGATGCTTATAATCAAAGCACCAAAATTAACAAATTTACTTTAGCATTTAAAAACAATACATAAATATTAAAATTAATATTATTTATGTCTTATATGTTTAGTTCAAATAGATACTAAGATTTTTTTCTATTTATGTATTTTTATTTATATTCAAGTATAATGTGACTTGTGTTTTACTTAAAGGATTGAGCGAATTGGAAAGTGTCAGACCTTAAATTATTAAGTTATTTCGTTTTGGGTTGACTCGATAACATGTAAAATTTTATTAGTCGTAATCTCATTAACAAAATGGTATTTTAATGATTTAGTTTGTAGAAATCTAGCTTTCTTCTTTCACCATTAATGGAGGTTCAAGCTCAAGTGTTTGGAGAAAGGAAGAAAAGTTAGTTACGTGGAAAAGTTTGTTACAGGAAGACAAAGCTAAATAAAACGAGATTTTATTAATTCTGTTTTTGTGAACTTAAATTACAAGTATGTACAGTAAACACTTTATATACAAGTGTGAAACTAACTAATGTTGACTTGTATCAAGTCAACTGACACTATTCTTTACACCCCCTCCTCAAGTAGGACTTGGGGAAGAAACCAGAAGTCCTAACTTGCCAATGAAATATGCATGTTGTTGCTGGCCTAGAGCTTTAGTAAACACATCAGCGACTTGTTAAGAGGTAGGAACATGGGATGTTTGAATGAGCCCTTCTGTGATTTTCTCTCGGATATAATGGCAATCAAGTTTTAAATGCTTGGTCCTCTCATGAAAAACAGGGTTTGCTGCAATGTATTGAGCAGCTTTGTTATCACAAAACAAAGTAATGGGTGTAGGAATGTGTACTTGCAAGTCCTTGAGCAGTTCAACAAGCCAAACAATCTCACTAGATGTTTGACTCATACTTCGATATTCTGACTCGGCAGATGACTTACTCACTGTAGCTTGTTTCTTAGTCTTCCAAGAAACCAATGAAGTTCCCAAAAACACACAATAGCCAGTGATAGATTTCCCTGATTAAGCACAGGTACCCCAATCTGCATCACAATAGCCATGGAGCTTGAGAGGGGCTGATGTAGAATAGAATAAGCCAAGGTTGATGCTGCCTTTAAGATATCTGACTAAGTGCAGGGCAGCTTGAAAATGTGGCATTCGGGGTTCATGCAGAAACTGGCTTAAGTGTTGAACACTGTATGAGATATCTGGTCTTGTGAGATTAAGATAAAGTAATCTTCCCACAAATCTTCTATAAGTCTCTGGATGTTGCAAAATATCCCCAACATCAGTGAATAAATTAAGTCCATTAGGTAGAGGAAAGGTTGCAGGCTTGCATTCTTCCATTTGAACATCCTTAATAATATCAGAAATGTACTTTCTTTGATTTAGGAGTATCCCAGCAGTACTCCTAGAAACCTCAATGCCTAGAAAATATCTCAATGGTCCAAGGTCTTTGATGGTAAATGCCTCATCCAACAATCTTTTAATGAGAATAATCTGATCATTGTCATTTCCAGTAACAACCAGATCATCCACATAAACCACAATGGCAGTAAAAGATCCATGTGAACCAGTCTTTGTGAAGAGAGAGTAGTCAGACATAGACTTAACAAATCCATGTTTTTCTAGAAATTTAGACAATTCTACATTCCATTGCCTTGATGCTTGTTTAAGGCCATATAAAGACCTTTTGAGCAAACAAACATCACCATCAGTTCCCCCAAAATACCCTTCAGGTTTCCTCATATATACTTCTTCATCTAAGAAACCATGAAGAAAAGCATTGTTGATGTCCAATTGGTGCAATGGCCAATTTTGAGATGCTGCCAGTGCAATAAGAAGTCTCACAGTGGTGAGTTTAGCTACTGGACTGAAAGTCTGTTTATAATCCTTCCCTTCAACTTGACTAAAACCCTTAGCCACTAATCTTGCCTTATATCTCTCAACACTTCCATCGGGATTGAACTTTATTTTATATACCCACTTAGCTCCAATGGCTTTCTTGCCTTTAGGTAATGATGTCAAGTCCCATGTATGATTATCTTCCAGAGCACGTAGCTCTTGCTGCATAGCCTCAACCCATTTAAGATCTAATTTGGCTTGAGCATAACTAGCTGGCTCAAAATGTTGAAGCACATTACAACATGATCTCACATATTCCTCAGAGTGCCCTTCAAAATCCAGGACAGTAGCTAAAGATGGTGGAATACCATCAGATAGCACAGCATTAGATGTGGCAGGAAGTATTGATGGTGGCAAACCTTTGCACAAATAACCTGTTAAAGTGCTAGATAACTGTCTGGTTCTTTGAGACTTCCTTGTTTGAGGTACTGCCACTTGATGGGGCTGACCATTCTCATTATTTGAAGTATTAATGACAGTAGTGGTGTCAAAATTGTTCAGATTATTAGATTCTGAATTTTTTGTATTAACACATGTATTTTGTGTGGAAGGCAAATTTTCTAAGGTGAAAATTTGGTCATTTGTTGCTGAATGGGGTAGATATTTGGGAAAATATGAAGAAGTAGGATTTCTTAAGTTTGAGCATTGTTTGAATTGAGGATCACAAGGAAACAACTGTTCTTGAAAGGAAACATCCCTACTGTAAATCACCTTATGAGTATCCAAATTATATAGTCGATCTATAACCCTTTTGCCCAAGAGGATATCCTAACATGATACATCTTTGAGACCTAGCAGCAAACTTATCACCATCATGCTGAGCAGCATAGGCTAAACAACCTACTGTCCTAAGATGGCTATAGTCAGGATCCTTCTGAAAAAGTGCCTGATATGGCGTTTTCCATCCCAACACAGAGGTAGGCATTAGGTTTATCAAATGGGTGGCAGCCAAAATCATATCTCCCCAAAAATGTTTAGGTAAGTGAGCCTGAAATCGCAATGCCCTGGCTGTTTCCAATAAATGTCTATGCTTCCTCTCCACTCTACCATTTTGTTGTGGATTTCCTGGGATAGACTTTTGAATTGCTATACCTTGGTCAAGAAGAAGTTTGGTACATTCTTTCTGAACTAATTCAGTACCATTATCACTTCTTAGAGTCTTAACTTTGAGTTGAAAATGATTGTGAACATAGGCTAAGAATTGGGTAATAATAAGAGACATATTTTCTTTGGTCTTTAACAAGTATGTCCAGGTAGCTCTACTAAAATCATCAACTATGGTTAGAAAGTAGGAAGCTCCTGATAAAGATTTCACCCTATAAGGTCCCCATAGATCAACATGTATCAACTCAAAAGGCATAGTTGTGATAGAATAACTAATAGGAAAAGGGCTTTTGTGATGCTTTGCACGCAAACAAGTATCACAATGTAAATGACCAGTTTTATTATCTTGCAAAAGATTAGGTATTACATGCTTCAAAGTGCTAAGAGAGCTATGTCCTAACCTAGCATGCATTAGGGCTATGTCATCAATTTTCAGAACAACAGAACATGTCATTACATTGGACTTATCAATTATACCACTAGTAGTAGAAGTACTACTAAAATGAAAGATTCCAGCAGTCTTCCAGCCAGAGCACAGAATCTCTTTAATGGTTGGATCCTGGATACAACATCCAGTGGGATTGAAATTAGCCACAAGACCAGAATCAGTTAACAGTCTTCCTAATGACAACAAATTGTGTCTAAAATCAGGAAGGAAAAGCACATTCACCAAAGTAATCCTTCTATTCAACACTACTTCCCCAATATATTCAACCACCTTTACTTGTCCATCCGGTAGGGTTACAGTCAAAGGTTTATTCAGGGGTTTGTATGTACTAAAATTACGAATATCGTAAGTCATGTGGTCAGAGGCTCCAGAATCAATTATCCAATGCGTTCTACTGTCATGAATGGCATCAATATGAGCAGCAGATGCAAGAGCCATACCTGAGAATAAAGGTCCTGCTGATTCAGATGTAGTAGTTTGCATTTTGAGCAATTCCCTAGCCACAGCCTGTATGAAGTTTTGATCTGTCACAGGAAGAGTTAGAGCAGGAACTGCAGGAGAAGAAGAAAGTTCACAAGGTGTCTCTCCAATAAACTCAGGACCCCCTTCAACATGAGCAGCAAACTTCTTAGGAGCACCAGAATATCCAGCCATAGTTCTTTGATGAGGATTCATTGCAGCCTGATTATTTAACCAAGATTTGTATGTTCTGCAATAGTCAAGAGAGTGCCCTGGCTTCTGACAATAGGTACAGAAGTATTTAGATTTCTTCTCTTGCCTTTGTTTCTTGAATTCTGCAGGATCTCTCACCCAAACATTTGGCGGTAGTGGTCCCTTAGAACCCCCTGTAGATGCAGCAGAAGACTGAGTGGCCGCCAAAGCTACAACATCTTGGTTAACACTCTCATCAGTAATATTCTTTTGTGCTTCAATCTGATGAATCTTGGCAAAGGCCTGATTGACAGTGGGAAGTGGCTCCATAGCAAGAATTTGAGAACGAGTATGTTCATATTTCTTGTTGAGCCCCATGAGAAAATCCACAAGATTGTGAAAATTGTCACGATCAACAATTTTCTTGAGCAAATTACAAGTGCAAGCATCAATTGCAGCACATGTACATTCCGGTAGGGGATCTAAAGATCGGATGTCCTCCCACACAGAGCGAAGACGAGCATAATACTCAGCAACCGAAGAATCACCTTGGGATATTTGAACCACATCCTTGCGCAACTGATAGAGATGAGGCGCATTTGATTGATTGTAGCGCTCATGAAGATCATCCCATAGCTGCTTGCTAGATGTAACATAATTCAATCCTTGAGCAATCGGTTCAGAAAGAGAATGCTTAATCCATCGTAAAACAGTATAATCAGTACGAATCCAGTCATGATAATTCGCATGATTTGAAGCTGGCTTTGGAAAGGTGCCATTGATGAACCCTAATTTGTTCTTCGTAATCAATGCGATACGGAGATTACGAGACCAGTGAAGGAAAGCTTTTCCATCAAAAACTTGAGGAACAATCTGCAACAAGGCTTGATCAGTGTTCGTCAAATGTAGAGGATCTTTATAGACGGATGTATAAGGAGTTTCCGGCATATTTATCAAATTTGATCGAAAATCAAGAAATTGGAGATAAAATTTGGGGAAAACACAAATTAATGTGAAAAAACAAGAAAATCTTGTGATGCGAAAGATGCGCAAGACAAATCAATGATGAAAATCAATGATTATCAAAGAGAGAGCAATTTTGCGAAAAAAGATTAAGAAATCGCAAATGCAAATCGCAGCGGAGAATGTATGAAGATTTTGTGAAAATTAAAGACGAAAAAAGGATCGTTTTTAGGCTGATACCATGTAGAAATCTAGCTTTCTTCTTTCACCATTAATGGAGGTTCAAGCTCAAGTGTTTGGAGAAAGGAAGAAAAGTTAGTTACGTGGAAAAGTTTGTTACAGGAAGACAAAGCTAAATAAAACGAGATTTTATTAATTCTGTTTTTGTGAACTTAAATTACAAGTATGTACAGTAAACACTTTATATACAACTGTGAAACTAACTAATGTTGACTTGTATCAAGTCAACTGACACTATTCTCTACATAGTTAGAGACTGCTTTAATAAAAAAAATGGTTGGATCGAGTTAGATTTACGGGCGGTATTAAATTTTCAGAAAATGCCACTTAAAACGGTTGAAATATCATATCATTTGCATAGATAAGAAAAAAGCAAAATAATTAGATATTAGCAGACGCCTTATCTTATCTATTTAGGTGACAGATTATTTCACTCGTTTTAATCTTAGGACGAATATACCTGTCTTAAAAAAACTTATTGTCAAATTTTAGCAGATGACTCATATTGCATGGTAAACAATCATATTTTAGATCAAATTTATGGACATGAACTTTGTGGTTATTAGTTAATAAGAGAGGATATTTATGAACAATTTATTTTTAAGAGAAAAGTATTTGTAGTAAACTTAAAATAAGTTCCCTTCAAAAAAAAAAAAAAACTAAAAATAAGTTAAATGATGTACATAAGACAAAAGAAAAATGCTTTGAATTAGCGGTAAACTTGTATTATCAATGCGAGTGAAGTGTTATTTGCCTCGCTTTTAAAACAAATATATCCATTTTTAAAGAGATTAATTGATGCTTATGTAAGATCTATCACGTGGTGGTGTTATTATCAAATTTTGTTTTTTCCTTAATGTAGTTAATGGCATGTCTGACATATATCTAGCATAAGACGGTCTATTAATCTGCATGTAAAATTTTGTGCTCTTGTATTTTGAACAATAAATATCATATAATACAAACATTAAATTATTGAACTTGTAAGTAATATAATCCAACTCATTAACACAAAAAATCCGGAGAGATTACAATAATCGCTCATTTATACTTGAAAACGGTTTAACTACCCCAAAATTACCCATTTAAAAACTTCACTCGAATCCATATATACGCTCAAAACTCCCTCTCCTACTTTTTTATTAGTCCATATCGCATTATATTAGACGTATTGATGGTTAATCGAACCTTGAAAAGTGAAATCAATATTTTTTTCTAGTTCATTAAACCAAAACTTAATAATAAAACGGTTTGATTAACCGAGCTATTCCAATTTCCTTAACCCGGTTAGTTTCGGACTTCGAACCGAAAATGTAGAGTACTGTCCATAAACAACAAAGGCCCAAAAATAAATCAACAAAACCCTAAATATACAAAGTACAATGCATTGAAATTTAACACACACAAAACCTTACTATCTCCCATCCTCTAGCCGTCGGCGAGTCTCTGACGTTAGTCGTCATCCGTTGTCAATGCTTGAGTGCTTGCCATGTCTCTGGCGTCATTTGTTGCTTCTCAGTTGACCATCGTCGCCTCAACGTATCTTCATCGTCAGTCATCCCAAGTCTGTTGTTCAAAGTAGCGTGGTTTTTGTCCTCTTTATCATGTTTCTTCTTAATTTTTTTTGTGTTTCTAAAATATGAAATTTCCTCCTCTTAAAAGTTTAGATTCATTAATACTTGAGAATTTATGATTGTATATTTTGTAACATTATAGATATTTAAAGTTTTGTTGGTTTATTTTTTCAAAGATTATCAACAAAACCAATGAAGTACAATATCTAAATCTAAATCATCCCTAAAAATTTGTTTCATAAATTTATTTTTGTTTTTTTTAAAAATGTTTTCACTATTTTCACTACATAATTTTCATTTTTGCTATGATAATGGTGTTTTTTCAATTAAAATCATTTTACAATCTTCTGTAACTATAATTTAAATTATTTTCCAGAATTATATTCCATTAATTTACTATAACCTCATCAATTATGTAATCTAGAAAATTTGAGATTTTTCAACCATTATTTTATTTAAATTTTTTTCCCAATATTTATTTATCATTTTGACCAAGAATAACTTAATTACTATTTTTTTTCCTTGTTAAAAATACTAATTTTGACTATAATGTCACATTTTAAGGTGATTTGGGTGATTATTTAAATAGTCATACTCCTTTTTTACATTTACAAATATTAATTTGTATTTATTAATTGATTACGCACTTATGGTTATATAATTTATACATATTATATGGATTCAAACATATAGTCATAAGATTTGGCATGAATTTATATTCAGATATAAATAAACTTTATTATCAAGCATAAATTATGTTGTAATATGGTGAACAATTAATGAGTAGCAGTTTCAACCTAATTAATTCTCAAAATAAAGTAAGTGGTCCCTTCAAATTCCTATTTTTAAGGTGGTTTTGACAAATCAGCAACCCGGTTGTTGCTTTAATAAATTAGACTAGTCTTAAACCCGTGCAAAATGCACGGGTTTGTTATTTCAAAATTTGTTATTATCAAAAACTATATAAAATCCAATATATTTTGTTTAAAATAATACCTTCTTTAACATAAGCCTACTTGATGTTAAATCATGGCTTCTAATGAAATTATTATTTACTAATTTTGTTGCATGATAATGTCGTTGCTTGATCGAATGTTCAATTCGTTTGGTCGAAAGTTACTTCCTAAGAAATCATATTACACATTACGTATTTTAATATAAATAATATACATGTAGCCAAATGATGGAAAATCTCGAAAATTCTAAGATATTGTTATCTACTTACATGTAGTTATACTGATCACGCACGTTATATGTATAGTTTTAATACTACAATGAGTTACATCTTCCTACTTGCGCAGATATAACAAATTTGTTGTTTTTTGCTATGCATGTTGCTTTGTCTTAAACATACTACTTGACCCGTCTTAAGTTTAACAGGGATATATTTATTTTAAGCTTAAGACGTATATATTCGTCTTCAATAAGAATTTGTATTTGTTAAATGCAATGTTTAGACTCATTTAACTCATAACCTTTCAAATAGCATTCTTTATTTTGAGTACGTGGAGATTTCTTATTAAGACGAATGTACCCGTTTTAAACTTAAGACGGATATAATCGTCTCAAATACAAATCGCTATTACTTTAAGGCTTTCTTATAACACAAATTCTCATTGAAGACCCTTCAAACTCATTTAGTGGATGTTGTTTCAAATAACATTTTAGATTTCGACAAAATCTTTTATAAAATGGATATATCCGTTTTAAGTCTAAAACGAATATAACTACTTTTAATAAAAATCTTTAAAGCTCCCCTATAAATGTCAAGTTTCAAACTCAAATAATTGATGACATTTCAAATTATATTCAAGATTTCGAATAGGTATGTCTTCTGATGGATATATTGTAAAAAAAAAAAAAAAAAAGGGGGTTAGTAAGCACACACTTAGTTAGATGGGACAAACACATTTTGCTAATCTTAGTAAATTAATGTATTTTATTTACGTCTTATATGTGATACTTGACTCGTTTTTATATAACCGATCTTAAATGAAAATGTGTGTTACAATTCTAGAAGTATTTACGACATCAGTTGAAGAGTACGGCATAACACAAATCAGTTAAAGATATATTTTTAAATTTTTTAATGTACTTAATTTTCCGTCACTTAGTTATCGATTTATTTATTATTTAAAAATATTACTTGTATTTATACGCTGTGTTACTTTTCCGTCAAATATTCCGATTATATAAAAAATATTTTATAAAAAACATTTTATATAATAAAGCCTTTCTACATGTATAATTTATTTGAGTGTATAAGTTTTTTGTAAATGAATATGAATATTAAAAGTTGTTTTTCTGCGTCTCAATTTTTTAATCAGAATAATAAAATTGCAATTAATTCCGGAATAGTTAGTGGATCCTAAATTTTGCAAATCCAACCGCCGTTTGAAAAGTCAACTTTGAACCACAGAGCGCCACATAGGCTCTGTGGTTGTTGCTTTAATAAATAGGATAGGTGAAATTTACAGAATAAGATATATTGTCGGGTTCAATATCAAGCTCTTCCCCGGACCCAAGGGGCCATGACCCGGGCTGACGGGCTGTTTTTTGGAAAAAATAATATAGGCAAGGATTTTTACAATATACTTAAATTATGTCATATGGTATGACCTAGGTAGCATCAAAACGGAGACGGACACGACACGGACATGTGACACGGCATGTCATGATATTTAGGACATGTGACACGTTATTTAAATTTAATAAAATACATTTTATAGTTATAAATGTTTGATTTTATTTTTGTAAAGTATTTGATTTTAATTTTAAATAAGTGAAGGTAAACTTGCCCTTGATAATACTAACTCATTTTCATTTCTCATCTGAACCAATATTCTATTTAATCTTTTTCGATAGCGTATTTCTCGTCTGAAGAACATCATTCACCCCAAATGATGACCAAATATCGTGGACACGCCTCAAATACCATGGACGCGCGCGTCGGACACGTGCCCAAAAAAATGTAGAAAGTTAGACACGGCTTTATAGGCGCCCGACACGTTTCAGTGTGTGTCTATGAAGTGTCGGTGTCTGACACGGTACGGCTCATTACGAGAAGTGTCCGTACTACCTAGGCTATGACAACCTTCTTCCTTCCAAATCAATTGACCTATAGATTTTAGGCATAGTTAATACCATAAATTATTTTCATTCAATATTAATTACTTTCATAGTTTCATTCCTTATTAATTATTGGGTTTTTCCCATTGATGCCCCTGTGGTATTCACTTTTCCCACTTGTACCCCTGCGTATAGCACTTTACTAGTCGTACCCCTAAACTTAATTAGTTAATCCCATCAGTAGCCAAACATGTTTATGCCGTCTGTTTTATACGTTAAGTGCCATGTTGGCACTCTATTTGCCAAATAAGCACCTGACTTGGCAAAGGGTTTTTCCCATTGATGCCCTTATGATTTTTTCTTTTCCCACTTGTATCCCTACATTTTTGCATTTTCGGTTTCGATGTTAAAGTTGATATCTTTAAAACCGTATTGCTTATTATACCCCTTTAAATTAATAAAAACTTGTAATATATCATTTATTATATCTCTTTTTATATCACATGAGATAATACCGTTATATATTACCTTTTATTTTATTCAAAAAAAATATTAACATTCACAACTTATTTTATATTAAGTGGACCAAGACGAGTGTCATTACTTGTCAATGCTCATATTGATCCTGCGGCGTCACGTACCTATTTCATCATTGAAGCACCAACTAAATTTTAGATTCTCAATCCCCTTTTTTTTATCTATCATAAATTTTTCCCATATTTTTTGGTTTCGATAAATTTTGTATTTATAGTTTTTTATAGCTAATTTGAGGTCGGGTAAATTTTTAATTTTTTAATCAAAATATTTCTGACACTTTTACTATTTAAGTAAATTTAACAATTGAATGTTTCGGTAAATCTTCGGTTATTAACAATAAGATATATTTGTAACGCCTTGAATTAAACATCGGAAAATTTGAACTTTAAATCGGATATCCGACTCATGTAATTTCAATTCCAACAATTTTTTCATTCCTTTTAATTAGTTTTTTACGCGGGGGTACAAATGGGAAAAATGAAAACAACAGGGGTATCAATGGGAAAATCCTTTGCCAAGTCAGGTGCTTATTTGGCAAATATAGTGCCAACATGGCACTTAACGCCTAAAACAGACGGCATAAACATGTTTGGCTACTGATGGGTTTAACTAATTAAGTTTAGGGGTACGGCTAGTAAAGTGCTATACGCAGGGGTACAAGTGGGAAAAGTGAATACCACAGGGACATCAATGGGAAAAACCCTTAATTATTTTAACCAGTTTTACTCTACTTCTAAAGTTAGGACTCCTTCCTAGATGTATTAGTTAATTACAAAAATTACTACAAAAATACTATGGACAATAAAAATTAATTAAAGATTTACACTTCAATTTCGATGTTACAATATAATAAGATCGTTTTCAATTAGCTACACAACATTAGTTAAAGGTAATATTGACACCACTTTTGTTTTTGAGTTTTGTGTTAAATTATTATATAATCGAGAAGCAATATATAATTCATCATACGGAGTATATTCTATTGAATAATTTAATTCACTTTTCCAGTTAATTTGTTCGTTTTTTCGTTAATTAAGTTGATTTTCTTTGTTGTTATATTAAGTTTTTTCTATCTCATACGAAGTAGTTAATTAGTCGAAGTTGATGTTAAAAAGATCAATTTAGCATTTTAATACGTTGTTAGAATTTTTATCAAAAATCAAGTTTTTCGAAATAATAATTATTGATTTAGATATAATAAAAGTTTTGGTCCGGTCTTAAATTTGACCAAGCTTCGTCCCTTGTCACACTGACGGTATTATACAAATCGTATTCACTTCCGTAATGGGTCCTGATGACAAAAACGACTTGTAAGAAAAAAATTATTAATCAAATATTTATATTACCATAATATATAATCAAAATATATTTTCCACAATTTACTAAACTTTTGTCACGGATTATTAGTATTTTGCCATGATATATTGTTACGTTTATTGGGTTTTCAGTTTTGTCACAATTGTTTTCATTTAGATAACATTTAATTTAATTCCACAACAAAATAGAGATTTATGCATATACAACGTTTCATCTTCATTAATCTTAAATTGTATAAAAAAAAATACTATTATAATTTGTACGTAAGAACTATTAGATTTTGTAATTAATGAGAAAAGAAAGTATACACAAATGATTTAAAAAACATTTATCCAAAAATTACATAAGAATATATTTGATGGAAAATAAAAAAATATTTGAAGGCTTAAAAACATTGAAAATCGGAACATAAATTGGAGAATGATAATTGATTTTTTTTTACCAAAAATCATGCAAAATATTACTCCGCTTATAACAATATTAAAATGTCAAATTGACATATTTGCATCATAATCCAATACAGAAGACAATATTGCAGATACACCAATGTCAAATTGTATGAAAGTATAAAAGACAATATAGAACAATTTTAAAACTTTTGTCAATTGTTTTTTTATTGGTTAAAATATATAAGGTAAACTCTTAACCACCTATTTGAGGTTCATATTACCATTTGATATTATACACCAATATAAAAAAAGAAACGATGACGAAAATGAAAAAGTCGTTCAAATTTCAAACTAGACAAAAATATGTAAAGAAAATTCACACCCATAATACCAATTTCATGAAGTGTTATTAATATGTAACAACAATTCGAAAACAAAAACTAATAAATAAAATTCTAATTAATTTAAAATATAATGAATAAAAATGTAAAAATAATAATTTATTTATCTATGTATACTGTGCATACCAATTTTTTTTAATTAATGCATAATTATGATTGTTATATAATGGTGTGAGAGAAACCAAAACTCATCCTTATATCCTCTTTATTAAAGCAACGACCACAGAGCTGAGGTGTCGCTCTGTGGTTGAAAGTACATTTTTTAATTTTTTTAAATAGAGGTCATACCATGATCTCCATGATCTTTTTAATTTTTTAGAATTGTTCATGATTAACTTGAATAACTCGATTAAAACAACTATAATTATAATTATTACATATCGACTAACTGAGATACGAACATGATTTAATAGCCAAAAAATCAACGAAACAAATTTGCCAAACTTTGAAGTCTAAAAGACCGACGTAAAAATTGTCATAAATAATATAAATATTCTGGTTTTGAAATTAATGTAAAAAAAATGTGAAATTTATAACCAAAAAATAGGGAAATGGCTACAAAACGAAAATACAATAGATGCAAATTTGTTTCTCTGAAAAAAAAATCATGGATTACCTTATTATTGATAACTATGTCAATAGATTTACGTAGGTAGTTCAAAGCGTTGTGAGGAAACGCTCACGTAGATAAGGTTGAAATTAATTAAAAATGTTAAAATGCATAAAATGAAAAAAATAAAATTAAAACAAAAAGATAAATAAAATAAATAGAGCCGTAAAAAATAGAAAAATAAAAATAATCCAAAAAATGTTAATGCAAAATACGTATATAAATAGTATCAACAAATTGAAAAAGTCTGGAATTGTCAAATTACTTTAAGCACGAACGCGGTAATGGCTTGATAGTATGGACCTTTGAAATTAAAAGAACAAGCCTTCTATGAATGGTTAAAAACAAGAAGAACAAAATTAGGAAAAGGGAGATCGAGTGAGAGATATAAACCTTTTGTTTTTAATATAATTAATTTAATATACTTATTAAACTATTTTTAAACATAATATAAGTATAATAATAACAAATTGCATGGGTACGATCTAATAAGTGAAAATTTTAGCATGCAATAGCAAAATCGAGTAAAAAACAGTATATTGAATTTATGAAATTGATAATTCATTTATAATTGTATTTGTATTTTAAAGTACTAAAATCAATACTTTCTTCGTTGAGTTGTATACGTTTGCTTTATGCACATATATCAATGCTTATTTATTTGTTCATATCTTTAGTTACATATTACTAAAGTTCATAAAAATTTGATATTCATATTGTAATCGGTAAGACAATTTAAACAAGATCTCAAATGACTATCGTTTATGTAATATACTAGAATTTATATTGAAGATTCTCTCCACTTATGATTAGTGCCCAAAACACAAATATATACAATTCAATGCAATAGAGAAAGATATTTTTTAATTATTATTTCAAAATATAATATTTATAAGTGTTTTTAATATTTATAGAAGATAAAATTTAGCTAAAATAAATACTACATTCATCAAACTTTCCATTTTATACATTTTATATTCACGTCAAACATAGACTTATTTTTCACTCATAAGGTCAAGCGGGTGGATCAGATCAAATTGACTACTGAAGCTAACCAGTAATGTGAAGTTAGGGTTAATTGGGTCGCATGTTAAGATTCCGAATGTTAACCCTAAAAACTAAAAAAAGGTTTGGTAAAGTCGAGTTTACGGGTTAGATCAAATTTCAACACGTTTACTTATACAATATTGACTACATGTTGCTTGAAAATGAGTAAAAAATGATATCATTCAAACGTATGATAAAACAATTTTAATAGGGTCATTGCGTATGATTTCTTAAATGACATAAATAGTAACAAAACTCATAATTCAAAACTAAAATTTTGATATAACTTGAATCAAAAGTTAAATCATTTCTTTTTACACTATCTTAACAATGCTAAAATAGCATACCCGTGCAATTTGCACGGGTTTAAGACTAGTAAAGGTAATAAAGTTAACACAAATCTTATATATATAATTACATAAACATTTCAGAAGCCCTGGTTGAGCCACGTCATCAACGCAGGTTTTAATTTTTTTGTTGGATAATTCTCTCGGGTGGGTCCCGCAATGTGTTTAATGAATTTCCTGAGTCATAAAAGCCCGATATTCTAAATAAATGCCCGATATCGTAGTTTTAGAAATAGTACGTAACATTTTTATATAGATTCGTAAACATGAATTCTTACGAAAAATGGTCAATTTGTATAACATAAAATTAAATATTATATAATCGAATATATATGTCCCGTCTAAAACGATTAGACAACAATTTATTATTATTTTTTTCAATTCTCTCAGGTGGGTCCCGCAATGTGTTTGATGAATTTCTGGAGTCATAACCGTCCGATATTCTAAATAAATGCTTCATATCGTAGTTTCAGAAATATTACGTAACATTTTTATATAAATTCGTAAACATGAATTCCTACGAAAAACGGTCAATATGTATAACATAAAATTAAATATTATATAATATTTTGTATGTTAATTAGTATTATTTTCATTTTCAATTTTAACAAATCAAGTTAATTAAATAAATAACATCCTACAATTAGTTACTTTAAAGTATTTTGGACAATAATATGACCAAAAATATTAGTTAAACTATATCAAGTAAATCAAGAAAAGTTATATTCATTTTTAATTTTGTACAAAAATAACAAACATACATTTATTTTTCATGATAATTATATCAATATCAGCATGCCAAAAATATTAAACACAAGAACTAATCTAAAAAGTTTATTTAAAACTACAAAAGAAGACAATGATAAAAATACGAAAAAATACCACAAAGTTCTAGCATAAAACTTCATGTATGAAAATTTTAATTACGGTAAAAAGTAATTATTCACATAAATATTATTTGAAAAAAACGCTCCAAATATTAAATTAATAATGACACGATAAAAAAAATGATATATTGAAATTGCAAAAGAAAAGTATCATAATAGATACTTAACATTTACAAAAACACGAGTAATGATGGGTTTTGGGGCAGTCATATCTTTTTTCTCTGATAAGGTAAACAACTATATTGATCTCCTAGAGTAAGACCAACCTATTTCATTATTTTGAATGAGGTAAGTTGAAACTATCGGATTTCAAACCATCTCTAAAGAATTCGACATGTCGACAACTCTGATTTATGAGTGAGTTGTGACGATGAAAAATGCATATATAATGAAGAAAATTTTGAGATTTTTGTATTAACATTTACTTATCATTGTATATTGTAATTCTGTTTTGATATTTCAAATTTATATAGATTGATTGCGTTTTAATATACTTTGAATATAAACTGTATGTTAATATTACAATGTTTTTAGTATATCGGTCATATAAAATTATATTACAAATCGAAAATCGAAAATATGACTAATTATTATTTATTATTTATAAATAACAATACTTGAACCTGCAATCCCGTGCAATTTGCACGGGATTAAAACTAGTAGATAGATAAATTGATAATCATGGCTACGGGAGATAGATAAAATATTTGCATCATTTTTTTTTTTACGTATGTGTGTTGCTACATATACTTTTTTTTTTTATTTATAAACATGTGAAACATGACAATCAAAAATGTTTTCTTTACAGCACATAGCTTAGTGACATTTTTAGTCTTACATTTTTATAATATTATATAGAGATGAGATGAAACTATTTATTTCAAAATTAAAACTTTGGTACAAAATTAATACTAACAGTATAATCAGTACTTTTGTAGTCCATTTATTTTACAATGTACAGTACCAAAAAAACGTGATTGTATTGACAATTCTAGTCGCGAAACTTTTAACACATTGTTAAATAAAATTGAAAATACAATGATAAAGATTCACATTAGCTAATCAATTGTACTTTTTTTTATTATATTTTTAATTTACATACAATAAGGTTAAAAACCAATAATATAATTTAAAACTCAATTTTGTAATAAAAAACAAAACCTCAAATTAAATTTTTTTTTTTTTTGTCAATGGGTAATTTATATTATTGGTAAATTATATTATTGGTAAAATATTTGCACCACGGTTCACTGCTACGTACTTTTGCGACACCTACAGATTATGTTTGGACCACGGTTTATTTCGCTTGTTAGGAGTTGCAATATAATCCATTTTTTTGGGGGGAGGAGGTTATATGAAGTTGAAATACTAAAACACTAGTTTTATGTCCGTGCAAAAAAATGCACGGGTTAAGATATATTAATTGATACGACACTGAAGTGAGGAAACTTAACTGAATTGTAGCGTAAAAATATACATTGCTCACAAATCATAAAAATATATTTATAAATCTCATATTAATTTTATGTCATATAAACTAATAAATCAATTAATTTTATGTGTTTTCATAAATTTCCTGAATTCTTGTCGGAAAAGATATCAATTAATTAATTGAATAAGAGAAAATAATTAAATATATACACAAAGTGGGGGATCCCACATAAATTAATGTTTTTTTCAATCCTAAATTTCTATATCCAATAGGAAGCCAAGAAATTCCATCGCTTTTATAGTATTGGAATTCAACTAAAAGATTTAAATTTAACAAAAAAACTATTTATCGTGCAAACAATATTTTAATGCTAATTAGTTGTTTCCTTTTCGTGTCAACTTTGTATCTTATGGTTGGATTGAAAACCTTGAAGACGAAAGGATCAAGGTGATTCTGATTGTGCTGATACACATGATTTTTATTTTTTTTCCAATATGGGATTTTTATGAAGACTTTGGCCAAATTTGATCATTTTGATATATACCGGACTGTTGTATATGTATTTTATCTTGTTTGGTATCTTAATTTGTATTGATTTGATTAGAAAATATAATATAATTTAGTTCTTGGACTGTAATTATTTTTTGATGTTTGTAATTTTTTTGTTTTTCGGATTTAATTTTTGGACCGATATTATTTTTGCTGTTTGTAATTTTTTGTTTTTCAGATTTAATTTTTGGACCGATATTGTATTTTATTTGACCATTGTATATTGTTATTTAAATATTCGATTAACAATAATTTGAACATATTGTATTTTATTATGACAATGACGAAATGTAATATTGTTGCAATCGATTACGTAATTAGGAAGGAGCAAAGATTAGAATACGTAATTTGTGATGAGTTAAAGTCGGAATTAATTGTGAATGTAGGAGAGAGGCAAATTAAATCAAAGTAAAATTGGTGGGCCCATACATTCCTTATTTTAAGGAACCAATAGGAAGAGCTTAAAATCTACTCCTTTTATAGAGATAGATTTTAGTAGAGGAAGATGAGCTTGATATTGTCCAGATTTTCAAATGATCAAAACTTATGAGTCACGAACGCAGGACACCAAGGCTAAAAAAACCGGCTGCCAATCACTGATTCAGGTCTGATTGTTCAAATGATAATACGAAACCCAATTAGGTAAAAAACGTAAGGCCATAGATGATGAGGCCAACACAAGTGTACAACATTGTACATGGACGCATTTCAGTTAGATTTGGTTGCAGAACTGCTAGTTGCAGCCTGATCTTCTTGTCACATTGTCAATGTGGCTGAACCGCCTCAAATATCGGTTCGGGGTAACTTTTGAACTTTGATAACTGGGTCACGACTCACAATGCGGTGTCCTGGTCAATATCTAATACCATGATATGAGGTTAACAAGGTAACTCGAAGGTCCAGGCCTGTAGAAAGTAGGAGCAGTAAAACAGTAGCGAAGATCAATAACAGGATGAGCTAATGCTGCAGTCTTTGAAACCAAGAGAGAATGCAAGACATCAGCATATGCAAAACAAGCAACTAGGCAAGCTATGTTGAAACGAACCTGTGCTTGTCGATGTTTAGACAACTATTTTCCAGATTTTCGGTTGTTCTTTTCTTCAATTCCAGATTTGGAGAATCTAAGCCGAAGAACCTGAAACACATCCTCCATCTTGACACTTTTAAGTGCCAGAAGTACCAAGGAATGATAAAGCAAATCAGCCATCTCTGAAGCAGCTCGAGACTGATCCTCATTATCCTCCAGTGTCCGGCATAACTCATCTGCTTCTTCCCTGGAATTAGCGGCATTTTGCAAGATAGGTAAATATGTACAAAACGTTTATTAAAGGAATGTGCTTTTACACATACGATTTTACTTTTTCACATACGACTTTTACAATATTACCCAATTAATTTTTTCCTCTCTTCCCTCATCTGCCATCACTACTTTCATTATGTCGTTCACCACCTCCTCCGACCAGTCAACGGCACTCCCCCTCTCTGAGTACTTCTTTTGAAGAAATTCAAGGTAAAAACTAATAAAAAAAGGCCAAATGAAGAACAGTTAATCAAGAATCTAAAGTCATTTTCCGTCAATCATACTGATCTCGTATACAATTAGAGGCAAATTTATCTTCTAAACTTTACTTAATTCATAAAAATCTACGTTGTAGCAGATTGTTTTTGGAATTTTGAATAATTCATCCTTCGAAGATCTTGAGCATTTGGATTAAGAATACGAAAGACAAAAACAAAAATCCAAGTGGCGACATTTTGAACAATTTTTAAGTAAATTCATGTTCAGTGTAGCACCAAAGCAAGCATTCGACAAGTGCTTCTTCTCGTGATTTCAGAATTAACAAAGATAAACATGAATCGAAACTACGGTAGAGTGAAGAAGATAAAGATGAACTGAAAACACATTAATTTGATTAATTGCATTTTATTAGTTAATAGATCTTAATAATTTCAACAAAACATATTAATAATGGTTAAAACAACTATATTATTTCACTAATTAGATAATTATAATTCATTGTTCCAAGTTTTTTAGAGCAATTAGACTCGATTTTAGGGAAAAACGTACAAATAAAACCTACTTATTGTAGGTTTGGAAAAAGGGTATGATATGGAAAGTTAATGGAAAAGTGTATGTGAAAGAGTGAAGTTCGTAGGTGAAAAAGTAATTCCGTTGTTAAATTATAACATGAAACCTTTAGGTGAACTTGTTAATACCTTATAAATACCACTTTTGCAATATATTAACCGAGAAAAAAAAGTTCAAACATTAACACCTTATAACACACTTCTAACCAAATATTTTCTAACTTAATTACTCTCCAAAGGGAAAAAAACAGAAATCCTCCAACCACCGGAATATTCCATCCAAATTTGTGTTTATATTCCTAATATTATAAAAATGGTATTTCAAAGTTGGTAATTGACAATTTTCTTAAATTATTAGAGTAAATAAAACTTTAACAAATTTTACATTGTTCTACGTTATGTGATACTCGTATATATGTGAATAACTAAGGATCAAAGTTGACATCGGATGACCAAAGTTAAATTTGACTAGACAAGGGATGTAGGTATTTCATACGTATATAAGTCAACACACCTGATCTTTGAGCAAAGCAACTTGTCATCAAGCAATAACTTCTTTGTCCATGAAGGCTTCCCTTCATTATGGCTCAAAGTTTCAGCTTTTCTTTCAGAAATTGTGGATTCCAGAGAGTATAACGTGGTCATGGCCAGTGTACCCTTTTCGATCTAGATAGCAACTAATCATTCAGAACTTCCACTTACACAGGTAAAAAACCAAGGATGGGGGAACAAATGAATTTATGTCTGAAACAGAAGTGACAGGCACAGAACAAACCTGAGGATCTTCAAGAAATTTGAAAACAGACGAAAAGTAGCATGTTTCTTCTCCAGTGTGACAAGATGGCCCATCAGGTTTTCCCAGGTAAATTATCTGACACAAAAGAACATTGTCTATAAGTGAAGTTTACAACCCCGTTTGTACTGAACAAACTTCTAAGTTGTTTTGCGCAAAAATTGAGAACAGAACAGAGAAAGATGTAGATTTGATGGGCTTGGAGACCGTAATGACCAAAATTAACATACAAAAGAGGGAATGTTCCAAAGGAGAAGTTTATTCATGAACACCTCAAAATGGTAAACGTAAACTTTAGGCATGACAGGGATTAGCAAAGAATAATGTACGTTGTGTACCCAAATGAAGTATTCAGTGCATAGTTTAACATACTGAATCACGGTCACAGTCCAGAAAAATGTCCTGCACATTGATGAAATTCGAAGAGGTCTCTCCTTTTGTCCATAACTGTGATCTTGACCTACTGTAGAACGTTGCTTTCCGGGAAGAAATGGTTTTGGCTAGTGCGTCCCTGTTAACAAAGCCTTGCATTAAAATTGCTCCTGTATCAACATTTTGAGCAATACCAACTGCTAAACCCTTGTCATCCCACTTGATACTGTCTAGCAAAGCCTCAACCTATCATTTTCACATTTTCTCAAATCAATCTCTAGCATAGTTTTATACAAGACCGTGCACAAAGATATGAATGACATTGAGTTCCTACTCGATATGCTTTAATTGCACTAAGATGTAGTGAGTGAATTCGTACTGATTGCCACGCTCATTCGTGGTTGTGTATCGTAATGTAGATGAAGGAAGCATACTTCATTATTATGGACGTTCGTCATCATTCCAAACTTCACAGCAAGTAAATGGAAACTTCTAATTTTGGGCCATCTAAAACAACCTCTTGGCAATGCCAACACAAAGTAAGGCTGCACATATCAGACCCTCTTATCTCGCAATTTGCAGAAGGCACTTAGGGAGGGTAGTGCTGTTGTGGTGGGGCAAAACTATTCTATGTTCGGTGGCGGAGCCAGGGGTTAGCAAGGGCAAACACACTCCACCCCACACAACAAACTTCGGAACTTTTAGTTAAAATTTCTGACTTTTTCATAATTTATCCTACTGCATAACTAGATCGCACCCGTGAATTTCTCATCCCTTAATTAAAATTCTAGTTCTGCCACTGACCACTATCTATGATCATGCTCAAAACACTAACATCACATATATACATGGTCAATACAAGGACTTGGCAAACAAATACATAAAACACAAAATCTTGTTTATGACGGACATGCCCTCTTAAACTTAAAACGGTGTATCCTGGAAATCAGTAAAACGTTCCATACCTTTTTATCAACGGAAAGAGGATTGTGAGCTACAGAAGAGCAAGCCAGAACCCTAAATTGGGTTTTCTTAACAAACCCACATTTGAAATTCCAATTATTTGGAAATAGAAGCTGGGATTTCTGAGGAAAAAAGGCAGATTGAAGAGGGTAGTTGGGGGAAAATACAGCCATTGAACAACTGTAAAAGGGCAAAAATGAATCGAATAAGATTGAGAATAATTAATTAATCAAACAAATTAGGCTAAATTGTTAGATGGTAATAATGTGGATCCATTGTAAGAAGTATTGGAGAAATCAAATTACCTCTGAAGAATATGAATTAGGGTTAGACGTTACAACGATTCGCAGTGACTTCAGTGGAAGAATTCGAAGAAAACAAACATGGGATTTAGCCGACAACTTGGTTAGAGTGGACCGACCCGTTGAGACTTGAGACCGAGTCGGGTTTAGGACTTATCAGTTTGTGTTTATTGGATTACTTGCTAAATCTCGCACGTTAATTTGCTTATTTCAACACTTTTTATCCTAAATTTTTAAAATTGTCCTTATTAACAAAAAAGTATTAAAAAGACTTTTAAAGAATTAAGGGGGTGTTTGGTTAGAGGTATTGGAATGGATTGGAATGGATTTAGTCCATTCCAATGTTTGGTTGAAGCATTTTGGAATGGAGTTAGATACCTGATGGATTCTAACTCCATTCCAAGCCCTTCGAATCTCATACCCACCCCCTCCCCCTAAAAGTTTCCAACTCCATTTCATCCAATACATTCCTATTCCCATTTTTCGATTGAACCAAACAACTTTAAAATGTACGGGGTTCCATACCTCCTTGGAGTTAGAATCCATTCCAATCCATTCCTAATGTTTGAACCAAACGACCCCTAAAAGATTTCCCTCTCTTTAAACCTAATAAATCTTTTATTCGTTCGACTATTATGCATCGTAAATCACACACATTAAACGTAAGTTCGTCGTTTCATTGTAATTTTTTCATTAAGTTCCGTCTTTTATTCAATTTAGTTGGTGGTTTTTTTCTAAAAAGAGGATTTTTTTAACAATTAGGGTTTGAACTGAAATCCAATCAATCTCTGAAATTGAATCGAAATCGGGAAATTCAATTGCAGTAAAATAAGAACTAATTGGGAGGGATTTTAGAATGTTTATATTCTAATTGCAGTAAAATCATATTTTATAACAATTGTTGAAATCGAAAAATCCAATTACAGTAAAATCAGAACCTGAGGTGAGTTGATTTTTGGGGAGTTTTGGGGGTTTTTATTTCTCTCTCTTATTTTTTTTTGTGGGGAAGATAAAAATGAGAATGCCATATTCGAAATAAATGTGAAAAATGTGTGGGATTTAGTAATATGATGTGGGATTTAACATGTCCCTATCTTTTTCATTGAGTAATTTTAAAGGCACGTGTTTTTTCACATACGGATTTTACTTTTTTATATACGATTTTTATAGATTTACCCTTGTCATTTTTTTCATCTCCTACTTCATTGATTTTCTTTCCCCTCGCTTCCCTTCATCTCCTTCCTTCACCTCCGCCTGAAAAATCATTTTAAACGACCATATTCGATAAAACTGTGGTCCAACGAACCGTACTCTGACCGATTCCTATTTCACCATAAATTAACGGGAATATAACCTCAATTCCCAAATTTCTACAAACCAGCGACTTCCTCTCCTTCTATTTCCAAAGCAGCTTACTTGTTGGAAACAATATTCCGAGATATTACGAGAATATCGCAATATTGTTAATTTAGCATATAATTAGCATATAGGAATATTGTTAGCTGTTATTTAGCTTGTATATCCTGTATTTTAGGATAGTGATAAGATTTGATTCTAACAATTATCTCATCTCAGGTTGTATTACTTGTATATATTGACAACTGATTTTGCATTACAAACACACAGAAAATCACGTTCAAATTGTTCATTGTCAAATTCTATATGGTATCAAAAGGTTTCACATTCTCGAATCCTAAACTATAACAGGCGCTTTAGTATCGTCTTCCACGCCGCATATCATCAAACCCTTCTATGCTCTTTCCAATTTCGATGGGGTCTCAGCCAAAATCACTCATGTCTGCTGAAAGGCTCTAATTACGCGGAATGGGCTAATGGCTTTCGTAATGGTTTAATTTGGGGGCGAAACGGAAGCTCGGTTTTGTTGACGGTTCTCTCGAGAAGTTGGAGGCTGACTCGAAGGGTGTTGATGATTGGTCCACTACTAATTACACAGTAATAACATGGATTTTTAACACTATTGATCCCACAATTCAATCGTCAATTTCCTATTGTGATACGACGGTTGAATTATGGGATGATATTCGCAATCGTTTTTCTCGTGGCAATGGTATATTAAAGTTTATTAGTTGGAATCGGAACTCTCCGATTGCAAACAAAAGGATGACGAATCGTGATGGACTTTTATGGTAGATTAAAGAAGCTTGGGATGACATTAATGACTATGACGCTCTCTCGACGTGTGCCTGCTCCGGTTGCCGGTGTAATATTTCTGTCAAATAACACCAGCGTCGTGAACGAAACACGGCAAACTCGACAGTTCTTAATGAGATTTATTCCATTCTATTCTACTGCTTGGTCCACCATATTAGGTATCACTCTGTTACCCTATGTGGACTCCGTGTATTCCCGTATCATGCAGGAAGATGAGGTGCGTCATCTCACTTAAGAGCGCACTACCACCATGGCATTCGTTGTCCAAGGCAGAGGATCAGGGGCGAAATAAGGGAAGTCGCGTCTCAGGTGTTCCCATTGTAATAAACCTGGCCATAGCGAGCCAAACTGTTGGGACAAGCATGGATACCCGCCGAGACGCGAGCCTCGGTCAAGTACTAGTTCCAGTTCAGGGGGTGCTTCGTCATCAGCCCATACCAATGCGGTGTTCGGTGAGCCTACAATTGATGCAAATCATGTCCGTCTCAATGGTAAGCATGATGTCTCTTGGATCGTCGATACAGGCGCTTCCACACATGTGTATGGCGATTTTAATTTATTGTTTGTGCGTATCTAGATCACGCCTCTGGAAGTTGGGCTTCCTAATGGTGCCCGACTAAAGGCCATACACCGTGGCAAGGCAAGGATTAACGATAATTTCGTGTTGCTCAACGTGTTCTTTGTTCCGGATTTCACTTGCAATCTATTATCCGTTTCACAAATGCTTATTATGTGCATTCAATTCACTAATTCAACTTTTGGTATTCAGGACCCGATCTTGAAGACGAGGATTGGTGAGGGTGCACTCATAGATGGACTCTACCATCTGCCCATGCATACCCCAAGACGTATTAATGCGATCCAAGATGCTGGAAATATCGATCTATGGCATAAACGGTTAGGTCATCCATCCTTTCAGAAATGAGCTATTAGGAATTTTAAGCATTCTTTGGACAATAATAAACATTGTGATATTTGTTTCCAAGCTAAGCAAACTCGATCCGTTTTTCCGATTAGTACCAATAAAGCAACGAATTTATTTGGTCTTTTACATTGTGATGTTTGGGGTCCTTATGATTCAAATCAGGCTTGTGGGTCGTGATATTTTTTTTTCGTTGATGATTTTTCTCGTAGTGTGCGGGTGTTTTTGTTTAAAACGAAAGATGAAGTCACCCGAATTATGCGAGAGTTTTTCGCTTTAATTCTGCGTCAGTTTAATGCTACTGTTAAACGTGCGAGGAGTGATAATGGGACGGAGTTCAAACCTTTGATTCCTTATTTTCGTGAGCAAGGCATAATTTTTGAGACTTTATGGTCAAAACTCCACAACAAAATGCTAGAGTTGAACGAAAACATCGGCACATACTTAATGTTACTCGTGCTTTATGATTTCAGAGCTCATTACCAACTGATTTTTGGGGTGAGTGCGTTTCGACAATTGGCCATTTGATCAATAGAACACCAACTCGTATTTTACAAGTTAAAACACCATTTAAATTCTATTTGGTAAACCAACAGACCTCAATTTACTTCGGGTTTACGGATGCTTGGCGTATGCTAAAACTTTAAATCCGGTGGATAAGTTTGATATTCGTAGTCAGAGGTGTGTTTTTACTGGTTATCCATTTGGTAAAAAGGGTTGGAATTTATTTGATCTTGAGACGGGTACATATTTTCAGTCCCGCGATGTGATTTTCGTTGAGCATACTTTTCCTTTTTCACAAACACCAGAGGTGGGCTCGCATATTTCGAATACCGTTGATGACGAATCCATTGTTCCTGATGACGAACCCGTTATTGTCGGACCCAATTCAGCTACTGTCGAACCCACTTCTGTTAATGTTGGTTCTCGCGGCAACAACAGTGAGCACATCCCTTCTCATTCCGGATCTACAGATGCAGGGGTCGACGCGCATCATAATAATGGTGATGTTTCCGAGCTTGAGAATGTTGAGTTTAACGATGGGTCTGCCACACGAGATGAGCACTTGAAGGGTATACCGACAGAGGGTACTCTCTTGGGAGTGGAAAACAAGACAAAATTCCTAATAAAAATCACAACGATTATGTGAAATGGGATTGCATTAACACGTCCTTGGATTAGTCACCCACCGCCGCCAATTCCATCTTAGGTAGTTCTTATCCTTTAACTCATTTTGTGAATTATGATCATTTTTCGCAACCACATCGTCATTTCCTCGCGGCCATTACTCGGGATATTGAGCCTAAGTCATTTAAAGAAGCCATGAGAGATGCTTGGTGGCGACGAGCTATGACCGAGGAGATAGCCGCACTTGAAACCAATAAGACTTGGACAGTGAGCGACTTGCCATCCGGAAAAGTTGTCATTGGTTGTATGTGGGTGTTTAAAATTAAGCACAAATATGATGTTATCATTGAATGTTTTAAAGCTCGGCTCGTGGTACTCGGTAATCATCAAGAAGTAGGTGTTGACTTTAAAGAAACATTTGCTCCGACAGTTAAAATGGTCATTGTCCGTACTTTTTTAGCAGTTGTTACTATGAAAAAGTGGGAATTACATCAAATGGATGTGCATGTCTTTCTTCACGGCGAATTGACGGAAGAAGTATATATATGTGATAAAGCTAAAGTCGTATCACCTATATCAAAGTAATCCTAGATTACTACTAACAAATAGCTAGAGGTAAGTAGGGTATCGTATCCACATGGAGGCGGTGATTAATTTCAGTTTGTTAATATTTATATCCGTCTTAAGGTGTCACAAGTTTGGTTGTTTGATTGATTTTGATTTCTAACAACTAAAAACAATATAAAGAAAAGATAAGAAACAATAATAAGGAAAAGTCTAGGGATTAGGTTCACAAGATAGTTATTCAGGTGTGAGACTTAATCATTGATAGGGCTAATTATGTTATTGAAGGTAATATGATCGGTCGATTCAATATTCCCTTTAGACATAGGTTAACATGTGGTCGCTATCATTAAACTATGTCTATTTAGCTATCGTTGTCTCTATTAGTCTTAACCCGGTCGGTGATAATCCTAATATGCAAGACTAATTCATTAACTCCGGTCGGTAATCAATCAATTAGATTTAAGATGATTAAGACGATAAGCTAAACAATAACAAAATGCAATTTAACTATCAATTCATAAGGTAAACCCCCTTCTAACAACCTAGATCCCCATTCTCCCTAGAAGGCTAAATTAGTTACGCATAATAACAACAATAACAACAAAGAAAAGAGGGAAAACGATTGATAACATAATTAAAGGTATGAAGGAATAACAAGAACTTAATTGAAAAGAGAAATAAAGAAAGATTAACAATAATACCGTAATTGAAGGCAAGATCCGATGCATAAAACTAAAAACTAATTTAATTTGAGGGTTTGTAAAACTAGCCTAAAAGAAAGAAAGATGAATGAAATTAGGGTAGAAAAAAGCATAAAAGACTCAAAGGGCACGACTCCTTATATAATAAAACATAAGGAATGACTTTGGAAGGTTTCCGGAAAGAAACCCGTCGCTGAAGGGTTCCTCGATCGTGGACAAGATGTACTCGATCGAGGGACCTATTACCGTAGCTGCGCGTTCCTGAGAAAAGGTTTCTCGATCGAGGATGAGTTGTCCTCGGTCGAGGGACCTCAGCGCGTAATTCCTGCTTCGCGCACTGAACTTCAAACGTCCTCCATTTATTCGTTACTTGTCCGAATCAAGTGCTTTTTATGGAGTTGGAAAGCTAAGAGGATGAGCTTTCATCTCCAGTTGGAATAACCTGATTATCATTTGTAGAACTCTATATATGGCTCTTCAAAGTAGGTACTAGTTATATGGGGCTCTTCTTTGTGCTTGCCTTCGATAATCTCCTTAACTTTTCCTTCCTAGATCCTCGTGCCATGCTACGTGTGTTCCTTCATGTCGGGTCCGCGGTGCCCCAATCCATCTTTTGCTCCATAAATGCATCAATCCTGCATTAAACACCGAAAGTCGGAAGTATCGACATTCTAATATAAATAGCATATAAAAGGCACAATTTAGCACAAGAATCATCTCAAAACAACTAAAGGGGAGGCATAGAAGTGTATACGAATATGAAGCATCAATGTGCATGTCACCTGGCTTTAGTAAAGGGTTCGAAAATAAAGTTTGTCGTCTTCGCAAGTCATTATACGACCTCCGTCAAACTCCGAGGTGTTGGAACGCTAAACTTGCTACAACTTTATCTTCTTATGGTTTTATTCTGAGCGCTTCCGACAGTTCTTTGTTTACTTTTCGCAAAAATAAAGGTTAAATGCACATCATACTTATTTATGTCGACGACTTGGTAATTGCTGGAAATGATTCACATGCTATTTCTTTCTTTAAATCTTATTTAAGCAACTGCTTTTATATGAAGGATTTAGGGAAGTTAAAATATTTTTTGGGTCTTGAAGTTGCCCACAGTTCGAAGGGGTTATTTATTTGTCAATGAAAGTACACCCTCGATTTATTGTCCGACACGAGTCTTCTTGGTTGTAAACCCATTAGTGTTCCCATGGATAAGAAACACCAACTCGCTCTTGCAAAAGATGCTCCTCTTGACGACGGGGCACGGTATCGACCATTGGTGGGTAAATTAATTTACATATGTCTTACTCGTCCTGATATTACTTATTCGGTCCATATCTTGTCCCAATTCATGCAAAACCGACAGCTACTCAGTGGGAAGTCGCATTACGAGTTGTTCGTTACTTGAAAAATAACCCGGGTCAAGGAAATGTTTTTCGTCCTACTTCGGTTCTTAAGCTTGAGGCTTATTGCGACGCGGCTTATGCTAGTTGTCCGATTAATCGACGGTCCATTACTGCTTACTTTGCTTGTTTAGGTGGTTCTCCCATTTCTTAGAAAACGAAAAGGCAAGCTACGGTTGCCTTATCCTCCACCAAAGTAGAGTATAGAGTTATGATCGCCGCTACATGTGAAATCTTGTGGTTGGAAAGGTTGCTTGAAGGGATATGCATTCGTATTCATAAACTTGTTCGGTTACATTGTGATAATCAGAGTGCTATGCATATTACCAACATTTAAATGGAAAGTCGCTCGTTTGTTGGACCAAAATGTGTGTCCTTCGAATTTGTGTTTTTCAAATTGCAGAATCTTTATAGGAAAATGGGAGGATAAGATTTGTTAATACATTGATAATATTAACAATTATTACCGACTGCTAAAATACCATACAATAAAAATACCTACCGCTATAAAATAATTACCGACCGAAAAACTCCTGCATTTAATTTTGCAAATAAAAGTTACCAACCCCGTTAAACATTTACCAACTGATAGCCGGTTCGCTAATTACCAACCGAAAATGTATTTACCTACCGAATGCGGTCGCAAATTACCTACCACAGATGTATTTACCAACCGAAAATTCTTTTTAATTTGACTAGTCAATGTTGTCAATTACCAACCGATGTTCTATATACCGACCAACCAGTCGATTGGTAAATTACCGACTACTCCTTATCGGTCGGTAAATATAAATTACCGAATACATTTAACGACCGATTTTGTCGGTCACTAATTTATAGAAATCGGTAGGTAAACACATTTACCGACCGTTTTTTTCTTCTTCCGACCGTTTTCAGCAGACGCTAATAACCTTATTTTTTGTAGTGAAGTGCACCTTTTTATATGAGTAGTATGTACTTTCAATCCCTTTAAGCAACACTAGTCATATAAGCCTATCATTGGACCTCTTCAAGGGGTTACGCCACCGAATATCCTATCTGCTTCAGTGGAGTATTACAATTTCTCCCTAGATGAAGGTTGTAGCTACTCATGCTTACAATAACAGTAAATATCATGTGAAGGGAAAACATAATCAAAAGAGGTAAAAGATGAATTGAGAATGAACTATATAAATTAAAGAATAAAGATTAACAATACCGTAATCTAGAGTAAGAAAATCCAGAAAGCAATCAACAATAGGCTAGATCTAACTTGAGTGTGTAGAATGTATGAAAAACTTGATATCATGGTGTAATAAAACTAGGGAACGACCCTTTCTATCTATAAAAATAAAGAAAGACGAAAATAGGAAAAAATGCAAAAAATGCCCAGTGCGGAGGTTCCTCAATCGAGGACATCACCCCCTCGATCGAGGGACCTAGGGACCAGCTGAATCTTCATCAAACTCTTCCTTATTCTTCCTCAATCTTCCTCAATTCTTTAGAGACCTTCTTGAACTCCGTCTTGTCGACTCCGCGGTGTCTTGGTTCATTCACTTGTTCCACAAATGCACTCATCTTGTGTAACAACCCGACCCACCACTGTCGTAACACACCCCCAATAAGATGGGAGGTAAGCCTTTGGGCCTATTATTTGTCCTCACTTAAGCCCAAAAGCACAAGGCCTTGTTACTAAGTGGTGGGTGGAAGTTATTTTAAACATATCACAAGCCTCACATTCTACCGATGTGGGACAACTTTCCTCTCATAGTCTTGAGGTGTTACAAACCCCCCCCCCCCCCACTTAAAGAACACAACGTCCTCGTTGTGCCTCAAACTTGACCACAACCAGGGCCAGAATCCTCCCCCGCTAAGTGTGTGACCCGGGTACTCCCGACCACATGCTTCCCATACGGTCGCAGGGTCGCTCTGATACCATTCGTAACAACCCGACCCACCACGGTCGTAACACACCCCCAATAAGATGGGAGGTAAGCCTTTGGGCCTATTATTTGTCCTCACTTAAGTCCAAAAGCACAAGGCCTTGTTACTAAATGGTGGGTGGAAGTTATTTTAAACATATCACAAGCCTCACATTCTACCGATGTGGGACAACTTTCCTCTCATAGTCTTGAGGTGTTACAAACCCCCCCCCCCCCCCACTTAAAGAACACAACGTCCTCGTTGTGCCTCAAACTTGACCACAACCAGGGCCAGAATCCTCCCCCGCTAAGTGTGTGACCCGGGTACTCCCGACCACATGCTTCCCATACGGTCGCAGGGTCGCTCTGATACCATTCGTAACAACCCGACCCACCACGGTCGTAACACACCCCCAATAAGATGGGAGGTAAGCCTTTGGGCCTATTATTTGTCCTCACTTAAGTCCAAAAGCACAAGGCCTTGTTACTAAGTGGTGGGTGGAAGTTATTATAAACATATCACAAGCCTCACATTCTACCGATGTGGGACAACTTTCCTCTCATAGTCTTGGGGTGTTACATCCTGCATTATAACATCAAAAGGCGGAAGTATCGACAATCTCACATAAACAGTAGATAAATGTCATATAATAAGCATAAAATCGTCTCGAAAATAGTTAAGGGGAGGCATAAAAGTGTATATAATTATGACTCATCACGCACTTTGTTGATATGAGTAGTACTTTCGATCCTTTTAAGCAGTAATTAGATTTTAAGTTTATTATCAGTGGAACTCTTCAAAGATTTACCTAGACCTGGCGAAAGTAAATCGAACCCGAATAACCGATCGAAATTATCAAAATCGACACCTGACCGTACATCTGAAAGGTTATAACTTCGACTTCATCTGAAACCTGAATAAACCTGACTTGATTCAAAAGTGAACCGAACATATAATACCCAAACTAGACCCAACATCCTATGAATTTGAACTGTTTCAACCTGAACTGTTTTGACCCGAATTGAAACACATTTAAACCGTTTTGAACCTGCATAATGATGACTGAAACTCAACTAAAACCCGAAATTGCCCGAATGTAGAAATTGTCATTTGTCAAACAAAAGAAAAAAAATCAATTATCTATATACATGTTTTTATATTGGTACGGAAATTATGGTTCAAGTTATCCTAAACATCAAAACCCAAGTGCTGAGATTAATGATTATCCTGCAAAAATTAAGCTTACACCTACGCACATTTTTGTGGTTACGAAACATTAAGCTTAGGCCTGCTCGGTTCACAACAGTCAAAATTCAAGTGCTTATGGAGATTATCTTGCAAACATAATCCATTAATCCCTTGACATCCGATCTGGATATGACCCGAATCGAATCTCATCTGCTCTGATATTGACCCGAGTTGAATCTTATCTGTTCCGAAATTAGCTGACTTGAACCTGCACTGACCCGAAATATTTACAACCGAAATGAAATCAGTCAACCGAAATTACATACCCGATCCGAATGAAACCGATCCGAAATTGAATCGAATAATTCGTTTGCCAGGTTCACTTACCCCACCCGAATAAGGTATTCGGTTAAGTGAAGTATTGCAGTAGGCCACTTGCTAGGTGTGTGACAAGTATTCCTCTGTGTAGCTCAATTTCGCCTTTTGTGGTGCACTTTCGTCTTGTTGGCCTTGTTTTATTCGGTTGAAAGGAGCCGAATTGAACTGAAAAAGGTTGAGCAGTAAAATGAGCTATAAATCAAGTTAAATTCACATAATTAGACAAGCAAAAGTAGAGAACGGGGGTAAAAAAAATAGGAAAATATTGTGATAATCAGTGGTGGAGTTGGGGTGAGGGGAAGATTTTCAAGATTTTTAGTTAAATTCTCCAAAATTCTCTCGAGTTTACTTTTTATAATTAACCGTTTTACCCCTTAAAAATTTTATTCTTTAATTCCTTAAGTTCAAGTTCTGGCTATACCAAAGATAATATTGCATACATACATTATGAGTTTTGGGTGTGACAAACGACCGTGCCGACTTTAATATGTATTCATATAAGTACATCAATCATAATTTTTAAATAATAATGTATTTTTTACTTAATTATGAATAAATTAGCATAGGTTAAAAACAAAATTACGTGAAATCAAGCGATTTGGCCTTAGCTAGATGCTAATTGCTAAACAATCGTTTGTCAAAAGATATCAACACTGACAGTAGCTTGAAAGCATTTGTAAATGGATATGTACAAATCTACAATGTACTAATTTAGTAATTTCCAAGGGAGACATTTTAGGGACGGCGGTAGTTCGGAGTAGTGAGGCATTGACAGAGGTAATCGTCTTCGTTGTGGCAGAAAAAATACAAAAACTTTAAAAGTTATTTAATACGCATTTTTATTAGATCTAATATTCCATTTCATTATAATACTCTTTAGATATATTAGCGAAACGAGAAATTATAAACTAAATAGGCAAGAGTAATAGAATGTATTTGCTCTCGCTAAAACATTTTCACCTCATTGACTTTAATCCTGGTTTGACCACAGTTTAGGAAAGTTGTGGCAGGATTATCTTGGAATCTTGGATTATGGCTTCTTTGAAGTCATTTTAGGGTGTGTTTGGATTGAAGGTTTTGGAGGGAAAAGAAAGAGAGGAAGAGTAAGGAATTTAGGGGGCGTTTAGTTAGAGAAAGGGAAAGGGAGAAGGAAAGGAAATAAGAAAGGGTAGAAGGGGGAAAGGGGAAAGGGAAAAGGAAAGGGATTACCTAAAACTTAATTGGTTGTTTGGTTACACCAAGAAAGAGAATTAATAATGATCTACTCACACTCACTCCTACCACTAACCCACACCACTATAAACAACCACTTACCTATTGGCGGCAGTGATGGTGGTTGAGGTATAATGGTGGTGGTGGTGTGGGGGTGTCATGGCGGTGGTGTCGTAGGGGCGGTGGTGGTGACGGCGACGATGGTGGTCACGACGGTGATGGTCGTAGAGGTGTCATGGCGGTGGTGGCGATGGTGGTCGTAGAGGTGTCAAGGCGGTGACGGTGGTGGTCATGACTGTGATGGTGGTGGGGTGTAATGGTAGTGATGGTGGTTGGGTGTCATGGTGGTGGTGGCAATGGTAGGGATGGTGGCGACGGCGGTGGTGTCATGGTGGTGGTTTGGTGGTGGGTATTGTGGTGGTAAGTGAAGAAAGTGGTTGAAGGGTAACAAGGGTAATGGAATCTCATACCCTAGGGGGTGTGAGTAAGGAAGTAGATAGATTGAGGGGTAAGGAAGGGAGTTCCATTCCCTTTGTTTGTGTCAAACAAACACCAACAAAGGCAATGAGTAACTTTGTTTCTCTTTCCCTTTCTTATAGACCCGTAACCAAACGCCCCTTAGAATCCCTTGTTTGGATAGCAAATAAGGGTGAAAGAGAAATAAAGGGGAAGAGATTTGGAGGGATCAATTTTCTCCCCTCCAAAACAAATCAAAATTTCTCCATAATATGAGAGATTTGGAAGGAAATTGTATCCAAATACCCATAATTCATTTCCCCTCCCTTCCCTTTCTCTTCTCTCCTTCTCCCTCCCCTTCCTTTCCCTCCATTTTTGTTATTCAAACACACCCTTAGTATCGCACTTCGCGGATGTACATATGAGGGGTGTTTGTCTATTGGAGATGGGAAATGAGAGGGGAGAGAATTATGAGATAAGAGAAATATGTACTATTAAAAAATATACATTCAATAAAATCGTTTTTCTATGAAAATCCTAAATATATAAAACATTATACTTATAAAGCCAATTATGCTTATGGGTAAAACTTAAAAGTTAGATTTGGTAAACGGGACAAATCAGATTGGGTGCACGTCAAGTCATATTCGGGTTTCATAAAATTCATGTCACATTGTGTCAAGTCGAATGAATACAAGCCCGCGGATCACTTTCCGATGAGTTATTATCACGTTTTGAGCGATAACCGATCGTGTACAACAATAAATATTAGGGTTCGGTCATTTTGATCAGGACAATTCGCGTTATTGCGTCAATCTCACGTCCTCAATTTGAGTGTCGAGTACAGATCGATTAAACGGTTTAGATCAACTTATTTTATGGTTTCAAGGTTAAAAGGTAACTTTTTAATTTCACACACTAATAGAAGGAAGGTGTGAAATAAGGGGTTTGAGCATTGAATAGAAATGCAATGAGAAATGGCAAAGCTTCCTTCCATCCCACGTCTCTTTCAATGAAGAGCAGTAGTATTTAGGAAAGTCATGAAGCCATTTATACAAAATTTTCATCTCTAAAATCCCCCAAAAATTTCTCACTTCTTAATCAAACATATTCTTCTTAATCATCTTATCTTCTCGTTTGATCTTACCTAAACACATTCATTCTTAACTAAGCCCCATTTAGAATCATTAATGATTTCCAACACACCCTCTTAAACTTTGTTGTTTAATTTTTTTCTAGAAAAGAAATAGTTTGCATTTTATTGGGAATTCTATGATTTAAAAAAGAGGTGTTTTAGTTTAGACAAGAAGGAAGAAATTACTCGGAAAGGGCTACATATACAGCCCTATCTATCATCTTCGAAAATGGAGAAGATGGAAAAGATGGTTGAAGGAGGAGAGGAAGAAGCGATGGATTTACCACCAGGATTTCGGTTTCATCCGACGGACGAGGAGTTGATCAGTCATTACCTGAGTCGTAAGGTTGTCGACAATGATTTTATTGCTAGAGCTATTGGAGAGGTGGATTTGAACAAGTGCGAGCCTTGGGAATTACCAAGTAATCAACTTCACTTCTCTTCTCACACCCTTTTTACTACACCTCAATCCTTGTTCAATTTCTCATCCAAAACCTCAAATCGACTTAGTCTACAACTCTAAAATTCATCTATAATGCATGGTAACATGGGTTTAACAAAACATGATGTTGATTATTTTGATTTGAATAACAGTAGGTGTGGTGTTTTGGATTGTTGATAGGTCGAGCGAAAATGGGAGAAAAGGAGTGGTATTTCTTCTGTGTAAGGGACAGGAAATACCCGACAGGGTTGAGAACAAATAGGGCAACTGAAGCCGGGTATTGGAAAGCCACCGGGAAAGACAAAGAAATCTTTAGAGGAAAAGCTCTTGTTGGTATGAAGAAAACATTGGTGTTCTACAAAGGACGAGCTCCCAAAGGCGAGAATTCCAATTGGGTTATGCATGAATATCGGCTTGAAGGTCGAACCTCACCGCAGTACCTCCCATCTAATACTAAAGTAACTATTCATTTTCTTCATTTACTTTTATATACCTTTATTTTCTTTCCCTTCAATTTCCCCTCTTTTTGCATTGTTTCCCTTTTCAAATCACTAATTCATATATCAATATCAATATGAATATGAATATGAATATGAATATGAATATGAATATGATAAAGTTATACTTCAAAACGGAACGGGTTATCTGGTTCGATACATAAGTCATTTTGAAAATCGTGTTTTTTTATTGAACAATGTGTATATGCAGATGAAGGTGAGTTTAATTTCACGATTGCTTCTTCCGTTGTCTCAATTGGATTGAATATCTCGACTACGAATGACTTATGTATCGAACCAGATCCGGTGAACGATTAGGTAAATGTTTTGTACTCATAAGTCTTATGAATGGTTTATTTGGTCGCAGAATGAATGGGTGCTATGTAGAGTATTCCTAAAGAACGCGGCTGGAGAGAAAGTCCCTTTTCCCAAGTCCATGAAACCGGAATTATATAACATCGAGTATAATCCTTTCGGAAATTTGCCCCCATTGACGGAGTCATCACCTTACATAATGACGACAACTACGACTACAAAAAATTGTGCATCTCACGTGCCCTGCTTCTCCAACAACATGCCCATTGATACCTCATTTGATGGGTTTGTCAGCAACCAATTCGACTCCATTCCTGCAAATTGCGACGTCAATGGTTACGCTAGAATGGATCCAATAGGTGATGGTAATTCTTATTTTCCTGGGAATTATACAATATCAGACCAAAATATTCTAAGGGCCATTCTTCAAAATCATGGAACAGACACGAAACAGAGTATAAAAACAGAGACAATTAATTACAGTGCATCCGTGGATAATTCTGGTTTAAGCAGTGGTAATTACGACATGGGTCGGACACCGTTTCATTATACTCATGACCCGTCCACTTCTGGTGGACCGCCGAGCTTGGAGCATGTATGGAATTATTGAACAAAAATATCGGTACATATGCTGGATTGCTGATGCATGTAGTAGGAATAGAAGCAAAGAAAATCATACCAACTTGAAAAAACCTTTAATTTTTTAAGATCCTACATATAAAAAAATATATTATAGTCTTAATTATTTCATGTAAAGAATTATTGCAATTGGAAATTGGAAGGTGAGATAGCGATTGAATACTAATATACTATAATAGGATGTCTCATCTATTTGATCATCTTGTTTTTTTCGTCCATTGTTATCGTTCTCATTAATTAATTTTGTTTTGATTTGATTTTGATTACGTTAGGTTTATACTGACTAATTATTATGGTCACTCTTGTTGGTAAGACTTGCTTTGTCCGAATTTGCCTGAGCTATCCGTAAGATCGGGTGTCTTACCTCAGTTCAAGCGGTTGACAGGTTGAGTGGCACGAGGCTTAGTGACCGACGTCCTACGGGATAACCAACTTCCGTTTGGAATCACTCTATGCAATACAATTCCGACAGGCTACGTTTGTGACATCGCCTCGGTGAGGTCACACAATGACTTAAAGAGAATGATGTCATCTTACATTATGAAGGAGTCTATAGGAAGATGATGGAAAGACAACATATTAGGCATTCTCCGTCCTCTCTTTAATAGTGATGGCGAACGAATAATAGTTAAGGTCAACTTAAAAATAATTAAAAACCATTAATTAAAAGTTTCGGAGTTTTCATCATTCAACGGGAGTAAATGCTCTACTAATCCCCTCGCTCCACCAATAAACTCAACTTATTAAAGATTGACAAGTAGACAACCCATTTAATTTCAAAGTTGGAATGTCATGAAATTCATGGCCATGGGTCACAACAATAACTAACCAATTAATCATGAATACATTATTTTTGTACTGTAATACGATATTGATGTTTAAGGGAGACTTATTGATACGAAGTTGAAAGAATAAGATTACAACGAGTTCGGTTATATTATGGTATACACATCATTTGTGAGTCATTTTGTATGCGTGCGCTTAAAATGCATGAATCTAAAACCATCATAGGATAAAGTTTGGTAAGAGGACCATTTTGATGTCCTCATTCATCCTTTGCTCTCCTTGTCTTTATTCACCTCTAATTAATGGAAAAAAAATAGGTAGTGCTGCTATAACCGTTTATGCTTTTTCATTTTTTTTTACGTCGAAAAAGATGTTTTATCTACGTCATAGATAACTAGGGTATTGAAAAAACAAAACGATAAAAAATGAATCAATTAACTTTTAACGAGTATTTTATGGTTGGATAGTTGAAATTTGAAAGTGATTGTCTTGAATTAAATTTTTCCAGTTTATCCTTTGGTCTTTAGTAAAATGAGTCTTGCTAAAAATGGAATATATCCTTTATAAGCTGAAGATAGATATTATCCTCTCACAATAATGCAAGTGGGAAGACAAGTAGAGGAAAATAGAGCATTTTCATGGATCATGCTATTTGCATTTTGTATGAGAGACTACCTGTTTTCAGCTTGTGACGGATAATGTCCGTTTTCAATGAAAATTTGTGTTTAGTAATTTACATATGGAGGTACAGAGTTGGTGCATGTTAGTTATACTATACCATGGTTTCTCAAGGCAATAGATTAAGATTTTTCTTTAGTTTTCGCTAATCAGTTAGCCTTTTAAATTATAACCAGACTAGTGTTAAACCCGTGCAAAATTGCACGGGTATATTTTTAGAAAAAATATGGTGGATAATTAAGTATTATCGAATAGTGTCAATAATACGTGAATATTGTGCATTCAATTTCTATTATATTGATAATACGTTAAAATGCACATGATAATAATAATGGTATTTATATATCCATTCTTTTTTTTTTTTAAATCGATATAGATGTTATTTCAAGGTTTATTTTGTACCGTTATGTTTATGATTTGATTTCGCAAAATATATAAATTTGTTCACTATTATTGGTTGTTATATTAATATTATGTTATTTTTATTGTTTTTTAATTTAGTATTGTCGCTTTTTTTTCGATTGCAAAAATGCACGGGTATATTTAACCGGTATACTTTTAAGAACATCGATATAATATATCGATATATTGTGTACTGTAATTATTTATTGAAATTTTTTAACTTTACTCAATTTTGTTTTTAAATTTAGTATTGTCGCTTTTTTTCGAAATGCACCGGTATATTTAATGGGTATACACTTGCCAGAAATTAAAATTTCTTGATATAAAAAATGTCACGTAATATTTCTTAAACTACGTTATCAGGTATTTATTTAGAATTTCAGACGGTTATTTCTCAGGATATTCATAAATGAAATTGCGGTTTATTCTAAAATTTTAATACCATAAACCATTTTAATGTTAAAACAGCTGTGCAAATTATTAATTATCCACAAGTATATTCAATCCCGCTATTAATCATTACGTAAAATTTACGGTTTATTTTTGTAAAATCAAAGTAGTTGTGCAAATGAATTACGCAATTTTACGCGAGTTTTTTGTAAAATTTCATGTTTACGAATTTATATAAAAAATGTTACGTAATCTCCTTTCTATAAAAGGAACCTCATTTAGAGGTTTCTCATTGGTCCATGCAAATTAGAAAGAGAAAAAAATTGACTAAAGTAGGGTCCACCATGTTGTTGATACAGAATTAATTAATTTAACTTGCTTGAAGCTTTCATTAATCTAATTTCTTCTCTACTTTCAAAATTAAATAAGTTACAATCTATAATCCCACAATAAAATATGAAATTTTTGAAAGTGCTAACTTCAATTTTAGCTATAAAAATCAAATTTTTGATGATAATTGATAATAAATTAACTAATTTTACATAAATTAAATATAATAATATGATTGAGATGACTAGATTTAATTAATGAAGTATATTCCAAAATTAAAAAAGTTTTTAATATTAATTTAATATGCAATAACTAAAATGATTAAATTGAGTGAGAATGAGTATAAAATAGAAACAAAAGGTGAATACCAAATATAATAATATAAAATTAGCGAAAATTAAAGTATTCAAATATTGAAAATCAATAAATTAAAATTGTTGAGAGATGGAAATCAACGAAAATATGTAACTCCGTCTTAAATGTACAAAAAAAAGATAGAGTTTATATTATATGGTCGGAGTATTTTGGGTAGTTAGAGGGTCAGACAAATAATAATTTGACCGGGTTCATTACGATGGTTTAAATTTAGGATTTAATCGAACGTATAAGTTTAAAATTTATACATATTTTTATCGGCTACTATCTGTTTTAAGTTTAAAACAGGTCAGTATCACTGCCATGAGTTATAGGACAAATATTTTTTTTAGACATGAATAATGTTTTTTTTTTTTTTGACTAATTCATCCAATATATGTTTATTTGATACGTCTTAAACTTAGACCGATAGCGTCGTCCTAAATAATAATTTGTATACTTTTATAATGTAAAGCAAATATTTACGTCTAAGTTAAGCGTATAAATTCTCTTTACTTTTTACAGCAATATAACTGCAATACTAAAACCATATTTTGTATTATATTTATTCACCTTTTTATTATTTTTTTTCAGTTTAATAAAATTAAAGCCGTGCATTTTTTGCACGGGCGTAAAACTAGTATTTCTTAAACTATGATATCAGGTGTATATTTAGATTTTCAGGCGGTTATTTCCAAGAAATTGCGGGACCCACCTGAGATATTTAAAAAAAAATCACAATTGCATTGATGACGTGGCGCGTTGAGGGCTTCTGAAATGATTCAGTAATTATATAGATAAGATTGCTAGCTTTTGCAGCTTTAAACCAGTTTTATATCGGATCGTAATTTAACAAATCTTGTATGATCACAAATTTACGGGTTGATTATGTTTGCCAAATACTCTGTATATTACATTTTGATTACGATTCGTGCTGTGACGATCAAACCCTAATTCTAATTCATCGTGTGTTTGCCTATTCATAATAGACTAGTTTTCAACCCGTGTAAAATTGTACGGGTATATTTTTAGAAAAAATGTGGTGGATAATTAATATTACCAAATAGTGTCAATAATACGTGAATATTTTGCATTTAATTTATATTGTATTGATATACGTTAAAATGCATCATCGGAACCGTGTTTATGATTATCGTATAATGATTAATATTTAAAAACGATAAAAATGATTAATATTTAACGTCGATATAATTTTGTTTTATATCTAACGTCTAAACTAATAATTTCGAATAATATGATTATCGTATTATAATGACTAATAATTTCGAATAATATGATTATCGTATAGTTACGGTTTATTTTTACCGTTTTGTTTATGATCTGATTTCGCAAAATATTTAAATTTGTATACTTTTTATTGGTTGTTATATTAATATTAAGTTATTTTTATTGTTTTTTAATTTAGTATTGTTGCTCTTTTTTTATTGCAAAAAATGCACGGGTATATTCAACGGGTATAATTTTAAGTAGTAAATCTTGCTTGTGACGGGTCACCATTTATAACGGATATTTTGTGAGATAAAATGGATACAAAATGAGTTAGTGGAGAAAGGGGACCACATGAATAGTGTTGGAGAAAGAGAAAAAGTGGGTATTTTGTGAGAGAAAACGGTATCCGTCACAAGCTTGCGACGGATAGTGCCGTTGCAAATAAGAATTTGTGAATTTTAAGAACATCGATATAATATATCAATATATTGTTCATTGTAATTATTTATTGTAGTTATTTTACGTTTTTATTGTTTACGAAATTATATCACAAATATAACGTAATATTTGTAAAAATATGATCATGCATTTAGTTCGAAAATAAAGCAGTTATAAAAAAACAAAAAAAGGAAGATACGGAGTACGAATTCATCAAAGAAATTGCGGGTCCCACATGAGAGATTTAAAAAAAAAAAAACAAAAAACACATGTTTTAATGACGTGGCTCAACCAGCACTTCCTGGATGTTTATGTAATTATATAGATAAGATACGGAGTAGTTGAGTGAAACAATTCCTGGATCTCGAACTCACCCCTCGTCCTCTCTTCCCCTCCATATATGTACGTCTTCCATTTTCTGTACTTGGTTTGAAAAGGAAGTTTAAACCTATGATTATAGAAGACACGAGGTGAGTGCGTTCTTAATTAATCAATTTGAACTACCTCAAATTATATTATCAAGTAGAAAAGTTTTACTTTAAATGGAGAGGCAATTTTAATTTCCCAATCGGTTTGTTACAACTAGACCTGTCAAAACCGACCGTAACCCGACCCGTAATTAACCCGTAAATAACCCGGTTTTCTCAACCCGAACCCGAAAGATACCCGAATCCGTTTTGATCCGTAAACGACGGGTCAAAACCCGACCCGCAGCGGGTTGACCATTGGGTCAAGATAATATATCATTTTTAAAATATACAATGTCATCTATGTATGTATTGATGACTTATAAATTTTCGCCGAAAAATATTTATATATATTTTGTACGTCACGTCATCACCTCAAACAACATGCCACGTCATCACCTCCAAGTGTGTGCCACACAGTCACTTTAACCGTAGTATGTCGAATTGCATTCCACGTCAGCACCCCATCACCTCGTACCACATGCCACGTCATCACATCGAAATGTGTGTCACATCGTCACTTTTAGTGTAGTACATTAAATTACATTTCACATTAGCACTGCCACCTCATTATCTCGATAGACCACATGCCACGTCATCACATCAAAATGTGTGCCACAGTGTCACTTACACGTTACACCTTATTCCCCATCATCATTGTCACTTATCTCCTAGGACCACATCTCACATCATCACCTCGAAGTTGGTGTCATACCGTCACTTTCGTCGCAATACGTCGAACTGAACCGCACCTCGTTTTCCAACACTTCCACCTCATCACCTCTTATCAAATGTCACATCATCATTGTTATCTTATTTGAGTCTCATTATCGTACTTAGCGAGTTAATGAAGGTGATGATGACGATAACGATGGTGATGTTAGTTAGGGCTGAGTAAAAAATCCGATTATCCGAATTATCTGATATCCGATCCGTATCTGATCCGAAATAATGGATATCTGATCCGAAAAGTGGTTCGGTTTGGATACCCGTATCCGAAATATTTGGATATCGGATCAAATACGGATATCAGGTTTAAAAATTTGGATATCCGATATCCGAAAGTTATTGGATTATATATCAAATATCGGATCGGATACCCGATATCCGTTAATATCCGATCCGTATCCGAGATTTGATCCATAAATAGCGCTAGCTAATTTCACAAAATCGTAAATAAACCTATCCACAATTTTAAGTACTAGCTAATTTCAGTTATCCGATATCCGATATCCACAATATTACGCTAGTTTTGCTTGATAGGTAGCGAGTTAATGTTTTGTAATATATACTGAATGAAATTAGTATTACGCTAGTTTTGCTTGATAGGTAGCGAGTTAATGTTTTGTAATATACACAGAGCGGATATCGGATATCGGATAACTGATCCGAAATTTTCGGATATTTTCGGATACTAAATTTCGGATATCCGATCATTTCGGATCAGATCACGGATACTAAAAATTTGGATTTTCGGATCGGATATCCGATCCGAAGTAGAGTTTCGGATCGGATATCCGATCCATACTCTGCCCTAATGTTAGTGGTGATGGCGAAAATGGTGACAATTAATTTGACTAAAAGATGAGAGAAAACGTATAAAATGTTAGACTTACGATATAAAAGAAGTTTTAAAAAATGCGAGGAAATGATGTTGACTGACCCGTATTTTTACCCGAACCCGGCCCGAAACCCGTATAGACTTGACCCGTATTTTACCCGACCCGAAATACACCCGACCCGTATTTTATCCGAACCCGTATCTACCCGACCCGTAACCCGCCCGTTTAACCCGTTTGACAGGTCTAGTTACAACCCATTTGATTTATAGCCGGCGCAATATAATTCCTCGGCTTTTAGGTGTCGTAAAGTAAAGACATCGATGAGTAAATCAAGGTGACCACCAGTGACATAACAATTACCTAACCTAGGTAGCACGGACACTTCTCCTAATGAGTCGTACCGTGTCCGACACCGACACTTTACGGACACACGCCGAAATGTGTCAAACACTTAAACAGTCGTGTCTAACTTTCTACATTTATTTGGGCACGTGTCCGACGCGTGTCCATGGTATTTGAGCCGTGTCCGCCGCGTGTCCACGATATTTGGTTATCATTTGTGGTGAATGATGTTCTTCAAATGAGAAATGCGTTAACGAAAGAGATCAATTAGAATATTGATTCGGATGAAGAATGAAAATAAATTTCTTATCGAGGGCAAGTTTTACCTTCACTTATTTAAAATTAATATCGAATATTTTTACAAAAATAAAATCAAAGATTTATAATTATAAAATATATATTTTATTAAATTTAAATGCCGTGTCCCGTGTCCTAAATTCCATGGCTTGCCGTGTACCGTGTCCGTGTCGTGTCCGTGTCCGTTTTGGTGTTACCTAGACAATAACTCTTTTATAAGACCATTATACGTGTACGACAACACAGACGGTCTAATTTGATAACCTTAATGACGTAAATATGATGAAAGAAAAAAAGGCTACAACAAAACAGAAGCAATGACACTGTAGGGATGTCATTGGGGCGGGTACAAGTGGATACCGCCCCGCACCCGCCCCAGTTGGGGCGGGGATGGGTAGAGCTTTGGCGGGTGGTGGGGCGGGAACGGGTACGAAAATTGTACCCGCCATGGGTAATGGGGCGGGAATGGTTTTTGCGTGTTACCCGCTTTATACCCGCCTACCCGTCAATTATTACAAATTAATACCGTTATTACCACAATTTTACAAATATTATTTGTTATAATTAAGACGTAATGTTAAAAATAACTATTTTATAAAGTATTTATCAACCTCTTTGGTAAATAGCTAAAATTATATAAACAAATTTCTGAAAATAGAAATTAATAGTGATTAAAACAACTTGTATGAAAAAATATCGGAAAAAATTTATGGTATAGCGGGTTAATGGGAAGGTGGAGCGGGGATGGTTTTGGAAACTTGTACCCGCCATGGGTGGTGGGGCGGGGATGGTTTTGGAAACTTGTACCCGCCATGGGTGGTGGGGCGGGGATGGGTACGAGGTTTTCTTGATGGGTACGGGTACGGGGAAGCCTATATCCAGCGCCGCCCCGCCCCAATGACATCCCTAAATGACAGTAAATCAATTTGTCAGGGTAGCAGCAGTCAGATTTTCAATAATACATCCCGGAGTTTAAAATAGAATTCAAAAACTTTATCTATTTCCAATAATAGTTGTGCAGGAATGTTGTGCATCACAACAGATAATGGCCATGAGGATCTCCAGTTACGAACTCCGGTTCTCAGTTGTATCCTGAAGTGCACTGAAGTGCAATGGAGTACAATCACCTATCTAAAGGTGTAAACTGATATCAGGAAATATCAACACAGATCTCATATCTGCACAAAGCTGCTTGGCATTTATGTTGATTAAAGTCTCACATCACACACGAGGCTGTAAGCGGTAAGCCCGAGACAGCAACAGTGCAACACCTGTACAAACTAATCCACTTTTTGAAATTACAATCCATTATATGTTCAGTTAGAACACACAAGCCCAGCTGCTGCCGATATACTTTGATCAAGCTCCAAATTAATACCAACTTCTACCTGAGTATTCTTGGACCTGCTTTACTCATCATTTCTGAATGTCGGCAGTATCCAACCAACTCCAGCAGACTAAATACTCCATTTGTCCTTGCTGATACTTCAAGGACTCCATTTTCTGTTTAGACATGTTTGATGTGGTATTGGAGAATGAATGTGGGTTCCCCTAGCCTACTTTCATGTGCTTAAATAAAATTGGTCCAAAGCACACGCAACGAATCAAGTCTTTTAAGTATTGTTTTCAGCAACGAGTTCACGTCCATTTTGTGGACATGGTATGCAATCAACGACCTCTTCCATCGAGGGTTCTTGGAAACAAAACTTGGAGATAAACATAGATGAGCATGAGTCCACAGGACCACAGCAGAAGATTGTCACTTGTAAAATCTGGAAATAATATGGCCGAGGTAATATATTTGACGGGATATATAAATTTCAAAAATCTAGTTTTCTTTTGAATGCATGAGAGAAGCTTGGGCTTACATTTGAGTCCATTATTTCATTGATGAGAATTGGCATTCTTCATAAGCCCCATTCTACTAGATTCGTGTTAAGTTGGAAATATACCTTGCCAACATTGGCCTCCCCAGTCTTTCACAGCTAAGATTTCATATACACAACACAAAATAATAGTTCCACAAAGGCCAGTAAAGAAACAAAAGAAGTAACTTTTAGGGCATATTGACACACTGACATAGTAACATAAATGGAATACTTCCAGTGACGATAAACTATAAAAGACTAAAAGCTTTATATGCATCCTAGGACACATGAACCAGACCTGATATTAGACGAACACAATTTCAGGGTTGCATGAAATAGCAGAACTACTGCCAAAAAAAACTGAAGAAAAGTTTACAAACAGAGATCATGTTTAGAGGGAAAACTAATTAGAGGGAAGAGAGAATGATTTACATGAACAGGATGCTCGGCTTCTTCTGCAAGCTTCTAACAACTTACGACAAACAAATAACAACCTCTATCAAACTCCAGCTGTCTGCTCTGCTCTGCTGTGATCTTCTGTTTGTTAAGGCTTCTGCTATTGCTCCTGCAATGCACGTCCAATGATATTCTACAATGGTTACCAAATGTACCAAAGAATCAGCCTTTATTAGAAGAGTCAGTAGGGCTATAGCTACAGCCAACAGGGATAAAAAAAACTAAACTACATCATACCTGAATGAGACAGGGAGAAGAGAAATCCATCAATCCCATCATACACCTTCATTTTTCAATTGATAACTTAACAGCATAATCTGAATGAGGCGTATAAGGGGGTTGGAGGTAAGCATCCTTATCCCGTCTAAACAGTACAAAGCGGCAGTTTCCACACAACCCATAAATGATGATTGCGTCGAGAATTGATATTGCATCAAATGAATGCTACTTGATAAATAGAAGCACGTTTATATAGCAGCAGTTTCCACAAACTCAATTTTATCTGTATTGAACCTCGCGCAGACAATACAGTGCCTCAAGGGCTCCCACAAATTGCGAGGGGCAATAGCCAATAGGGATCGGATGTACGCAACCTCATGCATACAATATTGAACTATATAGTAGCTGCAAGATGACCTAAGACACCTGTAGTTGTAACCCAGTAATCGCATCAAAATCAACAAGGAGCAATAGGTCTTACCAGGTAAGGTTCAGAAAACTAGGGGTTTTAAAGCACATATGACATTCCAATCTGAAGTTATTCTGTATTCACGTGTTTCATCAGCAAAACCGTTGCTAATTTATATCATTCATGAAAGCCAGTTTGCTTGTTACAAGTATCCCCTATGGCTTCCTAATCCCCGAGCTTGGGTAGCTCCTCTAAGCACTTCGAAGCCAATTTAACAGCCCCAATATTTTTGGTATGCCTTACATAGGAATTAGGAAGGGGTATATGACTTCGTCTGACAAGAATCCTAGCTTGAACATATCCGCCTGGAGCGCCAACAGATTAGATGATGCGCTCGAGCATGGGCGAATAAAATGATTATGTAGGTTAGTTGATCAGCTCGTAAACCATGAGCTCTCATATCTGAGGATAACTTACTAGCTTTAAATATCCTCTCTTTTTTGCACAGACCTTGTATAAGGGCTGTATATGCAACATGATTCACAGGAACTTTGTAAGCATCAAACTGATTTTTAATCCCTTACAAACTTGTCAAACTAGTAAGTTGGAGAAAACGCTTCAATGCATCATTGACATGCCTATTTTTGCATAATCCCTCAATAAGACAAAATATTGTGAACGCATCAGGGTGAACCCCAGCCTCCTCCATTTCTCTGTATACCCCTAGAGCAGTATTTGTGTCCCAATTCTTGAAATAACCATTTATCAAACTTGTGAAGGTGACAACATCAGGAGCAATCCCTTTTGTTATCATTTCTCGATATATTCCTATTGTGGCCTCCATATTCTCCTCTCTGCAATATTCATGTATAAGTGGAGAAAAGGTGAGAGCATTTGGTTTTATGCCCTTCTCAATCATTAGTGAACATAATTCCAGAGCTTTCTCCATGTCCCCTTGTTTGCAGTGACCGTCTATTAGTGAGTTATATGTCACACAATTTGCAGGAATCACAACATTTCTCATATTTGACCTGCTTCTGTAACTCTCCCTACTTTAGATAGACGCTTTACAAGTATAGTATAAGTGAACCCATCAGGAAGAACATCAACTTTTCCCATTTCAGCAAACAAAGTCCCAGCTTCAGAGATATTTCCATCTTTACATAGTCCATCAATCAAACTATTATACACAAATACATTGGGAGGAGCACCAACCTTCATCATACAAGGAAAGAGGGCCCTTGCAGCATCCATTTTACCACCTTTACAAAAACCATCAACTAAGATCCCAAACATAACCACATTGGGATCCAAGTTATGACCTAGTATTTCCCTAAACAACTCTAAGTGCGCCTTAGCAATACCCATCCATCAAAATGTTGTAGATGCATAAGTCGGGAGCTACACCAGACTCTTGCGTTGCTTTAAACAAATCCTCCCCTTCTGACATATTACTCTCATTGCACAAAACACGAATCAAAGTCGTGAATATAACTACTGTGGACTTGATGCCCTTTTTTATCATCTCACCAAACAACTTCCGAGACTTCAAAATGTTACTAAGACAGCATCTATTAACGGTACCATAAGTATGAACACTAGGTACCAATCCAAGAGAAACCATCTCCTCATAAATCTCCCAAACAAAACCAATCCTATCCAATTTAACTAACCCATTAAGAAGTGCATTACAAGCCTGCGTAGACGGCAACTCCCCAATATTTCTATACACCCAAACAGCCTCATCCACAAGACCCAACTCACACAATGCAATAATCAAAATTCCAAACACATTAAGATCAAATTTACCCCCATCCTTTAACTCCACCTTACTCAAATCCCTAAACACAATAACACAAACACGACGAGACGGGCAATTCAAAAGAAGGTTCTGGATGAGGCATTTCAACAAATAACTCGCCTGCAAGTACCATTTAGCTTAATTAACACGATTCTTCATTACATTAATCTGAGGCTTAACTAAATCAAAATAGCTCGCTCAATGCGGCTTCAGGGGTTTTGCTACTAAGAATTCTAAAGGTAAGTTTTTTCATATAATCATTTGTTGAAGAAGTAGAACAGTCATGGGATTCATGGCTAATATTACTACTGTTACTACTAATTAAACAAGTTAATTGTTTATTAAAGTAACAATTTTTAATCTTTGGGCATAATGTTTCAACAATTTGTATGATCATGTGAATGAGATTAAACATACAATTACATAATCATGTAAATGAGATTGGATCATCAAATTTGTGTTTAATGAATAAGAAGATGTTACCTGAAAGAGATTAAAAAACCCAGATAAGAAATTAAGGATTTGGGTAATGTCAATATCAAATGAAAGATTAAGGTATAATTAGTTGAGGATCCGAGGTACTAGCAACATTATAATTCATCATATTGAGAAAATTGTTGATTACAGCCTTATAAAAACTATCTTTTTGAAACTTACAGCCTTATTAAATTTTTTTTGAAACTTACAGCCATAATATTACTTTTGATCAAAACTTACAGCCATAATATTACCTCCGACGAAAAAGCAATGCCAAAATAGATTTTTCGTGACTTAAGTTGAATTTTTAAGACTAAAATACCCTTACCCCTTATATTCTCTATACTCTTCCACCTTCATCTCTAAATCAGGTTACTCCCCTCCATATTTCCATTTTTTCAACAAATTTTCTCTTTTCTTAATCTCTTTTCTAACTCTACATTTATTCAACAACTTCTCTAATTCACCCCTTTTCTTCAAATTCTATCCTAATTCTACATTGGAGTATGTCTAATTTCTGTTAAAATTAAGCTCATAAATTTTTCCCAAATTCAAAAAAACTAGGATTCTTCAATTTTAGCAACATGTGTTCAAATGGGTCTGAGAGTAGTTATACAATCTGAAAGTCGGATGGAGTTGGACAATGATGGAGTTGGACAATTTTAACAACATGTGTTAATTTAAGAGAAATTAATGTAAAAATACTTACCATTTGCCTTAGAACCATCAGATGAGGGCACGATTCTTTTGCTCATGATCAGATTGCATTTATTGACAATAGATTGATGTAATACACTGCAAAATTAGGGCAAGATTAGGGGAAATTTGGGGAAAATCTGGGAGAAGAGAAAAAGGAAAGGGTTTTGGGGTAAATAGACAGGTAAATCAAAGGTCAAAACGAAATGGTAATAGTAATAGGCAATAATAGAAATAAGGGCATATCGGTCATTTTTTGTCAAAATTGGCCGGAAACATGGTTTTGAGTCAATTTTCAAAGAAAACTAATATTATGGCTGTAAGTTTCAAAAAAAAATTAATAAGGCTGTAAGTTTCAAAAAGTGGTTTTTATATGGCCGTAATCAACAATTTTCTCTATTTTAAATAAGAGTAACAATCCGCAATATTTAAGAGATGAAAATTAAATAATACTCTATAAAATATCTCCTTTCTATAAAAGAAGGACATTTCAACCATTCTGATTGGTTAAAAGTTTTCCTTTTTTTTAATTAAGAAAAAAATTAAGATGTCTCACTTACCCCACTATCACCAAACTAATTAATTACTCAATAGTTCTCCTGTACGACGGTCTCACCCGTGTTTTTTTTGCAACATGTGACCATTTTATGGTAAAAAGTAACCACTTTTTGATAAATAGTGACCACTTTTGAAAAATAGGTCATTTTTTAAACAAAAAAGTTGGTCACTATTTAATCAAAAGTGGTCACTACTTATCAAAATGTGGTCACTTTTCTACTGGTCGCATGTACGACCGTCGTAAAGCAGAATTTGTGTTAATTACTCCCTTTCTTCCTACTATTCTTATTAATTAGTCTCTTTCTTCCTATTATTCCTCCCACTATCTCTTTTCTCTTATTCTATTTTACTAATTGCAAAGTTTAGTGAAAATAATAAGTGTAACTATATATGTTATTTTCTTCAATAAAATTAAAAGTTTACAAATATTAAATATAAGTTGATTGGCTAAATAAAAGTTATTGTACATAAAATTAACATCTCGAATAGTTATGAAAATTGATTAAAGAAAAAAATTAGTGATATAACTTATACAAAAGAGAATAAATTTTAATAACTAATATTGTTCCAGATTTCATCTTATTTATTTTTTACAAACTTTGTCAATAAAATGTAAATACATCAAATTGAACGAAAATTTATACATATGTTAAAACCATAAATTACTCATAAAAATAAAATAAAAAATACTTGGAACAATAATTTCTCAAAAAATTCTAAAAGAATAATATTTTTTTTTATAAAAGAACAATAATCACAGTATTTAAGTAATTTATAATAAAAAAATAAGCTAATGAAAGTTGTTAATTATTTCCCTACTTCCTCATAAATTAGTCAATCAATGAAAGTTGTAAATTTTTCAATCTGACAAATTTGCGATGAATTATCCTAATTCCCAATAAAACAGATAAATTAACAATAATGAATTTTTTTCTAGACAACGAAATTTTTTATGATAAAGAACCCTTAAACTCATCCTAATCAATAAATAAATTAATTCACATATGTTAAATTAAAGACTATTGATGATAAACAATAAAAATAATTAAAATATTTGATTTCGGGATTAAAATCCGTCAATATTTCAAAACCTACAATAAAAGCGCGTATAATATTTTGTATATATATCCCGTAATTTTGAAGATAAACCGTGAATTTTTTTCTAAATAACTAAATTTTTTATGATAAAGAACCCTTAAACTCATCCTAATCAATAAATAAATTAATTCACATATGTTAAATTAAAGACTATTGATGATAAACAATAAAAATAATTAATAATATTTTGATTTCGGAATTAAAATAATTATTACACCCGTCAATATTTCAAAACCTACAGTAAAAGCGTGTATAATATTTTGTATATATATTCCGTAATTTTGAAGATAAACCGTGAATTTTTTCTAAACAATTAATTTTTTTATGATAAAGAACCCTTAAACTCATCCTAATCAATAAATTAATTAATTCACATATGTTAAATTAAAGACTATTGATGATAAACAATAAAAATAATTAATAATATTTTGATTTCGGGATTAAAATAATTACACCCGTCAATATTTCAAAACCTACAATAAAAACGTGTATAATATTTTGTATATATATCCCGTAATCTTGAAGATAAACCCGTGCATTTTTTGCACGGGATTAAAACTAGTTGTATGGGGTAGGAAGATGTGAGGGGGTTAAATACTTCCTCCATTTTAATTCAAATGGACACTTTGCTTTTTGTACACTATTCACAAATTAACTTTCAATCTCAATTTTCTCTCAATACATAAGAAAATATATATTCATGTGGGGTCTTGTTTAATTCTTCTTTACGAGTACATTGAAAATATATAACTTTTATAATTTTTACAAATACGTAGTTAAAGATATGAAGCACGCAAAACGTGCGTTGGCAAACGTAAAAAAAGTAAAGTGCTCATTTGGATTAAAATGGAGGAAGTATATTCAATGTCATCATACAATTTTATTTTTTTCTATTATTGTCGATTTTTTTTTCTATTAGTGCCCCTCTAAAATCTGTTTTACTTCCCTCAATGCCATTTCATATTTGCTTTACCTGCAATAGAAGATTACCAAGCATTATTAGACTTAATTAAGTTCAGCAAGTCTTATTTGTGACGGTATATCCGTCACAAGTTTGCTACTCCCGATGCACTATGCTTTTGTCTTATCTATCCCACATAAATAATTCTTATCCCGTCGCAAGTTTGCGAAGAATTGTTCGAATTGAAACGGCCCTTACCGATACAAGCCCAAAGGCCCAAGAACCAAGCTACTCCGTATAAAAGGAGCCCTGTCTCTGAAATCCCAAGCATGAGGGAAAATCTAGACATTGTATCAAAGAGCCCTATCTCCTAAAGCATAGTTCATTGGGAGTAGCAAACTTGTGAAGGATATACCGTCGCAAATAAGACTTGTTGAACTTAATTAAGTCTAATAATGCTTGGTAACCTTCTATTGCAGATAAATCAAATATGAAATGACATTAAGGAAAAAACTCTATAACGACAATAATAGAAAAAATGAAACTTTATGATGGCATTGAATATATTTAACTCATTTTCACGGATGTTACGCTAGTACAATCCTAAAATCACCGTGTTCAAAAATATAACTTTATTTCCCGCTTAATTAACTCCATATGTTTTCGACATTATTGTAATTGTATTAGCCATTATTTCCGAAGAGTATTTCGAAGGACAAAAAACATCGGTTGCCGACTCTTGAAAGAAGGAAAACTGAACTTGACAAAATGGGTAACCCAATCAAGTAAGCAACCTCATACATACAAAACTATTTCCTCTTTTGGCGCCCTCATTAACAACCTCAACCCCACCAATCCACCTTCTAAAACCGACAAACTTAACTCAAAACTACTTCCATTAATGGCGGAACAAAGGTCAGAAATCGCCTTCTTCGACGTCGAAACCACAATCCCATTCAAACAAGGACAAGGTTTCGCACTCCTTGAATTCGGCGCAATTCTCGTTTGCCCTAAAAAGTTAATCGAACTCCACAATTACTCCACTCTAATTCGCCCTGCAGATCCCTCACTAATTACCCCCAAGTCCGAACGCTGTAATGGTATCTCACGTGCTGCCGTGTCCTCAGCTCCCTCCTTCGCCGACGTTGCCGATAAAATCTTTGATCTACTTAATGGTATAAACCCTATTTTTTTGGATTTGTTTTTTATGTGGTTGTTGAATTGTTGTTGATTTTGATGAGAAAGTTTGTGCCTTTTTTAAATTGATGTAGGGAGAATTTGGGCGGGGCATAATATATTGAGGTTTGATTGTTTGAGGATTAGGGAAGCGTTTGCGGAGGTTAATCGGCCGCCACCGGAACCGAAAGGGGTTATTGATTCGTTGGCGTTGTTGACGGAGAGGTTTGGTCGCCGTGCTGGTAATATGAAGGTTGTTTTCTACATCATTATCTCATTTAATTATGGTTCATGTATGATTATGGGAAGACTTCATTTTTGGAAATCAATACTCCCTCAGTCCTTGTCATTTGTTTAGTTTGATTAATATATTCTCACAAAATAAGTAACACATTATTGAGACGAAGAGAGTATGTCCTTACTGCTTTGTAATGATGATTGCCAATTTGATAGATGTCACCTAGATTGGTTGTTGTAAATCCCGCTCAAAGCAAAAGATGGTCATTTTTTTCATAAAGATAAGACGTAGTAGACATTTTGATGCTATTCTCATTTCTGAATGAAATGTTCATTTTGTTTCACTTTGAAACACCATCTTTGTATGGGTGCATAACATCTGACTGCTACGTACCTCTACTCTGATATTTATTGGCCTCCTTATGGCATTGGGTTGATATTGTTGTGGTGGTGGTGGTGGTTGTGTTTGACGGATAATTGGAATCTGTTTAAAGTTCATTGGAGTTTGGTAAAGCTTTTCATTTTATTGTAAGAAGCTCCTTCCCTTGTCATGAATTTATTACATGCTTATGCTAAATGTTGTTTGATTCAGTTGAATGACAGATTGGCTTATGTTTCCAAAACTTTTATCGTCTAAAGGGGAGAAATAGGCAATGATTTTTGATGTTCGAATTTGTTTTGATTGCCACATTTTCATAGAAGTGGAAACAACATTTATAGAAGAACGAAAATTATGTCTTTCATACATGTAGGGCGCATTTCTCCTTCGCAGAGAGGTGATTGTGAATTCAATATTAAAGGTTTAACTTGATATGTATTTGTACTGTTTCCTACTTATGTTCTGTGACATTCCCTCGAAGTTGATTTCTGGAATGGTAGCTCTTTTAAGCAAGGGTTGTAAAATGCTGGTTTCTGTGAGATTCTGATTAATATCGTTTGCTGGCGCTTTTCAGATGGCCACTCTTGCCACATACTTCGGTCTTGGTCAGCAAACACACAGGTAATATACTCTTTCTGAATCCCACCATTACGGTTTCCCATTCTGTTTTGAAGGTAGTACAAGCAATTATTAGTGTCTTGGTGAATTTCGCTATGTCATTCTTTAAAGCAAAGTACTTCTCCAAAGTCATGTTTATATTGTTCATAATTGAAGCCAGTTACCCTCTATTAGGCCTCAAATGTTGACGTTGCAAGGTTCTACACATTTGTCGTTATTTCATCTTTGTTTTTTTTTTCCTAAAAAAAAAAGCATGCTGTGATGTATGAATGTATGATCTCATCACATTTTACAATGAATATCTTAATCTAGTCTAGATACTATTGTGTATTATGAAGGTTGAGATAATAGATGTGGTCACTAGAATACTAGATCTATGTACATCAACTTATCTGAAAACTAGTGAAGTATGTCCTTTTTTATACTGTATTACAAAGACAATAGAAACCATGAAATGCATTGGATTCAGTAATGTGATCTAGTTAGCGAACATAGATTTCCAATTCAAGCTACTCTGTTGTGTTCAGTAACATAGATCTTGTTATATGACTGTTGACTGCGTCCTAATGATTTCAGGAGCTTGGATGATGTACGCATGAATCTTGAAGTTCTCAAGTATTGTGCAACAGTGCTTTTCTTGGTAACTTATCTTTACTTGGTTATTGTACTTGTTATCTTGTATGGTAAAATATGTTTATAAAGTTGTGTTGCTGATTGTTTGTAAGTTGCGTTTTTAACTTACACGGGGAAGCAGTCTTCATCACTTTGTAAGTATGTAATATAATTTTGTATGCCATCTTTGCCCTTCATGCCGCATGTAAAACTTTTCAAACCACGTTATGCTGTGTTTTTGACTCATTTGTTGAATGTCATTCTGTTTGCTTTGAGCTCATGATGGACAATGAATATGGTGTGAGTTAGAATGCTATATTCCATAGAGCTGTAAAGAATGAAGGACCAATATGACTAATACCCTCTCACGTATCAGTAGACAGTATTGACCAAATTTTCCAACTCTAGGCTTCCCTGTGCCAGGCCCAGTTCTACAAGACAATTTGAGGCCCCATATAATAGGAAAACATTGTTTTTGTAGCAAATAGTATTCAAACCTAACATTCGGCTAGCAAAGAAGAACGAATGATTGGGTATGGGCCGCGGTTTTTGAGAACCTTTGGAACATGCTACTAGACGGCCGTTGTTGGTTTGCATGAATTGCCAATTAGTAGTATTTGATTACTCATCTGATTCCTGATAATCCCGTTGGATATTTAACTTAAATTACCATCTTGAAGCTCCAGTTTAACTAATTGCTTGTTTGCTATTCAACATCCGGTTCCTCTAGTGATTACTTGGCTCACTGTCAAATTGGGAATGCTTCTCACCCCTTTCCGGGGAAATGAAGTAAAATTGTTCTCTGAAAATACCTATCCTTTTTGTTTATGCAGGAGTCAAGCCTCCCTGAAGTTCTAATGAATGACAGTTGCGTATCTCCAAGTAGTACATCTAGCAGAAGACGAAGTGGTGGGAGGGTTTTACCAGTGGAGACGAACTACACTCCTAACACTGGCCCCACCCCTGAAAACAATGAAAATCAAGCCTTGGGAGTGCATATTCTGAGTTTCACTGAACCTCCCAGGCGTGTATTAGAGTCTTTCGACCTGACACGACTTTCTGAGGAGATCATGTCTGCTGCTATCCAAGCCGACAATGTCGTGGAGGAAAGGCCTACTTCTGAAGCTTTAGATACCTCTCACTCTATGATGATATCTGAAAACTCAAATACTTTATCTGAGTTTCTGACTCCTGATAATGTATCTATTTCTTCCATTGCTGCATCATGGATACCTGTGTACTGGGGAAGTCAAAGGATTCAACTATTGCACAATTCGTCTATTCTAAAGCTCAATTGTACTCATCTGAAAGTGCGTTTTGGAATCAGTACTAAGTTCGTTGATCGAGCGGGGCGTCCTAGGCTGAGTTTCGTGGTAGATGCTCCTCCTAGCTTGTGTCAGGTTCTAGATGCATGTGATAGTCGTGCACAGAGCTTGTACGTGGACTCTGATAGCACATCTGAGTGGAGGCCTTTGGTGAGCAGAAAGAATGGTGTCTGGAATTTCCCTACTGTGCGTCTCCAGTAAGTATTTTCACCTTGCTCTTTGGCATTTGACTTCGGCAGCTGTAAGCCTGTAACCCTATATAGTTTCTCACGTCTACAAACCCTTAAATCACCCAGTTCTGGGTTCCTGAGCATTTGAACAATGATTAAGAGTCAACTGCACCTTGCTTTATTTCACAGGTCATCATCGGGTCTTTCTTGAATGCGTCATAAATTCTGTGAATAAATCATGTCCGGTGCAGTTATTGCCACATCAGTGTCCACTTTTATCCAGAAGAGAACTACTCCTGAGATCAATTAGAGGTCAAAAGTGATACTATTGCAGTATAATTCCGTACTATATTAATCTTGAGCACATGTCACCCAATTTAGCTGATAAAGTCATTATCCCAGTGCCTCAATGGGTCCGCTAATGGGGAGTTAAGGGAAAGGTTGGATATCTGCAGATTTTTCCCTTGTTAGCAGCACAAAGAGCACAAAATAAATAAATTATGGACCATAAAATTACTAATTTCCCCTTTCAAAAATCTACTTTCAGGCTCCAGCCAGGTGGGAGCCTTAGGATGTACTTCCTTGAGCTTAGGTTGTAAGATCTTTCAAAAATCTAATCAATCCATGCTTCTAATTTTGCAGCATACCTACCGTAGTAACAGCGGATGTTGCAAGATATGGTTCTGAGATTTTCAGGAAAGAAGCTTCTTCGGGTGCCGAACAAAAACTTGTGTTCAGTAAGTTCGAGCCTACCGAGCTCGAGAGCTTGTTCTTTCCTGGTACTTTAATCGATGCATTCATCTCTTTGGATCAGTATGATTACCAACAGAGTGCAGGCATCCGGTTAGTAGCTGTAAAACTTGTCATCCATTCTCCATGATACCGCACTTGTGGTTTGTGACCTCCGTTAATCTGACCGATTACTAGCAGTAATTTGTTTTATTTATTTATTGAAGTTCCTGTAAATAAGTTGGATCAAATAGAAGTGATATCAGGTGAGTTAACAAGTAATACAGGACTGGAGTTTGTGTTGATCATCCCGATAATTAATGTATCAGTTCCGGATTGCTAAGAATGTATCTATGGAAAATGTAGTGTCGTACTCCCTCATATTCTCTGTTTTCTTCCCTATTTCCTTAAACGGATTATTCAGGTTTTCATCCCCTTTCTATTTTTGGTAACTTTTTGAGCTGTTCAATTAAATTTCTACCCTTACTACTTTTTTATATTTACAATTTCTACCCTCCAATTTACCCCCTAACCCAGCCCATATTACACTAACCCATTTTCACTAATCCTATAATTTCCTTAACCCAGCCCACTAATCTAATACCCTAATCCCTCCCGCCATATTAAAGAGACCTAATCTGAAAACCCTATCTCCCTCACTCTCTCTCTTCCGCCACATTGTTCTCCTTCACTCATCCTCTCTGAAACCCTAACTCCGTCATCCCTTCACTTCCGCCACTTCACTTTCACTTCTCTTCCACTTCTCTTCCATAAATCCCCCTGATCTTATTATTCGCACCATTTTTTCTGTGATTATGTTTAGAAATCGTGATGAAATCGTTAATTTGGAGGGCTTAACTCCAGATCTGAGTTGTATTGAGTCGGATCCTGAAGAAGGTCCGTGTTTGTTCAACAAATCCGTTGATTGCGAAAGATTTGATGGATTTTATGAGGGTGTGAAAAGAAATGATGTTGGGGATGATGAGATCTTCGACTTTTCTGATTCCGATGATGTTGCCGTGAAAGAGATGGAAGGGTTTGGGGAGAAAAATGAGGATAAAAGTGATGGAATGGTTGAGGGAGTCGAAGAGGAGGAGGAGAGTCATCCGATATCAAGTTCACTTGATATTGTTCCTGATACATTTGGGGATGTCGATACTGTTGTGCCTGATTCCTGCATGCAAATCGATGAAGAGGCGGAACTGAGGGCTGCTGATGTTGAAAGGAGGAGGAAAGAATGGTTGGACAGGCAAAACTCGCCTGAACACAGACGTTGGTTTTATACGGAACTGGCTAAGTACTGGCCGCTTTTTGCCCTTGAAATAGAACCTGCAGATGAAGAGAGGTCTACTTCTTATCCTTTACTGTGTTTTTTTTTTAGTTGATTTACGGACTAGTGATGATGATTGTTGCTTTAGTTTGGGTAGTTGTCTCCATGTGAATGCTCAATGACCATTGTGAGAGCTTACACGGTCTTTGTATTACGCCACCACAATTTGTGATGAGGCCAATGTTGTTAGGATCGGGATCCTACTTTGGATCGATGAGTGTCTTAGAATCGAATCGGTAAGATCGGATCGTAGAATCGTAAGATCCTACAAATTAAGTGAAATACATAATTGTGCTATCAAAATATGTTAAAATCTTATGCTTAAATAGCAAAACACTTTTATCTTAACATGTGCCTACTAATTATTCTCGTTTATATTAAATTTCAATCTTCAAATTCATATCTAAAATTTTAGGAATTGAAAAAAAAATTAAATGTTAATAATGTAGGATCGGGTATAATCGTAGGATCGTAAGATCGGGTTGAGATTCTACTCCGGAAAAATTTGACGCAAGTTGAATCGTAAGATCCTACAAAATTAAGATCCTACCTACGATCCGGATCGGTCACCACTTTTTGAATCGTAGAATCGTAAGATCCTACGATCCGGATCGGGAGTTTAACAACAATGGATGAGGCTATGCAAAGATTGTGTAAATTGTTACTTAATCCGCATTTTAAACCAGATTAAAACACATAGTGCCATGTAATAGAACGACTTATGATATTTCATTCCAAATGCGCCCAAAAAATTACCAACATATGCGAATTTGAAATACTAGTTTGTACGAAAACAATGCTGGTTTGGCTTCTGTCTGAATTTTTTCAAAAAATTCAGACTTCCTGGTGGTTTGGCTTCTGTCTGAATTTTTTCAAAAAATTGTTCCTTCCTACTGGTTTGCCTTCTGTCTGAATTTCTTCAAAAAGATGTTGCTTCCTGCTGGTTTTGGCTTCTGTCTGCTTCTTTTTACAAAATGGTGTTACTTCCTGCTGTTTTTGCTTCTGTCCGCCACTTCTTACAAAAAGATGTTACTTCCTGCTGGTTTTGCTTCTGGTTTTGCTTCAGTCTGCTTTTTACAAAATGTTACTGCAGCTGCATCACATAATATGGAATGTTTAACTACTTGTTTGTACAAAAAATTGACCCCAAAATGTTGATTCCTATTCTCTGGCTCTGTTTCAGCATTTCCTTCATCTGCACACATGTCAATATCAAACTGTTGTTGCCTTCCTTGAGCTTGCGCTGCATTCTCACCTTGTACACCTTCTGTTGCAGTAATGTTACCAACAGGTTCAGTTTCACCTGTTGGTTCATTACTACCAACAACCTGCAATTCTGAATTGTTATCAATAGTGTTCATTGACTGTACTAATTCATTGATACAATTTCCATGACCTAGGCTTTGAACATATCTTACACACTCTTTCACCAATTCAGTATTAGCAGTGAGGTATTCAGGTAATAAACCTTTAGATGCTAGCTTAGACTTGTGCATATGAGGAACTGCGTAATCTATTCCACCTTTTAGTTGCAGAATTTCCAACATACATGCCTGTATTGTGATGAAAACATAGTTAAGCTTGATAACTTCTAATTCTTCAAAAGCTTTGGTTGTATTGTCTACTAGTTCTGACAACACATTAGACCTTTTCTTCTGTTGAAGAGACTGAATAGCCCTGAAAAAACCCAAATCCAGTACATTTAAATCAGGTGAATTTGGTGGTTGATGACTAAACTGAATGTTCCATCCATTTTCTGTGGCTGCCTTTTTGAAATCTGCATCCATGTTTGTGATATGGGGTCTTGCATTATCTTGCTGTATGAACACATTTTTACTGTAATTTGTTGGCCATTTTGCCTTAATAGTAGGCAACACATTCTTAAGCAACATTTCTTTTGTTACTTGCTTTGTGATAGACTCTATACATTTTGTTTTAAGTGTGCCTGCTGTTCTATTTTTTGACCTTCTCTTAGCTGGTACCTCCATTACGAAAGGCCAAATACCTAGCTTGCCGTCACAAATGACTTCCTTGTTTGGACCATACTTAGGCCTAGAAACGGCACACATGAACATAACCTTACTTATAAACCTTTTTGACTGCACACATCTATGAGGACGTCTTTCTTTTTTTCCTACATAAAATCTTTGACTCGGTTTTGTGATATAAAACCATTTTTCATCCATGTGAACTACATTACTTTGATCTTTGAAAACAAACTGTTTTGTATGCTCATCATATTTAAGTTGAGAAAGACAGTAAATTAATCTATCAAGTTTGTTCTTATCTGTTAGCAGTGGCTTGATTGCATTTGTATGAGAATCAATGAGCTTCGCCTTCACCCATCTGTTCACCGTGGATTGACTTACACCCATCCCTTCACTGACTGAATGTTGAGTTGTTCTTTTGCCCAAATCCAGACCTTCTAGCTTATTTGAGTCAAAAATTACTCTTGCTTTCAGTTTTCTTCCTTTTATCTTACTATCAACGTTGACACGTTCACCATTAGCACGTTGTAGCTTGGCTTTTGTCCAGATGTCTGTGACCGTTTTCCTGCATACACCAAACTGTTCTGCCACTTCTTTCATTGCACCGTGTTTTGGTTTCCCATCTGAACTTTTTTCCAGCAAAAGTTCACATATTCTTGCCCTTTCCAAGTTATCCAGATTTTTTGTCTTCATTTATTGAGAATGATTTTTTTGATTTTGCAAAGGTAAGAAAGTGTTTTTTTGGCTGCATGTAAGTAAATGAGTCTGAACAGTGGGTTTCTATTTATAGAGATCCCTAATTTTGCAAGTTGGTTTGAATTTTGGGCGCATAAATGAAATTTTCACTGAAAATTGGCTCCAATTTTGAAATTTGGTTCCAAATTTTCATTTAGTTGTTCAACTTGCATAAGGTACTTGACTGTTTTGTTGTGGTTAATGAATGAAGGGTTAGTAGCTTGGCAGATAACAATGGAGAAGCCCAACAACAAATCTGAAGTCCGCTTACCAAGATTCCTTTTTGCTCCGTCTACTTCGTGCAATTTATTAACGAAACATTTACGAACGGAATATGTAATTTAATTTTAGAAACAATTTACTTTTGAGAAACGGAGGCCTGTCTCCGTAATTGTTGTTTGTTGTAATTCCAGCCACTTCTATGTAATGAACAGGGGACATTTTCCTTAAGCTGGGATTGTCTAATCCCAGCCACTTGTGTTAATATTTCTGTTAAGTTTTGGAGGGAGTCATTAGTTCCTCCATTAGTTTTTAATCTTTCATACCTCTCTCCAATCACATACCCCACCATACACCTTTATACAATAAACAACTATATTTATTGAGTATTGTGCCACTTCCAAAGGGGAAGAACACTATGAATAGGAGGGAGTATGTTATTTCTGCTGATCATGTATTAACTATTAAATTGTCGTTTGCAAGTTGTAAGCCTTTGTTCTTCGCAACGTAATTTTACTCCATTTTAGTTCAATTACGTTAAGTTTAGTTATATTCAGTTGAATTCAGATCCATTTTGATAAGTTTAACTCCATCTAATTCAGTTATTATTGTATTATATTAATCATAATTCAAATCTAATTTATAAAAGCAACAACCACAGAGCTGATGTGTCGCTCTGTAGTTTAAAGTACATTAATTATTTTTGTTTTTCTTAGTAGGCCCCACAATGTCCTCCCACTACACTCCCATATTTTTTTTGTTTCTATATAGAGAATTCGTAATACAACAATCACATTGAACCGTCGTATGGTCGTATTAGATATTTAAAAAGGGGGTTGCGAAAGGTCGTCGGCGTTTTTCGAAAAATCGTCGACGTTTTCTATAAAAAAGACATTGCATGCCCTTTACTCTTTATCTCTCTACCTTCTTTTCTCTAAAACAAAAACAACAAAAACAACATAAAATCCAAAAAAAACGGTTTCAACATCGAACAACAACATCAAACAACGACAACGATTCATCGGTAAGTAATTAAAATCTTAATTTTTTTTCAATTAATTTTTGTTGAATTACATGTTTAAGCCCTTTAGTTAAAATTAGGTTGAATTAATCGTAGAAGCCATAAAATTAGACACATTAAACTCAATCGTATTTTTGCAATAGACTTGAAAAATGGCCGTCCTCGCGTGGAGAGGACGGCAAAAGTAGCCGTCCAAGCATGGTATGGACGTGAATAGTACACATCCAAACCATGCATGGACGTGTACTATTCACGTCCATGCATGGTGAGGACATGCACTATTCACGTCCATACCATGCTTGGACGTTAATCCTGGACGTCCAAGCATGGTATGGACGTGAATAGTGCACGTCCTCACCATGCATGGACGTGAATAGTACACGTCCATGCATGGTTTGGACGTGTACTATTCACGTCCATACCATGCTTGGACGACCAGTTTTCAAGTCCTTTTCCTTCCGTTATTTTTACTCAGTTTTTAACATAAATTAAGTGGTTTTTAATATTTTTTAATATAATCCTTACCAATTTTGCGTATTAACAGGATTCGTTTGAGGAGTTTGGTGGAAATGAGGTTAATTACAACCGATTATTTGAGACAGATACATCTTTTGATAGTCGGGATGAGGCGTTTGACTGGGCTCAAAAAATAGCTATCGATAATGGTTTTGCCTTAGTGAAGGCAACAAATGGGGCGAAAAATCGCAAACAACCGGAGTTGTTCGGGTCGTACTTTTGTTGTTCAAGGTACGGCCGAACCAGAAAGAAGATCGATCCTGAGAAACCGGAGAATTCTACTAAGAGAGGGTCGGCTAAGTGCGGATGTTTGTTTAGGATTCGAGCGGTGCAGGAGTACGCCCATTTGGATGATGGGAAGCCGACGATTGCTTGGTACATTATTACTTCGACTAACGCGGGTTTTCACAACCACGAAGTAGCGACCTACAAAGATGGGGATAGAAATTTTGCCGGATTGTATGCCGAAGAGAAAGAATTTGTGAGGCAACAAGTCCGGGCGTCGATTCCGCCGAGGGATATCAAGAACGCTCTTCATCAAAGGACCCCGGAAAAACCCCAACCAAGTAGCACCCAAATTTATAGCGAGTCGAACAAGGTTCGGCGTGAGATGAGAGGAAGTAGGAATCCCGCTCAACAACTGTTGGCTGTGCCAAATATGTGGAGTGCCACGAATCAGACCCCGATACGAAATAGTTAACTCATGTGTTTATGTGTCATCCGGAATCCGTCAAACTATTCCGTGCTTACCCATATGTGGCTCTTATCGACGCTACCTACTCGACCAATGTTTTGAAGATTGCACTTATTGAGATAGTTGGCGTGACACCGGTCGGATCCTCCTTCTTAATTGCCACTGTTCTCCTTCCGTCCGAAAATGATACATCTTATGGGTGGATGTTGCGGAGATTAGAGGAGCTACTTCTGGGGTCGTCACCTATGCCTACTCTTGTCACTGACCGAGAGTTGGGCTTGCTCCGGGCAATTGAGGACCTCTATCCGGAAACTTCTCACATTTTGTGTCGTTGACATGTGAACAAAGCCAAGGAGACCAGAATACAAAATTCAAGAAAGATGATGATGTACAAAGACATGATAATGCATAGTAAAGAAACGGGTTGGTACCGCGTGATCAATGCAACCACACAAGCTGAGTTTGGGAGAGCATAGGAAGCCTTTTCTGAAACTTAGGTAGATTTGGCTGGTTATGTTATGAGAACATGGGCGCATTACAAGAAGAAGTTCGTTGTTTTCTATACGGACAAATACTTTCACCTCGGTAACACGGCCACTTCCCGGGTAGAGTCGTGTCATTCCCTCCTGAAAGCTTGGTTGAAGAGTCAAAACTTGAACCTCGACACTATGTGGACTCGTATTCACGCCATGCTTGAAGCTCAACACTCCAAGATTCGACATGAGTTACAGACGTCGTTGACCAAGTCCGTAAGTGCTGGACCGTTTTTCTCCTTATTGCGAAATCATGTGTCTATCAAAGCCATTAGGTTACTGGAAGCTGAGGTTAAGAGAGGGATGGAGCTGGGGAACGGGCTTGAAGAGCATTGTGGATGTGTGATACAGGTTACTCACGAGTTGCCTTGTGCTTGCATTATGATTCTGATGCAAAGAAACGGTAGGAGGGTCCACGTTGAGGACGTGCACTTGTTTTGGAGGACTTTGGTGTACGACAGTCCCGAATATAGGCCGAAGACCGATGATGGTGAGTTTGATGCTCTTATAGAGCAGGCTAGAGGTAGCAATCCGGCGAAGCGACGGGTAATCATTGAGAAACTTCGAGATGGTCTCCACCCGACAGATGAAGATATTCGTCCACCTGAGGTTCGAGAAAACCCTAAGGGGAGACCGAGGGGTTCCACTACTCGGAACAAGTCCGCTTTTGAGCATGCTGCCCGAAGATGTGCCAAGATTTTTTCTAGCCCTTCGACGACACCTTCGGTCAGTACGGTGTCTGATTTCGGAGATGGACCTATTGGTGCACCGTTGGAGGTCGGTTACACAACGGGACCTTTGTGTACTTGGGCCAAAAAATATGCCGTCCCCCAAGACTTATGGCGCACTTTGATGGTTGGGCTGATGTGGTTGCTGATGGTCATTGTGGTTATAGGGTGATATCGCATGCCGCCCAGGGTTGGCAGGAGGACCACTTGGTCATGAGAGTGTGGTGTCTTAGAGAGATTCAAGGAAACGATGTGTACAAGACAGTGTTTGATGAGTCTCCTCGTACGCCTCCGCTTTTGAGCAGATGGGATCATACATTGAGGGCTATCGAGTTTACCGGGAGCGGGGGTTGCGGTGAATTTCATTGGATGTCTTCCGAGTATTTGACCGCCTTTGCGTCGTTGTTTAACTGGACTATCTGTTGTATCTGGCAGTGGGCGGACAAAGGAGTCAGGCAATGGAATTGTTATACATTCTTACCGCTGAGGGCCACGGGTCACGAGTCGAGGCCGTACAGTGTCTTGTGGATCGTACACTATCATGACCATTGGATGAGATTGCACTACAGTGGCCCACTGAGCGAAGCACCCATGCCACCGATCGATCTTTGTTGGGAGTGGATAAGAGAACCTGCAGTTGCACATTATGCTGATTTGTACGCGTCGAACATCGAAAGATGGCATACTTTAATGGGAACAACACCTCGAACTAGGCGCCGAAGACAGCCTCCCCCGGGTTGAAATTGTACTTCGAGATTTATTTGTATTGTTTAGGTTGTAATATTGAAATGTAACCGTTGTGATTTCAATTTTCAAAATGTTACCGTTACAATTTCGAATAGTTTTCATGTTGTTTGTAATCGCGATTTCATTGTGAAACAAATTACAAAGATAAAAGTTAACAAATTACAAACGTTCATAAAAACAGAGCGATTTCATTGTCAAACAAACCTTCTTCACTACTAAAAAGTTAACAAATTACAAAGATAAAGGTTAACTAATTTTGAAACAAAGTTGCATAACAGTCATAAAAGTTAACTAATACATCCCGTCGTTCAGACCTCATTGGCCCAAAACGAAAAATACACAGGGATGACCCCGATTATCCGTAAAAAAGTCTTCTCAAACTCCCACCAATCACGCATCTCAGGAGAACCGCTAACGTCTGGGTGATTATCTTCATACATTCTAATGACGTCCATAATCTTGCAATACACATGCATTGCCTGTTGAGATAAGACTGGGGGCTCAAGACGTATCATGTTTCTCGCTTCAGCAAGGCGGCAAGTGTCAGGACGTCGAGGGTACGAACTTGCAGCTTGGTTCACTAACCGGACTGCGTTACGCCTCTTTATCCAGTAGTCGCGTTGATGTTCAAGAGATGCTTTCACCATCGGGTTTTCCGCTGCAGGGCTTGCGAGAGTCTCAGCTTCTGCAATCCGTTGTGAAAGCCAATTTTCATCGTTCAACAGCATGGTTGCCATTCCTGAAAACAAAAAAATTTAAACTATTAAAATTGAAAACATACGGTTAGAACGTAAAAAAAAAAAAGGCATAAGGGACGTCTAAACCACACGTCCAAACCCATAAGGGACGTGTGGTTTGTGCGTCCAAACCACCCACCAACGCGCGACATTCACGTCCACACCACCATACGACACCCCACCCACACGTCCTCACCACCCACCAACGCCCCACTTAGACGTCCTACCACACAAGGACGTGTAAACCACATGTCCTCTCCCTCCCACAACGTGAGAAACTCACGTCCTAAACCCACGCACATCTTTTTTCTCGTGCCAAATTTGTCCCAAATCAAACAAAATAAACCAAACAACAACTAAATCGGCATCCTACTTCACTAACAACAACAATTACAACACAAACAACAACAATAACAACAACAAAAACAACAAATTATACAATTATAATTAAAACAACACTAAATAAAATATAAAAAAAACTAACCTTGGTGGCGGTTGTCGGTGGTGGTGCGTCGGCGTCGGCGAGGTCGTCGGACAGTGGTGGTCGGAGTATTGGTGGTGGTATCGGTGGCCTAAGGTGGGTTATGGTGTTCAAGAGTAAGTAAGGGAGTAAGGATGAATTTGGGAGGGTTTAGATGACAAAAGGGTAAGGATGGTCATTTGTTTAAAAAACGTCGACGACTTTTCGCAAAACGTCGACGACCTTTCGCGATTCGGTTTCAAAACAACCTATTAATTTTATTGATATCATATAAACGAAATAAATGAATAAAATTAAAATTTAAGATTACATAATTATTAAGTAAATACATAATGATAATTTTGTATAGTAAAAGATGGGATACGTTCATTCAGTCAAAAATGTGGTCTAATTTAAAATAATACATATATTTGTTTCTAAATTAGTTGCATAATCAGAAATTTGTGAATTAAATAGAATAATTTGATGCGGATCTCTAGCTTATGAATTACGTGATATTATTAAATCACAGTACAATACTACCAAAGTCCAAAACTAACATCATATATAAGTCAATCATGAAACAAACTGCGTTATAAAATTAACGATGATATAATCAAGTATTGAAAAATATAGTCAAAAATAGAAAAAACTAATAAATTAAATTAACTCATCAATAGGGTCAAAATCTTAAGAAAAATTACAGATCAATATTAATGTTGTAAAAATAATCAAAACTATACTACACAAAAAAGTGATTGAAAATTTTAAATAAATGATCATATTATTCAATAAAAACAATAGTTTATAAAATATATGAATTCATAGATTGACTTTTTTTCATTTGAGTGAAACACATTAGTTAAATGAAAAGTAGTTAACTGGTTTAGGTCGTAATTAATGGGCAACAATAGGAAAAAAGTACATAAAAATATTGTAAAATAAATTTGAAATAAGTAAAAATTGAACTAAAAAATCGCAACACTTTTTAACTAATACAGAATAAGCGGAAAAAAAACTAAAAAATCTTTAAACTGATAAAATAATAATGAAAATTTTTTTAGATATGTGATGAGTACCATATTCGAGGGTAATGATTAGTCATGGAGTATAATACCCGAAAGAGTGATAGCTGATTATATTGGTAGTTGAGAGGCTTGAAAGAGAGTAAATATAGGGTCGGGATTTGTTTACAAGATTCTATATGCACATAAAGGTATAATATGACTTATTTGGTGGTGCGCCGTGTAGTTTATGAAGTACGGAGTAATATTGAATTCGTTTTAATCCGTTGTTGAAAACAAATTTACATGCGGTACTACTCGATATTTACAAGTTCTTATTTAACACGCGTGTATCTGTCTTAAGTTTAGGACGCGTTAGGTAATATGTGTAAGATAAAAACGTAATGTATTGGGTTAAACAACAACTTTGTTATGATTAAAAGGATCATATTTGACCGGTTTTGATGTTAATATTGATACCTTCGTTTTAAGGGACACTAACCTATTATTATTTGCATGGTTTATATTACTTTTCACATAGTACAGGTTTGGGTCAAAGATAGTATTTGGTAATTATTTTATGGAGTAATTGTTTGTTCAGGTATTAGTAAAGTAGTATGAATTACTATTTACAATCTTTTAAGAATAATTATTCATATAATTTTTCTAACACATGTAAACATATACTACTTCCGATTTTCTATGATGTTCCCCTTTCCGTTTTGGTCTAATAACATTGATGTTCTCTCTTTCCCCTTTTGGACAACTTTGTGTGGTCCAAAATCAATTTCATGTGGGGTAATGTGTAATGTGTGGTCTAAATTAATTCCCTTATTTCTTAGGTTAAAATCAAAAGGGAACAACACAAGAAATCGGAAAGAGTGTATTTATTATGTTAGTACATGTTAATGAGATTTTTGAAGTATTTTTCTAACACCTTATAATATATCTTTATATGATAATTTATTGAGTTTAAATATATAGTAAATTGATTAAACCGTTTTAAAGCTGCACAAGTCTATTATAATTTTGTTCCATTTACTAAGTAACATTTTGTAGTAAATGAAAATTGAGTTAGAATTTGCATTTTAGGATATTACGGGTCAAAAGTTTCATTTTGCCCTGTGCACGGGTGTAATTAAATGAAAAATCAGGTTAACAATTTGTAATTTCACTAATTCTATGATAATTTCCGCAAGAATAATTTTGTTTTATCTATATAAGTCAACATTTTTTTAGGCCGCCACCTAAATAACAACGCCTAAGTAGAAATTCAAATTTAGCTAACAAGAATGTGTATCTACTATAATAATTACTCGACCAATTAACACTATTATATCATTTTATACTACTTGCAAGTGAAATTTTCAAATGAAATTCATAATTTTTTTAGTTAAATAATTATTACATTAGCCAATTAAATTGTCAAATAACAAGTAGGTGGAATTTTATTACTTTATTTTAAAACTTAATTTACATTTACAACTTTTTATAATAACTTCTTAAATAACATACCCGTGCAATTTGCACGGGTTTAAAACTATGTCTGTCCAAAACCAGACAAAATAAGCAAAAGTCGAAAATATATAAAATTTGATTTGACAAAAGTAAAAAGTTGTTCATATTTTCTACTCCCTCCATTCAAATCCACATTACACATTTCTATTTTACACACCATTCACAAACAACCATTCAAATTCGATTTTCTCTCGATACGTAAATAAAATTATATTCATGTGGGATCTAGTTTTATTCATCTTTACGAGTATATTATTAATATCTAATTTTTATAATTTTTGAAAATACCTAGCTAACAATATTTACCGTACAAAAGACGCGTTGGCAAACGTGAAAAAAGAAATGTGTAATGTGGATATGAATGGAGGGAGTAATTTAAAAGGGGACTTGCTATATCACGCCCCCTGTTTTACTTGTTACGCCCCCCTTTTTTCAATTTATTCCCGTTTTGCCCCTGCGTCTTCATTTTAGTTTTTTCGTTCGTTGATCATTTTATGTTCGCTGATGATTTTAGTTATGACTGTTTTTGGAGACGGTTTATGAGACGGTTTTTTAGACGGTTTGAGACGGTTTTTGAGCCGTTTTTTGAGAATGTTTTGAGATGGTTTTTTAGACGGTTTTGTAAGACGTGTTTTGTATAATGTTTGTAAAAAAATATTTTTGAAACGGTTTATGAGACGGTTTACGAGCCGGTTTCGTAGATGGATAAGTTGATATGACTGCATTATTTTTGAAATGTGTAATGCCACCATAATCTCTGACATTACTATTACTGAAAAAGCATCTTCTTATCTTCTTATCTTCTGTAAGTCCATTTATACACTCCAAGCTATAGGTCTTTCATATATATTTGAGTAGATTTTGTAGTCCACTAATAAAAAAACGTACGTATACACAATTTAAAACAATGAATTCCGGTAACGAAAACGGTAGCGATTTCTTTAACGAATTTTTTAATTTCGATAACGGTCAAGGATCGCAATTTTACGAGCAGTACTCCAGCCAAGGACCTCAATTCAACAACGATTTCAATGCAAATCAACACTATCGTTATAACGAAGAACGTAATTACGGTTCTACCGAACGCGGTTTTTTCGAAAATAGTAACAACGATAGTGAATTCGTTAACCGCGGAGAGGGTGATTACGGGTATGAAGAATCGGAAGCAAATGAAACGGATGAAGTAAGTTTTTGTTACGTACTTTAATTTATTTTACTTTGTGAGACGGTTTGTTTTTAATCCGTTTACGTAATTGGAATTTTGACATGCATGCACGTTGTCATGTGGACCACACGACATAGCCTTGGCCTTGTCTTGTGGTCTACACGACATAGCCCTGGCCACGTCGTGTGGTCTACACGACATAGCCCTGGCCACGTCGTGTGGTCCACACGACACGGCCAAGGCCATGTCGTGTAGACCACACGACGTGGCCAGGGCTATGTCGTGTAGACCACACGACACGGCCAAGGCTATGTCGTGTGATCCACATGACTACCTTTTTATTTTCAAATTTCGTTTAAATTTACGATATATTCATTTTTAGGCGTCAAATAAAGGTCACGACGGATACGGTGAAGATTATCGTCAACACTTTGAATTCAATACTACGTTTAGCTCATTTGAGCAAGCATTTGATCATTCAAATGAAGTTGCATACAAATTGGGTTTTCATTTGGTGAAAGTGAAATATCAACCAAAGCACTGTCCCCCGTATAATGTCGTCAAATGTGAGCGGCATGGAAAATACACTAGTAGGGCTAAGGATCCTGCCTATCCGCAAAGAGAGACAGCGACGAAGAGGTTTAATTGTCCTTTTGATTTAAGAATGGTTAATGTTGCTGAGGGTTCTTGGGTAGTTAGACCAAAGTGTGGTTTGCATAATCACGAATTGGGAAGCTATTTAGAGGGTCATAGACAACGTGCTAAACTAAATGACGAGCAGAAAGGTTTTCTGAAGGGTTTATGGCAATCTAAAATGAAACCCGGAAAGGTTAGAAATGCATTCACGCGCAAATATCCAGATCAACCAGCTCCAGTAATTAAACAAATATACAACCAGAATGCAAATTTCAGTGCTGAGGATAGGGAGGGTCGTAACAGTATACAGTACATGTTACATCTCGCGGGTCAAGCCAACTATTTTTGTGAATATACGAGGCATCCCGACACGAAAGCTCTGACAAACGTATTTATGGCTCATCCTGAGGCCATTAAAATGTTTAAAACGTGGCCTTATGTTGTCTTGATCGATTCTACGTACAAGACAAATAAGTATGATCTGATACTGGTTGAGTGCGTCGGAGTAACACCGGTTGGTAACAGTTTTCTTATTGCCTATGCCTTGATCAAGAAGGAAGATGATACTGGGTATACATGGGTTCTGGAGTCTTTGAAGTCATTGTTAGAACCAGGTGTTGAACCAAATGCTATTATAACTGATCATGAGGGAGGTTTAATGAAAGCAATTCCACTTGTGTTCAATGAATCTCGTCATTTGCTATGTTTATGGCACATTTACAACGCTGTTGAGGCATATGCAACAAATTTATTGAACAATGGTGTTTTCGGTAAATCGGTAGCCCACGGGGATTGGAAAAGCGTTATCGAGGCTAAATCGTGGGACGACTGTCAGTATAACTGGGAGCTCGTTAAAAAAAAACACAAGAAACGTCCTCGTCTGGTTACTTACCTCGAAGGGACATGGTGGAAGCACATAGATAAGTTTGGGAAATGTTTTACCGATACGATAATGCATTTTGGTAATACGTCAACTTCTCGTGTTGAATCTGCACATGCTGTCCTGAAAATGTGGTTCGGGTCTGCATCACTTGCATTGGATAGTATATGGAAAAGGGCCGATTTAATGATGCAGGGGCAACATATTGAAATTAGAAAGGCGCTTGAAAATTCATTAAGCAAAACGCTTGCCGCGAACAAATATCATGGAAGCATTTATTCAATGTTACGTTGTAAAGTGTCCGCGAAAGCTATTAGGATTATGCAAATGGAGTACACAGAGGGCACTAAGTTGGGCAACGACTTGTGGACCGAATGTTCACACAGTCTTGTATCCAGTTACGGGCTTTTGTGTGCATGTATGATACAGAACGTTTTCGATACCAATGCCAAAATACATATAGATACTCTTCACAAATTTTGGTCTAGTTTAAATTACACTAACTCAACCCAGTGTCGTACTAGCCCGAAGGATGTGTTGGAGAGTATATTTGAAGAAATTCGTAATGCCCGCCCTGAAATGCAGAGGATTATAATCGAAACTTTGTACAGTAAATTACATCCCGAGGATGAAGTTGTTGAGGAACCTGAAGTTGCAGCCACACGACGTGGTCGACCTAAGAAGTCCAATACCCGTAACAAATCAGGGGTCGAACATGCACGGCGAAGGAACCCGACTTCAAGTAACACAACGAGTAGCGATGGTACAGGTAAACGGTAACACTTTTAGTAATTGAACAGTAAATTTTGCATGACTACATTTGTAACAATGAATTAATAATTTTGTTGCTTGTCTCCTATGTAGGTTATGGAGCACCGCTTGACGTTAACTGGGACGATATTATCTGCATACAGGATTCGTATTTAGGTAAGTACATACCATTAGTGAGCCTTGATTTTCTGATTGGTGTTTTCGACCCGGAGGGAGATGGCCATTGCGGATTTCGGGTGATGTCGCATGCAAAAACAGGTACACAAAATCATTGGGTAAAAATGAGATATCAAGCCGTTGTCGGGGTAAGGAACCCGTCATTTCAGCCTTTCTGTTTTGGTGACGTCAACAAGACTTGCAAACGGTTGAAGTGGACGAAACATACCGGTTGTCCGAAGGAATATTGGATGGAAAACTGGGATTTGTTTAATTTCGCGACTATTTTTAACTGGACAATATGTTTAGTGTGTACAACGTACGACCAATTCGAGACACCAGGATCAGCTACATGGGAGAATAGTTGCACTTACCTTCCTTTAGATGTCGGACCCGGTGTTAGGGAGCCTTCCGGTATTCTATGGATCGGTTTTACAGGTAATCACTGGTTTCGGCTACGTATGCAACATGATTGTCCTATGCCTCCAGTACACCGCATGTGGGAAAGGTTCCGTCATTCCAATGTAGGACACTATGAGGAAATATACACTGAACGGTTGATGCTTTGGTTGCATTACGTGAATGCTAATTTCACCCCACAAACGTTTAACTGGGGAAATACCAACTCCCAGGATGACCCATTTGTTATTTAATCTTCTGCATCTGTATATGTTATAGTTTATTTTAGGTTTACGCATTTGAATAAACCTTGTACATTGTAGAACGTAATCTCAAGTATTGAACTCGGCTTTATACTATTTACTAACTATTCCTGCAATTGTGCAACGTATTACTAAAGTTACTCTATGCCTAAGTAAAACACACCATGTCATAGCAAATTAAAAGAAGCTCATAATCCTACAAGTGAAACAGAAGTTCAACAAACAGAAACCAAAGTCCTAGTACAAGTTCAACATCCTAGAAATAAAACAGAAATCCAACAAACATAAAGCGAACACAAAAGCAACTAACAGAAGTTCGACATCATCCAATTCACCGCCCTAGTTCCCGCTGTCACGAGACCTCCTCGAACGTCTACCTCTGCCTCTACCACCGACACCATCTTCGCCTCCTCTGCCTCTAGTACCGTCAGCATTTCTACCTCCTCTGCCTCTGCCACCGTCGACATAGGTACCTACTCCTCCGCTACCACCGGGCTGGCCCGAACCACTGTATGAGTATGCACGAAGCTGGGGGTGCAATGTACCCATAAACTGTCGCCACTCTTCATAGCACGCCGGATCGTCTACATCTTCATACTGTGAGAACCGCGTGATAACGGATTGGCCAATCTACAAAAGAAACAACATATAACGTACAAAAATAAATTGAATTAAATTAATCATTTAGTAAATTAAAACAAATAAATGTGAAGTTACACTAACCGTAGTCGGGAAGTACGACCGCGCCGCAGGCACGTCAGCGTCGTTATACTGGACTTCATTCATCACCAAAGGGTGTGACACAGATTGATACCAGTCCATGTACCCATCCACTGTAGCACAAGGTGGGTGAGCCGGGAGTGACATCCTATCTGGTACAATCTTGTGGTCCCGCCAGTTACACCAAGTGTGGTCACAAAATGCACCATTGAATTGCAGATCGTAAGTCGCGGACTTCACAGGACGATATGCCTTATCCGGAACGGCCATGGGAGAAGGCACAAGCTGCATGTAACCAAACTGCCGAAGACAACGATCTGGCTGATAAGGCTCCAGTATGTCGATGAAGCGCAACAACCCACTGTATAGTGTACGAGGATGCTTCAACTCTGGGAACAAGCGATATGGTGTCCAAGTGACTAGGTCAAACGGCATCCTATCAAGCTGAAGCCGATACCCCTTAAGAGCGGAAACATGGTCTTGCCTCGGAGTTGGGCTAGTAGTCCAGTAGGCTGCCCTAGCAGTGCCAGGAAAAGATGCCAAAGCATTCACGGTCGTCGGGCGGAACGGGGGGAAGTACTCATAAATCCATGACTGCAGTAATGTCAAACAACCACTAATGCCCCTACAATCAGTCCTCGTGGCAATACCCAACTGCCTATATAAATAAGCAAGAGTACCCGCACCCCAAGCGTACCCACCAATGGTACTCACATCTCTAAGCATACCAAAAGTGTTCGCCCTGACCCTATCACTTGTCTTATCCACAAATAAAGTAGATCCCAGTAGAATCAACAAAAAACCCTGTGCCTCAGACCTAGAGCCTAACCCGTCATTTTCCACCATTTCCTTCACAGCCTTGTTCAGTATCGAATTTCCCCTAAGAATATTGTGATCCTTATCTGCTGAATATTCCCCGTGAAGCTCCATGTCGGTCATACCTAACATCTCTGTCATGCCGATAACGGGGTGCGCCAAATCGGACGGTGGAATGTTACATGGAAGACCATCAATTGGAATGCCGAGGATCTCTCTAACGTCGTGCAACAGGATAGTCATCTCACCCCATGGCATGTGGAAAGTATTCGTATCCGGCTGCCATCTCTCAATGAAAGCACACAATAGGGGCATGTTATAGTTCTTGTGCATAACATCGGGCAAGTGACTAAGACCCGAATCATCAACTGTACTCCGAGCAGTGTTACCCAACTTCCACTTACGGAGTTCCAAACAAGATCGATCCCTAGTGTACTTGGTTAAGATCTTACGCTCCGCCTGAGGATTATTCCACAACAAATATGATATGTGACCACCAAAGCTCGGAATAACATCATGAACCAAAGGGCCTCCAGAAACAGGCCCAGTCAACAACCAACTCATATCCTTCCCTCTGGCTCTAATCTTTTTCCTAGGGTCAACTCCAGAACTACTTGAACCCTCACTATACCTCTCAAATCTGCCACCCTTCCCCCTCGTAACTCTTAAAACAGAAGTAGCCTCCTCCTCCCTAACTGCCTCCTCTCCCGGCTCATCCTCCTCACCCGGCTCCTCCTCCGATTGCAAATCCTCCTGCTCAAGTACCTCCCTCTCGTACTCATCAAACTCATCTGCAAAAAAGTCCCCCTGAATAGGCACAGACGCCTCAACATTACCAACACTACTAGTTCCAACTTTGATATTGACCTTCTGACGCCGATAGGAAGCATGAAGTTTCGTTCGACGAGAGTTGTCATTGCTAGACATCTACGAAAATTGAAAACAATTGTCTTAATTGACTATACAACGAAAATAAACAAATACATTGTTCTCTAAATAAAATTAAAAATGACTTCAAAAAATAAAAAACAAAATAACTGTAGATGGGTTGTCATATAAACAGTATTTTACGGTTTAGGGTTTACGTTTTAGGGTTTAGGTTTTAGGGTTTAGGGTTTACGGTTTACGGTTTAGGCTTTCGGGTCTATGGTTTAGGGTTTGGGGTTTCGGTTTCCGTTTAGAGTTTCCAGGCTCGTGTTTAGGGTTTCGGGTTACGGTTTAGGGTTTAGTAATTAAGGTTCGTTAAGGGATACGTAAGGAAGACAATTTTTTGAAAAAAAAAAAAAAAAAAGGGGCATGTCGTGTAGAAAACACGACACAGCCAAGGCCATGTCGTGTGGTCTACACGACACAGCCAAGGCCATGTCGTGTGGTCTACACGACACAGCCTAGGCCATGTCGTGTAGACCACACGACATGGCCTTGGCTGTGTCGTGTAGACCACACGACATGGCCTTGGCTGTGTCGTGTTTTCTACACGACATGGCCTTGGTCGTGTCTTGTTTTTCTACAACATATACGCAAAATCGTTCCGATTATTTAATACGAAATCGCAATTAAAACCGTCACAACTACCTAATCCAACAACAAATCATTACTATCACACCTAATTTGGCTTCAAACATAAATAATTTCCACCTAAAATTACTAATTAAAAATAAATTAACATAAATCTAATCTAATAAAATAGCAAAACTAATTAAATTACATACCTTAAAAGGAAGAGGAATGATTGAAATTGGAGGAAGAGTGATGAATAGTACTTTGTTTGTGTAATTTGAAGAGCTTTTTTTTGGTTTTTAAATTAGAAAGAGTAAATAGGAAGAGGTGGTAGGTAGTACAATTGGAAGAGTAGTAGTAGTGAATGCAGGAGAAGTAATAAGAAGAGGTGCTAGGTAGTACAAATAACTAAGGGAATCTTACAAAAACTTTATAAACCGTCTCAAAAACCGTCACCAAAAATGTTAATTATTAATAATAACCGATGACAATTTATTATTACAAAAACCATCAAAAAAATATTTTAGTCAAAAAAAGAAACAAATTATCCGTCAACAAACCCGTCTAACATACCGTCTCAAAAACCGTGTCGTAAAACCGTCTCAAAACAAACTTAAAAAAATTCAAAATTAACAACATACAAATATCTAAAAAATATAAACAACAAAAAACTACTCGAAAACAATCACTCAAATCGGCTTACAAAACCGACTCGAAAACCGCCTAAAAAACCGTTTCAAACTAACTTAAAAAAACCGTCACAAAAAAACGGATTTCCAAATAAAATTACAGAAATAAAAAACGAAATACAATAAAAATAAAAAAAAAGAAAGTCAAAGGGCAAAACGGGAATAAATAAATAATTAGGGGGCGTAACAAGTAATACGGGGGGGCGTGATATAGCAATTTTGTTTAAAAGGTACTGGAAATTGGAAGGAGGGAAAGAGCCAAGAGGCATCCACCTTGAAGCTATAAAACGTGTCATATGACCTTGACTTTCCATAGTATTGAGTCAACTTTAACTTATCCTACACGAGCCTCTCAATTATGAACACTATTAAATTTATTCACAATCATTATCAGCAGACGTCGAAGAAGACCATTCAAAAGATAGTAAGTCTTGTTTGTGACTGGTCACCATTTTTGACGGATATTTTGTGAGATAAAATGGATACAAAATGAGTTAGTGGAGAAAGGGGACCACATAAATAGTGTCGGAGAAAGAGAAAAAATGGGTATTTTGTGAGAGGAAACGGTATCCGTCACAAGCTTGCGACGGATACCGCCGTCACAAATGAGAATTTGTGTTCAAAAAAAGCTCTAGAGTAATAACTAATAAAATAAAAAAGTTAGACTTTTTTAGACGGATTCTTTTAGTCTGAAATAATGAAATAAGGTTCTTTAAGTTTATTTTACCGTTAAACATGAACATTTTTGAAAAATATTACTCCTACAATAAAAAGTAAAACTAGTAGGACTATAATTGCAGTTAATTTATTGTTTTATATGAGATCCTCTAAAATTAAAAATTCATAAAATTATGCATTTTTTAAAAATGTGTCATTAAGGTACATGTTAAAGAAACTAAGCCTTGATAATAAATTTTGACGTTAAAATTTAAAATGTATTTTATTATTCTATTTCAATTTTCTATGATATTTATCGTCAAAGTTTTTAATTAAATCTTCCAAACGTATGCTCTTTGAATACATTTTTTAAAGATCCAATAAAATAATACAAATTCTCATTTGTGACGGATATATCCGTCGCAAATTTACGACGGGTCAAGTAATAGTCATATGTGGTATATAAGATAAAATCGGAGTGTCTAGTAAATAGCAAATTTTTTGGTCTTATTTACTCAAATTGGTAGTACTTATTCCGTCACAAAGGAGACTTGTCGAATAAAATAAATGGAGATTAATTGAAGATGAGACCGGCGGCTTGATTTTAAACCGTTAGATGATAGTACCCACTTCAAAGACGGTCCGTTAAATATCCCGCGCCTTTCCTCCCACTTAGTATACGGTTGACTTCTTAAGTCCTCTCCCCCAACTCCGTTTTCAATTTTCCCCAATTGTCATCTTCTTCAATTCATTCCGTAGATCTTATTTAAGACGGTCTTCAGTTGTTGAGACTGGGATTGTGAAACAACAATTTGTTCAATTGATTTGATATCCTTGGTAAGTAATTGCTTATTATTCTTAGATTCTTACTTTGTTAGTGTGTTTAGTACATTGGATACAATAATTGTTTATTTTTACAAACCCTAACTTCCCTACTTGCTTAATTAGCTTCATTTCTGTTTTTTTCCTGTTATCTTTTCCAATTGATTAAGTATTTACACTTTCTATTTTGGGAATGGCGTTGACAAGCAGTTTGATCGCCCACACTCAATTTGGTCCATATCATCTAATAATTGAACCCTTCCTCCAGAAGTAAAGATAACCAAATGACCAGGACGGAGTGAGTACTTATTATTGAGTTGTTGATAGTGAATACCCTGTAAGCTAATGAAAAACAAAAGACAATAATAGAAGCAAGAATTGTAGTAGGAAAATATGATATAAAAATGATTTGAATATGAGTAGAATAGTTTACTATTACCAATAATGAATAATCCACTCATTGTTAGTCGATCAATAATTAGGTTCCGTCGGAAAAAGTCTAGCAAATTGATCGGATCAAAACGGAGAGATGGCGGAGGTGGCACAAAATACAACGGTGAGTGGAGCATTCCCGGAGTTTCCAGCAACGTATACAAATGGGGGTCAGTTCATCCAATACAACATCTTTGGTAACATGTTTGAGGTTACTTCCAAGTATCGCCCACCCATCATGCCCATTGGCCGTGGCGCTTATGGTATTGTTTGGTATGTTCCTTTCTTATTTTTACTCTTACGGAGTACTTTTATATACTACCTTCCTTCCGGTCATTTGTTTACCTTTGGTTTTGACAATACATCATCAATTTTATGTCATGGCTCATGGCTCATGACTCCAGCATATTATGGGGTTATTGAGTTATGTGTTATTCACAACCTAGTGATGCTGTCTCCGGATAACTCGTTAAATTGCATCCAAAGCATTTATCCCATACGAATAGGTGAATAACCGCTAATTCATTGCAACTCTTCTATGTTAGAAAAAAGCCCTGTTTAAAATTGTTCTTTTTAAGTGAAATGTTATAGATTAATAGGTGCTCTAGTCAGTCAATATGCCCAACTAAAAATGAGGTTTTTCAATAAAAAATGCTTTTTTTCTAGCAGTGGATAAAAATAAATAGTTTTGTCATTAAAATCGTGAGTATTTAGGGGAGTTTACCACTCGTATTGGGTTGGAAATTGATTCCTAGTAGCAAGTGTTTGGTTTATTTTGGTTCATTGTCGAGATGTGTAGGAATCAAATAAAATAAATAATATTAATCATCTTACACTTATCAAAGAAATAATAATTAATAATCTTATTTTGAAAAACTAAATAAATAAATTTTATTAGATAACATTATTTCATTTATTTGTGCACAGTTCTAAAACTTTAGCATATAAAAGAAAAGTAAAATAATGCTTATTAAATTTGAGCTAACATTCATGTATCAATTAAAATTTCAAAAACATCATGTTTTTATTAATTTGAGCTAATGCTCTCTTTATCAAAATATTTAAAACCAAAACTAGGGAAAATTCAAGCAAAAATTTAACTCCTGAAATGGACTTTAAAAGATGGCAGAAAATTTGGGTGTTTAACAAATTTATTTGAAGGTTGAACTTTTTCCTGTTTAAGAACACGATTTTTGTTTCTATAATGAATTTGATACTTGGGGATAGTATCCTTTGTACAAGAAACTCATACCTCAAGGGTTTGAGGTATCGGTATCAAACTACAAAACACTCCAAACAAACCAAGGATGGGTTTGGACTTTGGAGCATTCTAAACTAATAGCTGATTCCAAATTTAGGCGAGCCTAGATTTTAACTTGTAATAAGTTTTATTTGTTTAAGACTAGTGATTTTTAAATATCTGAGGTTTGAGGTGTTTTGTTTGGAATGTGTAGCTCGGTGTTGAACACGGAGACAAATGAGATGGTTGCGATGAAGAAGATTGCTAATGCTTTTGATAATTACATGGATGCCAAGCGTACTCTTCGTGAGATCAAAATTCTCCGCCATTTCGATCATGAAAATGTAGGCAAATTGCTTCTTTTGTTATGTAGCTACTTTTACTAGCAAATCAACTATCCAACTGCAAGTGAAGTATATATTAAATCTGATAAATGAAGGCATAAGTTAGATTAATATGGGATAATGAATAGTATGGATTATTTTGAGCAGACTAGTAATAGTTTGGATTATCCTGAACTTGCAATTAATCCTTGTTAATCAGGTGATAGCGCTGAGAGATGTCGTTCCTCCAACTCTCCGAAGAGAATTCACAGATGTGTATATTGCAACTGAGCTTATGGACACTGACCTTCATCAGATAATTAGATCCAATCAGAATTTATCAGAGGAACACTGTCAGGTGAATGCACTATAAATGTTGCATGATGGTTTTTCATGTGTCAGTTGACATCTTATTTATCTCGTTCAGTTAACTTTTTAAAGTTCCTATACAGCTCAAATGTTCAATGTTAGCGTGAATTATTTGGGGACTATTTTAGCTTGATGTGTGACCAATGTGGGTATCAGTTCTCCATTTTCAGTGGAACCAAATATTTCGTACGCTTTAGATTTAATATATCATGGATGGAGTAAAATTATGTCTAACCTTTCAATAATGTAAAGGAACAGTTGGCTTACGAAATTCAAAATGTGGTGGTCGTTAACTCGTTATGGGTCATTCAAAAACAGTATTTTGAGAAATTGTGAACATTCTCCCTTTGTACGTTCATATGTATTTCAGTGTATAAATCATGAGATCACGCCATTAGCTGTGCTTCTAGGCTCTTAAAAATATTTAGTATGTTTCAGTATTTCACCTCCTTCTCTGTCTATCCGTCATACGCAATTAGAGTAATGTTTCTCGTTGTTGTATTTGAGTATTATCAGTCCTCCAATAATATAATGCCTAAATCCTAATAAACACCACAATTTTCTTTGTATACTTGCAGTACTTCCTATACCAGCTTCTTCGAGGGCTGAAATACATTCATTCAGCAAATGTCATCCACCGAGATTTGAAACCAAGCAATTTGGTGATAAATGCAAATTGTGACCTGAAGATTTGTGATTTTGGACTAGCACGTCCAACTGCAGAAAACGAGCACATGACTGAATATGTCGTTACCAGATGGTACAGGGCACCTGAGCTTTTGCTCAACTCTTCTGATTACACTGCAAAAATTGACGTTTGGTCTGTTGGGTGTATATATATGGAGCTAATGAACCGAACACCTCTCTTTCCCGGCAAGGACCATGTTAACCAAATGCGCCTTTTGACAGAGGTGAGGCATTTAACAAATGAACATAATGCATTAATAATAGAATCGGCTTGACTGATTCAAATATGTTTTAATTAATATGGGTGGCATTAGTGATTGTCAACTTCACTTATTTCTCATCCACTTTCTTTCGAACTCAAATGATTGGTGTAATCACGGTCTAGTTTAGTTACAAACTAATGCTATTGCCATGTCGTCATTCCTCAGCTGCTTGGGACACCCACAGAATCAGATCTTCAATTGCTTCACAATGAAGATGCAAGAAGATATATCCGTCAACTTCCACCACAACCTCGCCAAGCATTAGGCCAACTATTCTCACACGTTCATCCCTTGGCAATTGATCTTGTTGAGAAGATGCTCACATTTGATCCAACCAAAAGAATTAGTGGTAATTACACGCGAATTCTCCATGTTAAATTAGATGATGATGTAGATACAAGTGCATAAAATTGAATTTCGTTATTTTAACATTAATTGTTGTAATTGAGCTCTCAAACCTTGCTTGTGTTATGTTTTGCAAGAGTAAATTCATGTTTATGTTTTCTTGGCAGTTGAAGAAGCACTATCACACCCATACTTGGCAAGGCTACATGATACAGCTGACGAGCCTACTTGCACAGAGCCATTCTCTTTCGAGTTTGAGCAACAAGCCTTGGGAGAAGAACAAATGAAAGAGATGATCTACCAAGAAGCTTTAGCACTCAATCCAGAATATGCTTAGACTGCTGCGTATATTTTTCGCTGAACAACACATATAGTGGGTCTTAAGATCCACATAGCTCCGTTGAGTAGCCCTTCAGATGTCACTTAATTCGACCGGTAACAAATGTGAATGGAGTCTGAGTGAATAGAATCTGAAATTGTTTGTTTATATGGCTCCCTTGCATCAGAAAAATAAGTATGACTTTGAGATGTCCTGTGTGGTTGTGTCAGCCTTGTTGATTTGTAAACTTATATCACAAATTCCTTTTTTTTTTATTAGGTAAGAGAACTTATGTCATAAATTCGTCGTTGATTTTAAACTTCTATCAAGACGGCACTATCCGTTGTAGATACACTTGTAATCTTTTGTAATCTTTGTAATATGATGGAGATGAAATTTAAGTAATGTAAGCTGAAATTGTTGTTTCTGCTGATCGTGTTATTTGTACAATTCTCTGTTGTAACTTGTAAGTGAGCTTAAATAAACAAGCAATGAGCTCGCTACAAGTGTGAAGTGTGTGTGCAACCAGACAATGAATTGCTATTTAAGTAGGGTCGTTGAGAGATAATGGAAGGAAATGAAGAGAATCTCAAATCTCAATTATTATTTAAGTAGAGCGATGTTAATCTGTTTTAATCTTTTCACTTAATATGAAAAACAAAAATAGAGAGGGGTCAAGTATACTCCAAGGACCCAAATTATACAAGGATCTAGCTATAACTCTATAAGGACATCTGATTGTATTTCTTTACTTCATATCCACAATCCGTTAAAACACAAAAAATTGCATCCTAATTTCTAATGGATTTGTTTGCATGCTACAATATTTTACTACTAATTGTTCATAGAAAGTAAATATAGAGTAGTTTGTAATCATTTTTTGTGTTAGACAAAGGTTGGAATTTGGAACTATTTAGATTTGTTCATTTATTTTTAAAAAAAATCACCTTATACTATTATTGTTTGGCTTTATTGAATTTTTCAATTGCGCTAAGTCGCTAAATTCAAATCCTAGTTGTGCCATTGCTTTTGAGCATGTAAGGATATCATTTGTTTTTATCGGAATAGTACCCCATTTTAGATTTGCAGACATAAAAAAGGTGGTTCGACTCAATATTCCGAGCTGAAATTGAATAACTCGAATATGACAAATAGCTAAATTGTCCTGATTTGAGGTTGGCACAAATCTTGCTAACCTTAAAATGACTATGCGGCTCGACTCAACCTAATTTGAATTCTGATTAATCTAAAAATGATCTTGCCCGGTTAACCTATTTGCCAGATTTTAATAGGAAGGGATGAAAGAGATATACTCCGTACATATGATAATCATATCACAAAATAAAATGAGAGAAGTCAATTTAAATGTAGTTAATCCTCTTATAAGATGGACGTGTTCGTTTTAATATAAATACGGATAAAATCTTATCCCACTAGTGCGTATTAGACAAATCTTTTTTGCCTTTTTACCATGCATTCTACTTTTGTCTAATTCTTATTATTTGACTCATCTTAAAATTGAGACGATTATACCCATTTATATAATAATTTGTGAATCAAAATATAAATATATGGCAAGTGACATTTTTAGTTTTCATATACTTCTATAGTCCTATTAACCTATTTGTAATGTAACTTAACGTAAGGTAGTTAAAGTTAACGGATATTCCAATGAAAGTCCTCAAAACTTCATTTTCATATGGTAGGTCTTTAAATCGTCAGCGGAAGCTTCTTGAAACTTAAAGAACAATCTTGGATGAAATTTGTAACTTATTAGGTGTTTGTATGAAACGATCTTGTATGAATCTTGGATGAAATATGAATAATGAACGATGATGGTGGTGGCGTTGGTATGGTGGCCGTCGATGGTGATGATTGTAGTTGTGACGGTCTTGAGGTGAATCCTCAAGTTAGAAGGATATTTTTTTGCCCTAGACCTATAGTTTGCCCTAGCCCTATAGTTCAAGCAATGGTGATTTACTCCCTAGACCTATAGTTTGTAAATCGTGTCAATACTTAAAACGCGTTAACGGTCTGGATCAACACACGATGAGTCCGGATTCTTTAAGCAACACTTAAAAGAAAAGTTTGTATTTTTATTATAACTTGATTAACTGAAAATAAAGAAGACAATGTGCCCTATATATAGTAGTAGCACACGTCCAACACCACACGTCCACACGTCCCACACGAGTGAACAACTCGAAATCCGACTTGGAATGGGACTCCTAAAATCTATCTAATTGGATCAAAATTAATCCTTATTAAATCCTAAATCTATCACGTCCCACACGAGTGAACAACTCGAAACGACTTCGAATGGGACTCCTAAAATCTATCTAATTGAATCAAAATTAATCGTTATTAAATCCTAAATCTATCCTAGGTTGTTAAATAATTAAATAAACTAATCCTAACAACATTAGAATAACTAACGTAATTAATCTTGTAACAAACTTTTGTAACTAACTACTAGTTTGTAACAACCTTAGTAACTACCTTAACAAACTAATAAGAAACTTTAACTAATCTAGTAAATAACAAACTTAATAAAAATAACATAAAAATTAAATATACTCCAAAACCTATTTGGAGTTCTTGATTCTTGAAATGGCCGAACACCCACACGGCCCTTGGATGCCGAGCCCAAACACCACGCCGTGGTCCAACCACCTCACTTGTCTTGTGACGATTTTTGTTATTACCTCGTTGGGCCAAGGTTGTAGAATCACCACGCCGTGGTCCAACCACCCCCTAGGTGGTTCGTCCACCTTAGCTTAGCCCGCACTTGTCTTGTGACGATCTTTATTATTACCTCGTTGGGCCAAGGTTGTAGAATCCATTGAATCGTTATTAGACAATATACTAGCCATACGATAAATAAAGATAATATGGCTAACACAAGTCGACCCTTCGATTCCCAATCATAGCAACGAGATCGAACCTATCCATATTTGGATCAATATATATATTTTGGGTCCTCATTATTTACTTTAGTCAAATAGAGAGGAACAATACTCCTTGGAATGTTGGATAGATATGATAAGTTTTTTGCCTTTTGTTGGACATTTTGCTTTTGTCTATTTACTTTATTTGACTCATTTAAAAAAAAAAGATGTATATAACTGTTTTAAACTAGAATTTATCGATTGGTATTATAAAACAGTTGATCTTCCATAAAACAAGAGTATCCATCTTAATAATTAAACGAGTCAAATGTCAGCTCACAACATTTATAACAAATATTTTGTTTTTAACAATATATTCTATTTTTATCGTATATCATATATAAACATATTAAGTTGTTTTAAGTTTAAAATAAACCGTCTTAAGTAAAATAAAAAATCGATTTGGTTTGGGGTTTGGCCTCTGAATCATGAGTAGGTATGAGTATGACTCATGCCAAAGCTAAGGGACATATACATGCTACTTGAACAAATGAGGAAAGCCAAAGCAACCATTTACGAATTTAAAATTCACATTATCTAAAACCAACAAATTATATGTTGACACGTGTAAGTTGACCTATCTAGTTCTTGCTTTTACTCTAACAAAATAACCTAAAAATATCTAAAAATATCTGAACCACAGCTGGGCAATTAATTAGATCATGGGATGACGTGGCCAAATAAGTATCTTAAACAAAATATCTTTTCCCCTTTTTTGGTTGCACTTTTCAGTATACTGTCCTTTTCTTTCTCCACGTCCTTTCTCTTCTAAAATGCGCCCTATCCTCCTTTTGGCTATTCACCATTTCAACCTAAAAAATGATGATTATGTACTTTGCAACTTTGTTTTACACCCAAAACTTCATAAAACAAATGTTTAGATGCTCGTTCCTTTTTTTGTCCTTCTGATAACGAGGGAATCCTCGAATATATGTGATAGTCTGCAAGTTATTTGAGGGTGACAGATTCGAAATTTATTTAGGCATAGACTCACGAGGGAACCCTCGGGTATATGTGATAGCCTGCAAGCTATTCAAGAGTGACGGACTCGAAATCTATTTAGGCATAGACTTGGGCTAAGAATTATCTACAAGATTTTTGCTTTTGGGAAGGCTTGAATTCGGGTCTCCTGAAAATTTCATCCAAATTTTAACCACTAGACACTACCCTTGCGGGCAATGTTCGTTTCTTTTTAATTAATTAATCACAAATTCTTGTTTTAAACCAAACATATCCGTTTGAAGTAATAAGACGGATCAAATAACTATCACTTTATATATAAGACAAAAAAAATGTTTAGATATTAGTAAAAAACTTGTCTTATTTATGCAAGTGGGTTATATTTTAACCGTTTTAGTCTTAAAACGGTTATATCCGTCGTAAGAGAGACTTATTGTTAATTGACATTATTAATTAAGATAATTATTTGTTTCAAAAATAAAACATTAAGATTAATTAGTAATGAATAACATATAATGATGATTTCACTTGTTAAATTAATATTTGTGATTACGTAAATAGGTTATAAATTGCGCATGAAACTCCAATTTGGCAACTAATCCTAAAATTTGACAACGTAACTAAACATAACAAAACTCTAAACTCACCCAAACAAATACTTTTAATGATAAACACTTGAAAATCTGTATAAAGGCACCTTAAAACCCAATTCACGTAACCAAAATTACTACTACTCCTCAAGTCCACATATTGTGACACCCTTCAAGGCTACAAGTAATGAAAAATATAATTAAGAAGAGACGAGTGATTACAATTTCAAGAAAACAAATACGTTTGTTTGAACAAATGAGAAAAAAAGATAATATGTAGTAACATTTGTATCGAATCTTCCTCTCATATTTCATATACAATATACACAATGCTATTGAACTTTTTTGTGTTATTCAAGAGGACCATACTTCTAAAATTTAAGCCTTTATAATATTTCATTTGATAGTTTTTTTAGGTGTAAAGAGGACAATCCTCCTGAAGGAACCAAGAATTTTTTGAACAATGTTATACACTTATACCTCTGTAAGTCTCGTCAATGACAAATTGCCAATTGACTAACCTCTACTATGTTAATTGTGACGCCTCCGTTTCAACATTAATGCTTTTTGTTCTTTCGTTTTTCATTGTAAACAACTCTTAAATAACAAAGATTGGATGGTAAAGTTGAAGCATATTTATCTTGAGGCTAGTAGGATTAGTGATTGGTTTGCCAACAAAAGTTTTAGAGCAGATGCAAACTGACCATCTCAATACACCACCACCTCACAGTCTTCGCATCACTCTTCGAAAATATATTGTTAGAGTTTCGCTTACTCGTGTAGTTAATACTTGATCGTTAGATTTTCATTTTCAGGTGGTTCCCTCCTTTTTGTAACAAAAAAAAAACTTACATTATGTAAGATCCATTAATACTCCAGACCTCATAAATAAATCAAGCCGTGTCAAATTCCTCATTATTAAATTGAGTCATTATCCTCTCAACTCAAACAAAACACAATTACATAAATTAAGGGGGTGTTTGGTTGGGTGGTTTGGAATGGAATGAAATGGACTATTGATATTTCAGTGTTTAGTTGAGACATTTTGAAATGGAAATGGAGTTAGAATCCATCCGGATACTCATTCCACCCCAATTCCGTGGAATACCATACCCACCTCCTACCCATGGATTCAAACTCCATTCCTTTATGTTTATTTTTCAAATGAACCAAACATGTTTTGAAAGGTATAGAGTTGGAACCCTTTACTACTATAGTTTCTCATTCCAATCAATTTCATTCCTAAGCAGTTAAGCAAACGACCCCTAAGTGTTTACCAATACTCAATCCATTAAATTTCTCTATAACACAACTCATTTTCTTTACCTATATAAATTTAAATAAATCATTTTAAAACAATTTAACCAATAGAAGTTATCAAACTTGTTAACCTAACAAACTTGTATAATATAATAATATAATCTCATTAATCCAAAATATGAACTGTATATCTTTAATCAAGTTTATCGTTAAACAATCCAACCCAATTACAGAGCATGATACATTTAAATGAGCTATTCATGCAATCTCTGTGTTAAAAGGCTTGAACCGAGACCTCCTTATCCAACCTAATCCATATTACCATCATATTTATGACTCAGTTATAAAATAAGTTAACCATCCTCATTTTATAAAATAAGTTAACCGAGACCTCCAAAGTCACTCAAAATTTTTATTTTCAGATTTATTTTAGGTTCATCTTACACTTTATACATTATTTGTCAAACCCTATTTTTTTATATGATCTTTTTATTTGGACAAAAAATAACACATGTGATTCGCTCATTAAATACACCTAATTTCCATTAAAATAGGGTCAAAAGTCACTCAAAATTTTAAATTAAATCTTGTATTTTCCGACTCAATTTAAGACTTCTATATATTATTGATAGTCCTGTCTGAAACTTATCAAAATCTTATAGAGTCAAGAATATCAATAATGCCCGCAAGGGTGGAGTCTCGTGGTTAAAACTTGGGTAAAATTCACACGAGACCCGAGTTCAAGCCTCCCCAAGAACAAAATCTTGTGGAACATTTTGACCCGATTCCAAGCCTAAATAGACTTAGTAAGAATATCAATAATTTTATGAGACCGTCAATAATTGCCCCTTCTTATTGTCAAAAACATCACGACTATGCAAAATATAAATTTAAAAAAGAAGACAGAGGTGGGTTGTTTTGGCCGACTGCTAACATGCACCTGGAAAATTTGATCCGTCCATATCCCACTGATCTTCACAGTCCACCGTCCGATCCCTTCCTCACAGATAATACACAAAATCTAGTTTTAATTTAGAGCTTCAATTATTACTTCATGCAGCTTCAACAATGGCGTCTCCCTCTTCTTTTTTTCCCTAACTACTAAGTCTCAAGTCTCAACCTCTAATTTAACTTCTCTAACATTTGATTTTCTCAAAAATGGCACCCTAATTACTCATATATTATATTACTTTTTTTTGGGATTTTTTTTTTCTAATTTTTTGTGGGGAGTGGTGGAGATGGAAGTTGAAGTGGGACCCAGTAATGGGGAGAAGAGCAATGATCAGTTCATAGATCGAAGTAAAGTTAGGATTTTGTTGTGTGATAATGATTCCAATAGTTGTCTTGATGTTGTCTCCCTTCTTTCCAATTGTTCTTACCAGGGTAATTCTTTTCTTTTATCTTATCTTCCCTCCAAATTAGTATTCCGTGACGGTTTTAAAGGATGATTCATGTCGGCCGACGTCTAATTGTGTTGGTGTCCCTCCAAAATAGGAAGTATATAACTAAGATTAGTATGTTCCACAATTTGCTAGTATCTAGGATGTTTACTTTTAGATTTAATATTGGTACCCAAAACATCTACTCCTTATCTTATCTGTATGAAATTCTGATGATTGAATTTGATTTTAATGGTTTTTGTATGTAGTTTTAGTAATTTAGGAGCTATCAATGTACTGAATGATTGAATTTGAGTAAATGGGTTTATGGGAAGATCCTGGATTATCCAAGATTCATCTAGCTAGGCAAGAAGCTCATAAGAATGATTGAATTTGAGTTATTTAAGTACGATTGCGTTTTCATAAAGAGGATTGGATTGTTATGGTGATTGTAAAGTTAGTTTTGTTCTTTGGAATGGAAAAAGATTTGGTTTTGTGATTGTAAGAGAATATATGTTAGGAGAATACTACAGTATATATTGTACTGTAATATACTGTAATTGGAATAATATCAGTACAATGTATTGTATGCACTTGGTGTGAGATGTCAATGATTAGGATGAATGTTGGCGTCTTGGTGGGGGACTCTGGGCGTATAGCGGTTGACTTGTGGTGGAAATGTTAGTTGCTGATGAACTAGTGAGTGCCAAGGGAACGATGCTCGTGGAGCTTAGCTCAGAAGTTCTTTATACATTATTTTCGATTTTAGTAGGGAGAATTTCTCTTTAACTTTGCATAAAGGCTGCAAAAGGAAGATTGGTTTTTGGAAGTGTTATGCACTTATGCTGCATGGTTATAATTGATAGGATTGTTGGGACAATTGTTTACATTAGAATTTTGAGTTGAGTTGTATTTTATCTTTGAGGTTACTTATAATACATACCTCCTGTTAAGTTCTCTTTGATGAGATAGCTCACCTCTTAGATAGGTTGTGACGATGTTTTAAGGCGGTATTCAGTTATGGACAAAACGAGAGATGGATTTTTGAGTTGTTTCTCCTTTTCATCAGATTCCCACAAGAATTACTACTTCTGTAGAAACTCAGAAACTTCCATCTTTTGGATTTCCTAGCTAGGAAATATTTTTGGGTAATGTAGAGTATAACTGTTTTAAGGTGTGATCTGGAGTTTCGTTAAAAAGGTTGTATTGGCTTACCAGTTTTTGACTTTCTGGCGCATGCATTTTATATAATCCCATCAACATATTTGAAGTTGTGGTAATGAGTTAGTATATGGTTAAGGTTTTGCTTAGCAGGTTTATCACATAGAAAAGACCATTTGGAGTTACCTCATTAGTGATGAATTGATGATGTAGTGTCGACTATGGGGTTTCTGGAGAGAAGATACAATAACAATGATTTTTCTACAGTTTTTACTACTTTGTCCATTACTATAACAGGATGAACTGTAGTCTTTTGCTTAAAGTAGCAAGCAAAGTTGTCTAGTGATTGTAGTCATGACCCGTGTAGACTGTGTTTGATATCCGCCCTTATCACTCTCTTTGCAACAACAGTCTACTTTGTATTCCCAAGATCCAACATCCAACATCCAACATCCAACATCCAACATCCAACATCCAACCTCCATGCATTTACTCAAGCCTTATTGATGCCTGCACATTTTTGGAGGCTCAGGATTGCATCTCTTTTAATTCTAAAAAGTATATCTAACACTTTTAATTGGCCTTTTGGAGCATATTGTGGCTATATCATGTTTGTGTATGTATTTTTCTTGATCTAGTGATGGCTCACAATTTTTTGTTCAATTTCTGTACACAACTCCAGTAACCGCCGTGAAGTCACCTAGGCAGGTTATTGATGCACTTAATGCAGAAGGCCCTGACATTGATATCATACTTTCTGAGGTTGATCTTCCTATGAAGAAGGGGCTTAAGTTATTAAAGTACATTATGCGGGACAAAGAGTTGCAACGAATACCTGTGATCAGTACGTTATGCTGCTATTCTTCTGTATCTACATCTATATTAGACCAAACATTACCCCAGTGCATCAATGGTTCCTGCGTGAAGAGGGTAAGGGGTGTTGGTTTATGCAGCCTTTCTCCTGTGTTGACAATACAGAGAGGTTTTCCAAGTGATCCATCATATGATTACATCTTAATGCACGGGTCACCCAACTATTTTACAATACAAGAGGCATAGAGAAATTAGTGAGCCATTTTTTGTGTCTTCATTCATATTGTTGAGTATTATTCACGTCTATTTCTCTTTCCTTTGCCTAGTGATGTCAACACAAGATGAAGTTTCTCTTGTTGTAAAGTGTTTGAGGCTGGGAGCGGCTGACTTCCTTGTGAAGCCGCTGCGGAGTAATGAACTGTTGAACTTGTGGACTCACATGTGGAGGAGGAGGCGAATGGTTAGTGCCAATATTACCCTCACCAAATTGTTTAACTTGTTGAGGTTTCTACATTCAACAGTAGCTTTTTCAGGACGAGAGTATTCTTTGTTTTTTCATGTCAGAAACATGAGCTATTATATGAAACAGATTTTTTTTGTGGTCACTACTACGGCCTCATGGTTTTCCTTTGAGAAAGTATCATTTTAGCGGTAGAAAAAATAGTTATGCTGGTGCCCTTATTGTGTTGGCAGCTAGGACTTGCTGAGAAGAATATTATATCTTATGACCTTGATCCAGTGGCATCAGATCCTAGTGATGCTAATACAAATAGCACTACAACCCTATTCTCTGATGATACAGATGATAGGTCCCGGAAAACTGTTAATCCTGAGATGATCATGTCCGTACAACAAGAAGATGTGGTTAGTTTTTATTGCTTCTTCAGTGATTGTAGTGATTATTGTGCTGTGATGTTGGTTGTATATATATGTGCTTATGTTTGCCTGAAAGGTGGCTTCCTTTTACCCAAAAACTGACTGACTTGATAATGCATGTGAATAAAATAACCCCTAAACCTGATTGAAACAACCCTACCTTTAATGTCCCCAAACCGACTAACTCTTTGAAATGACTCGCTAACAACAAACATGAAATATAAGTTAAGCACAAAATTACCTGATCCTTGCTAGCATGATAAAAATGGACCAACCCGAATCACTTGTTTGCCAGCTCTACTGGCGGTATGTGTCATTAATGGGTTGTGACTGGTGAGATGTCTATTGTTGCGTCGAATTCAAAGCAATACTCCGTAGTTTCTGGACATCTTTTCTTAGAATCTAGAGAGTATAGAAGTCTAAAATGATCGAAGTTCTGAAATGTACCTACTACAAAGTTGTATTCAGATAATCATACAAAAAAAAAACAGGGTCTCCAAATGTACCTACTACAAAGTTGTATTCATAACTAAGGCCAAATTTTGTCCTGTTCTGGCAAAGTATGAATATATGCTGCCCAAAGTCTTTTCTGTTGTTGGTTAGGAGGCTGTTCTTTTTATATCTTGATAAAAAAATGGATCACACTTTTACTTGCTTCCTTTTTTGTCTACCCAGCACCCACTACTGCAGACCAACAAAGCCACATCACACCCCATGTCTTTCTTTGACTGTCGGCCCAATGTGCCAGGAATAAGCGACCGCCGAACAGGTAAGCTGCTGAGCATATCTCCTTCTCTCTCTCTCTCTCTTGAGTCTTGAGTACTGGAGTACAACCTTTAAAACAGTGGAATCCCATTGTGTGCAGACTGCACTATCAGAGGCTACATCCTTTTATTGGTTACTGTATGAATGTATGCACTATTGCACTCCATGTGTTTATTGTTAAGAGCAGCTGACATTTTGTGGGTGCACGTAGCATCTTTGCCTGTTCCATATTTTTTCCATTTGAGGTAAGCATCAACAACATCCCAGTGCTTAAAGACTCCGCGTCAATGGTGGGATTGGGATCCGAAATTCTAATGTACACAGTGTACTCTTGCATACATCACCTTTCTTACAGCGATTCTTAAGACACTGAACAATAGGGAATAATGGGGTTCATGGATACCTTTAGCTTCTTCAGTTGCTATGAGCCACTCTTAATGGCAGCTTTTTTCTAAGTGCGTTTACACGGAGAGGTTAGGAGGCAAGCTGTTGAGACAAAAAGACATTTTTTTGCTTTCTAACAATGGAGAGCACCTTCGACAGCACTTGGAGAACTCCTATTATACATGCTCTAATATCAACAATGAGTATACTTTCTTCTCATAGCATCGCTATCAAATATCATTTCGTTTGCTATGAGTTAGCTATAATTAGTACTCTAGTTGCTAATCCTGGGAGTCCTAAAGGTATTTGGTTAAAATGACAAAGAGTGTACTCTGGCCAGTTTTGGTCCTTAGCACAGTTGGCATAGTGACACAGGGTAAAACACTTTCTTCGCCTGTAATTACTTTTGCTGTTTAGGAATTATGACATTTTGCCAATTTTTCGATTTATGGAAGTGTTTTTTTTTTCGTTCCTTACACATTCTTGAATATTTTATTTAGCTACCAATTAACAGATGATTGAGTGCAAAAATGTGATTTACCTTTCACCATAATCTTTTGAAGGATTGTATTCTCTATCAGGCCAATACGCGTGTCTTCCAAAGAGAAGTGAGCTGAAGATCGGTGAAAGTTCTGCATTCTTCACTTATGTCAAATCAAACACTGCTAAGAACAGTGGTCAATCAACTGCTGATGATGTTGATGCAAAACCGACAAGCAAGAAGAATCGTCCAGCAATTGTAGTTGTTGATATCGAAGCCGATACTGCCCAGCCTCCCAGTGTTGAAAACAAATCAGAAACGCGTTATGAGCATGCACAGAATGGAAATTTGAGGTATGCAAAGGGAGATACATTGGACAACAACTCACATGGAGAGGATTTTCCGAGTTATGGAAGCGTACCTACTTCTACATCTATGGAATTTACGCCTGATAGATGTAATGATGATAGCTCGTCTCAGGTACCGATAAATGGTGCACCTATAGATGTCTCAAGGTGGGGAGGGCATGGTCCTTATCCTTACTATATGTCAGGCATGATGAACCCTATGATGATGCCACCAGCACATCTGTATCCGAATGAATTTCAGGGCCATGGTGCTCCATCTATGATGCCTCATTACAACCATTTTCCTCATTGCACGTCTCAGGTACCCGGGATGACGCCATTTACATATTATCCAATGGGTATGGGTATGCAACAAGGCCAGTTGCCCCCATACGGGAATTCACCTTCTGGTGAAGCTAATTCAAGTAAAGTTGACAGGCGGGAAGCCGCATTAATGAAGTTTAGGCAAAAAAGGAAGGAGAGATGCTTCGATAAAAAGATTAGATATGTTAACCGCAAGAAGCTTGCTGAGAGAAGGCCTCGTGTCCGTGGGCAGTTTGTTAGGAAGTTGAATGGTGTAACTTTCGATCTTAATGGGGACCCGTCTTCTGTTGACCTTGATGATGAAGATGAAGATGAGGACGACCCTACATCTAGGGACTCGTCTCATGAAAATGATGCGCCCTAATCTACATTACATCGTTTCTTCACATTACCTCATGCACCTTTGTCTAACACGGGTAATGATATGAGATTTTTGTATAATAGCCGAGTCTGGCACTTGACACATATCCCACATCAGATAATTGTAGCCGTGTTGAGGACACCTGACTTGAGTCGGGGAAACGTCCGTCATTCCAACAACTTTGTAAGCATTCATTGTTTGGGATAGCTGACGAGGACCGAGCTGCTTCGTTAGCATCAGTTTTTCTTGGAGGCAACATCTCAACAATGAGACCTTCATAATGCATTCGTGGGTATGATGTTGCTAGAAACTTCAGTTAGATCTTCGGTGTTGTTTACTAGTGAGTAAATGAAAACTGAAATGGTGTATCATGTATTATAGCCTTGTAGTTGTATTGAAGGCACCCTGTAATGATTAACTCTACTGTAAGAATTGGCTCCTAACCCGTGAACGAATCACTCGACTTCTATGCTTTCACTTCCTGGTTCTAATTTTTCCTGTGATTTCAAGTCATCACAGGCAGTAAAAAGAGGATTTTTGAGTCATTTATCCGACTGCTTATTCCATACTCATCTAAACCCAAACAAAATATTTCAATGTTGTCTGGTTTTAGATTCCGACGGGGTAAAGTAAAATGGTCTTTTAGCGGTTGCAAACATCTAACCCTTTGTCACAACTCAGACAAGCCATTTCTAGAGCATTTGAGGCAATTGTATCCGATTATACTCCGTTGCCAATTTGTCATTACTTTGATGATTAAACACATTTGTGTTATACTTCCTCCATTTAACTACACACTACAACTTTTTGTTTTGTGCACTATTCACATATGAACATTCAACTTCAATTTTCTCCCAATATATAAGTAAAAATATAAAAATATTCATTTTTTATATTTTTTGCAAATACGCACGGACGCACCTAATAATATTTACCACGTGAAAAAATATATGATAGTGTGGGGTTAAATACTTGAATGGAGGGAGTAGCCATCTAAATCTTATGTTCTGCTTGTTTTATGTAACTTCTGCGGCATGCACCACTTTTTTTTGGGTGTCCGTTTGAATTAAAATTATATTCTACCGATAATAAGAGAAGTCTAGGCAAACTAATCTAATACGGAGTAGTTTTGTCAATTTGACCCCAACCCAATGCAGGAATAAACGCAAAAGATGGTCATATTTTGGCATTGGAATAAATTCCACATTTCCCTATATCTAATTTCATGTTAACAACTACTGACAAACACCGAAACTCATTCAATCAAAAATAAACACTCAACAGTTACGGCTCAGACCATGAACCATAAACTCTGAACCACAGTTGACGAATCATTCAACTTTAATTAGTTTTGGGTCCGGTTTACATGAATCCATGACTTCTGATGCTTCTGTTGCATCCTTGAACTAACCCAACTCGGGATCAGATATGTCCTTCAGCTTTTCGATCAACCCGAGCGATTCAATTTCATCGAATTTTAAGCCTCATGATTTGGTTATGCTGATGTTACAGCAAGGTGGTTTAGAGATCGACGCGTGATTTTATTGTACACCAAGTGTTTGATGAAATGCCTAAAAGACATTGATGATGATAATAATATTTAACGCCCAGAGGTTGAGGACCCTTTCATTTCGTCGTTACAACACATTAACAACTGCTCAGGGTCCTCCTCAGCTGTCACTACCTAGTCTTGAGAAGTTATGCACCCTTGTTTCGACGCCTATTGGTGGCTTAGATGACTTGGAATCGAAACTCGATCAATCTGGAGTTCACTTAACACCCTCCACTGTTGTGCAAGTGGTCAACCACTGTAAGGATGAAGCACCAGTAAGGCGGTTATTTCGCTTCTTTACATGGTCATGCAAAAACTTGGGTTCAACTTTGGGTGATAAGGAATTTAATGACACTATTCGGGTGTTTGCGGAGAAGAGGGATCATAGAGCAGTTGATATACTGCTTTCTGATCTTCAAAAGGGTGGTCGAGCTTTGGATGTTCGAACTTTCATCAGTGTTGCTGAAACACTAGTTAAATTAGGAAGAGTAGATGATGCATTAGGTATATTTAAGAACTTAGCCTTATTCAAGTGTCCACAGAACCAAACTACTGTCTCAGCCATTGTTAGCGCACTTTGTTCTAAAGGCCATGCGAGAAGGGCAGAAGGGGTATTGTACCACCACAAGGATAAGCTATCTGGTATCGAGTCTTGTGTCTATCGGAGTATATTATATGGCTGGTCTTTGCAGACAAATGTGAAGGAAGCTCGGAAAGTAATCCAACAAATGAAGCAGAAGGATATCACACTTGATCATTTCTGTTTCAACACATATCTCAGGTGTCTCTGTGAGAATAACCTCAAAAACAACCCGTCTGGGCTTGTTCCCGAGAGTTTGAATGTGTTTATGGAAATGAGAACATACAAAATCCCACCAAATTCAATAAGTTATAATATCCTGCTTTCTTGTTTGGGTAGGGCAAAAAGAGTGAAGGAATCATTGAGGATCTTTGATTCCATGAAAACGGCGGGTTGTCTTCCTGATTGCGCTAGCTACTATCTTCTTATTCGGCTTTTATACTTGAGCGGTAGGTTTGGGAAAGGTAACCAACTCCTGGATATGATGACAGAAGAAGGGCTGGTCCCACCGGGAAAGTTTTACTATGATTTAGTCCGTGTTCTTTGCGCGGTTGAGAGGGTGAATTTTGCACTCCAGCTCCTAGACCACATGAAGAAAACCTTGGCTTGTGGGTATGGGCCGGTGTATGATGTTCTAATACCGAAGCTTTGTTCAAATGGAGATTTCGAGAAGGGCAGAAGGCTCTGGGAAGAAGCGGAGGAAATGGGAATTGCTCTTAAGTGCTCAAGTGATGTTTTGGATCCGTCAATAACCAAGGTTTTTGAGCATAGAGAGAGGGAGAAGGATGCCGAAGTCAAGGATTCTACAGAAGAAGATACTCGTAAGAGCAATTCTGTAGTAGGAATCAGAAGGCAGGCAAGAAATTTCAATAAGAAAAAGCAAAAACACAAGCCCAAGAAGAAAGTGTCATCTACTTTATTTGCTTTATGATTGCTTTATGATTTCTGTCTAAACTTTCCTTATTGTAGACCGTATCTGAACATTTTGACACTTTCTGTTGCGTATTATCTTCGACACAGAATTCTGCAAACATACAGTGTCTACAATGCTAGAGGGAAGTTGATTACATGCATGGCTATCCTTGGAATTTGCATACTTGCATTCATTAATTCACAATGTTATCCAATCAAACAGAGATACAAGCAACCAGGTTTTACAAGCTCGCGTTTGAAAAAAACACAAGACTGTAATATTTGACAAAAAGACATGATTCAAGTAGAGCACATGATGCGTTCAAACCGACAAAAAATGGCTTGCCAAGAAACATAAAACTTGGCCAAAGAATAATGAGTGATAGGATAGTACAAAGAAACATCAGGAGCATCAAATTGGCAGCACGTATGATCGACATCCAAAAAGGCAGCTCACGAGCTAATCATGCAAGCTTGAAGTAGAGGATTGCAATCACAATAAGGACCAACACAGCAATAACAGTACCAATAATGCAGTTGTTCTTGTTCATTCTCCTCGACATTGCTGTCAGTATCTTCTTGCTTTTGCCCACATTCTCATCAACCCCATGAAGCTGGAGAGTAACAAAATATGAACAACTAGCATGAGTCTATTCAAAATCTGAAGACGACTTTCGAGGCTCAGTGAATTACAGCGAGACAACTTACTGTATTATCAGCATGTAAAAGAGCCTGGCGTTGTTGATGCAAGTCTTCAAGGATGGAGACACCAATGTCTTCAGTCTCTTGCATTGTTCTCCTGCTCTGTTTTATCCTGTCTGTTGATTGGTTTACCCTCTCAGTTGACATCAATAATCGCCCTCTTTGATCAGCAGATGCCTGTCCGCAAACCGCAATATAGACGAACATAACAAATCAGAGCTGCCGTTAACATCGATAATCTGTACACCTTGATACACCAGCTTTCACCACTACTCACTTTGTTTCAATCATCTGTTTACCTTATTATATTCTTTGTGATGAATATTTTAATCAAAGGTAAACAAATGATTGGGAGTTGGGACCGAGGGAGAATATGTCAAAAAACCAAGTTTCAAGCCAAATAATACTAGAGTAATGGATTAGAAATTATATAAACTCTCACCATCAGCGCATCAGCCATCCCAGATTCTAGCAATGCATCTCGAGCAGCTTGGCTGTCATTTGAGGAAAGTCTTTTAACCTCACTTTTCAAGTTGTTCAGGTCATTTTTGTATTCCCTCAGCTTGGCAAGAACCATAACTTTCACATTAGGTTGTAGTGTCCTTGCTTCCAAGTCCATTTTTCGGATCTGATTTTCCAAAGATTAAGAATAATATTGGTAAAACACAACCGACGGTATTGGGTAACTGTCACCTTTATCCAAAAGAAATTGCAATTGAAGTAAAAGAACTTCAGATTTGGTACCAGAGCTTCTGCATTTTCCAGTCCAGTCTTAATTTCGGAAACTTTCTGCTTCTTCTGTTCTGGAAAAGAAAAGCGGATTTGATCATCTAGTCAGCCATATAAACAGTACGTAATTCAACTGGTATGACAGACACATAAACTGTCAACATTTCCCATGACTAATTGGTAACACAAATTCCAATTGGATACCAGCACAAAGTCTCAGACTATTCAGCAAGCACTTAACCCACCTCCAGCTAAATTCTAGATTCAAAGCCTGCGACTTACTATCAATAATTGGGTAAGTACATTGGTAACACCACACTCTTTTATCTATTCTTGATCCTTCTTGCATGTCAAATACTGGCACATATCGCCCTATTTAATCGAAAATAAGTTATCCGCTTACTCAATTGAAACTAACCACCTAGTTCATTCATTCCGCATTTCCGTCAGGATCTAAAAAAACATATCAGTGAAACAATGACGGTCCAAACACACCGGAACAACAGTAACACTATACATCTAGCATAACTCATGCTCACAAAGCCTTCCGCCTATAGCAAGGTAAGATTGGATTTCCGCAATCTTTATCCCTTCCACACAAAGACTCTTGTTCAGATGATCCATTACAATAATTGGATCGAAAATTTAACTGATCTTTAAAATACACATACTAATTGGCTGATTGTTCCATTGCTCCTCTCGTTTCCGAAACACCTTTCATTCATAATTTTTACTTATTTTTCACCATTTCAAAGGTACATTTTCCATTACTACATGAATATCCCTTGAAACAAGCAGAATTACGTCTCAAATCGTACAATTATCGTATTTTGGATAATGTCTTCAAATCTATCATCAAAACACCTTTCTCCATCGCAATCACATCACAATTCACAAAACATCATAATTGCCTAAAACACAAGATAATGAACTCAAAATAAAAAATGTAAAAAGAAAAGGAGCAAAATTAAAGTAAACCTCCATTAAGAAGACCAGCAGAAGAACATTTGCGCGTCAAATTGGCAGAAACCTCGCAATATTGACGTTCATATCCATCAAATACTTGACTCATTTCTCCGATTTTGCTATATTTTCGCTGAAAATCTTCGTTGACGGATAAATATAATCAGAATCAAGAACCGATAGAGATCAGTAATTAATCATTAATGAATGTAAGATTAACAAATATATGATCAAATTAATAATGATTATAGTGTAAAAAGATCAATTAAGGACGACTAATTAGAGAAATTAGGAGAAAAATTACCAGAAGTCAATTGCAGAAGAGATGTTTATGATCAAATTTTTCCCGAGAAAGAAACCAGGAGGTTTTCTGGAAATTTCCGACCAATGAACGCACTACTCGAGTATTTTCTTTTTCTCTTTTTCCTTTTTTTGACAGACTAGTATTATTTGGGAAAGGACAGTTATGTAATTTGGCGTCACTTCATTAATTTGTCAACGGTCTTTGCTCTCTAGGACAGTAATTTGAACTGGGCGTGCTTTTTCACATACGAATTTTACTCTTTCACATACGATTTTTACAAATTTATCCCTCACATTTTTTTTTTTCATTTCTCTCGCTCAAACTAATTGCTCACCATTTTACTCCCTCTTTTCTACTAATCTACAATTAGAATAATATTTGTATGAACTCTATTCCATGGTATTGCACTATGTTAAATTGGGAAGAGCTAAAAATTATCATTAATTGGTAGTGTGTGTTGGCCGTGCGAAAAAAAGTTTGCTCATCCTTTTTCATTTGAATATCGTCGTCCTCCACGTGAAACACAAACAAGGATTATTATATGAGCAATTGATCAAAATTGCTAGTGATTATGATTATGATATGCATTGTTCTGCTGCTAACACATGTAAGTATGCAACCATCTATCCATGAACTCAGCCGCCACAAATAATCCCCAATTGCTAGTGATTAATTGAATAAAACGCAACAAACCCTAATTTCAATTTTTAATAAAAAAAAAAGATATTTAATGAATGAATACAATAATTGATAAACAAGTAAATTACTTCTTAAGGAGAAATATAATCCATTGTTCAAGCCTGATTAGGTTTTAGAAAAAAGGCTAATTAGGTTTTAGGAAAAAAGCTCACTTAATTTTTAGGTTTTTGGTTGGAAGGGTATTAGATGGAAATTTAATGAAAAATTGTATGTGAAAAAGTAAAGTTCGTATGTGAAAAAGTAATTCCGTAAATTTTAACATAAGTGTTGTGTGTGACCGTCTCACGAGTAGGGATGGTAGTGGGTCGGGTACCCAACCCAGATCCTTAGGATCGGACTCTAACGGGCCGGGTATGAGTCTGAATTTTTGAGACCCACTCGGGTATGAGTCTTATATAAAAACTTCGGGTCGAGTCCGGGTCTTGATCTTGGGACCCTACCCGACCCTGAAACCCTTATATTTATTAAAAGAAAAAGAAAAAGAAAAAGAAAAAACACACGTACGAACGTCAATAACCCAAATAATACACACAAACAGATGACCCTTATTAGTTATCATTAATATACTATACGCATATCAAAATAACCATTAAGAATAACGAGAAAATTGATGAAAATGATGAGTTTGGGTACGGTAAATGATATAATTTAGGGTCGGATACGGGTAATGATCCAAATACCAAGACTTTGTAATACTTTAATCAAAACTTTGTAATTTAATTCGAACTTTGGTACATTTTATTGAATGACTCGTTAAGAAAAATTGGACCCTAGGGTAGACCCTACCCGAACCCAAACCCATTAGGGTCGGGTATGGGTCCATTAATTTCAGACCCTTTTAGGGTCTGGGTCGGGTATGGGTCTAAGGTTTTTTACTTCGGGTCGGGTCGGGTCTTGCCGGACCCTACCCAGACCCTACCCATTGCCATCCCTACTCACGCGTATAACGAATTCATTTATTTGTATTAGATGAGAAGTTTATTATAAAAATAAATGGTCTTAGGGGTGTGAGACCATCTTATTGTAAAATTTGTTTAAATTTCAAGTTTATGAGTCAAATATTGCTTATATTTTCAAAGATATTTTAATTATTTATAAGTAAATATTTTGGGATCATAATTTGTATTTTATAAATTATTCAAAAGTTTGAGCGAACTCAATTTTATGCGTAATGTTAATGAGTTGAATGGTCATCGAGTGTAGATTAGGTTTACTTTGATTATGGTTGAAAAATGAGTCAAGTTACTAATATGTGAAGGATACTAAAATAGGCTAATTCTATTTCGTGGGGATATAATATTAAGCTAATTTCCTATCAAATTTAGTGGATTAAGTTATTATTGAGAACGAGCCACGATGATTTTAGTCGGGGTTATTTTGATAGGAATAGAGTTATTGATTTTTTATTTAATTCATTTGACTTAAAGAGTGGATAATGCATAACTCCTTTTATATTATGGGTTAAAGTTTTACATCTGAGATTTGTGGAGAAATATTAACCATTCACAATGATCCTATCGGTTCCAAATGAGTATATCATTGGACACAATTAGGGGTGTTAACGAGTCGAGCCGATCCCTAGCTTGGTCGGCTCGACTTGTCCTGATAAAATAAAACCCGAGCTTGAAAAATTGTGCTCTATCAAGCTTGTGAGCTCGCGCGTATATATAATTGAATTTTCGTTTTATATACAAATATTGGAAAATCAATGAGACATCTTTTATATGTGTGATACAAATATTTAATCATGACAAAATATTCTTATAAAATACGAGTAATATCTTGTATAATTACATAAGATTGAAGCGTTCTAGAGTCGAACTCAAATTACTCGTAGTCTATCTCGTCTCGTTAACAACCCTACAAAGTAATACAGTAAAATGATAATTGATGGCCATTGGTAATCTTATATTAAGATTTTTGAAATTTACTAGTCGCATATGAGCATGAATAAAAAGAGAGGGAGGGTGGAAGCAAACAGCCGTATTAACTGCTCCCAAGGGCTCAACGAAATATATATATAATATAGGGTTATTTCATAGGAATAATCCAACTTATACCTCATCTTCTCATATTAATCCCTACTAACGATTAACTGAGAAAAATCCAACCTATAACCTCGATTATCTTTCATTGAACTTTGTCTATTTTTGAACTCTTATTTTCGGTAAGCAAGCACGTCACCTTGATTTACCTTTTGTTTTTTCCTTCTTCCTGTACAAAAAGTAAGTGAAGGTGACATGCTAGCCTGTGACATGCTAGCCTACCGATAATAAAAGTTTAAAAATAGTCAAAGTTCAATGAAAGATACATAAGGTGATAGATTGGATTTTTCTTAGTTAATCGTTAGTATGGATTAATATGAGAAGATGGGACATATGTTGGATTATTCACATGGAATAACCCTATACTATATGATTTATACATAAAAATCAAAAGAAATGTTTATACTTTAATAGAAGATAAAGTAGAGGTACAAAAAATAGAAACACAATTTTTTGAGTGACCAAAAAAGAAAGTGTAAATTATTAAACGTCAAAGAATTTTGCTTGTGATGGATAGTCCGTCACAAGTTGAAGACGGATATTAATCTTCTTATAACAAGGCAATTGGAAGGATAATGAGACAATGAATTATTTTATAGGTTGTGTCACTTGTATTGAGGACACTGTTCGTTTTCAACTTGTGACGAATAATGTCTGTCTTGAATGAGAATTGATGATTAAACGGAGGGAGGAAGTAGTGAGTAGTAAGTAGTTGAGTTGAGTGTCGAGAATGTTCTAGTGAGAGAGAGAGTCTAGTAGTTTGAAAGTTGAAATACTGGTAGAGTGGTAGCATCTTATGTCCAAGTCACCTACACTACACATCAATACATAATCATCTTTAATCTTTTCTAAGAAGCAATTCATCAAGGTTTTGTAAGACTGCAATATCCACCAAATCACTATGTCCTTGATCCCTTGGAACAACAACAACAACAATACATTGGATTACTGGAACCCATTCCCACAACATATTTGGGACCAATTCTTCCATTTTCCAACCTTCCCCTTTACCGGCCCTACACGTACCGTTCCATACTCGGAGCTCGGGGTGGAGACCTCTGGTGATGTGAGGGCCAAGGTGGAGTGCAGGGAGGTGGAAGAGGCGCATCTCCTTGTGGCCGAGCTGTCTGGGATTGAGAAGCACCAAGTGGATGTTACGACGGAGGATGCTGGAATTCTCTCGATTACTGCTGGCGATGGCAACAGGAGGTTTAATTGGAGGATGAGGATGCCTGAGGATGCTAATGTCGGAATGTTGAGCTGGTCTATGGAGAATGCTGTGCTCACTGTTGTGGTTCCTAAGGTGGGTGCCCACTATGTCATGCAAGCTTCGGATTCGGGAAATTCAGGAAGGACCAACCGTAGGCAGATCCACATCCAAGGGTTTGATTGATTACTTGGTCTTACGTGAGACGGTTGTACGCACATGTAGTATAATATAATTAACTTATCATCTATGTTAACATGTATGGTGTAGTAATATGTGTCTGGTGTGTCTGTGCGGTGCCGTGTGCATTAGGTACGGGCTTTGTCACATGTACGGTTGACCAGTGTACCAGTGTGCGATGTCTGGTCTATAGATTATGGGAATGCATCTAGTTATCGTAGTATATGGCTAGTGTCTTACTATCTTTGTGCTGTCACCAAATGCTGCGCCCTTACAATTGCTCTCGTGTGAGATCAGACGGTGCACTGCACCTCGATTCTATTCAACCAAAAATACATTGCTAAGATTATGATACTCACCTAAATAAATCACAAATACTTGAATTCAGTCTACTTGTGTTGTGTATCATCGCGTAGCACAGTGAATACCAACTACCAAGCATACATAGAAGCTTAAATCTATAGGCCGTCATAACACGGCATGCTCTAACAAACTACTTGCGCTGTTACACACCTAGTTGTTGTGCTACTTGTGTATACATACATCTATCAGCAACTCTAAAATTGCATAAAAATGAATTGCAACTCAAGCTTATGTACAAATCAGGCACATACCATTGTTATAAATACAAAGAATAATCAAGTGGTCACAAATCGCCCATATTGTTGCTGTTCTAAAGTGCTGTACTAGCTCCGAGTCAGATATCAGCCACGGGAGCATTTAAACTGGAACTCTGTATCGAGCCAGTATTACTTGAGTTAAATTGAGTAGTGTTCATTTCAGCTATTTGCTTGAGTTGAAAAATCATCTGCAAGTGACGCATCATATTTAACACAAGTAACGAGTCATGGTTGATCTGAATACACAAACCAGCAAACATCATCATCAATATCCCAGTGCCTTCAAACATACCCACACTTTTAGTGAGATGTGTTCATAATATCCAACAACATCACTCGAGAAGACCTTAATCGATTCCAAGACATTTTTCTTCCAATAATTAGCCTATTTCAAAACTTGAAGCAGCTACAATGCCTGTTCTGGCAATCTCAAACTCAAACTCAAACTCAAACTCTCAAAGGGTGACAGAAAGAGAGCATTCCAAAATAGTCACAAGACCGGGTGGGACCTTGTTTGGATAGAATATTAGGAGGGGTATGGGGAAGAAAAAAGGAGTAGGTAGGGGCAATGGAGCAATCGAGTGTTTTCATTCCAGATTTTTCTTATAATGAAAAAACCATTAGGCTATACTGCAAATTTTGAATGTGCTCGAAATGACTCTTGCACAAGCTTCAATTTGGCTATTGATGTTGCATGAAAGTCGTACCTTTGCTAGTCAGAATACAGAAATCAACTACCCTTTGAAACTGGAATTTTGCATCGAGCCAGCAATACTTTATTCATCTCAGCAATCTGCTCTAAAAGTTGAATAATCTTCTGCATATGAAGCAAACATCATGCCGTATTTGAGTGATAACGAAATGCTAAAACTAAAATAGCTACAGCAGCAAACAAGCACATGAGGTTTAAAATACGTGATGTACAGCACTGGTACTCTGATTATTTGACCCATGTTTAAGCCATATCTTAACCGATGCAATCATGCCATCCAAGGAAGATACATATATATGGAATTTAAAGGGAAAACACTGGAAGGTCGGCATTCCATGTCAAAACCTGATGATCAATCCATTTCACTCCTAGAAGGCTAATTAAAATCCTTTCATCAAGAAAAGCTTTGGAATTTGGAGAGAAATTCATTCTACCTATTCCCAACCTCTCCCTCTCCCGCCTCTTTTTGTATACAGACAAGGCCTAAGGGCGTGTTTAGATAGGTAGATTTGGAGAAGGAGAGGGGAGGGAAATGAAGGGAGGTGATGGAGAGACACCCGCCACTATTTCACTCCTACAAGGCTAATAAAAATCCTTACAATAAGGGAAAAATCAGGAACAAAAACTCTTCGCCTCCCTCATTCCTCCTCTTCGCTTTTTTCCTCTTCTTTTCCTATCCAAACAAAGCCTAAAAGAGACACCTGCTACTATTTCAGCCAGCTTATGGGGAGACAGACAAATACATTCGATCTCTACTTTGTATTCTGCTAGGGAACATAAGGTTTAGATTATCGCTTGAGCAACAATGACCACTAATTTCTCAAAAAAACATCGCAAAATAGTACTGTTAATCACTATACAATCATACAGAATGCTCACTACTTTATATAGAATCTGGAGCCATGTTAACACAACCATTATGAAAGTCAAATCCTCTCTCCTTTTCCTTCTTAAACCTATTACTCGTATAAGATAGACTTGTATTCAAAGCTTGGTTCAGTTTCCTGTCCCAACCAAAATGATATTCCACTTAAGGCATTTGTTCCCAGCCTCTTACTCCTTAGTTATTAACACATAACAACACTTTCACACATCAATTACTTACCTTTTTTTTTCTCGCATCTTTGGACACTGATAACAAAATTCTAAGTTCCTAAGCACAAATGTTGTGTACCATAAATGAACTAAAGTTACACCACTCAATGTTGAGTTGCCAGAAAAGACACGAGCAAAGACAAGTGTAGGCATCTATCTTCCTTCATTAAGTCAGGGTTTTGATTGTCTGCCAATACTTGAGCAGTGGTGCAGTGCATCAACTAATGACGTGCAAGTATACCCACACAAGCATACCGAATGCTAGTTTACCAAAAGCATACTAATCAATCATTAATCACGACCTTCAAAACCAGATGGGCATGCTGCAGGATCGTCAAAGGATTTAACGGTTTATATCATATAGTCCCACTACAACTTTATACAGCATATCATAATAACACCATTGATTGCAGATACAAACACAAACTCAAAAATGCGCTTAATAAAAGCAACCCGAAATCTCATAATATACGTGCTAAATAATTCACAGTTTAATCAATCATTAATAATAAAGCTTTATTTCCCCCAATTTTCACAAAAATCCACATAATTGACATCAACATTTCAACAAACAAGAATGGGACCATTAAGAGAAAACCAGAGTACATTAACAAACACAACCAACCTCATCTTTCGCTTTAACGAGGGCTTTCAAATGCTCAATACTCTCCTCTCCACCACCACCACTAACAACCATTCTCCGTCGCCGCCACAAAACACAATACCAGACAAAACCTAGAAACGACGCCGTGGCAACGACGGAGCGAAAAGACGAAAATAGCCCATGAACATGAAAACGAGTGAGGAAAGACACAAGCTTTGAATTCCAAAAATGGATGGCAAAATCGAACCATTTGATAAGGTGGGTCAAATTCTTACTACATTTGGGTGGAGGTGGCGGGGAAGGAGACGGAGTTAGGTCGTCGGAGTTTATTGAGAGTGGTGCGTGCGGCTGGGCATGCGGAGGTGCGTGTGAAAGTGGTGGCGCGTGTGGAATTGGGAGGTCTTCGTGGTTGATGGGTGGGAAGATAGAGAAGTCGCTGAAGTGATGATGATCCTCCATTTTCAATCTGAAACATTCAAACCCTAATCCCCAAATTGAGTTCCTAGAGTAGTTTGAATTTCAATTGATTCATGATTCGATTAAGAATACTCAAGTTTAGTGGTGACTCGTGGTAATGGGTTTTGGTTAAGGAGGCATGGATAAGGAATTCGTTAATTGTGAAGTTGGTAGAAATTGTGTTCATGCATTGTAAGTATGTTGCTAATAATCTTGTTATGTTTAACATCAAACACAAATTCTCGTATACTGCTCAAATATGGATTACGGGTTAAATAAAATTCATTTGCATACATAAAGACATTATATTTGTGATTTGTTAGACACTCATATTTGTAAAATTACTTTTTTACATACGCTTTTTCATTAACTTTTTAAATCATACCCTTTTCTTCTCCCTAAACCTAGACAAATTAAGTCTTATATTCTACATATAAAGCGACATAGTACGCTCATTTGAACCAAAAAAAAAAAAAAAATATTCTACATATAATAAGGGAAACAAATCTAATTGCTCTAAAAACTTGAATAATGAGTATATTATAATTCTCAAATTTGTAAACTAATTTTCTTATTTAACAATTTTTAATACACAAATTCTTATTTGCAACGGCACTATCCGTCGCAAGCTTGTGACGGATACCGTTTTCTCTCACAAACTACCCACTTTTTCTCTCTCTTCAACACTATTCCTGTGATCCCCTTTTTTCACTAACTCATTTTGTATCCATTTTATCTCACAAAATATGCGTCACAAATGGTGACCCGTCACAAACAATACTTACTATTTTTAATACAGTAATTTGAGATTATTCGAATTATTAATCAATAAAATTAATTGTTTACCTAATTATCAATTTTTGGGTGGCTGACGAGTGAACTTGACGGAAGAACACCTAATTTCTTCTTATCTTTTTCCAGTGTATTTCCTCAAAAGCTTCGTCAATCACTCGTAGTATTCTGCCAAACTTTATCAACAATTCTTTATTTGCATTATTTTGCGATTTTGCCTTTCCTTTACACATGTCAGCGACTCGATCCGAGTAATATTAGTTGATGACTGAACTAATCGAAGTAAAACGTGCTAAAGTGGTGTTGCATCGTGTTGGTGGTGAAGGGAGGTGAGAATAGGGAGAAAAAATCAATGCTAAGACATCCCCAAGCAAGGTGGATGAAGAGGTCAATAAATAATTGAGTCACGTTAATTAATTATTAACAACTTAATTAGCATGACCCATTATAAAAAGGGTCAATTGGTGGCCTCTTTTGTTAGTATTGACCCACTTATTGACCTAATAGTTGTTTGATTGTTATTGGCTTAGAAATGTGAAGAGTTTAAAATATACTAATAGTAATGGATAAAGTAAGAGAGATGAATTTTTTAGTTGGGTAAAAAATGTGGAAAATAATTAAAAATGTTGGAAAGTAAAAAATAATTGGGTTGATGACCTAGGTGGTGACCTTTTGCTTGGGAGGGTGAAAATGGGTCAATATAAATTAAGTGTAATTAAGAGTAAAAATATGTATTGACTTAATTAAGATGAAGGGAACGGAAAAAATAAGGCTAAGATTGTCAAAGACGTATGTAAAAGAGTAAAATCTGTATGTGAAAAGCAAATCCCTTTATTTTTGTCTTATCTACTCAACTGAGGTGACAGTTAACCCGTCACAGACTTATAGCGGGTATATCCATCACATGAAAGACTTGTTATCACATCAATGTGACAACACAAAACATTTGCAATTCATCGGTAAAATAAGAGTGTTTTTTGTCAGATCTTACCTAACATTTACGTTGTCTATAGAAATATTACCTAAAGTTATTTTTTTGCCCAACAACACCTACGTTTTCTGTTTTTTGTCTAATAACACCAAAATCAGTTTTCCGTCAAAGAAGTCAAGATTGCGTCTTGACTAACGGTAAAATTGATTTCACCTTATTTCTTCTTTCTTTCTTTTTCACTGATACATTATAAAAGTAATTGACAAATGATCTTATTCATAAGTGACTTATTTTCGTGCAACAAGCCATTAATAACACTTTTTTTTGCCAATAAATCATATCTTCATCAATCCACTTGAAAAAACAACACCCGCGCAAACCCGTCTTGCGTTGTAAAACTTGCAGGCCATGAATCTCCTGTCCGGATTTTGATGTGTCCATGATGTTTTCTCAGCTACTGGAGTGCCACAATTGCATCTCACCCGCTTTGTTGAGTTTGAGGATGAGTTTGAATAAGACATATATTGGGTTGAAAGGATGACGAGGGAAGGCGTGAAAACTGGACAAAGTAAACCCAATTTGGGGATTTAATTTGAGAATTGAGGAATTAAATAACTCAGGAGGAGGTTATATAAAGATTTAATTAGAGGAAAATTAGGTTTAATTGAAGGGAAATTAGCAAAGGGAAAATTGGGTTTAGAAAAGGATGATGAAGAGGGTAATGAAATGCATCAGGGAAAAAAAAGAAGCGTCAAATCAATTTTACCGTTAATCAAGACGGAATCTTGACTTTTTCTGACGGAAAACTGAGTTTGGCGTTATTAGACAAAAAACAGAAAATGTTAGGTGTTGTTGGGCAAAAAAAGAACTTTAGGTACTATATTTACAGACAGTGTAAATGGTAGGTGTTATCTGACAAAAAAATCGTAAACTAAATTCGAAAATCATATAAAACGGTTTTATACAAGGATTAGTGTAATATTGATAGTAGTTAATAAGCATAAATACTCCTGCTAAATACCGCTCATCATTTTCACTAAAATTTGAGAGAGACGGTCTTTCAATAAATTATTGAGAGATCATTCTTTATTTTGTACCATTTTATTTGTATTTCGTAACCCTTTTGTCATTGATCGTATCATATCAATTTCGTACTTATTTACATAATAAATGTACTCATTTTATCTTTAATCATGATTTGTACAATTTTACATTTGTACCTATTATATGCACTACTAGAAAACAGCCCTCTTGCGACGCATCAATATGGCTTTTGGCGGCGCTAAATAGCGTCAGAAGGGGATATACCGACGCATTAAAAAGCGCCGGCATAGCTCGTGCCGCTAGCACCTTTTACGATGCTTTTTAACAGCGTCGGTAAAACCCAAAAAAAGCACTGCAATGTTGAAGCGCTATTTTAAGTTAATTACCAACGCTTTATAGCGTTGTTGGAGAGTATATGGAATGCCAATAAAGCACCTTTATAAATTTGACTTACTACCTCAATGTCAGTGATTTGGAATCACAATTTAGAGGTCAATACTCAATACGACACTTTTGACGACGCTATTTTATACCAGAAAAACCAAAATACTTTGAAGATCCAAATATCAATAATTAAACTTGATATAAATAGAATTATAATGTCAATACATGTCTCAATTCCAAACAAGATACAATCTCAATTAAAACAATTTAGGAACTAAATTGTACCAATAAAGAAAATAATAACAATACATAATTCAGTAATAGTAGTATTAATATTTGTGAACTTGCTGCAATGTCTTTCGTTCTCCTCTCGTTCTCCTGCAATGCTAAACCTGCGGTAACGAATAAAAAAATTACTCATGTATCTTGAAATCATACAGCAGCGCAAAAATTATAAAGGCTGGCAGACATTTAAAAGAAAATACACATTTGAATAGTCCATTTATATGATTTCATGTTTCACCAGTCCTTTGCTATCAGGACAAGTTCCCAGAGGAGTAGCTAATTCAATAAGGGTCATAATCATTGAGTTACTAGTACTCCAAAAAGAAGTTGTCGTTGAAAGGTGGAGCTAAAAGACAACTAGACATCAAGAGGCCTGTAATACTTCATCACACTCTAGTCTTTTAAAGGCATACTGACCATACTAGTTGCTAGACATCAGAATTCGTTCTTTTCTAGTCGCTTTCATAAATCAGCATCAAATTTTAGTGATGTTGAGCTTACTAATTTACCTGTAGGTGTAATTGTTGAAGACTTACTAACAGGAGTCTGAACAGTCCAGTTCTACACAAAATTCAACAATGTGATCATCAGACATTGCACTTCTAGATCAGACTAAATTTCATACAAATACACACAAAACATAAAAACTCGAAAACCAATTCTAGAAACAACAATGCCACTGATATAACGAGTAATGTATCGAATTCAACCGAACAGAGGGAGTAGTACACATGTTACTCGCATAAAATTTGGAAATGGTCAACAAAAAGTAGATCCAAATCAAATTTCTATTCTTCCTGCACAATTCAGAATTGGGTTTCCACAATTTCATCAAAATTGTTCAGAGAATCAACCAATCACAATCTTATTAACAGATACAGTACACTGTTAATGCTGAAAAGCATAAGGAGGCGAAAACATTTCCTTATTTCCGTTCTAAAGCGCCTCTTTTAGGAATTCGCAAAGGTATAAGCCTTTTATATATATATATATATATATATATATATAGATATATATATATATAGATATATATATATATATATATATATATATATATATATATATATATATATATATATATATATATATATATATATATATATATATATATATATATATATATAGAATGGAGATCCTATGAGAACCACCAATATAATGAGAACCATGAGAACTCTAACTTACGGACATTTTTAAAAAAAATTAATGACATATTTGGATTCGGCATGAAATTTTATGGCTAGAGAACATATTTCTTGGTCTAGAAAATATATACTAGTGATGGAAATGAAGGTGATATACGTTTTATTAATTTTCATGCACCTACTACCGATTTTTACGTATATATCATTTTTCATGCACATAGAACTCGTTTTAATGCACGTAGAGCCTATTATTTCATGCACCTAGTAATCATTTTCATGCATGTAAAAAATTTCATGCACGTAGTGGTTGTTTTAGTGCATTTATAGCCATTTTAGTATGTCTAATTGTATTTTGGTACACTAAGTATATATTTTGTTAATAAAATAAAAAAAAACTGTTTAATGATACTAAAATGTGCATTTGAATACGTTAAACTAATGGTAAATGATCCATCGAAACTTTCGAAGCAAAATATGGTAGAGATTTAGTAAGGGTTCTCATGGTTCTCATTATATGGGTGGTTCTCACCGGATCCCGACCCTATATATATATATATATATATATATATATATATCAAAAGGGAGTAGGTAGACAGTCGTCCGCCAATGCCTTATGGGGATTGATTCATTATTCTACCGTGTCAAGAGGAGGCCTGTAATTCTAGCATGATGCACTATATATGCATATTCAAATAAGGCATTATAAATACTAACCTCATAAACTATTGCACTTCGACAATGAAAGCGTCCAGTGTAGTTAGAAAGATACTTCGTCATCTGTCTCAGGGATTTCACATTCCTACAATGAGGATGGTGAAACATAACATACAGTACTTCTCATCAAATCAAGTTGTAAAAAAACAAGTGTACGGAAAAATATTACATAAATAGACTCATGAGAATGATAAGTTCAGGGTAATTGTTTACCTCATCAACATCATCAGAATTATCTTCACCTGTGTCAGAGTCGTCATCACTTCTCAACTTCCTTTTAAGCTTATTAATAGTATACCGCTGCTTGTTAATAGTATTGCCTTGTTTTAGGACACGCTTTTCCAATGTTTGCATTCCCTCTTTTAGTTCGCGAATAAGATGCATAGCTGCTGTCTCTTCGTTGGTCGACATATTCAAGCCCCTATAATAACGTGGATCAGAAGGCTCTGTTAAATATGAGGGCTTAACACCCAACCCAATTCCTCGAACCCGGCCGTACTGATCTTTGCCCAATACTTGCGCGACGGGGTCATCATTTAAGTTACCCTCTATGTGACCTTGTTGTGCAGCAATTTCCTTTATATGATCCTGCAAAAATAATGGTATAGCTAGCTCACAGATATTTGGAGATTATGTTTAATAGGTTAAAACAATGGTAAATGAACAAACCGTTATATTCGCTTCTTTTTTATGTTGGTGACACTCAAGATAAAGCTCTGTTCTTGTGGGTGATCTTTGCAGTGCTTTTTTCTACCAAATAAACCACAACAGCAAAAAACATAAAATATTATCAAGAAATTTGATATCGGTAGATACTATAAGAAAGCACATTTTATATTCATTGAAAAAAATGGTGTACCAGATCGTCAGACACACGAGCATGACTTTTTGTACCGGAGGTGTGAAGAGGCTTCGCCTTAGCCTTCTTATGTGACAAAAGGCTTTTGCGACTTCTTTCCTGCAATTCCAAAATCATAACCTAGTGATTTATGTTGAACAATTATAACATCACGCCATCACCCCCATTATGTTTAGGATACGCAAGTCACTTACATCAATAGAACATTTGACCATCACTAAAGAGTACATAGGACGCATACCTGACCTTCGTCCGATCTCCAAAAATTAACAAGACTAATCCATTGATCATGTACCACGTCTTCTGGACAGTTATTGTGCAGCTCTGTTATGTTTTTATCATCGGAATAATGTATTCCTTTCAAAGTGCATTTATGGTCCCTCCATTTGTGTCCTATCGACTTTAGTATCCATTTTTCCAGAACTATAGGATAAAGAAATCTTTCCTACATAGAATAAAAAAGAAACACATTGGACAGTAAGATGCAACTCAAAAAGCAGTTCATACAATCGTTACTAGACGTGCTATGCCCGCTCTATCTATAGACACTGATGTAGACAGAGGCATTCACTGCATTATTTGACCATAGTAGTAGTAGTAGCTTTATCCAGAATTCTTTCAATGCATGTCTATCCTATTGTAGTATATAAATCTATGGGAGAAGAGTCTGCCTAGGGTACACACGTAGACATCTAAGTCTATTCTTGGACTTTCTCCTCTGGACAACCTCATCTAGGCCTTCCATTACGCCAAGTACAGGCCTACCGGAATCAAGAAGTTTTGTTTTGGGATAAGCATGCTTGACCTGACAAATGTGCTGTTTGAGATTTCATTTGATGTGATGAAAGGCCTAGGACTGACTTTAGGGCATAGTTACACAAAGGGATAATTTCTGAACTAGACTCAGACAAGTCTCCCGACTCATGCGTAAAAGCAGCCAGAGATTTTACCTTAACTTCGTTCAATATCAGAGTCTGATTGTTACCCTTGTTGCCCTTCTTCAAATAATCCCAACGGGTATAACTTAATGAACATAGTTCTCCATGTATTGCTATCGTTCCACAAAAATGTCCTAGGACACCTTCTTCATCTCCAATAGGTTGATTTGCTTTGTTGATCTCAACAACTACTCTATGCCCTGTAGGTAAATTCCATATATCTGCTAGAACAGTTTTCCCGCGAGTCCTTTTTCCATCTAAATCTGTTCAATGATAATCTATATTACGATGATATTTCAAAGAGCTAACAAAATGCATCTACAAATTGAAATGCAATAAGTACCTTGGACAACATATTCATATGTCCGTCCCCCATTCTGTTGTTCAGTATTTGGACTAGACTCTGAGTGAGACTGCTGATCCTGACTACTTTCATTAGTAGAGTTATGACCTATTTGGCCATTATCACCATCCAAGCTTCCTTGCTGCACTTCAGATCGACTTTTACGATTAATTCTTAAATTTCTAGCCCTGGCCATTTTTCCTATCAACAAAAAATCATCAACTTTATTAGTCATGACAAAACAAATGATAAGAATATAAATATATACACAACAAAGCAAGAAATATACAAGTAGGAAATAGTAATGGAAAAATATCACAAATTCAAAATGTATTTTTTGGCTGACTACTTTCAGTACTACATGCATGCTAAAATTGCAGATTCAAGTAGAAAACTTGTTCAAGGTGAGATGCAAAAGAGCATAGATAAAGGATTTTAAACTTTATTTTTCCTAACAAACCAGACTAACAGACTAACACCCTAAAGTCCTAGCTATTTTCTCAACTTTAGAAATCTCTGATAAATGGGAAATGACAGTAATTAATCATCCTAAGCTAAGAACACAAGAAACTGCGAATAATAGTTTAAGAATTATCTTCAGACGTCAACCAAAGTTCCTTCCACGCCATCCCTAACCCAACACATATTTTCATGAATAAGAAACGAGACATGATATATATGGCTCATTTTCATCATCTTCTCTCATTTCATCATCACCCAAGTCATTAACATTTCTAGGTTTCATCTTTATAGCAACAGACCATCCCGTGTTAACTCGGTCGTCAATGTAAAACACTTGCTCTGCTTGTGTTGCAAATATATATGGCTCACCCGCTAATGTCTCCCCATTTATCAAACGGGAGAAATTGACTAGTGTAAAACCATACTCATCTTGTCTTATTCCCCTTCCTTGAGTTGTATCAACCCATTCACATTTGAACATCACAGTAGAGAATCCTCCCAAATATCTCAGTCTTATGATTTTTATTATCCTTCCGTAGTAAGCAACTTCTCCCAAGACTGGTCTTCTGTCGCTAGTACTGGCATAACTTGATGTTTTGGCTATCACAACTACTCCACTGTTTTGGGTACACTTATCGTAACGTTTTCCTCTAAAATTAAAACCATTTACATCATAAGCTTGGTACTTAGTAACAACATCTAGTGGACCACGAGCTAGCATACGAAGTTCCTCTTTCAAACATTCTGGCCCCTTTAATGCTTCCAATTTGTTAACCTGTTTCATAATATAAAACAATTCAATTTGCTACTATTTAACCAACTAATTAATCATTATGCAGATTACGACTTACATGCTCTTTGAACCAATCATGAAAAGTTTCATGTTGTATACGCTCAATTTCATTTAATGACAGACGTCTTGGCCGACTACGTCGCTTAAGTTCTGTTGCATGCTCTCTGTTAACAAAATTGTTTATTATTGGTATATTTCAAAGTAATCTCTGAAAAACTAAATTAATATCAAATTATCAGTAATATGACATACTTACTTGAGAAATTCTGAGACATCGGAAGAATTAAAAAGGATATACCGATGGGCTTGTATCTTGTTCATTTTCGAAATCTTGGATGTAGTAGGCTTTCCTCGGGGCTGTCCAGCTTGGATAAAAATATCACTATCTTCTTGAACAGTTGAAGATAGTGATATTTCAGCAGAATTATCAAATTTTGACGCTAGTCTAAACTTCGACTCAAATCCTTCAATATAACGGGAACAAAATATGGCACACTCAAAGGCTAAGTGAGCTTCAGCTATTGACCCTTCGGGGCGCGCTTTGTTGAAAACATAGGATTTTAATGTGCCCAAATATCTTTCAACAAAATACATCCACCTATATCTAACTGGTCCAGCAAGTTTGACTTCAGTGGCTAGATGAACAACCAAATGTACCATGATAGTGAAAAAGCTGGGAGGGAAAATCATTTCCAAGTGACACATAATTTGCGGTATAGTAGTTTCAAGTCGTTCAATGTCGTCTAAATTTAAAGCTTTACCACACAAATCTCGAAAATACCCGCATAGATTAAATAAAACAGCCACCACATCCTTTCTAAGAAGACCTCGTAATGAAACTGGAAGAATTTGTTGCATTAATACGTGGCAATCATGGCTCTTAAGTCCATGTAATTTAGCTTGTGTAAGATTTACACATCTAGAAATGTTCCCGGCATAACCATTAGGAACTTTGAGTTCATGAAGCATTGTGCAAAATGCTTGCTTTTCAACTCGGGACATTGTATAAGGAGCTGGTGGTAGATATAATTTAGTAGTTGAACCCCTTTCTTGTGGGTGAAGTTCCTTTCTTATTCCCATTGCTTTCAAGTCAAGACGAGCCTTTAAATTATCTTTAGACTTTCCCTCCAAATTCAATAAGGTTCCAATCACATTATCACACACATTTTTTTCTATGTGCATGACATCTAAGTTGTGTCTTATTAAATGAGAATCCCAATAGGGCAATTCAAAAAATATACACTTCTTTTTCCAAGTTTTAGAATCAGTGAAATTAGAAATTGCTTCAATTTGGCGCACCATATCTACCCCAGAAAGCCTTACTGGTGCAACTTCATGTTCTTCTTCTCCATTAAAAGCTTCTTTATTGTAGCGAAAAACATGGTCTTCCTCTAACAATCGACGAGAGCCCATAAAACAGTATTTGTGACTATTATACAACCATTTTGAATCTGTTTGGGAGTTACAAGAAGGACATGCATTCTCACCATGTACACCCCAGCCAGATAGCATACCGTAAGCCGGAAAGTCATTGATTGTCCACAGTAATCCAACTTTTAAGGTAAAGGTTTCATCTTTAGAAGCATCATATGTTTCGATCCCATTCACCCATAAATCAATTAGCTCTTCTATAAGGGGTTGTAAATACACATCAATTTTGTTTCCTGGGCTACTTGGCCCCGGAATTAACGTCGAAAGAATGAGAGATGATGGTTTTAAACACATCCATGGAGGCAGATTATATGGTACTAAGACTACCGGCCAACAACTATAGGTAGAGCTCAATGTACCAAATGGATTAAAACCATCACTATCTAGCCCAAGTCTTATATTACGACTTTCCGTACCAAAAGCAGGATATCTAGAATCAAAGTCCTGCCAAGCTTTTGAATCAGCCGGATGTCGTAAAACCCTATCATCTCTAACTCTTTCTTAAGAATGCCACCTCATTAAGGTAGCTGTATGTTTAGACATATATAATCTTTTGAGTCTAGGTTTTAATGGAAAATATCGTAAAACCTTGGCGGGAACACCTCTTTTCTTTTTTCTCCCCGTTGAAGTGGATTGCTCCTGAACTTTTTTCCATCTCGATGTCCCACATATAAAACAAGTATCATCATTTAATTTATCTTTCCAGAATAATTGACAGTGATTTTTTGATGGGCAAACATCAATTTTATCGTAACTGAGACCTAATTTTCCAATGATTTTCTTTGCATCGGAAAATGACTTTGGCAGATTTGCACCATTGGGAATTGCAAGCTGTAAAATTCCTAATAAATCTGTATTGACTTATTACTCCATTTATTATTGCTCTTTGTGTGGAAAATGAGCACTAAAAAGGACAACTTAGTTAATTCACACCCAGGCCATAACTCTTGGTCAGCATCCTTCAATAAATTGTAAAAGTCTTCTGCGTCTTTACTTGGCCCATTGGTTGGTGTGTTTATCAAGTTAGGAGAATTACTTGAATCAAGCTCAGGAGTTCTATGGCCATATGCATCATGAACTAATTGACACATATGACTCGGATGAGGATTTTCTATTATTGGTTCAGTTGAAGATGATGTTTGAACTAGGTGCTCTCCGTGAAATATCCAAGTAGTGTAATTACACATCATTCCAATGTCTAGCAAATGCAAATTCACTTCATCCGCACTTAACAACTTATTGTTTACACACTTACGACAAGGACACCGAATTTTCCCGTTTGAAGAAGATGCTTCGTTACTAGCATATATTATAAAGTCGCGAACACCCACTCGATAACGTTCACTCTCTATATGGTAAGTCAAATTTTCCTTGATTATTTTCAAATCCATGATCGGTAAAACTGAAAAAACAGGTTTTCTTTGATTAATATTACAACCATAATAGAGGCGGGAGAGTAATAAGAAGCTTGTGAGATGGCTATTAACAATGCTAAGTCCACTTAGTTTATTTAGTCAATTAACATGCGTGCTATTCAGTTTCCTAAACTCATGTAAATTAGTTTAGTCAAATGCTGCTGTAACTTCCCACGTATTTAGCTCATGGTTAGCTTAGTTCTAGGCTTCTGTTTTTCTACTGTACTATATATATATATATATATATATATATATATATATATATATATATTGTAATTCATTCTTAAGGAATGCAAACAATCTTCTTTTTAAACCTATATTTTACAGTGGCTTGGTTTAAGACAATGTTAAGCAAGACGGACTCATATACACCTATCAATTTCGCAAATATAAGACTATTAAATTATCTAAGACAATCAAGTAGAACGGATTTTCCCACCATATCAACTTATATGATTGCCATCAACAAATTCAAATAGTAATCATCAGATTAAATACTCAATACATATCTCAACGATTTTGTAAGAATTAGTTCACCTTTTATCCATAAAACTAGTTAACAAAATTCACCTATCAGATTAAATACTCATATACACCTATCAGTTTAGCAAATTCGATAAAATATTATTAATACAGACTAAGCTCCATTTCAACAGATATTCACATTCCAAAGTATCATACAGACGTTCGTCCAATTGGGCAAAAAATTAGTCAATTGGGGGCCTTTGCTAATAGCCTGCAGTTATGTTAATTACGCCAAGTAGATATATTATCAACAGGGAATTAGGGATGCATAGAAATGGATATCATACCACAGTCATCCCCATCCCCATCCCCATCCCCATCCCCATTGAAGAGGGTAAGAAAACCTTAACTCGAAGTAGATATTATTAATAGGGATGCTCCAAAGCGGATACCATCCCAATTCAAGAGTGTATGGTGCACAAATTTATGATATTGTCTAGTCTAATACTGATATCTAAACGAAAATTAAGAGCAGTAATTTAACTAATAAGATTCGTGGGAAATCAAAAATCCCTAAAATTTACAGTAAAAAAGATGATACTAAAATTAGGTAACGAAAAAAATTGATGATTCAAATTAAAAGAGAAATTAGACAAGGAAAACATACCTAGATGAGATTAAGAACCAAATTGAAAGAGTAATTCTTGAAGATGAAGAAGATGAAGGTTGCTGGAATTATAGATTGAGGTTTTTTTAAGAATTTTGGTTTTCATAAACGTGTTTCGTGGGATATTTGATTTGGCGCTGGTGATTTCGTGGGAAATTAGGGATTTGGCGCTGAGTTATCCATATCCCGCGTATTGTATATTTTTCGCTTTAGTGGGCTTAGTGGGTACGCTAAGGTAAAGCGTCCCTATTTTCACATAAAATTGATTTAATTAGACAGTTTTTTGCTAAGCGTCGCTGGCTAAGCGTCCCAATAACCCCTTTTTCTAGTAGTTGATACAACATGCGAGGTGAATTAAAACTGAAACTGGAAACTGAAACTGATACAAACAAAATAGATAAGTATAACAGTTCTAAGTACGGAAAACCAAATATATACAAAGCCTGGGATGGAACATCCCTACAGGCACCAAAAGATAACAACTGTATCAAACTAGAGTCTAGCTACTCGTAAGTGTAAGTCATATGATGACTAGTGGATCATCACTCGCTAGCTCTCATCCAATCCCGTCCAACCTGCATGTACCTACATACATGAAAACATGTACGCCACAATCAGCGGGGAGTGACTAGAGTTCTCCTAGCCACCTTTTGTAACGACACGTAACAAGCAATACAAACATAACACTCCAACATATATGAACATGTGAAGTATAACAATATCTCAATAACTGATCACCAACTATCATGCAATCACTAATGCACGGCTCTCAACCAACTTCGGAAACTATTTGGTAGGAGAGCCGGTTTCCCTACCGGTTACCCGGTCGGGGGGTCTTTCAGTCCAAACCATTTACGAAACTGCCTTAAGAGTCATCCAATGCCTTGGATGAACAACAACAAGTCAAAACATCCATATCATCAATATCAACATCTATATCATCAATATCTACATCTATATCTGATATCGTACCAACTCAAGGCAAGCGGATAAAACTCAGCAAATATAAGGTTCAGCGGTCAACTTAAGACATAACCTACATACAATCATTCAGCAACTGTAAAGGTTCAGCGGTCAACTTAAGACATAACCTAAACACCAAAACATTCAGCAAGCAAGGACTCAGAGGCCAACTTAAGGCATAGACCCGCCAATCAGCAAGACACTAGACTCAGATGCGACATCTCAACGCATGGACTAGCATCCAAAAGTAAAGGACTCAGAGGCCAGCTTAAGGCATGTCCCTTCACTACATCACAAGATACTAGACTCAGATGCCAGCTTAAGGCATGTCCTAGCATCAAATATCTGCACCCCGGGCAAGGTGTCAGTTCCTTAGCTACCCCGTTGTGCAGCTGCTCTACTCGTCAGACTCAGAGGCCAACTTAAGGCATGTTCCAACGCGATCACAATCAAACATGTCTGGGCTCAGAGGCCAGCTTAAGGCATATCCCAGACACGACAACCATACACATATAGGGCTCAGAGGCCAACTTAAGGCATATCCCCATATATGACAACAAGCTCACGTATTAAGTTCAGAGGCCAGCTTAAGGCATAACTTAATACGCATCAATACAATATCATCAAAGTCTATGAACTAATCTATAGTTCTACTTTCTTAACTTCTAATCAACACTTAATTGATCCCGGGAACTAAGTTGAGGGAGAGCCGGTTTCCCTTTCGGTTACCCGACCGGGGGGTCTCTATCCTCTCTCCATTCCTGAACCCAATATAGTGTCGCCCATCCTCTGGGGACCTCAAACACACATGAAAGGTACACGGAACGAATCTCAAACAAAACTGATAAATCGTTTGAAAGTTAAAACCAAAACAATGGGAACAGGGGCTCTCAGCCGGTCCCAGACCGTCTGCCGGTCCACCGGCTGGGAGTCCCTTCCCATGCCCAATCACCGTCTAAAAAACAATGAGAAGAGGCTCTCAGCCGGTGGACCGTCCGCCGGCCAGCCGGCTGGGAGTCCCTTCCCATAAGCCAACTTCAACTCTTAAACACGAGGAGTGACTCTCAGCCGGTGTACCGGCTGCCGGCCTGCCGGCTGGGAGTCACTTCCCATGCCTTTGCAAAAACTTGAAAAACACACAAGGGGGATCCTGAGCCGGTCGACCGGCGGCCGACTGACCGGCTCAGAAACCTTCCTCAGATTTCTGAACATTCGAAATTTAACACACCGACTCTGAGCCGGCTGACCGGCTGCCGGTCAGCCTACCGGCTCAGAGTCATCTGTACGCAAAAATCGCATTTCCTATCCTAACCAAAACTTCACAAATCGATTCAAGACTTCTAAATTAGCAACATACAATGTTTACCCATCACATAAAATCATTAAATACACTAACTACCAGCAATTAATCCCACAAACAATCCTCAATAAGAATATAATTTGTATCCGTCTTAAGCATGAATTTCTGAAATTTAAACAATAGGCATATGAAACATCATCTAAGCATGAAATCATCATATGTGAACATTCCTATCATGTTACTAAGTTCAAAAAACAACAATAACATTAAAAATCAGAAACTTAAACCAATTCAAACAAGAAAAGTGCTAATATAAACAATAAGGCTGAGTTTCTCATTATCGTCACCTTAAAAGCAATTCCGCTCAAAGCTCCTCCTCAACAACGAAGCTATCCACGTCCGGGTCTTCTAAGCCCTCACCTACATCACGAGAAACGGATTTTAAAGACTCAAAGACGAATTCCATGAAAACAGCCCAATTTTCGAATTGGAGGAAATGAAAAACGAAAGTGACGGATGACTTGCAAATTCGATGAGGATTCCGAAAATGTATTTATTACCTTGATTCGGTGAACGGATGATGACGGAATTTGGAAAAGAAGATGAAGATTTAAGGAGGATTTGTGAAAATGAGAACACTGTATATTATTTTGAGGTTGAAGGTTATGTCGACATACATGGGTTTTAGGAGGGTTTTATGTTGTCATTTCCGTTTAAATGAAAACGGGTTGGAATGAACGGGTTTTAAGTTATGAATTCAAGTTGCCAAGTTTGTATTCGTCTTAAGGACTTAAGGTTCTTAAGACGGATCTTACTATTTATTTAAAATACTTTCCAAATAAATTATTAAAATATTATTTTATTACTTAAAATAATTAAAAACTTTTAAAATATATTTTATGAAAATACGGGATGTTACAATCACCCCAACTTCAAAAGGTTTCGTCCTCGGGCTCGGCACGCGCGCGAGCTGAATTAAGCACCTCGCAAAGCCTCTACAAAAGGCTCCCTTGACCAACTAATGCTAGGTGTAGTAATAGAAGAATTAATATAAACACATACAAACTTCCATAACTCTCCTATGTGGGACAAATGTTAGAAAATGACTCTCCAAAATAAGCCCATATTTCCAACAAAAGAGTGGTCGACGGAGGGTGCGGATGGTAGTTGCGTCGGCATCTGGCAGCTATGACTGCTTCAACTAAACTAGTAATTAATCAGTCAAGATACTTTAATTGAAAATGATGTCTTAATCGTTCTTAATCTCGTCTCTTGGTGTAGCAAGCTTTTAGTCTAGAATATCCTTCTTATTCATTCCTTTGTTGTAGGACTATGAGGAAGAAGTCGCTCAAGAATTTCACTTTGAATTTCGGACCTCAATATCTAGCTGCTCATCGTGTTCCGCGATTGGTATTGGAAATGAACGGACAGGCGGTCGAACCTCGAACGTGTGGAACCACATATTGGACTACTCTAGTGCGACACAAAGTCTCCGAGTCCGAGTCGGCTACTATTTTGTTGGCTTTGCCCCACTTGGTCTGTAGTCATGCTTAAGTCTCGGTTGGGAGATCTACGTTTTGTTTCTTGGCTTTTGATTTTAGAGGTTTTGATTTTTTGCTTGTGATATTGATTTTTAGAGGTTGTGATTTCTATTGTTTCCCTTTTGGTGGGATGAGAAATGAGGAGTATATATTTGGAATAGGTTGAAAAGTGTGAGGATTGAGTAAAATGATGCAGTAGGTCTCCTAAGAGACTGCCTATCAATAACCTTATTAAAAGATTATTGTACAAATTTAAGAAAAAATGGTCCTAAAGGTAAGTATTTGGATTTATGGTTATATGCATAATACTGGGACTACTAATCCAACGTATTTGAGCTTGCTCTGACTGTTGCTGTTACTCCAGATTAACAATCAGTTATTGGTGAACTCGTTGTCACAGAGTTGTCGGTTCCAATTCATGCCCCCGTGTCTGGGATAAGTAGTGATGTTGGTGCAAATGGCATGTTTCCATCTTCATCCAGTAGCGACTTTCTTTTTGAATCTTTGGGTTTAAGTAGCCAGGTGAGCATTTACTAATCAACAACAATACAACAATACAACATTACTCCAATGCCTCAAGGGACCCAACAAATGATGGGGCAAGGGTAGGGGTTTCACACATGCAGCCTTAATTACTACGCTGGGTTGTTTAGATCATAATGAAATTGCATCAATAATTCTGTTATATGATCACTATTTTCCAATTTCAGAAGGCCAATCCGTTTCATGAGCTATTTGGTTGTATTCTATCATAATCCAACATCAAAAAATATTGAGTCTTTGGCACCAGCGGAAATGCATGATACTGATAAAATATGTTCATATAAAGTAGCTATTCCAAGAAAAATAAATAATTCAACTATATGCTTTTGACACGTTTTAGATCCACATGGAGTGATTGTGAATCCTTGTGTTCAAACGGAACAAGCATCAAATGTTGTCTCACAAGTCACAAACGCCACAAGCTGTTCCAGTCCCTTCAGCTCATCAAATACTAAAAGCTAACATGAGTAGGACTCAAGAGTTGCCGATGGTATGCTATACTCACATTCACTTGTTTCTTAGTTAGTGGCTAGATAGATTATCTTAAGCAAGTTATGGATTGCACTTCAGGATCTTTTTAGTGCAACATACTCTGTCAGTCTATATCAAGGACCTGTTTGCTGGCAAGCTGGTCCCGTTACTAACATGGGACTTCCGATGCAATATAACTCTGCAATGTTATATGTTCATTCTAGCCCATCATCTTAAGATTGGGGTCTATTCATGCTTTCATGTATAAAAGTTGATTTTCTATTTTTCCCTCTCCATGAACAATCAGCACCAACATTTATTCAACCAATGCAATCGGCTAATCCTTTTGATGCGAATGTCGTAGCATCTGCTTCACAAGTTGCAGCGGTAGGTCTTCAGTCAAGCGTTCAAATGTTTACTGTTTGTATCACTGTGCTGATTATCGGGGGGTGTCTGGATGTATTTCAACCTCTATACTCGTCATGGTTATGGATATGCACCCTAGGTTTCTATGGAAACAATATTGTTGATAATGATAAGGTTGTGTATGATCTAGTTTTTTGTTAGGGAGTTCTGTTGAGGCATGCTCGTTGGCTGACTGGCTGTAGGTTAGGATTTGCTTACACAGTTAATAAAATTAGGAGCTAGCTAATTAACTAATGTTTTTGGCTTGGCTTACAGGAAGAGCTTGAACAAGAGGGAATATGGGATTTTGATAGGCTAAGTTGTCCTTACATACGTCAAGAATTTTTGCAGGTTATGATTTCTGATGGGTCTAGTCTTTGATTGTTTCATGCATTTCATGTTCTTTTGGACCATTATTGCATTGGCTTGTGTCACTTGTTGTATTACTTAGTTCTTAATTTTCATTTCTTTCTCTTTACAGGAAACTTTTGGTTCGACTTGGTCAGTTATCGCGTCTCTTCTTCTAAATGAATGCCAGAAAGGGGCTATATGAGGTGTAGCTGTTACCTTTGTAGTTTATATCAGTGTTAATATTTCAATGACGAGTTATATGTTTGTCGATACTGTTACGTAGCTTTGTAACCCTATATTGATTTTTAGTTAAAGATTAGTCTATTTTACGAATGTTTAAGCCAGATGGGGTTTCTGACATTCCGTTAATTTGAATTTAGGTTGTGGATGTTCTAAACCCGCTTGCCCGTGATGTCTATTGGCCCATTGAAAAGGATATAGCAAGATTGCAAGAAGAGCTTTCACAAGCTCATAAACAGGTACTTTAACAGTTTACATGACTTTAAAACTTGACTCTAGTATAACAGACAATAGCAGGCTACTTCAGGGAATTAATGTAGAACGAAGCTAATTTTGAACTCGATCAAACAGGTTCATATTTCGGAAGCAAGGGTCTCAGCTGCTCTAGATAAACTATAGCTTATATGGAACAGCTGGTTCATGATCAGTTTTTACAAGACAAGACAACCGACTCTGATCAAACGCAGGCTTCAACTAGCACTTCCACACAATCTTTGGAATCGGTTAAGAGAAAAGTCCCTCAGAAAAGATTAAATGCTTGTCTAGGAATCCAAAATGATGGATGATTTCTCCTTTTCAGATCCCGATAGATTGTTTTGACAAATCATGGGTCATATTCCGTGGGCAAGATGGCAAGCCAGGGTGTGTGAAGAACACTTGTGCACAAAGAGCATGCCCTCTTGACTTAGGTTCTGTCAACGAGGGTCGGATCCAATGTCCTTATCATGGTATGGTCTTTCTACCAAGTGATTAGATCGTAGTAGCTTTTCTTTGATTGTTGTTTAGGGCTTTAGGCCCGTAGTTTTCAGGAATGCTGAACCAATAGTTCTCCTGTTTGGATGTCATAAATTTGACATTGTGTTTGCACTCAAATTTGGTGCTCCAACTGGAATGTTGAATACTATTACAGGATGGGAGTACTCAACAGATGGAAAATGCGAGAAAATGGCATCCACAAGATTAGTGGATGTCAGAATAAAAGCATTTGCCTTGCTTTGAACATGAAGGAATGATCTGGATCTGACCAGGAAATGAGCCCCCAGCTACCACCATTCCATCTCTACGACTGCCCGAGGGGTTTATAATTCATACGAAAGAAACGTGAAAACCTGGTTTACATACAGTGGTACATATTGTGAGCATTCAGATGAGCGACTTTGATAGATATCGAGTGAGGCAAATCCCCTTTTATGATTGCTTAAGCCTCTTTGTAAATTTTTGGTGGCTGTTGAAGTGTGAGACTTTTCCGGAGTGTTCCAGAAGGTTCCGAAAAGTTCCAGAACAATGTAGAAACATCTAGAATGTTCTAGAACACTTGTGAACACACTAGAATAGTCTAGAATACTCTAGAAGGATCAAGAATGTTCTAAGTGTGTGTAGAGAAGTCTAGAACTTTCTAGAAATACCTTGTAAGTATAGAATAAGGCTAGAACTCTAGATCACTCTAGAATGCTCTATTCTAGAGAATTCTTAGAATGTAGGAGAAGGAGGAGGAGCCCTATAAATAGAGGACCTCCCCTCCCATTTCATGTATCCAAAAAATTCACAAACAAATCAATAAAAAACTAATTCCTCCAACTAATCAACCTTCAACCAATCAAACAAACAAATAACTAATCTTCACAAACTTCTTCATACACTCCCCCATACACCAACAAGTGGTATCAGAGCCCTAAAGATCTTAAGGGCAACAAAATAAACTTATGGCTTCCGCATCAAATACAATATCGACTTCTCTTCCAATTTTTGGAGGAGAAAATTACGACTATTGGGGAATTAAAATGAAGGCTTTCTTAAAAGCAAACGCACTATGGGAAGTTGTGGAAAATGGTCCTCAAAAACAACAAGAAGGTGTTCAACCTACCGAAGAATCCTTAAAGAAAATAAACGAGGATGAACTAAAGGAAGCCAAAGCATTGTCTTTCATGCTCAATGCCGTTACAGAGACCATTTTTCCAAAAATAATGCGGGCTTCTACCGCTAAAGAGGCATGGGATTTACTCCAAAAGACATTCCATGGTGATGAAAGGTTAAGAGCAATACGTCTCAACACCTAAAGAAAGGATTTTGAAAACTTGAAGATGAGGGAGAATGAAGACATTCAAGCTTACACTTCCAGAGTAACGGAGATAGTTAATCAAATGAAGATATACGGTGAAGATATTACTGACATGAGAATTGTGCAAAAAATTCTCGCAACCCTAACTAAAAGGTTCGACATGATAGTAACCGTTATTGAAGAATCAAAGGATCTACCGAAACTCACTGCCGAGGAGCTAGTTGGATCCTTACTCGCCCATAATAAAAAATTCAAGACCGAAGAATCTTCTTCCGAGGATGCTTTCAACTCATCACATAAAGAAAAGCGGTCCGGAGGTTGGAAAAAGAGAAGTGACGATGGTGGCAATAAACAAAAGTCACAATCAAAGGGAAAGTTTCCTCCTCGTGGCATTTGTGGAAGAGCTAATCATGCAGAAAAGAATTGTTATTTCAAAGATAAGCCTCAATGTCACCATTGTAAGAAGTATGGGCATATCCAAAAATATTGTCGACAAAAACAAACGGAGTCCAAAGACCAAGCTCATTATTCAAGTAGTGTTAATAATGAGCATCTCTTCTATGCCGGCCAAGGAAAAACTTCCAGGAAAGAAAGCAGATGGCTAATTGACAGTGGTTGTACAAGTCACATGACTAATGATTCAAGCATCTTCAGCAAGTTGGATACTTCCGTCCAAACTCCAGTGCGAATGGGGAATGGTGAAGTTCTCACATCAAAGGGCAAAGGTACGATCATTGTCCCAACTAAGCGGGGTACAAAATACATTAAAGATGTGTTGCTTGTTCCGGATCTTGCTGAAAATCTACTAAGTGTGGCACAAATGATCAAGAATGGTTATTCACTAATCTTTGCGAATAATCATTCCACCATATATGACCCCGAAAATAAGGAGATTGCTAAAGTTGTCATGGAGAATAAAAGCTTCTCCTTGAAATGGAAGTATGACCTAGAGTCATCATATCGAGCTCACACCGCCGAGACCTGGCTATGGCATAGAAGGTACGAACATTTCAACTTAAGGGCACTCGCTGACTTACACAAGCAGAATCTTGTGCGGGATTTTCCAATGATTCAAGCAACTAAAGAACTATGCGAGCCTTGTCAACTTGGAAAGCAACACCGCCTGTCATTTCCAAAGGGGCAAGCATGGAGGGCAGGTAAAAAGCTAGAGCTTGTTCACACAGACGTATGCGGTCCTCAAAGAACTTTATCTCATCTTGGAAACAGGTACTTTATCCTGTTCATTGATGATTTTACTCGAATGACTTGGGTGTACTTTATGAAACAAAAATCAGAAGTATTCCAAGTCTTTCAAAAATTCAAAGCTCTCGCTGAAAATCAAAGTGGGTGCAAATTAAAGAAGATAAGATCTGACCGCGGGAAAGAATATACTTCTTCACAATTTGATCAGTTTTGTGAAGATGAAGGAGTGGAACATCAGCTCACCGCAGGGTACACTCCACAATAGAACGGGGTATCCGAAAGAAAAAACAGAACAGTCATGGAGATGGCAAGGTGCATGTTGGCCGAAAAGAAAATGTCAAAGAAATTTTGGGCTGAAGCTGTCTACACAGCGGTTTATCTACTAAATAGACTACTAACCAAGGCAACTAAAGGAAAAACTCCAGTAGAAGTTTGGAGTGGAAAAAAACCTACAGCTAAGCATTTAAAGGTGTTTGGCTCAATTTGCTATGCTCACGTCCCAGCACAAAAAAGGAGCAAGCTTGATGATAAGGCAGAGAAAGGTATATTCCTTGGCTACGACTCAAAATCAAAGGCTTACCGGATTTTCAATCTCAATACGGAGAAGATTATGATAAGCCGAGACGTGGAGTTTGATGAAGATGCAACATGGAATTGGGAAGAAAAAAAGGTGGAAAGAAATGTGATCCTAGTTCCTGATCACCAACATCAACATCCAGAAGATGATGGTGAGATGACTAATAACGATGATCCTCCTACACCTCCATCAACTCCAATGCAAGCACACTCTCCACCCTCAACCGACGATTCCGAGAATGCTACGGGACCTCGGGGTAAGAAAGATCTCTCTCAGATTTATGCTCAATGTCCCATTATTAATCTGAATGAAAAGGAATGCGAGAGATGCTATTTAGCTTTTGAGGAGACAAGAGACTATGATGAGGCTTCCAAGCACAAAGAGTGGCAAGAAGCAATGGAGACCGAAATAAACATGATAAAGAAAAATAACACCTGGGAATTGGTAGATAAGCCCAAAGACCGAAAGGTGATTGGAGTAAAATGGGTCTACAAAACAAAGTTGAATCCAGATGGTACGATCAATAAGTATAAAGCAAGATTGGTCGTGAAAGGATACTCCCAACAAGCTGGAATAGACTACGGAGATACATTTGCTCCAGTTGCTCGCCATGACACCGTGCGAACTCTAATTGCCTTAGCCGCTCAAGAAAGGTGGAAAATTTATCAACTTGATGTCAAATCTGCCTTTCTAAATGGAGAGCTTGAGGAGGAGATTTATGTGGAGCAACCTCCAGGCTTTGTCACACAAGGAAATGAAGAAAAGGTGTGCAAGCTGAAAAAGGCACTATATAGCCTTAAGCAAGCTCCAAGAGCGTGGTATAGCAAGATTGATTCTTACTTCCTTGAGCAAGGATTCACGAGGAGTAAAAATAAGCATACACTATATGTGAAGAAAAATCAAGGTGATTTTCTCATCGTTTCTCTCTACGTTGATGATCTCCTTGTTACAGGAAATAACGCCCAAATGATCCTTACATTTAAGGAGGAGATGAAGAAAAGATTTGAAATGACGGATTTGGGCTTAATGAATTTTTTTCTTGGCATGGAAGTCCATCAAAGTGAAGATGGAATCTTCATTTCTCAAACTAAGTATGCTCGGGAAATCCTCAAGAGATTTAAAATGGAAAACTGCAAGCCAGTTTCTACTCCTCTGGTCTTGAATGACAAGTTATCCAAAAATGATGGGACAAAAGAAGTTGATCTGAAGCAATATCGAAGCTTGGTTGGAAGTTTACTCTAACTCACAGCAACAAGACCTGTATGTTCGCCACAAGCTTATTATCAAGATTTATGAGCAAGCCAAGTGAGGTTCACATGGGTACAGCCAAGAGAGTACTTCGATATCTAAAGGGTACTTTAGAGTATGGAGTATTTTACCAGCCTTGCGACAATCCAAGACTGCTAGCCTACTCCGACAGTGATTGGGCAGGATCGGTAGACGACATGAAAAGTACTTCAGGTTATGCCTTCACTTTTGGCTCAGGAGTGTTTTCATGGAATTCAAAGAAGCAAGATATAGTTGCTCAATCCACGACCGAAGCCGAGTATATTGCAGCTTCAGCAGCAGTGAATCAAGTAATATGGTTAAGAAAAATACTTGAGGACTTGGGCTATAAGCAAGATGAAGCTACTGAAGTCATGGTGGATAACAAATCAGCAATTGCCATTGCGAAAAATCCAGTGTGCTTCAGTAAGACAAAGCATATGAAGGTACGGTTCTATGCACTTCGTGATGCAGAGCAAGAAAAAGAAGTTGAGCTTATACATTGCCCATCCGAGTTCCAGCTGGCTGACATCTTAACCAAGGCTCTACCGACGACAAGGTTTGAGTTTCTAAGGACAAAGTTAGGCGTCACTCCAAAAGTCTCAAGGAGGAGTGTTGAAGTGTGAGACTTTTCCGGAGTGTTCCAGAAGGTTCCGGAGTGTTCCAGAAGGTTCCGAAAAGTTCCAGAACAATGTAGAAACATCTAGAATGTTCTAGAACACTTGTGAACACACTAGAATAGTCTAGAATACTCTAGAAGGATCAAGAATGTTCTAAGTGTGTGTAGAGAAGTCTAGAACTTTCTAGAAATACCTTGTAAGTATAGAATAAGGCTAGAACTCTAGATCACTCTAGAATGCTCTATTCTAGAGAATTCTTAGAATGTAGGAGAAGGAGGAGGAGCCCTATAAATAGAGGACCTCCCCTCCCATTTCATGTATCCAAAAAATTCACAAACAAATCAATAAAAAACTAATTCCTCCAACTAATCAACCTTCAACCAATCAAACAAACAAATAACTAACCGTAGCCTTTTCCTATTTAAGGCTACGGTTACAAGTATAAAACCGTAGTCTTTTCTTAACATTTGGCCACGATTCAAGTAAATGACCGTAGCCTTTAATATTTTCGGCTACGGTTATTAATTCATAACCGTAGCCTTAAGTTAACTTATGGTTACGGTTCACAACCGTAGCCATTTCTCTACCACTTAAGGCTACCCCCTGATTTGCTACGGTTGCACAACCGTAGCCATATGGCTTTTTTAACCGTGGCCGTATGCCATTGTTGTACTAGTTATGTCCAATGCCCCACAAATTCTGATTTAATAAAGCATCTTTTTCTTTTTTAACTGTACCACTATTACTTATTTATTGCTTCTTTAATATTTGTGCATAAAACAATATGATAGAGTGAAGTTGAATGAGGAAAGTATAAAAATTGGGAACCATATTAGCATTTTAACCTGATTTAGCAGGTTAAAATTAATGCAAGTGCAATACGAGAGTACACAGGTTCATTAGTATGGTTTATTGTAGGTTAAAATGAAGTTCGAAGTATTATTAGAAAACATAAAATAGTATAAAGTATTGTTGTTAATTAAATAATCTCTCAACTTATGAAATAGTGTGAAGATTACATATACCAATCGAAGTAAATGATCTTTTTTATCTGGGCAAGAGACTCTAACTCGACAAGTCAAAAGTTCGAGGCAAATTATATTAAAGGAATTAATTTACCAACTAATATTCGTCTTAATAGTAAAGAAAATCTAAATATATCACTTGATTATATTAAGAGAAATAATTTACTACCCTAGTCTTGCTTATAATCGTTGTAAATTATAATGAAAGGGTGTATTTATACCTTCGTTATAAATTCTTCTTTTTTTAAGACGGATGTAAACAAGAACTTGTGCTCAACTAATTCTTAACATTTACTTTTTGACATTATTTATAAGTAAGTTAATTTTTAATATCGGTTTTTCTAACGTGTGCCCTACGGGCAAACCTTAATAATCTTAAAAAAGAAAGATTTTGAGAATATATCATGAAAAATTGATACACAAATTCACATTTAGCATAACTAGTGAAATATTCTCAACAATCTTTCTCTATTTAACTTATTAACATTTGCCCTTAGGGCACACGTTAGAAAAACCGTTTATATAAATTATTAAATATGAACAAAATAAAATGTACATTGATAAGTGTGAAAAAGTAAACGTAAAGAAATGGATGAGACGGAGGTAGTATTACCTAAACAACTATCCTTCTTATATGATACTTATTTAAATCTATTTTATGCTTGAAACAAATGCTATTATCTTCAATAAAAATTTATGTTTTATTCTATTATTAAGGTTTTCCTTCTGTGTTACATGAACCACAAGGACAATATGCTATCAAGGTAGGAAGTCTCGAACTGCTATCAAGTTAGGAAGTCTCGAACTTGTATGTACTATGTATATGTAAGAAATCTCGAACTTGTATCTACTATGTATATGTTCTACCATCATATTAAAACATATTCGATTCAGTTGATAACCTTAAAATCATATAAATGTACATGGGTGAATATAATGTAAAAGAAAAAAAAATGGACAAATTCAATTAAATCATAATAAAGTAATTCAGTAATACTGAATCGAGTAAATTACAATACAAAGTGTAGCAAAATTAAGGCTTAATTACAAGTGAAACTCAATTGACAATACTAATTAGTAATTACACAAATTAAAAGAATTCCGCAATAATGAATGAGAAGATAGCTAAGTTAAATGAGCAGCCAAAATGTATAGAATTGCAGGAATGGATGGAAACCCAAGTTGGCGAGAAAGAATCAGAAGAAAGGTGCTCTGCAGGGTATTCCTTTTCTGCTCCTCTGCAGTGTATTACCCTATCACATTCACCCCCAAACAAGATGTTGGGATGAAAGGGTCTTGTTGATTTTCGGTGCTCTTTGCAACATCATCGTCCAAATTCCTCTTCTTCCCCTTTTCAACGCCACGTACCACACTAATTCCAACCCCAAGCTTGATTATCCACTTAAGAGTAGTTGGCTTACTTTTCTCAGGAAGACAGATTGCATTCTCCTGCAACATCCTTGAGTGACATGACCCAAAACCAGAGTTGAGTTTACACAGAATAGAACAATACCGATCACGTTCAGGCAACGCGGTTTTCGACAAATCGGCTCCACAAACCACACAAAACAGAGACTTACTTTTCTTGTCAGTACTCTTCTTCCGAGATTTCGGAAAGTAAACAAAGCGGGTATTCACCTTATAAGGACAAACACCAGTCACAACATCCAATAAATCAGGAATCTTTAAAACATCAGAAACATCATACCCATATTCTCTTGAACAAGTGAATGCTTGCAACACATTATGATCTTTATGTTGGGTTTCAACATCAATCTTTCTCAAGCTTTTACCACCACAATCCACACAAAAATATCCTCTGTAATTCGGATCTTTACCTTTTCCTGTAAAGAATTCCGCATTGATCATATCATTCACCCAATGTGGAAACTTCAAGTTTTCAACACTGCCCATTGTTTTTCTTGATTATTTCTAACTTGGGTTTCGAAAATTAACGTAAGTATGAAAGTGAATTGAGAGTTGTTCTTGTTGAAATTGAAATTGAAATTGAGTAAGAGTAGAAGAAGACTAGGGTTTGATGTGAGTAGTAAATGGGGGGTGAAATCAAGAGTGAAAGTTATATAGCTGTGGGTAGGTAAAAGTAAAAGGGGTGAATTTAGGAAAGAAAATAGCCTTGATGTCCAAGTGTTTTCTGTTGGTAAAATTTGACGAGGATGAGCTGTAATTCTGTCTCTCGTCTGTCTTTTCCCGCGTTTTCTTTATCTGCACAACGGTTATATTGTCCTACTTCGACTCGGCTAATCTAAAATTTCCATCCCGCCTTTATTTTATCGGTTTTTAATTTACACAAATATTTGTGTATAAAGCGATCTCAATAAATTTGTCGTCGAGATTTTTTAAGTAGCTTTTTTTTTTCTAACAAGTTGGGTTTAAAATCTGTTTCACCATTACATTAATATAAAACTATTTTAATAAAGACTAACTATTAAATTTAAGTAACTAAAATATGTCGAAACAAATAATATAGAGTTTATATACATGAGGTTAAACAAGAGGGTAGGTTGAGCAAAAACATATGATACGGTTTTATAATGTGGATACTATACGGTAACAGGTTGAGTTATACAAATTTTCGTATATAAGATATGGAAATCTATATATACAATACGGTTTTCAGAAAACCGTATCGTATCCGGGTTGGGCAAAAACAAAACCGTATATACGGTTTTCGATACGGTTTGAATTTTTTGTATTAAAAAACAACAAAAAAAAACGAGAAATTCTTTAAACTTTCACTCTTAATGTTTTTTATGACTTAAGTATTTTACTAATTTATCTCAATAAATAAAAAATTAATCTTTCATTAGATGTAATCATGTTAAAGGTAATTATTAGAATAGTTAAAATGTCTAATTGGGCATTTCTCACCAAAACGTATCCGTATATACGGATTTTGTATACATGGTTTTTCCTGATACCCGAAAATCGTATATCCGGTTAAATCGTATCGGATCCCTATAGTGATTTTTGTGATCTTTAAAACATTATACCCGATACGGTCAGTTATACGGTTTAGCTCACCCCTACAAGAGGGTACTTGTAAAATGGGGAATGTTATGGAATGGAAAATATTAATGAATGAATTGGGATAGGTTATGTTTGATGAGAGAAAGATGAAGAGAATTAAATTAGTTTTTTTTTTCGATAATCAAATCTATTGATAAAAAGAAGTGTTTTAATAAATTAAATAGTTTTACTCCATAATTCTTAAGAAAAGCTATTTAATTAACTCGTTTTATTAAGAGTTTTTCTTCTTTGATGTGGTACATAACCATTGTTTTTTCTTTGGCCATGACACAACTAAGCTGAATGATTCAGCTCGAATAACTCGATAAGAACTCACCCGACTCCCGAACCGACGACCCGAGCTTGACCTGTAACCCGAATTGAAACAACTCGAATAACTCGACACAGAGTCGTCCATTATTCATAAATAACTTGTAATCTCGAAATAATCTGACCTGGATTGATCTGTACAAATACGTGCAAAACCAAAGTAACCCGACCCGAACGGAAGCTATTTGTCAACCGTTTGCTAGGTCTAAACAAGAGTAACTACTGTTTATATGTCATGTCTGAACATTTATAACCGTCGTTTCAGTTTGTATGACTGAAAACAGTCTTTTTGGGTACCCACATTCCATCGAACCGGATTAAGCCAAGCCAACCCAAACCCCAAAAAACACAATGTAGAGCCAAATTGTACTACTCTGAGACGATCCGGAAACACCCAAAATGACTAGCTTGAAATACAAACCTTCATAGTCATGACCTTAAGCGGCCTTAAATGACCAAATTACAGTCAACCAGAATCTGTAATAGACAGAATCCAGAATGAGCCTTACTCAAAATGCCTGACGAGCTCCTCAAAAGTTAAGGCAACCCCTATCGACAGTTGGGGAAGCCAGAATACCATTGTCCATAATGAATGCAACATCAGGGTCATATAAGAGATTCAGATACGATGTGTCCACGAAGCATGACAAACAATGAACGTCATTTCACTGAAAGCATATGTATATAAACTTGAGAGACACGAGTTCAATCCCAAAACAAAACCATTGTGCTGAAATTAACAAAAGTTAATAAATTTACAGAATACCAACTAGTTCCATACAGCAGCCTTCTAACATTTATCCCAAATGACATTCTGTCAGCACTGCTTGACTGCTTGTACTAATTCTAGAATTAATTATGGGACATTCGAGAGTGTATTCACAAACCATCAAGAGAAACAAACAAAATAAGTTGCTTAAACTACTACTCTATCACAATTGATAAAGACCAAGGATGCTAGTACAGTACAGTAGCAAATAGCAAATACCAATTACCAATATGTGGCTAAAGGCCGTAAACTTTGATGAAAGGGTTTAGTCGGCAAACTATACCTTCTAACACAGAAGAAAGAGAGCCCTCCGCGTTTTAAGTAACAATTTAACGAATCAAGCAATCCAAGCTGGGGTATGCGAAATACAAGAGTAGCAAAGACGGGAAGGCAAATAGAAGGGTGAGGAGAATGTGTGTACAAGGCCAAGATGGCTGCACTTGCTGGTATTGCATATAAAGTGACAAGAAGGAATATCACCAGAAGAGGGAATTTTGCAGTCAAAAGACAAAAGGCAGTGAGTTTTTAAGTGAGAGGTTGAATCTCTGTCTATTGAAGTAACGTCGTACAAGACTAAGGTTATGGTTGGTTTGTGGCCTTTCGTGTGTCCAAGTAACTTCCCTATGATGTCTGATGTGAGATTGGGTAGTTGCTCCACAGTTTCCATTTATACAACTTGCCTGCCAAAACTCCCCATTACCAGATGTGTAACACCTTCTTCTCTCGCCATTTATATATACACTCAACCATCCAGAGAATGAAGTCATTTTTTCGGGGGAATCTTAAGACGCCTTTATAAAGCATCCTCGGTGACACTAGATAGCACCATAGAATAGAATTACCTCAAGAAATGAATTAGAGTGACATAGTTTGATCCAAAAAACAAGGAATATTTAGCAATTCAAAGAAATAACAAGGAAGAAGAAATGAAGAAATAGTTTGAAGATCGCCAGAAAAGAGCCTTGATTACATGAACCACAACAAGTGTCTAAGTGCGTCACTGTGTCTGTGTTAAGCCAATTTCATCACACTATGTCCTCATTTTCACACTTCTCCCCTTTTGTCTTTTTCTTTTTTCTCTTTAATTATTTTTTATTAAATTTGAGTCGATTCTATATTTCTCCGACATTTCACTTAGTTGTGTTGTGTGTGACGCCTACCCTCTCCAATACCGACATTACACTTCAACATTTCATTTTAGACCAAAAATACACACAAAATAGCGTATTTGACACTCAACACATGTGAGACACGACATTCGTGTCGAAGAGTTTGTGTAACAAAGGTTTAGTTTCGATTCTATATTTTTAATTCATTTCGGAACATGGTAGTTTTATTTTGTTTTTGTTTTTGTTTTTTCACTACATTTCTTACCTAACAAAGTTATGTCCTATTCAGCCCCTAGAATCTTAATTCAATTTGTTTATTTCTATAGTTCAATTCAGATTTAGAGAGTTATTTCTCCAAAACATTGCATATGAAGTCACATATAGATTCATCTTGCATTATAAAATCCATCATTACAGATATATTGTATAAAACTACATGATACACTATATATTTATATCAGCTGCTAAAACATGCATTATACGGACCGTTGATTAAACTATAAACGATTTTACTCGAGAATAAGCCGTTGTCGAGATGATGAGAAAAAATAACCCTAAGTCACTTTTAATCAAACATTATCTCACAATGTTTTTAAATGACACAAATAATTATTAGCAATTCTTAATTGTTCACATTCTGAGTTGAGAGTTATTCACTTGTACATTCAATTTGTTTGGCAAAGTTTATTTAAAGGCATGCGTCTTTGGATTCTGGGTTGCAAATGCATAAAAATTAATTGGAAACTCATCTATCAATAATGTATTAATGTTAAACAGAATGCATATTGTTGTTGAGACTACAACTCAATGTAGCAGAAATTGTCAACACTTCCCTTTAATTATTAGCGCAAACTCATATATACACATGAAACTAACACTACATGAGCTACGCACTAAACACAAATGTGACAGATTACATCGCAGCTAGGCGATTGAGCTATTTCCATGACAATATCAACCGCTAGTCCACATGGCTACTACACACGACCTGTTTAAGCACACGAGCAAGGGACAAAATGTCAGTCTGTCAGTCAGCAACAAAAAGAAGGAAGATGAGTGTAAGCCTGTAAGGTATGGTATGTAAGCACCTAAAAAGAATCAGTAAGTACACTATCATCATCCTCATTATCATACTCAGCATCTTCACTAGATCCACTTGGATCCTCCGTGTTAAATGTTCGATCACCTACATTGATTTCAACGGATAGTCCTGAGTTAAACAAGTAACAACAATCCCGATATCATAAATTCAAATTTAACTATCACACACTGCCTCAGTGACCGAGCCTATGACGGGGTGAGGCAAGTTGGATGTGCTTATCCTTTGGTCTACGACACTCTACGTTATATATGCAAATAAGTACGTATCAGGATGACCCGTGATGAACATTGTGTCGTAAAACATTTAAGTACTTCACGATATAAGAAGGGCAATGTTAATGCCACGGATGTTTTCTGCTAGTCCTCAAAAAAACAAGATGCAGATGTTAAAAGGGTCCCACAAGCAACAAGCAACAGCAACAACATTCCCCAGTGCCACAATGGCTCCCACAAATTGAGGGGAAAGGTGGGATTGGATGTATCCTTGTGTTAGCAATCCAAAGAGACTGTTTCCAAATGACTTCATGGCTGCCTTATAAGAAGTATAGGTCATAAGGTTTACTAAGCTATTTTATTTTAACTATCGCATAGAAAAGAGGAAGAATAACTTCCATTTTTCTACGGAGCCAAAGATTCATTACTCTTACTCTTTGGTTCCCGAATCTGATGGAATTAAACAAATGGGCAAATGGCTCACTAAAGCGATTGCACTTCTTTCTATTGTGAAGTATCAGTCAGATGTAGTTTTCGACGCAACTTTCATCTTCGGTCATTCAGAAAAAGTCTCTTTGCGTTACTAAAATACGGGTAAGACTCCGTACATCCAACCACTCCCTTAACCCGTAATTTGCGGGAGCCATTGAGGCACTGGGATAATGTTATATTAAAAACAGTAAGAATAGAGAGTCTTTGGCGCAATTGAAAGTGGAAACACAGCTATTAAAACAGAAGGAAAAAAAGGTTACCCGAATTATTTTCAGCGAGCAGCCAGTCTTTAAGACATAATAAAGCCTGAAGAGTCTCTGGCATTACTGGACTTTGGACAGAGGTCAAGGTTTTACTGCCAAAGGTAAATGCCTCCTTCGTATTCACTGTACACACAGGTATTGATAAAATGTCACGTGCCATTATTGAGAGTTCGGGGTATCTCATTGAGCTTCTACTCCAGAAGTCTAGAACATCTAAGTCGGAATTTAAGTCATAACTTGGCTCTTCCAAGTAGAGATCCAATTCCGACTTGTTTCCTTGTGATCTTGATGATGAACTCAGAAACTGATTGTAATCTCCAAACATGTCCCCATCTTCATTCCCACCAGCAAAGTTTGTACTAACACTTGAAGATCCCACATATGGGGACGGAAAAAGGGCAGCTTGTTGTTTATACTCCGCGAACAAACAGTATAGGGTACTCACGGCTTTATTAACGTATTCCTCAACATTAGCAAGACTGTGAAGCTTGATATAGCAATATTCCAAAAACTTAACCTTATAACGTGGATCTAATATTGCAGCACAAGATAAAATAATGTTGTTTTGGGACCAGAAATCATCAAATTTCACTTGCATAGCTTGGAAAGCATTGGCCAAGAAAGGGTCTGGATTTTTTGCTATTTCTGCCATGCGGCAATGAACCATCAACATACCCTTTAAGAACACGTTAGCTGATGGGCCGCTGGAGCCAGAAAATAAGCGAGTCACATCATAAAGGACCTTCAAAAACTTGTGAACAGTGCACAAACTTGGCCACTCTTCCTTAGAAAGAGCCAAGTAATTTAATTCTTGCTTTGAGTCTACTAGATGCTTAAGCACAAATTTATAATAAACCGTGTGATCAATCAACTTATATGTGGAACTCCATCTAAGCAGCACATCAAGTCTCAACCGTTTTCTTGGCCGTAATTCAAATGTCTTCTCAGCAAGGTCAAAGAACTTCTTTCTTTGTAGTGGTGATTTGTTAACATACTTAACCAATTCACGGATTCTGTCAAGAGAACCTTCAACCAACTTCAAAGAAGACTGCGCGAGAAAATTTAGTACATGCGCACAGCAATTCACTTGGAAAAAGGAGCCACCACTTACAAGAGCTTTCTTGTTCAAAAGACCTCCCTTAATAGCAGAAACCATAGACTCATTGTAAGAAGCTTCGTCCACGGTGATCGTGAAGGTCTTGCGTTCAACATTATACTGAGATGACAGACATGACAATTCATCTGCAATATAAGTCCCATCATAAGGGGGTGCTAAAGATTTGAAACATAAGACTCTTCTATGCAGTTTCCACTTATCATCAATAAAATGTGTCGTAACACAGATATACTCTTCTTTTGTGTCTCTAGCTTTCCAATTACCAACAGTCAAACATATGCGTCCTGGAGCCTTTGCTAGAAGTTCTTTGATATTATCCCTTTCTCTCACATACATAGAGAAGAGTTCTCTCCTCACAACATCTCGACTAAACGGCTTAAACTGCGGACAAGCTTTAGACATCATAGACCTAAAGCCACTCTCTTCCACAAAGCTAAACGGATGGGCTCCTTTTATTATGCAGACTGATATATATCTCTGAAGCTCATCCTGGTGAACCTGACCATTCTGTGTTGAGTTGCTACATCCAACCAAAGTCTCACGCATCACTGGTAGAAGTTTCATGTTACTATTTCCGGAAAGAAATTTTGGAACTTCTAAATTACTGTCATCGACAAAATTTTCAGGATTGAAGAATTGTTCACCCATCATTGCCACACGCTTTGGACATTTATCTAAATGGCGCTTTAGATGAGAGGTCCCATTTTTGGAAGCTGCCGAAAGAACCAAGCTACAATGTTTGCACTTGGCCTTTGCGTCATTCATATTTGGTGCAGGAAATAGCTCATATTCTTGCCAAACCTTTGAAATCCGTTTTCCAAGCTTAAAACTATTGCCACTCCCACCCCCTTCAAAGTCACTACACCCAAAGTCCATAGAGATCGGTTCCACATCAGCAGCAACACCAACACGTTTTACACAACGCTCCATGTGACGTTTTAAGTGAGATGTCCCACTCCTAGGTGTAGAACTAAATAGAGTATCACAATATTTACATTTCGCTTTCCCTTCATTCTTGTTTTGAGCTGGTAGCTTCTCAAAGTGATCCCACGCTATCGACCTCTTTTTATGCCTATTACTACTTTCACACTCTACAATCTCCTTCCCTATATCTATGCTTACAATAGTACTCTTCTCCATTTTACCTATAACATTAGAGCAAAAATCAACCATTCGCGAAAACAAAAAAAAACGAAAACAATATCCAACATTTCATACAAAATCAATCACATAGATGTAGATCCCACAAAAAACATAATCCCAGTTCAACACTACTATCAAACCCAAGTGTAATTTCCCAGTTAAAAAACAATTATTACACAAAATTAACAAAAGGGTATACACAAAATCACACAATCTCACTACAAACTACAAATCAAGAAAAACCCTTCTACTAAAATTTGATTTATAATCATGAGATGTAAAAATTAAAGCATATTGTGGCAAAAGTGCACAATCAACACAAATGAGTATCATTCTAATTGCACAATAATTAATTCAAACAACCAATTATATAGTTCCAAGACATAAAGATTGCAAAATTAGGGTTTATACGTTAAAGAATAGTGTGATTTACCTGAAATCGCATATATGTGAGAGAAATAGTGTAGAAAAATGTGGGAATTAGAGAGAAAAGCTTGAGAAATTAGAAGGAATCGAAGGGTTTGGTTAGTGAATTAAGAAGATTCATAAGAAGGTTTTGGTGGGAATTTTGGGTTTAGAGGAAAACGCGAATCTGTAGAGACATTTGGGGACGAACCGCCAGTCAATATAACTCGAGTCATTATTATAGTCATAGATTCCTAGGAGTAGTCCACTCCTTGTTTAATTAAGTGTTAAGACCGTATTAAGCAAGTTTAATTTCTATATCAATAGTTTTGATTAATACATTTTTGCCATATTACTAAGGCGGTAATGGCTACCTTAGATGAATACTAGGGTAACACCCGTGAAAATTCACGGGTTGTTCAATTTTAATTTTTTTACACGAAATGATCAATTACAGTTGTTAAAGAATAAATGGACTAATAACTTATGTGGTGTATATATGTAAATGCTTTAATAAAAATAAATCAAAAAGTTTATATATATAATTAAGATATATAAGAACAGTTTGATATATAACGTTTAAAATATAATTTTTCAAACGTTAAATATAATTTAAAAAGGGGAAGTATTTACTTCCTATACATGTAAATTAGTTATGAATTGAAAGTTAATTAAAATATAAAAATTAAGTAATCTAATCACAGAATTCGTAAATATAACAATAATATTATAACCCAACTTCAATCATAGAAATAAATCATGTAAAAATGAGAAGTCAGAAAACAGAGAAGTAGGAAAGGTTTTTATATTTTATTACTTACTTCATTCATTCAATACACGGGTACATGTATACAAAGCATAAAAGATAGTGAATCTCCTAACTTAGGCAAACTACTTCTAAGAATTATTCTGTGATATCTCATCTAATACAACTTACTACTATTATAAAATATATGATTCAAAGAGATACCATATAGTATACAATATTCTTTCAAATCATATATTCACTTCTCAATATATTTATCAATATAATAGATTCTACATGTTTTTTATGGAAAAATGGAATATTTTGTTTTTTATTAGATTTAATTATTAAATTATTATTAAATTATTAAATAAATCATAGAATATATGATGTGGCATAAATCAGACATCCTGATTGGTCTACGAAACAGAAATTTGTGAGGGTGAATGTGAGAGCGAGAAATACTAAACGGTGAAACGACATTGCGCCACGTCAGCTGAAAAACATTTTGCTTTTATAGTAATAATGATGATTGGGAAGATTGCACATTAACATGTTGTACTCATGAATTAGGTTTGAAACTCATGAGCAATTGAGCATCATCGATCCCCATTCCCCACTATAAAAAAAAATATATAATGAGATCATTATCCATTCTTTATGTTTTCTAGTTCATAATCCGCTTGTTGAGAAAGAGTGAATAACACAATTTTATAATCATGAATTAGTGGGCCGATTATTTCATCACGAATACAATTATTTCGACAAAGTAAAAAACCGCTGTAACATGTAAGATCATACTTTAGAGATTGAGTTAATACTTGATGAATCTATGTAGTACATGTTCCTAGTTTTATACTCCGTATAAGGTCAAACAATACGTTCTTAATTTCGTTGCATGAAAATAACTTCAAGTTTAATTAAAAAGATAATACGGCGGAGTATCATACCATCATATCCACAATGACTAATTGACTACATAAATTTTTGCCCTTTGGATGAGTTTTTTATCCTTTTTTTTTTGGCCCTTGGTACAAGTTTTAAACTTGTGTAATCTTCTTAAGATGGCAACAAGGATGTGGATGATTAAACACAAGAATTAACTAATTAAGGTTGCAGTCCTCCCTTTAAAGGGCCTTTATATCATTAACAACACACTAGTTCTTCAGTGAAACGGTTTCATTATAACGAGACCTCTTGCGAAATTAAAATTATCACTATTACATTGTGGGATTAACCACTTCCTTTCTCCCTCTCAACAACATAAAGCTTATTAACATGATTCTTGCCAATAAGATGTTGCTTTAAGCTAAACTCATTCACACACCAAATTTGACACAATTCACAAAACAAACTAGGATCACCCATCTCCATTTCTTCAACTCCCTTCTCCTTCTTCTCACATTTTTGCACCTTACACTTGTGTTTTTGACCCATTAAATGCATTTGGAGATTAGAAGAAGATGAACAATGTACTTGACACACCTCACAAAACAACTTCCTTAGCTTACAACTTCGACTAGGCTCGTGTTGCTCATCAAATGCTTCTTTTCTTTTCTGAGTCGGGGTTGGAGTAGGCCTTAGACTAGTGTGCTTCGACGATGGAGGAGTCGGTGATGAAATGGGCCTTGCAAATGCCCTTACTACAACAGTTGGGTTTCTAGGTTGCAACTTTGGAGGTTGACTCCGTGGCGCTGGTTTTTGCATTGGGGTTGGAGTAGGCCTTATGGTGTTCTTCGAGGAGGATGAGATGGGCCTTGGTACAAGAGTTGGGTGTCTAGGTGGCAACTTTGGATTCCATGGAGTCCATGGCACTGGTTTCGGCATTGGGGTAGGTCTGTATAGGCCTGATTGAAAAGTAGGCTTTGGAGGTAATGAAAAAGATTTTGGAGGTAGGGTTGGTCTTAGGCTTATCAGTGATTGTGGTTTCTGATGTAACTGTACGGTTGGTGTTGGTGTTGGGTTTGGACTTAGTGTTGGTGATGATGGATGCGGCCTTGGCTTGAGCTGTGAAGGTGGAACTGAAGGTGTCTTCGGGACACGGCTTGAACCTGGCCATAATGTTTGCTGCAGAAATTACATGTATGGGAAACATTAGAACTTAAAATACAAAATAATAAAAAATAATGAGTTTCCTTTTAAGACGATACTGAATGACGTAAACTCAGTTTCCTTTATGAATGTTGGCGGAAAAATCATATGATTATGATAGGACCATTATGATTTTAAGGAATATCAATTTGTAAGTCAAAACGGAATATTCTTAATAGTTGGAATATGATGGATTAAACGGTTTTGTTAATACTGTAATCCGTGAAGCTGCAGTCTACTGATATAATTGAAAATGTAGTTGTCATTCTGTGTTATTTGGAAAAAGTCTGTGATTTCAAGACATGGCCAAGATTGGGTAAATCGGCAGGCGAGCCTCTGAAAAATCGACGTAATCTTGTTGCATTTGCTATATGTATGTTTCATTTAAGCCTCAACAAGGCATACTACACAGACTAACTAAACTAACATTCAGAGATGATATTCTGTTTCAAAGTTCAAATGTAATGCAGAAATGGAAAAGACGAACATGAACATGTACCAAAACCAGTTTAATTCTTACAGCAGGAGATGAAAGGCAATTCTGAGGTGCAGTCTCTTTTTTCAGGTCCAATGCTTGTAACTTATCGCGATATGCCATCTCCCTTTGCAATGCAATCTCCACTGGCATTTCATACTTACCCCTCTTACTACCCATTTTATAACTCGATCTTCCTTCGATCCTTAACTATTAGTATGAGAGAATAATGATTGATTTTCAAAGGACTGCTTTTATACTTGAAATTCCATGTTAATTGTATGAGTTTAAAGTGGCTTTAAATAAAGGACACAGATCAGACACTCCTCTTACTAATAGTACTTCATGTATACAGGAAGAATAATAACATCTTAATCGCACAATGTACCATCTTTCACAAATGTATGGCTTAGATGATTCCACCCCATATACATATACATTCAGAATAAGACCCACCATTTTTATCTTAAGCTTAAGACGGATCAAATGTGACCCCATTTATGTTTCTTTTTTTTCACGACCAGTTTTTCCCATCCGGAATCAAACCAAATCCATACATGGCACAAACTAATGAAAAAACAACTTAATCTATTAGAATTGATTGAATAAAAACTGTATTCGAAGTAACACGAATACTTGTATAAGGCGGTTTTACACAAATTTATCGTAAAACGACATCTTTTGGTAACTATTTTTACTCACTAATTGAATTGTGTTTAGATCCGTTTTACAATTATATTAATGTAAAACCGCCTAACATAAAACTAACTCCAAAAGTAATAACCAACATTTTGTAATGTCAAGATTTAATTAGTATGCTATAGAAAGGTGACATACAATGATATAAATAAATAAATATAGTTAATAAGGTGAATGACTAAATATTTCCAAGGTAGAGGGCTGCTTCTCCGGCAAAGGTGGCGGTGTCTTTTGGATCCGAGTAGCATGGGGAAGTGGAGCTAAGGTTTTAATACAAGTAGATACATCATAAAATTGTTGAGGAAGATGATGAACCTTATGAACTTGTGATAGTCTACTTTTCTTTTGATGCATATTGTACCATATGAGTACAACCCTCTCAGAACCAGGAACTGTATGCTTAGGCCCTGTTCTTTTGGACTGAAACTTAAGTGAACTGAACTGAACTGAACTTATAGGATCTGAACTGAACTGAACTGAACTTATAGGAACTGAACTGAACTTATAGGAACTGAACTGAACTGAACTTATAGGAACTGAACTGAACTGAACTTATAGGAACTGAACTGAACTTATAGGAACTGAACTGAACTGAAGTGAACTTATAGGAACTGAACTGAACTTATAGGAACTGAACTGAACTGAACTGAACTGAACTGAACTGAACTGAACTTATAGGATCTGAACTGAACTAAACTTATAAAATCCGAACTTAATTAACTTTATTTTAATTTAAGTTAACTATTATTATTATTATTATTGTTGTTGTTGTTGTTGTTGTTGTTGTTGTTGTTGTTGTTATTATTATTATTATTATTATTATTATCCAATATATGGCATTGATAAAAAATTAGTCTAAAACACAAGGTAGTTTAAAATATTTTCAACTTTATATATAATGGCTTGTTAAATTAATAGCTCATACATTATACTACAATTATATTACGATAAAAATAATTCACTATTACAATTTTTTCTCTAACCATTTATTTTCTCTAACAATGTGATGAAGAAACTGATTAATGGGAGAGTGACAATTGGTGAGGGTGAGGGCGTCGTATGATGAGTTGTTGTTTTTTGGCATTGATGAGGATGATAGTTTGTCATTAATTAGAGAGTAAAAGACGGGCAAAATATTAATGAATTGTTTTTTTTATTGATGACGTGTATCGACTAATTAAAGCGAAATGTTTGTATCGGTTGTTAAAAATAATACTCCGTATATAACTTTTCTTAATTGAGTTTATATGAACTGAACTTATAGGAACTGAACTGAACTGAACTGAACTGAACTGAACTTATAGGAACTGAACTGAACTGAACTGAACTTATAGGAACTGAACTGAACTTATAGGAACTGAACTGAACTGAACTTATAGGATCTGAACTGAACTGAACTTATAGGAACTGAACTGAACTTATAGGAACTGAACTGAACTGAACTGAACTTATAGGATCTGAAGTGAACTTAAATTAAGTGACTTGAAGTCCAAAAGAACAGGGCCTTAGTTCCTCTAACAAGTAACATGTGGTGCTTCGACCCATGGCCCATACCAAGCGGGCACATTTGCAAAGACGTGGTGACACAGGAATCGGACACTCCTAATAACTTGACCCATGAGTCTGTTGCACCATATTCCATCATGACCCACATATCAACCCGGGTCAAATAAGGCTCTAATTTTGAGGGAGTCAGTAAACATAGATGGCCGTCAAATACGCCTAGAGTCTCACACTGGTAATAACTGAAAGAATATTGTGCTTCACTTTCATTAATCAAAAGAGTACAGTATATATACAAGCTAGGGAATATACGGTTTCCTAATTACAAGGGAACGTAATCTAAAGATACCAAATTAGTTATCACTAATTACAGAAACTAATAATAAACATTAAGATATGAGTTGACTGAATATATAGATAATATATTCTAACACTCCCCCTTAGTCGAAACGGGAGGGAGACGGATGCTGAGACTATCACGAAAATCATCAAAGAGAACTGATGGAAGCCCCTTTGTGAAAATGTCGGCCATTTGAGAGCGAGTGGGGACATGGTGGACGCGGACATCGCCTTTAGAGACTTTCTCGCGAACAAAGTGTATGTCAATTTCAATATGCTTCGTTCGTTGGTGTTGAACGGGATTGCTAGCAAGGTAAATGGCACTTATATTATCACAATATACGATAGTCGCTTTGCGAAGTGGATGATGAAGCTCTAATAAAAGATTGCGCAACCAACATGATTCTGAGACTACATTGGCAACACCCCGATATTCAGCTTCGGCACTAGAACGGGATATGGTGGGTTGTCGCTTAGAGGCCCAAGAGACGATATTTTGACCCAAGAAAACACAATACCCGCTAGTGGACCGTCGAGTGTCCGGACAGCCGGCCCAGTCAGCATCGGTGTAAGTGGTCAGAGTCGTTGGGAATGACGAATTCAACCATAAGCCATGTCGTAAGGTACCTTGAATGTACCGTATAATGCGTTTTAATGCATTCATGTGAACATCCATTGGGTTGTGCATGAACAAACAAACCTGTTGGACAGCATATGCAATATCGGGACGGGTGAAGGTCAGGTATTGTAATGCACCGGCTAAGCTTCGATATAGGGTTGGGTCACGAAACGGAGAGCTAGCCGTGGAGCTTAATTTTGGTTTCGTGTCAACCGATGTAGGAGAGGCTTTGCAAGCTGACACTCCTGCCCGTTCAATAATTTCTGCTGCATATTTATGTTGTGATAAGTGCATACCTGTTTTATATCGAGTAACAGCGATACCGAGGAAATAGCTTAGAGGACCGAGGTCCTTCATTGCGAACTCAGCTCCAAGTTGTTCCATAATATTCGTGCGCAGTTGCTCGGAAGATGAGGTTAGAATAATATCATCAACATATAATAAGATAAATGCAGAATTACCGTGGCCATCGCGATATACAAATAGGGAATGATCACATTTACTGTGCACAAAACCGATCTTATGCACAAAGGAAGCAAAACGAGTGTACCATGCTCGTGGAGCTTGCTTAAGACCGTAAAGAGATTTCCGAAGTAAGCATACATAGTCCGGAAACTGCTTGTCACGGCACCCAAGAGGTTGGTGCATATAGACGGTTTCACGGAGCTCACCATGGAGGAAAGCATTTTTGACGTCGAGTTGACGAATGGGCCAGCCGTGAGATAGAGCTATGGACAAAACCGTACGGATTGTCGCGGGTTTAACAACAGGGCTGAACGTTTCACCACAATCAATGCCAGCCTGTTGGGTTTTACCGTCACCTACAAGACGTGCTTTGTGCCTTTCAAAAGAACCGTCAGATTTAATCTTATGCCGAAAAATCCACATAGACCGAATCACATTCACATTAGTCGGACGCGGGACAAGTTCCCATGTCTTATTACTAATTAAAGCATTAAACTCGTCATCCATAGCCAATTTCCAATTATGGTCGCGGAGGGCTGACACTGGGTTACGGGGTAATGGCGAGATTTGGACAGTGGTATGAAGGTCAAAAATTTTCTTTGGCTTTCGGATACCATGGTCACCTCGTGTGACAGCTTTGGCGTTGGGAATTGGACTCGTGTGGGTGGCGGGTTCGGGGCAGGGTGAGGTCGGTTGGGTAGGGGAAATAGGCAGGGTACGTGGTGTAAGCACGGTGGCAGGGGTAGGCGAGGGTGGTGGCGTATAAGCCGGGGAAGCTGGGTGTGATGGTGAGGTAAGGGAGTCATTGACTATTTGGAGGGTATATGGATTGATATCGTCATTTAGAAAATCATAAGGGTGGGAGTCAGGAGAGTTTGTTTTGGCAAAAGGAAAGGTGTTTTCGTCAAAACGAACGTGGCGACTCACAATGACTTTGTTGGTGCGAGGATCAAAACATTTATAACCTCGATGTTGGTCAGGAAACTCGAGGAACACACATGGCATGGACCGAGCTTGAAGTTTGTGGATTTGGGTTGAGGGGATGAGAGGGTAGCAAAGACACCCGAATACTCGTATATGTGAGTATGACGGGTTTCGTTGATATAGCATGTGCAGGGGTGTTAATAGGCTTAATTGTTTATTTGGTAGGATATTAAGCAAGTAGGTAGACATGCTAAGGGCATGATGCCAAAAGGGAGCAGGGACAGAAGAATGTAGAAGTAAAGTGCGAACAACATTATTGATGGAACGGATTTTACGCTCGGCCTTACCATTTTGTGAGGAAGTGTGAGGGCACGAGAAACGAAAAGTAATTCCGTGAGAAGCACAGAGGTCCGTAAGAGACCGGTTATCGAATTCCTTCCCATTGTCACATTGAACGGATTTTATTTCTAGTTGAAATTGAGTTTTTATTAAGGCTCGAAATTTGACGAATACAGAAAATACGTGGGATTTCTTTGCTAGAGGAAAAGTCCAGACATAATTAGTGAAATCGTCAAGAAGCACTAAATAATAACGATGACCTGCGGAACTTAAGACGGGAGAAGTCTATAAATCGCAATGTATAATGTCAAATGGCATAATTGTGCGAGAAATAGAAGGAACAAAAGGCTGTTTAATATGCTTACCAATAGAGCAAGAATGACAGATTGATCGTTTATTAAGAGGGTTACAATCTATCTGATGTTTAAGTCTAAGAGAATTAAAAATAACATCACGCGGATGTCCCAGACGGTCATGCCAGACAGACGACTCGATAGCGGCGAAGGCAGCATTGGGTTGGACTGAATTGGTAGACGTGATAGGATAAAGGGCCCCCCGACTCTCACACCTCATTAGCGGCTTCCCCGTCTTGTAATCCTTCACACAAAATCCAAACGGGTCAAACTCAACGGTTACGGAATTGTCAGTAGTGAATTTTCGTACAGACACGAGATTTTTGACGAGTTTGGGTGCATATAGGACATTACGAAGGGTTAGAGGGGGGTGTGGTTTAGGTAATATAGTTGTACCGGTTCCATTAATTGGGATGGATTGGCCATTTCCGACAATTATAGAGTTAGAAATGCTCGAATTTGAATAAGACGAGATATTACCTGCATTCGATGTCATGTGAGATGTAGCTCCGGTATCCATGTGCCACGGGTCAGGGGCTGTGAGGCCGAGTGTATACATTGCGGCTTTTATATCAGTCTGAGATGGGGGTGTCTCGGCTGTGTAGGCTTGAGGCCGTGGTGTTTGAGGGCGCATACCAGGAGCTCGCATCCAGGAGCTGGTTGGATAAGGACATGGGGGGGGTATGCCCATGGAGACGGAGCCCAGGGCCAGCCACCATATCCACCAAAAGCCCCACCTTGCCACGGGTAGGAAGGAACCTGAGGCTGCTGTGACGGAGCAGCAGCGGTAGGGGTCTCAGATGTTGTATTTCCCTGCTTCCCTTTTCCACCTTTGTGCCCACCACCTATCTTCTTGTTTTTATTGGACTTCCCCTGGGTTTGAGGAGGTTTACCAAGAATAGAGGTGGATGTGTCAGTAGATTTCGCATACATAGCAGATTGGCCATTAGTTGCGGCCTGTTTTGCGAAACCCGCTTCTTCTAAGGTCAACATGGACCTTGCACGGTAGAAAGGAGGCAATGGAGTACTTTGTCTGATAATAGTTCCGACACCATGATACGCCTCGGTAAGACCCGATACCAGTTGAAGCACTAAACGGGTATCGGAGACAGGAGAGCCTACATTTTTAAGTTGATCAGCGAGACTTTTGAGTCGCTGACAGTAGGCCGAGGCAGAGGAAAAATCCTCCATCATGGTGTGCGAGAACTCTTGCTCAAGAGTGACCGCTCTTGAGTGTTGATTGTCTTGAAAAATATCGCGGATGCGATTCCAACAGTCCATGGCGGTGGAGTCGTTTTCAACAACGGTCTGAAGCAGGTCCTCGGAAATAGTAGCATAAATCCATTGGAGAACCGTCGCATCAACGGTGTCCCATAGCTCTTGCTCATCATCAGTGGTGGGTTTACGGGTTTTTCCTTTAGAGTCAATAATGTGATGCAAAACACGATTGGCTTTGGCATAGTTTGTGAAAAGAGCGACCCATAGGCGATATTGATCGTTATCCATACCAAGGACGACGGAGACATGATTTTTGATATTATGCACGGCGAAAACCGAGTGAACAGAGGGTGTTTTTGTATTTTCAGAACCAGCCGCTTTTTCAGAGCCAGTCATGGTGAAGAACGAGTTTGTTTCAAGTTTTGAGGAAAGAAAGAAAAGAAAAGAGGCGGAAGCGTTTTAGTGTTTGTGTAGGATGTGGAGACCTAGAACTCTGATACCATGAAAGAATATTGTGCTTCACTTTCATTAATCAAAAGAGTACAGTATATATACAAGCTAGGGAATATACGGTTTCCTAATTACAAGGGAACGTAATCTAAAGATACCAAATTAGTTATCACTAATTACAGAAACTAATAATAAACATTAAGATATGAGTTGACTGAATATATAGATAATATATTCTAACAATAACAACCCAGAGTCGAATCAAAGTGATGAGGTAATCCGACATTGTCGACCCATTCATCTGTTCTGAGATTAAAACAAGCGATCCTTCCGATATGGCCAATCCACTTATTTCCGATTCTATTGTTTGGGTGATCCGGAACATAATCAGTGAAGATCCAATGTAGTAAATGGTTGTTTATTAACAAGCCATTATCATGCGGTTTCAACTTGTCCGACATTTGATGAGGATCGGGCTTCACTGATGAGGCGACAGTTTTCCAAGAGTTAGCGCGCAAACTATATACCGCAACAGACCTACTATCACGTCTCTCCATGATTTGAGCAATCTTATAATCCTTGGTCCAAACATCGAATCCGAACCCATAACTGTCATAACTCTCAACCCATGTTACATATATTTCTGGTGGCAGGACTTTGAAGAACATCCCGGTTAAAGGATTGAGCAACATGAAGTCATAGTAGTCATACGTGGACCCCGCGATCCTGTTCCTATTTCCCAAGCACATCAATCCACCACAACAACCAAATATGTGAACTTGGCGACTGAAATTTTCAGGGAAAGGGAGATAGAATGGCGGAGAATCTAACGCGTCCAAGTTGAAGACATGGAAGCTGCATTTGGTGTTGAGGATAACTAGGCGACCGGTATTAGGAGTTGACATACATCTCTTATAATGTTCTTCCATGAATTCAGGACTCGAAATCAGGACATTGAATGATTTGCAAACTAACTTAAAGTTCGGAAGGGATTCTGCAGGCAATCTAGGTAATATATCGGTTTCTATAACTATTAGATTTATGATTGTATGATTGATCTTGTGATTGATAATAAATTGTAAAAGAACGAAAGAGATGAGAAGGATGATTTAAGAAGAAAACAGAATGAATTATATATCAAAAAGTGACATGTTCATTACAAAGTTTGGGTATATATATAGAAGTAGTCATAACAACCTTAACTACTTTCTAACAACTTAAGTTTTAACTAACTTGTGTAACTAACTTTGAGTTGTAATAACTAACTAACTATGTTAGTTAGTTCATACTCCCCTCTCAAGCTGGACTATAAGATCCAAGATTAAGGCCTAGCTTGACAGACAAAGAATGATGATCAGAACTGCCCAAGGGCTTTGTCATTATATCTGCTAATTGGAGTGTGCTCTTGACATGCTTAGTTACCAGAAACCCCTCTTGTTGCTTGTCTCTGACATAATGGCAATTCATGTTTAAGTGTGTTAAGTTTATCGATCCATAAGAGGGGGAGGGGGTGAATTAAGTACCCTTTTAAAATTTATTCCACAAGGAATAACCACGAATGATTCTGAAATGATACTCAGGCAAATTAAACAGTCTGATTGTCTGTTTAATACAATACGAATTGCGCAGTATTATTTCTTTGATCAAATTCGTGAAAAGCAAGAATAAAATGAAAAGAAACAAACGTAAACAAAAGAAATAAAGCACGAGACACGCGATTTTTAACGTGGTTCGACCTACTCTCTAAAGGTCTACGTCCACCCCTTTCTTATTATTGATTCCTTAATAATTAACTCAAATTACAAGGAACTTCCCCACGATCAACCCCGATCGTGCAATCTCGAGTACAACCCCGTACCCCAAAAGTATCCTTACAAATAAATGAAGATTACAACTGAAATTGCTCCTTAATAAGATTCACTAATCAGAACAAAGGAGACAATTAAAATTCCTACGAGTATAAATACTTGTAAGAAATAAGACGGTCTCAAGAATACGGCTCAAACAAGAGTTTTCGCAAAATAAAATGTTATTAACCTTAAAGACCAATTTTGCAAATAGAAAGCTTTTGAAAATATTAACGTGTGAAACTTAAGGCTTCTCAAACTCTTACTTTTTGTCAGTGAAAACGTGCCAATGAAAAAACCTTAAGCCTTGAATATATAGTCAATTACATGTTTATATTTTAGGCATAAGATTAAATCATGACAAAACTTTCCATATGTACAAGAAATTATTTCCAGCATAACTTCTCGATTGAATAGGACTTTTGGAAAGAATATTGTGAAAGACTATTTAAAATCACACGTTAAAGGCAAGGATTTTGAGAATAAAAGCTTATATTTTTCTTTATAAAATATCCTTTTCTTTTGTTTCCAAAAACACAAGCCGTATATTATAAGACCGAATATTTATCACAAGTTTAGATACTCTTACAATTCTTTCTAAATTCAGATAGAAGAGATATCACGACGGCCTTCATTTTCCGAATCCGAAAGTCTTCAAGTATCTGTCACAAAAATCTCGTATGCACATTAGAACACAAAATAAGGAAACTTGTCATCATCAATATAGTGTCTCAACAAATTCCCCCTTTGATAATGGCAAGTTCCTTTAATGAACAAGTTCCCCCTCAGCAACAGCAAGCAATCCTTATTTGAAACATACATAAGCAGTGATAGTGAAACAAGGCAAAATATGCATTAGATCAACTTAGCAAGTTATCAACCAAAGAACAAGAGAAAACATAAAATAACATTCATCGAATTAGTCTGCACTAATAGCCAGTAAGTAATATGAGTCCTAAAAATATTCCCCCTCTTGACATCATCAAAAGGAGAGGGAAGTCAAAATATGCCAAAGTCGTAAGGTCATAATCAGAGAAACCTACAAACAGCCACCGGACACAGTCTATAAACATCATCGTACGTAAGAGAGATAATCAGTGAATGAAGAAACATTTAAATAGCCTGCAAAATATTGACAAAAAGGGGCAGAAGAAGAAGGTGGTCAGAGGGATGGCCGGTTAAGGAGCTGTTGGAGAAGGGCGGGAATAGAGGACAGGGAGGTGAGTGCGGTGTTGATCGATGCCAAGTCCCGTGCGATAGCCCTGAAACCCTCGGTGTTGACGTCCAAGAGCTCGTCCAGCTTTGAAATGACAGCCTCAAAGCTTCCTGAACTCAACCCAGTAGCTTCCTGATTACGCAAACCGACTAGTTTATCTCCCACAATCCGAATGTGCATTTGGCCCATTAACCCATCGCTCATGCAGTCATCCATCGCCATACAGACACTGTCATCAGATAACACACCTTTTTGCCAAAAAACATGAGAAAGCCGCATCCCATAAGGTAAGCCACGGGGCTTAACAAGGGAGGTGTTCTGAACATCAGTTGCTATGTCACGAATATACTGAAAAATGACCGAGGCTAGATTTACCGGCTTGTGGAGCATAAGATGATACATTAAAACCAGGTCCGGAATTTGATAGTAACCACGAGAGTTTTGGCGAGGAGTGATGGTGCGACGGATGACATTGTATAAGAATTGGTGAGGGGCATCAAGTTTTTGAGGACTGATTTTTGTTTTTAGAGTGGCAGTGGGGTCAAAATATTCTAAAATATGTAACGGTTCGACATCACTCATCCCTGGCCAACAGTTCTTATCGCAAGTAGACAGACCCGTGTACGGAATATCAAGAAGTTCAGCAAACTCATCGGCATGAAGTACAAACAAGTGACCATTAATTTTAGCCGAGAGAAGGTCACCTTTGTTAGTGACAGAGACCGACTGATAAAACTGAGCCAGTTCCGGAATGAAAACAATTGAGTGAACAGTAAACATACCAACCCATTTTTGATGTTCAAGGATGTCTCGGAAGAATGTGAGAGCAATATGGGAGTCTATCGTCCAAGAGAGCGGATAATAGCGACCCGGAAGGATGGTATTATCCAAGAGACGGATACAGTGAGCACGAACATCGTCCTTCAGCGGTAAGCCATTCAAAAAATCAATTATTTTTTCACGGTCCATTGAGGTCATTAAAGTAGCTTTGAAGGGCGGCAGAGTATCATCAGATGCAGTTGATTGACGGACCGGAGAGGACGGTTTTTTCCGTTTAAAGGAGGTGACTTTTCCTTTATATAAAGACTTCAAGGTTTGAAGACTTACCCCAAGGCTTTCTTCCCAAGTAACATCATCAAAATCACCAGGAATAACCTTCTCTTTGCCCTTTCCGATAATCGTACAGGAATCAGCAGGAAGTCGGTCAGATGTGGTAATGGGTTCATTGATGACAAGCCCACGCCGAGTTCGAGGAGGGCGTTTAGAAACCGCTGTTTTCTCAGCAGAGACGGGCTCCTCGGAGTTCACGGTCGGTGGTTTTCTTGTTTTGGCGGCGGTTTTGGCGGAAGTAGTGGGTGGTGATTCTGGTGGATTTTCGATGGTGGTGGTGGGTGGTGATTTGGGAGAAGGATTCGATGGAGAGGTAGCGGGTTCTGGGTTCACCAAAGGGTCGGTTAATTTTGTTCGGGATCTGGTGGTGGTGGTAAAGGGTATGACGGTTTTGGAGGTGGAGGGTGGCGGAAGGTTTGGGGAAAGGGTGGTGGTTTTGGTCTTCTTTTTCGGAGGCATGGTGGTGCGGTGAGGAGAGTTTTGGATGTTGGGAATGACGGTGTGGGATGATGAGGGAGATTAAGAGGTTGAGGGTTTATGATTTGGGAAAACGATTTAGGGGTTTATTTTGGAGAAGACGGGTGGGTGGGTGGTTGGGTAGGTGTAGGTCAATAAATTGCAAGCAGTTAAAATGAATCAAACAATACACAAATATGTCAACCGTCGTTACTAGTCTATTGAACAAGTTCGCCGACTAGAATGAGTAAGCTGCAGGTAAGATCAAAGATAGTAACCGAAAACAAGTGACAGAAGTGACTACCCTCTTCCAATCTAGTCAATCATTGGAGGTTTAAATTTGGACACATACAACTACGAGCTACTTTGTAACAGACCTAATTCTAAACAAATTTTCTCAAATGGTTCTCTTGCCAAAGGCTTGGTAAAAATATCAGAAAGTTGATCTTTGGTGTTAACAAAATTTAAGCATATGTTCCCTTTTTCCACATGATCACGAAGAAAATGATGTCGAATGTCGATATGTTTTGTTCTAGAGTGTTGCACGGGATTTTTAGAATTATTTTTTGCGCTAGTGTTATCACAAAGAATAGGAACACAATTAATGTTCATACCGTAATCCCGCAATTGTTGTCTTACCCATAGAACTTGAGAGCAACATTGAGCCGCAGCAACGTACTCACTTTCTGCTGTTGATAAAGCTACCGTATTTTGCTTCTTGGAAGCCCAAGAAATGAGACATGGTCCAACGAAGGTAGCTACTCCAGACGTACTCTTTCTGTCAACTGAACACCCTGCATAGTCAGCATCTGAATACCCCGTGAGAGTGAAATTGCAATGTAAGGGGTACCATAAAAACAAGTCCTGGGTTCCAATCAAATATCTTAGAATACGTTTGACTGCAATTAAATGTGATTCCTTAGGATTTGACTGAAACCGAGCACATAGGCAAACGCTAAAAAGAATGTCAGGACGACTAGCAATAAGATATAACAAGGAACCTATCATTCCACGATATACCTTTTCATCGACACTCTTACCCTTCTCATCTTTGTCAAGTTTCAAAGTGGAACACATGGGTGTGGAAAAAGGATTTGCATTACTCATACCAAATTTCTTGAGCATCTCCTTGATGTACTTCCCTTGATGAATCATGATACCATGAGAAGTTTGCTTGATTTGAAGTCCTAAGAAGAATCCAAGTTCACCCATCATGCTCATTTCGAACTCCGACTGCATAAGATTTGAGAAATAAGCACACAACACGTCATTAGTTGCTCCAAAGATAATGTCATCAACATAAATTTGAACAACTAACAAATCATCTTTGTCCGATTTCAAGAATAGAGTCTTATCAATTGAGCCTCGTTGAAAACCGTTTTCAAGTAAAAACTTTGAGAGTCTTTCATACCATGATCTAGGCGCTTGTTTAAGACCATAAAGAGCCTTATCCAATTTATAGACATGACTTGGAAAACTACTATCAAAAATATTGCAGCTTGCAGCTTTGGCGGATAAGCATCCCATTGTCCCTTCACCTATTTTGCCTTCTCGGCCTGGAGGTCACCCTCCACTTGTTGCCTCTGTCTCGGCTGTCATGGGTATGATTCAGGGGTTTCCGCGTGGTACTTCTTGTGGTAGGGATGGTTTTCGTGCTCAGCACCTTCTGGATTGTTTGAGTGGTGCTGCGGCTGCTGTTTCTGATGAGTTGCTGGCTTCTATCACTGGGGTGGTTAATCTCTTTCTTGAGGGTCGATGTCCGTAGGTTCTTAGTGAGTATATCGCCAGTGCGCCGCTAACCCCGCTTGTTAAGCCGGGTGGTGGCATCCGCCCTATTGCTGTGGGTACGATTTGGAGGCGCCTTATTTCAAAGGTTGGTGCATTTTTGGTTGGTCCTTCTTTGAGTGGTTATTTTGATGGGCTTCAGTTTGGGGTTGGTGTTTCTGGTGGGGGCGAGGCTATTTTGCATGCCTTGAATCGGTTGGTTGAGAGTCGGGGTGATGACGTGGGTCTTTCTATGCTGTTGGTTGACTTCCAGAACGCTTTTAACATGGTCGATAGGGAGGTCATGTTGCGTGAGGTTCGTAGTCAGTGCCCCGCTCTTTCTGGCTGGGTGGAGTTCTGCTATTCCCGGCCTGCTCGGTTATACTATGGGGAGCATAGCTTGTGGTCTTGTCAGGGGGTCCAGCAGGGTGATCCTTTGGGACCTTTGCTCTTTTCGTTGGTTCTCCATCCTTTGGCTTGTAAGATCCGCGATACTTTCGACTTGAGTTTGCAGGCTTGGTATTTGGATGATGGCACTATTGTCGGGGATACCGTGGTTGTTGGAAAGGTTTTGGCGATGATTATGGAGGATGGGCCACGATCGGGTCTTCATCTTAATATTGGCAAGACCGAGGTTTTTTGGCCTACTGAAGACCCCCGCAGTCGGGTTTTGGGTGTTTTTCCTTCTGATATTGCACGCCCTGCGCGGGGTGTCCAGGTCCTTGGTGGTCCTGTGAGTGTATGCCCGGACTTTCGCAGTGAGGTTGTGATGGGGAGAGTGGCTCGAACTATTGGGCTCATGGACTCTGTCTCTCTGATTGATGATCCGCAGTGTGAGCTTCTTCTGCTTCGGGCCTGTACCGGTATCTCAAAGCTCTACTTCGCTTTGCGTACTTGTTCCCCTGATTCCTTCGGTTCCGCTGCACCTATTTTTGATGCTGCTTTGCGTTCTCATCTAGAGCGTATCGTCACTGCCTCTGGTCCAGGTTTTGGTGACTGGCAATGGCGGCTTGCGACCCTCCCCTTTTCCTTTGGTGGGCTAGGTGTGTACGCTGCCAGTGACGTCATGCACTATGCTTTTCTGGCTTCTCGGTTGCAGTCTTTGGATCTGCAGAATCGGCTTCTTGAGGTTTCGGGTGTCTATGACCCCGGCCCTTCTTTTCAGTCTGCTTTGGGTGCCTTTGCTGCAGGTACGGGTTCTGATTTTCTGAGCAACCCTTCTGAGATCGCTGCCACCAAACTTATAAAAAAATTGGCAGATGTTTATTTCACGGCGGTTGTTGCTTCAGCGGAATCGGATTTCTCGTTGACCCCTCGTCAGGTTGCGCTTTGGAAATCACAGCTAGGAGGTCACTCCTCTGATTGGTTGCGTGTGGTTCCTATTTCCGGTTTAGGACAGACTATGAACAGTCGGACCTACAGGTGCGTGCTCAGTTATCGTTTGGGTGTTCCGCTGTTTCCGGTGTCCTTGCCTTGTTCGTCCTGCTCCCGGGTTTTTGATGGCGATATCTTCGGGGATCACGCAGTCTCTTGCGTTAGTGCTGTTGGTGTCAAGCATCGGCATAATCTTGTTCGTGACACTCTTTTGGATATTTGCTACCGGTCTGGGATCTCTGCTGGTCGCGAGGTGGATATTGGGTTGCTCGATGCTGCGGGGGGTTCTTTGCGGCCCGCTGATTTGCTGCTCTACTCTTGGGACAGGTTGCGCGATGTTTGTGTGGATTTGGTTGGGTCCTCTCCTTTGACTCAGTCGGGCATGGCTGATTTTGTGCCAGGAGGGGTGGTGGTTGATGCTGCTAGGAGGAAGAGCGCCAAGTACAGGGACTTGTGCGCGGGGCATGGTTATGGCTTCTTGCCTTTCTCCTTCTCTTCTTTGGGGGGAATTAGGGGAAGATGTTGTTTCCTTGCTCAAGCGGATTCAGAAGTTTTCTGTGTCCCAGGATGCCGGATCGAGGAACGCTGCTTTTATTTTTTCTCGCCTTAGTTTTTCTATTGCTAAGGGAGTGGGCGCCCAGCTAGTTTCTCGGGTGCCCACCAACTTCATGTAATTTCTCCTTTGTTTTTAATAAAAGTCCCTGGTTAAAAAAAAAAAAAAAAAAAATAATAATAATAATAATAATAATAATAATAATAATAATAAATCAAACAACTCAATAAACACGACTCACTAGCAATCGAGCAAAACATCAAACAGTTCCTCTCCTTAACAGCCTGCAACCAGCCCACTTTAACAGCCCCTACGACACCTACACACCACCTGAACCACCCCCACGACACGGTGGTTGTCACCACCGCACCACGCCGCACCCGCTAACACTCATCACCGCCCCTGACATCCCGTAACCAGCCTTCGAAACTAGCAGCAACACCCTACCCACGACCAACATCTGGAAACCGTGACCTGCAACACCCTTTATTACCCCCTGCAAACCCGGCTGTAACCAACACTAACGCCACCCAAACTCACACCTGGCACTACCTAAGACACCACTCACCTCCCACGACACCCTGGTGGAAGCCACCACCCATCGACACCTCCCAAAACCGTCTTTCACAGTCGCCCAAAACTACTGCTGTACCCGCACATATACTCACTCCCCTGTTCCTGTCTGCCCTTTTCGTGCTCCACCTTCTGTATCATCAACACGGATTTTGACCCCCTCACACACCAGCCTATAACCACCAACGTGATCCCCAAATATCCTACTACCATCCACCATAAGCGTGTATTCATAGACAAGCAAAATAGAGGATGAAACGTAACAATAATAACACGTACAGGGCATGACAACGGTTGTTACTGTCGGCTTTTACGATGACTATTGTGACACCCACAGCGGCCCTATGGTTTATTATAGACGATAAACATGTTGTGGGTACTACAAGGATTACTTATCACCATAAACCACCAGGTCGAAGGTCTGATAAGCGCTAAAAATAAAGCTATGAACTTACCGATGAATAGGGATGAAGACGATGATGGTGAGGTTGTTCAGCCTCGTTTTCCTTCTCTTTTGCCCTTCTTTAGCCCACACGACAGACCTAACCAGAGCTTAGGAGTATATGGAGTAGGGGGGCAGGTGATGTAGGGATGAACAAGGTATAACGTGAGGTGATTGAGGCAGGGAAGTAGGGTTGACGAAAGGAGTGTTTTTGAGTTCGTTTTATGCTAGGGTTTCTAATATGCTGGCCTTATCCTTTGTTTTTCTCATAATCACGACCCAAACCAGCCCATTACACCTCACCCATAGCCCGAGTCAAAGCCCATCACACGAAACGAGAAACTATACTACTACTTACATTTCGTTCCCGATTCGTAACATAGAATATAGACACGTATAACTCATTATACTAATTAACAAATACGTTTCGAAAGAAATATAAATACGGGTAAGTGGTAATTGAGCCCCATAACTCTTTACAATTGTGAAATTAACCCCCGTAACTCTCTATTGGGGTAATTTCACCCCATAACTTATACAAAATGTGTAATTTAACCCCAATTCAATATCTTCCCAAAATCTCACCAAAATCTCACCATATACTAAAATTATACGGTGTACAATTATACTAAAATTATACGAAATACATATACAATTTAATATACCGTTGTTTTAGAGTAAAATGCTTACGTGTCGCGCTCATATCAATCGACCGTATAAAATACAAATTATATACACAGTAAATACGTAAAACAAAAACTACCCACTGATCCACTATCCGCTACTCTTTCCTAAAATAACTGCTACGTAATTATTAACGTAATTATTAAGGTCATCACCCTCTCTAATCTGTAAAAATTACTCCACGTTATTTTTCATTTGTCTCGATCGTCTCGCCATCTTAATTCCTTGAATTTTTCTTAAACTGTAAAAGTAGTACTCTTACTTTTTATCAACTTATACCTTTAATTCCACATAAATATGACGTCTCAATTTGTATCTCGACTTTCCAAAATTCCGAAATTAAAGATGTATTTCGTATAATTTTAATATAATTGTACACCGTATAATTTTAGTATATGGTGAGATTTTGGTGAAATTTTGGGGAGATATTGAATTGGGGTTAAATTACACATTTTGTATAAGTTATGGGGTGAAATTACCCCAATAGAAAGTTATGGGGTTTAATTTCACAATTGTAAAGAGTTATGGGGCTTAATTACCACTTACCCGCTAATAATATATCTCATCTCGACCAAAGTACAATAAATCATCATTACAAACTATGAAATTATGAGGTATTACAACGTCCATTTGAAAGAGTTTGATACCCATATGAGCTGCAAAGGCTATGAGCAAGCGAATGGCTTCTAATCGTGCCACAGGTGCAAAAGTTTCATCAAAGTCGATTCCTTCTTGTTGATTGTATCCTTGTACCACAAGTCTTGCTTTGTTTCTTACAATCACACCTGTATCATCTAGTTTATTTCGAAAAACCCATTTCGTTCCAATGACTGAACGATCTTTAGGACGAGGTTCTAAATGCCAAACCTTGCTTCTCTCAAATTGATTAAGCTCTTCCTGCATAACAATCATCCAATCGGGATCAGTTAAAGCAACAGTAATATTTGATGGTTCTATTTCAGATAAGAATGAATAGTGAGCACAGAAATTGTTCAGTGAAGATCGAGTTTTGACTCCCCCATGAATGTTTGTCAGAATGTTATCCATTGGATGGGAACTTTGGTGTTTCCAGCGACGTGGGATAAAAGGTTCTGATGTTGAGTCTAATTGAACATCTTGCACGACTGTTTGATTCTGCTCCACTCGTTCTGTTCTCTGTGTAGCTTCTGGAGTGCTGAAGGATTGGTCAGAATTAAACAGATCGTCAGTCTGTTCAGTTCCCCCTGTGTTCTGCACCTCTTCAGTATTTCTCTCCTGTGAATACGAATGTTCTTCGCCTGATTCTTGGGTTTCATTCCTTATGAATCCAATCTCAAAGTCATCCTCATCCTGCAAATCAGCATTAAGAATATTAGTTTCATCAAAAATTACATGAATGCTTTCTTCAAAGCACATAGTTCTCTTGTTGTACACTTTATAGGCTTTGCTCTCATTAGAGTATCCTATAAAAACCGCCTCATCACTTCTTGGATCAAACTTTCCTAAATTGTTTTTACCTTTATTGTGAACATAACATTTTGATCCAAAACAACGAAAGTGAGAAATGTTTGGCTTTCGCCCATATAGAAGTTCATAAGGAGTTTTCTTGTGAACGGATCTGATTGACACACGGTTACGAATATAACATGCTGTGTTCACAGCTTCAGCCCAAAAGGTTCGGGGCAATTCACTACAAAGTAGCATGGTTCTTGTCATTTCCTCCAAGGTTCTGTTCATCCTTTCGACTACACCATTTTGTTGTGGTGTTCTTGGAGCAGAAAAATTGTGATCAACTCCATGTTTCCTGCAAAAGGATAAAAAAGATTCATTGTCAAATTCCCTTCCATGATCTGTTCTAATGGAGATTAGAGAGTGTCCGAGTTTGTTTTGCAGCCTTTTGATTAAAACTTCAAATTCTTCAAAAGTTTCACTTTTAGCATGCAAAAACAAAGTCCAAACGAATCTTGAGTAATCGTCCACTAAAACACAGACATAAAGGCTCCCACCTCGGCTTCTAATCCTCATTGGACCACATAAATCCATGTGAATGAGTTCTAGAGGCTTAGTGGTGCTTACAAACCTTTTAGATTTAAACGTGCTGCCAACGTGTTTACATCGAGCACAAACGTCACAAACTCCTTCCATTTCGAACTTTATAGAAGGTAAGCCATCCACTAAATCGAGTTTGTGCAGTTTGTCCAATGAAGAGAATCTAACGTGTCCAAACCTCTTATGCCATAAGATAGGATCATTTTGCATAACTGATAGACATTTAATGGTATCCCTTGGAATGCTTCCTAGGTCAACCACATAAATGTTGTTAACTCTCTTACCTTCAAGAACAATTTCATTGGTACTTACTTTGATTACATAATGAAATTCAACTTTATTCCCTTTGTCACATAACTGTGAAATACTAATGAGATTGTGTTTAAGCCCTTTTACCAGCAGCACATCATCAATGGAATGTGATCGAGACTTACCAACTTTTCCAATACCTACAACCTCACCCTTTTTGTTGTCTCCGAAAGTCACACTTCCACCATTGTAAGCCTTCAACGAGAGGAATTGGTTCTTATTACCTGTCATATGTCGCGAGCAACCACTGTCAAGATACCAACGGCTGCCTCCTCTCGCATGGCCCTGAAAAGAGATTAGTTAGATGATTTAGGAACCCAAACAAGTTTTGGTCCCTTCTTATTACGAACAAGATCAAGGGCATCCTTTCTAATCCACATTTTCTTTACGATTCTAAAGTTGTGATCCAAATGTCCTAAACGTTTTTTGCAAGCATTAAACACATGACCAACATTACCACAGAAGTTGCAGATGATGTACTCAGGCAAACCTACGTACTTACGTCTCCTGAAGTCTCTATCATGGGGAGCAGGTTTCTTAGCATAAATGAAATCTCCCTGATTTGAACAGTCTGGAGGTGTGCTTAACCTACGTTCAGGATTTTTGGCAGAATGATATTGAGGGTTGTTTTGTCTAACGTCAGAACAGTAATCATGAACATTTGAACATTCTGGAGGAGTGTTTATTTTCTGTTCAGGGACCCAGACAGTACGATATTGAGGATCGTCTTGTCTTGTGTCAAAACATGACTCATAACCTAATCCAAGTTTTTTTGTATTCTTAGATTGATTTACCAGAAAATTTAACACAGTGTTACTTCCTTCCCACTTGGCTGCAACGTTTCTAGCGTTACCTAAGTCTGTCTCCAAGTTCTTTACTTTCTCAAGCAATCTTTTATTTTTATATAGGAGATCATCGTATTCAACATTAAGTCTATCAAGTTTTGAGCAAGTATCAGAATATTTAGCCGACTTAGCAGCATGTGACTCTTTTAATTCATCAAGTTCTTTAGTAAGGACATTGATCTTATGAATAAGAGACTCATTTTTTGTACTAAGCTCAGATTGAACAGACAGGTTGAATGTTTGTTTGTTGACTTCCTTAACTCACGCTTAAGGTCTATGTTCTCCTCCGCTATGCTTTCTATTTCAGATTGCATGACACTCATTTGTTTATTCTGTTCATAACTATTATCAAGTGTTTCCTCTAACAATTTCAAGATCTTTTCTTTAGATAGAGAGCGAACTTTAGTTTTGATTAGTGAAAGACTTACCTCATCCTCTGATTCACTGTCTGATGCATCTGAATGAGCCATAAGACATCTGAGAGTGTCTTCATTCCTCTTTCTCTGAGATCTTGGTTTATAAACTGATCTCAAGCACACCTTCTCTTCCTCTTTTGAGGGTTCATCGTCTTCTGAATCAGACTCACCCCAAACTGCAGCCATCATAGCACGTTTGTACTCTTGCTTAGATCTTTCACGTTTTTCTTTAGATTTCTCTTTTTCCCACATAGGGCAGTTTCGAATCTGGTGATCTCGTTCACCACATTTAAAACAGCCCATTTTTGAACCAGAACGTGATGAAGAAGGTACAGACTCTCGTTGTTTATAACTATTGAACTTTCCATGATTTTGTTTTCTAATGATATTAGCAATACGTTTTGAAAGCAAGGCAACCCCTTCTTCAAGATCACTTTCATTATCACCTGAAATGGCATTTAACGCCAATCCCTTAGCTTTGGGTTTCTCATCGGCATCATTTTCAAGCACCAGCTCATGTGCCATAAGAGATCCCATTAAAGCTTCATAGGTGAGTGTAGTTAAATCTCTTGCCTCTTCGATGGCAGTGACTTTAGCTTGCCATTTCTTAGTTAAACTTAGAATTTTTCGGACAATGTCCTCAGTTTCAAAAGTTCTACCAAGATTAGAAAGTTCATTAGTTATGTTTGAAAAACGTGAAGACATGCTTTTAATTGACTCATCTTGTAGCATTTTAAAGGACTCGTATTGTTGCATTAGAATGTCAATACGTTGTTTCTTTACTTGCACAGTTCCTTCATGAGCCAATTCTAAATTGTCCCAAATTTGTTTGGCCGTTTTACACCCAGCAATCCGACTTGTTTCAAATTCTCCAATACCGGATTGTAAGAGTGATATGGCTCTAGCATTCTTTTCTGCCTTTTTGTAATCACTTGCTGTATAGTCCTTTGGTTCCTTTTCACTTTCAGCACCATCTTTGTCGGTGGAAGTGATAGAGAGAGGACCGTTTTTTATGATTACCCAACATTCGTAGTCTGTTCCTTGTATGAAATGCATCATACGATTTTTCCACCAGCCATAGTCCGTGCCATCAAAGACAGGACTTTTGACAGATTTGGAATTCATTTCGGAAAAATAAAATTAAACTCAAGGAAGGATCAAACTCTTTGCTGTAAGGCAATAATCAAGAGCACAAGGCTCTGATACCAATTGTTGAGTTTATCGATCCGGTACTTAAGAGGGGGAGGGGGTGAATTAAGTACCCTTTTAAAATTTATTCCACAAGGAATAACCACGAATGATTCTGAAATGATACTCAGGCAAATTAAACAGTCTGATTGTCTGTTTAATACAATACGAATTGTGCAGTAGTATTTCTTTGATCAAATTCGTGAAAAGCAAGAATAAAATGAAAAGAAACAAACGTAAACAAAAGAAATAAAGCACGAGACACGCGAGTTTTAACGTGGTTCGACCTACTCTCTAAAGGTCTACGTCCACCCCTTTCTTATTATTGATTCCTTAATAATTAACTCAAATTACAAGGAACTTCCCCACGATCAACCCCGATCGTGCAATCTCGAGTACAACCCCGTACCCCAAAAGTATCCTTACAAATAAATGAAGATTACAACTGAAATTGCTCCTTAATAAGATTCACTAATCAGAACAAAGGAGACAATTAAAATTCCTACGAGTATAAATACTTGTAAGAAATAAGACGGTCTCAAGAATACGGCTCAAACAAGAGTTTTTGCAAAATAAAATGTTATTAACCTTAAAGACCAATTTTGCAAATAGAAAGCTTTTGAAAATATTAACGTGTGAAACTTAAGGCTTCTCAAACTCTTACTTTTTGTCAGTGAAAACGTGCCAATGAAAAAACCTTAAGCCTTGAATATATAGTCAATTACATGTTTATATTTTAGGCATAAGATTAAATCATGGCAAAACTTTCCATATGTACAAGAAATTATTCCCAGCATAACTTCTTGATTGAATAGGACTTTTGGAAAGAATATTGTGAAAGACTATTTAAAATCACACGTTAAAGGCAAGGATTTTGAGAATAAAAGCTTATATTTTTCTTTATAAAATATCCTTTTCTTTTGTTTCCAAAAACACAAGCCGTATATTATAAGACCGAATATTTATCACAAGTTTAGATACTCTTACAATTCTTTCTAAATTCAGATAGAAGAGATATCACGACGGCCTTCATTTTCCGAATCCGAAAGTCTTCAAGTATCTGTCACAAAAATCTCGTATGCACATTAGAACACAAAATAAGGAAACTTGTCATCATCAATATAGTGTCTCAACAAAGTGTTTCGTCCTTTCATGGAATACTGGGTTGTTGGCAATATGTTGAGCAGCAGTATTGTCACAGAAGAGGGAAATAGGAAGATCAACTGGAATCTGCAATTCCTGCAAAACATTAACTATCCAGACTGCTGAACTTTTACTGACTGTTTTCTGTTTCTTGGTCTTCCAAGACACTAAAGAATCCCCTAGGAAGACACAGAATCCACTCAAGGATCTACAAGAAAATGCACAGGTTGCCAAATCTGCATCTGTGTAAGCCTTGACTGTGAAGGATGAATGTGCAGGATAGAACAAGCTAGCATTGACAGTCTGTTTTAAATACTTGAGAACATGATAGGCTGCAAACAAGTGTCTATCACATGGATTACTCAAAAATTGGCTGAGATGTTGAACACTGTATGAGAGATCAGGTCTTGTCATGTTCAGATATAATAACTTCCCTACTAGACTTCTGTAAACCTCTGGTTCTGGTAATGGTGTACCAGAATCAGTAGACAATTTGAGTCCTTTCTGCATATGGAAACTGGCAGGAGTACAATTCTCCATAGAATTATCCTTAAGAATATCAAGAATATACTTTCTTTGATTTAAAACAATACCTTTCTCATTTCTTGCTATGTCCAAACCTAAAAAGTATCTTGCAGTACCCATGTCTTTAATAGTAAATTTGGAATGTAAACTATCTTTAACAGATTGAATAGCTTGCATTGATGTACCAGTAACTAAGACATCATCAACATATATTAAAACAACTAAAAAAACTTTGTTAATAGTATCAGATTTTGTGAATAAGGAATAATCATACTTAGACTGAATGGAACCTAAACTAATCAAAAACTTACAAAGTTCTAAGTTCCACTGCCTAGAAGTCTGTTTTAGGCCATAAAGAGACCTGATTAGTTTACATACCTGTCCCTTTTTGGCATTATAACCTTGAGGAGGCTTCATATACACTTCCTCATCAAGGTAACCATGCAAAAATGCATTATTAATATCTAACTGATGCAATGGCCAGTTATTAATGGAAGCAACAACAATTAGAAGTCTGACAGTAGTGAATTTTGCTACTGGAGAAAAGGTATGGTGATAGTCTTTTCCCTTAATCTGATTATAGCCTTTAGCAACCAACCTGGCTTTGAACCTTTCTACTGATCCATCAGGTTTATACTTAATTCTAAACACCCATTTATTACCAATGGCTTGTTTATTAGAAGGTAAAGAAGTCAATTCCCAAGTGGAATTTTCTTCTAATGCTTTTAATTCTTGGTTCATGGCTGTAACCCATCTAGGATCAGTAATAGCCTGTTTATAAGAAGTTGGTTCAGATTCAGTTAAAACATTACATAGAGATCTGACATATTCTTTATCAAAGCCAGTGATTTCATTAAGGACCTTAACATGTAAAGCATTGGGATGATTTAAAGAAGGAGGTAAAGGACAATGATAACCCTTTAATCTTGTAGACTGTGTTCTTGGTCTGCCAGTTGTTCTTTTAGGAGCATAATTAACAACAGTATGTGTATTTTGTGCTGTACTGGTATCTGACAAATCAGGAGAATCAAGACTGTCATTCTGTTATGACAAATCTTCATTAGGAACCTGAGTTGTATCAGTATTATCAGCAATTTCAGTAACATTATGATGCTGGTTTGGATCTGTTATTACTCTGTCAGTAGTTAGTAGACTCATTCAATATTCTCACAAACCTAGTAATAATCATCAGAACACTCTTAACGGGTTGATGAGATACCTTAGAGGTATTATGGATTTGGGATTACATTACGTGAGGTTCCCTATTGTATTTGAGGGATATTGTGATACAAACTAGGTCACAGATAATTATAAGATTAGTTTTACAAGTGGATTTATATTCACTTTAAGTGGAGAAGCTGTGTTTTGGAAGTTTTCAAAGCAGGCTTGCATTGCCTGTTCGACCATAAGGCCAAATTTATTGCTCTTGATCTTTCAGGACAAGAAACTGAATGGTTGAGGAATTTACTAGCTGATGATATTCCATTGTGGGGGCGTCCTACACCGTCTGTCTCTCTACATTGTGATTCTCAAGCCGTCATAAATGTTGCGAATACAATGCTTACAATGGTAAGAAAAGACATATTCGTATAAGGCAAAAGTCTGTGAGAAACTTAATTGAGAATTGCGTACTCTCGTTGAAATACGTAAGATTTGAGAGGAACTTGGCAGATCCGTTGACAAAAGAACTTAATTGGAAGGTGGTCATTGAGACGTTGAAGGGGGGAGTGGGGATTAAGCCCATAGTTGGTTGAGGAATTCATGGTGGAAACCCGTTCTGGGTAAACCCGGATCCTATGGTCAAACGAAGCATGAAAAGACTCATATTTATGCGCAATTTTCCATTCCTATGACGCGCACTGTGAGGTTGAGCTTAGGCTCTTAATGGATTTGAAGCCTAGTTTTGGGTGGTCCTATTGAGGACTTGTCGAATCCACCATGATTATTGTAAGGATGAGCTTATAATGCTCGAAATGATTCCATAGCTCTGAATTGAGTGGTCTATGTGGTAAATTCGATGAGTTACCTACAAAAGTGTAAAGGACTGACCTCCTTCTATGAAAGACTTTAGGCAGGTCTTTTTAGAGCACTCTTTAGAAATCCAGGGTAATAAAGGCCAAAACTTTTTGCTGATTATCGCAGGAACTCAATCGTTTAGTTCTAGGTAAAGTGCGTGTTGCCAAATCGGGCTTATGCTGTGAAGTTTAAGCCTAGTTTCACTTCAATAGATGAATACGTTTAGTTAGCACTACGTGTTAATTCAAATCGAAAGATGTTAGCGTTTAAGCGCTGATCCTTGCTAGATGTTGTTCAGATTGTTTTTTTGTTTACTCTACGCATTTGTGGGGACATGCTGGAAACGCTAGAGTATTTTGTCCCGCATTGGTAAAATAAGGAATTTTTGTTATGCTTATATACCTAGTACCCATCTACTAGGTACTTGTTATTATGGAAGCTAGTATGAGCTCTACGTATGCGCCGGGGGTGGGTTGGGGCCTGTTTTGGCTTTTCTATCATCCTATTTTCATTCTAGCAAATCACAAATTCTTGTTTCAAACCATGCATATCCGTTTGAAGCAATACGACGGCTCAAATAGTTACCACTTTATATATAAGATAAAAAGAAATCTATACAAGTGGGGTGTATTTGATCCGTTTTAGTCTTAAAACGGTTATATCCGTTTGAAGAGAGACTTATTGCTATCAAATATACTTCCTCTCCTTTGTTCCTTCTAAAATCTGAGCAACAACTTTCGTGTTCCTACTCTTTCAAATGGGTGCAAATTGCAAGAGCTGTGTATATCTTGGTAAGCATCGTTCTTAGCTGGACAACATTGTATCAAGATCGATTAAACTTTTAAGATAATGACTTCCGTACCATAACACAATAAAATTATTCTAATCCATTCTGGTTCGTTTGTTTTGCTCTTGCGGCAACTATTTTTCCAACATATTCTATTACGGTTATGGAAAGATTATTGGCACATCAATCTTACCAACAGTTATCATATCCTAAACGAAGTATATAACCAATCCATCAGAAAAAATGTCGAAGACGACTAGGACACTATTTCCTGATGATCTCTTCTCTCTTATAACATTTTCGGTGTTCCATATATAACATCAGTGCATGACAGTCAAATAGGAGTCTAGGACAATGAAGTCGCCCCAACAGGACCTTTGAGTTTCATCTCGCTAGCATGGAGCTGAAGAAAATGGTTCTTACCATTAAGGTGCAGGGTAAAAGCATTAGTATCAGGGCACCAGATCCCACACAATTCACAGAATAGCTTATCACTTGCTTCGGACATTGTCGTTCCTCCAACAACTTTGTTAGCTTGTAAGTTTCTCAAAATAGACTTGTGCTTATGACCCTTCAGGTGCATTCTGAAACTGATCTCACTATTGCACTCAATTTTACACAGGTCGCAATAGAAATATTCTGGAGAGTAAACTTTAAGGCGTTTGGCTTGAAAATGGATTGGTGGTTTCCTTTGATGATGGGCCTGACGAGCCGGTCTTGAAGGTTGGGTTATTGCAAGATGCAGTGGGTTGGGCCTGTGTGGCGGAGCGTGTGCTCGGCTTAGGTTGTGCCTGTATGGTGGAGCGTGGTCAGGGGTAGGTGCAGAGTAAGGAGCCGGCCCTGGTTTGGGGGTGGTCACTTGAGTGGCATGACATGGAATCTGATTGAACCCGACTTGGGTCAAAGTTGATGACTCTACCTGCTCAATGAAACGCAAACATTAGTGGATGTTATTATTAATAATCAAAAATCAAAATGAAATGGATGGATACTGAAGTAACATGAAGGCTCTACAAATTTTAAGAATTGCTGATCAACCATCTTTACTTCCCCCACTTCACTTCGGTTGCATGTCGTATGTCAACACAGCATTTAGACACTTTATTGTAGGCCAAAACAGCCGAGTACAACACTGCGACACGCTCCCGTGAATGGAGGGAGTAGTACAATACATCAGGCATCAGCTCAATGCATTCGGATTTACGTACATTATTAAATTTGTTGAACATCCTAACAGGTCAAATGCTCAATATATGAGAGGCGCTGAGACTATGCCAATCTAGAACTATCCACCTACTGGCACGAGTGTATCTCCATATGTCGCACAACTATTTTACGATATATCTTGTATAAGTCTCATAACCATGTCTAAGTGTCAAGTATTGGGTATGGATACACAAACAATGCAAAGAGTCAGAGTACAGCTAACTGAAGCTCAAACAAAATGAAAATCCTAGAGGTATGACTTTCAAAATGCACGAGATAACGATTAGAAAGTGTACAGCAGTAGAGGAGTTGAGTACCAGAGAAGGCATAGCAGATCTCTGAGGGATGATAACTGCATTGTTACTGCACTGTTCTGCTTTCAGGTTTTCCAGCCTTTTCCTAAATACCATTTCCCTTTGCATTGCCATCTCTACTGACATCACATACTTCTTTCTGTCAGCTCCCATTTTCCTCCTCTGATCAAACCCTGTAGTTTACTCATAACAGTAGCACAATAAAGTTATTATCTCAAAAAACGCCGTCTTTCAACCAGTATACATGCAACAAGGGATTCCTAGAATTCCGTAGTATTAAACATTAACACCAACTTTCCCCGGTGACTAAAGCTCCTACGGCTACTATACGGGTCAAGGGATCAAATGTAAATGGCATAAGCTTACGTGGAGAAAATTGAAGCGGGTTCAAATGACCCACAATGAAATCATCCTCATAAAATTATGCTACAAAATAATTATGATAATGGCTCCAAAACTCTCTTGAATACAAATGACACCATATGTATAGATACAAATCCAAAATTCTCAGATCCTGATCCGTCAATATCAGTCTAATCTTCGACCTTCAACAAACCTAATTCCGTCCTTTTTCCATAAATTCCAAACTTTGGGATCCAATCTCATCCATGTCTAGTCTACCAAATCTAGATCTAATCCAGATCATATTATTATTACCAAAAAATAGCGATTCTTTTACGTATTTACAAATACTGAACAACATATTCTGATATAAAATGGTCAGAAATTTTGCAGTTTCTAACTAAGAAATTAAGAAAGTTTGCAACTTTAACTAAAGGGATACACAATTTCTCAGAGATAATAATTACTTCCTCCGTCTCAATCATTCGTTTACCTTTGATTAAAATACCCTTCACAAATAATATAAAAGGTAAACGAATGATTGGAAAAGAGAGCGTACATAGAAAATGATGGAAACATTATACTGATAAGAAACACTCTTACCAGTAACGCAGAATTTGTAGGTGCCCAGAAATACATGCAAGTATAAAGTGAATATAATCAAGTAAATTGAATGAAAAATATACTCCTATAATGGTTGGTGACATCAGTACAAATTATAAGGGTATTTTGTCCTTTTCTCAGAATAAGCCGTACGGAATCTGATTCCAATTTTTTTCTGTTGCAAAGGTATATCATCACACTTGCATTGGCAAATGACTATATTTTCAAATGTCGGACTTGAATATTTTAATTCTTATTTAAAACGTATTTTGTTTAAAATGAAGTATGCAAGTATCATTAACTGTCAAGGCAAGACACAGGTACATTGGGCAATATGAAGTGTCGGAGTTATATATCCCCTATCGTACCACCTTACACTGTCGGAGTCCAAGTGACACCGACAGTAAACGTCTTCTATCATTAGTTAGTGACTCCGGAAACAGGCTCTAATGGTACTATATAGTACAGTAGTAGATTTTTATCCGCAGAGTGGCGCCATGAAACACAGTGAGAGACTGGTATATAAAAATTACTGTCAGTAGAAGTCTTATAAACAAGTAACTGTCAGGAAAAGTCTCACAGATGCTTAAGTAGCATGCTTCTCTAATTCTTGAAAACAAAGAATGATGCATTATAACATAAGTTACTCCTATCAAATAAACAAAAATGGTGCATACTGCAGACTACTTTTATTTTTTATTTAAAAAAAAAAACATCAAACAAATACGGAGTACTATATGATGAAAATATGGGTGTATCCGTGTATGATACAATGTACCCTTTGCAGTCAACCACTTGCAGAAGATCTTCTTGTCGAATGATCTTCAGGACCCTGGCGGTTACTTGATCAGAAGTTTCTGTATTTGAAACACATTGACACATTGTTTTCCTTGACGTCACTTTATTCAAATTCTCGGCTTCTTATTCTTCTCATGTTCCTGGAGTGTAAGAACATGGTTCTTGCATTGGAGGTGGAGCCTGAAAACAAACTCATCTTTACACCAAATCCCACAAAACTTACAGTAAAGCCGGTCTTTGGCAGTCGACAATGCGCTTCCGCTTCCGCTTCCACTTCCACTTCCACCCGGGATTTTCTTTCCCATGGGTTGTCCCAAAAGCTTTGCCATGTGTCGTTGACCCTGGTAGTGCATCATTAGATTGTAGGATGTTGTGCAGTCAATTTTACATACTAAGCAGTAAAAAGTTCCTAAATGAGCTAGGTGATCCGGATTTATTGGAGCTTTTCTTTTTTGATCAGTTGGGTTTATTGGCCTCCATATTGGGGTTGACATTGACGTCTGACTAGTTGAAAGAATCGGGGTCCAAGTACGGGTCAGACCCGTATGGGGTCGTGGAAATGGGGGCGGTACTGAACCTGGAGGCATCCCAGACCTTTGACTTGAGATTTGTGCTGGTACCTGAAGACGAGAACACACAAAACATTTTAGTACCTCAAAGAGGATGTTCGTTTGCATGCACCCTCCCTGTATTGAAACAAAAAGAGATTGTTTCGAGATGATCAATAATGAAAACCGTGCTGAGAATTACATCAACCACTGCGACCTCGTGGTATAAGAGGCGCAAACAATATAGTGAAATAACAGTCACTAAAGAAAACGGATTGATTGATTAATGAAACCCAGAGGAAGTACTCATCATTGTTCTCTTCCAGGACCATATACTTACAGTTTATTAAGTTTATTACTCTCTGATCTAATTTGAACTAATCTAAGTTGAACAATTGATATGGTGAATAATCATTTAAGCTACTGCTGAGTGGCGAAACACGCCACACGGTCAGCCCCTGAACTATTCAATCGGCACATGAACATGCAGGTTTCCAGTTGATGAGTTTGTGATTGTCTCTTGAATATCAGAATCAGAGTTCCGAATCCCGATTCTTGGCAAAGAAATTCCCAATCATTCTGACAAGTCTAGTGAGTAGGATTGAACATTGTTATTTGTTAGTCTATGATTGCAAATAAGATGCAGTGATGCAGCACTGTATACACAAAACATTAATCAATCAAATGAAGCTGGAAAAATCCCAGGCAATAAAACAATTAGTCAAAATTCATACTCCTCCGTTGACAATCATTTGTTTACATTTATTTTCTTAGCAAGTGTGCAAAGAGGTATTTAATCAAAGATTCGAAGGTAAACAAATGATTGAGATCTCCGTCTGAAGGAATAGTAAGTGTATCTGTAAACATAAAACCAAGACAAAAGCAAAGCACTGTTCAACTAATATCATTATCAGAATCACAAACAGTAGACCACTAAATATATTGACTTAAGAATGGTAGACTAGAGCCCACACAAGCTGATCCGATTCTCATTCTAAAACCAATTGGCAATAAGACTGGCCTACCACCTAGTCGCCTACCCGACTTATAAACTAGTCACTTCACTCTTATCTCGACCATAAACCCGACAGCAAAAACAACAAACATCTAAAAGAATGATTAATGAAGAAAAGGGCATTGAGTTACTTGAGAATGGAATGGATGAGTGCTACTACTGGACTCCATAGACAGTTTCTGAAGCTTGTTTCTGAATGCCATTTCTCTTGCCATTGCAATCTCAGCTGACATTACATAGTTCCTCCTGTCTACTCCCATCTTCTCTTCTTGATCACTTAAATCTCACCTTCTTAATTAATTAATTAATTAAATTTCTCAAATTAAAACTTGACATTCACAGATCTTGTAACGTTTATTAGGAGCACTATACTGTACTATACAGTGTGCTTGGTAGTTGGTACCCACATATACAACACAAAAGATTACTTATTTTTATAAACTGTTTATCACATTTATCTGTGTTATGGACCCCTCTAAAGTTTCTGTTGCAACTTGCATATATCCTGCAATAAATATAAACCGTTACATAAATAATTTTTGGTAATTTTTGGTTTAACTGAGACGATTTTCAATCTCGATTAAAATAAAGGTGTGAATAAAGAAAGGTTGTTAAGCAGATCAACTGGTTTTTAAAACGCAAAGAATATCCTTTGACTCTAAATTATAATGAAATAAATTGAAGTAAGAGTTTTTCTAACTATCTTTTTACTATAAAATCGTCTTCGTACATATAAGAACACTCATTATTATTTTGTAGTAGTCATAAATGACTGCTTAACAAATAAAAGAAAATTTATAAGACGGTCTTATTCTATAATCTGTTTTGATAGATGAACATCTCAACTAAAATCTTAAGGTTATGCTTAAATATTCTTATTACACTCCCTCATTCAAATGCCCGTTGGGATTGAAGAGTGGTTTATGTGCACAGGATCCCCTAAATGTCCGTTGGGATTGAAGAATGGTTTGTTTGATTCGAACCCGTGATCTTCAATCGCAGCTGTTCTAATACCATGATAGATGATCTATCTCAATCAAAACATTAAGGTTATAATTGAGGCTTAGGTAGCACCAAAACGGACACAGACACGGACACGAGACACGACATCCCATGAAATTTAGGATACGGGACACGACATTTAAATATAATAAAATATATATTTTATGGTTATAAATAACGTTGAATTTTATTTTTATCATGTATTTGAATCTAAATCTAAACAAATATTTGTTTCCCTACCTTAAAAAAAACAAAAAAAAACCTAAACAAGTAAAGGTACAATTCGACCTTTACTATAAATAATTCTCATTTTTCACCCAAACTCATCTTCTAATCGATCTTTTCTAAAATTTTATTCCTCGTCTAAATTATAATATATTTAGCCATATGTCTAACAAGTGTCGGGTGTCCGAGTGTCGGACACGGGACGACTAATTAAGTGAAGTGTCCGTGCTACCTAGGTTGAGGCCCAACTATATTAATATTCCTATTGTGTTTTATGACACGGAAAACAAGGTATGGACTATGGATGGTGTTGGAAATGCACGAGAATAGGCAATCTAAATACTCCGTATTAACGGATGGAAGTCATGGAAAAATGGAATTAATGAGGATTAGTTAGAATTTGAGGAGAAAGAAGTAGGTAGGTAAGTAGGTGACATAAACAATGTTTGGTTTAGTTTGACCAGCACGTAAAAAATGATGCATTGTTTTTGTCATTAGTGGAACCACCTAAACATGCGTAAAGTTTTGTACAATTAAACAACTTTGATGCATCAGAAGTCTTTAAAGCATGTCACAATATACTTGTGTTTTTATTGGAGTATTGCAAAATCTGTGGGCTAGGCAATAGGCATCCACTTTTTATAGTCAACATTTGGTATTCTACCACTGTTTCAGCATAATGTTGGTTTTCGACTGTCAAAACTAGACTCTGCATAACTTTGTTTATTAGCAGTGGCCAAATCAACCAAGGACGAAAACAGAAGGGACGAACAAGTAATATCATAAGCTAAATTTAAGACTTTGGATTTTGGGTACATGGACACTTTTTCCACAATTAAGTTCCAGTTCAGCAGAAAAAATACAAATTTTTATTTTATGAGAATAAATTTCGCCAAATAGTCTGCACATGCCTTGTCAATTAAAAGGGTCTAACAATAACAAGTCTAGTTCCAGTGTGCTTATTTGCAATATTGCAGTCTTACAATGCTCAGGATTGCCAGATTCAGAACACAGACAATTAAAATTACTAGAGTCAAGAAAATAGTGAAATTCTGTAGTTTAGATTCGATCCATGTAAGACCATACGGACGATAAAACTCTCCCTCCTACCGTTTATCAATGATACATTCTCAGGATTTTAATCCCCACTGATATACGAGTAGTAAGCTTAATTTATCCCCGGCCAGTTTAATCTAAATGACGATGCATGCAAATAAAAGTCTATAGTCTGTAACAGAGAAAAACTTTGCTGTAACATTTGCTGAAACTATGACAGAACTGCCCTGTTGCATTTCTGTCAGTAAACTCAGCTCATCATAACAAGTATTAGCAGGTTAGAAATAGCAGCAACAAGACGGCAACAGCATTGCCCGATGTCTCAAATCTCAATGACCCCGCAAATTGCAAAGTAAGGAGGGATCGGATGTAATTTGCTAACAGCAATCACCAAAAATCTGTCAGTTTTATTTCTGATAAAAATAACAAAAATGAATGAGTGTACAAGAAGAATGATTGCAGGTCATTCTGTGCATACCTATTATTCAAATTTCTAACTGTGTAAACTAAATAAACAAAACCTAAAATTATCAACAGTTTCTCAATTCTATACATGACAAACGACAGAGAGAAAACAAGGATCATTACCGACATCATTTTCGCACCCAAGAATTTTTACCAACATTGATAGAACCTCTTTCATGTTAGGCCTAGCTTGAGGTGACTCAGCTGTACACTTCAAACCTATCCGAAGCAATTCACCCATTTCCACTGTCCCTTTTTCTGCCGCCGCCTCTACGACTAGACTAGGACTCACGCAATGCTCCAATGCTAGCTCTTCGTTTTCACCAATCACCCGCCTTGCCCACTCTAACAAACATTCTTCTCCATCATCCACGGCCCTTCTACCTGTCGCAAGCTCCATTATTAAAACCCCGAAGCTGTAGACATCACCTTTGGTAGTAGCTTGCCATGTCTGTCCATATTCAGGGGCCACATACCCTACCGTCCCAGCCACAGTAGTGGTCACGTGGGTCTCGCCCACATCAACCATCCTGGCTAACCCAAAATCAGTGACTCGAGCTTTGCCTTCTCGGTCTAGTAGTACATTATTGGCCTTGACATCCCTATGTACTATTGAAGGGTAGCATTCATGATGCAGGAAGACGAGGGCACGAGCCACGTCAATTGATATTTCAACGCGCATTTTCCATGTTAGCCTAGTTTTGTCTGAGATGAAATCGTCAAGGGTTCCACCCTCCATGTACTCGTAGACTAGTATTTTGTCGGCTCCATCGAGGCACCAACCATAGAGGTTTACAAGGTTAGGATGAGGCCAGTTGACCCCATGCTGGCTTAGGACTTCCATTTCTGCACGAAATTCTCGCTCCCCTTCAATTCCTCCTCTTTGTAGTTTCTTTACAGCTACTTTTCTTCCATCAGGGAGGCTTCCAGCGTAAACTGTCGCGTACCCTCCTCTACCGATAATTCTGTCCTCTGAGAAATTGCATGTTGCTTTCAAGATGTCGGAGTATGTGAACACTGTTTTGTCGAGTCTGATGACTTTGACAGCATCTGAGATAAATGAAGATGATGAAGTGCTTGAAGTGGGTGTGAAATCGTGCGCGTATGTAACGTCTTTTAGAAGATAACCTGAGTTATTCTCTGATGGCCTCTTTCCTATGCTGTAAACCAATGTAGAAAGCACACCAACAATCAACATAACAAGCACCAATATGATGATAACCAGAAATGCAGCCAGTTTCGGTGTCTTCTTATGTAATTCTGGAGTTATGGCAGACGGTTTTGACGAGTAGTTGAAAAAGGGCGGAAGAACTAAAAGAGGGTCACCAAGATAGGAGTCTTTCTCAAAAGTCGCAAGCTGCCCTGTCGATGGAATGACACCGGAGAGAAGTGGATTAAACGACACATTGAACTTGTTCAATTCATTTAATTGACTCAAGCTTGTCGGGAAGATCCCCGAGAAATTGTTCTGAGATAGATCAAGATCTTGGAGACACTTCATGTTTCCCATCTCGGTAGGAATTGTACCAGAGAAATTATTCTCGGATACATTCAAGACAACAAGAGGCAGACTTCCAATTTGCGGAGGCAATTCACCGTTGAACATATTACCAGCAAAATGAAGCATACTGAAATTCCTCATCCTAATAATCTCTGGCGGTATTTCACCAGAAAATCGATTGCCAGACAGCTGAACATAGCCAGAAATCTGAAGGGTCTGAACATTTGTGCCAGGCCTACACATTGGGAATAGACCGTACCCTTTAAGTACTCTGTCCCATATATCTCTACAACGCTTTCTAGTTAGTAAAGTAAATGCAAAGCTAAACGGGGGATAATTCGCTGGTATCCATCTCTTCATTGCCGAGCACTCACCAGACCCAGGTAGAAGTGTTTCCTGCCGATTAGAAAGAAAAGTAGGCATAGGGTTATTCCCTATATTCATCAGTTCAGAAGGTAGTACTCCCTGCAAATAGTTGTTGGCTAAATTTAGCCATAGCAAGCTGCTACAATTTCCAAGCTCAGGCGGGATTTCACCCGTCAAGGAATTGTTCTTGAGCATAAGCCAAAGAAGAGACTTTAAATTCCCAAGACTCTTCGGAATTGATCCTGTTAATGTGTTGAAGGAGAGATCAAGAGCTTGAAGTCGAGTTAGACTACCGTATTCAGACGGAATTTCTCCTGAAAATTGGTTAAAACATAGGTCCAGGAATTGCAAAGATGACATCTTGGAAATTTCGACAGGAAGTGAACCAGCAAAGTTATTGTTACTGAGGTCTAGTCTCAAAATGCTAGGCAATTGCAGAATTCCCGAGGAAATTAACCCTCCGGTGAAATTATTCCCATGTAAAACGAGAACCTTCACCTGAGTAAATCTTCCCAGAATTTCCGGTATGTCATTCTGAAACCCGTTATTTCCAAGATCTAGAAACGCCAACCTATTACATTTCAATAGTGATTCTGGTATCTCCCTTGAGAAATTATTTCCTCCCAAAATCAGCACTTCAAGGGTAGATAACGAACCGAGACTTTCAGGAATACTCCCTGAGAAACCATTCCCACCTAAAATCAACACCCTCAAATTTTTACAATTAGAAACTTCCTCAGGAAACTCCCCAAAAAAATGATTCTCACACAAATCCAAAACATCCAAGCTGCAATTCCCCTCAAAAAATTCCGGCAAAATCAAACCATGAAACTCATTCTCCCCCACATTGAAGAACTTCAACCGAGCAAAACCCGGCCACAGACTACCACTAAAATGATTTGCACTGATATCAAGATACTCCAACTTACGACACCCATCGAAACACCCATCAATAGACCCAGTAAAGTTATTACTTGAAATATTCAACACCCTCAAATTACTGCAAATTGCAGGGAAAGTAACCCTAATTTCACCCCCAATTTTATTTAAAGACAAATCCAAGACTTCCAAGCTGTTGAACCCAGTTAAATTCAACTGCCCACCAATAGTATTATGTGACAAATTCAGGTGCTTAAGATTTTTGCACAAACTCAAACCCTCAGGAATCAGACTCAAAGTATTACTAGACAAATCAAGGTCTCTTAGTTCCGTCAATCCCGAAAAATTCCCTGAAATAACTCCATCAATGTTACAGCCAGAAAGATCAATCCCGGTGACGCGACGCGTATTGGGATCACAGGAAATTCCAGTCCAACTGCAAGGGTTTTTGTGTACATTCCATTCAGTGTACTTTCCTTTGTTCATTTTGTTTTTTGTTTCCAAATATGACTTCAAATTCAGCAAGTTATCTCTGTCACTTTCTTCCATTGTTGTCAGAGTATCTGCCTTGGTTACTGTGCCTAATCATTGTAATCAATTATTATGTCTCAAAATCTTTCTTGAAACCCCAACCATAAATAAAATAAAAAAAAACACTAAAACATTGAAACCCCACATGCTAAAACATGACCAAATAAGCAAAACACAAATTCTTACTTCCGACGGTCACAAGCTTCTAACCACTCACCCCGAATTAAATAAAATTAAAAAGGCATAAGCTTGTGGCCGTCACGAGCAAGAATTGCAGATAAGCAAAAAGGGTATGTACCTGAAAAAAGAATGAAGATGATGAATGAAAGTGAGATTAAACAACCATAACGACCCAAATCAGATTCTTCGTCTACCATGATCAATATATTAAGTTGGTGTATTACTGTTCGTCGTTGTCGTCGCCTTCTTCTTCTTTCTGTAATAACCACTTTGCTCAAAACTTCAAAAAGCCTTTATTCATGGCTTAAAGCAGAAGATTTTCGAAAAGTGACGGCAAATGTAGAAGAAAGTGATACTATACCAAATATGGAACTCAACACTAAGTTGGTTTAGTCAAAAAAATTAAACAAATTGTGGTATGAATTCTCCAGCTTATATTTTTCCTTAAAAAAGTAAAAGGAATAAAGTTATTTTTTTGGTATATAATTTACTTAAATTGTTTTGTTCCTTATTTAACTTTGATAATTGATAAATAAATAAAATATATTAGGAATAATAATAGTAGTAGTAATAAATACAAAAAGAATATGATAATATGTTGATGAAGTTTATTAAGAAATTCGGCAAAGTTTTCCATGGTTTCAAGTTTTGGTAAATGGTCGTCATATCGTGGGAAGACAAGAAGCCTTATGTGGAATGAGTCGCCTATTTTGACTTAGACCATTTTTATTTATAATAAGTTGAATTTTGTGACATAAATTTAAGTTTTTTTTATTTGTTTATAATTCAATTCTAGAATGAATGAAACATGTTTATGTGGTGACTTATTTGTTTTTGTTTTCATAAAATATCAGTAGAGGGTGGACGTTAATTATTAGCGGTTTAGCTAAGTCGATAAAATTGTAAAAGGTAATTTTTATAATCTGGATTTAAATATCGCTATCAATATAATTTTTTTTATATTTAAGAGAACGAATTTCGGTAGAGTCCGATATTTTACAAATATTTGGTAAAGGCGATTTTTCTAATAACTATTTGTCACTTTTATTTTTACATTTTAAATAATAATTGTATAAAATCGCCTCACTTAATAATTTAATGTTACGGTTTTGCTACCATATGTCTACATTGCATTGTGAGTGTGGGAATTTGATGGTGATGACAAGTATTTAAGTCAATGTTAGGTGAGCAGATTTAAATTCGTTAATGGGGTGGGAATGAACCCAAATATTTGTTCACACCGTCATTATCCGTCGTAAGTATGATGGGTCAAATATATATCAAATCACCTACTTATTAGTTGTTACCTACTCCAAAATAGCAATTTTTTATTTTTATTAGCCCACTTTATAGTAGTTGACTCGCCTTAAACTTAATATGGATAATATCGGTGTTAAACAAGAGTTACTAGGCAATAAAAGGAGTAGTTTAGGAGTAGTTTACATGGTAAGGACATTACCAAAAAAAACATGGTAAGGTATATGGCCGGTGAGTGTTTGGTATGCTACGGTGTAACACATATAAATAAGTAATTATTTTATTTGATTATTTACATGTACTTTATGTCCTTATATATGCATATTGTGCACGGAGTTCGACAATTATGTGTGAAGTTGTAGTCACACAACACGTTACTATAGCGATATATAATTGTAAATTATCTGTTCATCTATTACACTCTTTTATTCCGATCAATTATTTACTCTTCTCATATTGCTTGGCCATAGTTATCTACACAATAGTTTCCATGTCTAAGTAGTCCAACTAACTGAGACTTGACATACCATATAAGTTGACAACACTTTACTTGTCAAAAAAATTAAAACGAAATAATAAATGATGTTAACAGATACATAAATAACTAGTTTAATAATCACAATTTATTAAAATAATTTTAAATAATGTTGGTAACATTTAAACTAAAATCGTTTGTCATTGAATATGCCAATTCAATACATTATTGATAATGACAACATGCTAAATGTCATGGATCCCAAGTTTCCAACTAATATGTTATTAAAATCTACTACTATAAACTTATGGAGCCGCATTTATTAAGAATGAGGCTATGAGAGAAGATGGGTTATACTCGCCTTAAAAAATTGAAGCAATTTCGTCAATTGTATTGAAAATTACACTTCAATATAAAAGGTTTAGACACAATGGTACATACGACGTAATTCTAAAAGAACCTTCAAAATACAAACAATAATTTGTAAGTGTATTCCGTACGTAGTTAGTTGTTAGCAAAATACATTTGTATTTGTATTAAATTCAAAGTCAAAGCTTTATCTTAATTTCGATAACGTCATGTGATTAAAACAGAGAGTATGTAGATGTGTGTATTTGACCAAATATTAATTCATGGATTATATTATATTATATAGAGACATAGAGTTCATGTATTCCGCAGATTCTCTTACGAATATATCCGTCGTAAGTATGCGACGAGTCAAGTAAAGCTCATGTGAGGAGATAAAACAAAAGTAAATCAGCTAGATAATAACAAATTATTTTGTTTTATCTGCTAACATGGATAGTATTTGACCCGTTATAAAATTTGTGACCGATATCTCCCTCACAAGATTGACTTAGTGCATGTATTGATTGTATTCGGCCGAAAATAGATTCTTTGATTATTGATAACCTTTCATCATGCTCATTCTACTCCCTATACCAATTCCCAAACAAGGACTTATCATTTTGACATGTGATCAACCTTACATGATTGATTACTTCTTAAACTTTTTTTTTTTTTTCGGTGACGAGGAGTTTAATCCCCCCGGAATCATGCATTCCCGCACCACCACATGACTATGTAAGCCACCCCTTTCGAGAGCTGTAGTGGCCAAGTTTCCCCCAGCTGGTAATCGAACCTGAAACCTCTCTGAAGAGTTAAGAACGAATAAACACCTAAGAGGGGGAGGGGGTGAATTAGGTGTGACCTTTTTAAAATTTTAACGACAACTACACTTGAGAGACTTAATGACGAGTAAGCTCACAAGATGAGCAAAGTGTTCTATGCAACAGTATGATTGACTGTTACACAGAAACTTGGAATCGTTCAAGTAAGCGAGAAGAAAGCGAAGAGTATGTAAGTAAATAAACAAACAACCAAAGTTAAAAAATTGGTTCAGTCTCTACTCCGAGACCTACGTCCAACCGTTATTTTATTGATTGTTTAGAAATTTACTCCAACAACTAAACGAATACAAGTAAAATAACTCGCCAACCTACTCCGGTTGCATTTGCTCAAAGCTACTCCGCTTCAATTCAAGACTTGACTCAAACTTAAAGCTACTCCGCTTCAAGAGTTTTAAGATGTTTAATCTCTGGTTTACAGGATCAGAATCTCAGATGTTCACTTAAGAACGTGGAGATTTACATTTAAGATCTAAACACGAGAATCATGGAACAAACTCATTATGTCACAGTGTAGTTTACTGATGCATGGAGGTTTTCAGACCGAGTTTGAGAAAAACGTTTGAAGACTTTTAAACTTAAAATGATTTTGCAAAACTTAAAGAAAGATATTTGAAAGCTTAAGAGTTTTGCAGAAAATACTTCAATAAATGTTGTAAAAGCCTTAGCATTGAATGAGGCTAAGGGGTTTCTTTTATAGTACTCCAAACTTGGGTATTACCTAATGTGTACTTCCTTTGTACTTTTACCCATTGGATAATAGCTATCTCACTTGACAAGCAAAAATGGTTGTTTAGTTTTCATTGGCTCTTGATAAAGCAAATCAGATTTTGTTGTAAAAAATCTTCTAATAAGATGCTTAGTACTATTTACATTTCAAATGTAAACAATTCATAAGTTCTTATTATTTTACGAAATGCGGTACACTACGAATAAGACGGGTTTTACGCTTCAATTCGTGCGTGCCAAAAGAGAAGACGATTTTACAAGAAAATAGATTTTGACAATTATTTTCAGAAAACTAAAATGACTGTTTTGCACATTACTTGAAAACATTTTTCTCGTACTAAAAAGCTCCATACGGTACAGACGCAACAGTCTGATGGACTGTTGCATGACAAAGCTAACACTTGATTTTAACGAGGATGTTCCACTTACTCTTACATTTGCGACTTAGGTTACAAGGGGATGTTCTTGACTTGTGTTGTTCTTCTTGATCATGTTTGAAACATAATGGATGATCTCTTTGTTGCCTTTGTTCTTCAATCCATTTGCTTAGCCTTGAATACTCAATTCATGCTACTTAAGAACAAACAATTAATATAAACAAGGACTTGTCATCATCAACTTAAAATGTTCCAACACTCTCAACTCCTGCATTTCTGCAAGTTTTAAGGTTTAACTCGGTTACCACTGGACTAACACCACTTGGTTTTCTTAAACTAATTTGTCATATATCAAACTCGTGTTTTTAATAAAAAAAACCTCGAAAACAAAATATTTAGCAATTTGGAGTTGACATTTAGGCAATATTTGATAAATAACATATTAAATGTAATTAGTAGACGGTCTAATTAGTAGTTTAACCAAACAATCCCTAATTTCATGTGCTTGGTAACCACATATTTGATACTCCATCTGTCTCAACGGATTCTTTACGTTTACTTTCTCACATTTGTCGAGGTGTATATTACACCATAAATATCTTTCATTTTGCATTTATTAAAATTATAAAAATTTGATATTCTTAATCTATTCACAAAGACGAATCAAACAAGATCCCACATGACTATGTTTCTTCTTAAAGATTGTCGAGAATATTATAGATTCTCTTAACTTGTGAATAGTGTCAAAAAAGTAAATGTAAAGAATTTGCTGAGACGGAGAGAGTAATATATAGACCAGAATCTAATATTTTGTAATCATTATTCATCATTATCATTATATCATTATCATTATATATATTAAAGAATGATGTAAAACTGCGGACGTGGCACAATGTGGTTTCAGAAAACCTATATTCAAGCCCTCTCATTAACTCTCACAAATTCATTTTTTCTCAACCAATTAAAACTAAGATAACTGTCATGTCATCAACCATGCATGATATACTTTAATGATTGAAATCTTCTATAATAATCACGTAATCACGTGATGTTATTAGTCATGCTAATTGCCAAACAAAAACAGAAACAAAAAAATTCCCACCCGTGAAAATTGGCATACTTATTGTTTTTGTTTAGTAATTCATATTTTTTTATTCTACAAAATCTTCTCGACTGCCAATTTCCCAAAAAATATTATTAATTTAATTTATATTTATAATTACTCTAATTTTATAACTACTCTAATTTTATAATTTATAATTTATAACTACTCTAATTTTATAATTTATAATTTATAACTACTCTAATTTTATAATTTATAATTTCACATGTTAGCCTCCTCAGCATCCATACTAAGTTGCTTCTGCAATTCCTGTATTTTTAGTGAATAGTCTGTTTTGACACTTTAGTACTTCACTCAGATAAAGAATAGAGGACATCACGGCTGAAACAAAAAGATTCCCACCTACACTTGCTTAAGATATCACGGCTAAAATTGGCATACTTATTGTTTTTGTTTAGTAATTCATATTTTTTTTTTCTACAAAATCTTCTCGACTCTCAATTTCCTATAAAATATTTTATAATTAATATGGAAAATTTATAATTTATAACTATTCTAATTTTATAATTTATAATTTCACAAGTTATGGAAACATATTATTAATTTAATAATTGAATTTTCCATGATAATCACATAATCACGTGATATTATTAGTCATGTCAATTGCCAAACAAAACCAGAAACAAAAATATTCTCACCTACACTTACTTAGGATATCACGGCTGATGACATCCAAAAATTGGCATACTTATTGTTTTTGTTTAGTAATTCATATCTTTTTATTCTACAAAATCATCTCGACTGCCAATTTCCCATAATCTTCTCGGTTGTCATAAATCTTTTTATTCTTCAGAACCTTTTTTTAGTTAATTTATCCTTTATTTTAATTTATTTGTTCTTTCATTCTCCTAACTATTCGTCTTATAAATCTAACAATTTGATGCAACTAATATAACCACAATCTTTGACTATAATTTTCATTTTCTGTAGTATATAGAACTTAATTATCTTAATTTTGAATTTTTTAAAATTTATATAACTTAAATTACTTAAATTTGTATGTTATAATTTTCTTTTTTAACTATGTCTTAATTGTTTCATTTTAATCTTGGCTTACCCTTTCTTATTTCCTTTCCCTTTCTCTAACCAAACGTCCCCTTAGTACCTTATTTTTTTTTATAATTAGAAAATTAATTTATTTATTTTTGATTCTTTTATATATAATTATTTTCTCGTAAATTTTGCATGACCGAAAACAATTACTCCATTACAGAGTATGTTGATTATTGTGTAAGATGGTCCACTTTTATAAGAAAACAAAGACATATATAATTTCATTTTATAGGGTTTTATATTAAAGTAAGATAGGCAACAATATAAAGAATAAGGATTTGCAACATTAATCAATATAACACTATTTGAATATGATAAAGGTCAATCTAAAGTTTCAAATTCACAAACTTATCAACAATCGAATTAATTTAAACACATGTAAAGGGTAACTATGCAAATCATCGCCCCGCAAGTTACACCTATTATATATCAAGAAAGTTCGTTTATTGAATAATTATGAGATTGGAGACATTTTGTATTTCAGGGATCCTTTGTATTGCATTCAATTTCGACAAAGACTAATAAATGATTGATTGAAAATAGCAAGCTCATGAGCAATATTAAACTTACGATGGTATAACTTATTTTAATAAAATAGTACTTGGATTACCAAAGGAGGAATAAGTTAATAGCAGCCTATTTTAACACAAAATTCTATAATATCACGATAAGCTTGTTAATTTTCTAAATTCGTAGTAGTTGCTTCATCTCAATTATTTACTTACTTTTATATCTTTTACGAGAGATTGATACGATGGCATAATTGAACACGGTGGTATAACAAACACCTTCATAATATACGGAAAAATGAAACATAAACATGTTATTTATCCCTTCAGTGCCGGTAAAGATTGCAATTGGGTAAAAAACCTTTATCACAATTGCACTGTAAATATTGCTAAAGATATCGTTTTGATGTTTAGTGTGGAATTTAAAACTAATTACAAATTGACAAAACTAAGCATTATAGTAGGCGTACGCATAATTGAATACAATGGTATCACAAAATGTATTCATATATAGAACGACTTACAGGTTATTATTAAAAGAAGTCTTGTTCTTGAATGAGAGAATCATGTATCTTTGGAAGGTTTTGGAGTCCAAAAAGCCTATTGATAGATTGTTTGTCAATGTTTGATTGTCGGTAAATAGTGTACCTTGAAGAGAGGATGGATAGACTATTGGATATAAATTTAGTTTACAACATTTGAGAGATTAATAGGAGATGGACAAAAGAATAAGATATGCATTATACTCCTATAAATAATTATACAATTTTTGATAATTTTAACTTGTATTTACCTCCGAGTCGATAATTATGAAATCGATATTACTTACTACATTTCCATCTCCCCATGTTTGTTCACAGGAATAAAATATACTTCCTTTGATACGCCACGATTATTTGGCTTGTGTTATGTCCTTAATCATATCGTGATGTGTGTTTTCGGCCATAATTTAAAGATTTGTTTGAGTACTCGTTTGTTGTTTAAACTTTTATCATTGATTATATTGTGTAGTCGTATATATAAGGCATTCGTAATATTACTGTAATTGTGCAAAATAGAGAATTATTTTTTCGGGCTTTGGAAAAGATATTATATTGTATGTACATAATATTATGTGATTTTTTTTGTAATATCATGTCTGATTCCATTGATGGTGCTAAAGACAGACTGTAGAGACTGTACATATTTGGAATAAGATTGAATCTCATTGAATTAATTGAAACTTTGAATATCTTTGAATAATATCCCATTGAATTCTGTTTTATACGTATTGAATTCAACTTTGCAATGAGAATAATAACTACCATTAATTCTGTTTTCGTGATTTTTGGTTTAAGAATATATTAGTACGAATATTTCGTTTAAGAATTTGTCCGTGCTTTTTCACATAGTCAATATTTGGTTTAAGAATATATTTGTCATTAATAGCCCGTGCAATATAGAACACTTTGATCTCATTCGGGTGGGCAATAAGTCAATATTTGGTTTAAGAATCTCATTGAATATTTTTTCCAAGAAATATCTAAATTTAAAAGATATATAGAATAATTTTTTTAGAGTATTTATATAGAATATTTTTGCATGGCTTTATATAAAATATTTTTATTGTCTGAACGAAGGTAGAACGCTATAAAATCGATTATACAAATATTTGATTTTCTTATAGAATATTCCAACGTGAAATTTGGTCTTATTTTACAATATTTTCCAAATTTGATTTTACAACATGAGAACTTGGGCGGGAAATTTTTTAACGTGGGTGCGACACGTGTCCAATTTATGTGTAGTGGTTGTTGTTATATATACTTTTACTAGTTTTATACCCGTGCAAATAGCACGGGCTTGCACATTAAAATATTGTAAAAAAAACGTTGTTGATATAAGTTGTTTTTTTAAATAAGGTCATATTTTACCTAGTTAGTGTAGTTTTAAACCCGTGAAAATTGCACGGGTATGTTATTTGAGAAGTTATTATAAAAAGTTGTAAATGTAAATAAAGTTTTAAAGTAAAGTAATAAAATTCCCCCTACTTGTTATTTGACAATTTAATTGGCCAATGTAATAATTGGTTAATTAAAAAAATTATGAATTTCATTTGAAAATTTGACTTGCAATTTCTACTTAGGCGGCGGCCTAAAAAAATGCTGACTTATATAGATAAAACAAAATTATTCTTGTGGAAATTATCATAAAATTGGTGAAATTACAAATTGTTAACCTGTTTTTTCATTTAATTACACCCGTGCACAAGGCAAAATGAAACTTTTGACCCGTAATATCCTAAAATGCAAATTCTAACTCAATTTTCATTTACTACAAAATGTTACTTAGTAAATGGAACAAATTAGAATAAACTTGTGCACCTTTAAAACGGTTTAATCAATTTATTATATATTTAAACCCAATAAATTATCGTATAAAGATATATTATAAGGTGTTAGAAAAATACTTCAAAAAGGATATGCTAATTATTTATAAAATAGATATAGATGTGTTTGGAAAACTGATTGAAAATGTATCTTATTTGGGTAAAATGACGTAAAAGGATATGCTAATTATTTAATATTAGTTTTAACCCCGTGCAAAAATGCACGGGGTCGTTTTAATAATATTGTTATTTTAAATAGTTCTATTAATAATCCGAATATATTTTATTTGATGATGAAATTTTAGGCTATATGCTATAATTGATTAAGATTTTTGTAATATCATTGACATTGTAAGTATTTTTTTTTTTGACGTTATTGTTATTTTAATTTATTCTTATTGCTATTTTAATTTAGTACTGTCATGAAAATTGTACTTGAAATTTCGATCTTGTTTTTATCATTTTCTGTATTTTGTTACATTTTTCTATCAATTACTGTAGCTTGGGTTAGTATTTATTATAATTATGTATTATTTATTGTAACATTGATTGTTAGTCATAACTCATTATTTAATAATTATGTATAAATCGACATCGACAATATATTTTAATATATAATATATAAGTTAGACGTTATAAATATAATCGTTTACGTATAAATTATTGTTTACGAAATAAATCAGAATTAGTACGTAATAATAACACAACTAATGAAACGCAAACATTTATTCGAGAATTAATTCAGTAAACAAAAATATGGGTCCCACCATAATTGAATTAAAAAAAAAGATAAAATGATCGATTAATGGGGTGACTTTACCAGAATTCATTAAATGTTTATGTATTAATATAAATAATATTGTAAATTAAAGGGATAAGAGATGGAAAGTATCTCATTTTATTTTTGAATTTTATTAATATCCTTTTGAAATTATTTTAGTAAATTAATATTGGATTTTTTTTTTAATATTTTAATAAGTTGACTCGGTTTTTTGTTTTTTTGTGAAATCAATTTTTCGATTATATAAATTTAATTAAAGATGACTTGCTAAATTTAAAAATTTAAAAATGTTGTTAGTGGGATTCGAACCTGGAATCATTTGCACACAAGCCAATATTTGCAAGTAGAGTTTTAACCATTTAATCAAGGGTATCAACACGTCTATTTATGAATTACAATTGTTAATATTCTGAAATTTACTAATATTAAATAATATTCTCGAAAATATTCTTATTATTGTTTGGTTGTATTTAAAAAAAGTTATCATCTATATCATTATTACTATAAAAGAAGAATGTTTTTCAGCTGACGTGGTGCAGTAAGGTTTCAGCGTTTAGTGTTTCGAGCTCTCACATTCACCCTTAGGAATTTCTGTTTTGTAGACCAATCAGCATTTCCCATTTATGCCACATCATAATAATTTAATAATTAAATAATTAAATACAAAATATCCTATTCTATGCCATAAAAAGTGTGAAGATTTTGGATGTGATAATTCGAATCAAATTCCGGAAATCAACTAATATTCTATTCTATAACTAAATTAAGAAAAATTTTGACGTAAGGCAATATTCTCTAAATCTTTCCATAATTTCATAAATAAGAAATAAATTAAGAAACTAAGATTTTGACGTAAGGCAATTTTGACGTAAGGCAATAACTAAATTAAGAAACTAAGATTTTGGATGTGATAATTAAGAAAAATTACATAACTAAATTATCTAAATCTTTCCATAATTCCATAAATAAGAAACCAAATCATATAATAAGAATAGAATGTAATATTGTGAAGACGGTTACTTTTGACGTAAGGCAATATTCTCGGTCAAGATTGTAATCTCAGAATTTTCTAAGAATCATGCTAAATATTGTGACGATCTCTGGCCATTCGATAATATTCCATAAACGTAAATATTAATATACATATTAATATTAATATTCCATAATCTAATTACACGGCTGAATAGTAAATTATATAAGCTAATTACCCGGCTGAATGGTAAATATTACCTAAATACAGAGTTTTAGTAAATATTCTACCATTGAATACGTATAAGATATACAAAATCCGTAAATATTCCAAATTTAATCAAAACAGTGAATATTCTACAATTAATTAATTTATATACTAATCTTAATTATAGAATAGATCTTATTCTACAATTGAATACGTATAAAATACAAAATCCGTAAATATTCCAAATGTAATCAAAACCGTGAATATTCTACAATTAATTAATTTATATACTAATCTTATACTTATTCAATTAATGATCAAATAAACCTTACTCACCATGTGATGAACACACATTCTGATAATTGTGCAATCAAATATATTATTCTTCCGAATAATTTAGACAAATTTTTGTCATTATCTCATTCACCAGCATGTATATCTCCCATATACTTCCCAATAATTTATTCTTAAAACGGAATAACATGTAACATTAACTCATTAACCCTATCGAAATAAAAATAATCAGATACTCGATCTCAATTATTAAACACCTTGAATATTGGAGCCGACATAATGGCTGCTTTCTAATATTTGGGCTTGGTTTAGAATTTTTTCCTTTTTATCCTTTTCTAATTTACTATTGACATTTTTTAGAAAATATTTTTACTGCCCTACATGAAATAACAAACAAGCAAGGGCAAAGTTATGCAATTACACAGTCACAAAACGATAAAGGACCACTTTGTCGTCCTACCTCAGGTATTTATTTTAAGTATTTAATTTACTAAAACCAATTTCAATTTAATATTATTTACGAATTTTCTACGTGGTCGCTACATAGTAAAGTTATTTATTTTTGATTATTTTTATAGCGGCCTATATATGTAAATATGAGAAGCACACAAAAAAAGGTATACTGCCAGTCATATACCTTCAGATTTATTCACTGATATATCAATGCATCAAGTTAATATAAACATGCTCAATACCCCACGTTACCAAGGTATGTCAGTTAAATGAATATCCTTCCATTATATACCATTGAAAATGTATTACTTTTGTAATTTGTATTTTATATGTAATCTAAAAATAATACAAGCAAAGGTAAGTCTTTAGTGCCGCTACGCGACATAACAAACCATCAAGGACAAACGGTAGCATCAAATCAACCAATTCATGGTAAATCACGATTGTCTATCCCAAAATGGCATGTCTCTCAATTTAAAGTTTATTATGGTACGTATACAATACAAACTAGGGAATGTTGGCTAGCTTAATTATTTTCCTCACATATTCTTTGTTTTAGTCTACACGATTTTATGTTGCAGTGATTGATTTTTCGCAAACATTTCAACCACGTCCAAACATTCAACTGCGAGCATCAGTTCGACATACTAATGGTGAAGCAACATTGTATTCATCTCAGAATGGTATGTGTCACATTTTGTGTTCTAAACAAAGTAGAAACCTGGTTGAGAATCATCCAGTATCAGGATCTGTGTTTTCTTAACCCGACATCGTAGTTATTTGATTACCGTATAAGTTCTATTTCACTCATGCATTAGAGTCATTGATTTGAGCATTAGTTTTTTAATATGTTGTAGACCCTCATATTAACAGCATGGCTGCAAGAACAAACAACATCATCAAACATGATTTCTAACTAACTACGGTATTCCCTTCTGAACTCGAGTAGTATTTGTTAATCACAGTGAGAGTCAATTGTTAAATCAGACTCTTTACCAAACAAAACATCTACCGAATATTGAACATCCAACATAAATCACAATTAAAGTTCAATAGCCGATTCAATTTGTATTCTGATGAATTTTCTTTTTGACATTTCACAAACGATGCTATGTAGAAGATGATCAGTTACGGTTTTATTTGGATTTTGATGATTTTTTTTTGTCGGTTTACAGATGCTAGATGATGATGGTTAGTTCTCGAATATGCAACTTTGCCAATGTAGATCCAATGTTCATTTTCGTATTATAATGGGCCTTTGGGCTTCGATTGCTCAAATTTCTAAAATAGAAACCTCATTGTTATAACGCTCTTCAAATAATGTTCGGTATGGGTTCGAACCATCTTCAACTAATGTTCGGTATATTGGGCTGCATATTTTATAAAAAAAAATAATTTGTTGGGCTGTTATCATTTTCTCGGATTTTTAAGGACGATCAATAATCTATTATTTTATTTTATTGTTTTATTTACGTATTCATTATGAAAAGTTTTGTTAAAATCGATTTTTAAATTATTTTCAATTTTTTGTAATATATAAAACTTAATTATCTTAGTTTTGGTTTTTTTTATAATTTTAATATCTTAAATCACTTAAATTTATATGTTATAATTTCCTTTTTTTAACTATGTCTTAATTGTTTCATTTTAAACATGTCTTACAATTGTTACTCTTATAAACATTATGTGTACTTACATAGATTAAAGTTCTCAAACTTGAATGTTATAAGTTCCTTACATATATTTTAATATATATACAATGATATTATATTATTTCTTTTTTATTTTTAAAAAGTACAATTATTCGAATAGATACAATTGCTATATAATAAGTAAAATTTATATATGTGATCTTTAAACGTAAGTGTACGCAACCCCGTGATTTTTCACGGGTGTTACACTAGTATAAATATAAAAGAAGAACCGCTACTCATTAAACTTGACACGTGTCACGCTACCGTTAATTCTTTTCCCACCTAATTCAACCCCTAAAGATGTATACAAATATTTATTTCAATATTGCATTTCTAGATTATTATCTTCCTTAAAAACTATCCTATTATTCTTCAAGAATATATTTCCCAAAATAGAAATTTTTTAGCCTTTAATGTCATAGTCTCCGGTTAGTCATACCTTAATTTTTGCAATTATTTATTATTATAGTTGAGTTTTGATATAAGTTTTTTGCTTCGCTACGTTGATTTTATACAAATATCATCCATATATAATGTTATATCTTATTAGAACGGTGTCAAGGTATCTGTTCATTAGATCTTTTATCAATAAATTTAATTAATATTATTTTTACTTTTATCAATAAATTTCAAGATATAAAAAAGATAAATGTGAACTGTAGGTTTTAAAATGATTTTATCACTCTATTTCGAAAAAAAGAACATACATCAGATGTACTATTTTAGGCCTAACTTTTAATTTGTAGTTGAGCTTATGTGAATTTTTTCAGACTTTTTTGAAGTTTATAAGTTATATTTTAATTTTTTTTCCCGCGAATTTTGGATGAGTTTATATCTAATGTTTTCAAAATATATTGTAATTTTTGAGCATAATGTTTAAATAACAAATTTAGATATTATATAATAAAATTAATAATCTTTAAAACAACTCTCGAAAATTTCATTATAAAATTCAGAAACTTTACAACTACATTTGATGGTAGTACATCAGATGCCTAATCTACTTCATGTCGAGCTTTTAATAAATTTTGTAATTTGTATATAACTTCACATAGTTTACTGTATAATTTTTTTTTTCGATGTTCATTGAACTCATTGCTTATAATGCAGGTCAATTACGTACCCTACTTTTTTTCTTAACTGTTACATATTTCTGGCAACTTTTGTGTTTTTCTTTTTAAATATTTTGTATTAAATTGGATCGATATATGACATGAAACTTTTATTCTTTCGGGTTGCGGGTCAATATTTTCGGGTTTTTTACCTTGAAAAATCGGATCAAATCAAGTCGGGTCGGGCCAAGTTTACGGGTCGAGTCATGTTTTGACAGGTCTAAAGCACACATAACCTTTTTTATTGGTCTTCTTAATCCTTCTTTTATTTCCCCAAAAACATCAAATTTAATAATACACCCTTCAAATATTTTTTTCAATCCTACATTTATGATATTGGGTTTAATTTGGTTTAGGAAACAGGTGTATATACTCGCCAGTTCTTATGAGCGATCCTGAATTCATTGTTAAAACTGTTTATGGGTGAGCATTTTATTGATCCATCAATTTATGTTACCCTTCTGTCTCAATTATATGTATATACATTTGACTAAAATACAACTCAAAACTTAAAAAAAATAAATAAAAAATAATTGGTAGAGACTATATATAAATTCTTTTGGTCAATCGATTGTGACATTATTGAAGCAGTGTATTGTTAATGCAATTAGACAACATTTTAATTTTAATCTAAAGTAGTTCATTTATATAAAATGTTATATACTTTTATTACTATAATAATATAAAATTGTAAAATTTCAACTATACATTCCCGTGCAACTTTGCACGGGTTCTAAACTAGTGTATAGTATAATTTAGTTACCTATTGTAGTAAGATATGATGAAAAATGTGAGATTTTGTAATCTTTTATTATGGGTTAAATAAAAATACAACATTCTGAACTCTACTAAAATAACTTTGGAAAACCGTAATTCAATAAATAACAAAAATACGAAAATTAGTTAAATAAAAAAAGGAAATTTATTAAATAAGAAAACGAAATTTATTTTATTTTAAATTTTTATGTTATTTGATTAAATTCTTAGAAGATTTAATTTAAGGAATGAATAATTTATCTTATTGTCTTGAATAAATATTTTTTAAATTTTTTAAATAAAAATACAATATTTTGAACTCTACTAAAATAACTTTGAAAAACCGCAATTCCACAAATAACGAAAATGGTTAAATTTAAAAAAATGAAAATTCATTAAACAGAAAAGACGATTTTTTTTATAAAAAAATTACATAATATTTGATTAAATTCTTAGAAGATTTGATTTAAGCAATAAATAATTTATCATATTGTATTGAATGAATATATATTTTAGATGTTTTAAATAACATATTTAGGGAATGAATAATTTTATGAAAATTTAAAATCTAATTTAATGAGAATAAATTAATATGAAAATTTAAAATCTGGTAAATATTAAGAGTTTGTTAGCTTGAATTAATAAGGAAATTTAAAATCTTGTAAATATTAAGAACTTTAATCGTGAAACCCAAATAAAAAAATGGAAATTTAAAATCTAGTTAAATAAATTATGATATATTCAATTATATTAGGAATAAGGAAATTTTAAATCTTATTGCATTGGATGAATTTTTTTAGATATTTTAAATAAAATATTTAGGGCATAAATTTATTATTATTGTTTGGTTGTATTTAAATTTTTTTATTATATATAGTATAATTTAGTTACCTATTGTAGTAAGATATGGTAAAAAATGTGAGATTTTGTAATCTTTTATTATGGGTTAAATAAAAGTACAATATTCTGAACTCTACTAAAATAACTTTGGAAAACCGTAATTCAATAAATAACAAAAAAACGAATAAAAAACGAAAATTCATTAAATAAAAAAAGCGATTTGTTTTATTTTAATTTAAAATTTGGTTTAATTAGAATAAATTAATATGGAAATTTAAAATTGATAAATAATAAGATTTTGTTAGGTTGAATTAATAAGGAAATTTAAAATCTTGTTAATATTAAGAAAACTTTAATCATAAAACCCAAAAAAAAATACTAATAAGGATTTTGTCAGTTTTTTTATTTCCTAAATTTTGTTTTTTATTTCCGAAACTTAGTTTTTTTCCCTATTTAGTGATTTCATTTTTTTATTTCCTAAATTTCATTTTTTTATTTCCTAAATTTCGTTTTTATTTCCTAAATTTTGTTTTTTATTTCCTAAACTTAGTTTTTTTCCCTATTTACTGATTTCGTTTTTTTATTTCCTAAATTTCGTTTTTTTTTCCTATTTTAGTAGATTTCAAAATATTAACAATTGTAATTCATTAATAGACGTGTTAATACTCATGATTAATTGGTTAAAAATCTGCTTCCAAACATCGGCTTGTGTGTAACTGATCTCAGGTTCGAACCCTACTAACAACATTTTAAAATTTTTTAAAGCTAATTCGTATTTTCTATAAAATATAATTAATTTCCGTATTTTCTATAAAATTTCTTTTTTTTTATGTAATGAATTTCGTTTTTTCTAGTTTAATGAATTTCTTATTTTGAAATTTAATTAATTTTGGTTTTTTAAAAAAGTTGTTAATTTCCAAAATAATAATTTCTGGAATATTAATTTTTATTAATAACTAAACCAATTTAAAAAAAAAATGAAAAGAAAATAATATTATTACTTAAAAAATTATTATTATTGATTAATTACTAACTAAAACAAAAAATTAAAAATATATTCTAAAAATATTAATTGATTTACATATTACAGAAATACTTATTTTACAAATAAACTTATTCAGTTTTGTTAAGAGAATAAAATTTAAACAAAATTACCAAATTTTCTAAATTAATGCTAACTACATGTTAACTACATTTGTAAAATTACTAAACTACCCTAAAACTAACTAATGTGGTTTAAGTCGGGCTACGTGGCGCGGCGTGATTGGTCGTGTATGGAGTTTTTCATACACATGTATATCTGTAGCCTTTTCCAATAAACTACTTTAATCAAATAAGCTACCTGGAGTATCTTACCAAATAAAATCTTAGTGGGCAAAATTTAAATGTTACCAAATAGTGATTACTAATGTAGACATGTAGTAATGTGCCTAATTTATTTAGGTTATACTCCATGGTACATGGTCCATGGTCCATAGTTCATAGTACATAGTCCATAGTCCATACATCTAAAAAAAGGAAAAGAGATTTTGAAATACACTGCTATCCATATATTATAATATTCTTACGTTTTTTTTCAATCATCTTATCTATATTAATACAGAAATATTTACTGCATCCACATTAAGCCATGTCATTAATCAACAACTTTTTTTTTTTTTGCATATTTTCTCTCGTGGGCCAGTCTTTGAAACCCCACAACATTATTCAATTTCTTTACGATTACTTTCTCAACATTTAAATGTCTTTTATATTTTTTTCTTAAACTTTTACGTCTATAATTGTTTTAAAAAAAAAATTGTAACGTCTATAATTTTTTTAAAAAAAATAATTGTTCTACAAATAAATATAATAACAATATTGTTAAAAAACACAAATTTAGAGGAAAAAAAATAACATTATCGTCTAAATTCTTTAAAAATCAATGTTTAATCACTCTAAAAAATAAATATAATAACCACATACTCATATGAACTAAAAGTATAAAATGGATCTAAAATATTCCGTACAAAAATAATTTTCTCTAAATCAATTTTTATGATGACAATTCAAAAAAAACAAGAAAAACACGCAATTAACCAATCTTATTTAATTTAGTTATTAAAATATTTTAAATAAAAACTATTTTAAATTAATTTTATGTAAAAGGAAAAAAATTGGACCAAAATTTCAATATGGTAATGTGGTACACTGGAAATACAAATGAATACTCTGTTTGTTAGCGTATATATCTCAAAAATACCGGACTTTCGTATGAAGAAAAATAAAATAACTCAAAATAACCTTAATTAAAACACTCAAATAAATAAGCGGGGTTAGATGGTGGACTTCTTACATTGTTATCCAGCTCTACACATAACTAATAAACGAAGTACAAGTAATATTAATTCGTATCACGTATTCATATTGAAAGTAGTTATTTTATTCCATCTTACAACATTTTCATAGTGCAACACATATAACTATAACCAATAAATAAATAACATTACATAATACTTCGTATAAACGTTAATATGTGAATTTATTTAACATTTGGATATATCAATGTTTTAAAATATAAACCCGCACAATTTGAACGAGAATAAAACAATTTTTATAATATACATGTTTAATTAAATTAGTTGACAATAACTTCAATAGCGAACCCGTGCAAATTGCACGGGAGTAAAACTAGTAGTAATATTATTATAATTTTTTTTTTTTTTTTTTTTGGTTTACATGAGGGGTTAGACCCCGATAATTAACTAATAGCTAGACGCGGAAAAGAGACACCTAGAATGTCTTCACGAAGGATAGATCGTAACTCCATGGGAGGAGAATCAATAGTAGAGACGGTTGTAGAAGATAGAATTCCCTTAGTTGCCAACCAATCCGCGGCTCGATTAGCTTCTCGATAGACATGCTCAACTCGAACTTCCCAATCTGTTAAGTCTTTTAGCTCTTTGCATCTTCGAATTAGAGGACGGATGCTATTACTTGTCAACTGCTCATTGTTAAGAAGGTCCACACATATAGGGTGGACCTATAATTACCAAAAAAAAAAAAAAAAAAAAAAAAAAAATCCTCTGAAATTCCTTTGAATTTCCTCTGTTCCCACGGATGGAAGAACCAGCAAACGGTCTCCCCCCAGAGACCAATTTGAATCCAAACCTCTCAAATCCAATGGCAGACACTGCGACTCCGGTTGAAGCATTCCCTCCACTAACAAAGAAATCCAAACGCAAAACTATGCACGTAAGCGAGTTCCTCTCAAACAATTCTCCCAATGAGGGTAACGACACTCAAATGAATTCTAATGAAAGAATTCAGATGCCAATTCAAACAATAAAAGAGAATGAGACTAGACCCTCATACATGGATATGGCTAAAAATATTGCATTCTCTTCTGAGCATGACGATATATTTGATTTAGAAGATATGGCTATCGATTCGGAGGACGAATATTACTCGGAATCGGAAGAAGATAATACTTGTCCAAAGATTCGCTTGAGTAGAGATGAGAAAGCTATGCTCAGAAAACCTTGGAGACATGCTCTTATTATCAAAATGTTCGATAAACAAATCGGATACCTTTCTCTAATGCGAAAACTTCAGGCGAAGTGGTCTATTAAAGGAAAACTCACACTTACGGATTTGGGTTTTTCCTACTATGTTGCTCGCTTTTCCTCGCGCCAAGATCACGAACATGTCATCACTCAAGGGCCTTGGATGATTGACGATCATTATTTAACCATACGAAAATGGATACCAAACTTCGTTCCCACTGAAGATAAAATGACTCATTTAACAGCATGGGTCCGTATCCCGCATCTTCCTGTTGAATATTTTGATCGAGTTTTTCTAACCAAGATTGGCTCCAGGATTGGAAATGTTATACGTATTGACAAAAACACAGAGAATGCAGAACGAGGTCAGTTTACGAGAATGAGTGTTGAGGTTAACCTTGATAGACCTCTTCTGTCAAAATTTCGTCTTAATAATAAGGTTTATCACATTCAATATGAGGGTTTAAGGATGATTTGTTTCAAATGTGGTCGTCTAGGACATCTAGTGAGCGATTGCTCTTTTGATCCTACAAAAAAAGACGATGATACTAGTGGAATAACATGTCAATACACGGGTCAAGAGTCTCAAAAATCAAATGGTGAGAATCAGACCCACCCAGTCCAGCACAAGGAAGCAGAAGCAACATTCGGGGAATGGATGATGGTTAAAAAACCATCCAGGAAGAAGATAATCCCAGGTAACGATAAGTCGGATGCGCGAAAATTCAACCTAGGCGGTAACGATATTTTCAAATTTGGCAAAGATCAAGGGAACAATTCAGGATCAAGATTTGATCTTCTGAATAATCAATCAAGAGATTATGGTAATACAAGAATCCCACAATCCTCGTCTTTACCATCGAATAACAGTACATCTTTGGCAAATTTTTCCAATCATCCCACTAATCCCTCTATTTTCCTTTCCTCAAAAAATCCTTCCCATATTCAAAAAAATTCCAATTCTAAAGTTACCAAATTTCTTAAAAAGAAATCTCCTTCCAATTCCAATATTACTCCAAAAGATTCCAATACAAATATATCTAACACCCTAAAAGATATTACTAATATCCCTCAATCCAACCTCTTTAGCAAACAAATTCCAACACCCTCTGTTTCTTTACACAGTAAGATTGTGGACGTTACTAACGACGATGTCGATCATACCAGACCCTCACATTTCAATACTCCACCACCCGTTTCCCCAACTTCGTTGCCTCCCCCAGCCTCCTATGATCGAGATAATCCCACCTACACGCACTTGCAAGACAACAATGTGGAAGGGGATGCCCGCACCTTATATGGGGGTGATGATACCGGAGTCTCCACTAATGGACATCAAAATTCACATGCTCAAGGAAGTGATACCATCTCTTCATGTGGAGATGGCAGTTCCATGGAATGTTAATCAAGTTTTCTCGCTAGTAAGTCGAGCTTATCAAACTTTTTTATCTTACACGCCTTTAATTATGTCGGATAGAATTCCTACCCTCTCCTCCAATTTGCCCCCCATCACTTGTATGGTGTGGAATATACAGGGCACACGCAATAAAAATAAAATTAATGCCTTGAAAGAAGTAGTTAAAACGTATAAGCCTAGTGTCCTTGCCCTTGTTGAAACTCATATGGATGGCAATCATGCTGAAAAAATTCGGTCCATCCTGGGATACAATGGTCACTCTCGAGTCGATGCTATCGGGTTTAGTGGGGGTATTTGGCTATACTGGAAAATGGAATTAGTAGATGTTAAGCTGATTACTTCTCACAATCAGTTTATTATGGTTGAAGTCTCTCGTAGAGGAGAAGTACCATGGTTTTTCTCCGCTGTGTATGCTAGCCCTAACCCTCAAAATCGCCACGCCTTATGGACCGAACTCGAACAATTTGCTAAGATGAATAACCAACCTTGGTTATTAGCTGGAGATTTTAATGAAACCCGCTCTCTTGATGAGAGGCACGAAGGTAACCAAAATATGGCTCGAAGATGTGAATTATTTAACAATTGGATCGAAAATTGCGAATTGATCGAACTTGAATTTTCTGGACCCTCTCACACATGGGCCAGAGGGAACTCTATTGAAACCAGACAGAGTGCAAGACTAGACAGGGCTCTTTGCAATAGCGAATGGGGTACGATGTTTGGGGATGCCAGTGTGAAACATTTGCCCGCCTTCCAATCAGATCACTGTCCTATTCTGATATCTCCTAATGGTTTTGCTCCCGTTTCTTCTATTCGGAAACCATTCCGTTTCCAAGCTGCGTGGCTAACTCATGAAAACTTCACGACTTTCGTAAACGACAACTGGACACACGAAGGGGATCTAACTGATCAGTTGTCTAATCTCTCAAACAAACTCCAAACGTGGAATCAACATGTTTTCGGTAATATCTTTCGAAAAAAGAATGAATTGTTAGCTCGAATTGCGGGTTGCCAAAAACACTTGTCCATCAAAAGTGAGCGTAATCTTATAGTTCTAGAGGCCAAACTACGTCGGGAACTAGATGAAGTCCTTGAACGAGAGGAACTCCTTTGGTATCAAAAATCTCGGGTGGATTTTATACGAGATGGGGATCGAAATACCTCTTATTTTCATGTGAGCACACTTGTCCGTCGATGGCGCAATCGGATTACTTCCCTAAAAAATGACGTGGGAGAATGGGTTGAGGATAGTCAGGGTATCAAGGACTTAATTGTAGACTATTATAAAAAAACTATATACAGCGGATGAGATAGATGATGAAGGTGTCGATATTCCTTACGATATTTTCCAAGAATTTAGCAATGAACATTGGGAATGGCTGACAAAGTATTACTCCTTGGCAGAGATCGAGAAAGTTATACATGATATGGGTCCGCTCAAGGCTCCGGGGCCCGACGGTTTTCAAGCCCTCTTTTATCAAAAGCACTGGGTTACTGTGAAGGATGATGTATGTGCTATGGTAATGAAAGCTCTTGAAGGTAAAGGTTTACCTAGCGGCATGAATGATACACATATCGTTCTTATCCCGAAAGTTAATGGTCCTGAATATATATCACAATTTCGCCCAATTAGTTTATGCAATGTGGCCTACAAAATTGTGAGCAAGACTATCGCTAATAGGCTTAAAAAAGTTCTTCCGCGCCTTATTTCGGAGAACCAAAGCGGATTTGTTCCTGGTCGTCAAATTTCGGATAATATTGTGGTTTTTCAAGAAACAATCCATACTATGCGGAAATCCAAGGGAAAAAAAGGATACATGGCGATCAAAATAGACTTGGAAAAGGCTTACGATAGACTAAGATGGGATTTTATAGAAGCAACTTTGAAGGATATGTATTTTCCCACACTTATGATTGACACTATTATGGAATGTGTAACCACCCCGTCAATGCAAATCCTATGGAACGGAGAACCGACCGAAAAATTCCGACCTACAAGAGGAGTTCGCCAAGGGGACCCACTGTCCTCTTATTTATTTGTCATGTGCCTTGAAAAATTACAACAAGCTATTGACGAACGAATCCGAAATCTCGACTGGCTGCCTATACCCATTTGTAAAAATGGACCGAAGATTTCTAATCTTTTTTTCGCAGACGATATGGTTTTATTTGCGGAAGCTAGAGCCGACCAAGCATATGTTATCAAATACGTTCTCGAAAATTTTTGTCGGGCTTCGGGAGAAAAAGTTAGTCTTGCAAAGTCCAAAGTATTCTTTTCTAACAATACTACTATGGAAGACAAGAACGATATAGCAAATATTCTCGGGTTCGAAGAGACGTCTGATTTGGGTATATATCTTGGGATGCCCACGATCAACGGAAGAGTTACAAGGTCAACTTTCGCGCATCTAGAGGATAAATTTAATAAGCGTTTAGCGGGTTGGCAAACTAAACATCTCTCATTAGCAGGAAGAGAGACTTTAGTTCGATCCACTCTATCTACAATCGCTAATTATAGTATGCAAACCGCTAAAATTCCAAGATCTCTATGTGATAACATTGATAGAAAAACCAGAAAATTTCTATGGGGCGGGAATGAAGAGAAGAAAAAAATTCATTTAATATCGTGGGAGACGGTTCAAAAACCGAAGTCCCTGGGTGGTCTTGGAATTCGTTCATCCCGTCAATCTAACGCCGCGTTCTTGGTTAAATTGGGGTGGCGGGTCCTTGCCGAGCCCACAAGTCTCTGGGCACGTGTTTTAAGAGCTAAGTATTGTAACGGGAGATGTGATGTAGATATGTTCCAAGCTAAGACGAATATGTCAAATGTCTGGGCCGGAATTACTTCTCAAGCAGCTTCCATTCACAAGGGTACTTCTATGGCAGTAGGAAATGGAAGACGTACTCTCTTTTGGGACCATTCTTGGGCGGATAAAGGCTGTTTGTCGGATAAGATTATCCATCCTGTACCGGATAATATAATTGGTGCAACTGTTAGTGAAATGTGGGACGAGAATTCAGGTTGGAAATGGGATGAATTTGCTAATTATCTACCTCAAGATGAATTACAAAAAATATCATCCTTCTCTCTGTCTACGGATCCTTATATGGAGGATGAACTATATTGGAATGCATCGTCTTGCGGTAAATTTTCCATCAAATCCGCACTTAGCATTATTAAAGGAGCGGACAGCCCAGAAGTTAACAATCCAACCGCTTGGCATCTCATATGGAAACTCCCAGTCCAACAACGCATTCGTATGTTCATTTGGCTCGCCGCTCACGATAGACTTATGACGAATTACAATCGAGTTCGTCGTGGGTTAGCCGATGACACTCTATGTCCACGTTGCTTATCAGAAGACGAACCACTGACCATCTTCTACGCCTCTGTCCAGTTTCAGCCGAAATATGGTCACAAATTGGCGATTATGCTAACTCAAGCGAGTTTTTCGACGAATCGTTCAACTCATGGCTGACGAAAAATGCTAGTAACGGTTCTGCTCTTGCTTCAAATAATTGGTCGATGAAATTCGCTATTACTTGTTGGTGGTTGTGGAAATGGCGAAACAATATCGTTTATGGGAAAGCTTCTGAAAATCCGATTGATCCAATGGGTTTCCTTCTCCGTCAGTTCGAAAACTCTAAGCAAGCTTTTGATCCTTTTTCCCTCTTTATTCCCAGTCCGGGTACATCTCGGGTAGAGAGATTTATTCGATGGCATTGTCCACCACATTCCTGGACTCTTCTTAACACCGATGGAGCTTCTCGAGGTAACCCCGGTCCCGCGGGCTGTGGTGGGATTTTCCGAGACGACACAGGAAACTTCATCGCTGCTTTTCTTTTCGGTAGTGGGATTTGTTCCTCCCTTCGAGCGGAAATGCGCGCCTTACTGGTCGGTCTTGAGCAAGCACGGGCGATGCATATAACCCGCCTTCTAGTAATATTATTATAATAACATTGATAAATTCATGTGAGGTATAAACAATCATCAAATCATTTTTAGAAGAGGATTCCCCACTCAAAATAAATAAATAAAACCTTAATTAGAGTAACAAGAAAATTATTGACCCTGGTTTTTCAACCACATGGTAATGTTGGGCTTAAATCTCAATTCGAATACGTGATACAGAGAAGTAAACTTAATCCATGCTACGCCAAGACTCAAATATCCAAAATTCATAGATTCATATATACACAACTGCATTGTCCATAGGTTACAGCAAATCATGACTAAATTCAATGGAGATCCTCTTCATTTCCTAAATGAAATTAGAGACGATCCATTTCTTTTTAATGGTCAAGATTTCATTTGGAGACGATTTAACGATTCGAATTTTATCACGGAAAATAAGGAAAACGACACTAAGGAGAGGAATGCAATATTATATTCCCTTGTGAGATCCAGTGAGAAAGAAATGAACCCTCCATTTCTTTTAGAAAATAAAGAAGATTCATACTCGATGAAATCCGAACCAAAACCTTAGTTAATTAACCCGGTCAACTTCTCATCTTAATTAAGGAAAAATTACAATTTACCATCTATTATATTCCCTCTTTTACAATTTACCACCTATTATGTTTCTACTTTACAAATAACCACCTAACTTTTATGTTCATACACACCATTCTCCCTTATTTTACATTTTATTGACGGTTTTATATAATTATTGACTTGATTTCATCCAACCGTCTTACGTAAATTTGCATTGACCAATATACCCTTATTCATTGCATATACTAATTAATTACTTCTCAGTTTAACCCATCTTATATTTTCAAATTGGAAAAGTCCACAATTATGAACAAGGAACCCTAAAAATCAATTTCTCCCCTTTCTTTCCCCTTTATCATCAAATTTTTCTCTATTTTCAGCCTCTCTATCACTGAAAGCTAATTAATTCCGGGTTAATACGTCTTTCATTTCTTTGCAATTTGGAAATTGAAGTTATTTGTTTTTGTTTTGTTAAGAATGTTGACGTAACATGGAATTTGTGAATTAGTTTGTTAAATATAATTTGAAGTTTATTTTGATTCAACTCGTTCCATCTATCTATTTTAGCGGAATTTATGAATTCATTTTACTCAATTTACTGAACATGGAATTTTCGAATTGATTTGTTAAATATTTAATAACTATTTAATGACTTACCTGCTACTTTTGTTAATAATAATGCTGCGTTTTTTCATGTTTTCTGGATCAACCGACCGTGATCGTTACTTCCCCAAAGCTTTTAATTGATATATAGCAAAATAAAACCTTAACCAACTCTGATTTTGGCAAAAGTGACCTACTGATGTACAAATATGAAAGGGTACGGATGCATAAGTATGAACAATTGGGGAAGAACGCTGAAGACACGATTGCTAAGGAAGAATTGGGGTTAGGGATGAAGACACAAACATAGGGAGTTATATGTAATGAGTAAGGGTATATTGGTCATTGCAAATTTAAGGCGATAAAATGAAATCGAGTCGATAATTTGACAAAATCGTCAATAGAATGTAAAATAATTGAAAATGGTGGGGATGAAAATAAAAGTTAGGTGATTATTTGTAAAGTAGAACATAATAGGTGGTAAATTGTAAAATTAAGAACATAATAGGTGGTAAATTGCAATTTTACCCTTAATTAATGAGGTACTTTGATGATATTAAAACCTTTTAACATTTAGGATTATGATTCATTGATTTATGATGCATACCCTTGTGACATACTCCATGTAAGCAAGAACAAAAGTAAATGAAATAGCTAAAGACAAACATAAGAAATCAATATTCTTCAACTTTAATTGCATCACGTACCACTTCATAAGCATCTTTAGCTCTAGCTTTCTTAACACCAGCATTGAACCATACTTTATCTGACTTGTAACTTTCCACTTGAATACTTGTTACTTTTACCCAAACTATAACTTTTGTCTTCATACCTTCTACTCCCATTAGTTTTCCTCTGCATAATGTTGCTTTAACTCGGTTTGAGTATCGCACAATGCTCGAGTCCTTGAATGATAACTCAGCCGGGGACGACATGTACACGATTAACTTGGAGTTTGATTCGTCGTACTCATAACATATGATGTTTTGAGGGAACAGTCCTGCCGGAAGGTTGTTGTCACGGAGAAGCTCCGGCAATGGTTTTTGACTTTTGCCTTTTAATTTGTTCATCACCCATTTTGCTTTATCTTCAATTGTACTTGAAAAAGACTACACATTAAAACCAAAAAAAAGTTATTTTCTTAGGAGTTAAGCTAGTATGTACTCTACGATTTAGATGAAATGACAAATAGTACATTGTTAGGATATCTCAGAGATCCACCAATGATTGTAGAGAATAATATATCCCTATTATTATGGAATACGATCATATGCGACCTGGACATATCCTAACATACCTTTCGTTGATGAATTGTGTTCTTACATAAATAACTAACATGTACATTATCTAGCTACCCTATTCTCATGCCTCATTATTTGGCCTTTATATCGTCAAGGCGAGCATCTCATTAAAGTAATTTACACTATGCGTCATAAGAAGAATGAATTGAGAGTTAGAAGTCGAGTTGCGAAAATGAGACACGTCAAACATACATGACACTTACTCGGAACTAGAGAGAATCAATAAGAAACAAAGTCGATTAATTAAGAAGAAGATTTATAACTAAACATATAGTAAGATCTTCCATAATGTTGAATAATAACTCTTTTACCTTCTTAGTGACACGAAAATGAGACAAATGACACTTACTCGAAACAAGAGGTTGAAATCGAAAACAAAGTTGATTAAGAGAGAGATTAATATAAGAAAGCATACATTAAGATCGGCAGTAATGTTAAATAATTCTTGTTTTGCCTTCTTAGAGATCCACGAGCTCTTAAGATTCAAGCTTCCAGCTTTTGTTAATGCTTTCTCCATTTTTCTTCTTTTTCATGTACATTTGATAATCTATGACACTTCAAGTATTTATGAAGTTTATGGAGCCTTAATTATTATTATTATTAATCAATAATTTATTTCCTCACTCTCATTATTACAAGTATCTAAATTAAAATGCAAGCTAAAACTAGTTGTCTTTGTCTTTAGTTATTATGCTTCAATCACAAGACTTATAAGATGTGCCACACAATAATTATCGACTAGATGATGTACACTCCAAATTATGACAACTCTTTTCATATTATGAAATCATAATACAAATTTGTTCGTCACATTGATAGGAATTTATTTTGTTTACACCGCAAATTACCAAATACTATTAAATTTTCTGACGAAATGTTCCCTTATAAATTTTCTTTTGGAGCTAGAAGATTATTTCATAATAAAAAATCATATTACTTGACATCTAACAGTCTACTTTATATGTTAAGCCCAATCAAATACAAATCAATAATCTTCAAATAAAATAAATTCAGATCCAAACAACGATTATTTCTAAAATTAATTTGCTCTGTGTATGCACATTATCTACCGTATCATTGTTTGATTATACAGTCTTTTACAAGAGGGTCTTGAGACTTTCTAAAATTTTGACAAGAATTGATTTCATCAAACCTAATTGATTGTGACGGACAACATTTGTAGTACGTCTTGACTTATTGCGAGTCTCTGAATTAATATTTTTATTCACTATAAACTCAAACTAATAGCAAGTGTAAGTGTGGGTCGAACCCACAAAGAAGGTATAAATGTCAACATGTATGTAGAAATTATCTCTAAAGTAACCAATTAGGAGTGTTTTGATTTGGATTCTAATTCTACTAAAATAAGATGCAATAATTTGGTAATGAAAATACTTATAAAACGAATCTCGGAACAAACGTTTTCCACCAATAAACTAAAGATTGATCAATGACAATATTATTCAACTTTGTCATTGAATAAATTGTTATTGAAATTATGAATTCATATTCTCACTAATGTTTAGCTATGCACTAGGGAAGCGTACATAAATATAGCCTTTACGAAAATGACAACTTAATCCAAGCGTCTAAGTTTCATCACAATGTAGAATAAATCAATGAGAATTGACAATGATAAATGAACGCATTCACAAGTGGGATACAATTTTATTCATATATACAAGTATTGCCTTGCTATAAATCAACAACGATTAATCGACATACAAATTGATGAAAAATAGTTGCTACAAATTATCTATGTGAATGAACAATCCGATTCGATTACCTAAATTAGCAATTAATTCTCAATTAAAACAATTAGGTGATCAAACTAGAAGCGAATTAACACCGAAACAATAAAACAACGTAATTGCTCATTCATGTACGAGTTTTACTCATTCATGGACTTTTTTCCTTACTTTTCCATTATATACCCTTTGCCTAAAAAAAACTCTTTCTAATTCTCTCTAATTCTCTCCCCACAAAAAATCCAAAACCACACAACTATGGATGCTAGTTCTCGTATCGATCAAATAATAATTCTAATCTCTACCTTTATCAATTATATTATATGAAATTAAAAAAATTGATTTAGACTAATTAAATTAGGGTTTCTTTAAATCGTTTTCTATTTTGTTCATTTTCTTCCTTATTCTTCTTTTTTCAATTGTTATTTGGATTGAATCATGTCACAATAATATTAGATTTTTAGGATGCTCAATTAGAGAACAAATTGACATTAGAGAACAAATCAATCAAGCTGTACTTTTTATCGGTACATGTCTTTCTCCCAAATAGACATGAATACCATAGGGAGATACAGCAAACCCAGATTTACATACTAAAGCTGCAAACAATGTCACAACAGCCCAGACTGCAGCGGGAGCAACAATAATACAGCAGATCTGGGGGACAATGGAGGGGAGGTTGTGCCTGTGGGAATGACGCTGTTTCTAGGTGGGGTAAGGGGAGGAGGGGAGGCGACGTTGTTGCACGATGGCGGTGGCGGTGGCAACCATGGTGTGAAAAGGTTAAATAAAATGGAGGGGTTGGTAGTTAGTGTGAGAAGGAGAAGGTGAAATAAAATGGTAAATGTTATGAAAAAATAGGGGTATAATGGTCAATCATATTCATGATTGAGTAAAGCTCGTCCATGATTGAGCAACACCTAAAACAAAGCAAAACTTGATATTCAAATGACAAACTAAAGATTAGAGTCTTACAATCAAAATAGCTTGATGATAGGCATGTCGTACGCCTAACAAAATATCAACTTGGAAACAAATAAGTGTAGTAAACATAGGGGTCAATCACAGGGACACGAAAGTTACGTAAGGAATTCCTATGAAGTAGAGAATTTTATCTAGGCCGGTTTTAATTCTTTTGGTTGGTTGGTTGATTAATTGATTTTAAGATAACGAAAAATGTCAATAATAAAAAGGAAGTCTAGGGAAGGCCGTGTCAAACATGCAAATTAATAAACGTTACTGTCAACTAGGAATTTATAAGATCAGTAATTATTTAGGTCTAATGACAACCATCTCTCAATATTATTGTCAACCTTAGGTCATACTCTAGTAAACTCTCGTTATTACTGGATCTGTGTCTACTAAAACATGTTTGGTCTAATCTTATTTCAGGCTTTTGATCTTAGAAAAGAAGTACCAAATTTATCAACGATTGTGATCAATAATAAAAGACTAGCAATTCAAAATAAGCATGTGATAGAAACAATTAAACAATATTATAACATCCTATCTATATTATCATTTGTAAATATTAAGCATGCATGACTTCCTTAATAATTACCGTCACATTATAGTATCATATATATAATGAGCCATAACACTACTGTTGATCTCTCTAAAACCTCTCTCTTTTCTCTCTAAAAAAAACTCGAGCCTCTATCAATCAAATAAAAAAAAACCCTAGGCTCCATCAATCAAATCCGAGGCTTCCATCGACTATTGATTGATGGTAAGCCCCCCCATAAATTTTTACTATGAAACCTTACGTATTAATCAATAAACTAGTTTTATGACCCGTGAACTTCACGGGATGTTTAATTTCTAGTGTGATATTTTAGTGATTTAATATAATAATATACTAAGATCAACTCAATCAACTTACAGTTTTCATGTTTTAAGAGTTATATAAAGTCAATTAGTCTTTTGTACAACAAATTATTAGAAATTAAAGTCATATACAATGGATACTAAAATACCCTGCAAAATTAAAGTAACTCAACGTAGACTAAAATAAATTAATAATATAGGTATTCATATAATCAAATTATATAAAACTATATTAACAAACAAAGATCTCAAAGATAGAGCACCCTCACAAATTAGATATTAAAATTTCATCAACAATTCTGAAAATAACATAGAACATACGATTAGAAATATTATGACAAAACTAACATTTTACATGTACTACCCCTGTCCCTTCGGGGACATCTGATAAAATTGGGACATGTACTACCCCTAAAATTGAAGCTAATACAACAATAACTTGCGGAATTAAGAATTTTAAAGCAACAACTTTATTTAATCCGTAATCTTATACAAAAATGTGAATAAAATGATAGGAAATATTAGTGACACTACCATTTTATTAACAATAAAGATGAGAAAATTTTTTGCTTACAAGTTTTACTTTCTTTAAAAAATATATAAACAATTGAGGATGTGTTTTATGGCTATTAAATATTTTATTATTATTATCAAATTTAATATAGACAAAAATACGGATCAGGATTCAGGACTTTTGAGCCTCCGTTGTTCATTATTACGAAGTTTAATATAAACACTAGTTTTGTGAATTGTGAGATTCACATGATGTTTTTTAGTTTCTAGTGTAATATATTTAGTGTTTCTAGTAAGTGGATATATAAAATATCAAACACGCATTTGATCACCTCGTGAATAATTCATGATAGAACTTGAATTGAAATTATGAATATCGACATATTAATAATATAAAGACCAAAGTCGGAATAATTAAATAAGTCGGTAGGTCACTACAACAAAATGGCACTTGCGTCACGTTTAAAAACGTGGCGCAAGTGCTAAATTCCCGTGACTATACAGTTTTGCCACGGGAAATCAGTCGTTACCCAAGTGGCCGTGGCAAAATTTTAGCCACGGGAAAAACTGCAACGTGGCTAAAATTAGCAACTTTGCCACGAAATTTCCCGTGACTAAAATGGCGTGGCTAAACAATTTTCCCGTGGCTAAAATTGTTTTAGTCACAAGTTAATATTATGGCCAAATTAAAAAAAATCGTGGCTAAATACTATTGGCCACGAAATAATAACGTGACAAAAGAGAAACTCTCGTGGCTAAATATTGACCGCCACAAAATTTATTGTGGCTAAAGATACTAGTCACGAAACAGATATTTTAAAAAATCTGATTTCTATTCAAGACCATGGGCATCATATATCCAAAAAACCGATGCCTATAACTTTATTTTTTATAAAAATAAATAAATTACAATATCGTTGCCCAATATATTAATCCTAACAACGATAATCTTTATACAATTAACCGATTATTCCAATTCAAGTCAATTACCAAACGAACTTTAACCAACCAATGTATCAACAAAAATAATATTTCATCGACTCCACTCTCAAATTCGTACTTAGCCGTAAGATTATCCTTTCCAACTTCATAAATTAATCCAAAACAGACAGTGGCGAAATTCCTCCTTTGCCTCCTTAGCAAGTCATACTCCACTCTCCATAGTTCATTCCATTAATTGCTGTAGAATTAAACCAAACAACTATGTTAAATCTGAAAACAAGGAGAACATTGCATTGCATGCGCAAACAAGATATTGTCAGTGTTCAAGGGATCAAATATACTAACCTGCGATGGCGGCGGCACAACTGCATTGGACAGTGTCACAATGATAAGAAAATTAAACAAGCCAATCAGAAGCGAATCATGGAAAATCCGAGGCACCTGAAATCAGACGGAACATTATATAGAAACTGTTTCAGGATTTACGTATTTAAGAGTTATGTGAAGGATATTGCTTCCGTCAGGTGTAACGCAAAAGAAGTCACAACCGCTTATCATATAGACAAATGGGGTTTGGAAGATGTGAAACAGAAACTAAAGTACAGCTCGTGAAAAAGATTAGAAAAAGTCTCATACGGCAACTAAGGAATCAACTTGCTCCATCTTAATTTAAATCTTAATCATATCATATCCCTCTTGTTCAGAGAGAATGCTTCTAATTAGTCTTCACCTCCCCCCCTACGCTCTCTTAGATAATCCGTGCTTCCAGACATAGCAAATGGTGTTTATCAAAGTCCGTAAGAAAACAGACTACTAGATTTAAGTAGTAGTTATAAGGAAGAATCCCTATATGATCGATCCTCTTCAACAAGGTATCCAGACATATAAAACTAAATGATACAAAAACAAGACCAAAATTCTAGTATAAGAAAAGAAACATCGACCACATAACGAAAGAGAAACCAAATAAAAAAGCTGAATTGGTAAGCTCTGGTGAAGGAAGACTAACCAGGAAACCTGGAACATAACAGGCGAAAAATTATGGATGCTGCGTTTTCAACAGATTACTGGTATATGAATCCCGAATATCACATTTCTGTATCACAGACGTCTCACAGTATTATGTCTAACCTTAACATAAGTCAAATTAACATAGATTAGAGGGAGTATATATGTGTAGCATGATATCCTATATATCTTACTATGCAAAGTATCATATCTACCTCAGTTTGTCCATATCAGAATCTCAGCAAAAAAAAGACAATAGATAGACATTCAACCACCACATTTACAGTTACTTGTTCGTAAGTCTCGCTTCCATAAAGCCTGCAAATCAAAGAGGGTACTCACTGACTCACGCAACAAGTCCCAAAAGCTTTACAACGTATGACCAAAATGCAATTACTCGACTACTCAACGGAATCAACATTGAGGGACCAAGAAAAATTACATATCCAAGACCTGTAACCCATAACAACTAATAAGTCCATAATATATTTAAACTAAACAAATCTTTAATCAATAACATGAGTCCAACGAGTAAAAAGAGCCTCCATAAATACATCTATAACGGCAAGATACTCCTCACCTTGAAGACGACGCTCCTACAATCCCAAATCTGCAGATAGAAGTATAAAATGTTAAACATGCAATCCGACATCTGCAACTTAAGATATAAACAATGCAACCTTTCTTTGATCAATTTTATTTCAGAAGTACGGGCGCATTATTCTTAACCTACATTAAGGGTGGGGCGGAGCTTATCTCCCATGACGGAAAGCTACATCTGGATCATTTTCTATAAGAGACATAGACAGAGCAGAGTGATGGTACATTTTTCATGGTACACCAATGCTCCGGTTATGTTATGTTACCCAAGTCACTAATGGAATCCTAGGCCACCATTACATCACTTCCCTTTATCTAACGCCATATAGAATAATGGCGATAATTTGCTGGGTGAACTGATATTTTCATATTATTTAATGGGAAAGTCTCATGGGAAACCAATAAATAAAAGGTACCATAAGTAGTTTCCTTAGGAATGCTCAAATCTATTAACTACCGGTTTTAAACTAATCGTTGTGTAATTAATTGTTTTATACAAGTAATTTCCTTATTTAATCCCTATATCTGTGACTTAATCTATGTTATCCAAGCATTGGCAAAAGAATCCAAGAAACATATACTACTTTAATGATGTACTTATTTCCGAAAAAAGGGCTGTAAGAGAGATTATAGACTCAAATCTTGTTCAACAGAAATTTCACGTATTAAGTAGAAGGGAAAAGAGAAGCTTATTTGGTAAAACATCTTTGAATTCCTGTTCTTTTTGAATGAAGATTTCTTTCCACCTGAAAGAAATACATGATAAGCCTTTGAATGTGGCTTTTGTTATTGATTATGTTGTTTCAGTTTCCGTCTTTCAATTGCAGTTCTCAAAGATTCACCATCCTTGATGTGTGTGCATTTTCGGCTTTCGGGGGAGTTCTTAACACAAGAAAAAGATGTCTCTAAGATGATATGTGATGATATCTAACTTTAGGAGACAACAAATCTTTACAAATGCAACCTACTGCATCAGGTCTCACAGAGTCACAGAGGAACTACTCACAAATGTGATGTAGTGAACAGCAACACTACACATTCATACAGACCAACAGAAACATGCACTCAACAATCTTGAGAACAATATTACCTACATGACTCCATCAAACTACTCATCAAAAGCACAAACGAAGTTGTAGAACTAAAAGAAAAGTCAAGTTAACCAAAGTCCGCTTGTAAGTTGAAATGACAGTACAAAAAAATTATACACTACCAAGGAATAAGGATCATTAACAACTAAATCCTAAAAGTTCAATTGGCTAAAATTTCAATTTTCGTGTAAAAGCACTCATACCAGAAATGTAGCCTACACCAGATGCCAAAGTACATCAAGCGAAAAGCAAAGCACTTGAAATTTTACAGGAAATGCATTCAAAGCCACAAAAGTCAACTTCGGCATATTAATAATATTCTTACACAAGGGATCCTTGAGAAGCTTTTCATTGTTGGTTCCAACATCAATAATCATAGTTAACACCTGCACAGCACCAAAATAATAAGAAGAATCTCAAGGCCTCAATGGCCTCCCTTTAATGACTGGGACTCTGGCAACCATGGACTTGACGAAAGCAATAGCCGCTTAAGCATTTATCTATTTCAGATATTATTTGATATGATCCACCAAATGGACGGGGTAAAAGCATGAGTAGCTTTCTATCCACCGTAACCTAAATTTTTTTCAACTCAACCATAATAAATTACAAAGCAAAAGGCATAACAAAAGAGATGGAATAGCTGGAGTGTACCCAAGCACTCAGTTATCCACTGGCTCGTGATGCACGAAGGTTTGAATACGAAGGATAAACTTATGAGATTTGGCTATTGTAATGATGCTGCCAGCTAGTATGGGACTAAGACTGAGAATGTCCAATATCTGACAGTTCAATGCAAGTACAGTAGCAAAATTCGTCAGCATATAGAGAAATGGATTGGAGGAAAGTTCCCTGTGGAGAATGATCAGAATGATCAGGTTCATGGTGCTACTGTGTAGACCAAAATTTTGAGTATGTCTCTTGTTGCCTATAATTATAAAGTATGGCGAATCCGCAAAAGAGCTCTGTACGAGGTATACTTGAGGCTGCCTGGGAAGGAGATTGCAGAGTTAAAGCATGAGATAATCATGAGAATCAGGGCTATGATGAAGACAACTAAGCTTCAGCAGACATGAAACCAAATACAAAAAAATGACGAGTGAGACCTAGATGATGCTATGACCAGAAAACCTGCTTCATCCTACTAGTATGAATGCTCACATCTAACTTCTCCCATTAGACTCGAGATAAGCCTGTTACAAGCTCCTCTACAAACAGAGAACACGAAAGTCAAATGGATGTCAAGTCGTAAGAAAGTTACAAATAAGAATCATACAAGCGCATAGGAAGCCTGTTATTTACTGACTGTGTTTTGTACCATAATTTGATAAGCCATTGAGTAAAAGCTCGTCTTAATGTCAACAATACTAAACTAGAAAGCCCGTACAACTGCAACTGCTTTCAATTATTAAGCAATATTTTCGTTGAATCGATGTTCAAACTACCATTTACGAAGAATTCTTTGCAACTGCCATTTAAGGTATCACTTATATCACAGTTAACAAAATATCAAGTTATTAGCCTGACTTCGTAAACTGGCCAAACAAGTACTTCTATCGGCCGATCATTAGAGACAAAACAACGGTAATGGAGAAACAAATCTGATGGATATACAATAAGACCATACTTCAATTATTGAATTGTCATTCAAACAATAACGCAACACTAAATATAATGGAGAAATAATAAGAAAAATTCTGATAATACCTTAATCAATTCATATAGCGGCGCGTCGAAGTAGGAGATCGATCGATCGAGCGATGAAGGATAGCGAGCAAGACAGTGTCATACAGAAGTTGGCGTTAAAGCCTAACGGTGGGGTGAATGGCCTGTGTGAAGAGGAGAGCGACGATGAGGTAGCAAGCTAAGGGATTGTGGGAAACTTGGGGTTTCTGTGAAATTATGCGAATGAGGTAATTGAAGGGTCAGTTTAGGTATTACTTGATTGTCGGGTAACAATAGATTTGTCACATCAGTTGTAAAACGATGCAAGGAAATATCATCTCAATAAATTGACATCGATTTCACTAAAACTGATGCAACGTAATATTAACATCGTTTTTCAAATAATCGATGATATAACTGATGTAAATAATAAAAATAAAATATGTAACATCGTTTTATATGAAAAACCGATGTTAATAACTCTAGTGTTATTAATTATATCGTTTCTACAAAGAAGTGATGTTAACGAAGCGATGTCAATAACCCTTTTTGTACTAGTAAATTAGTCACGGAAAGAATTCAGTGCGTGGCTAAGAACAATATAGTCGCGAATAATTTACCTGTGACAATAAATCATAATTAGTCACGTTAAGAATTCAGTGTGGCTAAGAACAATAATTAGTCACGGGTTACTTACATGTGACAATAAATCATAATTAGCCACGACATTGTGACTAAAAATAATTATTAGCCACGGGCGTGACTTAATGCGTGACTAAACACATTTGTTAGTCACGGTCATTAGCTTAATTCGTGACTAAAAACAATTATTTGCCACGGATATATTTTCCCGTGACATAAATTTTTTTACCAATTAATTTTGAAGCAAGGGGACTTTTTTTCCCGTGGCTAAGCAAATTTAGGTCACGAATTAAGAATTCCCGTGACATAAATCGTGGCGCAAGTACCATATTGTTGTAGTGGGTGAAGAGTGTTATCTTTTCAAAGACAAAATGATGGGGAAAACAACAAATACCAAAATAAAACATACAAATGAAAAAATAAATTATTAATCATTCATGTTGATGTCGTACGTTTTGTAGTTAGTCTGTAATTTATAATTGTTTAAGCAATTGTAGTATTTCACTTTTCCGTATAGTCTTGTTTTTCCAATGAATCGTCTCTCTCTATATACGTATAAACAAAAAAAAAATCAATAATTAGTGCAAAATAACCAAGAATAGTGAAATTTGTTTTATGCAATATCATCGTTATCAACGTAACTTCCTTGTAAATAGTGATAGAAATAGGGAATGAGAATCAAGTCATAAAAATGTAAGTATATTTACCTTTAAAGAGTCACCAATCTTGATATAACCCCTAAATGAGAACACGACAAATACATTATACATATGATCAAGTTGAAATCTGATGAACAAATTAACTCAATGTAAACTACATAAAACATAAACAAATTAGTTAATAATTTAATACCTTAATACAATTAACTTGATGTGAATAGAAAGATAAGAAAAATTAGTGACACATATAATTCTAGTAACCAAAAAAACAACAACAAAAATTGACTTACAAATTTTGCCTTCCAAAAAAATATATAAATAGTTGATGATGTGTTTTATGACTTTTGAACATCCTCTTTTTAAATATTATCAAATTTAATATAGGCGTAAATATCAATTAACATTGATGACTTTTGAACATTATTTTATTATTATTATGAAATTAATATAGACATGAATATGGGCCAATGAAAAAATGGAATGTATAAGGTTTGTTTACTTGTTGTTATTATTATTTTTTTTTTTTACAAAATCGACTTTATATGAGAATGGTTTCAGATATTATGTTATGAAATTAAAATATGACTTGTGGATAATAATATAGAGTTTGATTTGCCTTTTAATTAGATTTATAGATAGATAAGGTTATTGTTATTTTTTAATTCTTTCTACAAAATCCACATTACATGAGATTAATTTAAGATTTTATCTCGTAAAATTAAAATATGACATGTGGGTGTCATGTGGATGATAACAAAAAGTTTGCTTACATTTTAATTAGATTTATAGATAAATTTATATTTATTAATTTTCTCATTATTGTGAAATTCAATATCGACATAAATATGCAGGAAGAATAAATAAAATGTAAAAAGTTTTCTTAATTATTATTACTATTATTTTATTTCTTTTTGAAAATATATATTTTGCATGAGAGTGGTTTAAGAAGTTGTCTTATGAAATAAAAAATATGATATGTGAATGATGGTAAATATTTTAACTTGTTTTTTAAATTATATTTAACTAGTTTTAATCTCGTGCAAATTGCACGGGATTGCAGTTTCAAGTATTATTATTTATGAAAAAATGTTTAAAATAATGATTAGCCGTATTTAAGATTTTCGATTTGTAATATAATTTCATATCACCGACATACTAAAAATATTGTAATATTAACAATATAGTTTATATTCGAAGTATATCAAAACTCAATGATCTATATAAATTTTAAATATCATAACAGAATTACAATATACAATCATAAGTAAATGTTTATACAAAAATCTCAAAATTTTCTTCATTATATATTCATTTTTCATGGTCACAAGACTCACAACTCACTCATAAATCAGAACTGTCAACATGTCGAATTCTTTAGAGATGGTTTGAAAGCCGGTGGTTTCAACTTACCTCATTCTGAATAATGAAATAGTTGGTCCTACTCTAGAGGATCAATATAGTTTTTTGCCTTATCAGGAAAAAAAGATATGATTGTCCACAAAACCCGTCATTACTCGCATTTTTGTAAATGTTAAGTATATCTATTATGCTACTTTTCTTTGGTAATTTCAATATCCCATTTTTCTTATCGTATCATTATTATTTAACTTTGCTCAATTTTTTTCGATTGCAAAAATCCACGGGTCTTAATTATTATATTGTTTATTGTAATTATTTATTGAATATAAATTGTTATGTAATAGTTTTAGAAAGACGTTATTCAAAATTATTATATTTTATTTTTGAGTATATAATATTAAAGTTAATGTGATACAAATGACCTAAAACTGTATTATTTTATATATTATTATATAATATTTAATTTCATATATATAAATTGTATTTGTGTATCCATTATTTAATGTTTACGAAAGTATATCGCAAATGTTACGTAATATTTCTAAAACTATGGTCAGGCATGCAATATCGAATATCAGGCAGTTATCGCATAGGAAATTCATCAAAGAAATTGTGGGTCCCACCTGATAATTTTTTTTTTTTTAAAAAATGGGTTGATGACGTGGCTCATCAAACAGGGCTTCCTAAATGTTTCTGTAATTATATAGATAAGATAAGATGGTCAAGCATGCAATATCGAATTTCAGACAGTTATCGCGTAGAAAATTCATCAAAGAAATCGCGGGTCCCACCTGATAAATTAAAAAAAAAAAAAAAATTTGGTTAATGGCGTGGCTCAATCAGGGCTTCCTAAATATTTCTGTAATTATATAGATAAGATTATATAGTTATAGAGTCAATTATTATTACATTTATGTTTCATTTTCAATTTAATTAAATAATCAAGACAAGTGAATATAAAGTAATGAGGCGTGAAATTGTCATATGGAATAAAATGGATAAACTAACCTTTTATTTGAATAGTATAAATAATTAAATTAAATAATCAATTAAAATAAATTAAAATTTATGGGTATGAATTGCCATATGGAATAAAATTAAATGTTAAGACATGTGGAATTAAATTAAATGTTTTAGTAATAATATAATATCCTTTAATATTATAAATGAGTGAGTTAAATTAATTTATAAATAAATAATTTAAATTAAGGTCATTTAATAATAAATTGATAATTCATGCCACATCAATTCGCCATGTCACATTAAAAATATATCAATTAACATTTAAATATGCCACGTCACATTTAAAATTAGTCATGACACATTATTTTAGGTACCCTTTTAATAAGATTTTATAGTTTGATGGTGAGAAGAGAAATGAATTTGGGGTGTAGTTCTTCACGTGGAGTTTGGAGAGGGAAAGAAGGCATTCTGGTAAAATCTAATTATAAGAATTTGTATTCTAACTGTTGATTGTTGACAACTTGACATGGATGCTTGTTGACGTGGATTTTGGAGGGTGCAAGGTGGCTTTTTGGTAATCTTATGTGACTTTTATTTATTGCTGACGTGGCTTTTAATTGCCGTTTTAACTTAGCCTTTTAATAAGGTTTTATAGAAGTCTCCATTTTGGTGAGATCCGTTTGTTTGTCTCTATTTTCAGAGTTTTTTCAGTCTTATTTATTATAGGTTTTAGTTCTATTGGAAATATAGATAAGACCGTCTTGGTCGTTTCTTATATGGTGAAGATGCGGAATATCGGTTTCGTAGGGGTAGATCGATATATCGTGTTATATATGTTGTCGATTTATTGGTTGCACTCAATTTGGTCAGATGAAATCGTCTCTCGTCAAGGCCCAAGATCCTACGATCCTCTTGTGAAAAGTTGTTTGCGGCGATATGATAGAGGACGTGCTTTGAAGCAATTCAAGTTTACAAATCTTTCTTTGAATAAGATTTAATTTAATTTGATTCTAGTCGAGTTGTATCCAGTCAAATTACAGATATGTTGTAGATGTCGTATGACTATTTATTAATGGACTGATCTTTCTTACAAAAAAAATCTACAAGAAACTCTCGTATTGGGAGATAAAGCCCGTCAACAAATGAGAAAAAACTCTCATCATGAAAAGAGAGAACAATTATTAATAATAAAAAAACTAATATAATTCATGATATATATATATATATATACATATATATAGTTTTTGTACAGCCTTTTTAATACTAATATACGCCAATAGGTAATAATAAAAATATTAATTTAAAAACGTTATCTTGAATGTCTATGAATTTTTATTCTCTTTTTATGACGGGTAAAATGCACGACCTTATGAAGATTTGCATCTCGACCATTACTATGATATGGGATATATAAACTTGAAAAAAGCAAAAAAAAATCGACCCAAAAAACTAACTAAAACACGCTCAAAAATAACATTTTTGTTCAATGGTAACTCAAAAACTCACCCAATAATAGCCCTCATAACTCATGAGTCATAAAAATATTCACAACATATTTGGCCCATAATCGGATTCATATATTATTTTATTTATTTCAAGTCTTATTCAAAAACTTTTCTTCGATTTGAAAAGTCGTGAATCTTGTGATTTATTGATAGTAATATAGTGATGTTTGTCAATTTTTATGCAATATTTAAATAGTATAGAGTATAATTAAAAAAAAAACATTATAATTGCCATAATAATGTTGCATTTTTTTAACAAAATATAGTATCTATCTTTATTTTTTGTATTATTGTCAATAAATTGTACTTAATTGACATTTAGTTGATGAAGCAAAATTTATCTATTTATTCGTTGAATTCTCATTATTATTTTGATAATATACTTTTATTTGATTTATTCATATCTTATAAAAAAATCAAAATGCAAATAATAATTGCCAAATTTGAGGAATGACAAATAACGTAAATTACGGTTGCATCTACCACTTTTTTTTTCGTTTAATTAGTTTTTTTCTTCAACGGACTCTACCACTATTGCAAATAATATGTTGGTGTAGGATGACGTGGTTGCACCAAATTGTTTGAAATGATTTTGTTTTAATATAGTTAAGATTAGATACTTACCACCCTTGATGGGTGGTAGGGTTGACCAAAATTGGATATCCAATCTGGTTTAGGAATCCGGATCGGTTATCCGAATTTAAAATTTTCTTCCTGATCCATATCCGATTTGAATATTTCTGATATTCGAAAATATGGAATCCGAAAATTCGAATATCCAGATTTTGGAAAACGGATTTTATCCAGATTTGGCAATTTGCATTTTGAAGTGGTTGGGCCTATTGGGCTATTGGCAAATGGGCTATTGCAGACTAAAACTAAAGGCATCGCCATATCCGTCCATTTCACATTTTGCAGGGTCTTCGATGGCATAGAATTTTTATGAGGAAACGTTTCTTAAATAACAATGAGATGTGAGTCGGGATTTTACTAAATGAGACGGGATTGACTCGGGATTTGTCAATTAAAAGAGAAGTAACATTTTAAGACTACTATGCCTCAAAATGAAATATTCATATAACTTAACTATACATTACGGAATTACTTGAAATATAATTAATTTCCGAAAATAAAGTTAAAAGTTTTAAAAATTATAAGTTGTGAAATATCGGGGTGTTGCATCTAAATCATTTTCCTTATTAACAAATGTACATGAGTCATGACTGGTAAATAAGCAAAGGTGGCTAACTAAGCCCTCTCAATAGACTTGGTCAAAGGTTGGCTCGAACTTGACCAAACCGAGCTTGAACCAAGCTCAACCAAATCCAAGCCAATCCCAAACTCCTTTTTAGGCTCATTTTAGTTTTTCTTCTTTTTAGTATACGTTTAATATTTTCAAATTGTACCAAATTTTAATTACTCCTCTTTTGATATTTATAATTATGTTATAATAATATTACGTAATTTATTTTCGCAGTACGTTTTTACTCAATACAGTACTTTTTACATCAAATTTTGCATTTGTTGCCCTTCCCTAAAAAAACATTAAACATAATTCTCTCTTCCTTCTCTCTAATATCGGAACCTTTACAATCTTCCACCCCATTAAAAATTTACAACTATAAACGATTATTCAAGTGACGAACAAGTAATTAATTCATTAATCTTATACAGTATTACTTATTAATTTGATTGTTTTTTTTAATAATATAATTTCTTTTTTAATTAGGGTTTGTTCATCAACATGAAAAGAAGATCCGTTGTTAATTATTTAGAAACGAATTGACATGCTTAATACTACGTAGTACTTCAATTGATTTAGAAACCAAATCAACATATGTTAATTGCTTAATACTACTTCTTGTTTAGAAACCAATTCCAAATGAACTGCATTGCTTAATATTACGTATTACTTCAATTGATTTAGAACCCAAATCAATAATGTATGTAAATTGCTTAATACTACGTAGTCCTTCAATTGTTTAGATACGTAATTCATCAATCTTTGTTAATTAGTACTAAACAAACGTATTTCATTAATTTGAGTTTTTTTTTTTCCGTTTTACTCAAAGTAGTGCAGTTATTTTTTGTTTCTTTTCCTTTTTTAATATAATGTTGCACGTACTACATACGTTGTATGTGTTTAATGAATACGTAAAAATAATAATTTCAGTTTCTCAAAAAAAATTATCAAGGTAGTACATTACTAAAATATAATTAAACTTTTTTCACGCAAGACGACATTAGTTTGGAAAATTTCCCAAACGAACGCATAGATAGTTAGATACTGGCCAACATTTCATTACGAGAAAAAAATATTGTTTTTATAAAATTACTCGTCATGAAAATAGGGTACAAATAAGTAATAAAATAATAAAAATAAAATAAAACTAATAATACTTACGCTATTGATTTTCGCAGTACTCATTTTACTGTATTGAGTAAAAATGTACTGAGAAAATAAATTATTTTTCGCAGTACACATTTTGATATTGGAGAAAAAAATACTAGAGAGAGAAAATGAAAAGGAAAATGAAAAGCGTAAAATTGTCAACAGTATACTGGATTGACTAAAATGTGTTGCGAAAATCAAGACCCTAATATTATATTGTGACATTTTCTAATTATATTTGAATTTTAAAAAAAAAAACTCATTTAAGAGGGAGTAAATAAAAAGAGATAATGACAAATCGAGCTCAGTTTTAAGCCCTAACTTTAAGTTTTAATCTATCGTAATTGCCTCTTTTACAGCAATTCCAAGCCCATCAAAACTCAAACTCAAACTCGAGCTCGAACTTGATGAGCTCGTTTACCCACCTGACCTCACCGATGCCTAACAAAAGGTGAACAAATTCTCATTGAAAACGGGCACTATCTGTCAAAAGTTAAAGACAAAAATGCCCCTTACATGATGTAATTCGTAACAAGTTAAAGACGAATAATGCCTTTTCACATAATGCAAGTAACACTGTTAAGCCCCAAATTTATATTAAGTTGCAATTAATAGTATGTCTATCTTTAATCTATTCAATAAAAGTCTCCCTTTTGGTGAGAATCGTTTTTCCGTCCCTTATTTCAGGGTTTTCGTCCCGTATTTCGGGGTTTTGTCCTTTTATTCGTGGTTTAGTTTCATCTATAATATTGTCAAGAGTAGTTCGTTGATGGTTCGTAGCGTGTTCTTTCAAAGGGTACAAGTAATTGGTCGACGATCTTTAACCAGTCAGATTTATGTTTTATCTCATAAATCAAACGAAGGATCCCCTCAAAAGCTACATGAAGATAGCGATAATAGGACGAGCCGAATTGTCAGATGCTGTTTTGAGATCCCTAGTTTATAAGAAAATTGTTTTTCTTTGGTTTTCATTAGATTTGTTTTCAATTATACTTATTCTCTATAAGTGCCATATGACGTTCTATTAATGAATTGTTCTTTATTTTCAAAAAATATTCCATTTCCTCCCATTTACATGTTCACTTGCTCTATTCACAAGATATTCCATTTCCTCACATTGATGGATAAACAGAACTCTTTGACACTTTGTAGAAGGGGAGGCAAAATAGAAATTGGAGCATTTCATACTCCCTCCATATTTAAAAAACTCAATGACAAATCCACTGATGAACACAATCCTGGCAAACCCGGCATTGATCACCTCAAAATCTCTAGCAAAACAATTTCATGCCCAAATCATCAAACACGAAGGATTCAACCTTTATTATCTCTCAACAATCCTTCTTCCAATTTACTCAAAACTCAATCTTTTACATGAAACACTCAACATTTTCACCCTTTATCGTGATTCATCACCTCCACTTATTGCTTGGAAATTTATGGTAAGATGTTATACTTCTTCTGGGTTTTATTCTGAATCTTTATCTTGTTTTAATCAATTTAGGGCTTCTGGGTTGTGCCCAGATCATAATGTATTTCCTTCTGTTGTAAAGTCTTGTACTTTTTTGAAAAGTTTGAATCTTGGTGAATGTGTTCATGCGGTTGTCGTTAAAGTTGGTCTTGATTTTGATGTGTATATCGGGAATGCGCTTATGAATATGTATTTGAAATTGGAGAGTTTGAAGGATGAAGTTTCGTGTCTTAAGGGAAATGCCTCTAAAGTGTTCGACGAAATGCCTCGTCGAAAAATAAATTATGATGATGTTGGTTTTCGGCCGAGGAACGATTTTGATGAAATGGGTACTTATAGAGTGAGACGAAGTAGTGTTCAGAAAATATTTGAGACTATGCCGTATAAAGATCTTGTTTCATGGAACACTGTGATAGCCGGAAATGCGCAAAATGGGATGTTTGGAGAAGCTTTGGGAATGTTAAGGGAGATGGGGATTGCTGGCTTAAAACCGGATGCTTTTAGTCTTTCGGGTATACTTCCTATGTTTGCGGAACTTGTTGATGTTGGTAAGGGGAAGGAAATACATGGGTATGCTATTAGGACTCGACTTGATGGTCACTTGTTTGTTGGAAGTGGCTTGATTGATATGTATGGAAAATGTAACCGGGTAGAGGATGCGTATAAAGTCTTTATTCGGTTACCACAATGTGATATTTTCTCATGGAATTCGATCATATCTGGATTTGTGAAGAATGGTCTTTTTAATGATGGCCTAAGGTTGTTCAGGGAAATGGTAATGGCTAAAGTGAAGCCTAGTTGTTTTTTGTTTTCGAGCATCATTCCAGCTTGTTCTCATCTAACAACGTTACGTTTGGGAAAACAGCTACACGGGCATATTGTTAGGTGTGGATTTGAGGACAATGTATTAATTGCTAGTTCATTAGTTGACATGTATGCAAAATGTGGCTACATCAAAATTGCCAAGTGTATCTTTAGTAATATGAAAGCGCACGATGTTGTGTCATGGACGGCCATGATCATGGGCTATGCTGTTAATGGCTATGCTCATGATGCCATTTTTTTGTTCCATCAAATGGAAAATGTGGGACTGAAACCCAACCCTATTGCTTTTATAGCAGTTTTAACTGCTTGTAGTCATGCTGGTTTGGTAGACGAAGCTTATAAGCACTTCAGTAGCATGATCAATGATTATAGAATATCTCCGCAATTAGAGCATTACTCGGCATTAACAGACCTTCTTGGCCGAGCTGGAAGATTGCAGGAAGCGTATGACTTTATCAGTAAGATGCCAACTCCTGTAGGATCTGTCTGGTATATATTGCTGGCTGCTTGCAGAAAACACAAAAATGTTGAAATGGCAGAAAAAGTTGCACAAGAAGTGTTTCGAATGGACCCTGGGAATGTTGGAGCTTATGTTTTGATGTGTAACATATATTCAGCCGCAAAGAGATGGAAAGAAGCTGCTGAAGTGAGAATTAGCATGAGGAATATAGGAATTGTCAAATATGCAGCTTGTTCCTGGATCGAAGTGAAGAACAATTTACATACGTTTGTGGCCGGAGATAAATCTCATCCATCTTATACATTGATAATGATGGCTTTAGAAAAGCTTCTAGAAGAGATGGAGAAAGAGGGATACATTCCTGACACAAGCGAGGTGCTGCATGATGTCGATGAGGAGTACAAGAAGAGTCTGCTCCATACCCACAGTGAAAGATTAGCTATAGCATTTGGTATTATAAGTACTCCAGCAGGAACACCTATTTGTGTGACCAAGAATATACGTGTTTGTACCGATTGCCATACTGCTATAAAGTTGATGTCAAAGATTGTTCACAGGGAAATCATAGTGAGGGATAATAGCCGGTTCCATCATTTCAAAGGCGGGAAATGTTCCTGTGGAGATTATTGGTAGCATGAAAAATATCAAACCTTGTTTACGCCTATACTCCGGAAAAAGTAGCAATTTGTCCCCAAACGTTTGAAATTACGTGCAAATTAACCCAATTTTCAATTTCGGGCCACTTCCCATCTACTACCACCCTCGCCACCACCACCAAACGCTACCTCCACCCCATGTTTCATCCTAACAAGCATGGATTGTGCAGCACCAATTTGCGGTGCTTTGCTTCTTTGTATCTTTACCAGCTCCATGACTCCTATGAGCATTTTAGACAGGCACGATTATTGGGCCAGCTGAGGATAGGAAATGAAACTAATGGTTCACGGTAGTAGGATGGCGGTACACGCAGCATTGGAGAACAAGCCAACTAAATCCTATTAGGGTTTAGTTCTATATAAAGCAAGCAAGTCAACGAGAAATAGATCATTCACAATACAACAACTAACCTAATCTTAGAATACTATCAATTTAGCCGTCTGTTCCTCCTTGTACTCACGTGTCAATTCTTTACAAACGATTAGCAAATAGACTGCTTTGACCCCTAATTTACTTAACTCGGTAAAAATGTACCAAACATTATATTCCCTCCTATTCTGAATAACTGTCACATTTGCCGTTTTCGTCTAGTCACGTAAATGTCACATATTCCATTTTGAGACATTGTTTATACTTATTTTATTCACTCTAACCCACAATAATACCTCACCTTACCCCCACAACACTACTTATTTTAATCATCTCTACTCACAATAATAATCAATAATACATTCCCTCTCTCCAATCTTCCCACCCCACACATTACTTTACATTAAACAAATGAATTTCTTAATTCTCGTACCCAACCTCAAATGTCACATATATTCAGAATAGGAGGGAGTGCATTACTATATATTACTTGTTGTGAAATAAAGACAAAGAGAATGGCGGAGTGAAAGTAAGAGAAACAAAAGGTATGTTCTCATTCCATTATGGGGATATATATACACATACAATGAGGTAGAGTTTCCATAAGATAAAACACTATAGGATATTCCAAGACATCTATATAATATTATTATACTATAATATTTCATAATACTCCCCTTGGATGTCCATCACTGAAGAAGATGTCTCCTTAAAACCCTCCCTAGAAAAACCTCGTGGAAAACACCAGTGAAGGAAAACAGTATACTAATCTTCAAAACACGCACAACAAGCTGCCTCGTTAAAACCTTTCCATGGAAAACCCAGTGGACAAAACCATGGCTAAGGAAAAAGAGTACAGCGCGTGATACTCCCCCTGATAAATACATAATATAATAAACCTTCAAATGATCTGTGCTTTAACATAACTTCTTGATCGTTAGAGCAATATCCAATATAGTTAAAAAACTTGAATCTTCGATCAATAGAAATCTATGATGGTTTCGATATCACATTTCTTTGAGAACTCACACTCTTGATCTAATCATTTCATAATAACTCTTGGATCTTCATTTCAATTAATACTTCCGCAATAATGATTTAACTTCTCCACAAAAACGACATAGCATTATGTGTCGAAAATAATTGTCATCTCAACAATAATGATGTCCGTGACTATAGCGTAATAATGCGCTTATATTGCTACCTCGTTAAAAACCTTGCTAGGAAAAACCCGTTGGGACAAAAAAAATAGTCGAAGGAAAAAAGAATGTAGCCATCATTCCTTAATTCCTTGTATTAAGGAGAATCAATACGATAATTATTGAATAAATCATCCAATACCTTTGAACTATTTTCTTTGTTAAATCATATATGTAATGATTGACATCCTCATTGTAGATTTTGACTACAATATTTTCCAAACGATGGTACTTCTTGACCATAAACTAATTTCACATGTTTAGCATGAAGCTCATTTAAATTATTATTCTCATATGCTCAAACTTCAGGTTGAGACAATAATAATTTCTTCAAGTAACTCTATATGAGTTTTTTTTTTTCCATTTTGGAAATAATCACGATAATCTTTCAATCGTGTCATGGAGTTCATATATAATCATGAGTTCGCAAAACTCAATTAATCAAACATCATCATTTGACGATCGTTTATAAGAGTCTCCTATAAGAAGTTATCCTCGATGGAGTATCTCATATGATAACATTTCTCCTTTTTAAACATTTATCAAAATATAACAATATAGTTAATCATGTGCATGCATATGATGTGTAACTAATTCTATACCACTATCTAAAACAAATAATAATGTAAATATTAAAACTAAATGCAACGATGAACTTAATCTCGAAATGTAAATGATGATGACTCGATATACAAATTGTACAGTTTTGTTTTCCAAAATTCATAACTTAAATTGACTTCCGGTCAATAAATGGATTTCTGATCCATGAGCTCATTCATAATCATTGATTATGTGTCGACAATAAAACTGGACTTATTTATAAGATCCTCATTATCTAGTTCATTAAACTTCGTGTGCAAATGCATATCGGTTCTAACCATATCGTTATAATTTCATATCTCGTGATAGTGTCAATATTGAATCAGTGATATCTGAATATATACGGCACCATTTCTTTTTCTATATAGGTCATCTATTATCATTCAGATATATATGTCACTTCCGGGACATCCAAATTTCTTTACTCTGTAAGAGTACCAACTACTCATGCTTGCCATTTTCTTATTACTTAAAGTATGTGAACCGATATGACTTTTACACTACCTTTCCTGTGTGTTTGTTGTTCAAACTGGCAAGAATCTAATTTTCGTTACACCAACTTTTTATGACTAATTTATAGCTCGTTATTCCACATATAAGGCTATCTGTCTATAATTAAATCATAGATTTCATTGGATAAACATATCTGTAACAACCCGGATTATAAAATAAAGGAAAAAAAAACATAATATAAATGAATATCAGAGTGTAACTCAATGATAACTGGGTTAAGGTGGCGGAAACACCTTACCCAAATCCGGGTCGATACTCAAATCGAAAACCAACTAATACAATATTCAAAGGTTCTTAAAAACCTAAAGTAAAGGTCCTAAACAATTTATTAAGCTCGCTTCGCACATTCCCCAAGTAAGCATCAACCAAACAGCGACCACCTGAACAACCTGAGAAGGGGGTCGACAATCAGTCGGGAGTAACTAGATGCTCTCCCGGTCATGTTTACAACAATTGAATATAACCAACAATCAATAACAATTGAAATGTAAAACCAGTAAACATACGAGATCATCTATACTCATGAAAGTCCAATCAAACTTACCTTCATTTGTAGACATATTACGACAATCATGTGAGGATACAACACAACATGACATGAAAGAAAACTTACCGTACCATGATATTCTCGACACCAACAAATAAAACCAACACAGTCTGACCATCTGTCGCTGGATGAAATGTTGTACTCATCTTCAAGGTAGTACCCATCAATGTCTGCAACTCTTGCCAGAATTTAGAGATGAACCTGGAATCACGATCAGAAACAATATCTCTAGGTACGCCATGCAGCTTCACCACATAGTTGATGTAAGCCTTAGCCAGCTCAGTTTTACTCCAAGTTTCTTTCATCGGAATGAAATGGCCTGATTTAGTCAACCTATCAACGATCACCCAAATCATGTCATTTCCCTTCGAACTCTTGGGCAAGCGCACAATAAAATCCATTGAGATGCTCTCCCACTTCCACTCAGGTACATCCAGTGGTTGCAACTTCCCTTGCGGCCTCTTATGTTCTCCTTTCACTCTCTAACACACTAAGCATCGAGAAACAAACTCAGCTACCTCCTGCTTCATCTTTGGCCACCAAAATGCTTTCTTCAGGTCTTTGTACAATTTATCACCTCCAGGGTGAACGGAATAAGGTGTACAATGAGCTCCGGCTAGAATCTTTCTCTTCAGGACCTCATCATCAGGCACACACCATCTCCCAGCAAACCTCAAACTGTCATCACTGTGAACCTCGAACTTAGAATATGGCTCTGCATCACTAGCTTTGCTCACTGCCTCACGCCACTTCTAAATTCTAGGATCACTCTTCTGTCGTTCTCGAATCTCGGAATATAACTCAGGCTCGATCGTCAAATCCTCCATAGTCTCACCCTTCCTGATTACTGCGATACTCATCTGTCCCAACTCACAATACATACTCATTCTCGATCTAACAGTGCATAGAGCGTGAACAGATTTTTTACTCAATGCATCAGCCACAACATTAGCTTTTCCTTCTTTGTACAAAATCTCCATATCGTAGTCTCCAATCAGCTCGACCCACCTCCTCTAACGCATATTCAGCTCTCTCTGGGTATAGATGTATTTCAAACTCTTGTGATCAGAATACACTTTAAATGTAGCTCCATAAAGGTAATGTCGCCACAATTTAAGTGCAAAAACCACTACTCCAAGCTCTAGATCATGCGTTGGATAATTCTCCTCATATGGTTTCAGTTGCCTAGAAGCATAAGCGATCACTCTCCCATTCTGCATCAGCGCACATCCCAGTCCCTTCTTAAAAGCATCGGTGTGAACCTCGAAATTCTCACTTCCTTCTGGTAATGCAAGGATAGGAGTTGTAGTAAGATGCTCTTTCATGTCTAGAAATGCCTTCTCACAGCTCTCATCCAACACAAATCTATTCTCTTTCCTTATCAACGAAGTCATTGTCTTGGCTATCTTTAAAAAATCCTTCACAGACCTCCTGTAATAACCTGCCAAACCCAAGAAACTCCGAATATCAGCCACATTCTTTGGTCGCTCCCACTTCGAAACTGCTTCAATCTTGCTAGGATCGTCAGAAACTCCCTCCTTAGATACCATATGGCCCAGAAAAGCCACTTTCTCGAGCCTGAATTCACACTTACTCAGCTTGGCATATAGTTGATTATCTCTCGATGTCTGCAGCACAATACTCAAATGCCTCGCATGCATTATCTTCTCTGTTCTTGGAGTACACCAAGATATCATCGATAAACACCACCATAAACTGGTCCAGATAAGGACTAAACACTTTGTTTATCAAGTCCATGAAAACAGTAGGTGCATTAGTTAAACCAAATGGCATAACCATGAATTCATAATACCACTACCTCGATCTGAACGCAGTCTTATGGATGTCCGCATCCTTGATTCTCAACTGATGGTACCCTGACCTCAAATCAATCTTGGAAAATACACCAGCCCCACTCAATTGGTCAAATAGATCATTGATTCGAGGTAAAGGATACTTATTCTTGATCGTCACATTATTAAGCTCCCTATAGTCCACACATAATCTCATGGTTCCATCTTTCTTCTTCACGAACAACATTGGCGCTCCCCATGGTGGCACACTCGGTCTCACATACCCCTTGATTGCTAGCTCATCCAACTGCTTCCTCATCTCTTCCAATTCCTTAGGTCCCATGCGATAAGGTGCTTTCGAAATTGGTTCAGCCCCGGGCATCAGATCAATACCAAAATCTAAGTCCCTTTTTGGCGGTAACTCAGGAATTTCTTCTGGAAATACATCTTCAAATTCTCTTGCAACTTTAATATCACTGGCTTGGGGTGCACCGCGGTCAAGTCTCTCACATGGCATAACAACATCTCATCACCTCTCTTTAGACAAGTCTTCAGGGCATTGATGGTTATCAATTTCAACTTAGGCTTCACGGAATAACCCTTATAGAACACTCTCACTCTCTTAGGCCCTCTCAAAGTAATCTTCCCTTGGTAACAATCGATGTAAGCCTTATACTTCTTTAAGCAATCCATCCCAGTATTACCTCAAATCCACCCAAAGGAAACTCTATCAGGTTTGACTCAAAGCTCAAAGCCCCCACTTGGATCATTATATTACTGTAAACTCTATTACATGATATGGACTCTCCCGACGGTATAGTTACTGAATCAGCTATAATTTCATATATATTAAGTCCTATAGCTCTAGCATGCTCCGCAGATATAAAAGAATACGATGCACCGAAATCAAACAAAACAAAAGTAGGGGAAGAATGTACAACGAATGTACCGGTGACAACGTGTGCATCCTGCTCAGCTGTTGGAGTAAATGTCCTCCACAGTGTGTGATTATTTGAGTAAATCTTTTACAGGATCACGCAGGGATACTTAGTATATTAATCAGTTGATTAACGTTTATCGGTAACGATTGACTCACTAGAAGTTTGACGTTACTGTCATATGATGGCGATAATCAGCTGATCCCTAAAGGTCACACCTATAGGATAGTACTGAGAAATGTGATTATATATTGATATAATTACATAAATGCTAAACTTAGCTAAAATGTAGTTAAGTAGATGATAAACATTTAATATGATTAAATAATAACTAGGAGAAATGAATTAAATGTTAATTCTAGTAAATATATACTCCCTCCGTCTCGATCAATTGTTATCTATTCCTTTTGACACAAAGATTAAGAAAAAAAGTATGAATGAATTTGGACCACACAAATCACATGGCCCCACATGCAATGAAATGTGATCCACAAAAGGTTGCCAAAAACGGAAATAGATAACAATTCAATGATACACCCCGAAATGGAAATAGATAACTATTGACCGGAACGGAGGGAGTATAAAAGTTATATTTATTAATTATAATTTAATATATGATAGAATAATATAATTGGGATTAATTAATTATAAGATAATTAATTAATATTCTCCGGGAATTAAATTTGTACACCGAAAAGTATTAAAATATATATATGATATTTTAAGGAAGTTCGTAATAAGGAAACTGACTCAAAATATTATATTATAATGAGGTTTCCTAATTGAAGTACAATACCAACACAAACCAAAACCCTACATATAGAGGGTTTCGGCCGTGAGGTTGGTGATATAAGAAGAAAACGTTTTTCCTCTCTTATTCTCCCTGATTAGTTTATCATATTAATCCCAAAATAAATCCTCTAAAATAATTAATAATAATTTAGGAGGAGCTTTGAGGGAATCTTTCTCAGTCGTCTTGGGTGCAATCTAAGGAGAACTTCTACCTTGAAGTTTGGGTTTATACTAGGTTGTTCTTAGGTCGATCTCATATAGGACCAAAGGTTATTTCTATGATCCTTGTCCTATTATTTCAGTTCTATTGTTTTAATATCAATTCGTTTTTGATATAATCCTTGGCAGTATTAATTAAGTTAATACTTTTATGAGTAATTTAAGAAATTATTTCCTACATCAGCAGCCTCTTTACCCATCATGAACAGGGTCCCACTCTTCTTGGCTCCACTCTGGTTCACTGACGCAGCTCCACTCTGGTTACTGGCCTCAGCAAGAGTCTTCTAGAAATTACCATTACCACTACCCTGGTTTCCCTGATATCGGTTCTGGTTATTGTTGTAGTTGTTGTAGTTTCGCTGGTAGTTACCCCAAGATATATTATTCCCAGAATAGCTCGCATTTGGTGTTCTGAAGCCACCACTCTGATTGCCCTTGTGATAACTACTCCCAACACTCTGCGTACTAATCCAACAGTTGGCTTGCTTGTGCCCGAACTTCTCACATTTGAAACATGTAGGTGTTCCAACATTAGATCCAGACGTAGCTTGGTTTCCACTTCGATTGCCATTTCCCCCTGGCGCACTATTTAAGAAGAAAGTATGGTACTGATTATTTTGATTCTTGTTTCCCGAGCCTTCAGTCACCGACTCAACCTTCCGTTTATCACCCTTCGCTTTCTCTTCTTTTTAATCATGTCAGAAATCCTTTCAGCATGTCCATCCCTCCTTTCAGCCTGTCCAGCCCTCTCATAAATGTCTTCCACAGTCGTGGGCTTGGTAGCCAGCAAACTCTTCTTAATGTCAATAGTTAGGCCCTTCTCAAATCTTGCAGCTAGCATCTCCGGAGTATAACCCAGATCAGTTACATTCTCTGCCAATTGCATGAACTTGCTATGGTATGCTTCCACGGTCATGCCCTCAGTCATTTTAAAGGAGTCGAATTCAGCCCTCAATTTAGAGGATAGGATCCCTTTAAACCCTTCTCATCTCACAAATTCAGCTCCGATCTCTCCAGCAGCAGCCTTAATCTCTCCCCTATTGTTGTTCCACCACAGTCTAGTTGTACCCTTTAGGTAGAACACAACTTGGTCTACCTGCATCGACTCCGGCACAGCCAATAGTCCAAAAATACTCTCGAACTCCCGACACCATTCAGCAAGCAGACTTGGTGCTCCCTCTTCATCATACTTGGTAGGGTTATGTCTGGAAATATTGTTGCTCATCTTAGTTGCACCAGATTGGGCATTGTTTCCAATCCTGGCTAAGAGAGCAGCATTCATCACTAACAGGGGGTCTAGCTCTTCTTGGGAAATGTTAACTGCTTCGGGGTCTCTTCGGGGAGGCATATTGCTACACAAGTTTGACACTTTTATGAGTATCCTAGGTCATATTCTATCTCATCCTAGATCTTTCTAACATATGTGGTCTAGTATGTAATTTCTTAACATGCTTCTAATTCATACTTATCATCATATCATAAGTCTACCTAAAGGCTTAGGGATCATATAACCGCATGCATATCATCATACAAATCAATCTCATATTCAAAACTCATATACAAACTCATATTCTCAATATCTGAAACAACAGTATATACATGCCAATCATCTTTTAATGTCAATCTCATGCTTCACAACATGTATTACCGATCATATTCCACATCATAACTTACCTCATTCCTTTGCTGTTGAAACGTTAGTACAATATATATATATATATATATATACATATATATATATATATATATATACATATATATATATATATATATATACATATATATATATATATATATATATATATATATATACATATATATATATATACATATATATATATATACATATATATATATATATATATATATACATATATATATATATATATACATATATATATATATATATTGGGTCTCTTCCTTTATTCTATACTACCCACACTCTACACCTCTCAAGGGTAACCAGGTTAGACTGAAAGGGCCAGTGGCTTGGCTTGAGGGGCCCCTAACTCATCCCAAATCCCATGGGCTCCTAACAGTTACTAGCATGAGGTTCATCTTATTAGACTCTTCCTATGTTCATTATTATTCATTTAGTTTAGGCCTGAGCATCGTTCGCTCTGATACCACTTTGTAACACCCTCATTTACCTAGGAGCCTGTACTAGGACTTCCAGAGTAAATGAGACTGTTACCATCCTGGTTAAACCAGGGCAGTAGATAATCATAGTGAAAGAAAAACAGTACTTTAAAGTATTAAAGGATAGTCTGAAAACTGCTACAAGTACAAACCAAAACCAAACTCCCAAAACAACAGAAATGTAACAAATGAACTAATACAAGTGAGACTATGTGAATTATAGCTAAGTAAGTCAAATCCATGTCTCTCTCCAAGCCCCAGTTCCTAATCCATCTGTCTCTGACCTGAAAAGTCTACTCCCCATTCCGGATCATACTAGGTGAATACGAATACACTGTCAACCTCGCGGTTGTGTAGGATAACACAATATTAAATAATGCAACAATAAAATTAATATGCAAATGCCATACCTCCTCTGAGCTCAATCAATCACAACCCGAAACACCCATCATAACCCGAAACACCAACCCACACCGAACCTCCCGGCAGAGTATCATCGACCGTCGTCGATTTCCAGCATAAAAGCTGAAGACACCAGGCCTGGCCTACAGACAACCCTGGGCTTTATATCAAAACAATATCCATCACCTCCTTCTCAATAATGCAAATGATATGCTTATGAATGCAATATTAAATAACCAATACTTAACGTCATCCACATATAAAACATGCTTGCATCCATAACACATATTATATTCATCCATTCATATCACATCATAGAATACGGTATCAGTGTATCCTACCTGGAATGTCAACTCTACAAAGAAAACACCATCTAGAAATATTCCACCTCGAATTCCATTCCTATAAACATTACTTACTATTAAATTCTATCCATACAAGCAACACTACTAAATTAATTACTCAATCATATTCGTAAATGGTTTGCTCATAACAGATATTAAACACATACACGTCCAAACATATCCTTATACATACCTATTTATCCTTAACTACTTTTACATATAAATTATCATTAACCAAATGCAAACTTACTATTAATAGACTTACTAATTATAATTATGGCATAAAATCACAAAGTCAATTATTACTAATTTAAAAACAACAACCATAGTATACATAATAATAATCATAATATACATAAATGATAATTTCCATATTAATAGCATTGTCATATAATTATAACCATCATAATACTAATAATAACACAACTAAAATATTATTATCATATAATAATAATATGCTAGTAATAACACTATCAATGTTAATAATAATAAAATTAGTAATATTACCATGCCATATATATTACTAATAATAAGCAATAGATATTTTAACAAAATAAAAAAAAAACTAAACGCAACAGCCCAATAGTGACAGTCCAACCATGACCAACAACCCCGACAAACATCGCCCTCGGCACCAGTTGCAACCCTTGACTTCCTCACTGGCATCACCAGGCTCGCCTCTGAGCCGCGGTGGTTCCAGGGAGGAAGACAGTGGTCGTCGGCCACCACTCACGACACCAACAACCGTATACAAACCCAGCACCACCAAATTACTCTGTTTTAATCGTGACAAACAACCAAAACGGACCCCTCCATAAAAACGACACACACCATCAAGACTCACCGTGATAACCGCCATTCACACACCCTGACTACCACCTTACAAAGTACTCTAACACTCATAATAATTGTAAAATAGAATATAAATCGAATTACGGTACAAAGGTTCATGTTCAGGGACGCTGTTCTGAAAACGAAAGTAATACAACTGACACATGCTACCAAAACCACCAAATATGACGGTCCTAGATGGTCAACGACAACCTCACTATGATCAACATACAATTATTGTACATCCGAGATTATCATTTCATAACAATATCAAAAATATAGCATGATTACACGATGTATAGATTGCGAATTGAGAGGAACACGGAAACTGCGATAAACAGCGATAGCAACATACCCTTTTCCTGGCGTAAACGAACCACTCTAAAACCCTTATTTGTAATCCCAGATGTGGCGGCAGCAAGGTTGTGAGTGAGTTGAGTGTCGATTAGGTCAAGAGTACGGTTGGGGAAGGGGTTTTATAAGGCGGCATGAAGCAAGTGTTGAACGTTTGTGTTAAATTGTGTGATTGTTGATATGGGCTGTTTAGTTGCACGCAAATCGAGGCCCAATCGTGTACTTAAAACACGATATATTAACTAACACTAAAACCCGACATTACACTAATAACATATAAAATATAAAAACACGTATTCGATAAATTAATTATCGAATATAAACTAATCAAATATTATCAAACACGTCAATATAATTACTAGATATTATAATAAAAACACGAGGTATTACAAATGTTATTACAAAATTTACAGTATTTGACTAAAGTTATTAGATAATAAAAAACAATTTATCAAAATTTTAAAATACCAAATACTTAATAGAACTATATATAATATATTGACTATAAATACAAAATATTAGAATTTTAGTTTTTAGAAAATAAAAAAAAATAAGTTATTACGTAAGTCATGAATATATTCAAATTGTTGATATTAAATATAACAACTAATATAGTCTAACATGAAATTTTTCAATATTTGGAATGATATTTAGACTTTTCAGTTAATTTTATAATTATGTTTCTTGAATCATAATGTAAACCTTTCAAATTTTGATAATTCTTTTTATTTTTTAGCATATTTTATTTTTAGATATTGATTATTTTCCGTTTATCTTATCTATATAAATACAATAACATTTAAATCATTTTTTTATCCACGTCATCACATACAATTTTTTTTTTTTTTTACATAAAATGTGGTACCCACGACAAATAATATGGAATTAATAACTAAAAAACCACTATGTTTATGTTTTGTACGTAAATGTTTACGTATATGTTTTGTACGTAAATATTAATGAATAACGAATAACGAATAATTTAAAGCGAAAATAATTCAGTCCATCTTTTAACTACAATAATAAATCACAATAAATTATATTCATTAATTAAAATTTCCACTAAATTTTAAACTAAAATAATAAATCATGATAAAAATAAAAATAAAGTAGAAAAAATTATAACAATTGATAAAAATCAATGTTGTTAGAAAAATCGCAGTATTTGACTAAAGTTATTGGATAATAAACTATCAATTTATCCAAAAAATTAAATATTAAATACTAAATGCAACTATAAATTAACTGTAAATGCATAATATTAGAATTTTAATTTTTTTTTTTAAAAAATGGTTATTACGTACGTCATGAATATATTTAATCATACCAACATGGGTTGACCCCAATGGTAAAGAATTCACCTTTTGGCCCTGAAATCGATTCACATTGAGTTAAAATATATCCCTGTTGGTAGGCAATCTGCCTTGGAATGGTTAAGGCCTACTCTTAACCTAAACTTTTGAGCATAAAAAAAAATGAATATATTTAATCATATTTGTTTGTGTATTAAATCATTGTTGATAATTTATATAACAAACAATGTAGTCTATCATGAAGTTTTCCATTATTTGGAACAACATTTAGACTGTTTTAGTTGATTTTATGTTATTTTAATCGTATTCTAAACCTTTAAATTTTGATAATTGTTTTATTTTATTGCGATATTTACATTTTCAGATATTATATTTTTTATTTTCCATACATTTAGTTTAATATTTTATATCCATGTTCTAATACTGCATTCGTGTATTTTTTCACGAACTTAAAACATGTGTAAGTTTCGATCGATAAACTTTTTGCACGTGTTTTAACTAATTATCATTATAAAAGAAACATAGTATAAAATATTCATTTACTTTGGTTAATGTTATTAAGTATGAATCATTATATCAATGTTTTTGAACATACTCGTGCAAAATTGTACGAGTTGGTTTACATTTTAAAAAGGTAAGACTAATCATTATATTTAACCATTTACTTTTTAAGTCACGTTGTCATTATTATTTAAAAAAATACTAAAAAATCCATAACATTAAAACCAAATTGAAGCACAAGGTTAAAAAAATTAAACTTAAAAGTGAGTAGGTTTGAAACTGACATCAACAACCCGAATACACTGCTCACTGCCATTAGGTGTGTAAGACAAAAGAAGTTTATTATTTGGGTGCGGGTTTGAACAAGATGGGTGTTGTGCCAATGGACTGATATGGACTGTTGTGACAGTAGAACTAGGCTCTGTAATTAAATTGATGAAATAAGATTATTGGTAGGAGAAGAAAGCGAAATAATTGAATTGGCAATTAGAGTGTGCTAAAATAAACGAACAAGAAATTAAAACTAATTTCAAGTTGAAAAGCAGTAAATACATGAAGAAACAGCAGAATTAACCTAATTTTTAATTGAAACATGAACATGTCAGACAACTAAAGAGATTAATGACAAAATGTGAAATCAAAGAGCAATAAGTTACAATAATGGAGATAGGGAACCTAATTTTCGCTCGAAAAAACAATAAATTAAAGAAAATATAAAGGAAACATAATCGATTGAGAGAAAATAAACAAAAATACAGGAAATCGAAGTGAAACCTAATATGTAGAACGAAATTGAACATACAGTACGAGGAAAGCAAAAAAAAACATATTTTTTTGAGCGAAAAGCAACGAATCACCAAATTAAAAAGTGGAAATTAGCCTAACTCTTGTTCAATTAAAAAGCGAAAAACAACGAATCAACAAATTTAAAAGTGAAAATTAGCCTAACTCTTGTTCAATTAAAAGCGAAAAGCAACGAATCAACAAATCAACGAATCAACGAATCAATGATTGTTTTCGGAATCAACAAATTAAAAGTAGAAAGGAACGGTATTTGTTGAGATCGATCGGAAAATTCATGGAAACAACGACAAAAGTAAAAAAGGAAAGAGCAATACCTGCATCCGTGTGTTCAGAATCCATTGAAAATAATCAGAAGGATAAGTGAGAATGAATGTCCGGCGGAGAAGAAAGAGGGATAAACAACGGAGAAGAGAGAGGGAGAAAGAAAGTTGTCAGAGGATCAGAAAATAGAGTTTATATATAACGCGTTTGAAATTACTCTTTTGCCCTTATTTAGCCGCCCAACTCTCAGGTATCCACAGCTTGGATCCGACGGTTGTTATGAAGACCTCAATGCTCATTTAAAATCGTAAACCTCACCCGATATATATATATATATATATATATATATATATATATATATATATATATATATATATATATATATATATATATATATATATATATATATATATATATATATATATTGGTGGTTTTCATATGATCGCAATTCTATATATATATATAAATAATAGTATTAAACAAAAAATTAATTGTCACCATAGTTTTTCAAAACAATGATAATCATCCAATTTATTTTAAATTATAATTTACAAATAAAAATTTAAAAGTATTTATTTTGATAATTTTTTTAGATTAAATTAATTACATAATAAAAAAATAAAACAACAATTATATTAACAATAATTGTGACAAAACATTAATAAATGTCACAATATTTGTGGCAAAATCTAATATTCAGTGGCAAAGATTTAGTAAGTTGTGGAAAAATATATTTCGACAATATATTATGACAACAAAGGTATTTAATTAGTTAGTTTTTCTTCTTGCGAGTCCGTTTTGTTATCAGGTTCATTGCGGGTATTATAACTTATATATTTTATATATTAATCATTATATCAATATTCTAAAAAACATACCCGTGCAATTTTGCACGGGTTGAAAACTAGTTTATTTAAAAGTTGAAAATAATTTAATATCCTCTTTTTTCTCGTAAAAATAAAAGCAACAATTTGGTGTTTCTGATTCTTGGAAACTACATTTAAAAAATTAAGCTGTAAAAACAAAAACTCATTTTTAGCAATCTACGTCAAACATGCTCTCAATTTTACAATTTTTGCTTATTAAAATTAGTTTTTTATTTTTTAAAAAGTAGCGTTTGACTCGGCTTCTATTTATTTAGTTGGAAAAACACTTGAAACACAAGTCTAAATAGATACTTAAAGTCGTTTTTCAGCATTATAACTTCACCCTATAAAACACACTCATGTATTTTTACAAAGAACATAATTCGACAAATACTTTTAAAACCAGATTTCTAAATTTGATATCTATAGACATAATTCGACAAATACTTTTAAAACCAGATTTCTAAATTTGATATCTATAGTCATAATTCGACAAATACTTTTAAAACCGGATCAAAGTACCACATAAGAATCAATGTAGAATAAACCTTAGAAATAGATGAAGAGGAGCCACGGCCCACAACACAGAAAATTTGAAAAAATAAAAAAACAAAAAAAAAAACCACCCATTTTCTGGGGTGGACTAGTGTTGAAACTAAAAACCCTAGATTAAAAATTTTCTCAGCCCAACAACACATGTCATTATAAAACGTTCCAAAATCCCCAGTTTTCCTCTTCACTTATTTCTTCCCCTTCTCCAAAAATCAATCCATTTAATTAAGAGAGAAATAAGAAAATGTCGGACGACGATCATCACTTCGAATCATCAGCCGACGCCGGAGCATCCAAGACTTATCCTCAACAAGCTGGTACTATCCGCAAAAGTGGTCACATAGTCATCAAGAATCGCCCTTGCAAGGTTAAATTTATGCTAAATTCTTCGTATTCTGATTCAATTTTTGTGGGTTTGTTTGTTTAATTATTTTTATAGTAAATCTAAGTTGTCCAGATCTGTTAATTGTGGTTTTATTTGGGTTGATTGTGTTTTAAGAACTAGGGTTTTATTTGTTGGGTATGATTTGTTCATTTTGTTGGAGTTATTCGGATGTATTTGAGATTAATCCGAGAGCACGCTAAGGTGGTTGCACTTTTTTTCTATTGTGAAGTATCTCTAAGGAATTTCCATTTTGGCCTTTTATGTCGTTCAGGAAAAAACCTATTTGTATTGATAACGCAGTGGTAGGGGTAAGGTTGCTTGCATCCGACCCCCTAACCCACAATCTTATTGCCGTTTCCATTTAGGAACTGGGGTAGTGGTGTTGTTATTGGTTGTTATTTTGGTTATGTTTGCGGGAATTGCGGGCAATGGACTGAATGACTGATCGTATTTTTTAGATGATTTCACTTTTGTAAGTGAGGCAGGTTTCGATTTTGGGTGGATTTGCATGTTGTGTTTTGTGCAATAATGGTGTTAATTTCTTTTTATTTGTATGGGTTTATGGAATTGTTCTACGAGGGGTAAACTACACAGAGTACAACTCTTGTTAGCAATTGTGCTGTATTATTGGATTAGAAATTATGCAGATTGTGGTTGTGGTTTAACTCTGATCACGACTAATGTGACAGTGTATGAGAATTGTTCTCTTGGGTTTCTGCATTTTGGCACTGATGGCATAGTTGCTTTTTAAATTTCTGGTTACTGCTGACTAGTGCGCTCATTGTGTTACAGACTACAGTAATTGATTACAAGTTCACTGAAATGTTTGTATTGTGTTTCATGCAGGTAGTTGAGGTTTCCACCTCTAAGACCGGCAAACACGGACATGCTAAATGTCACTTTGTTGCTCTTGACATCTTCACTGGAAAGAAGCTGGAAGATATTGTGCCTTCATCTCACAATTGTGATGTAGGGAGCTTTTCATGTCTTCCCATTGTTTGTTGACATGATGCGAATCTCAAGGTATCTCTTGAATGTTGACGATTTTTCTGTTTATGCAGGTTCCACATGTCAACCGTGTTGACTACCAGCTGCTTGACATTACTGAAGATGGCTTTGTAAGTGATCTCCTGGTTCCAAGCTACTGTTTGTTGATACATTGAAGCTATTGCTTATCATCCTGTAGTCTATAATTTGTTCCTTCACTAAACGATAAGTAGCTTCACAAATTCTCCGGTAAGTTTCCCAAAAGAAGACGGTTGAAATTAGAGGGGCCTATAAGAGAACAATCGGGGATGTTGAAATGTTAAATGGGTTGACCTCCCACTATGTACTGTCAAACCATCCCGCAAAATACTAATTTGACATATGCTTAAAATCATTAAACTTCCACTCATCAATAATCACCTTATTTATTTTTTGCCCCCTTTGAAAACAATGTAAATATTCTAAGCAAAAGGCACCAATCAAGTTCATAGCAGCAACCAATCACCAAATCATCATCGTATTTGTTTTGTCTTTGATTCTTGAACGCTTAATAAGCTGATTATTATTTATGTACCAATGTTAGTTTAATTAGTCTAATGCAATTTGGAAATATAGGCTTTTCCATTCCCAATCAAGTCTTATAATTCTTGACATAATAAACAAATTTTCAAGTTTCACTTCAATTACTCTTGTTACTATTATGTAAGTATTTACATTATATTATAATAGATTTATAATTGTAGTCTTTGACACTTAGTCAAATAGATATTCTATGCACATGCTTTTGCTTAAGCAATAGTTGACATGTACTTAAATTCGTTAATACTAATGCAGGTGAGCTTGTTGACTGACAGTGGTGACACCAAGGATGATCTCAAGCTTCCTTCTGATGAAGCCCTTGCTAAGCAGGTGGGTTCACTCATCTTATATTACTCATTAACATTTAATTTTTTTTTCTTGGAACTTGGGCGTTAGTTCTCGTTGGTTTATCTAACACTATAAGTTTGTTGATTGTGATCAGTTGAAGGAGGGGTTTGAAGCAGGGAAAGACCAGATTCTGTCAGTGATGTGTGCAATGGGAGAAGAGCAGATTTGTGCTGTCAAGGAAGTCGTGGGTGGTGCCAAGTAATCTCGTTATTATCACGATTTCGTGGTGCAATTGAAGCATAGTAGTCTAGTGTGGTTATTGGTATATCCTACTGGAAGAAATGATTTTAAGACCATGTGGTGAGTTGAAGTTTCTAGCTTGAAATCTCTTGCCTAATTAGATGTGCTATCGATTCAAGGGATTAAATGGTTTGTTTTAATGTTTGTTGTGACTACATTGCAATGTGCTCTGTTTGGCAATAATAGTTGTGGTTTTCAAGTTCTTGTGCTTGTTTGGGTATTTTTAGGTGTTTTGTTGGAGATAAATTTCATTTTTCTCTAAACATAAATTTCTAAGCGATGCCTGATGGGTAATTGACCGGTTTTCTGTTAAGTTTTTTTGCTTTTTTGGTTTTGTTTTAAAATTTAGGGTAGTGGTTTTGTCACAGAATGCTAGAGACCCGAGTAATGTATGTGACCTAGCTGTTGGCCGGGCTAGCCCACATCAGGTCAGCCTATGAAACTCAGTCCTTAACTGGGCTTTCCCGTTGATAGGGCTTGGCTGGCCTAACCTGGCCTGATCTGTTGTTTTAGGATGGTCTGTCCCGTGAAGTGATTTTTTTATATAGTGACTCTTAAGTCTTAAGGTCAACTTAAAACACTTGTGAGCTTACACAGCTACTTGTTGCCAAGACACCAGCTGACACTAGTCGCACCTTAATTTCTCACTCATAGTTGACTCCCGAGGCCACCGACACCTCTCAGGCCGTAGTTCTCTCGGCTAGCCCGTCAGAAGTCAGAACCTACCCACCCCTGTACCCAACCACCAAGTTTACAAATAAAATCACTTCCTTATATAGCTACTTCCAAAACCACCTTCCCCAGTCCAATGATCAATTGTGGAAATAGATTCTACGATTGATAAGTCTAGTTGGAGACATTAAACTACGAGTGTGGTTTCATTTTTTGTACAATAAAGTTGGTGCAAAATGGGAGAGGTGGTGAATTAGAATCTGTAGTTCTTGTGAAGAGCTATGAAGCAGATGGATTGGAGCAAATATTATGATAAGGATGATTAACACCCGAACTACTAAGTTTTGTTTTATTCAGATTTTAGTCATCACAAATTGTTTTTTCACAAATTCTCATTTGTGATGGCAATATCTGTCGCAAACTTGCGACGGGTCAAATAAAACCCATTTGAGGAAATAAAGACAAATCATTTGTGATTTTCAATGCACCCTAATTTTTGGCTTATATAAACAAGTGAGTGTATTTGACAAACTTTATGACGGATATATCCGTCATAAGAGAGACTCACTGTTTTTTTTTTTTTTCATATTTAGGATAGGTAAGACTAAGTCAATTGCATAAAACCCAACAAATTAATTTGTAAAAATATGAAATAATATTTTATTTTAATACCCTAATATTTTAAATTATAAACTTACATCTTAAATATGTTAATTATCACAATAAAATAAAAAAAATTATATCTTAATGTTTTTGTTTGAGCTTTTCTCGTACCCGGTCAGTGGTCACTCCGTCGTCTTAAAGGAAAGTTGTTTAATCATTGTATTTTCACAAATAGTCGGGAATGTGTTTTGGACCTGTTTGACTACGCTAAATATAAATTTAAGATCACCCATTTGTGTAAGACTCACCCTAATAAAAGCCACAAATTCTTATTTACAACGGCACTATCCGTCACAAGCTTGTGACGGATACCGTTTTCTCTCACAAAATACCCACTTTTTCTCTCTCTCCAACACTATTCATGTGGTCCCCTTTCTCCACTAACTCATTTTGTATCCATTTTATCTCACAAAATATCCGTCACAAATAACGACCCGTCGCAAGCAAGACTTACTAAATAAAAGCCCTTGATATTAAGATCATCCCCAAATCCTTGCCTACTTTTGATCTCCAGCTGTTCTCTTTTAAGTTGGAACAGACTTTTGGCTACTTCATACCCATTTTTTTTTTTGGTTTGCCCGGTGTAAAGAAAAACTCTTACAAGACATTCGCTTTCATGGCTAGATTATGAGCCACTTTGTTCAATCTCCTAGGAATAAACGAAAAACTAAGACAATGAAAGAAACTGAAAAGTTGTTTAATGTCTTCCACAACGTCCCTTAACCGATGTGGAGAAATCAGACTCTGGCAATCTGAAGCAATATGAATGTGGAGAAATCCACACTCGTAAGCCCAAGTAAGAGCGAGTGAAGAGTCATAACGAGTTTAACACCTAAGAGGGGGAGATGGTGAATTAGGTGACCTTTTAAAAATTCTGATTTAAACTTGAACGTTTGAGAGACAAGCAATGAGAGATAGAGTCTGAGCAACAGTATAGGCAACAGTTGCACAGATCTACTTGTTATCGTAAGTAGCAAAGATACGAAAGGTGTACAAGAGTTTGAGCAAGAATGTAAACATGCGATATAAAAAAAATGGTTCAGCTCCTACTTCGGAGCCTACGTCCAACCGTTATCTTATTAAATGTGAAGAAGTTACTCAACTTGACTACAACAATTACAATAAGACAACTCGCCAACCTACTCCGGTTGCAATGCTTAGAGCTACTCCGCTCGTAAGACTTGACTCAAACCTAGAGCTACTCCGCTCTAAGAGTTTTTGATGTTCTACCTTTGGTTTACAGGATCATGTCTCAAGGGTTCTCTTTTAAGAACATGAAGACTTCATTTAAAATCTAAACACAAGGTCCTTGAACATACTCATTAGGCATTAAGAGTGCTAACTAGTGCTTAGGAGATAATGTCTTTGTTAAAACTGTTTTGAAGACTTTAAAACTTAAAAACATTTGTAAATATACTTTGAAGAATGAAGCATGAATCAATTTTTGCAAAGTTGTAATGAATGCACTAAAAAGTCTTGGCAATAAATGAACTCAAGAGTCCATATATATAGCCGAAAGGCAAGGACTTTGAAACCCTAAAGCATGTGCCTTGTTCACCCTTTACCACTACATGATTGTCCTTACTTGATGGGTAAAAGGTGAATCAGTTTTGACAAAGAGGGGAAAAGGACTGGTCAATCTACACAATGCTCTATGTTGAACTTATTTAGTTGTGGAGTGCATTCAACTTTCCCTCATGGAAAAACTCTCATAACTAAATAAAGCAATAAAGCAAGATTTTACTTTCACAAGGACCAAGTCACTTTTGAATGAGATTTCAACTTGATTTTCTGATTTTTGATTCAAATAATAATTATTTAAACACAAGCTGATATTTTGAAAACAATTTCAAACATTTGAACACCTCTTTGAAAATCATCTCCGTAGCTAGCACTAGACACCAGTTATGCAACAGTCTGAAGACTGTTGCACAAATTTTGCACTCTTAATAACTTAGATGAGTATACTCAATTACCTTGCTTACAACACTCATTCTAGACTCGACTTAGATTGTTGCTCTTGCATCTTGGGACTTCTTCTTGATTGTCTTTGATCATTCACGAGCTTGATGTCATTTGCTATTAATCACAACACTTAGAGAAAGACATTAGAAGATATTAGGAGTAACTTGGCATCATCAACATCATGTTTCTAACAAATTCCCCCTTTGATGATGGCAAGTTACTCATAAAATTTTTGTCCCAAGTTTCCCCTTAGCCCATGGTGAGTCGGTCTTTGTTAACCACAATCAATAAGACATCAAGAAATACGTAATCAAGGTGATCAAGGGTTTAACATTCTTAACCTAAGTAAGACTTCTAATCATGGTAGCTAAGACATTCCTACGGTGTACGTTAGCCTAAGAGTCATTGAGTAATAGCAACACAAATTTTATAACACTTCCCCCACTTGACATCATCAAGAAGAGAAACAAAACGGGATTAAGTAGCAGTTCATGGCAAGCATACGAGTTTAGAAAACAAGTTCAGAAAGCATAGAGTTAACAGCAGTACATGCACGATAATAATAATAATAGTAAGCTAGATGATAAGGGGATTGGTGGGGTGGGGGTGGTTTTGGGCCTTGTCCTCGGCCTCCTGCTCCTCTCCTGCCAGCCTCTCCATGAGGTCTTCATTCACTGTTTTCAGCTCAACCACCTCCTCCTTCAACGACTCTATGTCCACAGCCATCTTCTTGACAAGAGTCAAGAGTTGATCCAACTTATCATTAGCTGGCCCTGATGCAACAGTTGACCCAACTGTGCCTTTTTCACTAAACTTCTTCACCAACTTACCCTCCTTAATTACCAAGGCCATTTGGGAAAGGAGACCGGATGTCATCTCATCACTGAGTCTGTCCACAGCAGGGCTCCCTTGCTTAATGAGCTTATGTTTCTGAAAGATAATGGAGAGCCACATTCCATATGGGATAAGAGTTTTCTTGTCAAACTTTCCCACCTTAATTTTCTTGGCAAGTTCATGGATGCGGAAGAACATAAGGTGTGGAAGGTTTATGGGTTTGCTTTTGAGGATGTAGTAGAGGAGGGTCATTTCAAGATATGAGCAGCGGCCACGGGTGTTGTTGTTGGGGACAATGACACGTTGTAAAAAGTTAAAAATAAATCGGTGGGGGTGTAACACCCCCATTTATTTAAGGGCCTCTACTAGGACTCCCCAGATAAATAAGGGTGTTACCATCCCGATTTCCCGAGGCAGTAGATACAAAGGAAAGATAAACAGTACTTTAATTAAAAGTTAAACTCCATAACATGTTCTTACAACTGTAATAAAACTGTCTTATGAAAAGTAAGTACAACTCATGCTAAATTGACTATGGTGATCTAGACTCTAGTCTGGTCCGGATCCAAGCTCTCTTCTCCCACAGCTTCCCATAGTCTCAGCCACCTGTCAATTTGCTCCCCAATAATTTGGTTCATCACAGGTGATCACGAATACACAGGGTCAACCACGAGGTTGAGTAGAGGAAAATAAATAAAGCTTATAATATATATATTGGGATCAATCATCCCTTAACTCCGCACCGATCCAACACCAAATAAACTCCGCACCGATCCAACGCCAAATAAACTCCGCACCGATCCAACGCCAAATAAACTCCGCACCGATCCAACGCCAAATAAACTCCGCACCGATCCAACGCCAAATAAACTCCGCACCGATCATAACGTATCACAAAAAGATATAAATGAATAGCTCATATAACAGTCATGTTATAGCATAAGATAAACACGGAAATCACCAAATATTAACAGCATGTTCAACACTATTATCACAGTAATTCCCCTACCTCAACTGGCGGAACCGAAATGACAACCACTCAGCAGCTAGAACTCTTCCACGCGGAAACCGTCACCTGAACATATAATATTTAACAATTACTAAATATAGTAACTTACTAAATTTGGAAAGTTTCCGAAATAGAAACTTCCTGAAATAGAAAATTACCCAAAACAACCAAAAACTTAACTACAAGAAACCTATACTAATATAATACTAATAATACTAAATATAATTATAATAATTATAATAATAATAATAATAATAAGATTAATAATATTACTACTAATAGTAATAATAACATGGATGATAAACATGGCAATAATGTAGTAATAGTAACAACCGTGTTAGCCAAGTCCAAAAACCTCACGACAACACTCCCCCACACACCCGCGGTAACCAACCCACACCATGCCAGCGCCGCCTCCACTGCCGGCAACCACCTCCGACAACACTCACCTCAGCCTGCCTCCACCACCGAATCCAGCCGGCGTGCCCAACCACGGCCATAACCAGGCCTGGTTCGTCACCTAGCCACCGCAGACACCACCTAAACTAACCCCTACGACCAGCACTCGCCACACTGACACGACCCAGAACCACCGTCGTTACCACCTTCGACATCAAACTAAGATGTAGACCGCAGTACCACCATGTCGACCTCCCCCGGGTCAATGGTGGCACCACCCCGAAACACCCCCTGAATCGCGCGTAATTTTGCGATAGCACCCCTAACGAACCCCAACGTTTTCCGACACAACCCACCACTAGCGTCTGTCCCTCAACCCAGTGACTAACCCTAGTCACCACCACGACTCGACCCCCGGTGATACTTTACACAACGGACGCGAAAAGAGACAAAACGAACGGATAAGGAAAGACTCACCTTATGCTTGCCTGAGAATGACTCGAAAGCCCCCTGAAAACACTCCTTAAACACTGCCGTCGTCGTCCCTCTCATTCTCTCGTTCTGACTGTCGCAGCCTATCACACGGTATAGGGATGGTAGTCTAGTTGCTAGGTTTTTGGGGATGGGGAGGGCATGAGTGTTTTACACGGGTTAGGGGTTAATTTTGGTAAGGTTTGGGCTGAGTATTATGTTGCTATACTTGGCCCAACATTAAGGTAAAAGACGACTACCCATAGCACATTCGGTAAATAATTCGAACCAAGTCCCACACTCGATATACACGCACAACTCGTAACATTAATATTAACTTAATATATGTATATATATATATATATACTTACGATAGCAGTTAATATAAAGAGATAACATACCATAAAAGCCTATAATAATAAATTTCGAGTCACGCCCCGGATTTCGATAATAACTTGATTATCAAATATAAATTCTCACATAACTATCAAAATGTTGATGTAAATAATAAAGAAAATTAAACTTAACGATTATATATAATTCACATTATTACTATAACAATTTAGCAAAATACGCATCGAATAGAACATAATTATACCCCGCCTTGACAATAACATAAAACGACTCATTAATACGAACTACGAAAATACGGGATATTACAGGGGGGCTCGAAGTTCAGTGCCATAAATGTTTGAGGGACCTTCTCCATGTCCGGTCGTAGGGTTTTGGTTATATCGGTGACAATGGATGCCTCAACTTCCCCCCACGTTCCTTTGGGAAACGTGTCTAATCCAACAGGGATGGTTTTGAGATTAGTGACCAATTGGTCAATGGTAAGGACAAAAGGTTTAGCATTGATGTAGGCGGATAGGGTTTCTGATGCAACATCTACACGCACGGTTGCAAAGAACTGGACTACCTCAGACAAGTACACAGGACAATACATGTCAAGTAGTTCAACCCAATGTTGGGCAATCATTTCATTTTTGAAAAAATTGAAGGCAGGGGAGGTAGCATACCAGTCTTTTGCATAGCGCCTACCCGTGTTGAATGAACAAGACAGCAAATTGTGGCACTTGTCAATCACTTCTTCGGAGAGAGGTAGACGGGAGAGATGCGCCCATACCTCATTTTTGAAGGATTCATCAAAGTGAGTTGCAATAATAGTGGTGCATGGGTTAGAGGAACGAGGCTGATCAGAGGCTTTGGTTTTCTTTTGGAGTCGTGTTTTGGGTATGATTTTGGTCTTCTTTGTGAAAGGACGGGTTGGTTTTTGTGGGGGCTTGGTGGTTTTGTGGTTTTGGTTTTCCTAAAGCTCGAGATGAAAGTCTCATCGTCTTCTTCGTCTTCCCCAAACAATTCACTTATCTTTCTCTTGAGTTTGGATTGGAGAGTGGTGTGCTCTAATGGTTCAAACTCATCATCGAACATCTCATGGTCATGAAATTCTCCCTCATTTGCACGAGGTGCCACTGTTTCCGTATCCTTTTCTTGCACGGTTTCCTCTTCTTCCTCATTTTCTCCAACCCTCGTTTTTCTTTTCTTGGCAACAGCCTTTTTCCTTTGGTTACCTTTATCAGGCACACCTCCTTTCTTGCTTGCTTCGTTGGTTTTATTTCCCTTCTCCTTCGTCTTTCCTTGGTTTTTCTTTCCAACACTCTCCTTTTCATTTTCAGTTCTCCTTTCACCCTCATCATCATTTCCGTTTCCTTCCTCATTTTCTTCGTCCTCTTCATTTTCTTTCTCACCTTCCTCGACTTCCTCGTTTTCCTCATTCTCTTTTTCACTTTCCTCAACTTCCTCTTCTTCCTCGTTTCCTTTTTCACTCTCCTCAACTTCCTCGACATTCTTGATGGTTGCATGTTCACTCTGCTCATGTTCTTCTTCCTCATTTCCTGCAACAGAGTCCTCATCCCTTGGTTCTTTGGAGTTTTCATGTTCCGATTCCGACTCTGATGCAACGTCCATGGGTACACCTTCATTCTTTTTGCCCTTGGCTCCCTTTTTCGGAGCATGTTTACTTTTTGGACCGACTGTAGTTTTTGGTTTGGTCTTGGTAGGTTAGGATTTGGCAGGAGGTGAAGGTGAAGGGGAGGTCATTTTGAGCTTTGCAACGTATTTTGGGTTGTAAGTGTTAGCAAGATTTTTCAATTCTCGGCTTATATTTTTGGTAGGCATTTTTGAGAGATTTTAATGGGTTAAAGACGGTTGGAGGAAGGAATGTGACGAGGTTGAAGGTGAGAGAGGTAGTTTTAATTTTTGAATTAAGAAGATGAGAGAGAGAGAGTGGTTAATAACTACTTCCTCCATTCCAATCAATTCTATACATTTCACTTTTTCGGTACTATTCATAAGTCGAGTGAATCTTCGACACAACTTCTAATATCTAACATAAAATATAGTCACGTGAGATCTTGTTTAAATTGTCTTACCGAGTACATTGTGAATATCAAAGTTTTATAATTTTTATCGATATTTAACTAAAGATATTAACAAAAGAAAACGGGTATTGGCAAACGTGAATAAAGCAAATGTATAGAATTGATTGGAATGGAGGAAGTAATGGGTAGTGGAGAGATGTGACGGTTTGAAGTGGTTGTGTGTAAGGGTTAATGAGGTGATTTTGGGTAATAATGAATGTTGATTTGATGGGTCATAAAGCCTACTTTATTGGATAATCACATGCATGCTTACTTTCTTTCTGAATGAACTTGTATTAACAACCGTACACAACACAAATAGCATTTCTAAACCGATCCACGTATGTTCTCGACTCTAGTCAATCATTAGGAGACGAAAATCATTTAATGTCACATATCACTCAACAAACCAATTTCCAACCGAAGTTTTACGAATTGTTCTCTTTCTAACGGTTTTGTAAAAATGTCCGCAATTTGATTTTCGGTTTTACAAAAGTTAAGGCATATCGTTCCTTTTTCGACTTGATCACGTAAAAAATGATGCCTTATCTCAATATGTTTGGTCCGAGAGTGTTGTATTGGGTTCTTAGAGATATTAATTGCACTAGTATTATCACAAAAAATAGGAGTGGATTCGAAATTAATACCGAAATCGTGCAATTGTTGACGAACCCATAGAATTTGTGTGCAACAGAGTGCAGCACTGATGTACTCACTTTCAGCCGTTGATAGAGACACGGTGTTTTGCTTTTTGGAGGCCCACGTAAGCAAGCATGGGCCCATGAACGTGGCAATTCCCGACGTGCTCTTTCGATCCAACATTCATCCCGCATAATCGGCATCGGAAAACCCTACAAGATCAAGCTCATAGTAAGAAGGATACCAAAGATATAGATGTAAAGTTCCTATCAAGTACTTGAAAATCCTTTTTATGGCTTTGAAGTGAGATTCTTTAGGGTTAGCTTGAAAACGAGCACATACACAAACACTATATTGAATATCGGGTCGACTTGCGGTCAAGTAAAGTAATGAACCAATCATACCTCGATACACCTTTTCACTAACACTCTTACCATTAGGATCAAGATCAAGTTTGAGGTTAGATACCATGGGTGTAGCAACGGGTTTCGCATTGGTCAACCCGAACTTACTCAACATTTCCTTCACATACTTTTGTTGATGGATCATGGTGCCTTCTTCTTTTTGCTTGATTTGAAGGCCAAGAAAGAATCCTAGTTCTCCCATCATGCTCATTTCAAACTCAGATTTCATTAGACTTGCAAAATAATCATAAAGAGCTTCACTTGTTGCACCAAAGATTATGTCATCGACATATACTTGCACAAGCAACATTACATCTGAGTGTGCCGTAATGAACAATGTTTTATCAACCGAACCACGTACAAAACCATTTTCCAAGAGAAACTTTGAAAGCCTATCATACCATGCTCTAGGAGCCTGTTTTAAACCATATAGTGCTTTATCAAGTTTGTAAACATGGTTCGGTGATTCATTATCCAAGAAACCCGGTGGTTGTTCCACAAAAACTTCTTCATTGAGATAGCCATTTAAAAATGCGTATTTTACATCCATTTGAAAAAGTTTTACACCATGATGAGCTGCGAAGGCAGTGAGAATTCGTATGGCTTCAAGCCTAGCTACCGGTGCAAAGGTTTCGTCAAAATCAATTCCCTCTTGTTGATTATACCCTTGCACCACTAGCCTTGCCTTGTTCCTTACGATTTCTCCGTTGTCATCTAGCTTATTTCGAAAAATCCACCTAGTGCCAATGACAGTACGATTTGACGGCTTAGGGACAAGATGTCATACCTCACTTCTTCTGAATTGGTCCAACTCTTCTTGCATAGCCACGATCCAACAAGGATCCTCGAGGGCAATTGAAATGCGGTTGGGTTCAATTTGTGAGAGGTAGGCATTGTATGCACAAAAGTTTCTGAGTGATGATCTGGTTTTACTCCTGAATCAAGGTCACTGGTCAGGTTATCAAGAGGGTGAGAGCTTTGGTGTTTCCATTTCCTTGGTATGGTGGTGTTAGGAGCGAGAGCTTGCTCATTCTGTGATGCAACAGTCTCAGGGTCTGTTGTGTGGGGGAGATCTGGTGGGGGAGTTTGGACATTGATGTTTGTGGGATCAGAGGGTGATCCTTAGCTTTCTTCACCCGCTCTTGATGTGCTAGCTTCGTTTGAGGGTGAAGGAACTTCAATTCCCCCTGAGTTTTGGCCTGCTTCCCCATGCAACGGTTCCTCTGGCTATTGTTCAGGATCCTCAGCTTCTAACACATCGTCCATATCACGACGAACCATTCCAATTTCAAATTCATCATCCTCTCCTTCATTGTTTACTTGTTTAGGGGACACAAAAAGACTAGATTCGTCAAACACGACATGAATGCTCTCTTCCATTTTCATGGTCCTTTTAATAAGGACTTTGTAAGCCTTGCTATGGTTAGAGTATCCCACAAAAATTGCTTCATCACTACGGGCATCAAATTTTCCAAGGTTGTCTTTCCCGTTGTTGTGAACAAAACATTTACAACCAAAGCATTTTAAATATGAGATATTTGGTTTTCTACCACGTAGAATTTCATAGGGTGTCTTGTTGGTGATTCTTCTAATCATGACTCGATTATAGACGTAACATGAAGTGTTTACGGCTTCGGCCCAAAAATTTCTTGGAACTTTAGAGCTAATGATCATGGTCCTAGCCATATTTTCCAAGGTTCGATTCATTCGTTCCACAACTCCGTTTTGTTGTGGAGTTCGTGTGGCCGAAAAGTTGTGGCTAACACCATTTTCATTGCAATAAGCTTCAAAAGCGAGGTTCTCAAATTCGGTTCCATGGTCGGACCTTAAAGCTCCAAGTTTGAGTGAGAATTTATTTTCGACCATTTTGAGCCAAATTAAACTCACTAAAGGCTTTGTCTTTGGTTCCAAGAAATAACAACCATACATATCTAGAACAATCATCAACAATCACACAAATGTAATTACTACCACCTTTGCTTGTGATGCGCATGGGTCCGCAAAGGTCAATGTGAACAAGTTCTAAGACACGTCATGTGCTAACACAATGTTTGGATTTGAATGAACTCTTAACTTGTTTTCCTTTAACACAATCATCACACAAGGAGTTGAATTTGAAGTTAATGATTGGCAAACCTTCAACTAGGTCAAGTCTTCTAAGATTGTTTAGTGTCCTAGCATTCACATGACCTAATCTCTTATGCCAAAGCCACGAGTCATTTTTATGGACACTCATGCATGAAAGAGTTTGACCGGACAATGAACATAAATCAATCATATACACATCCTTGACACATTTACCTTCGAGAATTAAGTCCCTTGTCTTACCATCCAAAATTTTACACACATGGGCATGAAACTCAACGATATTACCTCGATCACACAATTGTGAAATGCTAAGAAGATTGTGTTTTAATCCTTTGACAAGCAGCACTTTGTCCACGCATAGTGATTTTGACTTACCAACTTTTCCGATACCAACAATTTCACCTTGTTTGTTATCGCCAAAAGTCACCATGCCTCCATTGTAGGCTTCTAGTGAGAGGAATTGGCTTTCTTCCCCCGTCATGTGACGAGAGCATCCGCTGTCTAAGTACTAATTGCTGCTGCCTCCCACTAATGCCTACACAAGTTCAAACAGTTAGTTTAGGAACCCAAACAAGTTTGGGTCCCTTCTTTACACTCAAAAATGAGTTTTTCCTAACCCACGTTTTTTATGCTTCTTTGGTGTTTCTTGCTAGGTCATGTTTTCGTTTAGGACATTCATTGAACTCATGACCCGTCTTTCCACAATAGTTACAAATAATGTACTCAGGTAACCCGGCATACTTTCGCCTTCTGAAATCAGTTTGGCTTGGGTCCTGGTTTCGGGTGCAACAGTGAGTGCTCCTGTTGCCTCTGAAACCAAGTCCAACATTTTTCAAAGCTTTCTCATTTTCTTGTGACTGTTTTAACAGGAATTCCAAGACATTTTGACTTCCTTCCCATTTGAGATAAAACTGTTTTGCATCATGCAACTCTTTAGTCAAGGTCTCAAACTTTCCTAGATGAGCTAGATTTAGTCTTTCAACTTTTTCTAACTTTGCTTTGGTATGACTCACATCATCACTCAACAAGGTTGCAACCTCCTCTAGTTGTTTGTTGTCTAGTTTGTATGAAGTAAGTTCAACTAGGAGGGAGTCACGTTCCTTGGTAAGTGATGATACCTTTGTTTTTAGAGACTCGACTTCTTTACAAAGTTTTGGTTCAACAGTACAATGGTTTGTTACATGAGCTGTCTCAGTTTTACTCATTAGATTTTGATTTTGTTTCCAAAGCAACTTAACCTCCTTCTCAAGTTTGGTTATGGTACATGTTTGGTCTACCTCAGTTAGACTTTCCTTTAGGTTGACATTTTCCTCAGCTATACTCTCAATTTCATCTTGTATGGCACTTAGCTTTTTGTTTTGGACACGACACTTGTCTATGAAGTCATCTAAAGGAGACAAATTTTGTCTTTAGAGAAGGTGCGGGCCTTTCTCTTGAGACTATTTACCTCATTTTCAGAATCTGAGTTTGAGTCAACGGAATGAGCCATAAGACATACAGCGGTTTCCTTCTTTGCGGATTTTGAGGTTTCGGTTTCTGATTTTGAGGAGATGCATAACTTTGCGTCCAATTCTTCCGCAAGAACTTCATCCTTATCGGAATCGGACATGCCCCATATCGCAGTCATTACTTTGCTCTTGTAGTCACGTTTAGCACGCTCACGTTTTTCCTTGGACTTAATCTCATCCCACTTTGGGCATTCTTTGATTTGGTGACCCTTGTCACCACATTTGAAGCAACCAAAAATGGAACTTGATCTCCTCTTGGGAAAACGTTTTTTGCTAGCATTGTTGTTGAACTTTTGTGACCCTCGACCATTTATTATGCCGGCCATATTCTTGGTAAACATAGCAAACTCAACATCCTCATCCTCCTCATCACTTGAGAGAGCATTTAGAGCAAGTCCCTTTCCCTTTGAACTCTCTTGAGAGCGTTTAGTAAGTGAAAGCTCATGGGCCATGAGAGACCCCATTAGTTCATTTAGGGAAAGTGCGGCAAGGTCTTTGGCCTCCTTAATAGCCGTCACCTTCGGTTGCCACTTTTCAGTTAGGCTACGAAGGATCTTTCGGACTAAATCCTCGGATTCAAAGTTTCGACCTAAGCTTTTAAGTTCATTAACAATGGATGAGAAACGGGACGACAGACTGTTGATTGACTCATCTTTTCCCATGTTGAACATCTCATACTGTTTCATGAGAAGATCAACACGGTACTTCTTGACTTGAGACGTACCCTCATGAGCTAGGCTTAGGGTATCCCAAATCTCTTTTGCCGAAGTACAACCTGATATACGATTTATCTCTTGATCACCGATGCCATATTGAAGAATGGACATGGCTCTAGAGTTTTTCTCGATTTTTTTGTAATCATTTTCGTTATACTTTTCCTCATCCTTTGGTGTCGTTTTTCTATCTTTATCTGTAACCTCAACCTTAAGTGGGCCCTTTTGAATAATCATCCAGCATTCATAGTCAACCCCCTTTACGTAGTGTTCTATGCGGTGTTTCCACCAGGCATAGTTTTCACCTTTGAAGATTGGGTACTTAGTGTGTTTAGACTCGTCCATGACTACGGATCTTTCTCTTTGGTGGTAAGACCTAAATCAAGAGCACAAGGCTCTGATACCAATTGAAGAGTCACAACGAGTTTAACACCTAAGAGGGGGAGGGGGTGAATTAGGTGACCTTTTAAAAATTCTGATTTAAACTTGAACGTTTGAGAGACAAGCAATGAGAGATAGAGTCTGAGCAACAGTATAGGCAACAGTTGCACAGATCTACTTGTTATCGTAAGTAGCAAAGATACGAAAGGTGTACAAGAGTTTGAGCAAGAATGTAAACAGGCGATATAAAAAAAATGGTTCAGCTCCTACTTCGGAGCCTACGTCCAACCGTTATCTTATTAAATGTGAAGAAGTTACTCAACTTGACTACAACAATTACAATAAGACAACTCGCCAACCTACTCCGGTTGCAATGCTTAGAGCTACTCCGCTCGTAAGACTTGACTCAAACCTAGAGCTACTCCGCTCTAAGAGTTTTTGATGTTCTACCTTTGGTTTACAGGATCATGTCTCAAGGGTTCTCTTTTAAGAACATGAAGACTTCATTTAAAATCTAAACACAAGGTCCTTGAACATACTCATTAGGCATTAAGAGTGCTAACTAGTGCTTAGGAGATAATGTCTTTGTTAAAACTGTTTTGAAGACTTTAAAACTTAAAAACATTTGCAAATATACTTTGAAGAATGAAGCATGAATCAATTTTTGCAAAGTTGTAATGAATGCACTAAAAAGTCTTGGCAATAAATGAACTCAAGAGTCCATATATATAGCCGAAAGGCAAGGACTTTGAAACCCTAAAGCATGTGCCTTGTTCACCCTTTACCACTACATGATTGTCCTTACTTGATGGGTAAAAGGTGAATCAGTTTTGACAAAGAGGGGAAAAGGACTGGTCAATCTACACAATGCTCTATGTTGAACTTATTTAGTTGGGGAGTGCATTCAACTTTCCCTCATGGAAAAACTCTCATAACTAAATAAAGCAATAAAGCAAGATTTTACTTTCACAAGGACCAAGTCACTTTTGAATGAGATTTCAACTTGATTTTCTGATCTTTGATTCAAATAATAATTATTTAAACACAAGCTGATATTCTGAAAACAATTTCAAACATTTGAACACCTCTTTGAAAATCATCTCCGTAGCTAGCACTAGACACCAGTTATGCAACAATCTTCACAAATTTTGCACTCTTAATAACTTAGATGAGTATGCTCAATTACCTTGCTTACAACACTCATTCTAGACTCGACTTAGATTGTTACTCTTGCATCTTGGGACTTCTTCTTGATTGTCTTTGATCGTTCACGAGCTTGATGTCATTTGCTATTAATCACAACACTTAGAGAAAGACATTAGAAGATATTAGGAGTAACTTGGCATCATCAACATAATGTGTTCTAACAGCGAGAAGAACTCCTTTTGCTTCCGCCTTAGCCGCAGATTCAACCCTAAACTTCTTCTGGGTTTGGACTATCTCATGACCATCCTCCCTATATGCAGCCCAGCCAGCAGCAGCAGCAGCAAGCGCCCCTTTCCAACTAGCATCTACATTGATCCTGACCATACTGCAGTCATCAGTAAAACCTGAAACCACAGGAAAACTGTCATACCTAGAAGCACCATTGATGGAGTGTAAATCAGTCGCCATATCTTTTTTTCTTCGTTTGTCATCTGAACTCTGCTCAACCATAGTGCTTATATCATGAACACATCTCCCCATCCACTGGAATAGGACCCTTGGAGGTATTAAATCCCCCTCAAAAAGGAGAGAATTTCTTAGCCTCCAAATACCCCACAACGTGACCACAAAGGCACAGACTTGTCTACTACCATCTTCTCCTTTCCTTAAAAGATATATCCAGTTCAGAATCCAATCTTGGATGCTAAGGTGGCTATCATGTTCCACCCTAATACCAACCACCGAACTCGACCAGACTCTTCTTGTATATTCACAATCACTAAAAAGATGTTCATGTGACTCAAGCATCCCTTCCTCGTATCCACAGAGACCACACAAGAAATTTCCTTCAAAACCCCTAGCCTTAAACTCATTTCCGTACGGAAGCACACCTGCCAACACCTTCCATAAGTAAATTTTCCATTAATTCGGAATTATCAAGTGCCATAAGATCTTCCTACATAACTCCTTAGTCCTCTCAGACAATCTAGATCGATCTTTGTTTTTTCCTTTCGCATCAAACTCTTCCTGCACCATGATCTCATAACCATTCTTAACAGTATACAAACCATTCCGGTTATGAGGCCAAAAAATCAAATCCCTTCTCCTAGTCATGGGGATATTAATCACCAGGATTTTGTTAGCCTACTCATCATCGAACAAATCTCTAATCCTCCTTTCTTTCCATCCCCCATCTGGTGCCATCAATTCATGTACCTTCAAGTCGGCTAAGAAAGCCCACCTATCATCCAGCCAAAAATCCTTTGGTTCCGGATCTTCGCCATTAACCCATTTAGTATCCCAAACATTAAGATCCGACATTCTTCCTGGCTTTCATCCTACCCTAGATCTAATCCAGTCCACCCCAAGAAAAATACTTCGAAGTTCCCATGAGGGATTCATTTTAAGGTAAGGCACCGTAGAGGCCTTCAAAGTGTCATATCCAAAAAGAATATTCCTGAAAACTCTACAAAAAAGACTCCTTTCCCCTGATAAAAACCTCCATCCATGCTTAGCCAATAGAGATTTGTTCATACAGGTAATATCTCTAATCCCAAGTCCACCCTCTCTCTTAGACAAACTAAGGAACCTATTACTACGCCAAGAGACCTTTTTCCTCAAATTTCCCCCCACCCACCAAAAATGTGCCAAAAGAGAATTAGGCTCTGTTCTTTCTGGCTTAATTTCAGCTCCTTTCAATTTTGTTTGGTTGTATTCCGTTAAGTTTTATTTACGTTCAATCAATTATTTTCAATTAATCTCTTCACAAAAGTAACTTTTAATTCAACTAAATTCACTCCACCTCAGTTTCACTCAATTTAGTTCAATTAAGCTCTACTCCGATTTATTCAATTCAGCTCGTTTCAGCCGAAAAGAACAGGGCCTTAATCTTCTTTGCCACACTTACCGGAATTTTGAAAACCGATAGAAAGTAAATTGATAAATTTGATAGAACCGAGGAAATAAGAGTAAGACGACCTGATGTAGATAAGAAGATACCATTCCAGGAGGACACCCTCTTAGTAACATAATCCACAAGACCCAGGAAAATATCCTTCTTTGATTGCTGAAAATCTGTTAGGATACCAAGATACTTTCCCAATCCTTTATTGTGACCAATCTTAAAAATCCTTAAGGTTTGCTGAATCTTCCGTAGATAAGTGTTTGGGCTAAAAAGCATACCAGACTTATTATGATTCAAGCGTTGTCCCGACACCTCACAGTAGTTCTCTATAAGCTCCATAAGTTTTGCATTAGCACCATCTCGATTTTCAAAGAAGAAAACCGAGTCGTTAGCGAAAAAAAGATTCAGAATTTTCTCAACCTCCCTGGTCACTCGAATCCCTCGAATCAGCCCTCTCTCATGTGCTTTCATGATCTGACAAGACAAAGCCACCATATAAAGTATGAAAAGGAAAGGTGAAAGAGGATCCCCTTGTCTTAAGGCCGGCACACTTAGGCTGGAATCTGTCAGTAGGCCGACCATTCAACAAAATCTCGTAAGTGACCGACGATACACAATTCATAATAAGCTCAACCAACCGAATCGGGAACCCAAACTTGAGCAAAACCGCCCTCAAGAAATCCCACCTAATCCTATCATAGGCCTTGCTCATATCTGCCTTAAAGATGCACAAGCCATCACTACCAGATCGATAGTTATTAACCTTATGAATTAACTCATGAGCCAGTAGAATATTATCACTAATTTGTCTACCAGCCACAAAAGCACTTTGAAAGTCCCCCGCCAACTTAGGCATGATTCTAGCCAGTCTATTAGCTACACATTTCGAGACAACCCTTATAATTACGTTGCATAGAATAATTGGTCGAAAGACTGACACCATCTCAGGGGCCTCAGATTTCGGAATAAGCGCAATGAAGGTTCTGTTCAGCTCACGTAAAACCCGCCCCGAATTGAGAATGGACAAAACACCCCTACAGACATCTTTTTTTACCAAACCCCAACACTTCTGAAAAAAGGCTCCAGGTATCCCGTCAGGTCCCAGAGATTTGAGCGGTCCTATTTGAAAAGCCGCCTTACGGACCTCTTTTTTAGTGAAAACTTTCTCCAGGTCTAGTCCCTCCGCCTCCCCGATTTTTGAGTCAATAGCTGATAAGAAACTAGTAAAGAAAGACTCACCTCTATCAGTAGCATCGTCCTTGTCAACACAGAAAATCTCGTGGAAAGACGCCTGAAACTCCTGCGACCTCTTCTACTCGAAAAACCCACTGGCCACTCTCGTGGAAAGACGCCTCCCCGATTTTGTTGTTGTCATCGTCTTATAAGTCTTACGAAGTATCTTTTTTTACCGGTTTTAAGTTGATAATGAATAATAGTATATTACTACTTTAATTAAAATTTATGATGGCTTTGTATTATGTAATGCTGCTCAGCTCCATTCAGTTCAGTTTAATTCAGTTCTAAAAAGTCAGAAAAAACGCGGTTTAACTCGACATGAAAAATTAATGTCGCATTAGCAGCTAGGTAGCACCAAAACGGACACGGACACGGACACGACACGGACACGGCATCCCATGAAATTTAGGACACGGGACACGGCATTTAAATATAATAAAAAATATATTTTATGGTTATAAATAACGTATAATTTTATTTTTATCATGTATTTGAAGCTAAATCTAAACAAGTAAAGGTACAATTCGACATTTACTATAACTAATTATCATTTTCCACCCAAACTCATCTTCTAATCGATCTTTTTTAAAAAAATTATTCCTCGTCTAAACTATAATATATTTAGCCATGTGTCCGACGTGTCGGGTGTCCGAGTGTCGGACATGAGACGGCTAATTAAGTGAAGTGTCCGTACTACCTAGATTAGCAGTAGTGCAGTATCATCAGTAATGAAGTCCTACTACTATTTTTACAGAAAAAAACACATTAGCATGTCATCAAAAGATGTCTAACACAACACCAAATGCTGTCACAATAGCGGAACATGACCTCACTCTAGAGGCAAATTCATAAAAAAAAGTCACCACTTTTTTATAAAATGTAAATATATTCTCATAAATAATTACCATCATTTTGTTTATGCACAAATTCTTGTTTCAGACCGTCACTTTTGGTCTGAAATAATAAGACGGGATTTTGTAACCATTTTACAGTCAAATGTAACCATGATACGATCTGAAGTGAACTTAAATTAAGTGACTTGAAGTCCAAAAGAACAGGGCCTAAGTCTCCCTTGATACGATCTCTTACATAACACGAGAAAACATTAATATTATTCAATAGAAAGGGACATAAACAACAGTTGGTCTTGCTTCAGACCACAATTTTGGTCTGAAATAATAAGACGGGATTTTGTAACCATTTTACAGTCAAATGTAACCATTATTTACAAACAAGCTATCATAAGTTGTATACTATCGTGGTTACATTTGGCTGTAAAATGGTTACAAAATCCCGTCTTATTATTTCAGACCAAAATTGTGGTCTGAAGCAAGACCAACTGTTGTTTATGTCCCTTTCTATTGAATAATATTAATGTTTTCTCGTGTTATGTAAGAGATCGTATCAAGGGAGACTTAGGCCCTGTTTTTTTGGACTTCAAGTCACTTAATTTAAGTTCACTTCAGATCCTATAAGTTCAGTTCAGTTCAGTTCAGTTCCTATAAGTTCAGTTCAGTTCCTATAAGTTCAGTTCAGTTCAGATCCTATAAGTTCAGTTCAGTTCAGTTCCTATAAGTTCAGTTCAGTTCCTATAAGTTCAGTTCAGTTCAGTTCAGTTCCTATAAGTTCAGTTCAGTTCAGTTCCTATAAGTTCAGTTCAGTTCAGTTCCTATAAGTTTAGTTTAAGTTCAGTTCAGTTCAGTTCCTATAAGTTTAGTTCATATAAACTCAATTAAGAAAAGTTATATACGGAGTATTATTTTTAACAACCGATACAAACATTTCTTTTAATTATTCGATACACGTCGTCTATAAAAAAACAACTCATTAATAATTTACCTGTCTTTTACTCTCTAATTAATGTCAAACTATCATCCTCATTAATGCCAAAAAACAACTCATCATACGACGCCCTCACCCTCACCAATTGTCACTCTCCCATTAATCAGTTTCTTCATCACCATTGTTAGAGAAAATAAATGGTTAGAAAAAATTGTAATAGTAAATTATTTTTTATCGTAATGTAATTGTAGTATAATGTATGAACTATGAACAAACAATTATATATAAAGTTGAAAATATTTTAAACTACCTAGTGTTTTAGACTAATTTTTTATCAATGTCATCTATTGGATAATAATAATAATAATAATAATAATAATAATAATAATAATAATAATAATAATAACAACAACAACAACAACAACAACAACAACAACAACAACAACAACAACAACAACAACAACAACAACAACAACAACAAAAAATTATGAATTACCACCTAATATGTTCCATTTTTTTATAAATTACCACCTAATATATTTAACTTTACAAATAACCCCCTAACTTTCTTATTTATCCACACCAATCTAACTTATCTTACATAATTAAGACGATCTTACGTAATTATCGACTCAATTTCGTTTTAACGACTTCCGATCAATTTTTATGACCAAACTACCCTAACTCATCATTAGACATCCACCTCCCTTCTATCAATTCACAATAAACAAATATTCATCCCTAACCCTATAAATCAATTTAGGGGATTGAATATTTTGTGTAAAAACATTCTATCAATTAACAATAAACAAAACTTGCACGGACATGGCTGGAACATTTGGATATGTGAATTGAATTCTTAACTCATATGATCATCAACCAAATCTTATGGCTGCAGCCAAAGTCTGAGCTTCAGACCTTGCTGGATCCCCACCTTAGTCCTAGTAGACTAGTAGTCATGCTAAATGGTGATTTTACTCCAATAATGTAAGGAACTCGTTCAGATTTTTGGCAACTTCAGACCTTCAAATTGAAGATATGAGGGGAAAAAGTGGAAGTGTGGAATCCACATTGTCCTCTTTTGAAAATGACGGTTACCATCAACCATTAATCTCTTCAAATATACAGTAATGTAAAAGTTCTAAATCCTTCCCTCTATTTCCATGCATTTCCAGTATATTATACAGGCTGAATCCTTCTTATTTCTTGGTCTGCCATCTTTGTAAAAATTCTGATATTGACGTGATGCAGAGGCCCCAACTGGTAGAGGGAAATATGCAACTATGATATTGAAAGAGGATAAAATTTAAGAAACCCCTAAATTGATTTTTAGGGTTAGGGATTGAATATTTGTTTATTGTGAATTGATAGAAGGAAGGGTGAATCGATAGAAGGAAGTGGAGGTCTAATAATGAGTAAGGGTAGTTTGGTCATAACAATTGATCGGAAGTCGTTAAAATGAAATCGAGTCGATGATTACATAAGACCGTCTTAATTATGTAAAATAAGTTAGATTGGTGTGATAAATAAGAAAGTTAGGTGGTTATTTGTAAAGTTGAATATATTAGGTGGTAATTTGTAAAAAATAGAACATATTAGGTTGTAATTCATAAATTTTCCTAATAATAATAATAGTTAACTTAAATTAAAATAAAGTTAATTAAGTTCGGATTTTATAAGTTCAGTTCAGATTCTATAAGTTAAGTTTAGTTCAGATCCTATAAGTTCAGTTCAGTTCAGTTCAGTTCCTATAAGTTCAGTTCAGTTCAGTTCAGTTCCTATAAGTTCAGTTCAGTTCCTATAAGTTCAGTTCAGTTCAGTTCCTATAAGTTCAGTTAAGTTCAGTTCCTATAAGTTCAGTTCAGTTCCTATAAATTCAGTTCATTTCAATTCAGATCCTATAAGTTCAGTTCAGTTCAATTCAGTTAAGTTAAGGTTCAGTCCAAAAGAACAGATAATGATGATCAAACTTTTATTGTATCGTAAAACAATCTTATATAAGATCAGCTGGTCATCAAAAGATTAAGCAAAAGGTAACAAGATTTCACAAATTCTCATTTGTGACGGCGATATCCGTCACAAGCTTGTGACGGATACCGCTTTCCTCACAAAATACCAATTTTTTTTCTCTCTGACATTATTCATGTGGTCCCCTTTCTCCACTAACTCATTTTATATTCATTTTATCTCACAAAATATCCGTCACAAATGGTAACCCGTTATAAGATAGACTTACTAAGAAGAATTTGGTAAGTGATCATTTCATGAGAAAAAGGGTTTAGGACTTTAGGTCATGTCAACAAAAGCCTACAAAATCCAATACTTTTTTCATTAACTATGATGCGTGTGCTTACCGCAAGGCGTGGAGTGGTTTAAGCTTTAAAGCCAGAGCAATTTTAATGGTGGTTTTAAAGCACCTCTTTCTAATCCTTTTACTATAAAAGGGATAGATTTTAGAGAAATCTTATTGGTCGATGAAAATTAAGAAAAGAAAAAAAATTAATCAATGTGGGGTCCGCCATGTTCATTTACATAATTAATTACTTCAATTTAATTTTCTCACTACTACTTTCATTAATTAAATAAGTTACAATTTATAATCACACCTCGAATATGAAATCTTCCGAAATCCTAATTATTCAATTTCAACAGTAAAAATCAAATCTTTAATGATCATTGCTAATAAGTTAATTAATTCTACATAAATTAAAGGTATAGATTAAATATAATAATATGATTGAGACGCCTACACTTTACAGATATAGTATATTCAAAGATTAAAGTGAGTGACAATGAGTATAAAACAGAAACAAAAAGTGAATATCAAATATAATAATATACTCCCTCCATTCAAGTCTACACTACCACTATCTATTTTACACACTATTCACAAACGGCCATTCAAATCCGATTTTCTCTCGATACGTAAATGAAATTATATTCATGTGAGATCTTGTTTTATTCGTCTTTACGAGTATATTATTAATATCTAATTTTTATAATTTTTGAAAATACGTAACTAACAGTATTTACCGCATAAAATGCGCGTTGGCAAACGTGAAAAAAGAAAGTGGTAGTGTGGAATTGAATGGAGGGAGTAGAAATTGGCAAAAAATAATACATTCAAATACTGAAAATTAACAAATTAAAATTGTTGAGAATTGGAAATCAACGAAATTATGTAACTCCGTCTTAAATGTACATAAAATAGATAAGATTTATATTATATGGTCGAAGTTTTTTGGTTAGTTAGAATCGAACTAATAATAATTTGAGTTCATTACGATGGTTATGAACTTAGAATTTAAACCTTTAGTATAATTTTAAAATCTATATATATTTTTACCGGCTATTATTCGTCTTAAATTTAAAACAGGTGAGTATCACTCCCCATGGGTTATAGGACAACTATTTTATTTTCGCCATGCATAATGGTTTTTTTTTGCTTGATTCATCCTAAATATGTATATTTGATCCGTACTAAACTTAAACCGATAATGTCGTCCTATAAAAGAATTTGTATAATTTTATAATGCCAGTAGGTGCGTTGTTTTTACTTACGTCTAAGTTAAGCGTATAAATTCTTTTTATTTTTACATCGATATCTGCAATACTAAAATTATACTTCCTTCATTCAAATCCAATCTACCACTTTCAATTTTATTAAATAAATTCACCTTTTTATTTTTATTTTTTCGGTTTAATAAAATTAAACCCGTGCATTTTTTGCACGGGCGTAAAACTAGTTATTGTTAATTGTCAAATGATATACTCATCATAGGAGTACAAAATTACAAATTGCATACTCGTTTTCAAGTAGACGTAGCTTTGTCAAGCTAAGTTATGTGGGTTTTAAATGGAATAAAATAAATTATTAAAAACAATAAATAATTTATATAACATCTACTTCCTCTATTCCAATCAATTATATACATTTCACTTTATGAACACTATTCATAAATCGAGTGATTCCGCACAACTTTTAATATATAACATAAAAGATAGTCATGTGAGATCTTGTTTAAATTATCTGAGTGGGTACATTGTGAATACAAATTTTTATAATTTTTATCGATATGTAACTAAAGATATTAACAAAAGAATACGAGTATTAGCAAACGTGAATAAAGTAAATGTACCTTTCAAAAAAAACAAAAAAAAAAAAAAAAAAAAATTAAAGTAAATGTATAGAATTGATTGGAATGGAGAAAGTATTATATGTGCGATCTTGTAAGATACAATATATTGTAGTATTGTGTAGCTTAAAAGCTTTGTAATTGTTTGCAAAAATGTTTTGACAAGGCAAACTAAAAAATCTCGTAGTTTGTAATTGGAGTTGCTCTTAATAAAGAGAGTGACGAATTGATGATAATATCCAAACCTTTTTCATTTGGGTAAAATTAATTCATCTTTATAACCATCACACTATTTTGATCTATGGTACCTTTTTTAATTGTTAAAGGTATCAGTAATTTGAATATGTATTATAATCTTATCAACATTATTAAGGAAAATATGAAACTGTTTATCATTGGAAGAAGACTAGTTTTATACCCGTGCAAATTGCACGGGTTATTAATTTTAATATTGTTATTAAAAAGTGTAATTTTAACATCGTTATTAAAAAAAGTGGTATTAAAAAAAGTAAATAGATTATACATCAACTATATGAAAAACATAGTTATTTTAAGAATAAAGTTTTAACCAAATTACACTGACGTATAATAATGTTAAATGTTAAATTACATGATGCACATAACTTAACTCGTTCGACCCGATGAGAAAAAAACAGATTGATTAAATGTGAATATAAGTCCCTTATGTTTTTCAAATGATTAATTATGGCAAACTCTTATAAATATACGATGTGTAACTTACGACCATCTCTCCCCCACATTGTAATAGAAGTTCCTCCACCAACATAAAATGATTCGTTATTTTGGGTCAAAATCTATCACTACGTAAATGATAAGTTTATGTTAAATATGAATATAAAAAAACTGTTTATTTTAGTATTTTATCTCTAAAACAACCATCTAGATAGCTTTAATGTCATGTCTTCCAACTTCTTATACGGTACGACCCGTATTCTGACCCGGCCAATCCGACCCGTTTAACTGAGCACATTTTTCTTTTAAACGTAAATTGGTTCAATTCACTCAATAAAAGTGACCTATATATCCAAACTTATGTCACTTACATTTCTAAGGGATATCCGTCTTAACTTTAATATGAGTTAATTATCATCTTACTTATATATGTTAACAAATATATTAATTTTTCCCATGCATTCTATTTTAATTTATTTAAATATTTGACTCGTCTTAAATTTAAGACGGATAACCCGTTCAATAATGATAGTTTCTATAATTTTATGTTTTAAGATTTAATTTACTAATTTATAATGTACGACTTTTAACATGGTTATTATTATTAGTATATGAGGGTTATGCCATGTATTTGAATAATTTATCATTATGAACCTATACTTTACACTTATCACTATGAACTATGCATTTACGCAGTCATACACTCACCCATATAAACACTCTTTTTTACCCTAAATAAATTACCATTTACCTAGTTTAGCTGCTTACGTATTTGTCTCTTAGCTCCTAATTTCAAAATTCTTCTCTCTTAAATGCCAAAATAAATACGACCCCAAAGTCATACAACCGTAATTATATATTATTGCCTAAAAACTCCGTTCTTTCTCACTCAATCTCACCCTTAATCTTATTATTAGAGGTTCATGCATAAAGTGTAACTATTAAAAGTTTCAAAAGAAGTATGTATGTATCCCTTTTGCAGACGATAAATAGTGTATAGAATTACAGACGATAATCGAACATTTTCAGTTGTTTTTATAGTAGCAGCTTATTTATCATTTTTTTTTGGGTTATTTTTTTCATATAACAATTTTATTTATGGTTTTTGAACGTTCTTTATCTATCTCATCCTTGAACCTTTATCAAGAAAATTTCCTTGGGTGTTTTTTGACGTATTTGTTATATTTTTCTGTTTTGTTTCTCGCGTTGTTTTGAGTCACTTTTTACCCCGATGATTTAGTACGGAGTTTTTTTTTAAAATATTATTAGTAAAATAATATGATGATAATATGCCTATTCCTATAAGCATTAAGAGTATACTTATTTTTTCTATATACAAACATGATTTTTATTCTTAAGAAAAGAGTAATTATTATTTTTTCCTATTTTTTCCTTTTAAAGTAATATTTTCATTTTTTATCCGATATAATAGGGGGCCTTATATATTATGGGTCGTTTGAGTAATATTTTTATCGTATAAGTATTTTTTGTTAAGAATATAATTGTATTTTAATTTTTTTCATCAAATCATAGGTTTATGTTGCATCCAATTTAGTCCTTACAATATGAAGTTTACTTTAATTCTAAACATATTATACAATCATAAAATCATATATTTTTTCGTTGTTCTATATTTTGATCATCACTTGGATACTTAATCATATAAAATTGATATTTGACTTAATTAATTTACAGAACTTTATGTACATGATTTTTTTTAGGATTATATATGAGTGTATTTATTTGCCAAATTAAATTGAATTAAAGAACATGGGTGGCCCACAACACAAAATAAATAAATCTTTTTTAAAAATCCAACTTTCAACCACAGGCCGCCACATAGGCTTTGTGGTTGTTGATTTTATAAGTAAGATGAAATACCTGAAATATTAAAAGAAAAAGGCTCATTAAGATGGATATAGTAATCATATTTTATCTATTTTCAAGTTATCACGTATACTCGGGAGTTTATCCAGTATGCATAAAAAAAACGGTTGCAAATTTTGTTGTTATGCCGAAAAAACACTAAATGTATGCCTAAAGTTAAAGCTCCAAATTTGAGCTTTCTTATGTAGTCTGGTCCAGAGCAGTAAGTACACAAATTAGTTAATGTTAGAGTAATTAGTGTGATGAATGAGGTGAGTTGGTTGTAAGATACGAAGGTTTGAAAGGACCACCATTTGGAAGTAATTAGTGAATAGTGATGATTAGTGATAAATGAATATATCCTAATTAATCTCGTTGAACAACAAACAAACTACCTACTTATCGTATTATTCTGCATATTATTATTGCATCTACGTACGTAAATCAGATTTGACAATCAAGGACGTCTCATTTACACACTCTACTCTTTATTCCCCCATTCATAAGCAATTACACTGAGAGCTTAATTCAAATTAGTTAAGTAGATACCGGTTAACTCAGCTTGCTTTAACGTTCAGCATAGTTTGAAAGCTATGTTCGTAACAATCCTCACGACCTTTAAAAAGGTTTTTGTGTTTTTTATGTCAAGCTGGATTTACAAGTTACAATACTCTCATAAAAAAGGAGAGGGGATAAGGTGGGACACCCTTCATGTGTTTTTCCACTCACCTTTCATTGGTATTTTATTAGAGAAAACGGTATCCATCCTAAATGAAAATTTGTGTACTGTTATAATGGTCTAACAACACCATAAAAAGTTTATTGTGTTGTACATGTACATCCATAGGTTTTGATAATTTCAGCCATTAAATTAATTATCAATTTCATTCCATATGAAATTGGTTGTTTAGGTTGATGCATTTAGTGCTGTCTACTATCCAGTGTCTACCCAAAAAATACGAAGGAGATGGAGAACAAAGAATAGTAAAGCCCATAGAAAAGGGCCTACATTTTGACTAAAATCACCAAATTGGGTATTATATTGATAGTGTATAATTGACGCCGTATACCTAAATCAATAATCAAGTCACAAGACTCACAACTCACACCTAGTTGGGACTTGGGATATACTTAATGGGGTATTACATTGTCCGATTAACTAGTTTTACGTCCGTGCAAAAAAATGCACGGGTTTAATTTTATTAAACTGAAAAAAATTAATTAAAAGGTGAATAAATATAATAAAAATATGGTTTTAGTGTTGCAGTTATATTGATATAAAAAGTAAAGAGAATTTATACGCTTGAATTAGACGTAAATAAAACAACGCATCTGCTTTACATTATAAAAATATACAACTTATTATTTATGACGACCCTATCGGTCTAAGTTTAAGACGTATCAAATATACATAGGTAGGATGAATGGTATAAAAAAACATTATGCATGTCTAAAATAAAATATTTGTCCTATAACTCATGAGTGTGATACTGACTTGTTTTAAACTTAAAACGAATAGTAGCCGATAAAAATATGTATAGATTTTAAACTTATACGTACTATTTAAATACTAAATTCCTAGCAATCCTAATGAACCTGGCCAAACAATTATTAGTCTGACCCTATAAAGTCTAACTACCCAAAAAAACTCCGACCATATAGTATAAACTTTATCTTTTTTATGTACATTTAAGATGGAGTTACATATTTTCGTTGATTTCAAACTCTCAACAATTTAAATTTATTGATTTTCAGTATTTGAATGTTTTAATTTTCGCTAATTTATATATTATTATATTTCGTATTCACTCGAAAAATAAAATTTCATTAGTTTAGACGTCATCTTTTATTTTTCTTATTTACACTTATATTTTATATGGATTGATAATAATTTGTATAAATTAAAAAATTACGAAAATTATGCGAACCAATACACGCTTTTTATAATCAGATATATATCCTCAATCAAAATTTACGAAATCTCTATATTAAAATCTCTATATTAAAATACAGTACATAAACCCAACCAAATTAGTTAAAACCGAAAAATAAAATTTCATAGTTTAGACATCATCTTTTATTTTTCTTATTTACCCTTATACTTTATATGGTTTGATAATAATTTGTATAAATTTAAAAATTACGATAATTATGTGAACCAATTATTTTCAGTCTACACGGTTTTTATAATTAGATATATATATCTTCAATCAAAATGTACGAAATCTCTATATTAAAATACAGTACATAAACCCAACCAAATTAGTTAAAATCGAAAAATAAAATTTCATTAGCTTAGACGTCATCTTTTATTTTTCCTATTTACCCTTATATTTTATATGGTTTGATAATAATTTGTATAAATTAAAAAATTATGAAAATTATGTGAACCAATTATTTTCAATCTACATGCTTTTTATAATCAGATATATATTCTCAATCAAAATTTACGAAATCTCTATATTAATACTATATAATAATTGTTTTGTGTGTCTTTGATGCAGGTACAAAGACATCGAAATTTTTAATATTATCTCGACGATTAAGGGCTATAACATTGATCTTAGAGATTACAATTTATCAATTGAAATTGAAATGTGATTTGTTTAGTTGTACTCTTGGTTATAATTAAATTGTTTGACATGTAGTTATTATTTGTAATTTGTAATTTGTAATTATATAATACAATATGCTATAACAATTAAATATTCGACATTCGATCTGATTAAACAACTAAAATTAAAATAAATTGGAGAGAACTAATGTGGAGAGAAAATAATTAATTCTTGAGTGGAGAGAGTAATTAATTCACATAGGAACATGGGTTGCGTTTAAACGAAAAAAAAAGGAAAAATTTCAGCCAATCAAAAGGCCTGAAATGTTGTTCCTTTTATAGAAAGAGGATTCTTTTGGTGGAATTGGTTTGGAACACCACGGACCAACACAACCTTACCTTATTTTATCAACTTCATATTCAACTCCATGCGAGTTCAAGTTTTATCCGGTGCATACTGATAGTAATATCTGCGGATTTTCTCGTCGCAAAAAATGTGATATATCCGTTTTATAATTGGTCCGATGTAAAATTGTTGTTCCTATAATACAACGTAGTAATTATCGTTTATATTAGAATTTAAATAAAACGTAGAATTGGAGTCACATTTATAAGTTGGTCTTGTATAAAATAGATTTACATTTAATTAGTGTAATCATCCATTACAGATGTAATATAGAATAACCAAACATAAAAGCAAATCTAAGAGACTTCTTTATTATAAAACAAGTTACAGGCGAGAACAATTTTAAGTTGACACAATTTAAATCAGGGGCGGATCTACCCACAGGGCTGGGTGAGTTTCAGTCCAACCTGTTTTCAGGGATAAGATAAATATACATTTAAATACATTTAGGGGTCGTTTGGTTTAAACAATTGGAATGGAATGGAATGGATTCTAATACCAAGGAGGTATGGAGTTAGAATCCCATACTTATTAATGCTCGTTTGGTTAGATTTCGTAATGGATTGTAAATGTCATTCTTATTGTTTGATTCACATTTGAAATGAATTTCAAATTATTTTATTTTCTTCATCATAGATAATTGCAATTATATTATTTTGAATTAAAATTAACTAAAACAAAGCCAAAATTCAAATTAATCCATAAAAAAACAAATGACTCATGTTCATATAATACGACAATAGCAAAATTATTCTAAGACCGAAAAAATCCACATAAAATGTTTTACGAAAAAAATCCACATAAAATGTTTTATGAAAAAAATCCACAAAAATGTTTTATGAAAAATACGCAACTTTTATTTATGACCAAAATCCGCATAAAACGCTTTATGAAAAAAATCCACATAAAGTGTTTTACGAAAAAATCCACATAAAATGTTTTATGAAAAATACGCAACTTTTTTTATGACAAAAATCCGCCTTAAATGTTTTATGAAAAAAATCCACAAAGTGTTTTACGAAAAAATCCACATAAAATGTTTTATGAAAAATACGCAACTTTTTTTATGACAAAAATCCGCATAAAATGTGTTATGAAAAAAATCCATATAAAATATTTTACGAAAAAATCTACATAAAATGTTTTACGAAAAAAACCACATAAAATGTTTTATGAAAAAAATCCACATAACATATTTTATGAAAAAAATCTACATAACATGTTTTATGAAAAATATGCAACTTTTTTTTATGAAAAAAATCCACATAAAATATTTTATGAAAAATACGTAACTTTTTTGTATGAAAAAAATCCACGTAAAATGTTCTATGAAAAAAATCCACATAAAATATTTTATAAAAAATACGTAATTTGGGATGAGGTGGAATGGAGTTAGAATCTTGGGTTGAGACATAGGTATGAGATTTCAAGGGGTTGGAATGGATTTAGAACCCCTTGGGTATCAAACTCCGTTCCAAAAAGGTCCAACCAAACACTTGAATGGGTGGAATCGATTCCAATCCATTCCAAATGCCCCAACCAAACACCCCCTTAGTATTGTATAAGGGCGCAGTTGGTAAGGGTAGAAAGAAAAAGGTTTGTTTCTACCTGATGGTTGGGGGGATCGAATCTCAGTAGTAGTATTATCCTTGAATAATATTCTAAAATAGATTTAACAAGCATACATTTTTTAATATTCAATCATATTGTATATTTTTATAAGATATCCTTTTGTCTTTATTACTATTTGTTTGTCTGTCAATAAAATACCATTTATAAATAATAAAAATTTGCCCAAATGACTCTGGGTTGACAAAGGGAGCAAGCCCAAATGACTAACATCTTTCACATATGTGCGACTAGGGATGTCAATGGGGTGGGTCTTGGCGGGTCTCGTCCCGCACCCGCCCCACGTGGGGCGGGTGTGGGTAATAATTTGGTGGGTCGTGGGGCGGGGATGGGTTTCAAAAGCATCATTCGTCGCGGGTCGCGGGGCGGGTGCGGGTTTCACATAAGATCCGCCCCACACCCACCCCGCTCGCCCCACCCCACATGTGTCCGCCCCGCTTATACCCACCTAATAAATAATAATATCTAATAGTAATATATAAGAATAATAAGATAAAATAAATATAACTTCAAATAATAAAACAACTTTTAATAAATTAAATCTATCCTACCCAGCTACCCACTTCCCCAAGCCCAAACAAGTAAATAAGTAAAATAACCCATTAACCCAGACTACCAACTACCAAGACTACCCACTTCTCAAGTCCAATAAGGCAATAAATTATAATTATTCGTAAATCGTTATCACTACATTCAGGTCATTCACTAACTACCCAAATTCCCCTAAATCCCCATTTTCCCAAACTGATAAACACAAACGGAGCTGAAGAACTGAAGATGAAGAATTGAAGAGTATTTGTTGTGTAGTTCTGTTTACTCTTCTAGTACTCTGTCAGAATTTGGGCTTTCGGCTGCTGTTTGTGCATGTTTTTAGTGGTATATTTGTATGTAAAACCGTTTTATGGCTCCACAGACTCTAGTTAATTGAATGTTAAAGCATTTTGCGAAAACTTATTTGTATAAGTAGTACGCCAAGTATATTTTATATTTAAGATTTACATTTCTTGAGGAGATAGGCGGGTCAACCGCAGGTCCCCGCGGGGCGGGGATGGTTTTGAATAGTTCAACCCGCCGCGGGTCGCGGAGCGGGCGCGGGTGCGCATTAAAATTTCGCGGGACGGGCGCAGGTTGACCCCCCTCCGCACCCGCCCCGCCCCATTGACATCCTTATGTGCGACCTCAATTGTACGTGATGGTTTCATATGACTAATTATCGTGGATATGAGCCTAGCTCACCCCACTTCTAAATCCTGGATCCGCCCCTAATTTAAACAGTAATATAAATTACCATTAGATTATAAGAGCAATAGCAATAGTAGAACTTTATATAAAGTTCTTCACATGCCACATCAATATACACTAATTCCAATTTTTAAGAACTTTTGTTCACAATAAAAGAATTTTATATAAAGTTCCTAGGTGGAAAAAATTTATAAAATGAATAATTTTAAATTGGTTTTCACATTTTACAAAGATATATTAATTGGTTGCTCATTTTCCAATAGCTAAGAAGTTGGTTCTTATTTTAGAACTTGGTTCTTAAAAATAAGAACAAACCTTTAAATGCAATAGAAGAACTATAAAAATAAAGTTCTTATTAACAACCCCTAGACTAAGAACTACTATTGCTATTGCTCTAACTTTATCAACTAAAATTCGTTGAATCCGTGTAAACTACAATAGTGTAACAAGGAACATAAGAATTAGCAACGCATAGAGATTCTAACTTTAGTAGTCTCCTTTTGGTGATTATGGCCAACACGTTAATCAATGGGACCCTGTAAAGTTCATTGCTCAATTAAGTGGGAACTGCTAAAGCTTACACAATGTATAAGCAAAACCCAGGATTTGCAATTGCACCACTTAAACACTTTTCCCACTGCTCACAATTTTTTAATTTATCTTTTCCTTTTTCTTCCATTTTATTTTTTTGAATTTAATTAATACGAAGTATTCTTTTTATTAATTGAAGCATCCCTAAATTTCTTCTGTCTTTGACTTACATTTGCCTGCTTTCTGTTCCCCTTTCAGTTTCCTGTGTTTCCACACGTTGTGCGACTTGTGTCACAACTCACAGAAGGATTAATGCGTCTGTTCGATTGGAACATCCGGTACAACTGAAATCGCTTTACATAAGAATTTGTATAAGAAAAATATAAATTTATTTATTTTATATCTATATATAATATAAAAAGGCTAGACAAAGAACCACATTTCACCATTTCACTGAAACGGGTAATTTTATCTCTGCTTTCTATCTTTCTTGTGGTATTTGCTCTTCCATGAAGTCCGAACTTCTCGCGCTTCTCGCTGGAGTGGAGCATGCAAAATCGCTCAATATTAAGAAGCTTATAATCCATATGGATAATGCATCTTGTGTCGGAATTATCCTCGAAGAACAGTTGGCCAGCAATAGCTTAAAGTTTATTGTCAAGCGCTGCAAGGAGTTAGTGAATGAACCTAATTGGGCAATCAGAATTGAGCATACATTCAGAGAAGCTAATAGAGCCGCCGATTACCTAGCAAATCGTGGCGTCTACTCAAGCACCTCCTTTCAACATGTACAAGGTCCAAATGCGGAATTGCGAACTATTCTTAGAGAGGACATCTTTGGGGTTGTTATTCCCCGTGTAATAGCAAATAATTAGTTTCTTTTGGGGCTTTGCCCCTCTTTATGTACCAAAAAAAAACCATTTCACTTTTGAGAAATTCTAGCAAGCCACATCATCATCATCATTTAAAAAAGAAAAAAAAAACTAATGAATTTATAAGCATTAAATGCATATCATGTTTTTAAATACCATAACATCATTATTTAAAAAATAAAAAATAAAAAAAGTTAATGAATTTACAAGCATTTAAGCATACCAAGTTTTAAATAGCATAATAACGAATAAAGTTTAGACTCTTAACTTTTAATAAATTTAACAGCAATTAATAAATCAAAATGCATGCTAAATTTAAAATTTATGTGTTTATTGTTAGAATTAGTTAATCCCCAAATAAAAAAAAACACATCACTTTAAATTTACATTATGCAACTATTTTGTTTTGCTATAATAATTAAATTATATACATCTATCTATACAATATAATTTAAAGGTTAATTATTACAGTAACTTTTTTAGCGTTGCGTACTTGCGTGTAAAGATAAGCTAAGCTATTTACAAAGTATTTATCTAAAAACTAAAACATTTTAATTATTATTATAATTCACACTCTAAAAAAATATTAAAAGGTAAAATTATTAAGTGAATTTAATAGTTTCTAATACACTTTTAACCTTTCTTTTGGCTATAATAATTTATAGAATTTATTCAACGTCTTATCTAAAATATCATAGTTATTTTAGAATATAAAAATTAACAAATTTACTCTGTAATCAGTGAAAAATATATTGTATAAATAGTATACTTATACAATATAACTAAAACGCTAAATTAAGTATTTTTTTATCGTCATGTGCCAAAATAAGCTATTTATAAAGTGTTTAACTTAAAAAAATTATCTATAAAATATAATTAAAAGGGTAGCCTAAAAAGTGTGGCATGACAAAATTAAATGTGACATGATAACTTTAAATGTGACATGGCAAAAAAAAAGTGACATGGATTATCAATTTAAGGAAAAAAAAATACTCCCTCCTACGGAGTATTCCATATTTTCTTCCCTTTTGTATTTGGCACAAATATTAAGGTGGAGAATAAAATAAGTGTAAAAAATTGGATGGGGTTTGGTGATAGGAGAGAGGGATGAATAATTAGGAATTAAATAAGAAATTGTGGGGTCAAAAGCATTAAAAAAGAATATAATAGGAGTAAAAAGGTTGAGTGGGGTTTGATAATAGGAGAGATAAATGAATAAAATAAGAATAAAAGTTTCTAAAATAGGAAAGGGGAAGAAAACCTGAATAATCCGTTTTAGGAAATAGGGAAGAAAATATGGAATAGGAGGGAGTATAAGTTAAGAAATTAAAAAATATAAGCTTTAAACACACAAAAAAATTATTGATCTCCTCCTATAATTTTTGTTATTTATTTACCTTTATTAATTAACCATTATTTCCTTTATTTAATGAAATGACCTTTTAACTTTATTTTCATTTACTATAAATACCGAATTTGTATATTCCATATTTTTTTTATCTTCGTTCTATTCATAAAATCTTGAGAGAATTACTTGCAAAAAATTTCATATGTAACTATTATAACAACCCTAATTTCAACTTTATTCAAAAAATTAACACTAAAATATATATAGAAAAGTAAATTAGTTATTTCGTTTTTTTAATATGTTTTGAATTAATTAGAATCTTATTAGTTATTATTTTTTTGTGTTTGTTTTAATATTCACTAGTAGAAAAATATTTTTTTGCTGCTCCATATAAAGGCCTAATTGCTGCTTTTTTAGTGTAGCAGCAAATAAGGGGGCAGCAAATAGAAAATTTATTTGCGGCGGTAGAAAAACGCAGCAAATAAATGGGCTATTTGCTGCTCCACCTTCAAAAAACGCAGCAAATAGATAGCCTATTTGCTGAGTTTTTTGAAGGTGGAGCAGCAAATAAATGTATTTATTTGCTGCGTTTTTTTGAAGGTGGAGCAGCAAATAAATACATTATTTGAGGCGCTTTTTTCGTAAAGGAGCCGCAAATAATGTTTTTGTTTAAAAAAAAAAATAATTTTAATGGGCTGTTTTCGCCCAAATACACATATACACAGAAATTTCCAAAGCCAACCGGAATACCATTATATATATAAAACCATAACTTTAATCCAATGCATACAACGTTTTAATGTATGATAGAAAATAAAATTAGAAAGAAAAAACAAAAGGCAAATGAAAGTCTAAACTTAGAGAGCAAAGAGTTCATCAAAAGGCGTGAGAAATCTGATAAATGGCACAAGCAAGCGAGTTTTTTCCATGTATTTCATATAGAAGCATAAACTCTTTTCCTTCAGTGCAACATCCATGTAGCTTTACAAGATTTGGGTGTTGCGAGGCTGAAATGATTCCCATCTCATTGACAAATTCACGGTTCCCTTGCTTTGATTTCGAGGACAGTACAGTTGTTTAACAGCGACTACCTTGCCATCTGGATGTACACCCTGGACCAATGACAAGAGTCGGAAAGAATTAAAAAAAATAGCGGGAGTAACATATTAGTTCCTTGAAATTTCTTATAAACTATGAGTAACTATTAAAAAATTTCCGGAGCTGTGGTATTTACTTCCCCACTCCCCACCAGTTCACAAAAGCCTTGAGCTAATAAAAATGCAAAAACTTAGTCATGACAACTACAGATAAGCAAACAGTCATAAAAAAAGAGTAGAATGTGAAAGAAAAAAGCAACCCACAGTTTGCCCAGTTTCAAATAAACTCATCCTTAGTCAAAATATTGGTAGGTGAAGTATACCTAGAGAACTATATTAATTATTCGCTTCTTATTTTTATTATGTTTTGAATCACTTAGAATCTTATTAGTATTTTTTGTGTGTGTTTATATTAATATTGCAGGAGGTTGAATTTTCAACTTTATTTAGTCAAAAAATTTCTAGGTAAAGTATACGCGGAGAACTAAGTTAATTATTCTCTTTTTATTTTTATTATGTTTTGAATCAATTAGAATCTTATCAATCATTATTTTTGTGTTTACATTAATATTACAGGGGATGACATACTCACATATAAATAACAATGCACGAGATTGAAAATAATAGTTATGGATCTTCTTTACAGATATTTTCTTGATTTGAATGACTCTTTTATTTTTGCCGATTTTTTTTTCTTTCTGCAATAGTGTATTTGAAACATCGAAAGGTAACAAAATTTTTTAATAAGTTATTGACATGTTATATTATTGTCTTTCAATCTTTCATACAAGTTGGTCTCCTTTGTAACACTTATGTTCTATTTTTATTTTGTTAAACAGGTTAGAAATTAAATTGCTTAGTCAAAGTGTTAAAGTACGATGCACATATGTTAATTTTATTATATCATAGTGTTATAAATATATTCATAATAAAAAATATGCACGATTAGTAATTAGTTAGAAACCGATTCTTATTTTCCAATTTGTTGTTCAAATTCCAATGCTTTCAAGCCTTTAAATCATTTTTTTGTTTTCCATCAAATATATTATTCTATAACTCACAATGTTTTTTGGATAAATGTTATCTTTTAAATGATCTGTTTATATTTTATTTCTCATTAATTAGGAAATGTTAATATTTCGTATGAAGTATAATAATATTGTTTTGATTATACTTTTGGATGAATGATCAAATTTTAATAATCTATATTTGAAATTGGATATAAATCTCTATTTGTTGCGTGATTCCGATAGATGTTTACTACTAATAATTATTATTAGAGTTTACCTATAAAGCTTTGTTACTTTAGTCTCTAAATGCAATTTGTTCATATATGGAAGGGTGACTTCTTTAATGGAGTATAAAATAAATTTTAATGCAAGTTTTGATTGTTGTTTCAAAACAACCAAGTTATTTACATTTTGGTTTTTTTGCCCTCCTGAATCAAAAATTGAATTGTATTAAACATTTATTTTAAAATACCGATCTTCGTTTTAAACAAATGATTGAGAGAGTGAATACTCTGTATAAGTTATTCACAAATTAAACACTTAAACACAGTAAATTATTAATAATTCCGTGATTTTCACGGGCTCCAAAACTAGTTATCTTTCTTATAAAGATAGGTGTATCATATTTTTTGTCTAAACAGTTTGTGATAAATGATACTAGTGTAAGACATTATATGGACTGCATTTTATAGTTGAATATATAAATGAGAACTATAAGACTTTGTTATTTTTGGCTTAATATTAATCCAATGTAGCTTATTTTAATTCGATTTATATCAACTCTATTCATTTTAGTAAATTTCAATTATGTTCAGTTCCATTGAGCTTAATTCAACTCACTTCATTTTGTTCAGCACAAACAAGGCCTAATAAGCAAACAAATCAGTCTTAATCTATTGAAGGACGATTTGTACAAATTTGTTTAAAACAGTCGTAATATACCTATAACATGGCGAAATGACGCTAAAAAAACGTCTTAATATACCTATTTTGTGTAAAATGGTATTATATAAATATTTTGTTATAAAATATGATTTTAATCTTCTACTTCGTTCGTATGTGGTTTTGACTTTTGTGAAGAACTCATGAAATAGACAATCATTTTTAATTGGGATTTACTTTATAATTTCATAGGAACCATTTTATTTATTACTTCACCAACAAGAGTATTTGTATTTTAATTTTTTTTAAAAGTACCATCTTTTATATTTTAGAAATGGAATACTTACAAAGAGCGAATTTTCAATTCCAAAATGAGAAAAAGCTACCAATGTGTTCCAACGTGACACATTAAATTATTGGGACGAGTGTATATAGGATGATATTTTATAGAGATTCGAGAGCAGATAGATTAATAAGAGTTTAATCTAATTTAAGTGTTGCAAATTAGTTAAATATCTAGTTCCATGAAAATAGCACTGGTAAAATTTAGGAGTGGAAGACTTGTTGAGTTACTGTCCTTGTATTCTATTCGGATTCAAACCGGAACTAAATAATAAAAATGATGTACGTAGGGTACTATGGGGTGTCTTGGCAATTTGACATCGTAAATGTTTATGTAACTACTGAAATGATTTTCAAGTTTTCTAATGTAAAGTCCAAATCTACCAGGTCGGCTAATTTGGATCTTAGTTGCATATATGGGTACAAATTATGAGGCCGGCAACAAATCAGTTCTATTTGAATCGGTTAATTAATGTTGCTTTGAAGCGTAAAATCTACTAAGAAGCTTTCTCATATTGAATTAGCATATGTTTACTTTTTTTTTTTTTTTTTTTTTTTTTTTGCCAATGGGTAGGAAAAATTAGTCCACAAATATAGCTTCTTGAGCCAGCTCATGCGCTAGTACATTTAACGACCTAGGAATAAAAGATAAACTAAGACAATGAAAGGAAGGGAACAAAGCCCTACAATCTTCTAGAATACTTTGAATATGTTTGTTAATCTTAACCAGCCCTGCAAAAGACAGAATTAACTCCAAGCAGTCGGAAGAAATTCGGAGATGTAGGATTCCAAGTCCTCTTGCCCATTCTAGCACCTGTCTTATACCAAAAGCCTCTGCCTGAATAGCCGATTCCGCTCTGGATTTCCTCTTCAGCTGTGACCAGATAACGCCATCTGGGCCATACATAACACAACCAACCGAAGCGTCAAAATTAGCTCTCCACCCTGCATCCACCTTAGCATGGTGGCCCACGCAGGTGGCACTAGGTTTACTAATAATATGTCTTACATTAATATTCGAGTTTAAGTTGAATAGAACCACAATAACGGTATAAGTATTTCTCATGTGTTTTAACACTAGTTCATTATCAAGATTCAAACTCAAATATTTAATTAAACTAGAACTACATGTTACCATTTGATTCATGTATCTTATAAATATTCTAATATTATTGTCATATGAAAATTAGTGTGCTACGACTCGGCGTTACATATTATTCGATTTTTTTTCTTTTAATTGGTGTTAAGGAAAAATAATTAGCCAATTCAATTTGAAATGAAAATATTTAAAGTTATATAGTTTATTTAGGATCGTAGTTTTGGGACGGAAGTGAGCGAACCACCACCGGGAGTGGGGACTTTAACAGCCAAAAACTCTCACTCCATCGTTGTATCATGTTAATACCCAAGAACAATAACTCCTACATTACAATTCATATTCGTTTATAAAATCATCACTCCCCTCAATGACATTTTGTTCTACATTCTATCCCAACTTTTTTTTTTACACATTTTGTTTTACATTCTATCCCAACTTTTTTTTTTGACATTTGTAAAGAAAAGTTTTTACACAATACCTACCCGACTCTCAGAGACGGGCTTATTTATTACGGTAGACGAAAAATAAAATAAACTAAGGATAGGGCTGACGATAGGTCTCTTAGGGGGACGATTTGAGTTATCCGGCTGAGCAAAAACTTCTTTTCTCTTCTTTGTCAGTTGAGCTTCCGAGGAGTACCTGCAACAAGACACACTTACGCTACAAGGACGTAGAAATTTCCGGGAAGAAAATCTACTTGTAGAGAGAGTAGATAAATTGTGTCTCAGAGATTCATCCCCTTGGCTATGATTGTCCTTGTAGGCTAAAAATCGTTTATTCTTCCTCACATGGCAATAATTAGGAGAGAACCTGCAAGGTATACATGTAATAGGGACACGTGCTAGTTTACCAAACAACGAAGTCTTGCTCTTCCTAGGACTGGCAGAAAAACAAAAGGCTGATTAGCAAAGAGATCAGAGCGGGTCAGAGGGCATATAGATATGGTAGTTGTATCGTGCTTCAAACCAAAATGCTCAATAACCGAAGGGCTCTCTTGGGGAGCATGAGTACTGGGAGGAGAGAAATTGCCTTTAAAGAAGGAAGCGCTCAAGCTTATGCCACTAACGAAGGACTTTCTTGGATCACAACCATTAACCATATAGTGACGGCTTCAGAGAAAGAAGACATAACTTCCTTTTCCACCCCTATCTTACGCATCCCAGGTTTAGAATGTCTCCTTTTCTTCTTTTTTCTCTTCTTACAAAAATCTCTTGTATTTTCGTCCTCCTTAATAGACTCAATATGACAAATCCGAATTGTCATCGTAGATAGATCTTTTTTGTGACAATACATCACCTTATTACCTAGAAGAAGCTTTTGATAATCTTGTCAAGAGATCCTTAATCGGGAATGTCCCTCCCCCCCCCTTGTTTGAAAACTCAAGAGAAGACTTGTAAGGACCATTCTTCTCCAACCCAAACGTCTGGTTTTGCTACAAGTACTCTCAGTTTCGGCCATTTCCAAAATCTCATTCGCATTTTCCTTAACACACACATCTTTATGAACTTCCGTCGCTTTCATGATCATACTCTCACAATCATTTATACTACTTTCAGGAGCATGCACAATATCCGAAGAATGCATCTGCTTCTTAATGTTCACTTCCATTTTATCAGCCGAAGTGACCTCTATTATTTTTTTACCATTACCCATTAATGAGGAGATGATTTTTGACCACCTCTAATTCCCTTATAACGTCCTTATTTCTAGGTTCGACCCCCAAAGCTTCGACCGGATCCACTTTTGCTTCTAAGAACCTGTTCAACTTCATATATGCAATTTCCCTACGAAACAGCGCCTTAACACAATATACAAGGGGTAGTGGTTTCCCGGAGGAAAAAAAAGCGGAAATATAGGGTTTGTGGCGCAAGGCGAAAATAATTGAATATTTGACGGGTTTTTCGTGAGAAGTAGCTAGAATGAGAAGTAGAAAATATCTATTTCTATTTTTTGGGGGTAATATCAATTTCTGATATCTTAGGGGGCGTTTGTTTCGCGCATGGGTATGAGTTTGGAATCAGGAATCATACCTGAGTGATATGGGGTTTGAACTCCATACCCGATACCTTGTGTTTGTTTCAATTGTGAGTGATATGAGTTTGAAACTAAGTTAAAGTTGAAATATGTAAAATTTAATACTTTAAATTATAATTTTATCATATAAAATTATGAAAACAAAGATTTTACCAAATAATTATATAACATGGTTCGTTTACAAAACGTGTTAATATTTATTTTTCACATTTTTTATAACTGTAGTTTGATACCCATGGGTATCAAACTCATACCCACCCCCCTCCCTGGATATGAGAAACCCATACCTCGTGGGTTTGAGGTATGGGTATGAAACCCTCGGATTTGCTAAACAAACACGTGGTATGGGTTTGGCTCATTCCAAACCCATACCTTATACTTTTTAGTTTTGAACCAAACACCTCCTTAAAAGTAGATATAGATATCCTTAATTTATAATACGGGGATGTAATAAATTACCCCAATAATTTATGGACTATGTGTAAATAAGCCTTTAAATTTTACTTGTAACAAATTAGCCCATAACTTTACAAAAATGAGCAATTAAACACACATCAAGTTTTTTATTTCTTTAAACCAAAATCTATTATTTTCTATTATAAAAGTATTTTAAATATATTTATTACAAATTAAATATAATATTTACATATTCAATAAAAAATGCGAACCAAATTTAGTATAAACAAAAAATTGGCCATTTAACTTTTTATTGTAACTTAACAATTATCATTATTATGAACATTTATCACCAAAATAAATTTTTAAAAATATATATCTTTGAACATGATCTTCAATAATCAAGAACTTTAAGATTAATATCTAATCAAAAATTTTGATTTTTAATAATAGTAAATACGTACTTAATTAGAAAACTTTAATCTTAAAAAATGAGATACATGTTAATTGTACATTAAGAAAAATTTATCGGGTCAATTTGCTACATTTATAAGTTAAGAAGCTCAATTACACATAATATCAAACTTATGGGGGATGATTTGTCAGATTTCTCATATGAGTAATATTTAATCTAGCTTAAACTTTTTAAGTTACAAAATTAGTTTTAAAGTTTGGTCAAACAATACCGTATTTTCTGTCATTTGTGAAAGAGATGCTATGATTTGTTGTAATGTAAAATGCGAGGAATTTGTCTAAAATTGTTGACTAGTTGAAAAATAGAGGACTCAATATCAATCTAACTTTATAAAAGGAATAGAAATTAAAACATTCTCATTGGTTCCTTGAAATAAGGAAAAAAAATGGCCCACTAACTTTTATTAATTTAATTTCTCTCACCCCAAAATTCTTAAATTAATTGTGATAATTCCTCCTTCTTAACTACGTAATCGTTTCCACTATTAGATTTCGTCATTGTCATAATAAAATACGATATGATCAAAGTATTATTAATTGAAAATATAAATAACATCCCTAAAAAAAATATAAATAACAATATATAACGGTTCAATAAAATACAAGTATTTCAATAAAAACTTCTTTTATGTCTTACCCCATCACTTAATATCAAGTATTTTATTTCCAAACTATCAGCCATAGTCTTAAAGTTTACATTTTAATTACTAATATTACATTATTAATAAATTAAAGAAAATTATAACAACAAAAAATTGTCAAATAATTAAACAGTTAGAAAGTTGATTTTTTTTTTGTCATTTTCATCATTCTTTTTTGCTAATTTGGTAAACGTATACTTGCTCATTATTACCCCCTTTCGTTTTAATTTGCAACGATTGTAAACAAGATGTATCGAATAAATTTTCCGCTCATTCATTAATGGTGTCTAATTTCGTAGCTAAATATAATATCAGTTTTCAATGATTAAAATAGAACAAACAGGAAAATATTAATAAATATTTACAGTTGCATATTACGTCGGAAATATAAAAAAAAAATCGGCGAAAAAAAATTATAATTGTATTTTACCGTATTTTTTGTTTAAGATCGTCTAAGTTAATAAATATTAATAAATGTTTATAGGTCTCTTTTTGTTTTCAAGTTTGTTTTATTTCGTATTTACTTCTTTTTTTGTTTTCACTTTTAATTTAATCATATGTGAAAGTCGTCTTAAACTAAGAAGATTTATAAAAAACAATTATTGTGTATAATCATTCATGTTTCAAAAATTGAAAAATTATAATTTGTATATAAATTCAAAGTATATATACTTTTTAATTTTATTTTGTTATATATGTATATATTTATATATTCGTGCATTTTGTACACGGGTATAAAACTAGTTCATACAGGGAGTAGAAATAAAAGTCCTGGAAAACCGCAAGACAATGTAGTAGTGCAAAAGAAACAAAAGAATGCGGTAAATTGGCCAACAACGTCACCATTTCTGCATTGACCTTTTCTCTACTCCGCTCATCTCGCCCTTTCTTTTCTATTGCTTTCTTCCTTCTTTGCCTCCACCTCCCGTAATTTCCGCGTTAACTCCTCCTACATTTATCCTCGACATTAAATCATGATTTCAAACAATCTTGGGAGTAATATCAAACATCAACATAAATCTTGGAAATGGCCTAACCATGAATTCAACATTTCAACTAATTAATCCTTATCTTTGTTAGGCCCTGTTCTTTTAGACTTCAAGTCACTTAAATTAAGTTCACTTCAGATCCTATAAGTTCAGTTCAGTTCAGTTCCTATAAATTCAGTTCAGTTCCTATAAGTTCAGTTCAGTTCAGATCCTATAAGTTCAGTTCAGTTCAGTTCCTATAAGTTCAGTTCAGTTCCTATAAGTTCAGTTCAGTTCAGTTCAGTTCCTATAAGTTCAGTTTATATAAACTCAATTAAGAAAAAGTTGTATACGGAGTATTATTTTTAACAACCGATACAAACATTTTGTTTTAATTATTCGATACACGTCATCTATAAAAAAACAACTCATTAATAATTTACCCGTCTTTTACTCTTTAATTAATGTCAAACTATCATCCTCGTTAATGGCAAAAAAACAACTACTCATTATACGACACACTCACCCTCACCAATTGTCACTCTCCAATTAATCAACTTCTTCATTACCATTGTTAGAGAAATTAAATGGTTAGGGAAAAATTGTAAGAGTGAGTATTTTTTATCGTAATGTAATCGTAGTATAATGTATGAACTATGAAACCATTATATATAAAGTTGAAAATATTTTAAATTACCTTGTATTTTATACTAGTTTTTATCAATGTCATATAATAATAATAATAATAATAATAATAATAATAACGACGACGACGACGACGACAACAACAATAATAATAATAATTACAATAACAACAATAATAACAATAATAATAATATTAGTTAACTTAAATTAAAATAAAGTTAATTAAGTTCGGGTTTTACAAGTTTAGTTCAGTTCAGATCCTATAAGTTAAGTTCAGTTCAGATCCTATAAGTTCAGTTCAGTTCAGTTCTTATAAGTTCAGTTCAGATCCTATAAGTTCAGTTCAGTTCAGTTCAGTTCCTATAAGTTCAGTTCAGTTCAGTTCCTATAAGTTCAGTTCAGATCCTATAAGTTCAGTTCAGTTTAGTTCAGATCCTATAAGTTCAGTCCAGTTAAGTTTCAGTCCAAAAGAATATGGCCTAGGATCTTAGAGACCCAACTTATTTCAAGAAACGTTCAACTTATGCTCATATTATTTCATTAATTTTCTTATATATGCTATTTTAAATAAATCTAAAATAAATTGAATATTTTAAAAAATTCCATTTGATTGAATTTAATTCAACTTAAACTAAGTTCAAAATAATATGCTTAATTAACATTCTTAATCAGACACTACTTTATTTCCACTTCAACCAATTCTCTATGTACTCGTTTTAACGCAATACATAAACATCTATTCTTAAATTAATCGTACAAGACCATATACCCTAATACTGAGTACTTCGTATGTATAAAAAAGTGAGTTACAATCCTATCCATTCTATTTTCTCTAAAATTTTAACCTAATATTTCTCGTACTATTTATTACCCATATTATAATCCATAGTCGTAAACTATAACTGTGCAAAATAAATAAAATAGGAAATAAATGAGGGGATCCAAATAATTAGAGATCGAGTATTAATTAATTTTAATCATTAGCGTAATTTATTAAATACAAATTCTCATTCTGACGGAAAATTCGTTATAATTTTATGACGTGAGATAAAAAGCAAGTAAAAAAATAAAAAAATAAAAAAAGAAAAAAAAAAGGAAAATCCAACAAAAGCACATCACCAAAATCACTATCAAATTAATATTGACATCCCATATATAAACACACACATACATTGACAATATTGACATATGACACCCTTAAATATTCCACTCATTACACTTCCAAATTTCAACCCCCACAAAATGCACCAAATCCAACTATAACCCACTACACTATTTCACTCTAAATTTCACTAATTCATTTTCTTAGCTTAACCATTTTTTACAAAATTATTATAGTGAAGTGAAATGGGGTGTGTGAGTTCAAAGGGAGGAGTACTAGTAACCCCAACATTAGACACCTCCGGCGTATTCCGCGACAATGTGGGACCCATTTCTGCATTTGTGGACCCCGTTAAGAAAATAGCCATGAATTCGGTGGGGGGTGAGTCGGTGCTGAGTCGAGGTGACTCGAGCCGGGTGAGCTCGACGTGTGGAAGTGAGTCAGTGAGTTTCAGACTAGGGAATTTGTCTAAGTATGTACAAGGAGAGCAGGTCGCTGCTGGTTGGCCGGCGTGGCTTTGTGCTGTCGCTGCTGAGGCCGTACACGGTTGGTTGCCGCTTCGAGTCGATAAATTTGAGAAATTAGAGAAGGTGGGACTGTTAAATATCCATCTTAGTCTTACGTGAGATGGTTGTATGCATATACTAACATACTACTACTTGTTAATTTTAGTTTCTCATTAATATTCCATACGGATAATTCAGGGCAGAAAGGTAAACAAATGACTGAAACCGTTAATGGGGGTGACTATATGGTTAGTCCATGTAATACTTTTAAATTTGTGGTACATTAAGAATTGAATTGTGTGAGATTGTAAGAGCGTCTAATTGTTGAAACTTGTGCTGCTTTAAATAAAAAATGGTAAATAAGTTGGGGTTATATAATTTTGTTGTGTATATAAGATATAGCAAAAAGAATATATAGTGATATTTGTATAGTATGATCATGTGATATGTTGGGGTCCTTGTGAATTGTTTCATGGAGAAAAAATGGAGTTATTTGGAGTTGCATATGAATGTTGACATATTATTTTTGTTTGGAAATATGATTTATACTCTATATATATAATTACATATGTCGTCTTATTCGTCGGTCTTTTGTTGTCTGTGATGGGGTTCAAACAAATTAACAAAAGCTTGTCCGACTATCTTTCATGGTCCTTCCAGAATTGGATCATTTTTGTTTTTATTTCTCCATTGTTTCATTCATTCATATCTTACCATCTTACCATTTATCTGCTCTACTGCTAGTGTGCTGTAGATTGAAATCGTCGGTCTGCATAAATGTTGACAGATGAGCCAATCCTGGTTTGTGACTTTTGTGGTAATTTCTGAATGTGCCAGAGTTAGGATTTGTCGTTAGGGCAGTCGAAATTTTCAGGGAGGGTGAATTACTAGAAAATCGCGAATTTAACTAAAACTCTTAACATTTCAACTGTTAAGGGTGGATGGACCTGCTAGCCCCTTCTTAAGATCCACCCTTCTGATAACAACATTCTGTGGGTATGGCAGCTGAGTTTTCCGGTGTCCTCTACAGCAACTGTTGAACATTAACATTGCATCTTTGGCATTTTCCAATAGATTTACTTTTGCCTTCTTGATTTTTGTTTTACGAGCAAAGACTGGTTTTAGAGAACTTAATTGCAGTTACTGTATCAAACTTTTACCGCCTTTCTTTTAAGGAGACTCCATTTGCAGTTAGGTAGTATTGGATTACTAAGTTTTCCCTTTTATGAAGTTGTCATGTTAGAAACCAGTCATTTTAGAGCTTGGTAATCGTGTTTAAAATCTAATCAAGGGCTTTGTGTTCTTATGTGTAGATTGGTCAGGGAACATACAGCAGTGTCTTCCGAGCACGTGACTTGGAAACAGGGAAGATAGTTGCGTTGAAGAAAGTGCGTTTCGACAACTTTGAGCCTGAGAGTGTTAGGTTTATGGCTCGTGAAATTTTGATTCTTCGGAGGCTTGATCATCCTAATGTTATAAAGTTGGAAGGAATAGTCACATCCAAATTATCATGCAGCATATACCTTGTATTTGAGTATATGGAACATGATCTTACTGGGCTAGTTTCTTGCCCTGACATTAAGTTTACCGAGTCACAGGTATACTGTGCTTGATTTTTCGTTAATCGCTCTATTTGTTGATTGGCTAGGAAACTAACAGTTCTGGCTTACCTCTGGGAGGGCATTCGGCTAATATTCAGACTTTTTGATACAGTCTATGTAGGAGTAATGTGATGTCTATCCTTTGTTAACAAAATTTTATATACCACAGTCGTACCTATGACACCAACCCATTTATGGAATGCCGCATACTGGATTCACTGCTGTGTATATTGTGTTTATTCATGCCCAAATTGATTTGTTTTCGATGATAATATGTGATCGTTATGGCTTCTAAAACGGCTGGTGACTGCTAAATATGCAGGTGAAATGCTATATGAAACAGTTATTGTCTGGTCTTGAGCACTGCCATTCACGAGGTGTAATGCATAGGGATATTAAGGGATCGAATCTTTTGGTAAATAATGAAGGGATTTTGAAGGTGGCTGATTTTGGGTTGGCAAATTTCTGCAGTAAATCACATGGACAACCACTAACTAGCCGTGTTGTAACTCTTTGGTACCGGCCTCCTGAACTGCTTTTGGGTGCAACAGATTATGGTCCCTCGGTTGACCTTTGGAGTGTCGGTTGTGTATTTGCAGAAGTTCTCCTTGGGAAGCCTCTCCTTCAAGGGAGAACTGAGGTGATTACCTTGTCAAGCTCCTTGTTTTCCAGTATGTGATTGTTTCTTTCATCATCTTAGAAGTTTAGAAAGGAAACTTTGACCCAAAAATTACCAAGTCTAGCTCATCTGCCAGTTAATGCCAAGTTATGAATTTTCCGAAAGTAGTTTCACTCAGGTGGTGTTCATTTATTCTGAATTTGCCGTACTTTTTGCTGAAAAATAAATCTCCTAAGCAATGTATCTTTTCAAGGCAAAAAGAGTGCATTTTCCAACCAGAATAAATGAAGCAACTTTTAATGTTCCAAGATGATCCAAATAAGGATTTTTCCGTTAAATTTATTCATTCAGAAACTGCCATTCGCGCCATTCTGAATAATGTTTTCTTTTGATATGCAGGTTGAACAGTTGCACAAAATCTTTAAGCTCTGTGGATCTCCTCCCGACGAGTACTGGAAGAAATCTAAACTTCCTCATGCCACTCTTTTTAAGCCACAACAACGCTATGAAAGTTCTCTCATGGAAACTTGTAGGGATTTGCCACAAACAGCCGTGGACCTTATTGAAACTTTGCTTTCCGTGGAGCCTTACAAACGAGGCACTACTTCTTCCGCACTTTGTTCAGAGGTATATACTATATAGGTCCAGTTGTTTTTATTACCAATACATACAGTATCAATTGTCTGAAATTAACTGGAAAGTCATTGGACGAATATTGTATATGATCAACATAGTTTGTCTTATTTTCAGTATTTTACGGTGAAGCCTTTTGCTTGTGATCCATCAACTTTGCCAAAATACTCGCCTAATAAAGAGATTGATGCAAAAGGCCGTGAAGATGCTACAAGGTATGAATTCTTCACTGGTCGCCCTTTCTCTGCTTCTAGTTTAGCTATAAAAAGCTTGTTTCCTGTGTTTTCCCCCAAGATAACATCTTAGTTCTCACTCTTCTCAGCTTACTTTGTACAGATGTTTGATATGAGTACTAAATAGCTGCGATTAATATTATTATGCCGAGTACAAAACTGGAGACTTCTCTTTTGGATACCATAATAAATTTTGTATCTGCCAACTCTATTTAATTTATTCTGTACATAAACCTATGAGACGCACCGAACTTTTCAAGACCTCCATCGGGTTCTCATAGATACGGTCTGATAGGTCATTTGGTGATATTACTAAGCTAAAGTTTATTGCCTGTTAATTTGATCTGTTTTCTGGAACCCCTTTTTGTCCATGATCAACCTCAAGTCCTTAAGAGCTACTTTATCTTCCTTATCGTTGTTACCAGCCAATTTAACTTGTGCAAGATTATTAATTTCCAGGAAGAAAACCAATGGAAAAGGTCGAGGGCATGAATCAGGAAGGAAAACTACAAAAAAATTAACTGGCTCTCTTAAACTGGCCCCAACTGAGGTATTTCACTAACTTATTTCCGCTCATGATCATTTCATCCATACAAGAACTTATATGAGACGATCTCATATATAAGACCAACCTATTGACCCAATAATTATGGAGGAATACGCATGGACTAGACCTTTGTTACTCCGACACTTCACTTTGGTTGCGTATCAAGTGTCTGACACGTCACGTGACACCTTAAGACTTAAATTGGAAATTTCGAGGAACCTAACCGTATCCAACACCGCGTCGTATCCAACACTTGCAGCCGACTTAAAGTAAAATAGGACTAGACTGGGTCTCGCATGTGAGACTGTTCATACAAAACTCACTAATTCATCAAAGATGCATCAATGTTAAAGACCTATCCTTTCTGCTACTTGTTGTGCAGGACTTTCCATTGGCAGTTCATGCTCAAGATCTTCAGAGGGTCAAAATCAATGGAAATTTAGCAGTCTTTCATCCAGAGGAAGACATTAAAGGAAGGGAACCACCAAAGCCATCAGTTGATCGCAAGGAAGAGATTTCCCATTTGAAGAATGCATCTCACGGAGAGGTGCCATATTCGGGTCCACTTCCAGTTCCTGGGTCTAGCGGCTTTGCATGGGCAAAAAGTCGAAGGGATGATGCTAAACTTAGATCACACAGGAGGTCTGGCTCAAAGCTTAGTTTTAATGGTTTGGAGGCTTACTTTACATCACTTGATAAAAGTGATTCCGATTTAAAGAAGCATGATGATGCGGATATTTCACATGGAGGCCGCGCCTTTTCCAAAGGGAATGATCATTATGAGACTCTAAAGAATATCGTGAGAAAACAATGGAGCCAATTTGATTGTCCCGACTCATTTGATGCCTCGGATGAATATCATTCACAGGAATTATCTTTAGCACTTTATCAAAAGGAGAGGGAAGCTAAGAGAAATCATACGGTTAGTTTATATTGCTGGACTTTCAAATGTCTTAATTTGTGAAGTTGAAAGGAACATTCCATCAGATTATGTTTTGCTTAAAAAGTTACTGTTTCTGTCACTATTTTCTGGCAAGCAAGATTGTAAATTCTATAGTTTGGAAAGGGGCTGCATAATACTACAATTACTTGCCATATATTTACCATGATTATCGTGCTTTCTGCCTTTCAAAAACAAATGTGCATCTTAAAATTGAATTTGGGTTTCAGGATCAAGAGGACAAGGTCGAATTTTCAGGGCCGATATTGTCTCAGTCAAACCGAGTGGATGAACTTTTAGAGAGACATGAGCGTCAAATACGCCAGGCAGTTCGAAGATCATGGTTTCAAAGAGGTAATAACTAACTGCTGCCTTGCAAATTTGTCCCTAGACTATGTATAGGCCAACTGTAACAATGTTTTATGTAAAATCTTCCTAATATATCACGTTTGCATTGGTAGCCGTTAAAAGACACAATTTTTTGCATAATTATAGCTCAAGTATTTTCAGCAAGGCACTGAAAACAAAGTTTCTTGGCACCATACGAGTTTATTAGCTCAACTGCTAAACAGAAGTCATTCCTCAAACTTCAAGTCACCTCTCTAATAGTTAGCAGTGTCTTTGTCATCTATTACTTTCGGAAAAACTTACTGCTGTCCCTATTTTCCACCATCTAAACCTTATTTGCTGTCATATTCTCATTTCCCAGTATGAAGCTTTTATGAGTGGTAATTTTCTAATTGGTGGAATTTTGCACTTATGCAGGCAAAAAACCAGACAAATGAGTATTTGAAATGTCCAGAATTCTGAATTTTGTCGAAGGACTGGCAAATGCCCGGAGGCCATTGAACTTCTTAGACAACGCCGATAAAATATTGCTGTCTTGACCGTTTAAATGCGACACTGAGTTTCAATTGGGTGTTTCATGTCCTGAAGGCCTTGTCGTTAAATTGGCAAATGCCAGGGAGGCCATCAAACTCATTAGACAACGGCGATAAATCTCACAGGCCTGAGTCCTGACATCTAAATGTGACACTGAGGTTCAATTGGGTGGTTAATCTCCTGAAGGCGCATTAGTTCCGATTTTATCAGAAGAAAACAGGATCTGGTTGGCATTCTTCTCTAGGGAATTAATGAGTTCCGGCCCTTCTCTTAGTAAATTAAGTTGTACAGATCAGTAGGGGTTAGACGCTGAGGAAATTATGTTGTAAATTAGAATGGCCCATGACATTTGTGGCTTATTTTTGTCCAAATATCCCATTTATTGAGAAAGTTATTATTTCAATAACTATGTTCCCTCCAATTTATGGGTTGTTACTTGGTAGCTATCAATCAAATTTGAAGTCTTGAACTACCCAGCTAGCTGTACTTGTGCCAAGCTTGTCTCACCACGCTTACCTTTACGGCTTTACCCCACAACCAAAGGAGAACAGTGTAAAACAAAAGAAAAGGAAAGAACAGTATGAGTGATTACCCGAGTAACTTTATTTGGCATATCACACAAGTTCTAAAGGTTGTCAAGGTTGCGGTAAGTGTGAGGCGGTATCTGCAAGGTTAGGAGCGAACGATCATGTCTCAATTCTCAAATTGAGAACTAACAACACAAGTTAAGGACCTCTTTCTGGGAGCCACATTCAAAGCATTTGTGTGAGTTAGTGTGAATGCAAGTCACTTAAAAAGAATCATCATTGTGCAGTAGTTGGCACCAGTAGCCACTACTTGTGCTGATAATACAAGGCCAAGCTCTACATTCTACAACATTATCAACAGTATAACGAGTAACCAGATAAAATTGACCAAAAAAGCATCATCCAATTAGCCCTAAACAGGAGTAACTTTAACAAGTTCAAAAATCCGAACTAACCTGAACCGTCTTGCACTCTTGAAGAAGCCCCGACTCTTTTGAGTTAGATGCGCACAAGATGTATTAACCTTGAGTGATGAGTCTAAGCAGAATGGAGACAAAATGATGATTTATATGGAGACAGTCATTGGCAAAAGACTGTCAAAAATTAGTGATGGCTTATCATATCATTAGCCAATCTTCTTAATAATACTAGAAAGATTCTCAACTTCTCTGTAAATTTCTACATTTTTTGGATGAGATCTATCGTTATACATAAATTTAAAGATTGACCCCCCAAGTTCTACCCAACTACATCCAACTTCTTTCTTCGAATTGCTTAATTTCATCATTGTTCTTATGTTTTCAGATTCATCCCATAATCCCTTTCCTGCATATATGTTTGATAGCAGGACATTCATCTCCGCATTTGAAGGACTGATGCTCGAGATCCTCTGCGACACCAATTCGCCAAGTTCAAAATTACCATGTAATTTACAATAGTTTAACAAGGTTTCCCAAGCATAAGATGGTAAATCAACAGGCAATTGTTTAACCAACTCATACGCCTCATATAGATGGCCTGATCTTCCAAACAGATCAACCATGCAAGCATAATGCTCGGCTTGTGGAACAACATTCCACTCATTTTCCATAGATTTGAAGTATCTTTTACCCTCCTCGACCAGACCCGAATGTGCACAACCGGTCAATATGGATAAAAATGTAACATGATTAGGTTTATGTCCCGACTGTATCATAGAGGAGTAAAGCTTGAGTGTCTCACCTGCACATCCATGGTACGCTTGTCCCGCTATGATGGCGTTCCATGTCACCGTATCTCGTTTTTCTAGGATCTCGAATAACGTCCGAGCATCATCTATGAGTCCACATTTAGAGTACATAGAAATAAGTGAACTCGAAACCAATGTATCATTTGCATAACCTGTCTTGATTGTTCTGAGATGAACGGCTTTACCCCAGTTGTGTAGAGCAAGTGTACCACATATAGATGCAACTATTGTGTAGGTTGTTTGATCATGGTTAAATCCATGTCTAAGCATCTCTGAAAATAAGAACAGTGCTTCCTCCGATTGATGCCCTGAAATCAATGTATTCCATGACGCGGCATCTCTATAGATCATTATATTCTTGAAGAAGTTATTAGCATTGATCATATCCCGGCCTTGTACAAACCCATAAAGTATCGTATTTGATGAAATGATATTCCTTTTCGGCATCCTTCCATATAAATCTAAAGCCTCCGGAAATCTACCATTCTGAACAAGGCCACTAATCATGCAGTTCCAAGCAACAACATCGCGATTAGGCATTGCAGCAAACAACTTTGAAGCCTCCTCAACCATCCCATTTTGCATAAAACCTCGAATCATCACAGTCCAAGCTGTTGCATCCTTCTCAAAAGGAACACTATCAAACATGGTTTTCGCGGCCTCCATCATTCCCGCTCTAGCATAGCCAGTAATCATAGTACTCCACGAAACCAAATTAGGCGCAGGCATGCTCAAAAAGACGCCATATGCCTCCTCAACACACCCCATTTGCACATAACCACCCAACATTCTATTACAAAGACGGACATTTCGATCAGTAGATGAATCAAACAACTCCCTAGCCTCATCTATTCTCCCATATTTGATGTACCCATTTAACATTATATCCCAACAAACATGAGATTTGAATTCATCAGGTACGTGATCAAACAAATTCCGCGCTTCTTCCAATCGACCACACCCAATGTACCCACTTAACATTGCAGTCCATGAAACTAAATTTTTGGCGGGCATAACATCAAATAATTGGCGCGCTTCGGTAATCATGCGATTCTTAGTAAACCCAGAAATCATACAGTTCCAAGTCACAACATTTGTACGTGACATTTCGTCGAACAGCATCCGTGCAGCTTTGATGTCCCCAGTTTTAAAGTAGGACGTTATTTTATTGTTCAAGGACAAAGTGTGACTATCAGCATTTGTAAAAGATAGAAATGAGGTATTAGTAGCAGCAAAGGTGTGAAGTAATTTGTTAGCTGTAATGAATCGAGTTAAGTTCCGAAAATTGTACGTGGAGCTACTACAAATGTGTTTCACAACTGCTGAAATTCCCATCTTAATATTCGCAGAATTGCATAGTACAGCTTAATTTACAGGGAAAAAATATTTGTTGGTGTTCAAACCAGGGAGTCGCCGCTAACAACAATTTTGATTCCTTTTCTCGACTTCTTTCCAGAGTTTTTTACTTTTTGTTTTGATCAAGCGGTCACACTAGGTCGAGCATGAGAATCCCAAATTTCATGGTTGGAGACTAGAGTAGAGAACTCTTACAACTTAAGCTAACTCTTACAAATTTCTAGAGTAGGAGAACTCTTACACTTTGTTTTGATCAATATATTGGGAATTATTTGAGTTTTTGCTTGAATGGTGTCGAAAACCAAAGTATTTATCAAAATTGGTTTCTTTTGAAACTAATAACCAAAAATGAGGAACTCTTTGCTTAAATGGGGTTCAAATGCAAACTATTTAACAAAATAGCGTCGATTTTAAACTAATTACCAAAAATGTTTCCACGTCCTCATTCCTATTTTTTTATTATTTTTTTTTTTAGAAAATAGAACATGTCGCTGTTTGGGACAACGACAAGTTGTTTACTCTATTACATGTTCGACAAGCTAACTTCGTCACCTTTGTTTTCCTTGTTCCGACCACCAAATTACGAAATATCAGATTCATTATCTCCTCCCCACTTCCCCTATCCTATAAAGTATAAACATATTTGGTTGAGTTATTAGCTTCATGATTTGCGCAAAAAAAGACTCACAATATTGCCTGCTCACTAACGATTTCGGTTTGCGGCAATCCATGTAGTTTTGGTTGTTCTTCGTTTTTGTTTGATAACAGAAGTGACATATTTGTAAATGAGTTTCAAGAATATGGTATATTATCTGAATGAAAGTGTAATTTTGAGTAATTTTCATGATAAATGAGCATTCTTGATGATACTTGCATCTAGATAGTTATCTATTGTTACTCTTCAGCAACTACCTAGAAGAGAATGATGCTCATATTTCATTATTTGGTGGTCGGAGTAAGGAGAACAGACTTGACGAAGTTAGCTTGTCAAAGCTATGAAAATGGAAGCAACTTGTCGTTATCCGGGATAGCGACAAGTGCAAAATTTCAGAAAAAAAAAAATTAAAAAATCGAAATTGATGACGTGGACCAATTTTTGGTAATTAGTTTCAAAAGAACCCCGTTTTGGTTAATACGTACTTTGGTTTTCGATACCATTTAAACAAAAACTTCAGAATTATTGGCATAGTGAACACAATAAAAAACTATACTAAAAAAATACGGACGTGCTAAATCCCGCACATTATTTTACTAAATCCTACACATTTTCACACTTATTCCGAATACACCCTTCTTATTGTTTCGTCCCACAAAAAACAAGAGAAAGAAATAGTCTTCATCCAATTTCTATTGTAAAATCCCCAAAAATCAACTCCCTTATTCCAAATCCGCGGTGATGTCGATCCAGCCATGTTGCTACATGTTTTGCAAAGTTGAGGAAGACAATCAAGAAAGATGAGAAAGGAGTACAAAAACTTGAGCAATATTTTTTCACTAAAACTTGAGAGAGGCGGTCTTTCAATAAATTATTGAGAGATCGTTCTTTTGTACCCTTTTATTTGTATTTCGTGACGCTTTTGTCATTGATCGTACTATAGTAGTTTCGTACCTATTTACATAATAAATGTACTTATTTTATCTTTAATCATGATTTGTACCAATTTTATTACTTTTAGTACAACTTTTTCTTAAATTTGTACAATAGTCTCTCAATAAGCTTATTGACAAGTGGTCTCTCAAGAAACCTACTGATATTTTTTAGTGTTCAACTGGAAACTTCTGGCCTTTAATTGATGCTCTTCTTTACAAGATTTTTTAGTTCTTCCATGTTGCTATTTTTACCTTTCTTCTGCTTTTCTCACCTGTTGTTATTTTCTCTCTAAATCAATAAAATCGATTCAATTGAACACCGTACCAATGGAACTACATACCAAATTTTAAAATTCGGTCTACATAACTTATGTTTTCATTGTCGAAGCCCTAATTGTTACAAAACCCTCTTTTTAGAAAAAAAAAATCAACTAAATTGAATAAAATGCAGAACTTCATAAAAAATTACGATAAAACGACGAAATTATGTCAGATATGTGCGAATTACGATCTCAATAGTCGAATTAATAAGAGATTGGTTAGGTTTAAAGAGAGAGAAGTCTTTTAAATTCTCCAAAATTCTTTTTAATGTTTTTTTTACTAAGGGCAATTATGGAAATTTAGGGTAAAAAAAGTGTTGGATTAAGCAATTTGGTGTGCGGGATTTAGTAACTACGAAAAAATATACTCCGTATACACAAGGAGAATATAAAATACGATTAAATTTTGTCTCCATTACATATCACAATATCTTCAACAAAAACTTCAAATCTGAAACGTAATCTAAAACCATGCGACAAGATTTCATGTTTTGGTAGCGCTTAATGATATCATTATCACTCATTCGTATAAAATAATCTTGATCAATAAATGTGACCAAATAATGATTCAATAGTTGTATTTCCTATTCTATTTCTCAACTTGTTCTTCACAAACTTCATGGAGGAGAAACCCCTTTCTACACTTGCCATTGCAACCGGAAGTATCAAGACAAGCTTAATTAACAAATAAACCTAATTGTATACAATATGTTTCTTGCTTCAACAAACTTGACCGAAAGCTCACCAAGGTTCTTCAAATGATGAAAACTTGAATTTTCTTCATATTACTAATATAAATATCAAGTTGATGTTCAAGATGCACTATATATATCAACACTTGTGAACTCCGTAGGATAAAATTCACCACGCTCCTTCAACTTTTGCTAGTTAAAAAAACACGAACAATGACTAGACTCAAACACGCCATACATTTTAACAACTCCTTGCTTTTTCATCAAAACGATTTTTTAGTTCCTCAACTTCCTTATCAATCACGTACATAAATATTTCAACACGGTAATGATGAAGGTTGTCGAATTTATGAAGACACCGCCTAGATCTTCCGGGAGGAGCATACAAATAACTCATGTTAGGCACGTTAACTTTATGTTTTACACAAAAGTCACATATCATTCTCATAGAAGTTGTTCCATCTACCATTTGTCATAATTTTCAAAAGATCCATGGTCAAATCCACAAGAGTCATCGCGTTAACAATATCTTGATCTCTTCTTTGTAATGCTTGACACAAATCATTAGTATACCCAAAAATGACGTTTGTAAGATGTAACATAAAAATAAACTCAAATGACTCAAGATGATCAATAGCAATTTGTGCTTTTGCACGATCATCCACGCATTTTGAAGACGATCGATCCAATTTCCTCAAGAACTTCTATAATAGAAGGATAAAGCAACAAGACTCAAGATTGATTTGAAATGAGAACTCTATCGAGTATCACCCGACCTACTTAACCTAAGTTCTTGATTTAACCCCCTACGACAACTTCACCCAAGTCTAATGCATCTAACACTCTTTGAGCTTGAATTTTTTTAACATCGTCATCCTCTTATAAGACGATGCAATAAGATTAAGCACAATTCCAAGATGCATACAAAACTTGGCATATTCACAATTTCTTTAGCAACTACTACAAGGGTTAGCTTAAGTTCGTGAGCAAAACAATGAACATAATAGGCACATGAGTTATTCTTCATTATCAAGCTTCTTAAACCATTCAACGGACCTCTCATATTACTTGCTCCGTCATACCCTTGACCACGAATATTTGACATACTTAATGAATGATTATCAAGTAATTTTGTCATAAGTGTCATACTAGATGTATCATCGACTTTCACAACACCAAGTAAATCTCTCACATACATATCCCTCCTTATCAAGAAACGCAAACAAATGACCAATTGTTTATTATCAGATACATTATTGGACTCGTCGGCTAATATCGCAAATAAATCATTATCAAGGTCTTCAACAATTAGTCTAGTAGTTTCTTTGACACAACACTTGATAAGGTCTTTTTGAATTCTAGGAGTAGTCGCTTGATTGATGATTCCCCAGAGCACTACTAAGACAATTTTAACAACATTTCAGATTTTCCAGCAAGCCATTCCAAAAGTTCAAGAAAATTTCCCTTATTATTTGAAGTTGCACTTTTATCATGACCTCCGGAAGGCTAGACCTTGTTTCAAAAGGTATCTCAAACATTGTAGTGAACATGTGTAACACCAGGGTTATCCGGCCAAGATAACCGAAGCGTTACCATCTCGGTTTCCCGATGTAGTAGATTCGGAGATACAATCAAGGACACTTTTATTATAAATAAGGATTTAATGTTATACAACTCGATAAATAAAATAAAGTACCACTCATATCTAGCTACGACTCTAGCTATCAAATGCAACTCGATGATCGTCGATGCTCGTCCAACTCTCACATGCTAACCAAGCTAACCTGACAAAACCTGCTCCCCATATGACCGAAATATCATATGGATCAACACAGGCCAACTCAGAAATGGGTGACAAATAAACAACACCAAACACATCAGTTTCAATATACTTAAACATAAAAACATGCAATGAGAAGGAAATGCAATATAATATGACCATAGCACACAAAACGAGGAATTATCATCCAACTTACCGCTTGGTACCGGAACACATCCAACCAAACCTATCACCTCAACACAACCCCGAGCACTGGGACACACCCAGTGGTACTCACAACACAAGGTGCCAGTGACGTACCCACGACACCGGGCCCGATAGCTACTCGTGGTCCCCTGTTAGGCATCATGTCTCACCACACACGCCCCTCCACACTCGAGTCATTAATGTGCACAATACTTTAGGAGTGGTAAGCTCCAGGAGACAACTCAAACAGAAGACGGTCTCCCAACCGCCCTCCTTCTCCACAACAACATCCACAATAATCCGTCACCAATACCGATAAACACAATAACATGATAATTGCATGACAATACATTAGCGTTATCTATGTCATCTGTCACGCTTCTCGCATGGTCATATTCCTCATGTGTATTAAGAAATTCGACATTAGGAGTATACCTCTCTCGGGTAGTTACCAATGACTCACTGCTAGATACTTTGCATAAAGTTGTCCCTCATTAGGGGTGCTATGTCCCATATTTTGTTCACCCGCTTCCATCATTCTAGATTTAGATCTAGTTGAATACATTTCTCATTTTAATATGAGATTAGATATGTTATAGAGATCAATTTTTAATCAATCCTCCCACTGTGGTCGCCAAGAACTTGTTTGTTCGGAAACGAGCTAAGTACCTTTAGGTACCGCGAAGGTCGTAAATACCCTCCTATACTTTGTGAACTACCCTTAAATCAAGGGTTCGAGTCAAATTGTAAATATGCAATCTGGTTACTGTTAAATTACTTCAAGTAATTTGACACTTTTTGGGTTGAATGATTCAGATAACCAAACTTAGAACACATGAATTCCAAATGATACTAGTATACTATGAAATAACACCAACAACAACACAAAACCAAAGTCCTCACAAATAATTCTTGTGCTTGATGAAAGCTAAATTACAAACTAAGGGATACATGGCGAAATACCCCCATGATCGGATGGGCACCGCTTTGCTAATACAGCTACGCCTAAACTAGACTAAACTAAGGTCCTATGATAGAACTACGTTGTTTGTTTTGAGTTAAGTTGTCCTTTGCTTGGTGGGAGGAGGTCTTTTTATATAGGCACTTCATCCAATAACCACTGACATAATGAGAGAGCGGTTATTCGCTCACGTCCGCTGGTTCTATCCCTTTCCTTGAACGCTGGACCTTTATTCCGCTGCCTTCACTTGAGCTTGCCGCTTTCCAGACTCTTCTTGGGCTTGACCCTTGCTTTATGCATCTAGTCTTGTACTGGCTCAATTAACAACCCTTTTCTTATGGGCCTATTAACCCTTAAGACAATAAATACTTAGGGCTGTCAATTTTTAGTGCTAACAACTATTTACCCTCAAATTGCAGGTGTAGATGTCATTAGACGCATTAATACTGCTCACTTGTCAGTAATACCAAAAATCATCCCCCAATGAGTTTCTTTGTTGGAGATCTTTGGACAGTCTTGAATATATATACTATGAAGATGAAGTACGATTGAGATTTCCGGAACCCATTTGAACAATTTTAAGGTAAGTTGGACGAGAAGTTTGCGTAACTCAAATTCATGACTTGGAGATGAGATTGTTAAATTCTTACATCAATTAAAGTCCAAGAAACGAAGGGATGTGAAATTATCAATGTTTAGATCTCCAAAAGCATGTGTGTAGTTACAATGGTAAATCATTCAAGGCTAGCTGTTGTAACTCAAGGACCTTAACTGTTGGGAGTGCACTAGAGAGCGTTTACAAAATTTTGGACCCAACGAGAACATTCTGCCAGAGTAATACCATGTACGTAATTTATCGCAGAACTCGGGTGTAAGATTGAACTCACTAGTAGTAAGTGCCTACTTCCTAGACTCACAAAGGTCATAAACAAAACCCTTTACCAAAAACGAGCACTCCCCTCCTAAAAGATTACAAGCGAGAGTTGCGACAAGATTACGTATCTTAAATGTCTTCACATTTCCACTGTTATCTAACTCCACATCTTGGAACAAGGTACTGAAGTAGCGATTCCCAGTAGCTTTCATCTCCTCATACGCGTCCAAAATCCCCGTGTAATACATAATCGAATTAGATTATCCTTTGATATCTTTTCATGTCTTGAAAATGCGACAATATAAAAAGCATTTTTTCAAATAAATGTCTGGCAAATAGTGGTAAGTTAATTTGAATGCAGTCAGAATTCCATATTTATTAGCTTCCTGCTCCCATGTTTCACTTTTCTCAGTTTCTTTCCTTCCATTTTTCAAGTCCAATACTCTTATGAGTTATGGTCAGAGGAACACCTCCACATTGGAGCACCATTCTTCTCCCTATCAATGGCTTCTCTTTATCTGCCAAATGCTCACATCCCACTTTTTTCTCGAAGAGAGACCAACTATCATGTTTTATGAGACCTCATATCTGATATATAAAGGGGTTTTGAATGGTCATTCTATTATCTTCACCACGACACCATGTCTTCATCTTTTCAACAGCTTTCGTGGTACGAGTGGTTGTTAGAATGCAACAACTATATTGTCCACCTATTTTTCGTAAACCACATCTGAGAGGCTCCCAATCAAGTGTAGTATTCTAGATATCTTCGAGTATAAGCAAATATTTTCTATACCATAAACATTTCTGTAGCTTCTCTACTAATAAACTTTCGGACACGTATGCCATTACCAGAAACTCTTTCAACCATTCTAATCAAAGTCTATAGAGACCACGACCCAAATGACTTTTAAGAAATAGTATCTAACTTATTTTGTCTTAGAAATTTGTTTGTACAATGTCGTCTTCCCGACACCTAACGCCAACATATACATGTAGAATTTCATATAAATTTGTTTGACCTTAGTGAAAAACAATAACAGTTACTCAAAGGCGATGTAAATAATCAATTTTATAGCAAAATTAATTTAACATATCTCAATGGCCATATGATTGGATTTGGAGGGGGCCTTGATCCAAATATAGTTGGCCTAACAAGTGAAGATGACGAAGTTGACAGAAGAGGACGACAGCCTCAATGGTCTCAACGACCCAGATTACAAAATACATAAGGCTTGCGTGTGCATAAATCTACCGGGGGTAGAATGAGTAATTTAGGCAATAAAAGATTTAGTTAGTTAGTTAAGATTTAATAAAGATTTAGTTAGATTTAGTTAGTTAAGATTTCCCTTGATTTAAGAAAGGTAGTCATGATTCTGATCAAACTACAAGTCTGAGAATCTGATTCTTTCCTAATTAGAGTAGAGTTGTGTCAAGGCTATTAAAGATCCTTTAGAAGGCTATTAGAGATCCTAATACAAATCCTTTAGAAGGCTATTAGAGATCCTAATACAATTAAGACTCGTAGAATTACTTAGTAAATCTTAACTAACTAAATCTTTATTAAATCTTAACTAACTAACTAAATCTATTATAAGTTAAATTACTTATTCTACACCCAGTAGAATTATGCACACGCAAGCCTTCAATATTTTGTAATCTGGGCCATTGTAATTTACGAACCCTAGTGGGTCGTTGAGACCGTTGAGGCCGTCGTTCTCTTTTGTCAACTTCGTCATCTTCACTTGTTGGGTCAACTATATTTGGATTAGGCCTTTACATCCCAATTCCCAAGTACTACATTTGTCGTCCTTTTCTCCCTCTTAATTATCCTTTCTGTTTCGAGTAAAAGATAGTGGATTTTTTTGATTGGAGTATGCTTTTACTCCTAAATCCCTGTGCTATTTTATGTTAAATATGAGCAGTAACTTAGGATGAGCAAGTTTAGGTCTGCACCAAAAAAAATTTGACCAGACCATTAAGTCACGACCGAACCCAATACAAATTTATTAATATCGGTCCCCTATATTTGAAATTTTGGTCTTCGGTTCCCTCCGATCCAAGACTGATTAATTTAAGTTAGAACAGAATGGGCCAAGATCCCAAAGACTTATATTTTCATGACTAATCACTGCAACTATGTAATGTATTTTTTTTAATTTTTTTGGCAGTTGTAAAATATAAGACACTAGAGGTACTCTTCCATCGCCAATTGAGCAAGGTTGTGAGCAACCATGTTTAATTTTCGTGGAATGAAACAGAAATTTAAGCAATGAAAAAACGGAAATAAACTAAATATATTAGAAAGGATGTGCTTCAGAAAATGGTGATGTTGTTCCTCGCCGGAGATTTGAAGAAGAAGTTGAAGATAGTCAGAAGCAATTTAAATATGATAATAATGCTTATACTGGATGGCCCAAAGAAGGATATCCCTAATGACCCGAGCTTCAGCTTGACAGACAGATTCCAAGAAGAAACTGAAAGAGTGTTGCAGGATAATGCTTCCCTGAGGATCATAAGCAACCCATCCTCCTCCTCCCTTCAAAGTATGATTCTAGCCTACATCACCTCTAACCTTAATAGAGTGATAATGAGAAACACCACCAACCATGAAGAAAGGAACGCTACTCCTAATGCGGTCCTTGAAGTCAATGTCACACGACAAAGAGGGGAAAAAAAGGAATCCTTAGCATTCTCCTTTTTTTGAACCGCATCTAATTAAGACAATAGAAACAAGCTGTCTTTGAAAGTTGAAGAAGCCGAATGCCGAGAAAGTCCACGCCTGAAAAATAGCTTTATTACGAAAGCACCAGATGCTCCAAAGAAGAGATAAAAAATGAATTGTCTTAGGGATGGGGCGTCACCTTTAGAGAAAAGGAAGAGCCAGTTAGATATCCAATCGGCCAAAGGGGCGATTTTAATGTTGTTAACCCTAATACCCAAATCCGAATAAATCCACAAACGTTTAGTGATTTCGCAGTCTCGGAATAGATGGCATAAGGATTCCTTCATATTTGGGATATTACATAAAGGACAAGACAAATCAAAAGGCAGGTTCCTCTTTTCAAACTCTTCTTTAACCGGTAGAACGCCTACCAAGATCTTCCAAACAAAGATCTTCCAAATTTTAGGTCCTGGGAGCAGCTAGAGAATTCTCTTGCAGAAGGCACAAGAGCAGAGAGAGATAAGCGAGATTTATGCTTATCGGAAGCGGCTGAGGAAAGATGAAGATTGAGACCCCTAGCATAACCACTTTTGACGGTATATGAACCAGAAGAAGAGGCCTTCCATATAATGTAATCATTCTCACCTGAAGATCATAAAGAAATGACAAGAATTCGCCGTGCCCAAGATTCTTCAAAAATTTCATAGATATTCTCAAAGTCCAATTGGAGTGAAGGGAGGATGAGATCATCTATAACTAAGTTTGACGTACTTGTAGGGATAGGAAAACCAAAGCGAGTAGTAGAACGCGAGAAAGTGCCATCAATAATCCACGGGGAATTCCAAACATTAAGAGTAGAATTGAAACCCACCTTCCATCTCAAGTTTAGCAAAATAAGATTTACCCCATGAACAATACTTCTATAGTCCCAGGAAGAGCCAGATAGTCATTTAATAGAAGCCTCATTGAAGGAAGAATCTTTGAAATTTTTATCAAAGAAAACGCGACTTAAAATGAAATCCATACAAACATGACTTTCCAAGCAACTTTTCCAAGAAGAGCTTGATTAAAAACTCTTAAATTTCTAATACCAAGACCACTTTCAGATTTAGGAAGGCTTAAGAAATTTATACTACACCAATGGATCGTACATGACTCTTTTATGCCTGCCCACCAAAAATGTGATATCAAAGAGTTAATCTTATTAATCACACTTACCGGAATTTTGAAGACCGATAGAATAAAAATAGAAAGGGAGGAGATCACAGAATTAATCAATGTGAGACGTCCAGCTGGCGAGAGAAAAATATCATTCCAAGAGCTAAATCCTCTCTTAACTTTTTCAATCATATCAACATAAATGAGACGCTTAGAGGAACCCATGTCAATGCGTATACCGAGATATTTACCAATACCAGTAGATTCTTGGATATCCAAAATATTAAGACCATTCGATGTAGATCTAAGAGAAGTACTGGGAATGAAGACTATGCCAGATTTAGCTGTGTTGATAACCTGTCCCGAAGTCTGACAGAAGGAGTCAAGAATAAGTTTGAGACGATGGAAAACTTCGTCTTTATCTTTCAGGAAGAAGACCGAGTCGTCAGCAAAGAAAAGATGGGAGATCGTTGGAGAGTGTCTTCCCAAAGAAATCCTATGAATAACACCATCGCAGTCTGCTTTCTTGATATTTATGGAGAGAATTTCCATGCAAAGAATTAAACAAAAAAGGGGAGAGAGGATCCCCTTGACGCAATCCACAAGTAAGATGAAAGGGTTTTAAAGGAGCACCGTTAAATAAAACTTCATATGTGACTGAGGAAGCACATTCCATGATAAGGTGTATAAGTTTATTCGGAAGACCAAATGTCAGTAAGGTAGCACGAAGAAAACCCCAATTAACACGATCAAAAGCTTTACTCATATCAGCTTTGAAGGCAGTCAACCGCAACCACCTCTTTTGTGTATTTCAATATTATTTAATAACTCATGAGGCAAGAGAATATTATCAAAGATTTGTCTTCCTGATATGAAGGCATTTTGAAAATCTCTTACAAGGTACTTCATGATTTTCACCAGCCGATTAGCAATAATGTATTTGGTAATAATTTTCATAACAACATTACATAAACTGATAGGTCGAAAATCTTCCACTTTTTTCCGGAGAGTCAGTCTTTGGGATTAAAGTAACGAAACCCCTTGTGCTCGTAAATGTTCATTCCGTCGTCAAACTTGACGGCACCAACTACCAACAGTGGCAACTTCAACTGGAGTTTCTGCTACAAGGATACAGCCTGTCGTCATATGTAGATGGCAGTGTCAATCCACCCCCACCCATGTTAACAGAAAAGGACACAAGTCCAATTCCGAATCCGGTGTATGATACGTGGTTCCAGCAAGATAAACTACTATTCGGTGTCGTGGCAGGCACCCTCACCACTCCCATTAGCCCCATCCTCAACCGCACCACAACCACACAAGAAGTGTGGGATACCCTTGCGGCATCCTATGCGCTCCCGTCTCATGGTCACATAAAACAACTCAAACACAAACTCAAACACATTACCAAAGGTATTGTCCATTACCGACTACATGAATAAAATCAAAGTTGTGGTCAACGAACTAGCCCTTCTAGGTACCCTCATCTCTAACGAAGATGTCACCGATCAAATCATTGAAGGGTTAGACACGTCCTATCAACCCGTCATTGATTCTGTCAATGCCCGTGACACCCCTATTACCTTCTCGGAATTACATGAGAAACTTATTAACCGTGAGCTTCTCCTGTTACAATCCGACACACCTACACCTACCCCTGCTCCATTCCCTGCCGTAGCCCATCCCACCTTTGCCCGACACCATTCCGCTGCATCCAACACCTATACTCGCCCTCCTCAACCAGCCACCACCACTACCAATCAACCCCAAAAATCCCTTTAAGGGCAAGTGCCAATGGTGCCATACTCAAGGTCACACCCTTGGGTATTGCCCTACCTTCAAATCCCTCTTCCCGTATCCAAGTCCCTCGCTATACCCGTACCCCTTCCTCCACGGCCCAAGCTAACCCCACTACTATCGCACCTCAACTGCCTCCCTCCCCATGGCTGCTCGACAGTGGTGCTTCGCACCGTGCCACAGCTGATCTCAACAATCTCTTGCTCCATTGTCCCTATGACGGTACTGATGAAATCGTCATTGGTGATGGGTCTGGTGTTCCTATCTTGAATACTGGTTCCACTCTTCTCTCATCTAATTTTCTTTTGTCCAATGTCTTTCACGCACCTAAGATGCACAAAAACATTATTTCAGTTTCCAAATTTTGCCTCAATAACAATGTAAATACTGACTTCTCTCATGTTTGTTTTGTTGTCAAGGATGCTAAAACAGGCTCTCCTCTTCTTACTGGTCTAGTCCAAGACGGTGTCTACAACTGGCCGTCGTCGTTACCGTCTGCCCAAGCGCATGTCGTTTCGCTCACTGACCCTGATTTCCATCACAGATTTGGTCACCCACATTCGTCAGTTTTAAAACTTATTGTTTCGACTTTCTCTTCATCACAATCTATTCACCTTAATAATAATTCCGTCTGCAAGGCTTGTCATATTTATAAGAGTCACAAATTACCGTTTGATGTGTCATCGCTTCATACTCAATTTCCCCTAGAGGTTATTTTCAGTGATTTATGGACGTCACCGGTACACTCGTTTGATCAATTTAAATACTATGTAATCTTTGATTTATGCTACTGGGACTGTTACCTTATGCTCGCACCTGACCTATGCTACTGGGACTGTTACCTTATGCTCGCTGATAATGGTGTAACGTGAAGAGCATAAGAATGCAAAGAGTCAGAGTTCATAAGTTTAAAATGTTGTGCACTTCTGACTCCCTTGTCCTGCTATGAGTGAGAGCCGTATCCGCCATAAACCGGAGCAAGGTGGGAAATGTTGTCAGGAAAAAAAAACAAGTTGAATTGACTACAGTACATCAAATGTATTATGTATTATGTATAGCACGCATATGGTGCTAATACATGTTACAAAGTGGCCCCTCGGAATCAAAAAATGTACGATGATCATGATCTAGTCGTAGCAATAAAGAAATAAAAAGTTAAATAAGAATAAAGAATGCTGGATGGTGTTGCAGATCATGGTTCGCAATTCATCATGTGTAGTGTGTACATGAAAATAAATTCAAGCAAAATATGGATGGATCCACATCCACTCATCCACTGTGAACAAAGACATGATATATTGGTATTTGGTAACCGAATTATTGAAGATTGAAGCCAACTACTTAACATTGTAGATTTGTAGCAGCAACATAACTCGTTGAATCACGCTACTCCCTCAATTTGTATAAAAGAACTCGCTGCATGCTGGCTTAGTGTTCGTCATATGCTAAAAAGGGTACCATGCATGCTCTGAATTCTGAACTGCAAGTATGCAGAAAACTTTGTGATTAAGATAATGAATCGCTCAGACTAAAGACCCAGAATGCTCAGTAATACTCTGCCACTGAACTCGAAATCTAAAGCCAGTTACTTTCTTAAAACTGGAATAATGCAGCAACAACTCAAACATACAAGTCTTTCACTCTCTTTCGCTCTCCAAACAATCTTGTTTTTAAAACGAAATTAGAAGCTTGATATTAGTCACACAAAACATAAAATCATTCACTCTACTAGTCAACTGCTCCCACCGTCTCAATTTTTTTCCCCCCTTTTTAGGGATATTTTAGTCGATAGCAAATAAATGATTGTGACGGAGTGAGCTTAACAATAACACCAGCATCTCCATCAGACGGGAAAAAAACACACTCATGTCTACGTTAAAACACAAAAAAGTTTCCATTAAAACATTCTCGAATTGGCCGTTTTCATCAAGTCTGAAGTAGAAAGTGTAGTTAACCAAAATTAGAGCACATACAGTAGATCATGCCTATGGTGGTGGTGGTTATTTTGGGTAGGGTTAGGGTTTCGACGAGGTTAGCGTTGGTGTGAGTAGGAGGCCGGTGACCAGGCGGTCCGACAGCAGGCGTCTCTTCTGCCATGGTGAAGGTGGCGGGTGTTGCCGATAGCATATTATTATCTTCTCTATCGTCGACTCTACACTTTTGTTACAGTAGCATTTATTTCACATATTCTAATTTGTGAGTTGTGACGGTTAATATCCTCACTTGATTTATTCTCCTCTTGCAAAATAAAACAGAGAAAATAGTTGCTTCGTTTGGTTATTCACAAACATTTGGTCTATAAAAAAGTTCCCCACCCTTCCTCATTTATCATTCAATTGACCTCAGATACATTTTCTAAGCGAAAATAGAATTAAGGTGAGAAAATGGTTATTAAGCATGGATAATGATATAATGCATGTCAGTAATCATAAATTTAAATGAAAAACATAAATCCTCAAGTTTTAGCACCAAAAGTCACATACATAGAATTCAATTATGAATCCGGGTTATTTGATACTCCTGATTCATTTCAAACAACCGGGATTCGGGAACAACAAACCCTCTTGCTGTCTTGACCTTTGATGTTTAATAATGTGAGAATAAATCTGATACACATCATTAAGTACGATACGAAGCTCTTATTAATTAAAATTGGATATAGTTCATATCATATAGTAACCACACTTCCCAAAGAAACCTTCCTATAAATGTAAACTACTAAAAGTTTGAGTATTATTCGAATTGATGATACTGGACACACCGCAGTGCAGGTTTTGAAAACCTTTTACACGTCAAAGAGGGCATTAAAGATCTCCACCAGTTGTCTCTGAGTACTCCGAAGATAAGCAGTGTGATCAATAAGTAGCCTGAGGTAACCCCTTAGCATAGCGGTAATGCATAAAATACCTCTGTTAACCAACAACGCGCCATAATTATTTTGACCCGCCGCCAACTGGCCTCCAAACTTCAATATTCTCTCGACAATATCCACATACTCAAGCAGCATCTCATATGGAGCATCATCCTTCGGCTCAACCGAGTATTCTAGCAAAGGACGGTAAAGTACTTCATCAACTTCTATATCCCCCATCATGGTGTATCCCAAAGTACACAGCCCATTAATTTTCTCAATAACGAACTTACGTGGATCCCAAGAGATCAGAAGCGGAAACAAGCTTTTCTCACACAAGTGGTCTAATGTGTTGAGGAATTGCTGGAACAAAAGTTTCTTACCATGGACAAGAAACAAGGCTACAAAGTTCTTCAGGTGCTGTTGCATCTCGACTATGTCATCAATGTTTTCCCGAGATAAGAAGGTCCTTACCAAATCAACTAATTCAGCCGGATCAGTATTCTCTACTGACAAATGATCTAGAAGCCGAGTACAGGTTAAATTGCTAGCAAGAGTAGAATTTTGACCGAGAGATGCATCTGAACGTGAAGCTTTTGCACTACACAAATCCGAAGAACTTGCTAGAACAACCTACACGAAATCAAAAATCAGGATGGAAATAGCAACAAAACAGGCTTTGATATTCATTATAATATGTTTCCATAAATATTAATCAAATTCATTCAGAAAAAATCCAAATAAACTCGAGTATTATGACTTCCGACCACCACCCGATTCAAAAGGAAGGACTCTTTGGTTACTACATCAGGCCACTCAATCAATGTTTCAGAAACCAATCATGATATAATCCATAGCATATACATGGCCATCAATCAATGTCACAGAAACCAATCATTAGGATCCATAGGATACAAACAGACATTGTATTCTAACACCCCCAAGGACCTAACAAAAGCATAGTCACACTTAAATCATAATACCTCGAAACTAAATCTATTGGATCCTTTCACTGTTTTATGTTTAATGGCTATCACACAAGGCCACAAGGTAACTCCAAAATAACTCTCAATATTAATGGCTCTCACCATTAAAACGCTATTTAAGTAACTAGAAATTACTTGCAAATCTACTCATACAACATACATCCAAAATTACGTTTATGTCTAGCTGAGCGACTTTAATCTGATGCCTAGATGGTAATTTATCACAACGTAAATGTTTTTCATTTACCTTCTTTTTTTTTTGGTAAAATAGAAGCGGGATTACCTTCAAAGAACTTCAAATGCATTCAATTATAAAAAATATCACCCCGGTACCTCAAGGGCTCCCGGGAATGGGAAGGGACAGGGGTCGGATGTACACAACCTCATAACTCACAAAATGTAGAGGTTTCCGGATAACCCGCAATGAAAATTATGCCCTATATTACATCAATGAGTTCCACTAGTTGACAATAAGAAGTGCATGCAATTTAGCAAGTCCTTTTTCTATATTCCATCATAATCCATAACCGAACTCATAATTTGCAGGACATAAAATGCTTTATTAGTGTTTGAGACTATACGATTGAAGTCACTACAGGGAAATATATCCAACAAACATATAAAGTATGCTATTATAAGTACTACACTATCCCAATGTCACGTTCTTATTAAAAGCAGGATGATGGGTGGGACACAAGCAGCTGAACCACTACAATAACAAAGAGAGGCTGTGTCCAAATCTCATGACAAATTGGAATTTCATTAGTGACTTCATGAAAATCATAGAAGTTTTTATAAGCCATTTTAAAAGTTAGTTACCTTCGATAGTATGAACTGAGCGCTTAAATTCCCCGCTTTTGAACACCTCACAACTAATCCGCCTATTTCTGATAATAGCTCGTGTTGAATAACAGAGCATGGGAATGGGTCTTTGAAAGATATAGATCGTAAAACATCTCCATCATCGACAAAATCACGGAGTGTTTTGGACCTGGAAAAATATATGAACAAATTTAAGATAACCTGCATTGTCAGAGAATATACATCCTTTGTGGGAGCAAATTACAGATGAAACACGTGACAACAACATTACCCCAAGTCCCCAAGCCCACTACCTCAAGAACACCCACAAATTGCGGTTAAGGGGATCCGATGTACGCACCCTTACCTTTCTTTTAGTACAAAGTGGTTGTTTCCGAGTGACCAAAAATGAAAATTGTGCCAAGAGTTGCATCAAATAACTGCTACTTTGCAATAAAACGTAGTGCAGCCAGTTTACATTAGTGAGCCATATCGTTTATTCCATCATAAACCAAAACCAATGAATAATGTCTTTAGTTCCACTGGAAATGGAAACATGAAACACGCGCATAAAATAAAATAGAATGTTCATTTCACAAGGGAAATATCATATTATTTCTTACACAGAAAATGCCCTTGCTATGTCAGCCGCTCCTCCTTGCCCCACGCGAGTCATGATATCTCTTAAAGGATCCCACGGTAAATTCTCAATTCTATTGGAATGTGCCATGACTTCTGTTGCAATGGGGACTGTAAAAATGCCAAATTGTTCAGTAAAACAACTGCTTTTGTAAATCAGCATCATGTCTATGGGCATTAAGAATCACAGATATTCAGGAAAGTTTATAACAATCATCTGCAACACTATCGCAATTTTTGAAAAAAAGAATACACATTAACCCAAGTTAATTGTTTGCACTCCACATACACGGAAATAGAGAGCTAATAAATCTAAAAGATAATTATAAAACAGTGAAACTTGGGTTTAGTAAATACGTGTACCTAGCCTGAGTCCAGGCAAACCCTATTAGACCCTAATTTATTAGCTTTCTTATCAACTGTTTATCAACTGTTTTATCTTTATTAGCTTTCTTATCAACTGTTTATCAACTGTTTTATCTTTATTAGCTTTCTTATCAACTACGAGGTGCAGACCAATAATGTAAGCAGTTATCGCTGAGCAAATATGTTAAGACCAGAAGAGTCTCCTCCATTCAACTTTTAAATTACCAAGCAGAAAGGCAACCTCGACCTAACCAGCATATTTTAAAGTTTGAAGAATTGTGTTAAATTTGTGAATGGGTGAAAAATGGCTCACGCAATAACTTGAAACTGACTCAATTTCAACTTTAAACTTTTAAAGCTATACATGAGAATGTATTAGGCAAAACATGTTCCTTGTGTCACAAAATACGATCAACAAAAAAGAAGCAACTGGGAGAAAAAACATAATGACCCGACAAAAGAAAAAGATAAAGAACGTATCCAAAACAAGGAACATGAAGAGAGCAGGAGAGAATATCGGCACATAACAAGTTCGAAGCAGGTGGTATCAGACTAGTGCTTTGACCTTGAACATCATAGACTAATTATTGGTGTTACAGTTTCTAGTTACAGATACACAGTTAAAACTTAAAAGCATGAGTAGAAAAAGCCATTAAAAAAGATCTACGCAACCATTCTAAAACGCAGTCATCCTTCAGTTTGATTAATATTTCATTCATTCAAAGTTGAAGCGTCCTTCAGTTCGACTAATATTTCGTTCATTCAAAGCTAAAGTTGAAGCCCTTGTAGCATATTTATATACAAAAGCAACGAACAAAGAGAATGTAAAAATGCATCTCATCATATATCCTACCTTTTCTGTGTTACAGGCATCTTGTGAATGACACAATGATTCACATATTTATGAATAATTACTTGTTTAATATATACGGAGTAGTTTGTACGGCTAAGCTTATCAAGTATGCTTATGATTGTTTAGTTAACAAGACACTCATGGCCTCAAATGGAAATATAGGTTAACTTGATGTAACTATAACTAATATTCTATCCATTTATGATGACTTTTTACAATCTCTCCTTAAGGATTTTAAAGTTAAGACTAGGAGAAACTCTGTCTCCACATTGCTGTTTACTTTTTTACTGCATTAACTATATTACTTCAACAATATCGATCATTCTGACTTCTACAAATAGTTATTGCTTTGATACGAGTTTTAGGGTTGAGTTAACAGTTTACAGCAACATCGCGTAGGTAACAAGTAACCTCTACATAAACATTTAGCATATAGGCATTAATAGGGTTCATGAACTTGCCTGCTGGGCCTAATTGAGATTCAATCAAATATATGGTTTTTCACGTCCCAACAAAGTTTCAACCTTCAAATAAGTTAATTTGGTGGTTAAATGCTCTAAAAGGTCATCACTATGAGGCACGGATCTACGATAAGCAAATTGACTTTAGATCTAATTATATTTTATGCATCGTTATAAGACAATACACAAAATTATAATAGTCTAACTCAGTCAGTTTCCATAATTAATTGACAGATTGAGGTTTCAGTAGATGTTAGACACACAAACAAGCATAGATACAGTTCCACATGCATTTTAAATAGGAAGAATAGATGAAGCTCGATTTTAACTGAAGTTTTCACGCTTAAAACAAATAGAGTCGATCACGAACTACAAATGTATCGCAAAAAACAATTTTTCAAATCATATATAAAATTATACAGTTCTTTGTGCATCATTTGCTAGACCCACTGCAATCCACAGTGGATCGTGACCATTTTAGCCATCCTACAACATCAGTATATACACAAATTTACCAGTTGACAAGAGATTATATTTAAAAATAATTTCAGATCTGTCACCGGAAATATATTTCCCTTGTCTAATCAGTTTATAAACACACGCCACAAACTCTAAATAAAAAACCCCTTAAAATGTATCAGCCAAGAAGTTAATCAAGCTACCAGAGGAATTAAATAAAAATTGTATCAGAACTTAAGAAAAACAGTACTGATAATATCACGGACATCAAAACACATGGTAGACAAATATAAGCAAAGACTCTATGCATGAAGTGCTGAAGCCTGAAAGAATTAAGATAGGGGGCGCCTCACATTGAGATCGATGATTGAAATGTCCTCACAGACGGCTACTCTTCACCCTTAATCTGGTTGATATTTTTAAGCTTCGCTACCAAGTCCTATTAAAAGAACCCTGAATTTGGATTTTTCCTAAAATATTCACATTTATTGTCAATATCTTACCAAATATGATGCACCTCAGATAGCGTTTCCAGCTGTTACTAACTTACTATGCAACACAATTGGTCTAACTTATAAGTAATAACCATTGTAAAAAATCATATTTTGACGCAGACTCAAATCATCTTATTTAGGACAATTACCAACAGGAATGTCATTTAATTATTCGAGGGGATGCATCCGTTTTACAACTGAGCCATACAACCGTCTTATTGAGAATTTGAATGATCAACCGTATACTCTAGAAAACTGGAGTGTTAAATCTCCTTCTATTTCTACGTTCTCCCATTTTTCAAAATTTCCCGCGCATATTTTGAAATATGGAACGAAGACGGTAAAATAGAGGTTACTACAAAACTTTTACAACTTAATCCCTAATAGAACAATTTTTTTAAACAATTTTCTACCTATTATAACACTTTTGCCACAAATTAGTATCTCAAATCAACTTTGGTCAGCTTTTTAAGTATTTCCGGCCTGATTTTCACATTATATTCATTTCATTAGCCATCAAAAGGCACAAAACATTACAATCCAGAATCAAACCAACTAAAAATACAAGGAAAGTACTTCAAAACACTGACCGGATTTTATTTTAGGTACCAATTTGTAACAAAAATGACATGATAGGTAGTACTTTTTGAAAGCAATTACATTAGGTAGTAATCTGTACAAAATATGTATATAATAGGTAGTAAATACCAATTTAGCCAAAAGAGATAAGTATATGTAGATTTTGGTATCTCTATCACGTTATATATGTAACAAGATCACCATTTTATTTATAATCATCCCAAAATTTACCAATAAATCTCTTCCAAACATTTATTGTTTTCTACAAATTAGAGATGAAATAGAACTATAGCAGCAACATTACAGAAACAGTCTGGATCAAAGAATGAAATCTCATAGGATCGTTGAGCTTTTATATACATTAGTGGAACTTACGTACTAGCAGGGACTTGTTATCCAACCCTCTTTTTGTATATGGGTGTCACTCCCCTGGCGTTTTCTTGTACATGAAAATATACTTATTATTTAGACATATCCCCTAATACACAATGTTCCTTAGACATATCCCCTAATAAAAATAAAAACGTAGTGGCAAGGATGGAACATTGTGTTCTTTAGACATATCCCCTAATAAAGATAATTGGCTAAATAATAAGTATGTGACACTAATGCCATCCTTGCCACTACGTTTTTATTTTTATTAGAAATACACAATTGTGTTCTTTTGACATATCCCCTAAGAAAAATAAAAACATAGTGGCAAGGATGGCATTAGTGTCACATACTTATTATTTCTCCTGGCTTACAGTAACAATGGAAGCATTTGGTACATAACTGAAATTATTTTAGTGCAAGAACGAAACTGAAGCAACAACCATGAAATGTAAAACAGAAGAGAACATACCAGCACATGCTCAGATTAAATGTTGATAGTCTTCAGCAACCTTATCTTTAGCCAAAAAAATTGGAAGAGAGAAACCAGAATATTACATGTCAAGCAACCAAGATCAAGTTTTACTTCACCTGCCAAAGACTTTCACATACACTCTTTAAACCACTGGACAACATCTACGATCTAGGTCTTTTGAATATAACAAATTTTATTAAAATGCTCTGAAATCATGCAACGAGTGTTTCACTGTGAATTAAATCATACTATCAAAGTATAACATTGAATATTGTGAAAAATTTACTCATTTTTACGTCCAATTCTAAGGGAACCAAAGATGGTAACTTTTGGCTATGGTATATGATAAAACTATATCAAAATTATTAGTAAAACCCTATACATTTATTTTTCAGAAAAGAGTATATGATCGTCTACTTTTTTGGGAATGGCCTTATATGCATACAAAAGATAGCAAGTACCATTTTCTGAGGAATGGCCTTAGAGTTAATTGATAAGCAATGTTTTTTTATACTTTTTTTTAAAAATACTAACTTTGAAAAACTTATTTGCAGCTCCTAAATTTTGAGAAGATACAGCTCAAACGTCCAAAAAATGAAGAAACCCAAAATTGTCAATTCCACCAAATGACTCTCTATTGGTTTCTTCCTCCCATCCCTCCAAATAACAGTCAATCCAGTCCCCTTTGAGTGAAAATGCAACAGATCAGCAGTTCATCAAGCAGAGGATTCATAGAAGCTGATACCAAGAACATATGCATATCACAGTCTGCAGACAAGACATGTGAATCAAACAAAAGAGAAGTAAAATTCTGTTTCCAGAAATGCCATGTCTTGTCAGAACAATGCTAACTAGCAGAATGAGTAGTAATGGGTTTAAACTTTCTTCAAACAAAAAAGAATAGCAACGCTGAACTCATACTTTACTAGTCCCAAAAAAAAATTATACTAGGATCGTGATAAGACTAACAAAGTAGCATCAGAGAAAAACAGAAGAAAAAAGCAAAGACTTCTGTAAAGTGTCTCTAAACAAAGCTGTAATGTATGGCAACAATGGTAAAAAAAAGACACACCAACAAGTTACGGAGAACCTTGTTATCTGCAGAAAAGGGCATTAAAATACGATAACAGTAATCCCCAAGCACTTTGATCACTTCATGGTCCATAAGCTGCCTCAGTTGCCTCCTAACCATAGTGAATAGGGATGTGATACTGCAGCTAATCAGCACCATTTTAGTATTACCACGAATCAACGCTACCTGGCCTCCTACCTTTAATATAGTTTCGGCAATATCCAAACGCTTGATCACGGTCTCATACACAGCATCATCATTCATCTCGATCGAGCACTGAAGTAGAAAAAGGGACGCTTCTGCACCAATTCTTACATCTCTCACATTTTATGTCCCATATTACATACCAAGTCAAATTTCCTGACAAGGAGGCTAAGTGGGTCCAAATTGACCCCAAGCCAAATAGCGTTGTTCTTACACAGTTTGTCCAATGTAACAAGGAATTGTTGGTTATTACATTTCTTTCCAAGGGCATTATACAAGGTGATGAAATCATTTAGGTGACAATACATATCAACCAAGTCTCGGGCCTTTGCAGATTAAGAAGCTTGGTAGAGTCAGTGTTTTGGGATGATAAATGATCGATAAGACGTGTTGCTTTAACAAGATCGCTTAAATTTGGAGTAGAGTATTGATCCAGGAACCTATCAAAATCTTAGTTTGAAGTGGCGCAAGGCACACCGAGGCGATGAGGGGCCGGGGCGATGAGGCGCAAGGCGCAAGGCGAAGGCGCGCGCCTTTTGAACGCGAGGCGCATCTTTTTTGTATGAGCCTCTAAACTAGTTCTACACACTAAGTACTACTAAAACACATTAATTCACATCAAAAATATATTAAAAGTAATTAAAATTAGGTTAAAAAATGTTTTTTAAATCTAAGATATTATAAGTAAGGAAAGTCACATGCTTAACATGTGACTTTTAGTGAAAAAGTGTCTTCTAGAGCCTAAAGTGAATAAGGCGCGCCTTGTTGCGCCTTGAGCCTTCACTTGAGGCGCGCGCCTTTTTGAGCCTTTTGCACACAGCCACGCCTCCTTCCTCTGATGCCCCAGGCCCTGCGCCTACCCTCGCCTTGCGCCTAGGCGCGCCTTTTTAAACTAAGATCAGAATGTGAAGTATCCTCCCTCTTTGCATTGCACAACTTTGAGGCACTTAACATGGCAGCCAGTAGCCTGTAAATATCCTAGAATCATGTTGGTATAAGGACATAAAGAGGCTTGTACAAAAATCATTTCATCACTCAGAGACTTCTTTCTAAGTCCTGAAATTTTGTAGATCAGATAACATTAATTTTGATTCTCATTTAATTTTCAGAAGTATGAATCTATTCACCAAAGAATATCCAAGAAAACTTTAGTAGCAAGTATGATGATCTACTGATCTCATATAGCCACCCTATTCTCAAGGAATAATTCATTGGCTACCGCATCAGGCCAATCGATCAAATTTTGGGAATACCATTCATATAGATCCACAGTATTCATATAACCATCATGCATTAACACTCATAGAACATCACAAAATCAACTCAATTTAAAGAATCCTTCAGGTTGTCTAGAACCTATGGCATACAAGAGCACTCCAAAATGAGACAATACCATTGTGGTCATTACTCAGGCTGTCAGGCAGATCTTGCTAATATATGGAATTGAATATAATTTTCAAAAGCTGCTTACTTTAGCTAGTATAAACTGAGCATTGGAATTTCCTACTCTTGTGCATCTGGCGAATAATCCACCTACCCTGAGAGTAATTCGTACGCTTGTGCAACCGGAAAGCAAGTTTTTAAAAGATATTGCACGTAATACGATCTTATCCTCAGAAAATTTTCGGAAAACTCTGGAACTGGACGTAGAATAATAATTACAAAAACTGTCATGTAGGCATCACAAGAAAAACACCTGAATGAACCTTAAATCAATAAATCCATCAATCATAATAAAGCACATGGAGCTTCAACATCATCAGGAAATGCGCATACCTCCATTCCAACAGGTCTGTTAAATTTCACAAAATAGGTGAGGGAACTTTGAAAAATTAAACAGCCTATTAGAATGGCACGAGTACACGTAGACCATGTCAGTTACCATTAATTCTCATAATTCGAAATATGGTTACCATAACTTAGAAGCAATTCTAGATTTCTAGGATTAGACTTCTTTATCCTACGGGACCAATTAAGAGTCCCATCATAAGCTCATACAGTCAAGAGGACCAAATCCTTATTTTTTTTTCAAACCTCATCCTTTCGGTTTGTGTCTCCGAACATCCCACCCCTTCCACCACCCTTACAACGACCACCACCACCAATATCACCCTCAGCCCACCACAAGCACCACCAAAACCATTGTAGCAAGTTCATCCTCTCCGGTAACCACCGCCCTCTCCCATCCCATCCAAAATATCCCATTCAGCATCTCTAACATCAACGCCGCCCACTCCGACAACGCCAACCACACCTCTCACATAAACATAGTCAATTACATTTGTCAGCAAAGTTTTTGGGTACTATTTTCCACCATATTCGGAACCAAATAATACTCTCGGGATGGCTGGTTGATACGAGTTGGGCTACGGGTCAATGAAAGAACGAGTTCATTGAAAGTCGGAAATCAGTTTGATTATTCTCGAGAATGATTAAATGTATTTCAAGCTTTCATTAAACGAGTGAGATTCATTGGATGTTACGATGGTTCTTTAGTTTGGTTTCATGCGTTGGATTGGAGTTTATTACTACATTTAGTAGGGTGTTAATTACTAGGATTAATAAGCCATAATTTTCATATTTAATTTTGTCATTAGGAGTCTTTTAATTGCTTTGAAGTTTAAACGGTTGTATTCTTGAGGCTATTTATAGTCTTGACGTTTTTATTTCTTTCGGTCAGATTTCAGAAATATAATCAATTCAAAATTGCTTGTTAAGCACAAACACTGTTTTTATTCGAACGCGTTTTGAATATTAACCTTGATCGTTCTCAATAGGTCTGTTCGTTCGTTATTGATAAGTTATAGGTCTAGCTTATCAAATATCCAGTTGCGACGATCTTTTCGTCTGTAACAAATTGTTCACAACTTCATCAAAATCGCTTCCGCCTTTTTATTTCACATCACTGTTGAACAAATTTAAGGGTGGGGTTAAACTAGGGGTAGTGGCAAGGTGTGTTTGGGGGTGAATGGCTTGATGATGGCTAAGGTGGGGGAGGCCATCGTGGTGGCTGGTAAAGACCGAGGTGGCTGGGGGAAGAAAAAAAAATTGAGTGTTAAGAGTGGGACAAGAGAGTGAAAGCCTGATAAGTTTGACTTAAATTTGGTTTTATGGTATATGTTAGCCTTGTAAAAAATTTTGTAGTTCAAGTCTAGATATCCTACACGAGTCTTGTACACTTTTAACACCATACAACAAATATGGAAAATTTCACAAATATGGAAAATTTCACTTTCGTGCCCTGAGGTTTGGCTTAGATCCACTTTAGTGCCGTAAGGTTTCAATACTTTCACTTTAGTGCCCCGAGTTTTTGGTAATTTTACACTTTAGTGACCCAAGGTTGTAAAATATATTTACTTTGGGGACCTAAGATATAAAATTACTATACCTAATATAATATTCTTTTCCAAACAATGGCCTAGTAATGCATATTGTTAACTAATTTGCTACCAATTCATTAGTGTTGTTCGTTAAAGTGAAATATTCCGGTAATATTTTGCATTTCCCCTCAAATATACAAATCATTCCTATTTCAGCCTTCACCCCTTCAAAACCTCCTATCTCCCTTTTGCGGAGTCTCTCCATCTTCAAAACATAATCTTCATATCTTAGCAAATAAAAGTAGATAATTTCAAAATAGTAGCTCGCCAAATCAAATGACGTTGGATTACCAACATTTGCTTAGTTTGAGATTAGAGAATTTGCCGAGGTATTGATTTGCCGTCAAATTTGCTGTTTTTTTGTGTGGATTGAGGAAATGTCATCAACCCTTATCTAGGCCGAAGAATTTGTTTAGTTTGAGATTTTTGGGCAAAACAGCCATATTAACAATTTTGGACTGGAAATCAGTGTTCGGTAGCAAATTGATCAACAATACTTAGGCTTAATAGGCAGCTATGTAGTTGCTTGAAAAAAGTACAATAACTAGTACTCCCTCCACACACTAATGATCATTGGTGTATGGAGGGAGTAGTTTGTAATTTTCAAATGATTTTTCAACATAATAAAGTAAAAAATGAGAATTAATGTACATAAAAAGTACACTTGCACATAATTCTGCAAATTAAATTACTATGGTTGAATTAATGTTACGGTTATGAAAATTTAATGATATTATACTTTAGCTCACCAAAGTAGAAAATAGTTCTTAGGGCACCATAATGGAATTATCTAAACCTTAAAGACACCAAAGTGAAATTAGGCCAAACCACAGGGAAAGTGGAAATAAAATATTAAATAAACATGAACGGCAACACGCATCAGGAGGAGTCAATTAATGTTCTGATTCACAAGGCAATTTTATATTATCCTTACCCAGCAAAGCTCCGTGCAACATAAAATGCTCGTTTTGGTTGGCATGCTACATGAATCATAACTTCTTGCAAAGGATCCTTGGGAAATGTCCAACTCCCCTGACATGCGCCAAAGTGTCATACCCTTTGTTGAAGTAATGGCTGCAGAAATTCCAAATTCACCAATTACAACTTTTGTATATGTTCCAAATTTTCAAATTAATCGATTATAACTTTTTCATATGGCGGCATCATGGATATGGGTATTCCAAGTAGCAGACCATGAGAAATTTATACAAATCAAACAATAACCACCTCTAAAGGGCGTAAAGGCATATCACACATAATATCCTACATTAAACAAGAGTCCTTAGGAAAAAAGAGATGGCATTTCAATAAATGGAGCATATATTTGTATTTCAATGACATAGTAGTTGTTGTCCAGTAACGAAATCAATCTGAAAGGTTCATATTCCAATCCGCAGTCAGGGAAAACTCTAGCAAGGCCTATTGCAACTGTTTTCTTTATACACTGTACTTAATTTCTGACAACTTCATCTTATGCCTTTGAGATGTGACAAAAAAAGACCTTCAATGTACAGAACAACACCTCAAGCAGTTAGCAACTTAACAAATATATAACGGAGTATATGCAACAAGGGTACGCTTCAATTACTAAATAGCATGAAGAAAATTTTCACCCATTCAGGATTTTTTACAGCAAAAAAGATAGAATTATGCATCAAGTGTGTGAATGGATGAAAAACCGCACGAGAAAATAATAACGTTCAACTTGTACACCATAGCATGTATATTTTAGTGAAGAATCCAGCAGTCGAAAATAAGACGATTAAAAATTTACCAAAAAGTAGAACAACCAGAGAAACGAAATAATAGAGCAAGAAAAAGATGTCTGAGCATAACAAGATTTCATGGCAGGCTGCAGGATCAAACTACTCGCCTTACCTCTGTAACCATATACAAGTTCTACATTATATGCTCTAGTTATATAACAATCATGCATGCCAGATCAAAGTAGTTATCATAGATCTAGTTCCACAATTCAATTAATATTCTCTCCTTTCAAAGCTAATAGAGGAGCCATTCCATTATCTGTTTTAAAACAAAAGAAGGGATAATAGAAGGAAATAATGCATCTCTTGATTGCTCGTTTATGAATAAAGAAGGGGTTTAATATATAGTTTGTACAGCTACGCTAATCAATCATATTCAGAATTGATGACAAAAAGATCAGGCCTCAGTTTGGTAATATTGACTGAATTCATGAAAACCTGACTAATCTTCAGTTTATTTACTACGATTTTTCAAGCCCTTCCTCTACGAATAGAGAGTTATTACAAGTAGAAACCCTCTTATCAGTAATGATCTTTCCTTTTTAACTTTATCAAGATTTCATTACGTGAATCATACGAATAATTCTGGCTACTCGGCGAAGTTATTGCTTTAACACGGTTTTCAGGGTTTGCTAACAGTTTACAGAGCATCACGTAGAAAACAAGCAACCTCGATGTGTGAAACAATAACTTGCTATCAATAGATTTCAAGAGATGGCTTGCTGATTCAATGATATATCGACGAATCTTAGGCTCCTAACATAGTTTAAACACTTAACAATTGTAAGTTGTAACTAGCTAAGGTTGTTAAATACTTAAATGCTTTAAGAGGTCATCACTCATCAGTACAGGGCTCTGACCTAAAAGAGTCAAACGACTTAAGATCATATTTCCTCCTTTTTCTCTCTCTCGTATTTCACTCCCTCTGCAGTTCTGCTCACCACTCATTCTTTCTTACGAAATTACTTTAATTAATATGCTTCAGATATCGTGTTTAACTTTGTTTTTCCTTTTGATTTTGTCTTCATAAGACACGGAGGCGACAAAAGCAATGGTGGCATTATTAACAATGGAGATGTTGTTCCTGAATGTTACGGCTACAGTGTGGTTGAATCGGGTTGGAGTCCGGGACATTGGGATGTCAACTCTAATCTCACTAGCTATTTTTGTCAATGACACTAGCGGTTTGATTGTAGGTCTAAACTCGGCTTCTTTTCTTAAGATGGATTACAGGCATCATCCAACTTTTTTCTATACGAGTATCACTCCCATGATGTCCTTTTGTACATGGACGTTAGAGCTTAAATACTCACCCCCTTGGTGTCCTTTAATCGATATGGTCTAAGTGAGAAGAGTGGCATTGTTTGGACATTCTTTGTAGTATACTTGACATTGTTCATTCTAGCATACAGTGAAAGTCCAGGATATGTACCAACTATCATAATTTTACCAGTTTAGTACAATAATGAGATTGATTACCACAACACTCTCCTATGAAATAATAACCACAACACGGGAAGCAATGAACACGGTTAGCACAAAATCAGATTAAATGTACAACATCCTTTAGTAAATCTATCACTTACTCTAAATATTAAAAAGGAGAAAATCGCAAGACTACATAATAAGAAACCAAGCTTGATTTATTCTACACTTGCCATACACATTCACATAATCACATTACTCTCTAAACGTCCAGATACCATTTATATTTGATCTCCTACAGAGCATACTAATTCATAAACAAAAAAGAATGAACCGTATACATCAAACATCAGCTACAAAGTTCTTATCCTATGGTCAAAAAAGTCATAGCATAAGAAAGACTCGTAGCATTATCCAAAATAATGCAACAAGTTCCTTCATCATGAATTAATCAGAAACATGTAACATCAGGACTAGTATATTTACTCTTCATTGATTTACAATTATACGATGGACTAAATCAAAATGATTCATAAAACCCTTATTTTTTTCATGAAAAAATAAGTTATTGTCTCGTTTATTGTTATCGCCTAGCCTCTACTTCTCTAGACGGAAAAGAATGCATACATCCAACCTCTTTTACCTGACTCACCTCACTCGGAGCAGGAGATACTTTACATTAACTCAAGTAGTTACTATATAAATGATAATATAACAACAATATAATTCATTTTTAACAACTACATCAACTTCCTCAGCACATGCCGTCGACATTTTACAATCTTGGCCAAACAATCCTTACCCTAAGCATTTTTCATCAACCTTTAATGACACATGAATTAACATCCACTGTTAACTCTACGAATCGGATTACGTTCTGAATAATGATCTTAAAATAGCACAGGGATAATAAAGAATACAAAAATAGAAATAAATCACTCTAACTCCAGATTTAAAAATCAAATTCATATATTTTGATATAAATACTAAACATTGGCATCAAAGCTACTTAACCAATCCATGCAAATGAAGATTAGTTCCCAGAAATTCATCAAATCATGTTCATTAACAAACTTCATGGTTACAAATACTTCAAAAAAGATAGGAGTTAGTAGAAAATCTTACAATGGTATGAAAATATGGCAATTTTCCGCATTTTCCTTGCTTATTCTTTCGATTTGGAATCCATGGTTGTTTGTAAAATACATAGTGATTGAATATTGTCTCATGATCATCTTTAGAAAACCTTATTGCAAAACATAACAAATTAGGGAAATTGAGTGATTGTGCAAAATAAGAACACTAGTCATAAACAAGTGAGTTTAAAGCTCGTTGTCATTATAATATACTTCCTCCGTTTACCTATTTTTTTCCCATTTTCTCGGTTTGGTAAATTATTTATTTTCTTTCCAAATTTTTTAATAGTTGTGCAAAATAAAATTGAAAGAAAACAAAAAAAAATGAAGGAATTACTTTTTTTTTCTTTAGAAATGTCATTATAAATTAAAATTTTCTATTATTGTCCCTCTATAATATATTTTATTTTATTTACTTGATTGCTATTAGGTAACATTTTACTTACTTAGTCAATTAGTCGTAAACTAAATCTAACCCTTATAATTAATTAATTAATAATATTTTACAAATGTTCTAAAGAAAATTGTACGTAATGCGTATGGCATATGGCTGGTATGAGCGCATGATTAAATAATATTATCCTCCGTTTTTATATAATGTACCCATTTGTTGAATATATGAGTGTAGTATTTTAATAAAATGGGTACATTATATAAAAATGGAGGAAGTACTAAACAAAAGCCCTAATGAATCAATTGTTTCTTGAGGTTTCTGCGTACAATATTAAACAAAACACTTAATGAATCAATTGTACTGCTCCATTAATCTCCTTTTCCAATTCCTAAATCAATGATTTTGGTCTATTAAAGGTTCACTCACCATCCTTTCTCTTGTTTCTTTGGTTTTATGTAAAAAATTAGAATGGGAGAAATGACATTTTACCTCCATTATGAGGATATTTTGTGAGGAATTCAACTTTGATTTATGTAGGGTGCGTCTATGAATCCCTTCTTCATTAGAGGTAGGTTCGGCTCACCGGGGTACTCTCTTTACGTAGGCTAAGTAGGGTAATAAAAGTTATTACATGTGAAAACTGGTTAGACTCAACGGTATTAATGTGGGATGAATCGGCCTCACCGTGCCCATGTTTATATAAAGATGGGTCTTGGAATCGTTTATACGGAGTATAATTCAGTGGGAGATCATTATATAAATACCAACTTGTTAAAATTGTTTTACAAGTATTTTTACGATAAATGTTAATTTTCTTTCCATTCCCGTTTTGTAGTAAATCACAATGGCTTCTTCTATTCAAACCGCTAAGATTTCTAAAGATTCATGGCTCCGCCAGTTCATGGACAAATATGTTTCAAATGCTAATGGTATTAATTTTAAAGATTGGGAAGAACAACTTCGATTAGCCACTGCAGGTGATGGTAAATTACGCTACCTTGTCGATCCTTCTCCCCCTCTACCAAGTACTAGGGCTACTCCTGATGTTAGGGACGCCTTATAATGATTATCAAAGACAATCCGCCGCCATTAAAAAAAATTTAATATTTGCAATGGAAGCGTCCCTACAAAGGCAATGTGTTCGCTTCAAAGATGCATATGAGGTATACTCGAGACTCTCTACCATGTTTTCTCAAGCCCCGAAGATACTTCAATATGATGTTGTTGTTCGCTTCTTTGAGGCTAACCTTAAGGAAGGGCAATCTGTTAGTGCCCATATACTCAAAACGATTGAGTATGTGGAAACTCTAGAAGGGCTGGGATGCAAGATCCCTGATCTGAAGAGCTTATTGTGTTTTGTTTGAACTTTTTGATTGTGTTTGTCTGAATTTATTCAAGATTCAATGCCAATTAGTTGACGATTTTGTTCAGTAGTGATAGTTTGGTTAGAGGTAATTCAATCTTGCTTTAGCTTTCCATTGTCAATTATCATTCTTCATTACATTTATTATGGGTGTTGCTCATTCATATACATGATTTACTCATTCATACACATATTTTCCATTTTACACCTTACATTCAACACTCATTCTACAGCAATAGAAAACCTAACTTTGTGAGGAATTCACAGAAATTACTCAAAAACAATCGAAAAAACTACAATGTCTGATCATTCTACAGCAATAGAAAACCTAATTCATGAAAAAATCAACGAAAATCACAATAATTTAGTCAGAAACAAACGAAATACTTCCACGATCCATCCTTCAAAGACAATAAAAAATCTAATTTACGAGAAAATCAACGTAAACCTAAAAATTCAAATTATTCTAAGACAATAACAAACCTAATTTACAAGAAAATCAGCGTAAATCACAACAAATTACTCAAAAACAAGAAAAATAGAAGAAATCGGAAGAAATGTTGACGAACGAGATATTAGAATTATTACCTGATCGATACGAGAGCTAGCATCCATAGTTGTGTGGTTTAGGGTTTTTCTGTGGGGGAGAGAATTAGAGATAATTAGAGAGGAGAACTTTTCTGAGGCTGAGGGTATAAAATGGAAAAGTAATGAAAAAAAGTGTATGAATGAGTAAAACTCGTATATGAATGAGCAATTACGTCTATTATTACTATAATATTTATTTTGAAAATGCAGAAAATTGCAACTACACCGGTGTCAATGGTCGATCTCAATGTGGTTAGAGAAGTTTGGGCTAACAAATGTTTAGATAATCTACATTATTCAAAATAGATTAACTTGGTATCACTATGACTTTTGTTGGATTGTTACTTAGCTTAGATTGTATATATTTTGAACGTTGTGGAAACGTTTGTTGTTATGTTGGATTGGATTTTGGAAAGAATATTGTTGGTTCGAAGGAAATGTAATGTCCTTTAGTTGGATATTTTAATGCAGGTGGTTTTAAAGTTCTGATGTTTTGGATATCGGCTTTATAAGAAGGTGCTGCCGAAATTTCGGTAGCGGATTTTTTAAAAAAAACATAAAAATAAAATACATCAGTTCTTACAAGAAATGACGCAAATGGTAAACAGTTATTGCATCGGTTTTGAAAAGAAATGATGCAAAAAATAGAGCAAAAGAGTCGGTTCCTGTCATAACTGACGTATATATTAATAAACTTGGCGCTAAAACAACATATCAAATACATCAGTTTTAAGAAACCTGACGCAACAAGTAGAGAAAAAACGTCAGTTTCGTTTATAACCGACGCATATACTATTCACTTTTGCGCTAAATTAAGGTACTAATTGCATCAGTTGTTGGGAAACTGACGCAAAAGCTAAGCGAAAAAGCGTCAGTTGTTAGAAAACTGATGCAAAAGCTATGGTATTTGCGTCGGTTCTTCGAGAATTTGCATCAGTTGTATTCTAAGAACTGATGCAAATGATGCATCAGATGCATCAGTTGTATTCTAAGAACTGATGCAAATGACGGTTTTTTGCGTCAGTTTCAGAACTGACGTTTCCATAAACGTCACCTTTATATACGTCAAGCAAGAACCGACGCAATAAGTCATATAGAATGGACGCAATAGGGTATTTTTGTACTAGTGTGAAGAGCTTATTGTGGACCTGCTTCACTCCCTCTCTATGGTAAAAGGATTCACCCAATTTCGAGTAAATTATACTATGGCCAACATGAAGAAAAGTCTCCATGAACTCCATTCTTTGCTTGTGCAATCAGAGAAAGACATGGGGTTAAGTGGGAGCACTAGGAAAGATGTCTTAGTTATTAATGTAAAGGGGAAGAAGAAGTTTAAAAGGAGTGGTGGTAAGAAACCCGTGTAGGTTGAAGGTAAAGGGAAGGCTATTGCGAATGACCCTTCCAAACCAAAATCTAAGAAGGGAAATCATCTCAATGATACTTGTAATTATTATAATATCAAGGGATATTGGAAGCGTAATTGCCCCAAATATCTGGATGACATTAAAGCTGGTATTGTGAAGCAAACATGTAAATTCTGATCTCAATCAAATCTTTTATGATAGACATAAATTACGCTACTACTACAACTTGGGTATTAGATATTGGCTGTGGTTCTCACCTGTGTAATCATTTATAGGGCCTAAAAATTGTAAGGAAGCTAAATAAGGGTGACGTGGATCTACGGATGGGAAACAGATCTTAAGTAGTTGTCGTATCTGTTGGAACCTATGTACTTAGTTTAGCGTCGGGTTTGCAGTTGTATCTAAATAATTGTTATTTTGTGCCAACGTTGTCTAGAAATATAATATCAGTATATGTATTAGACACGGAAGGGTTTCGTTTTGTAATTAAGGACAAGTGTTGTACTTTTTCCCTTAATGGGATTGTATATAGTTAAGCTATTTTTATCAATGGTATTTATATTCTAGACACTTGCAACGATGTTTATCATTTGGATAATAAAAGACTCAAAACTGATGATACCGATCTATCTTATTTATGGCATTGTCGATTAGGACATATCAACGAGAAACGCATTAAAAGACTAGTGTCGACTGGTGTTATTAAACCTTTTGATTTCGAATCATTTGGTACATGTGAATCTTGTCTTATTGGCAAGATGACTCGTTCACCTTTTCAAGGAAGAGGATCTCGAGCTAGTGAGTTATTGGGTTTAATACATACCGATGTTTGTGGTCCAATGACAGTCACTGTTAGAGGTAATGATGACTATTTCAATTACTTTTACCGATGACATGAGTAGATATGGGTATATCTACTTAATAAAGTATAAAAGTGAAGTTTTTGATAAGTTCAAGGAGTTTCAGAATGAAGTAGAAAACCAATTAAATAACAAGATTAAAACATTACGATCAGATCCTGGTGGTGAATATATATTTAAGCAATGACTTTAGAGATCACCTTAAAAACTATGGTATTGTATCTCAGTTAACTCCTCTTGGTACACCACAATTGAATGGGTGGCTGAGAGGAGGAATCAAACTTTATTAGATATGATTCGATCAATGATGAGCCAAACTGAATTACCTGAGTCATTTTGGAGATTTGCTATCTTATCTGCAATATCTTCTTTGAACAGGCGTCCCACTAAAGCTACCGACAAAACACCATATGAGATATGGAAAAGGAGGGTCTCTAATCTACAATACTTGAAAGTATGGGGATGTGATGCTTATGTCAGAAACAAGTGTAACGATAAGCTTGCACCTCCTTCTGATAAATGTACTTTTCTAGGTTACCCTAAGGAAACCCGAGGTTATTACTTCTACAATAGTCACGAGAACAAAGTGTTTGTGGCTCGTGAGGTTGTATTTCCAGAAAAAGAGTTTATTTCTAGGAGACAGAGTGGGAGAAAATTTGAACTTGATGAAGTTCAAGAGCCACAAACTGAGGTGACTGCACAGGAAAATGTCCCTTCTTTGTCAGATCCGATTATTATTCCTTCTGAACCTAGGAGGTCGGGAAGGGTAAGTCACCAACCTAGCTGATAGATACCTTGGTATCATTAAGGAAGATGGTGACTATGAGATATTACTTTTAGAAAGTGACGAACCTAAAACCTACAAAGCAGCTATTGCTAGTTCTGACTCTAAGTTATGGCATGAAGCCATGCAATCCGAAATGTATTTCATGTATGACAATCAGGTATGGGATCTGATTGAATTACCTAAAGATGTCCGACCTCTTCAGTGTAAGTGGATTTTTAAGATTAAAATCGGCATGGATGGACATAAAGATGTCTACAAAGCTAAAATGGTGGCGAAAGGGTTCACCCAGGTTCGTAGTTTACACTATGATGAGACCTTTGCACCAGTTGTTATGTTGAGATCTGTTCAGATAATGTTAGCGATTGCTGCATTTCATGATTATGAGATATGGCAAATGGATGTCAAGACCGCTTTCCTGAATGGTTTTTTAGAAGAGGAAGTGTACATGACACAACCTGAAGGTTTTGTGGATCCTAAAAATCCTAACAAAGTATGCAAGCTTAAGAGATCAATTTATGGTCTTAAGCAAGCATCAAGGAGTTGGAATCATCGTTTTGATCATGTGATTAAACATAATGGTTTTCCTCGAAGTGTTGAGGAACCGTGTTTATACATGAAGTTTAGTGGGAGTAAAGTTGTTTTCTTACTTTTATATGTGGACGACATACTACTCATTGGGAATGATATAGATATGCTTACTTATGTTAAGAAGTGGTTAGGAAACCACTTCCAAATGAAAGATTTGGGAGAAGCACAACGCAGCATCTTGGGTATCCGGATCTATAGAGATAGAACCAATATGATATTAGCATTGAGTTAAGAAGCTTATATTGATAAAATTCTTGATCGATTCAATATGGAAAACTCTAAGAAAGGTTTTTTGCCAATAGGTAGTGGGATTACCTTGAGTAAATCACTGTGTCCACGGAACCTAAAGATATTGAACGCATGAAGTTGATTCCCTATGCTTCCGCTGTTGGATCGATCATGTATGTTATGATGTGCACTCGTCTTGACGTCTCGTATGCTTTGAGCATGACAAGTCGTTATCAGAATAATCCAGGTGAGAGTCACTGGATAGTCGTCAAGAATATTCTTAAATACTTGAGAAGGACTACAGATTCATTCTTAGTGTTTGGAGGAGAATCTAAGTTACGTGTAAGAGGTTATACGGATGCCAGTTTCCAAACCGATAGGGATGATTTAAAATCCCAGACTGGTTTTGTCTATATGATGAACGGAGGGGCGGTTTGCTGGAGAAGTTTTAAGGAGTCTGTGACTGCTGATTCTACAACGGAAGCTGAGTACATTGCAGCATCTGAGGCTGCTAAGGAAGCTGTTTGGATTAGGCAATTTATGGAGGGACTGAGAGTAGTTCCGACCGCCGAGGATCCTATCACTTTATATTGTGATAATAGTGGGGCAATTTTTCAAGCTAAAGAGTCCAAGTCTAGTAACAAGTCTAGACATGTACTTAGGAAATTTCATGTAGTTAGAGATCTAATTGAAACGAAGGAAATTATAGTCTTTAAGGTTGGGACAGCTGAAAGCATCGCTGATCCTTTAACCAAACCATTGTCTCAAGCGAAACATGATAGTCATGTAGTTTCTATGGGGTTGAGAAGAATGACAGAACTATTGTAAATTATACGATATGTAATAATTTTGTACCAATTATTTTATATATGATAATTACATTTATCGTTGCATTCAGTTGTTGTCTGAATTTATATACTTTGTTTTATCCAAATAGGTTGTAATGACAACGGCGAACCCTATTAAGTGAACTGGATTAATATTGTATTTTGTCCCTAGTTACTTAATGAGGTGGCGTCTCAGAATGACATATTGTAAGGCGATAGATGACAGGTTCGACTGTCATATGGTCATAGTGATGATTGGTCGATTACATAGGCAGATTGTGAGAGAATTTGTCGGACAATGACCATTTATAGAGTCTTTTTGTTGCTAGGTCGTGGCGAGGATTACCTGAGTCATTTTGGGCATTCAGCTATTTAAACTTACAAGAGATTGTAAAATTAGCTAATAAGGGTTCATAAGTTATATTTTATACTGATAAAATAGTCTAATAAGAACTTAATTGTTAAGTGGTTATTAATTGTTGATTTGTATTATTTAATTGTTAAATGATCAAATTAATAATTAATTATATAAGATAATTAAATATAAGACTTATAAGCATTTGTGGGACAAATGTCGGAAATCGAAATGGACCGAAATGGGTCCATTTGAACCATAATATACAAGGTCTTATAACACATTTTTGTCAAAGTTTGGTGGTGTAAACACATGGGATGTTCCCATGAATTGTTTACATTTCAAACCCCTATATATACTCCTCATTTGTACACTTAAATCCTCTTAATTTTTAAGAGAGAAAAATCCTCTTAATGATATATATATACATATATATATATGTGTGTATATATATATATATATATATATGTATGTATATATATATATATATATATATATGTATGTATATATATGTATATATATGTATATGTATGTATATATATGTATATATATGTATATATATATATATATACGTCCTTGTATCTTTCGGGTTCAGCCGGGCAGTCCTTTCCTTGTTGTCAGAGCGTGGCTTCTTCTAAGGAGGTCTGAAGACGGGGCAAGACAAGAAGGAGCAGCTTCAATAGGTAGGATCAAGAGAAGAAGACACAGGTGGAGAAGATGGGGACTAAGACAGGGCCTTCCTTCCATTCTTACTTTTTTATTCCCTTGTTTGTGCCTAGTTGGTTACTTTTTATGGAATCCAGCCTACCTAACAAGCCGCAAAACCCTAAACCTATTGGCTGGCTACGTCGATCCTCAATTCAACTACGGCAATCCCGTCGGCTACCGCCTCTGGACTTCTCCTGCTACTGCTTCGGGCTTTATTCTATCCCCTTTCTTTACCTGTAAGCCTCCTCCCCAGCCCCCCGTTCCTCACCCTCTCCCTCACGCGCGAGTACCACCTCGGGCTGAACCTGGAAAACCACCTCGCCTTCATACTACATATATATATACATATATATATATACATATATAGATATATATCATAATATTATTAGTGTAATAGTATTATAAGATAATACAAGGTTTACTACTAAATTTACCTAGTTAGTAACTTAGTAGTTTTTTGGGATAATCTTGGGTGTATTCTTAGGAGACCACCTTTTTGATGGCTAGTAGTCTTGGAGGATCATTCTTATTTCATAGGCTCATAGCTCAAGAACAACAATAAGGAAGGTGTCCTTGTGTTGTGCCCAAAATCTTGCCTATACAATGTAGGAATTTTTATCTTAAGATTGTTTAATACCATCTTTTATACTTTTGTATGCATGCATGTAGATTTAGACCATTTTAGATTATATTGTATTTTTAAGATCACAATATGAGTATTACCATGGTCTAAATAACTAACACTAACTAATATTATAGAAGCATTTGGTAAATGTCTTTAGAGACGGTTTCACATAATTTATTATGAGATTATTTAATATTATAATTCAAACTGAACAATAAAACAGGTGAAAGCACGGTTAAAAATAAAATGAGTACATTTATCTATATAAAATAACAAAACAACAACCACAACATGTTTTTTTCCCTCCAAAATCCCACTATCACATTAAACATAGTTTTTATGATCCCTTGAAAATAGACTCACTTTTATTTCATTTATTTTGTTAGCATAAGATTTATACCACCATAATTTTGCGGATTTTTTATAATTTTTATATCTTATATAGTATATACAGTTGTTTAGCATGAATTTAAATTTTTCAATCATCACTTTATTTACTTGACTAGACAATATTGTTCAATCATACAATTTAGATCATCGTTAGTCTCAAAAACATTCCTTTTACGTTTTTACCTGTAAGAATAATATTTATTAAAAAGGTCAATTAATATGTTAAAATGTTCAAAATTTTCTATCTATACTAATTCATTAAAAAAAAAAACAATTGTCATACTATTTTCTTGATTAATTATTTTTTACAATGAAATTAACAATGTTTTGTTGCCGATCTTCGATTATCATGTTATTATAGCATCTCTCCTTTTCCTATACGTGTAAATTGAATTTTTTAACAACTAACAAATTATATTATAGAAGCATTGAGTAAATGTCTTTAGAGACGGTTTCATAGAATTTATTACGAGATTATTTATTATAATTCAAAACGAGCAATAAAACAGGTGAAAGCACGGTTAAAAATTATATGAGTACACTTATTACGTATATAGAGTATAAGTATAATGAAAGAACAACTAGACACTTAGAATTCACATTAAAAAATTTCCCGACTAACATCCTCTTAACATTATTTCATTCTTGCATATTGATGAGCTCCATTTTGGTCATTATTTTCATTGTATATTCTTCATTTTCGGTCCCGATTTGACCTCGTTTTGCGTGCCTTTGCTCGTTTTTATGGTCGTTACCTCGACTATTCCTATTTGGTTCCCGTGTTGTAGGTATTGTGGCGAGAATGAAGAAACGGAGGCAAACGAGATGATTTTTGGAGCAAAATGAAGAGAAATTGCAGGATTTGGACCCAGGCACTCCCAGCAGGTTCCCAACCGGCGGCCGGCAGGCCGGCTGGGGACCTTGACTTGACTTTTTGTCAAAAATTGAAGAATGTTTGCAGGCATTTGGATTTGGTCTCCTAGCCGTTGCACTGCCGGCGGCCGGTAGGCCGGCAGGGATGCACTTCCTATACTTAGCCAAAATTGGAAGGATCAAGAAATCATTGTTTGGGCAGATTATTGCAAAAGGGCTCCCAGCCGGTAGCCCACCGGCAGCCGGCCAGCCGGCTGGTGACCCAATTCTATACTTAGCCAAATTTTGATTTTGAAGAAAATGCGTCTTTGGGCAGATCCTAGAAAAAGGGTTCCCAGCCGGTGGCCAACCGGCAGCCGGTCCACCGGCTGAGGGTACCTGTGCATTGAAGAAAAGATGCAAAAATTCAGAACCATGGAACCAGCCTCCCAGCCGGTACCCGACCGGCAGCCGGCCTGTCGGCTGAGGTGCAGTCTAAGTTGAAGAAAAAGAAAGAAAAAACCAGAAGTTTGTAAAAAGACTCCCAGCCGGTCCACCACCGGCAGCCGGTCGACCGGCTGAGAGTCCTATTTCAGAAATTCGCACTCTATATAAACCTGCACTTGTATAATTTATTTTCACGCATTCCTAGACACTTTTTACGCATATTTTAAGGTTTTTCACTGTTCCATTGCTTAGGTTTCCTCACAAAATAACTCTCCTTAAACATTAATCTTTCTTAGATTCTAGTTTAATCTTTTAGTTTTTGTTAATCTTTCCTTAGTCATTTCCTTAGTTATTGTTCCTAACAATTGTATTAGGGTTTTTGGTTGTATTTTGGGAGCATTTGAAAGGATCTTCCATTTGTAATCAAAGTTCATGCCTTTATCCAATCCTTTGGTATAATCTTCTTAATCCTTACTTTGTTTTTACATTACTTTGAGTTTTGCTTAAATCAATTGTTTACCTTTGCTTGTTCATGATGTTTAGCACTTGTTTATCTCTTATTCACATGCTTTTCCTTACCATGAGTGAGTAGTTTTATACCTAGGGTTAGGGGGGAACTTGGGTGGTGATTAGATGATAAATTCATGCTAGTTTGTTGATTAGTTGTTCTTGATAAAGTAGTTTTCCATTTGTTGCATGCTAGGTGTTTGATGATTCGCTTCAACGAAAGTTGAGCTTTGATTTTAGCGTGACCTGCCTTTAGCGACGGTTGAGGGTCTGTCTTAGCATGTTTAATGGTTGGTTGTGGGTATTTGTAGCGAAAGTTAGGGTATTCCGACCTAGGTTTAGTCGACTCGAGAGAAGAGGCTTACCGAGACTACTTACTTGAGACCTACTAGTTCGCTTTCTAGTATCTTCGTCTACCCATCTTAGTGACCCCGACACCCTAGTTTTCTTTACCATCAATTTCATCTTAACACATTTGCTTTAATTGCTCTTTAGTTGTTAATCAATCACAAACCTATTACCCCCGACTCAAGCTCTAATTAGAACGTAACTATACAATTTCCCAACCATCCTTGCGAACAATAACCCTATTATACTACTTTGTATCGGGTTTATAAATTTGTTTGATCGTGAGAACCGACGACTTAATCTCGCGCATCACATATCCACACATATCTGAATAATGGAAAAAAATATTTTTTAAAATATTCATTTGAATATTAATTAATTAGTAATAACAAATGCTCATTTCATGGAAGATTGTACATATTTTTAACAATGGAAAGGTTTTATAGCAATTGTGAAATTAAAGTGGTACATAATTACATATTACATAATATTGACCTTTTGATTCATCATAAAAAAAGACTTGCATTATAAGATGGGTTTAAATTTTTTACAATTATTATTTTGGTTAATATGTTATTTTTTTTTTTCAAGAAAGTTATAAACTTTTTTATTCCTCCATAAAGGGTAAAAAAGTCAAGAATTTCATACAAAGAAATAACCCCTACTGCTTATGAACCTATGCATAAGAAAATAAAAACAACTAATTGCCTAAGAGGCAATGTTTAGCTACATCATGATACTTTGGAATGACTTTTGATAAGACTCTAATTTTCACGCTCTCTTTGATGGATTCTATCAAAGTGTCTGCCGCCTTTTGATAATCATTAAAAATCCTTTGATTCCTCTCTTGCCATATCCGGTATATCACATTTGTAATACAATTTTTATACCATCCTGATTTCCAATGCCTTCTTGCTGGTTTGCCCATGATCCAATTAATTTCTTCAGTGTAATCATCACTTCTATCTGTGAGTAAGCCCAATCCATTTGAGTATACCCTGTCATACTTCCTTAGAATATGCACAACTAAAGAAAAGATGTTGATGGGTCTCAGCAACATTTTTACACAGAATGCATCTATTAGGCGCACAAATGCCTCTGATTTGGAGCATATCTTGAGTAGTAAGCTTGCTTTGGATGGCCATGGTTGCAATTATTCTATGACAAGGTTCGATATAGCTATGTTGTAGAGCTGTTGCCCAATCTTTCTTCACTGGCGCACCTTTAAACCAGAGATATGCTTTGTTTATACTGAAATGACCTTTTTCCTGCCAAGAATAGAAGAGATTAATTGCTCTGTGCAAATCCTCATGTCGTTCTACAATTTTCTTTTTGACAGCCAAAATGCCCCTCAAACTTTCAGCAAAAGAAGTTTTAACGTTTACTTCCCAAAAGGAGCTATGAGGAAATACGTAAGTCTTATGCCAATTGTACCAGACACCTTCTTTGGTAGTAGTTAAAACCCATGGCTTTTTAGCTAGCAAAGCTTTGTTCCAAGCCTGAAGGTCCTTAACTCCAAATCCTCTTGCATCCCAAGGAGAGCATATATTCTTCCAGGTATGCATTACAAGTTTGTGAACCTTCTTCGCTATCCCCCAGAAAAAATTATTGCATAATTTAGTAATAGATTTGACTACGTGCTTCGGTATGAGAATGCATGCACACCAGAAGTTAGTGATCCCAAATATTACAGAATTCAGGAGTTGAATTTTTCCAGCATAAGAGAAGTCATTGATTAATTTTAAAAATACTAAAATGCTTTTAGAAAACCGTTTTTTACACATCAAACATATTTTACGGCATATTAAAATTTTCTATAGTAATGATTTTATCATAAATTAATAACGTAAATTCATTTTATATGAGATTTATTAGTTTTTTTGAGATTTATAAATAGCAAATGTTTTGTAAACGGGTTTTCAATCTCACAAATTCTTAGATAAGACGGTAGTCACAATCAATTTAAATAAGGAAAAATAAATAGAAGGTGGGTTTGAGAAGTCTTAATTTAAGATTGTCAAGATCAACTATTATAGTAGTTTATTTATGTTAGCTAATGAACTCACTAAATGTATGTTATACATGACATACAATTATTATTGACCATACAATTTTTTGTACTCGATAATATTGTCTTAACATAATAATAAGTCAAAAAGAATAACTTACCCGTTTTTAAACTTTTAATTTAAATTAATATTAACTACTAATATCATATTGGCTCATTAACCTTGTGATAAAATAGCTAGAAAAGATTATAGATTCTACTATCTAATATAAGTTACATACATATAATTATATAAGTACCAAACTTATAGTTTAGGGACATTTTCTTACGAGGGTATTTATTGACTGTTCTGAATGACACAATTAGCTAATTACTGATGAGTCGTTTTCAACATAGTTATGTTCTACCAAGGGCGTTGGATAAAATATTTATATTAACTTAGTATAAAATCAAAATCATGTAGTAAAAGTGCATATGCAATTCACCAAAAATATGGTTAGTAACGGGGTTTACACTCTGTTTTTTGGCTGAAAAGAGTTGACATGAACTAGTCGTAGTAAAGCGAAATTGAACCGGACTGAATTGAAATAAGAGTTAATTTGTCATGACATGAGTTGATCTAAACTGAACTGAATTAAATGAAACTGAATTTAACTATACATACCATATTCCGTTCTCTGTCAATAACAATTATACGAACGTTGTTGTATTAATTTAAGAACAAATGGAAAACATAAGAAATTTATTTTTTATGTGTACCTTTTCATTTTAATTATTTTGATCATGTATATTTTGATGATTAAATCAAAATAGGGATGTGGCGATGACAGTGAGGCATGTACCCTTTAATTTAATGTTAAAAGTATGATAAACGTTGAATTTAAGTTTAATATAATTTTATTTGTATGTGTAAAATATTGTACATTTATATTTAAATGAAATAATACTAAACCTATAAATTTCAAATAATTATTTATATACTTTTTATATGTCGTGCAATTTTACACGGGTCTTATTAGACTAGTTCAGGAATATAAAGCACATCATATAGAGTCAACAAAGGATGTAATTGAATGTTGACAACATAACAAACTATCTTAGTTGAACCATCTGGTAACCTAACAGTAATTGGTTTAATTAAAGATCTGATGGATGAAAAATAGTTTTTGTGAGTTGTCATGTGATCACTTGCTCCAGAATCTATACTCCAATCATATGCAGCAAAATTGCAGGTAACAGTAATAACATTGGTGACTAAAGCATCAGTTTTACCTGCAAAATTGACTAATGCATTTGGATACTGATGAGCTTCATTTTAGTCATGTTTTTCATCGCTTTTTCATCATCTTTGGTCCCGATTCGACCTCGTTTTGCGTGCCCTTGCTTGATTTTACGTCCATTTCCTCGACTATCCCTATTTCATTCCCATGTTGTAGGAATTTTGGCGGGAGTGAAGAAACGGGAGCAAACGAGATGATTTTTGGAGCAAAATAAGAAGAAATTGCAGGAAATGACTTCAGGCTCTCCCAGCCGGTCCAAGGCCGGCCAAGAGTCTTGACTTGACTTTTGGAAGAAAATTGAAGAATGTTACAGGAACTCAACATTTGACTACCAGCCGGTGACCGACCGGCAGCCGGCCGGTCGGCTGAAGAACCTTTCTCATTTTCAAAATGCATTAAAAAACAGAAGTTCAAGAAAGGGCTCTCAGCCGGTGGCCAACCGGCAGCCGGACAGCCGGACAGCCGGCTGGTTGTAGCTGTACATTGAAGAAAAATAAAGAAAATCAAGAAGTGTAGAAACGGACTCTAAGCCGGTGACCTACCGGCAGCCGGCCGGTCGACTGAGGATCAAGCCTTGTGAAGAAAAAGAAGAAAAAGTTCAGAAGTTCATATTCTGACTCTTGGCCGGTTCCAGACCGGCAGCCGGTGGACCGGCTGAGAGTCATTTCTCAGATTTTCACACACTATATAAACCCGAACTTCGTCTATTTTCAGGGACGCAACTTTGAGATATTTTTCACGCATTTCTAGGTTTTATTTATTGTTCCATTGCTTAGGTTTTCACACATATAACTCTCCTAAAAACATCAATCTTTCCTTAGTTTTTATTTTAATCTTGTAGTTCTTCATAATCACTCCTTAGTTTATTTCTAGTCATTGTTCTTAGAAGTTATTCTAGGGTTCTTGGGTGTATTTTTGAAGACATTTGAGAGAATTCTTCATTTGTATCCAAGTTCTTCACTTTTATGCAAGTATTGGTATAATATCTTTTCTCTTGTTTAGTATTTACTTTTGTTTACATTTACTTCAAGTTAACTTCAATCAATTGCTTGCCTTTATCATTTTCCACCATGTTTAGCATTAATTCCTCATTTATTTACATGTCCTCTTTCGTTATGTGTGAGTAGTCCATTTCTAGGGTTAGGGGTGTTGGAGTAAGTGTCCTCGACAATAATGTGATCACGTCAATTATATATATTAATTGACAAATCTCTATAAAAGAATATTCATGGGATGATTCTTTATCATAAGTCAACTGGTCAACATTAATCGGTAATGATTGGCTTGCTAGAGTTTGACATTACTGTCGTAATGACGGTGGTGACCAGTTGATCCCTTTAGGTCACACCTTTAGGACAACTCTCTCAATGAATGTAATGACTGTATATGATACGAGTTATTTCATATCTAGATTATGAATTAAATAAGGAGATAATTTATAATAAGATTATAAATTGTTTTAGTGATTGAAATGTCATCACTATTATTTGTATGTTTATGAAACGTAAAGTTTGTTGAATGAATTAATTAAAACTACAATTGTTGTAGTAACTAAAAATATTATAAGTAATTGATTGAATTACTTATTAATTTACGATTGAAAGGTTAAATGTTAAACTCCAAATACGTAAATTAATAATATGCTCTTATGTGATGGTTCAAACGAGTCCATTGCTAATAATGGACCGTGTGTATTGACACACATACATACATATTGCATAAAATGTTATGGGAACATTGTAAGAACATGCATTTAATAAAATGTTAAGCATGGGAAACATTGTGTAAGGTAGAGGTGCCAACCATTGGGCACTCTACCCATGGCTCTCGGCCGTCCCAAAGGAGAGAACAAAAGAGAGTTTTGTTCCCTCTTTACTACAATTCATTCATTCATCTTCATTGGGGTTTTGGTTGTTTAGAGAGAACAAAAGAAAAAGAAAGAAAAATAATTCCTTTCTTCTAAAACCCTAGCCGTGAGCCTCCTTCTCCATCTAGATAATTTGTGTGTTCATTCTAGCAAAATAACATACAAATATTGAGAATAGTGTGTCTTGGTGTTCATCTTTTGGAGGCCATCTCTTTGAAGGTTCAAGGAGGATCATCCGAGTGAATAAGCTCAAGAACAAGTGAAGTAGGTGACTTCATTTGTGCCCTAATCTTGCCGAGAATAGCAATGTAAGGGAGCTCTTTCTTCCTCCTTAATCTCGTCATTATCATTAGTTAAGCATGCATAAGATCAATCTATTATAAGATAATATATATTAGTATGACTAAGTAGGTATAAGAACCTAACAATTGGTATCAGAGCTTTGTTGTTGCATGCTTAATCGGTTTATAGTTTTTCCGACTTTTTGAGACTTAAAACAAAACTAATATTTCAAGACTCATATGTATATCACTCGACTTTTGGCATGTAAATTAAATATGGTCCTAAAACGTTTTTAGGTTATATTGATAAATTATGAGATTTAATATATTATTCATAATATAGATTTTAATCGTTTAATATGTTTTTTTATGACAAAATTGAGTTAAATGATTAAAATAGAAAGAAAATGTTTCTAGCCTTGTAATTTTCACACGACCTCACATGCTTATTTTACTTAATGTATGTAAAATTTGGTACAATATGATTTTGTATAGCATGTTTTACGATTTTATTGTTAAAACCGTATTAAGAGGTGATTTTGGCCATTAATATATGATATTTCGAGTTAAATTTCGAATAAAATGACCAAAATTTTTACATTATAAATATTAAAGTAATATTTTCAGAATGTTAGTGAAAATAAAATCCAAAATTTTCGAATTTTATATTTGTTTGGATTTAATTCGTAAATGTTATGCTTTTTTTTAAAGGCATTATGAACAATATTAATATAATTAAAGTGTTAATTATTATCAAAATTATTTATGACTAATTTTGAATCCTAAAATGTGTTGGGATATTATTTAGAACATAAGTTGTTTATGTTTTAATTTATGCATTTTAAAAGAGTTAAAAATGCTAAAATCTCATAAAACCGGGTTAATTTCGACATAATAAGTTATTAGGGCGATTTGGCATTAAAATGAACATATTCATAACATATATATATTGCTGCGTTTTTTCCTTATGAATGTCATTTTATATTGCATTATTTTGAATCTTGTAACTATTCTAGTATGGCCCTTAGTTTTTAAATCGGTATTTCCCGTAAAGTAAGGGGTTACCGATTCGGTTGTAATTTTGTGATCTCGTATCACCCAATTGTAATTTATTTCTATTTTATAATGTATAAAGTAGACTAGAAAAGTTGTAATTCTTGTAATTTCCGGAGAACCTTGAAGACGGTGCCATTCGGAAAGGAGTTCCGATCAAGACGGTGTTTGCCTCGATTTGCGTGCCTCGTCAAGTTCAAGGGACCAAAGGAGTTGGTTTCCGAATTTGTACTCTTGTTATTTCTTTTCTAGGATAAGGCCATACTAGGAATTTATCGTTTGCTTTATTTTGTTTTAATATGTTGCATGCATAGCCAAATCGCCATTAACATGTCATGCATATCGAGTATCGGGTCTTCAACGTATCATTTTATTATCGATAATTCACCTAATTAGCTCACTTAAAAGGATATAGATAATAATTGATAAGATCTCTTACGTTTAAAATATTGAGACTTAGCCTTACCAAAGAGTATGGACCCATGAATCCCTTCTTCACAAACATGTAGGCTCGGCTAAACCAGGGTACTAAAATTGTCACGTTGGGTAAGTGGGGTAATGAAGATTACACCTTGAAATTTGGTCGATCTCAACGAAAGTATTCGTAACCGTAGTTGCAATAAGTTCGGGCTAAAGATAATTTTAAGAAAATTGTCGACCGAGAGTTCTAAGAGTAGAACCGATTAAAGGGTTAATCCACCAAATTATACCTATACGGGTTGAATCGGCTATACCGTGCCCGGATTAGTATGGGTTTGGGTCTCGGGTTTGTTTACTTAATTGTGTAAGAGATCGTTAAGTAAATACTTAAGTTGTTTAAAATGTTTAACAAGTATTAAAGTGATGAACGTTAATTTTTCCTTCGTTTCCGTTTTTTGTAGTTATTTTATCGCAATGGATTCATTCAACCCTATCACTATTGATTCTTGTCACAATGTTTTCGACGATATTTGCAACCAAAACAACATTGATACTACTAGAGAAGTTCATTTCGGAACGGGTCCGGATGGCAATGTTAACTTTATTACTTCTTTCCCACCTCCCAAAAGGGGACCACTTCTTGACACGGCTTATATAGATGAGCTAAATGAAGAATTGGATGCCTTGTACTTGAAAGAAAGGGCTTATGATGAAGCCAGTGGGAGTTCTAGCAAGAAATGTCTTGCAAAGAATAAGAAGAAGAAGAGAAAGTTAGAAAAAGGGTGATGCCACTATTGTAGTGTCATGGGCCATTGGAGGAGGAATTGCCCCAAGTACTTACGTCATATCCAAGAAGGTCTTGTGATTCCGTTAGGTAATTCCAAATCTGAAATTTTTGTTATTGACATGAATTTTACATCCAACACATCATGGGTATTGGATACCGGATGTGGTTCTCACCTTTATAATCGTTTGCAGGGTTTAAGAGAAGTGGAGAAGGTGGACAAGGGTGATATGGATCTCCGACTTGGAAATGGAGCTCGGGTAGCGGCCACTTCAAAAGGAACTTGCACTCTTGCCTTGACGAGTGGATACGAGCTAAAACTTAATAATTGTTATTTTGTACCGTCTCTTTCCAAAAACATTATTTCTGTTGCAATGTTAGACATTGAGGGATATAATTTTTCCATTAAAAACAATTGTTGTGTAATTTCTAAGAATGACATGGTAGTTGGCCGTGCCAATTCAATTAATGGAATCTGTGTTTTGGAAACTTCCGACTCGTCTAATAATATCTACAACGTTAATAATAAAAGGATTAAAACGAGTGATCCAAATGAATCATATGTTTGGCATTGTCGACTTGGTCACATAAATGAAAATCGCATTAAAAGATTGGTAAAGACCAATATAATCAAACCATTCGAATATGAATCTTATGGTACATGCGAAGCTTGCCTTCTAGGAAAGATGACTCGTAACCCCTTTTAGTGGTAAAGGGACACGAGCCAGTGAGTTATTGGGACTAATACATACGGATGTATGCGGACCACTATCAATCACCGCTAGAGGCAATTATGACTATTTCATCACCTTCACCGATGATTTAAGTAGGTATGGGTATATCTACTTAATGAAGTATAAGAGTGAAGCTTTTATGAAATTTAAAGAATTTCAGAATGAAGTAGAGAACCAACTCGACAGGAAGATTAAAACATTACGATCCGATCGTGGTGGAGAATATCTTAGTAATGAATTTGATTCACATCTAAAGGAGTGTGGCATTGTGTCACAACTTTCACCTCCAGGAACACCACAACTTAATGGTGTGGCAGAAAGGAGGAATCAAACCTTATTGGATATGGTCCGATCAATGATGAGCCAAACTGATTTACCTAATTCATTTTGGGGATTTACGATCCTCACAGCCATCAAATCGTTGAACAATAGTCCAACGAAAGCGACCGATAAGACTCCATATGAGATGTGGAAAGGAAAGGTTCCTAACTTATCCTATATGAAGATATGGGGATGCGATGCTTATGTCAAGTCTAAAAACGATGACAAACTCGCACCAAGATCCGAAAAATGCATATTTGTTGGTTATCCAACCACCTCACGTGGCTACCACTTCTACAAACCTCATGAGAACAAAGTGTTTGTGTCTTCTGAGGCTGTCTTCTTAGAAAAGGAGTTTATTTCTAAGAGACAGAGTGGGATAAATTTTGAACTTAATGAAGTTCGCGAAGTTCAAGAGCCACAAACTGAAGCTGAGACAGATGAAGATGTTCCTTCTTCATCCACTTCGGTACCTATTCCACCCAGGAGGTCGAGTAGGGTCCCACATCAACCTGATAGGTATGTTGGACTAATTGAGGAAGATGGTAGCCTAGACGTATTACTTTTGGAAAGTGATGAGCCTACCACTTACAAAGCTGCAATCTCTAGTCCCGACTCCGCCAAATGGCAAGAGGCCATGGTATCCGAGATGGATTCTATGCATCAAAACCAAGTATGGGACTTGGTAGACTTGACAAAGGAGATGAGACCTCTCCAAAGCAAGTGGATCTTCAAGGTGAAAAATGGCATAGAAGGACATGATGATGTCTATAAAGCTAGGCTAGTAGCTAAGGGATTTTCCCAAGTTCACGGTCTTCATTATGATGAGACCTTTGCTCCGATAGCCATGCTAAGATCCATTAGGATAATGTTAGCGATTGCCGCATCTCATGACTATGAAGTGTGGCAAATGGACGTCAAAACCGCCTTCTTAAATGGGCATTTAAAGGAAGATGTGTATATGATACAACCTGAGGGTTTTGAAGATCCTAAAAATCCTAACAAGGTATGCAAGCTTAAGAGATCCATCTATGGTCTTAAGCAAGCATCGAGGAGTTGGAATCATCGCTTCAATGAAGTCATAAAAGAAAATGGTTTCACTCGAAGTGTCGAGGAACCTTGTCTATATATGAAATTCAGTGGGAGCAATGTTGTATTCTTAATCTTGTATGTGGATGACATACTACTCATTGGAAATGATGTTCCAATGCTTTCATCAGTGAAAGGATGTTAGGTAACCATTTTCAGATGAAAGATCTAGGAAATGCACAATGCATATTAGGTATCCGGATCTATAGAGATAGATCCAAGAGGATATTGGCACTAAGTCAAGAACCTTATATCGATAAGATTCTTCGACGGTTCAGCATGGGAAATTCCAAGAGAGGGTTTATCCCCATGGGAAGTGGCATTATATTGAGGAAGTCTCAATCACCCACAGATCCCAAGGATGTTGAACGCATGAAAATGATCCCTTATGCTTCCGCCGTGGGATCTATCATGTACGCCATGATATGCACTCGTCCTGATGTCTCGTATGCTTTGAGCATGACTAGTAGATATCAAGCAAATCCCGGTGAAAGTCACTGGATTGCAGTCAATAACATCCTTAAGTACTTGAGAAGAACTAAGGATTCATACTTAGTGTTTGGAGGGGAAGAAGATTTGTGTGTAAAGGGTTACACAGATGCAAGCTTCCAAACAGATAAAGACGATTTTAAATCCCCGGCTGGATTTGTCTTTATCTTGAATGGTGGTGCCATTAGTTGGAAGAGCTTCAAAGAACCAATCGTTGCGGATTCTACAACGGAAGCAGAGTACATTGCAGCATCAGAAGCTGCTAAAGAGGCAGTATGGATAAGGCAATTTATCGAGGGACTAAGGGTAGTTCCAAATGCTGAAGATCCTATCACCCTGTACTGTGATAACGGTGGTGCTGTCTTTCAGGCTAAGGAGCCGAAGTCTAGTAATAAATCTAGGCATGTACCAAGAAAATATCATGTAATTCGGGATTTCATTGATAGGAAAGAAATAGCGATATGTAAGGTTGGGACAGACGATAATGTGGCTGATCCTTTAACCAAACCCTTATCGCAAGCTAAGCATGATTCTCATGCTCGTTCTATGGGTCTTAAGAGTTTACCCAATGTGTAACCGATTATACGATATGAAATGAAAAATGTTGTTTTTACGTTCATATAAGATAATCTCGTTCATCATTTAAAGTTTTATACAACTTGTTTATTTTATATATACTTTGTTAAATCCAAACAGGATTGTAAAACAATTGCTGAACCCTGTAGAAGTGAACTAGATTAACTTAGTATTGCCCCTAGTCACTTATATGAGGTGACGTCTCGAAGTGACTAGATTATGATGCGATTGATGGTGAGTTCTCACACCATAGAGTCATAAGGGATGACTAGTCGATCATATAGACAAACTGTAAAGTACACTTGTGTCGGGCAGTGACCGCTTATAGAGTTCTTTAGAATTCATTGGAGCCTGGTCGTGGCAAGAGCTGCTATATATATTCTTATGAGTCGATTCTTTGACTAGAGACTGGTTGCTCTAGAGGTGACATTATTCAGAATGACTTTAATTTATATTCTACGATCTTCCGTAAAAGGGGTCAAATGGATATATTTTGGGTCACAATGGATGATGTTGGCCAAGGAGAACAGTTGGAAAGGAATTGTTCTGCCCCTTGTCAGAGTTATCTTATATCTCAAGGCCACTCGAGGAGTAGTGAACTGGAAATGCGTGGCCACGCTCGGAGACTATCTATGGTAGATAATTCCGGTCTAACAGTTACACTCCATATCGAGAAAAACCACTATTGATTTGATCACGTGCAAGTACGACCTGTAAGACACCTTGCATTGAGTGGGAGATGATGTAATAGAACAAGAGAATCGGTGATCCACACTTGTGAGGACAAGTGGGAGATTGTTGGAGTAAGTGTCCTCGACAATAATGTGATCACGTCAATTATATATATTAATTGAAAAATCTCTATAAAAGAATATTCATGGGATGATTCTTTATCATAAGTCAACTGGTCAACATTAATCGGTAATGATTGGCTTGCTAGAGTTTGACATTACTGTCGTAATGACGGTAGTGACCAGTTGATCCCTTTAGGTCACACCTTTAGGACAACTCTCTCAATGAATGTAATGACTATATATGATACGAGTTATTTCATTTCTAGATTATGAATTAAATAAGGAGATAATTTATAATAAGATTATAAATTGTTTTAGTGATTGAAATGTCATCACTATTATTTGTATGTTTATGAAACGTAAAGTTTGTTGAATGAATTAATTAAAACTACAATTGTTGTAGTAACTAAAAATATTATAAGTAATTGATTGAATTACTTATTAATTTACGATTGAAAGGTTAAATGTTAAACTCCAAATACGTAATTTAATATGCTCTTATGTGATGGTTCAAACGAGTCCATTGCTAATAATGGACCGTGGGTATTGACACACATACATACATATTGCATAAAATGTTATGGGAACATTGTAAGAACATGCATTTAATAAAATGTTAAGCATGGGAAACATTGTGTAAGGTAGAGGTGCCAACCATTGGGCACTCTACCCATGGCTCTCGGCCGTCCCAAAGGAGAGAACAAAAGAGAGTTTTGTTCCCTCTTTACTACAATTCATTCATTCATCTTCATTAGGGTTTTGGTTGTTTAGAGAGAACAAAAGAAAAAGAAAGAAAAATAATTCCTTTCTTCTAAAACCCTAGCCGTGAGCCTCCTTCTCCATCTAGATAGTTTGTGTGTTCATTCTAGCAAAATAACATACAAATATTGAGAATAGTGTGTCTTGGTGTTCATCTTTTGGAGGCCATCTCTTTGAAGGTTCAAGGAGGATCATCCGAGTGAATAAGCTCAAGAACAAGTGAAGTAGGTGACTTCATTTGTGCCCTAATCTTGCCGAGAATAGCAATGTAAGGGAGCTCTTTCTTCCTCCTTAATCTCGTCATTATCATTATTTAAGCATGCATAAGATCAATCTATTATAAGATAATATATATTAGTACGACTAAGTAGGTATAAGAACCTAACAAGGGGTGTGCTTGGGTGGTTGGTGTTGATGATTATTGCTTAGGGTTAGGGTTTGGCCTTCATCTTTGTTAGGTTTTCATTACATGCTTGCTATATGTTTGATGAAATGCCTCAACGACGGTTGGGCATGATTCTTGTTGTTGTTTGTCTTTGACGATAGTCTAGGGTTCTCATGAGCATGTATGTATGTTTTGTTGGCCTTGTTTGTAGCGAGAGCTATGATAGGGTTCAACTTTAGGCGAGTCTAATCGAAGGACGCGACAAATCTAGACCTAGCTTAGAAGAGACCTCCTACCCTTTGCACGTTTGACATCGACCTACCCTAGTAACCCCCGACGCCCTAGTTGTTTTTATCATCGATTTAATCTTAGTTTGTTTGCCTTAATTTGTCTTTACTTGTTAGTCTTATCACTCTCAAACCTATTACCTCGACTTAGGCTTGAACTAGAACCAAACTAATCAATTATCCCCACCATCTTCGTGTTCGACCCCGAATTTCATACTACTTGCTTTCGGGTTTATAAATGTGTTTGATGCCGGCAGTGACGGCAAAAGCCGGCCATCAAAATGACGTCGTTGCTGGGGATGGTGCTAGAGATTGTTTAGTTTAGATTTATTTTTAGCCTTAGTTAGTTGTGCTTTCTTTGTCTTGTTCAAGTTTTGTTAGTTAAGTGTAGAGTGGTTGTTATTTTACTCTCCCTAGTGCCTAAAAAACACTAGGACGACTAATCTTTGTGCTAAGTTTTTATGCCAAGGGGCGATTCAACTTCTTTACTTCCAAGCTCCGAACCGGAAAGGCATTTTCGAGCCTTAAGGAACCGGACTTTAGCTAGAGTGAGGATTGCTTCCCAAGCATCAACTAGCAACAACAACCCACCGTCTCCACCCGAACCACAAAGCCCAAACCAAGATATTCCAAGCCCGACATCCGAAAATTTCGACAACCCATTCTACCAATCACCACCACCCTCACCTCAAATTCCAAATCATCCACAAATCCACATAATGGCCGCCTTGAGAGACCATAATCGCCCCAACCACAATGACACAACAAACCCCATCAACTTTGGCAATCTTGTGCCACAAAACTTCGAGATTCACCCTCCCCAAATGAGCTCCATTGAGAAACATGCCTTCGGTGGAGCTTCACATGAGGATGCCCACGGGCACTTGAGGAAGTTTAAGGGCAAAGTTGCCATGATTAAGAAGACGGGGGTACCGGAAGAGACTTTGAGATTAATGCTTTTTCCCTATTCATTGACGGATAAGGCGGATAGGTGGTTGAACATTCATCCCCCAAATACCTTTACTACTTGGGATGACCTAGCCAAGGCTTTTCTTGTTAAGTATTATCCGTCTTCGAAAACCGCCATGATCCGTAACGAATTCCAACAAGATGAGGGGGAAAGCTTGGGAGAGGCATGGGATCGGTATCCAGACTTGCTTGCTAGGTGTCCTCATCATGGGATACCTACATGGTATACCACCCAAACTTTCTTTCAAACTCTCCTTCCACGTACAAAGGAGATGGTGAATGCGTCGGCGGGAGGTAGTTTTGATCACTTGCCACATGAAGATGGGACCGAGCTTATCAAGAAGATCGTAGATTCCGAAGAGAACTATGGGACTAGGGGAAATTCATTGAGAAGAAGTAGCAAATACCCCAATGAGAGCCTTTCCAACTCTAAGGCCAATGAAGAAACCAATGCGAAAATAGACTTGTTGACTAAGAAGTTGGAGGAGTTAACAAAGGGGTCTACAAGCAAAGAGACCAAAGGTAACACTCCGGGGATGTACCAAGTGCACAATATTGTTTCATGCGACTTGTGTGGAGGAAGTGGGCATACATTCGATGTGTGTGTCAATAACATATATGAGGGAAGTGGAAGTGAGGAGGAGTTGTATGCTTTCCAAGCCTTCAACAACTCGAAGAATCCAAACACTTTCAACACGAACTCAAACTACTACCATCCGGGCATTCGAGGAAGCCCTTACATGAGCTACAAAAGCACGAATGTTTTGAACCCACATCAAATTCAACAACCTCAAACTCAAAACCCACCCGGTTTCCAACCAAGGGGAGGGAACTTTAATCCAAGGAATTACTACCACAACCAAAACTTTTACCAAGGGAATCAATCCAACCAAGCCAATCAAGGCTTTTCTCAAAACCTCAATGATCCAAATTTCAATCCCAATTTCCACAACAACCACAACCAACAAAATTTCAACCACCAAAACTAAAAAAATTTCAACAACCAACCCCCATTCCAAAACAATTTCAATAACCCAAACCCACAACAAAACTTCCACAACAACAATTTCAACAATCAAAATTTCAATGACCAAAATTTCAACCAACAATTTCCTAACCACAACCTAAACCCAAACTTCAACAATCAAGGGCCCAAGGGAAATCCACAAGGTGGGGGCGCAAGGAACGATTATGGGTTCCCCTTGCCCCTTACCAACACACCTTACCAAGATCCCTCAAGTGACTCTCAAGTTGGAGAGTTGCTTAAACTTGTGAAAGGCATGCAAGCGACGCATAACCAAGAAATGATGAACTTGAAGAACGCTAATAAAAAAGAGATCCGGCAAATGGAGGCTAGAGTTGCCTCACAAGCCTTAGCCAACCCACAAAGGCCACCAGGAGGCTTTCTTGCCCAAAGTCAAAGCTCCCGGGATGCTTCAAAACCACATGGCGTCAATGCTATCATGACAAGCAAGCAAGAACAACCCATGCTTGAGAGAAGAGGTGGTGAAGTAGGGTCCAAACAAGAGCAAATTATGACGGTGTTTGGAAGTGGAAGTGAGGAATGTGTTGAGGAGGAAGTGATGGTGATGGTGCCCACCACTTCTCCGAATGATTGTAATGAGGTCGACATTGATGACGTAGACTTTGTCATGCAACAAGTCTTGGAAATTCCAAAGAAGAGTTGTGATGAGAACATGAGTACCAAAGGGAAAGAGGTACATGTGATAGAGGAAGAGAACCGTGGATATGTGGAGAGCCTCATGGAGAAAAGAATGTGCGAATTCTTTCGTAAAATCACCAAGGGGGATCCTCGTTGCAAGGAATTGATTAAACTTGTTGAGGAGGTGGAGGCCACAATCCCCTCCACCGAAGAAAAGAGGGGAGTTAATGCCATCTCATTAGCAGCGAAAAGGATTCCGAATGATTTGCCAATCAAGTTAAGAGATCCGGGGAGCTTTTCTATTCAATGCTCCGTAGGAGGAAGAAACATTGAGCACGCTTTGTGCGATCTTGGAGCAAGTGTTAGTGTTATCCCACTTGCCTTGGCAAAGAGATTGAACATTAAGCACTTATCCCCTCCTACAACAGACATCACTCTTGCCGACGGTACGGTTAGACCTACTATTGGGGTCCTTGAAGATGCGGTGGTTAAGGTGGGATCCTTTTCTATCCCCACCGCATTAATGGTCGTTAATATTCCGGTCGGTGAAAGCTCTTTTGTAATTCTTGGGAGGCCCTTCTTGGCCACCGGGGGAGCAATCATTGACGTGAAGAGAGGTAGACTATCCTTCCAAGTTGGAGATGAGATGTGTGAATTCGTGCTCCCGGATGCTCCAGACAAGTACCACTAGTAGAAAAATGACATTTGGCAAGCACAAATGGCTACGGTTGTAGTTAATAACCGTAGCCGTTAAGATTTTTAGGAATAGGCTTTTACAAAGGCTACGGTTGTTTTTAAAAAACCGTGGCCAAAACTTAAAAAACTACGGTTGTAGTTAATAACCGTAGCCAAAAATATTTTAAAAAATTAATAGCGACGGTTGTTTTTTGGAACCGTAGCCGTAATCACATATCTTTATAATTTCTTAAAATCCGAGAATAAGCTATGTACACGATATTTTTATTGCCCGCCCCAATATATTGCTTCAAGCTACTCGTAGTTTCCATTCTCCCTTTCCCTAACTTCAGGAATTTCATTAACCAAAAAATTTCCCTAACTTCAGGAATTTCATTAACCAAAAAAATACGCTCTCGCCACTGCTGCTACCGCCAGGCCGCAACTCCGCCAGTTAAGCCGCCCCACTGTCGCTGCCTCCCACTGACATTTTAAGGTGCGTTTAATTTTTGTTTATAATTCAGTTTGTCAGATCAATTTTAGGGATTGTTGAGTAGGGATTGTTAATTAGGGATTATTAATTTGTTTAACTAGGGATTGTTATTTGTTTTACTGGTTGTTGATAAGAGACAGATTCGCCATAAGGCGTTGAAGAGGGTTAGTGTTTAGAGTTAGGATTAGAATCTCCTCTTTTCGGGAAACTAAGAAGTGTGGTGCGAATATGATATAACTATCTGTTGTACGTACTACTCTAGTATATGAACTATCAGGAAGCTCATAAAAAACCCATCAAAATTGAATCTTTGCTGTCAAAATTTTATCTTTGATGTTGTTTATGCGGTTTTTTATTGTTATTGTGATTGATGTATGAATTGTATTGTTGTCGTTTTCATGTGGTAGAAAATTATTTTATGGATAAAAGGGTTGGTGGTATTTATGAATTATGAGACCGTCTCATATGAGAATTAGTGAATGTCAAGAATGATAGGCATGGACTACCCTTTGAATACAACAAAAGGAATTTTGTTATGACTGATGTTTGATTTTTATTGGTGAGATGAGAATCGAGTTTGCGTAATGGTTAAGGACAGTTTGATGGAGTGAAGAGTGAGTTTATATAAGGTTGGTAAAGTGTAATTTGTATTGTGGGTTTGATACACGTACATTGGTTGGTAATGTGTTATTTGTCAAACCGGTTGGATATGAAGTATAAGTATGCTAAGGAAGATGAATTATCGTAGACATCAAGCGGGGTTGGGTTGGATCAATAGTGGTTGAACATAGTATATTAGTGTTAATATTAGTATGATGTTAGTATTGTCGAATTTATTAAATTAGTATACTATAGTCTAGCTAGTATAATATATTAATGTAAAAAAACTGGTAAAAAAGCCAGTGCCAAATCAACAACCATTGGACTGCATTACAGACCATCATTCCCCATCAAATTTGCTGTAACTAACTGTTATTGCGAAGCAGGGCCATATAGCCATGGGAATGCATTACAGACCAGAGTAGCAGCCTATCAGATCATAAACTACTGCCAAACAGACCAGAAACTACTGCCAAAACGGACCAGAAACTGCTACTGTTGCTGCAAAGAATACCGTTGCAAGCCTGCACAGTGTTTTTGCCAAGCAGATAGCAGTGCTGCCAGCACAGAATGATGCTGCAAACAGAAGTCAGACTGCTAACATGCTCCAAAATTCAATGCTGCAGGCCTGCATAGAGCATTACTGACCAGACTGCATGAACAGAGACTTACCAAACGAGAAAACACCCAGCATCCGCTACTGGCAAACAGGATAAGTAATAAATTTGATCTAGATTCTAAGAAAATCAGGAGGACGTCTTAGCCCCTTGAACAACCTTCTATTCCTCTTATGCCAAAGGTAGTATATTGTAGCAATAATAGCGCATTGGCAAGTACTCCGTATAATGCTTGTTTAAAAAGAAGGCATTATTGACATTCTCTACTGTTTGCGTGTTTAATTGATTGTATTCTTAATAAAATTCATTAAACCATGACTGCAAAAAGTTACTAAGTTTTGTCGAATTTTGAGTCTAGAGCTGGCAACTCCAACATATTATGCCTTGTGTGAAGGTAACCCTTGTTTAACTCAAACTTCTTGTGGGAGTTATTACTTGAATCTAACTCATCCTTTCAATCATGTCTTATACTGTTATGGTGCAGGACTTGTCCTCTAACTCTTCTCAGCATGTTCGTTCTGCTTTGGCATCCGTGATCATGGGAATGGCTCCTATTTTAGGAAAGGTAAAATTATTGGAATTATGTGCTCATGATAATTAACGACTGTAATAGTTAGACTTAGCTAATGTTTTCCGCATTAGTAATTTGTCAGTCTAGACTTTTTGTCAACAAGTGCTTCATATGGTGGACTTGTGGTATATGTTGTTCCTTTGCCAATCAGTTTTTTATCATAATTTTTACCAGTTTATTTGTACAGATTTTCCCTTCCATGATGAAACTTGTTTGGGTTTTAATACAGGATGCTACAATCGAGCAACTCTTTCCAATTTTTCTATCCCTCCTAAAGGACGAGTTTCCCGATGATCGCCTTAATATAATCAGCAAACTTGATCAAGTTAATCAAGTTTATTTTAGTGTCCTTAGCTTGTGCTACTCCTTCATTTCTGCCTTGGCTCTTTGTTCATTCTTGCTTTTCCATTCTATTGATTTGACGTTATACTTCTGCAAGATTAATTTGCTCTTCCTTGATTTTTTCAGTTGCTAGATTTTTTGTCTTCCCGCCAATACAACTTAGAGCATCCTCTGCGAACTGAAGTTCCATTTATTTGTGTTAAATTCTTTTTATTTTTGGTAATTATGAGGTACACCAGAAACTCCCCTCACTTAGTTTGTTCTACTGAATGCAGGTAGGTATTCAGTGGGTTCGTGAGGACAAAATCATGTTATTCACTACAGATAGGCTCATTTGGCATGAAGGTTCCGTGATTCCTAAGCGTATTAGATGACGAATCATCTCTAGTTGTAGGTAAGTATACCATACTCATCACTTTAAGGCGTGTTTTTCAATTGAATATTTGGTGGTGATAGCTTTCTTCTTTAGATGTGGCATTACACATGCTACCTGTATTATACTTTTCCTCTTAATTGTATTACAATTTGTAATATGGGAACTTTGATTCCAGTCTTGGACCAATGAAAGTGTAGAGCGGGAGATGGAGCTTATTGAGGTTGTTGTCAAATCTCTTAGGTCTCTTAAGTGAGTATTGTCTCCCAAAGAAAGGAATGAAAGGTAAGGCGGTGAATGTATCTTTTTTCAGCTCAGTATCGAAATTTTGGCATACTTATCTATACATATTTTTTGTCATTCTTATATGATGATGTAAAAGTGTCTGTTTCTTTTTCCGCATGAGACAAGCTTTATTTTGCCCTTTGCCGAAGTGAAGGGATTGCAGAAGTCATCCGATGTCATGAGTTGGACTTAACTAGAAAAGGAAAAAAAATACCTAGGTTATGTTGTGATTCCACTTAATACGGTGTTGTCATCCACACTGATACCATCCTCTCTTTTGATAGAAGTATATTATGCACAATGCACAGTAAGCCAGTATAAAATGGAGTGTTTTGGTTGAGTAATTCTATTGAAATTGGTCTTAGTCCCCCCAGATTTTACGCATATAAAGGCGTTTCCCTTTCACTTCAGAATTACTTCCATTTTAGTCATGTTTCCCTGTTTGTGTTAGTTTTTGTTAAAGGGCAGGACATATAGCTGCCTTTATCAGTTTATATTCATAGTTGGCCGTGTAGCAAGAATATTATTCCTTTCGTCTCTCTTCTAGTTTACTTTTAGTGACTGGCTGACTGACTATCAGGCTCGACACCACTGAATTTTTAATTGGGTTCTTATGATCTTCATGTCTTGATTTCCTTTGTGTGTTTCTTTTCCCCAAGTTGGTTTTAACATGATATTTACACTGAATGAAGGAGATGCGGCCTCTCTAGGATGTTCGGTAGATTGATCAAATTTTCAAGAGAAGCTCGAAGAGAAATGACAAGCGATCTACCAATATGGACTTGTCCCATGTATTTTTAAGGGGTATTGGTGTATATTGTGATCATGAAATATTAGCTTATTATCTCATCGAAAACTTGAATTATATTGGAAATATGTATGCAAAACACTGATCACATTGGTTTTTATTATAAAATAGACCAAGTTATTTTTGCTTCCATCTATTATTATAGCTGGACGAATCGACATTTCTAGCTTAGACAAAAGACATGGGCTTTGCCTACGGTTGTGCAACTGTGGCGTTAAATGAACTTATGGCTACAGTGATTAATTACTAACCGTAGCCTTAAATGGACTTCTGGCTATTAAAAAATGGACTTATGGCTACGGTTATTCATTATTAACCATGGCAAAAAAAGAAATATGGCTACGGTTATTAATTATTAACCGTAGCAAAAATGGACTTATGGCTACGGTTATTAATTACTAACCGTAGCAAAAATGGACATATGGCTACGGTTATTAATTAATAACCGTAGCAAAAAACGGGCTTATGGCTACGGTTGACAACCGTAGCCATTTCTCTACTACCTAAGGCTACCCCCTGATTTGCTACGGTTGTACAACCGTAGCCATATGCCTTTTTTAACCGTGGCCATATGTCATTTTTGTACTAGTGTACCTTGAGGATGCAAAGAAAAGCGTGAGCTTGATTGCCACGATTGGGAGAGGTGAGCCCTCGGTGAGGTTGGATGAAAAAGGTCCCAAGGAAGATGTTAAGTTTGACTATTGTGAGCCATTTGGTGAGGAAGTGAAAAACCCCAATGGCAAGGAAGAGGAATGGCAAGGAAGATGTTCAAGTAGTTTCTTTAAAAGCCCCGAAAGTGGAAGGGGGGTGTTGAAGGAGCTACTTTTGGAAAAAGGTGTTAAGTTTCGAGAACCGCGGTTGAGTAGAATGGAAACTCAAAGTGAAAGCAAGGTTGAGGACCCGACCAAAGCTTTTGACCTTTTCTTAAGGTCTCTAGCTAGCATGGACGAGGTTCCCGTCTACAAAAATTGAAGATTGTTCGTGTAAGGTTTGGTGGAGTCACTTAATAACCACCGTTTGTAAGTATTAGCTTCCTATCTTTCATGTAGTTTGCATTTTAGTTCGATTTTTAGTTTGATTTCTAGCTTGCATGTGAGATTTGGAAGTATTGGTTGCTTGTTTTTGGTTAATTCTATAGTATAGTCGGAGGATGATAGACAAAATCGTTGTTGGCAAAATCGATTTTTTTATGTTCAAGTAAATTATTTTTGAAATTGTGAACAGGTACTCCCAGCCGGGTGACCGGCTGACGGTCGCAAACCAGCTAAGAGTACCTGGGCACATTTCTGTTTTTGATGGTTTATTTGGACAGATTTCAGATTTTGCACTCCCAGCCTATACCAAACCGGCGGCCGGTCCACCGGCTTAAAGTCATGTGCCTTATTCAAAAAGACGAAAATTCTAAGTGAAGTTCGATTCTTAGCCGGTAGGCCGGCAGCCGGTCTACCGGCTGAGAACCATGAGCCTGTGTTACCAATTGAAGAGAAAAGTCGAAGAGAAGGAATCCCAAGCCGGTCGGCAGCCGGTCCGCCGGCTGGGAGTTTTTGTAAGTAAAGACAAGAATAAGAGAAAGAAGACGAAGGGAAATGAAGACCGACTCTGAGCCGGTCGGCCGTTAGCCGGTCCGCCGGCTCAGAATCAATGCTCTTTCAAAAATGCCAAAAAAAATCGAAAATAACCCTAGCTTTAAGTCGGTCGACCGGCGGCCGGTGCCCGGACCGGCTTAATGTAACACCCCAAGAGTATGAGATGAGATTGTGTGGAGATTTGTCCCACATTAGTAGAATGTGAGGCTTATGATATGTTTATAATAGCTTCCACCCACCATCTAGTAACAAGGCCTTGTGCTTTTGGGCTTAAGTGAGGACAAATAATGGGCCCAAAGGCTTACCTCCCATCTTATTGGGGGTGTGTTACGACCTTGGTGGGTCGGGTAGTTACAAATGATATCAGAGCGACCCTGCGACCGTGTGGTGAGCCTGTGGTCGGGAGTACCCGGGTCACACACCTAGCGGGGGAGGATTCTGGCCCTGGTTGTGGTCAAGTTTGAGGCACAACGAGGACGTTGTGTTCTTTAAGTGGGGGAGTTTGTAACACCCCAAGAGTATGAGATGAGATTGTGTGGAGATTTGTCCCACATTAGTAGAATGTGAGGCTTATGATATGTTTATAATAGCTTCCACCCACCATCTAGTAACAAGGCCTTGTGCTTTTGGGCTTAAGTGAGGACAAATAATGGGCCCAAAGGCTTACCTCCCATCTTATTGGGGGTGTGTTACGACCGTGGTGGGTCGGGTAGTTACACTTAAAGGCTACTGTTCGCGAATTAAAACACTCGACACACCCTATTTTTTCTTATTTCTTCTTCTTTCTTTCTTATTTCCTCCATCTCTCATCACATCCCAACCCACAAAACTCTCTAAATCAACCCAAATCAACCCCTTTCATCCTTCCCACCCAAAATCATGTCCGGAAACAGAACGGAGAGGAGATCTAAATCGCGACATGACCCGGCGGTTGAACAAGAAGTACAGAATGTGAGGGATAGCAGCTACATTGGTCCCAATCCGGACTTTCCCGGTATCCAATTTGCAACTATCACCCAAAAAGGTAACTTCACTTACTTCAAACATCGCCCCCTTCACCCGACTCGGTTTATTGATAGGGTCTCCATGAGGGAGTTAGGGATTGATAAGATTACAGAGACACTTTTTGATGGAATGAGAATGAAAGCTTTGTATGAAACTAGACCGGCTCATACCTCTCCCCGCTTGACTTGGGAATTTCTGAGCTCACTAGTGGTTACCAAGAACCGAGGTTTAGAGAAGGTGGTTTTCTTAGAATTCCGTCTTATGAATAAGGAACACCGCTTGACTTTGGAGGACTTTGGCTTGATTTTTGGTCTAAATGGGAAATTGCCCATTCATCCTCCGGAGGGATTTGACACGGAGGCTATTTGAACGACCATTACCGGCTTGGTGAGTGATAGAACAAAGAAGAAGCCGGCTAATCGGGTCCATTTGGCGCTAATTAGGATATGGCACCGTTTCATGGGGTGGACCGTCCTATCTCGGGATGAGCCACATAATTTCAGAACTGAGGAGCTTGAGATCTTGGGGTCTTATCTGATCAATGGGCCGAAGCTTAACATTGCCCATCATATGGCTCTTCATTTGAGCCGGTTGGCCACCCAACCTCAGCTTACCACGACGATTTGTGTTGGCGGAATGGTTACTTTGATAGCCGACAACCTTTGTCAAAGGCATTTTAATGTTAATTATATCCATGGAGAGAATATCCTATCTCGCTGGTACTTGCAGGATGCCTTGGGGTGGATCAAATATAACCCCAATGACCGGCAAGAGTATTGGCAGATTCGTGTTAACAACAAATTCAGAAATTCCATTCCTTTGCCAAACACCGATAGGATGAGGGTAGTGCCCGGGAATACCTCATACCTCCTCGACATTGAGGTCGATCCAGATGAGCTCCCACCTGATCAGCGCCCTCCCAGAGTTTATGCTCGTGATAGGGTCGGTACTACTACTTCCAGCCTCCAGTTTCAGTAGGCCGCAGTCGTTATGCCTCCTTTTGAGAGTGGCCCTACTTTTTTCCAGGGCTCGACCTCCAGTTCCGTTCCTCCTCCTCAGCCTTCCCCATTACACCAGGACCTCGTTGATTTTATGGCCCGAGTTGATTTGAATATGAAGACGACAGCAGAGCTTGCTGATGAGCGTCAGGCGTTGGCGGATGAGCGCCATAGGGATGTGTGTTATAGGCTTGACTACTTGTACCACGATCAGGCTTATGGGACCTTCCCTAGCTACGACCAGTCTGTTCGTGATGGCTACCGTCATGCAGTCGGTGGTCACCCTTCATACTACTTGCCTCTTGAGGGTGGATATGTGCCTCCTGAGGGACGTTTTTTTACGGGGAGATTAATGTTGCTCCGGGCTACTTCTCTAGCCCGATCTTTCCCCCTAATTTTCGTAGAGATGCGGACTCAGGCCCTCCTAGGCATTCATCCTCCCGTGGTATGGTTGGTGATCCCGGAGCTAGTGGCTCGCATGCTTCACCCTTCCGCGACGTCATGCTCAACCCGGATGATTATATGGAAGTCGATGCTAGTGGTGATGTGAGCGAAGATGGCAATGGAGATGAGGACGGCGAAGCTTATGAGTCCGAGGATCATTTTGATCAGTGACCACCCTTAGGGGTGGTAGGTGATGTCTATGCTCCCATTTCAAAATCCAAAGCAAGTAATCCCTTTAATCCAATTTTCTCTTTAGTTTTGCATTTTCCTTTTAGCATGCATTTAATATAGTTAGCTAGTTTAGATAGGTTGTTTTAGTTTCTCTTTTATCATTTCACATTATTAGTATAGTTGCATTTAGTTGCATTCATTTAGTAGCATTAAATTTCCTTTTTGTACTCTATTGTCAAATGTAGTTTGCATTCATGTAGACTAGAGCACTTAGTTTAGTTTTTAGTCTCTCATTTCTTTTGTTTATTTTTGCTTTTTTTGCCTTCATAAAAATCAAAAACCCAAAAAAATTGAAAAATCAAAAAACTTCAAAAACATGTTCTTTATTTTCCGGTTTTCCTCCTCACATTGCACATAGATAAGTGTGGGGAGGAAGAACCGTTTATTTCAAAAAACACAAAAACAAGTTTTTCATTTTCTTAAAAATTTCAAAAAAGCCAAAAACATGTTGTTTTCGTTTTTTTTCTTCATTTCCCCCTTGCACTTTGTTCCATTGAGGACAATGTAAATCTTAAGTGTGGGGAGGGAAAATATCCACCTTGTGAATGTTTCTTTGCTTTTGTAAATATGAAAAAACTTCAAAAATGCCAAAAAAATCGAAAAATTTCAAAAATTTCAAAAAAAAAACATGTTTTTCCTTTGTTTCGTTTTTGTCCTTTGTTTGCATTGTATATATATGTTTGTTGGACTAACCAAGTGGCAGATGCAACTACAATCCGAGGTATTAGGAGAATGAAGATGCTTGGTACACTCTTTCCTACTTCTTTCTTCCCTTCCCTATTTCTTTTTATGTTGATAGCATGAAGGAGAACGGGATTTTTGTGCCTTGGATGTTCCTTTGGGGAACTTGTGGTTGTTGTGGTTGATGTGCTACTAGTTTAGTCATCTTGTTGTTGCATGTTTGATATGCTTGTTGTTTAGTTTAGTGTAGTTTCACATGCTTTTCATTTTCATAGTTTTGTGAATATTTGTTAGTCGGTTTTCTGTTTTGCATTTGTTTGTAAATACACATAGGAGGTTGAATAGTGGGTTATATGCCGTCAATGATGATATTTGTCTTGCTTGTGTCTTACCCCTCCTAATAGCTTGCACCGTTTGATGTCACCTTGTTAAGGTTCTTGCTTGCAAGGACCCGGAAGTCTAGGCTTAATGACCAAGTTTTGACCACCATGTGAGACCGTGTTAGACCTTGACTCGACCTAGGACCGACTTTAGCTACTCTAATGTGAGGATAGAGCCTCCTTTATAGTCGGCCCATTAAACCGACTCAGTTTATGATTGTGAGTAGTCCTCCTTACGTGGTATGTTATGTCAATACGCATAAGTATGGCGCTCGTTCCTTAATTCTGTGTTTATGTTCATGTGCATGTGAGACAACTCTTGTTCAAAATAAATAAACTTCACATTTGCCAAATTAGCCTTGTTTTGACCCTTGCATCTTATTCCCTCTTTTGTTTAACCACTTTGAGCCTTAGCTTTTTCATTTGGCCTTAACCACTAAATGAGCTACATCCCCAAAAACACCCTTCCTTGATCAAGAATGGTTGCTTTATGTGGTACTTTGTTGGTGGTAGAGTCGGGATTTAGATGTTGGTTGGTGCACTCTTCCTCTTTGGTCACTACTTGTTGTTTTCTTGGCGAGTGGAAGTTTGAGAAAAAGAGAAGAAAAGAAAAAAATGGAAAAAAAAGAAAGAAAATAGAAAATCAAAGAAAAAAGTTGAAAAAGTTTTGAAAAATCCAAAAAGAAAAGTGTATATATGTGTTTTGAAAAAGAAAAAGGCTAGCAACAACTCCCTTCCATCAAGGGGAGATAGAAAAAGTCGTTGCTATAATAATGTGGTCTTTTGATGTTTTTACATGCGTGTCGGGTTTACACAATTTTTGCATTTGATTTGGATTTCAAGTCTTATGTTAGGGTGTAGACGTTGTTCGGTGTTTTAAATAATGACCGCTTTGTTAAAGGTTGTGATGGGTTTGTTTTTCCAAAGTGAGTTGGGGTTTTTGCAATTTTTGCTTGGTTTTCTCAAAACCAAAGTTAGGGCATAGACGTTGCTTAGTTGTTGTAATAAGGAGTTGTGTTGATCATGGCAATCATTCTTGTTTTTGAGCCTCAAATTCTAGAACGGTGCTTGCACCAAACCATTTTCACCCAACCCAAGCCCCGTTGCATCCTTGTTGTTGTTCTCATCATGTGCATTTGCATTTTCTCATGGATTTTTGGATGGAGTACCATTCTAGATTGCGGGTATGCTTCGCAAGCAAGTTGAGGTAGGTGAGTGATTTTGGTTACTTTTTGTCACAAAAATCACCACCTTTCTTTCCTTGTGTGTTGAGTATCACCCGTGAGAGTTGGTACTTAGGGTTCTCTTATCGATTATGGGTCTAGCATGGAGTCGAATCATGTGTGCGTCGTGTCATTCTTGGAAATATAGTTTAGTGCTTCCGTTTGCCCGCCTTGAATTAGTTTCTTGGTCTTTGGTGATGTCATTTTTGGTTGCTTGAGCTTGATTTAGGGGTTTGACACCATGGTTGTAACAACCCGACCCATCACGGTCGTAACACAACCCCAATAAGATGGGATGTGTACCTTTGAGTCAAATATTTGTCCTCACTTAAGCCCAAAAGCACAAGGCCTTGTTACTAAGTGGTGGGTGGAAGTTATTATAAACATATCACAAGTCTCATATTCTACCGATGTGGAACAAATCTCCACACAATCTCACTCATACTCTTGGGGTGTTACGATGGTTGGACTTTGAGTCGGCATCCTCCGCTTTAGACCTCCCTTGTTTAGTTTTTTCAAAACCCCGCTTGGATGAGGCAAGCGGTTGGCTTTTCCTTTTCCCGATGCATGTTGCTTGTTTATATGTGTTTTGTTTTGACTTGTTTGCATCAAAAAATTTGTAGCAAGACCAAACTTGCCTTGCAATAGGGCGTTCTTCCTCATGAATGTCAAATTGTGAGTTGAAAGGGCTACGGCTGTCGCTAAACCCGATTCGGCTTCTAGTTAGCTTAGTTAATTTGTTTTATGTTTCTAATAAGGGTTATATAGCTTCTTGATCTCTTACTCAAGGACGAGTAAGGTTTAAGTGTGGGGAATTCTGATGAGCTTCATTTTAGTCATGTTTTTCATCGCTTTTTCATCATGTTTGGTCCCGATTCGACCTCGTTTTCCCTTACTTGATTTTACGTCAATTTCCTCGACTATCCCTATTTGGTTCCCATGTTGTAGGAATTGTGGCGGGAGTGAAAAAACGAGAGCAAACGAGATGATTTTTGGAGCAAAATAAGAAGAAATTGCAGGAAATGACTCCAGGCCCTCCCAGCCGGTCCAAGGCCGGCAGCCGGTGGGCCGGCCAAGAGTCTTGACTTGACTTTTGGAAGAAAATTGAAGAATGTTACAGGAGTTCAACATTTGACTACCAGTCGGTGACCGACCGGCAGCCGGCCGACCTTTCTCATTTTCAAAATGCATTAAAAAACAGAAGTTCAAGAAAGAGCTCCCAGCCGGTGGCCAACCGGCAACCGGCCAGCCGGCTGGTTGTAGCTGTACATTGAAGAAAAAGAAAGAAAATCCAGAAGTGTAGAAACGGACTCTAAGCCGGTGACCTACCGGCAGCCGGTCGGTCGGCTGAGGATCAAGCCTTGTGAAGAAAAAGAAGAAAAAGTTCAGAAGTTCATATTCTGACTCTTGGCCGGTTCCAGACCGGCTGAGAGTCATTTCTCAAATTTTCGCACACTATATAAACCCGCACTTAGTCTATTTTCAGGGACGCAACTTTGAGATATTTTTCACGCATTTCTAGGTTTTATTTACTGTTCCATTGCTTAGGTTTTCACACATATAACTCTCCTAAAAACATCAATCTTTCCTTAATTTTTATTTTAATCTTGTAGTTCTTCATAATCACTCCTTAGTTTATTTCTAGTCATTGTTCTTAGAAGTTGTTCTAGGGTTCTTGGGTGTATTTTTGAAGACATTTGAGAGGATTCTTCATTTGTATCCAATTTCTTCACTTTTATGCAAGTATTGGTATAATCTCTTATCTCTTGTTTAGTATTTACTTTTGTTTACATTTACTTCAAGTTAACTTCAATCAATTGCTTGCCTTTATCATTTTCCACCATGTTTAGCATTAATTCCTCATTTGTTTACATGTCCTCTTTAGTTATGTGTGAGTAGTCCATTTCTAGGGTTAGGGGTGTGCTTGGGTGGTTGGTGTTGATGATTATTGCTTAGGGTTAGGGTTTGGCCTTCATCTTTGTTAGGTTTTCATTACATGCTTGCTATATGTTTGATGAAATGCCTCAACGACGGTTGGGCATGATTCTTGTTGTTGTTTGCCTTTGACGATAGTCTAGGGTTCTCATGAGCATGTATGTATGTTTTGTTGGCCTTGTTTGTAGCGAGAGCTAGGATAGGGTTCAACTTTAGGCGAGTCTAATCGAAGGACGCGACAAATCTAGACCTAGCTTATAAGAGACCTCCTACCCTTTGCACGTTTGACATCGACCTACCCTAGTAACCCCCGACGCCCTAGTTGTTTTTATCATCGATTTAATCTTAGTTTGTTTGTCTTAATTTGTCTTTAGTTGTTAGTCTTATCACTCTCAAACCTATTACCTCGACTTAGGCTTGAATTAGAACCAAACTAATCAATTATCCCCACCATCGTCGTGTTCGACCCCGAATTTCATACTACTTTCTTTCGGGTTTATAAATATGTTTGATGCCGTTAGTGACGGCAAAAGCCGACCATCAGATACTCAGATGTGCCAGTATTGATATTCTGCTTTCCTTGTTCTAACATTTATATCACCTGCTGAAACACAGTGTTGACAATATCATTGTGTGCATCAGGTTGTTGAACATTATACTCCATATGTGATTGTCTTGCTTGAAACTCCATGGGTGTGTCTGAAGCAACGAGTGAAGGATCTTCTTCCCCTTTAACCTTAGCATTGCCAGAGAATCTAGCAAGATACTTGCCCTTCATTTCAGGATGTAGTACGAAGCATGAATCCATAGTATGGCCTGATTTACTACAATGTGCGTGTGCACCATCTTTTATCAGACTTAATTTTCTTCTCCCTCTAATAACCTCCTTGTCGATTTCCTACTTGATTGTTATATTGATAGCCTTGTTTGTTTGTGTATAAAGCACTCATCTCATGAGTGGAATTCATGACATTAGAGATCTACTTTTGAGATCGACTCAATTCGTTGAACGACTGAGTAAACTTTGTTGATAGGAGGTAAAGGCTCCATAGCAAGAATATGTGACTTCAACGTATCAATCGTGTCACTTAGTCCCATCAAGAAAGTGATTACTTTCTCCATGGATGCCTTTTTTTTGCATCTTCTTTAAAAGACTGCAAGTACGTTTGACAAGTACTCCACAAGCAAAATCAGGAAAGCCTTCAATCTCATCAATTTCATCCCAAAAACCTTTGGGTTTGCAGAAATATTTTGCAACTGAACTTTTGTCTTGCTCAACATTTCTCAAATCTTTCTTAAGTTGAAATAACAGAGGATCGTTCATTTGTCCATATCTCTCAAGAACCTCTCCCCAGAGTTGTTTTGCAGCATACAAAACCTTCTCTGAATTCAGGCTCCATTCTATTAACAAGTCAGCATCTCACCATAGAATCACATATCCACTAGGGATGTCAGTGGGACGGGTTTTCGCGGGTCTCGTCCCGCACCCACCCCAAGTGGGGCGGGGACGAGTAATGATTTGACGGGTCACAGGGCGAGGATGAGTTTCAAAAGTATAATTCTTCGCGGTCGTGGGACGGGTGCGGGTGACACATGAGGCCCACCCCATACCCACCCCGCCCCACATCCGCCCCGCCCACCCTACCCTGAATTTTCTTGCTCCCCTTATGCCCGCCTTACTCAAAACCTAGACAAATTTGTATTATAAAAATAGAAACAAAATACGATTTATAACTTAGATAAAAAATTTAAGCCGTTTTTTAAAAAAAACCTTCATTCACCCCTTAGTTCTTACTCACCCAAATACCCAACAACCGAAACCCCCCTAAAAAACAAATTTTAATCCTCTAACTATTTTGTGGTTTGAAAAACTTGTGTACTAGTTAATTGAATGTTAGACCATTTTGCGAAAACTTATTTATATAATATGTCCGCACGCAAGTACGAGACTAGTATGTTTTAGATTTAAGATTTATATTTTTAAAAATGGTTTTGTGAGAAGATGGGTAATTTGGCGGGTCAACGGGTCCCCGCGGGGCGGGGACGGGTTTGAAAAGTTTAACCCACCGCTGGTCGTGGGGCGGGTGTGGATACACATTATATTTTGCGGATGCGGGTGCGGGTTACCCATCCTCCACACACGCTCGCCCTATTGACATCCTTAATCTTGACTATAGATTATATCGTGAAGATGTAACAGCAGGTATAGGTGTAAGACCTGACAGAAATCCTTCTTTATTTTTTGTTGACATAGCGAGAATCATACTTTTGCTCCAATGGCGATAATTTTGGCCTTTTGGCCATTGAACAAAGTATTGGCCAGATTAATCCCAGCATGATCATAATTAGCAAGGAGAAAAAGAATCCTCGCTCATAAGGATTATTGAGCACTGCAACATTTTGATCGACATTTTCTGAATTTTGATTGAATTGAATCTAATTTGTGTTTTGATTTGGAAGAAGTAAGAATTGTAAATTTCAGAGTATTGACTTTAACTAAATGCGGAAGAATGATAAATAAGCATAGACATGTTAAAAACCTGCTCTGATACCATGTAAAATGATGAATTTGACGACATGAAGACGCCATTGATGAATGCTTGAAGCTTTGTTTGTGAAGGATTGAAAACAGAGTAAAATTTGATTAAGAGAAAAGCTAAATAAAATTGTGAGAAGTGTATATAATTATGATCAGTACACAGTCTATATATACAAATACAAGTAAAGATTCTAGAAACTTCTATCAAAATATATAACAATAACCTCTAACAAACTCCTAATTAATCCCTTGATTTAATTTAGGGTTATTTCATAGGAATAATCCAACCTATACATCATCTTCTCATATTAATCCCTACTAACGATTAACTGAGAAAAATCCAACCTATAACCTCAATTATCTTTCATTGAACTTTGTCTATTTTTGAACTCTTATTTTCGGTAAGCAAACACGTCACCTTGACTTACTTTTTGTTTTTCCTTCTTCTTGTACAAAAAGTAATTGAAGGTGACATGCTAGCCTACCGATAATAAGAGTTTAAAAATAGTCAAAGTTCAATAAAAGATAAATGAGGTTATAGATTGGATTTTTCTTAGTTAATCGTTAGTATGGTTTAATATGGGAAGATGAGACATAGGTTGGATTATTCCAATGAAATAACCCTTTAATTTATGCAAGGTAGTTATGTGTAACAAACTTCTTCTTCTTTCTGTTACTCCTTTAACCTGATTAGATGAACCAGAACCATCTCTTCCAGTTGTCTTATTTGCTTAACTAGATGCAGTTGTCTCATAATAACATATCAAACATATAAACATAAGATTACCCACTTTAATTCAGTTTGTCTCCATTTTAAGTCAGATCTAAAATGTTCGATCCATACAAACCATAAATTGAACCTTTTCTGATTATTTAAACGACACAACTGAATTACATCACATGGTCACAAATTTAAACGGGAAAATACATGGATAAACATACATATACTTTAACAAATATAAACAAACAATGTCAATATATTTTGTCACTATTTAAAGTCTTTTTTGTCATCATCTCAACTTAAATTGTACAAATTGATACCATTATTGAAACGACAAAAAAAAAACTCGACAGTGTTTGTAAGAGTAATAATTGCATGACTGAAATTTTTATTCTCCATATTATATGTACAAAATCAAACACGTTTTAAACATTTAAGGAATCTTGCATGTTCTTTAAACGACAAAAAACTCAACAACCAAGACAACATTATTACAAACACAAATCATAACATTACATTCTTCGCATTCTTTAACTTCCTTTGTTGCCTTTGTAGTTTTCTACACTGGCTGTCTTTTCGTGGAGTGCTTTACAATCTTTCAGTTTTTTCGAACAAAAAGGAGGAAAATTGAAAGGAGAGATATTAGGAGATTGAGCCTATATTAGGCTCAATGATCATTAGGCCATTATGGTTTCTACATCATTAGGGTTTTTTGAAGTTGTGAGGTATTATAAATATCTCACCCTATTGGCTAGACTTGTCGTGAGTCTCCAAATTAATATTTTTATCCACTACAAACTCAAACTAGTAGCAAGTGTAAGTAGGGGTCGATCCCACAAGGAAGGTCTATGTTTAATGTGTGTTTGTGTAAATAATTCTAATGTAACCAATTGGGGGGTGTTTGTGGTTTTAAATCTAAATCTAACAAAGCAAAATATTAAAAGATTCGAATAAATGAAATTATAAAAAGAAGTCTTGGGTCTTACAATTTCCACAAATGATATAGGTTTGATCATTGACACTTTTAGACTCTATTTACTCTTGAATACTTTGTTGTGAAAACATGATTTTCTACTTCTCCTTATTTTTAGTTGTTCACTGCGAAAAGCGCACATAAACAACCCTTATGGTGATGACAATCTAGTCCAAGCGTATCTAAATTTAATCATGCCATAGGTTATAACTAGAGAAGCCAACAAAGAAGAACAAATGCATACACAAGCGGTTCTACACTTTAATTCATATGATTATTATTCTCCTACAATTCAACAACGATGAAAAGCATACAATTGATGAACAATAGTTGCTACTAATGTCTAGGTAATTGAACAAAAGATTCAAATTCCTAAACTAACAATAGATTATAGATAATATAAACTAGGTGATCAAACTAGTAAAAACTATCGATAATCGTAATAATGAGTTGAGAATAAAAATCAATATTCAAGAGATAAAAATATAGAGTAAAGAGTCTTACAAAACACTAATTCATTTGCTTCAATTGCTTGATCCAAGACAAGTAAATTACTCTTCCATACAAATAAAACTAACTAAAATAAACTATATAAATTGTATTCTAATGATTAAAATGATGAAGAAGTATGTAAAGCATATGGAAGCACACCCTAAAAGTGTCAACTACATCTTCTTATATAGGCCTTCAAAGGACAACTCCTTAATGTCTCTTAAATTATAGGTATTATTACCAAAATAAATGAGAATTAAGGAGTTGTTGAAATTGCATTAAGTCTCATGTTGTGTCATAAAATAGTATTGGAATCCAATGTTGTGTCATAAAATATGAGTTGAATGCATGAAATTCATGGAATCCAATGTTCATTTTGATGTTCACTTGCTTGGACCATAGTAATTGGATCTTGACTTGCTTCAAAAACCATACTGTATCACATCTTTAGCCCAACAACAACCTCCAAAAAAGTCTACTCCATTCATAATAACAACTCAACCCAATTATCCCATAAAAACATGCAACCCATCATCAACCCAATATCAAAGACATATGAATTAAAATCCCATAAAATGCTTCTCAACCCATCAAATAATCATCAAAATCACCTTTATTAAACCCTACTAAACTAGACTAATCACATATATTCAAGTAAGAAACACATAATCAATAAGATAATTCTCCTTATACATTTCTCTCTTCTATATCTTATCATGGTATCAGAGTCTCGTTCCTGAGGTCTCTTAAAACCGCTTCCACCTTTTTACCGGTGGGTGGTTGGAAATTTACACCCACTAGTAGGATTTTTTCAAAAAAAAAATTACAATGTTTAATTGCTTGTTTTTCATCTATTGTCATATTTACTATTTTCTTAGCCTTGGAATATTCATCAAATAAAATTCATATAAAATTCAAACATATTTATCTTTTTCTTTTCAGAATCTGTCTAAAATTATTCAACGTCTTTAAAGTTGTTTTTGATTTATTTGGAGTCCAAAAAAAAAATTAACATTCTCCAAATCTTGAAATTTTAACGGATAATTTTCCGTCTTATTGATATTTTCAGGTTCGATTAGGGTTCCTGCAAATTAACTCACATCTTCGACAAGTCTGAAAAACTTAACGTTCTTGTTCGAAAAAATTCTAACGAGTCTTATACTCGTTTCTTATCGACCTTTGAAGACGAAGAAGATTAATGAAGATCAAGAAGATGAAGATTTTTTTTCTTTCTTATGTTGATTATGATTTTCTTATAATTCTTCAATCGTAAAGTTCGTACTGCGTATTGCCTTTACGATTGCGGGAGGGTATTAGGAGATTGGGCCTATATTAGGCCCAATGATCATTAGGGTTTCTACATCAGTGGGGTTTCTTGAAGTTGTATTATAAATATCTCATCCTATATTCATGTAAGAAACACACAATCAATAAGATAATTCTCCTTATGCATTTATCTCTTTCTATATCTTATCAAGAGTAGTTGAGAAATTAGAAAACTGAATGACTGAAATGAAGAGAAAGGGAGAGTAAAAGATAGGGGTTAGGTAAAAAACCGTTTATATTATGATTAATAAATTGGCACAATAAAATATGTTAATTATTCGTGTACATTGTATTGGGTAAGGTGTCATGGAAGCCCAATAATCTATCCAACCGTCACTTCCTCTCTCATTTTTTTTTAAACAGAGGGTCGTCACTTTCTTTCAGTCATTTCCCTACCCACCAAGACCCAAATAACGCCCATCGCAAGCAAGACTATTGGAAGTAACATTTTCAAATCTCTTTTGCGAATAAATAATACGAAGTAATCATGTAAATACAGGCCTGTAAAAAACATACTCCAAAGTCCAATGGGCCGCAGAATTTTAACTATTGCAGAAATTAACATCCCAAGTAAAAAAAAACAACGATATTATGCAGCCAGTTCTAGTGATGTATAGAAGGAACAAGGAAACATACCCGACATAAATCACAGTCCATTAAAGGAAACAAAGATTTGAACTTGAAGCAGCACGATGATGAATAATGAACCAAGTAACTCTGATCAAACCCTGAAATACCTAGCTCGTCATTTTATTTCATTTCTATACGTTTGTTCAATATATATAACGTCATTAACGCGTGTTAACATATGGAAATGAATGAATATACAAGACTTTTTTTCGACAATAGGATATATAGGTATACATGAGTTGGGTGTACATAGGGATGTCATTGGGGCGGGTACAAGTGGATACCGCCTCGCATCCGCCCCAGTTGGGGCGGGGATGGGTAGAGCTTTGGTGGGTGGTGGGGCGGGGACTGATACGAAAATTGTACCCGCCATGGGTAGTGGGGCGGGGATGGTTTTTGCGTGTTACCCACTTCATACCCGCCTACCCGCCAGTTATTACAAAAACTAGCACCATTATTACGATAATTTTACAAATATTATTTTGTTATAATTAAGAAGTAATGCTAAAAATAGCTATTTTATAAAGTATTTTATCCAAATTCTTTGGTAAGTAACTAAAATTATATAACCAAATTCTTAAAAATAGAAATTAATAATGATTAAATCAACTGGTGCAAAAAAAGATCGAAAAAAATTTATGGTATAGCAGGTTAATTGGTAGGTGGGGCGGGGATGGTTTTGAAAACTTGTACCCGCCACGGGTGGTGGGGCGGAGATGGTTTTGGAAACTGGTACCCGCCATGGGTGGTGGGGCGGGGATGGGTACGACATTTTCTTGATGGGTACGGGTACGGGGAAACCTATATCCAGCACCGCCCCGCCCCAATGACATCCCTAGGTGTACACTTATACAACAATAAAATGAAACAAAGGTATATACTATAGTATACTTCGTACAATACTAGACATTAAGGCTCTGTTTGAATACAATTTTAGGAGGGAAAAGGAGGGGAAGGGGATAACGGGAGGGGAAGGGGAGTGAGGGGAGGGAAAATGAATTGTGGTTGTTTGGATAACAAAATTGATTAGATTAAAATGGAAGGGGATGAAGGAGGGAGACTATCCTAGAAAATATGTCTTTGCATAATTAAATAAAGATTCAAATAAAGTTTTCTCTTCAAATCTTGCCTCCCTTGGAAAGATTTTAGTTTGTTCTAAAGGAGGGAAATTAAATCCCTCATTTCCTTCCCTCCATAAATTATAACCAAACAAAAGAAAATAAATTCATCCATTTACCTCCCTTCCCTCCATTTTTGTTATCCAAACACACCCTATGACTTTGTTTGAATAGGGGGATTTGGAGGGAAATTGAGGGATCAACTTTTCCTTGTTTGGTTACAATATTTAGAGGGATGGAAATGAGGGGAAAGAAATAGAATGATACTCCCTCAATTTTTTTCCATTCAATACATTTACTTTTTCACGTTTGCCAACGCACGTTTTACGTGCTAAATATCTTTATCTACGTATTTATAAAAATTATAAAAGTTATATATTTTCAATGTAATCGTAAAGACGAATTAAACAAGACCCCACATGAATATGTTTTTTTTTTCAATTGAAATTGAAGGTTAACTTGTGAATAATGTACAGAAAGCAAATGTATTGAATGGAAAAAAATGGAGGGAGTATATTTTCTCTCCTTTAAACCAAATTAAATTCTTTTTTCAAGAGTTAAGATTTGGAAAAAAAAAACTCATTATACTCTCAATTGAATTATGAAGAGACAACTTTGCCCTTATTAAAAAATGTAATACACTCACAATTGGGAACAGTCGTATTATGTTGAATATTTTTAACAATATACTCACAATGATATTTTTACCTCATCATATGCCCCTTTCATCCTTTTCATTGCCCTCTCAACAATATCATTATCCAAACAACATTTCCCCTCTCTTTCCCTCCCCTCCCCTCCCTTTCTCTCTTAAAATTGTATCTTAACACACCTTACGAAAAAAAGAATTCAAAGAATGGCTCACATTAATGAATAAGTACTATATTAGCTGAAGTTGAAATTGAAATGAGAAATGAGCTTGGTTGGTGCAAAAAGCAAAACAACTCGAGCTTTTTTTTTCATCTAAACATTACAACCCAAAAGAATAAATATAATCCCTGCTCTTTAGTGTAGATGATGCATGACCAGTACCACCCAAGTGCCCAACAGGCATGAGGCATGAGGCATGAGGCATGAGGCATGTACATAACATTTGTAGTCTATTACAAACTCGTGACCACGTCGTTACTTGTAGCTACTCTAGCTTCAGCCTGTTTCACCAACAAAATGTGCTTTTGACCACCAATATGAGCATTGAACACCGTCTCACTGTTACAAACCACATTGCATACATCACAGGTTCTCACTGCATTTGCATCCGCACCGCACTCCAAAATCTTCCTTTTCTTTGACTCCAAATCCTTGGGCTCCAGCAATCGAGCTCTTTTCTTCTTCACCCGCTTAGATACAGGCATTGGGCCCACAACAGGCTCAACATTGTCTACTTGTACAACCGGCGGGATCAAAAGGCTCAGAAGGCCCCACGGTTCAGAAGATGATGTAGGAATGGAGACATTGGGGACTGGCTGCAATGATTCAGAAGATGACGGAGGAATAGTGACGTTTGGGGTTGGGTCCAATGGTTTAGAAGATGACGGGGAAATACTCATGTAGGCAACCGGGTGCAATGGTTTAGAAGATGACGTAGGAATACTGACGTTGGAGGCTGAGTGCAATGCTTCAGAAGATGACGTCGGAATATTGACGTCGGAGATTGAGTTCCGGAGAATCTCCAAGTTCTTTTTGTGTTTCTTTCCATTTCGGTGAATGGTGAGACCATCGCTGCTCGTGCAGCTGATTTTGCATACATCACACCATGCAGGTCCCACTCCTGCTGGCTTCTGAGGGTTGGTTACAGCTGATTTCTGAAGGTTGGTAACGGGATTGCGAACAGATACGGTGCTTGGATTTGTGCATATATTAAGAGCTCGTTCCTATAATAAAAATTCAAACAATTAGAGCAAGCATAAGAAAGATTAATATGACAAATAAACTTCTATACCCACAAATACCGTCTTCCGCATCTCCGTGGGAACTTGAAGTAAATACAACATTCATCATTTTGAATAAAACCCTTAATCAGCAGTGAAAAAACGCAGCATTAATGAATGAATAAATAAATAAACGGTTTAGCTAGCATGCACCCAAGGGAAACTTATAATTATCGTTGTATGTGATAAAATAATTGGCTATTGCAAAAGCATTTCAATATACAAGCATATAGCTATGTGCCTAAAAGTGGGCAAACCTTCTCTTCATCAAAAACCCCTTCAAAAGTTCGACTTCTAGTATTCGAGATGCTATTAAAGAAATAAGGGAAGTTATAATGAAAAGGGGATCTAAATCTCTCACGGAGAAGGTTATGCCATATAAAAAGATTGTCTTGAGAGTATTTTAACATTTTTAAGCACATCTACAAATAGCATACAAAACATAGAGCTCCATCAGTAAGGCAGGAAGAATTAGTGATAAGTAGCCTAGTTTTGAGAGGGTCCACATGCAACAAGCGGAGCAAATATTGCCATAAAAAGAATCGGCAAGAAATTATCCGGAACATAATCCACACACTTTTGGGTGCATAACACTTCATCAAGTCTTCAACAAATAAAAAAAACAACTTACAATCAAGAGCAAGAAAAACAGGACAAAGGTAAAACTCGATCAGTACTCGTTCAGGGAAACGGAATAATTTTATTATGATCAAGTGGAGTACCAGAAGTCATAAACTCCAAATAACTTCACGGCTTCACCTGGATCTTTCGAGAATACACAGTTGTAGGGTAGAGGGGGGTCAGGACAAAAATGTGGTCTCCAGTATCCTGGCACTGCACTCTTCTGATCGCTCACAAAGTGCCATCGTATCAAAGTGGTGCAATAATATTATAAGTGAGAGACAGATCAACTAGGGGAAAGGGTAGGCCTATGAAATATGTGTGAAATCCACAAATTAGCAAGTTTTCATGACCAAAAAGCCTGTCTGAGTGTCTGACAAATGCTATATCGTCGTCTTCACACTATTGGGAGCTGCTGTGAAACTTGCAACTATCAGCTTTTCAATAAGCATATGACTCAGAAGTTTAACTTTCAGTATTTAGGAATGTTATTATACTTGATAATAACCTGAACATCCCGATATTATCTGACAAGCAGACATTTTGACAACTTAACAATGTTGAATTTTATTATTATTACTAGGATTTTCTTTTTAGTATTATTAGAATTCTCGGGATAATTTGGGGTCTATCTTCATCACACATCAGTTGGGCACTTGGGCAGGATCATTTATAGTGAAGATAAAGGCCGATAGGATGGTATGTGGTAGAAAAAAAAGGGTCCAGGTTGAAGCTCGAATCAGCAGGAGCTTAAAAATAATACAAAATTTTGTTTAAAGAAAAAACATTTCCGAAAGTCAGTATTTCTATACAGCTTCCCAAATCATGACCGTAAATATTTTCACAACTTGGAAAATCAGAACACTATTTTTTATGTTCATTTTGAAGCCCTCGTCAGCTGAAGGAGAAGGAATCATTAGTGCAGCTGTACGAGAAAATTTGCCATTAAAGTCAACATATACAGAAACTCCCGCTCAAGGATTAAGCTGGCCGCCTATCCCTCCCCCTATAGCAGAGACGTTTCCAACACATTCATAACCAGCAATGGGATAACCAACTTATCAAAGAAAAGAAAAAAAAAGGACATGAGGCATCCAACTACTGCATCATGACAAGAAGGGCAAAAACAGTTTCTTGAGTCAGACTGACTAGTCCGCTATATCCTAAAGTCATAAAGAAAAAAAATCACAGATTTCACTCCATTGGAAAATGATGGACATCGTTTTGCACAACATCCATAAGAAAAGATAAAAGGTGCACCGAAGCAAATATCAAAGTTTCTTTGTTTATCGGTATTTATTGTCTTCAACAGCCTTCATTATGTAAATCAAGGCCCCTTCACTCCATTTTAAATCAATCATATGTTTAATCTTTCGAGGTCGCACATGCGTAAATACATAAGCTGCATGTGAAAGATACATGTCACATACAAGTATAGAACACTTGTAAATGAGCATGCAAATACAACATAAGGTATCCTATAAAATCCTCCAAATGCATAGGAACATAGCAACATCTTGAAAGCAAATCCTTGGGAGAAAAAGGGTTGAAGGAGTAAGTACCTTGGCAATATGCTTCTTCCCGATAAGGTGATCAGAAAAGGCTATTTCACCGTTACAAGCAACATTGCAGACATTGCATAACCTAAGAGACTGCATGGTAGTACCACCATCGAGAAGCTTTTGTTTCTTTTCCTCCAAATTGGCGGGTACACTTGAAACACCAGGCCCGCCTTCTCCACCTAACGCCCCTGTTTTACTAGCATTGTTCCCCTGAGATGATTGCCCAGAGGGAGGAACCATAGTCGGATACGTCTTCTTAAGAGCTTTATTGTGATTCTTTCCAGATATGTGCTTCTCATAATGTTGAACACTATTGCACTCAATCTTACATAGGTTACAGAATACACTCTGAGTCGCACTTTTTTTCTTTTTAATCACTTTGGGTTTCTTCACTCTTCTTTTAGAAACCTGCGGGAATTGGCCAAATGTGTTCATCGGTGTTCCATAACTAGCTGAAGGAATGGCTTCATTCTGCAAGGGTTGAATAGCCTGAAACATAAAAGCACCCAGTCACAACTTATAGATATCTACGACACTAAACTCGCTACATTAAAATGGTAAAAATTGAGAAGCAACACCATTATTGAAACACATTCTGCATTCTAATTCATAGAACTAAAAACCAAAGACTAAATACAGCTAGTATTCCTGCTTAACCAACCTTTAAAAACTCCATGAAACGCAAGACTCAAACAACAATAAGTATCACCACAAAATCTTACATATTACTAACAAAGAGGATCAATACCTGAATTCCTAAGCAAAAAAAAAAACTTTGCGTGCAATAACTTTAAACCACTTAAACACTACTTGCAATATATAAATGAGGTAAATGTTAAATGTCGCACAATTTGGCGTCTCCCTGTTCAACAACGTATTAGAATGTTCCTTTGGCTCGCGGCTCACAACAGACTCATGGTAAATGTTAATCGAGTTCATAGGAATTTAGGTGATGAGCCTATGTGTCCCAGATGTTTAGATAAAGAAGAGGATATTGAGCATTTACTTCGGTCTTGCCACATCTCTAGACAAATATGGCAAATGTTAGGTATCCAGCCTTTCAGTACTGGTTTTTACACCTCTCCGCTCTCTTTATGGATTTCCAAGAATGCCTGTAATGAGGTTAACTCTCTCGTTGCTGACTGGCCTATGCAATTTGCGATTACCTGTTGGTGGATTTGGAAGTGGAGAAATAACATTGTGTTCGGAAGAAGTGGTGAGAACCCAATTGAACCTATGGCTTTTCTTTATCACCAGTTTGCTAGTTCGAAACAAGCTTTTGATATGTACAACATTTTCATACCCCAACCCAGACCACCCAGGTCTGAAATTTTTGTGCGTTGGGCACCACCTCCCCACGGTTGGGTTCTACTTAATACTGACGGAGCATCTAAAGGAAATCCGGGACAAGCAGGAGGAGGCGGTATTATTCGGGATGAAACCGGTAATTTTATCTCAGCCTTTTATATATCTTGTGGTATTTGCTCCTCTATGAAAGCATAACTTCTCGCCCTTCTCAATGGGTTGGAGCTGGCGAAATCTCTACACATTAAGAAACTCTTAATCCATATGGATAATGCCTCGTGTGTTGGAATTATCCTTGAAGATCAGCTTGCTAGCAACAGCTTAAAATTTATAGTCCAACGGTGCAAAGAGCTAGTCAACGAGAATCACTGGGTTACTAGAATCGAACATACTTACAGAGAAGCTAATAGAGCAGCTGACCATCTGGCTAATCGGGGAGTTCATTCAGGTACTTCTATCCAACATTTACAAATTCCAAATGCTGAGTTACGTGCTATTCTAAGGGAAGATATTTTCGGAGTTGCTACTCCACGTGTAATAGCGAACATTTAGTTTTTCTCTTATTCCGGGCCTAGCCCCTCTCTTTTACCAAAAAAAAAAAAATATATATATATATATATATATATATAAATGCGGAAAAAAATTCTCCTACGTCAGCAAACAAAAATCCAGCAATTAAGAAACAATCAAAGCGACTGAAATTAAGAAATAAAGTACAAGACTTATAAAGCTAAGTAGAATCGGGCACCATTATCCAGCCGCATTCTTCATTCTAAGTCAGTATAACGACTGAAAGACAGACTTTCTACAATTTTAATTCGCAATAAAAGATCGCAAGATTCGCAACAAGGGCCGGGACACAAACAGCAATGTGAAGAAACTTATTAAAAGGGTAGCATTCATCAAAGTAAAAAGACTCAAACTTTCCACAAATTTTGGTGCAGCAAACAAAATTCCAGCAATTCGACAATAAATTGAATATGTGCCAGGGTCGCATTCTTAATTCTAAGTCAGCATAACTACTGAAAGACAGAGACTCTACCGGGATAAACAAACTCGTTCAAAGGATTGACATTAACTCAATAAAAAAGATTCAAACTTTTAACAAATTACTGCAGTATTGATCAAAAACACATGAAATCATGAATAAATCAAACTAAATAACATCATAATACAAAAAAAACACTTCAAAATTCATTATATATGACCATTTCAATCATACAAAACAAAATTATACTCAAAATAAATGATAAAAAAACTCAACATACAGGAGGAATAACATTTGGGTCAGAATAATAAGAGGGCTGAGGTTGAAAAGTTGCATAATTGGGAGGCGGGTAAGGTCCATAATAAGAATACGGGTCGGATGCGGGTTGAGATTGAAAATGGGTAGGAGGAAAATTAGGGTTTTGAGGTGGTTGAACTTCGTAATATGATACATTACTGTAAGTGGTTTGACTTGCTGTTTCATACATGTTTGAAATTAATTCGGGGATTGGATCTGGGTTTTTAGTGAATTGAAAAATTGGGGATTAGGTTAGTGATAATTAGGGTTGAATAGAGGTGTTGATGATGGTGGACGGAAGCGAGATTACTGGTGACATGTGCGGTTGGTTTATGGTTTCAATGTTGATTTAGATTCTTTTAATTACCTTATCGGTAATCATTATCATCATTTAATCGTGCACTTACCGAGTAACCCTTCATTTTCGCATATAAGTTTTACAAAAAGTTTCGCTTTTGACTAAACGGTTGTAGATCTTGCATACACCATTCCAAATAAGGTCGTCTTAATTAGATCACGACTCAATTTTTACTCTTAATTAGTTTTATTCCCGTGCAAAAAAAAATGTACGGGTCAAATTTAAACTATTATATACTAATCTTATATGAATATAAGTAAATATAAAATAATTTTATCAACAATTAAATAAAAAAATATGAAATGAAATTTAATTAGAGAATTAACAATGAATTAAATTGAACCGATCATTTGTTATCATTTTCCATAACGGGGTGTCTCACTCATTTGTTGTATTTTCTATTTTAGGAATGAACTTGATGAGCAATTTAATCATTCACACCCAAGTTGTTCCACTTGTCCTTTATTAATTGGTCATCATTCATTTCTTTTGTCTTTGTGTCAAAGATAACAATTGACGACCAAAACATAGGTAGTATAACGTACTCCCTCCATTTTTTTCCATTTGATACATAACCTTTTTGCACAACTATTAAGGCAACAATAAACAAATAATAAAAGTACTCCAAGTAGCTTCCAAAAACAGCTTTATTTGGGGCTTCTTCAAGGCTATTAAGAAGTTAATTCAAGTTGATTAAAAAGTAACCAGATTTATAAAGTTAAAGAGATTAAACTAATTACATAATTTTCCCACCATTTTTCAACTATTCAAAAACACCCATCTAACACTACATTTGCCACCTTATTTCCCCCCCAAAACCATCTCATCAACAGGCTGTCCACCACTTACAACTTATTCCCAGCCCCTTTATTAACCACATTCCAGGAATCAGTGTTCTAAAACAGTTCAGAATTTACATTGTCCAAAATTATTACACATTTCTGAAACCAAAAAAATTACACAGTTTCAAAAAACAAACTAAGATGAGCTTCAAATGCGTGACGGAGCAGAAACGACAAGAAGTAGCGGTGTATCTTCTAAGTAAGTCGAAGGATGGCCATCTTACTCGCGGGATGCTGAAGGAAGCGGTGGCAACGTTCGGTATAAATCGACAAGTCATTGGGAGAATCTGGAAATTAACAAAAAAACCCAGAAACATTGGTGAAGGGTTAGATGTTAAAAGCGGTCAAGTCGGAAATACAAACAGAAAACGCATTCTACCTGATCTCGAATTTATTAAATCGCTTGAATGGGAAAAGCGCGATACGATGGAAAGAGTGGCAGAGAACACCGGAGTTTCAGTGGGCACGGTTCACAAATGGGTAACTCAAGGATTACTCAAGCCCCATTCAAGCACATTACATCCTCAACTCAAAGACGCGACAAAAGTAAAACGACTGAAGCACGCACTGATGTGCTTACAAGTGGAACAAGCTATTCAGCATTTTCTGGATTTAAATGCAATTCCAGAAGCAAAAATCAAGTTTGCAGAGATGAGTAATGTCATCCACATGGACGAAAAATGGTTTTTCATCCAGTACGACGGTCATAAGTTTTATGTAGTCGACGGGGAAGAGTTACCATATAGGAGCTGTCAGTCCAAGAGGTACATTACAAAGGTAATGTTCATGTGCGCAGTGAGCAGACCAGTATACTCGAAAGATGGGGAAATGTTATTCGACGGTAAGATAGGCATGTTCCCCTTTACAAGAGAGGTACCAGCAGCAAGATCTAGTGTAAACAGACCAAGGGGAACTTTGGAAACCAAAGCAATAGAATCAATCACAAGACAAGTTACCAAGGAATGCATCATTCAACAAGTGATTCCAGCCATCAAAACAAAATGGCCAGAAGGTGCAAGCAAGCATATCTTAATACAACAAGATAATGCTAGACCACATATTAAGAACGACGACCCAGATTTTATGGCAGTTGCTAACACAGATGGGTTCAACATAGAGTTGATATTTCAACCCCCAAATTCACCAGATTTGAACTGCAACGACCTAGGCTATTTCAGGGCATTACAATCATTACAGTCAAGGAAAGCTGCAAAGTCAGTGGACGAGCTAGTGAACAGTGTGATGCAAGCCTTTATTGATTATAGTCCAACAAAATTAAACAACATCTTCTTGACACTACAATCAGTAATGGTTGAGATTATGAAAGCCAAGGGTCACAATGATTTCGCAATACCACACATGAAGAAGGGTCATCTATCTCATTTAGGAATATTACCGAGGAACTTGGAAGTAAGTGAAGTGTTAGTAAGGGAATGTATTGAGTATTTACAAGCTCTAGGTGAAACACAAGGTTTAGAATACCTAATGGGGGAATTAGGTTACTAGGGTAGAGTAAGAGTTTAGCATTCAAAGTTGTTTTTGCACAATTTGTTTAGGGTGTAAACATGTCTACACAAGATATGTTTGACTTGTAATCAGATTATGAATGTAATGCTATTGTTTTGGTTAAGTGTTAGTACAATTTCATCTGAAATTATGTGTAAACTAAATCATGCATATCATACAGCAAGCAAGAATACAATTGCAAATCGAATGACATTAACTCTCAGGGCTAATTTGGCCTCATCATCGAGTTATGTTAAATAGAAGTGCCTCCTACACACACACACAATGATACTGGTAGACACTATGTTCAAAGAGTAAACAAACACGGCTCTCAAACAAACAAATGTTGTTTTCACTGAGACCCCAAACATAATGTGGACATACATGTATGTAACTCATATGAACACGCGCACACACCCAGTCATTGGTAGACCATGTGGTGGCACAACTATTTAACTATATGGCCAGACCCCTAAGTATACCACTACTACTAGATGTTGCTCTCAAACCAGTAAGGTCTTTCATCATCGAGCTTTATCCATTTCCTTATACCAACAACAGTCATTGAGGATAGCTTACATCGAATAGGCAACATGGCAACATGAGATGAGAATAGGTAAACAAAGAGTCACTTAATTACTGATAGTAGGTAAGGAAAGATAGGCAACATGGGATGAAAGTAGCTTAACAAAGAGTCATGATCAGAATAGGCAACATGGCAACATAAGATGAGAATAGGTAAACAAAGAGTCACTTAATTACTGAGAGTAGGTAAGGAAAGATAGGCAACATGGGATGAAAGTAGCTTAACAAAGAGTCCTGATCAGAATAGGCAACATGGCAACATAAGATGAGAATAGGTAAACAAAGAGTCACTTAATTACTGAGAGTAGGTAAGGAAAGATAGGCAACATGGGATGAAAGTAGCTTAACAAAGAGTCATGATCAGAATAGGCAACATGGCAACATAAGATGAGAATAGGTAATCAAAGAGTCACTTAATTACTGAGAATAGGTAAGGAAAGATAGGCAACATGGGATGAAAGTAGCTTAACAAAGAGTCAAATTCAGAATAGGCAACATGGCAACATAAGATGAGAATAGGTAAACAAAGAGTCACTTAATTACTGAGAGTAGGTAAGGAAAGATAGGCAACATGGGATGAAAGTAGCTTAACAAAGAGTCAAATTAAGAATAGGCAACATGGCAACATAAGATGAGAATAGGTAAACAAAGAGTCACTTAATTACTGAGAATAGGTAAGGAAAGATAGGCAACATGGGATGAAAGTAGCTTAACAAAGAGTCAAATTCAGAATAGGCAACATGGCAACATAAGATGAGAATAGGTAAACAAAGAGTCACTTAATTACTGATAGTAGGTAAGGAAAGATAGGCACGCAACATGGGATGAAAGTAGCTTAACAAAGAGTCATGATCAGAATAGGCAACATGGCAACATAAGATGAGAATAGGTAAACAAAGAGTCACTTAATTACTGAGAATAGGTAAGGAAAGATAGGCAACATGGGATGAAAGTAGCTTAACAAAGAGTCAAATTCAGAATAGGCAACATGGCAACATAAGATGAGAATAGGTAAACAAAGAGTCACTTAATTACTGATAGTAGGTAAGGAAAGATAGGCAACATGGGATGAAAGTAGCTTAACAAAGAGTCATGATCAGAATAGGCAACATGGCAACATAAGATGAGAATAGGTAAACAAAGAGTCACTTAATTACTGAGAATAGGTAAGGAAAGATAGGCAACATGGGATGAAAGTAGCTTAACAAAAAGTCAAATTCAGAATAGGCAACATGGCAACATAAGATGAGAATAGGTAAACAAAGAGTCACTTAATTACTGATAGTAGGTAAGGAAAGATAGGCAACATGGGATGAAAGTAGCTTAACAAAGAGTCATGATCAGAATAGGCAACATGGCAACATAAGATGAGAATAGGTAAACAAAGAGTCACTTAATTACTGAGAATAGGTAAGGAAAGATAGGCAACATGGGATGAAAGTAGCTTAACAAAGAGTCAAATTCAGAATACCAATAGGTAAACAAAGAGACTATAACAGGTAAAAAAGGGTAAACAATGGGACAGGTAATTATTGAGAATAGTTTACATCAGATAGGCAACATGAGATAAGATTAGGTAAACAAAGACTCATTAATTTCTGAGAATGCGTAACAACAAATAGGCAACAGGAGATGAGAATAGCTAAACAAAGAGTAGTTAACATCATATAGGCAACATGAGGTCAGACTAATTAAACAAAGAGTCATTAATTTCTGAGAGTAGGTAACAACAAATAGACAACAGGAGTTCATATTATGTAAACAGAGAGGCATGATCATAATTCGAATAGGTAAACAGAGAGACATCACCAAAAACGAAAGCTCATCTGAAGATGCAGAACAAGGAATCTCACCAGCAGCGTAAATCATCCACAAACACGAACATGCAGAAGACGTTTAATAAATTTTTGAGAGTAGGTAACAACAAATAGACAACAGGAGTTCATATTATGTAAACAGAGAGGCATGATCATAATTCGAATAGGTAAACAGAGAGACATCACCAAAAACGAAAGCTCATCTGAAGATGCAGAACAAGGAATCTCACCAGCAGCGTAAATCATCCACAAACACGAACATGCAGAACAAGGAATCTCACCAGCAGCGTAAATCATCCACATCCACAAGGAATCTCACCAGCAGCAACATGCACAAAAAAAACAAACAATTAAATTTCACTTGAATAATTGACATCAAAACTTAACTAAAAAAAGAGAAACAGGCAGAACGATTAATAAATTTTTTTAAGTTAATTAAAACTACCTGGCTATTTATCCTCTTTCTTCATCCGTGCTAGATGTCTCTCCATAAATTTATGGCGTTTAAATTCAGATAACGTTTGAGGATATTGATCCAGAACTTCACCACGCCTATCAAACAACCCAGCATCGTAATCATCCTCAAAAGCCTTCCTTTTCTCAGCGTCTCTCTTCAACCCTCTAGCCACAAAATTATTAAACTTAAGAGTGTTAGGTGATACAGGGTCAGATCTGGGTGAACCCAAAACCCTAATTTCGGATACGACAACATCATCAACCCCATGCACATCAGATCTACCAAAAACACCACCTATACGGCCTAAATCACCACCGACATCACCAACATCACAATTTTTCTCACCAACTTCAAAATCAAACTCAGTTTCTGCTACCTGAGACCCAAAATTATATGGGTCTAAGGTATCAGGGACAATAGTGGTAGGAATAGAACAACTTGAATCACCATAATCCTCAAACACTGTTTCTGCAACCTGAGACCCAAAATCACATGGGTCTAAGGTATCAGGGACAATAGTGGTAGGAATAGAACAACTTGAATCCCCAAAATCGTCAAACTCTTCTGAATATCTCGTGGGAGATGCTAAAATAACACCAGTTTTTGAACATGTAAGATGATTTGAGTTCATCTTAAAAGGTAAAGAAGGAAATATGGAGTATGATGTAGAGGAGAAAGAGGCGGAAGTAGGTTTAGTGGTAGATCTAGGGTTTCAAGCCGTTTTGTGAAGAGAATTTGAGAGAGGCGGTAGAGAGAGAGAGAGAGAGAGAGAGAGAGTGAGAGAGAGTGAGAGAAGGAAATGAAAGTAAAAGACGGAAGTTTAGGGGATTTAGGGGATTTAGGGTTTTCAAAAAATGGAAGGATCTAGAGATCATTTATGGTGGGTGGGTGGGAGGATGAAGATGGGTTTGGGTTGTTGGGTTTGGATTTGAGTTAGTTGGGTTTAGGATTTTTTGGAGGGAAAGGTTATGGGTAATGGGTTGGATTAGTAGGTAGGTTTGGGTTGGTAATGTGGGTTAGGGTAGTTTTTAAGGTGGTAAAGGTGTTTGGACCCAATGGCATTTTATGTAAATAGGTAGTTTTAATTAGGATAGTTTGGGCATTGTTCCAACCATTTATAGTAATGTATCAAATGGAATCGAATGGACCAAAACGGAATATGTATCGAATGGAAAAAAATGGAGGGAGTAATTAAGTAAAAATCCCCAGCCGCACCTTACCTTCTCACTAAAACATTCTCAATTTCTAATTCTCACTATTGTTAACACTGAAATATTATTCTCCTCATTTATTCATCATGATCATCTTTTTCATTCTATTTTACTTACATAATCGACCTTTCATTAAGGTCACTCTCGTCAGTCCCACGTTATACTATGCTAGAAATCGATTTTTTCCTTATCCTAAAGTGACGCGTTCAAATTCCTTAGTTTATAATAGTTGTATAATTTAATTTGAAATTGTATATTTATTTATTTTGCAAAAAAAAAAAATATCGAAAAAAAAAACTAATGTTCTATGATATTTTGCGTAGTTTTTTAACACTTTTATATGATCATCACATAATATTATCATATTATCAATATGTGAGTAGTGGGAGAGTAAATAGTGAAATTAGGAAATAGTAAAATTAATTCTAAGGAGAACGTGGGATGGGTGTTTAGAAAAATAGATTTATTTTTTTTCCCTATTTTTAAGGAGCCAATTAGATTTCTTTAAATGTCCTTCCTTTTATAGAAAAGAGGATTTCACCCCATGTATCTTGACTTAGTTCACTCTTTTAGGCAGAAGACGCAGAACGTCACGAGCTAGATTATCAATCCAATTATTTTCCACTTTCCAACATTTTTAACCATTTCTCGCATTCTCTACCCTACCAAAAATCACCTCTCTTACTTTTACAATTATCTTGACTTAGGTCATGTTCTTTTCGGCTGAAACGAGCTGAATTGAATTAATTGGAGTAGAGTTTACTTGAACTAAATTGATTGGAACTGAGGTGAAGCGAATTTAATTGAATTAAAAGTCAATTTTGTGAATAGATTAATTGAACGTAATTGATTGAATGTAAATAAAACTTAACGGAATACTACCAAGAAAAATTGAAAGGAGCTGAAATTAAGCTAGAAAAAACAGGGCCTTAGTTCACTCTTTCAGGCAGAACGTCACGAACTAGATTATCAATCCAATTATTTTTCACTTTCCAACATTTTTAATCATTTCTCACATTCTCTACCCCACCAAAATTCACCTCTCTTACTTTTACAATTATTATTTCCTAAACAAAAAATATGCAACAAATAAAAACTTACCACGTGTCGGGTCACAAGAAATAAGTGGAAGGTCACTCCATGACCTTATTTGAGTGAAGGTCGTGCTAATATTTGGATTAAAGTGTAATTAAGGTGACTCACCTCCCTCATGACTTAGTTGATGACCTTGGATGGTGGTCTTAGGCTTGGTTAGTTAAGACACCTTAAATAGCTTATTTGATCAAAATAGTTTATTTGACCAAAAGTACCAGATTTTTATGCAATTGTTTGGTGAGTAATTTATTTGACCAAATAAGTTATCTGAAATGAAATGTTATTTCAAAAATAAGATGCTGAAATGAGATATTTTCTATCTAATACCCATTTAATTTATAATATTAAATAATTACCATATCCTTTACGTCATTTTACCCAAATAAGCTACATTTTCAGACAGCTTACCAAACACATTTTTATATAATTAGTTTACCTTATCAACTACTAATTTTCAGTTACCTTTTCAGGTTTCAGATACCTTTTCAGGTTTCAGATACCTTTTCAGGTTTCAGATACTTTTTCAGTTTTCAACTACATTTTCAAGTTTCAGCTACCTTTTCAGGTAGTCTTACCAATCAAAGCCTTAATATCGTCTTAAATTTATGACATTTCGCAATTTTTTTTCTTTTTACCTTTATCTAATTCGTTTATGAGCGCTTTATAAAATTAAAACGATCTTAAATAATAATTGGTGTTACTACTTTTTTTCAAATTATAAAAGTCTTTCATTTGATATGTGATACGAATTATGCACAGAGAATAGATCTCGTGAGTTTGCAGCGGAATTAACTTGACTGGACAGATGCGTGTAACACACTAACACCCCTAGTTACCAAGTAGCCTTAACTAGACTTTCCATAGTAAGCAAGGGCGCTACCATCGGTTGTCTGAGGTAAGTACATATCAAATAGATCATTAGAGAACAATTATAGTATAAAAGTATGTGATACAACATTATAACTACGTGCATCGATAATAAACTCTACACTACAACTCTTAAGTGTCATACTACTACTACCGGTCTATATAAGTGTCTCATCATCGATCCAACCCCGCAACAAAGCTAACAACAATAACACATGAAACATATCTGACTGCTCACCATTTGCGGGCAATGTCAAATGGTTCACCATAGACACAGACAAGAAAGAGAAAGACAACACAAAAATATCATCAAGTCATCAATACAGGTTCACACAAATAAACACAAAGATAAAGGTACAATGAAAGGATACACAACAACACGAACTCTAATATCTAATAGTAACCGACAACACATCGTGACGTGTAGCCCTGCCAGATTACTCATCGCAACAGGTAATCTGCACCGTTAGTGGGGGTCGCAGCTTTATCACATAAGCTCCGCTCATCGCAACGAGCGTACCCAGATCCTTAATGTGCAGATCTCCCTCATAACGGGAGCCACGAGTGACGGCCACGGGGTTGGAATCATCTCTCGACAATGATCCCAAACAATATCATAACATCAACATATCATCATCATCAATATCAATAACTCAACTCAATCATACAACATATGAACAATGTCACATACACATACATAAACCGAACACTAACTGAGTAATAAGAAAACCTACCTTTCACAAGCATCCACGCATCCAAGCCACAAGTAATCATACCGTCTCCGACAACCATTCTACCACAGAGTTACCATCCATTACAAAGCCAAAAGGTAAAACAAGGTGAAGCATAAATATCATACTTACTGACAACCAATAGAGCGTCGACGACGAAGAGATCTGATATGTAAACTCATCGCTTGCGCCATAGCTCCTGCGACGGGGTCATCAAGGTGCGGGAGAGGGTGAGAGGTGGAAGGACTGAGAAGAGAATACTGAATTAGTGTTATTAGTGGTAACAAAATTGAACTAGAAATAATTTTGATTAAAACCTCTGCTAAAACAAATAACCCGTTGAACCAAGTCGTACTAGGTCAATTACCTCTTCAACTAACATGTACAAAACTATCATCTTACGCCTCTCACTAAGAACTCTCTCTACGGTTTCTTTACGACCAGTAGTTGGTCAACAGGTCCCTGAACGACGGGTATTACATGTTAGAGCTGTTAGATATTGATTATAGAACAAATTGAACGGTTTTAATGATTGTGTGATTATAAGCTCGAACATGTGAATTTTATGTGCTTTAAATAAAAAAAAGAAAAAAAAAGGATATTTATTTGAGCTAGACCTATAACTCGATCAATGGTGATTAATTCGCAAGACCTATTGCTAACAATCATGTTAATGTAAACAAGAACAAGGTTTAGAACGAAACGCGTCAATCCGGAACTCACAATTGCAACGCAAAAATTACGGTTTTTCTTATTCAATAATTCAATCTCTCAAATAAAGAATACAAGATTCCTATTTATACTAAACTAAAACGACTCCTTAGACGAAAATAAGGAAACATGCTTTCTTCACCGACTTGCCTAAATTAACGTGTCCTAACACGTTTTCCATGTCTCTATATTGCCTTATTATACTCCTTATAACTTGAGCCCTTGAGGTAAATTAACTAAAGAAATAACAACAATATAATAATTAGCTAAGCTCTAATTTAAGAAACTTGGAAACTTTCCAAAAACCGGATAAACTACTAATTAAGTAAACTGTAACAACCCGACCCACCACGGTCGTAACACACCCCCAATAAGATAGGAGGTATGCCTTTGGGCCCATTATTTGTCCTCACTTAAGCCCAAAAGCACAAGGCATTGTTACTAGATGGTGGGTTGGATCCATTATAAATATATCACAAGCCTCTCAATCTACCGATGTGGGACAAATCTCCACACATCTCAATTTCAACCTCATAATCGGACGGGGTGTTACAATCTCCCCCACTTAAGAAAACAACGTCCTCGTTGTGCCTTAAACCTGACCGCAGCCAAGCCCGAAATCCTCCCCCGCTAGATGGGTGACCCGGGTACTCTCGACCATGGGCTCACCATACGGTCGCAGGGTCGCTCTGATACCATTTGTAACAACCCGACCCACCACGGTCGCAACACACCCCCAATAAGATGGGAGGTATGCCTTTGCGCCCATTATTTGTTCTCACTTAAGCCCAAAAACACAAGGCCTTGTTACTAAGTGGTGGGGGAAAGTTATTATAAACATATCACAAGCCTCACATTCTACCGATGTGGAGCAACTTTCCTCTCACACTCTTGGGGTGTTACAAACTCCCCCACTTAAAGAACACAACGTCCTCGTTGTGCCTCAAACTTGACCACAACCAGAGCCAGAATCCTCCCCCGTTAGGTGTGTGACTCGGGTACTCCCGAGCACAGGCTCACCACACGGTCGCAGGGTCGCTCTGATACCATTTGTAACAACCCGACCCAACACGGTCGTAACACACCCTCAATAAGATGGGAGGTATGCCTTTGGCCCCATTATTTGTCTTCACTTAAGCCCAAAAGCACAAGGCCTTGTTATTAGATGGTGGGTTGGATCCATTATAAATATATCACAAGCCTCTCAATCTACCAATGTGGGACAAATCTCCACACATCTAAATTTCAACCTCATAATCGGATGGGGTGTTACATAAACTCAAATTAGGAAAGATATGACAACCAACATAACGCTTGCTTGTGCTTGTTTCCTTGCTTCATACTTGGTCTTTACTTGCTTGACGTCCAAGAAAGTGCTAAACTTGGTGCCTGATAAGACTAAAGTCATATCACCTTAATCAAAATAATTCCAAACAAACAATACAAATGCAGATAGTGAAGTCGGGGGTCGAACCACAAGGAAACATGACAAACTACTTATTACCTATGATGAGTAGTTTCTAGACTATTGGATCACAAAGTTGAGTTATTTGGTTTGTAGTAACTAAACAATTGTAAATTAAGGCAATATCAAATATATAAAACAAATCTAGGCGATTCGGTTCACAATGAATATCAATTAGGGGATTTAGGGTCAATTAACTAACATGGACTGAGTATCTATGACTATATGTCCTTTCGAGACAATATATCCTCACTTAGCATGTGGTCGCTATAACTAAGTCGTTCTACCTAATTATTTTAAGCCATTTTTAGTATTAATCCGGTCAGCAATAATTCTAATTTGTGATACTAACTAATTAACCCCGCTTGGTAATTAATCAATTAGATTGATAAACGAATAATAGGCAATAGTCGATCTAAGCAATTAATAAATTCATTAACCCCAAGTAATATTCATCAATCCCCTTCAACCCTAGATGGAGAATTAACTACGCATAACAATAGAAAGAACAACAAACATAACTAAAGTAAGGGTTTTTTGTGAGAAACTACCTTATATTTATGTCCATTTATGAACAACTACCTTACTTTTTATTTTTTGTTAAAAACTACATTACATTTTACCTTTTTGTTAAAACCTACCAAAAATATGACTCAGGCCAAGTTCCGATGATATTTGTGGTTGGATTGACCACAATAGCAAGTGTACTTTCCTCTATTTGGTAGAGAAGTACATAGATTATAGGAGGCTTCAACTTGAGACAAAGGTAAACACTTTTTAGAAGAAGTTGTTAAAAGAGTTGGGGAAACAAATGAACAATATAAAATATTTTAACAAAAAAAATCCAAGTTATCGTAAAAAATTGGCCTGAGTCATATTTTTGGTAGGTTTTAACAAAAAAAAAAGTAAAATGTAAGGTAGTGTTTAAGAACAAATAAAAAGTAAGGTAGTTGTTCACAAATAAACATAAATATAAGGTAGTTTCTCACAAAAAAACTCTTAAAGAAAACATAAGAATCATGATTAGAAATATCGGACAATGATTAATTGGAAGAATTAAAGGTATGAACAATCTTCATAACCAATAACATAAATGAGGTTTTTTGAGTGGAAACTAAACTAAAACTAAAGTAGAGATTTTAAAATAATAGAAGCATATTAGGATATTGGCTATCGTCGTCTAGGGTTTACCTGAATATGGTTTATTATATATATAACTTATCTATTGGATTAGAATCACACAACAATCAATAATACAATTGTCTCCCCTTTACATTCTCTAACATGATATCAGAGTTTCACGCTCCTGAGGCCTAAAAACAATATCCCGCTGCCCTGACAATCTATTTTATTGGTTAAACAAAAAAACAAAAGAATCGCTTAAAATCGCTTCCGTGTTCTTACTGGTTGGTGGCCGGAAATTTACACCCACAGGTGGGATATTTCCAACCAACAAAACGAAAAAATATGTTAAATTGTGTTGGACTTATTGTTGATGATGACAAGTCTTCCATATCTAATTCATTCTTTGGCTTAATGGGTTATCTAGATGTGTTATTGACAGGTCTTGAACAAGCCAAGAATGCGGAAATGAAGATGGGCTACAACCGTGATTCACTTAGATGATTTGTGAGGGTATCGAACTTGTGTTTGGTCTTTGCTTTCGGCCCAACAAAGTATGGTTTAAATTAACAAAATAATTTTGGTTTTAATTATCCTTTTGAAATATCTTTCTAAAACTATCAAAATTATTCTTTGAAGGAAAAAATCTTTTTCAAATAAGAAGTTGCTTCCTAATTGATCTCAAATTGTACCATCATAGCTTGCAAAAAGATTTGATTCCTTAAAAGACTCTCAATAGTTGAACAAGTATATAAGACTTGTTATTCCAACGTGAGAGAGTAAGAAAGGGGATTCTGACTTGTTTTCACATACAAAGGCATATTTCTCATACAAGTTAAAAGATCTCAAAAAACTGGTTTTTTAGCAAAAAGAACGTTCATCAGAATCTATAACAAAAGCTTTTTGCAAACAGTTTTTCGAAAACCATACTTTCAAGGACCGACTGTGATCAAAGCAAGCTCGTTTACTCATAGGATAATTTTGCTCTCCTTTGTTCACATCTATTGAATATCTCAAGGAGACAAAATTTGTAATCAGTTTTTTTTCTTTCACTCGTTTGTAAGAAAAATATTTGGAGTACGGGTTGTACTCGAGTTGCACGATCGGGTTGATCGTGGGGATTGTTTTTGTAATCGGGTTTGGTTATAAAAATAATAAGAGAAAGGGGTGGACGTAGACCTTTAGAGAGTAGGTCGAACCACGTTAAAAATCGCGTGTCTTGTCTCTACTTTTTATTTCAGTTTTCGTACTTTATCGCTTCATTCGTTTTTATCTCGCGGCTAATTTCACTATCACAGCATAGGTTACAATATTTTGGACAGTCTTCATTACTGTTTAAATCCGTTTGTGTGCTGTCAACGAAATTAGTAGAGTAAAAGTTATTTTTTTAAAAGGGAGTACTTAATTCACCCCCTCCCCCTCTTAAGTACCGGATCGATAAACTCATCAATTGGTATCAGAGCCTCGTGCTCTTGATTGCTTTACCGCAAAGCGTTTGATCCTTTTTCGAGTTTATTTATCCTTTTTTTAGTTTTTTTTAATGAATTCCAAATCTGTCAAAAGTCCTGTCTTTGATGGCACGGACTATGGCTGGTGGAAAAATCGTATGATGCATTTCATACAAGGAACGGACTACGAATGTTGGGTAATCATAAAAAACGGTCCTCTCTTTATCACTTCCACCGACTCTGATGGTGCTGAAAGTGAAAAAGAACCAAAGGACTACACTGCAAGTGATTACAAAAAGGCGGAGAAGAATGCTAGAGCCATATCACTCTTGCAATCCGGTATCGGAGAATCTGAGACTAGTCGGATTGCAGGATGTAAAACGGCCAAACAAATATGGGATAGTCTAGAACTAGCTCATGTAGGAACTGTGCAAGTTAAAAAACAACGTATTGACATTCTAATGCAACAATACGAATCTTTTAAAATGCAACAGGATGAATCCATTAAAAGCATGTCTTCTCGGTTTTCCAACATAACTAATGAACTTTCCAACCTTGGTAGAACATTTGATACTGAGGATATTGTACGTAAGATTCTGAGAAGTCTAACGAAAAAATGGCAAGCCAAAGTTACTGCTATTGAAGAGGCTAGGGATCTAACTAAACTTACCTATGAAGCTTTGATGGGTTCTCTCATGGCACACGAATTAGTCCTTGACAATGATGCCGATGAGAAACCCAAAGCCAAGGGACTAGCCTTGAATGCAGTAACAAGTGATAATGAAAGTGAACTTGAAGATGAAGTAGCTTTATTATCCAAACGGATTGCCAAAATCATTAGAAAAGAAAATCATGGAAAGTTCGATAGTTACAAATCAAAGAACTCCGTTCCTTCATCATCTACATCACGTTCCTTGACTAGAATGGGTTGTTTCAAATGCGGGGAACGTGATCACCAGATAAGAAACTGTCCTAAGTGGGAAGAAGAAAAATCCAAGGACAAACGTGACAGATCTAAGCAGGAGTACAAACGTGCAATGATGGCTGATATGGCTGTCGCAACCCTATCAAAAATAACCAACTGGGCTAACTAATGTAGCAAGGAAGTCAGGATCGTATCCACAGGGAGACAAAAATCAATTCTAAATGCTAATTCAAGTCTGTCTAGTAACAATGGGGGTTTTGTTTGTTTGAGAGTAATAACTAAGCAATTAAAGTAAAAGAGATTAAAGGAGAGAAATTAAGTTGTGAAAATAAAAGGAGAGAAGACTAGGATTGTCGGTTCACCATGGGACATTACAGATCAAAGGTAGGGTCATAGGTCGGTCTCAATTACTAGTCTAAAGAGCAGTAAAAAGGTCCTCTCGGATCGCTATTCGCTCTAGGATGCGTCTAGCGGGCTCTCGCAACTTACTAGGGCACCCTAATGTTTGCAACGGGTCTAATCTTTTCCAGGCTTTCGATCTTAGGTTGGGATTCACCGGTTCAAGTAACTAATTATGGCCTTTAACTAATTACTCGTATTTTATATGTTGCAATTAACAACCTAGACTAATAAAATCAATATGACCTAATAACCTAAGTATAGACCCTTAATCCCCCATGAATCCCCTAAATCCTAGCGTAAGAAATTAGCTACTCATGGAAAACTTGATGACAATAATCAAAGAAGATGAGAAAATGATGAATTGCATAATGAAATTTAATGGAGGAATAGTAAACATAAATTAAATCTAAAAAGAACAATAACGATTAAACAAGAGGAACGGAGGGAAGAAGAATTAAAATTACCAAATACGAATCCAAGTTTTAGGAATGGAGAAGAAAATAATTCTAGATCTAACAAGGTTTAGAGAGTTTTTACGTGATAAAGTTTTTAGCAGTCGAGAACAGAATAAAAGATTGATAACCTAATGAAAAATATTCTAAGCCTTAAATACTAGTCCAAAGAAGTAGAAAAACTAAGTAACTAAAAGGCCTACAAAACACGAGTAGAAAACCGTCTGGCATGTGTCGATCGACCAAAAAGGTATGTCGATCGACCAAACTAGCATACAACTTCCAAACACAAACTTCCTGTGTCTAACCCCTATGTCGATCGACAAGAATAGCATGTCTATCGACATAAGTATCTTGTCTATCGACAGAAGTAGACTGTCTATCCACGTGAACAGCTTGTCTATCCACTTCTTGTCTCGTTCCTTCCCATCTAGGGCCTTTTTGGAGACGACTCCACACCTCTCCAGTGACTCGGGCATGGGATATGAGCTCCGTCTCCTTTATCGATCGATTTTGGCTTGTAAATGCATAAATGGGTTCCATATCTGTAATAGAAACGAAACAGGCCGAAAGTAGCAAATACTGGAGGAAATATAATAAAGAGATCAAATAAAAGCATAGAAATGCGTGCTAAACATGAGAATAAACGCATATAAAATGCACGCATCAATGGCTGCTGTCTGGGGTGAGTCTGACTCAGAAGAAGACGATGAAAACCTCAGTGACGGAAAAGAAGAAAAAATATGTCTCAGATCCATCTACAAGCCCAGCTCGAAAAAGAAGGGAAAGGAAAACATCATAAGATGCCTCGTGGCTCACTCAGATGCCTCCGACAGCGATTCAGAAGATGAAGATGAAGTAAGTCTCCTAAGTCTCAAATCTGAATTAAAATCTTTATCTAAAGAAAAACTTCTGAAACTGTTAGATGAGACGTTAGATGATAATTATGACTTGAACAAACGTCTAAATGCTATGCAATCTGAAATAGAAAGCATAGCGGAGGAGAACATTGATTTAAAACATAATCTGACAAGTCTTGAGAAACAAACAGTCAACCACACTGTTGAATCTGAGCTTGTGTCTAAAAATGAGCATCTTGTAAACAAGATTCTTAGACTTACCAAAGATCTAGAGGAATAAAAAGAAGTTTATGATGCCAGAATTTCTAGATACTCAGATACTCGTTCTAAGTTCGATAGATTAAATGTTGATTATGATGCTCTCTTGCTCAAAAACAAAAACCTTCTAGAACAAATAAAGAACTTGGAAACGGATTTGGGAAATGCTAGAAATGTTGCGGCAAAATGGGAAGGTAGTAATACAGTGCTAAACTTCTTGGTAAACCAGTCTAAGAACACAAAGAAACTAGGTCTAGGTTATGACTCGTGTTCTGACATTAGGCAGAATGATACTCAATATCATACTGTGTTTGTTCCAGAACATAAATTAGACACTCCTCCAGACTGTTCAAAACTGAGTAATACAGACTGCATTAAGAGACCAATTTTCAACGACAGAGATACTCATAAGCATAAGTACGTAGGTTTGGACACACCCCAAGACTGCTCAAAACTGAGAAACATTAACCTTGTCCAAAAACCAGTTCCCGGCGACAGAGATTTCCGTAAGCATAAGTACGTGGGTTTACCTGAATACACTATTTGCAAATTTTGTGGAAAAACAGGACACGTATTTAATGCCTGCGCTAAACGACTTGAATACTTGGACAAAAACATAAGAGTAGTCAAAAGAATGTGGATTAGGAAAGATATTTTAGACACTGTTCGTCATAAGAAGGGACCCAAACTTGTTTGGGTTCCTAAAGTATCTAACTAACCATTCGTTTCAGGGCTATATGAGAGGAGGCAGCCGTTGGTATCTTGATAGCGGATGTTTTAGACACATGACAGGTAATAAGCACCAATTCCTCTCATTATCAGCCTATGACGGTGGAAATGTGACATTCGGAGACAACCAAAAAGGTGAAGTAGTAGGCATTGGCAAAATTGGTAAGTCTCTTTCACATTCCATTGCTGACGTGCTGCTAGTTAAAGGTCTGAAACACAATCTTATCAGTATCTCACAACTGTGTGACAAAGGAAATAAAGTTGAGTTTAGAGCCAACTCTTGTTATATCATCAAGGAAAGCACTAATGAAATTGTGCTCGAAGGTAAGAGAGTCGACAACATCTATGTTGCCGACTTCCAACACACTTCAAAGAAAAATCTTAAATGCTTTTCTGTTATTCAAAGTGATCCGTTTTTGTGGCATAAAAGGTTCGGACATGTAGGCTTCTCATCTCTCAACAAACTTCACAAACTTGATCTTGTTGATGGCTTACCATCAATAAAATTTGAAATCGAAGGAGTTTGTGATGTTTGTGCGAGATGCAAACAAGTCCGAAGTTCTTTTAAGCCAAAAAGAGTTGTAAGTACTTCACAACCTCTAGAGCTCATTCACATGGACTTATGTGGACCAATGAGAATTAGAAGTCGTGGTGGTAGTCTTTATGTATTCGTTCTAGTGGATGACTTTTCTCGGTTTGTTTGGACCTTATTTTTACATGCTAAAAGTGAGGCGTTTGAAGAATTTCATGTTTTGATAAAAAGACTCCAAAACAAACTGGGACACAACCTAATCTCCATTAGAACAGATCATGGCAAAGAATTTGACAATGACTCATTTTTATCCTTCTGCAGGGAAAATGGAATTGGTCAAAACTTCTCAGCCCCCAGAACACCCCAACAAAACGGGGTTGTGGAAAGAATGAATAGAACGTTAGAGGAGATGTCCAGAACAATATTGCTGTGTAGTGATTTACCTCGAAATTTCTGGGCAGAAGCAGTGAACACAGCTTGTTACATTCGTAACCGTGTTTCTATTAGATCTATTCACAAGAAAACACCTTATGAGCTTCTATATGGTCGCAAGCCAAACATTTCACATTTCCGCTGTTTTGGATCAAAATGTTTTGTCCACAATAATGGAAAAAATAACTTGGGAAAATTTGATCCAAGAAGCGATGAGGCTATTTTCACAGGATACTCTAAAGAAAGCAAAACATATAAAGTCTATAACAAAAGAACTATGTGTTTTGAAGAAAGTGTTCATGTAATTTTTGATGAGACTAATGTTCTTAATACTGAATTGCAAGATGATGATGATTTTGAGATTGGCTTCATTAGGGACGAACCTCCTGAACTAGAAGAAGAGCCCTCGTCGTTACAAGGGACAAATGCGGAGGAAGGACAGAACTCAGGGGGAATTTCACAGGGCAACGAACTGTCCAGAACCGAGAAATCTCAACAGTCAGCAGAAATTTCACAGTCTGAAGAACTGTCAAATGCAGCTACAGACAAATTTTTCCACAGTCCAGAAGTTGGTCAGAGAACGGAAAATGAGAACCAGACTGATCCCAGTTCTGTCCAAACCATGACAGACTCAGAAACCTTCATTCCTCGTAGATGGAAACATCAAAGTTCCCATCCAATGGACAACATACTAACAAACATTCATGAGGGAGTCAAAACTAGATCCTCTTTGCATAACTTTTGTGCTCATTACTCCTTTCTGTCTGAAATAGAACCATCTAATATCAAAGTTGCTTTGACTGATCCTGACTGGATGCTTGCCATGCAGGAAGAACTCAACCAATTCGAAAGAAGCAAGGTGTGGCACTTAGTAGAAAGACCCAAAGATCGTTCTGTCATAGGAACCAAGTGGGTGTTTCGAAATAAGTTGGATGATGCAGGCGTGATTGTAAGAAACAAGGCTCGACTTGTAGTTCAAGGCTACAACCATCAAGAAGGCATAGACTTTGATGAGACATTTGCTCCCGTAGCCAGACTTGAAGCTATTCGTCTCCTAATTGCCTTTGCAGCCCACATGGGCATCAAGCTCTTTCAAATGGACGTTAAGACCGCATTTCTTAACGGCTATTTGCAAGAGGAAGTGTATGTTGAGCAACCTCCCGGTTTTTTGAACAGTAATTTTCCCAATCATGTTTTTAAATTAGATAAGGCACTTTATGGTCTCAAACAAGCTCCTAGGTCTTGGTATGATAGACTATCAAAGTTCGTTCTCGAAAATGGGTTTCAAAGAGGTTCTGTTGACAAAACTCTGTTTCTAAAACCGGTGAAAGAGGACTTACTAGTTGTACAAATCTATGTCGATGATATCATCTTTGGCGCCACTAATGAACTCCTGTGCACTTATTTTTCCAATCTTATGCAGTCAGAGTTCGAGATGAGCATGATGGGTGAACTTGGCTTCTTCTTGGGCCTTCAAATCAAGCAAACTTCCCAAGGTATTATGATTCATCAAAAAAAATACATCAAGGAAATGCTCAAGAAGTTCGGCTTCGCTTCATCGCATCCATATTCTACACCCATGTGTGCTACCCTCAAACTTGATAAGGATGAGAAAGGTAAAAGTGTCGATGAAAAAGTCTATCGCGGTATGATCGGTTCTCTCTTATATCTCACTGCTAGTCGTCCCAATATTCTTTACAGTGTCTGTTTGTGTGCAAGATTTCAGTCCAACCCAAAAGAATCTCGTCTAATTGCAGTCAAGCGTATTCTACGATACTTGATTGGTACCCAAGATTTGTATCTTTGGTATCCCATGGACTGCAATTTCACTCTCACAGGGTATTCAGATGCAGACTATGCAGGTTGCTCGGTCGAAAGGAAAAGCACTTCGGGTGTTGCAACTTTTGTAGGACCATGTCTCTGTGGGGAATAAAACGCGTATTCACCCTAAAATTGCAGGATTATAATGAAATATGCAATTGTGAATATTGTCATAAGATTAAAAACATGAGAAAAGAAGTACAACCTTTAGTCCTCGCGCAAAAGGCCTAAGAACAGGAATTAATGCAAATTCCCTCCTATAACTTGCACCCAAGACTTAGTCTGAGACGTGGCCGCGTGTGCTAGAAATCCTCTCCAATTGCCTTGCAATATAGGGAGAGCTATTTGAGTTTAGATGTGAGATCTGAGGTTTTGGGAAAAGAATGTCTCAAAACCCTAATTTTACCTTGAGATAATTTAACAGTGCACCAAGAGTAGTCTACATAAGGAGAGTCCTCCTCCTTATATAGACTACATGGCCGGCCGAAATAGGGTTTGGGTAGGAGTGGGCTTTCCACTCTTACCTTATCCCAATGCGTGATTCGACCCATTTAGCTTTAAGTTGTTCGCGGGTTTTATTTATAAATCGTAACATGTTATCAGATATTAATACAGTCGATATATTAATAACGGTCTGATAAAATACGATATTGTATAATTACCTAAATTAATATAACTGTTTATATTAATTTGCGAATACTATATTTAATTAAATATATAACTGTTTATATTTAATTTACGAATTAAACATGTAATCCGTAATAGCTAAAATTATTTAATCCGTATTAAATAATAATCTCAACATCTTATTGACTAATTTAATAGTCAATACCTCTGACTAACCGTTTAGTCATATCCGGCAAAATGTGACTGTATTTTCATACCTTCACATCTCTCAAACGTGTCCTATAGGTGTGACGTATAGGGACCAGTTGACCACCGCCATCCGTATGACAATAACGTCAAACTTATCTAGCAAGCCAACCGTTATTGATAAACGTGGATCAACTGGTAATAATACAGAAGTATGCCCTTGTGATCCTTAAAGAGATTTAATTAGTCATTGTACTTAGTTGTCAAGGACACCAGCCCCAACAATCTCCCACTTGTCCGTACAAGGGTATGTGCAATGACGTTATCACACTACATGTGGAGGACACAATCTCCAACAAACTCCCACTTGTCCGTACAAGTGTAGGTGCGATAACCGAATCTCATATCCTTTTAAAATTTCTCCCACTCAATGTAAGACAATTTGCAAATCCGCATTCGCAAAGGTCGTATCTCACAAGCGATCTGTATCAAGAGTGGTTTCCCCGACTAGAGAGTAACTTAACTGATAAAACGAATCTGTATTCGAGCATGGCCATGCATTTCAGTTACTACTCCTCGAGTGGCCCTGAGAAATGATAAAATCCTGATAAGGGTTTGGATATTTCCCTCAACTCGAATCCTGCCGATATCGCCCAGCATGAAATAACCCAGAAAAAATCCTCTTGGCCCCTGTTACGGTGACCGTGGGAAAGAAACCAAAGTTACCCAAAATCTGTCTTAATCTCAAGAAACAGTTGAAAGTCAAAAGACTCGACTCTAAGGAACACTATGGAGGTCCTATCCACGACCTGGCACCCAATGTTATAAAACATTTAGGACTCCATAACGTTGTCACGGGGTGTCCTACGAGATATCCGTATAACTCGCCTTTGTGATTGGTCAGTCATCCACGTGACTTATGGCTCGTTGAACCCACCATCAACCAACGTCACAAAATGATTACCTGAGTTATCAGCTCAAGTGGGTAATCAAGGACCAAAACGATGTAATGTTAATCAGTTCACTTTGTGGTGTTCAAAATTGGCGTACAATTCCACATGAAAAACAAAACATTTTATATCATAACAATAAGGTTGAATAGAGTACACGAGAAAATGAATTATTACATGAATTCATAAAAGAGTACTACAACTTAGGAACACATCCAATTCCCATGGAATGAATGTGCCCTTCATGCTTATCACGTGGTAATGCTTTTGTGAGAGGATCGGCTATGTTGTCATCCGTAGCGATCTTTTCAATAAAAATCTCCTTTTGCTCCACGTAATCTCTGATTAGATGAGCTTTCCGTTGTACATGCCTAGCCTTGCTGCTAGACTTATGCTCCTTAGCTTGGAAGATGGCACCGCTATTGTCACAATAGACGGTGATTGGGTCATTCGAACTAGGCACTACTGATAGTCCTTGTAAGAATTGACGCATCCATATTGCTTCCTTAGCTGCTTCTGAGGCGGCATAGTACTCGGACTCAGTCGTAGAATCTGCTGTAACATCTCTGTTTAGAACTTTTCCAGCTGACAGCAGCGCCATTAAGAGTAAAAACGAATCCAGACTGAGATTTCGAGTCATCTCGATCCGTTTGGAAGCTAGCATCTGCGTAACCCGTGGCGCAGAGCGTCGAGTCGCCTCCAAAAGTCAATCCCCAATCTTTAGTCCTCCGTAGGTACTTAAGAATGTTTTTCACGGCCATCCAGTGTTGTTCACCTGGATGAGCTTGGAATCGACTTGTCATACTCAATGCATATGCAACGTCTGGACGTGTGCATATCATGGCATACATGATCGATCCTATTGCCGAAGCATAAGGAATCCGACTCATGCGCTCTTTCTCTTCCACTGACTTAGCTTCTTGAGTCTTGCTCAAGTGAAGCCCAGGAGTCATAGGAAGGAACCCCTTCTTGGAGTTCGTCATGCTGAATCTCTCCAGAATCTTCTCTATATAAGATTCCTGACTGAGAGACAACATCCGTCGTGATCTATCCCTGTAGATACGGATGCCCAAAATTCTTTGTGCCTCTCCCAGATCTTTCATCTGGAAGTGGTTTTTCAACCATGCTTTAACCGAAGATAAGAGAGGTATGTCATTCCCAATCAAGAGTATGTCATCGACATACAGTACTAGGAATACAATCTTACTCCCACTCGACTTGATATAGAGACATGGTTCCTCGATTGATCGAATGAACCCATTCTCTTTTATCACTTGGTCGAAGCGATGATTCCAACTCCGCGATGCTTGCTTAAGTCCATAGATGGAACGCTTAAGCTTGCAAACTTTCTTAGGATGTGCTGAATCGATAAAACCCTCGGGTTGTACCATGTACAACTCTTCCTCCAAATAACCGTTTAAGAAGGCGGTTTTAACGTCCATTTGCCATATTTCATAGTCATGAAATGCGGCGATCGCTAAGATAATCCGAATGGAACGTAGCATGACTACGGGTGCAAAGATCTCATCGTAGTGCAAGCCTGGCACTTGGGTGAAACCTTTAGCAACTAGTCTAGCCTTATGGATATCTTGTTGTCCTTCCACGGCATGCTTTATCTTGTAAAGCCATTTGCATTGAAGGGGACGTACCTTTGCAGGTAGGTCCACAAGATCCCACACGTTGTTCTCATACATGGAGTCCATCTCGGATTGCATGGCTTCTAACCATAGCTTTGAGTCAGAACTGGTCATGGCACCTTTATAGGTTGTGGGTTCATTACCCTCTAGGAGTAAGACGTCATCTGTATCGTGTTCCTCGACCATACCAATGTATCTGTCCGGTGGAATAGAGACTTTTCCCGATCTCCTAGGTTCCTCAGGGATATCTACCGCAGCCTCGGTTGGAGGTACTGTTTCCTCCAATGGTTGCTCGGTAGTTGGTTCTTGAACCTCCGATAACTCGAAGGTTCTATTACTCGACTTGTTCTCGAGAAATTCTTTCTCCAAGAACGTCGCACTAGCCGCAACAAAAACACGTTGTTCGGTAGGCGAGTAGAAGTAATGACCAAACGTTCCCTTTGGATAGCCTATAAAGTATGTCTTGACCGATCGCGGGCCGAGCTTATCCTCGTGTCTCCACTTGACATAAGCCTCGCAGCCCCAAACCCGAATAAAGGACAAGTTAGGGACCGTTCCCTTCCATAACTCGAATGGAGTCTTGTCAACAGCTTTAGACGGACTTCGGTTAAGAATTAGAGCGGCTGACAAAAGAGCATAGCCCCACAATGAATCAGGCACAACGGTGTGACTCATCATGGATCGAACCATATCAAGTAAAGTTCGATTTCTCCGTTCGGACACACCATTTAATTGTGGTGTTCCAGGTGGAGTCAACTGTAGCACGATCCCACAGTCTTTTAGGTGTTGATCAAACTCGCGTGAAAGATACTCACCACCACGATCCGAGCGTAGTGCTTTAATCTTTCTACCCAGCTGGTTCTGTACCCGATTCTGGTATTCTTTGAACTTGTCAAAGGATTCACTTTTGTGCTTCATTAAGTAGACATAGCCATATCTACTCAAATCATCCGTGAAAGTGATGAAATACCTATAGCCATCTCGTGCGTTGATCGACATAGGGCCACATACGTCCGTATGTATGAGTCCTAATAGGTCGGCAGCGCGCATTCCAACACCTTTGAAGGAAATACGAGTCATTTTGCCGATGAGACATGATTCACACGTGCCATATGATTCGAAATCAAAGGGCGAAATAGCTCCATTCTGTATGAGCTGTTTAACGCGTTTCTCATTTATGTGTCCCATACGACAATGCCATAGGTAAGTTTGATCTTTGTCACCTACCTTTATTCTTTTATTATTCACATGTAATATCTCGGTAGTTTGATCTAAAACATAAATTCCATTCATGGAAACTGCCTTGTCATAAATCATATTGTGTAAGGAGAAAATACAGCTATTATTCTCTATTACAAATGAAAAACCAAGTTTGTCAAGTGCAGAAACTGAAATAATGTTTTTGGATAAACTAGGAACATAATAACAGTTATATAAAAATAACTCGAATCCACTTGGAAGCTGGATTACGTATGTTCCCTTCGAGACTGCAGCCACACGTGCTCCATTCCCGACACGCAGGTCCACCTCACCCTTGATTAGGGGTTCTTGGTTTCGGAGGCCCTGCACATGATTACATAGATGAGAACCACAACCGGTATCAAGTACCCAAGTTCCGCAACTTGCATGGTTAATCTCAATCATGTGAATAAAAGAAGAAGAAGACATACCAACAGGAGTAACACGGCCTGCTTTAATGTCCTCGCGATACACGGGGCATGAGCGCCTCCAATGCCCAGTCTTGTGGCAATGGTGACATTCCATGCTTGTATCCTTGCTCTTTGTCTTGCCTTGTGAGTTACTCGACTCACCAGGCCCACTCTTAGCAAATCCTGGTTTCTTGAACCTGGGCTTACCTACTGCTAGGTCGCCCTGAGCTTTAGCCTTCCCTTTACCTTTTCCCTTACTTGAGATCATGAGAACATCCTGCTTTAGACTCCCACTCAACTTTAGATCCTTCTCAGTCTGTACGAGAAGGGAGTGGAGCTCATGGGGAGTCTTCTTCATGTCGTTCATGTAGTAGTTGGCCCTAAAGAGGGCGAACCCGTCATGAAGCGAATGAAGCATGCGATCAACGATGATGTTCTCACTGATCTTGCAGTTTAGAGACTCCAGTTTCTCGATATTCTCAATCATGTTGAGAATATGTGGGCTAACAGCTTGGCCCTTCTGGAGTTTCGCCTCAAAGAAGCGACAGGTATGCTCATAAGAAACGATTCTCGGAGCCTTGGAGAATTCGTTAGTGAGCGTGGTGAAAATCTTGTTTGCACCATGGGTTATGAAGCGTCTTTGCAAATTGGATTCCATTGCATAGATGAGTACGTTCTTTATCGCACCCGCTTCCATAACGAAATCGCTATGAGCGCGAATTTCGTTGGCTCTAGCTCCAGTTCCTGGGTTTGGCGGAATGGGCTCAGTTAAGAACTTGAGCTTTCCGTCAGCAATGGCAGCATTCCGTAGTGCTGCCTCCCAGTCAGAGAAGTTTGACCCATCATTCTTCAGTCTAGTTGACTGATTCATGGAGTCCATGAAGGCTTTTAGCCAGGATTCACGTGCTAGCTTGGCACTTGGCATTGGGTCTTCACCAGCCATTTTAGTTTTACAGCAGTTTTAATGAACGTGTTCTACACTGAAAAGAAGATAAAACAAAACCATATAAGCAACTTATTGTTGTGATTTAAGTCTATATTAAATGTGAATTTAAACTCGTAGACTCATGCATTTATATAATTGATCTCCCTCAAGAATTATATAAACGATCCCAAGACTCAATTTCCGTATATTGATAAGCCCACAGTTTGGCTAATTCCAATCGTTGGAACTCTTGGTCGATAGATTTCCGTAAATCCTATCTATTAGTCCATCTCAGTCACTGGAATATTATCGAGTGACCATGATGTTGAGATAAAATAAATCATCTGTTCCCACTTACCCGACGTAGAAGGGGTCATATTATGCCTACCGACGAAGAAGGGATTCATGGGAGGCTGATTTATAAAGACTAATCTCAATTTTTGGTTATACGAGGAAGACCCCATCAACTTTTATTTATCCATATATAAGTGAACTAAAAACTAGCAATTGCGTGAATGAATTAAATAAAGTGATGGCTTTTAAATGACATGTGACATCTGTATTGTCACAGAAAACTAACGCGTGACCTCTACATGAGTCAGTTTTCAGGCATGATATAGGTGGTTTGGTTTTTAGGCGGAATATGATGCAAGCTATTATCGATGAAAGCATAAAGATAAATGCAATAAACGTAAATAAAAGTCCTAGTGTGGCCTATCCTACCAAAATAAACATAAAACAACTTGGAATCCACCGTTGGACCCTAGAAGCTTGTCTTGATGTTCCATCTTGGTCCTTGCAGCGGGAGTGAGCATCCGGTCTCCGTCTTGTCTTTGGTCTTCACAAAATTACTAATTTAAATTACAAGAGTAAACCTAGATACAATCTAATTTAAATACATAAGTAATTACATGGCAAAAACCCAAAACGGAGATTCAAGATCTCAAAATTACAAGCAAGATCGTGTCCCATCATTACGGTAACACAATCTTCTAAGGCCACACTAAGTTACAACCGTTTGCAAAAATTAAATACGTTATTGAAAGCATTCAAGGCATTCACAAGACGATAAATAAAATGCATCAACTAAAAAACAATTTATACATGACATAATACCGTTATTATGATTAATAAATTTATACCAAACCACCTTATAAGAGTAAAATTAAGTGACTATACCGTTTTAATCACCAATTTTAATAAACATATAATCCATTGTTTTAAACTGTTTTAAAAACAATATGTATCAAACGAGGGTGAACCGTTTCACTAAATAATATACTATTTCCGTATACAGTATATTATTTTAAGCCATGTGAAAATAAGAAAACAGGTTATTTTCGAAAATAAACACCCCGAAACGAGAGCACTCGATCGAGTAACAGGGGCACTCGATCGAGTGTCAGGGTCACTCGATCGAGTGCAGCAGGGCTCGATCGAGTGGCTTATAAAATTTGCAAATCGCTGCACTTTTACATTAAAACGAGTTTATAACTTGGATTTAAAACTTGTAAATCATATATAAACAACAACAAAAGATTTACATATTGCTAAAAATATCGATTAATTAACAATATGCAAATTATAATCGAAAAACAAGATCGATTTCCCACAAAAATCACACGCACAAGCCTGGTACGAGGGCACTCGATCGAGTGCAACAGGGACTCGATCGAGTGCCTAGGCAGATTGCACGGTTTTCAACAATTTTAAAACTTATGAAAGACACAATTGTAAAATTTTCATGGCCTAAGGCTCTGATACCACTTGTGGGGAATAAAACGCGTATTCACCCTAAAATTGCAGGATTATAATGAAATATGCAATTGTGAATATTGTCATAAGATTAAAAACATGAGAAAAGAAGTACAACCTTTAGTCCTCGCGCAAAAGGCCTAAGAACAGGAATTAATGCAAATTCCCTCCTATAACTTGCACCCAAGACTTAGTCTGAGACGTGGCCGCGTGTGCTAGAAATCCTCTCCAATTGCCTTGCAATATAGGGAGAGCTATTTGAGTTTAGATGTGAGATCTGAGGTTTTGGGAAAAGAATGTCTCAAAACCCTAATTTTACCTTGAGATAATTTAACAGTGCACCAAGAGTAGTCTACATAAGGAGAGTCCTCCTCCTTATATAGACTACATGGCCGGCCGAAATAGGGTTTGGGTAGGAGTGGGCTTTCCACTCTTACCTTATCCCAATGCGTGATTCGACCCATTTAGCTTTAAGTTGTTCGCGGGTTTTATTTATAAATCGTAACATGTTATCAGATATTAATACAGTCGATATATTAATAACGGTCTGATAAAATACGATATTGTATAATTACCTAAATTAATATAACTGTTTATATTAATTTGCGAATACTATATTTAATTAAATATATAACTGTTTATATTTAATTTACGAATTAAACATGTAATCCGTATTAGCTAAAATTATTTAATCCGTATTAAATAATAATCTCAACATCTTATTGACTAATTTAATAGTCAATACCTCTGACTAACCGTTTAGTCATATCCGGCAAAATGTGACTGTATTTTCATACCTTCACATCTCTCAAACGTGTCCTATAGGTGTGACGTATAGGGACCAGTTGACCACCGCCATCCGTATGACAATAACGTCAAACTTATCTAGCAAGCCAACCGTTATTGATAAACGTGGATCAACTGGTAATAATACAGAAGTATGCCCTTGTGATCCTTAAAGAGATTTAATTAGTCATTGTACTTAGTTGTCAAGGACACCAGCCCCAACAGTCTCATCTCTTGGGCCTCGAAAAAACAAAATACCGTTGCACTATCTACCGTAGAAAGTGAATATGTTGCGGCCGCTCAATGCTGTTCTCAGATTCTATGGGTAAGACAAAAACTTCGGGATTACGGTATGTCAATAAACTGTGTGCCTATTCTTTGTAATAACACTAGTGCCATAAATATTTCCAAAAATCCTGTCCAACATTCGCGAACAAAGCACATTGACATTTGTCACCATTTTCTTCGTGACCATGTGGAAAAAGGAAATATTTGTCTCAAATTTTGTAAATCCGAAGATCAGTTGTCCGATATTTTCACTAAACCTCTTGCTAGAGAACAATTTGAGAAAATTCGTTTAGAACTTGGTCTTTTGCATAATAGCTCCTAAGTCATGCCCTTCGTCTTGTAATCTCCCAATGATTGATTAATTTGGAGACGGTCTGCTATACAAAGTTCAAGTTAGTTTTCACGTGTGTCTTCGGAGTAGTACGTTGCTTATTCTAGTCGTTCTTCTATTTGTTCATAGACTAGTATCAGACGGATATTGATGTTATATGTTTACGTTTGGTTGACAAATACCTTCCCTAAACCAAATAAATAAGCCCACCCACTAAGCCCACAAACCCTTAACCTCCCTTTACCTTTTCACCCACCCTCATTTACCTTCCCCACCCGTCACCCTCATTAACTCCAAAATCCCCCAAAACTTCACTCCTTCCCAACCGTCTAACCCCTCCTCTTCCGACATGCCTCCCAAAAAATCCGCCACCTCCAAAAAATCCGCCACCTCCAAAAAATCCCTGACTTCCACCACTGCCCTACCGTCGACCACCACTACCAGATCCAAAACCAAAGCCCAACAACCTGTTACTCCATCCATTCCCGACTCCATTACCGAGACCTCCGACAACCCTCCTTCACCACCCAAGTCCAAAACCACCCAAACTACCACTTCCTCTCTGGTCGTCACCAAGTCGGTTTCTACTCGCTCCACTCGCCATGCAACTACTACGGGTGCCGTGCCTCTTGACTCTTCTCACGGTTCTTCTCCGGTGAAAACTTCGAAAAATCAAACTCCCTCAACCACCAAAGGGAAGGGAACTCTAGTTTACAAACGCAAGAAACCCAGCCCTCCCTCCCCTCCTCCCTCTGATGGTGACTCAATGGATACTTGGGAAGAGGAGTATGAGAAAGACATGAAACATGTCCGGTTTATCGCTACTGATGCCCCTTCTGGGTCTCGTAAAAAACACAAGACCGATGGCTCTTCCAAAGAAAATGCTTCCACATCTGCCCCTCCGGTTCCCGTGTATTCCACTCTCAATAATGATCCGGTTACCAGATTCTTGAATTCTCTTGGGATACGTGAAGATGAACTTGACCTGTGCCACAAATTATCCAGCTTTCCTATTCTGTCTTGTCGCTTTTATCCCACCTCGTGGCTGCTCGGCAAAGCATCGATAACATTCTTTCATGCCGCCCTTGAAATTCAGAATTGGGTGCCTCTGTTTGGTATGACTTGTCCTCTCTATGTTCCTGAATTAATTCAGTTTTACCAATCAGTAGCTATTAATGCCTCTTGTCGGATGCTTACTGCCACTATTAATGGTCAAACACTGATACTTCGCCCCGGAGACATCGCTAATATGTTTCACATTCCACTTGAGGGTTTTGGGGAAGTAGAGAAAAATACATGGCCTGCTCAAGCTTATTTCACCAAACTGGAAGTCCTCCAATATTTTGATCTAACAATAACTGACCCAAATGCCACCATACATCCCCGTGTCTTGACTCCTGACCAGAAGTTCATGTTTAACTGTGTTCGTAGGACTATAACCCCTCGAAAAGACAGCCGTGGAGTATGCCTGCTTTCTGATTTGATTATAATGTACCACCTGTTTAAGCAACTTCCTTTGAGCCTTCCCCGCATCATGCTTCAACACATTCGACTCACTGCGGAAACAATTCAAACAACCCATAAACCCCAACCTCTTCCCTATGCTATGTGGTTGTCCTATATATTTCAGGAAATGGGGCTGCTAACTGAACACAGCTTTGGGGTTGATGTTCGCGATGAAATGCGAGATGGTGTGTTGCGTCAAATGTATTTGCAGGAACTGGGTGACAAATTAGTAGGCGTTGGTGGTCATCCAACTGATGTAGACATACCGAGTGCGGCGACTGGTGGTATTGAGGTGTTAAATTCGCGGATGGATACCTTGACAGAGGCTATGGTCAGTTACTCGGAAAAGGTTGTTGAGCGTTTTGCTCCGTTGGAATCTCGACTTGATGCGAAATTGGAAGCTGCCACTTCATCCCTTCATGCCAAACTTGATCAACTCATAGCCCTCCTTCCAAAATAAACCCTTCCCCTACCCTGCTCCTTCTTTTTGGTACTTGTCACTTGTGTTTTGCACTATCTATCTTTGTCCTAGGTCTGGTATAATGATGTTTATAGACTGTGTCCGGTAACCGCTACTCCGTTTTCATAACTGTGTTACTTTCTTGACTCTTTTTTTTGCTCTCCCTCTCCTTTTGATGATGTCAAGAGGGGGAAAACTTGACGAATGGGTATGATTATGTAGCTAGTTAGCCTTAAGACCGTATGACTTTCGTATTTTCTTTATTTTGTTGTCAAACTCTGGTTTAGTAGTAAGTATTTTCTGATCTTATTTGTTGTTCGTTCTTACTTCCTGTTCCATATGGTTTACAATCTGTGACGGTTCTCGCATTGAGGGGGAATGTAATTTAGAAAGGAGACTTGCCATCATCAAAGAGGGAATTTGTTGGACTTATTGTTGATGATGACAAGTCTTCCATATCTAATTCATTCTTTGGCTTAATGGGTTATCTAGATGTGTTATTGACAGGTCTTGAACAAGCCAAGAATGCGGAAATGAAGATGGGCTACAACCGTGATTCACTTAGATGATTTGTGAGGGTATCGAACTTGTGTTTGGTCTTTGCTTTCGGCCCAACAAAGTATGGTTTAAATTAACAAAATAATTTTGGTTTTAATTATTCTTTTGAAATATCTTTCTAAAACTATCAAAATTATTCTTTGAAGGAAAAAATCTTTTTCAAATAAGAAGTTGCTTCCTAATTTATCTCAAATTGTACCATCATAGCTTGCAAAAAGATTTGATTCCTTAAAAGACTCTCAATAGTTGAACAAGTATATAAGACTTGTTATTCCAACGTGAGAGACTAAGAAAGGGGATTCTGACTTGTTTTCACATACAAAGGCATATTTCTCATACAAGTTAAAAGATCTCAAAAAACTGGTTTTTTAGCAAAAAGAACGTTCATCAGAATCTATAACAAAAGCTTTTTGCAAATAATTTTTCGAAAACCATACTTTCAAGGACCGACTGTGATCAAAGCAAGCTCGTTTACTCATAGGATAATTTTGCTCTCCTTTGTTCACATCTATTGAATATCTCAAGGAGACAAAATTTGTAATCAGTTTTTTTTCTTTCACTCGTTTGTAAGAAAAATATTTGGAGTACGGGTTGTACTCGAGTTGCACGATCGGGTTGATCGTGGGGATTGTTTTTGTAATCAGGTTTGGTTATAAAAATAATAAGAGAAAGGGGTGGACGTAGACCTTTAGAGAGTAGGTCGAACCACGTTAAAAATCGCGTGTCTTGTCTCTACTTTTTATTTCAGTTTTCGTACTTTATCGCTTCATTCGTTTTTATCTCGCGGCTAATTTCACTATCACAGCATAGGTTACAATATTTTGGACAGTCTTCATTACTGTTTAAATCCGTTTGTGTGTTGTCAACGAAATTAGTAGAGTAAAAGTTATTTTTTAAAAAAGGGAGTACTTAATTCACCCCCTCCCCCTCTTAAGTACCGGATCGATAAACTCATCAAATTGTTTTTTCATCATCATCCTTCACTCTTATGATGCTATGTTTGTTTTTTTTTTTCTAGCAATTTCCAAAGGTTGTGCGTGGTTCATAAACTCAAAAAAAAGTCTCTTCGACATCTGTTTAAAATTATTCAACCTTGTTTAAGGTGGTATTTGATTTATCTGGAGTCTGAAAAAATTAACGTTCTCCAGATCTTGAAATTGACGGAAAATTTTATAGTTTTACTAAATTTGTTTAGGTTCGATTAGAGTTCCTAACAGATTATTTGATAGTCGACAAGTCCGAAAAACTCAACGTTCTTGTTCAAAGAATTTTTTTAACGAGTCTTAATACTCGTTTCTTACCTACCTTTCAAGACGAAGAAAATTTATGACGATTGAAGAAGACGAAGATTTTTTTCTTTTGTTTTTTATATTGATAATGTTTTTTTCTTTTGTATTTCTCCAATCGTCAACTTCGTACAACGTACTGCCTTTATGACTGTGGGGGAGTATTAGATTATTAGGCCCATTAGGGCCGGCTACCATCTAGGGTTTACCCGAATAGGGTTTGTTATATATAACATATCTATTGTATCAGAATCACACAACAATCAATAATACAATTGTCTCCCCTTTACATTCTCTAACAAAGCATAACGTAATTGTTGTTTACGAGTTTCCCATTTATAATAAAACATAATAATAAAATTGACTAACTTAAGGAAGTTTCATAAAAAGTGCGTCAGATTAGGATACTCGATCGAGTATTGACACATTTCATCGAGTGACTTCAGCAACTTTAGCTTCGTGTCTTCTTCTCTCCTCTTGTTCCATCCTTGATTTCCATGTCATTCTTCTAGTGTTCCATCTTGTCGACTCTGCGATACTCATTATCATCAGATTGCTCCATAAATGCATTCATCTTTCATTATTAAAACACCAAATGGCCGAAGTGTCGACATTCTAACATAATAAACGGCATATAAATGACATATTATAGCACACAACCGTCTAAAAATAACTAATGGGAGGCATAAAAAATGTATATAAAAGTGACTCATCAGTGCCCAAGTAAACGCACAACACCCTTCAATAACTCGTACTTGGTTCCAAATGGTTGATGCAAGTAAAAAGTCTTGGGATCTGTTTCATTTATCTGCTCAAACTCTAAATTAAGGTCTTCATCCCCATTTAATAACGCATCATCCTCTTTCCCATTAAAAAGAACTTTCCTCAATTCACCAATTCCGTCATCAAGGTAGGGAGATAGATCCCCGACGTTAAATATAGCATGTACTCCATAATCTCTGAGAAGTTCAATCTTGTCACTAGTACAAAAACAAGCAATAACAAAGCACCATTAACAATGCATATTAACGTTTAATACGTAAACACGTTGTAAATTGAATAAGTTCACAATAGTGCAAATCAGTTCTTGTAATAACAACGGTTCTCATTTTTTTACGGTTTTATTTTGTAACCGTTGTCAAAGTCTACCACATTAACATATAACAATTAGAAACGTTGTTATATGTAAATTCACTTTGGGGTAAATCAGTTAGAAATAATTACAACGATTTATAATAAAATCCGTTGTTAACACATATGACAACGGATATTGTTTATAGAACTGCTGTCATAAGTTAGTTAGGACAACGGTTATACTTTCATACCCGTTGTGAAATGTTTTAATAAAAAAACATTAGAATTTAAACATACAAACCTGATCTGTTAATATCCATCGTCGCCCCGTTATCTCCCTTGTCATGCATACCAGGTATTTGTCTCTGTTATCTCAATTGCCATTGTTGAAAACGGTTGAATTTTGATAATTTTGATAAAACATTTATTGTGAACAATGGTGGTGTCATTTCCAGACCTTTTGGTGCAAGATTCATTCAGTATAAAGCTGTGGTCAACAAAAGGTCTGTTTCTCCGATCCTTTAGTTTTCCTTTATAATGTCGAAGTCTCCGTCAACAGTTATTTTAAATGACAAGTACAATTATTGCCAATAGGTTTTGGGGAGGGGGTTTGTTTCTTTTTGAAATAGTAACTATTTTTCTACTATAAATATTTATCTCAAGAGAAATTCAGTCACAACCACCCCTACCCTAAAACTACTTTATCAAAACCTTAATTACCACCTAAAGTTCATTTTTTTCTAATATAAATCAAAATGTCGACCAACAGAACTATGAAGCATGTCTATCTCTACTGTTGTGTAATGAGCAACATGCTGTCTGGCCATTTCGAGGAGGGGGGGGGGGCGTTGTTTAGCCCAAATTATGCTCTAGTCAACTTGGACCCAACAAAGAAGAAAAAACAATGAAGACTGAAGGCCCAAGAAATAGAAGAACATAAGCTGAAGATTATCCAGCCGTTAGCTCAAGGAATATGACAAAGTCACCAGGCCAATTTTCCTTAACCACCCGCGAGATTTCAGGAGCAGGACCCAGGAGTTGACCCAGCCCTGGACCCTATATAAACAAATGTAAACGCCAACGCAAAACACACAATAAAATACACATTTTTACTTAAGCAAAAGTTACATCTTAGTATTACAATTGTACTATCTTTTCCCTCGATTTTAGTGCAAAGTTGGTGGGATTCCGTCTCCCCGCGGTTGTTTCTCACATGAGTTTTTCCGCGTCACCAAAAGCTTCTCGTGTCATTCTTTTTTTCTCATGTTATTATTCGTTCTTTATAAGCATACGGCTAAGTTGGTTATTGTCACTTTAATCCACGCATCACATACGTAATTAGGAACATTTTTTACCAAATCCACCGTGGGGCAAAGTGATTCTTTCAATCTCGTTGTTTTCTTAGAATCATAAAAATTATATCTGGAACCAAGACCAATCCATCCAGTTCACAGAGCATTCTTGCGCTGACCACCGGAGCCAGGCCTATTGGGAAATGTGTCCTCAACAATAGTGCGATCACGTAATTAAATCTCATAACAAGAATGCGCAAGGGATGATACGATTTATATTAGTCAACTGACCAACATTAATCGGTAATGATTGGCTAGCTAGAGTTTGACATTACTGTCGTATAACGGTGGTGGTCAGTTGATCCCTTTAAGTCACACCTTTAGGACAATTCCCTTAATTGATAAAGTGATCGAATGTATATTGATACGATTTGATCATATTCCTTAAACCCGTATATCGGGAAATCAGAGGTTAAATCTTATTGTAAGATTTTTGTTTAAAATTGAAACGTGTCAATTGTTAAACATTGAACGATATTTTATTATATCGTAATTAGAATGAATCGGGTTGAAATTAATACAAAGGTTGTAAATCGTTTTGACGATAAATAATCATTTTATAATTATAATTTCGAATTACTTGTCAATTAATAAATATGATTTATTTAATTATATAAAATATTTATAAGATAAATATTTATATGTTTTAAATGTTCTAAAACATTTTATTACTTGATGACATATAAGATGTCACACTTTGTACAAATTGTACAATTGACAAAATTGTAAAATGAAATCCATTTTATGGATTAAGTGGGACGGCTAGTGGAGATGGTTGTGTGGATGATTAGTGTGTTAAATACACTATAATCATTATGTTTAGATATAAACCTTTAGAACACTAACCTAGAGCCACCCTAGTACATTGAGAAGTGAAGATGTTCCCCCTCTTGTGCTTCCCCATACCCGGCCACACCAAACCCTAAGCAACACTTGATAAATATTGTTGCATGCTCTCAAAATCATTCTAATCCTCATGCTTGTAAGTTTTCTAAGAGTAAGAAAAATAATACAACATAAAACCTCAAATATTATTATTGTGAGATAATAATAATAATACTAATAATAATAAGTTATACATTAGTTTTGATTCTAATTAAGAGATTAGAATTAGTATTAAGGAAACCGATTTTGTGCTAGCTTGTTCAAGATTTCGGTTGTGTTATGGGGTTGTCTTGGTGCATCCAAAGGAGGTATTCTCGTTGAATACTCGGAGGATCGTCCTTGCTTTCATTCGGACGGTGTGTAAGGGTTCGAAAACCTCTCTTATTTCCGCATTTTTAAGCATGCATAAGATCACATTATGAGTTAATTAAAATGTTAATTAAAATTTTGATTAGTATGGCTAAATTAATTAGTTTATGAGATAACTAAGCCCCAACAATTGGTATCAGAGCAACTAGGTTGTTTGCATGCTTTCCGTTTACGTTTTTACGGAGTTATTAGGATAACAAAATAAAATTTGGAATTTCGTTTAATATATGATATGGCCGAAATTAATTAAGCATGAATACTTACTGTTTTCAAAAATGTTTTAGAATATTTGGAATATATTTTGCATATATATTGTTCATTGGTATTTTATTTTTCGGTTTTATTAGTTTTTAATGGTTAAAAATTGTTTATTTTGGGAAAAATAGTTAAAATCGTCTTTTGGCCGAGATTTTTCAGTATGTTTTCACATGTATATCCTATGTTACGAATATGAATTTTCGTAAATTATGGACTTATAAAACATGTGATATGAATTTTAAAGGTTAAAATGCAATAAGATGAATAAAAATGGGTTTGTATAGTTATATTTTGAATTTGAGTATCAAAATTTATGAGTATGTCACATGCAATATTTAAAATGTATGCTAAATTTTCCATAAATTTATCTCATATATTGCATTATTATAGATTTTTAATGTAAAAATCGGGTAATTAGTGACATTATTTCGACTTATAGTTTAAGTTGGAATTTGGCCATAAAAATTTAACACGATGTCATATATATTATTTCCAGCATGTATAAAAATTTCGAGATTTTTATCTTATTTTATGCTTGAGAAATAATTTTAAAGGTTAAAATCGTACGATATATGACGAAAATTGTTAAAATTTGCAATAGTTGTTAAAATGGCCGGAAAATTTAACCCATTTTAGTAATATATGATATGTTCATCACCATAATTTTCTGGGGAGCCAAAAGTTTCTGATTTATTTAATTTTAATTTGTTTAAAAGTTGCATTTTAAATTGAATAATAAGAGTCATGTAATTAAAATTTCGGCTATTGGGCAGTGTGCCATTTAATTTTCTGTCCATTTTATGTTCTTAAAGTATTTTGGAAAGTGTAAAAATATTATTAGTATTTTATTTGCATTTATGGAACTAATTATTGAATTTTCTGACTTAAAATGCTCGTTTTACGTATTATTTTCGAAATATATATTAAAACCGTATAAATACTAATATTTTAAAGTTCTGAAATTTTAAGAACATTCTAGAATTTTCAAAATTTGAATTTTGAAATTTTCGAATTTTTTTTTTTATGACTCTTATCGATTTTATATCATTTTCCCGTAAAACCGAATTATATACCGAACAATATTAAAATATATTAAGTTAAGTCATGTTCAAAGTTTGAGTAAGACTAAATTTTGAAACCTAAAAGAGTTGGGATGATTAACTTAAGAGTGAATTCCGATTCACATTATGCATAGTGTTGTTAAACGTTAAAACACGCAATTCCATAAACCGAGGTATACGATAACTATTTATATAATTGATATTTAAATAGGACGATTTGGCTTAGGGTTTGCATGATAGTTCATATATTCATAAGCATTGCATATTTTAATTATGAATGTCATGATTTTATTTACGTAATTTTGGGAATTATGTAATTTACTTAGTATGGCCTTAGTTTAAATTGGTATTTCCCGTAATGTAAGGGGTTACCGATTCGGTTGTAATTTCGTGATCTCGTATCACCCAGTTGTAATTTATTTCTATTTTACAATGTATAAAGTAGACTAGAAAATTTGTAATTTTTGTAAATTCCGGAGATCCTTGAAGACGGTGCCATTCGGAAAGGAGTTCCGAACAAGACGGTGTTTACCTCGAAGTGCGTGCCTCGTGAAGTTCAAGGGACCAAAGGAGTTGGTTTCCGAATTTGTACTTTTATTATTTCTTTTCTAGGAAAGGCCATACTAGGGTTTATTTTATGCTTTTATTTTGCTTTTTATATGTTTGCATGGAATAGCCAAATCGTCATATATCATCTCATGCATTGTTCGATTTAGTCGACCTAGTCAATAATTTTATCGATAATTCACCGACTTAGTTCACTTAAACGGAGATAGATAATAAATTGACTTGATCTCTTACAAATAAATATTGAGACTTAGCCTTACCAAAGAGTATGGACCCATGAATCCCTTCTTCACAAGAACGTAGGCTCGGCTATACCGGGGTACTAAAATTGTCACGTTGGGTAAGTGGAGTAATAAAGATTACACCTTGAAATTTGGTCGATCTCAACGAAAGTATTCGTAACCGTAGTTGCAATAAGTTCGGGATAAAGACGATTTTTAGAAAATTGTCGACCGAGAGTTCTAAGGTAGAACCGATTAAAAGGTTAATCCACCAAATTATACCAATACGGGTTGAATCGGCTATACCGTGCCCGAATTAGTATGGGTTTGGGTCTCGGGATTCTTTACTTAATTGGGTAAGAGATCATTAAGTAAATATACTTAACTTATTTAAGTTTTTTGTTTAAATTATGAATTTTAAAATGATGTTGTTTTATTTCCTTCATTTTATTGTAGTTTAATTTTCAACATCGTCAATGGCAACCAACGCTCCACCTCTCACTAACGTATCATAGCTTCGATCCTTTATGGATCGTTGCAAACTCGATAAGCATGGTTCCAATTTTAAGGATTGGGATGCGCAATTACTTTTGGCCGCTCAAGGTGACGATAAGACTCGTTACCTATCCGAAGCCGCTCCTCCTGCTCCGACCGCACGTTCCGCGGTCCAAACTCGTGAGGCCTATGAAGCCTACATGAAAGAGTCCTCCGCTCTTAAAATTGTGCTCATCTTCTCCATGGATCCGGATCTCCAAAGGAGTATGATCAAGTTGACCAAATCATATGAGATATACACCAAGCTTGCGACCATGTTTTCGCAAACTCCAAGGGTGATCCAATATGAGGCGGCTTCCACCTTCTTCGACATTACCCTGAAGGAGGGGCAAAAGATAAGCCCTCATGTGCTCAAACTCGTTGAGCTCGCGGAGACTCTAAAAACGCAAGACGTGGATGTTCCCGACTCTCTCATAATTGACCGAGTTCTTCACTCGCTCAATAAGGTCAAATCGTATGCTCAATTCCGGGTGAATTTTAATATGCGAAACCAAGAGACAACATTGGATGAGTTGCATAATATGCTCGTCCAAGCCGAGAGGGACATGGGACTTCATGAAAGTTTCACCAAGGATGTTTTAAACATCGAAAAGAAAGGGAAAACGAGCTTCAAGAAGAATGCCTTTAAAGGCAAGGGCAAGAAAACGTTCAAGCCCAAAGCGACCAAAGAAAAGACCTTTTCGAAAGGCGCTTCCACCTCGTCTTCAAAAGCCGAAGACAAGTGCCATTATTGCACGAGGATCGATCATTGGAAGCGTAATTGCCCCAAATACTTAAGCGATCTCAAAAATGGGAAGGCAACCGCCGTAGGTAATAATTCTCGTTTAAATTCATGTCATTTATCAACTTATGTATAGTGATACGAATGTGTTGATATTTACCCTTTTTAATTGTTTTAAAGGGCCGCCTCCTAATAATGTTAAGGGCAAGGAAAAGGAAGCATGAAGTTCCTTACTTGGATGACTATGGTAGCATCCAATTGATCGAAGACTTGAAGAGCTAGGCTCTAATTTTCATATCGTCTTCTTTCATATTTTGCATTTTATTTATGGAACAATTTACTTTCTTGTAAGAACAAGGATTAAAATCCTAAAACAATGGTTGTAATTTTGGATTTTGGTGACTTGGTTTACAACCCGAGTCACTACTTTTGTTATAAATCAATGTCTTGATTTCTAAAATAAATTGCATACCTTGTTAAAACATGAATAATAGTGATCTTGTCACACAATAAACATTGATACGATCAATATAATATAATCAAAGTGTTGATTAAAACGGAGAACTACACCCCATGAGATACTTTCAATCAAATTATGAAATCATTAATTCATTATACGATGATCATCTTAAGTGAAAATGAGAATGTATTCATCACACCTATAAAACTTCAAACATTCATATACATTGGTTAAATCGAAATAGCTATCCTTATATGAATAAAGGTTAGGGTTATTTAACGCGAATACTCCTAACTATTGATCGCCTTCTCAAAATACTCTGAAGTTTAATTTAACTCACAATAAATCATACTATCAACTACCTCTTCTCATATTACACTGTTTAACCGGTTACCTGTGTAACAAGTCTATTCCTCCATTCTTGTTTACAAAGCTGCCATGAACCACCTTACTCAAGCCTTATCGTCACCACACCACCGACATAAACGCCACCATACCACCCATCAACACCTACGTCAACTTGTGGACCATCTAAGCACCAAAATAACAATACCACCCAAAACCTTTCAAACCCTAAATTAATATTTACCCCCAAATTGATTTGGGGATCTAGATTTCTGGACTACTAGCGAAGGGGCACAACAATGGTGACGACAATGATGCAATGAGCCAACACATACACGTCAGGATGCAAGAGAATGGTGCATTTTTTACTGCTAGAAGGTGAGCCAAAAAAGGTCGTAGCCTCTTTTTACAGATAGAGACAAATTAAAAAAAGGGGAGAAGATGAGCAAATTGGGTTTATGTACATAAATTTGACAGTGGACTATGAAAATATTTAGAATAAATCATCACAAAATCAAGAAAAATGGTTTTCAGTTCAACAGGACTCAATTGCATCTCAAAAGTGGCGGCAACGAAGTTATTTTAGTCGTTCGTTATCAATGGTTGAATAACCGGAGAATGATGGTTTTGGTGTTGATTGCGTGAATAGTGGTGTTGGTTGAGTGAATGGTGATTTAATGGGTAGAAGTTGGCGGCGATTGTTGATTTCTGCGGTGGTGAATGGTTGTTGCAGTCGTGTAGGTGGTTGTTGAGTCATGCGTGACGTTGTTACGAATTTAAGGCTGATGAATGAAGATGATGGAATGGTGGTGATTGGGACTTGGAAGGTGATGTAATGGTAGTAACCGGACAATTTAAGTTTTTAACTTGATTTTACAGGTTAAAAATGGAACTAGTATAGTACGAGAAGAGGGGTTCAATAGTATAGTTTATTGTGGGTTAATTTAAAGTTCAGAGTATTTTAAGAAAACGGTCAATAGTTTGGAGTATTTTCGTTAAATAACCCTTTAATTATTGTCAAAAGGATAGAGTGGGAGAAAATATTTCGCTCACAAACCAATGATATATATATGTAGGATCTTAGAGAAGATTCATACATGGGAAGACTTAAGAAGAGCCCTAAATGAATAAACTGAAGAAACTACGAGAGGACACTGAAGAAACCACGGGAGGACACACGAGGAAAGGTTCCTTGTGTTCATTGTTTCAAAGAGAGGATATAATGAAACCCTGTATGTAATCGGAAGGAAAACGGTTCCTTAATAAATGATTTTTCTAAATTTATAAGATAAAAGAGAAGAAATCATCTCAATTCTCTCAATGTAGTTATAAGGAAATTATCATGTCATACTCGTCTCGAGGAAACAAAGACATGAAAAGAGGGTGATGATTGATTGAATGAAAATAGATCACTATAGGGATAGTGATAGTGATAATAATTCAAGTGATAAATAAGATTTACATGCAAGAAATGAAAGGTTCATTTAAGAGATTGAGTGATATTGTTTTTAGTGGGAGCGATATTCATTAAAAGAATTAAGGCTACCATTTAGAGAGGATGGGTGATTCTTTAAAGTGTAAAGAATAAGAGGTTTTTCAATTCTAGATGAACTAATACCTTATATCATAAGATGATGGAGCTTTACGGGAAGGTTTATTATATTGATAATAAAAGGTCGCCCATTAGAAATCAAAGTGGTTAAATATGTTATTCATATTGATGAAATAGCCAAGATGTTTGAAAATAGTAAGAGTGATTAAATCATTAATAACTACAATATAGATTTCAGCACATAAGTGACTAGATAATTTCGAGTGATTCTTTAATCCCTCTAGTATATCATTACGTCACGAGTTATAAGATAACAGTGGGAGCTTCCCTCAGGAAATGAATCTCAAGATCTAGAATGGGTTCAGATATGTGCCCAAATAAGATCATATTATGTGAGATAATATGAGTCCGAAGGAGACCAAAATTTGTAAGTTTTGCAATCCTAAATAAAGGGTTTATTCGCAAAACACTAATACAAATAGATGATCGTGCATCAAATGCAATGAAATAGTATTGACTATTTTTGCATGACAATGTCGTTTGAGTTATAATTAACTCAAGATGAAAATATACTTTGTCAAAATCCAAATGGGTTGTGAGAGACAATATTGAACCCCATAAGTGAACTGGATTGACTTAGTATAACCCCTAGCCGCTTACATGAGGTGACATCTCAAAGCGACTAGAATGTGAGGCGACTGATGGCAAGTTCAAGTGCCATAGAGTCATGTGTGATGACTAGTCGATCACATAGGCAGACTGCAAGAGACACTCTGTCGGGCAAAGAGACCGCTTATAGAGTTCTGAAAATTTTATAATAGCCGGGTCGTGGCGAGAGCTGCTATAGTATTCTTGTGAGTCAATTCTTAGACTAAAGACTACTCTCCCAAAATGGTACAGTTTAGGCATAACCTTGATCCATTCTCTACGACTTTTCGTAACTGGAGTCAAATGGGATTGCTTTGGGTTGTGACTGACTGTGACTGGTTGAAGGAAGTAGTGCGATAGAAATTGTCCACCCCTTGTCAGGGTTGTTCAAATCTCAAGGCCACTCGAGGAGAAGTTAACTGGAAATGCGTGGCCACGCTCGGAAGGTATCTATGGTAGATAATTCCGGTCAAACAGTTATTCTCCAGATCGAGGAAACCACTCATGATATGATCGAATGCAAGTACGACCTCTGAGAGACATCTTGCATTGAGTGGGAGATTGTAATAGGACAAGAGAATTGGTGACGCACACTTGTCGAGGACAAGTGGAAGATTGTTGGCAAATGTGTCCTCAACAATAGTGCGATCACGTAATTAAATCTTAACAAGAATGCGCAAGGGATGATACGATTTATATTAGTCAACTGATCAACATTAATCGGTAATGATTTGCTAGCTAGAGTTTGACATTACTGTCGTATAACGGTGGTGGTCAGTTGATCCCTTTAGGTCACACCTTTAGGACAATTCCCTTAATTGATAAAGTGATCGAATGTATATTGATACGATTTGATCATATTCCTTAAACCCGTATATCGGGAAATCAGAGGTTAAATCTTATTGTAAGATTTTTGTTTAAAATTGAAACGTGTCAATTGTTAAACATTGAACGATATTTTATTATATCGTAATTAGAATGAATCGGGTTGAAATTAATACAAAGGTTGTAAATCGTTTTGACGATAAATAATCATTTTATAATTATAATTTCGAATTACTTGTCAATTAATAAATATGATTTATTTAATTATATAAAATATTTATAAGATAAATATTTATATGTTTTAAATGTTCTAAAACATTTTATTACTTGATGACATATAAGATGTCACACTTTGTACAAATTGTACAATTGACAAAATTGTAAAATGAAATCCATTTTATGGATTAAGTGGGACGGCTAGTGGAGATGGTTGTGTGGATGATTAGTGTGTTAAATACACTATAATCATTATGTTTAGATATAAACCTTTAGAACACTAACCTAGAGCCACCCTAGTACATTGAGAAGTGAAGATGTTCCCCCTCTTGTGCTTCCCCATACCCGGCCACACCAAACCCTAAGCAACACTTGATAAATATTGTTGCATGCTCTCAAAATCATTCTAATCCTCATGCTTGTAAGTTTTCTAAGAGTAAGAAAAATAATACAACATAAAACCTCAAATATTATTATTGTGAGATAATAATAATAATACTAATAATAATAAGTTATACATTAGTTTTGATTCTAATTAAGAGATTAGAATTAGTATTAAGGAAACCGATTTTGTGCTAGCTTGTTCAAGATTTCGGTTGTGTTATGGGGTTGTCTTGGTGCATCCAAAGGAGGTATTCTCGTTGAATACTCGGAGGATCGTCCTTGCTTTCATTCGGACGGTGTGTAAGGGTTCGAAAACCTCTCTTATTTCCGCATTTTTAAGCATGCATAAGATCACATTATGAGTTAATTAAAATGTTAATTAAAATTTTGATTAGTATGGCTAAATTAATTAGTTTATGAGATAACTAAGCCCCAACAAGGCCATCCATACCCTATTTTTATCTATAATAATATAAATTTAAAACGAGTTAGCAAAAGTATTATAACAATTAAAAATTAATACTACAATAAATAATTTAATAAATTATGCTAGTTATAATCCTTTGATTATATCAGATTATTATTTTTGGCTAGTAATTATAAAGATTCCATCATTGAGTCCATATTGATATAATATTTTCGAGTTATTCCCAAGTAGTATTTTTGGCTGATATGTAGTTCTATATAGATGATATTAATATAAAAGATGTTGAAAAGATGCCTAAATTGTATATTATACTTAAGCGGAAAAAAACTAATGTGAGAGTGATTATAAGATTGAAACGTGTCTAGCGTTTTCTCTTTTATACTTTTATATAGATATAGATAAATACACATTTATGTAAGGGGTAAAGCTTAAAAGTATGTTCATACAATATAAAGTAAAATCAAAATGCATTATAAATAATTTGTAATACCATAAAGTTATGATAATAAAACTTTAAAGCGTTATCGGGCGTATATTATCTAGTATTATTATATCATCACAAAAATATTCCTCCACTTGAACAAAACATATACAATGTATTAGAAAGCGATTGATTATATTATTGAGTGTGATTTAATATAATTATGTATAACTAGACCTGTCAAATTTTGAGGAATCTTTGTTTAAAATAATGTTTAAATATAAACAATTTCTCATTTTAATGTCCTTCTCAAACTATTTATCAAAATAGTGTCCACCTCATCAACAAACTCCTAAAAATTGAACTTTAGTCCTTTAATTCATAAATTCACATTTTTCTATTATTTTATGGAACAATTATTAACTGAACTAATCTATAATCAACAACAATCAACATTAAACTCAATTAAAAATCAACAACAATCAACATTAAATTCAATTAAAAATCTCAAGGTCACCCAACTTATCACCACCTAGGCACCTATCACACATACACCCAACATCAGCACCATCAACAATTTAACAAACCCATCACCACACCACCCAGGGATTCACTGGCAACACCGTTAACAAACCCAATTCAACTACCAGTACCAATACTTTAATCCGTCGTCGGTTGTAGCACATTAAGGAGTCGTCGACTGTAGCAGATTAAGGAGTGAATAAGGGAGGTCGGGAATGACTATAGGAGAGGAGAGTGGAGTCAAATAATGAGTGAAAGAGCAGAGAGAAAAAAAGCGGACTGTGGCGGGATGATGTACGATGGTGGGAGGAAGAGGCAACGCATAAGCGGGCTACTCAGGCGGCACACTTGTGATGCGAAAGTTGTGGTTCGATGGTATAGTAGTGGTGGCGGCGCGATGGTTTCGTGTCGGTGCAGTTAGGGCCGTCTCGGCTATATATTTAGGTGGCCCTGTTCGAAGTGCTAAAATGGGGCTCTCGTTATGTTATACAAAAGCTTATTTTTTTTTTTTGCAAGAAGTACATCTTATTTTTATTCATCCATTATGAGAAAAAAATAGGAATAAATTTTATAAAGAGCCGCCAAAAAGAGATCAACAAAAGAAACAAATTAAAAATTCTTTGCTACTACCATTGCACCAGAATCTGCAACAGCTACCAGAAAATTCAACATCAGTGCATTAACATCTGCAACATCTGCCAGATTTACCCGTAATGCAATCTGTTTCCAACCCAGTCAAAGAACTGCAGTGCACTTCCTTCCATAAATCATTACTTATGCCTTGAAGCTTAATCCATTGAAGTAGTCCATAACAAATAGCAGCAGAGTATGGGCATTGAACCGTAATTTCGATTTTCGTAAATGACTATTCAAATTTGATTTCTGTTTCTACATAAAAAATAAATGAAATTAGTTGATGTATATACAAAAAATTTTAAAAAAACACACTACAATATGCAACTGGCGGAGGTGGTGGGTTACAATATGGCGTTACTCCTGCGGGAGAATATGCCGGTGGGTGTTGGGGTTCAGGTGAGGTGGTTTAGTGCTGTGTTGGGTGGTGGCTGGTGGGTAGTGATGAATATTATAACAATATTTACAAATATTGCAATGAACATTATTTAACCTTAAATAATGTTACTTAGTTGAGTAAATATGAGATAGTATGAGGACATTATATTGTAATAAGGATTAAAGTGTAATTTTTAAAAGTTTTTGATGATGTGAATCCTAAAATTGACAAATACTTTCAAAAGGACACTAAAATAAGAAATATTTCTCACTTAAAGGCTACTTTAAAAGAACACTCAATTTTGAGCTGACACGAAAATCCGACTTGATTCATATTTTTAGGGTTAAAACCTGAAAAATTCGACTTGTCAACCCGTTTGACCCGAACCCAAAATGACCCGTTATTTTATAGTCGAGACCTGGGATGAACAGGTCGACCCGTTGGGTTAATAAATTAAGAATTTTTAAAACATTAATATTTATATATTATATTCGAAAAAATAGTTTAAAAAATATTTATTTATTATTTGAAATTACAAACACAATAGAAAAGTCAATTTTAAATAATTTTTATAATGTTGAACAATCAAAATAATTATTAAAAAATTTAATTTTAATAATTATGTCAATATATTTAACATAAACATTGAATATGATATAAAATATTAATTTTAAATTTTTAAAAAAGTCTATTTTTGATTAAAAAATCGTTAAAAAAATGTGTTAGAAATTATTTTTTTGACTCGTATTTTGACCCTAATACGATCTGTGCGACCCATATCTGACCTGACTCGTATGATCCGACCTGGGGCACGACCCTTTTGATAGGCTTATACATAACTCAGTTATTGGTCAATATTTATGTCACGCGACTTCTCTTACATGTCAAGTTATGTTGCATCACAAATTCTTATTTCAGACGGTAATTTTTTTTTGCAGAACTCAGAAGACAGACCTACTGAATTTATATTCTATTATTTTCATATTGCACTTTATTACGATTTACGCCCTCTGATCCAGTGAGATGTTTACACTTACTCTATTTCCCCTCACAAAATAAAGTAAATGTGAACATCTTATTAGGACGGAGGGAGTAGGATATTACATAGTACTATCACTATTATTCAAAATTTTATTGTACGGACTTAGGGTCTGTTTAGCAAAACTAGCTGAAAAGGTAGTTGAAACCCGGAAAAGGTACCTGAAACCTAAAAAGGTGCCTGAAAAGGTACCTGTAAATTAAAACCTGAAAAGGTAGCTGATTTTTGATAAAACTGTTTGGAAATTAGCTGAAAAGGTAGGTGATATTTAACAAAATGACGGAAAAGGACATGATTTATTATTGATGTCTTTTACGTTTTTACTATTATTCTTGTGTTATTGTCGTTGGCGGCGTTACGTTTTTACTAGGCCGAGGGCAAGGCAGGCTTCACACAAAAATAATTCTTTATTAAAATCATACAAAAAAATTATTAATTAAGCTTCACCCCAAATTAAAGTAGCAATCCTATCGCGGAAGCTGACGCGGCGGCTGAGGGAGGCTAGCAAAGCGGCAGGAGGGAGGCTCAGCGGTGATGGAGGGAGGCGCGGCGGCGGCAGCTGACGAGGGTGATTATGGGTTATATTTAAGAAGTACGTAAGGGTTTTGTATTGTGTTTGATTTTGTTAATTAGCGTTATACAATCGAGGGTAGAATAGGTAGATGAAAATGAAATAGGTATTTCTCAAATGCTACCTGGAGTAGCCTTTTATTTCAGGTACCTTTTATTTACACAACTAATGAAACACATGCAGTTATTCAATAATTAATTCTGTAAACAACAATGCAGGTCCTGCCATAATTGAATTAAAAAAAATTAAATGTTGGATTAATAACGTGGCTTCACCAGGAATCATTAAATGTTTCTGTATTAATATAAATAAGATTGTACTTTAACTTTGGTCATGTATCGGGCATTAATATTTCTCATCCTCTACATAAGATATGCTGAAATATTTTGATACGTTTGTTACTAAGCGATCTTATGGCTATTATATCATTTTTATCAATTTATATCTAAGACGGTATTATATGAAATTTGCTATAGTTTTTTTTACAAGAAGTCTTAATAATAATTATTATTGTATATAACTATATATGGTGGATCAAATGGGTTAACAATGACTTTTAAGATAATTTAGTAACCAATTTCTATTACGAAAGTTTAATACTAAATTGTTCATTTTCAAATTAGATTTATATCTAAAATTTTATTTCACGTAAAAAGTATCAACAATCACACGATATATCTAATGTTTATACAATATTATTAAAGTTTTTATATTTTATGATATATTAAGGGTTGTTATAATAATGGTTTTACGTAGAAAGTATCATTTGTTATTCTGTTACATAAGATACCATAAGTGTAAACAATAATCAATATTTGACCAATACTTGACAATATATGACTGATAATAAGAGATGAACTAAATATCAATTTAAACACCACATATATTTAAAAAAAATAATTAACTTTAAAATATCTAAAAAATAAAAGACGGTGGATGATGATCTACAATCATGGTCAGATAATTAAATTAAGATATTTATGAATATAGATACATGACGATACATATGCTTACACTCAAAAGTTTAGGGATGTATCAGTCGCAAGCCTATATAATATTTCATATTGATAACAATACAATTTTATGATATGCTCCCCTGAAATTAATTTGATTATATTTATGGTTACATACAATATCGTTAGGATCGAGATTATTCTACATTGGATCGATGAGCAGCTTAGAATCGAATCGGTAGGATCGGATCGTAAAATTGTAAGATCCTACAAATTAACTAAAATACATAATTGTTTAATCAAAATATGTTTAAATGTTGTGCTTAAATCTCAAAACGCTTTTATCTTAGCATGCGGCTACTAATATTTATTCTCATTTATAGTAGATTTCTATCTTAAAAGTCATATATAAAATTTTAGTAACTGAAAAAAATTAAATGTTAATAACGTAGGATCGGGTTGTATAAATCGTAGGATCTTAGAATCGGGTTAAGAATCTACTTTGAAAAAATTTGACAAAAGTTGAATCGTAAGATCTAACAAAATTAAGATCCTACCTAGGATCGGGATCGGCCACCACGTTTTGGATCGTAGAATCGTAAGATCCTATTATCCGAATCGGGAGTTTAATAACAATGGTACATATATGATTGCAACTCCATTGCAAATTTTGCATATATATAATACCACATATATTTCTCACTTTATTCATGGTTATTGTTGTCTTTTAGTTTGTCGAGAAACATCGACAACTCGATTTTTTTTCATTTTCCATCGATTGTTGCATACATACTTAACTAAGTCAATCACATTGGTTGATCTAAGTGACCCCTCATTTTCTTTTCCCATTTTAAGATGCGTAGTCCTAAGATAAAAGTGATTATTTTAACTGACATTTTTTTTAAAAACAATTTAGAACATGACACAAAGATACCCTTTGGGATTATATGTGAAATTATTAACACGACAGGATCGAGTATAAGGTGCAATTGTAACACCCTCATAATTCAAGGCCTTTAGGTAGGACCATCAGACTATGAAAGTATCATCATCTCAATTTCCTGAGGTATAATATCAAAATAAACAATACTGTAACCTTTATTAAAAGTGAGAACGAAGTTTAAGTATAACAATGTCTGATACAACAACCATAAAAGAAATGTCTGCGGAAGCTAAGAAACTATGACGCTGCTGCTAAACTGAATGGAATCTGATCCTTCCCGAGCTATCTGACATCAACATCGACTTACCTGCTAAGAATCTGCTTACCATGCCAATGGATCATCACAACGCATAAACCACAAGCGTCAGTTACTGTATACGCAATATCGTCACTACCAAAATCAAGAATAGTATAACAATCTCAATGTTCAACATGCTGATATCACCAATAACCAAATCATCTCACAATGGCGACCTGTAGTCCCACACTCAACCCCCACTTTCTCGCGGCAAGGGGTACCTAGATCATTAATGTGCACATCCCCTCTGTGGCGGGTCCCACGAAGAGCGATCGTAGAAGTGAGAGCCGTTCCCCGCAACGGTCTCACACATATGTTCCCAAATCTCATCTCGTAACCATATGTGATATCAGTCTTACGGTCCAACAATAACATCGTCACAATATATCAGAGATATCATCACAATCACATAACAGATAACTTAGTAGAGAGAACCCTACCTCAAGGCAAATCACACAAGGCAAAGATCCAATCGATTCTACCACCATTCCTCTACGAAATCTCCTCCTAATATAACAGATAGGGTATTACTAACAATCATCACAATCAGATTATCTTAAAGTACGCTAATCAACGACTACGACACTTACTTGGTGACAACAACGCTAGGCTATGATGATCGGTGCATCTAGACTCCGGTATGAACTCTTAAAGGTTTTAGTGTGAGAGGTTTGAGAGGAAAAGGTGAAAGACGACATAAGGTTTTAGGTTAAACAATGAATCTAACTTATGAATTTTCTTTTATAAGGAACCGCGACTTCTGAAACACGGAACCGCTAACTCGGCCGAGTAGCCTCAACTCGGCCCAGTAACACTTACTCGGCCGATTAGCCCATACTCGGTCGAGTAACACGTACTCGGCCGAGTAGCCTCTACTCGTTCGAGTAACACCTACTCGGCCGAGTAGCCTCTACTCGGTCGAGTTACCTCGTAGTTCTCAGCACATACCACCTTTCGTAAAATAGTCATAACTCCCTCAATTCTTGGTATTTTTGGACGTGTGACCTATCGTTAGAATCGTAAAAGCACAAGCTATAACCTCCAATTGGAATCACATCAATATCATATCTACATCTTAAGTTATAGCAGTTTTAAGACAACCTATCTATAAGCGAGCAACATAACTCTACCATATTCTTTCTTAAACGAATTACACATCAACAATGCGGCCATGCGCAACCAACACGAACGATTAACTCATACGATGAGGGGTATTACAGCAAGTATAGTGACTTATGAATGTTTGGGACAACGGTTGGAAGTAAGGGAGTAAACATAATTTTAAAAACATATATATAAGCATCATGTCATCATGGACTCATGGTTATGGGGAGAGTACAATTAGAGCTAGCAAATGGGTCAACTAGGTAGGATCAGTTAGGGCGGACTAATTTCAGGTTTTTAGAAATTCATGTCATATATATTGTGCGAATCATATTTTTTGAGTAATTTTCGGGTTTATTCTTATCAATTTATTTGGGTAGTGTCAAGTTCGAATCCTTAGATCTAGTATTTAGTCGGGTATTACAGATCGAGTTATCTAAGTTAGGACGTTCAGGTCTGATTTTGGTGTCATTTTTTCCAAAGATCTAAATATTGAAATTATTACATCAATCCAATAAGATTTATTATTCTAGATAAATAAATGTCGTAACATATGATATTTTTTTGTGTGTAATTATTATTGAATTATTTTAATAATAATAATTTTTCATATGAATTCTAAGAATTTAAAACATTTACATCGTATAAATTCAAATAAATATAATATTATACAATTAAATTAATAAAATTTTGTAACAATAAATTCTTAAAACTTTATTTATAATATTGTTATACATACCGATGCAATTTTACGCGAGTTCTAAACTAATAAAAATGAATAAAACATGACCCTATGGATTTGGAGAGTAAGCTCGAGAGGGTCACTTGAGTAGTTGAGCACACATGCTATTATTTTTCTCCTTTATTTTTCCCTTTTCCCCTTTGCTTCTATGCATGGATTTCTCCCACCTCACCAAATTTACTACTTACTCCTACATTAGTAGTTAAGTACTACTACTATAACTACAACCTAGCTAAATAATTCTAACAAAAAATAGTAGAGGTATTTGCTCATCAACTTACATGACACAAATCATAATATAAATCCCGTCAGCATAAAAAACGCTCTTATAACTCCCTTTACACCATAGGAAAAAAAACAAATCATAATATAAAAACATGTTTTAATTGCTAATCTCCTAATATTTGAACTACCCACAAGCTATAGTAAGTGAGAAAAAGTGTACAAACTTCTCTACTAAAAAAAGAACCTTTTTTTGTGCATCAATTCAGATCTTAACCTTACTTAAAAACAGCCATTTTTCTCTCTTACTTTCATCTCATTCATACATGAAAATATTGTTTTCCTAAGTTTTATTTATACTTTGATCAATATTTTTGTTATATTATTATGGAAGAACAGAAATTGAAGCATGTATGCAAGTTCTGTAAGAAGAGATTTGCTTGTGGGAGATCATTAGGAGGTCACATAAGGTGTCATTTGCCGAAACCCGGAAATGAGCAAAGGAAAAAGAAACAGAAGTCTAATGCAGCAACATCATCAGTATCATCCGAAACCGAGGGCGGAAACTTGAGACTGAGTAAAAGATCATGTCTTGCAGGTAATAGTTCTTTTTCTTCATTGTCTGAAGTGGTTGAGGAAGAACATGAAGAAGAAGTACAAGAAGTGGATATTGCAATGTGTTTGATTATGCTGTCTAGAGATGTGGGCCCATGGGGTGAGGGTAAAGTTTGTCATGGTAAAAGTAGTAAGAATAAGAGGAAGAGGACAGAAAATGTTCAGGGGAAAAAGATGAATGCTGTTTTTACTGCAGTAAATGGGGAAAAACAAAAACAGGTGTCAGTTGCTTCTGAAAATTTGCAGAAAGGGGTGAAAATGAAAGAGGTTGAAGTTTCAGAAAATGGGTTATTGTTAAATGATCAAAGTTTTAAACTTTCTGAGAATAGAAGCGTGAAAATGGAGGAATGTCGAGAATCAAAAGCCGGGTTTTTATCAGCTGATTTAATGAGCAATGATCATGAGTTAGGTAAATTTGATGAAAATCAAATGAAAACAGAATTATTCAGTAGGAGAAGTAAATTTGAGTGTGTTACTTGTAACAAAGTGTTTCACTCATATCAAGCATTAGGAGGACACAAAGCTAGTCACAAGAAATTGCAGGAAGAAAAGGAGTGTTATAATCCAGTAGAGAAAGCGATTCTGAGTAGCATTGCTGAGTGTTCCTCTCCAGATTGTAATGAAAAGTTTAGCCGAAAGTATAAAGATGAAGTTTATACTGAGATTGGTCTAGGATCATCACCAACATTATCTAACAAAATTGCTCAAAAACATGAATGTCCAATCTGTTTTCGGGTATTTTCATCAGGACAGGCGCTTGGAGGGCACAAAAGATCCCATTTCTTAGCTTGTAATGACAATGAAGCAAAGATTAGTCAGAGTAATCAACTGGTTGATGATGTTATTGAGAGATCATCGACCTCGAAACCACGGGATATGCTTGATCTTAATCTTCTTCCTGAATATGTTGATGAAGAGGATGCTGTTACTGCTAATTGTACTTCAGTTAGTAGTACTTCTATTGTTGGACTTATCAAACCATATTGGTGGGTTGAAAATCCTCACAAACATGAGACTTTGTTGAGTTTAATCTCCAAATGATTAAATCAATGTATTTTAATTTGTGATTATAAACATTATTATATGAATTCAAGAATGTACATTTTTGTTAAAGTGTATTATCCAATTCATTATATTGATTACTTTCTCCGGGTTATCTAGTGACAGACCTCATCATCGATAACATTACCCCGTTGTTTCAAACACTTCTTCAAATGTCAAGATAAAGAGAGTAAAGAGAGTAATATGCAATCTCATATTACATTGTTTTTCGGTTTTATTGCTTTTACTAGCAAAAGGTGACGCGTTTGGTACTCGAAATAGTTTTTTTGGTTTTATAGGGAAGAAACAAACAATGGGTGGAACCTTAAAAGTGCACATCATAAAATACATTGTTAGATCTTGATTTCTACTGAATTTATGGCATATACTTTGAGTATAAACTTGCTATAAGTGTGTGCAACTTCAATAAAGTTGTTTACTCATGTTATGATTATACTTGCTTCCTATGAAAGAAAAATGCCTTTAGATGTTGATAGCTTGAGAACATGGGAGGGTGGAATGCAAAAATAAACTAATAAATATTCATTATCCCATTTATTTGTTTACTTTTTTTTCTTAACGTCTTATGTATTTGTTTATCTGCGAATAATTATGATGAAAGATTTGATCATTTATATATATTATTGTCGACTTATCAGGTACATAAATGATTAAAACCGGGGAATAAATAATAAATAAATAAATAAAAAGGAGAAAAAAAAAAGGATAGTAAGTAAGTAGGCAAAGTAGAAGAAAATGAGGAGAAGTAAAGGATATGTAATAGTTAAGTAGTGTACACAAAGATAGCATGCATGTGAAGATAGGTTGGTTGTTTTGTTTAGTCACCTACCATATTATACATGACAACCCATCTCACTTCTTCTATGCTCTATTATGCTTTAGCATGTAACTAGTAATTAGGTGTTTTTTTTAGTAATATCACCAAACTTTTTGGAAAGATTTCAACATTATTAATTAGACTAAGAGACACTTTTTTCTGACCTACTTCAAGTTTTTTTTGGAGTCAAATTGACAAGGTAACATACTAACATATCCTACTAGTAACTAGGATCTCGTGTGACTAGATCAAGCACAAAAATTTCAGAGAGACAACATTTTAATAACGTTATTTAGAGACTTCTCACATGATTAGTGAGAGACAATCTCTCACGAGACCTACTGTCAAGCAAGTTGCGCCAATTATCAAAAAATTCGAATATAAATCGAAAATATATTTATGCATTTAATTAGGTGGTTTTTTAATATTATCAACAAACTATTTGGAAAAGATTTCAACATCATTAATTGGACTAAGGCCCCGTTCTTTCCGGCTTAACTTCAACTAGTTTCATTTCTACTCCACGTTATTCAGTTCAGTTAATTTTATATTCATTCAGTTCAATACAATTAATCTCTTCACAAATTAACTCTTATTTCAACTCTATTCAATTTAGCTAAGTTTCATTCAATTAAGTTCACTTCAACTCAGCTCTTTTAAATTAAACTCAGCTCCTTTCAGCCGAAAAGAACAGGACTTAGGAGACTTTTTTGTGATCTACTAAAGTTTTTTGGGGTGAAATTGAAAAGTTAACATATAATAGTAATTACTAGAATGGTTGTTCATGTGATTAAATCAAGTTGCGATAATTATCGAATTTTTCTTGATATAAATCAAAAATACATTTATGCATATAATTAGGTGGTTTTTTAGTATAATAACGAGCGAATTATTTGGAAAAGATGTAAACATAATGAATTAGACTAAGAGACAGTTTATTGTGAGCTAGTTGAAGTTATTTTGGAGTGAAATTGACAAGTTAACATATAGTAGTAGTAGTAGTAGGAGTAATTAAAGTAGCAATAGATGAAGTAGTAGAGGTAAGTGTATTGGAAGTTTGAGTCACTTTCCTTAAACAAGAGTTTAGGGAAATGTTTGGTGGCCACTTTAATTGTTTGGTAGTGTTATAGCTTTACTATAGAAACTTGTTATTGTTTCGTCATAATAACTTGTTATTACAGATCCAACATTTTATTTTTCTTCATTTAATTGTGTTTTATTGATGCACTATTTATCTTTTTTTAAATTTACTCCCTCCGTCCATGTCAATCTGTCATTTACAATAGTGCAAGTGTGCAACCTTCCTAAAATAAAAAAATAAACAAATGAATAATATACCTTAGAAGGAAATAGGTAAACGAATTATCAAGACTGATGGGAGTATTATTTTACTAATGTAGAATTTTGTGAGTGCGGTGACGTTAATTTCATTAATTTTCGATGGTACAAACTCATTTTCCTATTAGAAGATGGAAAATGAGAAAAGATGCAATAAAAAAGCAGAGCTAATGTCATAATCATAACTAAGATGAGTGAAGCTCTAATGACAGCAAAAGGTAAACTGAGCAAAAAGATGTTTTGGAATTTAATAAATTCAGAGGTCTGTATAACAATATCGAGTTGATGTGATCGCAAGTACTATACAACAGCTGCTATGTACATGTAAACTGCAGCAATCGACTCCACGAGATCCATGTGAGGCCATTTACAGAGGCCGCTTTCAACATCGCATCGCATCGCATGTAACTACAAGCTGGCTGATGAACTTCAAACTGTCCAACAAGGTTACCAGTATATGTCACCTGCAAGCACAAGAACACAATTATTTACATTATCAGGGTAACTCTGCAAATGTTGGAAATGTAGCAGGATATATTTTCTGGAATTGTTTTGAGACAATTAGATTACATCTCTACCATCAAAATGAAAGATGAAACGACGACACAAAGTAACAATATTACTTTAGTGCCTTAAGGGGTCCTAGAATTAGCAGGTTAGGGAGGTCAGTTGTAACTTGTAAGTAGCCTTAATCCTTCGTTAACAAAACAAGGAAGCTGTTTCTGGATAAGCCAAAATGAAAATTGCATCAAGAATTGCACTAATTGCAGTACTTTCAATAAAATGAAATAGAATCAAAAATTAAGAAAAATTACCGCGACCAACACAAACACAGGATCATGAATCAACACCCGGGTCCAGACCCTTTGAATTCATCATCACATTTGAGTCGATTTGTTTGTCAAACTTCTTCCTCCTCCGTGCCTCGAATTCTCCATAGCCTTCCATCTAATGTGCAAAATAAATAAGAACTATATTATCCACAGAGCTAAATGGTTACGTTCTTTTAGTGAGAAAGAGGTCTTATACACTACAAATTGGGAAGATACATGCCTGCTGAAACTGGTCCATAGATAGAGGGTTGTTGTGCAAGGATATACTCTGCAGAGCTACACATTCTTTCAGAATTGTTGAAGGCATCTACACATAAAACAATATATAAAGATAAATAAAAGTTGAATCAGAACTCCGGTCAGAATATGCTCAAAATAGAACTATTAGTCTACTGAAACCCATATTTTGCCTACATACAGGCTGGAATCCCGCATTTCCACTCACATACAACTAACTATACAAGACTACAATTAAAACTATATTTATAAAAAAGTCGGCAGATTAAATGACTGAATAGAAATAGTTGCTGATATTATATACAGTATATTTGAACAAGAGAAAAAGAAGATCATACGTGCAAGCAGAGCCACCTTACCTGTTTCACTTTGTTGTTATCCAAAGAAAGCGACTTCAAATGAATAAGATTACAAACTGATTGAGGAAGATCGTCAATGGAATTATCTGCAAATCAAAGATGGATGTGAAAAGGGATCCAATACAAAATTTCACAACTGCAAGTTGAAAAGAAAGGAAGCCTGACAGTCAGAACGAGCAACCAAAAAACACAAAACGAGGCTGTACCCATGATCTTTCAAAGTCAGTGGAATAACATAACAACATATCATCACATTCTTGTCAATGCTTACTGGTTATTGTAGTCTCTATCCGATATACACACTAATGTGCAAACTGGCAGGCATCATTTAACATCAGTGAGACAGCCACTGTCACTGCTTTTTAAGGGAAGATCTTATAAGCCAACTTCCCTTTAACGACTCTTTAAGAAATGAAACTGTAATCCTCCTGACTCGTAGTCATATACTATACTAATGGCAGTTGCTGCAATCGTGAAAATTCAAATATAGCTTACTATTGTGCAACAAAGTTATTTCCGAAATTGAAAGAGAGAAGAGCTACACGATATCCATATTTAGTATTTACCATTCTCACACAAAAGGCTGAAGATAACCCATTGCACAGCTTTAAATTTAAATTGAAAGAAAATGCTCCAATTATGCTCTAGCGAATGATAAAAATAAAAGCAAGTGCAAGTTATCTTTACATCTGAAAATCTATGCCTCTTTACAGCGCTAGCATATATCTTAGAGGCTTAGTTGTTGACTACCAAACATAAAAAAAAAAATTAAAAAAAAAAATAAAAAAAATAAACATACCATTTGCCTGAAGCTCCTCAAGAGCAAAGCAGCTCCCAATGGATTCAGGAAGATATGTTATTTGGTTATTTGAAGCATTTAGAAGCTTTAACTGCAAAAATTAGACCAAATATAAAGATGGTTAAGTAATTGTGGGGCATCCAGGCTACTTCCAAAGTATCCGAAGCATAAAAAAATGAAAACTATTACGCATAAAAAGTACGTAGGAAACAACAAATAAGAAAATATTAGGAAAGTATAAAATAGAAGTCACAATTCCATGTATTATCTGGATACTTACATTTCTTAGACTGCCCAAAGTTTCAGGTAAGTAAGTCAGCAAATTCCGAGATACTGATAACTGCTCAAGTCGTATCAGCTGCCCCACTAAAAAAACAGACCTTATCAACAAATAAGCACAGTGATATCACAGGCATAAAACTTGACACTTATAATAGAGTAAGGAAATATTACATTCATCCGGCAGGCCCGTAAGCCGATTGCCATCAAGTGTCATTATTTTCAGGGATTGGAGTTTCCCCAAATTCATTGGAAGACGCTCAACAAGATTATCTGCTATTATCTGCAAAAAAAAGTACATGATAAACCATTACTTTCCCCAAAATTATTGGTTGCTAAAATCTTACAAAAGAGAAATAAGATGGCAGAACAACAATGACAAAGCTCAAAGGGAGCCAACAGGATAGCATGCTTTTCCAATAAGAGAAGAAACCCATAGATGAGAGTAAGTATAAGATGTTGACGTGAATTGCCTAGTCTGATCAACGTGATAAAGATGCACAACATCGCTAAAGATCAGTTACAAAATCAGAATGATTCCAGCTAGGGGTGTTAATGAGACGAGACATCTCGTGGGCAACTCGAGATCGGCTCGGTCAAAGCTCGGCTCGTGTGAGCTCGACTTGAACTCCCGTTCGGATCGGGTCCTTTGCGAGTCAAGCTGAGCAAGACTTGCTCAGCTCAAAACCTCGCAAGCAGCTCGATATTTTTTTTAATACCATAATTATTTTTCTGCAATATTTTTAAGGGAGTTTACTTTTTATCTAATTCATAAAAATAAAATAAACTAACAAAAAAAACTCAAGTACGGATCTAGTGGCATAGCCACATTTAGTATATATATTGGGGTCTTGAGATCCTAATTCAATAAGTGGCTATACGAGCTTTTCAAGCAAATGTTTCATGAATTTAGAAGAGTCGTTACCTTCCACAAAATTGTTATTATTAGTGTAATACAATAAGAACGATAAATTAATCAGGTTTAAAATTTAAAAGTGCTAAAATGGTCTTACCAGACGCTGCATGTTGAACAATTTGTTGATTTCTACTGGAATATCAACTGCAAAAGGTACAAAAGGAAAATTGTTCATGTATCTAAACATAGAAACGCCAGTTTAAGTACACTACAGAATTTTTTTATAGATGTTAAACCAAACAGCGCGAATAATAAATAAATCAGCAATGGATTATTTACATGATATAATGCACTGAACATATACCCTAGAAAGGTAGACATACAGACTTAGCTTGCCAGTCAATTATAGTTTAATATGATACAGATTACTGACATAGTCATCGAGATGCCTCTGTGTCTATGAGACTAGGACTGCTAACAAGATAAGAAGTCCTGGTCTCGAAAGGGGTTTAGGTACTAAGAACTACAATACAAAGTCGTGGGAAACTTGAAACAGAGGTAGAACAATGGGAAACAAATACATTAAAAACACACACACAAAAAAAGTAGCGACGGATACCTATTTTGTTGTGTGTCAAGTCAACAGTCCGTACACCTCTGCCAAGTTCAAGAATTTCATCTGGAAATGTCTGTTGAAATCATAGACACAGCATCAGATAGCAGAAAACAAACATAATCTAATGACTAAACCCAAGCATATAACTGATACTCGTGAGAAAGTATGTCTAATATTTCAACAAAACATGAATCATTTAACAACTTACAAGAACTATATTTTTTATGTGATCACACAGCAATTTTTACAATCTGCGCATGCCTACATAATTCTCAGAAAACAAAAAAAATACTTGCGTATAGGATAAAGTAAAGCCATAAGTTGTATGTACATCAACGTTCTCGACGAGCACCTGAGTTTGACAAGAAACAAAAACTATCGGACTACCGTGTGGAAAAAAAAAAAGTTGAGTGGGCTACAACCCCACCACTCTCCTCACTGTAGGATATTAGGGAACATAAGGAAAGTCCAAGTGTGGACAACTCTGAATATATTACTAACATGCATGGAAAATTGTCTATACCAAAAGCACCCTTGAAATTCCTATAAAACTCCAAGTGACCTTCTATATCACGACAGCAAGGTTACACAAGAGCCCAATATCCACGTACTGGTGACTGTAAATGTCCCCATAATTTCAGCTACCACTCTACCTTTACAGAAGAAATCTTAAATAACAAATTAAAGGCTCTTTCGTTAGTAATTATGAGCTGAGAATACAAGCACTTTGAAACTTACTGTATATTCACGGGAGTAAATACAGAAATAATGAAACTACTGCTGCCTACTTCATGTGTACTCCTTCCAGAAATTGTAACAAGTAGAAATGCATCCTTGTAGCGCAGTTCATTACTCTAGACATGCATGGGGTTTGAGGTAGTACAAGCCAATTCCATGCGTTAGTTCAATACATGTGATGTGTATTTAATCAAATGATGGAATTGGCTTGAACAGAGGGAGTACAATTGAGCCAAATCAATGACACTAGTCAAAAGCCATTAGCTAAACTTGGTGCGCATGCTTCAACACAGCGTTAAAAAATGGAGTAATTAGAAAGAGCATAATACAGCATGATTTTGTATGACAAAGAAGATGGATACACTCAGGTCTCAGACACCTACCAAAAAGACTAGTCAAATTAAGGTAGATGTACAACTGAACTCCGCTCATTCCTCATACGATGAGCCGCCCAAAGAATGATTGCAGGAATCTCACCATTCTTATAATTACTACTCAAGATGTCTTACACATGATTGTTATGCTGATCACTGCCAATATGATCACTACTCATCACCCTCGTTACTCCTATTGTATAAATTACATAGTCGAAAACAGCTCATCACTTCCTTTCAAGTTTCACACTTGATGAATGAATGAATCATCCACCTAATCTCAGAGGTACAAACATCGAAAAGACCCACAAATTGTAGGCATGAAAACAATCCCTTAATGTTTTGTCAATCATCTCTCATTCACACTTTACAACATCCATAGATATGATCATGCATGGGGCATGGCAATCCCAGACAATCAAACACCCCTTAAAATCACTCAAAAGCTACTTCCTCTAACTCAAGTAATTATTTACGTTTGATTAAAATACTCCTGTCAATATAATAAAACCTAAAGAAGCTGTTGAGTCAGACGGAGATTAACAATTTCTCAAATTCCAATCCCTACATGTACTCATGCAGTACTTGTAGTTGTACCACCACAATAAATCTCATTTAAAAGTCGATAACTTCCTGCTACCACATCTTTCAATTGCAAATTTCCAACACTAAAACTATGCATGATGCCATCCATCATCAACCCAAATATTTACATTCAACATTACACTCATTATCAAAAATTAGGCAAAAAGGTGAAAAGATTACAACTTTCAATTAATCTACTGAACCAATAACAATCAAGTCACAAACATGCATAATGAAATAAACCCTGAATTTAATTAAAAAATAACCATGAATATAAATTTATAAATCATCAATCAAAATATTCAAAAAATGAAAGACCTTTAATTTGGAGTCACGTAAAGCAACAATGCCAGTAGAACTCCATCTAGCAACCCTATTTGCTTTAGAATCAGAGGTTTTACTTGAAGCACATCCCATTATTTAACATTAACAATCAACAATTAGCAATTAACCCAATTTATGATTTATGATGAAATAAAGAAATGGGTAAGCGCAAATTAAAATACCCAGAAGAAAAAAGGGATTATTGAAGCGATATTGATTGTTGAATTTGTGGAAAATATGTAAAAATGAAGAAAGAAGTGATTGAAATGATGGTTTTTTTTATAGGAAAGTCAGAGGTTTATGATTGTGATTTGTTAAAATGGATGATTTTATATGTGGAAATGCCGCGTCTCTTGGTGTTTCTCTTCCCTCATGCTGCCAGTTTTTCTCGAAATGCGCAATTTATACAAGGTGACATTATTAAAAGTTGAATCGAATTAGATGTCAATTGTAATTTGTAATTGTAATGCTACCCATAAATGATTTGCAATGACATCTTAAATGAGTTGGGACGAGTTGATCTAGCGGAAAATAATTTATCTCAATTAAAATATTGAATTATTTATAAGTGAATTGAGAGGTATTGTTATATAAACGTGGAATTATACAATCCTTTAATATGGGAGTACTTATTTCATCGTAACGATTTCACCTGAATGAATAACTAAAAGTCGTAATAGAGCAAAACTAACTCGACCAAATATTACCAATTTTATATTGATCAAAGTGAGTTATTAAAAATATAGTCCTTAGGTAAGTCCCAAACCCAAACGAGCTAAATGTCAAGATCACAATCATAAATTCGAAATACAAAGAATCAAAGTAAATTGTGTTTGGAATGATCCAACAATAATGCACCCATAACGACTTCACTTCAATGACGCGTGAATTAAATTAAGAAAATTCTCATCCTATAAAAATTTACTTCGAATAAGGCAGTTTTACATAAGGAATGGTGATCAAATTGCGGCACCATTATCCACATTGAATTTGAATTTTGGTGGAATAAGATCAGAATAATGGACTTTTCCAGTCTTTGAAGGATGAATGAAGGAAGATAAAGGGAAGAAATCTATTTTGTACAGTTGTAAGAATCTTGCATACTACGGAGTGGTACGCAATTCAACTAACTTTAAACATTCCGTAATAAAATGGGACACTAAAGTTCATACATTCGAATATGTGCTAATATATGTCTTCTGCTATATTCGACCTCATCATCTTCACTTGTCTTACATATAAAACCGTCTTACTGTCCAAACAACCTAATTACCTATATTTGTTCCGAAATCTAACAAGACTCTGGGTCGACTAGTATACATTTGGACATTCATAGGCTCATAACTGGGGGCGTCATTACTATTCCAACAACCACAAATCCGGAAAGACTTTCAGTAATTCATACACTTGCTACTTGGTAGTACAAATATTACCAATTCAATGAATAAATACTACTCGTACAATAATTAAGCCTGTTTGCTACGCGCGAATTATTGATTTACAAGTCTGATAGGGACCATAGGGTCATCAAGTTGAAAAGAAACAAGCAAATGCAATGTTACATTTTAAGTCTAGGTCATACTTTCTCCCTCCAAATCGCATGAACTTCATCAGTTCTGAATCTTTGAGTAAATGTTGACTCCTCTAGTGGAGTAAATACACCATGAGCATATTCGAGTAAGCCAGTGTATGCAATCATAGCCCCATTGTCAATGCAGTATCTATCGTCAGTGGCGAATAATCGTCCGCCTCTCTCCGAGCACATTGTCTTCATCATCTCTTGTAACCGCTCATTGCAACCCACACCCCCGACAATGAGAACGTCTTTTGCATCACAGTGAGCCATTGCACGTTCTGTTATTTCTACTAGCATAGCAAATAGAGTTTCCTACCACCAAACAAAGTTCATAAAATCAATTTCCATTTGTATTTTTTTTCCTCAAACAATCTAATTATTTCAAGATTTTCAATGTTAATCATGAGTTTTACATATGCAAATTAAACTCAGATACAAGAGTCAGACACGATCACATTCTAACTACCAAACTCAGCACTCATATTTTCAGATAAGGGAATTCTGCCTTTAATGAGAATAGACAAGTGCTAACAGTTTCCAAAACAAAAAATTACGGAATTCGAAACATTTGGAAATATAGATGTTTGAACAATAAGGCTTAAATCATTGAGTATTCTAATAAATACTCCCTCCATCCCGGCCATTTGTTTACCATTTCCATTTTAAGGTGTTTCATTCATTTGTTTAACTTTCTATATTGGGGGTGTTTTTAATGAGTATATTGATCATCCATAGCCATAATGATCCACTTGTCATTCAATAACACTAACCACAAGTGATCCCCTCCCATTTCCTTAATAATTGTGCCAAAAACAAAAGTAAACAAATGGCCAGGACGGAGGGAGTACGACGGAGGGAGTACGAGTAATTCATAAAAGCATCTCCATTATTTTTGTCATGTGGCGTCCCTATTTAGCTCTTCTAGGAGAAATGCCAAATTGGTAAGCCGCAGGTACTGATACCATATCCTATCCTTGAGTGTTATGTCAGATACGGGAGCAACACTGTCAGTGACGAGTTGAAGTACAATATAGAGTTTGACAATGCAATATACAATAGTACATACGAACATACCTGTAAGGAGTAACACAAATCTGCAGGCGTGCACTCGTCGTTTTTGAGCTTCTCTTCAGCCGTAGATTCAATAAAGCTCAATATACCACTAAAAGAAACATCCATTCCTTTGACGGCGTAAGGAAGATCTATAAATTTTTCTCCTTTCTTAGCAAGCTGATCACCAGTAAATGAGTTAAGTTGTAAGGGCTGTTTGCCACACTATTACACAAACTGCAGGAAGATGAGAAAAGGCTTCCAGAGGTGGTTTTAAATTCTAACTACAGCATGATTCAAATTAATGGCGCCCAACCCATGCCAGACTGTCAGTACCCAGTAGAAATGACACTATAAGAAAGAAAGAGGTAAGAAGGTGGATTGTTTTAATTTGTATGCTACCTAACCACTTAAACTCGTTTTTTTAGGAGGTATGAAGGTGGACAATTTTTTGCCGATCAAAAATCACGAATGCAAATTTAGAAAAAGGGGGGAGGCCTCAGACAACAGTTTAGGTGTACAAGAATATATGAATATATCACAAGTAAAAGGATACTAAAACGGTATAGCTCAAACTTTTGAGGACTGTCACCTATCTGGCTACAACAAACCTCCCCTGCTCTAACAAAAACTCACTGTAGCAACGGACTGTGTAATAGTCATAAACTCTACCCGATTCGCGACAACCAACTCAATCACAAAAAAATGAGCTAGCTCAATTACACTTGCAACATCTAACTGACAAAAGCATGTCAATCACAAATCACAAGTAAACTACATGCATTTAACCAGTGAATGGTTGAATTGAATTTTTTTTTGATATGACATAGATAAAGGAAGAGGTTAAGCAAGAAGAAAACTGTTAATAAGACAACTGATCAGAGCGGCTTGTTTTACCTGCTCAATATTGTATCCAGGACTCGGATCGTTGGACAGTGTCAAAACACGAGCAAACCGATCCAAGCAATTGCCAACTGCTATATCAATTGTCTCTCCAAATATCCGATATCGGCCTTCACTGTAGGCAATAACTTGTGTATTACCCCCGCTGACATACAGCACAACGGGATTCTCAGCCCCAGTAACAATCCTCCCCATCTCAATATGAGCAACACAATGATTGACACCAACTATCGGCTTCTTCCACAGCTGTGACAGAACCCTCACAACAATTGCACACACTTGCAAAGGCGCACCCATGCCAGGTCCTTTGGTATAACAAAGGCAATCAATGTCATCAGGGGTTATTCCAGCAGTCTTAAGGGCAGTTTTTACAAGTGGCAAGACATGTTCTAAGTGATGGTGTGCAGTTTCTCGAGGAAGAAACCCATGGCCAGGTGGGGTAATATAGGTGTGGCGTGGATTCGCTAAGATCGTGCCATCTAATGTTACGACACCCACACCAATCTTGTTGGCTGAACCTTCAAAACCCAAGGCAATCATTCTCTTCATCTTTTCCTCACCAGTAGAAAAACCTTCAATTTATGAATTCGGATCTGCAGAATTAAGCTACATAAATTTCTAAACCTTAAACCATGAAATCCGTAAAAGTAAAATGCAATAATGATGGAAATCTACAATACCACACAGGCACACACAACCAGGACAGTTCTTTCAGAGTATATCATAGCTCACATGTACTAATATAAAAGCTCAAAGCAAATTGAAAAACCTTCAATCCTGTAATCTCAAAACAGTAGAAATGTAGAACGGTAGTACCATAGTAGTGCTGAAAGTCAACAACAATACATGTATTCTGGACAATTGTTATGAACTAATATATCATAGCTCACATATACAGAAAATATTAAAGCTCTGTGTTACTCAGAATACTATAGAAGTATCCCAGACAGGTGTCTGTCCAAAAGCCGAACTTCGTATTGTGAAAGAATACATATACTGGCTTAAAATGAGACGTCCAAGTGTCGATCGTCGGACATGGTATGCGAGCAAATAAGAAAGGTCGGAGTAATGACAGCCAAAAAATTGAAAATCCAAGGACAATAATGGCAGTCAAAAAGATAATCCACAAACTCATTAAAACATCTTAACAAACATCATGTGTGCCGTCCAGGCACTAGCACTTAAAACCGCAAATAATGTACCACCAATCTCAACAGAACAAATCCGACCCAATAATCGGTCGTAGTACCAATATAAGCGATAAAGTTTTGATTTTGGAAGTGTATGATTTTCTGCCAAAAAAATAAAAATGGTATGAATAAGCAGCAATTATTTAGAGGGAAGCAAAAAAAGTAGGGGTAGACATGAAACCAAAATTGGTAATAAAATGCAGCGGTTGTTGAGAAGAGGGTGTTTGAGCCTTTGAGGTAAGGAAGTGAGCAGGTAGCATGTTAATCCAATATCAAGTGGAGTTACACATCATCAAAATAGCTCCAACATTGGTCGTAAATCTTTTAAAAAGATCACTCTTCTCTCAGGGTTTTATAAAGATTGTGCAATCCTCCTTTGACAAAGAAATATATGAGGTGGTGGTACCAGACATGTCAATATTTGTACAATTAGGTTGAAAAAGATTGTGCTTTGGTTTTTCCGGAGGTTTAAACCTTTTATACACCATAGATATCTGATCTACCGAATACTTAATCTACGTGTATTTGACATTCTATAACTTGGCACAAGGGGATGGTATCAAAAAAAGAGAATTCTTTACTTTTTCGAGCATACCCGAATGTATCTAAAAAGTCCTATTAGCGTCTATTGAACTATCCATATCAATCAAGAAAGGGCGGGGTCTCGAGGCATCCCCACCCCCACCGACATCAATATATATCATCAGCTACGCTCGGTCCACTGCTTTCGCTAAGGCCTCTTCTCCCACTCATCTGTTCGTTGCTTTCCTTCATCTTATGTGTTATGTTGTTTATATTTGAACTAGTTATTGAAGAGGACCAGTAAGCATTGAATGCTGCAAGTCTTTCTAAGTGGACTTTTATCCCATTTGAGTGTGAAATGGCTTTGTATGCTTTGTATGCTTTGTCTGTCGTTGGACCTACACCTACAAGTCCCGCTCCCGCCTTTACTATAGGGGGATGGATTGCTGATTATTCCCTAATTCCTATCATCACTTAATTATTATAGGATAACTTGGTTCAGCAGCATAGCATTCTAGATAGATGACTATCTTGCTTAAATAAAAGAGGAGTCCTAATATTCAGATGCATCGGTGTGGACTTGAAATAGCTTAGCTTGTTGTTTGGTAAGTAAATAAATGCAGGACCTCCTCTATTCGTTAGCGAAGGACTGTCCCATAACATGCCAATAGGCCATCGATAAAATTGTTACTATCCGTCACAAGCTGAAGACGGATAGTACCCCTCACAATATCACAAGTGGAAAGGCAGGTGGGGTGCTTCATTTAAGTTCCACTTGATTACCACTTGTATATAGTGGGAGGGACACTATCCGTCTTCAACTTATGACGGATAGTGGCCGTCCTCAATGAGGATTTGTATTGATAAAAAGGGGTATATGTTTGTTGCATAAAAGAAAACACAAGGCAAAGCAAAAGTCACCCCTTGCTTACTATGTCTATTGTATTTTATACCTAAAAATAAGACATAGTCCGTACTAATAAGTAATAAGGGCGTGTAGATGTCTCAATCTTCAAAAATATGTTACCGAATCGTACTCAAATGTCTTCAACGCTGAACAACTCAGTTATCACAAAGTTTTAACCATTTTTTTAATATATTTTTTCAAAAATTCTGGGCAAAAAAATCAAATAAATTACTCATCTTGAGATGGTCAGCCAAATAAATTAAACTTCTCACAGATTATAAACAAGAATCAAACATTTGTAAAAGACCCAAATAAATTATAAAGATACAAAAACTAAAATTACCTCCTGATGTTGGAGACAATGGGGAGGGTGATGTTGCAGATAATAATGACGGCGGAGATGATAATGACTATGCTAGACGAGACGACGGTATTGTATTGTTGTATGATACCGATGGTGGTGACCCTTTTTTTTTTGTAAGTTAACACATTAATTTTTCACTTTGATTTTTTTTAGGACACGGAACACGGTAAAAAAGTATAAAAAGCATAAATAAACATTCAAGTCTTACGTAACATTTGTTGTGACAACGATCCACAAAAATAATAATAGGTTTTTGCTGGAATAAAAGTGACAGCAAACCACAAAAATAATACGGAGTAATAGATTCATTCACAAATCACAAATCACAAATCACAAATCACTACTACTGTCCAATATCAATTAAGATTATACTACTACTTTCAATTGAAATTATACTACAACTGTGTACTATCTATTACTTGTTTCTTCATACTTTCAATTAAGAATTTAAGATTATACTACTACTGTCTACTACTTTCAATTAAGATTCATTTACATACTTTCAATTTCAATTTCAATTAAGAATTAAGATTATATCACTGCTTAATACACTACCTACTTTCAAATTTCAAATAAGAAATTAATTACCTGAACTGCAATGAGGACAGGAGACGGCGGCCGGCGAAGACAGGAGGAGGCGGCCGGCGACGACAGGTGGCGGGCGACCGGCGAGGGAGGTACCGGCGGCCGGCGAGGGAGGTGACTGGTGAGGAGTGACGAGTGACGAATTGGGTTTTTGTTTAGAATTAGATTTTTGTTTAGAATGAATTAGGTTTGCGATTGAGTTAGAATGAATTGGGTTTTTGTGGTTTTCCTGTTAATTGCCGTGTCCCACCAAAACGGAACTTGTCCGACAAAAATTAACCGTGTTCGACATGCCTGGTTCTAGAAAAACCAACGACACGGTTTTTGGAGTGTCGGAAATTTTTGAAGCCATGTCCCTGGCATGTCCGTATCCGATATCATGTCGGACACGCGGAGGCCAAAATTTAGCCGTGTCCGTGTAACCTAGGTTACAAATAAACGGAGGGTAGTGGTTTGTTTACGGTAAAAATAATACGGGTTAATATAATTACCCAAAATAAACTTAAAAGACTAGTTGTTTTCTTATATTCTTTCTTAATGTTCTCTAAACAATAATATTAGAAATAATATTTATTATCCTCCTATTTCTCGAGATCTAGAGTTTCTCTTCAAACTTAGATAGGATCGGGTGAGAACGAACATTCGGAGAGAACGGTGAGAACGAATTAAATATACAAACCAAATGAACAACCCACGTCTAAATAAATGCCCAAAATCAAATCACCTTTTCTCCTCCCCCGGCCTTATGCTTTTCTAATTGACATCTTACTCATCATGATCTAGACGAGCACCATCACCAATAATCATTTAAGCTTCCGACCACCGAACAACAACCATAAAACGTGTTCCCCATTAAAAGCCTCTCTTCTTCTCATCCCTCGATTTCTACTGGTCTCGATTAACTTCTCAACCTGGGTTCGTTGATTTGCATTACGATAGCTCTTGCAAGTTGATGTAGAGCGAATTTGGTGTCAAATGCACGAAGTTTCCGTCGCCAATTATCAATCTTTTGATTCTGTTGCAGAGGCTTTCGTCTCTGCCATTGAAGAGGTTTCTGCCATTAATGGTGGTTGATGAATTATGTGAGGTTATTGTCTATTTCAATGTATCTACACTAATATGGGATGTATCTAACCACTATTTCAACGTATCTTACTATTGATACACAAACTTTCGAGCTCTAAATCTTGATTATCACCTAGATTTTTCGGTGAAATCTCAGAGGAAAGCAAATGAATTTGTAGTTACGAGCCTCATCATCGAAATTAAAGGGATGCCAATGGAGTTCCATCATCGAAATTAAAGGGATGCCAATGGAGTTCCTGGGATGCTTTGACGTTCACTGATCCTTATCATCCTTTCATCCTTGCATCACGTCGGCGCCACAACTGAAAAGAAATAATTATTCCTAATAAATAATTATTGATCCTTGTCATCCTTGCGTCATGGAAATTATTGTTTTAGTATTTCTTTTGTTAGTAGACTGTTAAAATGTTCAACCTCACAATGCGGCTAAGAGAACTATAAGCGCTTAGTGGCATGTTTCCAATTGTCAAAAAAAATTGCAGCCTACAAAAATTGCGAATTGAAGTTGCATCAAGTCAACAAGGTACATATCTGCCCGATATATTTTCTTTTTGATAAGGTAAGAAAAGTAGGTTGATCTTCTTGGATAGGACCAACATATCTGCCCGATATAGTTGATTATATCATCTGATACAAATACAGGAATTAGAGGAATAAGTCGAGCGAATATCAAGTTGAAGATTAAAAACGAGGGGAGGCGGATACTAGACATATGAGTGTTTACCGGTGTCATTGTCACCTCTCGACGACTCCTCCAAATCAATTTCTTATTTTTGGAGTATCGTTATTTTGTGTAATGTGGTTCATCTGACCCGTAAAATATGCAGGTATGAATAAGGTATTTTTTAAAAATTACAAATAACCATGTCATTAACTTATCTCACCATGCAGTTGCCTATGAGCCAAAAATTAAACAGGTCAGCTCAAACCCACATTTGATCACCTTTACCATCATATGATACATGCATTATTTGTGATTACACTTATTCACAGGCGTACATGTCTGACATGTTTCATTGATTATATCATCCAATACAGTTCCCATGGTCTCTAAATAAGAGAGAAACATGCCAAAGTAGGGCGCAAATATGAAGATTAAAGACAAGGGGCAGGTGAATACATGCAAGTGCTGTAAGCTTGCAACTGCATAGTTATTCTGATGCGGTTCCAAGAACAACACACAGTCACAAACAAACAGCCTCGAACCCTGAAATCCCCTCACTACAACATCGAAATCCCTAAATCTGGCAATTGTATATAATATAGACCCATCACAAAATGAGTCTAATATAATAATTTCATAATTCAAATCTTTCATTACTCAAAATCTCATTTAAAAAAGGTTTAAACCTAATAGTTGAACAAGAAGCTAGCATGTCTAGCATAGAAATTAAAGACATAAATCATTCCATTCAAAAAGTAGCTCCTCAAAACATAAAGAAAAAACCAAAACACTGAAGGGACCGACTAATGAATAGATGCCCAGCAAGTTTCTTAAACCTCATCAGCACCAATTCTACCGGCAACCTGGTCAAGATCTCTTTGCCCACTTGAAGTGATTTTCCTTCCACTGCAATATAGGATTTGCATCATTACTAATTAGTCCAACTTTTCATTAGTGTCAAAAGAAAACAATAAACTAGAAGGCTTCACTTAAAAAACTAAAGTTAAGAACTCTAAACCAACATAAGAAAATAATGCACATAAATTACCAACGCATCTTAGTGCGTTGGGTTGTTTGTTTTGTTTGAACAATTGTTTACATTGTAAACTAGGGTACAAGGCAGACAATGTTATCCAAGCCAATGATGTGTTTTGAATAATACAAAGTGTCATCGAGAAAATAGACAACAATGTGAATACAAATTTAACGAGGTCCAAATATATTTGTTAAAGTGAGCAAATTGGTTATTTGCAAGATGAAAGAACCAAAATGAAATTAGGTCAGGCGCACGACATGCAATTATCGTGAGAAAAAAAGTCAAGCCACGCCAAGGAATTGCAGCAACATAGGATTTCGGGAATTTTTCAAGTGCGACATCAAGACAATCACTTGAGCAAACAAATGTTCAGCATTGAAAATCACATAAGTGATATGCAGTTATGTAGCACCCTAAAGCAATAGAACTGGGTTAGACTAAGAGAGCCTTTGTCTACAATGCATTGTGACAATGAAATAAGACAAACTCACCCCTTGGGGTCAATTTCGATGATGTTGATGCTCTGCAATTGCTGAAGAATGTGGCGAGCAACAGAACCACTGCTCTTACAGAAGTGACGGGGACGACTTCCGTTCCTTTGGCTTCCACCATAAATTCTCCTGAACCCACCAACACCAATTCCACCCCTCAAGTACACTTTCCTAGCAATGGAAGCTGACACCAATAAAAGAAATTACATCAGCCATAATCACACCCAGAGTTTAAACACAAGCCTGAATAATTGCAAAAGTATTTTGGACAAATTTTGGTCAATCCTTCTTAGTTAAAAGAGGACAGTAAACACTCACTACCATGGAAAGCAGCAAATTAGACAAGGAATGCAATAGATGGTTCATCATACTTGAAATTATACAATCAACCACGATATGGCAAATACTCTTAACAAAGAGAGCTATAACAGACTAAAGTACAGAACATAAGCGCACACTTACCAGCCCTGATGTAGTACCAGTCAGGGTCATATGGAGCGAGTTCCTTGTGCTTTCCGGTCTTCACGATGTCAGTCCAGTGTGGGAGCTCCATCTACATTTCCAAAACAAACATACTAGGTTAACTTTGTCCCCATCGGAAATAACACAGAATGTTTCCCTATATAACTCTAAACTTTTGCTTTTCTAAAGAAAGTTCTAGCAATACAAAACATACTTTTTTACCATCCCAAAGTACAGAATTTAAGCTTACATCATGAATTTTTAGCCAACTAGCCATATTCTTCTATGAAAAGATTAAATCGCCAAAGGTACAGATTTCAAGCAAACAGTGCAAAAATACTCATATAATCCGTATGATTTATTTTGTCACAAACTCACAAATGCAGTACATATTCCGATTGAATATATTCTTTACATTTGACTAAGTAGCAGTTTTCATCAGCTTCATACACAGCTGAATATATAGTCCCATATCTCTTGTTTACCTCTATTAAAGAGATGATCAAAACGAAGAGAATACATATTTAACACGTTAAATGAAAACAAATCTTCATCAGTCAAAAATTAACAAAATATATACTCATTAACATTAAAACTATAGGTATATATACCTCAAGAACATCAACAAAAGCCGCCGCCTAAAAAATCGATTGAACTACAACCGTTTAAAATAACACACAGGAAGAAGCTAACATTAATTGGCTATTACATTTAGCTTGAAATACAATAATATGAACATCTAAACAGAAAAACTGAGAGTAAATCAAAATCAAATAATGTAATTTTCTTAGTAAACAGAGCAATTAAGACTAAAAGAAAGAAAAAATGAAATGAAAATAAAGACCTTTCCGGAACGTTTAAGGTGAGAAGCGTAAGCCTTGACGAAATCATGAGGAGAAACGTCTTTGACAGCTTTGGATATCTTGATTGAACCGCCCTCCATTTTTCTGAAGCTTTTTCTTCTTCTTCTTCTTCTGTGTGTTTGCAGCAGCGGCGGCGAGAGAGAGAAGTAGGGAGGAGTGATAAAAGAAGGGTTTAAATTTAGGGTTGAGGTCTAAAGGTTTATAATCGATATGTGTGCTCATCTTGGATCATTACTCATGATAAACGGCCCAATGGGCTAACTAATATTTATCACATTGCGCTGCTTACAAAATTTAGGTACACACCTCGCTAACGGGTTAAGTTTTTGTTTGGGTCGTGTTAAATATCGTCGACACATTACTAATTATCGTCGACACATTAACATGAAATATCCATTTTGTCCCCAGCAATCCTCTATATCTACAACTTCATTTTTTGACTTAAAAACTATATCGGGTTTTTACGAAATTCAAAAACTCGGTTTTCTTTGAAAATACAAAAATCGGTTTTCCTGGAAAATACAAAATCCACGTTTTGAAGAACGGTTTTCAACGATGAGCGACAATGACGAGGTTATTTTACGATTTTAATTTGTTTGAAATTTAGGATTTGCAATATTGTAGAACGGATTAGCGTAGATTCCCGAAGCCGGTTTGAAAAAAAAAAAAAAAAAAAAATGGCGGACGAAGAACAGTCACGTCTGGACTGGGTATGAGACGAAGGGAATTTTCGTCCAGGGTGGGTATGGGACGAATTGTCTTTTCGTCTGGCACTGGTTTGGGACGAACCAGATTCACGTCTGGGACAGGTTCTGGACAAAAAATATTTTCGTCCCAGACCTGTTCTGGACGTAAATCATGTCTGTCCCATATATTTTTTTTTTTTTTTAAAGTAACCGTAACCGTAACCCTAACCCTAACCCTAACCCCTAAACCGTAATCATGAACGTAATTATCGAACCGTGTGCAGGTTTATGACGATGGAGACAGTGTTGACTACTCTAGTCATTTTACCACCGATAAACTTTTTCGTTCGAGTGGAGAAGGGTTCAGTTGGGCATTTGAGTTAGCACTTAGTCTCGGGTTTGGAATAAAAAGAGCGAGCAACAAAAAAGTCGGTCGTCACACGAGTTTGGGACAGGATTATTTTGTTTGTCGGATGGGTGGACGACCTCCCTTAAATAGTGACGCTGATACTTTGAGAAGGAGTAACACGGGTAGCTCGTGGTGCAATTGCAAATTCAGAATGAAAGCTGTTGAAATAGTAGAAGGTAGTTGGAGGGTGGTCATGCTTTTCGAGTATCATAATCACGGGTTTGTGACGTATAGTGATGGCGATAGATATCACGCATGGTTTGATAAAGATGAGTTGGCTTTCATCGATGCCCAAGTTAGAGCTCATGTTACACCGGCGATTATTAGTGCGGGTTTGCATCAGAGAAATCCTGGGAAGGCTAGACCTAATCGGCGACAAATCTACAATCGTTCTAAGAAAATAAGGGCCGAGAAAAGAGATGAGAGAAACCCGGCACAACCGATGTTGGCACTCGCGGTTCAGCATAAGTATGTCCATTTTTGGGTTACCGATCCGGAGGAGGACGAGCTTACCCACGTGTTCATGGCTCATCCAGAATCAGTTAAGATGTTTCGATCATACTACTATGTTGCGTTGGTCGATTCCACCTACAAGACAAACTTGTACGGTCTTCCGCTTATTGAGATGGTGGGTGTTACACCGGTTGGGAAGAGCTTTGTGATCGCTTATGCGATTGTTACTCATGAGTCCGAGGAGGGGTATGTTTGGGTTTTAGAGCGATTGAAGTCCTTTCTCAACGACGACGTTCAACCTAATGTAATTGTCACAGATTTCGAACGGGGTTTGTTGAATGCGATTCCGACTGTTTTTCCTGATTCGGATCACTTGTTATGTCTTTGGCATATATATTCGAACGTGGAGACCAAAACACTCAATATCACGGGGAAGGAAACTTGGGCTAAGTATATAACCAGCAATTTGTTTAAGGCGGTTGTTGAGGCGGAGACCCGAGATTTGTTCGATGTGGCGTGGAGCGAGTTTGTTAGGCAATTTGCGGGTGTGGCGGCTTATGTTGAGGATCAGTGGATCCCGCACGTGGAAAAATGGGCCAAGTACAGAACGAACAAGATAATTCATTTCGGTAACACTACTACTTCTCGTGTTGAGTCGGCTCATGCAAATCTGAAGAAGTGGTTGAATAGCGCGAAACTGGCTCTTGATAGCATTTGGATACGTTTCCATTCGTTGTTGGAAACGCAACATGTTGAGATCCGACACCGGTTGCAGTTATCTAGATCGGTACGGCTAACGGGTCTTCATCGATTGTTTTCAAGAATTACTTATAAAATATCGAAGGAAGGTATCATTGAAATGCGGGCAGAATTTGAAAGAGGCGCCAATATGTTGGAAGAGGATTTATCGGCCAATTGCGGATGTGTGACGGCTACTACACTGGGGTTGCTTTGTGCTTGTTCACTTCATCGCTTAGCTTATAATGGGCATCGAGTGCCTCTTGATGTGTTACATCCATTTTGGAGGAAATTGGAGTACGATGGTTCTGAAGCGATGCCTACTTGTGACGATGCTCGAGTTGAGGAGTTGTTTGATGAAATCAGGAATGCAGACCCCACTATGAGATCTACCATGTTCGATGCCATATACTCTCAGTTGCATCCGGACGAGGAGGATGTACGTGAGCCTAAAGTGAACGAGAACCCGAGAGGACGTCCGAAAAAAGCAACTCGTAGGGAACCGTCCGCCGTTGAGCATGCACGGATTCGGGTCAGCCTTGGTAGAGGTAGAGGTAGGGGTAGAGGCAGATCTACTACGCCCGATGGTTCGCAACGTAATGGTGCTGCATTCACTACACCCCCCCGTTCCACTCCGAAGGGAGACGGTACTCCGTCGACAGCCCCCCGTTCCACTCCGAAGGGAGTCGGTACTCCGTCATCGGGTTTCGGTACTCCATCATCTACTGCGACTACGAGTTCAGGGAGTTTCAGTGCATCACATTGTGCACCTTTAGAGGTGAATTACACCGTCGGTCAACCGAGGTACTTTCCTTATCTTGACTTTCTCCCTCCATGGTTTCCACAGTATCTAGAAGCGTGGTTTGATCCTACTCCAGATGGTCACTGTGGTTATCGAGTTATATCACATGCTTTATGGGGTGAGGGAGGTCATTTCACGATGGCTAGATGAGATCTGCTCCGAGAGATATGTAGTTCGGTCACGTACCGTGATGGTGTTTATGGACAGTGCCGATTTGAGTCCATAGATGTTGGTAGAGTTACATTTACGGATCAGGTACCGTGCGGGAGGGCTCATTGGATGGACACTTTCAATCTGTATGGATACGCTACAATGTACAACTGGGTGATATGCTGTATTTCTTCCGCGGACGATGATGATGGGCGGCGACATTGGGGAGGTAGTTTCACTTTCATGCCTTTACGAGCCCATATCGGAGTGCGTGCCCCTTACGGTGTCTTATGGGTATTACATACGGGAAACCACTTTGTGAGGCTTCGGGTGCGTCCCTTGTCACCTATGCTACCGATAGCTCCTTGTTGGGAACACGATGGTAGCGTAGCTCATTACAGAGACAACTATCGACATCAACTGTCAATGTGGCGCAATTTCGAACCGCGTCGGTAGTTTTTATTTAGTGTACTTGTTTTATTTAGTGTAATTTATTACGTATTATGTTTTTTATAGTGTAATTTATTTCGTATTATGTTTTATTTAGTGTAATTTATTTCGTATTATGTTTTATTTAGCTTAATTTATTTCGTACTATGTTTTATTCAGTTTAATCACAACAACAACTATTATAATGGCTATCACAAACATTGAAAATTTGAAAATTTTGAAAATTTGAAAATTTGCCGTTTTAACTTGAAATTGTAACCGTTACAATTTTGAAATGTAACCGTTACAATTTTGAAATGTAACCGTTGCACAATGACTTTTTATAAATAAGGGTTGTTATGTTCAGTTTAATCACAACAACAACTATTATTCACTCCAAAAATTCAAAACTATTATAATGGCTATCACAAACATTGAAAAAACCAGATGGTATCAGTTTAGGATCGATCTTATAACAGATCAGTTCCCAGTTTTAGTTTCTCGCCTTGAACTAGTCATTCCAAGCGACACTGTATGGGATCTAGTAGAACATCACTAGTAGAAAAACATTCTTTTGCGGCGCCTTATTTGAGGCGTTTTTACCTAAACGCCGCAAATAACGAATCAAGTTTTAAAAAATAAAAAGTAAAAGGAATGGTAATTGAGGCGTTTTTCTAAAATAACGCCTCTAATATATCATATGCGGCGTTTTATAATCAAACGCCTCAAATATGCCTGGAACAAAATAACCCTATCTTCTTCCCCCTACCGCATTATCTTCAATTCTTCATACGCATACTATTGCTGGTTCTTTCTCCCTTTATTCAATTTCCCCATTATCAACTCAATCTCCACCGTCCACCGTCCACCGTCAACCGCCATGGCCGCCCAATAATGCTCACCCATCAGTAAACAAGTTTACACCCCTTCTGCCATCTGTAAGTTCGCATTTTTCCTCTCTTACTACCTGCTTTTGAATAATTACTTGCTTTTGAATGTCATTTATATATTTTAAAATTAATTATTGCTTCTTTACACAAAAAATTAGAGTAGAATTTATTATTTGTAAATTAGGGTTCCTAATTGAATTTGGGATTTTGTATATAATCATGTTTTCATGATATATTGTATAACTAAGTGCTTAAGATGTTCCAAAGTGTTAATTCTATTGTTTGAAAATTAGATTCTGAACAGAACATTAAAATTAGGTTTATTTTGATAAGGCGGAAACTAAAACTTGTGCTGTGATGTTGTTCATTTGAGTAAAACGACCAAAAACTTGGAATTTCTGCTGATTCTAATCGAAATAATGTTAATGCTAATAATCCGAAAAGAGAAAGTGAAGAAGATGAAGTTGTTTGGAATAAATATGTTGTTGTCAGTAACTCAATTTTATGCATCAGTGTGCTGGTCAGTAACTCGATATATGCAGAAGGTGAATTGTTTGAAGTCCGTACTCGAAGCTCAACTGCACGGTCGTGGGTTGGAGTCGTTGTGACTTTGCTGCATCTTGTGCTGGCAACGAGTTTGTTCGTTTGTGGGCAATTGAAAGTGAGGCCAGGGGGATTTGGCCCATGTTTGTCATTCCTATGGTGAGTTTATTGCCAGTCATAGATGTTAATGTTATCAAGGCATGTTCTTCATTTCATGTCGTATGTTTTTGGTATAATTCAATTTACTTTTCTCTGTTAAGCTGTCACATTATAGGAATATTCTATATGGAGAGACACTGAACAGTTTTTATGTTTCTCAAGTAAATTATCTGTTCATCCTTTGTCCCGGGTCCTGTTTCCAGGGCTGCTCAATGTAAGTTAACATTTCTCCCTGAACTTAAATTTGACCAGTGTAGAGAAGTCCATTTAAGGTTACGAGTGCCTAAATGATGTTTTGGAGGATGGTAAAAATTACCCGCAACTGTCACATTTATATGTTTTACTCGGTTAATTTTCAGATTCACACAAAATATCGCGTGGTAAATCAAAATATCAGTGAAAATAATCCTGCTATGGAAAGCTATTCATTTCATCATTGACTGTCATTACTGATTCTGATTTCTGTGAAGTGAATTGTGTTTCTATTTATGTTTTCCTAATGCTCCAACAAATCATCCAAACCAGGCAATGATCTGATACATATTACATGTTTCTTCTTTTGTCCGAAATTTATTTTACTCCTCATTTGTTTCTACATGTACAATGCATGTAAACTATTAACTGTCTTATCTTGGTTGCGATTGGCTCGTGCAATATTTTTCTGTGTATCCTGTTTGCAGTACCATTGCTCAGATAGAAAGTACCCTTCTTACCATATACAGCAACCTATTGTATCTTAATAGTCCTTGTTAAGCGAGGATTCGTCAGGAAGGCAATAAATGTAGTAACTACTATCTTCCTCAACTCAGGTTGTTATGAAAACATATGGAAACGTATCACTGACCTTTCGTCTTCGTCAAATCAGTCACTTCTTCCAGCTGTACCTTGCAAACTTGTATTTGCATATATGATCTGCTTACAGTATGCCTGATGAAATCAAGTGTTTGATAATTTGAGGGTTTACAGTTTTGCATTCTGACTATTTCACCAAAGATTTTCTTCCTTTTAATATATTTTAATGTGAATTTATATGTTTTAGTGATGCTTATTTATGCGAATTTTGTAGGTGCAGGACATCGTTGTTGCTTAGGCTAAATGGAGTACCAACTGAGTTGAGTTCCCTTCACCTGCTTGCAAATATTAGGATCTTATTTTCTCTAGTATATGTTTGAAGTATTCTCTTAGCCTTAGTATTCTCTTAGCCTTAGCTGTTGAATTAGGGTTTGTTTATCACTTGAGTTAGTTTCAGCCAATTTAAATGAAGCATTGTTACAACTTATTATGGTTTACAGCGAAACTGGCAGTCGATTTTTCTAGGCTGATGCCGTATCTAGAGCTAGATCGTTACTGTTGCGTGTGAAGTCATTTCCGTAAGTTGATCAGTAAAAATTGTGTTGTTTTTTCGGCCGTGAGTTGTTGAACTTTAGGATATTTAGTTCAGGATCCATACTGACATGCTGAACATTTCTGATCGTGTAGTTGGTTATTTGTTGCTGCTCTGAACTCGAGAATCTGACTAGATTACATCAAGCAAACACTGGCATGAGTAAGTCTGATTCTATACTGTGTAATATCCGCGATCTATCTGATTGTGTGTAGTTGGTTATGTTTGTTGGTGTTCTAACCTCGAGAATCTGAATAGATTACATGAAGGAAACACTAGCATCTTGTATGTAGGAGCAATTAAAAAGCTGGTCTCTAATGGGCCTTCAGAGGGGCAAATTAGCTGCCGTTGTTCTCCAGACCTCGTCCTCAAAAACCCTTGAGGATGTCGGAAAGCTATTAGGTATTTTACTTCACCTTGAGGATGTATACTTAGCCCTCCTCGAAAATGAAATCATTGTCCGGACCACTTTTCTGTTCCATCATATTAGGGTTGTTGACTCGTTGTAGTGGCAATGTGCATCTCATGTAGTCATGTTAGTGTATTCTATTTGACAGGTTTCTCAGAAGATTGCGTTGTTTGCACTGGAACTACTGATAGCATAGCCGCTTTTCTTGCTGCTCGTGTGACCAAACCGGGGCAGGCGGTAAGATTTCTTCCTTTTACGGGAACAACTAGACGTGCCTTGATTCTGCCTTTTCACTGATCCCAGCATTCAAAACAAAACAGTGGTCATGGAAGTATCTAGCTGGGAACCTAACTAAGTCGGTTTCACTGAAACTTCTTCTGCATAAAATATGTTTATGGCTGAAACGGAAGAGTTGTGTCCTGTCGGAATTTATGACATGCAACACGCACCCAAACTGAAATTGTAATAACATAGGTTACTCCACATTACTATGCTAAAGCAATTTAATAGAGAGATGGTCTAATAAATCATCTTTCTGAAATATCTATCGTCAGGTGACTTCTTTGGGTTCAACACTAGCCATAAAACTGCTAAGCAAAAGCAGGGTAGATGATGCTCGATATGGAGTGTACAGCCATCGGCTGGATGATAAGTGGCCTGTTGGAGGAGCTTCAAACACCGGAGGAGCTGCCCTTAGACAACTGTTTACAGATGACCAACTGGAGGAATTAAGTAAGCAAATTAATCCAGAGCTACCTTCGCCGTTGGATTACTACCCTTTGCCCGATGTTGGTGAGAGATTTCCTCTTGCTGATCCTAACATGAACCCTAGAGAAAATGAGTGCATTGTTCTATAATTGATGGCATTTTCTGTATTTCTTATTACTAGGTTATGTTCTTTGTAAAGATTCTTGTCTTGTTCGATTCCATGTTGATGGCTATACTGCTCCAATCTCGTGATTTTTCTTTATTCTACTGCCACTAACAATGATATGTCGATACATTGTGCCAGTTTGTGTTTGAAAGCTGAGGAGGTTAACGTTTGGCTCATTGTCTATCTACAGCAATTGAGCATTAGCGTGGTCAGTTTGCAGTCAGTAGCGAAGGAATGCATACTTACTGGTGCTGTGGCAGAGTAGCAGGGGTCTGGTTTGAGCATACAGAGGGACTGGTTGCAGTTCTATGCGATTCTTTTCTGTTTGGGTTTGAGCGAGCTATGGCAGACTACAGTAGGGTCTGCAAAATGAGCTTTTCTTGTGTGCAGTGGATAACCACAAAGCAGGCAGAGTAACAGCCGTATGTTACAGCAATGGTGTGTTGCGAATGTGAAATAGAGCAAGCATGGAATCACAAGGACGAGCATTAGACTAGTTTTTTGTATTGATATAGTAGATCCTTGTATTTTGACTTTAGTTTTGATATATACTACTTACCTTTCATCAAAAAAAAATATATTTGAGAGTTATTATTATATGTAAATGATTTTTTTTGCATCATTTCATTAAAAAAAAAAAAAAAAAAAAAAAAAATTTTTTTTTTTTTTTTATTACCTATTTGCGGCGTTTTTGCCAAAAAACGCCTCAAATAGAGAAGCTATTTGCGGCGTTTTTTTGAAAAAACGCCTCAAATAGAGAAGCTATTTGCGGCGTTTTTTCTAAAAAACGCCGCAAATAGCTTCTCTATTTGAGGCGTTTTTTTCCGCCGCAAATAGCTTTTTCTATTTGCGGCCCCCTTATTTGCTGCTACACCAAAAACGCCGCAAATGGCCACTTTTTTGAAGCCGCAAATAGCTATTTTTCTACTAGTGCATCCTCCAATTGGCAACCTTTTTGGCATCCTACACGGACACCCCCACCGCAGTCCGGTTGTTGCCGACGATGATGTTACTGATGAAGTTGTAACTCAGAAGATGCACGAGTTTCGTAAGTTAAGGAGCGACTTCCTTGTCTATATCGAGCGTATACTGAACTTGATAGACTATGCAACGTTATCGGATTTATGTGCCGGTAGAGTCTTCAACCTAGGTAATGTTCGTCTGCGCGTTATAATGTTGTATGATCAATACGTTGCAAGCCAACCTGAAGTAATTGAAGCTGGAGATTACGAGGGAGATCTGACTTCTTCATCTTCATCATCCGAAGATAATTAAGATCTGTAACCTTATGTTTTATGTCGTTTACTTTATTTCGTATTATGTTTTATGTCGTTTAATTTTTTGGGTTATTTCATAGGAATAATCCAACCTATACCTCATCTTCTCATATTAATCCCTACTAACGATTAACTGAGAATAATCCAACCTATAACCTCAATTTTCTTTCATTGAACTTTGATTATTTTTAAACTCTTATTATCGCTAGGCCACCACGTCACCTTCACTTAATTTTTGTACATTAAGAAGGAAAAACAAAAACTAAGTCAAGGTGACACTAGTAGAAAAACCCCCTATAGCGGCGGTTGTAAATGGGCTTTTTACGGCGGTTCTTATAATTCTTGGTGCGCCGTTTATTTTGGCGTCGTTTAGCCTTTGCGGCGGTTGTGCAACCGCCGCTAAAAGTGACCTATTGTGGCGGTTTTGAAACAGAACCGCCGTATTAGGTTTATATAATACGACGGTTTTTAAACAGAACCGTCGTGTTAGGTTTATATATAACGACGGTTTTTATACAGAACCGTCGTCTTAGGTTTATATAAAACAACGGTTTTTATACATAACCGTCGTTTTTGGTTTATATACAACGACGGTTTTATAAACACAATGGCGGTTTTGGTTTAAATATAACGACGGTTTTTTAAAATAACCATCGTGTTAGGTTTATATAAAACGACAGATTATTAAAAGAACCGTCGTATTAGATTTTAAAAAAACGGCGGTTTTTAAATACAACCGTCGTTTTAAGGTTCTATTAAATGACGGTTTTTAACACAACCGCCGTTAAAAACATTTATAATTTTATTTTAAAATAATTATTTTCACGAAAATTTTGGCGGCACCTCCCCATAAATTTAATAATCCCAAATATTACATAAATAAAATGAAACCTGCCAATAGAAATGTAACCACATTTACAATATTTCAAACACAAATCCAACAACGTTACATCAATCTCGCATCGATCACAACCAAACTTAAAAATAACATCAACATCCTACCAAAGATAACTATAAGAGTGTGAATAACATACATGCCAAAACCAATCTACGATAAGTTTTCTAAACATTTGGCCGCCCACTCTTCCTTGATCTTATAAATATCGTGAATTGACATGGTTGATTCCTCCATGAGCTGTATATAGTTAGTCAAAAGGTAAATTAGTAAGAATATAATTAATCTACATCAACTAGATAAATAAAAAATACGAAGAACGAAAATAAGATATACCTTCACAAATTCTTTTTCTTTACATCTTGCAAAGTAAAATGTTATGTTATACATCCATTTCATGACATAATAACCACACTCGTATTCTTTTGGTTGTTGAGGACACTGAAATGTATAGGAAAAAATATAATATTAGTTATGTAACATAAAACGTTATCATAATTCAAATAAAGTACTCAAAAGTCTCTTCCTAAGCAGATGGTCTTCGTTTGTTTGGAATGGATTGGTTATGCCTAAACATCAATTTATTTGTTGGTTAGTTATGCATAATGCATTAAGAACCAATGATAAATTGATTGGCTATGGCATTGAAATTTCGGCTGATTGCTATTTGTGTGGACAGGCGATTGAATCTTCTGAGCATTTATTTTTTGGTTGTGCATTTAGTACTCAGTTGGTGATGGCGTTGAATGGCATGACTCACATGACAATTCCCTTCATTCAGCCTATGCAGTGGTGTACTCAGACCATGGGGAATAGTCTGCAATTTGGAATTAAGAACTCAGTCATAATAAAACAGTCAATAAAACAGAAGAAATTACAATGTATCATAATAAAAGGAAAGGAAATAAAATAAACACAAATTCAGAAGTGATTGATAGTCAGAGATGTGAAGATTACAACGAGGCCATATGCAAGGCATTGTTAAACTTGGCAATGAGCCATATGCCCAATGGCCACACTCAATCAACAATGACATTACAGCAAGTGCCTTGATGACTATTGTCTATGGCAAGATAAGATGGGACGGATGTATGCAACTTTTTCTTTCCGGTGAAAAGATGTACACGCTGTATTCAAATATGAGCATAATCAACTACATTGACATTAACCGTGTGCCTAAAAGACTCTTGCCTATGGCATAGTTTTATAGGTGAGGGGTATTGTTTTGGTAAAATTTCTACCGGGTCAATGTTATGTGATGTGAGTCAAAGTGTCAACCAATATAAAAACCAACGTAGAAAATAAATACGAAAACGAAAAGAGATAAACAAAGACGCAAGAGATTTTTGGTGACGCGGAAAAACCCGTTGAGGGAAACAACCGCGGGGGGAATGGAATCCCACCAATATCTTTACTATGATCGAAGGTTTTCGCTGTGGGACGGATTACAAGTATTTTTGCTAGAGTATATGGGTTTTACAATGTATAAATTAGATCCATAAAAAATGCCCTAGCCTTTCCTTTTATAGCTGCGGATTTAAGCTCAACCAATTTCTGCTCTGGCCCTGGAATGCAGGAGTGGATATAGGGGAATATTCCTTTAGGGTTTTGACCCATTCTCCTACTCCAACAGCTCTTTTTCTACGTCTGGTCTGTATTTGGTCTGCGTCTGATTTGCCTTTGATCTGCCTCTGGCGTTGGGCTGCGTAATTATTCATCACTGGGCCCAATAGTGAGATGTAAATTTTGGGCTAAACAATTTCCCCCAAATTTCAGCCTAATCTTGGCTTTTAATTGGGCTGGAATTTCCTTTCGTGCCTTTGAATATGCTCCTGAGTTTAATGGAGGTAGTTGGGGGTTTCGGCAACTGTTCACAGCCGTTCTCTTGTCCCATCTGCCCCACTTGCCCCATCACTTCATTAACTGTCTTGTCCCTCATTATTTACTCTCTTTAACCCTTCAGTTTTGCCTTTTGAATTTTAACTTTCAAATTTAACCCATGTGATTTCCTTATAAATACCCCTTTTAACCGTGTACTTTATTTTACCTCTTTCAAAAATTCACCTTCTTTCTTGCTTTCTCTTGCTTTCTTTTTTCATCTGCTGTAAAATTCTTTCACCGCTTTTGTCCTTTTACCATGTCTGCTCCTGAGTCCTCTTCTGCTACTCCTGTTGCTACTCCTGCCCCTGCTGGGTCTTGTGGATCTGTTCCTGCTTCCGAGGAGTATTCTGGCCCTTTCCCTTCACAAGGCCTACTTGCCGCGAAGCACTTGTGTGACTCTACTTTCAATGAGTCCCATGCGTCACTCATCAAGGTTCGGTTCGGGTTTTCGGATGGGGTTGTCTACCACTTCCCCCGTGCCGGCGAGAAAGCCGACTTTGAGAGGGAGGGGTGGACTTGCTTCTACGAGTACCCCTTCCGTTTGGGTCTCAGATTTCCTTTCCCTGATTTAATTGTTGATTTTCTGAAGTTAACCAAACTAGCCATGTGTCAGATTGCTCCGCATGCGTGGAGAATCTTGCTCAGCATTTGCGCCCTGAACCGTGAACGAGGGCTGAACATCGGTTTAGCCGACTTGGGGCAGTGGTTCGCCCCTCGTTCTCTGGGCCATTTTCAGTGCACCATTCGTGGTCATGATAATATGCCTTCTGCCATTGTTTTCTCCACCACTCCTGATGATAGTAAGTGGTTCACTCGTTTTATTTTTGTCAAGATCGACACTCTTCCTTCCTCCCCAGACTACATTTTTGCCGACTGGCAGCCTGTGGAAGGTACTACCTCTGCTCTGGTGTTGGTTTTGCCAGATTGCTTTGCTGTTGGTTTCATGCTGATGGTTTTTATTGGCTTCTGCAGGGCATAGCTTGGCTAAGTTCCCCGATGCTGTGGATCCCCCTACTTCGAAGGCCAAGCTCCTGGACCTTCCTGCCGAGGAGAGAACTTTCTCCAGGCTGGTCCGGGATTCTGCTGTTCTGGCGGTAAAGAAGGAAGGTACGGTGGTTTGATATGGCTGTTTTTTCTGGGTAGGTTATGTTTGGTTTTACACTGACTTCTGTCTTTCCAGGCAAGCCCAGAGTTGATATAAGTAGGGTGATGCAGCTGCGTAGGAAGAGGTTAGCTCCTGGGGATGCTGGATCCTCGAAGAAAAAGAAAGTGGATGTTGTTGAGGGGAGCTCTGCTGGAGCCGGGTCCCAGGCTGCCCCAATTGAAGTTGATACCGTCGATCTGGTTCAGGAGTCTGTTCCTGAGGTTCCCTTCGTTGATCCGTCTCCTCTGGTGGTCCTTCCCTCCATTCCTACTCCTGGCTTTAAGCCTGTTTTGGAACAGCTACCTCGAACATTTTCTGGAGAATCTTCCTCTCCTCCTCTGCAGCTGGAGTTTCCAGGAGACTTTGGTGGTTCCCAGACCAAGCTCTGGCCTACTCTGAACTCCCTATTGTTCCCTGCTTCTGCCTCTATTCTAAAAAAGCGTCCCTTCCGGGACTTGCCCAAGCGCGTCGCTGAAGTTTCCTTTGAGGTAGATTTCTTTGTTTCTGTTTTTTCTTTTTTTTTTTTTTTTTTTGACTTGGCTCGGCGTGCTTTTAGGCTTTGGAACTGGCGTTGTGCACCAAGCAGCAGAGTGAGGAGTTGCTGACTGATCTCCAGCGCATGAAGGTGGCTCATGACGCTGCTCTGGAGAGGATGGAGGAGATGAAGGCGAAGCTCAGCTTTGAGGAGGTCTTGAGGGGAAATCTGCGGCAGGCGGTTGATCGTTTTCGTCGGGAGGTGATTGCTGGCCAGGAGAAACTTAAGGCCCAAGAAGAGAAGCTCAAGGCTCAGGAGGAGGAGCTCAGGACCCTGAAGGGATCGTCCCAGGACCAGTTAGCCACAGCTCAGTTTAAATTGGAGCGGGCCTTAGCCTCGGAGGCTGATCTAGTCCTGAAGGTGGAGGCCCTGGAGCATAAAAAGGCTGGCTTGCAGAGAGCATTAATTGAGGCTGTTGCCTATACCGCTGCTGAGACCCGGGTGAAGTGTGTTCGGGAGTTCCAGGAGGGTAGCCATACCACTTGGGACTTGGCAGCTTTGGAGAAGGCCTTTGCTTCTGACTTTCCCGATGGTTTAAACATGGATCTGATTTCTGATGATGATGAGGAAGAAGGTGAGGTAGGGTTCCAGGATGTTGGAGAGGAAGTGACCTCTGACCCTACCAATGCCGATGCTGTTGCTCCTACTCCTGATGAGTAGGTTTTTTAAAGAATTTGTCTGTTGGCCCTGGTATGGGCGTTTAATATTTTCTTTCTTTTGAACTTTGGATGCCCCTGCGTGGGCTTAACTTTGTAACTTTTTGCTGCTGGTCCGGGTGGACCAGTTAAAACAATCCTGCCGCTGGTCCTGGTGGACCAGTCGAAACATTTCCGTTTGGAGCTGCTTTGAGCAGCTTTTAATCGTATGTCCCCGTTGTATGGGGCTTTGTCTTATCTGTTGGTTTTTCTGCCGTTGTTCTGGCGTTTTTCTTTTGTACATGCATGTTTCGTTTGTATTTTGGCCATCGCTGCTTTGGTGTGCTGGCCTGGTGTTTTGTATACCCGTCCCTATACTGGGGTGCCAGGCTTAACTTAGGTTCTCCTGCGATCAGTGCAGATTTCCTCTTTAGGTCAGTCCACTAGGATAGGTAAATTCTGGTCCAGAAAATAAATGATGAAAATTTTTCCTTTTAAAAGACTTAAAAGTTGAAAATGTACTAAGGTTTGAAATTGCAAGACTTAGACTACTAAACTTAAAAAATATAAAGGCAAGATATCATTCTAAACTTAGGTTTATATAAAAAATATAAAGGTAAAACAAAATTTTAAGCTGAACCAGAGTAAACTTTATACAGAGTAGAACCTGAGTCTAAGGGAGCTGCTCTGGTCTGGTGGAGGCACCTTTAGATGATATACTTTTTTAAGTGAAGTATATTCCATGATCTGGGTATCATTTCCCCTTCCATTGTCATTAGCCTGTAGGCCCCATTACCAACTATGCTTTCAACCTGGTATGGGCCCTCCCAGTTATAAGCGAACTTTCCGGCTTGTCTGTTTTTGGTGTTCTGGAACACCTTTCTCAGGACCAGATCTCCTACTTGCAGGGTTCTGATCCTGACATTCTTGTTGTAGCTCCGAGCCACCATCTGTTTGTATGAAGCCATCCTGACATAGGCACTGGTCCTGAGTTCATCAACAGTGTCCAGGCTGCTTTTCATTTCTACTTGGTTCTGGTCCTCAGTTATACTCCCGTATCTGTGGGTTGGGATTTTGACTTCAGAAGGGATCACAGCTTCTGCTCCGAAAACGAGGCTGAAGGGGGTTTGACCTGTTGCTACTTTTGGGGTAGTTCTGTCAGACCACAGGACCAGAGGAAGCTCCTCTGCCCATTTCCCTCCCATCTCTTGTAGTTTCTTTTTCATATTTTCGATAATGATCTTATTACTGGACTCAGCTTGTCCGTTGGACTGGGGATTTCTGGGGGTAGACTTTTGGAGTGATACATTCCACCCAGCACAGAATGCCTCGGTTTTCTTCCCAATGAATTGGGAACCATTGTCACATATTATTTCTGAAGGTATGCCAAATCTGGTGAATATATTACGCTTGATAAAAGAAATGACCTGTGCCTCGGTGGTCTGGGTGAATGACTCTGCTTCGATCCATTTAGAGAAGTAGTCAGTCATTGCCAACATGTACAACTTGTTTCCTGGTGCTCTGGGGAGAGGTCCCACAATATCCATTCCCCACTTCATAAAGGGCCATGGGGATATGACCGGGTGCAGGGGTTCTGCTGGTTGGTGGTTGACAGGTGCATGCCTTTGACAGGCGTCACACTTCCTTGCGTATTCCTTTGCATCTTTGCGCATTGTGGGCCAGAAGTACCCCATTCTGAGAGCTCTATTGGACAGGCTTCTTCCCCCTGCATGATTTCCACAGTCGCCACTGTGGAGGTCATGCAAGACTGTCTGTGCCTCGGTCTGGTCCAGGCATCGCAGATATGGCCCTGCTAACGACTTCCGGAACAGGATTCCATCAATCAGTATGAACCTGGAAGCCTTCATCCTGAAACTGCGTGCCTCTTTCTTACTGCTGGGTTGGATATCATGCTGCAACCAGTCCAGGTATGGCTTTCGCCAGTCTTGTTCTGATTCCTGGTCTAGGTTGCTGCTGCAGATAGGCAGCTCCTCCTGGCCCGAATCTGGTCCAGGAATGGCTGGTTTGAGGACATGGGTGATTGGAATACTGGCTATGTCGGCTGGTTTGAAGGTTGAGCCTAGAGTTGCCAGTGCATCTGCCTCTGCGTTCTGCTCTCTGGGTACTTGCTGGATGCAGAATTCCACGAATCTGCCGATTAACTCCTTTGCCACGCACAAGTAGGCCGCCATTGTGGGGTCTCTTGCTTCGTATGTCCCATTGACATGATTCACAATTAGTTGTGAATCACTATATACATTAACATGGTTGATTCCCATGTCCAAGGCTAGTTGCAGTCCCAAGACTAGGGCTTCATACTCGGCCACATTATTTGTGGTCTTGAACTCACATCGGACTGCTTGGGTGATTAGATCCCCTTCTGGTGATCAGAGGATCAACCCAACTCCAGACCCTCTGGCGTTTGAAGCTCCATCTACTCGTAACTCCCAGGTGCCTGGTTGGGCACCCTGGTGTAGGTGCAGGATTTCCTGCTCTGCTTGGGTCTGGAGTGCTGGGCTGAAATCGGAGACGAAGTCTGCGAGGGCTTGTGACTTTATGGCTGTGCGTGGTTCAAACTGGAGGTCATACCCACTGAGGTGCACCGACCACTTAGCCATTCGTCCTGATAATTCTGGCTTTCTCATAACCGTCTTGAGTGGGTGATTGATAACCACTGAGATGGTATGAGATTCGAAGTATGGACGCAGCTTGTAAGATGCTGTGACCAATGCTAATACTAGTTTCTCCAGTGAGGTATACCTTGCTTCTGCTGGTAGTAATGACTTGCTGACGTAGTACACCGGGTGCTGAGCTCCTTCGTGCTGTCGGACCAGAACTGCGCTTACTGCTGCTTCGGTTACTGAGAGGTACAGGAGCAGGACCTCCCCCTGCTCTGGCTTGGATAGCAGGGGTGGGCTGCTCAGGTACTGCTTTAGTTCCTGGAATGCCTTTTCGTGCTCTGGTGTCCAATCAAACTTCTGGCTTTTTCTGAGAATATCATAGAATAATCTGCACCGGTCTGAGGATCTGGAGATAAACCTGCTCAGGGCTGCTACTCTTCCCGTCAGACGCTGCACATCTTTTGGCTTCTGGGGTGATTCCAGCTGCAGAACTGCTTTGATCTGTTCTGTGCTGGCTTCTATCCCCCTCTGTGTTACCATATACCCCAGGAATTTCCCACTAGAAACTCCGAAGGTACACTTAGCTGGATTTAACTTCATTTTGTACTTCCGGAGGGTGTCGAATGTTTCCTCCAGGTGTTGGGTGTGGTCTGTTGACTGCTTGGATTTGACCACCATATCATCTATGTAGACTTCCATATTACGTCCTATCTGGTCTTTGAACATCATATTGACGAGCCGCTGGTATGTAGAACCAGCATTCTTCAGGCCGAAGGGCATTACGTTGTAGCAGTAGATGCCTCTTTCGGACCTGAATGCTGTCTTTTCCTGGTCTGCCGGGTCCATTTTGATCTGGTTATACCCGCTCCAGGCATCCAGGAAAGTCAACATTTCGTGGCCTGCAGTGGCGTCTACCATGGCATCTATGTGTGGCAAGGGGAATGGGTCCTTGGGACAGGCCTTATTCAGGTCTGTGAAATCCACGCAGACCCTCCACTTGCCATTCTTTTTCGGTACCACCACTACATTAGATAGCCACTCCGGATACCTGACTTCCCTGATCTTTCCTGCCTCCAGAAGGTTATCCACCTCCTGGTTTATGATCTGATGGCTTTCTGCTGCGAACTTCCTGCGCCTCTGCTGCACTGGTCTGAATCCTGGATCTATGCTGAGCTTGTGCGTTATGATTTCTGGGTCTATGCCAATCATGTCCTTGTGAGACCAGGCAAAGCAGTCCATGTTCTTTCGGAGCAGCTGGAGGAGCTGCCGGCGCAGATCTCCAGAGCACTCTGAGCCCACGAACACGGTCCTTTCTGGGTGCTGCTCATCCAGGTGGACCTCATCGATTTCCGCCTGCTGGGGCTCGATGTATTCCTCCTGGACGTGCAGTTGCTGTAGTTGCTATGCTCTGGCAGCTGGTGGTTTTGTGGTCCTTTTGAGGGCTACCTTGTAACAATCCTTGGCCTCCTCCTGGTCTGCCCGTATCTCCTGAACTTCCCACGGGGTAGGAAACTTCAGGCACTGGTGATACGTTGACGGGATTGCTCGCATTTCGTGGATCCAGGGCCTGCCAAGAATAACATTGTATGTAGATGGACCATCAATAACTAAGTACCTTACCTGTTTGTTCAGCCCTCCGGCGTAGGTGGGGATGGTGATCTCCCCCAGGGTATGCGCCGTTTCCCCGCTGAATCCAACCAGGGGAATAGCTTTCTTTGTCAGGTCCTTCTCGTCAAATCCCATGCTCTTTAGTGCTTCCAGCATTAGCAGGTTGACGGAGCTGCCTGTGTCTACCATGACCTTCCTGACCTCACAATTTCCAATGTTCAATGTGATAATCAGGGCATCATGATGTTGCTCTGGTACAGCTTCTGCGTCTGTTTCGTCAAAGGTCACTGTTGGGAGGTCCTGCCTTGCTATTCTGCATGATGACTCTGGCTTGTCTCCCTTTGCTGCAGTTACACGTCTTTTGGCTGCTGAGTAGGTGAGCCCACACAGCTCTGATCCTCCAGTAATGACATTGACAATTCTATTGCAAGGAGGAGCTGGTGAAGGCTGCACCTGGCTGGCCGCGTTGACTCTGGTGGACTTCTCTGGGAGCAGATGGTCCAAGTTGCCTCGGTCATACTGGAATCGGACCTCCTTTCTGAGGGTGTAACATTCGTCCGTGGTATGACCTATGTCATCATGGAATTCACATTTTTTACTAGCATCACGGCGGTCGTTGAGCCGCTCCTCTCTCTTCTTTGGCCGTCTGACTCCTTTGAGCTCTTTCAAGGCCTTTAGCAAGCCAGCCATTCCGGTGGTAAAACCATACTCACTGACCTTCGGAGGCGGATCTGCATCATTTTTCCCACCGGTGCTCTCGGATACTTTGCTCACTGGCTTGCTGTAGGGCTTTGACCTTTCGTTCCTTTTTTCTACTGGTGCTTTCCTAGACACAGGTTCTGTGTCGTAGGTACTTCTTCTGGAGGCAGCGTCTTCTTCCAGCCTCATGGCTGCGACTGCCTGGGCCTGTACATCAGCAAAGGCAGTGCATGGGTGCATTGTCAACTGCTTGTACAGGTCTGAATCGTGATGTAACCCCCTGCGGAAGGCTTCAATGGCAGTGGGTACATCACAATGCGGGATGGCAACCTTTTCCTTGTTGAACCTGGTGAGGTAATCTCGAGTGGTTTCCTCGAATCCTTGGACAATTCTGTATAGATCGCTGGTCTGCTTCTCTGGTTTCATGCTGCTAGCAAACTGCTGATTAAAGGCATTAACCAGATCTGCAAAGGAGGAGATGCTGCGATTGGGCAATCCCACAAACCAGTGCAGGGCTGCTCCAGATAGGGTTGACCCAAACCCTTTGCACATGCAAGCCTCCTTAAGTGCTCCGGTTGCGGTTACCACCATCATTTTCTGCTTATACTGATTTATGTGGTCCAGGGGGTCGGCCGTACCATCATATAGTGTCATGGTTGGTGGCACAAACCCCTTGGGTACATTGATCAGGGCAATGTTGTCGATGAATGGTGAATCTGCATAGCTGTCCTGGGAAGCTTTCTCCATTGGCCTTGGCATACCAGGTATCTTGGTGATCATGTCTTTCAATTCCTGGTAGCGCTGGTCTGAGAGACTGCCTGCTCCAGGGAATGGATTGACTGGCGGAGGGAAGAAGCCTGGAGGGGCTCCTCCCCAGGGCCCTGAGGTCGGATTGATTGGCGGAGGGAAGAAGCCTGGAGGGGCTCCTCCCCAAGGTCCTGCGGCTGGTTGATTGGCTGCCACGGATGAACTGAAGCCTGGTCCTGGATGCCAACCAACTGCTGACTGTGCTGGTGCTCCTCCCTGCCATCCTCCGGTGCTGGACTGGTTCACAGGCGCTGCTCCTACGGAGATCTCTGGCGTTCGTCCGATGGTGGGTTGTGGAGGGGTACCTGAAAAAATCAAAGGATCAGTCCCAGGAGGAAAACGAGGTGTAGGATTACCTGCAGGCTGAACTGGTCTGGACTGCGGTGCTCCAAACGCAGATGAGTCCAGATCCAGTATCTGTGGGCCACTGCTCGGGGTGGTGACACCTAGATCCAGCCTGGTGACGATCTCCTGGGGAATTGGCCGGTTCAACCCTGCTCTCCCGAAGGGGTTGAAGGTCTGCCCAGGTCCTGGCTGCAACATTCTGAACGGCTGCTCTGGACGTGCGACTGCGGCGATCTGCTCTCTCAGGTCCAGATTGTCCTTCTTCAGGCCCTCTATGGCTTCCTGCAGGGCACTCATTCCCTGGACCACCATCTGCATCGGATCGGTACGGGGAACCTGCGGCTGCTGGCCTGCTCCGGGCATCTGGGCTTCTCCGCTCCTGCTGGGACTGCTTTCTCTGCTCTGCCTTGGGGGAGCAGACACAGGGGGTGATCTGGGAACCTGAGGAGGTTTGCTAGATGGAACCACAACTTTGGAGGCTGTGGTCTGACTCACGACCAGAGATGGTCCTGTGAGTCCAGCAGATACAGTAGGGTTGGTCCCACTGGACCGGGCCGGCATGCTCTGGGAACTGGAAGGGTTGGCTTTGGTCCCAGACATGCTTGTTGTGACGAGGTAACGAATTTAAAATATTGGAATGCGCACTATGCCCCACGGTGGGCGCCAAATTGTTTTGGTAAAATTTCTACCGGGTCAATGTGAGTCAAAGTGTCAACCAATATAAAAACCAACGTAGAAAATAAATACGAAAACGAAAAGAGATAAACAAAGACGCAAGAGATTTTTGGTGACGCGGAAAAACCCGTTGAGGGAAACAACCGCGGGGGGAACGGAATCCCACCAATATCTTTACTATGATCGAAGGTTTTCGCTGTGGGACGGATTACAAGTATTTTTGCTAGAGTATATGGGTTTTACAATGTATAAATTAGATCCATAAAAAATGCCCTAGCCTTTCCTTTTATAGCTGCGGATTTAAGCTCAACCAATTTCTGCTCTGGCCCTGGAATGCAGGAGTGGATATAGGGGAATATTCCTTTAGGGTTTTGACCCATTCTCCTACTCCAACAGCTCTTTTTCTGCGTCTGGTCTGTATTTGGTCTGCGTCTGATTTGCCTTTGATCTGCCTCTGGCGTTGGGCTGCGTAATTATTCATCACTGGGCCCAATAGTGAGATGTAAATTTTGGGCTAAACAGGTATCATGGTATTCAGCTTGGGCTACCAGCGCACCAAACAATGGGAAAGCCAAGAGTTGTGCACATTAGCATTCACTACACTGTTTAATCCATGCTTGAAACAACGAATCTGTTATTCGTAAAAGGAAGTGGGCAGGTAACACAGTATACCAAAGTACAGAATTCCAAATGTCACATTTCCACAAACCTAAAGAATAACAGAATTGCAACTGAAAAAAATATATCATGAGTGATTTGAAAATAGTCAAATGGCAAACAAGGAGATCAAATATGCAATAAGCTATGCAAATATTGATACCCAACCGTCCAGTAATGTCAAGCGTAAGATGGATTGATGAAATGATGAAAAGCACAAAGTAATACCTTTCCAGCAGTTATAAGTCCCTTTTGCTCAGCATCAGTAACCATACTGTACCCAATCCTGATATATAATACAAAAGAAGGAACCGGTACATTCGATGGCTATATGCACACAATAGATTATTGCCCCTATTTCACTGACTCGACCCCATTTGACTTTTCTAGTGAGGAGAAGAAAGTCAATGGGTATCATTTGCTATAAATAAGTGGAATACTTATTGTCTCTCAGCCTTGAAAGTGAAACACAAACCAACAGGCTCCCTTGACAGATTAAGACACTTTCGAAACGTTGACAACAAAACAAGACTTGCTTAATAATCACAGCCTAGCATAATACGCTTTCTAGAGAGAAATATGAGTAATTAATTGAAGCCACCTTAAAAATTACAAGGCAGGTATTCAATTAGAGTGACACGAAGGAAAGAAAGAAAGAGACTTTGCATCCTCTTTACCTGTCCTTGACGCTGCAACATGGCTCCATGCTCTCAAGTTTAGCAGCAATGTTTGCAACAGATCCATCCACGATTGTTAAGATACACCATTGGTATTTTTCCAATCAGTTGTCACATAGCAAGAAGAAGAAAAGATTTCCTTAGAAAGTTGAACATGAATACAAAGGATAACATGAAAAGGACATGGATACCTCAAACCAGCTAATGTAGAGAAAGTATAAGTTAGTAATGTTAATTCTCGATCTTTTGGGTCTAGTTTCATATTAAAGTTTATGCCTTCGACTCTTTGCATCATCAGTATAAATTAATAACTAACCAAGTCACCATCAAATAAAGTTCTAATGGAGTATAGGTCAGCTCTCTCAAACGCCGATCATTAATCCTCAACACATACAATTGAACAAGCTCAAAATCGTGAGTTACATACAAACTGATCATATATGGCTCCATATCACTAGCTCAATCCTCAAAATTCCAAAGCAGTAAGAAAAATCAGACATTTGTTTCAAAATGTACTCTCTTTCATCATTTTCATCATCTTCAAAATTATTTTAAAGTAAAGTCTTGTCATTAAATTTAAGCAATCAAATACTCACAAAAACTTGGGAGAGACTCTCTTACTAACTCATTGAGATACTACTTTTTCCGTCCACCTTCATGTGTTTTTCAGAACCCTCATACTATTGATGACGGCTCAAAATGACTCTTTCATTTGGTATCTTTAATCATAACAAGCGTATCCATTTTATTGCAGATTATAACCTTTTTTTATTAGTACACCATTTTATCTCATACATAACCATTTTACGACTTTTTGTACCATTTTTACGACACCATTTTTAAATTTGACCTATAGCATTTTTCTGCCCATTGCTTCAAATTCCAATCATATATGTCACTGAAAAAACAGTCTCCAATTAATTTACAACAACATGACAAACAATAACCCCTAAAATCAAATCAAATCAAACCAAATAATAGAATCTTATCATAACCAATCAAATTAAATTCAAGTCATAAACCCTCAATTTTCTCATTATCTACTGGAGAGAGCAACAAAATAAAATACCTTCGATTTAGATATGCAGAGGCGGGAACAGAACGTACGTATGTCGTGTTGAAGGAGATCGAAAAGCGGGAATAAGGCAGAGGTATGCACGCTAGTGACGAAAGGTTAGTGATGGACGGTGATAATGGACGGAGGATTAAGCAATGAAGGTTACTTCAGATGGCGGTTTTGCGCTCGGGGGTGACGAAGAGTCGGAGTATGGGTAGGAATCTAGGAATGTATATGGCGGTGATTTTTGTTTTTTGAGGTTATTAGTAATACGAGGTACTGATGAGTATTAGACTATTAGTTGTGAATTGATTAATTAATCTTATTAGATATTTAATTATTAATTGATTGATTATTGCTATTATTATTTAATTATTATTTGTTGTTTAGCGGATTTAGGTTTTGATATTAGACGTAAATAATAATAATTATTATTATTATTATTTGAAGGTATTGAATCGGTTCTTGTTAAAACCGCCACAAAAACATATAACGACGGTTCTTTAATAAAAAAATATTGTCAAGTATTATTAACTTTAACGTCGGTTCTAGTTAAAACCGCCACAAAAACATATAATGGCGGTTCTTTAATACAAAAGTGTTGTCAAGCATTATGAGTTTTAACGTCGTTATTAACGGCGGTTGTTAATACAACCGTCGTAATTGATTTATAGCGGCGTTTCTTATCTAAAACCGCCGTAAATATCTACTTCTATTACGGCGGTTCTTAATTTAAACCGCCGCAATAGACCTCCTACACCTTAAAAAATCCCCTCCCGCCATTTTTTTGGCTTTTTACGACGGTTCTTTTAGAACCGCCGCGATAAAGGCGTCGCGGTAGGGGTATTTTCTACTAGTGTGACGTGCTTGTTTACCGATAATAAGAGTTTAAAAATAGACAAAGTTCAATGAAAGAAAATTGAGGTTATAGGTTGGATTATTCTCAGTTAATCGTTAGTATGGATTAATATGAGAAGATGGGGTATAGGTTGGATTATTTCTATAAAATAACCTTAATTTTTTTCGTATTATGTTTTATGTCGTATGTCGTTTAATTTATTTCATATTATGTTTTATGTCGTATGTAGTTTAATTTGTTTCGTATTAAGTTTTATGTTTTATGTAGTTTAATTAATTTCGTACTATTAAAAAAATGTCATCGTCTTTCTAATTTCTAATATGCGCTACGGGCTACTAACAAATTACTATTAAAAAAAAACAACAAGTTACTAAATAAATTAAAAAATCCGAACATAGGAAAATTCGCGACAAACAAATAAAATTCATAAACACACAAAAAAAACTACACCCCCTCGTCATCATCACCATCTGAACTAGTGTAGACACCATCATCTCTACGCTGAATGCGATCACTCACAGTTCGTCGGGGAACTTTGTTCTTCTCAACGCGGCTCCTAGTAGTGTCTAGCATTGGTTTGAAGGACTTCACAAATTTATTGTAGTAGGCTAACTTCTCCACGTCATCCGTTATCTTCTCCGCATCGACGAGCTGAGCCAGCAAAGCTTGTGCACTCTGCAATTTCATAAACTACTGTCAGAATATGTAAACAAAAATAAGAATAAAATAAAATATTTAAACATATTTTACCTCAAGAGTGAAAGGGGCATCGTCACGTGGATCGGGAGCCGCACTGTGGTAAGAATCAATGATCAACGGGTGAGAAGCGAGGTCATACCATCCCATATAATCTGAAGCCACCTCGCCAAAAAAGGTAACGGGTGTCGACTTACGGGCAAGCTGAATAACGTGATCGTCCCAACAATCCAATAAACCTTCGCCAACCCCGCCTACCCTAAAATCGTAATCTCGTCCCGATGCAGGACGGTACGCATCCAACGGCATAATAGGATTGGGTACAAGTTGCACATACCCAAACTGCCGTAAACACCGATCGGGCTGGTACATCTCAGCTATGTCCATGAACTGAATGCAACCGCAGTACAGAGTACGAGGATGAACCACATCCTGACGCGGCCCAAACGGCTCCCACCTGACTGAAGCATGATTAAGACCATCTAAAATCCTACGATATTCAATCAACCTCTCTGCAGTCTGGGGGAAAGCCCCAACATGTCTCCAGCAACAGGCCCGACATTGGGTATCAGCAATGACTAGTGGTTGATCTGGTCTAAACATAGGGAAGTACTCATAGATCCAAGACTGTAACAGAGTCATGCAACCACCAATAGTCTTCACACCAGCCCGTGAAGCTATACCCAACTGCCGGTACATAAAGGCTAGCGTACCGGCACCCCAAGCAAAATCCCTAACCGTACTAGGATCATGCAATAAGGGTAACAGCTGGGGACATAACCTATCGCCTGATTTGTCGACGAAAAGTGTCGACCCCAAAACCACAGTGAAGAACCCCTGAGCGGCAACAAAGTCACAACTCCTCCTCACCATCTCCAAAGTCGAGTCCACCAACAGACCCCCACTCTTGTAAATAGGGACCCTCTTATTAGGATCCAAGGGCTCCCTAAGGCCTTCAGCTGTCCTCGAAAAGAAGCAACAAGCATGCATAATAGGATCTGCCATCGTCCCATCTTCATTATTAACCTGACAACTTCGACCATCTACCCGAACACCTAAGATTTGCGCAACATCATGAAGGAGTATGCTCATCTCCCCAAAAGGCATGTGGAAGCTGTTGGTGTCGGGTTGCCATCTCTCAACGAAAGCAGAAATAAGCGGCATGTTAAAATGCTCGGTCATGGAACCAACAAGATGAGCAAGACCACTATCGTCATACATAGACTGAACGGTCGGAGGTAGTCGCCAGTTAGTCAACACCTTCGCCTTACCGAATCGGTGGTAACCCGTCAACACTGGTCGACCTACATCGTTAGGCGTCGTCCATAACTGGTTGGCGATGTGCCCCAAAAAGCTCGGAATCACGGTACTAACAGTTGGGCCTCCAGGAACAGGACGGGTAACCACCCAAGAATTATCCTTAGCGGACCTCTTCTTCTTCGGAGCCGCTACACTGCTAGAACCCTCCTCACCCACAAAACAACCGTCACCCCGTCTACGGGGACCCCTCCTCACCCGCTCCTCAGCCCCAACCCTCTCCTCACCCCTCTCCTCAACCCGGTCCTCAACCCGGTCCTCAGAACCGTGCACTACCGACTCGCCGGCTAAAATTTCTGCAGCAGCAGCTAAATCCTCCGGCTCAAACCGTAACTGTTTCCCAACCCGTGCTGATGCTGTCACCTTTTCAACTCTCACATTTCTGTCATTTCCTCGTCCGGCCATCTATTCACAAAATAATTAAACATTTTAGAATAAAAATTATTCGTTATTACGTTAACAACGCAAGACGGAACTAATAAAATTATTTTAAAAAAATAATAACCGGGTAAGTAATTTTAAAAAATAAAGAAAATTTTAAAAAAAAATTACTAAACCCTAAACCCTAAACCCTAAACCCTAATTTAAAAAAAAAAAAAAAAAATAACCCAGACGACGAACAGTTTCGTCCCAACCCACCCCCAGACGGACTTTGGTTTCGTCCCCAGCCCCCACCAGACGAAGAACAGTTTCGTCCCAACCCACCCCCAGACGGACTTTGGTTTCGTCCCAAACCCCACCCAGACGGACTTGATTTTCGTCCCATCCCCCACCCAGACGAAACAAATTTTCGTCCCATCCCCCACCCAGACGAAAAAGATCTTCGTCCCATTTAATTATTATTATTATTATTTTTTTTTCTCGAGCAGTTTTTCGCAACATATCGACACAAAACCGGGTACAAAATAACTACAAATCCAACAATCAAACTACAATTCAATCCTAATTCTGTAAAAAACCAAGGCATCTATCCTAATTCCATTTCTAATCTATCAAAATAACAAGAAAACAACATATAAACAAAACTACGAAGTAAAGAATACATACCGTGTTCAAGTTTCGAATTTGAGACGGAAAAATTGTTGTTGAAAAAATACGGTTTTTGAATTTGAATTAGAATTTCAATTTGAATTTTGTTAGATGAAATTGAGTTATTTTTATTTGAATATAAAGAAAAAAGGAAGGGGGATGAGAGGGGTAGTTTAGGTAGTTCATTAATTTGTGTCGACGATAATTAGTAATGTGTCGACGACGTATAGTAGGTTGGTTTTGTTTTCCTTATTAGTAACGGGTCAAGCGTTTTAGTAACTGGAGGACGAATTTGCCCTCGACTCAAAATTGAAATTTTCTCTAAAAATCTCTAAACAAAAAATTGTAAAAAAACCAAAATCATCTAAAATCAACGAAAATCATAAATTTACATAACGAAATCTAGTTCGGTAATTTCACCACATTTTTCGTTAAGTTAACAATTAAATGACATTTTCGATCGATTTATAACTTAGTGGATATAAAATGATGATGAAATTCGTAATTCAATCCATGTTGAATAATTCATCATCCAACCATGGACAACACCGTGGGGTAGAGGATGAATTTCATCATCCACTCCATGGCGACACATTGAAATTCAGGGTATGTTTGAATTGAGAGATTTTGAGGAAAAGAAAGGGAGTGAGAGTAGGTGATTTAAAATCACGTGTTTGGATAACAAATAATGGTAGAGGGAAATAGAGGGGAGGGATTGGCAGGGATCCATTTTCCCTCCTCCAAGCCTAAGCAAAATCTCTCCACAATACACAAAATTTGGACAGAAATTGTATCCAAACAACCACGCTCCATTTCTCCCCCTCTATTCCCTCCTTCCTCCTCCCTCCTTCCCCCTCCCCTCCATTTCCTCCACTTTTGTCTATCCAAACACACCCTCAATGGCTGACCATGAGTAGATGGTGAATTTCATCATCAATTCATGGACCACACATTGAAACTCAACGTCTAATCATGGGTAGAGATAAAATTTTAGTTTTTGGTTCAGGGGAAATTTTCGTCCTTTGCACTAACAACGCCGACTAAGTTTACTAAAACGCTGACTATATTTACTAACCTCCTTAGTTTTGGGTCGGGTTAATTTCGGTTTGCTTATTTTCGGTTTAGGCTTTTCAGATCAACTATTATTAAGTTATTTTTGGATTATAACCGATTTGCAACAATTAAAATTCAAGTCGAGTTATAGTGGGTCAAGTCAATTCGGGTCTTAAGTTTAGGTGTTGTGTCGGGTTATGTGGGTTAGGTCAATTTTGCTAGGTCTACTTATATGTTTCAATTTTTATCATTGATAACTCAAAAGAAAATGTTTGGTAATAACATATTAACATATACTCCCTCTAATCCGATCATTCGTTTGCTTTTGTTTTAACACGAAGAACAAACTAATCCGATCATTCGTTTGCCTTTGTTTTAACACGAAGAACAAACTAATCCGATCATTTGTTTGCCTTTGTTTTAACACGAAGAACAAACTAATCCGATCATTCGTTTGCCTTTGTTTTAACACGAAGAACAAACTAATCCGATCATTCGTTTGCCTTTGTTTTAACACAAAGAACAAACTAATCCGATCATTCGTTTTAACACAAAGAACAAGGTGAAAATAGGTGGGGTGTGCCCGTGTGCAATATGGTTATTGAATGAGAACTGGACAAAGAAGGTACTGGAGGATCGAATTACTCAAAAAAATCCTAAAATAGAAAAACAAACAAATAATGGAAATTGGATACACACAAAAATGAAATACGTAAACAAAAGACGACAACAAAGAGAATACATATTATATAAAAATTCATTCATTAGTCACATATGAAATGAATTAATCCTACAAATTTTTACTCATGTAAGCTATTCATTATATCTCATTCACTTATTTACCTTTTTTTACGAGTATCATTTATTTACTTTTTTTAAAAAAAATTGTGAGTTTTATTTTAGGTTAAAGATAAATAAGGCCGTGTTTTCTTAACTTAATTTCAGTTTATTTTAGTTCAGTTAAGTTCAGCTCTATTTGATTAAGTTAAGTTCAACTCTTTGGGGAGGAGGATGTAGAAAGTGAGACGGGGTGTATCGTGGGAAGGCTTTGGACAGAACGTAACGTGAATTTCAACGCCCTAATTGAGACGATGATTAGGGCTTGGAAAACAAAAGGGCGTGTTGCAGGCGAGATTGTCGACAAAACCCAGAAAACGAAGGGTCCTGGCTAAGCAACCGTGGCATTTTAAAAAACATCTTTTGATACTAACTGATCTTCCAGGAGATGTCGTGCCTTCGGAGGTACCACTTTTTTTCTCACCAACATGGGTTAGGGTTTATGATTTGCCGGTGATGGGTAGACAGAATAGGGAGAATGCGGTCAATATTGGGAATGCTATTGGAACTTTTGTGGAGATTGACAATTCCATAAACCCATCTATTAATAGGTCGATGCGTATCCGGGTTATGCTTGATGTTCGTAAGGCGCTGATTCCTTCGATCACAATAAAGGGCAAGGGGGGGAAGAAGTGGAATGTTCGACTTAGTTACGAAAATGTACAACTCTTCTGTTATGTTTGTGGGAAGTTGGGCCATGGAGAAAAAGATTGTGGTGATAGGAGCGGTAGTTCGATTGGGGAAGGGCGTAGATTTGGATATTGGTTAAAAGCACCCCCTTGGAGAGTAGTGATAAGGCAGGTGGAGGGAGAGGGACGAAGTTCGAGTAGTAGGAAATTGGGAGGAGGAGATGGCAGATAAGGAGGACAGGGAGATTAGTCGCATGGCTGAGTTATTAATGTAACACCCCAATTTATTCAGGGGCCTGGACTAGGACTCCCCAGATAATTAAGGGTGTTACCATCTCGGATTACCGAGGCAGTAGATGACAAAGGAAAGAACACAGTACTTTATTAAGTATTAAGCTCAAATCAACGCTCTTACAACTGTCTCCAAAACTGTCTCAAAAGTATACTAAAAGCTCAACAACTCATAATTGAAAAACTATGGTGATCGAGACTCTAGTCTGGTCCGGATCGAAGCTCTCTCATCCCATTCTGCTCCCCTAGTCACAAGCACCTGTCAATCTGCTCCCCAATGAATTGGTTCATCACAGGTGATCACGAATACACAGGGTCAACCACGAGGTTGAGTAGAGGAAAAACAACAAATAAAACATAACATTAGTAGAGAGCATCTTCCTCCACTCCGAATCACAAGACCCAATAACTCCACTCCGTATCACAAGACCCAATAACTCCACTCCGTATCACAAGACCCATTATCTCCACGCCAATTCACAAGACCCGTATATCTCCGCACCACATCACACGACCAAAGTATCTCCACACCATAACACAAGACCCGATTATCTCCGCACCATATCACAAGACCCGATTATCTCGCACCATATCACAAGACCCATTATAACGGTTTCCGCATCACAGGAACATACAGACAATTATTACAGCTTATTCCATTCAATAAAATATATATAATTCACAACAGTTAATAATCATGCATCACATCATAAACGAGTGCACAGTTATTCCCATACCTCAAGCTGCAGAAGGACAAAGTCAACCGAAAAGCTGCTAGAAGTGTTCCACGCGAAAACCGTCACCTAAACATGTATTATGTAACGAATTAATGAACTTCCCGAATCCCCATAACTCAAGTTACACCTACTATAAAAGGCAACCTTCTAAAAGTGGAAAGTTTCCAAAAATGGAAATTTTCCCAAAATAGCAACTTTCTTAAAAGGGAAACTTTCCCGACTCGTAACGCCTTTAATTATAACAACTAATAACTTACTAATTACTAACAACAATATATTAACAAAAATAAAAACCATCTACTAGTACCACCTAATAACAATAATAATATAATGTAAATAATATAATAATAATAATAATATAATATAAATAATAATAATAATATAATAATAATAATAATAATAATAATAATAATAATAATTGTAGTAAACCTACTTACGTAGCCACGCAAACACGCAACACCCAACCCCTACTCACTTCGCGCCACCGGCTCCCCCCTAAACACCACGCTACTCTTCCACATCCGCCGGCAGCCACCATACCCAGCAACCCACGCAACCCACGACTCGACAATACGCATAAAACAGCCCCGACTACCACCGTGTAACGCCTTCACTACTACCGACACCCAGCCACCTACCGACAACCTCCAGCGAGGTGAACCAAGGCCTCTACCAGGCCTGGTTCCACACCCAACCACCGTAAACCCGACTACCCTACTCCCTGTCGACACCACTACTAACCCAACACTACCCGAAGACACCACCATAAAAAAAACCATCGCCGACACCTACCTCTGACAACCACGACCACCCTGACACACACCTATACCCTAGAACTCACCCTCATCCTAGCGACTAACCCTAACCCCCCTCACGGCGACTCAACCGTGGTGACAACCCCACCATGACAGCGTAAAAAAAACAATCGAAACAAAAAACGAAACGAGAGGCTCACCTTGACCTTGCCTGAGATAGTGTAACGTGTCCCTGACACCGCCCTTGACCACCACCGTGACTCCCTCCCTCTTCCGTTCTCACGCAGCCGTCACAGGTTGATGAAAGGATGATAGAATGGTTTAGGGTTTTGGAGTTGGGGGTTGGGGGTTATGAACCACGTAAATGAAATAGGTTTGTCGTATGATAAATTTTGGGCCGGTTAAAAGGACGTGGAGCTTGACCCATTTCCGTACGACCTTCGTCTTAATTACTACGAACCAACCTCACACGATGTATAAAAATAACACGTAACATTATTATTTTCTTAGTCGATATACTTACGATAGGGATTAGTATAACACGATCATAACATAATGACGAATTTATACTATTAAGTCTCGGCTTAACTTATAATATCGCAACCCGAGTCATACTAAAAAAGGTGTGGTATAACATATTCGATAAATTAATTATCGAATACTAATGTTCAAATACGATCAATACGTTAATATAAACAATAAATATTATAATAAAATACGAGGTATTACAATTAAGGGGTGTCTATCTTTCTCATAGCGGGGCGAAGTATGAGGTGAAGCATGGTGGTAGTCGGAAGGCTGATAGTGCGGAGAAGGAGGGGTCATCTACGGCCTCCTCGGTTGCGTACCGAAGGGGGAATCCACGCGGGAAGAGTGTCGAGCATGTCGGGGTTGGGAAGGGAGAGGGGAATACAGTGCGACGAGTGGTAAAAATTCGTCACATGAGCGTATCCAAGACAACCAAAAAGAGAGTGCAGGGATGAGAAAGTTTGATCCAGGAGGAAAAAAGAAAGGTAGGGAGGGGTCTGATGGGGAGGATGGAGGGAAAAGGAGATGCGGTAACGAACCTGTTCTGAGCACACCCATGGAAGTAGCGGCGACTGGCGCGGACCATTGCCGCGAATACCAATGAAAATCTCAAGCTGGAACTGTCAAAGGTAGGGCAATCCCTTGACGATGGGATCCCTACGGGATAGGTGTTAGAGGGAGTGCTCGGATCTTGTCTTCGTAATGGAGACAAAGATGAACGCTAGGGAGCTTGAGAAAATTCGGAATCGATGTGGGTATACATCAGGTTTATGTGTGAGTAGCCGAGGTCGTTCCAGAGGTTTGGGGCTGTGGTGGAAAGACGCGGACGCGCGACTCATCTCTTACGATGCCCATCATATTCTTGTGGAAATACTTGATTCACAGGGGGCGCCTCAATGGAGAGCAGGGGGATTTACGGGTGGCCCGAATCCAACAATAAGCATAAAACGTGGACGATGATGCGTACCATTTGTGAGGTAAGTAACGTTCCAATTATCCTTTTTGGTGACTTCAATGAGATCACGTGTGCAACTGAGAAAGAGGGCGGAATAGCCAGGCGTGAGTGTTATATGGATGCTTTTCGAGGTGCTATTGATGATTGTGCTCTGTTTGATATGGGGTTTAGGGGAAATAAGTTCACTTGGCAAAGGGGATGTGAAGCGAGCACTTTAATTAGGGAGCGGTTGGACAGGGCCCTCGCCTCGTGGAAATGGAGGCACTTATTCCCCAATATCTATGTTCAACATTTCCCAATTATCGCTTCTAACCATGCGGCGATTCTCATTAAACAAGAGACCATGAACCAAAGACGATATGGGAGGAAGTTTAAGTTCGAACCATTCTGGGTGACCGATAGTCAGTGCGAAGGGGTTGTATCGGAGGCATGGGAGAACGATTTGAATGATGATGTCCCTTCGAAGATTGTCGTGTATGCGTCACGACTAGCTGACTGGGCAAAAATCAAATTTGGGGATGTCAGGCGCCGCATTGTCGAGAAGGAGAAGGAGCTTGAGTATTGGCAGAAACAATTTCCTTCAGTGGAGATGTTAGCGAAGTGTAGGGGCTTGGTCGCGGAGATGGAGGAGTTAAGGAGGCAAGTGGAATCGTATTGGTATACAAGAGCTAGGAAGTGTGAATTACGGGATGGCGACAAAAATACGAGTTACTTTCATCACAAAGCCCAACAAAGAAAGAAGCAAAATACTATTGTCGGTTTAAAAGACGAACACAGTGTGTGGTGCGTGGGGGAGGAGGAAATTATAAACATCTCTGAGAATTATTTTAGCTCCCTGTTCGCGACAAGCAACCCGAATAATATTGCTGAAGCTATTGATTGCATCCCCGAAATTATCTCGGCTGATATTAATGCCAAACTTGACGCCCCTCCAGAGGATGATGAGATCAAAGAGGCGCTCTTTTGTATGCACCCAAACAAGGCTTCGGGACCGAATGGAATGCATGCTCTCTTTTTTCATAAATATTGGCCCATGGTAGGAGGGAATGTGTCGTCTTTAGTGAAACGTTGGTGGAGTGGGAGCGTGGATATTGAAGGAATAAATGGCACTAATGTGGTCCTTATTCCCAAATATGGCTCACCTAAGAAGATAACTGATTTTCGTCCTATAAGTTTTTGTAATGTTATTTATAAAATCATCTCAAAAGTTTTAGCTAACCGTCTCAAACCACATCTCAACAGTTTCATCACGGAGAATCAAAGTGCACTCACACCGGGAAGACTTATAACGGATAATGCTATTATTGCTTTTGAGCTGTTCCATGCCATGAAACGGAGTGGAGAAGGGAAGGACGAGAATATCGCAATAAAACTTGATATGAGTAAGGCTTACGATCGGGTGGAATGGGTTTTCTTAAATGAGGTGATGCGGAAAATGGGGTTCTCTCAGAATTGGAGGAATAGGGTTATGCAATGTGTAGGTACCGTGTCTAACTCTTTCGTTATTAATGGTAAAGTGCAGGGTATGGTGCGGCCTTCGAGAGGGCTGTGAGCCTGTGACAAGGTGACCCGATTTCGCCATATTTATTTCTCCTATGCAGATGCCTTCTCCTATCTTCTTCATGCGGCTATTAGTACGGGTAAGCTCCATGGGGCACGTGTTTGTCGAAGCGCGCCGCGAATTTCTCACTTGTTTTTCGCGGACGATAGTATTCTTTTTGTTAGGGCTAACAGAAGAGATTGCTCGACAATAGCTGATATAATCAGGATTTATGAAAGAGCATCCAGACAGAAAATTAATCATTCCAAATCGGAGGTCGTCTTTAGCAAAAAGGTTTCGCTATCGGTAAAGGAAGAGTTGTTAAGGGAGTTGGGTGTAAGGGAGGTGGATAGACATGAGAAGTACCTGGGGCTACCAACTATAATCAGGAAATAAAAAAACCGTGTTTAGCACGCTTAAAGAGAGGGTGAGGAAGAAGGTTCAGGGGTGGAAGGAGAAATTGTTGTCGATGCCCGGGAAGGTGGTCGTTGGTAATTAAGGTGTTGAAAGCTCGATATTTTAAACACGATTCCATCCTAGAGGCGAGAAGGGGTCACGATCCAAGCTTTGCTTGGAGGAGTTTGTGGGGTGCGAAGGCTTTATTGTTGGAGGGGTTAAATTGGAGAGTTGGGAACGAAAGGGATATAAGGGTGTGGGAGGACAAATGGGTTCCAAGGGAGAAGGGCTGTGGAACCCCTGTTTTTAATCTTGAAGCTCCCATTGGATATGCGTGTCTCTGAGTTTATTGACCGGGAGAGGGGAATGTGGAACGAACAAGCTCTCGCTGAATGGCTGCTTCCTTCAGAGGTGGAGCAGGTTAGTAGCCTGCCTTTGAGTGCTGGATTGCCTTCGGACCAACCTTATTGGGGGCACACGAAAGATGGGGATTACACGGTTCGGTCGGGATACTGGCTGGGTATGGGGATTGATAGGCCGGCGATTTTTAATGGTGGGAATGGCATTGGTGAGGAGGTGGAAGAAGCTCTGGAGTTTAAACATCCCACCCAAACTTACTCATTTCTTGTGGCGAGCTTGTACGGGTATGTTAGCGGTGAAGGATTGTCTCTTCCGACGGCATTGTTGTGATAGTAATCTATGTAATTTCTGCGGTGCTGAAGCGGAAACAATTACTCATGCATTATTCGGGTGTCAGTGGACGCAAGTTTTCTGGCGGAGGAGCGGTTTTGAGAACGTGCTTTTGAACTTACCAGGTACTTCGTTTGCTTCTTGGTTGATGGATGCTCTTAGGAGCATCGATAATGCAGTAAGAGGACAGTTCTTGGGGTCCTTTGGGCCCTTTGGACCATCAGAAACGAAATTTATTTTCAGAGGAGCAAGTGAACGAGGAGGTTTGTGTGATGGGCATGGTGAAAATGGTTACCGAGTACCAAGGGGTGTTGGAGGCGAGCAGGGTTGGGGGAGTGGAGAGGGAGGGGATCGTGGTTGATGAACGGATTTGGCAACCGCCTGGGGACGGGAACATCAAGCTGAACTCGGACGCGGCTATGATCGGGGAGGATGAAGTAGGAGTGGGAGTCGTGGGCAGAGACTCGAGGGGCACGGTAGTGTTGATGGCGAGCCGAAGATACAAGGCGAGGTGGTCGGTTGAGGTGGCGGAGGCTAAGGCTATGTATTTTGGGCTTGAGATAGCACGAGACCGGGGGCTGAGTGATATATGCATCGAGTCGGAAACGCTTGGAATCGTGAATACTGTGAGGCAGAGGCGGGCTCCCCGTAACTGTCTTGGTCTTTGCATAGCTGATATATGTACTCTTATCTCTAGTTTTTCTTTTTATGGTGTTTCTCATGTTAGACGTGGGGGAAATACAGTTGCACATCTGATAGCTCGATTGTGTCCAGCTATCGGGGATGATCTCGTGTTGTTCTCTGATTTTCCGGAGTCCGTCACTTCGTTGGCGGGTCCCGATTTAATTTAAGAGGCCGTTTTCTTTTCAAAAAAAAAAGTTAAGTTCAACTCTTATCTTCACAAATTAACTATTATTTCATTCCAGTTTAGTTCATTTAGCTCCATTAAATTCAATTCATTTAAGCTTTATTAACTATTAAGCATAGTTACAATTTCAATTTAAAAGAACGTGATCACCCAAATGATTGCGACAAAGAAAGACATCTAATTTTTATATTTTAATTTAAGTGATGGTTTAATTAAATGATGAAATCATACTACTGTATGATTTGATCAATTAATTGGTTGATATTTTGGTGAATTATAACTCACAAAAACTACTATAAGAACGTTGCACAAATGAATACCATGCAACGGGTCTATTTTACTCGTTTTATTTAATGGATATCCAACTGACTAATAAATTTTAATACCTATTTTATTTTTCCAACATTTTATTATTCTTCCAATACAATTAGTTTCCCTATACATTCCTATTTTTCCATGCATGGAAATGATTAAACGTTTCTTGGCATTTGCAACATTCATTCATGCATCTTCATCCGTTTCTTGGCATCTTCATCCGTTTTTTCAACAATTAAAAAAATACAATCATTCATTCATTCATGCATCTTCATCCGTTTCTTCAACAATCATTCACTATCTTCTTCATAATTAAAAAATAAGAACAAATAAAAAAAATACAATGTTCGTGGATAGTGATATTATTCTCACCCCAATGATGATAGACAATGAATCATCTTTAGTTCGACGGTCTGATGTAAACCATGAAGAAGTTTCCAATCCCAATGATGTTACAGTTATGGGAGAAAACCGAGAACACGAGAATGACTGCAATACTGACGGTTAGCAAATTTCTTATGTTTGTCTACAAGTATTGACCATGTTTATATTTTTAGAGACCGTGTTATAAATGATAACGACCACATAATTTTGTTATAAGTTTATCAGTAAGTGTTGAGGTTGAATTCACTATTATACAACTCATCTGTTAGTTTCATAAGTTTCTTTTTTCAGAAAGTCATATTCAAATTTGAATATGTGTGTTTAATAAGTTCATTTGTTAGTTTGATAAGTTTCTTTGTTAATTTTTCATATTAATGGAGTCCATTTTCTTATGTGAAAATGACATATGTTGTAAACTTTGGTGACCATGTTTTTGTTACAAATGACCATGATATAGTTACTTGTGGCCATGTTATATTATTATGAACTATCTGATGTAGTTGTTTAGAAGTGTCTGATTTTTCGTTTTGGTGACCATGTTGTACTTACAGATGACCATATTATATTAAATGGTGACCATATTATATTATTATATATGAACTGTTTGTTGAACTGAGCATTTTTTATATGTGTATTATTCAGGTGCAGAGTTACTTCATTCATTGGCTGGGGAGACGAGTCTTAAATGGGAGACATTATATTCGATGTATGAATCTCATGCTAGCGCAATGGGTTTTGGAATAAGGTTAGGGACTTGTCGCAGAAAAAGTCCTGGAGCTCCCGCGTACGAGCGATATTTTGTTTGTTCATCTCAAGGTGTAACCACTTCTATTCAAAAAAGTTATGGCCGCCAGAGAAGACAATCTTGATCCCTAGTCTCTTTTAAGTTAATTTAATCTCCATTGTAATAGCTTATTAGGGGTTTAAGTTTTTTTTTGTGCCATGACATTAAACTACTGTTTGTAGTTTTTTTTCCTTTCATGACATTAAACTAGTGTCCGTTTGTGACCACTTTTGTGTTACAGAGTTACCACTTATAAAACATTTTTGCGCATTTGTGTAATTTTTATCAATTAAGCATTTTTTTACCATTGCACTATGATATGTGACCACATTTACAATAATATGTGACCATTATATTCCTAATTTTAACTTTTATAAAATGGTCATGGCGAGTGAGTAATGTTCATTACAGAGGGGCCAATTTTCTATTATTTGTGACCACTCTATATCATACTATGATACAGAGTGACCACTTATAACATTTTTTCGCATTTGTCATTTTTAACAATTATATCTGACCACATATACTATGATTTGTGACCATTATATTCGTACTTTTAACTTTTATAAAACGGTTATGATGAGTAATATTGAATACAGAGTGACCATTTTTCTTTTATTTGCGACCACTTCTATCATACACAGTGACTATTTTTTATTTTCAATAACTAACTTTACAGAGTGACCACTTCTATCATACAGAGTGACCACTTATATCATACACAGTGACCACCTTATGAAAACTTCAGCATATAAAATAGCTAATAAATACTGCAAAATGGGGGATGGTTATCATAAATTGGTCACTAAATAAGCATTTCTGGCCAAAATATCCCCAAACCAAATAACATTTCTGCTGCTAATTTGCTACGATAAAATAAAAACACAAACAAATAGAATTTCTACTTCAAGTACTACAAAATAAGTTTTTTCCAATAAAATACCAAAATACTACGTTAACAATACTTGCTCTTTTTCTTCGGATCGGTCTTCTTGTCAACCTTCTTACCGATCGTCTTAGCATAATGTCTCATGTATCTTTGAACAATAGTTTCAGGTGGTGGCTCTGACCTTGGCGAGACTGAATTTTTAGGATTAAGCTCAAAAGATAACATCTCCACAGCCACACTTGTTGTCTGATCAATTTGTTGGACAAGTTTTTCATATGCAGCGAGAAAATCTGGGTTCTTCCACTCTTTAGTCCATGAAAAGTCTTGCCCTTGTGTCAACACTTGAGGCAACACGCTAGGCTCATCCTCGATGGCAACTCCAATCCCTCTAAGCTATTCCAACCTGGCCGCATTAAATCTTCCCACTATCTCTATGTCACGCTTTGTCAACATCCATGCTACTTTGTATGACTGTTAAAAACATAACAACAACTTTAACAAATAATTTATTTAATGGTCAGCATGGCAGACGTTTAGTGGTCCCTGACTAAGCGAACATGGTCTCCAATAACTATAAAATGGTCATCATGGCAGACGTGACACTAATATTAGGAGATTTTTTTAGTCACGGTAAGTTTTACAACATGGTCATATGTAACTAGTTTATGGTCATCTGTAACTACAAAATGATCACTAAAACAAAGGGTCACATGATTTATTTAATGGTCACCATGGCAGATGTTTAGTGGTCCCTGACTAAGCTAACATCCTCTCCAATAACTATAAAATGGTCACATGGTAGACATATCAACTACAAACAATTCATGGTTACTATATCAGATAAGATTTTGAATAGATATAATGACACCTCTATATCAGATCACTAAATACTGGTTACCACATTAAATATTTAATACAAAATGGTCTCAATACTTCAGAATATGGTTACTAATCATCTAATTTATTAGTAGATTTGAAATAATACACCAGTAATAGCATAAAAATTGACACAAAATGGTCTAAAATACATCTGCAACAATGCTCTAAAATACAGACAAGATGTACACTTTATACCTTAAAGTACAAACTGAAAATAACATTGTTCACAAAAGTATATTAGCCACTGCAATGGTCACCGATAAACATTTCATGGTAACTATGTTCACTAAAGTAGCAACTTAATTTGATCATATAAATTTGACCTGCTGTTTTTAAGGACTTCAACCTCAACGGGTTCTTCATCAATGGGTTCCTCGTCGTCATTTCCGCATCATTGTTACCATCATCCTTAACTTCATTACCATTCTCCTCCTCAATAACAACTTCTTCTTCCTCCTCCACTAACAACACCAAAAAACTCAATTAAAATCCGGAATTAAGCAAACACGATTATAATCGATTGAAAAAAAATTAATATGAAAAAATCTAGTAAAAAAGGAATAAAATCGAGAAACATACCTTCAATGATTTTTCTTTTTCTTGCTACAGTCTTTTTCCCCATTTCTTCTTCAATAAATTGCAAATAGAAACAAAAAAAAAGGTGGAAAATGAACTAATTTTGAATTAATTGGGTTATGGAAGAAGATGGAGATTAATTTTCAATTAGGCTTATGGGGAATGTAGGGAAACCGTATGGGGAAGCAGTGTAATGATGAGGGAAAGAGAAAAAGAAATATGGGGAAGGAGGAAAGTTACGGGGAAAACAATTTATGCTTTCATAAAACTGTTTTGAAATTTTCTAATACCCTATAATTATTGTACACAATTTTCACTGTAACATTAATTCCCCCAACCCATTTAACATATTCAATATGTAAAACGGGTTAAAAGGACCCGTCTCACAATATCCATATGTGAGACGGTTGTACAGGATAATTACTGATTATAACTATTCGTATATTAAATGATGAAATCATACTGCACTTCTTATTGCTACTGATTCATTCCAATCTTAGTTGTTGTTTAAGGGAGTGGTAGATTTGTTTGTAGTTCTATTTATTGTCAATTGGGTTGTCAAGTATCACTCCTTGCTTTGTGTTGATAGCACAAGGCTAAACCTTGCTACATCTGACCCTGTCCCTCAATTAACGGGAGTTGTTGAGGCACTGGAATTATTTTGTTGCTTTCAATATTTGGGTTTCGTGTAGGGTTGTATTGTTTGACTGATTTGCTGATTAGTGGGGTATACTTTATTGGCTCGCGGTTGAGGCTCAAATCCCGAAGGTGAGACAAATAGGATTAGTTTGGGTATACTGACTATGGATTGATTGACCATTTGTTGTCTTGGAGAGAGATCTTTGAGTGTGCTCGTACAGGAAGGAGAGTGCTAAGTGTGTTGCTACTTGGATAGAGTTGTATGGACCAAAGGCCGGCTCATGATGTAACAACACTTTGTCCGCTATTCGTGACAGTTTCCATATTGTAGTATTTGGATTTCGACGCAGTTTGATGACTTTTGAGTCTCGCAGTCGTGTAAACTAATGATGACACGCTCCTGCCTTTCTATGTAATTCTATTATTGTGTGTGTTGTGTTTTTCATTTAAGCATTTGGGTTGGTTGATTTCAGATCAGTGATCTTGAATCCACAAATTACTCTGCAATTAGGATGATAGTTGGCAAAAATACTACTTTTAGTTGCCTCGTCGCTTAGACTGATAATCTGACCCTTTTTTGTTGCACTCCTTCGGTTTATTACGACCCTCCTTACTCATTTGCTTTTCTTTGTTTTGCGTGTCCCGTTGGATTTTCCTCCACTTTTTCGGTAATTTGTTATTGGTTCTTGCAGCAGATGAAGCAAGAAGAAATTAACCGTTGCCAGATTCAGGAGTGTGTTGGAAATAAGTTACTGCAAAGGGCAAAATAAAATAACGAAAACAGATTAAATAAACTTTACTGTGTCACTGTATGATGGCCGCTGCCTTAGAAGCTTAATCGCCCTCGACATGGTGATGTCCAACTGAGAACGACGCTTTTCAAGGTATACACAGCTCTCCTCCGAATTGCACCCAAAAAGGAAGAGTAGGAACTCGAATGTTATGCTCAGATTTTCATAAGGAACAGAGGAGAGAAAGAGAGGATTTGAGAAGAATGAGTTGAGTAATTTGCAAATGAAACTTCATCTTATTTATAGTAAAATCAGAAATAATGAATGAAATTAAAGTAAAATCAGAAATAATGAATGAAATTAATGCATTGCAATTTTCCATTAGTCTTTGGTGGAAAACCAGAGTAAAATAGGTTGCAAAACAGACCCCACCGCACGGCGGTGCGCGCGTGGGAAGAGTGCACACTATCCTCAATTGTCAAATATTTAGTTGAGAAGTGCTAAGTATATAAACACAACCAAAGTTCCTTATTTTTCCAATGTGGGACAAAGCCAAAAATATTTACCTAACCGAATTCATAAATCTGAAGAGTGGTTGAGGCCCAGTTATTATTAATATTCATATTACGCTCTCTCATTCAAATGCATGTTGGGCTTGAAGAGTGGTTAGTTTGCAAGGCTCCCCAATACCGTGTGGTGGGTTTCACTTTGTGTTTTTGAGGGGCTCTGATACCATGTTAGATGAACCATCTCAATCAAAACTTTAAGGAGATGGTTGAGGTTTAACTATTATTATGTCGGAGGGATCTGAGGACGAATTAGAACAACCTTCACCTCCACCATCATTCAGAACTTGAGTTGAACATCAAGGGGTCAATTGAATACTTAGGTGGTGCCGTCTTTCCTAAGCTTAATTGGAGTTCTCCAGAAGACACTGCTTGGATTAGCCCAACCGGGAACCTTAAATGCACATCTTTTAGTGACATAGCTCTACGGTCATCTGATTCACTAGTCCATGACTTGAGCCACGCTTATGATTCGTGCAATGACAAGACTTTGTCAAGGCCGTCTCATTTCTACCTTGCTCTTAGGAAATGGTACCCGTCTCTGAGACCTGAGATGGAATTCCGTTGTATTGTTCATGATCAGCAACTCGTTGGGATTTCTTAGCGGGATGTCACTGGTTTTTATCCTACTCTCCTTGACAAGAAAAATGAACTCAAAGAGCTTATCGAGGATTTTTTCATGGATAATATTCAGGAAAGGTTCAAGTCCGATAATTACACATTTGATGTTTATGTTACAAACGAGAAAAGGGTGAAGTTGATTGATTTCAATCCCTGGGCTGCCTTTACATTGCCTTTATTGTTTAGCTGGGAGGAATTGGAGCAAAGTATTTAGAATTGTTGATAGTCAATGTCGTGTACTCCCGGGTTTGAAGACTGCAGTGCCTTATGATTATATAGATATGAGCTCAGGCAGTGGCTGGGACCAATTTCTGAGAAATGCAGAGCAGGAGTTGCAGCAACAAATCTGATCTCCTGAAGCAGGTGCATGATAGCCGTCTGATCTCACGAGCTTTCCGGTTGTACTCAAAGCACCACGTACATTTTCGAACATTGTTAGTTATTTTTTGGCAGAGGTTCATTCAGAATTTTGGTGTCTCTTAAGTTGGAATTCATAGTAATAATCTAGTAGTTAAAACTTTTTAGGTAGTAATCTTGTTACTTTCATCTCTTTTGTCCTTTTTGCTCTTCTCCCAATTTGTTCCTAGTTGTTGCAACGTTATTACCATCTGATGTACGATGTTTACGTTCAATCTCTTACATTCTCGTTTATATCCAATACCTTGTCGCTCAAGTGATACATGCCTTGCATATGTTCCATGTCTATGTGCCTTTCCGTTGTAAATTTCGTTTTGGGTAATTTTAGTCGGGACTATGTCCCCATGGCAGGGCAATACCAGTGTCAAGCTGCCTGCACGTTGAATTTTGAATTTTGACCTTGATTGTAAGTTTCATCATACGGTACAACACTACCTAGCTTCGGTTTATCATATGAGATATTGAAGAAAAAATGATGTGCTAGCTGAATCGTACCGAGCATCAAAATTTTAGTACAAGGAACAGCAAATAAGTGTACAAATTTGAATATGTGCTACTCAAATTGACTCAAACATGAAGTCCCTAGTGGGAGCAAAGGTAACAGACGCAAGATGTAGGCTCTGACCCCAGTCGAAAATACCAGCATGCAAACATCATCAAGATTGTGCACTAAGTCGCGGTCCCATGTAGTTTGTTGCCAGTCCCATTAACGCAAACCTGGAGACCGACAAAACAAGACCGATCAGAGAAGAGAAGGAAAAACAATCTATCAAAATGCTGACAAGTATTCTCTCCATCCTAAGTAGAACGATAATATCACAATAGTTGGTTTGATATATCAAACATGACGAATTTAACATGCTGCATTTGACATATTTTTGGGGAATTATTAGATTTATGGTCGAAGTTGACCTTTAAAGTAAAACACAAAACAATATAATGAGATGGTATTAGCAAATCCACAAGCAAAAACATTAAGTCTGACTGTTTGTTGTCCAAAAAAAGTCTGACTGTTAATGGCACTAAATTTGTGTTGTTATATGACCTTAAACAGACTGGGGTGATCTAAGATGTCCTAAACATTTGTAGAGTTGAACGCATTATGTATCATCAATTCGTTACAGATTAATGCATTTCCCGCTCACAACACCAATGCTGTTACAACTTACAATCTGTAACAGCTCGAACAATAATAACCACAGCTACTGGCATAGTCTATTATCCTTTTCGACTCCAAGATTAATAGTTCAAATAAAAGAAAGACTGAAATAGATGAGAGAAGCGGACTCTCATAGCAGATTCGAAATTAGAATCCCATTTGAGCCACAGCAAACTCGACTAATGACAAGAGAAACTAATGTGCGAGACTTCATGTGAAATGCTTGAGCAGTGATAGCAATTAATAAGTAGGACAAACGGATCTGTGAGAACTTGAGGAGTGCATGGGATAAACCAAAACTTATACGGAGTATTGTAGAACATGTTTAAGTAGGAAAAAGAATTAAAGATGTAAGGGAAAACTTACATCATAGCCATGGAAAACTGCTTAAGATCAGTCTCAATGTTTTTCACGTTCACCAACAACTGCGCGCAGAAGATTATTGCAAGCCAAGATCCTAGCTTGTACTGCGAGAACCATAGAAAGCAAGTTACTAAACAAACAACTAATTCATAAGTTGGCCATACAAACTCATCAACTATTCTGATCCTAACACCGAAGGAAAGAAGAGATCCTAACACCGAAGCAAATTACTAAACAAACAACTAATCCATAAGTTCGCCATACACTGAAATCGCCTTCTTTTTTCTTCTACAGGAGAGATGCAAAAACATTTGCATCAAAATTTACGGAAGTCTACAGTATAGTCACTACAAACTTGAAAACCCTCAACCAAACCTCGACTAAACCTTCTCCCAATTTGTACTCCCTCCGTCCCCAATCATTTGTTTACCTATTCATTATTTGCAGGGGCTAAATTAATCAAAGGTAAACAAATGAAATGATGCCGACATAGGGACTAGGGAGAACAAATATGTGAAAACGATGCACAAGGAGTCGTATACAGAAACTGAACCGAAATTGGCGATACAATCATACAATCACTGCAACATTAGCAGCTAAGCATGCTACATCGATAATATAAGTTTCCATCACTCGTCAGTCGTCACGGCTTCACAAGTACAATGATTAGCTTAATGTGGATGCAAACTAAATTAAAATTCTATACTCCTATGAACAATTACATGTACACTTAACCAAATAAGCTAGCTAAAATCGGCGGACAAAATTTATATTATATTTTTGGCATCGAACTCACCGATACTATAGTCGCAAAACTTTATCAGCAAAGCGAGGTGAGATAGACTAAACAATGAAATAAAATCATTGTTGTTATACAGGAAATAAAAAGAGGTAAAAGAGGAGAAAGGATGAGAGGGGGCAAACTCGGAATATGGCGCCGAGAAGACCGCAAAATACGGCGAGAAAGCCGGAGTAATCGACAGGAGGTTCTGGTTGTGGGCCCAGGGATGGGTTGTATGGCTTTGCGGCATAGGGTTGCCGTGGATCGTTGCTGCTCATTTGGTTCGCCTGCTAATATTCACTGCTCGTATTTTCCCACTTTTTCTTTCACTAGTTGTTACTCCGCGCGCGATGCGCGCGGACTTCCAATGATCGGTATTTCTTCGTATCATATCTATTTGCATTGATCATCTATTTATATATTTTTTGTTTTGTGTAAAAATAAGAAGATATACATATTTGATTATAATGTTATAGTACATCTATCGGGTATCTCGTATAAATTATGTGAATATAAGTAAGATATATATGTAATTTACAAATAGTCCAGGTTAATCTGTATTTATAACAAACATCGGCTTACAATCTTAAAATGTCTTCCTTCTTAATTATTGAACTCTGACTTTTTCAAATTAATCAATTGCTTTGAACGTATGAATTTGAAGAATTATTAAAGATAATAACCTAGCCTTACATATGTCGTACACGGAAAGAGTTCACAACGTAAGAACAAATGCAGATTATAAATTTAATACAAGTATAGCATATTTGAATATACTAAATCGCGACATGATGTAACATGTTTATACCATCAATTGTTTGTTGTTATTCAATAAAAGCTTTAACTAAGAGTTCCTGGTTTGCATTAATTTAGATTACAATTCATCACCGTTGCATTAAAGCTACTGTGTTGGGTTTAATATTCTTAATCGTAATACGCTTCATCCTCTGACCATAAATCAAAGGGGCCATCGTCATGGACAGTTGGATCATCCATGTCTCTGTTTCCCTCCATCCAACAATGGTAGACATACCTTGCGTCTTTTTCTGGTAAATCAAGGCAGCAACACTGGATAGAAAACACACGACCCCATCTTGATCTGACAATTATCCCGTTTATCTCTTCTCTCTTCACCTGACTTTTATAATCAGTTGTCATCTTAGATGTATCTTTCCCAATTGCAAATAAAGAAGCCCACTTTCTGCACACTTCAGACATACTACGTTTGTCCTTATGATTGAGCCTCTCGAAAATGCTAGTCATCAGCTCATCAGAACTGAGCAAGATATGGTTAATTTGATCGCCTACCGTCATCTCTTTTAGCACATACTGTGTTTCGAACAATGATTTAGATTTGAACTGCTCCTTTTTCCATCGGATGTAGTCATTCTCAAACTCACGCTTGTCTTCTCTGTAAAAGTAGCCTACACCAGTACAGCGAGGCATACCTATTTAATTGCAGACAAAGAAACCCAATACTTAATTTACCACCAAACCTTAACTCAAAACAGTTTACATGTCATATCTGTTTTTTTTTTGTTATTTGACTGATATTGAACGTAGGTACGATATCCGCAGTACATGGGACTACATGACATAAACTTCAACCTTTCTAAAATTTCATTGATTAATTATTCAATGTTAGAGTCGTCAATGATACTTAAGTCCAGTATGGGTGTAGTTGGGGTTCTGTGATTTTTGCTAGCCAGCTGTAATTTTTCATGTGTACATAATAATTTGCAGATTCAGCATAATGCTTACACAACTAACAAGTAGACCTCCTTTAGCCTCACAAAGTAAGCTTTATATTTTTACAGTTGTGTCGCAAACGTAATTGTTGAATTCAACTACACTAAGGCTACGCGAGATACACTGTAACACCTTGCAAAAGTAGCAATGAGGCAGGAGGAGATAGGGTAACATGGGTGAACTAAAAATCATAGATAAGAAGTAATTAATTGCTAAGAGAGTGAATGAATATTTTAGACCAAGCAACTATAAAACCAAACGTAATCTAGTGAAGCTTGTAAGTTCTACTTGACCCTCATATCCTTAGGCTATTATCTTCTTTTACTTTTGTTATATTGTCTTATCCTATGTTTTTATCTTATGCGGATGTCCCGTGCAGTAAAACAGCAGCATTATAATTCGAAAAGATAAAACTTAAAGCAATAAACTTGATGAACGAAAAACTGGCAATCTCAAAATTATCACACAAAAGACAAACTATTAACAACAGTATTTATCAAGCTCATTCAGATCACAGAAGCCAAAAACCTAACAAAGTTAACTCACGCGTATATTTACAACATTCTTAAACAAACTCAATATGATCCACAAGAAGCCGGGCTTAAACAAACTTGAAATGGTCAGACGAGCTTAATCTCACAAATCTATGAACATAATTCTCAAACAAATGTAATACAAACACACAAGCAGAATGCCTATTCCTCACATTTTTTTTAACAATATTCTTAAGCAATCGCGACATTATCACACAAGCCATGCAAAATTACCTCACAACCGCAGAAGTCTACCAAGTATCAACATTTGAAAACAAACTTAATACCTACTAATACAGCTTTCCTAATTCTATTATTTTCTAACTCTGTTTCCATCAGTTGCTTATCACGACAGGTCTAGGTTCAGGGACTTAAAGTGATTGACTAAAATAGCTATTATAAGTTGAGATGCTAGAACCTAAACCCATAAACTTAATGAACAAATTTCTGAACACCATGAAGAAATCATGAAATCACAAAGATCAGGAAGTTTTAGGTATACTAATACAGTTCTCAGAATTCTATTACTTATTATCTCTGTTTACATCGGTTGCTTATCATGCCAGCACGCGAATCAGACACGTAAAGTGATTAACCAAAAGAGCTGAAGATATAAAATCATTTCAAAACCAGACCTTCATAAACTGAAGCTACTAAATCTGCAAGTTAGACTGGACTCCTGAAGCCACAAAGTTTAAAAATCCCGAAATTAATATTCTCTATGACCCTATCACTTGTTTAATTTGGATTAAAACACCCCCTAGCAGCTGATAAAAAAAGGTAAACAAATGATGGAGGGGCAGCAAGTGTCCTACCACAATAGAGTTACATCAACTTCCAACAGTAAATCATGAGATCGAACAATAAATTAAACTATAAAAGTGCAGATTAAACAGCAAATAAATCATTAACAAAAGCGATAAAAAAAGGTCAAATTGAAGAACAAGTAAAGGATAGAACCTTAATTAATTATTGTGTAGAATAATTGATCGAAAACGCGAAGAGCAAATTGATGTAGAGAAGCAGTGAGTAAGTATCTGGAAGTATGCGTGGTGTTACAGTGTTTTTGTGATGACTGTGTTCCGGTTTGATGGTGAATGGTGGTTAGGGGTTTTCGATCTCACATTTGTTCGACCTAGTGATCCCGTCCTCGTTTTTGATCTAAACTGGAAGTCCCTCACAGATAGTAAAAAGTTGGAGATTTGAAAAATATCAAGGATATAGAAAGATTAGCTATTACGTGTTGTCTGAAACATATATCTATGAAATTTTATTTACGCTACCAATTAGATTTTTACAATAGTTTGAATTTTGAGTGGACATTTCGTCTACTAAAAGTTCAGTAACTGTAGAAACACGTTAAAATTAGCATGGTTATGCCGGTACACTGTTTCATGTCGTAATTTTACAAATTTATTTTAGTATGTTAAATATCATTTTACAATGAGCGTTTAATTCACAGGGGCAAATTAAGAAAAGAAGTAGTTGAAATCATTCGACGTTTGTTCAACGTCATGAATCCCGACTCTTTATTAGATCTACTATCTGGATTTTTCATAATGTAAATATTCGTAATTTCATAAAAGTTTTGATATTTTGGTTTATTTCATATTATAACTAATAAATGAAGTCTTTGAATGTGTGAATCATTTTCACGATTGTATACATATGTAATAAACTTACTATCTTCATAAAATTTATAGTTTACATCAATACTCCAACTCAGCGAAGTTAGGAGGAAAATATAGTCTTAAACGATATAATGCAAGATTTGCGAAGTTATCTAGCATAGCATATCTAGCTGGGTCTTTTTGCAAAGACTGTATGAACTCTTTAACTTGTGTCATTTCCTCAGGTTTGAGCTCACGAAGGTGTTCTTGTTTGAATGGATTTTGTAGTTGACGGTAATGTACGAGAGTTTCGACTTCATCCTTTGTACGTTCGAAACACGTGCACCTTTTGTATATGATTCTGCAACCCCTACGAATAATACGGACACCGTTGATGTCGTTTTGGCGCAGAAAAAGACTATATGCCGATTTAAGGAGTGGCGCATGTGGATGGAATAGAAAATACTGACACCATCTTTTGCAAACCATGACCATCTTTGATCTGTCGCGATTACTAAGTAGCTCAAAAATCTTTGTAACTAAGTCTTCATCACTGAAAACACAGTCTTTCGGTCCTTGGTTCCGGTAGCTAGTGAACTTGACGTTTACTAATGGCTGTAACGGGAAACTGATATTCTTTTTGTTGGAATTAATGAAATCTTCGTAATCTGTTGCGACATCATTGACTACCCACCCCTTGCACCAATCGGCGATGATCATTCTGTTTTCTTTTAGTATAATGTCTTCACCCACATATAATGTCTTAACCTGTGTCAATGAAACGATTATGTGAGCAACTCAATTTGTATATAATACAGTGTACCTTATTCATGTAAACATGGAAAACGGCACTGAAAACTCACAGGGTCATACAATTTGACCCTCAACCACCATATAAACATTGTCAATGCAAAGCTGGCACAATTCCTTTCCAGAGGGATGCAATCCCTTCTTCCCTGGTAATTTTGCCGACTGTACCTAATAACATGCCTCTATATTTCGTAAAGCAACCGCATTTCAAACAGTTTTTTCCTGAGGCTGAAGCCTAACTTTCGCAGTGTCCAAAGGGATGGTGCACACATGTAAATAATCACCATAAGGTTATACCCCAATCAAGAGAAAGCTCAACATAACGATAATTCTCCCTGACTCTTTACTGTATTTAGATACTTACATGTATTTGTGAATTATGAGGTCATTTAATCCATTATTGTTCTGGGCTCAAGTTAAAGACAATACTTCACTATTAATTCAAAAGTACTATTAAGACTGAATCTACCCTAGGTTATTTCCCTCGTCACTGTCCTAAACGCCAAATTTACTTCAATGAGTTCAATCTTTATGAAGCTCGTATCAGTCTCAATTACCTTTATTTTTTTGCGAGGCTGGTGGGATCCCCCAATTGTCAAGCCTCATAGCTTAGAGCCAGAGACCATGTGTCTGATGTAAAAGATTTATTCAAAATAGTTTTAGTTGATTGATGCAGATGATAATATTCCAAAAACAATTCCCTATTCAAGATCTAAGTGAAAGATGGTATCTTCAGATTTATAGTAAACGTACCTATCCTAACCCTATTGTTCTGGGCTCAAGTTGATCAATATGCCTCCTTTTCAGCACAATGTCAAATTGCATGCACTAAAAAATTAAAAATATACAATCAAATCTGAAACGGTCGAATTCAAACGGATCTTTGAGAGTAAATATAGTACGAAGCACTATATATTGTAGGAGATGATATGCAAATGAACATGTAAACACAAGTATAAAAGATAAGTGTCATAAAAGTTTAGTAACTTCCTAATGGTGTTGTATTTTGCTTCTTTATTGGTATTTGATTAATGTTGTTCGTGTCTGTCTGCAAGACACAATTAACTACCACCATCAATAGCTTGAGAGTTCATAATTTCAATAATTTTGAAAGCACTTGAAACTACAATGTAAATAGGCTGTTCTACAGCACTCATTTGGTCATCATTTGTTTTGGTTTCAAACATCACGTTAGAATTTGTTTTCAGATGATGTTTGATCTATCACGCACCTCCATACAACCAGTCACATAAATTATCTGTATCCTACTACTATAACATATAAACTATGTCACTCTATACATGGCATGTTGGTAGTATTGCCATCTCCCACCCTACTCCCTTGTACTGACTCTGTCAATTTCCATTTCCTTGTTTTCATATAGTACAACCGAATAGCCAACATAATACAATTGTCCTAGTATAATATACGAAGGGATGAGAATCAGATATCCAGTTTAGATATAGTTACATGAGATTAAGGGTGCATATGAACACTATAATTTGGAAAGAAGAAGAAAGCTAATCAGCAGCATGCATCAATTCTGATTTAAGCCAGTTCTGGATTAACCACATTTTCTGCCGTAATTTAGATTTTTCAAGTATTCCAGATTGTCTAAATTAGATATCATTTATAAAAGTACATTATGAATGAACCAGATAAAAGGCCAAAAGGGTGAGCTACTATAATATAGATGTATTTCATTATCGGTTTCATCGTCTAATGGTAGTTATTAATAATGGGGTTATCTGGAGATTTATTCGGAATTATGACTACCAGCTTTTGTAATTAGAGTTAATGATGGGGCTTCCTTACAAGATCGTCTGGCCAGTGCTTTCTGATTATTAGATCACCCCAGGTACTTCTCCTATTCTAATGGATTTGAGTGAAATATTATTAATTACACTTAGCAATGTTAGAGTAATGTACAGATACTTACAGCCAAAAGTAAGGATCCATTACCAACCCATGCTTAACTACAGTCTATAGGTATATCTACACTGTCTCTTACTCCTAACCCAGATTCGTTATCATAACCCAGATATACATTTATCATTTCTTTGATTTTGGAGAATTTGTATGTGTATTTCAACATTAAGAACATCTTAATGCAATAGTTAATCAAGACCACAGTAGCTTAATCAATTAACACTATAGTCAATTAAACTAATCAAACTAATCAATAATTATCAACAAAACAATTCTAATAAATAATTACTATTAGAAATAATGTTAATGAACATATAATCGTATCACTATCATCACTGAAATTTTATGAAAATTCATTAATACACTGTTTAGGTTGAATACATTAACAAATGAATAAGCATACCTTTACGGCGGCAAACAGTGGTATGGTAATTGATGCAGTGTTTTGGTGGTGAACCTACCTTCGTGTGATGGTAGAGTCTGATGAAGGAGACTGTAGGTGTAGATTTTTTGAATTTTTACAAAGAGTGTTTAGAAGGAGATAAGTGTAGAAATGAAAAGAGAGAAAGTGGTTTTTTTGTTTTTTTTAATTATAATAATTTAATACACGATTTTTAATTTGCAACAACAATTTCCGTCACAGGCTTGTGATGGATACCATTTTCTCACACAAAATACGCACTTGGTTCCCTTTATCCACTAATGCGCTGTTAGGTAAACAGCATATTGACCCAAACTCAACATTTTTTAGAGACTTAACATGTTCGACTTACCAATATGTTATTTTTTATTTGCAACAACATTTTCCGTTACAAGCTTGTCATGGATACCATTTATTCTCACAAAATACCCACTTGGTTCCTTTAATCCACTAAGGCGTTGTTAAGTAAACAGCATATTGATCTAAATTCAACATATTTTAGAGATTTAACATGTTTGACTTACCAATATGCTATTTAGGGTGTTTGGTTAATGACATATTGAAATAGTATATTGGGGTGTAATATGTTATTTTACAAGATGTTGCTCCTACCAACATATTGGATTAGCATATTAGAAAGAAAAAAATTATTTTATTTAGCCTCCTAATAAAATATTAATATTTCTTTTATATGTTTAACAAATTCACAAGTTCCTACGTTACAATAATTGATTTGTTGCACGTTTCTTGATTACAATATCTGAGTTTCTAAATTGGATATATATTTAAATTTAAATGTAAATGAAGCACTTTTAAAAAAACTCTTAATATTAGTGAATTTGATTATAAATTTGAATACTTCATTATAAACAAACGATTTTAAACGCATCAATGATTTCATAATTAAGATGTATACGTAGTAATTTATATATGGACAACTACTTGTAGATTTTTTAAAAGATATTGACTAATTTTAAAATTCAAACGAGGATGTATAAACCGAAACGGAAAGTAAAATCGAGGAAGTAAGATACGGTAATGAAATGAGAAAAAGCCGAAGAAAAGACTAATCATTAATTAGCATGCGTATAGGACATAGCTGTGCTGTTTATCTTAAAGGTCTTATGCATCATGGTGACTATACCTTTAGTTTAGTGACAAACATTAAACACCATCTGTCAAAAGAAAAGAGGGTTTAACATTACTAATGAACTAAATGATTAAATTGCACATTATAGTAAATTACATTATGTTATAAATGTATTCTACATTTTATTACTACACAATCATTTGTGGCGGATAGTATGAATTATGTCATAATAGTGCGTGAATTATTAAACATGAAATACAATCAATCAATGTGAATATAATAAAAACAATTAGGGTTAAATGCGGAAATCCCTTGGAAGAAGAAGATGAATTTCACTTTGAAACGATGACCCTATATTATATCGAAAATGAAAAACAAGATTAAGATAAAAAATGCGTAAAAAGAATGAATGAATTTTATACAATCGCACAACTGTTAATTATAAATTTAATTTGTTAATTGGAAGAAATTAAGTAGACCTAGATGTTAAATTAGCTTGTTTATGCTGGGATTGTTGAAATTATAGGAAATTTAGTTTATTGTTAATCAAAGTGATTACGTTTATTGGGTTTTCGATCTTCCTTTTATAATTGTGTTTTCATAATTTCTAATAGATTTTTTTAGCTTTTTAATTATTTTCAATGTTCTACGTCCTTGCCTCCAAACATGACATAGTCAAACATACCACCCCCGTTTGTCACCTCACACGAGAAAAGTTCATAAACTTCCACTAAGGTAAAAGGTAATAGTTGCTTAACACGTTTGTATGAACACATTTATCAACGTGAATATTTTTACTAAACATTAGTAAAAAGTTTAAGCATTTTACATTTTTAGAAAATTAACTACGGTAAATCAGATCAGTGTATATATGACTATATATTGTCTTTTAAATTAACAATAATACGATAATTTGGAGGAAACATTTATTAAAATAAGTTAAAAAGCGTTTCAACTCATATCGTCGCTATACGGTAATACGCGAATTAAGATAAGTACGGATGTAATGGTAATAATTACATAGACCATTAGATGCTAATCTAAATGACGGCTATAATGCCCTTACGTTTCCCTAAACTAACTGATTAGACACTACTGTTCCGTGTAATTACTACGGGTAGCTGTTATACTCCAACCTTCATCATGCATATGCCATTACGATCATTGTCCCTGCTCACATTCCCAAAACTCGTGCACTTCTAAAATGGTGAAACCCTGTGGAAAAGTATTATACTTTAACGATGATGATAAGCCAGATTTCGTCGAACAATACGTTAATTGGAAAAAAAGTCAGTTTCAGTCCACCACCTTATTCTCAAAAGTAACTGTTGAAGAGGAAGTGCCCTTTGGCAGCAGACCTCATCACCCATTTCTCAGTTTACCAGAACTTACTGATCATGTCTTCAACAAGCTCGATAGGCAAGGCAAAAGGAGTATGGCGGAGGTTTGTAAGGCATGGGCAGGACAGTATCTTGTTGGTACAGAAACATCTAAGGTTGACCTAGATTATGATCGTGAACTTGTGATGGAAAATCGTGGAAATCAGATATGGGTCACCAGAAACCAGAGGATGGTGTCAATCTCCTGCTCATGCAAGCCACCAAAGTCGAAAGCTATGAAGAGAAAGGGACGTTACAGGAGGGGTAGCAGCTCAAAGTATGCGTATGTTGAGAAGTCTGGCAGCGAGGGGTATTATGACTCTGATTGCTGAGTATGCTAATAAGGTAACCGGTAATCTTTCTGAATATACATCTGTTATGTTTATAGCTAATGTAATGCAAGATTTTATACTTGTTTTTGAGTTAAGCACCTTTCTTTTGGCTGCATTATTTCAATTTGGACTGCTCATAACATTGTTTTATTTTCAATTATTACTGCAATTTATTTGACAACAAGCTAATACGTTTGCAACCTGTAATATTACTTTGTTAGAATTTAGGGATTATACCATAATCAGTAGGTCAGTTGTGTGTTCCTTCACTCGTGTGTTCCACAGTGATTTCAGGACCACTGCTATCAGCACTAACTACGACAAGCTTTATTATCCATTGTAGCACATTGTTGGTTGACAGGCTATTAGCCGGAGCCAATGGGTTGCTTAAATTATTACGCATGCAGAAATTAAGAAGCACAAAAGAAAACAAATCCTAAACCCCAAAGTTACATACTTAATGCATACATGGGTTGCTCAAAGAATTACTTGGCACAAAGTCTTTTAAAGCTCAAGTAGATCCGGAGCTACTTGAGCACAATAAAGAATTCTCTGAACAATTTGAGCAACCCATGTATGCATTGATTTTCTATTGTAGATAGGAATTGTGGATCACGTGAAGTTTCTAAGCTATGGTCTTATACTATTGGACGTAGGAATTGTGGATCACCTCAAGTTTCTAAGCCAACGTACAAAGTTAAACATGTAATGTAAATAGTTCGTGTTGACATGTATCTGTCAACTAAATAGTCCTTTATTGTGCATACTATAAGCACCACAACAGCAAAAGTTAACTTCTTAATATAGATAGACTTCATGTTGATGATAGATATTAATTCGAGTAGACACTGGTTATTAGGTTGGCGTAGACAGAACAGCAGTTGGGGATCCTTACTTCTCCTTCTTACATTTCCTCTTTGGAGGTTGTGGGTGTGGCAAACTTACTGCCACATCTTTCCCTGGGTCAGCAATTGTTAGATTACCTGGAGACACAGGCTGATAATTGTTAGCACCCTCACCAACAACTGTCGTAGACGTACGGTCCTCATGCTCAATGTCATGAGCAGGGGTGTGATGTGTCATGCTAACATCCCCAACATTCTGGTTGTCCTGTGTGATCTCTACATTCTGTTGTTCCCCAGTGATGTCATTACTTGTGCTGTCAGGACTCACTATGACACGCTTCATAGTCCACTGCAGTATATTGTTAGTTGACAGTGTATTAGCTGGAGCTACTTGGGCTTTGAAAGGCGTAGTATCAAGTAACCGTTTGAGTGTTGAAAAGGTTGGCTCGTCAGACTACAAAGCAATACAGCAGTTATTATTAAGGGTCAAATTACTTTTAAAATTAATTCAAATAGAATTACACTCACATTGTGCTTCATATGAAATATATCAGATGCCGACATCCTGAATAGCTGTTCAGTAGTTTCTGTAAAGACGGTAAAGGATAGTGTTCCAGTGCCGTCTGTTACATCACAATTGAAAGTGACCCTGCATTTCATGCGTACATTAGGTGTGGAATTTTAAGACTGAATTTTAGCAAGGCTAGTATCAGTTGGTACTGATTCCTACCTAAAATGTTTTATGTAATGATAGAGCTAAGAATGATTATCAAATGATCAGGAATCTTACTTCGGTTCTGGGGTGCAGTTAGGTTTGGCACAGGTGTCACAGGTGTAGGTATTTCCTGGTTGTATGTTTGTCCGCTTTGAACAGTTTGAGCATCCCATGTATGCGTTTATTTTCTCAAAATCAACATCTGGTATTGTCACCTCTAACCAATGACGCTCATCTTGCAAAGTCGTTTTGGCCTGATCATGGAATGTAAGACACATAAGCATATGTATTAAAGAGCTGTTAACTGATTACTCCTAATAAGTATAAGTATATAATTTGCGTTAATGTAATTACGCCGGTTATTTTAAACTTATTTGTAGTATAAGACCTCATTCATGTTTGAACTACTGTGTGATATTTGCAACATTCTATACTAATATAGGACTGCTGACATGGTCCAGTTGTGAATATGGCGCAGGTAATTATGCAGTATTTTGGATACCTTTTTGGAACGGAGGGTTGAAATGGTCGCTGTACTGTCAGCTAGCACAGACGCCTTCACACTCAAAACTCTGCTTTGTAATTTTGACAATGCCATAACGTGGCTAGTCATCCTGCACACTCAGGTTGATCAATTGTAAGAAAGAATACATTTTGCCTAGAAGGTATGTTGCTTGCTCAGGTGAAGTTTAGTTTAGTACCATGCTTTAAGAGCATCAGCTTTATCACCGTCAGGTGAGTGAACAAAGACAGTAGAAGCAGATGTACTCATCGAAAAGCCTGGTCCATTTGAAACTGTATTAGAATAGTTCTTAATGTCTTATTGATGCAAACTAAGCTAGTATTTAGAGACTTTGCAAAACAGTAATCTACAAAATGCATTATGAAAATATTAATCATGACCACCATAACCTTTGTGCACTGTTACTCTGAGGGCGGTTATACCAACTGCCTTGAATTTGCCAGGTTGTGGCATCAGTATAGTGCAGTCATCCTGTACGAGATCGTCCCAAACCGAGATGGACAGAGGTTGTGTAGTACTGAAAGAGCATTAACATTAGCATTAGCAACAATACGATATTAGATGTTATGATTATACAGAACAATATGGAGTCTAAATTTTCAAAGCATCTGGGATCAGTCACCTCTGGTCGATTACTATGATTTCACGCACAGATGTTTCGCGGGACTTTGAAGTGACAATTTTACGTGGCTGATCTTCTACAAAGAGGACAACAGCTACTATGTCTACAAGGCATTTGAGGGATGCTAGTGAGAGGTTGATTATAAACAGATCTTATTGTTAATACATGCAATATATGTAGATAGGTTGCGATTACGAAATTTACCAAACATCTCACTGTAGTCAGGTGCACGAGGTATTTGGGAAATTGGGCGATAGTCAATATCAGCACATCCACTATCAACTTCAACAGGCATGATAATGGTACGTTTATTGAAAGACATCTGATATTCCATCCCAGATTCATCTGACTTATACTCAGGTTTTATAGGGCTTATGATAGCATTTGATATTTCATATTTCTGATTGCGCTTTATAGCATCCTCATATATATCCACTTGATCACCAAAAAGAGCAGCACGCATTTTGTTTCCCTGCCCAAAACATGTCGAAAAGCCTACCTTATCAAACACGGTATTTCATTTGTTCATAGATCGGATAGGAATTTGTTCACCAAGAACTAACAACGTCAACATAGGATTATAAATGGTCAGTACACTTGGAAATTAATGTATTAGGAAATTCAACAGAATCCATTAATATGATATATTTTGAAACAGAATGACATTAGTTTATGATATTCACTTTGAAGATTGCATCTTTTTATTAAAAAAACAGTCTATGAGCAACTATGCTATAGTATATAATGTGAAGAAATTCACTCAAGGTTACAACCACCATTAGCTGGAGTATATGTACCTGTGTTGCAAAAATCCCATTAATTGTTAAGAATAGGAATGGCTATTGATGTATAACCACTGCCAAAATACTGCCTTTTTTAGAGGAGTATACTAAAACATTCATCAATTAGAAGTAGTTATATATGCATTAGTCCTGATATGAAGCCTTATCAATTGGCTAGAACATGACCCATATTATGGAAGCTATCTGCAATGTATCCTCGATATATAAGAAGAAGTTATCAAATTTGCATAAATGAGTTCAATTACCTTATCATCTTCGAATAACAAGCTCTGATATTGCACCTTAACAGGGGATGACTTTGGACGACGTTTCTCAACCACTCTCACATTGACTTTGTAGTTCTTGGAAGTGTCAGATAACTCATTGAGGTAAACTTTCTGGTGTTTCATTCTGTCGTAGGAAGATATTATCAAGTGTGTATTAAATACAAGGTATGGTGAAATATTAGATGGTTATTAATAGTGTAATTTTTTACATAATAAACTTGGAGTGTAGTATATCAAAATATGTACAGTGATAGTTGCTGAGAATGTGTACTATGCACAGTTTTTTGGGTGAAGTTGTCTAACTTTGTACATTATAGAGGTATGGTGTATGTACTAACTTACCATGATTTAGGGGATTGAAAATCCCATCAGATTTGTATTATCATTGTAAATATTAGCATCAAGAAATATGAGGTTAATAATATGTTTTTTTATACTGGACAATGCTGATCTTTTTTTGTCAATGGCTTGATTAGTTTGTTGTGTATGTCTTGATGTAATATACAATGTGTATTCCCAATTACCATTGGATGGTATCACTGTACATGAATTATGGGCGTTTCTGTATAGTTCTGTTTGTGAAGCTAAGTAGTTAATCAGATGTTGTGTGGAACAATTAGATGCAATTTAAGGGTTATACTTGTATGGCATTATCATTAATGGTGTAAATTTAAAAACTTGACTATATAATGCATGAGTTACACTTAACATTACATTCAACACCAAATTCCGAATTTAATTTCTGAATCAGCGACAGTTTGATACAAGTGCACCTTAAGATGGCTGTTCAACGACATATTGGATTTGAGTATCGTATAGAACACTAAAGCATATGACAATTAACAGATGAATAATTACTTGCTTAAACTTGTCCACAATATTCATCAGCAGTCGTTATAAGCAGCAAAACAATGTTCCTTTGCGTTACAGTACATCCAACCATCGATGCGCACAATGTAATAACAACCTACGTTGGTGTAATAACACAAATGTTTTTTCGCTTGAACTATATACATCCGACCAATGCTGTAAATGGTTTGAGCTGCTGTAGCCAAATATCAAAAGTACGGACACAAGGCCAACTGCCATTAGATGCTATATAATACCTGCAAGCCTCAAAACATCAAAAGAAACCATGTTCCTAATACAATTCCTGTTCATATCGGAACCATTACATGCAGCAACGACAGTAACTTTGGCCGCTTCTCTGACTCGTGAAAGTGCGACATAAAGTTGCCCTGGTGAAAAGCATTGTCTAGGAAGGTAGACAACAACCCTGTCTAACGTCTGACCCTGCGACTTGTTGATTGTCATTGCGAAACTAAGTTTGAGTGGAAACTGATTGCGCTGAAACTGAAACGGGAAGTTTGAAGAGCTAGATGGGCGCATCTTGATGCGAGGAATGAAGACATGCTGATCGTTATAATGACCGCTGGTTATAATACATTCGACCATATTTGGGGTAAACCCTGCACATATAAGCCTTGTACCATTGCATAGGCCTGCAGATGGAAGCAGGTTTCTTAATAAAATGACTGGAGCGTCCTTCTTCAATACCAACTCATACGGACTCATGCCACCAGGACATAGTTTGTTTATAAATTCTGAAGGGTATATGTTGCAGTTATCCGAAAGAACTGTATCAAAACCCTTGTACGTAACTGCTTCACCAGGGAACTTGTTTATCATGTATGTATTTATATCATCAACATCCTCATTCATAGGTGTAAGTATGGAACGATGAATAAATATATCAATCCCAATACTGTTGAGATCGACATATGGATATACAGTATCAGCAACTATACTTACGAGATCTGCGCCTAATTGGGTTGTATCCATAACAATTCCATCAGGCAGTTCAACCATCTCAGTCTCGCATGTCTGGAGCTGACCGTTTCCAAGGGATAGCAAAAAATTCGAAAAGTGTGGATCAGTTTTAGCCCTTACATTAACAGTTAGCCTGAATTTTATAAACTGTGGCCAAATATCAGAGGCAACTAATGTAGAATTAACCAACTCACGAATAGACTTTTTTTGTACCACTGGTAGAACCTGCCGGAAATCTCCACCAAATACAATAAGTTTGCCACCAAACAACAAATCAGGATTGCACAAATCTCGCAGAAGCTGATCTAATGCCTCAACACTTTCCCTTCTTGCCATAGATGCTTCATCCCATATGATTAGAGTAGATGCTTTGATAAGAGCAGCAAGACTACTCTGCTTGGGCACAGAGCATGACAACGAAACATCCAAATCTAGAGGAAGTTTAAATCGTGAGTGGGCAGTTCTTCCTGACGGTATATTGGCTGCAGCAATACCCGAAGAAGCAGTAGCAAGGACAATTTTACCCATCAGCCTTATTTCTGCATACAAGGCATTGTACAGGTATGTCTTACCAGTCCCCCCTGGACCATCCACAAAAAAAGCTCCTGGCTTGTTATGCACAGCATAATCAGTTATCACGTCAAAAGCTCTCTGCTGCTCTTGGTTCAATGATTTCCGACATACGACACATTCGTCTGGTATTGGTGCATTGAGTGCATCAAGTGTATCTTGTGATGTCCGGATCTCTGCACCCTGTGGACCTATCAAATCCGATAAACCAAAACTTTTTAGAGTCCTGCCCATTGCTTCCACTTGTTGCTCTAATCGTTGCACAGTAAGGAGCCGTACAGCGTATGGATCGCCTGGATGTTCGTTTCTGTAGTCTTCTGACAATGAGCTATAATATTTTTCCCATAATGCACTTGGATCCTTAGGCTGACAAAAAATTAACAAAGTAGCAAATAGGCGCCGCAAGGCAGCTGGCATTTCTACTTGTTTGGCCTCATCTAAACACAGTTCTACCATATTGTCATCCTCAATAAGCTGCAGTTTCAATGCAGCTTCCTGGAACGTAGCACATTCATAACCATTGACTGTTCTCAAGTCTCTATACGATTTTGGAGCACACACGTGTGTCAACAACAAACGCAGGAAGTAACGCTCTCCTTCTGAGGGTGCCACAAAAACAAGACGAGAAATTGTGAATGTTTTATTCTTACGTTTCAACCATGTTCGTTGAAATGTATCCCATCGGTAGTGCTCAACAAAGCTCCCATATAGATGTCTCCAATTTGGATTTGCAGCATTCTCACTATTCAATCTAAAGAATTCAGTAAGCTGAGTCCTCACACGTTTTTTGTTGGACACTACATGGGTTAATCTCTCATGAGGCCTCATCTGTATTGTTTGCATACCTTCTAAATGAATTGGCAGCACCATCACTGCAGGTTGCATTTCAAACAAGTCAAACCCATAGATACGCCAGACAGCTTCAATAGGAGAGACCCATCTACCAGACTGGTACTGTTCTATTTCATCAACTGGTTTGACTTCTCCTTCCCCCGCTACGTTGAATGATATCCTGTCATGCCCCTTATAAACATACTTGTACAGGTACTTCACCGCCTGAATAGTTGAGCAGACCTCCACATTAATGTGACAATCAAAAAGGTCCAGTAAATATGGGTTGTATTGAATCACCCAGCGATTTTTAAGCAACTCACCTCTCACTCGCACAATGTCGGCTGTAGGCATACGTTTGTACACTGGATAACCGTCATCATTGTTGGTTGTCTCCGATACGTATGGTTTCGGATATAAGTACTTGCACTTGCCTGGACTGCTTTTATGCTTCATACATGCACAATCAGGATCTAGTTTCCCACATGGACCGTGCATCATGTGCTTTATCACAGCTGCACGCAGGTTCGCATTTGACTGAGAAGGGATTTCAGCAGATACGAATTTGTCAAAATCAGCTGGACAGTTCATCCTGCTACCAGCTTTCATAATCAACAAGAAATGAGCATGAGGCAAGCCTCTTTTCTGAAACTCAACTACATATACAAAGGCAGCAACTTCTCCAAATATTTTGTCATCAACCAGTTTTTTTTTTAACAGTAACAGTTTTGCTCGGAATACTCTAGCCACAATATCAGGACGATTTTGAGCCTCTTCTCCAGTGGCCAGCTCATTTTTTATTTCAGGCCAATTTGAATTGCATGTCATAGTTATAAAAAAATCTGGTTTTCCAAATCGCTGAACAAGAGCCATTGCATTTAGATATCTCCTCTTCATGTCTCGAGGGCCACCAATATATGTTGCTGGGAGAATGACACGCCGCCCTACATTTGCTGCACACTGTTCACCAGCATCAATGGTGTCAAGCAATCCCTGGTACAAATCAGATCTGATTGTATCTTGATTATGCCTAAGGTAATCTAACCGGGTGTTTTCTAACTTAACGTACATGTCAACGATATATTGCTGTAAGCATCTCCCAGCTCTCAACATCATATTTCCTGGTCTAGTTTGCAGTTTGTAACAATAATACTCACGACATGAGATATTTCGTTCGTCCGAATTCTTCTGACAAGAACTATCTGAAATTTGTAAAAATTCATTACTATTGTATTATTACACAAAATGAAATCAGAAAACAGTCTATTGCAACAACCATTAAGGCTTCAATAAATATACACGTATAACTTACGTTGTGCCTCTGCATCCAAGAGAGTATCAGCATCTGTGAAGCTAGATGGAGGCGGCGTTGAACTCTGTACGGCTCCTTGTGTCTTATTTTTTGCCACATGCTTCTTTAGCCCTTGTCGCCATCCACATTCTCCTATGGGAAACAACAACGGATACTGTAGTGGATCATAACAGCCGTAATAATGCATGAATCGATGCGAGACCTCACTGTGGCTAGTAACCAGTATGTGAGGTCCATCAGTCTCACCAGACGTTGAATCATCAGGCCAAATTGCAGCAACCTCGTCAGACGTGGGAGCATTGCTTACACGCTGGTCCTGGTTAGGATTTTTGGTGATAACTATCTTAGTATTGGTAGTAACAGTCACATCCTTTAAGGATCGGAAGAAGCGAGCATATGGATTTGTCTCTGTTACATTCATTAAGATATTAATGACAGCTGCATCGAGTTCCTTGAAACACGCTGCACGATTTGCAGCTTCGTGCATACCATCGTAAAAGTACAGTTGTAGGAATTTGGGGTGACTGCCACAAGGAAGTAGGTCCGGTACATTGTGATACATTTGACCATGAAGCTTAAAAACATAAATACCTTTAATCGTCTGTGATTCAAACTTCCCACCGATGGATGTAAAGGCAAATAAGTTATTATACAGACGTGCAAACTTTCGAAAATGTACTGCTGTTGGGTTCGCTGAGGTGTACAGCTTGGTTAGTAGTGGTGGAAATGTACTGGAAGGCAGCACAATAGCTCCATTTGCACAACAAAATGTTTTTGATTCATAGATTATTCTCTTTGCAAGGCATTTGTCACATGATGGAACATCTGGCAACTTGAAAGGGGAACCAACTAATGGTTGACCAATCATAGCAAGTGGTAAACCTAATATCCAGGACACAAAATATCAGATATCAGTCTTAAAATCATAAATATGCACATCACAACGATTCACACATTTACCAGGTTGTGGTCTTGGGCTGGGCTTCCTGCCACGTTTTTTTGGAGGAATAGTATCTGATTTTGCGAACGTATCCCTACGTGTAGACAACAGAAGCAGTATGGTGCTTACATTACACATAATACAAAGATAATTAAGATAACGAGCATTGCTACCCTACCTCGTCTCGCTGGTTTCTGCTTGTGTCTGAGTCCTACACTTGCGTTTAGTCTTGCCAGAACCATGTACATTAGCGTAAAACGGGAAGTTGTCATCTGAAAGCAACAATGTCGGTAATCATGGTAAATATAAAGTAAGTATGAGAGTGTTTGCAAACATCATTACAGTATAGCAACGTACCCATTGAGTAATAAATTGTAGAGAAGTCAATCCTTAATGTAACATAGCCATGTCCACCACTCTGTCTAACAAACACCACAAAAACATCAGAATCACATTGACAAGTATCAGATACCAATTAAACACAAAGTGGCATATAAACCGTTTACGCACTTGTCTAGCTAATTACAGAATGACATCAACAATGTAAATATTATATTGCAAATAGTAGATTATTTGAAAATATAACATGACATGCTACATTAGATATAATGTAAGTTATGCAAGTGCTGTATGATTCAAACACACCTTCTAAGCAAAAGTTTTCGATGTTCATTCATCCATAAAACATAATGGTAATTAATACAACAAAAGTCAATAGTAGATAAGTAGATTACAAATTTAAAGATCATATGCTCTAAGGCACCAAACATAACCACTCCTAAATAGATACTAAGTTCTGCAATTATTTATGCCCAGCCAACACTAAGCTGCAAAACATTTCCATATTCCAAAACAATAGGTTCCATGCCATCTTCACTGAAACCGGGCAGGTTTGTAGAATACGCTTCGGTCGTTCACATACTTAGTAGATGGAACTTTCTTGTTATTCGAGGAGATATAGCTACGAAGACTGGGTAACTGTGACTTTGCTTTCCTTTTTTTGGGTGGTGGTGGTGGGAACTTTTGCTCAGGAATCAAGAAAGGTTCGCTCCTTGGTGTGATACAACCCTCTTCATTCAGGGTCAAAGCATCTGGATCCCCATCCTGGACCCCTGAAGCAGCTCCCTGAGATGTTAGCAAATGTTTTTCGAGTTTAATGACCATGTTCCTCGTACACTCACAGGTCAAGGCAGCTAATTCCACCTCCTCATGGGCATAATTCGCATCAATTAAGTCAATATTATATATAGGGATCAAATATTGGATACTCTTAAAAGCAAGTGTTTGCTCTGATGTATATTTCGATGAGGCTATCTCACCAATAATATGAGTAGGACCACATTCAACTCCTTCACGAGTTATAGTTAACCATGATGTGAAACATGAAAGTGTTTGCTCTAATGTAGTTATGGAGCTACATTGTATAGGGAGTCTACCAGCAACAATCTGCAAAAGGGCCACCATGTCCAAAGAAAGGTTTTGGAAATGAAAGATCTCAGGACAATTGAATTCTTCTATGGAACTTTTGGATATCCCTTTGACATCCGTCTTAATTCTTCCTGTTTCAGCCTCCAGAGATTAGCACATCTGTCATGGGATTGTTTTAATGCAGCTGTGAAGTCTGCAATATATATGTCGTACTTTTCTATCAGGTCTGTAACAGCTAATCGTGCTGCCTGTTCGCACGAGACCTCAAAAACAGATGACACACCACCTATGTAAACATATTCCTCTTCAGCAAAATCACATTTTACAGTGACAGATGCATTGTTCTGCCCTCCACCATACAGATCATAACGTGGCCCCTCAAACCCCAGCAAACTGGTTATCCTATCGAGCAAGGGTCGAAAAGGGATTGATATTTGAATAACTGGCGACGGCATCTCCTGGACATACGGCATCTCAAACCAAATTATACATACAATCTTAATACATAAGCATATAGAAATTTCATACACCTTAAAAAGTTCAACAACTATATTACTATAAGTTAAAGAACAATCACTGCAGTAACAATTACAATTGCATCCAAATACAAATATCTACCATATCAACTACCACACTCATCCTGTATAACTTTCCAACATATGTGCTTACAAAGTTATATGCTTTCAAATGAATGTTATCGTAATTTTAATACGTAGATAGACACATGTAATGTGAATTGACAGAATAGATCAGAAATAATGACTTTAAAGTGTTGACCTATACAATCATATTATGTTATTCTAATAAAGCATCGACATGTAAGAAAAGTAGTATAATTTCCATGAAACAATTAGAACACCAGCTCAACCAAAATAAATAACAAAGGAAACAACAGCTTATAATGCAGACCTTTTAGATTCAATATTATGGAATGTATGCTAATAGAAGTTTCTTATTTCAGAATGAGAAATTATGTAAGAATGATTTCCCATGAAAGAATATATATAATATTTATTAACACAATTGCCACAAATGACGTCAGATAAGTATGGTTTGATGACATAAGATTGTAGTGAGTAAAAATTTAAAAAGGAAATAGGAAATCAGTTGCAAGTATGGTTAAGAAGATATGGGTGTAGGACAAAGACAGTTATAATTGCCGCCAAATTTAACATATAGATGGTTGCCTATCTAGTACACTCTGTGTAACAGTGATCTGCCGCATAGAGTTATGGTTGCTTAGTACTATCAAGTGGAGTGTAGGATTTCTATGTGTTAAAATAAGAAACTACAATATCCTCAAGAACTTTAAAATATGTGTAATCACCTAATTAGTTACACAAAATGTATCGTATTATATATAGTCTTGTACTTATCATTATACAGATTTACCGGCTGCACATCATATTCATCCGGCATTGCTACCTAAATTATATATTCATCGAGGCTGAATCCATAGTGCTAATTTTAGACAGTATTCCATATATCAATACAAAGCAATTAATTTATGTTATTACATACCCAATATCTTATATCAGCAATGCTCGCAATGCTGGATGTTATGACAATACACTAAACCAAGTACTTAAGTCGACATAAAAATTGAAGTGTAAATAACATCAGAATCAATAGAACTAACGAGTTTCAACATATATAAAATAGCATTAGAGACTGCAAAACACTACCTTTTCTAGGCATTCTAACGAATACAGGAATCTGATACATTAAGCAAAAAAGTACTCGCCATCACACAGATACAAATTCAGAAACATAATACAAATTCTCAATCTGGCAATGCTAAACGAGTACACAAAAACTGCTAATCTCCAAAAAGTCATAATTTGAAAAGTTCCACTAATTAATCATCTGAATTGCGACTTGGTGCAATTCTGTACGTGACAGGAATCCGTCCTGCTAAGCAATGTACAACATTGTCAGGACTTGCAAAACAGCCGCTCCTTGTATGCTCTGTGCGATCAGCTGGAACAATTGTCGGAGTATAGTCAACCACAAAGCCTTCTGCAGTTTCATTTCGCTCAATGAGGATGTTTGAAAACTCAGGTTCATTGGAAATCTCATAAACCCTTTCTCTTACTGTTAAGTAGCTTTCTATCTCCAACTTACATAACAATGCAGCCATCTCTGATTTGAAAGATTGATAATTAACATCAATAACCTCAAGATTATAAGTTGATATCAAATACTTGACAACTTTCTTAGCCAAGCTGTTTTTAGCACCATCAAGTGTATCACAACATAATCCAATAAATACCAAATTCAAACCAGTACTCGACGACGATCTAACAGTGATCCAAGCACTGTACTGACCATCACCATGCTTGATTGATTCCAATGGTGTACACTGGACTGCATATATCTTGACAATTTTGCTAAGGAGGGGCATATAATCAAGGAAAACATGTGTAATGCTCATAGCATTATTACAGTTTTTTCCCTTTAGACTACATTCAGCGCTCCTCTTAACAAAATTATGCAGGTCTCTCCGTTTTAGATTATAAAGCTCAGTACAACGCTCTAGAGCAACACATTGTTCAGAAGTAAGATCCTGAACAACAATAGCCCATCGTCTGATAACATCGCTGACAGCTTTCTTTGCCGCAACTTCACAGGATTCCTCAATTGAATCAGCAGAACCACCAACATAAGTCAGCTCCATAACTCCAGTAGTCCAAATTATAACATTCGTCTTCACCACCACATACACACTGTTTTTAGAGATATCTAACATATGGTATACAGGTTCCGGAAAGTGTAGTATAGCCGTGATTTGTTTCAGAAGAGGATGAAACGGGAGAGCAATCTGCGTTGGAGGAACTTGCAACATCTGTAATTTTTTTTAAAAAGACGTCGTCATTAATCGTATAGAAGTTAAAACAGAGCAACAAACAAATAATATTAACAATTAGCATGTAAACTGAATTATACTTAGCTAGAGTTCAGGCTCGATAAAAATATGTCATTTAAAACTCACGATATACAAAGAACTAACACTTTTGCTATAATGTATTCATAAGTGACTATTAGATATATAGAAACTGAAGTATGTTAAGCATCAATTACATTGATATCCTGGAAATTCAGAAATAATCTTAATTAGCTGTCAGGATTTCAATGTGAAATAATTGACATAAGATAGGATTGTATATATCATAGGTGTATATTATATAATTATAAAGACCCTTAAATTAAGCAATAGTACAATAACCACATTACCTATAGTATAGTAGTATTAGGTATGAGTATGAGTATGGATATGGGTATGGTTGATAGATACGGTTCATGTACAAGAATTAGTTGTTAAATATGTACTTTATAACTATTACAATATATGAATGATGATGTGAATATGACTACTAAGGCAATGTAACTTATATGATAAGCAAGTTAATCATGTACTCTAAAGTAAGTGTAAACAATCATTACAATTACACTATGACATTGTGTGTAAAGGTAGATTATGAAGAGGTAGTTTAAGTTAATATCCGTATCTACATAACAACGGAAAAAAATATGGGTAGAGTATAGAGGATACATAATATATACTTTTAGATATCATATTTATGTTCGAGTGTCTAATCTTAACCGTCCTCATATATCTTCGTATTTTGACTATTGTAAAATTGTTAAATCGGTTATAACCTACGGTACCTAAACAATATGATCTTATTCACCAAGTTATATACAATTACTTGTAAAAAAAAAGTTGAATCAATTCAAATAACATAAAGCCAAAAAAAATGAATAATAGTTAATACAAGTACTCTCGTAGATTTAACTATATCATTGTGTATCAATTTTAATATATAGGAGTAGATCAAGTTAGTATACTTATTCGTTACAAATTAATGTCTATCTAATCAGCAAGTTATTACCTACGGTACCTAAACAATATGGTTGAAACATAAACTGCATAAATAAGACCATTCCCGAGTAGTGTCAATTGCTAGGTCAAATGCTTGTTTGGCTAAAGCTAATTACAATTAAATGAAAATTAGAGTTGACAAAAAGGTGTTGAGGGTCAACTGGCGATCTAAGGTGGAGGAAATTGGTCCCTTACATGACAAAATGTCATTGGTTTCAAATTAGGAAATGGAAAAAAATTTAAAACCTTTTAAAATATCGTCTTGATTAATTCAATTTTATGGTTGGGATGGAAAAAGAGGGTCAATGTCGAGAAAGTAAGATTAGGGTCAGTACGTTGTTCACTTGATTATGTTAACATTTAGCTTAATGTGATGAACAAACATACACTCATTATTAGAACAAAGTTTTAAGAGATCGGTCCACATTACTAAACCACACCTAATCCCAATACCACAATATAAAGTTACAAAAGTAATGAATTCTAATACAGCCTCTTTGTCAAACTGCAATTTGTAGTGTTGAAACTGGAGAAGTGGTGAATCTCATTTATGCAAGACCAGTATCCAAATTTTATTTGGGTTTAATAAAAATTTATAAAATATACTTTAACTCTACCTAAATCTAAAGTAACTACATGTTTGTTCATTAATGAGATGTTTTATTCGCATTAAATCTAAAGTAATTACATTTTCATTCACTAATGAGATGTTTTATTCATATTTTATAGAAATTATTTTCTGACAGGAAAATAAACGAAGGGTAAACATATGACTCTAATTGATGGAATACAACATTTACAATAATATCATACGAACAGAGGACATATACGACGTTCATTTACATTGATTATATTGAGACACGAGTGTTACAATCGTTAAAGAGTCAAACGAACATACAAAAGCATTTAATTATACACGGTACAATTAAATCATGTATAAATGTAATTGCAAGAAACTGTACAATATATACAAAGTATATTAAGAACATCACAAATTGCACTGATTTTACAAATGAATTCACAATTCATCGTACCAGTATAACCACCCCCAACACATGCATGGCTCTTTGCCTTCATGATACATTCCCTATATAAGTGTGATTAGACACAACTATTCACCATTTACACCTATAAGTGCCATTGAAAACAGTAATCTGTAACCCTTCACTGTCAAACCTTTTCATCTTCATCAATTTCTGCAAAATCAAACGCCAACTGATCTACAATGACTAAATTCTGCAAGCAAGCGATCTACTCAAAGGAGAATGATATGGAAGATTTTAAGAATGGGTATGTAAAATGGAAAAAGGAGCAGTTCAAAACAATCTCCCTGTTTTCAACAACAACTGTCCAGAAGCAAACACCATCTGGCACCAGTTGCCATCACCCATTCTGGAGCCTGCCTGAACTTACAACTGAGGTATTTAACAGGCTCGATAAAACAAGCAAGCGAAGCATGGCCGAAGTATGTAAAGCTTGGGCAGGTTTGTTTTTGGTTGGGACAAGCACGGCAAAGGTTGAGTATGATTACCAGCGCCAGTTAGCAAAGGAAAACAACTATGGCATCATAAGGGTAACAAGAGGCAACAGTGTAGTTGCAGTTTATTGTTCCTGCATGTATGCCAAGGACAAGAAGCAGAAGAAGGTGATACATAGAAGGGTCGAAAAACGCCGCAAGGTTGCACGTTTGGAGGAAATGTCTGAAGAAAAATTCAATGATGAATCGGGAAGCGAAGGATACTATGACTCTGACTGTTAAAGTCATAGGTAGTTGTCTAGCAAACAACATGATGTTTGCAATTTTCTAACGATTAATTATAGGGCCTATCCCAATCAATCTGTAGTGTATTGTAAATATAATTAGAAGTTTATCAAATATAAACTTATCTTTTGTCTTGTCCAATAACATGTTCTACAACATTACTGGTTGTTTGTTCACACAACAAAATTAGTCGTTCCTGCAGAGTGTATTGCATTTCCCCATAGAGGTCCATCGTAAAGTCGGGATGATACATTCTCTCATAACTCATGAGTCGTCATAAGTTTGCATAGACTTGCCTCTTACTTTGGTACATTAGTTTCGGATACCTGATAATTTTGAATATGGATCAATGCAGGACTGTGTATGCCATCTCGTTATGCTGGGTGATCTCAGCAGCAAGGTATGCAGACATGCAGTTGAAAGAATGTGTGTTTATATCAGTATATTGAGATTGATCTCTGTGTTCCTCGGCATAATAAGTGGAGCATATGTGCAACCTCAGCCCAGAAATGCAGCCCTCGCGTTGTTTCCCTTGATCCTCGTTATTTGTCTGTGTGTGTGTGTGTGACTTTGGGTTGACAAGTTGTTTCCTTTGTGATGTCACCTGGTACATTTGGAAGCATCTTGTAAATCACCGGAGAAATATGGCCTTGAGATATCTTGTTTCTACCATGTACTGTATGATGTATCATTCCATTTTCCAAAACATCAGTGAATTTTATATTACTTGAGCTGTTGCATAATCGTTAGCTCCCTACAATGCCTGCCTTGATCTTGTGTCACATGGACCATGGTCATGGAATAGAGTGACCTCGCTCAGGCCGTAGCAGCTATACTAATGTAGTAGTAATGTCTACACTGCGTATGGCATACGTGTGTGTGATGTCGCGAGCCTTCTTTTTATCTCAGCTTGTCATTTACATTTACCTATTTGATCGTGCTTACAAAATTCAATTAAGCACACTATTTTCGCCTCTCGTAACAGCGTGCCATTCATTCCTCGCATTTTACTCTCTCGTATGTACTCCTACTTCTGATGTGAGAGTATCATCCCGACTTTACGATAGACCTCTATGGGGAAATGCAATACACTCTGCAGGAATGACTACCGGCGACAGTTGGCAAAGGAGAACAGTGTATCTGGTTTTCCAAATCGCTGAACAAGAGCCATTGCATTTAGATATCTCCTCTTCATGTCTCGAGGGCCACCAATATATGTTGTTGGGAGAATGACACGTCGCCGGTAATCATTTCTACACAGCTTATTACATCTTCCTGATATTATGTATCAATGGCTGACCATACAGTAAGGCCTCTTCTTATAGCAGACTTGATTGCTGTTTGTTGCCGTAAAAGGCTCAGACTCTGAACCCTCTGACTCAAACACATAAAACTAAACATATGAGCAACACTTTATCGAACCAAGTCACCGATTGTTAACAACTACTGTAAGATGAAGCCTACCACAACTGGAATATCCTGTTTGCCAGTTGCAGGCGGAAACGTATGAGGTATTGAGATAAATGCAGGTGTTGATGGTGCGATTGCACTGTACATTCTGCTTGAAGTGCTCATACTTGCACATAGTTGAGTTATATATACCTAAGTGTGTTTATTTGTGACACAACTACTACCGAAACAAGCAGCGCGTACATAATGGTCAGTGAAATATGTCATTGCTATTAATACGACCAGTAACTCAACAGGGTTGTAGTTAATGATCCGCTACCTTGATAGTCACCAACATTCCGACAGCAACATATCACTTCTTATTTCAATGAGTAAGACAACTTCGTCTTAAACAACACATAGATGAATGTGTACGTCAAGTTTCAAAAGTGTGAAAACAGGAAACACGGTATGACTGCAAACCACCTCAATATCCAACAGCCACAAGGGGTTTACTAAAAAAAGACTACTGTCATAACAGTAGCCTAACAACATAGGCTTTCTAAAATAAGTAGATATTGGCATCAGGTATACGCCATTTCACAAAACATCCTATAAAACCTCTGTTACCCAAATCAAAGGCTAACATACAAGCCAGAACACACTAACAAAAACAATCGACACCTTCAAATCTGCGATATCTGGGCCAACTCCCATCTCAATTCCCGACTTAGAAGAAGTGATCTTGCTGGCTTCACCTGAATATAGAACTCGCTGTTCTTCCAGTGGTTTTCCACCTGTGACAGATAGCATTCCTTCTCCTGACACAGGCATTAAGGCAACATACACGAAAAATTAGTACATTAGTTAAATAACATCCAAAGAACAAACAGTATATGACTAATTGACCAAGAAGCACCCGTACAAGGTCAGCAGCAGTACAGCAATTACCTGTGGAAGCATCGAGAACAGAACACCTGCTTCCACATCAAGCAGCTTCTCTGCATTAGCAGTCAGCGCATTGAAACTACACACGCCAGTTTCATCCTTCACATCTAGCGCTACCATTAGTCTGCAATGATCAGAAAGTCAGAAAGGACAGTGTAAATAACGTGGGCACGCTGCAGAACACAACTCCATTACCTAGGGGAAGCCACTACATTCTCTCGTATGCATGCATAACAGTTGTAGGAGACACCCAATTCTTCATAACCACCAGTACCACAGTTACTACACCTAGTGTAGTATTGGATATTCCCCTTATTAAGCCTGAGAAGATGCACACATAACCAATGACGCTCTTCCTGCAGAACATCTCTCACCTGATAGACCAAATAGTGCAGAAACAGTCTCAGATAACAAGCAGTAAAGAAGTACTACAATTTCTGGTTCATGACTATACATCACACAATGGCACACATCGTGAATTCAGAAGTCACAAACGCAAAAAAGGACATCAGAATATCACAAAGCAGCTATTAGAAGATGTACACATACATCCTGTTGGAGGAGCCACCCAATCGTAGTAATTATGCGCTCCGAAGCTGGACAGCGTACATCACAAATCTGGCGGTGTTTATTAGCCAGAAGTTCATAGCAGGAATCTCCCCTGCAACAACTTGTTAATGGCCCAATACTCACAGTACTTAATAATACCATGAACGTAAAGCAGCAAATCAGACCCTTACCAGTCACGCAACATATCAGCCTCTTTTCCTTCTGGGTTGAGGTTCACAAGCGTCTCTTTTGTAGAAGAGAGAGAAAATCCTAAGCAACAACTACGTACATTAGTATCAGATCAGGCCTTCAGCGTAAGTACGCAGTCATGTATAGCAGGATTAGTACGATGAAATACCATTCCGGCTGCATGCTCTCAGATTAGAGAAACTGATAACAGGGAAGGATGTTCCATTAAGTTCCAAGTTTCTGCACTGTCGCACAGCAGGTCGCTCCCAAACAGCTACCATCATAGCTTGATCAGAGCTGCATACACAGATCTCGAAGTTCTCAGTATACAGGCCAACCAGAAAAAACAAACAGATAATGCATCTGCTAGATTAGAAACAACTTTTGCCTTCAAAGACCATACCTTGTATCAACAATGCAAATCTCAAACAACTCACAAGTATTACCAGCCAGCCTTGGTTTTTGACATATCCGATCAAAGAACACAACAATACCAATCACATCTGTACACAAAACACGTTCAAACCATCACGTGTAATACATATCAAAGGAAAAGTAAACCATTTTTTTAAAAGAATGACCCACCATAACATTCTTCAACTGAAAGCCTTCTCGGTATACTTGCATCAGGCACGTACCGAACAGGATCAAAGAGCTGCCTACCACACACCGGCCGAACAACAGTTTCGCTATTGAAAACAAGCTCGTAAACTTGACCATCATGATTGCCCCAACACTGACCTCCAACAACCCTAACTCTAGCGTTTATAATTTCATACTCAACCTGATCATGCATGAAATCGCCAAATAATTCAAGCTCCTCATTATGAAATGCAGCTCTTAGCCTCGCACCCTTTAGCAACATAAAGGAACCAATCAAATTGTTGAAAGCAACATTAAACTCTGAACAGTTATTTACGGCTAATGAAGAAGTACGTATACTGTGTATTCTCAAATCACACCTTTTTTTTATCAATCCCTCAAACATTCAAAAGAAACTACAAGTAATAATGACAAAGAAAGCAGGATTCATCAAAAACTATAGGACCCCTTAGAACTACATCATGCCTACCAACAGGCTTGCAGACAACAGTAACACACGAAGAACAATAAAGTAAATTAGATACACCAACATCAGGCAGACTACATCCACTGTATACACAACCCATTTTTATCCCAACCATATGCCACCATTAACACACAGAAGCCAATACACATCACAGTTCTCGAATTCCTTACACATAGTACTTCAGAAATCAAACAAAACATAAATATGGTCCTGCAAAACTCCCTACCCCAGCACTCACAATAGCATATAAATCACATTACTATGGAACAACTCAAACAGGAAATCTTCAAATATTATGAACATATAGACTACAATACCTTATCATCCTCGAATGTTAACAGTTCACATTCGAGAGGATGCGCAGTCAACGAACCATGTATGCTTATCTTCTCTATTACCCTGACTCTCAGAGAATATACGCCATCCCTGCCTGCAAGAGATCTAGCACATTCCGACACTTGTTTCATAATGGCCTATACAACAAGATGCAATTATAGACTTATAATTAGGAATGGTAAATATTGCAAATATTGTTCAGCATAAAACAAATAAAATAAATCAGAGACTAATACAAACCTGAGACAGTGTTGTTACAATGAGAGTAAACATACCCAATAAGAGTAGTTATATTAGTTTGGTTGCTTGTAAAGTGGGTTAAATGATTTAGCAAATTCTCAAATAAAATAATAGTTAGTACTTCAACAGTATGGGCAAACTAAAATGTTACTGTTTACACATTACCTACACATGCCTAGAAGCTAATAACATGCACTCTAAATACACAAAATCAAAACCAAATATTCTCATCTACCACCCACCACACAAATCATGAATAGATTACTGTTCTCGATTACTCTAGGATAAATGTTAAATTATATGGTTTAGGAACATGTCCATCCATGTTAATGAAACCATACATAGTCTCAGAATACCTAGAACAAACTTACCTAGTCTGCTCCCTCCCTTGTTATTATATAATGTTGGATTAGTCTAAGCTTAAACCATGGTACTAATGATATATCCTCCTTAAACAGCATCCACCCTAACAAAACTCAGAGAGTAAAATCATGAATCTGTAAAACATAAATACCAAAACACACATATATATCAGATCATTCTATACAACATGATACATATATACTACTTAATTACCATTTTCACAACATACCTTACAATCGGATTCTTAAAAGAACTCTAAAACATAACTAAGTAATGAAAAGATGAAGAACTTATGATCCACAGGAAATGAATGGTAGATCACACAATATTAACAGTAATGCACTGAACAATTCGAAATATATAGAACCATTAGTACATATCCAGAAAGTCAAAAAACAACATTTAAAGATAGCTTATCCCTCCAATTAGTACATGTAATCCATCATCCGCAAACCATAATAAAACACCTAACAACCTGAGAAATCCAACCAGGTCAGCAGTAAGTGCAAAACAGTACAGCATTATAAGTCTATAACCGATCTGCATAAGTGCTCCATCTACTCTAATCAGTAGACCAACCATCAGAGGGAGAGACATTAGGCCTAAAGAAGTCTTCTTCGATATAACTGTAATATATCTCATATATATCAAGCGCATCAAGGGGACCAGCGAAGATTGCACCAGTAGCCATACATAAATGATATATAGTCATATGAGGGACAATTGATTCACATCGTTTGAAAAACTCGATCACTTCTTCCTCTATAGTGGTCAGCTCTCTCCGTTTAAGATCCACTGTTTCTGATTATAACAGAGTAAAACGAATAAGTCGGAATTGTTTACAGCATAATTTTAAAAAGCAAATCAAAGATAGCAGTAGCACCTTCGGTCACTTGCTCATCAGGTATTGGTGGATGATTATTCCGGTAACAAGGACCCATCATCGTCAACTCTAATGAAACAAGACGGAAGTCATTCCGACGAATCAAGCTCCAAATAACATCATTGTTCATGACAACCATCAAGCCATCAAACAGAGGACGGAAACCGTTCACAACTTCATCAATTTTAGACTGTAAAAATCGTACCTCATCAACATTATTCAAAGGCATAGAGTAGATTAAAGGTAAAAAGCACCGAAAAAAGAGGAGAAAACAGAACTAAGAAATGAAAAGGAAGTACCGTAAAACAGGGGATGAAGTGTGCTTATGAGGACATCACAAAGGAAGAAGACAAAGTGGATACTATTCATCACGCTCCTTGCACAAGAGCACTGCTCTACTGTTCACCAATTTCAATATTTTGCACATTTATAAGGGTTATAGATTTTGATTGGGAAAAAATACGGATCCTTACGGTAAAACTAGGGCCGAGGGAGGAAAAAAAAAGGAAAAAATCCGATTCGAATTTAAAAATTGAATCCGAATCGATTACAGTAAAATAAAATTCGGAAATTCGGTAATTTTTTTCACTAAGTTTATATGTAATGTTTTTGAATTTTATTGTAATTTTTTTGGTTTTAATGTTTTAATAAATAAACTCGGAAATTTTATAGCAACACTCATAACTTTTAACACAAAACTAAAAAACTATCGAATATATGATCGAGTTATTGGTTTTAATATTATTAAGTTAACTCTTCTTATGATTATGTAGCTTTTTTACTTTAATTGTCCAAGTTTTATTTTGACTTTTTATTGTTCAAAATTTGTTAACTATTGTAACATATGTATTTTTTTTTTTTTGCAAGGAAAACAAGAAGCCTTATATTAAATCTAAACCCGCCAACACATTGACGGGATCCGGAATTACATCGTTCACAAGCAACTCCTCCCCCACCCCCGTGCACAACCTAGCAACACAATGGGCCACCGTATTTCCCCCCGCTTTACGTGCGAGATGCAATGAAAAACAAAAGACGACACCGCATTACAAATATCCCGAATACATAAACCAAAACTACTACGAAAACTTGACTTGCAACGTACTGCTTGGACCACGCCACTCGCGTCCGATTCCACAGCTATGTGGTTGAAACCCAGACGTCCGGTTGCATTCAAACCAAGCAAGACCGCCTTAGCCTCCGCCACCTCCACAGACCACCCAGCTCGACACCTCTTGCTAGCCACGAAGAGCACCCTACCCCTGGAATCACGCCCCACCGCCCCTAGCCCAATATCATTTCCTTCAAAGACCGCCGCATCCGTGTTGATTTTGATCACGTCATGGCTTGGTGGACACCAGTCACTCCCGCCTATATTGTTCCCCACGCACTCCTTCTGTCCACTCCCCAGCCTCCCATTGCTTCCATACACCCCTTATAGTCCGCCACCATTCGCTCGAAACCTATAACAACCGAAGATGTATTTGGTTGAGTTTCTTCGAACAATCTCGCATTACGAATTGACCAAATAGCCCATAACAGAGCTAAGAACTTGCCTCTGCTCAAGGAATCAATTTTTTGGAGAGCCTCTAACAGCCAACGCGCGAAAGAGTTCGTTGGTATATCATCCAGACTCGTAGCCCAGCCATGCGCTTGCCACAACTCCCTCGTCCATGGGCAAAGAAACAAGGCGTGAACAACCGACTCCTCCTCCACTTCACAGAACCCACACTCCGCAGAATTGCAGCAATGGCGTCGAAATAAATGGGCTTTAACAGCAAGGGTCCTCGTACACCCCCGCCATAGGAAATGAATAAGCTTTGGTGGGACCTCGAGCCTCCACAACGTCCTCCACACTTCATCCCCAATCCCCATCCCCGACAAGCTGTGATTGAGAGTTAACATGCCCATGCCCAGCCAGTACCCCGTGCGAACCGAGAAGTCCCCGTTTTTGGAAGGCCACCACTGTAATTGATCCGCGGGGAGAGCAGCACTAAGAGGGATGCTCGGCACACTATCAGCCTCGTGTTCCAGCAGAGTCCTACGCAACATATCCTCCTTCCACATACCCATTTAAGCATCAATAAAATCCGCCACCTTCATATCCGCATCAGCTTCCACATTTGTAGCGGGACAAAACAACCTCCCGTCTCCCGAAATCCATTTATCACTCCAAACATTCACATTAAGCCCATCTCCTACACACCAGCCCAGCCCCTCTAAAAGTAGAGATTTCGCGCCCCACATACTACGCCAAGTATAACTCGGGTCATATCCTCTTCTAGCCTCTAGAACTGTCGAATGTTTAAAATACATGGCCTTTAGAACTTTGCTCACAAGCGAGTCCGTCTTGGTAACCAACCTCCAAATCTGCTTCGCGAGGAGCGCCTGGTTGAAGACCCGTAGGTCACGAAAACCCAGTCCACCCTTTCCCTTCGGTCTACATAACTTTTTTCAACTCCACCAATGGATTCGCCTCTTTTCGCCAATCGTACCCCACCAAAACCGAGCTATCATGGCATGAATTTCATCGATCAGGCTGTCCGGAAAAGAAAACAAGCTCATCATATATGTCGGAATAGCTTGGACCACGGACTTAATAAGCACCTCTTTCCCCGGTTGAGATAACAATTTTTCCTTCCACCCTTGTAATTTTTTCCACACTTGTTCCTTGATGGCAGCAAAAGCAATTTTCTTAGATCTTTCTATGATGGTAGGAAGGCCTAAGTATTTTTCGTGTTTGTCAACCTCTCGAACTCCCAGCGTCCCACATAACGTTGTCCGAACTGCTGTAGGTACTTTCTTGCTAAAAACCACATCCGACTTGGAATAATTAATTTTCTGTCCTGATACTCTTTCATAAATACTAATCACGTCAGCTATTATCGAGCATTCGCTTAAAGTCGCTCTAGCGAAAAGGATACTGTCGTCAGCAAAGAAAAGATGTGAGATTCTGGGCGCCCCTCTACACACCAAAGCCCCATGAAGCTGCCCTCTAGCCACCCTATCTCTCAAGAGGTAAGAGAAAGCATCAGCACATAAGAGAAACAAATACGAAGAGATAGGGTCGCCCTGCCGAAGCCCGCAACTTGGTAATATTTCATACCGTCGTTATCCGTCTTAAGCGTAAGACGGGTCAAATACATACCAAATTACCCTATTTGTTGTCTAGAAAATGACAATTTTTTTTATCTTTATTACCACCACTTGGTAGTATTTAACCCGTTTTAAGTTTAAGACAGATAATATCTGTATTAAACAAGACTTACTGTTATATGTAATTGTATACATGTTTTTCATCGCGGCATTTGTTGATGTCTCTTATTGTTAAGAAACTCAAGTAGGACTGATCGATTTTATTCATGGTACATTTTCTAATTTCCTTAGCTCATCTATATTCTTTACTAATTAAAATATTTTAACTTTTATTTGATAGGTCTAAAAAAGGTTCTGATTTTCAAATGAGTGTATGACAATGCTTACACAATCATAAAAAATCAATCTAATAAATATAGCTATTTAGTGGACGTTTGGTTGGGGGTCTATAAAAAAGGGAAAGAGAAAGAAAGTTACGCATTCCCTTTGTTGGTGTTTGTTTGACACAATCAAAGGGAATTGAACTCCCTTCCTTAACCTTCAATTTCTCTAACTCCTTACCCCTGACCCCTCAAGGATATGTCATTACCCTTGTTACACTTCAACCACTTTTTTCACCTACCACCACACTTACAACTACCACCACAATAGCCACCACCAAACCACCACCATGACACCACCATCACCGCCGCCGCCACCCCCACCAGTACCACCGCCATAACACCACCACCGCCGCCACCGTGACACCCCACCACCATCACTACCATGACATCTCTACCACCACCATCGTCACCACCGTCGTGACACCCCTACCATCACCACCGTGACACCCCCACCACCACTACTACCATGACACTCCACCACCATCACCGTCGCGACCACCACCGCCACCATCACCGCCATGACATCTCTACCACCATCATCGCCACCACCGCTATGACACCTCTACCACCATCACCGCCATGACCATCACCACCACCGCCATAACACCCCACCACCGCCACTGCCGCCATGACACCTGCACCACCACCACTGTAATACTCCATTAAACCGAATAGGATATTCGGGCGGGGTAACTCTTTGAAGAGGTCTATTGATAGGCTTATATGACTAGTGCTTAAAGGGATTGAAAGTACTACTCATATCAACAAAATGCACTTTCTTTTCTGGTTATCCATGCGAAAGAACTCCAAAGTTAAGCGTGTTTGGCTGGGAGTAGTCTTAGGATAGGTGACCTCCTGGGAAGGTTCCCGAGATGTACATGAGTGAGGACAAAATGCGCTGGAAAGGACTCGTGTTGGTCTGTGGGGCGCCAGTAGATAAGTGGTTGTTTGTGGTGGTGTGTGTTAGTTGTAGGAATGAGTGTGAGTGGACAATTAGTTCTTTTTCTTAGAGTAACCAAACAACCAACTAAGTTTTAGGTAATCACTTTCCTTTTTCCCTCTTACCCTTTCTTATTTCTTTTCCATTTCCATTTCTCTAACCAAACGCCCCCTTATTGTAATGACATATTGTGTTTATTACATTAATACCACAAACATGGTAATCTCGACCTTTCCTAATTTGTAGCCTCTATACTATAATGCTTAATGGAGGCTATTACCTTTTCTTCTGTTTGTATTAGACCACATGAGTTACTTATGAAATAACAATAAACTTTCTGAGTTGTGTTGAGTTGATCGAAGGCCTTCATTATTACGTCTACTTATATTTTTCGAGTAATCAAACAATGTCATACTCCTTATTAGATTATTTGACATTTGTAATAACCTTCGACCAAATTAGGGTGTTAACGGGTCGAGCCGAGCCCGAGCTTGGCCTTGCTCGGCTTATGTTCGATTACCAAAACTCGAGCTCGAACTCGAGCCGATCTTACCCGAACTTGAAAAAAATGCACTCGTTACAAAACTTGCGAGCTTTAACACGAGCTCGAGCATAACACGAGCTCGAGCTAAACTCGAGCCAAATCGAGCCTATATAAAAAATTTTATTTTTTTATTTTTTTCTTCGATATTTTCAATAACAAGGTTCGAAGATTATATGTAAAAAATATTTAGCAAATCAACAAGATATTTGATATATATGATACAAAGATATAATGATAATAAAATATTTTTATAAAATATGAGCATATTTTTATAAAATATGATTAATATCTTATATAATCGCAAATGTTCGAGCCGCTCGCGAGCTTTTCGAGTCGAGTCAGCCTTTGCTCGGGTTGACTCGTTAAGCTCTCGAGTCGAGCTCACACGAGTCGAGCTTTGACCGAGCCGATCTCGAGTTGCTCGCGAGCTGTCTCGTCTCATTAACAGCCCTACACCAAACTACGTACTCTCAACAAATTTTAATAAAATTAAGTTGATTAATTAGCCCTTTAGTAAAATATAGTAAGCTGAAATATCTAATAATATCCGATAACATGAATCACTAAAATACGTTTAATAGGTTTCGATGGGTTGTCCCTTTTTAAGAAAGAGTATTAAGAAAACACGTCTCACGATATTTAGTCTCACAATTCCACACGATATTAATATGTTTTGTGTATAGAATCACTAATTTTTATGAAATTATTGTTGTATTCCACTTGAAAGATAATTATACATAAGATAGCATTGTGTATATATATATATGTGTGTGTATATATATATATATATATATATATATATATATATATATATATATATAGAGAGAGAGAGAGAGAGAGGCCGGATCACGTGAGGCCGCCTATTACGGTAAGGCCGCCGAACCCTTACTATGTTGCACATAATTTTCAATGTTCATTGGACTAATTTCAATGGGATGAAAAGTATGGGTCATTTATAACAATTCATTTGGCCCAAATATTTTCTCTATCTAAAAAAATTATCCATTTTGCTCTTTTTCTTATTTCGTGAATTTGGGCTTAAAATATTAGTTTACTCACAAAATGTTTAATTTCTTATTTTGTGAATCTTCGACCTTGATTTGTGAACTCGGGACCTTATTTCGTGAAACTTAGACTTAAAATGTTTGTTTGCTCACAAAATGGATAATTTCTTATTTCGTGAATTTCGGACCTTAATTTGTGAAACCGAAACCTTATTTCGTGAAACTTGGACTTAAAATGTTTGTTTACTCACGAATTGTTTAATTTCTTACTTCGTGAATTTTGGACCTTAATTTGTGAAACCGGAACCTTATTTCGTGAAACTTGGACTTAAAAAGTTTGTTTAATCACGAAATTTATAATTTCTTATTTCGTGAATCTTGGACCTTAAATTGTGAAGTGGGGACCTTATTTCGTGAAACTTGGACTTAAAATATTTGTTTACTCACGAAATGTTTAATTTCTTATTTCGTGAATCTTGGACATTAATTTGTGAAACCGGAACCTTATTTCGTGAAACTTGGACTTAAAATATTTGTTGCGCACAAAATATATAATTTTTTATTTCGTGAATCTTGGACCTTAATTTGTGAAACCGGGACCTTATTTTGTGAAACTTGGACTTAAAATGTTTGTTTACTCGCGAAATTTTTAATTTTTTACTTCGTAAATCTTGGACCTTAATTTGTTAAAACGGAACCTTATTTCGTGAAACTTGGATTTAAAATGTTTGTTTACTCACGAATTGTTTAATTTCTTACTTCGTGAATTTTGGACCTTAATTTGTAAAACCGGAACCTTATTTCGTAAAACTTGGACTTAAAACGTTTGTTTACTCACGAAATTTTTAATTTTTTATTTCGTAAATCTTGGACCTTAATTCGTGAAACCGGAACCTTATTTCGTGAAACTTGGATTTAAAATGTTTCTTTACTCGCGAATTGTTTAATTTCTTACTTCGTGAATTTTGGACCTTAATTTGTGAAACCGGAACCTTATTTCGTGAAACTTGGACTTAAGATATTTGTTTACTCACGAAATTTTTAATTTTTTATTTCGTAAATCTTGGACCTTAATTTGTTAAACCGGAACCTTATATCGTGAAACTTGAATTTAAAATGTTTGTTTACTCACGAATTGTTTACTTTCTTACTTCATGAATTTTGGACCTTAATTTGTGAAATCGGAACCTTATTTCGTGAAATTTTGATTTAAAAAGTTTGATTAATCACGAAATGTATAACTTCTTATTTCGTGAATCTTGGACCTTAATTTGTGAAGTCGGGACCTTATTTCGTGAAACTTGGACTTAAAATATTTGTTTACTCACGAAATGTTTAATTTCTTATTTCGTGAATCTTGGACCTTAATTTGGGAAATCGGAACCTTATTTCGTGAAACTTTGACTTAAAATATTTGTTGCGCACAAAATATATAATTTTTTATTTCGTGAATCTTGGACCTTAATTTGTGAAACCGGGACCTTATTTCGTGAAACTTCTACTAAAAATGTTTGTTTACTCACGAAATTTTTAATTTTTTATTTCGTAAATCTTGGACCTTAATTTGTGAAACCGAAACCTTATTTCGTGAACCTTGAATTCAAAATGTTTGTTTACTCACGAATTGTTTTATTTCTTACCCTGTGAATTTTGGACCTTAATTTGTGAAACCGGAACCTTATTTCGTGAAACTTGGACTTAAAAAGTTTGTTTAATCACGAAATGTATAATTTCTAATTTCGTGAATCTTGGAACTTAATTTGTGAAGTCGGGACCTTATTTCGTGAAACTTGGACTTAAAATATTTGTTTACTCACGAAATGTTTAATTTCTTATTTCGTGAATCTTGGACCTTAATTTGTGAAACCGGGAATTTATTTTGTGAACTTGGACTTAAAGTGTTTGTTTAGTCACGAAATGTATAATTTTTTATTTCGTGAATCTTTGACCTTAATTTGTGAAAGCAGTACCTTATTTCGTGAAACTTGGACTTAAAATGTTTGTTACTCACGAAATGGATAATTTTTTATTTCGTGAATCTTGGACCTTAATTTGTGAAACCGGGACCTTATTTCGTGAAACTTGGACTTAAAAAGTTTGTTTAGTCACGAAATGTATAATTTCTTATTTCGTGAATCTTGGACCTTAATTTGTGAAACCGGGACCTTAGTTCGTGAAACTTGGATTTAAAATGTTTGTGAATCTAACACATAAACAGGTGACATTGGACATATATTTTTTCATCTATGTGAGACTTGAACCCACACCTTGTGCAATAGCACCATGCTCTACCTTTTGAGCTAATAGATGATATAGGATAAACAGTAAATTATGCATCAACAAATAACAGTACTATAGCGACAGAAGCAGCCAGACTTAGAGATGACAATTATAGCAACATCTAGTAGCAAGAGCAACCCCTCTCAACGTAACAACCCCTATGCCCACTCCGCTCTCTATTCAAGGAGTTAGTGAGTTATATGTATACGACAGTCTCACGCAAGACTAACCCAAAATGTTAACAACTAAACTCCCATCAAACAACGACAACGACAATTTCTCTTACTATAATAATCCAAAAAATGTTAACCAAATATGACAAATTGACAGTCCCATGGATAGAATTTGGTTCACAAGTTGCAACTGTTACACAAATCATCAATGATAAGAACAAAACGTGGAAAATAGTATACTCAGACTTCAATTTTGCACCTCCAATTATGATAAAAAAATGCTTTTGGAACTTTTGTCAAGGCCAAACCCTGGGAAAACACACCCATCATACACCCACCAACATTTTGCCGCACTTTTTTTTGCTTCCAAAATTTTACATTATCCGCAAGTCGAAAACCAAATTCTATAAAATCATAACTGATCACCTACATGTGCTTGCAGTCCCGGTAATGTAGCTGAAAGAATAGCGGCCTAAAACAAAAAATTAATTAACACATAATTCATACTCCGTAACAAGGTGGAAGTTTCAAGTTTCAACCAAAAAAATGAACATCAATGTCCACATAGTAAAACAATAGTGCCCTCGAACCTCTGCGTATAATGCGTGTTTACACATACCAAACATGCAGGAACCAGAGAATATAATGTTACCGCAGCTTCCCAATTTTGTGCTAAGAAAATTACAAGTGGTAAATTGCGTATGTAATAGACTTATAGTATTAGATAATTGTATGACACCGTTAAGGCGTAAACAATCCTTTAGCGCAGCGACTGGTATGAATGTATTCATTTTCAAGTGATGAGCAAGTTTTAACATAATTATATCTACAGCTACATGTTTGGAACCTAAAAATAACATTTAGAATTAATCACTTTCATAAGCCAAAATATACCCATGTCATACCATTGTTGCTCTTATGTTCTCGACCGATTCGCTCACAATACTGGCTCTTTGACATACTGTAGACCATAAATTCATCGTCTGAGAACCAATACCAACTTTTGATCTTCCTAAAATAGAAGAATAGTGTCCTAGTTCTTGAACCATTGGGTTTCATAACATGCACATAAGCTACTCGCTCTAAGTGTAAACAAGTGAGTACTAGAGTCTTTTACTAGTGCAACATCCACCTATTAAACGTCGGTAACAATAAAATATACAAATTAACAAGTTCCGAAACTAAGATTACTCCAACATCCACCTCATTTCATCAATAAAAACACTAAATTACACTAAAACATAATCAATAAACTAAATAACTCAAAATTAATCGAATATTACCGATCAAACTCAGGAGTGAGAGCGGCACGATCAGCAGCGAGATTAGACAAAGCGTCGGGGCGAATAGGTAGAACAAAGACCTGATCAAAGTCGGTGGAGGAACGAGCATGGAGGAAGCCAACAAGACGAAGACTGAAGAGATGTGCGGAAGTCTAATCGCGATTATCGAGAGCAGGTTCGGCGAGAAAATGATTAAAGTAAAATTCAAGTGAAGGAAAATAGTAAAACACGAGCAAAACTCAATAATTAAAGTAACCGAATAAGATTTTGACCAAAATTTAACAGATGAAGCAACAATAATCGAAATCTGGTAACGAAAGGGAAATCAACATACAAAGAAGCAAATCGATCTAAACTTGCATAAACAAGAGCGAAAATCAGTAATTAAACTAGTAGATAATGTATTTAACAAATTAAATATGTTGATAAAAAATTAGTGTCAGTATGAAATAAGGATGGATTGAAATGAAAATTACGTGATCGAAGTCACCTAGATCGAAAAAGAAATTAGGTAAATGACGGCCATAAAAATATGAGTGATGCGATCGATGCAAAATGTAATCGAGATGAATTGAACTGGAAATTAATAGATCAAAAATACCTAAGACAGAAGCTCGGTGAAGATGGAGGTCGAAAAGCATAATGATAATGGCTAACCTATAAAATTGCGTTGAAGTCTGGGTGAACGGCGAAGACGGAGCTCAACGAAGATGAAGACGATCTGAAGAGAGAAAAAGTGATTGGAGTGAACGACGGAGTATACGACTGAGGATGATGGAAATGTACAGTTATTGACATTATATAGGGACACGTGGCATCATCCTATCCACTGTAATTTTTTTAATTTGACAGTTTAAGATGGGTACAGCGGCCTCACCCTAAGAAGGGTGCCTCACGTGATTCGATTTCTATATATATATATGTATATGTATATACATATATGTATATGTATATACATATATGTATATGTATATACATATATGTATATGTATATACATATATGTATATATATATACATATATGTATATATGTATATATACATATACATATATGTATATACATATACATATATATATATATACACATATAAGTATTAGAAATCATAGAGCTAATTATATGACGGCAAAAAAAGTCAATGAGCACTTCTTAAGTCTTTTCATGATCATAAACTCAAGTAAATATTGGTTTTACTTTCTCGTGATGTTTGGTTATTATGGATTACAAGCTAGCAAAATTATGATTACTGATTAACGTGTGTAATTTAATTTTTGACCACTTGAGCTATGTTCGATCTATCTAATATGAAAGATAGTTTTTTGTTCCGGCCGAGTACCATACAAATTTTCAATCCTCTATTTTCGTTTAGCTTATGTAACATGGTTTTTTTGTGAAATAAAATGGATACAAAATGAGTTAGGGGAGAAATGGGACCACATGAATAGTGTCAGAGAGAGAGAGAGAGAAAAAAAAATGGGTATTTTGTGAGAGGAAACGGTATCCGTTACAAGCTTGTGACGGATACCGCCGTCACAAATGAGAATTTATGAACATGGTTAAGCTCGTTTAAAGCACAAATAGGATTATATCTCAGTTGTACAATTGTATGGTAAAATCAACCTAAAACCTAAAGAAGTTTATGAGTATTTTTTTTCTGAGCTTTTTTAAAGTATACTTTTCAAATGTTGAAATGATTAGTAAAGATCGTAATATTTTTAAAAAAAGTATTAATTGGTAGAAATACTCCGAATTATGAGTGAACTGCTCAAAATATTCTAAACTTTATTTTAGCTACCAATATAACCACCTAGGCACCTAATGCCTTCGTTTGCTTTGAATAGAATTTGTTGTTTTGTTAACTTATTGTAACATGTTTTAATGGTGTGATTAGGTGAATAGATTAACATAGTAGTAAAAATAAAAAGATGGGTAAAAGAAGGGTTAGAAATTTCTTCACTTATTTAGCAGGTACTAGGTCATATATTATAATAAAAACGAATGAGAACATTAGTTGGTTATATTGGTAGTTAAAATAGAGTTTGGAGTATTTTGAGCAGGACACCTATAGTTCAGAGTATTCTTATCAATTAATCCTAAAAAAATACAAAAACTTCATTAAAAAATAGGGTTAATTAAAATCCTACATAGCCGGTGTACTATTTTGAATTATAATTAGTACGAAATTACAAGTTGGCCCGTGCATCGTGCGGGCATTAAATCTAGTAATAATTATATATTTGAGGCTTTTTTTTCGAGCAACGTGGTAGTCTCCAATTTTTTTAAAACACTTATTTGATTAATTTTTAGATTATCCCACATGGAAAAATTAAGAGAAGAAAGAATAGACATTGGGTATTAAACAATTTTTAAAGTAGAGTTGATTATAAAATAAAGTCCAACTAGGTAAATCAATTTTATGAGTACACAACACTACACCTATTTAAATTAGGAGTGGTAATATATCCCACATAAAAAAAATTAGGCGAAGAAAGAAAGAAATAGGGTATAAAACAATTTTACAAGGAAAAATATCAAAAAGTACAGAAAGTTTTAACATATTTAAACTATATATTTAAATATTTTTTAGAACTTAATTAGGAGTACCAATATATCCCACATTGAAAAATTATGATAAGAGAAAAAAAAGAAATAGCGTATAAAATAATTTGTAGAGAATTACTTCCTCCATTCTTTTTATATCACCCAATTTCATTATTCACGTTTGCCGATGTTCATTTTGTTTTGATTATATCTTTAGCTACATACTACTAAAAATTATAAAAGTTTGATATTCTTAATCCTCTTATCAAGACAATCCAAAAAAGATCTCACATAAATATATTTCCGTAAACGGATTGAGAGAAAACCGACGTTGAATACTCGATTGTGAATAGTGTCAAAACAAAAGTTGGGTGATATAAAAAGAATGGAGGGAGTAATATTTATAGATAATATTAGACGTTAGAGTTGATTATAAAATAAAATTTCAACTTTTTTAACTAAATTTTGTAAGGTTTTATTTTAATTAAAAGTTGGAATATATCCTGCATCAATGGTAACTTGATAGGTTTTCCATGTCTTCAATCACTAAAACTTGATCGTATGGACCGTTTAAAGCTAGTGTGTAATATTATGAGTTTTTTAAACTACTTATTTAAATTTTTTAAGGTTTTATATTTTAACTAGAATAATAGGAATGTTTCCTACATCGAAAAATTAGGTAAATAAAGAAAGAAAATAAGGTAAACCAATTTTACATTTTTAATATTTTATAAATTTTGGTTAGGAGTAGAGTGTATCCAACATCGAAAAATTAGAGAAACAAAGAAAATAAAACAGATATACTTCTTTAAAACACTTTTTTTGTAGATTTTAATTAGAAGTAGTAATATATATCCCACATCGAAAAGTTAGAAGATTAAATAAAAAATAGGGTATAAAACAATTGTAGAATTTAAATATTTTTTAAATTATAAGTATGAGTGACAATATATCCCACATCGAAAAATTAGGAGAATAAAGAAACAAAATAGAGTATAAAATAGCTTTAAAGTTTTAATTAGGAGAAGCAATATATTCCACATTGAAAAATTAGGAAAATAAATAATTTAAAAGTAGATAATAAAGCAGTTGAGTTAATTAAAAAAATACGGGAAAGTGATAATTAGACCACTTTACGTACTTTAGTGGATTGTGAAATTGGAGTAATTGACACCTTAACTTTTTCAAAACAATTTTAGTGGGGAACATATAAAAAATTAAAAAGTAAAGAAAGTTTCAACATAAATAAACTATCTATTTAAATATTTTTTAGATTTTAATTACTCGAGTATCAATATATCCCACATGGAATTATAGGGGAAAAAAGAAAGAAAAAAGGGTATCAAACAATTTACAGAGTATTAATATTAGACAGTAAATTTGATTATAAAATAATGTTTCAACTTTTAACTATCTATGTAAATACTTTTTAGATCTTAATCGTGAGTAGTGTAATATATCCCACATGAAAAAATTTGGTGAAGAAAGAAAGAAATAGGGTATAAAACAATTTTAGAGGGAAAAATATAAAAAAGTAGAGAAAGTTTTAACATATTTAAACTATCTATTTAAATAGTTTTTAGAATTTAATTAGAAATACCAATATATCCACATTGAAAAATTAGGGTAAGAAAAAAAAAAGAAATATGGTACAAAACAATTTGTAGAGTATTAATATTAGACAATAGATTTGGTTATAAAATAATTATTTAGATCTTAATTGGTAGTAGTAATATATCTCCAAAATTCAAACGTTCCAGTCGGTCCAAGTTCTTCGATATTGTGGTTGACGATGATGTACCGATCTTGTATGAGGCTGATTTTATTCTACCGTTTATTGGTATTTTATTCTTCCCGACTTTGCGGCCGGATGCAGAGTTCCATCTCTCGGTTTCAAGTCCCATTGGCTTCCCTTGCAAAGGGATAAAGAGGTCGCGGGAATTTGATGACTCTCTTCTTGTTTCTTTGGATAAGAAACGTCTCAAGGTTGATAGTTGGCTGTTCTTAGGCCTTCATAATTCTCAGCTAACCCCGTCGTCTGATTTTCTTTGTCACGGAGATGAAGAATCGAGGAGTGGTGGCGGTCTGGTGGTGGACCTTAATTCACCACCCGTATTTTCATGAGTTTTTTCAGCTTGAATTGTAGGGGGTTTGGCGACTCGGATGATCCTACTATTCCATATCTACATCAGTGTATCCTTAAATTTCATCCAACTCTTTTGTTTCTTCAGAAAAAAACGCATAGTTCTACATACGTCGAATCCCTGAAGACTTTTCATCTTGGGCTCCCTTATTTTTTGGTGTTGACTCAGAGGGACGTAGCGGTGGTTTACTTTTGCGTTGGGCTGATTCGGTTTCAGTTAATGTAATTAGTAGTTGTCCCAACTATATCTTTTGTCATGTAACTATCTCTCCCAGTCCATGTACAAAATATGTAATGTTTGTTATGTTTAAATATGGTCATCCGTGTTTCTCTTTTCGTTTAGATCTTTGGAATAGAATTAGTTCTGTGATCTCTTGCTTGTCACCTCTGCTTCTTATGGGTGATTTCAACCAAAATGAGCTCTTTTCTGATAAATTGGGTGGAGCTAGTTCTATTCGAGGGCAGTCAGACTTTACGGCTTAGAAGTTGGCTAATTATCTGATGGATATCCTTTCTCAGGATCACTTGGTCTAATGGCCAGGAAGGTAGTCTTTGTATTATGGAGCGGTTGGATCGTGCTTACGCTTGCCCGCTATGGTTCTCTCCTTTTCAATCTGCTTCTCTTTTGCATCTCCCTTTGTTTATTTCAGATCATTCACCAATTATCCTCAGGCTCTTTCAAGAAAATCGTATTGTCAAGCGTCCCTATCGTCTAGATAATTGGTGTTCACTTCACCCTGAAATTAATGACTTAGTTTCTCATGCCTGGAGCAAACATGTGTCCGGTTCTTCTATGTTCGTTTTTTTCCCGGCGACTTGCTGCCACAAGATTCACCATCATGATTTGGGTAATCAAGCATCGTCTTACCTCTGGTATCAACTGGTCTTCGGTTGAGCAGGATTTGGATTCTCTCTCTTTGGGCATTGATGATCTCCCTTCTGCAACTCAGTTCAATACAAAACACTCTAACTTATTACAACTGGCCAAGAAACAACACAGTTACTGGATCCAAAGAGCGAAAATCAAAAAAGAGATCCTGGATGGTTTGCCTACCAAATTTCTATATAATAGGGTCAAGCAACGGTCTACTTCTCAACGTCTGATATCTAATCGTTCATATTTGGGTGTATGGCTTTACGAATCTTCTGAAATTGAGGCAAAATTTATCTCCTTCTTTTAAGGTATTCTAACATCTTCTCTGGACTTCGCCCTCTCCCCTACCATTTCCTTTTTTGACTCCTTTTTACAACCTCTTCAACTTCCTTTGTTATCCCCTGAGGAACTCCTGATCTTAAATGCCCAGTTCACTGCACAAGATATTTTTTCAGTGGTTCAGAATATGGATAGTTCGAAATCCCCTGGTCTAGATGGTATCACGCCTCGTTTCTTTCAAGCTTACTGGCCGCTTGTGGGCCCTTTGGTCACTACAGCAATTTTGTGTTTCCTCAACTCCGGAGTATTGCTAAAAGAATGGAATAACACTCGTAATGTTATCTACCGTATTGCTTCTAAGTGTCTTGCTAACCGGATGAAGAGAGTTATTAATTCTTTGATCTCCAACTCTCAGCAAGCCTTTGTCCCAGGTAGGCTTATGTCTTGCTCATGAAATTTTACATTACGTTAACAAGACAAAAAAAAGGCAATAATTGTTATGCAGTCCTCAAGCTTGACATGCAGAAAGCGTTTGACCGTATCTGATCTTTACCTTTCCAGATGGCAGTGATGCGTCATATGGGTTTTCCAGTCTTTTGGCAGAATATCATTTGGGAATGTATTTCTACTGTAAGTTTCTCCCTTTTTCTCAATGGTGCACCCTCAAAAGCCTTCCGCCCTTCTTGTGGTCTACGTCAAGGTGATCCTTTGTCCTTTTATCTCTTCATTCTTTACAAGGAAATTTTTATCTCGGCAGTTAAATCATGCAGAAAAATCCAACTTGTTCACGGGTTTGAAGATTTCTCGATACGCACCCACTATTTCACACTTATTTTATGCTGATGACGCCCTTCTGTGCTATAAAGCTACTCCTGCCGCCTTTGAAGTCCTTCGTGATCTATTTAAGGATTTTGAGACAGTCTCTGGACAAATGATTAATTTGAACAAGTCTTATATCAAGTTTAGTCCTAATGTGCCTTCTGACTTCAAAGAGCATCTTGCTTCTATTCTTCAGATATCGTCTGTAACTACTGTTGGCAATTACTTGGGAGTACCCATTGATTTACCACGCAAGAAAACAGAGGTTTTCTCCTCGTTTCTTGACAAACTTAATTAGAAGATTACATCATGGTCCTCCCACCATCTAAGTCAACCTTGTAAGCTCCTCGTTATCTCTGCGATTTTACTTGCATCTTTTCATCATGTAATGGCGGCGCTTCCTTTTCCAAAAGGTATATGTGCGAAGATTGACTCCTTAATTAACGCTTTCTGGTGGCGTAATAATTGGAATAAGGCTGCAATTCACTGGATCTCCAAAGATGTGTTGCAAACTCCCAAGGCCCTTGGAGGACTCGGGTTCAAGAACTCGTATCTGCTAAGTCAGGCCTTTCTGCTTAAATTTTTTTTGGAGAGTTCAGACCCAATCATCTGGGATTCTGTCAAGGTATTTAGGTTCAAAATATCGGAGTGATCTTCCGATTCCTAGGCCTTTGTCGAAGGTTTCATCTCCCTCCTATGTCTGGAGTGGTATTTGTCGCACTGTTCATAATGTATCTTCTGCTTTATGTTGGAAAGTCCCTGGGTTAATGGGAAAGCACCCTCGTGCCGCCTTCCGCTTCCGGACTCTTCTCCTGTTATTTCTGAGTTTCTACTTCCTTTAGAGGGTAGAATGTCGCGAATCTATTCAGAGTTTTCGAGTCTGGTTGTGCTAAAGAGATCATTGCTATGGAACCTCTGAAATTGGATATTGATGACTTCCTCTACTTGAAGTGTATTGAAGATGGATCTTACTCTATTTCAACCGGGTACTCTCATTTATGGTAAGAGTCCTTTCGAATATGCCCGAAATCTTTCAATTTGTTTTTCCCATGGAAAAGGATTTGGAAAATGAAAGCCTCAACCAAATTTCCCTCAGCCACTTTTGTCATCTCGCTCCCGAGACCACAAATCATATTTTTCGCTCGTGCATCTTTGCGTAACATGTTTGGAAGTCTTGTCTACTCGGGATCCAGTCGATGTCCACCCCGGATGTTTCACTAGTGGATTGGCTCAAGGGATTTATTAATTTTTTTCAGAGGCCTTCAGCTTCTCGTCCTAACGAATTGTTTTTTTTCATGTGTCTTGCAGGCTATTTAGAGGTGTCGAAATGACATTATTTTTCGAGAAGTTCAAATTGTACCAATGGAAATTTGTAGGCTTGCTAATCAACTCCACCAAGCTCATAATCATCTTCCAAATTTATGGCCTACTCCATTTTCAGAAAAGCCAAGTCTTATGAATCAAGTTTTGCGTTATTGGAATGAAGTTTCATATTATTTTACTGCTCTTAGATGATCATTAGAAACCATCTTCACTAGTTATTTCTCTAACTCTGTTACCGGAGTGTCTTTTTCGATTTGAGTACATGCAATGTCTTCTGTTATGGCATCTTTCAGGGGACTCATTAAGGCTATGCAACAAGTAGACACTGCTTATTATCAGTTAGTAATCTTCTTGATTACTTCTAAACAATTATCTTCTGTTCTGGCTTCTCTATTGTCCGTACCAGGTGAAATCCGGAATTCTTTTTATGAAATTTGGCATTTCCTATCTCGTTATCCTTTTATGGTTTAAAAGTTTAGATACAGATTAAATGTGCTTGTTCTCTTTCCCTTTTATATAACAGTTCATTCTTACAAAAAAAACATAAAAAAATAATAATCCTTTTACTATAAAAGGAGTAGAAAATGAAGGCGCCTCCTATTGGTTCTCCATTTTAAAGTTAAAAAAATAACTTTTTTTTGTGGGGCCCCCCATGTTTTACACTTAATTTATTTTTTTTTGTGTTTTATAACTACTTAAATTATGATTCCAAATTTAATAATACAAACTATGCAACATCATACATTATACATTTGTTATTACTAATACAATATAACATAAACATTTAAAAATTACAAATTAAATAATTAAAAATACCAATTACCTATAATAAAAAAAAATCGTCACTGAAAAAGTTAAAATGTTTTCTATGATATTAACAATATAATATAAAAAAATTATAACCTAGATATTACAAAATATTACTGGAGTACATTTTTTATTATAAAAAAAATTCGATTGCTTTCAGTCTTCAATGTACAAAAATAATTCCTATAAACGGATGAGTTATTGATAATATGAAAAGAAATGGTTGAGTGAGTTTGATTATATGAAAAAATGGATGGGTTATCGATGATGTGATAACTACGATTAACATTGGGGTACGGGCAGGTAGAAATAGATAGTATCATAACTTTTACTACTAATTTTAGGCAAAATAGTAACGTAAAAACAAAATTGTTGAACCTCCTCCCCTAGACCTGGCAAAATGGACAATCAAGTCGGTTTATTTGATCTAAGCGGGTTATTTCGGGTTTGAGTTATTTTTGAGTCAATTATTATCAAGTTATTTTATGTCATTCAAATCATCTTTTAAAAAATCTCAAATGCCGAAATCGTTTTAAACAATTTTTTCTCAAATAAAGAAATTACTCAACACAACAATAATTACTGGGAAATTCGTAATCAATAATATTTTTATAGAAAGATAACCGTAATTACCAAATTTTTTTTACATGGATTTAAAAGTCATCCGTACATCGTTTGCACGAGATTAAAACTAGTAATCTGAAAAAGTCGTCTCATCTAAAACTTACCAAAATCTAATTTCAAATATTGAGAATCTTACCCATATAATTTTTTTACCCGGAAGTAATCGACAACACCCACCATAGAGCCGTAAAAGGATTTTGGGTGTCGGGTGTATTCAAAAATCTCCTGACCAAAAATCCCATAGAGCAGAAGCTAAGAGAATATCAGTAGCAGGTTGAAGATGAAGGAAGAGAAACGCCACCAGATGATGCAAAATTTATTCGGTGATCAATCTGAAGAAGAAGAAGAAGAAGAGGAGGAGGAAGTTGATTCTGAGCACGAATCCAATCACCATCGCCCCAATTATCTCTCTGTAATTTCTTAATTTTCTTACCCTTTTAATGATGCCCCTTTATTTCTAATAATGAATTCTGTTTATTTGATGAATTTCTTCATCTAAGTAGTGTTTTTTTTGGATTAGTAGGTTTAATTATGTTGTGTTTAGGTTCTGGCTAGTGAGAAATCGCGTCGGCCAAAAGTTTATGCTGATAGTGATGGTTGAGTCTTGTCGATAGTTTAGTGTACTGATAGTCTGATACACCCCTTATGTGAAAGGTTTTGGGGTTGGAAAGTGGACAATGCAGAGAACGGACCCGTCTGTGAGAGAAGGGGACTTCCAAGATTTGAACTTGAGATCATGTTCTAGTACCATGAGAAAAGATAGTCTGACTACAAAATTTAAGCTGATGGTTGAGTCTTATCAATGGGTAATATGGGTTGATAAGCGGAATACCAAGATTTGAACTTGAGATCATGCTTCGATACAATGTGGAAAGATAATCCAGGCAACATTTTAGGTGATGGTTAAGTTCTGATAAATGGTTTACTATCCTAATATAGACTGCAGGATTGACATTATACCATGTGTAAAGATAATCCCAGCCCAATGTTTAGTTATTAAAGGATTGGGCATGGGTATATCATACTATGGCAGAGTTTTTGGCAAGATTCGTGTTTTGAAACCTATATATGTTGTGCAGAATTTTAAAAATGTGTTTTTTAAATTTCTTTCTATGAAAATGGTCAGGATGATAATGATGCCGTTGAACAAGTAGAGCAAGAGGTTGAAGGTGAACCTTATGGGGAAGGGCAAGGGGAAGCAGAAGTTGGTTATCATGAGGGAGAGGTGGAAGTTGGTGAGAGCGAAGGTGAAAGAGAGCAAAGTTCCCAAGAAGTAGATGTGGATGTAGCTGAGCATCAAGATGAAAGTGATGCAAGAGAAACAGACACCGAAGAAAAAGACGATTATTCCCAAAGAGTAGTGACAAGTAGAAGAAGAGATATGGTTGATAGTGGATCAGAACATTCCGAAGAACACGAACCTCGTTATATTGATCCTGAAGATGACGAAGAAGTTGGTCAGTTAAGAAGCCAAGGGTAAAGTTAGCATACCTTTTCTTCTGCAATTTTTGCAACTTTTAAATATATACTCCCTCCGATCCAGACCAAAGGTAATACTTACTAGAAACGGACGATCCAAACCAAAGCTAACATTCCTTATTTGGCCAACAACATTGCCAACTTGCCCTTATACCCATTTGATATTTACACATAATGTCATTACATACCCACTTACCAACTCATAATTACATACCCCGCCTACTTTTTTTTCCCTCTTTACCCTTACTTTTTTCACCTTTTCCTAAATACTCCATTTTTGCCTATGTTACCTTTGGTCTAGATCGGAGGGAGTATCTTTTTGTTGCTTGTGGTCGTTTGGAGTTGTTTCTATTGTAGCTTAATTCACATATTAGGTAGAACTAAAAGTCCATGTGAAACGGTGCATAATTGTTAGAATGTACAATACGAGGCATCGTTTTCAGTCTTATCTGCTTAAATGTTTCTTCATTAGAAAATAGAGAGTACATATCTGACATCCCCTGCTAGAGTTTTATTTACCAATGTGCACTCTACAGATTTTTTGAGCTTATGTACATGAATGCGGGTTGGTGTTTTGAAATCACAATCCAGTTACAAACTTACTATGTCAGCCTAGGCGCTGTTTAGCTTTTTGCGTTGATGGATACCTTTTGGGGTTCTTTGGTTGAAGATGATGTTTCACTGGATATACTAGTATTTTCTTTAAGAAGGTTCATTTACTAGGCTTCCTGGTTTGTTTCGTAATTCTATTTGCACACCTGTTGTTCTGCCTTTCGGCTCATCTTGTTTTGCTAACATAGTCGTTCAGTTGCTATTTAGTAGCATCACACATATAACCGACTTCGTGGAATAGGGGCTCTCCTGAAGAAGAGAGGAATCAACCAAATTTAGCTCACTCAGCTGCGGAAATTCGCGATGTATTTGGAGATTCCGATGAGGAAGAGCCAATTGAATATGGCGCCCAGCATGATATGGAGCAGGAACCAGTAAGATTTAACTGTGATAATTTGTATTGTGGTTCTTATTTGCTTTGAGAGAGATGTATAACGATATTAAAAGACCTGTTTTTGTTTGACCTTGTTGTTTGTTAGAAATACCCTCTTGAAGAAGAAGAAAGTTATGAGAAGGATCTAAGACCAGAGGAATTAGTGCGTGATGAGGATGCGATGTATGGGTCGGAAGAGGATATTGATAACAAGCCAAAGGAAAAACCACTTGGCCCCCCTATGGAGTTGGAAATACCTCTGCGTCCACCTCCTGCACAATCTGATAAGGTTTCAATGATATTTTCTATTAAATTTTTTCTCTATTTTTTTTGTTTCATGGTATTACATGTCATTAGTGGACTTGCGTAATGTTTCATATTTCCAATCCCAAATCAATTTGGATTTAAGGTTTTGTTGTTAATCTAATAACTTGAAATGCTCGCTACTTGTCCAAAGGTGAAATGTCTTGCGCATGCTAATGATTTTCATTAGTAGGTGCAGTAAAATACCAGTACTTTAGCATGTCTTCAATCTTCATGCAAATACTAAAAGGGTGGTGGTTTGTTGGCTATAATTTATCTCCAGAATTTGAGATTAAAATGATTTTACTTTTAATCATCTAGTACCCCTGCACCAGGGAAGCCCATTTTGAAGCGAGTTATTTTTATAGTTTGCTGAAAATATGTGTATTATCAGTTTTCTTATTATGTATGATTTTTAAGCGGGCCGGTAATCAAGATTGAAACCTAGTCAGTAGAAAAGGAATTGTCCAACCTGTAGTATCATGCTAGTTGTTGTGTTGTGTAGTTTAAAACTTTAAATAGCAAATACTTATTGTAGTCATGAGTACACTGTCTATTTCTTCATAAATCTATCCTGCTGGAGATTTTTTAGCAGTTACTCCCTCCGATTCTGTGGAAATGCCCCATTTGCTCTTTGCACAAGGATTAAGGTTGTGAGTGAGTGGTGGGTCTCACCAATAAAGTAGGGTGAATTTTATTAACAAAAGTATGCTTAAAGAGGAAATGTGGGAATTCTAGTGAATAGGCTGAAAAAGGAATATGGGGCAATTCCAAAGAATCAGAGGGAGTAAAATCTAATCATGTCTGATTGTGTTAAATGTGTCGCCTGTCCCTTTCTCATTGTAATATCGGGTCTTTGGGGCTGACTGACGAAAAGTGACAATACATTCGTTCTGAACTGAAGTGCTGGTGTACTCACTAGTTGATATATAATTGTCGTTTGTTGTTTTTCTATATTTTATCAGGTAGCTCCTTGTTTAATGATTATGTTCCGTAGACTGAATGCTCTTTCACATTTTTTTTGCAATATTTGTGTTCCTTCTCTTGATTTTAGACTATTTTAAGCATTCAATGCTGTAAAGATATTGAACACAGCAATTTCACCATGATAGTTTCCTTTGATTGCAGATGAATATGATTAGAGTTTCAAATATCATGGGCATCGACCCAAAGCCTTTTGATCCGAAGACATATGTAGAAGAGGATGTATTTGTTACTGATGAATCTGGTGTAAAAAAGCGAATTCGCTTGGAGAACAACATTGTGCGTTGGAGAACTGTGAAAAAGGCAGATGGATCGTTAGCTGTATGTCAAATCTCATTGTATCCTTATTGCATTGGTTACTCACTTATGGTCTGCATTCCAATAGGATTCCGTACAGTTGTGCTTAAAATCGACGTGCTTCTGCCTGGAGATAGCTCAGGCTGTCAGATTCTGTCTGTCCGACTAAAATATGATTTATATCATTTCCCATTTTGAGTACTCTGTAATTCTGTATCACTTTTCATTGGGCATTCGTTCTGAGTGGGGGGGTTCCTTATGTACTGGGGTCGTTTACAATTCAAAGAATAACCGAGGAAAAATGATGGAAGTGGTTGGCTCCTGACCTGTTCCATTATATATTCAAAAAGTCCGAAATCTGTCCTTTAGAAAGTTATAAAGTCGGTCCATTATGATCGAATGCACTTAGTGAGGCATTTTTGAATGATTCCTGTGTACTTCATAAATCTGTCACAAAAGTAGCAAGAATGCATCTTATTGGTTATGCATTTCTCTTCTTTTCAATGACTATATCAAGAATCGAGAGTACTTGATAATTCTTTTTAATCTACAAGAGTACATGGCTAAAACACCACAAGGGAGGCGACAACATTGCCATAGATCCACAGTTGACGGTGTTGCTTTTGCATTTGGATAATGCAATTGCCTGTATCTAGTTGTTTCACTGCATGGTTTCCCTGATATTCTTTAGCGTTTTCAAGGTGCTCTGGCCTTGTGTTTCTGTGTATGCCTCAAGGCTACTAAACAAAGTTCAATTCGCTCTCATTGTAGATTTTGTTAACAAAGCTTTCTGTCTTGCATGTTTGATCTCCAGTATGAAAGCAATGCGCGCTTCGTGAGGTGGTCAGATGGCAGTATACAATTACAAATAGGGAATGAGGTTCTTGACATATCTGTGCAGGATGCAAAACATGATAATGCATACTTATTTCTTAGACACGGCAAGGTAATTAGTTTGTTCCACTGTAGGTAGTTTTTTTCACCATTCCTTATCCTCGCTCTTCCTTTTTAGCAGCAATAACTTGAAAGTGTTGCTCCTAAAAGCATTCTAAACAATTTGATAAAAATTTGTCATGCTTACTATGTAATACAAGTATTTAAATTTCAGCCACTGATTTTTGAGTTTCTAATAATGAACGATTCTTCTTTGACATATTTTTGTTAGTTTTTTTGGTACTATTTTCAACACTTTTGGCTTAAAAATTTCGTATTAAACGTTAGGAGCTCTTTATCATATTAAACGTCTACCTTCATTATGGCTCATCTGGAAACAGCCTCTCTGTCAGTTCAACAGAGAGGAAATGTTCCGTACATACGACCCTTATTCCGTTGTTGTATTGAACTTCTACTTCAAGCTTCTCTTTATCTACTGGTTTTTAACTCCACAGTTACCTTCTTTGTTTTGGATGTAAACCTCAGGGAATTCTCCAATCACAAGGAAAGCTCCTTAAGAAAATGAGATTCATGCCATCATCATTATCCTCAAACTCTCATCGTTTACTGACTGCTCTTGTGGACTCGAGGCATAAAAAGGTCTATAAGGTTAAAAACTGCATAACTGATGTTGATCCGGAGAAGGAAAAAGAAAAGAAAGAAAGAGTAAGTGCTACCTTTGGACAATATTGTTTTGCTATAGCATGTATATTTGTCTTGGTTTAAAATATGTTCTTGCAGGCTGAAAGTCAAACCATCAGAGCCAATTCTACACTTGCTCGAAAGCGTGAAAAGGTGAATCGGAGGTACACAAGGCCATCGGATAGAGGACGCCAACTCTCTCCTGGGTTCTTAGAGGATGCACTTGAGGAGGTTCTTTTCCAATTCTCTCTCTCTCTTTTCGTATTAACAACACTAAAGTCTTAGTTTCAAATGTTTTGAGGTTGATTAATATCAAATGGTCATATGGAACATAAGCATCACTCTGAGTTGGTAAAAAAAGAAAAACAGATAGATAGGGACAAATTTATTGAAGTATGAGAAGATGAGGGGAAAAAAGAGATTTGAAAAAGAAAAGGGAAACCAATGAGAGTGAATTGGACCTTTTGTAATTGTCCTTTTGGTGCGATAATTACTCTTTGTCCTGTGCGCTGTTTTATTTCTATTGATAATATATATTTGAGCGAACTAAGCAACTTGAGTCAAGGAGACAGCGTAAATAAAACTAGACCAGGGGAGTGATTAAAAAAAGGCATGAACAGTAAGTAAAATGAAAAAGTAACACAAATCCCATAAGTTATCAAGTAAATTTAACCTTAATTTGCTATTCTGCATAAATTCTCTTCGGCTGTTCAAAGTCCTATTTTCTTCAATCCCCAGTAGACACAACTCTCTGAGATGTTTCATATTGTTACTTAAAAGTCTAAGCTCGGGATATATTTTTATCTTGCCGCAATGCCGCCAATGTTCTTCTCTCGATAAATAGTCAAAACGAAGTTTTTTTTAACTCTGCTAAATAGCCGCCCTCTCTTATCGCAATTTGAAATTCTGCTTAATTAAGCTGCACATTACTTCTACTGTTGTCAAATTTGCAAAGAACGCCATTATATCATTTTTTTACAGGACGATGAAGCAAACTATTACGATTCACGTCGTTCTGGTTCACGACGCCATTTTGAGGACGAGTTGGAGGCGGAAGCTCGGGCTGAGAAGCGCATTATTAATGCAAAGAAGGTAAAATGGCTACGAATCTGGTCATCAGTTTTTATGGCATGTGTTATTATACATAATGAACAGTATGCTAAAAATACATTTTCTTCTTTAAGGGCCAACTTAAAGACATTCCTCGCAAGTCATCAGCTGGTCCTAAAACATCTCGGCGCCCTGTGGATTTCTCAGACAGTGACAAAGAGGGATCTTACTATGAAACTGATGGAGAAGAAGAGGCCCCTGAAGGACCCTATGAGGATTCAGAGCCAGAATGGCAGGATTCCGAGGATGATGTCGAGCCTGAGGAACAGGCACCACAAGGAGGTGCTTCAGACGAGGAAGCCGAGGTATGTGGAAACATTGAGTTTTAATGATCTCCTTTAGCTGCATATTATTATTATTATTATAATTATTATTATACGTCTGTTATCTGAAGTGATAGCCTGGCCTCAATATGTTCCAATTTGTACTACTATTGGTAATGGAGCATACGCCGCTATGTTCCTGTTCTCTGGTTCTTTTTTCGTGTATTGATGGTGCTTATCTTTTGTTTTCCTGTAGATTATTATAGTGAGAATAATAAAAGAGAATTGGGTAAGATTGCATCCAGTGTAGGAAGTAGCCATTGAATGAGAAGAATCAACATAGCAACTAAACATCTGGACGACCATTTCAATTGACAAAAAACTAATTGGAAGATGAAATATCTGTATGCGTGCTAGTGTGATTGGTGTACCTGTTTCTCAAACGTTTTTAATGCTTATAATATTCTAGTACAAAATGGGATTTGATTGAATCTACATAAGGAGTTTTTTTTTAATTATTTACCTTGAATAACACAAGGGTAAGGCTGCATTCATCTGACCGCACTTACCCCGCAATATGAGGAAGTAGAATAAGGCTCTGATGTTGATGTTAATTTACTGTGAATAACGTGATGGTTGTGTTTTGTTTTCTCTTTGTTAGAATACTAAATTAACCATTGTGATAGTCTCTTGTTAATGACGTGTCTGACACATAGTTCTCGATCCTGAATATGATACTCCTCCAAATACACCTCTCTATTGTTGCATTTATGTTCTCATGAGTGTCATGAAATCATTCTTAGTTTCATTATTTGCTCGAATGCTTTCACAGGAGCCTAAGCATACAGTTAAAGAAGCTGGAAGCAGCCTTAAACGCAAGGAATACGAGTCAGATGAGGAGTCTCCTCGTAAGAAGCCTAGTACTCATCGTCGTATGGCAGTAGTGTATGACAGTGATGAGGAATGAAGGGTCATTGGAGTGATTTAAGAAACGCCACTCTCAGGTTTGTGCATTTAAGGGGGTTTTATAAGAGGACTTTTTTGCAGCTTGTGAAATCTGTGGTTTTTATAAAACCAAGAAGGCACTATTTCGCGCTAAATTCTAGTGTGTCTATCCTTCCCATAATCCATGATAGTTATTTAAAAATGGTATCGGAGTATAATGCATTTCCGCTTTATTCAAGGATTTTGTTAAATACTCAGTAACACATGGTCTTGCAATTCCTAGTGTAGAACTGCCTTATTAATAAGCTGACTTTATTCAATGAAAGCTATACCCTTGAGCTTCATACACTTGAAAAGTTTGCTCATTTAGCTGATGGGCTCCCATTTTCAAATATTTTTCATTCCCTTTTGCTTGATGATCTTGCCGATGACATTCCCATTGTCCTTCAATGTCATTTTTACAAGCCGTATCTGTTTGCCTTGACGTTCATAGCTCGTCCTAGGATGGTTGCTTATCTTATACTCTGATAGTACTATAGTCTATAGCTAGCTTGAGGTATTTGAAGCCACATAAGGTATTCATAACGGCTAACTGGCTAAGTGGATAACACAGGCAGGAGATTCGCTCAAAGCAGGCAAAGAGGTCATGGAGGACGGGGGCGGTTAGAGAATAGCAAAGTTAAATGTAATTCTAATTTTGTTTATATTAATTTTTTTAGTTGGTATCAAATTTTGTTTTATTATTGTTCTATCTCATGAAGTTTAACTGTGTATAAACTTAATTTGTCCAAGTAGCAAGTGGCTTGTTATTCCTTTAGGTCAAATCCAAGTAACCCCATATTATCTTTTTTGCGAGTTTTTTTTCTTGAATTTATTCGGCACTTGGAAGGGAGGGAGTAACATTTTCATCCAAATATTTTATATATCCATCACATGTGACATGCTAAGTATCACCCATATGGGTAGTTAAGACAAAAAGTAGAATGTATAGAGAATAAAAAATGGTTTGATCTTTATCCTTTCATGTCAATTTTATTTGACTTGTCACAAGCTAATTAATATCGACGCAATACAAATGAGAATTTGTGCAAACTAATTGATTGATCTGGGAATTGAATACAAGTAACAGTGTTAAAAAGTAGGTGAAAATCTTGAGCGCGTGCTAGACATTTAAGTATTGGGGTGGAAAAACTAATCAATTTCAGTTGAAAAATAACTCAAACCGTTTATAAGAATTAATGCTAGAATTATTTAAAAGGAACAGTGTGTTGCCTTTAAAGTTTATTACAAGGTCACTTCTAATGGGTCTAGGGAAGCTGGTTTTCAGGGGCAAGCTAGCAGGGGTGGGGGGTTCAGGGATATTCATCAAATCGTGTCTCTCAAGTTTATATACGTATGCTTTCAGTGAAATGGCGTTCATTGTTTGTCATGCTTCGTGGACACATCGTATCTGAATCTCTTATATGAGCTTGATGTTGCATTCATTATGGACAATGGTATTATGGCTTCCCCATCTGTCGATAGGGGTTGTCTTAGCTTTTAAGGAGCCGGTTCGGCATTTTGAGTAACGGTCATTCTGGATTCTGTCTATTTCTGATCGGGTGACTGTAATTTGGTCGCTTAAGGTCATGACTATGAAGGTTTGTATTTCAAGCTAGTCATTTTGGGTGTTTTCGGATCGTCTGGGTCATTTTAGAGTAGTACAATTTGGCTCTACATTGTGTTTTTTTGGGGGTTTAGGTTGGGTTAATCTGGTTCGATAGAATGTGAGTACCCAAAAAAACTGGTTTTAGTCATATAAATTGAAACGACGGTTGACAAATGTTTACACATGACAATTAAACAATAGGTAATCTTGTCTAGACCTAGCAAACGGGTTGACAGATCGCTTCAGTTCAGGTTGGGTTACTTTGGTTTTGCACGCATTTGGTACAGATCAATCCGGGTCAGATTATTTCAGGTAATATATTCAAGTTATTTAATAATAATGGACTATGTGTCGAGTTATTCGAGTCGTGTCAATTCGAGTTACAGGTCATGGTCGGGTCCTCGGTTCGGAGTCGGGTTAGTTCTTATCAAGTTATTCGAGTTGGATCATTCGGGTCAGTCGTGTCATGGCCAAAGAAAAAACAATGTTATGTACCACATCAAAGAAAAAAACCTCTTAATAAAATAAGTTAATTAAATAGTTTTTCATAAAAATTATGGAGTAAAACTATTTGGTTTATTAAAACACTTATTTTTATCAATAGATTCGATTATCGAAAAAAACTAACTTAATTCTCTCCATCTTTCTCTCATCAAACATAACCTATTACAATACATTCATTGATATTTTCCATTCCGTAACATCTCTTTTTACAAGCAGCACTTATTTAATCTTAAGTATATAAACTGTATATTATTTGTTTCGACATAATTTAGTTACTTAAATTGAATAGTTAGTTTTTCGTTAAGACATTTTTACATATTTTAGTTACTTAAATTAAGTTGATCTTCAATAAAACAATTTTATATTAATGTAAATGGTGAAACAAATTTTAAACACAACCTGTTAAAAAAAATAGCTAATAAAAAGGCTCGGTTTACAACAAATCTACCAAGGGGGTGTTTGGTTGGAGGTATTGAAATGGATTGGAATGGATTTAGTCCATTCCAATGTTTGGTTGAAGCATTTTGGAATGGAGTTAGATACTGATGGATTTTAACTCCATTCCAACCCCTTGGAATCCCAAACCCACCCCTCCCCATAAGTTTCCAACTCCATTCCATTCAACACATTCTTATTCCCATTTTCCGATTGAACCAAACAACTTTAAAATGTATGAGGTTCTAACTCCATACCTGCTTGGAGTTAGAATCCATTCCAATCCATTCCTAATGGTTGAACCAAACGACCCCTAAGATCGCCTTATATACGTAGGATTTGTGTAAATTATTAAAAACCGGAAAAAAAGTCGTGATAGAAATTTTAGATTAGTTTAACTTCCGAGTCGAAGTAGGATAATATAACCGTTGTGTAGATAAGAAAACGCGGGAAAAGACAGACGACAGAATTACAGCTCATCCTCATCAAATTTTACCAACAGAAAACACTTGGACATCAAGGCTATTTTCTTTCATAAATTCACCCCTTTTACTTTTACCTACCCACAACTATATAACTTTCACTCTTGATTTCACCCCCATTTACTACTCACATCAAACCCTAATCTTCTTCTACTCTTACTTCAATTTCAACCACAACAATAACAAGAACGACAACAAGAACAACTCTCAATTCGCTTTCATACTTCCTTTAATTTTCGAAACCCAAGTTAAAAATCATCAAGAAAAACAATGGGTAGTGTTGAAAACTTGAAGTTTCCACATTGGGTGAATGATATGATCAATGCGGAATTCTTTACAGGAAAAGGTAAAGATCCGAATTACAGAGGTTATTTTTGTGTGGATTGTGGTGGTAAAAGCTTGAGAAAGATTGATGTTGAAACCCAACATAAAGATCATAATGTGTTGCAAGCATTCACTTGTTCAAGAGAATATGGGTATGATGTTTCTGATGTTTTAAAGATTCCTGATTTATTGGATGTTGTGACGGGTGTTTGTCCTTATAAGGTGAATACCCGCTTTGTTTACTTTCCGAAATCTCGGAAGAAGAGTACTGACAAGAAAAGTAAGTCTCTGTTTTGTGTGGTTTGTGGAGCCGATTTGTCGAAAACCGCGTTGCCTGAACGTGATCGGTATTGTTCTATTCTGTGTAAACTCAACTCTGGTTTTGGGTCATGTCACTCAAGGATGTTGCAGGAGAATGCAATCTGTCTTCCTGAGAAAAGTAAGCCAACTACTCTTAAGTGGATAATCAAGCTTGGGGTTGGAATTAGTGTGGTACGTGGCGTTGAAAAGGGGAAGAAGAGGAATTTGGACGATGATGTTGCAAAGAGCACCGAAAATCAACAAGACCCTTTCATCCCAACATCTTGTTTGGGGGTGAATGTGATAGGGTAATACACTGCAGAGGAGCAGAAAAGGAATACCCTGCAGAGCACCTTTCTTCTGATTCTCGCCAATTTGGGTTTCCATCCATTCCTGCAATTCTATACATTTTGGCTGCTCATTTAACTTAGCTATCTTCTGACTGATTATTGGGGAATTCTTTTAATTTGTGTAATTACTAATTAGTATTGTGAATTGAGTTTCACTTGTAATTAAGCCTTAATTTTGCTACACTTTGTATTGTAATTTACTCGATTCAGTATTACTGAATTACTTTATTATGATTTAATTGAATTTGTCCATTTTTTTTTGTTTTACATTATATTCACCCATGTACATTTATATGATTTTAAGGTTATCAACTGAATCGAATATGTTTTAATATGATGGTAGAACATATACATAGTAGATACAAGTTCGAGACTTCTTACATATACATAGTACATACAAGTTCGAGACTTCTTACATATACATAGTACATACAAGTTCGAGACTTCCTAACTTGATAGCAGTTCGAGACTTCCTACCTTGATAGCATATTGTCCTTGTGGTTCATGTAACACAGAAGGAAAACCTTAATAATAGAATAAAACATAAATTTTTGAAGATAATAGCATTTGTTTCAAGCATAAAATAGATTTAAATAAGTATCATATAAGAAGGATAGTTGTTTAGGTAATACTACCTCCGTCTCATCCATTTCTTTACGTTTTCTTTTTCACACTTATCAATGTACATTTTATTTTGTTCATATTTAATAATTTATATAAATTTGATATTCATAATTTACTTATTAAGACTGCTCAAAAAATATCTCACATAACTATATTTTATGTTATATATTTATAATGTGTGCCCAGAGGCGAAGCACAGGCAGGGCCCACCGGGCCACAGCCCGGGCTCAAACTAAATTAATTTATGTATAGTATTATACTCAACTTAATTGTATGGGTTAGTTGGTAAGTACTAATTATGACTAGATTGTGGGTTTGATTCCCCCTATGGTCAAATTTTGATGTATTTGTTATGTTTATTTTCCCAATCATACTTATTCCTCTTCATTTATCATCATTTTCCAATAAAATATTTTGTTCTTTATTTCTTAATATTTTTATCCTTTATATTTCTTCCTCATACAAAAATCAAGTTATTATAGTATTATAACATGATTTAATTGTATGATTAATACTATAAGTTTTCGGCCCCCTCACACATTTCTTTCGAGCTTCGTCCCTGTGTGTGCCCTAAGGGCAAATGTTAATAAGTTAATTAGAGAAAGACTTAATGTTGAGAATATTTCACTAATTATGCTAAATGTGAATTTGCGTATCAATTTTTCATGATATATTCCCAAAATCTTTCTTTTTTAAGATTATTAAGGTTTGTCCTTAGGGCACACGTTAGAAAAACCGATATTAGAAATTAACTTACTTATAAATAGTGTCAAAAAGTAAATGTTAAGAATTAATTGAGCACAAGTTCTTGTTTACATCCGTCTTAAAAAAAGAAGAATTTATAAGAAGGTATAAATTCATCCCAACATCTTTCTTGGGGGTGATAGGGTAATACACCCTTTCATTAAATTTACAACGATTATAAGCAGAGGTGTTCAATGATTTTAGGAGGCCCGATTCCTAAAATCATTTTTGAAAAGCGTGTATGTGGGGGTGCTCAGCTGAGTGGCCGGCCGCCAGTCCACCGACTGAGACTCCCTTGTGTTGTTCTTCATATTAGAGAAGAGGAATTAGGGAGATGGGTCTCCCAGCCGGGTCGACCGGCGGCCGACTCGACGGTCGACCGGCTGGGAACCCTTCCTCATTGTTTTTGTTACTTTAAAAGGGCCGTAATGGTGGGGTTGGCAGACAGTGGACCGGTAGCCGGTCCTAGGCCGGCTGGTAGCCCCATTTCATACTAAAACTCGTTTAACTTGTGATCGATTCATCCGATTTGCTTGAGACTTCTTCCGTGTGACTTATATGTTGTTTGAGGTCCCCGAAGTTCAGGCGGCACTTATATTGGGTTCGGGAATGGAAATGAGGAGAAAGACCCCCGGCCGGGCTGCATTTTGTAGGGATATGCGTTGTACGTTGAGTGCCTGTAGAGACTTTTGTTATACGTTGAGTGCCTGTAGGGATATGCTATCCCGGGCTGCATTTTGTACTTTTGGTTTTGTACTTAGACTTATATACTTATCTATGTTCGTTTATTTCCGCATGTATAGTTCTGTTTAATTCACCTCGTACTTAATCAAGCATGTTAAAGTTTTAATTCCGCGTAAATTTTGGCATGTTTGTATATTTTTCGCTGCGACGAGGGGTTTTAAATCATATGCGGTTCAACAAATTTGCTTACATATGCATGATCCATGGGAAGCTCATTATGGTGCACTGAAACGGATAATTCGTTATATAAAAGGTACATCCCATTTTGGTTTACATATTACTGAGTCTTCTACTAATACTCTGGTCACTTATACGGATGCCGATTGGGCCGGCTGTCCGGACACTCGGAGGTCCACATCTGGGTATTGCGTTTACTTAGGAGACAATTTGGTCTCCTTGTCATCCAAGAGACAAGCAACAGTTTCCCGCTCAAGTGTCGAGGCTGAATATCGCGGGGTTGTCAACGTTGTTGCCGAATCCTGTTGGGTTCGAAACCTCCTGCTTGAAATACACTGTCCAATCCGCAAGGCCACTATTGTCTACTGTCATAATGTATCTGCCATCTATCTCTCGCGTAACCCAATTGATCATCAACGCACGAAGCATATCGAACTTGACATCCATTTTGAGCGTGAAAAGGTAGCTCTCGGTGAGGTTCTAGTTCGTCATGTTCCGTCTCAATATCATTCGCGGACATCTTCACTGAGGGTCTCCCACGGGTTTTATTCGACGATTTTCGATCCAGTCTAAGCATCCGTCCTCCCCCCGCTTCGACTGCAGGGGTATAATAGAATATAAAAATATTCACTAGAATATTTCCTTGTATCATTCGTATATCGTATAATCAGTAGCATATTTCATGGGATTCAAATCTTTTAACTTAGGATAGTTTAGACTAAGTCTTCCTCAAATTATAGGTTGACTTAACTAACATAGGAAATATAGTTTCCTATATATTGTATACTCTGTAAATTTATCATTCAGGGAAAACATTCAATTCTTATACATTACAATGCAGGATCAAAAAATAGTCCGACTTTGAGTCATTGGATATGAAATAATGAATACAACCCTTGTTTAATCAGTGACATTACTAGTAGTTCAGAAACTATGACAGGAATTTAGCAAACTAGATAAAAAAAATGAAGAAATTAAGATTAAGCAGATGACCGGGACGGAGGGAATATGTTACACAAGCTCCAGGGAGCAGGGCAGAGACGATATTGCCTTTAATTGGCTTCATCTGCCCTGAAAGTTGGCTATCTGTGAGAAGGCTGCAACACCGACTTCAGTATGATCATCACTATTAGAACCAATCATGGGAGCTTCTTCCATCGGAATCATCATTATGCTCTTAACCTCGGGCTTAGAGCTTGTGTCTTGGAGCTGCAAGGCGTACTCCAAATGCCACAACACGTCTCCCATTGACGGTCTATCTACTCCATACTCCGCCAAGCACTTTTCTGCTGCCTCGACATATTTCTTTAAGGAATCCGGGTTGATAGTCCCTTGCAAATTAGGGTCGATAATCTTCTCGAGATTCCCCTTTCGATAGTTAGACATACCCCACTCTGCCAAGTTGACCTGGTCTCTTGGCAAGGCTGGGTTTATAGCAGGACGAGCAGTCAAAACCTCGAGAAGGACAACACCGAAGGAATACACGTCTGATTTCTCAGTAAGTTGTTGTCTTCGAAAGTACTCTGGATCAAGGTAGCCAAAGCTGCCTTTAACAGCGGTACTCACATGAGTTTGTTCTATTAGGCAGGCTGCTTTGGAGAGCCCAAAGTCACTCACCTTTGCAACAAAATTCTCGTCTAATAAAATATTTGTGGTTTTTACATCCCGATGAATGATGCAATGTGCAGCCCCAGTGTGAAGGTAGTGTAGCCCTCGAGCTGATCCGATAATGATATCGAGCCTCTGCTTCCAAGACAGGGGATTTACAAGTTTAGGCCCATAGAGGTGCTCGCGAAGCACACCATTGGACATGTACTCATACACTAGGCACATCTCGGAATTCTCATCACAATACCCGATGAGTGATACCAAATGTCGATGCCTGAGCTGGGAAAGCATCTGAATCTCAGTTTGAAACTCATTTATCCCTTGTTCTGACTGGGGATTACCCCTCTTAATCGCCACTTTAGTCCCATCGTCTAATTCACCCATGTACACCTTTCCAAACCCCCCAACTCCAATCACAGCATTCTCGTCGAAATTGTTGCACGCATCTTGGAGCTCAGCAAAGCCGAAAAACCTACCAACCCCATTATTAGTAGAGTGAAACATACTGCTCTTTCTAGAACCGAAAACAGTACTAGCACTAGACTTCCTAGAGCTTCTGCTAGAGAGGAAAGTAGTGCTGGTTGCGGTGAGAGGAAGAAGCCACGACGAGAAACTGTTACGCTTTTCCCAGTCTTGAGGCCGCTTGTGCCACCTTACAAACATGGAAGAGACAAGGACTAAAGCCGTCATTCCCATAACTAGTCCCACCACAGCCAATACCTTCATGGTTTTGGGCCCACTGGCAGTGCCCATGTAATTACCATTCACATCAAACAGGCCACTTAGACTACCTGCAGAATTGCTCATTTTGATCACCTCTAACCCATTTAGGATTGCGTTTGCTTGGCTTGATCCGCCATCTGAAGTCGGCCCCACTTGGACTATGATTGACCCATTTCTGATTGCTGTCGAGTTGATCACAAAATCTCTGTTTACATTCATTGTTACAAATGATTATGACAATGATCATGTACAACCAAATTGTATATATAACACGTTCAATTTGTACAAAACTAGTACTGCAATTATTTCTCAATTAAGACGGTCTTAACTTAGGCGAGAAAAATGTCATCATTTTATGATAAAAAAAATGATCGTTTAACAATAAAATGTACACATTCTAATAATAAACTCATGGTAAGTTTTTATCAACAAATGTACACATTTTATTGTAAATTGATCACATTTTATCCTTAATTTCAAGCGCGTCTAAAATGAGAATTTGTTTATGACTTAATATACACAGAATGAACACGTACCTATAATAGGCGGTGGCGAGTTTAGAGGTGAGAGTGGACAAATCAAGGCCATTAACGCCCATAACTCCATTAACATACACGTTAAAGTACAACGAATCCATGGTAATACTCACTATATCGCAAAAATGTAACCTTACAAGGTAATTATAGTTAGCTTCAACGGGTAAATTCCATGTAAGGTTAAAATTTACCCCTACCGTACTAGCATTGTTAACCGCCATCTCGTCCGCCGTGGCGTAGACCCATGGCGGAGCCACAAATGGTGTGGCCCCTCCATAGGGGTAGTATACCCCACTCGGAGAGATCGCCACGCTATGACCGCCTTTTGGGAAGATGTCGAAACCCACGTCTGGGACCCAGGTCCTCCAAAGGGTGTCGTTTGAGGGGGTTATGAGGGACCCACCTACATTGAGGCGGTGGGCCACCTCGAAAGCGTAGTTTGATATTCCGGTGACAGTGCCGGCTGGAGGAACGGGCGAGGCAGTGTCGGAGATGAGATTGTCGGGGACGGAGACGAGTTCGATGGCATTGATAAAGGCTATGGAGTTGGTCTTTGGGATGAATTTGAGGGTGAGTGTGTTTGAAGTTATGTTGATGAGGTATTCTTTGAAGGTAGGGATTGCAGGGGAGGGGAAGGTGAAGTCGTGTAGGAGGACGATTGAGTCGGTTGCGACACCAAAGACGGCGGTGGAGACGTTGTAGGTTGGGTGGGGGAGAGGGTAGAAGTATAGACGTAGGAAATGGAAGCCTTGTTGCGTGATCGGAAATTTATATGTTGCTTCAAAAGGAAAAATTCGAGCTGCGAAAAATAGTTGGATTGGTAACGGAATTATAACCTTGCTGTTGTTGGTTTTGAAGGCCGTGTTTTGCGGAATCGAGTCCACGTTGACTTTTACGTCTTCATCCGTGTTGAGAAAACTAACCGTTGAGGGATCGGACTTGAATGTTCGACCGTCGAGAAGGTTGACATCCGTTAGTGCTCCGCACGAGATGAGCGTGTTATCCTTAGGGACGTACTTTTTAGGAACCGATTCTGATATTGTCGTGGTTGTGGTCGGGGTATGAGATAATGGAGAAGGAGCATTAGACATAGGAGATGGAGCATTAGACATAGGAGGTGGAGCACTAGGATGTTTCTTGGTTTTAGCAACAGTTTTTGGGGTACAACTAATTAATAGGAAAAATGAAATAAGTAAGCTAACGGAGACAAATCGCGGCCGAGCTCTACAAAACTCTTCTCCTTTGACCATGGTGTGTAAATGTTGCGGAGTTGGATTGATTATTAGCGGGTTATTCTATGGAATGTGACGGTTAAAATGATGGTGGTGATGGTGGTGGTGGTCATGAGAAGGCTAGTAGCTTGTAGAGTGGCCGGACATCTAATGTCAAATTGTCGAGTGCCTAAGACAATTAGAACAAAATAAGAGGGAGATTTTTGTTTGGTATTTTTGTGTTTTTGGAGTTGGAAGGGGTGCCTACATAGTATGGATAGTGTTGGTAAAATTTGAAGTAGGATGGAAATGGAAAAGGTGTTGTGGGTAGCGACTAAGGGAGGAATTTTGACAACAAAGACGTGCTGCGATGTAATCTGTCACATTTGTGTTTAGTGCGTAGCTCATGTAGTGTTAGTTTGATGTGTATATTTGAGTTTGCGCTAATAATTAAAGGGAAGTGTTGACAATTTCTGCTACATTGAGTTGTAGTCTCAACAACAATATGCATTCTGTTTAACATTAATACATTATTGATAGATGAGTTTCCAATTAATTTTAATGCATTTGCAACCCAGAATCCAAAGACGCATGCCTTTAATCCTCTCCTACTTTGTAAGAAGGGCAAACTTTCAAACTTTTCGAACAGTGTTGCAGATGTCAACATCCGATCAGCCTTCTACTCGCTCTCACAAATAAACTTTGCCAAACAAATTGAATGAACAGGTGAATAACAATGTGAGATAATGGACGACTCTGTGTCGAGCTGTGTCGAGTTATTCGAGTTGTTTCAATTCGGGTTACAGGTCAAGCTCGGGTCGTCGGTTCGGGAGTCGGGTGAGTTCTTATCGACTTATTCGAGCTGAAACATTCAGCTTAGTTGTGTCATGGCCAAAGAAAAAACAATGTTATGTACCACATCAAAGAAGAAAAACTCTTAATAAAACGAGTTAATTAAATAGCTTTTCTTAAGAATTATGGAGTAAAACTATTTAATTTATTAAAACACTTCTTTTTATCAATAGATTTGATTATGGAAAAAAAAACTGATTTAATTCTCTTCATCTTTCTCTCATCAAACATAACCTATTCCAATTCATTTATTAATGTTTTCCATTCCGTAACATCCCCCATTTTACAAGTACCCTCTTGTAGGGGTGAGCAAAACCGTATAACTGACCGTATCAATGTTTTAAAAATCACAAAAATCACTATAGGGATCCGATACAATTTAAGCGGATATACGATTTTCGGATATCAGGAAAAACCATGTATACAAAATCCGTATATACGGATACGTTTTGGTGAGAAATGTCCAATTAGACATTTTAACTATTCTAATAATTACCTTAAACATGATTACATCTAATGAAAGATTAATTTTTTATTTATTGAGATAAATTAGTAAAATACTTAAGTCATAAAAAACATTAAGAGTGAAAGTTTAAAGAACTTCTCGTTTTTTTTGTTGTTTTTTTATACAAAAAATTCAAATCGTATCGAAAACCGTATATACGGTTTTGTTTTTGCCCAACCCGGATACGATACGGTTTTCTGAAAACCGTATTGTATATATATAGATTTCCATATCTTATATACGAAAATTTGTATAACTCAACCTGTTACCGTATAGTATCCGCATTATAAAACCGTATCATATATTTTTGCTCAACCTACCCTCTTGTTTAACCTTATGTATATAAACTCTATATTATTTGTTTCGACATATTTTAGTTACTTAAATTTAATAGTTAGTCTTCATTAAAATAGTTTTATATTAATGTAATGGTGAAACAGATTTTAAACCCAACTTGTTTGAAAAAAAAACTACTAAAAGAATCTCGACGACAAATTTATTGAGATCGCTTTATACACAAATATTTGTGTAAATTAAAAACCGGTAAAATAAAGGCGTGATGGAAATTTGAAATTTTAGATTAGTTTAACTTCCGAGTCGAAGTAGGACAATATAACCGTTGTGCAGATAAGAAAACGCGGGAAAAGACAGACGACAGACAGAATTACAGCTCATCCTCGTCAAATTTTACCAACAGAAAACACTTGGACATCAAGGCTATTTTCTTTCCTAAATTCACCCCTTTTACTTTTACTTTTACCTACCCACAACTATATAACTTTCACGCTTGATTTCACCCCCATTTACTACTCACATCAAACCCTAATCTTCTTCTACTCTTACTTCAATTTCAACCACAACAATAACAAGAACGACAACAAGAACAACTCTCAAATCACTTTCATACTTTCGTTAATTTTCGAAACCCAAGTTAAAAATCATCAAGAAAAACAATGGGTAGTGTTGAAAATTTGAAGTTTCCAGAGTGGGTGAATGATATGATCAATGCGGAATTCTTTACAGGAAAAGGTAAAGATCCGAATTACAGAGGTTATTTTTGTGTGGATTGTGGTGGTAAAAGCTTGAGAAAGATTGATGTTGAAACCCAACATAAAGATCATAATGTGTTGCAAGCATTCACTTGTTCAAGAGAATATGGGTATGATGTTTCTGATGTTTTAAAGATTCCTGATTTATTGGATGTTGTGACGGGTGTTTGTCCTTATAAGGTGAATACCCGCTTTGTTTACTTTCCGAAATCTCGGAAGAAGAGTACTGACAAGAAAAGTAAGTCTCTGTTTTGTGTGGTTTGTGGAGCCGATTTGTCGAAAACCGCGTTGCCTGAACGTGATCGGTATTGTTCTATTCTGTGTAAACTCAACTCGGGTTTTGAGTCATGTCACTCAAGGATGTTGCAGGAGAATGCAATCTGTCTTCCTGAGAAAAGTAAGCCAACTACTCTTAAGTGGATAATCAAGCTTGGGGTTGGAATTAGTGTGGTAAGTGGCGTTGAAAAGGGGAAGAAGAGGACTTTGGACGATGATGTTGCAAAGAGCACCGAAAATCAACAAGACAATAAGAGGCAGAAGATTGATGGATTGAGTTTTAGGAAGAGGAGCAGAAAAGGAATACCCTGCAGAGCACCTTTCTTCTGATTCATTCTCGCCAATTCGGGTTTCCATCCATTGCTGCAACTTTATAGATTTTGGCTGATGAATTAACTTAGCTATCTTCTGATTGATTATTGAGGAATTCTTTTAATTTGTGTAATTACTAATTAGTATTGTGAATTGAGTTTCACTCGTAATTAAGCCTTAATTTTGCTACACTTTGTATTGTAATTTACTCGATTCAGTATTACTGAATTACTTTATTATGATTTAATTGAATTTGTCCATTATTTTACATTGCATTGCCCCATGTACATTTACATGATTTTAAGGTTATCAACTGAATCGAATATGTTTTAATACGATGGTAGAACATATACATAGTAGATATAAATTCGAGACTTCTTACATATACATAGTAGATACAAGTTCAAGACTTCCTAACTTGACACCATATTGCCCTTATGGTTCATCAAACACAGAAGGAAAGCCTTAACAATAGAATAAAACATATTTTTTTTTTAAGATAATAGCATTTGTTTTAAGGATAAAATAGCTTTAAATGAGTATCATTACTGTCATATAATAAGGATAGTTGTTTAGGGAATATTACGTCCGTCTCATCTATTTGTTTACGTTGACTTTTTCACAATTGTCAATGTACATTTTATTTTGTTCATATTTAATAAATTATATAAATTTGATATTCATAATTTACTCATTAAGATCACTCAAAAAATATCTCACGAGACTATATTTTATGTTATATATTTATATTACAGATTAAGGCTCTGTTATTTCTGGCTTAATTTCAGCTTCTTTCAATTTTGCTTGGCTGTATTCCGTTAGGTTTTATTTACGTTCAATCAATTATGTCCAATTAATCTCTTCACAAAATTAACTTTTAATTCAACTAAATTCACGTCACCGCAGTTCCACCCAATTTAGTTCAATTAAGCTCTACTCCAATTAATTCGATTCAGCTCGTTTCAGCCGAAAAGAACAGGGCCTAACTCTACTTATGAATAGTATCAAAAAGTAAATGTTAAGAATTCATTGAGCACAAATTCCACATCCTGCCCCTTGTCCCAGGAATAAAGTAAAAGATCCGCATAACGAAGGGGTCGGACATGCCCATCAACCAAGCCAATATTAACCTCCTTACCAACGAAATCTCAGACCTGTAGCAGGTATCCAATAATGTGTCCCGAACAAGGTTATGCCGATGTTTAACACCCACCAAATCAACACAAGAGACCGCATGATCACCATACACATCACCCTCAAAGACTCGAGCACACGCAGAGCACAACCGAGACATAGCAAATAAAGGGACCCCTAGCCTATAGCTAAGAACAAAACGATCACTACAAAAAAAAACACGGCGTACTGACCGCCTTATTGACGGATTTTTTATTCCGTTAAAATTCTCGCTATCCTGACCAATTTGTGACGAATTATCCGTCATAATTTTTTTCTGACGGACAAATCGTCAGAAACCCGTCAGCATAAAATAACGCGCACCAAAAAAGCAACCCGCGAATTGTAAGACTGGAATTCTGACAGATAATCGGTCAGAATATGATTCTTTTTTCTGACGGAAAATCGGTTGGAAATTATTTCTGACGGATAATTCGTCAAAACGACTGAACAATAATTCCTGACGGATTTTCGGTCAAAAAAAGGCTGAAAAGTAAAATTATTGGTCTACTAAACCTAAAGAATAGATTCTTTTTACTGACGGATTTTCCGTCAGGATTTTTTAATAACTTTCTGCAAATTCATTTAGACGGTGATTTCTCCCTAATTTCTTTCCGCAAAACTCATACTTCTCTCTCTAAATCGATTTTTCCGCAACACCAATCTCACCACCGTGAACACCACTACAACCCTACCAACCCCACCTTACATAATAGGTAATCTATTATATATTTTGTTCAATTATTTGAAGTTTTCTCCCTAACTATTTGCAGTTTTCTCCCTAATATTTATGGCTAATTCTCTTGTATTTCTTTGTTAATTTATAACTAGTTTAGTTTCCCGTGAAATCACGGTATTTTCAAACTCTTCATTAATAAATTTTTGATGGTGGAAATAATTTTTACTGCGTTTGGCAATAGTTTGACATTTACATAATTTTATAGTAGTGTTTTTTATATAACATATATTTTGCTATTCTCATTTTCATTACTTTTGTAACCAAATAATATCATTTTTGTTCAACGTCAAAGTGATATTTTTGTTAATCGAACTTTATTAAAACGATCATACTCTGTATTAGTAACAGAAATAATATCTAATGTTAATCATAGTTTGGATACCTTTATATTTTTCTAGTTTGAAATAAGGATGATATTTAAGACTTAAAATATTATTCACTCATTTTCTCTAAACTATTATAACGTTTAATAAAATAAAAATAAAATAAATGACGTAAGTATATAGATAAAACAACATGGATTCTCACTTTGAAAATTCAAAATAGAAAAGATATCCTATTCATTAGTACTTGTTTATTTTGGATAAAATGTAAGTAAATATTAAGAGAATTTAGATAAATAAATTATCAAAAATCGATAGGTATATACAATGTATTTTTTCCATGTTATCATCAAAGCATCAATAAGACAACAACATCAAATGCATCCTATCTCATTATTACTCAAATCACAAAGAAAAAATAAATTTACCATTTTGATCAACATAATTAAATATATAGATCGATGATACTATATTCATACTAAACTTGTGCTAGTTATATTTGTAAGTTGTTAATAACAATATTAATAAATTCACTACATATTAACAATGATGAATATATTAAAAATATCCGCTAAACAAACTATCACTATTAAAAATGTGAAATTAAAAAGTTACAATTACAATTTAGTCAAGCTAGGATTTCTTTCACAAATTTTGACTACAATTCACAAGTATTATATTCAATTATCGAGGATCTCAACTGTCTTCATAAGCATTTGATAATGTCTAAAACAAACTATAAAATACAAATGTTTATCAAAATCCCCACTTCTCTTCTATATCTCTCTTATTTTCTCATTTCTTGCCAATTTGATTCATGCTCACCACAAAGTAAATATATAAAAGGTGTTGAAAAATAAATAAAATGAAATAATTTGGTGAAAATAAACAATTTTTTTCATTATTTTGTTTTTGCTAGGAATGTGCTAGAATTTTTACCAATTCATTTTCTTTTATAGGTGAAATGTTTTCGTAACAGTAGAATATAAAAAAGTTTAGCACTAAATTATGATTATTAAATGGAATATAAATGAAAGTTTAAATAAGATAAGTAATTAAGTCTATTGGATACTACTTTGCCTATTCGTTTTCTATTTTTACTTTTTTTTTTAAATAATAAAAAAAAACTTGTCAAACATTTAAATGTAGTGAGTCACATATTATTAAATAACTATTAAATCTAGGTTTTTTATTTATTTTGTCTTTTTATTTTCTTTTTCTAAATTTTTTTTTAAAAAAAAAATTAATCTAGCATGTTAATGTAGTGCGCCACGTGTCTTTCTAGTATGTTAATATAATTCGCCACATGTCAATCTAATACTACTCAATCTAGGCTTTTTATGTTATTATATAGATATATTGAACCTTTGTTTTAATAATTGTTTTTGGTTCTTATAGAGACCCTGCACTTAAATTTGAGTCGGATTATGATCTTGCTCCACCTGAGGTTGTTATTGACCCAGTAACTCTACAAGAGTATGTCCTCGCAACACTTTTATGCCTTACAAGTTACAACCAACTTGTTGTGAATCATTCCTTGTGTTTCCAGCATCTTTTTCATATGTTCTGCATGTTGGAAAATATCTGTATATGTCTCAATACTTTTATGCAGGATTATAACGAAATTATAATATATGATTTATTGTCATAGACGAAATACAAGATACAAAGATCGGGAACAAGAAGTAACCTTTGGTCCTTGCAAGTGGCCTAAGATCAGATATTAAAATAGATATCCTCATAATTGTTGCACCCAACATGCTCCGAGAAATACCCTTTCTTGAGCTAGAAACTGCCAAAAATTACTTTCAATTTTTGTGAATGATGAAAGCTAGAGAGGGGAGGGAGTATCAGTTTTAGGCGTGTAACTCGTGCTCAGTCCAGATCGAGGAAACCACTCATGATATGATCAAATGCAAGTACGACCTGAAAGACATCTTGCATTGAGTGAGAGATAATAATAGGACAAGAGAACTGGTGACGCACACTTGTCGATGAAAGTGGGAGATTGTTGGGAAATGTGTCCTCAACAATTGTGCGATCACATAATTACATCTCATGACGAGAATGCGCAAAGGATGATTCGAAATTATATAGTCAACTGACCAACATTAATCGGTAATGATTGGCTAGCTAGAGTTTGACATTACTGTCGTATGACGGTGGTGGTCAGTTGATCCCTTTAGGTCACACTTATAGGACAATTTTCTTAATTGATAAACTAATCAATGTATATTGATACGAATTGATCAGATTCCTTAAAATTGAGTATCGAGAAATCAGAGGTTAAATCTTAATATAAGATATATGTTTGAAATTGAAACGTGTCAATTGTCAAATATTAATCGATGTTTATGAAACGTCGAAATTAGAATGAATCGGGTTGATTATTATTACAAATGTTGTACATCGTATTGACGATTATTGAAATGACATTTTACAAATAAGTAATTACGAATTACTAGTCAAATTGTTAAATATGATTTATTTAATTTATAAGTGATATTTATTGGATAATATGCATTTTTAAGTTAAAACAATTATTTTTATGTTGTGATATGTTACATATCTTTGTGTCTTCTTCTCTCTCTAAATTCTGATTAGTCCAATCTACAACGTTCAAGAGAGAATAAGTCACCGCAACCCTCTCAAGAATACAAATCGACACCTCCTATTAGAGTGCACGCGACCTCCATAGGTGTCATTCAAGTACAACGTTCACACCCTGCTACATAGAGTGTATACGTAACCTGTCACGACATACTAGAATAAGAGGATACATTAGAGATTGTACACGTAACATTTTGACATTTAATTAATAAAATTTATTTGTTTCATTGTTTCGTATTTCAGTCATTGCGATACAAAACCTATTGTTACAAATTTTGGTGAACATGAACTTACAATTGTACAAAATGACAAATTTTGTAAAATGGAAGTCCATTTTAAGGTGAGGGTGCCGGTTTTTAGGGTAGTGTTTAAGAAGGTGTTTTGTGTTTTAAATACAAAGAAACACAATCATTAAGTGATGCCTTGAGACCATTACCTATAGCCACCCTATATGCATGGGTAAGTTAAAAAAAGAGTTTTTGGCTTCCCTATGGTGGCTCACGGCTCACCCAACCCACACCCCATCAAATGTGAAATGTTCACATCCAAAAATTCATTCCGACCTTAACATTTTCTAGTGTGAGAAAAATTCTAGAAAAATCCTCTCAAATACTATTTGATAATATTAAAACTTTAAATTACTATAATTGTTATAGTGTTAATTTAGTATTCTAATAAGATTAGAACACAATATAATTTTAAGGCTACCGTTTACCCACACCTAGCTAGTGTGTTTTTCGGTTATTAAGGGTAGTCTTGGGTGCATCGTAAAGGAGGTATCCTACATTGGTTACTCGGGTTGGAGGATCATCCTTGCTTGTTTTCGTCGATTTGTAAGAACTCGACTCTTTTATTTCGCATCATTTTATATTGCATGCATAAGATTCTTATGTCTAATTAAAATGTTAATTAGTTAATTAATTAGTAAGACTAATTAAGGTTAGTGTAATAACCCGTGTTATTATTAATATATATATATATATATATATATATATATATATATATATATATATATATATATATATATAATTATTTTACAAGTCGACGATAATTAATCGTAGTTGTTCGTTAAGTAAGCTAGTGTATACTCGTATAATGGTATGCGTAATAGGCCTTGGTGAGATTCGAAATGGGGACCTAGGCCATCAAAACATGATAATAGTATTATGTTGCTAGTGAGACTCTAACCTGTGATCTGTGGCATCAAAGCTTGGGCCTCGTTATGCGTGAAAGAACAAAACAGCCCATTGTGTAATCATAATACAATCAGAATGTCAGGCCATGCCGCCATATATATGTGGCTTGTTCCTACCCTAACCCTTACCCTAATTCAAATATTTTTACACAAACACCCAGCCGTCACATCAGAGAAGAGAAAGGAGTCTCTCACGGTGGTTGTAGGCTAGCCTAGGGTGGTTCGTTTTGGCCGTAAGTTTGGTATGCTCACCACAACGCTGTCAAATTCCTGTTTACATTATAATTTTCATCGCATGTTTAGAGGGATTTAACACGTTTTAATCTCTGTTATTTTTACTTATTTTGTACTAAGTCATGTAATGAACGTATGAAGACCATAAAAGGGGTGTCGTTGGCTATCTAAGACCATCGTGGAGGGTGGCTAACACGGTGTCAGGAGGTTGTTGTAATAATGCGTTTTATATGAGTTTTTGTATGCATATCTATAATAAGATTAGATGAGTTTTGTGTTTATTTGTAATGAGTCTTTGTGTTTTGAGTCAGATGGTAGATGGGTGATGCGAGTGGTGGTAGTCACGGTGGTTAGTGGTGGTTAATTATGGTGGAATAGGGGAGTTCGATAGGGGTAGTCAGGGGTGGTCTGTAGTTGCTGGGTTGTCGTGGTCTGTTTGGAGGTGGTATCACCGTTGACCAGGGGGAGGTCGACACGGTGATACCACCGTTAGTTACGGGTCTGATGTCAGGGGTGTAAATGGTGGTGGTCTCGGGTGGTGCTACCACTGTTTTCCGGTGGTTGCAGCAGGTTGTTCAGGCGAGTTTAGGGAGTGTGGGTGAGGGACCAGGTCTGTTTGAGCCCATGGTCCACCTTGCCGGAGGGAGTCGACGGGTCTGGTGGGTGTCGGTGGTGGAGTAGGCAGTGTGGGGATTGTGTGTGGTGGTTGCCGACAAGGGTCAAGGTGGTCACGCGGCTGTGAGGGGATGGTTTGGGCCGCGGGTTGAAGTTGTTTAAGGTGGGTGTAGATTTTGTTGTTTTTATTAATGTTATTGTTATTATTAAGATTATTACTATTATTATTATTATTATTATTATTATTATTATTATTATTATTATTATTTATTTTGGATTATTATTTAATGTAGTTATTAATTTATATTTGAGCTATTTAAGAAAGTTACCGTTTTGGGAAATGTCTATTTTAGGAAAGTTGCCTTTTTAGGAAGTTACTATAAATAGTATACGTACTTATGTTACGGGATCTAGGGAGCCTTATTAATTATACGTATTATGTGTGTAGGTAACGTTTTCCGTGTGGAACACTTTTAGCAGCTGCGCGTGTGACGATTTCATCCGACTGTTGAGGTAGGGGATATATCTGTGGTTTGTGTTTTGACATGAAGTATGTGTGTGTGATGTTATTACAAGACTGTTTTAAATGATATTGAATGCTATTGTGGATTGTTTGATTATTATCGATTGTTGTGGAGAACGAGACTTGTGATATGAGACTTGTGATACGGGACTTGTGATATGGCCATGGAAGGTGTGGTGTGATGGAGGTGAAGTGGAGGACTGAATAATGTTGAGATGGAAGGAAATTGTATTGTGTTTGTTTCATGTCTTAACTATATTACCTACTCAACCTCGTGTTGACCCTGTGTGTTTGTATGTGTCTGTGTTGATCCAATTTATTGGGGAGTTGAAAGACAGGTTTTAGACTCATGGAAGCTGGAAGGGAGGAGAGGCTAAGGACAAGACCTGACTAGTGCTAGATCACTCTTTTAGTCTTTCCACCATGTTTAGTCTTTTTTTATTTTGTTTTTATAAGACAGTTGTAACAGACTTGAGATACTTTTGTTTCGACCTTTAACTACTTAATAAAGTACTGCGTTTCCTTCCTTTGTATTCTACTACCTCGGTTTTCCGAGATGGTAACACCCTTGGTTATTTGGGGAGTCCTAGTCCAGGTCTCTAAATAAATGGGGGTGTTACAGTTAGGGCGTGTATGACAACCCAACAGTGACTCTTAGGGACCAGTTGATTACCGCCATCTGTATGACAATAACGTCAAACTTCTAGCAAGCCAATCGTTATTGATAAACGTGAATCAACTGGCTAAAATACAAAGTATACCCTGTGATCCTTTAAGCACTAACTGTGGAGGACACTAGCTCCAACAATCTCCCACTTGTCCTTACAAGTGTATGTGCGATAACCGATTCTCATATCCAATTAAATTTCTGCCACTCAATGTAAAATAATTTGCAAATCCGTATTCACAAAGGTCGTATTTTACAAGCGATATGTATCAAGAGTGGTTTTCCCGACTAGAGAGTAACTCAACTGATAAATGAATCATTATTCGAGCATGGCCATGCATTTCAGTTACTACTCCTCGAGTGGCCCTGAGAAATATTAAAACCTGATAATGGGTGGATATTTTCCTCAACTCAAATCTTGCAGATATAAGCACAGTATGAAATAACCCAAAAAAATCTGCTTAGCCCTGTTACGGTCGACTAGTGAGAAAGAAATCAAAGTCACCCAAAACTGCCCTTTATCTCAAGAAACAGTCGATGGTAAAAAAAATCGACTCTAGGAACACTATGGACGTCCTATCCACGACCTGGCACCGAATGTTCAGTAACATTTAGGACTCCATTGCATCGTCACGAAATGGCCTACGAGTTATCCTTATAATATCGTATCTGTAATCGATCAGTCAGCGTTTGACTTATGGTTTATTGAACCCACCATCAATCGACGTCACAAAATAATTGTCAGAGTTATCAGCTCATGTAGGCGATTACGGACCAAAACAAATATAATGTAATTTAGTTCACTTTGTGATGTTCAATGTTGTCTGTACAATCCACATGAGAAACAAAATATGAAAACAAAATCGATTGTGTTATAAATAGTATATGAAATAGATACAATATCCAATCTATAAAAGTACTAATACAACTCAGGAACACGTTTAATTCCCATTGAAATAACGTGCCCTTCATGCTTATCATATCTTAATGGCTTAGTGAGAGGACCTGCGATGTTGTCATCTGTCGCAATCTTGTCTATCACTATCTCATTTTGCTCCACGTAGTACCGTATCAGGTGAGCTTTCCGCAGTACATGTCTAGATTTGTTGCTAGACTTAGGCTCCTTAGCTTGGAAGATGACACCTCTATTATCGCAATAGATGGTGATCGAGTCATTCGAACTAGGAACTACTGTTAGTCCTTGTAAGAACTGACGCATCCATATAGCTTCCGAAGCGATATAGTACTCGGACTCAGTTTAGAATCAGCAATAACACTTTGCTTGGAGCTTTTCCAACTGACAGCAGCGCCATTAAGAGTAAAAACGAATCCAGACTGAGATTTCGAGTCATCTCGATCCGTTTGGAAGCTAGCATCTGCGTAACCGTTTGCGAAAAGCTCAGTGCCTTCACCATAAGTCAATACCCAATCTTTAGTCCTCCGTAGGTACTTAAGAATGTTTTTAACAGTCATCTAGTGTGATTCACCTGGATTGCCTTTTACCAACTCGTCATAGTCAAAGCATATGCCACGTCTGGACGTGTGCATATCATGGCATACATGATCGATCCTATAACTGACGTGTAAGGAATGCGACTCATGCGCTCTACCTCTTCCGGTGTCTTAGGTGCCTAAGTCTTACTGCACCCCCGAGATCATCGGAAGCAACCCCTTCTTGGAGTTGGTCATGTTGAATCTGTCAAGAATCTTATCTATATAAGATTCCTAACTCAGTGATAACATTCGTCGCGATCTATCTCTATAGATACGGATCCCCAAGATATACTGTGCCTCACCCATATCTTTAATCCGGAAATAGTTCTTTAACCATACTTTAACCGAAGAAAGGAGAGGAATGCCATTCCCAATCAAGAGTATGTCATCGACATACAACACCAGGAAGACGATCTTGCTCTCACTCGACTTGATATATAAGCATGGTTCCTCGACCGATCGAATGAAACCATTCTCTTTTATCACTTGGTCGAAACGATGATTCCAACTCCGAGAAGCTTGCTTAAGTCCATAAATGGAACGCTTAAGCTTACACACTTTCTTAGGATTTTTAGGATCAATGAAACCTTCGGGCTGTACCATGTACATGTCCTCCTCCAAATAACCGTTTAAGAAGGCGATTTTCAAATCCATTTGCCATATTTTATAGTCATAAAAGGCGGCAATCGCTAAGATTATCCGAATGGAACCCAGCATGACTACAGGTGCAAAAATTTCATCATAGTGCAACCCTTGCACTTGAGTGAAACGTTTTGCCACTAGTCGTGCCTTATCAGTGTCTGGTTGTCCCTCAATGGAACGCTTTATCTTATAAAGCCATTTGCACTAAAGAGGTCGTACCTTATCAGGCAAATCAACCAACTCCCATACGTTATTCTCATACATGGAGTCCATCTCGGATTGCATGGCATTAAGCCATAGCTTTGAGTGAGAACATGTCACAGCACCTTTATAGGTTACGAGTTCGTTACTCTCCAGGAGAAAAACGTCAACTCCGTCAAGCTACTCGACCATACCGATGTATCTGTCTGGAGGAATGAAGTTTCTACCCGACCTTCTAGGTTCCTCAGGAACACTGACTGCAGCAGAAGATGAAGAAACAATTTCCTCTATTGGTTGTTCAGTAGTTGGTTCTTGAACCTCCGACAGATCGAATGTTCTATTACTTGTCTTATTCTCAAGAAACTCTTTCTCAAAGAACTTCGCACTAGCCGCAACAAAAACGCGGTGTTCGGTAGGCGAATAGAAGTAATGACCAAACATTCCTTTTGGATAACCAATAAAGTATGGCTTGACCGATCGTGGGTCAAGCTTATCCTCGTGTCTCCACTTGACATAAGCTTCGCAGACCCAAACTCGAATAAAGGACAAGTTAGAGATCGTTCCCTTCCCTATCTCATATGGAGACTTGTCAACAGCTTTAGACGAACTTCGGTTAAGTATAACAGCAGCTGACAATAGAGAAAAGCCCCATAATGAATCCGGCACAACTGTGTGACTCATCATGGATCGAACCATATCTAGTAGTGTTCGATTTCTCCGTTCGGACACACCATTTAACTGTGGTGTTCCAGGTGGAGTTAACTGTAGTACTATACCACAGTCTTTAAGGTGTTGATCAAACTCATTCGAAAGATATTCGCCACCACGATCTGATCGAAGTGCTTTAATCTTTCTATCCAGTTGGTTTTCAACCTTCGCCTAGAATGTCTTGAACTTTTCAAAGGATTCACTTTTATGCTTCATTAAGTAGACATATCCGTATCTACTTAAATCGTCCGTGAAAGTGATAAAATATCTATAGCCATCTCTCGCGGTGATTGACATAGGTCCACATACATCTGTATGTACGAGGCCTAATAGGTCAACAGCGCGCATTCCAACACCTTTGAAGGAAATACGAGTCATCTTGCCGATGAGACATGATTCGCATGTGCCAAATAATTCATAATCAAATGGGGATATAGCGTCATTCTGTATTAGTTGCTTTACACGTTTCTCATTTTTGTGTCCCATACAATAGTGCCATAGATAAGTTTGACCTTTGTCTCCAACCTTTAATTATTTCTTATTATTCACGTGTAATATTTCAGTCGATTGATCTAAGACATAAATATCATTCATGGAAACTGCTTTATCATAAATCATTCCATTTAAAGAGAAAATACAGCTATTATCCTTTATTATGAATGAAAATCCGTCTTTATCGAGTACGGAAACAGAAATAATGTTCTTAGATAAACTGGGTACATAATAACAGTTATACAGATATAACTCAAATCCGCTCGGTAGCTGGATCACATATGTTCCCATGGAAGCAACAACAACTTTTGCTTCATTCCCTACTCGCAGGTCCACATCACCCTTTGCGAGAGGTGTGATGTTTTTTAGGCCCTGCAAATGATTACACAGATGAGAACCACAGCCAGTATCAAGTACCCAAGTTCCGAAACTTGCATGGTTAATCTCAATCATATGAATATAAGATGACATACCAACAGGAGTGACGCGACCTGCTTTTATGTCTGCACGGTACACTGGACAGTTCCGCCTCCAATGCCCAGTCTTGTGGTAATGGTGGCACTCAATGTCACCGTCGTTGCTCTTTGTCTTGCCTTGTGAGCTACTTGTCTCACCAGGCCTACTCTTAAATCCATTTCCTGACTTTTTAAACTTTGGCTTCGCTACAGTTAGCTCGCCATGAGCCTTAGCCTTACCCTTGCCCTTGTTGGTAATCATGATAACATCTTGCTTCATGCTCCAACTCAATTTTAGATCCTTCTCGGTTTGTACGAGAAGGGAGTGTAGCTCATGAGGAGTTTTCCTCATGTCATTCATGTAATAGTTGGCCCTGAAAAGGGCAAAACCGTCATGAAATGAATGAAGCATACGGTCAATGACTATGCTCTCACTGATTTTGCTATCAAGTACCTCCAGCTTCTCGACATTCTCGATCATATCAAGAGTGTGTGGGCTAACCGGTTTGCCCTTCTAGAGTCTCGCTTCAAAGAAGCGACAGGTATGCTCATAAGTAACGATCCTCGGTGCTTTGGAGAACTCGTTAGTGAGCGTGGTGAAAAAATTATTTACACCATGGGCTAATATGAAGCGCCTTTGCAAATTGGTTTCCATTGCAAAGATGAGTACGTTCTTTATCACACCCACTTCCATAACGAAATCAATATAGGCATGTGATATGTTAGCTCTAGCATAGGGGCCTGGGTTGGGTGGTAACGGCTCAGTCAAGTACTTGAGCTTACCATCAGCTATGGCTGCATTCCGTAATGCCGCCTCCCAGTCCGCAAAGTTGGACCCATCATTTTTCAGTTGCGTGGACTGATTCATGTGGTCCATGAAAGCTTTTAGCCAGGATTCACGTGCTAGTGTGACACTAGGCATAGGGGCATCATTATAACCAATCATTGTTATGCAGTATTATTGATTTTGTAAGATGAATTCTACACTGTAAAGAAGAAAGATAAAATAAGCATACCATCGTTTTGTAAATAGTCTAATGCAAAAGCAGTTTAATGCGACGACTTAAGCATTTATATAATTGATCTTCCTCAAGAACTATATAAATGATCCCAAGACTCAATTTCAGTAAATTGATAAGCCAACCTCTTGGCTAATGCTACATATAGAATTCTTGGTCGATAAATTTCTGTAAATTCTATCTTTAGTCCACCATAACCACAAGATCGTACGAGGGTCATGATGTTGAGGTAAAATAAGTCAACAGCTACTACTTACCCAACGTAGAAGGGGTCATATGGAGAGTAAGGTCCTATATGTCTGGCGACGAAGAAGAGATTCATAGTAATTTGACTTATAAAAAACTAATCTCAATTTTAGGTTATAGCGGAAGATCCCATCAACTTTATTTTAATTCATTTTAAGTGAACGAATATCTAGCATGCGAGAATGAATTAACTAAGGTGATGGCTTAAGAAAAATATGCAAGTGACATCTGTATGTTCATGATAATTAACATACATACCTATATGAGTCAATTTTCATGCAATCTTAGGTGGTTTGGTTAGGCGGAAAAATGATGCGCTAACTATCATGTGAATGAGAAATAAAAACGGAAATAAATACGAAAATAAAAGAAGTCCTAGTGTGGCCTATCCTACCAAAAAGAACAAAAATACAACTTTGGAATCCATTCAGCAATGGACCCTAGAAACTTGTCTTGACTGGATGTTCCTTCTTGGTGATGTAGTGAGAGTGAGCAATCTGATCTCCGTCTTTAGTCTTCTTTATTACATTTAAAGAATTACATAACAATATCCTATTATTACATTCTAATTCCCAAAAACATAAAAAAATATTACACAAGAGGAGATACGAGATCTCATAAATACATCACAAATTATGTTTCCTTCATTACGAAAATATAATTTACTAAGGTCACACTAAGTATTACATTTTACAACCAATTGCAAAATACGTAAATAAAATCATTCATTCATTCAACATAATATTAAAAAAAAGCATCATACTAATAAATTATTCATTCAAGACATAATTCCGTAATTATGTAGAGTAATTTACCCAAACCACCATTTAACAATGACTTAAACTATGTGACAATTCCGTAATTACTCACATAATTTTAATCAATCATAATCATATTCGTATTATCGTATAATATGAATTAATCCAACATTATTTTAAAATTTTTAAAATAATTGGGTATCAAAACTTTTGAACTTTTTCACAATAACATGTATACATTATCCTTATAATGCATAACAAGAAGAAAAAAAAACGAAATAGCCCGTAAAAAAATCAGCCGAAATAAAAAATAAAAAACAGGCTGCTCGAAATTTTTTTTTTATGAAAATCATACAAAATAAATTTCGTAAACCTATGGCTCTGATAGCACTTGTGGGAAAATATATGTATATGTCCCAATACTTTTTATGCAGGATTATAACGAAATTATAATATATTATTTATTGTCATAGACGAAATACAAGATACAAGAATTGGGAACGAGAATTAACCTTTGGTCCTTGCAAGTGGCCTAAGATCAGATATCAAAAGATCGTATATTTATAATTTACTAATTAAATATAACCGTTTATATTTAACTAAATCATTTAATCTATATTAAATAATTTCATTAAAAACACTAATTAAATATAGCATTTTATATTTAATTACGAATTAACATTTTAATTCGTCTCAGCTAATATTATTTAATCAATATTAAATAATCGTATTATCATTACACTGATTAACCGTTTAGTCTTATAAGGTATCAATATGATTACATTTCCATCTAATCATATCTCTCGGATTACATCCTTTAGGTGTGACTCTTAGGCACCAGTTGATCACCGTCATCTGTATGACACTAACGTCAAACTTCTAGCAAGCCAATCGTTATTGATAAACGTGAATCAACTGGCTAAAATACAAAGTATACACTGTGATCCTTTAAGAGATTTATTCGTGTTGTCTAGGGATGGCAACGGGCCGGATCTGGACCGGGTCCAGTAGGATCCAGATCCAGATCCGTTTTTGGCAATAGGATCCGGATCCGACCGGGATCCGACGGGTCCAGAAAGGTCAAATCCAGATCCGGACCCCGCGGATCCGGGTAGGATCCGGGTTTTACGCGAGTCCCATTGAAAAAAAAAAGAAAAAGAAAAAAAAGACTTAAAATGGCAGCCACATGCCCACAACTCAAGCCTACAACCACAAATTTTCAATGTTCTTCGTCTTCATTGTCAACTAACCTGTTTCACAAATTCAAAAAATTACAATTTTACGAATTAAAGTCTTACAAAATGAAAGTTAGCAGCGGACAATTTTACGAACTAACCCACAACAAATATGAAACAGAGAACGGAACCGTAAAATACTGACTGAAAATGAGAATGAAGGAATGCGGCAGACGCGCGAGCGGCGGACAAATTGTTGAGGCATATATTTAATATAGTTAAGCGGACAAATTTAATAAGCGGTGATATGATATTGAACCTCTGTACGACATTTGGATTATGTATGTTGCTAGTATTTTGTTGGCATATTTTTTTCAATTATTACCCCATTTATGCACTTTAACACTTAGATATGGTGATTGTATGATCTCCCTCAAAGTGGTGTGTTCCTTACACAGTGGTTTGATCTCTATTTATCTTGTTGATGTTCCTTTTAGTTATAGAATATAGAGGACCTATAAGTGGTACCTTTGATTTTGGGGAGGCAGACGCGCGAGCAGCAGTCCAACTCCAACGGTAGACGCGAGCAGCAGTCCAACTCCAGCGGCAGGCGGCGAGCAGCGGCAGCGGCGCGGCAGGCGCAGGGCGGCGGCAAGGGTTTTGATTTTAGGGTTTGGGAAGTGGGAGGAATTAGAAAGCAAGTGAAAGACACTAGAAAATTAGAAATGAAATATGAGGCAAATATGAGGCATTGAGTTTGAGGCCCAGTCTGTCCAACCCCAGCGGAAATTTGAAAATTTTTTTTTTTTTTTTTTATAATTTTAGAAACGGGTCTTAGGGTCGGATCCGGGTCTTGTCAACAAGATCCAGATCCAGATCCGTTTTTAAACTCGTGGATCCAGATCCGATCCAGATTCGACGGGTCCAAATTTTAAGGATCCAGATCCGGTCCAGCAGGGTCGGGTCCAACGGATCTGGACCGGATCCAGGATCCGTTGCCATCCCTAGTGTTGTCACACTAACTGTGGAGGACACTAGCTCTAACACTACATTTTCGCTTACTGTACTTCCAATTAAGGTATTAATTAAATTGTTTGTTTCAGGTTGGAGAGAGATGCCAATGAAGCAACTATGATGTCCTTGCCGGATGAGGATGACGTATTCGCTCGAGTAATAAAGCTCGCAGGATTTCATGTCTTTGATTTGAGGGGGTGTGCTCATAGGAGTAATAAAGCTCGCAAGAGCATTGTTTCTTTTTTTTTTCATGAAATTACTAATTCTTACGGATTATCCTTCAGAAATTAGTCAAACATTTGTTGACTTTTCCTGACGCATTTTCTATCAAAATAGTCAAATTTTTGACGGAAAATTCGTCAGGAAAAGTCAATAACTTGTTGACTTTCACATTTTTTGTTTTACAGAAAAATCGTCAGAAACTACGTCAGGAAATAATTGATGACCGAAAATCTGTCAGAATAGCGTTTTTCGTGACGAAAATATGGGACGAAAATTTGTGACCGCAAATCTGTCAGAAATGCAATTTTTCTGACGGATTTTAGCTTTTCTGACAGATTTTTTCCGTCAGAACTCTGTGTTTTCTTTGTAGTGGATAGGTCCCCCCGTTCATAGTCTGACCCAGCCCAGAAATAGGAACCGCACACAATCAATCAGAAGAATGGGCACCCTATTGAGCCTTACATAAAGCCACCTGTCGTGAAGACAAGGAGAAAACAGATTCCGATGTAGCGCGACCGTTGCGAAATATATATCTGCCAATAATTTTTTCATGAGTTTGGGGGCAGCAATTCTACTAGGATCACGTACAAAATCAGAACCTATAGTCTCCTGAAAAACACACAGAGCGTCATCATAAGCTGGCCAGGAACAACGATACTTGAAGGGCGTAGGAGCTTAGCCTGCAACTCGGCAGACTGCAGGCGGGAGGCTAAAAAAAGCATACTGCAAGACACCTAATAGCATACACTCCAAGTCCCCCCAAATGAAAGGGAAAAGTAGCGAATCGCCACTGCCAACCCCCGAAGCCCTGGTCCGGACGCAGTAACAATACGTTCCAAGCTAGAACGAAGAGCAACATTAAAAGAGAGATGAGCAGGCCCAAAAACACGCGGAGAACAAGTAAGCAAAGCAAAATAGAGTTTGGAGATACCCGTATAACCCCGAAGCAGAAGCAACTCACACTGTGGATCATCAATCCTCGCAAGAGAGACCCCAGATCGGAAGCATATATCGAAGGAGGTTTCATGAACTAGGTTATGCCGATGTTTGATACCAATAGTCCCAGCACAAGACACACCATGATCTCCATAAATATCCCCAACAAAAATCTGCGAACAAGCAGAAGAAGGGCAGGGCACAGAAAACAAAAGAATACCCGGGCGGGAACTAAGCACACGACGATAAGAACGGCCATTAATAGTTTGTCCCAACCTAGAAATAGGGACTGTGTAAAACCCCACCTCGCGATAGCGGAAAAATAAACATATAGAGTACTAGAAATGCAGCGGAATTTAAACTTTTTAAGATAACATAACTAATATGCGAAGTGTAGAATTACGTAACGGAAATGCGGAAGTAAAATAAAGCATAATTAAGTATTAAGTCATAAGTACAATATCACAGCCCGGGATAGCATATCCCTACAGGCACAAAATTGTTTAAACAAAACTAAGGTCTAGCTAACGAATAAGGTAATGTCATCGATAAAGGATCATCGCTCGCTAGCCTCATGCAAAACCCCTGCTCGGTAAATCACCAACCTACACACATGAAACATGTGCGCCACAGTCAGTGGGGAGTGATTAGAGATGCTCCTAGCGACCTATTGTCATACACACATAACATATAATCACATGTAAACAATTATCATACTCCAACATAAATATAATCATGCGAAGTAAACTTTCACCAAATCCTCTTATCAACATACTCATGTATTAGATCAAATACCGCAACTCAGGCATATCTAAAACATATGTTCCACAATGATAGCACAATACCCCGACTTAGGCAAGCTAGCACAATTCAGCGGTATAAGTCCTACCCCGACTCAGGTAAACTTAGACACAAACATTCACCAATATCAAACCATAGACCCCGACTCAGGTATGAAAAGATACAATCAGCTAGCATTGGTTCAGAGGTCCCGACTCAGACATAACCAATACTTTTCGAATGAATCAGAGATCCCGACTCAGACATGATGATAAGCGCATAATTACATATATTTTTACTATTCATTTGTATACACTTGGAGTCGTTTTTCGTATTATTTGAGCTATATTACACATTTTTAGTGCATTTGGATTTTAATCATTTGAATATTATATTTGAGATGAATAGATATTAACTTGTATCTATTTTAATTTAATAGGTAATTGCCCATTTCGTTTAAACTCGGAAACCCGATTTGTACGATTCTCGCTCCAAGAATCATCTTGGATAGTTGTTCGTATTTGGGCCATATCTCTCTCATCCGAAATCCAAATGAGTCGATTTAAGCTGCTATGGAAAGTTAAGATTGAGACTTGCAAATTTCGTGTTTTGGGCTGAAACCAGTTCTTACTTTAAGTAGGCCGTATTGTAGCATTAAGTGGACATGCTTTATTTTTGGTCCAGTAAGAACATGGGAAATAAACCCATTTCCTCACCTTATTCCAAAGTCAACGTTTATGGCAAAAGAGATTAGAAAATTAAGGAAAGCAGATAGAAATCAGAGGAGAGAGCGCACGAAAACCATTTAACGGACGAAAACGGCAATTGCAATGATGAAGATTCAGTGCGAGACGAACGGGTTTGCATTCATGAAGATGATTCAAGACAGTATTAATCATCCCAATTTAAGAGTAATTAAATTGGGGAAAAATTTAGAGTTTACTCCCTATATAACCCCAATTGTTACTCTTAGAAAGGGATATACAGAAGACGGGGACAAAGGAGGACTGAGCAATTCGAGTATATTTTCAGTCCGATTTCTACTCGATTTTCATGAGCTTCTCTTATCTTTATCTAATTTTTATTTTTATTATGTTTAGTTTAGAGTAATTTATCAATAGGAGTATGTAATCGACTATTTGATATCGTGGTTTATGAGATTTTGTCATCTGTTTTGAATGATTAATTAGTTTTTCGGATATTTATTCAAAGTTCGTAATTTGACTTATAAATTCGTGTCTATCAATTTAGTCTGGCCATATAAGTTATTCTCAGGGATAATTCGTCAAATTGATAGTAATTTTAATTAGGTTGCTGTTTTCTGGTCTAATTCTAATTGCTAGAATTGTGTATAATTGAATTGTATAAGGTTGCAGTTTTATGGTCTTACTCGATTCAATTGATTGGTGATTGTAATGCGATCGAGTTTGTTCGTTTAATGCATGTTTTAATGGTTGAATTGACATAATTTGGTTAGGATTAAATTTGCGTGTTTTCACGGGATTTAACGAGTAAGAAAGATAAAGCTGGTAGTTTGCTTGTTTTCAAGGGATTAACTAGTTAACCAGTCTATCCGATAACTAGTTAAGTGAATCAATGATTGACCCAATATCAATAGAAAATTACATACTTCCTATTTGATCGTAATCACAGTTTATCGTCTTTAATTTATATCATTTTACTTGTCTTTTTAGCCTAGTTTATTATAGTAAAAAAAATAACGTTAAACAACCCCCCATTTTAATATAAATAATAATCTTAGATAATAAAATTAGTCCCTGTGGGTTCGACCTTTACTTGCCCTACTACTAATTAGTTAGAGCTTGTGATTGATCTATAAATTTAATTTTGACTGCGCAAACGACACGCATCAAATTTTGGCGCCGTTGCTGGGGACTAATTGTTTCTTATCTTAGATTATTTATTATATATTAGGTAGTTTAGTTAATTGTTATTTCCAATTTTTATATTTACTTTTTAATTTTTGTGAATAGGTACCCATTGACAGTGCTTGACAAGGCTGCTGGAAGAGCTGGAAAAAGTTTCAGCGAGCAATTATTTCATTGTGTATGCACACTCGCCTAACAAAGGGAGAGCTGTTGTACGATCCAGAAATTGAACGGACTGCCCGAAGACTTAGAAAAGAATTTCGAGAAAAGCAGCAAGAAGAGAAACTTTACTTGGACATTCTGTTTTTGGAAGGAAAGATGGCAAGGGAAAGAACTTTGAAAGAGTTATCCGCACCAACTTTAGGGGCGCAGCCATTGAGCATCGTCTTCCCAGAATTGGAGAAGCCTCTCAAGCTAAATTCAGGTTTTATCAATCTTTTACCCAAGTTTTATGGTCGTGCTAATGAAAACCCTCAATGCCATTTACAAGAATTTATTGTTGTATGCTCAAGTATGCAAATTGATGGTGTTGAGCAGGACCAAATTCAATTACATGCTTTTCCATTTTCTCTGGTGGATGCCGCTAAAGATTGGCTTTACTATTTACCTGCTGGTTCTATTACAACATGGACTTTACTGGAAAATGCTTTTCTGGAAAAATATTTGCCTGCCAGTAGAGTAGGAGCTATTAGGAAAGAGATTTGTGGTATTAAACAGAAATCTGATGAGTATTTATATGAGTATCGTGAAAGATTTGATAGATTATGTGCTACTTGTCCGCAACACCAGATTAGTAATGAGCTATTAATTCAATATTTTTATGATGGTTTGTCACTTAAGGATAAAAGTATTATTGACGCTGCTAGTGGGGGTGTGTTAATGAACAAAACCCCAACAGAGGCTAAACGACTCATTGATAACATGGCTCTTAATTCTCAGCAATATAGTTCAAGAGAGGATGTTAAAGGAGTTAATGGGGTAGATTTTAGTGCTATTAAAAATGAGTTGCAAGAAAATGCACAACAAATAGCCACATTAACCACTTTAATGTCTAAGCTTGTTTCTAACAACTCTCCTGAAAATCTGTCTTATGTTATAACTGGTAGTTCTCCTGTTCATGCTGAAAATGTGAGTGCTATTAATGGTTTTCCTAATTCTTTTCAAAAGAAATATGACCCATTTTCAGCTACATATAACGAGGGTCGGAGGGATCACCCAAATCTTAAATACGGACCACCTAGGCCTAACCAATCCTATGGGACGCCTAGACCGTCAGTTCCGAGTAATTCAGCCCCTAACCCACACACCAGTCCATCTTTGGAGGATATGATGAAACAGTTAACCACTCAAATTGGTCAAGTTTATTCTCATTCGACTCAACACCAGCAGAAAACTGATGCTCATTTGCATCAATTAGATTCTCAAATTAGTCAAGTATGCACATCTCTGAGTAATATCGAGTCTAAACTTTCAGGTTCTCTTCCCTCTCAACCTCTACCTAATCCTAAAGATAGAATTTTGTTAATAAAGCTGAAAGAGGGAACTGATTTTGAAGTTTTACCATTTGAAAGTGAAGATGTTGAATTGTCTAAAAGTGTGGTGAATGAAAAAAAGATTCATTTAGCTGTCGGACTTAGTTTGGTGCCCAAATATGCTATACTTTTTAAAGAATTTTTGGATTCTCATGATATAAGTATGGGGGAATATGCTGAAATTTCTCCTTGTTCTTTTAGTATTCCATGTGGTATAGGAGCATTTCATTATGGAGATTGTTTGTTGCACTTAGGCGCTGATGTTAATACTATGCCATCACGTATCTATGAATCTTATGAGTTTGGTCCTTTATCAAGCACTTCTTCCATTTTTGAGTTAGGTGATGGTAGCATGATACATCCATTAGGAATTTTGGAGAACATAAATGTTAAACTGGGAGACCTTGAGTTCACAGCTGATTTTTATATTACCGAGTCTCACCATTCATTCCCTATTATTTTAGGGAAGCCTTTCTTGAGATCTTCTACAGCTATAATTGATGTTTTTAAAGGCGAGGTTACTCTAAGAGGTGCTAAACAAAAGTTGAGAATTAATATCTATGATATTTCACAAAATCCTTATATCCTTGAGCATAATATATTCAATTTGGAGGATTATTGTTTGGAAGTGCTTGGGGTTAATGTCATTGAGATATTACTAGATGAGATGGTGCAGAATGTTGGTGTAGAGAAGTTGTTTGAATTGGCAGTGAATGAATTCACTGATATTTGAGGTTATCTGAATTATGTCGAGCCACGACATGAAATAAGGCGCTTCTTGGGAGGCAACCCAAGCTTATGTTTTATCTATTTCTTGTTTGTTTAATTTTATATGCTTTTTGAGTTTCATAGTTGAGTCGGCTTAAGTGCCTCCCTGAGTTTTGCAACCTTTGTAAGGGGATGTTAATAGTGTCGGTTGCACAAAAAAAGTAGAAAATAAGTAAATGTTCGTCTTTGCTACTGTTTTTCAGGCTGTTTCTCTTCCTTCATATTTCACTTGTCTTGGTCAGAATGCTTATTTTGCAGTGCGTTACAAGTTGTGAAGTATTATGGCCAGTTCAGACATAACATGACGAATGCAATTGTTCCTGTTCGTTCCTGCTTATGCTGCTGGATATTGCTGGAAGTGGATGTTGCTGCTGCTGTTTATTGTTTTAGTATGCACATTTCTGGGTGGCAACTATTATATTGACCAGCATGAAGATGATATAACCACTACCGCTATATCCGCTAAGTGCCTCTACCCTCTTATTTCTTTTATAAGCTAGTTCATTCTTTGATGTACATTTTGACATCGAGGACGATGTCGAGTCTAAGTGTGGGGGAGAGGTAAAAGTTGGGTTAATTTGAAAAAATTGTGCTGAAATTTGTGTATTTTGTGGTTGAAAGAGGAGTGGCGGGTGGCCATTGGTTTTTAATGTGTTTTACAGGCTATATACAATTTGGATATGACTATTTTTAGGGGAGATGCTGCCGAAATCTTGTGAAACTAAGTGCTGAAAAGTAATAACCTATGTTTTTATTAGACTCACTAGAATAAGGGAAGTCGACGATAAACTCTAACATGACTTGAAAAAAAGTAAACTTTAACTTTTCTAACAATAAATTAATTTGAAGCGTGTATACATAAATTTTTCCTCTCATTTGAACTTGGACTGATTAATTTTTCTTAGCATATGTGTTTTAAGTCTCTTTTAAACTTAAATTACAAATAAACTATAAAGAACAACACTTATTTTGGCTACCTTTAATACACTTTTCGTTGACGCTAGAGTGAGGGGCATAAGCCGGTCTTATTATCCAATTTACTTTCATAGGTGACTCCTAATCAGGGCTTCGGGGAGATTACTTGACCTCACGTCTATCCGATACCCGAGTAATTAGATCCTTAGGGGAACCCAATCAATGAATTGGGAGAATGCCTAATGACTTGTCCGGATGGGCGGGATCCATTTATCGAAAGCTCGCTACAAGGGTCATTGGATATACGGGTTTGGAAGTTTGAGATGGTGGAGAATGAAAAAAAAACAGAAAAAAAACAAAAAAGAAAAATATGGAACAAAAGAAAAGGAAAAAATGCTTGAATAAAAAATGAAATGGAAGATGTGGAAAGCCGATCGAGGGACGGGTACAATTGAATGCTCGGGAGAACGATCCTCGTACTAAAAGTACAGAAAGTGAATCACGTGCCCTAAGACCTTCAATTGCCGAAACCCACCTCTACGAGTCAATACACATACACACGAGCACAAAGGTAGCTATACCAAGTGTGAAGGATAAAAAGTTTGTTTTTAATTTAAGTTTAGAAGCGCTTTAAAACGTCTTATGTTGCTTAATTCATCGGTTGTATAGTTTTGAATGGAGGAGAATTTAGTATACAGTGCTTCCTAATCTAACTTAAAATGTTTTCCATTGAGTTCACTAACTTAAAAAAATTATCTCTAATAAGGTTTTAGTTTGTCGTCGATTGAACTTGTTTTGGTTTGTCTAAAACCTTTCAGGTTGATTTTTGTTTTTGAGCCAACATCTTTAGCTTAAGCGTTGTTATTGCCGAGGACGACAATAGTCTAAGTGTGGGGGAATTTGATAAGCGCATAATTACATATATTTTTACTATTCATTTGTATACACTTGGAGTCGTTTTTCGTATTATTTGAGCTATATTACACATTTTTAGTGCATTTGGATTTTAATCATTTGAATTTTATATTTGAGATGAATAGATATTAACTTGTATCTATTTTAATTTAATAGGTAATTGCCCCTTTCGTTTAAACTCGGAAACCCGGTTTGTACGATTCTCGCTCCAAGAATCATCTTGGATAGTTGTTCGTATTTGGGCCATATCTCTCTCATCCGAAATCCAAATGAGTCGATTTAAGCTGCTATGGAAAGTTAAGATCGAGACTTGCAAATTTCGTGTTTTGGGCTGAAACCAGTTCTTACTTTAAGTAGGCCGTATTGTAGCATTAAGTGGACATGCTTTATTTTTGGTCCAGTAAGAACATGGGAAATAAACCCATTTCCTCACCTTATTCCAAAGTCAACGTTTATGGCAAAAGAGATTAGAAAATTAAGGAAAGCAGATAGAAATCAGAGGAGAGAGCGCACGAAAACCATTTAACGGACGAAAACGGCAATTGCAATGATGAAGATTCAGTGCGAGACGAACAGGTTTGCATTCATGAAGATGATTCAAGACAGTATTAATCATCCCAATTTAAGAGTAATTAAATTGGGGGAAAATTTAGGGTTTACTCCCTATATAACCCCAATTGTTACTCTTAGAAAGGGATATACAGAAGACGGAGACAAAGGAGGACGGAGCAATTCGAGTATATTTTCAGTCCGATTTCTACTCGATTTCCATGAGCTTCTCTTATCTTTATCTAATTTTTATTTTTATTATGTTTAGTTTAGAGTAATTTATCAATAGGAGTATGTAATCGACTATTTGATATCGTGGTTTATGAGATTTTGTCATCTGTTTTGAATGATTAATTAGTTTTTCGGATATTTATTCAAAGTTCGTAATTTGACTTATAAATTCGTGTCTATCAATTTAGTCTGGCCATCTAAGTTATTCTCAGGGATAATTTGTCAAATTGATAGTAATTTTAATTAGGTTGCAGTTTTCTGGTCTAATTCTAATTGCTAGAACTGTGTATAATAATTGAATTGTATAAGGTTGCAGTTTTCTGGTTTTACTCGATTCAATTGATTGGTGATTGTAATGCGATCGAGTTTGTTCGTTTAATGCATGTTTTCATGGTTGAATTGACATAATTTGGTTAGGATTAAATTTGCGTGTTTTCACGGGATTTAACGAGTAAGAAAGATAAAGCTGGTAGTTTGCTTGTTTTCAAGGGATTAACTAGTTAACCAGTCTATCCGATAACTAGTTAAGTGAATCAATGATTGACCCAATATCAATAGAAAATTACATACTTCCTATTTGATCGTAATCACAGTTTATCGTCTTTAATTTATATCATTTTACTTGTCTTTTTAGCCTAGTTTATTATAGTAAAAAAATAACGTTAAACAACCCCCATTTTAATATAAATAATAATCTTAGATAATAAAATTAGTCCATGTGGGTTCGACCTTTACTTGCCCTACTACTAATTAGTTAGAGCTTGTGATTGATCTATAAATTTAATTTTGACTGCGCAAACGACACGCATCACATGATCCACCCGGTAATACAAACTCACAAAGGAATAGAGGTCCCGACTCAGACATATCCCAATGCATCAACCATACACGTTACGGCTCAGAGGTCACGACTCAGACATGTCCGTCACATGACATACACACACGTATCCAACAAGAGGTCCCGACTCAGACATAGTTCGATACGCAACAAAACAAAGATAATACTATTGTACTTTAGAGGTCCCGACTCAGACATATTCCAATACGCACCACATCCAAACTATGACATAGCCTTTCTACTAGATTACCGTCTAACATATGATAGCTTACAATCATAAAAGTCACATGGAAGAAGAATCAATCAAATCGGAATAACCGATTACAAGGCACCCGGCTAAGAGTCTCACTCCACCCTTTTGTTTTAAAACTAATAGATCAACCAACAAGGGTCTCTCAGCCGGTGGACCGGCGGCCGGCCACCCGGCTGGGAGCCCTATGCACCAATTCTACGCAACATTTCCATTAACATGATAGGGCCCTCAGCCGGTTGCCGACCGGCTGGGAGGTCCTGTACTACGAACTGCTACTTCTACACATTAGAATTTACCCAAATCCAATGCAATTGTCCCCAATACTTGATTCCAACCAAAATTTCATGTTACCCAGCAAGTATTACATCATAAACATACATACCCACTAATCTTAATCAATTCAAACCACAATCCCATAATCATTATCCCAGATTCATCATATTTCATATAAAACATGTTTGAACACATAAAGCATCATACATGTGAATTAAACCATACTAAAAGCATACAAAACAGATTCTAAACATGTTCATGTTCTTAATTCACTATCAATATCCTAAATTCCATATTAAACACAACAAAACCACATAATTTGCTAATATATGACATAGGCCGAGTTTCTCATTATTGTCACCTCTTTTTCCGCGCTAAACTTCCGTCTCCTCTTCAACCACGTAAGAATCAACGTCCGGATTCTCCAAGTCAACACCTAAAACTATTAAACACGGATTAAAAGTGGTAATTTCGAGATTGAGCCAAAACAGCCCGAAAATCAAGTATAGCGATTTACGAATTGAAAGTGATAGATGCGATGGGGACGACGAGAGGAACGCATAAGAAGAAACCTTACCTCGATTGGAGTTGAAACGAGTTTGGGATGATGATTTTAGTGAACTTGAGAATGAGGAAATGATGGAGTTGAGTTTACTGTTCTTTTTCTTTTGTTTGCTTGGGGAGAAAGGCAGAAGATGAGTTGTGAGGGGAATAAGAAGGAAGCTTCTTTTATGTTACTTATGAGACGGGTTTTTATTTAAGTCACTCGGGAATATTTGTAAACGGTAAATGCCAAGGGATATATTACATCTCAAGATCAAATAAATCTCAAGACGGAACTTAAGCGATATTTCCAAGATATAAGTTTACGAATTTAAATAAAATATTATTAAATTCCGAAAAATACTTTAATTGTTTTAAAATATGTTTTACGAAAATAAGGGATGTTACAAACTGCACGAAGCCAATCCAATGAGTGGTCACGCTGCTGAGACTTCCACAAGGCTAGTTGTCGACGAGTCAATGAGAACACAAATTCTGCAGAAGTAGTAACCGTCGTGAAATATATGTCTGCCAGTATCTTCATGATTTTGGGGACAATGATCTCACTAGGGTTACACAAAAGGGCAACACATGTAGTCTCATTAAACAAGCCCATAACACCGTCAAAAGCAGCCCCAAGGGTCAAGAAACCAGAAGAAGCTTAGCCTGTAGTTTAATAGACTGCATGTGCACGAGTGGCAAGAAAGGCATAATGAAGAACATCTTTGGCAGCATAAACACCCAACCCCACAAAATGAAAAGGGGAAGGTAGTAAGACGCTACTGCCAGTCACCAAATCCCGGTCTAGAAACAGTGACAATGCGTTCTATTGTTCTAAGCTAGAACGGAGCGCTGCGTCAAAAAAGTGTTGAGCAAACAGAAAAACCTGAGAAGAACAAGTACGCAAAACAGAGTAAGGTTTAGAGATACTAGTGCAAACAAGAAGCAGTAAGATTTTTTATTATGGATCATCCAACCGGACAACTGAATCAATGAGCTGAATAGACTTTATCACCTGTTTCAACACAAGCTCGCGACTGAAAGTAGGGCACATACTAATAGGGCCACCAAGAACCTGAACACCACGCAAAGGCCAAACAATATCAGGAGGGAAGACACTAGGGAAGCGGGTCCGAGGATCCTCCGTAAGCCAAAAGACCTATGTCTTACTCACATTAAGAAAAAGACCAGAGCGGTGACCTCATATTGAATCAATCGCAAAACCTGCCCACAACCAATGTATCCCCAATAACAGTATCATCATCCAAGTACCTGGCCTGCAAACATAAGTCTAAAGAATCCCAAATCTTAAACAACAAATGGGTGTAAGACTAAAGCGAAAAGAAAAGGACTCAACGTAACACCCCTATATACCGGTGTGTTACCAAGGACCATCATAGCATATAAGGATGTTACCATCACGGTGTCCCGTGGTAGTGAACATAAAAAAACATATCGATAAAGAACATTTGTACAAAGTAAAGTTAAAGTGCGTACATCTCAAAACCAAAACAAAGAAATTCTGAATTACAAAGTCACTACTACTAAAACAAGTCTAAACTGACGCAGCGACATTAGATCGGACATGTGAATCATAGCCCCTTCCAACTCTTGCAAGCTACAACAAGCTATATCACAGAAAGCACAAGAAACACCTTCTCAACACCTGCTCACCATCCCCAAATGGATCACCACAGTTTACTACAACGACACGGTGTCAGTCAACTGCATAATCATAAGTATAGCAACAAGAAAAGAATAAAAACACCAACACTACTCTCTAGTGCTCCGTCTCTCACAGTAACCGACTACACATCACAGCGTGTAGCCCTGCCAGGTTACCCATCTAAACAGAACTGAACTTATAGAAAAAAAAAAGATGAGAGAAGTGATAATTTTATTTTAAATTTTTTAATATATGTATCGAATAATTAATGTCAATGTTTTTGCATCGATTTTAAAAATAATACTCCGTATAAGACTTTTTGAATTGAATTTATAAGATTTGAATTTATAAGATCTGAACAGAATTAAACTTGTAAAATCTGAACAGAATTGAATTCATAGATATGAACAGAACCGGACAAATCTGAACTAAACTAAAGTTATAAAATCTAATCTAAAATAAATTTATAAAATTTAAACTGAATTAAATCGAACTTATATAATTTAAAGTTAACTAAATGTGGCTTTAAATCCAAAACAACATAAACTAACAATTATATTACTCATTATATTAGTGGATATATAACGTGGTCCATGACGATTGACGATTGACGATTGACGAAATCGAATGCGAAATTTGATTCGTCTACTATTCTTTTGTCTCCGCCTCACCCGTCAAACTCTACTTGCCCGCCAAGTTTTCACGTCATAACTAACAATTATATTACTCATTATATTAGTGGATATATAACGTGCTCCATGACGATTGACGAGTGACGATTGACGAAATCGAATGCGGAATTTGATTCGTCTACTATTCTTTTGTCTCCGCCTCACCCGTCAAACTCTACTTGTCCGCCAAGTTTTCACGTCATCTATATAAAATAATAAAACACAAACCACTACCATGCTACTTTTCCCGCCTATTTATCCACGATATTATTAAAATTATTTACAAAATCTTATTCTAACTATCTTCCTAGAAATCTATTATTCACTATTTATAAAAGTAAAAAGTTAAACACTAGGAATCGAGCCCAAGACCAATTTATTGTACATTTAATAGGATAACATATATTTATCATGTGATTATAGCATATCTTCTTTTCCTATACGTATAAATTTAACTAAAAAGTTATATTATAGAAGCATTGGATAAATGTCTTTAGAGACGAATTCACATAATTTATTATCAGATTATTTAATATTATAATTCCAAACGAATAATAAAATACGTGAAAGCACGGTTAAAATAAAATGAGTACACTTATTATGTACGTATAAGTATAATAAAAAAACAACTAGACACTTGCAATCCTACATTTAATTTTTTCCCGCATAACATTTTCTTAACATTATTTTATTCTGACAGATCAACACATATTTGTATAAAGGAAAAAATATTTTTAAAAATATTTCATTTGAATATTAATTAATTAATAATAACATGCAAATGCTCATTTCATGGGATGAGATGATACTAAAAGACAGAAAGTTGTACATATTTTTAACAATGGATATGTTTTATATTAATTGTGAAATTAAGGTGGTACGTAATTACATAATATTAACCTTTTGATTCATCAAAAAAAAAGACATGCATTATAAGATAGGCTTAAATTTTTTACAATTATTATGTTGATTAATAGGTTATTACTTCTGGAGCAATGTTGAGTCATTGATTAATTTTACAAATACTCAAATGATCTTAGAAAACCGCTTTTTACACATCAAACATACTTTACGGCATATTAAAGTTTTTTACAGTAATGATTTTATCATAATTTAATAACATAAAATCGTTTTATATGAGATTTATTAGTTGTTTTAGAGTAGAAATAGCAAATGTTTTGTAAACGGGTTTTCAATTTCACAAATTCTTAGATAAGACGATAGTCACAATTAATTTAAACAAGAAAAAAATAAATAGAATGTGGGTTTTGAGAAGTCTTAATTTAAGATGATCAAGATTAAATAATAGTTTATTTATGTTAGCTAATAAACTCATTAAACGTATGTTATACATGACATACAATTAATATTCACCATACAATTTTTTTACTCTATATAAGACTGTCTTAGCATAATAATAAGTAAAAAAGAACAACCTAACCGCTTTTTAACTTTTAATTTGAATTAATATTAACTACTAATATTATATTAGCCCATTGACCTTGTGATAAAATACCTTTAAAATACTATAAATTCTACTATTTTGTATTATTTATATACATATAATTATATAAGTATCAAACTTATAGTTTTGGGACATTTTCTTACAAGGGTATATATTGGTTGTTCTGAATAACACAATTAGCTAATTATTAATGAGTCGTTTGCAGCATAACTATGTTCTACCAAGGCTATTGGATAAAAATATTTACATTAATTTAGTGTAAAATCATGTACGAGTAGTAAAAGTGTATATGTAATTCACCAAAAATATGGTCAGTAACGGGTTTTACACTCTGGTTTTTTTCCTGAAAAGAGTTGAACTGAATTGGTCGTAGTGAAGCTAAATTGAACCGAACTGAATTAAAACAAGAGTTAACTATACATAGCCTATTCCTTCTATGTCGTAATAATTATACGAACGTTGTTGTATTAGTTTAAGAACATATGAAAAACATACGATATTTATTTTTATCTATGTGTACCTTTTAATTTTAACTATTTTAATCATGTGTATTTTGATTATTAAATCAAAATAGGGACGTGCCAATGTCAGTGAGGCATGTACCCTTTTAATTTAATGTTAAAAGTATAATAAACGCTGAATTTAAATTTAATATACCTTTATTTGTATGTGTAAAATATTGTACATTTATATTTAAATGAAATAATAATACAACTATAAAATTTTAAATGGCTACTTATATATTTTTTTTACATGCCCGTGCAATTTTGCACGGGTCCTAAACTAGTTTTCTATAAAACGCAGCCAATCTTTTTTTCTTCTTTGAAACCATTGTTAGAAGAATAATGATATAGCGACACCGGGTGTTACTCAAATTGAGCGACACCCGGGATATTATTGTAATTTACAGAGAAAATTGTTGATTACAGCCTTATAAAAACCACTTTTTGAAACTTACAGCCTTATTAAATTTTTTTTGAAACTTATAGTCATAATATTACTTCTGATCAAAACTTACAGCCATAATATTATCTCCGACAGAAAACCACTGCCAAAATGGAATTCAGTGACTTAAGATGAATTTTTCGGACTAAAATACCCCTCCCCTTCCCCTTCCCCTTCCCCTTCCCCTTCCCCCTTCCCCCTTCCCCCTTCTATTATCTATATTGTCTTCAACCTTCAGTCCCTAAATCAATTCCAACATCCATATTTCCATTTTCTTTTCTAACTCTTAATTTGTTCAACTTCTCTAATTCACTCCTTTTTTTTTCAAAATTTATCCTAATTCTACATTGAGTATGTCCAATTTCTATTAAAATTAAGGTTATAAATTTTCCCCCAAATTCAAAAAATTAGGGTTTTCTTCAATTTTAGCAAGATGTCTTCAAATTGGTCTGAGAGTAGTTGTTCCCCTTGTAGACGCTTATGCTATTGTGGTAACCCATCTGTTGTTTTGACTTCATGGACGAATAATAACCCGGGTAGGAGGTTTCAAGCTTGTGCTACATATAACAAAATTACGAAAGTGCGTGGCTACAAGTTTTTCGAGTGGATTGATGGTAATCCCACTTACTAGAATGATGAATTTACTGCAAAATTAGGGCAAAAAAGAGTGAAACTTGGGGGAAATCTGGGAGAGGAGGAAAGGGAGAGGGTTTTGGGGTAAATGGGTGGGTAAATGAAAGGTCAAAGTGAAAAGGTAATAGTAATAGGCAAAAATAGAGATAAGGGCATATCGGTCATTTTTTGTCAAATTTGGCCGGAAAATTGGTTTTGAGTCAATTTTCAAAGAAAACTAATATTATGACTATAAGTTTCAAAAAAAATTTAATAAGGCTGTAAGTTTCAAAAAGTGGTTTTTATAAGGCTGTAATCAACAATTTTCTCTAATTTACATATGCATTTGGTGTTCCCTCCATCAAAATTCAAATTTTAAACTTATTTGTGGTAAAGGGTAGTTTAGGAAATTAACATTAATTAAATAATTTAAGAGTTTGATTTGTAGTCTAATGCGGTCAACATCAACGGTTTGACCACCGTTCAACACCAGTGGACCGCCACCGTTCAACACCGGTGCATGGCGGTCAATGGTTGAAGACGATCAAGCGTCAACTAAAACTTCAAAAAGGTTCTTAACAGGGCTTGAACCCATAACCTCTTGAATGAACACACTTGTTATTACCACTATGCCACTTGCATCTTGTTGTGATTTTAATATCTCTTTTGTTATATATATATCAGTAAATGTACTCAATATATACACATTGTAATCTTTAAATGTAGTTCTAACTTATATTTAATGTGCCTAGTATAAAATCAATATAATTCTCAGTTAGTTAAATGTATTTGATAAAAATTGCACAAAATATTTTATATACTTATAATTTACATGATTATATTACGAAATTACATTTATTATAGGTTATATTATTATAACAAAAAAAATATGTACGTACAATGTATTTATGACAAAGGTACATTTTATTTTTATTGTGTCTGGCTTCGCACAGGATACCTTTATTTAACATTAATATATATTTTCAATTAACTAAGACTATTCTAAAGTTGCATAACTAATAAATTTACATAAATATATTTTCCAATGAGACGGGCTATATATCTTAAAATTACAATGAAATAAATTATGAGACAAATTCACTACTCCTGCTATTAATATTTTACTTAAATCAATTGCTTAGCTAATTTTCATATATACTTTATTTTATTCTTAAAATTGTTATTTTTATTACATTCGTTATTATTATTGTTAATTATTTTCATTAATCTCATTGTTATATAATATTTAGGTAAGTATTTAAATTAAAAACATATTTTAAGCTATATTACTCGTTGTAAATAAATTTGGTCTATTTACACGAATTGTCGGATATAATCGGTATAACTTCTTACGTAGTTAAAAAAATAGCGTTTTAAGGCATGATCAGTTTTATAAAACCTAACAAAGAATTTAGAAACTCTAGACTATAACTTTAACATATTTTCATGAAATATCGATTTTAAGCTATGATTAATATAATTTAATCGTATCTGCATATAAAACATATTTTAGGCTATATATTTTAGGCTATATAACTTAACATATTTTCATGAAATATTCATTTAACTTAGTACATCTTTACATAAACTATTGATTTTAACTTTATTCTATAGGCTACGATCAATATAATTTAGGATTATTTACATGAAATGTCGGATTTCGAAATTATAATCAGTATAACTTAATACGTATATGCATAGATTTTAAATTTAAGTTTTGATCAGTTTAACTTAGTAGAAACGTATTTACATAAAATGTTGATTTTAACTTTATTTTATAGGCTATGATCAATATAATTTAAGACTATTTACATAAAATGTCAGATTTAGTTATAATCGGTAATGAATTCATTTTGCGCCAATGGTGTTAAATTCAAAAAAATCAAAATAAGGGGTAAATTTGAAAAATATACCACATTACAAAATTAGCCTAAAATTAAATTTTACGCCAAAAATATACTAATTGTTCTTTCATATAAATTTAACTCATTTATGAACTTTTTACTATAAATTTTCCATACGGAAAAAAAATTGTTGTTGTCAGAGTTCGAACACGGGTTGGATTATTTGAAATGAGTTTTTGGAAAGTGACTTGTAACCAATTAAGCAAGGGTATCATCACGTCTATTTAGTGATTAAATTTGTATATATTGTTTACTTACTAGTTAAATATTTTTAGATTCTAAAAAATTGACTCGACAATTTTTTTTTTAATTCAGTTATTTTGTATATTTTGTTAACATATTAAGAACTCTTCTTTTTTAAAACAAATTATTGTTACCTCAATTTTAGAAAAGGATTAAGTGTATAATATCTTTCACTTTTTTATTTTTATTTTCTCTCCTTTAAAACAAAAAACTACTTATTATACAAAAATACTTTTATAATATTTATTTTAATTTCGTAAAATATTTTCTGTATGTAAGCCAAGATTTGTACTATGCAAAAAACAATAATAAAAAAAAACAGATAATAAAAATATTATAATGATTTATTTCAATAAATAAAAAGTACACTGAAAAAACAACGTGGAAAAATATAAAAATATAAATAAAACGAAATATGAAAGTATAAAAATCAAACGGTATTTTTTTTTTCATAATTAAAAATCAGAAAATCAGTTTAAAAAAATATGGAAATATAAATACAATGGAAAAATATGATATAATGCAAAAGATATGGTCAAAGTGAATGATTTAAGAATCAATGTTAAAAAAAGTAAAAGATATTATACACATAATATTTCCTAAAATTAAGCTAACAATAATTTGTTTTAAAGTGAAGAAAGATAAACTAAATCTTTAAGAAATGAATAGATGAAGTACACGAATAATATAATGATATGTAATTGAAAATGAATGTGCTAATACCGTTGCTTACTTGGTTATAAGTTTACTTGTAAAAGACCTGCTTCTTGTTGTACTCGTGTTCGAACCCAATATTAACTTTTTTTTTCTTTTTTTTTTCTTTTCGTTTCCACCTTTTTTTCTCACTAACCTAAATTAAGGTTCATCAAGTTTCCTACTTTTCGTTTCCACCCTTTTTCCTCACTAACTCAAATTAAGGTTCATCAAGTTTCCTAAATTAGGGTTCATCAAGTTTCCCCGGCCCCAAATTAAAAGTTAATTGATTTTGTCAATCGAATTAGGGTTCATCATTATAAATTAAGATAACAATTAATGTTATGGTTATTAATCATTATAAATTAAGATAACAAGTAATGTTATGGTTATTAATCACTATAAATTAAATAATTAAAATGGAATAATGATGCTGTTAATAAACAATAATGATGCATTAAATAAAAAAACCGGTTTAATTAAATCAATTAAAATGGATTTAAAACAATAAACATTTCATAAATAAACTAACTATATGTAACTAACTCGAGTTGCTATTATTGTTGTTTTGACTACTAACATGAGTGATTAATATCATAGTATTAGTTGATTACCTATTTGTATTAGAGTTATATATTTAAATAAATCTGAAATATTAGATTAGAATATTATTTAAGAGTAATCATAATTATTTTATTAATTACATTACAAATTTAATGAATTATGAAATATATTATATTTTTTGGAAATTTGAATTGATGTACTTGTCGTTTAATAGTTTCCAAAATATAACCTATATTTATTTATACTCTAAGGAAACTCACAAAATAAGAAAAAGAAACCTCATAAATAAAATATATCGCTCATTACCAAGTTTCACAAAATCACCTCCAAAGTTCACAAAATAAGGCGTAGATGCGTAGTATACTAGTATTGACAAAATCAACGAATTAAAAGAATATTCCTTTTGTTAAAACAAAATCAACATCTAACAAAATGGTTAAGGGTTTAAAAGCAAAATAAATTAAATATTGAAGAAGATAAAAAGTTGTTAAATCAAACATTGAAATATACATGGCATGTCATATAGGAAAATATTATGTACCTCCAATGAAAATATAATGTACATTTGACATAAATAAATTTTACGTGCATACATTTTTTTTTGTTATAATAATGTGACACCTATAATAAATGTAAATTTTATAATAATTATGTAAACAATAAGTATGCAAAATCTTTTGTTCAATTTTTATCAAATACACATTAGTAAATATTATATTGATTTTATACTAAAGGTACATTGATTATAAATTATAAGTACATTTAATAATTATTATAGGTATATATTGTTTTAACTCAAGTTTAAACATACGTATATATATCAAAAGGGATACAAATTTATCAAAAGATTTATGTGGCATAGTGGCATTAGCATGTTTATCTCTCTAGTGGTCATGTGTTCAAGCCCCACTAATAACATTTTTGATAAGATCATTATCTTATGGTCGTCAACCGCCGTGGTGCCCGTGGACTAGCGGTCAAACCTCCACCTTTGACCGGCGGCGTTGACGGCCAACCACCGTCGGCCCCCTTTAGTTTGATAAATATGTGAATTACAATTCTACCCTTTTGAAATTGGCGCAAATACCAAAATTTACTTTTCTATTTTAGATTTTTTTATTAGGGTGTTACCGATTTCGGTAACACCCGGTGTCGCCCTAGCACCCCCCTTGTTAGAATATATTTTCCATGTTTAAGTCAATTAGTCTAGTCGTTAAAAATATTAGAATATATTTTCCATGTTGAAGTCAATTAGTTTAGTCGTTAAAAATATGAAAGAATATATTTATGATCTGATTTTAAATTCCATTTTCTTTTACTCGTGCCTTCGACAAATGTTATTAGATCGGTTTTGAATCGGGTGAACCTTCATCTATCATCCATCCATCACTTTAAAATCTCATCCAACTTGTTCGTCATCCATGCATGAAACCTATCATCCGTCATTCATCCATTCATAAAGGGTGGATCAAATAATAATTACATTTGTATATATTTTAAGCTAGAAACCGTTGAATTTTACCGTTAGAAATCAAGTTATATACTATTTTTTTTAGTTTACTCTTAGAGTTCTAGACAAATCTTATAAATAAACAAAGAGTCTTACTGAAACTATTCGTCACAAGTTGAAAACGGATCTCTCTCACACCAATGCAAGTGGGGAGATAAGTGGAGGAAAATGGAGCATTTCTGTGGGTCATGTCACTTACATTTTGTGAGAGTTCGACTTCAACTTGTAACGGATAATGTCCGTCTTCAATGAGAATTGACCATGGAAAATTTGCTCTCCATGGATGAATCTCCACAAAAAAAAATTCTCCATGGCTTGAATTACGATGAAGAGTTTCTCCATCCTCATGGAGCTCTATGAATTTCTCCTTGTTTGTGGAGAATTTTGTGGAGAAAAAAGTGGGGTAGGTATATTAAAAAAATGGATTATGAGTGGGAAAGATGGATAAAAATTGGGTAGGAAAAAAGTGGGTTCCATAATTAAGAAATTGACAGAGAAAAAATGTATCCATTATAATTGGAAATAATTGGGTGGGAAAAAATAGATGGAGATTAGGATATGGAGAAAAAGATAGAGAAAAACCTATCCATTGTAAAGCATGGTGTTTTGGTCAAAAATTACCAAGTTTGTTTATGTAAGGTTATAGTGATCTTATGGCAAGGTTGTTCATTGATTGTGGTTGACAAATTGTAAAGTAAAAGAAACAAAGGAAGAGATGTTATTATTCTTGCTGAATTGCCTAAGTATTACAATGTTGTGTGTGTGTTCTTGCTGAAATGCAAGGGGTTCTCCTAAGTGGTCTTTATAGGTCGGATATTGGCCTATTGGGTAGTCTTACATAATGAATAAGCCTCCTTATTTATAGTGCATAAGGGCATACAATAACCATTGGTTAAGGACCGTTGGGCAGGGCCCAGCCGTTACATTGGCCTTAGTCCATTCCTAACATTTGCATACTCTAAGTCTCTAAGTAATTGGGCCAGTTTGATGATAAACTTGTACTTGGGCCAAGTAGCTTCTCCAATACACTTCCCATTTGTGTTTCCTTGTGATAGTAAATCAGCGGCCGAGATTGCTTCTTGCCCTTAATCCGTGTGACTCGAGATACTCCATTGTCTTGCTGCCACGTGTCGTGGGCCAAAAGATGCTAATTTTGGGGCCCAACATTAGCCCCCAATTCTCGTGTAAGTTTGCTTGCGCGGGAATTTCAGTTACACTCGTTTCCGCTTTACTTCGATTTTCGCTTCTGCTAGTAACTGTTCATATTCAACTCTTAATTAATCCCAACCACCTTACTTAAATCCCTTCAATCCCTGAGAACTTACTCACAACTTCCCAAATCACTTTTCCAGAACATCCTTTATCTTTTATCTCTTTCTTTCCGACTTCTCTCCGTTCATCGCCCGTTTCTTCAGGTACCATCCTCGTCTTCCTTTCAACTTTTCTTCCTTTAGTAATTATGGGTGACGATTTATTCCCTTCTCAAGGTCTCCTTTCCCCTTTACATTCCTGCAACTCCATTTTCAAGCCCTCCGATATAGCTGCCATTAAAGGGCAATTTCATTTTGACGTGCGGGCTTTGGGTCGTGGTCAGTTCACGATCCGGGCCCATAAGAGTGATGAACACTGCATAATCTTCCCTCCAAAACCCAAGGATGGTGATTGGTTTCGGAGTTTTATCTTCGTGGAAGTAGCCACACTGCCCCAACCACATGACTACATCTATACCCAATGGAGGGCTTCAACAGGTACTTACTTTGGTTACCTTGTTGATTCCTTTTGTTGCTCACCACCTTATTGCTTTTTTTCTGCAGATTTGCCCAAGATACCTCCTACTGCTGACGAGGAGGTGTCCCTGTCAAAGCTGTTTGGTCTGGAGCCTGCGTGTCGTTCTTTCAACTTCTTATTCGGTTAAACTACTTTGGAGGAAGAGAGGGAGATGTCTACTGGTAACTCCTCTTCAGCCTTCGTTTTGCTGAGTTGATTTTTGTTTCTCTCCCTTTCTTACTCTTTTTGCCAAATTTCAGACTCTACTAGGCTTGTGATGACCCCGGCCATGATGATGGCCCAGAGGAGGAGGAAGACTGTAGCGGGTGGGCTCAGGGCTCCTTCTAAGAGGAAGGCAGAGGCGGCTGGCGTTGAGTCCTCTGCCAAGCGGTTGGAGCCTTCATCTTCCTCCGACGACGTTACTATTCTTGCTGCCCCTTTGTCCTCCTTACCTCCTTTAGGCCCTCCTACACAGACGAGGGCTTATTCCTCTTTGGTTAAGAGGGAGCCGTCTGAATCTGGGGCTGGTGGATCGGGTACCAGAGCTGAGGATGCTGGAGCCGGGGATGAGGTGAACGATGTGATGTCTGACCTTCCTGAGGATGTTATCAGATTGCCTGTTGGGTTCGGATGTACTGTAGGAGTGCCTTGTTGGCCAACCCTGAAGAGAGCGCTGCTTCCTAGCGTGAGGACGTACCTTCGTCCCAGGCCCACTAGGAAATTGCTGGAGGATGCTGCCGAGCAGGCCTTTGCGGTATGACCTTTCCTCTTGTCTTTGTACCAAAACCCTTTTTTGTTTTTCGCCCTTCACCATTTTCCTCCTGCAGACTCTGCAGATGCTGTTGGTTGAAATTGATCGTCTGCCGGAATCTGAAAGGGAACTAACATCCTTGAAGGCTGAGCTGAATTTGATGACCAGGAGGCTGGAGGCAGAAAAGGTTCGTGGGAACCAGAGGCTGGAGGCTGCCAAGGCAAAGGAGAAAGACTCTGAAGAGCAGATGGCGATAGTCCTGGATGCTAAAGATGCCCTCGCCTCCGAGGTGAAGAAATGGAATGAGGCCAAGGAGGCTGCTGATGCAGAGAATGTTGTCTTGCGGGAGAAAAAGAGGTCCCTTTCTGGCGTGCTGTCTGACATTGTTCCTTACACTCATTGGGCAGCCAGGGTCGAGTGCATGAAGGAGGTTCTGGAGAACAAGCACTTGGAATGGGATGCGGTGGAGGAAGAACGTCTTTTGGAGGCTACTTTTCCCGTAAAACCTGATGTTGGCGTGCTCTCTGATTGTGAAGGAGAGGAGGCTCTGGAGATCAACAGTCCTGCTCCTGCCGAATTTCCTCATGCTCAGGAAGAAGCGATTCCTGTGACTCCTCCTCCAGCAGATGGTGGCCAGGGTGATGTTGGTGCAGCTGGTGATTCCTCCTCCGTGACCAAGCATGTTGCTGCTTAGTTGTTTAATTTGTCGTTTTTCTGAGCCCTGTGTGGCATATTACTTTTGTTGTTTTGTTGTTCCTCCTGGACCCGGGTGGGTCCAGTAAAACATTTATCTTTTGGGGGCCTCGGTTTTTGGGCGTAACTTGTAAAAACTTTTATCCCGGCCTTTTTTCCGGCTGGCGGAGCACCTGAAGGTGCATATGAATATTCCTGGTTCCAGGGTTTCCTGGATCCTTAGTTTATATGTCTACTCTTTTCTGTGTTTTGCATGCATGCTTTTGCTTGTTTAGATGGCCAAGTGTATATGCTGGTTCCCTTAGTTAGGAGTCTTCCAGACTTTTACGTGGGTGCTTAGTATTGTGGGTGACTGTATCCCAACTTGTTTATACTTTGCCACATTCACACGCTTTAGTTTTGATGGTGTTCAACAAGAATTGCTTGACTGAATCATACCGAAGTTATATTCAAGATAACCCGTGGGATTTCTTACAAAATGTTCAAAAGATATCTGTCAAGAGACTGGCTTGACATCAAAAGATAGCTATTGGGTTTTGTCTAACCCTTTACTCAAAAAGAAAAGAAAATAACGTAAATAGCAAAAGAGTCCTAGAACCTGAGGATTCAGGTTGCTGACTGATGTGGCTTTTCCATCTTTCTAGATGAAATACTTCTTTAAGTGCAAGATGTTCCATGGCCTGGGTACCATTTTTCCGTCCATGTCCATTAGCCTGTAGGAGTCACTGCCAGTTGCACTTTCCACCTGGTATGGCCCTTCCCAGTTATATGCAAACTTTCCTGCTTGGTGGTTCTTGGTGTTCTGGAAGACTTTCCTGAGAACAAGATATCCCACCTGCAGGGTCCTGACCTTAACGTTTTTGTTGTATGCTCGTGCTACCATCTGCTTGTATGATGTTATTCTGATTTGAGCGCTTGTCCTGAGTTCATCTACGGTGTCCAGGCTGCTGGCCATTTCTATCTGGTTGCGCTCTTCTGTCAGGCATCCGTACCTCTGTGTTGGGATCCTGACCTCTGAAGGAATTACTGCCTCGGCCCCGAACACCAGGCTGAAGGGTGTTTGCCCTGTTGCAACTTTTTGCGTTGTTCTGTCTAACCACATGACGAGGGGTAGCTCTTCTGCCCATCTGCCCCTTGCTTCTTCCAGCCTTCTTTTTAAGTTGTCCATGACAATCCGGTTGCTGGATTCAGCTTGGCCATTTGTCTGTGGGTACCTAGGAGCAGCTTTTAATAGTGAAATGTTCCAACTATCACAAAATGACCCTGTCTTATTGGATATGAACTGAGAACCATTATCACAGACTATTTCAGAAGGTATGCCAAACCTACAGATTATATTACGCTTAAGGAAAGATATCACCTGATTTTCTGTGACCTGGGGGAAGGCCTCTGCTTCTATCCATTTGGAAAAGTAATTTGTTAGCGCTAGCATGTAGGTCTTGTTTCCTGGTGCCCTTGGTAGGGGTCCCACGATATCCATTCCCCACTTCATGAATGGCCATGGTGATATTACTGGGTGTAGAGGTTCTGCAGGCTGATGTACTACAGGCGCGTGTTTCTGGCAGGGTTGGCATTTTTTTGCAAATTCGATAGCATCCTTCCTAATTGTTGGCCAGAAGTATCCTTGTCTGAGTGCTTTGTTGGATAGGCTCATGCCCCCTGCATGATTTCCACACTCGCCACTGTGGAGATCATGCAAGATAGCCTGACTCTCTTTCTCTCCCAGACATCGAAGGTAGGGTCCAGCCAATGATTTCCTGAACAAGATTCCATCTATTAGTGTAAATCTGGATGCTTTCATTTTAAATCCCCTTACCTCTTTTTTCTCCGGGGGAAGGACGTTGTTTGTTAGCCACTCGATGTACGGGGTCCTCCAATCTGGGGTTTCTTCCTGATCGACAATATTGCTGAGTACTCCTGCTTCCATTTCCCACTGGGTGCTGGATGTGTCAACTTCTGGATCCTGTCCTGAAGTTGAAGGTTCCAGCACATGGACAATTGGGATTGCAGAAATTTCTCCTGGATTGAACGTAGCCCCCAGATTGGCCTTCAGCTCTCTTACTACTTTCAGGTAGGCGATCATTTTTGGATCTTTGGCCTCGTACTCGCCATTTACGTGATTCACTATGAGTTGTGAATCACCGAAGGCTCGTAGGTGCCTGATTCTCATTCCTAGAGCCAGTTGCAGTCCTTGGATTAATGCTTCGTACTCAGCGACGTTGTTAGTAGTAGGGAATTCACAGCGTACAGCATGTGCAATAATATCTCCCTACGGGGATCGTAGTACCATGCCTACTCCTGCCCCCGGCTGTTTGAGGCACCATCTACATGCAGCGTCCAACACTTTTCTGCTGAATCCATTTCTGGGGGTAGGAAGGCTGTTTCTGCTTCTTTCTGTAACCCTGGACTAAAATCAGAAACAAAATCTGCAAGAGATTACGATTTTATTGCTGTAGGGGTTTCAAATTTTAAATCATAACCGCTTAAATGTACTGACCACTTGGCCATTCTCCCAGACAATTCCGGTTTCCCTAATATGGATTTTAAAGGGTAACTTGTTAGGACCGAAATTGTATGGGATTCGAAGTAAGGTCTGAGCTTATAGGACGCTGTTACTAAAGCCAAAACAAGTTTTTCTGGAGCAGAATACCTGGTCTCTGCAGGTAGCAGAGACTTGCTAATATAATACACAGGATGATGTGATCCTTCATATTCTCTTACCAGGACTCCACTAGCCGCTGCTTCTGTAACGGATAAGTACAGGTAGAGCTGTTCTCCTGGCTCTGGTTTAGATAATAGGGGAGGAGTGCTGAGGTACTGCTTCAGGCTCTTGAAGGCTTCCTCATGCTCCTCCGTCCACTCGAATCTCTTGCTTTGTCGCAGAATATCTTAGAACAGCTTACATCTTTCTGAGGACCTTGATATAAACCTGTTAAGGGCGGCTACTCTCCCTGTTAGCCTTTGCACGTCCCTTGGTTTCTGTGGTGATTCCAGCTGCAGCAAGGCTTTGATTTGATCCGTGCTTGCCTCGATGCCTCTTTGTGTGACCATGTACCCTAAGAACTTCCCGCTGGATACTCCGAAAGTGCACTTTGAAGGGTTCAACCTCATTTGATACTTCCTCAGGGTACCGAACGTTTCCTGTAGGTGTTGAAAGTGTTGTTCTGCTGCTTTGGATTTTACCACCATGTCGTCAATGTATACCTCCATGGTCTTTCCTATCTGGTCTTTGAACATCATATTCACCAACCTTTGATAGGTGGAACCTGCATTTTTCAGTCCAAAAGGCATAACATTGTAACAGTAGATACCTCTTTCTGACTGGAAGGCGGTTTTCTCCTGATCTTCAGCAGCCATCTTGATTTGGTTGTATCCACTCCAAGCATCCAGGAACGTCAGCATCTCATGTCCTGCTGTGGCATCTACCATGGCATCTATGTGCGGCAGAGGGAAAGGATCTTTTGGGCAGGCCTTGTTTAAGTCTGTGAAATCAACACAAACTCGCCATTTGCCATTCTTCTTGGGCACCACTACTACGTTGGACAGCCACTATGGGTACTTGACCTCCCTAATTTTTCCAGCAGCCAGGAGATCATCTACCTTCTGGTTTATCACTTGATTCCTTTCATAGGCGAACTTCCGCCTTTTCTGCTGGACTGGCTTGTGATTAGAGTCCACGCTTAACTTGTGTGATATGACCTCTGGATCTATACCTACCATGTCCTCATGTGACCAAGCAAAGCAATCAATATTTTCTTTTAATAACTGTACAAGTTTTAGGCGGATATCACCTGTACATTCTGCTCCCATCAAGACTTTCCTTTCTGGGTGCTGTGGGTCCAGAGGGATTTCATCTAGTTCTAGCTGTGGTGGCTCAACGTATTCCCTGGAGCCGTTTTCCCTTTGATTGCTATGCTGGTGGCGGAGTTGTTGTGGGCTTGAGTGCCACCTTGTAGCAGCTCCTCGCTTCGTCCTGGTTTCCCTTGATTTTTTGTACTCCCCAAGGCGTGGGGAACTTCAAGCATTGGTGGTAGGATGATGGTATTGCCTTCATGTCGTGGATCCATGGCCTGCCAAGAATCACATTATAGGTGGAAGGACCATCAATTATGAGATATCTTACCTGCTTGTTTAGTCCTCCGGCATAGGTGGGGATGAGTATTTCCCCCAGGGAATGTTTAGTTTCACCACTAAATACCACCAGGGGCACTAGCTTCTTTACCAGGTCGCTCTCGCTGAATCCCATGCTCTTTAGTGTTTCTAGCATGATTAAGTTGACGGAGCTTCCTGTATCCACCAATATCTTTTTGACTGTACAATTTCCTATGGATAAGGTGATTATCAGAGCGTCGTCATGGTACTCCGCGCCTCCTTCCCCGTCGGTTTCGTCGAAACTGACTGCTGGAAGGTCTTTGCTGCTGATTTTGCAGGAACTCTCCGGTTTGTCTCCTTTTGACTTGGTGGCGTGTCTTTTTGCGGCTGAGTAGGTTAGTCCGCATAGTTCCGATCCTTCTGTGATTACATTGATAATTTTTGTGCAGACAGGCGGGCTAGAAGGTCTGACCTGGCTGGCGGAGTTGACCTTGGTCCCCTTAGCCAACAGGTGGTTTAGGTTTCCTTGGTCAAACTGGTATTTCACCTCTTTTCTTAAGGTGATGCAATCCTCCGTAGTATGACCGGTGTTTTCTTCATGGAAATCGCACCTCAGGCTGGTGTCTCTGTTATCCTTGGCTCTTTCCTCCTTCCTCTTCCTGGGCCACTTGACCTTTTCTCCCAGGTCCTTGAGGGCTTTGATTACTCCTACAAGATTAACATCAAAACCGTATTCTTTTACCTTGGGAGGTAGGTTTGGATCATTTTTCCAGTTTTTGCCTCCTGTTATTTTGTTGGCTAGCCTGCTGTAGGGTTTGGCCCTCTCGCTCCTTTCTTCCTTTGCTTTCCTGGTGGGGGTTTCAACACGCTGGCTGATCCTCCTGGGGCCTGGGTCCTCCTCCAGGCGGACGGCATCCAGGGCCTTCTGCTGTACTTGAGTGAAGCTGGTGCAGGTCCACTTGGTTAGATCTTTGTATAGATCTGACCCCTCTGGTAGCCCCCGGCGGAAGGCGTGGATAGCGGTAGCTACGTCACATTTCGGTATGGACACCATTTTATTGTTGAACGGGGCCAGGTAGTCCCTCGTTGGCTCCGTGCCGCGCTGGATGATGCGATACAGATCGCTTGTCTGTTTTTCTGGCTTCCGACTACTGGCAAACTGCTGGTTGAAAGCGTTCACCAGCTCAGCAAAGCTGGAGATGCTTCCATTCGGCAGGCTGACCAGCCACTGCAGGGCTGCTCCTGAAAGAGTTGACCCAAATCCTTTACACATGGACGCTTCTTTGAGTGGTCCTGCAGCCGTTATCACCATCATTTTCTGCTTGCACTAGTAGAAAAAAGGCTTTTTGCGGCGTCAAAATAGTGGTCATTTGCGGCGTTTTTAGTGTAGAAGCAAATAAGGGGGCCGCAAATAGAAAAGCTATTTGCGGCGTTTTTAAAACGCAGCAAATAAAGAGTTATTTGAGGCGTTTTTTCAAAAAAACGCAGCAAATGGAGATTGTTTATTTGCGGCGTTTTTTGAAAAAAACGCAGCAAATATTAAAAAAAAGAAAAAAAATTTTTTTTTTTATTGTTTTTAAAAAAATCGAAAAAAAACATCATTTGAATAGAATAACTCCCAAATATATTTTTCCATAAGATAATCTTTCAAGATTTTTGTAAATATTCATACATCAAAAAGAAACAAACCACATACAATACTCCGAAACTAATTACACGACACTAAAATTAGATCGACTTGGGAATGAAGTGTTGCTATAGCCAATGAAATTAGTCGAGGAGAATCCGTAAGTCTGCCCAAACAACTTGAGCCTTGGCCATTGTCGAAGAAGCGCCCGAAACTTGTGTTAGTCAGTAACTCTGCTAATGATGCTGGAGTAGGAAGTGCACTTTCTGACTGTGATCTATATATATGCACCTGAATGCCTGTAGGGAATCCAAATGCACTTAGCATTTAGACCTATCATTTGAACTTCTCATCCAATATTGCTCTGGCTTGAGGATGTTGACAGAATCAACATAACTATCATATACAAGTCGATCTACAGTTTACCTGCAAAATGACGATGCAGTCGACTGTCAGCTAATTTCTGACATTAGCAGAATCGTATTTTGTTTGTTTGTTTGTTGTGTGAAGGGAGCCACAAGAGCAATTTAATGTTGTCCAGATAATTAGTACCATATCTCGGTTAGTAACTCCTAGCAGACATGTGGATTGGCGCCTTTGATAAGAAAGTAGAGATGTAATGTCACAAGTCGAGGCAAATCTTAGCAAACATTAACAAAGGCAGAGATTTGATCCCCCTTGCCTCGTGATTAATAATCTGTGTTAGTCCCGACACTTCACTTGACTCTGTATAGTCGACACAATACTTTTCCAATATGACACAAAACTTTGCACAATGATTTTTTCATAATTAGCTATGAGCGACACTAGCAACATAGTCTGAGTAAACCAGACTATATGATACTACTGATCTTATAAATCATTGATCCAATTCAGTTTTCATGTAATCATAATCGGGGCTGATAGATTAACGATATCTCTAATGGCTGCACGACATACTAAAGATCCACAAGAGAACAAGCATATTGGCAATTTGATCAAAACAAAGAGTGACTTTTGCATTCCAGTGGGATAGATATTCTTACCTTATTATGGAATATTGACAGCCAAATAGTGTTTGTATCAAGTCATCTAAGCATCATGATTGAGAAGCCAGGATGCTCAAAGATCCTGTATGAAGCAATCTAGGCAGTACCTGTAAGATTAAGTAGCCAAATAGTGTTACTTTAATTGTTTAAGAATGTCACACAAATATTGATGAAGACGGGTCAACATACAATACCTTGAAATTGGCTAGGTTATTTGCAAATACTGATGAAGACAGGTCAACTAATTGTAGAACGCAGCAAACAACTTATGGGCACGGCCCTAGCAACACACAACAGGACTAACAACAGTATAAGGCAGCAGCAACGCTTAACAAATAGTACGACAGAAATCCGCATTAATATATCCTTGGAATTGTTAAAATAGCCCGGGTATTATGCAAAAGTGCAAGAGATCGGAGTCTAACAAGTAACAAGAAATCCGAAAACATGCAACCTAGCACATGTTCATTTAATAGCAAAGAAACATCATAGTGTATACTGAATAGCGATGGCTACCATTATAATAGATACTTACGTTAAGATCCCCTTTGGTCTATTTTCTACAGCCACGATAGCAGAGCTCAAGTGATATTCAAGCATCTTCTTTGCTGCTGATAAAACTGAGTCTGTTGGTGATACTGTTATGAGCCTGAGAAAGCAGCTTCCAAGTGCATTAGATTAAATTAACATTTTCTGCAATGATGGTGAGAAGAAAACTTCAACAACATGAACTGAAAAGGATATTGATAAGGAAAGGAATGATGGTGATAATAAAACTTCAACAACATGAAGAGAAGGTGACAAGGTTTAGCCAATAAGCAGGTCACACAGTTTAGGATGATAATGTATTCAAATGCTTTAAATAATCGAAACACAATACAATATTATATCAAGATTTGGACATATAATTAAATAAATGCAAGGAGGATTATAACAATCAATCAAGTAAAATATATGAGGATTAAGCGAGTAAGTCGCCCTACTTGTTCCTGGTATTACTCGGCTGCACATGCACAGGAACCGAAAACTAATGGACTTCTTCTATTCATCAACTCTAAACACGACACCCCGACCCATCACTTTTTAATACTCAGAACATTAACGTAAATCCACAATGCTAGATGTTCCTACACCAAAATGTAAGTTAATTTTCCTGGTTTATTATCGAACATTAGTATGTTTCAGGGTTAGAACCGTTACTCGTAGCCCTGAGCACGCTAATATAGAGTTCTCGGTTTAGAGATCGTAGGAATGCTAAAATTGTTCTAATGCGGGTTTGGAAAAGACCAGATATTTAATACACAAAAAGGTTTCAGTAACCCATATAAAAAGGCACAACATGCTGTAGGGGAAAAGAGAAGCAGCATCAAGATGCAGGTTCCCATTCCTTGTAGAGCATACAAAAGAATTGTCGAATAAGATACGGAGTAGCTAATTAGGTAGATACACGGGAATTGGTTACGTATTTTCAAAAGGCATGTTTCCGAGAATTCCAACACAGAGAGAAGCAAGGAAAAATAATATAAAAGACCCAGGACATCAAGCATGCTTGAAGGGTTTAGACAGACATTTCATTCAAAATAAATCAAATCAGACACTTGGAACCGCACCTGTACTGCGGATACTTCTAACTAAATATGACTAAGAGAGATATTTGATTGGCAACCCTCTTCCTTTTACATCGCCACCACCAAAACCCCTTAATTTGAACCAACAATTTTTAGAAACATGATGCACATAAAAGAACTGCTATGCATTACAAAGTTATTAGTTATGACCATGCTACATACCCAATCCTCATCGGCATCAGAAGCAGGTACCATTAAGTTGACCTCACTTGATTTGGCTGTAGTTATAGACGTCTCTAAAGAATCTTTGCTCAAGTATAACTGACATCCAGCTGTATTATCAACAGAGATTGTTGGAACTGAACCCTAAAATTAAAGCTACCAAGTTAGGACATGAATGCTAGCAAAGAGTCTAAGGAGGCTGTTCTTAGCAATTTGACACAGTACCTGACACTGCACTTGAACACTGTTACAGTTCACAATCTCACAGGCTGCAACAACATTTTGTTTCAGGAGTCATGGTGTGGGGTAAGTCAACAACGCCTTTTCATATATGTTTAGAAAGAATTAGAATAGTGCTCCACCACATACCTGGAATAAAATTCCCATTTTTGTGCATTTATCAATCGTGATATTGTTAACTTTTCCTGCAATAAAGAAACAATCATGAACATCGAGTGCAGGTTACAAATGAAACTAACAAGTGGAGAAACAAAAAAGAAAGAATATACAGCTACAACAAGATTTAAACAAACCTTTTATCTGCAAAACGGAATCCTTACATCCAAAAACATAAACAGATTGCTTTGAGTCACAGTCATCTATGACCAAATCCTTCTTTCCGATTTGATTTTCAACAGCCCACCTATCCAAAAGGACAGGAATGTGAAGTATCTTCAGTCACTAAAGTTTATAAGGGAGTAAGGCATAAAAATCAACGAAATTTTGGAATACTCACTTTTGACCCATCTGAAGCTCCAGCTTTGGAGGCCTTGTTTTGGAAATTGCTAGAGAACGGACCTGTGGCTCCTTCTCCGCCACAGCAACAACACCACTACGGTCAGCACGATTCTTAGTCTTCATGTCATCAGTAACCTTTCTCAGGCCTATAGACAAGATAGTGAGACAACCAACATTGCAAATAACACTCAAAGCACTTACGAAAGGCAGATTAAGTGACTACCTGATGTAAGCTCCCCACCAGAACTGATCTCACTAAACACAGCAGACATCCCTTTCTTTGGTTGAGATGATGATGGTTTAGGAGAATCACTTGAGAAGAGTGCAGCAGAGGGAGCAGGAGGTGGCACAGGTGCAACAGAGACTGTTGCTTTGCCAGATGTACCCCAAACAGGTCCTAGTGGGTAGTAAGTCTTAACATATTCCCTCAAACCAGGCAAATATACCTCTTTCATAGCCTTGGCCCACTCTGCATGATTGGGGTCCTTGTTTTTGTACTCTATCAGAACCTAGGCAATGCAAGACATTTAATCCTTTGTAGTCAAATACTTTGCACTGCAGATTGTTCAAATGGTAGACACTTCAAGGTATTACAAGACCGAAATGAGAAATTTGAAGCTATTCAAGATTACATAACCATCACATGTTTACCTTTCAGTCATAATAGAACTCAATCACCGCGAATTAGCATGTACTCTATTTAGAATATGAGTTCTCATTCTGAAAAGGCAGAAATTTAACTAAAAACATAATTTGTCATTCACACCTAAAAAAATCTTTCCTCTGATTCACAGAATAAGATGTTTAGTTTGCTTCAATTATACGGTTTCCTATCATAAATAATTCCTATCAAGGCATAAGGAGGAGAAGACAAATTTTACCTTAAACATAAACCCTAACAAAAATAGTTAATCCAAAACAAAAATAAAACCTAACAATTAATCCAATGAACAACGTACAAAAATCAGAAATATTAAAAGAGAAATATGATAAATACTAATCAGAAACATTAACAGATAAAAATGAATTGAATTAATCTATTGTATTTTGCTAATTCAAACTCCAATTAATCGAAAATAGTTAACCCTAAAATCAATTCACATACCTAATTTAGAATAATAAGAATAGAGGAGATGGTGAGGTGCGAGTTCCGTCCATTGGCATCGATTTCCAGTGGCGATGAGGCGGTGGTCGGCAGATTTGGAGTGGTTGTCGAGAGAGTTTGGGAGGGAGATTCAGTAATGTTGTGTACGGTTTTATGCGCCTAATCAATAATATATCCCTCTTTCAATTCCTTTTCCTTTTATTTTTAATATATACTTATTTGCGACGTTTTTCACAAAAACGCCTCAAATAACATATTTGCTGCGCTTTTTACAAAATGCCTCAAATAACTCATAAAGTATTTGCTGCTATTGGCCTAAAACGCCTCAAATTGATAGCCGCAAATACATATTTTTCTACTAGTGTTGTATTGATTGACGTGGTCAATCGGATCGGCAGTTCCGTCGTAGTGCGTCATTGTGGGCGGTGTAAACCCCTTTGGCACATCGACAGAGACTATGTTGCTGGTGAAGGGAGAATCCGCGTAGCTCTCTTCTGTTGCTTTTTCCAGGGGTCGCGGTACTCCTGGTATGCGGTTGACGAGATCCCATAGCTCATTGTATTTCTGCTCCCACGCGTTAGATAGTGTGGACGCTGGGGGAGGCAGAAATCCGCGCTCCGTGGCCTCTGGAGCCTGGCTAGCTAGCGGGAACGGGCTGGCATACTGGGAGGTGTGAATGATGGAGGGGGTTTGCTAATAGCTACACCCTGGTGCTCCATTTCCTCCACTGTACCGCTGGTAGGAAGGCAGTCTTGTTGACGACTCTGCTTGCCACGCTGGAGCTTGCTGATATGAGGGTCCTGCAGGATGAGAAAAGTTAGTGTTTGCGGATTTTATTTTCAAGACATCGTTACCTGTGTGCGTGAAGGTTTGAGATGGCGACGGGTAGGATAGGAATCCCATCCCACTGGGAGTTATCATTTCTGGGGGAGTAACCCTGCTGAGATCCAGGCGCGTGACTATCTCAGCTGGAACTTCCCTTGCCCTTTTCCCACTGGCTCTTCTTTGATGCCTTTCTGCGGCTTCCGCTGCGGCTGCTGTTGTACTGGCGGCGATTCGTGCCCTCAGATCTTGGTTGTCCTTCTTCAGGCTGTTGATTGCTTCCGCCATTGTCTGCCACATTTCCACAGTGGGAGTAAGTTGGCTCAGGTTTTGCTTTTCTCCAGTGTCTGGTTGGATGGTGACAGTGTTTTGGTTGGAACCAGGGTATGGATGCTGCTACTGGCTGGTGCCATGGCTGTTGTGGATAGTGGTGGAATCGCGACTTTGGATGTGGGTAGCAATGGTGTTTTACTAGCGGATGATGCTAAGGGGTTGGTTGTTTTTGGGGTGATTCCCGACATTATTGAGGTTTTGACTAGGATGATTTTGAGAGGTTTTTGTTTTGGGTACAACAATCACTATAGCCCCACGGTGGGCGCCAAAATGTTTTGGTCAAAAATTACCAAGTTTGTTTATGTAAGGTTATAGTGATCTTATGGCAAGGTTGTTCATTGATTGTGGTTGACAAATTGTAAAATATAAGAAACAAAGAAAGAGATGTTATTATTCTTGCTGAATTGCCTAAGTATTACAATGTTGTGTGGGTGTTCTTGCTGAAATGCAAGGGGTTCTCCTAAGTGGTCTTTCTAGGTCGGATATTGGGTAGTCTTACATAATGAATAAGCCTCCTTATTTATAGTGCATAAGGGCATACAATAACCATTGGTTAAGGACCGTTGGGCAGGACCCAGCCGTTACATTGGCCTTAGTCCATTCCTAACATTTGCATACTCTAAGTAATTGGGCCAGTTTGATGATAAACTTGTACTTGGGCCAAGTAGCTTCTCCAATACACTTCCCATTTGTGTTTCCTTGTGATAGTAAATCAGCGGCCGAGATTGCTTCTTGCCCTTAATCCGTGTGACTCGAGATGCTCCATTGTCTTGCTGCCACGTGTCGTGGGCCAAAAGATGCTAATTTTGGGGCCCAACACATGGTCTTAGACCTGTTCTTTTGGTTTTCAAGTCACTTAATTTAAGTTCACTTCAGATCCTATAAGTTCATTTCAGTTCAGTTCAATTTCTATAAGTTCAGTTCAATTCCTATAAGTTCAGTTCAGTTCAAATCCTATAAGTTCAGTTCAGTTCAGTTCCTATAAGTTCAGTTCAGTTCAAATCCTATAAGTTCAGTTCCTATAAGTTCAGTTCGGTTCCTATAAGTTCAGTTCAGTTCAGTTCAGTTTCTATAAATTCAGTTCAGTTCATATAAACTCAATTAAGAAAAGTTATATACGGAGTATCTTATCTATATAAATACAATAACATTTTAAGCAATTTTGTGAAGCCATGTCATCAAGTAAGTTTTTTTTTAAATTTTTTTTAAAACAATAAAGGTGGGACCCACGGCTAAGAAAATTCAATTACCGTCTATGTTCGTTTATGTTTCGTACGTAAATTTTATGCTTATATTTTGAACGTAAATATTACTTCGTGATAAATAACGATTTATGAATAATTTATATCAATTTTTTCTTTTCATATTTACGTTTAATAGAAATGTTACATTAATTTTAAATTTGAAATTTAGAGATTTAACAGATTAAATAATTTTATTAGATAATTTATATATTGATTCTCTAACTTTACTATGTATATTTGACAAAGTTACCTAATTTTAATAGATAATTAATACACTTTCTAAAGAGTATATATCGAACATATTTACAAGAGTAAAAAAAATCAATATTTCTAACTTTATTAGATAACTTATAAACTAAGGACGACGTTGAATATTATTAATTATTAAAAGTATAATTATGAGAAATTTTATTTTCGTAATTTATACCTTTAATCCCGTGCAATTTTGCACGGGTTAAAACTAGTTATTTTAACAACTGATACAAACATTTTGCGTTATTATTCAATACACGTCATCTATAAAAAAAAACAACTCATTAATAATTTACCCGTCTTTTACTCTTTAATTAATGTCAAACTATCATCCTCGTTAATGTCAAAAAACAACAACTCAATATACGACACCCTCACCCTCACCAATTGTCACTCTCCCATTAATCTTCTTCATTACCATTGTTAGAGAAAATAAATGGTTAGAGAAAATTGTAATAGTGAATTATTGTTTTATCGTAATGTAATCGTAGTATAATGTATAAACTATGAACAAATCATTATATATAAAGTTGAAAATATTTTAAATTACCTTGTGTATTAAACTATTTTTTATCAACTCATCTATTGGATAATAATAATAATAATAATAATAATAATAATAATAATAATAATAACAACAACAACAACAACAACAACAACAACAACAACAACAACAACAACAACAACAACAACAACAATAATAATAATAATAACAACAACACTAATAACAATAACAACAACAACAACAACAACAACAACAATAATAATAATAATAGTTAACTTAAATTAAAATAAAGTTAATTAAGTTCGGATTTTATAAGTTCAGTTCAGATCATATAAGTTAAGTTAAGTTCAGATCCTAGAAGTTCAGTTCCTATAAGTTCAGTTCAGTTCCTATAAGTTCAATTCAGTTCAGTTCCTATAAGTTCCGTTCAGTTCAGATCCTATAAGTTCAATTCAATCCTATAAGTTAAGTTAAGTTAAGTTCAATTCAATTTCAGTCCAAAAGAACATGGCCTTAGTGAGAATTGTATAAAGCTCTTGTGCCAACCCGTATGATCTCAAACTTTGCATTAGCCGGTAAGTCTTCCTTGCGACGGATATATTTGTCGCAAGTTTCTAACGAGTCAAATTTCTCCACTTGAATATATAAGACAAAACATAGAAAATCCAAATGATTTGTCTTTTTCTACCCAAATGGGTAATACTTGACCCCGTCACAAGTTTGCGACGGATATGTCCGTCGTAAATGGGAATTTGCATTAGCGCAATACATTAAGTTTCTATTTAATAAGATATTTTAGATAGCTTATTTAACTAAAATGAGTTATTTGACCAAATTTTGAGTTACCTTATTTTCTACAAGTATTTATAAGTAGCTTATTCGACAAAATAAGTTATCTAAAATGAAATACTACCTTAGGTAGCATTTGAGAAATTAGGTACCTAAAATGTGTTAATTTAGAGCATTCACATTAAAGAGATTTATCATACTCTTAGATGAAAATCATGAAATAGAGTATTAAGAGAATGTCCTCTTCAATGTGTATAATTCTATTTTTTAAGAAGAAATTTTAATAATTGGTGGACGATTAATGTGTAAGTATAATCTTCGTCCAACCCATCACCTATTCATCATCCATCCGTCATTATTTACTCGGATTTTCATCCATTTTTTTTAAAAAGTTGGGTGGATTTGATTTTGATCGGGGTGCATGTGAAATTGACGTCTCTACTACCCCCTTTAAAAAAAGATAGAAGAATATATATTTTCAATCTCCATCTCCATTACTCGTGCCTCCCTTTCCCACAAAAAAAGATAAAAATGTATTTACAATCTCCATCTAAAAATAACTATTTTATACTTAAAAAGAAAAGTTGAACTTTTAGATGTATAAGTAATTTTATTTTCAAGTTAACATATTTTAATAGAATCATAGAAAAAGACAAACTAACTTTTAAATCGCTTTCATTTAAAAAAAAATTTCATGTTAAGATGGTTATACCCATGTTTTTTTTAAAAATGAGTCGAGTAAATAGATAGACAAAATGGTCATTGGAAATGTCAAAATCTTGTCCAATTATCTACAGAGGATCAATAGTAATTGATCCCGTTTTATCTTAATCACAATTACGGCCATTGATTGAACTAACGTATGTGCGGGTGCGAAAGTAAAAACAACGAAATGAACGATTGACACAAGAAGATTTGTTGACGCGGAAAACCCAATGTGGAAAAAACCGCGGGGAATCAGAGTCACACCAAATTGACACTAAAATCGAGGCGGAATCACGAGGGTAGAAGAATACAATGAATACAATTTGTAACGAAGTATTCTTTGTTTGTTATGGTGTAATTAACCAAAATTAAATGTCTTGCTTCTGCTAGTATTTATAACAGATGTTGGATAGCCTTGCTGCGATAGTTTTTTTTTTTTTGAAAACAAAGAACAATTCCTTAATAGAACGTCATACGGCACTTATAGAGAATAGATATAATTGAAGACAAATCTAATGGAAACCAAAGAAAAATAATTTTCTTATAAACTAGGGATCTCAAAACAACATCTGACAACATAAATCTGACTGGTTCCAAAGATCGTTGACCAATTACTTGTACCCTTTGAAAGAAAACGCTACGAACCATCAACGAACTACTCTTGACAATATTATAGATGAAACTAAACCACGAATAAATGGACAAAACCCCGAAATAAGGGACGGAAAAACGATTCTCACCAAAAGGGAGACTTTTATTGAATAGATTAAAGATAGACATACTATTAATTGCAAGTTAATATAATTTTGGGGCTTACCATCGATCGGAGATAATCGATGGAAGCCCCCGAATTGGTGGAGGCTAGGGTTTTTAGAGAGCTTTTGGGAGAGGTTTTTTAGAGAGAGATTTGGTTTTCTAGAGAGAGATTTCCAGATCAAACGCTGCATAGTTCCTTTTGAGTGTTTTTGAGTTTGTTGAGGGAGTTGTTCAACATGAATGTGTTTTTGTCGACTTGTAAATTGAGTGGTTCCGCGCTTCCACCTCACGAATCTTACCTTGTTGTGGTTAACCCATGAATGTCCGCCACAATGTTAAGAATATAAAGTTATTTTTATCCCTAATAATAAATATGAACATTTTAAGGAAGACAGACCCTTCTAATTTGGTATTGGTCCATACTCCATACCCGGTAGGCGGAAGCAACATACTCCGTATTCCACAAGAGTGAGACTAAACCACTACCCTCTCCTTTTTTCTACCTCTGTGTGTGTGGTAGAATTAACTCGGAAAAAGCTGCAAAATCCATTATTTTATGGACCCAACTTTCCCATGAACTAAAAAGATTCAATCACAATTCAATAAATACCCAACTCCTCTTTTGCATATTTTATACTACGGAGTACATCCTTTGCAATTTGGGTATTTTCCTGGATTCTTGGATAACTCTTTATTTCAAACAACCCAAATAAATAGAAATGAATTTTGGTGGTGGTGGTCATGGTCATGGTCATGGTCATGGTCATGGTGGTGGTACAAGAACTCCTCTTTTGAATAGAAATGTAAGATTCCCCTTTTGGGTTTTATTTTTAATATTTTGTGTGTGGGTACATCCCACTTTCTCTGAACTCAGCAATTTGCGGGAGCTCACCGGAGGAGGAGTGATGTTGTTGTTATTGTTGCGGAGAAACTGAGAAAGTGGTGATTGTAGGACAAAATTAATCATATTTTAACTAGTTACTTCAAATTTACGCCCCCTTAAAGTTTGATCATCATTTCTATAAATTTAAATTCTGATTTGGCCACTAAAATAGTCTCTTAAAGGTTTAGATGTACCCTTCCTTGATGGAGAGGGTTGTTACGATGACCGTTGGAACTTGGAACGGATATCCGGAGTATAGTTACATGAATTTGAAATTTTGAATGGGTAGCTTACACAAGCGTGTGCTTAGTTTTGTAGGCTTGTTGATTTTTGTAGAGTTTGTTACGGTGACGGACTTCTGTTTCTTCGATTACTTGTCGTTTCATCCAGTTTAGATGGAGACGAAGATATTCTGTGTGTTTTTTTTGGCTAGGATACACTGGGTTAAATCTTAATCATTGCTTCTCTTTTCTTGAAATGATTGATGGTTGTCCCCTTATTTGTTAAGGGTCATTTGAAAATCAAGCATTTGTTCTGATTAATCTAGCAATTTACGTTGATTGCAGCATTGCTCATTTTTTTTGTATTTCTCGACTTCCCTTTGTTGTCTAGTGAAACATCAAGTTTAAAAATCATTGTCTTGATCTAAAATGCTAATATGTTGCTATTTTAAGCTATAAATCTTCCTCCAAAGAGTCAGATGCCCCCAAGGTAGTTGACAACTATGACCTTGTTTTTGCTATGTTGCCTTGTAAAAGGCAGGTAGTAGGTGTTCATGATAGACAGTTGGAATACTCAGTTTGAGTTATGGTTGGTTTCAAACCTTAAAGGAACAATCTACATTTTGTAATTAATAAACTTTATGATGGTCTTCTAGGCTCATTTAGTATCTAACTATTTGCTTCTCGTAGGGTGGCAGAAAGAGAGATGAAGCTGAAGGTTTAACAGACTTGGAGAATGGGGAGTTGCCGGTAAGGATAGCCTAACCCTTTCCCATTTTACTATTAATCCCTATATTCGTTCAAATTCACTACATTTTTCGTTTAAGGATGCTGATATCAATTCACTAAGTTTCTATTTGGGTTAGAAAGAACCCACAAAAACACTCCCATGTGAGTAGGCCCCAAGCTCCTCTCACATTTTATTCATCTCCTAAACATCGCTCTAAAAGGAAAAGAAGTGATTTTAAGTATATGGAGGGAGTAGTTTTCGTTTATGTTGCTTAAGGAGCTTCTGACATTCCGTTTGTTGCTTAGGCTGCGAATGTGGGTTTCTCTAGAGTCATTGCTCTTGTAAGTGTTCTATTCTTATTTTTTTTCCTTCTGTACTGTGTTTCTTAAATGCTCTCGTTTCTCATACAATTAGCCATTTCAATATCTCATTTTGCAGGCGAAACCTGATGCACCTAAACTGGTTATTGCTACAATTGCACTCTTGGTAGCAGCTGTTTCCAGTATACTAATCGTACGTCTATGTTACTTACATTTCCACATATTGAATAATGTTTGAAGAGATAATGGTTCTCTCTGATATTAAGTGTTAACTTTTTTCCTTGCAGCCTAAATTTGGCGGAAAAATAATTGACATTGTGTCGGGAGATATTAGCACGACACAGCAGAAAGCCAATGCTGTTAAAGCTGTCGAGAACACCATAGTAGAAATTGTTCTGATTGTACTTGTGGGGTAAGTCTACTGGATAACAGTTAAGTTATATAGCTTACGTCTAAAGTCAAATGACAGACTGGTAGTTTAAGATATGCCCGCTTGATATTGTTGTGGAGATTTCATATGTCTTTCTGTTTAATTTCTGCCCCAGTTCATTGTGCACGGCGCTGCGTGCATGGTTGTTTACTTCTGCAAGTGAAAGGGTTGTTGCAAGATTGAGAAAGAATTTGTTTTCCCACATAGTTAATCAGGTGAAACTGATCAATCTCTCTATTTGTAAATGAACAAAGTTTCTTTTCATCTTATACAATAGTGCCATACCATTTTGAATGAAAATGATTTTTTGTGCTCTTTTTTAAACCGACTTTCAGGAAATAGCCTTTTTTGATGTTACAAGAACCGGAGAACTTCTGAGCAGGTTGTCCGAAGATACACAAATCATAAAGAATGCTGCAACTACCAATCTTTCTGAAGCAATGAGAAACCTTGCAACTGCTGTTATTGGTCTTGGTTTCATGTTTGCAACATCGTGGAAATTAACATGTAAGATCAAGCTTTCTGCTGTTGATAACTTGAACATTCACTGTTTTTATATGATATTATGATTTTATCAATCACTTTCTCATCTACTTATGATCAGTGTTGGCTTTGGTGGTCGTGCCTCCAATATCTGTCGCTGTAAGGAAATTCGGTCGCTTTCTCCGTGAACTTTCACACAAGACTCAAGCTGCGGCTGCAGCAGCTTCTTCAATTGCAGAGGTTTGTCCATCCGTTTGCACTAAAAATTACTATTTCCATCACATTCTTATTTGTCCTGGTTTGACTTTGACGGTTAAATACTTGAATCTTTTTAACTGTGTCCTCTGAGTTGTCCAAACATATATAGATCACAAATAGATGTTGTAATGTATGTCTAGTTTGATTCATAAACACGACAATTATCATGTTGTCATTTTTATTTGGCGTTAGCTAGTGTATATTGTGAGAAAACATTGGTCAAAGTTGTATTTGTACGGCCACCTAAGTCAAACGAGGAGTCGAGGACACAATAAATGGGACAGAGGAAGATGTATTTGGATGGCCACCATAGTCAAATGAGGACATTTAACTGGGATGGATGAAGTAATAGATTATGGAGGTCAATCGGAGCATAACCTACGAAATAAGATGTACTTATAGGCTGTAGCATTTATTTTAGATAGGGTTATTCTGAGCTGGTGTCATCTTTATTTTTTGTATATACCTCAGTAGTTGTAGAAATATTTTCATATCTTAATGGAACTCCAGTAATTTCGTAATGCATATCTACAGGAGTCTTTTGGTGCTATCCGTACAGTAAGGTCCTTTGCCCAAGAAGACTTTGAGATTCAACGGTACTCTGAAAAAGTGGATGAGACATTAAACTTAGGACTCACACAGGCTGTGCGTTTCTCTTCTGACCTACATTCTTCTCCTAATTTTAATTTATAGTTTTTGGCGTCTTTTAATGCCTACAACTACCTGTTACAGAAAGTGGCAGGAGCATTCTTTGGTGGACTAAATGCAGCATCCACCCTATCAGTTATAGTTGTGGTTATATATGGTGCAATTCTGACTATCAATGGCAGCAGTGGCATGTCTCCCGGTGCTTTAACATCCTTCATTCTTTATAGCCTGACAGGTAACTTTTCAACTGTTGGGGTGCTGCCGAATCTGATCTAATCTGCAATTTATTTATAAGATTTAAATAATATGCCCACTATCTCTGATTAAATATCCTTGGTTCCATTTTGAGATGTCCAAGAACCTGCAATTTATAAGATTTCACAGTACTCTCTCTGTCCATGAATTAGACATCCTGTTTCCATTGTGAGTTGTCCACGAATCCTGTTTGAGTACGCTATTTGGTTCTGCTCATGATGGTTGGTGACCCTATGACTTTCATCAACTTGCATTTTTATCCGCATTTTGTTAAGTTGCTTAGTTTTATATACAAAACAAACTAAGGAAGTTTATTCATGAATAGACGAAGAGATACACTATTGGCAATTGTAGAATTTAATATGAAAGTTTGAAGTTCCTGTTTCTATGGACCATTTTATAAACAAGGTGCTATTATTCTTCTGCAGTGGGGCAATCAATATCTGGATTAACCGGGTTATACACAGTGGCAATGAAAGCAGCAGGAGCTAGCAGGCGTGTTTTCCAACTCCTGGACCGAACATCATCCATGCCGAAACCAGGATCTAAGTGTCCCTTAGGGTGCGTTATTGATATTCGTAATCTCATCTTCTTTGTCCGGTTATTATGAAAGAAATCCAGTTTGGTTTCTATTCTTTGCTTCACTAATGACTGAAATCATGCTTATTCTCTGTTTTAAAAGTAGTTTACATTTTGAAATGCTTGAAAGAGAAATGAGATGTGTTGGTATCGAGATTTCTCATTAGTGGTTTTTATGTTATTCAGTTCACATGTCATTTCCCTAGTTTCAGTGGTTCTTTTGGGATAAACTTTTACTTCTAATTGAAGAGGTGTTCTGAAATATCCTCATTTCTCCTTGATAGCTTAAGTAAACATTTGGCAGCATATGAGGCATCTGCTGATGCTACCCTCGATTACAAAAGCAACATAACATTAGTCCTAAAATGATCTGGGGTCGTCGAACAAAGACTTAAGCAAACATTTTCCTTTTTTTCCTTGTTCAGTGATCAGGATGCGGAGGTGTCAATTGATGATGTCTGGTTCTCATATCCTTCACGGCCAAAAGATATGGTACTCAAGGTAACAATTACTTGCCTTTAATCACGATAACTGTCCTAATACTCCTTTATCCTTTCTAAATGTGGTACTTGACAATGTCCTACAAATTCCAGGGAATAAACTTGAAATTGCAGCCTGGTTCCAAAGTCGCTCTTGTTGGCCCAAGTGGTGGCGGGAAAGTAAGTCTCGATTTCTTAGCTCAGTCCTGACAAAATTGGAAGTTGGAACTATATTGCAAATAATGTTTTTGGAAGGAGGATAGTGTGCCTCCAAACGTAAGATCTAAGCATGACCTTACAGTTTCTTTTTCTGATTATGCAGACTACAATTGCAAACTTGATTGAGAGGTTTTATGATCCTTCCAAGGGTAAGATCTTACTGAGTGGCGTCCCGCTTGAAGAAATATCACACAAACACCTGCATAGCAAGGTATGTAATATTTAACAGTCTATTGCGGATCTTCACTTCAATCATAGGAACAATAGTACATCTTGTCAACTTTTTAATACTTCCTTGTTTTTACAATGTTCTTCCCTTTGCGATCAAAGTTTTCAAAGCTTTGATCGTAAAGGCATAATTATACGTTGTAACAACCTATAAGTTATTCCCATATGATTTTCATGCTTTTGTCACAAAAAATCTTTCAAAAAGTTGCTCACTTAAAAGTAGTATATGGTTTAAGTATTGTTTCAGAGATCACATAAATTTAAATGGGAAGAACATTGTGAAAAAGAGAAAATACTACCCGTTATCTTGTATTCCTCATTTAGTACTACTACTACTACTACTACTACGTGTGAGGGAGAGTTTCTTAGCCATATTTCGAACTGCAGATTAGCATTGTTAGCCAGGAGCCTACTCTCTTCAATTGCTCCATAGAGGAGAACATTGCCTATGGCCTGGACGGCAAAGCCAGCATTGATGATATAGAGAATGCTGCTGTACGATACTCCCCTTTTGTAGTCTTTAATACAATTCATTTTCATATGGTAGTCTAACCTTGCATGTTTGATTGTTGATTTATGCAGAAAATGGCAAATGCCCATGAATTTATATCCAAGTTTCCTGACAAATATCAGACCCATGTTGGGGAACGTGGGATTAGGCTTTCAGGCGGCCAGAAACAACGAATAGCTATTGCCAGGGCTTTGATGATGAATCCTAAAGTACTATTGCTGGATGAAGCCACTAGTGCCCTTGACGCTGAAAGCGAATATCTAGTACAGGTTAGAAACTAACAATATCTAGCTGTATTTCATCTTAATGATCTATTATATTGATGTTCGTTTTATATTTATGATGGATTCTGAATATGGTGAAGTAGACCAAAGCTAATCATTAATTAGGACATGACAAAATTAACCCAGTCTAAATAACCCGTTCCGTTCCTGAGCAGCAACACAGAAATATGAACCGAACCCTCTAGATTTTATCCGATCACGAAGTTTACTGGCACCGAATTGACCCACACCTGATGCTGTCTGATGACAATGCACTCGAATCATACTCGAACCCTAAATTACCAGAGGAGCCACTGTGAAAATAACGTTCCCATGTATTGGACATGGAGGTAAGGCTGTGAGCCCTCACTCATGATTGGCAAAAGCTTTTTTGGCATTGTTTGTCGATGATGTAGCTATACTCTATAGACAAGCTCTAAATTTACATCAAATGTTCCCTGAAAAGAAAAGGTTTACAATAAATGTATGTATAGGATGCCATGGACCACCTTATGGAGGGAAGAACAGTCCTAGTGATTGCTCACAGGCTTTCAACAGTAAAAAGCGCAAATGTGGTAGCAGTAATATCAGATGGTCAGGTGGTGGAAAGTGGCAGCCACGAGGAGCTTTTGGACAAGGACGGTATCTACACCGCCTTGGTAAGGAGGCAGTTGCAAGGACCGAAAGCTGACAGTTAAGATTGGATGAAGTAATTTTACGACACAGACTGAAGAATGTTATATACTCCATTGCAATCTGTTCAAGGGCATCACCTCATTGTCCTCACTAATCTGTATTTGTTGGCATTTCTACACTTCTATTTTCCATGCAATTCAATTAGTGAAGCTGACAGTTAAGTGACTCGTTGTTCGATTTCTGGCTTCTCTTGGGGAATTGTTTAGTTGCTACAACTTAAAACCACTTTCGACAAAAAACTAAAAAATCGTTCAATTACTAATATAAATATTTTATAAAATAATTAAGTAAATTTTGCAGAACTCTTATTAATATCAAGTACTTAGCACATCGTATATTCCCATAATATTCTCAGTAAGTAGATGGTATATTCGATGTATTACCTTCAATTTTGTTGGTAATTTAAGTGTAATTACCGGTTCATTTTCCGTAATTTGTGTTTGGTTCAGAGACGGGCGAACTTATAAATAATAAAGCTACTTCGGGAAGTACGGAGTGTACACTAGTCTATTACTCCCTCCTACCCATATCTATTGTCCCATTTGGCCTAAAGTGTAAAATTTATGAAAGTGAATAAAATATTAAAAATTAATGTATATGGATAAGATAATAGGAAAGCAGTGGGTCTTGCTTCAGACCACAATTTTGGTCTGAAATAATAAGACGGGATTTTGTAACCATTTTACAGCCAAATGTAACCATTATTTACAAACAAGTTATCATAAGCTGTAACATTGACCATACTATCGTGGTTACATTTGGCTGTAAAATGGTTACAAAATCCCGTCTTATTATTTCAGACCAAAAGTAACGGTCTGAAACAAGAATTTGTGATAGGAAAGAGGGTGTTATGATTAGTTGGGGTTTGTAAATAGTTGCATGAGTTGGGGGTAGTTTAGTCTAAAAAGCACATCGGGAAAAGCAAATGGGACATTTTGATGGGTAACGAATTTGGCCAAATGAGACATTAGTTACGGGTAGGAGAGAGTATATTAATTCCCTTTCCCATTCATTCTCCTATATATATAGGACAAAAATGGATCAGTTTTTTCCTTAACAAAATTACTGATAATCAAATATCTTGAACAGAAAAGCAAATTGCATATTAAAACTCCAAAATTATATCTCTGTTTTCTTGCCAAAAACCGAGGAACACCGTCTTATCTCTGTAGAAAATTCGGAACATCTCTGGCATAATATACGGGACGAATTGTTCTGTAAGGAAAGCATAGCGATTCGGTGTTGTTTCATTGTCTTAATTTCTTTAACAGTATATTTCTAACAATTTTATAGTTTTTGAGCATTGTAGTAAAGTCTTTGAGTTTTGCCTTAGAAATTTTGAGTTTTTCTATAAAGTTTTTAAATTTATTTATTTTAACATTAAACTCTAAAAAATCACAATAAAACTCAAAAATATTACATTTATTTATATAAGTTCAGTTAAATTTGAGATATGACGGAAAAAAACTAAAATCTAACTTGTAAACTTTAATATGCTCAGAAAAATACACATTTGCCCAAAAACAAATAAAATTTGAGGTAGAACATATCCAATGGTTTGCTTTAGGGACTTGCTTGCAATATATATAAAATAGCAAGCAAGTAGCTTACCATTGGAGTAAGGAAATATTCATATAGCTTATGAGCATTATAACTGCTCAAACACGCCATTACGTATGGCGGGTCTTCAGCTCAAAACACGTCATTACGTATGGCGTGTTTCCCTTTCGTAATTTTCCAGAAGCTCCTGATTTGGGCTGCAAAAGTACTCTCTGTAGACATGCCATACGTAATGGCAGGTTTTGAGCTGAAGACACGCCATACGTAATGGCGTGTTTGGGTGTTCATATTTGTGAAGTTCCTGCCTCATATATGCATTATAGACACGTCATTTATAGTGGCGTGTTTAAGCCTCGGAAAACCCGAGCCTACATGGACACCATTTTGACAATTACTTTGAAATCCAATCCAAAACGACAATTACTTTGTTTTTTAGCGTCATTTCAAAAAATCGTTCGCATGTAGCTAGCTTTAAAAAAAATAAAAATAAAATAAAAGGTAAAGTTTCTGATTGGAGGAAATTTTTATTGTGGGACCCATAATATTAGAAAATGTTATATTGGAGCGATATATAGCCGAAGAGCAAAATAGCTTAACAAACCGTATTGAGAAATCAAGCTACAACGTGTTGTAGCTGTCCATGGAGATGCTCTAATAAGCTAAAAAAAATACATATATATGTTCAAAAAAAAAATCGGATGTTCCTTCTTCTTTAATATTCTTTCTTGAAATAAAAAACCATAAATTCCAATGTGACCAGCAAAAGTATCCTAAAGACAATACCGATGTGCATTTTAGTTATTTTCATTTATACTTAGTAAGTTTTGGCACATCGTGAGCTTTTAAGGGCTTGTGGAAGGTTCGACAGTTCTAAAACAATATAATATGAAACTAAAACTCATAATTTTTCTAAGAAACTCTTGCTTTTAACTTTTAAGTTGTATATTTTGAATTGTAATTCTATCCACCCAATCGATTTTCTATGGTGTATCATAAGAGTACTACATAGTAACATAGAGATAAAATTAATATTAAGGAGAGTCGTTTGGTTCATAAAAGAACTTAATTTTTAGTTTAGGGTATGATTACTCGTAAGACTTTCCAAAATTTTAAGACTCTGTTTCCACTAACTTTTATTATTAATTAATTGTTCAGATTTGCCTAAACTTTATACATTATGCGTCAGACTCATCTCAAACTCTACTTTTTCCAACTTCTTTTCAAAGAACTTAAGACTCTATTAAAATTTTATTAAATTACTAATAGTTTTAATTTTGAGTGAATCTTATTTAAAACTCAACAAAATCTTGTCCAAAACCGCTAATAATATTAGCCTTGACAGTATTACATCCATCTACTTTTGTTACTTATCAGGAAAAAAAAAATGAACTGAACAATGAGCCAAACCCCCCAAAGTTGAAGCTTATGCGAAACAACGAAGGAACGTGAAAGAGGAAACCCTAACTCCGAAACACCACCAGAATCGCACGCCGACGGCCGTCGACCGTCGACGATCATCAGGTTAGCGTATATTCGCAAGTAGCTTTAACGATCATTAGGTAATTTATCATTGTTATCTGCTCCGTTAAGGTAAATCTGTGAACGGAAAAAATCCAAACTTAGGTCATCCATGAATGATTCTTGCTTGGATAATCTGAATGTTAGTGTTCCGGAAACCGATGTCGTAAAGGAAGTATCAGTTGATGCGGCCATGGAGGTATTAGAGAAGGAAGTTTCGGGTTCGACTTCCGCTGGAGTGAATGTTGTAGTGTCCAGGAATAAAAAGAAAAAACTCAAAAGTAATTCCGCTAAATCTGGTGTGAATTCCATAGCACAGGATAATGTGAGTGTTAGTATTCCCGAAACCGGAATTCTAGAGAAAGTACAGTCAAATTTAACAGCTTCTGAATTAGAGATTGAGGTTTTAGGTGGAGTGAACAATGTAGTGTCCAAGAAGAGTAATAGAAAACGGAAGAAGGGAGCCTTGACTGGAGTGAACAGTGCCATGGGTGTATTAGAGAAGGAAGCTTCGATTTCGGCTGGAGTGATTAGCACAATGGATGTATTGGAGAAGGAAGCTTTGGCTGAAGTGAACGGCAACATTGGTGTATTAGAGAAGGATGTTTCACCTGTAGTGAACGATGTAGTGTCTAAGAAGAGAAAAAGAAAATACAAGCGTTTGGATAATGTGAGTGTTGGTAATCCCAAAACTGATGTAGAGGAGGTACCTGTTCAGTCAAATATAACAAGTTCCCCTGAGAAGTTCCATATTCCTTCCATTGATACCACAACGGGTGTGTTAGAGAAGGAAGTTTCCGGTGGAGTGAATGTTGTAGTGTTCAAGAAGAAAAAAAGAAAACACAAGTGTAGCACTATGGAGATGACTTGTTTGGATAATGTGAGTGTTGGGATTCCCAAAACCGATGTTCGGGAGGAAGTACCAGTTGAGTCAAATTTAACAAGTTCCGGTGAGAAATTCCATAGTTCTTCAGTTGGTACCATGAATGGTGTATTAGAGAAAGAAGTTTCCGGTGGAGTGAACGCTGGGTTAGTGTCCAAGAAGAAAAAAAGAAAAGCCAAGCGTAGCTCTATAGACATGACTTGTTTGGATAATGTGAGTGTTGATATTTCCAAAACCGATTGTATAGAGGAAGTACTAGTTGAGTCAAATTTAACAAGTTCCCCTGAGAAGTTCCATATTTCTCCAGTGGATTCCACGAATGGTGAATTAGTGAAGGAAGTTTCGGGTGCAGTGGATGTTGTGGTGTCCAAGAAGAAAAAAAGAAAACCCAAGCATAGCACTATGCAGATGACATGTTTGGATAATGTGAGTGTTGGCATTCCCAAAACTGATGTTCAGGAGGAAGTAGCGGTTGAATCAAATTTAACAGGTTCTGGTGAGAAGTTCCATATTTCTTCAGTTGATACCATGAATGGTGTATTAGAGAAGGAAATTTCGGGTGGAGTGAACGTTGTAGTGTCCAAGAAGAAAAAAAGAAAACCCGAGCGTAGCACTATGGAGATGACTTGTTTGGATAATGCGAGTGTTGGTATTCCCAAAGCCGATGTTCTTGAGGAAGTGCGTGTTCAGTTAAATTTAACAAGTTCCCCTGAAAAGGTCCATATTTCTCCCGTTGATACCACATTGGATTTATTAGAGAAAGAAGTTTCCGGTGGAGTGAACGTTGTAGTGTCCAGGAATAAAAGAAAAAAAGCCAAGCGTCGCTCTATAGAAATGACTTGTTTGGATAATGTGAGTGTTGATATTTCCAAAACCGATGGTATAGAGGAAGTACTAGTTGAGTCAAATTTAACAAGTTCCCCTGAGAAGTTGCCAGTTGATTCCACGAATGGTGAATTAGTGATGGAAGTTTCGGGTGGAGTGGATGTTGTGGTGTCCAAGAAGAAAAAAAGAAAACCCAAGCATAGCACTATGGAGATGACTTGTTTGAATAATGTGAGTGTTGGCATTCCCAAAGGCGATGTTCCAGAAGTAAAAGTTCAGTTAAATTTAACAAGTTCATGTGAGAAGTTCCATATTTCTCCAATAGATACCTCCATGGGTGTATTGGACAAGGAAGTTTCGGCTTTGGCTGGAGTGAATGATGTAGTATCCAAGAAGAGAAAAAGAAAACCCAAGCATTTGGATAATTTGAGTGTTGGTACTCCCAATACTGATGTTTTAGAGGAAGTGCCAGTTGAATCAAATTTAACATGTTCCCCTGGAAAGTTCCATATTCCTCTAGCTGATGCAACGATGTGTGTACTAGAGAAGACTTGTTTGGATAATGTGAGTGTTAAGCCGGTTTCAGGTGTTACCGATAATATAATAAGTGATATCAACAATGATGTTATGGCAAATGACCATCCGGTGGCTACTTCTTCCGTAAAATTTGACTCAAATAGAAAATCATTAGATAGCACTACTATTCTGAAATCTAGAAGAAAGCTGTTGGTCTTGGATGTCAATGGCTTGCTTGCTGACATTGTTCTGCAATGTCCTAAACGCTTTAAGCCAGACTTTACTTTAGCAAAGAAAATAGGTGATTTAAATTAACTTCTTATCCTCTCAACTCTTCATTTGAATTTCATATCATGTAATCTGACCTCTTTGACCTTTTGTTTTTTATTCAGTTTTCAAAAGGCCTTTTTGTGATGACTTTTTGCAGTTCTGCTTTGAGAAATTTGATGTCGGCATATGGTCATCGAGAACCCAGTATGATGTTTCTTTTTCTTAATTAAATACGTTTATTGCTTTGCCTGAGGCCGTGCTAGCCTGCTAGGTTAAGAAGTTTCTGTTACGAGTCTTTAACTGACTTCCTTTGTGAAGGTCTTGTATTTGGTATGCTACGGTAATCAATACAATTGTTGCTGTCTGTTATTCTTATTGGAATTACATGAAAGTATGAAACACTTGAGAAGTTTGCATGTCTGATATTTTTTTATGTTGCCAACCTTTAAAGGAATGTATTTGCGTTTCTTGGTTAGCTGTGCATCTTTATGTACCTTTGTTTTGGTAAGGTATAAAATTCAGTTAAAAGTTAAAGCACTGAGGCTGTGACTTATGTTCATGAGGTCTTAGTCATTATTATAGGGGAGAGTAACAACATTTATATCTGCGTGAAGGTAGTAATTGCCTGATGACTATGCTGTCAATCTTTTTTCTAAGTAGTATGTACCTTGTGTTTGGCTGTATTTTTTTCAGGAAGAATTTGACCAGGGCGGTCGACTTACTAATGAACAATATGAAGGACAGGTTACTTTTCTGTTGGGTGAGGCATTTTAATTCTCATTTGAATATCTTGCACGCATCTTCCTTTGCAGTGATTTTGTCGTTCAAAAGAACTAGATAAATAATGCTCGGAACCCAAGAAAAATGTCAACTTTTTAATGTTTAAACCTTAAAATGAGGTTTTTTATTTATTTATCACTGTCTGTAGGCAGTGAGAAATTGGAAGACCAGTTTGAAATCGGAAGCAAATTATGAAGTTAATTGTTAGTGAGAAATTGGAAGACTGGTTTGAAATCGGAAGCAAATTATGAAGTTAATTGTTCTTCATGGAGAGAAATTATGAAGTTAATTGTTCTCAGGATTCACGGCCAAAATGTTACTCTTTTTCTAGGGTTTTATATGATGCCAAATGACCTCATGGGAGCCTAGAATTTCGTTACATAATAACGTAAAGGGGGCATTTTGATGCCATGATACTTGCTCTCTAGTATGTGATTTGTGCTTGGGGTTACTCTGATGTTGCAGTTTTTGCTCTTTGTGAGATACTTTTGGCATTTTTGTAACTTTAGAGGTGTTTTCAGCTAATTGCGACTCCTCCTAAATATGGACCTACTAACTTATTAGGAGAGAACTTTGTGCAGGATGGATCCCGTTGTACTAAGACTGGTTTCAAAACTCTTGAAGACAAGCACAAACCTTTGGTCCTTAAGGAACTCAAAAACCTATGGAAATGCAAGGGAAACCATCTTCCATCGCAGAGGGGGTTCCTCTATGATGAATCGAATACAATATTGTTGGATGATTCACCATACAAAGCCTTGTGCAACCCAGTAAGTAGTGTTTTGATGAATCTAGACAGTAATCAGATGTTGTAGCATAGTGTTTCCTTGGAATTAGTGTCTTGTGTTTCATCTATTATAATCATATAATTTGGTTCCCTTCTTTTTAATGTCCTTCATCCAGCCTTACACAGCTATACATCCAAAAGCGTACTCATTTGCAAATGTTAATGATAAATCTTTAGGTGAGATGTTTTCTACTACTGTATGTTTCCCTCCATGTTTCTTTTACTATCTTGCTTGGTATATATATAACTTTATTTTATTTTATTTATGTCAAGGTAAAAAAACAGAACTTCCTTTTTTTGATACTTCGTCCGTCTCAATCATTTGTTTACCTTTGAATCTTTGATTAAAATACCCTTCACAAGGAATAAAAAAGAAGTAAAAAAATGATTGGGACAAGGGAGTAGTAAGACTACTGCTAAATAAACTATATGTGATTGATTTCTTTTTCTCAGTCTCTTCCAAGTATAGTAAAAATTTGAAATTTCTCGTACAAAAAGTACACGGGCTACGTAGGGAAACTTGAATGCGAAGGGAAGGAGCTGCTTTTTTTTGTTCTCTTTGTTTGATGTTGTATTGAAATCGTTTTTGACATTGGGGTAATGACAGGACCAGGTGGTGATATTCGCTTATATCTCGAAAGGCTGGCAGAAGCTGAGAATGTTCAGAAATTCATTCAGGCAAATCCTTTTGGTCAAAAACCCATCACAAATGCTCACCCGTCGTGGAACTTCTACTCCAAAATCGTTGGAAACCAAGCAAGAAAAAGGAATTATAGTTACCAACAGCCCTGATTTTCTCATTGCATCACCTATGGCCTATGGGTGTTGATCTCACCCTAAAACTCGATTTCATTATTGGTTGTCGTCGCCTAATTTTGGTTGCTGCGGCTCTGATTACCAATTGGACAACTTCCTCCTGCTCGATATTTAATACGGAGTACTTTTTTTGTAACAGTTTATACAATTAGTTCAAAATTTTCCTTACAAAAGAAGGCAAATCATGTCTTAATGGATGCGTTTTCACTTTTCAGTGACAGGCTAAACTTTTTTGTAGTCTTTATGATAGTTTTTATTTTTTAATTTTTTTTCACCTTTTTTTGTACATTTAGTCTCAAATACAGTAATTGATAATTGACCGATATGGCTATACTTATTCGAAGAACCCTTTCTTGATTTTAAGACTACTATTCATCAGCCCATTATTTTGCATTCGAGTATCAAATTACAGTTTGGGATGACCTTCGTTTTCCTAAAATTGATTATCTCAGTAAGGATTATGTGGGGCGTTGCAAATTTATTCTCATATAAAGGCTGTTTGACCATTTACTGACTAATTTAAAGGAGATTTTGATTATTACTTAGTTTTTAAAATAAAAAGGGAAGGAGTGTACAGCAGAATTGCCAATTGCGTAACAGACCATCCACTACGACAAGCCGGGATGTATGGAGGATGATATTTTCCTTGTACTTTTTTCTCCTTCATATTTTTATCTGCCTCATGTTCTACTATTTTCATCCTCTCTATTTGTAAAAGTTACTTATTTTTTTAGCAACAACGCACACTTGAATTTGCTCAAATCTTACACGTAATTCCTATGAAAACAAGAATGATTTGAATATCCACAATGGTTAAATCATAACTTTAGATTCTCCTATGTCGTTTCTAATACTTATCGTGATCTAAACAATTTATTAAGATGAAGGTAATGTAGATGAAATAGGACAAAGTTTAAACTCTTGTGTTTTGTATTTTATTTGGCCATGTCCCTATGCAACAAAAAAATAGTCATGATTCATGATAAAATAGTCATGATTCATGATTCATCTTTTTGGCCGTGATCGTATATTCGAATGGTAACATTAATGTCGAAGAAAAACACATTGAAACATTAAAAGTAATGGTTTACAAAAATTTCAGTAGCCAATACTAAGTTTTTCAACATAAATTATACTTGTAGCATATAGAGATATTAAAAAAAATGGTCCAAAGATAACGAAGAGTACAGATAATGTTTTCAAACGTTTTTCAAATAATCATCAAATGCCTCCGTAGCATAGTGGTAGTGCGTTCGCTTCGTAAGCGAAAGGTCGCGAGTTCGATCCTCGCCGGGGGCTATTTTTTTAATTGTTATTCAGATAGTAGGTGTTACATACAAGGCTTTTCTATGATGACAATTAACATGTATATATTTTTCATCAATTCATGAATGTAAAAAAAACTTTTTTTAATCTATATATTACTAATTTTTTTAATTTTATAATTTTTTATTAAGCATATTTGTCTTCTCGATAAAAGTTACTGTAATGTAAAAAAATAACGAATACGTCATTTTATGAGGAAGTATTTATAAACGCAAGTAAATGATCGTAAATTTTTTCAATTACATTAATTTGATTTGAGCTTCTGAATATTAAAGCACCTTTTTAACTTTGCTCAAAATTTAAATGTTAATTTTCAGTTTCGAAAGAGTCTAAAATGATCAAGGTTGATTTAGTAAATAGAGGTTAATTCCCGTTACATTATTTTTTTTTATAGAATCATACATTACTTATATATAAGCGTTTTAAAATAAGTACGACATTTATAAAAATAACATAATTGCAAATTAAGATTGAGAAGAAAACTTACGTCAATTCATGTCAACTCATGCGATGTTGGAAAATATATACGGAATAGACACTAACGGTTACTATGAGAGTAATTTTTGAAATATATAGATCTCTAATCGACTTAATCATTTTACCCAAATTATTTCTCAAACTAGGCATTGCCAAATTTAATCTATAAAATCTTATTAAAAGCTAAACTAAAACATCAAATTAATGTGACGTGGCAAAAATTAAATGTGACGTGGCAAAAATTAAATGTGACATGGCACTAATTAATGTAAATTTGGTAAATTAACCCTTTCGTATACGCATAAAATAGACAAATATATTTTACGAAAATTCATTATTATCATCATTATTCTTAAATTAATTGTGCATATTAAATATTTAATAAGGTAATAAAAAATTCTAAAAGTTTTGATGAGGTAACAAATTCTAAAAATGATGTTACCTTTACAAATTCGCATTGTTAATTAGATTTCAAAGAATTAGGTTAGAAGTTTTAAAGTTTAAGGATGGGTAATGAAAATTACGGTGACAAGTAAAATGCACTACGATATTAAACTTGCTACCATCAATCAATCAATCAATCAATCAATCAATATATATACTTAAAAGAGGAACTTTTCGAGCGATTTTATTGGCTATTGTTTTAGAGTAATTTCATTGGCTATTAATTTGGTTAAATAAATTAAGTATATAAATAAAAAATAATCAAATAATAATAAAATATCAGTTAGATAATTATTGTTTTTAGAGCAATTAAATTGGCTATTACTTTGTTTAAATAAATTAAGTATATAAATAAAAAGTTAATTAAATAGTATCAATCAACGACGTGATTGGTTGAAGAATATAATAAGGGGTTTCAAAGTTAAAATAAGAAAAGATAAAATCTATGAAATGTTTCAAGAATCTCAACCTTCGTAAAACACTTAATATAATAATGATAATCAATGAACAACTATTATAGTAATATACATCAAATTTAAAACTGCCATCAAATGAAAAATAATATAAATCAACTAGAATTCTACTACGCCTAAAATTACATATATCATATATCAACCAAAATCTTACTCCCTATAAAATTAGAATTTATCAAAACATGGAATTCTACATATAGAAGACTACTTGGCACTATAAAAGAGACTTCCAATGCTTAGCAAATTACGCTGATTTGTTTTTTTTGTTTGTACGTAGTTATACGTACGATGAAACGATATGCATGGTTTCATTTTTTTTGTTAGTACGTATAACGTATGATTAACTATATATATATATATATATATATATATATATATATATATATATATATATATATATATATATATATATATATAGAATTGGGATCCGGTGAGAACCACCCTTATAATGAGAACCATGAGAACTCTACCTTACGAACTTTTTAAAAAAAAATTAATGACATATTTGGATTCGGCACGGAATTTTAAGGCTAGAGAACATATTTCTTGGTCTATAAAATATATACTAGTGACGGAAATCAAGTGAGATACGTTTTATTAATTTTCATGCACCTACTACCGATTTTTAAGCATCTATCATTTTTAATGCACCTAGAACTCGTTTTAATGCACGTACAACCTCTTATTTCATGCACCTAGTAATCATTTTCATGCATGTAAAAAATTTCATGCACGTAGTGGTTGTTTTCGTGCATCTATAGCCGTTTTAGTACACCTAATTGTATTTTCGTACACTAAGTATATATTTTGTTAATAAAATCAAAAATTTTTGTTTAATGATACTAAAGTGTGTATTTGAATAAGTTAAACTAATGGTAAATGATCCATCGAAACTCTCGAAGCGAGATTTGGTGGAGATTTAGTGAAGGTTCTCATGATTCTCATTATAAGGGTGGTTCTCATTATATATGCGTGGTTATGTATATTCTTCGCAACACTATTTTCGCTGTTTAATTCGTTTTTTTAATGTTAAACAAACAACTAGCTAATTAGTTTGTTTTTCTTTGTCAGAATTAAAGTGAAGACAAGCAACACGCCATGACCATATACAACAATGTTATCGTCGTTCTCTTTTATATCACTAAGTATTATATATTTTACATCATGTTTATTGTTTATTATAACTTGGACCGGGCATCGCCCGGGCATTAAATCTAATATATACTTAAAAAAAGAACTTTTCGAGAGATTTTATTGGCTATTGTTTTAGAGCAATTTCATTGGCTATCTTTTATTAAATAAATTAAATATATAAATAAAAAGATAATTAAATAGTAATAAAATATCAGTTGGATAATTATTGTTTTTAGAGCAATTATATTGGTCATTACTTTGATTAAATAAATTAAGTATATAAATAAAGAGATAATTAAATAGTAATAAAATATCAGTTGTATAATTATTGAATTAGTTAATAAAATAATTGATTTCATTGGCTATTGTTTAGAGCAATTTCATTAGCTATTATTTTGGTTAAATAAATGTTTTATAAAAATAAAAGGATAATTAAATAGTAATAAAATATCAGTTGGATAATTATTGGTTTTAGAGCGATTACCTTGGCTATTATTGTATTTAAATAAATCAAGTATATAAATAAAAATATAAAAATATAAAAATATAATTAAATATAATTAAATAGTAATAAAATATCAGTTTGATAATTATTGTTTTTAGAGTGATTACATTGGCTATTACTTTGGTTAAATAAATTAAGTATATAAATAAAAATATAATTAAATATTAATAAAATATCAGTTGGATAATTATTAAATTAGTTAATCAAATAATTGATAACTAAGAATTTTGGCTACCATAAAATTATGGTATAATTTGTTGTTTCCCTTAAAAGCATAAATAAATGTATTGATGAATATATTAAGCTTAAGTTTACGAGGTATAATTAAAAAAATACAAGCTACAGAATACGAACACATAAGAATATGAGCTAATGTAAAAAGAATAAGAGTTTAAGGGAATCATGGACTAAAAAATACGAGCACAGAAGAATGCGAGCTATTAACCTAAGAATACGAGCTAATATAAAAAGAATATGAACTATTAAGCTAAGAATAAGAGCTAATGTAATAACAATACGAGCTATTAAGATAAGACGAGCTTTAAAATACGAGCACAAATGAATACACACTAATGAAAAAACAATACGAGCTATTAAGATAAGACGAGCTTCAAAATATGAGCACAAATGAATACGAATACGGGATTAAAAGGATCACGAACTTACATATACGAGCACATAAGAATACGGCCTATTAAGATGAGAATATGAGCTAATATAAACAGAATACGAAAACATGAGCTAACAAAAACACTTTTCGAACTAAAAAAATAGAATCAGATTTGAAAGACGTCAAATTTCATGATATAATAAGCACTTAGGATTACGAGGTATGATTAAAAGAATACGAGCTACAAATTACGAATATATAAGAAATACGAGCTAATGTAAAAGGAATAAGAAATTAAGAGAATCGGGAACTAAAAAATACGAGCACACAAGAACGCGAGCTATTAACGTAAGAATGCGAGCTAATAACGCTATTAAGCTAAGAATACGAGCTAATGTAAAAAAATACGAGTTATTAAGATAAAAATAAAAGCGTATGGGAGGATCACGAACTTCAAATATGAGCATGTAAGAATACGGGCTAATATAAAAAGAATACGAGCTAAAGTAAGAAGAATACGAGCTAATAAGAAAAGAATATTAGCCTGATACATCTGATGTTTTATTAGCCATTAAAAACAAATACCTGAATTATTCTCTATATATATCTATTATATTAAGTATTTTTAGAACATTAACTTTTACAATAATTACTTTAAAATCATGTCAAGATATTACCCGGGCAACGCCCGGGCATGAAATCTAGTATATATAATTAAAGGAGGTTTTTTTCTAAGCGCGTGGTAGTCTCCAACTTCTACAAAACACTATTATTAATAAATATTGATTTATTTATTTGCAATTTTCCTACTAGAATTAGAAAATAATTTAATCATTTACAATTTTCCTATTAAAATTAGGAAATTAGAAAATAGATGATTAAATAATAATTTATTTATAATTTTAATATTATTCTTTAATATTTTTATACTTACTATTTAAGGTTATTAACTTTATTCAACATTCCAGAAAAAAATACAATCAGCAGATGACAAAACAAAACCTAAATCAAAACCTAATTAAGAACTCAATAAAGAAATATACGCAACAGTTGAATTACAGAAACAATATAGTAGAGGAAGCAAACGGAAGGATGGAGGAGTTTACCCCAGAATTGCATAGAACCGGCCATTGGAAAATTAAAGAGTGAAGGGTTAGTCTAAAATCAATCAATATATATAATTAAAGGAGGCTTTTTTCTAAGCGCGTGGTAGTCTCCAACTTCTACAAAACACTATTATTTTTTTTTTTTTGCAAGAAGGTTATATCTCTTATATATTTATAAAAAGATACAAGAGAGTTTCTTACAAAGCATATCCACTGATTAACAAATCACTATTAAGTTGTCAAATGCTCTAGGATTTCAGCTTCACTAACATTCGTATGACCATTTAAATTGATAATACTGACTAAATATTGAATGCCTCTTAGCAAAGTATCAGCACTCCGCTCCTTGCCTTCAAAAATACGTAGATTCCGTTCAGTCCAGATCATGTATGTCAAAGCTCCCAAGTCCCAAACAGCTTTTTGCCCATCTATTCAGCCAATGTTTCCTGACTTTTCTGCTGTCAACCCATCTAAGAAGAGATTTTAGATCAGTATGGAGAGTGTGCATTGTTGTCCATGCTTTGATTTTGTTCAGAAGACCCCTGGAAAAGGTGCAGAGAAAGAACAAGTGGCTGGCACTTTCTGCTTCTTGCTTGCACAGGCAGCATCTATTGACTATTGTAATGCCTTTCTTTGCTATGTTATCAAGAGTAGCCAGATTATTCTGAACAGCAAGCATTAAGGTGCAGATTATTCTGAATACTATTATTAATAAATAATGATTTATTTATTTGCAATTTTCCTACTAGAATTAGAAAATAATTTAATCATTTACAATTTTCCTATTAGAATTAGGAAATTAGAAAATAGATGATTAAATAATAATTTATTTATAATTTTTCTATTAGAATTAGAAATTAAGAAAATAATAAATTATATACAATTTTCCTATTAGAATTAGAAAATTAGAAAATAGTTAATTATTTACAATTTTCCTGTTAGATTTAGAGCATTATCATTCTTTAACAATTGTATATGCTTACTATTTAAGGTTATTAATTTTATTCAGCTTTTTTATTAAAAATGAAAAATGGGAAATGAATTAGAAAATAATTGATTATTTACAATTTTCCTATTAAACTTAGAATATTATTCTTTAATATTTTTATACTTACTATTTAAGGTTATTAACTTTATTCAACATTTTTATTAAAAATGTAAATGGGAAAGCGGAAAAAAAAATTAATTCAGTCTGTCTTCGTCTTAACATTTAAATGGATCAAAATAGTCCAACATTGGGATATGGAGACAAATCTAATACTTTTCCTTGTGTATTATGTTCTTATCTTTTCCATATTACTTGACCCTTCAAACTTAAAATGAATACCTACGATTCAGAATGTGTGGAACTAAGATGAAAGTAGTTAAGTATTTAACTATATACAAATTTCTACTTAATAGGAACGTTTGCGATCAATCACACATTCAATCAAACTAAGAGCAACGCTACTATTTTTTTGGTACAAGAGTAGCACTATTATTCAAGTAAATATTATAAACTTTCGTACTTAATTATGCGAAGAAATGAGATAATTTCTTTAATTAAGTAGAAAGAAAATAAGATAAGTGTCAAATATATTATACTTTAGAGAGATCCAAAAAAAATGTCAAATTTCAATTAAGGACTATAAAAATAAATATTAAAGACCAGAATGATGTAGATAAGTCAAGTGGAATAATTGTGTGGATGACATGTATTTTAAATAAGTATAGAAATATATTTCATAAACAACAAACTATTTGTTCCGACATATTTACACCTTATTGTTTACCGATGGGACATTGTGTTATAGAGTGACATATTTTTTACGGGGTCAGAGGGATAGGTTTTGAGAAAGAAGATAAGTGTCTTCAGGGGTGGAGTTATTCTTTAATGTTTAAGAGTATGATTTGAGTAGTCCAGACAAATAGGTCGGTGTTGTTCAGATATACAGTTGATGATTCTGATGATCAAGTTGGTTAGTTGAGTTATCAAATTACGATTTAAGGAGTATAAATATAAATATAAATAATAAAGAACACAATGATGTAGGTGAATTAAGCAGAATACTTGTGGCGATTAGATGAAATATAAGTGGGTATTAGAAGATGGGTATTAGAAGATATTCATAAACAACAAAGTAATGACAAATAAATAATGTTTTCGAAACGGATAAAGTAAGCCGAAAAAAGATCAAAATTATTTTTTAATTAGTATTAAATTATAATTTACTATAGTTCATATCCTTTTTTTTTTCCTTTATATTTTCAACTAATTCTTTAAAGTGAGACATTAATTGTCTACTTATAGGATAGAGGTTGATTTTACATTGGATGTGTCAATTTTTTAGGGATAGGGATAGATATGTCTCGAGGGGGTAGGTAAGTATCTTCGGTGATAAGGTTACTCTCCGACATTTAAGACTGTGATTTGAATTGTACATGAAAATGTCTACGAGTTAGGTTGTTCAGAGATACGTACGGTTGATTATGTCGGCCAAGTTGGGAAGTTGGGTAGTTAGTTGAGAAGAGTATGGCGAATATCTAAATGGTGTGGTAAAAGGATACATATGTAGTATGACAATGATTAGAACAACTGAGAAAGTAGGTAGATAAATATTATTTCAAAGTTCTATTTTTGTGAAAATAGCAGAGAGATAGATGTTGTTAAAATAGGTTAAAAATATATGAGGTAACATGTACATATATACTCAATTTTGATTGTTATAGGGTTGATTTTAAATTAAATGTGTCTAATTTTTTGATGAATAGGGGTAGATAGGTCTTGAGGGAGGAGGTTAGTGTCTTGGAGGGTAAGGTTAGTCTCTGATGTTGAAGAGCGTAATTTTAGTAATACAAGTAATTGCCGGCAGGCTGAGGTATTTAGGAACACATTTTACAATTGATTTTGATGGTTAAGTTGGTTAGGTGGGTAAAAATAGTACTCGATCGGTAGAATTACTCCATGTCGTTTACAATGTGATTTAGGAGATAGGAAAATATATTTATAGGGATGGGTTATTTAGGGATATGAATATGGTTAAGGTTGATTCCGATGGGTTTAGTTGGTTAGTCGGATGGAAATGGTCAAATATGGAAAAAAAATTGGATAACGTGACATATTGATTGATTGGAGAAGGTAAATAAATAAATTTTATTTGAAAAAGTGTATAATATGAAAATAAGAATCGACAATTAGTATAAATATAAGCTAAAAACGTTTAAGTAAATATCGTGTGTATAAACTCAATTTTATTTCTTTGTTAGATACAAAACTAAACAATCAAAGGTTATACTCCCTTCAATCCAATCGAAAACTCCCTTTAGTAGGAGACTAAATTTTAATGTGGAATGACTTTATAGTGTATTTTGTGTCGGTGTTCTTAGAAAATATTTAGGGGTGTATAAAAGAATGTTGTAATGTGAAGTTTTAGTTGCAATTGTATCATTGTAAATATAAGAAATATAAGAATATATTTATGTCAATTATTTTACCAAGTATGAAAAGAAAACATTGGATTAAATTGTACACAAATGGAATGTTGGATAAGAATGGAGGGAGTATATGTTATGTCAATATTATATCATTAACTTTTAATTGAGTTATTTTTTTTCATGATGAAAATGATTGTAACATACTTAATTCCATTATATCATTTCAGTTGTATTGTTTGAAACTTTTCATTCTTTCACTATTTCTCTCATATCTCATTTGTCAACTAAATAAAAAAATCTCTACTTTTCCCAATATTGACAAGACATAAGTAATTAACTAATTGAAATATAAAAGAATAGTATATCAAACAGTAAACGCATAATTAATGTTTTACAATTAAAATAAGTAATACAAAACACTATAATTGCAAGTTATTTCAATATCCGTGCAACGCACGGGCAAGAAACCTAGTATTATATAAAAAAAGACTAAACACCTCATTAATTCACGTGTCATATAATTCATCTCCAATTATTATGGGTCATATGCTTACAAGTACAAAAAATATAAAATTATTATTTGCAAACCCAAAAAATAATTAATACAAATTTTTTAGTTTACACTCACAACTTTGTTTATTATTAATCTATCATTATCTTTTTAACATATACTTCTTTTATTTAATAGTATGTTTGTGATCACCATTATTATACTTTATAGTAATGTTATCATAATTTTTATAGCTTTTCTTTAACAACTTTTCTTCTTCTCCTAAATAATTTGTTGATATAATGCGAGAATTAATTACAAAAATGATCTTATATAACTATCACACTCATCCTAATTTTTATTTTTATTTAGAAAGTTGATAGGCAAAGTATACATAAAAAAAATGAATTGTTTCATTTTTTTATCGTTTTTATGTTATGAATTAATAGTTAGAATTAAAAACTAATTTAATTAATATTTTGTGTTGGTATTCAAATTGCAGGAGATGCAGGAGGTTGATATACTACCTATCAATAACATTACATGAAATTCAAAAATAATGGTAATAGATCTTCTTTCGACTTTTCTTTTGGTTTGAATACTCTTTTTTTTGTCGGGTTTTCCTTTATTATTATTGCACGTGCATTATAAAATGATAGTATAATATTTATTATGTGGTGACATGTTATATTATAGGATAATTTGTGAGAAACTACCTTATATTTATGTCCATTTGTGAACAACTACCTTACTTTTTTTTTTTGTTAAAAACTACCTTTCATTTTAATTTTTTGTTAAAAACTTCCTAAAAAAAGTTTTGAGGCCAATTTCTATTTATTATTGGTTTCACATGCGTGAGTTCTCTAAATTTTCATTCTTATTTTTTCGTTAAACTTGATATTCAAACTTATCCTTCTTATCTAAAGTTCTAAACGAAAGAGAATTCTTGTCATTAGCTTCAATTTCTTTCTTTAAGCATGTGGAATAATTGGTTCGGATGATGAACATGGGCTAAATCGTATGAACTCTATGCTATTCGTGAATAAGAATGTAAATTTAGAGAACTCACACGTGTGAAATCCAACTCATAAATAGAAATTGACCTCAGAACTTTTTTTTAGGTAGTTTTTAACAAAAAATTAAAATAAAAGGGAGTTTGAACAAAAAAAAAAGTAAGGTAGTTGTTCACAAATGGACATAAATGTAAGGTAGTTTCTCAGAAATTATCCTATATTATATATCATAACCCTTAATTTATTATTTGATAATTTTTTAAAATTGTATTGCAGTGTGTTTCACTTAACACAATGCTCATTCTCCTTTGAATTTTTAATACTTTCAAAACTTTAAATAATTTTTCCCCACCAAATATATTCTTTTAGCACTCACAATATATATTTTTCGAGATTTTTATTTTTATTTTTATTTTTAATATGTTTATATTTTATTTTCTCATGAATCAACAAAATTAATAGTTCTTATGGATTATGATAGTATATATTATTATTATGATTGTTAAATTGGATGAATGAAGAGATACAAATATGCTTAAATCTTACAAAATATGTTTGAATCATATCATATCATCACATATCATATAATATCATATATGTTTTACACTCTAATGATTATGCCATTTCAAAAATGTGTAGTTAGTTTTGCTAATTTTCCGCTACTAATAATTGACAAATCCATTTATAAAGTTCTACACCTTACTTTTTTCTCTTATTTTTTTTTCTCTCACTATTTTATACTTATATTATCATAATTTTTTGTCTACTTTCACAAAATCTTGCTTCCTCCCTCAAATAAATTGTTGAAATTTATGCGAGCAAAAATTAATTATACACGTGGTGTTATGTAATTCCGTTACAATATTATAAAAAAAGCAAGATACCTCACTAATTAAGTCACGTGTCATGTAATATTCATTTCAAATGCTATGAGTCATATGCTTATAAGTACAAAAAATATAAAAAATTATTAATTGCAAACACAAAATAAATTAATAACAACCTCTAATTTTTCATTCACAACTTTGGTTATTAATCTACCATAGCTATTTAAAATATATTTATTTTATTTAATAGTATGTTTCTTAATCACTGCTATTATACTTTGTAATTTTGTTATGATAATTTTTTATTTCCCTCTCATTCACAGAACTTTTCTTCTTCCCCTAAATAAATTGTTGAAATTAATGCGAGAGTTAGTGGTTACAAATTAGATTATAAATATATTAATGTGAGTCAACATTGAATCGGTAAGGTATAAAAAGAGGATGTTGAGACACGCTTTTGTATATGTATTTGCTAAAAAAGTCTATAAAACTACATTGTATTTAAGAAAATAAAAATCTAATTTTTGGCCTGATTATTAAGACGAAAATAAAACAGCGCTTCTAGGTATTATTCATATTGTGTCTAATAGATTAAAGACAATATGCATGTAAAATTCAATGATAAAATATTATTAATATGCATTCATGTGGGGATTTTACAGGTTTACATCAATTCACATGTTTTTTTCCCTAGAATAAGTTATGTATTAAGAAATAGACATGTCCACCATTTTGTTTCTTTGCCCGATAAAAATAGGATCAAAACTTTTACAACGCACAAAAATGGCAACAAAAACAATAAAATAAGTATTAAAATACCAAAATTATCTCATGCATTTGCACGGGCACAAAAACTAGTTACATTGTTAAAAGTTGAAACCATACCGATGGACGATGGTTAATATGAGAATTAAATTTCGAAAATGGTTAGTCTGAGAAATACTTGATTAAAAATGACCATTTTAATAAAAGACCCAACTTCTACATTCCATCAATTAAAAGTAGCATTATTAAATAATTACTACAAAAAGTTCCGGAAATCAGAAGCTAAACTTCTGGAAAATTAGCAAACTGAGTTTTCTTCTATACATGGTGTGGCCAATGTAGTTCAGAACCAGGTGCTAAACATTACTTGTCATGCCCTAATCTTTGCCATTGCACCCTAAATGTGGCCGATACTGCCTCAATATACGCCGTCAATGGTAACTTTCAAAACCTCCACAACGTAGTTGCAATGCAATGGTTCGGAAATCAGTACCACCCTATTTGTACTCACGCAACGACGACTTCATTGTTGTGCCCTGTCAACAAACATTGATGTGGATGAGTCGAGATAGACCTACCAAAATTGACCCAATCAAAAGATGAAAAGAACAGCTCAAGCTGTAAATGACCCACTAGACCTGACACTATGCATTGACTAGTGCCCAAACCGACCTGATAACGGTGAACCCACAGTGACTCGAGCTTCTAATGATTTGACACAAATGACGAGTTTGCCAGGTACAAACAACGACAAAAGCAAGGAAACAGATAAATGAAGAGCCTGCTAATCATAAATTTTACATGTATCATAGATCTCTTGTGCCAGTTGCAACATTGCATCCGATTCCTCCTGCAACTTTGATAGTCTCTCAGCTTCCCTGACAGATAAAGCTGCAAAGTAAGTCTTCTCTTCGGCTTCAGCAACCTTGTAAGCTGCCGTTTTAGCTGCTTCTTCTAATGATTCGTTAATCTTCACCTGGGCAGGAATCATTATCTGCCTGGGCCGAATATCTTTTCGGTTACTTGCGTTAGTCTCAACCATCGGATTTTTCTTTAACCTGTAGCAGTTCTCTATCTGCAAATTATACATTGTAGATTTTACATACTCTTACCATATCAAGGTTTATTTTGTGACAGCCTTGAAAATAATCACCCTATATATCTACTACCATCACAGTTAACTTAACTACGCTAAATAAAGGTTGCTAATAACCCCTTCGTGGGGTAAAAGATAGACATTTTGACGCGTTTTTTACATAATATGCTTGTTTTTTATGCATCGATATTTAGGTGGAGAAAAACAAGTGGGGTATCATGCATTTTCATAGGTAAATTACCCTTAAACCCTTGTATTTACCCCCTCTCGCATCTCTCAGCAGTCAGCACCCACCTCTAATAATTTATTCTCCACCCACCACCATCACCACCAATGCACTAATGCATCAATCTCAACACCATTTTGGCAACAGCACCACCTACACGGACAGCTACACACCACCCACCTCTTACCATCATTTTGGCACAAAACCCACTCCAATCACCAGGCACCGTCCTTCTCTCATATCATCCTTCACCAACCTCCTCCTCAAGCCCCAACTAACCAACCAACGTTGCAACCCCCAACCCAGCCACCATAGGTCCTGTCACCTCGAAGTAGTCTCCAACATGTTTTGCAACCAAAAAAACGAGCCATGAACCAAATATTACAATGTGGTCGACTATGTTATAACACTTATAAGTTTTCACATTTTTCATAATTTCAGTAGATCTAAAATTTAATTTTCAGTGGGATGAAATTTAATTTAATTTCAGGAGACTGAGGTTGAAAAAGTGGGCTGCAGCCTGCAGGTGGATTGGAGTGGAAGGCGGCAAAGTGGTGGTTGGGTCAGAGGGTTGCTTTGTTGGTAGAATTGCAAGGCTTCCCAGGACCGATGGTAGGGCATATCAATGGTGATGGTCGGCACTACTTGCCAGTGGCATTAAGTGGAAAGGACATTGGCGGGTAGACACGGTGAAGTGGCTGGGTTGGTTGGTGGAGGTGGTCAATGTACGGTGGAGGATGGGTTGGATTTTCATGGATGAGCTTTATGTAAATTAGTAAGATGGCCCCATTATGACAGTATTTGGCGGTAGAAATCAAAAGTGTGTCAAGTGTAATGTGGTCTTCTATGGAATCTTTTCTCTTTAATATAAACTGGGGTTTAAAATAAAGTAGTCATCAAAATGGGGTTGATGAAACTTATTTAGCGACATGGGTTCAGGAAAAAAGCCACTTTGTGTGCCTGAAACACGCCATCCCTCATGCCGTGTTTCAGACTTTCAGTCAAAACATGCGAAAGCTGAAACATGCCATGGGGGATGGCGTTTCATTTCTGAAACACACAACAGCGTGATGACGTGTTTTTATTGAACCCCCATTTTGCTATATAAGAATCATCCAACACCATTTTGCTTATTATTCTCGTTTAAACTCCATTTTTTTATGAAAAAAAAAACTAAAACCTAAAGCAACTTTTTTTTAATGAAGTCAAAATTTATCAACAAATATGTGTATAATCAAATGGCACGGCCCAAAACGAAAAATATATTCAATCAATGGAACAAAGAAAGTATATACAATATGCAAGATGCAAAAAAGGACACTTTACCCTCTCAAGTTTATCTTGCATAGCAAGTCTTCTAAGCCTTGCTCCCAACAGTTTCCTAGAATTTTGTGTCAATTCACCTGGAATCCTTTGCTACATAATTCAATGATAAAATTTATGAACATTATTTTGCTCATGACAATTAATATTAAAAATTCAACCAAAAGTACACATCATAAAACATCAGCTAGATAATCTAAATAATTCATGAGCTTTAAATTTACAAGATTATCAAGGGTAGATGGAATAGTGTGAGGAGCCGCACATTTAGCCACAATACTACGGACCACTGAGCAGTGTTTGCTATCGTATATTGCATTAGGCAAGAACATAAGCACTGAATCTTTGTTGGCAGTTTTATGAGCATTCCTACTTAGGGCTTGCTTGGTATGAGAGTAATTATTAAGGGGTAATGAGAGCCAAAATGAACTAAAAAATGGAGGGAAGGGATGAGGATTGAAGATAGAAATAGATAAAAATGGGGGAAAATGGTGTAAAAGACCCTTGATTAAGGGGAGTAATTATTACCCACCTGTCCCCTCAAGTAATGTATTACTTCCATAAGGAGGTAATAATTCCTCCCTCACCCCCTCTTTACCCCCTCTTTACCCCCTCGACAACCACCACAAATCACCAATGTCCTCCCATTTCTTCTTATTTTAGCTCTCATTACCCCTTAATAATTACTCTCATCCCAAGCAAGCTCTTAGTGTTAATATGTACAGAGTAAGCATTAGGATATTTGCTTGTTAGCAAAATTGTAACAAGAATATTCTTTGATGTCTCGTGGGCTGAGTTTATAGCTCATATGATCTGGAAGGCTATCAGATTGAGCAAGTTTGATTTCCATTCTCTGGATAAGTGTCTTTTGTGTGTGGTTATGCAGAAAAACCAGCAAGAAGAATTCCCGCAGCCAGGCACACACCAGAGTGCCAGACCCATAGAAGAATACTCCAAAGACTTTTAAGAGTGTTGTGTGCTTAGTGTATGCAGCCAATCAAACAAGGAGCTATTAAGCTAGCAGCAAAACAAACATTACTTTCAGTCTTAACTATTTATTATACCCATAAGCCTCAAATCAGTAATGATATCAGATCTGTGGTCCCACGTTTACAAACAAGATGGCCTATGAAGAAAAAATTAAAAAAAAAAAAAAAAAAAAAAAAAAACTGCTCAGACCTCCACATAGCTGTAAATCTGGCCAGCATCCAAACCATTTGGCTCTTTGGTAGTCGAAAGGGCTTCAAAGATCAAAGCAGCAGTGTCACTGACCCTATCACAGAAGTAACAATCAGACTGCTGAAGATAATAACTAAAATGTTGCATGGCTTTTTTCTTATCCTAATAACTACAAAATGAAAGTCCATTATCTAACATAGGCATCAAATGACACATTCACAACAAAGTGGTCCGTAGTAATCATCTAATTTATACCATGGTCTATCCCCATAAACCTAAAGACACAAATGCCAATCAGGTTACTTCTCTTCACAAAGGTAACGGTTGGTCATGCTCAAGGCATTGGTCACACGCACTGACGGGATTACTCTCAGCTTCCAAGAATTAATGCATTCATCTTTGTCCACCAAGGTACCAAACTTATTCCACCAGTGCAAATATTAGTAAGAGAGATACATCACGATATAGAAAGTGACAGCCAAAACACTGAGCATATCTGATACTTAGAAGAGACCTTAGACAAGTTCAAAAAGTGCACCAAGCCCCAAAGTCTGAAAACCAGAAGGTGTCAAAGATTAGAAAAGTAGGTGAATGCCTTATTATTCAGCTGAACAATTTTTTGGGAGAGAAGGAAAATATTCTTGTTTCATAAAAGATGCAACCTTTCAAAAAGTTAATTTGACCTTATGACCTATTGAACCAACATTATATTCTTGTTGGCCAATCAACCCTTCCTCAATCCTTAATTAGATATTATAATGTTTCACAGAAACAAAAATGAGAACAGAAAAACCACAGAAAAGGGTTACTTGGACTAACTGAGAGGTCAACGCATTCAGCCGTGAAAGCTTTACCAAACAGAGGCCAAATATGGTGCTTCGGTTCTTAAGTTTTCTGCGTTGAACACACCTGTCCCTAAGTTCTAAACTTCTACAATTCAAGCATTTCATAGTTCTGTAATTTAATAACACTAAGTCATATCAAGTGGCACTAAGCTGACAAGATACTGTCCAATACATCAACTCATATCAAATCCACGTGAAATTTTTTTTACTGCCACATTACTTCGTAATTAGCAAAGGATACATTCATGATATTTAACGATACCTTGGACCAGTTTTAACATCAGGAATATCCTTAACAGGTTCTTCCTTAACATGGTTGGTTGCTGGTTTGGGTACAATGGGAACGACAGGAGGAGGCTGAACATTAACGGGAGGAGCAGGAATAGGAGCAGCCGCAGTCGCAGCAGTAGCAGTAGTAGCAGCAGCAGCAGGAGGAGGAGCATCTTGAGGGAGTCTTGGCCTTGGAGTCCTTGATCTGGTAGTAAGGCCTTGAGCAGCAGCGCTCAAGTTCCGCCATTTATCCTGTGTAATTAACATGATAAAATGAACAGCCAGAACTAAATGTAATAAAAACACACAAGCACATTGGACATAACTAATAACTAATTTAAACTTCTTATTACAAAAATATGGTACAGCATCAACAAATACTCTCAATAGCCTGCAATGAAAACTTATCAGGCTATGGCGGAACAGACTTCAGAGAGTTATGAAAGGAGCACGAAGCAGCTAAGGCTATAGCATACGAGATTAAAAGTTTTTTACCCTTGCACTTTTGAATTGAGTATTAAAAACTAAGTCAAAATGGCACAATAAGTTCTCTGCACTCCCCACTTCTTATATAATGTGACATACTTCCTCTATTCCATTTGGTTGCATACTTTTTAAATATATGAGGGGAGACGTATACAACCAAATGAAACAGCGTAACTATTGCAAAGTTGATGCAATATTCATCAGGGGTTATCTAGAGATAGCCTTCAAAAAGACAAGGCCGTTTAGCTCTGACCCCTCTGACGTAAGTGGTAGACTAGTGCTGTGGTAGTTTTGTGGTAGTAGGAAGCTTAGTGGAAGTTGAATAACCTATGGCCAGATGTCAATATCATAAAGTAGAAGTCATCTATGTAAATACACTTCAAGGTAGCATGCTAGTCTTGGGCATAATAGACGGCCAAACAATGATAAACTAGGTCTGAAAGCTGAAATAGCAATGTTTGTAATTAGAGTGATAAGAAAGAATCCACTCATAATTGAGATCAATACAAAAAAAACAAAAAAACAAAAACTTTAGAAAGCACCTTGTTGCTAGAACTTAACTTTGAACCAAAAAATTCATCTATATAACCAAATTACTACAAGACAGGAGTCCCATTCTATTTCTCTTTTAATTTTTTTTATGCAGCATTAGAGAGCTTGCAACCGTAGACTGGATTTAAAAACTTGTAAACCATCCTATCGAGTTTTGCTTGTCACTTTTCATCTAAGATGAAAGGAGGCATTGAGGCAACATTGTTGTCCTTGTTCTATATGCAAATTGAATTCTAAAAAACCGGTGGAGCTGACACGTTTCATTGATAGAAGAAAAATATGTCGACAAAAATCATAATTATTGAAATAAATATTATTTTCTTAGATCAAGAGAAATTTCATCAAAATAGGGATACGAGAAACATGGGCATGCTTTTAAGAACCGCAAAACTAGTTTCCCACGATGACAAAATTGATTGAAAACTGTCCAAGAGGGCCATAATATCACGTAATGAGATCATATGAGCGCACTTGAGAGTATATGATGCGATACGCAAACTAAAATGCAGGCAACACAGGGTCCACGGGACCAAATGGCAATGTGTCTTGATTGCACAATTAAGACTACTAAACGGTTTAATTAGTGGTTTCAAGCTAAAACTCATGATCGCACATCTTATATATATGCACAACAAAAGTTCAATGATTTGATAAACCCAAAAGAAAACCACTTTAGTTACTTCAAAGCTAATATATGTGTGACCCGCTCAAGCATGCATTTTTGGGATCCAAAACCAACTGATTCCAAAAACTTTATCCACACACTTCAGAATATTTCGTGATTCTGCTTGCATGCTAATGTCCAATTACATAAAGTTGAAGTTGAATCCACATTGCTTCACAAAATAGCACTCCCTCCCATTCAACTACATCGGTCCTAATCATTTGTTTAAATTTGATTAAAATAACCCTTACAAAGAACTAAAAAAGGTAAACAAACGATTGTTATGGAAGCAATAGTTGTTAACGTTTTCATTATTTTGTGAGAGCAAGTAAAGAACGCATCCTAGTGTCCTCGTCAAACTCTATGTTTTCTTTATTTAGCGTCTCACTCATTTTTGTTATGTTTCCGTTTCTCACTTTCTCCTCCATCAAAAGTGCAAGTTGCTTTCTCCCCTTTCTCTATTCTTCGCCTCTATGCCAAAAACAAGGTAAATAATTGATCGGGACAAAAGGAGTAGTTGAACGGGAGGGAGTATTAACAAAACTCATTATAACCCTTCTTCCATCAAACAAAAATATCCTCTTTGGCCATTCAATAGAATTTCATCCATACCAAAGAATTCACCTTTAACCGAAATTTTAACTTGTGACAAAAACCCTGAATTCTTAATTGATTTTAGATTAAGGCCTTCTTCTTTTCGGCTGAAACGAGCTCAATTGAATTAATTGGAGTAGAGCTTAATTGAACTAAATTGATTGGAACCGAGGTGAAGTGAATTTAATTGAATTAAAAGTCAATTTTGTGAATATATTAATACGTAAGTGATTGAACGTAAATAAAACTTAACTAAATACTACCAAGAAAAATTGGAAGGAGCTGAAATTAAGCCGGAAAGAAAAAGGCCTAAGTCAACTAAAACCCTAAATTTCACTAAAAAAACAACAAAAAAAAACCTAAAAGAGAGAAAAGTAAAAGAAAAAAGAAAAACCTTGAGATCGATGTTGGAACGAGAGTGAAGAACAATGGAAAAAGCAGGATCATTATGAATACATTTCCATTTACCAGGACCATATTTATCAACGCCATCTCTTAGGGCTTGTTCTTCTTCTGCTGTCCACTTTTGTTTCGGATTTCCCATCTTCTTCTTCTTCTTCTTCCTTCAGTTTCAATTTGTGCCGCCAGAAAACTATGGAGTGATGTGAATAAAAGGTTCAAGCTTCAAAAACGTGATTCATCATCATAGCCTCATAGGTTTGGACTTTGGCTTGTTTGGGTTAGGCAGCCTAATAATCGACTCCATATCTTAGCTTACCTTGTAAAAGGGTGCTCAATAATAATCCTCCTGCTCAAAATAATCTTTCCTATTTTCTTTTTCGTTTATTTATAATACCTTTCTTATTTTCTTTTTTTGGTAAAGTTTTATTCTTATTTTAATTATCTCACCCCACCATATTTATCTCACAACAATAGCCCACAATATCTTCCCTCCCTCCAACCACTCAATCCCGCTACAATATTTCCCTTTATTTAATTCATTTTCTTATTTTTTTGTACATTCCCTCATTGGTTATGCCGAATAGGAGAGAGTATTACTTTCTGAAATTTTTTTAGATTTAAAATATTATTTATCAAAATTAAAATTAAAAAATCTATTAAAACTTCAAAAGAGAGTCTAGTAAAGTTCCAATAATAATTTTCAATCTTTTACCTCATCATTCATAATGTGCTCCATTTTTACTGGACGGATATTTAGAGCATATTTGGTCTAACTTGTTAAAAAAAATTTGTTTTTTAAGCTTAATTTTCTGAAGGTGTTTTTCAAAACTAGAAGTATCAAATTGTTGTTTCAATTTTTAAGATAAAAAGATGATTTTTGGGCTTTTAAAAACTACTTTTAGTTTTTAGAAAATGAAGGTTTGGTCAATTTGTGTTTTTTAACCAAAGAACACTTTCAAAATCTAGGTCAAACACACACTTAGTTTTATTTTATTTTATTTTATCTTATTTTTTACATAATTTTGTACATAAAATCCGTTTGACAAATTAAGGTCGATGATTTACCAACAATCACTCAAAGAGTACTTAAAATGAAAATCAACTAGAATTCTAGCCCGAGTGTTGTCCGGTCATATCAAAACAGTAGCTTTAAAGGATTTATCCCGACTTTTACATTGAGAAGAGATTTCTTTTTCTGCCCGACTATTTATCTCCACTTAATAATTATTTATAACTCATTTTGGGATACTACAAAAAAACTACAAAAGATCATGGATTAATTATTACTCTTTAAATAGGAACAAAAACGTCATATTTTACAGAATTACTTTTTCATATACGAAATTTACTCTTTCACATATATTTTTTCATTAATTTTCTATATTATACCCTTTTCTTTACCCTAGGCAAATTAGGTCTTATATGTTAACTTTTCCCAAAAAAATTAGAATTTAATTCTTCTAAAAACTTGAACGATATATTATGGGGTCGTTTGGTTACCCACTAAAAAACGTAAAAATTTAAATTCACGTGAATTGCAAAATTGACCTTTTTGTTTGGTTACTCTAACTAACATGAATTTGAAGTTTCCATGAATTGCAATTTCTCCGTAAAGGACGAAGTGGCTTACCTAGATCCCCTAGGTAAGTGAAAATGCCTACATGAATTGCATTTTCTACATGGCAACCAAACAATATTTTTTAATTCACATGAATTCTAAAATCATGTGTTTTACGACTTCCTATGTAATACGAATTCCTACATGCAACCAAACGACTCCTATAATTAGTCAAATAAGTTTATTGTTTAGCCATTATTGACGTGTTTATTGAAATTCTTAGGGTTTGATGCGCGGAATTCTACAGGCATAAAACCATATATACACAAAAAAACGATGTCAATAGACTTAAATGTCCTCTTGAATAGGCTAAAATTGCAGCAATAACACATGGCCTAATAGCGTAAGTATTACACCCTGTTCTATTCGGCTGAAATGAACTGAATTGAATTAATTGGAGTAGAACTGAATTTAACTAAATTGAGTGAAAATGAGGTGAAGTGAATTCAGTTGAATTAAAAGTTAATTTTGTGAAAATATTAACTGAACATAATTGATTGAAAGTAAATAAAACTTAACAGAGTGCAGTCAAACAAAATTAAAAGAAGCTAAAATTAAGGCAGAAAGAACATGGTCTTAGTGTGACATTAGTTTATATTAGAGCTAATGTCATACATAAGTACATCGTGAATCATGAATATTGTAGTTCTTCAAGTTTTTCTTTTTGAGCAATAAAATAAATTGGTTGGCTGAAGTTGGTTGGAGCGAAGTCGACCGATGATTGAACTGACCGAAGCAAGGGGTCTTGAACGGAGGTGGTGTTGGTGGTGAAGGGAACTGAGGAAAGGAAGAAGAAAAATCAATTGGATAAGGGAAAAAAATGACGAGGGTAAAAATGTAAAACACGTATGTGAACGAGTAAAATTTATATGTGAAAATATACGACCCATATTTTTATACCAACCCGTATTCATTTGATTTAGGGTGGTATATTGTTCGAAAAATCCAACTTTCAAAAAAGATCTCATATTAGAACTTAATATAATTTTATTATCCACTTTATATTCAAGTTCCATGTTTTTAAGTAACGCCCCTATTTATTTAAGAGCATTTAACAAGACATTCTCAAATAAATAGAGTTGTTATCATCTCGGAATGACCGAGGTAGTGAATAACAAAGTAAAACAAACCAAAGTACTTTATATAAAACTGATTAAATTTAAACTTTTATTATTACAACTTATTCAACTCAAATCAAGGTACTAATTACAAAACTGCTACAACAAAAACATCAAATTACAGAACTACATCGTGATAGTCTGACTACGTGGGCTAATCAACTAATTAGGCAAGTCAACGTCTTCATGCTTTCCCATGAGCTCCCAAAACAGCTAACTCAAGACCTGTCAAAAATTTGCTCCCCATTACGGATCATCACATGTGACTACACGAATACACGGTCGACCACGAGGTTGAGTAGGGCATAACCAAACAAATATAAATTATGAATGCAACTACATGAGACCATGCAACCGATGCACCTCTGCATCCAATTCCACACACAACTCCAAACTCCCGTGATCACATCCCGTAACTCTCACCCCGCCATTCCCTAGGCCGAGGTATAACTCGATCGTTATCGAGATCCAGCACAACGGCAGAGGTCACCATGTCTGATCTGTAGAACTAGTCTGGGCCCAAATCAAAACAGTATCCAATCCATATCTGAAATATGTATCCAATGCATATGTCATGCTCATGAATGAAACAACACTACTATTAAATCATGCCATTAAATAATGTAATACTCATGTCATTATGCATAATGTAACAATCTCATTCCAATATAAATAAATAATCCAACCAATCATCACATCAAATGTAATACACCAACCAAGATAATCATACTAAACCGAGATTGAGTAGGTATATCCTACCTGGATAGCAATATAACTCAATTATGCAGCCAATATCCAACCACAACCAGAATATTCCACCTCAACTCCTTACCTAAACATTTAACAATAATATATGATCACTAATTATCTAATAACTAATTGTACTTCATATCTATTTAACTTATATATGTATGAGCTCAATTAAATAAAACAATCACGACAAAACAATTATAATATACATAATTACTAACTAATATAATTACATATACAAATATAATATATTAACTAATCAAACTAATTAAACAAAACTATTAAATAAATATAAACAATACTAATAAAACCAATTAAACATAAAATAAATATAAACTAACTACTAATAACTTCTATTAATAATAATAACTAGGTTTGTGACCCGTGAGATTCACGGGTTTATCTGTTTTAATTGTATTATTTTATCGTATTGTTAAGATTTGTTTGAGCAATTAGTTTGTTCATTTAAAAGATATAGTCTTAAAATATATAAAAGTTAGTTAGTTAGTTAATATCTTATTTCTTTGACATCTCTAATTTATTTTTAAAACTATATATTGTACTTTATTTGTTATTTTGATTAATATACTAATAGCATGTAGGTTTTATAAAAATTACTTTCAGTGAGTCCCTTAATTCATGACACTCATGGGTAAACTCATTCTAAAAAGTACGTTTAATTGTTTTGGCTACTCTATTAAAAGCTATTTATATGCATGTGAGATAAGAGTTATTTTAATTTGGCGTGAATGAGAATGTGTCAATAGTCATTGACGAAACATAAGTAATAATTAATAAATAAAACGAAATTAAATTTTACATTATTGATCCTATAATTATAAATTATTCAACTTCAAAACCACCAGCAGCAGGCCAACAACATGGATCCATGAATATGAACAATATCAATTATTAATAAATATTTTAATGTAATTTTGTTTAATAATTTAGTATAGTTGTTTTGTGGCAAAAAATTAAATGCTTAAGATTGTCTTTTAATTAAATTAGATTGTAAAGATAAATTGTGTACTAAATTTTCTAATATAAAAATTTGAATGTCCCTTTGTTATCTAGCTATACTGTACAAAGGTCCAAACCCGGACCGGACCGCGGTGGACCGTGGACCGACTTCTACTCATTTCTCGACCCGCAGACCGGACCGCTGAGCTCAAAGACCGGACCGTGGAGCGACTCTTAGGTCCAGTCTAAACCCGGACCGTAACCCTTTGGATCGCCAGTTTCGTAATGCCATTTTTTTAAACAATAAATTCATAACTAGTATGTCATATTGTGCACTATACATACACACCTTTTATAAATCTTGAAAAATATGGAGAATATGGAGAATATGGAGAATTGAAGTTGAATATGAATAGTCTGGATATCCGATAACTAGTATGTATAACGTAGGTTAGTAGTAGTATTATAGTAATAATAGTATAATACCAAATATTAAAAATTATGATAATTGATATGTTACAAGATTATGTGCAAATATTAATAAGGAAGTTTAAAAATTTCAGATTTAGCAAGTAATAATTAAAGAAAATACGAAATTATACACACCCGGTCCATCAACCGGTCCAAAGAGTTAACCCGTGGGTTTAGACCGACTAGGACCGCGGACCGGTTCTCCACATTTTGATGACTCGCAGACCGGACCTTTAGGTATCCGGTCCGGCCCGGTCTGACCCTTACAGTCCGGTCTGGTCCGGTCCAGCAGTCCGGGTCAATATTTGTACAACCCTAGCTATATGAAGTTAATGAGTGAAGACAAAAGGGCAAATTAATGCATAATGTTTGATTATTATTCTTTTTTTTTTCTTTTTTAGAATGATAAATTCTCCATTGTAAAGAACATAAAACATACCTTCTAATTAAATTAGATGGTTTTTTTATCTCAATATTTTATTTCGTATAAATCATATTTTTTAATAGTAGCTGATGCGTGCATTTTATATAGAACTTTTAGGTCATATTAGCATGTATTTCCATGCTTATTTCGTAGTGTTTTGCTACAAATGTCCCCCGAATAGTCTACTTTGGTTTGTCTTGTGCTATTTGCATATAAGAGCCGGAGAAGATCATAATCAAGCCTAAAATATGTCCTTATACATGCATTTAGGAGAAGAGTTGAGTCGGAGCTTGTCACTACCATTTTGAGATGCGCGTAGGAGTAATGGAAGTCTATCAAGCGAAAGAAGAGCTTCACGCCGCTAATGCTTACTTTGAAGAGCCATAACTTGAGTTCTACAACAGATAATCAAGTAATTCCAATTGGATATGAAAGCATGTCCTCTTAGCTTTCCAATGCCGCCAAAACTCTTGATTTTCCCGAGTAATGAAGAAATGGCGGCCGTTTGAAATTCAGTGCGCGAAGCAGGAATTACGCGCTGAGAAGTACTCGATCGAGTACTCTTTCTGTTCGATCGAGGGCTTCTTTGTTCGATCGATGGGTTCTATGTTCGATCAAGAGCTTCTTTGTTCGATGAAGCCATTACAAGATGGGAAGATCTCGATCGAGTCCTTGCTTTCTTCGATCGAAGGGATTCCGGAATGAAGTTACTCGATCGAGTAACTTTGAAGCTCGATCGAGTAATCCACTAATTGGGCCTCAGTTGTTTCGTGGGTTATTAGGTTTAATTTAATGATAATCTCTATTTACTATTTAAAGAGCACTAAAAACCTGTTTTAGGGATCTCTCTTTTTACGTCTTACCTATCACTGTAGACATGAGACAGAGGAAACTCCGTTTTCCGTTCCTTTGCATTTTCGGATCTGAATTCTTTCTTTCATTTTTAATCGGTAATCTTTAAACTAGTTAACTCCGCTTGTGTGTGTTTTTGGACATTCACTGCCGGTCCCAAGCCCGGAGAAAGGAGGAGGGTTGCGGTAGGTCTGTGGCAACCAGCGTAAAAATCAGTCACATTTTATGGACATGAATCAAAATTTGGACATCGTTGGGGCGTCTCCTCAGAAGCGACGCGCTGCACTTCTCAGACCCGGGTGTAGTGATAAGTTTGTGAGGTTGCTAGGTCGTCGCCCGGAAGCGACGCGCCATCTTTACACCTGGGGTGGTGTCAAATATGCAAGGGTGCGCTACATTTTCTAGGCCCGGGTGTAGTGAAAAATATGCAAGGGTTGTTAGGTCGTCGCCCGAAAGCGGCGCGCCACCTCGAAGTATGGGTGTGGTGACAAATGAGTTTGGATCTAGAAAGCATGGTCAAGAGCGGGTAAAGAAAGCGGGGCACAACTATAGGAAGGGTATTCGCTTGCGTTTTGGTACTTGGAATGTGGGATCTTTGACGGGGAGATTAGCCGAGGTAGGGGAGGTTATGAAGAGGAGGGGGGTTCATATAATGTGTGTACAAGAGACAAAGTGGGTCGGAGATAAAGCAAGGGTGATAGCGCCATGGGGTCATAAGCTGTGGTACACAGGTAAGGAGAAAAGTCGTAATGGAGTGGGTATTGTCATCGTTAAGGAATACATCGATGATGTAGTAGAAGTATCGAGAAAGAGTGATAGGATTATGAGCATTAAGCTTGTAGTCGGGGATGAGGTGCTTACTGTCATAAGTGCGTACGCACCCCAAGTTGGATTGGATGCTTCTTGTCGACGAGCCTTCTGGGAAGACCTAGAAGAGGCGGTAGAACGGGTTCCTATTGGAGAGAAATTGATCATTGGTGGGGACCTCAATGGACATGTGGGTACTAGTCGAGTTGGCTTCGAGGGCATTCATGGAGGTTTTGGTTTCGGTGAGAGAAATGAAGCAGGAAGTGATATCTTGGATTTTGCTCTAGCATATGACTTGGGTATAATGAACACTTGGTTTGAGAAAAGACATTCTCATTTGGTGACTTATAGGAGTGGTGGAAATGCTAGTCAAATTGACTTCCTTTTGGTAAGGAATTTATAGAGGAAAAATTACACCGATTGTAAGGTCATACCCGGTGAAAGTACCGCTACACAACATAGGCTGGTGGTGCTTGATTTTCGGGGTAGGAAAGACTTCAGGAAGAGAAAGGTAATCGGTGAGGCACGAATCAAGTGGTGGAAGCTACAAGGGGAAAACCAACAAGCGTTTGTGGATAAGGTCGGAGGTATCAACTTTTGGTCGGATTGCAAGGAGCAAGACGTAGATGCATCGTGGGATAAATTGGAGCTTGTGGTAAAGGATGTGGCGAAGGAGGTGCTAGAGGAGTCTAAGGGTAATAGACCATCAAGTAAGGACACATCTTGGTGGAACGATGACGTGAGACAAGCGATAAAGACAAAACGTGAATGTTATAAGGTTTTGGGGAAATGCAGGAGTGATGAGAACTTGACAAAGTACAAGGAGGCTAACCGAGCCGCTAAAAAGGCAGTGCGTGATGCGAGGGCCAAAGTTAACCAAGAGGTGTATGCGAGGTTGGACTCGAGAGAAGGTGAGAAGGATATCTATAAAGTGGCTCGCATAAGAGACCGTAAGACGAAGGATATTGGGAGAGTTAGATGTTTGAAAGATATGAACGACAAGGTACTCGTTCAGGAAAACGACATAAAGGCTAGGTGGAGTTATTGTTTTGATACTCTATTCAATGGACCTAGGGAGCAAGGTTTTGGAGATGTACAAGTGACGCCAAGCATGGTGAATCGGGAATTTGTGCGTAGAATACAAAAGAGTGAAGTTCGGAAGGCATTAAGGAAAATGAGGTCAAAGAAGGCAGAGGGGCCGGATGGTATACCCATAGAAGTTTGGAGGTGTTTGGGGGAGAAGGGCATTGAGTGGTTAACATTGCTCTTCAACAAGATTTGGAGGGGTAACAAGATGCCTTCAGCTTGGAGAAGAAGCACTCTAGTCCCTTTGTATAAGAATAAAGGTGATGTTCAAGAGTGTTCCAACTATCGGGGAATTAAACTTATGAGTCATACGATGAAATTATGGGAGAGGATAATCGAGCAGGGGCTTAGGAAATGTGTAGATATCTCGGAAAACCAATTTGGTTTTATGCCTGGGAGATCGACTATGGATGCAATTTTTATCATGAGACAATTGATGGAACACCATCAGGAGAGGAAGAAAGACCTGCATATGGTTTTTATTGATTTGGAAAAGGCATATGATAAGGTCCCGAGAGAAATACTTTGGTGGGCTTTGGCGAGAAAAGGGTGTGCCGAAAAAATACATCGACCTCATAAAGGACATGTATGAAGGGGCTAGTACAAGTGTTAGAACTAATGTTTGGAGAACGGAAGAATTCCCCATTACCATTGGTGTGCATCAAGGTTCCGCACTTAGTCCCTTTCTCTTTGCTATAGTTATGGATGAGTTGACAAGGGATATTCAGGACGAGATCCCTTGGTGTATGATGTTTGCGGACGATATTGTGTTGATTGATGAGACGAAATAGGGGGTTGAGAGAAAGTTGGAATTATGGAGGCATACGTTGGAGACTCGTGGATTTAGGCTAAGTAGGAGTAAGACCGAGTATGTGAGGTGTCAATTTGCGGGGCCGAGATCGACGACGGTGGGGAGCATTATTTTCGATGGAAAGGTTGTTGAGGGGTCAGATTCCTTTAGATATCTCGGATCTATTATCCAAAAAGATGGAGATGTAGACGGAGATGTGGCCCACAGAATTAAAGCGGGATGGATGAAATGGAAAAGTGCTACGGGATTTTTGTGTGATAAGGGTATGCCCCAAAGATTAAAGGGAAAATTTTATCGTACGACAATTAGACCGGCCTTACTTTACGGCTCGGAGTGTTGGGCCGTGAAGCAGTGTCACATTCATAAGATGAGTGTGGCAGAGATGCGTATGTTGAGGTGGATGTGCGGCCATACAAAGAAAGACCGGTTAAGGAATGAGGTGATTAGAGAGAAGGTAAAAGTGGCCCCAATAGAGGACAAGATGATGGAAAACCGACTAAGATGGTTTGGCCATGTGAGAAGGAGACCTATGGACGCACCGGTTAGGAGGTTGGAGACGACATGGGGTGCCGAAACGGTTGCTAGGGGTAGAGGGAGACCTAAACAAACTTGGAGAAGAGTGATTGAGCACGATATGAGATTTCTGGGGCTTCAGGAGGGGATGGTGATGGAGAGGGCACTATGGAGGGATATGATACATGTGGACTTCTAGCCTTTGATGTTTTTATTAAGTTTTCTAAAAAAAAAAAAAGGAAAAATTTATGTTTGGATTTGTTACACTTTTTCCTCCAAAACTCTTATTTTAATTTTAACTTCGTTTCTCAAAATCACTTTAAACTTTATTCTTGATTTATTTTTTTGGGTTTTTTTATGTGATAAGTTCGATTTAAAATTTATAAAACTCCTTTACCTTCCATTTTTTTTGTTTCACACCACTTTTTTTTTTTTTTTTGTTGTTGAGATGAGAGTTCACTCATGACGGTTCCAAGGGATGATTCATGTCAGCCGACCCCAAAACATTTTGGGACTAAGGCTCTGATGTTGTTGTTGTTGTAATCTTTAAACTAGTTCTCTTTTCCTCTTTCTCTCTTTTAGGTTTTATTTTCCTTTCATTATGCGTAGCTAATTTCCTTTGCTAAGATTTAGGGGATCTGTAATTATGAGAGAATAGTAATCGATTTATTGGGATTATGCTCATATGATCTTTGTTGTTAATTGTTACATTTAATAGCGACTAGTTTCTTGAGTCGACGCATTTGACTAGTTGATTCGGTAAACCTTGACCTAGACCGAAAGGTTGGAAAGGGTGAGGCCTGTAGTAACACATTATGGCACGTGGTGAGGGCGAGAGCTAAGCTATTGTTGTTTTAGGGTGAATTGAGACCGAGAGGAGATATTCGATACCCCTTAGATTGTATTTGTTTTAACCTGAGACCTTGATTACTAGATTTAATTAATTATGGTGAACCGAATGTCTTAACTGTTTCCTTTTCCTTGCTATACCTTTATTTCTTTTGCTTTTTTCTCATTTTCCCTTTGTCTGTAGTTTAGATAATAAAATCCAAAACCCCATTGTGACCGATAAGCGGACCTTAGAACATGTATCTTGCCTCCCTGTGGATTCGACCCGACTTCTCTAGCTATATTAGTTTAGGCCAGTTGGTTTATCTTTGATAGGTATACGACACCCCTGTCAGTAGTATAATTAATCTTAAATTTGATAATAATAGAAAAAATGCTCAAAAGTCATAAAACTTATCCCCAATTGTTTATATTTTTTTGATATAGGAAAATTCGTAAGCAATCATTTTTCTTATCCATATGGTCATATATGTGTTACTAATATGTCTTATCTATCCATTCACATCAAGTTAAGTGTATTAAGGTTTTAAATGAATTAAATAATATATTTATTTTTATGCAAGTTCCATTGTTGGGGTTATGAATATTCATCACATTTTCAAACTTCATTGTGCCGTTTGTTTTGTTCAAATTAAAGGCTATTAAGAATCAAGATTTGTGGTATTAATAAGATACTTAGTCTTGTCTTTTTATAATATTTTATAAATAAATAGATAACTAAGTTGATATTTTACAATATTGTATAAATATATGGATAATCTAGTAATCAATATAAATGAATTATGTATTAACCAATAAAAAATGACATGTGGATTAAAATTAAATATTTTAAGTAGCCTTTTAACTATATTGCAGACATAAATATTATTAATAATGTACATTTAGCCATTATTCATGTCAATAAGATTATTTTGTCCAACTTGTTAATATGATTGAGATCCTTGCAACTCCAATTTATTTCTATGAGAGTTATTTTTCAATGGAAAATGATGAATACAAAAATAACACATATAAAAATAAAACATACATTTTAAACTTTATGAAATACTATTTTTTTTCATGAAAGTAAAAGTAATTAATCATTGACATTCATGTTGTCAAATTTGTAGTTAGTTTATAATATAGTATTAAGCGAAAGGGGAGTATTTGTTTAAGCAATTCTAGTCTTGCCTTATTCATATAGTTCTCTCTTAAATGAATCATCCCTACAAAAAAATCTACTGAACGATTTAACAATTAAACGGTTGAATTTGATTTATTTAATCCTTAAATAATGAAAGAAACTTTCTTAAATGAATCATCCTTACAAAAAAATCTACTGAACGATTTAACTAATAAAATGGTTGAATTTGATTTATTTAATATAACCTTATGATTACAGTAATTTAATTTTTCCTTAAATAATGAAAGAAATTTGACATTGAATAATAAAAATGTAGGTATATTTACCTTTGAATAGTACAAATCCACAAATCTTGATAACCCCTAAATAATAACAAAATAAAACATATATGTGAAGTTCAAAATGTGATAGTACTTCATAAACAATAGAACTTAAAAATAAATAAATAAACTATTAATTTAACACTTTAATAATACACTACGATGATAAGATTAATTATTTACACATACAATTCTCTCGATGACGGTTTTTACTTCAAGGTTTAGCCTTGAGTTATGGTAGTATTTTGGTCTAAATAATATGAATTATAGAAATATTAAAATATTAACAATTACATAACAATAGAAGTTAGATACAATCACGACTTAAATAAAAAATAGAAATTAAGTCTAGATGAGAAATAAATATAAAATAGGAAATATATTTAATTATAAATATATTATTAAAATTAAAGAAATACGAATGAAACACCATTTTATGAAATAATCAACAAATATCAAATGATTATGAAATATGAAATAATCGTAGAAATACGACTTATAAAACAATAACAGTTTACGTAAATTCCTTTTGAAATTCCTTTATAAACATGGTTTGAAATACGATTTTTAAAATTATTTGCTTCATTATGTTTTGTTCTTATTTACTGGAATCTGAATATCTGGATATCTAGATTTCGAAAACCGGATCTGATCCGCTTTACATCATAATTCACAGTTTTTTTTTGATAAATCTCAATTTGAGGGGTGATCGACATATAATTTCTTTTATCCCGTATTTCTTTGTATTTGGCTCCTCTAACACCATTCAAGTTGTAAAAAAAATTTCACTTACTCAAAAAGTATCATCATAAAAATTTTATCAAACTTGTTCACGTTCATTTAGTTCTACATGAATATATCAAAGAAACAAATTACAAACATATAATCTATTGGAACATATTACTAAGATTGGTTTTTTTATACATTTTTTATTGACTTGGTGATGAGCACTCATTTAATCGTGTTTTTGGGCAAATTTTGCATTTGAGACCCCAACCAGTGGAGCACCGGCAGCTGGTCAACCAGCTTGTCACCCGACTTCGATTTAAGCAAGACGTATATATACCTGCCTTATCATTGCTTAGATTTTAATATGCGCGAGTAGGCACATTAGTCTAGGGAATTAAGGGATCCATGCATGATAAATAATCACATTTGTTAAATAAGATTCCTTAAGCTGATTTAAACTGTCTAGGATCAAAAACAGCAACATCCAGTCACAACAGAACCAGAATTGCAAGACGTCGTGATGAAGAAAAAGCCTTGTTATATGAAATAACTGCAACTCCCTTAACCAAGAGGCCTGGATGCCATAGCGGAGTGAGCAGCCTAAAAAAAGATTGAGAATAATGAAGGAGTCACAAGGGTGGATGCATTGAGATCCTAAGCTGAAATAATAAGCCACTAGAGGATTTAATTTATGCATAGAAGGAGAAAGCAACGAAAAAAAATTAGGTAAACAAGAAACTCCCGTAAACCACAAGGCGTGTGGGATATATCATACATTGACATCACACAGTATCTGGGAAGCCAAAAATAGTAGTGAAATGTTCTCTAAGAGTGAGAGAACTCCCCCTCTAAAAACCACTTTACTTTGTGAGTGGGGATAACCTCAAGGAATCACAAATCACAAAGCCAATAGGAGAAATCAAACATCCAAACCAGTTTAGACTCTGACAGCTTCAACCTTCCTGTCAAACATACAGTAAGCTCCAAACCTCTACCAAAAGCTTAACTTGATAAGGAAAGATAACACATACTCCCTCCGATTTTCTGTGTTATTCCCTTTTGATTTTAACCCAAGAAATAAGCTAATCAATTTGGACCACACAATACACATGACCCTAGGGGTGTAACCGAGCCGATTTGAGTTCGAGCACGGGTGGCCCTGGAATCGGCTCAGAAGTTTGAGCTTGAGCTCGGAATCGGCTCGGAATTATCCGAGCTTAAAAAATCAAAGCTCTGAATCAGCTCAGATTAGGCTCGAGCTCAACTCGAGCTCTATTCGAGTTCGGTTAAATAATTTTTTTCTTTACTTTCTTAAACTTGTAAGTCAAAATAAAAATAAATATATTTTAATACAAAAGCAAATATAAAATACTTATCATATATAAGAAACATATCATTATAAATGTTTAAATGACTTTTTACTAGGAACAATAAAAATTACAAAATGACAAAATAACTAAAAATAATAGAACAAACGAGCCTTACCGAACTTCCGATTTCGAGCTCTATTAATCTCGGAAACGGATCGGATTTGATCCACCCCGACTCGAAATCGGCTCGGAATTAGTTTTGACCGAATTCGAGGCGAGCTTTGACCGAGCTGATTCCGAGGGCTCTACGAGCCGACTCGATCATTTACAGCCCTACATGACCCCACATAAAATTGATTTTGGACTACACAAAGTTGTCCAAAAGAGAAAAGAGGGAACATCATATAATTAGATCAAAACGGAAAGAGGGAACATCATAGGAAATCGGAGGGAGTAAACTATAAGGATTTAACCAGAGCATAAACCACGAAGCCATAAGAGTGAGCAAACTCCTTTAAACCAGTGAGATTCCTAGATCACAAGAGACAAACTGAGGGTAGCAAACCTGAAGCAAAAGCTTAATTCGACAAAGAAAGGAAATACAAGGTACAAGATTATTCAAAATCAAAGTTTGGAATTATAACAAAGAAAGTTTGGAATAATAACAAACTCCCACCAAGGCAGAAACCACTAGACCCACAGAGTGTCAAAACCTAAATGACGTCAGAAATCAAAAGAATTGCGTAAGATAGAGTCACAGAAGCTAAATTTGTAAACGAAACTTCATTAGAAGTGAATGAACTCCCTTCAAATTAACAGAAACCTCTGCATCCTTAGACTTCACATCAAATAAACAGCATCCACCAAGCCTGCAGCATAAGCTTATCCATCCGAGGATTCAAACACGTAAACTATGACAAGATAAATGCAGTGCAGTGCAGTGAAAGATGGAATTTTAAGTTAATATAACTCCCATAAACGACGAGGCCGGATACAGTAGTGGAGTGGCAGACCTAAATAAAAAAGGAAGTCAAAAGGCGCTTGTGAGATACTTGGCCCACCGGAATCTCAAAAGCAAAAAAATTGTAAAAAAAAGTTATATAAAAGCGAGCAATTCTGTCCAAACCAATGGAACCTCTATTATATCCTTAACCTCTCCAAGTCTGCAACAAAAGCTCAACTCGGCAAGGAAAGAAAAGAAATTTACTAGGACATCAACAAACCCTTTTACACCAGGTCAGATACAGTAATGGAGTGACAGACCTAAATAAACAAGAAAGTCAAAAGGCGCTTCTGAGCTACTTGTCTACAGGAATCACAAAAAAAATTGTAAAAAAAAGTTCATTAAAAGAGAGCAACTTCATCTCATATATATATATAAAATACAAGACATTCTGCAAGTCTGCAACAAAAGCTCAACAAGGAAGGAAAAGAAATTGACTAGGACATGAACAAACCCTTCTACACCACCTGTATTGCAACCCTTCTACACCACCTGTATTGTAATGGAGTCGCATACATAAATGAACAGAAAAAAAAATCAAAACTGTAAATAAAATACTATTCCAGAGTAAGCAAACTTCCTTAAAACCAGTAGAAGCCTGTAGTAAAATTTTAACTCAATAAGCAAAGGAAAACCGTGGTAAAGAGTAAAATTTTGGCGTAAAAAAGAAGATTTTGGTTGAAACAAGAAACTCCCGTAAACCACCATGCCTGGTGAGTGGTGAGAGGCAAGGCAACCCTAAATAAAATCAGAAAATTGAAAGAATCACGTGTGAGATACAGACCTCAAGGAATCTCAAAAGATAAAAATAGTAAATAAAATGTTCACTAAGAGTGAAAACTCTCTTCAAAGAAGTGATGAAACTCTATATCCTTAACTTCACGTCAAATATGCTGCATGCTCCAAGCCTACAGCGAAAGCTCACATCACTAAGGAACCAAAACGAATTGTCAAATATGCTGCATGCTCCAAGCCTACAGCGAAAGCTCACATCACTAAGGAACCAAAACGAATTTAACTACGAGGAGTGTCCAGCAGAAAAAAAGGAAGAAAAAGAATGTCTACGTCAACAAACAAAACTCCTGTTGATGTATTGGAGTGACATACATACATAACAAGTAATCAAAAGAATAATGAGTAGGATGCACTAATCCCTCACTTGTAAGCTAAGAAGTGTTTACAAAATATTCCCGTAGTGTAAGCAAATACAATTAAAACAGATAGAAGAGTCTAAGGGAAAAACCTGGAGCGGAACGGCACAACCTAGAAACACAAAAGCTATGGTGTCATATACGATTAGACTCTGAAGAATAAAACACGATCTTAACTGATTTCACTAGAAAAATAGATTCATAAAAAAATCCATGAACCTCAAAGTTGAAACAGAAGAAACAATTCATTCAAATATCCGCTACATTATCTGGAAGCATGCCGAAACCTCATGTCATAAAAGTCATAAGAGGCACATTCCTCTAGACATCCATAAATCTTCAGCACAAACCTGAAGATAAAGAGGATCATCCACACAAATGAATAGACATACCTCTAACTGGCCACATGTCTAAACCTAAATCAAATTCTATCAAAAGGAAGATATAAAATACATTCTCTTGACTGCCGTAACAAGACTGAAGAGTAAATGCAGTACCACTCTGCAACGATTCTTCCGCTTGAATCTAATTATGATAACGATGATTTCATTTTCCTAGAGCTACAAAACTCTAATATTCCACGATAGTAACAAGGCAAACTATGGAACAATCCGGAGAAACTAAAAACACCAATAAGCAAGAATTCACGACCCTCCAAGCCGCCAGCAAGGCTCAACACGGTAAGGAAAGAGAACACGTAGACTATACCTCTATGCCCGTAACCTCATGCGTTTACCTCATGGCTATAAACCAAGTGTGGGATGTATTAATCTACAGGAATCTCAAAAACTAACAGCTTTAAATATGTTGTTTGATAAGAGTGAGCAAACCCCCTAAACCAGTGAGACCGCTATATCATGAAAGAACTGAGGGCAGCAAACCTGTACCAAAAGCCTAATTCGATTAAGGAAAGAAATAGAAGGTATAAGATTATTCAGAAATAAAACTTCACATCAAATAGACAGCATCCTCCAAGCCTGCAACATAAGCTTAACGCGCCAAGGATTGAAAAACTCAATCTATGAAAATGTAATACATGCGAAAAAGAAGTTTGACTCCTACAAACCCGGAGGTTGATACATTAATGGAGTGGAAACCCCCATGCCCTTAACCTGGACAGGTAACATCCGCTAATGAAGTTACAGACCTAAAAAAGATTAGAAAATCAAAAGACAAGGGTGGGATATATTAACCTACAATGAAATGTTCAAGAAAAGTGAGCAACCTCCCTCTAAACCAGGGGAAACCTCTATATCAGGCCTTTCTCCAGGCCTGCAGCAAAAGGTCGACTCACTAATGAAAGAGACTCGTATACAATGAAGTTTTAATTAACTAATTCAACGAAAGAAGGAAGATAAACTGATAAAGTCAACAAACAACCTCTTGTAGATCACCTGGTTTTTTTTTTATAATGGTAGGACATGCCTAAATTTAAAAAAGGGAAGGTAAATCAAAAGGACGATGGATGAGGTAAGCTTAACTGACCATACTCGCAAGATTAAAATAGTAAAAAAAAATGATTTTAAAGAGTAAGAAAACTCCCTTAAAACAAGTGAGATCCCAATATCATGAAAGAAACTGGGGGAAGCAACCCTGCAGCAAAAGTTAAATTCGATAACAAAAAAGAAAATAACAGCAAATAAGATTATTCAAAAAAAAGTGTGGAATTATAGACAAACTCTCACAAAGGCGGAAATCAAGACCCAGAGAGTGTCGGAACCTATCAGCCGGAAACGAAAATAATCAAATTTGAGAATAGACTCCCAGAGGCACTCAAAAGCAAAAAAAAATGATTTCGAAGAGTAAGAAAACTCCATTAAAAGAAGTGAAATCTCAATATCATGAAAGAAACTGGGGATGCAACCCTGTAGCAAAAGCTAAAATTCGATACCAAAAGAAAATAACAGCAAATAAGACTATTCCAAAAAAAGTGGAATTATAAACAAACTCTCACAAAGGCGGGAACCACGAGACCCGGAGAGTGTCAAAACCTAAATTAAGTCTGAAACGAAAAGAATCAAATTTGAGAATGGTTCCCAGAGGCCAAAAATTGTATATGAAATTTTATCAAGGAAATTAGGCACTAAAAGCAAAAAATTGTAGACGAAAAGTTCATTGAGTGAACAACTCCCTCCAAAGCATGGGAATCTCAATTGTATCCTTAACTTCATATCATATATAAGGCATTCTGCAAGTCTGCAGCAAAAGTTCAACTCGCTAAGGGGAACACGTTGACAAACAATAAATCCAGCAAAAAAAATTAAGCAATCAAACAAACTCTTGTACAACACCTGTATATGCAAACTCCCTTAAAACTAGTAGAGGCCTCTATACCTTAAAATGACATACATTGAGAATTGCGAGCCTGTAGCAAAAAAAGTTCCTCAATAAGTACAAGAAACACATGCTATGAAAGGATTAAAATTTAGCGGAAACAGAAGGTTTGGGTTAACAAAGAAACTCCCCAAGAGTAAGCCTTAAGACCAGTGGACGAGTTTATATCCTTGAACTCCATGAAAGACAGACAAACTGAGGAATGAAAGCAAGTCGCAAAAGCGTAACAATATAAGGAAGGGGAAAACATGGAGCAGAAGGGAACAACCCAAAAGTTCGAAGGCTATAAAACTTGGAGGAATATCCACGACGTTATTTGGATGCATGCCGATACCCCAGTTCATAACAGGCACATTCCTCTAGACAGCCATTAATCTTCTGCACAAACCTGGAGGAAAGAGGATTGTCCACTCAAATGAATTGGACATACCTCTAACTGGCCGCATGTCAAAAGCCTATATCAAATTCTATCAAAAGGAAGATATTAAATACATTCCCTTAAATGCCGTAACAAGACTGAAGAGTATAAGTAGTACCACTCTCCGACTGGCTCACGCTGGCACAGGTTCTCCAATGATACTACTGCGTGAGTCTAACTGAGAAAGGAACATTTATGCAAACCTTCTGACATACTGAGATTAGATCCATCCCCATGGACAATTCTATATCCTTAAACTTCGTGAAAGACAAACTGAGAGTTGAAAGTGTAAGGTTGAAAGCGTGCCGCGAAAGCTTACAGTACAAGTAGTGTTCATATCCCAAAAGTTCAAAGAGCACAACCCAAAAGTTCCAAGGCTGTCACGCGCAAACAATGGGGATATATGCAATTATGCATCCACATACAGAATAGAGGCAAGATCAATTGAAAAACTAGGGGATGGTTAGCTTAGTTCTCTTGTTGACCTTGTACCACGAAGTTCCACCTACGGAGTAAAACCCCAATTCACTTCAGGGAAGAAAACTGGTATATATAAGACTAATATTAAGTACATAAAATACTAAGATAAGATGAGTATGTTATTATATTCATGAAGCTTCCAAACCCTTGTACGCGCACAATAGATTGAGCAAATTCGTGAAGCAAAAGATCAACATTATTTCAGGGGACAATGAAGCAACCATGTCTTGAGGATAAAGAGAAAAATTGGGGAAGTGATTATCCAGAAACAACCTGATTATTTAAGTCTAGTGGGCAGTGGCCACAAAAACCCTCAATTGAGCCAAACATCATGATACAACCCCACAGTGTCCTAGCAGTACTTAAGATGCTACTCCCTAAAAACATCACAAGTTCCCAAAGTACCATAATGCTGAATCCATAGTAAACTCAATGACAAGTCAGGTAAGATTAGTTCCCCAAGCGGATTTCACCTTTGTTTAGGATCAAAGCATAACATCCAGCCACGAGTCACGACCAATACTCATGGTAGCCTGAAGCAGAAGGAGAAAACTGAAAGACCAAGGGGTCATGCCAAACCAAAATTGCAAGATGTCTGGACGAAGAAAAGCTTATGTCATAACAACATACCCCGATGCTGAATCATACCAGCATCAATATACATGCCCAGGCATCAGACGCAATCTGTATGATTCTCCTTGTCAACTATATAGGTTGCCAAAAACGGAAGTCAATTGATAAAGATGACAAATAAAGAAGGGTCGACTACTTGACCTTCAAAAAGATTGCAACCGCTAGCCCATTATTTCTGTGAGCCCATCTTTGTCCACGAGAAACGAAAACAAATCCAAAGTCTCCATAGGGTTCCACAAAAACAGGATCATGTGGAACTATTATCACCAAGCTATGAGGATTCAGAAACCATACCCTTCAGTTTACCTCACCAATGCACATGTGATTCTGTAAAACTCCAGGAGTAGTAATCTTTGACACTAATTTATCGCAAGACTGATCAAACAAAACATACACATCCACAACCTCCATATTGAAAGACAGACATGGAGGTAGAACAACCTCCAACGTACTACATGGGAGGCACTCTCATTGAAGCCCATAAACACTGGTTGTTCAAAAATGAGAAACATCAATTACAAAACTCCAAACACACTTACAAAGAATCAAGTCCAAGATAGTAACAAGGAAGACATAAAAAAGATCAGGGTAAACCTACCACATGCTCCACCAGCGATTTCAATGTGCAAACCACAAGGCCTGGCTGCTGATGTAATCGGGCGAAAAACCTAAATAAAGATCAGGAATGAAAGAAATAGATGAGGGAGACGCCTAACTAAAATAATCTAAGAACGAGCCACGCTCCCTCCAAAAACCCATGGCAAGCACCACAACCTTAACTCCATGGCCCATAAATCGTGTGGCCACATCCTGTGATAAAGTGACAAGACCTAAACAAGACGAAAAAACCAAAAGACATGTGCGGCATATATTAATCTATAAAAATCTCAAAAACCAATAGCTTTTAAAAGAAATATACAAACTCTAGTATATCACGTGACCTTCGTATTGTAATGGAATTGGCATACCTATTTTTTTAAAAAAAATCAAAAACACGATGGTTAGGGATAAACTGTCATTACTCCTAAACATAATTAAACAGAAGTTAGAATTATAGACAAACTCTCACAAAGGCAGAAACCACGAAACCTGGATAGTGTTGAAACCTAAATAAAGTAAGAAACCAAGAGAATTATGTGAGATGGAATCAAAGAAGCTAATGATTGTAAATGAAATTTCATTAAAAGATAACAAACTCCCTCCAAACCAAAGGAAACCCTCTATATCCTTATCTTCACATCAAACAGACAGTATCCTCCAAGCCTGCAGCATAAGCTTAACCCGCTAAGGATCGAAACACGAGGAGACCATGACAGTACAAATTGTGTGGAAAAAAATATCATTAGTTGTTAACATAGAAACTCCCATAAACCATTAGCCCTGTTACAGTAACGGAGTGGCAGACCTATGTAGGAAAAGAATCAAGAGGAGCTTGTGAGATACTTAACCTACTGAAATCTCAAAAGCAAAAAATTGTACATGAAGAGTTCATTAAGAGTGAGCCACTTCCTCACAAGATAAAAATAGTAGAAATAAATGATTTCATAGAGTAAGTGAAAAAAAGAAATTAGAATTATAGACAAACTCTTACAAAGGCAGAAACCACGAAACCTGGATAGTGTCGAAACCTAAATAAAGTGAGAAACCAAGAGAATTATGTGTAAGATGGAATCACAGAAGCTAATGTTTGTAAATGAAATTTCAATAAGAGATAACAAACACCCTCCAAACCGGCGGAAACCCTCTATATCCATATCTTCACATCAAACAGACAGCATCCTCCAAGCCTGCAGCACAAGCTTAACCCGCTAAGGATCGAAACACTAGGAGTCTACGACAATACAAATTAAGTGGAAAAAAGACTCAAGTTATTAACGTAGAAACTCCCATAACCCATTAGGCCAGATACAGTAATGGAGTGGCAGACCTATGTAGGAAAAGAATCAAGAGGCGCTTGTAAGATACTTAACTTGCCAAAATCTCAAAAGCAAAAAATTGTGGATGAAGAGTTCATTAAGAGTGAGCCAGTCCCTCAAAAGATAAAATGGTAGAAAAAAAATGATTTCAAAGGGTAAGCGAACTCCTATAAGATTATTGAAAAATAGAAGTTAGAATTATAGACAAACTCTCACAAAGGCAGAAACCACGAAACCTGGATAGTGTTGGAACCTAAATAGAGTGAGAAACCAACAGAATTATGTGTAAGATGGAATCACTAAAGATAACGATTGTAAATGAAATTTCATAAAGAGAACACAAACTCTCTCCAAACCAACGAAAACCCTCTATCCTTATCTTCACATCAAACAGACAGCATCGTCCAAGCCTGCAGCATAAGCTTAACCCGCTAAGGATCGAAACACGAGGAGACTATGGCAATACAAATTAAGTGGAAAAAAATAACTTCAGTTGTTTACGTAGAAACTCCTTTAACCATTAGGCCAGTTACAGTAATGGAGTGGCAGACCTATGTAGGAAAAGTATCAAGAGGCGCTTGTGAGATACTTAACCTACAGAAATCTTAAAAGAAAATTGTAAATGAATAGTTCATTAAGAGTGAACCACTCCCTCATAAGATAAAAATAGTAGAAAGAAATGATTTCAAAGAGAAAGCGAACTGCTATCAGACTATTGAAAAAAAGAAATTAGAATTATAGACAAACTCTCACAAAAGCAGAAACCACGAAACCTGGATAGTGTTGAAACCTAAATAAAGTGAGAAACCAAGAGAATTATGTGTAAAATGGAATCACAGAAGCTAATGATTGTAAATGAAATTTCATTAAGAGATAACAAACTCCCTCCAAACCAACAGAAACCCTCTATATCCTTATCTTCTCATCAAACAGACAGCAACCTCCAAGCCTGCAACATAAGCTTAACCCGCTAAGGATCGAAACACGAGGAGTCTATGACAATACAAAGTGGGAAAAAAAAAGCTAAAATTGTTATAGTAGCAACTCCCATAAACCATTTGGCCAGTTACAGTAATGGAGTGGCAGACCTACGTGGGAAAAGAATCAAGAGGCACTTGTGACACACTTAACCTACCGAAATCTCAAAAGGAAAAAATTGTAAATGAAGTTTTCATTAAGAATGAGCCAGTCCCTTATAAGATGAAAATAGTAGAAAGAAAAGATTTCAAAGAGTAAGCGAACTCCTATAAGACAATTGAAAAAAAGAAAATAGAATAATAGACAAACTCTCACAACGCCAGAAACCACAAAACCTGGATAGTGTCAAAACCTAAATAAAGTGAGAAACCAAAAGAATTATGTATAAGATGGAATCACAGAAGCCAATGATTGTAAACGAAATTTCATTAAGAGATAACACCTCCAAACCAACGGAAACCCTCTATATCCTTATCTTCACATCAAGGAGTCAGCATCTTCCAAGCCTGCAGCATAAGCTTAACCCGCTAAGGATCGAAACACGAGGAGACTATGACAGTACAAATTAAGTGGAAAAATAATTCTTTAGTTGTTAACATAGAAACTCCCTTAAACCATTAGGCATGTTACAGTAAGGGAGTGGCAGACCTATGTAGGAAAAGAATCAAGAGGCGCTTGTGAGATACTTACCCTACCGAAATCTCAAAAACAAAAAATTGTAAATGAAGCGTTCATTCAGAGTGAGCCACTCCCTCGTAAGATAAAAATAGTAGAAAAAAATAATTTTAAAGAGTAAGCGAACTCCTACATGACTATTGAAAAAAAGAAATTAGAATTATAGACAAACTCTCACAAAGCCGGAAACCACGAAACCTGGATAGCGTCGAAACCTAAATAAAGTGAGAAACCAAGAGAATTATGTGTAAGACAAAATCACAGAAGCTAATGATTTGTAAATGAAATTTCTTTAAGAGATAACAAACTCCCTCCAAACCAACGGAAACCCTCTATATCCTCATCTTAACATCAAACACACAGCAACCTCCAAGCCTGCAGCATAAGCTTAACCCGCTAAGGATCGAAACACGAGGAGACTACGACAATACAAATTAAGTGGAAAAAAAAAAGCTAAATTTGTTAACGTAGAAACTCCCATAAACCATTAGGCCAGGTACAGTAATGGAGTGGCAGACCTATGTAGGAAAAGAATCAAGAGGCGCTTGTGAGATACTTAACCTACTGACATCTCAAAAGCAAAAAATTGTATATGAAGAGCTAATAAATGATTCCAAAGAGTAAGCGAGCTCCTATAAGATTATTGAAAAAATAAATTTAGAATTATAGACAAACTCACACAAAGGCAGAAACCACGAAACCTGGATAGTGTCGAAATCTAAATAAAGTGAGAAACCAAGAGACTTATGTGTAAGATGGAATCACAGAAGCTAATGATTGTAAATGAAATTTCAATAATAGATAACAAACACCCTCCAAACCAACAGAGACCCTCTATATCCGTTATCTTCACATCAAACAGACAGCATCGTCCAAGCCTGCAGCATAAGCTGAACTCGCTATGGATCGAAACACAAGGAGTCTATTACAATACAAATTAAGTGGAAAAAAGAAGCTCAAGTTATTAACGTAGAAATTCCCATAAACCATTAGGCCAGTTACAGTAATGGAGTGGCAGGCCTATATAGGACAAGAGCTTGTAAGATACTTAACCTACCGAAATCTCAAAAAGGAAAAAATTGCAAATGAAGAGTTCATTAAGAGTGAGCCAGTCCCTCATAAGATAAAAATAGTAGAAAATAATGATTTCAAAGAGTAAGCGAACTCCTATAGGATTATTGAAAAGAAGAAGTTAAAATTATAGACAAACTCTCACAAAGGCAGCAACCAAGAAACCTAGATAGTGTTGGAACCTAAATAAAGTGAAAAACCAAGAGAATTATGTGTAAGATAGAATCACAGCAGCTAATGAATGTAAATGAAATTTCATTAGGAGATAACAAACTCCCTCCAAACCAACAGAAACCCTCTATATCCTTATCTTCACATCAAACAGACAGCATCCTCCAAGCCTGCAGCATAAGCTTAACCCGCTAAGGATCGAAACACTAGGGAGTCTATGACAATACAAAGTAAGTGGAAAAAAGAAGCTCAAGTTATTAACGTAGAAACTCCCATAAACCACTAGGCCAGATACAGTAATGGAGTGGCAGACCTATGTAGGAAAAGAATCAAGAGGCGCTTGTAAGATACTTAACCTACGGAAATCTGAAAAGCAAAAAATTGTAAATGAAGAGTTCAGTAAGAGTGAGCCACTCCCATGATAAATATAGCAGAAAAAAAATGATTTCAAAGAGTAAGCGAACTCCTATAAGACTATTGAATAAAAGAAACTTAAATTATAGACAAAATCTCACAAAGGCAGAAACCACGAAACCTGGATAGTGTCGAAACCAAAATAAAGTGAAAAAACAAGAGAATTATGTGTAAGGGAATCACAGAAGCTAATGATTGATTGTAAATGAAATTACATTAACAGATAACAAACTCCTTCCAGACCAACGGATACCCTCTATATCTTTATCTTCACAAACAGACGGAATCCTCCAAGCCTGCAACATAAGCTTAACCCACTAAGGACCAGAACACTAGAAGTCCATGACAATACAAATTAAGTGAAAAAAAGAAGCTCAAGTTGTTAACGTAGAAACTCCCATAAACCATTAGGCCAATTACAACAACGGAGTGTCAGACCTATGTGGGAAAGAATCAAGAGGCGCTTGTAAGACACTTAACCTACAGAAATCTCAAAAGCAAAAAATTGTAAATGAAAAGTTCATTAAGAGTAAGCCACTCCCTCCTTAACTTCATCTCATATATTAGGCATTCTGCATGTCTGCATCAAAAGCTCAACTCACTAAGGAAGGAGAACACACTGTCTGGGAAATTTAAATCCAACAAAAACAAAAAAATTAAGCAAGCAAACACTCTTGTTAACAAATAAACAGAGAAAATCTGGAAAAAAAAGTAACGGGATATACGGACACATACACTGAGGGTTGAGAGCCTGTAGCGTAAGTATTTAACTGAATAAGCAAGGCAAACACATGCTGTGAGACTATTAAAATTTGCCGCAAAAAATAGATTTGGGTTAACAAAGGAATCTCATAAACCACGAAGCTTGGTGACTTGGTGAGAGAAAAGCCTATATAAAAATCAGACAATCAAAAGCATTGCGTGTGAGGAACAGACCTCAAGGAATCTCAAAAGCTAAAAATAGGAAATAAAAGGTTTAGCCAGGGTGACACTCCCTTCAAAGCAGTGAAAAAAACTCTATTCTTAACTCGACGTCAAGGATACAGCATGCTCCAGGCCTACAGCAAAAGCTCACCTCACTAAGGAACGAAAACACATTTGACTACCAAGACTGAAATCCAGCAGATAACAGAAAGAATGTTAAGGTCAACCAAAGACGGCTGTACCACAAAGCCTGATGTTGTAATGGAGTGACATAACTACATTAAACCAAGTAATCAAAAAAAATAGTGGGTTGGAAGCACTTATCTCTTTTCAAGGCTATGTCAGTCTTATCCCTAAGACGCGCAGACAATGAAAATAAAAATTCACTACAAAAGCACGGTCAACAAAGTAACTCCCTTTAACCATGAGGCATGGATACCATAGCGAAGTGACAAGTCTATAAAAATTGTGAATAACGAAAAATCTCAAAAGCAAAAAAATGAACCATTAAATTAACAGACACCCCCATAAATCGTGCGGCCAGATACAGTGATGGAGTGGCAGACCTATAAAAAGGAAGTCAAAAGGCACTTGTGAGATTCATATCCCACAGGTATCTCAAAAGCAAAAATACTGTAAATGAAAAGTTCATTAAGAGAGAGCAAACTCCCTCCAAACCAACAAGAGCCTCTTTTATATCCTTAAATTCATCTCATATGCAAGACATTTTGCAAGTCTGCAGTAGAAGCTCAACTCACTAAGGAAGGAAAACAAATTGACTAGGCCATTTAAATCCACCAACAAAAATTAAGCAAGCAAACAGACTCTTGCACACCACCTGTATTTAAATGGAATGGCCATACATAAATAAACAGAGAAGAACAAGATTATGGGATACACAGACATTGGTCTTAAGGTAAAGAAAGTAAATAAAGTGCCATTTCAGAGTAAGCATACTCCCTTAAAACCAGTAGTAGCTGCTATATCCTTAACTTCATGACACATACATTGAGGGTCGGGAGCCTGTGGCAAAATTTTAACTCAATAAGCAAAGGAACACATGCTATGAGAGGTTTAAAATTTAGTGTAAGAAAAAGATACGAGTTAACACAGAAACTCCCATAAACCACGAAGCCTGGTGAGACAACCAACCTAAATAAAATCAGAAAATTGAAAGAATCATGTGTGAGATAGATATAGACCTCAAGGAATCTCAGAACCTTAAAATAGTAAATCAAATGTTCGGTAAGTGTGATAAACTCCCTAAGTGTGACAAACCCCTTTCAAAGGGGTGATAAACCTCTATATCCATAACTTCACAAAACATATAAAGCGTGCTCCAAACCTGCAACATAAGCTCAAGTCCCTACTGACTGTTAACACGTGAGCTATTAGAATATAAATCCAGTGAAAAAAACCAATCCACAGAAAAGTATGACATAGCTCCGATTTCATGGCTAAAGCCTAAATCATATCATCAAATCAAATTCCATCAAAAAGAAGATATAAAGCAGATTATCTTGATTACCATAACAAGATTGAAAAGTAAAAGCAGAGTACCGCTCTCCAACAGGTTCTACAATGCCACTTGATTAGAGACAACAGCTCTCAATAAACAAACCTGCTACCATCAACTGAGCCAAAAATCCTTGAAGATACATAATACCCCATTCGTCCTAATCTTTTGTTGACCTTTTATATTCTATGTGATAATCAAGATAAACAAGAGATTGGGACGGAGGGAGTACATAATAAACTAGAAAAACAAGTGATTGGGATAGATTTAAAGATGAGAAGAACCAGCTTGTTTGATCTGATGCTGCTGCAGCCCATATAACAGGGATGATGCAGCTTCACCGCCGCCTTTAAAACAGGCTTACAGGGAAGATGCAGCTTTACCGCCGCTTTTAAAACAGGCTTACAGAAACACGAACATTAACTCGCATTCGAAGCAGCCATGTTAATTAATTAATCTGATCACTATAACCTAAGTAAAGAATATTACCCACCAAAACACAACGGGCGCATCCATGTTAATTAATCTGAAATATAAAATCCAAAACTCAAGACATATCTACTTGTTGCGCAACCTAGAAAAGACGTAAATTCCAGAAGTAATCTAGTTAGGCGCATGATCCAGAATATCAGAAACCATAATAAAGAAGTAAATCAAATATAAGTAAGAGTCACCAAATTAACGTATTTCTGGAGCTAGAATCTTAATTAAACCTTTCTCCAAAGAATCTGAAACACAACCAATCATCACCTACGTTATGAGAACCGCTAATCGGCCAATCAGGAGTATCGCTACCAATAGTCGAGTACAACAAAGCAATTTAATGGTCATGGGTTGGGTAAGAAGACAAATAGGCGAACAAATATCTGAAACCCTAAAAAAGTTTTAGTAAAATTGAATCCAAACGAGAGTAATTATCACCAAATTGACCTATTTTCAGGATTCCGGACCTTGATTAAATCTTCTCCAAATAATCTGATATACAACCGATCATCACCATCAAAATAATCATCAAATCGTCTTCAACAAATGAATACCAACTCAATTACCAAAATTTGAACCCTTAAATCCTCGAAATCATCTAACGAAAGGAGCTCCTTAAAACCTATCAGCTGAATTCAATCAACGACGAAAGTGAAATCAAATCAAATGAATACCAAATCAATCGCCAAAATTAGAGCGCGCCCCGTTAAATAATCAAAATCGTCTCTCAGAAGAAATTCCTTCAAACCTAGCACGGATGACTTCAATCAAAACCACGAGAAGTCAAATCAAATCAAATGAATACCAAATCAATCCCCAAAATTAGAGCTCGGCCCAATAAATCTCGAAATCGTTTCTCGGAAGAAATTCGAGATTTCTCGGGAGAAATTCGTTAAAAACCTAACAGATGAATTCAATCAACAGAACCACAACCACGCAAAACCAAAACCAAATCCAAATCATCAAATTAATTCACCATTTCATCAAAATCTTCAAACTAACATAAACTTGAAAACAAGATCTAAAGTAGCTGGATAATAAAATCATCAACGTAAATTAATAGGAAGAAGAAGAAGAAACAAGGAAAGACGATGAACTTTGGGCTAGAGAGAAAAGGAGTGGGGGAGAGAAAAGGAGGTGAGATTATGGGAACCACAAAAGAGGTGTATATAGGAAATTTGGCGGTTGGCAAATTGGACCACCTGGCAATCTGGCATTGCGTATTTCCCACGCGTTTTTTAGTCGGTTACCTTTTCTTTTTTTAATTCCTTTTCCTTTTGCCTGCCAACCACGACATTTCTTTTTCCCGGTGTTACAACTGCCACGTGATTTGCAATATTAAGCTGAATAATTACCGAGTCGTCAATACCAAGCCGAGTTAGGGTCGGGTCGGGTCAGGTATCTGATTATCAGGTTGTATCGGGTTATCCGTGTGAGTTTGCAATACTCTCGAACTATGTCTAGTCAAGTCCTACTTCCCAGCTATAAATATAAGTATACAAGGGAGTAGGTGAAACAGTACACATGCCCTTATAAAGGGAGCAAAATAATTTTGCATTATGAGACAGTCTAGAAGTCATTCATGCTCCTCAGAAGGATTTTACATTTATACAAAAATTCATGCTGCTCAGAAGGTTGAAAGAGAAGAAACAGTCCATTCGAATATCCATACCGAAACCCAAGTCAGAATAGGCATATTCCTGTACACAGCCACGACTCTTCTGCACAACTCTGAAGGAAAGAGGACCATCCGCACACAATATATGGGCAATATGGCACCCTTTATTAGCCTCATGCGTCATGACTAGAAACCTCAAAATTGAAGAGTAAAAGTAGTACCAATATCTCCAATGGTTCCCCCTGACAGTTTTCTGAAATGATCCATTCTGCATAATAACCATTCCCGCAAAATTTGTGACACAGTCATATTCACTAAGCATCAACCCATAAGCACAATGTCATATTCGTCTAGGATCAAAACCACTTACATCCAGCCATGACCACTGCCTGCTGTTTCGTCGTCAAGGAGTCAAGAATCATGACGGCAAAGCATAGAGCTGATGTCAGCCACCTTTTATTTTCTTTGGGGAGAGTATTTTAATCAATGGCACAAAAATCAATGACTGGGACAGAGGGAGAAATTAAGTCCAAAAGACGAAGGTTTCTGGATAATCATCACCATTTGGTGCCAAGCCTATGTGACAAAAGTTCACATAGGGACTCCCACAAACCACGAGGAACGAAAACCTTTATAAACCATCATAAGAACAAACATATACCTAAGCATAATGCCATCTTGGTCTAACCTCTGCTGCCAACTGTAACTCGAAGCTGAAGACAATACTTAAAAAGATAAAGGAATCATGACAAACATGACTGACATATCTGTTAGCAAGCCAGTGAACTGAGGTATCCATACCAGACCCAAATATGCGCAGCTCAAATCCAACTGATTCTATAGAATCCTCTTCCACAAGGCCGACAATATAGCGACCGCATTAGCCGCTTTATATTTATCAAAAACAAACAGGCGACCAACTGAAATCCCAAGTAAGTTCCACTATAAGCTGATCATATGGGGAGTACTTATCACCAAGTTGCATAGTTTTAAAAGCCAGCTCACAAATTAAAGGAAAAGAATCCAAAACGCAACCAATAATCGGTGTTTTAAAATTAAAACCGAGCTAGAATACCAATGAAGAAAGCCTTCTCCAAAGCCACTTGGTCATATGTATGCACTTTGTTAACTACAGACAACGTCAATTGAAAAACAAGGGGATGGTTAGCTTAGCTCTCTTGTTGTCCTTGTACCACAAAGTTCCAGCTACAGAGTAAGATCTCAATTCACTTAACGCCACATACAAATAATCAAGTCCATGATAGTAACAACGTATAAGCTGGGGAACACATTGAAGGCATTAACTTAAGTCGTTCAAAATGAGAAACCGGGTATCCACACACTTACAAATAATCAAGTCTATGATAGTAACAAGGAAGAAACAAAAATACCGATCAGGAGAAAGCTGTCACATGCTCCACCGGCAATTTCACTACAGCATGACGCGCCTAAAGACCATAATGGTGGTTATATTCCTAAGACACAGACGAGGAATGATTGAGCTCATAAGCTAAAACTAATAAGCTGCTAGAGGACTTAATTAAGTTAAGCACAAAAGAAAAAACATAAGGCCGTCAGCAAGAAACTCCCGTAAAAAGTAACTCTCTCCAAAACCGCTGAAAACCACTATATCTTTAGCTTCTCGTTAAACAACACCATGTCGCGAGCCTGCAACATAATCTCAATCCTCTAAGCAAAACAAAACAGACTATATAAGGATATAAATCCAGTGCAAAAAGAAGGTTCAGTTCATTTAGAAACTCCCATAAACCACGAGGCTGCATGCTGAAAAGAATGGTTCAGTTCATTAAGAAACTCCCATAAACCCACGAGGCTGCGTGCTGTAACGGAGTGACAGACCTAAATAAAGATCAGAATACAAAAAGGATTATGTGGGGATAAATTAAACTAGAGGAATCTCAGAAGCGCGAAGGAGCAATCAAACAATCTTTAAGAGTAGTCAACTCCCTAAACCAGTGGAGACTTCGACATCAGTTAACTTCATCTAATCGTCTCACATATACAGTATGCTCCAAGCCTCTAGCAAAAGCCCTAACTTGAAAAGGAAAGTGAAAACATAGATAATAAGGATTCAAACACAGCGTGGAAAAATAGTAATTTTGGTCTACCTGCGTAAACCATGAGGCTTGGTGATGTAATCGGATGACCAGCCCAAATACAAATCAGGAAATTAAAGAAATACCCATGCCCATAACTTCATAGCCTATAAACCGTGAGGCAACATCCCGTAATGAGTTGACAGACCTAAATAAGAAGAGAAAATCGAAAGACAAGTATGGGATATATTAATCTAAAGGACTCTAAAAACGAATAGCTTTTAAAGGAAATGTTTAGAAAGAGTTAGAAAACTCCCTCTCAACCAACGGAAACCTTTTTATAAGGCCTTTTCCCAGGACTGCAGCAAAAGGTCAACTCGCTAATGAGAGAAAACATGTTGACACGGAAGATTTAAATAATGATGGGTGGGATAAGCTGACCCAGTAAGATAAAATAGTTAAAGAAATTATTATAAGTCGAGTAAGACCAGTGAGATCCCTATATCTCCTTAAACATCATGAAAGATCATCTGGGGGTGGAAACCTGTAGCAAAATTTTATTTAATACGAAAAATAAAGGAAATACAAGGTATAAGATTATCCGGGGAGAAAGTGGGGAATTATAGACGAACTCCACAAAGGCAGAACCCACGAGACCCGGAGAATGTCAAAACCTAAACAAAGTCAGAAACCAAAAGAACTATGTAAGATGGAGTCTGTAAATGAGATTTTAATTTATAGTGAACAAACTCCCTCCAAGAAGACCTCTGTTAACTTAGCTTCACATCAAACAGACAGCATCCTCCAAGCCAGCAGAGTAAGCTCCGCAAAGGATTGAAACACGTAGAGTGGTAGACTATGACGATATAAATTCAGTGGAAAAAAGAAGATGAAGTTAATATAGAGTGGCATAAACCATACGGCCCGATATAGTAAGAGGGAATCAAGAGGAAATGAAAAGTTCATTAAAATGTTTTAACTCCCTAAAAGTCTAAAACTAGTGAAGTCTCTATATCCTTAACTTCACGACACATACATTTAGATTTGCCAGCCTGTAGCAAAAGCTCAGCTCAAAAAGTAAAGTAAAGTAAAGGAAAGACATGCTGTGAGAGGAATAAAATTTAGCTCAAAAAAAAGGCTTTGGTTAACAAAGAGACCCATAAACAAAGAAAACCAAAGAATATCATGGCAAGCACCACGCCCTTAACTTCACGGCTTATAAATCGTGCCGCCACATCCCGTAATGAAGTGACAGACCTACTGTGGCCACATTCCGTAATGAAGTGACATACCTACAAGACGGGAAAACCAAAAGACATGTGCGGGATATATTAATGTAAAAGAATCTCAAAAATTAACAGCTTTTAACTGAAACGTTTCATAAGGACCAATGAAAACCTCTATATAAAGCTTTTACCGAGCCTGCAAAAAAAGATCAACTCCCCCGCCAATAAAAGAGAACACTAATAAATTAAGTCAACATACAAATTCTTGTAAATCACGTGGACTTCGTCTTGTAATGGAATTGGCATACCTAATTTCTTTTTAAAAATAAATCAAAAGCATGATGGTTAGGGATAAAGCGACATTCCTCACAACATAGAAATAGTAGAAAAAAGTGACTTCAAAGAGTAAGCAAACTCCTATAAGATTATTGAAAAAGAAGTTGGAATTATAGACAAACTTTCACAAAGGCAGAAACCACGAAACCTGGATAGTGTCAAAACCTAAATAAAGTCAAAAACCAAAAGAATTGTGCGTAAGATGGAATCACAGAAGCTAATAATTGTAAATGAAATTTCATTATGAGATGACAAACTCCCTCCAAACCAACGGAAACCCTCTATATCCTTAACTTCACATCAAACCGACAGCATCCTCCAAGCCTGCAGCATAAGCTGAACCCGCTAAGGATCGAAACATTATGAACTACGACAATACAAGTTAAGTGAAAAAAACAGGTTCAAGTTGTGAACGTAGAGACTCCCATAAACCATGAGTCCAGATACAGTAATGGAGCGGCAGACCTATGTAGGAATGGAATCAAGAGGCACTTGTCAGACACTTATCCTACAGAAAGTTTAAAAGCAAAAAATTGCAAATGAAATGTTCAACAAGAGTGAGTCACTCCCTCCAAACCAATGGGAACCTCAATTGTATCCTCCGGTTCATATCTCATATATAAGGCCATCTGCAGGTCTGCAGCAGAAGCTCAACTCACTAAAGAAGGAGAACACATTGACTAGGAAATTTAAATCCAGCGAAAACAAAAATTAAGCAAGCAAACACTCTTGTGAACCTTGAGTATTTTGTAATAGAACGACCTACACAAATAAACAGAGAAAATAAAAATAAATGGGATACAGGGACACAAATACTGAGGGTTGCGAACCTGTAACAAAAGTTTTTAACTCAATAAGCAAGGGAAACACATACTATGAAAGAATTAAAATTAGCACAAAAAGTAGGTTTGGGTTAACAAAGAAACTACCATAAACCATGGTGAGTTGGTGAGAGACAAACCTAAATAAAAACCAGAAAATAAGAAGGCATCGTGTGTGAGATACAGACCCTCAAAAGCAAAAAATAGGAAATAAAAGGTTTAGAAAGTGTGACAAACTCCCTTCAAAGCAGTGAAACAACTCTATATCCTAAACTTCAAGTCAAAGATACAGTATGCTCCAAGCCTACAACAAAAGCTCACCTCACTAAAGAACGAAAACACATTTGACTACGAACAGTGAAATCTAGCAGATAAGAAAAACAATGTTAAGATCAACCAAAGACTGTTGTAACCACGAAGCCTGACGTTGGAGTGACATACCTACATAAAACCAAGTAATCAAAAGAATAGTGGGTACTGGGTAGGATGCGATTATCCATTTACAAAGCTATGTCGGCAATCCCTAAGACACGCGGACAATGAAGATTTATATACAACACAAAAAAAGGGTCAACAAAGTAACTCCCTTTAACCACGAGTGCATACCAGAGTGAAGTGACAAGCCTATAAAAATTGCGAATGACGAAAAAATCTCGAGAGCAAAAGAATTGCAAGCTTAGATTAACACAGACTCCCATAAACTGTGCGGCCAGATACAGTGATGGAGCAGCAGACCTATAAAAAGGAAGTCGAAAGGCGCTTGTGAGATTCATATCAAATAGGAATCTCAAAAGCAAAGAACTATGGAAAGTTCATTAAGAGTGAGCAAACTCCCTCCAAACCAACAAGAACCTATTTACATCCTTAACTTCATCTCATACGCAAGGCATTTTGCAAGTCTGCAGCAAAAGCTCAACTCACTAAGGAAGGAAACCAAATTGACTAGGACATTTAAATCCACTAACAAAAATTAAGCAAGCAAACAACTCTTGTACACCACCTGTATTGAAATGGAGTGGCCATACATAAATAAACAGAGAAGATCAAAATTATGGGATACACAGACATTAGTCTTAAGCTAAAGATAGTAAATAAAATGCCATTTCAGAGTAAGCAAACTCCCTCAAAACCAGTGGTAGGCTAGTAGCTGCTATATCCTTAACTTCATGACACAAACATTGAGGATTCGGAGCCTGTAGCAAAATTTTAACTCAATAAGCATAGGAACACATGCTATGAGAGGATTGAATAAAATTTAGTGTAAACTAGATATTCGAGTTAACAAAGAAGCTTCCATAAACCACGAAGCCTGATGAGAGACAAACCTAGATAAAATCAGAAAATTGAAAGAATCATGTGTGAGACATAGACCTCAAGGAATCTCAAAAGGTAAAAATAGTGAATCAAAATGTTCAATAAGTGCGACAAACTCCCTATGTGTGACAAACGCCTTTCAAAGCAGTGATAAACCTCTACATCAAACACCTAGCGTGCTCCAAGCCTGCAACATCTATGGAAAAAAAAGGGTATGTTGATGAACCAACTCCCACAAACATGAGGTTCCATACCGTAAAGAAATGACAGACATAAAATAGAAACCAAAACACAAGTTAATGTAACAAACTCCCTCTTATAATATCCTTTAACTGCATGTTAAATGTAAGGCCTTCAGGAAGCCTACAGCAAAAGGTCAACTCACTAAGGAACAAAAACGCATTTGGAGTGAAATCCAGCAGGGAAACAAAAGCTTAGGTCAAACATACTCTAATAAAACCACGAAGCCTGATTTTGTTATCTTATTTTATCCTCAACTTCATGAGCTGTGTAAGGCCTTCGGCTCTTCTGCAGGCCTACAGCAAAAGCTCACCTCACTCAGGAACGAAAACACATTTTACTACAAGGATAGAACTCTAGCAGAAATGAAAAACAAAGACGTTGAACTACTGTAAACTAGTAAACAAATTCCCTCAGAACTGAAGGCAGAGCTCTTAAAAACCTTTATGAAAGACAAATTGAGGGTTGAACTACTGTAAACTAGTAAGCAAATTCCCTTAAAACTGAAGGCAAAGCTCTTAAAAGCCTTTATGAAAGACAAACTGAGGGTTGAAAGCGTGTAGCAAAAGCTTAAAAGTTAAAGAAGGGAAAAACTTAAACCAAAGGGCACAAGCCAAAAGTACATAGGCCATGCAGTCAAATACAAACAAGACTTGGAAGAATAAAACATGAACCTTAAAAGGTTTGAAGATAAGAAACGATCCATCCAAATATCCATGACGTTTTACTCGTCTACACAAAACCTACAGGAAAGAGGATCGTCCACACAAATGTATGGCTAAATCCTAAATCAAAGCAAATGCTACTATAAGAAAGATATATAAAAAAAAGGATTCTCTTAACTGCCGCAACAAGATTGAAAAGGAAAAAACGTGGTACCACTCTCCAACTGGTTCTCCCTGACACCGGTTCTACAATGCTTCAGTCCTTGTACTACAATACAGCTGCCGAGTAAACCTCAACTCATTGAAGGCAAGAAACAGATACAAGCAAGTTTGCAGCAACCTTTTTAATCGTTAATCACAATTGTATATCCTATGACAATTACATTCGGTAGAAAAAACAAACAGTCGACGTAATCTGAAATCTAAAGTTCAAGTATATAACTAATCACAAGGGGAGTAATTATCACCACAATTACGCAGTTTCAGAAGCCAGAATCGTCATTAAACCTTCTCCAAAGCGAGCTCACAAATTAGAGGAAATGAATCTGAAAGGCAACTAATCATCAATGTGTAACTAAAATCAAAACCAACAGAGAATACCATTGAACCAAAGCTCCTAAACCAAAGCCACCTGTAATCAAATATCAAACCAACATCATAATTGAATCGTACCGAAACTCCCGTGTTCTCAATCACACTTTTCACTATTAGCCGCATAACCCTGCGCACAAATGTACACCATGGCTCTAATTCAAATATCAAACCAACATCATAATTGAATCGTACCAAAAATCCCATGTTCTCAACCATCCTTCACACTTAGCTGCGTAACCCTGCGCACAGATGCATGACACAGCTTTGATTGGTTGTCTCTAAAGTCAAGAGTCAAATCAAATCAATGGCAAGAAAAACTCCGTAGAAAATAGATTCCCTCGACCACCATAACAGGATTGAAGAACCAAAGCCGCGCACCATTCTCTAACTAATTCCTCTGAAAACAGCTACTCCAATGACTGTTCTGCGTGAATCTAAATGAAAAGGGAACATTCACACAGGACCCGGAATATATGAACGTACATACAAACAGGAGCCAACATCAACTGAATAACAAGGGAACAGTTAGCTTAGCTCTCCTGTGTTGTACCACAAAGTTCCAGCTAGGCGTAAAACCTCAATGAATGCACATTTATGAAGGAAAAGGGCGACATTCTTACAGAGGACAATGAGACCTGGGAAGCTGGGAGTCTATGAGATGGATGGGGATGAAGAGAAAGATTAGATTCACGTTGGCCACAATAGTCAGCTGTCAGCCACAGCCACCGCCATCAACTGAGAAACCACAATGTCCCAGCTGTCCTTGAAGATATACTCCGTTCGTCCTAATCATCTTTGATCTTCTATATTTTTTATGGTAGACATACTAATCAAAGATAAACAAGTGATTGGAACGGATGGAGTAAATGATAAACTTGATAAACGAGTAGTTACTGTAGATTTGAAGATGAGAAGAACCAGCTTGTTTGATCTGATGCGCAGCTGCAGCCCTTATAACAAGGATGCTGCAGCTTCACCGCAGCACCTAAAACAGGCTTACAGGGATGCTGCAGCGTCTAATACAGGCTTAGAGAAACACAAACATTAACACACATACAAAGCAGCCATGTTGAGTAAAGAATATTACCCACCAAAACTCAACGGGCGCATCCAAAACTATCGTCTCGTGCGCGACCTAGAAAAGACGTAAATTACAGAACTATCTAATTAGGCGCATGATCCAGAATATCAGAAACCCTAAATAAGTTTTAAGGAAAGCAAACATAAGGTGAGTAAGTATCACCAAATTAACGTATTTCAGGAGCTAGAAACTTAATTAAACCTTCTCCAAAGAATCTGAAACACAATCAATCATCACCTACGTTATGAGAAGCGCTAATCGGACAATCAGGAAAAGCAATTTAATGGTCATGGTTTGGGTAAAAAGACAAATATACGAACAAATATCTGAAACCCTAAAAAGTTTCTAGTTAAATTAAATCCAAACAAAAGTAATTATCACCAAATTAACCGGATCCAGAATGCTGATTAAATCTTCTCCAAAGAATCTGAAATACAACCGATCATCACTATCAAAATCATCATCAAATCGTCTTCAACAAATTAATACCAAATCAATTACCAAAATTAGAGCCATTAAATCCTCGAAATCATCCTTCAATAAAACGAATACCAGATCGATTACCAAAACTATCGCACCGATAAAACCTCGAAATCGTCTCGCAAAGCAAGTTCCTTAAATCCTAGCAAACGGAATCAATCAGCAGAAACATCGTCACGCAAAATCAAATCTATGTATATCAGCAAAGTAATCGATCAAACTTCAACAATCATAACCTAGAAAACATCTAAAATAGCTGAACAACAAGTAACAAGTAACAACATCATCAACGCAGAGAAATAACGAGAAGAGAATAAGGAAAGATGGATGAAGTAGCAGAGAGAGAAAGCTTGAGGATAAGAGAGAGAAGATGAAATTATGAGAAGCATGGGTGAGGTATTTATATCGGAAATAAGGCGGTGGGTGTTGCGGGTTTTTGACGCGCTTTTCTTGGTCGGTTTATTCGCTTTTCCTTTCTTTTTTGTTTACTCTTTTTCCGTTCGGTTTTTGGTAAGTTGACAATTTGACATCTTTTCGGTATGACAATAATTGCCACGGGTAATTTCAGAGTATCAAAATATATATAGGATAATTTGTGAGAAATTATTTTACATTTATATCCATTTGTGAACAACTAACTTACTTTTTTTTTTTTTTGGTTAAAAATTACTTTTATTTTAATTTTTTGTTAAAAACAACTAAAAAAAGTTTTGAGGCCAATTTCTATCATTATTACTATAAAAGCAAAATGTCAAATTGCATACGTGGCGCAATAATGTTTCACCGCTCACGCTTTCTCGCACTCACATTCACCCTCACAAAAAACTGTTTTGTAGACCAATCAGAACCCCTAATTTATGCCACGTCATATTTTTGTATATTTTATAATAAAAATGTTTACCATATTTTACTAATAACAAATCCTAACTATTTCATAAATATTATCTACCAATAACGGCTGATCTCATTCATTTAAATAATATAATAAAATCGTTTACCATATTTTACTAATAACAAATCCTAAATATTCCCTACCTATCACGGTTGTTTACCATATTTTACGTTTACCATATTTTTATCGAAATCAAAATCATTAACATATACAACCAATCAGATTATACTAATAACAAATCCCAAAAAAATATTCCCTAACAATCACAGTTGTTTACCATATTTTACGTTTACCATATTTTTTTCGAAATCAAAATCTTTAAGATATACAACCAATCAGATTATAAATTAAATCAAATATAAAATAGAACCGTGTACATTGCATATTTTATTCCAAATTAAATATTTTCACCAATTAATCCTATTAGTCCGTCAACTTAAGTTCTGTCACCAATTCAGCACAAGACAATAACTTTCCAAATTACTCATTATTATTTATTTAATCTTTTTTTAATCGTTTATTGTTTTTTCTTATACTCCCTCCTATTCCCAATAACTGTCCCATTTCGGGTTGGGTACGGGAATTAAGGAATTCATTTGTTTAATGTAAAGTAATGTGTGGGGGTGGGAAGATTGGAGAGAGGGAATGTATTATTGATTATTATTGTGAGTAGAGGTGATTCAAATAAGTAATGATGTGGGGTAAGGTGGGTATTGCTGTGAATTAAAGTGATTAAAATAAGTGTAAACATTTACCAAAAATTGACAATGGGACATTTAGGTGAATAGACGGAAATGGACAATGGGACAGTTATTGAGAATAGGAGGGAGTATATCTTATTCATTCCTGTTATCATAATTAATCAAAATATTTTCATCATTGCTAACAGATATTCGAAATTTAGTGCACCAAAAAATTCACCTTTTGACCGAACATATCTTATACGCAAAACAGCCCGTTAAAAATCAATTTGTTCGAATAAATAGAATTGTTATATAATGAAATGAATTTACCTTTATCGTCTTTAAAAGTAAGTGTACACAACCCGTGATTTTTCACGGGTGTTACACTAGTTTATTATTGGTTTCACACATGTGAGTTCTCTAAATTTTCATTCTTATTTTGTCATTAAACTTGATATCCAAGCTTATCCTTCTTGTCTAAAGTTCTAAATGAAAGTGAATTCTTGCTATTAGCTTCAATTTCTTTCTTTAAGCATGTGAAATAATTGCTCCGGATGATGAACATGGGCTAAATGGTATGAACTCTATGCTATTAGTGAATAGGTGTTAGTCATGCATTTATTTGATAAAATGCACTAGTATTGATTGGTTTATGCATTTCTGATAGATATTGTTCTACTCATTGTCGTATGATGCCGCAATACTTCATACTTCATTTGCAGCAGCCATAGTAACTCTCTCTCTTGTCAAAACCTACCTAGGGGGCAGAAGTAGGATGTCCAACTGCTACTTGCTAGTGAAAGTTAGCAGAAAGAAATTGAAGCTAATGGCAAGAATTCTCTTTCGTTTAGAACTTTACATATAAGAATTAAGAAGGATAAGCTTGGATATCAAGTTTAACGACAAAATAAGAATGAAAATTTAGAGAACTCACACGTGTGAAACCAATAATAAATAGAAATTGGCCTCAAAACTTTTTTTAGGTAGTTGTTAACAAAAATTTAAAATGAAAGGTAGTTTTTAACAAAAAAAAAAGTAAGGTAGTTGTTAACAAATGGGCATATAGGGTTGGGATCCGGTGAGAACCACCTTACAATGAGAACCAGTGAGAACTCTTTCTTACGGAGTTTTTTAAAAAAAATTATGACATAATTGGATTCGGCATGGAATTTTATGGCCAGAAAACATATTTCTTGGTTTAGAAAATAAATACTAGTGGCGGAAAAATGATAGATACGAAAAAATAGATAGTAGGTGCATGCAAATAAATAAAACGTATCTCACCTTGATTTCCGTCACTAGTATTTATTTTCTAGACCAATAAATATGTTCTCTAGCTATAAAATGTCATGCCGAATCCAATTATGTCATTAATTTTTTTTAAAAAAGTCCGTAAGGTAGAGTTCTCACAAAGTTCTCATTGTAAGGTGATTCTCACCGGATCTCAAGTCTATATATATATATATATATATATATATATATATATATATATATATATATATATATATATATATATATATATAAAGAGAGAGAGAGAGAGAGAGAGAGAGAGAGAGAGAGGCAAGATCCGGTGAGTTTGACACTTTTCGTGAGTTACCCCCGTATTTATATACCATTGGATCTAATAAGATCAAAGGCTAAAATTAGCCTAAAAATCACACACAATAAAATCAAGACTCCTGTTTTCTTAATAATATTTATCTTTCTTTCCTATTTTCTTCATTTTTTACTCTAAAACTATATATAAAATGAAACGAAACAGTATGATTTTAGCTAATTTACAATCTTGAGACCCCCAACTAGATTCTTCTGACACATTTTAGAACAATTTGTTTCTTCATTTATGAAGAGAACAATTTTGTTTTCATTATGACGAAGACAAAATAGTTCATTTTTTTTTTAATTTATCTAATAACCTAAACATAATTTGAGTTAACCTTGCAATCACGAATATAGTTTGGAATATCATGCAAAGCCGTTCGTTAATCAGCAAGCACAAAACTAGCTGAGAGAGAGTACTCGCCAAAGTCGCTATATAATCATGATCAGAAGTTCAACAAACCATTATTTAGCCATTAATCATCTTGTTCGGGTGCATGTATTCAAATGATTACTCAAGAATCAGCACTAATTTGATCCATATAATTTATATTAGAGTATTTCTTCCCGACGAGAACCATGTAGTGTCGGTGTTTTCACCATTATTCTTTTGTCGGTATTGCTTCTCGACTGAAACCATGTCTTGTATATTGATGAGGGTTGAACCAACAGAAAGCCAAAGTTCACTAAAAGAAACAAAAACAAAAAAAGCGTAAGTTTAAATAACTATGCAACCGAAATACAATAATTCCTTATAAGTATTGAAATAACCATAAAAACACTATAAGATAACTAGATATTCTAAAGAAATAAAGAATACAATAACCGGGAGTGAACAATACAATAACTGCGATTATACAATATAATAACAGGGTTTATACAATACAATAACAGGGTATAAACAATACAATAACTGCGTTTTACAATACAATAACTATGCAACCGAAATACAATAATTCCGTATAAGTATTGAAATAACCATAAAAACACTATAAGATAACTAAATATTCTAAAGAAATAAAGAATACAATAACTGCAATTATACAATATAATAACAGGGTTTATACAATACAATAACAGGGTATAACACAATAATTGCGTTTTTACAATACAATAATTATGCTAAAGTAATACAATAATCAAGCTTAAATGTTACCCTCACTGCACTTGTAAGAATTGAATAAACATATATATAACAACCACATCAATATATTATAACAACTGAGTTTGAATAATACAATAACTCAATCAAAGTAATACAATAACTCAATTCCTCTATTACAATAACTACATCAAAAATATATTACAAGTAAAGAATAAAATTCAACAAAACACATTATCTTCATTAGAATAACAAAACACAGGAAGAACAACATAAAAAACAGTTACAAAAATGCGAAAGACAAATAATAAACCCTAAAATTATGCGAAAAATGTCAATTAACAGAAATTAGAAAGGAAGAAGGAAAGCCGAAGAAAGAAGGAAAATTGAAGGAGGGAGTAATATAATTGAGAGTGAGGAAACAACGAAGATCGTAGGATGAATAAAGAAGCACGAATGAAATGAAAATGCTGGAAAAATGAGAAAAAAAATGCAGAATAGGAAGCTGGAGAAATAAGGAAAATTAGAAAATGGAAAAATTAGACAGGAAGAAGGAAAGGTGAAGAAATAAGGAATTGGAAAAATTAGAAAGAAACAAGGAAAGTTGAAAAAATAAAGGAAAACATAGAATTTAATCTCAACCATCCATCTTAGATTAGATCAATGGCCTAGCTTTAGAGGGGTAACTCACCAATAATGACCCAACTCATATGATCATATATACATATATATTAGAGCTGATCATGTCCGGGCTAACCCGTCCAGTCCGGCCCGTCCGGCCCGCTATTTGAGCGGGCTTGGTCACGGAAAATATTAAAATAAATGGTTAATGGATAAGGAAAACTCGCCCGCTAAATTAGTGGGCGGGTATGGACTAAGTAAAAATATTTGTGGACAACCCGCTAGGCCCGCTAAAGCTCATCATGTAATTTTTACTTTATGGATATTATTTACTAAACCAATTAACTATTAAGCCCATGTAGTAATCCCATACCCAAATAAATTAATAACGAAAAATAATAATGAAATGAGAAATCCACCCATAAACTTACTCGTTTTTTACTTTTTTTGCGCTCTTTGTTATGCTCATGAAACCAATATCAGCATAACACATTTTCTTGTCGCATAAATATTTTCTATATTGGGATTTTTGAGATATTTAAACATCATTTTTAAGTTCGTGACTCTTATGTTTTAAAGCCCGGCGGCCATGGACAGGCCCGCCAACTTATAACGGACGGGTACGGACAACTTCAACAAACTCGTATTAGCGGGCACGGACATAAAAAATTGGCCCGCCGGACAATTTTTCTCAAGGTGGCCCGGCCCGTGTCCGGCCCAAGCCCGCAAACGATCACCTCTAATATATATATATATATATATATATATATATATATATATATATATATATATACTCTTTCCGATTTTTTGTGTTGTTCCCTTTTGTTTTTAACACAAAAAATAAGAGAATTAATTTGGACCACACAATACATATGACCCCACATGAAATTGATTTTGGACCACACAAAGTTGTCCAAAAGAGGAAAGAGGGAACATCAATGTTATTAGACCAAAACGGAAAGGGGAACATCATAGGAAATCGGAGGTAGTATATTATTAAAGAAAGCTTTTTCTAAGTGATCTGATTAGTTGAAAAATATAATAAGATGTTTCAAAATAAGGATAAGAAAAGATAAATTTTGTAATTATATTAAGAAATTAATTACTAATAAGAGTTTGCGTTTCTATAACTAGAATTCCAGGCACTAGTACAAAAAACCCCTACCGTGTCGCCGCTGTCGTGTCGGTTTTAATAGAAAACGACATAAAAGGCAAAAAAATTTGGCGGGACCGAATATTTTAGCCTATAAGGAGGCTATCGTGTCGGTTTTAATAAAAACCGTCACGATAAAATAAATTATTTGTGACGGTTCTGAGTCAGAACCGTCACCATATGTCATTTGTGGCGGTTATTTGTACAACTGACATACAAAATGACACTAAAACTAATTATAAATAGCAACGCTTCTTTATCAAAAACCGCCACCATAAGACTATTGTGACGTTTTTAAACACAATTGACGCAGAAAAAAAACCCTGCTCTGCTGATGGTAATCCCATTTCCTTCTGTAATTGTTATGGGTCAAAACCTCTTCATGTAACACCACCGTCGTCCTCTGATGCACGACATGACAACCACCACCGTTCTCCACTACTCGCCTCGACAGCCACCACAATCGTTCATCTGTTACTCACCTCGTTGACCAATTCGAAAAATGACACGCGAAGGAGATAAGTTATTATCCTCTATTCTCTTCAACATCCACCAAACGACATCGCCTTCGAAAAGTGAAACACCACGCTAATTATCCGATTATTCCAGGTATATTTTTGTTCCTATTTCATTAATTAATTTATGGTTCTCCTTAAATTTTTTGATTAGGGTTTGGTTTTAGTTGGATTATGAATGTTCTGATTACGAAGTTTTATGTAATTAACCCTGATGAATGAATGAATGTTGAACAGTTTGTTTGAAATTGATTCGGATTCCTGTGTTTTGCAATGGGATTAATTTCAGTTTCCCTTCGTTTCATTCATTCGTTAAATTAGATTAAAGTATTCTGTGCTAAGAATAAAAATGGTGAACATATGATTGTGCATCTTGATGTATTATATAGAGTTGGAGGTAATAAAAATGGTGAACAATGCGTACATTTCACGCGAATAGAGAAGTGGAACTCCTTTCTAAAATAACAATATTTAAGGACTCGTCCGTTCTTGGTCTGTCATTTAGAAGCTATCTGGTCATCCCAGACCATAAGTGGGAAGAGGAGCAGTTGCAACAGTGAGAATTCCAGAGGTAGTGTAAATCTAACCTCTTACAATTTCATAGATAAATGTATTTGAGGTATTTGTGTAATGTTGTTGTTGGGGTTGGCTTCACACTTCATAGCATTTAAAATCAAGTTACTATGGCTCAATGAAAGAGACTAAAAATTGAAAGTTAGAATGGTGTTTCCTTGGGAAGTTTTTATCTATTTTATACTTAGTTGAAGCATCAATATCATGTTGAGTTCGGATGCTTAAGAATTTCACAATATTTTTGAGGGCTGATGATGATGGTATTGTGTATTGTAACGATGAATCGTTAAAGTTGAGAGCATGGCCATAATTACTCTCCAAACTGCATGTTGGAATTTTTTTTCCCTGGGACACGTAGTTGTTTATAGATGATGTTTTCACTATTGATTAACATATTCATATATCCCAGAATACCCCCTTGCTGTGGGAACTAGTACATTTTATCTAACTTGTTGAAGTGTTCTTCTCTGTTTCCAGCAAAATAGGCCTTTAAATACTCGGAATGCTGCTGATGCACTGCAAAAGTTTAACCTCGAGAAGACTGCTGTTCAGAAAGCACTCGATTCACTTTTGTGGAAAAATCTCATTCAAAGATTATGGTAAGCAAAAGATTATGCATTGAACGGTAAGACCAATTCGAAATTCCAAACAACGATGAGCTTGCTCATATGAAGGATGTGAATGCCAAGTTACAGGAACAAATCAATGAACAGAAGAGAGCAAATAGTGAACTTGAGGGAGGTATGCTAATATTGCACCTTATCAACACTTGTCTTTTGAAGGATAGTTCTTCTTGGTTTGACATGAAAGGCAAAATGACGAAGAGATAAATTAAGTGAAGAGATAAGATGCATGATGTTGTCACGTCACTTTTTTGTTTGTGTTATATTTTGATGCCTTTTTTTCTTCCTTTACTTCTAGAAATCAAAACCTTAAACTCAAATCTGACACTAGAAGATATGCAGGCCAAGCTGGAAAGACTGAATAAGGAGGTAATATATTGAGAAATTGTCTTGAGTATGTGTATTACAAACAGTTGTATATTAGCTTTGCGAGAGAGTAGACCTACAACAACTTAATTTTTTCTATGTTTCTGTGCCATGCTGAGGACATGGAGATCAAATTGGCTAAACTGCGTGGTGGAGTAACCCTTGTGAAACTAGAGGAGAAAAAACTATTCAAGATCAGTACACGAGTGCTATAAGTCGTTGGAGAAAACGTAAGAGAATGTTCAGAGATATATGGGATTCCATAATTGAGAATATGCCAAAGAACCTAAAAGATTTTTGACAGTTTCACTCGTTTCTGATCCAAATTTGGTTATTGTGAATGCAACTTGTTTTATTAGAGAACCTTCTAAAGGGCATATCACTAATAGCAGTAGTGGCATCGCACTCTCAGTTACTGCTTCGTTTTATTGCTGTTAACTGCCTGCTTTAATTCTCGTTGAAAAAGGTTTGTTTTTCTGTAACTCAAGTTTTATTTTTTATTTTTTTGACGATACGTCGATACCTCGAATCCTCATTTGTAGAAGATAAATCTCATGATAATAATATTGGTGACCAATCCTCAAAGCATGTCAAATTGGATGCGGCTGCAGATTCACATATTGATAAGTACATGTATTTTCATTTACATTATTGGTGTGCTTCAAGTTGTGTTTTTTTGTTTCTCTAAATGAACCATTTGCATTAACCAATAATTGAGAGAACTGATTAGTCTCTGCATATGCAAATTATCCAATTTTTTTGCTTGAGAAAGGATTACTTTGTCCTGACTACTGAATGACAGAATAAACCAGAATAAAGATGGGTTTGGTCTCACTTATAAAACTGTCCCATAAGTGGTTTTGTACATGTTTATCTAATCTGCTTGGATTTTACATTTTGTGTTAATGGAGAAAGGCGTACTTTTGCTAAAAGGAATCAACTTCAGATCAAAGTGTGACTAAGAAGGTAAGTCAATATTATCTACTTTTTTTTCAATTATCTAATATCATAATCCAAATATATATAGTTTAGGTAACACTATGCTATTTTATATCTTTAGTGTTCCCAACAACCCGGAGATTACGAATGTGGTTAATTATGTCATGAGATGGACGTATAACATAACATTTTATTAGTAAAAGGGCGGTGAGGAACAATTTGAGCATGTATTTCTTATTTTTAAATAAAAATATTTATAGTTTACTTATTTTCTTTAAAAAAAAAACATCTCATTATTGATTTTCTTATAAATGTAGATTATTGAAGATTCAACCATGTCAGTTGAAGATATGAATGAAGTTAAAGAGGTGTGGGCTACAAAATGTTTCGAGAACATGTAGTTTAGATTAAATTATTTGATTTTTTACTTGTTGCGTGGTTGATGTTATTGTTGAGGATACTTGCTGCTTGTTTTCTCGGATTATACGTCGTTGGGAAACATAATACAGTTATTGTATTGTTGGATGAGAATATGAGATGTATGGTTATTCCGTCGTTGGGAAACATAATACAGTTATTGTATTGTTGGATGAGAATATGAGATGTATGGTTATTCCAAAGCTATTGAATGAAACATTATTTTGTTGGTAATTGATTAAAATTCTTTGCAGGTATTCTTCCATCAATATTTATATTCGGCTAGCATTGATTTAGGGGAGGTGCTGTCGAAATTAGCTAGTTTTTTTTTTAAATATATATATATGGCGACGGTTCTTATATTGGAACCGACACCATAGCTTACCCTATGGTGACGTTTTAGACGCAAAACCGACACCATAGCTTACCCTATGGTGACGGTTTTAGACGCAAAACCGACACCATAGCTTACCCTATGGTGACGGTTAGACGCAAAACCGACACCATAACTTACCTTATTGCGGTGGTTTATACCCCTATGGTGGCGGTTTGGGACTCACAACCGACACCATAGCTTACCCTATGGCGACGGTTTTAGACGCAAAACCGACGCCATAACTTACCCTATGGTGACGGTTTTAGACGCAAAACCGACACCATAACTTACCCTATTGTGGCGGTTTAGACCCCTATGGTGGCGGTTTGGAACTCACAACCGACACCATAGCGTACCCTCCGGTGACGGTTTTAACGCACAACCGACACCGTAGGGTAAGCTACGGTGGCGGTTTTACAACCGACACAAACCTTATGTGACCCCAACAATCACATCGCTCCAAAACCGTCACTAATGGTCTTCTAGAACCGACACCGTAGGGTATAATTCTACTAGTGAGGTTACCCATGCTACAAATAACAATATAAAAGAGATATTTAACTTTCAAAAATCGTCGAAACTCTTTCACTCTCAATCTCTCATCTATGCTTTCGTTTTCTATATATCACCCCATATGCAATCTTTTTTTTGTAATATTGATATGTATAATTTGCTAATAATATGTTTGCTTATGTTATGCCACTTCATATTTTTATATTGTTTCTTAGCAATACTAAGTTACTATCTAACATTGCAATTTGATTGAAAATTCCAGGTACAATATTAAGTCGAGTGTTTGATGAGTCTGCTGAAAATATCAAGTAAAGTTTATCGTATGTTTTTTTTCTCTTTTTATTTAATATTGAGACTTGGAAGCATTTACTTCAATATTCCACGTTTCTCTTGATATGTAGTATATTTTAAATCTTTTTTGGTTTTTTAATTTTTATTGTTTGTTTGGGTTCATGTCCGTCTTTATCTCTAAAAAAATGGGGTGTCCGATCCTAACTATTCAACAACTATCCCATCGCCATTGTCCATGGACTCCGGTCTAATTAGTAATCCGCCTTAATTTCTCAAGACTGTTAGTTTTAAAGAAAATTTAAACAAGACGATATTTTTTTCAATAAATCTATCTATATATTATTAAATGAACTTTTTAAGCGAATACAAATTTGAACGAATATAGAGAATTCATGTTTTTTTGAATAACTTTCAAGTCATATTAGACTATTAGAGTCCCAATTTTTTTTTGCAATGTTAAGTATAAATATTAAAAAAAATATTCGATTAATAAACAGAAATGGTCATATATGAAAATCACGGAAGAAAATGACCATTAATTAAACTCAATTAGTTTTGCATGCATGAAGTATATTACAATATGTAGGAGTAAAATATCTCTTGAGAAATCTGTGGTATCATCACTAGTACAAAAATCCTCTATTGCGTCTAGGGGTGTTAACGAGGCGAGCCGAGCCCGAGCTGGGTCTTGCTCGGCTTGTGCTCGATTACCAAAACTCGAGCTCGAGCTCGAGCCGATCTTACCCGAGCTTGAAAAAAATGCGCTCGTTACAAAGCTTGCGAGCTTTAACACGAGCTCGAGCCAAATCGAGCCAAATTGGGCCTATTTTTAATTTTTTCTTCCGATATTTTCAGTAACAAGGCTCGAAGATTATATGTAAAAATATTCAACAACAAGATATTTGATATATATGATACAAAGATATAATAATGATAAAATAATTTTATAAATATGAGCATATTTTTGTAAAATATGATTAATATATTATGTAGTCTCAAATGTTCGAGCCGCTCGCGAGCTTTTCGAGTCGAGCCAGCCTTTGCTCGGCTTGTCTCGTTAAGCTCTCGAGTCGAGTCCGAGCTCGAGTCGAGCTCACACGAGCCGAGCTTTGACCGAGCCGATCTCGAGTTGCTCGCGAGCTGTCTCGTCTCATTAACAGCCCTAATTGCGTCAGTTCTAGGCGAGGTATTGCGTGGGTTCTTGGGTTGACGTATGTAGAGGGGACGTTTCATGAAACATCAGTTCCAAAACTGACGCAAAAGGTTGTTATTTGCGTCGGTTCCTACCCAAAACTGACGCAATTAATCAGTCAAATACATCAGTTCTTTTACAATAACCGACACAAAAGGTACTAGAACTGACGCAAATAACCATCTTTTTGCGCCAGTTTCTAGTGAACTGATGTATTTGATACATTATTTTAGCGCCATATAAGGCAGTATATGTGTCGGTTAATACTAGAACTGACGCTTTTGTGTACCTTTTTGCGTCATTTATTGGATAACTGATGTATTTGATAAGCTATTTTAGCGCCATATGAAGCGTTATTTGCGTCAACTTTGACTGGAACTGACGCTTTTGCTCTTACTTTTTTGCGTCAGTTCTGTTCAAAAACGATGCAATCACTGTTTACCATTTGCGTCATTTGTTGTATGAACTGATGCAAATTATTTTTATATTTTTAAAAAAAAAATTGCTACCGAAATTTCGGCAGCACCTCCCTGTAAAACCAAAACGCCAAAAATTTAAAACCAACTGCATTAAGATATTCAACCAAAGGACATTACATTTCCTTTGCACCAACAAGTTCATTCGTTCCAAAATCCAATCCAACATAACAACCAACGTTTTAACAACGTTCATAATACAATCTAACCTAGCTAGTAACAATCCACCAAAAGTCATAGTTATTACTAAGTTAATCTATTGTAAACGTAAATTATCTAAACATTTACTAGCCCAAACTTCTCTCATCACATTCAAATCCGTCATTGACACCTGTGAATTTGCAATTTTCTGCATTTTATCGATCAAAATAAATATTATATTAAAAATAAATGTAAATGAAGAACGAAAATTGACAATGAAAAGCTAAAAGCAAGATTGAATTACCTTTTCAAAGTCGATCTCCGCAAGTTTACAATGGTAGAATGTTATGTCATACATCCATTTCATAACATAATAACCACACTCATAATCTTCTGGTTGTTGCGGACACTAAAGTTTAAAAAAAATAAAAGTATTAGTTAATACATATAACAGCGTTACAGGTTTAACAATACAAATTAACACAGGAGACAACAATAACATATCTCAAGTCATGCATATACAATAACCCTATTTCATTGACATATCTCAAGTCATAAGGTTGAGTGGTTTTCATTTACCTATGGGTGGGTATATATAAGTAGATAAGAAATAAACTTTTAAAAAGTGCAACCTGTGCTTTAACTATATATAACAATAACAACTAGAACTTGGTTTCTTTGCCAAACCTCAACTTTCCAAAAAACGTAGTGTTGGCTGGCTAATCATCAAGCTAGCAACTACTGAAAAGGGTAAAAAAATCTTATGTACGTTCTAAATAGTTCAAGCTTTAGTTACGTACCCGGATGTGTTTGATATGTAGTTTAGTACTTTTACTACTATAGCTGCGTCGTCCTCCATACGCACAATATAGTAGCCAACCACCTTCAAGAACCTCTTTTATGCCAATCTTCTTTTGATCCCGTCGTCGTGAGTCCAAAATATACATTGTGTTCAATGCCACGCAAACCACGACCAACATCCAATGATTACTGTAATCAAAACACATATGTCAGATATCCACATGAAGCAAGTGAAAAAAACTCAAACTTTAATTTAAAGTCATCAACACTCACCCTTCGAAAAATGCTCCCATGATATATTTCTTATCTTCTTGAATTTTCATAGGATGGGCAATATACGCTTCACATTGTTTTGGACAATACATATACTCCGCGAGTTTCACGGGGCACAAGTATGCAACTAAATTAGTGTTTTCGATTGTAGTTGCACACTGATACAAGAAACTACAATTTCCATTAAAACCGTGAGGAAATTAGTAACCAAACTATCAGTGAACAAAAAAACACCAATAAATTAAATAGGTTCGTACATATACCTTTCCCAAGCTTGAAGCATAACAACATTTAACCATTGATATCGGAACATCTGCCTAATTTCAACGACGGTCAAATGACATTCAACATCATTATTCTCAGTGTAATTAAATACTGAGGCATTAATGACAATTTTGGGGAATGTAGTGGTTGACAGGGAGCACAACTTCTCTTCTAAGATCTTGCAGTGATGACTCAAGGTTTTAACTTCTTCTTCACTAAGAGGGGCCACTGCTTCGTCATCTTCTTCACATGTCCCTGGTTTCCCCTTGTCCTTTCCAAGTTCTACTGCCTATTATAACATAATAAGAGTAGATAAAACAACCAAAATGCAACATTAGTGACAACTAAGGATAAAATAAATATAATTGAACTTAACTACCTTCTTTTGAACCTTATTGCCGGATTCTTTAGTATCTTTCGACTTAGCTTTTCTCTTTCGAGTCTTTTCTTCTTTATTGGCCTAATAATGAAAATAATAGCATAAGTACAACAATAGCATTACAGTGACAATATGAGCGAGAATTAACAAACTGTTACCTCATCTTCACCTAACAAAATCAAGGTTTTCGGCCATTGTGCAAAACTCCTTTCCACTTCTCCAACCGTACTAAATCCATTCCATGGACATGGAAGTTGTGCGCCAGCTTTAATAACTTTATCGATGGACCTCTTTGTGTGGTACACCCCATCTGGTGGAGGTTTGTACGGTTTTCCAAATGTTGTGGTGATATTCATAACTCGTTTGTGATACTCTACCCCGCTCAAAAATAATGGAGGCGGTCGGTGCTCAGTTTTTCCATAGAATGCCTTCTTTATCTTACGATATTGATGATTTTGGGGAAGAAATCGACGACTACCCGTGTACACATATTTCCCGCAATTCTCCAACCATTCAGATTCAGTGTCATCACAACAAACGGGGCACCCCTTCGCAGTCTTTAGCCTATAACCAGAGAGGTTTCCATAAGCCGGGAAATCATTAATTGTACAATATAGCATAGCACGCATTTGAAAGTGTGAGCCGGTAGCTGCATCAAACACCCTCACACCAACATTCCATAACAACTTCATGTCTTCTATTAGTGGCGCCAAATATACGTCTATGTCAGTACCAGGTTGTTTAGGACCCGATATTAGGAGCGTAAGTAAAATATACTTACTCTTTGTTGTAAGCCAAGGAGGCAGATTGTAAATTATTAGCATTACTGGCCAACTGCTATGTTGGGTACTAAGAGTCCCAAAAGGATTTATTCCATCAGTACAAAGCCCCAGTCTTAAATTCCTAGGCTCTCCACCAAAATCAGGAAAGGTTCTATCAATTGTTCTCCATTGGGGTGCATCTGCCACATGTCGTAGTTTACCATCTTTATTTCTCTCTTCATGATGCCACACCATATAGTCTGCATCCTTTGGATTTGAAAAAAACCTCATAAGCCTTGGTATAATTGGCAAATACCATAAGACCTTGATTGGGCTCCCTTTCTTCTTGTACCTCGCTGCTTTACATCGTGGACACTCATCTAAGTCACTATAATCTTTCCAGAACAAAATGCAGTCATTTGGGCAGACATGAATTTTTTTGTAACTCGTAGCCAATGGACACAATACTTTCTTACATCGATAAGTATTAGATGGAAGCTCATTACCTTCTGACAACATTTCTGATAAAAGTTGCACTAAAGCGGTAAAACTCTTATTACTCCATCCATTCGCCGCTTTTCAGGTATACAATTTCAACACAGCTGATAAACGGGAGAATTTGGAGCCCGAATATAATGGCGTTTTAGAATCATCAACTAGCGTTTGGAGCATTTCTGGACATTGTATGAAATCTTTTTCTAAATCATCCATCATTCTATCAATATTCTCACCCTCTACGTTGTTTTCCTCATCATGACTATCATCGTTATCATTGTCCACATTAATCGGAATATTATTAAAATCCAAACCATGCATCTCAAATTCATCCACATTATCAAACTTGTTCTTCTCATTTATAGTATTTGAGGTACCTTCCATGTCATTGTCTTTCTCTCCATGCCATATCCATACATGATAATCAGGTTTAAACCCCTTCATTAGCAAATGTTCCCGCATAGTTTTAGAGTTTACCTTTACCCGGTTCTTACATACGCTACACGGACAAATGAGTGACTTCTCATCCCCAAGTAGTTTTTGATGTGCAATAGCATGCGTGATAAATTCATCAACCCGTTCTACAAAATGGAAATTTCGCTTTCCATACATCCAACTCCTATCCATAGCCAGCACAATAAACCGCTAAAAAAAAATAATAACTTTTATTAGAGTTGTCCTAACCGTTCACCTAGGGTAGCTAGTACATAGGCTGAAGTTTGAGGAATAATCAACTAAGCAAGTACATTTCAAGACCAATTTACATATGAGTTCCCTACTATTAGCTTAATGCCTGGCAAGAACCTAGCAACCACTATAATGGGAACCTATAACCAACTACCCAAAGGTGTTCAGTAGAGTATGCAATGCACAGTTCATGGTAATGCAGTGGGGTGGTGATGATTAACATTCAGTAATATGTATTGGTGTGCAGTAGTAGTGAGAACAGCATGCATTAATGGAGTAGTAGCAGTGTGCAGTAGGTAGTAATACACGCAGTAACAGAATGAGTACAACAGCTATATAACAACAGCAGTTCTTAGTAGAGTGGTGAATGCAATCAACATGAGGGAAAGGTGACAGCAGTAGTAGTAGGGTAAGCAGACATTATAGTTCTTAGTAACAATTATAACAAGGAGGCAGTAACAGTTCTTAGTAGAACAACATGCATTAATGGAGTAGTAGCAGTGTGCAGTAGGTAGCAATACACGCAGTAACAGAATGAGTACAGCAGCTATATAACAACAGCAGTAGTAACAGTGGTGAATGCAATCAACATGAGGGAAAGGTGACAGCAGTAGCAGTAGGGTAAGCAGACATTATAGTTCTTAGTAACAGTTATAACAAGGAGGCAGTAACAGTTCTTAACAGTAACAGTTCTTACTAAGAGCAGTATATGTCTGTAATAACATTGTAGTTGTGGTGAATGCAATCAACATGAGGGAAAGGTGACCGCAGTAACAGTAGGGTAAGACAGTACGTAGTGACAGTTGAGAGTATAATAGAAGTGTAGTGGTGTTGTTACTCGCAATATATGCAACATAATAGAACAGGGATTTCAGAGCAACACAACAACAAGAACATAGACAAGTACTAATACACCTTGAACTCACGACATTTCTCATCAAACATTGACTACATTTCAGATTTTACTCATTCCCTTATTAATTTAGCATCTAAATTTCTGAACAACATTTCAGATGTGTAGTGGCTTATGGTAATGAGTGCAGTGGTGAGCAGTAGCAAGTATAGTGATAAGAGCAGTGAATAACAGTAGTGTATAGTATGCAATAGTAGTAGCAGCAATTCAGCTATAAAAGGAGGCAATAACAGTTCTTAGTAGAGTGGTGAGCAGTGGCAGCAGACATATACAGACCCGATCGACTAAACCGTAGTGAGTAGTAAACAGTAGTGAGCAGTAAGCATTAGTATGCTATAGACAAGGGCAATATCAATCCTAGTCCAAAACCAAGTAGCAAGTAAAAAGTTCTTAGTAGAGAGACTACTACGAATATTATCAACAATTCTTAGTAGAGGGACTACTAGGAATTGTTGCTGCCTCGTTGGAGATACAATCCTTAGGTTTGAGACTCAATTTACGTAAAGGAGCATTGAAAAGACTATCTCTTATAAGGAGAAGAACGTAATTTGGTGGGATTGTAGCATTTACTTAAACCCCGTCACTTTGTGTTTTTGTTAGCACTAATCCTCCTAATAATTGCCTCGGGATCGGAGGTAGTTGACATGCTTAAACATCAGCAATAGTACTGGCTTTTCACTAAGACATTGCAACAACTAGTAGTAGTAGTAGTAGTTGACATGCTTAAACATCAGCAATAGTAGGCAATATATATCAACAAAGGCATTTAACTTAGTCCCTCTATTGTACAAGGTTTTCAGACTGCGAAGGCTTTCCTTTCGTCGAAGACAAAAGAGAAAGGAAAGAGACCAGGAAAGGGAGAAATCGATACTTTAAGAGCAACAACAATTTAACAACAATTAATCTCCTTACCCTAACAAACAATAATAATTTAGCAACAATAATAATTTAGCAACAATTACTCTAACTAGACGAAGAAGAGCGAATAAAACTTACATGTAATCGGCGAGAAAGCTAGGGTTTGAGCGTGAATCTTGCAAGCGATGAATTGAATAAGATATTTGAAGTTGAAATCGATGTTGAAGATGACAAATGAAGCTTATGATGAAGAATTTGAACAACCATTTTCGAAAAAATTGATGAATTTGCTTGTGGTTTACTGTTCAATTAGTCGTGGGTTACTATTTTTCGAAGAAATTGACATTGAAGAAACTTAGCGTAGGTTACTGTTCTATCACTTAATTACTTTTCTTTTTTTTAAAAATTATATCAAATACATCAATTCTACAGAGCAACTGACGCAAAAACTCAAAACCAAATAAGTCAGTTATAATGAAAACTGATGTTTTTGGTAAAAACAAGAATTCTATTAGTTGTGTGTTTTTTAAGTTATATCAAATACATCAGTTGACTTCAAGAACTGACGCAAAAACATAAAACCAAATACGTCAGTTATTATTAAAACTAATGTTTTTTTGTTAAAAACGTCAGTTGAACGAGAACCGACGTTTTTAATGCGTCTGTTCTTTCTTAAGAACCGACGCGAATGACTTTGCTATAGGGAAAAACTAGACTCCCGCCAAAATTATGTACCTTTTGCGTCGGTTTGGGTACAACCGACGTAAATTGCTTGACGCAATAGGGGGATTTTGTAGTAGTGCATCATGCATGCATCCAATAGAATAAATGTGTCATATTTTATTGGTACCATTAATTGTTCGTCAATTCTGTAACATATTTACAAAATAATTTAGAGAAAAAAATACTCCCTCTAATACAGGTCAAAGATAACGCCTGTTTTTGGTGATTTTCGGATTGATACTTTGACCATATATTTTTCTTGACTTAACTTTTTTTGTAGAAAATAAAAAAAATTATGAATGATTTTTTCATAACAAATCTATGAGTATAGCAAATTACTCTGTAGTATGTAGTATAATTGTTAAATGTATGTAATAGTTTATGCTAACAACTTTAGAAGCCAGATTTGCCTTATTGTTGGGAAATGTGTCCTCAACAATAGTGCGATCACATAATTAAATCTCATGACGAAAATGCGTAAGGGATGATGCAAAATTATATAGTCAACTGACCAACATTTATCAGTAATGATTGGCTAGCTAGAGTTTGACATTACTGTCGTATGACGGTAGTGGTCAGTTGATCCCTTTAGGTTACACCTATAGGACAATTCCCTTAATTGATAAACTGATCAAGTGTATACTGATACGAGTTGATCAGATTCCTTAAACTCATATATCGAGAAATCAGAGGTTAAATCTTAATGTAAGATTTATGTTTGAAATTGAAACGTGTCAATTGTCAAACATTAAACGATATTTATGAAATATCGTAATTAGAATGAATCGGGTTGTATATTATTAAAAGTGTTGTAAATCGTATTGACGATTAATGAAATGACCATTTTATATATTAGTAATTATTGTACGAAATATACCAAGATTTGGTAATTATTGTACCATTTTATATATTAGTAATTATTGTACGAAATATTTCGAGCTAATAATTAAAGTATATATCTGAGCACTGCATAGAATATACCAAGATTTGGCATTGGAGCAGAAGGGGCGTAGTCTGGTGGGCTGCTGTAGTGTCTGGTCTGCAGTTAGCGCGTAGTCTATTGGGCTGCTGCAGTGTCTGGGCTACTGCAGTGTCTGGGCTGCACTGGCTGTATGTTGCGGTAATGAGTGAGTGTATGCAGCGTATGGTATGCACAAGCTGGAATTGCACTATACTAATGGGGCAGGGATTTAGTATGTAGGCAGTAGCAGTTCTCCTGTCTGCAGGAATAGTTGCAGGAACGTGCAGGAGTTCCATGTTCTTGCAAGGCTGAAGTTCAACGAGGCTTTGGTGCAATGCAGTTTAGTGCATTCTAGGAATAAGAATAAGAAGTGCTAGAGTTAGCAGATATGCGTGTTTGATGCGATCTCTGGTCGTGTTCAACGGAAGACTACATGGAGTTATCTTAGGACAATCTTAGATTGTTTACGAAGTTTTAGATGTAGTCTCATAATGTACATTCGTTTTTTGATATATTATATACTTATCTTTTACCCAAAAAAGAATATACCAAGATTGCAAATAAACGATCACAATATATGAGATGTCAAATTGTATCAACAAATACCGTCGCAAAACGAGCCAAAAAATCGTTGTTTTGTGAAAACCCAACATCACGAGCTGCTAAATTCAAATTCAAATGCAACTAAACTACGGTTAATTCAAATTCAAATACCATGAGTAGTGCTACTACAAAACCAAATTCAAATGCAACTAAACTGCGATTAATTTATGATAAGTGATAATTCTCCGGCGTTATTAGAATTTCGCGAAGACCCACGTGGCTAGCTCCATGTTTGTTAGTAGGAGTCACAACTCCAACTCTATCTGCCTCTTTCTCTATGATATTTTTAGTGTGTTTACGTGCACGAGTCCTAGCAGCCTTGTATTTCCCACGAGCGTGACTTGTTTGAATATCCATCAAACTCCTCTTCCTAGTAAACCTCTCCCCCTTTTTTGTCTTCCCCTTTGGATTTTGAATTACATCAACATCCTCCTCTTCTACATCAGACAATTGGAGGCCACCTAATATAGCCACGATCTCGTTTTTTGCCTTATCAAAGCAATCATTGACAATACCCCTTCTGATCTCATTAACGCTGCTAGCAATAATGAGCTTATGAAAATTGTGGTGCATATCCAATCTCAATACATGTCCTCTAATCTTCCCCTTTGATCTCTTAATGACGTCGTCTTTAGGCTTTGAATCTTTTGTCCAACGCTTAAGAACGTAACTATTGGGTATCTCATCAACATAATGACAATGATAGATTCTTAGAATGTGACGACACAAAAATCCACTTTCTTCAAACCTTTTACAAGTACAACATGTGTAATTTAATGATGAATCAAATGACACCACATGGCCAAACTCGTCACTACGGTCAGTATAGATGAAATATGAAAGCGTATTCTCGAAGCTCCCTTGTAATTTGTGTTTATAGGACATGCCTTTTGTAAACTCTTTCTGAAAGCGCTTAAAAGCACCTATTGTATAATTCTTAGCTGCAAAATCAAGTAAAGAGCATGGGACAACCACCTCAGGTATCCCTTCCCAACAAAGACTATTGTCCTTACGTTCATGACTCCTCCATTCACTCACAACGGCACCAAATATCTCATAAAAATCACACAGTGTAGTTGTCTTACTAACCCGCTTACAAAGAGAATTATTTGTTGACTCACTCCTTTGAGAGGATAAGACACCCGCCGAGAAATAATCTTTTCCATATGCACAACACCATTTTCCCCTCAATTCATAAAGTTTACTCAGCCAAGGATGATTCCCACAACTATATTCACTAACCACTTGGTAAAAAAATAAAAACAAATAGAAACTAGTTAGTATTAAAAAAACAGACAAACAATCCAACAAGTTATGAAAATGAACTAAGAAGTCGAGCTATATATAAAACTAATCGAGCTAATGTCGAAAAAACATGAGCTTATTCACAAATAAGCTGAAATTATACAAAAATAAAACAATTCACAAGTTCATAAAGTTAATTAAGAAGTCAAGCTAAATATAAAAACTAATCGAGCTAATTAAAAACAAAATGAGATAATTCACAAATACGCTGAAATTCTACAAAATAAAACAGTTCACAAGTTCAGAAAGTGAATAAGAAGTCGAGCTATATATAAAACCAATCGAGCTAATGTAGGAAAGAAATGAGCTAATTCTCAAATGCGCTGAAATGCTACAAAAATAAAACAATTCACAAGTTCCGAAAGTGAAATAAGAAGCTGAGTTATAAATAAAGAGAAAATGAGCTAATTAACAAAGAATCTCAAAATTCTATGTAGTTCACAAAAAAGCTGAAATTCTACAAAAATAAAACAATTCACAAGTTCATAAAGTTAATTAAGAAGTCGAGCTAAATATAAAAACTAATTGAGCTAATGTAAAAACAAAATGAGCTAATTCACAAATACGCTGAAATTCTACAAAATAAAACAGTTCACAAGTTCAGAAAGTGAATTAAGAAGTCGAGCTATATATAAAACCAATCGAGCTAATGTCGGAAAAAAATGAGCTAATTCACAAATACGCTGAAATGCTACAAAAATAAAACAATTCACAAGTTCAGAAAGTGAAATAAGAAACCGAGTTATAAATAAAGAGAAAATGAGCTAATTAACAAAGAATCTGAAATTCTTTGAAAATTAAATATTTTATCTTACAATTTAAACAATATGAGCTATTTGAGAAATATGTTAAGTACCTATTCCAACAATGATTTAGTTCTTCTTCGGTATGACATCTTTTCAAGATACGACTAAATAACTTGTTAAAACCAAGGCTCTCTTTCAGTCGTCCAAGATGAGCAGCTGAATTCTTGAACAAATGCCATACGCATAATAATCTATGCTTTGACTCTGGAAAACACGCCATAATAGCATTCGACATTGCTTTACATTGATCCGTCATAACAGTTTTTGGCTGAATACCTCCCATTGACTTCAACAAAGTACCATACAACCACTCAAATGACTCAGTTCGCTCATTCAACATAAACCCTATGCCAAAGAAACAAATTCGAGTATGATTGTTAATCCCAACAAATGGTGCGCATATCATATCGTACTTATTCGTACAATATGTTCCATCATTTCCAAAAAGCTCATAATAAGCTTCATAATCCTGCCTCACATCTTATCCCTAGAAAATACACTTACTAAAGAATTACCTTCATCCAACTCGAAATCGTAATAAAAATCCTCCTCACTTGCAGCCCTCTGCTTCAAAATATTTATAAGAGTATTACAATCTGTAACATCAAACTTCTTATTCATTGACTTTTTTAGAGCAGTCGCAGCATCATCATACTCAAAACCAATTGCAGCAGAACCCCCCGCCTCTTTTTCCAATGACCTAATTGCATCAGCTAATCGAATACCACTACTTCACAAATGCAAAAGGTATTTAACTGAACTAGAATCGATCTGTCTATGACATCTTAAATGGTGAACTTCATTAGGACGACAAAACTCATGATTATGAATCATATCATGTGTACACACTCATATCTACCATCAACAATTTTAAAATACACCATTGCTTTACAACCAGTCCTCCGATCCAACTTTGTGTACTTTTTATCCAAAACTCCTTTATCGGCCTTAGTACCCTGTTTAAAACAACAAAACTCTCTCCCAATAAAATCACCCTTGGTAGTTTTCCTCACATTAGATTTTCTGACCCCAAAGCCCTTAACAAATGAGTATTTACGATAAGCTTCAAAAGCATCATTCTCTGAATCAACTTTAAGTCCAATCAATTTGATTGTTCTGATTCAACCCATGCATTTGTGGTACAAAAAAGCACATTAAGTACTCGTTAAAGTTTTGATGATAAAAATACGAGCTATTACGATAAGAATACGAGCTAACGTAAAAAATACATTTTGATGATAAGAATACGAGCTATTACGATAAGAATGCGAACTAACGTAAAAAGTACATTTTGATGATATATAGAGCAATTGAAATTACGAGGTATTAATAAAAGAATACGAGTTACAAAATAAAAGATAATATTAAAAGAATACGAGCTAATATAAAAATAATACGAGTTATTAAGCTAAGAATACAAGCTAAATGTAAACACAATACGAGCTAATATTAAAAGAATAAGAGTTAATATAAAAAAAACACGAGTTATTAAGATAAGAATACGAACTATTAATATAAGATTACGAGCTTATGTAAAAGGAATACGAGCTTAAGAAAATCACGAACTAAAAAATACGACCACATAAGAATGCAAATAATTACCCTAATAAGAATACGAGCTAATACAAAAAGAATACGAGCCGATATAAAAAACACGATTTATTAAGATAAGAATGCGAGCTATTAAGATAAGAATACGAGCTATTCATATAAGAGTACGAGCTATTAATATAAGAATACGAGCTAATGTAAAAAGAATACGAATTTACGAAAATCACGAACTAAAAAATACGAGCACATCAGAATGCAAGTTATTACCCTAAGAATACGAGCTAATATAAATAGAATACGAGCTAATATTAAAAGAATACGAGTTAATATAAAAAAACACGAATTATTAAGATAAGAATACGAGCTATTAATATAAGAATACGAGCTAATGTAAAAAGAATAGGAGTTTACGAAAATCACGAACTAAAAAATACGAGCACATCAGAATGGAAGTTATTACGTGCAGATATATAAAGAGAATACGAGCTAATAGTAAAAGAATACGAGTTAATATAAAAAAAACACGAGTTATTAAGATAACAGTACGAGCTATTAAAAGAAAAATATGAGCTATTAATACAAAAATACGAGCAAAGGAATACGAGCTTAAGAAAATCACGAACTAAAAAATACGAGCACATAAGAATGCAAGTCATTACCCTAAGAACCCGGGTTAATATAAACAGAATATGAGCTAATATTAAAAGATTACGAGCCAATATAAAAAACACGAGTTATTAAGATAAGAATACGAGCTATTAAGATAATAATACGAGCTATTAATATAAGAATACGAGCTAATATAAAAAGAATACGAGTTAATGTAAAAACAACACGAGTTTACGAAAATCACAAACTAAAAAATATGAGCACAACAAAATGCAAGTTATTACCCTAAGAATACGAGCTAATATAAACAGAATACGAGCTAATATTAAAAGAATACGAGTTAATATAAAAACGCACGAGTTATTAAGATAAGAATACGAGCTATTAATATAAGAATACGAGCTATTCATATAAAAATACGAGCTATTAATATAAGAATGCGAGCTAATGTAAAAAGAATACGTGTTTACGAAAATCACGAACTAAAAAATACGAGCACATCAGAATGCAAGCTATTACCCTAAGAATACGAGCTAATATAAGAAAAACACGAGCTAATATAAAAAGAATACGAGCTAATATTTAAAAAATATGAGTTATTAAGATAAGAATGCGAGCTATTAATATGAGAATATGAGCTAATAATATAAGAATACGCGCTAATGTAAAAAGAATACAAGCTTAAGAAAATCACGAACTAAAAAATACGAGCACATACGAATGCAACTTATTACCCTAAGAATACGAGTTAATTTAAAAAAAATACGAGCTAATATAAAAGAATACGAGCTAATATTAAAAGAATATGAGCTAATGGAAAAAAACACGAGTTATTAAGATGAGAACACGAGCTATTAATATAAGAATACGAGCTATTAATATAAGAATACGAACTATTAAGATAAGAATACGAGCTATTAATATAAGAATACGAGCTAATTTATAAAGTGAACTAATAAAATAAGATTACGAGTTATTAACATATATAAGAATATGAGCTAGTCCCCAAAATATACGAGCTAACGTAAACAGAATACGAGCTAATATAAATTTTGTATCAAAAAGTTTATTCAACATAGTAATCCATAGCAATTCCACAAATTTTACACAACACAGTATAAAAAGTATACGTAGTAATTAGGGATGGCAAAGGGTCGGATCTGGACCGGGTCCAGTAGAATCCAGATCCAGATCCGTGATGTGACAGCAGAATCCAGATCCGACCCGAATCCGACGGGTCCAAAATGGTCAGATCCAGATCCGGACCCTACGGATCCGAGTAGGATCCGGGTTATCCACGGGTCCCATATAGGGATGGCAATGGGTAGGGTCTGGGTAGGGTCCGGCTAGACCCGACCCGACCCCCAGTAAAAAATCTTAGACCCATATCCGACCCATATCCTAAAGGGTCTAAAATTAATGGACCCATACCCGACCCTAATGGGTCTGGGTCTGGGTAGGGTCTACCCTAGGGTCCAATTTTTCTTAACGAGTCATTCAATAAAATGTACTAAGGTTCGAATTAAATTAAAAAGTTTTGATTAAAGTATTACAAAATCTTGGTGATTTGGATCATTACCCGTACCCGACCCTAAATTACTTGAATGGAGGGAGTATCATTTAGGGTACCCAAACTCATCATTTTCATCAATTACCCCTTTATTCTTAATGATTATTTGGATATGCGTATAGTATATTAATAATAACTAATAAGAGTCATCTGTTTGTGTCTATTATTTGGGTTATTGACGTTCGTATGTTTGGTTTTTGTTTTACTTTTTCTTTTTTTTTTAATAAATATAAGGGTCTAAGGGTCGGGTAGGGTCCCAAGACCAAGACCCGGACCCGACCCGAAGTTTTTATACAAGACCCATACCCGACCCATACCCGAGTGGGTCTCAAAAATTCAGACCCATACCCGATCCATTAGGGTCCGACCCTAAGGGTCTGGATTGGGTACCCGACCCACTGCCATCCCTAGTCCCATATAAGAAAAAAACATGAAAATTAAATAGGATTAATTGATAAGAATACTCTGAACTATGGGTGTCCTGCTCAAAATACTCCAAACTTTGTTTTAACTACCAATATAACCAACTAGTGCTCTCATTTTCTTTGAATAGAATTTGTTGCATTGTTAAGTTGTTGTAGCATGTTTTAATGCTGTGATTAGGTAAATAGATTAACATAGAAGTAAAAGGAGAAAGAGGGGTTAAAGAAGGGCGAATAGAAGAGTTAACTCACTTAATTTCTTCACTTGAAAGAAGGGTTAGAACATGCCAACATGTGATATATTACAATAAAAGCGAATGAGAGCATTAGTTGGTTATATTGGTAGTTAAAATAGAGTTTGGAGTATTTTGAGCGGGACACCCATAATTCAGAGTATTGTTATCAATTAATCCAATTAAATATTAGTTAATGGGCAGCAACATTTTTAATCATTACTTTGTTGGCAGCAACATTTGATCAACATCTTCAAATACATTTTTGTTCCTAAATTAGTATCATATCTATCATTCTGTTAGAAATTAGTGAGAGCCTGGGTTGTATTGATCTTTGCTTATCCTTAATTCCTTACTATACTTTATACGGAGTACAAAGTTTTTCTGACCTTAACTGAATAATTAGCTATACAAAATGTGAACAATATATATCTAGATATTCTAATTTGATGTACTGATATTAATGGCTTTGAGCTAGTTAGGTACCCTTGATTCGTCGATCCGTCGGGAGAAACATTAATCGCAATAGGTGAGATTTGAGAATGAGATTTGAGAGCCAGTAGCCCAGCACACTGAATAACTTAGTTTTTTTTATAAAAATATTTAAAACGGGTCTTAGGGTAGGATCCGGGTCTTGTCAACAAGATCCAGATCCAGATCCGTTTTTAAACTTAAGGATCTAGATCTGATCCTGTCCCATCGGGTCCAAATTTAAGGATCCATATCCTACCCATCAGGGTAGGGTCCAACGGATCTGGACCGGATCCAGGATCCGTTGCCATCCCTAGTATTAATACAAAGCAATTTCACAAATTGTACTATACAAAAGCAATTTATTCAACATAAAACAGTATACGTGTTTCAATTTCACAAAAGTATACAAAGCAATTTCACAAAAGTATACCTATTTCAATTTATTTCTTCTAACTGAACCTAGGGCTATAAAAAATTATATACGGGTTATTATAAAAAATTACCTTGACACTGAGGCGTAATATGTAATTGTTTTTCCAAAACCACTGAATTAGAAGTACATGTTTCCGTTTCCATTGAAGTTTCATGCTCCTTCAAAATTTCATATTGTTCCATTGATGATGACACATTTGGTGGTTCATTCACAGTCGAAGCTTCGTTCATCATTGATGATAAAAATTATATAATGGTATTAAATAAACTAAAATATGGAGATATAATAATTAAGAAGATAAATCATTTACTGATGATGAATGAAGACGAGTTAGAAAAACAGGGAAGAAGTTACAGGAGAGGGGAAGTGGGGAAGAATGGGATTACTAACTTTTTTTACTTTTTCTTTTTTTTTACAAAAATAATAAAGAAAAAGACTAAAATGTCTCTGGATGTACAATAGCATTGTACATCTGGTGGTATAGTCTAGGAACTGCTCCAGTTTGGGATCGAGTTAACTCTTCTATTCGCCTTTTTTTCTTACGTTTTTCAGATCCGGAATCAAACTTCCTTATTCTAGGTGGCATTATAACAAAATTAAAGATAATGGAATGATACAACCTGAACAAAATACTTTGAGATTTTGATTGAATTCAATCAATTCATACACATCCAAGTATTTCATGAACAAAATAGAAAACATATAATTTAGATTAAAATTCATAAACACTCATAAAATTCATAACCCTGATCAAACTCATAAAATTAATTGAAAATTTTACCCGAGATTTTTCTTCTGTTACACTTTTGGCTAGAAACGGATGATATCTATTGATTTGTTTAATAAAATTATAGCTAAAATTTTGTTAGATGGGTAATCTGATTAAAAGACAAATTGAAAGAATATAATTGATGATGAGAATTGTAGAGATATATATAATAACATTAATAAAAAAAGTAACGTTTGATTATCATAGGTAAATGATAAATGAATTATTGTACTCCTGGGAAGGAAGATTTTATGCTTCATAATTGATTGCTAATTGATAATTTGATGGTGTAATTAAAGAGAATTGGGAAAGAGAATGGAAATTGGGAAAGATTCCTCTTTTTTTTTTTAAAAAAAAAACTGACCCATAGTATTCCGTTTTGGGGCCCATTTTTTTGGAGGCCCGATTTCTGGGCTCAGCCCGCACCTGCCGCCCTGCTAGAGACTGGATTATAATTGAGGAGGGTCAGACCGGCCTGGCCCGGTTATTTGGTTATGTCTAATTTAGATCACCATGGTAAAAAAAAAAACTGAAATAAAAAGAACGTAAGAATTGATAAATTGGAAGCCGGCCAAAATACAAGCATGAAGCACGGTAAAACATAAGTGAGTAAAATTTATGAAATTGAAGCATGATATAATTTGATATATTTAATCGGAGTATTGTATTGTATTGTACGAAGTATTAAGAAATAAAAGTAGTTTTGTGTAATTATAATAATAATAATAGGGTAACAAATTGATTAAGCCTTGGCATGAGCCAATAACTCATTTGTAGTGGTATAAGCAGCTCTAGCGTTAATCATGTCTGTCCAAAATAGAGGTGGTACTGTTACTTTTGCATCTTGAATAATTTTGTTGCAATTATCTAATTCCTTAAACATCAAGTCGTTGATCAACTTTTGCGCGGCAGCGAACTTTCTACTAACAACTTGTATGCGAACAGCCTCTGTATTATCCCCAAGTACATGCAAATGAGGTAGACATGCATTTAGAGCATTCGTTACTTTCACATCCGTTTTGTACCTCATGCGGCGTGTGTCAATTTCGAGTACCTGAGCCGTGAATTGCGAGCATCGGAGCAGCGCTACGATGAGCGTAACATCATCCTTGATCTCAAATGCGGTTGTAGTATTGGCGCATTTCATACAACTAACCGGAAAGTCCGTGGCTTTGCACATTCTTTGGATCAGTGCTTGGTCATTAGCTTCTACAAAAGTGTAGGAATGGAACAATGAAAATACGATGAACAATATTATAAGCATGTTTTGATTTGAAGTCATCTTGATTACAGAAAATTAACCAATTGGTACTTTCAATGGAGGAGGCTTGACTTCTGAATTAATGCTAATAATCCAATATATATATATAAAAATAGAGATACGTGTTGTCGAAAATATCATGTACTCTAATTAGATTATGTCGATATATCCACCTATGTATTCTGTAACAATGTGGAAACAAATTTTCTAACATAACATTAAATGGAATATGATCATCATCTTCTAGAATCTAGTTATATACATTGTACATACATTTGTATACACAAAATCAATCTGGAGTCTCGACAAAGATTAAAGGTATTGTTCAACAATCAGTAGGTATTATGGAAGTAAATTTTACGTAAGTAGAATATAATAATTCGAGTATAACACAAAATTGGGACAAAATATTTTCGATACTAATTTATAAGTAGTATATGTATCTTTGGATTTCAAAATCTTTCTTTACAAAACTAGTTTATGTTCACATTTGAGTTTACTATTTCTATAAAATAAATATACGACGTATATAATTTAGAATAACAAAAATTTAATATAATTAAATAAATTCATACAAATTAATTAAACCGAATAGGTTTAGAGAAATTCTTGGATATACCCGGTATACCATGTCATTGTACCCCCTACCCAATGAGAATATTATAATTGAATAAATTATCCATAAATAATAAAATATAATCTTTTAAAAATAAAAACTAAGGCATCTCCTTGGCTAGGGTGTACGATATTCTTGTACACCCGGTGTGGACCTTAGATTTTTTTTAGGAGAAAAGCTGAAGCTTACTTCATTACGAATAAATCAAACATAACAACATTATGCGCAACAACCGGTAAAGGCTCCGCCCATTCAAATCTACCTGACTCTAAGCGTAAAACATGAGCAAGGGCATGAGTGACTGTATTGTTCACCCTGCTAGTATAGACCACTCCACTGAAATAAACGACTGACAAAGTAACAAAATATCATCCAAAACTAAATTAAAAATACTCCTTCCTTGAGCTCGATTCTTCAGCGCGACCACCACCTGAAGGCAATCAGACTTGACTACTACGTGATCATGGCCCTTTCGCTGTGCTTCCCTTACCCCTTCCAAGACCGCTACAAGTTCCTCCATGATAGGTTCCATAGATTGTTCTTGCACAACAGAGACTCACCACAAAACACGACCCTCTTCGTTCCTACACACGACACCTATATCAATACTTGTTCTCTCCTTATAGTTCCTGCATCAACGTAAACTTTGACAAAGTCGCTCGGAGCCAGATTCCACCCTTCCTGCGCACCTAATTCCTCCCACTTCCTTTGTTTTCGGTTCCCTTACACCCCACTCGGTCCTTGTCGTCCACCCTCCTCTAGCACGTCCTGGCTACTCACCACCGCTCTATCCGATCCACCGCCCTATTTTCGAACACGATTATTGTTTCGGTATTCCCAGATTGCCCAGCATCCTACCATGAATTTACCATGCTAGGTCCCTCCCATCACGCGCCACTTAGCGTCGATCCAATCATGTAGCCTCCCACCTTCTTCTTCCTCCTCCCACCCCCAATCCTTCCCGCACCCGGTGACCAAACCAACAGTCATGGAATAAATGTAAACTAGACTCAGAAAAAGAAGATCAGAAAGGACATAAAGGAGACTCACCTCTAACCCGAGTTGCTACGTTCTCGCCTCTTGCCAAAGCGTCGTTGCACAGTTGCCAAAAGAATAGCTTAACCCGACGCCACACCGGAACTTGGCATAAACGATTCCATAACCATCCCCCCATTTCGACATATCCCCTAACTCTTGAGGATTTTACCTTCCTGCGAGAAGTTGGTATGCTGACTTAACAGTATAGGCCTAATCTTTATCCCCCTAGTACCAATCATTATCCGGTCTATTGTTGTTGAGTCGGATATTTGTCACCCTATCTCGTTCAAAGGGAAGTAATATTACTTCCAGCTTATCCTTGTCCTATCCCCTCCCATCATCGTACTTCAAATCCGTGACCATCATAGCCTCGTAACCAGGAGTATAAGGGGACAAAACTCTTTCTGACTGCGTGCCAGGAATCCAGGAATCACGCCACACCCACGTTGTCATACCATTCATAATCCTACGTCTTAAGCCGTGCTCTAAAGCCCTCCTCGCTTCCACAATCCCGTGCCAATTGTAGCTTCGGTTATATCAAAGACCAGCTGTAATACCTCGCTTTTTGGGACTTGTCGTGATTAAGCGATAGCGTTGTTTTTATTAAATCGTTCGTTAAAAGGCTTCTTGCACTCGTTTTGTGCGAGATATTTTAGACTTAGGTAGGTTTCGAAACGGGGTTTTAGGTACTCCATATTAATATTGGTAGTATGGGGTTGCTAAGGGTCGAACTTGGGACCTATTGAGTGCCTGGTGTGGGCCTCGATTAGCGAGCCAAGTTAAGCCCACACGGAATTCTCAGACCTATCACCACTAATCCTTCCTGCCGCCATTTATAGAAGGGATTTTGTTGACCTAGACTTGACTCAAAAACAGATCTAACCTCACCAAAACCTAGCCGCCACCTTAGAGAAGAGGAGAAACCAGTGCACGGTGGTTGTAAGCAGCCCTAGCACATCTCGATTTGGCCAAGAAGCGGGTATGATCACCACGTTTCCTGTAACGTTAGTTTATGCATCTTTTTGTCGTTTGTTTAAGAGCAGGGTTGCGCATTATATTCTGGATGTTTTTACATAATCTTATACTAGTATGTAGAGAGGTTACATGTTGGTCATGGTGGTGGTGTCGTGGTTGTTTTACATGTTTTTCGAGGGTGTCAAACACGGGGTCAGGGAAAGGAGTTGTACGTTTTCAATTTTGTCACGGTCTGTTGCGTTTTTCTAATCAGTTTTTGTGTTAGTCGTATGTCGTTTGTTTTGGGTCTTTGGGTGTTGGAACTGGTGGTTCGTGGGGGTTTCTTGTGGTGGTGGTCTTAGGTTATGGTGGTGCGTAGTCATGGTGTTACAGGGCTGGTCGTCAGGGGTGTTTATGGGATGTTTCTGTCGAAGTCAGTCGTTAAGGTTGTTCAGGTGAGCGCATGGGTGTTTGGGGGTGGTAGCATTGAGGACTCGGGGGAGGTCAGTGCAATGCTACCACCGTGTCTCGAGTCTGTTGTCCAGGGAAGGTTCTGGTGGTCAGAGGGGTTGTTGGCGGTGGCTGATATGGTGTCGACTGGTTGTCAAAGAGGGGCTGGTCAGAAGGAGGGGCGAGGAGTCGGGTTGGTTTGGGGGCCTGGTTCAGGTCACCGGCAGCCGGCGAGGGGGCTGCTGGTGGTTGGAGTGGTGGAGGGCGGTTCTGGGAACAGACTGTGGTGGCTGTTGGTGGTGGATGAGCGCGTGTCACGGTGGTCTTAGGGTGTTTATGCACGGGGGTTATCACGGGCTGTTGGGGTTTTCACGGTTGTGTTTGTTTATTTGTTTTGTGTTATTATTATTATTATTATCCTTATTATTATTATTAATATTATGGTTGTTTTAATAGAATGTTTATAATTGGGTATATTAGTAATTAATAATATTAATGATAATATCTTTGTTTTATGGCATATTAATAATTATATTGGGAAGGTTTTTGTATACTTTGAATTTCAAATTTAGTTGTCATGATTAAAAGTTTACCTAATTTGGAAGTCTTGTACGGGATGATATATTTAGAAAGTTTCTATATTTGGAAGTTGCCATATTTGGAAGGTTACTATTTTGGGTAACCTTGGTTGTTAGGGAACTTTCTAAGTATAGGAGGCTTCTATAATAGAATGTGTATATGTATTATGAGATGTAGGGAGTTTATTAATTTATATAATACACATCTAGGTGGAAGTTTTCGTGTGGAGCATTTTTAGGAGCAGTTGCGTATTTGCCATTTCCTTCTGCTATTTCAGGTAGGGAACTAACTGTGCATTTGTTTATGATGTGAAGCATGATCAGTAACTATGGTGAATTATTTGTGCATATCTTGTTGATTGAATAACGTTGTGATCTTATATATTGGCTATATATTCCTATGATGCGGGAATTGATACAAAAGGGTCTGTGATTGGTGCGGAGATAAAAGGGTCTGTGAATGGTGTGGAGATAAAGGGTCTGTGATTGGCGCGGAGATAAAAAGGGTCTGTGATTCGGAGAGGAGAAGTTTGATTTTCTATTTATAGTAATGTGGTTTGTTTACAGTATTTCTCTACTCAACCTCGTGGTTGACCCTGTGTATTCGTGATCACCTGTGATGAACCAATTATTGGGGAGCAGATCGACAGGTATAAGGACCATGGGAGCTTAGGGAAGGGAGAAGCGTGGACCCGGACCTGCCTAGAGTCTAGCTCACTTGATAGTAGTTGATGAGTTTGTACTTTCATTTGTATCGGAACAGTTTTATAATTGGGTTTGTAAGAACATGTTTTGAGTTTAAATTTAATTTAAAGCACTGTTTATCTTCCTTTGTATCTACTGCCTCGGGAAATCGAGATGGTAACACCCGTATTTATCTAAGGAGTCCTAGTTCAGGCCCTTAAATAAATGGGGGTGTTACAAAGTGTAACACCCCCATTTATTTAAGGGCCTGAACTAGGACTCCTCAGATAAATACGGGTGTTACAAAGTGGTATCAGAGCGAACGATCCTCAGGCCTAACCTAATGAACCCAATGAATGTAGGAGAGTCTAAATAAAATGAACCCCGGGATAGGACTGTTAGGAGCACACTAAAGGCAAAGTATGAGTCTGGGGCCCCCTCACACCGAACCATTGGCCCTATCAGTTTTACCCGGGAACCCAGAGTGCATATACGAGAGAAAAGGGTAGAATAAGAGGTGGTGGAAGTGATAGCATACTATGACAAGTAAGTTATGAGAATTCTAAGTATATGTGACTTTTGAAAAGCCGGAAGGGGCATGAACATGAATGAATCTGTAACTGTTAGAAAAGGGTGTATGTTGATGTGATATGTTAAGTAATTTGAAACATGATTAGTACTCCTTCTATCATCATGTCTATTGATATGCGGTTATGTGATCCCGAGCCATGTTATAGTTTCCTGAGTATTCAATTTGATAGCTGATGATAGATTTTATCGTTTAGGGATTTTAGCCCTAACCCTAATGTGCGCCCACATAAGTCGGGACTCATGTCTTTCTGTTGTATTATAGTATGCCTCCGCGAAGGGATAATGCCGTTAACATCACCCAAGAGGAGGTGGACCGTTTGATAGCTGAAAATGAGGCCCTAAAGGCCAAACGTATGGACTCCGCGAAAATGAGCACGATCATCGCAAGACATCACCCTACCCAATTCACCGGGGAGGGGGAACCTCATCTGCTGGGAGCCTGGTGCCGGGAATTCGGTAACCTGTTCGAGTTGGTGGATTGCCCTGAAGAATTGAGGGTGGACCAGGCTGCCCACTATCTGAGGGGTATGGCTGGAGACTGGTGGACATCGAATAAGGGAGAGCTCCGGGAAGCAGCTATAGAGGGTGGATCCGCGTTTGTTCCGTGGGATGCATTCAAGGGGGTCTTGAACGAGGCGTTTCTACCAGAATTCCAAAAGAGCAAGCTGAGGGAGGAGTTTGACTCATTCACGATGGCAGAAGACATGACCGTAGAGGCTTATTACAGGAAGTTCATCCAGTTGGTGCAATAAGTGGGAGACATGGGTTTCGACGACGCCATGCTAGCAATGAAATTTGAGAGGGGATTATCAATCGCCATCAAAAAGAGACTGATTGCAGCTCCGCCCACCACAATCCGTGACATCTATTTAAGGGCTGGGGCGGCGGAGAGGCTTTCGGATATGATCAAAAAGGACAAACAGTCCAAGACAGAAAAGAGGAAAGCTGAAACAGTAGCTGAGGGTTCAGGATCGAAAAAGCAAAGTAATAACAAGTACAGTGGGTATTTCGGGAGTAGTGCCTCTGGTGGTGGGAGGAACCAGAGTGGGGGCAACTTCAGGAGTGGAGGTTCTGGTAGTGGTTCAGTGGGAATGGTCTGTTTCGGCTGCGGAAAGATTGGGCACAAACAGGCAGTATGTCGCTCTTCTGGAGGGAATCAGTCCGGGGGTTACCGCACACCTACATCCGGATATCAGGGATCTCGCACACAGACCTATGGCAGCAGTGGCTATCGCACACCCATGGCAAACTATGGTGGGGGTGCGAAGTCGGGAGGCAGCAGCAACTATCAGAGGAACTATAATAGCTATCAGAACCGCTCGTACCAGAACCAGGGGAATGGAAGCAATCAGAGGACGGGAACAGAAGGAAATCAGCAGGCTGGGACATCTTCTGCCAGCCAGAGTGGAGTCAAGTCCAGTGGCAAGCTCTTTGCCATGGGAAAGCAGGCAGCTCAGGAGGATGCGCATGTGGTAACCGGTACTTTTCTTGTGAACTCTAAACCTACTTTCGTACTTTTCGATTCCGGTGCCACCCATTCGTTTGTGTCTAGAGATCATGTTAAGGCTTTGGGGCTTGAGAGATTCGACTGGGTCGCGGACTCAGTGACCATACCTTCGGGCGAGTCCATTGTTTGTAATAGAGTATACGGTAGTGTACCCATCAAAATCGGGGAAGCAATTTTCTATTGTGACCTCATAGAATTTCCGCTGGGGGGTTTTGAGGTAATCTTAGGGATGGACTGGCTGGGGAAGTATAGAGCTTTTATCGACTGTCATCAAAAGAAAATTTCCTTGAAGGGACCCAAGGGAGTGAGGGTATCCTACAAGGGGTATAGAGTCAAGCCAAAGATCAAATTTATATCTGTCAATACCCTGAAGTCTAGTTTGCGGAAAGGAGAAAGCCTAATTTTGTGCCAAATGTGGGATTGTGAGGCTGAGACCCCCAAGACTAGTGAGATACCTGTGGTACGGGAGTTTGAGGGAGTTTTCCGAGACGACGTTCTGGGGTTACCGCCAAGGAGGGAAGTGGAATTTTCCATTGACCTCAAACCAGGAGCGGGACCGATATCTAAATCACCATACCGTATGGGACCTAAAGAGATGGAGGAATTGAAGAAGCAGTTGGATGAACTAGCTGAAAAAGGGTTCATTCGACCCAGTATGTCGCCCTGGGGTGCACCAGTTCTGTTTGTGAAGAAGAAGGATGGGAGTTTGAGGTTGTGTGTTGACTACCGAGAGCTGAACAATGTGACTATCAAGAACCGTTACCCTTTGCCGAGAATTGACGACTTGTTCGATCAGTTGAGTGGAGCCGGGGTTTTCTCCAAGATTGATTTGAGATCCGGGTATCATCAGTTGAGGATAAAGGATGAAGATATTCCGAAGACCGCTTTACGAACGAGGTATGGCCACTATGAATTTGTGGTTATGCCCTTTGGATTGACTAATGCTCCAGCTGTGTTCATGGACTTGATGAATCGAGTCTTCAGCCCGTATCTCGACAAGTTCGTGGTGGTATTTATCGATGATATCCTGGTATATTCCAAGAATGCGGAGGAGCACGAATTGAAGATCATTTGAGGAAGGTACTTCAGACTTTGGAAGAACATAAACTCAATGCTAAGCTGAGTAAGTGTGAATTCTGGTTGGAGAAAGTGGCGTTTTTGGGGCATGTCATTTCCAAAGAGGGGGTATCTGTTGACCCTAGTAAAATTGAAGCTGTGACTAAGTGGCAAAGTCCGAAGAATGTGAGTGAGATCCGAAGTTTTCTGGGGTTAGCAGGTTATTACCGGAGATTCGTCAAAGACTTTTCGAAGATAGCAAAGCCGTTGACGTCGTTAATGAGGAAGGAGAACCGTTTTGTCTGGGATGAGAGTTGTGAGAAGGCATTCCTGACTCTTAAGGAACGCCTGACAACAACTCCTATCCTGGCCTTGCCAGTTGGAAGTGATAATTTTGAAGTATACACCGACGCTTCCAAGCATGGGTTGGGTTGTGTGCTAATGCAGAATGGGAGAGTAATAGCATATGCGTCTCGCCAGTTGAAGACCTATGAAGAAAATTATCCGACTCATGATTTGGAATTGGGCGCTGTGGTCTTTGCACTGAAATTGTGGCGTCATTACCTCTATGGAGCCACTTTTAAGGTGTTTTCTGATCATAAGAGCCTGAAATACATCTACACCCAGAAGGAATTGAACATGAGGCAGAGGAGGTGGATAGAGTTGATCGGAGACTATGATATGCAGATTGTCTACCACGAGGGCAAGGCGAATGTGGTAGCTGACGCTCTAAGTAGGAAGTCAGTACATGCTTTGAGTTGTGCCAGATCGAGAGTGAGGTTGCATGGCGAGTTAAGGGAGATGGGAATTTTCATGATCCGGAAAGGGGATGCTCTTAGTGATCTGACCGTGGAGCCTGAGTTGTATGGGGAGATTCGGGAGTTACAGAAGAGCGATGAGAGAATCCAGAAGTGGCGTTTGATGGTGGAAAATGGGAATGGTGATGGGGCATCCAAGTTCAGTATTCATACTGACGGTAGTTTGAGGTTCAGTGGGCGATGGTGTGTACCGAATGTTGAGGAGCTAAAGAAGAAGATCCTGACTGAAGCTCATGCTACTCCTTATTCTGTTCACCCAGGGGCCGATAAGCTGTATAAGGACCTTAAGAAGACGTTTTGGTGGCCGAATATGAAAAAGGAGGTCGCAGAGTTTGTCTCGAGGTGTTTGACGTGTCAACGCGTGAAAGGGGAACATAAGAGACCTCAAGGGAAGGTGCAACCTTTGGATGTACCAGAGTGGAAGTGGGAGAATATTTCAATGGACTTTATCGTGGGGTTGCCTCGAACTCAGAGGGGCAACAACATGATTTGGGTGATCGTGGATCGTTTGACTAAGTCAGCTCACTTTATTCCAATGAAAGATACCTGGAGTAAGGCCGAGTTGGCTAAGTCATATGTTCAGAATGTGGTCAAACTACATGGCGTACCCAAGGATATTGTTTCAGATCGAGACTCGAGGTTTATATCCAGATTTTGGCAGGAGTTGCAGGGAGCGTTGGGTACCCAATTGAAGATGAGTACAACTTTTCATCCGGCTACTGATGGTCAGACTGAGCGGACGATTCAGACTCTTGAGGATATGTTGAGAGCTTGTGTACTTGAGTTCGGAGGATCTTGGGAGGACCGATTGGGGTTGATAGAGTTCTCGTATAACAACAGCTATCATGCCAGTATTGGGATGGCTCCTTTTGAGGCGTTATATGGGAGGAAGTGTCGGAGCCCTGTGTGTTGGGATGATCGAGCTGATGTTGTGACTTTGGGGCCAGATATGATCCAGGAGATGCTGGAGCAAGTTCAGATTATTCGACAGAGAATGAGGGCCGCTCAGGATAGACAGAAGAGTTATGCTGATCTAAAGAGGAGCGATATTTCATTTGAGGCCGGAGAGAAAGTACTACTGAAAGTCTCTCCGATGAAAGGTGTGATGAGATTCGGCAAGCGTGGTAAGCTGAGTCAGAAATTTATTGGGCCATTTGAGATCTTGGACAGAGTTGGAGAAGTGGCATACCGCTTAGCTTTGCCTCCAACCCTATCCAAGGTCCATAATGTGTTCCATGTGTCCCAGTTGAGGAAATACGTGAGTGATCCGTCACATGTGCTTCAGCATGAGGTGCTTGAGGTAGATGAGCAGTTGGCATACATTGAGACTCCGAAAGAGATCTTGGACAGGAAGGTACGGAAGACTCGTAATGGGGAAACAGCCTTGGTGAAAGTCTTATGGTCAAATCATAATCAGGAGGAGGCTACGTGGGAGCCTGAGGCATCTATGAGGGAGCGTTACCCACATTTGTTTGATTGAGGTAAGTTACGCGGACGTAACTTTTCTTTAAGGGGGGTGGAATGTGACATTTTGTGAATTAGTTAAGTTTATGCAAGTTGTGTTGTGATATTTGTGCTTCGAGTTTGTTTGAGTTGTTTGTTTGTCACTTAAGTATGTTAGAACTTCGGGACGAAGTTCTTTTAAGGGGGGAAGACTGTAATACCTCGCTTTTTGGGACTTGTCGTGATTAAGCGATAGCGTTGTTTTTATTAAATCGTTCGTTAAAAGGCTTCTTGCACTCGTTTTGTGCGAGATATTTTAGACTTAGGTAGGTTTCGAAACGGGGTTTTAGGTACTCCATATTAATATTGGTAGTATGGGGTTGCTAAGGGTCGAACTTGGGACCTATTGAGTGCCTGGTGTGGGCCTCGATTAGCGAGCCAAGTTAAGCCCACACGGAATTCTCAGACCTATCACCACTAATCCTTCCTGCCGCCATTTATAGAAGGGATTTTGTTGACCTAGACTTGACTCAAAAACAGATCTAACCTCACCAAAACCTAGCCGCCACCTTAGAGAAGAGGAGAAACCAGTGCACGGTGGTTGTAAGCAGCCCTAGCACATCTCGATTTGGCCAAGAAGCGGGTATGATCACCACGTTTCCTGTAACGTTAGTTTATGCATCTTTTTGTCGTTTGTTTAAGAGCAGGGTTGCGCATTATATTCTGGATGTTTTTACATAATCTTATACTAGTATGTAGAGAGGTTACATGTTGGTCATGGTGGTGGTGTCGTGGTTGTTTTACATGTTTTTCGAGGGTGTCAAACACGGGGTCAGGGAAAGGAGTTGTACGTTTTCAATTTTGTCACGGTCTGTTGCGTTTTTCTAATCAGTTTTTGTGTTAGTCGTATGTCGTTTGTTTTGGGTCTTTGGGTGTTGGAACTGGTGGTTCGTGGGGGTTTCTTGTGGTGGTGGTCTCAGGTTATGGTGGTGCGTAGTCATGGTGTTACAGGGCTGGTCGTCAGGGGTATTTATGGGATGTTTCTGTCGAAGTCAGTCGTTAAGGTTGTTCAGGTGAGCGCATGGGTGTTTGGGGGTGGTAGCATTGAGGACTCGGGGGAGGTCAGTGCAATTCTACCACCGTGTCTCGAGTCTGTTGTCCAGGGAAGGTTCTGGTGGTCAGAGGGGTTGTTGGCGGTGGCTGATGTGGTGTCGACTGGTTGTCAAAGAGGGGCTGGTCAGAAGGAGGGGCGAGGAGTCGGGTTGGTTTGGGGGCCTGGTTCAGGTCACCGGCAGCCGGCGAGGGGGCTGCTGGTGGTTGGAGTGGTGGAGGGCGGTTCTGGGAACAGACTGTGGTGGCTGTTGGTGGTGGATGGGCGCGTGTCACGGTGGTCTTAGGGTGTTTATGCACGGGGGTTATCACGGGCTGTTGGGGTTTTCACGGTTGTGTTTGTTTATTTGTTTTGTGTTATTATTATTATTATTATCCTTATTATTATTATTAATATTATGGTTGTTTTAATAGAATGTTTATAATTTGGGTATATTAGTAATTAATAATATTAATGATAATATCTTTGTTTTATGGCATATTAATAATTATATTGGGAAGGTTTTTGTATGCTTTGAATTTCAAATTTAGTTGCCATGATTAAAAGTTTAACTAATTTGGAAGTCTTGTACGGGATGATATATTTAGAAAGTTTCTATATTTGGAAGTTGCCATATTTGGAAGGTTACTATTTTGGGTAACCTTGGTTGTTAGGGAACTTTCTAAGTATAGGAGGCTTCTATAATAGAATGTGTATATGTATTATGAGATGTAGAGAGTTTATTAATTTATATAATACACATCTAGGAGGAAGTTTTCGTGTGGAGCATTTTTAGGAGCAGTTGCGTATTTGCCATTTCCTTCTGCTATTTCAGGTAGGGAACTAACTGTGCATTTGTTTATGATGTGAAGCATGATCAGTAACTATGGTGAATTATTTGTGCATATCTTGTTGATTGAATAACGTTGTGATCTTATATATTGGCTATATATTCCTATGATGCGGGAATTGATACAAAAGGGTCTGTGATTGGTGCGGAGATAAAAGGGTCTGTGAATGGTGTGGAGATAAAGGGTCTGTGATTGGCGCGGAGATAAAAAGGGTCTGTGATTCGGAGAGGAGAAGTTTGATTTTCTATTTATAGTAATGTGGTTTGTTTACAGTATTTCTCTACTCAACCTCGTGGTTGACCCTGTGTATTCGTGATCACTTGTGATGAACCAATTATTGGGGAGCAGATCGACAGGTATAAGGACCATGGGAGCTTAGGGAAGGGAGAAGCGTGGACCCGGACCTGCCTAGAGTCTAGCTCACTTGATAGTAGTTGATGAGTTTGTACTTTTATTTGTATCGGAACAGTTTTATAATTGGTTTTGTAAGAACATGTTTTGAGTTTAAATTTAATTTAAAGCACTGTTTATCTTCCTTTGTATCTACTGCCTCGGGAAACCGAGATGGTAACACCCGTATTTATCTGAGGAGTCCTAGTTCAGGCCCTTAAATAAATGGAGGTGTTACACCAGCCTCCAAGAACTCCCCAGTCGGAAAGTATTTGGCTCGCATGATTTGATCCCATAAGCTATCCGGGACTGTGATCAGGCGCCATGCTTGTTCGCCCAGCAGCGCAAAGTTGAAAAAATGTAAATCCCGAAACCATATTCCTCCCATACCCTTCGGCTGACATAATTTTTCCACGCAACCCACGAAATACCCCTCCTCCCTTCTTCATGATTTCACCTGAACCGGGATACCATCGACCGAAGCTCATTGCAAAAACTCGCAGGAATTTTAAACACACTCATAACATAGGTAGGGAGTGAATTGGCAACCGCCTTTATAAGGACTTCCTTATCAGCTCTAGACAACATTTTCCCACGCCAACCAGATAACCTTTTGCTAAGCTTATCACGAATGATATCCATAAGATCGACCCTTTTTAGACCGCCCCACCACCGTGGGTAACCCTAGATACCGCTCTTGCTCCGCAACCTCCACTATACCCTGCCGCGCAACTAGGGAGTTTCGTCTATCCATCGTGACCCCTCTACTAAATGATATTGTAGTTTTGTCAAGGTTTACCTTTTGACCCGAAGTTTCCTCATATCATTGTAAGATATCAGTAATAACATCCGCCTCAGCCAAAGTGGCTTTGGTAAAGAAAATGCTATCGTCTGCAAACAACATATGAGAGATAGCTGGTGCCCCATTCATAACTCGAATACCGTGAAGAGACCAACGCTCTACCGCCTTCCTTAACATATTTGACAGCGCCTCCGCACACAAGATAAAGAGATACAGAGATAACAGGTCCCCCTAGCGCAAAACCCTCGCCGGCTTGAATTCCCTAGACTGAGTGCCATTAATCAAAACCGAAAACCCAACAGTAGACACACAATCCATTACCCTATCTATCCATTCCCGTGCAAACTCCATCACTCTCAACACCCCTTCAACTCTATCATACGCCTTGTCCATGTCAAGCTTAATCGCCATATGCCCTTCCACAGCCCTCGAATATTTCATAAAATGAAAAATCTCAAATGCAATAAGCACGTTATCCGAAATTAAACACGCCAGAGTAAACACACTTTGATTCACCAAGACAATATCCCCGAGCAAAAGCTTCAGTCTATTTGCAAGCACATTAGATACTAGCTTATAAGCAACATTACACAAGCTGATAGGTCGGAAGTCTCGTATAGTCGTATCTTATCAGGCGCTTTTTTCTTTGGAATATGGACAATATTGGTTTTATTTAGATCCTGTACCGCCTTTTCGCCTCGGAGAATGGCTAGCGTCGATGACACGGCTTCTGTCCCAAAAATACTTCAGTAGGCCTCAAAAAATAACTTGTTCATGCCGTCAGGTCCCAGGGATTTGAGAGGATGCATCTGGTTTAAAGCCTCAACAACCTCCTCCTCTCTATAATCGCGAGTCAGTAGCTCATTCAGTCCCCTCGTAACACGATCCCCCAACCCAAATAACACCTCTAGAATTTGTTGGTTCTAAAGAACAATACAGTTCCTTGAAGTACTTGTTGGCTACAACCGCTATAGCCACTTCCTCTATCCGTACGTGCCCTTCATTATCAACAAGTTTAGCTATGAAATTTTTCCTCTTTCTTTCACTCGTTCGGGAAAGGAAAAATTTAGTATTTCGGTCTCCATCCTTTAGAGAGAGAGCCCGGGAGCATTGCCGCCAGTACTGCTTCTCCTTTTTTATGAGGCTTGCTAATTCCGCCACCAACTTTTTCCGTTTCTTTACATTTGCTTCCGACCTATCTCCTTCATTGAGCCTCACTAACTGCCTCCGTTTTCTCTCCATTCCACGTCTCAACTTATTAATATGGGTACCTTAGAATTTTTTATAGTTTTAATCGATAACATTATTGTGTGATAGATAGACCTAACCAAGAGACTTTAATGTAAATATCATATAGTTTTGGCTGAAATATTAATTTAGATAACATTAAAATATGTTGATTTTCAATAAAATCAACATGTTCCACGTATGATATTTTGTTTGATGAGGGGTTGAATCTCTCCCCCGGGCTCATGCATTCTCGCACTACCACATAGACCATATAAGTCATCCCATTCGGGGAATGCAGTGGCCAAGTTGTCATCTCCCCAGCTGGTAGTCGAACCCGGGACTTCCCAACTCCTGCATTTATGCAAGTTTCAAGGTTTAACCCAACTTCCATTGGACCAACACCACTTGGTTATAAGTATGTTATATTATGAAACCATTAAAAGGTAAATAAATCAAGCTAGATTTCTATTTCGATTTGATTTAATCTATATATGTAATATGTTTATATAAATATATAAGCTTCTTACAATTGCATGCCTAAATACTAAAAGTAATATGGAAGTAGTGAACTGAATTTTAATAACATTAGATATAATGATATGATAATAATCAGTCATTTCAATAGTAAAAAAACAATTAACATTGAGCAGGAATATTAAAATTAATAGTACCTTGGAGTGACCATTTCCCACAAGAGACTCACCAAAAATGACTGTCACATTCTGGTGGATAGAATGATTAATAGGATCAGGGGTTGGAATAGTCGGAAAATATCTTATTCGGGCAGATTGGTCCTAGTGAAATCTGTGTTGTCTACCATTCATACCTACTGGGCACAAATCTTTATTCTACCTAGTGGTGTCATGGAGAGAATAATGGCATTGTGCATGAATTTCCTTTGGGAGGGGTCTGATAAGTACTCGAAAGCACCGTTGGTGGCTTGGAATGTCCTTTGTAAAGATAAGAAGAATGGAGGGTTGGGGTTGACTGATACTAAGATGTGGAATATTGCAGCCGTAGGGAAGCTTGTTTGGTGGATTGCTACCAAGCAGGATCACTTGTGGATCAAATGGGTAAATTGCATTTATATAAAGAATGATACATGGATGAATTATAAGCCATCTGTTCATAGTTTCTGGGCATGGAAAAAGATCAGTGATGTCAAAGAGCGTATGAAGAATGGGTATCAGAATGGGGAATGGCAGAGGCAGAATGGGCGGTATACAATAGATGACGGGTACCAGTGGTTGATGGATGAAGGTGGTGCTGTTGTCCAGTGGCACAAGCTAGTTTGGAACAGGTATAATGTGCCTCGGTGGGAATTTATCATGTGGCTTAGTCAGAATCAGAGGCTTCTTACTCTTGATAGATTATCAAGGGTGGGTATTGAGGTGCCAAAGGATTGTTTTGTGTGTGGAGAGGAGTATGAGACTCATAAACATTTGTTTGATGATTGCCAGTTCACAAGAAGATGTATGCAGGGTGTGAGTGATTGGCTGGGGATACCTATGATTGTGATAAGAGAGGAAGGAAGACTGTTTAGGAGAAGGAATATGACTAATTTGAGACGGAAGTTGATTGGAGCAGTGATTGTAGGGCTGCGATATTGGATATGGCGAAATAGAAATATATGCAGAATGGAAGGAAGTGTGATGCATCCTAGAGCTCTAGTGCAACAGGTTCAGAATGAATGTACCCAGAGGTTCCAAGTTAGTTTCCAAGGTGTGATGAGCAATGAAGATAAATGTTGGTGTAGTCAGCATAATTTTTTGTAAAGAGGAATTAGTTAGCTTGTAGTTGTTAAGGAAACGTTGATGTACATGTTGGCTTAAGGCCTTGGTTTAATATTACTTACATTTTACCAAAAAAAAAAAAAAAAAAAAAAGTGGGTAATGAAATTATCAAATTGTTTACATTTTTGATAGTCTTACACCATTCTTATTATTGTGCCCATAAGGTGTTTGTGGAAATGCTTAGATGAGTAATCTAGGTTTTGACCCTTATATTTGGTCTCTTGTTTGGGTGAGTAACCTAGCCACGATATAGGACACTACATTGAGAATTGATTGGGCGTTGATTGAGTAGATTGACCCCCGACCTAGGCTAAGTGGAGACCGAGAGAAGGGACTTAGGCCTTAGTGTGCTATCTTAATGTTGCCCCTTTGCACATGTAATTCCCCTTGCTTGGCCTTACCTTTGGTGAACCAATCACCCTAGTCCTCTTTATCATTTGTTTACACTTAGGGGGCGTTTGGTTCGAAGAAAAGGAATGGAATGGATTGAAATGTCATACCATAATGGAATGGATACTAAATCCCATACTTGGTTTATATTGTTTGGTTGAACCTTGGAATGGAATGAAATGTCAAACATTATGGAATGGAGTTGGAATCTTGGGGTAAGGGTTGGGTATGAGATTAGGGGGGATGGGAATAGATTTAGAATCAATCCGGATTCTAACTCCATTCCAAAATGGTCCAACCAAACATTAGAATGGATTAAATCCATTCCATTCCATCCCAACTTCCCCAACCAAACACCCCCTTACTTCCTTAACTTGGTTAGTTGTTATTTGTTAGTGATTCATCAACCTTTGTCTAGACCGAAACGAACTAATAGCCAAACAAGCAAACCTAGGCCAAATATCCGTCCTATAGCTAGGTTCGACCCTTGCGTACTACAAAATGATTCATACACTTGCGAGGTTATAAATGAAAACCTTAATGACTTAGAGTAATCCGACAACCAACACTCGTTAATAGTTCACATTTCTCATCATTGTATTTTGGTTTGATAATAAAGAAATAGAAACTCAAAATAATCATGAGATTTGAGTAATAAAAGTGAAATTTATTTTAATCCAAATAATTTTAATAGCCATTTGAATTAACAAATTTCGCAAACTATTTTTTGTCACAAAATTAGTTAACAACGATGTAAAGTTTTGTTTTTATACAGGATGTTGGCCAAGTCATTATCTAATAATAAATGATAAATTTATGATTTATGTAACAATCTCTAGCAGACTGGCTGGTTGGTCGACAAAACAACTATCTCTAGCAGGCCGCACCACTCTGGTGAAATCTACGCTCACAACGTTAGCAACTTATAGTATGCAGACGGCTAAAATCCCAAGGACCATCTGCGATTCGATCGATAAAAAGGCCAAAAGATTCTTATGGGGAAGGAGCGAAGATACGAACTCAATACATCTTATTTTATGGGAGAATATTGAAATAACGAAATCTCGAGGTGGCATCGGTATAGCTTTTGCTAGACAGTCAAACGCCGCCTTCCTTAAAAAATTAGGATGGCGCGTTGTAGCTGAACCGAGAAGCCTCTGGTCCCGGGTTTTAAGAACCAAGTATTGTAATAATCGATGTAATATTGTTATTTTTCAAGCGAAGATCAGCATGTCAAATGTATGGGCATAAATTTCGTCTCAAGCAAAAACAACAGTTCGAGGAACGACGTCGACGGTTGAAAATGGACATCGCACTCTGTTTTGGGACCATGCTTGGTTTGATGGAATATGCTTATCTTATCATACAATAGCTCCTATTCCGAATAGTATATTGGGACCGACGGTAAGCGAAATGTGGAGTCGCGAACACGTGTGGAAATGGGAGTGTTTTTCTGATATTCTTCCTCAAATTATGCTTCAAAAGATAGCATCTATGTCGCTGATAGACGACCCCGAGTTAGAAGATTCTTTGTACTGAGTAGGAACGTCGTCGGGTAAGTTTTCGATTTGGTCTGCATTGGGTTTCCTAAAAGACGTTGATGTCGACAATGATATTGATCCTCCTGTCTGGAGCATAATATGGAAACTATCGGCCAACAACGTGTCCGAATGTTATTATGGCTTGCAACCCATGACCGTCTTATGGTGAATGTAAATCGATTTAAGCGGAATATGGGTGATAACCCGATGTATCCTCGATGTGAAAGTAGCGAGGAAACATCGGAGCACTACCTTCTTCATTCCTGTCCCATCTCTCGACATATTTGGAGCGAGATTGGCATTGACAGGTCCAAAAACTCATTCTATAATGTTCCCTTTATAAATTGGCTGTCAAGATCCGCGAGCAACGAAGTACACACAACGGACCATTCATTTTGCAATAACCTATTGGTGGATATGGAAATGGAGGAATAATATTATTTTTGGACACGAAACTGAAAAACCGACTTTCTCTCGTGAGTTTTTGTATAACCAGTTTGCGGCTACAAAATAAGCTTTTGATATACATGATATTTTCATTCCAAAACCGAGAGGTATCCACACGGAGAAGTTCATTCGTTGGACACCTCCTCCCCATAATTGGATTCTCCTAAATACGGACGGGGCCTCGAAAGGTAACCCGGGCCAGGGTCCGGCAGGTGGAGGTGGTAAATTCCGTGATGAGTTAGGTAACTTTATCTCAGCCTACGAGTTTTCATGTGGCAACTGTACTTCGATGAAAGCAGAGCTCCGAGCTCTTCTTGTCGGGTTAGAACAAGCCAAGGAAATGAACTTTACAAAGCTTATGGTTCATATAGATAACAAAACATGTGTGCGCATCATCAATGAGGAGCAACTCATTAGTAATGGACTGAAATTTCTGGTACAACGATGCAAAGCTCTGATAAATGAAGAGCGATGGACCGTCAAGCTTGATCATACCTGTAGGGAAGCGAATCGAGCCGCAGACTTTCTAGCCAATCAAGGGGTGTCATCAAGCATCATTCCTAACTTTCTAGATAGTCCGAGTAGCGGATTAAGGTCTATTCTTAGGGAAAATATTTTCGGGGTGGTAATTCATCGTGTAGTAGTTAATATAAATTAAGTTTTCGGGGCTTCGCCCTCATTCGTAGAAAAAAAACAGTAATTTTATTTAATTGAAAATAAGTTTTAATGCTAAATAGAGGTAGTTCGGGTGTGGTCGGGCACCACTACTTGTTACCTATATAAAATTGGTACGTTGTTAATTGTTCACATTTTTCATCATTGTATTTTGGGTTGATAATAAAGAAATAGAAACTCAAAATAATCAAGAGATTTGAGTAATAAAGTGAAATTTATTTTAATCAAGATAATTTTAATGTCCATTTCAATTAATACATTTCTCAAACTATTTTTTTGTCATAGAAATATTATTAACAACGATGTAGAGTTTTGTTTGTATGGAATGTGAGTCAAGTCATTATCTAATAATAACATATGGGAAACAAGGGACGTGATAAAGCTAGGGGCAAAAAAGCCGATTGGGGATGAATGGAGCACTCTGGTGCGGATGGACCTTGGATCCCGAATACCCAATCCCGTAGGATTTTATCGCCCCGCAATGGCTCTGACCCGACCCTGAAGGTAGCCCATTTAATGCGACACGAGTCACGAGAATGGAATGACGAACTGATCAACAACATGTTCCTGCCTTTCGAAAGTAGTCGCATCCAGGATATCAGAATTAGTGAGCAGGGGGTGTAGATGTTTGGTGCTGGGATGGCTCAAAGGACGGAAACTATACAGTGAAATCGGGTTATCATTTACTCAATGGCAATGGAGAGGGAGTGGAACAATCTGATTACAAAAGGGATAAATGGCTTTGGAACACGATTTGGAAGACTGAAACTCTGCCCCGTATCAAGGTTTTTATGTGGCAGCCATGTCATGACGCTATCCCGACTAGAAATAATGTCGCAAAGCGCCTGAAAGTGGATGATAAAAGCTGCCCTCGCTGTAAGTTTCATACGGAGACTAGTCTCCATCTTTTACGGGACTGTGGGTGGGTAAGGGACATATGGGAAGGGGTGGGATTGACGGAATGGGTGGACATTGGGTCTGAGAGGGTGAGGGAGTGGGTGGAAGGGGTCATGCGTGAGCTTTGCGAGAGGGAGACAGGATATTTTATGCTTACTTGTTGGGCGATTTGGGAGAGTCGAAACAAATCCATTTTTCAGGGGAGTGGAGGAGATATGAGAGGCGTGTTGTGCAGAATTTATGCGCTGAAGGATGAGCTTATGGGTGTGACGGAGGTGGGATGTGGTGGCCCTGATGAAAAACAAAAGAAAACATAGGGTGCAGGTTACAGGGAGAGGCGGGAGGAGAGTGGGAGAGGGGCAGGCTGCGGGACAGAAGAAGAGGGAGACTGTGAGATCAGGGAGGGAGAGGTCAGGGTCAGTATGGATGCAGGTTTTGTGCAAGGGAGAGAGATAGGGTTTGGAGTGCTATGTAGAAACCATAACGGGGAGGTGGAATGGGCGGTGACGAAACAGGTGCAGGCGACTTGTGACTCAAAAATGGCGGAAGCGGAAGCTATTCTTATTGGAATGAAGGAAGCAAGACGGAGAGGGCACAAGAATGTGGTTATGGAAAGCGATTGTCTGGGCGTCATTCAAGACCTAAACGCTCGTGTTAAGGGCCACGCGGATCTACATCTAGTCTACGACGATATTTTTTTTTTTATGTTTGAGTTCATTTCTGTTAAGTTTCGTTTTACTAGGCGTACGTACAACTTTATAGCGCATAGTCTAGCGCACCTCGTCCCTTGGTGTCTTGGCAGACGGGAATGGGATTCGGATTCTGCGCAAGCTATGGTGGACTCGTTTTCTCGTAATCTTAATGAAAGGAAGTAACCCCTCGGGGTGTTTCTCGCGAAAAAAAAAATAATAACATCAATAAAAGAATTCGCAATTTATAGTTTAAAGGAAATTTATTTTAGTTAAAATATAAGATTGTTTAAAATTTTAGTCAAAGTAGTAGAATTTGATGAAAAGATAATAATAACCTAGTGAAATGAATTGTACTCCGTAATTATTAGTTTCCTTGTTTAGTGAATACACATAATTGTCAATATTGTCACGGAAAATATTTGCGCTCGTAACAGATATCATAAATAAAAATATTGCGATGAAATTGAAGGAAATCAAATTTCCAGAAAAATTAATCATATCTTATACGATGGGTTTTAATTTAATCATAAAATTAAAACTAGATGTTATGCATGCAAAGGAAAAATCGAAATCTTACATTGCAGAAATTTTGATTGTTCTTTCTTTGTATTTTGGGGCCTCATCTTAAAATTTAGAACAAGGCCACCTAAAATCATTTGACGGCCATGTTTGAGAGTCCCAAATTTTAACTAGTTCGGAATTGATAAAGAATTGAGTCAATCCAATACCAAATTCTAGTGGTTTCCAAACACTTCAAATATTTGAATTATGGAATTTAATTCCAATTCAAGGTTTCCAAACATACGATGAATAGACAATACATTGAAAAATGCAAATTAAATCTTGTGAATCTTGGCAATAGAACATTCAAACATCCCATATTTTCCAATTTATCCATTTTGTTATATTGGCAATCAAAGGACACATAACAATTAAATTCCGAGCCAAAATACAATGATCGTCAAGCATTGTAAGTTGTAACTGTGTTTGTATAATTGTATTTTATACTAGATAGCAAATTAAACCTTAGCACTAGCCAACAACTGATAACTAATCTTATAACCAGCTTCAGTATTAAACATCCCTGAAAAAAATACAGGCGGTATTGTAATTCCTGAATCTCGAATAATATCGTCGCAAATTCGTAATTCCTTAAATATCAAGTTGTCGATGGACGCTTTCGCGACAGCAAATAATCTTCTAGCGGTTTGTTGGCGAACGATATCGCCATTATCCCAAACTTTTTGCAAATGAGGGAGGCAATTAGAAAGCGCATTCTTTACTTTAACATCAGTCGACTGGTCAGTAACAATGTGTCGCGTGTCGGTTTCAAATTTGCCACCGGTGTTTGCTGCACATCGAAGCGTTGCTTCGATAACAGCTAAGTCATCCTCGATGTCAAAACCGATACTATTAACGCAACTCGTACAAAGGACCGGAATGTAGGTGGCATTGCACATTCTTTGGATGAGTGTTTGGTCACTAGCTTGTACGAAAGTGTTGGAAAAAAACGTTGAAAATAGGACGAAAAATATGACAAGGGTGTTTTGCTTTAAAGTCATCTTGATTAGAGAATTTAAGGGCTTGGAACTTTAGATTATGGAGGCTTAGTACATGAATGAATTAATTCCAATAGTCCAATATATTATATATAGGCTATGTCAATTAATAGATGTGGAAACAAATTTTCTCCAAAAATAATAAAATACGATTTACATGTTTTAGTTGTATACATTGTATGCATAAAATCATGACAAAGAATTAAGTCCTTGTTCAACAATCAAATAAGTATATTATGGAATTAAATTGTACGCATTTAGTATATAATTTCAACATAAGGCAAAATTAAAAGAGAAAATTTTCAAATTTGAAAAGTAGTGTACATTTAAATAATATACTACCTACTAGTTTTAACCCTTTGAAAAATGCACGAGTTGTTTATTAAAATTATAATATTTAAAATTTGTTTAGAATAATGCGAATATAAATCGACATTATTATTTTCATTGTTACAAATTAAACATCAATGTGGACGTATTTGTTGCTTTTATTTTAAAATAGCGATTAGTTTATCATCATTTCAATTAGTTCATTTGGATTAACTTTGGCCGAGTTAAAAATATATGAGGAATAATAACATTGTTCATCCTACGTAATTTGTTGACGACTAATAGTAACTCCAAATTAATACATATACCTAAACAAGCAACCATAGTAAAAAATTTGGCTCAAATTTAAATTGAGTCAGCATTAAAAATACGCATTTGACACCACATATGAAATGAATTTATATTATACCACCTAAGCACCAAAAAATACATACTAACCTTAATTCTTCTACTACCACGGACCACGGTACAATGCTATTTTGCTACTCGCCATTTTTGCAATTTGAGATTACTTTCAAATCAATACTCCATATTATTTACACAATCTTCTCTATACTCTTTCTATGCCTTCTACGTTGAGACCACTTCCAAATTAATCTAATTATTTTTTATTATTGTTTTTAATTCAAAAAACATCTACTCTTTGCCTCAAACATGTTAATTTGCATCATGTTGAACATATTTGGGTTAAATGATGGTTAAAGATTCATGTACGTATACAAACTAATATCTCTACAACTTTTAAATTAAATATAACTTTTAAATTATTTGCAAATTAATTTTTGATATAAAAATTATATTGTGTTTGTAATATTAGTTTAATCTATTTTCGTTTTTTTAGAACATTCAGATCAATAAGCTTTTAAAACTACGTAACTATTATTTTTTCAATATTTTTAAGGTTGTTAAATCCAAAAACTTTTTTTATCTTATAAGTTTTTAATATGTTAATTTTCGTAAAAAGATATATTCGTTATTTTATAACCAAATTAAAATATTATTACTATTCAAATGATATGATAATTTAATTACAAATAGCAGATTTTTTTATGCCATACTATTTGTTAGATCTGATAATTTATCTAATTCCAGTATGATAGCTTTCTTTTTAAAGACTCAACTTTAAAATTATTTTATTCATGTTTTTTCGACAGAGTATTCCGTATTGGTTTATCATCAACCATGAGTTTACATAAATTTAAACGTAAGATATTACGTACTAACATAAACGAAAAGGTTTTCCAAAAATAAAATCCATATTTTTTGATGTGGGCAACACGTTTACCTTTTTTTAAAAAAAAAATTGTTGTATTTGATGATATGGGTTAATGCGAATGAATTAAATGTTCTTCCTTTAATATAGATAAGATGACACATGTAATATTTTCAAATTTGTATAGTTGTGTACATTTTTATTAAAGCATGTACATTTCTTGAAATAAATACAATAATACCTTAAATATTTTCAAATTTGTATAATAGTGTATATTTGTGTTGAAACAAAGACAATACCTTAAAGTATACTGAAGGTCACAACTAGTGTCGTACACTTTGTGAACTTGTAATACCTTTATTTACCAAAGTGTATTATCAATGTCCACCTTATTATATGAAGGTGCTACAATCCCGGTTGTCCGAAATAGTGAACATCAAATAGACCATGAAAAACGAATGTATAAAAAAAATGTTTAAGTAAGGTTACAAACTTCTCAAACAAAGTATCCGAACAAAATACAACTCAGCTATGATGGTTAATAATAGAACAACAGTGGAAGCCCAATGTGATACTCGACGACACCTACCCAATCCCGCAATCAAGCTCAATAACAAACATGCTCAATCCACTGCTCCCAACTTGTCGGAAGTATCAAATGCTCACCACCGTTTTGAAAACACGGCAAGAGTCAATTACTGTATAAATGATCATTAAATAACAACAAGGCAAGCCATAAAATTTCGTATCAACACAATCTTCCAAACTTCGAGAACCATGACCGAACCGCAACCCCAGACCCGATTACCCAACGTAACATGTAGCTCTTCCAGGCACCCATCACAACTAGTAGCCGTCGCCACCAGTGAGAGACTCCAGCCTAGCCACCTAAAACCCCGCTCATTGGAACGAGCGAACCCAGATCATTAATGTGCACATTTCCCTTGTGATGGGGGCCACAAGGGACGAAATGGAGGTGAAGACCATCTCCCAAAAATGGTTTCACAAACAATGTCAATATTCACAATACAATACCAATCAATCAACCATTATTATCACAAATCCTCAAACACACATTCAATATTTGAGTAGGAAAATCCTACCTGATTTGCAACCACAAAAATAGATCAAATCTCTAGAAACAATCCTCTACGAACTCACCACCTAAAATGAGCAAAAAACTAACAAATCACATTTTATCAACCAGTCCATCACTTTCCCCCCAACTTAACCGAACCTAGGCTTACCGAAGTAAGATGACGGAAATACAATACTTACAAACTTATACAATGAGTAACAGCCCTGATACAACGATTACAACACCAACTCCTAGCCTTGGAGATGATTAAGAAGATTTGAACTTTGGGAATTATCTTTTAGGTTTTGAGAAAAAGAAATGAAAAGTGACGAATATATCCTTCTATATCATTCTAATCATCTTAATTAATTCGGCGGAAAAAACCGTATAGAATTCGGTATTCAGTCGAGTACCTAGGATACTAGACCGAGTACGACCTACTCGATTGAGTATCAACATACTCGATTGATTTTCACTCAGTCAAGAGTTTGTTTAAACACAAAATGGGTGTACTATGTCGCCTACACCCTACTCGACTACGTACCCACACATACTAAGTTGAGTATCCCATGCGATGCATGCATATTTCATATAATTTTTATACTGCTTTGGCAGACATTTTAGTGTATATTTGGTAGCGGTTATAATTAGCTACCACCACCACCACCACCTCAACCACCACCACCTACACCACCATCACTACCATGACACTCCATTACTATCACCGTCGTGACCACGACACCACCGTCACCGCCATGACATCTCTACCACCATCACAGCCACCACCGCCATGACACCCCTACCACCATCACCGTCGTGACCATCACCGTCGCCACCACTACCACCACCGCCATAACACCCCACCACCGCCATGACACCTCCACCACCACCACCACCATGCCACATCCACCACCATAACTGATGCTAGTAGATAAGTGGTTGTTTTTGGTGGTGTGTGTTAGTGGTAGGAATGAGTGTGACTGAACCATTAGTTCTCTTTCTTAGAGTAACCAAACAACCAATTAAGTCTTAGGTAATCCATTTCCTTTCCCCCTCTTACCCTTTCTTATTTCCTTTCCCTTTCCCTTCCCCTTTCTCTAACCAAACGTCCCCTAAGTACTCATTAAAGTTTGATGATATATGGAACCCATCCATAAAAATTCGAGTTATTACGATAAAAATATGAGCTAATGTAAAGAGTATACGAGAACATGAATTTATTAAAACACTCATCGAGCGAAAAGTATGGAACCAGATTTGTGAGTCACTAAATTTTGATGATATATTGAGCACTTAAATTGCGAGGTATAATTAAAAAAATACGAGTTACAAAATACGAACTTATATAAAAAAGAATACGAGTTATTAAACTAAGAATACGAGCTAATGAAAAAACAATACGAGCTATTATAAGACGAACTTCAAAATACGAGCACAAATGATTACAAACTTAAATATACGAGCACATAAGAATATGGCATATTATGATGAGAATACGAGCTAATGTTAAAATAATACTTCCTCCATTTATTTGTTTTCTTCCCATTTGCTTTATTGCGGTCTCCAAGACGCACCTTTGACCGTCTTTTTCGACACCTAAACGTCAATTTTTTCTATTGAAATTTTTTCCCCTCAAAGATATTTTGATGATAATTATAAATGTTATGACTTCATAACTTAAAATTCATTATTCTCTAATTTATTTACGGTCAAAGTTCGGAAACTTTGACCTCCAAAAAGCAAATGGGAAGAAAATAAGAAAATGGAGGAAGTACAAAACATGAGATAATTGAAACACTTCTCGATCGAAAAAAATAAAACCAGATTTGCGAGATGTTAAATTTGATGATATATTAAATACTTAAGATTACGAGATATAATTAAAAGAATACGAGCTATAAAATACATACACATAAGAATACGAGCTAATGTAAAAAAGAATACGAGCTTAAGAAAATCACAACTAAAAATATGAGCACATAAGAATGCAAGTTATTACCCAAAGAATACGAGCTAATATAAAAAGAATGCGAGCTAATATTAAAAGAATACGAGTTATTAAGATAAGAATACGAGTTATTAATATGAGAATACGAGGTATTAATTTAAGATAAGAATACGAGCTATTAAAATAAGAATACGGGCTATTAATTTAAGAATACGAGCTAATGTAAAAAGAATACGAGTTTAAGAAAATCATGAACTAAAAAATACGAGCACATAAGAATGCAAGTTATTACCCTAACAATATGAGCTAATATAAAAAGAATACGATCTAATATTAAAAGAATACGAGCTAACATAAAAAAATACGAGATATTAAGATAAGAATACGATTTATTAAAATAAGAACACGAGCTATTAATATACGAGCTATTAAGATAAGAATACGAGCTATTAATATAAGAATACGAGCTATTATTAATATAAGAATACGATCTAATGTAAAAAAGAATATGAACCAATGAAATAAGAATACGAGTTATTAAGATAAGAATATGAGCTAATATAAAAAGTATACGAGCTAATATAAACATAATACGAGCTAATATAAATTTTTGATCAAAAAGTTTATTCAACATAGGAATACACAACAATTCCATAAGTTTTGCACAACATAGTATACGTATTAATACACAACAATTTCACAAATTGTGCTATTAATATACATTGACGTCTCATGTTGCACCACTTTAGTTCAATTATGCAGAAATTTCAAGTGAATCTATTACCAAACACAGAACATAGCAAGGACAAAACTTGTTAAAGAAAATAACAAATAATGAAAACGGTGAGTTCAATTTGTTTATTCAAAGTGAGCCTAAGGCTATATTAATTTGTTGATGATGATATATTTGGTGTTTCATTCGCAATCGAAGCATCGTTCATCATTGATGATAAAAACTATATAATCGTATTTAGTAAACTGAATGACGGAGATATAATAATTAAGGAGAAAAATCATTTACTGGATGATGGATGAAGATGAGTTAGAAAAATAGGGAAGAAGTTACATGAAGTGAGGGAAATTGGAGAAGAATGAGATTAATAACCTTTTTTCTCTTTTCTTTTTTTCCAAAAATAAATAAATAAAAAAAACTAAAATGATCACCCTGGATGTACAATAACAATGTAGATCTGCTGGTATAGTCCATGAACTGCTATTAACTTCAAAATTTTAATATTCCGTCTTTAATAATTTTTTAGACGACTTTCTAAATATAATAATAATTTTTTTAGATAAACTTTATATATACCTTATCTTGGCACATGACGATAAAAACTACTTAATTTAGCCTTTTAATTATATTGTATAAGTATACTATTTATACACTATATTTTTCCACTTATGATTACGGAGTAAATTGGTTATTTTTATATTCTAAAATAACTTTAATATTTTAGATAAGACGTTGGATAAATTCAAAAAATTATTATAGACAAAAGAAAGGTAAAAAGTGTATTAGAAGCTATTAACTTCACCTAATAATTTTACCTTTTAATATTTTTTTAGAGTGAAATATAATAATAATTAAAATGTTTTAGTTTTTAGATAAATACTTTATAAATAGATTATCTTTACACGCAAGTATGTAACGCTACAAAAGTTACTGTAATTAGCCTTTAAATTATATTGTATAGATAGATGTATATAATTTAATCTTTATAGCAAAACAAAATAGTTGCTCGATGTAAAATTACAGTGATGTGTTTTTTATTTGGGGTTTAACATTTTCTAACAATGAACCCATAAATTTTAACTTTAGCATGCATTCTGATTTATTAATTGTTGTTAAATTTATTAAAAATTAAGAGTCTAAACTTTATTGATTATTATGCTATTTGAAAACTCGATAGCATTTAATGCTTGTAAATGCATTAGTTTTTTTTCTTTTTTAAATAATAATGATGTGGCTTGCTAGAATTACATCAAAAGTGAAATTGTGTAATATGGTGATTTGTGTAGCCTTTTTATATTTTATAGAATTTACCTATTATAGAATTTAATTGTATATATGACATAATATCTTTTGCATGTAAAATTTATTGAATTTTAATGTCTATATATTATCCACCAGTATGATATATATATACAAATTCTCCCGCTCTGTTATTTTTGAGCATTAACCTATTTGAAGGTGAATTACAAATCCGTCTAATTATTAAGATCTTTAAAAGCAAATTTATGGATAAGCGAATATATACTATTAGAATTATATCGAAGATCATATGACGATTTTATGTATTATCTTGAGAATATTGAGTCTGTTTGTTCTTAGAATATTGTATATTTTAGTTGCCAAGTTTGTTGAGATAGTTTAGGGAAGTCAGAGATATCGTATATCACGTATCACTGTATATATGTACCATGTATGTTTTCTTTCATAATTGAATAAGAAAAAGTGAGCTTCTTCTTCCCAGTTTTTCATATTTTCACATGGTATCAGAGAAGAACGATCCGAAACACAAATTTCAAAATAAAAATCCAGAAATTGGACGATTACACCATGCTTAGTGATGATGGCAAAATAAAGGTGATAAGTCCAAAGACTATTCCCATGACATTCGCCCATTACCACGCGAATGCAGTAGTAGCAGGGAGCAATAATGACGAATCGGCAAAACAAAATCTACCTTTCACAACCGAAGAAATCGAAAGGTTGAGAGCATGTGATTGAAGAGGATGGTTTCATCCTCTTATTTTTTCTCTTTTCCACTAACTTTTTGACACCTCATATTCTCTTTCATCCAAATCATTTTCCACTCCCATCATCCTCTTACTCATCCTCTTTTATTTTTTTTCTTCACATCAAAGATGATCCTCTTTCAGATTTTAATATATTTTTTCTCTTAATATTGATTGATATGTTTTATTTCTTTTGAATAATTTGTTTACAAGTTAAAAAGGTTATTACTAAAAAATTGATGGCATTAACAAATAAAATACGTTACAAATAAATTACAAACGGAATAAAAAAAATACATCAAATGAAATATCAGTAACGAAAATTCAAACATGCAATATACGAAAAACGTAAAATTATTACCTACATTATAAGAAAAACGTAAAATTATTACCGTACAATATAAGAAAAACGTAAAATTATTACCGTACAATATACGAAAAACTTAAAATTATTACCGTACAATATACGAAAAACGTAAAATCATTACCGTACAATATACGAAAAACGTAAAATTATTACCGTACAATATAAGAAAGACGTAAAATGATTACCGTACAATATACGAAAAACTTAAAATTATTACAGTACAATATACGAAAAACGTAAAATTATTCCACTTGCAAATTTTATACATTTATTTTAATAAAAATTATGTAAAATAAAAATTACATGCATGAATCCTATTGGGTGTTGGGCACAAGGGACAAGGTTATACTTCCTCTAAAAATAGAGGAAGTCTTCATCTTTCAAAGAGGATGGTTAATATTGATTCCACATTGAAGAGGACATCCTCTTAGCATTCTCTCTCATCTAAGAGGATGGGTGATCCTCTTCCATGTGGATGCTCTGAGAACCTTGTTAAGTGCTAGTTCAGACGGTAATGGAAAATTACATGGTATGAAATTAATTTTAGACATTGAATGGTTGATAGACAGTGGAGCCTCCCACCATATGACGGGAAGGCGCGATTTGCTCGAAAATAGCTGGACAGAGGACCCGTGTTTTGTCAGTTTGCCTGATGGAAGGCGTGTAGAAGCCAAATTACATGGCAAAGTAAAATTGAGCAATAATTTCATTTTGAACGATGTCTTGTTTGTCCCTACATTAACTTGTGAACTCATTTCCGTGCAACAATTAATTAGCGAGAACAATTGTTTAATAACTTTTTATTCCGATTATTGTGAAATGCAGGACCGGACTACGAGGATGACGATTGGACGGGGTGAGCATCGACATGAGGTGTATTATTATCGGCCAAAGGAACATGAATCAGCAAGGAAGGTCACAATTACAAAGGAAGGAAGATTGTGGCATAAGAGACTTGGACACCCTTCAAAGAGTATTTTCTCTCGTTTTTCTAATTTAATCGGTTGCAATTTGAATTGGAATTCAGATGAAGTTTGTGACTCGTGTTGTAGAGCTAAACAAACGCGAACTCCTTTTAAGCCGAATAATAAGAGATGCGATGTTTTATTTGGTCTCGTTCATTGTGATATTTGGGGGCAAGATCGGGTAGCTAGTCTGACACGTGCTCATTATTTTTTAACCATAGTAGACGACCATAGTCGGGGAGTATGGGTATATCTAATGAAAGAAAAGAGTGAAGCTGGCGACTTAATAAAAATGTTTTGTCAGATGGTAAAGACTCAGTTTGAAACATGTGTCAAAGTTATTCAAAGTGACAATGGAACGGAGTTGTTATCTGGGACTATGCGACGCTATTATGAGGAAAATGGGATTTTGTTTCAAACCAGTAACGTAGATACCCCACAACAGAATGGACGAGTAGAAAGGAAACACCGTCACATACTAGAAAAGGCAAGGGCATTACGTTTTCAAGGAGGTTTGCCGTTACAATTTTGGGGAGAATGCATTTTGACCGCTGCATACTTGATAAATAGAACACCTACCCCTTTGTTAGACGGGAAAACACCCTATGAGTTATTATACCGCAGAAAACCGAATTACGATAATTTAAAGACCCTAGGATACTTGTGTTATGTTCATAATAAAGACAAAACACGAGACAAATTTGGGGAAAGAGGGAAGCGGTGTATATTTATTGGGTACCCACATAGCAACAAGGGATGGAAAGTTTATGACTTAAAGGAGAAACGTGTATTTGTGTCCCGTGACATTATGTTTTATGAGCATGTTTATCCTTATTTAATCTCCGAGACCGGTACAAACACATGGGACAAAGATGATTTAAATATTGATCAAGAGGCATTTAATACACGTAATCAAAGGGAAGACAATTATATAGATCATGATGAGAGGAAGAGTGATGAATCAGTGAAGGAGTTTGATGAAGAAGTGCAGTCCGAAGAGACGAGGGTGACACCAAATAAAAATGATAGTTCCCAGGAATTAAGAAGTGAGGAAATAGAAAAAGACATAGGAGAATCAGAAGGTGGTGATGAAGAGGAAGGAATTGAAAATGGGGGAAAACAGGGGAGAACAGGTAGAAAACAGAACAGAAAATGAGCAGATGGGACGAGGAGCACGAGAAAAATTCGAACCCGTTTGGAAGAAGGATTACTACTGTAAGTCCACTAGAATAATCACCTCCAATTCACATGCTCACCCCGCACAAACTGAATTCTCGTCGTCAGGTACGCGATATCCTTTAGTCAATTATGTTATTAGCAATTGTTTTTCGCAAAATCACAGGATTTTTATGGGAAAGATTGATGAAAATAAAGAACCATACTATTATCATGAGGCTGTCAAACATGCTAAATGACGAGAGGCTATGCAAAAGGAAATTGAGGCGTTGGAAAATAATGGGACTTGGAAACTAGTAAAATTACTGGAAGGAAAAAAACCTATCGGATGCAAATGGGTGTATAAAATAAAGTATCTTGCTGATGGAACGGTGGAGCGTTATAAGGCCAGACTCGTGGCACAAGGGTTCACCCAAATAGAAGGGATAGACTTTCATGAAACTTATGCACCGGTGGCAAAAATGACGAGTGTGAGGTGTATGTTGGCTGTAGCTGTCGCAAAAGGATGGCACATAGAGCAATTAGATGTCAACAACGCTTTCTTACATGGAGACCTTGATGAGGAAGTATACATGAGGATTCCACAAGGGTTTGAGAGGAAAGGAGAATATAAAGTTTGTAAGTTGATGAAGTCAATTTATGGACTGAAACAAGCTTCCCGAAATTGGTTTGCGAAATTGACAATGGCTATGAAAAATTATGGATTTGTGCAGTCCTTAGCAGACTATTCATTGTTCACATTTAACAAGAACGGAAAATTCATTGGAGTATTGGTTTATGTGGACGACATGATCGTGGTTAGCAATAATCAAGAGGCTTGTGCGAAATTCAAGGCATTTCTCGATAACAAATTTGGTGTAAAAGACTTGGGACAACTCAAATACTTCCTAGGAATAGAAGTGGAACATGGAGCAAATGGGCTGTTTTTGAATCAGAGAAAGTATGCAGTGAGTATTGTGGAAGAAACCGGTATGAGCGGAGAAAAAACAGCCTACACACCGATCAAACAACGACATAATTTGGCTCTGGCAAACGGTTATGTGTTGAAAGACATAATGAAATATCGTCGTTTAGTTGGAAGGTTAGTGTACTTGACAATTACTAGACCGGATCTTGTCTATGCGGTTCACATTTTGTCTCAGTTTGTGAACGAGCCAAGAAAAGAGCATTGGGAAGCCGCGTTAAGAGTTGTGCGTTATATCAAAAGGAACCCAAGTAAGGGAATCACGTTAAAGAGGAATTCTGATTTACAGCTTCGTGGATATTGTGACTCGGATTATGCGAGTTGCCCTTTGACTAGGAGGTCGTTAAGTGGATACTTTGTCTCAATAGGGGAGTCACCAATCTCATGGAGAGCAAAGAAACAGGTAACAGTATCTAAATCGACGGCGGAAGCCGAGTATAGAGCAATGGGGGCTGTCACAAGTGAGCTTATCTGGGTAAAAGCGTTCCTCGCGTCATTGGGTGTGTTCCATTTACAACCAATGTATTTGTATTGTGATAATCAAGCGGCATTACATATAGCAAAAAACCCGGTATTTCATGAACGAACGAAACACATTGAAATCGATTGTCATTTTGTGAGACAACACCTAAGTTCGAATACCGTTAAGACTTTTCATGTCCGGAGCAAAGAGCAAATAGCGGATCTTTTTACAAAGGCTCTCGGAGGAGAGACATTTGATCATTTGCAATTCAAGTTGGGACTCGGTCTACCACGATCTCCAACTTGAGGGGGAGTATTAGAATTATATCGAAGATCATATGACGATTTTATGTATTATCTTGAGAATATTGAGTCTGTTTGTTCTTAGAATATTGTATATTTTAGTTGCCAAGTTTGTTGAGATAGTTTAGGGAAGTCAGAGATATCGTATATCTCGTATCACTGTATATATGTACCAGCATGTATGTTTTCTTTCATAATTGAATAAGAAAAAGTGAGCTTCTTCTTCCCAGTTTTTCATATTTTCACATATACGAACCTAGAATTCTACGGTCTATAATATAAAGATTAGAGAAATTGAACTTGACCTATATTATCGCGGCTTACAATACCCAAGTCATACCTATATATACCTTTGATATATGACGGCCGTATAACACATAGAACCACGGATGTAACCAAAGTTAACACCTAATTTTGGTTATGATATACCCTTATGTCGCAATAATATATTTACATTTAATTTGTTTTATTTTGTTAGAGGATGATATAGTCGTTTTGGCTCATGTTAGTCGAGTCTAATTAGGATGTTTAGAGTTTTAAGGAGCCGATTTTGTAAGCTAGAAATTGACTCACGCCGACATGCTTTCTTTGTTGAGCTGATTTCCATCTTGAGTTTGCTAGCATTGCAGTCTGGTATTGAAGAGATAATAACATGTAATATATGGCGTATTAAAAGGTAGCTCTGTAAAATTATAAGAAAGGAATACAAAATCACATAAATTAAATGAGAATAAATTAATAACTAATAATAAAAGACTTTAAATTTGGAATTAATTTTGGCGTATGAAACACTGTCCAAATTATTCGTTACAAAATAATTACACAAATTATACTCCCGTATGAAACTGTAATGAAACTATATAAACGCATGACCACGGTACAAAGTGCGAACACACCTTGCATATTAGCTACCAAGTAATGTGGAGTTAGCAATCTTTTTGGCATTATAAAGTAGTGAATAAGTAACATCATAATCCATTCTAACTTGAGTCATCTCGTCAACAAAAGTTTTGGGCAATTTGATATCATCTTGTAGAAGAAATGTGGTGCAAATATCAAATTTATAAAATATGACGTCATACAACGTACTCTTGGCATCGTCAAACGATTCAGTAGTCTTCACCTTTTGGAGAACAGCGTCACTATCATGGAGAATTTCCTCAAAATATACGACGCAGCCGTTGAGCGCTTTTACTACCCTTTCGTCCGATTGGCGGGGGGCAATACTTTTTGTGTTGATTATGAGGTTGCCCGTGTCACCTGCGGCACATTCGACCGTTGCTTCAATAACATTAGCAATCGTCAAGATATCCATACTGCGCCCAACGTAATTGACGCAACTTGAACACAAGTCTTGTTCGTTGGCAAAACCGCACACTTTATTAACGAACTTAACATCGACGGAGGCTTGTACAAAACAAGATGAAATATATGCAGAGATTAATATGATAGTAATGACGATGGTGCTTCGGTTGCGACTCATTTTGTTGATTATCAAGCTTTGTCAAGTTATTTAATACTTCAATCTATATATAGATCAAGGATGGAAGGTACACTACTCCCTTCGTTATTTTTGTTGTTTAAAATGACTCATATCGAGAATGAAGTAGTAAAATGATTAGTAGGTTTAACACGGATTACAAACTCTATCAACATTAGTGACATTTTTAAGTAGGTTTTAACTGATTTCGGTTCAACTAATAATGGCCCAACTTACGTTTTACTTAATAATTGTTACGGAGTATTTAATAGATTATACTCTATTTTTATGATTATTTCCGACAATTATTATGTAAGAAATTATCAGGAAATACGAACTTTTACCTCACACTTTTCTTAGTTTTTGTCTTTCTGAGCATATAAATTTTTTTTTGAGTTTATTACCTTAAACTTTAGAGTAAATTAATAATAACTTCCTTTTAAAATTAAGTTTTCTAAAATTACTCCCTTATATAATTTTTTTCTAAAATTACTCTCATAACATGTATTTTTATCAAAAATTGCTTCAAAACTCTAATTCAAGTGACTTATTCTATAAGTTTATGAATTATTGGTTTCGTTTGTAACATAACCAATTTAAACATTGGAAGGTATAATAATGGAGAATAAGTTTAAAAACATACGAAATAGGTAAGCTAAATTGGAGTTTCGAAGCAATTTTTAATAAAAGTGCATCTTAAGGGAGTAATTTTAGAAAAAAATTATATAAGGGAGTAATTTTAAAAAGCTCTATTTTAAAAGGGAGTTATTTTTAATTTACTCTAAACTTTATTTGTTTATCAGAATATGAGTATTTTTTTTGAGTTTATTACGTCAAACTTTATTTGCTTTTGAGCATGTGTATTTTTTCTGAGCTTATTAAAATTTATAAGTAAGCTTTTAATTTTTTTTTTTTCCGTTAAAACTAAAATATAACTAAGTTTCTATGTAATGTTTTTGAGTTTTATTGTAAGTTTTTGAGTTTAATGTTTTAATAACTTAACTCAGGAACTTCATACCAATTAATACTCATAATTTTTAAAACAAAATTCAAAAACATTATCATAAATGCTCAAAAATTATAAAATTGGTGGTAATATACCGAATGTATAATCCTCTTATTAAAATTGATCAGTAACACGGAAGTTTAGATGGAACGTATAACTTTACCTAACTCATCATCCATTGCACCATTTTATATATCCATCCATTCATTAAAGGTTTTTATACTCTTACTTTAGATGGAACTTGAAAGGATATATATTTGGGTATATAAGTGTAAAATTCTCATATGAAACGGTATGCCGTTGTTGGGTCTATGTCTTGAATCTATTAGTCGTCGCTTCGAACGATTATGCGGAGGTCTGTATTGGGCTAGGGTTTCTGTCTAGGCCTTATTAGGTCAAATCTGTATTAGGTTAAGAGTACTATATAAACTCTTAACCTCTACCCTAGCAGTGATCATATCATAGCGTTCTGAATCTGTAATCTGAAAAACTTCTCACATTAATAAAAATTTCTCCCTTCTGCCCTGTGGACGTAGCTAACACACCGTTAGTGAACCACGTAAATCTGTGTGTATTGTTCTTTATTGTTTATTTTTATCTTTCTATGTGTTGCCGTTATAACAAACTGGTATCAGAGCCTTCGGGTTCCTGAATTAGAAAGATGTCAGCGATGAACATAAAGATCGATCGTTTTACTGAGAGAAATAGTTTCAGTTTGTGGCAGATAAAGACGCGGGCTCTGTTAAAGCAACAAGGGTTATGGACGTCGCTTAAAAGAAGCGGGAAGGCGCAGCCGCCGTTGCAGTCACCGTTGAGATGACCAGACTGGAGGAGAAGCCACATTCAACAATTATGTTGTGCCTTGCTGATGATATCATCACTGAAGTTGTGGAGGAAGATAAAGATGGACACAATATATCCCCAACGTAAAATTACTAATTTCCTTATTAATTGGCAGAATAACAAGACGAAATTATTCTGATAAACCATAATCACAACCAAACACCACCTCCGTATTCATACTCACCAAAACCACGATCAAATTCCCAACACCCACCTTCCCATCATGCCAAATCCCAAAAAGAACACAGCCTCACCAGAACAACTTCCCCCAATTGACCCATATGCAACCCACCATCCCTAAAACAACAAACGCTCACCAAAATAGCCCAGCAACCCATTGGGACTCCAAAATTCAGACGAACCTCCTAGGACCATTGGTGTGCATCCAACAGACCCCATAGAAAAAGAACAACTACTGGCACAACAAAGATCCATAGGACCCGATCGGTGAGGAAGGGGGTGAGGAAAAGGGAAACCACAAGATCATCCCATGAACCAAGACCAAGTAAAAACAAACACCAAAGAAGAGCTATGCTCATTATAACCGTTCTACGACAACAAAAATGGGTCTTACCAGGGATTGGGGAAGAGACAAGGGAGAATTTCACGAGTTAAGCCGAGCAACGCCAAGCTTGACTTGAACATCTCGACATTCTTTTGATATTTAATTTGTTTTTTTTTACATTTATTCAAAAAAATGAGTTTACTTTACATTTATCGGTTTATGAAAATATATTAGTTTGTGGTCTAGTTGTATATGTTAGTGTAATGGGGTCTTAAAACTCCAATTAAATAATAAGATGAATAACATTTTATAATAAAATTATTCACATTATAACTTAATAAGTTGATTATAACTTTTTCTTCCAAACCATGAAAGTTCAAAGTTTAGTACAAGCATTTTTGATATTTTAACATTACTTATTTAGATGGCCTGAGCCCTGAGTAAGACCGACCCAATGATCCTCGAACTAGTTGAGCAAGCATAAGAGCTTGTCAAAATGAGCTGAGTAGCACTTAGGCTCGCGCGCGTTAGCTTGCCTGTTTGGTTTATATTAATACAAGTAACGGCTATTTGTCAGTAATATTAAAATATGCATCACGTGTATTCCTATCTGAATGGCGATATGGCGCCATCGACTAACGCATCTGGTCATCGCCATAATTAAACAAAAATAAAGATAACAAAAATAAAATATCAACTTCATTTTCGCGCCAAATAAAAGTGTATGGTTTGATATGTAATTTTACATATTTTTAACTGAAATGAAACTCTAACTAATTTAAAATACTAAATTTATATATAATATTTTACACGAAAATAGTTTATTTAGTACTTTACATTTACGTTAAAGTAACTTCATCGAAATTTCATTTCTTCATTGTTAGAACATTTAGGTTAACGATGACAACATCATTTGTTATTTGATTTTTTGCTCTTAGTTGCCATTGTTTAGTAGTTGGAGGCAATCAAATCGACTTCTAAAAAGTTCAACATGATCAATTTAAATCAACACAAGTCAAGAATAAAGATGCATCCCCTAGTATTAGTCAAAATATTGTAAGAGTAAATGCAACATTTCCATTTATGTCAAGTGAGTGCTTAGCCATGCAATAGTGCACTGCATTGTTACTCCTCTACAACGTATGGAGTATCTTCTCGAAACGAGAATAATTTCCAAATTTGGCAAATGTTTTTCTTGTTTTCAAAAAGATACTTTTTACAATTCAGAAGAACAAAAGGAATATGCTTGCAAGACTACTACAAAAGATGCTAATCTCATTCTTGCAAGTTGTTCTAGTTTTCAAAAATGAGTCTTTTACTTGGTCCGTATGTGGAAAAATTGTGAGTTCTCATGCAATGTGTGCAACTCTTTCCTTTGAAAACATATTTTTGCAGTGAGCCTACAAAACTGAGTATACACTTTAGCATTGTTAAATGAGATGATTATCAACTCTTGGACAATAGAGTAACGTAGTTATTTAGGGTAAAATCTTTACACAACTCTTCCACTGTAAATATGCATCTCACTTCACTTTTATTGCTAAAACCTTTCCAAAACATTTATTGATAATTTCTGTAAATCACTTGTGCATTTAAGTTCATCTTTTAAGTTATTTGGAAAATCGTTTTCAGTTTTAAAGTCTTCACATGTTTTTCAAAGCTGTAAAATTTTCATATATCAGTAAGCTGTACTGTGACATAATGAGTTTGTTACATAATTCTCGTGTTTAGATCTTAATTGTAATCTCCATGTGTTTTAAGTGAACCCTTGAGATTCTGATCGTGTAAACCAAAGAGATTGAACTTCATAAAGTCTTGAAACAGAATAGTTTTAAGTTTGAGTGTAATAGGAGTAGATTGGCGAGTTATTTTCATTGTGGGGGTTTAGTTGTTTGTGTAAATTTTCAAACAAGTAATAAAATATCGGTTGGACGTAGAGCTCAAAATATAGACTGAACCAATTTTTTAAATATCGTTTGTTTGTCTATTTACTTTTACTCGCGTGCTCTTACTTTGCTCTTTCTTATCAACTAATCATTAGCTATGTGTCACAGGTCACAATACTATGACATAGAACCGTTGTATTATCTTTTGAACTTACACTTCGTTGAGTTTCTAATAAGTATTGTACTTCAAATTTTTTAAAGGGTACACCTAATTTACCCGCTCTCCATCTTAGGTGTTTATCGTTCATATTTCATAACTCCTCAGTCATCATTTTATTGGGTTCTTCATCTAAATAATTTTTCATCTATTGGGATCCTTTTTCATTAACAAGACAAAAATGCAATACATAACAAATGATTTCTCTTTATTTAATTTGTCTTAGCTTACTCATAAATCAAATACGAACTCTAATATCCAATGAAGCGACTATTATTATTCCCTCACTGGACTAGATGGTGCATTCGAGGAATAGCAAGCTCTCATAATTTTATGTCTAGTAGTTTTGAGGGGGTGTGCCCCTTAAAAAAATATCGATACGATTTAGTACTAACAGAGTTTTTCTCAAAATAGGTTTATTAGAAACTATCAATCTTCAATTTGAAAAATTTGAACAGTGAGTATCATGTATGGCGTGAGAACTCTAGACCTCTAGTACCCATTATTATTCACGCTTTATCGAGGATCAAGTATATGTTGCTATAGACATCCTTATTCATGTATATACAACAAACACTATTTTTGTTGTAAAATTACTCCACAAAAAGTGACAAAGTTTAAGGAAAAATTTACTGGTTTTATTTTACTATTAACAACAGTTAGTTATGTAATTTTAAGTTTCTATATTACCCTTTTCTATAAATTAGTTTGAAATTCGAATTTTAGGGGAAGGTTATGAAAATAGCTATGTAATTTACGATAGTACCCTCGGAGGCGCCCAATTTGAGTGTCACCTGATGACGCTATGTCATATTCCTATGTATTATGTTCATTTGGAACGAAATATGGACTTTAATGATATCGTATAATGTTCATATTATTTGGATTTCACAATGGTTAATAAGTTTCCCTTTGTGCAAGATCACATTATTAATTCATATTCTCCGTACGTACTATGTTCATCGAGAATATTTCTCCATACAGTTGTGAGAATTTATCTCATTATTACGTTTAATTACAATTACGATTTGTTCATTGGACATTCGTTATGATGTAAGATAAGTTGTAATACACGGTACGACACATAAAAAATAAGTAGCTTTTATTTGAAAGGAACATACAACAAAATAAATCAGATGGAATTAATTTTGGTATATAAAACATGCTCTAAACCTTTTATTACAAATATATTTAAGTTACATTTGAAACTTATGATACTCCACTTGATACGACGCTACAAAGTGCGAACACACCTCTGCCCTCGCTCGCGTATTAGTTACGCAGTAATGTCGAGTTAATTACCAATCTTTTTGGCATTGTAAAGTAGTGAATAGGTAACATCATAATCCATTCTAACTTGAGTCATCTCATCAACAAAAGTTTTGGGCAATTTAATGTCATCTTGCACAAGAAATGCGGTACAAATATCAAATTTATTAAATATGACGTCATACAACGTACCCTTGGCATCATCAAACGCTCCATTCTTCACCTTTTGGCTAACAACGTTGCTATCGCCGAGAATTTGCTGAAAATATACGACACAACCGTTAAGCGCCTTCACTACCCTTCCGTCAGATTGGCGGGGGGCAATATCTTTTGTGTTGGTTATGATCTCCCTCGTGTCACCTACGGCACAACGTAGTGTTGCGTCGATAACATTAGCAATCGTCACGATATTCATACTGTGGCCAGCGTAGTTGACACACCGTAAACATATGTCTTGTTCGTTAGCAAAGCCGCACACTTTATTGATGAGTTTAACATCGACGAAGGCTTGTACAAAAGTTGATGAAATGCATGAAGAGATCAATATGATCAATAGGAGAGTAATGCCTATGGTGTTTCGGTTGCAACTCATTTTGTTGATTATGAAAGTTCAACTTATTAGAAGCTAGAATGGACGATTGAAGCTACAAATAAAGTACTCCTTATTTGATGACTGCCTCCGTCCTATTTATCCACTAAAATAACTTTGATCTTACAAGAAACAAAAAAGTAAATAAATAATTAATACGGACCAAGGACTCTACCAAGAATTGTGCTCAGTTAGAAGATATTCTTGATGAATTTGGTCTGGTACCGTGTATCTTTACCGATATCAGTTAAATTAATTATTCCTTTCCCTTTTTTTCAAAAGATCATTTAGATTGTCCGATTTGAGCAATAAATAGCTCTCAAGAAAGTACGAGATCGATTTAGAGTTTTTTTTTTTCCTGTAAGATGGCGATTTCATTTTCCCGTTATGTTCCATAATAGGCTTTATTTTATTTTCGAAGCTAGCGTATGAAATTGTCTCATGTAGGAGGAATAATTAATGATATGTATCGTCTCGTGAGCAGCTAAAGATCGACTCGAGCATGGCTTGGATGCTTAAAGAGTCAAGCTCAGTTTGAAAAGCTCGCGAGCAACTTCAGAATTTTCTAATGTTACAATTTTCTTTTTAATAATTCGTGAATATGAGAAAACAACTTAAGTTCGGGTACGGGGCCGGGGTACCTATACTTCACCATCGTACCCTCGTTACTCTTGTTTGTTTGGTTGTAATTTTATTTTTAAAAAACTGTGTATGTAGTCTTTTAATTTGGCTTCGTTGCACTAGTCTTGCAAGTCGCGTTTTTAATACAATTTAGTCGACTAGCTTATTTGTAAGTTTTGGGTATTATAATCACCCTTTTTCCAATTGTCAGAAAAAAAAAGAAATTAAGTTCCAATATCAGTGGCTATATACCACATTTCGTACAATGATGTCTTATAACTCCAATTCAATAAGATAAACAACATTATATTACAAAATTATCAACTTATTAACATCTTTTTTTAAAATAATAATGATCAAAGTTTAAACTCTGATATAAAGATTATCAATATTTTGGCATTACTTTAATATTTCTATGGCTTGAATAAGCTCGATCCCTGATTTTCGGGTGGTCGAGCTCGTGCTGATGGAATAGGTTTGGACATCTTAGCCCGTTATTGCCCATGCTAGTTCAAGCCAGGCCACGCTGACATTAAGATGATAGTAGTATTTAACTCATGGTAATTTTACATGGACAAGTACTCTCGTATTGTAAGTTTATTAACAACTACTCCGTAGCTAGTAATACTCCGGTTTTTTTTTTAATAAAATGTAAGCATTCATTTATCAAAAGAGAGACGAAACCATAATAAGGGCAAATAGGCCCATTATCAAGTCAGCGACAAAAAGTGAGGTGAAGACCCAAAACTACTTAAAACATAAATGGACTAAATTTGTAAATAGAAACGGATTAAATCTGCCAAGAATAAAATAAAGATTTTTTTAACGTGTGTCCTATTGATACACATTAATTTAAAAAAGGAAAGATTTTGAGAATATTTTGCTAATTATGATAAATGTGAGTTTGTATCTCAATCATTCAAGATATATTCTGAAAATCTTTCTTTTTTATAAACTATTAATGTGTGTTTTTAGGGCACACTTTAGAAAAATCTATAAAATAATAGGATGATTTTGTTTTAAAGAAATACAAAATTGTTGTAGCCAAGATCTGTTAAACTTAGCAACTCCTACTACTCTATATTTGTTCCACCGTTCAACATGCATCAAAAACAAAGTAGTAGCAAAATGGTGGTAACTAAGTCAAAGATTGAATAACATTTACCTACCATACTTATTTTACACATGCTTGTATGACTTTAGGTGTAGAGCCATTATTTCAATAGTGTTTTGAGCAGGGGTGTGCAAAATCCGGACCGGAAAAATGGACCGGACCGGACCGGAATCTACCGGACCGGAACCGGAATTAAAAATTCCGGTCCGGTCTCCGGTCCACCATTTTTTAAGATTCCGGGTTCCGGTCCGGTCCGGTCCAGGACTGGTTTTTTCCGGTCCGGACCGGTTTGGACCAGATTTTATGTTTTTAATTTTTATTCCTCGAAAATATATTAAAATCCGATCAAAATAGGTCTAATCGGTCCAAACCGGTCCATAAAAATTAAATTTTGGTCCATAATTTTACCAATTCATAATTTTGTCGGTCTATAATATTTAAATTCCGGTCCAACCGGTCCGGTCCCGTCTTGGACCGGAATTTTACCGGTCCGGTTCCGGTCCGGAATTTTTATATTCCGGTCCGGTCCCGGTCTATCTTTTTTGCCAATTCCGGTTCCGGTCCGGTCCGGTCCGGTCTTGGACCGGTGCACATCCCTAGTTTTGAGTAGTATAAATAGGTAGCTTATGTTCTAGGTATTGTATTCACAAAAACTTACAAGCAAAACATAAGAAAGTTTGTACATAGAGTTTAGTGAGTCAAAAGTATTTGTGAGGTTAAGAGTGTGAGTGTTTATTTATAATTGGTGTGTTTCCAATTTATTTGAGTGATAATAAAATTATTGTAAGAGTGCAATTTATTATTATCGTCTTACTCTTATCACATAATATTTTTCATTACGCTTCCGTATAAAATACACTCTGATTCCCTACATTTGGTATCAGAGCCAATTTAGTGGAGTGTTATTTATCTTGTCCAAATATTGATCCGGGATCAATATTATCCTAGTGTGCACAGTTCGAGACTGTGAAGCAAATTGGTCGGGGATCAAGCTTACTTGATTGAGCCAAGTTTTATCAAGTCACCATGGGGGATATCAACTTTTCAACTAGTGGTATTGAGAAGTTAAACAATGGAAATTACAGTGCGTGGAGTACATGTATGCAATTCTATTTGTTGGGACAAGATCTTTGGAGCATCGTTGGTGGTGGTGAAACCGCCAAACCAGCTAGAGGTGAAGAGCTGAAGAAGTGGAAGGTCAAAGCCGGAAAGGCTATGTACGTGTTAGCAGCAACTGCCGAGGACGATATGTTGTACCGCATCAAGGATGTGGAAACACCAAAGGAGGCATAGGACATGCACTTTAAAAGAGTTGTCCGCAAAGAAGAATGATTCTCAACTCCAGTTGCTCGAAAATGAGCTAATGTCAGCTCGACAAAATACCATGTTGGTAAACCATAAGTCAAAACTCTGTGTTAGCAAATCACAAAGTTGGATCCGGAAAATCCAATCACGGATACCAGGATGCGAAGAATTATTATCTTCGGTTTAAGGCCAGGATTCAGTACTTTTGTCGCTGCTATTCGAGGTTGGGCTATACAACCAACTCTTATTGAGTTTGAAAATATGCTAGCCAACCAAGAAGCTCTAGATAAGCAAATGTCTGGGAAATCTATCAAGGAAGAAGAAAAGGCTCTCTTTGGTAATAAAATGTCATACAAAAGAGGTGACAAGAAAAATTTTGCTGGGTCGAGTTCTCAAGGCGGTTCGAATAGAAAGCCAGGGGGATTTTGAAAAGACCAAGGAAGAGGAGGCTTCCAACGAGGGGGAGCTCGTCAAGATCGACAACCAAACCAACAAAGAGGTCAGGTGCGACAAGAAGTTGTTTGTTACAACTGTGAGAAAAAGGGACATTATGCTCGAGATTGTTGGTCAAAACCCGCAGAAGGAAATGTCGCAACATCAAACGAGCACAAAAATGATGAAGTTGAATGGGATGTTCAAGCTTCATATTCAGTTGAACAAGAAGGTTCAAGCAAGAAGTCGACAATGCAAAAATCAGTGGCACTAGTCGTGGAAAGTGACAACCTAATTAATTACAAAGATGATTGGATAATTGATTCGGGTTGTTCAAATCACATGACGGGAGACAAAGAGAAGTTTCTTAGCATGTAAGAGTACAAGCGTGGACGAGTTGTTGTAACTGCAAATAACTCGGAGTAGCTGCCAATCACTCATATTGGCAAAGCCATGGTTATCCCCAAGACACAGTAACAAGCAAGTTCATCTTGATAATGCCTATCATGTATCAGGTATGACGAAGAATTTAATTTTGGTGTCACAACTAGCAGCTTCTGGAAACCATGTTGTCTTCGGGCCTAATGATGTGAAAGTGTATCCAAGTTTGGAGGGAAATTCATCTCCTATCATGGAAGGGAAACGTTTGGAATCTGTCTACGTAATGTCCGCTCAAACGGCATATGTAGACAAAGCTAGAAAGAATGAGACGGATGATTTGTGGCATGCAAACCTAGGGCATGTAAGCTACACAAAGCTTAAAGTCATGATGAGTAAATCAATGCTCAATGGTCTTCCTCAACTTGATGTGAAGGAAGATGTAGTTTGTGCTGGGTGTCAATTTGGCAAAGCACACCAACTACCATATGAGGAGTCAAAGTTCAAGGCGAAGGCACCTCTAGTGTTAATTCACTCTGACCTATTTGGTCCGGTGAAACAACCATTAGTTAGTGGTTATCGTTACATAATCACTTTCATCGATGATTTCTCAAGATATGTGTAGGTTGATTTTTTGAAGGAAAAGTCAGAAGCTTTTGACAAGTTTAAAACTTTCAAAGAAAGAGTGGAAAAAGAAGTTGGTAGGAAGATTTAGTGTCTACATACAAACAATGGAGGAGAGTTCACATCCAGAGGATTCACACAATATTTAGAAGATTGCAAGATTAAGCGTCAGTTGACGTGTCCAAACACTCCACAACAGAATGGAGTGGCAGAGAGGAAGAATCGACATCTGGCAGAGACATGCAGAAGTATGGTACATGCCAAAAACGTACCTCCACGTTATTGGGCTTAATGCATGATGTAATACCCCGTATTTTAGCCTCGGTCAACGACAGTCAAACCGTGTTTTATACAAGTATTTCAAAGGGAATGTTTATAAAGTATTTTACATAAACTGTTATTATTTTATAAATCGTATTTCTACGATTATTTCGTATTTCATAATCATTTTTATATTTGACGATTATTTCATAAAATGACGTTTCAGTCGTATTTCTTTAATTCTTAAGGGTGTATTTATAATTAAACATATTTCTTGTTTTTTTATATTTATTTCTTGTCTATACTCAAATTCCATTATTTATTTATATATTTACTTCTTTAGTTATTTATTCAAGTCATAATCATATTAAATCATCATTTTATATATCTTTATGCTATTTTATTTTGATATTTGATATGTTATTAGTATTTAATTGTTTAAGATATCGGTTAAGTGTTTATACGTTAGAAATGAAGCTTTGAGTGCGGGTATTTAGTTGTCGAGTCTCGTCCTAATCATGCTATAAGGTCTAGGGATGTGTGCTAGAGTATCACTTGGGCCTCGAGATGCGTGTCAAGGTTGTACTAGCCCAACTCGACACAACAGCCCACACGCACAACCTCAACAAATTCTATCTGCCCCACTACATAAAAGGTTCCCGAAACCCTAACCCTAACCCTACAACGCCTCACACCTCCACATGAACTCACTGCCGCCACATCATAGAACAGGGAAGAGGGGTTACACGGTGGTTTAAGGTGGCCGTTGGTGGCTCGTTTTACGTCTGAAATAGGGTACACAGCCTTTCTCTGTCTCGTTTTCCAGTTTTTGTTCAACTTCAATTGATAATCTCGTGTGTTTAATCATGCTTATAGATTATGAACGCTGTGTAGTTTTAATCTGTGAAGTTCAGTGGTCATATTTGAACCAAATTTATGTCACCGTTGGCTTCTGTGACCACCATACGTGGTGGTTAAACCACCCTGTCAGAGTCGGTTTATAATAATTCTTTTATCGTGTTTGTATGAGGACTGTTTATGTTCGGATTCATCTCGTGATGCGTGTATATTCTGTATGTTTGTAAGGGTCGTTTGAAAGGTGGTAGATGGAGGGTTTGTATGGTGGTTTTTGTGGTGGCTATCGGGGTATCACGGTGGTGATAAAGCAGGGTTCGAACAGGGGGTACTAATAGTGGGTCGTGGCTGTTTCTGCACAGTTTCTGAACTCGGTCCTTTACGCTGTATTTCATTCCAATTTTGTTTACAATTGCCTTAGGTGTAATGATAGATTATTAGAGTGTAGTATGAAGTCGGTGATGGTGGTTCTCATGGTGGTTCTTAGTCGTGCGTTAGGGTTTTAGAGGGGGTTTCGTTTTGATGGCTGCAACATAGTTCAGGGGGTTGTTTTGGGTAGGCTGAGTTTGTTGTCGTCGAGGGGGTGGTGTCTGCGGTGTTAGCAACCACTGGCTTCGCCCCTGGAACCACCGTGGCTCAGGGGTGAGCCTGGTGGTGTCATGGGTAAGGGTGGTGGTTGCGTTTGGTGGAAAAAGGGGCGTGAGTGAGGGCTGGTCACAGTAGTGTTTTGGCTATCGTTTTCGAGATGCGCGTTTTGCTGCTGTTGCGTTTATATGGCTGTTACGTTTTGGGTACTACAATGGTTTAATCAATTTGAGATTTCAATACTAAAACTACTATAATTAAATAGTAAGACATATATTATTTAGCACTTGTGACTTATATTGTTGAATGTTATAATTTATATTAATGTTGGTATTGGTTTGAGTATGTCAATAGTTAACAATATGTGATTATTGTCTTTGTATGTTATAGTTAGTAAATCTAAACTTAGTAAGTTCTAATTAGTTTGCAACAATTGTTTAAATTTGAATGCTATTTTTGGTAAGTACTATTTTTAGTAAGTCCATAAATAGTAGGTCTAAAAATAGTAAGTCGTACTTGGTTAATGATGATTATATGTTACGAGCATGCTTTTATGTGATATTTTGACCATGTGTTATAAGTAAGTCTAATAGGGACATGACCAAGTATGTAGTAAAGGTGATTGTTTGTTTGGATAGAAGTTGATATTAAGTATTTTTATAGGAACGGAGTTTGAAGTGGAGTATTACTGGACGGTGATTTTTTTGTCCATATTTGCTTATCCAGGTAGGATACACTGGTACCATATTCTTTGCCGTGCTTTGAATGGATGTGTATATTGTATGATATGGATGCAAGTGTGATTTTTATGAGAATGATATATAGTGGTTGAACATTTTTATATTGCATTCATAAGCATGGCATATGCATTGGATACGGATTTGAGATGATGAGATATTATTGGGCTCAGGCTAGTTCTGCAGGACTAGACCTGGTGACCTCAGCTGTTATGCTGGTGTTCGGCGACGGCCGAGTATAGTCTGCCGGGAGGTTCGGTATGGCTGGGAGTCACGGGTTTGAGATTGAGAATGAGTTTGAGCTCGAGCATATCATGACATTTGCATATCATCTTTGTTGCATTATTTATTATTGTGTTACCCTACTCAACCGCGAGGTTGACATTGTATTCGTGTACACCTACGATGATCCGGAATGGGGAGTAGATTCTACAGGTCAGAGACTGATGGACTAGGAGCTTGGGCAAGGAGTAAGACATGGCTTGGACCTACTTAGATTTAGATCACATACTTAGATGTTATCATCAGTTGTACTTTTATTCTTGCGTAGTAGTTGTAATATCTAAAGTTTAAATTTTATCGTATTTTATATAAAGTACTTTGGTTTGTTTTTACTTTGTTATTCACTACCTCGGACATTCCGAGATGGTAACAGTCCTATTTATTTGAGAATGTCTTGCTAAAGGCTCTTAAATAAATGGGGTGTTACACATGAAGACAGCAGCACATGTGACAAATAGGCTACCACAAGCGAGACTAGAATATGTCTCTCCATTTCAGAAATTGTGGAAGCTATATATGCTGTAAGTCATTTTCGATTTTTCGGGTGTGTATGTTATGTCTTCGTTCCAGATCATCTTCGTACCAAGTTTGACAAGAAGGCAATTCGCTACATTTTCTTGGGTACGATGATCAAAGAAAGGGCTGGAAATGTTGTGATCCAACCACTGACAAGTATCATGTGACAAGAAACGTAGTATTTGATGAAGCGTCATCTTGGTGGTCACCACAAGCTGTGTTATTGCCAGACTCAAAGGAGATTGAGGAAAAACTCAAGGATAAGATTAATGAGGAAAATGACCAGTCAAGCCAGAGTGATGGTGACTCAGAGAGTGAAGAATCTCAACCTTCACCTACGAAAGATAAAAATCCTTGGAGAACAGGAGTACGCCATAGAACTCCTGAGGAAGTAAGACCGAGTCAGGTTGAAGATATCATTATCCAAGATAAGGATACGCAACAACAATTGAGGAGAACTAACCGGCCACACAAGCCAAATCCTAAGTATGCAAATGCAGCAATGGTGGAGAGCACCGTGAAAGAGCCAAATAGTTATGATGAGGTCGCTCGTAGCAAAGATTGGATAAAGGCTATGGAAGAAGAGATTCAAGCACTTCATCAAAATGAAACTTGGGAGTTAGTGCCAAAGCCAAGTGATGTTAAACCCATATCATGCAAGTGGGTTTATAAAGTGAAGACCAAGCCAGATGGTTCTATTGAAAGGTACAAGGCACGACTCTTAGCTCGAGGATTCTCTCAGCAATATGGGCTAGATTATAATGAAACATTCAGCCCGATTGCAAAGATTACCACTGTACGTGTTTTACTAGCACTTGCAGCTAGTAATTCATGGAAATTGTGGCAAATGGACGTGAAGAATGCATTTCTTCATGGCGAGCTAGATAGAGATATATACATGGATCAACCAAAAGGGTTTGAGAGTTCTGATCAACATTATGTATGTAAGTTGAAGAAAGCTCTTTATTGATTGAAGTAGGCGCCACGAGCATGGTATGGTAAGATAACTGAATTCTTATTACAAAGCGGTTATTCAGTTATTGCTCCTGCAGAATCGAGCTTATTTGTGAAAGCTCAAGATGAAAAGTTATCAGTGGTCCTTGTTTATGTGGATGATCTTATTATCACTGGAAACAATGAAAGAGAGATTTATCAAATAAGATCAAATATCTCAATAAGGTTTCATATGAAAGAGCTTGGAGAACTAAATCATTTTCTTGGTCTAGAGGTAGAAAGATCCAAAGGTGGGATATTTCTTTGTCAACAGAAATATGCCCAGGATATTTTGGAGAAGTACGGGATGCTCGATTGCAAACCAGTGTCAACTCCAACTGAGATCAATGTTGGATTGTGTTCTACACAGGGAAAAGATTTAGAGGATGTGACGATGTATCGACAACTCGTGGGAAGTCTTATATATCTCACATTAACTCGACCTGATGTCGCTTACGCGGTAAGTGTGGTTAGTCGTTTCATGCAAAATCCAAAGAAGTCTCATTTGGAAGCAATACGACGTATATTGAGGTATATCAAAGGAACAGTTGACTATGGAATATTGTACCCAAGTGGTAATTCACCTCAAATTCACGGGTACTGTGATGATGATTATGCTGGTGATCATGACACACGTCGATCAACTACCGGGTATATGTTTAGTCTTGGTTCCGGTGTTGTTTCGTGGTGTAGTAAGAGACAACCTACTGTATCATTGTCGAGTACAGAGGCAGAGTATAGAGCAGCAGCGATGGCAGCACAAGAGTGTGTATGGCTAACACAACTCTTGAAGGATCTATATCAACCATTTAATTCTGGAGTGAAGGTATATTGTGACAATATGTAGACTATGAGATTAGCAGAAAATCCAGTTTGTCATGCTAGGACAAAACATGTTGAAGTACATTACCATTTTGTACGAGAGAAGGTTTTAAGAGGTGAGATTCATCTGGACTATGTCAAGACCGATGATTAAGTGGCATATATCTTTACCAAAGGTCTGAGTGAGCCAAAATTCGAGAAATTCCGACAACAACTGGGTATGGTTTCTCGACTAACTTTCATATGAGAGTAGTCGTTGAGGGGTAGTGTTAAACTTAGCAACTCTTACTACTCTATATTTGTTCCACCGTCCAACATGCATCAAAAACAAAGTAGTAGCAAAATGGTGGTAACTAAGTCAAAGAATGAATAGCATTTACCTACCATACTTATTTTACACATGCTTGTATGACTTTAGCTGTAGAGCCATTATTTCAATAGTGTTTTGAGTAGTATAAATAGGTAGCTTATGTTCTATTGTATTCACAAAAACTTACAAGCAAAACATAAGAAAGTTTGTACGTAGAGTTTAGTGAGTCAAAAGTATTTGTGAGGTTAAGAGTGTGAGTGTTTATTTATAATTGGTGTGTTTCCAATTTATTTGAGTGATAATAAAATTATTGTAAGAGTGCAATTTATTATTATCGTCTTACTCTTATCACAAATATTTTTCATTACGCTTCCGTATAAAATACACTCTGATTCCCTACAGGATCGACCTCGAATCATTTCAAATCCAAAAGTTGATTTACCAATGTGCTATTATAGCTTTTAATAAATATGTATGAAAGGATAGTATATGATTATTTTTTTTATACAACTAAAATTTGTGAATTTAAATTGATTCATTTGTTGGATCTCGAAAAAAACAGAAAATTGTTTAATTTGTTGAATTGAAACAACATAAGTTAAAAAAATATAAAAACCCAAATATTAATCTATAAATATCTATAAATAAAATTTTAGAAACCAAGATCTAAAACAATTTGACTCCTCAATTCGTAATCATCTAATTAGTATACATAAATGTTTTTTCAGTAGGCATAAATGTTTTTATTGTACAGAAATGCATGATCGTGTGATATACACTCGTAATTCATGATATAATTTTTTCGTCTGTTTGAATGTTTGATACGCAATCACGAGTAATAATACATAGTGTATTAAAAAAACATTTCTTAAAAACAATGCAAAATCAGAATAAATATAAAAATGACACAAATTTTGAATTAATTTCGGCATATGAATTATGAAGTAATCAAACATGTTATTTTTCTTAGCTTAACAAATTTATTTTACATAGAATTATAATGATATGATACTGAACTCAATACCATGTGACAAAATACGAACACATGTCACTTAAAAATGACCTCTCTCGTTTGAGTTAAATTTGACCGTTTATTTAATATATAAATTGACATGTATTTGAATCAAATTACATTGACGTAAAACGCGGAGAGTACATGATGAGTTAGCAACCTATTCCGCATTATGGAGTAATTTATAAGTAATATCATAATCAGTTGTAACTCGATTGATCCCTGAAATTACAGTTTGCGGCGGTGTAACTCCTTCGTGCTGTAGAAATATGGTGCAAAGTAAAAGTTTCTGAAAAATCTGCACCTCCATTGAAGCCTTTGCTTGGGCAAACGATCCACCATTTACTTTTTGGCGAACAACGGTACTATCCGCGAGAACTACTTCGAAAAATTCGACACATTCGTTAAGCGCATGTTGTACCCTTTCGTCAGCTTGGCGACTGGCGATGTCTTTCGTGACAATTATGAGATCGTTTGTAGCACCTTCCGCACATTCTAGGGTTGCATCGATAACACTAGTGATTGTTGAAATTTCCGTATTTCGGCCAATGTAGTTGACGCAATTAAAACACGCTTCCTGATCGGAGATCGTAATGCCGCACATTTTATTGACGAGATCCGTATCAACATAGGCTTGTACAAAATATGATGCAATACATGTCGATATTAATATGAAACTAATTTTGATCATGTTTTTGTTGGAACTCATTTTGTTGATTATTGTACTCTCAACTCCCTACACCCAATCAACAATGTATAAAATATATAAATAAAGATGCATACAATTCAAGGTATATAAATATATAATGATTTAGTTACTCTGAAAGGAATTGTGTTAATTAAAACAAAATATTGAATTTGGTATGATCAGATAACAATTTCTTTCCCCTTTAACAAGATTATATAAATTGTATAATTTTGGCCAAAAATCAGCTCCTAGAAAATTAGGATATGGATTTTTGATATCAAATTAGAGTTTTCACTTTTCAGTACCACCGAATAGTATACTCTCATTTAGTATTTTCAATCGACCTAAGAAAGTACCATTTAAGAGCAATGGCAATGGTTAGCAACAAACTTCTAACTATAAATTATCATCTCACATTTTCACACTACTCCTTTTTTAAGCTACAACCGTCTGCGTAACTGAAATTGTTCCCGAACAGCGATATTGTGGATCGTTAATTACTAACTAATACAATCACGCAACTAACATAATATATCAATCATTCCAATTAATTACTTAAATAATATATTACGCATAACGAGACCGTATCAATTATTTTTTTAGCAATAATTCTAATTAAATAAAGAATTATTTAAATTATCGACCATAAATAAATAACAATTACTTGTCACATACGTATCAAAATCATGGGGATACGGATTTTATTATAAAAATCATAAAACTTCAAAACACGACAAGTTATAAAGTATACGAACTAATAAATTAACTTGATCATGTTCATAAAGATTTACGTATAACACATTGTGATTATATACATATAAACATACCCATCTACAAACCAATTATCATAATTTATCTATACATATCAATTATTTACCATCATAACTTACTATTTATAGACTTACTAAAAATAGCATACGATCCATTAACCGATTATCACCAAATCAATATCACAACATAAATAATTAAAAATAAATATAATAACAATAATATACTCATTGCTAAAACATGATTAATAATACTAATAATATCATTAACATAAAATTACCCAATCCTAGTAATAATACCATTAATAATAATAATAATAATAATAATAATAAAACAATTCTAATAATAAAACAATGATAATAATAATAATAATAAGACAAAATTGCTAAAGATAATAAAATGCACAAGTAAAACGCAACAGCAGTAGCGATATGCGAACACGACCGTAATCGACACCTCTGACCAGCCTACTTCCAGCCCGTTTCGACACCTTCCTGCCGCCTTACCCACCACCACACCATCGTGACTACCATCCCTGAACTATGGTACACCTATTGACACCTACCACCACCCCTGACTCAACCCATATCGCCATCGACACCAGTCACAAGACCCACTGGTCACAACCGCAACCCAAACCCTTAAACCACCCGCGTTTCTTCCTTCTATAAACCGCCTCCAAAACCACTTGTAAACTCCACCACTACCACCAACTGACCCTACCCTCGACACCTCACACTACCGTCAACCCCCTGGTGCCAACCACCAAGCCTCGTCATCACCCAATCCCCTTAAACAACCGTCACAAAAACCCTGACCATACAGACTTCCGTTCCTGCAATTCCCGTGACTCTACTTTCACGACTGATTTCTTAGACTTTCCGACCACCATTGACCAAGCTAGCACCACCAGCATACCCTACTAACTCCCCATCATCACTACTCATGACTCACGACAAAGTAATCCCCCCCCCCAGCATCTAACGAATTGACACGCACAACGAACACAGTAAAAAAACATTAAAACAGAGTATGAAAAACGTGTTAACGTACGACATTCACGACTGCTTTATTTCTACACACGGTGGTCCTATGGTGGTCTAATGATGACAAACTTGTTATACATATTACAAGGATTATAGACCCTATAGCACTCAGATATAACGATATAAAATGATACGATAACTACTTACGAAGAAGTCATGCGCGCAAGGTAAAGAACGACAATGGTGATGATTGTTGCGGCCTTTTTCCTTCCTTTCTTCTTCCCAAATTCGCCCTAGGGTTCTTGTGTAAAGGAGTAGGGAGGTAGAAAGGAGTTTTGTGTTATGATTAGCTGATGGAGGCAGAAGACTAAGTGAGGGATTAGGGTTTTGATTAAAACAAACATAGGGTAAGCCCGCCTTATAACCCGAGTCCAAGCAATCATACTTCAGTCATAAACCGAGTCTAATATCCCATCACGCACCTCAATGCACTTATACCACCATATACCATACATAACACATAACTCTAAATAAACAATACATATAAATAATTATACTAATCAAATTATGTAAATTAATAGTATTAATATTAATTAAATTAATTATAAGAATATAATTTAATTAGGACTAATATAAAATATATAAAATTTAGGATTTAAATAAAATTAAGGATTTAAACAAGTATAAATGTGAAATAAATATAAAATATGAAATATATTTAATTAAAAATATATTAACAAAATAAAGAAACACGAATGAAATGTCATTTTATGAAATAATCATCAAATATAAAATGATTATGAAATACGAATTAATCGTAGAAATACGTTTATAAAATAATAATAGTTTACGTAAAATACTTTATAAACAATCCTTTTGAAATACGTGTATAAAACATTGTTTGACTGACGTTGACCAAAGCTAACATACGGGGTATTACATGGTCGAGTAGCTTGTATTCGGTCGAGTTACCTGTTACCCGAACATGTTCAAGTTATTCGATCGAGTATGACGGTGAATTACTAACATTTTAAAACCGAATAGTGTTGAGAACCTGCAACCAACGCAACTTGTTCAAAGATAACAGAAAGAGTCATCTCTTCCCGGTTAGTTCGACGACCACACAAAATCAAACCATTACCCTTAGACAACCTATACGTACACTTAGGATACAACCATCTTGCACCTTGTTATCAAAATTACAACCCCTATCATTTTCGCACTTATTAAGTTCACAGAGTACCGAACTTGCACAAGTATCATATTCATAACCATGATATCTCACACCATGCAACACTTCTACTTAACACTCCCAGTATAGGTATCATTGTATTACTACCACACGTATTACACGAAATACCATCCACTCTTAAACATAAATTCTTGCTCATACAAACTCCATCTTTAACATTAAGCATACTTCCACATTACCCTACCACCTTATACATTCACAATTACACATTCATGTATTCACAATCACACATTCATTAGCAATCATTCACACAACATTTCCCCCTATTACCCAACCTTCCACGTGGTGATTGACTTAAGCGTGTTAGGGCCGAAATTTTGAAATGAGGGTGTCTTCTCATCCAAAACCAAACCAGGGGCTCCTAACACACATACACCAAGTTCATTTTACTCAGACTCTCTACGTTTATTAGATTCATTAAATTAGGTTCTAAAATCGTCCTTAAACATGGTTACGTGCCCGTAACCCCATCACATTTATATATCACTAAACACCGATCATCACTACATATAGAGGCGAAACGACATGCTAGAAGATGATTAAGCACAACATACTACTCATTTCTCATTTCCCCACAACTAAACAGCAATTATGACTTACATAATACGTCTTCTGACTAAGGCATTAAGTTACCAAAACATACAACATGTGAACATCTGAGCACAACTCGAATTATCATATAGATATTCACGGGATCACAAAACAATTTGACAACATCCCTTCATCAGTATTGATAATCTCTTTATACAAGAACTGGTCAAAGTTAACAACTCACAATTATAAATAAATACGACTATAAGCATACAAAGGCACGTATCCAGTCATTTATATACTTGGTAATCACACTATATATTGCAAAATAATGACCATCACATTGTCATACTTAGACTTGTATATTTCATTTCAACTTCAGCAATAACAGTCATATAAGATCATGAAATTCATTCACATTATTGTAACAAGAAGGCTATATTGTCGTATAATAAGCTCTATATTCATTTCGTATGTGTACTACTCATGCTTACTAATGCCATATCATAATGTTACAGGCTCACATTACATAATTTATATTTGGAGTTAATTATAAATTACTTCCTTTTAAGTTGCACTTTTCTAAACTTACTCCCTTATATGTTTGTTTTTTTAAATTACTCCCTTGCGTTGATCTCAGGCCAAAAGTTGCTACCATTTTCCAACTCCGGTGAGTATTTCCGTTTCTTTTTGAATTTTCCCTCTATTTCTCCACATTCTTGACAAAAATACCCTTGCCTGTTAAAGTCACCCCATTTTCCTCCATTATCTCCTCAACTACCCCACCATCCACCACCCCTTCTTTCCTCTCCAACACCTCACCAACCGCCGTTCTCCTTCCTCGTAAGAACCCGTCATCTGCCCCTATCTTTCCATTCTCAACCCTTTTGCGTTTGTTGCCAATAACGACCACCTCCAATGTGCGACATCATTGGTGACTCAATCACGAAAAACATCGACGAAATCGGTTTCAGGCTATAATTTTACCCACAACATCGCCGGAGCAGTTTTTTGAATTTGTGGCTTTTTTGTAGATCTAGCCTTTTGAATTTATACCGACATAGGTGGGGCCAGTTTGGATAGTCGTTGGTGTGTTAGGTGGGGAAGGGAGTGAGGTGTTGCTTGTTGTCGACAAATTCAGATGAGGATTATGGCGCGTGCGATGGGGCATTGTTGTACGTCAGGTAGTGGGAGGGACGTCGCTGGGGTGACGGTGGCGTGGTGGTGGAGATTGTGCGGTGGTCGGTGGCAAAAAGGTGGATCTAGGAGAGGAGGAAAAGAATGAAGAGATATGAGAGTAGTTTTTTCGAAGGGCAATTTCGTCCATTTACTTATTTTTTTCACCTGAGAATTAGCTTGGTAGCAACTTTTGGCCTGAGGTCAACTTAAGGGAGTAATTTAAAAAAACAAACATATAAGGGAGTAAGTTTAGAAAACTGCAACTTAAAAAGGAGTAATTTATAATTAACTCTTATATTTGATTAAACTTTTGTATTAAAAACTTTCATGACTTACCATTTCAACAATCACGCATCATGCTGCAACTAACTTTCAAAATTCATAAATAAATAACTGCTTAGCCATTTTGTGAGATATCATAGTTTTTAGAAAATATAATGAATTACTAATTATAGGAGAAAGAATTAATTTCAAAGCTTAAGGAAATTATTTATAACAATTTGTACAACTCGATAGGTCTGGACAGAAACATTACAGCAATTAGACAGAAATTAGACGACTTTCAAAAATCACTATTAAATAACGACTCGTTAAGATGTTACGTGGCTTATCATTTTGAAAACGTGTGTGAACATTCTAAACAGTGGAGTTAGTATTATGCATAAACAATAAATACGTTTTAAATGGTGTCATTTGCAAAAACATGGGTCAAAACAGAACTGTGCAGTAACAATCTGGCCACTATCGACTAAAATATTTATTTCTCCACTAGTAGAAAAATAGCTATTTGCGGCGCCAAAAAAGTGGCCATTTGCGGCGTTTTTGATGTAGCAGCAAATAAGGGGGCCACAAATAGAAAAAGCTATTTGCGGCGGAAAAAAACGCCTCAAATAGGGCAGTTATTTGCGGCGTTTTTGAAAAACACGCCGCAAATAGCTTCTCTATTTGAGGCGTTTTTTTTAAAAAAAGCGCCGAAATAGCTTATCTATTTGAGGCGTTTTTGTCAAAAACGCCGCAAATAGCACCAAAATTATTTTTTTTTTTTATTTTTTTTATTTTTAAAACAAAAGAAATAATGCAAAGAAATTATATAAATATAATATCTTTCAAATATATATATTTTTTGGTTCAAATGTAAGTTGTATATATCAAAAACTGAAGTCTTATGTACAAAGTATGCCTAAGGCTACATCAATTAAATGAAATGCTACTGCCTAAGGCTACATCAATCTAATGAAATGCTGCCTAAGAATATACAAAGTATGCCAAAGGCTACATCAATCTAATTCGTGCTGCCTGAACTTGGCTGTATCTTTTTTCCGGATTCCAGCTTCCACCTCTTCAATCACCCTCTGAGCTATTCTTCTTGGCAGAGTTACGAAATGCTCATGCCTGCATTGGTTTCTCTGATACCATACCTGGTACAGACCACTGAGAACCAGGGCAGAATTGACATCGTGCTATAGGCTTGATCTTGCACTGTGTTGACACCAGTAAATGGGATTCTGCACTGGTATTGTAATCCCCTGCAACTGATAAATTCACATGAAAATGTAAACACCATAGCTGATTACAATTTAAAGGCGATGTAGACAATCCAATTTGATTGCAGCGTTGTCAAGGATGCCGTTTTGCCAGTAACCAGATTGGATCTCTCCGCTCCTGAAAGTGTAAACACCAAAACCTTGTCTTCTGCCTTCATGCCATGATCCTTCATATTGGTGGCCGTTGGCATATTTATAGACTCCAAAACCGTGCACTTTGTCAGCAAAATATTCACCAGCATAAACATCTCCATTTCTGCAATAGTACATTTTTGACTCATGAATTTGCATTTACTTGAGTTTAGACAGACCGCTTTCTGAAGCCTAGACAGAATATGATTCACCAGCATAAACATCTCCATTTCCGCATTAGTACATTTTAAAATTTGGCACTGAAATCCCAAGTCCACGAATATTCTCGTGCCAGAGCACATAAATACCCAAACGATACATTAATCAGACGGGGGGAGTACATGTTTTTATCAAAGCGCGAACAAGAGCAAAATAAACCTCAAATCAAAAAAGAGGGTTGCTCTGGACCTTTCCCTTCAACCTACTTTGAATCTACCATAGCTGATTATATATCACTATTCACTTTTGGATAAACCAATAAACTCAGAGTCATTTGAGAGTTGAGCCCACACCACCGAAATTCACAAGTACTGTGTTGGTAAACTTGACGTCTGAATTTCGGCCGACTGCAAACTCGCTGCAGGATCACATTTATATGTCAGAATATACCCAATCCGACATATTTAAGTGTCATGGCTCGTTTTTAATAAGACATAAACATTGTAAAAATATTAATATCATACGGACTATTTCAGTTTTTGACTCGAAATTACAAAGTCGTATTAACCAAGCCACATTAATCCAACCCATTTCTGAACTTACTGCTAGAAGGGAAGGAAGTGGCCAGTTTGGTCTTCACTCTTCGTTTGGATACAACAAATACGTCACAGCCCTCACAGGTATCAGGAGCATCCTTCAGCCCAATTTGTGGTAACCCTGGATCCTTCAATTTCCTGAATCAAAATCAACAAAAAAAGCCTAATTAAATTGTGTGAATATAATCACATTATAAGTATTAACCGTATAATTAAATTATAATGTTAATCCATATTGTTACATAAAAACTCGAAAACAGAGGGAACCCAATCAACTTATCAGAATCACTTCACATTTGCTGTTTTTCGCTTCACGTGGACTGATTGTCGTCCATTCTTCACTGCTACTGGACTCCATTGGTTAACTTCCGCGCTGGTGGCACTGGAGTCATACTCCTAATCACCATGACAAGTAAACACGTCGTTAGCATAAGTACAGTTTAAGGAGGAGCATTAAACAACTCCAATGTGCATATTATAGAATTTGCAGCATCAAAGCTGCCTTCATGCCAAAACTAAAGGTATAAAACATGGAGTACCTTTTTTCGGGGATTTTGGAGGGTTTGGCTTGAGGTTTCTTGATCTTGGTTCCCAAACTAGGCAAACTAGGCAAACTATAAACTCTTGGAATACTAACTTGGAAATCTTGCTTAGATGAATCACTTGTGGCCAAATCAAGCTCATCAAGGCTTTCACTATCTTGGGTATCCTTAAGCGTGTCATCGAGCCTATATCCCTGATAAAGAGGCTCAGAAGGCAGTGAGTTTTGCCTGCCCTCACAGGTATCAGGAGCATCCTTCAGCACATTGCTTGCAACGCTGTTCATGCTGATGCAAAATTGCTGCAACCAATCTCGCCCAAATACTTTTCAGTAACTCATGGATATTTTTCAGTAATAAATTTTTAATTATATTTCTTGATCTTCTAAGTAGAAGAGCCATAATTATTTTACAGTTGGTGCAGAATTGTGTAAAATCTTCTGACAAACCGTACAAGTATTCACATATTACATTAGGCAGTAGATTAGTACAAGCCTCCTCGACGATCTGAAATAAATCTTACAGACATCAGCCAATATGCTATAGAATGTCAAAGATTACTGTGACTCGGTAAGATCTAGATGTTCTGAAAATAGAAATTTCACCTCAGAGAAGTGCAGCAAATGAAGCCCCAATGTACGCTCATCCGCATGATCCAAAGCTAACTCTCCACCCTAAATCAAAAAAAGTCATCAGACAGAGAAGATAGATTCTCAAATGAGAAGGGCTTTCTTTCTCCTATCCCATAGAAGAAATTTAACTCCTCGCTTGCTTTATAGTCTAGTCAATAAAGGGTCCGAGATTTGCATCGAATTAAAAGACAGGCATAGTTTAAGACTTTTCACAACTCATATAATAGAATTGATTTGAATTTCCATCTAGCTTTCAGTGAATTTTTTCTTCACTAAATAATGTTAGTTGGAAAATGGATATTTTTTCCTCTAATACTATTAGTTTAAAACGATTGTAATTTATGGTTTCAGTAGTTAAGTGCACAGGCAATTTTTTCAATAGCAAAAGTGCACATGCTTTCCATAAAAATCAAAGCAGCAACTCATGGATATTTCTCTCTGATATTACACTTAACGACTTAAAAGCACTACAACAGGCAAGAATTCAAGATACGTATTATACCTAAATTGCACATATTATTGGTGTAGAACATAACAGATACAGTAAGTAAATAACTCTTAAGCAATAAGAAATTTCAGAAACAAGTGGTGCAACTCAAAATACTAAGATCCAACATTCACAGCCAAAATTTTAAGCTTACTGTCACAGAACTTGTCATCGTAACTAGTGAAAGGTTTGCTAAGATTAATGATGAAACCCTGCAAAGCCTCATAAAACTGGACATATGTAGGCTACAAGCACTCTATCGAATGTTCAGAAAACAAAGATTCGATGCACATGAGTTTAGATCAAGCAGCAATGAATAATCATCAATAGAATGTCCTGCCAAGTTCATGAAGTAATACCTCAGGCAAATTTATATCCAAATCTTCACATAGCTGATCAATAGATATGCTGGCATCAACATCGTAAATACCATCACCTCGGTTTATGATGTAACCGGTTTTTCTCTGAATTTCCTCCTGTTACCCATTAGACAGGCTAAGAGTCAGACAAAACTGTGGAAAAAGTTGAGAAAATACGCTAGCAGTGTCATAAAGATTATAAAAAATCACAGCACAGTGAACCTCACAGTGAACCTTGACAATGTTTAGTTGCACGACGGTGTTCTCAAAATATCACCAAACTTTGATTCTACTTTTGCAACATTTTTTCGATAGTAGCATTAAAGATAAACCCTAACAAAAATAATTAATCCAAAACTAACATAAACCCTAACAATTAATCGGATGAACAAGGTACACAAATCAGAAACATTAAAATGGAAATATGATAAACACTAATCAGAAACATTGAAAGAGAAAAATGAATTGAATTAATCCTATTGTATTTCGCTAATTCAAACTCCAATTAATCGAAAATAGTTAACCCTAAAAATCAATTCACATACCTAATTTAGAATAATAGGAATAGAGGAGATGGTGAGGTGGTGAGGTGGTGAGTTCCGTCAATTGGCGTCGATTTCCAGTGGCCGTGAGGCGGTGGTTGGTAGATTTGCGGTGGTTGTTAAGGGAGTTTGGGAGGGAGATTTAGTAATGATGTGTATGGTTTTATTGTTTTGCGAATGAATAAACAGGGGCGCCCTAATTCAATAATATATCGCCGTTTAATTCTTTTTTTTTTAAATACATACTTATTTGCGGCGTTTTTGAAAAACGCCTCAAATGACATACTTATTTGCGGCGGTTTTCAAAAAAACGCCTCAAATGACATATTTGAGGCATTTGTTTACAAAACGTCTCAAATGATCCATAAACTATTTGCTGCTATTGGCCTAAAACGCCTCAAATAGATAGCCGCAAATAGATATTTTTCTACTAGTGCGTAAAATATATCTCGTATACACATGAAACCAAAATCATTGAGAAGTTAAATCAGAAGGTTATCACACATAAAATTTTCACATTGATATAGAAAACACATTTTAGATGGCAGCCCGTACAGACAAGGTAATATTCTGAAAATTTATCAGACCTTTTTGTTCCTTAAGATCACTTCACATTATCACATTTACATACAACCATTCCTTTTTCCAAACATGTTGACATATCATCGAAGCAGAGAAATCACGTTGCACCATATTAACATTTATCCATCATTTCAAGCTGTAATTGTCATCTAAATCACGGTAAAGATTGCGAAACAGAAAAGTAGATCAACTGAATGACTGAATATTTATACATGTATATACAAATGTAACACATAACTATATGACACTCATGGCTTGGGGCATCACATTCCGCATATCACTAGACATGAATTACTATAACACATAAATATGATTATTCATATCCAATTACCAGCCAATATATTACATAATTACGATAGTCATTTAATAACCAGATATCATATGGACATGTCAGAAGACTAAATCATATGATCACATCACTCTATCTATGGCTCAATAAATATAGATCCATACTCATATACACATACTCATGTGCTCAATACTTGGAAATCATTTATCTCAATCAACATTCAATATAAATCTCATACAACACAGATCTCCAACCATATTTCACATCATACTTACCTCATCCCTGTTCTGCGGAATCGTTAGTACAATATATATTGGGTCCTGTCCTTTATTCTATACTACCCACGCTCTACATCTCTCAAGGGTGACCAGGTTAGACTGAAAGGGCCAGTGGCTTGGTTTGAGGGGGGCCCTAACTTATCCCTATCCTGGGGCTCCTAACAGTTACTAACCTGGGATTCATTTTATTAGAGTCTTCCTACGTTCATTATTTTTCATTTGGTTTAGGCCTGAGGATCGTTCACTCTGATACCACTTTGTAACACCCCCATTTATTTAAGAGCCTTTAGCGACATTCTCAAATAAATAGTGTGAACCCCCGCGATTTAGCGGAAAAATAAACACAAAAAGGATACGAAAAATACGAGGTTTTTAAAACTTTTCTTGCAGAATTAAATAACTAACATGCGAAGGTTCAAACTAAAATAAATGTGCGGAAATAAAAGAAACCATACTAATTATACAAAGATAGTAAAGAGTGTACGGGGAAAATAAATCCCACGAATAAAAACATAATGTAAGGTAGTCTAGCGATACGAAGTGAAACTAAAGTCCAAGGGTAAGTGCTCGCTAGCCACACGTCTTCCCCAAACAGCACCAACCTACATTCATGAAACATGAACGCCACAGTCAGTTGGGAGTAACTCAGGGTTCTCCCAGCCACTTTACGTCAAAATACAAATAGATATCAATAAGAACATATTGTATATGGAGTAGCACATGTGAATATGAGAAATATCAAAGCATGATACTCAAAATCAGGTAAAAACCAGGTGATCGACTCAGAGACCAACACTTGATGGCATGTCCAATCACACAAACAACATCAACCAAGAATAGAATGAACACCATCAGAGCGCATATGCACGACCTCTGACTAATGGAGCGCTTAGGCACGACCTTCAACAACGGGAGCGCTTAGGCACGACCTCCAACTACCGGAGCGCTTAGGCACGACCTCCAACGACAGGAGCGCTTAGGCACGACCTCCGTAACTATGTATAGCGTATAACCACTGCCTATATGCCTAAGACCTTGCCAGACCTCTCGATGTAATAACCTACACCGAACGACACACGGGGACCGGAGCGCATATAGCACGACCTCCGACCAATCCCGAACATAGCTAAAATCTCATTCCATGGGTGGCATTTGTTCATTACAATGGTACACAAATCGTACCACCGCTATCTATTCACAAACAAGGTAACCTAACCGTCACCAACACAACTTAGGATGACATAACCATCACCTACACCAACTTACGATAACGTAACCGTTAACCAACTCATTAACAACGCTTGAGCTAACCATTAATAAATAAGACAACACTTATATCCATTTCATGCGGAAAGAGAACACACGGGATTGAATAATGAAACAAAAGTTCTAAACGCATTTCACATTACAGCTGTCCTCTGCCGTAAAATTCATAATTAATTCAAATAAAATCTAAATGATACAAGGCCAATTGGGTCGATTTAATAAGACTTTTATCTACAATATTTGTCAAATAAACATTTCCAAAACACGAACTTAACAGGGGGTTATTGACTGATCTTTACAGTGTGTCACAAACCGTCACACAAAATGTATTGCTTCATAAAACGGGTTAAACAAATCATTTTGGGGCAAAACAAACTCCTATCATCATCCAAACTCTTCAAAGTTTAATTATTGAAAAGGACCAGAATGGTTTCAAAGTATATAAATGATTTTCGAAACTATCTTTGAGCTACTGTCCATTCTGCGAGTATTTCCGCGCAACGTTCGTAAATAATTTATTGTGAACAAACGACATGCAATAAAATTACGATATTTTAGAGGTAGATTCTACACTTAAAATAAATAGGGGTCTCTTTTCAACGTTTTCAAAGGCGGATACTCTAAGATGTCGAAATAAATTGTACAAGACAATGGACAGATTTGTCAAGGTGCTGAAACATCATGAATTAACCATTGTAAGCAAAACACTATGAACTTGAAAGACTATCAAACTAATCATCCTCAATGATCATAAACTCATTTAACCATACAATTCTTAATGAATTTCCACAATTAAAATCTCATCCAACACAAGCATGCATGATGAAATTCATCCAAACATATGATTTATGAACCTAATCATGCCACTATTTAATCAAACACAATTCTAGTATACTAAACATTACAAGCATATGGTCATGCAAACAAAGACGATAAGTCGAGTAACCCATCACCATTACCTTTTAGTCTAAAATCTCGTCAATCTCGTATGTATCGCCCTCCGGACCAGTTGACTCGAATCCTACAAACAAAAGGAGATGTTAAAAACGGAAGTAACTAGCTTGGGTCAAAGCATTGGATTTCGAAATTAGTAAGGAAGAGGAGGAGAGGAAAACTTCATATTTAGAAAGGAGAGGAACGACGAGAGGAGAAGAATGGCGCGAGAATCGTCGAAAACGGATAAGAAACGAAGATTTTACGATCGTTTGAAGGCGAAGGCGAAGGCGCACAACACCTAACAATGGTGTTTGTTTTGTGTATTCCAGCTGAAAATAGAGAAAGGGAAGGAGTATATTACGTAAAGAAAACTAGTATGCATGCCATTGTAGACCTTGGGCAGCTTGTAACTTACTTTGCATGCATAAGTCAAGTGTTGACAAAGTAATGCCAAGTGTTGAGACTTACGCCATTTGTCGAGGGCCTTAGGCCATATGTCGAGAGCAAAATGCCATGTGTCAAGAACCTTAGGCCATGTGGAAGAAGGGATCACATGTGTCTAAGCTCTTAGGCCAAGTGGAAGATGTGCTAAAGCCCATGTGTCGAAATATTTTAGGCCAAGAGGAAGAGATAACAACGAGCGCGGGTCTCGTTAGCGGATGGTTCACGACAGCCTTTAGTATTTTCGGCATAATTTCCTCCACAGAACTCCGATTAACGTGTTTTTGGTGGCGTTGGAAATCTAAGAAAATGATCTAAAACTTTTTTTATAAGAAAGAGCTAAATCTGCCTTTAAAATACCTCAAAATTAGTAACAACGACAGAGTAGTTGTTCGTAGTTTAAGGAGTATAGGTTTAAGACGGTCATTTTAAAATATCGTTGTCAAAAACGATAAAGTATAGATTGGAATATTATTTATAGGATCATACTTATTATTAAAATAGGATTTTAATAATATAAGATAACTTGGAATTTATCGGGGTGTTACAAATAGAGCTGTTACCATCTCGGAATGTCCGAGGTAGTGAATGACAAAGTAAACAAACCAAAGTACTTTATATAAAAACTGATTAAATTTAAACTTTTGATATTACAACTATTACGCAAAGAATAAAAGTGCAAGCGATAACATCTAAGTATGTGATCTAATTCTAAGTAGGTCCAAACCATGTCTCTCTCCTTGCCCAAGCTCCTAGTCCATCTGTCTCTAACCTGTAAAATCTACTCCCCATTCCGGATCATCGTAGGTGTACACGAATACACTGTCAACCTCGCGGTTGAGTAGGATAGCACAATAATAAATAATGCAACAATTATGATATGCAAATGCCATGATATGCTCGAACTCAATCACAATCTCAATCTCAAACTCATACCCTTGCACTAAGCCATACCGAACCTCCCGGCAGACTATAATCGGTCGTCACCGAACACCAGCTCAATAGCTGATAAGACACCAGGCCTGGTCTGCAGAACCACCCTGGGCTTTATATCAGAACAATATATGATCCACAACTTTCTCAGTAACCAATGCATATGCTATACTCATGAATGCAACGATATAATTATTCAATCATGCTATCAAATAATGAAATGCTCATGCCATTACCAATAATCCACAATCAATCCAACCAATATCATTCTCATATCAATCATACTCAGCATCCAAAACACATAATACCACATCCATTCATAACACACCATAGAGTATAAGGTCAGTGTATCCTACCTGGAAAACAAATATAATCCCATCACGCAGCTAACATCCAGTCAGTAGCATCACTCCATCACATACTCAACACCTAATAAAATAATATACTTAATTACTAACTAATACAATCACACAACTAACATAATATATCAATCATTCCAATTAATTACTTAAATAATATATTACGCATAACGAGACCGTATCAATTATTTTTTTAGCAATAATTCTAATTAAATAAAGAATTATTTAAATTATCGACCATAAATAAATAACAATTACTTGTCACATACGTATCAAAATCATGGGGATACGGATTTTATTATAAAAATCATAAAACTTCAAAACACGACAAGTTATAAAGTATACGAACTAATAAATTAACTTGATCATGTTCATAAAGATTTACGTATAACACATTGTGATTATATACATATAAACATACCCATCTACAAACCAATTATCATAATTTATCTATACATATCAATTATTTACCATCATAACTTACTATTTATAGACTTACTAAAAATAGCATACGATCCATTAACCGATTATCACCAAATCAATATCACAACATAAATAATTAAGAATAAATATAATAACAATAATATACTCATTGCTAAAACATGATTAATAATACTAATAATATCATTAACATAAAATTACCCAATCCTAGTAATAATACCACTAATAATAATAATAATAATAATAATAATAAGACAAAATTGCTAAAGATAATAAAATGCACAAGTAAAACGCAACAGCAGTAGCGATATGCGAACACGACCGTAATCGACACCTCTGACCAGCCTACTTCCAGCCCGTTTCGACACCTTCCTGCCGCCTTACCCACCACCACACCATCGTGACTACCATCCCTGAACTATGGTACACCTATTGACACCTACCACCACCCCTGACTCAACCCATATCGCCATCGACACCAGTCACAAGACCCACTGGTCACAACCGCAACCCAAACCCTTAAACCACCCGCGTTTCTTCCTCCTATAAAACCGCCTCCAAAACCACTTGTAAACTCCACCACTACCACCAACTGACCCTACCCTCGACACCTCACACTACCGTCAACCCCCTGGTACCAACCACCAAGCCTCGTCATCACCCAATCCCCTTAAACAACCGTCACAAACACCCTGACCATACAGACTTCTGTTCCTGCAATTCCTGTGACTCTACTTTCACGACTGATTTCTTAGACTTTCCGACCACCATTGACCAAGCTAGCACCACCAGCATACCCTACTAACTCCCCATCATCACTACTCATGACTCACGACAAAGTAACCCCCCCAGCATCTAACGAATTGACACGCACAACGAACACAGTCAAAACGCATTAAAACAGAGTATGAAAAACGTGTTAACATACGACATTCACGACTGCTTTATTTCTACACACGGTGGTCCTATGGTGGTCTAACGATGAAAAACTTGTTGTACATATTACAAGGATTATATACCCTATATCACTCAGATATAACGATATAAAATGATACGATAACTACTTACGAAGAAGTCATGCGCGCAAGGTAAAGAACGATAATGGTGATGATTGTTGCGGCCTGTTTCCTTCCTTTCTTCTTCCCAAATTTGCCCTAGGGTTCTTGTGTAAAGGAGTAGGGAGGTAGAAAGGAGTTTTGTGTTCTGATTAGCTGATTGAGGCTGAAGACTAAGTGAGGGATTAGGGTTTTGATTAAAACAAACATAGGGTAAGCCCGCCTTATAACCCGAGTCCAAGCAATCATACTTCAGTCATAAACCGAGTCTATTATCCCATCACGCACCTCAATGCACTTATACCACCATATACCATACATAACACATAACTCTAAATAAACAATACATATAAATAATTATACTAATCAAATTATGTAAATTAATAGTATTAGTATTAATTAAATTAATTATAAGAATATAATTTAATTAGGACTAATATAAAATATATAAAATTTAGGATTTAAATAAAATTAAGGATTTAAACAAGTATAAATGTGAAATAAATATAAAATATGAAATATATTTAATTAAAAATATATTAACAAAATAAAGAAACACGAATGAAATGTCATTTTATGAAATAATCATCAAATATAAAATGATTATGAAATACGAATTAATCGTAGAAATACGTTTATAAAATAATAATAGTTTACGTAAAATACTTTATAAACAATCCTTTTGAAATACGTGTATAAAACATTGTTTGACTGACGTTGACCAAAGCTAACATACGGGGTATTACATGGTCGAGTAGCTTGTATTCGGTCGAGTTACCTGTTACCCGAGCATGTTCAAGTTATTCGATCGAGTATGACGGTGAATTACTAACATTTTAAAACCGAATAGTGTTGAGAACCTGCAACCAACGCAACTTGTTCAAAGATAACAGAAAGAGTCATCTCTTCCCGGTTAGTTCGACGACCACACAAAATCAAACCATTACCCTTAGACTCTCTACGTTTATTAGATTCATTAAATTAGGTTCTAAAATCGTCGCTCTGGTACCACTTGTAACACCCCCGATTTTCAATTAGCCTTAGCTAGGCCTTCCTCGGTCACCAAGGACGCTACCATCTCGGTTTCCCAAGGAAAGTAGTACAAATAGACCATGAAAGAGCGGTTAATAAGTTATTACAACGTTTATACAACCTTACATTAAAATACAAACCCTACTCTCTATAAAGATAACTGATGATTATTGTGTAAACTATTCTCGTCGACTCGTCCCACGCACAACAAGCAAGTATCTCATCAAGCACATTATCCAAGTACCTACACCTGAAACTATCGCACTGCTCAACATTTACATACAATAATGGATCACCGCAGACACAGAAAGGGAATGAACATACAAAGACACGTACACGTCAGTACAAGCACCATACAAACTCACATGAATACAACAAAACACAAACATAATGTTCAATAAATCAATATCAATCCCCTAAATCACACAGCTCACAGCCAATAACACACCTATGTACCGTCACAGCCGAAACCACTGAATCATCTGAGCGTATCATCCCCCACTTGCTCGCAACAAAGGGTACCTATATCCTTAATGTGCAAATCCTCTCCGCGGCGGGTCCTGTGACCCCCGGCGATATAGCATAAAAATAAACAAGTAATTTGCAGCGAAAATACGATACTTTTAAAAACTTTTTGACATATTTATTAAAACTTTTTTGCGGAATATCAAAACAACAAGCGGAAGACTAAAACTAATAAGAAAGTATAAATTATACACGAATAATTAAATAAACGAGGGATAAGGTATCCCACGATAACAACATGAATTAAATCTAAACTAAGCGTAAGGGTAATTGTCGAATGATCAACAATGCTCGCTAGCCACACGTCTTCCCCAAACAGCACCAACCTACATTCATGAAACATGAACGCCACAGTCAGTGGGGAGTAACTCAGGGTTCTCCCAGCCACTTTACGTCAGAATACAAAATAGATAACAATAAGAACATATTGTATATGGAGTAGTACATGTGAATAAGAGAAATATCAAAGCATGATACTCAAAATCAGGTAAACAACCAGGTGATCGACTCAGAGGCCAACACTTGATGGCATGTCCAATCACTCAAACAACAACAACCAAGAATAGAATGAACGTCGTCGGGTAGCATAACCGCTACAACTGACAGTCAGGGAGTATAACCGCTCCACTAACAGGCTAGGGCGTATAATCGCGCCCTAGCTACGGGAGCGCATAACCACGTCATCCGGATACTATGTATAGCGCATAACCGACAACTATATGCCTAAGACCTGGCCAGACCTCTCGATGTAATAACCTACACCGAACGATACACGGGGACCGGGCCGCATAACCACGGACACCGACAAATCCCGAACATAGTTAGATAAAATCTCATAACAGGAGTGGCGTTTGTTCATTACAGTGATACAGAAATCGTATCACCGCTATCTAATCACAATCAAGGCAACATAACCGTTACCAACACAATTTAGGGTGACATAACCGTCACCTAAACACAAGCAAGGCAACATAACCGTTACCCAACTCAATTTAGGGTGACATAACCGTCACCTAAACTCAAGCAAGATAACATAACCGTCATCTAAACACAATTTAAGCTAACATAACCGTTAACCAACTCATTTACATACAAGAGCCAACAATCGATAAATAAAACGACACTTAAGTCCATTCCATACGGGAGAAGAATAAACGGAACTGATTAATAAAACATAAGTCTTAAAAGCGTTTTACATTTCAGTTGTTCTCTGCCGTAAAATTCATAATTAATTCAAATAAAATCGAAATGATACAAGGCCAACTGGGCCAGATAATAAGACTTTTATCTACAATATTTGTCGGATAAACATTTTCAAAATACGAACTTAACATGGGGTTATTGTCTGATCTTTACAGTGTGTCAGAAATCGTCACGCAAAATGTATTGCTTCATAAAACGGGTTTAACAAATCATTTTGGGGCAAAACAAAATCCTAACATCATCTAAACTCTTCAAGGTTTAATTATTGAAAAGGACCAGAATAGTTTCAAAGTATAAAGATGTTTTTCGAAATAATTTTTAAGTTAGTGTCCGTTCTGCGAGTATTTCAGCGCAATGTTCGTAAATAATTTTTTGTGAACAAACGACATGCAAGATAATTACGAATTAGAGGTGGACTCTACACTTTAAATAATCAGGGGTCTCTTTTCAACATTTTCAAAGACGGATACTCTAACATGTCGAAATAAATTGTACAAGACAATGGACAAATTTGTCAAGGTGCTGAAACTTATCAAATAACCAAAGTAAACCAGGGATTATGAACATGAAAGACTATCAAACTAATCATCCTCAAAGATCACAACCTCATTTAACAACACAATTGTTAATGAATTTCCAACTAGAATATCATCCAACACAACCATGCAAAATGGAATTCATCCAAACATATGATTTATGAACTTAATCATGTCACTATTTAACCAAACACAATTCTAGTATACTAAACATTACTAGCATATAGAACACATGCAAACATAGACGATAAATCGAGTAACCCATCACCGTTACCTAATAGCAGCTGTTCAATAAGCATGATTTTGACTCAAAACCACCCCGGTTTGGACAACCGAACTAGCTACACACAAATAAATGAGTTAGCATTTGAAAACCGTGCCTTAAAGGCCACGAACAGAGTAGAGGAAGGAATATATTTGTGAATTTTATTAGCTAGAAAGATGAAGGGCGAGTAGAGGAAGACATAGACGCGAAAATCGTCGAAAACCGATAAGAAACGAAGATTTTATGATCGTTTTAAGGTGAGGTGCACAACAATGGTGTTCTTCTTGTTTAGTGTTTTGTGAGCTCTTTGCTGAAAAAATGAAGGGTTGAAGAAGAAGAAGGAAGAAGGAGATTGACCTTGGGCAGCAGGACAAAGTATTCATACTTAGCCAAGTGTCCCAAAGGGCATGTGGAAAAGAGTAAAGAGTAAGCAACGAGCGAATGTCTCGTTTGCGGAGGGTCCGTGACTGTCTTTCGTATTTTCGGCATAATTTCCTCTACAGAACTCGTAATGAGGTGTTTTCGGTGGCGTTGGAAAGCTAAGAGAAAGAGCTAAAACTTTTATTTTATAAGAAAAAGCTATATATGCCCTTAAAATATCTCAAAATTAGTAACAAGGACAGAGTAGCGTTTCACAAGTTTAAGGAGTATAAGTTTAAGACGGACATATTAATATCATTATCGAAAACGATAAATTTTAAAAGGAATTTTATTTATTGTGGAACATTATTATTACTAAAATAAGAGTTTAATAATATATAAATACTTGGAAATTACGGGGTGTTACAATCACCCCACCTTTTAAAAAGTTTCGTCCTCGAAACTTGAAAGCAGATAAACGGTAAGTTGTAAAGACAAGGTAAATAACCAAAGCATTTACCAAAATTTGATATTTCAAAACTTAGAATTTTTTTTCGAAGATTTTGAAAAGATTTTCCAAAGGCACAAGTCCTCGTCAATGGAACAAGAGGATTCTCGTTGCGCATTCAAGAGCCCGACATTCCAAATCAAGTGCTAGTCCAAAACTAAATCATGCGCCAACAAGCATAGTACAAGTTATTAGACGTCTCCAATAACGAGTTCTAACGCTGAATCAAACGCTAAAATCAATTAATATTATAAACCATTTCTAATTTTTTTCAAAACTTGTCATTTCGGAAGTAGACTTACATTTTTGAATCCATAAAATAAGTAAGGTTGTAACAGAAATTAAAATTTTTGAACAACAAAAGTAAGGTAACTAAAATTGGTTGTAAAGTATATAAATGGAAAACATTTTAAATAACACTCATACAAAACACAAGCATGAAAGCTACATATCATCAACCAAAGAGGGTCGAGTATGTCCATCAAAGAACTCAAAACACAAAACGTCACAAAGAAGCTAACTAAAACAAGGTATCAAAACCACCATCTTCATGGCTAACGACGGTACTCAACAAGAGAATAAGGATGCACAAACAACAAAGTAACAGACGCATGAACAAAAGAGGTTTAAGGCTAAGGAGGAAGATAACTCTTCGGATTACGGAAATCACAAATCACTCAATCCAAAAATGAGTCATCATCATCATGGTTTCTTACACACCTCAAAAGGTAACTCTTCCAATCACACAACTCTCAAGGCTTCCTCAACTCAATTTGGGTCATTCACATCTAATTCATCCACGATACAAGGTATCACATTACCAAAGGGACTTCAAAACTCTCAATTATTACTCAACAACCAACATCCTTCATAGAGCTAGATCCAAAATTACTAACAAGGTCGTACTCATACCCAACTAGCATAGGCTATATGTCCCTAAACAAGGTAAAACACCAGACAAGGATCTTAGACTATAATCCATCGTACTTCCAGACCTCTAAACAAAAATTCGTTACACTCATATCGACAATCAAAGATATGAACGTGGCACTCTCGGAAGTGTACTTACTCTCATACATAGGGCTATGAGATAATCATCCAAAACGTCTAATCCCAAAAGCATAAACACGGTATTCTTCAAACCGTAACTATTCCCGAACATAAGACTACGAGTCAAACATCCAAAGCATTCAATCCCAAACTGGTCAACTCTCATCGACCCAAATCAAGAAAACATCTCTTAAACCTTGACTACCATAATTACCGTAAAGTGATCATCCCAAAAGAAAGTCACATAAAAGTAACAACTTTCACCCAAACTGTCTCTAGGTAACCATCAACACTCTCCTAGATAACACCAAAATTATTAGCTTCACGGTTGATACCAGTCCACAAGAAGCACTCATACCATCAAACCTTTAAAATGAAACCATCAAGATGGCACACTACCTAATATTACCCAAACGTCACCAAACACTAACTTTCTCAACTATGTCCGATAAAACAAGACGAAGGATCCTCTAAGCATATATCACTATTTCACAAACGATTTCAACCTCACAACTAAACCAAAATACAGAGGGCAAGGTTCACATGGGTAAAGATATGACACAAACTTAGAGACAAACACGATACAGAAACTTGAGAGAGATACATAAGATGACGGGCTAAGAGACTCCAGGCTATGGACTCCAACAATAGTGAAGCCATGAGGAGAAGAATGAGCATTAGAGGTAAAAAGATATATGACATAAAGAAAGGTAAAGTAAGCTTTGTTATGAAAGCATAACTCGACATAGCATGGAAGAAGAAAGAAGAAGAGAAGCGTTGAGGAAAGGTTACGATTTGAACTGACACAATTCCCAAGGCTCGGGGTTCCCAAAATTTCCACAAGGCTCTTAACTCCTACTTCCCAAATGGTTCGCTTTACTATAAGTTCTTCGAAAAATTAAAGATGTACGATCATCCCAATTTCGACTATTCCATAAAGTTTCAGGTATCTCTATGCCTTAAATTCCTCAAACGACATTTCTGTAATACTCCAGGATAAACCATTTTTATTCCATTGCTACTTCACAATCTTTATACTCCATAGATTATCAACTCTCTATTTCCTTCAATTCCCAAAACTTTCATTACCCATCGAGTTACTTTATTCTAATCCCACACAATGTGTAAATCCTTATAATTCATTAATACCTCAAAATGTGAACACTAAGAAAATCCACTGTTAACGTTTTCACACCTCTATATACGAATTAAAACGTCCTTTAAACATCACAACCGTAAAATCTCACAAATCCATAGTTGCACCTTATGACATCAATCAGACATCCAAAGACACGATCTTCAAGTAACTCCTCTAAGGTTACACCTCTAATCCAATCAAATAACTAAAACAGTAAACTTCAGTCAGTTCCTCTAAACTTACATCGCTAACTATTTCAATACTCGTCCATCAATATACACGATTCTTATCCTCCAAAAGTAACATCCCAATTAAAGTCAAACCCAATTCCCAAAGTCAAGCATTACTGATTCATTCATTTTCACTAGCATCCCAAGTATATTTTCCAAATTCATTTTTATGGATTCTAACACCTCATCCATACTCTTAAATCGACACATATTAACCCACTGGTTCTAAATCCCAATTATGATTACCAAGGTTAAATTCTTCCAAAAGCTACGTATACCACTCAAACTTTAATCTAGGAATTTCACCAACCAATTCCACCCACCAATTGGGCAAACAACTAAACATTAGGATTACCAAGACATGACTTACTACACTCCCTAAACGTTTTCAGTCAGATTACTTCTCCAAATAAGGGCTAGGGGTTATCCTCGAACAAAATCCTCAATATCCAACTAAGCTAGGCTACCTACAAAGCGCCATGGGAAAAGGCAAGTAACAAGGATAAGGTTAAGTCGGGAAGTTACGAAAGTAGCTTCCGAGTTAAGATAGAAAAGTGTTGGGAAAAAAAGGATATGCATCAAGAAATAGGGAAGAAGGTGATGCATGATGAGCTAGGAGTGTCTTCGGGGACATAAAAGCATCATTCAAAGATAGCACGAATCTTCCATCTTCGGTAGTAGACAATAATCTTGATCGCCATCCAGGTAAGATCATTGTTCACCAATCCTTGAGCACAAAAATAAAATATTTGACAATTAAGAAACATGTTAGACCTAACAAGGAGCAATCACATTACAGACTACCACTTAGCTTGGTCCTTAAGTCTACCCATCTCTCATTCATTATTTCAGGTCAAGTTCATATTTAAGTTGGGGTACACGTGTGTGCGTCGGGAGCATTACTGCTCCGATACCAACTATGACACCCCGCGATATAGCATAAAAATAAACAAGTAATTTGCAGCGTAAATACGATACTTTTAAAAACTTTTCGACATATTTATTAAAACTTTTCCGTGGAATATCAAAACAACAAGCGGAAGACTAAAACTAATAAGAAAGTATAAATTATACACGAATACTTAAATAAACGAGGGATAAGGTATCCCACGATAACAACATGAATTAAATCTAAACTAAGCGTAAGGGTAATTGTCGAATGATCAACAATGCTCGCTAGCCACACGTCTTCCCCAAACAGCACCAACCTACATTCATGAAACATGAACGCCACAGTCAGTGGGGAGTAACTCAGGGTTCTCCCAGCCACTTTACGTCAGAATACAAATAGATAACAATAAGAACATATTGTATATGGAGTAGTACATGTGAATAAGAGAAATATCAAAGCATGATACTCAAAATCAGGTAAACAACCAGGTGATCGACTCAGAGGCCAACACTTGATGGCATGTCCAATCTCTCAAACAACAACAACCAAGAATAGAATGAACGCCGTCAGGTAGCATAACCGTTACAACTGAAAGTCAGGGAGTATAACCGCTCCACTAACAGGCTAGGGCGTATAACCGCGCCCTAGCTACGGGAGCGCATAACCACGTCATCCGGATACTTGGTATAGCGCATAACCGACAACTATATGCCTAAGACCTGGCCAGACCTCTCGATTTAATAACCTACACCGAACGACACACGGGGACCGGGTCGCATAACCACGGACACCGACCAATCCCGAACATAGTTAGATAAAATCCCATAACAGGAGTGGCGTTTGTTCATTACAGTGATACACAAATCGTATCACCGCTATCTATTCACAATCAAGGCAACATAACCGTTACCAACACAATTTAGGGTGACATAACCATCACCTAAACACAAGCAAGGCAACATAACAGTTACCCAACTCAATTTAGGGTGACATAACCGTCACCTAAACACAAGCAAGATAACATAACCGTCATCTAAACACAATTTAAGCTAACATAACTATTAACCAACTCAAACTAAGAGAGTAATACGTTATGAAAAAACCTAAAAAAGTCTAAAAAAGAAAATAACCGTCTAGATTTTCCTAGTTTTCGTCCAAAATTATCTTTGGTTTTGTCCAAATTTTCCTTGGATTTTCCTCGTGTTATCGAGGATCGTTGTTTTTGTTTTGTTTGCTGTGTTCTTCTTTGCAGGTGCTAATGGAAATTTCGACAAAAGGCCAACACCGGAATGGGAAAGAGCTTATGTTTCCAGTGGAGGGGGAAGCAAGTCATGGATTTGATTGGGATGACGATGTTGGCGATGGGGAGGTGCAAACAAATCTCCTTCTAATTGGGAAGTTATGGGCTACTAGGGCTATCAATGTTCGTGCGGCCATCGACTCGATTATCAAATTATGGTGCCCTGTCAAGCCTATGTTGGGTAATGTTTTAGATGAAAGGGAGAAAATTTTCATTTTTCGTTTTGGGGCGGAAAGAGACAAAGCCAGGGTATTGGAGGGACAACCGTGGCATTTCGACAAACTTTTGTGGTGTTTTAATGAACCAAACTCCACTGGTAAGATCACTGATGTATCTCTGTTTCATTTCCCCTTATGGGCGAGAGTTTACGACCTGCCGATTATAGGCCGGAAAAATTTATCTAATGCCAGTAGGATTGGAGATTACCTGGGATCGTTTATTAGACTCGAAACTGGACCGAACACGGAACTTGATAGGGCAATTAGGATCAGATATTTACATGATATTAGGACTCCACTGAAATCTTCTGTTTCCTTCAATATAAAACATGGACAATCCACCAAGTTTGATGTAAAATTTGAAAGGCTCCCGACATTTTGTTATGGATGCGGGCTGATTGGTCATGGAGAGAAAGATTGTGAGAATGGCCCCTATGATGAGGAAGAATTGCTTTATGGAGATTGGCTTCGTGCTTCGCCATAGAAAGTGGTTAAGACGGTGAAAACGGGACAGGATGTGGCAGCTACTGATATAGGGTCTACCTTTGATGCCATCAATACAGTAACTTCTGAAGCGGATTTAACGAAAATGATCGATAAATTGAATGCTATAGCGCTAGATCTGCGGATGAAGAAATGTGACGATCTTGGCAATTTCGGGAAGGACGGACTGAACATGGGGGGTGCTACTGGAAGGGGAGGACAAACTATCATGAAAAAGGGTGAGATTGTTTTAGGAGAAGGATTTTCGCTGAAATGAAGACAGGGACACAAAATGGTATAAATATTGGGAATGGAGAGGGATCTCAGAGGCTTTCTTTTGTTCAAAGGGGGTAGAAGGAGGGTGGAGAAGTAGTTCTGGTTATGGAGGAGGGTGAAGGGGATAAGGGGAATGAGGAGCTATATGAGGGCATTATGGGGGACACGGGGGAAACAAGGCAGGGGAAAGGGTGGAAGAGACTGGCTAGGGAAGGTATAATGGGCAGGAATGAAGGACTTCTTCCGACAGTTGGTGAGAAGCGGGGATGTGATGTTGGTGAAGATGAATATCTGGTAAAAAGAGCTAAACAAAATATAGACGGGGGCGTCTTGATACCTGAGGCAGTGGTTGATATCGATCAACCCCGCCGGGCGCAATGAGTATTTTAAGTATTAACTGTCGGGGATTGGGCAACCCCGATTCAGTGATAGCCCTTCGTGATCTTATACGGAGGGAGGCTCCGGCCATGATTTTTCTTTGTGAAACGAAACTAAGTGGTCGTGAAATAACTAGGGTGAAAGAAAAATTAGGAGATTATTATGGGATGGAAGTCGATAGTGTAGGACGTTCAGGAGGATTGGCTTTCTTTTGGAAAAAAGATATTGATTGTCTGTTTCGATCAGCGTCGGTTCATCACATGGATTTTTCAGTTCGGGATGCTCGTGGTGAGTGGAGGGTGACGGGGTTCTATGGGTGGCCAGTGGTAGGTGATAGACATTTATCTTGGGAGCTTCTTCGTATTCTGCATCGCCAATCTTCGCTTCCATGGGTATGCTTGGGGGACTATAATGAGATTTTGTATTCTACTGAAATGCTTGGTGGTAGTCGGCCGCAATGGCAAATGAATAATTTCAGGGAAGCAGTGGATACCTGTGGGCTCCGGGACATTTCTTGGGAAGGTTACAATTTCTCCTTTGATAATGGCCAAAGTGGCGGGGATAATAGACAGAGTATGATAGACCGAGCTATGGCCACAGAGCAATGGCTGGAAATTTTCCCTTTCGCGAAATTATTCTACCTTGAAAGGGATTGGTCTGATCATGCCCCGATTAAGCTGGTTCTGAATCGAAAGGAGATGGTGGGTTTGCATAATCGTATTTTTCGTTTCGAGCAAATATGGGTCGAGAATGAGGAATGTAGGGATGCTGTTGAACGTGGGATTATGAGGGGGAGGGGTGATCTTGCTGGAACAATCCAGGCATGTGCAAATGAATTACGTGTATGGAAGGGTGCTAATTTTAATAAAATAAGGCAGGGATTATCGAAGAAAGGGAAGCAACTTGCGAAGTTGAATGAAAGACCTCGGTCGGTAGATAATGTTAACAAACGGAAAAAGATTGTTGCGGAACTAGCTAGTCTTCGTAAGCAGCAAGAAGTTTACTGGAGACAGAGGTCTCGGGCTCTTTGGCTAATGGAGGGGGATCGGAACACGAAATTTTTCCATTCTCGTGCAAATGAACGTAAGCGGAAAAATTATATAGCTAAGATAGTTGATGCCGAGGGGGGAGGGGTGCACACAGGTGATGCCGAGATTGCTGTTGTAGCCAATAATTATTTTCAGAATTTATTTTCTACTTCTAATCCTAATCATTTCGAGGATGTACTTACGGGTTTGGAAGGAAGGGCTAGCGATGAGCTGAATGTGGCGTTGAGACAAGAGTACACTGCAGACGAAGTTTTAGGTGCCCTTAGCCAAATGCATCCGTTAAAGGCTCCGGGTCCCGATGGTATGATGCGTTGTTTTTTCAATCCTACTAGAATCTCATCGGGGAAGAAGTTACTACTACTGTTCTTGCAATTCTGAAAGGGGAGCGATCGGTGCGGGATTTGAATAAAACCCATATTGTACTTATTCCTAAAAAGAAAGCTCCGGATAAAATGACGGACTTTCGGCCGATCAGTTTGTGTAATGTAGCTTATAAGATTGTTTCAAAAGTATTGGCAAACCGACTGAAGCCTTTTCTTGGGAGCCTAATCTCTGAAAATCAGAGTGCCTTTATTCCGGGACGCCTTATCTCGGATAACGTTCTTATTGCTTTCGAACTTTTTCATTATATGAAGATTTCTCAAGGTGGTGAGGGTTATATGGCAATTAAGCTTGATATGGCCAAAGCCTATGATAGAGTTGAATGGGGATTTTTGGAGCGGGTATTAAATACTATGGGGGTTGAGGCTGGTTGGATAAATAGGGTGATGAATTGTGTCTCCACGGTAGAGTTTTCGGTAATGATAAATGGTACTCCGCCTCGTAATTTCAATCCTTCAAGAGGTTTGCGCCAGGGTGATCCGTTATCTCCTTACCTTTTCATAATCTGTGCGGAGGCTTTGTCTAATCTTGTTCGTAGGGCTCTCGAATCGGGGGCTCTTCACGGTATCCGAGTTGCGCAGGGAGCTCCTACGGTCTCACATTTATTTTTCGCTGATGATAGCATCTTTTTTACAAAAGCTACTATGGCAGATGCGGATAAATTGCTGCATATATATTCTGAGGCGTTATGAGGAGACTTCGGGTCAGTTGGTTAACCTTGACAAAACCACGGTTTCATTTAGTAAAGGAGTTGAGAGGGATCGAAGGAGATTATTGGCAACTACTCTCGGTATTGTTGAAGTGGAAGAACAAGCGCGATACTTAGGTCTACCAACGATTTTAGGGAGATCGAAGAAGGTGCTTACGAACATCATTAGGGATAAGCTTAGTAAACGTTTGGCAGGATGGCGTGGGAAAATGTTGTCTAGAGCGGGTAGGGAAGTTCTCATAAAGGCTGTGGCCAATTCACTTCCTACCTATGTTATGAGTGTGTTTAAAATTCCCGTGCAATTTTGCAATGAGCTTAGATCGTTGGTGTCGCAGTTCTGGTGGGACCATGAAGAAGGAAAAAGGGGGATCTCTTGGGTTGCTTGGAAGAAACTGTGCCAACCAAAGAGTGTCGGAGGGATGGGTTTTCGTGACTTTCATTCGTTTAATTTGGCTCTCTTAGATAAACAGGCCTGGCGTTTATTGACTGTCACCGATTGTCTATGGGAACAAATTATGCGGGCACGATATTATCCTAATGGGGATTTCCTTACTGCGGATCTCGGTCATTGTCCTAGCTATACTTGGAGAGGGTTTATTGAGGCGCGAAAGTGCCTTCTTTTGGGTCTCCGTCGTAGGGTAGGAGATGGTATGACGACTAAAGTGTGGGGTGATTCGTGGATTCCGGGGACTCAAACGGGAAAGGTACTTTCGCCATGTAACCCGGGGTATGAAAATTTAAGAGTTGTCGATTTAATGAGCAGTGATAGGAGTTCATAGGATAGGGAGAAATTGGATTTTTTCCTCCTACCTTTTGAAAGAGACCGTGTGGCTAACATTCGATTGAGTGAGCCGCGACCGCAAGATGACTGGTATTGGGAATCGGAAAGAGAGGGTGAGTATTCTGTTAAATCTGCTTATCACTTGGTGGCAGGTTCTGTGATGTACTTGGACCAGGGGGGAAGGTCGTGCAGGGAGCGGGAGAAATGGATATGGAACAAGCTCTGGAAAGTCCCGGTTTGGCCTCGTGTTAAAATTTTCTTTTGGCAGCTGTGTAGGGGAGCTCTGGCAACGGGCGCAAACATCGCTTCTCGGATACGAGGTGAGTCTTCTTTATGCCCTTTTTGTTATTCGTGTGTCGAGTCTAGTTTACATTTGTTTAAGGAATGTTGGGTGGCTCAACGGGTGTGGGAGGAACTGGGACTGTCAAGGGAGGATGATGAGGAGTGCTGCGGGTTTATTAAGGACTGGGTTGAGGTGAAATGGAACGATATGGGAGGAATAGAACATGGGCGTTTCATGGTGGGTTGTTGGGCGTTATGGGAGCACCGAAACAAAGTCATTTTTGAGGATAAAATAGTGGATCCGAGTGTGATTGTGCAAAGGTGCAGAGATGTTTTGGAGGAGGGTGGGAAACAGAATGGGGGAGGGTATGTGTTCGGGAACGTGGCTGGAAGACATCGACAAGGGGCTGAACATCATGAATCATGGCAGAGACCGGCGCAGAATGTAACAAAAATCAATGTAGATGCGGGATCGAAGGAGGGCGAAGGAGTCAGTATTGGAGCTGTTTGCAGGGATGAGGAAGGACAAGTCCTTTGGGGATTGTCTATCAGAAAATATCAATATTGGACTCCGGATGTGGCGGAAGCAGTAGCAGTACTCGAAGGTGTAAAGGAAGGTTGCCGCAAGGGACTTCAGAACGTGATTGTGGAAAGTGACTGTCTTAAAGTGGTGGAGGCTCTCAGGAATCGGACTCATGGCAGAAACGTTTTTAGTTTAGTTATAGCCGATATTTTGGCTGTTAGTTTGTCTTTTAATTCTATAGGTTGGTCATATACTTCTAGAGCGAACAATTCAGTCGCTCATGCTTTAGCACATTTCTTTCAGTCAGAGGTTGGTCGCGTTGAGTGGGAAGACTCGCTATCGCCCTCTGCAAATGATGCTGTTAACTTTGATAACTCCTTAATGAAGTAAAGCCTTGGGCTCTTACCATCAAAAAAAAAAAAAACTATTAACCAACTCATTTACATACAATAGTCAACAATCGATAAATAAGACGACACTTAAGTCCATTCCATACGGGAGAAGAATAAACGGAACTGATTAATAAAACATAAGTCTTAAAAGCGTTTTACGTTTCAGCTGTTCTCTGCCGTAAAATTCATAATTAATTCAAATAAAATCGAAATGATACAAGGCCAACTGGGCCAGATTAATAATTCTTTTATCTACAATATATGTCAAATAAACATTTTCAAAATACGGACTTAACATGGGGTTATTGTCTGATCTTTACAGTTTGTTAGAAATCGTCACGCAAAATGTATTGCTTCATAAAACGGGTTTAACAAATCATTTTGGGCAAAACAAAATCCTAAAATCATCTAAACTCTTCAAGGTTTAATTATTGAAAAGGACCAGAATAGTTTCAAAGTATAAAAATGGTTTTCGATATAATCTTTGAGCTACTGTCCGTTCTGCGAGTATTTCAGCGCAATGTTCGTAAATAATTTATTGTGAACAAACGACATGCAAGAAAATTACGAAATTTTAGAGGTAGACTCTACACTTAAAATAAACAGGGGTCTCTTTTCAACATTTTCAAAGACGGATACTCTAAGATGTCGAAATAAATTGTACAAGACAATGGACAGATTTATCAAGGTGCTGAAACTTATCAAATAACCAAAGTAAACCAAGGATTATGAACTTGAAAGACTATCAAACTAATCATTCTCAAAGATCACAGCCTCATTAACAACACAATTCTTAATGAATTTACAACTAGAATATCATCCAACACAACCATGCAAAATGGAATTCATCCAAACATATGATTTATGAACTTAATCATGTCACTATTTAACCAAACACAATTCTAGTATGTATACTAAACATTACTAGCATATAGAACACATGCAAACATAGACGATAAGTCGAGTAACCCATCACCGTTACCTAATAGCAGCTGTTCAATAAGCATGATTTTGACTCAAAACCACTCCGGTTTGGACAACCGAACTAGCTACACACAAATAAACGAGTTAGCATTTGAAAACCGTGCCTTAAAGGCCACGAAAAGAGTAAAGGAAGGAATATATTTGTGAATTTTCTTACCTATTAAGATGGAGGGCGAGTAGAGGAAGAGATAGACGCAAAAATCGTCGAAAAACGATAAGAAACGAAGATTTTATGATCGTTTTAAGGTGAGATGCACAACCATGGTGTTCTTCTTGTTTAGTGTTTTGTGAGCTCGTTGCTGAAAAAATGAAGGGTTGAAGAAGAAGAAGGAAGGAGGAGATTGACCTTGGGCAGCAGGGCAAAGTCTTCATACTTAGCCAAGTGTCCCAAAGGACATGTGGAAAAGAGTAAAGAGTAAGCAACGAGCGAGTGTCTCGTTTGCGGAGGGTCCGTGACAGCCTTTCGTATTTTCGGCATAATTTCCTCTACAGAACTCGTAATGAGGTGTTTTCGGTGGCGTTGGAAAGCTAAGAGAAAGAGCTAAAACTTTTAGTTTATAATAAAAAGCTAGAGATGCCCTTAAAATATCTCAAAATTAGTAACAAGGACAGAGTAGCGTTTCACAAGTTTAAGGAGTATAAGTTTAAGACAGACATATTAATATCATTATCGAAAACGATAAATTTTAAAAGGGAATTTTATTTATTGTGGAACATTATTATTACTAAAATAAGAGTTTAATAATATATAAATACTTGGAAATTACGGGGTGTTACAGGTGCCACCACGAGCAATCATATGAGTGAGAGCCGTTTCCCGCAACGGTCCCACACATATGTTCCACAACCTCAACCACGTCATATCCATTGTGACATCACCAATATTGATACCAGCCATACACAAGAATCACACAGTAGTACAATCATAACAAATATGTAAATCAATTCTACGCAAGTACTTGACTGAGTAAGATCACCTATCTACCTGACATACGCATTCCAAGAATTCCTCACGCAATTTTAGCACGACATCAACGGTTCCCTATTATAGATTTTACCCGTCAATCATAACCGTAAGAGATGCTGGAAAGGTCAGATTAAAGGGAGAAGGTACTTACCAAAACTGCTATATAGATGTATGGCAGGTGTTAGGTCTCGGATCGTCTAGTCTCGTATGCAAAGGTCGACTGACATCCATGGAAGTTTGGGGATGAGGGGAAGAGGGATGGAAAAGTTCTTTCTTTTGTTTTTAGGGTGACGAGCTCTGACGAGACTGATAAACAATCTAGGTTTATATTAAATCTTGACGCGAAAATAAGTCCGCTGGAACAACGCACTCGGCCGAGCTGGACGAACTCGACCGAGTAGGTCTTACTCAATTTAGTTGGTCTTACTCGACCGAGTTGAACTAACTCAACCGAGTTGGTCTTATTCGGTTGAGTTGGTCTCACTCGACCGAGCATGCCCGAACAGTTGGGCTTCCTTCCTATGGAAGTTCTACTCTCTCCCTTTCTAAGTCGATCTCAAGTCGGATAGTCCATAGCCTCGGGCCTAAAAATGGGTCTTGAAAACTGGGTGTTACAGTATCCGTATATACGGATTCCCTGTACACAGTTTTTCCGGGTACCCGAAAACCGTATATATGGTTAAACCGTATCGGATCCGTATAGTGATTTTTGTGATTTTAAAACCGTAAATCCGATACGGTTTTCAAAACCGTACCGGGTATACGGTTTTTCTCACCCCTACTTGCAGTAACTATATTCCCGACACGGAGGTATGCCACAATAAGAATATTTTTTACCTTTAATAGTCAGTATCACTAGTACAAAAATACTCTATTGCGTCAAGTGATTTACGTCGGTTCTACTAAAACTGACGCAAAAAGTACTTTATTTTGGCGGGAGTGTGTTTTTAGCCCTATAGTTAAGCTATTTGCGTCGGTTCTATAGAGAAACTGACGTATTTTTTGCTTCAGTTTTAAGCGAAACTGATGTTTTTGATCAAATACATCAGTTGTTTATCTAAACCGACGTATTTGATATAACATTTTTACGTCAGTTATAACTAAAACTGATGCAAATGATATTTAATTAAAAAAAAAAGAAAACACTCGTATACAATGAATCTCGCCTCAAAACTCAATCTCGCTTGAAACACCCCCGCTCTCAAAACCTTCTACTCCTAACCTAGCACTGCTACTCCGTGATTGTCCCACCACCTGACCACCATCGCCGAGTTCTTCTGTCCTCACACATCCATCACCGTGCCTCAATCCTTTTGCCGTCGCTCAGAACAACCATTAATTATTTAGAATCAGGTAATTTAATTATCCTTGCACTGTTTTTTCATTTTCATAATAGTTTAGAACTTAATCGTTAGTTTGTTGGTCATATTGGTTTTATATACTTGTAAAAGTTAATTGTTCATCTGGATTTAGGGTTAGTTGATACAAAATTTGGGGATTTTGTATGAAGTTAGAGATTTTGTATAGTATAGTATACCCAGTATATGATAATTATACTCAATACATGTTTTTGTGATGTGTATGACCTTAATTTGAAATGATGATCTATAATTTAGCGATCTGGTTATGTGTACATTGAGTTTCCTAATATTTAGTGTTCCCTCATATTGAGAGTTCAGTTAATTAATGGGTTACTTTGCAGTCGAAGAGAAAACACCAGAGAACCCAAGGCGGAAACTGTGACATCCATGTTTTTACACTCAATATTCCTTATACTTGACGCAGTTCTGCAATTTCTTTTGTGATGAGTGGTGAGGGCAATTTTCATCTTGGTTAATTCTGAAACAACCTCTTTGTGTTGCTAACACAAGGTTAAGGTTGTGTAAATCCCCCCTCCCATCTCACAACAACACCCTGCAATTTGCGGGAACTGTTGAAGCTATTCTGATAATATTGTGTTGATGGGTGGTGCGGGCAACTTGATATTCCATCTATTATGGCCCTTTATGTGGTTGTGATGTTTCGTTTTGTGCTGTTGCGTAGTGGTACATTACCTTGCTTTGATTTGTTCTTACAGCTACGCTCTATCACTAAATAAAACAAGTGTGACTTGTTTTTTTCAGGTTGCTCCATATGAGCGTCCAACCCTCAACAAAGCATACCTTTTTCCAGAGGGTAAGTGAGACGAACTGCATTATGGCTCTGGCCTTCTGTATTTAAAATGCCGCAATGTATAGTATCCCGTACTTTAGTCCATATTTGTTAAGTTGGTAAATAATCTAATCTCTATCTATTCGTGCTAGCTATTATACAGGTGTGATTCTAGGATTCTTCTAATAGGGGTTCGACATTTATGTGTAAATTTTTTGTGATTTTTTGCAGGTTCTACACCTTAATGGTGCTCTCTACGGCATTATTTGGTAAGCCTGCTTTTAAAAATCTCATATGCAATGAACTTGTCCTTGCTGAAGATGGTAAAAAGATGAGTAAGCGGCTAAAGAATTATCCTGCACCCTCTGAAATTCTGAATGAGTATGGGGCAGTAAGTTCATTGTCCTTTGAATAATTGTCCTTTCCAGTGGTTTAATATCCTTCGGTGACATTCCATTTTGAATCTATATGCACTTTTTGAATTTCTGATATGTTTTTTTGTATCAACCGACATAGTTTGTTTTTCGTATAGGATGCATTGTGTTTGTACATAGAAAATTCGCCGGTTGTTCGTGCAGAGCCTTTACGTTTTAAGAAAGATGGAGTTTATGGCATGGTATGCATTTATCTTAAAATATATTTTTGTAATCATGAATTTCGTAGGCATGGATGACTCATTTCACATTATTTATTGTCTACTTGTCGCGAGTTAATATCATAGACGTGTTCCTCCCATGGTACAATGCATACAGATTTCTTATTCAGAATGCCAAGAGACTAGAAATTGAAGGCTTTGGAACGTTCATTCCTATGGATCAAAGTGCTTTAAAAAGCTCTTCTAATGTTCTTGACCAATGGATCAACTCAGCTACCCAACACATGGTTCATTTTGTGCGACAAAAAATGGATGCATATAGGCTGTACACGGTTCGTGGTTTTTTATCACCCACTCAAGTTGCATTATCTACATTTGTGAAATGCATTAGGGTCAGTTATTCTTTGACAAGTGATGAATTTTGCCATGAAATTTCTAGTCGGAGCACTTGTTCAAATTGTGTAGTGAAGCTGTATTTTTGTTGTGTTTGGAAAGTTGCGAGAGAATGAGAACTCTCTGAATTTTCAGCTTTTCAGCTTCTTATTGGTGAGTTGAATACAACTTGATTTTGCAGAACTGTTTTGAGCATCTCATATCTTTTGTAGGTTGTTCCTCAACTTTTGAAGTTTCTTGACGCCTTTAAAGATGATAAAAATTATTGGATCACAATCCAATTTTAAGGTTGACCTTCATCAAGTGAATGGTAATTGAATGCAAGGGAGTACCATTTGTCCAGTACTCCATTTCCATCATATTCCACAACCAAAAATAGCCTGTCTTATTCTGTTGTTTTACATATGTTGTTTTTTTCTTTAAACCTTGCTTGCTGAATAAATGAGGATAGTTGGACGATAATTAACTAAAAGATCAAATATAGATGAATCGGGGCTCATTTTCAGAAGGTTGCGATAACAAAGGAAATTGTGTTTTGCAGGTACTGCTAGACTTCCTGGGTTCCATGTTTGCGTAGGGAGCGAGGGAGAACGACTTCTTCCCGAGTGGTACGGTATAAGGAAAACGGTATTGTAGTCTGGCCCTTCTAAATCATTTATTGGCAGATTCAACTCTTATAGACTCTTTGAATAGATAGTTCTCAAAGAGATGTTCTTTCGAATGCTTTATAGATCTTTTAACAAATCATGAAGGCTTATGATAGGGTGGGTACATGAGATTGATAACCTGTTGGTGATATTTAAGACATTAACAAAGCTGTAGAGCAGTGCTTTTCATCTGTGATTGATTTATGTACTCTGTGTTAAATCGAGTCCCAGTTTCATAGCTTACATTGAGTGTCATATATATATGCTACTGCCGGCATTCACTTTATCTCATGTGCTGGTTTTAAACTGCTAGATACTTCAGTTTGATGAGGGTTTAGACTTTAGAGGGCATGCTGAGAAAATAGGTCAGGTAAGGAAACATAAAAACAAAGATGAGAGTTATCCAGTGATATGAAGAGAACTAAGTCATAGTTGAGGAATAATTATGCTAGCCATCCCTCTCTACATGATTCCATAACAAAATTATGGCCTACCACTCTACCCTGTGACATGTTTTTGAGAAAAAGCTAATGATGTTAAGTGTGATTTCTACTTGAGTACGAAATATTTATGATTCCCATCGTGCCACGTTGAATATTGTTCAACATTGTGTAACCTAGGACTTAATTGCTTGTTATTACCAATATTATCATTCACTTCTGTCATTATTGGATATTTGTAATTTTGTATATGTTGCAGGGGTTGAATTGATTTTGAAGATAAGTATTGATGGAGCTGATCTGTCTTCCAAAACTCTTACAAGTGCAGCCGGTGAAAAGTTTAAATACGACACTTTGGTCATCGCAACTGGTTCAAGTGTAAGTTTTGTGGGTATCTAATTGCATGCGGAGAATATGGCATACTTATGGCGCCTACCTGTCTTTTTTTTATCTGAACCTTAAATTAGCTCACTAAATTGTTTGCGCTTCTGCCCATGTGGAGTAGCATTGGTCACTAAATATTTCTTTTATGATAAAAATATGAACTCGCTAAATTGTTTGCACTTTTGGTTCATTTTATCAATTTCTTTTGTTATTTCTTGGTTGAGCTTAATTGGACGATGTTGCATTGATAGATAAGCTGTTTAGATCTTACCAAACAAAACTCTTTTGACAGCCCTCTAAGGCTTACCCTGTTGCTTTGTTTTGTAGGCTACTTTGTTTCTTGCCAAACAAGACTAATTTTCTAATATACTGTGTCCTGAGCCTTTAATGCGTTCAGGTTGCATGTGTATGACTGCTTGCATACGTAGCAAAAGATAGTGAGCTGAAGATGGAATCCCTCATGTACTGATTGTATTTTTTTCATTGGCCTTTACTTAACTTCTGGCAGATATGTGATTAACAATGCATGCGGCAAAGCTCTATGTTATAAGCAAAAGGGTATAGATCTTTTGTGCCGTCTGGGTGGAAGACAACATTCTCATCTTCATTGGATGATACAACAAGGTAAATTACCATTACTTTTGCGAACTATAAATACAGCTAATATTCAGTGGTAAAAATTGACCAAGTTTGAACGACCATAAAATTAGTCTGGAGTAAAACACAAAGTTTAGCTGTGTTTGGTCTGAAGACTTGTCAAACTTTCTCCAGGGAATTACTTATCGTCGTCTGTTTTGATGAACCTGGATGGCAGTGGTCTGGTAGTTTCCTTCCTGATCATGTTGGCGATACACAAGTTAAAATGCGGAATTATGTGTCTGGTACGTTGAATATGATACGGGTTGAAGTGCAGAATGCTGATGTCATTCAGGATGAAAAGATAATTGGGGACACCGAGAGGAAATCCAGAACAATTTTCATCCTTCTATCAGATGATGACCCGAGATTATGTAACTTTACTAGATGTTTAATTTAGTATAGATTAGCTTAGTGACTAAGACGTTTGTGGGATTATTTGTACTTTGGATTGTATTTGAAACGTTGATCGGATGAAATGTAATGTCCTTTGATTGGATATATTAATACATGTGGTTTTAAATTTTTGGCGTTTTTGGGTATTAGTTTTATATGGAGGTGTTGCCGAAATTTCGGTAGCGATTTTTTTTTAAAAAACAAATATAAAAACAATTTGCATCAGTTCTTACAACAAATGACGCAAATGGTAAACAGTAATTGCATCGATTTTGAAAAGAAATGATGCAAAAAATAAGAGTAAAAGAGTCGGTTCCAGTCATAACTGACGCATATAACACTCTACATGGCGCTAAAATAGCTTATCAAATACATCAGTTGTAGAACAACTGACGCAATAAGGTGCACCAAATACATCAGTTCTTGAACAACTGACGCAAAAGGGTATGTATTTGCGTCAGTTCTGCCACTTTTTGCGTCGGTTTTGATACAGGAACTGATGTATTTGATGATGTATTTGCGTCGGTTTTTAGTTAAGAAATGACGCAAATAATGACCTTTTGCGTCAGTTTTAAAACTAACGTTTCATTAAACGTCCCCCCGATATATGTCAACCCAAAACTGACGCAATAGGTCGCCTAGAACTGACGCAATAGGGGATTTTTGTACTAGTGTATGTCGAGCGACAGAGTATGCGTAAATAATATTATACTATTCTTAAATATCTATAATATTCTCACTTTATTAAAATATTTCTCATGTATATTTAAAAAATATACGGTTAAACCGCATCAGATCCGTATAGTGATTTTTGTGATTTTAAAACCGTATATCTGATACGGTTTTCAAAACCGTACCGGGTATACGGTTTTTCTCACCCCTACTTGCAGTAACTATATTCCCGATGCGGAGGTATGCCACAATAAGAATAATTTTTACCTCTAATAATCAGTCTGTCGAGCGACAGAGTAAGCGTAAATAATATTATACTATTCTTAAATATCTATAATATTCTCACTTTATTAAAATATTTCTCATGTATATTTAAAAAATATACGGTTAAACCATATCGGATCCGTATAGTGATTTTTGTGATTTTAAAACCGTATATCCGATACGGTTTTCAAAACCGTACCGGGTGTACGGTTTTTCTCACCCCTACTTGCAGTAACTATATTCTTGGCGCGGAGGTATGCCACAATAAGAATAACTTTTACCTTTAATAATCAGTCCGTCGAGTGATAGAGTAAGCGTAAATAATATTATACTATTCTTAAATATCTATAATATTCTCACTTTATTAAAATATTTCTCATGTATATTTAAAAAATAGGAAACATTATTAAAACAATAGGAGATAATACAATTATACAATAGTAAAATAAATAAAATAACAATAGTATAAAAAAGGAAGAGTAGAAAGATGTAGCCTGGGTAGCATTTTGCTATGCGTTTTCATATGGAATATAACGCCTCCACGGCATTTGTTACCAAATAGTTTGTCCCTCCCCCAAAATATGACAACCTATTGGAACTCTTTCGATAGCAGTAAGTGATGTCCCTGTACGATAATATATTTAGTAAATTTTAGAAAAGGTAAAACATTTATAAATAGATATAGTTGGGGAGTCTTTTTGTATATATATACTAGTTTTAAAACCATGTAAATTATACGAGTATGTTATTTGAAATTTTGTTATTTAAAAGTTTTCTTTTCATTTTTCTACAATTTAAATTTGTTTTTAAATTTTTTTTTGTGCAATTTGCACTAGTTCAAATAATTGTGGAGGGAAAATTTTGGTACTATGGGATTGGTTTCCCAAATGGCTTTTAACAATTGCGGAGGGAAAATTGGCTCGGAAATTCAGTGGTAAGGGTATTGCAACAGCCGGTTCTAGTGTTGAAATGGGAAATGTGAATGTCAAGCTAGATAAGCTTCTCTCCTTAGTGACTAAGCTGGCGGTGAAAAATGAGTGCCTCAAGGAAGAACTTAGAGAGCTGAAAACCATTAATGAGGGCCTAATTAAGTGTATTGGTGGTGGTGCCGAGGAGGAAGAATAGCTACAAACCATCCCCTTGGCTTTGTTTTTTTTTAAGATCTTTTGCATGTGTGAAAATATTTCTGTTTTTCTTGAACTATTTCGCTTGTGTTGTTTTAACTGTTTGATGACTCTTGAACATGTTTTAATCTCCTTTTGATGATGTCAAGAGCAGGGGCGGATTTAGGGGGTGGATAGGGTAGGCAAGTGCCACCCCCAACCCAAAGATAAGAATAATTTTTGAACAAAAGTTTCATAAAAATGTGTTGGGCTTAGTGGTTAAATGTGGTTATATGTTAAAAGTTTGGTAAGGTTGGAGTTTCGAAACTCATAAGAGGCATTTTGTTCCTTTTTTTTTACTAATTACGGGAAGAAAAAAAATTGTGTCATCCCAAAGCTTAAATCCTACATACGCCACTGGTCAAGAAGGAAAAGTATTTTAAATTATGTGTTATATTTTGCTTAATGACTCTTAGGCTAACGTACACCGTGAAATTGTCTTAGCTACCATGATTAAATGTCTTACTTAGGATAAGCGTATTGACCCTCGACCGCCTTGATCATGCATGTTTAATGTCTTTTTTATTATAGTTCAAAAACCAACTCAACATGGGCTTAGGGGGAACTTGTCACATAATTTATTTTAACTTGCCATCATCAAAAGGGAAAATTGTTAGAACACATTTGGTTGATGATGCCAAGTTACTTTGTTGTCTAATGTTTGAATCTTAGTGAAATTTATTAGCAAATGTATTATGCTCGTTGGTTGATCAAAATGTGATAATCAAGATGGATGTTATGAGATAATCAAATGAATAACATAATCAAGATGAAGGCATGCCAAGAAAAACTCGAGCCTAGGATGTATGTTGTAAACGAGGTAGTTAAACATATCCTCTTAAACATAAGTAACTGCAAAACCCATGCAACAGTCTCATGTACTGTTGCAACCGTGGTTTCTAGTACTACCGTATGGAGATATTTTGGAAAAATTCACAAGTGTTCAAAAATCCTTTTTTAAGCTTCATTGTCTTTTAAAAGATACTCTTTTCAAACTAAAGAACAAATGAGAACAAAAAGGATATTCTTACAAGCATATTCAAAGATACCAATCTGATTTAAGCAAGTGAATTTTTACACCAAAAATGGGTTATTTGTTTTTTCCTCTTTGGCAAAAACTGTGAGTTCACATAAAATCTATGGAGAACACTTCATCTCTTGAAAAGAATGGCTCCTTAACCCTCACAAAGCTGAGTATTCTTCTTTATATTTGAAAACAAATACACATTAACAACCTTTGGACATAAGAGTGAATTTGTGTAAAACATGTATCTACGATTAATCCCTTACACGGTTTTCTCACTATAAAAAGAACCCTTATGTTCATTTATTGTTAAGACTTTTAGAGCATTTATTGTAAAACATTTGAAAATTATTTTCAGCATTTAAAACTTTGTCCTTCAAATATTTGCAAAATTGTTTTTCTATTTTTCAAAAGTCTTCGTTTGTTTTTCAAAGCTATAATCTCCAAGTATCAGTTCGCGTTACTACTGTATAAGAGTATGTTCAATTATTCTCGTGTTTAGATCTTAATTGTAAACTCCTTGTTCTTAAGTGAACCTTTGAGATTGTGATCGTGTAAACCAAAGAGATAGAACCTTGAAACTCTTGAAGCGGAGTAGCTTTAAGTTTGAGTCAAAGTCTTGAAGCGGAGTAGCTTTAAGCAAATGCAATCATAATAGGTTGGCGAGTTGTTTTCATTGTAAGGGGTTTAGTTAAGTTTGAGTAACTATCTAAACAAGCAATAAAATAACGGTTGGACGTAGGCTCCGGGGTAGGAGTTGAACCAATATTTAAACATCGTTTGTTTAATCATTTACTCTTATCTTTATTCATTCCTCGCATTTGTGTCTATATTCTCGATGTCATTGCTGTGCAACAGTCTCTCATACTGTTGCTTGGATATGTTGTATATCTTTTGAACTTACATTTCATTAAGTTTCTCAAGTTTGTACTCATTAGCTTTGCTTGTATTTCATCTTATATAAGTAATCAAGAAAATTTTTAAAAGATCACTTAATTCACCCCCTCCCTCTTTTAGGTGTTCAATCATTCTTAATTTTTCAGATAATATAAGTGTAATAGTAATGTGAAGAAATAAGAAGTTTCATATCTTATAATGAACTATTTACCTATTTTTCTACACAATAAAAAGTTCCTTATATAAAACCGGTCTCTAAGTTAAGAAACCAGAATCATGTTAGAAAAAGGTGAGGAGTAGGGACCCCATAGAACTATAGAAGCTATGATCTCAAAATTGCAGAATATTGCCATTAAGACTCGCAAGGTGACTTCGAAATTGAACAAGAATAATTCGACCCCGACGGATAGTGGGTCTGGAGGGATTTTGGAAGAACCTAATGACCAATGGATGCATAGGGGAGATGAGAGTAGTCCTATGAATATAAGCCATACAAGAGCAGGGATAGAACAGGGGTATGGGGTTAGTGAACAGGAGGGCACTGGGCAGGCTGGAGGTAGACAGAAGGGGGGCGAAAATGGAGGAGAAGTGTCTGGCCATGGGAAAAATACAAAATGGAGGAGAATGGTGAGAGTTATGGAGGCTGATATGGAGAGGGATGAGGGGGACTCATCAGGGGCGAAAAGACACAGAAATGGTGAGGATGAAGGTGATAGCTCTTTGATTAAGAAACCAAAATTCATGGATGTACGTTCATCTGAGGCGGAGGTTGAGAACGCTCAACCCCGCCAGGCATTATGAAAATCATGAGCCTTAACTGCAGGGGACTGGGCAACCCGGCTGCGGTAGGCGGTTTACTGAATCTAGTCCGTCGCGAAAATCCAGATTTCATCTTTCTATGTGAGACAAAATTGAGTGCTATTGACATGAAACGTATTACGGGGACTCTTGAAGATTATGATGTTTGGGCAGTGGACAGTGCGGGTAGGTCAGGGGGCCTAGCGAGTTTGTGGAGAAAGGGGATTACGAGAACGTTTCGGTCCGCTACTGTGCATTACATGGACTGGGATGTAGAGCTTGGGGGTAACAAATGGAGACTTACGGGGTTCTACGGGTGGCCAGCTGTTCAAGATCGCTACCTGTCGTGGCAGCAACTACGGATCCTTGCTGAGGAGCATGAGGGTCCTTGGTTGTGTCTAGGGGACTACAATGAAATTCTTTATGCAAATGAGATGAAGGGGGGTGCACGTGCACCATGGCAAATGAATAATTTTGCAGAGGCAGCTAATGATTGTGGTCTAAAGGATCTTGAGTTTGAAGGATACGAGTTTACGTACGACAATGGTCAAGTGGGCGAGGATAATAGACAAAGCCGAATCGATCGTGCCATGATCACGGTTGAGTTTAATATTCTTTTCCCTCGGGCTAAGCTGTATCATATGGGATCGGAATGGTCAGACCATATTCCTATTATGGTTAATCTAGATGTGGGCGATGGGGCAGTTGACAGGCGCAAAAGACAGTTCCGTTTTGAGCAAGCATGGGTGGGGGAAGCTGAATGTGAGAATACCATAAGGAAAGCGTGGGATCCGGGGGATGACATTGAAGATAATATAAGACGATGTGGCGAAGACTTAGTGGCTTGGAAGGGTATAAATATAGGCAAATTACTTAAAGATATCAACAATCAGAGAAAGAAGCTCCAAAGGCTGGACAGGGGAGATCGAACGGTTGACAATGTTCGAGACCGTCGCGAAACAAAAGCTCGAATAGCTAAACTAATCAAAGAAGAAGAAATTTTCTGGAGGCAAAGATCGAGAGTGCTCTGGTTGAAGGACGGGGACAAGAATACCACTTATTTCCATAGGAAAGCAAGACAAAGAAAGGAAAAGAACCATATTAAATGTATTATGAATAAGCATGGTCAGAGGGTAGAAAATCTAGAGGGTATTAAGCAGGTGGCACTTGATTATTTTGGCGAGCTCTTTTCATCATCTATGCCGACAACTGATGAGGAAGCTATGATGGTCGTGGAGGGGAGAGTTCTGCCGGAAATGAATATCAGGTTACGAGAGCCATACACAAGGGATGAGATTGTAGAGGCCCTGAACCAAATGCACCCGCTAAAAGCGCCGGGACCGGATGGTATGAATGCTCTGTTTTTTCAAACTTACTAGCACATAGTTGGTGATTCGGTTGTTCACTTTTGTCTTGCTATGCTGAATGGGAGGGGAAATGCAGATAATATTAATATGACCCACATCGTCCTTATTCCAAAGAAGAAAAATCCAGAGAATATGTCGGAGTTTAGACCGATAAGTCTTTGTAATGTGATATATAAGATTGTGTCCAAAGTTCTCGCAAACCGGTTAAATTTTTTTCTAAACGATATCGTATCCGAGAACCAAAGCGCTTTTGTCCCCGGTCGGCTTATAACGGATAATATTCTTGTTGCTTATGAGCTCTTCCATTACATGAAAAACTCGAGAGGAAGTGGAGGGCACATGGCTCTTAAATTGGATATGACCAAGGCCTATGATAGAATTGAATGGAATTTTCTAGACGTGACTTTGAGGACTATGGGGTTTGATGATGGATGGCGTAATCGTGTTATGGAGTGTGTGACGTCGGTATCGTATGCAATAACTGTCAATGGCAATCATACGGAGCGATTTAAGCCACAAAGGGGTCTTCGTCAAGGTGACCCTTTATCACCATACCTTTTCATACTTTGTGCGGAAGTATTTTCGGGAATGATCAGGAGAGAGATGGAGAAGGGGAACATACACGGTATTCGTATTGCGCCAGTAGCTCCCATGGTCTCCCACCTTTTTTTTGCCGACGACAGCATTATTTTTGTGAAAGCAAAGGAGAAGGAAGCGAAAATAGTGCAAGATGTGATACACAGGTATGAGAAAGCCTCGGGACAGTTAGTGAGTATAGAGAAGACCACGGTTTCGTTTAGCAAAGGAACTAACAATATGCGGAGAAATGCGGTAGCGGCCATTCTGGGAGTTCGTGTTGTTCATGAACAAGGAAAATATCTGGGACTCCCGACAGTGATGGGGCGGTCGAAGGGAGCTCTCTCAACGTTGTTAAGGGAAAAGTTGGGGAAACGGTTGCAAGGATGGCGTAGTAAAATGTTGAGCAAAGCAGGGAAAGAAGTTTTAATTAAGTCAATTGCTCTGGCTATACCAAACTATGCTATGAGTGTGCTTAAATTCCCGGGATCGTTATGCGACGAAGTGCGTAAGCTTATCTCAAATTTCTGGTGGGGTGCTTCTAGTGGGAATAAGAAAATGGCTTGGATTTCCTGGGATACCTTATGTAAGCCAAAGGAGCAGGGGGGCCTTGGTTTTCGGGACATTCGATCGTTTAATAAGGCGCTTCTAGGAAAGCAAGCATGGAGGCTGATGACGGAAGATTCGTGTTTAATGGCTCGTGTGTTGAAAGGGAAATACTATGCTGATCGTGACTTTCAGAACAGCGAGCTCGGGCATAATCCGAGCTACACATGGCGAAGTATATGGGAAACAAGAGAGGTAGTTATGTTAGGGGCTAGAAAGCGAATTGGGGATGGATGGAGCACAAATGTGTGGATGGATCCTTGGATCCCGAATACCCAATCGCGGAAAATTCTTACTCCTCGCAACAACCATGATGCGAATATGAAAGTAGCCAATCTTATGAATGCTGATAGGAGCGGATGGAACGATCATTTGCTAGACAACCTCTTTCTGCCTTTCGAGAGTGACAGAATTCGGGCAATCCGGATCTGTGACACGCTACCCAAGGATGATTGGTGTTGGGACCTCACGAAGGATGGGCAATATTCAGTGAAAACTGCGTATCATAAAATGCAAAATTCAGGAGAGGATATGGTGGAGCATTCGGATTTTGCGAAGAGTAAATGGGCATGGAATGCAATCTGGAAAACGCCTGTGTTACCAAGGATTAAAACTTTCATATGGCAGCTGAGCCACGATGCGCTACCAACCCGTTTTAATATTGCGAAAAGGCTGAATGTGGATGGTGCAGAGTGCCCTTTCTGTTCTAATGATGCTGAAACATGCCTCCATATGGTTAAGGGATGTGGGTGGGTGAATAATGTATGGGAAGGGGTTGGTCTGGAAACTGTGGTGCACGTTCAGGCGGGGAGGGCTCGGGAGTGGGTGGAAGGTGTAATGCGGGAGGTGGGGGAGGAGGAGAGAATGCTCTTCATGATTACCTGCTGGGCTTTATGGGAGAGCAGGAACAACGCGATTTTCGAGGGTAGCAAGCGATGCAGTAACACTGTTATTAAACGTGTGAAGGATTTGTTCTGGGAACTAAAATCTGAACAGGGGAGGGGGGTGGAAGATGAAGGAAACAAGGGAAAGGGGATTCCTGGGGAGAAGGGTAATAATACTGGTGACGGGGATAGGGGAAAGGGGAAGGAGGCCATCTACTAATACGGGAATGTGCAGGATAACGTGGAAAAAGCCAGCCTCGGGCTTCATGAAAATTAATACTGATGCAGGTTTGATCGAAGGCAAGGGGACTGGTTTGGGTGTGGTGGCTAGAGGTGTGGGAGGGGATATGGCCTGGGCTTTGGCTATTCAGTTCGGAGGGGTCCGGGAGGTTAAGGTGGCGGAGGCGGAAGCTATTCTCGAAGGGGTTAAGGAAGCAAGGCGAATGGGCTACTCGAAGATTGAAGTGGAAAGCGATTGTCTAAGCGTTATCAATGACTTGCAAGCAAGGAAGATGGGCCGGTCTGACATTCATCGCATTTACGAAGATATTTTTAATTTATGTACCTCGTTTTTTTCAGTTGTTTTTTCGTTTTCGGGTCGAGATTCAAACTCCGTAGCACATCGTTTAGCTCATTACTCTCCATGGAGTCTTGGGCGTAGGAAATGGATTGAGGATGCTCCTCCATACATTGTTGATGCTATTTTGAATGATTTTAATGAGATGAATTAATCCCTTTTGGGGGGTTTTTCCGCAAAAAAAAAAAAAAGTTATAATTAATTTAGTGGATTGATGTGTCATTGATAAAGTTTAGTAAGAAACTTCAACCATTATTAATGCTCTAAATACTCCCTCAATAAACATATAAACGATCTATTTAATGTTGCAAAATAATGATGGTATAACTCACCAATAAAATGCCACTTACAAAATTTTAAATCTTTCTTATAACTCTCCAAAATATTATTAAGATAAGTAAATGACTCATTAACGTTCTTAAATTACTTAGTCAAACGTTAAAACTCAATATAAAATTCTTAAATCACGATATTTTCGAACATGGTAGAGGTATGTTTTGGAAGTCCGTGACTCGAATTTGAGGCCTAGAACCACAATATTCAGTCGTAGATGTTCATTTTGATGACATGCATTAGTCATTAATAATTGTCATCCTAACTCCTAAATGTTATAAATATATTCTGTCAGAGAAATTAAGATAATGAAACAACACCGAATCGCTATGCTTTCCTTATAGAACAATTCGTCCCGTGTATTATGCCTGGGATATTCCGAATTTTCTACAGAGATAAGACGATGTTCCTCGGTTTTTGGCAAGAAAACAGAGATATAATTTTGAAGTATTGATCTGAGATTTGCTTTTCTGTTCAAGAAGAATAATCAGAAGTTTTTCTCGTAAGGAAATTCTGATCTGTTTCGTCCCATATATATAGGGAAATGAAGGGGAAAAAGGGAAGGATTTAGTCAGATTTCTGAAGAGTCGCAACTCTTCGAAATCAACCTGCCAAAGTCCGTTTTTTTCGGATAAATTATTTGGCGCCAAATTTTCGGGGGCGTTGCCCCCGAACCCCTAAACCAGGGCGCTTCGCCCCTGGACCCCGACTCGCTGACCGGGCAGCGAGACCCCCGCATAGTCGTTCGTAAGGTAACTATACCGCGAACTTATAATATAATAAACTAGTGTACACTCCGTACTTCCCGAACTAGTTTTATTATTTATAAGTTTGCCCGTCTTTGAACCAAACCCAAATTACGGAAAATGAACCGGTAATTACACTTAAATTACCAACACTAAACATATACTAATGTACCTCCCTTCATTCGTTTTAACATATGTTTCGCTTTGATTAACTAAAACAGATAAAAAAAATTGACGATAAGTAAAGTAGTCTGAAGTTCGAACATTATTGGACACAAAATACTACCTCTTATTCTGGGTTTTTTTCCCATTTGGAGGGGGCACGATACTCAAGGAAAAATGTTTTTTTAATGAAGAAAGAGTTGGTGGGGTTTGAAATAGGAGAGAGGGATAATAATTAGGAGTTAAATAATGAATTGTGGACCCCAAACATTGATGAAATGAATAATATAGAGGTAAAAAAGTTGGGTGGGGTTGGGTGATAGGAGAAGAATGAATAAAATATAATTAAAAGTTATTAAAATAGGAAAGGGGAACAAAACCTGAATAATCCGTTTAAGGAAATAGGCAAGAAAATAGAGAATAAGAGGGAGTATAATTTATTTCATCTTCTCATTTAAAATGACTTGAAATTTAGAATCGAGCATATGAAACAAATTTGAGATATTCTTTGATTAATTTTGTTAATTAATCTTGGAAGTATCACCCTTGATTAATTGATAAGTAATCGTAAAATCAATATTAACACGATTCAACTCTAAAACCACAATACGAGGAACAGCAGATCCAAGTGGTTGGACGGAGGAGTTGCAAGCCCTAATCTGTCGAAAGACGGTCTGATTAATAACAATGTTGGCGTCACCAAAGGAGCCATCCAAAACTTGTTCTTTAATATGACCAACACGCTTCTTCACGTCTTGGAAATTTGTTATGCAACCTTTCAGCACGGTTTTCACCTTATTGTCATCCATTGTTCGCTCTACAATACCTTTAGTAACGTTTATAGAATTGGAAGTCGCGCCTTCTGCACACCGTAGCATTGCTATGATGACTCCCACTTCATCCACCGCGGCCGTGTCATGATCAGCTACAGAGACGATGCAATTAAAACACGTCTTAGGATGGAATGTAGGTGCGCACATATCTCGGATAAGTGCTTTGTCGATGTTCGCCTGTACCAAGAAAATGGAATGACAAAACGAAATTAAGATGACAATAGTAACAAGGGTGTTTTGGTTGCAACCCATTTTCTCAATAACTTTGTAACTTAAAAGAGATCACCACTTCTCCACTTCATTTATACTACCTCAGTCTCGGTCCATTAATTTTATTTTTTGTTGTTTCACTCAATTGTTTACATTTATGTTTTAGAAATACTTTTAATGAATTATCTGATTTTTCACACTCAATTTGATCAATTTATCATTTAATAATTGTTGCACTAATCTTTTTTCGTCTTTATGCCAAAACCAAAAATTTTAAAAAAATGACTCGAGAAAGGATATTAATTAGAGATCTCAAAATTTAATTAATTATGTGTTAATTTAGAAGAAAATGTGGAAAATTGGTAATGTATCATATGTATTTTTTTATTTTAAATTGACTGATCATTTGCCTTTTATGTAGTTAAAATCATGTCTCTCATTAACTTATCGATCGACCATATTATAATTTAAATTAAACTAATTGTCAACCCGTGCAAATTACACGGATATGTTTTAAGAATATTGATATAATGAATAATATTTACAAATATTAACCAAAATACATGAATATTGTATACTCTATTTGTTTTAGAATGATAATAAGTTAAACCCCGTGCAAAAATTACATGGGTTTGAAACTTACACGTGTTTTAAATCCGTGAAAAAAATAAGTGAATGCAGTGTTAAAAAATGATATATAGTATATTAATCGAATGTACGGAAAATATTAAATAGCTAAAAATGTAAATATAGCTATAAAATAAAAACAATTATCAAAATTTAAAAGTTTTGCGATACAATTCAAAAAACATAATTATAAAACTAAATAAGACAATGATCAAATATTGAAAAATTTCATGCAGACTACATTAATAAGTAATAGGTAAGAAAAGGGACTCAACTATGAGTTTTCTTACAGATAAGGGACTCAACTTTCAAATTGTACAGTTAGAGGACCCTCTAGTAACACCGTTATCTTTAACGTTAAATCAAACCTAAACTGATACGGAGTATTATTTTACACAAAACCCTTTTCATCTTCTCCAAATTCAAAAACCATGGCATCCCACAAATAGAATTAAATCCTAGAAAAATTATCGATCCTCGAAAACAATCAAGTAAGTGATACTAATTACTTCTACTTAGTTGTTCGATTTAAGTTTTCTTTTGTGAAATTAATCTATTCAAATTATTTTTTACATAAATCCCTTATTTTATATGGAGTTATTAGGATGGGTGTTTCTTTAAATTTCTTCATATCTTCTTAAGTAACAATCTTTTATGTATAAAAATAATTATATATGCTTTCATGAAACATATATTTTGGACAAGGATGATTTATTTGCAATTATTTAGATGACAGTACACTTTTTGTCAATAAATTTGGGCATTCCGTTAGTTTTAACCTTTGAGTCCTCTAACTGTACAATTTAAAAGTTGAGTCCCTTATCTGTAAAAAAACCAAAAGTTGAGTCTTTTATCTTACCTATTACTCGTTACTCCTACATTAATTGTTATATTTAATATCAACGATGATTTAATGCACAAAAAATTATATCTGATTGAATATATTTATGACGTATGTAATAGCTTATTTCTTAAGTTTTTGTTTAAAAAAAAATTCTAATATTTTGCATTTAGAATTAATTTATAGGTGCATTTAGTATTTATTAATCAAATTTCTTGGTAAATTGATAGTTTATTATCTAATAACTTTAGTCAAATTTAGACGGAATTTTAGTCAATTGGTAAATTGATAGTTTATTACTATCTAATAACTTTAGCCAAATTTAGACGGAGTTTTTTGTACTTTATATTTTTCGTAATTTATTGTTGTAGCTTAAAATTTAGACGGAATTTTAATCAATTGGTATTTGATATTTAGATATCATATGAAATATTTCAGGCTAAATATAATCAATTATTATCGTAATTAAAATTTAGCGTGAATTATTTTTCGATTTAAATTATTCATTAATATTTACGTACGTTAGATGTAAACATTTACGTAAAAAGCATAAATATAGATATTTTTCAGTAATTAATTATGTATTATTTATTGTGGGTCCCATATTTTTGTTAAAAAAAATAGGGATTTTTTACAAGGTAACCCCGTGTTTTTCCAAATTCTACGAAATAACCTTACCTTTCTATTCAATACACATGGTAACCCTATACTTTATAAAAACTTTTTAGCATGACCTCTACTATACGTTCTGTCAAATTGAACTCTTAAGTATGATAATTTGGCTAATTTTATATGCTAATATTAACCTTGGTTAATAACTCTCTTCTAATTTCCTTTCTTCTTAATTTTTCCCCTTTAATTTAATCCATTTTCTCCCACATCCTCATTTTCTTCTATTTTTTCAAAATCAGTTTCTCATTTTCCACGATTCTTCAAAGTAAAACGTTAGATTTCCAAACTTTATATTCAAAGTAAATGAACATCATTGTGAACTGAACTGAAAACCAATCAAGCAACAAAAGTACGTGAACTGCTATTTTATATCATTAGAAAAAAAAAAACTAGGATTTTCTCGTTAAAGACAATAGCAAATAACCACGGATACAACAAAAAAAACAAATGTTTATTAATTTTCTTCCCACAAAATTTCTATAAAATTATTAAAAGAGATAGAGGAGCATGTGAAATGTCATTAGTGTTTTACCGTAATGAAAGAGAGCGGCTAAGTGTTCTTTTTAATTTGAGTTACCATATCATTGCTAATTGTCTACTAACTGTCAAACATGAAAATTTTTCCCCAATTTGACAAAATGCAAAGTATAGGTCACACTAATAAGTTTATATAAAGTAGAGGGTTATCATGTGTGTTGAATAAAAGGGCAGGGTTATCTCGTAGAATTGTAGAAAACATGAGGTTACCTTGTTAAAAATCCCAAAAAAATATTATATCTATGAGAATGCTTGAGATGTTCTTGTATTATATAACAACATAATAATTCCTCAATTATATGAACCTACCCAAACAAAAAGCGGACCAACGGCACAATTTGGACAAAAAAAATCAGTCCGTTTTTTGTAAGACGAACATACTCGTCGCAAGCTTGCGACGGGTCAAGTACGTGGAATATGGGGCAAGTTGGTACCGTATTTGATAGAAAATGGGTCATGCAAGTTGTGTGATGATGTCAGCATGTGAAATAAAAAAAAGGAAAATAACCCTTACACTTCCCCAAACCCCTCGAGACTACAAACCATCATTTCCCATTTCTCTCTCACTCAACCGTCATTTCCCTCTAACATTTCCTCACATCTACAACTTTATTATCCTCAAAATAATTTCCTCTCACTAACTAAAATCCTCTGTAAGCCTCAATCTCCCTCTAACATTTCCTGCAAAAACACCAAACAAAAAATAAGTAAAATGGTAACTAAACAATCTGCGAGGCGTGCATTGGTGAAGAAGACGACTACAAATGCTGAAGGTACGAAATATTGAAGCTTTGATAATTTAAAGTGTTTTTTTTTGTTATTTGTTAGTAAAATTTGTTAGTTTAAAAATTTGGTTTTTTTAAAAACCATATTAATGAACACATTTTTTTCACATGATTCGTGTTTTTTTAAATATAATTCGTGTTTTTTGATAAATGCATGTTGATTTAATTTAATTTTTAGGGTTCTGTGGGTATTTTGAGGGATTTTAGTAGTTTCTAAGTTGTTTTTAGGGTTTGTGTTTATTTTGTTTCGTGGGGTTCTGGGTTATTTTTTAGGGTTTTTTGTATTTTGGTGGTATTTTTTAGGGTTCTGGGTATTTTTAGGGTTTTGGGTTGTTATTGGTAGGGTTTTTTGGGATTCTGGTAAAATTATTTATTTATTGTTTAGTTGTTTTGTTGTTTTGTTGTTTTGTTGTTAGTTAGGTACTTAGTATTTTAGGGTTTTTATGGTAATGATGTTCGTTTTCTGGGGTTTTAATCTATTTGCATATCTATTTTCTGGGTTTTTGGCTTAAAAATGTCAGGAATGTTTAAAAAGCCTGACAAAGTTAAGAACTCTGACATTAACCAATATTTCTGACATGTTTAAAATGTAGGTAGTAAACATGATTTAGGCTAATGTATTTGTAGTTATCTTATATCCTGAAAAATGTGAGCATTTGTTGGTAGTTATTCTGAATATGTAGTTATTGTGAATATGTTAGTCGTTGTCATTAGTTTTCAGTCTGAAGTTTTGTGTTGTTGTTATTGTTAGGCATTATGTTTTGTGCTTACATAGTTGTATACTTTGTCAACATGTCTTGTTCTGCTTACATGTAGCTTTTCATAGGTTTTATGTTGGATGCAAAACATTACTGTTGATGTTGTTGACATGTATTCGTATTTGATTAAGTGAATATGTGTACTTCTTTATTTGTTATGTATCATACATCACATAATGGTATAGTTAGTTGACATCTGTTTTTAGCCTGAAGTTATGTGATGTTGTTATTGTGATGCATTATGTTTGGTGATTACATAGTTGTATAATTTGTCAACATATCTTGTTCTGCTTACATGTAGTTTTCCATAGGCTTAATGTTGGATGCAAACATTACTGTTGATGTTGTTGACATATATTCTTTTTTATTAAGTGGATATGTGTTCTTCTTTATTTGTTATGTATTATACATCACATAATGGTAAAGTTAGTTGACATTAGTTTTAAGTCTGAAGTTCTGTGATGTTGTTATTGTTAGGCATTATGTTTGCTGCTTACATAGTTGTATACTTTATCAACATATTTTGTTCTGCTGACATGTAGTTTTTCATAGGCTTAATGTTGGATGCAAACATTACTGTTGATGTTGTTGACATATATTATTATTTGATTAAGTGGATATGTGTTATTCTTTATTTGTTATGTATCATACATCACATAATGGTATAGTTAGTTGACATTCGTTTTCAGCCTGAAGTTCTGTGATGTTGTTATTATGAGGCATTATGTTTGGTGATTACATAGTTGTATAATTTGTCAACATATCTTGTTCTGCTTACATGTAGTTTTCCATAGGCTTAATGTTGGATGCAAACATTACTGTTGATGTTGTTGACATATATTCTTTTTTTATTAAGTGGATATGTGTTCTTCTTTATTTGTTATGTATCATACATCACATAATGGTAAAGTTAGTTGACATTACTTTTAAGTCTGAAGTTCAGTGATGTTGTTATTGTTAGGCATTATTGAAGGTCGGTGCTGTTGATGAAGGTGGTGGGTCGGAGCAGCAGGCAGGTTCACTTGGCAGCGTTGAAGGTGGTGGGGGATCGCCTACGAAGGGATCATTCACCCAGGCACTTGGGAGTCCGGGTTTCGTAGCTGCGTGGGATGCGGTTGGCGCAAGGTTGGATGCCATGATAGACGTCGAGATGATCACGGCTCCCTCCTTCTCCCTCGGGCTCGATGACATAGGCGTGCCAAGTCAGCCCACCAAGACGTATGCCCGCACGACGCACAAGAAGGCCGGGGGATCCAAGTAATGTGACCAGGTGTAATGCAGGATGTGTTTTCGGGAGGCCGGTGTAATGGCCTAGTTGCATGTAAAGGATATTTAGGTTGTCGTTGGCGTAGGGCTTTTTATTTTGGACAGTTCAATGGGTAGGTCCCTTTGTTTGGGAGTAGCCCCAGTATCGTTTTGAAGGCCACTGTTGTGCCTTAGTTAAGAACTTTAAGCTGGCACCTTACTGCCACAGACTATGGATGGTCAACGTAGGCAATCATTTTGGGGGGCTAATCCCCGTGGTAAAACTTAAGTATCCTTCCCTGGGAGGGGTACGACCGCATTTTGGAGGCCTGTAAAGAGCCTTATGTATATAGTGCTTGTGTTTATTCCTGTTGCTTGTTGCTTGTGTTATATTTAAGTTATCAAATGTTACGAAATGTTCTGTTTGATATGTCAAATGTTGACACCTGTGCATGGCCACAAAATATGTGAGAGAATATGTACCCATCAAATAAAAAAATGACGTACGTGGTACATTATTCAAAAACATGTCTTAAATATTCATCACTCCATTCATCACTCCGTACGTATTTCATTATTCAGAAACATGGACACATATTTTATATAAACGCAGAACACAGAAAATGTTTTATATACGAAATGTTCTGTTTTATATGTCAAATGTTAACACCTGTGCATGGCCACAAAATATGTGAGATAATATGTACCCATCAAATAAAATAATGACGTACGTGGTACATTATTGAAAAACATGTCTTAAATATTCATCACTCCATTCATCACTCCGTACGTGGTACATTATTCAGAAACATGGACACATATTTTGTATAAACACATAACACAGAAAATGTTTTGTTTCTTATGAAATGTTTGTTAACATGCAAGTTACGTGACGTTTTTGTCGTCTATGTTTTGTTCTTCACCTGTTATGTAGTGTACACTACATTATTTTAGCAAGTTAACATACAAAAAATTATGCTGTGTAAATAGATGTTCATATACTTATGTATTATGTGGTATATATTACATAATCTTATGTGTTGTGCACATGTTGTTAGACTGATTTGTAGTTATCATTTGCAAGTTAACATCAAACAACAAAAGTCCATCATAAGCTGAGATTGAGACATAAATATATACAATCTCCAAAAGATAACGACCAAAAATATGTACATATTTTCAGGTAATATGTGTCCCTGTAGCTAGAAGGGCTCTAACATATTACATCGTAGGGCGCACTTACTTAAGTACCTAGACAAAAGGCGTACATATTGGTGACACAAAACAGGTTGCGTACTGATTGTTCATCTTGCAAAAAAATGTCGGGTCATCTTGAGCGCTCCCACTTGAGGTCTGAGAGGCGACATTACTGCAAAATCCACCCCCACAAATCAAAGAGATTCGCATTCCCCTTCCCAAAACGGTTCCATTACTCGGTCCCCCCCCCCCCCCCCCTAAAACCCCCCGCACCGCCAATCAAAGCAGTCGCGTGATGGGAGTGTACGCGTCCTGAGAAGCTTGGACGCTCCCACTTAAGTTTTTCACTGCCTGTCTCTTGCCGACCTTCTTTTTCTTCCTTTGACTCCCCCCTTTGTCATGACGCGGATAGGGTCAAGAACAAAAGGCTTCTGTCATTGCCCTTATAGCATCCCCCTTCGCATCAGTAATGCGCCTCTCTGACCGATGGTGCTCCTGCCACTGAATAGGGGTGAATTCATGGTTGTGTTCAACTATGTGCTGCAAAACCTCCCACTTGCCCTCATCGTTCACATGTGACCGCACACTAGCTTTGCAATTGCATCGACTAACCGCTGCATTCCTCTTCTGCTTATTGGCCACATCCGGCAGCCCCTCCTCAACTGCCCGACTGCCATTACCATGCATCCCTACAGCGGAGCACACAAAGTACCTCTCCACAAACGGTGTGTCGGGGCCATTCGCCGCGAGATGTCCCTTTCCTAACGCTGAAACCCAACGCCTGTGAGTGCTTGACGTACATCTCGTACACATCTTCCCACGTTGCAACTTCCTTACCAACTAGCGATAGTGAAAAATCTGCAGACACAAGCACCACAGTATCTTAGAATAAATTGCCACATTTTTAGTATAACTTACGCACATACATGCACCCCCGGGGGGTACCTAATGCACCCTAAGAGGGGTACATAGCCCCTAAAATACCGAACATCTTAGAACAATGTACTGATTAGGCAATCTTGCCAGGGACACATATCCCCTCAACCAACCGACATTTTACGGGCTCACACAAAATGATCACACATGCATGCATCCCCACATGGTAACTAAAGTACCCTTACAGGTGCACCTAAACACTGACACTAACAACATTTTATCTGAATAAACTCTTACCATACTTTGCAAGGGGCACATAAAACCCCAAAAGTAGCAACATTTACCTGACATGTAAACACCATTTTTTGTGAACAGACTCTTACGATACTTTGCCAGGGGCACATTAACCCCTAAAGTAGCAACATTTACCTGACATGTAAACTTCGTAAATTAACACAGATACATGCATCCCCAGATGCTAACTAAAGTAGTCTTATAGATGCACATAAACCCTACCCCTAACAACATTTGATCTGACCAGACTTTTTCGATACTTTGCCAGGGCACATAAAACCCCAAAGTAGCAACATTAACCTGACATGAAAATTTCGTAAGGAACAAGCCTTTATCTTACATGCAAAACCCATAAAACCCAGAAAATTTCGTAAGGAACAGGCTTGATATGGTAAGTAAAACACTAAATAATGATTATCACAAAAATTAAACTACCAATATCAAACACAAAAAAGTGACATATACCTTCCATACTACAATTTGGTTCCGATATCTCTTGAGTTGTATTGCCTATATCGTTAGTAAGCAACCCGTCTTCAACCGCGTCCGTCATCTCTGCATTCCATGTATCATCTGCCTCCCTCGTATCATTAGTAACCAAACCGACATCAGCCCCGTCCGTCATTCGTCGGATTTTTGTTATGTTATATTATTTACGTAAAACTTGTGGCTTTTTTTTTAATGTTTTTGTATGAAAAATTTAGAGAGGGAGATGATGTTTTGATGATGTGTTTATGAAGATATGAGGGAGGGGGATGAAATGAAGCAAAAAAAATGTAAAGTTTGAATGAAGATTGGCGGTACAACACAAATTCTGATTTTGTGTTGTATGCATGACTATATTATTTGATTATTAATTATTAATAGTATTATTAAATGCTAATTATTAGTAATAAATAATACATATAGTACAACAAGGACAAACATGGCAGGGGGATTGACGGCAGCCATCAATTCCTTCATCAATGCTGACCCAGACCCATTTGCTACAATACGGGGCGTATTCGGCCCGTCGCAAGCTTGTGACGGGTTGTTCCGTCTTAAATAAGAATCATTGCTAATTGTCTACTAACTGTACTGAAAACCAATCAAGCAATCAAGCAACAAAAGTACGTGAACTGCTATTTTATATCATTAGAAAAAAAAAACTAGGATTTTCTCGTTAAAGACAATAGCAAATAACCACGGATACAACAAAAAAAACAAATGTTTATTAATTTTCTTCCCACAAAATTTCTATAAAATTATTAAAAGAGATAGAGGAGCATGTGAAATGTCATTAGTGTTTTACCGTAATGAAAGAGAGCGGCTAAGTGTTCTTTTTAATTTGAGTTACCATATCATTGCTAATTGTCTACTAACTGTCAAACATGAAAAATTTTCCCCAATTTGACAAAATGCAAAGTATAGGTCACACTAATAAGTTTATATAAAGTAGAGGGTTATCATGTGTGTTGAATAAAAGGGCAGGGTTATCTCGTAGAATTGTAGAAAATATGAGGTTACCTTGTTAAAAATCCCAAAAAAATATTATATCTATGAGAATGTTTGAGAAGTTCTTGTATTATATAACAACATAATAATTCCTCAATTATATGAACCTACCCAAACAAAAAGCGGACCAACGGCACAATTTGGACAAAAAAAATAGAGTGGAAAAAGTGTTATTGTAAGATAGATAAGTAGATCGGATTCGTCGTAGGATTTCAACCATATGATCACTATGTATAATGAATGTATGTTGTTGGATCACAGATCAAAGCCATTATTTCTTTCGAATTTACACATGATCATAAAATTGGAGATGTTGGAAATATTTAATGTGAATAAAGAATATAACATATGAGATTTATTTTTAGACTAAGAATTCAAATATAATTTGATGGGTGATTTACATTCCTTTTTGTGATTTTAATGAGTTATGAGGATATTTTTATACTTCATGATAAATGTTATTTAAAAGGACGATTTATTTATGAGTGTTAAATTTCTGAGCAAATGTAGTAGATACACATGAATTCGTGTAATTACCTTGAAACTCTAATTCCTTCATTCTGGAGGAAGTTACTTACCTAAATCCCCTACGTAAATTAAAATGTCTACATGAATTTCATTTTCTATATTTAACCAAACATGTTTATTTGGTAAGTAGTTTATTTGGTCAAATAAGCTACCTGAAATGAAATGCTACATAAGGTAGCATTTGAATTTCAGGTACCTGATTCTAGGTTATATTAACTTTTTACCCTTCAATCTATAATATAGTAAATAATTATTATATTTGTTTACGTCATTTACCAAAATAAGTTACTTTTTCAGTTAGTTTGTCAAACAGATTTTTATATAATCAGTCAGTTTATCAGTTCATAATTTTCAGCTACCTTTTCAGGTTTGAGCTACATTCTCAGTTTTCAGGTACCTTTTCATGTTTTAGGTAGCTTTTCAACTCGTTTTACAAAATAGAGCCTTAGAGTATTTGGTTATATTATATTACGTTCATTATGCTATTTTGCAATATGTATATTTGATTAGCATATTAGAAATAAAAAAATGGTCTTCTTTATCCTTTTAAACAAATATCAACTTTCTTTTATATATTTAATAAATAATTTTATCCAAGTCCTTATGTGTCATTTTACAAAGATGTTAAGCAATCTACTAATCTAAAAATGTCAATTACCAAACACCTCTAAAACGATTCTGCTATATAAATTTGTTAGTCAAATCTGCTAAATCATTTTATTAGTCAAATCTGCTAAATCATTCTGTTAGTCAAATCTATTTTCTAAATCTGCTTCTATCAATATTATTCTGTTCTTTACCAAATATTCCCTCCTACCCATAAATATTGTCACATTGTTAAGATAGTACCAAATTTATGAGATATTAGTTATTTAATATTTTGGTTGGGTAGGGGTATGTAAATTGGAGAGATAGTATTATGTTATTGGGTAATAGGTGGGTGGGTAATAAATGGAATTTGGTAAGGGTAGAATGGTAAAAGACAAGTAAAAAAAAGTAACAATGGGACACTTTGCTGAATAGACGGAAATGGATAATGGGACATTATTTGTGGATAGGAGGGAGTATATTATTTGGATTTTGGAGATACCATCATACCATTCTACTTGAATCATTTCATGCATTTTGTAGTTTGTGCCTGAGGATTTTACGAGAGGAAAAAACTTTTGATATTGTGGTTTTAAATTATAAATAACAATAACAACAAAGGGGGCATTAACTTCAAAATCCGTTAGGAGCTCAAATTAATGGGATATTTGCTTTGAAATCTGTTTAGAAATTGAAAAAATGGGATATTTATTCTATGTAGACCTATAGAACGAATAATGGGGAATTATAATCGAGACGTATTAACTATAACTCGTATTTAAACTTGAAAACACGTCGAACTATAACCGTTTTTGGAAGGAACTCGTCAAATCGATGTTGACAACCGTAAAAGAAAACACAGCGTTTATATTCAACAAACCAACCGCTAATTAAATTAAGCCTAGAAATAGTCTTATTGGACTAAACTAAACTAGTGATTAATTAAATTACAGCGTTTTTGGTGATGATTTACGCTGCTGGTGAGCTTCCGTCTTCTGCATCTTCAGATGAGCTTTCGTTTTTGGTGATGTCTCTTTGTTTACCTATTCGAATTCTGATCATACTGAGTCTTTGTTTACAAAATATGATCTCATGTTGCCTATTTGTTGTTACCTACCTTCAGATGAAATTAATGACTCTTTGTTTACTTAGTCTGACCTCATGTTACCTATATGATGTTAACTACTCTTTGTTTAGCTATTCTCATCTCATGTTGCCTATCTGTTGTTACCTACTCTCAATAACTAACTGAGTCTTTGTTTACAAAATATGATCTCCTGTTGCCTATTTGTTGTTACCTACTCTCAGAAATTAATGACTCTTTGTTTACTTAGTCTGACCTCATGTTGCCTATATGATGTTAACTACTCTTTGTTTAGCTATTCTCATCTCATGTTGCCTATCTGTTGTTACCTACTCTCAATAACTAACTGAGTCTTTGTTTACAAAATATGATCTCCTGTTGCCTATTTGTTGTTACCTACTCTCAGAAATTAATGACTCTTTGTTTACTTAGTCTGACCTCATGTTGCCTATATGATGTTAACTACTCTTTGTTTAGCTATTCTCATCTCATGTTGCCTATCTGTTGTTACCTACTCTCAATAACTAACTGAGTCTTTGTTTACAAAATATGATCTCCTGTTGCCTATTTGTTGTTACCTACTCTCAGAAATTAATGACTCTTTGTTTACTTAGTCTGACCTCATGTTGCCTATATGATGTTAACTACTCTTTGTTTAGCTATTCTCATCTCATGTTGTCTATCTGTTGTTACCTACTCTCAATAACTAACTGAGTCTTTGTTTACATAATCTGATCTCATGTTGCCTTTCTGTTGTTACCTACTCTCAGTAATTAAGTGACTCTTTGTTTACCTAATCTGATCTCATGTTGCATATCTGATGTAAACTATTCTCAATAATTATCTGTCCCATTGTTTACCCTTTTACATCTGTTATAGTCTCTTTGTTTACCTATTGGAATTCTGATCATGACTCTTTGTTAAGCTATTCTAATCTCATGTTGCTTATCTTTTGTTACCTACTCTCAATAATTAAGTGACTATTTGTTTACCTAATCTGATCTCATGTTGCCTATCTTTTGTTACCTACTCTCAATAATTATCTGATAATGCCTCTTTGGTTACCTACTCTAATTCTGATCTGATATTGATGTCTGTCTGTCTTTGTTTGTTCATCTCCTACACAAACTCTTTGTTAGATCATTGTCTCAACCCTGTGCATCATTCTTACCTATTCTAATCTGATATTGTTGTCTGTCTGTCTTTGTTTGTTCATCTAATACACTGACTCTTTGTTTGATAACGGTCTCAGCCTTGTGCATCATTCTTACCTATTCTAATCTGTCTGCTGTAACTTATTCAGCATTGTCTGTTGCCTCTTATCTCACTGTTATACTTATTCTTCTTAACTGTAATATGTTTTCCATGTACTACTGTTGTTCTGACATTGCTCATGCTTATTCAGTCTCTCATGTATGCTCATCACTCATGTATGTTGTCTGCTGTTGCTCAATCACTGTTGCTAGTATAAGGAAATGGATAAAGCTCGATGATGAATGACCTTACTGGTTTGAGAGCAATATCTAGTAGTAGTGGTATACTTAGGGGTCTGGCCATATAGTTTAAATAGTTGTGCCACCACATGGTCTACCAATGACTGGGTGTGTGCGCGTGTTCATATGAGTTACATACATGTATGTCCACATTATGTTTGGGGTCTCAGTGAAAACAACATTTGTTTGTTTGAGAGACGTGTTTGTTTACTCTTTGAACATAGTGTCTACCAGTATCATTGTGTGTGTGTAGGAGGCACTTCTATTTAACATAACTCGATGATGAGGCCAAATTAGCCCTGAGAGTTAATGTCATTCGATTTGCAATTGTTTTCTTGCTTGCTGTATGATATGCATGATTTAGTTTACTCATAATTTCAGATGAAATTGTACTAACACTAAAACAATAACATTGCATGATTTAGTTTACTCATAATTTCAGATGAAATTTAGTTTACCAAAACAATAACATTACATTCATAATCTGATTACAAGTCAAACATATCTTGTGTAGACATGTTTACACCCTAAACAAATTGTTCAAAAACAACTTTGAATGCTAATATCTTAGCCTACCCTAATAGCCTAATTCCCCCATTAGGTATTCTAAACCTTGTGTTTCACCTAGACCTTGTAAATACTCAATACATTCCCTAACTAACACTTCACTTACATCCAAGTTCCTCGGTAATATTCCTAAATGAGCTAGATGACCCTTCTTCATGTGTGGTATTGCAAAATCATTGTGACCCTTGGCTTTCATAATCTCAACCATTACTGATTGTAGTGTCAAGAAGATGTTGTTTAATTTTGTTGGACTATAATCAATAAAAGCTTGCATCACACTGTTCACTAGCTCGTCCACTGACTTTGCAGCTTTCCTTGACTGTAATGATTGCAATGCCCTGAAATAGCCTAAATCGTTGCAGTTCAAATCTGGTGAATTTGGGGGTTGAAATATCAACTCTATGTTGAACCCATCTGTGTTAGCAACTGCCATAAAATCTGGGTCGTCGTTCTTAATATGTGGTCTAGCATTATCTTGTTGAATTAAGATATGCTTGCTTGCACCTTCTGGCCATTTGGTTTTGATGGCTGGAATCACTTGTTGAATGATGCATTCCTTGGTGACTTGTCTTGTTATTGATTCAATTGTTTTGGTTTCCAAAGTTCCCCTTGGTCTATTTACACTTGATCTTGCTGCTGGTACCTCTCTTGTAAAGGGGAACATGCCTATCTTACCGTCGAATAACATTTCCCCATCTTCCGAGTATACTGGTCTGCTCACTGCGCACATGAACATTACCTTTGTAATGTATCTCTTGGACTGGCAGCTCCTATATGGTAACTCTTCCCCGTCGACTACATAAAACTTATGACCGTCGTATTGGATGAAAAACCATTTTTCGTCCATGTGGATGACATTACTCATCTCTGCAAACTTGAATTTTGTTTCTGGAATTGCATTTAAATCCAGAAAATCCTGAATAGCTTGTTCCACTTGTAAGCACATCAGTGCGTGCTTCAGTCGTTTTACTTTCGTCGCGTCTTTGAGTTGAGGATGTAATGGGCTTGAATGAGGCTTAAGTAACCCTTGAGTTACCCATTTGTGAACCGTGCCCACTGAAACTCCGGTGTTCTCTGCCACTCTTTCCATCGTATCGCGCTTTTCTCATTCAAGCGATTTTATAAATTCGAGATCAGGTAGTATGCGTTTTCTGTTTGTATTTCCGATTTGACCGCTTTTAACATCTAACCCTTCACCGATATTTCTGGGTTTTTTTGTTAATTTCCAGATTCTGCCAATGACTTGTCGATTTAGACCAAACGTTGCCACCGCTTCCTTCAGCATTCCGCGAGTAAGCTGCCCATCCTTCGACTTACTTAGAAGAAACACCGCTACTTCGTGTCATTTCTGCTCCGTCACGCATTTGAAGCTCATCTTAGTTTCTTTTTTAAAACTGTGTAATTTTTTTGGTTTCAGAAATGTGTAATTTTTTTGGACAATGTAAATTATGAACTGTTTTAGACTACTGATTCCTGGAATGTGGTTAATAAAGGGGCTGGGCAGAAGTTGTAAGTGGTGGACAGCCTGTTGATGAGATGGTTTTGGGAGGGAAATAAGGTGGCAAATGTAGTGTTAGATGGGTGTTTTTGAATAGTTGAAAAATGGTGGGAAAATTATGTAATTAGTTTAATATCTTTAACTTTATAAATCTGGTTACTTTTTAATCAACTTCAATTAACTTCTTAGCAGCCTTGAAGAAGCCCCAAATAAAGCTGTTTTTGGTACAACTAGGAGTACTTTTATTATTTGTTTATTGTTGCCTTAATAGTTGTGCATAAAGGTTATGTATCAAATGGAAAAAAATGGAGGGAGTAATTCATAATTCATACACTTCCTGTAGAGAAAGAATTGTTCTGAATTCTTGAAGACTTAGCTCACCGGGATCAAACACGAATCTAATCAAGATGTGCAATTGAAGATGAACATTAACAACGAATTTGAATATGATGTAGAACCAACCGTCTTCGATACGAATCTGCGGCTTGTTTGTCCTTTTGAATTTCAAATTCTTCTTGCGTCGTGTCACCTTGTGTCGTCTCAATTCGTGTCTTCAACATTAACCTCCTCAACAATTTTCTCAATAATCATCAAAAAGAGGTGCTACATCCAAATTTAAACAACACTTTTCTTCCTCCTTCAAATCTTCTGGAAATAAATTAAGTAAATTCTCCCCTAAATCTTTGATAAATTTTAATGACTCCACCTTTTTGCCCACACTGGAGTCTGAACCATCTCAAACTGAGCAAAACGTCCTCGTTGTAGCGTTTCGTCTCTGGTGCAATCATAAGACCATTTTGGTTTAAGGAAAGCAAAAGATGAAGCTCTTATACTACAAATTTTACATGTTGCCAAAGTTTTAACGGACTTTTAACGACCTTTAAAATGCCATGTGTTTGGCATGACACACGAACAGAAAACTACGCTGCTATGCATGGCCGTTTTAGATTACTCAGTGTTTCTCGATTCTAGTGGCATTAATTGGTTAACCTATAAACACGCCATGCGAAATGGTGGTCCTCCACCTTCCCAAGCTCCGAATTTGTATAGAGTACAGACTACAGTGTGCAGACCTACATCATGAAGTGAAAAATAAAAAAAATCTATACGGGCACTAAATTTCAGTGCTTGCTTACTTGCTTCAACCATAGAGAAGTTACGTGTAGGTTGACATATCATATATGGTCCATTATTATAGGAAAAAATCACGATTTAAAATTGATAAATTAAGAAAAATAAAAAAAACAACCAAAAAGCCGCAATTATGAAAATTAAGTGATCTTGCATTGTCTAATCCTAAACTTAATCGTAGAAACTCATCACTTGTATGCCAAGGAAAACAAATACTCCCATTTTTCAACTCTCCTATTTGCTTTCAAACCTGGGCAGGCCCGCCTTGTCGGGTCCCATTCTGATCGACGCGCTGGTAGCCCTCCGATCCCCTCCCACCTGGGCCTCTAGGTCGTCCTGAAAACTCCCCCGAACCTCTGAACTCACTTCTACCATAACCGCGACCTCCACTGAAATTCCCACGCCCTCTAAAGCTTTCGTTTCGGAATCCACCCCTCGAAGAAGGGTACCTTCCTCTTCCATTGTTAGGGCTCGCCGGACCTGAGACATGAAACGGTAATTCATCAGTTTTATTGATTTTTTTGTTAGAGGGGAGCCTTTGAATTGCAAAGAAGTCTGTTATGACCAAGATAGGAAGTTGTGATCGCAAGGTATAAATTACCTCTAGATGTTGTTCTCTTCTCTTCGATAGTGGCTTTACGCATCCCTATCATAATGGGCGAGGCCTGAAAGATGGCACAAAAACTCGTACATCAAGTATTTGACCTTTGCGAGAAACACTCTTATGGGCCCAAAGTGAACAGTTACTATATCACAGCCTCAAAGGGTATAAAAATGTAACACAGGTGTTCAAGAAGCAGCGATACAATATGAATCGTAATTCCCAAGAAATGATAGTAAAATATTCCATCCATTCCTAATTTATTAGCTCATTTTGTGTTTGTGGTGAAGTTGACCAACTTTGGCATTTTATCTGAATATAGATTGGCATTACCGCATTACAATCTAATGTTAATCTACTTCATTTCCAGTCAAGCCAAAGGATAAAGGACAACGAACAGCATTACTACTTTTAGCAGCAAAGCAGCCACCATTCGTTGTTAATTCTCAGCACAATTTTCAGAATATGACGTCTAAAAACTCTCTTTGTGTCAACACGACACAAGAGCAGCATCCAATTAGAATCATAGTTATTCACTTACTCCAGACGATCACGAAATATATATCACAAATATTAAGCACTTAATACCCAGTGGCGGTTCCAGCAGGTGTTCATGGCCTTATGGGGTTTAATTTGAAAAGGATATGTAGAATCTATAGCAGTTTAAAAACCAATATAGTCAAGTTAGTGCACTGGTCGAGGGATCAAGGCAAAGTAATTACTCCTTGTCTCCTTGAGGTTCCAGGTTTGACTCATAGCATGAGTGTTCTCCAAAATTCTTAAGCTCTACAAGCATCGTACTCCGTATAAATTAAAAAGTGTTAAGGTCATATTATAGTTCATTTGATGTATTGTTGCACATAATAATCTGTTTTTTTCTCATTTTATAAGCACAACATTGTTTTGTAAAAAGTTCAATTTCAATAGTTCACACTTTTACTGTAGAAAATATTTGTGACAAAACTCAAAACCCCATTACCGTAATCCTAGATCCACGACTTTTAATACCTTAGATTAAAGATACCTACATTTTTCCTTTTCATTGACACTGAAGAAGAGGTTAGTAGCAAAGACAGACAGTAAGACAAACTCAACACAGATGTTATCAATGTCACAGTTGCGCAGACAGATCTTGCACCATACCTCAATTGCAGAATTCATGGAGTCCATTGCTTCATACTCTACAAAGCCAAAGCAAAATCCTTGCTGATTGGCAGAAAGAAATTGATGATGTTATGAAGCAATAGAGCAGAGGATGATACAAACAGCAGCGGATCAAGAATTGCCGTCAAGAACAATACCTTGTTACTTCTCACTTGAACGCCTCCTTGCTTAATTGGCCCAAATTTTGCAAAAACTTCCTCCACTTGTGCAGCTGTAGCACTTTGGGGCAGATTTCGCACGTATATAGAGTAACCTTCAGCTAAAAAAAATACACATCAAGATCATCTAGATTCAGAAAAGCTTTGTTAAAAGATAAACAAAAGAAACATATTGACAATCCGGGATGCCATTTGGGTCTAGCTAGAAATGGATATTGCGCTGCACCTGCCCATTTGAAGCGGGTATGGGTAGTGTTTTGGTTGGTGGGGTGGTGAGTATGGAGATGGGTTGTCCCATAAAGAACTGTCTCAACAAGACTTCTGTTTAATTCCCGCTTCACTCCAAGTAGCCCTGTCCCGTTGGACGAGGGTAAAACTAAGAAATTATAATTGCTACACCTATACAACGTTGTCCAGAGTCTTCTAACATCACCTGACTATACATTTCAACTTTTACGCTGTTAAAGCACTCCTCCCCCATTAAAGGGGGGGGGGGGGGGGGGGGGACTTCAATCATAATATGTGCCCTGACTTACGCGCTCCTTGATGAGCAGTTAGTCCATTTTACCAAGACTTCAGATAAATATGTAAATAAACTCCAAACAAGAACATAAACTACACAAATAGGATATTGTTGCAAGTCTTTGACTCATTCCATTTCGGTACATGAGCTAAACTTAGTTTCCAGCATCACAAAAAACTGCGTGTAGAATAGGACATGAGCAAGATAAGACCAAAAGAGTTGAATAAAGCACCTTCTTCGAGGACATCGATCTTTTCAGGCCGAGCTTCACTTTTTGAAGCAGATACGTCGGATACTGGTGTGGGTTTAACAGAGCCACTTGTTTCCTGATTGCTGCTGGGACGTTTAACATGAACATTCTTGGCAGGTGCTCTGACTGGTGTAGGTGATGGATTGGTCCTCATTGCCTTCAACTGTAGTTGACAGTTTCAGTAATAATGTCACTAGATTCAACATCAAGCATTCAAAAGATAAAGTCAGAGTTAAACTTACAATTGATGCATATGATTTTTTGGGCTCATCCTCTGGAGAGACAGGTGGCAGTAAAGTAACAGTCACATCTTCAGTCTGATCCAAATGAGTTGGTGGTGGATCAACAACCTCCTCTTCATGTATAGATCTATCTTCGATATCTAAAGGATCACATACTTCTGGCTCATTAGTAAGATCGTCCTCTGCTACGGTCTCTTGGACAGGTTCAGGAAGTTCCGCAGCATGACTAGGCTGCTCTGGAAATAAAGCAAAACCAACTTGTGAACTTCGAGTACAATTGAATAACCAGGGAAAAAATGGAACCGTAGAGTCAGTTTCTCAATGACTCCTACCCTAGAGGCCTAGATGTACGCAGTACGCACCCTAACCATACTGTGTTATGAGTTGTGACCCATTAATAAAATTGCATCGCAAAATTCGTTAGTGCAATACTACTTACAATACAAGAAGCGGAGAAACTTTACTGAGACATATTGCTTTTTATAACATATTCCAAAGCCGAAGAATAGTGAGCCTTTGCACCATTGGAAATGTTCAAATAGATAATATCACTATTCACTAGTGAACAAAAACAGCCAAGTAAATTACACGTAAGAAATTAAGCACCTGGCTCTGGTGTCTGAACGGCAGTTTGGACAATTTCAATGGTATCAGCTGCTGTAGCTGAAACAGCTTCCTTTGTATCTTCATCTTCAACATATCTGAAGACATCGTTGAGGACATAAAAGCCCTTCTCTTGTGGAGCTAAAAAGAATGATTGAGCAAATTTCTTTTTTATAGTGTCCCCTCCAGTTAAGTATCCAGTAACAAGGACGACCACGCCATCGCCCAAAGAATCTTGAGCATCGGCAGTCTTTATCTCCGCAATAGTATCTTTGTAATTCAAAGACAGAATCTTCTCATTAATTCCCTGCAGGGTGGTTCAAACACTTCTGATCATGCAAATTATTCTGAGAAAATGAGTAACACAAACACAATCTGTACTGCAATATTATCGCCCTCCCCCTGCCAGAAGAGGCCGAGATCTCCTCATACGATGATAGAACTGATACTATTGAAGCTCGTGAGCTTAATTTCAGATTATTAAAGGGCTTACAACAACACTACCCCAGTGCCTCAATTGCTCCCGCTAATTACGGGGTGGAGGTGGGGGTGGGGGTGGGGGGTCGATGTACACAGCCTTATCCTCGTGTGGTTGCACAAAGAGGTTGTTTTCGAATGACCCAAGATGGAAATTGCGTCGAGAACCTTAGTTTGAAGAGGCGCAAGGCGCACCGAGGCGATGAGGGGCCGAGACAATGAGGCGCAAGGCGCAAGGCGAAGGCACGCGCCTTTTGAACGCGAGGCGCATCTTTTTTTTTGTGAGCCTCTAAACTAGTTCTACACACTAAGTATTACTAAAACACATCAATTCACATAAAAAAATATATTAAAAGATAGTTAAAATTAGTTTAAAGAATGTTTTTTTAATCTAAGATATTATAAGTAAGGAAAGTCACATGCTTAACATGTGACTTTTAGTGAAAAAGTGTCTTCTAGAGCCTCAAGTGAATAAGGCGCGCCTTGTTGCGCCTTGAGCCTTCACTTGAGGCGCGCACCTTTTTTAGCCTTTTGCACACACCCACGCCTCCTTCCTCTGATGCCCCAGGCCCTGCGCCTACCCTCGCCTTGCGCCTAGGCGCGCCTCAGGCGCGCCTTTTTAAACTAAGTCGAGAACTCCATCAAAGAACTTAGAAACCCAAAATAACAAGATAAAAAATGTATGATTTTTCCATATAAATATCCTGAAGTCAATCCTTCAAATTAAAATAAGACCCAAGTAGGTGCTCTCTTTCTGGTAACAAAATAGCAAAGAGGTTCGAGAAACACGGATGTCCGTACATCTCACGGTATAATACACAATGAATCCCACCATCAACTCCATGCCTCTAATACAAAGAAGAACGAAAGGGTAATGTTAACGTGCAATGGAGAGAGAGAAAAAGACCAACTGTCTAATAACTTTGGGTTGCCTAACATGGTATCTCATGTCAATGGATACAAAGTAAAAACAAAGTAAACCACTAACCAATAAGTAAGGGTGCCACTTCATATACTGAACGAATTGATAAATACCAATGTGGCCACTTAAATTACATTTTTATAAATCTAAGGGATCCAATACAAATCAAAATTTCATAACATTTGTTCACAGTTTCATACAAGTTAATCAGACCCAGCTTAAGTATTCAACTCCAGTACGTGTCCTGGTATAAAACTCAGCTGATTTAAAACATTGTTTCATATGAAGTGTCCAATCATATCCATTACCGAGAGTCGGACATGAGTACGAAAAATAATGAGTAGATGAAACGTATATGGCTATTTGCTCATTCCTTAATGTATATCCCACGGGCGGTTGATTTGACACTTAGGTGACATACACAGATGCTAGGAAAAAGTTGGGAAGCCAACTCTATTCTTAATTTACAGAAATTATCATCAAAGAATTGCCGCACTTTTACCAGGAAATCTAAGAAGTGCTCATGACCAGTACTTTGTAGCAAGTTTGGCAAAAAGCTGGATAGATGTTTTTAATGCCAATAAAAAGAACAAGTCCATAAACAATATGAAAAAGAGAAAGAGGGTCCTCTTGACGACCATCTCTTGAGGTGTGTGGGTGCTAACATTAACAAGCACTGTGAAAAAAAATAAAAAGTAGTAGAGCTACATATAGCAACCACTTTCTTCATATACTCTATCCTTCTAAGAGTGAACGTTAGAAATCCTAGAAAACATTGTCAAAAGACTTTTCAGCTTGAAGTTTGCATAAGAGACCATTTGATTGACTTTTGAAAGGACTCAATACACTCAACAGCAATAAAGACAGGATAACATTGACAACCAAGGAGACAGTGACACAGGCATAAGATTCCACAAGCTTTTCAACCAGTTTGTTCGATCCAAGTAGAATACATAGGCAAGAGATTTATATAGGCTACCAAGCAACCTCATTTAAATCTCTATTTAACTCTCTTTTCGAAAGGCGGAAGAAGACAATGTAACAAGTTTGATCCTCAATCAGCTCAAATCTCAGCCCACTTTTCACATCCTACCTCAAGTTACATTTCGATTCACTTCAAACTAACCTTCCAGAAGGCAACCAAAATGAGAGAATTAATAATGTAAAGCATACTAGCACTTAGAGAAATCGAGATATTGGCTTAATATGGACATACTTGCATTGTCGTGGCGGTTGTTATAACACCGTTAGAATCTGGACGAGTCAACACACTTGAATCTTGATAAAATCTGTAAACCAACTCTGGCGACTGGTGAAGAATGTGGTAGTACTGCTCCACAAAGGCATTGCCAACAATCTGAGCGGCTGGAATATCAGCAGGACTCTCTGCCTGCATTGCCATCTGCAAAAGCATCAAAATAAGTTTGGAACGTGGAATGTATAAGTGGGAAAAAATGTAAATCATACAAGATAATGGATTTATAAGGTTTTTTTGACTTTTCTCAGCATAGGAACATAAAATCCACAAGTGTACACCATTAGATTCCAAAAAAAACCTACTGAGTATCCAGCAGTGAAAAGTTAACCTTTTTTTTTCTTTTACAAGAGTGGCAAAACTAAAACCTATGTGACTTTGATATCCTCCAAAGTCTCGGTTTCTGAAATGTGTATATCGACTAATTTCTAAAGAAATTGAGTAAATTGCACATTCACTCTTCATAAGGAAATAAATTTTCATTTCGCTTCATTTTAACCCAATTTAAACCCCTCAGCATGGGAAAAAATTTGAAAGGAAAACATCCTAAATTCATTACCCCTCCCCTCTTCTACCCCCACCATCCTATCTGTTACCTGCATTCTCCTCCCCTTTCATTTCCCCCTTTTTTGTATCCAAACAAAGGATTATTGCCTTTCCCCTTGTCCAAACATGAGGTAAAAATATAAATGAGTCAGGCATCTCCTTCATCTCACCCTCCCCCGGTCCCCCAAGGCCATCACTGGCCCTCTTAAGAATCTTCCTATAAAATATCTCATTTACTCCCCCCGAAACCTCAAACTGTCAACGTACAGCAGACCACCTCAATATACACTATACAAGTAGGATTCTTATAGATCTATAATAGTGAATCCTTTGTTTCCCTAACTGCTTCCCCAATTTCCAGTAAACCTTTAATATATCATATGTTTCCCCAACTTTCCTGGATAAAAATCTTTCAGGTTATCAGCTAAAGGAAAAATAAACTGGAAGTCTGGAACAGAAGTGCATCCTAAACTATTCCAACTAAAAAAGCTATCAAAAAGTTCGAGCACCATAACACATTAACCCCAAACCAAAACATTGCAGGTAAAAAGGTAAACATTTTACCAGCTAAAATTGCTGCAAAAATAAGCAAGCCACTTAAAGCTCACAGAGTGACATCTTTGCTAGTCCACCAAAAATTCAGCAAAACCGAAGCCAGTTTCAAATATCACTCCACAGTCCACACAATCAATTCAAATGAACGCGAATTATCACCTAAGAAATCAATTCGATCATACCTCAAGGAAAACAAAAAAACACACCCCAAAATAACAGAAATCCAGAATCATAAATTATTGACACGAAAACCGTGTCTCGGACAAAAATGCCATTTATGGTCACTATGACTTATGAGGATCATAGGATCATAAATTGAGCTGGAATCTACTAAACTCCAGATCAATAATGTCAAAACTACTAATTCAACAATCACCCAAACAAATTGCACAACCACAAAGCAAGAATCTTTTATCCTAGTCCTAAAAGACAACAGTCTAAAATTACAGTCCCTCAACAACAATCAACACTCAAAATTAACCTAAAATACTAAAAACCCAGATCAGAAAACACCATAAATAGTCAAAAATTAACAAATTTAAAACTAATTTAGAGAAAATCAAAGTAGCCAACATGTGAAAAACATTAAAAACATAAAAATGATAATAATGTTGAATGTTTACATAAACTAAAAAGGGGATTTGAATAATACCTGATGTTAGGGATTGAGAGAAGGTCAAGAAAGGGGTTTGAGAAAGAGAGGGAGAGAGAAAGAGATCTAGAAACACGGAAGGGTTAAGTAAACGCAGAAAATGTAAGAAGGATGAAGAGTTGTTGTTGTTGTTAGCAACTTAGCATCTAAGAATATGTATGGTGTGATGAGATCACTGTACTTGTATTTTTATACTCCTTTTAAAATTCTTTCTTACGGACTCATATTTTAGGGGATCAATTCTGGAACTCATTCAAGAGATGTACGCTCCTTTTGGGTAACAAATTTTGTCCATTTAAATCCTTTTTTTTTAATATGACGGTATACGGCTAACAAATGCCAATCGGGTCACTCGGGCAATTACGGGTCAGGTAATAGTGGGTCATGTTAAATCGGGTTTGGGTTATGTCGGTTCAGCTCATATCGGGCTGTCGACGGGTGACAAGTCGAGCCGGGTCATTAGTGGGTCAGTATATGGTCAAGTTATCATCATATATTTTATCTTATATATTTAATTAGTAAGTCTTGTTTGCGACGGGTCACCATTTGTAACGGATATTTTGTGTGAGATAAAATGGATACAAAATGAGTTAGTGGAGAAAGGGGACCACAGGAATAGTGTTGGAGAAAGAGAAAAAGTGGGTATTTTGTGAGAGAAAACGGTATCCGTCACAAGCTTGCGACGGATAGTGTCGTTGCAAATAAGAATTTGTGATATTTAATTTTATATGGTAACAAATTCTTTTGTGTTTACATTTTATGTATACAATGGTATACAATGGTATACAGTATATGATAAACTTATTAATAAAGAAAATAGTTTGTACCGTTCTCTTTAAATCTAAAGTTAATTCATCAAATAAAATATTATAAAAGGTTAGGAGTAAGGAGTGTGGTCCTCTCGGAAGACATAAGAATCTTTCATCAAAAAAACTTCTACTCTCCCCTCACATAAGCTTTCAGCCTATGAGTCTAATAATATATAGATCATCTAATTCACACAAATGGTAACACTTAATTTACCACACTTGTCGATGCACGTTTTGTAACGTGAATATCTTTAGGTATACATTAGTAAATACTATAACATTTGATATTCTTATAGCATTCATAACGATAAATCAAATAAGATCTCACATGATTATATTTTGTCTTATAGATTAAGAGTAATATCAAAGATTCTGTACGACCGTGAATAATGTCAAAAAGCAAGTGTTATTAATTATTTATCTGGATTAGAGAGAGTATAAGAAGTATATTTTATTAAAGCGGGGTGACTTGAGTACACGAGGTTAGTAGCCTTGTGGATATTGTATATTCGTTAGACATGGTTTGATGACTTTGATCATTAGCGGATGTTCTTCTAGTACGAGTCTCAGTCTCTGTTCTTTTATACTGGAATTGTCTAAATTGAACTTAACTGAACTATACTTATTGGACTGAAATATGAGTTAATTTGTGAAGAGAAGAGTTGAACTGAACAAAACTGAACTAAATTGAGCTAAATGGAGCTTAACTTAACTGAACTTAATAAAGTTAAACTGATGAATTAAAATGAGTTGAAATTAAATACAAAAAAGAGCATGGTCTAACTCTCTAAGGTTCCGTTTGACAAACCATTTCAGCTACCTTAATTGCCTAAAGTAACTTTTTTTTGTCAAAACAATCAGGTAGCTTATTATTTTTTGAGTGTTTGACAACTACCTGTTTTGACTAAAAATGGTAAAAAAAGGTACCTGAAATAAAAAGCTACCTCATGTAGCATTTGACAAATCAGGTACCTAATTCATTTTTATTTACCTATTCTATCCTCGGATTTTATGACGTTAATTAACAAAATTAAACACAATACAAAATCCTAACGTAAACTTAATTAATTTTTTTGTGTGTATGACTTTAATAGAAAACTAATTTTATATCAATAATATATTTTTGGGACATATTGTTTGAATTTTGTTTTTACCTAATAGTTATATATTAATTTGTGAAATTCTTTGGGCATGAATCAGGTGTATATAAAAGCTAGTAGTTGAAGTTATTCCTATAACTTGATTTTAATGGTCAATTCATTCGAAACCGTGTGCATGAAGAAATCATGGAAGTAGCAATACAACATTTTCCAGTACCATTTTAAGTGCACGATTCTATTCAAAAGTTATTACTCTATTTGTTGGTCATTTGTTTACAATAACACAAAATTACAAAAATAATAGTAAAAACGTAAAAGATATCAATAATAAACCATGTCCTTTTACGTCATTTTGTCAAATATCAGCTAACTTTTCAACTAGTTTCCAAATAGTTTTAACAAAAATCAGCTTACTTTTCAGCTACCTTTTCAGGTTTCAGGTACCTTTTCAGGTTTCAGGTACATTTTCAGCTAGTTTTGTCAAACCGACCCTAAAACTACTCAATGATTCAGGACAAATTATGTCTTCCTCAAAAGAGTTATTGAAAAAACATTAAAAAAATAACCACCCACTACATCTTTCAGTAGTGTGTTTCTTTTTCATATTCCTCAATAAAACAACTATAAAATCGTATCAAATATATCAAATCCATAATTTTCATCAATTCGTTGTCAAATTTTTCATGTTTATAGTTCAAGATCGTCAAACTAAACACCATATTTACTAATTTCAAAGTGAATATAATAGTGTCAGATGAATATCAAATTACATAACTTATATCCATCAAATTACCCTATCATATTCACCAATTCGAAAATGATGTAATATAATGAATATACACTACGCAATATATATTCATCAAATTACATTATCATATTCACTAAATTCAAAGTGAATATATAATAGTGCTACATGGTGAAAACATAATGCATACATATTTGTCAAATTACTCCATCATATTCACTAAATTGAAAGTGAATATAACAGTGACATATGATGAATATCACACTAAAAAATATTCATCAAACTAAATTATCATATTCACTAAATTAAAAGTGATTTTTGATAGTTCCATATAATAATATCACACCTGAAACCAAGATCTAACGATGAATTTGATGTAATTTCAAAACTTACCTGATAAGTTTGAAAATAATCAATCAAAACATAAATCTAAGGTCACAAAACTAATAAGTTGGATTATAAATGAAATTTATGCATAATATTATTGGTAAATAAAAAAAAGTTAGGTTTGGAATATGAGGTAGATGGATTTATGCTAATGGTAAAGTAATAACTACTTTCTCCATTCAACTCCACTCTAGCACTTTGCTTTTTCATGTTTGTCAACGATTGTCTTACACGGTAAATATCGATAGCTATGTATTTGCAAAAAAGTATAAAGGTTAGATATTTTTAATATACTATTAAAGACGAATCACACAAGAACCCACATTAATATATCTATATAATAACATAAAAAGCCTAGATTGAGTAATATTAGAATGACACGTGGCGCATTACATTGACATGTTAGAATGACATGTGGCGCACTACATTAAAATGCTAGATCAATTTCTTTTATTAAAAAGAATGTAATAATAGAAAATGAAAAGACAAAGTACATAAAAACCCTAGATTGAGTAGTTACTTGATGACATGTGCCCACCACATTTAAACATATGACCAATTTTTTTTTATTTTTTTTTAAAAAAGAAAGTAAAAATAGAAAATGAATAGGCAAAGTAGTATTCAGTAGACTAATTACTCATCTTATTTAAACTTTCATTTACATTCCACTTAATAATCAAAATTTTGTGCTAAACTTTTACTATTTTAATGTTACGAAAACATTTCTCCTATACAAGAATATATGAATTGATAAAAAGTCTAGCTCATTTCTGACAAAAACAAATTAATGAAAAAATTTGTTTATTTTCACCAAATTATTTCATGTGATTTATTAAATATATAAAAAACCTAGATTGGGTAATTACTTATTAATAACATGTGTACACTACATTTAAATGTTTGACCAATTTTTTATTATTATTTTTTTTTAAAAAGTAAAAATAGAAAATAAATAGGCAAAGTATTATTCAATAGACTAATTACTCAACGTATTTAAACTTTCATTTATATTCCACTTAATAATCATAATTTAGTGCTAAATTTTTTATATTCTAATGTTACGAAAAAATTTCTTCTATAAAAGAAAATTAATTGATAAAAATTCTAGCACATTCCTAACAAAAACAAATTAAAGAAAAAAATTGTTTATTTACACCAAATTATTTAATTTGATTTATTTTTCAACACCTTTATATCTTTAATTTGTGCTGAGCATGAATCAAATTGACAAGAAATAAGAAAATAAGAGATAAATAATAGAGAAGTAGGAAATTTGACAAACATTTGTATTATATAGTTCATTTTAAGCATTATCAAATTCTTATGAAGACATTTGAGATCTTCGATGATTGAATATAATATCGGTGAATTGTGGTCAAATTTTTGTGAAAGAAATCCTGCTAGACGAAATTGTAACTTTAAATTTTCAACTTCACATTTTTAATAGTTATATTTTGTTTTACGGATATTTTTAATATATTTATCATTGTTAATGTGTAGTGAATTTATTAATATTAATATTAACAACAAATTACAAATATGAGTAACGCAAGTTTAATATAAATATGGTAAATTTATATTTTCCTTGTGATTTGAGTATTAATGAGATATGATGCATTTGATGTAGTTGTCTTATCGATGCTTAGATGATAACATGGCAAAAATACATTATATATACCTATCTTTTGATAACGTGTTTATATTAATTCTCTTAATATTTACTTATATTTTATCCAAAAAAAATCAAATACTAAAGTAACATATCTTTTATATTTTGAATTTTTAATCTCATAATTCATGTTGTTTTATCTATTTCCTTATTTCATTTATTTTATTTTTATTCTATTAAACATCACAATAGGTTAGAGAAAATGGGTGAAAAATCTTTAAAGTCTTAAATATATAATTATTTCCAAACTAGAAAAATATAAAGGTATCCAAACAATGATTAATATTACATATTATTTTTGTTACTAATACAGAATATCATCGTTTTAATAAAATTCGATGAACAAAATTATCATTTTGACGTTGAGCAAAAATGATATTTTTTGGTTACAAAAGTAATAGAATAAAAATAACAAAATAATATGTTATAATATAAAACATACTCCTACAAAATGATTTGAATATCAAACTACTACAAAACGCAATAGAAAATATGTACGCTGACAAAAATTTATTAACGAAGAGTTTGAAAAATACCGTGATTTCACGGGAAACTAAACTAGTTTTCACTTATATATCGAGAGAAAAGTGAGATTGAATGCACTCTTGTGAATAGTGTATAAAGTGGCCTGGAAATTGGTAAAGTGGAGTGAATGGAGGAAATACTTGATAGTTGGTGGTTTTATATTTGAATTTTTGTATATTTTTTAATAGTGGGAGTATGCAGTACCATATACATGACATGGCATGAGTGTAGGGTATACAAATTGATGATTCACACATGACTTCACTGATTTAGTAAGGCTCTGTTCTTTTAGACTGAAACTTAACTGAACTGAACTGAACTGAACTTATAGGATCTGAACTGAACTGAACTGAACTTATAGGAACTGAACTGAACTTATATGAACTGAACTTAACTGAACTTATAGGAACTGAACTGAACTGAACTTATAGGAACTGAACTGAACTTATAGGAACTGAACTGAACTGAACTGAACTTATAGGAACTGAACTGAACTGAACTTATAGGATCTGAACTGAACTTAACTTATAGGATCTGAACTGAACTTAACTTATAGGATCTGAACTGAACTTAACTTATATGATCTGAACTTAATTTATAAAATACGAACTTAATTAACTTTATTTTAATTTAAGTTAACTATTATTATTATTATTATTATTATTGTTGTTGTTGTTGTTGTTGTTGTTGTTGTTGTTATTATTATTGTTATTATTATTATTGTTGTTGTTGTTGTTGTTGTTGTTATTACTATTATTATTATTATTATTGATAAAAAAATTAGTCTAAAACACAAGGTAATTTAAAATATTTTCAACTTTATATATAATGGTTTGTTCATAATTGATACATTATACTACAATTACATTACGATAAAAATAATTTACTATTACAATTTTCTCTAACCATTTATTTTTTCTCTAACAATGGTGATGAAGAAACTGATTAATGGGAGAGTGACAATTGGTGAGGGCGAGGGCGTCGTATGATGAGTTGTTGTTTTTTGGCATTAATGAGGATGATAGTTCGACATTAATTAGAGAGTAAAAGACGGGTAAATTATTAATGCGTTTTTTTTATAGATGACGTGCATCGAATAATTAAAGCGAAATGTTTGTATCGGTTGTTAAAAATAATACTCCGTATATAACTTTTCTTAATTGAGTTTATATGAACTGAACTTATAGGAACTGAACTTATAGGAACTGAACTGAACTGAACTGAACTTATAGGAACTGAACTGAACTTATAGGAACTGAACTGAACTGAACTTATAGGATCTGAACTGAACTGAACTTATAGGAACTGAACTGAACTGAACTTATAGAAACTGAATTGAACTGAACTGAACTTATAGGATCTGAAGTGAACTTAAGTTAAGTGACTTGAAGTCCAAAAGAACAGGGCCTAAGTCATACAAGGTAGATCTATACTTCGTAAATCTTATGTTTTAAGAAAAATAGTTTGTCTTAATTAAATACATTCTTTTGGTTATTATTTTGAGATAGATTTATTTTTCTATTTTCAAATTGCGTATGTACTACAATTTCAAGCGAGATTTTGTATAAGAAAAGTATGTTTGTCATACGTACTTCTTATGTTAGGGCCCGGGATTTTTTTCAGATTAATTTTAAATCTCATGCAACTCACTTGAACCTATTTCAGACTCAACTCAGTAATTCAATTTAATTCACTTAAGTTCAGCTCAACTTTATTTATCTTAGCAAATTTCAATTCAATTCAACTTAACTTAGTTCAACTTTATTTATTTCAGTAAATTTTAATTCAGTTCAGCTTAATTTAAGTAACCTAAATCATTTCAATTTAATTTAACACAACTTAAGGTACGGGAAATGATCTGAACTAGAGGTGACTTCTACACTTGCTACAATAAGGCCCTGTTCTTTTGGACTTCAAGTCACTTAACTTAAGTTCACTTCAGATCCTATAAGTTCAGTTCAGTTCAGTTCAGTTCCTATAAGCTCAGTTCAGTTCCTATAAGTTCAGTTCAGTTCAGTTCAGATCCTATAAGTTCAGTTCAGTTCAGTTCCTATAAGTTCAGTTCAGTTCAGTTCCTATAAGTTCAGTTCAGTTCAGTTCAGTTCCTATAAGTTCAGTTCAGTTCAGTTCAGTTCCTATAAGTTCAATTCAGTTCAGTTCAGTTCAGTTCCTATAAGTTTAGTTCATATAAACTCAATTAAGAAAATTATATACGGAGTATTATTTTTAACAACCGATACAAACATTTCCTTTAATTATTCGATACACGTCATCTATAAAAAAACAACTCATTAATAATTTACCCGTCTTTTACTCTCTAATTAATGTCAAACTATTATCCTCATTAATGCCAAAAAACAACAACTCATCATACGACGCCCTCACCCTCACCAATTGTCACTCTCCCATTAATTAATCAGTTTCTTTATCACCATTGTTAGAGAAAATAAATGGTTAGAGAAAATTGTAATAGTGAATTATTTTTTATCTAATGTAATTGTAATATAATGTATGAACTATGAACAAACCATTACATATAAAATTAAAAATATTTTAAACTACCTTGTGTTTTAGACTAATTTTTTATCAATGTCATCTATTGGATAATAATAATAATAATAATAATAATAATTATAACAACAACAACAACAACAACAACAATCCCATAATCCCATAATAATAACAATAATAATAATAATAACAATAATAATAATAATAATAGTTAACTTAAATTAAAATAAAGTTAATTAAGTTCGGATTTTATAAGTTCAGTTCAGATTCTATAAGTTAAGTTAAGTTCAGTTCAGATCATATAAGTTCAGTTCAGTTCCTATAAGTTCAGTTCAGTTCAGTTCAGTTCCTATAAGTTTAGTTCAGTTCAGTTCCTATAAGTTCAGTTAAGTTCAGTTCCTATAAGTTCAGTTCAGTTCCTATAAGTTCAGTTCAGATCCTATAAGTTCAGTTCAGTTCAATTCAGTTAAGTTTCAGTCCAAAAGAACAGGGCCTAATACATATAATAATTCCTTAGTTGAGAATCTTGAGAATCCCCCTTAGTAACTCACTTGTCTAGTAGTATGTTTTATCAAAAAATGACGACATTCTTATTAGTGCTTAGTGATATGGCAACCATTATATATTTATACGACAATGTAGTACGATACAATCCATTTGTTTTGGTTTATTTTACGGTCGTGTAAAAATGTAGGGACATAAATAAATTTTATATATAACTAAATAAAAAAAATTATATGTTAGATTATATTTTACGATATGTTCTTATTTAATGTTTTAATGGTGCATTTGCTCGTAACAGTTTGTTAATCCTTATAGATTTTATTTTTGTAGTGTTTAGCATTTAAAAATTGTGATTAAGATAAAGTTGAGCAAACTTCAGGATCAAGCATTCAATCAAGATCAAAGTATATATATAAACTTTCAAATGTTGATCATAGAATGTTTAAGTAAAGATTTAATGAAACTTGTATAGGAAGATTAAGCCTACATTGAAGATTTCCAGGAAGATTAAATAGTGTAGATGATCATCTCGTAATCACTACTATAAATATAGGCAATAATACTGAAGATAGCTTAGTTTAGTGGTTAAGACAAAGGTATTGTGGACAATAGGTCCCGATATCGAATCCCCCCTCCCCCTATTGTAATGCGCGACTAAGTGCGCGCTCCGCTGAACCAAAAATAAATAAATAAAAATATAGGCAATAACAACGCCCCATTAACAACGCATTATTTGTAATACCGTTGTTAATCAAGTTAGTGTATTTTTGCGCAATTTTGTGAAAAGTAACAGCAACAGTTATTTCTTTATAACCATTGTTATTAATACTCACAACAGGTTTCATTTTAGAACCTTTGTTAATAGTTGAAAAGTAATAACAACGGTTGTTCCTATAAAATCCTTGTTATAACTTTTAACAACGTTTTTTTTGCATATAACCCTTGTTATTACTTTTAACAACAGTTTTCTACATATAATCCTTGTTATTACTTTTAACAACAGTTTTTTACATATAACCGTTGTTATTACTTTTAAATTTTAACAACGATTTTCTTACATATAACCCTTGATATACCTTCGCACCAAAATATTTTCACTGTGGGACAAATCAGATCCCTTATGTTTCTTTCCCTTTTTATTACTTATTCATCTTCAGCATTTACATCTTCATCTCCCTCACTTCAAAAAATAAAACCCCTCACACAATACTCACTCAAAATCCATCAAATCACCCCCAAAACACTCAAAAATTCTCCCTAACTCAATCCCACATACTTATAACCCACATTCCAACCTTCAAAACTACCAAAATCACTCAAAATCGACTTTTAGAAAACTAGGGTTGTAAAATCTTAAGGAGCTTGGTCTCTCCCGTTCTGGTCTTACGAACTCTGCTATCAATTATGACCTTAGGTGTCTCCACATAAGATATGATCTCATCATGCTCAACGGGTTCCACCTCAAGGATGTAAGATAGATCACTAACATACTTCCGTAGCTGGGATACATGGAAAACATTATGAACACGGTCTAACGCTGGTGTTAAGGCTAGACGGTAAACAACCTCTCCCACCCGATCAAGAATCTCATAAGGGCCGATAAACTTCTCGCAGCTTACCCCTCTTCCCGAATCTCATAACACCTCTCATAGGTGAAACCTTAAGTAACACCTTATCCCCAGCCTGAAACTCAATGCCTTTGCGGTGTAAATCCGCATTACTCTTATGTCGATCCTGAGCTGCCCTCATCTTCTGGCGAATCACTCTCACCTGATCTATCATATCCTAAACCAACTGAACACCTAACAATGCGGCCTCGGAGCTGTCATCCCAACAAACTGGACTCCTACATCTCCTCCCATACAAGGCCTCAAATAGTGTCATCCCGATGCTCGCATGGTATCTGTTGTCGTAGGAAAACTCAATCAAATCCAACCTCTCCTCCCAACTACCTCCAAACTCCATCACACAAGCTCTCAACACGTCCTCAAGAGTCTTGATGGTTCGCTCTGTCTAACCATATATAACTGGGTGAAAATATGTACTCATCTTCAGGCTAGTACCCATCATCTCCTGCAACTCCTGCAAAAACCTCGAAATGAAACGAGAATCCCGATCCGATACAATATCCTTAGGAATCCCGTGTAATCAGACCAAATTCTTCCTATTGGCTAAAGCTAACTCCACCTTGCTCCAAGTGTCCTTTATGGGGATGAAATGAACTAAGAATATGGATATGGATCCTATAGAACCCTACCCAGACCCTACCCATTGTCATCCCTAATAATGAGTCTCCTATAAAACCATCTTATAGGACGAGTCCAATTGAATAATTAGCCATCTAAAAAGGCTTACAAGTAACACGAGTCCAATTGAATAATTAGCATACTAAAAAGTTTTACAAATTACAATTGAAACAAGATACTCCCTCGTCTCAATCCTTTGTTTACGTCTAAATTGAAATATAGATTTAAAGGGTGAATAAATGATGGAAACGGAAAGAGTAACAAACATACATAAAGTGATAAAACAGACACGGTTGTCTAGGGATGGCAGTGGGTCGACCCGACCCAGACCCTTCGGGTTGGACCTTAATGGGTCGATTTGGGTCTAAATTTTTTAGACCCAAACTGAAGCAAAACAAGCAAGGGTGTCAGCAAGATTTCTTACGGTTTTGGGCCATCAATTCAATTGAGGTCCAATGCCTCCAAATCCGACTAAATCATGTCCCCACCAGACTAAAGAATAACTCGGGAAGTCGTGAGCAATGTTGGCTAGGAGATTACATCTTAGCTTAAAAGTAATTGCAATTGAAGGTTAGCTCAAGAAAACTTTCAGGGGATCTTTTGGGCACGATTTCAAGGAGCAAGTACAATGTCATTTTCAACCTTCCCCTTTTGACCAAGCAAACTTTATGGATTTTTTGTAAAGCCATTTGGGTTTTTTCCTATTGCAGCCGGTCTCTTTGGTAACCTCAAGGAATCCACTCTATGAATAAATAAGCAAGAGCAAACAAACAAGGGATGATTGTCTTATTAGCTCATTTCACTTTATGTCCTTTTCAATTGTGTTTTTTTTTCCAGATTTAAAAAACCCTAGGAGCTACTATCTTTTGTGTCTCATCAGAAGACTAATTAAGTAACAAAAGGACAACCTTAGAAGCAAACAAAAGAGGAGAGCAAATTACAGTTGTTGCTGAAAGAGTGCTGCCCCAATGCGCTTTATGTCGCTATCAACATGCCTATTTTAACCAAGCATAATTCAAAGGGCCCTTGAAAGTGTTGCAGCATTCCTAAAGTATTTTATAGAGTCCAATGTGCATAAATCAAAACTGAACATGCAAACAAAGGGTTGTTGTATCAAATGTTACTTTATGCTTTTGTTCTTCTTACCTTTTGTTTTTTACATGATGCTTGTAAGGCCTTACAGTTGTTACTTTGTCTTACTAGTTGCTTTTTGCTGCTGTTTTACAACCCTTGGATGTAATGTTAGATGTGTGGCTAAGATAACTTGACTTGCTCTATAAAAGCAAGCATTATGTCCACACTTTAGAGACAGGTTTTATAAATTAAACACAAGAAAAACTTCAAGTTTTCTCTGAAATTACTTTGCTTAGTGCTGGTGATTCAACTCTATTTGCTTAGTGCTTTGGGTAAGGTAGTCTCTTTGTTGTGTGCTGGAGAAAACTCTCATTAGTTCTAATCTGGTGGTTGTGTGCTGAGATTAGTCCATATCCTTTCGAGGTTCACACAAGTTTTCAGTTTTATTTCAACATTTATCAGTTAACTTCCTGTCCAAAAATTAACAACTATAAAAATCTGCTAAGTGTTAAAGATTCAGTTGACAAACGGGTATGAATCGGATATGGGTCCTCTAAAATTAATTCGGGTCCGAGTACGGGTTCAGGTCTTATATTTAAACCCGGAACGACCTGTATACCCTTTCATTTATTTTAAAAAAAATCATCCAAATCAATATGAGGGTTAATTTTTGAAGTCAGGCCCCACGTTTTCTTCTGAAGTGATTTTAAAGTTGACTAAACACAATTACACAACACAAATTCTCATTTGTGGCGAAATAACCCGTCGCAAGCTTGCGATGAGCCAAATACTTACCGTATATGTGGAAACGGATCCGGGTCAGCATTAATGGGGGAGGTGATTTGTAGCCGCCTATCTCTGCTCCTCTTGTCATTGTCCTTTTTTAGCTTATTTAATTATAATTATTGGGGAACATTTAATGCCCCAATATAACAACACAACATGAATCAAACCACCATTTTCTTTTCAAAGGCTAGCTCTATTGTCTTCATCATCTCATCTTTCTCTATCATTGTTGCATAAACACAATGATAAATCCCCAGAAATTGTCGTAAATAATTGACGATAAACAGAAGAACATGCACATTATTCGAACCTTCTAAGATCTAGGTAAGTCATAAATAATCCTCATAGAACATAACTGAACTTGCGAATGACGGACGTGGTTGATGTCGGTTTAGTTACTAATGAAATCATCGATCATCGGAGTGATGGAGACAATACAATTCAAGAGTTGTCGGCAGAAAATGGTAGTATCAAAGGTTAATGTCACTGTTTTATCAACATGGTTATTGTATATCAAATGTTGGAAAATCTACATCTTTATTATTGTTTAATGTTCCTTGGAATTTTATTAACTTCTTTAATTTTTTTGTGTTGTTCATTCGTTTTTTATTAGTTCTCATATATCATCATTATATTGGTGTATGATTCAATGATCATATCTTCTTCTATTATTTTTGTGGCTGAAATTTTGCTCCATTTTGTTCGTGGGTTTCTTAGAAGCTTCTCCTATTGTTATTTACATATTGTTGTATGTTTGAATGAGAAAATATTTTTATCTTAATGTATTCTTGGGTTTTGTTGTTTGCTGTTTTTATGAAGGTTATCATTTTCGAGACTTCATTCATCAAAGAAATTGACATGTCAGGAAAATGTTGTTAGTTTTAGAGCATTTGTGACCCTAAGAAAGTGCAATACGACAGTCTTCAAATAATTTAGGATGTTATTAAATTGTTGTTATTTTTAGAGTATATGTGTCCCTGTCAAAGTAACTAAACCGACAGTCTATGTAGATATGTAGGTTATCATTTCGAGGCTTCATTATTTGAATAAGTTGAGATGTCAGAAAAATGTTGTTAGTTTTAGAGTATATCTGTCCCTGGCAAAGTGCAGTACGACAGTCTATGCAAATAATGTCGTCATTTATATTGTACATGTGACCCTGACAAACATATTAAAATAGTGTTTGCAAATATTTGTGGTTATGTATGCGGCAACTTGTCTATACTTACGTGCAAATGTGACCCTTTTATTGTTTCTGATGCGCAGATTACTCAGTATCGCTAGTCGGTACGAAAGTTACAACATGGGAATGTATGATACGTGCCTATTTTATGCATTTCATTTACTCTTTTGGCACGTATTTTCATTCACTTTCGTGACTTTTTAGTTGCTTTTTCTCCCATATTGTCTACTTTGGTGTTTCTATGTTTTGTATGCAGGAATACGCGGAAGTAAGCAAAACCAAGCTTTATTTGCCTTTAGGAGGCTGTTTTTGGAACAATAAATTCGGATGGTGCATTCAAATACAATCATCGGGCCGGATAAAAGCTGAGAAAAAGAGAAGCGGTCGACCGACCGAGATATCAGGTCGACCGACCGATGTCGAATATGTAATCAGGCCCAACTCTCTACGGAAGCCCAAATACGAAGAAAATAAATCCGTCTCAGCGGAACCGGTCGACCGACCGAAGAAACAGGTCGACCGACCAGACCCTGTTTCGAGACTTCCGTTTTCTTTTCTGATTTCCTAATCTTGTAATATTTCTTATTTAAGGAGACCAAGACTCTTCTATTAGGTTAAGCAGTTTTTCAGCAAGTTTGTATCTAAGTAATTTTCTTTCAAGTACTTTATGTTTGGAGACTCCATTGTGAGAATATTATCACAAAGCTTTCATCTTTGTTCTTGAGATTTCCTTTCAAGTTGTAAGTTTGTTCTAATTAATCTTTCCTTTAATTCAATCTTGTTGTTCATCTTGTTGTTACTTTCTTGTTTTATGTTTTCTCTTTTATTATCTTCTTTAATTATGTTCATCTCTTTAAGATTCTTAATAATTGTTATTTCCATAATTAAAAGTATGCATAGCTAATTCTTATGGTTAGGAATTAGGGGAACCATGTAAAGACTTGACTTTGATAAGTTTGATGATTAAATTACCAATCCCCCATTGTTGTTGGTGAACTAATCCTTAGGATTGAAAGATTATTAGGATTAGTTTGACAACAATTTTGGGATAGCCCTTGAACGAAAGTTTAGTGCTTTTCTAGGAACCCTAAGACCGTAAGGATTGGGTAGAATATTGACCTAAAGGTTTATTCTTTGTTCCTTGGGATTGTGTTATTTGATTATTTTACCCTTCATTGACTTGTTTTGACCATGGGGAACCAAAGTTCCTAATCTCCCTTTTATCTTATCTTAATTTTCCTGTTAGTTCACTATTTTAGTTGTTAGTTAAAATCCCAATTCAAACCCCCCTTTTTGGTTACTTGCAATAGACTTTAAATTTACAAACATAATTTACCCTGTCTCTCTGTGGTTCGACCCTTGACTTATCCTATCTGAGTTTAAGCTGAGGTTTTATAAATCTTATCTTTGGCACCCCTCAACGACGGGTGTCAAATTTTGGCGCCGTTGCCGGGGAGACGGTATAATTTTGTTTGTTAATTTTTAGTTTATTTTTCCTTGTCTTAAGGAACTTAGGTTCCTTAAGACCGTTCTTACCTTTTCTTCTAGTGTTCTTTAGAAGACAGGTTTTGGATTCTATTTATAGCTACTTACAGCCGAAGCCTAAAGATTTACCGAAAGGATTCACCTTGCCTAAACCCACCACTGGCACCTTTGAACTCCGCTCGACTCATGTCAATTTGGTGGAGCAGAGTCAATTTTCTGGTCTACCTGATGAAGATCCAATAAAGCATGTTACAACCTTCACAGATTATTGCTGTTTTATACCCCTGCCTGAAGGGGTGTCTAGAGATGAGGTGCTGGCAACTCTGTTCTTGTTTTCTTTAAAGGGAGACGCGCAAGAATGGTACCGGGACCTTAAAAAGACAAGTGAAGGGATTACAGATTGGACCGCCTTGGCCTTGGCCTTTTACAAGAAATACTTCCCTCTTGCAAAAGCCGAGAACTTGAGAAACCAAATCCGTAACTTTTTACAGGGACCTGATGAAGGATTTTGTGAAGCATGGGATCGATTCAAGAAATTGGTCCGTTCTATCCCTCACCATAACCTTCCAGAATGGGACCTGTGTAACTGCTTTTACAACTCTCTTTACGATGACTATAAGATGATTCTTGATGTGGCCGCCAATGGAAGATTCCAGAACAACACCGATCATATGAAGGGTTGGCAAACCATTGAAGACATGGCGGTGCATAGGGCTACTTTTAAGGGTTCACGTGGGAATTCAAGAAGGCTGAATGTAGAGATGAATAGAGTGATGGCTCTTGAGACAACAGTTGAGGCCCGTTTTGAAAAGCTTGAGGCAACCCAGCTAAAGCTTGAAAGTGCGAACCTTGTTACTACGGTCGACAACACGGGAGAAATTGAGAAATTAAGAGCCCTTGTTGATGCCTTAACCACGGCAGTTTTTAAGATGCATGAGGCTCACTGCACTTCCACGAAGATTTTTAAGGAACAATTGATAAACATAGCCAACCAAAGAACTAGCTCTCCAGCTAGTTCTGAGGAACCCATGGAGACGCTGAACGTCATAAATCTAAGGAGTGGCCGTGTTTGTGAAGAAGCAACTCAAGAGGATGATCCAGCCGAGGTTCCAACCAAGGAATCCGATCCCGTCAAAGGAGCAGGAGGTCGACCGACCGCTTCGGTAAGTCGATCGACCACTGTTCCTGACGTGAGATCAGATTCTGAAAAAAGAAAAAAATCGGATTTTGCAAACTCTGGTCGACCGACCACTGATACTGGTCGACCGACCAGCGCTCCTGAAGAAAGTGCCGTTTTGACTCCGGAATCGCTAGATCCTTCCTTTATTCAAGGCCTTACTGAAATTTTACAGCTGAAAGAGCCAAAGGTTACTGATCCTATGGCTAAAGTCACCATTCCTTATCCAGAAAGACTAAAAAATTCAAAGGAGGATAAGAAGTTTGGTAAGTTCTTGGAGATGGTGAAGAATCTTGAGGTAACCATCCCTTTCACTGACTTAATTACCCAGGTACCTTCTTATGCTAAATTCATGAAAGATATTTTAAGTCGTAAGAGGAATTTTCAGGACGACGGTGCTTTTGCTTTTGTGGAAGAATATTATGTTCTTTCACAAGATAATATAGCACCCAAGTTAAAGGACCCAGGTAGTTTTTCCATCCCTTGTACCATAGGTAATCATCTAATAGGGAAAGCCCTTTGTGATCTAGGGGCTAGTGTCAGTGTCATACCTTATTCTGTATGTGAAAGACTTGGTTTAGGTAGACTTAAGGTCACCAATATTACTGTACAGATGGCTGATAGATCAACCCAAAGACCATTAGGGGTCTTGGAGGATGTCCCAGTAAAAGTGGGAAAGTTCTTTATTCCTGTCGATTTCGTTGTTTTAGACATTGCTGAAGATAGTCGAATACCTATTATTTTAGGTAGACCCTTTTTACACACAGCTGGGGCTGTGATAGATGTCAAACGCGGGACCATTACCTTAGAGATTGGGGATGACACTATCGAGTTTAGTCTTGCCCATAAGGCAACTATTCCTACTGACGATACTTGTTGTTCCATTGATATTGTAGACAGGAGTGTTATCCTTAATTGGAGGGAATCCTTGACCAAGGATCCCTTAGATGATCTGACAATTTTGGATAAGTGTGCAGGTAATCCAGCTGAAGATGCTGAAGAGCTGGATTTGATAGAAGAAGAGGAAGAGGAATATGGGCTCACTGAAGAAGAGGGTGAGAAGCTCATAAGCCTAGCCAATACAAGCCTGGTAAACATATGCTATTCTATAGATGCTAATTCTGTTCAGGCAGTTGAGGTAAAAGCACCAGAGCGTAAGCCACTTCCTCCTAATCTTAAGTATGTTTTTCTAGATGATACTGAGCAATACCCTGCAATTGTTAGCTCTAAACTTAGTCCTGACCAACTTTCTGCCTTAATGACTGTTCTTAAAAAGAATAGAAAAGCTCTAGGTTATTCTTTGGATGATATTAAGGGCATAAGCCCTGATGTTTGTATGCACAGAATAGATTTAGAGGAAGGGCATAAGCCCTATAGACAGGGACAGCGTAAATTGAACCCTAAGATGCAGGATGTAGTTATGGCTGAGGTTATGAAGCTTCTTGATGCAGGTATTATCTATCCAGTTGGCAACTCTAAGTGGGTTAGCCCAGTTCAGGTGGTTCCTAAGAAAGGAGGGACCACAGTGGTTAAGAATGATAAAAATGAGTTAATACCGACTAGAGTTGTGACTGGGTGGCGGATGTGCATTGATTATAGACAGTTAAATGCCGCCACCAAGAAAGACCATTTTCCCCTTCCTTTTGTTGACCAGATGACTGAAAGATTGGCTTCTAATAAATTCTTCTGTTTTCTAGACGGTTATTCAGGTTTCTTCCAGATTCCCATCCATCCTGATGATCAGAGTAAGACTACTTTTACATGTCCACAAGGTGTTTTTGCTTATCGCAGGATGCCTTTTGGGTTATGCAATGCTCCTGCTACTTTTCAAAGGTGTATGATGGGTATTTTTTCCGACTTTATAGAAAACATTATGGAAGTATTTATGGATGATTTCTCCGTTTACGGTAATGCTTTTGATCAATGCTTAGCTAATCTTGATAAAGTTTTGCAGCGATGTATTGATGTAAATCTTGTCTTAAACTGGGAAAAGTGTCATTTTATGGTTACTGAAGGGGTAGTTTTAGGGCATCTAATTTCAGATAAAGGTATACATGTTGATAAAGCAAAGGTGCAGGTGATTGAGCAATTACCCCCTCCTGTTAATGTCAAAGGGGTGAGAAGTTTCTTAGGACACGCAGGGTTTTATAGGCGTTTTATTAAGGACTTCTCTAAAATTGCTAAACCACTTACACAATTGCTTCTTAAAGATGCCATCTTTGAGTTTTCTGATGAATGCCTTTTAGCTTTTAACAGGTTGAAGGAAGCTTTGATCTCAGCACCAATTATCCAGCCACCGGATTGGGATCTCCCTTTTGAGATCATGTGCGATGCCAGTGATTATGCTTTAGGTGCTGTGCTGGGTCAAAGGAAGAATAAGGCTCTTAATGCTATATACTATGCGAGCCGCACCCTGGATGAGACTCAAGTCAACTACTTTACCACAGAGAAGGAGATGCTAGCTGTCATTTTTGCCTTAGAAAAATTTAGATCTTATTTAGTAGGTAATAAGGTAATTGTTTATACTGACCATGCAGCTTTAAAAGGTCTTTTTCAAAAGAAAGATTCAAAGCCTAGACTTTTAAGGTGGATCCTCCTTCTCCAAGAGTTTGACATTGAGATCAGGGACAAGAAAGGCGCGGAAAACGTGGTAGCTGACCACCTATCTCGCCTGCAGTTGACTGATGGGGAAGATTCTTTACCTATTGATGATTCGTTTCCTGATGAAAGTTTATTTATCATTAATAGTTCAGGTTCTTATCCCCCTCCTTGGTATGCTGATTTTGCTAATTTTGCTGTTACAGGTAAAATCCCTCCTGAGTTGTCTTGGCAACAAAAGAAGAGATTTATGTTTGATGCAAGACAGTATTTTTGGGATGACCCTTACGTTTTTAAAGAGTGCGGAGATGGACTTATCCGGAGATGCGTCCCCCAATGGGAGGTGAAGGACATTTTGGAAGCATGTCACTCTTCTGCATATGGTGGTCACCACGGTCCATCTAGGACCGTGGCCAAGGTATTACAGTCTGGTTTTTATTGGCCTACTTTACATGCAGATTGTAGAAATTTTGTAGGTAACTGTGATGCCTGTCAAAGGACTGGGAATGTCTCAAAAAGACATGAGATGCCACAAGTAGGTATTTTAGAGGTAGAGATTTTTGATGTTTGGGGCATTGATTATCAAGGACCTTTTCCCAGTAGTCAAGGTAACAGGTATATTCTTGTAGCTGTTGATTATGTGTCTAAGTGGGTAGAAGCTATTGCTACTCCCCATTGTGATGCAAAAGCTGTTATTAAGATGTTTAAAAAAATCATATTTCCTCGTTTTGGTGTCCCTAGGGTTGTCATAAGCGATGGAGGTATGCATTTTAAGGAGAAACGCTTAGGTGACTTGTTAAATAAATTCGGTGTCCAACATCGTAGGGGTTTAGCTTATCACCCTCAGACTAGTGGTCAAGTTGAGATCTCTAATAGAGAACTCAAGGAGACCCTAGCCAAGGTAGTTTCTAAGTCTAGGAAAGATTGGAGCCTAAAACTTGATGACGTTTTATGGGCCTATAGAACCGCGTTCAAAACTCCAATAGGAATGTCACCATTCAGATTAATTTATGGTAAAACTTGTCATTTACCAGTTGAGTTAGAACGAAAGTCTTGGTGGCCTATATGTGATCTTAATTTAGACCCTAATCTTTCCCGTGAGAAACGTTTACTGCAGCTAAATGAGTTAGAAGAATTCAGGTTGTTGTCCTATGACAATGCCAGGATCTACAAAGAGAAAACAAAGCGCTGGCATGACAAAAGAATCATTAGACGTGATTTTCAGGTAGGTGATAGGGTACTGCTTTTTAATGCTCGTATTCGTCTTTTTCCTGGTAAACTGAAATCCAGGTGGAGCGGACCCTACACCATCACAGCTGTCTCAAAATTCGGGTCAATCGAATTAGAAACCTCATCTGGTGAGAGGTTCAAAGTCAATGGCCAATATGTGAAGCACTTCCGAGGAGAAAATGAATATGTCGGAAAAGTCGAAGTTTCTTACTTTGACCCCTTTTAGATGCTCCTTAGAAGGTAAAAGGTCGTGCGGGACCTCTTAAACCAGCGCTAAACGGGAGGCAACCCGTGCTTTAGTCTTAGATTTACGTTTTCTTTTTACTTTTTTGTTTTGTCCTCAGGTGGAAATTGGATTCTCTGCAGAAAAAGAAAAAAATAGGTATTCGTCAGTACCGTGGTCGACCGACCAGCTTCTCTGGTCGACCGACCAGACTGACAATTTTTTGTACTTTTTCTGACGGGGTAAGTAAAATTGCAGAGCAGGTAACAGTACAGTGGTCGACCGACCAGCTTTTCTGGTCGACCGACCACGACCTTTTTTTTTACGGTTTTATTTCCTGCAGAAAAAGATGTCACGGGTTGTTGTGTTTTTGAACATGAAATTATTGCTTTGACCCATTCATTCTACCAACACCCCCTCTCTCTCATAAAACCCTAAAAAAATAACTATTCACTCATCTTCCACCTTCTCCATTTTTTACTTACTCTCTTGCTTTTTCCATCCTCAAGGTAAGTTTTTCCTCCATTTTCTTTCTCTCTTTTTAGTTTTTACCTTCTTATTTTCGTTTTAGGTAGTTTTAATTCATCTTTGTAAGTTCATATTTTGCTCTTAGTCCCTTTTTCATGCTTGATTATGTGCTTTTATGTTAATTTTCTTCTTCTTCATAAGTTTATATGCTTAGATCTGAGAATTTTGGGTGATTTTGTGCTGATTAGGATAGTTTAATTCTTCCTTAAAAATTTTTGTATGCCTTTTCCCGCGCGAAATTCAACCCGCGAAACCCGACACAATCACTGTTGCGGTCGGCCGACCGGAAACGGAGGTCGGCCGACCAGATCCGTAAAAAAAAAAAACACCTTCTGTTTTTGCAATTTTTCGTGCCTAATTTAGTTAAAGCATTGTTTTCTTATGCTCATAAGACTTATATTTTTCACTGAACTTTACAGCCTTACGATGTCTAGCCGTGATCAAGGTGGGAAGCGCGCACGCACTACGGGTGCTAGCACGTCTAGAGGACGTGTCTCTAGGTCGAGAGGTCTAGCAGTTCAGGACACGGATAGTCTACCGGACTATCCGCAGATCACCTTCAGCTCTCCGGCCCAGAAGGCCCGATTCCTCCATCTGAGTGACCATTGCGCGGTAGTGGCGACCCGTTTCCTTTGTGTTTCAGCTTTGCATGCCTTGGGTTGCCACGATGAGGTGGTTGCTATGCTCATTGGGACCGGGTTTGCAGGCCTTGTCACCATGGACGAGATCACCTACCGCCTTCTTACTCTTGAGTTCTTTTCTTCCTTTACCTTTGATTTAGGGGCACTTCACCCCGGCTATGATAGTTTTTGTATCTCTTTTCGCATGTTCAACGAAACTTATGCTTTAACTTTAACACAATTTGCTCAAATTTTGGGTCTGTCTTCTGAGGGTCTTACTGATGACCTCACGGGGTCGTATTCTGATATGTGGTCCTGTATTTCTGATTCCAACGATGTGAAGAAGAAAAACAGTACCATCCACCTCCCTACCCCCCGTTATTTTTTGCGTCTGTTGGCCAACACTGTTTTTGGCCGCAAAGAGTCTCAGAATGTTAACAACATTGAGCTCTCCATCATGTCCGGTTATCTTAACATCGGACGTACGGGTCAGCAGTCTTATAACACTGCTCTTTTGGTCGCCACTCATTTTGTGTCAGTGGGTGAGGGAACTTCTTTGACCACTATTGTCTGTGGTGGGCTAGTCACCCGATTAGCCCGCTATTTTGTACCCCAGTTCCCTCGCTATGAGGATGCGGTCACCCCTCTCTCCCGATACATGGACATGGATTATGTCAGGTCTGTGCGTTGGGTAAACAGTAGAGGTGTTTGGAAAATAGACACCTATCTTAGTGACCGCATCCCCATCACCACGGCTCCCCCTATGTACCCCCTTTCTATTGTTATAGGGGAGCCACGACCACTACTCCCGTCTTACCGCCTCCCGCTTAGGGGAGGCACTTCTAGAGGTTTCAGGGCCCCTGCTCCCGGTGGCCACCATGCTACACCTGGGACAGGGTACCCATCTGATTTTACTGCTCCTCCTAATGTTTATGTTCCTCCTTTTGTTGATGACAGATCTATGCCACAAATGCTGGCGAGTCTTTGCACGCAGTTCAGCCAAAAACGGTTGGACGATAGTCTCTACCAGTACCCGGTCTACAGGGAGTATGCCACACAAGGTAGGCTCCCGACCGGCCAGTGGACTCACCCCTCCTGGTACACACCTCTCGCAGGCGGTCATGTCCATGGTGAAGCTTCAGGCTCTGCCTCAGGAACAGGAGTAGGGTCTGAGGAGGATGGCGATGAGGGAGAAGGTGCGGAGAACGCTGAGCCGTTCTACGACTCAGCGGGATAGGGACATGCTTAACCTTACCCTCTTTGGGGTTCGGTTTGGGGAGGTCCCCTTTCCTTGGTTCGGTTTGGGGAGGTCCACATTTACTTTGTAAGTGTTTTCCTCCCTTAGATTTCCAATTTTCCTCTTTCGATTTCCAGTTTTCCCCTCCTCCCTCCATAGACTCTGTTTGTATTTTTTAGTCTTTTTCCTTTTCTTTTCTTTGTTTGCTTCTTTTCCGCCTACCCCCATCCCTATGCTGTGGTTGTATGCTGATGAGCACAATGGGGGCATTGTGCGTTTTGGTTTGGGGAGGGTGTTTGCATACTCCTTTGTGAGTATGCAATTGTTTTTTGTGTCTTTTGTTTTTCTTTCCTTTAGGTGTTTTTCTTGTTTTCATCCTCTCTTGTCGCGTGTCCTTCCCTATCGGGCATTCTTCTCTGTCTTAAGTTCTTAAGTCGAGTCGGAACGGATAAATACAATTCATGCCTAACACATCACATATTGCTTTGCCTTGCATTTTTCAAAAAATTTTCAAGCTAGTCGTTTGCATTATCTACGAGTTTTTGTTGATTTCATGCTAAATTATTAGACTTGACTCTCTTCTTGGCAAGCTACTACATATTCTAAGGATTAGAGCTTAATAAATCGGTGACATCCATGACCGATTTCATATAGGTTGTGAGTAGTTTCTCCTCTTGAGGCATGTTACATCAATATGCATAAACATGAATTTTGTCTTCTTAATACCTGTATGCATTCGGTTTTGTGGTTTGTTGACACATGTGGTAGAGGTTCCCCTTTCTCATTATTCCCATTATCCTCACATAGCCAAATTGAACTCTTCTACCCATTAGCTACATTCTAAAAAATTGCTTACCCTAGCCGAGCTAGTAATTTAGTAATGGGACTGTTTTTCTTGCTATCCTTTGGTTTATGTTTCATCGGTGAATTTTGATTTTGGGAAATTGAAAAGAAAAAAAAAAACGAAAAAAAAAGATACGGAAAAATGAAAAAAAAAAAACGGAACAGCCTGTCTTCAAGGCTGGTCGGTCGACCAGTTCCCCTGGTCGGTCGACCAGGACCATTGGGTAGGTTCGTTTTTCGAAAAAAAAAATAAGAAAAAAAAAACAGAAAAGAAAAGAAAGAAAAAAAAAAAAAAAAAAAAAGGGAAGGAATAAAAGTTGGAAGAATTGTGGAACATTGGCGTGTATGAAAAAAAAAAAAGAAAACAATAAGAAGTGATCTTATAGTATGGACAGACGGATGATAGCTTGGCTTAACCCCTCTTCCCATAACTTATTTTAACCCCTTCTACCTTTAGCCTCACAATCCCAAATTTGCCTCGGCATGTGTCATGGTTATTTAGTGTGGGAATGCATATGTACGGTTGTAGAGATTTTATTCATGTTAGATTGCAGGCATGTTCTTACGGGTCGTAGATAGGTGAGAGTCCTTACTTTTATTTATCTTCTTATCTTTCACATATGTATTTGACCCTTTGCTTTCATGAGTGTCTCGAGCGTACCGCGAGAGTCCAATTAGAATGAGTCTTGCAAGGTCGAAATTTTAGCATGCTTTTTCCAACATGTTTAACTCGTTTTGCTCTTGACATTGTGTTTGATTATAGTTGAAGGATGCATTAAATTGGTTAAGCATAGTGTTATGTTTAGTTATGAAGAGTATGAAGTCCGTTCCATTAGGAGTTTTTATTTTCTTTTGAGTCTTAGTGCTTGCTTGAGGACAAGCAAGGTTTGGTTTGGGGAGTTTGATACGTGCCTATTTTATGCATTTCATTTACTCTTTTGGCACGTATTTTCATTCACTTTCGTGACTTTTTAGTTGCTTTTTCTCCCATATTGTCTACTTTGGTGTTTCTATGTTTTGTATGCAGGAATACGCGGAAGTAAGCAAAACCAAGCTTTATTTGCCTTTAGGAGGCTGTTTTTGGAACAATAAATTCGGATGGTGCATTCAAATACAATCATCGGGCCGGATAAAAGCTGAGAAAAAGAGAAGCGGTCGACCGACCGAGATATCAGGTCGACCGACCGATGTCGAATATGTAATCAGGCCCAACTCTCTACGGAAGCCCAAATACGAAGAAAATAAATCCGTCTCAGCGGAACCGGTCGACCGACCGAAGAAACAGGTCGACCGACCAGACCCTGTTTCGAGACTTCCGTTTTCTTTTCTGATTTCCTAATCTTGTAATATTTCTTATTTAAGGAGACCAAGACTCTTCTATTAGGTTAAGCAGTTTTTCAGCAAGTTTGTATCTAAGTAATTTTCTTTCAAGTACTTTATGTTTGGAGACTCCATTGTGAGAATATTATCACAAAGCTTTCATCTTTGTTCTTGAGATTTCCTTTCAAGTTGTAAGTTTGTTCTAATTAATCTTTCCTTTAATTCAATCTTGTTGTTCATCTTGTTGTTACTTTCTTGTTTTATGTTTTCTCTTTTATTATCTTCTTTAATTATGTTCATCTCTTTAAGATTCTTAATAATTGTTATTTCCATAATTAAAAGTATGCATAGCTAATTCTTATGGTTAGGAATTAGGGGAACCATGTAAAGACTTGACTTTGATAAGTTTGATGATTAAATTACCAATCCCCCATTGTTGTTGGTGAACTAATCCTTAGGATTGAAAGATTATTAGGATTAGTTTGACAACAATTTTGGGATAGCCCTTGAACGGAAGTTTAGTGCTTTTCTAGGAACCCTAAGACCGTAAGGATTGGGTAGAATATTGACCTAAAGGTTTATTCTTTGTTCCTTGGGATTGTGTTATTTGATTATTTTACCCTTCATTGACTTGTTTTGACCATGGGGAACCAAAGTTCCTAATCTCCCTTTTATCTTATCTTAATTTTCCTGTTAGTTCACTATTTTAGTTGTTAGTTAAAATCCCAATTCAACCCCCCCTTTTTGGTTACTTGCAATAGACTTTAAATTTACAAACATAATTTACCCTGTCTCTCTGTGGTTCGACCCTTGACTTATCCTATCTGAGTTTAAGCTGAGGTTTTATAAATCTTATCTTTGACACCCCTCAACGACGGGTGTCAAATTTTGGCGCCGTTGCCGGGGAGACGGTATAATTTTGTTTGTTAATTTTTAGTTTATTTTTCCTTGTCTTAAGGAACTTAGGTTCCTTAAGACCGTTCTTACCTTTTCTTCTAGTGTTCTTTAGAAGACAGGTTTTTGGATTCTATTTATAGCTACTTACAGCCGAAGCCTAAAGATTTACCGAAAGGATTCACCTTGCCTAAACCCACCACTGGCGATGATGAAATTGATAAGTTAGTGGGTCAGGCAAGGGAAGTGTTAGAGAAGTTTAGTGTTGCCGCCGATGATGAAATTGATAAGGTTCTTCAGAAGCTGTCCATGGCGGAGGCGCCAAATCGACAATTGGATGAAGTTCCCGCGATTCTTGACCATATCCGCTGCACAACAAAGGGGAGGAGCCAAAGGAAAAAAAGGAATCTTGGGAAAAGGAAGTCAGTGAGAAACCCCGGTGGAAGCGTACAAGCTGATCAAGACGCCCATACTAGTACACTCCAATCCCGAGGCTGCTGTGAATGGTTGACCCGGGTAGTTTCGCAACGGACATGGGAGTAATGGTACCGTTTTGCTAGGGAATTGGTCCATCTGTATTTTGTGGGTTGTACTTAGGGATGTCAATGGGGCGGGTCTTGGCGGGTCTCGCCCCGCACCCGTCCCACGTGGGGCGGGTGGGGGTAATGATTTGGTGGGTCGTGGGGTAGGGATGGGTTTCAAAAGCATCATTCGTCGCGGGTCGCGGGGCGGGTGCGGGTATCACATAAGACCCACCTCATACCCACCCCGTACCCACCCCTTCCCACACCCACCCCGCTCACCCCACCCCACATGTCCCCAGCTCCCCGCCCCGATTATACCCACCAAATAAATAATAATATCTAATAGTAATATATAGATAAAAAAAATATAACTTAAAACGGTAAACGGAGCTGAAGAACTGAAGATGAAAAACTGAACAATGTTCATTTGTTTTGTAGTTTTGTTTAGTCTTTTAGTACTCTGTCATAATTTGCACTCAATACCAATGATTAGATTTTTTCTTTGGCTCAAAACGTAAGATCTTATACCTTTATTTAATCTACTTCTTTTACTTTTGACATCGTTTCGAACCAGATCCAGATAAAGCCAGTCTGGATTCAACGTTCTTGCATGGTGATAGGCCACTTCGATCCTCTCCCGGTTTGTGCATGTTTTTCGTGGTATATTGGTTTGTAAAACCGTTTCATGGCTCATCAACGGACTCTAGTTAATTTAATGTTAAGGCATTTTGCGAAAACTTTTTTGTATAAGTAGTACGACAAGTATATTTTAGATTCACGATTTACATTTCTTGAGGAGATAGGCGGGTCAACGGGTCCCCATGGGGCGGGGATGGTTTTGAAAGGCTCAACCCGCCGGGGCTGCGCATTTATAGTTCGCGGGGCGGGCGCAGGTTGACCCCCCTCTGCACCCGCCCCGCCCCATTGGCATCCCTAGTTGTACTGGCAAGTAATGTGGGCAATCTATATCCCATATCCCTTTATTAGATTAATTAAGTGTGCCCTAGGACATCATATGTTACAGCTAGGGGTGAGCAAAACCGTATATTCGGTCCGGTTTTGAAAACCGTACCAGGTATACGGTTTTAAAAATTGCAAAAATCACTATACGGATCCGATACGGTTTAATCATATATACGGTTTTCGGGTAGAGAAACCATGTATACGGAATCCGTATATACGAATTTTAGAGTCTTTGGGTGCTTGTGTTTTGTCCATAATCAGAACATTAAGGGAGATAAGTTTGCAAAAAGAAGTCGTAAATGTGTTTTTGTTTGACATCCATATAATAAAAAGGGTTGAAAAGTGTTTGATCCCGAGACTAGTAAAATTTTCGTGTCTCGTGATGTTTATTTTTATGAAAATTCTTTCCCTTATGGAGCTCCTCCTGCCCCTCTCACCTCGGATGAAAATGCTTCTATGGATCTCCATTTTGCCCCTGATTCCCCTCGACATGCCTCGCATGATGCTGACTTGAGCACTGCTACTACGAACACTAATGAAGGGTTTACCCCTGATTCTGATTTTGATTCTGAAATTACCGGAGGGTCCGATGAGGGACTTGTTCCTGATTCTAATGTTAACAGAGGGTCTGATGAGGGGCCTGCTACTGGTGAAGCGGCTGCTCCTAATGTCGGGAATGGGGCAGCTGAGTTACACATAGGGACGGGTGTCGAAGACACGGGTACAGGGGTCGCTGCTTCGACGAGTGCTGAAATGGGTCGTGGCCATCGGATTAAAATTCCGTCTAGTCGAGTTCGTGATTTTCTGGTTGGCTCCGCAGCAGATCCCACCACACCACTGTCCTCTTCTGATAGCTCATCGTCCTCTCCTTCCTCTTCTTCAGGTACGTCATATGCCTTAGCTCATTACATTAATAAATTTTCAAATGCTCATCGTCATTTTCTAGCCGCAATTACAGAAGGCATTGAGCCTCCTTCTTTTCGTATTGTTATTTCTGATCCAAAGTGGTATAAAGCTATGCAAGATGAAATTGACGCCCTTGAGAAAAATCATACATGTAGACCCGGCAAACGGATCGGGTCGTGTCGGGTTCGTGTTCGTGTCACGTGTAAACGGGTCACAAAACCTCCAACCCAAAACCGACCCAATTGAATTTTGTGTCGTGTTCGTGTCGACCTACTTAGATAAATGGGTTATCAAGCATCAACCCTAACCCGTTAATTTCGTGTCGGGTTCGTGTCGTGTTTTCGTGTCATGTCCATATTTGGAAAGTTTAAGTATATTTATGTGATGGAGGATAAAAAAAAATTAGGATTAATTTAATAAACATGTCATTCGTGTCGGGTTCGTGTTTAAAGAGCTCAACCCAAATCCGACCCAATTAAATATTGTGTCGTGTTCGTGTCGACCCACTTACATAAATGGGTCATGAAGCCTCAACCCAAACCCGCTAATTTTGTGTCGGGTTTTCGTGTCGTGTCATTATTTGCCTGTTCTACATACATGGGAGTTATGTGACTTGTCGGCTCACAAGAAGGCACTTGGCTGTACATGAGTTTACAAAATCAAATATAAGTCAGATGGTGCGATTGAACGTTATAAAGCTCGTCTTGTTATATTTGGGAATCATCAAGTTTAAGGAATTGATTTTAGTGAAACCTTTGCTCCAGTTGTTAAAATGAGCACAATACGGGTTTTTCTTGCTGTTGCGATAAGTGGGACCTTCATCAGATGGACGTCCATAACGCCTTCTTACATGGTGATTTGTTTGAAGAAGTCTATATGCGTTTGCCTCCCGGTTTTAGCAAGGGTCATGAAGGCAAGGTGTGTCGCTTGCGGAAATCTTTATATGGGCTACGTCAGGCACCGCGATGTTGGTTTGCAAAACTTGGCTCGGCTTTGCGAAAGTATGGTTTTATGCAATCTTATTCCGACTACTCCTTATTTAGCTACGACTGCTACGTGATGCGAGAGGTGTGCATTCACGTCTTAGTTTATTTTTTTTTTTGGTTCAACGAAGCGCGCACTTAGTCGCATTACAATAGGGGAGGGGGGATTCGATCCTGGGACCTATTGTCCACAATACCTCTGTCTTAACCACTAGACTAAAACATCCTCGGTTCACGTCTTAGTTTATGTGGATGACTTGGTTATAGCCGGTAATGATTCTGCGGCCATTATCTCCTTTAAAGGTTACCTTAATCAGTGTTTCCATATGAAAGATTTGGGTCCCTTAAATATTTTTTGGGCATTGAAGTTGCTCGCAATTCCAAAGGTATTTTCCTTAATCAGCGCAAGTACGCTCTCGATATTATTTCCGAAGCTGGCCTACTTGGTGGAAAACTTGCTGCCACTCCTTTAGAACAACACCATCAGTTGGGTCGGGCTACTGGTGAATTTGTCACGGACGTGGAGTCCTACCGGCGTCTTGTGGGTCCTCTTGTTTATCTTGTTGTGACACGTCCCGATCTTTCTTATGCTTTCTTATGTTGTTCATTCCTTGTCTCAATTCCTTAAACAACCACGTAAGGAGCATATGGATGCTGCTCTTTGCGTGGTTCGTTACTTAAAAGGTCAACCGGGTCAAGGGATTTTATTGAAGGTCGACAATTCTCTTAACGTTTCCGGGTGGTGTGACTCCGACTATGCTGGGTGTCCGATCACCCGTCGTTCTATTTCTGGTTGGGTTGTTTTTCTTGGTGCTTCGCCTTTATCATGGAAAACTAAGAAACAACACACCGTGTCTCTTTCATCCTCGGAAGTCAAGTACAGGTCCATGGCTAATATCTTGTGCGAATTGAAGTGGCATGTTGGTTTATTCTCGAGCTTAGGTGTTACGGTTCCTCAACCCATCCAATTGTTTTGTGACAATCAATCAGCTCTTCATATTGCTCAAAATCCCGTTTTTCATGAGCGCACGAAACATAAGATTGATTGTCATTTCATTCATGATGCTATTAATGACGGCTTGGTGACTACTTCTCATGTTGATACACGGTCACAACTAGCTGATATTCTTACTAAGGCTCTTGGCTCAGCCCAATTTGATATTCTCCTTAGCAAAATTGGCGTTCTTGATCCCCACGCTCAAGTTTGAAGGGGGGTATTAAGCGGAAATTATGGTACGATGTACCAATTTCCTGCGTTAATTATGGTTCCTTGAACCTTTGGCCCTTCATTCAATATTGGCATTTATTTTATGGCTTTTGGTATGATGATCTAGTTTTATAAATACCACAAGCCATTTGATTCGTAAGCAGAATAAGAATTCCAATCCAATATACAAACATTTCCTTATCTTTTGTGCAAAATTTTATTTGGCCCTACATATGTGATTCTTTTATGAGATGAACTTACAGCCCTTACAGGGACACATATTTGTCAAAAATGTGAACATATATTGGGTCCTTATCTTTTGCAGCTTGTATATACATTAATATGTGCACCCGGTCATGATTGTCTTTTGTAGGATATGTTACCACTGTAATTGGGCCACAAAAGTGGACTAATGATATGTGAACGAACTAAATTGGGGTTTAAGTAAATGCTGATAAAATGTATGTTACCACTGTAATTGTATCACAAAAGTGAGTAATGATATGTCGACAAACAAATATGGGCTTCCAGTAATTGTTGATAAAATGTGTACGCAATGTGACCATATGTTTCCCTAAACCCTAAACCCTAACCATAAACCATAAACCCTATACCCAATGTTCTATCTTCTGTCAAAACGTAAACATTATTCCATTTAATTGCACTTACTCTATCTCATGTGGCTTAAGTTAAACAAGTTAACATTATTCAATTTAATTGCACTTGTTTTGTTAAGCCCAATGTTCTATCTTCTGTGGCTCAAGTCAACATTATTCCATTTAAATGTTGCGCGAGTTCACATAACTGAGGGAAATTAACGAGTCCATAAATGATTACCTTTATACATAAGGCCCAATGGGGGTAAGCTCCCCAAGGGAAAGATACATAAGTCCGTATGGGGATCGGATAAGCCTCCAAAAGGATGGTCTTTGAAGACCAACAAGAGTCCTAAAATTCAGATACTAGCCGATACATATAAACAAAGGCACAACACGTGCCTTCAAAATGTCACCGGTAGGCCAAACATAGGGCCCTACCCTATAAGGTGTCCACAAAACAAGGTCATAGACCAAGGAAAGGCTAATATTCTGTACATTCCAAACTAGCTAGGCCATTACACCGGCCTCCGAAAATAACTCCTGCCTAAGGTGAAGAGACACTACTTTGCTCCGCCAGTCCTCCTGCGGCTTGCGCGGGTTGTAGTCTGACTGGGCATGCCAATATCATCGAGGCCTAGGGAGAACGAAGGAGCCACGACCATTTCCACGTCTATCATTGCATCCAACCTAGCCTCCACGACATTCCACGCTACAACGAATCCCGGACTGCCCAGTGCTTGTGTGAACGAGCCCTGCGATTGTGATCCTTCACCAGCTACGCTTGAAACTGATCCTGTTTGTTGCTCCATACCATTGCCTTCACCAATAACACCCTCCTTTAAAAGGGTCTTGTGCATATTCGACACTATTGACAAGTTCCTCCTTGTTGTCATCCAGTTGCGAATACGCACCTGGGTTGATTTCAGAGAACACAAACATAACGGATTAAAAGCCGAACATTATTAACGAAGAAGCGGGCTCTTAAAAAAGGAATTAAGAAATAGGGGAATTCAGGAAACATAACAGCCTTACATCTTAGTACGAGGCCTGCAGCTCCTCGTCAGTTGGGACACCATCAGGCAGTGGCAGGGTGACAAATCTGAATAGAGGTTCCCTCGATGCCTGTTCACGTTCACTGGGCCGACGGTAAAGGCATTTGACCCAAAGCCTTGATACTAGGTATGTGCTGACCTCCCAAACCCCTACACAAAATCCTCGGTGGTGCTGGTATGCGTGCACTTCCTCGACCACTCTTTTTTTCATCCTCTCGTAGGTCCAGTGTTGAAGCAGCGGTAGGCTGGTTTTGTTCGGCTTACCCCACCAGGTCAGCCGATGGAAGTACATCATCTGCAAGAACATTAAAGAACCCCCTACATGTCTTGTGTCGTGGGTCCTCCACGAGTCTATTGCTTGGTCCAGCATATGCAACACTAAAGAGCACCAATCCAACCCAAATATTCCCTCTACGTCTTCTACTGCTTGAACAAGGCGGAAGTCCACCCGGTTGTGGACTGTGGGGGTCTAAGAATATACCCATTGCAAACAGCAGAAAACATTTTCTTAAAATCGGGACCGCCGTCCGGCAGCCCCATCATCTCTTGCCTCAAAACCTCTAACAACAACTCAGCTTTGTCATTGATCTTGAACTTCTTACGCCACATCTGCGCTAACGCCTGATCGGTTCTTGCTTCCACTTCCTCGTCCGTACACGGTAACATAAAGGCATCGTATACATCATCCTTAGTCAACACAAATTGGTGATGCTTGTTGAAGAGAAACATCCTGGTTGAGGTATCATATTTGCTGAGCAACCAGTCAACCATTTGATGCAGAAAGGCGTGCGTCTTCAGCTGAAGTAGACCGCCAAAGCTTATGTCTCCGACATCTGTTTTCTGAGCTTCGGTCAGAACAACAATAAGGTTGAATAATTGCCTAGGCGACCCATGTCCGTTTACCTCCTTCTTTTTCCTACAACATATGTATAAAAACATTTCAGTAATATAGTGTGAAATGTCGTGTATACCTTATGAAACAAGTTAGTACACCACAAAACTGAATAAACTATCTAAACGAACATAAGTAAAATGTCTACAAACAAAATGAGCGCAACCTATGTACACAATCATTCCATAATGTAAACACCATTGAACATAAAGTAAATCCGAAAACATGACAACACTTCTATACAAACATGTCTATATTTATGAAAAAACAAGGATACAAATAAAAACAGGACATGTTATCAACATATAAAATAATGTAATATATCTAACAAAATGTTTATTTAACACTAACAACATATTAGCCCCTTCAAATAAAGATTTTTTCGACTACATTATTACAGTTTATGTAGTTGAATTAATCCTTAATGTATACACCACTGCATGCAAACAAAAATGGAAAATGTAGCTACAAATCATAATAAACATATGTCCACAAGAAATCAAAGAATGTAATGTATGTTACATTAATTATCACCAATACAAACAACATATGAACCTCTACAATTTATGTAACTATGTACACATAGCAACATAACACAGACAAGAAGGATACAAAAACTGAATATAGTATGTTACCAGCATCTAAAACATTGTATGGACCATTCAATTCAAGGATATATAGTAACATTTTTTAATATAAGTGTTAGACGGAATTAACCTCTTGCTACATGTTTTGTATCCATCTGAAAACAATAAAATGGGTACAAAGAATAAAACACGATATGTTACCAACACCAAATATAATGTAATGTATCTAACATAATCTTTAGCAACAACAACATGTGAACCCCTTCAAATAAACTTAACTTCAACTACTTCACAATTTATGTAAAGAAATTGTTTCATAATGTATACACCACAGTATGTAAACAAAATCGGAAAAGGCATCCACAAATCAAATGATGTAAGCTATGTCACATTATTAACAATTCAGACAATTTTTTGTAACTATGTAGACGTAGCAACATAACACAGACAATAATGATACATAAACAGAATATAGTATGTTGCCACCATCCGAAACAATGTACGAACCACACAATATAAGGAAATACAGTAACATTTATTAATAAAAGTGTTAGACGAAATGAGCCCATTGCTACCTGTTTTTATATCCATTTTCAAACACACGACAACAAACAATAAAATGGATACAAAGCACAAAACACGATATGTTACCAACATCTAAAGCAATGTACGAACCACACAATATAAGGAAATACAGTAACATTTATTAATATAAGTGTTAGACGAAATGAGCCCATTGCTACATGTTTTTATATCCATTTTCAAACACACGATAACAAACAATAAAATGGATACAAAGTACAAAACACGATATGTTACCAACATCTACAATAAAGTAATGTATCTAACATAATCTTTAACAATAACATGTCAAGCCCTTCAAATAAAGGTTACTTTAACTACTTTACAATTTATGCAAACTAATTGTAACATAATGTATACACCACTGTAGGAGAACAAAATCTGAAAAGGCAACCACAAATCATAGTGAACATATGTACATAAGAAATCAAATAAAGTAATGCATGTTACATTATCCACAAATCATAGTAAACATATGTATACTAGAAATCAAATAATGTAAGGTATGTCATATTATCAACAATACAAACAACATATTAACCTTAAATCATAGTGAACATACTGAACTTTTACGAATCATAGTACACAAGAAATCAAATAATGTAATGCATGCTAGATTAATACATTATCACCAATACAGACAACATATGAACCTCTACAAACTTTATCAAACAGAACAGATAATGTTACTAACATCAGAAACAATGTAAGGTCCATACAATACAGGGAAATACACAAAAATTTACTCATAAAACTTTTAATACTCCGTATTTTAATATGTTTTCTTTTAATTTAATCTGACGTGTTGTTAATTATTTTGAACGTTTAAGTTCGTCAACTAATTTTAGCAAATACGTTTCTTATACTTTATATGTTAAGTAAGTGTCGGGAACGGGTAATTAGCTATCGTTATGCGTGTTTTATTTATATGGGCCTCGAGATGCGTGCCACGGACTGAACAGCCCAACTCGTCCTCAAACCCTCACACGCTCAAAACTTGATAAAAACAACAAAATTCTATCAGCCCCCTTATATAAACCCACCTAGAAAACCTAACCCTAGCATCTAAACTTCTCAAATCTCACGCCAAACCTGCTGCCGCCACATCAAGGACTGGGGAGAAGGGGTTTACGGTGGTTAAAGGGTGGTCAACGGTGGTCGATTTCTTCTGACATACGGTACACTTACCTTGTTTTCATTATATTATCGCTTTTCTGTCCATTTTATGACGCATTTTACACAGGGTTCTGTTCACGTTATGGGTCTGTTAACCATGTAGACTTGAACTGTGATGTTAGTAGTTATGTTTGGGTCTGTTTAGAGACATCGTTAACCGTCGTTGACTGTTGTGGATGGTGGTTTAAGGCCGCTGTCATAGTCGTCTTTTATTGTTTCATGTACAACGTGATGAGCAGAGGAGTTGGTGTCTTAATTCGTTTAAGGGTTTGTGTATTTTCTGTATGTTTGTGAGGGTGTCTGGAATGGTGGTAGTCTAGGGGTTCACGTGGTTGTAGGCACGGGGGTTGTCGGCGTGTGGTGGCAGGGTGGTAGCAGGGTTCGTTGTGGGAGTACGAGTAGTTTCGGTGTCGTTTCAGAACAGAGTTTTAGACATGAATCTTTATACCATAATTTAACTCGTTAATTGTTCACAATCGCCATGGGTGTCGGGGTAGTTTGTCAGTGGGTAGTATGAAGGTTGTTTTGGTGGATCTCATGGTGGCTCATGGTGGTTGTGGGTGAATTAATATTGGGTCTAAAAACAAGTGCAGAACCTTGAACAGGGAGTATTGGTTGGAGCTGTCTATTTCGTTACCGAGGTTTGTTGCCGTTGGTGGTGGTCGGCGGCCACTGACCTCCTCCCTGGAATCACCGCGGCTCAAGGGCGAGCCTGGTGGTGCAAGTGGGGAGGCCAGGGACTACCGGTGGTGTTGAGAGCGGTGGTTGTCGAGGGTCACGACTGGGTTTCGAAGGGGTGTTTACTAGTCGTGTGTCGTGCGTTTTGTTTTGGTTGTTTACGTATGCATCCTATCATCTTTGCTAATAATTGATTAATTAACTATGATGGATTACACTAGTCTTGCTATTATTGGTTATTATTTCTACTAATGCCTATTATTATTATTGTTATTATTCTTAATATCTTTATTATTATTGTTAATATTTACTTGTTATTTGGTAAAGTATAATGACAATATGTTTGTTACTACTACTAGTATTGGCCTATTGAATATTATTAGTATGGTGATACTAAATTAGTAATAAGCGATTAGGAAATCATATGCTATTTTTAGTAAGTGCTATTTTTAGTAAGTTTATCATTGGCATGAAAATGAGCATGGTCAGGTAATCGAGTCAGCGATGTTAATTTTGCGAGTAGCTTTTGATTTAAAGTAATATTTATAGGAACTGAGTTCGAGGTGGAATACTTCTAGACGGTGGTTGCTTGTTTACGGATTGTTATTCCAAGTAGGATGCACTTGTACTTCTACTGAGATGCGTTGTTATTGGATGTGGTAATTGCATGTGATGGTTATGTTGTTATCATATTCATGAGCATGCATATACATTGTTACTGAGAAAGATGTGGATCAGATAATTGTTCTGATGTAAAGCCCAGGGTGGTTCTGCAGACCAGGCCTGGTGTCTATCAGCTTTTGAGCTGGTGTTCGGCGACGGCCGATTATAGTCTGCCGGGAGGTTCGATATGGCTGGGTGTTACGGGTTTGAGAATGAGATTGAGACTGAGCTCGAGCATGTCATAAGCATTTGCATATTCTTGTTTGTTGTGTTACTTATTATTGTGTTATCCTACTCAACCGCGAGGTTGAAAGTGTATTCGTGTTCACCTACGATGATCCGGAATGGGGAGTAGATATTTCAGGTCAAAGACAGGAGAACTAGGACTGGGCATGGATGAGAGACAAGGATTAGACTTACTTAGTCATAAGATCACCTAGTCATATCTTGTAATAGAACTCATGATACTTTTTAGTGGTTGTAGTTTTGGTTTGGACATGTAACAGTTTATCAACTTTTGTTTAATAACTTAAAGTACTGTTTATCTTTCACTATGATTATCTACTACCCTGGTTTATCCAGGATGATAACGGTCATATTTACTCTGGAAGTCCTAGTTCAGGCTCCTAGGTAAATGGGGGTGTTACACATATGGTAGACGAAATGAACAAACCGCTACCTGTTTTTGTATCCATTTGGAAACACACGACATAAAACAATAAAATTGGAGCGTGTGACCAATGTGTATATACAACAATGCTTACTTACTTGATCGGCTCAAAATACTCTTCATCCCCCTTCCGTTTTTTTGAAGTCTCTCCAACCTCTTTTCTTGTTGCAACCACCTTCAACGTCTTACTCTTTTCTTGATGACCTCCAATAATAGACAAAAAACATGGTCAAATTCATATCTATACAAAACACAGGTAGGAAACATATGTACATATATACATACAGTCACAGTACATAAAAAAAACCAAGGCAACAAAATAAAAAACGATATGTTGCTAATATGTAAAGTAATGTAAAGACCGCGCAATATAGATAAGACTGCAAACATTTAATCAACCCATGTATAATAAGAAATTGAAACATATGAGGAACATATGTACATAAATGCATATAGTCACAGTACATAAACCAAAAACCAGGCAACAAAATAAAAAACGACATGTTGCCAACATATAAAGAAATGTGATGATCGTACAATATAGATAACACCGCAGACACTAAGAAGGATATGTTGCCAGCATATCAGCAAATGTAACGTCTAAACAATATAGACAACACTTCGGACATTTTATGAAAACGAGATGCATACAAATTCAACTTACGTAAACAAGAAATCACAAATTGTAGTGAACATATGTACACAAGAAATCAAATAATGTTATGCATAATACGTGATCACCAAGACATACAACATATTACATTACAACATATAGTGAACATTACAACATAGAAGCAACAAAATTTTTACACACATGGACATTATTTAAATAAAACAAGGTTTTACCTTTATTGAGTTGTTTTTTTGGCTATTTTTTTTCCATCGTTATCGCCTTTTCCACAGCCGCATCAACTCGATCTGTAACAAAGCAACATAGAAGTAGTCACGGGGGCATCAACACATGGATATTATTTAAATTAAGGCTACCCACTAGTACAAAAAGTTCTATTGACATCGCCACTATAACATCGGTTTTTACTAAAACTGATGTAATTGATCTAATTTTTGTTATTTACATCACTTCGAAATCAAAACCGATGTTAATTACATAATTTTACATCGCTTCGAAATCAAAACCGATGTTAATTATATGATTTAGATTTAGTTTGCTTCAATGTCTCATTCCTCAGGATTCTACTGTTTTAGTTTGCTTCAATGTTTCATTCCTCGGGATTCTACTGTTTTAGTTTGCTTCAATCCATTGATTAAAGTGATGGAAAGAAAGCGGAGTATATATATACACTAATGGTTATAGAAATCTACTGTTTTAGTTTGCTTCAATGTTTCATTCCTCAGGATTCTTAAGTTATAATGGGCTGTTGAATTTGGGGCGTTACTAAGAATTGACTATTGGCAATCATGTTTGGAAGGTTAGTTTTCACATGTTTCCATATTATTAACATCGCTTTTCACTTATAACCGATGCTAATGGTATACTATCAACATCGTTTTTCACTTCTAACCGATGGTAATGGTATACTATTAACATCGCTTTCAGAAACGATGTAAAGGGAAAAATACTCTAAATGTCGCCCCCAGACACATCACCAAAAAGCGATGTAAATGAGCCAAAATAAGCGATGTCAATGAGACTTTTTCTACTAGTGACCACAAATAAGCCATGCAACAGATATTCCAAACCAAGTTGCACACCTTCGTCAATGTCAGCATCGTCTTCAGATTCACCACCTTCTTCGTCTGCATGTTCATCGTCTTCAGTCTCTACTGCCTTCCCCTTTCCTCTTGTCCTACTATTGCTACAAAGTGAAAGTAACCTTCTTGTGTTTCCTTCACCGTACCACGTGCTTTATCTGCATGTTCATGTTCATCTGCATGTTCATGTTCATCTGCTTCTTCGTTAGCCTCGTCTTCATCCCCCTGTTCCTCAACCGCCTTCCCTTTACCTTTTGCTAAAACTTTATTCTTTGTTGGTGCTCTTTTTCGTGGAACAACCTCTACTGTTACCTCATCTCTTGCTGCTTTCACGACATGGAAAAAGCATGTCAGACAAATGAAGATCTCAAAACACCAAACCCAAATACAATGTCAGAAATAACGAACATCAGAATAAAACTGTTACAGGTTCACAAATACACTAAAACTAATAACATTTTTCTGACATCTCAACTTATTTCAACAATGAAATCTTCAAAATACAGTATGAGAAAAACTAGTAACATTTTTATAAAACATTTTTACAAAAATTAGCAACATTTTTCTGACAGCAAAGAACGTAACATCTTAATAAGCCATGTCAGAATATGTCAGACTAATGAAGCTTCTTTAAAAAAACATATCAGACAAATGAAGATCATCAAACAACAAACCCAAAAAAACCCAACAAACCCCAAAATCCCAAAAACCCTAAACCCAAAAAAATCACAAAGCCCAAAAACCAAGAAAAATTACTTAAAAATATGAAACCATATCCCAAAAGAAAACCCAAAAGTCGCAAGCTCTAATAAAACCATGTCAGAAAAAACCAACATCTTCAAACCCCACACACAGAAACACCAAAATTCAGAAAATAACACAGAAAATATGAAACATTTTTCAAAAACACCAACATCTTCAAATATCAAAAACCCAGAAAATATTTGAAGTGTGTTACCATTTAAAGAACATTTTAAGAAGCGAGTTACAATTTTAAATTACGAAACATTTGATCAAATGAGAAATGAGAGACAAAGGGTATACTATGTTCAGTGTTCATACCTTAATCATTTTTAGCCGATGACCCGATTTTCTTCACCAATGCACGCCTGACACTTTGATTCGTTACCATTTTTCCCTTTTATGTTTGGTGTTTTAGTTATTTTGTTAGAGGGTGGTGATGGAGTATAGAGAAAAATGAAAAGAGAAGGACTGATTTTAGAAAATGAATTTCTGATAAATGGCTGACGAGTTCTCGAGATGTTGGGGATTGAAAGAAGAAATGAGATATGACGGTTGAAGTTCTCGAGGTTTTGGGAAAGGGGGCCAATTTCTTTTTGCATTTTTTTATTCTCCACCCGCCGACATAACCCTCTCATCAATCCCACTTGCATGCTCCACTTTGTTGCTAGACGGTATCTATTTGGCCCATATAATACATATTTAACCCGTCGCAAGCTTGCGACGGTACGTCCGTCTTAAGAAAAACGGACTCATTACACAAAGCAACCTAGCAAGGTTTTGTACCCGATCTATTCTCACCCCTTTACTCTATAAACCCCCCAATTTAAGATTGTCTCACAAAAATGAAAAAAATTTCATAGAGTAACCATCTTAATTCATAATCAGTCATCACCCTTCTAACGAGAACCAACTCCACCAGAGGCAGTGGTCCGACAGCCACCACCCCACCACGGACCTCTGACCGACGATCACCACTCCGCCACAGACTCTGACCAGCGACCATCATCGACCAGTGACGCTCATCGGATAATTGCTTTCAAGTATGAAATTGATTCTTTTATATATAGTGTAGAACATTAATTTAGATCCTTTTTTTTGTCTTTCTTAAGTCACTTTTGGGATGTAAATTGAACTTTATAGTTCCTTTTAAGGATATAAAATATGAATTTCAGTTATTTTTTTCAATTTGGACCCTTGAGGGTCCGGGTTGGGTATGGGTCTAAGATATACATGACGGGTCCGGGTCCGGGTCCGGGTCCGAATTTGGGTATGGGTATTGCTTTGTTACTGCTGCTACGTTGCATTGCCGTTGTTATGGCTGCTACTGCGCTGCTGTTTGTTATCGCTGCTGTCGCGCTTCAGTGCTGCTCTGTGGCTGTACTGTGGTGGCTACGCTGCTGCCCCTACTGATTGCTGCATGCTATTCACCGGTATTGGCGGTGATTCTGCACTGCTGTTATTATTGTTGTTATTGCTGCCGCATGCTATTTTACTACTTGTTATTACTTTTTTTTATTTGGGTTAATTGTTGAATATGATTAAATGGGTTGCAATAATTGTCGTAAGTAGCACGTTTATAAATTATAAAAACGGGTAATCGACTTCCGAATAATTGAACTATTGATTCGTTATTTAAATTCGCATACATATTGGTTTTGTATAAAAAGTATGTTAATACAATATGAAATGTTAATTTACTCTTGATTATTCTCTTTTCTGAATGAACTATATATTAACATGTGATTCGTTAATTGTTTTATATACGTAATAATTCCCGTATAAAATATAGGTTGTATAATATGACTTTTATTTAAGTCGTGATTTATTTCTTTCTCGAATAAACCGTACGAATTAAATTATCAGTGTTGTCTCCTTAATATACCATTACACAAAAGCCAAGCTACGGAAAGCACCACCTCTGCTGCCACTGCAGTCTTTGTCCCCGCCATTGCTTTGGTAGCTTACTGTTTGAATGAATGGTCAAGGTCATATATTGAGAGAAGTCTGATCTTGTAAGTTAAAATATAATTTTTGGTGTAAGACCGTGTTATGGTGTGATACACTTCCTTTATAAGTATATAAACACACTCATTTTTTGATGGTATTATGGTAATAGATGAGGGTTTAGCCAATAAAAAGATCGTGTCGTTCTGTATGACGGTTTCTGTAACATCCCGTAATTTAGGAGACCTTTAGAATAATGCAAAGTGACATTTTAATTTAGTATTAATTTATTCTAAGCTATTTTAATTTATTTTGATTTATTTTGAATTAATTGGAATTGATATAATTTAATAAATATAATTTTATAAAGGTTTCGGATTAAAGTCGTAAAGCCGTAAGTCGTAACTTTATATTTTTAATCAAGGTCGTCCATATAATAAGTTTATTATATAGTCGTATATATATTTATTAATTTAGTAATAGTAGTTTTAGTATCGGAATCGGTTTCGAAATTCGTGTCGTGTCGTGTCGTGACTCGAGCAACGCCCGAGCCACGCCCAATTTGACCGAGCCACAGCAGGACCCGTGCTGCCCAAGCTATACCGTGTTCTTTTCCTCCTTTTGCCTCCTTCCTTCTACTTCATCTTCAACCTCTAAACAACATGAGGTTTCAATCACAAAAACCCACATAAATCCTTCATTACACAACCAAATGCAATAAAAATTATAGTTTCGGAATCCTCTCTTCATTCTTCACCTTCTAGGAAGTTTAGATTTCATTTCCCCCAAATTATTTTAAGACAATTGTTTTAGGGTTTTGATTTTTAAGGCTAATGTAAGTGGTTTAATTGTTGTTTTAGGTGAAGAATACAAGGATGAGCATGGAGACTTAATTGTGATTGAAGAAGAACCCGTATTTGGCCATTAGGAATCGCGGTCCTTACATCAGTTTAGGATTACTCATCTTTTTCTAACTTAAGGTAACCTTTCCGAGTGACTCGACGAATTTATGCTACAATAATTGTGTGCTTGTTGTTTGGATGTTATTTGGATGATTATTTGATGAATTGAACATGTTTGGGTGAAGTGAAATCATGGTATGGAGTGTTGTTTAATACTGCCTACACTGCTAGTTATGCGCTGTTGTTGTATGTGTTCTACTGTTTCAATTCTATTGACTGCATACTTCCTGTGTACTTGGCTGCTATTCCTTCTCTGCACTCTTCGTCCAATATACAGCCATCCCATATTGTTAAAGTTCATCATTTCGTTAAGGATTATCATTGCTAGTTGCTTCTGTCATTCCGCTGTAGCATAGTCTGCTGGTAATTTATGTGCTGTTACTTGGTATGCTGTTACTGGACTACGTTCACTCTATTTGCTGATGTGATGTTGCTGCGTAACCTATTACTGCATTGCTAACCTTCTGCTACTGTTTTACATTCATGTTGGTCATGCTACACTCCCTATGTTCTACTGTCCTCTTACGCGTACTGTTACTGGTCTGTACTACATTCCGTACCAGACCCCCCATTTCTGCTCTACACTTACCACTCCAGACCCCCTTCCTACACTGCTACACTACTACTGTTAGTCTGGACTGCTGTCCATTGCCAACTTATGCTACTCTTACGCCCATTGTTGCACCTGCTATCACTTACTTACGACCACTATGATCGAATGTTACTGAACATACTACATTCTATTGCTACTGCACTTACACGTACTACTGCCCAGATCTCCCCTCCCCATTTCTGCATTTCTGATTCTGCATTTCTGTTTCCGCACCTCTGTACAGTCCTCTGCTGGTCTGTTCAGACCTGCTAGTATGCTGCTAAACTACCCACTTCTGTTACTGCTATACTACTACTCTATTACGTTACTACCCTACTGCACCCCTATTGCTGTTACGTGTCTGCTACTCCAGTTTTCTTTTGCCGCCTGTCTCTCGTTGCTAATACGCTGAAACTGTCAGTGTATGCTGCCCATTTTCTCACTGTTAATGCTACTCTAATTGCTACTGTTTCACTGCTGATATTTGCCTCATTCTGGCTGCAATTGTTGCTAGAAAGACTGTTATTATGTTACTGGTTTCGGCCCTGTCCCTCGTTTTAGATACTGTTGTAACTGCTACCATTACGTTGTGGATTTCTACTCTATTTTTCGTCTTAGACACGGCTGTAATGGCATCAAACTGTTACTAGTTTAGCCCGTTTAATGTCGCTGAAAGTGATGCCATTACGCTTCACTACCTGCTCTCGATATCCGCGTAGTACTGAGTGCTACTTGGCTGCTTGATTATGTTGTGGTCATTGCCTTGGAATGTTATGTGCATTGTCGATTAGCTAAGGTTAGTTAGTGGGTGTACTTAAATTGGTTACTACAACTTACTTGTTAGCTAACTAGCATAACAAGTAAGGAGTCCTTTGTTATAGCATTTGGTAGTATTGTTCAGTATTTAATCTAATGGTAGGATTATTTCTGTGATCGTTTCTATTGTGAACTATGCCACTTAGCTAACAAAAATGCTTAGTTTAGGATATATATTGCTAGGTGAGAAATAGCAAATTGATTAGATAACCATATATCTTGAATTGATTTATTTATAAGCACGTGATCATGAAACTTGCCGGACTAGGTTAATTAATTTATAACAGTTGTTTAGAATAAACTTAATTGAAATGGATTCATAATGAGATTTATGTTGGTTGGAAGTTTTGTGCCGGAAATTGAGCTGGGCCAGATGACTGAACTATGTTCAGTCAACTAGGTTTGACCAGTCAGCCTCGATTTAACCGATGACCCGTCGCGGGACTTGGGTCGAGGGTAAACATTCGGATGCCTGAAGTAAGTATGTTGCTTTAATGTTAGCTATGTTGATATTTTAGCTATTGAACATGTTATGCACTTCCATATTAAAGGTTGGTTGAATTGGATGACTTCACATGTTGGATGTTTACCCTTGCTAATATAAGATATTGGTTAATATTAGTGGATGATTGATAGTGATTGATTTTGGCTGATAAGGCATGGTAACAGATAATGTTAGTTAGTTACTTGAATATATATTAGTGGTTTGTTATCATTGATATTGAGGATTTTGTTGTTGGCCAGTTGAAAATGCTTATGTATAGACTGTCATATACTAGGATGGTGTCCTAGAGTCTTGTTAAGGACTTGGTGTTGTATCCAAGTGTACTCATTTGTATCATGAGTCTTAGACACGGTGTTGTATCCGTGTGTCAATAGGAACGTAGCTAGCCTTGGTGTTGTATCCAAGGGTACTCATGTGTTGTATCATGAGTCTTGGCGCGGTGTCGTATCCGTGTGTCAATAGGAACGTAGCTAGCCTTGGTGTTGTATCCAAGGGTACTCATGTGTTGTATCATGAGTCTTGGCGCGGTGTTGTATCTGTGTGTCAGTCGGAACTTAGCTAGACTTGGTGTTGTATCCAAGGTTACTTATGTGTGGTATCATGAGTCGTAGACTTGGTGTTGTATCCAAGGTTACTTATATGTGGTATCATGAGACTTAGACATGGTGTTGTATCCGTGTATCAATGTTTAGATAACTATGTTCTCTCCTGTATGGTGATTCTACGAATTATGCCCGGTGAGATGCGAGCTGTTATAGTTGATAGAATTTGGATGCAGTGTTACCTGGTTTCACATGATAGCATAATATAAGTCGGTCTAGAACTCACATGCTAGGTTATATATGGTTCTTATGTGGTTTATTCACATGATAGACATATTGGTTTGGTACTTGTTGTGCCTAGAACTATGTGTTGATCATATACATTCTCTTATGTTGTTCATGTTATATTAATATGGCATTTCGTGGCTGGGAGGACTCGGAGTTACTCCCCGCTGACTGTGGCATTCGTGTTTGTTTAAAATGCGAATGACAGGTTTGTGAAGCATATGTTGGGTACATGACGAGCTAGCGAGCGGATGACAACCTTGGGACCTTTATACGGTTTCCACTTTGTAGAGACTTTATACTTTAATTATATACTTATTTATTTTAAGAACTATGTCTCCCTTACCTATTGGTTGTATTTATTTTGGGACTTTACATGTTTGACACCTTTACTTGGATATCTCTATAACAGGTTCAGGTTTTGAAAATCACGTATTTACCCCCCAAATGAACTTATTACAAACATATCCTTGCAGTTTATACTTAGAATTTTATGTTTACTCTTCCGCTAAATATGAGGGTGTCACAGTTTCATTCTGTAATTTGTGTTAGGTCAGTCTGTGTGTTTATCAGGTTTTGTATGTGTTAATTGTTGCTTTGGTCTATGTTATGTTTTAATTTGCCATGGAATGTGGAATGTTTAGTGAGAATGTTTGCTTTGGTTGATTGATGTTCATGAATGATTGATTGTTTTAGCGAAGTGTAATACCATCTTAACTTCTTTATAACACTGTCCGATAGCATTGAATATGCCACAGTTCCGTCTCCTATGCATGAAATTTATAAACCATAAGCCCTGTCCCTTCCATTCACACTCTTCACAACTCCATCACCTCCGCAATCCCAAAGTATGATTCTAGTTTCAAATTGCCTAAGATTTTGATCTATGTTATTTGAACTTTAAACCTTTACAATTTTATTTTGAAACTTAGTTTAATGGCAGGTAGTTTGATAAATTTAGTATATTTTTTCTGTATAGTTAGGGTTTTTAGTTTAATGGCAGGTAGTTTGACAACTTAGTTTTGTAAGTTTAAGACTAACAACATTCAGATGAATATCTAGGAGGAGGAGTTCTGTAGAGTAGGATTGCCATTCATAGTGAGGATAAGATCGGAGATGAATGATTCTAGGGGTCTGGACTCTGGCATGACGTTGGCCTGCCTAGCAAACAGGGGAAGAAAGATTAGAGAGGCTGAGAGACTGAGAGAGATGATACAATGGAGTCTTGACTAAAATAAGAAGAAATGGAAGGAGACTGGTGGTTTGTGGTGGTTGTGGAGGGTGGAAAGAGGGGGTGAGGGAGGAATTATTACTTCCTTATGGAGGTAATACATTACTTGAGGGGGGAGGTGGGTAACAATTACTCCCTCAATGGAGGGACTTTTACACTATCTTTCCCCATTTCTATCCATTTCTATGTCCCTTCCCCCCATTTTTTAGTTCATTTTAGCTCTATTACTCCTTTAATAATTACTCCCATCCCAAGCAAGCCCTAAATAGAACTTTGACAAGATAAACTCATAAACCCTAACCGCATCACTCTTTTGCGATATTTGGGGTTTTTGCTTTCCCACTGTAGTATCTTTCTCCCAAGCTTCAGTAATTGCCACACTTTTTATCCCAGGTATGCTATTGCAATGCTGAAAACTTATATTCTTAATTGAATTTGTACTACTTATTGATTTCATAAATTGGTCTGATTTCTGATTATTTCAGATATTTCTGCAACTTCATTATCAACACTATAAATATCAGTATTTAGCAATTAGAAGCTCCTCTCAACACATGGACGAAAAATAACTGATTTTTCTTAGTTCCCAGTGGGTACTTTGTTGCTAAATGACGTGTTAATGTTTCGCTAAGTGGCTGCATTATTCGTATTTACGATGCTTGGGATTGGTTTGATCGATATATGATTAATCGAATAGTGTAAAGGTGCTGAGATTCTCTAGAGTTTATTTGTAAAGGTGCTGAGATGATAGAATGGAGGCATTCATGAGAGATCATCGTTTTCTCTTTGGTTTCTTCTAATAACTCAATTGGCATCTTACATGGTAAATGAATTTGTCCGTCATAGGCATACTGTTAAATGTGATTAAATTGATCTGATGGGTCTTCAACTTCATATATGCTGGTCATTTGTTACAGGCTTGTAATTTTTGCTCTCGTACATCATACACATTGTTTTTAATTGAGTCGCCTTGAGGTTCATGGAAGCACGGGGTAAGGGAACAGTGACATCATTGTCATCGCTGTTCCCGGCTGAAGAAGCTCATAAAGCTGCACAGCGCGTGAAGGACGATATCACTGACAAGTATAAGGAGCTTGACAACCTTCACAGCTTTGTCAATGACAACACCAACCTAATCAACTTAGTGAACCGCCTTCCCGATGAACTCCACCACCAGATCATGGTATCCCTTTTTTTCCATTTTTTGTCTTTTAATATGCCAGTAACGGCAAGGAGAGTTTCACTAATAGTTTGAGTTCTTTTCAGGTTCCGTTCGGGAAAGCTGCATTCTTTCCAGGTCGATTGGTTCACACAAATGAATTTATGGTAAACAATTTTTTTTAGATCAAGTACACAGTCGTCTTCTGCAAGACCTGGATGAGTGGATGGTCATTCTGTTGTATGTTTTTAACCATGAATATTGATATGTGGTGGATCAACTTGAAGCTGTTGTTTACAATAGTAGTGATTGTGAGGCAATATGAGTTGGTCTATTTGACGACATTTTTTGGCAGAAATTTACTATTTAAAAGGTGTCTAATCGTGTAAGTATGTCACTTCTGCAGTCGTTAGCAATATCACAATGAAATTCAGTAGCCTATGCGCTGTTCTGCAGTAAAATCTTTCTTTTTGACAAGCAAATCAAAGTGGTCTGAACTTGGGGAAGGGGGGCAGGTTTCTGTGAGTTTCAATCACTCATAAGTTGGGATTGTGTTATCCGTCTTTAAGGCTTGGGTGATGGTCTACTGAAAACCTGGGGCCAGTAATGCTAGATTTGGCGTAAACAACTATTTAAACTTTTGAAGGATGCTGATGTTTTCGTGGGGTAAAATATTCAATTCTGGAAAATGTATACTGCGGATCAACTTTGTTTACTCGCTATTGAAACAATACATTTTTTTAATTGAAAGAATTATTATTTCCATGAGTAAGGTATATTTTGGTGATGTATTGCTGTAAGTTGTAGACTTGTAGCTTATCTTTGTTTTAATTTAAGAAGACCATAATATTGTTGTTTTATTCGTGAAATGGACTTCACAACTACAGGGTTCTGATAAAATGATGTTTAAATGGCTCTAAGGTTCTCTTAGGTGAGGGCTATTTTGCTGAAAGATCAGCCAAACAAACTGCCGACATTCTTAAGAGAAGAGGAAATATGTTGGATTCTGAAGTTGATTCACTCAAATCTGTGATTGAAGATCTCAAAACTGAGGCTTCATTTTTTGACAAGACAGCCGAGGAAGCTGCAGTAAGTTATCCATGTTCTTGAATTACTTTTTAGTTCTTAGTCATTGTTTTTCATGTCAAATATTCAATGCTTTTTAGTTACTCCTTGTGAAACACAGGAGGGTCTTGTGGAAATCAGAGAAGAATATATTGATGATGCTGACAATGATGATGGTGGTGAAGAAGGTTTTGAAGAAAGTATGTCAAGTTCAGGCAAGACATTTTTTATTCATATACATGACTTCCTTGTTTGAAGGATGATTGCGATTACATCTCCCATAATTTATAAGAACGTACTCATTCTACAGTACGTCAATTAGGGGAAAAGTTACCCTTGCTATTTGTGCCCAGATTTTCATCTCTGTCTTGTTTACTACTTGTACAAGTCTGCTTCATAAGTTAGCTGGGTTTAAAGGTAATTTAGGGACATGGACACATGGCATCTTTTTTATGAGGTAGGTCATAGGTGGCATGATATCTGCTTCAGTTCATTAGTTCTACTGCAGAAGCTTCAGATATTTATTCTCTCGTACTTATTTACTGAAGCTTTTCTCAGACTATTGTTTCCTTTGCATTGACAATGGAGTATGGCTGAATCAAGCAACATGGCTGTTAAATTGTTGGTACTTTTGTGAAGTAACATGTTCTCTGATGCAATTTTAATTACGGGTCATTACGAAAACAGCCTTGCTCACATTCGGCTCCTTACCCCCATCATAGACTGAATAAATGTTGTTAATTTTGTTTCCTTTCAACTGTATATCATTACATGCACATATGAAAGGGGATGGGTTGGTTAAGCCTTGAATGTATGGGATTAAATTTCTTTAATATATTAATATGATGGGGTATGAATCTTAATATGTTGAATTGTGCATGCATTATTAATAGTTTCTTGCTATGCTGGTAAGAACTTGAGTGGAATGATTACCAGTCAAGCTGCTATCTAAACTGTATGCTAACATATGCAGCTCAAGGCCAGAATAATTCAAATGCACCCAATGTGTCTGTAGCGGATAGTGCAACTGGAGTAATTGATGACCAAGAATATGCTCGTATGATGGCTAGATTTGATGAGCTTGAGAAAGAAGAACTTGAATTAGAAGATATTGAACATCATGATGAAGATAAATATGATGAAGATCTTGATACTCAGGTGAGTCATCAGAAAGCAACACCTGATTTTAAAACTGTAATCAACTACGATACGTGTTTCGTGCCTTTGATGAAATTATACTCCTGTTAATCCCTAAATGACATTAAATACAATGCTTAGTACTATAAAGTATGACATATAGAGAATTTAGAAAATGTTCAAGTGTAAAATGTATAGAGAGATATCTTCTGCTGCTCACAATTGAAAGACTGAGCTACAACTTTACCCTTTTTAGAAAGAAATAGAGTCAAGTCATCAAAGCTATGAAGACAAGAAGTCTTACTGAGTTATAAACAGCTCCAGCCCCTTTGAAATTATGTAATTGAAACCTCTTTAAAGGCATCGTCTGTTGTTAACCCTCTACAACTCTTAACTTTTCACACTTAGGACAAAGAGCATTCAGATGCAAGGTCGTATGGCAATGTGTTCTCTGATGTTTCTCATCCAGAAGTTGCTGCGACATCAAAATCGAATTGGCTGCCAATACGTAAAGGTATGTTGCTTCATTCATTTCCTTATCTGCTTTCAAATAATGTAGTTCATGGCTCCCTGGCATTTATTTTGTGGCAGCTCTGACCTGTCTGGTCTTATTTATATTGAAAAAAGTGGGACCTAACTGAAACATCTCTGATGCCATCAATCTGCATTTTGATGGTCAGGGTTTAAAATGTAATGTCCTGGGTTATCAGAGACCAAACAATCGCAACAACTGTCTTTGTTGGTGCTTTAATTTTAAACACTAATATTATCTTTTATATTTTGACATTTATAAGCAGATGAATCCTCTTTTAAGAAAGCTTCACCACAAACCCTTGTGGGTAAATCAGTTGTTGAAGATGTTCCAACTGTGTTGAAGACCAGTGTTAAGCCAGTATCAAAGTCAGAACCCAAGGTACCAATAAGTTGATCAGATCTTTGATTGACCTAAATCTTCTGCATTTGTTCTTTGTATAAGTCTTGGTGTGTGTTCTTTTATACTCCCCCCATTACATAATAATCTTCCTAGTTTGACTACACAGTGTCCAAGACACCGCTTTGACTTGATTTTTCTCCATTTATGTTCATATTTTTTTCATTCGGACAAAAGTTTACCAAAGACTGTCACGATGAATGTAAATATTTTATTATCATATTTTACTTTTTACACACTTACTATGGTCAAAGTTGTTAAACTTTGACCTCAAAAGTCAAACTATGGAGATAATAACGGGATGGAGTACTAAAAAAGCTCATTCTTCACCAAAACTACTCAGCCACGTAGAGGTTTCGGATTTTGCCCAATTTTGAAATCCGGGACGTTCGATAAATTTAATAGAATGCTGTCACAAAACAAGTCCTTTGTCGCTGCACCATGGCCATTGTCTTTCTTAACCATCCAGTGGAGTGGCCTGGGGATGAGAATTTTATAGGCCTATCTAATCTCAAGCTAGTATAGTTCTATGCCATGGTTCAGAAGAAGCATGCGATTAGAGACTAGTTCTTATATTAAGAGCAAAGCGGAAGCAAGTTTTTTTCCTACAATTTTCTTTTTACCCAGCGTTGCAGAACTCTCTCTCTTGCAATAAGGTTATTATTGTTAAATATTTGCACCTTTGTATTTTCTTGGTGTGATTACCTATAAGTCTATAACTGTCCTTCACTAATCTGACGCCAAGATAAGACTACTGCAGTCTGCAACTCATTACCACTTTTTCAGTGACACCACCATTTTTAGGGGAGGCAGAATGGTGATAATGACGCCCTAACAGGCCCCACCTCTTGACATACCATTAGCCTTAGCCGTCTGAGGAGAGGCAACTTGGGGTTTCGCTGTGGTCGCTTGAATATTTGAAGTTGAACAAGTCGTGCACAGTATCTTGTTTCTAGGGTCATTAGTGATTCTCTTCATGCTATATTGCGTTGCTAATGTCTAATCTCGTACTCCTACTTCCGACATAACAGCAACATTACCCAATGCTTCAAAGGCCTCCAAGGAATGAAGGGCCGATATCACAGTCTTTTCTTGTTTTAAAAACACGAGAACATGAATATGGATGATCAATAATAGAAATTGCTTAGACCCATTGCTATGCCACAATGTAAGAAGTTTAGATAATTAGCGAGTCATTTTGCTGATTCCTGTCATATTCTATTACTACAAGTTAAGAGAAGGCTTTTCTGACCTCTTACTGATGAAGGATGTTTGACCAGATAATTAGTGGATCATTTTGCATATTCTGTCATATTCTCTTATAAGTCATGAGAAGTTTTCCTTTTTTTGACGTTGTACTGATGCAGGATGTTTGACCTTTAGACTCTAATGCAATAGTTCCGAAAGAAATATCTGGATTTAAGATCGAAAAGAAAATGGAAATTGGGAGGATGAAAATGGGCTAGTGATGAATAACAAATTAAATTTGAGGGGTTGTTTTTTCGCTCTTTCTTTTCTTGAAAGCCATTTCAGATTTTTGCCTTGAGTTTATATCCTGGCTAATTAGAAACTGTTGAAACTACTTATGTTGTGGATGAAATATGGTTCTTGTTCTTTTCCTTGATATCATCTGTTTCTTTCATTCTGTTATGCCAGGTTGGTGCCTTAATGTCTAATCAAGATGCTGGAAGTCTTATGTCAAGGCAATCTATCAATAGTCTGAAGGTAAATTTAATCGAACTATACATCCAGACTTGGGTGAAAGGAGTTGTTCTTTATATATTCGCTTTAATATTTTCTTAATCACTTGCAGGCCTTCAGTGGCTCAATCGTAGAGAGGACGGTTGATGTGCCAACTAACCCCAACAAAGAGACTACTAGTCAGGTAGACATTCTTCCTAATGTTTGCTATACACAATTGGTCCTGTGTAAAATATGCCCTTCTGAAAAAAGGTAGTCAATGAAGTTATGTGAGCATATAGAGGTAAAATGCAAGGCGGTTTTACAATAAATTAGTGTAAAACCTCTTTATATCGCATGAACTTTGATGGTTGTTATTTTTGGTTATGATGATGTTAGGAAACTCATGATAATGTTATTTATGCAGCCTTCAAAACCGATTTCGAGGTTTAAGATGCAGAGGAAAGGCGGTCAGATCTGAAGCATTATATCATCTGATTAGTTGCTGTAGATTATTCAATGGTGTTTTTGAATGACGATTAACTCAAAATATGATTAGGATTTTAACGTGCAAGTTAGAACTGTTAACCATTGGCTTAGTAGTAAAAATCATTTTTGAAAGCCCAAATCCGGACGTGTTTTATGTGACATGTCTCATTTTGGTATATTATATTTTGAGAAGAAGAGCGTTTGAACCGAATATCCGAAAATGTAAATAACCAAAGGAAAAATAAATACAACTGTTGCATAAGGAGGGAGATGTTCTTTGGGTTTGTTGGACCTTGTGTAAGATCGTCTTACATATCGCTATGTGACTTTTATTGAACTCATTATGATAAAAATGCTATCGTTATGTTATTATTTTTATCTTTTACGTTTTTTTCCCGATTTTGATTGATATACTTGGCCGAAAATTGGAGTAAATTTGGGAAGGGATGAAGTAAATTTTACGATGTTTATAAAATGCGGACGACATATAAGCCTATAGAACACCTAGGCTTGGAAAACTTGTCGATCTAAATAACTCGACCCACACCCTAAGACCATCCCCAAGCAAGTGTCATCTTAATTAGGTCAATACATATTTTTACCCTTAATTACACTTAATTTATATTGACTCATTTTCACCCTCTCAAGTAAAAGGTCACCACCTAGGTCATCAACCCACTTATTTTTTTACTTTCCAACATTTTTAATTATTTTCCACATTTTTTACCCCACTAAAAAATTCATCTCTCTTACTTTATCCATTACTATTACTATATTTTAAACTCTTCACATTTCTAAGCCAGTAACAATCAAACAACTACTAGGTCAATAAGTGGGTCAATACTTACAAAAGAGGTCACCAATTGACCCTATTTTGTAATGGGTCATGCTAACTAAGTTGCTAATACTTAATTAACTTGACCCAATTACTTATTGACCTCCCCATCCACCTTGCTTGGGGATGGTCTAATAAAAGACCTGAGTTTGACCTGAGATTAAGGCCTGGTAAATGAGTCTATCTGGTGGAGTTTAGGTCGGGTCACTTGGTATTTGTAAGAATTCGTGTCTGGTTATTCTTAGGTTGGTTCTTATCTCAAAATATTTGTGGATAACGATCCGTATGCCATAATGAACTTGCGGGTCAGGTTGGGTCTAGAGTTTCGGGTCCTCAATTTAGGTTTGGGTCGGATCATATAAGTCCAGTTAATTTTGTTAAGTCTTTTGAAATTCGAATTGACTCTCCTATCTAACGTGGCACATATATTAATGACAGACTGACCATTATCCTTAAATAATTTTATGAAGAACATAATTTTTAGTCTACATGATCTAACCTGAATTTTTAAAACCCGAAATAACCAGACCTAATAATTTTTTGGCAATATAAGATAATACTACTAGTCAGTTTTATAATGAAACTAAATTATCTCAAAGACTTAATTCAAAAAATTGATTTCATTGATATTTTTTCTATTCAGTGGAACACATGGTTCCATAGAAATGATATTATCTTTAATAATTTTTATTTAGATATCAACAAACTTGTTCTCTTACGTAATAATAGCGTTAAGATTTGAAATGAGACTAGACATAAAGTGTAATACCCCGTATATTAGTCTCGGTCAACGGCAGTCAAACCATATTTTATACAAGTAGTTCAAACGACATGTTTATAAAGTATTTTACGTAAACTGTTATTATTTTATAAATCGTATTTCTACGATTATTTCATATTTCATAATCATTTTATATTTAATGATTATTTCATAAAATGACATTTCATTCGCATTTCTTTAATTTTAATAATACATTTATAATTTAATATAATTCTTATTTTATATTTATTTCTCATCTATACTTAATTTCTATTTTTATGTAAATCGTAATTGTATTTAAATCCTATATTCTTTATATATTCTTATGTAAGTGGTAATACTTTTATATTCTTATAATTAATTTAATTAATATTTACTAATATCAAATTACATGATTTAATTAGTATAAATAAATTATATGTACTCGTTTATTTTAAGTTAAATTACGAGTCGAGAACGAGATAAAGATAATATAATACTACGATATGCGTGATGGACTTTTAATGTTGGGCTTGGACTTGGGTTATGGTAGCAAGGAACCGTGAAACCCAACCATCAACCCTTTAACCCATCATACACGTTACATAATATACAAACCCTAGTCATACTTATCTCACAACCTATTACATCGACAAAACACAAACAAAAACCCCACACCTCATCTGCCTCTCTACTCCATCTACAGTCATAAACCATATTCTGATGTCGTGAGAAGAACAAAAAGGAAGGAAACGAGCCAAGTTTAGCCGTCACCATCATCGTTTTCATCCTTGCGCATAGGGATGGCATTGTGTCGGGTACCCAACCCAAATCCTTAGGGTCTGACCCTATCGGGTCGGGTATGGGTTTAAATTTTTGAGACCCACTCGGGTATGGGTCGGGTATGGGTCTTATATAAAAACTTCGGGTCCGGGTCCGGGTCTTGGTCTTGGTCTTGGGATCCTATCTGACCCTTAGACCCTTATATTTATTAAAAAAAAAAACAAAAAAAAAACAAAACACACATACGAACGTCAATAACCCAAATAATACAGACAACCAGATGATCCTTATTAGTTATCGTTAATGTACGAGGAGATTGATGAAAATGATGAGTTTGGGTACGGTAAATGATATCATTTAGGGTCGGTATGGGTAATGATCCAAATAAACAAGACTTTGTAATACTTTAATCAAAACTTTATAATTTAATTCGAACTTTGGTACATTTTACTAAATGACTCGTTAAGAAAAATTAGACCCTATCCGGACCCAGACCCATTAGGGTCGGGTATGGGTCCATTAATTTCAGACCCTTTAGGGTCTGGGTCGGGTATGGGTCTAAGGTTTTTAACTTCGGGTCGGGTCGGGTCTTGCCGGACCCTACCCAGACCCTACCCATTGCCATCCCTACTTGCGCAGCAGCGAGTTCGTAAGTAGTTTATCGTACCCTATCATATCTTTATATCTGAATACTAAGGTTGTATGTAATCTTGGTAGTAAGAATGACATGGTTATCGTTATAAACCACCGTAGGACCACCGTGGGTATCCCTTTAACCGCCATGAAAGTCAATAGTAGCTTTGTATAGTCTGTACTATTTTCGTTTTCCTTACTCTATCTCGTTTGGTTGCTGATTTAATCGCTTTCTAGTGTCAAATCTTGTTGCGAGTTCATGTATATTAGTAGTGGGGTGTTAGTAAGTTGCGTTGGTGGTGTTAGCGTGGTGCGTGGTGGCCGAAGGAGGCTGTTTTGACAGCCTGATTAGGAGTCTGCGAAAACAAGGGTATGAGGGGGTCGTGTACATCCATGTTTGTGGCGGGTGTTTTGGGTGATTTTGAGTAGTGTCGAAGTCTGGTGTTTGTCACCAGGGGTAGTGGGTGATGTGAGGTGTTAAGGGGGGTGGTTGGTTGTGGTGATGGTGGTGTTGGCAGGTGGTTAAGGGAGTGTGTGCAAAGGGGAGTAACACGGGTAAGAGTAGGAACTTGGAGTTGCTGTTTGTGACCAACGTGTTTGGGGCTGGTGTCGATGGCTGTTGGCGATGAGTCTGGGTAGTGGTCAGGGCCAGTAGTTGTACCGTGGTTCAGGGGTCTCAACCACGGTGGTGTGGTGGTGGTGGTGGTGCAGGCTGTAGAAGGGGTGTCGAAGGGGCTGCGAAGTGGGCTGTACAGGCTGGTTGGAGGGCTGTACAGGCTGTTTGGTTCGTTGCATTGTGTTGTTGTTACGTTTATTATCATTATTACTATGGTTTATTATTATTATTATTATTATTATTTTGTCCTATTATTATTATTATTATTATTATTGTATGATAATAATAATATTATTATTAATGTATATTGTGATTATTATTATTATTATTATTTATATTATTGTTGTTGTATGATTAATATTAATATTGGTAGTAGTGTTTAAGTATGTTATTAGATTAGTAATAATTGGTTATTAATATTATATGCTATAATTAGTAAGTCTATAATAAGTAAGTTTATATTTGGTTAATGATAATTGATATGTATAACTAGTGAATGATAATTGGTATGTATATGAGCATGTTTATATATATATATATATATATCTGTGTGTGTGTGTGTGTGTCCGTGTGTCCGTGTGTGTGTGTCCGTGTGTGTGTGTGTGTGTGTGTGTGTGTGTGTGTGTGTGTTCAGCTTTTATGCTGGTGATCGACGATCGATGATACTCTGCCGGGAGGTTAGGTATGAGTGGGTGTTACGGGTTGAGATTGAGAATGAGATTGAGATTGAGCTCGAGCATATCATGACATTTGCATATTATTATTTGTTGCATTATGTTTTTTGTGTTATCCTACTCGACCGCGAGGTTGACAGTGTATTCGTGTTCACCTACGATGATCCGGAATGGGGAGTAGATTCTACAGGTCAGAGACAGATGGATTAGGAGCTTGGGCATGACAGAGACATGGCTTGGACCTACTTAGAATTAGATCACATATTTAGAGGTTATCAGTTGTACTTTATTCTATGTGTAGAAATTGTAATATCAAAGTTTTAAATTTGATCAGTTTTATATAAAGTACTGTAGTTTGTTTTACTTTGTTATTCACTACCTCGGACATTCCGAGATGGTAACAGCTCTATTTATTTGAGAATGTCTTGTCAAAGGCTCTTACATAAATGGGGGTGTCACATAAAGGGTCTCAAGTGTAATACTCCTCATTTTTGTTTGAGGAGTACTTAGCGAATACTCGACAAAGTAGGTGGGGTACGCGGTCGAGTAGGGTGTACTTGGTCGTGTAGCGTGTACGCGATCACGTTGTTTAGACAAGTTACTGCCTGAGTGGTACACGATTGAGTATGTAGGTACTCGGTCAAGTAGGTCGTACTCGATCAAGTATCAAGTACTCCGTACTCGACCGAGTACGCGGTTTTACGGGATATTTTGCCGAGTTGGTTGTGACGATTAGAATGATATAACTTTTGGAAACCATCATTCTTTTCATTTCTTCTGAAAAACTAAAGATATACTTTCATACTCTAATCATCTCAACCATCTCCAAGGCTAAATCTCTGCTCTAAGATGGTCTGTTGCATTCATTTGTGCGTTGGATTTAATGGTAAGTCATACTTCTTTAGTTTTTTTTGATGTGGTTACCTTAGGTTGAGTTAGTTTTGGGGGAAATAGTGTTTTTGATAGTTTTGTGATTGGTTTTGTTATAATGATTAGGTGGTGGATTCATAGATGAGCGTATTTAGCACTTGATCGCTTTTGTCTTTGTTGCTTATCAGGTAGGGTTTTCTCAACTCAGTCATTGCATTGGTTGACTTATTTTGTGACGGTAATTGAGATGTTCATTGTATTGTATTCTTGGAATTATATAATTGAGATTATTGTGATATTATATGGAGTATGTGGTTGATTGTGGAGCCATTATCGGGAGATGGTCTTCACATCCAAGTTCCACCCTTGTGGCTTTCATCACAAGGGGGAGTGCACATTAATGATTTGGGTTCACTCGTTGTGATGAATAAGGATTTAATGGCTAGGCCGCGGTCTACGCTGATGTTGTGGGTTTCCTGTTGCGATGGGTTTCTGGTAGGGCTACATGTTGCGATGTGTAGTCGGATCCAGGTTGCGATTTAGATCTTGTTTTTTAAGTTTGGGGATTGGATTGAGACACCTTGAATGGTTTATTTTGCTTGTTTTATGATTATTGTTTATGCAGTTGACTGACCCCGTTTATTGTCTTTAAAACTATGATGATTCATTCGAGAATGGTGAGCAGCTGATTAACAGGTACTGATGTTGAGTAGCTCACGAAAATGGATGGGGCCGAGTCATCGCTCTTTCTGTTATATAGCTTCCGTTGAGTAGATACTATGCTTTTATAGTTGTACTTTTGTAGTTGAGACTTGTAATTCTTGTACATTAAATTATTATTTATATAATTTTTATTTTATCGCTGATTTGATGTTCAAACCTCGGACAACCGAGATGTTACCATCACCATTTTCTAAGGTAGGTTTTGGTAAGGCACTGTTTGTATCTAAACCCTCAAAATCATCCTTAAACACTTTATCGGGATCGAGTTCGTGGATTTCTAAACCTTTCCACCGATTAACACTCACTGCAACCCGATTCTTATCTTCAACCTTCTCCTTAACTTAAAATTCATATTTCTTATTTTCCGAATGGACCTTGCTTGTCGCGCGCGAAAACCATAGGTTTTGAAGAAGACGTCGGTTCTTATGATTTATAATAGATTAGACAGCCATGTTTGGAAAGAAGGAGGATGGGATCGATTGAGTTTTGAAGAAGAAAGAGATCTTACCGAAGGAAGAAAGGAGATAGAGAGAGATGGGATGGATGGTTGAAATGAAATAGGGTGATAGAGTTTTTGGTGAGTTAGAGGGTAAAGTAGAAAAGGGGTAAAATCGTCTAAGTCGTGTAAAATATTGGATTAACTTAGAAATGTATAGTATTGAATAAAAATTCCCTATAAGAAAAATGTATAGTACTGATTGGAATGGAGGAATTATGTTTTAGTTAAAAATGGTGGAAAATTTGATTTGTGCTTAATTGCACATTTATAAAAAGGTATAGGGCTAATATACCACAAATGAAACTTAAAGAGTTGATTTGCACATAGTATATAAGTTATTGGGCTAATTTGCTACATCCCGTTGAAAGCTGAGGCTTTGTGTTCGTGTATATATGACTGGAATCTTGATTGTCGCATCTCTTCGGTCACCCTGGACAACTGCACAACAAACAAATGACACTGTGATTGATATTTTGCGTATAAAGCTTCCTAAGAGTTCACAGATCTTGGGTGGTAAGTTTCTACATATGCGATGTTGTGCCCATATTTTAAATGATATTGTCTGAGATGGTCCTTAGCATTATTGGGGAGGAAATTGAAAGAGTAAGGCAAAGTGTAGTATTTTGGAGAACATCTATTTCAGGGGTGACAAAATTTCACAATGTATATAGCTAGAACTCATGCTAAAAATTGTTCTAAGAAACTTGTGCTTGATTGTAAAACTCGTTGGAACTCAACTTATGAAATGCTTAAGGTTGCAATCAAGTATAAGAACGTATTTGATGTTTTATGTGGTCGAGATGATGTTTATAAGTGTGCGCCACTCAAAGAATATTGAGACAGAGCTGGAATTTTTTGTGACAAGTTAGTTGTTTAGTGATGCTACTCATTAATTTTCCGGCACAAAATATCCTACTGCCAATATTTATTTTTCTAATATATGTGATATTAGATGTGCTTTGAATAATTGGGTTACATCATCCGATGCTTTGATAAAAGACATGGCGATCACGATGTTGGAAAAATATAACAAGTATTGGAGGGATGTGAACGCTCTTTTAGCCGTGGCAGCCGTATTAGACCCTAGGTATAAACTACCTCTTGTTCGCTACTATTACAAGCAGTTTTATGATCTTGAGGATGTTGATTTTGAGATTGAGAAGGTTAAAGACCTTTTGAGAGAGTAAGTGAGTGAATATTCTAGTAAAGTTGGAAAAGGTAATGGAAAATAACATAGCCATGCTTTTGGGTTACCACCATTTGTTTCTAGTCTCGGAAAAAGAAATTGAGTGGCTTTGCTAAATATTTGGAGGTTGAGGATGAAGAGTCTATTGATATAATATACTCAAGAAAGGGGGGTTGAATTGAGTATGCCTTCTTTTTAAATCTTCTTCGATGTGTATATGGTTGTATGATGATCTTCGAGTAGAACAAATAATAAAGAGAGACACAATATTTTTGAAGTGGTTCAGTCTCACACTTTGAGACCTACGTCCACTATTCTCGATTAATAAAATTAGTACCAACTCTGGATTACAATTTTATCAACCCTACTCGTGCAACTTTGATGTTAGTCGCAACTCTATCTAGATACCGTTAAATATCTAGCTATGACAAATACCGTTAAATATTTGCCTTACAATGAGTACCGCTAAATACTCGTTCTATCTTACGTAAATAAGATAAAGTCTTCAATGTTTCTTGATGTCACAATCTTGAATGAATAAGATCAATGCTTGAGCACTTGAATCTTGAATCGGATATGACAATGAAAAGCTCGAATATTGAAGTAGACGAACGGCGGTTTCTTTCTCTTGGTTTTCGTGAATATGTATGTCGTGTAGATTAATGTGTCATAGGTAGTCTATTTATATAGAATATATATCTAGGTAATTAAAACCCTAGATGATTTAGGAATATTACTAAAACTAGAATACTAGTCTTTTAGTAATACTACCTTAAATCTAATCTTAATATATTTAGGAAAGATTTAATAATATACTACAAGTATTATATAAGGAATCAATTTCCTAATTCATATTTAGGAAAGATCTTTATATAATAAACAAATAGTATCCTTATTAAAACAACTTCCTAAACCAAGTCAAGGATAATAAAATATATTATCATAATATAATCTTAGTTTGTTTAGGATATTAAATAAATACATAATATTTACTTAACTTAAATCCTACACGATTTATGGTAACGTGACATGTTACACGTTTCCCAAAGTCGTAACAAACTATATCTAGATTATATTTTTTGACAATTAAGATCATATAAAAATCCTTAGTTTATTTAGTAATAAATAATTATCTCATAAGAAAATTATTTATTCCTATTTAACCAAAAGATATTTTATCTAATCTTATTAAGATTAATAATTCCATATTAAAAATAGAATACCAATTAAACATTAATTGTACATGACTATATTTGGAAACTAAAATCGTTTCAACCAAACACATATATTCCGACCATTTCTTCATAATATAAGGTTATAGCTATAAGCTATAACTTGAATCAATCTTGTACTAAAGCTATAGTTGATATGTATAACTTTAGTTCAATAGGCGCGCTTGTGATCTTGTATCAATCTTCGATTTAGCCAATTCATTGACTAAAACACTTGAATCTTTTATACTTGATTGATTAGATCTTGTTACTAATATTCTGTACACTTAGCACACGATTATACGCACGAGTATATAATATATACATAGCTAGACTTGTCATTATCAAAACATAGACATATATACTTCATATATATATTTGAATATATGGTTCGACAGAGGAAAATCAAGTGCAAGAAAAATCTGAGCTAGAAACGTATTTAGAGTCTTTTAATAATGTGCCTCTTTCGGGTAATTTTGATATTCTTATTTGGTGGAAAACTAATGGATCAATATTTCTCATACTTCAAAATATAGCAAGGGACATCCTAAGTATTCCCGTTTCTATTGTTGCTTCTGAATCAACGTTTTGTACAGGCGGACGTGTTTTAAGTGCACATCGTAGTCGTCATATTCCATCTACGATAGAGGTTTTAATGTGTGCTCAAAATTGGATTTGGACCAATATTAAAGGTAAAATATTTTCTTCTATTACAACAAACATTTTAATCTTCTTTTACTTCTTATATTATGAAGTTGCTTTTGTAATCTATTAATGTCAATTTAAAGGTGGTGATGGGTTTAAAGAAGTGATATATGATCAAATAGTTGATGAGCTTGAGGAGGAAGAATATAATGCACCATGAAAGATGAGGTACCAAAGAATTATCTTAACTTAGTTTAAGCTATGTAATATTCCCCCCCCCCCCCCCACCCCCCCCCCCCACACACACACACACCCCACCCAAAAAAAAGTTATGTAATATTTTGTCCGCATATGCCATTTCTTTGCCCGTTAATGTCGATTTTTTTTTTCTTGTTTCAGGTGACTGAGTTGGACTAATGGAAGAAGGTTGATGGATTTTTACAAAAAATGTATTGGATATGTATGAGTTATTGACAAACATAATTTAGTATTCATGGATCTGTACGAGTATTAAACTTTTGATGGACTTATATGTTGTAAATTTGTAGTGTAGTATGATAAGTGTAAACTTTTGATAGATTGAACTTCTGTCATTCTGTGTATAGTGCTGTCAGAGGCAGAGTGCAACACTCTACTCTGCAATGGCTTGTGCAATGCTGTTTTCTGATACAATATTCTGGTTTATGGTCTGCACACATGCACAGTTGCGTGTTGCGTGTGCGTGTGCTGATCTGAGTTGGTTTGTGAGTGTGTTATTCCTGCTGCTTCTCTGAGTTCAGTTGTTGAGTTGTAGTTCAGAGATGATTTGTAGCCGAAGCTGATCTGCTGCAAATATTGGGATCCGACTATTTTGGGGCGGGTCTAGCGGGTACCCAGCGGGGACAGGCATGTGGTTTTGGTGGTTAGATGGGGCGGGTATGGTTCCCTACTTTAGCCTGGCAGGCTAGTGATGGTTGGGAGTTTTATACCCATCACGTGTGGAGGGGAGGATATGAGGCTTAAAATTTGGTGATGGGTACGGGTACGAGGAACCTATTTTCCGTTGCCGTTCTCGTCCCCGTCCCCGTCCAATGACATCCCTACTTGGAGGTATGATATTTAAACACCAAATAAAACCAAGTAATACACTCCATTCATGTCCATTTTCAATTTGTCGAAAATGTCCACCAAAGGGCAAAACTGTACTTTTACTATCTCAAATTCAAATTCAAATCTCAAAATCCCGCTCGCCTTAAATTTTAATTAAAATTAAAATTTTAATCTAACCTAATTATTCCTATAATCATTTCTGAAGTTAATCACATTTCATTACTACAAAACCCCGTTCTACTCCCATTCCTAGACTTTGCCATTCTGCTTTCAATCTCTCTCTCTAGAACATCAGTACACACAACATTCAGTATGTTCCGCTTTCATTTCTTCGTATTTTTAACGTTTCACTTCGATTCAGTTCAGTTCAGTTCTTCGTTCTTCTTTCTGAGTTTCATTTCATTTCTTTGTTTCTTGTCAAAGTTTTCGCCATTACGAAAATAAAGAATCGTCTATTGTGTGTAATTTCATGTGGGCCTGAGTTCAATTTTTTGTGAATTCCGTTGAATGTATAAGCCTTTCGTACTTGCATTTTATGTGGGTATGTTTCGGTTTTTGTCGTCGAATGTTATTACTTTTGTGGGTCAATTCAGTTCAGTTCTTCGTTAATTTATATGGGTTTCGCTCCATTTGATAAATTACTTGTGGGTCTGAGTTCATTTTTGTGGATTTCGTTGAATACAAGTCTTGTTCACTTTCATTCCATTCGGTTATTCTTCGATTTTTGTCGTCGAATGTTATTACTTTTATGGGTCGTTATGAATCATAGGATTATGAAATGTTTTTTGTGCCAAATTAATTCAATTAAATTTGGAAACGATTCGTTACAAGAGATTTTATTTCTTTGTTGCTTGTCAAATTTTCGCCTTTTCGAAGATAAAAGAATCATCTTTGTGTTTAATTTAATTTCATTTCTCTGAATTTGGTCGAATATAAACCGTGTGTACTTGCATATTTGCATTTTATCTGGGCATGCTTGGATTTTTGTCGTCGAATATTTCTGCTAGTTATTGTCGATTCTCAATTGGTTTTAATATCGAATTGTTGCAGGGTTTAAAGAATCGGCGGAGAAAATGCCTGTACCAGCATCAAGAGATAGGTTGTCAAGGCCAGTTGACATTTCTACCCTTCTAGATAAAGCACCCCGTAGAGTGAACATCATGGTAGATGAACCTGGGTTGCGACGTGCCGGGTTATCAGGTTATGGGTTTAGGAATGCACCAGGAAATGGTGGTGGATCAACAGGAAGTCGAGCTGTGGTCCAGAGAGGGGGAATTGGGCAAGGCCGCAACCAACAGAGGGCGGTAGTGGGTTCCTGGGATACAAGAACACCGGGGACTACTGGTGCTCGACGTGGTGGTAGCCGGGGAAGGAGGCAATTGCCTTCTTGGTACCCAAGAACTCCTCTTAGGGACATTACTGGAATTATGAGGGTAATGATTCTTGACTGTTTTATTGTGCATTTCGGATTTTCTTCTGGTTTGATTAATGATGTATGTATGTTTAGTTCTTTATTATGGCAATCTACTGTATGTAAAGTGCTCAATGTGCTGCATGATTTTGGGTTTTTGTAGTTGATTACTGTCTGTTGCTAACACGGGTAAGGCAACGTACATCCGACTTCCCAATCCCTTAATTTGCAACAGCCATTGAGTCAGTGGGGTAATGTTGTTGGTGTAAGTAGCGAATTGCCTAAGAAATTGGCTCTCCGGAAATGTCTTTCACACTTTCACCCATTAGAAATGCATCTTTGGTAATTTAGTGTTATATGCTTCTTGTTGACTCGATTCCATGTAGTTGCTGGGTTTCAAAACTTGTGAGTATGAATTAGTTAAGGTATAATTGAACATCTCGAATTTACTGTAGCTTTCGACTATTGGGAACCCTTTTCGTAATTGTAGTGAACTGTCTTTGAGTCTTTATATCTAAGAAACTTTGAATTATAAACTCACCATTGATATTATGTGCTGCATTCATTATGATGTCCTGCATTCATGTATTTGCCAACTTTAATCACATTCTGATTCTATACATTTCAAGCTAGTTAGTTGAGGGATCAACATCCTCTGCTTATGATAGTGACCGTGAAGTTTCAGGCAATGAAGCTACACTCAAACCGTGACGTGTTTGCATTAGCCGGCCTGCCAAATGTGTCTATCTTTGTCATGTCTGTACTTGGGATATTTGAAGTCTGATGTACTCTTAACACAACCGTGGCGTGCTTGTGACGGTGTACTTTAATACAGAAATTGTCAAGTGTAGTTTCAAATTAGTGTCTTTGGTTTTTTTTCCAGGTCACATTGTGTTGGGTTAAGTGATTTTGGATTGGGTCAATTTGGGTTACAGGTTTTGATCTGGCTGTTCTGTTTGGGTCTTGGGTTTTGGGTCAGGTCAGTTTGGCTGGGTCTAGTTGTAAGGATAACCAATAACATCATTCTGATTTGACGAGGGTAACAGGCCATTGAGAGAAGGAGAGAAGAACTCGGCTTGAACCAAGACACAGAAGATCAGCAAGAAGATAATAACAATTCTGAACCAGGAAATACTCAGCGGGAAACAGAAATTGGTGCTTGGACACCCATGCCCACAATTATGCTGAAGCCACAACCCTCACCAGCCAGTCAAATACTGAGAATGAAAGCCAGCAATGCTGACTGGACTGTCAATTCTTCTGAGTACTTGACCCCAGAGAAGAAGCTTCTGAACTCAATTGAAAAGGTGAGGTTAGCCTGGCTGGAAGATCAACGAAAATTAGAAAGAACACCAGCTGCAAAGAGAGCCGAGAGGGAAAAGAAGGTACGTGTGTTAATGTCTATGAGATAATCTACTGATTACCAAAACGAGAGATGAGTTGAGAAGGGAAGGGAAGCGGAATGGCCACAAGAGATCATCTACTGATGATCCCATATCCTATAGATTACTTACTACCTATACTTTAGGTCTTTAGCTATGCTTGTAGCTTAATCTTTCAGCATTTAGGTTTACTATCTGTAGCTAATCTTTCAGCATTTAGATTTACTTTAGCTATGCTTTAGCTATCCACAGTACATCAATCATTAGGTAAATAGTCGCTGTGTAGATGTCAGCATCTGCTGACAGTTTTGGTGATCTGTCTGACTATGATGACAGCAAGAAATTCAGTAGTTATATACTGTACCTGAATTGTACATATGATTGAAGATTTGAAGCATAATTTTTGGCATGATTTGTTATGAATAGGGACGTACTTTCAAATGTTTCTGATTTTTTCCCGTCTTGTATGTGACCCTTCATAGTTCATACTATTAATCTAGAAAAGGAGCGGTTCTATTTTTCCATACCCTAAAAATGAAGTCCGGAGTAGGCTTTATTGACACCCTTGGCGGTTCCATCTGTTGTAAAATTTCTGAATTTGAAGAAAAATCCTGCTTCTCAAACTAGTTTCCGAAAAATGAGAAATTTCAAAATCTGACTATTGCAAAGTTGGACTTACTACAACTACAATATTACAAATTACAATACTATGAATAAAAACTGATACATAACGTAGTTGATTGAGAATTATAATACAAATGAATTAGACAAACTACTTTTCACAAACTCTACCTGCAAATTAAGTGTATTCTAAATATAACAAAATTTACTTGAAATAAAAAGAACAAAAAAACTAAACACTAATTGATAGCTTCCATTGATAAAAAATACTCCATAACTTATCAGCTTTGTTATACGGAGTATGCATGAATTATGATGTATCAACGACGTAGACAACAAGAGAAGTAGGACAACCAGGAAGACGGTGCAGGAGCGGGTGAAGCAGCTGATGTTGGTGTTTTTGGTCCCTCCTTTTCAGGATCTGATGTATTCTTTGGCTCTGCGCGACTTTGACCTGAATTTACTGATTTATCCCTCTCAATTTGTGCAAGCCTGCAATTGTTTCAAAGTCACAACCAGTCATTCTGTCTAGTGCTCTGTAAGTCTGATATCCAAAATTGCACATTATACAACTAGTGGCTCGCTTTCTCGGTTTGAAGGGCTATCCTTAAATTGTCATTTTTTTGTGAGGTAGAGGCTTTACATACGCTTGGCCGATACAATTATGATAACCAATACTTCCAAATTTATGAATAACATGAATCCAGAACGGTTTTTAATGTTATGTACACAATACTTAATTCAATGAAAGGGAAAAAAAAGAGACAATGTTGCCAACTTACACTGGAAATGCAAATGACTGACCGCTTGCATCAGAATGATGAGGAGATGCAACGGCTGAAAGAGGTATTTCATCGGACGCAGTTCTACCTTTATTTTTCTCTGTAACGACTGGCCTTGGATCGGGAGTTACAGCAGCCTCATTAACCTTAGGCGAAGTTTTGACCTCAACATCAGGTGGTCTGTTAACAACAGGTGGAGGTGGTGTAGATGGCTTAAAATGATTAGCGATAATCTGTTCTCCTGATTTAGGTGTAACCGGGGGAATAGGCGCCATTTGGTCCTTGGGTTTGGGTTCCCCTGATTTAAGCACGATTCTAGGTGAAGGCGGAGGGAGTTCCCCTGATTTCCGTATATCACCAGGTCCTGCTCCTGGTCCGTACATACCTAGTTCCCCCGATTTGAGCAACCAGCTAAACTGATCCCTGGTGAAACTCATATTCCCAGTATGAATACTGAACAAGGATTCATTAGATGCGGTGCTCCAATCCTGGTTTGGGGTGCCTGATTTGTTGCTGGCAAAAACACGAGATGGAATCCTATAACCCGACTCATCAGGAGGTTGCTCCATCACCTGAGCTGGAGGTGTTTCTAAAGTTGATGCAGTATCAGAAGCATTTTTGGTGGACTGTTCATTATCAAGCGCAAAGCTACCTACGAGTACAGAGAGATGAAAAGCCGTCATGTCAAAGTAAAATGGCTCGTATTTTCCTAGTTTACGTGTTAATGAACTTACCATGTTCATTTGTGTCTAGTGGATATGGATCTTCAAATGAAAATTCAGAGGATGCTGATTTGACTGATGATGCAGACGAAACAGAAGACGATCGTAGTCTGTCTTCTTGAAATGAATGTTCACCCTCTTCAGCAACAGTTTTAATTTCCATCACTTGAGAAACAATAACTTGAAGCTTTTTCCAATGTTCATGAATATATGTTGAGATTAAAGGTTATGACGACCCAACACGCACACTGGAAAGAAATATAAAGAAATGATACTGTAAGCATACTATTTTCAAGAACATGTACTCAACCAAGAGGCTAGAACATACCTAGTTAGTCGCTCAAACTGAACATACATATTTATTATTTTATGAGAGGTATTCTAATAAAACGTAAAGAATGAGTTCCACGTAAAAAGGGTTGCAGAATCGGATGTAATCGTCTAATGAAGTATGCAATAAGCTAACAAAACTTGTTCATAAGACTCATTTTTGATGCCATCGTCGTCCATACACAAGAATTTGTGTAAAGCAAATGTGAACTTGCCCTCCATGGTTACGACAAAAAGGAATTACTTTCTAACAATATAATATAATAACCAATAAAGTACGTCGAGAATTCTATTTTCCAAATATTAATTCAGAATACAAGAAACGTCGGCGTTTAGTCATCCAATTTGCTTTGTACTAGGTCATTCTTTAGCTCTAATGGAAATTGAAATGCCAATAAACGAACTTCAAATTAAATATGTTATAAACAAAAGAAATTTGGCACAATCCTTTCATATAGGGTGATCTAATATTTCCTCCGTTACAATTAATTGTATAAGTTTCTTAAAACACGATTTTGAAAAACGTATCCAATCAAATAGAGAATATATGACAAACATTTCCACCCAAACCATAAATTGTAAATGTAACATAAACACATAACATTTCATACAAAATGTCATTTGGGTAACATAATATATCTATTTAGGCATGTAATTTGAAAAATTAAATAAAGTAAATGAGAAATTAATTACCCAAAGATAATGGTGATTGAACAAACAATTAAACCCAGAAAAATTAATTAATTAATTAATTAATTAATAAATGACGAGACTGTTGATCCCACCACTGGAAAAAGAGGAAACCAAGAGGGAATCAACAGCCCCAAATTAATTAGTTCCAAAATAATTGAAAGAAATCTGGGAAATTTTGCAATTTTATCTGGGAATTAAGAAAATTGAAAATTTAAGATAGAGATTAAAAAAATACAATAATGGGGAATTAATAGCTAAAAATAGAATATTATGAAAGCATGCATTATGCATGTGTGACAAAGATGAACAGAAATTTGTTAATTTAACTGTCATGCAAATGACAAGTATTTAATTAAGGAAAAATTGATGATTATAAGAGCTATCAAGGTTTCACCATGTTTTTACTTATATTTTTTTAAAAGGAAGCTCGAGTCATTTATTAAAATAATGCTTAAAATTTAAAAAATTGATAATTTAGAGCATGTTTGGCTAATATATTTTTTATTTTTCAAAAGTGATTTTTAAATTGCTTTTTTTTAAAACTTAGGGTATATTTGGTTAAGTTTATAATAAGTCTTTTAAATAATTTCTAGTATTCGGCCTAATTTACTTGTTCTAGTTTTTTTTTAAAAAAATATTGTTGTATAAATATATTTTCCATCAAAATAAAAATATAAAATATTCACAAATAAATGAAATAGGCGTTGTATAGTACGCCTACTTTAAAAGCCATCATTTTATGTTAAAAAATGACCATTTTGTATTTTTTTGTAAAGTGACTAATTTTTATTAGTAGTCACTTTTTAACAAAAAATATAATTATATTTATTGTAAAATGCTTACTTTGTGTCTGAGTGTCTCATACGCTCTCACACCCTAGTCCCTACAACGGTGACGCACAATAATTACCGTAATTAGTACAGTTTAATTTATTGTGAATCTGGTTAAGACATAAAAAATGTGAACTTTTTTATGTTTTTTGTTGTTAATTTTTCATGATATTTATGATATTTTTTAGTTAGTATTCATTCTTATAATACTAGACTATAAATATGTATTTTATTCTATGTATAATGTTACAAATTAACATAAAAGATCATAAACTTTGTTTATTAACAATAATTGACAAAAGTAGAAAAAATAATTTATAGTAACGAATGTCATGCTTTTAAATAATAACTAGTTTTACGCCGTGCAAAAAATGCACGGGTTTAGTTTTATTAAACTGAAAAAAATCAATAAAAATGTGAATAATTATAATACAAATATGTTTTAGTATTGCAGTTATATTGATATAAAAAGTAAAGAGAATTTATGCGCTTAACTTAGACGTAAATAAAACAACGCATTTGTTTTACACTTTTACATTATAAAAAAGTAAAGAGTACAAATTATTATTTAGGACTATGCTATCGGTCTAAGTTTAAAACGTATCAAATATACATATGTAGGATGAATTAGTAAAAAAGCATTATGCATGTCTAAAATAAAATATTTGTCCTATAACTCATGGGAGTGATATTGACCCGTTTTAAACTTAAAACGGATAGTAGCCGATAAATATATGTATAGATTTTAAACTTATACGTACGATTTAAATCATAAATTCCTAACCATCGAAATAATGAACCCGGTCAAATTATTGTTAGTCTGACCCTCTAACTACCCAAAAAAACTCCGACCATATAATATAAACTCTATCTTTTTATATACATTTATGATAGAGTTAGATAATTTCGTTGATTTCCAACTCTCAACAATTTTAATTTATTGATTTTTAGAATTTGAATGTTTTAGCTTTTACTAATTTTTATATTATTATATTTGGTATTCACTTTTTGTTCCTGTTTTATACTCATTGTGATTTAATTTAATCATTTTAGTTGGTGCGTGTTAAAGTAATATTCTTGAAATATACTTCATCAATAAAGTCCAGTCGTCTCAATCATATTATTTTATTTAATTTATGTAAAATTAGTTAATTTATTATCCATGATCATCAAATATTTGATTTTTATAGCTGAAATTAAAGTTAGTACTATCAAAAACTTTATATTTTATTGTGGGATTATAGATTGTAACTTATTTAATTAATGAAAGTAGAGAAAAAATTAAATTAATGAAAGTTTGAAGGAAGGTAATTAATTAACGTGATTGCTCATTCATTAATTTTTTTTCATTATTTCCTTTCTATGACCTTTGCCTAAAAACAAAAAAAACTCTATCTCTCTAATTCTCTCCTTACAAAATTAATCAAAATTTTCAAATTCGTCAAAATCGCACAACTATGGATGCTAGTTCTTGTATCGATCAAGTAATAATTCTAATCTCTACCTTTATCAATTTAGACTAATTAAATTAGGGTTTGTTTAAATCGTTTTTTGTTTTGTTCATTGTCTTCTTTATTCTTCTTTTTTCGATTGAATCCTATGACAATAGTATTAGAGTTGTAGGATATTCAATGATTAATGACGGAGTTTGACAATGGAAACATGGTTCAACCATTCATTTTGATTAATTTAGGGGATGAGAGGAGAGGATTATCATTTCAGCCAAATAATGTGCGGAAGAAACAAATTCGAACCAGTCACCAAGAACAACTTTGTAATCATCAACGTTTTAATCAATGTGAATAACACACGTGTGACGTGACAAGTGATATATGCTAGAGCCTAGATGGGAAAATATTAGTAGTATTATATTGGGGTTGATATTTAGGGTGAGAGGTGAAATAAAATGGTAACAGTTGTGAAAATATAAGGGTATAATGGTTAATCATGTCCATGATTGAGTAAAACTCGTCCATGATTGAGCAACACCCTTAATTAATTATGTATCAAGAACATGGTAGACCCTACGTTAATCTATTTTTTTGTCTTTCTAATTTTCATCAACCAATAAGAACCCTCTAAATGTTGTTCCTTTTATAGAAAGGGGATTTACCTAAAAAAACTGTAGCTGTAACACCCTCATAAACCAAGGCCTTTAAATAGGACCATCAAACTATGGGGACATTACCATCTCAGTTTCCTGAGACATAATATCAAGATAACAAACCATACAACCTTTATTAAAGTTTAAAGTAACGTATATAAGAATACAACCGTCTATAAAAGAACCAAAAATAAAAGTGTCCGCAGAAGCTACAACTCGAGGACTCTAAAAACTGTGGTGACCCCTCCTTCCAAGCCAGCAAGCAAAACTCATCTGCGTACCTGAGACTGTGCTCACCATTTCATGAATCATCACAGTAAAACAACAACAAGCATCAGCAACTGAATAATAAGACGAATACGATGCTAAGGTACAACAAATACATTGTTCACAATATCACTGCTATCACTGATACACAACATCCGTGGTGGCCTTTAGCCCCACACCAATTCCCCCACTTACCGCAGCAAGGGGTACCTAGACTATTAATGTGTGCATCCTCTCCGTGACGGGTCCCACGAAGAGCGATCATAGGGGTGAGATCCATTCCCTGCAACGGTCCCACACATTACCTTTTTCGATCTCAATAATCATACATCATATAGTGATAAAAATAATAAGACGATATCATCACAATCACTATCATACAGAAACTGAGTAGGGAAACCCCTCCTCAATAGCAAAACAACAGGAGAAAAGCACAATCCTCCTACCAACGCTCCTCTATGAATCCTCCTCCTAAGGATTATGCACATACGGATTACTCACTACGAAATCATAATCTATGATATAACAACACTTACTTGGAGCGAGCAACTGATGCGCAAAATTTTAAAATGTTGCGTAATAATACATAACATGATTGTGGAAGATGAAAAAGATACGTATGCTAACTACTCCAACCCTACTAAGTTCGACAATAACGTGAATAAGGAAGGTCATCTTAATGTTGATGATCCCGAGTATGAAGTAGGATATATAGCTCCTATAACTGCGTACATTCAAAATAGAAATCGTATAAGAAATGCAAGGGCACATCAAGTGCTAAGAGCATATCTAATTGAAAACATTTGACAAAAATTTGGTGACCTCAATTAGTGTTGTATTATTATTTTTTTCAATAGTCTTTTAATTTATTGTATTTCCTTTATAGTTTTATGTATTCTTCTATTTAATTAAATTTATGTAATATTTGGTGTGTTTTTAAAATATTGCATTGAAAATAATGTTTTAAATGTTGCGTCTTTTATATTTTTGAAATAGTTTTGGGAAAAAACGATTTACCCTTTTTTCTGTAATAAAATCGAAATCGAATAACTATCGAATTGAAAACGCGAACAAGTTACGAACTAGATTTTTAATTTAAAAAAAATGTGTGGGGTAGGGTAAAGTGAAAGAGATAAATGATGAAAGAGAGTGACGAGGAATAAGTATAAATAATTGTTGGAGCAATGTTTTTGTTCTAAATTAAAAGGTTGAGAAATAATGAAGTGAATTTAGGAAAAAGTGATAAGAGACAGAAGATGAGGAGTATTGAGTAGGGTTGAATATGGGGATACTCTATGCAATAATAAGGTTACTCATTTTGAGAAGAGTGAGGGTAATATGGGGAGATAAACTTTGGGCATTGCTATATCACACCCCCTGTTTTACTTGTTACGCCCCTATTTTTCAATTTATTCCCATTTTGCCCCTGCGTCTTGCGTTGAGTTTTGACGTTCGTTGATGATGAATTGATGATGATTTCTGTATTTTATTTTGAGACGGTTTTTGAGACGGTTTTTAAGACGGTTTTTGAGACGGTTTTTGAGACGGGTTTTGGCTTTTTTTTGAGACGGTTTATGAAACGTTTTTTTGAGACGGTTTATGAGACGGTTTTTGAGACGGTTGATACGTCATTTATTGTTGCAAGTTGTGGGCATTATTACTGCACCAAAGTTGCATTATTAGTTTATTACTGCAACATTTGCAAGTTGCATGGCATCTTCTTATCTCCTACTTTATCTACTGCAACTTATCTCCTACATATTATTTCCTTTTACTGAAGAAATATACTCCTACAACAACCTACGTATACACAACCTATAACAATGCATTCCGGCGACGACAATGGTAGCGATTTCTTTAATTATATTTTTACTTCCGATAACGGTCAAGGATCGCAGTTTAACGAGCAATACTCCAGCCAAGGACCACAATTCAACAATGATTTTAATGCAAATCAACATTATCGTTATTACGAAGAACGTTGTTTCGGTTCTACCGATAGCGGGTTTTTCGAAAATAGTTATCACAATAGTGATTTCGTCAATCGTGGAGACGGTGATTACGGGTATGAAGAATCGGAAGCTAATGAAACGGAGGAAGTAAGTGTGTCTTCCTTACTTTAATTTCTTAAACTTCGTGTACAATTTGTTTATAATCCGTGTACGATTAGGAACTTCGCCATGCAATTTCACGTACGAACACGTTGTCATGTGGACCACACGACATGGCCTAGGCTGTGTCGTGTAATCCACACGACATGGCCTTGGCTATGTCGTGTGGTCCACATGACATGAGTTTTTTTCAATTTTCGTGTAAATTTCCGTTAATCTTCATTTTTAGGCGTCGAATGAAGGTCATGACGGAAGCGGTGAAGATTATAGCCAACACTTTGTATTCAATAATACGTTTAGCTCATTTGAGGAAGCATTTGATCATTCAAATGAAGTTGCATATAAATTGGGTTTTCATTTGGTAAAAGTGAAATATCAACCAAAGCACTATACCCCGTATAATGTCGTCAAATGTGAGCGTCATGGAAAATACACTAGTAGGGCTAAGGATCCTGCCAATCCCCAAAGAGAAACCTCCACAAAGCGGTTTAATTGTCCATTTGATCTAAGAATGGTTAATGTTGCTGAGGGTTCTTGGGAAGTAAGACCGAAGTGTGGTTTGCATAATCACGAATTGGGAAGCTATTTAGAGGGTCATAGACGGTGTGCTAAACTTAATGACGAGCAGAAAGGTTTTCTGAAGGGTTTATGGCAATCAAAAATGAAACCCGGAAAGGTTAGAAATGCATTCACGCGCAAATATCCCGATCAACCGGCTCCGGTAATTAAACAAATATACAATCAGAATGCAAATTTCAGTGCTGAGGATAGGGAGGGTCGTAACAATATACAATACATGTTACATCTAGCCGGTCAAGCCAACTATTTTCGAGAATTTACAAGGCATCCAGACACAAAAGCTCTGACAAACGTATTTATGGCTCATCCCGAGGCTATTAAAATGTTTAAAACGTGGCCTTATGTTGTCTTGATCGATTCTACGTACAAGACAAATAAGTATGATCTGATACTGGCTGAGTGCGTAGGAGTGACACCGGTTAGTAACAGTTTTCTTATTGCTTATGCCTTAATCAAGAAGGAAGATGACACTGGGTATACATGGGTTCTGGAAACATTGAAGTCATTGTTAGAACCAGGTGTTGAACCAAATGCCATTATCACTGATCATGAGGGAGGACTAATGAAAGCAATTACACTTGTGTTCAATGAATCTCGTCATTTGCTATGTTTATGGCACATTTACAACGCTGTTGAGGCATATGCAACAAATTTATTGAACAATGGTGTTTTCGGTAAATCGGTAACCCACGGGGATTGGAAAAGCGTTATCGAGGCTAAATCGTGGGACGAATGTCAACATAAGTGGGATCTCCTTAAAAAAAACACAAGAAACGTCCTCGTCTGATTACTTACCTTGAAGGTACATGGTGGAAACACATAGATAAGTTTGGGAAATGTTTTACCGATTCGATTATGCATTTTGGTAACACGTCAACTTCTCGTGTTGAATCTGCACATGCTGTTCTGAAAATGTGGTTCGGTTCTACATCACTTGCATTGGATAATATATGGAAAAAGGCCGATTTAATGATGCAGGGGCAACACATTGAAATTAGAAAGGCACTTGAAAATTCATTAAGCAAAACGCTTGTCGCGAACACCTATCATGGGAGCATTTATTCAATGTTAAGTTGTAAAGTGTCGGCGAAAGCTATTAGAATAATGCAAATGGAGTACACTGAGGGCACTAAGTTGGGTAATGACTTGTGGAACGATTGTTCACACAGTCTGGTATCCAGTCACGGGCTTATGTGTGCCTGTATGTTACAGACCGTTATGGATACCAATGCGAAAATACATTTAGATACTCTTCACAAATTCTGGTGCAGTTTAAAATACACTAATTCAAGCCATTGTCGTACAAGCCAGAAGGATGTGTTGGAGAGTATATTTGAAGAAATTCAGAATGCCCGCCCTGAAGTGCAGAGGAATATAATCGAGACTTTGTATAGTAAATTACATCCCGAGGATGAAGTTGTTGAGGAACCTGAAGTTGCAGCCACACGTCGTGGTCGACCCAAGAAGTCCAATACCCGTAATAACTCAGCTGTCGAACATGCACGACGAAGGAACCCGACTTCGAGTAACACAACGAGTAGCGATGGTTCAGGTAAATAGTAATAATTTCAGTAACTGAACAATTATGTACGCATGACAGGATTTGTAACAATTAATTAATAGTTTTGTTCTTTGTTTCCTATGTAGGCTACGGAGCACCGCTTGATGTTAACTGGGATGGTATTACAGATATCCATGATTCGTATTTAGGTAAGTACATACCATTAGTGAGCCTTGATTTTCTGAGTGGTGTTTTTGACCCAGAGGGAGATGGACATTGCGGATTTCGGGTGATGTCGCACGCAAAAACAGGTACACAAAAAAATTGGGCAAAAATGAGATTTCAAGCCATTGTCGGGTTACGGAACCCGTTACTACATCCTTTCTGTTTTGGTGACGTCTACAAAACTTGCAAACGATTGAAGTGGACGCAGCCAACCGGTTGTCCGAAGGAATATTGGATGGAAAACTGGGATTTGTTTAACTTCGCCACTATTTTTAACTGGACAATATGTTTAGTGTGTACAACGTACGACCAATTCGAGACACCTGGATCAGCTACTTGGGAGAACAGTTGCACTTACCTCCCTTTAGATGTTGGACCCGGTGTTAGGGAGCCTTCCGGTATTCTATGGATCGGTTTTACAAGTAATCATTGGTTTCGGCTACGTATGCAACATGATTGTCCTATGCCTCCAGTACACCGCATGTGGGAAAGGTTCCGTCATTCCAATGTAGGAACTATGAGGAAATATACACTGAACGGTTGATGCTTTGGTTGCAGTACGTATATGCCCATATCTCCCCACAAACATTTAACCGGAGATACAATAACTCTAGGGATGACCCATTTATTATATTGTAGACCGTAATTTAATCTTCTGTATTTGTATTTATATAGTTTATTTAGTGTTTACGCATTTGGATAAGCCTTGTACATTGTAGAACGTAATCTAAGGTTTTGTACCCGTCTTTATACTGTTTACTAACTCTTTGTGCATTTGTGCAACATATAACCAAAGTAAAAGTTGCCTAAATACAACAAACCATGGAAAACAAAGTAAAATAAGAAGTTCACATCCTACAAGTGAAACAGAAGTTCAACAAACAGAAACCAAAGTCAAAGTACAAGTTCAACATCCTACAAATGAAACAGAAGTTCAACAAACAGAAAGCAAACAGAAGTGCAACAAACAGAAGTTCGACATCCTCCAAATGCTCGCGTTAGTTCCCGCTGTCACAGAACCTCCTAGAATGTCTACCTCTGCCTCTACTACCGTCACCATCTCTACCTCCTCTGCCTCTGGCACCGTCACCATCTGTACCTCCTCCTCCGCTACCACCGGGGTGGTCCGAACCACTGTATGAGTATGCATGAAGCTGGGGGTGCAATGTACCCATAAACTGTCGGAACTCTTCTAGGCACGCCGGATCGTCTACGTCATCATACTGTGAGAACCTCGTGATAACGGATTGGCCAACCTACAAATGAAACAGTGAAAACCGTACAAAAATAAATTGAATTAAATTAATCATGTAGTAAATTAAATCAAATAAATGTGAAGTTACACTCACCGTAGTCGGGAAGTACGACCTCCCTGCAGGCAAGTCAGCGTCCTGATACTGGACATCATTCATCACCAAAGGGTGTGAAACTGATTGGTACCAGTCTATGTACCCATCCACTGTAGCACAAGGTGGGTGAGCCGGAAGTGACATCCTATCTGGTACAATCTTGTGGTCCCGCCAGTTACACCAAGTGTGGTCACAAAATGCACCATTGAATTGCAGATCGTAGGTTGCAGACTTCACAGGACGATATGCCTTATCCGGAACGGCCATGGGAGAAGGCAAAAGCTGTATGTAACCAAATTGCCGAAGACAACGATCTGGCTGATAAGGCTCCAAAATGTCAATGAAGCGCAACAACCCACTGTATAGTGTACGAGGATGCTTGTTCTCTGGGAACAAGCGATATGGTGTCCAAGTCACTAAGTCAAACAGCATCCTATCAAGCTGAAGTCGATACGCCTTAAGAGCGGAAACATGGTCTTGCCTCGGAGTTGGGCTAGTAGACCAGTAGGCTGCCCTAGCTGTACCAGGAAACGCTGCCAAAGCATTCACGGTCGTCGGGCGGAACGGGGGGAAGTACTCATAAATCCATGACTGCAATAATGTCAAACAACCACAAATGCCCCTACAATCAGTCCTCGTGGCAATACCCAACTGCCTATATAGATAAGCAAGAGTACCCGCACCCCAAGCGTAGCTACTAATGCTACTCACATCTCTAAGCATACCGAAAGTGTTCTCCCTGACCCTATCACTTGTCTTATCTACGAATAAAGTAGATCCCAGTAGAATCAACAAAAACCCTTGTGCCTCAGACGTAGAGCCTAACCCGTCATTCTCCACCATTTCCTTCACAGCCTTGTTCAGTATCGAATTTCCCCTAAAAATTTTGTGATCCTTATCTGCTGAAAATTCCCCGTGGAGCTCCATGTCGGTCATACCTAACATCTCAGTCATGCCGATAACGGGATGTGCCAAATCACACGGTGGAATGTTACATGGAAGGCCATCAATGGGAATGCCGAGGATCTCCCTAACGTCGTGCAACAGAATAGTCATCTCACCCCATGGCATGTGGAAAGTATTCGTATCCGGCTGCCACCTCTCAGTAAAAGCACAAAAAAAAGGCATGTTCAAGTTCTTGTGCATAAGATCGGGCAAGTGACTAAGCCCCGAATCATCAACTATCCTCCGAGCAGTATTACCCAACTTCCACTTACGGAGTTCCAAACAAGATCGATCCCTAGTGTACTTGGTTAAGATCTTACGCTCCGCCTCTGGATTATTCCACAACAGATATGCTATGTGTCCCCCAAAGCTCGGAATCACATTATGAACCAACGGGCCTCCAGAAACAGGGCCAGTCAACAACCAACTACTATCCTTCCCTCTGGCTCTAATCTTTCTCCTAGGATCAATTCCAGAACTGCTTGAACCCTCGCTATACCTCTCAAATGTACCACCCTTCCCCCTCGTAACTCGTAATACAGAAGTAGCCTCCTCCTCCCTAACCGCCTCCTCAACCGGCTCATCCTCCTCAACCGGCTCCTCCTCCGATTGCAAATCCTCCTGTTCAAGTACCTGCCTCTCGTACTCATCAGCAAACTCATCTGCAAAAAAGTCAGGCTGAACAGGCACAGACACCTCCACAGTACCAACACTATTACTTCCAACCTTAATATTCACCTTCTTACGCCGATAGGAAGCATGAAGTTTCGATCGACGAGAGTTGTCATTGCTAGACATCTACAAAAATTGAAAACAATTGTCTTAATTGACTATAGACGGAAAATAAAAAATACATTGTCGTGTAAAAAAAATAATAAAACATTGTCGTGTAAGAAAAAAAAATTAAAATACGAGAGTTGTCATTGCTAGATACGGAAAAGAAAAAAAATAGATTGTCGTGTAAAAAACACGACAAGACCAAGGCCATGTCGTGTAGACCACACGACACAGCCATGGCCATGTCGTGTGGACTACACGACACAGCCTAGGCCATGTCGTGTGGACTACACGACATGACCTTGGTCGTGTCGTGTTTTTTACGAGACATAGGCAAAATCGTTCCAAAAATTTCTTCCTAATTCGCAATTAACACCGTCTAAACTAACTCACAAATCACAAATATTACTACCTAATTGGCTTCAAACATCATTAATTTCCACCTAAAATAACTAATCTAAAATCAATTAAGTTAAATCTAATCTAATAATAAAAAAACAAAACTAATTAGAATACATACCTTATACTTGTAAAAATGGAAGAGGAATGATTGAAATTGGAGGAGTGATGGATATTAGTGTGTTTGTGTAAATGGAATAGGCTTTTTTTTTTCTTTTAGTTTGAAACAATGAGGAGTAAGAGGAAGAATGGGAAGTACTTTTTACCATAAACATAAAAATGCGTCTCAAAAACCGTCTGAAAAACGGTCTCAAAAATTGTTTATTATTAACAATAACCGAAGACAATTGTTTCTTATAAAAACCGTCAAAAACGAATCATGTCACAATTAACCGTATTATCCGTCTCAAAAACCGTCTCAAAAACCGTGTCAAAAAACCGTCTCAAAATCATTATCAAAATAAGTCTAGAAATCCGGCTCCAAAAATATTGTCAAAAACCGTCTCAAAAACCATCTCAAAAACCGTCTCAAAACCGTCACACAAACCATCTCAAATACCGTCTCAAAAAAATTCCGACATAAAACCCGGCTGTAAACAATATGTCAAAAATATAAAAACCAAAATCAAAAAAATATTCAAAGGCAAAATGGGAAAATTTTAAAAAGTAAAAAGTAAGGGGCGTAACAAGTTAAATTGGTGCGTGATATAGCAATTTTGTAAACTTTGCTCTAGCAGCAACTGATCCCTTGACACAAAAGCAATCTGTGGAGTGTGGAGCCTGTGAATCTGTGATACAACAAACAAAGCATAACCAAACTCACTTTCTTCGGATAACACAAGTCATCAAGTCACTGTCTTTGGCCAACTAATCACCCCTTCATTTTAACTAAACATTGTCTCCTTTTTCAACCAAATTGCAGTCTTAATGTTCTTGGGTATGCATTGAAGAACCCCAATTTGCTTTACACAATTGGGTTTCTCTTCAATCCCTCATTGTTGGCTTCTGCACTTCATATGTTGATTTCAATTGGGTATCTCTCTAATTCTCAGATTTCCTTCTGCTAATTAGGTTTTGGGTTTATTTCATTTTATTGTTTTCAGTAATGGTTTTTTTTTAAAATTATTTCTGCATTTGAAGATTTGGGGATGTAGTTATAATTAGGGTTTATGAAAATTTGTTACTGATTATAATAGAAGGTAATAATTAATATGTTATTATTGTTTAGACAATTGTTATTGAGAACGTGCTGTATTGAATATGTAGTTTGTTTGATTGGATGATGGGATTCATGGAAATTGGATGGCATAGAGGATGTTAAAGATTGATTGTTAGATTTGTCGATTTCGGGGTGGGAACCTCGTCTGGGGCCGTCCTTGAGAGATACGGGTGAAAAATGGATATATGGGTAGTGGCAGCTGCTGCTGGTGCTGGATATTTAGCCAAGTATTGGCAGCACATTTCAAGGGATAAAGAAGACATATCCGAGTTTAATGAGCCTCAAACCCCGTCATTGATTGAGAGAATACGTGACAAGACCTGCCCGATCAAAAAGTTGTCACGAAAAAGATCAGAAATTTGCAAGGGTGATGAAATATTATCCGAAACATCAAGGAGAGAAGTAACTAGCCATAGTACTTGGAATCATGAACAAGGAATTGGAAGACATGAGGACGGAAACTTTCCCTCCGAGTCCATGTTTTCTGCCGAATTTAGGGATGAGATGAGTGGTATACCTGAGGATAGTACTTGGGAATTGGGGGTTCCAAGCAAGAAGTCTCAGAGAAGCAGCAGACGACTTCATTTGCAGTATATTAACCTTCACAATTCTTTGGATAGTTGTGTAATGGCGCAAATGCATAGGGAACAAGCTGAGTTAGAGGAATATCTTTTAACTCCACTTTCATCTCCCTGTACTCCGTCTTTGAGGCCATTTTTGGTCAGTGATGGAAAACGGATAATCAGTACACCAAGTGGTAAATTCATGGGTAGGCTACACGAAAAGGTTCCCCCAAAAGCGGATAATGATGTGACTGGGGTTCCTTGTTTGCCTCAAATTAATGGAGTTGATTGCTCAACACAGAAAATCAAGGATAAGAGCCGGATGGAAAAATCACAATTTAGCAGCAACATCATGCAATTTGATACCCAGGCAGGTACTGTTCTTGTAACTCAGTAATGGGTACGTTGTGGTATCAATTTCTGTATCACTCTGACTAATTGTAATGATGATTGATGAACATATGTATCGCTCCATTTTAAAACGTTTGATCTCTATATAGTCACTGTTTCACTTATAACTAGAAGTCTAGAAGGCTTTAATGATGTTCTTAGATTACAAAAAGCATGGCTACGCATAAGGATTAGTGTAATACTAGACAAGACCAGAGAGATGCGTTAGGCGTACGTTGTGTAAGGTGCAGCTGGTGAGACGCACTGCTGTGCAGTTTCCGTTTTTTCTGTTCCTTATTTTATGCCTTTTTTTATCCCAAATTCCCTTGTTTTTACTTATTTACATGTTGACCTCCTTAAAATCCAAAAAAGAGTATGGTCGCAGATTGCTTTTTTTCCGTGTCGTGTGCATGGCCATGAGTCACATGCCTTTGCCTGGTTCCTTATGTCTTGCCACCTTGGCGCGGGCATGCAGCTTGCACTTTTAAAAAAGAGAAGATTCTGTAGTCAGATTCAAATTGCTGTATCCTGAACTATATGACATTCTTTACCTTCTGGCGAGGAGATACTTTAGGCTTTTTTTGTTGTTGCTATATTGAGATTCGTTGTCTATTTTTTGAGTCATTATATTTTTAATGTCTTATTTCTTAACTGTTAAATATGTCAGTTTTGTCAAATGGGCAAGCACTTTTCTGCCTTGGGATGTCAATCGGCATACTTTTTACTATAATAGCTAATAAGGTGGAGTTGGAGAAGCTGAAGTTTAGCTTGAGGCAAAGTGAAAGTTTAGTCGAAGATCTTCAAGAAGAGCTGGAGATGAAAGATGCTTTAACTGTGAAAGAGCTTGTCAATGATGACGATTTACTGGATGTGCACGGAGTTTTGAGTAGCAATGAGAAAACAGGTGGCTTTTCCAACAAAGCAGATATGAGTAGTTTATCAAGATATGCTGATGAAAAACCGGCCTGTCTTAAGAAAGATGCTTCAATCAGTAACATTGAAGCAGAGCTTGAAGCTGAACTGGAAAGACTCGATCTGTGCATGAAAGGATCAATCATGTCATCAGAGGTAAGACTAGTTTCAACTTTCAATGATTCAAATCAAAACTCTATCTAAATTTGTTGTTTCCTCATTTATTATTTGCATTGAAACATAAAATGTGAGCTTCATTCGTGATATTTAGTAGCATAATGAGCTTTTGATTGCAAACTTGTCCGAAGTATAATGGAATGAAACTTTTGTTTGAGATGGCCCATCGGAATAGGAAGTCTTAAGCTACTGGTTTGAATTTTGTTAGCTAAAGGATTAAAGATTTCAACCTATAAGACCATCTTACCAATTGTCTGTCAAGCACATATGATAAAGTTCTGCTGCTTATAGGAATAAAAAAGCTTCAGATAACAGACTAAGAGAATGTCGCTACTGTTGCACGAGTGTGTTAGTCTGTTCTGGCAAGTGGCAAATAGGTCACTTGAGTCGGCTACAGGTTTGGTATTTTGCATCTAGATAAAGACGATTCATTTTGGGTTCGGGTATATTTCAGGTGTGTTATTGTCTGGTCATTAGGGGATAAGAGTCGGGTCGAGGTATTCAAATTTGGGCCAGTTTTGGTTTCAGCCTTTCAGTTCACATTTCGGATCATCTGTTCGAATACAGGTTGGGTCAATCTAGGTCGGCTCAGTTTTGCTAGGTCTAAGTGTGTCAACTTTTTTATTACCCGTTTGATTATTTGATAGCTTTGTATAGAAACCATGTGAAATCAATTTCAAACTTAGATTTCATACATGCTCCTCACTGGTTACTTGAATTATTCTGCTGTTACTAAAATTTCCAATCTTAATGCAGTTGAACCAGGGATTTGACCAAGACTTAATTGCGGAATTAGTGCACGGAGAACTACAGATTGACGTCTTACGTGGAAGGTCCAGCTCAGAACCTACCGTTGACAGAGGCTCACACACCCCAACCCCGATCCGACAGTCAGCCCATGATGGTGTCTCACCTCACGAACTGAGCCTACGTTTGCATGGAGTCATTCAATCAAGATTAGAAGGGAAGATAATGGAGCTTGAGGCAGAGCTAGCTAAGAGCCATAACCAGAGAAATCACCTATTAGTCGAAAGAAGTAATTATTTGAGAGATGTTTCAAATAGCGGATCATCGTCTTCGAAATGCAGTCCGAGAACCAGAGAGACTCAGAGTCCCATTTCACAGCCTGTCGTCATGAACTTGTCGGGGGACGCACTTGATGCCTACAAGGAAGCTTTTGAGGAACTCAACAAGGTAAAACGACCAGCAGAAAAGCCTTTCCAAATCCGAATTGAAAGTCCGAATAAGCAAAATATGGAGGACAGGCACACGTGGCTTGGCGGGAGAAGAGAGGAAGCAGTGCCTATTAGTATAACAGGAATACCGTCAAGTGAAGATAGCACGGACGATTGTCATGACTGTGATGGTGATAACGATGACGACATGATGCTAATAATGCAGATAGTGGAGAAAGCTAGGCAAGGCTCTCCTGCTATTTTAAGGGCTCAAAAGGCAATGGTGTCGCTAAATAGAGATCACTAGAATGGAAAATTGTGTCACTGTAAGAGAAGACGAGGAGCTTTCAAGTAATAGGTGACATTTTTTGCTGATCATTTAACCTATTCATTTTCCCATCACTGGGCATAATTTTTTGGAGCTGATGAAATTGGAAGCCTGCAGATTTCGAAACGCTGCTAATACAGGTTGCAGAAGTTGATTACAAACGATGACCACCGATAAGATTGAGAAAAGGCTACAGCAATGTGCATTAGTAAAAGATATCCTTTCTTTTCAATCACTTCAATCCATCTGATATTTGAGACTGATGACCTAGGTAGTACCAAAACAGACACGGACACGGATACGACACGGGACACGGCAGTCGGCATCTCATGAAATTTAGGACACGGAACACGGCGTTTAAATATTATAAAATATATATTTTATGGTTATAAATAACGTATATTTTAATTTTATCAAGTATTTGAAGCTAAATCTAAACAAGTAAAGTTTAATTCGACCTTTATTATAACTAATTCTCATTTTTCACCCAAATTCATCTTTTAATCGATCTTTTTAAAATTTTATTCTTCGCCTAAACTATAATATGTTTAGACATGTGTCCAACGAGTGTTCGGTGTCCAAGTGTCGGACACAGAGTCGAACACGAGACAACTAATTAGGAGAAGTGTCCGTGTTACCTAGCTAATGACCATATATGTTATGAATGCGGAAGCGATTTAAATAAAAGGATAATGTTGATAGAGGACTCAAACTCGTGCCTTCAAAGATGAATAAGACACAAGACGAGATTAGTAGCGATAATTGACTAAAAGTCTGCCTAAACTTCAAGTCAATCGGATAATTGTAAGACTTGTATCTTGAACCAATACGGACATGTGTTGGAAAATCCGTAGTTTTTCTAATATAGTGATATCCCACTTAATAAAACCTTTGGAAAAACCTCTCAAAACATCTAAAATGCACTAATCGGTCTCTTTTAAACCTTTATTTCATGGACATTTTGTTGATCTTTTCACAATGTCATTTCATTAGCATAAATATCATTTGCTAAATCGCCAACACAATTTTTTTACGAGATTTAATTGTTTGAAAAGTAGATTTTAATAGTTAGGTATTTTATTGACCATTTACTAAATATAATAATATCAATGATTATTTTTATTTTTAAAAATGGAGAATCCCGTAGAATTCTGAAAAACAAAAACGTATTACATACAAAAAATAAAAGTTTTTCCAATTTTCTTGTGTCCAAATTTAAAACAGAAATTCTTGTTTTAGATGGATTAAAATAAAACGGACCAAAGGTCACCATCTTTTTAATAGAATATAACCATTTAATAACAAAATGTTACATCACAAATTTGTCACTTTTTATCCTGAAAATGATGGCAACATTTTATCAAAAAATGATAATATTTTATTGTAAAAATGGCTACAATTAGTTGGTCTTATTTCAGACGAAAAAACAGTCAGTCTAAAATAAACCGAAAAAATAGCAAGAGTTTCGGACAATTATGTTAAGGGTAATATTTTAACCCGATGAGGCAATGAGTGTCAGTGCCATGGCGTAAAATGTAGAGGCAAATTTGAAACATCACCGAGCCCTTCACAACCGAAACGACAATCGACTCCAACAAGGCAGAACCCAAACCCAGAAATTACATAGCCTGTTTGCTTGAATTTGACTAGTATTAACTATTAAGAACCATGTCCTAAGAAATACTTAGAATATATTCTCGGAGGCTTGGAGTATCAGAAGCAAATAAAACAGCAAAATAGCAGAGTGCAACCTTTGAGCAATCTTCCAGAACAAGGCCGCCCGGATGAAGAACAGTAGACAGATCAGTCGGGTAACAAATTCTGAGGCCATAAAACTATCATATTCTTATGTCTTTGTCATTTAACAAATGTCGGCCATAATACTTGGCTATTTGCACCAACTTCAACCACATTGTTGTTGCCAAATTTAACAAGAATCAAGCCCTTTCAGCAAAGCCATTGTCAGGCACATCATCCCCAAAACTACTTCCCGATACCCTTTGTGTTAACGAGCCGACAGATCCCGGGCTTGGCCTTGCTGGGCTTGCTCGGCTTGTGCTCAAGAACCAAAGATATGATATAATCATGATAAAATATTTTTATAAAGAATAAGCAATATCTCATCTAATCATACAAGTTCGAGCCACTCACGAGCTTTTCGAGTTGAACAAGCGTTTACTCGGCTTAACTCGTTAAACTCTCGAGCCAAGCTTAGCCTTGAACGAGGTTTCACCGAGCCGAATTCGAGTTGTTCGCGAGATGTCTCGTCTCATTATTACCCCTGCCAATACCCCAGTGGGATTGAAGTCTCCAACATCATTACTTGTGGGGCTAGTAGAACCGATGTCGAACTGATTGGCAGAATTACAACCAAAGCCTGGACCATCCTCAAGCCCACTACTGGCACGCCCGCTGTCGGTTGTGACATTGGCACCAGCATCATTACTCATGGGGCTAGTAGAACCAATGTCAAAATGATCGTCAGAATTACAACCGAAGCGTGAACCATCCTCAAGCCCACTACTGGCAAACCCACTGTCGGTTGTGACATTGCCACCAGCATCATTACTCATGGGGCTAAGAGAACCGATGTCAAACTGATCGGTAGAATTACAACCAAAGCCTGAACCATCCTCAAGCCCACTACTGGCAAGCTCGTTGTCGGTTGTGACATTGCCACCATTACTCGTGGGGCTAGTAAAACCGATGTCGAACTGAACGCCAGAATTACAACCAAAGCCTGAACCATCCTCAAGCCCGCTGTCAGTTGCGACATTGCCACCAGCATCAGTACTCGTGGGGCTAGTAGAACCGATTTCGAGTTGATCACCAGAGTTACTACCCAAACCAGAACCACCCTCAAATCCACTACTAGAAGCAAACCCGCTGTCGGCTGTGACATTACCACCAACACCACCACCACCATAGAAGGAATCACCAACTCCAGCAGCAACTTCATGGCTTCCACCACCGCTGCCATAACCTGAACTGCCATTGTCAGATGAAGGACGTGCCCTCTCTGCTGCATAATTCACATTTATCCTACGGCCTTGGAGATCCTGCGTGATTGACAAGTACAAAAATAAACAAGGTAGTATGGAGGATGAAGTAGGATGAAAAATTGAAATTCAGAACCGTTAACTAAAATAATAGACCACGAATCACAAACAAACAACAAAAACATTCACCCATTGCCTCAAAAGTTCCCCTGCCAAATAATGAGGTAAGAGGTCTGGATCTACAGACCTTACCCTATAATGGACCATAACAGATAAAATGATATGTTTGTAGTTTGTACTGCCACCCTTACAAAGACTACCGGCAACTATCAAATATTGGTTACAAAGCTAAATGCTATAATGCTAACTGCCCTTTCTTATTAGCAATGCACACAAATAATTTCATGGAGCTGGTAATAACTGCACCCATGCATCAGACAAGCAACCCAACAAAACATGAATAAGATCAATACCTCTCCATCCATTGCCAAGATAGCTCTAGAAACCGCTTCAGTAGATGAAAATGTGACAAAGCCAAAGCCTCTTGACTTATTACGCATAATGTCACGGACGACTACAGCTGCAATGGTAAATGATAATCAAACAGGACACCTGGAAACTTCTATCCTTGTAAAACAGAGGGGGGGGGGGGATGTAAAGAGATTCTGAAGTTGATAGCTTGGAAATAGGTCAACCGCATGAATGCTTAATATAAACAGAATCACTTCCGTAGTACAGTATCCCATATTTCAAATCATCCCTCAAATGCAATTGGTTACCAAAATCATAAATATTAAAACAAATTTCAATTTGAATGACACCACCTTATGCACATGTGTTTCAAGACCAGTTGGTTACTGCAACCCATGAAACGGAATGGATAGAGGCTACTTGTTTCCTAATTTGTAAAAATTAAGAGTTAACAATGGAGCAACGTAACCAAACAATGCACTAGAAACAGCTAAATCCAACCCAGGCTTAACATAATTGGTGGCCATATTTATTCATCACTGCTTAGTACAATTGAAAAAATTACAGAAGTTAGCTGCAGTTATACAAACCATCGAGAACTTCACCGTACTGAGAAAAGGCTTCTCGTAAACTTGAGTCATCCACCGCCCAAGGGAGGCCTGTATTTCATTGGAGGTATAGTTATTCAAGGTTGCCAAAAAAAAGCAAGTGAAAAACTACTCTAACAGATACTTCATAAAATTGCACAAAATACCTCCAACGAAAATTGTAGAAGATGACATGCATCTTAGTGCTTTATAGATAGACGGGTACGATGCTGAAAACTGTGAACTAATATGTGAGCCAATATGCTTGCTCACACTCTGTTTCAATATATTCTTGACTTTATTAAGAAAAGCCATACTTAAGCCTACAAAAACATAAGAAACAACAGATAAATTAGACAAATAAGCATCACATTGTAGCTTAGTAAGTATCGCTTCTATCACAAGATAACATTTAACTACGCCCTTGATGCACGCGATAGAATTATTTTTTTTAAAAAAAGCGAGTAGTATTAAGCTGGTTTTAAACTAACTGGTTCAAACACGTCTTCACCAACAATACAAAGCAGAGTAGTCATCTATAAAGAAAGGATTCCATAACTGTGTTGTGACCCAACATGCCTATCAGCTTAGTAGCGGGCTTACACTATTATCATACATTACTCTGACTTTGTTGGAAGTGTCTGACAGAACACAGTGTCAGAGTGTTGGAGATCACTATTTTCCGTAGAGACTTTTCAATTGTTTGGTAAAAAATGACAGGACACAAGCATGGGACGCGTGACACACTACCAAAGTGAAGTATCGAACTAACAACTATTTATTTCAAATAACTTTAAAATGGGGAACTTAAATGCTTATTTTCAGTAACTAACTAACTAACAACAACAGATACCACAATCCAATCAAAACATCCTACATTTCCCAAATTCATACTCCCTCTATTTTACCGGATCAACCCCATTCAACAATTTTCTTCTCACTCAAAACCGAAATTACGCAAATTTATCGAGACGGAGGGAGCGCTTCACAATTAAAGAAACCTTTATTACAAATCAAAGAAGAAAATCATGTAGCCCTAACACTAACATCAACAACACAAGACCAAATTCAACCAATCAAACACTCACTAAATCATTAACACATCAAAATCATTACAACTACCTACGAATCAACGAAAAAACAAACAATACCAAATTCAAACATTTTACAGAAAGATAATTAAAATCCGATAGAGAAACAAAACTGCTAAACATTTGAGAAACTATAATAGAAGAAGGATAGAAAATTACCTTAAATTGGATGAAAATACAGCTAACTGATTGATTGAACGATAAACCCTAAAAAATGAGAAAAGGGTTTTAGGATGGTGAAAATATTAGAGGAGAAGGGGTTTACACTTTTACAAAAATGCATTTATCAAAAGCAAACTCCATGGAGAAAAGGATAAGGTAAAGTTCATTTTTTAACAATCTCAACAATTACAAATTTTTTGTTGCAATGCAAAAACATATAGATTAATTATTTAATGTAATTAATTGATTAATTACTAAAAAAAGTTTTTGGGTTTTGAAAGAACTCGTTCTTATTATCAAACCAAGTTTGTATTTTTAACTTTTTAATGCAATGGGACAAACTTTTTTTAAGGGTTCTTAGTTACAAACCCAATACAAAAAAATCTCCGATTGCAATTGCTCTAACATTTGTTATTCGTGTGACGTTTGAGAACCATTTTTTAAAATAATGCTTAAAAAATAAAAATTTATTATTTTGGGTCGGAAATGAAATTATTTGTTGAAATGGTGTCCACGTAGGCTCGGAAATCTATAAACCTAGAATGCGGAACATATACGCCATTGTTAATGGCTTGTTTAATAAAACACTGAATTTTTTTAAAAAAAAAGTTTGACATAAATAGGCCATTGTCAATGGCGTGTATATTAGAATAGACCCGATATTGGAAATGGCGTGTCTTTCAAACACACTTTGTGTTTTCAGTATTACGCCCTTGTTCTCATACCTCCTACTTCAAGTTCAACTCCTTCACGCCTCTCAACTTCTCAGTTACCAACCCGTATACGAATCACAAATCTATTGCCGTCTAACCGCCGATTCACTCTGACGCAACACATTGAGGTTTGGCCACCGCTGACACCACCGGAGATTATAGTTACCCATTTTGAATCGTTGCCGACGTCGTTCTTGGTTGAAATCAATTGGTGATTTATTCAAAGATGGAGGTTATTAATTTGGATCTTGTGGTGCGGAAATGATAAAGGAGAGTAACCAGTGATTAATTGGGATTGAAACCCAGAAAACATTAAGCATATTTTTTTTAAAAAAATGTTTAACCGTGGAGGAAATTGAGCAAAATCTACCAAACTATGAAATGAGGATTAGTTGGAGTAATACTAATTAAAGGGAGAATCTTGTGTTTCTAAATTGAAGGAGGTGAAAAGAAAATTGCAGGATAAATGGATATTGAAAGAAAGAGATGGAAGCTTCGAGTCTGACTGTAAGTTTAAAGAAACAGTAGGAGTTTTAAATTGTTGACATACACGCTATCTTAACACAAATTCTTGTTCTATACCTTCACTTTTGGTCTGAAATAATAAGACGGGATTTTGTAAATATTTTACAGTCAAATATAACCACGATAGAATACAGCTTATGATAACTTGTTTGTAAATAATATTTACATTTGGCTGTAAAATGGTTACAAAATCTCGTCTTATTATTTCAGACCAAAATTGTGGTCTGAAACAAGACCCACTGCTATCTTAAATGGCGTGTCTCTCTCTAACTTTTTTTTCATATATTGTTACGGTAAACATGTCATTCCAAATGGCGTGTCAATCCCGTGTTTCAGGTTCAAAATTTTCCGACTTCCGAGCCTACGTGGACACCAATTCAACAAATAGTTTCATTTCCGACCCAAAACGATAAATGTTTATTTTTTAAGCATTATTATAAAAATCGTTCGATATTTGAAGGGGTAAGTAGTAAATTAGTCCAATATGTTTACTCTCATGTGAAATTCGTGAATCCTCCCTAACTTTTATCAAGTGCAAAATTTTCCCATAACTTTGTGACAAAAAAAATTAAGAGGATGGACTGCGAGGTGCTGGATTCGAATTTCCCTAGACGATAAGACTTGGCCACGTGTCTTTCAGTGAGAAGTAACTCCGTGGATTGAGCTTACATGGTACCTAGTGATTAGCATGGTATTGTTGCGCGCCCAGAGAAGATCAAACGTCATCGTCATAAAAAAAACATAAAAATTAAATTGACATAATAAATAAATACATTATTTATTCTCATTCATTGTTACTAACTTGTGAAAACTCAAATCTACCCTTATTTATCATCACACTACCACCTTTCTCCCTCCAATAATCACAACACCAAGATCGTCGTCACCTACTCCGACCACTACAAACCCGGGTCCAGTTCAAATAATCATCAACCACTCACCAAGTATGAAACACTCCACCTCTGCATGCCCTCGCAACTACGAAACCGACCATTCCTCACCCTTGAATTAACTTATGGTGTCGGCGACGAATATGGTCAAACCGTTGATGATGTTGGATGACATGTGTGTTGGGTCGACATAGTACGGGTCAGGACGATAAACCGTTAAAGCTACGTTGTAATGAGTGGTGTCACACGTAGTGGTAGAGGTTCGTGTGGTGGTGTCAGAACTTAATTAAGAGAAGGAATAATACAATTGATTATTAGCTAAACCAATCACATGGAGCTAATTTGGTCAGTGAAGCATACGAGAGAAAAAAAATAAATTGATGTTTATTTAAGAATAAAAGGAGTGTGGTAGGGATAATTTGGTCACTTCACCAGGCTTCTTGCAAAAAGAGAGAAATTAAATGAAAACTCAATAAGAGAAGGAATAATGTAAATGATCATTAGCTAAATCAATCACACTGAGCTAAATTGCACCAAAACATAAAGTTATGGGGTGAGTTTGCACTTAATAAAACTTGTGGGGTGATTTGTAGCAAATTGCCCTCGTATGTTTGATGTCAAGTGCAATTTACCCCCTTATGTATTAACAGGTGCAAATTAGTCTCATATGTTTGTGTTTATGTACAAATTAGTCTCATATGCTTGTGTTTATGTGCAAGTTAACCAAATTCTAAATTTTCAACATAGTTGCAACCGAAAACCCTGCCGACTTTGTGCCGGAAAATATAACAATAATAAAAAGGCCGATTTGCATACTACTACCTATTAAAGTTAGAACTTTTCAAATTACTACCTAAGTCTATTTATGCAAAATACAACATAAAATCCTGCAACTAAATAGAAATTACTACCAATTAGACGGAAAAGAAGAGTTTACAACTAATAAGTCATCGGAGCTTATGTTAAGACTATTCTACCCTCATCAACACACTCTAACAATTACCCATTATCACTATATATTTTTGTGGTAATAATAATGGAGAACTTTGAAGTTAATTCCGCAATGGACAATATGGGTGTAATTGTAGGTTGCTGCCATGGGGTGATTAGTTTGTATAATTATTTCTCAAAAGCTTACATCATAAATCCGTAAAAGCTTAAAAAGCAATTAGTTAGGTACTTTGTGGTGACTAAATGGAAAAAGAAGAAAAATAAAGTGAAAAGAAAGAAGAATTAATGGAAAAGGAGAGAAGAGAGAGTGAGAAGCTCAATTTAATGGAGGGGGAAACACTTGGGTTGATCGATTAAAGTTGATAATAGAGGGAGAGGAAAGCTTGATTACTTGGGTTATTTTTATTAAGGGGTAGTATAGGTATAAATCATTTAATATTTTGCGAAAAAAAAATAAGAATTCCGTCAATCTCGGGTGAGTTTCGCTGTTTAAGTTGTGTTTGCCGTCGAACAGGTAGTAAACTGAGAATATTTGCAACTTTGTAGGTAGTAGTTTGCATAATTAAGCATAATATGTAGTAAAATGAAAATTTTCAATTATAATAGATAGTATTTTTCCATTTTTCCTAAACAAAATTATTAACCTAAAAAATCAAAGGCGAAAAATGTAATAAAATAAATAAAATAAAATTATAAACCTAAAAAATCAAACGCAAAAAGTTATTTCTCTCATTTTACAAAACTAGTACATTTGTTCTTCTTTTTCGTCTTCTTCTCCGGTAACACTTAATCAATGTTCTTGTGAAATATAATTATTAAGTAAAATTGATTACATAGTTAATTTTATATTTTTATGCAAAATGAAAAGGAAAAAAATCATAGTTGAAATGGTGGATTCTTGTGCAACATATGCAAATTTTAGAGAAGAGAGTGTTCAATTGTTAGATACGAGAAAGCGGGATTTCTTTTGTTGATAAAAGTACGACTCATTGCAAGTGAAAATGCAAAAAATATATCTACATATTTTTTTTCCAAGTTTGAGTTTTTTCAATTAAAGAAAGACCGGTTAAGGAATGAGGTGATTAGAGATATGGTAAAAGTGGCCCCAATAGAGGACAAGATGATGGAAAACCGACTAAGATGACTTGGCCATGTGAGAAGGAGAACTATGGACGCACTGGTTAGGAGGTTGGAGACCTGGGGTGCAGAAACGGTTGCTAGGGGTAGAGGGAGACCTAAACAAACTTGGAGAAGAGTGATTGAGCACGATATGAGATTTCTCGGGCTTCAGGAGGGGATGGTGATGGAGAGGGCACTATGGAGGGATATGATACATGTGGACTTCTAGCCTTTGATGTTTTTATTAAGTTTTTAAAAAAATCTTTTTGGATTTGTTACATTTTTTCCCCCAAAACTCTTATATGAAATTTTACTGCGTTTCTCAAAATCACTTTAAACTTTATTCTTGATTTATTTTTTTGGATTTTTATATAGGTGATAAGTTCGATTTAAATTCTATAAAGCCCCTTTGCTTTTCATTTTTTTGTTTCACTCCACTTCCGTTTTTTTCTTCCTTTCTTTTTTTCTCTTGTTGAGATGAGAGTTCACTCATGACGGTTCCAAAGGATGATTCATGTCAGCCGACCCAAAACATTTTGGGACTAAGGCTCTGATGTTGTAGTTGTTGTTGTTGTTGTTGAGTTTTTTCGATTGCAAGCATGTCGGAAATTGAGAATTAGGTTAATTTGCACATAAATACAAACGTACGAGACCAATTTGCACTTTTTAAAACATAAGAGAGTAAATTACACTTGACATTAAACATATGGGGGAAATTTGCTACTTTGCCGAAATAACAATACATCACTAAGATATCCATTTGATAGATATTAACGTAAAGTTGATATTCTTATATTGATAAGAGTTTAGACAAGTTCAAATGTATTGAACCTGTAGAAATTGAATTTACTTGCTTCTGCTGCGGGATGCCGGGATTAATTCATTACGCTAAGATGTATCATCATTCTTAAACTTCGTATACTTGGAGTATGCCGAATAGTTACAAATCAAATCTTGAGAGAAGTCTCTATATATGGTCACATAGTTCATTAGTTAGTACTCAGAAAGTACTAAAGAAATGAAGTTAAGTGTTTGGATTTATTATTGCACAAATTCTTATTTGTGATAGGTATATCAGTCACAAGCTTGCGACAGGTCAAATAATATCTATGTGGGGAGTATAAGACAAAACCAGAATGCCTAGGGAAAAACAAATTGTTTCGTCTTATTTACCCACATGGGTAGTACTTGCCCCGTCGCAAGCTTGTGACGGATATACATGTCACAAGGGAGACTTGTTGTTAATAATATTGGATTAATGTACAAAAAGGTTACACAAAATCATATTCTAAGCACATGAGGATGGTTAGAGAACCATTTTGGCTACAACTATTTAGGAGTGGATCTATAAGAAATGTTCTGGACATTGGAACAATGAAATATACAACGAATGTGAATACACTTGTATCTATGAGATATACAAGAGGGATGAGTCCCTCACACACTGTGAAGACAGTGGGAGCTATTCTATGACAAGAAAGCTTGTGTTTATATACGATCAAGACACGTACTCGAAAGGTTTTTATAATAAGATTATTCATTACCAAGGGAAAAAATAAGATATAGTGAGGTTTTGTAAAGTGCAAGTGTTGTTGAGACTTACTAACCATAAGCCTTCTTATAGGCTTAACATGATAAGTCATGTCTGTAACACCCCGTAATTTCCAAGTATTTATATATTATTAAAATCTTATTTTAGTAATAATAATGTTCCACAATAAATAAAATTCCTTTTAAAATTTATCGTTTTTGATAATGATATTTATATGTCCGTTTTAAACTTATACTCCTTAAACTTGTGAAACGCTACTCTGTCCTTGTTACTAATTTTGAGATATTTTATGGGCATATCTATCTTTTTCTTATAAAATAAAACTTTTATCTCTTTCTCTTATCTTTCCAACGCCACCGAAAACACCTCATTACGAGTTCCGTGGAGGAAATTATTCCGAAAATACGAAAGGCTGTCACGGACCATCCGCAAACGAGACACTCGCTCGTTGCTTACTCTTTACTCTTTTCCACATGTCCTTAGGGACACTTGGCTAAGTATAGAACTTTGCCTTGCTGCCCAAGGTCGTTCCTTCTACTTCCTTCCTTCTTCTTCATTCCTTTACTTATTTCAATAACACCCAAACACAAAGAACACCATTGTTGTGCACGTCACCGTAAAATGATCGTAAAATCTTCGTTTCTTATCGGTTTTTGACGATTTTCGCGCTTATCTCTTCCTCTCCTCGCCCTCCGTCTTTCTAGGTAAGAAAAGTATCAAATTTATTCCTTATAATATTCTGGTCGTGGCCTTTAAGGCACGGTTCTGTTAGCTAACCTCGTTTATTTATGTGTAGCTAGTTCGGTTGTCCAAACCGGAGTGGCTTTGAGTCAAAATCATGCTTATTGAAGAGCTATAAGGTAACGGTGATGGGTTACTCGACTTATCGTCTATGTTTGCATGTGTTCTATATGCTAGTAATGTTTAGTATACTAGAATTGTGTTTGGTTAAATAGTGACATGATTAAGTTCATAAATCATATGTTTGGATGAATTTCATTTTGCATGTTGTTGTGTTGGGTGATATTCAAGTTGGAAATTCATTAAGGATTGTATTGTTAAATGAGGTTGTGATCTTTGAGGATGATTAGTTTGATAGTCTTTCAAGTTCATAATGCTTGGTTTACTTTGGTTATTTGATAAAGTTTCAGCACCTTGACAAATCTGTCCATTGTCTTGTACAATTTATTTCGACATCTTATATTATCCCTCTTTGAAAATGTTGAAAAGAGACCCCTGTTTATTTTAAGTTTAGAGTCTACCTCTAAAATATCGTAATTTTATTGCATGTCGTTTGTTCACAATAAATTATTGAAATACTCGCAGAACGGACAGTAGCTCAAAGATTATTTCGAAAACCATTTTTATACTTTGAAACTATTCTAGTCCTTTTCAATAATTAAACTTTGAAGAGTTTAGATGATGTTAGAAGTTTGCTTTGCCCCAAAATGATTTGTTAAACCCATTTTATGAAGCAATACATTTTGTGTGACAATTTCTGACACACTGTAAATATCAGACAATAACCCCCTGTTAAGTTCGTATTTTGAAAATGTTTATTTGACAAATATTGTAGATAAAAGTCTTATTAATCTGACCCAGTTGGCCTTGTATCATTTCGATTTTATTTGAATTAATTATGAATTTTACGGCAGAGGACAACTGAAATGTAAAACGCTTTTAAGACTTATGTTTTATTAATCAGTTACGTTTATTCTTCTCCCGTATGGAATGGACTTAAGTGTTGTCTTATTTATTGATTGTTGGCTCTTGTATGTAAATGAGTTGGTTAACGGTTACGTTAGCTTAAATTGTGTTTTGATGACGGTTATGTTATCTTAAGATGAGTAAAGTGACGGTTATGTTGCCTTGCTTGTGTTTAGGTGATGGTTATGTCACCTTAAATCGTGTTGGTAACGGTTATGTTGCCTTGCTTGTGAAGAGATAGCGGTGATACGATTTGTGTATCACTGTAATGAACAAACGTCACTCCTGTTATGGGATTTTATCTAACTATGTTTGGGATTGGTCGGTGTCCGTGGTTATGCGGCCCGGTCCCCGTGTGTCGTTCGGTGTAGGTTATTACATCGAGAGGTCTGGCCGGGTCTTAGGCATATAGTTGTCGGTTATGCGCTATACATAGTATCTGGATGACGTGGTTATGCGCTCCGGTAGCTAGGGCGCGGTTATACGTCTTAGCCTGTTAGTGGAGCGGTTATACTCCCTAACTGTCAGTTGTAGCGGTTATGCTACCTGACGGCGTTCATTCTATTCTTGGTTGTTGTTCTTTGTGTGATTGGACATGCCATCAAGTGTTGGTCTCTGAGTCGATCACCTGGTTGTTTACCTGATTTTGAGTATCATGCTTTGATATTTCTCATGTTCACATGTACTACTACATATACAATATGTTCTTATTGTTATCTATTTGTATTTTGACGTGAAGTGGCTGGGAGAACCCTGAGTTACTCCCCACTGACTATGGCGTTCATGTTTTATGAATGTAGGTTGGTGCTGTTTGGGGAAGACGTGTGGCTAGCGAGCATTGTTGATCATTCGACAATTACCCTTACGCTTAGTTTAGATTTAATTCATGTTGTTACCGTGGGATACATTACCCCTCTTTTATTTAAGTATTCGTGTATAATTTATACTTTCGTATTAGTTTTAGTCTTCCGCTTGTTGTTTTGATATTCCGCGAAAAAGTTTTAATAAATATGTCGAAAAGTTTTTAAAAGTATCGTATTTCCGTTGCAAATTACTTGTTTATTTTTATGCTATATCGCGGGGTATCACAATGTCATTTCAATTGAGTTGAGATGTGATACTATATACCAAATTAAATATGAATTATAGATTATGTAGTAATTGATGTTGTTTCAATTTTACATATGTGATAATGTATTCATCATTTGAGTTTTATTCAAACTTTTTTTTTTTACCTTGTTATATCCACATGGGTTGTAATGACAATATTGAACCCTATTAAAGTGAACTGGATTAACATAGTATTGCCCCTAGTAGCTTGTATGAGGTGACGTTTCAATGCAACTAAAGTGTGGTGCGATTGTTGGCAAGTTCAAGTGTCATAGAGTCATGTGGGATGACAAGTCGATCTCATAAGCGAACTGTATGAGACACTTTGTCGGGCAATGACCGCTTATAGGGTTCTGTAATTTTATAATTAAGCATTGTCATGGCGAGAGTTACTATAGTATTCTTAATGAGTCAATTCTTTGACTAAAGACTGTTCGCCTAAGGTGACACAGTTTTAGAGTGACTTTCATTTTTGCCCCGCGACTTTGCGTAAAAGGGGTCAAGTAGGCATCTTTTGGGTCATGATGAGTTGTGGCTATTCGAAGGGAATAATGCGATAGGAATTGTCCACCCCCTTGTCAGGGTTGTTCAAAATCTCAGGGACACTCGAGGAGTAGTGAACTGGAAATGCGTGACCACGCTCGAAAGCTATCTATGGTAGAAAATTCCGGTTAATTAGTTACTCTCTAGATTGAGGAAATCACTTTAGATATGATCAATTGCAAGTACGACCTGCAAGACACCTTGCATTGAGTGAGAGGTTGTAATAGGACAAGAGAATTAGTGACGCGCACTTGTCTCGGACAAGTGGGAGATTGTTGGAGTAAGTGTCATAAAAAACTAGTGCAATCACATGATTCAAATATCATTTATAAATCTCATAAAAGAATACACAAGGGATGATTCTTATATATAGTCAATTGATCAATATTAATCGGTAACGATTAGCTAGATAGATTTTGATGTTACTGTCGTATGCCGGTGGTGTTCAATTGATCCCTTTAAGTCCCACCTATAAGACGGATCCCAAAACAGAAAAGTTAATCAATCGCATATCGAAACGGATTAATTAAATCCTTAATTTGAACGAAATGAGAAAATAAAATCTTATTTTAATATGATTAAATAAGATTTGAAATTAGTATATAAAATGTTATATTACTAATTATTAATCGATGTTTAGGAAACATGCGAGATTAGAATAAACGATTAATTATAAATACAAAATGTTGTAAATTAAAATTAAATTAACTTTTACGTATATGTAATTATGAATTACATGTATAATTCGTCAATTGTTATTATTTATATATTATGATATTTAATATGTTATTTTCTCTCTCTAGTTTGAGAGCCTCCTCCTCTCCTTGCGAGAGTTTTATTTTTAGGAATTCTAACTGTTGCCTTAACCCTTCTCTGCGAAACAATTCACCTATTGGCTACTTCTCTGCAAAAACAATTTCATCTATTGGCTACTTCCTCTTTTTTACTGCCCAAGTAAAGCTTCCGTGCTCTTTCAATTCTAATGATTGGGAGCAGTCTTCTTTGATTGGAGGTTGCTTCTTTCCCCAGGGTTCCGTTTTGTTTGCCCTATCATATGTTCTGAAGTGCCAGTTCTTTGTTCATTCCCAATCCCTTAGGGTTGCATGCAAGCAACCGTGAAGACTATATATACCCAAAGTGTTCTTCGTTTTTCCTCATCCTTTCCATCTTCTGTTCTTCTTTTTATCCTTTTCGTTATGGAGCCTGATGATATCCACGGTGGTAGTGGAGTGAATGAGGGAAATAATAATCACGATTTTAATAATTTCAATCAAGGTGTTGAGAATCATCAACATGCACAAGGTTTTCCCCCTTCTGGGTACCATCATCCTCCGTCTGGGGCTGAGTTTTCCCCAAATAATCCTGAACACCGAGATGCATGGCGTTTTCCAAGAACTGGACCAATGTTTAACATTGATCCCTGTACTCTGGGTAAGTCAAGGGCAGTTTGGGACCACTGTGTCCTAGGTTTTTTGGTGGATTATCGTATCTTCAAGATTGAAAAGCTGGTTACAGTTATACATGAAAAGTGGAAAACTAGGGGGAGAGTGCATGTACGAAAAGTGGGTGATATCTCTGCATTCCATTGTGATGATATGGAAGATAAGGAGGATATTCTAAAAAAGACATATGCTACTTTCTATGGAGCTCTCATGGTTTTCTCACGATGGTTTCCAGACAGTATCCCAAGGACTGTAAGGTTCCCATATGCGGATATTTGGGTGAGGGTCTGTGGCCTTCCTTTCGAATATCTGACCCATGAGGTGGCTAATGTTGCTGGTAATCTTCTAAGTAATAATTTCCAAGTTGAGGAGTTTGATTTCTGCCCAGATAAGGATTATTTGCGTGTCAAAGCCAGAATCCAACTCAATGAACCTTTGAGCCCTGGGTTCTTTTTATCTATGGATGGTGGATACCTCCTATGGATCCAATTCAGGTATGAGGACATTTTTAAATACTGTATTAAGTGTGGTAAGGTTGGCCATATTTCTGCATGTTGTCGTGAGAGTCTTATAACCATTGTATCTAGTGTTAATGGCATGTTAGATAGGGTTCAGAAGAAGGGTTTTGCTGTCTACCAAACCCAGAGTAATCATACCATGTTTAACCTAGATTTACGCGCTACCCCTTCCACCACTAAATATGTCTCTGCTAAGATTAGGCTGGGGGGTGGGGAGGATGATGATTTCCCTGGGGAACCAGAATTTTATGTGGATTTCTGCCTGGGTACTACTCTGGTGGTCGAGTGTACCCAGGTATGAAATTTAGTGTGACATCACAGCCGTTTGCGGGCCCTGTTTTGTTTAATATTGGTAGTCAGGTTAGTATGGGTAACCAAGGCAATGTTGGGAAGGAATTTTATGGGAATATGGATGTTGATGGGAATGGTGCTGCTCCAGAGGCTGGTATTGTTAATGTCTCTGCTTTGAATGATCATGGGCCTCCCCCTTGTGAGGTTCCTTTAACTAGAAACCCAGGTAAACAACCTGCTGTGGATGAAGGTGTTGGGGGTCCAGGCATGGATCCGTTTGGTGCTGGGACTTCTACTGGGGTGGGTCATTCTGCCAATGTGGTGGGAGGCTATATCTTTGAGGGTGATAATGTTGGTACTCACCATCTCCAGCAGCCTGACATTCCCACCTTTCCAAAAACTTTTCCTCTTTCTTCTGACCCGTTGGTTAATTACATGAACGTGGATGGTGAGGTCAATGGCACAATGGTGGACAAAAACTGCTATGTCCAGGAAGCTATTCTCAACAGAGTTGAGAGCGATTTTAATTGGGCTCGTTTAGATGATGAGAATCGTGGCTATAGACAGACTTTTGACCCACCTCCTCATGGCCTGCCTATCATTTACCCTTATGCTTTTTATGGTTCTCCTAAGGGAGATGGAATTCCAAGATTCAATACTCAGGTTAATTCTGAAGACCGGTCACATGGTGAGCAGGATATGGACTTGGAGAGCAGTGATCACCCCAATATGGCACATCACCATCATATCTCTGGTGAAGACTTTGTTATTAACATTGAGGATTCATCAAGCTCTAATTATTCAACTCATGAATGGCCATATTTGGGGTCTGACTCAGAAAGTGAGATGGCTGCTTGGTACAAGAACAATTCAAGTGAAGTTGTGCAGGAAGAGGTCAATACTGATCTGGGTTTGAACATTAACAACAATAATGATGCTGCTATTAATGAACATGATCCTATTCCTATTTCTATCTCCTCTGACTCTGGCTTTGTGTCTGCTGGTGGGGATAAAGACATGTCTTCTGAAGACTCTACTGCTGTTTCTCTTCCTTTTGATCCTTCTGATCCTTTGCAGGGTTTTGACTGGCAAGGGAGTATGGACAATGTCAAGGCTAACTCTTATAATGGGCCTTTCTGTTTGAAGAATTCTGTGGAGAGGGACCAGGAGCAACATATGAACCCTGCTACTGCTAATGTATTTGGGCTTCCTCCAAAGAAACGTAAATGCAAGTCTGAGGCTGAGGAGCAAAATATTCCTGAGGAGTGTGTTGTGACTATTGGTTATGCAAAGTCGTACTTGTCTCAGATGGCTAAGAAGCAGTGTGTGAAGATTAAAAGTGAAGAGGTTCAGGCTGGAACAAGTGTTGGTTTTAGAGTTAATGTTGATGTGGAGCTGCTTAGTAGCTCTAGTGATGACTCAGTTGATGGTCCTGTGGATGGTGTTGCGGAGGTTGGCCACAAGCAACCTCCTCCCATGCCATGAATGTAATCGCTTGGAATTGTAGGGGCTTAAACAATGATCTTTCCCCTACAATTCCTAAAATTAGAGCATTGGTGTCGGATTGGTCGTGTAACATTTTGTATCTGTCTGAAACTAAGTGTAGTTCAGATTATGTTGGTAGCATGTTCAAATCTGCGGGATTTGGTACTTTTGTGGGCTTTGATACCGTGGGTAGTGCGGGGGGTCTTTGGTGTGGATGGAGGAGTCCCCTCCGCTTATCTCTTTCTTTTGCTTGTAAGAACTTCCTAATTATCAAGAATAATATGAACGTGGAGCTTCCTTGGTACCTTGTTTTGTTTTACGGAGAGCCGGATGTTAGTTTACGTATGTCTGTCTTTGTTTTCCTTCAAATCTCAACTTCAACATCTCGTGCATCCTTTTATTATCATTGGAGATTTTAACCAAGTCGAGTTTGGTTCCGATAAGTTTGGGAAAAATAAAGCTTCGTTACCTGGAGCCTTGGAGTTTCATAAGTGGAGGGTTGCCAATGAGCTGTTAGACATCCCCTTCAAAGGGCCTCGATTCACTTGGTGCAATAATCGTAAGGGTTTCCATAGGGTCTATGAAAGGCTTGATAAGGCCTATGGTTCAAAGGATTGGTTCTCTCTTTTTCCTAACTCGGGTATCAAGCATTTCCCAATTCAATTATCGGATCATGCTCCAATCCTTCTTGACCTTGCGCTTGTTGCAAATAATACTAAAAAACCATACAAAATTGATGCTTGGTGCCTTGAGAATAAGGCCTGTATTGAGGTGATTAATTCAAGTTGGGATTACACGTTTGTTGGTACCCCCGCCTTCTGCCTAATGCGTAAATTGTCTTTTACACGTGGGAAAATAAAGTAATGGGCTTTAAACAAGCGGGATGAATGGAAAGTCAAATGGGATGACTTTGATAATCGGCTTGTTAAGTCTCTTGACGTCTGTTTATCAACCGGTGTCTCTGATGAGTATGAGCGGGTTGAGATGGAAGTTTCGCAATTTGCTACTAATATGGCACTGTATTGGAAACAACGTGCTAAACTAAAGTGGGCTATTGATGGCGACACTTGTACCAAGTATTTTTTTTAACTGGGTTAAAGGAAGAGCTGGTACCAATTATATTTTTGAAATTAAAAACTCAACCGGCTCTTGGGTTCATGATCCGAGTTTGGTTTCTCAAGAATTTCGTAATTATTTCTTTAATATTTATAATGATCCCTCTGATATTTCCCATCTTGAACCTGATGTTTTTGCTAATCTCTGTGATGGCCTATTCAGTAAGGTGCCGGTTAAGGTTAAAGAGGATGATCTTGATTTTCTTTCAAAGCCTTTTTGTCAACAGGAGGTTAGGAGGGCTGTGTTTCAGATGGGAGCACTAAAATCCCCGGGTCCTGATGGTTTTCCTGCCTTATTCTTCCAAAAATGTTGGCATAAGGTTAAGTTTGCGGTAACTTCTGCTGCTCTGTGTATCCTCAACTCTGGGTACGTTCCTGCGGAGCTGAATAGAACTTTTATCGTGCTTATCCCTAAATGCCCCAATCCTGAAAAAGTTGAAGAATTTCGTCCCATCAGTTTGTGTAATGTGGCTATGAAGATTGTGACGCGTTGCATTACAAATCGGCTATGTAAGGTTATGGGTTACTTGGTTGGTGATTTTCAGAATGCCTTTGTTTCTGAAAGACATATCTCTGATAACATTCTTATTACTCATGAGGCCCTCCATAACATACGGAACCATAAGACTGGTAGATCTGGTAGGTTTGCGTTCAAAGCTGACATGAGCAAGGCTTATGATCGCGTGAATTGGTCCTTCTTGCGTGGTACTCTGAATTGCTTTGGCTTCCCTGAACATATGATAAACCTTATCATGAATTGTGTTTCTACGGTTTCATATGAGGTTCTTATGAATGGTTCGCCTTTACAGCAGTTTAAGGCCACGCGTGGTATTCGCCAAGGAGATCCCCTGTCTCCTTACCTTTTTATTCTCTGTATGGAAATCCTTTCATATAATGTTTGTGCGGCTATGGATAATGGGGATCTTACGGGGATTAAACTCTCTAGGGGAGGACCTGCCATCTCCCATTTATTTTTTGCGGATGATTCTATTTTCTTTTTGAAGGATAAGGATGAAGCGTTCAATCGACTACGTGTGATCCTGGATTCATATTGTCAGGTCTCGGGACAACATATTAATAACAAGAAGTCGGGTATCCTTTTTAGCCCAAGTACTACTATGGCTAATGTACAAAAGGGGATACGGGTCTTTGGCATTATCAACAACAATGGTATTGGTAAGTATCTTGGGATTGAAACGGATTTTGGAGGTTCTAAACGGGTGTTTTTTGAAAATATTCTTGAGAAGGTTAAAAAGCGCCTATCGTCGTGGAATTCTGTTTTTCTTTCTGCTGCTGGGAGGTTAACTTTGATCTCCTCTGTTCTGTCCACCATTTCTAATTTCGTTCTATCGGTTTTTAAAGTACCGGTAAGTGTGACAAGAAAGTTAGACTCCATCTTGTCGCATTTTTGGTGGGCTGGTGTGAGATCTCAGAAAACGATCCACTGGGCTAGTAGGAATTTCATCAGTATGCCTAAATCGGAAGGTGGTCTTGGTATCAGGAATATTGGATGCATGAACAAAGCCCTTTTGGGTAAGATTGCATGGAAAATCATGTCGGAAAGGGACTCGTTCCTAAGTCGTGTCTTCTATGATAAGATTTTTAGAAGGAGCACTTTGACTCCAACTCCTGATTTAAAAACTGCGGGAAATACTTCTTGGGGTTGTCGAAGTATAATGGAGGGTGCTAAAGTTATTCAGAAAGGTATTGGTTGGAAGATAGGGGTGAATTCTTCCCTGAATATTTGGGACAGTTGTTGGATTAATGGCTGCCAACCTTCTCATATTACTAGGTTTGGATTCCCACCTCCGGCTCACACTCTTCTTTGGACGGTTGCGGATCTTATTTCTCCTACTTTGGATTGGAATTTTGAATTGGTGGAAGAACTTTTTGAAGAGTCTTGGGCTAATAAGATTTTAGCTATTCCAATTTGCGATTCAATCAAGGAGGATGTAATGTTTTGGAAACATACAAAAGATGGAGTCTATTCTGTTAAATCTGGTTATGCTATTTGTCTTAATGATCATTTGTCCACCAATTGCTCAAGGAAAGATATGGAGAGAGCTAACGAAAAGGTTAAGTCTTTTTGTAAGAAAAGGCTTTGGAAGCTGCCAGGTCCAAATAAATGGAAGATTCTCATCTGGCGTATTATCACTGGTGCTCTTTCGGTTGGATCTGAATTTGCTAAACGTAACTTGGGCGATGATTGGTATTGCCCTTTCTGTCGATCGAATCAGTCACTTGAAACCTTGGAACATCTCTTTAGGGATTGTGAAACTATTAAGCGTCTTTGGCTTGCTTCTACTTTGAGGATTAGAATTAATAATGTTTCTTACATCAGCCTAAAGGACTGGTTGATGGATTGGATCTCCCTCTCCTTTTCCCTTAGTAAGGATTCTAATGATTTTCTTATCTCTTTCCTTGCTATGCTCTGGTGTATTTGGAGCGTCAGAGTGGAGATGATCTTCAGCCAGAAACCTTTTAACCCGGCGGTTTTCTTTGCACTGCATAAATCGTCTTTTGAGTTGGCTTGGGAAGCGGACCATAATTTGCATAACCTTACCCCTTCCCATCAACTCCTTATGACTTCTGGCTCTGACATGGTTAAGAGTTCCATCAGGAATCATTTTCCTTTATTCCTCATCAGGGGTAACTCCACGTGCAATGTCACAAGGGTGAAGGTAGATGCTTGTTGGGTCCCAAGCTTATGCGCTTCCGCGGGTTGGGCTGTTTTTGATCCGGGGGGTGGTGATCATATCCCCTTTGCTGTTGGGTTTTAAGCGGAGTCTCCAATTCAGGCTGGGGCTCGGGGTTTGCTTATGGTCGTCAAGTGGGCTAGGTTGAATAATGTTCATCACCTGGATGTCTCGTCTGACTGCCTTTTGCTGCTGTTTCAACTTGCTGGGGCTGAGAAGTCCTCTCATCAGATAGATGGCATTGTTGAAGATATCAAGAATCTCCTACCGTTTTTTCATTGCTTTTGTATTAATTATATCCCTAGAGGTCTCAACAAGATTGCTTATAATCTTGCAAAGACCATTATGTAACTCTGATCCATCGTTTTACTGCTGTCAAAAAAAAAAAAAAGATATTTAATTTGTTAAATATGCATATATATCCCTTGTAACATTTTGCATGTCACATGTCACATGTCACATACACAATTTTCAAATGACAAAGGATAAAATGGAAAGTTCATTTCACAATATATGGGGGCCGGCCATAGAATAAAATTTTATTTATATGATAAATCGAATCACATGGAAAGAGAAATGACTTTTGTATTTTTCTATTTTTTGATAAGAGAAAAAGCATGTGTGTAAGGTCACACCATGTCTCTCTTTTCTCTTCCCCAAACCATCCTATATGCTTCGTATTAGAGGAATTTATCCTCTAATTTTATTCTAATGCTCATGCAAATTTTATCTCTTATCTCTCATAAAATTGTTTATAATAAGTTCTCTCAAATTCTAATAATATCATATATTTACTAAGGTAGTAAATAAATATATTAGATAATGTATTTTATGTTAATTAATCAGTAATTAATACGATAATTCATATCTAACTTATGTTACCGAACCTTATTTCCGATTAATCGATACAAAATAATGTTAGAAATATATTGTAAAGAGTGAATGACAAAGTTGGAATGTTAAAATGAAAAATAAGGCCGAAATAAGTAATATAGGTGCGAAATTAAGGATGACGATTATGGCCCAAATCAAATCGAACCCGAAGGAAAAAGTTCAATCCAAACTCACCCTTTAAAAACCCATCCCCGATCAATTTTTTAAAAATCTATATCCATATTGGAAAGCATGAACCAATCCAAATCCGATCCATTCATATCCGAACCCGATCCAATCAGATATTTTGAAGATTTAGGCTTTATTAAACCTAAAATTTCTATTTTCTTATACTTCCTCCATTCATATCCAACCTACATATATTCATTTTTCATCCATTCATATCCACTCTACCACTTTCCTAAAAAAGAAAACAAAATGACTAAACTACCCTAATGGAAACCATTTATCTACATAAAATGCCACTCCATGGCCCACCCATAATCCACCACAAAATACTCCCTAATCTTAATCAGGCTCAATTAACATCGCCTAACCCAATTCTACTTTTTTTTTTGACAGCAGTAAAGAGCACGATCCTAAACTACGCAATGGCCTTAGCAAGATTATGAGCAATCTTGTTGAGACCTCTAGGAACGAAACTAATACAAAAACAATGAAAGAACGGGAGGAGATCCTTGATATTCGCGATAATTCCGTCAATCTGGTAAGAGGACTTTTCTGACCCTGCAAGTTGAAAAAGGAGCAGAAGACAATCTAAGGAGACATCCAAATGACGAACATTATTCAACCTAGCCCACTTGACGACCTTAAGTAAACCCAAAGCCTCAACCTGAATAGGAGATTCAGCTTTAAATTTAACAGAGAAGAGGACAGGTGCACCACCACCTGGATCAAACGTGGCCCAACCCGCATAGGCACACAAAATAGGGAACCAACAAGCATCAACTTTGACCCTCGTAGCATTACAAATAGAAGAACCCTTAACAAGAAGGAAGGGAAAATGATTCCTAATAGAAATCTTAACCTCATCCAAGACAAGGCTCATCAAACTTTGATGCCGGGAGATAGTTTCACGGTAAGAACAATCAGCAGTCCATGTCGACTCCGTAGTAGACTTATGAAGCGCAAAAAAAACCGCGGGAACAAAAGGTTTTTTGCTGAAAATAATCTCATTTCACACACTCCAGATACACCATAACAAAGCAAGAAAGGAGATAAGGAGTTCATTAGAATCCTTATTGATATTGTAAGAAAGAGAGATTCAATCCACCAACCAATCCTTAAGGCTTATGAAAGAAACATTGTTAATTCAGATACCCAAAGAAGAAGCCAACCAAAGACGCTTAATGACCTCGCAGTCCCTAAAAAGATGTTCTAGGGTTTCAAGGGCTTGATCCCCCAGACAAAAGGGGCATTGCCAATCAGTTCCCAAGTTAGGTTTAGCAAACTCTGCTCCAACCGAAAGGGCCCCGGTGACAATACGCCAAATGAGAATCTTCCATTTATTAGGTCCCGGTAAATTCCAAAGCCTTCTCTTGCAAAAAAGTTTAACCTTATCATTAAACCTTTCCAAATCTTTTCTAGAACAGTTGGTGGATAAATGATCATCCAGACAGATAGCATATCCAGATTTGACAGAGTAGTTACCATCTTTAGTATATTTCCAAACCATCGTATCCGCCTTGGTTGAATCACAGATCGGAATAGCCAGAATCTTATTAGCCCAAGACTCATCAAAAAGCTCACCAATTAAATCAACATTCCAAATTTTAAGAGGAGTAATAAGATCAGCTACCGTCCAATGTCGAGAATAAACCGGAGGTGGAAATCCAAACCTAGTGAGGTAATTGACTGCCATTTATCCAACAATTGTCCCAAATATTTAAGGAAGAACCCACCCAGATATTCCAACCAATACCTTTCCGAATCACCTTAGCACCCTCCATAATGCTCTGACACCCCCAAGAAGTATTCCCGACAGTTTTAAGTTCAAAATTTGAATCCCTCAAATTCCTCTTGAAAACCGTATCATAGAAAACACGGCTGACGAAAGCATCCTTATCTGACATGATTTTCCACGCTAATTTACCCAGGAGGGCCTTGTTCATACATCCAATATTCCGAATACCAAGACCACCTTCCGACTTGGGCATACTGAGAAAATTCCTACTCGCCCAGTGTATAGTTTTCTGAGATCTCACACCAGCCCACCAAAAATGCGATAAGATAGAATCCAACTTTCTTGTCACACTTATCGGTAATTTAAATACCGATAGAACGAAATTAGAAATGGTGGACAGAACAGAGGAGATCAAAGTTAACCGTCCAGCAGATGAAGGAAAAACAAAATTCCAAGACGAGAGACGCTTTTTAATTTTTTCAAGAATATTTTCAAAAATCAGCCGTTTTGACCTCCCAAACTCCGTATCAATCCCAAGATATCTACCAATACCATTATTATTAAGTATACCAAAAACACGTACACCCTTCTGAACATTTGCCATAGTAGTACTTGGACTAAAAAGAATACCCGACTTTTTATTGTTGGTATGCTGACCCGAAACTTGACAATAAGCATCCAGAATATCATGAAGACGTTGATACGCATTATCCTTATCTTTTAAAAAGAAAATAGAATAATTCGCAAAAAAGAGATGAGAAATAGAAGGTCCTCCCCTAGTAAGTCGAATCCCAGAAAGATACCCAGAATTCATAGCCGAGCAAACATTGTATGAAAGAATTTCCATACAGAGAATGAAAAGATATGGAGAAAGAGGATCACCTTGACGAATGCCGCGCGAAGCCTTAAACTGCTTAAGAGAGGACCTATTCATAAGAACCTCATACGACACAGTAGAAACACAATTCATAATTAAACGTACCATCTGATCAGGGAAACCGAAGCAAATAAGAGTACCACGTAGGAAAGACCAGTTCACACGATCATAGGCCTTACTCATATCCGCTTTAAAAGCAAACCTACCAGATTTTCCCTTATTATGATTTCGAATATTATGGAGAGCCTCATGAGTAATCAGAATATTATCAGAAATATGACGTTCAGAAACAAAAGCATTCTGAAAAAATCTCCAACCAAGTAATCCATCACTCTACTAAGACGATTGGTAATACGTGTCACAATCTTCATAGCCACATTACACAAACTGATAGGACGAAATTCTTCAACCTTCTCAGGATTCGAACATTTAGGGATAAGAACAATAAAAGTTCTATTTAACTCAGCAGGAACATAACCCGTATTAAGAATACTCAACACAGCTGAAGTTACCACAAACCTAACTTTGTGCCAACACCTTTGGAAAAATAATGCAGGAAAACCATCCGGACCCGGAGATTTTAGGGCACCCATCTGAAAAACAGCCCTCCTAACATCCTGCTGACAATAGGGCTTAGAAAGAAAATCTATATCATCCTCCTTGACTTTAACCGGAACCTTAATTACTAAAAAGATTTCCACATAGATTATCAAAAACATCAGAATGCATATTAGAATTGTCAGTGGGGTCATTATAGATATTATAAAAGTAGTTGTGAAATTCTTCAGCCACCAACTTTGGTTCATGAATCCAAGTATTAGACGCATTCTTAATCTCATAAATGAAGTTACTACCAGCTCTTCCTTTAACCCAATTGAAGAAATACTTGGTACAAGTATCACCATCAATAGCCCAGTTCAGTTTAGCACGTTGTTTCCAATACAAAGCCATATTCGTGGCAAAATGCGATACTTCCGACTCGACCTTCTCATACTCATCTGAGACACCCGTCGATAAACAAACATCAATAGATTCCTCTAAACGGTTATCAAAGGCATCCCACTTCAGCTTCCATTCATCACGTTTATTCAGTGCCCATTCCTTTATTTTTCCACGAGTAAAGGACAGTTTACGCATTAAACAAAAAGATGGGGTTCCCACAAACGAGTAATCCCAACTAGACTTTATAACCTCAATACAATCCTTATTCTCAAGACACCAAGCATCAATCTTATACGGTTTTTTTGATTTATTGGCAACCAAAGCCAAATCAAGAAGAATAGGTGCATGATCTGACAATTGAATGGGATAATGCTTAACACCAGAGTTTGGAAAAATAGAGAACCATTCCTTAGAACCATAAGCCTTGTCAAGTCTTTCGTAAACCCTATTAAAACCTTTGCGGTTATTGCACCAAGTGAACCGGGGCCCTTTAAAAGGGATATCTAAAAGCTCATTAGTAACCCGCCACTTATGAAAATCCAAAGCCCCAGGAATCGAAGCCTTATTCTTTCCAAACTTATCACAACAGAATTAAACTTGGTTAAAATCCTCTATGATAACAAACGGATAATCGAGTAAACGAAGACGAGATTCAAGAAACTCAAAAACATTCATGCGCAAACCAACATCCGGATCCCCGTAAAACAAGACAAGATACCACAGAAGCTCCACATTTATATTATTTTGGATAATTAAAAAGTTCTTACAAGCAAAAGATAACGACAAGCGGAGAGGGCTCCTCCATCCGCACCCTAATCCACCCGCACTTTCTACGGCATCAAAACCCACAAAAGTACCAAAACCCGCTGACTTAAACAAACGACCAACGTAATCAGAGCTACACTTAGTTTCTGACAAATACAAAATATTAATAGAGTAATCCGAGACCAATGCTCTTATCTTCGGAATTGTAGGGGAATGAGCATTGTTGAGGCCCCTACAATTCCAAGCGAGAACATTCATTGCTTACGAGGAGGTTGCTTATGGCCAACCTCCGCAACACCATCCAAAGGACCATCCACAGATAAATTGGAATAATCCACTTTATCTTCCCCAAATACCAAAAACCCAACCCATGAAACCAGCCCTACCCTATTTAACTACCACACCATGAAATCCAACCCAATTAAAAACCATGATCCATCATACCCTACCCTAAACCCTACCTTATAATCTCGAAAATCCTAAGCAGCTTTCATTTCCTCTCTCTCTCTCTCTCTCTCTCTCTCTCTCTCTCTCTCTCTCTCTCTCTCTTCCTCCGCCACTCTCTCTCTCTACAAATCTCTCTATATTCAAAACCTTAATCTTCTCTTCTCATCTCCTCTACTCCGCCACTCTCCTAAACTTTTCACCTTCATCTTCTAATATTTTCTCTTCTGCATCTACACTCATATTGTTCTTATTTTTTCTGATCTATTTGCTCAGACGATTTATTATGGCGAATGTTCTCTATGATTCGTCCGTTATTGATGTTCGTACTCGGAAGAAGCAGTATGAGGATTATTATGACAGTGAGGGTCGTGATGAGGTTCAGGAAGAGGTTGAGGAAGAGGAGGTGAGGATGAGGATAAGTAAAGGTAAAGAAGAGAGGGAGAGGGAAGCGAGTGGTTGGTTAGCTTGGCGTAAATCTCTGCCGGAAAATCGATTACATTTTATGAGTGATTTATGTCGTGTTTAATTTGGCCTATGTTTGAGATGTTAATGGACTATGAGATTGAGGAGGATAAAAAGGAGAGGGGAAATGATGTTGCATGTGGGTCTGTTGTTTGTATATGTGAGGAGAAACTAGATTTGTTTGCCATACGAGGAAGTCCGACTATTACGGAGTGGTTTATGGGGGAACTATCTAATTATTGGCCTGATTTTGGTCATAATGCCGAAGATGAAACGGTATGAATTTTTGTTTATAATTATTTAAATTTATTACCATATAGATCTAATACTTGTATCTTATAAACTGCTGGGAAATTGTATGTTGTTAGGTTAGATTATTTTTTTGTTGTTTTTGTGATTAATCGGTATGAATTTATGACTTGATTTGTGTATTTTGGTATGGTTTTTTTATGATTAGTATTTTTTGTTGTTTTTTGTGATTAATCGGTATGAATTAAAATTAAAATTGTAGGGTAAAAAGCCCAGAAAATTCAGTTGAAAGTAATCAGGATTGAATCCATTGTTTCTGTTTGATCATTGTTTCATGTTTGGTTTGAATTTGATTTTGATATTGATAGTGCACTTCTTACTTCCTAGCTGTTGCTTAAAAAGTTCAATTTAGGGTTAGAGTTAGAATTAGGGTTTTGATCGCCTGTACTTAATTAGGGGGTGTTTGTTTATGCTTCTTGATGTTCAATTTTAATTTATTGATTGATCCATGTAATTCATTATTTTGTGTTTTTAGAATGTGTACATTAGTAAGTAGTGTATCAAACGTCGAATTTCGTCACAATTTGTTGTCTTTAGAAACATTGAAGAAGAAAAGCAAGATTTTTTTGATTGATTAATGTATTTAATTATTTAATTTCTTTGTTTTAGCTTGTGTGGATATGATCAACTTGTTTCATTTGTGCTATGTTTGTATTCTGATCAACTTGTTTCATTTCATCCACCTCAAATGTTAATATCAGACTTAAACTTGTTTTAAAGTGTAAACAAATGAATGTTCAATGCTCATTGAGAATGATTACATGTCCTATGTTTGTTTTCTTTTTTGAATTCCCACAAAGCGGGATCCTATGTTTGTTTTCTGATCTACTTGTTTACTGATCTACTTGTTTCATTTTATCCACCTCAAATGTTCTTATCAGACTTAAACTTGTCCTATGTTTGTAAACAAATGAATGTTCAATGCTCATTGAGAATGATTATATGTCCTATGTTTGTTTTCCGATCTACTTGTTTCATTTCATCCACCTCAAATGTTAATATATATCAGACTTAAACTTTTTTTAAAGTGTAAACAAATGAATGTTCAATGGTCATTGAGAATGATTACATGTCCTATGTTTGTTTTCTGATCTACTTGTTTCATTTCATCCATCTCAAATGTTAATATCAGACTTAAACTTGTTTTAAAGTGTAAACAAATGAATGTTCAATGCTCATTGAGAATGATTCATGTCCTATGTTTGTTTTCTGATCTACTTGTTTCATTTTATCCACCTCAATTGTTCTTATCAGAATTAAACTTGTCCTATGTTTGTAAAAAAATGAATGTTCAATGCTCATTGAGAATGATTGCATGTCCTATGTTTGTTTTCTCATCTAGTTGTTTCATTTTATCCACCTCAATTGTTCTTATCAGACTTAAACTTGTCCTATGTTTGTAAACAAATGAATGTTCAATGCTCATTGAGAATGATTACATGTCCTATGTTTGTTTTCTGATCTACTTGTTTCATTTTATCCACCTCAATTGTTCTTATCAGACTTAAACTTGTTTTAAAGTGTAAAAAAATGAATGTTCAATGCTCATTGAGAATGATTACATGTCCTATGTTTGTATTCTGGTCTACTTATTTCATTTTATCCACCTCAAATGTTAATATCAAACCTAAACTTATTTGATTGAACTAATATGAATTGTGCTCAATGATGAAAGACCTTAATGGTTTGAGAGCAACATGTGTCATGTACATTAAATAGGTTAGTGGCCATTTAAGTAGTAATGCCACCACATGGTCCACCTTAATTGTGTGTGTGTTGGAGGCATTGCTCCTTTAGACAACTCAATGATGAGGCCATACAGGCCTGAGAGTTGTTATTTGTTTCGAATTTGATGGGTTTGGTTTCTAAAAATGTGTAGTAGCTTAGTTGCTTGCCTATTTCTGAAAATGATGAGGCCATCTGTCTGTTTCTTTTATGAAAGTGCTTAATGATGAAAGACCTTAATGGTTTGAGAGCAACATGTATCAAGTGCAGTAAATAGGTTACTGGCCATTTAAGTAGTCATGCCACCACATGGTCTACCTTAATTGTGTGTGTGTAGGAGGCATGTCTCCTTTAGATAACTCAATGAGGAGCCCAGATAGGCCTGAGAGTTGTTATTTGTTTCGTATTTGAATGGGTTGGATTTCTGAATTGTGTAGTACTTGTAGAAGTTGGCCATGTTGCTTACGGTTGATAAGCCACCACATGGTCTACCATTCATAGGTGTGTGCGCAAATATTTAAACGACAGTCACATTATTACTTAGTTATACAGAGCTTGTTGATAACATTACATGAATGGTTTGAAAGCTTAGTTATGATATTTATATTTTTGATAACTGTCATTAAATGGTTGTAACATGGTCTACCTAGATTGTGTGTGTAGGAGGCTTATTAACCAAACAGAACTCAATGATGAGGCCATTTAGTCCTGAGAGTTGTCTGTTTATGTGTTTTTCACTCTGTTTTGTAGCTGAACATTAAACAATAACATTAAAATGAAACATTTTGTAGCTGAACATTAAACAATAACATTAAAATAGAACATTTTGTAGCTGAACATTACATATTCTTTGCATTACAAGTGATTTCATTAAGCATTATACCCTAGTTCTGACATTAAATATTCTAACCCTTGCGTCTTGCCTATTCCACATAAGTAGTCAACGCATTCCCTAACTAGTGACTCATAAACCACTAAATTTCTTGGTAACATACCAATGGTTGCTAGATGACCCTTCCCCAATATGAGGAATTGCAAAGTTGTTGTGACCTTTACATTTCATGATTTCTACCATAACCGATTGTAATGTTAAGAATATGTTGTTTAGCTTACTTGGGCTGTAATCCACAAATGCTTGCATGACTTGATTCACTAGTTCATCAACTGTTTTAGCTGTTTGTGATGATTGTAGAGATTGTAATGTCCTAAAATAACCAAGGTCATTACAATTTAAGTCGGGTGAGTTTGGTGGCTGGAAAACTAACTGAATGTGAAAACCATCTGAATTTGCGGCCGCCATAATAAAATCTGGATCGTCGTTCTTTATTATGTGGTCTAGCGTTGTCTTGTTGAATGTAAATCTCTTTGCTTAGTCCTTCTGGCCATGAACTTTTGATAGCTGGAATGACTTCCTCAATCAGGCATTTTTTAACCACTTCCTTCGCATAGAGTCTATTGGTTTTGTTTCCATTGTTCCCCTTAGCCTATTTCTACTGTTTCTTGCTGCTGGAACTTGACGTGTAAGAGGGAACATCCCTATTTTCCCACCGAAAATTAATTCTCCGTTTGCATCATAAACCGGTGTGCTGACCGCGTACATGAACATCACTTTTGTGATGCACCTTTTTGATTGGCAGCTACTATAAGGTAACTCTTCCCCATTTACCACGTAAATTTTCTGGTCATCGTGTGTAATAAAGAACCACTTCTCGTCCATGTGTATTACGTTGCTCATCTCGCTGAACTTGATTTCTGTAACTGGGACTGCATTAAGGTCGAGAAAATCATCGATCACTTGATTCACAACAAGCATCTTAAGTGAGTGAAGAAGCATTTCCTCTTTATGTAAGTCACTGAGTTTAGGATGAAGTGGACTGGAATGAGGTTTTAGTAAACCTTCTTTCACCCACGTGTGGACCGTGCCAATGGCAACACCACAATTTTCTGAAACTCTTTTCATAGTATTCCGTTTTGCGGCAATGATGGACTTGATAAACTCGACGTTAGGTAAAACTTTCTTCTTGTTATTGTTTCGCATTCTCCCGCTACTAACATTAAGTTTCTGACCAAATAATCTCGGTTTTTTTGCGAGGTGCCAAATGTTAGACACACTCCTTTCTTTGAAGTTGAACCGGATGGCTGTTTTCTGGATTTCACCACGTTCAAGTTTCCCGTTGACAGATTTCTCAAGCAAGTAAACTGCAATTTCAGAACGTATAGTTCCTCGGACATGCATTTATACACCATTTAGCCGATTTATGTAACAATTTGTGATAAATTTTTAAGGACTTTCTCTGTTTTTGTTTTGGACTTTTCTTTTGGACTTTTGTTAGTAAATGTAGAGGAAAGTTTATTTTTGTAGTGTACTCACTTAATGTAGTGAGAAAAGCAGAATTTATTGTCAATGATATGTGTAATAACAGCCTGTACAAATGGCTTTTTGGTGGGAAATAATCAGAGTACAAGTACAGAAATTTGAAACTTCCAAAAAAAATTTGGTGGGAAAATTAACAATTAACCACACTATTAACAAGTCAGAAAATACTTTATCAAATTAATTAACATAACTAAAAAGGAACTTCCACACTTTTAATGTACTTTCTATCATTTTTTATTATAATCTTAAAACTTGTGCATAAAACATACGTGTAACTTGGATATGAAGGGAGGGAGTATAAGATTATTTTTTTATATAGTCAAATAAAGTTTTATATTGAGTTTTGGATTAAATGGTGAATCGGGTATGGGTTGAAAAAAGTACAAAGTATGAGACATGAATTTTAAAATTTTGGATATGAATCGGATATAGAAATTAATTCGTGATCTAATAAGTAAGTGGATCGGGTTTGAATATTGCAAAACCCAATCCTATCCGACCCATTGATGGCAATGCGGAAAATGGCAGTTTTGCTACCTAATTCATTTGCAAACCCTTTACCGCCTTTTCATTCACATTGATATTCACGGACAATTGCTCAATCAATCTGATTCTTTCTCAAACTCCATTGATTCATTCTCTCAAATCCCTCTCCCTTAATCTTCAATCTTTGTCACCAATTGAAGAAGCGAGATTTTCGTGGGTATGTTTTTTTTTTCTACATTTGCATGTATGCTCAACGAATTTATCAACTCCTTGCATTTGTTATGTATTTTTTTTTCATTTTTTATGTTCCTCTTCCACTGATCTCTGGATTTTCTGCATTTTTTGTTAACATTATAGTGTATTTTTAGAGATTGTATTAAATTATTCTTGGTTATTTCTGCTAAATTGATGAGTCGGTTTAATCAAATTATTTTTGTAGTCACTCGCTTCTAATTTGTTAAATTTTAGAGATGGTATACAAACCTTCTAAATTTGTAATTATGTGTTAATTATTATTTTGGCAATCCTCTAAATTAAATTCCAAGTAATTATGATAATATGTAATTACCATTTTTTCGAAATTTGATTTTTTTTTTATCGCATTAATAATGCAAGCTGATGTGATATTGTTAACTTTGAGCTCAGAGCTGGTCATTTCTTGTTTCTTCAATAAAGAAGACTACCCAATACACAATGAATCAAGTCTTGCCAATAAGTCCTGGCCTTGAATGCGCAATTTACCGAATTCACAATCAATGGAGTAGTAGTGCTCATGAGTGTCGCATTGGCGTGCCATCCAATCAGCCCTCCTACAGCACAAATTTCAAGTCAAGATGCACAGCATTGAAAAGGTGAGATTAAATTCATTTACAGTGTGTTTTTTTATGGATTTTGTTTAACATGGCATGTATAGACTTATGAACTAGTCTATCTTGTGACACACATTATCATTGTATACTGTATAGACTTATGATAGTCGTGACTTAGTCATGGTGCATCTATGTGTTGTAGGTGTGATTTCATTGATCTACACAATGTGCTTGTACCTTACGGTAAGGCATGGGCTTTGCAGAAAGCTATCGTCAAAGAGAAGAAGACATTGATTGAAAAAAATATCGAGTGTCCTGATACTGTGATTGTACTGCAACATCCACCCGTTTATACCCTTGGTACTGGTAGTTCGGAGATGTTCATGAAGTTTGATGTCAATAACCCTCCTTATGATGTTTTTAAAACTGAACGTGGCGGTGAAGTTACCTACCATGGACCAGGGCAGGTACCAAATGTTACCTCTTTGGACTTGTTTCGTACTGTTATTCTGCTACATGGAATTATACGAGGTTTATCCCATCCTTAGGAATTCATTTATGTTTCTATTCCTTTGTGTTGGATTTCTGTATTAGGGATTGCATACTTGGACTAACATCTTCGCTGTCACCCCATGTCAGCTACAATGAATAAATCATCATGTGTATAATTTGGCATATTACAGAAAATGTAAATGAAGAGTATCATTACTCTACTGAATATCTTAAATGAGTTGGAATATATGATATGTTGTTTGATGTTTTATCGCAAATATTTGATTGTGTCTAGTTGTCTGTGCTTATTGAATGATTATAAAATTTGTAATATTATGATTCATGGCTGAAGGGGAGCCTTGACGCACCGGTTAAGGTGTTGCTTTGTGACCGTGCGGTCACAGGTCCAAGCCCTGGGAGTGGCCTTTTGCCAAAGTGGCAAGGGAAGGCTTGCCCCCATTACACCCTTGTGGTGGGGCCCTTCCCCGGACCCTCGCCTAGCGGGGACGCCATCGTGCACCTGGCTGCCCTTTTTTTTTTATGATTCATGGCCCTGCCTGTCTTCTTTGCTAACTTAATGCATATTTTATTGTAGCTAGTTATGTACCCTATTATCAATCTGCGAAATCACAAAATGGATCTTCATTGGTACCTCAGGACTCTCGAGGAAGTGGTGATTCGTGTTCTATCCTCTGCATTTTCTATCAAAGCTTCACGGCTTGAGGGCTTAACTGGTGTTTGGGTTGGTATGACTGCTTTCTTAACCGTGCATATATTATTTAAATACATTGTTTCGCGACAAAGTTGGTGTGAATGCTTGATTGCTTTCATAACTCGGACACTATTTGTTAGGATTCTACCATCTTCCCCCCTTTGCAGACCAGCGTTCTTAAATCAATATGGTATTTCTAAATTTCACAAGCAATTACATTTGTTGTAGTAACATTTCTATCATGCTACCAAGACTACGTCTTTGATACGCTGTATTAAATAGAAACAAGATCATCATTTGCTTTTATGATAACACAATTGCGGTACATTTTCCTGGTCTCGTCATTTTGCTGAACCTTTTTAGGATAAGAATGCATCTCTCAGCAAAAATTCCGTTTCAGTATGAAATGTTATTGCAGTCTATGCAAAACGGGAACTTAATAGAGTTATCACTTGTGTCCCACACGGACTCCTCGATATGGGTCTGATACTTGGACACTTCAGTTTAGGCCAAAAACTTGTGAAATTTCTGTAAAAACGGTAAGCCCTATGCTTGGATACTTATGTATGTGTCAAAGTAACATGAACCTACCCTCTCTGATGCGTTGCAGTGAGAAGTTAATTACTTATTGTAGGTTTGATTACTGGATTTCTTCTTACCACAGTTGCACAACTCATCTCTATTTCTGCTATACAATTCTGGTATAGCTTTCTCCGGATCACTGACCTCACTGATTTATGCTAGGGAATCAAAAATTGGCCGCAATTGGGATACGGGCATCCCAGTGGATAACATACCACGGATTAGCTCTGAATGTTTCTACAGATTTAGCACCCTTCCAGCAAATTGTACCTTGCGGTATACAAGACCGTCAGGTTGGGAGCATTGAACATCTGCTTAGAGGAGCTCAGACATCCTATGATCAGTCATCTTCTGATAAGCGTAATGTTGACAATTCCGTACTGATTGAAATTGCCCATAACTCTCTTGTAAAGGAATTCTGCGAAGTTTTCCAACTTAAACTCGAGCAGATTTCCCCCCTCTTATGGAGTGAAGAATTACCTTTGAGTTCTTGGCATGACAATAGTGTCAAGACTCCATCAACAGAATTAGGGCACACCTGAATGATATCTACTTATCGGATGCAATTTTGCGGAACTCTCGACCAATGGCTATGATGCCCATTTCACTCTCTTTGATCAAACCAGTGTTGCGCCTCTATGGTGGCCATGTTCAGAATAAACAATGTTGATCATTGTTACTGCGCAAGCATGAATGCGTACAAATACAGTCACGGTATATGGTTTGGGTTATACGGATTTCCATATTGATATATGATATGGTTTTGTAAAAATCGTTGTATCTCGTTCGAGCAAAAACGAAAGCGTATATACGGTTGTCGACACTGTTTAAAGTTTTTTATAATTTTTTTTTAAAAAAACGCAAAGTTTTTCTTTGAACTTCCACTCTTTATGACTTATTTCACTATCTTATAAATTAGCCCTTCATCAGAATGTAATCATTTTAAAGGTAATTATTAGACTTGAATAACTATAATGTTTAATGTGACATTTACACCGTATAGTAATTTTGGCGATTGTTAAAACTGTATACCTGATATGGTTTTAGAAACCGTATTGCGTATACGGGTTTGCTGAAAAATCAGAAGAAATGACACTTGAGCTAGTCAGCTATACAAGCACAGAATTTCAGTTGGCTTGATTTGTTGTATCTAGTGTTGTTGGGGGTGAGCAAATTTAGGTCCGGACTGGAAAAATAGACCGGATTGGATCATTTGGTCTGGACCGAATTATTTTGGACCGGTCCTCGGTCCTCATTTTTTCAAGTTTTGGTCTTTGGTCCGGTCTGGTCAAAGACCGGTTAATTTAGATTCGAATCAAATGTACCAAAGTTCATGTATTTTAAGACTAATTATTAAAATATTTAGAATTAATTAACATTTCATTTTTAGAAGACATTATAAATTAGTAATAACGATTTTCATAAAATGTGTCGTCTAACTATTTAAATACATTTTATTTAGCGGACTTAAAATGTAATTATCATATACGAAATAGTGAAAAAAATAGTTTAAGTCTATTTCGGTCCAAAACCGGACCGGACCAAATATTTCGGATTTGGTCCGGTCCAAAACCGAAAGTTTTAGGTCCGGTCTCTAATCCACCAAATTTTTAAGTTCAGTCTTCGGTCCAATCTTGGACCGATTCTCACCCCTAAGTGTTTTGCATTTCAATCGTGACAATCATAACAATGTAAACGATATGTTGTTCTTTTTTTAATTAATGCAACCGGATTCAGTTTAGTGAAGCACCATTTGCTTTTATTCACTTACATCAGAAAACCAACAACAAATATCCCTCGTTCTTAGAACATAAAAAGGCTGTAATTCGAGAGGATTGACAGATTTATTGACCTAAATTGTTATGTCAAAATCCAGGTGGTCAAAAGGGCTGATGGGGAGGGAGCTTCGCGGAACTGCACGACTCAAAAATCCGAATACAATGAGAAAATGGTACTCTCAACTCTTGAGGGATGAAATACATTACATAAATGAAGAGAAACTTACAAGGCCGACATATCAGCATTAATGCCAGCTTCTGAACAATTTCATTCTCAAAGTCATACAAGGAATTTTCCAGTATACACCAAAATCATCCAAAGAAAAAGAAATCACTTCCATACGGACCCTGAAAAAGCTGGAAGCGGAATTATTATAAATGTTTCACCAAAGAGGCAGTGAAAAAGCCTGAACAAAGTCACACTTAAGTCGTCAACATCAAAAGCAACAGTAACAATGTTAATGTTTTAAGTCTCCAGTGCTGATGCTCCAGAAATAATCTCAGTAAGTTCAGTGGTGATAGATGCTTGACGAGTTCTGTCACCATGAAAGAAGAATGATTCAAATATATGTCCACAGCAAAAAAACATTAGAATTCAGATCAATAACATCTTTTGTAAGCGGCCATTATCATACATTTTTTTCAACTTTAAAAGTGAACAAAATGCAAAAAAAATTTGTTGAACCCAGGATCCGCAACCCTCAACCATAGTTCCGCGCTCCTGCCTAAGGAGATTCACCGAAAAACCAAACCACCAAGCACTTCTTAACAGGTGTAGCTGCTTTGCTAAGGATTGTTTTTTTAGTTTTTGCAATGGAAAAGTAGAGAAAAGCAGGGCCTATTGAAACATCAATCAACATAAACTCATACAAGACCGTTGTATGCATACATCAACCTCATTTCATGATATATCCTTCAATTCACAATATAATTTTGATGTGCATAAGGCGATCTCATACAAGACCAAATCTTCAACAAAATTGCTCATCGAAGTGTAGGTGTAAGAAATTGGTCTTTAAACTGATGACGTGGAAATTGCATGAGTTGATTTGAACCTCCTACCATTGTGAATGCCCTTAATATTGAACAAATTGCAGAATGTCTGACCGAAAAAGAATAAAAATTCAGTGCTCAATTTCATCATGAAAAAAGGAGAATAGAACCTGTTGTAGGTGAGAGTGAGACGATCAAGCATTTCCCCAGCGTTTCTGCTAGAGCTGTCCATTGCAGACATTCTCGCGCCTTGCTCACTGCAGGCATTCTCCAAGACCGCATTGAACATCACCTGAGACATATTGATGAAGTTTGAGCGATAGAAAATATACCAAGCAGGATGCAAATGCATTGTCGTACGACTGTACTAGTACACCATTCGGTTCCAAGGACGTAAAAATTCTATATAAAACCTTAGTAACACATTTCATTAAGTTCTTAAAATTACACCAAAAAGGCAAATACTTGAAGATCTGGATCACTGGATGGTCCTACCAAAATTAATAAGTGTTGTTATATCACCAATTCACCAACTTCCATCATGGCATCAAACTAGATGGAAGCTGCAAATACTTACGCAAGAAAACTGGAATTCTGATAAATTCTGGAGTATCTCCGATTTTGATTCTCCACCTTCAATCTCATAAGAATCTAGATCTCCAAGCTTACCACCAGCCTCAGACTCCCTCTCCACAATCTACACAAAGAAACAGCTTATGTTATTACTTAAAATAACAGAAGTAGCAGTTTTTATCCCGCTGAAAACAATACCTCGGGAGATAAGACAGTGGACACTGTAGGCAAAAAAGCTACAACCGAACTGAACTTGTTGTATACAATCCTCAACGCATCAAACTCCACATTCTTCAAGATATCATCCGCGATTGCAGACACCTTCAGAACAAAAAATTGGAAGATTGTTTAGTAGTTGCTAATTGGTAAAGGAAATGTGAAAACCATTTACGTGAAAGTAACCCTACTAACTCAGGAATATGGAAAAACCTTATACCACACAAGCTTAATGAGAGTATCGTTTTACGAAATACCCTCTCATGATAAACTTCTTTAGAGAGTGGCTATATGAAAAGAAGAAGGCTTCCAGATAAATAAGTCCAATAATTAGTGATTACATTCATGATAACTGCTAAGCTATAGTTATACCTTTAAGACATAAGGAAATCTAAGGTTTTGATGGAGTCCAAAAAACAAGGATTTAACCAAACAAGAAAGTAATCAGTAAAACAGAATTAGTTCTTACATTTAAAAGTCAAATACAATGAAAATAAGTCACCAGGTTGAGAACCCCGTACAGAATGACACAATAAAGTGGCAGATAAACTAAGGTGGCAAGAGTTTGCACAATTTCTCAACTAGCTTAATTGCTCAAACATGAAATCATACCTGAGTATAATTCAGAGGATTCTTCTGCAGATCGTTCACAGTGAGCTCAATCTTATCCTTTGAGTCACGAATAAGCTGCACCTTGGCTTTCTCTCCCAATATAACATATTTAATTTCCTTGTCTGGACCTGCAGCAACAGAGTTCCGCAACATTTGTAGCTGAGTAAGAGAGGAAACCTAACCAGCAAGCAGGATAGGAAACAGTTGTTTGGATTGAGGGATTTGGAGGGAAATGGAGCAAGGGGAGAAGGGATACAAAGTCTTTGTTTGTTTAGCAAGTTGGTTGAAGGGGGAGGAAAAGAAGAGACTCATTTTCCTTCCTACAAGCGTCACGAAATTTCCTCGAAAGTTTTGGTAAAAAAACTCACATATTCGATTCCTATAACAAATTCATAACGTTTGAAGATTTTCACGGCCGCATTTTGAGGTTGTATTAGCTGTATTTACAAGGCAACATTTCTTGCAACTAATATTAGGCCACAACGATCTATTTAATACCATGCCAGCAGGTGGAAATTAAGTCCACGATAATAACTACTTAAGTAGACTGGTACCGTACCAGCGTTCAGCTTCTGGACTGCTCTGCTTGTTTTGACAGAAGTTGAATTGATTCCACCACAGAGACCTTTGTCTGAGGAAATCGTAACAATCACATTTCTCTTCACATCAACACCTATGAGTCAGCAAGCAAATTAGTACACATCCTGTGCCAAAACCAGGAAAGCCAGGACAACACTAATAGCCAAGCATTAAGCAAATACAAACTAGACATCTCAACATTTAACCTACAAATCTTGAATCTACCAAAACATGACCAACAACATAGCCGGAGGAATAACAAGACAAATATCATGACAATGGAGGAGTGTTTCAAATACATTAAAGGACAAACAAGAAAAACCTAAGAACAAAATCAGTTTTCCTTTTATCCCACCACTTATGAAAAGACGAAGACATGCAAATTGTAGCAACATTTATGTCAAAACTCAAAACCCTTCACATTTGGTCCTCAGACACAGTGCAAAGAAAATCCTCCAAAGATGTGCACGTTAGCATATCAGAAACGTCAGTGTACATGAAGAGGCAATTGAAGGGCTATAAAATATAAAAACAGAAACGGAAATTTAACAGTCACTCTGCTAACTGTAATCAATAATGAAGCTCAGGCAGAACATAAATAAATGTAAATTAACTGCTTACTGGGAATATCCCCAAGAAGTGCAGTGAAAGGTTGCCATAAGCCACGCGACTTTTCAGCTTTTGATTGGATTTGTCTTAGCTTTGAGGCTGCAACCATCTTCATAGCCTTTGTGATCTTTTGGATGTTCTTAACACTCTTCATGCGGGTTCTAACTGCAATTGAAAAAAAATAAAAAATAAAAGATCAAAGTCAATGATTGCACAAAATTGTGTAACAACGGCTACAACCAAACTTCTAACTTAAGTTGTTAAGTGCTCACCAATTTGAGTTGAAACATAACGAACACCTGGAGATACCTGCTCCCTGCAAAACAAAACCGGATAAATGAAAACTTGAATTACTCGAAGCAAAAATAAATTTATTTCTAGGGTAGTTTCTTCACATGGTAGTTGGTACCAGAATTTCAAATACAATTATGGACAATAAGCCAAGCGTAGTACCATATTCTCAGACATCTTCCTGACAATCAAATAAAAGAATACCATTATGATTGGGACAATCATAGAAGTTACACTCTCACAAATATCAATCTCCAAATCTCAAGTATTCCATCATTTACTAATGTTTTAACCCCGCTTAAGTATTCACCCCCAAAACAATCTCTTCTACCTTATACAGTCAAACACTGAATCCTCCATGCCTCAATTAGTCACAACTTCATTCTTAAAATAGCCTGTCATACAGTTCTAATCAGCTATAGGATACCAAATTCTCCGTGATTCTGATTTCTTTCCAATGAAAAAACCATAACACACTATCAGCCAATAGTAACAAAACCGCTCCATTACAATTTACATGAGTCAAAATTTGTTACATTTTCAGCTAACCTGACATTCCCCCATTCCATACAAATCACAAATTCTTGTGTAAGCTTATGTTGAAACAGTTTTTTGTAACCGCTTTTTAAGAATTTGTGATTCATTTAAACCAATAGGTTGATCCATTCTACAGACTATTGCGTAAAACCGCCTTGCAAAAAAAAGATTAATCTATCAACTTCAATCAAAAGGTGAAAAGCTTGTTCATCAACAAATCAAAAAATGCGAGCAATTGACGGTATATTCCAAATCAGCAAAATCAAATATAACAAAATGAGAGGAACGTTTTTCAGATAAATGCAATTCGATCAATTAAATCATTGAATTAACAACAAAGTAACAAAATCAAAACCACAGAAATGGAAAGTTGAAGGTATAGATAGAAGGAGGAGATAAGGTACTCGTGAGAGAGGAGAGAAGAACGAATGGTAGGAATTTGATTAGAGTAGATCATAGGAGTAAGACGACGTCCTTCGCGTCTCAAAGCTGCCATCGCCATTGTTGTTGGATGTTGGATGTTGAATTCTTCGAAGATGTAGATTGTGGAAATGGAGATATGACCAATTTGTGTTCTTTTGCAACGAACCCTAACTTTCGGAGCTTTAATACCGACTGCGATTCTTATTTGTTTGTTCCTAGCCCTGACTCCTCGCTAAGTTACTATTGATGCTTGGACCTTGGCCATCTTACTCCGGCTCGCCAAAAACCTTTTTGATTCGATGTCACACGGTTCTCAGTACTCAGTCTCCTCACCAATAACAAATTCTCATTTGTGACTGTAATATACATTGCAAACTTGTAACGAATAAAATAACTTTCATTTGAGACATAAAGACAAATTATTTGTGATTTTGTATATACTTTTATTTTTATCTTATCTAAACTAGTGGAGCTACTTGACCCGTCGCAAGCCGTCGCAAACTTGTGACGGATATACCCGTCACAAGGGAGACATATTGCTCACCAATAACTATGGAATATATATACGGATACATGTATGAAAATTCATATTATTTTGAATTTCCTAACACCCCATCCTATAATGTAATTTTTGGGAAAAATTCAAAATTACGCCCTTATATATACACTATATTCAAAATTATTCCCTTTTAAATCAAAATTTCAAAATTACTCCCTTATTAGAGAGTTCTGATTAAAAATTGCTACCAAAACCTAACTCAAGTCATAATTAGAAGTAATTGACGAAATTACTCTTGTTTATAACACAAAGCTTATTACAATTTGCCCGAATTTACTATTCATTCACTCTCAAATGTTCTCAACCAAAATTACTGTATACAATTAACCTTAATCTACTGCTTTCAACTCCTCCTTTGATTATTGCTAGCTAGGTAATTAAGTTAATCTTATTTCTTCTATTTTATTTTGTAAATTGTTTATTCTGTTTTGATTTCCAATAGTTAACTTCAATTTATTAGTTTATTAAACCTTAATTTTGCCGATATGTTGATTCTCTAACTTTAATATGTATTATATTTAACAAAATTACGTAATTCTAATAGATAATTAATACACTGTTTAACTTTATTAGATATATATGGAACCTAATTACAAGAGTAAAAAAAATCAATATTTATAACTTTATTAGATAATTTATAAGCTATGGACGGTGAATATTATTAATATTTAAAAGTATAATTATGTGAAATTTTATTTTCGTAATTCATACATTTAATCTATCTGTATCTATAAGAGTAGCCACACTCAAAGATGCATCCGCTTCGATGTTCGGTGCTAGTGTTCGTCCTCCCATTTTCCCCTAGCAGCCACGCATCTCCCCACAACTTGATTATTTGGGCATTACCCACCCTCCACCACAACCCATCAAGGAGAAGGGATTTCGATGCCCAAAGGCTACGCCACACATAGCTAGGATCGAATCCCCGTCATGCCTCGAGGACCTCGGTGTTTCTAAAGTACCGCGCCTTCATCATTCTCGCCACCAAAGACGCAGGGCATGTCATTAGTCTCCATATTTGTTTAGTAAGGAGTGCCTGGTTGAAAACCCGCAAGTCTCTAAGTCACATCCCTCCCATAGCTTTTGGCTTGCACAACCTCTCCCATCGCCACCAATGAATTTTGCGTTGGCTCTCCGTCGACCCCTACCAGAAGCGGGCCATAACCGTATAAAGTTCCTCAATGATTCCGTCTGGGATAGCAAATATACTCATCATGTATGTTGGAATGGCTTGAGCAACCGCCTTAATACGGACCTCCTTCCCAGGTTTTGACATCTTCTCCTCTTTTCAACCTTGCATCTTCTTCCACATTCGTTCCTTGAGACTTGTAAAGATAGCTCGCTTCGATCGTCCAATAATGGTAGGTAAACCCAAGTATTTCTCATGTCTTTCCACCTCGCGAACACCCAAAGTTGTGGCAATGTTAGTCCTCATAGCCGGTATAACCTTCTTGCTAAATACCACTTCCGATTTAAAATAGTTAATTTTCTGCCCGGATGCTCTTTCATAGATACTGATAATGCCAGCAATCGTAGAGCATTCTCTCATATTAGCCCTTGCAATAAAAGAATACTATCGTCTGCGAAGAAAAGATGCTTGGGGCATCTCTGCATACTCGCCCCCCATGGAGTTTCCCCTTATCAACGACCTCCCTGATTAAATACGAAAAGGCATTTGCACAAAAAAGGAATAAATAAGGCGATATACGGTCCCTTGTTGGAGGCCCCTACTCGGCCAAACCTCTCCCTTCGCCTTCCCATTAATAAGGAACAAATGCGCAACCGTCGTAACACAACTCATAACTCTATTCCGCCACCGCGAAGAGAATCCCATCCGCTTCATAACCTCGTTAAGAAACACCCATTCTACCCGATCGTACGCTTTGCTCATATCCAGCTTCAGCGCGATAGTCCTCTGTTTCCCTTCCCCACCACTCTTCATGGTATGAAAGGCTTCAAACGCAACGATAACATTGCCCGTAATGAGTCTTCCTGGTGTGAAGGCGCTTTGGTTCTCCGAAATAATTCAATTGAGGAAAGGTTTTATACGGTTTGCTAAGGTCTTCGATATAAGTTTGTACACCACATTGCATAGACTGATAGGACGGTACTCCGTTATCTTCCTTGGCAAATCACACTTCGGTATAAGGACCACATTGGTCTTGTTTACCCTGTTAATATCGTCCCTTCCTTCCCACCATCCCCTCACAAACTCGCATAACTCCGGACCCATCACTTCCCAGTAAGTCTAGTAAAATAAAGCGTGCATACCATCCAGTCCTAGGGCCTTATATGGGTGCATGCTGAACAGAGAAGCTCTGATTTCTTCGTCACTAACCGGGCTCTCAAGGGCTTGATTTATGTCCTCGGATACGATAGTTGGAATGCTTCCCAGAGCCTCCTCGAAATGTATTTGGTTACAAGAGCAGAAGAGTTTGCTAAAGTAATCCTCTATCACTCCTGAAACCTCCCTCTCCCCCGTACACCAGTTCCCTGCCTCATTCTCGATACCCACGATAATATTTCGCCTTTCTTTTTGTTTCGCCTTATGGTGAAAGTAGTTCGTATTTTTATCCCCGTCTCTTAATTCATATTTCTTCGCCCTTGTGTACCAATACGTCTCTACTTGTTGTCTCAACTCATCAAGCTCTGTCACAATCCCTCTGCACCAGTTCAACATGTCTGCGGATGGTTGCTGACGCTGCCAGAAACCCAGCTCAACCTCTTTCTCTCGCATCCGTTTCTTAACAACCCCGAGTCGCTGCTTAGCCCATTCTGTCAATTGCACCACACACGCTTGTACCTTTATTGGGACATCCCCGCTCTCCTCTCCTTCCCAGACCGTCTTAACTATCCCTCTGCATTGTTCATCCGCTACCCAGAAAGGCTCGAACTTAAAGCTTCTCCTCCCACCACGTCGACACCACACTTCCTCATCTTTTATGATAATTGTTGCGTGATCTGAGGCGTATATGGGTAAATTAAGAACGCTGGCTATAGGAAACGTACATCTCCACTCCGTCGTAGCGACCGCTCTGTCCAACCTTTCTCTAACCATCGTTTCCGCCGTACGGCCCCGCTGCCAATTAAATCTATTGGCCCTGTAGCCCAGGTCATGAAGAGCACAATCATCCATAGCTGCTTTAAAAGCATCCATCAAGCTCTCTCTTCTCATAGCACCCCCATCTTTCTCGTTCCCGTTAAAATCTCACTGAAATCCCCAAATTAAATAACAGGGACGTGGCTGCTACTACAAAGGTTTCTCAGACGACTCCAGCTTTTATGCCTATTCCCCGTCTCCGGCCATCCATACACCCCCACCGCCCTCCACAAAGGCGCGTCGTTGCTATCGGGAATTTCCACCGTGACATGGTTTTTGTTATACGAGATAAGCTCAGCATTAAGATCACGCTACCACATACCAATGCCACCGACCTCCCCACACTACTGATACAGATTCCCAAAGTGTAACCACATTTGTTACGTATTTTTCCTAACTCCCCCGCGTACATCATTATCTCCATCACGAAGACAATATTTGGGCACTCCCTCCAACACCAATCTCGGAGGGTACTTACTGCCAAGGGGTTGCCCAACCCTTGACAGTTCCAGCTGAATATTTTCATTGGTGTTCGTGGTGCTGGTCATCGCTAGTCATCGCTAATGATATGTTACGCTCGTTCCTTCTAATGTCTCCACAGCTCCTTTTTTCCCCTCTAAACTCATCAGCCTGTCCCCCTAGCTGCGTTCTGTTCTGTCTCTTTCCTCTTATTTCTTTTCGCCCCCGAGTTCTCATTAACATCCCCACTCCTCCTCTCTTCCCCACTTTTCTTCCTCACTTTCACAGTTCTCCTATTCCCCTTCAACCCTCCACTAACTTCTATGCTTCCCTCATTACGCATTAGTTGTTCCCCATAATTGAACGCACTTGAAGCCACACTGGAGGCCTCATCTTCCCCTTCCTCACTCTTCTTTCCTGGTATCTGCCAACCCCCCCCCCCCCCCTTGGTTGGTACTCTCCTTCTCCACCTCCATACCGTCTCTCCTCCCACCCTCAGCATACCGTTTGAGATAGAAACTCCCCTAAGTAATTCAACCATTCGGGAGAGTTCCTTCTCCTCTTCCCTTTCTGTATCCTTCTCCTCAAAACTAAGTTTTCTTCCCTTCGTATCATTCTGTTTACCACTATTGCTCCCTGTACTAGCTACTCTCCACGGCGATGCTTTCAGCCCTTCCCAATACCTTCTCCCCTCTCCAACCGGACCACATATATCCCCACAATCCTTTTCACCATGCCACATTCGACCACATACGTAGTAGAATAAAGGTAGGTTTTCATAACTCAGACGAACTTTCCATTGTTTACCCTCGTCTGTTTCATTATAATATGGTACGGTCTTTTAAAGTTTTACGAACATCCAGAATTAAACGAATTATCATAGAGCGGTTTATGGCAGGGTTTACAGAATTATCAACTTCAACAAAAGTGCCAATAACATTTCCAATGTTCACTGCATTCTCTACATTTTGCCTTCCTAGAATAGGAAGGTCATAAACCCTAATCCACATAAGCGAGAAAAAGAGAGGTACCTCAGATGGAATAACACCCCCTTAGAGATCCGAGAGAACGAACACATGGTTCTCGAAATGCCATGGTTATTCAGCCTACACACGCTTCTTGTCGGCTTTCTCCTTAAACTCAAATGTAAATATCTTCTTTTGTCTATCAATAACCTCCCCAACCGCTCCCGCCTTGGTGATTATGAAGTGGTTAATGCCATAAAGTCAAGAGATGAGCAATCTGTGATAAGCCTATATATTATTCTACTCACCCATGCACCTTGTACAATCAATTTCCACAATTTCAGGAAAAAATGTCTAATTACTTATACACTTAACCAATCATAAATGGGTCTGGTCCATTTAGTAATGATGTAAAGGAGTCCAACCCAATATTTGGAGCACCTAGAGTAAAATTCATTATCGGTCCACCTTTTTTCCATTGGAAAAGGCCCTAAAAAGAATATGATTAATTGATAACAATACTCCAAAGTATGACTATACTGCTCAAAATACCAAACTATGTTTTAAGTACCAATATTACCAACATACTAACACATTCGCCTATATTATAATAAAGTGACTGATGACCTGATAAGTAGGTCACCTTTAGGTTTTAACCTCTTTATTTTAACTTTTCACCCTTTTAATTCAACCTTTCTTCTGTTCCTTTACCGGCATTCACCTTTTCATATTCAACTTCCTTCACCTTCTTCAATATACCATTGATGAACAAGCTCATCCTTATGCGCCATTAACATCTAAAGACCGCTAAAAACCGTCTTATATGCAAAATTTTAAATTCTACGAAAGAAAGCAAGAAACAGAAAAAGAACCAAAAAGCATGCGCTAAACCAGATGTGTTCACATCACCAAGAATCCATGATCATTGCAACATTTAATTTAACTTTGGAAAGTAATTGTTAAATCCTCTCTCTAGAATATAGAGAGATTTTCCTCTCTTCGAGAGCTTCTTTCTTCTGTTCTTCTGGTCATCTTTCCTCATTTACTTCTACAACAAGCTTTTAATTTCTTCTGTTGTGTTTTTAAAAACAGCAAAAAAACAAACGCTTAGTCTCCCGTGATTTACTACTTTCTAGATTGTTAATCATTTAGCGTGTATTGGAAGTTGGTCAACTTCTTGCATGCTGCTCCTTGTTCTACCCAATAGTGTTCATACACTTTCTGCTCCTTGAAAGTAGTAAATCTTTTGGGAGCTTGCAGCTCGTGTATATAGAGAACTGTGAAGTATGCACTTTGTCAATCTAAAATCAAAACAAAGCCACTTTTCACATAAAAAACCAATTCATCTTCAATATAATAACTATCTTTCCTCTTTTGTTTCAAAATCATCTTTTCTCAAGCACCAAAGTGCAGCCATGCAATCTAAAAGAAATAAGTGTTCGTGTCATCCGAGTCTTTTTCCGGAAGCTTCTAATTCGAATATTAATATTAATCCAGCTTTCTTAATGGACAAAGAGAATTTCAGTGAGGATGGAGTTTTTACTGACATACAAATGGATATTGCTACTAGTGTGCATGCAGAAGTGGACCTTGTACTTCTGCATCTTCCTAATGAAAATGTGGAAAATAGGGAAAATAGGGTTTATGAGGTGGGCAGATCTTTTGTGGCGGAGTTCATTTCTGAGCATATGAATGTGGATCTCAACCAGCTTCCTTCCCATCAAGCTCCAGGAATAGAAAATACTCATGTATATGAGGACAGAAACTATGTGGATCTACATAGTGCGGAGTATAGGAATCAGGGGGCTGAAAACTTTCCGTTTGAAGGTAATCAATAATAGTACTTCAGGCAAGATACTAATGTTAATGAGCAGTTACCTGATGAGGAGGACCCACACTGGAGGTTTCCGAGAGCTGGGCCAGTTCTTTCTCTTTGTCCGGAACTTTTATCTTCCTCTACTGAGTTTTGGTCACATTGTTTGTTGGGATATCTTTTGGATTATCGTTTGTTTGAGTCGGTGGTTATTAACCAATATATAAGGGAGCACTGGCTTACTAGAGGAAGAATTCTTACTTTTCAAATGAGTGACATTTATGTTTTCCATTGTGAGGACATGCAAGACTTGTTTGATCTTATGGAGAAGAGTGTTGTTAATTTTAAGGGAGCTATGATGGTTCTTGCGCGTTGGAGGGAGGGATGTGTGCCTCGAACTATACGTTTTCCTTATGCATGTCTTTGGGTGAGAGCATGCGGGTTACCCTTTGAGTATTTAACAATGAACACTGCAAATATTCTTGGCCAAATTATGGCTGACCAATTTGAGGTCGAGGAGTGCAACTTAGTTCCTCCTCATGACTATCTTCGTATCCGGGTTTGTATTCATCTTGACAGGCCACTGGTTCCAGGATGTTTTATTATGACTAACGATGGTTTTTTGGTCTGGATACAATTCAAGTATGAGGAAGTGTTCAAATATTGTGTCCGCTGTGGTAAGGCTGGTCACAAAGTCTTGAGGTGCAGGGAAAATAATCTCGATGTTGTGTCAAGTGTTAATGGGTTATTGGAACGTGTTATTGATCGTGGTTTTGTAGTTTATCAGACAAGTAATAACTATGGTATGTTCAATCTTGATTTAACTGCCTTACCTAATACTACTCGCTACGTTACTTCTCGTGTGAATCTTGGTGATCAACGAGGTAGAGTTGCTCCAGCAGACTATTTTGCGGAAAGGGTTGTGGATTTTGACTTGGAAATTACTCCGGGAGGAAGGATCTTCCCAGGTAGTCGTTTCAGGAATGGCGAACAACCTTTCACATGCCCTGTTGTTTATCCTACTGCACCACCACCTTCTCCCGCTGCCAACTCTGAACATGCAAATGACATGCATTCTAACATGCATGATATTCCAATTGTTAATGGGGGCTTTAATGTTGAGGGTCTGCATGTTATGGAAAGTGTTATTGAGGAAAGGAACATGCACCAGCAGGGTGATAATAATGTTGGGATGGGTTTAGGTATGGACTTAGGTCTGGGTTTACAATCTGGAATCACGGAAGCTGGTGGGGGGAATGTTAATCATGTCCCTGGATGGGTGGATCTGGGTGGTATTGAACAGGAACAAGTTCAGCAGTCAAGTAATATTGTTAGGGCTATGCATGTTTTAGACAATCTTGCTGCTTCTGATCCGTATAACTTATGGAGAAATAGAAATCCTTCTGTACTTGTTGACGTTGATATGGAAATTACGCATTCTATTTCAAATAGGATTCAGTCTAGTATTGGGCAAGCTAGGGTTTACGACCATGATGAAGGTTTGAATCAAGCTTTTGACATTCCGGAGGGTTTTCCTGTTATACCACATATCCCTTGGACCCCTTCTCGCGTGCATGGTTATGGTTCTGATGATGACTGGCATCGTGGGGAATTTTCTCCCAACCAGTCCCCATTTCAAAGTTCTCCCATGGGTGTTCTTAGTCTTTTGGAATCCTCCTCTGATGATTCTACAAATTTTGATGCAAATGACGAGTCTCCTATCCATAATGAGGAGCTGGATAATCTTAACTTCCAATTGCAGTCCCATATGTTATCATCAGGTGGAGGTATGTCTGACTCTTTTACTTGGGGGATGAAAATAATGGGAGGGTGGTCATGCATGATAATATGGTCTCTTTGGTTCAAACTAATAATGGGGCTGTTGTTAAATGTAACTCATGGAATGGAATGGAGAGCTGTTCGAGTTTATTGGGTAAGAGGAAAGCATTGTCTGAATCAGCCATTGATAATATTCCTGATAAGGAGCTTACATTCTCTGATCTTATGAATGAGGTTGATCTGCGTGAGGGTTCACCAAAGAGAAGAAAGAGCTTGGACAGCGCAGTTGTTGATTGCGCTACAAGCATGTTCATGGGTAGTTTGGTTAGTGTGCATGGATTAGCTATCTGTTGCCAGCCTCCCTCTACTGATGTTGATAATGGTGATGGTAGGATTGTCCAAAGGCCTTCTTTTCGCATTGCGGTTGATGAAGCGGAAATTGTACCTGGTTCTTCGGAAGACGAAGATGGGGTTGCGGGAGTTGACCATTTTCAACTCCCTTCGGGTAAATGAAGGGACTGGCTTGGAATTGTAGGGGTCTGGGTGACACGCTTGCCCCTATAATTCAAAAGATAAAAGCGGTGTGTAGAACTGTTTTTTTAGATTTTCTTTTTTTATCAGAAACAAAGATAACAAAAAGTTCTGTGGATGTAAGGCTTCGGTCGTTAGGTTTTGTATGTAGCTTTGGTATTGATGCTGAAGGGTCTAGGGGGGGCTATGGGTAGGTTTCCGGTGTATGTCTCTTTTTGATGTTGTTGTCATTACCCAAAACCTTTTGATTCTTAAAGTTAATGATGGAGGACGTTGTTTCTGGTATCTTTGTCTTTTTTATGGAGAACCGAACGTTTCTAAGCGTAATAAGATTTGGGCTGACTCTTTGGAATGGCTACAATCACTGAATTACCCTTTCATTATTTGTGGAGACATTAACCAAATTGAGTATCAATGGGACAAATGTGGAGGATCTTCTTCTAAAATTAGAGGGTTGTCTTCCTTTTCGGAGTGGAAATCTTCTTTATGTTTGATGGATATCCCCTTCAAAGGACCTCGCTTTACTTGGTGTAATAAACGATTGAATAAGGAACTCCTTTTTGAAAGATTAGATAGGGCCTATGGCTCTCATGATTGGTTGGATTTTTTCCCTAATACGGGAATTCTTCATCTACCTATTCAGTTCTCTGATCATGCTCCGATCATTTTAGATACTGATCTGCTAGAGTCTCATGGATAAAGACCTTATAAGCTTGAAGCTTGGTGTCTTGAAAATGAAGATTGTTTACGTTTAGTAAAAAAATCATGGGACCAATCTTTTCAAGGTACAAAAGCTTTCATTCTCTGTAGGAAGATTCAACATGTTAGATCTTCAATCAAGGAATGGTCTTTGAGAAGGAAGAAGGAATGGAATTATGAATGGTCGTATTTTGATGACCTCCTTCAAAACGATCTAGAGACTTCTTTCACTAATGGTAACTTATCTGCCTTTTATGCATCTCATTCGAAATTACTTGAGTTTGCGAAGTATAGAACTATTTTCTGGCGTCAACGGGCCAAATTGAAATGGGATACAGATGGGGATAGGTGTTCCAAATTCTTCTTTAACTGGGTCAAGGGACGTAGGGGGCATAATCATATTAAGGGTATTAAATGTCAAGATAATTCATGGACTTTCACTCAGGAGGACATTGGTAAGGAATTTCGCTCTATTTTCACGAATTTGTTTACGGCTGAACAGAACATACAAAGCTTCGAAGATTTTTGGATCAGTCATAAGAACATTTACGATTGTATTCCTGCTGAAAGGAAACTTAATCAGGATTCGGCGGATAAGCTAAGTGCTCCATATACTGCCAAAGAAGTACGTAAGGCTGTTTTCCAGCTTGGTAGTTTGAAATCTCCTGGTCCTGATGGTATCCCGACTATCTTCTATCAAAAATGTTGGCATACGGTTAAAAATTCTGTCACTAACGTTGTTCTTGAGGTTCTTAATTCTGGTGTTCTTCTCAAAGAAATGAACCGGACTTTCACTGTGCTCATTCCCAAGGTTAATAATCCAGAAAAGGCGGAACACTATAGGCCTATCAGTCTCTGTAATGTCAGCATGAAGATTGTTACTAGATGCATCACCAATAGGCTAAAACCGTTTATGAATCAACTGGTGGGTCCTTATCAAAGGGTGTTTGTGCCTTCAAGAGCAATTTCAGACAATATTTTGATTACTCTTGAGATTATGGACAAAATTATGAAGACTTATTCTACAAAAACGAGTTATATGGTCTTGAAAGCTGATATGAGTAAGGCTTATGATATGATGAGTTGGAATTTTGTCCAAGGGGTTCTCATATCGCTTTGTATTCCACATGCTATGATTGATCTTATTATGAAGTGTATATCCTTTGTCTCTTACAATATTCTTATCAACGGATTCCCTACAACAAATTTCAATCCTACCAGAGGGCTAAGACAGGGTGATCCTCTTTCCCTTACTTATTTGTCCTATGTACAGAAGTACTTTCGGGATTAATGATGAAAGCTGAGCGAGAAACAGTGCTTAAGGGTATTAAGATTTCAAGAAGAAGTGTCTCAGTTTCCCATCTTCTATTTGCTGATGACTCTATCTTCTTTATTGAAAATGAGGTGGGTGCTATACAACATTTGCGTGACATTCTTAATAGCTACTGTGATGCATCAGGGCAACAAATTAATAATGATAAATCATCCATTACTTTCTCTGCAAATTCTTCTTTGTCTTCGTCTAAATATGCGCTCAATGAGCTTGGTATTAATCCAAAAATTGAATTCGGGAAGTATTTGGGTGCAATGTTTGTCACTGGTCGCAACAAAGGTGTCTTCTACAACACAATCATTGAGAAGATTCGTGTAAGGCTGTCGTCTTGGAACTCTCTTTACCTCTCTACTGCTGGTAGATTGACTCTTATTCAATCTGTTCTGTCCGCTATTTCATGTTATATTCTATCGGTTTTTAAATTACCGATAAGTGTGGCTTCAAAGATTGATTCTTTGATTTCACATTTTTGGTGGGCGAGGCTTACGAATGGGAGATCAATTCATTGGTGTAGTAAAGTGGTCTTGGCTCAGCCAAAGGGATCTGGGGCCCTTGGTATTCGAAATACCAATTCTCTCAACCAAGCTCTTCTAGCAAAAAATGTTTGGAGATTATTGTCTGATCAACAATCTATCCTCTTTAAGGTTCTTGGATATAAATATGGTGTTTTTGTGAATGATAAACTCCTTATGGAATTCAAGCAACCTGCGCATTGTACTTGGGGGGGGGGGGGGGGGGGGGGGGAAGAGGTATTTTGTGGGGCTGGGATTTATTAAAGCATAATTTGGGCTAGAAAATCGGATCTTCATCAGATATTAGCGTGCTGTATGACAAGTGGGTTAATGGTGATGTACCTTTGTCAATGCATGATTCTACTACTGATTTTGGGCCGTCTTTTGAAAATATGAAGGTGCGCCATTTGTTTACTGATAATGGATGGAACGATTCACTGCTGAGATGCCTTTTTAGTCAACAGACTATTCAAAAGATAAAAGCTATTCAGGTACCAGATATTTGTGATTTTGACCGCTACTTCTGGAAGCTTTCTAAGGATGGTGAATATAAGGTTAAACATGGGTATTTCTGGGCTGCTCATGAGTTTTTAATGAAGAAAGGAACTACAACGGATCACAAAAGGCTTTCTGACATCCCAAAGCGATTGGTTAAGTACATCTGGAAACTTAAGGGGCCTACACAATGGCGCGTGCTGTTATGGAAGATTTGTACTAACTCTTTAGCTACGGGAACTGAATTACAGAAAAGATTACCACTTCACGATCCAAGGTGCCATCTTTGCCTGCATGATTCTCAGTTTGAATCCACAGATCACCTTTTCAAGAATTGTGAGTTTGCTAGGAAGATGTGGAGCTCTTCTAATCTGGGAATTAGAGTTTCTCCAACTTGTTCTTTAACGTTGCTTAAGTGGATTGAGAACTGGTTTTGTTACTTCAATAAGCTGGATAATAAGGATCAATGTTTCGTATTCTTCATGGCCACTTTATCCACTATATGGCACGCACGAAATAATAAAATCTTTAGGGGATGCGAGTTGGGACAGCTTTCTTCTATGCCTATCTACAAGATGGAGGTTAGAAAGGGTTTTAATGGGATTTTAACTAAACCATTAATAATTTCTGACACTTCAGATGCTTTAGATTGTCATACTGAGATAGCTTCGATCAAATCGGAGATTCTTCAGAATATTATTGGCCATCATGAGGAGTGCAATATTGCCTGGATTACTGTTGATGCCGCCTGGTCTTCTGATTGCAACGCTGGCATTGGTCTTACCTTTTCAAACTTTAACAACGCCGACAAGGATTCTTTTGATGGTATCTGCCTTCTTAAGAATATCAATGCTGAGAGTAGTGAGCATGCTGAAGCGATTGCTATCCTCAACGGACTTGAGTGGGCTGTTCAACATAAGTATTACCACATCAACATTGCGTCTGATTGCCTCAACATTATCCTGCAGATTCTCGACTTGCAGCAGACTTCACATCAAGTGACCGCTACTGTTAGGAAACTTAATGCTTTATTTTCTTCTTTTCATTGTCTTAGTATTAGATTTCTGCCTAGGATTAAAAACTTTCGTGCTCATAATATGGCTAGGTTAGCTTTGAAAGCTTAGCCATATGTATCCAACTGCCAAAAAAAAAAAAGAATCCATGATCATTTTTATCACAGTTACTCGAATCTAACTCAAATCTCTCTCCATATATAAACACACTTACACAATTTTTCACTCATCACACTCTTAATAACTTCACTTTCTTCCCCAATTTTCAATCTTCTATATAATTTAACAACAAATCCAACGATCTGGGCACTCTCCAATGTCCCCAATCTCAAATGGGTCCACCTCATTTTCTTCAATTTCCGTAATTTCATTCAGATTTTTCTTGTAAACTCAATTATTAATAATTATTAATTTATTAACTATTTAACAGGGCGTGTGAGTTCAAAGGGTGTAGTATCAGTAACCCCGACACTCGACCTCTCCGGCATTTTCCGGGAAAATGTGGGCTCTAGTAAAACAATTTACTCCAACTCGGTGGGTGGTGACTCAGAAATAGTGACGACGAGTCGGGGTGACTCGAGACAAGTGAGCTCTGACTCAATGAGTTTGAGGCTTGGAACATTGTCTGAGTACGTGGAAGGGGATCAAATCGTTGCTGGTTGGCCGGCGTGGCTTAGCGCTGTTGCGACTGAAGCTATTCATGGATGGTTGCCCCTTCGAGTCAATAATTTTGAGAAATTAGAAAAGGTGGAACCGTGATTATTACTCTCTCCGTCTTAATCATTTATTTAACGAACCGCAATTTGCTTAAAATTTAAAATTTTGGTAGTTGTAGCTTGTTATGTAGGTTCAAAATTCAATTTTTGATGCACTAGCTTTGTTTTGTTCAAAAGAATTGTGTGATACTTAGGTTACGAGTAAAGGCATACTGCTCTCTCGATTTGGGACTGCATTGAAATGTTTTGCAGACATTCTTATTTAGTAGATAACAATGTACAGTAAATAACAATTTAAAGTAGAAGATATGTACACCATCTTCAATGGAGGAGAGAGAGGTAGAAATATTTTTTTATAGGTACTTTAGATTAAAAAAGGGAAAGATGGAGATTTAAGGTGTTAATGGTGGGTCCCACGGTAAATAACCTGCTACAACAGGTTTTAAATAAAACAATTCTATTAAAAGCGTAGGTGTTACATTGTTAGTAATATTGGTGGTTAAAATATAGTTTGATGTATTTTGAGCAGTACACATATAGTTTGGAGTATTGTTGTCAATTAATCCAAAAGAATAAGGGGAACATTTATTCATCACCAACCATAACAATCCTTATTCAATCAATTGCTACTACAACTAGAACTCCTCTAGAATCTAGATATACCTTATATTCAAACAAAACCACCATTATTTGTTCATGTCCTCGACAAAACTCAAAAATTACATGTTAGGAGAAAGGTCATATTTGAGGGATCAGAAGAAGATGAGCAAATTTGTGAGGATGTAGTGGTTGATAAGGAAAAAAGAAAAAGCAAAGTGAGAAGTCAGAAGAAGAAAGATAGTGTGTTGTTGGTTCTAGTCAAAAGGAGAAAAATACTTTAAAAGACAAAAGGAAAGGAAAAGACAAGGGGAATGGGAATGTGGGTGAGGTGCAAGCTGCATAAAAAAGAAAATCAAGGAGCAAGGTACATTAAAAGAAAATAATAATGTTGAAGGGGAAATTAGTGATACTAGTGATGTTGATCTAAGTGACATTATTGATTGGGTGATTGGGGAGGAAGGTATGAGAGGGGATGAAGGTTTGTTTGGTGGAAATTAAGAGGACTTTCTTGATGAAGTTGAGGAGTCTCTTGGTGTGAAGACAGATGTTAATAAATGTGAAACACACAAGGTAATGAAACAGAAGCAGATGTAGAGGAAACTACGGTAGAAGAGCCCGAAGTACATGGTACTGAAACTAAAATAAGACTTAACATATGACGGGTTGATGAGGTTGAGGTTAATGATTGTGAGGAATTAGAGGAAGACTCAAATGATTTAAGGAGCTTACATGGATCAAATGATGAAGGTGAGGGTACCCAACCTTTAACTCATAGGTTGACTTCAAATAATCTTTTAATTTGAAAGTAGAGTTGAAATTTGCAAGTGTTGAAATATTGTGGAAAGCTTTGATTACTCATATTGTGGAGAATGGTTATGATTTTTATTATATTCATAATGGTTCAATTAGGGTGACAACATATTGCAAGGATAAGTGCAAGTGTGAGTGGAATAGTAAAAGGTCTAAGATGGGAGACTGTATATGCAATCGCAAATGTAAGTGCAGTTTTAAGTTTCATGTAGTAAAAATGAAAACTTCTGATAATATACAGATCAAGTTACTAAAATTAAAGCACACTTGTGAGCTTTCAAGCTACAATAAAAAGGTATCTAATGAGTACTTAACTAAGAAGTGCCTTGAGTGGTTTAGAACAAACATTGATTGGAGTTTGAAAAACTTTCAAAAACAAGTTTTGAGAGACTTGAATGTCCATGTTAGTTATGGAAAATGTTGGCTTGCAAGATCTAAAGCCAAATTGCAAATATATGGGAATGGGAAAATGTTGGCTTGCAACATATAAAGCCTTAGTCACTTGACTGTAAATTTGGCATGCTTCAAATCTCCTACCGGAATTATCTTTTGTCCAAGAAGTTAGCTTAGAAGCTACAGGACCATAAAAGCACAACCTTGGACTTTCACAACTAGAATGAGAATTTGGGTATGAGTTAGAATTTGCCATTGATTTCTTACGAAGTATGTGACAGTAATTAAAAGGAAAATGGACAAGAGATGAGTGAATACAAGAGAGATAAAGGAGGTGACAAGTGAGTTGAAAGAAGAGAAGAGAGATAAAGGAGGTGACAAATGAGTTGGAGGAAGAGAAGAGAGAGAAACATGTTTAGGCATAGAGAAATAAAGAAAGGCAGGGAGAGATGAAGACATATTAGAGTAACAAGAAGAGCGGCAAAATAAGAAGAAAATTATAGAAAAATGGAATTTAGTATGAATATACTTTTAAATATGGCCTGAGTTGGGTCTTGGTAGCAATTTTTGATTAGAACCTTTATAAGGGTGTAATTTTGAAATTAATATATATAATTAAAGCATGCTTTTTTCGAGCGACTTGATAGTCTCCAACTATTACAAAACACTATATTTATAAATAGTAATTTATTTATAATTTTTCTATTAGAATTCGAAAATAAGAAAATAATAAATTATTTTACAATTTTTCTATTAAAGTTAGAAAATTAGAAAATAGTTGAGTAAATAATAATTTGTTTATAATTTTCCTATTAAAATTAGAAAATTAGAAAATAATAAATTAATTATAATTTTTCTATTAGAATTAGAAAGTGGTTGGTTATTTATAAATTTTCTATTAGATTTAGAACAATATTATTATTTAAGATTTGTATACTTACATTATACGGTTATTAACTTTATTCAATATTTTTATTAAATATGAAAATGGGAAATGAATTAGAAAATAATTGCTTATTACAGATTTTTAACCTTGGAACATTATTCTTTAATATTTTATATACTTACTTGTGAAATTCTATACGAAACAGAGGAGATTGCTTTAGGTAATTGAGTTGATCTTCTCATTGATATCAAACGCTCAATATATACAACCTAATAGGAATCTTTCCTTAACTTATCTTCTACATACAAGGTAACAAAATAACTAATTGATACAAGATATAATATAAAAGATATACATGATAATATCTATGATATTCTAATACTCCCCCTCAAGTTGGAGGTCGGGGTAAACCGAGTCCCAACTTGTATTGCAGATGCTCGAATGTCTCTCCTCCTAACGCCTTAGTGAATAGGTCTGCAATTTGTTCTTTACTCCTTACATGGCTCGTGCTTATCGTGTTAGATACAAGATGTTGGCACTAGTAGAAAAACATCTATTTGCGGCTATCTATTTGAGGCGTTTTAGGCTAATAGCAGCAAATAGTTTATGAATCATTTGAGGCGTTTTTTAAACAAACGCCTCAAATATGTCATTTGAGGCGTTTTTTTGAAAAACGACGCAAATAAGTATTTGATTTGAGGCGTTTTTCAAAGCGCCGCAAATAAGTATGTATTTTTAAAAAAAAGAATTAAAAGGGATATATTATTGAATTAGGCTCCCTTTGGGCGTTATTCATTCCCAAAACAAACTCCCCTCCCAAACTAGACACAGCATTACTAAATCTCCCTCCCAAACTCCCTCTTCAACCACCGCAAATCTGCCAACCACCGTCTCACCGCCGCTGAAAATCGACGCCAATTGACGGAACTCGCCACCTCACCATCTCCTTTATTCCTATTATTCTAAATTAGGTATGTGAATTGATTTTTAGGGTTAACTATTTTCGATTAATTTGAGTTTGAATTAGCGAAATACAATACGATTAATTCAATTCATTTTTCTCTTTTAATGTTTATGATTAGTATTTATCATATTTCTCTTTTAATGTTTCTGATTTGTGTACCTGGTTCATTCGATTAATTGTTAGGGTTTATGTTGGTTTTGGATTAATTATTTTTGTTAGGGTTTATGTTTAAGGTAATATTTGTGCTGGTTGAACTTGACAACTGAGGTTTGATTCTTTCGTATGCTTGAGTTGATTGGTTAATCTTGTTTAAGCTGAATTTAGTATGCTGAGATATGTATATGAATGTTTACTGCTGGGGTAGGATGTTTTATTTTCCACTATTGAGTTACTTCTCAGGTTACTAACTTTCTTTGGTAACTTGTGAATCTACTGGGTGCTCTAAAGCTATCGAGTTTTGTTTGTGCGATTCATGTTTTTGCGTCTTCTCTAGACTTTTGAGTCTTTGAGTGTGAAGTTTTGTACTCCGTACTGCTTAGCTTATGTTCCTGTGGGTTTCTTGTGCATCTATCTAATCTGCATACTTTGAGAATTTTTCTATATGGTCTTTACTAATTTTTAGTACATCTTAGCTTATTTTTATGTGTGTTACTCGTGCATCAAATCAGAAGTTTTTTTAAGACACCCCTTAAATGGAATAGGAAAACAAATGACGGAAGGAGTACGTCCCTGTCATTTCTTCCTGTGGGGTGACAGTTCCTGCTAGCTGCACCACTGGACACTGGTGCCATGTGAGGATCGTTGTTGCCTAAGATCGAATTCCTGCAAACTTTCATTAAAAAGGGCAAATTGGTTTTCAATCATTGCTTTGGTTTGATGAATGGAACTGAAGTTCCTGTCTGAAAAACAGTTGTGGGATTTTTAATCTTTGTGAGTGAGTTTCTTTGGGTTACTGGATTCGTTCAACTATAGTGTATTGTGAATCTCTTTGCGCTTATTTAGCAATGTTGCTTGCTTAAAAACTACTCATACATGTCAAACATTCTGTAGAGAGCATAGGGCGTATAATTTGCATATAATTTGTGTTGTTATTCGACAGATTTCTACCGCTAACTCGGGGTTGGCATCGCCTATTCTGTGTGCACTCCTTATTTAGAGATGTTACTTTAGGTTTTCATACAAGAATTTGTGTCTTTATAATGTGTGCACTCATCGTTGAAGCTTATACATGCACAGTTTACAGTTAGGATGGAGCCCTAGATTTCATTGGAGTCTGAATGTGGGAATGAAGGTTGAAGGTGCCTCTGACAGTTTGACATAGTTATTGTTTCAAAATGCAGGTGGCTGCTATATTTCACAAAATATTAAAACTGACAAACGATAGCCGACTGAGATTTCCTTCTGGAAAGATAACAAACATGATATCCACGGATGCTAATGCGCTTCAGGCATGTATTTTGCTTTTGGCAGTTACATCATAATTCGTTTCATGTAGTGCAACACGGCTTATTGGGGCCTATACTCTAGATGTCTTCTAAAAATAACCAGTACTCTTCATAGTCTCTCGGATAAGAGGTGGAGTATATATATAACCTAAGTGAGTTCCTGCTTAAGAACAACTAAAAACCATGGAATATGTACAGAACTGTTGAACTCGTCTTACTTGCATTTGACTTGACTATGATTGTATTTGACTTCTACATGTGCACTTTTTTTAAACCTTTTTTAACTTAAGATATTTATTATTATTCTCCCTTTGATTTGTTTAGTTACTATCTCTAACTTCTTCTTTACTATCCAGGCAAGGATGTCATGGCTAAGGCTCGAATAGGCACATGCAAAACTGTAGCGTTTTTGTTAATATATACTTCCTCTAGTTGCAAGTGTTCTATTGATTTTTTAAGGATTGAATATCATTGCTCACTTAGTTTGAAATTTGCTTGTTCCTTCCTAGAAATTTACTGCGACATTTTCTTGATTTCAGCTTCCGTCTATTAAAGATGTGATAAAGACACCATCTACTGGTCGTGATGATAAGCGGCCACCAATTCTTGTCCTTGTTATATGTCCAACTCGTGAGCTTGCCAGTCAAGTAGCTGCAGAAGCCAAAAATTTGCTTAAATAACATCATTCTCTTGACGTCCAAGTAGTGATTGGAGGTACAAGACCTGCAATTGAGCAGAAACGCATGCAGGCAAATCCTTGTCAGGTCAGTTCATTGTGCTTCAAATGTACAAGGTTTTGAGTTTTTATTAAAGCGAAACATTGAGACAACTTGTAGCCCTCTAATTGTAACCGTTTGTTTGTGACTTGGCACTTCTAATATTTTTAAATGGAGTTCAAAGAAGCCTTGGATCCACAAACTGAATTTTCAAATGTAACAGTTAGGTCCATCTGCCAAAAATCAATTTCGAACAGTCTTAGATAGAGATTTGCCTTACTGCTAGGCTGGACTTGACATATCAGCAACAACATTAGCAACGACATTATCTCAATGCCTCAAGGGCTCCCGCATATTGTGGAATAAGAGGGGTTCCTACGCAGCCTTGCCCTTGTTTATATATGACTCATACTGAAAACTGTGTTGTGAATTATATCAAGTGACCGATACTTGGCAATAAAAAGGAGTAAAACCGGTTTAGTAAGCCATTCCTATTGAATTAATATGTCAAGTCATATTTTTCGAAACTCTATATTGTTCAATTGTATGTTAGGATAGGTGGTTAATATAATTTTCTGCACAGATTCTTGTGGCTACACCTGGAAGGCTCAGGGATCATCTTGAGAATACTGTTGGTTTTGCTACTCTGCTAATGGGGGTAAAAATACTTGTGTTAGATGAAGCTGATCATTTTTTAGACGAGCCTGATTGCTATTGCCAGTCCCGTGTAATAATGGATGGAGGCAATACGAAGAAACCCGAGAGCTGAAGAAACTAATAATTGCTGGAGGCAATACGAAGACAATGGCTGGAGGATTGTACGCCTCTACTACCTGTGTCTTTGGTCCGGTCAAAGAGATTAGTTTTAAACCCGAGTGCTGAAGAAACTAAGACGGGTTTTCATAGTAGTCAGTGAAATAGGGATAAATTATATTATATGTTTGTATGTGTGTTATTTCCATTTGATGTATGGATTTAAAATAATTACAAAAACGTGTAAGATTCTCTTGCGGAAAAATAATATATTTGAGAGTTATTATATTTAAACAATTTTTTTGCATCATTTCATTTTTTTAAAATAAAAAACAAAATTTTTTTTTTTTTTTTTTTTTTTGCTATTTGCGGCGTTTTTGACAAAAAACGCCTCAAATAGAGAAGCTATTTGCGGCGTTTTTTAAAAAAACGTCGCAAATAGCTTCTCTATTTGAGGCGTTTTTTTCCGCCGCAAATAGCTTTTTCTATTTGCGGCCCCCTTATTTGCTGCTACTCCAAAAACGCCGCAAATGGCCACTTTTTTGGCGCCGCAAATAACTATTTTTCTACTAGTGTGGCGAACGAAATGACAGTCGATTTCTATATGTTTTGTTCGATCATGAAACACCGGATTCTTCGCAATGTGTAATGCCGCTTGATTGTCACAATAAAGATTCATAGGACTATCGTGGAACACTCCAAGTGACGCCAAGAAAGCTTTCACCCAAACTAACTCACTAGTAGCTGCCCCCATTGCCCTATACTCGGCCTCCGCCGTTGATTTTGCAACGGTTAATTGCTTCTTAGCTTTCCAGGAGATAGGGGAATTTCCAATGGCAACAAAGTATCCGCTTAAACTTCGTCTAGTCAAGGGACAACTAGCATAGTCGGAGTCACAATACCCTTGAACTTGTATTTTCGAATCCCTCTTCAGCATGATACCCTTACTTGGATTCCGTTTGATGTATCGTACTACTCGTATGGCAGCTTCCCAATGTTCTCTTTTTGGCTCATTCACGAACTGTGATAAAATGTGTACTGCGTAGACTAAGTCGGGTCTAGTGATAGTTAAGTACACCAACCTTCCAATAAGTCTCCTATACTTCATTATGTCGTGCAGTACCTCGCCCTTTGCCATGGCTAAATTGTGTCGCTGCTGTATCGGGGTATAAGCTGTTGTCGCTCCTTTCATTCCCGAGTCTTCAATTATTCCCATTGCATATTTTCTTTGGTTGAGAAACAACCCATCTTGTCCATGCTCCACTTCTATTCCCAAAAAATATTTTAGCTTTCCTAAATCTTTGATCCCAAAGCTTTTATCAAAGAAGGACTTGAAGTGTCTGCTTGGTTTTCCGTCATTGCTAACGATAATCATATCATCAACATATACAAGTACTCCTATGAAAATCCCGTTACAGTTATATGTAAACAACGAGTAGTCCGCTAAGGATTGCACAAACCCGTAACTTTTCATTGCCACGGTCAGTTTCGCGAACCAATTACGGGATGCTTGTTTCAAACCGTAAATAGACTTTAGTAGTTTGCATACCTTGTCTTTTTCTTTTCGTTCGAAGCCTTGCGGTATCTTCATGTACACTTCTTCGTCGAGGTCTCCATGTAAAAACGCATTATTCACATCAAGTTGCTCAATGCTCCATCCTTTGATCACAACCACTGCCAACATACAACGAACACTCGTCATTTTTGCCACCGGTGCATATGTCTCATGAAAGTCTATCCCCTCCACTTGAGTGAATCCTTGTGCAACTAACCTCGCCTCATAACGTTCTAAGGTTCCATCGGCCTTGTACTTCACCTTGTAAACCCATTTGCAGCCAATGGGTTTCTTGCCTTGAGGTAATGAAACAACTTTCCAAGTTCCATTTCGTTCAAGCGCATCTACTTCTTTTCGCATTGCTTCACACCATTCTCTGCTTGTGGCTGCCTCTGAATAGTTCTTGGGTTCAACAATCTTATCAACTTTGGCAAGGAAAGCTCTGTGAGAAGGTGAAAAACAATCGGTAATAACATAATCATCTAACGGATAACGCGTACCTGACCTTGAGGACACATCTTGAACAGAGTGAGCATCTGACATTGGGTTTAATATTCTCATGGACTTGCAATAGTAGTCCTTTTTCCAGACTGGTTCATGCCTTTCTCGTGCTCCTCTCCCCAGATTTTCTGCACTTATACTACTTGTTTCTTGCTCCACCAAAGCCTCTGTTTCTGTGTTATTCCTTTCGCACAAATTATTGGGCTCGCACGTATCGGTGAGACTCATATCTCCTTCCTGGGTATTCACGGTCTGGTCGGTTTCATTGGTGGGCTCTAATGGGAGTTCAATGTTTGTGCCTTCCAGCCCATTTAGCATATTTGCATCCCAATTGTCGTGAGTTTGTCGTGGAGCACTTTGTTCATTATTATTCTCACTATTGGACAATAAGTATGGGAAAATATGCTCATGAAAATTAACATCCCGTGACACAAAAACCCGTTTTTCCTTTAAATCGTATACTTTCCATCCCTTTTTGCTATGTGGGTACCCAATAAATACACACCGTTTGCCTCGTTCCCCGAACTTATCCCGTGGTTTGTCTTTGTTATGAACATAACACAAACACCCTAGAACTTTCATGTTGTCAAATTTTGGCCTTTTTCGATAAATAATTTCATAGGGTGTTTTTCCACCTAATAAAGGCGTTGGTGTCCTATTTATTAAGTACGCCGCTGTTAAAACGCATTCCCCCCAAAATTGAAGAGGCAGCCCACTTTCAAACCGTAATGTCCTAGCTTTTTCAAGGATATGACGATGTTTTCTTTCGGCCCTCCCATTTTGTTGAGGTGTGTCGACATTACTAGTTCGAAAACAAATACCATTCTCTTCATAATAATGCTCCATAATACCCGACAACAATTCCGTTCCATTATCACTTTGTATGATTTTAACACATTTATCAAATTGTGTCTTAACCATTTGACAGAAAATTCTCATTAACTCACTTGCTTCACTTTTTTTCTTTCATAAGGTAAACCCATACTCCCCGGCTATGGTCATCGACTATGGTCAAGAAATAATGAGCCCGTGTTAGACTTCCTACACGATAAGGTCCCCATATGTCACAGTGAATAAGACCAAACAGAACGTTACTTGTTTTATTGTTCAAAGTAAACGGAGCACGAGTTTGTTTTGCCCTACAACACGAATCACAAACGAAATCCGAATTCCAATTTAAACTTTTGCCAACTAATGTAGAAAATTGAGAAAAAATACTCTTGGATGGATGTCCTAGTCGCCTATGCCATAATCGACTCTCCTTCGTGACTAGCACTTGATTTGTCAACTCTTGCTTCGGTGACGTAAAATAATAAACCCCTTGTCGATGCTCACCTCGTCCAATCTCCATCCTCGTAGTCGGGTCCTGCATTATACAACAATTAGAATGAAAAGTTACTACGCAATTATTTTCACATATTAATTGTCGTACGGATATTAAATCACATGTGAGGGTCGGAACAAATAGGACATCTCGTAATATAAAATTATTAGTCAACTTGACTTCTCCATGAATTGTTGCTGCAACAATCCTTCCGTCTGGTAAACTAACTTTGGATTGTTCTTCCTCCCACGTATTCTTTAATAAATTTCGTTTTCCGGTCATATGATGCGAGGCTCCGCTATCTATTAACCATTCAACATTATTTAATTCCATACCTAGAGTGTTTTCATTACCATCTGAACTCCCAACCAAGAGAGATCGAAGCCTCTCGACTTCTTCATTGGTGAACGAAAACTTCTTTGATGCATCTGTCTCCTTTGTCTCTGAAGTACCAGTCATAGCATTTCCTTGTTGATGCCCCTGGTTTCTTCCTCTGCCTCTTCCTCGATTTCCTCCTGTACCTCTTCCGTTGCTACTGCCACGTCTCCCACGACCTCGTTCTCGTCCCCTCACTTCTTCATATCCGTGTTTACTGTAACAGTTATCCTCAGTGTGATAAAACTTACCACAATAATTGCACTGGGGTGGTGTTTCTTCTTCTTCCCCTTCAGTCTTGTTGTAAGAACCACTGCCTCGTCCCCTCACTGCCATTGCTGCCTCGTTTCGTTCCTCCTTGACTTTGGTCAGTGAAACATGTCTTTCCTCTCTCAAGACAACGGCATAAGCTCGAGTCAGAGTTGGTATTGGTTCCTCCATTAACAGATTTGATCGTAGATGACCAAATAATCTCGAGTCTAAGCCCATCAAAAATTGATGGACTTTCTCTTCCTCTCGCTCCTTTGTTATTGATGCAGCTGCTCCACAAGTGCACGACTTGACCGTGCTATAGTTCGCCAACTCATCCCAGATTGTTTTGAGTTTTGTATAATATTCAACAACCGCATCGTTTCCTTGCTTGCAATCGTTCAATTCACTTTTTGGTTGATGTACTCTTGGTGCATTCCCAGACGAGTACCTGTCCTTTAGTTCTTCCCAAACTTCTTTGATTGACTGCGAAAAGGTGATGCTGGGATGTAATTTAGGATCTATTACGTTCCTCAGCCATGCCCTTAACATCGCATTGCACTGCCGCCAAGCAGCCCATTCAACGTCATCTTCTGCTCCACTATTCAATGGTTCCTTCACCGTTCCCTCGATGAAACCAAGTTTGTTCTTCGCATCGAGACCATTCTTTACAGCCTCTGCCCACAAATCATAGTTATTTCCATTAAAAATAATCTGAGTAACATTCAGACTCGGATTGTCGGATGGATGTAAATATAAAGGAGATGACATCGGGATGGTCTTTGGACCGCTTCCCTGTGCTTTCTTGCCATCGTTTCCTGTCATTATGTAATATGATTGAGTTTTTTCTTGGATCGAAATTTTAATGCTCTGATACCATGTGAAATTCTATACGAAACAGAGGAGATTGCTTTAGGTAATTGAGTTGATCTTCTCATTGATATCAAACGCTCAATATATACAACCTAATAGGAATCTTTCCTTAACTTATCTTCTACAAACAAGGTAACAAAATAACTAATTGATACAAGATATAATATAAAAGATATACATGATAATATCTATGATATTCTAATATTACTATTTAAGGTTATTAACTTTAGTCAACATTTAACTCATTTTGTCTTCTTCTTAACATTAAAATGAGTCAAATAGTCGCACTTGGAGATGTAAGACAAATTTGTTACTTTTCTTTATGCATTATATTTTTATCTTTTCCATATTACTTGATCTTTCTTAAATTTAAAATGAATACCCCGTCTTAATTACAAATTTGTGGAACTAATAAATGAAATACTTAAGTATTTAACATTATACACTTTCGTACTTAACAATGTGAAAGAAATGAGATAATTTGTTTAGTTAAGTAAAAACGAAAATAAGACAAATGTCAAATATACTATACTTTAGGAGTATAAATATAAATATTAAAGAGCACAGTGATGATCTAGATAGATCAAGTGAAATAATTGTGTGGATGACATTTATTTTAAATGATTATTGAAAGATAATTCATAAACAACAATTTTTTTTTTTCTGCATATGTTCACTTTATTCTTTATGGATGAGATATTGTGTTATAGAGCGACATATTTTTTTACGAAGGTGGGGGTAGATAAGTTTTGAGGGAGGAGGTAAATGTCTTAAGGATTGAGTAAGGTTAGGCTTTGACGTTTAAGAGTGTAATTTGAGTAATACAATAAAATCTCGATAGGCTGAGATAGTTCAGGGATACAGTTGATGATTTTGATGATCAAGTTGCTTATTTGGGTTGTCAAATTTCGAGTTAATGAGTATAAATATATAATTATAAATATAAATAATAAAGAACACAACGACGTACGTGAATCAAGTAGAATAACTGTGTTGGTGAGATGAAATTTCATTGTGTTTAGAAGGTATTTCATAAACAACAAAGTAATAACAAATAGAGACAGATAGAGTAAGCAGTAAAAAGATCGAAATTATTTTTAATCATAGTATTAGATTATAGTTTATTGTAGTCCGTATTCCTTTTGTTCCTCCAAATTTTCAACTTATTTTTTACAATAAGATATTGTCTTATAGGGCAGTGGTTGATTTTACATTAGATCTGTCGATTTTTGTTTTTAGGAATGGGGGTAGATAGGTCTCAAGGGATGGAGTAAGTGTCTTGGAGGTAGGGTTACTCTCCGACGTTTATGTGTGATTTGAGTTGTACAAAAAAATGTCTATATGTTATGGTTATTCAGGGATACAGTTGATCCTGTTGGTCAAGTTAGGTAGTTAGGTGAGAAAGGTACGAAAAATACATGAATGATTTGGAAAAATGGTATGTGTGTACAAAGTTATGATTATAACAACTCAGTAAATAAGTAGATAAATTTTATTTCAAAGTTCTATTTTGTGGAAAAGACAGAGGCATAAATGCTGTAAAAATAGGTTAAAAATATCTAAAGTAACATGTATATATACTCAATTTTGATTGTTATAGGGTGGATGTTGATTTTACATTAAAAGCATCTATTTTTTTAGGGGTGGGGTAGATAGGTCTTGAGGGTAGAGATAAGTGTCTTAGGGGGTAGGGTTATAACTCTCCGACGTTGAATAATGTGATTTGAGTAGTACAAGTAAATGTCGGTAGATTGGGGTTTTCAGGGGTACATTTTACAATTGAATTTGATAGTTAAGTTGGTTAGGTGGGTGAAAAGGGTACTCGACGGGTAGAATTATTCTCCGACGTTTACGAGTGTGGCTTAAGAGAGAAAAATTTATTCATATGTGGGGCTGATGTTGTTTTTTTTTTTTTTTTTTGGTAAGGAGTGGGGCTGATGTTGTTTAAGCATAAGGATGTGGTTATGGTTGATTCTGATGAGTTTGGTTGGTTAGTCGGGTGGAAAGAGTTGAAAAGGGAAAATGGTGGTAACCCGAGATATTGATCGGAGAAGGTAAATAAACAAATTTTATTTGAAAAGTGTATTATATAAAAAAAAGATTTGACAAATAATATAAATATTGACTTAAAACCTTTAAAATATCATGTGTATAAAATAAACTCAATTTTGTTTCTTTCTTAAAAATAAAACTACACAATGAAATGTTATACTCATCTAATCGAATGCTCTCTTGGGTCGGAGCATAAATTTTAATGTTGAATGACTTTATAATGTTTTTTGTGCTATTAAAATTAGAAAATAAGAAAATAATAAAGTATTTACGATTTTTCTATTAAAACTAGAATATAGTTGATTATAAAAAAGATAATTTATTTACCATCTTCCTGTTATAATTAGAAAACAAAAAAAAAAGTATTTACAATTCTAATATAGAAGAAGTGTAAATAATTAATTATTTACAATTTTTTCTACCCCTAATCAAATTTAGAAAGTTATAGTCTTTAATATTTGTATGCTTTATATTTTTTTTTTTTTTAGACTTTTTCCAACTTTTTTAATAAACATGAAGATGAGAAATGGAAAGAATAGAACTAACTCAGTTAGTTTTCCTTAAAATAGAACTTCGTCGTAACATTATAATGGGTCCAAAGAAGCCACAAATCTGTTACTTTTCTTTACGCATCATGCTTTTATCTTATCCATATTACTTGACTTTTCTTAAACTTAAAATGGATATCTCCTCTTAATTATGAAATTTGTGGAACTAACTTGGGAAAATATTTGATTGGGTATATAACTATATACTAATTCCTGCCTAAAAGAAATGTCTACGATCATGACACATTCGACCAAGTTAATTAAGAGAAACATCATTATTATTTTTGGTATAAGAGCAACACTACTATTCAAGTGGATATTATATATTTTCCTACTCAACAAGAAAATGAGATTTTTTAAATTAAAAAAAAAAGATTGATGTTAAATATATTATACGGAGTAGATAAGATAAATCCAAAAAAAATTATAAGAATTTCATTCAAGATTGTATAATGTGGAAAAGACAGAGGCACATATGCTCTTAAAATAGGTTAAAAATCTCTTAAATATCATGTATATATACTCAATTTTGATTTTCATATATGATGGAGGTTGATTTTACAATGGATGTGTCTATTTTTTTAGAGGTGGGGTTATATTGGTCTTGAGGTAGGAGGTAAGTGTTTTTAGGATATGGTTACTTTCCGACATTAAAGAGTGTGATTTGAGTAGTACAAGTAAATATAAGTACGATGAGGTTGTTCAGTGACGCATACGGTCGATTCTGATGGTCAAGCTGGTTAGTTGGGTGAAAAAGGTACGATGAATGCCTGAATGGTGGGGAAATTTGAGGGTTATGTAGTAAGAAAACTGAGGAAGTAGATAAATTTTATTTCAAGGTTTTATTATGTGTAAATGACAATATGACATAAGCATATATGCAATGAAAATAGGTTAAAAAACTCTAAAACATCGTGTTTGTAGACTCATTTTTTTTCCTTTGTGAAACACAAAAATACCTAATCAAATATTAATAAATGTCATGTCAATAAATTATTATTAACTTTTTTTAACTAGACTATTTTTTTTTGTCTTGGTGATCGATTAAAAAAATATCAAGATTTAAATTTGACACCCAACTCCAATGTAACATCTCGGGTATTGCATCCTCTATTCGATCATTCCTTGCCACTTCTCTCCTACCTCAATTGTCAACTAAACGAAAAATTACATGTCTTTTCATTTCCCTGTCAAGCACTTATCATTCAAACAAGGTCGGTTTTGAAGGTAAAAGTTAAGTTTCTGATAGATGGATACACTTTTCAAAGGGAGAGCCAACTTTGAGGGATAAGTCTGGATGCAGTGTTTCGTGAAAGATGGGTGACTTGAATATTTTACGTGTGTATTGGAAACTAGGAGAAGGGTGCCGATGATGAATTAGATGGTTGTCTGAGGTAGGAATAAAGGGTTAATTTCATGATAGGTTAGTATAGGCGTGACTTTGGATTGTGGACCGTTTCATGTGTTGTTCAAAGGGTAAGAGTAATGGTTTAAAGGGTTCTTTCGTGTGGTACTAAAGATGATTGCGGTGAGTTGGGTGATTAGATATATTTGTCATTTAATACGATGGACCCATGATAAGTGTATGGATGATGGTAACATTAATGACATAAATGAATATAAACGAGGTAATTTTATTAACAAAATATCACATTTATAGAACGAACTAATACTATTTTTATATAAAAAATAGTATTATGATTTATTTTTGATTTACATGGTGACAAGTTTTATGAATATAACAAATAATTTATACTAATTTTGTTTCAAAAGTGTAATTTTGAATTTTTCCTAATTTTTGATATATAGTTAAAGTGAAGTGTTGAAATAACATAGATTTATAATAATACAGTTGTTTTTTATGTACGAGTTTCACTTTTATGAATTTTTTCATAAATTTCCATAACTTCCCCTTCTTTAAAAAAGGTAATCAAATTCCGTCCTATACTTTTCCTCTTAACAATTAACCAAATCACTCAATTATAAAACTTAATTTTCATATTATTTAAATCATAATGGTAATTTATTTTCGTAATACGCATTTTACTCAATACAATACTTTTTGCGCAATACTTTCCATTATCATACTCTTAATTAGAAAAACTCTAAACCTAGTTCTTTAAACTCCAAACCTTGTAACCTTTCAAATTAATCAATTTTTCTCTGTTATATAAATGATAATTTGAGTTTGTAATATGTATTTGATTAGTTAATTGCAAATTATGTATCATACGTTTTTCTTAAGTTTTTTTTGGTTTTAATTAGGATTTAGGGTTTTAAATGTTAGATATTAATTATTGAGTCGTGGTGTTGGTGGAGTATGGCTGGTGGACCGTTGGCGTTCTTGGTAGTGTACGACAACAGATGTGCGAACGTGAAAGTGGGTGTTGTGACCATGTGTACAGTGGCTGAGATTTCATGAACTAACATGTTATCGCTAGTCTTCCATGGAATTTCATCTAAATCAAATAAAAATTGGTACACATAATTAATGTTAGATAGATTGCAAAGAATGAACACTAATTATACGACAAGTGTTTGATTATGAGATTAATTCATGATTTTTTTTTCTCCCTTATGCAGCGGTATAAGGGGAAAATGAATAGAAGGGGAATTGAAAGGGGTAAGATTATCAAAAGCGTACTGTAATGACTAAAATGTGTACCACAAAAATAACACACTTCACAACATTTTCTTATATCAAATTAGTTAGTGTAAATTGAATTAGAATGAATAAAATTAGGGTTTATGAATTATTAAGATTTATGAGATAGGTGGTGGCTCAATAGTATGAGACTAGGGGGATAATGGTAGCGTGGAGAGATTGTTTGGCCGATGGAGGCTAGAGGTAGGTTGGTGTTTGAGGATAGGTGGGGTCTTGAGGTGTGCTCTTCTTGTATAAGGGAATGAGATATAAGGTGTCATGGTGGTCGACGGATCAGAGTGGGACTCTGGTGTAGTGGAGGGGAGGGCGATCTGAGCATGTAAAATGTGTGAGGGAGGGTGGTTTGTGAGGGTGGCAAAATGGTGGTCGGGGTATGTAACACCCCCATTGATTTAAAGGCCTGAACTAGGACTCCTTAGATAAATAAGGGTGTTACCATCTCGGTTTCCCGAGGCAGTAGATACAAAGGAAGATAAACAGTACTTTAAATTAACTTTAAACTCAAAACATGTTCTTACATATCCAAAGGTCTTAACAACATAAATAAAGTACATCTCGTATTAAACTGACTAAGGTGATCTAGACATCTAATCTGGTCCGGATCCAAGCTCTTCCTCCCATAGCTCCCCCTTAGTCTCAGCCACCTGTCAATCTGCTCCCCAATAATTGGTTCATCACAGGTGATCACGAATACACAGGGTCAACCACGAGGTTGAGTAGGGAAAACAATAATTATAACAATATAGTAAACTCCGCACCGATCCAACGTCAAATAAACTCCGCACCGATCCAACGCCATATATATACTCCGCACCGATCCAACACCATATATACTCCGCACCGATCCAACACCATATATACTCCGCACCGATCCAACACCATATAAAATCCGCACCGATCCAACACCATATCACAAGTCCCAAAATATAATCACATCGTATTACCTCATAGAATAATATAAATAACAACATATATGATCACATGATAACATATTACCAACATGCTTAATATCAAATCAGAACAGGTTATACATCAATCAGATACCAGTAATTCCCCTACCTGGAATAGCAGAAACGCAGATACAATCCGAGATATGCTTAGAAATATTCCACTCGAAACTCGCTACCTGACTTCTGTATCACAACGACGGGACACGGCAGGCCTAGACTGAACGGTGGTACTCTCCCTCTCACGCGTGTGGTGGCAGCAAGAGATCTAGGGTTTGTGTGGTGTTGATAATTGCTCATAAAAGGGGTGTAAGACCCTAATATATGACGGCAGGAAAGGAGGAAACGTGAAAGCTAGGGCTGATGAGGGTTTCCTCTTTCACGGGCTGTTAGTGTAGCTCACATATCGAGGCCCAAAAAGCAACCCTAAAGGTCCCTAGTTCGAGCCCCCACGGTGACACAACAGCCAACTTAAAAGATTATAAATATCGAAAGCAATTTAAAAAGTATAATTGCTTCTCTTGCGACAAAATAAAAACATAAAAACATAACCTTACGATAATATAAAAGTAATGTCGTAACCAAAGTTTAACCAAAATTTCGAGGTATTACAGTCTTCCCCCCTTAAATTGAACTTCGTCCCGAAGTTCATCCTCACTTAGGTGACAAAACACGAAAAGTGACATTTCCAAACAACCAACCCAAACGAACCCAAAATGCAAAACATCACAAAAAGTTTACTTAAGTTACAGAATGTTACATTCTACCCCCGTTAAAGAAAAGTTACGTCCGCGTAACTTACCTCAATCAAACAGATGCGGGTAACGCTCCCTCATGGATATCTCGGGCTCCCATGTCGCCTCTTCCTGATTATGGTTGGTCCACAGGACCTTCACCAAGATCGTCTCTCCATTGCGAGTTTTCCGCACCTTTCTGTCTAGAATTTCTTTCGGAGTCTCAATGTATGTCAACTGCTCATCTACCTCAATCACCTCGTGCTGAAGTACATGTGATGGATCACTTACATACTTCCTCAACTGCGATACATGGAACACGTTGTGGACCTTGGATAGAGCAGAAGGTAAAGCTAATCGGTATGCCACTTCCCCAACCCTGTCCAAAATCTCAAACGGTCCAATAAACTTCTGACTCAGTTTGCCACGCTTGCCAAATCTCATTACGCCCTTCATTGGAGATACTTTAAGTAGAACTTTCTCTCCAACCTCGAACGAAAGATCGCTCCTCTTTAAATCAGCATAGCTCTTCTGTCTATCCTGAGCGGCCCTCATCCTCTGCCGAATAATCTGAACCTGCTCCACCATCTCCTGGATCATATCGGGCCCTAAGGCCACAACATCAGCTCGATCATCCCAACACACAGGGCTCCGACACATCCTCCCGTACAAAGCCTCGAAAGGGGTCATCCCTATGCTGGCATGATAGCTGTTATTATAAGAAAACTCGATCAACCCCAGTCGATCCTCCCAAGATCCTCCGAACTCAAGTACACAAGCCCTCAACATATCCTCAAGAGTCTGAATCGTCCGCTCAGTCTGACCATCAGTAGCCGGATGAAAAGCTGTACTCATCTTCAATTGGGTACCCAACGCTGCCTGCAACTCCTGCCAAAATCTGGATATAAACCTCGAGTCTCGATCTGAAACAATATCCTTGGGAACGCCATGCAGTTTGACCACATTCTGAACATACGACTTAGCCAATTCAGCTTTACTCCAGGTATCTTTCATGGGAATAAAGTGAGCTGACTTAGTTAAACGGTCCACGATCACCCAAATCATGTTGTTGCCCCTCTGAGTCCGAGGCAACCCCACAATAAAGTCCATCGAAATATTCTCCCACTTCCACTCTGGCACATCTAGTGGCTGAACCTTCCCTTGAGGTCTCTTATGCTCCCCTTTCACGCGTTGACACGTCAAACACCTCGAGACAAACTCTGCGACCTCCTTTTTCATATTCGGCCACCAAAACGTCTTCTTAAGGTCCTTATACAGCTTATCACCCCCTAGGTGAACAGAATAAGGAGTAGCATGAGCTTCAGTCAGGATCTTCTTCTTTAGCTCCTCAACATTCGGTACACACCATCGCCCACTGAACCTCAAACTACCGTCGGTATGAACACTGAACTTGGATGCCCCATCACTATTCCCATTTTCCACCATCAAACGCCACTTCTGGATTCTCTCATCGTTCTTCTGCAACTCCCGAATCTCCCCATACAACTCAGGCTCCACGGTCAAATCACCAAGAGCATCCCCTTTCCGGATCATGAAAATTCCCATCTCCCTTAACTCACCATGCAACCTCACTCTCGATCTGGCACAACTCAAAGCATGTACCGACTTCCTACTTAGAGCGTCAGCTACCACATTTGCCTTGCCTTCGTGGTAGACAATCTGCATATCATAATCTCCAATTAATTCTATCCACCTCCTCTGCCTCATGTTCAACTCTTTCTGGGTGTAGATATATTTCAGGCTCTTATGATCAGAAAACACCTTAAAAGTGGCTCCATAAAGGTAATGACGCCACAATTTCAGTGCAAAGACCACAGCGCCCAATTCCAAATCATGCGTCGGATAATTTTCTTCATAGGTCTTCAGCTGGCGAGAGGCATACGCGATCACTCTCCCATCCTGCATTAGCACACATCCCAATCCATGCTTCGAAGCGTCAGTATACACCTCGAAATTATCACTCCCAACTGGCAAAGCAAGGATAGGAGCTGTTGTCAGACGTTCCTTAAAGGTTAGGAATGCCTTCTCACAACTCTCATCCCAGACGAAACAGTTCTCTTTTCTCATTAACGATGTTAACGGCTTCGCTATCTTTGAAAAATCTTTGACGAATCTCCGATAATATCCAGCCAGACCAAGGAAGCTTCGAATCTCACTCACATTCTTCGGACTTTGCCATTTAGTTACAGCCTCAATCTTGCTAGGGTCGACAGACACTCCCTCCTTTGAAATCACATGCCCCAAAAACGCCACTCTCTCCAACCAGAACTCACACTTACTCAACTTAGCATTGAGTTTATGTTCCTCCAAGGTCTGAAGTACTTTCCTTAAGTGATCCTCGTGCTCTTCTGCATTCTTGGAATATACAAGGATATCATCGATAAATACCACCACAAACTTGTCCAGATACGGGCTGAAAACTCGATTCATTAAGTCCATGAACACAGCTGGAGCATTAGTCAATCCAAAGGGCATAACCACGAATTCGTAGTGGCCATACCTCGTTCGGAAAGCAGTCTTGGGAATATCCTCATCCTTTATCCTCAACTGATGATACCCGGATCTCAAGTCTATCTTGGAGAAAACCCCAGCTCCACTTAACTGATCGAACAAGTTGTCAATTCTCGGCAAAGGGTAACGGTTCTTGATGGTTACATTGTTCAGCTCTCGGTAATCAACACACAGCCTCAAACTTCCATCCTTCTTCTTCACAAACAAAACGGGTGCTCCCCAGGGCGACACACTGGGTCAGATGAACCCTTTCTCAGCTAGTTCATCCAACTGCTTCTTCAACTCCTCCATCTCCTTCGGTCCCATACGGTACGGTGATTTAGATATTGGTCCCGCCCCTGGTTTTAGGTCAATGGAGAATTCCACTTCCCTCCGCGGCGGCAACCCTGGAACGTCGTCTCGAAAAACTCCCTCAAACTCCCGTACCACAGGTATCTCGCTAGTCTTGGGGGTCTCAGCCTCACAATTCCACATTTGGCATAAGATTAGGCTCTCTCCTTTCCTCAAGCCAGACTTAAGGGTATTGACAGAAATGAATTTGATTTTTGGTTTGACTCGGTATCCCTTGTAAGACACCCTCACTCCCTTAGGTCCCTTCAAGGAAATCTTCTTTTGATGACAGTCGATGAAAGCTCGATACTTCCCTAGCCAGTCCATCCCCAGAATCACCTCAAAACCCCCCAGAGGAAACTCTATGAGGTCGCAATAGAAAATTGCTTCCCCGATTTTGATGGGTACACTACTATATACTCTATTACAGACTATCGACTCGCCTGATGGTATGGTCACTGGATCCGCGATCCAATCAAATCTCTCAAGTCCCAAAGCCTTAACATGATCTCTAGACACAAACGAATGGGTGGCACCGGAATCGAAAAGTACGAAAGTAGGCTTAGAGTTCACAAGAAAAGTACCGGTTACCACATGCGCATCCTCCTGAGCTGCCTGCTTTCCCATGGCAAAGAGCTTGCCACTGGACTTGACTCCACTCTGGCTGGCAGAAGATGTCCCCGCCTGCTGATTTCCTCCCGTTCCTGTCTTTTGGTTGCTTCCACTTCCATTGAACTGATTCTGGTACGGGCGGCTCTGGTGATTGTTATAGTTCCTCTGGTAATTGCTGCTCCCTCCAGATTTCGCACCCCCACCATAGTTTGTCGTGGGTGTGCGATAGCCACTGCTACCATAGGACTCAGTACGGGATCCCTGGTATCCGGATGTAGGCGTACGATAGCCCCCAGACTGATTTCCTCCAGACGAACGACACACCGCCTGCTTATGTCCCCTCTTTCCACAGCCATAACACACAATTCCAGCCGAACCACTACTAGAAACCCCACTCATGTGATTACCCCCACTCTGGTTTCTCCCACCACCAGAGGCACTACTCCCGAAGTACCCACTGAACTTGTTAGAGCTCTGCTTTTTCGATCCTGAACCCTCAGCTACTGATTCAGCCCTCCTCTTTTCAGACTTGGACTTTTTGTCCTCCTGGATCATCTCTGAAAGTCTCTCCGCCGCCCCAGCCCTTAAGTAGATGTCACGGATTGTGGTGGGCGGAGCTGCAATCAATCTCTTCTTGATGGCGATTGATAACCCCCTCTCAAATTTCATTGCCAGCATGGCATCGTCAAATCCCATGTCTCCCACATAGCTCACCAACTGGATAAATTTCCGATAGTAAGCCTCTACTGTCATGTCCTCTGACATCTTGAATGTATCAAACTCCTCTCTCAACTTGCTTTTCTGAAACTCTGGCAGAAACACCTCATATAAGATCCTCTTGAATGCAATCCAAGCAACATACTCGGTCCCATCCTCTCTAGCTGCCTCTCGAATCTCTCCTTTGTTCCCGGTCCACCAATCTCCGGCCATACCCCTCAGATAGTGGGCTGCTTGGTCAACCCTCAATTCTTCAGGGCAATCCACCAACTCGAATAGATTACTGAATTCCCGACACCACGCTCCCAGCAGATGAGGTTCCCCCTCCCCAGTGAATTGGGTAGGGTGATGCCTCGCGATGATTGTGCTCATTTTTGCGGAGTCCATGCGTTTGGCCTTTAAGGCCTCATTCTCAGCTATCAAACGATCCAATTCCTCTTGCGTGATATTAGCGAGATTGTCTCTTCGCGGAGGCATACTATAATACAACAGAAAAAGAAATGAGTCCCGACTCATGTTGGTACCCATTTGGAATTAGGGTTATGTTCCCTGAGCATTAAAGTCTATCAACACTTATCATATGAAGTAGTTCTCTCCTATAACACGGCTCAGGGATCACATAACCGCATATCACTAGACATGATGAGAGAAGAATTACTAACATGTTTCATATCACTTCACGTAGCCATATTAATATGCACTTCTTTATTCAAACAATTAACGATTCTTTCATGCTCATGCCCCTTCCGGCTTTTCCAAACAATCAATTATACCCAGGATTCTCATAAACACTTATCACAGTATACCATTACCTCCATCTTTTCTTAACCTACCCTTTTTCCCTCGTATATTCACTCTGGGTTCCCGGGTAGAACTGATAGGGCCAATGGTTCGGTGTGAGGGGGCCCCAGACTCATACTTCCCCTTTCGTATGCTCCTAACAGCCCTATCCCGGGGTTCATTTTATTTAGACTCTCCTACATTCATTGGGTTCATTAGGTTAGGCCTGAGGATCGTTCGCTCTGATACCACTTTGTAACACCCCCATTTATTTAAAGGCCTGAACTAGGACTCCTTAGATAAATAAGGGTGTTATCATCTCGGTTTCCCGAGGCAGTAGATACAAAGGAAGATAAACAGTACTTTAAATTAACTTTAAACTCAAAACATGTTCTTACATATCCAAAGGTCTTAACAACATAAATAAAGTGCATCTCGTATTAAACTGACTAAGGTGATCTAGACATCTAATCTGGTCCGGATCCAAGCTCTTCCTCCCATAGCTCCCCCTTAGTCTCAGCCACCTGTCAATCTGCTCCCCAATAATTGGTTCATCACAGGTGATCACGAATACGCAGGGTCAACCACGAGGTTGAGTAGGGAAAACAATAATTATAACAATATAGTAAACTCCGCACCGATCCAACGTCAAATAAACTCCGCACCGATCCAACGCCATATATATACTCCGCACCGATCCAACACCATATATACTCCGCACCGATCCAACACCATATATACTCCGCACCGATCCAACACCATATAAACTCCGCACCGATCCAACACCATATCACAAGTCCCAAAATATAATCACATCGTATTACCTCATAGAATAATATAAATAACAACATATATGATCACATGATAACATATTACCAACATGCTTAATATCAAATCAGAACAGGTTATACATCAATCAGATACCAGTAATTCCCCTACCTGGAAAAGCAGAAACGCAGATACAATCCGAGATATGCTTAGAAATATTCCACTCGAAACTCGCTACCTGACTTCTGTATCACAACGACGGGACACGGCAGGCCTAGACTGAACGGTGGTACTCTCCCTCTCACGCGTGTGGTGGCAGCAAGAGATCTAGGGTTTGTGTGGTGTTGATAATTGCTCATAAAAGGGGTGTAAAACCCTAATATATGACGGCAGGAAAGGAGGAAACGTGAAAGCTAGGGCTGATGAGGGTTTCCTCTTTCACGGGCTGTTAGTGTAGCTCACATATCGAGGCCCAAAAAGCAACCCTAAAGGTCCCTAGTTCGAGCCCCCACGGTGACACAACAGCCAACTTAAAAGATTATAAATATCGAAAGCAATTTAAAAAGTATAATTGCTTCTCTTGCGACAAAATAAAAACATAAAAACATAACCTTACGATAATATAAAAGTAATGTCGTAACCAAAGTTTAACCAAAATTTCGAGGTATTACAGGGTAGGTGGTGAATTGAGAGTGAATGAAGTAGTTAGAAATTGAAAACTATAGATGTTGTAATTGGAGGTGGAAAGTGGTCATTAATATTGCTTAGTTATATACTTATATGTTTATTATGGAAACATGAGATTTTTTTTTTACACAATTGTAGACATACGGCTAAACGCTTAGTGCTCTTTTAGCCGCATTATGTGCTAATACATTATAGATTTGTGTTAAAAGAGTTCAACCCTAATCAAGCCTATTGAAGTTTCGTGCCGTGTCCGTATCAACCCAATTACTTAAATGCGTCATATGTCTCAACCTTAATCCTGTATCTTTGTGTTGGGTTTTAGGTAGTGTCAATAATTACACCTCTACTTATAAACTCTCATAAGGAACAAATGGGAGGGACTAAGGAGGTTGTAAAAGCTCACAAAGTTATAATGGTTGTCAGTTACAAGCAAGATGATGTGATAAACATAAGTCAAATCACTCGTGTTGGTTGTTGGATACATTACTGAGTACAACACTAAGGGGGCTTTTGATTAGAGAAAGGAAAAGAGAAAGGAAATAAAGAAAGGGTAAGAGCGGGAAAGGAAAAAGGATTACCTAAAACTTAATTGTTTGTTTGGTTACCCTAAGAAAGAGAACTAATGATACACTCACACTCACTCCTACCACTAACACACACCACCACAAACAACCACTTATCTACTGGCGGCAGTGATGGTGGTGGAGGTGGCATGGTGGTGGTGGTGGTGGAGGTGTCATGACGGTGGTGGCGGCGGCGGTTGCGGTGATGGTCACGACGGTGATTGTGGTGCGGGTGTCATGTCGGTGGCCACGATGGTGGTGGTAGAGATGTCATGGCGGTGGTGGCGGCGGTGGTCACAACGGTGATGGTGATGGGGTGTCATGGCAGTGATGGTGGTAGAGGTGTCACAACGGTGGTGATGCATGGTGGGGTGTTATGACGGTGGTGGCGGTGGTAGTGGTAGGGGTGGCAGCGGCGGCGGTGGTGGTAGTTGTAAGTGTGGTGGTAGATGAAGAAAGTGGTTGAAGGGTAACAAGGGTAATGAAATCTCATATCTTGGGGGTGGGGGTAGGGGTAGGGCTGCAAAACCGGATATCCGATCCGGTTTTGGCATTCAGATCGGATATCCGAATTTGAAATTTTCATTTTTCGTGATCCACATCCGATCCGAATATTTCGGATATCCAATAATCTGGAATCCAAAAATTTGGATATCCAGATTTCGGAAACCGGATTTGATCCAGATTTAAATGTGGTGAAAGTTCCACAAAAGCTACTGGCTATTGGCCAATGTATTGCTACAAACTAAAATTAAAGGCAATTTCAGTCCATTTCACATTTTGCAACCCACTTTAAAAGGATTTTCGATGGCATAAATTACAAGTCCTGAATCTTGATCGCATAAATTATTAAATTACAAGTCTCGATCGCATGAATTATTAAATTATAAGCCCCGATCGCATGAATTATTAAATTACAAATCTTTATTACAAATTTCAAAATATTTCCAAAAACCGCATAAACTAAACATGAAGTATCAAAACATTTTTGTATAAATTTTTAAAATTCGGATCGGATTCGGATATCCAGTTATATGAAAATCTCGATCCACCTCCGTTCCAGTTATTCGGAAAAAACCGGATCGGAGATCCATTTTAAACGGTATCCATATATTCGGAATTTTTTTTCCGGAATTTGGATCGGATTCGGAAAAAAATTCCTATCATACACTTTTCCTAAAATTAAAATAAAACTAATCTAAAAACTTGAACAAGGAATTAGTGTAGTAATATTTCGTTTTTAGCAATTATTATATTAATAACTCTTATTAAAATGATTAAATTTGAAACTTTCAATGAAGTTAATATGCAAAGCATCTATATTACTAATAATTAGGTTTATGGATGATAAAACACGGTGGTTAGAGTGGTTGATGGTTGCTCTGGATGTGCGGTGGCTAAGGGTTGGCGCGGTGATGGTGGTGCAACGTGGGTGGTACGTGGGTGAGGAAAGAGGGCATGTTGAATACGGAGTGCGTGCTGCGATTAGTTTGTGTCGGAGTAGGGTAAACGATCGGGGATACAACTGAACTCGAGAGGGTGATAAGAACGGTTGAAGACGGGAGTGGTTAGTCTGGTTGTCGGTTGGGACAAGGATGGTGGTGCTTAGGTGTGGTGCCATGGTAGGTAATTGGAGAAGGAAGCTTATGAATTGAATTACGTTTCCTGTGTTTTACTTTTTCATTTTTCATTTTTTCCTTTTTTTTTTTAATCTGATATTAATTAGTTTGTGTTTTTAATAAATAATACTACTTTTTTAGTTTTTTTTAAATAATTAAGTATTATAGTTTATCTTTTATTAATTGAAGGTGGTAACCGGAGATGGTATACAAGATGTGAAAGAGTAAAATTCGTATGAGAAAAAGCAAGTCTCTATATTATAGGCCCCAAGCAAACGCCCCCTCTCACAATAAGATATTAAGATCTACAGGTCTCATTGTCTCATTATCTTAGGTATGAAGTTTATTGTGAAACAATTGGAGTAGTTATGAAAAGGTGAAAAAGAAAGGATCATCCGAAGATGTAACTTGTGAGAGGACAAGGAAAGAAACAAAGGGATTTAATCGAGCTGAAATTCAATAGGATGGTAGTCGAATGAAGCATATTTGGTGTCAAAAATTACAACTTGCACAATCCCAAAGTGACGTACGCGAGTTTTAATACATTCAAACAAACTGGAGATGTGTTGCAATTCAAGCTCCTATTGCCTACTTGCGTTGTATTATAAGATGGTAAAACCAACTTTCATTCTAAGACATTCATATCAGGCAACCCAAAACTTCCGCACTGATATCAAGTGACACCAGACAGACTCGAGTATGGCCTATCAAGTTTCTTATGGACCAAAATACAGAAAAAGCTCTACCTATCCTATACATCGTAATATCCGCAGACATAAGTTGCTCTCTAATTAGGTCAAAGGCTATCAGCTACCTACCTGGGCTCCCAAGTCCCACCCTCTTCTTTGATATTTTTTCCCGGAGATGGCTTCGAAGCTGAAGGATTTCGCCGTAAAGGCTGTGCAGCTCCTTTGTCAAATACAAAATGCACGAAAACAGATTCAGGAAAACATTTAGCAGCTATAAGCTAATTGAGCAGTATTTACAACATTTATGCAAATAAGATTAATATTGTTGAGTAACACAAAAGGCTCTCGACTAACACAGACTTACCTGAACTTGTAGCAATTGAATGACGGACAGGTTGCATAGAGTCATGCCCAGCATTTTTAATAACTCGTTCTGTATTGTATTCAACTTTTTCACGAGGCACGGGCATCCCAGCGAAGTTCTCCCTGCAGAGTTGTCGAGAAGGTCCTTTATCTGGAAAAATGTCAACAAAACCAGTGGAGGGTTCATTTTGCATCTAGAGCTAACAATCCCACTAAGTAATATATTGGCAAGACAATTAGGGAATAGAAACCATATTTGACATCAGAGTAGTGACCAGACAGAGTTTCATGAGCATAATTTCCCATTTTTTTAGAAAGTATGCCCTGAGAAGAACGAAACACGAATCTACCTACCAGATCTCGCAGGACGTAAATCCTGAGCTAATTGACGTGAGATCCGCCCTGGATTATTGTTGTCTCTTTCTGAATTAGGTTTGATATTTTTACCCGGAGATGGTTTCGAAGCTGAAGGATTTCGCCGAAAAGGCTGTGCAGCTCCTTTGTCAAATACAAAATGCACGATAACAGATTCAGGAAAACATTTCGCAGCTATAAGCTAATTGAGCAGTATTTACAACATTTATGCAAATAAGATTAATATTGTTGCATAACACAAAAAATAAGAAAGTATTCACCATTGTACAAGCAACTGAAAAAATAATTGAATTATTTTATCGAGTTCTCTCGAGGATGAGACTTGCAATTTGTAAATGCCGCATGGGAGCATCAATGGGTTAATATCACTTCCTGATTAATTGCGTTACCTGGTTCACTCAAGTCTCAAGTTACTTGGCATCAATGAGTATATTTTCTCGAGATATTCATGGATTAAGAGGCACACTTTTGAGTTAACTACGGAGCTATATACTAGAAATAAGTCAAACATGATGCTTACTTCTCTCCTCCGCTGTGGCATTTGATGTTTGGGCCTCTTTAGCTGACCGGATAGCCAAGTTTGAATCTTGCCGGGCATGATGTTTCTTAGCCACATGTTTTTCAGTATCTGACACAAAGATCTTATAACCGTCGCACATTGACAGAAGTCTAAATTACATATTTAAATTTACGGAATTACTTTTTCACATACATTTTTTCATTAATTTTCCATATTATACCCTTTTGCTAAACCTAAACTAATTAACTCTTATATCTACCTTTTTCCCCAAAATTGAATCTAGCTTTTAGGGTTAAGTGAAATTAATTTATTTAGTTCTTTCTCAATTAATCCGAAAGAAACATTGTCTATTACACTATCTAATCATTATTTGTGGATTCAAACTCAAACTATGATTCACATAAACCCCACAAAAGCCAAAATAATTTCTGGACAACATTAGTCGGAGGCAGGTGAAGTCGGACTTTTGTTTTACGACACCGTTCTACATTGCTTTATCATTAAAAAATGCAAATGCATTAATGAGTGTGTAAATGGATTACAGAATTAGCTAATAAGGTATGAATACATGATGACAAATTGAGTACCAAAGTTCCTGATAGCAGTCGAACAACTTCATTCGTTTACACAATTACATCCATTATTTTATATTTATATTTTATTGATTGAGAAATCAGTGTGTTATGCCACATGCGGGGAGGTGAGGCCGGCAAGGCTAATTGAAGAAAGGGGAAGCCAAACTGTGGCCGGAGCATGGTTACCCGGAGTGGGTTGTCGGAGAAAGGTGAAGGAGAGGGAGATGAAAAAGAATCAATTGGTGTGAGTGAAAAAAATGACAAGGGTAAAATTGTAAAACTCGTATGTGAAAAAGTAAAATCCGTATGTGAAAAAGCACGACCCTAAATTTATATTAAAACAACAAATTAAAAGGTACTTGGAAGAAGTCCGTAGAAATGCAATTCATGGACCGGAAAAAATTCTAAGCCTAATTAGTTTTTTGTATTTTAGTCAACAAAAAGTTATCCAGAGACCAATGGAAGTAAAAACAGTATAAATACGACTTCGACCATCTTTAGGAGCACAGTAGGGTCATAAATTCTCACCCGTTCTTAGTTTTCAACTCATTTTGCTAATTTTCTGAGAAGTTCACAATGTTTAGATAATTTTAGAATGTTCGGAAAAGTTCAGAACGTTTCAGAAAAACTTATGAAACAGTGACATTAAGCTCAAGACTCAATAGAACAAAACCTTACTACAATCATTTACTTCCAGTATTCAAACAAAGAATGAAACAGGGACCAAACGTTCACAGCTTAACTTGTCTTTTACAGTCGAAATTTACCCAAAAAAGGAAAATGTAGTGAATCCAGATGAATCGAATAGGAGTATAAAGTAGTGAGTATGTAATACCTTTAAAACTCGACAGTTTTTTATCTTGTTGAGTGTTAGGCAGGCTGCTAGGACTTTGAAGCTTTACGGCAGGAGGTCTTCTGTTCATTGTAGAACATCTAATAGGCTCCGACTTAAGCGGAGATGCTCTATTCACTGTCCTACATTTAATAGCTTCCGGCTTGGGTGGAGATGTTCTGTTCACTGTGCTAATAGGCTTGCCAGGAGTATTTGGGTAGACACAGAAATTTGGAGGTGCTCTGTTCATTGTAGAACATCTAATAGCCTGCGACTTAAGTGGAGATGTTCTGTTCACTGTCCTACATTTAATGGATTCCGCCTTGGTTGGAGATGTTCTGCTCAGCGTCTTAGCAACCTCGGGGGGTAAATACTCCACCTTGCGGCGAGGTGGTTCGATTATCTTACCTCTTGTGGTTGTGTTATTAGGCTCTTTGCTTGGACCTGCATAAAATTCCACCATGTAAAAGCTACTGAAAAATGATCTTTCTTCGCTCTATGGCTCTTCCATTGGTAAGAGACTGCTGCATCACTATAATATATGCATTATCTTTGTCTAAAAGTTACCAAACATTTCATTTCTCACTAATACAAAATGCAAGATGGTTTTACCTAAAATTTATTGTAAGTTGCATGTTATTTAAGCAAATACCTCAATAAGAAAAGACTTGTTAATGACTATCGTAATTTATGGCAACCGTATGGGTTTCTTTAATGAGTGGTTTTACAATATCATGGTGTGAAACCATCTTACAAGAGACTTATATCTATTGATTTGAATTGGTGTTCTTAAAATTATGTTACACCTTGAATTACTTTTGCGAATAATAACCATGAAAAATTACGGAACTCCTCTCCGATCATTCTGGTATCACTATTTAGATTTTAGGATTACCACAGAGGTCATTAGCCAGGAAAGAACAAGCAAAGGAGATACCGGGCTCTGAAGAACAATCACGTGTCTGATCTCTTAACTCGGAGATACCACACTTTGAAGAACATGCACGTGCGTGATCTCCTAAGCTGGAGACTACAGGCTTTGAAGAAGAAGCACGTCTCTGATCTCCTAACTCGCATTCTTCACAAACCCAATCTTTAGGGTTAACGGCATGGAATATCTTCATACAGTATCTGCACAAGGGAATGGAGCAGTCAAGACACAAATATTTCTAGCTTTAAGCAAGCTATGAATTATAATTAAATCCAAAGTACACAAGATATGATGTTGAGAGATCCTCTTCCCATGTCAACACGCCCTATTAGCGTACTGTTTAAAGTAATGCAGGAATCACGGTACAAAGATCATCCCAAAATCACACTGAAGGACGTCCGCGTAATGGTGCAAAATGAAGCAAAAGAAGTGGAATTCTTAGACAACATTCACCTTAAATTAATCTCGTGCCGTTATGTAGCTGTACAAACCTCAAGGTTGTGAAAAACACAAAAGACTACTTCCACAACAAGACAGAGCAACGCAATCCAACAACTAACAGGCGACAAGAGACCAAACTGCATTCGTGCATAAACTGGCAGCAAACTAACAATCAAACATCTCTATGGAAACCTTGTTTCCTGATATTAGGACCCCGCTTACAGCAAACATTGATAAGAACGCCAAATGTAAATGATTAATATGGAAACTACAAGTAGGCCAAGATCAGGAAAACAAAAGATAGCTATTTGCAAAGAGTGAAGGCGTCCAACAGTTTCCAGCAAGAAACATCAACAAAGAGAGATATCATAAACATGCGTGGCTCAAAAAGATCTATTTACGGGTGTTCACGTGTTATCTTGCATCTACAGCAAATGCTGACGGGTTGATAGCCAATACCTCCGCAAATCTCACATGTTTTGAGCTGGAGATCAGATAAGAGGGGAAAATCAGCTAAGCAATCCAAATCGTAACATTAAGCTACATCTAATTTAAACATAAAACAAAACACGTGTATATAGTCAAGAATTTACAATTTAAAGGAAAGAGTGAAACTGATCATTACTGACGATTTAGACTATATGATCATTGCAGAGAAGAATAAAGTATGTCTCTTCCTAGACAAATGTTTCACTGCTGTGATCATTTTTTTTGGCGTGGTTAGAGGGAAGTAACGTAGTCGCCACAAATAAATGCAAGCTTTAGGCTATGTGTATCACATGAAACATTATCTGAAAATTAAACTGCCCCCACCAACCAGACGAATTTTAGAGACAACTTAACCGACTAAAAGCAGCCAGAAAAGCAAAATAAGTTTCTGCAGAGTAACGTAGTTGAGCACATTAATAATCTAATCATGCAGAGGCGAAAAGGTCATCAAGACAAAAAAAAATCTTTTGTCATCACTGCAATTCACATTTTACCCTTTTCCCGGGTTTTGGAATAGAATTCAACAGTTTATATAAAACAAAAATTCCAAAGTAGTATGTTTGACTCTTTCTCCAAAATGCATAAATGGGAAATACTCCACTTTCAAGCAAAAAATGCACCCATTTTCAATCAAAAAATGGCCATAACACTTTCGCACCTTTAGTTTCAGCTTGATTGTCTTGACAAAATGAATGTCAACAAACAACCAGGTTAACACTGAAGCTATATAAAGAAAATGCAGGAAACACAAGAAAGTGACCAAATCTTTCATTTTCAATCAATATATACATTTTACCCCGTTATTTGCAGGAGCTTTTGAGGCACCGAGTAACGTTGTTGATTTACATGTTCATGTTAGTCGACCCCAAATTTCTTTTAGGACAAAGACATCGCTTTACCCAAAAATACCATGCCATTGTGCTTTTCATGGGTCATCCACAGCTGACAAGTACAAAAACAAACATATAATTTGACACTATTGGAGCATTACTCATTATTTTACTTCGCCAAAAGGAACCCTTTTTCAAGAAGTTGTTTTAAGTTACACAAATACTATAATTAGTGGAGAAGCAAGAACGCTTCGTATACAAAATGTAAAGTAAGCCTAATATCAAGAATTTCACAAAAACCCAAGAGATTGAAAAACCCTTCTTTCGTAATGTAGCATTAAAATCTTGTACAGTTGTGCATACTAATGGCATGGAACATGGAAATTCACCCTGATTAAAAAAACACACAACAATTTAATCAAAACAACGTTTATATTCAGTAAATTACACATTGTATTGTACTGTCAAATGCTTGTCATTTTCCCACCAAAAATAGCAACAAAACTAAAATTCACCCTGATTCAAACAAAACCCACAAATAATTTACACAAAAATCATACAAAGAAACTCAAAAATAGTAAATTTAATAATTACCATGTTATTTTTCTTTTGTGGGTCCTTAGAATGTTTGTTTGATTTGTCCATAGCTCCTTAAAAGTTGATGATGTTATAGTATTATTATTAGTTATTAATATGGTGGAGTATGAAGTGTACTAAAATGGTGGGGATACTAGAATCAAAGGAACAATGGTGGGGATAGTTTGTTGTGTGTCGAAAATGAGAGAAATTGTGTAGACAAGGAGCTTAACCACGTACGGAGTAACTTCCAACTAGCAACTTGCTACTCTACCTTTTCATCTTTCCATTTATAGTAAACTAGTTTTACACCCGGCCATTAAAATGCACTGGTTTAATTTTATTAAATTGAAAAAATCAATAAGAAGGTGACTATATTTTATAAAAATATGATTTTAGTATTGCAGTTATATCGAGGTAAAAAAAAGTAAGGAAAATTTATACACCTAACATAGACGTAAATAAAAACAACGCATTTGTTTGACAGACGAATTTTACTCTTTCACATACGATTTTTACCCATCGTGTTAGGTTTAATTAGTTGCTCATAAACTAATTTTAGTCTTACTAATACAATAATCCTTTATTTAACCCTTTAAACAACATATTATTAGAGATCTTATGCATGCTAAAATGCGGAAATAAGGAGATATTGAACCCTTACACACGGTCCAAGATTATAGCAAGGATGATCCTCCGAGTACCCAAAATAGAATAACTCCTTTGGATGCACCAAGACAACCCTCAATCAACCGAGACTTGAACAAGCTAGTTACAAAAAACGGTTTCTCCTTAAACTTATTCTAATCACTCTTATTAGAATGTTATTTGAATACTACAAATAGTATGTAAATATTATCTTATAATATTAGTTTTAGAGGTTAAAATCTCTCTTTTACTTAGAGTATATTACGGCTAAGAGGGTGAATGAATGGGTATATCATCTCTTATATAATATGCTAACCCCTAGTCTTAAATTAACAAATTAACTTAAGGAGTATAGGGAGTAGTAGTGTGGCCGGGTATGGGAGGGCTCAAAGAGGGAACACAACACTTTCCCATGTAGATAGGGTGGCTCTAGGTAGCACCTTAATTAAAGTTAAGCATGCTTTAATCAACATGTTGTGTTAATTTAATAACACACAACATATCCTCAACCTATCCCAAAACCGGTGCAACAACACTTAAAATGGACCTTATTTTACAATTTTATCAACCTTACAATTTTATGTTATGTGACATACAATATGTCAAAGTATAACAATTGTTTTAATTTAATCATACATATTTATCAAATAAATATTATTCATAAATTAATAAATCTCATTTATCAAGTTGACAAGTAATTCGAAATTACTAACTGTAAAATGGTCACTTATAATAATCGTCAACACGATTTACAACTTTTGTAATAATTATAACCCAATTCATTCTAATTACGATATTATAAAATATCGTTTAATGTTTAACAATTGACACGTTTCAATTTTAAACATAAATCTTACATTAAGATTTAACCTCTAATGTCTCGATATACGAGTTTAAGGAATATGATCAAATCGTATCACCATACATTTGATCATTTTATCAATTAAGGGAATTGTCCTAAAGGTGTGACCTAAAGGGATCAACTGACCATCACCGTTATACGACAGTAATGTCAAACTCTAGCTAGCCAATCATTACCGATTAATGTTGGTCAGTTGACTAATATAAAATCGTATCATCCCTTGCGCATTCTCGTTATGAGATTTAATTACGTGATCGCACTATTGTTGAGGACACATTTCCCAACAATCTCCCACTTGTCCTCGACAAGTGTGCGTCACCAATTCTCTTGTCCTATTACAATCTCCCACTCAATGCAAGATGTCTCTCTGAGGTCGTACTTGCATTTGATCATATCATGAGTGGTTTCCTCGATCTGGAGAATAACTGTCTGACCGGAATTATCTACCATAGATACCTTCCGAGCGTGGCCACGCATTTCCAGTTAACTTCTCCTCGAGTGGCCCTGAGATTTGAACAACCCTGACAAGGGGTGGACAATTTATATCGCACTACTTCCTTCAACTAGTCACAGTCAGTCACAACCCAAAACAATCCCATTTGACTCCAGTTACGAAAAGTCGTAGAGAATGGATCAAAGTTATGCCTAAACTGTACCATCTTGGGAGAGTAGTCTTTAGTCTAAGAATTGACTCACAAGAATACCATAGCAGCTCTCGCCACGACCCGGCTATAAAATTTCCAGAACTCTATAAGCGGTCACATTTCCCGACAGAGTGTCTCTTACAGTCTGCCTATGTGATCGACTAGTCATCACATATGACTCTATGGCATTTGAACTTGTCATCAATCGCCTCACACTCTAGTCGCTTTGAGATGTCACCTCATGTAAGCGGCTAGGGGTCATACCAAGTCAATCCAGTTCACTTATGGGGTTCAATATTGTCTCATACAACCCAATTGGATTCTGACAAAGTATCTTTTACTTTGAGTTAATTGTAACTCAAATGATGTTGTCATGCAATAATAGTCAATACTATTACATTGCATTTGATGCACAATCATCTATTTGTATTAGTGTTTTACGAATAACCCTTTATTCATAATTTGCAAAACTTACAAATTTTTGGTCTCCTTTATTCTCATATTATCCCGTATAATATGATTCTATTTGAGTACATATCTAGAACTCTTTCTAGATTTTGAGTTTCCTCTCCGGAGGAAACTTGTGACGTATCGATATACTAGAGGGATTAAGGAATCACTCTCTTTAGTCACTTATGTACTGAAATCTACATTGTAGTCTATTTATGATTTCATCATTAATAATTTTCACTCATCTTGGCTATATGATAATGGTTTCATTCATCGTTATGAATAATGTATCCAACCATTCTAACTTCTAGTGGGCGACCTTTTATTATCCATATAATAAACCTTCCCGTAAAGCTCCATCATCTTATGATATAAGGTATTTGATCATCTAGAATTGAAAACCTCTTATTCTTTACACCTTAAAGAATCACCCATTCTCTCTAAATGGTAGGCTTAATTCTTTTAATGAAAAATCGCTCCCACTAAAATCAATATCTCTCGATATCTTAAATGAACCTTTCATTTCTCGCATGTTAAACTATTACTTGAATCATTATCACTATCACTATCCCTATAGTGATCTGTTTCCATTCAATCAATCATTACCTTCTTATCATGTCTTCGTTTCCTCGAGACGAAAATGACATGATAATTTCTTTATAACTACATTGAGAGGATTGAGATGATTTCTTCTCTTTTATTTTATAAACTTAGAAAAATCATTTATTAAGGAACCGTTTTCCTTCCGATTTCATACGGGGTTTCATGTTTCCTCTCTATGAAACAATGAACATCAAGAACCTTTCTTCGAGTGTCCTCCCGTAGTTTCTTCAGTGTCCTCTCGTATTTTCTTCAATTCATTTAGGGCTCTTCTCAAGACTCCCATGTAAGAATCTTCTCTAAGATCCTTTATTTTCATCATTGGTTTGCGAGCGAAATATTTTCTCCCACTCTATCCTTGTAACAATAACCTTTATTCGTATAAGGATAGCTATTTCGATTAACCAATGCATATGAATGTTTGAAGTTTTATAGGTGTGATGAATACATTCTCATTTTCACTTAAAATGAAAATCTTATAATGAACTAATATTGTCTCATTTTGATTGAAAGTATCTCATGGGGTGTAGTTCTCCGTTTTAATCAACTCTTTGATTATATTATACTTGATCGTATCAATATTTATTGCGTGATTAGATCACTATTATTCATGTTTTAACAAGGCATGCAATTTATTTGATAAATCAAAACATTGATTAAGAACAAAAGTAGTGACTCGGGTTGAAAACCAAGTCACCAATATCCAAAATTACAACCATTGTCTTAGGATTTTAATCCTTGTCTTACAAGCTAAGAAAATAAATTGTTCCATAAATAAATGCAAAATATGAAAGAAGACGATATGAAAATTAGAGGCTAGCTCTTCAAGTCTTCGATCAATTTGGATGCTACCATAGCCATCCAAGTAAGGAACTTCAAGCTTCCTTCTCTTTGCCCTTATCATTATTAGGAGGCGCCCCTTTAAAACAATTAAAAAGGGTAAATATCAACACATTTGTATCATTATACATAAGTTGATAAATTACATGAATTTAAACGAGAATTATTACCTACGGCGGTTGCCTTCCCATTTTTGAGATCACTTAAGTATTTGGGGCAATTTCGCTTCCAATGACCGATCCTCGTGCAATAATGGCACTTGTCTTGCTCTTTAGAAGACGAGATGGAAGCGCCTTTCGAAAAGGTCTTTTCTTTGGTCGCCTTGGGCTTGAACGTTTTCTTGCCCTTGCCTTTAGAGGCATTCCTTTTGAAGCTCGTTTTCCCTTTCTTTTCGATGTTCAAAACATCCTTGGTGGAACTTTCATGAAGTCCCATGTCCCTTTCGGCTTGGACTAGCATCTTATGCAACTCTTCCAACGTGGTCTTTTGGTTTCGCATATTGAAATTCACCCGGAATTGAGCATACGCCTTAACCTTATTGAGCGAGTGAAGAACTCAGTCAATAATTAGAGAGTCGGGAACATCAACATTTTGAGCTTTTAGAGTCTCCGCGAGCTCAACGAGTTTGAGCACATGAGGGCTTATCTTTTGCCCTTCTTTGAAAGTAATGTCAAAGAAGGCGGAAGCCGCCTCATATTGAATCACCCTTGGAGTTTGCGGAAACATGGTCGCAAGTTTGGTGTATATCTCATATGACGTGGTCAACTTAATCATACTCCTTTGGAGATCCGGCTCCATGGAGAAGATGAGCACATTTTTAAGAGCGGAGGACTCTTTCATGTAGGCTTCATAGGCCTCACGAGTTTGGACCGACGAACGAGCGGTCGGAGCGGGAGGAGCGGCTTCGGATAGGTAACGACTCTTATCGTCACCTTGAGCGGCCAAAAGTAATTGCGCATCCCAATCCTTAAAGTTTGAACCATGCTTATCGAGTTTGCAACGATCCATAAAGGATCGAAGCCATGATACGTTAGTGAGAGGTGGAGCGTTGGTTGCCATTGTCGATGTTGAAAAATTAAACTACAATAAAAAAGGAAAACAACATCATTTTTAAATTCATAATTTGAATTTTAAGAAACTTAAACATGTTAAGCATATTTACTTAATGATCTCTTACCCAATTAAGTAAACAATCCCGAGACCCAAAGCCATACTAATCCGGCCACGGTGTAGCCGATTCAACCCGTATCGGTATAATTTGGTGGATTAACCCTTTAATCAGTTCTACTCTTAGAACTCTCGGTCGACAATTTTCTTAAAATTATCTTTAGCCCGAACTTATTGCAACTACGGTTACGAATACTTTCGTTGAGATCAACCAAATTTCAAGGTGTAATCTTATTACCCCACTTACCCAACGTGACAATTTTAGTACCCCGGTGTAGCCGAGCCTACGAGCCTACGTTCTCGAAAATTTTATACATGTTGGAAATAATATATATGACATCGTGTTGAATTTTTATGGCCAAATTCCAACTTAAACTATTAAAGTCGAAATAATGTAACTAATTACCCGATTTTTACATTAAAAATCTATAATATTGCAATATTTGAGATAAATTTCTGGAAAATTCAACATAAATTTTAAATATTGCATGTGACATCCTCATAAATGTTTATAGTCAAATTCATAATATAACTATTTTAACCCATTTTATTCATCTTATTGCATTTTAACCTTTAAAATTCATATCACACGTTTTATAAGTCTATAAATTACGAAAAAATCATATTCATATTATAGAAAATACATGTGATAACATACTGAAAAATCTCGGCCAGAAGCTTATTTTAACTATTTTTCCCAAAAATAAACATTTTTAACCATTAAAACATATTAAAAACGAGATTTAATATACCAATAATCAATATTCATGCAAAATATATTCCAAATATTCTAAAACATTTTAGAAAACAGTAGGTATTCATGCTAAATTAATTTCGTGCATATCATATATCAAACGAAAATTCCAATTTTATTTTGTTATCACTATAACTCCGTAAAAACGTAAACGGAAAGCATGCAAACAACCTATTGCTCTGATACCAATTGTTAGGTTTAATTAGTTGCTCATAAACTAATTTTAGTCTTACTAATAAAATAATCCTTTATTTAACCCTTTAAACAACATATTATTAGAGATCTTATGCATGCTAAAATGGGGAAATAAGGAGATATTGAACCCTTACACACGGTCCAAGATTATAGCAAGGATGATCCTCCGAGTACCCAAAATAGAATACCTCCTTTGGATGCACCAAGACAACCCCTCAATCAACCGAGACTTGAACAAGCTAGTTACTAAAAACGGTTTCTCCTTAAACTTATTCTAATCACTCTTATTAGAATGTTATTTGAATACTACAAATAGTATGTAAATATTATCTTATAATATTAGTTTTAGAGGTTAAAATCTCTCTTTTACTTAGAGTATATTACGGCTAAGAGGGTGAATGAATGGGTATATCATCTCTTATATAATATGCTAACCCCTAGTCTTAAATTAACAAATTAACTTAAGGAGTATAGGGAGTAGTAGTGTGGCCGGGTATGGGAGGGCTCAAAGAGGGAACACAACACTTTCCCATGTAGATAGGGTGGCTCTAGGTAGCACCTTAATTAAAGTTAAGCATGCTTTAATCAACATGTTGTGTTAATTTAATAACACACAACATATCCTCAACCTATCCCAAAACCGGTGCAACCACACTTAAAATGGACCTTATTTTACAATTTTATCAACCTTACAATTTTATGTTATGTGACATACAATACGTCAAAGTATAACAATTGTTTTAATTTAATCATACATATTTATCAAATAAATATTATTCATAAATTAATAAATCTCATTCATCAAGTTGACAAGTAATTCGAAATTACTAACTGTAAAATGGTCACTTATAATAATCGTCAACACGATTTACAACTTTTGTAATAATTATAACCCAATTCATTCTAATTACGATATTATAAAATATCGTTTAATGTTTAACAATTGACACGTTTCAATTTTAAACATAAATCTTACATTAAGATTTAACCTCTAATGTCTCGATATACGAGTTTAAGGAATATGATCAAATCGTATCACCATACATTTGATCATTTTATCAATTAAGGGAATTGTCCTAAAGGTGTGACCTAAAGGGATCAACTGACCATCACCGTCATACGACAGTAATGTCAAACTCTAGCTAGCCAATCATTACCGATTAATGTTGGTTAGTTGACTAATATAAAATCGTATCATCCCTTGCACATTCTCGTTATGAGATTTAATTACGTGATCGCACTATTGTTGAGGACACATTTCCCAACACATCGCCCTAGTCATTTTTTTTTGTCATTTATTCAATTAATTTTGTCTCTATTCCTCCCTCCACTTCAACCAACTACTTCGTTCACCGCCACTCTGTAACCAACTCCTTCACCGCCCAACTTTACCAACAAAACTAAAACAAAAAGGAAAAATTAGAAAAGAGAAACAAAAATTTTAAAACAGAAATAAAAAGTAAACAACTTTAACGTTATATCTAAAAACTAAAATTTAAAAAAACTATTTTTTGTATTGATATACAGGATTTTTGTTTTATTTTTATAATAATATTGACGAAATATGATTATTTTGATATATATCGAACAATTGTATATCGTATTTTAATTTAAATTCAACTAAAAGATTTAAATTCAACAAAAAGACTATCTTTTGTGCAAGATTTTTGTTTTTTCTATATATTTCCAGATTTTTAGTTGAATTTAGATAAGATTCAACTAAAAGATTTAAATTCAAAAAAGACAATTTTTTGTGCTGATATACAAGATTTTTGTTTTTTTCCAATATACAGGATTTTTATATATCGGACCGTTGTATATCGTATTTTACCATATTTTATCTTGTTTGGTATCTTAATTTGTATTTGATTTGATTGGAAAATATAATGTAAATTATTGGACTAATTATTTTTGCTGTTTGTGATTTTTTGTTTTTTGGATTTAATTTTTGGACCGTTAAATATCGTATTTTATTGGACTGTTGTATATTTTTATTTAAATATTCGATTAACAATAATTTGATTATATCGTATTTTATTACGATAATGACGAAATGTAATACTGCAATCGATTACGTAATTAGGATTGAGGAAAGATCAGAATACATAATTAGGGATCAGAATACGTAATTGGGGAAAGAGGGAAATTGAATTACAGTTAGTCTTGCTTGTGACGGGTCTGGTGGAAAGACGGATAATGACACTCACAAAACGAATAGGGGACAAGGTGGGGGTACCCCATGTGCTTTCCTCTCTCTCCTCTAAATGGGCATTTTGTGAGACAAAATGGTATCCGTCTTCTCCTTGTGACGGATACCCTCCGTCTACAATGAGAATTTGTGAATTAAATGAGTGTGAAAGTTGTTGGGCCCATACATTCCTTATTTCAAGGAACCAATGAAAGACCCCTAAAATCTATTACTTTTATAGAAATAGATGTTTTTGTTTTCTTTTATTCAAGATTGGTCGATTGGTCGATATTTGATACTTTGTATTTCGTCTATTCATTTCTAAAATAAATTTTTTTTTATAAATACTAAAAGAAATGTTAAAAATCTACTAAAAGTACAATTTGAAGTGTGTAATATTTCTTTTTATTATTTTATGTGTCTTATGGTTGATTACAAGTGTGTCATTCAATGACATTTTTTTGTAAATAAACGATTTTAATAAGGGTACTTTAGTCATATTTTTTTTACTTTATTTAGAAAGTATTGTCTCCATTTTTATCCAAAATAATACTTTTATATTTTGTACACTATTCACAAGTGAACCTTCAACTCAATTTTCTCTCAATACATAAGAGAAAATATATTCAGGTGAGATCTTGTTTGATTCGTATTACGAGTATATTGAAAATTTATAACTTTTATAATTTTCGCAAATGCGTAGCTAAAGATATTAACCAGGTAAAACGTGCGTTGACAAATGTGAAAAAGAAAAGATATCATTTGGAGTTGAATGGAGGGAGGAGTAGATTGGATATGAATGAATTAAAGAGGAAAATTTTGCCATTTAAACCAGCAAATCACCTTATAAACACATTTCTATCACTTAATTATGCAAATTAAACAAAAGCACTCTAATTTGTGTCCCTAAAATTCAGGTTTTGAGTGACTTAAGTATTAGGGACTTAGGGTATGCGATAATTCAAGTTTCTGTCAAATATTCGTTCTTCTCCTTGTTCTATTTGCATTATTATTGTGGATTCTCTGTCTTCAAGTAAGTATTCCTCCCTCTTTTTCGTATTTAATTTGTTAAATTCAGCTTCAGTTAACGAAATAACGGGTTCTCTTTATTTCGATTTGAGGGTTTTGGTACTAGGTTGATTTTTAGCTTTCTTATTCGTTCGTTATTGCATTCCCCATCCCCCAATTTTGATTTCGAGTTGCTTAATTCCGAAAATTAGGGTTCTTTTTTTTTGCATTTTAGGGTTCATAAATTAGGATTTACAGATTTTCGTATTAGGGTTTGTAATTATTAGGATATTGGGCCTATACTAGGCAAGCCCATCTATCATTAGGGTTTCATTCTAGGGTTTGACGATGTATTACAAATACATGGTCACATATCAATGTAACCAACACAAATCAATAATATTCTATCTCTTATGTTATTCTCTCTTTATATTTCTATCATGGTATCAGAGGCTCACGCTCTTGAGGCCTAAACATTCCGCCTCCCTGCCGGAGGGACTAATTAACTATGGTGCCCTCCGGCTAGATTTTAGGATGATATTTATTTTATTTTTCAAAAAAAAAAAAAATTTATTCTATTCTTCAATTCAATGACAGATCTAAGAAATATTATTCTTTAATCAATGTGGTATTAAATTTATTGGCGAGTTACGCACTGAAAAAAACTGGCGAGTTACGCATTGAAAAAAACTAGCGAGTTACGCACTGAAAAACTAGGCGAGTTACGCACTGGAAAAAAACTGGCGAGTTACGCACTGGAAAAAAACTGGCGAGTTACGCACTGAAAAACTGGCGAGTTACGCACCAAAATTTGTCTGGCGAGTCCTATTCGCACCCTTACCAAGTTACCAACCACCATGATAAATGTCTTAAAAAAGATCAAGATGAATAGACGAAGACATTTTTTTTATATTAGTTATGTTTTTTTGTTTTTCTTTTGTATTTCTCCAATCGTAAAGTTCGCACTATGTACTACCTTTACGATACCGTCTTTACGATTGCGGGAGGGTATTAGGATTGACCTATACTAGGCAAGCCCATCTATCATTAAGGTTCTATCATAGGGTTTGACGATACATGGTCACATCAATGTAACCAACACAAATCAATAATATTCTATCTCTATGTTATTCTCTCTTTATATTTCTATGAGTAATTTTCGAATTAGGATAAATTTTGTCCTTGATTTCGTAAATTCCAACTTTGATTCGTCATTTTCGACAATTGATTTAATTTTTATGAAGTAAACTCCGGTTACTTTTATTGATTTCACTTTGTTTTGGGTAATTTCAGTCATGAACTCGTCAACGCCTTCTTCGACAACCCCCACTACTTCCTCTGATGTCGTTGCAGCTTCGACCAGCACAGCACCAGCTGCCTCCATCTCTGCCACCACTTCTGCTACTACTGCTACTCCATCTGCTTCTACTTCAGTTCCTGCTGCTACTCTCTCTGCTTCTGCTTCAACTGTTGCTGCTTCCGCTGTCGCTGTTACCACCGTACCTCAGGCTACTTCGTTCGTTGTTGCTGCCGTTCCTCGCGCACTTGTGTAGCAGCCAGTAGACGATCCCTTGCCCTCACTACCGAGGTTCCCTTAGGTATGTTTAGCTTCTATTGCTCAACGTGATCAATATAACCACCTCGCCTCTCCGTCTTCTGCACCACCAACTATTGATTAAAAGTTTTATATGACCTAGTTATCGCATTTAAACAGGTATCCAGTATGAACAAGCCTGGTATACAGCTGGGAGTTGTGAAAATCGTAACTAACTTTTACCTCATCATCACTAAGGCTTACATTTCCGAACTTTTTGACGGAATGAGGCTTTAAACCAAACTTTTTCGCGCATTGGGGCCCATTTGAAACTATTTATTCCAAATGGGTCCACGTCATCAACTTTATTTTTTTTTCGAATTTTTTTACCAAAGCCGTCGCCTAGGGTGACGGCTTCACCTGTAGCATTTAAAAAATAGAAGATTAAATGTACAAACTTGACACTACCCAAAGCCGTCGCCCTTGGTGACGACTTATTGGATTTTACACAAAGCCGTCGCCCTAGGTGACGGCTTACCTCAATTTCTTTAAAAAAAAAGTTACAGGAGGTTTTTAAAAAAAAGCCTCACCAAAGCCGTCGGCCAGGCTGACGGCTTACCCCAACTTTTAAAAAAAAAAAATATACAGAAGGCAAAGCCGTCGGCAAGGGTGACGGCTTGCCTCAAAAGATAGAAAAAAAAAAAGTTACAGAAGCAACAACAACAACCCACCCAAAATCATTCATTCCTTCCTTCCTTCCTTACGTACACCAAAATGCCACATACCAAACAACAACAACAACAACAACAATCACAAACACAATGAACACCAACAAAATGGCACGAATTCAAGCTTAGGTATTCAACAAAGGTTAAAATGGTTACTCAATTTCACATACACAATAAACACGACTAAAGTTTTGAAACATAAAGATAAACATCTAAAGTACGGAGATGTGAAGTACTAAAACTCAAATAAATACGACCGCCTAATTTCTTCCCCTTCGACTTCTCTTGCTTGAAATTGGTTGTGATGTTGAAGCACGTGGGGGGTCGCGTGATGAAGACGGTCTTTGCTCAAAATTCCTAAAGTTGTAGCGCGGTATCGTAACTTCCGCTTCCTCTTCCTCTTCCTCTTCATTTTCATCTTGATCTTCCTCTTCCTCCTCACTTTGACTATGTTGGTGTGTGATGAGATGTCCTTGCCTAGTATTTTGAAGGCTTTGTAGACTCATCCGCTGCATCTCAGTGACTAGTTGAATTTGACCCAAGGTAGCGTCATCCGGTAACGACTCAAGCAAGGTCGTAGAGTGATTGTAGTTGTATACATGACCTTGAGACTGCAAAAAGTAAGAATGACATTTATCAATATAAAGCACTCTAACAAATAAATAATATCAAAACATAAAAACTTAGAATAAGTTACTTACCAACAAAGAGTAGTCGGCAGCAGTAGGCAAGTAGTTGTGGCGGGACTCATAGTTTTGATTCACAGCATTTGAGTGAGGGCTAATAACAAGGCGAGTGATACTCCGATACCACACTAGGTAAGGGTCGTTGAAGCTCAAGTAGCCATTGTAAGGAGCCCCTCGTGGAGTTAAGTGCCTCCTCCGGTCCATCCACCTCTGTATACTAGCTCTATGCATGTATTCATAATTCTTTTCCCTTCCCCGACGATCGAGATTGTGCAAATCCTCACTAGTCTCACAAAAAGGTGGGATGAACGGGTGCCAACCAAATTGTCTTACGACTCTCTCCGCAAAATGCCATTCAACAATGTCAAAACATATGAGAGGGGCATTAACAATCCAATCCAAAACCTCTTCAGAACATATTGCCGGCAAATGGCTAAGCACGTTTTGGGTATACGGTTGCCATGTAAACATGACATCTGTCATACCATCCAAAGCATGTCGATAGCCAACTAACCCGTCTTGATGGTCGGTATACTTCCTCTTAACCCTAACCCATTTGCATCCGAGAGGATCCAATCCCGCTTGCATTTGAGACCCAAGTGGATATTGTGATCCCGGTACCTCCTCCTCACGTGATCTGATGGTGGTTGGCCTACCAATGCTTAGCCGTTCCCAACTCCATAATTGCAACAACGTAAGACACCCAGCAATATCAAAGGCCCCTTTCCTAGAGGCTAAACACATGTTGCGGTATAAGTAGGCAAGTACACCGCTACCCCAACTATAGTCGCCTAATCGCGTCAAGTCAGTTAGTAGTTGAAAGTATAGAAGTTGTACTCGATTACCACTCTTATCCGGGAATAGTACGGCTCCGATCAAGTACAATAGGTACGCCCTAACATAGTAATGAAGTTGTTGTTCTGTGAAGTCATTGGGTAATACTCGGAAGGATTCTCTCAACCAAGACAATTTCAGTGTATTCCCCTTGAAAGCACCTTCAGGCGGAACTCTACCCAAGTAATGTTCTAAAAGTTGCCCCCAAGGTTTGTCTCCACTACCGGTTATCGGCAAACCACCTACCCTTAATCCCAACAAGACATTTACATCTTGTAGTGTTATACCGACCTCACCAATTGGCAAATGAAACGTGTGGGTCTCTTGTCGCCATCTTTCAACCAAGGCAGTAACTAAATCAGGGTAAACAGGTACAAACGCTAGCCTATGAATTCCATAAAATTGGGTATCTTTTATAAAGTCAATGACAGGGCCGGGAGGTGTAAACTTTGACGAAGACATTAGGTGTGTCCTACAATGTAGCGACGGCCATTCCTTGAAGTGCAAAAGACAGTATATTAACAAATGAGTACCATTTGACGTACAAAAAATGAACAAATAAGAGATAAAGTTTTTACCTCTCCCTCCCAAATGCAGGAGCTTCTATGTTTATGTTGAAGACTGAGAATGTTAGGAAAGTGTGGGCCCCAATCCGAGAAAAAGTTTGGTTCAGAGCCCCAATCCGTCAAAAAGTTCTACATTTCCTCTGATGGCGATAATTTATGGATGGTAACATTACTGCATATATAAATTTTTGCAGGCTAATAAATGTTTTATATTGCTACACCACTAAAACAATGTTATCTTTTCTTGTATGCATGCAACAGTTTTCCATGTTACCGATCATTATGGAAAGCAAATAACCGATGCAAACGACCATTAATTGTATAGAAAAGGTATGTAAATTTTTCAATCATCTCTGTCCTCACTTCATTTCATTTGTCCTTCTGATATTAGACTGTTGCATGGGTTTCCGAAATCAAAGTGCACTTTGTCCGTATAAATATTAAAGTATTCTTAACCATCTGCCTTTGTAGTATTACCTTTCGAATAATGATTTTAAATACATTTTTTTTGTTTGGCAATTATGTGTTTTTAATGGATTCACATTATTAAATTTACATATTTAGTGTGGAACTTGGACTACTAATTATGGAGTTTGATGAAAGTTGTATCTCAAATCACTGTACTTATAATTATGGTGAGAACTGAGGACACACATTACTTGTAATTGTCAATCTTATTTATAAGGATCTTTCATTACAAAGTCTTGCTTGCTTGGGTGGCCCGATTTTCTTGTGCTTAGCGTTATCTATTATGGGGAGTACTTTAGCAACATATATTTATTGCACAACATCACTCGTGCCTTGTCTATTATGGGTGTCCAGGGAGAGCTGTAATACTTTGTAGGTGTGCAACTGGATGGAAGTGATCATATAGAGCCATTACGTAATCGTTTATCGTAGAGAACAGAACATCAAAGTGCTAAACTAGTATGTGGTCTTTTTTATAATTTTATTTCAAATTCATATCTTCTGGTTGGGGTTAAGTACGCTTAACCATTTATCTATTATACATGTCCTAAATTTGACAGAGCTTACCCAACAAATCAGCGACCTTTCCTAACTTCAAAGTCTTGTGATTATTTGCTCTTACATCTCTACAAAAACTATCAATTGATAACTACCCGAGATTGATATAACTTCCGAAGTCGCTGTGCGAACTTAAGTCTCTACAAAGACTTGAAATATTTGCATGTATGGACCTGTAGAAAAGAAATGAGTAGACGGAAGATGGCCAAGATTGGCCTCTTATTCAACAAATACATATTGTTTCAACAAGCTGTTTACCCATTTTAATTGAAGTTTGAAACAATATAATACGGTTGTTTACAATCTTAGTGTTTTATCCATCGATCTTGATGCTTACTCACAAGCTCGACCTATTGCTTATACTTTTCTGTACAAGATCATTCTGAAATTTCATGGTAAATTATCTGATTGTGAGTAAAGCTAATTTCAAGTGCAACAATGTTTTGGTGGAAATTGAAATTGCTTTTGCAGTTGATTTTGTTGAACAGGGGCGGATCTAGAGGGTGTCAGAGGGGACACGTGCCCCCCATGGGAAATAAAAAAAATTTAAAAAAAAAAATTAAAAAAAACTCTAAAAACAGACGTTACCCCTTCCGTAATCCGTATTAACATTGATAAAACTACCACATTAATATTCATTATTTACCCTAACCAACAACCGTCAACTTTCACAATCACAATTATCGGCCACCGTCGCGCGCCACCGACCCACCGTCAAGTTGTCAACCTGGACTTCAGTTATTTTCCGTCGGCGCCACCGTCAGTCCAAATTCCGGTATTTCCCCCAAATTGCAATTTCTAAACTCTAATTGAATAATTGATATAATTGAATTGATATAATGTAAATATGTAATGAATATATTAAGATAATAATTGATTTCCCCAAATCTCAATCCCAATCCCAAATTCCCAATTTCCCCAAATCCCAGTTATTGTATACAATAATTTAATCTCAATCCCATTAAACCTAATTATTGTATACAATAATTCAATCCCAATTTTGTTATTTTCTCAAAACCCTAAATATATAAATGTATAATAGGACTGACTGACTGAGATTTGAGAGTATAGATGCAATACCGTCGACCGTCGTTGCTGTCTTGCCTTGCTCATTATAAGATTCCGAAATAGAATAGAAAAGACTAGTACAGTAAGTATAAATAAGTAGTGATTACTGATTAGTGAAGACTGAAGATCTGCCGAAGTTGACGAAGTACGGAAGTAGATCAAATATTGGAGGCGGAGCATTTGTTTAATTGTGTTGATAATCAACTTTGATTATATTAGAAAAGAATCAGAGATGTAAAGAGCAAAGAGATGAAGTAGTTTAGTAGTTGGTGTAATGGTGTGTTATAAATATTATAATAAGAATTCTTAGAATTGTTATAATTATATTGAGAAAGACGACAAATACACAAGTAGTCAAGTACAGTTAGTACACATTTGTTTATTTTTTACTTTTATAATTATTATATTAAGAATTGTGTAATTGATTATGATTTATTTTTTGTTTTTGTTTATACTTAGTTCAAGATTTCAAGATGAAGAATAGAAGCATACTAGATTTTTGGGGTAAAGAAAGAAAGTCACATAAACATACTTCAACATCTTCGCCATCGTCACAAATTAATGAGCAAAGTGTTGAACACCCTTACGAAACTCAAGAACTTGACCAAAGTGAGCAACATGATACAAAGCCATATCTCACATCAACTCAAGAAGTTGACATTGATCTTTTACCACATGATCCGGGGAAGCGAAAGCCAATTTTGTCTTATCCAGCTAATGATCGAGATGTTATAAGAAGGGGATATATCGACAAGAAGCCTTGTAGGCCAAAACCAAAGACGGATTTCCCTCAAACACTTGAAGGTAAAAAATTACGCCGTTTTAAAGCTCGTTGGTATGATATTTATGATTGGCTTGAATATAGTGAAGAGAATGATGCGGCCTTTTGTTTTCATTGCTATTTGTTCAAGGATGCTTCAAATAATTGCGGGAATGATCCATTTGTAGAGAAAGGGTATAGAAAGTGGAGTAAGACAATAGACAATTTTAAGAAACATGTTGGTGAAGTCGGTAGTTTTCACAACCAAGCTAGAGAAAAATACAACTTTTTCATAAATCAAAAGACATCTATAATGGAAAAAGTTGACAAAGTAAGTACCGACACTAAGGCTATTTATAAGGCTCGCTTAACATATTCACTCCAATGTTTGAGATATCTTTTGAAACAAGGTCTAGCATTTCGAGGTCATGATGAAAGTGCAACTTCAAAAAATAAGGGAAATTTTCTTGAACTTTTGGAATGGCTTGCTGGAAAATCTGAACATATTGCTAAAATTGTTCTTAGTAATGCTCCGGGGAATCACAAAACGACTGCTCCTACAATTCTAAAAGACCTTATCAAATGTTGTGGCAAATAAACTACTAGACTGATTGTTGAAGACCTATATAATGATTTATTTGCAATATTAGCCGACGAGTCTAGTGATGTATCTTATAAGGAACAATTGGCCATTTGTTTGCGTTATCTTGATAAGGAAGGATATGTATGTGAAAGATTTCTGGGTGTTGTGAAAGTTGATGATACATCTAGTATGACACTTATGACCACAATAAAAAAAACTACTTGCTAATCATTCATTAAGTATGTCAAATATTCGTGGTCAAGGGTATGATGGCGTAAGTAATATGAGAGGTTCGTTGAATGGTCTAAGAAGCTTGATAATGAGGAATAACCTGTGTGCCTATTATGTTCATTGCTTTGCTCACCAACTTCAGCTAACCCTTGTAGCAGTTGCTAAAGAAAATTGTGAATGTGCCAAATTTTTTATGCATCTTGGAATTGTGCTTAATTTTATTGCATCCTCTTGTAAGAGGATGACGATGCTAAAAAAAGTTCAAGCTCAAAAGGTGTTAGATGCATTAAACTTGGGTGAAGTTGAAACAGGTAGGGGATTAAATCAAGAACTTGGGTTAAGTAGGCCGGGTGATACTCGATGGAGTTCTCATTTCAAATCAATCTTGAGTCTTATTGCTTTGTATCCTTCTACTGTTGAAGTTCTTGAGGAAATTGGATCGTCTTCAAAATGTGTGGACGATCGTGCAAAAGCACAAATTGCTATTGGTCATCTTGAGTCATTTGAGTTTATTTTTATGTTACATCTTATGAAAGTCATTTTTGGGTATATTAATGATTTGTGCCAAGCATTACAACGAAGAGATCAAGATATTGTTAATGCGATGACTCTTACTTGTTGTTGGGGCTGGTGTCCTTGACAATTAAGTACAATGACTTACTAAATCTCTTTAAGGATCACAAGGGCATACTTCAGTATTATTACCAGTTGATCCACGTTTATCAATAACGGTTGGCTTGCTAGATAAGTTTGACGTTATTGTCATACGGATGGCGGTGATCAACTGGTCCCTATACGTCACACCTATAGGACACGTTTGAGAGATGTGAAGGTATGAAAATACAATCACATTTATGCCGGATATGACTAAACAGTTAGTCAGAGGTATTGACTATTAAATTAGTCAATAAGATGTTGAGATTATTATTTAATACGGATTAAATAATTTTAGCTAATAGGGATTACATGATTAATTCGTAAATTAAATATAAACGGTTATATTTAATTAAATATTGTATTCGCGTATTAATATAAACAGTTATATTAATTTGGGCAATTATACAATATCGTAATTTTATCAGACCATTATTAATACATCGACTGCATTAATATCTGATAACATGTATGCGATTTATAAATAAAACCCGCGAATAACTTTTAGCTAAATGGGTCGAATCACGAATTAGAATAAGGTAAGAGTGGAAAGCCCACTCCTACCCTATTCGAAATTTCGGCCGTGTACTACATAAGGAGTAGAACTCTCCTTATGTCAGGTGACTCTTGTTTCACTGTAAAACAAATCTCAAAGAAAATTAGGGTTTTGAGAGCACTCTTCTCCCAAAACCTCAGATCTCACATCTAAAACCTCAATAGCTCTCCCTATATTGCAAGGCAGTTGGAGATGATTTCTAGCACACGCGGCATCGTCTCAATCTAAGTCTTGGGTGCAAGTTATAGGAGGGAATTTGTGTTAATTCCTGTTCTTAGGCCTTTCGCACAAGGACTAAAGGTTGTACTCTATTCATGTTTTTATTTATCTTATGACTATAATCACAACTGTAATTTTCATTATAATCCTGCAAGTTTAGGGCGAATACATGCTTTATTCCCCACAAGTGGTATCAGAGCCAAGCCATGAAAATTTTACTTTTGTGTTTTTCATAAGTTTTAAAATCTGAAAATTCGTGTGCTGTCGCTGAGTCGGTCGATCGACCCCCTGTTGCGGTCGGTCGACCGCCTCCTGTGTAATTTTCTGTTTCGAAAGTTTTTCTTTTGTGAGTAATCGATCTTGTTTTTCGATTCCTGTTTACATATTGTTAATTAATCGATATTCTTGACAATATGTGAACCCTTGTTGATGGTAATTTTGATTTACTTGTTTTAATCAAAGTTTAAAAGGTAAAAACTTGTTTTGATTTCAAAAGGTGCAGCGTTTTGCGTTTCCTGAAATTCGTTTTAACTACCTGTTGGTCGGTCGACCTAATTGATAGGTCGGTCGACTGATTTTGCTGTTGCAGAAAGTTTCTGTTTCTCGTCTGGATGTCGGTCGACCACTTGTTTAGGTCGGTCGACCTCCCCCCCCCCGTAACAGACTCGTTTTTTTTATTTTTCGAAAATAACATGTTTTATTTTCACATGGCCTTTAGTAATATACTGTATACGGAAATAGTATATTATTAATTTTGTGAAACGGTTCACCCTCGTTTGATACATATTATTTTAAAACGGTTTAAGATAATAGGATTATAAATTTATTAAAATTGGGTGATTAAAACGGTATAATCACATAATTTTAATCCCGTAAGGTGGTTTGGTAAAAATTTATTAATCATAATAACAGTATTATGTCATGTATGAATTTTATTTAGTTGATGCATTTTATTTATCGTCTTGTTGAATGCCTTGTGAATGCTTTCAATAACGTATTTAATTTTGCAAACGGTTGTAACTTAGTGTGGCCTTAGTAGATTGTGTTACCGTAATGATGGGACACAGTCTTGCTTGTAATTTTGAGATCTTGTATCTCCGTTTTAGGGTTTTTGCCATGTAATTACTTTTGTATTTAAATTAGAATGTAAATAGGATTATATTTGTAATTTAAATTAGTAATTTTGTGAAGACCAAAGACGGAGACCGGATGCTCACTCCCGCTGCAAGGACCAAGATGGAACATCAAGACAAGCTTCTAGGGTCCAACAGTGGATTCCAAGTTGTTTTATGTTTATTTTGGTAGGATAGGCCACACTAGGACTTTTATTTACGTTTATCGCATTTATTTTATGCTTTCATCGATATTAGCTTGCATCATATTCCGCCTAAAACCAAACCACCTATAACATGCCTGAAAACTGACTCATGTAGAGGTTACGCGTTAGTTTTCTGTGACAATACAGATGTCACATGTCAATTGCAAAGCCATCACTTTATTTAATTCATTCACGCATATGCTAGATATTAGTTCACTTAAAATGGATAAATACAAGTTGATGGGGTCTTCCTCGTATAACCAAAAATTGAGACTAGTCTTTATAAATCAGACTCCCATGAATCCCTTCTTCGTCGGTAGGCATAATATGACCCCTTCTACGTCGGGTAAGTGGGAACAGATGATTTATTTTATCTCAACATCATGGTCACTCGATACTATCTAGCGACTAAGCTGGACTAATAGATAGGATTTACGGAAATCTATCGACCAAGAGTTCCAACGGTGAAATTAGCCAAACTGTGGGCTTATCAATATATGGAAATTGAGTCTTGGGATCATTTATATAATTCTTGAGGGAGATCAATTATATAAATGCATGAGTCTACAAGTTTAAATACAATTTAATATAGACTTAAATCACAACAATGAGTTGCTTATATGGTTTTTTGCTTTATCTTCTTTTCAGTGTAGAACACGTTCAAATTAAACTGCTGTATAACTAATGGCTGGTGAAGACCCAATGCCAAGTGCCAAGCTAGCACGTGAATCCTGGCTAAAAGCCTTCATGGACTCCATGAATCAGTCTACTAGACTGAGGAATGATGGGTCAAACTTCTCTGACTGGGAGGCAGCACTACGGAATGCTGCCATTGCTGACGGAAAGCTTAAGTATTTAACTGAGCCAATTCCGGCACACCCAGGAACTGGAGCTAGAGCTAACGAAGTTCGCGCTCATAGCGACTTCGTCATGGAAGCGGGTGCGATAAAGAACGTACTCATCTATGCAATGGAATCCAATTTGCAAAGACGCTTCATAGCCGATGGTGCAAACAAGATTTTCACCACGCTCACTAACGAATTCTCAAAAACTCCGAGAATCGTTTCTTATGAGCATACCTGTCGCTTCTTTGAGGCGAAACTCCAGAAGGGCCAAGCTGTTAGCCCACATATTCTTCACATGATTGAGAATATCGAGAAACTGGAGGCCCTAAACTACAAGATCAGTGAGAACATAATCGTTGATCGAATGCTTCATTCGCTTCATGATGGGTTCGCCCTCTTTAGAGCCAACTATTACATGAACGACATGAAGAAGTCTCCTCATGAGCTCCACTCCCTTCTCGTACAGACCGAGAAGGATCTAAAATTAAGTGGGAGCGTGAAGCAAGATGTTCTCATGATTTCCAGTAAGGGTAAGGGTAAGGGTAAAGCTAAAGCTCAGGGCGACCTAACAGTAGGCAAGCCCAAGTTTAAGAAGTCAGGATTCACTAAGAGTGGGCCAGGTGAGTCGAGCAACTCACAGGGCAAAACAAAGAGCAAGGATACAAGCATGGAATGTCACCATTGCCACAAGTCTGGGCACTGGAGGCGCTCATGCCCCGTGTATCGTGAGGACATTAAGGCAGGCCGCGTTACTCCTGTTGGTATGTCTTCTTCTTCTTTTATTCACATGATTGAGATTAACCATGCAAGTTACGGAACTTGGGTACTAGATACTGGTTGTGGTTCTCATCTATGTAATCATGTGCAGGGCCTCCGAAACCAAGAACCCCTAATCAAGGGTGAGGTTGACCTGCGTGTCGGGAATGGAGCACGTGTTGCTGCAATCTCGAGAGGAACATACGTGATCCAGCTTCCAAGTGGATTCGAGTTATCTTTATATAAATGTTATTATGTTCCTTGTTTGTCCAAAAACATTATTTCAGTTTCTGCGCTTGACAAACTCGGTTTTTCATTTGTAATAGAGAATAATAGCTGTATTTTCTCCTTACACAATATGATTTATGGCAAGGCAATGTCCATGAATGGAATTTATATTTTAGATCAAACCACTAAAATATTACATGTGAATAATAAGAAATTAAAGGTAGGTGACAAAGATCAAACTTACCTATGGCATTGTCGTATGGGACACATAAATGAGAAACGCGTGAAACAGCTCATACAGAATGGAGCTATCTCGCCCTTTGATTTCGAATCATATGGCACGTGTGAATCATGTCTCATCGGTAAGATGACTCGTATTTCCTTCAAAGGTGTTGGAATGCGCGCTGCCGACCTATTAGGACTCATACATACGGACGTATGTGGCCCTATGTCGATCAACGCACGAGAAGGCTATAGATATTTCATCACTTTCACGGATGATTTGAGTAGATATGGCTATGTCTACTTAATGAAGCACAAAAGTGAATCCTTTGACAAGTTCAAAGAATACCAGAATCGGGTACAGAACCAACTGGGAAGAAAGATTAAAGCACTACGTTCTGATCGTGGTGGTGAGTATCTTTCACACGAGTTTGAACAACACCTTAAAGACTGTGGCATCGTGCTACAGTTGACTCCACCTAGAACACCACAATTAAATGGTGTGTCCGAACGGAGAAATCGAACTCTACTCGATATGGTTCGATCCATGATGAGTCACACCGTTGTGCCTGATTCATTGTGGGGCTATGCTCTTTTGTCGGCCGCTCTAATACTTAACCGAAGTCCGTCTAAAGCTGTTGACAAGACTCCATTCGAATTATGGAAGGGAACGGTCCCTAACTTGTCCTTTATTCGGGTTTGGGGCTGCGAGGCTTATGTCAAGTGGAGACACGAGGATAAGCTCGGCCCGCGATCGGTCAAGACATACTTTATAGGCTATCCAAAGGGAACTTTTGGTCATTACTTCTACTCGCCAACCGAACAACGTGTTTTTGTTGCGGCTAGTGCGACGTTCTTAGAGAAAGAATTTCTCGAGAACAAGTCGAGTAATAGAACTTTTGATTTATCGGAGGTTCAAGAACCAACTACCGAGCAACCATTGGAGGAAACAGTTCCTTCAACCGAGGCTGCGGTAGATATTCCTGAGGAACCTAGGAGGTCGGGAAGAGTCTCCATTCCTCCGGACAGATACATTGGTATGTCGAGGAACATGATATGGATGGCGTCTTACTCCTAGAGGGTAATGAACCCTCAACCTATAAAGGTGCCATGACCAGTTCTGACTCAAAGCTATGGCTAGAAGCCATGCAATCCGAGATGGACTCCATGTTTGAGAACAACGTGTGGGATCTTGTGGACCTACCTGCAAAGGTGCGTCCCCTTCAATGCAAATTGATTTACAAAATAAAGCATGCCGTGGAAGGTAAACAAGACATCCATAAGGCAAGACTAGTTGCTAAAGGTTTCACCCAAGTGCCAGGCTTGCACTACGATGAGATCTTTGCACCCGTAGTCATGCTACGTTCCATTCGGATTATCTTAGCGATAGCCGCATTTCATGACTATGAAATATGGCAAATGGACGTTAAAACCGCCTTCTTAAACGGTTATTTGGAGGAAGAGTTGTACATGGTACAACCCGAGGGTTTTATTGATCCAGAACATCCTAAGAAGGTTTGCAAGCTTAAGCGTTCCATCTATGGACTTAAGCAAGCATCGCGGAGTTGGAATCATCGCTTCGACCAAGTGATAAAAGAGAATGGATTCGTTCGATCAGTCGAGGAACCATGTCTCTATATCAAGTCGAGTGGGAGCAAGATTTTATTCCTAGTTCTGTATGTCGACGACATACTCTTGATTGGGAATGACATACCTCTCTTATCTTCGGTTAAAGCATGGTTGAAAAACAATTTCCAGATGAAAGATCTGGGAGAGGCACAAAGAATTTTGGGCATCCGTATCTACAGGGATAGATCACGACGGATGTTGTCTCTCAGTCAGGAGTCTTACATAGATAAGATTCTAGAGAGATTCAGCATGACGAACTCCAAGAAAGGGTTCCTTCCTATGACTACTGGGCTTCACTTGAGCAAGTCTCAAGAAGCTAAGACATTGGAAGAGAAAGAGCGCATGAGTCGGATTCCTTATGCTTCGGCAATAGGATCGATCATGTATGCCATGATATGCACACGTCCAGACGTTGCATATGCATTGAGTATGACCAGTCGATTCCAAGCTCATCCAGGTGAACAACACTGGATGGCCGTGAAAAACATTCTTAAGTACCTACGGAGGACTAAAGATTGGGGATTGACTTATGGAGGCGACTCAACGCTCTACGCCACGGGTTACGCAGATGCTAGCTTCCGAACGGATCGAGATGACTCGAAATCTCAGTCTGGATTCGTTTTTACTCTTAATGGCGCTGCTGTCAGCTGGAAAAGTTCTAAACAGAGTGTTACAGCAGATTCTACGACTGAGTCCAAGTACTATGCCGCCTCAGAAGCAGCTAAGGAAGCAATATGGATGCGTCAATTCTTACAAGGACTATCAGTAGTGCCTAGTTCGAATGACCCAATCACCGTTTATTGTGATAATAAAGGTGCCATCTTCCAAGCTAAGGAGCATAAGTCTAGCAACAAGGCTAGGCATGTACAACGGAAAGCTCATCTAATCAGAGATTACGTGGAGCAAAAGGAGATTTTCATTGATAAGATCGCTACGGATGACAACATAGCTGATCCTCTCACTAAAGCATTACCACGTGATAAGCATGAAGGGCACATTCATTCCATGGGAATTAGATGTGTTCCTAAGTTGTAGTACTCTTTTATGAATTCATGTAATAATTCATTTTCTCGTGTACTCTATTCAACCTCATTGCTATGATATATAATGTTTTGTTTTTCATGTGGAATTGTACGCCAATTTTGAACACCACAAAGTGAAATGAATTACATTACATCGTTTTAGTCCTTGATTACCCACTTGAGCTGATAACTCAGGTAATCATATTGTGACGTTGGTTGATGGTGGGTTCAACGAGCCATAAGTCACGCGGATGACTGACCAATCACAAAGGCGAGTTATACGGATATCTCGTAGGACACCCCGTGACAACGTTATGGAGTTCTAAATGTTTTATAACATTGGGTGCCAGGTCGTGGATAGGACCTCCATAGTGTTCCTTAGAGTCGAGTCTTTTGACTTTCAACTGTCTCTTGAGATTAAGGCAGATTTTGGGTAACTTTGGTTTCTTTCCCACGGTCATCGTAACAGGGGCCAAGAGGATTTTTTCTGGGTTATTTCATGCTGCGCGATATCGGCAGGATTTGAGTTGAGGGAAATATCCAAACCATTATCAGGATTTTATCATTTCTCAGGGCCACTCGAGGAGTAGTAACTGAAATGCATGGCCATGCTCGAATACAGATTCGTTTTATCAGTTAAGTTACTCTCTAGTCGGGGAAACCACTCTTGATACAGATCACTTGTGAGATACGACCTTTGCGAATACGGATTTGCAAATTGTCTTACATTGAGTGGGAGAAATTTTAAAAGGATATGAGAATCGGTTATCGCACCTACACTTGTACGGACAAGTGGGAGTTTGTTGGAGCCTTGTGTCCTCCATATGTAGTGTGATAACGTCATTGCACATACCCTTGTACGGACAAGTGGGAGATTGTTGGGGCTGGTGTCCTTGACAATTAAGTACAATGACTTACTAAATCTCTTTAAGGATCACAAGGGCATACTTCAGTATTATTACCAGTTGATCCACGTTTATCAATAACGGTTGGCTTGCTAGATAAGTTTGACGTTATTGTCATACGGATGGCGGTGATCAACTGGTCCCTATACGTTACACCTATAGGACACGTTTGAGAGATGTGAAGGTATGAAAATACAATCACATTTATGCCGGATATGATTAAACAGTTAGTCAGAGGTATTGACTATTAAATTAGTCAATAAGATGTTGAGATTATTATTTAATACGGATTAAATAATTTTAGCTAATACGGATTACATGATTAATTCGTAAATTAAATATAAACGGTTATATTTAATTAAATATTGTATTCGCGTATTAATATAAACAGTTATATTAATTTGGGCAATTATACAATATCGTAATTTTATCAGACCATTATTAATACATCGACTGCATTAATATCTGATAACATGTATGCGATTTATAAATAAAACCCGCGAATAACTTTTAGCTAAATGGGTCGAATCACGAATTAGAATAAGGTAAGAGTGGAAAGCCCACTCCTACCCTATTCGAAATTTCGGCCGTGTACTACATAAGGAGTAGAACTCTCCTTATGTCAGGTGACTCTTGTTTCACTGTAAAACAAATCTCAAAGAAAATTAGGGTTTTGAGAGCACTCTTCTCCCAAAACCTCAAATCTCACATCTAAAACCTCAATAGCTCTCCCTATATTGCAAGGCAGTTGGAGATGATTTCTAGCACACGCGGCATCGTCTCAATCTAAGTCTTGGGTGCAAGTTATAGGAGGGAATTTGTGTTAATTCCTGTTCTTAGGCCTTTCGCACAAGGACTAAAGGTTGTACTCTATTCATGTTTTTATTTATCTTATGACTATAATCACAACTGTAATTTTCATTATAATCCTGCAAGTTTAGGGTGAATACATGCTTTATTCCTCACACTTGTGGATTTGACCGTGGATCTTTTGCAAGTTTTGAGAAATGATGGGTGGAACAACTTCTATGAGACGATATGTGACTTTTGTGTAAAGCATAAAGTTGAAGTGCCTAACATGAGTGATTTTTATGCTCTTCCCGGAAGATCTAGGCGTTGTCTTCACAAAGTTGACAACCTTCATCATTACCGTGTTGAAATATTTGTGTGCGTGATTGATAAGCAAGTTGAGGAACTAAAACACTGTTTTGATGAAAAAATCAAGGAGTTGTTAAAATGTATGGCGTGTTTGAGCCCGGTTAATGTTTTTGCTTCTTTTAACAAGCAAAAGTTGAAGGAGCTTGCCGGATTTTATCCTACGGAGTTCACAAGTGTTGATATAATGTATCTTGAACATCAACTTGATATTTATATTAGTGATATGAAGAAAGATTCAAGTTTTCATCATTTGAAGAACCTTGGTGAGCTTTCGGTCAAGCTTGTTGAAACAAAGAAACATATTGTATATAATTGGGTTTATTTGCTAATTAAGCTTGTCTTGATACTTCCGGTTGCAACGACAAGTGTGGAAAGGGTTTTCTCCTCTATGAAGTTTGTGAAAAACAAGTTGAGAAATAGATTAGGAGATAAACTGTTGAACCATTGTTTGGTCACATTTATTGAGCGAGATTATTTTATACGAGTGAGTGATGATGATATCATTAAGCGCTACCAAAACATGAAATCTCGTCGCATGATTTTAGATTAATTTTCAGATTTTAAGTTTTTGTTAAAGATATTTTGATATGTAATGTAGACGAAACTTAATCGTATTTTATATTCTCTTTGTGTATATTTTTTTTAGTATAATTTTTCTATTGTGCCTCCCATGCCAATAATTCCTGCGTCCGCCACTGTTCATTTACATCGAATAATGTAATTTGATTTGCTTCTTCCAATATGGTTTAATGCTCTAATGGCTACCTAAGTTTCTCATTGCTCCCACCTTCAACTCACTTAACTGCTTGCCTCCTACTAAAGCTTATGCTGATTCAGTTCTGGACTTCTAATGAACGAAAGAGATGTAAAATTTAACAATAAGAAGACATGCCACCAGACTGTAATGTTAAATTAGAGTCGATGATTCTTCTATAGTTTATCAAATCATAATATAATACAGATGATTCATAGACTTTGCATGCAATTTACGTAGAAATTGAGATTGTTTTCATCTTCTTCTAGCATACCCTCAATTAACATATCATAGTAAAAGGTTAGTTATCCTCCTTTTTTGTTTAGCTTCATTGTTTTAACTGCTTACTTTATGTTGACTAACAATAGATTTGCACGTTTGTGATGTTTCTAATTGAATTAGGGTTCTTAATTTATAGTTCTGATTGTTTTGTATAGAAAAATGTCACAAAGCTCACTGAATAAAGACAATTGTCAATTTGTCATTCAAGGGTATGCTTTTGTGGAAATCTCACTGTTATTGGCACCTCTTGGGCTCATGGCAATCCGGGTAGACGATTGAGACTTGTGTCTTATCTAACTCTAGCAAGAAGGGAGAATGATGCAACTATTTTAGTTTCATCGAATTCAATGTGATTGCCAAAAAGATATCATTAATGAACTTGTGATTATTTTGAGAAGAAATCCAACACTCAATTTGTTTATTTGGTGGAGATGGAGAAATTAGAAAGGGAATAAGTTAGAAAAGGCGGAAATAAGACCATCCGCAACTATGGATAAAAAACTCTCCATTTATGGGACCCAAATTATCCACCTTAACTCTCCATCCCATTAATTCTCAATAACAAAATCAACCCACAACCATGGATAAAAAAAACCCTCCATTTATGGGACCCATTTATAATTATTCTTCACTTTTCTACATTTTTTTCCACCTTTCCACCTGTCCTCTTTTAAACCCCTTTCCCTCTTCCTTTTTCCCTAAGGAGATCTCCATTCAAATGGAGAAAACCCAACTCTCCATCTCCATCCTATTTTCTCTCCATGATTGTATAAGCTATGAAGATTTTTTTTCTCCATTCACTCTATGGAGAGTTTTCTCTCCATTGATGTGGATGCTCTAAGGTTTATGCGAGAATGAGACCACTTTATTTAATTAAAAGGGTATTTTGGTCAATTAACATAAAAATGCACCGGAAAAAGGGATTTGGTAGTGTAATTTGTATGCACTAATGCTTAGTAAGCTAGTAATTTTAGGAGTTTATTTTATAAGGTAGTAATTTTTGAAAATTTATATTTATAAGGCTGTAAAAATTAACTGACACTTTATGTTATTGACTATTAAAGCGACAATCAAACGTTGAAGATTAAGACTTTTGTGTGGATTTTGAAATTAAATTTCGGTTTAGTTTATTTAACACTTAAACAACTCAAAAGATTAAGACTTTTGTGTGGATTTTGAAATTAAATTTCGGTTTAGTTTATTTAACACTTAAGCAACTCAAATCTAATTGTTTTTATTTGCATTTAATGTTACAATGTTATTTAGTTTTCCCTTTTTCTTTTTTCTAAATAATACTTGCCGTGACATTATCATAAGATGACGTAAAATGAAACCTCGATTATTGACTTACAAACATTTGAAAGCTAGTTGATCGCAACAAATATGTCGTTGTTTGAAAATAAACAGGTCGAATTGACGAATTCCGGATTAGTAAACTTTGAAACTGGACTTAAATACAAAAAAAATGAGGGGGATTGCGCTTCAAATGGAAATGGAAGAATCTACAATTGGTTGTTTGATAAAGAACTTGAGACTGGGCTAACTACCTAGCTATCATCAACTAGAGTTTCCTTTGCCGAAATGTGAACACCCTCATACCCGCGATCAATAACTAGAGTTTCAAAAAACAGAATTGTTCCATTACGACCTTGGCACCCAACAACTTAAGCGTACTGGAAGCAAGGGTTATTTTTGCTCTACAATAGGTTATATGGAGAGCCTAGTCTCATTGAAGCATTTCATGTGGCTGCACCATGAATGTAAATATGGTGAAGATGACATCAAGATGTAGCTTCCAAACACAAAAACAAGGGTGTATATGTTTTGCGTGAAGTTAGTAGAAAAGGTGTTAGCTGGTCTCGTAGCGTCAACTTTTAGGCATCCAGATGAGTGTCCATATATCAAATGATCGTAGCGCAAGAGATGTATTCCGTCAAGACGACAAATGTTGGATTGCAAGCATGACTTAACCGAGAAAAAAGGTAAGCTATAATCTCTTTATCCTTATATTTACATGATCATGACGAAGCGTCGAAACAAGAAGACAATGGTGGATATGTTCTGTGTGAAGTTTGCAGAAAAGGTATTAGGTGGTCTCGTAGCCTCAACTTGATCAAGCCATCCAAATGATTGTTTAAGTATGTACTGTCCCCATGTTTGGTCTGATATCGATTTTTTATGTTCTGCTTGAGGTTCAGAAGAACACATGAAATCATTTATTATTGAAATTTTTCGATGCTGCAAGACAAGCTTTAAAAACGTGTTTTAAGACGTATTGTAGATAAACAGAAACTAAACAATAACACGGACGATTGCTCATTATATTGCAAGAATGTGTAAAGGGGCCGGTGATGAAATTGTAATTGTATCAAATTTTCCAGATGCAGTTTTGACATTAGCGAACCTTGATTCGAAAAAAGTATGTAAACAAATAATTGTAACACCTGAGTTTAGAGACCCAGTAGTTGGACCAAGTACTATAACCTTCGGACTTAGAAACCAATCTGTCGGGCGAGAAAGAAAGACCTTAGTAAGTAAGCTAACTGAGTGGACTCGGTCGAGTGAATGATACTCGACCGAGTGAAGCATACTCGGTCGAGTGGGTAGGACTCGACCGAGCGAGACTTACTCGGTCGATTGGATGGTACTCGGACGAGTGGGCCCTACTCGGCCGAGTGCCTCGTGTCAGTCAGTTCTTTTTGCGTCGGGATCCAAATAAAAACCCAATAGTATATAAACACTTTCTCATTTCTGTAACCCTAGAAAAGAAAGAACTCATTTCCTCTTGTCACCCTCTCCTTCATAGGCTTTCATGTTTACCTGCCACTTTATCATGTGGGGCTAACCGATGTAAGACCTAATCCCTACCAGTTATACAACGAGAACAATAAGCGTCTCATCCCTGTCACGTTAACCTATTATCAGTTTTATCGCAAGTGTTTTAACGGGTAAAATCTGTAGTAGGGAGGGGTCGTTCATACCATGTCGGAGTCACGCAAGGATCGGGAATACGCTTGTCAGGTAGGTGATCCTACTCAGTTCAGTACTTGTGTTAGTTATGCGATGTCTATGTTGAGATGATGCTTCGTTGTGTTATAAGTTTGTAAGTGATTAGTACTGGCGATAGTGTGGTCGCGTGAGGGAAATTGAAAGGTAATGTGTGAGACCGTTACGGGAAACGGATCTCACTCCTATCATCGCTCTCGGTGGGACCCGCCACGGAGAGGACGTGCACATTAGAGATCTAGGTACCCCTTGCTGCGGTAAGTAGGGAGATATATTCTGGGATAACTCAGTGAATCGATTGTGATGTTGCGACGGTAAGGTTGTGGATGAGGAACGATGAGAAATGTATGCCAGAGCTTGTTACAGTATACCTGATTATTATGTTTATCGTAGTATCCTCTTATAAATGCTATGTACTGAGACCGACGCTTTTGTATGTTTGTCTGTGGTGTCTGCGGTGATCCATTTGTGTACAGAAATGGTGAGCAGTGTAATGTTTATGTGTTAGCTGGGGACGTGACGACGAAAGAGTAGGGTTTAGGTCCTATGTAGAGTATGGTGTCAAACAGAGTTGTATTTCCCTTTTCATGTTAAGTTGTAACTTTAAAATATGGTGTCAGACCAAGAGTTAAATATGCCTTTAAAATATCTTAAAATTAATAACAAGGACAGTGTAGCGTTTCACAAGTTTAAGGAATATTAGTTTAAGACGGTCATTTTAAATATCGTTGTCAAAAATGATAAAATTAGATGGGGATTTTGTTTATTGTGGATCATTATTATTAATAAAATAAGATTTTAATAATATATAAAGACTTGGAAATTACGGGGTGTTACAACTTGAGTTTGAAGGATGATAATGAGGATTACCTAAGGGATGTAGTAGGTGAGGAGCTGGAGGCACCGAGAGTGTTTTCCTTCTTCATGGGTCGGGAACACCATAATGTGAGTTCTATGCTGATTAATGAAGTGCATCACATTACTCTCCGTATCTTCCTCAGGATTTTGACCTCCATGCTGTACCCTAGGGATGATGTGAGTAAGTTGAATACCCATGAGGTTCTGTTATTGGCATCCTACCTCAACCCCCGCCGTCAGGAGCATGCGTAATTCAATTCAGTGCCCCAACCACAGTATGTGCTAGTCTGGCGGATATGGCGCATAACAAGAACCTCCACATTGGATGTGGTGCCATCGTGACCCGGTTAGCTCAGAGGCTAGTGGATTTCCAGCCCGAGGGAGACTTGAGAGCTTTGCATGAAACCGTAGCGACCATTGATGAGGAGTGCCTAGTGAGGGTTAAATGGATCAAGAAACTGGCTGATGGTGGATGGGTGTTCAGCTTGAGGGACGACTTCTAGTGCAGGATCCTTAACCCTGAGTACCTTCCACCCCTTGAGCATGAGGACGACAATGCTGACACCTCGGGACCAGATCTGCCACCCAGATTCTACACCATCCTTATAGAGGCTCAGATAGAGTTGCCATAGACCGCACGCAGCGGAGGGACGTATCATGCTGGTGGTCGTTCTAGGTAGACCCAGATAGGGAGAGGACAGAGTTCCCAGAGAGCCCCAGCCTTTTGAGCCTTACCAGACCCAGCAGCCTTCCTAGTTTCCCTAGTACTCTCCATACCCGACAGTACAGGACCCAGGTATGCAGCCTTATGAGTTAGGAGAACTCCTGTCGGCCACCCTGGTTTTGAGGGACACGCATGAGGTTAACCAGTTACATCATGGGGTGAGACTGTAGACAACAGATCCAGCTTGGTGGAGCAGATCTGGTAATGATGATGGTATCTTCCGAGCCTTTGGAGTGGATCGTACTAGGTGGCCGGAGCTTTGTCAGCACCCTGATGGGTGGATGGCAGAGCCATGGGGAGCCAACTACGGCAGCCAATTGGATGACCAGGGTAGATGGAAGCTCGGAGAGGTGTCTGGCTATGGCGGCTATGGAGGGGATACTGGTGCGTCGGATGCAGTGGCTTACTCGAGAGGATGGATGCAGGATGATGGCAATGATGGAGATGTTTTGTTTGAGACCGTGATAGACTTATAGCTTTTAGACTTATTAGTATATTAGACTATGTTGTGAATGTTGGCGTACCCGCGTGGTACGGGTTTGTTAAAATAAGGGTAGTAAAGGCCTTAGGGCTCGATGTTAGTTCTATTAGTGTTGGATGAGTTTTGCTCTTGTATGAACAGATACTACCGAGGAGGACTCGCCGAGTACGTACCGTACTCGGCCGAGTATGCTATACTTGACCGAGAAGACTGTACTCGACCGAGTACATAGTACTCGACCGAGTACTAAGATTTTGACTAGATACCTCACCTGAGAGGGTGGTAAGCCTGATGTCCACGGACCTATAGAATGTGGTCGTACGGGTTTGACAGGGGTGTTATTGGGTGAACTTCGGGGACAAAGTTCCTTAAATAAGGGAGGTAAACAATCGCATGGCTATGAGATGCGATATATATAGACATAGTATGGTTGTGATTTATTTCTTATGCATGTGTCTACGATTTATTTCTTATGCGTGATAGATCCTTCTTGCTGGTGCGGATAGTTGGATATATAATTGACGAGGTCAGATGGATTTCTTTTCTTCGAGTTATGCACCTCAGTTGTGTTGCGTAAGTCAATCATAGTGGTGGTTGTACCAAGTCGAGGGTAAGTTAATCGTGGTTTTGTCAAGTTTATCGAAATTCGTTCCTAGTAATCTAGTTATGTTGAGGTACATAGTGAAATTGTGTAAACAAGCGGACATATTTTCTTTTAGCAAAGGCTAATTCGGTACGAGGTGGGCGTGGTACCTGATAATAATGACAAAATATTTTATCGATATAATGACGCCGATAGGGGGGTGAGATTAGGGGTCAGAACGGGTAGACGACCGAACAACATATGTCTCGCGTTTAACCGACCATGAGGGTGGGGAATGATATCGTGTAGACAAGCGAGTCAGATAACCGTGGGGGATGAGGAAAAGGTAGAGATAACATCGTAGACTAACCGCCAGGATGGGGAAAAGGGGGAAAGTTTGTAATACCCGGGTTTAGAGACCCAGTAGTTGGACCAAGTACTATAACCTTTGGACTTAGAAACCAATCTATGGGGCGAGAAGGAAAGACCTAGTAAGCTGACTAAGTGGACACGGTCGAGTGAATGATATTCGACCGAGTGAAGCATACTCGGTCGAGTGGGTAGGACTCGACCGAGCGAGACATACTCAGTCGAGTGGATGGTACTCGACCGAGCGGCCCCTACTCGGCCGAGTGTACTATACTCGGCCGAGTGCCTCGTGTCAGTCCGCTCTTTGCGTCGGGATCCAAATAAAAATCCAATAGTTTATAAACACTTTCTCATTTCTGCAGCCCTAGAACAGAAAGAACTCATTTCCTCTTGTCACCCTCTCCTTCTTAGACTTTCATGTTTACCTGCCACCTTATCATGTGGGGCTAACCGACGCAAGACCTAATCCCTACCAGTTATACAACGAGAACAGTAAGCGTCTCATCCCTGTCACGTTAACCTATCATCAGTTTTATCGCAAGTGTTTTAACGGGTAAAATCTGTAGTAGGGAGGGGTCGTTCATACCATGTCGGAGACACGCAAGGATCGAGAATACGCTTGTCAGGTAGGTGATCTTACTCAGTTCAGTACTTGTGTTAGTTATGCGATGTCTATGTTGAGATGATGCTTTGTTGTGTTATATGTTTGTAAGTGATTAGTACCGGCGATAGTGTGGTCACGTGGCGGTCAGGGAAATTGAAAGGTAATGTGTGGGACCGTTGCGGGAAACAGATCTCACTCCTATCATCGCTCTCCGTTGGACCCGCCACGGAGAGGATGTGCACATTAGAGATTTAGGTACCCCTTGCTGCGGTAAGTGGGGATATATGTTCTAGGATAACTCAGTGAATCGATTGTGATGTTGCGACAGTAAGGTTGTGGATGAGGAACGATGAGAAATGTATGCCAGAGCTTGTTACAGTATGCCTTATTATTATGTTTATCGTAGTATCCTCTTATAATTGCTATGTACTGAGACTGACGCTTTTGTATGTTTGTCTGTGGTGTCTGCAGTGATCCATTTGTTTACGGAAATGGTGAGTAGTGTAATGTTTCAGGTGACGTATTTGGATGTGATGCATGGATGTTTATGTGTTAGCTGGGGACATGACGACGAAAGAGCAGGGTTTAGGTCCTATGTAGAGTATGGTGTCAGACAGAGTTGTATTTCCCTTTTCATGTTAAGTTGTAACTTATGTATCGAACCTTAAATAGTTTTGTAATGGTCCATTTGATATTTACTCCTCAGGTGATTGAGATGGTAGCGCCTTTATGTTCGAAGGAAGGTCTAGTCAAGGCTCCTTGGGATTCGGGGGTGTTACAAATAGTATCAGAGCGACGATTTTAGAACCTGAAACCAATGAATCTAATGAAAATAGGGAGTCTAATTAAATGAACTTGGTGTATGTGCGTTGGGAGCCCCTGGTTCGATATTGAATGAGAAGGCGTCCTCACTTCAGAATTCCGGCGGCAACACACTTAAGCCAATCACTGCGCTAAAGGGTAGTATGATAGAAGGGTTATTGTGGTGTGCTTTGTGTATGTGAAAGTTGATCAAAATGTGTTGATTAAACGTGAGTTGGCGTGTGTACGTGATAAGGGTAATAGTGATGTCTGTTATATGAGTTGGGGAAGTGAAGTCCCAGTTTTCAGGAGAAATATAGTGTGAGTACTAGTTTTAGTTGGAATAAGTGAAAGACTTCTTAATGGGGTCGAGTTGCTTCGTTGTAAAGGTTAGACTCTGATGTTTGAAAACTACTTGGGTAATGGAACCGAGTTCTGGGAAACTCCGTTATGGGGTGCTTGTATGCCTTAGTGGAGGTTTTCAAACTAACCGGGGAGGAGTTGTGAGATTCTCGGTCGAACCATCCCAACATCTAAATTAGTCATACTAATTTATACATAAAATTAACTCTTTAATTATTTATAATCTTATGCATGCAAATATGAAAACGGAAATTTAAAGGATTGAGTCCTTACATATGGTCCAATAATGCCAAGGACGATCCTCCACGAAACAACCAATGTAGATTGCCTCCTTCAAATTACACCCAAGACTTACCCTTAAACACCGAATGTAAACACAGACTAGGTGAATGAACAATCGGTTTTACCTTAAACGAGTTCTAATCACATTAGAAACTAACCGAGATATTATAATATTTGTTATAATATATTGATAATATTATCAAATAATATTATGAGGATTTTCTTATTTTTCTCACACTAAAATCACTTGTATATTTTTGAATTAGTGAATGAAATTATCTGTGTCTTACACATATAAAGGAAAAGGATGGGAGAGGGTAGTAGTGCCGTGTGGGTTAAGGCCTAGGGAAGGATTAGAGCCAATTTTTGGCTTACCCATAATCATAGGCATAAGAGCCAATAAGTAAAGTTAAGGCTATAAACATCATTGTATTTTTAAAGGTCTATTAAGCAATTTAATCAGCCCATAACACAAAAACCACACGGTGCACTAATTAGTTGTATAATAATGGACTCCATTTTACAATTATAATTTTGTACAATTGTTAAAATGTAACATCGCATGTGACATAATTTAATTGTATTAATTTAAAAATATATTTATCATATAAATAGTATTTCTAAATTAAATAAATCATATCTAACAAATTATTTTAGTAATTCGTAATGACCGTCCCAATATATGGTTATTATAATAATCGTCAATACGATATACAACGTTTGCAATAACCACAAATCACTCATATTCTAATTTTGATATTTCAAAAATATCGATTAGTATGTGACAATCGACACATTTCGATTTCAAATATAAATCTTATATTAAGATTTAACCTCTGATTTCTCGATATTCGATTTTAAGGAAATTTATTCAATTCGTATCGCGTACTATTGATCAACATATGTGTTAAGGGGATTATCCTATAGGTGTAACCTAAAGGGATCAACTGACCACCACCGTCATACGACAGTAATGTCACACTCTAGTCAGCCAATCATTACCGATTAATGTTGGCCAGTTGACTATATATAATATCGGATCATCCCTTGCATATTCATATCATAAGATTTGCCAATGATAATTATCATTGACGTGATCGCACTATTGTTGAGGACACATTTCCCAACAATCTCACACTTGTCCTCGACAAGTGTGCGTCACCGATTCTCTTGTTATATTACATCATCTCCTACTCAATGCAAGGTGTCTTGCAGGTCGTACTTGCATTTGATCATATCTTGAGCGGTTTCCTCGATCTGGAGATTTAACTGCTTTGACCGGAATCATCTACCATAGATATTTTCCGAGCGTGGCCATACATTTTCAATTAAACTTCTCCTCGAGTGGCCCTGAGATTTAAGATAACCCTGACGAGGGACTGGACAATTCCTATCCTACTGTTCCCTTTGACTAACACAGTCCATCATGACCCAAAAGATGCCCATTTGACCCCCTTTAACGGATGATCGTAGAGTAAAAATCAAAGTCAATATGAAAACTGTGCCACCTTGGGCGAACAGTCTCTAGTCTAAGAATCGACTCATGTGAATAATATAGTAGCTCTCACCACGACAAGGCTAATATAAAATTTCCAGAACTCTATAAGCGGTCACAGGTTGCCCGACAAAGTGTCTCCGCAGTCTGCCTATGTGATCGACTAGTCATCCCATATGACTGTATGGCATTTAAACTTGCCATCAGTCGCCCCACACTCTAGTCGCTTCGAGACGTCACCTCATACAAGCGACTAGGGGTCATACTAAGTTAATCCAGTTCACTTATGGGGTTCAAAATTGTCTCTTACAACCCATTTGGATTTGACAAAGTATATATCAAAATGAGTTAATAATAACTCAAACGATAAGAGTGATCGTTATGTGCGAACAGTCAATACGATATTACTGTTCCACATAAACAATCTTTGATGTTCATACATCAACTTGTATTAATGGTTTTCTATGTGAATACACCATTCACATCTTATAAACTTACAAATTTCGGTTTCCTTCTGACTCATATTATCTCGAATAATATGATCTTATTCAAGTACATTTCTAGTCCTTATACTAGACTTGAGTCTCCTTACCTGAAGGAAGCTCCCACTATTTTCTTTAAACTCGTGACATGTTGTTCTAACGAACACAGTCACTTTGTACTAGAATTCATATTGTAGTTAACCTAGATTCGATCCACTAGTTCTTCTCGAGAACTTTATATCGAAATACGGTTTTGTTTCAACATCTTGGCATGTTAATCAAGGTCATATGAATCAATACTTTCATATCTAGGATTCATTATTCATCGACATGAATAATTTATCCAACCTTGTAGATCAATAGATGACGTTTCATTATCATATAATAAACTCACTTATGGTTGTCCATCATCCTATGATGTTCTTAACGTATTTACTCATCTATAATTGAAAACCTTTTATTCTTTACATTTAAAGAATCACCATTCTCTCTTAATGGTAGATTCAATTTCTTAATGACTTTTCTCACACTAAATTTTGTATCACTATCTTTATAGTTAAATAACTCTCACTATCTTCATAGTGTTTAGGCAACTACTCAAACATCTCTCAACTCATTATGAACATTTCATTAAACACTACTCAAACATCTTCTCAACTCATTACGAACATTTCATTAATCGTCCTTATCTCCTTGGAAAACATTAGGACATGATTTCTCCTCTATGTTCCTTTAGAACAAGAACTAGTATTATCAAGAGGACGAGAGACGATTTCTCCTTATAAAATCAGAAACATTAACATCACGGAAACAATTTCCTTCCGTTAATACACGCGGTTCCTTTTGTCCTCTCTAGGAACTAATGACATATAGAACATTTCCTTTTGTGTCCTCGCGTAGTAGTTTTTTTTTCTTTATTGTGTCCTCTCGTAGTTTCTTCTATCCAATCTCTTAGGGTTCTTCTTAAGGACTCCTTATAGGGCTCTTCTATAAAATCCTATATTTATCTCATTGGTTTGCGGGCGTAGAATTTCTCCCACTCTATCCTTTAAAATAACCGTTATTTTAAGAAGGATAACATTTTCGCCCGTTAACAATAATGTTTTGGATAAAAGATCACAAGGGAGTGAGACATTAGTACTCTCATTCATTTAAGGTGATCATCTTATAATGAACTAATGTTCTCATATTTGAGTTTGATGTATTTCACAGGGTGTAATTCTCGTTTTAAGCAAATCAAATTTGTGATCCTATCATGTCGAGCGTACGGTGAACTATTCAAGGTACTTTATAACGATCTTTGAAGATCGTTTTAACTCATGTTATATATAATGCATTTAAAAGCAACATTTGATTTAAGAACAAAAGAGATGACTTGGGTTGAAAACCAAGTCACCAATATTCAAATTACAACCATTGCTTGAAATAACTGAATCCTTGTCATACAAGAAATACAACGTTCTTAAAATTAAAATGCAAAATGAAAGAAGACATCAAAATGAAAAATTAGAGCCAAGCTCTTTATGTCTTCAATCTTCGGATGCTACCTTAGCTATCCATGGAAGAAGCTTCAAGCTTCGCTCTCCTTCTCCTTGCATTTGCATTTGGAAGGAGCCCCTTTAAAACAATTAAAAAGGTGTAAGAATTAACAACTTGTATCAATATACAAAAGTTAATATCATAACATGAATTTAAAACGAGAATTATTACCAACAGTGATAACTTTTCCAGCTCTTAGGTCGTCTGATTAGTCATATTTATATATACTTTAATGCCTCCTCTTAGCATCTTTTGTTACGGTTCTGTGATTAGAATTGGTATTTATATGTCACTTTTAGTAGATATCGATACTTCTGTATTTCTGTGTTTAAATGCAGAATGGATGCATTTGTGGAACATAAGAGTGATATATAGCTCCATGGAATCAACAAGACAAAGTACAAGAAGATATTCAAGAACTAAGGAAGAATAAAGGATAAGAATTGAAGCTAGGCGAGCGAAAGAACAACTCCATATAACTAGTATCTAGTTATAAGGGCCATATCTCAGGATATAAAATTGATAATCAAGCGATTCTAATTGGAGGTGAAAGCTTATCCTTCTAGCTTTCCAACGCCGCAAAAATCACTTGATTCTGACAAGTAACGAAGAAATGGCGAACGTTTGAACTTTAGTGCGCAAAGCAGGAATTACGCGCTGAGAGGTCCCTCGATCGAGGACAACTCATCCTAGATCGAGGAACCTTTTCTCAGGAATGCGTAGCTACGGCAATAGGTCCCTCGATCGAGTACATCTTGTCCTCGATCGAGGAACCCTTCAGCGACGGGTTTCTTTCCGGAAACCTTCCAAAGTCATTCCTTATGTTTTATTATATAAGGAGTCGTGCCCTTTGAGTCTTTTATGCTTCTTCCTATCCTAATTTCAGTCCTCTTTCTTTCTTTTACCCTAGTTTTGTTACTTTTCTTTCTTCTACATACAATTCGCTCAATAAAATCTAGTTTTAGTTTAGATCTAGCTTTTAATTTATGCATTGCAATTCCGGATCTCACTTTCTTTACGGTATTCTTCAATCTTTCTTTTAATTAAATTTCAATTATTGTTTTGTATTCCTTAATCATGTTATCAATCGTTTTCCATCTTGATTTCGTTATTGTTGTTAGACTCAATATGTGTAACTAAATTCTTAATCTAGGATGAAGGGGATCCAAGTATACTAGAAAGGGAATGTTAATTGATTGTTAGTAAAATCACAAGGATTGTTGTTTGATTATTGTTCTTATTCTAATTAATTGATTTAGGCCTGAATTGATAATTAGTGTAGCGAATTAGTTCTTTCACCGATCGGGTTAGAATTGATATAGGCTGCGATAATCAAATAGGTTGATTCTAATAATAGCGACCGCATGTTAGCTTTTAACCTAAAGAACACAATAGTATTGACCAATCTTGTGACCTTGAATAATCCGATTGAACTAGTGATTAATTAAGAATCCCAATAAAATATACTTGGTGACCCGGAATTCCTAGACTTTTAATATCTCTGTTACACATCCTTTATTTCAATTGTTTTTAGTTTTTAGTCAAAACAAACAAACCAAAACCCCCATAAAACTGTTACTTTTAGACTTAATTACCTTTAGCAAACCGTTTATTACCGCCTCCCTGTGGATTCGATACCTGTCTTACCACTAGCTATTCCGTTAGTATTGAGATAGTTTTACTTTGATTAAGGTGATACGAATTTAGCCTTATCATCGTCCAAGTATATCGGGCAATCTCTCTTCCAATGACCAATCTGTGCGCAATAATGGCACTTATCTTCAACCCTTGAAGATGATGTGGAAGCACCTTTCGAAAAAGTCCTTCCTTTGAATGGTGTGTTCATGGTCATTGTTTTGAAATTCCCTTTTGAGCTATTCTTCTTAAACTTTCCTTTGCACCCTTTTTCAACCTCTAGCAAGTTCTTCTTGGTACTTCAAATAAGTCCCATCTCCCTTTCAACTTGTGATAGCATCTCAAGGGAGCGAAGAATTCGATCTATTATGATAGAGTCTGGAATTTCTGATCCTTGAACTTTTAAGTTTTCGTATGGTTCAACCCTCTTGAACGCATAAGAACTCATAATATGATCGTTATCCACTTTTGGGTCAAAGAAGGCGGAAGTTACTTCATGAAGCAATATCCTAGGAGTTTTAGAAAACACTTTCCTAAGCTTCGAATAAACCTCATATGTCGTGCTAAAGTCAATCAATCTCCATTGGAGATCTGGATCCATGGAGAAGATAAGTATAAACTTAAGAATGTTCGACTCCTTCATATAGGCCTCATAGGCCTCACGAGTCGCATTCGTGGAATGAGTGGTGGGAACGGGAGGAGCGGCTTCGGTAAGGAAACGAATATTATTGTCACCTTCCGCAGCTATTAGTAATTGAGCTTCCCAGTCCTTAAAATTGGTGCCTTGCTTCCCAAGCTTGCAACGATTCATAAAGGATTGAAGCCATGATACGTTTGTGGGAGGTTTATTGTTATTAGCCATTGATGATTGGTGTTGAAAATGAACTACAAATGAAACGAAGGAATTAAAACACAATTATCGTTTATATAAATTAAACTTGTAAATTTTAAACAAGTTAAGCATCTACTTAATGATCTCGTACCCAATTAAGTAAATGATTCCGAGACCCAAATATATACTAACTTGGGCACGGTGTAGCTGATACATCCCTCATTAATAGTAATTCGGTGGATTAACCCTTTAATCGATTCTACTTTTAGAATTCTCAGTCGATAAAATTACATTAATTCTTATCTTAGCCCGAACTTATTACCAATACGGTGGCTCGAATACCTTCGTCGAGATCGACCAAATTTCGAGAGTGTAATCATATTACCCCACTTCTCCAACATAATAGGGTACACTAGTACAAAAACCCCCTATCGTGTCGCAGCTATCGTGACGGTTCTAATAGAAACGACATAAAAAGGCTAAAAAAACTGGCGGGAAGGATTTTTTTAGGCTATAGGGAGTCTATTGTGACGGTTTTAATAAAGAACCGTCACGATAAAATAAATTATTTGTGTCGGTTGTAAGTTAGAACCGCCACTATAAATCATTTGTGACGGTTTTAAGTATAACCGACATTAATAACGACATTAAAAGTAGTGAAAAAAAACAACGGTTTTTTAGCAAAAACCGTCACCGTATGAAATTTGTGACGGTTTTAATTATAATAGACGTATATCAAGCTAGGGACGTGTTTGTGTTGAAGTTAACTGCTGCTACTACGCCCGCCTTCTTCAAAACAAATTCCTGAAACTACAACACGCATCTTCTTCAAAAACAAATTCAATTCAATTCAATTCAATTCAACTCATTCTCAAATCATCAATTCGTTCCCAAATCATCAATTCATTCCCAAATCATCAATTCGTTCCCAAATGAGCAATTCGTCAGCAATTCGTTCACAAATCAGCAATTCTTTCACAATTTTTTTGTAATTCGTTCTGAATTCGCAATCAGAGTTCACAGTTTGTTCACAATTCGCAGTCATAATTCGTTCACAGTTAGTTCAATTCGTTCAATTGGTTCATATTTCGCAATCATATTTCGTTCGCAATCATATTTCGCAATCATATTTCAGATAGCTGTTCGTTCATATTTCGCAAACAACAATTCACAATCATCAATTCGTCAATCAAAGGTGCGTGTGTCATACTACTATTGCTTTTTCTATAATCAATTTCAGTAATATGTTGTTTAATTTGATATTCATCTCATATCTATACTGCTTATTATGTGAATACCAATTGCTGCCCCATTTAGCTATCCTTAATCTAGCTCTTTTATGGATTATGTGAATACTGCTTATTATGTGAATACTAGAAAGTTACTGCCCCAATTCGCAATAGTTCATGTTTAATAAAGTTACTGGTAATATATTATACGCTTGGATGTCTTTTGTCTCGATATTTTTCGTAGAACTTGGTCTAGAGGTATCATATTAACGAAGGGGATGGGAGGGTCTGGTATAGGCAGTGACAGGAGTATCGCAGTAGTAGTAAGTGTAGTGACAGTTCAAAGTAGAAGGGGATGGGAGGGTCTGGTATAGGCAGAGCAGTAGATGTGCAGTCAGTAATAGGAGGAAATCAGACCTGTAGTGTCTGTTAGAGGGTAGCAACAGAGTACAACCTTTATAGTCTAACAGTGGCAACGGCAGCAGTAAATAGTGACAACAGTACAACAGTAACTACTAGTACAGTGGTAGGCTTTGACATTCAGTCCCTGATTCATAACTATCCAAGTAAGTAGATGGAATGGGGTCTTGTTGAGTCAGTTGCTCTTCCCAGGCCACCTCTTGTTTTAGAATGCACTTAACTATTGCTACTGTAATTCGATGTTTGGGCACCATTTTGACTTTCCCAATGATAGAGTAAATGGGTTGAACAGAAGTCCTATCCCTTATGTTTTCATAAACTTCTGTTGTGTGTAGCTTGCTTGAAGTAGAACACTTAATCAGCAATTCCTGTAGATCCTGAGGTGTCCCCAATTTTCTGATGCAATGACTATGTTCTTTACCAATACTAGTTTTAGATGATGGATCTTGTACCTCACTAACATTCTCATGTATAGTGTTCTTACCTTCAATATAGTGTGGTTTTGTGACTACTGCACTAGACCAGACACCACGTAACTACGCTGCTATACGCTGATACTGTCTGCACCTCTGCATTGTTTACTGATGGCCTGATCAGACCTGTTGGTCTGCTGCTGTAACAGCCCCCCTCCCCATGTCTGTCTCTGCAATGTTGTTGCTGCACCGTTGCATCTGTAACTGCATCTGTTCTGCAAGTCTGTCCCTGTACGTCTGCTCATGGCCAGTCACTGCACGCATTATAGCCACGTCTGCAGCACAGTCACTTACTTCCCGCGTCTAAGTTTCTGGTCTGCATTCCACGTATGTTTCTGCGCGCATTGGCTGTACAGTTTTCTATTATGCGCATCTGGTCTGTTTCTACATCTGTTGCGTCTGCCCTGCGTCTTTCCTACTGCGTGTCTGCTGGCCACTACTGTACCTACGGCCGTGACCTGGTCTGCCCAGACCAGGCCACACACTGGCCACTGAATAATAACAGCCGTGACCATGGTCTGCCCAGACATGAACTGCATCTTGTCGGTCATTTTCAATTTTGTTTTGTTTTTCACGGGTCATTTGAAAATAATCTCTTATTAAAAGTACGAGTACTTAAAGGGTAATGTTGACAGCTTTTACGAATTCGGGCAGAAAAAAAACTTACTGCCTTAATCAAGTAGAAAGATATGTCATCACAGCCTGTATGTTTCTCAATCTCATTAGCTATTTGGGCAGTAGCTGTTCTCAGGGTCTCAAAGCAAATCTTCATGCACTTAGGAAGTTCCTGCATTTCTTGAGAATCCCATCTAACATGTTATGTATTAAAAATTATTAGTACCATTTGTATATGAACTAATTAATTTAATACCCCACTGACACATGTCTCCTACTCCATCGTGTTGTGTGTGCCTTACGTATCTGCATTGCTGTTCCTGCACTTCGATTTCCGTATCTGTACTTCTGTTTCTAGGCACCTGTGACGTCCCTGCACGCCTGTTCCTTGGTGGCTTTTTTAGTTAGATTTGGTGTTACTGTACTTGAGGAAATCCCTCTGTTGCGATTATCTCTATAGATGAATTACAATAGAAGATTTTGAAAACATACTGTCTCGGTGAAGAACTCCACGGCTGTGGCAATGTTAGAGATTTTAGTATTACCATGTTATTCATGATTATGCTCCAGCAGCGTAATCATCGTCACTCACATTTCTTACCCACTTTATTTAGTACTTGCGGTGGTAGTGGCACTGTCAATGACAATGGTGAACAATTCAACCTTAGTTATTGTATTATGTTTTCAAAACCATGAGAATTTTATTAGGGTATTATTATTCGGAAGAATTCACCTAAATTAACCATTTTAAAGAAATCCCTCTTAAGCATATAACTTTGATTGGTTATTCAGTGCTTTGGTAGTTCGGTCAGTGTCAACTCCTTTTGGACCATTTATTAGATGCTCATAAACACAGATTCACACGTTAAGAATATAGATGTTTTAATATATCCTATCGAAGCTCCTCTCTGATCTATCAGTTAATTTAGGTGAATAAAGATAGGTTTGTGCATTTTCGTCTTTCAGCTCAAGGACTCATATCTAGTATCTATGTACTTAGTTTGAAAAGGGTGGCTATGAATTTTTTTAGTATCTTATTCTTTGGTTGTAAAAAATCTGCTGAAGTGAAATTTTACGTTAAATCGTTGCATTTGCATTCTGCGTGAAGACATGTATAATCTTGTTCTTTATATTATATATTAACTCTAAGTATGAATTCAAATGCATAGAAATCATTGGATGTTGATGGTTTTTTGCTTGGGGCTGAACACTGTGTACATTTTGGATTCACAACAAAGGGTGGCAAAGAAGCTCAGCATAAAAGGAAGGCTAAAAACTGCTTGGATTTTACATTGTGTTAATGGAGGAAGGCGTAATTTTGCTAAAAAGAATCAACTTCAGATCAAAGTGATTAAGAAGTTAAGTGAACATTAGCTATTTTTTTTTCAATTATCTAATATCATAATCCAATATAGTTTAAATACAATAACAGTATCCTATTTTATATATTTAGTGCCCCCAACAATCCGGAGATTACGAATGTGGTTATTATGTCATGAAGTGGACGTATAACATAACATTTTATTACTCAAAGGGCAGTGTGGAACAATTTGAGCAGGTATTTCTTATTTTAAAGTAAAAATATATATAGTTTACTTATTTTCTTTTTAAACAAAAACATCTCATCATTGATTTTCTTAAATGTAGATTATTGAAGATTCAACCATGTCAGTTGAAGATATGAATGAAGTTAAAGAGGTGTGGGCTACAAAATGTTTCGAGAACATGTAGTTTAGATTAATTATTGGATTTTTACTTGTTGCTTAGTTGAGGTTATTAGTGAGGATACTTGCTTGTTGCTTGTTTTCTCGGATTATACGTCGTTGGGATGATACAGTTATTGTATTGTTGGCCTGGATGAGAATATGAGATGCATGTATGGTTATTCCGAAGCTATTGAATGAAGCATTATTTTGTTAGTAATTGATTAAAATTCTTTGCAGGTATTCTTCCATCAATATTTATATTCGGCTAGCATCGAATTAGGGGAGGTGCTGTCGAAATTAGCTAGCTATTTTTTTTTTAAAATATATATATATATATGGCGACAGTTCTTATATTGGAACCGACACCATAGCTTACCCTATGGTGACAGTTTTAGACGCAAAACCGACACCATAGCTTACCCTATGGTGACAGTTTTAGACGCAAAACCGACACCATAGCTTACCCTATGGTGACGGTTTTAGACGCAAAACCGACACCATAGCTTACCCTATGATGACGGTTTTAGACGCAAAACCGACACCATAGCTTACCCTATGATGACGGTTTTAGACGCACAACCGACACCATAGCTTACCCTATTGTGGCGGTTTATACCCCTATGGTGGCGGTTTGGGTCTCACAAACGACACCATAGCTTACCCTATGGTGACGGTTTTAGACGCAAAACCGACACCATTAGCTTACCCTATGGTCACGGTTGTAGACGCAAAACCGACACCATAACTTACCCTATTGTGGCGGTTTAGACACCTATGGTGGCGGTTTGTAACTCACAACCGACACCATAGCTTACCCTATTGTGGCGGTTTTAACGCACAACCGACACCGTAGGGTAAGCTACGGTGGCGGTTTTACAACCGACACAAACCTTATGTGACCCCAGCAATCACGCTGCTCCAAAACCGTCACTAATGGTCTTTTAGAACCGACACCGTAGGGCATAATTCTACTAGTGGTAGCACCCCGGTGTAGCCGAGCCCACTCCCTTATGAAGAAGGTGCTTCGTGGGTTCTTTACTTTTTGGTAAGGCTATGTCTCGATTTTTAAATAACGTAAGAGATATTGTCAATTTGTTATCTATCTCCTATAAGTGAACTAAGTCGGTGAATTATCGATAAATTAATTGACACGGTCGATAAAATCGATGAAAATGCATGATTTGGAATGGCGATTTGGCTATGCATGCAAACATGTTAAGCATAAATAAAAGCAGAAAAATTAAAAGCATAAAAAAAATCCTAGTATGGCCTTCCTAAAAAAGAAAATTTAAATGTAAAATAAAAATTCGGAAACCAACTCCTTGGTCCCTTGAACTTCACACGCGGCACGCATCCCAAGGCAAACTCCGTCTTGGTCGGAACACCTTTCCGTAAGGCACCGTCTTCAAGAATCTCCGGAATTACAAAATTACAAATTTTCTATCTATTTTGTACATTATAAAATATAATAAAACAATAAAATAAAGTGATACGAGATCACATTAAATTACAACCGAATCGATAACCCCTTACATTACGGGAAATATCGATTAAAATCTAAGGCCATACTAAGCAAAATACATAATTCCAAATTACGTAAATATAAATTATGACATTCATAAACAATTAAATAAATCTGCAATGCTCATGATTATGCAAATCCTAAGCCAAATCGTCCTATTTAAACACAATTTAAATATCGTTATCATTATAACACGGTTTTATGGAATTACGCGATTTAACATTTAAAATCACTTAACATTTTTTGAATCATTATTCACGTTTTAGTTAAGTATCCTAATACATTTTAGGATTCAAAATTTAGTCTTACTCAAATTTCGAAAATAACTTAACTTATTAATTATAATATTGTTCGGGTTTAATCGGTTTTACGGAAATAGCAATATAAAAATCAAAATGAGTCATAAATATTTCGAAAATTCAAATTTTGAACATTCTGAAAATTTTCTTAAAATTTCAGATCTTAAAAATATTAATATAACCGAAATAAACGACTTATTTCGAAATAATGCGTATAGACATGCATATTTTAGACGGAAATTCAAAATTACCTTAAAATATAGCGATAAAATACTAATAATTTTTTTTCATCTTCCAAGACACTCAAAGGACTGAAATGGACAGGAATAAATCAGTGTCACACTGTTTAATGACCGAAATAATGATTGTGACTCTTACAATTTTCAATTTTCAACTTTAACTTTTAAAAATTAAAAATCAAAAATCCAGAAACTTTTGGCATCCAAGAAAAATATGATGATGAACATATCAAATATGACTAGTATGGGTTAATTTTTCCGGCCATTTTAGCAACTTTTACTATTTTAACAAATTATGCCATATATCACTCGATTTTAACAATTAAAATCATTTCTCATGAAAAATTCGAAACAAAATGCTCAAAATTTACATGCATGCATATGACACTGTTTAAAATTTTCATGGCCAAATTCCAACCCAAACTATTTAAGTTGAATTTATGTCACTAATATCTCGATTTTTACAATAAAAATCAATATTCATGCAATATAAAAGAAAAATTTATGGAAAATTTAACATACATTTTAAATATTGCATGTGACATCTCCAAAACAATTCGTAGCTAAATTCATAATCTAACTATATAAACCCATTTTTCACTCATTTTATGACAATTTAACGATTAAATTTCATAAGCCATGCATAAAACTTAAATAATTTTGAAAATTATATATTCATAATATGTTAAATGCATGTGAGAACATATATAAAAAATCTCGGTCAGAAAGTTTTTTTTACTTTTTTCCACAAATAATCATTTTTAACCGATTATAAGGCATGAATTAACAATTTAATTACATGTTTGAACAATATTATTCCATAAATCATTCATAATGACTTAAAACATTTTAAAAACCAGAAATTATACATGCAATAATTATTTCGTGCATATCATATATGTACTAATTATTTTACTTTTTAATTTTAATCATATTACTCGCAAAAACCGTAAAATCGAGTTGCATGCAAGCAACCAAATGCTCTGATACCACTTGTGAGATTCTCGGTCGAACAATCCCAACATCTAAATTAGTCATACTAATTTATACATAAAATTAACTCTTTAATTATTTATAATCTTATGCATGCAAATATGAAAACGGAAATTTAAAGAATTGAGTCCTTACATACGGTCCAATAATGCCAAAGACGATCCTCCACGAAACAACCAATGTAGATTGCCTCCTTCAAATTGCACCCAAGACTTACCCTTAAACACCGAATGTAAACACCGACTAGGTGAATGAACAATCGGTTTTACCTTAAACGAGTTCAAATCACATTAGAAACTAACCGAGATATTATAATATTTGTTATAATATATTGATAATATTATCAAATAATATTATGAGGATTTTCTAATTTTTGTCAAACTAAAATCACTTGTGTATTTTTGAATTAGTGAATGAAATTATGTGTGTCTTACACGTATAAAGGAAAAGGATGGGAGAGGGTAGTAGTGCCGTGTGGGTTAAGGCCTAGGGATGGGTTAGAGCCAATTTTTTGCTTACCCATAATCATAGGCATAAGAGCCAATAATTAGAGTTAAGGCTATAAATATCATTGTGTTTTTAAAGGTGTATTAAACAATTTAATCAACCCATAACACAAAAACCACACAGTGCACTAAGTTGTAAAATGGACTCCATTTTACAATTATAATTTTGTACAATTGTTAAAATGTAACATCCCATGTGACATAATTTAATTGTATTAATTTAAAAATATATTTATCATATAAATATTATTTCTAAATTAATTGAATCATATTTAACAAATTATTTTAGTAATTCGTAATTACCGTCCCAATATATGGTTATTATAATAATCGTCAATACGATATACAACGTTTGCAATAACCACAAATCATTCATATTCTAATTTTGATATTTCAAAAATATCGATTAGTATTTGACAATCAACACATTTCGATTTGACAATCAACACATTTCGATTTCAAATAAAAATCTTATATTAAGATTCAACCTCTGATTTCTCGATATTCGATTTTAAGGATATTTGATCAATTCGTATCGCGTACTATTGATCAACATATGTGTTAAGGGGATTATCCTATAGCTGTGACCTAAAGGGATCAACTAACCACCACCTTCATACGACAGTAATTTCAAACTCTAGTCAGCCAATCATTACCGATTAATGTTGGCCAGTTGACTATATATAATATCGGATCATCCCTTGCATATTCATATCATAAGATTTGCCAATGATAATTATCATTGACGTGATCGCACTATTGTTGAGGACACATTTCCCAACAGGAGTGACTTTTCTTAGTCACCCCACCCCAAGCTTTGTTGATTGCAGGTTCAAGCTTTCTTCCGTTTTAAAAACTTCTGGTTGTGTCTTGTTTGTAGAATAGTTTGAGCAACTGAGAGTTGGTACTCGGTTGAGTACAGAGCACTTGATCGAGTGGAGAACACTCGACCGAGTAAGCACCGCTCGACCGAGTATTAGTGACCGAGTCCTCGGGACCCGATCGAGTATATGACACTCGACCGAGTGTGTGACACTCTATCGAGTACCCTCGAACAGACCGGGTTCCGCGTTTTTCCTAAAATTCGATAAATCACTCATAATTCTTATTTCTTTCCATATCACGCCTCTCAGATCTATCTCTCTTAAAAACCCTACTAAAAAACTCAAAGAATTCAAGTTCTTACTTTGTGTCGACCTTTCACACACCGGACCGTTCTCATCTCCGTCCCTCAATCAACATTCAAGGTTAGTTTTAAGATTTCAACTTCAGTTTTAGGGTTAGCATTGACATTGATGTTTTCTTCCCCAAATCGATTTTAAAACTCATATTTCATGGTAATAGGCAAGTAATTCAACTATTTGCCACCGTTTTAGCGCCTTAATTCCGTATTTAACGTCCTAATCATACCGGGACACCAAAATCTAATACATGGAACCATCTTTGGGTCACCTTAAGATATACCTCTATTGAAGGGGGTTTCCCTTTTCTGAGACTTGACCATAATCTCACTTGGGAGTTATTTCCACCGGTGTACCGGTTGTATTCGTTCCTTAGTGTACCTTTGAGACGCTCACTAAGGGTCTTAAACCCGAGATCTATTCTATTAAAAAAACCAAAAAGGGATTACTGTCTTGTTTTGAAAATCTTCTTGTTCCAGATGCCGAGGTTTGGAGGGATGTCATCCAAGAGAGCAAGAAATCTTGGCGAGTCTAGCGGATTAGGTAACCGGGAAGGAGGTGTGGTGGTGCCAAGGATGGGGGAATACCCACAGGTTGAGTTTGCTGATTTCAACCAGTGGAACCGTTTTGTGGACTTGATGGGTCGCACCATGAGGGCCACCAGGTGCGTGGATCATGCCATCCTGGAGGAGCTTGAGATTGAGGAAGACCTTTGCCATATGTTTCAAGAGTTGGGATTGTTTCGTCTTCGCAAAAAGACATATGCATTCTTGACCTTTGAGTTGCTCAGCTTATTTATGTATGATTGTAACACCCCTATTTATTTAAGAGCCTTTAGCAAGACATTCTCAAATAAATAGGACTGTTACCATCCCGGAATATCTGAGGTAGTGAATAACAAGGTAAACAAACCAAAGTACTTTATATAAATACTGATTAAATTTAAACTTGGTATTTATAACAACTACGAGGTCCAAACTTGATAAAAATGAAAGTACAACTGACGATATCTAAATGTGATCTAACTCTAAGTAGGTCCATGCCATGTCTCTCTCCATGCCCAAGCTCCTAATCCATCTGTCACTGACCTGTAAAATCTACTCCCCATTCCGGATCATCGTAGGTGTCACACGAATACACAGGGTCAACCGCGAGGTTGAGTAGGTAACACAAATAAGACATAAATAACAGTAGAACCGTATCCTCCTTCGCCTCCATTTCATTCAATCATCCTCCACGCCTCCATCACTCCACACCTCCATCACACCACACCACCATCACACCGCACCTCCCATGGCCATATCACAAGTCCCATATCACAAGACCCAATATCACAAGACCCATTTCACACCTCCCGATCTCCACAGTGATCAATAATAATAATACGATCCACAGTACGGAAATAATCAATTATATCAAACTCGTAATAAGCATCACTTACACATTTCATGTCATAACATGAATCATAATATATATCCCCTACCTCAATTGCGGATTGACAACCGAACAACTGCTAGAAATGTTCCACTTTGAACAGTCGAACTCAGTTCCTATAATTAGTATTGAATATCAATTTCTACTCAGACAATTAAACAATTATTCGATCATGTTCATAATTGATTTACTTATCACACATTGTAAATATACATATCAACACACTCATATACATGCCAATCAATATTAACTAATTATACCTATCAATTATCCTTAGCCAATTATAAACTTACTAATTATAGACTTACTATATATAGACTTACCAAATATAGCATAAAGCCAAATAATCAATTATTACTAAATCAATAACAATAACCATATAAATAATTAGTAGTTATCACAATATTCCTTAATAATATAATAACCATAAATTTCTAAAAAGATATAAGTAATAACAATAATAACATAAATAACACATCATTATATATATAAAAGAATCTTGTAAAATCGCTTATGTGGCGCAATATGGTTTCAGAATTAGGCTAATGAAACTCTCTCATTCAACCTCAGAATTTCAGTTTTTTTCAGCCAATAACGTGAACCATAACAGTCATGTCAGCTTCCATTAACTATTAGCTTATTAATTTTTATATTGTTTCCATTTTCTATAATTTATAGAATATAATTATTTTAATTTTGTTTCTTTAATTAATTTACATATATTTTAAAGTTCTCAAATCTGAATTTTATAGTTTCCTTTTCTAACTATGTCTTAATAGTTCCATTTTTGTCCCGTCTTACAATTATTGCTTCTATTGACATTATCATATCTTATTATATATTATCAATATTTTTTTCAAATGTCCTATTATATATCATTATTACTATAAAAGCAAAATGTCAAATTGCATACGTGGCGCAATAATGTTTCACTGTTCACTCTTTTTCGCACTCACATTCACCCTCACAAAAAACTGTTTTGTAGACCAATCAGAACCCCTAATTTAGGCCACGTCATATTTTTGTATATATTATAATAAAAACGTTTACCATAGTTTACTAATAAAAAATCCTAAATATTCCATAAATATTCCCTACCAATCACGGCCGATCCCATTCATTTAATTTATATAATAAAATCGTTTACCATATTTTACTAATAACAAATCCTAAATATTCCGTAAATATTCCCTACCTATCACGGTTGTTTACAATATTTTACGTTTACCATATTTTTATCGAAATCAAAATCGTTAACATATACAACCAATCAGATTATACTAATATCAAATCCTAAATATTCCATAAATATTCCCTATCAATCACGGTTGTTTACCATATTTTACGTTTACCATATTTTTTCGAAATCAAAATCGTTAACATATACAACCAATCAGATTATACTAATAACAAATCCTAAATAATCTATAAATATTCCCTACCAATGGGTGTTCACCATATTTTACGTTTACCATATTTTTTTCAAAATCAAAATCGTTAACATATACAACCAATCAGATTATAGTAATAACAAATCCTAAATATTCGATAGATATTCCCTACCAATCACGGTTCCCAATTAAGTTTGAAAGAAGACAATTTCCTTTAGCAATTTGTTTTGCTATGAATATTAACAAAAGTCAGGGTCAATCTCTATCCCGTGTTGGACTTTATCTTCCTAGACCAGTCTTTACCCATGGTCAATTGTACGTTGCTATATCTAGGGTTACAAGTAAGAAAATTCTAAAAGTGCTATTTCTCGATGAAGGAGGAGGAATGGCTAATACAACAACGAATGTTGTTTACAAGGAGATTTTCGAGAAACTGTAATTTTTGTCCTAGATTATCGAATTTTAATATACCCATTTAATTTAAATTCCTACCGGATTAGTTATTTTCTTCATCCTATTTGTCCGTCAACTTAAGTTCTGTCACCAATTCATCACAAGACAATAACTTTCCAATTTACTAATTATTAATTATTTAATATATTTTTTTAATCGTTTATTGTTTTTTCTTATTCATTCATGTTATCATAATTAATCCAAATATTTTCATCATTGCTAACAGATATTCGAAAATTAGTGCACCAGGAAATTCACCTTTTGACCGAACATATCTTATATGCAAAATAGCCCCGTTAAAAATCAATTTGTTCGAATAAATATAATTGTTATATAATGAAATGAATTTACCTTTGTCATCTACACAACCCGTGATTTTTCACGGGTGTTACACTAGTTACCCTATAATTACAACTCATAACAACAATAATAATACAACTAATAATAATAATAATATAACTAATAACAATAATATTACTAATAATAATAATAATAATAATAATAATAAGTCATAAAAATAATGATAACACAATGGCAATTCAGACCCACGAACAGCGACAAAACACGCAAACCCGAACACGAACAACAACAACTCCCTTCGCCGCGACCAACTACCCTCTCGACAGCCACCTCCGACACCAAACGCAGCCCCTAGCCTCCCCACTGGCACCACCAGGCTCGCCCCTGAGCTACGGTGGTTCCAGGAAGGGAGCCAGTGGCCGTGAACGACCCACAACCACCACCTGATACCGACACCAAAACCCAGCCACCACGCCTGTTCTGTTTTCGTGTTACAGTACACCCAAACGAAACCTGCCATAAGTCTGACACAAACCACCCATAACCACCCCAATAACCACCAATCTATCACCGTCACTACACTCTACATATAGACTCTGCTAATTAAATAAAATAACCGCATAAGAGCATTCGAATCACGCCGCGAACTCATACATACAGAAGTACTCTGTTCAGGACGATATCCACTGTTTTTTAACTCCGGCGAGAACTGACCGTTACCGGTGGTCCTAGATGGCCATCGACAGTTTCACTATGGTCCAAAACATATCTACTAACATCATAGAATGCTACTTAACAAAGACTTACGACTACCATGGTGAAACGTGACTGAAAAACGTGAACCAAACGAGATTGCAAAAACTGCGAAACCAGGGGTTGTGGTGAACTTACTCTCTTCTTGGTGTAATCGACGGCCTGAGAACCCATAACCCACCGTGACTGATCCTCCTTCGTACTCTCCAAAGTGGCGGCAGGGGTGTGAGGGTGATAGAATGTTCATTAGGTTAGAATTAGGTTAGGAATAGGTGTTACAAATGAAGGCTGCGTGTGTTTGTGTAACTGACGAAGTGTGGGCTGACTACTACTAACACGCATTTCAAGGCCCAAAAACGGTGTGTCAAAGGTCCCTAGTTCGATCCCCTTCAAGAACATTAATCTAATTATCAAGCTTGTGGGTTGAACCCCTCTTCGAAACCCACCAAGGTCAAAAATACTTAACATAAAACGAGCGTACACTTAGCATTATAAACGAGGAATTGCATCTAAGTATATCGTTTTCCCATAATATTATTATATTTAATAACAATAACACGGGTTATTACAGTCTTCCCTCCTTAAAATGAACTTCGTCGCGAAGTTCACTATCCCGTAAACAATAAACTGTTCGCAAAGCACGTAACGAACACCAAAAGTGATACCATCCCTAACGTCGTAACCAATAAAGGTACTTTAAAACACGAAATATTACATTCTACCCTCGTTAAGAAAACTTTGTCCCCAAAGTTTATCTTATCACCAATTTAAAAGATACGTCCTAAAACACAATAAAAGCATAAGTGCAGTAAGCGAGATTATCAAGTTTATACAAACAATCGTGACATACCACCTAGCCATGTAAACAACTAGACATATCATAAATCAAAAGATTTTACAATCCTATCCTCCTTAAAACATGGTTACGTCCCCGTAACCTCAGTATAAAGTTTCTAGCCCCTTACACTGTCTTACTCATTACTTTATCTCATGAGACCGCAAAGCAATATATCCATCTCAATATCTATTTCAACTCAGAACAGAACTCAACAACCAAGGTCATACTGGACCGGAGACACACTGTGGCACAACGGCCTAATAACTCATAACTCAAACCCGCAACCAATTCTCATCTCAATCTCGATATCAATATTGTCAAATATTCCAATTAAGAAACTGCTATACCAAACCGACCTTATTAACTCCATCTCTTCAGTACTTACCTTCAACGTTCATTGACATACTTGTATATATACTCATCATTCCCCTATTCATAAAACACGAATGTGTACGCCATAAAACAAGAACTTGTGCATAACTCAGACTAATCAATTACTAAAAGTTTTTCCCATCTCACAACCAAAAGAACTGTCACATCAATAGAAAATTTTAACTATCAGAATAAAAGGACAACTAGTAATATTCAACTCAAATCAGTACTCAAAAGAGGCTCATCAACTATCATATAACATATAACCTCGAACGATAATAAAGTATTAGGGTCGGTATGATCATGTTACGCAGTAAAACAGATTCAGAATAGGTAACACTTACACACCCATGAAATTTCAACGCAAGCTAGTATTTACAACTACATAAATAATCAAGAAAACTCATAGTTCACAATTGACAATTTAAACGGTTTCATGTTCATAACCATATTTTGAAGCACAACCATATTTAGGAAAAGACATAGCGCAAAATTAAATAACGTAATTAAACATGGAACATGGACATGCCTCACAAGATATACATAATTTTTTTAGACTTCACAAGATCGTTTAACATTACCAGATATCAATTACAACTCATAACAACAATAATAATACAACTAATAATAATAATAATATAACTAATAACAATAATATTACTAATAATAATAATAATAATAATAATAATAATAAGTCATAAAAATAATGATAACACAATGGCAATTCAGACCCACGAACAGCGACAAAACACGCAAACCCGAACACGAACAACAGCAACTCCCTTCGCCGCGACCAACTACCCTCTCGACAGCCACCTCCGACACCAAACGCAGCCCCTAGCCTCCCCACTGGCACCACCAGGCTCGCCCCTGAGCCACGGTGGTTCCAGGAAGGGAGCCAGTGGCCGTGAACGACCCACAACCACCACCTGATACCGACACCAAAACCCAGCCACCACGCCTGTTCTATTTTCGTGTTACAGTACACCCAAACGAAACCTGCCATAAGTCTGACACAAACCACCCATAACCACCCCAATAACCACCAATCTATCACCGCCACTACACTCTACATATAGACTCTGCTAATTAAATAAAATAACCGCATAAGAGCATTCGAATCAAGCCGCGAACTCATACATACAGAAGTACTCTGTTCAGGACGATATTCACTGTTTTTTTAACTCCGGCGAGAACTGACCGTTACCGGTGGTCCTAGGTGGCCATCGACAGTTTCACTATGGTCCAAAACATATCTACTAACATCATAGAATGCTACTTAACAAAGACTTACGACTACCATGGTGAAACGTGACTGAAAAACGTGAACCAAACGAGATTGCAAAAACTGCGAAACCAGGGGTTGTGGTGAACTTACTCTCTTCTTGGTGTAATCGACGGCCTGAGAACCCATAACCCACCGTGACTGATCCTCCTTCGTACTCTCCAAAGTGGCGGCAGGGGTGTGAGGGTGATAGAATGTTCATTAGGTTAGAATTAGGTTAGGAATAGGTGTTACAAATGAGGGCTGCGTGTGTTTGTGTAACTGACGAAGTGTGGGCTGACTACTACTAACACGCATTTCAAGGCCCAAAAACGGTGTGTCAAAGGTCCCTAGTTCGATCCCCTTCAAGAACATTATTCTAATTATCAAGCTTGTGGGTTGAACCCCTCTTCGAAACCCACCATGGTCCAAAATACTTAACATAAAACGAGCGTACACTTAGCATTATAAACGAGGAATTGCATCTGATTATATCGTTTTCCCATAATATTATTATATTTAATAACAATAACACGGGTTATTACAATGATGTAGTGGGGTGTGTGGTTAGCTTCTGGCTGATGAACCAGACTCGTACTTTGACACTGGACCAGTATGCCGACCACTTGGGTTTGGAGGATGATAATGAGGATTACCTGAGGGATGTAGTAGGTGAGGAGCTGGAGGCAACGAGAGTCTTTTCCTTCTTCACGGGTCGGGAACACCATAATGTGAGTGCTATGCTGATTAATGAAGTGCAGCACATTACTCTCCGTATATTCCTCATGATTTTGACCTCCATGCTGTACCCGAGGGATGATGTGAGTAAGTTGGACACCCATAAGGTTCTGTTATTGGCATCCTACCTCAACCCCCGCCGGCAGGAGCATGTGTACTTCAGTGCCCCAGCCATAGTATGTGCTAGCCTGGCGGATATGGCGCAAAACTAGAATTGCCACATTGGATGTGGTGCCATTGTGACCCGGTTAGCTCAGAGACTAGTGGATTTCCAGCCCGAGGGAGACTTGAGAGCTTTGCATGAAACCGTACCGACCATTGATGAGGAGTGCCTAGTGAGGGTTAAATGGATCAAGAGACTGGCTGATGGTGGATGGGTGTTTAGGTTGAGGGACGACTTCTGGTGCAGGATCCCTAACCCCGAGTACCTTTCACCCCATGAGCATGAGGACGACAATGCTGACACCTCGGGACCAAATTTGCCACCCAGATTCTACACCATCCCTAAAGAGGCTTGGACAGAGTGGCCGCAGACCTCACGCAACGAAGGGATGTATCAGGTGGGTCGTCGGTCTAGATAGACCCGGATAGGGAGAGGACAAAGTTCCCATAGAGAGCCCCATCCTTTTGAGCCTTACCAGACTCAACAGCCTTCATACTTTCCCCAGTACTCCCCATACCCGATAGTACAGGACCCAGGTATGTAGCCTTATGAGTTAGCAGAACGCCTGTCGGCTACCCTAGTTTTGAGGGACACGCATGAGGTTAACCAGTTGCATCATGGGGTGGGACTGTAGACAGCTGACCCAGCTTAGTGGAGCGGACTTGGTAATGATGATGGTGTCTTCCGAGCCTTTTGAGTGGATCGTACTATGTGGCCGGAGCTTTGTCATCAACCTGATGGGTGGATGACAGAGCCATGGGGAGCCAACTACGGCAGCCAATTGGATGACCAGGGTAGATGAGAGCTGGGAGAGGTGTCTGACTATTGCGGCTATGTAAGGGATACTGGTGCGTCGGATGCAGTGGCTTACTCAGGAGTACAGATGCAGGATGATGGCAATGATGAAGATGGGCATAAGGCATGAGAGCTTTTCCAACTCTAATCAAATTGGTATTGATAATGGTGCAAAAATTATATACTCCTAGAAGATGGAACAAACTATAGCTTAATCAAATTGGTATTGAGGTAATGATCAATTTAACACACACACGCGCGCGCACACATACACACACACACACACACACACACAAACACACACACACACACACACACACACACACACACACACACACACACACACACACACACACACACACACATATATATATATATATATATATATATATATAATAACTTGATTGATTATTCAGGAGACGTCCCTAAAAATCATTGCCTATTCGTGTTATTCGAGCCACCCCTTTTCAGGGATGGTCAGTGTCTCAATTTTCATCAAGGGAATCCCCAACATAGCATAGGGCCTAAGCCGTTGTTATTGCTTATAAATGTCATTAAAGTCGTCCCGTGAAGCAACAACTCGCACAAATGAAATTATTATTTAAACTAATTTTAAGTCATCAACTTAATCACATAGATTACCGTCTGAAAATACTTTGAGAATTAAAAGAACTACTTGAACAAAGATGGTTAAGGTGTTAAGGACAAGTAGAATAATTAATGAAGTATTAGTCCTTTATTCATTACTCAAATTAATTAGAAATGATTTGTATGAGAAAGCCATGAAAGAAAAGATTAAGAGCGAGGTTAATAGAAGAAGGTTTTCCTTCTCGACAATCCCTTTGGTAGGTCTCTTCCTTGGAATGCAATAAACAAAAGTTTTGAAGTTCTAAAAGTCAGGAGTCAATATGTTACTTCTAAATGTTTTGCATTTTATAGTATAGGGACTTCAACTTTTCATATGTATCTCGCCTAACATTATGTTATATTATGTTATGTTGTATTATGTTGTATATATTTTATAATTGAAATTGTGATATATGATGCGATAAAAATTTAAACTAATTTAAAGTTATTAACTTAATCACATAGATTACCTTGTTAATAGAAGAAGGTTTGCCCATCTCGACAATCCCTTTTCTCAGGCCTCTTCTTCGGAATGCAATCAACAAGTATTAATGTTGTGGCATCAATAAAGAAACGGATTTCGGCAAGATAGTTGCCATCCGTTGAACACAGAAGGTATGGCCTCGGTTTACCAACACCAATCAGCGCTTGGTGCATTGTTTCGACTGTTGTGGGGTTTCATACATGATCATAATACGATATAAGAATTGGAAATTATTCGTGAGTACTTAAGTTAACGAGTAAGGAGTTGTTCTATTTGTTATGATTTCATAATTGGATAAAAATAATTAGTAAATAAAGAATTAAGGTGACAAATAAAGATATAATAATTTACCCAATTGCTCAGGGTTTTTAAAGTTAAGGATCTCGAAGACTAGAATAGCATGCATAAAGTAAGTAAATAATGTATTCTTGAACAAGCACGGGATTGATTTGACCATGATCCTGCCATTCATGAGCCCAAAAGTTGTTGGACGACTTATTGTGGCGTTCTTCTGTGTCATTGATACTAGAAATGTCCGGCCAAATATCGTACATGATCTCCCCCAACTCCCCCAAAAGACTTATATCGAAAGCTTGAGAAGAAAGAGGCCATTCATGAGCCCAAAAGTTGTTGGGCGACTTATTGTGGCGTTTTTCTGTGTCATTGATACTCGAAATGTTCGGCCAAATATCGTACATGATCTCCCCCAACTCCCCCAAAAGGCTTATACTGAAAGCTTGAGCAGAAGGAGGGGGTTTTGGTTTCGATTTGCCGATCACCAAAAGCCTATGTATAGTAAAAGTTTGTGGTGATTTCTTATTCCGACATGGGTATCAAGTCTATTTTAGTACTTATAATAACCATTTGGCCATATATATAAGGGGGTGTTTGATTCAGCTTACTTTGGAATGAGGTATGGGTTTAGAATGGCTTAAACTTATACCAACTGTTTATTTAGGATTTTTTTTCATACCCATACCTCAAACAAGGTAGCATGTACACTTTTTCTAATGAGTCGTACCGTGTCTGACACCGACACTCCACGGACACACGCCGAAATGTGTCCAACACCTAAACAGCCGTGTCTAACTTCCTACATTTATTTCGGCACGTGTTCGACGCGTGTCCATGGTATTTGAGCCGTGTCCGTCGCGTGTCCACGATATTTGGTTATCATTTGCGGTGAATGATGTTCTTGAGATGAGAAATGCGTTATCGAAAGAGATCAATTAGAATATTGATTCGGATGAGGAATGAAAATAAATTTATTGTCAAGGGCAAGTTTAAATTCACTTATTAAAATTAATATCAAATACTTTTACAAAAATAAAATCAAAAATTTATAACTATATAATGTATATTTTATTAAATTTAAATGTCGTGTCCCGTCTCCTAAATTTCATGGCATGCCGTGTCCCATGTCCGTGTCGTGTCCGTGTCCGTGTCCGTTTTTGTGCTACCTAGACCTCAAACCCATGAGGTATGGGTTTTGGAAACCCTATGGGAAGGTGGGTATCACCCATTCCAAACCCTTGGCTATCAAATTATTTTAAAACATAAAAAATCTCATTGTTTGTGGAGCATTCTAGTTTATTATTATTCATCATCTCCCTTCAATTCAAGTATTTTTTTTACCTTTATATTAGTACTTTTTTTTGCGCAACAATTATTTTGACTCGATTACTTATCAATTTAAATCCGTATTAAATCCGTATCTCTTGATTCTAAAATAATTTTTTGAGATAATTCGAAATTTATCTGCACTGTACTTATTTCTGTTTGAGTTAATTCGTAGTTCATCTGCACTATTTTTTTAGTTAATTTCCGTGCACTATTTTTTTTGCACTACATATGGCCAGGCTAATCGCACACCTGCCAAAGATAAAAATCCCTAGACTTGACTAACATACAAATTAATGTAGATAGGGAAGAAGGGGTCGAACCACACGGAGACGGTGATGTAATTGTAATTAGCTATGGAGAGAATTCTATCAAGGTCGGTTACAAGAATTTGGTTATGATTTGGGTTAACTAAGGTAAAACAGTAATGACAAATAAAGATGTAAACGATTATAGGGAAGAATCTAGGGGATTGGGGTTACACATGCATATAGGAGCTTAGTCATGTCAAATTAAAGAAATACATTGTCAATAGTTGATTAGGTTTATAACAATTTCCTCTCGGCCTAGAGTTTAACCGTAGATTGATTACCAATTAGCTCTCGCGTACATTGGAACAAAATACTATAACATGCCATGCCTAATTCTATCCCGACTTTCGATCTTAGGATAAGAACAACACAATTAACAATTACGACTATGACTATAACTATCGATTGATCAAGTTCTATCCCGACTTTCGATCTTAGGATGAAAATAATGATTTATCAATAATCATAGTCAATAATCATATATCAATTAAATGAAACAAGCATGTATATAATCAACAATATGATAATGCAAAATTAATAATTTAACATGACCAAACAACTATTCTAGCATGGTTTCCCCCCTAGATATAAAAACTACTCACACATGGCTTTGTGAGCTAGATTATTAATTCTATTGACTAAGATAGACATAATGACGATAACGAAATAAAACCGTAAAGAAAGATAATACCGAGATTTAACGGAATAAGAACTCGGAAGATGAAGTGCGAAAAGCTTCGGAAAATGCTTGAATAACCAAAGAACTATTTTTATAAAGAAAATAAAGAAAGACTTAGAGTATTTCTTACAAGCAAATGATTTCTAATCTCTAAAATGATTCTAAAAATTGATCCCTCAAAATTAAAGATGAGATGATTTCCAAATGAATGAAAGCATGGGGTATTTATAGTGATGAGGAGACGGAGTAGATTACAGCCACCCCGGACCGGGGCAAGAACATGACGTATGCATTCTTTGAATCTGGTCCAGAAAACAGTGAGATCGCAGCCACCCCGGTATACCGGGGCAGCCCACCCCGACCGGGGTGAGAACACTGTCCAAGTACTCCGCATTTCGTCAATTGTTTACATTTGGGAACATGGGTGACGTTGCAAGGATGATGTAATGCTTGAGTTGTCATGCTTTGCACATTATGCTCTTCAAGGGTTGACTTCTTTGTTGACTTTCTTTGACTTTCTTTCATTTTCCGTCACTTCTACTACCCGGAGAATGCTTGTCTCGACTTTGGTTAGCTCCGTGATGCTCGGTAAATGTCAAAATGCAAGAGAAATCCGAAATTCCTACAAAAACCGCTAAACCACATACAAATTACCTAGAACACGGAATTAGCTCAATAAACATTGAAGAATATTGTAAACGATGATAAAACATGGGCTAAAATGAGGATGAAAAGTATATAAAAATAGAGCATATCAAATTCCCCCAAGCTAAACCCTTGCTTGTCCTCAAGCAAGCTCAAATAAACCAAGACAAGCAAATGAATCTCCATAATCCCATCAATTACAAATCCCAATTTTAGCTAATGAAGCAATTGTGAGACGAAAATCCCGAAGACAACATGGGCATAGGAAAGATGCAATACATGGTTGAGATTTACACGACGGTGTAGCGTATAGAATTTCATCTAGACTTTTTGGCTTTTGCATGATCATTTTGACAAAGGACTCTCACGGTACACTCAAGCACACATATAAATGTCAAGGAGGTTTGTATGTGAAAACACTCTCCTAACCTCGACTCATGAAGTTGTGCCGGCAATCTAATATGGTAAGCGTTCCAATCCACTAGCCAATGCAATCAAAATGCAAGCATGCAAAAGAAGCCATACGAAGGAAGCAAAATGTGATGGGTAAGAAAGGGAACATGTGAGTTATGGTAATTGGAGCTAATTCAAGCTAGCAACTAACCATTAATGCAAGGATGTTCAATCCAAAATCAAACCCAACTCATTACCAAATGTTGAAGTCAAAATTAGCAAAATGACTTCTCTTATCAAGACAAAGCATATGAGAATGTCCCAACAATATTTTTATGATGAATGTCATGGAAACTTTTATATTTTTTCTCTTCTTCCTTTTCTTTTCAAATCATGCTTCTTTTCTTTGTTTTCTTTTGTTTTCATCTTTCTTCTTTTTTCTCATGGATGGTATATTTTTTTTTTCGACTTTTTGACCTCCATTTTTTTTTTCTTTCAATGCCAATCACAATGACAAAAGGCAATATTTGAACCATATCCCAATTGAGCACCCAAACACCAATGAATAAGCTACTAACTTGACAAGGTAGGCAAATTTTGAATGTAGCTTAGAAAATCAATAAAAACATGTGTAAAGGGGCAAAAATGGGCAAATAGAATCATGTGAAAAGCTTACAAATACTCACAAGATGAATGCAATGCTTATGAAGTGGAACAAAAACCATATTTATGCCTTTTGGTGTAACACAAAACCACGAGGAGACATACTCACACACCTAGATGAGACCGAAAAAAGATGTAACGGTCTTAGGAGGCTCTAAAACTTTCAATTTTGTAGGTTGCCAATGCTAAAAGATCAAGCCAAAAACATCAAAAATCCATTCTCTACCTACTATGTCAAGACATCCCCATGTAAGCCAAAATTCCGTCAAAGTAGACTCACAAAAATTCAAAAAGCATTAGAATTGGAAAATGCAAGAGGAAAACAGTAGGAGATTCAAGCAAAGCATGGCATCATCAAATTCATCATCATTTTATTCAAGCTAAACTATATGCAAAAACAAAAAGATAGAATGCAAATGCAATCCCTCCCCCAAGCTAAACTTCACATTGTCCCTAATGTGAATCATAGAGACGATTAATTAACCAACAAGTTTAATGGGGAAAGGGAATTACAAGAAAAGGCAGAAAGAAAAACAAACGTGCTAGATTATTAACCCTCCCCCAAGCTAGTATCAAACAATCATGTTCATTATGTGAATTATGCATACTAACTCTACAATCAATTAATTTCAATTAGAAAAACAATAATTCACTTCATGAGGTAAATACCAATTGGGAAAAATTGGAATTAGGTTGAGTGAATGATTGATTTCTAGAGAAAATAAAGAAATTAGTAGAAGTATGAATACTTACTTGTTGATTGAAGACGAGGAAGACTTGGAGTAGGGGAAATAGGTAGAATAAATGGAAGGAAAAATATACCTGTCAAAGAGGAAGAACAAAATAGAAGAAAATAATTCGACTATTAATTCTACAACCGCCGAGCCTCTTCGCATCGGCCCCGGTCGGGGCGGCTCACCCCGGACCCCCGGGGTGAGTGCAACCGAGCTCCTTGCAGTTTTCTTGCTTTTCTTTCTTGATGTTTTGGTTCTTTTTCGTTAACCTGCATATTAGTCTTCCAAATAAAACCTATCTAACATTATTACTATACTATGTTCAAAAATAACAACCAAAAACACGGGTTGCCTCCCGAGAAGCGCAATTTAAAGTCTTGCTAGACAAAATGTCACAAAAATTCAGTTTTTAGAATCCGGAAGTTTCAAGAAAACTTCCTATACCATCCCAACCATTGCTTCTTCATGATAAGGCCTCAAATAGTGGCCACTAGCTTTGATCTTCTCCCCATCCGGGGCCAACACTTCAAAGGACCCAATCTTGTCGTTATCGATGATAATATAGGGGCCTGGAGAAACCTTCTTCCGAGGGTTGAACATAAGCACTTTGTCACCAACATTGAGACCATCCTTGATAAGCTCCTTCTTACGTCGACTCTTCACCATCTCTTTGAATGGTTGGGACCTTGTAAGAGCTTTCTCTTCCATCAAAACCTTCTTCCCATTGCTTATCGTTTCATCATTTCCTACGCAAGAGCTCAAAGAATTTTCCATGTCCTTGCTCAAAGATTGAGACAAGGGGTTAGCTTTATTTAAAGCATAACATGATTCCTCCAACATTGGACTCTTAAGACCATGACTCAAACTATATGTCACCTTCTCATCTCCTACGGCTAGAGTCAACTTACCGTTCTTAACATCTATCAATGCACCCGCAGTATGTAAGAATGGTCTACCCAAGATTATGGGAATTTGCGCATCTTTGGCAATGTCAAGCACGATAAAGTCAACCGGAATGAAAAACTTTCCTACCTTGACGGGAACATCCTCCAACACACCCAAGGGGCGTTTGATAGAACGGTCCGCCATTTGTAGGGTGACACTAGTACACTTAAGAGCTCCTAAATTCAGTTTTTCGTATATCGAGTAAGGCATGATACTTACACTCGCACCAAGGTCACATAGAGCTTTATCAATTGGAAAATTGCCTATGGTGCATGGTATGGAAAAACTTCCGGGATCTTTTAACTTAAGAGGGGACAAGTTTTTCAAATAAGCTTCACACTCGGAAGTGTAGGCCACTGTTTCAATATTGTCAATAGTCCTCTTCTTAGTTAAAATCTCCTTCATGAATTTAGTGTATGAAGGTATTTGAGTGATAAGTTCTAGATAAGGGATAGTTACCTTGAGATTTTTCATCATTTCCATGAACTTACCAAGTCGGGTCTCTCTTTGAGCTTGTGCCAAACGATGTGGAAATGGCACTTGAATTTTCTCCGGCTCCTTAGCTTTGTCATTCACTTTTGGAGGCCCTTCCTCTACATCTTCCACCACTATTGGGTCATCATCCTTCTTTGACTCCTCTTCACCTTTTTTAGAGCTATCAACCTTGCTTCCACTATTGTCTTTCTTACCCACTTTTTCACTTGCATCATTGGGCATTGGAGGTTCATCATAAGTGGTACCACTCCTTAGAGCGATGACATTAACTTGTTCATGAGGTTGTGCTCCTTGAGGTGGCAATTGGCCTTGTTGTCTTTGAGGGTTGGAAGTAGCAAGTTGAGCGATTTGTGTCTCAAGCATTTTGATTGAAGCATCTCTAGCTTGATCGGTCTTTTGAATGTGAAGGACCATGTTTCTTTGTGTCTCGGCTACTTGGGCCAATAGTGCTCATATCTCACTCAATTGTTGTGGATGTGAGGGTTGACTTTGTTGATTCTGAGGATTTTGGAAAGATTGTGGATTTTGGAATGATTGTTGATTTGGAAATTGTTGATGAGAGAAAGTTTGTTGGTTTTGAAATTGTTGTTGGGGAAATGGTTGTTGATTTGGAAATTGGTGTTGAGGGAAAGGTTGAAAGTTTTGTTGGAACTGGTTCTTTTGTCCTTGATTTTGAAAACCTGGTGGTGCAGTGTTTTGTGGTGGTCTTGGTGGTGGTGGGTTAAGGACATTTGTACTTTTGTAGGAGAAATTTGGATGGAACTTTGTACCCGGATTGTAGGTATTGGAAAAAGGGTTGAAATTTTGCCTAAAGCTTTGGTAGGCATTGACTTGTTCCATGTTGCTTCTACATTCTTGGAATCCGTGTCCCGCACTTCCACAAGCTTCACATACTACAACTTGACTTGTCACGTTTACTTGTTCATGAGGTTGAGAGGAACTTGATCCTTGATTTTCGACTTGTCTTTGGAGAAGAGCTACTTGAGCTTTCAAGAGAGCAATTCCGGGATCTTCTTCCTTTGCCTTTAATGGGATGTTCCTCGAGTTGACATATTGAGAGTCGTGCACCGCCATAGATTCTATGGTAGAGTGAGCTAACTCCACATCTATATTATCGAATCTCCCATTGTTTGCGGAGTCCAAAACTCGACGAGACTCTGCGCAACACCCATTGTAGAACGTGATGGCAAGAAACCATGAATCCAAACCATGATGAGGACATTCCCTTTGAAGTTCTTTATACCTTTCCCATGCTTCATGTAGACTTTCATGACCACTTTGGCGAAAACCAGTGATTTGACTTCTTAATTGTTGTGTTTTCTCAGGAGGGAAATACTTTTGATAAAATGCAAGGGCTAGACTATCCCAATCGTTGATTCCCAATGCAACTCGATCAAGGCTATTTATCCAAACTTTGGCCTTGTCCTTTAGGGAGAAAGGGAATAGTATCTCTCTTATTTGCTCTTGTGTGGCACCCGGTTGCCGAATCATGGAGCAATAGTCACAAAAATTCTGTACATGTAAGTTGGGGTCTTCCGTAGGAGTTCCCCCAAACTGTTTTCTTTCAACAATGCTTATAAAGGCCGGCTTGATTTCAAAGTTTACCGCACCAATTTGAGATGTGACTATTCCTCTAGGGAGCATAGCTGCAGTGGGCTTGGAATGATCAGACAAACGCACCATCTTTTCCTTTGGTGGTTGAGAAGTAGAGGCTTCTTCCTCAAGATTTCTGAGATCCTCTAGATAAAAACTTCGAATGTTATCAAGTTCCGCAAGAGTTGCGGCTTCGGAAACCTCCTTAAGGAAGCGTAATCTCCTACGCAAAGACTTCTCGGGTTCGGGATCAACGGGAAGAAGTTCACCAATTCGAGAGGACCTGGGCATAAGACAACAACCTAGGGGAGATTGTAAGTAACGGTCTCAAGGAACAAGTGTTCCTTAAGACAAAAGAAAACAAGATAGAATTCTACTAATCACAAAAATAAAACCATGCGTCCCCGGCAACGGCGCCAAAATTTGGCCAGGCTAATCGCACACCTGCCAAAGATAAAAATCCCTAGACTTGACTAACATACAAATTAATGTAGATAGGGAAGAAGGGGTCGAACCACAGGGAGACGGTGATGTAATTGTAATTAGCTATGGAGAGAATTCTATCAAGGTCGGTTACAAGAATTTGGTTATGATTTGGGTTAACTAAGGCAAAACAGTAATGACAAATAAAGATGTAAACGATTATAGGGAAAAATCTAGGGGATTGGGGTTACACGTGCATATAGGAGCTTAGTCATGTCAAATTAAAGAAATACATTGTCAATAGTTGATTAGGTTTATAACAGTTTCCTCTCGGCCTAGAGTTTAACCGTAGATTGATTACCAATTAGCTCTCGCGTACATTGGAACAAAATACTATAACATGTCATGCCTAATTCTATCCCGACTTTCGATCTTAGGATAAGAACAACACAATTAACAATTACGACTATGACTATAACTATCGATTGATCAAGTTCTATCCCGGCTTTCGATCTTAGGATGAGAATAATGATTTATCAATAATCATAGTAAATAATCATATATCAATCAAATGAAACAAGCATGTATATAATCAACAATATGATAATGCAAAATTAATAATTTAACATGACCAAACAACTATTCTAGCATGGTTTCCCCCTAGATATAAAAACTACTCACACATGGCTTTGTGAGCTAGATTATTAATTCTATTGACTAAGATAGACATAATGACGATAACGAAATAAAACCGTAAAGAAAGATAATACCGGGATTTAACGGAATAAGAACTCGGAAGATGAAGTGCGAAAAGCTTGTGAAAATGCTTGAATAACCAAAGAACTATTTTTATAAAGAAAATAAAGAAAGACTTAGAGTATTTCTTACAAGCAAATGATTTCTAATCTCTAAAATGATTCTAAAAGTTGATCCCTCAAAAGATGAGATGATTTCCAAATGAATGAAAGCATGGGGTATTTATAGTGATGAGGAGACGGAGTAGATTACAGCCACCCCGGACCGGGGCAAGAACATGTCGTATGCATTCTTTGAATCTGGTCTAGAAAACAGTGAGATCGCAGCCACCCCGGTATACCGGGGCAGCCCACCCCGACCGGGGTGAGAACACTGTCCAAATACTCCGCATTTCGTCAATTGTTTACATTTGGGAACATGGGTGACGTTGCAAGGATGATGTAATGCTTGAGTTGTCATGCTTTGCACATTATGCTCTTCAAGGGTTGACTTCTTTGTTGACTTTCTTTGACTTTCTTTCATTTTCCGTCACTTCTACTACCCGGAGAATGCTTGTCTCGACTTTGGTTAGCTCCGTGATGCTCGGCAAATGTCAAAATGCAAGAGAAATCCGAAATTCCTACAAAAACCGCTAAACCACATACAAATTACCTAGAACACGGAATTAGCTCAATAAACATTGAAGAATATTGTAAACGATGATAAAACATGAGCTAAAATGGGGATGAAAAGTATAAAAAAATAGAGCATATCAACATAATTTAGAAACTTTGATTCGGGATAGTGATGCTACTTGTAGAAGTGAACTGTGTATGGATAGACAAACATTTACTTTGGACAATGTTTTATAATAAGTTGCCATTTACTTTGGTATTCATTTGTATTTTTGGAGTTTGAAAATTCGAATCTTACTTTAGTGACATTTCTTTACCAATAATTCAAAACGTTTTTAAAGTTTATGTTTTGTTTTTAGTTTAGACGATATATAACAATTATTTTAATAAGATGATAAAAACATTTAACTTGATTCCTAATTCCAACATTTTTCAATCCAAACACAAGGTATAGAAATGAAATTGATTCCAGTATTGAACCAAACACATGATATCGAGAATCAAGCTCCAACCCCACACCACCCTCCAATGGTTCCTGATTCCAAACCTATACCACTATTTGAACCAAACGCCCCCTAATAGTCATCTTATGGGATAACAAAATTTCGACTAGGTTGTGTGAGAGATTGGGTTTCGGGAGTAACATTTTGGCTTGAGATATAAATATGGACGTTGAGATTAGAAAAAGGTGAAAGTAACATTGTTTTTAGAGATGTTCTGAGTGAATTGTTAGGTAGTTATCTTGTTGGTAATAAAAAGACGTCACATAAGCAAGTTTAAAAGGGTGTGAACTAACTACTTGTTGTCATGCATAATGAATCTACTACCTAACCTTTCCATGAATAAGACATGCATAATCAAATCAGACTCTCATTTTTCATCAAGGGTCATCATTCGCCCGACCCGCGAATTTTATGTCTAGTTATCTCGTATTTAGTATATTGATCTGTGTTATTTGATACCATGATTCGTCTCGAAGATCAAATACCACAAATATTGTGTAAGCTTGAAATAATCTTTCTCCTTTCAAATTTCAACTCCATGGCGCATTTACCGGTCCATTTGCCCTATGAAGCCAAAGTTGGAAGGATTATTATTATCGTAAGCCCGTGAAAATGTTTTTTATGTATTATTTTCAGGGAAATATAGAATTGTGTTTGTGCTTATTACCTTATACGGTTAACTATTACACTACCATAGTTTAAATAAAGAATCTTGTCACCTACCACGCGCGTTATTAGATTTATGTTCACGAATAATGTTTTTAATACTCCAATAATTCAGGCATTTGCTTATTTTATTTTTTTGCCTATAAATATGAACAATATCTAGAGAAAATTAGTAGCAACAACATAAAATGGAATATTAGTATTTCATAATAATAATCTAAATTTACGTGCTAATCACATCATCTACAACCATTGTCGAGCTGATAAATTCATACCAAGTAATAACTAACACTACTAAATATTGTAACTTTTCTCCCATTGACAACACCACCTATACCAATATACCCTAAACTTACCAAAGGACACTTATTTGGCCATAAGGTTATTGTAAAACCTACTAAAGCAACGATATGTCGTAATATTAAGGATAAACACAAAGGATTACCTGAAACCTTTACCAGCCATGGTCTCTGGGCGATCGATAAAATGAAAACCAAACCCTTTTCATCCTCGCATGTGTTTGACATAAATCTCTTGTCGTAAGACATTAAGAAATACATGTGTAAACATTGGCTTGACATTTGTACTTTTGTGACTCAATAATGCGCCAAACTAAAAGAACCGAGCTCTTTTGGGCACATGAATGAGATGTACATGGAAAAGTTGATTCCGTTTTCCAAACACTGGTTCCCGAACTATTTTGCGTCAGCTGTCAATCTCTTTGAAATCCATGACTTAACAAATATCATCGAGCAATCAGGTAATTCATTCAATACATACATGAATATAATGTTGAGTTAATTTCCTAATTATTTATTCTTTTTATCGTATTATGAAACCGACCAATCGACCGGCGACAATAGCAATAATTATAAATGGATGAAAACCGACATTCTGTTTTTTTCGGTAGTAGTTTTTAGTATACTAGTTTTATTATGCATGAAATTCACAGAGCTAGCAATGAATTGTCACGTTAGTGATGTTAAGAAAGCCCGAATTTGCTATTGCAATGGGACCTAAGGACAAAAGTTACACGTACGAAAAAAATATATTATTAATCAATATGTATCTTATCATAATATATCATCAAAATATGATCAATATATTTATTCTTATGTATATAATACTAGGGTTTACTAAACCTTTGCCACGAATTATTAGTATTTTGTCATGAATATTGCTATGTTTATTAGTGCTTGATTGATTATTCAAGAGACATCCCTAAAAAATCATTCCGTATTCGTGTTCTTCAGGCCACCGCCTTGTGGGACTGATCAGTGTCTCATTTTTCATCAAGGGAAGCCGTTACTTAACATAGGGCCTATGTCGTCATTGTTTCTTATAAATGTCATTAATTAAAGTCGTTCCGAGGAGCAACAACTCACACAAATGAAATTAATATTTAAACTAATTTAAAGTCATCAAGTTAATCACATAGATAACCGTCTGAAAATAGTTTGAAAATTAAAAGAACTACTTGAACAAACATGGTTAAGTTCTTAAGGATAAGTAGAACAATGAAGTCTTAGTCCTTTATTCATTACTCCAATTAATTAGAAAGGATTTGTATGAGAAAGCCATGAAAGAAAAGATCAAGAGCGAGCTTAATAGAAGACGGTATGTCCTTCTCGACAATCCCTTTGGTAGGTCTCTTCTTTGGAATGCAATCAACAAAATTTTTGAAGTTATAAAAGTCAGGAGTCAGTATGTTACTTCTAAATGTTTTGCATTTTATAGTATAGGGATATCAGCTTTTCATATGTATCTCGCCTAACATTATGTTATATTATATTATGTTGTATATATTTTAATACTGAAAATGTGATATATGATGCGATTAAAATTTAAACTAATTTAAAGTTATTAACTTAATCACATAGACTACTTTGTTAATAGAAGAAGGTTTGTCCATCTCGACAATCCCTTTTGTCAGGTCTCTCCTTCGGAATGCAATCAACAAATATTAATGTTGTGGCATCCGTAAAGAAATGGATTTCGGCAAGATAGTTGTCATCCGTTGAACACAGAAGGTATGGCCTCGTTTACCAACACTAATCAGCGCTTAGTGCATTGCTTCGACTGTTTTGGGGTTTCATACATGATCATAATACGATATAAGAATTGAAAATTATTCTTGAGTACTTAAATTAACAAGTAATGAGTTCTATTTTTTATGATTTCATAATATGATAAAAATAATAAGTAAACAAAGATTTAAGTTGACAAACAAAGATATAATAATTTACCCAATTGCTCAGGGTTTTTAAAGTTAAGGATCTCGAAGACTAGAATAGCGTGCATAAAGTAAGTAAATAATGTATTCTTGAACAAGTAAGGGATCGATTTGACCATGATCCTGCCATTCATGAGCCTAAAAGTTGTTGGACGACTTATTGTGGCGTTCTTCTGTGTCATTGATACTAGAAATGTTTGGCCAAATATCGTACATGATCTCCCCCAACTCCCCCAAAAGGCTTATACCGAAAGCTTGAGCAGAAGGAGGGGGTTTTGGTTTCGATTTGCCAATCACCCAAAGCCCATGTATGGTAAAAGTTTGTGGTCATTTCTTATTACGACATGGGTATCAAGTCAATTTTAGTACCTATAATAACCATTTGGCCATATATATAATAGTCATCTTATAAGATAACAAAGTTTCGACTAGGTTGTGTGAGAGATTGGGGTTTAGGAATAACATTTTGGCTTGAGATATAAATATGGACGTTTAGATTAGAAAAAGGTGAAAGTAACATTGGTTTTAGAGATGTTCTGAGTGAATTGTGAGGTAGTTATCTTGCTGGTAATAAAAAGACGTCACATAAGCAACTTTAAAAGGGTGTGAACTAACTACTTGTTGTCATGCATAATGAATCTACTACCTAACCTTTCCATGAATAAGACATGCATAATCAAATCAATCTCTCATTTTTTTATCAAGGGTCGTCATTCGCCCGACCTGCGAATTTTATGTCTAGTTATCTCGTATTTAGTATATTGATCTGTGTTATTAGATGACATGATTTGTCTCGAAGATAAAAGACCACAAATACTGTGTAAGTTTTAAATGATCTTTCTCCTTTATAATTTCAACTCCATAGAGAATTTACCGGTTCATTTGCCCTACGAAGCTCAAGTTGGAAGGATTATTATTATCGTAAGCCCGTGAAAATGTTGTTTTTTGTATTATTTTCTAGGAAATATAGAATCGTGTTTGTGCTTATTACCTTATACGGTTAACTACTACACTACCATCGTTTAAATAAAGAATTTTGTCACCTACCACACGCGTTATCAGATTTATGTTCATGAATAATGTTTTTAATACTCCAATAATTCAGGCATTTGCTTATTTTAAGTTTTTGCCTATAAATATGAATAAAATCTAGAGAGAATCAGTAGCAATAACATAAAATGGAATATTAGTATTTCATAATAATGATCTTCATTTACGTGCTAATCACATCATCTACAGCCATTGTCGAGCTGATAAATTCGTACCAAGTTTTTGCCTTGTTCTTTTGGACTGAAACTTAACTGAACTGAACTGAACTGAACTTATAGGATCTGAACTAAACTGAACTGAACTTATAGGAACTGAACTTAACTGAACTTATAGGAACTGAACTAAACTTATAGGAACTGAACTGAACTGAACTGAACTTATAGGAACTGAACTGAACTTATAGGAACTGAACTGAACTGAACTGAACTTATAGGATCTGAACTGAACTAAACTTATAAAATCCGAACTTAATTAACTTTATTTTAATTTAAGTTAATTATTATTATTATTATTATTATTTAGATCCATTATTATTATTATTATTATTTTTTTTTTTTTTTTTTTTTTTTTTTATGAACCGGGAAACTTTTATTAAAAATAAAGGAAAAATTACATGAAATTGGCGGGCACCCGTGAAACTAGCTGGACGCCCACTCCCTTAGCAATAGCAAAACTAAGGCGAGAAAAAATAAAAGCAGCGTTCCGCGATCCGGCATCCTGGGACACAGAAAACTATTGAATCCGCTTGAGCAAGGAAACAACATCTTCCCCCAATTCCCCCAAAGAAGAGAAAGAGAAAGGTAAGAAGCCATATCCATGCCCCGCGCACAAGTCTCGGTACTTGGCGCACTTCCTCCGAGCAGCATCAACCACCACCCCTCCAGGCACAAAATCAGTCATGCCCGACTGAGTCAAAGGAGAAGACCCAACCAAATCCACACAAACATCGCGCCCCCGGTCCCAAGAATAGAGCAGCAAATCAGCAGGTCGCAAAGGCCCACCCGCACCGTCGAGCAACCCAATATCCACCTCCCGACCAGAAGAGATCCCCGACCGGTAGCAAATATCCAAAAGAGTATCACGAACAAGGTTATGCCGATGTTTGACACCAACAGCACTAACGCAAGAGACAGCGTGATCCCCGAAGATATCACCATCAAAAACTCGGGAGCAAGCGGAACAAGGCAAGGACACCGGAAAAAGCGGCACACCCAAACGATAGCTGAGCACGCACCGGTAAGTCCTATTGTTCATAGTCTACCCCAACCCAGAAATAGGGACCACCCGCAACCAATCAGATGAGTAACCTCCCAGCTGGGACTTCCAAAGCACAACCTAACGAGGGGTCAAAGAGAAAACCGACTCCGCCGAAGCAACAACCCTCGTGAAATAAACATCTGCCAAAGTCTTCATAAGTTTGGTGGCAGCGATCTCACTAGGGTTGCTCAGAAAGCCAGAACCCGAAACCGTAGCAAAAGCATCCAAAGCTGACTGAAACGATGGTCCAGGGTCATGGACACCAGAAACCTGAAGAAGCCGATCCTGCAAAGACACCGTCTGCAACCGAGAAGCTAGAAACGCATAGTGAATGACGTCTCCCACAGTGTATACACCAAGCCCACCAAAGGAAAAGGGGAGAGTGGCAAGCCGCCATTGCCAGTCACCGAAACCCGGCCCAGAAGCAGTGACGATACGCTCTAGATGAGAGCGTAGAGCCGCGTCAAAAAAAGGCGCAGCGGCCCCAAAAGCAACAGGGGAACAAGTACGCAAAGCAAAGTAAAGCTTCGAAATACCTGTGCACGCCCGGAGCAAGAGAAGCTCACACTGCGGATCATCAAGCAGAGAGACAGAGTCCATGAGCCCAATGGTCCGAGTCACTCTACCCATCACAACCTCACTACAAAAATCCGAGCACATACTCACCGGGCCACCAAGGACAGTGACACCACGCTGCGGCCGAGCAATACCAGAGGGAAAAACACCCAAATCCCGGCTCCTGGGGTCGTCAGAGGGCCAAAAAAACCTCGGTCTTGTCAATATTAAGATGGAGACCCAAACGCGGCCCGTCCTCCATAATCATCTCCAAAACCTTCCCCACAACAACGGTATCCCCGACAATAGTACCATCGTCCAAATACCAGGCCTGAAAACTCAAGTCGAAAGAATCACGGATCTTACAAACCAAAGAGTGTAAAACCAGAGAAAATAGCAGCGGGCCCAAAGGGTCACCCTGCTGAACTCCCTGACAGGACCACAAGCTATGGTCGCCATAATATAAACGAGCGGGCCGACAATAGCAGAACTCCACCCACCCAGAAAGCGCAGGGCAATGACTACGCACCTCTCGCAACATGACCTCCCTATCGACCATGTTGAAAGTGTTCTGGAAATCAACCAACAACATAGAAAGACCCACCTCATCACCCCGACTCTCAACCAACCGGTTCAAGGCATGCAGGATAGCCTCGCCCCCTCCAGAAACACCTACCCCAAACTAAAGCCCATCAAAAAAACCACTCAAGGATGGACCAACCAAAAAGGCACTAACCTTGGATACAAGGCGCCTCCAAATCGTTCCCACGGCAATAGGGCGGATACCACCACCCGGCTTAATAAGCGGGGTCAGCGGCGCACTCGCGATATACTCACTAAGAACAAGCGGACACCTACCCTCAAGAAAGAGGTTAACCACCCTAGTGATAGAAGCCATCAACTCATCAGAAACGGCAGCCGCCGCAGCACTCAAGCAATCCAGAAGATGCTGAGCACGTAAACCATCCCTTCCACAAGACGTGCCACGTGGAAACCCCTGAATCATACCCAGGACAGCCGAGACAGAGGCAACAAGAGGAGGATGACCCGCAGACCGAGAAGGCAAAACAGGCGAAGGGACGATGGGGTGCTTATCTGCCAAAGGCGCAAGAGTAGTCGTACCGTAAGGGGCAACTCCAGAAGATGATAGCACACGAACAGCAGCAGTGTAATGACCATCAGAAATTTTCCTCCTACACTGCTTAACATTAACCTCACCCAAAGCACACTCCTCATCAAACCGGAAAGAAGGAGAAGACGCAGCTGAGGTATCCCGAAGGATCTGCAACATGCCACCAGGCACACCGCAAGAACAAATAGCACTAGAAATGCACTCCTCCTGGCACTGCCGCCTGACCGCGGCACGACACTCACGACTACTCCGCGGAGAGAAAGTCTTGAGAATACAAAGGGGTAGAACAAGCAAGGCAACCCAACATGAGAGATCAGAAGGAGAACGAATCACGGCATCAAGGGCCCCTTTAAGAACCCGAAAGAAACCAAGACGGCACCGAGGGGGGATGGATTTCACGGTTCGCATACCCTTAGACAACAACCGATCAAGGGAAGTAACAGTAAAACCACCCACAACCTCATGATCAACACCATCCAAAAGCAAGGGTTGATCAGGCTCAGACGGTCTAGGAAAGTCGAAATAAAAGAACAAAAGAGACAACCCCATCACCCGAATCCGGTGACTCGACAAAGGACCCATCCCCATGTAGACAACGCTTACTATGGGCATGCGTTTTAAAACAAACCCCACATAACCAAATACCCATACGACGAAAGGTAGTCTCAGCCTCGTCAAAAATAGACCAAGAAGTAAGAGATTGTCGAGTAATAACCTGAGCATCACCGGTACAATGACGATCACGCAGATGAGTGATCATAGAAGCTTTTCTAAGACCATTACCACGACCATCTTGACACCCAGAAATGCCCACAAAAGGACAATGGTATCGAGCGACGTCAGTCATGACATCCACGTACCCAAGACGTGCCTCCACGAAACAATCAGCCCGGGTCCTGAAACAAAACGCCACTGGCAGAAATAGCAACCCCACCGAAACCACTTGCCAAAAATATCAAGTTGCAGCAGCAACAAGGCACGCACCCTACTCCACGAATAAAACAAAAATGTCGAAAACCCGCAACAAACTCAAAACACCACCAGCAACACCACAACCGGCAACCCACCGGTCAGTCTTGAAAGAAAAGTCGCCCTGAAAAAACCACCGACTAGGTGCACCGAGGACCCAAGCAACCCGAACACCACCGGAACCACGCGCATCCACCAAAGCAAAGGAAAACCCGCAAAACCGCAAAGAGCGCAAACCACAAACACGCTCTCTCACACGCACGCAACCACCGCAACGGAGCCCCGACGACCAAAGGTTGCCGACGAAGGACAGGAGGCGGTGACGGAAGTAACGCCGGCGAGAAACTGCCCAGAATCCGACCCGAGAACGCAAACCACACACTCTCTCTCGCGCACGAAACGAAACCCTAAAACCTCCCGTAGCACACCGGCGACGTGATGAGGCCGATGAGAACTGACACCGGCGACGTGAGGTCACCGGCGACGTGAGGGCAGGCAGTTTCGCAGTGATGGCAGGCCGTTTGCGCAAAAACGCTCTCTCGCACGCACTCCCTCTCTCTAAACCCTAATTACCCTCTTATTATTATTATTATTATTATTATTATTATTATTATTATTATTATTATTATTGTTATTATTGTTGTTATTGTTGTTGTTATTATTATTATTATTGTTGTTGTTGTTGTTGTTGTTGTTGTTGTTGTTGTTGTTGTTGTTGTTGTTGTTATTATTATTATTATTATCCAATAGATGGCATTGATAAAAAATTAGTCTAAAACACAAGGTAGTTTAAAATATTTTCAACTTTATATATAATGGCTTGTTAATAGCTCATACATTAAACTACAATTACATTACGATAAAAATAATTCACTATTACAATTTTCTCTAACCATTTATTTTCTCTAACAATGGTGATGAAGAAACTGATTAATGGGAGAGTGACAATTGGTGAGGGTGAGGGCGTCGTATGATGAGTTGTTGTTTTTTGGCATTGATGAGGATGATAGTTTGTCATTAATTAGAGAGTAAAAGACGGGTAAATTATTAATGAATTGTTTTTTTATAGATGACGTGTATCGACTAATTAAAACGAAATGTTTGTATCGGTTGTTAAAAATAATACTCTGTATATAACTTTTCTTAATTGAGTTTATATGAACTGAACTTATAGGAACTGAACTGAACTGAACTGGACTTATAGGAACTGAACTGAACTTATAGGAACTGAACTAAACTGAACTGAACTTATAGGAACTGAACTGAACTTATAGGAACTGAACTGAACTGAACTTATAGGAACTGAACTGAACTGAACTGAACTTATAGGATCTGAAGTGAACTTAAATTAAGTGACTTGAAGTCAAAAGAACAGGGCCTAAATGTTTTAACTTTTCTCCCATTGACAACACCACCTATACCAATATACCCTAAACTTACCATATCACACTTATATGGCCCGAAGGTTATTGTAGAACCAACTAAAGCAACGATATGTCGCAATATTAAGGATAAACACAAAGCATTACCTGAAACCTTTACAAGCCCTGGTCTCTGGGCGATCGATAAAATGAAACCCAAACCCTTTTCATCCTCGCAAGTGTTTGACATAAATCTCTTGTCGTAAGACATTAGAAATAGATGTGTAAACATTGGCTTGACATTTTTAGTTGTGTGGCTCAATAATGCGACAAACTAAAGAGATCGAGCTCTTTTGGGCACATGAATGGGATGTACATGGAAAAGTTGATTCTGTTTTCCAAACACCGGTTTCAGAACTATTTTGCGTCAGCTGTCGATCTCTTTGAAATCCATGACTTGCCCAATATCATCGAGCAATCAGGTAATTCATTCAATATATACATGAATATAATGTTGAGTTAATTTCCTAATTATTTGTTCTTATTATCGTATTATGAAACCGACAATCGACCGACGACCTTAGCAATAATTATAAATGGATGAAAACCGACATTCTGTTTTTTCGGTATTATGCATGAAATTGACAAAGCTAGCTATGAATTATCATATTAGTGATGTTAAGAAAGCCCGAATTTGCTATTACAATGGGACCTAAGGACAAAAGTGACTCGTACGAAAAAAAATATTATTAATCAATATGTATATTATCATAATATATCATCAAAATATGATCAATATACTTATTCTAATGTATATATTACTAAGATTTACTAAACCTTTGCCATGGATTATTAGTATTTTGTCATGAATATTGCTATGTTTTTTAATGCTTGATTGATTATTCAAGAGACGTCCCTAAAAAATCATTCCGTATTCGTGTTCTTTCTGGCTAACCCATTCTGAGGCTGATCAGTGTCTCATTTTTCTTCAAGGGAATCCATTACTAAACATAGGGCCTCAATATATTTATTCTTATGTATATAATACTAAAATTTACTAAACCTTTGCCATGGATTATTAGTATTTTGTCATGAATATTGCTATGTTTATTATTGTTTGATTGATTATTCAGGAGACGTACCTAAAAAATCATTTCGTATTCGTGTTCTTCTGGCCACCCCATTGTGAGGCTGATTAGTGTCTCATTTTTCATCAAGGGAATCCGTTACTTAACATAGGGCATATGCCGTCATTGTTGCTTATAAATGTCATTAATTATAGTCATCCCGAGAAGCAACAACTCACACAAATGAAATTAATATTTAAACTAATTTAAAGTAATCAATTTAATCACATAGATAACCGTCTGAAAATACTTTGAAAATTAAATGAACTACTTGAACAAACATGGTTAAGGTCTTAAGGATAAGTAGAATAATGAAGTCTTAGTCCTTTATTCATTATCCAATTAATTAGAAAGGATTTGTATGAGAAAGCCATGAAAGAAAAGATTAAGAGTGAGGTTAATAGAAGACGGTATGTCCTTCTCGACAATCCCTTTGGTAGGTCTCTTCTTTGGAATGCAATCAACAAAAGTTTTGAAGTTCTTAAAGTCAGGAGTCAATAAGTTACTTCTAAATGTTTTGCATTTTAAAGTATAGGGATATCAGCTTTTCATATGCATCTCGCCTAACATTATGTTATATTATATTATGTTGTATATATTTTATAACTGAAGTTGTGATATATGATGCGATTAAAATTTAAACTAGTTTAACGTTATTAACTTAATCACATAGACTACCTTGCTAATTGAAGAAGGTTTGTCCATCTTAACAATCCCTTTTGTCAGGTCTCTTCTTCGCAATGCAATCAACAAATATTACTGTTGTGGCATCCATAAAGAAATGGATTTCGGCAAGATACTTGTCATCCGTTGAACATGGAAGGTATGACCTCGTTTTACCAACACTAATCAGCGCTTGGTGCAATGCTTCGATTGTTGTGGTGTTTCATACATGATCATAATACGAAATAAGAAATGAAAAGTATTCATGAGTACTTAAATTAACGAGTAAGGAGTTGTTCTATTTGTTATGATTTTATAATATGATAAAAATAATAAGTAAATAAAGAATTGAGGTGACAAACAAAGATATAATAATTCACCCAATTGCTCAGGGTTTTTTTAAAGTTAAGGATCTCGAAGACAAGAATAGCATGCATAAAGTAAGTAAATAATGTATTCTTGAACACTCAAGGGATCGGTTTGACCATGATCCCGCCATTCATCAATTTAATCACATAGATAACCGTCAGAAAATACTTTTAAAATTAAAAGAACTACTTGAACAAACATGGTTAAGGTCTTAAGATAAGTAGAATAATGAAGTCTTAGTCCTTTATTCTTTACTCCAATTAATTAGAAAGGATTTGCATGATAAAAGAAAAGATTAAGAGCGAGGTTAATAGAAGATGGTATGTCCTTCTCGACAATCCCTTTGGTAGGTCTCTTCCTTGGAATGCAATCAACAAAAGTTTGGAAGTTCTAAAAGTGAAGAGTCAATATGTTACTTCTAAATGTTTTGCATTTTAAAGTATAGGGATTTCAGCTTTGCATATGTATATCGCCTAACATTATGTTGTATTAAATTATGTTGTATATATTCTACAACTAAAATTATGATATATGATGCGATAAAAATTTAAACTAATTTACAGTTATTAACTTAATCACATAGATTACCTTGTTAATAGAAGAAGGTTTGTCCATATCGACAATCCCTTTTGTCAGGTCTCTCCATCGGAATGCAATCAACAAATATTAATGTTGTGGCATCCGTAAAGAAATGGATTTCGGCAAGATAGTTGTCGTCCGTTGAACACAGAAGGTATGGCCTCGTTTTACCAACACTAATCAGCGCTTAGTGCATTGCTTCGACTGTTTTGGGGTTTCATACATGATCATAATACGATATAAGAATTGAAAATTATTCTTGAGTACTTAAATTAACAAGTAATGAGTTCTATTTGTTATGATTTCATAATATGATAAAAATAATAAGTAAATAAAAAATTGAGGTGACAAACAAAGATATAATAATTTACCCAATTGCTCAGGGTTTTCAAAGTTAAGGATCTCGAAGACTAGACGAATAGCGTGCATAAAGTAAGTAAATAATGTATTCTTGAACACTCAAGGGATCGGTTTGACCATGATCCCGCCATTCATGAGCCCAAAAGTTGTTGGACGACTTATTGTGGCGTTCTTCTGTGTCATTGATTATAGAAATGTCCGGTCAAATATCGTACATGATCTCCCCCAACTCCTCCAAAAGGCTTATACAGAAAGCATGAGCAGAAGGAGGGGGGTTTTGTTTCGATTTGCCGATCATCCAAAGCCCATGTATAGTAAAAGTTTGTGATAATTTCTTATTATGACATGGGTATCAAGTCTATTTTAGTACCTATAATAACCATTTGGCCATATATATAATAGTCATCTTATAAGATAACTAAGTTTCGACTAGGTTGTGTGAGAGATTGGGGTTTGGGAGTAATATTTTGGCTTGAGATAAAAATTAGGACGTTGAGCTTTGAAAAAGGTGAAAGTAACATTGTTTTTAGAGATTTTGTGAGAGAATTGTAGGGTAGTTATGTTGCTGGTAATAAAAAGATGTCACATAAACAACTTTAAAAGGGTGTGAACTAACTACTTGTTGCCATGCATAATGAATCTACTACCTAACATTTCCATGAATAAGACATACATAATCAAATCAGTCTCTCATTTTTCATCAAGGGTCGTCATTCACCCGACCCGCGAATTTTATGTCTAGTTATCTCGTATTTAGTATATTGATCTGTGTTATTTGATGACATGATTCGTCTCGAAGATCAAATACCACAAATATTGTGTAAACTTGGAATGGTCTTTCTCCTTTCAAATTTCAACTCCATGGAGCATTTACCGGTCCATTTGCCCTACGAGGCCAAAGTTGGAAGGAATATTATTATCGTAATCCCGTGAAAATGTTGTTTTTTGTATTATTTTCAAGGAAATAGAGAATCGTGTTTGTGATTATTACCTTATACGGTTAACTATTACACTACCATCGTTTAAATAAAGAATTTTGTCACCAACCACGCGCGTTATCAGATTTATGTTCATGAATAATGTTTTTAATACTCCAATAATTCATTTGCTTATTTTAAGTTTTTGCACATAAATATGAACAATATCTAGAGAGAATCAGTAGCAACAACATAAAATGAAATATTAGTATCTCATAATAATGATCTTCATTTACGTGCTAATCACATCATCTACAACCATTGTCGAGCTGATAAATTCATACCAAGTAACAACTAACACAACCAAATGTTGTAATTTTTCTCCCATTGACAACACCACCTATACCAATATACCCTAAACATACCAAGTGACACTTATTTGGCCCGAAGGTTATTGAAGAACCTACTAAAGCAACGGTATGTCGCAATATTAAGGATAAACACAAAGCATTACCTGAAACCTTTACCATCCATGGTCTATGGGCGATCGATAAAATGAAACCCAAACCCTTTTCATCGTCGCAAGTATTTGACATAAATCTCTTGTCGTAAGACATTAAGAAATACATGTGTAACATTGGCTTGACATTTGTAGTTTTGTGACTCAATAATGCGCCAAACTAAAGCAACCGAGTTCTTTTGGGCACATGAATGGGATGTACATGGAAAAGTTGATTCCGTTTCCCAAACACCGGTTCCAGAATTATTTTTGCGTCAGCTGTCAATCTCTTTGAAATCCATGACTTCACCAATATCATCGAGCAATCAGGTAATTCATTCAATATATACATGAATATAATGTTGAGTTAATTTCCTAATTATTTATCCTTTTTATCGTAATATGAAACCGACCAATCGACCATTACAATAATTATAAAAGGATCAAAATCGATATTCTGTTTTTTTTTCGGTTGTAATTTTTAGTATACTAATTTTATTATGCTAGAAATTCACAAAGCTAGCTATGAATTGTCACGTTAACGACGTTAAGAAAGCCCGAGTTTGCTATTGCAATGGGACCTAAGGACAAAAGAGACTCGTACGAAAAAAAAAAATATTATTGATTAATATGTATATTATCATAATATATCATCAACATATGATCAATATATCTATTCGTATGTATATATTACTAAAATTTATTAAACATTTGCCACGGATTATTAGTATTTTGTCATGAATACTACTATGTTTATTAGTGTTTGATTGATTATTCCGGAGACGTCCCTAATAAATCATTCCGTATTCGTTGTATTTCGGCCACCCCATTGCGGAGCTGATCAGTGTCTCATTTTTCATGAAGGGAATCCCTTACTTAACATAGGGCCTATGCTGTCATTGTGGCTTATAAATGTCATTAATTAAAGTCGTCTCGAGAAGCAACAACTTGCACAAATGAAATTAATATTTAAACTAATTTAAAGTCATCAACTTAATCACATAGATAATTGTCTGAAAATACTTTGAAAAATAAAAGAACTACTTGAACAAGCATGGTTAAGTTCTTAAGGATAACTAGAATAATGAAGTTTTAGTCCTTTATTCATTACTCTAATTAATTAGAAAGGATCGATTTGTATGTGAAAGCCATGAAAGAAAAGATTAAGAGCGAGGTTAATTGAACAAGGTATATGTCTTTCTCGACAATCCCTTTGGTAGGTCTCTCCCTTCGAATGCAATCAACAAAAGTTTTGAAGTTCTAAAAGTCAGGACTCTATATGTTACTTCTAAATGTTTTGCATTTTATAGTAGTAGGCATTTCAGCTTTTCATATGTATCTCGCCTAACATTATGTTGTATTATATTATGTTGTATTATGTTGTATATATTTTATAACTGAAATTGTAAATATGATACGATAAAAAAATTAAACTAATTTAAAGTTATCAACTTAATCACATGGATTACCTTGTTAATAGAATAAGGTTTGTCCATCTCGACAATCCCTTTTGTCAGGTCTCTCCTTTGGAATGCAATGAACTAATAATACTGTTGCGGCATCCATACAGAAATGGATTTCGGCAAGATAGTTGTCATCCGTTGAACACAGAAGGTATAACCTCGTTTTACCAAGACTAATCAGCACTTGGTGCATTGCTTCGACCGTTGTGGGGTATCATACATGATCATAATACGATATAAGAATTGAAAATTATTCATGAGTACTTAAATTAACGAGTTAGGAATTGTTTTATTTGTTATGATTTCATAATTTGATAAAAATAATAAGTAAATAAACAATTAAGGTGACAAACAAAGATATAATATTTTACCCAATTGCTCAGGGTTTTTAAATTTAAGGATCTCGAAGACTAAAATAGCATGCATAAAGTAAGTAAATAATGTATTCTTGAACAAGCAGGGGATCAGTTTGACCATGATCCTTCCATTCATGAGCCCAAAAGTTGTTGGACGACTTATTGTGGCGTTCTTCTGTGTCATAGATACTAGAAATGTCCGGTCAAATATCTTATATGATGTCCCCAACTCCCCCAAAAGGCTTATACCGAAAGCTTGAGCACAAGGAGGGGGTTTTGGTTTCGATTTGCCAATCACCCAAAGCCCATGTATAGTAAAAGTATGTGATAATTTCTTATTACGACATGGGTATAAAGGCTATTTTAGTACCTATTTTAACCATTTGGCCATATATATAATAGTCATCTTATAAGTTAACAAAGTTTCGACTAGGTTGTGTGGGAGATTGGGGTTTGGGAGTAACGTTTTGGCTTGAGATAAAAATATGGACGTTGAGATTAGAAAAAGGTGAAAGTAACATTCGTTTTAGAGATGTTCTGAGAGAATTGTGAGGTAGTTATCTTTCTGGTAATAAAAAGACATCATATAAGGAACTTTAAAAGAGTGTGAACTAACTACAGCTGTAAAGTTGCTTATGTAACGTCTTTTTATTACCAGCAAGATAACTACCTCACAATTACAACAAGAAGAAATCCACAAATGTTCTACCAACGCTCTTCTATGAATCCGCCTCCTAAGAATTACATACATACGATTACTCACTAATCCTATAATCAGAAATCCATGACAATATACGATAAGACAACACTTACTTGATCGAATACGGACTAGACTAGATGATCGGCGCTCCTAGACTCTTATTAAGACCTTTAATTTGGGGAAAGTTTGAGAGGAACGGGATGAAGGAAAAGGTGTTCTACTGTTTCTGATTTAGGATAAAAGTAAATACATTTTTCGGATTTGTTTATATAATTAACCGCAACCCGACTCTCGGAAAGACACACTCGACCGAGTAAGACCCGCTCAGCCGAGTAACACTTACTCGGCCGATTTCGACTTACTCGGCTGAGTTCGACTTACTCGGCCGAGTTCGACTTACTCGACCGAGTTGAGTCACAACTTTGCATCCACAAAGGATGGGTGTTACACATGAAGAGGAATTTCCAATATGGTTTCAGAACTATGTCATTGAGTTCGATATCCAAGATGATTTGATAAGAAGTTTGGCCTTTTGTCCTTCACGATTGGTTAAAACGTGGAACTGATATTCAGTTAATGAATTTAATTTCCACACATTCAACCACGTTAAAGGTAAGACTAGATGCATTTGTGGTGGATGATGATGAATATGATGATGTTGATGACGATGATGATGAGGATGAGAATGGGTATGAGGATGATGATGATGATGATGATGATGATGATGATGAAGATGATGATGTTGGTGGTGATGATGATGATGATGAGGGTCAAGAAAACGATGAGGATGATGATTAATTTGGTATAGTTGTGCAATTTTTCATTTTTATTTTATTTATTTTTATATTGTTCATATTAATGTGATTCATTTATTATATGTTCAAATTTCAGTTTCTAATAATTTCATTTATGTGATAACAGATGGCAGGAGGTCGAGCTGGTAGAGGTAGGAAGCAAGGCGGTTCTAGTAGTCGCTTTAGTACGTCCGTGCTTGAGGAGGAGGAGACGGAATTTGAGGTACGCAACGAGGCTAAAGAGGAGGAGACACCAGACGACTCGGGGGTACAAATTCAATATACCCAGGACGGCTAGAGGGTACTTGATCCAGCGGGATTAATGGTAAGTATTATTTTTTTTATTATATTATAGTTATTCGTTTTTGTAGTAATAAATGCTTAGTTATACTTAACAAATTATATTTCAGGTTTAAACATCAAACTGTTGTTCGGGGAGTTTCTTCTAGTACGAAGCAGATATGACAGATCCTGTGCCTACTTCTTGGACTTTGGCTAGTTATGAGCAAAAAGAAGCATGGTTCAATATCTTTCGGATAATCACATTTCTTTTAATTACTTTAGTAATTCAAAATATTTTTGTTTTTTACTAACAGTTCATGATTTTTTGGTAGAACTTTTTTGCTTGGCCGGATGGATTAGAGCACGTCGTCCGTCAAAGGTACAACGATGTCGGTACCAAACGATATCGAGACCTCATCTACAAGGTTGCTAAAAGAAATAAGGAACTGGATCATTTGAAAGGTATATATAGAATTAGTTTGGCCACTAGTATTTATTTTAAAAAATACTAGTAATTAAAAGAAATGTGAGGTGGTTCTCACCGGATCCCAACCCTATATATATATATATATATATATATATATATAGAGAGAGAGAGAGAGAGAGAGAGAGAGAGAGAGATTGCATCTCGTGAGGTTTATGATCTTAAATGAGGATTGAGAACCAAATAAGAACCATTGGATTAACTAAATCTAATGGTCCAAATGATATCACGTGGTCACATACAAAGCTCTTGTATCAGGAAAAAAAACGTAAAAAAGCAAAATTGCGCCTAGTGGGGATTAAACCCAGAACCTACAGTTTTGTATACCAACGCTCTAACCATTGCGACAAAAACGATTTCTTGATTATTATCATGTACAATATTTATACATAATACACAACGTCTTTGTTTTGAATAAACTAACTTAACAAGTAAACCCGTTTCGCATCTATTTCTTATTTATTTTTTCGGCTTCTTCTTTGATTACCTTGTTAATGGCTTATTCTCGAAATGTTTTTTTTCGGAACTTTTTGTTCTCGAATTTTTTTTCTCGAAAGTTATTTTTTCTCAAAAAAAAAAATTTCATCATATTTCGATTTTTATTTTCATTTTTTTCGTAATATTATTTTGCAGAACCCGTGATATTGTATTGAATAACTTGAGCTATTGTAATAAAAAAAAATCGAGAAAAAAAGGGTTCACTCTTCCCCTCCAGGGTGTCTTTTGATTTTTTATGCCGTTTGAATGACAATAGGAGGGAAAGAGATTAAGTTTGGGTTTAGGGTTGGATTAGACGCTTTCGCGGATCCGTCTAATCCAACCCTAGACCCTTTCCCGTCCCGTTATAGGATACCCTTTCATGTCTAAATGCGTAGATACACCTTTAAATGCGTAGATACACATAGCTAAATGGGTAGAAACACATGGTTATATGCGTAGATACACATCTCTAAAAGCGTAGATACACATGTCTAAATGCATAGATACACACCTTTAAATGCGTAGATACACATGACTAAATGCTTAGATACACATATCTAGTAGATACACACCTTTAAATAAGTGGATAGACAGGACTAAATGCATAGATACACATCTCTTAATGTGTAGATACACATGTCTAAATGCCTAGATACACATCTCTACATGCGTAGATTCACACCTTTAAATGCGTAGATACACATGGCTAAATGCGTAGATACACATGTCTAAATGCGTAGATACACACCTTTAAATGCGTAGATACACATTGCTAAATGCATAGATACACATCTCTAAATACGTAGATACACACCTTTAAATACGTAGATACACATGTTTAAATACGTAGATACCCATGTCTAAATGCATAGATACACATCTCTTAATGCGTAGATACGCATGTCTAAATGCGTAGATACGCATGTCTAAATGCATAGATACATATCTCTAAATGCGTAGATACACACCTTTAAGTGCGTAGATACACATGGCTAAATGCGTAGTTACACATGGCTAATTGCGTAGATACACATCTCTAAATGCGTAGATACACATGTCTAAATCCATAGATACACACCTTTAAATGCGTAGATACACATCTAAATGCGTCGATACACATCTAAATGCGTAGACACACATGTCTAAATGTGTATATACACACCATTAAATGGGTAGATACACACCATTAAATGCGTAGATACACATGACTAAATGCGTAGATACACATGGCTAAATGCGTAGATACACATCTTTTAATACGTAGATACACATGGCTAAATGCGTAGATACACACCTTTAAATACGTAGATACACATAGCTAAATGCGTAGATACACATCTCTAAATGCGTAGATACACATGGCTAAATGTGTAGATACACATTTCTAAATGCGTAGATACACATTTCTTAATGCGTAGATACACACCTTTAAATGCGTAGATACACATGGCTAAATGCGTAGATACACATGTCTAAATTCGTAAATACACACCTTTAAATGCGTAGATACACATGACTATATGCGTAGATACACATGGCTAAATGCGTAGATACATATCTCTAAATGCGTGGATACACACTTTTAAATGCATTGATACACATGACCAAATGTGTAGATACACATCTCTAAATGCGTAGATACACACCTTTAAATGCGTAGATATACATGGCCAAATGTGTATATACACATCTCCAAATGCGTAGATATACATGTCCAAATGCGTATATATACATGTATAAATGTGTAGTGTAATACCTCGTAATTTTATTATAATAGTTGGTAATTATTTTGCGAGCGATAGTACTTGAACGTTTATATTCGATAATTAAATTATCGAATGCGTGTTTTATATTTTATATTTATTGGTATATATCTTATATATTATATATATATATATATATATATATATATATATATATATATATATATATATATATATATATATATAGAGAGAGAGAGAGAGAGAGAGAGAGGCAAGATCCGGTGAGAACGATCATTCGGTGCATACGGTGAGAACGACCCTTATCCCTTGGATGAAGAGGAATGAACGACTGATATTAAAGGTTATCAATTAAACTTTCTTCATGCTTGCTCATCATCAAAGTTCTCTACTGTAAAAAAAAATTACCAACTGCTACCTTCATCAAATTTCATTCTATAACCACACCAATTATTAAACTGTTAAATAACCATTTTTACTCATCTTAGCTTACACAAAATCTAAGCCTAAAAAAATGCCAATGTCATCTGATGAAGAACCAGTATGGATAATTGAGGTGAAAAAAGTGTTGGAAGACATAACAGACGAAGGGCTAGATAGGCCTCCATGCGTCTTCACCGTCCCCAAAACCCTCAAGTATGTACGGCCTGAAGCGTACGAGCCACAAGTACTAGCCCTAGGGCCTTACCACCGCCGGCGTGACGACTTGTATGAGATGGAGAGGCTTAAGGTTCTAACTGCTAAGAAGGTTCAATCCTTGTTTTTTAATCACAATTTTGAGGATATCATTAAGGCCCTAGCCATGCATGCTCCTCGGATTCGAGCTCGGTATGACAAGCACTTGAAAATGGGTGTTGTTGAATTAGCATGGATTATGGCCATTGATGGTCTTTTCATGTTACAATTTTTGTACACTTTTGGGAGTAATCCTCTTGATAGTGTACTAAATCGGGTGCTCCGTCTTATACAAATAGTAGTTGTGGTGGTATCCAAGAACATTAAAACTGTATGAAGTTTGAAAGGCCTGATAAATGATAATGGGTTTATGAAGTGGAGATGGAAGCCTAATGATTGTGATTTGCCCATTTTTAATGGTAATCATTTTTTGGAGTTTGTTAGGAATAAATCTCTGACTTTCTTTTTTTGGCCAAAATTAATAAATAGGAGCAACTTCCCCTTATAATCGTACTCCACTGCAATTATAATTGTTGCTTGAATAAAACATAATTTAAGTTCTGCCAAATCGAATCGTCATAACAAAAAATGTATCTTCTCCGTCAAAAAATGTATCTAGGTTTATGAAAAAAAGAAAAAAAAAATTATCTACTCCGTCAAAAAATATATCTAGGTTAAGTAAAAAAAATGTATCTACTCCGTCAAAAAATTGTATCTAGCTTTATGTAAAAAAACTAATAAAATGTATCTACTCTGTCAAAAAATGTAACTAGGTTTATGTAAAAAAATAAAAAAAATGTATCTACTCCTTCAAGAAATGTATCTAGGTTTATATAAAAAAGGAAAAAAATGTATCTACTCCGTCAAAAAATGTATCTACTCCGTCAAAAAATGTATCTGGGTTTAAGCAAAAAAAATGTATGTACTCCGTCAAAAAATGTATCTAGGTTTATGTAAAAACAAAAAAAAAATGTATCTAGGTTTATGTAAAAAAAAAGTAAAAAAAATGTATCTATTCCGTCAAAAAATGTATCTAGGTTTACGTAAAAAAGTAAAAAAATGTATCTACTCCTTCAAAAAATGTATCTAGGTTTATGTAAAAAAAGTAAAAAAAAAATGTATCTACTCCTTCAAAAAATGTATCTAGGTTTATGTAAAAAAAGTAAAAAAAAAATGTATCTACTTCGTCAAAAAATGTATCTAGGTTTACGTAAAAAAGTAAAAGAAAATGTATCTACTACTTCAAAAAATGTATCTAGGTTTATGTAAAAAAAGTAAAAAAAATGTATACCCCTTAAAAAAACGTATCTAGGTTTATGTAAAAAAAGTAAAAAAAAAAATGTATCTACTCCGTCAAAAAATGTATCTAGGTTTACGTAAAAAAGTAAAAAAAATGTATCTACTCCGTCAAAAAAATGTATATAGGTTTACGTAAAAAGGTAAAAAAAAAAAAAGTATTTACTACGTAAAAAAATGTATCTAATTTTATGTAAAAAGGTAAAAAAAAAAATTATCTACTCCGTCAAAAAATCTATCTACAATGTGGGTTGTGGGTATTTCTTAACCGTTGATTGTGTTTTAATCCTACGGATGTGACTCGTTCTCACCGTATGCACCGTATAATCGTTCTCACCCGATCCTAAATCTATATATATATACATACATACATATATATATATATATATATATATATATATATATATATATATATATATATATATATATATATATATATATATATATACATATATATATATATATATAGTTATCGTTGATGTCGATGGTAAAATTATATTATATATTCGATAGTGAGCTAGTGTATTTTACGTGTAACGGTATGACTATTAGGCCTTGGTGGGACTCGAAATGGGGACCTAGAGTACCAAAGGTTGTTAACATGTTATGGTGTTAAGGGGGTTCGAACCTGTGACCAGTTGGAGCTTGGTACTGGGCCTCGATTTGAGTAAAGAACAAACAGCCCATTGCGATAATTCACAATCACAGCAGTCAGGCCGTCATATTTGAGGCATGTTTTTACCCTAACCCTAACTGAGATTTCACAACCCAACTATACACAACCCTAGCCGACACAACAGAGGGGAGGAAGGAGTCCAGCACGACGGTCTAAACCTAGACGAGGGTGGTTCGAACTGGCCAAGAGTCGGGTATGTTCACCATAGATCCGTTAACTTTGTGTATGTTACTGTTTTATAACTCGTTTTTTTTATGGGTCGTGGGTTGTCGGTTCTGGGTCTTTGTGTTTTTGGGTTGAGGGTTATTGGGTGGTGCGTGTGGTGGTAGGCACGGGGACAATGGTGGTTGGTCGTGGTGGAAGCAGGGGGGTTCGACAGGAGGGTGAATGAGAGAGTGTCAGGGAGTTTGGTCTTGCTGGTGGTCGAGGGTTGTTTGGGATGGTATCACCGCCGACTAGGGGGAGGTCTATGCGGTGGTACCAGGGTGGTTGTAGTCGCCGGAGGTCCGTGGTGGTGTTGGTGGTGAGAGAGGTCGGTGTAGGGCATGGCGGTGGTGGTTTCAGGGGTTGTCGTGGAGGCTGCTGAGAGGGCCGTGTACAGGGGGTGGTGAACCAGGCCTGCAGATGGCGCTGGTACACCTCGCCGGCAACAAACGAAGGGTTGCTGGTGGTCGAGGGTGTAGCCGGTAGTCAGGGGTTCATGGGCGGTGCTGCTGGTGGTCAGGAGGTGGCGCGCGGTGGTGAGGAGAGGTCCTAGAGTCGCGGGTTTGTGTGTGTCGGGTATGTGTGTTTATTTTTGGTGTTTTGTTGTTATTATTATTATTATTATTATTATATTTTTTTTTTATGGAAGGATGCGCGCAGCTATTATATAAAAAAGAACAAAATAAGAGTTTACATAAAATTGGTAGGCAGCCGAGATACAATCTGAGCTCCCACCCCCTTAGCTACATCAAAGCTAAGCCTAGTGAAAATGTACGCAGCCATCCGCGCCCCTGCATCCTGAGATACCAAGTATTGCTGAATCCGCTTCAGCAAGGCTACAACATCCGAACCCAGCTCCCCAAGCGATGAGAAAGAGAAAGGAAGGAAACCGTAACCTACAGCCTCACAACGATCCCTGTACTTAGCACACTTGCGCTGAGCCGCATCAGCAACAACCCGACCAGGTACAAAATCGGCCATCCCAGTCTGATTCAGAGGGGAGGACCCAGTCAAATCAATACACACATCACGCCCCATGTCCCACGAATAAAGAAGCAAATCCGCAGGGCGAAGAGAGCCGCCATGTCCATCAACCAGACCAATGTCAACCTCCTTTCCAGCCGAAATCCCAGACCTATAGCAGATGTCCAATAGAGTATCCCTGACAAGGTTATGACGATGCTTAACCCAAACAGTACCAGCACAAGAGACAGCGTGATCCCCAAAAACATCCTCAGCAAAAACCCGAGAGCAAGCAGAGCAAGGTCTAGGTACCAAGAAAAGTGGAACACCCAGCCTATACCCAAGCACACAACGGTAGGTCCTCCTGTTCATAGTCTGACCCAACCCAGAGACAGGAACCGCTCTAAACCAATCCGAAGAGTGAGCCCCATGTTGAGATTTCCACAAAGCAACCTGACGCGGGGACAAGGAGAAAACTGACTCTGAAGAAGCAGCAACCGTCGAGAAATAAATATCTGCCAATTTCTTCATAAGTTTGGGGGCAGCAATTTCACTAGGGTTACCAAGAAAATCAGAACCAGTCGTCTCCGAAAACACCCGCGAGGCATCAGTGAAAGAAGAGCCAGGATCAATGATACCAGAAGGCCGTAGGAGCCTAGCATGCAATTCAGCAGACTGCAAACGGGAAGCCAAGAACGCATAATGTAGCACATCCCCCGCTGCGTAAACACCAAGTCCGCCCAAATGAAAGGGGAAAGTAGCAAGGCGCCACTGCCACTCCCCAAACCCAGGCCCAGACGCGGTAACAATATGCTCCAAGCTAGAACGAAGCGCAGCATCAAAGCGGTGATGAGCCGACCCAAAAGCAACCGGGGAACAAGTACGAAGAGAGAAATAAAGCTTAGAAATACCAGTACATGCCCGAAGCAAAAGCAACTCACACTACGGGTCCTCGATCCTCGCGACTAAGTCCATAAGCTCAACAGTCTTAGTCACTCTCCTCTCCACAAGCTCACCGCTAAAAATAGGGCAAGTACTGACTGGCCCGCCTAAAACCGAGACACCCCGTAAGGGACGGGCAATAGAAGTGGCGAAAACACCGGGAAGCCGACTCCGGGGGTCCTCAATAGGCCAAAAGAGCTCAGTCTTATCAACATTAAGATGCAGACCAAAACCGGGGCCATCAGCTAAAATCAAATCCAACACCCTCCCCACCAGGCCTGCATAGTAAGATCAAAGGAATCCCGAATTTTGCACACCAGGGGATGCAAAACCAACGCGAAAAGCAATGGCCCCAAAGGATCACCCTGCTGAACTCCCTGATAAGACCGCAAGCAATGTTCCCCATAATACAACCGGGCAGGGCGAGAGTAACAGAACTCCACCCAACGGGAAAGACCCGGGCAACGACGACGAACCTCCTGAAGTATGACTGAGCGGTCAACAAGGTTGAAGGCATTCCTGAAATCAACTAGCAACATAGAAAGCCCGACCTCACCACCACGAGCCTCCACGAGCCGGTTCAAGGCATGCAAGATAGCCTCTCCTCCACCGGACACCCCAACCCCAAACAGAAGATCAGCAAAATAAGAAGCCAAAGAAGGACCAACCAAAAAAGCACCAACCTTAGAGGCCAACCGTCTCTAGACAGTGCCAACAGCAATAGGACGAATACAACCCCCGGGCTTAACCAGGGGGGTGAGCGGAGCACTAGCAAGGTACTCACCGAGAGCCGGCGGGCAGCGGCCATCTAAAAATAGATTGACCACCCTAGTAATAGAAGCGAGCAAATCATCAGAGATAGCCACCGCAGCCCCACTCAAACAATCCATGAAGTGCTGGGCGCGAAAACCATCCCTCCCACAAGAAGTGCCGCGCGGGAAACTACGAATCATATCCAACACCACGGCTGAAGAAGCAACAAGCGGAGGATGATCCTCAGGTAAAGGAGGTAAAAAAGGTGAGGGGACATCCGGATGCTTCTCCTGCAATGCCTCAAAAGTGGCAACAGAGTAGGGAGCGACACCAGAAGAAGAGAGCACCCGAACGGCAGCAGTATAATGGCCATCACTAATCTTCCGCCGACATTGGCGAAGATTAAGCTCACCCAAATCAAGCTCCTCATCCACGTGAAACGGAGGAGAACCCTCAGCCAAACACTCCCGTAGCAGCTGCAACCCCCCTCCCGGTGTCCCCCAAGCAAGGATAGCCCCGACAATACTCTCCTCCTGCCGCTGCCGCCTGCCAGCCCCCCTACACTCAACATTACTCTGGGGAGTGAAGGTCTTGAGTAGACAAAGAGGCAGAACAAACAACCGAATCCAACATGAGAGGTTACCAGGAGAGTCAGCCACCTCATCCAAAGCCCCCTTCAAAACCCGAGCAAACCCAAGCCGACAGAGGGATGGACTTCACCGAACGAAGGCCCAAAGAAAACAAACGATCAAGCGAAGTTATAGACCACTGATCAAGCTCAACCCCAACATCAGACACGGGAACAGATGGAGACGGAGCCGGGGTCTGGGGATACCCTGAATAACAAAACGGACCATACCATCACCACAATCCGGAGGGTCTACAATGGCACCCCCTACATGCTGACATCTAGAGCGAAAGGCATGGGTCCTAAGACAGACACCGCAAAGCCAAACTCTCATCCGCTTCAAAGTAGTCTCGGCATTAGCATAAACAGTCAAACTATCAGATAAAGTTTGACGTGTAAGACGGTCAACCCCCTCACGACAATGCCAATCCTGAAAGTGAAACCGCCAGGAGGATTTTACGAGACCTCTACCATTACCATTCGGACACCCATGCAAATGTGAAAAAGGACACTGATATCGAACCAAGGGAGGCATGAAGATCCAACCAAACCCCACCTAAACAGCTTGTACGTCCAAAACCAAGACCACAAACTAAACACAGGCGATTTGAACCACCCTAAAGCCAAAACCAAAACAGTACCAAAAACAGGAAAGAAAGGAGACGTAAAAACAGCGGCAGCAGCTACCCTAACCTCGAACCCTTGCACCACACGCCGGCAAAAACACCAGGCGAGAAAGGCAGCAAACAGGAACTTACCGGCGAGAACAGGCGACCTAGAAGGAAGAGCCCAGATGGACCGACCACACCAACGCAGGGACCACCGTACCGGACACTCCGTCGAGAAGGATGAAAACCGCAACCGCAAAAACACTCACACACTCACGCTCTCTCCCTAACTCACACAAAACACACCACGACCCACAGAAGGATCGCCAGCGACATGAGGAGGCCGACGATGTGATGAGATGGCACCAGTGACGTGAGGTCACCGGCGGTGGGGTGATGCACTCGCACGCTCGCTCACTCTCTCACGCAAACCACTAGTCGCACCGATATCGCCGGCGACGGGAGAGGCCGACGAGGGGCTGTCACCGTCAAACTGAGATCACCGGTGGAAGGGACAAAGGCGGCAATCAGCAATTCGCAGAATTCGAAAACGCAAATCGCACGCACCTGACGTTCTGACCTCTCTCCGCTCACGCCTGGGAAAACACCACCACAAGGACGCCGGCGACGTGAGGTTGCCAACGGTGTGATGGGTGGCTGCCGGCGACGTGAGGATGGGATGACGGTAGACTATCGCTCACAAATCGCATAAATATTGGTATTATTATTACTCCTTATTATTAGTGAAATATATTGGTAATATTATTATCAATATTCTTGTTATCAATGTTGATGTTTTGCATATTAAAATACCATAAATATAATTAGTAAGTTCGTGTTGATGCATAGTTATGTTACCATTATTTTGTAACAATCCTACTATCGTGTTATCTCTTGTTATTAGTGATGTTTGTAGTTCCTAAAGTTATTTTATTTAAGGGACCTTACGAGTCGGGAAGTTACTATTTTAGGAAAGTTACTATTTTGGGAAAGTTTCTATTTTGGGAACTTTCCAATTTGAGAAGTTGTTATATTCTGCATTTTGTTACGATTCTAAGTATAGGATGAGGTAAAGATTGTAATCGTTGAATAATATATGTTTAGGTGACGGTTTCCGCGGGGAACATCTTTCGGAGCTGTTGACTGTCTTTCTGCGAGTTGAGGTAGGGTAAATACTGATAAATATTGATGTGTAATCTGTTCTTATTTGATATTAAGCATGTTTGTTACATAATATCATGTGATTGTTATATTGTGCTGTTTATATCATTCTGTGATTGGTGCGGAGACAAAGGGTCTGTGATTGGTGCGGAGATAAAGGGTCTGTGATTGGTGCGGAGATAAAGGGTCTTGTGATTGGTGCGGAGATAAAGGGTCTTGTGATCGGTGCGGAGTATAAAGGGTCTTGTGATTGGTGTGGAGATAATGGGTCTTGTGATCGGTGCGGAGTTTATTTGGCGTTGGATCGGTGCGGAGAAGTGATGATTGATCCCAATATATATATATATATATATATATATATATATATATATATATATATATATATATATATATATATATATATATATATATATATATATATATATATATATATATATATATATATATATATATATATATATATATATATAGCGTTGTTATTTATTTTCCTTTACTCAACCTCGTGGTTGACCCTGTGTATTCGTGTGACACCTGTGATGATCCGTAATGGGGAGCAGTATTGACAGGAAAGATGGTGTTGTGGGAGCATGGGATGGCGTGAGCACTTGGATGGACCGACTTAGATGTAGATCACCTACTTTGTAGTTATCAGTTGCACTTTTATTCCGCTATGTAGTATCTGTAATACCAAAGTTTAAATTTTACCAGTTTTTATATAAAGTTCTTTGGTTTGATTTACTTTGTTATTCACTGCCTCGGACATTCCGAGATGGTAACAGCCCAATTTACTGAGGATGTCTTGCTAAAGGCTCCTTAATAAATCGGGGTGTTACAAGTGGTATCAGAGCAAACGATCCTCAGGCCTAAACCAACTGAATAATAATGAATATAGGAAGAGTCTAATAAAATGAACCCCGAGATGAAACTGATAGGAGCCCCAAAAAGGAACGGGATGAGTTAGGGGCCCCCTCACACCAAACCTGGGCCCTTTCTGTTCTGTCTCGGGAACCCAAAGAGAGTAATTGAAGAGTGGGGTAGACTATATAGTGACCTGGTTATATGATGCTAACGTTCTTGCAGGAGAAGAACGAGGTAAGTCATATGGGAGTTCTGATTAAGGATATGTGCAACATGAACTGTGGATTGATATGATGATTGAATTGAAATTATCAGAGTTTGGGAGTTGTATTTGTTGAGCCATGGTTAGAGTGATGTGATCATGTGATTTTGATATTTGAACTGGAAATGAATGACTATCGTGTCTATGTAATATATTGATGGTATTTGAACATAAATGATCAGACTTATATAAGTTAGTAACCCTTGTCTAGTGATATGCGGAACGTGTTGCCCCAAACCATAAATGACATGTAGTTATGAGTTACATTCGTATATATGTGTACAAGTATTGAGCTATTTGGTTGGTTTCTCGAAATCTTTACCGTGTTCTGGATGACGATTAAGTTGGAATGGGTAATGAATGTTAATCTGGTATAATGATTCGTGCTTCAAATGATATGCCAACATGTTTCGAAAGATGAATGTTGAGTTGCGATGTAGTAATGTGAACTTGTAACAGAACCAAAATTTTAAATAAACTTCCAGAATTTTACCTTGTTGTACGGACGGTCATTTTAAATGTGTTCCATATTTGAGTATGAGAATTTTATGTGTGATAACCCCGTGAGTTGGGTTTACAATGCTTTTGTTTTTATGTTAATAGGAGTTACATGTTGAGAGAAATAAATCTGTAGTTGACAGAGTTCAGATTGTTATTGCACAGTCCCGTTTTGACCCATCTTTTTGGTAAAAGAAACCTTTTGCAACTCGTTTATTGTTTATGCATAATTCCAACTCTATTGTTCAAAATATGCGTTCACGCCTTCAAATGATAAGCCATGTAAAATCTTAATGAGTCGTTATTTAATTGTGATTCTTGCAAGTTGCCTTTTTTTTTCTGTTGAATTGCTGTAAAGTTCTTGCTAGACGGATTGAGTTATAAAAATTGTATTAAATGATTTCCTTGAAATATGCATTCGATTCTTTTCCTATGTATATCTAGTCCTTTATATTTTCTCAAAACTATAGTCGCTCCCACGTTAGATAAACTGTTATTTAATTATGGTTGGTAAGTGGCTGCATAATATTTAATTGGTGAACTTATGAGATATGTAAGTACATATAAAAGTTTAATCGAATGTGAATTATGTGATGCGACCACGTGATATCCTGATATGGCATTAGTAACATGAATAGTAGGGATAGGGTATGAGTATGAACCTCATTACGTGATAGCATAACCTTGTTTATTTCGTCAAGTTTAATATAGAATCGTTCCAATTATATGTCCTATATTATGATCTCAAAATGAATATGTGCTGCTTGTATGTGATGTTAAAAGCATGTTTATCTGTGCCAAGTGAAAGAATGAAATCTAATTGGTAAATTTATTGGCATAATATAACAACCTAATGGTTATATGATTGTGATTATTTGAACAATGTGAATCTAGTTGATGTTCTTTCGTATATTGATGGTTTACCTCTGTCTAGTCCTCTGTGATTATAGTCCTTATAACTTTTTTTCGAGTATATTGTTATACCATACAGTGAATTGCATAATGTTATACTTAGAGTTTGATCACGATGTGTTAAGTTATCCATTGTTGACATATGATTTATGGAAGTACTAGTCTGGTGAATTCGTTTCCTTTTAATCGTTAATTCTGTTTTCATAATTCATGAACTACAAGAACAAAGTTTTTGTAAGGGAGAGTCAGAATGTCTCCGTGTAGTATTGTTTCGATCTATAACTGGTAAAATTGTTTTTGATTCGTGTTTATAAATTGTCACAATGTTTTAAACGTTTCAAAATACTTTCAAAAGTGATAAACCATGATAAAGCTTGATGTTTGATAAGTATGGTGATTGTTTACAATATGACTATTCTGTAGCTAGGTGTCGATGAAATCCTGCTTGAATGTTAATTGATGCGCATTGTATAAAACCCTTATTTTGCAAGTCGTATATAGTAATAGTTTCATGATAAATGATGTAATGTGAGTGGACAGGAAATGTACCTAAGTGATGTTGTTAACTTATTGATATCTGAGAATGTTAAACGGGCATGTAAGTCTATGATTTGTGCATACCTTGTAAAATATGTCAATGTTCCATGTATCATCACCTTAATTAATTTTGCTCTATGACTTTTCTAAAATATGATTCTATTGCTATGGTGTGACTAAGAGCATGAAACATTTTAATTTGTCGAGTATGATCTATGAGTTTCTTGATTGTTTACATTGTTGTAAATATATTGATTTTGTGTTAAATTTCAATGGTGTGTAAGCGTTAACTACTCTTATCCCGTTTTGCTGCGTAACACGATTTCTACCGATCCTAATATCCTCGCTATTGCTCGAAGTCATATATGTTGCATGACAATTACCATGGGTTCTTACGAGTACTTACTTGAGTTGAAAATTTGTAATTGATCCTTTATTTTGTAGTCAATTTCTCCTATTGGTAAAATAGTCCTTTTGTTTGTTAGACAAATTGAATTGTGAGATGGGTAAACTTGTGGTAAGTGATTAGTTGTTTATGCATAATGGTTTTGTATGAGTTTGGTTGGTATAGCGTCCAGATCCTTATTTTATGAACTGTGGAATTGTAAGTATTCATATGAGTAAGTCAATGAATTTGGAAAGTAAGTACCGATGAGATTGAGTTCGATGGGATTGAATTGCTCGTGAGTCTAGAACAAGACCATGAATGTTGTTGTGTTAAGATTATAGTTTAGTGTCTTGTCGGGTTGTATCATTCTTTGACCTTGACTTGTGGGTGAGTAGCTTAGAGTCTTACTCTCTGAGTGTTGAGCAGTTCCTTTCGTAGGACATTTGATAGTATTGATATTGAAATCGAGATGGGAATTGGTTACTGGTATTGAGATATGAGTTATTGGGCCGTTGTGCCATGTTGTGTTTACGGCCGGTGTGACCTTGATTATTGAGTTATATCTCGAATTTGAAATCAATATGGGGAGGGAAGTATTGATTTGCGGTTTTATTCCGTCAGTTCACTCACCTCTTGTCTTTGGTCTTAGATGCGACGGTGATTGCGATACTTGGTTACTTGGAGTTAGATTTATGAGGTAAAGTGATGAGTAAGATGGAGTAATGAGTTAGAATGTTTATGGGGTTACGGGGACGTAACCATGTTTTAAGGAGGATAGGATTGTAAAATCTTGACGAGTTGCTTTGACATGACTAGTTGGTGTGTCATGATTGTTTGAATATACTTGATGGCCCTGATACTTATGTTATGCATCTTATTGGTGGTAGATGTTATGTCGTGTCTTGTTTTGTAATTGTTACATGCCTAATAACCAGGTTGATAACCATGGGATGGTGAACTTCGGGACGAAGTTCATTTTAAGGGGGGAAGACTGTAATACCCCATAGCTTCATAGTTCATGATAATGAGTTCACTTATGTTAATTGTCTTATTGTGGTGTTTTAGGTTTCGGGCCTATATAAGTATATGATATAGGTTGTAAGCACGGTGATATATGTGTGTGGTTGAACTTCGGGACGAAGTTCATTTTAAGGGGGGAAGACTGTAATACCTCGTAATTTTATTATAATAGTTGGTAATTATTTTGCGAGCGATAGTACTTGAACGTTTATATTCGATAATTAAATTATCGAATGCGTGTTTTATATTTTATATTTATTGGTATATATATATATAGTTATCGTTGATGTCGATGGTAAAATTATATTATATATTCGATAGTGAGCTAGTGTATTTTACGTGTAACGGTATGGCTATTAGGCCTTGGTGGGACTCGAAATGGGGACCTAGAGTACCAAAGGTTGTTAACATGTTATGGCGTTAAGGGGGTTCGAACATGTGACCAGTTGGAGCTTGGTACTGGGCCTCGATTTGAGTAAAGAGCAAACAGCCCATTGCGATAATTCACAATCACAGCAGTCAGGCCGTCATATTTGAGGCATGTTTTTACCCTAACCCTAACTGAGATTTCACAACCCAACTATACACAACCCTAGCCGACACAACAGAGGGGAGGAAGGAGTCCAGCACGACGGTCTAAACCTAGACGAGGGTGGTTCGAACTGGCCAAGAGTCGGGTATGTTCACCATAGATCCGTTAACTTTGTGTATGTTACTGTTTTATAACTCGTTTTTTTTATGGGTTGTGGGTTGTCGGTTCTGGGTCTTTGTGTTTTTGGGTTGAGGGTTATTGGGTGGTGCGTGTGGTGGTAGGCACGGGGACAATGGTGGTTGGTCGTGGTGGAAGCAGGGGGGTTCGACAGGAGGGTGAATGAGAGAGTGTCAGGGAGTTTGGTCTTGCTGGTGGTTGAGGGTTGTTTGGGATGGTATCACCGCCGACTAGGGGGAGGTCTATGCGGTGGTACCAGGGTGGTTGTAGTCGCCGGAGGTCCGTGGTGGTCTTGGTGGTGAGAGAGGTCGGTGTAGGGCATGGCAGTGGTGGTTTCAGGGGTTGTCGTGGAGGCTGCTGAGAGGGCCGTGTATAGGGGTGGTGAACCAGGCTTGCAGATGGCGCTGGTACACCTCGCCGGCAACAAACGAAGGGTTGCTGGTGGTCGAGGGTGTAGCCGGTAGTCAGGGGTTCATGGGCGGTGCTGGTGGTGGTCAGGAGGTGGCGCGCGGTGGTGAGGAGAGGTCCTAGAGTCGCGGGTTTGTGTGTGTCGGGTTTGTGTGTTTATTTTTGGTGTTTTGTTGTTGTTATTATTATTATTATTATTATTATTAATATTATTATTATTATTATTATTATTATTATTATTATTATTATTCCTTATTATTAGTGACATATATTGGTATTATTATTATCAATATTCTTGTTATCAATGTTGATGTTTTGCATATTAAAATACCATAGATATAATTAGTAAGTTCGTGTTGATGCATAGTTATGTTACCATTATTTTGTAACAATCCTACTATCGTGTTATCTCTTGTTATTAGTGATGTTTGTAGTTCCTAAAGTTATTTTATTTAAGGGACCTTACGAGTCGGGAAGTTACTATTTTAGGAAAGTTACTATTTTGGGGAAGTTTTTATTTTGGGAACTTTCCAATTTGAGAAGTTGTTATATTCGGCATTTTGTTACGATTCTAAGTATAGGATGAGGTAATGATTGTAATCGTTGAATAATATATGTTTAGGTGACGGTTTCCGCGGGGAACATCTTTTGGAGCTGTTGACTGTCTTTCTGCGAGTTGAGGTAGGGTAAATACTGATAAATATTGATGTGTAATCTGTTCTTATTTGATATTAAGCATGTTTGTTACATAATATCATGTGATTGTTATATTGTGCTGTTTATATCATTCTGTGATTGGTGCGGAGACAAAGGGTCTGTGATTGGTGCGGAGATAAAGGGTCTGTGATTGGTGCGGAGATAAAGGGTCTTGTGATTGGTGCGGAGATAAAGGGTCTTGTGATCGGTGCGGAGTATAAAGGGTCTTGTGATTGGTGTGGAGATAATGGGTCTTGTGATCGGTGCGGAGTTTATTTGGCGTTGGATCGGTGCGGAGTTTATTGGTGTTGGATCGGTGCGGAGAAGGGATGATTGATCCCAATATATATATATATATATATATATATATATATATATATATATATATATATATAGCGTTGTTATTTATTTTCCTTTACTCAACCTCGTGGTTGACCCTGTGTATTCGTGTGACACCTGTGATGATCCGTAATGGGGAGCAGTATTGACAGGAAAGATGGTGCTGTGGGAGCATGGGATGGCGTGAGCACTTGGATGGACCGACTTAGATGTAGATCACCTACTTTGTAGTTATCAGTTGCACTTTTATTCAGCTATGTAGTATCTGTAATACCAAAGTTTAAATTTTACCAGTTTTTATATAAAGTTCTTTGGTTTGATTTACTTTGTTATTCACTGCCTCGGACATTCCGAGATGGTAACAGCCCAATTTACTGAGGATGTCTTGCTAAAGGCTCCTTAATAAATCGGGGTGTTACACGTAGATATACATGTTTAAATGCGTAGATACACACCTGTAAATGCGTAGATACACATGACTAAATGCGTAGATACACGCCTCTAAATGCCTAGATACACATCTCTAAATGCGTAGATACACATATCTAAATGCGTAAATACACATATCTAAATACGTAGATACACGTGTTTGAATGCGTAGATACACTTGTCTAAATGCGTAGATACACATCTTTAATTGCGTAGATACACATGTCTAAATGCGTAGATGCACACCTTTAAATGCGTAAATACACATCTGTAAATGTGTAGATACACACCTTTAAATGCGTAGATACGCATGGTTAAATGCGTAAATACGCATCTCTAAGTTTTTTTTCTTGAGATTTTTTTTCTCGAATTTTTTTCGTTACAATAGCACAAGTTACTCAATACAATATCACGGGTTCTCCAAAACAATATTACGAAAACAATCTCGAGAAAAAAAAATTGATAAAAATGTCGAGAAAAAAAAAATTCGTGAAAAAAAATCTCGAGAAAAAATAATTTCGGAAAAAAATTTCGAAAAAAGGTTCGAAAAAAAAGTTGGAGAAAAAAAAAGTTCTGTAAAAAAAATCGGAGAATAAAAAAAAGTTTCGAAAAAAATTCGGAGAAAAAAGAGTTTAAAAAAAAAAATTGAGACAAAAAAATTTTGGAAAAAAAAGTTTCGAAAAAAGATTTTCGAGAAAAAAATTTGATAAAAAAAAGCCTCGAGAAAAAAAAATATTATCTTAGGTGTAAGTTTTCTTTACCTAAGTTACAAACCTCAATTAAATTCAATGGTGGAGATGCAATCCTCATGTAAGAATAGACCTCAATCCTCATTTAAGAAGTAGACCTCACAGGATCCTCGCTCTGTATATATATATATATATATATATATATATATATACATAGATAGATAGAGAGAGAGAGGGGCAAGATCCGATGAGAACGATCATTCGGTGCATACGGTGAGAACGACCCTTATCCCTTGGATGAAGAGGAATGAACGACTGATATTAAAGGTTATCAATTAAACTTTCTTCATGCTTGCTCATCATCAAAGTTCTCTACTGTAAAAAGAATTACCAACTGCTACCTTCATCAAATTTCAGTACATGTAGGAAATTGTTGTATTCAGAAATTTCTTGAAAAAACATTGTATAGTTAGTGAAATTACAAATGAGAATACCAGATCATAGCATTACATGAATTCTGTACTTGTGTTGAACAACTCATATTAATGTTATAAATTCAGTGTCCGATATAGGATTCAGAAAGCTACTAAATTGCGAAAAAGTCGAAGCATTCTACAAAGTTTCGTGCTTTGAAGGACGTTGTTTATTCAATTGACATTTTTTCCCTGTTTGAGCCTAGAGTGGCTTGATAAAGGTTGCAAGTTACCGTCTTTGACGAGATTCTGACACAAAATCACTTATCGTTACGAAAAGATGACATTATCTATAGTCAGCCTACCATTGATCAGACATGGACAAGAATAACATTAAAGTCATTTTGAAAAAAATCAGTAAATTTGATATTTATAATAGCTGGGAACAGTACAATTCAACGGGTTCGAAAGTACACGATGATGCTTTACAGGGATGTAATACCCCTGAGGATATACTGCAGTAACGTAATAACCATGTGGCATTCTCATTTGATACATGCATTGCATCTGGCGATATGATTGTTTGTTGGTGTTGATGGCCTCTGGAATAGCATTTTGTTTTTGATTTTTTTTTCAAACTAAGATTATTAAGCAATGTATCTACTCCGTCAAAAAATTGTATCTAGCTTTATGTAAAAAAAAGTAAAAAAATGTATCTGCTCGTCAAAAAATGTATCTAGGTTTTAAGTAAAAAATGTAACTACTCTGTCAAAAAATGTAACTAGGTTTATGTAAAAAGTAAAAAAAAAAATGTATCTACTTCTTCAAAAAATGTATCTAGGTTTATATAAAAAAGAAAAAAAATGTATCTACTCCGTCAAAAAATATATCTAGGTTTAAGTAAAAAAAAATGTAACTATTCCGTCAAAAAATGTATCTAGGTTTACGTAAAAAAGTAAAAAAAAAGATGTATCTACTACTTCAAAAAATGTATCTAGGTTTACGTAAAAAAGTAAAAAAAAAAATGTATCTACTACTTCAAAAAATGTATCTAGGTTTATGTAAAAAAAGTAAAAAAAAAATGTATCTACTCTTTCAAAAAATGTATCTAGGTTTATGTAAAAAACTAAAAAAAAAATGTATCTAGGTTTATGTAAAAAAAGTAAAAAAAATGTATCTACTCCGTCAAAAAATGTATCTAGATTTACGTAAAAAATTAAAAAAAAAATGTATCTACTCCTTCAAAAAATGTATCTAGGTTTATGTAAAAAAAGTAAAAAAAAAATGTATCTACTCATTCAAAAAATGTATCTAGATTTATGTTAAAAAAGTAAAAAAAAAAAATGTATCTACTCCGTCAAAAAATGTATCTAGGTTTACGGAAAAAAGTGAAAAAAAATGTATCTACTCGTCAAAAAAATGTATATAGATTTACGTAAAAAGGTAAAAAAAAAAAAAAAAAAAAAAAGTATTTACTCCGTAAAACAATGTATCTAATTTTATGTAAAAAAGGTAAAAAAAAAATTATCTACTCCGTCAAAAAATCTATCTAGAATGTGGGTTGTGGGTATTTCTTACCGTTGATTGTGTTTTAATCCAACGGACGTGACTCGTTCTCACTATATATATATATATATATATATATATATATATATATATATATATATATATATATATATATATATATATATATATATATATATAGGGTCGAGATCCGGTGAGAACCACCCTTATAATGAGAACCATGAGAACCCTCACTAAATCTCCACCATATCTCGCTTCAAATGTTTCGTTGGATCATTTACCATTAGTTTAACTTATTCAAATACACACTTTAGTATCAATAAACAAAAAATTTTGATTTAATTAACAAAATATATACTTAGTATACGAAAATACAATTAGGCGTACTAAAACGGCTATAAATGCACGAAAACAACCACTACGTGCATGAAATTTTTTACATGCATGGAAATGATTACTAGGTGCATGAAATAAGAGGTTGTACGTGCATTAAAATGAGTTCTAGGTGCATGTAAAATGATAGATGCGTAAAAATCGGTAGTAGGTGCATGAAAATTAATAAAACGTATCTCACCTTGATTTCCGTCACTAGTATATATTTTCTAGACCAAGAAATATGTTCTCTAGCCTTAAAATTTCATGCCGAATCCAAATATGTCATCAACTTTTTTTTAAAAAGTCCGTAAGGTAGAGTTCTCACGGTTCTCATTATATTGGTGGTTCTCTTAGGATCCCAATTCTATATATATATATATATATATATATATATATAGAATTAGGATCATATGAGTTGGGTTATTTTGGTGAGTTACCCCTTTAAATATAAACCCTTGATCTAAACTAAGATGAATGACTGAGATTTAATCTAACAAACTCAATAGAAACCCTCAAATTTCAGCTCCTCCAATCTTCCGTTTCTCATTTTGGCAGACACACCTTCTCTCCCTCCTTTATTCTCAAATGCTACTACATCTTCCAGGAGATAAAATTATTATCAACTTCAACCCAAATTTCATCATTTAACAATAATCTTACAAAATTAAAATTTATTGCACTCGGTACTATGAATTTCCAAATGAAATTTCGATCAACTTAAGGATTTACGATTTGTAAGACGTGGAACTCAACACAATAAGGTAAAAACATTTATAATTGAGTTTTGTATTATTCAAATTCATTTATTGTATTTTGTATTCACTATAACTGTTATTGTATTCATAATAACTGTTATTGTATTCATCATAACTGTTATTGTATTCATCATAGCTGTTATTGTATTCATTATAACTGTTATTGTATTCATTATAACTGTTATTGTATTCATTATAACTGTTATTGTATTCATCATAACTGTTATTGTATTCATTATAATCGTTATTGTATTCATTATAACTGTTATTGTATTCATCATAACTGTTATTGTATTCATTATAGCTGTTATTGTATTCACATAACTGTTATTGTATTCATTATAACTGTTATTGTATTCATCATAACTGTTATTGTATTCATTATAGCTGTTATTGTATTCATCATAACTATTATTGTATTCATTATAATTGTTATTGTATTCATTATAACTGTTATTGTATTCATCATAACTGTTATTGTATTCATTATAGCTGTTATTGTATTCACATAACTGTTATTGTATTCATTATAACTGTTATTGTATTCATCATAACTGTTATTGTATTCATTATAACTGTTATTGTATTCATTATAGCTGTTATTGTATTCACATAACTGTTATTGTATTCATTATAACTGTTATTGTATTCATCATAACTGTTATTGTATTCACATAACTGTTATTGTATTCATTATAACTGTTATTGTATTCACATAACTGTTATTTTTCATAAAATTTACGTCTTCTACCCTTTTTCTTCCCAACTTTCTTTCATAAATCTAAACAAAACCACTCATATTGATTTGTTTAATTCTCCAAATATTGATATTGCTTATCAACCATCTAAAAACAAAACAAACTAATTAGAAAAAAGAAATTAGTTAATTAAAAAAAAAGTAAATCCATTGAGAAAACTAGCAAAATTAACTAATTTAAAAAAATATGAGAGAACTAATGGAGGGAGGGGCGCGACAGGGGCGGGCGGACCTGCCGGACGTGCGACGCAGGGGGAGAGGAGGGGAGGAGAGAGGCGGCAGTGCGTGCGCGACAAGGGGAGGGGAGGGGCGGCAGTGCGTGCGCGACAGGTGGAGGGGGTGGGCGGCAGAAGGAGGGGTGCGTGGCAGGGGGAGAGGGAGGGGGCGGTGGACGTCGGGGCAGGGGATAGGGGTTGCGGGGGAGGGGAGGGAAAAAATAAATATGTATTTTTGTGTGGGTAATCTCAACCATTGATATTGTTAAATCTAATGGTATATAAATGCGGGGGTAACTCACGGAATATGGCAAACTCACCGGAACTCGCCTCTATATATATATATATATATATATATATATATATATATATATATATATATATATATATATATATATATATATATATATATATATATATAGGGCCGAGATCAGGTGAGAACTACCCATATGATGAGAACCATGAGAACCAATTAATAACCCTTAGATCTGTTAGTCTGATTAATAAAAATTTGAGACAAAAAAATTTTGGAAAAAAAAGTTTCGAAAAAAGATTTTCGAGAAAAAAATTTGATAAAAAAAAGCCTCGAGAAAAAAAAAATATTATCTTAGGTGTAAGTTTTCTTTACCTAAGTTACAAACCTCAATTAAATTCAATGGTGGAGATGCAATCCTCATGTAAGAATAGACCTCAATCCTCATTTAAGAAGTAGACCTCACAGGATCCTCGCTCTGTATATATATATATATATATATATATATATATATATATATATATATATATATATATATATATATATATATATATATATATATATATATATATATATATATATATATATATATATATATATATATATATATATATATATATATACATAGATAGATAGAGAGAGAGAGGGGCAAGATCCGATGAGAACGATCATTCGGTGCATACGGTGAGAACGACCCTTATCCCTTGGATGAAGAGGAATGAACGACTGATATTAAAGGTTATCAATTAAACTTTCTTCATGCTTGCTCATCATCAAAGTTCTCTACTGTAAAAAGAATTACCAACTGCTACCTTCATCAAATTTCAGTACATGTAGGAAATTGTTGTATTCAGAAATTTCTTGAAAAAACATTGTATAGTTAGTGAAATTACAAATGAGAATACCAGATCATAGCATTACATGAATTCTGTACTTGTGTTGAACAACTCATATTAATGTTATAAATTCAGTGTCCGATATAGGATTCAGAAAGCTACTAAATTGCGAAAAAGTCGAAGCATTCTACAAAGTTTCGTGCTTTGAAGGACGTTGTTTATTCAATTGACATTTTTTCCCTGTTTGAGCCTAGAGTGGCTTGATAAAGGTTGCAAGTTACCGTCTTTGACGAGATTCTGACACAAAATCACTTATCGTTACGAAAAGATGACATTATCTATAGTCAGCCTACCATTGATCAGACATTGACAAGAATAACATTAAAGTCATTTTGAAAAAAATCAGTAAATTTGATATTTATAATAGCTGGGAACAGTACAATTCAACGGGTTCGAAAGTACACGATGATGCTTTACAGGGATGTAATACCCCTGAGGATATACTGCAGTAACGTAATAACCATGTGGCATTCTCATTTGATACATGCATTGCATCTGGCGATATGATTGTTTGTTGGTGTTGATGGCCTCTGGAATAGCATTTTGTTTTTGATTTTTTTTTCAAACTAAGATTATTAAGCAATGTATCTACTCCGTCAAAAAATTGTATCTAGCTTTATGTAAAAAAAAGTAAAAAAATGTATCTGCTCGTCAAAAAATGTATCTAGGTTTTAAGTAAAAAATGTAACTACTCTGTCAAAAAATGTAACTAGGTTTATGTAAAAAGTAAAAAAAAAAATGTATCTACTTCTTCAAAAAATGTATCTAGGTTTATATAAAAAAGAAAAAAAATGTATCTACTCCGTCAAAAAATATATCTAGGTTTAAGTAAAAAAAAATGTAACTATTCCGTCAAAAAATGTATCTAGGTTTATGTAAAAAAGTAAAAAAAAAAATGTATCTAGATTTATGTAAAAAAAGTAAAAAAAAAATGTATCTACTCCGTCAAAAAATGTATCTAGGTTTACGTAAAAAAAAATGTAACTATTCCGTCAAAAAATGTATCTAGGTTTATGTAAAAAAGTAAAAAAAAAAATGTATCTAGATTTATGTAAAAAAAGTAAAAAAAAAATGTATCTACTCCGTCAAAAAATGTATCTACTACTTCAAAAAATGTATCTAGGTTTATGTAAAAAAAGTAAAAAAAAAATGTATCTACTCCTTCAAAAGATGTATCTAGGTTTATGTAAAAAAAGTAAAAAAAAATGTATCTACTTCGTCAAAAAATGTACCTACTCTTTCAAAAAATGTATCTAGGTTTATGTAAAAAAAGTAAAGAAAAATGTATCTACTCATTCAAAAAATGTATAGGTTTACGTAGAAAAGTAAAAAAAAAATGTATCTACTCTTTCAAAAAATGTATCTAGGTTTATGTAAAAAATTAAAAAAAAATGTATCTAGGTTTATGTAAAAAAAGTAAAAAAAATGTATCTACTCCGTCAAAAAATTTATCTAGGTTTACGTAAAAAAGTAAAAAAAAAATGTATCTACTCCTTCAAAAAATGTATCTAGGTTTATGTAAAAAAAGTAAAAAAAAAAAATGTATCTACTCATTCAAAAAATGTATCTAGGTTTATGTTAAAAAAGTAAAAAAAAAAAAAGGTATCTACTCCGTCAAAAAATGTATCTAGGTTTACGGAAAAAAGTGAAAAAAAATGTATCTACTCGTCAAAAAAATGTATATAGATTTACGTAAAAAGGTAAAAAAAAAAAAAAAAAAGTATTTACTCCGTAAAACAATGTATCTAATTTTATGTAAAAAAGGTAAAAAAAAAATTATCTACTCCGTCAAAAAATCTATCTAGAATGTGGGTTGTGGGTATTTCTTACCGTTGATTGTGTTTTAATCCAACGGACGTGACTCGTTCTCACTATATATATATATATATATATATATATATATATATATATATATAGGGTCGAGATCCGGTGAGAACCACCCTTATAATGAGAACCATGAGAACCCTCACTAAATCTCCACCATATCTCGCTTCAAATGTTTCGTTGGATCATTTACCATTAGTTTAACTTATTCAAATACACACTTTAGTATCAATAAACAAAAAATTTTGATTTAATTAACAAAATATATACTTAGTATACGAAAATACAATTAGGCGTACTAAAACGGCTATAAATGCACGAAAACAACCACTACGTGAATGAAATTTTTTACATGCATGGAAATGATTACTAGGTGCATGAAATAAGAGGTTGTACGTGCATTAAAATGAGTTCTAGGTGCATGAAAAATGATAGATGCGTAAAAATCGGTAGTAGGTGCATGAAAATTAATAAAACGTATCTCACCTTGATTTCCGTCACTAGTATATATTTTCTAGACCAAGAAATATGTTCTCTAGCCTTAAAATTTCATGCCGAATCCAAATATGTCATTAACTTTTTTTTAAAAAGTCCGTAAGGTAGAGTTCTCACGGTTCTCATTATATTGGTGGTTCTCTTAGGATCCCAATTCTATATATATATATATATATATATATATATATAGGGTCGAGATCAGGTGAGAACTACCCATATGATGAGAACCATGAGAACCAATTAATAACCCTTAGATCTGTTAGTCTGATTAATAACCATTGGATCAAACTCCCCTCAAATTTACTCACTAAATTATTCGACAATTAACCTTTCGACGTTGCTTCAATCAATGGAGCCTTTTAATTCGAGGTAAAGTTTCGATTTTTATGATTTTTTTGCGAAAATTAGTTGAATTAGTTGATTAAATTAGTTGAATTAGGGCTGAATTATCGTTTTGATTCATCGATTAACTTTCTGGGTTGATGAATTATGCTTCTGAAATTAGGGTTTCGTGAATTCAATTGGGGAAACTGAGAAATTAGGGTTAGGGAGTTTCGTGTATTAATTGGGGAAACTGAAAAATTAGGGAGTTTCGTGAATACAATTAGGGTTAGGGAGTTTCGTTAATTGAATTGGGGACACTTAGAAATTAGCCTTAGGGAATTTAACTGACTTCCTAAATTTGTTGAAATCATGGAATTGGAGACTGTTTATGTGCATCTAATACATGTGTATGTGCATCAAAGTACGATTTTGTGAATGAGATTGGCTTAATTGAGATATTAGGGCTGCAGAAATTGAGAAATCACATAAATTTCTTGAAATTTGGACACTGGAGACTGTTTACGTGCATCTCATTTTGTATATTATGTGCATCAAATTTCTGTTGAGGCGCATCAAATTGTGATTTTGTGTATCAAATTCACTTAATAGAGAATGTATACTGTTAGATTGTTGTTTATTTAACTTTTGACATTTCGTGTTGCAGCAATAATAGCAATAATGACCACTGCTCTTCTTCAAATGTCATTACAAAAGAAGGATTGATTGTTGAAGTTTTATCAGAAGTATCTGCACTAGCAGTTGAACGTGACCCTGAAGTTGTGACTTTTGAATTTGTTGAAGGTACAATTCTGTTCATCCTTAAATTTTGAGTTTCATGGTTGTCTTAGTTGTCTGATGATCTTTTGGTTTTAATGATTTGTATTGCTTGGACCTACCTGAGATAATAGTCCAACTGGTATTTGCTTGCTTGATGTTTAAGGTTTTTTTAGGCAATTATTCTTAGGTTTGAGGATATCCGTCCTCTTTACATGCATGAAATAAGGATCAGTGTGCATGAAATAAGGTTCTGTTTGCGTCAAATAAGGTGCCAATGTTTATTGTGCAGTAGTACAGTGATGTCTATTTTGTTTGATGTCTATTAGAGAACAAGATTTTACGTATTTGATGCATGTAGAAGTTTATTCCATGCACATATTTTTGCACCTCCCTTCATCTTTCTTACTTTAATTGCACCACATATGCAGGTATCGTAGTAGAGCAGCCTGTAGAGCAGCCTGTAGAGCAGCCACAGCCAGAGGACGAGGAGGCAGCAGAAGGTTCTTCAAGCAACACGAATCGGATTTTTGAGTGTGCCATCCATCTTAAGCCTGTTATTGGTATGCTGTTCGATACGCTTGACTTGGGTGTTGAGTTTTATGAGACATATGCTAAAGAATGTGGATTTGTTACTAGGTTAAGCTCCCAAAAGTCTAAAAATGGTGTCATTACCCATAAGAAATGCGTCTGTAATAAGGCTGGAGTATGTCAACCCAAAGGGAAAAATCACCGGAGGCAAAAGACTAGGATAGAATGTCCTTCTTGTATTAAGTTTAAGCGAATTATGAATGAAGGTCCTGATATTGGTAAATACCAAATTTATGATTTTCATGAAGGTCATAATCATATGCCACAAACACCTACAACAATGGTACATTTGACCCAAACAAGGGAATTAAGTATATTTCACAAGAAAATGATAATTGATAACTCCAAAAATAACATTGGACCAGTTAAGTCTTATAGGTTATTTAAGGAGTATGTTAGGGGTTACAAGAATGTGGGTGCGTCATTGGAAGATTTTAAGAATTTTTCAAGAGATATCAAAAATTATTTGTCTGAGGGGGATGCTCAAATGCTTATTGAGCATTTTATGAAGACCAAACACATGTGTCCCTCATTTTACTTTGATTTTGAGGTTGATGAAAAAGGTCGATTGTCACACGTATTTTGGGCTGACCCTATTAGCATTAAAAACTATTTGATATTTGGAGACATGACCTCTTTCGATACCACCTTTAGAAAAAATAAATATAGGATGATTTTTGCACCTTTCACGGGGGTGGATAATCATAAGAGGTGTGTGTGACATTTGGGGCTGGACTTCTTATTAATGAGAGTAAGGAATCATTTGCATGGCTTTTTACTAGATTTGTAGAGGCGATGGGTGGTCATCATCCCGTTTGTGTGATTACGGATGAAGATTTGGGTATAGAGGAAGGAATGAATATTGCATGGGGAGAAAAAGTGCAACATAGATATTGCATGTGGCATATCTTAAAAAAACTTCCTGAGAAAGTAGGACCTTTAGTTTGTAAAGATACCGAGTTTTTGAAAGAGATAAACCGGTGTGTCTGGAGTGACGATTTGGAACCGGCTGAATTTGAGGAAAGATGGACAGAAATAGTTGAGGCTCATGGGTTGTCGGATAATGAGTGGCTTACGGATAAGTTTAAGATTAGAGATAGGTGGATTCCAGCTTATTTCCGCGACCTATTTTTAGGAGGTCTGATGAGAACCACCTCGATGTCCGAGTCAGAAAACCACTTTTTCAGCAACTTCACTAATCCTAATTTAACCCTAGTTGAGTTTTGGATGAGGTTTGAGAGTGCGATGGATGCACAAAGATGGACTCAATCGAAACTCATTGCACAATCAAAGAACTCATTCCCCCACTTGTTGACTAAAGTAGCCCTAGAAAAGAATGCATCAGAATTCTACACTCCAACAATCTTCCGTGAGTTTCAAAAGGAAGTCGAAGCAGCTTGCTTCTCATGTGGTGTTGGGGATAAAGAAAAAGATCCAGCCCTTCCAATTGTATACATAGAGATCATAGATCATGCCACTAAGAAAACGTATAAGGTTGGTTTTGGTCAGGATGATTCTGCAACAGTGTGCACTTGCAAGAAGTTTGAACGACATGGAATACTTTGTCGAAATGATCTGTGTGTCCTTAAAGATCGGGGAATTCAGAAAGTTCCAAGTGACTTCCTACTTAGTCGGTGGAGCAAACTAGCAACCTGCAAACCAATCGTCGGCCCTAATGGCCAGTTGCTTGCTGACTGTACATCAATGGATGTACAGAAAAACAAAGTAGGAGAGTTATGGTCAGAGTTGTTTGGTTGCGTGGCACTTGTTGAACAGAGTCCGGTGCATTGTGATGAGTTGCTTGGGATTTTGCGTGAGTTCAAGGAAAGGGTCAAAATTGCGCCTGATGAAAGTGGCAGCAATATTGGTAGTGCAAAGGGAAAGGACAAGAATGCTGAAATTGGGATGCTTTTAGGAACAACCAGGCCTACTGAAATTACTGTTTTGCCTCCAAGACAGTGCAAAAATAAAGGTTCAGGGAAAAGGATGATCTCACAGAGAGAACGAGCAGGGGAAGTGAAGAAGAAACCACTAAGAAAATGCAGGGCTTGTGGGGAGATGGCGAACCATGACAGCAGGAATTGTGACCGAAGGACAACTGAGGATGAGCAGACACAATAGGTAAACAGTGACTAAATAGATCGAGCTATTCTTCTTTTTTTAGTCTCATTTGTTGAGTAAAAAATGGCTTACACTTCGTTATTACTACATTCTCGATTCATCTCCCCGTTTTTCAAACACCAGCAACATTAATTCTGCTCCTGTATTACTTTGCTTTTTAGTGAATGCATCTTTGAGGTATTATTGTTAACTTGTTATGGTTTGATAGCATAGTGTTTGAGTTTTTTTTTTAAAGTCTTGCAGGACCATATTACCAGTAGCTGTTTTGGACAACATGTTGCTCAACATTTAACTAGTTTCTTTTTTAAAGTCTTGCAGGACCATATTACCAGTAGCTGTTTTGGACAAAGAGGGCTGTCACAATTTTGTTCGGAGCGTGGATTGGCGGTCTCGTACTCTCGGATGACTAATTTATTAGAATTATTTAGGGCTGTAATTAATTTTCTTTCGACATTTTAGCAAGGTGTGCAACTTAGCTATCTAATCGACATTTACGTTTGTATTGACTTTTTATCACTTCTAAATTTATTACTGCTGCTTGCTTATATTTATTTACTGATTGGTTAAGTTTATTACCTTGTGGATAAACTTCTTCATTATAAATAATGAAAACACACTCGAAGGGTGGAAGTGTGGGAAGTTTTTGACTCTTTTCGCTGTCAACGGATGTCGAACTTTGATTTTTCCCGGGTTCAACTCCTCAGCCATGACCATCCACGGTGATTGATCACTGCCGTCTCTTGTCGCTATCTTGAGATGGTAGTGATCAGTCACCCTGGATGGTCATAGCTGAGGAGTTGCACTCGGGAAAAATCAAAGTTCGACATCCGTTGATAGCGAAAAGAGTCAAAAACTTCCCACCCTTCCCACCATTTGAGTGTGTTTTCATTGTTTATGGCTAAGATGTTTATCAACAAGGTAATAAATTTAAGTAAGCAGTAAATAAATATAAGCAAACAAGCAGTAATAAATTTAGATAACATGAAAAGTCAATACAAATGTAAATGTCGATTAGGTAGCTAACTGTGATATTCAATAAATAGCATGCTTTTGGTCACGTTTATTTCATGCACGTAGACAGACATATCATGCACGTGGAACAATTTTTAATGCACGTAGACAGATATTTCATGTAATGGTCCAATGTAATAACTAGTGGGCCTTATTATCTTTTTTTTAATTGGGCCTTATTATCTTCAATAAATAACATGCTTCTTGTTTACTAGTGGGCCTTATTATCTTTTTTTAATTGGGTTCATAGGCCTGTTTGTTTAATTATATAAAGTGTGACTTTATTGGGCTCATAGGCATGAAATAAAGTCATGACTTTATTGGGCTCATAGTTTGACCCGTAGATTGGCCAATTCTAGTGTATGACCAACTCGATTTTATGTAGTGGTCCAATGTGATAACCCACTTCCTGGTCTTAATGGTTACGAGTGGGCCTTCTTAACTTTTTTTATTGGGCTCATAGGCCTGTTTGTTTAATTATTAAAAGTTACGGGTAGTGTGAATACATGACTTTATTTCATGCACGTAGACAGACATATCATGCACGTGGAACAATTTTTAATGCACGTAGACAGATATTTCATGTAATGGTCCAATGTAATAACCACTTCTTGGTATTTGTTTACTAGTGGGCCTTATTATCTTTTTTTAATTGGGCTCATAGGCCTGTTTGTTTAATTATATAAAGTGCGACTTTATTGGGCTCATAGGCATCCAATAAAGTCATGAATTTATTGGGCTCATAGTTTGACCCGTAGATTGGCCAATTCTAGTGTAGGACCAACTCGATTTTATGTAGTGGTCCAATGTGATAACCCACTTCCTGGTCTTAATGGTTACTAGTGGGCCTTCTTAACTTTTTTTATTGGGCTCATAGGCCTGTTTGTTTAATTATTAAAAGTTACGGGTAGTGTGAATACATGACTTTATTTCATGCACGTAGACAGACATATCATGCACGTGGAACATTTTTTAATGCACGTAGACAGATATTTCATGTAATGGTCCAATGTAATAACCCACTTCTTGGTATTTGTTTACTAGTGGGCCTTATTATCTTTTTTTAATTGGGCTCATAGGCCTGTTTGTTTAATTATATAAAGTGCGACTTTATTGGGCTCATAGGCATCCAATAAAGTCATGACTTTATTGGGCTCATAGTTTGACCCGTAGATTGGCCAACTCTAGTGTAGGACCAACTCGATTTTATGTAGTGGTCCAATGTGATAACCCACTTCCTGGTCTTAATGGTTACTAGTGGGCCTTCTTAACTTTTTTTATTGGGCTCATAGGCCTGTTTATTTAATTATTAAAAGTTACGGGTAGTATGAATACATGACTTTATTTCATGCACATAGACAGACATATCATGCACTTGGAACAATTTTTAATGCACGTAGACAGATATTTGAGCTTTTCTGCTCAAATTCGTTTATCTCATCATTTTCGTTGCCTCGTGACATGTTTTTTTTCCCCCAAAATCTAATATACATTCAGAATTAGTACAGTTATGTACAAAAAATCTAATATGCACTCTCAAGACTTGGTAGTGTATTAAATATTCTAGAATAAAACATTAAATTATGTACCAAGAATCTAATATGCACTCTCAAGACTTGATGGTTTACTTCCTTTGCACCTCACTCGAAAAAAACATTGCAGAAAATGCTTGGCTTAGGGTTTCGAATATTGGATTAAGTCATCTGCCACTCCCTTTGCACATCACTAGACTCAAGTGTTTAGAAAATAACACCTAGTGATAATCCTACAAAAAAAAGGGGGGGAAATACCGTTACGTAAAATTCACCTGAGACAGAAACTAATGAAAAGAAGAATAAAATTAGGCAAATTTTAAATTAGGCATTCGAAAGATCTTGATTTTTACCTTTCTCTTGTTTAGATCCCATTTGATGAGACGTGCAATCATACTCGTACAATATTCATCCAAATCCTACATATAAATTTCATTTGACAACAAATATTGAAAGGCTTGAAATAAAATATATTGAATAATGTTTACTGATGCGTGCCTATTTTATGATGTTTTACATCTATTTTTACACGCATTTGGTCGCTCATTTACTATGTTTTAGCCCTTTTTTCCCAACAATTGTGCACTTTCGTATTTTTATGCTCTTTTGCAGATTTATGCGGAAAAGGGACGATTTTATACCAAATTTATGCCCTCTGGACTTTTTATGACTAAGGACAAGAAGGAACGAAGCCTAGCGCATATTTCAAGGCCTAAAGATAGTTTTTACAAGCAAAGAATCGATCCACGACATTGCAGCCTGTTTCAAATGGCTATATCTCGAGTTCTAGAGCTGATAATGGAGTGATTCCAGTTGGAGGTGAAAGCTTATCCTCTTAGCTTTCCAACGCCGCGAGAATCGCTTGATTTCGATAAGTAACGAAGAAATGGCAGCTGTTTTAAGAAAGATGCGCGCTGTAGTCCCGACAGTTGGTCGACCGACCAACAAAGTAGGTCGATCGACCAGGTTCCTATTGGAAAAGCCCAGAATTTGCCTGAAGCCCAGAAATTGCATAAAATCCGTAAAGCGGTCGACCGACCGAAAATATTGGTCGACCGACCACAGCGCAGTCCCAGAAGTTTCCGAAAAGCCCATACAAGTGTTTAGGTCATTAGGAAACTCTTTAATTCCGCCTATATAAGCTAATTCAGTCCCTAATTCAGAATAATGAAGTCTTATTTAGAGAGTTTTATTTAGTCTTTAGTTCAATTACAATCTTTCAATAATTCTCAACACTTTTATTTTGTTCTTCAATCTTTCAACATTCATCAATAAAGTTTGTTCCTTTTCTGCCTTAATCCTATTTCCGGTAATTATTCTTTTAATCTAGTTTTATTATTGTTCTTATTTTTATCGCATCCGGTTTAAGTTAGAATCCCAAGCTTTATTAATTCTTGCATGTTTAGATTATCGTTCACCATGTTTTCCATATCAAATCTCGTTTTTATTATTGTTCCAGTAATTATGAGTAGCTAATTTTCATATGTTAGGATGTAGGGGATGAATATGCATAGGTAATAGAATTCGAAAGACCGACTTGTAGCAGGACCACGGTCGGCCGACTGGAATAACTGGTCGGTCGACCGAGGCCGTGGTCGGCCGACTGGAGTAGCTGGTCGGTCGACCACCCGCGTATGTATTCTTATTTTCGTCTTTTCTTGTCAATTATAATATCCTCCAATGAGACCATAAGGAGACTTGTAGGATGTTAGTAATGACCTACCCAAGATTGAAAGATACGGGAAGGGCATTGGTTTACACCTTAAGACGGATAGGTTACTCAAGGCTGAAAGGTATGTGACCTGGGATTTAGGAATCACCCTTATTGTTGACACCCAATAATTGTGAGACCTAGGAACTAATAGCATAGGCCGAAAGGAGCTATTAGGTAGCATAGACCTAAAAAGTTATCTTACACCCCCTTACGCGACTGCAATACATGTTGACCTTAGGATTTATTTTACCTTAGCTATTTGTTACCCAAACATCCTAGCATCTCTTTTAATATAGTTTTAATCTCATCTTTATTTTCTTGCTTTATTTTTATCTTTGCCTTAGACTTAGTAAACAACCTTAAAAACCCCCAAAAAATTGTTACCTTAACATTAACACCAAACAATAAACATTCCCCACCTCCTTGTGGTTCGACCCTGACTTTCACTATCTATTGTTAAAGTTAGGAATTATAAATTTTATCTTTGGTACCCTCAACGACGGGCATCAAATTTTGGCGCCGTTGCCGGGGAGGTGACGCCAGTGTTTATTGTTTTTTGTTTATGTTTTCCCTTTTTCTTTCGTTGTCATGACCATCGCCCCTTTCCCACAACTCGAGCATGAACCTTTGTATTTCTATTGTGATAGATTAATCTCCTTCCTTTCTCAATTTGGCTATCCTATTAGTATTGGGGAGGTTTGTCGTATCTTATATGATGGAGTTACTGTTAAGACCTTGATCGAGATTGAGAGAAATTGCGAATGGGAATTTTTAGACTTACCCTGTGAGAAGCAATGGGAGCTTCTCAAACACCTAATGCGAGCCGGTGCAGATACGGAGGGGTATGAGGGCATTGATATTAGTAACCCAGATATTCCTGTTGAGTGTGATCCTATCACACCCATTACTGAAGAGTCACTCATTCTTAAGGATGAGAATGATAGGTTATTTGATTCCCTCTGCCTCCCCGTTGATGATACTGACTCGGATTTAGATACAGATGATGAGTTAGAAATTTACCCCTTGACTGACCAACCTATTTCTGTAGGTGTTAGTGATGAACATGTTCCTAACATGTTTGAACCCTCGGTTGATGAACCTTGTGTTTTGCAGGATTCTTCTATTGACATCTCTGATGTTTTTAATAATATTAGTGAATGTTATGTACAAGGATCCTTTACAAAGGATCCTTCGGAGGCTTTGATGTGTTTTGAGGCATGTGCAGGTGAATGTCTTGCTCAAGAGGCTGATTTGGATGCTCCCGAAATTGCAACTCTAGTGGCAGAGTCTATAGGCGGTAGAAAGAGAGATGTTCTCGATCGAGTAGTACCACTTACTCGATCAAATGATGTAGAGAACGAGGTCACTCAAGCAAGTGATCATTTGGCTGAAGAAAAGAGCCCTAAGAAGAAGAAACCAAGGAAGGTGTCGCCCCACGACTTGGGAGTCGACAACTCCAGAAGATGGATGGCTAGAGCTGTGGATGATGACCCACCCATCTACATGGTGGAGAGAAACTCATCTACCCAAATCACCATAGCTGAAGGAGTAGCCTGTAGTCAGAGCCCTTGGTCAAAGAAACGCCGAATCCTTCGCGGATGACTTCTTCTTTTTGCTCGTTTCTGTTTTTCTTAAGATATTTTTTTTGTTTTGCTAAGACTTTCTTGCTTGCTTTCTTTAAGTTTTTAGGACAACTTTTTTTGTGTTTGCGTAGTTAAGACTTTTTGGACTTGTTCTGGGATCTCGCGCATTTGTTGGGCGCATATTTATTGCTTTTTCAGGTTTTTACGAAGAAACGGAGATCGTTGAGACTCAGAGGGTCGACCGACCAGATACACCAGTCGGTCGACCTAGCCGCCGTATCGCTGAATTCCTGTTTTCTGCAGGAAAGGTCGGTCGACCTGTCCTCTAGGTCGGTCGACCTACCCGTCCGTCGCAGTCTTTCGTTTCTTCCTCGGGAACCGTGTAACCGTCTTTGGTACTTGAGTGGCACTGCTGGCCACCAAAACCTCCCAGCTTACGCTGGTTTGGGGAGGTTTTTCATGCGCTTCATAATCCTGTGAGTTCTTTCCAGTTTTTCCTTGGTTTTTATTTTCCTTGCATCTTTCTTTTAATTTTATGAAACCTTTACTTAGGCTAATGCACAATGGGGACATTGTGCGGGTTGGTTTGGGGAATGGTTTCGTGTCACATGCATTGCATTCTGTCACACGTTTATTGCATTTTCGTATTGCATTGTTCTTTTCTTTATTTTCCTTGCATATACAAGAAAAATACAAAAAAATGAAAAAATTCCAAAAAATGCACGTTTATTTTAGCATATAGGTCGAGTCGGAACAAAAGTATTTCAAGGATGATTTAGCTATCTCACATGTTTATGCCTTTACCTTGCCTTGTCAACTTGTTTTAGTATGAGAGTCTTTTGCATATCTACGAGTTTTTGTCAATTTGTATTTCTTGAGACTTGACTTATACCTTGGCAACCTACTATACATTCTAAGGTTTAGAGCTTATTTCCTGGTTTCATTCTTAAACCAGTTGTTTAGGATGTGAGTAGTACTCCCCTTGGAACATGTTACATCAATATGCATAAACATGAACTTGAATTGCTATATACTTGTTTTACTATCTCGTTTTGTGAGTCTTGATACGTGCATTTGGGATCCCTTTTCTCATATTTACCCATAAGCTTCACATAGCCAGAATTGCCTTTTTATTCCCCCAAAACTACATCCCATACTTAGCCTACCTTTCCAAGCTAGTATTTGTGGTCTTTGGTTTGACTTATTGGAGGTATCTTGGTTTGTAAGCTATCTTAAGCAAAGAGAAAAGAAAGAAAGAAAAGAACTAGAACAGAAAAAATTCAGAAAAGAAAGAAAGAAAAGAAAAAAACGAAAAAAAAGAAAAAAAAAATCCGGAAAATGCAGAAGGCAGTCGACCGACCGCCTGTATAGGTCGGTCGACCACCTGGCACCATCGGAAAAAAATTCGTTCCAAAAATCCCTTTCTTTTATATGTTATCACTCCCGTACTTCATTCAAAAATATTTGGGAGTCCTTTCTTATATTTAATGTGAGAGTTGTGCTACAAAAGAGCACTTTCTTAATATCAAAAAGTTGTGAAATATGTTGTTGGGAACTGGTTTTACTAGCTTGGCTACTAACCCCACAATTCCAAAAAACATCTTAACCACTTTTACCTTTTACCTCACATATCTTTCATTACCTCGATTTGCATGTATCTGGGTCACTTAATAAGATTGTTATACAAAGTTGTAGAATTCTTGTTCATGTTAGATTGCAGGCATGTTTTCATGGGACGCAGTTAGGTGAGTGTCTCTACAAAATTACTTCTTCCTATCTTTTACATATACTCACCCTTTGCTTCATGAGTGTCTCGAGCGTACCGCGAGAGTCCATGGTATAAGTCTCTATAGTTTCTATATTTGCAAGTTTGACGACACCATAACTCGTTTGCATGGTTTGAATACTATCTCATTTTGTACTTAGCATTGGTATAGGCTTACATGTAAATTTCGCTCTGAGATTGAAATCGTTCCATTAGTTAAGATCGAGTCTATTTCTTGCTTGAGGGCAAGCAAGGTTTGGTTTGGGGAATTTGATGCGTGCCTATTTTATGATGTTTTACATCTATTTTTACACGCATTTGGTCGCTCATTTACTATGTTTTAGCCCTTTTTTCCCAACAATTGTGCACTTTCGTATTTTTATGCTCTTTTGCAGATTTATGCAGAAAAGGGACGATTTTATACCAAATTTATGCCCTCTGGACTTTTTATGACTAAGGACAAGAAGGAACGAAGCCTAGCGCATATTTCAAGGCCTAAAGATAGTTTTTACAAGCAAAGAATCGATCCACGACATTGCAGCCTGTTTCAAATGGCCATATCTCGAGTTCTAGAGCTGATAATGGAGTGATTCCAGTTGGAGGTGAAAGCTTATCCTCTTAGCTTTCCAACGCCGCAAGAATCGCTTGATTTCGATAAGTAACGAAGAAATGGCAGCTGTTTTAAGAAAGATGCGCGCTGCAGTCCTGACAGTTGGTCGACCGACCAACAAAGTAGGTCGATCGACCAGGTTCCTATTGGAAAAGCCCAGAATTTGCCTGAAGCCCAGAAATTGCATAAAATCCGTAAAGCGGTCGACCGACCGAAAATATTGGTCGACCGACCACAGCGCAGTCCCAGAAGTTTCCGAAAAGCCCATACAAGTGTTTAGGTCATTAGGAAACTCTTTAATTCCGCCTATATAAGCTAATTCAGTCCCTAATTCAGAATAATGAAGTCTTATTTAGAGAGTTTTATTTAGTCTTTAGTTCAATTACAATCTTTCAATAATTCTCAACACTTTTATTTTGTTCTTCAATCTTTCAACATTCATCAATAAAGTTTGTTCCTTTTCTGCCTTAATCCTATTTCCGGTAATTATTCTTTTAATCTAGTTTTATTATTGTTCTTATTTTTATCGCATCCGGTTTAAGTTAGAATCCCAAGCTTTATTAATTCTTGCATGTTTAGATTATCGTTCACCATGTTTTCCATATCAAATCTCGTTTTTATTATTGTTCCAGTAATTATGAGTAGCTAATTTTCATATGTTAGGATGTAGGGGATGAATATGCATAGGTAATAGAATTCGAAAGACCGACTTGTAGCAGGACCACGGTCGGCCGACTGGAATAACTGGTCGGTCGACCGAGGCCGTGGTCGGCCGACTGGAGTAGCTGGTCGGTCGACCACCCGCGTATGTATTCTTATTTTCGTCTTTTCTTGTCAATTATAATATCCTGCAATGAGACCATAAGGAGACTTGTAGGATGTTAGTAATGACCTACCCAAGATTGAAAGATACGGGAAGGGCATTGGTTTACACCTTAAGACGGATAGGTTACTCAAGGCTGAAAGGTATGTGACCTGGGATTTAGGAATCACCCTTATTGTTGACACCCAATAATTGTGAGACCTAGGAACTAATAGCATAGGCCGAAAGGAGCTATTAGGTAGCATAGACCTAAAAAGTTATGTTACACCCCCTTACGCGACTGCAATACATGTTGACCTTAGGATTTATTTTACCTTAGCTATTTGTTACCCAAACATCCTAGCATCTCTTTTAATATAGTTTTAATCTCATCTTTATTTTCTTGCTTTATTTTTATCTTTGCCTTAGACTTAGTAAACAACCTTAAAAACCCCCAAAAAATTGTTACCTTAACATTAACACCAAACAATAAACATTCCCCACCTCCTTGTGGTTCGACCCTGACTTTCACTATCTATTGTTAAAGTTAGGAATTATAAATTTTATCTTTGGTACCCTCAACGACGGGCATCATTTACAAAAGTAGGAAGACAAATTTATACCTCATAAAAACGCTTATCAGTCCATGATGCTTGATTAGACAAATTTTCGAGCCACTTCAACATATAACCTCCACAAGCATACCCGTTATCTTGTCGAGGCACATTCACAAACTCCCACTTAAAATCTTTCATCTCCAACAACCTTGAGTAACTTGGAAAGTCCCTTGTGATGATGTCCACAGCAGGCAGGAGCTATACAAAAACAAGACAGTGAGTGATTGTGATTGTACAAGAAAAGCCATTAAATGAGGCAAATTAAATGTCAGTCTGGGTTCTCAATACAAGACAAATCATACCTGCTCCACTAAAAATTTACGTCTCACATCAGGGCGCCTGGGCAGGTTCGAGTCAAGTATGAAGTTCATCCTTTTCTCGAAGTCAGTAACACAAGCAAACCAATGATTTTTATTCACACAATAAGGAAAGAAAGCCTGAAATATTACAAAGTCAAGAATGATATAAGTCGGCAGTGAATGGCCTGAATTAAACATTAAGCCTTGAAAAAAAACTGAATGTTTATTTACCCATTTGGCTGTGCTTAGATCACGGGGCAAATAGGAAAGTCGGATGTACTGACTTCGAAACCCGTTTTTACGGACAATTGCCTGAAATTTGAGAACAACTCAACTATCAAACTTCTTTGTAATTTCAAAAACAAAAAAACAAGCAGATGGGTTTGAATAAGGAAGATGAATACACTTATTATTGTTGGAAAATACACAACACTTGGGTTTGCTAGCGTTGTATGAACACCAACAACATCAATAACCATATCCATGAGCCAATTTCCAGCCAGCAAGGTGTGCAACCCGTCTTTGGTTACTTGCAGCCAATCGGTGTCTACAACGACCTCACTGATGATGCACATGTCGTAATTAGAAACCACAGAACAACAAAGAGTGGATAAAAAACAGAAGTTTTAAAAAAGTTGTATGGTCAGTTAGAACATACTGTTTATCTCCCGCATTTTCCCTAATATAGTTGATCAACTGTAAATCTGTGCTTTCAACTTGTGGCACTTGATTACTGCGAAAAAGGGAAAATAAAAGCCCATTGATTAACGGGGGAAACAGAAAAAGGAAAAACGGAAAACAGTACAATGTTAAAATTTCAAGGCTTACCAAATCTGACTGCCATGATTGTAAGCCTTTGCTGCTGCAATCACATCATCAGATTTAGAGTTGTGTTGGCAAGTTATAATTTCATTGCAAACCTTCACAATGTAACGTTTTACATCAACTCTCTGAAAAATATCAACAACAGAAATCAACATCAGTGTCCACAAAAGCTAATTAATGCCCTTCCCTCGCTACTAGCCTACTACTGCAATGAGACTTAGTTATAAATAACAGATAGAAACTTACTTCCTTCATGCCCACCTTTGAACCAAAGCGTGCCTTAACACCGTTATACATCTCCATATGACGCATGAGGTAGATTCCAGTATCACAGTCCACTTCTATGTCACAGTGCGGGAGATACAAAGTAGGCGTCAAAAGCCATGCAGCCGCCAGTTTTGGAATCCTACTTTCAAGCGTAAGCAACAAGTTCACCTGATAAAGGAAAAGTAATGTATTGTAAATAATCTCTCACAAAGATTAGACGAAAATAACTCACTTTATTGCCAAAATATTTGAAGACATACCACAGGTTTAACTTGGCGATAATAGTCAGTTGACGAAGGCATCAAGTGCATCACATCTAGCACATCCTTGTCAACATAGTAACAGAAAAGAAGTGGCTTGGGAGTAACAATAGGAATCAAAACCTGGACGACAATGAAAACAAACACAACAATGAATTTCTGTTGAGTAATCTGTTGTTTGTCTTCAGTTTAGATCATTTCATCTCAGTTTACACACTGTAATGTAAGAATCTTCAAGGACTTACCAACTTCACGTCTTCAAAGTTGAGATCCAATGCTGCAATCTGTTCAGTACATTAGGTGACCCATATTAGTGAAACAATCATGTAATAATTGGATTCTTATTTAATGCATGTACAATGTTGTTTAATGAATATAGAGTGCTGTTTAATGAATCTATAAGGTTACTTCATGATTTCACAGGTCTGAACAATTACAGAACTTTAAATGAGAAACTTACGTCAGTTGTATCTGTTAGAAATAGACGGCAGGGGGATTTACGATTTTTGTATTTGTTTAGCTCATTCAAATGATCACACCATATAGAAATGACATCTGGATGAACTTGACCACCAAGAAGCAAACTCTTCATATGACTTCGTGTGAGAGTCTTGCCCGCATGGCAATACAAAACCTCCCTATACAGATATGAAAGCATGAAACGTTAGTGTCAGACAAATAAGATATAATACATATATGCTGAATCAGATTAAAAAATATAAGACTGATACGTACTCTTCAACTAAATCATTGGAAAATGCATAGTCTCCCACCAGTCTTTCCAACTGAGTCAACCCACGAACCATGTCCACATTCCTGATAAAGAAAGGCAACCGGTAAACATCAGCAACCTCAACAGACCTCTTAGGTTGCACCCGCTTAGCTTGCACAGTCTCAGCAGGTAAGACAAGACATCTCTTAGCAGCCATCTGCCGAGTCTCCATTGTATACTCTGTGGGGGCAGTTGGGGGCTCTTCTACTGGTGAATCCAATGCATCTTGAGAGGATATAACAACAGGAGATGGTTCTTGAGGGGATAGTTGAGACGAAATCAGAATTGGCGATATTGGGTCTGATGTGCTTGCATGAATAATAGGTGGCGTAGTTGATGTGCTTGCATGGGGAACAGTTAAATGCATGGACTGCATCCTCGACTCAAGGAACTCTTGAGAGGTATAAAATGCATCATCACCACTAAAAAGGCTGAAAGATGGTCCTTCGAGAAGCGCTTTTTCCTTTGCCTTTTTTTCCTTCAAATCTTCATGGTGCGATTCAAAAACTTTGCCGACATGGTCATATGCATCATTAAGGAGTCCTTCTAATTCAGCCATGACAGACGGATCGGCTAAAAATTCATCATCTACAGAACGCCCATTGAATTCCCTCTGATTCAACTCCCCTTCATCCTTATTCAGCAGCTCCTCCACTGCCCCCTCATCCTTCTTCAGCTCCTCCTCTTCCCCCTTATCCTTCTCCAGCTCCTCCCCCACTTCCCCCACCTCCTTTCTCTTCTTTATTTCATTGTCATTGTCATCATCCACCACCTGATCACCTGATCCAGCAGCATCAGTACCAACCTTATCACCTTCCCTTTCACCTTCTTCTCTACTTTGCTGTGAAAGGGAGAAGCCTTCAAACAAGGACTCTGCCAAATTTGACATTTGGGCGACAACTGGGAAACCAGAAACCTTACACTCAGCTTTTTTAACTGCTTTGGTGAACTCACCATAAGCATCTGCAAGTCGAATAGCTGTCTCCGCCAAATACTTGATGGATTCTTTCTTTTCATCAAGCAGTTCAGCTTCAACTTCTGTTTCAGCTTGAGGTTGAGGCTCGTCTTGAGGTTCATTTTCAGGTTGAGGTTGAGGCTCGTGTTGAGCCTCAAGTCTAGGTCCAGCATATACAAATAATGGTTCAACAGACCCCTTACCAAAGCCGCCCCCCTTGTGCTTCTCCAACTTCACCCTTTCTCGGATCTTCTCATCCGTCCAATTTGCCCACAATGGAAATGATCTCGCCACTGTTCTCGTCATGAAAACGACTCGATCCAAGTAGATCATTTGGAAAATCAGAATTGGCCCCTTAAAATAAGCCTTAGGGGAGGTAGCTATAGCCGCCTTCCAGGACATTACATTGTCAATCATATTTGACCGTGCAAATTTGCACCAATTCATGGAAGGGACATCAGCAAGATTTGAGATGCAGCCTAAGATTAGAGGGCTCGGATGATCACCTACTACCCCCATCAACAGGACGTTGACGATATAGATGAGGAAATTCCTCTTGAAATCGTCTCCGCCATCACGTTGCCCCATCATCTTTTCCAGGAGCTCTTTTTTCGTAATATCGGCTGTTGGGAATTGATCTCTATAATGCTTCACAGCCTCTGTGTACTCTTTGTCTTTAGAAAACATCCCGGCTGGAACAACATCAATACCTCCCATAGGAAGTCCCGTTGCAACATGGACATCCTCATCTGATATCACCAACTTGTGGTCCATCAATGAACAGTCGAAAGGGTTAAATTTTTCGACAATCCATCTGGCCAAATGGCCATTGATTTCTTCGGACTGAAGTTGCAAAAGACCTCCGAACCCCATACTTTTTATGGCTTCAATTTGCTGTTCAGAGGGGTCCATCTTGAACAGATTAGTGATCAACGAAGGACTCATACGGGTCAGCAGAGGCTTGTACTGATGAGACCTAACCCGCGTTTTGGCAGGAACATAACTGTTGTCGGGAGCCTTCCTCTTGTTCTTGGTAGGTTGACATGGGTGGATTGGGTCTGCTCCTGCTGCTGTTTTACCGCTTCTCATTTGTTTGGCAGCAACATTACTGCTGCTGTCAGGAGCCTTTCGCTTGTTCTTGCTAGGCTGAGGATTTGATATTTGGTCTGCTGCTGCAACTGCTGTACTGCTTGTGCAGGGAGGATTATCTGCATAAGAGATAAGTACAAAATTACTAATGTGATCAAAATTCCATGCACATATGAGTAGCAACCAACAAAAAAAACTGATGAAAAAAGCAGTAAGCATTAGCTTAGTATTAAACCCCAGTTTCAGTTATCACGGCCTAATCTCGCTAAATGCAGTCGGGGTAAAAAGCAATCATACTAAACCCCAAAACTTTTATAACATTAACCCTTTCACCAATCCCTAATTCTTCAACAATTCAATGAACCCTCCTCCCCATTTCCAACGCACCCGTCTCAGCACAAGCCTTCAAAGCTACTACAAAGCTAATTGGATCAGAAGAAGTAGAGTTGGGTACTGCACATGAATTGTTTTTTATGCAACTACGAAGCTACTTCATGCATTAGTAAAGGTAAATGCTCACCATTGGTGTCAGTAGAAGGCAGATTTGATGTCATTTCCTTGGTTACTGCTTCTTGGATACGTGGACTTATTCGACGAGGTCTTTGTTCTGGTGTAACACCCTTGGCAGAAGTACCTGTGAAAGTAAATAGTATCCGGGAGGCAGCTTGTTTAATGCATATATAGTGTTAATTGAACATGTCAACATGAAACAATGGAAACTAAATGTTTGATAAAATATGGAAACGCAACATAGAAAAAAGGTGAAGAAGCTACACAGAGTTTCATACTAAACGTACTTTAATCAACGGCATCATTTATGGTTGGATTTCTTGGTTTTGTTGGGAAATAATCTTTCACCGATCTACCTCCTCGTATTGGTAATTTTTTGACTGGTGATTTTTTCTTCATTGCAACAGTTTTTCGCCTCATATCTGTAAATGCGTTGAGTGATTTTAACACGGCTACAAGTATTAATTTCAGCAAATGCAGAATTTGGCGCATTAAAACCTAAGCCGAATTTATGCTAAGGGAACCTTATTTGATGCACATTGGACCCTATTTGACGCACACTCAACCTTACTCCATGCATGTTCACAGGACGGGTAACGTAAATAAGTACTTGAACAATATAAATTATGAGTTTTGCAATCAGAACAAAAATGCAGAACTAACAAAACTGTAAGCAACATATAAACTATGAATTTCAATGCAAATGAGTTCAATACATAGTCTTCACTGAGCATCAAAACATTCATGCAGACAGAACCTTATTCCATGCGCACAGAACCTTATTTGATGCAGGCTCAACCTTATTTGATGCTCTCTGAACCTTATTCCATGCATGTTCACAGCATGGATAACCTAAACCCTAAGCCTAATTAACTAAAAATAACTGACTAAATAAGTTCAATTCATAGTTTTGACTCTTGAACCTAAAACCTAAGCCTAATTAACTAAAAATAACTGAGTAAATAAGTTCAATTCATAGTTTTGACTCTTGAACCTAAAACCTAAGCCTAATCTGATGTTACTGCGACACAATCTGATGATCATGATCATGCTAACACATATAACTGAGCAAGAATTGAAACATGTACAAATTTGATTGAAAATTAATTTAATGCGACACAACCTGATGATCATGCTAACACATATAAGAAAAAAAAACCTAAAACTATAACTAACATCCGAAATCATCATCAAATTAGGGTTACAGCGAATTAGGGACAAACTATCACCGATAAAATACATATAACAATGTGTGAAATACATATAAGAAAACAAATAGAGTGAAATCGAAAGTAAATAAAGAAAGAGATTACCTTAATTTGTCACGAAAATGCTGAGGGAGATGATGGCGAAGTAGAGGGAGAAAAGAAGATCAGTGAGAAAGCGAAAAGTTAATTTGTCACGAAAATGCTGAGGGAGATGATGGCGAAGTAGAGGGAGAAAAGAAGATCAGTGAGAAAGCGAAAAGGCGGAAATGAAAGAGATTGTACGGTTTGCAAATGGCGTTCACACTTCAGCGCGTAAAAGTGTAAAACCAATTTACTTTTTTTTTAAAATAAAAAAGAAAGAAAAGCCACTGTGAATCGAACCCAAGATGACCAGGTTTGAAAGACGAAATTCAAACCAACTGAGATACAAGCTTACTAATGCTACATAAAGAAAAGAATAAATAAGAATGTTTAGTTATTGTATAGTTTTTTTTAGGTGCAGTAATTGTTTTTGGTTTTTCCCGACCTGTGAAAATTAAGGGTTATTTTTGTTGTTTTTCAATATAATTTAGGTTTAGGTTTTTGTTATTTTTATGACCGGGTATTCCTAAAACGGGACGGGAAAGGGTTTAGGGTTGGATTAGGACGATCCGCTACCGCGGATCCCCCTAATCCAACCCTAAACCCTTCCCTTGCTTCAAATACGAACGACAATAAAACAAAAAGACACCCTAGATGGGGACGGGTGAACCCTTTTTTGGGGGACGGGTGAAAAACATGGGGCCATGTATTCCTAAAACGGGACGGGAAAGGGTTTAGGGTTGGATTAGGACGATCCGCTACCGCGGATCCCCCTAATCCAACCCTAAACCCTTCCCTTGTTTACGGGACGGGAATGGTTTAGGGTTGGATTAGGGGGATCCGCTACCGCAGATCCCCCTAATCCAACCCTAAACCCTTCCCTTGCTTCAAATAAGAACGACAATAAAACAAAAAGACACCCTAGATGGGGACGGGTGAACCCTTTTTTGGGGGACGGGTGAAAAACATGGGGCCGGGTATTCCCAAAACGGGACGGGAAAGGGTTTAGGGTTGGATTAGGACGATCCGCTACCGCGGATCCCCCTAATCCAACCCTAAACCCTTCCCTTGTTGACGGGACGGGAATGGTTTAGGGTTGGATTAGGGGGATCCGCTACCGCGGATCCCCCTAATCCAACCCTAAACCCTTCCCTTGCTTCAAATACGAACGACAATAAAACAAAAAGACACCCTAGATGGGGACGGGTGAACCCTTTGTTGGGGGACGGGTGAAAAACATGGGGCCGGGTATTCCTAAAACGGGACGGGAAAGGGTTTAGGGTTGGATTAGGACGATCCGCTACCGCGGATCCCCCTAATCATACCCTAAACCCTTCCCTTGTTGACGGGAAGGGAATGGTTTAGGGTTGGATTAGGGGGATCCGCTACCGCGGATCCCCCTAATCCAACCCTAAACCCTTCCCTTGCTTCAAATACGAACGACAATAAAACAAAAAGACACCCTAGATGGGGACGGGTGAACCCTTTTTTGGGGGACGGGTGAAAAACATGGGGCCGGGTATTCCTAAAACGGGACGGGAAAGGGTTTAGGGTTGGATTAGGACGATCCGCTACCGCGGATCCCCCTAATCCAACCCTAAACCCTTCCCTTGCTTCAAATACGAACGACAATAAAACAAAAAGACACCCTAGATGGGGACGGGTGAACCCTTTTTTGGGGGACGGGTGAAATACATGGGGCCGGGTATTCCTAAAACGGGACGGGAAAGGGTTTAGGGTTGGATTAGGACGATCCGCTACCGCGGATCCCCCTAATCCAACCCTAAACCCTTCCCTTGTTGACGGGACGGGAATGGTTTAGGGTTGGATTAGGAGGATCCGCTACCGCGGATCCCCCTAATCCAATCCTAAACCCTTCCCTTGCTTCAAATACGAACGACAATAAAACAAAAAGACACCCTAGATGGGGACGGGTGAACCCTTTTTAGGGGGACGGGTGAAAAACATGGGGCCGGGTATTCCTAAAACGGGACGGGAAAGGGTTTAGGGTTGGATTAGGACGATCCGCTACCGCGGATCCCCCTAATCCAACCCTAAACCCTTCCCTTGTTGACGGGACGGGAATGGTTTAGGGTTGGATTAGGAGGATCCGCTACCGCGGATCCCCCTAATCCAACCCTAAACCCTTCCCTTGCTTCAAATACGAAAGACAATAAAACAAAACGACACCCTAGATGGGGACGGGTGAACCCTTTTTTGCGGGACGGGTGAAAAACATGGGGCCGGGTATTCCTAAAACGGGACGGGAAAGGGTTTAGGGTTGGATTAGGACGATCCGCTACCGCGGATCCCCCTAATCCAACCCTAAACCCTTCCCTTGCTTCAAATACGAACGACAATAAAACAAAAAGACACCCTAGATGGGGACGGGTGAACCCTTTTTTGGGGGACGGGTGAAAAACATGGGGCCGGGTATTCCTAAAACGGGACGGGAAAGGGTTTAGGGTTGGATTAGGACGATCCGCTACCGCGGATCCCCCTAATCCAACCCTAAACCCTTCCCTTGTTGACGGGACGGGAATGGTTTAGGGTTGGATTAGGAGGATCCGCTACCGCGGATCCCCCTAATCCAATCCTAAACCCTTCCCTTGCTTCAAATACGAACGACAATAAAACAAAAAGACACCCTAGATGGGGACGGGTGAACCCTTTTTAGGGGGACGGGTGAAAAACATGGGGCCGGGTATTCCTAAAACGGGACGGGAAAGGGTTTAGGGTTGGATTAGGACGATCCGCTACCGCGGATCCCCCTAATCCAACCCTAAACCCTTCCCTTGTTGACGGGACGGGAATGGTTTAGGGTTGGATTAGGAGGATCCGCTACCGCGGATCCCCCTAATCCAACCCTAAACCCTTCCCTTGCTTCAAATACGAAAGACAATAAAACAAAAAGACACCCTAGATGGGGACGGGTGAACCCTTTTTTGGGGGACGGGTGAAAAACATGGGGCCGGGTATTCCTAAAACGGGACGGGAAAGGGTTTAGGGTTGGATTAGGACGATCCGCTACCGCGGATCCCCCTAATCCAACCCTAAACCCTTCCCTTGCTTCAAATACGAACGACAATAAAACAAAAAGACACCCTAGATGGGGACGGGTGAACCCTTTTTTGGGGGACGGGTGAAAAACATGGGGCCGGGTATTCCTAAAACGGGACGGGAAAGGGTTTAGGGTTGGATTAGGACGATCCGCTACCGCGGATCCCCCTAATCCAACCCTAAACCCTTCCCTTGCTTCAAATACGAACGACAATAAAACAAAAAGACGCCCTAGATGGGGACGGGTGAACCCTTGTTTGGGGGACGGGTGAAAAACATGTGGCCGGGTATTCCCAAAATGGGACTGGTATTCCTAAAACGGGACGGGAAATGGTTTAGGGTTGGATTAGGAGGATCCGCTGCCCCTAATCCAACCCTAAACCCTTCCCTTGCTTCAAATACGAACGACAATAAAACAAAAAGACACCCTAGATGGGGACGGGTGAACCCTTTTTTGGGGGACGGGTGAAAAACATGGGGCCGGGTATTCCTAAAACGGGACGGGAAAGGGTTTAGGGTTGGATTATCATTTTTGTATAATTTTATCCTTTGTGTACATCTAGGGTTTTATTTAACTATGAAAGTGAATAGTATTCGGGAGGCAGCTTGTTTAATGCATATATATGTAGTGTTATTTCATGCACTCAGATATGTTTTTGATGCAAGCAGAAGGCCACTACAACGAAGTGACCGCTTTTTCACCTATTAAACATGTACGTTAACAATTGAACATCTGAACACAAAACAAAGTTCTAAGGGTTTAAACACAACGAGCTACATACATAATTTTTACAACCCAAAACAAATTTGGATGCCTAGTTTGATCAACGTCCAATAAATTTTGATGTGTTAGGTTGCTTTTGAGGATGGTACTTCAATATCTTATGCCCTTGCTGGTTCACAAGATAGGGGTAAAATGTTCATTGCTCCTGGAGTAGATGTTTACAAAGGCCAAATTGTTGGCATTCATCAGAGGCCTGGTGACCTATCCTTGAATGTCTGCAAGAAGAAGGCTGCAACAAACGTCCGTTCAAACAAAGATCAGACAGGTTAGTAGAGGTCACCCCATTAAACATCAGAATGTGCAAGAGCCCAAAATTGGCAAAGAAAGGCAGAGGAAACAACTAGATTCAAATGGTGATGTACATGTTCGTTTACTCCAAAATGAAGAGGAGGTTTTGATCACTTCACATCAAATTTATAGTTTACATCAATACTCCAACTCAGCGAAGTTAGGAGGAAAATATAGTCTTAACCGATATAACGCAAGATTTGCGAAGTTATCTAGCATAGCATATCTAGCTGGGTCTTTTCGCAAAGACTGTATGAACTCCTTAACTTGTGTCATTTCATCAGGTTTGAGCTCACGAAGGTGTTCTTGTTGGAACGGATTTTTTAGTTGACGGTAATGTACGAGAGTCTCAACTCCATCCATTGTACGCTCGAAACACGTGCACCTTTTGTATATGATTCTGCCACCCCTACGAATAATACGGACACCGTTGATGTCGTTTTGGCGCAGGAAAAGACTATATGCCGATTTAAGGAGTGGCGCACGTGGATGGAAAAGAAAATACTGACACCATCTTTTGCAAACCATGACCATCTTTGATTTGTCGCGATTACTAAGTAGCTCAAATATCTTAGTAACTAAGTCTTCATCATTGAAAACACAGTCTTTTGGTCCTTGGTTACGGTAGCTAGTGAACTCGACGTTCGCTAATGGCTGTAACGGGAAACTGATATTCTGTTTGTTGGAATTAATGAAATCCTCGTAATCTGCTGCGACATCATTGACTACCCACCCCTTGCACCAATCGGCGATGATCATTCTGTTTTCGGGCATTAACCTGAAAAAATAAATCAAACAGAAGAGTTTAGTTAATCAACTTTACACATAATTCGTCAATCAAACTCGAAAAGAAACGGTAACCATAGCAACACAGGTCAGCAACCATAGCCAATACCCAACGTGCTTTGACCCTAAATCCTAATTACTCGAGGCACTGGAGACTACTCCATCTCCCTCTCCCTAGGCACTCCACCACAGACCATCCCCGCTTTCTTCGACACTGGAAGCAATCTAGTGTGGGTCCCCTGCACTTCCAACTACGTCTGCTCTAACTGCACCCAAAACAATACAACTATCACCACGTTTAAGCCTAGGCTTTCGTCGTCAAAGAAACACATTTATTGTCATAATAAGAAATGTCAGTGGCTTGACCAACCCGGATATCCGGCTAGCTGTCCCAAATGCAAACGGGGCTCCAGTGATTGTATTAAGCCCTGTTTCTACAGTCAGGAGTACGGCTCTGGCGACACCTCCGGTATAGCCATCTTTGAGAATCTCAACTTGCGGAATAAAGTTGTAAATGGATTATTCGTTGGTTGTTCTCAGATATCAGACCAGATGCCCGAGGGAATTGTCGGGTTTGGGCGAACCCCAATGTCGCTTCCTAACCAGCTCAACCTCGATAAATTCTCCTACTGTCTTGTGTCTCACAAATTCGACGACACTTCAAAGAGTAGTAACTTAATCCTAGGAAACTCCCGAAACATTTCCGGAGTATCCTACATTCCTCTGCTTAAAAACCATGGCTCCGGGAGAATAACTGAGTAAGCCGGAATAATACAGTACATAGGACATCGACGCACCTTTATTATTAGAACGGTTATTCTCAAACTGAACAACAAAGAATTATGGAACATACTGCAAGTACCGTCATTACACGAGTAGACGACCTTACAAGAAATTTCCCATTCGACATATTGGCTACATGACCCCATGACGGGATTGACGGGTAAGTGATGCAGACATATCACCCGACATTCCCAAATATTTCTTCCTTTACACAACAATGACCAAACGTAGTAGACAACAACGGATTGAAAAGTTGAACGGAAAAAGGAAAAAGTTACCCAGTTACCAAATACAACACTCTGGTAATAACACACATTAGGATTTAGGAATGACGACATTCATATAGAGTAGTTGATAAATCAAAAATAACGCTAATCAAACAAATTTATATGATTAAATTCAGAAAATTTGGCAATTAATGAGAAATTGGTCAAAATTTAAATTACCTACACAAGGAGCGAAAATGGAGGAGCGAAAATGGAGGAGCAGCGAAAATGGAGGAGCGAAAATGAAAGTTGAAAGATTTCAGAGGAAGAGTAAGAGAAAGTGGGGGGGTCTGATAGTTTTTGTTGGATTTCGAGGTGTTGGTTGGATTCCGCGACAAAATCTCCAGCGTCCAATTTTAGTTACATCCAAGGGTTATTAATTGGTTCTCACGGTTCTCATTATACTAGTGGTTCTCATTCGATCCCGAATCTATATATATATATATATATATATATATATATATATATAGGATCGGGTGAGAACGAACATTCAGTGCATATGGTGAGAACGAGTATTCACCCTTAGATCAAATAGTATTCAAGGATCTGGATTAAATCATCAAAACAACTTCAACAAACTTAACATCAATTTAACTTATTGTACACACACTTTTTACATAAACCTAAATACATTTTTGACGGACTAGATATATTTTTTTTACTTTTTTACATAAACCTAGTTACATTTTGTAACGGAGTAAATTCATTTTTTTACTTAAACTTAAATCATTTTTTGACGGAGTAGATACATTTTTTTTTTAACTTTTTTTACATAAACCTAGATATATTTTTTGACGGGGTAGATGTATTTTTTTACTTCAAACTAGATACATTTTTTTGACGGAGTAGTTACATTTTTTTTACATACTTGTAGATACATTTTTGACGGACTAGATACATTTTTTCACGGACTAGATACATTTTTTGACGGAGTAGATGCATTTTTTTTACTTTTCTACATAAACCTAGTTACATTTTTTTACGGAGTAGATACATTTTTTTTTTACTTTTCTACATAAACATAGTTACATTTTTTGACGGAGTAGATACATTTTTTTACTTAAACCAAGATACATTTTTTGACGGAGTAGATACATTTTTCTTAGGTACACTTTTTACCGTAATTTGACGGGGTAGATACATTTTTTTAACTTAAACCTAGTTACATTTTTTGACGGAGTAGATACATTTTTTTTACTTAAACCTAGTTACAGTTTTTAACGGAGTAGATACATTTTTCTTAGGTACACTTTTTACCGTAATTTTATATACATTTTTTTAGTGTATAGATACAATTTTTTCTATTGTAGGTACACTTTTTACCGAAACTCTATATACACTTTTTAAGAATGTAGGTACACTTTTTACCGAAACTCTATATACATTTTTTTTTTACTGTTTTACATAAACCTAGATACATTCTTTAAGGGATTAGATACATTTTTTTTTTTACTTTTTAACATAAACCTAGATACATTTTTTCACGGAATAGATACATTTTTTTTTAGTTAAACCTAGTTACATTTTTTTGACGGAGTAAATACATTTTTTTTTACTTTTTTACATAAACCTAGATACATTTTTTGACGGAGTAGATACATTTTGTTTACTTAAGCCTAGATACATTTTTCGACGGAGTAGATACATTTTTTTTACTTTATTACATAAACCTAGTTATATTTTTTGACGGAGTAGATACATTTTTTTTACTTAAAACTAAATACATTTTTTTGACGGAGTAGATACATTTTTATTACTTTTTTACATAAACCTAAATATATTTTTTGACGGAGTAGATACATTTTTTTTATTTAAACCTAGATACATTTTTCGACGGAGTAGATACATTTTTTTTTTCCTTTTTTACATAAACCTAGTTACATTTTTTAACGGAGTAGATACATTTTTTTTACATAAACCTAGATATATTTTTTGACGGAGTAGATACATTTTTTTTTACTTAAGCCTAGATACATTTTTCGACTTAGTAGATATAATTTTTTTTTTTACTTTTTTTACATAAATCTAGTTACATTTTTTGACGGAATAAATACATTTTTTTACTTAAACCTAGATATATTTTTTGACTGGGTAGATACATTTTTTTTAATTTTTTACATTAACCTAGTTACATTTTTTAACGGAGTAGATACACTTTTTTTTACACTATGACAAAAACCATCAAGCAAAAATTCAAGTTATTGAGCTACGAAAGATGAGGTAACAACGATTATCGACATGTTAGTCGGAAGCATACGGACGATGCGGTGAAAACGAGTATCTCAACCAATACTAATTAACCAACGTATTTAATAATCTCTTGGAAAAACATGATCCACTCATACAAATAATATACAATACTCCATAGTCCACTAAGAACTCCATAATTCACTAATAAAAATACTCCCTAGCATTCTCATTCCTGTATACACACATCACATCTTTTAATCTCCATCACGGGTCCGACTACGAAACCGAGGGGGATGATGTGAGGTGGTTCTCGTCAACGAGTTGTCGTTTGCCGTTCATCAATTCGACTAAAGATTCAAACATTCAATAACCTCGTCAGCCAATAGTTTAGTCGATCAGTAATTCAATCGATCGAGCATGTAAAAGGCAAAATGTGATTTCAAGGACTCAGCATTAAATGATAACCAATCTACAATTTTCGAACACTCCGGCAAGCACGATCGACTTTCAAAATTGTTATTGTTGATATGACGGTGCCGATGGCGCGATTGTTGTCGACACTTGTGCTACAATGATAACAAGGGGATACAAGAGGGGAAAACAATGATAGGCTTGATTGCAGCTCCGAGGATCAAATGGCGCGGGTGGCAAAATTTTCAGACGAGATTTGTCGGAGCTCCGTCGCGTCGTCTGGGAGAAGGAGTAAATTATGACATAATTGAGGAAAAAGGAGGGAAAAGGTGGTCTGCGTGTATGTTGTTGGGATTGTCATAATCTTAATCCCAATCTTTCATATTATTTTAATTTAACGGTAGCTACGCCTTTTTTCATCTAGGTGCATGTTTTTTCAATGTAACAAAAATTATGAATTAGCTAGATATGCAAATTATTATTCTAAGTACAAAAATTAAAAAACTAACATCCAATTAAATAAAAACATAAATTACACTTTTTTTTACTTATTGTCATATTACTCCAATTGCTAATTTGTAACCATAACGAATTGGCAATATATAATGGATTATATATGTCAGATGTTTGCCATTCCTCAAAATGGATTATTCCAGACAAAACAAGATATTTATGGCAAAAGGCACCGTGTTCTTGTTTCTGCATGTTGGCTGATATCATTGTATGTTGGATGAGTGAGAGTTTTGTAATTGAATTTGCGAGAAATAATTGACTTGTCGTGAGATAAATAGTGGGTCGTTGATATTTTGTAATCCAAGGGAGGAGAGTTGTTCTCACCGAATGCACCGAATGATCGTTCTCACCGGATCTTGCCTCTATATATATGTAATGCAAGAGCACATCAAGAGCTTAGAAAGGAGCTAATTGAAAATGTTTTTTTCAGAAGTTTAGAAAATATTAGGAGTACCTACTAGCATATTGTTTGTATTTCAAAGTTATTTCTTATGTAAATTATTTTTTTACGTGTGACGTTGTTTTATATCGTTGTAAGATAATGTAATCAGTATGTAATGTACTACTTATTTCTTATATTTATTTAATTAACTTTAAGATAACATTTGTGTTTGTCAAAAATATAAACGAGATATTTTACTTCTGTTTTATGTGTGATGTTTTTATAATCGTTGTCAGATAATGCAACCATTATATATTCTATTTTTAGCATAAAAGTAACAATTGTAAAATAAATTCCAAATGAAAAATAATTGTCGAGATATTAAATAAAAAAGGTTGGTCCAATTTCATAAAACAAAAATATTTTTGACATAATTGAGTTATTTATGTAATACTCCGTGTAAAGTAGTGGGATATGATAAAGTATGAGAGACAAGGAAGAGAGAGATGATGAAAAGGAGTTGAGCATGGTTGGCAAGTGTTTTTTTGGGTGTTAACTGGTACACAAATTCTCATTTGTGACGGCGGTATTCGTCACAAGCTTGTGACGGATATCGTTTCCTCTCACAAAATACTCACTATTTTTCTCTCTTCGACACTATTCATGTGGTCCCCTTTCTCCACTAACTTATTTTGCATTCATTTTATCTCACAAAATATCCGTCATAAATGGTGACCCGTCACAAGCAAGACTTACTATAACTTGTAAGTAGAAAATTTGTGAGGTGACTCAGCGATAAAGGAAGATATATTGAAATGTGATGAAGAGACTTGAGCACGGTTGTACATGATCTCAGGGAAGAGTGTGAGAATTAAAAGGGGAAGTTACAAAATATTACGGAAATTCAAGCGCAAAGTTCTTAGATTCATATTTTCATCCTTTTTTCATGTATTGATGGGTTGGCTAATTTTTAGCAGTTTTGAGCCCAAAAGGGGGCCTATGCGACCACACGGGTCGCACAGGCCTCGAAATTTGTTTGACTGTTGACACGGAAAAACTAGTGGTCGTTATTACACTAATTATCTCGCCAAACAATTTATAAAACCTAAACTAGACTCGACTATACTCGAAATAAAAAGTAGTAAAGTGCAAGTTAAGGGTCGAACCCAAGAGAAAGGAAATAACTAAAAACTTGCTTACACACAACTAAACAAAGATTAGATGAAAACTTAGTGATGATTAGAGACTAAAGATAAAATGACTTATAAACAAACCATGGATATTAACATAAATGAACAACAAGGAGATAACATAAATGCAAAGATAAATGATTGGAAAAGCATTCACAAAGACAACAAAAGAGCAATAAATGAGAAATGATTTTGGGCTAGGCAATACCACAAACAATAAATGTGCACAAATTCAATAAGGGAGAAAATCTTGGTGTAACCTTCTCAAAATACCTCAACAAAGACAAAGTCGACTCTATCACCCCTCCTATTTATCTACCCACTAAGAACATCCTAAGATAGTGAATCCCATGACTAAACCGTACATAGGGTTCCTTCGATTCTAGCCTAAGCCACTAAACCGTAACAAGAGAACTAAAACCAAGCGATTAAAGATTAAGCCAAAGGATGAACAAGGAAACTAATCTACACACATTAAACCATGCTAGTGGAATTAGTCATGTAAACTCTACTCAAAAGGTGTTTCCTTTAAACCAATTCCACACAATTTGAGTTTGCTACTACAAATCCTAAGTAAAAACTAAGCCATTTCCTTAGAACATGCAAAGATTGTGTGGGGAATAAAGCATGTATTCACCCTAAACTTGCAGGATTATAATGAAAAATACAGTTGTGTTTATAGTCATAAGATTAAAAAGGATAAGAAAAGAATTCAACCTTTGGTCCTTTGTGCTTATGGCCTAAGAACAGGAATTAATGCAAATTCCCTCCTATAACTTGCACCCAAGACTTAGTTTGAGACGTGGCCGCGTGTGCTAGAAATCCTCTCCAATTGCCTTGCAATATAGGGAGAGCCCCTGAGGTTTTAGATGTGAGATCTGAGGTTTTGGGAGAAGAATGCTCTCAAACCCTAATTTTACCTTGAGATTTATTAAACAGTGCAACAAGAGTATTTGATATAAGGAGAAGGACTCTCCTTATATACTACACTTGGCCGGCCGAAATTGATGTCGGGTAGGAGTGGGCTTTCCACTCTTTACCTTATTCCAATGCGTGATTCGACCCAATTAGCTTTAAGTTGTTCGCGGGTTTTATTTATAAATCGTAACATGTTATCAGATATTAATACAGTCGATATATTAATAATGGTCTGACAAAATACGATATTGTATAATTATCCAAATTAATATAACTGTTTATATTAATACGCGAATACAATATTTAATTAAATATAACCGTTTATATTTAATTTACGAATTAATCATGTAATCCGTATTAGCTAAAATTATTTAATCCGTATTAAATAATAATCTCAACATCTTATTGACTAATTTAATAGTCAATACCTCTGACTAACCGTTTAGTCATATCCGGCAAAATGTGACTGTATTTTCATACCTTCACATCTCTCAAACGTGTCCTATAGGTGTGACGTATAGGGACCAGTTGACCACCGCCATCCGTATGACAATAACGTCAAACTTATCTAGCAAGCCAACCGTTATTGATAAACGTGGATCAACTGGTAATAATACAGAAGTATGCCCTTGTGATCCTTAAAGAGATTTAATAAGTCATTGTACTTAATTGTCAAGGACACCAGCCCCAACAATCTCCCACTTGTCCGTACAAGGGTATGTTCAATGACGTTATCACACTACATGTGGAGGACACAATCTCCAACAAACTCCCACTTGTCCGTACAAGTGTAGGTGCGATAACCGAATCTCATATCCTTTTAAAATTTCTCCCACTCAATGTAAGACAATTTGCAAATCCGCATTCGCAAAGGTCGTATCTCACAAGCGATCTGTATCAAGAGTGGTTTCCCCGACTAGAGAGTAACTTAACTGATAAAACGAATCTGTATTCGAGCATGGCCATGCATTTCAGTTACTACTCCTCGAGTGGCCCTGAGAAATGATAAAATCCTGATAAGGGTTTGGATATTTCCCTCAACTCGAATCCTGCCGATATCGCCCAGCATGAAATAACCCAGAAAAAATCCTCTTGGCCCCTGTTACGGTGACCGTGGGAAAGAAACCAAAGTTACCCAAAATCTGGCTTAATCTCAAGAAACAGTTGAAAGTCAAAAGACTCGACTCTAAGGAACACTATGGAGGTCCTATCCACGACCTGGCACCCAATGTTATAAAACATTTAGGACTCCATAACGATGTCACGGGGTGTCCTACGAGATATCCGTATAACTCGCCTTTGTGATTGGTCAGTCATCCACGTGACTTATGGCTCGTTGAACCCACCATCAACCAACGTCACAAAATGATTACCTGAGTTATCAGCTCAAGTGGTTAATCAAGGACCAAAACGATGTAATGTTAATCAGTTCACTTTGTGGTGTTCAAAATTGGCGTACAATTCCACATGAGAAACAAAACATTTTATATCATAACAATAAGGTTGAATAGAGTACACGAGAAAATGAATTATTACATGAATTCATAAAAGAGTACTACAACTTAGGAACACATCCAATTCCCATGGAATGAATGTGCCCTTCATGCTTATCACGTGGTAATGCTTTTGTGAGAGGATCGGCTATGTTGTCATCCGTAGCGATCTTTTCAATAAAAATCTCCTTTTGCTCCACGTAATCTCTGATTAGATGAGCTTTCCGTTGTACATGCCTAGCCTTGCTGCTAGACTTATGCTCCTTAGCTTGGAAGATGGCACCGCTATTGTCACAATAGACGGTGATTGGGTCATTCGAACTAGGCACTACTGATAGTCCTTGTAAGAATTGACGCATCCATATTGCTTCCTTAGCTGCTTCCGAGGCGGCATAGTACTCGGACTCAGTCGTAGAATCTGCTGTAACACTCTGTTTAGAACTTTTCCAGCTGACAGCAGCGCCATTAAGAGTAAAAACGAATCCAGACTGAGATTTCGAGTCATCTCGATCCGTTTGGAAGCTAGCATCTGCGTAACCCGTGGCGCAGAGCGTCGAGTCGCCTCCAAAAGTCAATCCCCAATCTTTAGTCCTCCGTAGGTACTTAAGAATGTTTTTCACGGCCATCCAGTGTTGTTCACCTGGATGAGCTTGGAATCGACTTGTCATACTCAATGCATATGCAACGTCAGGACGTGTGCATATCATGGCATACATGATCGATCCTATTGCCGAATCATAAGGAATCCGACTCATGCGCTCTTTCTCTTCCACTGACTTAGCTTCTTGAGTCTTGCTCAAGTGAAGCCCAGGAGTCATAGGAAGGAACCCCTTCTTGGAGTTCGTCATGCTGAATCTCTCCAGAATCTTCTCTATATAAGATTCCTGACTGAGAGACAACATCCGTCGTGATCTATCCCTGTAGATACGGATGCCCAAAATTCTTTGTGCCTCTCCCAGATCTTTCATCTGGAAATGGTTTTTCAACCATGCTTTAACCGAAGATAAGAGAGGTATGTCATTCCCAATCAAGAGTATGTCATCGACATACAGTACTAGGAATACAATCTTACTCCCACTCGACTTGATATAGAGACATGGTTCCTCGACTGATCGAATGAACCCATTCTCTTTTATCACTTGGTCGAAGCGATGATTCCAACTCCGCGATGCTTGCTTAAGTCCATAGATGGAACGCTTAAGCTTGCAAACTTTCTTAGGATGTGCTGGATCGATAAAACCCTCGGGTTGTACCATGTACAACTCTTCCTCCAAATAACCGTTTAAGAAGGCGGTTTTAACGTCCATTTGCCATATTTCATAGTCATGAAATGCGGCGATCGCTAAGATAATCCGAATGGAACGTAGCATGACTACGGGTGCAAAGATCTCATCATAGTGCAAGCCTGGCACTTGAGTGAAACCTTTAGCAACTAGTCTAGCCTTGTGGATATCTTGTTGTCCTTCCACGGCATGCTTTATCTTGTAAAGCCATTTGCATTGAAGGGGACGTACCTTTGCAGGTAGGTCCACAAGATCCCACACGTTGTTCTCATACATGGAGTCCATCTCGGATTGCATGGCTTCTAGCCATAGCTTTGAGTCAGAACTGGTCATGGCACCTTTATAGGTTGTGGGTTCATTACCCTCTAGGAGTAAGACGTCATCTGTATCGTGTTCCTCGACCATACCAATGTATCTGTCCGGTGGAATAGAGACTCTTCCTGACCTCCTAGGTTCCTCAGGGATATCTACCGCAGCCTCGGTTGAAGGTACTGTTTCCTCCAATGGTTGCTCGGTAGTTGGTTCTTGAACCTCCGATAACTCGAAGGTTCTATTACTCGACTTGTTCTCGAGAAATTCTTTCTCTAAGAACGTCGCACTAGCCGCAACAAAAACACGTTGTTCGGTAGGCGAGTAGAAGTAATGACCAAACGTTCCCTTTGGATAGCCTATAAAGTATGTCTTGACCGATCGCGGGCCGAGCTTATCCTCGTGTCTCCACTTGACATAAGCCTCGCAGCCCCAAACCCGAATAAAGGACAAGTTAGGGACCGTTCCCTTCCATAACTCGAATGGAGTCTTGTCAACAGCTTTAGACGGACTTCGGTTAAGTATTAGAGCGGCCGACAAAAGAGCATAGCCCCACAATGAATCAGGCACAACGGTGTGACTCATCATGGATCGAACCATATCAAGTAAAGTTCGATTTCTCCGTTCGGACACACCATTTAATTGTGGTGTTCCAGGTGGAGTCAACTGTAGCACGATCCCACAGTCTTTTAGGTGTTGATCAAACTCGTGTGAAAGATACTCACCACCACGATCTGAACGTAGTGCTTTAATCTTTCTACCCAGCTGGTTCTGTACCCGATTCTGGTATTCTTTGAACTTGTCAAAGGATTCACTTTTATGTTTCATCAAGTAGACATAGCCATATCTACTCAAATCATCCGTGAAAGTGATGAAATACCTATAGCCTTCTCGTGCGTTGATCGACATAGGGCCACATACGTCCGTATGTATGAGTCCTAATAGGTCGGCAGCGCGCATTCCAACACCTTTGAAGGAAATACGAGTCATTTTGCCGATGAGACATGATTCACACGTGCCATATGATTCGAAATCAAAGGGCGATATAGCTCCATTCTGTATGAGCTGTTTTACGCGTTTCTCATTTATGTGTCCCATACGACAATGCCATAGGTAAGTTTAATCTTTGTCACCTACCTTTAATCTTTTATTATTCACATGTAATATCTCGGTGGTTTGATCTAAAACATAAATTCCATTCATGGAAACTGCCTTGCCATAAATCATATTGTGTAAGGAGAAAATACAGTTATTATTCTCTATTACAAATGAAAAGCCGAGTTTGTCAAGTGCAGAAACTGAAATAATGTTTTTGGACAAACTAGGAACATAATAACAGTTATATAAAAATAACTCGAATCCACTTGGAAGCTGGATTACGTATGTTCCCTTCGAGACTGCAGCCACACGTGCTCCATTCCCGACACGCAGGTCCACCTCACCCTTGGTTAGGGGTTCTTGGTTTCGGAGGCCCTGCACATGATTACATAGATGAGAACCACAACCAGTATCAAGTACCCAAGTTCCGCAACTTGCGTGGTTAATCTCAATCATGTGAATAAAAGAAGAAGAAGACATACCAACAGGGGTAACGCGGCCTGCCTTAATGTCCTCGCGATACACGGGGCATGAGCGCCTCCAATGCCCAGTCTTGTGGCAATGGTGACATTCCATGCTAGTATCCTTGCTCTTAGTCTTGCCCTGTGAGTTGCTCGACTCACCTGGCCCACTCTTAGTAAATCCTGGTTTCTTGAACCTGGGCTTACCTACTGCTAGGTCGCCCTGAGCTTTAGCCTTCCCTTTACCTTTTCCCTTACTGGAGATCATGAGAACATCCTGCTTTAGACTCCCACTCAACTTTAGATCCTTCTCAGTCTGTACGAGAAGGGAGTGGAGCTCATGGGGAGTCTTCTTCATGTCGTTCATGTAGTAGTTGGCCCTAAAGAGGGCGAACCCATCATGAAGCGAATGAAGCATGCGATCAACGATGATGTTCTCACTGATCTTGCAGTTTAGGGACTCCAGTTTCTCGATATTCTCAATCATGTTGAGAATATGTGGGCTAACAGCTTGGCCCTTCTGGAGTTTCGCCTCAAAGAAGCGACAGGTATGCTCATAAGAAACGATTCTCGGAGCCTTGGAGAATTCGTTAGTGAGCGTGGTGAAAATCTTGTTTGCACCATGGGTTATGAAGCGTCTTTGCAAATTGGATTCCATTGCATAGATCAGTACGTTCTTTATCGCACCCGCTTCCATGACGAAGTCGCTATGAGCGCGAACATCGTTGGCTCTAGCTCCAGTTCCTGGGTGTGGCGGAATGGGCTCAGTTAAGAACTTGAGCTTTCCGTCAGCAATGGCAGCATTCCGTAGTGCTGCCTCCCAGTCAGAGAAGTTTGACCCATCATTCCTCAGTCTAGTTGACTGATTCATGGAGTCCATGAAGGCTTTTAGCCAGGATTCACGTGCTAGCTTGGCACTTGGCATTGGGTCTTCACCAGCCATTTTAGTTTTACAGCAGTTTTAATGAACGTGTTCTACACTGAAAAGAAGATAAAACAAAACCATATAAGCAACTGATTGTTGTGATTTAAGTCTATATTAAATTGAATTTAAACTCGTAGACTCATGCATTTATATAATTGATCTCCCTCAAGAATTATATAAACGATCCCAAGACTCAATTTCCGTATATTGATAAGCCCACAGTTTGGCTAATTCCAATCGTTGGAACTCTTGGTCGATAGATTTCCGTATATCTATCTATTAGTCCATCTCAGTCACTGGAATATTATCGAGTGACCATGATGTTGAGATAAAATAAATCATCTGTTCCCACTTACCCGACGTAGAAGGGGTCATATTATGCCTACCGACGAAGAAGGGATTCATGGGAGGCTGATTTATAAAGACTAATCTCAATTTTTGGTTATACGAGGAAGACCCCATCAACTCTTATTTATCCATATTTAAGTGAACTAAAAACTAGCATTTGCGTGAATGAATTAAATAAAGTGATGGCTTTTAAATTGACATGTGACATCTGTATTGTCACAGAAAACTAACGCGTAACCTCTACATGAGTCAGTTTTCAGGCATGATATAGGTGGTTTGGTTTTTAGGCGGAATATGATGCAAGCTATTATCGATGAAAGCGTAAAGATAAATGCAATAAACGTAAATAAAAGTCCTAGTGTGGCCTATCCTACCAAAATAAACATAAAACAACTTGGAATCCACTGTTGGACCCTAGAAGCTTGTCTTGATGTTCCATCTTGGTCCTTGCAGCGGGAGTGAGCATCCGGCCTCCGTCTTGTCTTTGGTCTTCACAAAATTACTAATTTAAATTACAAAAGTAGTCCTATATACATTCTAATTTAAATACAAAAGTAATTACATGGCAAAAACCCAAAACGGAGATTCAAGAACTCAAAATTACAAGCAAGATCGTGTCCCTTCATTACGGTGACACAATCTTCTAAGGCCACACTAAGTTACAACCGTTTGCAAAAATTAAATACGTTATTGAAAGCATTCAAGGCATTCACAAGACGATAAATAAAATGCATCAACTAAAAACAATTTATACATGACATAATACTGTTATTATGATTAATAAATTTATACCAAACCACCTTTTAAGATTAAAATTAAGTGACTATACCGTTTTAATCACCAATTTTAACAAACATATAATCCATTATTTTAAACTGTTTTAAAACAATATGTATCAAGCGAGGGTGAACCGTTTCACTAAATAATACACTATTTCCGTATATAGTATATTATTTTAAGCCATGTGAAATAAAACATGTTATTTTCGTAAAATAAAAAAAACGATTCTGTTACAGGGGTGGTCTACCGAACGGAAAAACAGGTCGACCGACCACCTGACGAAAAAAAAAATTTTTTTTTTTTTTTTTTTAAAGCAGAATGGTCGACCGACCCGATAAACAGGTCGACCGACCACAAAACACGAAACCGAGTTTCTGAACACGATTTCTCACAAAGGAAACTGTTTTGAAAAAAAAACAGAAAACTCACACAGGGGCGGTCGACCGACCGCTATAACTGGTCGACCGACCGACACGGCGGCAGAAACGAGATTTTTCAAAAACTTTTAAATAAACTTATGAAAAACACAAAAGTAAAATTTTCATGGCCTGGCTCTGATACCACTTGTGGGGAATAAAGCATGTATTCACCCTAAACTTGCAGGATTATAATGAAAAATACAGTTGTGTTTATAGTCATAAGATTAAAAAGGATAAGAAAAGAATTCAACCTTTGGTCCTTTGTGCTTATGGCCTAAGAACAGGAATTAATGCAAATTCCCTCCTATAACTTGCACCCAAGACTTAGTTTGAGACGTGGCCGCGTGTGCTAGAAATCCTCTCCAATTGCCTTGCAATATAGGGAGAGCCCCTGAGGTTTTAGATGTGAGATCTGAGGTTTTGGGAGAAGAATGCTCTCAAACCCTAATTTTACCTTGAGATTTATTAAACAGTGCAACAAGAGTATTTGATATAAGGAGAAGGACTCTCCTTATATACTACACTTGGCCGGCCGAAATTGATGTCGGGTAGGAGTGGGCTTTCCACTCTTTACCTTATTCCAATGCGTGATTCGACCCAATTAGCTTTAAGTTGTTCGCGGGTTTTATTTATAAATCGTAACATGTTATCAGATATTAATACAGTCGATATATTAATAATGGTCTGACAAAATACGATATTGTATAATTATCCAAATTAATATAACTGTTTATATTAATACGCGAATACAATATTTAATTAAATATAACCGTTTATATTTAATTTACGAATTAATCATGTAATCCGTATTAGCTAAAATTATTTAATCCGTATTAAATAATAATCTCAACATCTTATTGACTAATTTAATAGTCAATACCTCTGACTAACCGTTTAGTCATATCCGGCAAAATGTGACTGTATTTTCATACCTTCACATCTCTCAAACGTGTCCTATAGGTGTGACGTATAGGGACCAGTTGACCACCGCCATCCGTATGACAATAACGTCAAACTTATCTAGCAAGCCAACCGTTATTGATAAACGTGGATCAACTGGTAATAATACAGAAGTATGCCCTTGTGATCCTTAAAGAGATTTAATAAGTCATTGTACTTAATTGTCAAGGACACCAGCCCCAACAATCTCCCACTTGTCCGTACAAGGGTATGTTCAATGACGTTATCACACTACATGTGGAGGACACAATCTCCAACAAACTCCCACTTGTCCGTACAAGTGTAGGTGCGATAACCGAATCTCATATCCTTTTAAAATTTCTCCCACTCAATGTAAGACAATTTGCAAATCCGCATTCGCAAAGGTCGTATCTCACAAGCGATCTGTATCAAGAGTGGTTTCCCCGACTAGAGAGTAACTTAACTGATAAAACGAATCTGTATTCGAGCATGGCCATGCATTTCAGTTACTACTCCTCGAGTGGCCCTGAGAAATGATAAAATCCTGATAAGGGTTTGGATATTTCCCTCAACTCGAATCCTGCCGATATCGCCCAGCATGAAATAACCCAGAAAAAATCCTCTTGGCCCCTGTTACGGTGACCGTGGGAAAGAAACCAAAGTTACCCAAAATCTGGCTTAATCTCAAGAAACAGTTGAAAGTCAAAAGACTCGACTCTAAGGAACACTATGGAGGTCCTATCCACGACCTGGCACCCAATGTTATAAAACATTTAGGACTCCATAACGATGTCACGGGGTGTCCTACGAGATATCCGTATAACTCGCCTTTGTGATTGGTCAGTCATCCACGTGACTTATGGCTCGTTGAACCCACCATCAACCAACGTCACAAAATGATTACCTGAGTTATCAGCTCAAGTGGTTAATCAAGGACCAAAACGATGTAATGTTAATCAGTTCACTTTGTGGTGTTCAAAATTGGCGTACAATTCCACATGAGAAACAAAACATTTTATATCATAACAATAAGGTTGAATAGAGTACACGAGAAAATGAATTATTACATGAATTCATAAAAGAGTACTACAACTTAGGAACACATCCAATTCCCATGGAATGAATGTGCCCTTCATGCTTATCACGTGGTAATGCTTTTGTGAGAGGATCGGCTATGTTGTCATCCGTAGCGATCTTTTCAATAAAAATCTCCTTTTGCTCCACGTAATCTCTGATTAGATGAGCTTTCCGTTGTACATGCCTAGCCTTGCTGCTAGACTTATGCTCCTTAGCTTGGAAGATGGCACCGCTATTGTCACAATAGACGGTGATTGGGTCATTCGAACTAGGCACTACTGATAGTCCTTGTAAGAATTGACGCATCCATATTGCTTCCTTAGCTGCTTCCGAGGCGGCATAGTACTCGGACTCAGTCGTAGAATCTGCTGTAACACTCTGTTTAGAACTTTTCCAGCTGACAGCAGCGCCATTAAGAGTAAAAACGAATCCAGACTGAGATTTCGAGTCATCTCGATCCGTTTGGAAGCTAGCATCTGCGTAACCCGTGGCGCAGAGCGTCGAGTCGCCTCCAAAAGTCAATCCCCAATCTTTAGTCCTCCGTAGGTACTTAAGAATGTTTTTCACGGCCATCCAGTGTTGTTCACCTGGATGAGCTTGGAATCGACTTGTCATACTCAATGCATATGCAACGTCAGGACGTGTGCATATCATGGCATACATGATCGATCCTATTGCCGAATCATAAGGAATCCGACTCATGCGCTCTTTCTCTTCCACTGACTTAGCTTCTTGAGTCTTGCTCAAGTGAAGCCCAGGAGTCATAGGAAGGAACCCCTTCTTGGAGTTCGTCATGCTGAATCTCTCCAGAATCTTCTCTATATAAGATTCCTGACTGAGAGACAACATCCGTCGTGATCTATCCCTGTAGATACGGATGCCCAAAATTCTTTGTGCCTCTCCCAGATCTTTCATCTGGAAATGGTTTTTCAACCATGCTTTAACCGAAGATAAGAGAGGTATGTCATTCCCAATCAAGAGTATGTCATCGACATACAGTACTAGGAATACAATCTTACTCCCACTCGACTTGATATAGAGACATGGTTCCTCGACTGATCGAATGAACCCATTCTCTTTTATCACTTGGTCGAAGCGATGATTCCAACTCCGCGATGCTTGCTTAAGTCCATAGATGGAACGCTTAAGCTTGCAAACTTTCTTAGGATGTGCTGGATCGATAAAACCCTCGGGTTGTACCATGTACAACTCTTCCTCCAAATAACCGTTTAAGAAGGCGGTTTTAACGTCCATTTGCCATATTTCATAGTCATGAAATGCGGCGATCGCTAAGATAATCCGAATGGAACGTAGCATGACTACGGGTGCAAAGATCTCATCATAGTGCAAGCCTGGCACTTGAGTGAAACCTTTAGCAACTAGTCTAGCCTTGTGGATATCTTGTTGTCCTTCCACGGCATGCTTTATCTTGTAAAGCCATTTGCATTGAAGGGGACGTACCTTTGCAGGTAGGTCCACAAGATCCCACACGTTGTTCTCATACATGGAGTCCATCTCGGATTGCATGGCTTCTAGCCATAGCTTTGAGTCAGAACTGGTCATGGCACCTTTATAGGTTGTGGGTTCATTACCCTCTAGGAGTAAGACGTCATCTGTATCGTGTTCCTCGACCATACCAATGTATCTGTCCGGTGGAATAGAGACTCTTCCTGACCTCCTAGGTTCCTCAGGGATATCTACCGCAGCCTCGGTTGAAGGTACTGTTTCCTCCAATGGTTGCTCGGTAGTTGGTTCTTGAACCTCCGATAACTCGAAGGTTCTATTACTCGACTTGTTCTCGAGAAATTCTTTCTCTAAGAACGTCGCACTAGCCGCAACAAAAACACGTTGTTCGGTAGGCGAGTAGAAGTAATGACCAAACGTTCCCTTTGGATAGCCTATAAAGTATGTCTTGACCGATCGCGGGCCGAGCTTATCCTCGTGTCTCCACTTGACATAAGCCTCGCAGCCCCAAACCCGAATAAAGGACAAGTTAGGGACCGTTCCCTTCCATAACTCGAATGGAGTCTTGTCAACAGCTTTAGACGGACTTCGGTTAAGTATTAGAGCGGCCGACAAAAGAGCATAGCCCCACAATGAATCAGGCACAACGGTGTGACTCATCATGGATCGAACCATATCAAGTAAAGTTCGATTTCTCCGTTCGGACACACCATTTAATTGTGGTGTTCCAGGTGGAGTCAACTGTAGCACGATCCCACAGTCTTTTAGGTGTTGATCAAACTCGTGTGAAAGATACTCACCACCACGATCTGAACGTAGTGCTTTAATCTTTCTACCCAGCTGGTTCTGTACCCGATTCTGGTATTCTTTGAACTTGTCAAAGGATTCACTTTTATGTTTCATCAAGTAGACATAGCCATATCTACTCAAATCATCCGTGAAAGTGATGAAATACCTATAGCCTTCTCGTGCGTTGATCGACATAGGGCCACATACGTCCGTATGTATGAGTCCTAATAGGTCGGCAGCGCGCATTCCAACACCTTTGAAGGAAATACGAGTCATTTTGCCGATGAGACATGATTCACACGTGCCATATGATTCGAAATCAAAGGGCGATATAGCTCCATTCTGTATGAGCTGTTTTACGCGTTTCTCATTTATGTGTCCCATACGACAATGCCATAGGTAAGTTTAATCTTTGTCACCTACCTTTAATCTTTTATTATTCACATGTAATATCTCGGTGGTTTGATCTAAAACATAAATTCCATTCATGGAAACTGCCTTGCCATAAATCATATTGTGTAAGGAGAAAATACAGTTATTATTCTCTATTACAAATGAAAAGCCGAGTTTGTCAAGTGCAGAAACTGAAATAATGTTTTTGGACAAACTAGGAACATAATAACAGTTATATAAAAATAACTCGAATCCACTTGGAAGCTGGATTACGTATGTTCCCTTCGAGACTGCAGCCACACGTGCTCCATTCCCGACACGCAGGTCCACCTCACCCTTGGTTAGGGGTTCTTGGTTTCGGAGGCCCTGCACATGATTACATAGATGAGAACCACAACCAGTATCAAGTACCCAAGTTCCGCAACTTGCGTGGTTAATCTCAATCATGTGAATAAAAGAAGAAGAAGACATACCAACAGGGGTAACGCGGCCTGCCTTAATGTCCTCGCGATACACGGGGCATGAGCGCCTCCAATGCCCAGTCTTGTGGCAATGGTGACATTCCATGCTAGTATCCTTGCTCTTAGTCTTGCCCTGTGAGTTGCTCGACTCACCTGGCCCACTCTTAGTAAATCCTGGTTTCTTGAACCTGGGCTTACCTACTGCTAGGTCGCCCTGAGCTTTAGCCTTCCCTTTACCTTTTCCCTTACTGGAGATCATGAGAACATCCTGCTTTAGACTCCCACTCAACTTTAGATCCTTCTCAGTCTGTACGAGAAGGGAGTGGAGCTCATGGGGAGTCTTCTTCATGTCGTTCATGTAGTAGTTGGCCCTAAAGAGGGCGAACCCATCATGAAGCGAATGAAGCATGCGATCAACGATGATGTTCTCACTGATCTTGCAGTTTAGGGACTCCAGTTTCTCGATATTCTCAATCATGTTGAGAATATGTGGGCTAACAGCTTGGCCCTTCTGGAGTTTCGCCTCAAAGAAGCGACAGGTATGCTCATAAGAAACGATTCTCGGAGCCTTGGAGAATTCGTTAGTGAGCGTGGTGAAAATCTTGTTTGCACCATGGGTTATGAAGCGTCTTTGCAAATTGGATTCCATTGCATAGATCAGTACGTTCTTTATCGCACCCGCTTCCATGACGAAGTCGCTATGAGCGCGAACATCGTTGGCTCTAGCTCCAGTTCCTGGGTGTGGCGGAATGGGCTCAGTTAAGAACTTGAGCTTTCCGTCAGCAATGGCAGCATTCCGTAGTGCTGCCTCCCAGTCAGAGAAGTTTGACCCATCATTCCTCAGTCTAGTTGACTGATTCATGGAGTCCATGAAGGCTTTTAGCCAGGATTCACGTGCTAGCTTGGCACTTGGCATTGGGTCTTCACCAGCCATTTTAGTTTTACAGCAGTTTTAATGAACGTGTTCTACACTGAAAAGAAGATAAAACAAAACCATATAAGCAACTGATTGTTGTGATTTAAGTCTATATTAAATTGAATTTAAACTCGTAGACTCATGCATTTATATAATTGATCTCCCTCAAGAATTATATAAACGATCCCAAGACTCAATTTCCGTATATTGATAAGCCCACAGTTTGGCTAATTCCAATCGTTGGAACTCTTGGTCGATAGATTTCCGTATATCTATCTATTAGTCCATCTCAGTCACTGGAATATTATCGAGTGACCATGATGTTGAGATAAAATAAATCATCTGTTCCCACTTACCCGACGTAGAAGGGGTCATATTATGCCTACCGACGAAGAAGGGATTCATGGGAGGCTGATTTATAAAGACTAATCTCAATTTTTGGTTATACGAGGAAGACCCCATCAACTCTTATTTATCCATATTTAAGTGAACTAAAAACTAGCATTTGCGTGAATGAATTAAATAAAGTGATGGCTTTTAAATTGACATGTGACATCTGTATTGTCACAGAAAACTAACGCGTAACCTCTACATGAGTCAGTTTTCAGGCATGATATAGGTGGTTTGGTTTTTAGGCGGAATATGATGCAAGCTATTATCGATGAAAGCGTAAAGATAAATGCAATAAACGTAAATAAAAGTCCTAGTGTGGCCTATCCTACCAAAATAAACATAAAACAACTTGGAATCCACTGTTGGACCCTAGAAGCTTGTCTTGATGTTCCATCTTGGTCCTTGCAGCGGGAGTGAGCATCCGGCCTCCGTCTTGTCTTTGGTCTTCACAAAATTACTAATTTAAATTACAAAAGTAGTCCTATATACATTCTAATTTAAATACAAAAGTAATTACATGGCAAAAACCCAAAACGGAGATTCAAGAACTCAAAATTACAAGCAAGATCGTGTCCCTTCATTACGGTGACACAATCTTCTAAGGCCACACTAAGTTACAACCGTTTGCAAAAATTAAATACGTTATTGAAAGCATTCAAGGCATTCACAAGACGATAAATAAAATGCATCAACTAAAAACAATTTATACATGACATAATACTGTTATTATGATTAATAAATTTATACCAAACCACCTTTTAAGATTAAAATTAAGTGACTATACCGTTTTAATCACCAATTTTAACAAACATATAATCCATTATTTTAAACTGTTTTAAAACAATATGTATCAAGCGAGGGTGAACCGTTTCACTAAATAATACACTATTTCCGTATATAGTATATTATTTTAAGCCATGTGAAATAAAACATGTTATTTTCGTAAAATAAAAAAAACGATTCTGTTACAGGGGTGGTCTACCGAACGGAAAAACAGGTCGACCGACCACCTGACGAAAAAAAAAATTTTTTTTTTTTTTTTTTTAAAGCAGAATGGTCGACCGACCCGATAAACAGGTCGACCGACCACAAAACACGAAACCGAGTTTCTGAACACGATTTCTCACAAAGGAAACTGTTTTGAAAAAAAAACAGAAAACTCACACAGGGGCGGTCGACCGACCGCTATAACTGGTCGACCGACCGACACGGCGGCAGAAACGAGATTTTTCAAAAACTTTTAAATAAACTTATGAAAAACACAAAAGTAAAATTTTCATGGCCTGGCTCTGATACCACTTGTGGGGAATAAAGCATGTATTCACCCTAAACTTGCAGGATTATAATGAAAAATACAGTTGTGTTTATAGTCATAAGATTAAAAAGGATAAGAAAAGAATTCAACCTTTGGTCCTTTGTGCTTATGGCCTAAGAACAGGAATTAATGCAAATTCCCTCCTATAACTTGCACCCAAGACTTAGTTTGAGACGTGGCCGCGTGTGCTAGAAATCCTCTCCAATTGCCTTGCAATATAGGGAGAGCCCCTGAGGTTTTAGATGTGAGATCTGAGGTTTTGGGAGAAGAATGCTCTCAAACCCTAATTTTACCTTGAGATTTATTAAACAGTGCAACAAGAGTATTTGATATAAGGAGAAGGACTCTCCTTATATACTACACTTGGCCGGCCGAAATTGATGTCGGGTAGGAGTGGGCTTTCCACTCTTTACCTTATTCCAATGCGTGATTCGACCCAATTAGCTTTAAGTTGTTCGCGGGTTTTATTTATAAATCGTAACATGTTATCAGATATTAATACAGTCGATATATTAATAATGGTCTGACAAAATACGATATTGTATAATTATCCAAATTAATATAACTGTTTATATTAATACGCGAATACAATATTTAATTAAATATAACCGTTTATATTTAATTTACGAATTAATCATGTAATCCGTATTAGCTAAAATTATTTAATCCGTATTAAATAATAATCTCAACATCTTATTGACTAATTTAATAGTCAATACCTCTGACTAACCGTTTAGTCATATCCGGCAAAATGTGACTGTATTTTCATACCTTCACATCTCTCAAACGTGTCCTATAGGTGTGACGTATAGGGACCAGTTGACCACCGCCATCCGTATGACAATAACGTCAAACTTATCTAGCAAGCCAACCGTTATTGATAAACGTGGATCAACTGGTAATAATACAGAAGTATGCCCTTGTGATCCTTAAAGAGATTTAATAAGTCATTGTACTTAATTGTCAAGGACACCAGCCCCAACAGATTGAACAACTAGAAGCAAGGATGATCAAACCCAACAACTAATTACTCAAAATAAAACATTAAAACAAAGAGAGAACATTAGATAAACTAGAGGGATGAAAGTGTCTTACAATATCAAAGTTGGATACTTTGATTAGGATTACACCAAGAATGAGAAGATTAGCTTCTCATTTGCATAATTACAAGCTTTAAATTAGGGAAAGATTACAATTAATTTTGAGAGTAAAAAATCTTGTTCTAAAGATAAGATAGATCCCTTAAAACATTCTGAAGTTGAGTATTTATACCCCTGCACAAAACCCTAGGATAATTTCATTTTAAAAGCCCAAACACGGATTAGACAGTCCGTGTAAAACAGGGATGCGCAGGGGGCGCAGGCTGCGCAATGGACTTCTTGCCTGCGCTGGAATTGCGCAGCTGCGCACGACATTTGCGCAGGCTGCGCAGTGCCTCGCAGCTTGCTTCCCTTCGCTTCATTTCTTCAATTTGCATCAATACTTCAAATCCTCCCAAGTTCACTTCACAAGCTACTTCCCAAGCAAAATAGATGGACGATGTTGAAACATGCGCGTCATTCTTTGACCGTGGAACGGTTTCCCTTGATCCTTGAATTCCGATTATAAGAATTAACATGGAACAAAGGTAAAAATGATATAAAACCACAACATGACCAAATATCAAAATACTTGACAAGACGACACTAACGACCCGTAATAAAAGACTAGATCGTGATAAAATCACAATCTAAGACCGACACAACTCTTTATTATCAACTGTACCACCAAGTTTCCTTTATTTTGGATCTACCCAAACCAGATCCTCTAAAAAAGTACCTATATGAGATTATAACTAATTAAAATCCGCAATATAACAAAATCTAATTTGATATTTTAACAGTATATATACGTAGAAAAATAATCTAATACAATTCAGCATGACATGTAAAAGCCATAAAAGTTCGAATCTCTGACATGTCAAAAAATACTACAAGTAAACTAACACTTAAACAAGATGAGTCTAAACACTGCATTGCTTGTTCATGCTTGTTTTCTATGCATATTTTACTTCCAAACCGTAATGTTCATCAAAGCGGACCATGCGCTAATGTATCGTTTATGCAACACGACAACAAAACCGAAAAGATGTTTGAAATGTCTCAAGTTGGACCCGAAAAGCAAAACGCAAAGTAAACTTGACATTGTACAACAAAATATTGCATGTGCTGCAAATGATATGCAATTGCTTTTCGAGGATACAATGAAGCAACAAAACATAACATCAGATCCTAATATGATCCAAGTATTTGATGATTGTAAAAGATTATTTCATATAGCATATCTTTACGCTGTTATTACTTCAGATGAAGTGAAACGTAAAGATTTTGTCATGGCACAACACTTTATTAAAATTGGTGTATTGAGGAATTATGATGCTTGTAGAAATGAACTAAAACTAAAGCATATTGCAGAGCCATGGCGCAATATAGCAGGGGATGACTCGCATCATATTGCTATCACTACGATTTATACAGATTGGGCAATTGTTCTCTCGATCCTTGACGCTTTGAAATAATGCATTTGTATTTGATAAATTATGAATTTAAGGAATAGATGATTTACATTTTCAAAATCAAATCGAATGCGGCTTATACAAGAATTTTCAAGTTCCTTAGTCTCTTGTACGACGATTTTACAAAGATAGTCTGTAACATGGATCATGAATTTAAGAAAAAAAGTGATGCGTATCACTTTGTTGCATGGCAGACTGCAAAATTAGTAACCAATATTTCGTCCAACTTACAGAAGTATTAAACTGTCATAAAAAAACGTTTTTTTAACGTGTGCTAATAATAAATTCAGTATTTTAATACAATCAAAAGTGTCAAATAATACAATGTGTGTAGGGCGTATGCGGGATTGTCCAAGACCATGATGACAAAAATGACCCATATTTATGGGCTAGGCTGGGCCGCGCCAAATTAGAGGGCATGTTTAGCCTCCCTAAGCCCGACCCCTTTGGAATAAGTCAGGCATTTGGGCCTAAGGTTTTATGGCCCTAAAATTTACGACATACCGAACGAGGTAAGTAGCATAATACCTTCAACTTGTACTATAAAAATACACTTAGTATAAAAAAAATCATACATAGCATAATGAAATGCATATGAGTTAATATCTAGAAGTATAATAAAGAGTAAAGACAACCAATGTCACATTAGAATGCTTAATCATGTCATGTAAATATGATTTATGATATGTAAAGTCGTAAACCTTGCTTTTTAATCTCAATAAATATTACATGACTTTGCAAATAATTATTTTTAACATTAACGCTACTTAAACAAAATTTATGAGAAAAAAAAACATAACAAATAAATATGGGTCGGGCCTAGCCAAAAGTGTACCAAATGCCTGAACTGATACCGGCTTAAATATACATCTTGATTTTTTGGGCTAGCCCATGGGCTTTTTGGACCAAAATAAAAGGCCCAAAACTTTCAAAATTCTAAAGGTTAAAACAAGTGCTTGTTAACTACGAAGTACAAAGTAATCGACTTATGCGCTACATAGGAAAACAACATTGGTTTGAAACTTATGAAGAAGCGTATAAGTTTATTGCATCTTCATAAGCCCATAAGTTTATTATATCTACATTAGAGAGTAATTTCGATTGTAGCCTAGGATTGTGACCTCATAGTATTGAATGAAGGCTAATTGCAATTATACATATTTATAAAGGTAATTAATAAACTATTGACTAGATTAGGTAAGTGATGTATGCTTGATTATTATGAAGTAATGTCGATTCTAGCCTAGGTTCATAGCCTCATCCTTAAACGAAGTATTATGAGGTATATAGGTGTGTGTTTAATTTAAACTTTAACAACCAATTAACATGTATTTGAAAGTAAGGTGAAACACGATGAATCCAAAATTAAGAAATGCCTACTAATGTAAATGCTCATACTCAATAACTCACATTGAGGTTGATTTAATAATGAAAAGGACAATTAATTTTTGATGATATGATATGGTATGGTATGATATAATATGAGTCGGAGTAATGGTTCTTACTTCCTTTTTGGTGCGAGTTCAGTGATGGTTCCTCTTTTCATTTTTAGTAACTTCTTTGTGGTCCAAAATAAATTCAGTGTGAGGTAGGTTGTTTTGTGTGGTTTAGAATCATTTCCTTATTTTTTGTGCATAAAGGTAAAGGAATCATTACTATGACTCGGAGGGAGTACAAATTTTGCAACAAAGTGGAAAAAACAAGCTCCATTACAGTATATCATTGGGATGACCGGTCCTAAAAGATGTTGGATGCTCTTATTATGTAACGAGATTTACAAATAAAAAGGACTACGTGTTTGTCCTTACATGAGGGCAATGGACGATTGGAGACCATTGTTTCACGATACAAAAATAGATTTTTAATTTAACTGGAATAGACCAGCCTGTACAGTATCTTACTACATGGATTATGATTCCTAAAATTTTGGTGGAATACAACCACGAGGAAATTTTTTTAAACCGAGTACGTATATTATATAATTTTAATAGTCACTTTCTCTCTTAACGTATGAGAATTTGTGTTGATAAGAGATACGCCATCGTCGTTGCTGAAAAAACACTCAAATTGGCCAATAAAAGATATGCCGATGAAAGTGTTACACGGTTATGTGCGGATGTTGACAATTGGATAAAGAAGAAGACAAGATGATAGATCGTAAAATGAAATCATTTGAGTTGAAATTAGAGGGTTAGGCAGATTGTTTAGACACCAAGAAAAAAAAAAGGGATATACATTACAAACATACGAGAATCTTATCGAGTAGGAAACAAGTTGGTTAAAACAAGTAATATAAAAAAAACACGTTCATTTAAGCTAAAGACTTTTAAGTTAATATTCATTGCTTTAACCAATACCATAATTTTCGTTGGATGACATTCACACTAAATAGAAAGGAAACTTACATTGACGGATGACATTCACAGTAAATAAAAATATACAAGTAATGGTAATTTGGAGTCCTTATAGTTGAGAAATACCAGCTTTCGCTAGGGAAATAATAAATAACTCAAAGCTTTATTAAAGACTATCAATTGAACAAAATAGCCATAAAAGTTACTTGATGATGGAGAAAGGAAGATCAAGTAACAAATTGTTCAATAGTGGTGGACAAAATTAGTATTAATGATCAAGGTGCATAAGAGATTGAGGAAACTAATCAATTTGGCCGATATTGGATTTTTCTAATATTATGAATTCTACCAAATGTTTAATAATCTAAAAGGTACCTTTGTACCATTACATTTCAGCCATAAAATAAATTCGTATTTTTAAATTTTCATTTTTTTTTACTTTGTTTCAAACTATGGTGGCAAGAGTTTCGTTACAGCTCAGTGACACTCTAATACTTTTTTCTAATGAGTGTAACTTTGAGACTTTGACTTTGTATATATTAAGTGGTAATGATTCAATAGTTTACATTTGCTTTATTTTGTGAGGAGGAAATAAAACAAGCATAAACTATTTGCTATGATGAAGGGAGTAGGTAACTGTAGGTTTCAGTAAAATAATTAGAACTTTTTTTGAGTTTTTTACACAATTACCTGTTTGCCCCGCTGGTTTGAGATCTTGGCTACATCACTAATTGCATTACTGTAATCGTAGCTTACAAACTTTGATCATAACTCGAAATCCGCAAAAAAAAAAAAATAAAGTAAAAACGTTATAATGAATTATTCTCCCTTTTAAACTTGCATCTCAATTATGGTTAAGATTATTAATTTGCCAAATGCTTTATATATATATATGACTTTTCAAGCACTTGGGCTATGGTTGGAGTACTTAACTGGATACGCAATATAAGATATTGCATAAGAAACAAATACTCGACTTAGAAATCTAAATAAAATTGAAAATTTAATATGGCATTGACCAAGAAAGATTAATTGGAAATATAATAGTAGTAGTTAGCTACACTACTCGGTACAATGTGCATTATAAAACACCGATTTCGGTTCAAATTGGAAAATATCGGATTTTCAATAGTCATAAAGTACATAAAAGTCATGATAAATCAAATTATTCTATTATATTCGTTATAAAAATATCTTCAAAGAATATTGATCTTCAAAGTAACAACTTCAAGATAAATATTTAGATATTATTTTTGATATTACCCCGCCAACGGCCGGGCATGAAATCGAGTTGTTTTCTTATTTTTGGAACAATAATGACCTAATAAATGTAAACTAATTAAAGAACCCAGTTTCTTGAGTTTGTTACCAAGAACTCACTTAAGCAAGTTTTGCTATTGCAAAAAAGGTTTCTTCTTAAATCTAAGGGTTGAGTTCTATAATAAGAACCCAGTTTGTCAATATATTGGTGGTTGTGAATAATTAAAACTATTTTAGAATAACCAAAATCCATTTAAATTAAACATTTTTCTATAAAAAAAATATTTTATATATAGTTAGTTAATAAGATCATTTAATGAAAAGTAGGATAATGAAAAGTGAGTCCAATTTAAAAACTCAAATAAATTTTTTTTATTGAGTCAAAAGTTCTTAAATATTGGAATGTGTACACTTGTTCTATGAGGGATTGAAAAGGTAAAAGATGTAAATAATGTAACAATTAAACCCTTGCAAAGCTCACTAAGTAGTCAAAACTTAAATGAGGTGGTTAAACACAATCTATCGTCTCAAAATTTAAGACTTGAGAAATAATAAAAAGTAGGATAAGATTAATATCCTTAAAGTTTAAGAATAAAATAAGTTTAATAAAGAACTTGTTTAAAAAAAAGCAAATACACGGTCCAAATATTAATTGGAGCAAGCCAGTTTTAAAAATGTTTCTATACTTATATAAAAAGAGAGGAGGTGTGTGACGTCACTTAAGTGGCCTCCTATCCCTCACTAACGTCATTATTTACATCTCTGTCATCCCCTTCTATTATTTGCTTTTATTGTCTTTTTATTGGCATCATCTCCTACCGCTTCATCTCTACCGCACGCCGCTTCAATTCCTCTTTATTTTCTTCATCAATCCGTTTCTTCTGCTGGTTTCCGTGGTTTAAATTATGTTTTGGAGGTGTAAGAATTCGATGTTTTAGGTTTATTCTTTCGATTTTGAGAAATTTTTGGGTAATATTTGAGTTTGATTTTGTTACTTCAGGATTTCAATTATTTTATTTTGTTTATGAATTTGAGTCACTTTATGTGATTGAATTATGTTTTGGAGATACGGGAGTTGAATTTGTTGTGGATTTTGCATGTAGTTGTCGATATCGCCGAGGAGTGAGGAGTATCGGCAGTTGTTTCGTTTGCCTTCTGAAGAGGTAAGGTTTTCTAATTCCAGTGTAATTTCTGTTTTACCATTGGCTTGGTAAATATGAATTAGGGTAATTACTGATATTCAATTATCTTGTGCTTGTGAGATTGGTGAAATTAATTTCAATTCTTCCATTGTGTGACCTATTAATTGCTTGATCTCTATTTCTGTTCCCCTTTGTCGTTTCGATTATTCATTGATCCGTATTCTGTACATAACATTCGACATTTGAAGAAATACTCTGACATGATGCTCATATTGATTTAGGGAATGTAACTACAAATTTCATCTTATTTGTCTAATGTTTCCCTTTAATAACCTAATATCCCTGCTTGAATCGCATGATTTGATTTTGTGAACTTTTAAGCTCTTATCTGTCGTATTTAGTACCCTTTTTTTTGCTGTAGTATGCTGTATTGAGATGTTGAGATGCGTATTTACGAGTCAATTCCCGAGAGAAAATTTGAGGTCAAGCGGTAATAAAATCATTAGTTATAAGCACTTACCGATTGGGTTAACATTACCCCCATTAAGTTTCCGGTTGAGGGTGCACAAGTGGATCACTATATACCTCAGAAGTAGCCGTACGCAAAATCCTGCAAGAATGCAAAAATATGTTAGTGAAACTCACATGAGATAGTTTGTTTTAGTGTCTACATCAATTGAACGGAAAAGATAGATATGAATATTATCTAGCTCCGACACGCTTAGCAAGTCCAATCATGTTTAGAGTACCCATCACATTTGTCTTGATTGTTTGCAAAGTATTCAATTCTTAACTTAGATAAGTATATTTTCATCGTGTCAAGGCATTTATACTTGAAATAACCCCTATAATTTCATAGTGTTATTTATGATTACTGACAAATGAACTTTGAAAGTTTCAGACAAAACTGACAACATTGACTCATATAACCATTGGAGTCTTTTAACTAAGTCTCCTCCCGTCAAATTCACCCTCTCTCCCGTTGGTCGAGCCAATTGCATTCCCTCTCCTTTACAGTCCTTCGTTCCTCAGTCTCCTCCCTTCAGGCTAGCTCCTCTCCTCTTCGTATTCACTCGAGTCTCACACACCAGCCTTCCCTCTTCTTCTCTTCCAAATCAAATCACTCTAGAGATAACAGCAGTCTATTCATCACAATTTCGAGCTATTAACAATTACGGTTGGTATATTCATCCTTCTATACATCTTATACATTTTTTTTCATGTTTTATCATATATGTTTTTTGTTGATTGATTCTATGATTAATTCGATTGTTTACTGTTTTGGTCATTGTTTCGGTCTCAATGAGATGTTTCTTTCGTATGTATTTTGTTATATTTATTTCGATGCTTGTTCAGTAATTCGATTTTTATGTTTGTGTTGATTGATTGTTGTCGTCTCAATGAGTTTGAGTTTGTTGATGATATGATGCAAACCAGATATCCCAATTAAAACAACACAAATTCTCATTGAGGATGAGAACGGGCACTATCCGTCACAAGTATGATGCTCCATTTACTCTCCATTTTCTCCCACTTGCAGGTCCACAAGCATAAGAGAATTAATTGGTTAGGCAGCAAACAAAAAAATATAATCTGGTGTTTGAATTTTGACAGGATTCACAAGTTTCATAATCATAGTCATGCTTTTAATTGTGTATATACTGTATACATGACTTGTTTTGTTGTTTTAGTCTAAATGTCTTATTATTTGATGAATTCATGTCATGGGTCATCAGTTTCTTCTAATTTGATATGGTAAATGTGTATATACATACATCACTGACTCTGAGTAGCTCTCTGCATCACTGAGTAGCCATACATACACGGATCTCTCATTGTTGCATTTGCTTCATACACTAGGTTGCTCAGTACATTTGCTCTCTCTGTTGCACTGCTTCATACTTGATATTCGACTTTTTCAGTTTTTTTTTTTTATTTAATTGAACTCACCTCTAGCAGACTAGCAGCGGTTTACATTTTACAACCTACGTTCTCCGTCCGGACATTTGTTGCGAATCATCATCTCCCCAAATGTTCACCAACGACAAGCGACAAGCAGAACGAACCGGAAAACAAGGAACACCACGACGACAACAATCTTAAGTTTACAAGTGCAGATTTACGTTTAAGGTCATATGAATAAACTTAGTGACTACAAGCACGAATAGTAACTCTCAGATCAGTGTGCCACACCAGCGACATGGGGACATATCAGTGATTCAGTGGGACTTACTTACCAATGTCTAGGCATCGGAGGCAGAAAGCAATGGGAATTAGCGAAAGCCCATTGTATGAATAATAGATGCAACATCTTAACACTTTGTACGGATGCAGGGGTTTTGTAGGATAAGGAAAGAAATAAAAGAGGATAGGGGTCTGACACTACATTCAGCGTGCTTATATCCTTGGCTGACGTCACTATTTACGGTAATGCCATCATGCTATTCTTTTAGTTTCGGTTTTGACGTGGTCTTGCTATACTTGATCCGATCATGCCTCACACTTCTGAAACTCATTTTTTAGCTTTGTTCCTCACTTTTTCTTCATCATCAGTCATCTAAACTCATCTCCATTACACCTTTCTTTTGTTATCTTGTTCACACCACCATTAACATCTTTCTATTTCATGCTCAAGATTACTTACAATTTCCGTAACACCATCAACTATTGTAGGTACCACCTTAAACAACTGTGATTCTCTTTATTGTTAATTAGTGGAAATATTTAGTCTGCCTTACGAATTATATTTTTTTCTACTTTTCCTTGTTGCTATGTATTTTCAAGTTTAGCGTAAATTTCTCCCCGTCCATATCTTGATATTAATTAACAAAATCAATCAGGTGATTTATTTAGTTAAACCAAACGATTTTCCCTTAACTGGTATTTTGTAGATATTTTGATGGAATTTTGGTGAAGTTAATACTAAACAAAATTGTTGTCACAACTATGACTATCAGGTGTTTGATGAATTTCCCCAACTAAAACTTTACTGCTTTCCTTTCCTATTAGTCTGTACATAATATAATGGGAGATTTCAAATATTTTGTGTGCTAATGTTGGCACTGATATATGAAGGGAATCAAGTGAATTTTGAGTAAGTTTAGTGTAATATCTCATGTATACAGGAATTTTTGTACATTCTTTTGCTAAATTTTTTTGTTATCTTAACTTCTTGAATTTATAATTAACGCAAATTTTCATGTCCGTCACATGTTTGTAAGGGGTCAAATATTATCTATGTGAGTAGGAAAAGACAAACACTTTGCAATTTTTTAGACTGGTCTTATCTACACAAGTGGGAGCTACGCGATCCGTCATAATCTTGTGACAGATATATCCATCACAAGAGAGACTTATTGATTAATTAATTATATTTTATAGCTATAGTGTACTGTTGTTCGTTGTTATCTCCGACTGGTTGATTTTTTTCATCTCCTATTTTTTTTTTTTTTTTGTCAGGTGTTTATGATCATATCATATTATTGCCTTAGCGATATTATGAGCTGATCTATTCAAATACCTAGGGCAATGACTCAAAGAAAAACAATGACATGTAGATACTAAATGCAAAAGATACGCTACTGTTGATTTAATGTCTTTATCCAGTGGACTGCATCCATTTGCCTGTAGGACAAGATTTAGACAATCAGATGTCGCTTCCAAATGAAAATACCCCTTTTTAATAGCGTCTTCACATGCTAACAGAAGGGCCACCGACTCCGCATGTATAGGTGAAATAGCCCAAAATCTTGCTGAACCCCAATGTACTGTATCCCCAAGATGGTTTCTGAAAACCCATCCTCCAGAAGCCTTGAAGTCTTCTTTCCATGTTGCATCACATTTTAAACGAATGTGTTCCGTACATATTTTATCACCCAAAATAGACATATCCTCCATTGATACCACCGGTGATTTAGCTATTTGTTGTTTGACCTTACCAGCAATACGAGCTATGTTATTCGAGACATCTTTATTGATCTTCACCAAAGCTTCATCAACATTAAACTCATGTTTATTAAAAACTCTAGCATTTCTAACATACCAAATATTCCAGAGAGTAGAGACGAAGGTAGAGATCAAAACGATTTTATCCTCCCTTTTGAGAAGAAATCGAATCCATTTAGAAATCCAAAGTTGAATTGGTAAAAATGGTGTTGCAGTTGTTCGGATTCCAAGTGTGGAAGCATGCCAGAAACGAGAAGCAACTGAGCAATCTCTTAAAAGATGTTCAACCGTTTCCAGACTCTGTTTTGGTAAGCAAGATGAGCAAAATCCATCAGAAATAGAACGTCTTTGTAATGCAGTAGCACATGGTAATGTTTTTGACATGATCTTCCACAAAAAAAATTTCCACTTAGTAGGAATATCCAAATTCCACCATTGTTTCGGATCCATCCACTTTGTAGTCTTAATTTGCCTTTGAATATCCCTGTTAGTAGCCCTCATTCTCCAAAGCTTTTGAAAAGCAACCTTATATCCACTCTTAGCATTGTAGACTCCCGAAGAAGTGAAATTCCATTTCAATGTATCAACTTCATCATAATAAGGTACCGGTATAGCAAGAATCTGATGTTTAATCTCAGATAAACTTAGATGTATTATTTTTTCTTCATCCCAATTCCCATCCTGTGTCTGTATGTCAGCAATTTTCATTTCAGGTAACCCAGAATTATGCAGATTAAGCAACTGACTAATGCTTCTATTATTAACCCAATTATCTCGCCATAGATCCAAATTTGAACAGAACCCAACTTGCCAAGATACATTATCTCTTAGTAATTGTAAACCCCAGAGAATACTTTTGCCACCCCATGAAAATTGTTTTCCCTCAACAGATAATACTGAAGGAAAAAGTCTTTGAAATTTGTATTTAGCACCAATAACTCGAGTAATCAGAGCATTCTGATTCATTAAAATTTTCCATCCTACCTTAGCAAGGAGACTTTGATTTATGCATTCAGTATGTCTGATCCCCAGACCACCCTCCCATCTTTGTAAGTTCAAAAAAATCTACTGCACCAGTGAATTTTTTTCCAACCATTGTTGTCACCCCACCAGAATTGTGAAATCAAAGAATCAACTTTTGAAGTCACACTTACCGACATACGAAATGCCGATAGAGAGTAAATGGAAAGTGAAGATAACACAGATGTAATGAGAGTTAATTTACCCGCTGTAGATAAGAACTTATTATTCCAGGAGAAAAGTCGTTGACGTATTTTTGCAATTATTCCAGCATTAAGATCTTTTTATTTCTTCTAAACTCCATTGGCAAGCCTAAATATTTTCCCATTTGCTTTGGTTTCTGAATGTTCAGCGTATTAAGACATTTAGTTGTATTCCTCAAGGTGCAATTGAGTGATTACATGTTCGATGATTCTTGCTGAATAGTGCTCATATTTTATAGTGAGAAGTTTAAAATCGGTTTGGAAGAAAAGATTATTTTGAGTCGTTTTGAATTATTATCCGTCGAGACAATATCGGCTAACAATTAATGAAACAAGTACACAGTATTTCTTTCATTATTGTATTAGGTTAATCACCAAAAAAATCAAACTAGGTTGTTTTTGTATATAGATGTTCCCTAAAGGACACGTTTATTTTAACATTTGATTTTTTTAAAAGTACGAGTAATTTTTTTATTATGGATTTTCTTTTATTAATATTAAATTTTAGACGAGTAATCACAAGTGATTAAAACAACCCATTACATAATTATTTTAAATTATTTAAGTGTATTGGGTATACACATTGCTTTAAGTTCTTATATAATTAGTAGATGTCTGAGTAAATTATCACAAAATGGATATAATATCCGCAACTTTAATTAGACGAGATATATGAGACATTCACTCCAACTAAGGAAAGAGAGCTCAAAAGTTGGATGTATACAATATTGAATGTTGGTATATAAAGTAAGTGTCGTACAGTTTCGTGTGTTTCGTGTACATGATAAACTATCGAACACAATGTTAAAGATGTTTTATGGCTTTTCGAATTTTTGATATATGCATTGTAAAATGTTTACGCAATTGGTGGCATGCAAATAAATTTTTCTATAAATACGTATCATAATATGTTCGATTGAAAAGAGAAACACATTATACCTCTTATAATGGGTATTGCTCTCATCTATACTTTTTTACTTAGTTTTAAGCTGTAAATATTTAGATTATACATCTTAAAATTTACATTTCATAAATGTGGCTACTAAAATTATTGCTTATATTATACAAAAGCCTAACCTTATTATTTGATTTGTTTCAAATTCGTCGTGATACAACTTCATCTAGAGTTTGGCATTCATACTGTAATAGAAGAAGAGCTAAAAGGAGCTTACGTTTAGATATGCGGACTCAGTGCACTGTCAGATATATTAAAATTTAGCGAAAATTTATCGGTTCATTGTCCAAACTGGTTTGCACTATCTCCGCAAAGGAAAACTGTATCAGAAAAGCAATCAAATTTCTGAAAGATTTATATAAGTTTGATGTTTTGAATTTTAAGTACTACGACCTATCCTGCAATTCCTTTAGCAGAACTACAATACACTAAAGACTGAGAAATTATAGAGCTACTAGATATGAGATATTACCTGAAATTGTCAATTTCAGTTGACGATTGAACAACTATGAAGATGACATTATTAAAAGAATAATGTTCATAGAGCAATTTTTTTGACAAGTAATGTTAAAAGGACATAAGAAAGACAATAATTGTATAATATTTTCGATGTGTGTTTTTTGTATGTATAATTTATTTTACTGTTTTTTCCTTATATTGTTTAATGATTTAAAACAACTGTAATATAGTCAACCGCAAATAGTACCGATGATCGCAAGAAAAGGCAAATAACGCGTGCGGCGCACGTGCTTTTCCGACTAGTATTGTAAAATGTCATGTAAATAAAAGATCGGTTCAAGAAGAAATTTGACTGAAATAAGATTTAAAAAAGAAAACCGGTAAATATAAGTACTAAAATTTAAATCTCATAAACAAACTAAAATAAATTAGATTAGAAAATTGCGGGTGTTACATAATATACTAAACTACTTTACAATATCATTAAGCAAGAGAAACTTCAAAAAAAATAGAATTCACAATATGAATCGAAATCTTATACTGCCGAGTACTTTTACATATTTTTTTTTTGCTTGTTTTCCTTCCAATCCATGGTGTTAATCAAAGCGGATCAAGCCCCTATGTCTCGTCTATGTAGCCCGACAATTGATTGTATACACTGTCGCAAATGCCTAGGGTCTGATCCAACTAGTCCAACCCAAACCGGCCTCGGTCTAATCCAAAAGGTCATGTGATGTACTACATAGGATATGCAAATACTATACCAAGAATCAATTAAGCAACAACGTCAAACAAAATAACTTGAATTAAGTACATAGTGATTGTTTAATCAATTTGACCATGTTAAAGCTTATGCTAATTTTATTTTATTCAGAGTGAATAATAGGGAATTTGAGAAAGTACAACAGCTTATTAAAAGCGGTCATTGGGTAATCGTGATAATTATAGAAATGAATTAAGTTCAGGAAAACATTTAGAATGTAACTCTGCAATACAATACAAGTAATAATAATAATAATAATAAGAGTAACATTTAAGAAAAAATGTCAAACAGGAAAACTAACATTCATAATGATTATACCATTCCATAACACACTGTACCACCAAACTACAGAAATCTTGACTAGCCAGCCTTGTGTTGCGAAATGTACGCTTATATCATTATAGGTACCATGACACATTGATACCATCTCTATGTAAAATATGGACGAACAAAATTTTGGTTGAAAGAACGAATCCTGCCGTCTTTCCAAAAAATAATAAGAAACAAATAATAAAGCAAGGACATTGATGTTATCTGCCAAGCAATAAGCTCTCTTCCAAAACACCACATACCTCCATACCTTAAAAGCTATGTATGTTACTTGAACATGGTTAGAAGTATCCACCACAACTATTTTCACCAAAAAAAATCATGTTTTCAAGTAAAATTAAGTGTTCTGTCGTACCCATGTCCGAGCGCCAAGTCGAATAGCAAACACAGGTATGCAAGGTAATATGAAGAGTTGGATAACAGAGGCTAAAAGCACAGGGGCAGTATGTTGCATCATTACCCAAATTCTCTAACCAGCAACTTTCTTGCTTCTGAAGGTCTCCTTGAGCGAAGCAAATTTCTTCTTGCACTGGTTTACATTCTTTCCCGGAACTGCAGTGGCAACACGCTCCCAACGCTGAGGGGCATCCTTTGGGAATGTTTTTAGAGCCTGGACTAGGGCCTTTTCTTGAACAGCCGACCATACATCTTGGTCAGTTCCCGAAGTCACAGGATTACTAGAAGAAGTTTCAACTGCTTTCTCTTGTTCTTTACTAGTACTGCTTGGTGACTCATCATGACCATTCATAATTGGAACACCTTCAATATCATCTCTAGTAGAAAGCGGAGATGAAATAGATGCGGTTGATTTCCTTTTCTCAAGGAATGAATCAAATGCTTTCGAAGAATCTGGCTTCTGCAGAAGAACCGTTTTTGTCGCTTTCAGAATTTCCTCTACTGACCTTCCGGTACCAAGAAAATCGGATACAACTTCCCACCTTCTTGATGTACCTTTTGGGTATTTCACCACAGCCTTCCTAAGGAGATCAATTTCTTCCTTACCCCAAGGTTTCTCTTTCTTTTCATTGCCACCTTTTGACATACTGCCATTAGAATCCACAATACCATTTTCTTTAGGAATCTTTTCCTCCATTCTCTTCTCAAACTCTGCATCATCTTGACGACCAAGTAAGTCTCTAACATGTCTAGCTTTCTCCACAACTGCCTTCCCATCCATCTTGTCGCACAAACCCTTCAGCCGCTCCATATCCAGTGACATGCAGAGGGTTTCTATGTCGTCTCCAGATATGTCAAATACATGCTGAGATACAAGTTCACTAGTAAGTGCACGGAGACGAGCCCGCTCTTTACGGAGAAGCTTCTTCTCTTTCTCCTTGGCCTTCTTAACATTCAAGGCAGTTTCAGCAGCTCTTTTATCTTCCTCCTCTTTCCTAAGTCTTTCCTCTTCAGCAGCTCGAGCAGCTTCTTCTTCCTGCAATTTCTTGGTCAAATATTTGGCTTGCTTTTTACGTTGCTTTTCCGCTCGCTCAAATTCTTTCTTCCTAACAATTCTGGGATCTTTTTTATACGCATTGTCAACAAGAGATCGTATGCGTACATATTCTTCCTTTCTGGCTTTCTCGGTGAGCTTTGCATTCTGCCGTTCCATCCATCTTTTGTGATCTCGAGATTCTGCTTGCTCAAGGTCCATCTCATCTTCATGTGAAAATTCTCTCCAGCTTTTAAAAGCATACCAAAAGTCATAAAATTTCTCAACCTCATCAAAAGGAGAATTGTCATCTCCTAATGAAGGTACAGGTTGGTTTACAGACCACCGGCTATTCCTCATAAAAGCTGGACCAAAAACTTTATAGAAGTCTTGTGGCGCACAATCATTGGGGACCTCGTCATCAAACTCATCAGTGGAATCAAAAACCCGTCTCTTCTGAGGGTCAATTAAGGCCTCGTAGGCTTCTTGAATGGCTTTGAAATGGTTTTCAATTTCATCCTTCTTTGCTTCTCGAGATTCTTCAGTTTTTTCAGCTAGAAGGAGTGTAGCTTGTTTGTCAGGATGAAACTTCAAAGCAACCTCGCGATAACTCTTTCGTATTTGCTCCTCTGTGGCGAGATACCTTAAATTTGACAAGCCAAGTAACGCATAATGATCTTGTTGTTGCTTACCATCAGCACCTTTTTTCTTCTTGCTCTTACTGCTATATGATTCAAAAGAAGGAATATGACTTTGCTCTTTATCATTTGAGATACTCGAAGTATCACTGTCAGATTCGTCTTGAAAGTAACCAGCAAGTCTTAATGCTGCTTCATGAAAAGCATGCCCAGCAGGCTCAAACTTCGACACATTGAATGGAAGGCAGTTTGAAGAAACATATAGTGGTTTACCACCTTCTAATTCTGGCGAGTAAGATATAAGTCGAACATTACTCAATTTTCGGGCCATTATTTCAAAACAATGGCCCAACGTTGAAAAATATCTGATACCCTAAGTGATGAAAGAAATCCCAGGTTTGTTTGCACAGGAAATTAGTCACCTGCAGGCAGACAGTCAGGATAAGTGGACTTCAAGCAACATACTATCAACACAAATGTGAGAACAGAGGAAATTAGCAAAATTCTGACAATTAGTCTCGGTTATTTAGCCAGAGGCATAAATTAATACACACATACTCAATAGATACTTTCTATCTTTTAGTACACATTCTAACTAGCAAGCAGATAACAGTAGTGTATTCATGGGAAGTATAGAAGTGTCAGAATTGCTACAACATAAGAAACGTGAAAAGGGTGCTTCATCTATAACTCAATATTGCTGAACTGTTCTATGAGTTTATGGCCATTAGTTGTTCCATAAGTTGCATTCCTAATAACACCCTCGTTATTATTCTGACTAAAAGAAGCGAAAACCAGTAGAAAGTCCAAAAGAGCACACCCTAAATTCTACTAACCCCAATCAAAAAAGGCAGAGAGAGGTACTATCTGCCTCAGAGACTATAATCAGGCCATTTTCTAATTTCTACACACAAAAATTGAGATGAGAAAATTAGGTCCTTAGAGTGAAGGCAGTGCAGAAGGAGGATGGACTACGCTTCACGTGTGGCCAAGTAAAGAAAATTGAAACCCCGGGATATTCACGACTTCCACCCAGTATTTCAATACCACCAGTGAAAACATATACTGTAATAGCAAAAAGATTAATATTTTAGAAATATAAAATTCATCAAAAAGGCTATATGTACTTCAAAATTTGTATACGTACACAAAAACGTGTCCGAAGATGTTTTCACTTGGGACAATTAGTCAAAAAAATAGACATCCTTAAGTAAACCCATAACTATATAAACTACTTTGGATAATCACTATGGTAATATCTCCTTCAAACTGTGTACAATAACACAAAAATGTGTCCAATGATGATGCCTAACTTTGGAAAATTACTCAAAATAGACCGCTCACATAGTTGAGTAAACTACTTCGGAAAATTACTAGGGTTTCTGGGGTTTTCTTACTGAATCTCTCCAATTTGCTAGTACAGTTGCTTTATACACATAACCCCTTCAAATTCGTTAGTACTCAAATGAGATGCAGTTCACTGATATTCTCATGGCCTGGGTTTACTGTCAGTCTGTCACGGTTTAAACATAAACACCACATGTACCGTGCCCAATACACAAAAAATAATACTTGCACATTCAGACACCCAAGTAGCATGATCCTAACATGTTTCACTGACAAACACATACAACAACCGTAGCAAGTGAAACTCAAACAGCTTCCTCAATTCGGTCATAGCCAGTTAATGGCATAGAGAACCGTCAAAAGAGCAATAGCTACGCCAGAAAAATAAAACTACTTAACAACTGGAGTAGGTAATATCAAAATTGATAAACAGCGACTCAAATTAACAGTTCCAGATTCTACTTCAAGCTAATACCTTTTAAACTAATAAGACAAAACAAAAAAAAAAAACAAGTAAATAAAACATAAACATGAGCATAATACAAATCTGGAAGTAAAAGTTATAGAATTATAAGCTCGGAGAATCAAACATAACTTCTTCCATCCCCAATCATTTGTTTACCTTCAATTAAAATACGACTACCAAAGCATAAAAACAAAAGTAAATAAATGATTGAAACAAAACGATTAATACAGCTCGGAACCAGAAAAAACAAAAAACACGAAGTAAAAGCGAAATCACCAACGTTATAATAAAAAGAAAACAATCAAATGACGAAGATAGTTAAGAGAAGAAGCCTAATTACATTATGATGAAGAGATAAAATAAAAAGTAGAGAGAGGAAGCGATGGAGTAAGTACCAGAGAGTATTGTGATTGCGGAAGAGAGAGAAGGAGAGATCGGCGAGATGCGGAAAGACGAAACCCTAGAAACAGTTAAAAGAGGGAAGCAACAATGAGTGGAGAGGGTTTTTCAAGGAACGGCCGACCTAATTAGGTTTTCGACTCTAATCGGATTTATTAATTTATTCTTATACGTTTTTCACAATTTCACGCCATATTTTCCAATTCAGAATCCGAATTAAACTAGTTTCTATTTTCCAATTCAGAATCCGAATTAAACTAGTTTCGACCCGTGCAAAATGCACGGTATATTTTTAGAAAAATTGTCGTGATAACGTCGCCATTGCAACAAACTTGTCATAGCGGAACTTTTTTGGCAGTCTATCATTGCCAGATAATCGTAACTGTCCAAATCTATAAGGATTTTATAAAAAATTAAAAAAATGAAATTATTGAAATTATTTTTTGTCAACATTTTGTATCGTTAAAATTTAAAATTTAATCGTTATATTTTACGATTTAATTATTTTTTCAAAAAAATTAGAATTATATAATAAATCATTTAATTTTATAATTTTGTTATAGAGTTCCTATTTTATTAAGATTAACTAGCTTAGAACCCGTGCAAATTATACGGAAATGCATAGTTGAATAGTTCTTAATTTATATAGATAAATGTTTAAAACGTATACAAAATCAAAATAATAGTGTTGTCAATCATCAATCTTATATATAAAAGCAACAACCACAGTGCTTAGGTGTCGCACTGTGATTAAAAGTTCATTTTTTATTTTATTTTTAAGAGGTGACCGACCATGTTTTCCTTCCTTTTATTTCTTATGCAGCACTTTTATTCTCATCTACTACAATAAAACTGTTATAATATTGACAAATTATTCATATACGTGGATTGCATATTAAATAACTAAATTAAAAAAAATCATTAATAACTTTTATAGTTAAATTAAAGATAGATTACAAATAACCACCACGTATTTGCGTATTTTTACAAATTACCACTACGTATTTGTTTTTTTACAAATAACCCTCAGACTTTTACGTATACTCCCCGATCACCGCCGTATTTTAATCCCGAACATTATTTTTCTTATTTTCCGACTTGTTAGATAACATGTTAGATACCCATATTACCCTCCCTAATTACACAAGCCTACCCAAACTAAATACAACCCATATTCATCCCATTTCCCCTAATTTCCTAAATCAAAATAGATTCAAACCCTAATTCTAAAATTCCTCAAATCATATTCCAAAATTCCATCCAAAATATGTTGTACTTACACTAGAGTAATCGGCCATCCAAAATATGTTGCTTGTACTCACACTAGTAAGGGAAAACTCTAGCATAAACAACTATCCTGATCATGACGTCGCAAATGACCTTTTCTCTTGTAGATCGAAGGAAGCTGGTTAAGGTCTCATTTCTGCCATTTGGGCTTCATAGTAAAAAGCGGCAAAACTAGTTGTCGCAAGTCAAAATAAAGGCGGCTCATTTTCAATTAATGGTCTTCTTTCTAATCTAGTTCTAATGACAAATTTAATAGCCAAAGCTATCGTCAACGAGACCAAAGGTTGTTTACACCTCAATCAAGCCATCAATCATCTTCTCAAGAAACTATTCATCAAACCAAGGGAGTCCACCCTATAAAAGAAGTTCAGTGGTAAACCCAAACTAATCTTAAACTACATACGGAAAAAAGAGAAATTCACTGGCTTTGTCTAGGGAACATAATTTGGGGAATTCTGGGATTAGGGTTTGAAATTTATTTTGATTTGGGAAATTGGGGGAAATGGGATGAATATGGGTTGTATTTAGTTTGGGTAGGCTTGTGTAATTAGGGAGGGTAATATGGCCATTTTACATAAATTGTTACTTAACAAGTCGGAAAATAAGAAAAATAATGTTCCGGATTAAAATACGGTGGTGATCGGGGAGTATACGTAAAAGTCTGGGGATTATTTGTAAAAAAGAAAATATGTGGTGGTAATTTGTAAAATTACGCAAATATGTGGTGGTTATTTGTAATTTATCCTTAAATTAATTATGGTATAAATAGGAAAATTATTCAACAATCTTTTTAAAACACCTATTATTATAGGGAAAAAAATACAGAAAAATAAGTCAATTGAAGAGAAAACAAAAATTGTTGTAAAAAACATATGACATTAAAATTAAATAAGTCACTCTATGTATGATGTTCAATTGCTCATTGGTATGATTCACATAAACTATTCACATAAGATACTCCGTATGAAACATGGAAATAACTAAGATCGATGGATAAATTTAATTAAATCGAAAAAAATCAAAAATACTTTGATAAAAAGTAAAAAAAATAAAAACAGAATAATATTGAAACCCGAAAATATGGACAAAAAAAATATTCATATGCATATTATTTTTTACTGAAAACTGAAAAATACGGCAAAAAATTACTCTGTATGAAGGATTGCAATGAGAGAGAGGAATTGTGACATTGCGAGTTCAAATTATCTTGAAATGGCGAGTGTAACATATTAGGTGAGACAGAAATCAAATGAGAAGACAACAAGATGGAAGGTACAAAATACGGAGTAGTATGTTATGGAAAGGTAGTTAGATTTAGGGTGAGAGATGAGAGAGTACAAAGTTGTATTAACACCCCCATTTACCTAGGAGCATGTACTAGGACTTTCAGAGTAAATAAAATTGTTAACATCCTGGATAAACCAGGATAGTAGATAATCACAATGAAAGAAACACAATACTTTAAGTTATTAAACGATAGTCTGAAAAACTGTTACAGGTATAGTCCAAAACAAAACTCCAAACAACTGAAATTGTAAACAAATGAACTAGTACAAGTGAGACTATGTGAACTATAGCTAAGTAAGTCCAATCCATGTCTCTCTCCAAGCCCCAATTCCTAGTCCATCTGTCTCTAACCTGAAAAGTCTACTCCCCATTCCGGATCATAGTAGGTGAATACGAATACACTGTCAACCTCGCGGTTGAGTAGGATAACATAATAATAAATAATGCAACAGTTAATGATATGCAAATGCCATGATATGCTCGAGCTCAATCTCAATCTCATTCTCAAACCCTTGCACCCACCCATACCAAACCTCCCGGCAGAGTATAATCGACCGTCGTCGATCATCAACATAAAAGTTGAAGACATCAGTCCTGGCTTGCAGACCACCCTGGACTTTATATCAAAACAATATCCTTTTCATAACTTTCTCAATAACCAATGCATATGCTATGCTCATGAATGCAATAATAAAATAACCAACCAATAAACATTATTCTTATATAAACTATGCTTGCATTCATATCATACAATACAACATGCATTCATAACACTTCACAGATACCAGTGTATCCTACCTGGATAGCAATATAATCCAATAGCAAGCCAGCAGGTAAACAAAATTATGCCATTTCGAAATTGTCACCTAACAATTATAATACGTAATCACTAACTAATACAATTACGCAAATCAATATAATACATCAATTATTTAAATTAACTATTTAAATAATACATTAAGCATAACGAGACCGTATTAAACACGACTACTTCAATTAACTTGACTAACCCGTCTTTATTACTTTTATAACTAACTTCAATTAAATAAACGAACATAGCAAATATATACTCGAACTATTGATGACCGTCACATTCTCGTATACAAATTACTTTGGTAAATGAATCACATGAGCAATATACCCATATTATTACTAATAGTTTTAGCAACATTAACAACAATAATATTAATACTAATAATAATAACATTAGTAATAATAATAATAATGTAATAACAACAAAAGTTTGATAATATTAATAATAATTAATAATAGTAATAACATGACTAATGATCATGGCAAGGCAAATCAACTATGACACCCCACGTACACAACAACAACTATTTCAATCAGACCCTTCGACACCACACTTCCCTGAACACGTACTTTCACGGCCTTATCGACCACCCCTGACTGCCGGAACTGCCACTCCTCCACCGTGGTTACCACCTATGCACTATGACGCATCCACTGACACTGACCACCACCCCTGACATGACCATACCAGCCCTATAAACTAGTGACAAACCCCCTGGTCGCAACACCCACATGTTGCAACCGTACTTCGGTGCCCTCGGTAAACACTCTTCTAACCCACTTTTAACACCACCATAGCCACAATCAACCACCACTCTCGACACCTCACGTCACCCACGACCCTCCGGTGACAACCACCGAGCTTCGACACTAGTCACAAGCCTCTGAAATAGCCCCACAACACTAATGACCACCACCCTTATCTCTCTGTTCTGTCACTGATTCTGACGCCTAGTAAACACCGACTGCCAACAACAATCTCCGACCACCACACACCACCCTAGCATCACCAACACAACCTAATAACAACCCACTACCTGTACTCAAGAACCCACGAACATAATTAAACCAAACATACGATTAAAAAGCAAGAGAACATGAAACAGAGCATTGAACAAGTAGTTACTGTCGACCTTCATGGTGGTTAAAACAATACTCACGGTGGTCCTATGGTGGTTTAAATACGATAAACATAGTAATTCACGTAGAATAGCGTATTCCATTTGAATTTTCTTAATATCCTCATAAGTCCGTATTTACACACGGTTAGCTCTATGTGGCCATTTCGAGAGTCACAAGCAAAAAGAAACTAAAGATTCTTATTTGCGATGATGAAAAACGCGCGTCCAATTTTGAGAAGTTATAGTACAATTGTAATTATGATTGTACACCATTAGTGCTCATTGTGCGTGTTGTTTTTCTTCTTTTTAAAATTTTCTACTTTTGTTATGCTATAATACGAAGTATATGACTAAACGCAATTGTTTTTTTACCCTATTTTAAAAACCATCTCCATATATTGAACCACACTAACTAGATAAAATATGACCTTATATAAAAAAACAACTTATATTAATAACATTTTTTTTTTACAATATTTTAAAGATTGCACGGGCATAAGACTGGTATGTTAGAATACTCAGGCAACAATTCATTATTCGTAATTTGAGATTTGAAGTAATATTTGGTTTCGTCTTTTGTCTTTATTTATAGGCTCATATTTTCAGTTACTCGACTATTTAGTCTATCCTTTATTATTGTTATATTTCAAAGTATTTAAGAATAACTAGTGTAATACCCGTGAAAAATCACGGGGTTGTGTACATTCTCTTTAGGATAAGACGACAAATTATGGTTATTATATAATCAAAAATTTTATTTATTAAACATGTATAATTTAAAAAAAAAAAAATATAATATAAATATCTCTATAAATATATATATTTATTAAATTATATATAATAAAATTTCAAGAAACTATTGATAATGTAGAATAAGATAACATATGATAATGTTAATATGAGTAATAATTGTAAGACGGAATAGAAATGTAACTATTAAGACATTGCTAAAAATAAATTACCAACTCAATACATGACGGGATAATAATAATGTACGAATGGATGTGGTAAAATAAGTTAATGGTGGAAAATATAGGATTCGATAGAGGCAACTTTATATTTTCATACCATTAAGTGCAATAAGTTAATGGTGGAAAATATATTCACGGGATAATTTAAGAATATAATAACCACGTAATTATGTTCAATGATTTTCGAACTTTGTATTCTCCTTAATTAATGTTACATGATTCTCAAATGATTTTCTAATTATGTTCAATGATATTCGAGAAAACGTTCCATGATTCTCGAATGATTAACAAACTTTATATTCTCCTTAATTATCTCTTAATTAACTTTATTATATTCTGTAAACATTGTTGAATTGATTTGTTGATTTTTGACAATGAGAAAATGTTACAACCCATAAATGGAAAATACATAGTGCAAATTTAATATTTAATATAATGGCTGACTTGGCATGCTCACTTGGAAAATTTGTAGAGATTTAATTGGCTGATGAAAACTTGTTTTGTGAGGTTGAATGTGAGGGTGTGTGAGGGTTAATACGGTTACCACACAGTGCCATATATACAATGTTCCAAGATTCTTTTATAGTAATAATGATGATAGTTGTTATAGATCCAAGAATAGGTTGACCTAAGACCCAACATAGACCCAAACTACAACACCCGAATATGACCCAAAATATGAATTGATCTGACCCGACCCAAAATGACCTAAACTATCTTGACTCATAACTGATTCCACCCGAAATGGCCGATCTGAAACCACCCACATCCAAAATTACGATTTTCGCTCTTGATCATTAACCCGAAAATGAGTTGACCCACCTAAACCGACCAACACATCAAAATAAATCTGAAATCCAAAATGGTAATCATATGGTTGGTTTGAAGTTTTCATTCTTGTTAAGGTGAAAGGGGTATAACAAATACGGAACATCATCATTGAGAACCCGTATTACTAGTATTTATAAATCAAATATACAACCAACTTATTTAAGACTTTGTACACTAAAATAATTCAATTTCTTCATTGTTTAATCGAACTAAATATAATTTGGTTCGAATGTTTATAATGGCAAGCAGGTTATTTTTAAATAACTTGTTAATAATCGACTCAAAAAACTCAATTCAATCCAATTGGACCAGTACTTTAAAAAAATCCAAAAATAATCTGACCAATTAAACTAAGAGCATCTCCAATGGTTGAGCAAAAAGACTTGCTTGCATATTATAAAAGTTTCAAGCTAGTTGCTTGACCATCGAAGAACTCCATATTAACTAGCTTAATTTGAGTAACTAGCTAGCTCCTTGGAACTAGTAGCTCAAATGGGCCTACAAAGAGATATGTACCAATTAAATAGATGTATATATATACATTTAAACAACAATTTTTATAACTTAACTATTAGAAAACACGTAGCTTAAAAGTGTTGTAACTCAAAAATATGACGTGATACTCTAACACAAACCTAAATAATTAACTCATTAACGGGATCCAAAAATACCAAATAATAAAATATGACGCACTCTTTGGCTCCTACTAGAAAGTAGATTCCCTTCCTACAATTGGACAATGTGAATTTGATTCCTTTCCAAATTGGAATAATCTCACAAAGTGGAAAATTCAAAAACACCTCTACTTTTGACATGTGCTAAACCACCGTAATTCCATAATTACCCCAATTACCCCTCCTAATAACCATACATAAATACTCACACAAACCACACCTTCCCCTCACACAAACCTTCAAACCTTCAAACACCCCTCTTCCAATCGCCATTCACCAATCACAACAACAACAACAATGGCAGGACCATCATCAATCACACCAACACCATTGCTCAAAGATGAACTGGACATAGTTATACCAACAATTAGAAACCTTGATTTCCTCGAAATGTGGCGCCCTTTTTTCCAACCATATCATTTGATCATTGTTCAAGATGGTGATCCTAATAAAACTATTCATGTTCCTCAAGGTTTTGATTATGAATTGTATAATCGTAACGATATTAATCGTATTCTTGGTCCTAAAGCTTCTTGTATTTCCTTCAAGGATTCTGCTTGTCGATGTTTTGGGTATATGGTTTCTAAGAAGAAGTATATTTACACCATTGATGATGATTGCTTTGTAAGTTTTTTTAATTCTTTTTTTTTTTGTGTGGAAAAGATTGAATTTTGTGATGTGGGTTTTGTGAAAGTTTTAATTTTATTACGTGGGTTGGTTTTAGTTTGTGTTTTTGATGCTTAAGATTTGATCTTTTATGGAATTGGGTTTTGGATCTGGTTGTGTTATATGAAAAGTAAAGTTCTGTTTATGTTAAAGTTGAGATCTTTGATGTTTTTGCTTGAATTGTACTAAGTGTTTGTTTAAGACCGTCTTAACTTAAATACCGTAATACCCGATTAAGACAGAGGTGGCTCGAACACCCGACTAAGCAAGACCAATTATTGTTGTAGATGCTTGATTTGATTGTTGGAGATGTGGCTTTGAATTCTGAACTTTTGATTTGCCTTTTTTTTTTTTGCACTTTGATCGGTCACATTGTTTGGTCATTCACTTTCTGAATACTACTTTTTTTAGATTTGACTAAAAGCTTTTTGATCATGTCATGCTCTTTGATGATCTGCTTTTTGCATATTGATTATGATTGAAAAATGAACAGAATTTGAGCTAAAGTGTAGTCTTTTACTGCAATTCGCAACACAATTATTATTTTAGGTCGTCCGGAATCTCTTTGTGTTGCGAACTCAGGGTAAGGTTGTATACATCTAACCCCTTCCCATGCAATTAGCTGAAGCTCTTGAGGCAGTCGGGTAATGTTGTTGTAATGATGATATTTTTTTTGTTGACCTGCCGAAGCCCTTTTTGATGATTGCCTTCCTCAATAATATATGATCCATCATACTATCACCTTATAGTTTGAGAATGTCCTGTAATCTGCATTCATTTTCCAAACTTCCAAGTATTTGCTGCATTGGTGGTTCAACAACATTTGCTTGATAGACTCTTGGATTCCTTCAGTTTACCAGTTTGCATGATTGATGTTTATTTAGCTGTATTTCTAGCTTATTTTAGAAGATGTAATGTCTCAAAAGTATGGGAATGTACTCCGTAGCAAATTTGCCAATTGTGATTGACATATGGTAGCTTAGTGGTCGATGTGACAACGGACACAAGTTTATCACTCTGTGTTGCGAGAATTCTACGAAGCTTTAATGTGCAGTGTGGAATGTGATTAGAATAGATCTTATATCCTCCTTGTTCACACATTTAGGTTGCAAAAGATCCATCTGGAAAAGACATCAATGCTCTCGAACAACACATCAAGAACCTTTTGTGCCCATCAACCCCACTCTTTTTCAACACCCTCTACGATCCATATAGGGAGGGTGCTGATTTCGTCCGTGGATATCCTTTCAGTCTTCGTGAAGGTGTCCCTACTGCTGTTTCTCATGGTCTGTGGCTCAACATCCCTGATTATGATGCCCCCACCCAACTTGTCAAGCCTCGTGAAAGGAACACTAGGTATGAAATTTTAATTTTAAGAATTTGTATACGAGATGGTTTTACGTGCTGATTTTGTCCGTGGATAGTTTATTATGTCTAAATTCTTTGTGGGTCCTTGCCAGATATGTTGACGCTGTCTTGACCATACCCAAAGGAACCCTCTTTCCCATGTGCGGTATGAACTTGGCTTTTGACCGTGAGCTCATAGGACCAGCTATGTACTTTGGACTCATGGGTGATGGTCAACCTATCGGCCGCTACGACGACATGTGGGCCGGCTGGTGTATTAAGGTATCACACTGCCTTTTCTTCTTTGTTTAAATGCAGTTTCAGAATATTCTTTCAATAAGGGAAGATCATGTTTATAGAATGTTCATATACAGAATATAATGGTATGATTGATATGAAGTACATTTTATATTCCGGAGTATCTTCTAATTCTGATCTTTCAACAGAGCAAGAGCCTGTTAATACAATGTTTAATTCCTTGGGCATAAATATATAAGTTTAACTCAACAATTACCGTACACTGAGGGTTGTCTTAAAAACTTTCATCTAAGCGCCCGTTTGCTAAATTGTTTGTAGAATTGTATGTCTCTCCTTAGAGTATAAGGCTGTTCGGCAAATTATTTTGAGTTGGGCCAAACAGATATTTATTCAGACAATTATGAAATTACTTGATTAACAATGAACCTATTATAGACGTACAAGAATTTGGAGCAATTGTGACATTTTTTGCTGGTTAATGTATTATTAGGTTATATGCGACCACCTAGGTTGGGGAGTAAAGACGGGACTTCCATACATATACCACAGCAAAGCAAGCAATCCGTTCGTAAACCTTAAGAAGGAATACAAAGGTATTTATTGGCAAGAAGAGTGTATCCCGTTCTTCCAAAACGCGACCCTCCCAAAGGAATGCACAAGTGTACAACAATGCTACCTTGAACTCTCGAAGCAAGTCAAAGAGAAGCTTGGAAAGGTGGACGAGTACTTTGTGAAGCTTGCCGATGCTATGGTCACATGGATTGAGGCATGGGACGAGCTTAACTCAGCCCCTCATGCTGCCGCTGATGGCAAAGCTTAAGGAAGTATTCATGAAGCAAGTTGAAGGACATTCAAGCCCTTGTACCGTCATTTCTCACCTCTGCGTCGGAGCATTGTTGATAAAAATGGCTGAGGCTTATTTATTTTTGCAGTGCAGAGTATAGGGTCTAATTTATTGTTTAGTGTGTTATTTTATTTATTTGTAATTTGCCACATAGTCGCCTCGTTATTTGTTTTTTTTTTTTTTACAATTGGAAACATACGACTAAGCGGATATAGCCCTCTTAGCCTTGTTATTTGTTGGTTTTGTTAATGGCGTTTCAATAGTTGTTGATGGTAAAGTTGATGCTAATTTTACTTTGGTATTGTTAAATTTACAAATTAGACTTTGTTAACCATTGTTACTGAGTTGACGTATTTTTTTACTACCAAGAAATGTTATTTCCAAGTTAAGCTTATTATTAAGCTCTATGATTAAGGTTATTGATGGAGCATATTATCAAGAAATGTGTAATATTGTTCACAAATTCCCATTTGTGACGGATATATCCAAGCTATACCTAGGTAGTACTCCGTAACTAGTAACCAACATTGGTGATGCTTGTGACGGATATGTCTTATCGAAAGAAATTTAATTTAGTTTACCTTCTCTAATACAGTACTGCACCTATTATTGACTATCCATTTTAGCCTAAGAGAACTAAATTTAGTCATGTCTTATTTAAAGAGGATTAAATTAACCAAGGATTTAAATACCACTTTATTAAGTTACATTTCAGTCTTTTCGTTTAAGCAATACTTGGAGAACGAATGTTGAGTTAATCAGTTTTACAGATTTGAATTTCTTCACTGTTTTGGACTCTTCTTATTCTAAGGTTTGTGTTGAGTATTGAGTAGAGCTGTTAATGCGACGAGACAGCTCGCGAGCAATTCGAGATCGGCTCGGTTAAAGCTCGGCTCGAGAGCTTAGCGAGTCAAGCCGAGCAAAGGCCGGCTCGACTCGAAAAGCTTGCGAGCGGCTCGAACATTTGAGATTATATAAGAGATTAATCATATTTTTATAAAAATATGCTCATATTTTATAAAAATATTTTATCATTATTATATCTTTTTATCATATATATTAAATATCTTATTGATTTGCTAAATATTTTTACATAAAATTTTTGAAACTTGAGATTGAAAATATCGGAAGAAAAAAATAAAAAAAATAAACAATTTTATATAGGCTCGATTTGGCTTGAGTTTGGCTCGAGCTCGTGTTAAAACTCACAAACTTTGTAACGAGCGCAATTTTTTCAAGCTCGGGTAAGATCGGCTCGAGCTCGAGCTCGAGTTTTGGTAATCGAGCACAAGCCGAGCAAGGCCACACTCGGGTTCGGCTCGGCTCGGCTCGTTAACACCCCTAGTCTTGAGTACTATCTTGCACCTTACTGCCCTTTTATCCTTCCGAGTAACTCCGGCTCCCTCCTATTCTGGATAACTGTTTTATTGTTTATTTTCGTCAATTTACAATAATGTCGCATTGTCCATTTTTGGTAAACTTTTATACTCGTTTTAATCATTTCAACCCAAAATAATACTCACAACATTACTTATTTTAATCATCCTACCCACAATAATATTCAACTAGTGTAACACCCGTGAAAAATCACGGGGTTGTGTACACTTATTTTTAAAGACGACGTCAGTATATTTATTTCAATATATAGCAATTCTGTTTATTCGAACGAATTTTTTTTTAACGGGATGTTTGAATATAAGATATATTCGGTGAACAGGTGAATTTCCTGGTGCACTAATTTTCGAATAGCTATTAGTAATGATGATAATATTTGGATTACTTATGATAACATTAATGAATAAGGTATATAAGAAAAAACGATAGACGACTAAAAAAAGATTAAATAACTAATAATGAGTAGTTTGGAAAGTTATTGTCTTTTGATGAATTACTTACGGAACATAATTTGACGGACAAATACGATGAACAAAATAACTAATCAGGTACAAATATAAATTAAATGGGTAAAATAACTTAACTCAGTCAAACTCTTTGTATTTAATTCTTAATTTAGTTAATATGATTGATTTGTAATATGCAGTCAGATTTTCTTATGAATTGCATAGATATTTTACTGAATAGATCACGTTTCTAAATTGATGCCATATCCTTTGATTTTTATCTTCACAAGTTTTTTTATGGCATAGAATATAATATTTTGTTTCTTATTTTCTTATTTTAGTTCTTATTTATGGAATATCTCCTAAAGAATATAATATTTTGTTTCTTAGTTTCTTATTTTGGTTCTTATTTATGGAATTATGGAAAGATTTTCTTAATTTAGTTTATATGCTTGATTTGTAATATGCAGTCAAACTCTTTGTATTTAATTCTTAATTTAGTTAATATGCTTGATTTGTAATATGCAGTCAGAATAAGGATAAATGATATGGTGTAGATTATGGAATATTAATAATTAATATGTATATTAATATTTACGCTTATGGAATATTATGGCATTGAAATCACGGCAATACTGGAATTACGTTTATTTAGGTAACTAATGCCATTAATATTTATCTTCACACGTTTTTTATGGCATAGATATTTTATATGGTGCATTATAATACGGTCAGACTCTTTGTATTGAAATTATAAGTGCTGAAATAACAATCACACTCTTTTTTAATTCTTATTTTATTAACTTTATTAATTTAATAATATTGGTCTATATTCCTATTTTTTTCGAGATTATAAATTATGAATTATGAATTACGTTTAATATAAAAATTTTAGGTCAGACGACTTAGAAGGATTTATAAACAGGAAATTATAACCCCCAGACTTTTAAGAAAATTATGTGTTTTTTTCGAGATTATAAATTATAAATTATGTTTAATATAAAATTTTGTTTTACGTTTAAATTATTATAGAATAGAATCTGGTCAAATATGGTCAGACAACTTAGAAGGATTTTGACTTTGTAAATATAGAATAGAATCTTTAGGATAGATAACAATCAGAGTTTTTGTATTTAATTATTAAACTATTATTAAATTATTAAATTATTATGATGTGGCATAAATGAGTAATTCTGATTGGTCTACAAAACTGAAATTTCTGAGGGTGAATGTGAGAGCTCGAAACACTAAACGCTGAAACCTGATTGCGCCACGTCAGCGGAATTACATTCTTCTTTTATAGTAATAATGATAATACATTTTCTCTTCAATCTTTTTACACCACGCAATACTTTTCACTATCTAACTATATTTCTTAATTTTCGTGCCATTGTGAAAATGGGACAGTTATCCGAAATAGGAGGAAGTATTTCTCTTCATAATTGAAAATCTTTTCATTTTCTATTACCATTTCATCCATAAGAAATAAAGATATTATAGTTCATTCTAGATTAACCTAGTGGTGTGTTTGGGAACCAAGATTGTATTTTCAAATTTGGATTTGGATCAATTTACTTGTTTGACAAACTTACTAGATTTGGATTTGAAAATCCAACCAAATCCAAGTAAGCCTAAGATAACCACATTTGAAATCCACCCTCCAACCCCCCTCATTTCCAAATCCTTATTTTACTTTGCTATATTTCAAATGACACATTTCAAATTAAATTCATGTACCCAAACACTCTCTAGTTTCTTTTCGTTAAAAAATATCTATAAATGTATAAGGACACCTTTATAAACTTTTAATCTCTTCAAATCTTTTGCATAAACGTCAACTTTCTTTTAAAAGTTTCTCTTTCAAACTAAATGAAACTGAACAAAACTGAACAAAACTAAACCAACCTAATAAAAACTGAAATTAAATAAAAAAGAAAATAAAATTTTAGTAATATTTTTTAAAAACAATGACCATACAAAAAATAAATATCTTCGAATAGATTATACACACAACCAATAATCCACCCATTTTCTTACAGCTAAATCCACATTAATTCCACAAATAATTCAACTTTCCAAGTATAAACATGATTTACGAAAATCATCCCTAAACTAAATAATAGCGAAACTTTGAAAAGGTTTTTCTAACATGTGTCTTAAGAATAAACGTTAATAATTATGATAATATTTTATAAATCCTTACATATTTGATTTATTAACGTGTGATCTTAAACCCTTAGAACACACGTTGGAAAAACTGATACCGAGCGTATTGTACTCCATATTTGTTTTTGACATTAACTTCAATTCTTCAAGTAGCGCCAAAACACCAAACATTTTCACCAATATAACTGTATTTGTTTTCAAATTAAAGACCTTTTGCATAAGGGTAGCACATATTTATGTTATAAAGCGATGACAAAGCCTCAATCTCAAGAAAAAGGGAATTCTTAATTTTAAAACTGATATATTTGTCTTAGGAGAGAGTAATTGAAGAAGAATGAAAAAAAGTTACAGATGAAACATGGGAAACAAGTGATCAAGAACGAAATCCTTTACAGCCGGGAAGATCAAGCCACTCGAGCTGTATCTGCAGTTTACCAGTGTTTACATTCCGCAGTTTTAGAATCATGTCTTGGACCATTCTGCCTCGACCAACCCAGATAACCTGACTTTCATCGGCTAGGCAGTTGTCATCATTTGGCTGTATTTTCTTTACCGCGGTTCCAATGGGGAGCTCCCCCAACCCCATTTGCAAACACGCTATGTACGGTTTAATATCAATTGTGGCATCGCCCATTTTATCGTCTTCTGTAAATGTATCTTTATCAAACACGGCCTGAAAATACAGGAAAGACGACAGCATTGTCATTTACCCGTAATGTCCAAAGAAGGTGAAGTTTCAAGAGCAATTTATTACTTACTAGGTTGATTGGCTGGTTAGGATCAGTCACCGAAAGAGTTAACACATCATTCCACACGGGATCATCGGCATTATTTTTTATCACCCGAGTCTTTTGTTTCTGTAGAATGTAACGAGACACACGATTGTGAAAAAACCAGTATATAATTACCAATACATTTCCACATATATATGCATCAACATACAACTTGCCAGGTAATGGTAGATCATTGACATGGTGTATGTATACACGATATTGAACAAAAACTAAGATTTGAGGGTTAGGAGTCGTACTTGTGAACCAGACGTAATAACAACATAAGGATCACTTGAAAGCGAGTCGCAAACTTTAAGATCAACGCCTTTCTTCACGGTGATCTTAATGGCACCCAATTGACTCATCTTCCTTGCTCTGATCTCTTTCTTCTTGATGCCTTTCCCTTATTAACCTTGTTGTACTTTGATATTTTGCAATGTATACGAGCTTTCAAAATGCATTTATGTGACTTTATTCCTACAAAACTCACGATACAATACTTGTCCCAATTATTTGTCTATCTTTACATAAAATATTCCGCGACCAATACAAAAGATACAAATAATTGAAACGGAAGAGTATGCGTTTACTTTGTTTGTGATCATGGTGGCTAGTATTGTTTTTTAATGGTAAATTGAAAAGTAGGTATGTGACTTCGTCTACTATTTGTTAGACGTGATTAGCAGATCCACCAAATGCGTTCGTTCCATGTTCCAAGTTTAAGGAGGCTTTGTAATGGCACAATTTTTAAAACAAAACAATTCTTGATACAAATTTATCCTATTTTTTTTAGGAATCAATTTCTACTTACTAGTGAAATTGTATTTCAATAAGGCACTCAACCGAATACTCCTCGATTAGAAAAAGAAGCATTATAGAACCGGACACTTGGTCGAGTGACCTACATCAGAACCTCCAACAACTTTTCAAGTGTCACTCTATCCTCTCGGCCACGGCCTATCGAGTGAATTTCACTCGGCCGAGTGCACGGTCTACTTAGTTAATTACAAACCTTAGAAACTAGGGGTATTACACACACCTTTTATTCAAATTCTACTCTAGTCAATTTAATTGAATTCTAATTCTATTATTTTCATTGTATCTTAAAATTAATTAATTACTGTTCTTTGTCATCAATTTTCCCACATTGAAAATAATTAGGGTTCTTCGATTTTGGTAATATGTGTTCAAATTTAAAGAATCTAAAGGGTATGACACATCAGTACATCACACATGGATCTCAACGCCACGCCTTCACCTTCCTTATATGATTATATCCGTCAGTCTTATTATATGCTACATTCAACATTGGATGGCCACATAAAGTTCAGCTCTTCATGACATTGGGATCGCCCAATATCCCATATAGTGTGTTTATCTTGGACTAGGATAACCCAAATATCTCGAGAATTTGCAATGAAAACGAACAAGCACAAAAGAATTGCCAAAAATCAGTCAGACTCTCCACTTCAATATCGAATACTTACTCTTTAAGGTCTCACCGTCGGACGATGGGACGACTTTGCCACTCATGATCCGTAGTCGTTATTTGACAATGAGGATGAATTACAATAGACGTTAAGGAATGATTTGGAAAAATTTTAGAGAATAAGGGTGAGGAAGACGAGTAAGGATCCTCTCCATTTCTCAAAAAGAAATGGAGGTCCATTACTTCTAAACGGTTCGGATTAAATATGGGATCGATCGGATGGTTGTAGATTTATTTGGAAATAAAAAGGTAAATGAAGGGGATTGGAATATATAATATAGTAATATTTGTGAGAGGTAATGGAGAGAAAAGAAATGGAGAGGATCCATTTTGGAGGAAGATGGGTGGGTTATGGGGTGAATGTGAGAAGTAAATGATAGGTAATGTGGAAAAAAACTAGATAGGTAGGCAAACTAATAAGTAGGGTATATTCAATTTTTGATAAAATTCACCATAAATGTTATTGTGTAGTGCAATTTTTTAAAGAAAAGTAATGTTATGATTATAGTTTAGTAGAAAAGAAAATTTATAAAATCTTAATTTTTAAAAAGTACTTCCTCCATTTATATTCATTATGTATTACTGTATTTCTTTATGCACAAGTTTTAAGGACTTATTAAAAAAATGATAGAAGTACAATGGGAAGTATGTATGTTACTTTATGGTTATTGTTAATGCTTATTTAGTGTATAGTTTATGTGTAATTAAGTTACTGTTGAGTAATTAATTTTCCCACCAAAATGCATTTGAACTTTTTAATTTCCTGGGTAACTGTTTTCCCACCAAAATACAGACAACATGTACTGGGTACGTGACAGGCTATTTGCCCGTTTTGCAGTACTCATTGTCAATAAATAACCCATTTATTTAAGTCATTTACTAACTAAACTAAAAAGAAAACCTTTTACCACTAATTTACATACAAAAGTCTCTCAAAAGTTCTAGAGAAATAAATACAAACACTTTTACAGTCCAAATAGTCAGCCACATAAATAAGAATTGGTCTACAAATGCATGTCCGAGGAACTGCGTAGTGAAGTTGCAGTACACCTACTGGAAAAGTCTGCAAACGGGAAGCTTGCACACAGTGAAATCCTAAAAACAACAGCAAAGTTCAACCTAAGAAAGCGCATCGTATCAAACACATGGCAACTAGCAAAAAAACCACGATTAGTCGGAGAAAAACTTAATGTCAAAAGCAAGAGAATGGGAAACACAAATAAGCAAAGGGTATTACCTAATGTGAGGATATATTAAGTCACTCATTGCAGCGAAACACAATACAATGAAAACAGTTTCAGAAAATTGTGGGGTTTCCGTTGGCACGGTCCACTCGTGGGTGAAAGAAGGTTTGCTTAAACCTCATTCCAGTCAACTTCATCCTAGACTCAGCGACTTACATAAAGAGGAAAAACTACTTCATTCACTAAAGATGCTTGTCGTAAATCAAGTTATTCATGATTTTCTTGATCTTAATGCAATGCCGGAAACAGAAATAATATTCAGCGAGATGAGCAACACAATTCACATGGACGAGAAATGGTTTTTTTTATTACCAACGACGATCAGAAAATTTACGTTGTAAATGGAGAAAAATTACCTTACAGAAGCTGCCAATCGAAAAGGTACATCACAAAAGTGATGTTCATATACGCGGTTAGCAGGCCAGTTTATGCGCCAAACGGAGATTTAATTTTTTATGGGAAAATAGGAATGTTCCCATTTACACGACAAGTACCAACAACAAGAAATAGTAGAAACAGACCAAGGGGGACGATGGAGACAAAACCAATTGACTCAATCACAAAGGAAGTTGTTAAAAAATGTCTACTTGAGCAGGTAATTCCAGCAATTAAAAGCAAATGGCCAGAAGGATTAAGCAAGGAAATCTACATACAACAAGACAACGCAAGACCACATATAAAGAATGACGATCCTGATTTCATGGCGGCTGCAAATTCAGACGGGTTTCACAATCAACTAGTTTTTCAGCCACCAAACTCACCCGACTTGAATTGTAATGACCATGGTTATTTATTTAGAGCATTACAATCTCTACAATCATCACAAGCGGCGAAGACAGTAGACGAACTAGTAAATCAAGTGATACAAGCATTTGGGGATTACAGCCCAAGTAAGCTAAACAACATATTCTTAACATTACAATCGGTTATGGTCGAGATAATGATATGTAAAGGTCACAACAACTTTGCAATTCCGCATATGGGGAAGGGTCATCTAGCAACCATCTGTATGTTACCGAGAAATCTAGTGGTTTGTGAGTCATTAAGGGAACGCATTGAATATTTACGTGGAATAGGTAAGACGCAAGGGCTAGAGTATTTAATGTCAGAGCTAGGGTATAATGGTGTATGATGAGTTCAATTGTAATGCAAATATTATTTAATGTTCAATTTTAATTCTAATGTTCAGTTTAATCCAAGTTAATGATCATAATTGTTCAAGTCAAAACAGGGCAAACATATGGTTTTTATTGAATAAGCATGTAAAAGTGAATGTGAGAATACATTTCAGATTACTTAAAGACAGTATAACATACATATATTCTACTTATAAGCCATGGACAAATGATTTTTATTGAATAAGCATGTGAAAGTGAATGTGAGAATACATTTTAGATTACTTAAAGACAATATAACATACATATATTCTACTTATAAGCCATGAGCATATGGTTTTTATTGAATAAGCATGTGAAAGTGAATGTGAGAATACATTTCAAATTACTTAAAGACAAAATAACATACATATATTCTACTTATAAGCCATGAACAGATGATTTTTAATGAATAAGCATGTGAAAGTGAATGTGTAAGAATACATTTTAGATTACTTAAAGACAGACATACATATATTCTACTTATAAGCCATGAACATATGGTTTTTATTGAATAAGCATGTGAAAGTGAATGTGAGAATACATTTCAGATTACTTAAAGACAGTATATCATACATATATTCTACTTATAAGCCATGAATATATGGCTTTTATTGAATAAGCATGTGAAGGTGAATGTGAGAATACATTTCAGATTACTTAAAGAAAGAATAGCATATATATATTCTACTTATAAGCCATGAACGAATGGTTTTTATTGAATAAGCATCTGAAAGTGAATGTGAGAATACATTTCAGATTACTTAAAGATAGTATAGCATACATATATTCTACTTATAAGCCATGAACAAAATGGTTTTTATTGAATAAGCATGTGAAAGTGAATGTGAGAATACATTTCAGATTAATTAAAGACAGTATATCATACATATATTCTACTTATAAGTTATGAATATATAAATGCTTTTCATTGAAACAGACAGAAAAAAAAGACAGACAAGCAGACACAACTCTCAGGTCATTCTGGCTAGAGCTGATCATGGGCCGGACTTGATAAGGCTTGGGCCGGGCTAATATGTTAAAAACAGCCCATGCATTGGGGACGAGCCGGGTCGGGCCAAGTCAATGGGCCTTTTTCTTTAGCCCAAATCCAGCCCTTGCAGGCTTAAATAAGCCCTTGAGCTAGATTGGTTTTTTTGGCCCTTACGACTCGTGACACATTCAAAATGTGAAGACGCAAAAAAGGCACATTGAAAAACAATACAACGGAATTCTAATATTGAAGATTACAATACAACTAAAAAAGTCTTGAAACAAGGTTTTAGCAAATTCTAATTCACAATTCCAAGTAAATTGAACCCAGACTTATATGAAAACATGAATATAAAACTTGGCCATAGGCAGTAATATATCTATAATCAACAGCTTTTGACTTTTTGCTTACTTATACAATGTACACAACTACACATTACGCAAACTATTAAAATTGGGGCCGGGCTTTGGGCTTTTTTGGGGCCGAGAGTTTAGCCCAAGCCCAAAAAAAAGAGGATCGAGCCGGGTAGGACTTTTGGGGCATGGGCCATTTGATCAGCTCTAATTCTGGCCTCATCATTGAGTTGTGTTAGGTTGATAATAAGCCTCCTACACACACACAATATAGGTAGACCATGCTACAACCATTTAATTACAGTTAACAAAACTACAAAAGCTATTAGTGAGCTCTCAAACCATTAAGATAATGTTATCAACAAGCTCGATAACTAAGTAATTAAGCAAGTTTAAATGGTTGAGCACACACACCTAAGAATTGGTAGACCATGTGGTGGCTTACCCACCCTAAGCAACAAGACCACATATTAAGTCCGACTTAATTTGCTCTCAAACCATTAAGGTTATTTCATCACTGAGCTTCTACACAATACCCAAAACCCAACCTATCAAATACCCAGCAAAAACAACTCTCATGCCTATCTGGCCTCATCATTGAGTTATCTGAAGGAGCAATGCCTCCTTCACACACAATAAGAATTGGCAGACCATGTGGTGGCATTACTACTTAAATGGCCACTTATCTATTTAATGTAAAGGACACATTTCAAATTACTTATAAGTCATGTACAAATGGTTTTTATTGAATAAGCATGTGAAAGTGAATGTGAGAATACATTTCAGATTACTTAAAGACAGTATAGCATACATATATTCTACTTATAAGTCATGAACATATGGTTTTTATTGAATAAGCATGTGAAAGTGAATGTGAGAATACATTTCAGATTAATTAAAAACAGTATAGCATACATATATTCTACTTATAAGCTATGAACAAATGTTTTTTATTGAATAAGCATGACAAAGTGATGTTGGAGCTAGTGTCCTCCATAGTTAGTATGATAACATGAATAAATCTCTTAAAGGTTCACATGGTATACTGATGCGTGTCTATTTTATGATATTTTACATCTATTTTTACACGCATTTTGTCGCTCATTTACTATGTTTTAGCCTTTATTTCCCAACAATTGTCTACTTTCGTGTTTTTATGCTCTTTTGCAGATTTATGCGAAAAAGAGACGGTTTTATACCAAATTTATGCCCTCGGGATTTCTCATAGCCAAGGAACGATGGAAAGTCAACTCAAAGCGCGACCCAAGTACCACAAAGTCAAACCAAGGCGAAATCAAGACTGACCTACAGGAAAGTAGGTCTACCGACCTCCTACCCGGTCTCCCGACCTGAGGACTGTTATCTTAAAAGTCAGAAGTCCACCAAGCCCGATAGGAGGTCTACCGACCACATACCTAGGTCTACCGACCTCAGCGCAGTTTCAGAATTTCCGCAAAAAGCCCGTGAACGCATTAGGTCAAAGGGGAATCGCTTCTAATTCTCTTATTTAAGCTTAAGTCGTGTTTAGGGTTATTCATTCAGTCCTTAATCAGATTCTAATCCAGAAAGTTTATTATTCAGTACCATCTAGTTTTTAGTTTTAATCTTTCAATTATCATCACAATACTTGTTCTTTAGTTTTATTCATTGTAATCATCAATCTTTCTACGGGATTCAATAAAGTTTGTTCTTTTCTGCCTTAATCCTTATTTCCGGTAATTCTCTTCTTAATTTCAGTTTCATTATTGTTATTTTGTTAGAATTGCTTACATCCGGTTTAAGTTAGAATCCCAAGGCCTTTATTGTTATCACATGCTTAGAATAATGATCGCCATGAATTCCGTTTTTATTAATGTTATTATTGTTATTTCAATTCCTATGAGTAGCTAAATTCCATATGTTAGGATGTAGGGAGTAAATAACGTAGATGGTGCGAATTCCGAGACGGACTGTAGCAGCGCCTTGGTCGGTCGACCTGCCTAACGGGTCGGTCGACTGAGGTGTTGGTCGGCCGACTGGACTAGCTGGTCGGTCGACCTACTCGCGTATGTTTTCAGACCGTTTTTCTTCGTCGATTATAATACCCTACAATGAGACTGAAATGAGACTTGTAGGATGTTAGTAATGACCTACCCAATATTGAGAGATACGGGAAGGGCATTGGTTTACAATTTAAGACGGCTAGGTTACTTAAGACTGAAAGGTATGTGACCTAGAATTTAGGAATCACCGTTATTGTTGACACCCAATAATTGTGAGACCTAGGAACTAATAGCATAGGCCGAAAGGAGCTATTAGGTACCATAGACCGAAATGATATGTTACACCCCTTACGCGACTGCATTACATGTTGACTTAGGATTTATACCATCGTAGCTATTTATTACCCGAACATCCTAGCATCTCTTTTATCATAGTTTATTTCATTCTTAATTCTTGTTTTATTTCTATCTTTATTTTTAGACTTAGTAATAATCAATCAAACCCCCAAAATTGTTACCCTAAAACATTGACATGAAACAATAAACATTCCCCACCTCTCTGTGGTTCGACCCTAACTTTCACTATCTATAGCTATTGTTTAGGAAACTATAAATTTTATCTTTGATATCCACAACGATGGGCATCATATACTTTGTATTTTAATCAATTGATTCACGTTTATTATAACGATTGACTTTCTAGAAGTTTGACGTTATTGTCATACAAATGACGGTAATCAAATGGTCCCTCAAAGTCACACCTAAAGGATGTGTTTGAGAGATATGATTAAATGAATAATATAATCATATTGATACCTTATACGACTAAGAGGGCAATGTAATGATGATACGATTATTTAATAATGATTAAATAATATTAGTTGAGACGAATTAAAATGTTAATTCGTAATTGGATATAAAATGTTATATCTAATTGAGGTATGTAATGTAATTATTTAACAAAGAATAAATAATGTAATTAAATATAAACTGTTATATTTAATTATCGAATTATAAAGATAAACACTACGTAGTATATACAAAAGAGGATATTGACCAAGTAACAACTGATACACGGTTTTGATCAGTTGGTTACTCGGCTACACGGTTAGATGTGAGGAGTTTCGGGAGGACTCAAATGCTGATTTGAGAAATCCTATCTTATGGTTAATAGCTAGGTTGTTAGTAGTATGAATAGAGAGGAAGTCTTTTGATAAATACTACTCCACACAATCAAAAAGCTCACGGCTGCCCTAGCAAAACCACACGGCTGAACTCTCTTTCCCCTCTCTCTCATCATCATTCACAAAATTAATAGTAATTTTTAATTTCTAACTCAAGAAAAGGCATTTCTCGGAGCATCTTGGGTGCAACGATTAGGAGAATATCAATTTTGATATTTGTTCTTAGGTAATATTGCTAGGACCAAAGGTTAATCTTAATCCTTTACCTTTGTATATCGTTCTTCGTTTATGACTATAAATCGTATGTTTTAATTTCGTTAAAATCCTTTAATTATGAGTTGGGAAGTATACAGATATTTCGCACAAATGGTATCAGAGCCTTCTTTGCGAAATTATTTTATATGATTTTCATAAACGTTTTTTACAAAGAAAAAAAAAACAACCGTGTGAATTTTTTTTTTCTGCCGAGTTGTTTTGTTTTTGGTTGTTTTTCCTTTATGATTTATTGATAGTGTTGTTTTAATTGGTTAAGATAATGGTATAATAAATTTTTAGATGTTTTGATTTAATAAGGATTAAATTAAAACGTTCAAGGAAATTGTTTTGCATGTTCTTGAATAAAATTGTTCTTTGCTAGATATTTTTCGACATAATGATGCTAAATTATTGTTTTTCATCATAAATTATGATTAGTTGAATATACAGATAAACGATTTTAATCATGATTTTGATATTCATCTTAAGAGGTTAATTTGAATCATCAAATTTGAATCGGTGTTTAATAATGATTAAATGTTGATATTTGTCGATCTTGTAATATTAGCAACAGGGAGTTAATTTGTTCATATTCATGAGTTTTGAGAAAATAAAAACAAGCTGTATGTTAGCAGCATTTTTATTTTCGTCGGCAGGCTGTTAGCAACATTTTTATTTTCGTCGGAAGGCTGTTAGCAGCGTTTTTTTGTATAGCAGCGTTTTTTTTTCCGCCAAAGGCTGTATTGCAGCGTTTTATTCTCGCCAGTTTTGCGTTTTTTTTTTAATCCGGGCTGTTTCGTTTTTAATTGTACATTATAATGATAATGTATAATTGTTGTTGTGAAAAAGTTTACAAATTTTGATACCCAATTATTTTAAAAAGGTTTAAAATAATGTTGGAATAATTCATATTATACGATAATATGATTAGGATTATGTTTGATTGAAATTATATTGAATAATTATGGAATTGTCACATAATTTAAATCATTTTAAATTGGTGGTTTGGATAAATTGCTCTACATAACTACGGAAGTATGTCTTGAATGATTAATTTATAATTTGATGTATTTTATTATGTTGAATGTTGTCGTTGAATGGTTTAATTTACATATTTTTGCAATCGGTTGTAATTTACTTAGTGTAGCCTTAGTTGATCATGTTTTCGTAATGATGGAAACATGATTGCTGATGTAATTATGAGATCTCGAATCTCCTTTTATTTTTCTTTAAATTATGTTTTTGAATTAGAATGTAATAATAGGATTATGTTTTGTAATTTATTAAATGTTATTTAAGAAGACTAAAGATGGAGATCGGATTGCTCACTCCCACTACATGACCAAGATGGAACACCAAGATGGAACATCAAGACAAGACAAGCTTCTCGGGTCCATTGCTGAATGGATTCCAAACTTGTATTTTGTTCATTTTGGTAGGATAGGCCACACTAGGACTTGTTTGATTTTCGTTTTTATTCCGTTCTTATTGCTTTCTTTCACATGATAGTTAGCGCATCATTTTCGCCTAAGCCAAACCACCTAATATTGCATGAAAATTAACTCATATTGTTTAGATGTTAATTATCATGGACATACAGATGTCACTCGTATATCATTTAAAGTCATCATCTTAGTTTATTCATTCTCGCATGCTAGATATTCGTTCACCTAAAATGAATTAAAATAAAGTTGATGAGATATTCCTCTATAACATAAAATTGAGACTAGTCTTTATAGGTCAAAATACTATGAGCCCCTTTTTCGTCGGTAGGCATATAAGACCTTACTCAAATAAGTAGGTGATTGACTTATTTTACCTCAACATTATGATCCGAATAGTATTTCGTGATTATGGTAGACTAAAGATAGAATTTACAGAAATTTATCGACCAAGAATTCTAAAGGTAGAATTAGCCAAGAGGTTGACTTATCAATTTACAGAAATTGAGTCCTGGGATCACTTATATAATTTTTGAGGGAGATCAATTGTATAAATGCTAAGTCATCTCATTAAACAATTTTTGCACTAGACTTTATTCAAAACGATGAATATGCTTATTATATTTTATTTTCTTCTTAACAGTGTAGAATTCATTTCAAATCGATAATACTGCATATAACAAAATGACTGGCCATATTAATGTCCCTATGCCAAGTGCCACACTCGGGCAAAATCCTGTCTTAAATCTTTTAGAATCCGTCCACGCGACTGAAAAATGATGGGTCCAACTTTGCGGACTGGGAGGCATCATTACGGAATGCGGCCATTGCTGACGGTAAGCTCAAGTACTTGACTGAGCCAATACCGCCAAACCCAGGCCCCAATGTGGGAGTCAACGAATCACTTTCTTATAGTGATTTCGTTATGAAAGCGGGTGCGATAAAGAACGTACTCATCTTTGCAATGGAAACCAATTTGCAAAGGCGCTTCATAGCCCAAGGTGCAAATAATATTTTCACCACGCTTACTAACGAATTCTCAAAAGCACCAAGAATCGTTACATATGAGCATAACTATCGCTTCTTTGATGCGAAACTCCATAGGAGCAAACGGGTTAGCCCACACATTCTTGATATGATCGAGAATATCGAGAAGCTGGAGGCACTTGATAGCAAAATCAGTGAGTGCATAGTCATTGACCGTATGTATCATTCACTTCATGATGGTTTTGCCCTATTCAGGGCCAACTATTACATGAATGACATGAGGAAAAGTCCTCATGAGCTACACTCCCTTCTCGTACAGACCGAGAAGGATCTAAAGTTGAGTGGGAGCATGAAGCAATATGTTCTCATGATTTCCAACTAGGGCAAGGGTAAGGGCAAGGCTCATGGCGAGCTAACTGTAGCAAAGCCACATAAGTTTAAGAAATCAGGATTCAGTAAGAGTGGGTCTGGTGAGACAAGTAGCTCACAAGGCAAGACAAAGAGCAAGGATAGTGACATTGAATGCCAACATTGCCATAAAAGCAGGCCGCGTTGTTCCTGTTGGTATGTCAACTTATATTAATATGATTGAGATTAACCATGCAAGTTTCAAAACTTGGGTACTTGATACTGGTTGTGGTTCTCATCTGTGTAATCATTTGTAGGGCCTAAAAAACATCACACCTCTCGCAAAGGGTGATGTGGACCTGCGAGTCGGGAATGGAGCAAAAGTTGCTGCTGTTTCAATTGGAACATATGTAATCCATCTACCGAGTGGATTTGAGTTGTATTTATATAACTGCTACTATGTACCCAGTTTATCTAAGAACATTATTTCTGTATCCGTACTCGATAAAGACGGCTTTTCATTCACAAGAAAAGATAATAACTGTATTTTCTCTTTGAATGGAATGATTTATGGCAAAGCAGTTTCCATGAATGACATTTATATCTTAGATCAAACGACTGAAATATTACACATGAATAATAAGAAATTAAAGGTTGGTGACAAAGATCAAACTTATCTATAACACTGTCGTATGGGACACATAAATGAGAAACGTGTAAAGCAGCTCATTGAGAATGGTGTTATATCCCGATTTTATTATGAATCATTTAGCACGTGTGAATCATGTCTCATCGGCAAGATGACTCGAATTTCCTTCAAAGGTGTTGGAATTAGAGATGGCAATGGATCCCGGATCCTACCCAGATCCACCAGACCCTATACCCAAGGGTAGGATATGGATCTAATTATTTGAGATCCTTAGGATCCGGGTCAGATCCATATCCTTATACGAATATGAGGGTAGGATCTGGATCCCACCACTAAGATCCAGATCCTACCCTTGGACCCTCTTTTAGTTTATATAAGGGTAATTTTTGGATAGATTCGACCCTTCAAAGGTAGATCATGAAAATAAGGAATGAAATATTAGTGTTTAGTTTGTTTGAACAATTTGTTTTATTATGAATTGTTAGAATTATAATTATTTTGTGCTTTGTAAACCTTATTTGTAAGTTGCTATAAGACTTTTTAACCCTTTGTACACTCTTTTTGTTTATTTTGGACTATGATTTTTAAACTAGTGAAGTTAATAAAGGTCAATTCAACTAAAACATCGTCTCTAATTTACAAGTAAAAGTGAAATAGTGTATAATAGTGACTTGGTGCGGTTTCATTTGAATGTATCGTTTGAGATTGACGGATATGGATTTTATCCAGATCCTACCCAGATCCTTAGGATAAGGATATGGATCTACAAATTTCGGACCCTAAGGATAAGGGTAGGATCTGGATATACCATTTAAAAATGGATCTGGATCTGGATCCTATAGGATCCTGTCCAGATCCTACCCATTGCCATCTCTAGTTGGAATGTGCGCTGTAGACCTATTAGGACTCATACATACTGATGTGTGTGGACCTATGTCTATCACCGCGAGAGATGGCTATAGATATTTTATCACTTTCACGGACGATTTGAGTAGATACCGATATGTCTACTTAATGAAGCATAAAAGTGAGTCCTTTGAAAGTTCAAGGAATTCCAGACGAAGGTTGAAAACCAACTAGATAGAAAGATTAAAGCACTACGATCAGATCGTGGTGGTGAGTATCTTTCAAATGAGTTTGATCAACACCTTAAAGACTGTGGTACAGTACTACAGTTCACTCCACCCGGAACACCACAATTAAATGGTGTGTCCGAACAGAGAAATCGAACATTACTTGATATGGTTCGATCCATGATGATTCACACGGTTGTACTTGATTCATTATGGGGTTTTACTATTTTGTCAGCTGCTCTTATACTTAACCGAAATCCGTCTAAAACTGTAGACAAGACTCCATATGAGATATGGAAGGGAACGATCCCTAACTTGTCCTTTATTCGGGTTTGGGGCTGCAAGGCTTATGTCAAGTGGAGACATGAGGATAAGTGTTTTGGTAAAATTTCTACCGGGTCGAGTTTTTGTGTTGTGAGTCAAAGTGTCAACCAATATAAAGATCGATGTAGCAAATGAATGTAAAAGTTGAAGAAATAAAACAATGACACAGGAATTTTTGGTGACGCGGAAAAACCCAATGAGGGAAACAACCGCGGGGGGAACGGAATCCCACCAATACTTTGACTATGATCGAGTGATTTCACTGCTTTGTATGAGTACAAGTGTTTGCGTAAGTAGTAAAGTTTACAACGTGTGAACTGAATGAATAAAAAATGCCCTAGCCTTCCCTTTTATAGCTGCGGATTTGTGCATAACCAATTCTGTTCTGGTCCTGGTTTGTAGGAGGGAATGTAGGGGAATATCCCTTTAGGGTTTTGACCCATTCTCCTACTCCAACGACTCTTTTCTGCGTCTGGTCTGCTCCTGTGGTGGGCTGCTTATGCCTCTGATTTATCTTTGGGCCCAATAGCGAGATGTGAATTTTGGGCTAAATAATTTCCCCCAAATTTCAGCCTGGGTTGGCTTTTCAATTGGGCTGGAATTTATTCTGCCTCTGAGAATTCTGGAGTTTACGTGGGTAGTTGGGGAATTGATGTAACCGCCCACAGCCGCATTTTCCTGTCCCACTTGTCCCACTTGTCCTCTCTTGCATTAACTGCTTGTCCCCTCAATATTTACGACTTCCTTTACTTTAACCTTTCACCTTTCAAATTTGAATTTACTTTCAAATTTCATCCACTTGCTTCCCTTATAAATACCCCTTTTAACCGTGTTCTTTCACTTTTACCATCTTCAAAAATTCACTTTCTTTCTTTTCTCACTTTCTTTACCATCTTCTTGTCTTTCTTACTTTCCTTCTCCACTGTAAAAACTCTTTCACTGCTTTTAATAATTCATCATGTCTGCTCCTGGATCTTCTTCCGCTACTCCTTCTACTACACCTGCTCTTGCTGGGTCTTCTGGATCTACCCCTGCTTCGGGGGACTACTCTGGTCCTTTCCCTTCGCAGGGGTTGCTCGCTGCCAAACATTTATGCGACTCCGCTTTCAACGAGTCCCATGCTTCTCTTATCAAGATTCGGTTCGGATTTCCGGATGGGGTTGTCTATCACTTCCCTCTTGCTGGCGAGAAGGCCGACTTTGAGAGGGAAGGATGGACTTGTCTCTACGAGTATCCTTTCCGTTTGGGTCTGAGATTCCCCTTCCCTGATTTGATTTTCGATTTCCTGAAGTTAACCAAGCTTGCTATGTGCCAGATTGCTCCTCATGCATGGAGGATCTTACTCAGTATTTGTGCTTTGAACCGTGAACGGGGGCTGAACATTGGTTTGGCTGATTTGGGGCAATGGTTCACTCCCCGTTCTCTGGGTCATTCTCAGTGTACCATTCGTAGCCATGACAATATGCCCTCTGCTATTATCTTTTCCACCACTCCAGACGATAGTAAGTGGTTTACCCGCTTTATCTTTGTCAAGATTGACACCCTACCTTATTCACCAGACTATATTTTTGCTGCGTGGCAGCCTGTGGAAGGTACTGGCTCTGCTCTTGGCGTTTTGATTTTCCTGGCTCTATTTTCTTTTGTCTTTTTCTGATAGCTTGTTAGTTTCCTCAGGGCGTAGCCTAGCTAAGCTCCCTGATTCCGCGGATCCCCCTACTTCGAAGGCCAAGCTCTTGGACCTTCCTGCCGAGGAGAGGACGTTCTCCAAGCTGGTCCGGGATTCTGCTGTTCTGGTGGTGAAGAAGGAGGGTACGGTATTTTCGATATTTTTTGTTTTCTTTGGGTGGATCTGCGCTTAGTCTGCTCTGATTTCTGCTGTTACCTTTTCAGGCAAGCCCAGAGTTGATGTAAGTAGGGTGATGCAGCTACATAGGAAAAGGTTGGCTTCTGGGGACGCGGGGTCCTCAAAGAAAAAGAGAATGAACGTTGTTGAGGGGAGCCCTGCTGGAGCTGGGTCCAAGGCTGCCCCTATTGAAGTTGACAATGTTGATCTGGTCCAGGAACCTGTTCCTGAGACTCCCTATGTTGATCCATCTCCTCTTGAGATCCCTCCCACCATTCCTACTCCTGGGTTCAAGCCTATACTGGAGCAGCTGCCTCGGCCATCCTCTGGAGAAGGTTCATCTTCTCCTGCTCTGCGTTTGGATCTCCCAGTGGATTTTGGTGGGTCCAGAACTAATCTCTGGCCTGCCTTGGACTCACTGCTTTTCCCCGCCTCTGCCTCTATTATGGAAACTCGTCCTTTCAAGGATTTGATCAGACGTACCGCAGAGGTTTCCTTTGAGGTAACCTTCCTTTTCCTCTCCCCCTTTTTCTTTTCTTTCTTCTCTTCTTTTTCTGACCTGGTTTGGATTTCCAGGTCCTGGAGCTGTCACTTTGTGCCAAGCGACAGAGCGAAGCCCTGTTGGCTGAACTTCACTGTACGAAGGCGGCCCAATCTGAGGCGCTGAGGAGGAGGCAGGAGGTGGAGAGGATGCAAGAGGCCCTGGCGAAGAAGGAGCGAGAGTTATCGGAGAAGCTGAGCTTGGAGGAGGCCTTGAGGGAAAGTTTGCGGCAGGCTGTTGAGCGTTCTCGCCGGGATGTGGCTATTGGTCAGGAGATGCTCAAAGCCTAGGAGGAGGCTTCTTAGAACCAGCTACCCGCGGCTCACTCTAAGCTGGAGAGGGCCTTGACTTCAGAGGCAGATCTGGTGCTGAAGGCGGAGGCTCTGGAGCAAAACAAGGCTGGTCTGCAGAGGGCGTTAATTGAAGCTGTTGCTTATACTGCCGCTGAGACCCGGATAAAGTGTGTCCAGGAGTTCCAGGAGGGTAACCACTCCACCTGGGACTTAGCTGCTTTGGAGAAGGCCTTTGCCACTGACTTTCCCGAGGGGTTAAACATGGACCTGATCTCTGATGATGACGAGGAAGAAGGTGGAGTGGGGTCCCAAGATGCCGGAGAGGAGGTGAACTCTGACCCCACCGATGTTGATGTTGCTGCTGCTGGGCCTACTCCTGACGAGTAGGTTAGAAATTTGTCTGCTTGGCCCTAATATGGGCGTTTTAATATTTTGTTTTTTGAACTTTGGATGCCCCTGCGTGGGCTTAATGGTTGTAACTTTTTGCTGCTGGTCCGTGTGGACCAGTGAAAACAATTCTGTTCTGAGCTGCTTTGGGCAGCTTTTAATAGTATGTCCCCCGTTGTATGGGGCTTTCTCATCTTGTTGCTTTTCTGCCGTTTTTTCTGGCGTTTTTCTTTTGTACATGCATGTTTCGTTTGTGTTTTGGCCATCGCTGTTTTAGTGTGCTGGCCTGGTGTTTTATATACCCATCCCTATACTGAGGTGCCAGGCTTGACTTAGGTTCTCCTGCGATCAGTGCAGATTTCCTCTTTAGGTCAGTCCACTAGGATAAGCAAATTCTGGTCCAGAAAATAAGTGATAAAATATTTTTCCTCTTAAAAAGACTCGATAATTGATTAAATGTGCCAAGGTTTTGAATCACAAGACTTAAATTACCAAATACTAAGTTATAAAGACATAAAGCAAGACAAAAATTTAAGCTGGACCAGAGTATACATTATTTAGAGTAGAACTTGAGGTCTAAGGGAACTGTTCTGGTCTGGTGGAGGCACCTCTAGATGATATACTTTTTTAAGTGAAGTATATTCCATGATCTGGGTATCATTTCCCCTTCCATTGTCATCAGCCTGTAGGCCCCATTACCAACTATGCTTTCGACTTGGTATGGACCCTCCCAGTTGTAGGCAAACTTTCTGGCTTGTTGGTTTTTGGTGTTCTGGAACACCTTTCTCAGGACCAGATCTCCTACTTGCAGGGTTCTGATCCTGACATTTTTGTTGTAGCTCCGAGCCACCATCTGCTTGTATGAGGCCATCCTGACGTAGGCACTGGTTCTCAGTTCATCAACAGTGTCCAGGCTACTGGCCATTTCCACTTGGTTCTGGCCCTCAGTTATACACCCGTACCTGTGGGTTGGGATTTTAACTTCAGAAGGAATTACCGCTTCTGCTCCGAAGACAAGGCTGAAGGGGGTCTGACCTGTTGCTACTTTCGGAGTAGTTCTGTCAGCCCACAGGACCAGAGGAAGTTCCTCTGCCCATTTCCCTCCCATTTCTTGTAGCTTCTTTTTCATATTCTCAATGATGATCTTGTTACTAGACTCAGCTTGTCCGTTGGACTGGGGGTTCCTGGGGGTAGATTTCTGGAGTGATACATTCCACCCAGCACAGAAAGCCTCGGTTTTCTTCCCAATGAATTGGGAACCATTGTCACATATTATTTTTGAAGGTATGCCAAATCTGGTGAATATATTGCGCTTAATAAAGAGATGACCTGTGCTTCGGTGGTCTAGGTGAATGATTCTGCTTCAATCCATTTAGAAAAGTAATCTGTCATGGCCAACATGTACAGCTTGTTTCCTGGTGCTCTGTGGAGAGGTCCCACAATATCTATCCCCCACTTCATAAAAGGCCATGGGGATATGATCGGGTGCAGAGGCTCTGCTGGTTGGTGATTGACAGGTGCGTGCCTTTGACAGGCGTCGCATTTCCATGCATACTCCTTTGCATCCTTGCGCATTGTGGGCCAGAAGTACCCCATTCTGAGGGCTCTATTGGACAGGCTTCTTCCCCCTGCATGATTTTCACAGTCTCCGCTGTGGAGGTCATGCAAGACTGTCTGTGCCTCAGTCTGGTCCAGGCATCGCAGATATGGCCCTGCTAATGATTTCCGGAATAGGACTCCATCAATCAGTAGGAACCTGGAAGCCTTCATCCTGAAACTGCGTGCCTCTTTCTTACTGCTGGGCTGGATATCATGTTGCAACCAGTCCAGGTATGGCTTTCGCCAGTCCTGCTCTGCCCCCTGGTCTGGGTTGTTGCTGTAGATAGGTAACTCTTCCTGGTCCGAATCTGGTCAAGGAATGGCTGGTTTGAGAACATGGGTGATAGGTATATTGGCTACGTCAGCTGGTTTGAAGGTTGATCCCAGGGTTGCCAGTGCATCTGCTTCCGCGTTCTGCTCACGGGGTACCTGCTGGATGCAGAATTCCGCGAATCTGCCGATTAACTCCTTTGCTCACGCAAGTAGGCCGCCATTGTGGGGTCTCTTGCTTCGTATGCTCCATTGACGTGGTTCACAATTAGTTGTGAATCACTGTACACATTGATGCAGCTGATTCCTATGTCCAGGGGTAATTGTAGTCCTAGGACCAGGGCTTCATACTCAGCTACGTTGTTGGTGGTTTTGAACTCGCACCGGACTGCTTGGGTGATCAAATCACCTTCTGATGATCTAAGGATCAACCCAACTCCCGACCCCCTGGCGTTTGATGCCCCATCTACTCGTAATTCCCAAGTATCTGGCTTGGTCCCTTGGTGTAGATGCAGGATTTCCTGCTCTGCTTGGGTCTGGAGTGTTGGGCTGAAGTCGGAGACGAAGTCTGCGAGGGCTTGTGACTTTATGGCTGTGCGTGGTTCAAACTGGAGATCATACCCACTGAGGTGCACAGACCATTTGGCCATTCGTCCTGATAGTTCTGGCTTTCTCATAACCGTCTTGAGTGGGTGATTGGTAACCACTGAGATGGTATGAGACTCAAAGTATGGACGCAGCTTATAAGATGCTGTGACCAGTGCCAATACTAGTTTCTCAAGCGAGGTATACCTTGCTTCTGCTGGCAGTAATGATTTGCTGACGTAGTACACCGGGTGCTGTGCTCCTTCGTGCTGTCGGACCAGAACTGCACTTACTGCTGCTTCGGTTACTGAGAGGTACAGGAGCAGGACCTCCCCCTGCTCTGGCTTGGATAGCAGGGGTGGGCTGCTCAGGTACTGCTTTAGTTCCTGGAATGCCTTTTCGTGCTCTGGTGTCCAATCAAACTTTTGACTTTTTCTAAGAATATCATAGAATAATCTGCACCGGTCTGAGGATCTGGAGATAAACCTACTCAGGGCTGCTACTCTTCCCGTCAGACGCTGCACATCTTTGGGCTTCTGGGGTGATTCCAGCTGCAGAACTGCTTTGATCTGTTCTGTGCTGGCTTCTATCCCCCTCTGTGTTACCATTGTTGGGAAATGTGTCCTCAACAATTGTGCGATCACGACAGTGATAAAAATCATTGTCATAAATCTTATGAAATGAATATGCAAGGGACGATCAGATATTGATTTAGTCAACTGACCAACATTAATCGGTAATGATTGGCTGACTAGAGTTTAACATTACTGTCGTATGACGGTGGTAGTCAGTTGATCCCTTTAGGTCACACCTATAGGACAGACCCCTTAAATAATATATTGATCAATTGTATAGGATACAGATTGATCGATATTCTTAAAACCGTATATCAAGAATTCAGAGGTTGAATCTTAAAGTAAGATTTATATTTGAAATTGAAATGTGTCAATTGTCAAGTATTAAACGATATTTTAGAAATATCGAAATTAGTATAATGAGTGGTTCATGGTTATTACAAACATTGTTAATATATCGTATCGACGATTATTACGATAACCATATGTTGGGGTAGTAATTTCGAATTACTAAATTAATTTGTTAAATATGATTTAATTAATTTTGAAATAATATTTATTTGATAAATGTTTATTTTTAAATTAATACAATTAAATTATGTCACATGGGATGTTACATATTACATAATTGTACAAATTACAAATTGTAAAATGAAAGTCCATTTTACATTTATTTGTGGCGTGTGATTATGTGTTATATGGACTAGTTTGTCTAAATTAGAGCATGCTAAAACATAATGATTGTGTAGGTTTGATACCTATGTATAGCCATGCAAACCTAATTGCTTGTGTAAGACAAGCAACCTAGCTATCTGGTCTTCCAAAACACACATTCACACGTCTAACACAAAAAAACCCCAACCCTTTTCTATTCTATATATACATGATGCTAAATCACATGTTGGTGGTTGAACATCATATTGTATTTTTCTAAGTGTAAGAAATAATACATAAAATCCTCTTAAAATATTATTCATATAATATTTTCTATAATACTAATATTATTATTAATACACGGTTTTAATACTACCGATTCCGTCACCTAGCTCGTGTTCGTGTCTCGGTGTTTAAGGGTAGGTCTTGGGTGCAACGTAAAGGAGGCAAGCTATTTTGGTTGCTCCGTGGAGGATCGTCCTAGCACTTATTTGGACCGTTTGTAAGGCCCTTTCCGTTATTATTCCGCATATATCATTGCATGCATAAGATCTTGAGTATAATTAATATGAGATTAATTAAAATGTAAAATAATTAGTAAGACTACATTATTAGGTAAACTAGTATGACTATCGTTTCCCTTCAAGTGGTATCAGAGCACTAGGTTGCTTGCATGCAACTCGATTTTATACGTTTTTGCGAGAAAATGCGATTTTAATTAAAAACGAAAATGAGTAGTACATATAGGATATGCACGAAAATGTTAATGCATGTATACTTTCTGGTCTTAAAATATTTTTAAGTCATTTTGATGATTTATGGAATAATATTGTTCATCATTGTAATTAAATTGGTTAATTCATGCTTAAAATCGGTTAAAAATGTTTTATTATGGGAAAAATAGCTAAATAATGTTTCTGGCCATGAATTTTAAATATGTTCTCACATGCATTTAACATATTATGAATATATAATTTTCGAAATTATTGAAGTTTTATGCATGGTTTATGATTTTTTAATGGTTAAATAGTCATAAAATGAGTTAAATATGGGATAAATAGTTATATTATGAATTTAACTATAAAATTTTTTGTAGATGTCACATGCAATATCTAAAATATATGATGAATTTTCCAGAAATGTTTCTTTAATATTGCATGAATATTGATTTTTATCGTAAAAATCGTAATATTAGTGACATATTTTAGCTTAAATAGTTTAAGTTCGAATTTGACCATAAAAATTTAATATAGTGTCACATATATTATTTCTAGCATGCATGTGAATTTTGAGCTATTAATCTCGAATATTGCATGAGAAATGATTTTAATCGGTAAAATCGCGTAGTATATGACACGAATTATTAAAAATAGTAAATGTTGCTAAAATGGTCCGAAAAATTCACCCATATTAGTCATATTATGTATGATCATCAACATATTTTTATTTAGTGCCAAAAGTTTCTGAAATTTTAAATTTTAATTTTAAAAGTTAAAGTTGAAATTGAGTGTTTAAGGAGTCATAATCATTACTTTTCAGCTCTAAATCAGTGTGCATCTGTTTTTCCAGCATTTTCCAGTCACTTTGAGTGTCTAGGAAGATGTAAAAATTATATTGGTATTTTATTTCATAATTTTTGAAATAGTTTTGTATTTTTCGACTAATTTTGCATGCACACGGCCCATTTTACGAAATAAATAAGTATATTTCGAAAATATTTAAATTTTAAGGACCTGAAATTTAAGAAAATTTACAGTATGTTCAAAATTTGGAATTTTGAATTTTCGAAATTTTTATGACTCGTTTGATTATTTTAATGCTATTTCCCGTAAAACCGATTAAAACCGAACAATATTAAAATAAAAGTTAAGTTATCTCGAAATTTGAGTAAGACTAAATTTTGAATCCTAAAATGTGTTAGGAAACTTAACTAAATCATGAATAGTGATTCATAGAGTGATTAGTGATTTTAAAAATGTTTAAATCACGTTATTCCATAAAACCGTGTTATTACGAATAACGATATTTAAAACGTGTTTAAATAGGACGATTTGGCTTAGGTGTTGCATTTTACATAAGCATTGCATATTTAATTAATATTTATGAATGTCATATTTTATTTACGTAATTTTGGAATTATGTAATTTACTTAGTATGGCCTTAGATTTTAATCGATATTTCCCGTAATGTAAGGGTTTATCGATTCGGTTGTAATTTAATGTGATCTCGTATCACTTTATTTTATTGTTTTATTTTATAATGTATAAAATAGATAGAAAATTTGTAATTATTTGTAATTCCGGAGATCCTTGAAGACGGTGCCATTTCGGAAAGGAGTTCCGACCAAGACGGAGTTTGCCTTGGGTTGTGTGCCGCGTGTGAAGTTCAAGGGACCAAAGGAGTTGGTTTCCGAATTTGTAATTTACTTTATTTTCTATTTTAGGAAAGGCCATACTAGGGTTTTATTTATGCTTTTAAGTTTTTATGCTTTTATTTATGCTTATCATGTTTGCATGCATAGCCAAATCGTCATTCAAACTCATGCATTTCATCGATTTTATCGACCGTGTCAATTAAATTATCGATAATTCACCGACTTAGTTCACTTAAAGGAGATAGATAATAAATTGACAAGATCTCTTACGTTATTTAAAAATCGAGACATAGCCTTACCAAAAAGTAAAGGACCCGCGAAGGATCTTCTTCATAAGGGAGTAGGCTCGGCTAAACCGGGGTGCAAACCTTATTACGTTGGTGAAGTGGGGTAATATGATTACTTATTCTTGAAATTTGGTTGATCTCGACGAAGGTATTCGAGCCACCGTAGTGGTAATAAGTTCGGGCTAAGATAAGAATTAGTGTAATTTTATCGACCGAGAGTTCTAAAAGTAGAATCGATTAAGGGGTTAATCTACCGAGTCATATTAATGAGGGATGTATCGGCTAAACCGTGCCCGAGTTAGTATGTATTTGGGTCTCGGGATCATTTACTTAATTGGGTAAGAGATCATTAAGTAGATGCTTAACTTGTTTAAAATTTACAAGTTTAACTATTAAAACGATAACTGTGTTTTAATTCCTTTATTTTCATTTGTAGTTCATTTTTCGACTTTCAATCAATGGCAAATAACGCTCCACCACTCCCACAACACGTTTCATGGCTTCGATCTTTTATGGATCGTTGCAAGCTTGAGAAGCATGGCGCCAATTTCAAGGATTGGGACGCCCAATTGGTATTGGCCGCACAAGCCGACGATAAGACTCGTTATCTTACCGTTGCCGCTCCTCCCTCTCCCGGTGCTCGTTCATCGGAAGCGACTCGTGAGGCCTATGAGGCCTACATGAAGGAGTCACATGCTTTGAAGAACGTGCTTATATTTTCGATGGAGCCGGATCTCCAAAGAAGAATGATTAAGCTAGCCACGGCTAATGAGATATACACTAGAGTTGCGACCATGTTTTCGCAAGCTCCTAGGGTGATCCAATATGAGGCGGCATCTGCCTTCTTCGATTTGACCTTAAAGGAAGGTCAAAAGATTAGTCCTCATGTGCTCAAAATGGTTGAGCTAGCCGAAACCTTGAAGATACAAGGGGTGAATGTTCCCGACTCGCTTATTGTTGACAAAATCCTTCACTCCCTCAACAAAGTGAAATCATATGTTCAATTTCGGGTAAATTATAACATGCGCAATCAAGAAACCTCCTTGGACGAGTTACATAAGATGTTGGTCCAAGCGGAGAGGGATATGGGACTTAATGAGAGTTCCACAAAGGATGTTCTTAATATCGAGACAAAAAGCAAGAGGAAGTTTAAGCGCAAGGCTAACAAGGGTAAAATTGTCAAAGCCTTCAAACCCGCATCTCCTAAAGAGAAGACTTTTACGAAAGGTGCTTCTTCTTCGTCGTCATCAAAGGTTGATGACAAGTGCCATTATTGCACTAAGATGGGGCATTGGAAGCGGAATTGCCCGAAGTATCTCCATGACCTCAAAGCCGGAAAGGTTCTTGCAGTAGGTATAATTTCTCGTCTAATTCATGTTATTTAATCAATTTTTGTATATTGATACAAATTATTGATTCTCACCCGTTTATAAATTGTTTTAAAGGGGCTCCTACCAAAGACAAAGGCAAGGAGAAGGAGAAGGAAACTTGAAGTTCCTTCCATGGATGGCTAAGGTAGCATCCAAGATTGAAGACATAAAAGACATGCCTCTAATTTTTCATTTTGATGTCTTCTTTCCTTTTGCATTTTAATTTAAGAACTTTGTATTTCTTGTACGACAAGAATCTTGTTGAAACAATGGTTGTAATAGTGGTGACTTGGTTTTCAACCCAAGTCATCCTTTTGTTCTTAATCAAACATGACTTGATTCACCGTACAATAAACATGATAGGATCATTATAAAAGTAATTCGACTTACTTAAAAACGAGAATTACATCCCGTGAATTACTTCAAATTCAAACATAAGAACATCAGTTCGTTATAAGATGATTACCTTAAACGAATGAGAGAACTAATGTCTCACTACTCACATAATTCTTTATCCAATACATTGTTGACGGGCGAAAATGCTATCCTTCTTAAATAACGGTTATTTTAAAGGATAGAGTGGGAGAAATTCTACGCCCGCAAACCAATGAAATAAACATAGGATTTTTGAGAAGAATCCTATAAGGAGTCCTTGAGAAGAACTCTAAGAGATTGGATAGAAGAAACTACGAGAGGACACAGAAGAAACTACGCGAGGACACAAAAGGAAATGTTCCATATGTTGTCATTAGTTCCTAGAGAGGACAAAAGGAACCGCGAGTGTTAACGGAAGGAAATCGTTTCCATGATGTTAATGTTTCTGTTTTATAAAGATAATAGAGGAGAAATCATCTCCCGTTCTCGTGGGAAGGAAAATGAAAAATGAAATGTTCATAGTGAGTTGAGAAAATGTTTGAAGATGTTACCTAAACACTATGAAGATAGTGGGAGTTATTAAACTATAAGATAGTAATATGGAATTCAGTGGGAGAAAAGTTATTAAGGAAACGAAACCTACCATTTAGAGAGAATGGTGATTCTTTAAAAAGTAAAGAATATGAGGTTTTTAATTCTAGATGATTGTATGTTAAGAACATAGATCATAAGTGAGTTTATTATATGATAATGAAACGTCACCGATCAGTTAACAAGGTTTGGATTTGAATCCGAGATATGAAAATGTTAATTTATATAACCTTGATCAAAATGCCATAAGTTGAAATAAAGCCCTATTTCGATATAAGTTTCTCGAGGAGAACTAGTAGATCGAATTTAGGTAAACTGCAATATAAATTCGAGTACAGTATGACTATGTTCATAAGGATGACATGTCATGAGTTTTGAGAAAACAGTGGGAGCTTCCTTAAAGTAAGGAGACTCGAGTCGAGTATAAAAGACTTGAAATGTACTTGAATAAGATCATATTATACAAGATAATATGAGTCAAAAGGAAACCGAAATTTGTAGGTTTAAAAGATGTGAAGATAGGGTATATTCACATAATAAACCATTAATACAAATTGATGTATGATCATCGAAGATTGTTTATGTGGAGCAACAATATCGTATTGTTTGTTCGCACATAACAATCACTCTTATCGTTTGAGTTATTATTATTATTAATATTAACTCACAATTTATACTTTGTGAAATCCAAATGGGTTGTAAGAGACAATTTGAACCCCGTAAAGTGAACTAGATTAACTTAGTATAGCCCATAGTCGCTTGTATGAGGTGACGTCTCGAAGCGACTAGAGTGTGAGGCGATTGATGGCAAGTTCAAATGTCATAGAGTCATATGGGATGACTAGTCGATCACATAGGCAGACTGTGTAACACTTTGTCGGGCATTTAGTGACCGCTTATAGAGTTCTGGAAATTTTATAATTAGTCTGGTCGTGGCGAGAGCTACTATATTATTCACATAAGTCGATTCTTAGACTTGAGATTGTTCGCCCAAGGTGGCACAGTTCAGATTGACTTTGATTTTAGCTCTACGATCAACCGTTAAAGGGGGTCAAATGGGCTTCTTTTGGGTCATGATGGACTGTGTTAGTCGAAGGGAACAGTAGGATAGGAATTGTCCAGTCCCTCGTCGGGGTTGTCTTAAATCTCAGGGCCACTCGAGGAGAAGTTTAACTGAAAATGCGTGGCCACGCTCGGAAGGTATCTATGGTAGATAATTCCGGTCAAAGCAGTTAAATCTTCAGATCGAGAAAACCGCTCAAGATATGATCAAATGCAAGTACGACCTGGAAGACACCTAGCATTGAGTGGGAGATGACGTAATAGGACAAGAGAATTGGTGACGCACACTTATCGAGTACAAGTGGGAGATTGTTGGGAAATGTGTCCTCAACAATTGTGCGATCACGACAGTGATAAAAATCATTGTCATAAATCTTATGAAATGAATATGCAAGGGACGATCCAATATTGATTTAGTCAACTGACCAACATTAATCGGTAATGATTGGCTGACTAGAGTTTAACATTACTCTCGTATGACGGTGGTAGTCAGTTGATCCCTTTAGGTCACACCTATAGGACAGACCCCTTAAATAATATATTGATCAATTGTATAGGATACAGATTGATCGATATTCTTAAAACCGTATATCAAGAATTCAGAGGTTGAATCTTAAAGTAAGATTTATATTTGAAATTGAAATGTGTCAATTGTCAAGTATTAAACGATATTTTAGAAATATCGAAATTAGTATAATGAGTGGTTCATGGTTATAACAAACATTGTTAATATATCGTATCGACGATTATTACGATAACCATATGTTGGGATAGTAATTTCGAATTACTAAATTAATTTGTTAAATATGATTTAATTAATTTTGAAATAATATTTATTTGATAAATGTTTATTTTTAAATTAGTACAATTAAATTATGTCACATGGGATGTTACATATTACATAATTGTACAAATTACAAATTGTAAAATGAAAGTCCATTTTACATTTATTTGTGGCGTGTGATTATGTGTTATATGGACTAGTTTGTCTAAATTAGAGCATGCTAAAACATAATGATTGTGTAGGTTTGATACCTATGTATAGCCATGCAAACCTAATTGCTTGTGTAAGACAAGCAACCTAGCTATCTGGTCTTCCAAAACACACATTCACACGTCTAACACAAAAAACCCCAACCCTCTTCTATTCTATATATACATGATGCTAAATCACATGTTGGTGGTTGAACATCATATTGTATTTTTCTAAGTGTAAGAAATAATACATAAAATCCTCTTAAAATATTATTCATATAATATTTTCTATAATACTAATATTATTATTAGTACACGGTTTTAATACTACCGATTCCGTCACCTAGCTCGTGTTCGTGTCTCGGTGTTTAAGGGTAGGTCTTGGGTGCAACGTAAAGGAGGCAAGCTATTTTGGTTGCTCCGTGGAGGATCGTCCTAGCACTTATTTGGACCGTTTGTAAGGCCCTTTCCGTTATTATTCCGCATATATCATTGCATGCATAAGATCTTGAGTATAATTAATATGAGATTAATTAAAATGTAAAATAATTAGTAAGACTACATTTTTAGGTAAACTAGTATGACTATCTTTTCCCTTCAACCATATACCCCAGGAATTTCCCACTGGAAACTCCAAAGGTACACTTAGCTGGATTTAACTTCATCTTGTACTTCCGGAGGGTGTTGAATGTTTCCTCCAGGTGCTGGGTGTAGTCCGCCGATTGCTTGGATTTGACCACCATATCGTCTATGTATACTTCCATATTGCGTCCTATCTGCTCTTTGAACATCATATTGACGAGCCGCTGGTATGTAGAACCAGCATTCTTAAGACCGAAGGGCATTACATTGTAGCAGTAGATGCCTCTTTCGGACCTGAATGCTGTCTTCTCCTGGTCTGCCGGGTCCATTTTGATCTGGTTTTACCCGCTCCAGGCATCTAGGAAAGTCAACATTTCGTGGCCTGCAGTGGCGTCCACCATAGCATCTATATGTGGCAAGGGGAATGGATCTTTGGGGCAGGCCTTATTCAGATCTGTGAAATCCACGCAGACCCTCCACTTGCCATTCTTTTTTGGTACCACCACTACATTAGATAGCCATTATGGGTACTTGACTTCTCTAATCTTTCCTGCCTCCAGAAGGTTATCCACCTCATGGTTTATGATCTGGTGTCTTTCTGCCGCGAATTTCCTGCGTCTCTGCTGCACTGGTCTGAATCCTGGATCTATGCTGAGCTTGTGTGTTATGATCTCTGGGTCTATGCCAATCATGTCTTTGTGGGACCAGGCAAAGCAGTCCACGTTCTTTCGGAGCAGCTGGAGGAGCTGCTGGCGCAGATCTCCAGAGCACTCTGAGCCTACGAACACGGTCCTTTTTGGGTGCTGCTCATCCAGGTGGACCTCATCGATTTCTGCCTGCTGGGGCTCGATGTACTCCTCCTGGATGTGCAATTGCTGTAGTTGCTATGCTCTGGCAGCTGGTGGTCTGGTGGTCCTTTTGAGAGCTACTTTGTAACAATCCTTGGCCTCCTCCTGGTCTCCCCGTATCTCCTGAACTCCCCACGGTGTAGGAAATTTCAGGCACTGGTGGTACGTTGACGGGATTGCTCGCATTTCGTGGATCCAGGGTCTGCCAAGAATAACATTGTAAGTAGACGGACCATCAATAACTAAGTACCTTACCTGTTTGTTCAGCCCTCCGGCGTAGGTGGGGATGGTGATTTCCCCCAGGTATGCGCTGTTTCTCCGCTGAATCCGACCAGGGGTATAGCTTTCTTGGTCAGGTCCTTCTCGTCAAATCCCATGCTCTTTAGTGCATCTAGCATCAGCAGGTTGACGGAGCTGCCTGTGTCTACCATGACTTTCCTGACCTCACAATTACCAATGTTCAACGTGATAATCAGGGTATCATGGTGCTGCTCTGGTACAGCTTTTGCATCTGTTTCGTCGAAGGTTACTGTTGGGAGGTCCTACCTTGCTATTCTACATGATGATTCTGGCTTGTCTCCTTTAGCTGCATTTACACGTCTTTTAGCTGCTGAGTAGGTGAGCCCACACAACTCTGATCCTCCAGTGATAACGTTGACAATTCTATTGCAAGGAGGAGCTGGTGAGGGCTGCACCTGGTTGGCTGCATTGACTCTGGTGGACTTCTCTGGGAGAAAATGATCCAAGTTGCCTCGGTCATACTGGAATCGGACCTCCTTCCTGAGGGTATAGCATTCATCCGTAGTATGACCTATGTCATCATGAAATTCACATCTTTTGCTAGCATCACGGCGGTCATTGGGTCGCTCCTCTTTCTTCTTTGGCCATCTGACTCCCTTGAGTTCTTTTAAGGCCTTCAGCAAGCCTGCCATCCCGGTGGTAAAGCCATACTCGCTGACCTTCGGAGGTGGATCTGCATCGTTTTTACCACCGGTGCTCTCAGATACTTTGCTCACTGGCTTGCTGTAGGGCTTTGATCTTTCGCTCCTTTTTTCTACTGGTGCTTTCCTGGACACAGGTTCTGTGTCATAGGTACTTCTTCTGGAGGCAGCGTCTTCTTCCAGCCTCATGGCTGCAACTGCCTGGGCCCGTACATCAGCAAAGGCAATGCATGAGTGCATTGTCAACTGCTTGTACAGGTCTGAATCGTGATGTAACCCCCTGCGGAAGGCTTCGATGGTAGTGGGTACTTCACAAAGTGGAATGGCAACCTTCTCCTTGTTGAACCTGGTGAGGTAATCTCGAGTGGTTTCCTCGAATCCTTGAACAATTCTGTATAGATCGCTGGTCTGCTTTTCTGGTTTCATGCTGCTAGCAAACTGCTGATTAAAGGCATTAACCAGATCTGCAAAGGAGGAGATGCTGCAATTGGGCAATCCCACAAACCAGTGCAGGGCTGCTCCGGATAGGGTTGACCCAAATCCTTTGCACATGCAAGCCTCCTTAAGTGCTCCGGTTGCGGTTACCACCATCATTTTCTGCTTATACTGATTGATGTGGTCCAGGGGGTCGGCCGTACCATCGTATAGTGTCATGGTTGGTGGCACAAACCCCTTGGGCACATTGATCAAGGCGATATTGTCGATGAATGGTGAATTTGCGTAGCTGTCCTGGGAAGCTTTCTCCATGGGCCTTGGCATGCCAGGTATCTTGGTGATCATGTCTTTCAACTCCTGGTAGCGCTGGTCTGAGAGACTGCCTGCTCCAGGGAATGGATTGACTGGCGGAGGGAAGAAGCCTGGAGGGGCTCCGCCCCAGGGACCTGAGGTCGGGTTGACTGGCGGTGGGAAGAAGCCCGGAGGGGCTCCTCCCCAAGGGCCTGCGGCTGGTTGATTGGCTGCTACGGATGAACTGAAGCCTGGTCCTGGATGCCAACCAACTGCTGACTGCACTGGTGCTCCTCCTTGCCACCCTCCAACGCTGGACTGGTTCACGGGTGCTGCTCCTACTGAGATCTCTGGCGTTCGTCCGATGGTAGGCTGCGGAGGGGTACCTGAATAAAATCAAAGGATCAGTCCCAGGGGGAAAGCAAGGTGTAGGATTACCTGCAGGCTGAACTGGTCTGGACTGCGGTGCTCCAAAAACAGTCGAGTCCAGATCCAGTATTTCTGGGCCACTGCTCGGGGTGGCGACACCTAGATCCAGCCTGGTGACGATCTCCTGGGGAATTGGCCGGTTCAACCCCGCTCTCCCGAAGGGATTGAAGGTCTGCCCAGGCCGTGGCTGCAACATTCTGAACGGCTGCTCTGGACGTGCGACTGCGGCGAAATGCTCTCTCAGGTCCAGATTGTCCTTCTTCAGGCCCTCTATGGCTTCTTGCAGAGCACTCATTCCCTGGACCACCATCTGCATCGGATCTGTACGGGGAGCTTGCGGGTGCTGGCCTACTCCGGGCATCTGGGCTTCTCTACTCCTGCTAGGCCTGCTCTCTCTGCTCTGCCTTGGGGAAGCAGACACAGGGGTGATCTGGGAATCTGAGGAGGTTTGCTGGATGGGACCGCAACCCTTGAGCCTGTGGTCTGACTTACGACCAGGGGTGGTCCTGCGAGACCAACAGACACAGTAGGGTTGGTCCCACTGGACTGGGCTGGCACGCTCTGAGAACTGGAAGGGTTAGCTTTGGTTCCAGACATGCTTGTTGTGACGAGATAACAATTTTAAATATTGGAATGCGCACTATGCCCCACGGTGGGCGCCAAATTGTTTTGGTAAAATTTCTACCGGGTCGAGTTTATGTGTTGTGGGTCAAAGTGTCAACCAATATAAAGATCGACGTAGATAATGAATGTAAAAGTTGAAGAAATAAAACAATGACACAGGAATTTTTGGTGACGCGGAAAAATCCAATGAGGGAAACAACCGCGGGGGGAACGGAATCCCACCAATACTTTTATTATGATCGAGTGATTTCACTGCTTTGTATGAGTACAAGTGTTTGCGTAAGTAGTAAAGTTTACAACGTGTGAACTGAATGAATAAAAAATGCCCTAGCCTTCCCTTTTATAGCTGCGGATTTGTGCATAACCAATTCTGTTCTGGTCCTGGTTTGTAGGAGGGAATGTAGGGGAATATCCCTTTAGGGTTTTGACCCATTCTCCTACTCCAACGACTCTTTTCTGCGTCCGGTCTGCTCCTGTGGTGGGCTGCTTATGCCTCTGATTTATCTTTGGTCCCAATAGCGATCGGTCAAGACATACTTTATTGCTTATCCAAAAGGAATGTTTGGTCATTACTTCTATTCGCCTACCGAACATCGTGTTTTTGTTGCTGCTAGTGCGAAGTTCTAAGAGAAAGAGTCTCTCGAGAACAAGTCAAGTAATAGAACCTTCGATCTGTCGGAGATTCAAAACCAACAACCGAGCAACCAATGGAGGAAACTGTTCCTTCATCTTCTACTGCGATTGATATTCTTGAGGAACCTAGGAGGTCGGGTAGAGTCTCCATTCTTCTAGACAGATACATTGGTATGGTCGAGGAACTTAACGGAGTTGACGTTTTACTCCTAGATAGTAACGAACCCGCAACCTATGAAGGTGCTATGACCTGTTCCGACTCAAAGCTATGGCTTAATGCCATGCAATCCGAAATGGACTCCATGTATGAAAATACGTGTGTGAGTTGGTTTGATTTGCCTGATAAGGTACGACCTCTTCAGTGCAAATGGCTTTATAAAGTATTACTTTCTGTAGAGGGACAACCAGACACCTTTAAGGCACGACTAGTGGCAAAAGGTTCCACTCAAGTGCAAGGGTTGCACTATGATGAAATTTTTACACCCGTAGTCATGCTGCGTTCCATTCGGATAATCTTAGCGATTGCCGCCTTTCATGACTATGAAATTTGGTAAATGGATGTGAAAACCGCCTTCTTAATCAGTTATTTGGAGGGGGACTTGTACATGGTATAGCCCGAAGGTTTCACCCATCCTAAAAATTCTAAGAAAGTGTGCAAGCTTAAGCGTTCCATTTATGGACTTAAGCAAGCTTCTCGGAGTTGGAATCATCGTTTCGACCAGGTGATAAAAGAGAATGGTTTCAGTCAATCGGTCGAGGAACCATGCTTGTATATCAAGTCGAGTGGGAGTAAGATTGTCTTCATGGTATTATATGTCGATGACATACTCCTGATCGAGAATGACGTTCCTCTCTTATCTTCGGTAAAAGTATGGTTAAAGAACCATTTCCAGTTGAAAGATCTGGGTGAGGAACGATGCATTTTGGGGATCCGTATCTATAGAGATAGATCACGACGGATGTTATCACTGAGTCAGGAGTCTTATATAGATAAGATTCTTGACAGTTTCAGCATGACCAACTCCAGGGGTTACTTTCAATGATCTCGGTGGTGCATTTGAGTAAGACATAGGCACCAAAGACATCGGAAGAGGTCGTGCGCATGCGTCGCATTCCTTATGCATCAGTTATAGGATCGATCATGTATGCCATGATATGCACATGTCCAGACGTGCACATGCATTGAGTATGACGAGACGATACCAAGGCAATCCAGGTGAAACATACTGGATGACTGTTAAAAACATTCTTAAGTACCTACGGAGGACTAAAGATTGGGTACTGACTTATGAAGGTGATACTGAGCTATGCGCAAATGGTTGCGCATCTGCTAGCTTCCAAACGGATCGAGATGACTCGAAATCTCAGTCTGGATTCATGTTTACTCTTAATGGCGCTGCTGTCAGTTGGAAAAACTCCAAGCAAAGTGTTATAGCAGATTCTACAACTGAGTCCGAGTACTATGCCGCTTTGGAAGCTGCAAATGAAGCTATATGGATGCGTCAGTTCTTAGAAGGACTAACTGTAGTTCCTAGTTCGAATGACCCGATCACCATCTATTGTGATAATAGAGGTGCCATCTTCCAGGCTAAGGAGACTAAGTTTAGCAACAAATCTAGACATATAATGCGGAAGGCTCACATAATACGAGATTACGTGGAGCAAAAGGAGATATTGATAGACAAGATTGCGTCAGATGACAACATCGCAGATCCTCTCACTAAACCTTTAAAATATGATAAGCATGAAGGGCACGTTATTTCCATGGGAATTAAACGTGTTCCTGAGTTGTAGTAGTTCTTTAATGGATTGGATAACTGTAACTTTTTCATATACTATTTACAACATCATCGATTTTGTTTCATATTTTGTTTCTCATGTGGATTGTACAAACAACATTCAACACCACAAAGTGAATTGAATTACATTATATTTGTTTAGGTCTGTAATCTCCTACACGACCTGATAACTCAGGCAATTATTTTGTGACGTCGATTGATGGTGGGTTCAACGAGCCATAAGTCAAACGGTTGACTGATCGATCACAGATAGAAGATTATAAGGATAACTCGTAGGACAATTCGTGACAACGCAATGGAGTCTTAAATGTTTCAGACATTCGGTGTCAGGTCGTGGATTGAACGTCCATAGTGTTCCTAGAGTCGATTGTTTTGACTATCGACTGTCTCTTGAGATAAAGGCAGTTTTGGGTGACTTTGGTTTCTTTCTCATGGTCGACCATGACAGGGGCTAAGCAGATTTTTTATGGGTCATTTCATACTACTCTTGTATCTGCAAGATTCGAGTTAAGGAAAATATCCAACCCTTATTAGGTTTTGTTATTTTCAGGGCCACTCGAGGAGTAGTAACTGAAATGCATTGCCATGCTCGAATAATGATTCGTTTATCAATTGAGTTACTCTCTAGTCGGGAAAACCACTCTTGATACAGATCACTTGTAAAATACGACGTTTGTGAATACGGATATGCAAACTGTTTGCATTGAGTGAGAGAAATTTAATGGATATGAGAATCGGTTATCGCACATACACTTGTAAGGACAAGTGGGAGATTGTTGGAGCTAGTGTCCTCCACAGTTAGTGTGATAACATGAATAAATTACTGAAAGGTTCACAGGGTATGCTTTGTATTTTAATTAGTTGATTCACGTTTATTAATAACGCACGGTTGACTTGCTAGAATTTGACGTTATTGTCATACAGATGGTGGTAATCAACTGGTCCCTAAAAGTCACACCTAAAGGATGTGCTTGAGAGATATGATTAAATGAAGGAAAAATTATGAATTACCACCAAATTTGTTCAATTTTTTACAAATTACCACCTATTATACTCAACTTTACAAATAAGCACCTAACTTTCTTATTTACCCACACCAATCTAACTTATTTCACATGCTTATGACGGTTTTGCGTAATTAGACTTGGTTTTGTTTTAACGACTTCCGATAATTTCTTATGACCAAACTACCCTTACTAATTATTAGATACACATTAAGTTCTTTTTTCACCTTTCCCTTCTATCGTTCACAGTTAACAACAATTATTTCATAATCCTAGAATAAATCAATTTAGGGATTTCTTATTTTACCCTCTTTCAACACCATTAGTTTACAATAGTTTAATTTCAATGGAAAGAGAAGCAAGAAAGTTACAGCTAGAGTAAAAAAATAAGCATAAGAGAAATAAAAGGTATTTATCTTTCCTAACATTCAATTACTTTATAATTTATATGATGCTTTGGTCTTCTCTTTAATTTTTAGGCGTTAATTTTGTTTTACAATCATTGTCATTGTTGTGCTTCATATGCTTTTGTCCACTGTCTTAAGGGATATACCCGTTTTAATTTTAAGACGGATATACCCGTCTTTAGAGAGCCGAATTGGTTATCTCAATTTTTTTCTGATTACAATTATGGTACTAGTTGATTTGTGCGAGCCAAATATGATGAAACTAACACTAATAAGCACATTTCCATTTTTTATACCTGTTGTTGTAAATTAATGGCGTTGAAAGAGGGTAAAATAAGAAATCCCTAAATTGATTGTTAGGGTTAGGAAATTGTTGTTAATTGTGAACGATAGAAGGGAAAGGTGAAAAAAGAACTCAATGGGTATCTAATTAGTAAGGGTAGTTTGGTCATAAAAAATGATCGGAAGTCGTTAAAAAGAAACCGAGTCGATAATTACGCAAAACCGTCAAAAGCATGTGAAATAAGTTAGATTGGTGTGGGTAAATAAGAAAGTTAGGTGGTTATTTGTAAAGTTGAGTATAATAGGTGGTAATTTGTAAAAAATTGAATATATTAGGTGGTAATTCATAATTTTTCCTTAAATGAATAATATAATCATATTGATGCCTTATACGACTAAGAGGTTAGTCAATGTAATGATGATACAATTATTTAATAATGTTTAAATAATATTAGCTGAGACGAATTAAAATGTTAATTCGTAATTGAATATAAAATGTTATATCTAATTGAGGTATGTAATGTAATTATTTAATGAAGATTAAATAATGTAATTAAATATAAACTGTTATATTTAATTATCGAATTATAAAGATAAACATTATATACAAAAGAGGATATTGACCAAGTAACAACTGATACACGGTTTTGATCAGTTGGTTACTCGGCTACACGGTTAAATAGGAGGAGTTTCAGAAGGACTCAAATGCTGATTTGAGAAATTATATCTTATGGTTAATAGCTAGGTTGTTAGTAGTATGAATAGAGAAGAAGTCTTCTGATAAATACTACTCCACACAACCAAAAAGCTCATGGCTGCCATAGCAAAACCACACGGCTGAACTCTCTTACCTCTCTCTCTCTCTCTCTCGTTCATCATCATTCACAAAATTAACGGTAATTTTTAGTTTCTGGCTCAAGAAAAAGGCATTTCTCGGAGCATCTTGGGTGCAACGATTAGGAGAATATAAATTTTGATATTTGTTCTTAGGCCATATTGCTCGGACCAAAGGTTAATTCTTATCCTTTACCTTTGTATATCGTTCTTCGTTTATGACTATAAATCGTATGTTTTAATTTCGTTAAAATCCTATAATTATGAGTTGGGAGGTATATAGATATTTCCCACAAGTGAATGTGAGAATGCATCAAGAACAATTATAAAATAAAAATCTGAGTACTAACATGCAGTGATCGAATCCTAACAGCAAACAAATCCCAACAGTTTATTAAGAACAATTATACAATAAAAATCTGAGTACTAACATGCAGAGATCGAATCCTAAAAGCAAACAAATCCCAGCAGTTTGTTAAGAACAATTATACAATAAAAATCTGAGTTCTAACATGCAGAGATCGAATCCTAACAGCAAACAAATCCCAGCAGTTTATTAAGAATAATTATACAATAAAAATCTGAGTACTAGGATGTCCATGGTTTATGCCTTTAATGCTGTTGAGGCTAGGCATGATTTATGGAATCAGTTGAGAAGTATTGCTGATAGTATGGATGGTCCTTGGCTAGTGTGTGGGGACTTCAAGACTGTTATTGATCATTCTGAAAGGTTGGGGGGAAACTGTACTGATGCTGAAATCAATGATTTTAAAAGCTGTTTAGCTTACTGTGAGTTGTTTGATAGTTTGGCTTCTGGCTCGTTTTTTGCACCTGGAATAACAAGCAAGAACCAAGTACAAGATCTTATAGTAGGTTGGATAGGACTTTAATCAATGATTGTTGAAGTAGGAGAATGAGTGATATGTATGCACATTATTTACCTGAAGGTGATTTTGATCACAATCCTTGCATCATTAAAAGTAGAATTGAGATGAAGCAGCATAAGAGTCCCTTTAAATATATCAATATGTGGGGCAAGTCTAAGGAGTATGAAGGGAAGCTGAGAGAATGGTGGAAGGGGGAAGTTCATGGTACTAAGATGTTCTGTCTGACTAGGAGAATGAAGTTATTGAAAAGGAATCTGAAAGAGTTTAATCACTCTCACTTTGAGAACATTGAACATCAGACAACTCATGCACTGGATGAGGTGCATAAGATACAAATGTCTATTTCTCAGAACTTGGGAGATGAAGAATTGATCAGAATAGAGCAAGAGGCTTTAGACAAGTATAAGGAGAAGCAGACTTCCTGTAATTTGTTTTTACAGCAAAAGGCTAAAACTACTTGGATGAAAGAAGGAGACAGTAAATCAAAGTATTTTCATGGAGTTATAAAGAAACATTATGTCAGAAATCAGGTGTTATCAATTAAGGATAGTGCTGGGGTAGAGTTTGGTGATCCAGAGGCTATTCAAGGAGTGTTTTTGGAATTTTATAAGAGATTGCTAGGGGAGGAGGTTAGAACTCAAGCAGTGAATGTTGGCATTATTAACATAGGGCCAGTGTGCACTGCAAGACATGAGGATCTGTTGATGAAGGTAGTCACTGATGCAGAGATTAAGGCTGCAATTTTTGTCATTCCTGATCATAAAGCACCTGGGCCTAGACCTGTCAAATAGGTCGAACGGGCGGGTTGCGGGTCGGGTAGATACGGGTTCAGGTAAAATACGGATCGGGTGTATTTCGGGTCGGGTAAAATACGGGTCAAGTCTATACGGGTTCCGGGTAGGGTTCGGGTAAATATACGGGTCAATCAACATCTTTTCCTCGCATTTTTTAAAACTTCTTTTATATCGTAATTCCTACCCATTATACGTTTTTTATCCTCTTGCTCGTCGTAGTTAACTTAATTGTCACCATTTTTGCCCTCACCACCAACATCACCCTATTATCATCATCATCATCATCTTTACTAACTCGCTAAGTACGATAATGAGACTCAAATAAGATAACAATGATGACGTGACATGTGATCTGAGGTGATGAGGTGGAAGTGTTGACGCGAAGTGCGGTTCAGTTCGACGTAATATGGTGAAAGTGACGGTATGACACATATTTTGAGGTGATGATATGTCATGTGGTCCTAGGCAATTATGTGGAATGAGGTGTAAGTGAGAGTGTGGCACTCATTTCGATGTAATGACGTGACATGTGGTCCGTCGAAATAATGAGGTGATAGTGCTAACGTGGAATGTAACTTGACGTACTACACTAAAAGTAACGACGTGACACACACTTCGATGTGATGTCGTGGCATGTGGTTCGAGGTGATGAGTTGGCGCTGCTGACGTGGAATGCAATTCGACGTACTACGATGAAAGTGACGGTGTGACACACTTTGAGGTGATGACGTGACATGTTGTTTGAGGTGATGACGTGGCATGTTGTTTGAGGTGATGACGTGGCATGTTGTTTGAGGTGATGACGTGACATACCGCATATATACATATTTCTCCTCAAAAATTTATAAGTCATCAATACTTATACGACATTGTATATTTTAATAATGATATATTGTCTTGACCCAACGGTCAACCCGCTGCGGTTCGGGTTTTGACTCCGCTGTTTACGGGTCAAAACGGGTTCGGGTATCTTTCGGGTTCGGGTTGAAAAACCGGGTCAATTACGGGTTTTTTACGGGTCGAGTTACGGTCGATTTTCGGATCGGGTCAGGTTTTGACAGGTCCACCTGGGCCTGATGGTTATTCCAGTGATGCCTTCTTTAAGGATTCATGGAATATCATTGGGGATGAAGTTTGTAAGGCTGTGAAGGATGTTTTTGTCACTGGGAAATTACTGAAGCAATTGAATTCTACCATTCTTACTCTTATACCAAAATGTCAGATGCCATCTCAGGTGACCCAATTTAGACCTATTGCATGTTGTAATGTGTTATATAAATGCATTACTAAGCTCATATGTAATAGACTCTCAATGGTGCTTCCTGATTTGATAAGTATGAATCAAGGAGGTTTTGTGAAGGGGAGAAGTATAATTGAAAACATTTTAATTTGCCAAGATTTGGTGAGGCAATACAATTGGCAACATGTTTCCCCAAGGTGTATGTTTAAGATGGACTTAATGAAGGCTTATGACTCAGTCAGTTGGCAGTTTTTGAATGAAATGTTGAGTACTTTGAAGTTCCCCAAGAAGTTTCAGGAGTTGATTATGGAATGTGTGCAGACCCCCTCCTACTCAATTGCTCTAAATGGAGATGTATTTGGCTTTTTCAAAGGAAAAAAGGGCTAAGGCAGGGTGATCCAATGTCACCACTGTTATTTACTGTGGCTATGGAATATTCGAGTAGAATTTTGAAGTGTGCTACTGACAGACTGGAGTTCAAGTACCATCCTATGTGCAAGGCTATGAAATTAACCCATTTGATGTTTGCAGACGATTTAATGTTCTTCTGTAAAGGAGATGCCAAATCAATTATGATTCTTTTAAGGTCTTTTGCAGCTTTTTCAGTGGCATCTGGTTTGAAGATGAATGCCCTGAAGTCAAGTTGTTATTTCAATGGAGTTAAAAGGGAGATAAGACAACAAATCCTAAGTGTGTCTGGTTTTGAGGAAGGGACCTTGCCTTTTAGATATCTTGGAGTTCCTATAACTGCAGGGAGGTTACAAAAGAAAGATTGTGATTGCCTCATTGCTAGGATTACTGATAAAATTCATGGTCTGGGTACTAAGCAGCTGTCATATGCAGGGAGGCTGGTGTTAGTCCAATCTGTTCTGGCAACAATGCATAACTATTGGGCATCCATGTTCATATTACCCAAAGTTGTGATAAAAAGAGTGGAGAGTGTTTGCAGGAATTATCTTTGGGAAGGGAGTGCAGAATATAGTAAGGTGCCAGTAGTTGGTTGGCATAAGATTTGTGTCCCAAAAAAAGAAGGTGGTTTAAACTTGAAGCAAGGAGTTACCTGGAATGCTGCTCTTGTAGGAAAGCTGGTCTGGTGGATTGTGGAGCAACCTAATCGGTTATGGGTCCAGTGGATTCAGCATGTGTATATGAAAGATCAGAATTGGAGAGAATACAAGCCACTGCCTGAAACTAGTTGGTACTGGAGGAAAATATGTAATGTTAAAGATCTGGTGAAGGATGGGTTTGTGGAGAATGAATGGAGTCTGAGTACAGGGAAGTATACTGTTAAGTCCTGTTACGAATGGTTAAGGGACAAAAGAGATGTAGTAAATTGGTATAAAGCAGTATGGGATCCTTTTGCTGTCTAAAACACTGTTTTATAGCTTGGTTGGTTGTGCAGGAGTCTTTGAAACTAAAAGAGAAGTTGTTCATGTATCATGTGAGTGAGGATGATCTCTGCTGTATATGTGGAATGCAATCAGAAACTCATCAGCATTTGTTTCTGGATTGTATGTATAGTGCTCAGATTCTGAGAATGGTAGGAGGCTGGTTAAGAGCAGATATTGGAGAAATGGATAGCCAAAGGCAAATTCTAAGGAAGATATGGGGTAGGATAAAGACGCACATCACTAATATCAGCATTATGGCATGTTGGTACTGTATCTGGATGCAACGTAATGAAGCAAGGATTAATCAGCAATTACAAAGGCCTGAAATGGTGGTCAAGCAGATCAAGGATGTTCAGTAATATATTCTATATATGTAATATATTGTTTTATGTTTTAATAATGACAAGTCTAGACAATTATGTTTTATATACATATGCGTAATGTTTTATATACATATGCGTGTAATCGTGCGTTTAAGTGTACAGTTTATTAAAGAGCGAAGATCGTAGTTTAATAAGGTATAGATTCAATCGAAGATTGAAGAAAGATCAAGCTCATGTCAAATGTCAAGTCTTTTTGAAGATTTACAAAACAAAAGTTTTATTACAATATCAAGAGTTCTTAAGTTATAGGTCATATCTATAACTATCGAAGAAATGGGATTTGCGTAAAATAAATCAAAACGTAAGGATTTATGCGTGCTATTAATATATTGTTATATATTAATTTAGTAATCTTAAAACGGTTTTTAAGATAGAAATATTCTTTAGTTAACAAGAATTAAAATATTCATCTTATGAGATAAATATTAATTCTAATATACTAAGGATTTTATTTTAACCGTTATTGTCAAAATCTAAATTCCTAAGGAAACGTGCTTCGAGAAGTATGTCTCGAAGAACGTGTTCTATGAAGCATGCGTTGGGACGTGCGTGGGAAAGCGTGTCAAGGAAGTATGCCTTACGTTTCCTACACGACTACTAACATGTTTCATATTATCTTTATGGTTAATTAAATAAATAAGCTTGTTTATTTAATCTACTTAGGCCCTGTTCTTTTGGACTTATTTTTGCTTAATTTAAGTTAAGTTCAGCAAAAATAAGTTAAGTTCAGAAAAGTTCAGCAAAAATAAGTTAAGTTCAGAAAAAATAAGTTAAGTTAAGTTCAGCAAAAATAAGTTCAGAAAAGTTCAGCAAAAATAAGAAAAGTTCAGCAAAAATAAGTTAAGTTCAGCAAATATAAGTTCAGAAAAGTTAAGCAAAATTATGTTCACAAAAGTTAAGCAAATACTCATAGCCGTTTATAGTATTGACGTGTTTTGAAAAATTTAAGATTTTCACAAATTCTATCGTACAAATGTCTCATGTGCGACCATTTTTTTTAATTACCGAAAAGTGTCACTATTAACAAAAGAATAGTCGGATTTTCCGAAGAATACGCAGGTTAAAATTTACACACAATAATTCTCGTACGATAATGAACATACTATATTTATATAGAAATAAATTATTAAAAAAATTGTGATAATATAGAAATAGATTATTAAAAAAATTGTGATATGTGATTTACTTTTTAATTATGTATTGAAGTGAGATAATGAACATACTATATTTATATATAAAAAGAAACTATTATTATTATTTTTATTTTTTTTAATAAAAGAAACTATTATTATTATTATTACTACTACTACTATTATTTTTATTATTTATATAATTTATATTATTTAAGTTAATATTTATTTAGTTCGAAAAAGTTAGACTCATATAAGTTAAGGTCAGAAAAGTTAAGTTTATAAATGTTAAGCAATATAAGTTAACCTCACCAAATATAAGTTAAGTTAAGTTCAGCAAAAATAAGTGCAGAAAAGTTCAGCAAAAATAAGTTAATTTCAGAAAAAATAAGTTAAGTTAAGTTCAGCAAAAATAAATTCAGAAAAGTTCAGCAAAAATAAGTTAAGTTCAGCAAATATAAGTTAAGTTAGAAAAATTCAGAAAAAATAAGTTAATTTAAGTTAAGTTAATCAAAAATAAGTCCAAAAGAACGGGACCTTAAAGATTAACTAGGATTTGATTAAAGATATAATATATTATATCTTGACAAGAATTAGGAATGGATTTAAAGTAGGATACTATATTTTATGGAATAAGATGTTTCCTAAATCAAATAGGTTTTTGGAAATATTATGTTATGTCTTAAATTAATAATCTCTTATTTGAATCCTTTCCTAAATCAAATAAGATTAAGTTTAGAATATTACCTAGAATAAGTATTCTAGATAAAGTAATATTCCTAAACTATCTAGGATTAAACCTAGACCTAAATTAGTATATATACACTCAATATCACACGCCTAAGAGAACGAAAAAAATAGACGCCTCACGCATACCAAGAAACGAACGAACGTAATCTTTCATACGTCTCGTTTTCCGTGCCAATCATTGTCAAATTTCGTAATCAAGACTACAAGCTTTGAAGAAAATTCTCACACGTTCAAGATCATTGAACACAAGAAATTGTTGAAGACTTTATCTTATTTACTTAAGATAAGATTCGAGTATTTAGCGGTACTCATTGTAAGCAAGTATTTAACGGTACTTGTCGTAGCTAGATATTTTACGGTATCTAGATTGAGTTACAACTAACATCAAAGTTGTACGAGTTGGGTTGATAAAATTGTAATCCGAAGAAGGTACTAATTTTATTAATCGAGAATAGTGGACGTAGGTTTCGATTTGTGAAACTGAACCACTTCAAAAGATCGTGTCTCCTTTACTTTATCGTTCTTACTCGTTACTTGTTATTACTACGTCTCATCAACAAACATCGAGGAAGAATCGAAAAAGTTGGCATACTCAATTCAACCCCTCCTTCTTGAGTATATCTAGGTCAATATACTCTTCAAAGGATATCATACAAAGAAGAATATCAGTGCTTAGAATGCCAAGAATGTCTAATACTGATAAAATTTGGTTAGACAAAATTAATGATGTCTAGTTGGTGATGTATTGTAAGAAATATGGTTGTAATCCTTTTGATATTAATGAGAAAGCTTACATTTTAGCAAAAAAAAAAAAAAATCTGAGTACTAACATGCAGAGGCAAGAAATCTACGTTTTAATCTTTAAATACCAGATTCCTTGCCGCATATCTTCTTGCATAGGCAAGAAATCTTTTCTTACTTGGTGTAGCCTAGGGGACACATCAGAAACCACAACCCTCACCCGTTTCTCGTCCATTTTTGCCATTTTCTCAGCCATTCTTTTCAAATAACCATTCATATATTTTATACGGGGAGATTCAGACTTACCATCGTTCTTATGAACCTCGGTTTGAGGCTCACACTCGTTCTCAGGAACCACAGTTTGAGGCTCAACCTCATTCTCAGGAACCTCAGTTACAGGCTCGCCATCATTGAACTGCGTTTCAGGAACTTGAGTTCCCAAATCAAAAAGATCTAAACTATCTGGAACACAGACCATAGGAGGTGGTGAATCTGGGCAAGAACAAACACCAACCCCCTCCAGTTCTTCATCCTCCATGTAAAATGAACGATTAATATGAAATTTGTAAAGTGAATGTGAAAGAAGAAGAAAGAAGCGAACAGAGAATGGTTAAGGTGAAGTTGAAGATGATAGGTTTAAGGTTTCTGATGAGATTAATGGTGCAGAAAATTTCAGATCTAGGGTTTCGTTTTGGGGAAGATGAGGAGGAAGAGAGAGAGAGAGAGAGAGAGAGAGAGAGAGAGAGAGAGAGAGAGAAACGAAAGGTAGAGAGAGAGAGATAGGCGTCGAAGAAATGAGGGTTTCGATTACGGTTTTGGGGTTATATGAGGTAGGGTTTGAGCGAGTATTGGGTTTGGGTATGGAGGTCTGGATATTGGGTACTGTATTTGGGGAAGACGGATTGGGTTGGGTTCCAAAGGATTTCAAATGGTAATGGGGGTATATTGGGTTGGGTTTTATTCTTTTGGAGGGAATGGTTAGTGGGGGTTGATTGGGTTATGGGGTGTTAATTGCGCCTGATTAGGATTAGTTAATTGTTTAGAGTGAATTAGTGGTGGGCCATGTTGTGGCAATTTATGCAGGAAAATTTAACAAAAATAATCCCAACTATCGCTCTTCTTCTCAAAATAATCTCAACTATCAATATTCCCGCAATAATCCCAACTTTTATATCACCCTTCTCAAAATAATCTCAACTATCACTCTCCTTCTCAAAATAATCCCAACTATTAATATTTCCGCAATAAACATAACCTTTCTTAAGACTTATCGGTCATACTAAACTATTTTGAGAAGGGTGGTATAAAAGTTGGGATTATTGCGGGAATATTGATAGTTGGGATTATTTTGAGAAGAAGAGTGATAGTTGGGATTATATTTGTTAAATTTCCCATTTATGCAAATAAATGGTGTCCATGATGACACTTTGGTCATTTTGATTTCTTTTTATGGAAAGTGGTAGAGTGGATTTGAATGGATGAAAAAGGAATAGATGTAGAATGGGTACGAATGGAGGAAGTGATTTTTAAAAAGTTGTAACCAACCATCTATATAATAACTTAAAAAACCTAGATTAAGTAGGTAGTTGAACGACCCGTGGCGAGCTATTGAGTAGGTAGTTGAATGACATGTGGCTAGCTACAATTTTATGCTGAATCAAAATATTAAATTAAAGAACAAATAGAAAACGAAAAGGCAAAATAGTAATTAATGTAGAAATGACCTAAACCTTTGTCTACCAAACATTACTCAACTCCATAATCACAATTTATATCTCTTGAATGCCTAACTTTTCATATTTTACAATTATGAAACCAATTTAACAAATTTCACCTATAAAATAAGTTAAATGATAAAAACTCTAACACATTCTTAGCAAAAATAAAAAATAAAAAAATTCACGGGTAAGTTTATTCCTTTTCGCCTATGTTTTTCTAATACCCTATTTAATTTCATTTGATTGATTATTTAAAACTTTTCCTATTTTTATTTTTGTAGTGAGTTGGAATCAATTGAGGGAGAAATGAAGAAGTAAAATGAAAAGGGAAGAAAAGAGAAGAATCTAACAAACATTTGTACCATATTCTTTGTTTTTGACATTGTCGAATGTTGATGAAAACATTTTATATCAATAATTATCGAATATATTAAAACCTTAGTTTTATAGTCTCACATTTTATTATTGATATAACATTTTGAGAAATTTTTACTGTATTTATTAATTGAAAATGTGTAGTGAATTTGTTGAAATTGATATTAACAACTTTATGTATGGTCATAGCGTGTTTACTGTAAGTATAATATTTTATATGAAGTCGTCTAAAACAATATATTTTTCTTATACTTTGAGTACCAAAGAGGAACATATCGTTTAATTTTTAATTTTAAATTTTTAATGAGAGAATATTACACGATTATCAATTTGTTTTTATCTATTGTACCCTTATTTAAATTATGTTTTATTTGATAAAACATTACATGATTATGAATTTTCTATTTATGAGAAATTGAGTTAGAATATTTTAATTCTTAAATATTATTGTTATTATATTCATACTTAAAAAATATAATCATTTAACTAAGGTTAATACTACTTATTACTTTCATAATATCATTTTAATAAAGTTGTAAATTAGGAAAAATGTTATTTAAATGCCAGTAAAAACGATCATTCAGCTCAGCTACAAAGGTCATGTGAGAATAATCGAATTAAATTGCAATGATAAAAAAAAAAACACAATTTTTTAATGAAGAGTTAAAAAAATCCATGTGATTTTCACGGGAAGTTAAACCAGTAATAACATAAAAAGACTTCTTGGGCCTCTATTGAAGTGACAGATAAGCTCGTGCATGACTTGTCATGTGACACTAGTGACACCCGTCGTTGAGGGGTGCCAAAGATAAGATTTATAAAACCTCAGCTTAAACTCAGATAGGATAAGTCAAGGGTCGAACCACAGAGAGACAGGGTAAATTATGTTTGTAAATTTAAAGTCTATTGCAAGTAACCAAAAAAAGGGGGGTTTTGAATTGGGATTCAAACTAACAACTAAGGTAAATAACTAGCAAGGAAACTAAGAAAAAGATAAAAAGGGGATTAGGAACTTTGGTTCCCCATGGTCAAAACAAGTCAATGAAGGGTAAGAATAATCAAATAACACAATCCCAAGGAACAAAGAATAAACCTTTAGGTCAATATTCTACCCAATCCTTACGGTCTTAGGGTTCCTACAAAAGCACTAAACTTTCGTTCAAAGGCAATCCCAAAGTTGTTGTCAAACTAATCCTAATAATCTTTCAATCCCAAGGATTAGTTCACCAACAACAATGGGGGATTGGTAATTTAATCATCAAACCTATCAAAGTCAAGTCTTTACATGGTTCCCCTAATTCCTAATCACAAGAATTAGCTATGCATACTTTTAATTATGGAAATAACGATTATCAAGAAACTTAAAGAGATGAACATAATTAAAGAAGATAATAAAAGAGAAAACATAAAACAAGAAAGTAACAAAAAGATGAATAACAAGATTGAATTAAGGGAAAGGTTAATTAGAACAAACTTACAACTTGAAAGGAAATCACAAGAACAAAGATGAAAGCTTTGTGATAATATTCTAACAATGGAGTCTCCAAACATAAAGTACTTGAAAGAAAATTACTTAGATACAAACTTGCTGAAAAACTGCTTAACCTAATAGAGGAGTTTTGGTCTCCTTAAATAGGAAATATTACAAGATTCGGAAAGCAGAAAAGAAAACGGAAGTCTCGAAAACAGCGTCTGGTCGGTCGACCTGTTTCTTCGGTCGGTCGACCGGTTCAGCTGAGACGGATTTATTTTCTTCGTAATTGGGCTTCCGTTGAAAGCTGGGCTTGATTACTTATTCGACATCGGTCGGTCGACCAGATATCTCGGTCGGTCGACCGCTTCACTTTTCCTCAGGTTTTATTTGGCCCGATGATTGTATTTGAATGCTCCATCCGAATTTATTGCTCCAAAAACAGCCCCTTAAAGGCAAATAAAGCTTGGTTTTGCTTACTTCCGCGTATTCCTGTATACAAAACATAGAAACACCAAAGTAGACAATATGGGAGAAAAAGCAACTAAAAAAGTCACGAAAGTGAATGAAAATACGTGCCAAAAGAGTAAATGAAATGCATAAAATAGGCACGTATCAAACTCCCCAAACCAAACCTTGCTTGTCCTCAAGCAAGCACTAAGACTCAAAAGAAAATAAAAACTCCTAATGGAACGGACTTCATACTCTTCATAACTAAACATAACACTATACTTAACCAATTTAATGCATCCTTCAACTATAATCAAACACAATGTCAAGAGCAAAACGAGTTAAACATGTTGGAAAAGCATGCTAAAATTTCGACCTTGCAAGACTCATTCTAATTGGACTCTCGCGGTACGCTCGAGACACTCATGAAAGCAAAGGGTTAAATGTATATGTGAAAGATAAGAAGATAAATAAAAGTAAGGACTCTCACCTATCTACGACCCGTAAGAACATGCCTGCAATCTAACATGAATAAAATCTCTACAACCGTACATATGCATTCCCACACTAAATAACCATGACACATGCCGAGGCAAATTTGGGATTGTGAGGCTAAAGGTAAGAAGGGGTTAAAATAAGTTATGGGAAGAGGGGTTAAGCCAAGCTATCATCCGTCTGTCCATACTATAAGATCACTTCTTATTGTCTCTCTTTTTTTTTTATACACGCCAATGCTCCACAATTTTTCCAACTTTTATTCCTTTCCCATTTTTTTTTCTTTCTTTTCTTTTCTGTTTTTTTTTTTCTTATATATTTTTTTTTTTTTTTGAAAAACGAACCCACCCAATGGTCCTGGTCGACCGACCAGGGGAACTGGTCGACCGACCAGCCTTGAAGACAGGCTGTTCCGTTTTTTTTTTTCATTTTTCCGTATATATTTTTTTTCATTCATTTTTTTTTTTCAACTTCCCAAAATCAAAATTCATCGATGAAACATAAACCAAAGGATAGCAAGAAAAACAGTCCCATTACTAAATTACTAGCTTGGCTAGGGTAAGCAATTTTTTAGAATGTAGCTAATGGGTAAAGAGTTCAATTTGGCTATGTGAGGATAATGGGAATAATGAGAAAGGGGAACCTCTACCACATGTGTCAACAAACCACAAAACCGAATGCATACAGGTATTAAGAAGACAAAATTCATGTTTATGCAAATTGATGTAACATGCCTCAAGAGGAGAAACTACTCACAACCTATATGAAATCGGTCATGGATGTCACCGATTTATTAAGCTCTAATCCTTAGAATATGTAGTAGTTTGCCAAAAAGGGAGTCAAGTCTAATAATTTAGCATGAAATCAACAAAAACTTGTAGATAATGCAAAAGACTAGCTTGAAAATTTTTGAAAAAATGCAAGGTAAAGCAATAATTGTCATGTGAGGCATGAATTGTATTTATCCGTTCCGACTCGACCTAAAGACTTAAAACAGAGAAGAACGCGCGACAGGTTTGCACACGCGGCAAGAGGGGATGAAAACAAGAAAAACACCTAAAGGAATGAAAAACAAAAGACACAAAAACAATTGCATACTCACAAAGGAGTATGCAAACACCCTCCCCAAACCAAAACGCACAATGCCCTCATTGTGCTCAGCAGCCTTTCAACCACAGCAAATGGATGGGGGTAGGCGGAAAAGAAGCAAACAAAGAAAAGAAAAGGAAAAAGACTAAAAACTACAAACAGAGTCTATGGAGGAAGGAGGGGAAAACTGGAAATCTAAGGAGGAAAATTGGAAATCTAAGGAGGGAAAACACTTACAAAGTAAATGTGGACCTCTCCAAACCGAACCAATCAATAGGGGCCTCCCCAAACCGAACCCCAAAGAGGGTAAGGTTAAGCATGTCCCTATCCCGCTGAGTCGTAAAACGGCTCAGCGTTCTCCTCACCATCTCCCTCATCGCCATCCTCCTCAGATCCTCCTCCTGCACCTGAGGCAGAGCCTGAAGCTTCACCATGGACATGACCGCCTGCGAGAGGTGTGTACCAGGAGGGGTGAGTCCACTGGCCGGTCGGGAGCCTACCTTGTGTGGCATACTCCTTGTAGGCCGGGTACTGGTAGAGACTATCGTCCAGCCGTTTTTGGCTGAACTGCGTGCAAAGGCTGGCCAGCATCTGTGGCATAGATCTGTCATCAACAAAAGGAGGAACATAAACATTAGGAGGAGCAGTAAAATCAGATGGGTATCCTGTCCCATGTGTGGCATGGTGGCCACCGGGAGCAGGAGCCCTGGAACCTCTAGAAGCGCCTCCCCTAAGCGGGAGGCGATAAGACGGGAGTAGTGGTCGTGGCTCCCCAATAACAATAGAAAGGGGGTACATAGGGGGAGCCGTGGTGATGGGGATGCGGTCACTAAGATAGGTGTCTATTTTCCAAACACCTCTACTGTTTACCCAACGCACAGACCTGATATAATCCATGTCCATGTATCGGGAGAGAGGGGTGACCGCATCCTCATGGCGAGGGAACTGGGGTACAAAATAGCGGGCTAATCGGGTGACTAGCCCACCACAGACAATAGTGGTCAAAGAAGTTCCCTCACCCACTGACACAAAATGAGTGGCGACCAAAAGAGCAGTGTTATAAGACTGCTGACCCGTACGTCCGATGTTAAGATAACCGGACATGATGGAGAGCTCAATGTTGTTAACATTCTGAGACTCTTTGCGGCCAAAAACAGTGTTGGCCAACAGACGCAAAAAATAACGGGGGGTAGGAAGGTGGATGGTACTGTTTTTCTTTTTCACATCGTTGGAATCAGAAATACAGGACCACATATCAGAATACGACCCCGTAAGGTCATCAGTAAGACCCTCAGAAGACAGACCCAAAATTTGAGCAAACTGGGTTAAAGTTAAAGCATAAGTTTCATTGAACATGCGAAAAGAGATACAAAAACTATCATAGCCGGGATGAATAGCCCCTAAATCAAAGGTAAAGGAGGAGAAAAACTCAAGAGTAAGAAGGCGGTAGGTGATCTCGTCCATGGAGACAAGGCCTGCAAACCCGGTCCCAATGAGCATAGCAACCACCTCATCATGGCATCCCAATGCGTGCAGAGCTGAAACACAAAGGAAACGGGTCGCCACTACCGCGCAATGGTCACTCAGATGGAGGAAACGGGCCTTCTGGGCCGGAGAGCTGAAGGTGATCTGCGGATAGTCCGGTAGACTATCCGTGTCCTGAACTGCTAGACCTCTCGACCTAGAGACACGTCCTCTAGACGTGCTAGCACCCGTAGTGCGTGCGCGCTTTCCACCTTGATCACGGCTAGACATCGTAAGGCTGTAAAGTTCAATGAAAAATATAAGTCTTATTAGCATAGAAAACAATGCTTTAACTAAATTAGGCACGAAAATTTGCAAAAACAGAAGGTTTTTTTTTACGGAGCTGGTCGGCCGACTACAGGAATCAGTCGGTCGACCAGAGTCCTAGACTGTCTGTATTATTTTTTTCTTTTTCTGCTGCAATGAGGAATCTGAAACTGAGAAAAATCATGAACAAAGCAGGTAAGATCGGTCGACCGTAACTACAGGTCGGTCGACCAGAATACGTGAAAAAGCAGAAACTGTTAAACAATTAAACTCAGGAAAACGCGACATTGGTCGGCCGACCTTGTTTTCCGGTCGGTCGACCGAGCTATGTCAGAAACGAACCCAGATCTGCAAAATTTTAAAACCCAGAAATTCGAATTTTGGTCGGTCGACCTCCGTTTCCGGTCGACCGACCGCAACAGTGATGGCGTCGGGTTTGAATTTCGCGCGGAAAAGGCATAAAAATTGTAAGGAAGAATTAAACTATCCGAATTAGCACAAAATTACCCAAAATTCTCAGATCTAAGCATATAACTTATGAAGAAGAAGAAAATCAACATAAAAGCACATAATCAAGCACGAAAAAGGAACTAGGAGCAAAATTTGAGCTTACAAAGATGAATTAAAACTACCTAAAACGAAAATAAGAAGGTAAAAACTAAAAGGAGAGAAAGAAAATGGAGGAAAAACTTACCTTGAGGATGGAAAAAGCTAGAGAGGAAGTAAAAATGGAGAAGGTGGAAGATGAGTGAATAGTTATTTTTTTTAGGGTTTTATGAGAGAGAGGGGGGCTGGTAAAAAGAATGGGTCAAAGCAATAATTTCATGTTCAAAAACCAACAACCCGTGACAGCTTTTTTCTGCACAAATAAAACCGTAAAAAAAAAGGTGTGGTCGGTCGACCAGAAAAACTGGTCGGTCGACCACTGTACTGTTACCTGTTCTGCAATTTTTACTTACCTCGTCAGAAAAAGTACAAAAGTTGTCAGTCTGGTCGGTCGACCAGAGAAACTGGTCGGTCGACCACGATACTGATGAATACCTAATTTTTTTTTTCTTTTTCTGCAGAGAATCCAATTTCCACCTGAGGATAAAACAAAAAGTAAAAGGAAAACGTAAACCTAAGACTAGAACACGGGTTGCCTCCCGTTTAGCGCTGGTTTAAGAGGTCCCGCACGACCTTTTACCTTCTAAGGAGCATCTAAAAGGGGTCAAAGTAAGAAACTTCGACTTTTCCGACATATTCATTTTTTCCTCGGAAGTGCTTCACATATTGGCCATTGACTTTGAACCTCTCACCAGATGAGGTTTCTAATTCGATTGACCCGAATTTTGAGACAGCTGTGATGGTGTAGGGTCCGCTCCACCTGGATTTCAGTTTACCAGGAAAAAGACGAATACGAGCATTAAAAAGCAGTACCCTATCACCTACCTGAAAATCACGTCTAATGATTCTCTTGTCATGCCAGCGCTTTGTTTTCTCTTTGTAGATCCTGGCATTGTCATAGGATAACAACCTGAATTCTTCTAACTCATTTAGCTGCAATAAACGTTTCTCACGGGAAAGATTAGGGTCTAAATTAAGATCACATATAGCCCACCAAGACTTACGTTCTAACTCAACTGGTAAATGACAAGTTTTACCATAAATTAATCTGAATGGTGACATTCCTATAGGAGTTTTGAACGCAGTTCTATAGGCCCATAAAACGTCATCAAGTTTTAGGCTCCAATCTTTCCTAGACTTAGAAACTACCTTTGCTAGGGTCTCCTTGAGTTCTCTATTAGAGATCTCAACTTGACCACTAGTCTGAGGGTGATAAGCTAAACCCCTACGATGTTGGACACCGAATTTATTTAACAAGTCACCTAAGCGTTTCTCCTTAAAATGCATACCTCCATCACTTATGACGACCCTAGGGACACCAAAACGAGGAAATATGATTTTTTTAAACATCTTAATAACAGCTTTTGCATCACAATGGGGAGTAGCAATAGCTTCTACCCACTTAGACACATAATCAACAGCTACAAGAATATACCTGTTACCCTGACTACTGGGAAAAGGTCCTTGATAATCAATGCCCCAAACATCAAAAATCTCTACCTCTAAAATACCTACTTGTGGCATCTCATGTCTTTTGGAGACATTCCCAGTCCTTTGACAGGCATCACAGTTGCCTACAAAATTTCTACAATCTGCATGTAAAGTAGGCCAGTAAAAACCAGACTGTAATACCTTGGCCACGGTCCTAGATGGACCGTGGTGACCACCATATGCAGAAGAGTGACATGCTTCCAGAATGTCCTTCACCTCCCATTGGGGGACGCATCTCCGGATAAGTCCATCTCCGCACTCTTTAAAAACGTAAGGGTCATCCCAAAAATACTGTCTTGCATCAAACATAAATCTCTTCTTTTGTTGCCAAGACAACTCAGGAGGGATTTTACCTGTAACAGCAAAATTAGCAAAATCAGCATACCAAGGAGGGGGATAAGAACCTGAACTATTAATGATAAATAAACTTTCATCAGGAAACGAATCATCAATTGGTAAAGAATCTTCCCCATCAGTCAGCTGCAGGCGAGATAAATGGTCAGCTACCACGTTTTCCGCGCCTTTCTTGTCCCTGATCTCAATGTCAAACTCTTGGAGAAGGAGGATCCACCTTAAAAGTCTAGGCTTTGAATCTTTCTTTTGAAAAAGACTTTTTAAAGCTGCATGGTCAGTATAAACAATTACCTTATTACCTACTAAATAAGATCTAAATTTTTCTAAGGCAAATATGACAGCTAGCATCTCCTTCTCTGTGGTAAAGTAGTTGACTTGAGTCTCATCCAGGGTGCGGCTCGCATAGTAGATAGCATTAAGAGCCTTATTCTTCCTTTGACCTAGCACAGCACCTAAAGCATAATCGCTGGCATCGCACATGATCTCAAAAGGGAGATCCCAATCTGGTGGTTGGATAATTGGTGCTGAGATCAAAGCTTCCTTCAACCTGTTAAAAGCTAAAAGGCATTCATCAGAAAACTCAAAAATGACATCTTTAAGAAGCAATTGTGTAAGTGGTTTAGCAATTTTAGAGAAGTCCTTAATAAAACGCCTGTAAAAACCTACGTGTCCTAAGAAGCTCCTCACCCCTTTAACATTAACAGGAGGGGGTAATTGCTCAATCACCTGCACCTTTGCTTTATCAACATGTATACCTTTATCTGAAATTAGATGCCCTAAAACTACCCCTTCAGTAACCATAAAGTGACACTTTTCCCAGTTTAAGACAAGATTTACATCAATACATCGCTGCAAAACTTTATCAAGATTAGCTAAGCATTGATCAAAAGCATTACCGTAAACGGAGAAATCATCCATAAACACTTCCATAATGTTTTCTATAAAGTCGGAGAAAATACCCATCATACACCTTTGAAAAGTGGCAGGAGCATTGCATAACCCAAAAGGCATCCTGCGATAGGCAAAAACACCCTGTGGACAAGTAAAAGTAGTCTTACTCTGATCATCAGGATGGATGGGAATCTGGAAGAAACCTGAATATCCGTCTAGAAAACAGAAGAATTTATTAGAAGCCAATCTTTCAGTCATCTGGTCAACAAAAGGAAGGGGAAAATGGTCTTTCTTGGTGGCGGCATTTAACTGTCTATAATCAATGCACATCCGCCACCCAGTCACAACTCTAGTTGGTATTAATTCATTTTTATCATTCTTAACCACTGTGGTCCCTCCTTTCTTAGGAACCACCTGAACTGGGCTAACCCACTTAGAGTTGCCAACTGGATAGATAATACCTGCATCAAGAAGCTTCATAACCTCAGCCATAACTACATCCTGCATCTTAGGGTTCAATTTACGCTGTCCCTGTCTATAGGGTTTATGCCCTTCCTCTAAATCTATTCTGTGCATACAAACATCAGGGCTTATGCCCTTAATATCATCCAAAGAATAACCTAGAGCTTTTCTATTCTTTTTAAGAACAGTCATTAAGGCAGAAAGTTGGTCAGGATTAAGTTTAGAGCTAACAATTGCAGGGTATTGCTCGGTATCATCTAGAAAAACATACTTAAGATTAGGAGGAAGTGGCTTACGCTCTGGTGCTTTTACCTCAACTGCCTGGACAGAATTAGCATCTATAGAATAGCATATGTTTACCAGACTTGTATTGGCTAGGCTCATGAGCTTCTCACCCTCTTCTTCAGTGAGCTCATATTCCTCTTCCTCTTCTTCTACCAAATCCAGCTCTTCAGCATCTTCAGCTGGATTACCTGCACACTTATCCAAAATTGTCAGATCATCTAAGGGATCCTTGGTCAAGGATTCCCTCCAATTAAGGATAACATTCCTGTCTACAATATCAATGGAACAACAAGTATCGTCAGTAGGAATAGTTGCCTTATGGGCAAGACTAAACTCGATAGTGTCATCCCCAATTTCTAAGGTAATGGTCCCGCGTTTGACATCTATCACAGCACCAGCTGTGTGTAAAAAGGGTCTACCTAAAATAATAGGTATTCGACTATCTTCGGCGATGTCTAAAACAACGAAATCGACAGGAATAAAGAACTTTCCCACTTTTACTGGGACATCCTCCAAGACCCCTAATGGTCTTTGGGTTGATCTATCAGCCATCTGTACAGTAATATTGGTGACCTTAAGTCTACCTAAACCAAGTCTTTCACATACAGAATAAGGTATGACACTGACACTAGCCCCTAGATCACAAAGGGCTTTCCCTATTAAATGATTACCTATGGTACAAGGGATGGAAAAACTACCTGGGTCCTTTAACTTGGGTGCTATATTACCTTGTGAAAGAACATAACATTCTTCCACAAAAGCAACAGCACCGTCGTCCTGAAAATTCCTCTTACGACTTAAAATATCTTTCATGAATTTAGCATAAGAAGGTACCTGGGTAATTAAGTCAGTGAAAGGGATGGTTACCTCAAGATTCTTTACCATCTCCAAGAACTTACCAAACTTCTTATCCTCCTTTGAATTTTTCAGTCTTTCTGGATAAGGAATGGTGACTTTAGCCATAGGATCAGTAACCTTTGGCTCTTTCAGCTGTAAAATTTCAGTAAGGCCTTGAATAAAGGAAGGATCTAGCGATTCCGGAGCAAAAACGGCACTTTTTCCAGGAGCACTGGTCGGTCGACCAGTATCAGCGGTCGGTCGACCAGTATCAGCGGTCGGTCGACCAGAGTCTGCAAAATCCGTCTTTTTCTTTTTTTCAGAATCTGATCTCGCGTCAGAAACAGTGGTCGATCGACTTACCGAAGTGGTCGGTCGACCTCCTGCTCCTTTGACGGGATCGGATTCCTTGGTTGGAACCTCGGCTGGATCATCCTCTTGAGTTGCTTCTTTGCAAACACGGCCACTCCTTAGATTTATGACGTTCAGCGTCTCCATGGGTCCCTCAGAACTAGCTGGATAGCTAGTTCTTTGGTTGGCTATGTTCACTAAGTGCTCTGTGAAAATCTTTGTGGAAGTGCAGTGAGCCTCTTCTATCTTAAAAACTGCCGTGGTTAAGGCATCAACAAGTGCTCTTAATCTCTCAATTTCTCCTGTGTTGTCGACCGTAGTAACAAGGTTCGCACTTTCAAGCTTTAGCTGGGTTGCCTCAAGCTTTTCAAAACGGGCTTCAACTGTTGTCTCAAGAGCCATCACTCTATTCATCTCTACATTCAGCCTTCTTGAATTCCCACGTGAACCCTTAAAAGTAGCCCTATGCACCGCCATGTCTTCAATGGTTTGCCAACCCTTCATATGATCGGTGTTGTTCTGGAATCTTCCATTGGCGGCTACATCAAGAATCATCTTATAGTCATCGTAAAGAGATTTGTAAAAGCAGTTACACAGGTCCCATTCTGGAAGGTTATGGTGAGGGATAGAACGGACCAATTTCTTGAATCGATCCCATGCTTCACAAAATCCTTCATCAGGTCCCTGTAAAAAGTTACGAATTTGGTTTCTCAAGTCCTCAGCTTTTGCAAGAGGGAAGTATTTCTTGTAAAAGGCCAAGGCCAAGGTGGTCCAATCTTTAATCCCTTCACCTGTCTTTTTAAGGTCCCGGTACCATTCTTGCGCGTCTCCCTTTAAAGAGAACAAGAACATAGTTGCCAGCACCTCATCTCTAGATACCCCTTCAGGTAGGGGTATAAAACAGCAGTAATCTGTGAAGGTAGTAACATGCTTTATTGGATCTTCATTAGGTAGACCAGAAAATTGACTCTGCTCCACCAAATTGATATGAGTCGAGCGGAGTTCAAAGGTGCCAGTGGTGGGTTTAGGCAAGGTGAATCCTTTCGGCAAATCTTTAGGCTTCGGCTGTAAGTAGCTATAAATAGAATCCATAAAGAGAGTACTCAAGCCTTCCTCTCAAAAACCTGTCTTCTAAACAGCACTAGAAGAAAAGGTAAGAACGGTCTTAAGGAACCTAAGTTCCTTAAGACAAGAAAAATAAACTAAAAATTAACAAACAAAATTGTACCGTCTCCCCGGCAACGGCGCCAAAATTTGACACCCGTCGTTGAGGGGTGCCAAAGATAAGATTTATAAAACCTCAGCTTAAACTCAGATAGGATAAGTCAAGGGTCGAACCACAGAGAGACAGGGTAAATTATGTTTGTAAATTTAAAGTCTATTGCAAGTAACCAAAAAAAGGGGGGTTTTGAATTGGGATTCAAACTAACAACTAAGGTAAATAACTAGCAAGGAAACTAAGAAAAAGATAAAAAGGGGATTAGGAACTTTGGTTCCCCATGGTCAAAACAAGTCAATGAAGGGTAAGAATAATCAAATAACACAATCCCAAGGAACAAAGAATAAACCTTTAGGTCAATATTCTACCCAATCCTTACGGTCTTAGGGTTCCTACAAAAGCACTAAACTTTCGTTCAAAGGCAATCCCAAAGTTGTTGTCAAACTAATCCTAATAATCTTTCAATCCCAAGGATTAGTTCACCAACAACAATGGGGGATTGGTAATTTAATCATCAAACCTATCAAAGTCAAGTCTTTACATGGTTCCCCTAATTCCTAATCACAAGAATTAGCTATGCATACTTTTAATTATGGAAATAACGATTATCAAGAAACTTAAAGAGATGAACATAATTAAAGAAGATAATAAAAGAGAAAACATAAAACAAGAAAGTAACAAAAAGATGAATAACAAGATTGAATTAAGGGAAAGGTTAATTAGAACAAACTTACAACTTGAAAGGAAATCACAAGAACAAAGATGAAAGCTTTGTGATAATATTCTAACAATGGAGTCTCCAAACATAAAGTACTTGAAAGAAAATTACTTAGATACAAACTTGCTGAAAAACTGCTTAACCTAATAGAGGAGTTTTGGTCTCCTTAAATAGGAAATATTACAAGATTCGGAAAGCAGAAAAGAAAACGGAAGTCTCGAAAACAGCGTCTGGTCGGTCGACCTGTTTCTTCGGTCGGTCGACCGGTTCAGCTGAGACGGATTTATTTTCTTCGTAATTGGGCTTCCGTTGAAAGCTGGGCTTGATTACTTATTCGACATCGGTCGGTCGACCAGATATCTCGGTCGGTCGACCGCTTCACTTTTCCTCAGGTTTTATTTGGCCCGATGATTGTATTTGAATGCTCCATCCGAATTTATTGCTCCAAAAACAGCCCCTTAAAGGCAAATAAAGCTTGGTTTTGCTTACTTCCGCGTATTCCTGCATAAAATACTAGCAGTCTAGCATCCTACCCAACATTTTATCTATACACTAGAAAAAGAAAAGGGTGGTAATAAAGAAAAGGAAAAGTCACCTCCAACACAAATTTATTCCTGATTTTACCGCCAACACAAATTTCTTTGACGGTTTCAGACTCGAATTCAAGTTTTATTAAGTGCAAGCGATTAAAAAGGGGTAGATGAACAGTAGTTCTTCTGTGTGTCGTTCACATCCCATGTTTTTTTTAACAAATGTGATAACAATTATTTAATAAATAGTCACCACTTTGAAAAAATAAGTCATTTTGTAACAAAAAAATAGTCACTATTTGATCAAAAGTGATAACTATTTATCAAAAAGTTGTCACTTGCACATGCAACCGTCGTAGGGTAGAATTTGTGTATAAAGAATAACTAAATTGCAAATGCTACTTGGCTGACCGAAAACATTGTCCAGAATGTGTGTTCTCTCTTTTTCTTCTGTTTTACTATATTTGTTGCGTTTTGATTAACTTCAAATTGTCTAGCCTCGCAACTTTACCCGAATTCTTTTTTACTCTACGTTCAAATTTTGGTTGGATTTATGTATCTGTGTTAATTTTATTAGAGATAATGTTTTAATTTATTAGGTATAGCACAAAATAGACCTATGAAATTCAAAGTGCATGAACTACTATACGAGTAGTATTTGGTAAGACAAATACTGTATTTTTGTACTTGTACGTAATTAATTGGTGCCATATTTATGAGAATAATTAAATTGATTCAACTTGGTTGTTACCCGCCATCGAGTTGTTGCAAGAGGGTCTACTAGACTATCATGGAACCTCAATATGGATGGAGTTCCACATTTGGATTGAAAGAAAAATTCCGTATTCCTATTACCACCAGAATGAAATCCGTATGTGTAACACCCCCATTTATTTAAGAGCCTTTAGCCAGACATTCTCAAATAAATAAGACTGTTACCTTCTCGGAATGACCGAGGTAGTGAATAACAAAGAAAACAACCAAAGTACTTTATATGAATTTGATAAAATTTAAACTTTGATATTACAACAATAACTACGCATCAGAAAAAAAAGTACAACTGACGACTACTCTATATGTGATATAGTTCTAAGTCGGTCTCAAGCCTGCATCTCACCTTCCTGTCCCAGCTTCTAGCTCAACTGTCTCATTCCTGTAGAATCTACTCCCCATTCCGGATCATCGAAGATGTCACACGAATACACAGGATCAACCACGAGGTTGAGTAGAAAAAATAGATAAGACATAAATTACAATAGATCACAAGACATCTCCGTCTCCGTATCACAAGACCCAACATCACCCACGCCATATCACAAGACCCAGTATCACGCCACACCATATCACAAGACCCAATATCTCCGCTCCATATCACAAGACCCAATATCTCCGCTCCATATCACAAGACCCAATATCTCCGCTCCATATCACAAGACTCAATATCTCCGCTCCATATCACAAGACCCAATATCACATTTCCGCATCATAAGAATATACAGATAATCAATAACATTATAACATTAATCAATCAATATGAAGTGTGAAACTCACAATAGCTAATAATCGCATCTCATATCATAAACGAGTTCACAGTTATTCCCCTACCTCAATTTGTAGGATAACAAGCGACAACGGCTAGAAATATTCCACGCGGAAACCGTCACCTAAACATATAATATTTAACGATTACAACCCTTCACTTAACCCGTATAATTAGAGTAATACGAAGGGTAAATATAGTAACTTCCTAAATAAGAAAAGTTTCCCGAAATAGTAACCTTTCCCCAAAACGAGAATTTACTTAAACTAATGTATGAATAATAATAACACTTAATAATACTACTACTACTAATAATAGTATAATAATAATAATATAATAATAACAATAATCATAGTAATAATATGTAACACCCCCATTTATTTAAGAGCCTTTAGCAAGACATTCTCAAATAAATAGAGTTGTTAACATCTCGGAATGTCCGAGGTAGTGAATAACAAAGTAAAATAACCAAAGTACTTTATATAAAACTGATAAAATTAAAACTTGGTTATTACAATTACTGCATAACGGAAGAAGGAAATACAACTGATGACTTCTCTAGATGTGATATAATTCTAAGTCGGTCCAAAGTATGCATCTCACATTCCTGCCCCAGCTCCTAGCTCATCTGTCCCTGACCTGTAGAATCTACTCCCCATTCCGGATCATCGTAGGTGTACACGAATACACTGTCAACCTCGCGGTTGAGTAGGGTAACACAATAATTATAATGCAACAATTATGATATGCAAATGCAATGATATGCTCGAGCTCAATCTCAATCTCATTCTCAATCACAATCTCAATCTCAAACCCGTAACACCCAGCCATACCGAACCTCCCGGCAGACTATAATCGGCCGTCGCCGCACACCAGCATAACAACTGAGGTCACCAGGTCTAGTTCTGCAGAACTAGCCTGGGCCCGATAATATCTCATCAATAATATCTCATTATCTCAAATCCGTATCCAATGCATATGCCATGCTTATGAATGCAATATAAAAATGCCCAACCACTATATATCATTCTCATAATAATCACACTTGCATCCATAACATACAATATACACATCCATTCAAAGCACGTCATAGAATATGGTACCGGTATATCCTACTTGGATGGCAATATAGTCCAATGACAAGCCAATAAGTAACAGAATTATGCCACTTCAAAACCGTTACCTAACAAATATATTATGAATAATAATTACTAACTTATATAACTACTTAAACAAGGTATAATATAACAACTAATAAATATAATTAACCAAGTAATGTATTACGCATAACGATACGATATTAAGCACGACTAGTCAATTAACTCGATTAGGTGATTAATTAAAAAACCGTCACAACACTATTTAAACAAACATGAACTAAATAGTTTAAACTATTAACAACATCAAACATAAACTTAATCAAATAATATTATTGACCATCACATAATTATTATCAATACTAATAATAACTTATAATCATAATACTAATACCAATTCTAACCATTATAAAATAACAAGAATAAACAATAGAAAGGATAATGATAATAATAACATGTGATAGTAGTAATAACAACATTAATAATGATACTAATAATAATCTAAATAACACAACCAACCCCACAGCCCGAGTTCGAGTCCCGTAGTCGACAACTATGGAAATAAACCAAACCATCCTAACACCACTTCTACTCGGACACCCCTAGTTCGCGACACCACCACCACCAACCAAGACACCCACAACCACCACCAACTAACCTAAACTCAACTACGTACTAACAACTCCTACTACCAAGCATTGGACACCACCAGCAGCCACCAACGTAACCACCACGGCCACCCCAAACAGCCTGCACACACGCACTGTTACCCTTCTCTCTGCACCCTCCTGTACTCCCTTCTTTTCACATGTGTTCACTCACCACCATGCCCCCATACCACCCCTTAGCCACCACCGTGGTCACCACTGACCCACGGTGGTTCTATGGGTGGTACTCGCGTGCCCTCGTTCTCTCATGAAACAACACGAACCAACTCCAAAACAGCTGTTGAACACGCACCCTCACCCTTCTTTCACACTGTGTTTAACACCCACAGTAAAACCGTCTCCTCTCATCAATACCACGACCCAGACCACCACCACCCTTCACCCTCGACACATCTCGCCTTCCCTGACTCCCCTGGTGGCAACCACCAGGTCTCGACACAACCACAACCCTCTGAAACACCCACCTAAAGGACGCTGACACTCACGTAAGCCCTGTTTCATGTCGCCACCACCACTGTCGACACAAGGTCCTCCGGCCACCCAAACACCACCCCACAACCACCAAACTAGACTATCAACCTCCCTCTACCATAACCCACTAACCCATACCAAGACACAACCCAAAACTGTACTTGAAATACGAATTAAAGACGAAACAGAGTATGGTTAAGATATTGCTACTGTCAACATAAATGAGGTTGTCGTAGCAGTCACGGTGGTCCCAAGGTGGTTTAAAGACGATAACCATATTGTATACGCTACAGAGATTACATATCACTATAATACTCAGATAAACGACATGAAAAATGTACCATAAGTTGCTTACGAAAACTCCGCTGTGCAAAGAAATAGAACGATGGTTAGGGCTGGTATCAAGGCGTCTTTCTTCCTCCTTTGCTTCCTTTTTTAACCCCAAGACAGGCCACTCTTGTCTTTAGGAGTAGACGGAGTAGGAGACGATGCAAAAAGTGGGGGTGATTAGGGTTTTACAAGGTGATGGAGGCAGATTATGAGTGGGTGGTGTTTAGGGTTTGTATGGTGAGTTTGTCGATGGATAACTTGTGTTTAAAAACTAGGGTTTTGTAAAACGTTATTCTAATCACGTATACACATACAATGTCAATCCAAGCCCGTCACGCCTTCATCCATAATCCCGTTCTCACCCGTAGTTTAACTCATGAACGAAACTCATAACTTAAAATCTACGAAACATATAAACGCTTATACTAATTAAATTATGTTACTTAATAATAGTAAATATTAATTAATTATCAGAATATAAAACTATTAGTACTTACAAACGAATTTATATAAAAATTAGAATGTAAATATAGTTACGACTTAAATAATAAAACAAATAAATGAGAATAAATATAACATAGGAATTATATTTAATTATAAATATATTATCAAAACAAGAAATACAAATGAAATGTCATTTTATATAAAATAATCGTCAAACATAAAATGATTATGAAGCACAAAATAATCGTAGAAATACGACTTATAAAACAATAAAAATTTACGTAAAATACTTTATAATAAACATTCTATTTGAAATGCTTGTAGAAAACATGGTTTGACTGCCGTTGACCGAGTCTAAAATACGGGGTATTACATAATAATAAGAAGAATATTAATAAGACTAAGTAGTACAACACTACGTACTACTACTAATATAATATTAATATTAATAACTATAATAATCAGACCATGACAAAGACGCAAACCCACGCAAAACATTCCTCAATCACGACCCACAGCAGGTTGACAACCTATTTTGTAGCCTCATCACCGCCCTCTGGCTGCCTGGACTACCACCCCTCTATGGTGGTTACCACCTATGTACTATGACGCATCCACTGACATTGACCACCACCCCTGACATGACCATACCGGTCCTCGAAACCGGTGACAAACACCCCTGGTCGCAACACCCACCTGCTACAACCGAGTTTCTGTCCCCTCTGTAAACAGCCCCTTAACCACCTGTTAACACCACCGTCACCACAACCAAACACTACCTTCGACAGCTCACACTATCCACAACCCCCTGGTGCCAAACACCCACCTTCAACACCACTCAACTCTCTGAAATAACCGCCACATTCCTGCTGTACATAGACTGTGTTTTACTCTGTTTTTGCATCTACTTCAACACGCCCCTAAACGTACTGTCACAAGTAAGTTTCCCGAGCACCACACACCTCCCCAGCACCACGAACATAAGCTACTACCACCCCACTACTAGCACTCATGGACTAACAACAAGGATTGACACCAAAACATGATTAATTATGCAATTAACACGGAACAGAGTAGTATAAACGAAGTTACTGTCGCCACTTTCTGATCTTTGTTTTAACAATTACGGTGGTCCTATGGTGATCTAATGATGTCAAACATATTATTCATATAACAAGGATTAACCACTACAATAAAACTCAGATTCGAAGTTCCTAAAAGTACGAGAAACAGGGTGTCAAACTTACATACGCGTAGGGGTGAAAACGACGATGGTGATGGCTGTTTTTTCGTGTGTTTTCTTTTTCTTTTGCTCCTGTCAATACTCACGGTGGCCTAGGGTTTGTTGGTGAAGGAAGGTAGAGAGGATGTAAGAGGATGAGTAGGGTTTCTTTGGTGAGTGTCGATGGAGGCTGATAGGAGTGTCGATGGAGGAAGACAGGGCATTTGGTGATTAGGGTTTGTAGGGAAATTATGGGCCGAGAAATTGTATAATGAACTTGGCCCAATACCCATCTAGTATAACGACTAACCTTCCGACCCCTTTTAAGTAATTCGAACCCAATTCGATATACAAACATAACTCGTAACACTACCTTATTTATATACTTACGATAGCAATTAATATAAAGCGATGACATATAACAATATTTAAATACTTCGAGTCGAAACCCGAGTTCCAAAAATGTGAGGTATTACAGTCTTTCCCCCTTAAAATGAATTTCGTCCCGAAGTTCAACCATCCCATGGTCAACAACTGATTACTAGGCATGTAACGAATACAACACGTGACACCACATAACATCAAAACTGATAAAGGCGCTTTTTAAAACACGAAATGTTACATTCTACCCTCGTTAAGAAAAATTTGTCCCCAAAGTTCAACGTATAATTAAATTAAAGGGTACTTCACGAAATACAATAAAATGCATAACAAAAGTAACAGGGTTATCAAGTATCTTTAAACAATCTCGACATACCAATTCGCCATGTCATATGCACTAGCCATAGCATAAATCATTAAGATTTTAAAATCATATCCTCCTTAAAACATGGTTACGTCCCCGTAACCCAATAAAATCCTAGCTCATTACTCCGTCTTACTCATTACTCTATCTCATAAAATCTTACTCCAAGTAACCAAGTATCGTATTCTTATTGTCGAACCTAAGACCAAAGACAAGGGGTGAGTGAACTGGCGGAAGGAACCGCAAAACAATATTTCCATCTCAACATCGATTCCAAATTCATAAGAATATAACTCAATAACCATGGTCACTCTGGAATATAAATATAACCCGGCATAAGGTCCCATAACTCAATACTAGTAACCAATCTCAATATCAGTATCAATATCGTCAAAGGTTCACAGAACCGTGCTCAACACTTAAAGTATGAACTTTAAGCTACTCACCCACAAGTTAAGGTCAAAGAGAACGATTATATATATATAAAAAAAATGCAATACTAATTATCCACAATCCAGTATATAAATCCCCGGCAAACTGTATACTCCAATTTGGTCATAAACAAGCAGTATAAATATCCTCAAATAGAAATACCTCGTGATAATTCGTAACACAACCAAACTAACATCGATATTCATATATTACAAAAACAAATTTCCATCTGCAACTAGCCACTCACATTCCCGCATAATATTAATGAGATTAACATCGGTATTCCACACTAGAATCAACTATAAAATCAATTGTGTGAGTACCTTAAATCTATGCTCTCTATCTCATACTCTTTATCCTCAATATAGTCCAATCCAACTCTAAAAATAAAAGCACAATCGGTGACTCATAACATATGGATACTACTATATATTCACAATACCAACTCCTCACTAATTAGCATCATATAAACTGTCATCAAAACATGTTAGCTTGAATAATTATTGAAGTACGTAGACTCCGACAAATCAATTAGCACATATACATATATCCCCGAACCAGAATAAGAATGATAAGATTGGTAGAATCATGTTACGCAGCAAAACAGAATCAGAGTAGCTAGCACTCATATACCCTTGAAATTTTAACACAAACTTAACATATTTACACCAATGTAGACAATCAGCAACTCTTAGTTCATAATTTGCAGGTCAAAACATTTCATGCCCATAATCATATTATCGAAACAAAATCATATTTTAGAATCATATTTTGGAAAGGCATAGGGCAAAATTAATTAACGTAATTAAACATAGAGCACTGACATGTTTCACGAGATATACATCAATCATAGACTAGCAAGACCGCTTAACATTCCTAGATATCAATAAGTTAAAATCACTTAGATGCAATTCCCATCTACTCACATTACATAATTTATCATGAAAGTATTAATATATATGACTTGCAAAATAAGAGGTTTATATAATGCGCATCAGTTAAACATTCGGGCAGGATTTCATTAGCACGTAGTTACTGAATTTGTCATGTTGCAAACAATCACTATAATTATCAAAACATCAAGCGTTATCATGGATAATCATCACTTTGTAAACATTTTGAAGCTTTTGAAACATTGAAGTGTTAATTTGTCGCAATTTATAAACACGAATCAAAAGACAATTACAAGCTATAGATCGAAACAAGACTATACGGAGACATTTTGACTCTTCTTTACTAAAACATTGTTCTTGTAGCTCATGCATCATAAAAATTTTAACGGTGGAAGCAAACGAATTCACAAGACTAGTACTTCCATAAATCACATGTCAACCACTCAATAATTCAATACATCATGATCAGATTTTAAATATAGCAATGTGCAATTCACTTTATGGTATACCAATATACTTGAGAAAAAAAATTATAGAGATTATAATCGTAGGGAACTAGACAGAGATAAACCATCAATATACGAAAGAACACCAACAAGGTTCACATTGTTCAAAATAATCACAATTACGTATAACAATTAGATTGTTATATCATGCTAATAAGTTTACCACTTAAATTTCATTCTACCACTTGGCAAGACTCTTCTCTGATAAACATAGTTTTAACATCACATACGAACATCACATAATTATTTTGAGGTCATAACACTGGAAAGTAAGAGCGTCGGTATAATTGAAACAATTTTATATAAAACTTGACGAAATAAGCAAGGTTACGCTATCATATAGAAAGGTTCATATTCATATCATATGCCTACTATTCATCTTACTAATGCCATATCAGGATATCACGTGGTTACATCACGTAATTCACATTTGATTAAACTTTTATATGAAACTTACATAACTCACAATTTCACCAATTGAACATTATACAGCAACTTACAAAAATCATAATTAGATAACCGTCCAGCCATTTTGTGATATATTGTAGTTTTGAAGAAAAAAAAATAAAATACGATGAGTTAACTAATCATAGGAAAAATAATCAAATTCATACCTCAAGGGAATTATTTATAACAATTTTTTTACAACTTAGTTGCTCTGGACAAAACTTTATAGCAACTCGGCAGAAAATTGGGCAACTTGCAAAAATCACTAATAAATAACGGCTCATTAAGATTCTACGTAGCTTATCATTTTGAAAACGTGAATGAATATTCTAAAGAGTGGAGTTGGAATCATGCATAAACATTAAACACGTTTTAAATGGTTTCCCTTACAAAACACGAGTCAAAACAAAACTGTATAGTAACAATCTGACCACTGTCAGCAAAATATTTATTTCTCTCAAAATATAACTCATATAAGCATGAGAACAAAAGCATTGGAAAGCTAAATCAAAATTTTATTACACATAAAATTTTCATACTCACATATGGAACACATTTAAAATGGCAATCCATACTAACCAGGTAACATTCTGGAAATTTATTAAAATTTTGGTTCCTTTGTGATTTCACATAACTACATCGAAACTCAACCATCCTTCTTCCTAAACACGTTGACATATCAATTGAAGCATAGACATCACTTTGTACCATATTAACATTCATTTCTCATTTCAACTATAATTGTCATCTAGAACACGGTAAAGATTTCGAAACTGAAAGTAGAATCAACTAAATAACTCGATAATTATACATGTGTATCTAAATAAATTAGTTTCTACCATCGCACAATCACAACTTATCCAAGTACGGAAATATAAACTAGGAACTACTACGATGTCCCTTATTGATTACTAACTTCATAACGAATGTAAATAAGTATAATAGGCATAAAATTTGAAGTAGGATATATGTTGGGGCTGGTGTCCTTGACAATTAAGTACAATGACTTATTAAATCTCTTTAAGGATCACAAGGGCATACTTCAGTATTATTACCAGTTGATCCACGTTTATCAATAACGGTTGGCTTGCTAGATAAGTTTGACGTTATTGTCATACGGATGGCGGTGATCAACTGGTCCCTATACGTCACACCTATAGGACACGTTTGAGAGATGTGAAGGTATGAAAATACAGTCACATTTATGCCGGATATGACTAAACAGTTAGTCAGAGGTATTGACTAATAAATTAGTCAATAAGATGTTGAGATTATTATTTAATACGGATTAAATAATTTTAGCTAATACGGATTACATGATTAATTCGTAAATTAAATATAAACAGTTATATTTAATTAAATATTGTATTCGCGAATTAATATAAACAGTTATATTAATTTAGGTAATTATACAATATCGTATTTTATCAGACCGTTATTAATATATCGACTATATTAATATCTGATAACATGTTACGATTTATAATTAAATCCCGCAAATAATATTTAGCAAAACGGGTCGAATCACGCAAAGGAATAAGGTAAGAGTGGACAAAGCCCACTCCTACCCTACCCAATTCGGCCGACCATATGGTACTACATAAGGAGATTTTTTCTCCTTATGTCAGTTACTGGTAATTCATAATTCTCACAATTAGGGTTTTTGAGAAGATCTTTTTCCCAAAAACTCAGATCTCACATCTAAAACCTCACAAAAGCTCTCCCCATATTGCAAGGCAATTGGAGGGTATTTCTAGCACACGCGGCATCATCTCAATCAAGTCTTGGGTGCAAGTTATAGGAGGGAATTTACTTTAATTCCTGTTCTTAGGCCTTAAGCACAAAGGACCAAAGGTTGAATTCTTTTTCTTATCCTTTTAATCTTATGACTATAAACACAACTGTATTTTTCATTATAATCCTGCAAGTTTAGGGTGAATACATGCTTTATTCCCCACAAGTGGTATCAGAGACAGGCCATGAAAATTTTACTTTTGTGTTTTTCATAAGTTTATTTAAAAGTTTCTGAAAAATCTCGTTTCTGCCGCTGTGTCGGTCGGTCGACCAGTTATAGCGGTCGGTCGACCGCCCCTGTGTGAGTTTTCTGTTTTTTTTCAAAACAGTTTCCTTTGTGAGAAATCGTGTTCAGAAACTCGGTTTCGTGTTTTGTGGTCGGTCGACCTGTTTTTCGGGTCGGTCGACCATTCTGCTTTAAAAAAAAAAAAAAAAAAAAAAAAAAATTTTTTTTTTTCGTCAGGTGGTCGGTCGACCTGTTTTTCCGGTCGGTAGACCACCCCTGTAACAGAATCGTTTTTTTTTTTTACGAAAATAACATGTTTTATTTTCACATGGCTTAAAATAATATACTATATACGGAAATAGTGTATTATTTAGTGAAACGGTTCACCCTCGCTTGATACATATTGTTTTAAAACAGTTTAAAATAATGGATTATATGTTTGTTAAAATTGGTGATTAAAACGGTATAGTCACTTAATTTTAATCTTAAAAGGTGGTTTGGTATAAATTTATTAATCATAATAACAGTTTTATGTCATGTATAAATTGTTTTTAGTTGATGCATTTTATTTATCGTCTTGTGAATGCCTTGAATGCTTTCAATAACGTATTTAATTTTTGCAAACGGTTGTAACTTAGTGTGGCCTTAGAAGATTGTGTCACCGTAATGAAGGGACACGATCTTGCTTGTAATATTGAGATCTTGAATCTCCGTTTTGGGTTTTTGCCATGTAATTACTTTTGTATTTAAATTAGAATGTATCTAGGACTACTTTTGTAATTTAAATTAGTAATTTTGTGAAGACCAAAGACAAGACGGAGGCCGGATGCTCACTCCCGCTGCAAGGACCAAGATGGAACATCAAGACAAGCTTCTAGGGTCCAACAGTGGATTCCAAGTTGTTTTATGTTTATTTTGGTAGGATAGGCCACACTAGGACTTTTATTTACGTTTATTGCATTTATCTTTACGCTTTCATCGATAATAGCTTGCATCATATTCCGCCTAAAAACCAAACCACCTATATCATGCCTGAAAACTGACTCATGTAGAGGTTACGCGTTAGTTTTCTGTGACAATACAGATGTCACATGTCAATTTAAAAGCCATCACTTTATTTAATTCATTCACGCAAATGCTAGTTTTTAGTTCACTTAAATATGGATAAATAAGAGTTGATGGGGTCTTCCTCGTATAACCAAAAATTGAGATTAGTCTTTATAAATCAGCCTCCCATGAATCCCTTCTTCGTCGGTAGGCATAATATGACCCCTTCTACGTCGGGTAAGTGGGAACAGATGATTTATTTTATCTCAACATCATGGTCACTCGATAATATTCCAGTGACTGAGATGGACTAATAGATAGATATACGGAAATCTATCGACCAAGAGTTCCAACGATTGGAATTAGCCAAACTGTGGGCTTATCAATATACGGAAATTGAGTCTTGGGATCGTTTATATAATTCTTGAGGGAGATCAATTATATAAATGCATGAGTCTACGAGTTTAAATTCAATTTAATATAGACTTAAATCACAACAATAAGTTGCTTATATGGTTTTGTTTTATCTTCTTTTCAGTGTAGAACACGTTCATTAAAACTGCTGTAAAACTAAAATGGCTGGTGAAGACCCAATGCCAAGTGCCAAGCTAGCACGTGAATCCTGGCTAAAAGCCTTCATGGACTCCATGAATCAGTCAACTAGACTGAGGAATGATGGGTCAAACTTCTCTGACTGGGAGGCAGCACTACGGAATGCTGCCATTGCTGACGGAAAGCTCAAGTTCTTAACTGAGCCCATTCCGCCACACCCAGGAACTGGAGCTAGAGCCAACGAAATTCGCGCTCATAGCGATTTCGTTATGGAAGCGGGTGCGATAAAGAACGTACTCATCTATGCAATGGAATCCAATTTGCAAAGACGCTTCATAACCCATGGTGCTAACAAGATTTTCACCACGCTCACTAACGAATTCTCCAAGGCTCCGAGAATCGTTTCTTATGAGCATACCTGTCGCTTCTTTGAGGCGAAACTCCAGAAGGGCCAAGCTGTTAGCCCACATATTCTCAACATGATTGAGAATATCGAGAAACTGGAGTCCCTAAACTGCAAGATCAGTGAGAACATCATCGTTGATCGCATGCTTCATTCGCTTCATGATGGGTTCGCCCTCTTTAGGGCCAACTACTACATGAACGGCATGAAGAAGACTCCCCATGAGCTCCACTCCCTTCTCGTACAGACTGAGAAGGATCTAAAGTTGAGTGGGAGTCTAAAGCAGGATGTTCTCATGATCTCAAGTAAGGGAAAAGGTAAAGGGAAGGCTAAAGCTCAGGGCGACCTAGCAGTAGGTAAGCCCAGGTTCAAGAAACCAGGATTTACTAAGAGTGGGCCAGGTGAGTCGAGCAACTCACAGGGCAAGACTAAGAGCAAGGATACTAGCATGGAATGTCACCATTGCCACAAGACTGGGCATTGGAGGCGCTCATGCCCCGTGTATCGCGAGGACATTAAGGCAGGCCGCGTTACCCCTGTTGGTATGTCTTCCTCTTCTTTATTCACATGATTGAGATTAACCACGCAAGTTGCGGAACTTGGGTACTTGATACTGGTTGTGGTTCTCATCTTTGTAATCATGTGCAGGGCCTCCGAAACCAAGAACCCCTAACCAAGGGTGAGGTGGACCTGCGTGTCGGGAATGGAGCACGTGTGGCTGCAGTCTCGAAGGGAACATACGTAATCCAGCTTCCAAGTGGATTCGAGTTATTTTTATATAACTGTTATTATGTTCCTAGTTTATCCAAAAACATTATTTCAGTTTCTGCACTTGACAAACTTGGTTTTTCATTTGTAATAGAGAATAATAGCTGTATTTTCTCCTTACACAATATGATTTATGGCAAGGCAGTTTCCATGAATGAAATTTATGTTTTAGATCAAACTACCGAGATATTACATGTGAATAATAAAAGAATAAAGGTAGGTGACAAAGATCAAACTTACTTATGGCATTGTCGTATGGGACACATAAATGAGAAACGCGTTAAACAGCTCATACAGAATGGAGCTATTTCGCCCTTTGATTTCGAATCATATGGCACGTGTGAATCATGTCTCATCGGCAAAATGACTCGTATTTCCTTCAAAGGTGTTGGAATGCGCGCTGCCGACCTATTAGGACTCATACATACGGACGTATGTGGCCCTATGTCGATCAACGCACGAGATGGCTATAGGTATTTCATCACTTTCACGGATGATTTGAGTAGATATGGCTATGTCTACTTGATGAAACATAAAAGTGAATCCTTTGACAAGTTCAAAGAATACCAGAATCGGGTACAGAACCAGCTGGGTAGAAAGATTAAAGCACTACGCTCGGATCGTGGTGGTGAGTATCTTTCACGCGAGTTTGATCAACACCTAAAAGACTGTGGGATCGTACTACAGTTGACTCCACCTGGAACACCACAATTAAATGGTGTGTCCGAACGGAGAAATCGAACTCTACTTGATATGGTTCGATCCATGATGAGTCACACCGTTGTGCCTGATTCATTGTGGGGCTATGCTCTTTTGTCAGCCGCTCTAATACTTAACCGAAGTCCGTCTAAAGCTGTTGACAAGACTCCATTCGAGTTATGGAAGGGAACGGTCCCTAACTTGTCCTTTATTCGGGTTTGGGGCTGCGAGGCTTATGTCAAGTGGAGACACGAGGATAAGCTCGGCCCGCGATCGGTCAAGACATACTTTATAGGCTATCCAAAGGGAACTTTTGGTCATTACTTCTACTCGCCTACCGAACAACGTGTTTTTGTTGCGGCTAGTGCGACGTTCTTAGAGAAAGAATTTCTCGAGAACAAGTCGAGTAATAGAACCTTCGAGTTATCGGAGGTTCAAGAACCAACTACCGAGCAACCATTGGAGGAAACAGTACCTCCAACCGAGGCTGCGGTAGATATCCCTGAGGAACCTAGGAGGTCGGGAAGAGTCTCTATTCCACCGGACAGATACATTGGTATGGTCGAGGAACATGATACAGATGACGTCTTACTCCTAGAGGGTAATGAACCCACAACCTATAAAAGTGCCATGACCAGTTCTGACTCAAAGCTATGGCTAGAAGCCATGCAATCCGAAATGGACTCCATGTATGAGAACAACGTGTGGGATCTTGTGGACCTACCTGCAAAGGTGCGTCCCCTTCAATGCAAATGGCTTTACAAGATAAAGCATGCCGTGGAAGGACAACAAGATATCCATAAGGCTAGACTAGTTGCTAAAGGTTTCACTCAAGTGCCAGGCTTGCACTATGATGAGATCTTTGCACCCGTAGTCATGCTACGTTCCATTCGGATTATCTTAGCGATCGCCGCATTTCATGACTATGAAATATGGCAAATGGACGTTAAAACCGCCTTCTTAAACGGTTATTTGGAGGAAGAGTTGTACATGGTACAACCCGAGGGTTTTATCGATCCAGCACATCCTAAGAAAGTTTGCAAGCTTAAGCGTTCCATCTATGGACTTAAGCAAGCATCGCGGAGTTGGAATCATCGCTTCGACCAAGTGATAAAAGAGAATGGGTTCATTAGATCAGTCGAGGAACCATGTCTCTATATCAAGTCGAGTGGGAGTAAAATTGTATTCCTAGTACTGTATGTCGACGACATACTCTTGATTGGGAATGACATACCTCTCTTATCTTCGGTTAAAGCATGGCTGAAAAACCATTTCCAGATGAAAGATCTGGGAGAGGCACAAAGAATTTTGGGCATCCGTATCTACAGGGATAGATCACGACGGATGTTGTCTCTCAGTCAAGAGTCTTATATAGAGAAGATTCTGGAGAGATTCAGCATGACGAACTCCAAGAAGGGGTTCCTTCCTATGACTCCTGGGCTTCACTTGAGCAAGTCTCAAGAAGCTAAATCAGTGGAAGAGAAAGAGCGCATGAGTCGGATTCCTTATGCTTCGGCAATAGGATCGATCATGTATGCCATGATATGCACACGTCCTGACGTTGCATATGCATTGAGTATGACAAGTCGATTCCAAGCTCATCCAGGTGAACAACACTGGATGGCCGTGAAAAACATTCTTAAGTACCTACGGAGGACTAAAGATTGGGGATTGACTTATGGAGGCGACTCGACGCTCTGCGCCACGGGTTACGCAGATGCTAGCTTCCAAACGGATCGAGATGACTCGAAATCTCAGTCTGGATTTGTCTTTACTCTTAATGGTGCTGCTGTCAGCTGGAAAAGTTCTAAACAGAGTGTTACAGCAGATTCTACGACTGAGTCCGAGTACTATGCCGCCTCGGAAGCAGCTAAGGAAGCAATATGGATGCGTCAATTCTTACAAGGACTATCAGTAGTGCCTAGTTCGAATGACCCAATCACCGTCTATTGTGACAATAGCGGTGCCATCTTCCAAGCTAAGGAGCATAAGTCTAGCAGCAAGGCTAGGCATGTACAACGGAAAGCTCATCTAATCAGAGATTACGTGGAGCAAAAGGAGATTTCTATTGAAAAGATCGCTACGGATGACAACATAGCCGATCCTCTCACAAAAGCATTACCACGTGATAAGCATGAAGGGCACATTCATTCCATGGGAATTGGACGTGTTCCTAAGTTGTAGTACTCTTTTATGAATTCATGTAATAATTCATTTTCTCGTGTACTCTATTCAACCTTATTGTTATGATATAAAAATGTTTTGTTTCTCATGTGGAATTGTACGCCAATTTTGAACACCACAAAGTGAACTGATTAACATTACATCGTTTTGGTCCTTGATTACCCACTTGAGCTGATAACTCAGGTAATCATTTTGTGACGTTGGTTGATGGTGGGTTCAACGAGCCATAAGTCACGCGGCTGACTGACCAATCACAAAGGCGAGTTATACGGATATCTCGTAGGACACCCCGTGACAGCGTTATGGAGTCCTAAGTGTTTTATAACATTGGGTGCCAGGTCGTGGATAGGACCTCCATAGTGTTCCTTAGAGTCGAGTCTTTTGACTTTCAACTGCTTCTTGAGATTAAGACAGATTTTGGGTAACTTTGGTTTCTTTCCCACGGTCACCGTAACAGGGGCCAAGAGGATTTTTTCTGGGTTATTTCATGCTGGGCGATATCGGCAGGATTCGAGTTGAGGGAAATATCCAAACCCTTATCAGGATTTTATCATTTCTCAGGGCCACTCGAGGAGTAGTAACTGAAATGCATGGCCATGCTCGAATACAGATTCGTTTTATCAGTTAAGTTACTCTCTAGTCGAGGAAACCACTCTTGATACAGATCGCTTGTGAGATACGACCTTTGCGAATGCGGATTTGCAAATTGTCTTACATTGAGTGGGAGAAATTTTAAAAGGATATGAGATTCGGTTATCGCACCTACACTTGTACGGACAAGTGGGAGTTTGTTGGAGATTGTGTCCTCCACATGTAGTGTGATAACGTCATTGGACATACCCTTGTACGGACAAGTGGGAGATTGTTGGGGCTGGTGTCCTTGACCATTAAGTACAATGACTTATTAAATCTCTTTAAGGATCACAAGGGCATACTTCAGTATTATTACCAGTTGATCCACGTTTATCAATAACGGTTGGCTTGCTAGATAAGTTTGACGTTATTGTCATACGGATGGCGGTGATCAACTGGTCCCTATACGTCACACCTATAGGACACGTTTGAGAGATGTGAAGGTATGAAAATACAGTCACATTTATGCCGGATATGACTAAACAGTTAGTCAGAGGTATTGACTAATAAATTAGTCAATAAGATGTTGAGATTATTATTTAATACGGATTAAATAATTTTAGCTAATACGGATTACATGATTAATTCGTAAATTAAATATAAACAGTTATATTTAATTAAATATTGTATTCGCGAATTAATATAAACAGTTATATTAATTTAGGTAATTATACAATATCGTATTTTATCAGACCGTTATTAATATATCGACTATATTAATATCTGATAACATGTTACGATTTATAATTAAATCCCGCAAATAATATTTAGCAAAACGGGTCGAATCACGCAAAGGAATAAGGTAAGAGTGGACAAAGCCCACTCCTACCCTACCCAATTCGGCCGACCATATGGTACTACATAAGGAGATTTTTTCTCCTTATGTCAGTTACTGGTAATTCATAATTCTCACAATTAGGGTTTTTGAGAAGATCTTTTTCCCAAAAACTCAGATCTCACATCTAAAACCTCACAAAAGCTCTCCCCATATTGCAAGGCAATTGGAGGGTATTTCTAGCACACGCGGCATCATCTCAATCAAGTCTTGGGTGCAAGTTATAGGAGGGAATTTACTTTAATTCCTGTTCTTAGGCCTTAAGCACAAAGGACCAAAGGTTGAATTCTTTTTCTTATCCTTTTAATCTTATGACTATAAACACAACTGTATTTTTCATTATAATCCTGCAAGTTTAGGGTGAATACATGCTTTATTCCCCACAATATATGCAACACATAACTATATACATTCATGGCTTAGGGCAACACACTCCGCATATCACTAGACATGGATTACTATAACATATAACCCTAAGATCAACATAATTACTCATCTTTACAAGGAGTTAAACATCAATATCATATAATAACGATAGTCATTTAAATACCAGATAATCGTATGAACATTTCAAAATACCAAAATCATATGATCACATCACCCTTAACTATTGCTCAACAAATACACATCCATACTCTTGGAATTTCAATTCATTCATCCAGCTCGTTCCACATTTCAATATCAATCATAATCTTCCATTAACATCATTAACCATAATTCATGTATCACTTACCTCATTCTTCTCCTGTAAAAACGTTAGTATAATATAATTAGGTCACTACATAGTCTACTCCACTCTTCAAATACTCTCATTGGGTTCCCGAGACAGAACCGAAAGGGCCCATGGTTTGGTGTGAGGGGGCCCCTAACTCATCCCGTTCCTTTTTGGGGCTCCTATCAATTTCATCTCGGGGTTCATTTTATTTGACTCTTCCTACGTTCATTATTATTCATTTGGTTTAGGCCTGAGGATCGTTCTCTCTGATACCACTTTGTAACCCCCATTTATTTAAGAGCCTTTAGCCAGACATTCTCAAATAAATAAGACTGTTAACTTCTCGGAATGACCGAGTTAGTGAATAACAAAGTAAACAACCAAAGTACTTATATGAATTTGATAAAATTTAAACTTTGATATTACAACAACTACGCATCAGGAAAAAAAATTACAACTGACGACTACTCTATATGTGATATAGTTCTAAGTCGGTCTCAAGCCTGCATCTCACCTTCCTGCCCCAGCTCCTAGCTCAACTGTCTCTTTCCTGTAGAATCTACTCCCCATTCCGGATCATCGTAGGTGTCACACGAATACCCAGGGTCAACCACGAGGTTGAGTAGAAAAAATAGATAAGACATAAATTATAATAGATCACAACACATCTCCGTCTCCGTATCACAAGACCCAATATCACCCCACGCCATATCACAAGACCCAGTATCACGACACACCATATCACAAGACCCAATATCTCCGCTCCATATTACAAGACTCAATATCTCAGCTCCATATCACAAGACCCAATATCTCCGCTCCATATTACAAGACCCAATATCTCCGCTCCATATCACAAGACCCAATATCACATTGCCGCATCATAAGAATATACATATAATTAATAACATTATAACATTAATCAATCAATATGAAGTGTGAAACTCACAATAGCTAATAATCGCATCTCATATCATAAACGAGCTCACAGTTATTCCCCTACCTCAATTCGTAGGATGACAAGCGACAGCTGCTAGAAATATTCCACGCGGAAACCGTCACCTAAACATATAATATTTAACGATTACAACCCTTCACTTAACCCGTATAATTAGAGTAATACGAATGGTAAATATAGTAACTTCCTAAACAAGAAAAGTTTCCCGAAATAGTAAACTTTTCCCAAAACGACAATTTACTTAAACTAATGTATGAATAATAATAACACATAATAATACTACTACTAATAATAATAGTATAATAATAATAATATAATAATAACAATAATCATAGTAATAATAATAAGAAGAATATTAATAAGACTAAGTAGTACAACACTACGTACTACTACTAATATAATATTATTATTAATAACTATAATAATCAGACCATGACAAAAACGCAAACCCACGCAAAACATTCCTCAATCACGACCCACAGCATGATGACAACCTATTTTGCAGCCTCATTACCGCCCTCTGGCTGCCTGGACTACCACCCCTCTATGGTGGTTACCACCTATGTACTATGACGCATCCACTGACTTTGACCACCCCTGACATGACTATACCGGTCCTCGAACCCGGTGACAAACACCCCTGGTCGCAACACCCACCTGCTGCAACCGAGTTTCTGTCCCCTCTGTAAACAGCCCCTTAACCACCTGTTAACACCACCGTCACCACAACCAAACACTAACTTCGACAGCTCACACTACCCACAACCCCCTGGTGCCAAACACCCACCTTCGACACCACTCAACTCTCTGAAATAACCGCCACATTCTTGCTGTTCATAGACTGTGTTTTACTCTGTTTTTGCATCGACTTCAACACGCCCCTAAACGGACTGTCACAAGTAAGTTTCCCGAGCACCACACACCTCCCCAGCACCACGAACATAACCTACTACCACCCCACTACTAGCACTCATGGACTCACAACAAGGATTGACACCAAAACATGATTAATTATGCAATTAACACGGAACAGAGTAGTATAAACGAAGTTACTGCCGCCACTTTCTGATCTTTGTTTTAACAATTAAGGTGGTCCTATGGTGATCTAATGATGCCAAACATATTATTCATATAACAAGGATTACCCACTACAATAAAACTCAGATTTGAAGTTCCTAAAAGTACGAGAAACAGGGTGTCAAACTTACATACGCGTAGGGGTGAAAACGACGATGATGATGGCTGTTTCTTCGTGTGTTTTCTTTCTCTTTTGCTCCTGTCAACACTCACGGTAGCCTAGGGTTTGTTGGTGAAGGAAGGTAGAGAGGATGAAAGAGGATGAGTAGGGTTTATTTGGTGAGTGTCGATGGAGGCTGATAGGAGTGTCGGTGGAGGAAGATAGGGCATTTGGTGATTAGGGTTTGTAGGGAAATTATGGGCCGAGAAATTGTATAATGAACTTGGCCAAATACCCATCTAGTATAACGACTAACCTTCCGACCCCTTTTAAGTAATTCGAACCCAATTCGATATACAAGCATAACTCGTAACACTACCTAATTTATATACTTACGATAGTAATTAAAATAAAGCAACATTTAACAATATTTAAATACTTCGAGTCGAAACCCGAGTTCCAAAAATGTGAGGTATTACAGTTTGTTTATTCGAAGTTTTGAATTTTTTAAATATATTTGTATTTTGTCTTATTTATAACAAATTGGAAAACGTTGTAGAAATCAATGCTTAATATAATGTTATTTTTTGGACTGCTTAGAATCATTTATTTTATCACAATTACTCCATATGATATACTCCTTCCTACCCATTATAAGTGTCCCATTTAGGAGTGAGTTGAACATTTAAGGAGTGTGTATTTTGGGTAGGGTAGGGGTATTTAGATTGGAGAGAGAAGGTAGGATTTATAAGAAATAATAATATGATTAAGGTCTTAATAACTCCCTCCCATTTATAACCCCAATTTGTTTTCCCTCCCTTTTACTAATACACAGACAGTGAAGGGGCAAGAAGTTGTAACAACATTAAACAGTTTTTTACACACAGTTTTGCGTTAAATTAAATTACATACTGTAAATTACATTACATTAAATTACATAAACTACATTAAATTACATAAATTACACTACATTAAATAAATTACATTTACATTAAATAAATTACAGTACTGGAATTAAATAAACGGAAAGATGGACTTCAGATTAGCGTCGATTTCTGTCATCTATTGTTGATCGGCCCAAAACAGGTGTCCCATAAGTCAAGCTAACTCAAATGTCAGTCCAATATCATTCATATCCAATGTCATCTAAGTTTGAAATTAGCACCAAATTTAAACAATGGTGCCAAATTAAAAAAAAGATGAAATTTCAGGCACCAAAATGAAAATACTCAAAGATCGAGTGCAAAGTTCTAGTACATACTATAAATAGAAGTTCTATTTATGGGGGGTTCATTCAAGAGCAAGCAGCCAAAATAACACTTTCACATAAAGAACTCCCAAACAAAAACCTGAAAACAACATTCAATGAAGAAGAATCTAACCAACCTAGAAAGATAAAAAATAATTGAACTATTGTTGAAACACAGCAAAAATCGAAAGCCTACTTATGGGGTCATTAATGAAGTGGCAGAAAGGTTCATGGTGACCAGAAGGACAGTTAGCAGAATATGGAAGCTTGCACAATCACAAAGAACAACAAACAAAGTCGTGGATGTGGGCAACAAGAAAAAAAGGATCCAAGAAATCTGGAAAGGCTCCCTTAGACGAGGAGAAGATCAAAGCAACTGATCTACTTAAAAGGACTACACAACAAGATTTGGCAGACAACATAGGGGTCAACCAATCCACGGTTTCAAGATGGGTTATGTCAAAGAAGATAAGGGCACACACAAACGCACTCAAGCCAGGTTTGAATGACAACAACAAACTTGCTAGACTATTATTCTGTTTACAACACTTAGAGTATCATGCATTAACCAAAACAATAGTTTTTAAAGATGATAGTCATATCGTTCACATGGATGAGAAATGGTTTGCCAAAACTAAACCTTTTACACGATTTTATATGGGTAAAGGTGAAACTAATCCACATAGGTGTGTACAGTCAAAAAATTTCATAGAGAAAGTCATGTTCATGTGTGTTGTAGCCAAACCAATGTATGGGTCAGATGGTGAAATGATTTTTGATGGGAAGATAGGAATTTGGCCATTTGTTGTCCAAGTTCCAGCAAAAAGAAATTCGAAAAACAGAGTGGCAGGCACATTAGAAACGAAATGCATTGAGTCAATAAATAAACAAGTAACAAAGGACATGATTTTAAACTGTGTATTGCCTGCAATTAAGGCTAAATGCCCTGCTGATAGGAGAAAACGTGTGGTTATACAACAAGATAACGCTCGTCCTCATTTTACAAATGATGACCCTGATTTCAAAGCAATGGCAACAACAGATGGATGGAGTATTGAATTGACCTATCAAACACCCAACTCACCAGACTTGAATGTCTTAGATTTGGGGTTTTTTAGGTCAATACAATCTCTACAACAAAAGAAAAAGGCAATGATATTAGATGAATTAATACACAACACAGTCACTGCCTATGAAGAACAAGAAGCTCTCAAACTCAAGTACGTGTGGTTAACATTACAGGCATGTATGCTTGAAGTAATGAAAAGAAAAGGAGGCGTAGATTATGCTGTGCCACATATGCACAAAAACGTACTAGCAGGTACAGGTTTACTTCCTAATTATCTTAGTGTTGAAATGGATTTGGTTAAGGAATGCATAAGGTATATACAGAATGTTGGGGATCCAAGCAGTATAAGTGAGTTAGTGAATGCAGTGAACTTATCAGAGAACCAGGTAAGTACCGGTGGCACTAGTAATGAACCAACAGGTGATATTGAACCTGTTGGCACCATTACTGAAGCACCAGTTAGGTTAACTAGCAGTGTAAGTAAGGTGGAGATGTCCCCTATTGGTCAAATTAGTGAATGGTTACAACAAATTTGTGCTGATGAGTGAAGAATGTAGGAAGACTGACATTTTGCAGGTGAAGTATGTACAAACACAATGATGCAGACAGAAGAATTACCACCAGCAGACAATATTTTGCAGACAAATAAATTACAGAGCAGAATAAAAATTGCAGACAGCAGAAGTACCATCAGTAGATATTTTGCAGACAGAAGAAGAACGAAGCACAGATTAAATACTACAATTGCAGACAGCAGAAGTACCAGCAGTAGAAAAAACAACATTCACCAGCAGTTAAGGTTTTGCAGACGAAGACTAGAACTTTGCAACTCATTTTGTATATTTCAAAATATGGCACTCAAGGATATTAAGTTATGGTAGCATTTCAGATTAACTAGCAAACGTAAACAACCTCGTCAACGTTGTTGATCATATACATCCTCATCACCAGAAAAGGTGGTGGCATTGTATATGACCAACAATGTTGTTGGCAATCAATAGCCCTCACAATAGAGATCAGTGGGTTTTTAATTATGATGAAGCGGAAATTAAAAGGATAACAAATACACTATCATCACTAGTCCCTCGAAAAAAAAAAAGTAAAGAAAGTAAGAGAAAACCTTCGAAGATCAGGGCTCAATAAATTAAACACAGAAGGATTCATCTTCCTCTGTCTCATTAAAACCAGGCCAATATTTAGCAACCTCTTTCATAAACCAACTTCGTATAGTTGGATTATTTCTTATGGAAACCAAATCTAAGTCCGGTTCTGAACAACTAAGAACCTCAGGCACACATGCAGCCCCAGGCACACATGCAACCTCAGACTCCATCTCTCTTTTATCCAAGTCAACCTCATACTCCATTAAAACACCAAACTCAGGCCAAAATTTCACCAGATCTTCCATAAAGGTCAATCGTTTCTCCGGAATCTTACATCGTGCTAACCAAAGCTCACCCTTCCTCTGATCGCTTCCTTCCTTCCTTCTCCTTTCCCGACATGCAACAACTCCCTCATCCTGCATCTTTGTCTCACCATCCATCTCCTCATCCCCAAAATCAAACTCCTCATATCGTTTCTCCATAACTTTCAAATCAATCTGACCAGCAAACATCACGTTTTTTTCCATTTATTTTCCCCTTATATCGCAACTATTATCATAGATCTTTCAAATAATAACAAGATCTATACAAACAATCCATGATAATACCATTTAAAGAGTTATTTACACAGAAAAATGACGATAAGTGAAGAAGAAAGAGTATGAGATGAGAGGAGATGAGAACAGAATAAGAGAGGACATGTTGTGGTAGAGACAATAAGAGAGAATAATGTGCAGAAGAGAAAGCATGGAGAACAAGGCTGCGGAGGAAGAGTGAAGAAGGGAAATTAGGGTTTGGGATGTTAATAAGTGGCGGGAGCAATTAGGGTTGATGGGGTTTTACTGGGTTGGGTTAGGATGATAAATGGACTGGGTTAGTGGGTAAATGGGGTTAGTGGGTTGGGTAGAGTAATTAATTATATTGGGTTAGGGGTGAGTGGGTGGGTAATAAATAGAAATAGTGAAGGGTAAAAAGGTAATAAAACAGTCTAAATAGTACACAACGGGACACCTTGACGAATAAAAAAAACGAAGAACATGACACTTATAATGGGTAGGAGGGAGTACAATTTTGTATTGAGTATGTCTATATTAATGTCTATATTCATTATATGACATTTGAAATTTGATTATTAATTTATTAGGAGGTAAGAAGTTATTTGAGGAGAGGATATGTAACAATGAAGAAAAATGCATGCTGGGAGACGGGTTACACAAACTTAGTCGTGAACTAACTCTATCAATAATTTTAAAACTTGGGAGATTGTAACTTTTTAGCTAGGACGAGCGTCATTGACAACCCTCCAATATCCGAATCCATACATAAAAAAACAAACTAAACATGCCCGGGGTATATTTTAAATGTATTTTCGAAAAAATCGTCATAAGCGCCCCGTGATTTTCACGGGCAACTAAACTAGTTTTCTGTTTTAGACCATCCCCAAGCAAGGTCAATTGCTAGGTCAATTGCTTGCTTGGGTCAAGTTAATTACAATTAAGTGGAAATTAGGATTGACCCAATAGTGTTGAGGGTCAATTTGTGACCCAAGGTGGAGCAAATTGACTCCCCAATTGACCCCTTACGTGGCAAACTCTCATTGGTTACAAATTAGAAATAGAAAAAAAAGAAAAGAAAAACTATGTTATTGACTCGATTAAATCGACTTTCTGCTTGGGAGGATAAAAGAGGGTCAATGTCAATAAGGTGAGATTAAGGGTTAATACGTTATTGACTCGATTAAATCGACCTTTTGCTTGGGGATGGTCTTATAACACTCAAACTTGAAAGAAACGGTCTTTCAATAAATTATTGAGAGACAATTCTTTTGTACCATTTTATTTGTATTTTGTGGCCCTTTTGACATTGACCGTACCGTAGTAATTTCGTACTTATTTACATTTAATCCTGATTTGTACCTATTATATTACTTTTAGTATCACTTATTTTTAAATTTGTACAATAATCTCGGTCTCTCAGAAGACCTAATAATTTTATAAAAGATAAAAGATTGTTGGAAGTCCCCTCATTAAATGAGTTTCACTTTACATAATTAAGACCATCCCGCAAGAAGCTAGTTTAGTCAATATGAACATTTTCCTGTGATTGCCGGTCTTGCCACACTTGCGACTACAGTTGCCAGTGAACATACAATAAATACGTTTCACAATCATTCACCATATTAAATTTAGAACACAAATACGAATAGTCTAATGGAGTGAACACTTAAATGTGAAAATCAGAGGTAGATTTCATTTGCACTACTAAGGGCTTGTTCTTTTGGACTGAAACTTAACTGTACTAAACTGAACTGAATTTATAAGATCTGAACTGAACTGAACTTATAGGATCTGAACTGAACTTATAAGAACTAAACTGAACTGAACTGAATTTATAGAAACTGAACTGAACTAAACTTATAGGAACTGAACTGAACTTATAGGATCTGAACGGAACTTGTAGGATCTGAACTGAACTGAACTGAACTTATAGGATCTGAACTGAACTGAACTGAATTTATAAGATCCGAATTTAATAAAGTTAATTTAATTTAAGTTAACTATTATTATTATTATTATTATGCAAGAGAAGGCATTGATAAAAGGTAGTCTAAAACACAAAGTAATATAAAATATTTTTCACTTTATATACAATGATTTGTTCATAGTTCATACATTATACTCCCTCCTATTCTGAATAACTGTCACATTTGCCGTTTTCGTCTATTCACGTAATTGTCACATATTCCATTTTGGGACATTGTTTATACTTATTTTATTCACTCTAACCCACAATAATACCCCACCTTACCCCACAACATTACTTATTTTAATCACCTCTACTCACAATAATAATCAATAATACATTCCCTCTCTCCAATCTTCCCACCCCACACATTACTTTACATAAACAAATGAATTCCTTAATTCCCGTGCCCAACCCGAAATGTGACAATTATTCGGAATAGGAGGGAGTACTACGATTACATTACGATAAAAAAGAATCAACATATTACAATTTTTTCTAACCATTTATTTTCATATTATCATAATCCTCATCTACTTCATCTTCATTATCAATATCACTATCGACAAAGAATCCATAGCCTCGCCAAATATATTTGACTATGTTGCTTCGTACCTTATACATGACCGTCTTCCGCTTTTATCAAATATGCCTGAGTCTAATGCTCCTTAAATGTTCATATCATGTTGTATAATTTCAAGAGCGTGCATTCTTATACAATTATGGAGGGTGAATGTAGAAACAATGATCGATATTTGATACTTATATGATATTTGGGGCATGATTTTTAACCCCTTCCATATTTTCTTTAATTGACCAAACGTCATTTCAACTTTTATTCTCGATGATGAATGTCGATAGTTAAAGTATTCTACCATTCCTTCAGGTGGTCTATGCTTGTATTCGCGCATATGGCATTAGCGTGAGTGGGTATAAGATCGTTTTGTATTAATGAGATTGTAAAAACGGCAATTATTAATAATTTGTTATTTTTTTTAACGTGTATCGAATAATTAAAGCGAAATGTTTTTTAATCGGTTGTTAAAATAATACTTCGTATATAGCTTTTTTGAATTGAGTTTATATGAGCTGAACTGAACTTAACTAAACTGAACTTATAGGAACTGAACTTAACTAAACCGAACTTATAGGAACTGAACTTATAGGATCTGAACTGAACTGAACTTATAGGAACTGAACTGAACTTATAAGAACTGAACTTAAGATCTAAAGTGAACTTAAATCAAGTGACTTGAAGTCCAAAAAAACAGGGCCTAAATGTTCATAGTTGAGCACATCTGCACATAAATGAATGACTGAATATTACTTCTAATAGTTATTGTGTACGTATAGTGCAATTAATAAAAAATGGTCATTTTACTTAAATGTGTTCAATTGTATTTGTCAAAATATATACATGGTGCAAATGACCCGACTTCTATCCGACCCAACATCTGAAACCAAGACTTAAGCTTGAGTGACTTGACCTGACTCACTATAATCATACCCGAATAGTTAACCCAAATAGTGTTTTCGAAACTTTATTGAATAAATGGTTTAAAGAATCGCAAAAATCAATATACGGCTCAGATAGGTTTAATCTTATATACTTTTTTTGGATACCCGGAAAAACCATGTATACAAAATCCGTGTATAAGGATACAATTTAATGATAAATGTCCAATTAATCATTATAACAATTCAAGAGCTAATAATTATTTCTAACTTGACCATCTCCGATGAAGAACTGAAACAAGTCATAAAAAAAACATTAGAAGTGTGAATTTGAAAGAGGAACTTGCTGTATTTTTTTTTTAAATATATAAATGTTAAATCGTGTAAAAAACTGTATATATGGTTTCATTTTTGCTCGACCAGGATACGATATGTTTTTTATAAAACCGTATCGTACATATATGCAAATCCGTATAATTCCAACAAAGTAGCATGTCACTTTGTGAGTGGTCGTAGCATAAGCCGATTTTATATAACTGGTGGAAGAGTATATGCACAGATGAAGTCCAAGCAAGACGGCTTTGTATAGTTGACTTATACAAATGCAGTTAGGATGACATGGTTTGATGTTGAAACTTTACAAAATAATAATCAAACACATGAATGCTGAATAATTGAGTTTGATTCAACCTCATACCTGCTTTTTGTCCTTGTTTTTTGGCCGACTATTCATGTAAATCATCGTCATCTTCAACTGTCAGTGAGGTACACTTACCAGATATATTAAACAAATATATTAACTCAACGATTTTTAATTAAACAAACATACTTTCAAGAGACGATAGTGCATTAAATTATTCAGAGTTACTTTTAGATAACCAAATTCTAATACAAATTTGTGACGGGTCAAATATTATCCATGTGAATAGGAAAGAAAAACTCTTTGTGATTTCCCAAACTTGTTTTACCTATACAAGTGGGAGATACCCGACCTGTTATATAATTGTGATGAATTATCGTCACAAGGGAGATTTATTGTTCAGATAATATTCGGAGACGTATACTGGTTGTAAATTGTAATATCTGGACAACTAATCAGCAGCTTAATGGTGAGGGACTGACTGGTGAGCACGTTTAGGAAAATGTCCCAATCCCAAAATTAGAAAAACCATAGAAACAAACAAAGATTACCAACCATAAAAATCACCTTTTTTTAATTAACTAAAGCCACTATACATTTATACAATATACAAAGTCAAAATATATGAACAATGGTTGGCACGTCGTCTCTCTTAAAATAACGTTTGCCCAACTACTATGTCCTTACTGTCTTTTGCTTAATCCGCATATTAACCCAAATTCTTAATTAAGTTTGATATATTCGCCTCAAATAATATAAATAAAATATAATTAAACAAAAGGCATTGGGACTAGAATTGATAAAGCTCTTCCAACTTGACAGTGTCCACTGTCCACGCCCGAATTTAGAACCTGAATTTACCCAACCCTATTCAACCTGACTCGAATGGTTGATTATCGTATAATGATTGTTATCCCGAATAACTTAATAATAACCCGCCGAAAAATAACCTAAACCCGAAATGACATGACATGACTCAACTCGACTCGGCCAAAATTATTATTGCAAAACTGAAAAAAATCCAAATCGAATTAATCCGACCCGAACTTACCCAATTGACGCGTTTAAGAGATCTACATGTACCATTTATATCCCATTTATACAAGTCAAATAACCGGTCTTAAAGAAGAGCTTCTCATTAATTAATTGCATTCTAAACTGTCCCTTATGATCTTGTGCCACATGTAAGTAACAACTATATATATCAAAGTTGTCTTCTTTTATACATTTCTTCTGTTAATATATACACCCCAGAGAGCAAATACAGTGCAAATTTGAGGTGAATAATAAGTGAGATATCGAAGGCGAAAGTAGGTACGAAAATGCCAGGGTTTTGCTTCCGTATAAGGAAAGCTTGGATTAAAGTACGTTTGCCATCGTTACAAACGAACCCGGTGTATAATTCCATCAAGTTTACCCACAAGAATGAGTACTATGATGATTGTAGCAGCTCGAGTTTTAGGAGTTGTGATGAGAAGTCGGAAAAAAACGAGTCTAAGAATGGTAATAGGATCATGGTTGTGGTTGATGCAACGCAGGAGGCGAAAGGTGCTCTGCAATGGGCACTCTCCCATACTGTTCAGAAAGAGGATACGGTTGTTCTTCTTCACCTAGCTAAGCCATCAAGTAGAGGTATGTAACATACAATCATCAACTCTTCTTACATATTACGGGGTAAGGGGGTCGGATGTACACAGCCTTCCTCTCGTGTTACCAACAAAGCGAGACTGTTTCGAGATGTTTCTCGTACAATCTAAATGTTGGTTCTATTTAGAAAACATAAGTACAGAGACATTAATATAACAAGGGTTTAATCCGGAACATTTCATAAATACAGGTCTTAAATTCGAGGGGGACATCAATCCGAAAGCTTATGGACTGCTCTACTCCATGAAAGGTGTCTGTCAAAGCAAAAAGCCCGGGGTATGTCTAACTACCGATTTCATCATATCATTTATCTACCAACACACCATCTTATACACCTTCTTGCACGCGTGCACGCCTCGTGTGAGATTATTCAAGCATATGGCATCATATAGCTAGGAAGTAGGAACCCTTTGTAATGAAAACAAGGTGTATGATGTTAAACAGGTAGACGTGGAAGTAGTGGCGCTGTCCGGAAAGGATAAAGGTCCGATAATTGTAGAGCAAGCAAAGGAACAAAAGGCATCCTTACTAGTACTTGGGCATAGAAGACGGTCTATAGCGTGGAGGTTTATGATGAGGTGGGCAGGGAGAAATAGGAGCAGTCACGGTGTAGTGGATTATTGCATTCAAAATGCTGATTGCATGACAATCGCCGTGAGAAGGAAGAGCAAGAAACTCGGTGGCTATTTAATTACCACTAAGCGTCACAAGAATTTCTGGCTCTTAGCCTAGCTTCTTCATTATCATACACCGAAATGTAGTAGGCTTAAAAGATAGGATTTTGGTAACTATAGCAAATGTAATTTATTGTACACTGTACATTCAGAAATTGTGTCAATACGCTTACTCTGTATATCTCATTTTACTCTGATCCGGAATGAGGTTGTCAGGTCAATGATAACTGCATAATTCAAGAAAACAATTTTGTCGAGGAGTCGAGGGCTATGGCCTTTTGTAACTTAAGGTTAACCCGAAACAAATGACAAGGCCGTGAATTGGCTAAACGGTGAAAGTAATTTCATGAGAATGAGAAAATGCAAACTGTCTAAAGAGCATCAGAAAATGCAAACTGCAAATGCTATGGTGTACTCTTGGACAGTTTTCATTTTCCAAGTGTTCTTAGTTCTTACACTCTCAACTTACTTTCGCCGTCTACCTTGGTATTAAAGTGTAGACGGTGTGCAGAAAAACTATCCACTGAGACTAAATTAAATTTTTATTTATCTTGTTATATTCCAAATTATCCAGTTACTGCTAACTTTAAATCTTGGTTCCGTCAGTGACATTAAATTAATTAATTATCTCTCTAAAAGCAAATAAGAAACAGCGAGGAAAGGGGAAGTAAATCAGTTTGTTTAGTTTTGTAGGATTAACTTGAGTATGAATCTGTCGGCAGTCCAAAACGCCAAGATTTGTTGTCTACTGACTACTGCTTACATTTTAAGCTTTTGTAAAATATCATCTTACTTTTCTATTGTATATTGTGAATTGCCATTTCACAATTATAGAGGGGAAGAACGCCGGCAGAAATTGAACTTCAGAAACATAATGAATATCAGTTGGTCTCGTCTTGCCTACAACTCTACTACCATCGTCTTAACTCTTATTTTAAAACTATCGCCATCTCCTTTTATTTTCACCTTTGCTGAAATATGAGACTATTTTACCGTCTTATACAAGAAATTCAATGAATATAAATTACATGACTGAGTGATACCATTCCACTTTTATCCATCTATTTTCCTATGACGAGCGAAATCTCCACATTCATAGGCTTGTCTTAAGTCATAATAACCTTCACATGATTGTTCTTAGTGCGTCTCCATCAAATTTCGCTTAAGTTGTAAGTTTTAACCAGTGAACTCCGCTTATTTTGTTGTGACAATGAGAAAAATAACAAAATGAATTATAAAAAACCTCTGTTTTTTACTCTTAAATAATAAAACGGTCAATTAGATGGACGAGACAAAAAAAATAGAGTGTTTAGTGATTGATTAATTGTTGTCTCATCTATCTTTGTACACAAATTCTTATTTGCAACGGCACTATCCGTCGCAAGCTTGTGACGGATACCGTTTTCTCTCATAAAATACCAACTTTTTCTCTCTCTCCAACACTATTCCTGTGGTCCCCTTTCTCTACTAACTCATTTTGTATTCATTTTATCTCACAAAATATCCGTCACAAATAACGACCCGTCGCAAACAAGACTTACTAATCTTTGTATATATAGAGTGATATTCAACCCATTTTATTCTTAGACAATGTTATTTTCAACTTAATTACATCTTATTTCAGTTTAGTTTAACATTATCTAGTTCAGTTCCGTTTAACTTATCTTTATACAAATTAACTTTTATTTTAGCTAACGCGATTAAGTTAGCTTAACTCCATTAAATTTAATTCAACTTTTTTTAACAAAAAAAATTATCTTAATATCTATAATGGTCTTTTAAAAAACCAAATGTTTATTACTCCCTCCATTCTTTTTATATCACCCATTTCTTTATACACGTTTGCCGATGTTTATTTTATTTTGATTATATCTTTAGCTACATACTACTAAAAATTATAAAAGTTTGATATTCTTAATTCCCTTATCAAGACAATCCAGAAAAGATCTCACATGAATATATTTCCGTGAATGAATTGAGAGAAAAATAAGTTGAATACTCGTTTGTGAATAGTGTCAAAAGGGGATTTGGGTTGATATAAAAAGAAGGGAGGGAGTAGTATTTTCTTAAAAAGTTAAAAAAAAGGTCGGAGATCTACGTACACACCGGCCACCACCAACCAGGGTGACAGTAATACAGTATGACCAGAGCGCGAGCAAAACATGTCCCTTTGGCACATGATCTACCCTTTCTCTTTAAAAAATAGAGTACAGTATAACGCATAAAAACTAAATCTTGATTTTCCAATTTCACTTCCCCAATTACATAATCAATCTCCAAGTCCTTCTAATCCCTCCCTTTCCATTTACTAAAATCTCACTTCAATACTTCACTCAAATCACAAACTTTTTTTACCTACTATTATCATAAGGAAACAAATCCCTTTTCATCACTTTCATATATTTTTACGGTATACTATACTTGCTAACTTGCCTGTTCAATCACTTGGGCACCCATTTTTACCCAAAATTTCAACTGGGTTTCATTCAATTTCAATCATATACACCAAATTATTAAGTGGGTTGGTTTCGAAATTGCAAAAAGTTGTGTTCTTTTTGTGTAATTTCATGGTTCATTGAATTGAGGAGTTTGAAGGGTTGAAAGATGAGGCGACGGGCTGCCGAATTCCGGCGCCCGGTTCGAAAACGGATTCCTAATTGGATCTGGGTACTTATTGGATTGTTCTTTTGTGTTGGGTTTATGTTGTTTCTTGTTCAACATAATTATGATCAAGATCACGTTTCTCAGCCGACACTGGTAATTTTAAATGGTTTTATCTTTGATTAAAATACTGATACTGATACTGATCACAGAAGAATAAAACCGTAAATATTCAGTTGTGTGAGAGGGAGTATTTATTTTATTTTTTAAATAATGTTTGCACTTTCGATGTTTGATCGTGAATTTAGCTAACAATATATAAGTGATTCTTTACATTTGATTAAAATACTCTGTCATAGAAGAATAAATAAAAGCGCAAAATAATCAGTTGAGTGGGGGTGGGAGCCGGGAGGGAGTATTTATTGTGCTTAGTTATGTTTACTCTTTGATGTTTGATTGTGAATTTAGTTAAAATTTGTAGTAGTTTCAGGTGTATATATATTGAATGAAGGATTTGGTGTATGCTTGTAGGTCACATCTAGGTGGGTGAGATGTCCCTTAGTGACTGATCAGTTGGGGGAGTATAAAGTTTCCTTCTTTTGTTGTCCATTTTTTTGGTGGCTGTGCTGTCTATGAGTTTGTTGGTTGAATTTGCAGCTGTACATTTGGGGTACTGGTTGGAAATGGGCTCCCTTGGTCTTTGTTGAAACTCGGCTTGCAGTTTATCTTTAGAGAAAAGGGACTAGGGTTGTATATATAGTTTCAGCTTGATTAATGTGATTATGCTGTGTTTGTGCTAATCAATCTTGAGGAAATAATTTAGATTTACCGGAATCAATTAGTAAGCTCATAATTTGTTCCTTCATTGGCATGATTTCGTTGTTGCTTCGAGTACAAGCCCTAGGGTTCTTACTCAGTTCATGTAAATTTATTTCTCCGGCTGGTGGTCTTTCATGTGTCGGATAGATAAGAGAGATTGTCTGTTTTTGGTCTTTACATCATGTCTCTTGATATATGGGATTCTGCAAGATCACTAGCATGTCAAGTCTAATGTTCCGTGGGATATCACTCTTCCTCTCATCTTTTCTTCTCTAGATGTTCATGGCTTGTCTCGTATTAAATTGTCTCGCATGTTAGAACAACCCAAATTTTTAGATCTTAATTGTTCCACATTTAATAATATGGTAATTGATTCATCTCATTTACAAGACCGTCTCAGCTACGTTTTTGTGAGATGTTTGGGCTTTTGTGAGTGACTTCATGAAGTTATTTTGTACGAGCCTCAAAGAGATACTCTTGTAATTCCTTTCTTTGTATAGAAATTTACTGACAATTATATTTTAGTTTGATATTATTGTTTGGGGTTTTGATGACTATCGCGCAAGAGTTTAATGGAGTTCTTTCCTTTTGAGTTGACTATACTGGTAGAGAACTAGAGATACATGTAGAAAATACTCTAATTCTAACATACGCCTCTCAACATTTTCATTGAAACAATATGTACAGACCTTCAGTCATATGGATGGGATATGAAAACTTGACACTTTTAAAAGATCAATCTCTCTTTGATCTTTAAGCTGACTTATTGGGTCCATGTTCAGATATGCATCGGTTTAGTCGTTGACATATTCTTGTACACTCTTGTTCACAAGGTTCGTAGGAGAAGTTCCACTGCTGACCCCTTCTTGCCCCCAATTGTTTTGTGGTGTTGGAGGCTCACTTGGTGACATATTCTTGTACACTCTTGTTCGCAAGGTTCGTCGGAGAAGTTCGACTGCTGACCCCTTCTTGCCCCAATTGTTTTGGGGCGTTGGAGGGTCACTTGGGACTTGGCTCTGTTATTTTATTTAATACTCCCTCCTTTTCAGCCTATTCTTCCCCTTTCTTTTTATACAAAAATTAAGGAAATGAATTTGGACCACACAAATCACCCTACCCCATATGAAATTGAATTTCCACAAATAGCTTACCAAATAAGGAAAGAGGAAAGAAAACGTGATTGTAGTCAATAAGGAAAAAGGGAAAAATAGGCTGAATAGGAGGGAGTAGGATATTACCATCTCCTTTTTTAGTTTTGATCTCACTATTGACAGATTAACAAATAAGCTGATGAATGCTCATTTGAAAGCTCTATTTAATGATACAACTTATCTTATTTTTTTTTTCTTATGACAATGCACTCTTATGATTCCATGAATGTGTCCATCTATTTTAGATGAGGCTAAACATTAGGGAGTACATAGTATTATCCTTTGGCTTTGGGAAATAGAAGTAATGGGTAAATAGAAATCGTAGGACCTTCGTTCTTCCGTTTTTCAAGTGGTTGATCGACAACCTCATTTTGGTTGATCTTTGTTATGGGAAGGCAGAAGGATGGATACATTTCACCTCTTTACTAGAAGAACTTTTTTAGGCATTGAGCAATTACAATGATAATTATCATGCATAACTGCGTTCCAGAATTTTACTCCATGTTATTTGTGCATAAGCTCTACTTGTGGTAGCCGTAGTTTTTGTCGCATGTCTTGTGAAAAGATTGAGGTCATAAGCCTGAGAATATCTATCAAGCACTCATCATAAAGACATTAAATCAGCTATGAAGATGTAAACGTTGCTTAGCTTTCTAACTTTGTTAGATACCACACAGTCGCTAGAACACGCCTGCGTGGGAAGGCTTGTTATTTTTGTTGCTGTGCTGCATTAAAATTTCTTGAAAGTAAAAAAAAAAAATTGGCAACCAACTAATTGCCGAGGCTGTGCCTGATTAGGTTGTCCGAACACTTGTCATCATTGACGTTACCCCATTCTTTTCTTTGGCTCCTACAAATGAGGTAAGGTGTTCGAACATATGTGGTCCTCAGTATATGAGAAGTGGTATTTTCCTCATGATGCTTAAGCAAAAGAAATGACCATTTTGTTCATGAGATACAGAGAAGCAAAGAGGGATTTATGAGGAGTATCTTTCATGAGCAGTGTTGTTTCTTATATCTTGATCTTGACTAGGCCATTTAAATTTGATTTCTAACTTCAAAAAGTTCTCGAATTTATATGACTTGCTTCAAACTTATTCCTCAAGTTCTTTAACTCTCTGTGATGTTGATTAATTAAATGGATTTTATATTGCTGTGGAAATCAAAATGTTGTTACAACATAGATCTTCTTACCCTGCCATCTCGAGGAGCCGTTGAGAGTTATAGCACTTAAATCTTCTCCCTCCCTAGTTTTAATTTGATTTGTGGTTGTTTGTATATTGGATCTTGATTTGCAGGTTTGCTTAGTTTTTGACATATTTAGATTATTTGTGGCAGGAAAAAGATGATGTAAATTCTGTTCACTTACGATCAAATATAACAGAAGAGTTACTAAGACCGGGCTCAGTTGCCAGGCAGTTAGCTGATCAAATGACCCTTGCCAAGGCATATGTGGTCATTGCGAAAGAGCAAAACAACCTTCAGCTTGCATGGGAACTTAGCTCAAGAATCAGAAGTTGTCAGCTTCTACTTTCAAAAGCTGCTATGAGAGAAGAGCCTATTTCACTGGAAGAAGCGGAGTCAACTCTAAAAAGCCTGTCATTGCTCATTTTCAAGGCACAAGATGCACATTATGACATAGCTACCACAATAATGACTATGAAATCTCACATACAAGCTCTTGAAGAGCGTGCACATGCTGCGACTGTACAGAGCACAGTTTTCGGGCAGTTAGCTTCTGAATCATTACCGAAAAGCCTCCATTGTCTGGACATTAAACTGACCTCAGAGTGGTTGGGACAACCAAAGTTGCAAAAGCTAGCTGAGGAGAATAAAAACTCTCTCCGGCTCGTGGACAACAATTTGTATCATTTCTGCATATTTTCTGATAACCTTATTGGTGTCTCGGTGGTTGTGAACTCTACTGTTTTGACTGCCGACCATCCAAAGCAGCTCGTCTTCCATATTGTTACCAACAATGTCACATATGGTGCCATGGCGACGTGGTTTCTTACTAACGACTTCAAAGGTGCAACTATTGAAGTCCAGAACATTGAAGATTTTACCTGGCTAAATGCTACATATTCTCCTGTTGTGAGACAGCTTCTTGACCCTGATTCACGAGCTTACTACTTCAGTGGGTCTCAGGATTTTGCTTCTGAGCTAAAGTTTCGGAACCCCAAGTATTTATCACTTTTGAACCATCTCCGGTTCTATATACCGGACATTTACCCCGAGCTAGAGAAGGTAGTTTTTCTAGATGATGACGTGGTTGTTCAGAAGGATTTGACCCCTCTTTTCTCATTGGAATTGCATGGAAATGTGAACGGTGCTGTTGAGACTTGCCTCGAATCATTTCATCGGTTTTACAAGTATCTCAATTTTTCAAATCCGGCTATAAGCTCGAAATTTGATCCTCAAGCTTGTGGATGGGCATTTGGCATGAACATTTTGGATTTGGTTTCATGGAGGAAAGAGAATGTGACGGGCCGTTATCATTATTGGATGGAGCAAAATGCTGATCGAACACTGTGGAAGCTCGGTACTCTTCCTCCCGGACTTCTTAGTTTCTATGGATTAATAGAGCCACTTGACCGAAGATGGCATGTTCTTGGTTTGGGGTATGATCTGAATATTGATAACCGATTGATAGACAGTGCTGCCGTTATTCACTACAACGGGAACATGAAGCCGTGGTTAAAGTTGGCTATTGGCCGTTATAAACCATTATGGGATCGGTATATTGATCAGAGCAATACACACCTTCAGCAATGCCTCGCAAATTGACGAGGTATTCTGGATTTATGGCGTTTTACTGGAAACTTATTTTGTCTGCTGAAATTGTTGAGTCAATTGTAGAAGCAGAGGGGAGATTTTTTGGCCACTTACGCAGTAGTACCAGGGAAAACAGGTGGTGCTATATCTTTTTTGGCATTTTCATTTAGTTATAGAATCTTATTTATTCTTGTACCATTTTGTGTAATAATCACTTAGGAATTTTGAATCTCATTTGTAATTTTATCCAGATAGGTCATTATAATGCCTGCCCAGATAAATCGGTCATTGATATGAAAGCGCTACTATTATTTTGCTTCATCCTACCTCGCCATCTTTGGGATTCCTCGAGTCACTCGAGGTGATTCGTATTGTGAATTATTATCATCCCTCGTATAAATAATGTGCCATTTAAAGACTGCGATTTGTGTCCCAGGTTCGAGACCTGTTTGCACTAATGTAGCCCTCAGAGACCATTGAGATTCTGTTGGCACATTAAGTTCGCGAATCAAAAGAAATGACAAAGAAGAAAACCACCAACTGTGTACTGAAAGTAATTCTAAATCTTATTACTACACCAAACAGAACTTATCATCAAGTATTTCCTACACATCGGGGTTTGATTTGGGACTCCTAGATCCCCGGGATTCGTTATTCAGCTTACTGTAACTCCAAGGAGCAACAACGATGATGCATTCTTGACCCGTAGTAAATTCAGGTCAATGTATTTATCGCGGAACTTGAGAAACTACTCCAATGCTAACTCAGTAGCTGTTGATCAGGAGTTGTAGTTCCGTTAGAAGAAATGCAGGCTCCGTTGCCATTGATATGGGTTCCGTTGCCATTGATATGCACATCTGTAGCACCATTACCACCATTTCCACCATTTCCACCACCAGGCATCATTAGCATCCGAGGATGAGGAACTAGGGCACCTGACACATCTCCCCACCAATCGGGATTGTTGACATACCATTCCATGGTCTTTCTCAAACCTTCTTCCCAGTTCGTTCTCTCTAACCAACCTAATCTCTTCAGCTTTTGGTCGTCTAAGAAATACCTCTGATCATTGAATGGTCTATTCTCGACAAACTTGATTGTTTTATCAGGATTCCTAGAAAACAACTTGCATATTTCCTTTGCCACATCAATGACCCTTCTCTCTTTAAGAGTGCCGATGTTATAGACATGACCGACTTCCCCTTTGTGAAGGATCGTCTCAAAAGCTTCAGCTACGTCTTCACAGTACAAGTAACTTCTCACATTCGATCCATCCCCATGGATAGGGAGAGGCATTCCTCTCATGGCTAGCAATATGAACTTGGGAATCATCTTCTCGGGGAACTGGTTTGGCCCGTACACATTATTACCCCTTGTGGTGATCACGGGTAGTCCGTAGGACCTGCCATAGGCCATGACTAACATTTCCGCCCCTGCTTTTGTTGCAGAGTAAGGGTTTGTCGGGAGAAGCTGAGATGTCTCATGGTTGCCTACAGCAGCGTCCTCATCGGTCTCTCCATAAACCTCGTCAGTGCTGACATGGATGAACCGCTTGATCTGTTTGCCAGTGACCTTGCAAGCTTCAAGAAGTACATGGGTCCCATAGATGTTGTTCTTGGTGAACTCAAAGCTGTTGCCAAAAGAATTATCGACATGGGTTTGAGCAGCGAAGTGCATGATAGTATCTATTTCCTCGGTGGTGAGGATGAAGTTGACAAGATCGGCACTGGCAATGTCACCCTTAATGAACTTGAACTTGGAAGAGGAACGCGATGGGATGAGATTCTTGAGATTGGAGCAGTAGTCGAGTTTGTCCAGAACGACTATCTTGTAGTCCGGGTAGTTCCTTACAAGTCTGTTAGCAACATGAGACGCTATGAACCCGGCAGCTCCCGTTATGAGAATGTTCTTTGGTGTGTACTGCCCCATTTCTTGTTTCCTATAGTTTCTACCCTGCAGAAAACACGGAAAGTAGTATTTGTAAATTTTGGTGTGGATTCAAGTTAAAGTTTTTAACTCGTCTCTTACAAGTCGATTCCTGTAATGGTCATAAGACATGTTCACGATCAATTGCGATGCCAGGATTTGAATTTCGAAGTCATCGGGTCTAAAAGGTAATACAGTATACGATAACCTTGAGTAATACAAAAATTTTAACTAAAAAATTTGAATTTTCAACTCCAATGGGGACGAGCGCCCCGGCTAGGCCCCTCACCTCGCTCCGCCACTGTTGGCGATGTAACATTATGAGAATGAACCAGTAAAGCAAGCCAAATTATATGGATGCAAGGTCGGAATTAGGAGAAAGGAAGAGAAATGTACCTGCAATGTGCTCCCTGGCTTAAGAAAATATGTGTGTATTGTAACCAAATTAGAAGAATGGTCTCCAAATTTCGTAACTTGGAATTTTAGAGAGAAAGCCTCGCTGATTTATACAAAATTAATTGTCAATAATGTTGAGAGCGTGAGGCACGAGGGTTAGCCCACTTTCTTTATTGTCTTTTTCATTCTATTGTTTTCAACGCAATATCTTGTATTAATAGGGATACAATCGTTTTATGGGAGATCAATTCTTGCACATATCAGGATCGTCTTAATAATTGAGTAATTTTTCAACAACAATGTTGTGCGTCACATATGGGTCTGTCGGTTCAATACATGAAAAGGTAATATTGAAACTCGATCAAAATGAATTTCGTACTAATAAATTCATGTTCCATGTTTTTGTTAAAGAAACGCGAGATGTTTAAAACTCCAACTTATTATTCATAAGCGGTCAATATCAATTTGGATGGGAGCCAAGTCGAGTTATTATTGGATCGCTTTTGAACAAATTTGATTATATTCACTACAAATAAATATCTTATTTTACATTCGGTTTTTGATCAAATTTTATGTTAATTTACATATTTATCCAAGTAAGTACGAACAATATTATCAATATCGAGTCTATCTCAATCGTGGTATCTATTAGCTCGAGTCAAATCAATTTAAGTTATTAAGTGACATGGGGTATAAATAATAAATGTATAATTGGCTTTGTTTTTTTGGAAGATGCCAATTTTGGTTGGATAAGCCTTAGTAAAAAAACTTGACAGGTAGAATAGAATTGTCTCAAAATTTTGCTAACTAATGGGTAATTCTATTAAGTTTTTTTTGACAATAACTAACACAAACACAATGTACTCCTTGTCTCCTAATTCATGGATTGAAGTCCGGCCACCTGTAGGACCATATTAAGGCAATCAGAAGTAATGTTAATATACCAGACATATGAACTGCGTCTTCAAGAACCAAAAGGAAAGCGGTTGCCTCAGCATGGTGAGTCGTAGCTGCCCAAAAGGAGACACTCCTAGTGTGTATAATTATCCCTTCCCAATTCAAAATAATCCAACCTGTTTTAGCCTGAAAACTATGCTTCCATGCAGCATCACACTTAATATGTACATAATTTTTACATAACCCAATTCCCATAATAAATATGGGGATATGGTTTTTTTATTTTCTCCAACAAAACATCCCCACTTTCCCCTTCATAAAAGTCCAATCTCATGGCATCCTTTCCGTTGCCAAAAGCTTGGAGGAGTTGATCAACTTCAGTGTGAATAAGTTCAATATGTTGGTGAAGTTGAAGCTTGTCCTTGCTAAAAAATGTCAGGTCCCTAATACACCAAAGACGTCATATAGTGCTAATAAGAAAGATTAAGCATCTGTCCTTACTACTCCCATGTTCCAGATAATTGATCCAGTTTATAAACCATGATTGAATTGGAATATGTTCATCCATAGAGACCATAATGCCAAGTGAAGAAGGACTCAATATGTGTTTAGAGATATCACAATCCCGAAAAATATGTTCCATCGTCTCCATATGAGTATCCTCATCATGGCACATCTTGCAGTCATAATCTCAACCAATACCTCTATTTGCAGCCTCACTTCCAACAGGTAAACAATTTGTCGGTAATTTCCATAGAAACATCCTCCATTTCCCAGGAATCTAAAGCTTCCATAAACAGCTATTAAATAAAGGAGTCAAATGATCCTTTATGCGCAACATATGCCTTTCTGTACACGATTTTGCTTAATATCACACACTTTATCATCTTATTCCGACTTTACTATTATCACTTTTTACACATAATTAGAAAGTATACGTATGCTCACCCACCCACCACCACTCGCCCCACTGCCAAACTCCCCACAACTAGAACGCACCACCACTAGCTGTCATAATCAACCCACCACCGACCGCAATAACGTCCCTTGTAACAGACATCAACCGCCATAACTGACTCACCCCCGGCCGCCATAAACCGACCATCCTACCTTGAAAATAAGATGACCGACCACCAATAACCACCTCATCAACAATCCAAAATCCAAAATCCAAAATCTCTAAATTCCAAACCCTAATTGAAAAAAATTCTTCTTTCCATTTTGTTTTTTAAAAAAACATTCATTTAATCAATTAAAAGGCGCATATTAATAAATTTGTTGATAGGACGACAAAATTATTTGTGATTGTGCGAATTAAAATCTATAATTCGTTAAATTATTAGCAATTTGGTTAGGGTTATTAAGGGAGGAAAGGGAGAAAAAATATATTTGAGCCTTTTTTTAACAAAGGTTAAATTCGGAACAACGTGACAAAGTGTGCGGGACTAAGTGAAATTATGTGCGGGATTTAGCAAATACGTTATAATAATCACTTGAAAAGTTGACATATGAAGAATATGATACTACCTATTATGTTTGGGGAAAACTTTTTGGGCTTACAATAAAACCGTCTTTCTTATACTTAAAGGCAATCTACCAACTTTAATTATTATGGTAATTAGTATAAATCACGCGTATTTGTGGTATATATAGATTTGTTTAATTTTTTACAATATTACTTATACATATTAACTAGATATTAATATCTCATTCATTTTCAAATTTCTGCTCATTGAACTATATTTTGATTTGAAAAAAAAGTTAATATAAAAATTAATCAAGATAATTGAATAATTTCATAAAACGTGTTTATATGAAAATATTTTATTTAACACAAATCTAATGATTCATTGGTATAAATTTCTTTAAATTCTTTTTTTGGTCATAAAATTAAATAACAGTTTATATTATGTATGTATAGTATAGTTTTACGTAATTTATTTTCGCAGTACGTTTTTTTACTCAATACAATACTTTTGCACCAAATTTTCCATTTGTTTTCCCTTTCTTTAGAAAAACATTAAACTTAATTCTCTCTTCCCTATCTCGAATATTGACACATGTACCATCTTCAACCCCATTGAAAATTTCCAATTATGAACGATTATTCAAGTGACGAACGGGTAATTTATTTGTTTATCGATCTTATATTACTTATTAATTTGATTATCTTTTTATAATATAGTTTATTTTTAATTAGGGTTTAGGGTGTAATTAAATTAAGATGCATTATGGTGAGTTTATTGGTGTCGACGAGGCTGAGGTGTCGGTGAGGGTGTGTCGTCGGCAAGAGAAAGTCTCCAACGAGAGTTTGTTTAGTATTAAATAATTGGTATGTAGTATTGGCATACTACTATCTTCATCAATTTGTTTTTTTTTGTTTTTTTCTCAAAGTAGTACAATTGTTTTTTTTCCTGTTTTTTTTATTTCAATGTTGTAAGTAATACGTTGTATGTGTTTACTGTAGTATGTCATGAAATCGAGAAAGAGTTAAGACGTTCTAAAACTATTGCCCTACATGTTACCTTGGCTATGAGTACTCATGGTCTACCATGTTCACATTGATGTAGTACAAAATAAAAAATTAAAATACTAAATGTAGTAAATAGTAATATGACATGTGAAATTAAAAAAGGGAAATAGGAGTTTAGGTGATGTAGCAGAATGACGAAAATCAACATAAAAATAAAAGGCAAAAGATTGATGATGGAAACATAAGTGTTAGCTTGAGTTTTAGGAAAAAGAGAATAAAAGGCATGACACTTTGTTTTGGTTATCAGAAATTTTGACAGTGATAAAGATAATTTGATTGATAATTAGCCCTTAATTCTGGTTTTGATCGATCATTGAAATTGATACGAATTAATATGAATTGTTAATTATAAGAATATAGAGATTTTTGCGGTACGTTTGCATATGAATTGGTATTTAAATATTAGAGAGAAAACATTAGAGAGAAGTTAGATGGAGAAAAGAAAAAAAAGGAAAATGAGAGGGGTAGAATTGTCAACAGTGTACGGTATTAAGTAAAATGAGTATTGCGAAAATCAGGACCCTAGTTTTATTTATATTAATTTTATTTCATTTTAGTTAAAAGCTTAAATTTTAAAATTAATGATGAAAATATTATAAGTTGACGAAAAGATTATTATTTTTTAAATGAAAGATTAGTTAATTTATTAATTAAAGAAAATCTATTTTATTTTATATTTAAATTGGATCATTTTCACTACAGCTAAAATCCGTCAGGAAACAGCATTCCTGACGGATAATCCGTCACAAAATTCCGTCACCAATATTCGTCACAAAAAGACAAGTATTGACGGATTTTCCGTTAGTTTTTTAGATACCGACGGTGACGGATTATCCGTCCAAAGGGGTCAAACAACAGTTTGACTTTCCTACGGATTATCCGCCAGTAACATATTTTACCGACTTAACATATTTTCTGACGGATAATCCGTCAGGAAAGCCAAACACGGTACTGACGGATAATCCGCCAGGAAAGCCAAACTGTTGTTTGACCTTACTGACGTTACATCCGTCAGTAAGGTCAAACAACAGTCTGACTTTCCTGACGGCTTATCCGTCAGTACCATATATCGTTGTGGCTGGATACAGCAGCCTACTATCCAGCCACAATGTTATGGAAACATTCTTTTTTTATTTCTTATTTCATTACCAAAACCTGCATCAAACAAACACAATCGTCGACCGCAAAGCGGGAATCCATTTTCCACATCAGGCGCGTAGCGGGAATCCAAATGTACATAAGAAAGAAAGTTAAATAACATACATTTCTCCACAACATAAACTACGACAAGCTAACATCCGTCGTCCGCAAACTAATAATTGGTTTAAAGTACCACAAACTAGCATGAAATCTATAGCTACATATTAACATAAACTACACTAAAACTTGAGAGAAGCGGTCTTTAAATAAATTATTGAGAGACCATTCTTTTGTACCCTTTTATTTGTATTTTGTGACCCTTCTGTCATTGATCGTACCATAGTATTTTCGTACCTATTTACATAATAAATGATACTCATATTATCTTTAATCATGATTCGTACCAATTTTATTGCTTTTAGTACAATTTTTTCTTAAATTTGTACAATAGTCTCTCAATAAGCTTATTGAGATGCGGTATCTCAAGAGACCTACTGCATAAACTAACACCAACTAGCATGAAATCTACATACTATCATAAACTAACCTATGGGCGCTATACCACCGTCACCTCCAAAACCAAATCCATCGTCTGGATGGTTATCTCTACTGTGAGGAGGGGGAGAACCTGAACAGGTGTTCGGGGGCATATTAGCCTACATCTGTGCTTGCATCTGTGCCCACATCTCAGCCATGCGCTCTTCCATATCCTTTTTGTTTTTGTGAACTTGTTGCCCAAGAGCCTCTCTTGCGGCGCGCTCCTTACTCAGCTCTTGTTGGAGGCGATTGTTTTGAGATGCGTACTGAGTGAACTCAGTAGGTGTGTAGGAGCAGGATCGACGACCTTTGTTGCCGGGAGGCTCGTACCAACTGTTGGCCCTATCGAACTGTGCCGAACATTCTGGACTTCTCGTCAAAACCGTCAACAGCCTCGTAAAAGTCCTCATACTCGTCTTAAGGCTCTCCATTTGGCGTGGGTTGAGAAATTATTTCCTGATAAGTAGCCTGAAAAACAAAAAATTAAACATATCAAAATTATAATGAAAAAATTAACTGATTTGTAAATTAATTAGTAGATCGCTTGAATTACATCAATCTTCGCAGCTTGAGGGTTGACCCACTGTTGAAACTTATTCTTCTTTGTATACTGAAACATCTTGTACGGCGTTGCCTCGTCACCCTGAAATAAGTATGAAAACAAAAGTTAATCCAAATGTAATCAGATTGGTTAACCAATTTGTGCAAAATATATATATAAATATATATTACTTACCAATTCTTTGAAAATATCCGAGCAACTCTTCCAACCAAGAGTATGGGTGCCCAATACTTTCCCGTCTCATGTTTGCCTTATTAATTGCAAATTTTTTGGCAAATTCAGGATCTTTTCCTATCCTCTTTTAAAGCCTCACCCACCACCTTTCAGGACACTAATTTGGCCTTTTACGGTTATAATTGGTGTCATTGATAAGACTTGTTATCCTCCTCGATACACGAGTTTTCCATTCTTTCTTGGGGTCATAGCCAAGCTCCACAACTTTGACACGATTCTGTTTCAAAAAATAGGATATTAAAAAAATTGTTATAAATTGAATTAAACTAACTTAGTTAAAAACGATAACTTGGAAATTTATATACCTGAAAGTAAGTGTACATCTTCCTACGTTGTTTGTGGCTCGCTTGAGTCCAGTTGGTGAAAAACTTTTTTCCCAAATTACGGGTGAATGACCAAGTGACATAGTTCTTGATTGACTGGTCATCCAACCTGAAAAACATATACATAACCATTGTGATAATAACCATATTTTTCTCGTGAAAGTAAAAAATAACAATAAAAGAAACACTTACCAATAACCTTGTTCAGGATCACGTGACATGTTCACCTGTCCGTTCTCTTCATCGTATGAAGGTTCCTCAACTGATTGGTCGTCGTTGTCGCTGTCGTTCTCATCAGCCTGTTGTTGTTGTGGTTGTTGTTGTGGTGGTTCAAGAGGAAGCTGTGTGTTCTCCTCCCGACGACGACTTCCTCGGCCATTACTATTCCCACCTAGATATCGGCTAATAAAACCACAACGTGCCATAATAAATACTAAAACACCACCAGCTATGAAAAATGCAACATAACAAATTGATTAAATAAAAGTGCAATAGAACAAACTGATTAAATAAAAGTGCAATAGAACAAACTGATTGAATGTTTACAATTCAAACATTTTTACAACTGAAAAATACAATGTTATAACAATTCATACATTTCTACAACTAGTCATCTTCACTATCACTATCACTACCCAACAAAAGAGGTTCGTCATCTGAAAATATTACTCCGACTTCTTCATCGACTTCCTCATTTTCATCTCTTATACTTTCTTCAAAATCATCTTCATCCTCTTCAACTTCATATTCATCTTCACCCCTTTCCACAACCACTTCATATTCATCTTCACTTTGTGTCTTTTCCACCACAATTGGCGAAACTGAGTGATCATTGAGAACCGCATCTTCTTGGAAGACAGTTTTGTCAATAGGAGCATCAACATGTGATCTTGCCTTGATTTTGAAAACCGCGGACCATTGATTACTTTTCTTAGTAGTTGGATAAGGAGCATAACAAACTTGATCTACTTGAAAAGCCGCCAAAATGGATTATGTCCACGAAGTTGCTTCTTTATGTTCACATCAACAAGTCCGTATACCTTATGAATACTTATCCCTTGTGGAGAATTATCAAACCAATTACATTTATATAATATGACCTTATACACCCTTTGCTCGGTATGATAAAGAAGCTCAATTATTTCATTCAGGGTTCAATAGTCGTCCAACACATCTGTAGAATTCACACAAACCCAGTTGCTTATAGTAGCTTTTGAAACATCAACTTCCTCCTTAAAAGCTCGAAATTTGTAGTCATTAATAGAATATCGCCTTCATGTTCTCATCGAGTTACCGGGGCCCAATGCTAAAGCTACTATTAGCGGATCCTTCCATCTAAGTGTATATTAATATAGAATTCAATTGTGTTATTAATTAATAATTAGTAAAAAAATCAATTGTGCTATGTTCTTTCATAAAAAAATGTATCACTTACTTCATTTTTGAACCAGTGCGGAAAACTTCTGTCATGTTTGGTCCAAACATCATCAGAAGATATGACATCAGGAAATGTGAGTTTGATATGTGTCTCAAATTCCCTATTTGGATTAAAAAAAACATGTTTTAATTATGCATTATATATGATATAATTTGAGCAATAATGATGAAATGATAACTTACTTTTCCTATGAAGCTAAAAATTCTCCTAAGTTCCCCAACACGTAAAAATGAGCATCTTCATACTCTTTCTCATTCAAGTATCCCAAGACACATTTCCCAGTTGTAGTTCCCATTTGATCAATGATTAACTCAGGTAGTTTTGAATTTGGCTGGTCATCGGAATTCAAAACATCTAAATCTTTCGCTTTTGTGTCAATGTGATCTTCAAAATATAGGGAACAAAAGTTTGCAATTTCTTCTAACAAAAAAGTGTTGCATATGGAACCCTCGACACGAGCTTTGTTGCCAATTTTTATTTTCAAGGAAAATGCTCCATAGAATTGAAGAAAGAAGGGGGACATATCTTCTCTAACTTGCATATTATCATCGCAATGTTTAACTCTAGTTGATCCATAGAGTCAACTGTGATCGTTGAAGTACACAAGTCTCTGAAGAATTGGCTTAATTCAGTTATTGCATTCCAAGAACCCGTTGGGAACAAATATTTCAAGGCAACGGGAAGTAACCGTTCCATAAAAACATGACAATCATGACTTTTCATGGAATGCAACACCATCTTCTTACGGTCAAAACACCAACTCAAATCTGAAGCATAACCATCCGGGAATTTCAAATTACTAACCCATTCATATAAAGCCTTCTTCGCTGACATGTCTAAAACAAACTTAGATGATACGGGACGTTTAAAACAATGTTCATTAAAGTCAGCTTTACCCTTAGTGCCAAACGTAGTGTTCCTGGGTACATCCATCACCGTGTTGATAATTTGTTCAAAAACGTTTTCTCATTGTGCATAACATCTAAGATGTGTCGAATCAGCAATGTTTTTCAATAAGGAAGTTCCCAAAATATGCTTTGTTTCCACCATGCACCCTTCATCATTGTCTTTCAATCTTTTCAATTCTTGATCAGAAGCATCAACAATTTTTGGTAAATCTTTTACAGATTCTCACACTTCATCACCGGTCAATCTAACTGAAGCTATCCAATCATTGGTTTTCTTGTTCTTTAAAAAATGGTTGCAATTGTCGCGGAAAGGATGATCAGATCTCAAGAACTCGCGGTGACAACGAAACCAAGAAATTTTTCTGCTATTTCTAAGCCAGAAAGTTTTATGTTCTTTTTGATGACAATAAGGACAAGCACGATATTCACTTGTGGCCCAACCAGAAAGCATGCCATATGCTGGAAAATCATTGATCGTCCACATTATTGCAGCCCTCAGCTGGAAATTCTGTTTCTTAGATACATCGTAGGTGTATACGCCATTTTCCAAAGTTCTTTCAACTCTTTGATCAACGGTTGGAGGTAGACATCCAAATTTGACTTAGGGTTCTTAGGACCTAGAACGATCATGTTTAGAAACATAAATTGTCTCTTCATACATAGCCAAGGAGGTAAGTTATACGGAGTGACAATTACTGGCCAACATGAGTAATTCTTCCCAAATTGTCCATATGGTTGAAATCCATCTGTACACAAACTCAACCGAACATTGCGAGGCTCACTTGCAAATTCAGGATGCTCTCTATCGAAATGTTTCCACGCTTCTCCATCACTTGGGCGTGCCATAGTCCTCCTTTTTCTTAATCGGGAGTTTTTATGGTGCCAAATCATCTCACATGCTAGGTGTTTGGTTGCATATAGACGTTGCAACCTTGGCGCAAGTGGAAAATAAATTAATTGTTTACATGGAATTCGCCTCCGCCTTGAATACTTATCACTTTTATACCGAGATGCATGATATTTTCTACATTGGTCAAGATTAGCATCTTCCTCCCACAAAAGCATGTATCCAGTAGGACAAGCATCGATCTTCTCATGGGGTAGTTGTAGTCTCTTCAAAAGATTTTTTACCTCATTAAAATTACGCGCCATTTGATTGTCCTTTGGAATAATGTCACCGACGAAGGACAGAAAACCATTGGCGCATCTAAGAGATATGTTGTTCTCACATTTGAGTGTTACCAACCTAGCAGTCGCTTCCAACAAACTCATACTACTTCCCTCATTCACTGGTTGTTCTGCTTTTTCTAACATTTTAAAGAAGGAAGAAACCTGAGGGTTTGGGCCGGGGTTTCATAACACACTTCTTCATCACTAAGGCCATCGGGATTGAGTTGATCCTCCATTATTTGATCAACAATATCACGTAATGCATTTTCCACAAACTCACGGTAAGGATTTTCATTAACTATTGTAATGTTTGTACTTCTTTTCTTAGAACGTTTTTCACCGTGATATGTCCATACATAATAATTCTCGGCAAAACCATTCGACCACAAATGATTTTTAACATCCCTTATCTTTTTAAAAGCCCCGTTATTGCATTTCTTACACGGACACCTTGTTTCACCTAAATCCTTGTACACACTACTTTGTTCCACAAATTTAAGAAAGTCCTTCACCCCATTTGCAAATTCAAGCTTAGGTTTCTTTTTATCGTCTAATCTTTCATACAACCACTGTCGCTGTACTCTTTTCAAGTTATTATGAATCTACATGTATATTAACCAGATTTATATATATGTTAAAAAGATTAAAAAATAATGTTGTAAACAAAATAAATACATATTAATTAAACATTATCACCAAAACAAAGCTATTAAATAAACATTAGCACCAAAACATAACTATTCAGTTAACAAACAATAATATTTCTTTATTTGATTTCCATGGGTCCTTATCACTTCAACCTAAACCCATCGATGTATGTTTTAAGTCACTAGCAAACACGCACTTGTGATTTATTAATGACAGAAAAATTCGGCAGCAATTCTCATTCGTTCTCCAAATACACAATGTAGAAAAAATAATTATTCCACATTTGTACTCAAATAACATTAGAGGAATTGTAACCGAATTATTTTCTCATTAATAAATCACAATAACATGTTTACTACCTAAGTGAATTGAAACGTACAAAGACAGACCCAAAACGGGGATTATTCAAAAATTACTCCTAATAAATATTTTTTGAACGGGTACTAGGTCAATATAAATAATAAAGTCATCATAATTAAAGACACTTTTAGCATAAGTAAAACAAATCAAAATGAAATTAGCGTCATTTCAACAAAAAATTAGCATAATTAAACACATATTAACATTGTTAATAAAAAATTAGTATAATTAAGCCAAAATTAGCATACTTAACCAAAACTTAAAATAATTAATCAAACATTCACATAATTAATCAAACATTATGACATCTATCCTAAATCAAGCAAGACTTCTATCCTAAGTCAATTAACATACATAATAAAACTAACAAATTGAGTAAAAAAATAAGAAAAGAGGATACATTTTTAAATTAAAGAAAGAGAAAGATGAATATTTACCTTAAGATGACGGTGACGGTGACGGTGATGGAAGTGAAATAGGGTGGCAAGAGTGGTGGTGTCGGGTGTGGCGTTGGGTGTTGCGATTTAGGGTTCGTCGAAATTAAGGATTTATGATTTGGGGAAAAAGAAACCCCGTCTGATTTCGGGGTATTATAAAATATTTCTGACGGCTTACTGACGGATTTTCCGTCAGTAATTTACTTATCTGACGGATAATCCGTCAGATATATTATTATCTGAAATTTTAAAAAGATTTATGATTTTAAAGTGAATAACGGATTTTACGTCAATAAGTTAAACATCTGACGGAAAGTCCGTCAGTAATCTCATACACGTACTACCGGAAAATCTGTCAAATGTTTAATTTATTGAAGAATGATCCGTCAGTAAATTAAACATCTGACGGATTTTCCTTCAATCATTTTTACCGCTATTGACTTGGTCAACGAGCCAACTTTAATTAGCTGACGGATTATGATGGATGATCCATCAATAATTTTTACCGCCATTGACTTTGGTCAACGTGCCAGATTTATCTGACGGATTCTAACGGATCATCCGTCAGTAAGTTCGTATGTAAAAAAAAAAATTGTCTTGGATATTCATTTCTATACCAAGTAAAGAAAAATTTAGTACGTGAAATACATAAATTAAAAAAGTCAACAAAATTATAAGAAAGAATACTACTCCCTTTTATCAAAATAACCTTCTCTATTTCATTTTCTGTAACATCCCGTATTTTCATAAGTAATATTTTAATGATTTTAAAGTATTTTCCGGAATATAATCTTATTTTATTAATAAATCGTAAATCTTATTTTAAGTTTTCCGTTAAGTTCCGTCTTAAGAATATTTTAATTCTTAAGATGTTCACTTGGCATCTCATTTCCCGACTTGAGTCCGTTTCACAAACAAATAAAACCCGACTTGGGCGCAGGCTGCGCAACCCTAGGTGCAGGCTGCGCAAAAACCGCTGTAGCTTTTGATTGTTTAGTTGTTTTTGTGTTGTTTTAGGGGCTTGTTTCCCAATTGTTTTAAGGATGTTTAAGTGATGTTTATTGATATATTTACTTGGTTTTAAATGTATGTTCGAGCTAGGTAAGATTCAACAAAGTGGTTAGCAAATTGTCTAATGTTAGTCAATCCTCAATTGTTTGGTTGTAAGGTTTCTTTATTAGTCTTATAGCATGTTTAAGTATCATTTATTGATATGTTTATACTTGAATCGTAATGGGTATTGTAGCAAGTAATAAGTTAGCAAGTTTATTTCTTATCTAAAGTTAGTTAGTTCTTAATGGTAATGAGTAATTTAGTAAAAAATGTTTTAGCATGTTGTTTCTTATCCTAAGTTAATCCTTTTCTTAGGTGGCTTATGAGACCTAGTGGACTTAGTTAGTTAAATAGGTACCCTTAGACTTGTAGAAGAGAGTCTTAGGTTGTTCTTGGTTTTTATCGAACTTGGTCTTCTCTTACATGTATATGTGTGTTTGAAGTCCCCGAGGTTCGGGCGGCACTATATTGGGTTCGGGAATAGAGAGAGGATAGAGACCCCCCCCCAGTCGGGTAACCAAAAGGGAAACCGGCTCTCCCCCAACTTAGTTCCCGGGGTCAATTAAGTGTTGTTAGAGGTCTAGAAGATTAAGACTAAGGACTTGGTTGTAGTACATATCGGAATATGTCTGAGTTGGGACCGGTAGAGTACGATATGTACTGATGTTTGATGTGTGTCAAGCTATGGTCTGAGTTGCGATCCTCTAGTTTGACATGTGAGTGTTTGTGGCGTGGCGGCCTAGTCTGAGTTGCGACGTAAGGATCGTCTCGTTTATGGATGATGCGGTAGAGAAATGTCTGAGTTGCGACCTCTGCCCTATCGTGAGTTTGTTTGACCGTAGTGGGTTGGCTTTGAGTTGGGATCCCGATTTCATTACGAAGAGTAATGGTTATGACTGAGTTGCGTTATGAACCATTATTAGTTGATTGATGTTGCTGATTTGTGTACCAAGTTTACCTGAGTTGGGGTGTGACTTGGACACTGTTGATTTGTGTCTAGCGCTTGCCTGAGTTGCAGTAGGTTTTAGATACTGCTGTTTGCATCTGCTTGCCTGAGTTGGGGTACATTGTCAGATGTTGCTGATTGATTGTGGTAGATAGAGTGTATTGATTTTAGAACTGTTCGTCCAAGGCATTGGACGACTCTTAGTCTAGTTTCGTAAATGGTTTGGATTGAAAGACCCCCCGGCCGGCCAACCGGAAGGGAAACCGGCTCTCCTTTCAAATAGTTTCCGAAGTTAGTTGAGAGCCTTTGCAAGTATTGCATGTTGATATGGAAGATGAGATATTGATATATATGCTTCACATGTTATAATTGTTGGAGTATGTTGGATGCCTTATGTGTTACGTGTCGTTAACAATAGGTGGCTAGGAGAACTCTAGTCACTCCCCACTCATTGTGGCGTACATGTTTTCATGTATGTATGTACATGACAGGTTGGTAGCTGTTGGGTTACTTTGGAGGCTAGCGAGCGATGATCCTTTCATCATTGACTTATCTTTCTTATCGTGTAGCTAGACCTAGTGTTTTGGATTTCATACTCGAGTGTCTGTAGGGATGTGTCATCCCAGGCTGTTTGTATTTATGCTTTTCATACTTAGACTGTTATACTTATCTATGTTTTGGTTTATATCAGTTTGTACAGTTTAGTCTTAATTCACCTCGTTTTACCTTGCATGTTAAAGTTTAAATTCCGCGTAAATTTTTGCATGTTTGTATGTTTTATTTTCCGCTGCGACGAGGGGTTTTATAGTTGGTATCAGATCGTTATCGCTCCCAACGCACTCATGTAACCCCCAACCTTAACTTGACCATATAATCGAATAATGAATGAGAGATGGGGTAGATTTAAGGAGTTATATTGTAGCCTGTTTTGTGATTGCTTTTATTAGGTGCTAACGTGTTTGTTGATCGTCATTGAATTTGGTTTTACGTCTTCCAATCGACGAACCGTGAGCTTATCCATTTGGCGATCAAGACCGGAGTTTCTACCGAAGATGTAAGATTCGTGTTACAATTGGAGAATGTTTCTGAGCCTTGAATATACTCCTCTTTCTTTGTGCATCACCTTCTTTGATAACTCTGGATGCACATCCTTCTTTTAGAATATTTGTCTATCTTACTTGAACATATCTTCATACCTTTTCAACTTAACCTTGTTGCTTACTTTCTCAAGGTGCCTTGTAGGCTATCTTCATTTTTATAGGATTTTGAGAAACTAGTCACAGTATAACAGTCAATCCTTGTGATGAGAATGTTGTTATTTGAGGGGAAACTTAAGAGGTATCGAGAGATATGTTTTGATGATCCAAGTGTCTAGTTGTCTATCCAATTGGGAGAGTGAAAGTGAGTGATATGGTACTTGCTTGAAGGTTGAGTTGTATACTTAGTATTCGGTGGAACTTAATCTTGAGAACCATGCTTAGATTGTGAAAATTTGTGGATTGAAGAGTATTGTTTAAGGAGTTAGATAAGATACGTGAGGATATAGAGCGACCAGGAAGAATAGGCTTAAGATGCTAAGGATGATGAGTGGATGAGTGAAGTGAGTTAGTATCACTTGACTTAGGTCAGTGATTGAGCTGAGAAAGGCCCGTTGTTTGTGGAATAAGAATCATTGGCTATAATTGTTGAATACTTGAAGAGTTTATGACTTAAGCTTAGAAGAAGTGTATCACTACATGACCATAGGTTACTTAATGGATCTTCGCGTTTATCTATTGAAGGACTTAAAGGAAATTTGAGAATGCATCACCGGTTTGAGAATAGAAAAGAGTAATTCATGGGGAGATGTAAGTTCGGAAACCTATTGATTTAAGTATGGTTATCTTTTGGACGGTAATGCAAGTGTAGTGGATATAACATATGGGTTTGATAACCTGAGAGTTTGATTAAATTGTCATTTGAGGAACTGTTAGAGATAAGTTATCTAGAGCTTTTGGGATAGATAACTAGGATGGTCGATACTGTTTTAAATTTGGAAGAACTATGGTGTATAAATCGTTCGAGGAATTGTTCGTAAGAATCGACAATTGGATGGCTTGATTTGGGAAGTAAGAAGTAAGAACCCCGTGAGAATAGTGATAGACCCACACCTTGGAGATTTCCGTAATCGTTCCTTTCATATCGCTTCTCTCCTTTCTTCTCCCTCGCTTCTCCTTCTGATCTTGGCTTCAATTTTATTGGAATCCCTAGCCCAAAGTTCCTTACCTTGTCATCACGTTGTTCCTCGAGTCGTTTTCTTATGACTCTCTCGAAATCTGTATCGTGTTTGTCACTGAAGTTCGTATCTCATCACCTTTTCTGTGAGCCTTGTCCCTTTCATTCAGATTAGTGGCGAGGTTGACGTGTTCTTGGAATAGTGATACATGCCTTGAGGAATTCTTGGTTTTGCGTTGCCAGAATTTGGTAAAGAAAGTTTATGATAATAATGTTCGGGCGGTATTGGATAGTATGCCGTCTTGAGAGTTCCATGTTAGATGGATCGGTGTGTAAGTGGTATTTGTAGATTTTGAAGTACCATTTGAGGATTTGAATAGAATGCTTGGAGTTCTAGATGAATTTAGAGGAATGTGCCTTAGATAATGATGATGTGGTTAAAAGGATGAGTGAGGTAAGTTAGTGCTACTTGATCTTGAGAATCGCTTAATTGCAGAAAGGACCACATACTTGAGGTGCGAGAGTTATTGGTAACGGTGTAAGAGTGTTGAGACATTTGCAAGTGGACTTATGGAGTTGACTGAGTGTTGACCTTAAGTTACTTATGGAACCTCAACGTTTACCTATCGAAGCACTTTTTGAGATTGGAAAATACACCCACTGATAGGTGAATCGTTTATGATAACTTGTGGGAGAATTGGAGCCCGTTGGCTTAATAATACTTCAATGGTGATCGATGGGTAACCATTGATGTTTGAGGTAATCATAGTGTAGGGATTTGCAACTTATAGGTGTTCATGGATACCATTTGAGGAATCTCGGAATGTGAACAACTAAGTCTTATGGAGACTGTAGAAATGAAAGTGGTTACTTCTTTGGAACTTTTCTTTGGAGTGTATACTTTTGGGTAAGTGGTTAAGAAACATGAGAATTTGGAAATTGTTACCTTAATAAGGCCGTAGTTGAAATGTTCACTGTATGGTAACAGATTGGGAATTTAGGATTTCGAAGTACCTTGTGGAATAAGTGTTAGGATTGAACTGTTAAAATTTAAGGTTATGGATTGATTTGTTATGGTCCCTCAAGGGGAAGGAGTTACAGGATAATGAATACCATATCTTGGGTTTTGGAGTTCGATTTTATGGTAATGGAATTTTGGTTAGAGTTTAGGAAGTGTGTGAACCTTGGCCTAGGATATGCGCGTGAGCTTCTACCCTGAGTGAGAGATCCTTAACTATTAACGAATGAGTTTTGGTGCGAATCAATCCACATTGCTGACCTCTTTTGTGGAATTCCAGGTTAGTGTGAGTTAAATGAGGTGTTTAGAATCCCTTTTTGTTGAGGAATACCTTGTTCTGTGGATGAGATAATGATAAGAGGGATCGTGAACCCAATGAGAGTCTAGAGATCACTTGAATTGTCCTTCTTGGGATATATTAGGAATTGTTGTAACGATACTTTGTTTATGGATTGAGTGGTTAGTGACCCCATGTTTGGCAGGAGTTACCATCTTCCTTGACCTTCCATCTGGTTGTTCCGTTCCTTCGATCCTCCTTGTATGTTCTGTCAGCTGTGAAACTAGAAACTCACAATCCTTCGTGTCGGAAGTAATCTCCATGATCGTTTCTACGCTCCCAATGAGCGTTTTTGAAATTGTTCCTTATTGTTCACTTTGAAAGTTTGCATTTTATGGAAAATCTTGTTGGTTTTCAAATTTGAAACTACTTCCTCTTCCGTTGGAAGTAACCTTTTGTCATTGTTCAATTTCTCTTTCAAGAATTTGAGAATAAAGGTTAATTTTGAGGGAAACCTGGTTTTAAAGAGCTGAATGTTTTACAACTTTGATGGATTCCAGCGTTGATTGCCACTGGAACTTGTTATTGGAGACGTCTGATAACTTGTGCCGTGCTTATCAACACCGAATCAATCTAAATTTTGAACCTTACCGATTTAATTTTGGTACTTGTCTCAGATTTGGATTGTCGGACTCTTGAATACGTAACGAGAATCTCAATTTCCATTGACAAAGACTTGTGCCTTGAAATCTTTTTCTTCTTGAAACCTTTTTTTGAAGATAAAGTTTTGGGTTATCATAACCCGGGTTGTACGTTTTGATAGTTAGAGTTATTTACGTACTTAGTCCTGTCTTCAAGTTTCGAGGACGAAACTTATTGAAAGGTGGGGTGATTGTAACATCCCGTATTTTCATAAGTAATATTTTAATGATTTTAAAGTATTTTCCGGAATATAATATTATTTTATTAATAAATCGTAAATCTTATTTTAAGTTTTCCGTTAAGTTCCGTCTTAAGAATATTTTAATTCTTAAGATGTTCACTTGGCATCTCATTTCCCGACTCGAGTCCGTTTCACAAACAAATAAAACCCGACTTAAGTAAAAAGGTAAAAGGACAACAAAACCCTACATAACCCTCCCCCTTCATCGACATTCATTTCATTTCACTGTTACTTTACAAACATCATTTCTCTCTTTTTCTTCAAGCTTAAAATCATCATCTCGACCACTTCCCGAACTCGTATCGAGGTAATTTTTATATTTTCGGAATCCTCTCGAGAATTGCAAGCTTTCTATCTCTTTCAATTTCAGTTTTATCAATCTCGAAAAATGGGCTGTTTTACCCAAATTTCGTCCCAAGCTCTTAATTCTCGTTTTTATTGTTGTAGGAGTTGGATTAGAGGACCCGGAGGTTGATAGTTACGTTATTGAAGAAGAGATTGGAGCTTAACCCGCTTATAAGGTGACTTTGATGAGTAACTCGGTCTTTTTGTTAAAGTAGCACAATTTGTGTTTGTTCTTGATATTGATTCTGAGTTTTATGAATTAGATTGATGTATGAACATAGAGGCATGATAGGAATGTGTTTTACATGTTCTCCATATGGTTTAATTGAAGTTTATGATGTTCTTATGCTTGATACATTCATTTTTCAGTTTTTGCAAAGTTAAGACGAATACAATGTTTGATCTTAAATTCTTAATATGTGTTCTAATTGTTCAAAAATCATATATGAGATGTACTTGGGATTGTTATGGGTTGATATGTGCAGATAGTATAGGTTTGATGCTTGAAATCATAATGTAGAAGTGTTTGTCGAAAGTTTAAAGGGAATGGCGAATTGCAGGAATTTCGCAAAACAGGCCTGCCCGTGCTTGGGCGCAGGTTGCGCAACCCTAGGCGCAGGCTGCGCAATTCCCAATTGTTTCCCAATTGTTTTAAGGATGTTTAAGTGATGTTTATTGATATATGTACTTGGTTTTAAATGTATGTTCGAGCTAGGTAAGATTTAAGAAAGTGGTTAGCAAATTGTCTAATGTTAGTCAATCCTCAATTGTTTGGTTGTAAGGTTTCTTTATTAGTCTTATAGCATGTTTAAGTATCATTTATTGATATGTTTATACTTGAATCGTAATGGGTATTGTAGCAAGTAATAAGTTAGCAAGTTTATTTCTTATCTAAAGTTAGTTAGTTCTTAATGGTAATGAGTAATTTAGTAAACAATGTTTTAGCATGTTGTTTCTTATCCTAAGTTAATCCTTTTCTTAGGTGGCTTATGAGACCTAAATGACTTAGTTAGTTGAATAAGGACCCTTAGACTTGTAGAATATAGTCTTAGGTTGTTCTTGGTTTTTATCGAACTTGGTCTTCTCTTACATGTATATGTGTGTTTAAAGTCCCCGAGGTTCGGGCGGCACTATATTGGGTTCGGAATGGAGAGAGAATAGAGACCCCCCGGTCGGGTAATCGAAAGGGAAACCGGCTCTCCCTCAACTTAGTTCCCGGGGTCAATTAAGTGTTGTTAGAGGTCTAGAAGATTAGGACTAAGGACTTGGTTGTAGTACATATCGGAATATGTCTGAGTTGAGACCGCTAGAGTACGATATGTACTGATGTTTGATGCGGCGTGTCAAGGTATGGTCTGAGTTGCGATCCTCTAGTTTGACATGTGAGTGTTTGTGACGTGGCGGCCTAGTCTGAGTTGCGACGTAGGATCGTCTCGTGTATGGATGATGCGGTATGGAAATGTCTGAGTTGCGACCTCTGCCTTATCGTGAGTTTTTTTGACCGTAGTGGGTTGGGTCTGAGTTGGGATCCTGATTTCATTACGTAGAGTAATGGTTCTGACTGAGTTGCGTTAAGAACCATTATTAGCTGATTGGTATCCATCCGTGCCTGAGTTGCGGCTACGGGTGTATGCTTGCTGATTTGTGTACCAAGTTTACCTGAGTTGGGGTGTGACTTGGACACTGTTGATTTGTGTCTAGCGCTTGCCTGAGTTGCCGTAGGTTCTAGATACTGTTGTTTGCATGTGCTTGCCTGACTTGGGGTACAGTGTCAGATGTTGCTAATTGATTGTGGTAGATAGAGTGTGTTGATTTTAGAACTGTTCGTCCAAGGCATTGGACGATTCTTAGTCTAGTTTCGTAAATGGTTTGGATTGAAAGACCCCCCGGCCGGCCTACCGGAAGGGAAACCGACTCTCCTTTCAAATAGTTTCCGAAGTTAGTTGAGAGCCTTTGCAAGTATTGCATGTTGATATGGAAGATGAGATATTGATATATATGCTTCACATGTTATAATTGTTGCAGTATGTTGGATGCCTTATGTGTTACGTGTCGTTAACAATAGGTGACTAGGAGAACTCTAGTCACTCCCCACTGATTGTGGCGTACATGTTTTCATGTATGTAGGTACATGACAGGTTGGTAGCTGTTGGGTTACTTTGGAGGCTAGCGAGCGATGATCCTTTCATCATTGACTTATCTTTCTTATCGTGTAGCTAGACCTAGTGTTTTGGATTTCATACTCGAGTGTCTATAGGGATGTGTCATCCCAGACTTTTTGTATTTATGCTTTTCATACTTAGACTGTTATACTTATCTATGTTTTGGTTTATATCAGTTTGTACAGTTTAGTTTTAATTCACCTCGTTTTACCTTGCATGTTAAAGTTTAAATTCCGCGTAAATTTTGGCATGTTTGTATGTTTTATTTTCCGCTGCGACGACGGGTTTTATATTTTCGGACTATTCACAATATCTTTCCTATTTCCCTTTTTGACAAAGTTTTATTTTTATTTTAATCATCTCACCCCATAATAATATCCTACAATGTTCATATTTATCCTTATTTTAATTACTTCATTTCACAACAATACAACTCAATAATTTTTCTCTCATCGCCTAAGGGGTCGTTTGGTTCGGCATGGGAATATAAAATTCCCGGGAAGATAAAATTCATGTGAACTTAAAAATCATGTGAATTAGGTAAATGTTGTTTGGTTGAATGTAGGAACTTCAATTCATACGGGAACTTCCAATTACCTAGAGGGGCTAGGTAAGCGACTTCCTACATAATGTAGGAATTAGAACTTCCATAGGAAGTTCTAATTCCCATGAATTGGGCAACCAAACAAGACTCAATTTTCCCACTTCCCATGATTTTCCAATTCCCGTGATTTTAAAAGGCAACCAAACAACCCCTAACATTACCACCATATTTTCACCTTATTTAATTCATTTTCTTATTTTTTTTTATAGATTCTTTTAATAGAAAAAATTATTACAAATAAGATAGCGTATTACTAGTATTTTAGTTCTCCATCGATAATTGTCCCATTGTTTATTTTCATTTATTCATAATAATGTCCCATTGTCTATTTTTGGTAAACTTTTATACTTATTTTAATTAGTTCAACCAAAATAATACTCCGCCTTACCCCACAGGCCCACAACACTACTTATTTTAATCATCTCTACTCACACTAATAATCAATAATATATTCTCTCCATTCTTCTTACCCAACACAATACTTTTCATTATTTAACTATTTTCCTTAATTTTTGTATCATTGTCAAGATGGGACAGTTATCCCAACTAACATAGAATATATAGGGGATTTAGACATAAAGAGTAAGGTCCTTCAATAGACACGAATTGTATGTTAGGCTCTCATTGACGTGAAGATGGATCCACGAGGGGCACGCCTCAGGCGTGTAGGTAAGCTTTTAAAAATGACATACATAAAAAGGCCACGTATTCGTTGATAAAACACGTGAGCATAATACCATTAGCCCATAACATAACATTTCTCCAGGACTCCAACCTTGCAAGTTGCAATAATATAATCAAATGGTTTTATATAAACACAAATTCTTATTTGCAACCGCACTATCCGTCGCAAGCTTGTGACGGATACCGTTTTCTCTCACAAAATACCCACTTTTTCTCTTTCTTCAACATATTCATGTGGTCCCCTTTCTCCACTAACTCATTTTCTATCCATTTTATCTCACAAAATATCCGTCACAAATTGTAACCCGTCGCAAGCAAGACTTACTATTATATAAATGTCATCTAAAACCAATTCATATTTCACCTAAATGTTAATATTCCTATTAATTAACATTTATCAGTTACTAATTTTTCACGATATGGACATTAAAGTATTAAAGTCTCTGATTTATAATATTTTACTTTTTCTTAGTCAATCATTTTTTCTCCTTTGACTTTGCATAAGAAATAAAGGATTAATTTTTTTATCACAAAACATTTTACCCTACATACAATTAAATTTAAACCACATAAAATATTCAAAACAAAAAAATAAAGGAGGAAAGAAAAATCCAACTAACATGAATAAGAAAAGAGAGAAGAAGATCAACTAAAAATTTCATATCACAAATTAAGTACGCAACAACCAAAAAGCAAACTTATTGAAGATATCAATCAAACAACAAATGAAACCCATAAAATTAAAGCTTTTCAAATATCTTTTGCAGTTTTATGCCCACTATAAATCCTATATATTAAAGCAACAACCACAAAGCTTACGTGTCGCTTTGTAGTTGAAAGTTTAGTTTTTTATTTTATTTTTAATATATGACCCACAATACCCATGTTCTTCCATTGTCATTTATTTACGAAATTAATTTTTGTATACTTCACACAACAATCAAGTTGAATAATTAGTTGATAATGTGATTGTTGTTAACTACCATTAATCAACTTGAATAAAATACGAATTAATAACTTAATCAAAATATAAATCTTATCTATTAAAGCAACAACTAAGTTGCTTATTTGTCACAACGGCCTTAAAAGTAGGAGGTTTAGGGGACCACCTCTATTTTGTTAATTAATTATTTCAAACTATTATAAAACAACAATAATTCGTACACTATTTAATTTCAGTATTTCATTTAATTTAATTTAGAGCACAATTTTCGTGTAACCATCCAACTTTATTTTTCTCAATAATTTTAATCCACTTAAATTAAGCAATGTTTTATGGATATATATTTTAATCCATATAAATATGACTAAATTATTTAACCATAATCTATATTATTAAAAAATTAACGTAAGAATTATGATAATTTAAATAATTACAGTCATGACCGAGACCTCAAAATGTTATGAAAATAGATTTTAAAGAGTGAAAAAAGAATTATTTAATCATAAAATTTTAATTATAGACGAAATAATTTATAAAGAATAACAAATGTACCAGTTGTTTATTAACAAAATGATGAATAGATATTTGGAATAAATAAATAAAGTAATGAATTACAAAACCTCTAATTTCCTAGGTCTACACGGGGTTACAATTGTAAATTTTTGAAATATAATTTTGGTAAATTATTAAACCTATAGTTATAAAATTAATAATAATTAATTTAAACGGTAAAAAACATAAGAAAAATGAAATAAAATAAAATAAAAAAATGATTATTCTTAACAAATATAAATAATTTTTTGGGAAAAAAAACTTAAGGACGACTTTAATAATTATGAAAGTATCACATATACTATATAAAATGTTAAAAGAGCAAAATGACGAAAAACCATTGTAAAATATACGCCTTCAATTGCTACATGGACGAAAGCTTTGATGTCCGATCTAAACTAAGAAATTTGTAAAATTTAGATAGATATCATTTGAGAGAGTTCTTTTACTACAAGAAATTTGTAAAATTAGAATGCACGTAATTTGTGAAATTAAAATTGTATATTGTTTGTAGTGTATAGTAAGAGAGTAGTGTATTTAGTAAGAGAGATTCAGAGCGAAATGAGGAAGAGTGTTTGATTGCAATTCATGTAAAAGGAATGGTGGGTGGGGTTCATTCTCGGAGGAGTTTAATTTAACCAGTTTTAAACTTAAAACGGATAATAACCATCTTAAATGAGAATGTGTGTTTATAATTTTATATATAGCCCAATGAGATTTTTAAACTGAGTTAGTTACTTTTAATAATACAATCTTATATTAATAACATGAAATGTCATCATTTTTAATATAACTAAATTAACAAAAAAACAAAGGTAACATTTTATATGAAAATATTTACATTTTAATATAAATGGTGACATTGGGTCTGTCTTAATTTAAGACAAAAATGGCCCGTTTGATACAAGAACTTGCCTTCTAAACGAGGGAAGTTATGGGCCATGAAACTTTTTAGGATATCGTACTAATGTGATTGGCCGGTTAAACAAGTGGGATAATGCATATAGGTTGGATCAAAACACGGGTCATATCAGAGAAGAATATAAATTTTAAAAATTATAATATCTTTTATTTTACCATATTTTTTTGTTGAAAAATCGTTTTTCTAGAGTTAAATCATATGTAATATTGAAAGTTATATTCATTAATTAACGTACTTATATTAAAGCAACTAAACTATATAAAATTAATTTTTCTATTATTTTTTAATTAAATATACTAAGATATTTACTTCTTATTTATCGATTTATTAATTCAGATATAATATACTCTTCAATTTTCCAATTTTCTTTCCATTCTTTTTTTGAAGGTCAGACCAACCAAACTTTAATCGGGAAATATATTAGAGAAAGAATTGCTAATACATGAAATTAAAACATTTCCATTTATTATTTCAAACCATTGTTCATAAAATAGTATTTTTGACAAAAAAAAATACTAACATTACATGTTGGAAAATACGGTTAAAGTTCCGTCTTGGAGACACCGAAGAAGTATCTAGGGAGAAAATAAAAAAATGGAGAGGGTAAGTATTAATATTAATATTTTAATAATCTTGATTATCAATCTAACCGGTTGAGGCCGGATCGAATCAGGTTTTGAACTTAAAATAATGGGTCATTACAAGTTTGGATTAATCGGGTGTTAGTCAATATCAGATTAGAGGGTTTTTAACTTGAAAATCCGAGTCGAGCTAGATTGGATTTACGAGCACGGATCATCTCTAAATAGATATAATTCTAATACATTCATAGATTGGTCAACCTATCTTATGAGAAATGAATGTACATATACATTTTACTGTTTTACCAGGCCATATTAGGATACAAAATTCTACAAGTAGAGTAAGTTTTTTAAGAGTGTCTCATGCAAGATATGTGAGACATGTCATTAAACATTATAAACAAGAATGTGAAATACAATCTTACATAAACACAATTAAAGAAACATCCCATTAAAACAACTTGGTAATAACAAACCTGTGCAATTTGCACGGGTTTAAGACTAGTTATATATAAAGAAGAATCTATATTTGACTTTAGATTGTTATACAAGTACTCTAAAAAAAAAATAAAGGAAAGATCTTATCTGACAGAAGGATGATTGTGACGTGACGAAGAGCCATTGTCCTAAAGTCAAATATGCCCCGTCTAGTACACACAGCCTCGTTGGCACTCGACCCTAGGATTAACACAACCGCTGCAACCATGGTGTATGCAAAGTCGTAGATGAGAACAGCCAAGAACGTAAATATCTCAGAGAATTGTTTATTTTACAGAAAAGATATAAGAGATAGAAAGAGAGAATGAAAGAGATAATTAGAATTTTTGTTGTGTGTTAAAATGGGTTTACAGAACTCGTTTTTATAACAATCAAAAGGCATATGATTTAACGAGAGCATAAGATTTAACGATTTCATAAATCTGAATGTTCGGTTTGGAAGACTGCACTATTCAACCACGCAGATTGCACTAATCAGTCTTGTTGCAGTATTCAATTTTGTAGACTGAACCAACCATTCTCAAAAAAATTGAGCCATTTATTCCAACAAGAAGAAGATCAACTAAAGAAAATATTTATTTTAAAATTATTTTACATGAGATTCGCTTATCATCTATGTCTCTAAGAGACTAAGAAAACTCAAAATTGTGTTGGCTCACCGGTCGTCTTGTCGTATTACGTTCACCCAAAATTCATATTTAATAATTGTTCAGTCACCCATGCATGTATACTCCCTCCATTCTTCAAATTGTATGAAATTGCAACGCTCATTAAAATATAAATCGTATCAATATATATATACTTAAAAGAGAAACTTTTCGAGCGATTTTATTGGCTATTATTTTAGAGTAATTTCATTGGCTACTACTTTAGTTAAATAAATTAAGTAATAAATAAAAATATAATTAAATAGTAATAAAATATCAGTTGGATAATTATTGTTTTTAGAGCGATTACATTGGATATTACTTTGATTAAATAAATTAATTATATAAATAAAAAGATAATTATATTGTTTTTAAAGCGATTACATTGGATATTAATTTGGTTAAATAAATTAATTATATAAATAAAAAGATAATTAAATAGTAATAAAATATCAGTTGGATAATAATTGAATTAGTTAATAAAATATTTGATTTCATTAGCTATTGTTTTAGAGCAATTTCATTGGCCATTACTTTGCTTAAATAAATTAAGTATATAAATGAAAAGATAATCAAATAATAATAAAATATCAGTTAGATAATTATTGTTTTTAGAGCGATTACATTGGCTATTACTCATAAATAAAAAGATAATTAAATAGTAATAACATATCAGTTGGATAATAATTGAATTAGTTAATAAAATTTTTGATTTCATTAGTTATTGTTTTAGAGCAATTTCATTAGTTATTGTTTTAGAGCAATTTCATTGGCTATTACTTTGGTTAAATAAATTAAGTATAAAAATAAAATGATAATTAAATGGTAAACAATTATAAGTTGGATAATTATTGTTTTTAGAGCGACTACTTTGAATATTATTTTGGTTAAATAAATTAAGTATATAAATAAAAGATAATTAAATAGTAATAAAATATCAGTTGGGTAATTATTGAATTAGTTAATAAAATAATTGATTGTTAATTAAGAGTTTTGGCTACCGTGGAGTTATGGTATAATTTGTTGTTTCCCTTCTCTTATTTAATTAAAAGCATAAATAGATGTATTGATGAATATATTAAGTACTTAAGTCGAGGTATAAATAAAAAAAATACGAGCTACAGAATACAAACACATAAGAATATGAGCTAATGTAAAAAGAATATGAGTTTAAGAGAATCGTGAACTAAAAAATACGAGCACAAAACAATGCGAGTTATTAACCTAAGAATACGAGCTAATGTAAAAACAATACGATCTATTAAGATAAGACGGGCTTTAAAATACGAGCACAAATGAATACAAGCTAATGAAAAAACAATACGAGCTACTAACATAAGACGGGCTTTAAAATATGAGCACAAATGAATACGAATATGAGATTAAAAGGATCACGGACTTAAATATACAAGCACATAAGAATACAGCCTATTAAGATGATAATACGAGCGAATATAAACAGAATACAAAAACACGAGCTAATTGAAACACTTCTCGAGCTAAAAAAATAGAACCAGATTTGCAATAAGTCAAATTTCATGATATAATAGACACTTAAGATTACGAGTTATGATTAAAAGAATACGAGCTACAAAATACGAATATATAAGAAATACGCGCTAATGTAAAATGAATAAGAACTTAAGAGAATCAGGAACTAAAAAATACGGGCACATAAGAAGGCGAGCTATTAATGTAAGAATGCGAGCTAATAGAGATATTAAATTAAGAATACGAGTTAATGTAAAAAAAACATACGAGCATATTAGAGGATCAAGAACTTACAATTACAAGCATATAAGAATACGGGATAATATAAAAAGAATGTGAGTCAACGTAAGAAGAATACGAGCTAATAAGATAAGAATACGAACCATTAAGATAAGAATACAAGCAAAAGAATATGATCTAATGTAAAAAAAATACGAGTTAATATTAAAAAAAATACGAACTTCAACTATCTTCATATATTAGAAATACTGGATAAAAAATTTCTTTAAGAAGATGCTCAAATGAAAAGTATAAAAGTTATTATAAAAATACATGTGCTTAAAATATTATTTAGATAGTGATGCGTAATATGTAAGTGTCTTTCCAAGACCATTGAATTGGAGTTACATGTTTCCGTTTCTATTGGAGTTTCATGAACCTTCAACATTCCAGGTTGTTCTGATTATGATGATACATCTGATATTTCATTAGCCATATAAAATATCATACTTAAATTATTCTCTATATATGCCTATTATACTAAGTAATTTTAGAAGATTAAATGTTACGATAATTACTTTGAAATCATGTTAAGATATTACCCGGGGAACGCCCGGGCATGAAATCTAGTATCTATATAAATACAAAAGTGTGAGGTTGTGTGTAGATTCTAAAATATTTGACTAAATATATAATATGTGAAGATATTTTAACTTTTATTGTGTAAAAGAATTATTAGGCAATTTTAACGCCAACATAAATTAATTAAAAGTCATTATTATTGGTTCAACTTGTGATTTTATTAGCTAATTAACTGATTTGGATGACTCATTTTTTCCTTTAAATAGTAGTATTGAAAGGCTCAATCGGTAAAATAGAACAAAAACAACAGTTTAGTAAATTTTAAATCGTTTATCATTGTGTTACATATAAAATTGCGCGAATTTGGTGTCATTTTATTGTCAACTAGTTCTGTTTCCCGTGAAATTTACGGGGCGTTTTTTTTAGTGGTATTTGTAACGGTTTGTGATTACATTTTCATTAGTACGTAATTTTGTTGTGTATTATAAAGTTGTAAATGGAGATTTTGCCTTGCTACTTCCTTTTTGTATTTTATAAATGTTATAGTGCTCTTAGTAGTATGTACATTTTTTTAAGTACTCTAGTCACAGGGGAAAAAAAAATTGATTTTCGCTCCCGCTAAAATAGGAAACCCAAATCTAAAAGATTTTTTCTCTAAAATCGAGGGAACAAATTCAATAATAAGACATAACCAACCTCAACAATATCTCAAATGTTGACAAACTCGGGTCGAAATTTGTCAAGTAGGTGAAACTTGAAAAACCAATTAGCGTATTTCTTATTTTCCAGCACTACTTACATATTTATTCGATCATCCTAGCTAATTAATATTGTGAATAATACATATCTACAGGGGCTTTGTAGCTTGATGCATTCGATTTTTACCAGTGGTCAGCATTTTAAGCAATGTAGTTGTGAAATTCAGAAACTTATATTAATAACCGTTGAGCTATAAATTATTAGTCAGTAACTATACAATATTATACATGCAAAAAAAGAGGAAGAAGAACTTCTTGTCAAACTCTATCAAAGTCATAGTCTCATACCTAGATTTTTAGGAACTTTTTGGTACCATTCTTATTGATAAAAGATATTTCATTAAACTCATTCCATGCTAAATAATCAAGAAATAAAGAAATAATAAAAATCAACTTCTATGAAAAAAATAGTATAGGTGTCACTTACCATTTTTTATACATGGATGTAGACGTACTAAGGAAAAAAATGACCATTAGATAAATAAATTAATATAAGCTATCCTTCTAAAATCCAAATTAATTAGTCTAAGAACAAAAACATTGTACCATGGTATCAAGATTAAGCAAATGACCATTTGATAAATAAATAAAAAGGAGATAGAAATGAAAATTACACAAGAAAATAACTCAAGCGATAAAAAATTGTAAATACTATGGTGTCATGTTCTCAATTGTTAGCACATAAGATGTAAGTTTAGAAAAAAAAAATTGAATTTTCAACGCATTGATTTTCATTATATTAAAAAAATGAGTTATATATAAGATATTGTAAAATAAGTTACATAAAAAGGAGATAAAAAGATTGTTTAATTTCAAATGAGTAACGATGAAGTGAAAAATATTTACTTAATGTACATATGAGTAAAGTGAGAAAAATGATGGGTCATGAATATTCTTATATAATTATATATTTATATGATGAATTTTTAATCAATATGTAATTAAGAATAATGTCTAATCAATAGAGATATTAAATTTAAAATTTTAATTTAGTAAGATATACAAAGAGCCATGAAAAATGAAAAGTTCAATAATCACTATTTTATTTTTAGAATAATACTGATGATAATAATAATAATAATAATAATAATAATAATAATAATAATAATAATATATTATTAGTAGTATTTTGTGACAAAAAGTTAAAGATGACACATGTCACTTCAATGGAGGCTCAAGAAGCTTTTTTTATGTTATTATTTAGAAAAAAATGAGTTATATATAAGATATTGTAAAATAAGTTACATAAAAAGGAGATAAAGAGATTGTTTAATTGCAAATGAATAATGATGAAGTGAAAAATATTTACTTAATGAACATATGAGTAAAATGAGAAAAATGATGGGTCATGAATATTCTTATATAATTATATATTTATATGATGAATTTTTAATCAATGTAATTAAGAATGCCCAATACATAGATATATTAAATTTTAAATTTTAAATTAATAGGGTATACAAAGAGCCATGAAAAATGAAAAGTTCAATAATAACTATTTTATTTTTACAATAATAATGATAATAATAATAATATATTTTTAGTAGTATTATGTGGCAAAAAGTTAAGGATGACACATGTCACTTCAATGGAGGCTCAAAAAGCCTTTTTATGTTATTATATAGATAGTTATGTGAAAGTAATGAATTTATTTTTTTATTAAATTTTTCCATCATCAAAATATTTATGTAACTCATTTCTCTATTAACACGATTGTTATATCATGTTTAAATATTCATTTAGAAATTTCTATTTTGAAAATTCTTATTCTAAAAAGTTATCGTAATCTTATCTTACCAATATCATTTCTCTTTTAACACGATTGTAGCATTTTTTTGTTGACTTTCCCTTTCAAATTCAAATGGGAAGTTTTTGCTAAAATGGTGCTCGTTTGAAACTATTTACCAAAAATGGTTCCTGTAATAGTACGTTTTAATTGGGTACCTCTTGGGCTCGGAGTTTAGTTTGAATGAGAATGAGTTACTTTGTGCTAAGCATAGTTGAGAGTATGGTTCTCGTAGGTGTGAGTGAACTTCGGGACGAAGTTCATTTTAAGGGAGGAAGACTGTAATACCCCGTATTTTTTATATTTCGTAATAATAAACTATTAATATAATTAATTTAACTAGAGATACTTTGATATTAAATATGTGCTATTGTATGTATGTGGATATTTTGTGTTTCGTATTATTATGTTACTATTATTATTATTATCATCTCAAAATAGTGTATATGTACTATCCCGTCTTTAAGTAATAGAATAATACGTAACTTGAATAATGATAGAATATACGTATACTTCAATATAGATTACGTATAGTAAAACGATGATTAATGACACAAAATTGATAGTATGTGGTTACGATAAATAACGGTACGTACTTATTATTTAACCCGTTTCGTAGTTCATGCATCCATTAATTAAAAGAACCAAATCCCCACACCTAACTCCACGTTTTTTAGTGCTCAACAACCCCATACGTTGAATTAATCAAAAATTCATTATAAACATACAACCATACACGTTGAATTAATCAGAAACTCATTATAATTGCATTCAAAACCGCCCTTCAACATTTCCTTCAATTCTCACAACCTCAACAACCGTATTTGCCTAAACGCCTATCCCTTCATCATTCATCTCCGATTTCGCTCACACCAGGAGTTCCTTCTCGCCACTTTCAGAGCCGTCTTCACTTTATAGATCGTCCTTCATCGCGCCTTAGCCCTCAACCTCGGTAAGTTACGTCGACGCTCTTATTTTCGCATACTTTTGAGCATGACTAGTCCCTGGGTAGGAAGGGTCGTATGGGGACTATGACCTTGATTAGGGTAACCCACGGAGGTGGTTGTAACAGTGGTTAAAACGGTTTTTATTAAGGTTATGGGGGGGTGTAGCAGCCGCGAATTAGGGGACGGGAGATAGCTAGTCGTCTTTTGCACCCTTGTCATGTCTAAATGAACCTGGGGTCGGTAGGCCTGGTTATAGGTTGGTTTAGACCTCGGTGGTGGGCTGTTGGTGGTCCAAGGGTGGCGACGCGCGAGTCTTTTTGGGCTGGAAACATCAGAAACAGAGGGAAGGAAAAAACAGAGTATTCGGTAGTCGGGGTAGTTTGGGCACGGTGTCTCGGTGTCTGGGTCAGGTGGCGGTCAAGGAGGGAATACCCCTGGAAACACCGTAGGCCGGTGGTGACTGGGGTGGCATCTAGAGGCGGTAACGTGTGGTGGTCATCGATGTACGGGGTCAGTTTTAGAGCGTGGTTCATGGTGGTTACGCGTGTTGCTGAGTTGGATAAGGGAGTTGCTGTAGTGTTGTTGGGGTATGACGGTTGAGTCAGAGGCGAGGGGCAAGGGGTCTGTCATGGTAGTGTGGTGGTTTGGTAAGAAACCAGTGGCGTGGTGAAGGGTTGGTAGTTCGTAGCCAGTAGGTTGAATAGCGGGACTGTTCGTTTATTTACATTGTTATTTGGTTGTTTTCTCGGGTTTGCTTCGCAATAAGTCTGAGTTTCAATTCCGTACTTCATAATAGTACATTAATGCCCGTAATAATAATTATGGTAATAACTTGGTAACAATGGTGATTAAATGGATAAGGGGAGGACAAGACTAGTAAGTTAGACGATAATATATGTATATATTCATGTTAAGTGACGGGTCCATATCGAATAAAACGAGTATGATGAATTAGTAAGTCACTTTCACAATATACCTTCGCGTTCGTGTAGTATATTTCGTATTTCTTATAAGCCGTAATATTTAAACTTAAGTTGTAAATAATCGTTTTAAGTATAAGATTACAAAGTATAATTTATTGAATTAGTTTATATAATTAGTTATAAATTATTAATTGTTATATGGATAAGTAGTAATTGTATACAATTGTTAACGGTTAGGTGACAAAATTGTGGTGGAATACTTCTGATTGCTGATTGGATTGCTATTTGACATTTCTTGATTTACGAGGTAGGATAACTTAGTCCGTCTTCTTGTTTGTTATTCTATTTGGGTGCTATTAGATGATTTCTGATGTGATTTATGGCATATTGAAATATTACGTTCATCAATCTAGCATATGCATTATTATCAGTTGGATATGTATTGAGTTACGAAATACCATGGTGGCATTCATTTATTGTTATCGGTTGGATAAGAATTGAGTTACAAAATAGCATGCACGGTTGCATTCATTGGCATGGCATATGCATTGGTATACAGGTTTAGCCTGGGCAGACATCATGGTAAGAGCCTTCGGGTGATGTATAAATAACTTACCGGCAGACACCGTTCTATACCTTCGTGGTGGTGTAGTTCAGCTGTTAAGCTGGTTTCTCGATGACGATCGAGGCAGACCCGGCCAGGAGGAGGCGGGTGGAAGTTTGGGGATGAGATCAGTATAATGGCCATGGCATTGCGTTTTCATTTGCATACTCATTCATTGCATATTCATTGGTTTGATTATTATCCTACTCAACCGCGAGGTTGACCGTGTATTCGTTTATCACCTGTGATGATCCGTAATGGGGAGCTACAGGGAAGAAAATTATCTAGGAGCATGGGATGGCGTGAGCACTTGGATGGACCGACTTAGAATTAGACCACATACTTAGAAGTCATCAGTTGTACTTTCTTTTATTGTATAGTAATTGTAATATCAAAAGTTTTAGTTTAATCAGTTTTATATAAAGTACTTTGGGTTTGTTTTACTTTGTAATTCACTACCTCGGTCATTCTGAGATGGTAACATCTCTATTTATTTGAGAAGGTCTTGCTAAAGGCTCTTAAATAAATGGGGGTGTTACAGTTCCACGTCACCATTTTTGGGATTTCCTTTTTTTTTTACTTTTACAAACATGTTGTTGTCCCAGACAGCGACTAGTTGCTGAGGAAAATATGGAGAATGAGGCAGAAGTTGGGGAAAATTGGGCGAAGCCGGTGCATCCACTTCAAGAAAGTCAAGAAAGTAAAACTGGTGCATCCACTTCAAGATTGGGAAAGAAGGGAAAGAGTTGATGTCAAGTGTAGTGCGTTGTAATGCCTGTAACTTTTAAAATTTAAAACATTTGGTTAATGTTGTATAACTATTAAGACTCCTTGTTGGTGTAACAATCGCCTTGTACTTCAATGAAATGAACATGGATTTTCAGACTCCAGTTGTTGTTTTTATGCGGATTTCATATGCTGGTAAGGGGAAAAAAAGAATGAATGAAAAGAAGGGAGGAAGAGAAGTGAAGGGGAGCTGGGTGTGTAACTAGTCGTTGTCCCAGACAGTGACCAGATGAAACTTGCAATTCCAGAAACTACTGTCTTGGCCAAAAAAATAATCTTCAACTGGTCGCTGTCCTAGACAGCGACCTGTTGCACTTCCAGTTTTCCCCAACTTCTACCTCATTCTGCATATTTTCCTCAGAACTGGACTCTATCTGAGACAACGACATGTTTGCAAAAAATTTTTAAAAAAAGGAAAAACTCAAAAATGGTGACGTGGAACCACCATTTTTGGTAAAGAGTTTCAAACGAGCATCATTTTGTTAATTACTTCCATTTTGAGCACCATTTACGCAAAAACTTCTTAAAATGGATAATGAAGATCCATTATTGTCATGAAACGTAAGAGCATCCACATTGAAGAGAATTATTCATCTTCTTAGTGTCCTCTTCAATGTGGAATCAACATTGAACATCCTCTTTGAAGGAGGAAGATGAAGAATTTCTCTATTTTTATAGAAATTACAACCTAGATCCTTGTGCCCACTCACTTATGAAAATATTGCATGTACACCTTATTTTATTGGATTAATTGATAGAAATACTCTAAACAATGAGTGAGCTGCTTAAAATACTGTAAACTTTATTTTAACTACAAATATAACCAACTAATACCCTCATTTGCTTTAAATAGAATTTGTTGTTTTGTTAACTTATTGTAGCATGTTTTAATGGTGTGATTATGTGAATAGATTAATAGAGAAGTAAAAAGAGAAAGACGAGTTAAAGAAGGTTTACAAATTTCTTCACTTACTTAGCAGGTAGTAGGTCATATATTATAATAAAAGCGAATGAGAGCATTAGTTGGTTATATTGGTAGTTAAAATAGACTTTGGAGTATTTTGAGTAGGACACACATAGTTCAGAGTATTCTTATCAATTAATCCTATTTTATTTTATTTTTAATAGAAAAAATAATTAAAATATGAAAGAGGAGGTAGAGAGGATCATCTTTGATGTAGGAAACAAAAATAAAAGAAGAGTAGGAGGAGGATGAAGATAGTAAAAAATAAATTTGATAAAAAAATAATGTGTCATAAAATAAAGAGAGTGAAAAAAAGGATTAACATATTCTTCAATGTGCATCCTCTAATACAATATACGAACTATGTATATCCACCAATCCCTCAAGGATACTATTCGGAAGATTTTCAAAATTTTCTTTTTATGGATGCAAACATCCGAGATAGAAATTTGCACCACCAACTAAAAGCTTATTTAGTGGAAAACATTTTGGAAGGCGATTGAGATACACATTCTGTATGGAAAAACTCATACACGACCAATCACATCGCGCCACGTGTATAACCATAGTTAATTTGCATGAGTTAGTGTTAGGGTATATTAGTAATTATACAAATGTAGTTAAGTTCTTAACCACGTATAGTTAGCATAATTTAGGAATATTTGTTATTTGTTAAGATTTTATTATGTTTTACAAAATTAATATTTTTTAAAAATATTTTGTTATTTTATGTATTTAGTTAAATTTTCGGAAATATTAGTTAATATTGTTGGAATTTTTTTTTGTAAATTAATATTCTGGAAAATAATTTTTTTGTATTTAATTAATTTACACTGTTTTTTTTCTATTTTATTAATACTCTGTTGGAAATTATTTTGTAAATTAATAATCTGCAAATTCATTTTTTATGTATGTAATTAATTTAGACGTTTTTTATTTTTGTATTTTATTAATATCCGTTTGGAAATTATTTTAGTAAATTAATATTGGATTTTTTTTTATATTTCAATAAGATAACTCGGTTTTTTTTTTTTTTTTTTTGTGAAATCAATTTTTCGATTATATAAATTTAAGTAAAGATGACTTGCTAATTTTAAAAATTTAAAAATGTTGTAAGTGGGATTCGGACCTGGGATCATTTGCACACAAGCTAATATTTGCAAGTAAAGTTTAAACCATTTAACAAGGGTATCAGCACGTCTATTTATGAATACAATTGTTAATATTCTGAAATTTACTAATATTAAATAATATTCTCGAAAATATTCTTATTATTGTTTGGTTGTATTTAAAAAAAGTTATTATGTATAACTTAGTTACCTATTGTAGTAAGATATGATGAAAAATGTGAGATTTTGTAATCTTTTATTATGGGTTAAATAAAAATACAATATTCTGAACTCTACTAAAATAACTTTGGAAAACCGTAATTCAATAAATAACAAAAATACGAAAAATAGTTAACTAAAAAAAACGGAAATTTATTAAATAAAAAAACGAAATTTGTTTTATTTTAAATTTCCATGTTATTTGATTAAATTCTTAGAAGATTTAATTTAAGGAATGAATAATTTATCTTATTAAATTGAATGAATATTTTTTAAATATTTTAAATAAAAATACAATATGTTGAACTTTACTAAAATAACTATGGAAAACTGTAATTCAACAAATACGAAAATGGTTAAATGAAAAAGAATAAAAAAACGAAAATTCATTAAATGGTAAAGACGGTTTTTTTTTTAAAATTCCATAATATTTGATTAAATTCTTAGAAGATTTGATTTAAGGAATAAATAATTTATCATATTGTATTGAATGAATATTTTTTAGATATTTTAAATACGATATTTAGGGAATGAATAATTTTATAGAAATTTAAAATCTAGTTTAATTAGAATAAATTATTATGGAAATTTAAAATCTTGTAAATATTAAGAGTTTGTTATCTTGAATTAATAAGGAAATTTAAAATATTATAAAATCTCACATTTTTCACCATGTCCCACTACAATAGGTAACTAAATTATACTAAATATAATAATATTTCTTTAATTACAACCTAACAATAATAAGATTTATTCCATAAATATCTTATTTAAAATATCTAAAAAAAATTCATTATATGTAGTAAGATTTTCGAGAATATTATTTTAGTAGTTTTCATTCCCTAAATATATTATTTTAGTAGATTTCAAAATATTAACAATTGGTTTGTGTGTAACTGATCTCGGGTTCATACCCTTATTAATTGGTTAAAACTCTGCTTGCAAACCTTGGTTTGTGTGTAACTGATCTCAGGTTCAAACCCCACTAACTACATTTTTAAATTTTTTCGTTTTTTATGTAATTAATTTCGTATTTCCAAAATATAATTAATTTTCGTATTTTCTATAAAATTTCGCTATTTTTATGTAATGAATTTCGTTTTTTTTTTAATGTAATGATTTCTTTCTTTCTTGTTTATTGAATTTCGTTTTTTGAAATTTAATTAATTTTTGTTTTTTAAAAAAATTGTTAATTTCCAAAATAATAATTTCTGGAATATTAATTTTTATTAATAACTAAACCAATTTAAAAAATGAAAATAATATAATATTATTACTTAAAAAATTACTATTATTGATTATTTACTAACTAAAATAAAAATTTAAAAATAAATTCCAAAAATATTAATTGATTTACATATTACAGAAATATTTATTTTAGTAATAAACTCATTCAAAAATTACCAAATTTCCTAAATTAATGCTAACTACATGTTAATTACACTTGTCCAATTACTAAACTACCCTAAAACTAACTAATGTGGTTTAAGTCGGGTTATCTACGTAGCGCGACGTGATTGGTCGTGTATGGAGTTTTCCATACACAATGAGTCATTACCAAGTATTTTTATGTTATGGTAAAAACAATTCTTCACAGTAGCTCGCTTATGATTTGATTTTATTTATTTAGCGACCAATTCTTTTATAAGTAGGTGTCAGTAGAGAATGTTGTATGAAAAATTCTGAATTTATGTTGGACCTCCGATTTTCACTGTGCTCAGGAGTGGAGAGTCGAGAGTCGAGAGTCGAGATTGACTTTGCAGGTCAGGACTGCGGACTGCCTATAATTGTGCTGCATATATAGAAGCTGTTTTGGGCGAAAAGAATCAATTAACTTAAGTACAATTCAGCTGCCAAATAAAAAGTAAGTACAATTTGTGTTCAATTAACTTAAGTACAGCTGAGGAATAAGGAAACCGACATGAATCTTATTACCAAGTCTAAGGGAATAACGATTGTTGGCACAACGAATTTGCGAATCACCATCAAATTCATCAAACACAAATTCCTTTATGAGCCTATATCTTTAGAACAGACCGGCCACTAGTCCAAATTACTGAAAATGAAATGCACATGTATCTAAGCTGGTCGTATAATGAGATGGTCTCATATAAGTCTTACCGATTACCAGGTTTAACTAATACGACTTGTGACAACTCAATGTATACCTATTTCATAATAGCCATCTTGAGTGGCACAAGCTCGATACATGCCTGTCGTATTAAAAGGCATAGTAATCTCCCCTTTGGCCGAAACTGCAACGAGCCCCACAGTGTCTCTTGGGGCACACTTATCGATCACATAAGCAGCAGCTTCCTTCAAGGGTAGATCTTTGTATTCCATCAGGGCGGCAACCTCCCGTGCAATGGTCCCGCGAATTATGTGTTCCCCTCTCCCAGTGGCAGAGACGGCGCAGTAAGAGTTGGCGTAGGTGCCTGATCCCACAATCGGGGTGTCTCCAATCCTCCCAACCATTTTGTTTACTAGGCCGCCTGTCGAGGTGGCAGCAGCCAAGTTCCCTTCACTGTCTATTGCCACACATCCTACAGTGCCTAATTTGCTGTCCGGGTCCTCGTTAGCTGTGTGTGTTTCTTGTAGCACTTGTTTTTGCTCCGGAGCTGTGTAGTCAAGCTGTCAAAAGAAAACGATACTATGAGTTAAGTATGAAAGTGGCACAACTAATTATAGAACATGGATAACTTGTCGGGTCATTCAACGTTCGAGACATTTGGGCGTGCTGTTACCATGTCATTTTGAATACAGTTGAGTTCCAAGTACTTTATGGCTTAGGTCGTTTTGGAATTTTGGTGCCAAGTCATAACTGTTGAGGTTTTAAGTCGGTTTTTGATTTAGTCGAGTCAATTTTACTAGGCTCTGACATAAGCCATGAGAGGCTAAAACAGGGCCGCCTTCTGTGAGGATTATTTCCCATTCCCAACTGGTAGAATTGAAAGATGTTGCGAATTTCTCTATTTTTTACTACCTTTTGGTAGACTTTTGGTAAAATTCATGGGTTTATCACAACATCAAACAACACGAGTATACAATAATCTAGGAAGTAAACAAGATGACTAAATACTGAAAATAAAACTTCAATAAGAAGCCTTTTCTCTGAAATACAACAGTAACCCAATTCCTCAAGGCTTAAGGGTTCCGCTGAATGGCGGGGAAGGAAGTAAGGGAGTCGGGTAAAGCAGTAAGGAAGTTGGCAACACAGTGAGGCAGGTTACAATGACCCATAAAAGCCGTCATTTTATAACATACTTTCGTATGTTCAATTTATTAAATGACTGATCACGGGCTGCTGTAATTCATACCTGCACCCTGTCTGCTTCTTTTGCTAGTTTCAACCTTTCAATGTTCTCTGGAGTGATAAAATCACTCGGCTCTAATGTCTCAACGCCCTGCAGAATATAACCCACATCAGTGTAAAGAACTAGAGTCAATTGCTAGTGTGCCAAGTTTCTTTTTAAAACATAGAATACTGGCATCCCGGAAGAAAATAGACCACAGCAGAGACTGCTCACCTGTTCCTTAGCAAATGCCTCAGCCCCATCGAACCCAAGATATATATGAGGCGTTTTCTCCATCACCAACCTTGCAAGAGAAATGGCATTTACTACTGTTTTCAAACCAGAAACAGCTCCACAGTTCTTAGTCATACCGTCCATGATACACGCTTCCATTTCAACGGTGCCTGCACTGGTCAGAACAGAGCCTCGGCCAGCATTGAAGCGAGGATGGTTTTCCAGTTCACGTACCTGTTCAAATAACAAAAGTTGTCAGTTTTCCAACAAACAGAAAGATCCTTTCCTGCTTTTTCAAAAGTTCGGAAACAGCAAGCCTCAAAAATGGATATCAACTTCTGTTTCCATTGCAGGATTACTTCTGTGTTTATACATGATCTCCAATGACATCTTCAAAATCAAACACAGCAATTGAATAGAATTATAGATAGAGATGCACAGCGGGTTTCCAAGTTTAATTAGCGTGGAGAACGTAAATAACATTCGTCTCTCTGAACACCAAAGTCTAATGAGGACGATAAATTTGGTGAAATATAATTTTGTTTCCTGGGAGAATAATTTGTCACTTAAACAAATGATACTACCTACTACTTCGTATAATGTCATCAAATCCGTGCGTACAATCCAAACATATTTTTGTTTCATCCCATCCATTTGTTTATCTTTGAATCTTTTGATCAAAATACCACTCTCACCAAGAATAAATAAAGTCAGGTAAACAAATGACTGACATACCAGATGACTATGACACATCTGAATCGAATCCAATATTCAGTGTCTCATGTTCTACTACACTAATTCTCAGATGAAACGATCCGACAATCTCATTATAATTTGATTACGAAACCACACAAGGTAAAACCAAAGCAAATTTGAACATGGAATCCAGATTCATGAAAATTAAGTAAAGTAGTTCATCTTATTCCATGTACAATAATTCTCATATGAAACGATCAGACGATCCCACGCTAATTTCATTAGGTAATAATTAACCTCTCTCGTAATCAACATTATCAACAACAACAAACACAAAATTATCACAACATTACACATTCCACAATCAACAACAATAATCCACCAATAATATACATGAGATGGTCTTTTTTACACAAATTCTTATTTCATGTTCTTAATTTCAGACTTATTCACAATCAATTTAAATAATGTTAAAATGACAAGGAGATTGTGAAAGGTTGAAATTGAGACCGTCTGAAACAAGAACTGCGTCCTTTTATAGGTAAAAACATTTTACACGGTACTACCATGAATTACCACAAGTTCAACGACATCGAGGGCGGACCGGCCATTAGTGAGAGCGGCGACACCAACGTCGAGGCAATGACGAAGGCCGGCAACGGAAGCTTCGCGGCGTTTGAGGAGTTCGGGCGGTAGGTTAACCGGAATGTCACCGGCGCCGCCGTGTAACGCGATTGACCAACCCATCAAGATGTGAACGTTCTTTAAGATTAATGAATTTTGATGATTGATTGAAGTTGGTTTAATTGGACATAGGTATTATGGTGTGAATATTATACAGAGTTCAACAATTCTTATATAAAACGGTTTTGGTTTTAGTTATTGTAAAATTGACGATGATATTTTTATTGGGAATGATGTTGATGTTGCACTGATTCTGGAATCCTGAATCTGATTCATGTCATTAATTGGATAATGTAAAAAATTGAGGTGGTGATGTGCTTAGAAATGCGCAATTGGTAAATCCGTAAGACCATTCTCAAATAAGGTTATCAATCGTGACCTTGTTGGTTATGCTAATGATTCCTTAATCGAGATTTAAGAAGATAATTTTGATGACTTTGAATACAAGAGGTCAATTTGTGACATCGAGTTGAGTTGGTAACCTTATTACTTTGTTAGTGACATTCTTTGTGGCATAATATGATTCGTAAAAGAGAGGTTTTGACGGGGTAAAAAATGTGTTACATAATTAAAAAGTAGAAAATGATTGGGTTGATGGCCTAGGTATGACCTTCTGATTGTGGAGTGAAAATGGGTCAAGATAAGTACATTAGGATCAAGTACTAAAATGTTGGTCACCTAATTAAGGGTGACTTACTGTTTGGGATGGTCTAAGTAATTTATCGAGTAAATTGAGTTATTTACAATTGGCTATAGTGAATAATCTCTTGAGGTGTATGCGTGTATCCCTTTGAAATATTAACGGTTGGTCAAGCTATATTTTTCATTATCGTTTTGGTGGGTTGAATATGTGATCTCATAGTTAAAGAATGAGATTAGCGGTTTGTGTCGAGTTAGATAAGGTTTGAACTAGTCATATTACATTTATGTCATGAACTCATGATTATATTCGGTTTGCGTTCAAGTCGGGTTTGTATTAGTCGGATCAATTCTTAGCCCTTTTTTTTTTTTTTTTTTTTTTTTTGACATAACTTAGCCCTTGTTTAAGTGAAGTTGGATGGGAATGTGGCCATGTGGGATCATTGGCGAGTTAGGTTGGGTCATCTAGATAGATTTATTGGATCTGCTTGAATTTGCATCAGGTTTTTGCTTGCAGAGCCGGATTATTGTCGAGTCAGGTCATTATAAGTCCATTATCGAATTGGATTTTTGTGATAATTTGTGCGGTGAAGTTCGGTTTGAGTGAGGTCTTATTTAGCGCATCATATTTCCACAGTCAACAACAATAAATCAAAAATCATAAACTTTAGAAACTAACAAAAATTAACAATATTAGGAAGAAGATGTTTTTATATTAAAACACTTAATAAAAGACGGTACAATAATGTATTACCACAAGTTCAACAGCATCGAGGGCAGAGCGGCCATTGGTGAGAGCGGTGATACCAACGTCGAGACAATGGCGCAGGCCGGCAAGGGAAGCTTCACGACGCGCTTCAAATTGTGGCGGAAATATGAGTGGAATGTCTCCGCCACCACCGTGTAAAGCGATTGACCAACCCATCAACGTATTAATTCTTGTAGATTAATGAATTATAGTGATTAATAGAAGGTTGCTGGGTAGTTTAAGTGGAAGTAAGCATTATTATGATATGAATTTATAGGAGTAAACTCAGTAAAGTAACAAAGTTGTTAGTGTTTTTTTATTGGGACTGATGTTGGAATCTTGACTCTGAATCATGTCATGCACTGAATAATCTAAACAATTGAGTTGGTGAACATGGTAATTCCCTCGAAACAATTGAGTAATTCCCTCGCCATTCTACTCTCCCAAAAGTAACGTCTTTTCATGCTTCGGGTGGGTCGGGTCGGTTAGTGTACGACTCTATCTGGGTTGGGTTTAGGTCAAGTTTGGGTTAGTTGGGTCAACTCTTAGCTCAAGTCGTTGTCAGGTTGGGTTATTCAGATAGATTATTTAAGTTAGGTTAGATTTGTATCATGTTTTGATCGGGCAGAACATTGCTAAGTCGAGTCATTATAGGGTATATTATTGATGAGTCGCGTCTTTGTGATAATTTGTCGTCTCAAGTTAAGTTTGAGTCACAACTTAGTTGTTTTGACTCATCAATACATTATCCAGTCGAATTTTTCATATTAGGTTTATAAATATCATTCAAATTACATGAAAACCAATTAATTATTTTTTAACACACTTGCTAATGATTAATTATTAAAACAATGACTAGCGATTGACTACATCACAAACAAACTTCTACTAATGTTACATGTTAAACAATGACTAGCAGCAATAGAGTACATCACATGCAAACCTTTACTAATGTTAGTAGTTATGAACATATGATAACAATAAAATTAGAGTATACATTGACTAGTAGTAGTTCATCACAAATTAGAGTATACATTCAGAATTCGGTGATACAATAGAATTGTGCGGTCAATTTATATTTAATTGAGTTTATATATAATTTATTTGAACTTTGTTAAGGTTTATTTCTTTATATTTAAGTGAGTGAGTTTATTAGAACTGTAAAATATGCCTCGAATTCTTTAAAATAAAAATTAAAAACTTTATTAAAGAGCTCGGATTATAATTCATATATATCTGGTTATAACTAATTGTAGGATCTATTGACGGGACACAGAAACCTCTACTAATGTTACTTATTAAACAATGACTACACTAGTTGACTACTTGACAAATAAACCTCTACTAATATCGGGTAATCTTTTAAAACAAATCATGTAAGCTATTCATACAATTTTATTTGATCTTTCGGGCCGAGATAGTTGTCTGGTAGGGTCAAGTTGGAATTAGGTGGAAATAAGTATTATGTTGATTTGCAATACGAGCTATTTCGGGTGGCTGGTTTGGTTCGTTTACCTTAATCAAATTATTGGGTTGGTTTGAATAGATTATAATTTAAGACATTTTTGAGTTCTGTCGTGGTGATGTTGCTGAGATTTACTCGGTCGGACTCTCCAAATATGAGTTATCCTAGATCCAACTTTACGGTATTTATCTATTTTTATTTGATTGAGGATTTTCATTTGCAAACTATTTAAAAAATAGTTTAATCTTAAATTAGCCGGACCTTTCTTTACAATTAGAGACCTGTCAAACACTCAAACGGATCGGGTGAGTTGGATACTCGGGTCACGAATAAGGGGTCGGATCATATGGGTCTCGTCAAATAAGGGTAAGGGAATACAGGTTATGGGTCAGTTTAGGGTAAGAATACGGGTAAAAATTAGTGTCTAACGCTTTTTTTCTACCATTTTTTAAATTGAAAAAATATTTAAAAAAATATATATTCCCTTTCTATATAAAGAACAACGTTTAAAGCTTTGTAATTGGTTCCTTGAATTTATGGGAAAAAAGAATTTCAAATGTGGTCCCTCGTCATCAAAGGTGGGTTGCTATGTAAATTTCATTTTTTTTTTTTTTTTTTTTCTTGGTGACGAGGGAACCCGCAGCCGCTACCTTCGGTGCGCACTGGGTAAACCCGCGGGTATATGTAATAGCCTGCAAACCACATACACCAGGTAAACCACCCGAGGGTGACAGGCTCGAAGTCTATTTAGGCATGGACTCGGGTCAAGAATGCTCCGCAAGATTTTGCTCTTAGGGAGGCTTGAACCCGGGTCTCCTGGGAATTTCACCCAGGTTTTAACCACTAGACTCCACCCTTGCGGGCTTAAATTTCATTTTTCATTACATAAAAATTGCATAAAGTACAAAATGACCATCAAATAAAGGGGAAAAGGTATGTACTTTTTCAGCTCTAAATCATGGGTTTCCTACTTTTTAGGATAATAACTTTCATTCATATCTTTGCTTCTATCTTTAATCTATTTCCACTCCTTGATTACGGATAAGTAAAAAAAATCGAATAAATAAAGTACAAAATTATGTACATAGCAATCTTTTGTTTTCATCATTTACGGTTATTGTTGCTCATAATTAATTTGGGTAGCGTAGATAAAATTGATAATTTATTTATTTATTTATTATTATTATTATTATTACTATAATGTCCTTATTAATATTTTTATTCGACTGGATACTAATTGAAAATTGAGCTACGACTTATATGGCCCGCGAGTATTACGGGTATTTATTCTTATTATTTTGAATTATTATTAACTTATTTTTCTTAGTTTCATTATTTCTATTATCGTTTTATGCGCTAGATAAGTGCAACAATGTTCTAACCGAATTCAAATATTCCCTCTCTTTCTTTTATATATGAAAATTTGAAGGCAAGTTTTCATTTTAATATTTTAAAAAATATATTTTTGTTCAAATATTATCAAAATGTTACCATTAATTTCTCACGAAAAGCTCCATTATATGAATATAGTGTGTATATCACGAAATTTGTGAATTTTATTTGTAAAAAAAAGGAGTAATAACATATTAGAAATTGATTTAGTTAGTCAAGCTATTTTAAATTCAACTATATGTACTTATACTTTCAGCAATTTAAAGATTTAGTGTACATTGTTATTATATATCATGTAGCTTAATTATGAGAACATCCTTATAATTATGTCCATGTTAATATATTCCGTATATCATAAATTTGAAAGTAATCAACAATATTTTTTATATGGATCTAAAATAACCCGTGCATTTTTTTGCACGGCTTAAAACTAGTTATATATAATATAGAATATAAACATGAGAGTAAATATTAAAAATAGGTAAGAGAGTAAATAGTGAAACTAAGAAAGAGAGTAGATAAATCTTGGTATGAACGTGGGTTCTGGTATGGATTTTTTTTCTTTTTTTTTCAACTTCCTAAATTTTAGAAGCCAATCAACATCCCATAAATGTTATTCCTTTAATAAAGATAGATAATATTAGTATTTGTAATATCAGTTTGTGATTGCTATATCAAATAAGGGGTAGCTTTGAGAGAGTTATCGAAAACTGCAAAAATCACTCCGTATTTCTTTGTATTCAGGAATCCGCCTAAACTCCCAAAATGTATTTGATGCGTGCATTTTATATAGACCTTTTAGGCCATATTAGCACGCATTTCCATGCTTATTTCGTAGTGTTTTTACTACAAATGTCCCCCGAATAGTCTACTTTGGTTTGTCTTGTGTTATTTGCAGATATGAGCCGGAGAAGATCATAATCAAGCCTAAAACATGTCCTCATGCATGCATTTAGGAGAAGAGTTGATTCGGAGCTTGTTACTTCCATCTTGAGATGCGCGCAGAAGTATGAAGTCGATCGACAGACTGGCCATCGTCACAGAAAGCCTACTCTTTGAAGTTACGGTGTTTTGTCGATCGACACAAGTTTATGTCGATCGACAGAGCATTGAGGGTGTCGATCGACACAAATCTATGTCGATCGACACATGTATGCGGGACAGAATTTCGTTCTTTAGGTTTTTTTTAGTCAGTTACTGTTTAGTTTTTATTTCTTTTGGGCTTTTAGTATAAAAGACTTGTACTTGGCACTCATTAGGGCATTCCTTATTATTAGTCTCTTTTCTTTTCTAATCTATCGGATTAGTGGGTAGTTTTCTCTCTGAATTTTGGGAGACCTAGTTTTCTGGAATTTCTCTCTGCCACACTTTTATTATTGGTAATTCCTTTCTCGCATTTTATTTTTATTTTTCTTTTCTCCTTGCTTCATCTTTCTGTTTCATTAATTCTTGTTTTCCTTGCGAACATGTTGTATTCCATAGTTATTTTGATTTTCCTTATTGTCAATCCCGTTATGAATAGCTAATTCCCTATGCTAGGATTTAGGGGATCCATGGGGATTAAGGGTCTATGCTTAGGTTACTAGGTCAAATTGATTTTATTAGTCTAGGTTGTTAATTGCAACATATAAAATACGAGTAATTAGTTAAAGGCCACAATTAGTTACTTGAACCGGTAAATCCATACCTAAGATCGAAAGCCTGGAAAAGATTAGACCTGTTGCAAACATTAGGGTGCCCTAGTAAGTTGCGAGAGCCCGCTAGACGTATCTTAGAGCGAATAGCGATCCGAGAGGACCTTTTCACTGCTCTTTAGACTGGTAATTGAGACCGACCTATGACCCTACCTTTGATCTGTAATGTCCCATGGTGAACGGACAATCCTAGTTTTCTCTCTTATTATTTTCACAACTTAATTTCTCTCCTTTAAACTCTTTTACTTTAATTGCTTAGTTATTACTTTCAAACAAACAAAACCCCCGTTGTTACTAGACAGACTTGAATTAGCATTTAGAATTTATTTTTGTCTCCCTGTGGATACGATCCCGACTTCCTTGCTACATTAGTTAGGCCAGTTGATTATTTTTGATAGGGTTGCGACAGCCGTGTCAAATTTTGGCGCCGTTGCCGGGGAGACGGTGATATTTTATTTGCTTTATTTTAGTTTGTCTTTTGTCTCAAGGAACTTCGGTTCCTTGAGGCCCTTCTAATGTCTTCCATCCAGTTTCCACAGGGTGAAGATGAGTCATTTGGTGTTTACCTAGACAGGTTCGAGGAGTGGCTGGATACGTTGAACTATGGAACCTTGACTGCCCTCCAGATTTGCTTGTCTATCATCCGGGGTATGAATGACCCTACACGATCTTACCTCAGCTCAATAGGTAAGGGAGATTTTAGTGGGAAACCTGTCAATGAGTTTTTGGAATTATTTGACTGGTTTGCCATTGAGAGTGTCAAACCCACTTTCTCACTTCGCTCGGACATGGATGAGGGGGTGGGTGTGACCGTAGAAACCGTTTTACAGAATGAAAATGACGTTGACGGAACCATAGAGAAGGATACCATAGGCTTAGTTGATAATCCCTTCTTTGAGGATGATATAGGACCTCTCTATGATACTTTTCATCGAGCCCCGTGAGCAAGACTTGAGGGACTCTTTAGAGAATCCCTTTCGTGACGAGTCTTGCGATGAGGAGAGTGAGGATGGGCGATTAGAAAGTCTAGAGGTCAAATGGGACTCATATGATAATATGATAGATGAGTATGTTATATGTGACCCCGTTAACACATTTGACTTTACCGCCCCTTGCATTTGGGATGACTACCCACCTTCTCCTATAGCACACTGGACTCCTCCACCTCACGTAGAATACCCATCTAAGCAGGTTATTTCTACTCATGTGTTTTCATTGTTAAATATTTTTGTGGTGTCAAACTCTCTATTTTCCTGTGATTTGAGCTTTGGTGTTCCCCCCTCGACTAAAGGGTGGAATTATTCGGTTGATTTTTACACGAGCTGTCAAATAAAGTTTAGCAAGGTGATACGCTATTTCACTTTGTTTTTATTTGCTCCTATTAATTGCTGGTGCTACTTATGCTTTTGTGTAGCACATGCGCAGATTTTTGACCGACTTCTAAGGGCTCTGAGCTGTTTTGATTATGTACATTCGTGAGTAACCACTTGGTCAGCTGAAAAGGTCGTGCGGGACCTATCTGAAACCAGCGCTTATCGGGAGTCAACCCGACTCGTGTTTTGTTATATTTTATTTCAGACTTTTCGCATGTTGTTATTTCTGTTTTCCGCGTGTTAAGACTCTTAATCATGTTCTTGCGTGATTACTCAGTATCAGCCGCTACTTCGTCGCTTGCTGATTCAACAAATGACTCGATCAAGTCTTTGATTACCTCTCATATCTGGTTCGGTTTGGGGAGGTCCGTGGTGCGCGCATTCTTGTAAGTTTCTGACTCACTCTCTTTAGTTTGCATTTCTTTTCCTTTACTTTGTACAATGGGGACATTGTACGGTTTGGTTTGGGGAAGTTGGTTATGCATCCATATCCGGTCTGCATATTGTTTTATTGCATTTCTGTTATCACGTTTCATTTACGTATGCATTGTTGTTTCATTTCCCTTGCATTCAAAAACAAAAAAAAAAACAAAAAAAAATATCAATAAAATAAAAAATTTCTCGTTTATTTTAGCTAGCATATTAGTCGAGTCGGAATTGTTATTTTCTCACCCTTCATCTGGTCTTTTACTTAAGCCTTGCACAGTCATTATCTTTTGCATAGTCAATTGCATGATCTTACGAGTTTTTTGTTTGAAATTGATGTTGAACGAATAGACTTGACCTGACATGTTGGCAACCTACTAACATTTTCTAAGGATTAGAGCTTTATAAACTGGTGACATCTATGACCGTTTTCATGTAGGATTGTGAGTAGTGAACTGCTTGCATTATCATGTAATATCAAATTGCAAAAGTATGAAATTCAATTGCTTATTGCCTGCATACATTCGGGTTAGTGGTTGTTGTCACATGTTGGAGAATGCTTACATTGTTCCCTTCCTTTTGCTTTTACCCTTTAACTCCACAATTAGCCCAAAATTGCCTTTTGACCTCTTAGCTACATCCAAAAATTAGCCTACCTTGTCAAGCTAGTTTAGTGATTGCTTCCGCGGGTATAATCATTTTGTAAATTTTGGTTTGCCTTGAATGATTGGAGTTGGTAAGAGAAGAGGAAAGGAGGAAAAGAAAGAATTATATATATATATATATATATATATATATATATATATATATATATATATATATATATATATATATATATATATATATATATGAACAAAAAGGAAAAAAAAAAAGAAAAAAAAAAGAGAATGAAAAAGAAAAAGAAAAAAAAGGAAGATGAAGATGAAGATAAAAAAAATGAATAATCCTGCTCCTACAATTTATTTACATCATATGAGGAGTTTTGATTTTATTGGCTGAGTGAGTTATTTGCCAAACTTTGGCAATTGTGTTTCATTTTTTCAGATGGTCTAGAAGCGGAATGTTTTTATTGGTAATGTTTTTGGTACTGGCTTGTCTCTTACCTCCACATTCCCAAATTGTTTTGCCCCTTCTTACCCATTGCCTCACTTCCCAAATTTTGTAAGTATACGGCATGTGATAGGACTTCGTTTGGTTGGAATGTATGTGCACGGTAGCTAGAATTGTCTATCATATCCGATTGCATGCATGTTTATGTAGGTCGTAGTCTAGGTGAGCGGCTATATTTTCTTTCTCTCTCGCAAAAACTCTGCTTACCCTTTGCTTTGTTGAGAGATGAGTGACCCGTGAGAGTCCGATATTGAAGGTCTAGCAAGGTCGACGGTTCAGCTATTTTACAAACATTTTTATAACTCGTTTGCATTTGACATCATTGCTAAGTTTTGACTGTTGCATTAAATTGGTTTAGGTGGACGATTTGTCGTGGTCCTGAGTTTAATTGTTCCATTAGTTGTTTGCTTGGGGACAAGCAAAGGTTTGGTTTGGAGAAGTTTGATGCGTGCATTTTATATAGACCTTTTAGGCCATATTAGCACGCATTTCCATGCTTATTTCGTAGTGTTTTTACTACAAATGTCCCCCGAATAGTCTACTTTGGTTTGTCTTGTGTTATTTGCAGATATGAGCCGGAGAAGATCATAATCAAGCCTAAAACATGTCCCCATGCATGCATTTAGGAGAAGAGTTGATTCGGAGCTTGTTACTTCCATCTTGAGATGCGCGCAGAAGTATGAAGTCGATCGACAGACTGGCCATCGTCACAGAAAGCCTACTCTTTGAAGTTACGGTGTTGTGTCGATCGACAGAGCATTGAGGGTGTCGATCGACACAAATCTATGTCGATCGACACATGTATGCGGGACAGAATTTCGTTCTTTAGGTTTTTTTTAGTCAGTTACTGTTTAGTTTTTATTTCTTTTGGGCTTTTAGTATAAAAGACTTGTACTTGGCACTCATTAGGGCATTCCTTATTATTAGTCTCTTTTCTTTTCTAATCTATCGGATTAGTGGGTAGTTTTCTCTCTGAATTTTGGGAGACCTAGTTTTCTGGAATTTCTCTCTGCCACACTTTTATTATTGGTAATTCCTTTCTCGCATTTTATTTTTATTTTTCTTTTCTCCTTGCTTCATCTTTCTGTTTCATTAATTCTTGTTTTCCTTGCGAACATGTTGTATTCCATAGTTATTTTGATTTTCCTTATTGTCAATCCCGTTATGAATAGCTAATTCCCTATGCTAGGATTTAGGGGATCCATGGGGATTAAGGGTCTATGCTTAGGTTACTAGGTCAAATTGATTTTATTAGTCTAGGTTGTTAATTGCAACATATAAAATACGAGTAATTAGTTAAAGGCCACAATTAGTTACTTGAACCGGTAAATCCATACCTAAGATCGAAAGCCTGGAAAAGATTAGACCTGTTGCAAACATTAGGGTGCCCTAGTAAGTTGCGAGAGCCCGCTAGACGTATCTTAGAGCGAATAGCGATCCGAGAGGACCTTTTCACTGCTCTTTAGACTGGTAATTGAGACCGACCTATGACCCTACCTTTGATCTGTAATGTCCCATGGTGAACGGACAATCCTAGTTTTCTCTCTTATTATTTTCACAACTTAATTTCTCTCCTTTAAACTCTTTTACTTTAATTGCTTAGTTATTACTTTCAAACAAACAAAACCCCCGTTGTTACTAGACAGACTTGAATTAGCATTTAGAATTTATTTTTGTCTCCCTGTGGATACGATCCCGACTTCCTTGCTACATTAGTTAGGCCAGTTGATTATTTTTGATAGGGTTGCGACAGCCGTGTCAAATTTTGGCGCCGTTGCCGGGGAGACGGTGATATTTTATTTGCTTTATTTTAGTTTGTCTTTTGTCTCAAGGAACTTCGGTTCCTTGAGGCCCTTCTAATGTCTTCCATCCAGTTTCCACAGGGTGAAGATGAGTCATTTGGTGTTTACCTAGACAGGTTCGAGGAGTGGCTGGATACGTTGAACTATGGAACCTTGACTGCCCTCCAGATTTGCTTGTCTATCATCCGGGGTATGAATGACCCTACACGATCTTACCTCAGCTCAATAGGTAAGGGAGATTTTAGTGGGAAACCTGTCAATGAGTTTTTGGAATTATTTGACTGGTTTGCCATTGAGAGTGTCAAACCCACTTTCTCACTTCGCTCGGACATGGATGAGGGGGTGGGTGAGACCGTAGAAACCGTTTTACAGAATGAAAATGACGTTGACGGAACCATAGAGAAGGATACCATAGGCTTAGTTGATAATCCCTTCTTTGAGGATGATATAGGACCTCTCTATGATACTTTTACAGATATCGAGCCCCGTGAGCAAGACTTGAGGGACTCTTTAGAGAATCCCTTTCGTGACGAGTCTTGCGATGAGGAGAGTGAGGATGGGCGATTAGAAAGTCTAGAGGTCAAATGGGACTCATATGATAATATGATAGATGAGTATGTTATATGTGACCCCGTTAACACATTTGACTTTACCGCCCCTTGCATTTGGGATGACTACCCACCTTCTCCTATAGCACACTGGACTCCTCCACCTCACGTAGAATACCCATCTAAGCAGGTTATTTCTACTCATGTGTTTTCATTGTTAAATATTTCTGTGGTGTCCAACTCTCTATTTTCCTGTGATTTGAGCTTTGGTGTTCCCCCCTCGACTAAAGGGTGGAATTATTCGGTTGATTTTTACACGAGCTGTCAAATAAAGTTTAGCAAGGTGATACGCTATTTCACTTTGTTTTTATTTGCTCCTATTAATTGCTGGTGCTACTTATGCTTTTGTGTAGCACATGCGCAGATTTTTGACCGACTTCTAAGGGCTCTGAGCTGTTTTGATTATGTACATTCGTGAGTAACCACTTGGTCAGCTGAAAAGGTCGTGCGGGACCTATCTGAAACCAGCGCTTATCGGGAGGCAACCCGACTCGTGTTTTGTTATATTTTATTTCAGACTTTTCGCATGTTGTTATTTCTGTTTTCTGCGTGTTAAGACTCTTAATCATGTTCTTGCGTGATTACTCAGTATCAGCCGCTACTTCGTCGCTTGCTGATTCAACAAATGACTCGATCAAGTCTTTGATTACCTCTCATATCTGGCTCGGTTTGGGGAGGTCCGTGGTGTGCGCATTCTTGTAAGTTTCTGACTGACTCTCTTTAGTTTGCATTTCTTTTCCTTTACTTTGTACAATGGGGACATTGTACGGTTTGGTTTGGGGAAGTTGGTTATGCATCCATATCCGGTTTGCATATTGTTTTATTGCATTTCTGTTATCACGTTTCATTTACGTATGCATTGTTGTTTCATTTCCCTTGCATCCAAAAACAAAAAAAAACAAAAAAAAATATCAATAAAATAAAAAATTTCTCGTTTATTTTAGCTAGCATATTAGTCGAGTCGGAATTGTTATTTTCTCACCCTTCATCTGGTCTTTTACTTAAGCCTTGCACAGTCATTATCTTTTGCATAGTCATTTGCATGATCTTACGAGTTTTTTGTTTGAAATTGATGTTGAACGAATAGACTTGACCTGACATGTTGGCAACCTACTAACATTTTCTAAGGATTAGAGCTTTATAAACTGGTGACATCTATGATCGGTTTCATGTAGGATTGTGAGTAGTGAACTGCTTGCATTATCATGTAATATCAAATTGCAAAAGTATGAAATTCAATTGCTTATTGCCTGCATACATTCGGGTTAGTGGTTGTTGTCACATGTTGGAGAATGCTTACATTGTTCCCTTCCTTTTGCTTTTACCCTTTAACTCCACAATTAGCCCAAAATTGCCTTTTGACCTCTTAGCTACATCCAAAAATTAGCCTACCTTGTCAAGCTAGTTTAGTGATTGCTTCCGCGGGCATAATCAATTTGTAAATTTTGGTTTGCCTTGAATGATTGGAGTTGGTAAGAGAAGAGAAAAGGAGGAAAAGAAAGAATTATAAATATATATATATATATGAACAAAAAGGAAAAAAAAAAAGAAAAAAAAAAGAGAATGAAAAAGAAAAAGAAAAAAAAGGAAGATGAAGATGAAGATAAAAAAAATGAATAATCCTGCTCCTACAATTTATTTACATCATATGAGGAGTTTTGATTTTATTGGCTGAGTGAGTTATTTGCCAAACTTTGGCAATTGTGTTTCATTTTTTCAGATGGTCTAGAAGCGGAATGTTTTTATTGGTAATGTTTTTGGTACTGGCTTGTCTCTTACCTCCACATTCCCAAATTGTTTTGCCCTTTCTTACCCATTGCCTCACTTCCCAAATTTTGTAAGTATACGGCATGTGATAGGACTTCGTTTGGTTGGAATTTATGTGCACGGTAGCTAGAATTGTCTATCATATCCGATTGCATGCATGTTTATGTAGGTCGTAGTCTAGGTGAGCGGCTATATTTTCTTTCTCTCTCGCAAAAACTCTGCTTAACCTTTGCTTTGTTGAGAGATGAGTGACCCGTGAGAGTCCGATATTGAAGGTCTAGCAAGGTCGACGGTTCAGCTATTTTACAAACATTTTTATAACTCGTTTGCATTTGACATCATTGCTAAGTTTTGACTATTGCATTAAATTGGTTTAGGTGGACGATTTGTCGTGGTCCTGAGTTTAATTGTTCCATTAGTTGTTTGCTTGGGGACAAGCAAAGGTTTGGTTTGGAGAAGTTTGATGCGTGCATTTTATATAGACCTTTTAGGCCATATTAGCACGCATTTCCATGCTTATTTCGTAGTGTTTTTACTACAAATGTCCCCCGAATAGTCTACTTTGGTTTGTCTTGTGTTATTTGCAGATATGAGCCGGAGAAGATCATAATCAAGCCTAAAACATGTCCCCATGCATGCATTTAGGAGAAGAGTTGATTCGGAGCTTGTTACTTCCATCTTGAGATGCGCGCAGAAGTATGAAGTCGATCGACAGACTGGCCATCGTCACAGAAAGCCTACTCTTTGAAGTTACGGTGTTGTGTCGATCGACAGAGCATTGAGGGTGTCGATCGACACAAATCTATGTCGATCGACACATGTATGCGGGACAGAATTTCGTTCTTTAGGTTTTTTTTAGTCAGTTACTGTTTAGTTTTTATTTCTTTTGGGCTTTTAGTATAAAAGACTTGTACTTGGTACTCATTAGGGCATTCCTTATTATTATTCTCTTTTCTTTTCTAATCTATCGGATTAGTGGGTAGTTTTCTCTCTGAATTTTGGGAGACCTAGTTTTCTGGAATTTCTCTCTGCCACACTTTTATTATTGGTAATTCCTTTCTCGCATTTTATTTTTATTTTTCTTTTCTCCTTGCTTCATCTTTCTGTTTCATTAATTCTTGTTTTCCTTGCGAACATGTTATATTCCATAGTTATTTTGATTTTCCTTATTGTCAATCCCGTTATGAATAGCTAATTCCCTATGCTAGGATTTAGGGGATCCATGGGGATTAAGGGTCTATGCTTAGGTTACTAGGTCAAATTGATTTTATTAGTCTAGGTTGTTAATTGCAACATATAAAATACGAGTAATTAGTTAAAGGCCACAATTAGTTACTTGAACCGGTAAATCCATACCTAAGATCGAAAGCCTGGAAAAGATTAGACCTGTTGCAAACATTAGGGTGCCCTAGTAAGTTGCGAGAGCCCGCTAGACGTATCTTAGAGCGAATAGCGATCCGAGAGGACCTTTTCACTGCTCTTTAGACTGGTAATTGAGACCGACCTATGACCCTACCTTTGATCTGTAATGTCCCATGGTGAACGGACAATCCTAGTTTTCTCTCTTATTATTTTCACAACTTAATTTCTCTCCTTTAAACTCTTTTACTTTAATTGCTTAGTTATTACTTTCAAACAAACAAAATCTCCGTTGTTACTAGACAGACTTGAATTAGCATTTAGAATTTATTTTTGTCTTCCTGTGGATACGATCCCGACTTCCTTGCTACATTAGTTAGGCCAGTTGGTTATTTTTGATAGAGTTGCGACAGCCGTGTCAGTATTGTCTTTGATCATTAAAGAATGAGGCCCAAATCACTAGTCTCTATTAGTAAGCATCCAACATTTGACCATACTCCAATTAATCGAATAAAAACTTAATTTTATATATACCCAAAGGCCAAAACTCAAGCTAACACAAATGGAGTCTAATTATGTAAATCGATCCTAAACTACGAAATCTACAACTAAAAAAATGAAAAACAAGACAAAAGTATGTCTACCTAACGAGCTACTAGTGGACGGCCTCCCCGGTTTAATCCAGTGGCCAACTATCTCTAGTTCTCTCTCCTTTTGAAGTCTTAGCCACTTTGGATCGTCATTTTTAGGCGTGTTTAGGTCCAAACAATGGGATCCTGCAAAATAAGTTTAAAGTTTTTAAGTATTTTATTAATAGATGAAGTTAACCTGGTAGCAACGACCACAAGTTTAGCCCACTTTGTTCAAATATATATGTAAAAATTGTTTCAATTGTAATTCGAACACAAGACATTCAAAAGAATTAACAAGATCTAAACCATTGAACCACTTACGTTTATTGTTAAATTAAGTACTAATGTTAGTTATATTAACCAAAACAAATATTGTTTTTACATATATTTAGAATTTAAAGTATTTTAGAGAAGTCATTATTTTTTGAAAAAAAAACATCTATAAGACTTTTTTTTAAAATTCTTTTATAAATAATAACTATTTTAGGGGGGAAATGTAAAAATACTACTTTGATTTGTGCTTGGTTCTAATTTAACTAGAAATAGAAAATACTGACTTTCTTTTGTTGTTATTGCAACAATTGTCGTTGAAATGTCTTTCAATCTTATCTATATGAATATAGAAACATTTAATGATTTCTGGTGAAACCACGTCATTAATCCACGATTTAATTAATTTTTAAAGTCATTTATGGTGCCTACACCAAACTTTATTGAATTAAATTACGAATAACTGCCTACATTTAGTTTTGTGGTGTAAATATTACGTTTTAATTTTGATTTTTTTTTAACAATAATTTCTACGTAAACGATTACATTTATAACGTCAACTTATATGTTATATATTATATATTATATATTATATATTATATATTATATATTATATATTATATATTATATATTATATATTATATATTATATATTATATATTATATATATTAAAATATAACGTCAATGTTGATTTTACATAATTATTAAATAACGATTTATGACTAATAATCAATTGTACAATAAATAATACATAATTATCATAAATTACAATAAATACTAACAAATTGCATTTTATAGTGATATTTACATTTTTAGGCACTCAATACGATATTTTAAAACTTTATTTGAATGTGTGTTTTAACATTTTGTCAATATAAAAGAAATTGAGTTGCAAAATATTCATATATTAGGGTCACTATTCTGTAAATGTTAATTATCAACGTTTTTCTAAAAATATATCGGTGCATTTTTGCACGGGTTAAAAACTAGTATACTGTTAATTGGAAAAAAAATATTAGAAGTTGTTAGTTCATACGTAATAGGTTATTTGACGAGATAAGTGGGAAGAAAAAAGAGAAAAGTATACCTAGCACCACTATAAGGATCCATCAACCCATTTGAGAATATGATGTTACTTGACGACTTTCTTAGGGTTGACTTTAGATCCTGTATATTAGACATTTGCGATTATTAGTCAGATGTATAATAAGTTACGGAAAAAAATATTATCAATAAGTTGTACAAAAATGTATTGTTGGGCTTTTTACCTTTCCGTTGTAGTATGTAGATATCCAGTCGAGATGGGGGATACACCTCATACTGGTCGTAGCAGGATTCGTTGAACAGGGCTAGGTTGAACGGGCTCGTCTCAAACATTGTCAAGTTGCTGCACCCTACATGAGGAATAAGCTCATTACAAATCTGTCAAAATGGAAATAAATTAAAGGTTAAATTACAAATAACCACTATGTATTTACGTATTTTTACAAATAATTATATTATATCTTTTTTTATAAGTAATCACCAAGGTTTTAAGTATATTCCCAATTACGACTGTGTATTTCAACCGATACTCGTATTTCATATTTTTCGAGTCATTAATGAAAAATATACTCAAATTATTCATATCACATTATCATTTATCACCCCACCTAATTTCATTCACTAACTTTACCCAATCATAAGATACCCCATAAAGGCCCATATGGTTATATTCAATCAAGTTTCCCCAATCCCCAAACCAATTTATACTTCAAACCTAAATCCCCAAATGGATTGATCCAACTCAATCGACCATAATTACCCCAATTCAACCAGTCTACATTTATTGGCTAATATGTTTAGCCCATATTTATTGTAAAGATTGAGCAATAGTTGAAATCTTGATCTCGGGTTGTGTGTTATTAGCTTTATTCTATAGGGCTTACATATTTAAATAAGCAAGTTATCAAAAATAAAACATTACATTACGAAATTAGACAACTTTTGTAATCATTTAGCTTATTTAGTTGGACTTTGTCTTATTGGGATAGCCTTTTGCTAAAGATGGTCACATAACACAGTTTGTGAATTGAAAAATAGCAGCAAACTTAAACCGTTTTAGCAAAATAATGATACCTGCCAATTCCATGCCTGTTGAGAAGCTGAGTCTAAAACGGAAAAAGGCAATCCATGAGCCATTTGAGTGATGTCATATTGTCATTGCATGATTTTGATTCCGTAAACAGCAACAAAGCATCGTTGATCCCTTTGAGGATGTTTTGTTCTGTCGCTTCGGTCAATTTGTTGCAAAACTGAGATGTTAGGCCAAATAGACCATTGTACTGTGCTGCGTAATCATACGTCCGAGCTAAAAATTGCTTTAGCTCGAAAACTGACAATAACAGCCTGTAGAAAATAATGAGATAACTTCTTTATTAAAAAAATATCATTAACTAAACATTAATCGGGCCTAAAACATAAAAGCCCAAAAACTACCACATAACGTTTGTAATATTACCATAACAAACTACCGTGTAACTTACCAAGAGCCCAATTAGTGGTACCTCCCTCGAATTTGCGACCTATTTTATGTGATAACATTTTACGGGTAGTTAGTAGCTACTCTCCGTATAATAGCTATTCAGAAATCGGGTTTCGCCCCTCTTATGCACCAAAAAAATTAAGCTACGCAAAAAACATTTTTTTTTTTTAATTTAAAATTTAAGTACAAAATTAATCATCAAAAATTATAGTCTCACATGATTAAATTAAATCAATGTTTTGAGATAATAGCGAGCTACTTTATAGCGATATATATCTACTTTATGTCGGGATCCGGTGAGAACCACCCGTATAATGAGAACCATGAGAACCCTCCCTAAATCTCCATCAAATCTCGCTTCGAAAGATTTAATGGATCATTTATCATTAGTTTAACCTATTCAAATACACACTTTAGTATCATTAAACAAAATTTATTGATTTTATTAACAAAATATATACTTAGTGTACCAAAATACAATTAGGTATACTAAAACGACTATAAATGCACGAAAACAACCACTACGTGCATGAAGTTTTTTACATGCATGAAAATGACTACTAGGTGCATGAAATAATAGGCTCTACGTGCATTAAAACGAGTTTTAGATGCATGAAAAATGATAGATACGTCAAAATCGGTAGTAGGTGCATGAAAATTAATAATACGTATCTCACCTCGATTTCCGTCAGTAGTATATATTTTCTAGACCAAGAAATATGTTCACTAGCCATAAAATTCCATGCCGAATCCAAATATATATCATTAATTTTTTTGTCAACTCATGAGTTATGTATGATACTATGATACTGTTCTCCTGACCAAAAGAGTAGAAGTCAGTTACCTAAGATTTGAAAATTTTATTTCGTTGTTAATAGTTTGTTCACATATCCATTTTGTTGATTGTTTCATATTATATTATTTTGGCCCATTTTGACTACAGGTCCATTATAGCCCGAATAATTATGGGCTTAGGCCAAAAACTATGAGCCACATTTCCGGCTTGGCCCGGTCCATGTATTTGTGCCATTTATTTAGCACGAGCCAGGACCAAACCCGGCCCAACCTGATCCATAATCAAGTCTATTTGACATGCTCAAAGTTTACACGGGATAGGCGGGCTGCCATAATTTAGTTTAGGATAATTTGTTAAAACCACCTAATATGTTCACTTTTTTACAAATAACCACCTAATTTGTTAAAACCACCTAATATGTTCACTTTTTTACACGGGATAGGCGGGCTGCCATAGTTTATAACTTTACAAATAACCACCATATTTTTAGCATAACTTACCAATCCCACACCTTACTTTAAATATGTTAACGGCTTTCTTATTTTCCGACTTTTTCTCGTATACAACTCATACTTAAGTGAAATACCTATTCTACCCCTCATTTAATCAATCACTCCCTCCCTTGTATTATTGCTCACTCATCTTAATCAAAATCCCCCAAAAAAATTCAACTTTACAACCCAGAATTTTATCAATAACTTTTTCTAAAAATTCATACGATTCTCATCATTCTAAAACCAACTTCATTTTTCCTCTTCTGCCTCCTCCAGCAAACCCCCAAGGATAGCTGGCTTCGACCTTGAACGACAAAGACTTGCCCCTGACTCTCCTTCCTGTGACCTGGTGCACTTCATTAATATCAGAACTCTGAAGCAATAGAGGACTACATACTCTAAAGCTGGGTGGACAAAAAAAGCACAAAGTCTTGTCCTCTACCTAGGCTAATAAGAAGTAGAACCAACAATTAGCATGTAGTTTTACGATTTCACGAGTAACCAAGATTAGTATTACTGAATTAGGCTAATTATCTCCCAAAATGTATGCAGTACACCACTAATTGATACCCAAAAGCTACTAATTATCTCCCAATATTGAACAGGCAACGATAGGAAAAATACTACAAAAGCAAACAAGGCATGTATATTCATCCATAAATTTAAAAAGGCACAACACCGGAGGACAATCCATTATAGTACAATATAGCTTCCTTCTATATGGAATTTTGGTTGAATATAGCTTTCTACTTTGTCGTCGTTCTCTACAACGTATAAAAAGTAAAAAAAAAAAAAAAAAAAAGCGGTAACAAATGAAATTTTACCAATTGAAATCGTAATTTGGCAGATTGTATAATGAATTAATAAGATACTTTGTGTAATTTGCAACTTAATGGTGTATATTAGACGATAAAGACTTGAGGATGAACTTGATTGTGGAAGTTAGGATTCTTATTGATAATTTGAGGATGAATTGACTATGATTAGATGGTTTTTGTTCACGGCATCAATGTAAAGTATGGTATACTTGGGTAATTGGGAAAGTAATATATGAGGGGTAAAATAGGTATTTCAGTTAAGCATGAATTATATATGAGTCGTAGTTTCGTAAAAAAGTCGGAAAATAAGAAAACCGTTAACATATTTAAGTAAGGTGTGGGTTTGGTTAGTTATGCTAAAGATATGGTGGTTCTTTGTAAAATTATAAATATTAGGTGGTTATTTGTAAAAAAGTGAACATATTAGGTGGTTTTTAACAAATTATCCTTTAGTTTATAAAATTCAAGTCAAGTGAAATAAAATCGAATTTTACTCGACTTCTACTCATGCTTAAACTTTCCAAAACTGAAATCAAAAATAAAAAGATGTGACGAGATATATAATAATGATCATAAAACACTCTTTTGTCGGATTTGATTTAGCTAACTAATTCGGGGTTCAAAATGGTAAGTTTAATCGCTTTTTTATACTTTTATAATTTAGTTTGATGACTACACTTTCAAAATGAGATAAGAACAATTACCCGCAAGTCTTGAAAATCTTTGAAAGTTTGTCAAGGTCATGAGGCTGCGCCGCTACCTTGTCTGCAGCCTCATGACCTTGTCAATTAATCCCCATGATCGTGAAATATACTCGTAGCATTTTTCGTTTACATTCTGCATATAAAACATCAATATTTTAGTTAGACTTTAAATTATTAATATTAAATAAAATGATAAAAATTGAAATTTATAGAAATCCAAATTTACCTTGAAGTCGCGACTGACTATCGAACAATATTGGTTCTCGGAAACCAAATCTTCTGAAACTAAAACGGGTGCAGAAGACACTTAGGTCACTAATGCCCCGTTGATGACCTGAGGATATTTCATCCTAAACCAAGCCGCCAACACCGAAAATTATCTATAAATATTATAAAAAGACAAACAAAATCACCACACTATACCATCTCATTTTTTGGGTAATTTTAGAGAGCCACCCATACCTGACAAACAAATCGGATCGGGTCGGATTCGTGTTCGTGCTACATGTAAACGGGTCACAAACTCTCCAACTCATACTCGACCCAATTATGTATCGTGTTGTGTTCGTGTTGACCTACTTACATAAATGGGTGGTCAAGCCTCAACCTTAACCCGTTAATTTCGTGTCGGGTTCGTGTCGTGTTTTCGTGTCATGTCCATATTTGGAAAGTTTAAGTATATTTATGTGATGTAGAATCAATACAAACTAGGATTAATTTAGTAAACATGTCATTCGTATCGGGTTCATGTTTAAAGAGCTCAACCCAAACTTAACCCAATTAAATATCGTGTCGTGTTCGTGTCAACCCAGTTGCACAAATGGGTCCTTAAACCTCAACTCAAACCCGCTAATTTCGTGTCGTGTCATTATTTGTCAGCTCTAGAGCCACCACCTCATCATCATTATTTAGAAAAAGAAAAACAAAAAATTAATGAAGTTGCAAACATTAAATGAGTAATAAGATTTTTTAATAACACAATAAAGAATAAAGTATGGTATCTTAATTTTTATAATAATTAAAGAACAATTAATTAGTTAAAATACATGCTAAATTACAAATTTCAGTGTTTAATGTTCAAATATATTGAACGACAAATATAAAAAACACATCACTCTAATTTTACATCATTCGTAGATAAAACTCTTTCTTTTTGCTATAAACTTCTTTAATTTCATGTAATTATATACATATATCTATACAATATAAATTCAAGGCAAACTAAAGTAGTTTTTTAAACACCGCTTGTCAAGATATATATAAAAAAAATTAAAATATTTATTATTATTATTCAAAAGTTATCCCGACATTTGTATGGTAGTGGGATATGTGTTAAGTTCACCTCTGGACCCATTACTGAGTTGTGTATTGGGATATGTGTTAAGTTCACCTCTGGACCTTTTACTTGTATTGTAGTGGGATATGTGTTAAGTTCACCTCTGGACCCATTACTTGTTGATTACTTGGTATTTAGGTGATGTCTTAAGTTGACCGCTGAACCTTTATACTTGTTGATTATGATGGTTATAGTGTTCTGATTATAGAATTGTTCATCCAAGGCATTGGATGACTCTTTATCTAGTTTCGTAAATGGTTTGGTCCGAAAGACCCCCCGGCCGGGAAACCGGAAGGGAAACCGGCTCTCCTTCCAAATAGTTTCCGAAGTTGGTTGAGAGCCTTGCATAGTAATTGCATGATGATATGAGATTCAGATATTGAGATTTATATGCTTCACATGTTGTTATATGTTGGAGTATATTGTATGTTTAAGTGTTACGTGTCGTTACAAAAGGTGGCTAGGAGAACTCTAGTCACTCCCCACTGATTGTGGCGTACATGTTTACATGTATGTAGGTACATGACAGGAGGTTGGCAAAGGGTTGCATGAAGCTAGCGAGCGATGATTCTATTCATCGATTTTGACTTAGCTAGACTCTAGACTTTTATTACAGTTTTGAGTGCCTGTAGGGATGTGCCATCCCAGGCTGTTTGTATATATTTTTACCTTCAGTACTTAGACAGATATATTTATCTATTTCTGTTTATATCAGTTGTTTTAGTTTCAGTTTTAATTCACCTCGTTTTTACGCATGTTAAAGTTTAAATTCCGCGTAATTTGGCATGTTGTATGTTTTATTTTTCCGCTGCGACGAGGGGTTTTACATGAATATATATTAAAAACATCATAGGATGATGGGCAATCATAAGTGAGTTTATTATATGATAATGGAACGTCACTTGTTGATTTACAAGGTTAGGATAATTGTTTATAGCGATGAATATTGAATCTCCAAGATATGAAAATGTTAAATCATATAACTTTGATTAAAATGCCAAAAGTTGAAGCAAAACCTTATTTTGATATAAGTTCTCGAGGAGAACTAGTGGATCGAATCTAGGTAAACTACAATATGAATTCTAGTACAGTGTGACTATGTTCATAAGAATGACATATCACAAGTTTTAAGAAAACAGTGGGAGCTTCCTTAAGGTAAGGAGACTCGAGTCGAGTATGAGGACTTGAAATGTACTTGAATAAGATCATATTATACGAGATAATATGAGTCATAAGGAAACCGAAATTTGTAGGTTAAAAGGATATGAATAAATGGTATATTCACATAGTAAACCATTAATACAAATTGATGTATGAGCATCAAAGATTGTTTATGTGGAACAGTAATATCGTATTGACTGTTCGCACTTAACTATCACTCTTATCGTTTGAGTTATTATTAACTCACAATTTTATATACTTTGTCAAATCTAAATGGGTTGTACGAGACAATTTTGAACCCCATAAGTGAACTGGATTACCTTAGTATAGCCCATAGTCGCTTGTATGAGGTGACGTCTCGAAGCGACTGGAGTGTGAGGCGATTGATGACAAGTTCAAATGTCATAGAGTCATATGGGATGACTAGTCGATCACAGACTGTGTAACACTCTGTCGGGCATTAAGTGACCGCTTATAGAGTTCTGGAAATTTTATACTTAGTCTGGTCGTGGCGAGAGCTACTAATTCACATAAGTCGATTCTTAGACTAGAGACTGTTCGCCCAAGGTGGCACAGTTTTCAGATTGACTTTGATTTTTGCTCTACGATCAACCGTTAAAGGGGTCAAATGAGCTTCTTTTGGGTCATGATGGACTGTGTTAGTTGAAGGGAACAGTAGGATAGGAATTGTCCAGTCCCTCGTCGGGGTTGTCTTAAATCTCAGGGCCACTCGAGGAGAAGTTTAGCTAAAAATGCGTGGCCATGCTCGGAAGGTATCTATGGTAGATAATTCCGGTCAAAGCAGTTAAATCTCCAGATCGAGAAAACCGCTCAAGATATGATCAAATGCAAGTACGACCTGGAAGACACCTTGCATTGAGTGGGAGATGATGTAATAGGACAAGAGAATCGGTGACGCACACTTGTCGAGGACAAGTGGGAGATTGTTGGGAAATGTGTCCTCAACAATAGTGCGATCACGTCAATGATAATAATCATTGTCAAAATCTTATGAAAAGAATATGCAAGGGACGATCCGATATTTGATATAGGACAACATTAATCGGTAATGATTGGCTGACTAGAGTTTGACATTACTGTCGTGTGACGGTGGTGGTCAGTTGATCCCTTTAGGTCACACCTTTAGGACTAACCCCTTAAATATATATATTGATCAATTGTATATGATACGAATTGATCGATCTTCTTAAAACCATATATCGAGAAATCAGAGGTTAAATCTTAAAGTAAGATTTATATTTGAAATTGAAATGTGTCGATTGTCAAATATTAATCGATGTTTTAGAAATATCGAAATTAGAATATGAATGGTTTATGGTTATAACAAATGTTGTAAATATATCGTATTGACGATTATTATGATAACCATATGTTGGGACGGTAATTACGAATTACTAGAATAATTTGTTAAATATGATTTAATTAATTTAGAAATATTATTTACTAGATTTTATGCCCGGGTGCTGCCCAGGTAATATCTTGAGACGATTTCAAATTAATTATCGTAACAATTAATTTTCTAAAAGTACTTAATATAATAGGAATATATAGAGAATCATTTAAGTATGATTGTTTTTTATGGCTAATGAAATATCAAAGGTATCATCATCGAAACAACATGGAACGTTGAAAGTGCATGAAACTCCAATAGAAACGGAAACATGTACCTCCAATTCAATGGTTTGGGAAAGACACTTACATATTACGCATCACTGTCAAAATAATATTTTAAGCACATATATTTTTGTAATAACTTCTATACTTTTCATTTGAGCATCATCTTGAAGAAACTTTTTATCCAATATTTCTAATATATGAAGATAGTTGAAATTCGTATTCTTTTAATATTAAATCATATTTATTTTACATTAGATCATATTCTTTTTACTTTACGTCATATTTTTTTTTATCTTAATAGCTCGTATTCTTATCTTATTAGCTCGTATACTTTTTACATTAGCTCGTATTCTTATCTTATTAGCTCATATTCTTCTTACATCGACTCATATTCTTTTTATATTAGTCTGTATTCTTATATGATCGTATTTGTAAGTTCTTGATCCTCTTATATGCTCGTATGGTTTTTTACATTAGCTCGTATTCTTATCTTAATAGCTCGTATTTTTTTTTTTTACATTAGCTCGTATTCTTAGCTTAATATCTTTATTAGCTCGCATTCTTACGTTAATAGCTCGTCTTCTTATGTGCCCGTATTTTTTAGTTCCTGATTCTCTTAAGTTCTTATTCCTTTTACATTAGCTCGTATTTATTATATATTTATATTTTGTAGTTCGTATTTTTTTAATTATACCTCGTAATCTTAAATACCTATTATATCATGAAATTTGACGTATTGCAAATCTGGTTCTATTTTTTAGCTCGAAAAGTGTTTCAATTAGCTCGTGTTTTTGTATTCTGTTTATATTAGCCCGTATTCTCATCTTAATAGGCCGTTTTCGTATGTGCTTGTATATTTAAGCATGTGATCCTTTTAATCTCGTATTCGTATTCATTTGTGCTCATATTTTGAAGCTAGTCTTATGTTAATAGCTCGTATTGTTTTTTTATTAGCTCGTATTCATTTGTGCTCGTATTTTAAAGCTCGTCTTATCTTAATAGATCGTATTGTTTTTACATTCAGTAGGTCTCCTGAGAGACCGCCTCTCAATAAGCTTATTGAGAGACTATTGTACAAATTTAAGAAAAAGTGGTACTAAAAGTAATATAATAGGTACAAATCATGATTAAAGATAAAATGAGTACATTTATTATATAAATAAGTACGAAATTACTATGGTACGATCAATGACAATAGGGTCACGAAATACATATAAAAGGGTACAAAAAATTAGTCTCTCAATAATTTATTGAAAGACCGTCTCTCTCAAGTTTTAGTGTTTTACATTAGCTCGTATTCTTAGCTTAATAGCTCGTATTCTTTTTATATTAGCTCGTATTCATAGGTTAATAACTCGCATTGTTTTGTGCTCGTATTTTTTAGTTCGTGATTCTCTTAAACTCGTATTCTTTTTACATTAACTCATATTCTTATGTGTTTGTATTCTTTAGCTCGTATTTTTTTTAATTATAAATCGTAAACTTGAAGTACTTAATGTATTCATCAATACATCTATTTATGCTTTTAATTAAATAAGAGAAGGGAAACAACAAATTATACCATAACTCCACGACAGCCAAAACTCTTAATTTACAATCAATTATTTTATTAACTAATTCAGTAATTCCCAACTGATATTTTATTACTATTTAATTATCTTTTTATTTATATACTTAATTTATTTAACCAAAGTAATAGTCATATTGTTTGCAGATTTAATAATCTTTGCATGTTCAAGTAGGTTATGAATTATTTTTTATGTGCATAGTACCTACAAAATAAAATGAAGTAAAACAAAATTAGAGAACGAAAAAAATAAGAAGAAAAAGAACAATCATGCAGACAATATGGGTTTGGACGTTTGGTAAACATGGAGGCAATGAAAACTTATATATGCACACATTAAGATAATTATGTTTGCTTATAACGCAATTCTAACCCAATTCAAATATATGTTAATAACCTCGTCTAAGAGGATGGATTTTTTTACATTATTTTAATAATAACGTAAAATCTGGAAATCCTAAACAATTTTCGGCCTTGGTTGAGTAGCCCCTTTACTGGACCGGCCCTCATACCAAAATACATACAACGTTCAAAATATACCAACAACAATGAGATCAAATTTTGCGTTTTTTTTCTCACTTTCGCATAAGACACGTACTTGTGATTGCAGGCATGCAAATTTTAAACATACAACTAACAGTAAATTGTACGTCATGTGTTAAAAGTTAAAACATGCATGAAAATAAATTATTAAAGATTGTGAAGAGAGGAGAAACTGTAAGAGACACATCACACGCAAATTAACTTAAAGATTTTGTCATACCTAATTCCATATAAAATATGTAAATAACAATACTCCTTTAGTCTCAAGTAATTGAACGGAACCGATGAAGTATCATATAATTTTAAAATAAAAATTATTAAAAAACATACATGAATTTGTGTATTGTTTATTACTGCCATCTTGGTATAAGAGGACCTACAAATAAGCAAATGAAGACAACTAGTGAACCATGAACGAATGATGATTAAAAAAACAATTCGCAAATAATTTATAACAATTGCATCAACAAAGCAAATAAAATAGCGTATAACACATGCACATGTATTGTATATAAAAATCTAATTACAAAATATAGGTTTCATCATAACATGGAAAAGAAAAGAATACACAAAAGCAAAAGTGAATTATGTCAATTGATAAACCAATTCTATAAACCTTATTTATATGTAATTGTAGATGTTTGAAGTCCAACAAAATTCTTAGGGACTATTTATCTTTTAAGTCTGAAAGAATAGCCAATTAAATCGCTTCAAAAACAATAGCCAATGAAATCGCTTCAAAAGTTCATACTTAACCTTATTTATATGTAATTGTAGATGTTTGAAGTCCAACAAAACTCTTACGGAGTATTTATCTTTAAGTCTGAAGCAATAGCCAGTTAAATCGCTTCAAAAACAATAGCCAATGAAATCGCTTCAAAAGTTCCTTTTTTAAGTATATATATATTGATGTGATAAATATATATTTTAAATTAATACAATTTAATTATGTCACATAAAGATGTCACATTTTATATAATTGTACAAATTATAAATCGTAAAATGAAAGTCCATTTTACGTTTGTAGGTGCCGATTTATTAATAATGTTTTATGGGTTTTAAAATGTTAAAAAGATACCCTTGGAACATAATGATTGAATAGCTTTCATGCCTATGGTTATGGGTAAGCCAAATTGGCTCTTACTCTACTCTAGGCCGAGACTTACACGGCACCCCAACCCCAACCCTCTTCTATTATATATGTGATACTCTATCACATAAAAACCATTCTAACCTTATGTGAAATTTTTTCTAGAGTAAGAAAATCACAAAAACCTCTTAAAATATTATTTAGATAATATTTCTAGTAAACTAATTTAGTGAGTATTAGTTTAAGGTTTTAAGACAACCTAATTCCGTCTCCTAGCTCGGGTTCGGTTTTTGGTTCGTTTCAGGGTAGATCTTGGTGTATCGTAAAGGAGGCAAGCTAATTTGGTTGCTCCGTGGAGGATCGTCCTAGCACCTTTCGGACCGATTGTAAGGCCATTTCCGTTATTATTCCGCATTTATTTTGCATGCATAAGATCATATATATTAATATGAGATTAATATGTAGATAATTAGGAAGACTAAATTATTAGGTGAACGAGTATGACTATGGTTTTCCTTCAATAAGATTCTAATTAATTCAAAATACAATAAAAATAAAAAGTAAAACAATTAATTTAGTCCTCACATATACTTTACCTACCAATTTTTTTAATAAAGTTGAAAATTCATTCTTCTACAATATTAATATAAATACAAAAATAACTAATAAGATCATAATTAATTCAAAACATAATAAAAATAAAAAACGAAATAATTAATTTAGTTCTTTTGGTGTGTATCTTACATACCAATATTTTTTAATAAAGTTGAAAATTCATTATCATGCAATATTAATATAAACACAAAAACAACAACTAATAGAATTCCGATTTATTCAAAACCTAACAAAATTAAAAGTGAAACAATTACTTGACTTCTCTATGTATACCGTAGGTACTAACTTTTTGAATAAAGTTGAAAATTAGGGTGATTATAATAGTTATATATATGAAAAATTCTGTAATTAATTCTCTTAGTATTTTATAAATATAAGGAATATAAAAAGATATGGCAAAATAAATACGGATTATATATAGTAATGATGAAAGGAAAGTAAAAGGTCATTTAAATGAAAAAAAATAACGGTTAAATAAATAAAAGTAAATACATAACAAAAATGATGAGAGAAGATCAGTTGTTTACAAATATTTTGTCTTTCTATATTGGCGTTTACAACTTTATAATTTTCTTTTTTAACTAATATTTTTTTCTTATGTCATATTAGTTCGCCACGTCACATTAAATTTTGTCATGTCACATTATTTTAGGTACCCTCCCAATCGATTATTTTATTAAACACTAATCTAATTGTATCAATTCTTCATCCCATTTATTAACGATGTAAATACTAATTGGATTAGTTTGACATTTAATGGAAAATGGTATGAATTTATATAAGAAAAATGATTGACGTTTTAGATTCTCGACTGATGATTATCTTTGATTTAAGTTAGGACATAAACTTTGTATTAATATCTCTCCCTTAATTTATACATTATAAAAAATTTGTCTTCTTAATTATAGAAGAATGATTCTAATAATCTATTGCTACCACCTGTCACAATATTATGCTCAATCCAACCTTTTTATTTTATTATATATAAGAAAAAAGGTTGACGTTTTAGATTATCGACTGATAGTTATCTTTGATTTAAGTTAGGACATAAACTTTGTATTAGTATCCCTCCCTTAATTTATACATTATACCACATTTGTTTTCCTAAGTATACAATTATGATTCTAATAATCTAGCGCTGCCACGTGTCACAATATTATGCTCAATCTAGCCTTTTTATTTTATTATATAGAATCTAGCGCTGCCACGTGTCACAATATTATGCTCAATCTAGCCTTTTTATTTTATTATATAGATTTTAGACAAATTTACTATTTTTATCTCATTGTATTCACAAAAGTATCTGAGATTATGTGTATTTCTTCTAAATTAATTCAAAGTTTATATTTTTAATGTTAAATGGATGAACTCATATACTTTCTAATAAAATTCATTCTTATTATAAAAGTCAAATATTTTATTACAAATATAAGTTTTTACACCGTGGATTGACTGCATTGTATCCCATCCACCATTCCGATTTCCGGCAATGCCAGTACAAGAATGTTATGAATTCACGATTACTTTCTGACTTTCTGTAATACATTTATGAGAGTGATGAGAGGGATGAGTTTCCGAAATCCAAATATAAGTTTTCCTTACAAAAATCAAAAATTTAAGCTAACAAAAGTTACGGAAAAAAGCGGTAAACCATGTGAGTACGGTTCGGAGTACATGTAATCTCATTAGGATTAAATTCATTTAATCAACAACGTGGCCTATTAGCTCAGTTGGTTAGAGCGTCGTGCTAATAACGCGAAGGTCGCAGGTTCGAGACCTGCATAGGCCAAATTTCTTGTTTTTTTTGTCAACTTATGGCCTGTGATGACCGGGTTTACGAGTATTCTTGTCTCGGCTTCCGAAACCTTCCATGCTGTTGTATATATACCCTCAACTATCACCCTTCATTCTTCAAGGTTTTATCCAACTCATAACACCACAAAAAAACCAACAAAACAAAAACCCTTGCTACGTTAGCTAAAGCCTAAATACATTCATTCAAAAAACCAACATAAAAACTAGTAATGGCGGCTACAACCCATGAGCTTGCACTAAACTGCATGGTTTCATCCCAAAACAACCTTAAGAAGACGAAGAAGACGTCCTACATCATGATTGCAACACTCTTCCATGGCTGTTCTTCAAAATTTGAGAAGCACAATTCAGAGCTTGATGCCAAAGGACGCTTCAACTTGAAGTTCAAAGACGTGATTGTGGAAAGAGGACTGTCAAAGGTGAAAGAAAGATCAGTCAAGAAGATTATGCCACGTATGAACTTGTTAAGTCATCTAAAAAGAGGGGAAAGAGGACTGATTTGAACTTGTTCTACAAGCTGAGCATGGCTGATGAAGATTTGGCAGCAGTTGTTCTTGTTCCGAGCTATGTGAAGGCAGATGTGGAGTCCAAGCGCTTGGTTGCAGCCATTGGGAACGACATAGAGTTACTTAAGATGCTCCCTAGTTTTCGTACTCCTTTTCTTTCGTTTAGTTTGACTTATTAGTTTCTACTTTCAGTTTTGTTGTAAGAACAATTTTAGTGAATACTGTATATAAATTATAAAACCAGGTCATTATATTCATCTTTAGCACATGTTGTCAAATCATCTGAATTAATTACTGAATCGTTTGTGTTCTTGAATCATCTTTGTTCTACATGATTAAAATTTTAACTCTGCTAAGTCTAGGCTAAGTTAGGATGCGAATCATGTGCTTTATGTTCAAGAATGACACTTAAGTTCATGCAAGACTGAGTCTGATAGGAGCGAAAATTAGAAGGTTCATTCTTAAAGCGTTCTTGATACATTACAGTAAACTTCTCTATTAAAGGAGTTCTTTCTGTTTCAGATTCCACGACAACAGTTGTAACTTTAATCTAGAGACCATACACTCTACAGACTAGAATACCATCCCTTTACTAAATTATAACATAATAAGCTTAATGGAGCCGGGTTTTCCTTAATAATACCATAACAGTTCGTCTTCAGAAACATTCATCTGACGTACAGCATGTTGGCGGTCTTAATGTTCTTGTGTCCGAGCTTTGTCATCATCTGGTGAAAGTGACAAAAAGATCAATATATAAGGTTTGGGTGTGTATGGCCGTATGGGCTTATGAAGTGGTCCAGGAAGGGAAAGACGGGATCTCTGAAGGTGTCATACAAGCAGATCATGCCTGCAAAAGATACAAGCAGATCATGCCTGCAAAAGATATGCCTACAAAAAGATCAATATATAAGGTTTTGGAGCATTCTGCTTTTCTTCAGTTTTGGTTACCCTTTCGTATTAGCTTCATCATTACATTTCTGTCCTTCATTGTTTACTGTGAGTCGTTATGATTGGTATAGAGAAAGTGTTTGAAGGTTATCGTATCCTTAATTTGATGGAGGGTACATTAGTAGTATTTATCGCGCAGTTTAATGATAAAAATCAAGGCTCGAGTGGTTATTAGACATGTGTTTACTCTCTTGTTTCTGATGCTCATACAATACCTTGAGGAAGGTGGACATCCCTGCATGAACAGGATTTTTAGTAGTAAGAAGCATTAGAATTACTGGCAGCTAAAGGGTTTTGGTGAAATCATCTTCGTATCAAATTCATTCTCCGGAATAATATGTTCAAGGCTTAATGAGCTATCCGTCTGACGGTTTAGTTTTAGGTTTTATCTATTTATATCATAACTCGTCAATAATTTGTTAATGTTCTTGTATCGAGCTGATCAACAACGATTATGTAATTAATTCCTCTTCCTGATACTAGGCCTCTTAGTTTAGAAGTCCCTTCTCTGAACTCCAGACTATCAATAAGTCCTTAATTTCCTATGTCTCGACGATGATGCTTGGAGCTGTAACAGATGCATAGGCGTGTAACTGTGTACACTTCTCTTAGTCTTTCTGTTGGAAGATGGCGGGGAGAGAGAAAGAAGGCAAAAGCAAAGCAAAGTTCATTTTGATATCCCACATCGGTGGAATATCCTTTGGCCCTCTTGTTTATATTAACTAGTGTAACTCACTAGTTAATTGAGTGGTCCGAGGAGGGTTTTGTTAGGGACTGTTGGGCTTGTGGGTTTGGGTTCAAACATGCGCGCCGGCCGGGCCCGGCTCGCGCTCGGCTCTGGGTAGAGCACCTGCGGCCCCTTCTTAACTTTTTTGGACTTGTGATTGTATGGACTGTCTACATTCATTCTGCTTATTCTGTTTTGAAGATGTCAGTCGGTCAGTCAAATATGACTGTTATTGCCTGCGTTTTAGGAGCAATAATAGCCTTGACTGCTCCTTTTGTGGAGTCGTTTTTGGTGCTTCTGCTGCTCTGTTTTCCTATAAATAGAGCAGCTCTTCTCAGTTCCAAAAACACACTCAACTCACATCTTCTCTTCTCTTCTTCTTCTTCTCCTCTCTCTTTATAATTTCTGGGTAAAGTATTAAATCGTTCCAGGTCTTCCAGTCTTGAGTGGGCAAGACTGTAAGGCGGCAGTAATGTAATCCTTGGGGAACTACCGGTCATCGCTGATCGCCACCTCGGTTGTACCGGAAATATAGTTTTCAAGGCAGTGGTTCCACCACGTCACTACCTCTCTTTCGGTATTTCTGATCTTATATTTTCTTTCGTTACTGCAATTTAAGTACTGTACAATTACAGGTTTTCCCGACTTCTGTAATTGTTAGTTCCAACAATTTGAAAACTATAATATTATTGTGGTAACAATGTCGGCCGGCAAAAACCCTTCCTGATTTGACCAAACTTGAACGTCTAGATGGTAACAACTACAAACGCTGGTCACAAAAACTGCTCATGTTTTTTGAACAATTAGAAATTGATTATGTGTTGTTTAGTGACCCCCTGCTCTAGTTGTTTCTGACCCCCCTGTTGCTAGTAAGGAAATTGTTACTGCTGCGTCGGCTGATAATGGTGTCAAGTCGAATGAGGATGTTATTAAGAAATTTGATAAGGATAATAAGACTGCTAGATGTCAACTTCTGAATAACATGACCGACACCCTGTTTGACCTTTTTATGATTCATAAGTCTGCCAAAGTGATATGGGAGTCTTTAGAAACTAAATATGGGGCTGATGATGCGGGGAAAAAGAAATATGTTGTGGGTAAGTGGCTGGGGTTTCAGATGGTTGACGGGAAACCAATTATGGAACAAGTACATATTTATGAGAATCTATGTGCTGATGTGGTTAATGAGGGTATGAAATTAGATGATACTTTTATAGCCAATGTACTGTTAGAGAAATTCCCTCCCTACTGGTCTGACTATAGGAACCACCTCAAGCATAAGAAAAAAGACCTGACCCTTCAGGATTTAGTAGGACACATGAGGACTGAGGAGGCAAATCGCCTTAAAGACCTACCTGTCAGTCAATCTGTCAACTCTTCTGTTGCTACTGTGAAAGCCAATCTGGTCGAGTCTGCTGGTCCATCTAAATTCAAGGGTAAGGGTAAGGCCAAGGTTGGTCAGAGTCAGAACCAGGGTCCTGCCAAGAAGAATACTACAGGGAAGCTTACCAAACCAGTTGCGAAGATTCAGAAAGCTAAGGGTCCCATGGTCTGCTATGTCTGTGGGAAATCCGGTCACAAAGCCTACCAGTGTACTGAAAAGAAAACTCCTGAAGCCAATGTTGTTGTAACTGAGGCTGAGGATATCATTGCTGTTGTGGTTGTTGAAGCAAATCTGGTGGGTAATGCTGCTGAATGGGTCCTGGACACTGGTGCTTCCAGACATCTCTGTGCTGATAAGGGGTTGTTTGCTAAGTTCGAGGAAGTTGCTGATGGGGAATGTGTCTACATGGGTAACTCTTCATCTGCATTGATCACAGGCAAAGGCAAGATCTTTCTCAAACTCACCTCAGGGAAAACACTTGCTCTCACTAATGCTTTATTTGTACCCTCGTTGCGTCGAAACCTCGTGTCTGGTGCCTTATTAAACAAAGCTGGTTTGAAAATTGTTTTTGAGGCTGACAAGGTTGTAATGTCGCGTAATGGGCAATTTGTGGGCAAGGGTTATCTTTCTGGGGGTCTTTTTGTATTGAACACTGATTCAGTTTCTAATAATATTGCATCTACTTCTGCTTATATCGCTGAGTCTATTGATGTTTGGCATGGTAGATTAGGTCATGTGAATGTTGACTATATTAAAAAACTTAGAACTATGAGTTTAATTCCAAGTTTGACGAGTCAAGATTTTTCTAAATGTGCTAGCTGTGTTGAGGCTAAATTTACAAAGAAACCTAGTAAACCTGTGACTACTAGGACGACGAGTCTTCTTGAGTTAATTCACACCGACCTAGCTGACTTCAAAAATGTTGCAAGTAGAGGTGGCAAGAATTATTATATCACGTTTATAGATGACTGTTCGAGATACACTCGTGTATACTTGCTTAAAACCAAAGATGAAGCAGAACAATTCTTTATAAACTTTAAAAATGAGGTCGAGAACCAACTTGACAAGAAAATTAAAAGAGTAAGGTCCGATCGAGGAGGTGAGTATGGCTCTAATTCTTTGATCGATTTTTGTGAGAAAAATGGTTTAATTCATGAAAAGAGTCCATCATACTTACCTCAATCGAATGGAGTAGCTGAACGTAAAAATAGAACTTTAAAGGAGATGATGAATGCTATGCTTTTAAGTTCTAGCCTATCTGACGATATGTGGGGGGAAGCTATACTGTCAGCTTGTCACATTCTTAACCGTGTACCTCATGAGAAAATTGACAAGACACCCTACGAGATCTGGAAGGGCTATCCTCCTAACCTGAGCTTCTTTAGGGTTTGGGGTTGTTTGGCTAAAGTGGGTTTACCTGATTTTAGGAGACCTACCGTTGGACCTAAGACCTATGATTGTGTGTTTATAGGTTATGCTCAAAATAGCTCTGCTTATAGATTTATGTCTTTGAGTGATCGTTCTATATCTGAAGCTAGAGATGCCGAATTTTTTGAGCATGTTTTTCCTTTTCAGAAAACTGTTGTCCCATCCCCTAGTTTATCTATTGCATCTTCTGATTTGTCTTCACATGCTAGCACTAGCACTTTTACGGACTTATCTGTTGAACCTAGAAGAAGTAAAAGACCTAGATGCCCAAAGAACTTTGGTGATGATTATGATACAACTTGTTTGTCTGAAGTTGGATACACTGTTTGTGCTAGTGATGAGTTTGTTTCAGCTTTTTTAATAGAGGATGATCCCAAAACATATAGTGAGGCAATGAGATCCATTGATGCTAATTTTTGGAAATATGCTATTAAAAGTGAACTTGACTCTATTTTGTATAATCAGACTTGGGAGTTGACTGATTTGCCTAAAGGTAGTAAACCCATTACGAGTAAATGGATCTTTAAAAAGAAAATGAGACCTGACGGTACAATAGAGAGGTTCAAAGCTAGACTTGTGGTTAGAGGCTTTACACAAAAGAAGGGTATTGATTATTTTGATACTTACTCTCCTGTGACCAAAATTTCGACTATTAGAACTCTTGTCGCCTTAGCTGTTATTCATAATCTTGTTATACATCAGATGGATGTTAAGACTGCATTTCTGAATGGTGAACTAAGGGAAGAGATCTATATGTCTCAACCTGAAGGTTTTGTGATTAAGGATCAAGAGAGTAAAGTGTGTAAACTGAACAAGTCTCTTTATGGACTGAAACCTAAACAGTGGTATGGGAAATTCAACAACACTTTGATGAGTAATGGCTTTATGATTAACAATTCTGATTCATGTGTTTATTCCAAAGTGATAGAATCTGATTGTGTTATTATATGCCTATATGTGGATGACATGCTTATTTTTGGTAATAATTTAGAAGTGATAATTAAAACCAAAGAATTTTTGTCATCACATTTTGAGATGAAGGACTTAGGAGAAGCTGATGTAATCCTAGGGGTTAAGGTTATTCGAAACCCCAATGGAATTTGTTTAAGTCAATCTCATTATGTTGAAAAAGTGTTGAAAAAGTTTAACTGCTTTGATGAAGTGCCTGCTAGGTAGGGCTGTTAATGAGACGAGACAGCTCGCGAGCAACTCGAGATCGGCTCGGTCAAAGCTCGGTCAAAGCTCGGTTCGTGTGGGCTCGACTCGAGTTCGGGCTCGGCTCGAGAGCTTAATGAGTCAAGCCGAGCAAAGGCTGGCTCGACTCGAAAAGCTCGCGAGCGGCTCGATCATTTGAGATTACATAAGATATTAGTCATATTTTATAAAAATATGCTCATATTTTATAAAAATATTTTATCAAATTATATCTTTGTATCATACATATCAAATATCTTGTTGATTTGCTAAATATTTTTACATATAATCTTCAAACCTTGTTATTGAAAATATCGGAAGAAAAAAATAAAAAAAATAAACAATTTAATATAGGCTCGATTTGGCTCGAGTTTGGCTCGAGCTCGTGTTAAAGCTCGCAAGCTTTGTAATGAGCGCATTTTTTTCAAGCTCGGGTAAGATCGGCTCGAGCTCGAGCTCGAGTTTTGGTAATCGAGCACGAGCCGAGCAAGGCTAAGCTCGAGCTCGGCTCGGCTCGTTAACACCCCTACTGCTAGGACACCTTATGATGCTAGTATACATTTGTGTAAAAACTTGGGTAAGAGTGTATCCCAAGAAGAGTATTGATGAGTACTATTTTGGTACCATTTTACCCCTTATTTATACCTTATTCCGACTCGATTTTGCGTGTTTAATTGATTAAAAAGCTAATTTTACTATTTAATTAGTAATTATTAGTTTAATTTTATTTATTATGAATAATTGTTAGATTTGTGGAATTTGTCATTATTTTGGTCGTTTTAACTTTATTTAGGAACTATTTCATATTCTTTGTGAGTGTTTTGGTAGTATCTTCGTCTTTTTATTTTATAGGTATCAAGTCCAAGTATGAAAACCGGTTCAAGACGGATTAAAGAAAGACGGAAATAAAATAAAACGGAAACTTGGCCAAGCTAGCTAGTAGAGAAGTGAGACTTTTTGTCATTTTGGAAGCAAAATCACGTGGAAAAGGAAAAGCAAGCAGGGAGGCAGCACCTAATTTTGTGACGAGCAGCACTTCGGGAGACGCAACATTTTGGGCAGCAACATTTTCGTCAGTCAGGAGCATAGTTTAGGAGTGAGGTTCTCTTATTTTCCTCTCAATTGTTCTTCCCTTAAATTATTTAGGATTAGATTAGTCAATTAAATTATTCCAAGATTGATCCTTTTGTAATTAATATTCAAGATCTACTTTCTAATGTTCATCTCCATTCAAGTTTGGTACAATTTCTCTTCTCTCTTTTATATTGCATTTTACTTCAAATTTATAGTTTAGATTGTGTTTATGTTTGGTTTAATTAAAGTTTTCATCTTTGTTAACTTATTATGTTTATTTACATGTTATTGTTATTTGTTAGTCTAATTAGTGTAGTTCATATCTTTATTAGTTTATTGTCTCACTAATTCAAGTTATCTTCTTTATAATTCTAATCATGTTTATTATTGTGGTTAGTGTGTTACTTGTGTTGCTTGTTTTGATTATGTGTGAGTAGTTCATTTCTAGGGTTAGGGGTGTGCTTGGGTGGTTGGTAACTATGAATCTTGTTTAGGGTTAGTCTTGTGTTCTCTCTTTGGTTGGGTTTCCACTTCGTGCATGATATATGTTCGATGAATTGCCTCAACGACGGTTGGGCATGAGTCTTCTCTTTGTTTGTCTTTGACGACGGTCTAGGACTTTCATAGGCATGTGTATGTGTTAGATTGACCTTGTTTGTAGCGAAAGCTAGAATAGGACTCGACCTTAGGTTAGTCAAATCGAAAGACGAGACGACCCTAGACCTACAATAGGAGCGACCTTAGACCTCTCTCACATGTTTAAGTTACCGACTTACCTAGGTAGCCCCGACACCCTAGTTTCTTTTACCTATCGACTTAGTCTTTACATCTTGTTTATTTCTTACTTAGTTTTTAATGACTCCACAAAAACCCCATTACCCCTGACTAAACTAAAACTAAACCAAGACTTATAGCCTAACCCCACCATCTTCGTGTTCGACCCCGATTTCAATACTACTTGCTTTCGGGTTTTATAAATGTGTTTGATGCCGGTAGTGACGGCAAAAAACCCGGCCATCAAAATGGCGCCGTTGTCGGGGATGGTGCTTTGTTAGATATAAGTTTTTGTTGAAGTTTTAGGATTAGTCATTTTATTGCTTTTTCACAAAAAAGAAAAAAAAACAAAAAAAATAGAATATTTGAAAAAAGAAAAAAAATATGTTGTTTCTTCATTTTTTGCATCTTTAGTTATAGTTTTAGTCACTTGCATTTAAAGTCTTTCTTGTTATCATGTCTTCATGCATGACTTTACGTGACCATAGTAGACTCGACCCAAAGTTGTGTAACTCTCCAATTGATATTGGAGAGGATGTGGAGCTTGGGCTACATCCGGAGTGGGTTGAGATCTTTGAAAAAGATTCATTCCGTGGGTTACCTAATGAGTGTGTGCTTGACCATGTTAAACGTTTTAATAGAAAGTGTCTTTTGGTGAGAAAGAATGGTGTGCCAATTCATGTTGCTTCTTCATCGTTTTCCTTTGCTTTTCTTCTATTGACAGGTATCCAAGGTCGGGGTCCCGGCTGTCGGTCCAACGTCGGGGTCCCGGCTACCGGTCCAAGGTATATAGTACTTCCTCCTACCCATTTAAAGTGTCCCATTGTACATTTTCGTCTATTCATCAAAGTGTCATATTGTCCATTTTTAGTAAGTTTTTTACCAAGTTTTTACCATTCTACTCTCATTAATTTTCATTTATTACTCACCCACCCACCCATTACCCTACTTACTTTATACAAATCATAACACTCTCTCTCCAATATACATACCCCTACTCAACCAAAATATTAAACAACTAATATCTCATAAATTTTGTCTTTTCATAACAATGGGACACTTAAACTGGGTAGGAGGGAGTATATTAAATTCAATGTACGGAAAATAATAAATAGCTAAAAATGTAAATATCGCTATAAAATAAAAACAATTATCAAAATTTAAAAGGTTTGCATTACGATTCAAGAAACATAATTATATATACAGTTAACTAAAATAGTCTAAATATCATTTCAAATATTGGAAAATTTCATGGTAGACTACATTAATTGTTATATTTAATGTCAACAATGGTTTAACGCACAAAAACTAAATCTGATTGAATATATTTATGAAGTACGTAATAGCTTATTTTTTTATTTTCTAAAAAGGAAATTCTAATATTTTGCATTTACCGTTAATTTATAGTTGCATTTAGTATTTAGTATTAAAATTTCTTGGTAAATTAATAGTTTTATCTTATAACTTTAGTCAATATTGCTATTTTTGTAACTACATTGATTTTTATCATTTGGTGTAATTTTTTGTACTTTATTTTTATTGTTAACGTAATTTATTACTGTAGCTTAAGATTTAGACGGAATTTTAATCAATTGGTGCAATTTATTATCATAGGTAAAATTTAGGTTGAATTATTTTTTATTTAAATTATTCATTATTCGTTATTCATTAATATTTACGTATAAAACATAGACGTAAACATTTACGTACAAAATATAAACATAGAGTTTTTTCAGTAATTAATTATGTATTATTTGCTGTGGGTTCCACTTTTTGTAAAAACATTGTATGGGAATACGTGAATGCATGAGAATGTTTAATGTCCTTGTATTTATATAGATAAAATTGGTGTAATTTTATTGTAATTTATTATCGTAATTAAAATCTGGCCTGAATTATTTCGATTTAAATTATTCATTATTCTTCATTCATTAATATTTACGTACAAAACACATACTCCCTCCTATTCGTAATATCATTTCCTATTTCCTTTTTCATCAATTCACAATATCCTCCCTATTTCCTTTTTTGGTAAAGTTTTATATATATTTTAATAACCTCACCTCACACCAATACCCCCACAATACTCATATTTTATCCTTATTTTAATCACTTTATCTCACAACAATACCCCACAATATCTTCTCTCTCGCCAATCATCTAACCCCACTACAATACTCCCTCTTATAGTCTTATTTAATTCATTTCCTTATTTTTGATCCATTTTCTCGCGAATGTTATGTTGAATAGGATGTATAAAAAATAAGGAAATTGATTAAATAAGGAAAAATATTGTAGTGGGGTTGGGTGATTGGAGGGATGGAAGGTATATTGTGAGATGAAGTGATTAAAATAAATGATAAAATAAGAGTATTGTGGCGTATTGTGGTGGGGTGAGATGATTTAAATAAGAATAAAACTTTACCAAAAAGGGAAATACGAAAGATATTATTGAATAGACGAAAAAGGAAATAGGGAAGTTATTTTAAATAGGAGGGAGTACATAAACATTAACGTACAGAACATAAACACAGAAATTTTTCAGTAACAATTTCAAACTACGTATTATTTATCGTGGGTTCCACAATTTTGTAAAATAAAAAAAATTATTTGATGAGGGGATGCATGGGAATGCTTATATAGTTCTTACATTTATATAAATATAAGATATTATAGCCTTATAGGGAGTATAACTTATAGTCCATTTCTTATTTTATCTCATTAAATAAAAGAAACTTTTAACACCATATTCATTTCATATTTAATCACAAATATTATACTTCCTCCATTTTTTTCATATGATACATATGCTTTATGCAGGGCCGGTTTTTAGCATATGCGGGCCGTGCGGTCGCACAGAGCCCCAAATTTTTGAGGGCCCAATAGATAAGAAAATACATATTTTATGTTATTTGGTGCAATAAAATAACATAGAAATCAATTTGTCTCAATGGTTTGGCTGTTGGGCCTTGGTTGAGGTAACACATGTTTGAATCCCAGTAGTTACATTTTATATTATTTTTCTTGACTTTGTTACTTTTATATGTTAGTCGGAAAATAAATCAAACATACTTTATATTAAAGAGTTATTTTAGTTTGACTAATAAAGTTCTAAATAATTTATTAAAAAAAAACGGGGGTAACAATAATTTCAAATTATAATTTTTATAAGTATACAAAGTAATTTATAAAGTAACGGGGCCGACTTTTAAAATCTCGCACAGGGCCCCCGAAATCTCGGAGACGGCCCTGGCTTTATGCACAAGAAATAAGGCAAGAATAAAAAATTAATAAAAGTATTACAAATTGTACAAAAAACGATAAGTATGAGATTTTTTATTAATAAAAGTACTACAAGTTGTAAAAAAAACCATAAGTATGAGCTTTTTTTATTACATTTATGGAAATGTATCATATGGAAAATGGACCAAAACGGAATAGATATTAAATGGAAAAAAAAATGGAGGGAGTACGTGTTAATAATTTTCTCGAGATTAAGGTTGAAACTTTGAAACTAGTATCAAATTTGGAGTCGGGTGAGTTCGGAGAAAACTTGATGACTCACGTCTCCACCATCCATTCATGAAACAATTAGTTAGGGTTTTAGAAAACAAGTTGAGGGTTTTAACTTCCTGAACTCAAAACCTCTCAAACTCAATTTATCTTCATTCATCAACAACAATGGCGACCTCAAACTCACTAAAATCGATATCTTCGCGAGTATGTCGCTCTCTCTTCTCAACCCACAAACCCATTTCTTCATACAATCACTTTTCTAAATCCTTCTTCTCTACTGAACCTTCATCTCCCGACTTAACCTCCGATTTAGACGACTTAACCTCCGATTTAGACGACTTAACTTCCGATTTGAAAACGGACTTGGAACAACAACCCACTGAATCACCCGTTGATAACTCGACCGAGTTGGGATCAATGCCATTTACGTTGCCTTCTCCTGATAAAAAGGCCAGTGACATGAGAAGGACTGTTCTTGAAGATGGATTAGATGATGGCATTTACAAGGTTTAACTTTTTTTTATGTTTTGGTATTTTAATGGAGTGATTTTGATGAGATGTAGTAATTTAATTTCTTAATTGCTGATTTATATTGGACTTTTGGTTAGATTGCCCGAATTTGAAAGTAGTGTGGATTTTCTCGTTTTCATTTGATTGTATACCCGTAAATTTGTATCGGGTTTTGGCTTGTTAACCTAAATTTGAAAGTATTGTGTATTTTCTCGGTTTCATTTGATTGTGTACCCGGAAATTTACATTGGGGGTTTTGGTTTGATAGCTTAATTTCGAAAGTATTGTGTATTTCCTCGGTTTCATTAGTTTTTTGGTACACCTGCAAACTTATAAGGAGTATTAGGTTTTTGGTTAATACCCTATATTTCGGATTATGGTTGTATACGGTTTTCAAAATTGCCCTCGTTTATACAATCAAATGGAATCAGTATGTTTTTAGTGTGCACTGCTGTAGTGCGTTTCCTAGAAGGAAACTATTAAGATGTCTCTTTGGTTTTCATTTAGTTGTGAAATTGGGTGTTTCACATTGATGTTAGGTTAATCGGATGTCTCTGGTTTTCATTTAGTTGTGAAATTGAGTGTTTTGGGTCACTTGTATAGTTGTGTTCGAGTAACTGTGGTATATGGATATGGGTGATTTTATTCCCTGTGATCACTCTGGAGATGAAATCTTAGGATTAAGTAGCGCAAGGTATATGAAAAGTTTGTGCTTGTTTGTTTAAGGCTTCCTATTTTTGAACTCACTAAGTCCCTGCTGCAGTTACACAGATGTCTTCTGTGATAAAGATTAGAACTTTTGTTTGATAGGTTGAACCTTACATTTGCTTTTAATAACCTCAAGTGATAATCTTAATGTGAGATGAATGGTTGGTGTTATGATTCTTTGAATTGTTGATTGACTATTAATTACTGGAAATAGGCTATAATTGTGGGTCAAGTAGGGCAGAGCCCAATGCAAAAAAAGCTGAAGAATGGGACGACTTTGACACTGACTACAGTAGGAACAGGTGGGATTAGGAACGAGCGAGTTCCATTTCCTAGTGAAGAGCCAAGGGAATATGCCAATCGCTGTAATGTCCAGTGGCATCGGGTTACTGTTTATCCTGATCGGTTGGGGTCTATGATTATGAAGCATGCTCAACCTGGGTAATCTCTTTTTACAGTACCTGTTTATACTTTGTTTAATTAACATATCAATGATCTTTTTTGGTGCATCGTCTTCTGTGATAAGCTTTTGGTTACCTTGTACTTCGTATAACATATTGAGTGTGTCTGTGAGAGAGGTGACAATTTGTATTCTGATATGAGAGAAGGGATATAAGAAGCAAACCAGGATGCTATATGAATGTGTGTGCATGATTTATCTGTTGTACCTTGTTCGATCAACAATTGACAATGACGACACAGAATATCATGTTGTGAATAAGTTTGGGAGCTTCTTTATCATCCGGATTTACTAACCAGGAACCACCTTAGCCAAAGAAGATGTGGAATAATTATGACAAAACAATGAATGACTTAAGAACATGAAGGTGTGGATTGATCAGGTATGTGAGGCTAATACATTTTAGTTGGGTTTAACTGTTTAACCTTGGCGACTCAAGGCTGAGGCTGTGATTTGATGGGTCTTGACTCTTGAGGTTCAATGAGTATGCTTTTGATACGTGTCTATTCTCTACCCTTAAAACCCAACATTGTCCTCAGTGTTAAAGTGATAGGAAAAGTAGGGCTTCGAGATAGGTGAACATAAACATGAAAATGTATCAGATAAATAAGAGACTAGAGCCACTTAGTTGTTCCTTGTTCCTTAGTCCACAAGTCGAGGTCAAATAAGCTATATTTAATACTAGAGACGATACTAAAAATATACAGAGTATAATTACAACAACAACGACAACATCAGAGCCTTAGTCCCAAAATGTTATGGGGTCGGCGGACATGAATCATCCTTTGGAACCGTCCAGGGTGAACTCTCATCTCGACAAGAGAAAAAAAAAGAAAAAGAAAAGAAAAAAAGAAACGGAAGTGAAATGAAGTGAAACCGAAAATGAAAGATAAAGGGGTTTTGTAGATTTTAAATCCAGCTTATCACATGTATAAAAACCCAAAAAAATAAATTAGGAGTAAAGTTTAAAGTAATTTTGAAAAACGAAGTAAAATTTAATATAGGAGTTTTGGGGAAAAAATGTAACAAATCCAAAAAGAAATTTTTTGTAGAAAACTTGATAAAAACAACAAAAGCTAGAAGTCCACATGTATCATATCCCTCCATAGTGCCCTCTCCATCACCATCCCCTCCTAAAGCCCGAGAAATCTCATATCGTGCTCAATCACTCTTCTCCAAGTTTGTTTAGGTCTCCCTCTACCCCTAGCAACCTTTTCTGCACCCCAGGTCTCCAACCTCCTAACCGGTGCGTCCATAGGTCTCCTTCTATCATGGCCAAACCATCTTAGTCGATTTTCCATTATCTTATCCTCTATTGGGGCCACTTTTACCTTCTCTCTAATCACCTCATTCCTTAACCGGTCTTTCCTTGTATGGCCGCACATCCACCTCAACATACGCATCTCTGCCACACTCATCTTATGAGTGTGACACTGTTTCACAGCCCAACACTCCGAGCCGTAAAGTAAGGCAGGCCTAATCGTCGTACGATAAAATTTCCCCTTTAATCTTTGGGGCATACCCTTATCACACAAAAACCCCATAGCACCTTTCCATTTCATCCATCCCGCTTTAATTCTGTGGGCCACATCTCCGTCTAACTCTCCATCTTTTTGGATAACAGAGTATAATTAACTAGTAAAAATATGTATGAGTATTCATGTATCTACTTTTCTTGGTGTTGCAATCTAGATAGTTTGGATGCTGACATTATAATTTCTTCTAGGTTTCTGATGTATTCTACAAAATGCTACTCATATTGTGTGATTGTATAAGCTGTCCCTTTGAAATTTCTTCTTGTTTGGTCCTTGTATGGTTGCCTCCAGTAGAATGTTTGACTCCTTGTTCTTACTGCAGTACGTTGCTGTATTTGGAGGGGAATATAGAGACAAAAATTTTCACTGATCCAGTGACTGGTCTTGTCCGACGTATAAGGGAAATTGCCATACGACGGAACGGTATGTTCTAAACCATCTGATGTTTTTCTTTAGATGTTTGTGCTTCAGTTCATATCATGTATTTTCAGCGGTGGGCTGGTGGCTACTGCTTGCCTTCCATATCTGTCCTTTGTTCACCAGAGACGGAGCTATAAGGGTAGCACTTATACTACGCCTAATTAATAAATAATAATTAAGCCGCGGTATCCCAAATAACTCCTGAACTTGACAAATACAATTGGAAGCTCCATAACTCAGCGAGTCAGCCCTTATCTCTTTAGCTAAGTAGTTAACGTGACACGATTCCTTTTATAAGGTCGCACTCAAATCCTACTGATATAATTTTGTTTACAGTTCATTAATTTCTGGCTTATGATGGTTTGATAGAATGATGAGGCATTATTAATTTGAGGCCATCTTATAGGAGACTAAGGCCCTGTTCTTTTTGGCTTAATTTCAGCTCCTTTCAATTTTGTTTGGCTGTATTCCGTGAAGTTTTATTTACGTTCAATCAATTATGTTTAGTTAATCTCTTCACAAAATTAACTTTTAATTTAGCTAATTTCAGTTCACCTAGTTTCACTCAATCTAGTTCAATTAAGCTCTATTCCAATTAATTCAATTCATCTCGTTTCAGCCGAAAAGAACAGAACAGGGCCCAAATGTTCCGATAAATATAGAGTACTTTTTCTTTAAAAAGTTGGTTATTACAAAAAGTTTTGCTAATTATGTACAACTAAAATTTGTCAGTGGATATTAATTGTTAAACTTTAATACAAATAATACCAAGATATATTAAGGAAACTACTATATTTTCGTATGATCAGTAGTATATTAGAAAGACGTGTCAATTGTTTGTTAAATTTGAATCCTTATTGCCGAATCTTAGTTCCGTCAGTGGGGGTCATCAGGAACAAAATGGGCAAGTGTATGGAACTATTTTGTTTATAATTATAGATATGTTTGGAAGTGCTATCGGGTAAGAACCAATTACTTTTAAAAACCTTCTTTGATTGTAGGATTAATGGATTAGCCATCCATGCGAGATCGTTTTGTTTAGGTTTTTGTATTCGTTTAATGCTTTTGGTTCATTGATTTATGATCTCTAAGACCATTTTATAATGTTTTTGTTGATATATATTTGGCTACCCCAAATCTAAATTGCTGGCTTTCACTCCTGGTTGTTGTAGGCCGTATTGTATTTCTGGGAAATAGCGGTGATTTCAGTCAACCAACTCCAAATGAACTCAGAGGAGCTGGGTACTTCTGAGACCCGAGGGAAGCAGCTATTGCTGGTGAATGGAGTGCACTTATTAAAGCACCTTCAAGAGTAGAACTTAAAAGACGATGATCAACCCCATCTGCAATCGTCTAGATCGTGTATTCTCATGAAAACTTGGAACATTACTACTCTGTATAATTTTCTTCTGACAAGTATTTATTTTATTCAGGCTACCACTCGTCGTTGCTCTGACTGTTTTATTTTGGCATTCTTCTTGATAAGGCGAGTTTTCAACTCTGTATTTTGTATCCAGTGAAACTTTCTTCAGAAAATTGTAAGTGAATATCGCAATGATGCCACAAATGTGACTGAGGGAAGGTCTACGTTGTGTTTTGTTGAGAATGGAAGTAAACTCCCATGCGTGGTTGTTGAAGTTAACATAACTTGGCAAAGTCAAATGAATACAGGTACATATATACACTAGAATTTGCAACTACTTGGGGTCATTAGTCATTACATTATGCTAATGTTGATGATGATATTTGAAACTCTATTACATTAAAAATAATTCCCCATCAGAAAGTTTATCGCGGATAAAAGACCTGAAAGTAGCATCAATTGCCTGAACTCAAAGTTGAAAGTGACGTACAAAATTTGGCCAACCAAGAACAATGCTAAAAAGAGACTCATCTCTCATTCTTTATCACAGCATACATATTTGTATGATAAGATACAAGTCATACAGCTGTAAAACTGATATGGTCTTATGGACGTCAAGAACAGAAACTGTTCACCAAGAAATCAATTTGGACGCCGCACACATTTGATTTAAGTAGATGCAAGTATTATTTGCAGAAACCAACGTATTTCCAGCAACGTTTAGCAGCGTCCTTCGATCACTTCACGTTCTTCATCTGAGCAGATCTCTGTCTTTTGGCTGGCGGAGACTCAAAGAGCTTTCGAATAGATGTAATAGGATCATCAACCTGTAAATACAGACACGGCACGATAATGGTTGATAGTGGCTGACAAGGATGCTTACATACAGATTACAGATAAAATCTTTTATGAATTAATGAATTTTTTTTGTTATTTTTGGAACTTTCTTTTGCTTAGATTTTATTCGATGGATCACAGATAAAACAGAAAACAAAAAGATTTTATTCTCCAACCAAAGCTTCCAAAAAGAATAAAGTAGAATTGTTGGTCAATTATCTGAAAACTAAATGCTTGCTCGGATTGTGAGTAATTGTTATGGAATGGACGAAAAAAAAGGGAAAGTTGGAGCTACTTGGATAGGGAAGGAGAAAAGAAAGGGTAATTGTTATCTCATAAAGAGAGAACGGTAATCCATTTCCAGTAAGATAATGCATTCTCCTTCCTTCACCACCTCGTCACCTTCCCTTTACCACCATCATTTACCTCCTTTTCTCCTTTGTTCTCATTATCCAAAACACAAGTAAACCCTACAAGTTAACAGTGTCGGATGTTTTTTGTCAGGCCTCGGGGCAGGTTATTAATGTGAGGAAATCTGGTATGGTTTTTAGTCCGAATACCACTCTGGCAAAAGCAAAGTGTGGTTTGAATACGTTTGGTATTACGGATAACCTAGGCATTGGTAAGTACCTAGGGACTGACACGGATTTTGGGAAATCTAAATGTGATTTTTTCGAGGTAATATTGGATAGGGTCAAGAAAAGGCTTTCGTCGTGGAATGGGATCTTTCTTTCTCCTGCTGGTCGTCTTACTCTGATTTCGTCTGTTTTGTCTACCATCTCTAATCATATTCTATCGGTTTTTAAAATTCCAGTAAGTGTGGCAAATAAGTTGAATTCTCTTTTGTCACATTTTTGGTGGGCTGGATCGAAATCTAGAGCTACGATTCATTGGGCGAGTAAAGATTTTATTTGTCTTCCTAAATCGGAGGGTGGTCTAGGTATCCGTAATATTGGTTGTATGAATAAAGTTTTATTGGGAAAAGTGGCATGGAAAATCCTTGACAATCGGGTTTCCTTAATCAGCAAATGCTTCTTTGGAAAAAATTTTAGTTGCTCTTCTACGGGGATTCCTGAAAGGGTGAAGAGTGATCCAGTCATTTCCTGGGGATGTAGGAGTATCAGACATGGTGCCCTTTTGGTTTTGAGTAGGATTGGTTGGCAAGCTTGGCCTCTTTCCTCTCTTAACATTTGGTCTTCAAGTTGGATTAATGGTATGAAGCCCCCTTTTTGTACTAGTTTTGGTTTCCCTCCGCCGATTCATCTAAGAGATCTTGCTATTTCTGATCTCATCTCCCCTGTTTTAAACTGGAACGTGGAGTTGATTCAGGAACTTTTTAGTGATGAATGGGCTAATAAAATTTGTTCTATTCCCATTTGTGAATCCGCCACAGGGGAGTCCTGTTTTTGGTCCGCGTGCCAGGATGGTAAGTATTCCGTTAAATCTGGATATGGCATAGCTCTTGAGGAGTATATTCGTAGAAAATGTCCGAATATTGCAGTTTCACGGGTTAATGATAGGATTAAAACCTTTTGTAAAAAGCGCCTTTGGAAGTTACCAGGTCCGAATAAATGGAAGGTGCTCCTCTGGCGTATTCTGACAAGATCGCTCTCGCTGGGTGCTGAGTTCCATAAAAGGAATATTAATATTTCTGTGAGTTGTCCTCTTTGTGGTGATATGTCTTTTATGGAGACTTCTGAGCACTTATTTAGGGATTGTTTTTGGTCTAGCCGGTTCTGGGCTTGTTCTCCTCTTGGTATCCGATGTGATCCTTCTACACATGTTTCCTTGAGTGACTGGATTATGAACTGGGTGTCTTATCTTTCCTCGCTCCAGGATGCTATTCCTCCACTTTTATATTTTTGTTCCATCATTTGGAGTATTTGGGTTGTTAGAAATAGTGTTGTTTTTCAAGGTGCTGGGGTGTCTTCGAGTTTTTTCTTTAGTCTGCAACAGCACGTGTTTTCTTTGGCACTTTCGGCCATGGATAAGCCACAGGATAGACCCTCTTTGTCTTTTGGGGATGAAGATGAGCTTAGGGACTCGGTCCCTTTCTTTCTTGTTAAAGGTTTGGATTCGTGTGCGGCTGTTCGTGTCAAGGTTGATGCGAGTTGGTTCCCGTCTCTTTCTGCTTCTGTTGGTTGGATTGCCTTTTATCCGGATGGGTCTTTGCTTGGAACTTTTGCTTTTAAATTTCGTGCTGAATCTCCCCTTCAGGCAGAGGCTTTGGGTTTTTGTTTCGTCGTTCGGTGGGCAGCTGCGCAGAATTTGAGGCACTTGGACATCTCTTCTGATTGCCTTTCCTTGGTGAGGCAATTGGCCGGAATAAGTCCGACTTCTTTTAGTATTAAGGGTATTTTAGCTGATGTTCGTCTTCTTTTTCCAAACTTTCATTGTCTATGTACTAGCTACATTCCTAGGAACCTTAACAAGGTTGCTCACAACCTTGCGAAAGGGGCTTAATTCTAGGTTTGTTTTACTATTGCCAAAAAAAAAAAAAAAAAAAAAAAAAGCAATTATCCAAAACACAAGTAAACCCTACAAGTTAACAGTGTCGGAGCAAATTTTCACTTTAACCAATAGAAGTCTGAAAGCGCATCCTGTTCAAACTTTATAGGTTAATACTTACCCTGATAAACGATGGAGACAAAGGAGAACCTTGATTATCTGGAAGCGAGAACTCTTTTTCCTTCTGTAGAGCCGACAAAGTTTGTAGCCATCCAGGAGCTGTGGTGTTAGTGGATGTACCCCACGGACAAAAGTGTCTATGCTGCCGAACTGGGTGAAATTCCATCATTCTATCAGCACAATGCCTCCTTAGATCCTTATCTGAGAGCATATATGATCATTTACATGTTAAGAGAGTTTATTGTTTTCGTACTAATACTATAGTTTATCAAAATGAGGCATGACAATACAGCAACAAATTGCTTACAAACAGGAAGGGGCCTGAAGTCCTGTACCACTACTCAGGCACGGTGTCCCAGCAACAAGATAAACTAGGCCACTCGATGGTTGGCATCCGTTAACCACCAAAATTGTATGGGACAAAAATGTCATGGAGGTAGTATATCATAAGGAATAATGTAAATATATACTTTCTTAAAACTATATTCCAAAGAATCTGATTAGACATTAAGGTTAAAAACTAGAAACATACTATAATTTAAGAAAGTTATTGGTCAGATTCTAAAAAGTTTGACCCTTGGAAAATATGGACTATACTTTTAGCCAAGGGAGTATCAAATGAGAATAAACTAAGTTCAGATCCATGTTCCACGAGCCTTTTAGTGTCTTCGATACGCAACGATCAAACATAGACAATACAGCTACATGCCCGTGGGCTACGTTTAATACTGCCAAGTTGTCATTTGTCAAACTTACTGAGAGGCCGGATCTAAGGCGTGTTAAAAAAAAAAAAAGCAAAGCAACAGTACTCCAACTACTCAGATATAATGAATAATCCCTCATAAACAGGGTTTTCTGAACAATTTTTTAAAATAATGTTCAAAAATAAAGTATTTATCGTTTTAGGTCGATTTTGAAAGTATTTATCAAAATGGTTTCTACGTAGGCCCGGGTTTGCAAAACCTAAAAAACGGAGTAAACACGTCATTGGCACTGGTGTATTTGAAGTTATTAAGAAAGACAGTACCAAAGAAACTAGGAAGTAAAACACGCCACAAAGAATGGCGAGTATTCTAAAAGAGACACGACATTGGTAGTGGCGTGGCTAATGAATTGTTTAGTTTTTAATTAGATACTGTACAAAGTGTACTGCAACCTTGCAATTCAACCCTTCCCGTCCTTACCCTCTCAATCTGACAACTTTCCTAAATCAATCACCATTTTCACAAAGTACCACCACCACAATCAACCAACAATTGATCCCACCACAAATCAAAGTACCATATCAGCCATCATCCTCCACTTCATACCTCCGTCTAGGCGTCTACTGTCAATTTCAGCAACAACCACCACATCTTTTCACAAATCCACCAAACCAAGTTGATGGTGGTTCAAAATGATGATTGATGTCGATTGATATTTGCAATTGAATCTGGTGATCCGAAAATAACAAGAAGAGAACATGCAGTGGTGGACATAGAGGTGGGACCATGGTGGCTCGATTGCGGTCACAGTGAGATGTCAGAAGCCTCAAAGGTAGAATTTGAAGAAGCCAAAATATGCAGGGTCGAACACCAGGGGTAGGATGGGGTAGGATGGTGTGTACTGAAGACTTGAAGAGGAATTGGGAAGTGGAGACTGAAAAATACTGAAGGAAAGGAAAAAGGGGTAGGCATGTAATACTGTATCGCATATGTTTGCATTTCTGGGTATTAAAAGACACGTCCTTCCAAATGGCGTGTCTATTCCAATAGACTCGTCATTATCAATGGCGTGTTTACTCCGAATTTCAGGTTTTGCAAACCCAAGCCGACGCCATTTTGACGAATATTTTCAAAACCGACCTAAAACGATAAATACTTTATTTTTGAGCATTATTTTAAAAAATCGTTCGGGTTTTCTTCCCTATGTCCTTTTTTGGGTCGATTTGTGTGGTGCAAATTCAATGGCATGCGGGGTAGTTTGTTTTGTGTGGTCCAAATTCACTTTCTCATTTCTTGTGCAAAAAGGAAAGGGGAAAAATATAGTGAATAGGAGGGAGTATTTGCTTTTCAAGATTCAAAATATTCCGCTCACTCGCAACCCAAGAAAGAAGCTGACTAGCCAATGGTTCATGTCAGCCCTTTCCTACAATTTCGGTGCATATGAAGAAAACATATGTTTGTAAAACCCATTGCCATCAGTTGTTACTTGTTATGTGAGTGCCCCAAGGCCTTTCTGTCATTTTGTTATTCTGTAAGGTGTATTAATCAAAACTATGAGTGTCCCCAAGCTCTACGCAAGGATAAAAGGCACAAAAAAAAAAACATGGCAAGGGCCAACGTCTTGAGCCTCGACACCTTTGGCGTTCAAGATGGTACTAGAGTGTGTACTGTAATGTCTGATCTACACCAATAGAAAAAAATACTACTGTACATTGTTATAAATTACCTTTTAATGACAGTTACGACACTATAAATGCAAGGTGAAACACCTACAAGTTGGCATTGGAAATGAGACCTTACGGCCAAATAAGTCGGCTGCACTACTGAATTGTCATTTTTTTTTCTTTCTTTGGGTTTATCAGTTTATAGCAACAAGAGCTCTTCATGCAGGCGATTTTACACAAATGTCAGGTGTCATACTACAACTTACGAGTATTAGATGATATGAGAACACTGTAAATTTAGAAAGTGACAATAGGGGGGGGGGGGGGGTACAGGCAAGCAATACTAAACTTAAGTAAAATAGAGACAGTCCTGTGAGTAACTATGACTGATAAAATGCAGTCAAAAATACATCAGTACCTATGTCCAAAGAGGCAGCAACACCAAACTGTATAGGTGATATGACTAGGTAAAAATACTCTTACATTTATTAACGTATTTTGTTTCAAGACTTGTTCATATAGATTACAAGAAAGACTTAGGGTGTGTTTGGATTGATGGATTTGGAGGGAAAGGAAAGGGAGGGTAGAGGACTTGAAATCCTTTGTTTGGATAGGAAATAAGGGTGGAAAGAAATGGGGAGGGAGAGACTAGGAGGGATCCATTTTCCTTCCTCCAAGGCAAATTAAAATCTCTTCACAATAGGCAAGGAAGGAAATTGTATCCAAACACCCAAATCTCTTTTCCCCTCCCCTTCCTTTCCCTCCCTTTCTCTTCCCCCCTTCTCCCTCTCCTCCCTTTCCCCCAGTTTTGCTATCCAAACACACCCTAAGGTAGTCAATATCCTTTGTTTGGATACCAAAGTGGAGGGATTTTGAGAGGAGGGAAAATGAATCTCTCTTTTTTCCTCCTCCAACACAAAGGAAAGATTTGGAGGGAAAACTACTCTCCCCATTATCCCTTCCCTTCCCTTCCTTCCCCCTCTCTCCCTTGCCCTCCAATTTTTGTATCCAAACAAGGCATAAGGGTGTCTTTGGCTTGGGGGATTTGGAGGGATGATCAATCCTTTGTTTGGTAAGCAAAAATGGAGGTGGATGGATTTGGGGGGAGGGAAATTGGATCCCTCCACTTCCCTCCTCCAAGCCACAATATTTCCCCTCCAACAAAGTTGAATGATTTGGAGGAAAAATCACCTCCTCAATTCTCCCTCCCCTTCCCCTCCTATTTTAGTATCCAAACAAGGCCTAAAGTTTTGTGAACAATATTCTTTCAAAGGTAAAAAAGGAGAGAACAGAAAAATTTGAGACATTGTAATACAGATATAATGGGAAATTTAGCATCTTTTTGCATTGGAAATCTAAAACCAACTTTGTGAAAGAAACACAGATTAAACATATATTTACACATGGAGAGATCAGACTTTAAGCTCACCTATAGCCGCAGAAGTAAAACCAGCGTTACATATGTCCTCAACTCCATCATCCTTTTGTCCATTGGTGGGAACATTTGATGTTTCCTGCCCGATCAACCATGTTATGACTAATTCAGTGAGGATTACTAGCATAACACCACAGAATGAGCCTTTTACTAGGAAAAAATTACCTTTGCCGATATTGTATCATCTATATGCATCAGGTGATCATATGTAATATCATCACCAATTGTTGAAGTTAAACAACTTTGAACATCATTTGCATTTGATGTGCCATCATTATTGTGTGGATCTACACCAGACATACCAATATGTCAAGAATCAATTTGCCTATTGGAAAGTTTCTAAACTTACGGTATATCAGTAAGCTTTTATTAATACCTCTCCTCTCTTCACTAGGTAAGTTCTCAGTATTTCTGATTTCTGATGACAAGTAAGAAAATCTAGCCCTCACATTTCGACCAATAACAGGCAAAGAGATTGTCGCCTTGAAGTTCTGTTTGGCAGGAGGAGGACCACCAGCAATAGTCAGATTTAATGCAGGTGGACTTGATGTTGAAGTAGAATTTTTTGTCCCTGAAAGATTGCTGCTTCCATTTCCAGAATGAGTAACAATTGCAGAGCTTTCGCTCTCATTAAGCTGTTCACCAAAATCTGAACTGCCAACAAATCTCACCATTTCTAGAGGCCGTGGAACTGTAACAAATGCCCAGAGTCCAACGCTTGCACCACAAAGCTTGCAATCTAAGACAGTAGAACTTGGATCTTGATACGCTCTCAAAGCCCCAGGATTTTCATTGTCCTTTGTGCTTTCATCAGAACCCGACACATATACACACAATTCATTCTTCTGCTCACCAGAAGCTTCATTGGACACACCAGTGAGATTATTATTGCTACCAGACAATTTATGTTTGTCACCACAATCGACCATGTACGGTAATGAACGAGGTTCCCATCCACACAAACTCAGTAGCCTATGTGCCTGTGCATCAGCATAAACTCCTGATTAATTAGAATTGTCGAAGAAAAAGAGAAGATTCTATGTATGGTGCGATGCTTACTACCCTTATGAATCAACCTATGTCACTTTGACACTTCACTTTGGCTGTGTGTTGCGTTTTTGACACCTCGCCTTTCAAAACAACACGACACTAACAATTTATTTGTCCAAAAAACAGCAAACTTTTTCACCGAACAGGCGTGTCCATAACTCGACACTGTAGTGTCTGACACTGACACTTGCAGCCTAATCGAAGTGGGGCTAAAAAGCGTGGGAATTAATTACTGATACGAGTTGGTTACAAGTCAATGAAAGAACGAGTTCATTGAAAGTCGGAAATCAGTTTAATTATTCTCGAGAATGATTAAATGTATTTCGACCTTTCGTTAAATGAGTGAGTTTCATTGAAAGTCGGGAATTATTTGTGTTCGAGAAGTCGGTGTGTGTGCTTAGTTAACTGGGTCGAATTTGTTTAAAACCAAATGGTTCTTGCAGCCTAATAAGAGAAGAGGATTGGAAGGGTTTGCAATCAAGGATAATTTATTTAGCAATAAGTATCTAGTTTTATTGTCTTAACTACCAAATTTATTACTAGCTTTTCAATTGCTTGTTTTGCTTAAACGTTTGTTTGCTTGGCTATTTATAGCCTCCTTTTTCTATGAGAATAATGATCCAAGTTTTAAATCAAATTACAGAAAATTGCTTGTTGGCATTTCTTTCGTTAATCATTCATTTTGCGCATTTGAATGTTAACTTGTCGATCTCAATAGGTCTTGAGTTCGTCACCATTGGTGAGTTATAGGTCTAATTCATCAAATATCGCTTCCGCCTTTTAATTCATATCATTAGTGGTATCAGAGCTTCGGCTCTTGATTTCTCTAAATCTAGACGGTCCAAGGGAGTGTCAAAACCAAGTCATTGGTTGAATTTTCGATTGCGATCGGGATTCAAAGGTTAAACTCGAGCGAGGTAGTTCGAGGGTTAATCGGTTTTGATTGTCTAGTGGTTTTTTGTTGAAATTCTAATCTTTTCCTCAAAAAAAAAAAAACCCAAAAAAAAAAAAAAAAAAAAAAAAAAAAAAAAAAAAAAACTACTGTTCACCGTGCACTGTTCACGCGAAAAAAAAAAAAGAACAAAAAATGTCGGAAATTTTTTCTTTGGAAAATATGTACGAGGAATGTGTGGTTTTTGATCCGACATTACCTCCTTTTTATGACGATTATAAAGATGGGGAAGTTGTCAAAGTTGTTACTTATGAAATCCAACCTCAAGCTGTTTGTTTTTGGGACGATAGTGCAATAACTATGAAACCTTTTTCTTATTCAATTTTCTCGATCAACAACGAGATTTTTGAAAAATTAGAAGGAAGAAACAAGTTGGGTATTAACTTTAAGGGTGGTTCGAGTATATGTTTAACTTTGTTGCTAATACTTGTCATCCATGTCATTGTGAGGGCAGAGTTCATTTTCGATCCAGGGGGACTTAATGGGTCTAAGAATCGGGACGATTCTTTTTGAAGAAAGGGAGTATGATACGAGTTGGTTACAAGTCAATGAAAGAACGAGTTCATTGAAAGTCGGAAATCAGTTTAATTATTCTCGAGAATGATTAAATGTATTTCGACCTTTCGTTAAATGAGTGAGTTTCATTGAAAGTCGGGAATTATTTGTGTTCGAGAAGTCGGTGTGTGTGCTTAGTTAACTGGGTCGAATTTGTTTAAAACCAAATGGTTCTTGCAGCCTAATAAGAGAAGAGGATTGGAAGGGTTTGCAATCAAGGATAATTTATTTAGCAATAAGTATCTAGTTTTATTGTCTTAACTACCAAATTTATTACTAGCTTTTCAATTGCTTGTTTTGCTTAAACGTTTGTTTGCTTGGCTATTTATAGCCTCCTTTTTCTATGAGAATAATGATCCAAGTCTCATGATACGAATTAAAAGGCGGAAGCGATATTTGATGAATTAGACCTATAACTCACCAATGGTGACGAACTCAAGACCTATTGAGATCGACAAGTTAACATTCAAATGCGCAAAATGAATGATTAACGAAAGAAATGCCAACAAGCAATTTTCTGTAATTTGATTTAAAACTTGGATCATTATTCTCATAGAAAAAGGAGGCTATAAATAGCCAAGCAAACAAACGTTTAAGCAAAACAAGCAATTGAAAAGCTAGTAATAAATTTGGTAGTTAAGACAATAAAACTAGATACTTATTGCTAAATAAATTATCCTTGATTGCAAACCCTTCCAATCCTCTTCTCTTATTAGGCTGCAAGAACCATTTGGTTTTAAACAAATTCGACCCAGTTAACTAAGCACACACACCGACTTCTCGAACACAAATAATTCCCGACTTTCAATGAAACTCACTCATTTAACGAAAGGTCGAAATACATTTAATCATTCTCGAGAATAATTAAACTGATTTCCGACTTTCAATGAACTCGTTCTTTCATTGACTTGTAACCAACTCGTATCAATTACAATTGGCAAGATTAAGGATAAACTCAGTGAAATACCCAATTTTGAAGAAAAAGATTATTAATAAAACCTGATAATACGAGTCACCAGAGACTGCTTCCATATCAGCCCCAAAAGACTCTTTCCAAGTAGAGTCCTTGGTTCCTGTGCTACACTCCACTGCCACTGGCTGTTTGAGAAAATGTTCCAGCAGAGGATTTTGCATGCTCTCAATTGCTGAACTAGATATTAAAGGAAGTGCTGATAGTTGCAATAACGCAGATGAACGGTCTTTATACTCATCAACCAACAATGGCGCTGGCCTTGGGGGAAATAAAGCCAGACTTTCATCACAATCATTGTCAATCCATGGGCAAAGCGGCTTGTGTCCAGAATCCAACTGCAAGCTAAAGACTACAGCTGCCTTTTCAACTACATAAAGCAAGAATAAAAGCAGAATAAATACATCACGATATGCGAATATGTGCTTAGACATCGTCAGCCTTAACAGAAAAGAGGATGTATAGCCAAGAAAGGTAAACATGCCTTGTTGGTGGTGCCAGGTGGTAGGGGTAGTGAATTGGAGACGTGCTCCACAAACTTCACAAGCTATTATGTCCATATCCACGTTAACCCAACCTCTCCGGGCACAACTTACAGCATCTACAGACTGTTAATATTGAAGGGCTTGCTTAGCATCTTCCACTCAACCCAGATCACAAATTTGTATAGCACTATAGCAGTATAAAAAAAGATAGATGACCCAGAGAGTCGACGAAAAGTGAAAAACTCTATGTAAATGTATATCAAGAAACAAACGATAGTTCGCAATGATCAAGGGAAGTAAAGCTTAAGCCTGGTATGATAATTTTAAAAAATAATATGTAGTTCAAATCACTGTATCAGAAAGGTAAATGAATAGCACTCCCTCTATTTTATCTGATTACCCTTATTTGCTTGTTTATGTGAGAGGAATTTTAAAATATGAGGTAACTAAGTGAAATGGAAAGAATGGTAACTAGTAAGAGACGCATCAGAAAGATTCTCAAGTGGTATAGTGTAATTGTGCATATGTTTAACACAGGTATGTTCAATTGCACGAACCAATAACACAAGTCAGAGAATCATCATGACAGTCGGTTGTTATCTTGAACGGTCTTTCTTTCAATAATTCCTATTACAGTAAGATTCTGTGAAGTTACTTTCATTAAAACGCATCCAAGAAGTAATAATGCAGCAACAGACAGACAAACAAACCTTCGGCTTAGCAAACCATTTCATGGATTTGAATGTGGCTAGCCTCCTCATGAGGTCAGCTCTATCCCATGGTCTACATGAAGGAGGTTGAGCTGGATATGAATTTCCCTCAATTTTATCGCCTCTCAAACTCAACTCCATTGCTGCATATGGACGCTTCTGACCTTGATCTTTGCGTACACTGAATGAATTACCATCCAACGCCAAACCATAAGAAAAGGACCAACTTTAGTACACTCACGATTCACAAACAATATTCATCAACTAGCTAAGTAGCTACCCCACAAAACTATGCTATCAAGGACAAATTTCCAATCAATATACACCTCCTACCTTTCAAGCCATTTCCTTTCCATACATTTGTTAAATAATGAGAGCGGTATTTAGAACATACATACGGAAATAAGTTAGAAAGGAGAAAGTATCTAATTTAACTAGAAACTCTCTTCTTCTCATCCCACCCGGCGACTCCACTTGCCCTTGAGAATTGAGATCATGTTCAAAAACAATAATTCAAAAACCCCTTCCTTCTAAGGGCATTACTCCATGAGATATCTGCCATTCTAGCATACACAATCCAAGGCACACTTTTTTTTGTTGCAAACATACCACAGTGGCGGGGTTAGCAAGCGCGGTCGCCCCGTTGAAGAATGAAAAATATGAAGCTTTGTGTTGAAAATTTGGGGTTTTTTGGTAGTTTACTTTATTGCGGAGTAGATTAGTAGTTTACCCGGCTGAAATTTCTAGGGGCCCTAATAGTTGAGCTCTATAATTAAAACCCAGTTGATACCAAATTATACAACCAAATACAAGAAAAACAATTAGAAGGCAGCAATGAAAAAGAAGAAAAGAAATTTTGAAGAAGAAGGGATTGTATATATAAAAGATGTACCTGGAAAGCGAGTTAGGTTTGGGGGAGTGGAAGAGTTTGTTCATGATTGTATGAAATCTCTTTTCTGGATCGTCTGCCATTGAATTTCTATTACTGTATAATTTAGGGATTAGGGATTGTTACTGTTTGTTAATTCTCTGGGTTTTCGTTACAGGAGGAAGAAGAAGATAGATTGTCAATGTAGTGTAACAAAATGTGTTTTGTGTGTCCAACCTACTATACGTATCTTTACCCAAAAAAAAAAAAAAAAAAAAAAAAAAAAAAAAAAAAAAAAAAAAAAAAAAAACTATACGTATCGTCACACTTTTTAATGAAATTCTTAAACTACCTTACCATCTTCTAATTTGATTTTTTTCTTTTTTTTTTGTTTTGTTCTTATTTTGATAGATTAGGAACGGAATTATGATAGATCCCTAAATACGAGGATTATTACTAGATGGAATCATTTCCGAGTTGGGTTGAAGAACGAGTTATTTTCAGGCGAGTTTCGATTGGTTCTGAAGATCGAGGCATTTCTTTCTCAAGTTTGCCTATAACGGACTATATTATATACTTCCCTCAATATAATCCCAACTATCACACTTCTTCTCAAAATAATCTCAACCATCAATATTCTCGCAATAATCCCAACTTTCATACCACCCTTCTCAAAATAGTTTACTGTGACTGATAAGTCTTAAAAAGGTTATGATTTTTGCGGAAATATTAATAGTTGAGATTATTTTGAGAAGAAGAATGATAGTTGGGATTATTTTGAGAATAGTGGTAAGAAAGTTGAGATTATTGCGGGGATATTGATAGTTGAGATTATTTTGAGAAGAAGAGTGATAATTGGGATTATATTTGTTAAATTTCCCTTTCTGTTTTGTTCCTCTTTCCATTTTGGTCTACTAACATTGATGTTCCCTCTTTCCTCTTTTGGACAACATTGTGTGATACAAAATCAATTTCATGTGGGGTCATATGTATTGTGTGGTCCAAATTGATTCAATTATTTCTTGTGTCAAAATGAAAAAGGAGCAACACAAGAAATTGGAGGAAGTAGATCTTTATAGAGAATAGTTGAGATATATTTCTAATAAAAACATTGCGATTTTGCTTAAATTTAGTCTAAGGGAACATTATTGTTTAAAATTTTTAGTAGTATACATCGTATTTATTTAAAATAACTATATCACATTCATATTGTATATATTGAGATCTAACACTTAAAATCAATACACTGTTACATTATTGTTTACTTTTTAATTGCTATATATTTATAGTATAACTAGTTTTGTGACCCGTGAATTTCACGGGATGTTTTGTTTCTAGTGTCATATTTTAGTGAATTAATACTATAACATACTACAATCAATCAACTTACGATTTTCGTGTTTAAAGGGTTGTATAAAGTCAATTAGTCTTTTTTAACATAATTTACCAAGATTTGAAGTGTTATAGATACCCCTAACAAAACTAAAATAACTCAATGTAAGCTAAGATAAATTAGTTATATAGGTATTTATATAATTACATTACACAAAACAATATTATTGTCAAGCAAGGATCTCCAGTGATGAAGCACCCTCACAAATTAGATATTAAAATTTCATCTATTATGAAAATAACGTAAAACACACATTATGAATCTTATGTCAAAACTGAAATTTCACAAAACCATAATATTGTAGCTTATACAATAATAAATTGCGAAACCAAAAATTTTTAAGGAGCAACTTGAACAACTATTGGATCATCATTAAGCCAAATACTTCGTCTGTTAAATAATATTAAACAAAAATGTGTTATGTTATCATCTTAAAGTTTTCACCTTCGGCCACATATTTCAAAATATATACTAAGTGGTCAAAAACTATCAGTCATTCACGTTGTTGTCGTCAATCTTTAGTTAGTATAAAATATATAGCTGTTTTAGTAATCATAGTATTTCATTTTTCCCTATAGTCTTCTTTCTGCACTGAATCATACCTATAAAATTAGTAACATAGTAATTAGTGTGGAGTAACCAACAACATATTGAAATTTGTTTTATGCAATATTATATGGCTATTAACTTAAGCTTTCCCCTATAAATAATGAAAGAAAGAGCAATGAGAATCAAATCGTAGAGGTGTAAATAATTTACCTTTGAGTAGCTCAATACCACAAATAATCTTGATACTCCTAAATGAGAACAAAACAAACACATACGTGAAAGTGAAAATGTGGTGAACGCTTCATAACCCAGTGAAACTTCCATACAAAAATTAGTTACTAATTTAAAATATTAATGCACGTAGCTTGATGATAATAGAATGATAGGAAATATTAATAACACATTTGTCTACTGACGATAGAGATGAGAAAAAAATTGGCTTGTAAATTTTGCCTACCATCTCAAATATATAAACAATTGAAGGTGCATTTTATGACTTTTAAGTATCTTTTTTCATTATTGTCAAATTCAATATATGCATTTATGGATCAACATTCATGAATTTTGAGCATCATTTTTTCATTATTATCAAGTTTAATATAGGCATAAATATGGATTAAGTTCATGACTTTTGAGCATCTTTTTTTCATTATTATGAAATTTAAAATAGACATAACTATAAAACAATGAAAAAATAGAATCTAAAGGTTTGTTTTATTATTATAATTTATTTATTTAGTTTTTTAAGTTATTTCACATTTGTCATTTTATATGTAATTTGACACGTCACATTATTAATTAGATGTTTAGGTAATTTTTTAATAAGATTTTATGTCTACTTACAATAGAGATGGGAAAAAATTTGGGTTGTAAAATTTGTCTTCCATTTCAAATATATAAACAATTGAAGGTGCATTTTATGACTTTTAAGTATCTTTTTTCATTATTGTCAAATTTAATATATGCATAAATATGGATCAAGGTTCATGAATTTTGAACATCATTTTTTCGTTATTATCAATTTTAATATAGGCATAAATATGTATTAATTTCATAACTTTTCGGCATCCTTTTTTCATTATTATGAAATTTAAAATAGACATAAATATAGAACAAAGAAAAAATGGAATCTAAATGTTTGTTTTATTATTATAATTTATTTATTTATTTTTTCACATTTGCCATATCACATTTAATTTGCCATGTCATATTTAATTTGTCATGTCACATTTATTAGATGTTTTAGGTAGCCTTTTAATAAGATTTTATGTCTACTGACGATAGAGATGAAAACAAATTTGGCTTGTAAATTTTGCATTCTATTTCTGATATATAAACAATTGAAGGTGCATTTTATGACTTTTAAGTATCATTTTTTCATTATTGTCAAATTTAATATATGCATAAATATGGATCAAAGTTCATGAATTTTGAGCATCATGTTTTCATTATTATCAAGTTTAATATAGGCATAAATATGGATTAAGTTCATGACTTTTGAGCATTTTTTTTCATTATTATGAAATTTAAAATAGAAATAAATACTACAAAGAAAAAATGGAATCTAAAGGTTTGTTTTGTTATTATAATTTATTTATTTAGTTTAAAAATAATCACATTTGACATGTCACATTTAATTTGTCATGTGATATTTAATTTGCCACGTCACATTAATTAGATGTTTTAGGTAGCCTTTTAATAAGATTTTATAGATTTATATAGATTAATTGTATACTAAATTTTCTATGAAAAAGTTTGAACGTCCATTTGTTATATAGGTAAATGAGGTTAGTAAGTGAAACCGAAAATAGCAAATTAATGCAAAATGTTGAATTATTTATCTTTCTATTTTTTTAGAATGATAAATCCTCCAATATAAGGACTTTAAATCATCTAAAATTTTAAAGCTTTTTATCTTATCAATATTTTAGTTCTCATAAATCATATATTTTTTTTTTGAAGAAGCATAGTTATGAAGTTTAATAAATGTTAGTCTTAATATATCATTTATATCAATTTGTCAAAAAATCTGAGATTTTAAATTTTTGTAAAAATGATAAATTGAGTTAAATAATAGTCTACCACAATTTCATTGTAATCTCATTATGTGTTATAAGACATATATATTGAATAATATGACATATACGCATAAGTGTTATATAATAATGAACATTTAGCCATTATCAATATCAATATGATTTATTTTGTTTAACTTGTTAATAAGATTGAGATCTCACAAGTCCAATTTCATTTTATGAGAGTTATTTTTCAAAAGAAAAATATTAAATAAAAAACAAAACATACTAAAATAAAACATACATTTGAAAGTTTCCGAAATACTTTTTTTTTTATGCAACTAAAACCAATCGGTTATTCACATTCATATTATTAATATTGTTATTGTAGTTAGTTTATAATATAGTATTGAATGAAATATGGGGAGTATTTGTTCAAACAATTCTAATATTTCTTTATTCTTAGAGTTCTCTTTCTCCAATGAACCATTCCTACAAAAAAAATTCATGGAGTGATTAAGAACAAACAAAATAGTGGAATTTGATTTATGGAATATTAATTAACATTATCGTTATTAATTCAAGTTTTCCTTTAAATAATAATGAAAGAAATAAAAAGTTGAATCATAAATATGTAAATATTACCTTTGAATATCACAACTTCACAAATCTTGATAGTCCTAAGTGAAAAAAAAACATATACGTGAAGTTAAATGAGTTCTTCATAGCCAATGAAACTTAAAAATAAATAAATAAATAAAACTTTAACACACTTACTTTACCTTAATGTTGATACAATGACAAGAAAGATTATTGCAGCTACAATTCTCTTTGTGATGGAGGTAAAAGTTTGGCTCAAATATTTATAACCAACTAGGTTGTAACCCGTGAAATTCACGGGTCTGTTTTTAATATTTTAAATTAATATGGTTAATAATATAAAGAATAAGAAATTAATTATCTTAGAACTTTAATAATATGAAATTAATATGGTTACTAATATAAAGATAAAGAAATTAATTATTTTAAACTTTAATAATATGGAATATAAACATATTAATTATTTACGGATAAGTTTATTTCGAATGATTTATCACACATGTCAGTTTACATCAGTTGTCATATATTTTGTTAATTAAGATGTTACCCATTGTACCATCTCTACATATATAAAATAATTTTACAATTAAGGTGTATATTACATATCCTACATTAAACAAAAAGGTCAATAATTGTTGAAACTTAAGTATTAAATGTATAGTTGGGTTGAAATCGTAAATTTGCTTAAATTGAGTAATGATATTCTATATTAAACATCATTGAATTTGTTGTGTGCAATTGTCTTACACTAAGACAATATAGTTATATTAAACGACCACCCATTTAATATATTAAATAAATATTATTCATGTAATCCTTAATTGGCGTTATGTGAAAAATCGTGTTAGAATATAACTAAAATGCACTCTGGTAATTAAGACGCACAAATTAATATATAAACTGAGTCGGATTAAATTAATCCGACATATATTTTATAAGTTAAAAGCATATATGGGTAATGGAAAGCTGATTTACGAAATCTTTCAGTTTTTATGGAATGGAATCAAATTATATTGTTGCTGGGATTTAGCATGCTTCCAGTTTTTAAGATTTCATTCCACAATATTTTTATTTTTAAAACAATATTCTTCACGGTGTTTTAAATTTGATTTACGAAATCTTTCATTCCATAATATTCCATAATATGATTTGGAATTATAGAATCATATATGGATTAAGATACTTGTAGAGTTGTAGTTTTTAAAATTTCATTCCATAATATTTCTATTTATAAAAGTTTTGCTTATAATTAGTATTTAGTTTAAGAAATTATTCAAATATTTTCGCCTTTTGTAGATATTATGGAATGAAAATTATTCATGACGGTTTTAAAATTATTCTTCACGGTTTTTTAAATTTTTTTGAATGAATTTCAATCCATAATAACTGAAAGATCAGTGTTGCTGGGATTTAGCTGCTTACTCCTTTTAAAATATTATTACATAATATTTCTATTGCAATAAGTAAGTTACGTACTGCGAAAAAAACGTACTGCGAAAAAAACGTACGAAAAATAATTGATTAGAGTTAGCATTTAGTTTAGGAAATTATTCCATGATTTTCGCCTATTGCAAATATTATGGAATGAAAATTATTCCTGCCGGTTTTGAAATTATTCTTCACATATATTTCAATTTTTTTTGGAATTAATTGCAATCCATAATCCATCCATAATAACCGAAAGATCTCCATAATAACTGAAAGACCACGGTTTTTTAAAATTTTTATCTTTTTTAAAATTTATTTTTGGAAATTTTGCAGTAGCTCTGAAATCGTGCCACATCAAAATCAGACTAAGGAAGTTTTCTGTGAAGCCAAGTCAGCAATTTGTCAGCGGCTTGGCTTCTGCATTAGTAAAGTATATGATTGTTTACGTGTAGGGTAAGAGTTTATGTAGCGATGTAGTTGTAGTAGGATACTTGTAGAGTTGTAGTTGTTCTGGGATTATGAATTATTGTTGGATGATGGACAATTTGGAAATATAAAAATATATTAATTAATTAATATATTGAATTGCAATAATATATGGAATGACTGTTGAACAAAAATCATGGGGTTGTTACTATAATGCATTATTCCATGATTTGTTATTATATTGCATTATTCCGTGATTTGTTATTGCATTATCCCGTGAACAAAATCACTGAAAAAATAATTCTAAAAATCTTGCAGAACATTATTGCATTCCTAAAATCTTGACTATTATTTGACTTTTTTCCTAAACTAAAGGAATTTCTGCAGTAAGGAATATTATGGAATATTGCAATTTTGACCATTAGTTGCATATACGTGGAGAATGAAGAAAATTTATATGGAATATGATATATCTATCTATTTTTAAAACAATATTCCATAATATTGGAATATTGTGGAATATTATTAAGGAATATTATGGAATATTGCAATCTTGACTATTAGTTGCATATACGTGTAGAATCATGAAATTTTATATGGAATATAATATTATGGAATATTGCAATCTTGACTATTAGTAATTAATAACGGCTTTACTTAATTAGTAATCTTTGATAATATTAACTATATTCATTTTTTTTTAAAATTTTTTTTGGAAATCTTTCAGTAGCTCTGAAATCGTGCCACGTAAGATGGAGCTTGTTACATGTGATGCCACGTCAGCGGCTTGACTTCTGCATTAGTAAAGTATATGATGATATATAAATAGAATTCTAATTGTTTTATGTGATGCCACGCCAGCGGCTTGGCTTCTGCATTAGTAAAGTATATGATTGTTTACGTGTAGGGTAAAAGTTTATGTAGTGATGTAGTTGTAGTAGGATACTTGTAGAGTTGTAGTTGTTCTGTGATTATGAATTATTGTGGATGATGGACAATTTGGAACTATTATTTGACTTTTTTCCTAAACTAAAGGAATTTCTGCAGTAAGAAATATTATGGAATATTGCAATTTTGACTATTAGTTGCATATACGTGGAGAATGAAGAAAATTTATATGGAATATGATATAGGATTTTCTATCTATCTATTTTTAAAACAATATTCCATAATATTGTGGAATATTATTAAGGAATATTGCAATCTTGACTATTAGTTGCATATACGTGTAGAATCATGAAATTTTATATGGAATATAATATTATGGAATATTGCAATCTTGACTATTAGTAATTTAAATTTCATAATTAGGTTGTAACCCGTGAATTCACGGGTCTGTTTTTAGTAATTTAAATTAATATTGTTAATAATATAAAGAGAAAGAATCAATTATTTTAGAACTTTAATAAACTTCTCTAATGATAGAGTATCATCTTTGTTGTAGAAACTTTTTCTCTCCCAAAGGTGTACAACCCGTACCACAATTTCTGCAGTGAAGATCTCCGAGGTCAAGTGACATCTGGCAACGGGGGTGCAGTTCAAAGCCATAACATAATTATGGTTGCTTAAGGTATTTGTTAATGGTGAATGATGAGAGATTTGTTTATCTTTATATATTTTCTAAACAAAGCGCGATTTGTTTATCTTAAATTATTTTCTTAATATATGATATTGTCTGTTTCTAAATATTTGTATTTAAAATCTGATGATAATCACAAAATGATAGACGTAATTCAAGTCAAACGTCAAATGCATATCTTACAAATCGTGTGTGGGCTTTAATTAATCATTAATCAATAATTATAATTATGATTATTAATTTAACCCTACGTAGTATGATTGTATATGAATCTGTATGATTTGCAAGTTACTACCCATGATTCTTGCTTTTTATAAAATCTGATGATAATCATAAATTTTTCAGGTATTATTCTTTTAGTTTAGGAATTATTTTGATTATAAAATTCTGATTATTATAAAATCCTTATTATAAAATCTGCAGGTTTGAAAGATGTGCACGACTTCAGTTTTGGAAATTCCGCACGGGAGTTATTATTCAATATTTTGCATGATTTGTATCATTTCAATATTAAAAGATCTGCACGGCTTTAGTTATTGTTTCACATTAGGATTTAGTTTAGTAAATTAATATCAAACCATAATCTATCCATATTTAAAATCATTCAGTTATTATTCTTTTCAGATTAGGTCAATTAATTGTGCATAATTCCTGGATTCACGGAATCTTGAAATTTTGTTTAGGAAATTAATTGTGCATCATATCTTTCAGTTATTATTATGATTATGATTCTTTTCAATTTAGGAAATTTAAACAAAATTAACGTGATTCACGGAATTTACCATGATTCACGGAATTTACCATGATTCACAAAATTATTATTATTCTTTTCAGTTTAGTGTATTGACCATGATTCAGGGATTTTAAAAAGGATAATTTGTGAGTAACTACCTTACATTTATGTCCATTTGTGAACAACTACCTTACTTTTTTTTTTGTTAAAAAGTACCTTTTATTTTAATTTTTTGTTAAAAACTGCCTAAAAAAAAGTTCTGAGGCCAATTTCTATTTGTGAGTTGGATTTCACACGTGTGAGTTCTCTAAATTTTCATTCTTATTCACGAATACCATAGAGTTCATACGATTTAGCCCATGTTCATCATCCGGACCAATTATTCCACATGCTTAAAGAAAGAAATTGAAGCTAATGGCAAGAGTTCCCTTTCGTTTAGAACTTTAGATAAGAAGGATAAGCTTGGATATCAAGTTTAACGACAAAATAAGAATGAAAATTTAGAGAACTCACACATGTGAAACCAATATAAAAAGAAATTGGCCTCAAAACTTTTTTAGGTAGTTTTTAACAAAAAATTAAAATGAAAGGTAGTTTTTAACAAAAAAAAAAGTAAGGTAGTTGTTCACAAATGGACATAAATGTAAGGTAGTTTCTCACAAATTATCCTTTTAAAAATTTTGTTTTGGAAATTAATTTCAATCAAATCTTTAGGTTATTATTATTATTCTTTTCAGTTTAGGAAATTTATTCTACATGATTCACGGATTTTAAAAATTGTGTTTTGGAAATTAATTTCAATCAAATCTTTAGGTTATTATTATTATTCTTTTCAGCTTAGGAAATTTATTGAACATGATTTACTGATTTTATCAAATTTTGTGCATGATTAACAGATATTTACCATGTTTGACGGATTTTAAAAATTTATTGGACAATTAGTTTAGTAATATGTTAGGAGGCTTTAAATCGCGCCACGTAAGACGGAGCTTGTTTTATGGGATGCCACGTCAACAGCTTGGCTTCTACATTAGTAAAGTATATGATTGAGGATGCAGTTTACGACTTTTGAACGTCTTATTATTATTATTAGTATCAAATTTAATATATATACATAAATATTTAGCATGGTTATGTGACTTTTGAGCATTCCTTTTATCATAACAAATTTAATATAGACATTAATATAAAGTAAAGAGAAATGAAATATAAAAGGTTTGTTTTAATTTTTATTTTTCTATTTTTAACAAAATACACCTTGCATAAAAGTTGTTTAGGAAATTATAATGATCTTACGAAACTAAAAGATGATACATATATAGTTTGTCTTGCCTTTTATTTATTGATTTATATATAAATATATAACACTTCAAGTTAGAGTAATGTAAATTTGTATTTGTTGTTTAACCTATTTTAGTTTTAAGAAATAAAAGGTCATTGTTTAATGTTAAGTATGTTATTATATGTACTTAATATTTACAAATTATATATTATTTTATAAATGGTGTAAAGTTTGAATAATTTCTATTTATTTGTTGCTTCGAGTAATTTAAATTTAAACGTCGAAATTTAAAATTTATTATGAACTTTGATTTTTTTTTGTAATTGTCGCTTAATTTATCTAGAAATTTAAAAGGTCAAAGTTTAATGCTTGTAATGCAATTTGCATTTAATGTTTCATTTTTTTTCTTCTTTATACCTTTTAAAATAAGAAGTAATGATGTGATTTGCTAGTATTCTAATGGTAAAATAAAATACTTTTGATTTGCCTTTATTTTATTTATACATTTATAGATAATTAAATTAAATCAATGTCGTTTAATAAATTGATAATACATGTCACATTTAAAATTGCCTTGTCACATTTAAATTGCTATGTCACATTAAACTTGCCATGTCACATTATTTTATTTAGCCTTTTAATAAGATTTTATAGATATCACGGGTTGACTATTATACAATTTCTAAAGCGCATGGGTCAAAATTTTCAGTTTAGAAATGCAGGGGTCAAAATTTCATTTCAAAAGTACATGGGACTAAATTTTTGTTTTAAAAATACACGGGTAAAAATTTCATCTCAAACGTGCATGGATCTAAATTTTTGTTTTAAAATGCACGGGTAAAAACTTCATTTCAAAAGTGCACGGAAATAAATTTTCGTTTTAAAAATGCACAGGTCAAAATTTCATTTCAAAAGTACATGGGTCTAAATTTACGTTTTAAAAATGCACAATTTAGACCCATGCATTGGTCAAAATTTCATTTCAAAAGTACATGGGTCTAAATTTTCGTTTTAAAAATGCACGAGCCAAAATTTCATTTCAAAAGTGCATGAGACTAAATTTTCGTTTTAAAAACGCACTAATTTTACGACCGTGCAAAAAATGCACAGGTTTAGTTTTATTAAATTGAATAAAAAAAAAGGTGAATATATTTAATAAAAAATATAAATTTAGTATCACAGTTATATCGATCCAAAATATAAAATTAATTTATACGCTCAACTTAGACATAAGTAAAAACAACGCATCTGCTTGACATTATAAAATAAATTATACAAATTCTTATAGGACGACACTATCAGTTTAAGTTTAAGACGGATCAAATATACGTAAGTAGGATGAATAAGACAAAAAAAAACATTAGACATGGCAAAAATAAAATATTTGTCCTATAACCCATGGGGAGTGATACTGCCCCGTTTTAAATTTAAGACAGATAATAGGTTGGAATTTTAAAATAATATGTGAACCAATTATTTTCAGTAGACGCTTTTAACAATCAGATATATATTACTATTTTTTGGGAGTTGGATTTTAAATATAATACTAGTTTTATACCCGTACAATAAATGTACGGTTATGTTTTTAAATATTAATTACAAATAAATACTCGTATGTGACTAATGAATACAAATATAATTCAAAATAAAAATTAAGTAGATAATATATAAATTATTATCAATCATGAATTACTAAAATAAACCATTTTTTTGCTATAAAATCCGACCTATTTCATTACTAATGTAAAAGGCAAATTTTATTTGTTATGGTTAAGAATTAACGGATTTTTTATTAGAAATATTGTTCCCGTGTTTTTTTATTACCTACTTGTGTGTTCTTTATAAGTGTCAATTATTTGATTATTATCAATATCGTCTCAATCTCTTAGGAGTAGATCTATATGAATAAGATTAATTTGCAATTTTTTTAGCATAATAAAATTATAATTTTTAGATTTTCAGTTTATTTCGAGTATTTTATTCCAGTATTTTATTAGTATTAGTATTATAATTAGTATTATCATTAATCGTTAATATGCAACCTGATTAATAAACGTAATATCCCCACCTGAATAATTTTTAGTTAACTTTGAGTTATTTAGGCTGGAATTCCCGTTTTGTTTATTTTTTGTCTTGATTTTCAGTTTTTTTTTCCTAATATACAGGATTTTTGTTACGACATTGGTGAAAACGTAATAATTTTGATATATATTTGACCATTGTATATCGTATTTTACCGTATTTTATTTTGTTTGATATCTTAATTTATATTTGATTTGATTGAAAAATTGGAGAATATAATGCAATTTAATGTTTGGACTGTAATTATTTTTCGTGTTTGTAATTTTTTGTTTTTCGGATTTGATTTTTATGTTTGGACCGTTCTATATCTTATTTTATTGAAACGTTGTATACTGTTATTTATATTTTCGATGAACAATAATTTGATCGTATCGTATTTTATTATGATAATGACGAAATGTGAATTTAGGAGAGAGAAATTAAATCCAACTAAAGTTAGTGGGTAGTTATTTTTTCTTATTTCAATCAACCAATTAGAATGAGTTAAATTCTACTCCTTTTATAGAGATAGATGTGAACCAATTATTTTCAGTGTAGACGCTTTTAACAATCAGATATATATATATATATATAACCTCAATCAAAATTTACAAAATTAAAATACAGTACAAAAACCCCAACCGTATTAGTTAAAATCGAAAAATAAAATTTCATTAGCTCAGGCCGTCGTCTTTTATTAATTAAATAATTAAAGACATTAATACAATATATAAACTTATATATATCGTACGAAAATTATATATAAAAAACTTATATATAAAAAAAAACTTATATATCCAACCAAATAAGTTAAAATCGAAACCAAAAAACTTTCATTTACCAGAATACCGTATTTGGTTTGATGATATTTAATTTTTAATACTAGTTTTGCGTGTATTTGATGCATGTACAAAGAGATCGGAATTTTAAATATTATCTCGATGATGAAGGGCTATAGCACCGATCTGAGAGATTACATTTTATCAATTAAATGTGTTTTGTTTATTTGTAATCTTGGGCGTAATTAAATTGTTTGACATGTAATTATTATTTGTAGTTTGTAATTATATCATATATAATATGTTATAACAATTACAATATAATTCAACAATTCAACAATTCAGCCAATCAGATTGTTTTAAATGAAAACAAAAAAATTCAGGAGAGAGTAATTAAACCAAGATTGGAACATGTGTTGCTTTTTCAGAAGAAAAGAAACACAAAGAATAAAATTCAGCCAATCAGATTGCTTTAAAGTTTAAATTGAAAAAAGCCAAATTTTAGGAGAGAGAGTTATTGACATGGTTGATTTTAAAAAAAAAAAAAAAAAACAAATTTTTTTTTTCAGCCAATCAGATTGCTTGAAATGTTGTTCCTTTTATAGAAAGAGGATTGGGTCATAATCTTTAATAGATTCCGTTTCACTAATTAACACTTTAACAGTACAATTGGGTATTACATGAAAAACGGTGTCTAAATTTTCATTTAAAACGTGTGCAGATCAAAATTTTCATTTTAACCTTGCGTGCACAAGTTTCACTAAATGAAAAACAAGTTTAATATTTGTGCTCTGCAATTGTTCTGGTCGATTCAGTTTTATTAATTTGTTTTATGTTCATCCATATAATTTTGTTTGATATAATTTCTAAAAATTTAAATATGATTTTATAACTCAATTTTTAAGTTGGTAATTTAGAATTCATTAAAATATAGAGAGAGTTTATTGTTTATTTTAGAACTTCATTTTTTTTAAAATAAATAACCTTAAAAGAAGATAATTAATTAATCATCAATATATATAATATATCAAATCTTAAATGAACGGTGAATGTTTTACAATTAAAATAAGTAGTACAATACACTATAATTGCAACTTATTTTAGTATCCGTGCAACACACGGGCAAAAAAACTAGTTATAATAAAAATTATCTTATATATACCTTCTTAAAGAATTTTTTTAAAATAACAAACCCGTGCAGTTTGCACGAGTATAAGACTAGTTAGAACTTAATACAATCATATTCCGAACCAAACGACACCCCTAAGCGATTCCATTTATATGAACATTTGATTTAGTTTATTAATATTTCCTTAGACCGTTAATTTTTAAATATAATAGGTAAACTTTGTAGATCATTTAACAAAATTATTTTTCCTTATTATAAGTTTTTCTACATTAAGAGATGTTTTTTTTATGAAAATGAAAAGATTAGAGATGATAGTTGAAATTTTAAAATTTGAGGTAAAAAATTCATCCAAATTGAAAATGCAAATACATAAATACATTAATTTACGAAAAAACAAATTCCATTATTATTTCAACGGGCATGAATGCAAGTAGGGTAAATAGTAAAAACCTAGTCAATAATAGTGTAGCATAGTCGGTTAAAACCACCCATGTTTTACTCCCACTTTCCCCATTATTCTCCACCATCAACAAACTAATCGCTCTTTAAAAATCAACCGTCCTTCTCAACGCAGTCAATTCACTTCTCATATTCTTCACTAACAGTAAAAAAATATTATTACTACTTTGTTGAAAGCTTCAAAAATAATGATGGCTTCCTTTAGCACAAAAACAACAATTAGTATTATGTTAGTATGCATAAGTTTGGCTATAATGTTGAGCCATGGAAATTCTACGGAGTTTATGGTTGGTGATAGTAATGGTTGGAATGTTCCTTCGTCTAAAGAGCCCAATACTTATAATCAATGGGCTGAGAAGAAGAGGTTTAAGGTTAATGACACTCTTGGTAAGTTTTATTCTTACGGTTTTTCTAATTTGTGGGAGACTCTATGTTATTATTACTATTACCATTATTAATTTTACAAAGAAAAATGTGGCATATACGTAAATTCACTTATTCAACTAGTTGTTTACGTGTTTATTATTTTGTGAAATGTTTTTTTTATATAATAATGTAAACAATAGTAAAATCGAAAAAAAATGCAAGTATTTTGACATAAAATCTAATATGGTGAAAATATTTTGACGTGATGTTGGACAGTAGTTTAATGAACATGATATCTTCGAACAATTAGTTTAGTCACGTAATTTTAAATAAGTAAAAGTTAGTTTTAATAATTATCCTTTACCAATATGTTGCATATCTACTAACTAAACTAATTGATGTTGCATTTGCGTTGTATTCTATAATTGTTCGACATTTAGGTGATGTTTATGGTTGTTAATTACTCGTTTGTTCCAATTAATTATTTATCTTTGAATAAAATACCTTTTATAGAATATTAAAATAATAAATAATTGTGACGAAAGTATTATTATACCGTTTGACTACTTACGAACTTGGTATGAAAATGTAACCATGCAGAGTTCGAGTATAAGAAAGATTCAGTGATGGAGGTGAGTGAAAACGAATATGAAAAATGCCGGCCAACGGCCCCGCTATACTTCTCAAACAGCGGTCATTCAGTGGTGGAATTGAACCGGTCTGGTCTATTTTACTTCATAAGTGGTGTGACTGGACATTGCGAGCGTGGCCAAAAGATGGTGGTGAAGGTGTTGGATATCAGTGCACCTCCTTCCGATCAACAACCGCCACCTCCGACTGATGAGGGTACCGGTGATAAGAAGAAGAAAAATGGAGCTACGCACTTGAAGTTTATGGGTGTTTCTAGTCTCATGTTGGCTATTGTGGGATTTGTCTTAATGACATAGAGTAGTTTTTAAGCTGGAGATGATATTAATGTTAGTTTTCTTAATTAATTAAGCTTTTTTTTGTTTAGGGGATGATTTCATTTAGGAGTTTTGTTGGTAGATTATTGTGGACAAGATGTTAGTTTTATGTTTTAACACAATGAAATTAAGTATGTTGAAATCGATTAGTTTGTTTATTGTTATCTTTGTTTTAGGGTTTTGAAAGTCAATCAAGTTAACGTTTTTTCTTGTTTTGCATATTATTATAGTTAACTCATTTTCCATTGATGTAACTTTTTTATTTTATAAATTAAACTGCATATTTGTATACATTTATAAATAACGAAACGTAAGTAGAAAAAAATATCATATTTACACTTAAATATTTAGGGAGATATGGAAACAAAGTTGAACTTTTGAAAATGTGTGGATTACTTTGAATTCAATAGAGTATTCTATGATTTTGAAGTTGTTACTTTTATTGGTGGTCACTGGTCAATTGACGACTTATCAGATGTTTAATAAGTGTCTCTTAGAACGGATATATCCTTTTTAAATTAAGATAAGCCAGTAATATGACTTGTATAGACAAGACAAAAATAAAAAGGTGTAGAGAAGAGCAATATGTTGAAGAGCAATCTATGTAAATTGGTTATTATTTAACTCGTCTTAAGTTTAAGACGAATATTTCCATTTTAAATTAGTATTTGTGGAGGTTTAATACCATACTTTGCAATAAGAATGTGAAATGCCCTATGTGTTTAGTCTTTTGTATCTTTTGAGAATATAATTATTTTGCACAATAAATCAGGAACCAAAAATGCACATAGACAAATGAAGAATTAATACTTTTGAGTTTTCACTCATGTTCCACACTAGACACGGCATATGGACACGGACACGAGACACGGCATCCAATAAAATTTAGGACACGACACAAGACATTTAATAATAATAATAATATATATATTTTTTTGGTTATAAATAACGTATAATTTTATTTTTTATCATGTATTTGAAACTAAATCTAACCAAGTAAGATACAATTTGACTTTTACTATAACTAATTCTCATTTCTCCATCCAAACTCATCTTCTAATCGATCTTTTTTAAAATTTTATTACTCGTCTAAACTATAATATGTTTAGCCATGTGTCCAACGAGTGTCGGACACGGAACGGCTAATTAACAGAAGTGTCCGTGCTACCTAGATCTTAGCTCATTCACTCACGATGAAAAAGATTAATGTTTTCAGCAGATCTTGCTTGTGCTTGACACTTTTTATCCCTTCTAACTAAGCAAATGTCTTTTAGTTACTTATATCTAAAACTAAGAGCATGTTTGGCCTAACTTGTTAAAAGATAATTTTTGTTTTTGAAGTTTAATTTTTTAAAAGTGTTTTTCAAAACTAGAAGCATCAAATTGTGGTTTCTATTTTTAAGAACAAAAAGATGGTTTTTGAGTTTTTAAAAAACTACTTTTAGCTTTTTAGAAAATGATATGTTTGGCCAATTTGTGTTTTTTAAGCCAAAAACACTTTCAAAAACTAGCCAAACACACACTAACTCATCTTTAAAACACATTTAGTGTATGTTTGGCTTTGTTTATGGAAAATAATTTTTACTTTTGTAAATGTGTTTTTATAAAACTAGTTCTTAATAAAATTGTTCATGTTTGGCCAAATTTTTTAAAAAACTATTTTTATCAATTTTATCGTGTTTGACCTAACTAGTTTCTATCATTTTCTTTGGGATTTTGGCGCTCAAATAACTCAAGAGCAACTGAAAAGAGAAACAGAAGTAACAATTTGCTACTTCTGTTTCTAGGTGTTTCTAGGAGTCACTTTTAGAATTTTTGTTTAATAAAATTAGTTTTTAGTTTTTTAAAAAGTAGTGTTTGACCCAGCTTCTATTTCTTTGGTTGAAAAAACAGTTGAAAAGCAGGGCCAAACACATCCTTATAGTTGTTCATTGAGGTGTATTAGGTCAAGCGTTCGACAAACATGTTAGTAATATTGAATTAACGATATCACCCACTAAGAAAAATCAATAAGTCTTTTTTTATGACGGATGTGATAGATATATCCGTCACAAATTTATGACGGGTCGGATAACTTTCACTTGTTTAGATAAAACAAGTCTAGAGAGTTGCAAACTGTTTGTCTTTTCCTACTCATATGGATAGCATTTGACGCGTCACAAACTTGTGACAATATGTCCGTCATAAATGAGAATTTGTGAAGAAAAATAAATGAAGTAATAAAAGAGATCCAAATTGAAATCAAAAAACCAAAAGTGAAGTGTTAAATTTTTATTTAGTCTAGATTTGAGCTCAATAAAATCCATAAAAATATTAAAATTTTTAATAAATATCTAAGATTTTTATATTTGGTAACCTCAAAATTATAAAAAGTTGCAATAATATTCAACAACTAGATGAATCTGAGCTTTAAATAATGAAGATCTCAATGATATCCAGCATATAATTTAATTATACATTTAGAATGCAAGGCCTGTAAATTAGCATCTTTTACCGTATCACCGCACAGGCCGTTTTCACATATGATTATGACCGTTAGAAACCCCAATTTTTCAAATTTTTAAAAACCAATATTTTCACCCATTCTTTACTCCTCTTTCCTGCACCTCAATCTTCAAGCTCCAAATTTTCCATAAAAGATAAAAAAAATACAGTAAATCAGTAACTATAATACTCAATAACTAATTTCTAGCTCTTTCAAAACTCAAAAACGATTCAAGTTTTTGAATTTCAATAACATTGTTATTGCTCCTACAACTTACCAATTTCTTGAATTTCCTCCCTAAAATTACATTTTTTCAGTTACCCTTTACATAAATTCTCAAAAAGATTGAAACTTTGATAGATTTTCCATCTGGGGCTGAGAAAATATTAAAAGGGTATGTTTTAAATTGTGGGAAAAATTAGGGTTGTGTAAGATAAAGAAATGCCAGTATCAACTAGGTCTCAGATTTTCGGCATAGAAGATGATAATGCAGGAACATCAACCGCAACAGCGACAACAACAACGACAAACATGGCACAGGCGTTGCGAAACCCGCATCATGGTTTAAAAGAGAAGCTTCAGTCATTAACTCGTTTATATGAGCAGCAAAAGTTAGCTTCACTTGGTTCAAGAATTCAAAATGTAAGACCTCAAGAGTCAAAAATCCCACCAATTTCAGCTCTAGATAGAAATGGATCAATGAAAATCGATCATTTTGATCGAAAAAATGAGCCAGTTTTAGCAACAAATAATGGAGTTATGAGGGAAAACTCAATGCCAAATGCAACAGTGACAAAAACATATGTAAATGTGATCCCTCAATCACCAAATCAACAATTGGATGATGCAAAGGAGAATGTGGCAGCCAATGGGGATCGAATTGTAGGGTTTATGTGTCCAAGGAAAGCACCGGTTTCTAGCAAAGCAGCAAGGAAATTGTCATTGGGGTCACAGTTAGAGGCAAGAGGGTTTAGAGATAGATGTTTGGGTCAAGAAATGGATCCTCTGTTTGAGAGACAGAGTAATGCCAATAGTAGTAGGATTATGGTATTTGTTAGACTTAGGCCTATGATGAACAAGGAGAAGGAAGCCGGCTCTCGGAATTGTGTTAGGATTGTTAATCGGAAAGATGTTTACTTGACGGAATTCGCTTCGGAGAATGATTATTTGAGGTTAAAAAGATTGAGAGGAAGACATTTTACTTTTGATTCTTCTTTTCCTGAGTCTTCTACTCAGATTGAGGTTTATTCTGCAACGTGAGTTCTTATGCTTTTGCTATTATTTTGTTTAATTCTAATGCTGCAAAAATTATAATTGTTGTTGTGGCATTTTAATCCATTTTTTGTTCATGGAGAAATCCGATTAGTTTTTGTCTATGTTACTCAGACTCGTTTAGAACTATCCAATGTGGGTACGTGTCCAAGTGTGGGACTATGCTATATTCATGAAGAGAATGCATAATTTAGCTTAAAATGAGAACTGGTAGTGTCGAGGCTTGGACACGGGTATGCAAGGGAATAAGATGAGTAGGAATTTGGAAGAATGCTAAGCTTTGTTATGAACGTGCTGCCCATGTATTAGCTCTGTACTTCATATGGAAATGGATTCATATGATGCTGCATTGTGATTACTCAACTATGAATGTTTCATTGATGCAATGAGGGAATACATATTAGATGGACTTGTAGATTTGATAGTTACTATATTGTCAATCATTTGCAGTTGCACATTTTACTATTTACAAATTCTTGTTTAAGACGGACATATGTCTTGGACAATAAAACAGGTCAAAAGATGGATGATAACCATAAGTTTCCATTAAAAAGAATGAAGCATGAACAAGATTCAGATTGAAAATGCACTCTACTTAAGTATTTAGTGCTAGTGTACATTGTTGCTAATTTGGGAATATTACTCGAGTAGTCGGTGATTTAGGTTTCATATATCTATTCATGTCATAATCATTGAGAAAGGAAGTCCTGATTACTTGAAACATAACCAAGTTATATTTTCAATGAAAATGTCCTTGAGTAATATTACTAAAGAGTCATGTCTATCGTCTACTTGAGTTCAAATCCCCGTCAGCACTAAACATGCCTTCATAACTCCCTTTACACAATTAAAGAAAAACAGTTGGTTCATAACGGGGAAAAAAAATGTTTTAGTAACAATGCGGTTTACCAAAGTTAAAATTGCAGGACGGCAGATCTTGTGGAAGCAGTGCTTCATGGGAGGAACGGATCAGTATTCTGTTACGGAGCCACAGGAGCTGGGAAAACATACACAATGCTTGGCACAGTGGAGAATCCCGGCGTAATGGTGTTGGCTATTAAGGATCTGTTTACCAAGATTCGGCAGAGAAGTGTTGATGGGAACCATACTGTCCATCTTTCTTATCTTGAGGTTTATAATGAGACTGTCAGAGATTTGCTTTCTCCCGGAAGGCCTTTAGTCCTTAGAGAAGATAAACAGGTATTTTGGCCTCACTCGACTGCCCTAAATCATGTATAACTCGATAACAAGGTCATTGATATGAAGAATACTGTATGACTTGGCTAAGATATTTGGTTTAACTTTCTTCAGGGAATTTTGGCAGCTGGTTTGTCACAATATAGAGCTTATTCTACTGATGAGGTGATTTGTTTTTCATGGTCTTCTAACCTTCTACTATTTAAATGCAAATTGAATAGGGTGTCTTATTGAATCATCTGTGGTTGAATGTTTTCAGGTTATGGCATTACTTTTTCAAGGAAATAAGAATAGAACTACTGAACCAACAAGAGCAAACGAGACTTCTTCGAGATCACATGCAATACTTCAGGTAACTAACTTCGTCATCTGCAGGCTTATACCATGCCCAAATCAGCAAGATGCATTTACTCACGTCGCGGTTACTTGTTTCTTGTTCTATCTTACGAAAATTGTTCTCCCTCAAGTTTACGAAAAATCTAACTAAGTGAGCTATATTATCTAGGTTATGGTTGAGTATCGAGCTAGAGATGCTTCGATGAACGTGGTGAATCGTGTAGGGAAGCTGTCATTGATAGACCTAGCTGGGTCTGAGAGAGCACTAGCCACGGAACAGAGAACGGTTAGGTCAATGGAAGGGGCCAACATAAACAGGTCACTTCTTGCACTAAGCAGCTGCATCAATGCTCTTGTGGAAGGAAAGAAGCATATACCTTACAGGAACTCCAAGCTTACTCAGCTTCTTAAGGACTCTTTAGGTGGAGCTTGTAACACTGTGATGATTGCAAATATCAGCCCTAGCAATTTCACGTTCGGAGAAACACAAAACACCCTCCATTGGGCAGACCGAGCCAAAGAGATTCGCAACAAGGTACATGATACAACTCATTAGTTGCCAGCATAGTTGCTATCATATTTCAATTTATATTGCATAGATAACTGAAAATTCTGACTCGGTTTACATTGTGAAATACAGGCATATGAGACAAATGAAGAAATAGTTCAAGCTCCGGAATCTGAGGGTGAGCAGGCTAAACTGTTACTTGAAGTACAGAAGGAAAATCGAGAGCTTCGAGTACAGCTAGCAAAACAACAACAAAAGCTATTAACTCTTCAAGCACAGTCCTTGGCTGCAAACACCTCACCAACTCCTTCAGTAAGCTTTATGCTCACTCCTCCTCCCTCGTCCAACAAAGTTAACGATAAGCGAAGGCCCAAGATTTCGTTGCCAGCTACACCAGAACAAAACAGAAAGAAAGGACCTGAAGAGACAGTCACCGAACTGCAATTGCTTGTAAAAGCGTTGGAGGGTGAGATAGAGAGAATGAAAAGAGAACACTCTTCACAACTAAAGAAAAAGGATGAGAGAATTAGGGAGTTAACTGAGAAATTGCCTAAAGGGACTAAACCAGGCGACGAAAGGTTAAAAACGTTGGGTTCGAGAGGCAGTGTTAAACCAAAGGTGGCAAACAATGGAGACATAAAAACTCCTAGTCACAGATTTCAGTCTCCTGCTCCCACAGCCAAGAAAAGGAGTTATTGGGATATAACAACTGCTAATAGCCCTTCGAACACAACCATTAATGGAAGAAAAACAAGAAGCCATGTCAATAATGGTGAGCTTACAGCTCCACCACCTTCCATGCTTCTTCAGGTAAAACATTTCCATCTTTCCCTACTCCGCATTATATGCATGATTAATGTGTGTATTTGCAATGCATTTCATTTCATTTCGTTAATGTGTGTACTGCGAAGTAACAGCAACTTGCTGCACAAATCATTATGGATTAGCACACCATTTGTGAGACAGGGATCGCTCAAGGCCCCGGGGAAACAGTGTTTATTGTCGAGTTTGTATTTAATTCATACATGTTATTGTCCCTTGTTCTGATCCAAGTTTCTGGTTTGTGTTGAATATTTCAGCCAGGTTTTGCGCGACAGAGACGTAGTCCCTTCAGGTAGTGAGTAAGTAGCAAAAAGACGAGAAATGGAGCTGAAAGATGCAAGTATGGTGGACTGGTGGTGTGATCTCAAGCAGAAAAAGGAAGATGACTAGTTTAGTTTGTTAGGTGGATTTCCAGGTAATTTATTGGATTAATTAGTAATTAGCATTGAAAGAAACAAGATTGTATAGAAGCCAAGCGTGTTTCAGCATTTGCTCCCTGATTTATTGTGTGATTATTATCAGGATTTTAGGTTGAAATCATACCTTCAATTTTTTTATTTTTATCCTGTATACATTGGAAACTTTAATTTGGGGTTCTTAGTTGTTATACACATGAATTCAGTCATGTGTATAATTGATCAAATTCCACTGATTATGTCAATAAATTATGCAAATACAATAACAAACTTGGTAATTCATGAAACGCTATCAATTTCCTTGTAATACAAATAGGTAAAGAGCATGGTGGTTGGTTAATTACAAGGTTGGTACCTACAACAATAAATATTCTTGAAACTATATTAGACCGAATCTTTTTGGATAGGATCAAGTCCAAATCGGTTATTCAAATAGATTTTTTACTTGTGAGGTCTATGACTTGATGAAAAATGTGAGTTTTTGCCTTGTTTTTGTCAATGCTCCGCCACAACCGGCTCATAAGTTGGACTTTTGGAATGAATTACAAAATTTTGTCCTTGATACTATGTTATTGTAAAACCCATCGCGAAAGCGGAAAAGATAAACATACAAAGTACTAAAAATACAGCGGAAATTAAAACTTTTTAACATAACTAAACATGCGAGGTGCTTTAGAAATCTAAACATGCGAAAGATAAAACATAAATAAGTATATAAGTACTATACAAACACAGCCCGGGATAACATATCCCTACAGGCATCAAAATACGGAAATCATAAAGCTAAGGTCTAGTTAACGAATGGGTAAATCATCGATGAAGGATCATCGCTCGCTAGCCTCAACGTAACCCCCTGAAGAACAGTATCAAGTACCTACACACATACAACATGTGCGCCACGGTCAGTGGGGAGTGACTAGAGTTCTCATAGTCACCTAATGTCATACAACACCGAACATATAAACAAATATTATACTCCATCATAAACAATCATGTGAAGCATATATTCCATCATCTCAAACTCCTATCATCATGCAAATACTATGCAAAGGCTCTCAACCAACTTCGGAAACTATTTGGAAGGAGAGCCGGTTTCCCTTCCGGTTGCCCGGACGGGGGGTCTTTCAGTCCAAACCGTTTACGAAACCAAATTAAGAGTCATCCAATGCCTTGGATGAACAATATTATAATCAAAGTAATATACTCATCCATATCAACATACATATCTGACACTGTATCAACTCTAGGCAAGCAGATATAAAACAAGAAGTATATAACACCGTACCCCTACTCAGGCAAGTATATACAACATTCAGCAATATCAAACCTTTACCCCAATCCTAGGCATGGAAGGATACAAATACACACTACCTGGGAAAACTCATATGACGAATCCATTATACAACAACAACATGAATACATAGCCTCAGCAACTACAATCCACATGCATCAATACACCTCAAAATACAAAGGCAAACTAAAACTGTGACCTAATCCAAATCACAGGTTCCACAACAATACACCTCAAAATACAAAGGCAACGAAAAATGCGACCTAATCCAAATCACAGGTTCCACAACAATACACCTCAAAATACAAAGGCAACGAAAACTGCGACCTAATCCAAATCACAGGTTCCACAACAATACACCTCAAAATACAAAGGCAAACGAAAACTGTGACCTAATCCAAATCACAGGTTCCACAACAATACACCTCAAAATACAAAGGCAAACGAAAACTGTGACCTAATCCAAATCACAGGTTCCACAACAATACACCTCAAAATACAAAGGCAAACAAAACTGTGACCTAATCCTAACCACAGTTCCACAATAACAATTCATACCAAAACTATGACCTAATCCAAATCACAGTTCTACAACTTCATTACTGAACTTACTCAATTCATAACCAATCATGCAAGCGACGTATATTCAAACCAACACTTAATTGACCCCGGGAATTAAGCCGAGGGAGAGCAGGTTTCCCTTTCGGTTGCCCGACCGGGGGGTCTCTATCCTCACTCTATTCCCAAACCCAATATAGTGCCGCCCGAACCTCGGGGACTTCAAACATGCATACGAAGCATACGGAAAAAGAATCAATACAATCCGACTTGAAAATCACAAGTTATGAAGCAAACAATACAATCAGGGGCTCTCAGCCGGTTGGCCACAGGCGGAGAGTCTCATATTAAATAAATATGCATCTCAAACCAACTATATGAGCCTCATAACATGATTAAAATATGTTTAGACTCTTCACAAGAAAATCCCTAAAAGTTAACTATCTCCATGCACAATTTCTGTAATCAACTCCTTATGAGCTAATCGACTCGAGACGGATAACCACGCTTCTTATGATGAATTTCCTAGCTCCAATATACATTTAATACCAAGTGTATATACCACCAAACATCACTTAAAACATCCTAAAAACAATTGGGAAACAAGCCCCCAAAACGGCTCGACAAACCGATAAACGAGCAGAAAGTTACAGCGGTTTTTGCGCAGCCTGCGCAAGGGGGTGCGCAGCTGCGCATGGGCTGCGCAGCCTGCGCATGGGCTGCGCAGCCTGCGCAATTTGAGGCGCAGCCTGCGCCCAAGCACGGGCCAGGTTGGTTTCGTAAGTTTCCTGCAATTCGTCAATTCAATCAATCTTTCGACAAACACTTCTAAGCCATGATTTCTAGCATCAAACCTATACTATCAACATATATAAACCCATAACAATCCCAAGTATGTCACAAACACGATTTTGAACAAATAAAACACGAATTAGAATCAAACATCGTATTCGTCTTAAGAACTCAAAATCTGAAAAATGAACAATACTAGCATATGAACATCTAAAACTTCAATCAAACCATGGGATGAACATATAAATCACATTCCTAACATAAACCTAAACTCAAACCTCATCAACAATACAAAAATCAGAAACTTTAAGCAAGAGCACAACACAAAGAATGTTATTTTAACAAAAAGGCCGAGTTTCTCATAATCGTCACCTTTTAAGCGGTTTCCTCCAACGATTCTTCGATGATACAAGTATCCTTGTCCAAGTCCTCCAAATTCTCACCTCAAAACAACATAAAAACAACATAAAAATGACAATTAAGGACTGTTTTCGAATTAATCTCAAAACAGCCCCAGAAATCGAATTGAACAAATCGAAAATCTAAAGAGATAGAAAGAACGAGTTCGAGGAGAGGAATGCGTAGGAACAAACCTTGTTTCAAACGGAGGAGAAACGAAGTCGGGATCGGAGTTTTAGTAAAATTGTGCAATGTAACAATGGAGATGGAGGAGTATTCTGATTCTTTGTTTTTCCTTGAAGAACAAGGATGAGGAAGTGTTAGGAAATAGAAGGGAAAGTTCCCTTACTACTTATTTGGGTCTTATTTGAGTCGGTTTAGCTAAGTGAGTCGGGATTTAAGTGAATGACTCGGAATTTGATGAAACGAATTGCCAAGTGATTATTCTACAATTTAAGCTTATTAAATAGTAAGTCAGAATTTATGGGTTATTTTCATAAAAATATAGTTTACGAATTAAATAAAATATATTAAATTCCGAAATCACTTTAATTTATTAAAATACTCCTTTACGAAAATGCGGGATGTTACAGTTATTACTAATGGATCTTAACGAGATTAAGAGCCCTAGTGAAAAAGAAGGGGTGCAAAGGTTACCAATGCACGTTCTGTGAGATTAACTAAGTTTGTAAGTAATACTAATTGTATAGATCTTTCTTTTTCCAATAATTTTTTTACTTGGAGAAAAAAGAGAAATGGTTCTGAAAATGTTTTGAAATTCTTGATAGACCCTTAGTGTCTCCTAATTGGATTAGTAGATATCCAAACATGCAGTTTATGCATCATGCTTTCACTAGCTCTGATCATTTTCTTATCTCTATAAAAGTTTCATGACCAAGTCCACAAGAAAGCTCCTTCTTTTCGATTTGAACTCATGTGGACTCTCTGTAATGATTACAGTAAAATGATGAAAAATTGTTGGCAATACCAATATGTTTGGTCTCTCTAAAAAAATGCAAATTACTAAAATAGAAGCTAAGAAATAGAACCGTTCTACTTTTGGAAATATTTTCAACAAATTTCAATTGCTGAAAAAAGTTAGAAAATATGCAAAATCTTTGGGCTCATCTTATACTACTGATTTAGAAGTTGCGCTGTTGACATGGTTGAGAAAGTGTGATGCCCTCCTTGATTGTAAACGTGTTTATCGGTAACAAAAAAGGCGTATAAACAAAGCTAATTTAGGAGATAATAATACCAAGTTTTTTCAAAGTTATGCAACGATCAGACGTAGTAGAATGATATCAAATAATTTATAAATAAGAACGATGCTTGTATTACTGGTCAAAATCTTATCAAGCAAGAAATATCCGATGAGTTTAAACTTAGGTTTGCAAAAAATCAACTTTGTAATTTTGACAAGAATGGAGATTTTAAGTCCATTTTTGGATTAATTACATATGAAGATAACACATTTCTTACCAGTAATATTAGCATGGAAGAAATTAAATAAACTGTGTTTAGTTTAGTTGCATATAAAGTCCAGGACTCGACGGATTTCCAGCAGAGTTTTTTCAAAAATATTAAAACATTGTAGGGAATTATGTCACTAAAGTTATTTTACCATTTTTTCATTCTGGAAAATTACTAGAGATAAATCATAGTTTCTAGCATTGATTCCTAAATTGATAATCCACAAACAGCAAACCATTCCATCCTGTTAGCCTCTGTTCAACGATTATAAAATTATTTCGAAAATTTTTGCTAATCGTCTTCGAAGTGTCTTGCATAAGATTATACACCCGTTTCAAGGTGCTTTTAGAAAATTTTGAGTATTTTCATATCCTATTACCAGCATTATTGATGCTGATAGTACATGTGATCTTAACCTTTTGGTTAAAGATTTCATAACACCTGATAAACAATAGGGATGAGCAAAAAAAAGTCGATCCGAATTTAAAAACCGAATCCGAACCGTATACCGCAAAACGAAATCCGAAAAATCGGTTTTTTTCGAGATCTGGTATCCGAACCAAATTTTTTAGTGCTGAATCGGTGCGGATACGATTCTCAATAATCCAAAACCGATACCCGGTTTTTAAACCGGTTTAATAAAAGTTACCAAAATCCTTTATCATCTAAAAAGCCAAAACCCTAAAAATCTAAAATTCTCTAAACAGTAAACACACATAGCACGCCTTCTCTCTTCTCCTCTTCCAAATCGGTTTAATTAAGAAAATTTAGTTTTGAAAAACTAAGACCGGTGCTTTTAAGAGGAAAGAAGGCAAACATCTGACTTAGTGAAACCGGTGGTAAACTGGTGCGGTTTATCCGGTTTTCCTGATGCGGTTTCCAATTTTTCTTAAAAAGCGGTATACCGAATTAAACCGGTGCGGTACCGGTGTCAAGAAATGAGAAATTTTAAAAAAACCGGTTACCGCTCCGGATTGCAAAATCGGTGCGGTATACCACTTTGCTCAACCCTAATAAACAATGGGTTGTTAGTAAATTATCTAATTTAGTGAATAACGATATTGTTAGTCAAATAACCGATATTCCACTCCCGCATAATGATATTCCGGATACTTTCATTTGGGGGTTGTCTGTGGATAGAAATTTCTTTACCAAAACAGCAATTTGGTTAGCACAAGCTTTGTTTGATCAAAGTCTTGACAAATGTAAATTTTTCTGGATTTGGAAATGAATATTCCTCCGAAGTTATTTTTTTATTTGGAAAACTTGCGTCCATGGCCTTCTTACAAAAGCTAGACTCTTTAAAAGTCATATTAATGTCCCAGCTCATTGTGTTTTGTGCAATCATCCTTACGAAGACAAAGATCATTCTTTTTTCAAGTGTCTGGTGATTGCTTCAGTTACCCTAGACATGAACATTAACAGTTTTAATAATTTTTTGGCATTACAAGATAGAATTGAAAGTCAAAGTTTTATAATGAAACCAAATTATCTCAAAGACTTAACTCCAAAAGTTGATTTCATTAAGATTATTTTTATTTGGTGGAATATATGTTTTCATAATAGAAATGATATTATCTTTAACTAGTTTTGTGACCCGTGACATTCACGGGCTTATATGTTTTAGTATTGTTATTTTATCGTATTGTTAAGATTTGTCCGAGCAATTAGTTTATCCATTTAAAAATATACAGTTTTGATTTTGAAATACTTAAAAGTTATTTAATTAAGGCATAATGTTTGATTATTATTCTTTTTTTAGAATGATAAATTATCTAGTGTAAAAAGCTTAAAAAGTACTTTTTAATTAAATTAGAGGGTTTTTATCTCAATATTTTATTTCTTATAAATCATATTTTTTAGTAATAGCATAGTTATGAAGTTTGATAAATGTTAGTCTTAATATATCATCTATATCAATTTGTCAAAAATATTAAATTTTAATTGTTGCAAAAATGATAGATTAAGTTAAATAGTAACCTACTACAAATGGTGAGGGAAACCAAAAATTTATCCTATTAAATAAAAGAAATAAAAGTTAAATAAATATGTAGTTAATAACCAGATTTAGGAGAGGAAAATAAATAGTTTGTATTAATTTATTTTTGTGTTCGCAACTAACATTTTTTAATTTTTAATTTTTATTTTTAAGTACGTGACACATGATTTTAGATATGACTTTATTTTTAATAACACATGACATAGTAAGATACTTAATATTGTCTTTATAACATCGATGCTCAAAAGTGATGAACCTTGATTGATATTATGTCTATCTTAAATTTGATAATAATAATAATAATAATAGAAAAAAAATGCTCAAATATAGTTTTTTTATAGAGGCAAAATTTGTAAGCAATAATTTTTCTTATCAATATCGTCAATATAATTGTATGTGCCACTAATCTGTCTTATCTATCTATTCACATCAAGTTAAGTGGGTTAAGGTTTTAAATTAACTATATATTTTTTTATGTAAGTTCCATTGTTGGGTTATGAAATATTTATCACATTTTCAAACTTCATCGTACGCATTTGTTTTGTTCAAATTTAAGGGCTATCGAGATTTGTGACATTAATAAGATACTTAATCTTGTCATTTTATAATATTGTATAAATCAATAAATAACTCAGTTAATATTTTACAATATTGTATAAATAAATGAAGAATCTAGTAATCAATATAGATGAATTATGTATTAACCAATATAAAAATGACATGAATTTAAATTAAATGCTTTAAGTAACCTTTTAACTATATTGTAAGCATAAATACTAAAAATAATGTACATTTAGCCATTATTCATATCAATAAGAATTATTTTGTCCAACTTGTTTATACGATTGAGATCTTTGTAACTCCAATTTCATTCTATGAGAGCTATTTTTCAAATGGAAAATGATGAATAAAAAGATAACACATACAAAAATAAAACATACATTTTAAAGTTTATGAAATACTAATTTTTTTCATAAAACTTAAAATAATTAATCATTAACATTCATGTTGTCAATCTTGTATTTAATTTATAATATAAAATTGAGGGAAATATGTGGGAGTATTTGTTTAAGCAATTATCGTATTCCCTTCTTCATATAGTTATCTTTCTCCAATGAAGCATCCTACAAAAAAAATCCACTGAGCAATTAATAACAAACAAAACGGTTGAATTTGATTTATTTAATATTACATTATAATTATATTAATTTAAATTTTTACCTTTAAAGAGCACAACTCCACAAATCTTGATAGCCCCTAAATAATAACAAAACAACATATATGCGAAGTTCAAAAATGTCATAGTCCTTCATAACCAATAGAACTTAAAAAAACAATGATATGAATCATTATTTACATATACAATTCTCTCGGTGACGAGGTAAACAAAATATTGGCTTTAATTTTGGCTCACAAATTTTGTCTTCCATCAAATATTTATAGCCAATTGATGATGCATTTCATGACTTTTGGAAAACTTATATTTATTATTATTATTATTATTATTATTATTATTATTATTATTATTATTATTATTATGATTATTATCAAATTTAATATATACATAAATATGTAGCAATGTTTTGTGACTTTTAATCATCCTTTTTCATTATTAGCAAATTTAATAGACATAAATATGGAGTAGAGAGAAATTAAATGTAAAAGGCTTGCTTTAATTTTTTTCCCCTTTTATATATATATATATATATATATATATATATATATATATATATATATATATATATATATATATATATATATATATATATATTTTTACAAAATCTAGCTTGCATGAGAATTGTTGAGTCATTCTTGTCTTGCCTTTTATTTATATATTATATTTATAGATTTATATATGTATTTAATTTAATGAAATTATATCCAATTAAACGAAATTGAGCAAGTATATAATAATAAGACTTAAGAGAAAATTGCAGAGTGATTTAAAATATATTGCAAATTAAAATATATTTTATTGAAACTCACCACTAGAACAACAACAACAACGACGACAACACCACTCAACAATAATTTTCAATATACTCATTATCGTCAAATAAATAAATTAAACCATGAAATATATTTTAAATAAATAGAGTGAATAGAAACTATTATAGCTATTATGGTTTTTTATAGACATGGGACAACCATATATTTCCATATTTTAATTTTAATCTAAATTTATTTTGTGATATTATTAGATTAGATAATTGATTGCTGAAAAATTCAAGAAATGAATTAAATAGCAAAAAAATATTAGTGCAAATTACGGGTGTTAATTAATATAAAGAGTTTTGATCAATTTATTAACATATTATATTACAAAAATTAATTAAATAAGAAAAAGGTTTAATTAATTTGGTGGAGATTAGGTATTATGAAGAGTTTTAATGAATTTATTACCATGTTTAAATATAAAAATGAAATAAATAAGAAAAATGTTAATAAAAATGGTGAATGTTAAGTAATATGAGTAGTTTTAATTAATTATTAACATGTTTTATTAAAAAAAATTGTAACTATAATTATAAAATTTATTAACATATTTTATTACATAAATTTCAATTAAAATGTCAATATTAATTATAAATTACGAAATCTTGATTTAAATTTTGAAGGGTTACATAAATTTTGGAAAACAATATATTTAATATACAAAATTAATTTAAGACGAAATCTTGATTTAATTTTGAGGGGTTACATAAATTTTGGAAAACAATATATTTAATATACATAATTAATTTAAGAATATTGATAATATCCTTTAATATTATAGATAAATGAATTAAATTAATTTATAGATAAGTGAAATAAATTAATGTCATGCAATAATAAATTGATAATTCATCACATAAATACGTCATGTCACATTTTAAATATGCTATGTCACATTTAAAAATGCCAAGTCACATTAAAATTTTGCCACGTCATTTTAAAATTTGTCATGTCACATTTTTTTAGTTACCCTTTTAATAAGATTTTATAGATAACTAGTTTTATACCCGTACAACAAATGTACGGTTCTGTTATTAAATATTGGTTACTCATTAATATGTGACTAATTAATACAAATATAATTTAAAATAAAAATTAAGTAATAATATAAAAATTATTATAAATCATGAATTACTAAAATAAATCATTTTTTTGCTATAAAATCCGACCTATTTCATTACTAATGTAAAAGGCAAATTTTATTTGTTATGATTTCAGAATTAACGGATTTTTTATTAGAAATATTAATTTAGAAATATTGATCCTGTATTTTTTTAGTACCTACTTTTGTGTTCTTTATAACTGTCAATTATTTGATTATCGTCTCAATCTCTTAGGAGTTGATCCACATGAATAAGATTAATTTGCAGTTTTTTTAGCATAATAAAATATAATTTTCGGACTTTCAGTTTATTTCCAATATTTTATTCCAGTATTTTATTAGTATTAGTATTATAATTAGTATTATCATTAATCATTAATATGCACCCTGATTAATAAACGTAATATCCCCACCTGAATAATTTTTAGTCGACTTTGAGTTATTTAGGTTGGAATTCCCATTTTGTTTATTTTTTGTGCTGATTTCAGTTTTTTTTTCTAATATACAGCATTTTTATTACGACATTGGCGAAAACGTAATAATTTTGATATATATTGGACCGTTGTATATCGTATTTTACCGTATTTTATTTTGTTTGGTATTGATTGAGAATTGGAGAATATAATGTAATTTAATTTTTGGACTGTAATTATTTTTCGTTTTTGTAATTTTTTGTTTTTGAGATTTGATTTTTGGACCGTTCTATATCGTATTTTATTGAAACGGTATATACTGTTGTTTATATTTTTGATGAACAATAATTTGATCGTATCGTGTTTTATTATGACAATGACGAAATGTAATACTGCAATTGATTTATTGATTAGGTAATTGGGAAGGAAGATTCTAAATTTAGGAGAGAGGGAAATTAAATCAAAGTAAGAGTTAGTGGGTAGTTTTTTTTATTATTTCAATGAACCAATCAGAATGAGTTAAATTCTAGTCCTTTTATAGAGATAGATGTTCATTTAGATATCAACAAACTTGTTCTCTTATTAGTAATAACATTAAGATTTGGAATGAGACTAGATATACAGATCTCAAAAATTCCGAGAAAGACGAGTCAGTTAGAAACACTACTAGAACTGAAGAAATCTGGTGGGAGAAGCCTAAAAACGGTTTGTAAAGCTAAATTTTGACGAATCAAAAATAGATGACGATAAAGCTGTTTTAGGTTACTCTATAAGAGATCATAATGGCAAAATTGATTTGTTAGGAGCAAAAAAGTGTGGATCTAATAGTATTCTTGTGGAGGAAGCTCCTGCTTTAAAATGAGACATTTTAGCAGCTAAATACTAAGGAATCTCAAAGTTAATTGTAGAAGACGATAACTTATGTGTTATTAACTCAATTTATAGTCCTTCGAAAATTCCTTGGAAATTTCTAGTATTATTAAGAATGTGAAGTTAAATCTTTATCTCTCAGATAAAGTGATATTTAAGCATTGTTTTCGTGAAACCAACAAGGTTGCTGACTTTATGACTTCTATCGGACATTCGTGTCCAACCCTTTTTGTGTGTTTTGAAAGTCGGTGGCTTCAACTATCCTCCCTCGTTCGAAATGAGATGGTTCGGTCCTATTTCAGAGCACAAATTCTCATTTCCAACTATCGGACATTCGTGTCCAACCCTTTTTGTGTGTTTTGAAAGTCGGTGGCTTCAACTATCCTCCCTCATTCGAAATGAGATGGTTTGGTCCTATTTCAGAGCACAAATTCTCATTTCAAACCGTCAGTCTTAATAGTAGGACGGGTCAAATACATACCAAATCACCCACTTGTCACCTAAAAAATGACAATTTTTTTTGTCTTTATTACCCCATTTGTGGTATTTGACCCGTAATACCCGTCTTAAGCAAGACTTACTGATTTCAGAGAATCAATTTAGTTTTCTTACCTTGAATCTAAAAAAAAAAATCTTGTTTCAAACCAAGCATATCCGTTTGAAGTAATAAAACGGGTCAAATAGCTACCGCTTTATATAAAGACAAAAATAAAATGTCTTGATATTAGAAAAACTTGTGTTATCTATATAAGTGGATATCTTTGATCCGTTTTAGTCTTAAAATAATTATATCCGTCTTAAGAGAATAAATGGGTCATATTTTGGGTGATCTGGCAAATAGATGAGGTGGGTCACAGAGAATACAATATTAGAATGAGTTTGTAATTTTCCCCACATAAGACATGAGTGATGAGGCGGGATGCAGTCCTACTTCGCCTTCATCAATGCAGGCCTATAAAGGGTAAGCCCAATCTAGGCACTAACCGTATATGTCCCTATATGTTCCATTATTTATGCTCTTTCCTTTTCTTTTCTTTTCTTTTCCCTTTTTTATAATAGTTTTCTAAAACAACTAATTAATCTTAATTATCTTATAAATTATTGTTGAACAAATGTCTAAGAGTATTATATGTTGACATGAGAGGCAATCTCTTACAAACCTCGTTAATGTAAAAAATTTACTTCATCCGGTTATTTATTTACCGTTTTATTTAGATGTCTCACTCATTTGTTTACATTTGTAATTAAGCAACGTTTTCATGCACTATTTAATCGTCTACCTCTTCTTAATTCACTTGTCACTTAATAATTATATAACAAATCTACAAATAGTCTATGGTCCTTTCTTATTTTCTTATGCCAAAATAAAAGGTAAACAAATTATCAAAACCGAGTGAATATCTTGGTAGAAAGTTCATGAATGCATGCCTTCAGAGTAGGGTGTTTGCTTTGAGAATTTCCACCGATCATTGTTGAAGTATCATGTCTGATTGACTGATTCTACTGAAATGAATTAAGCCTCTTCAGGCTTTTTAACTCAATAAAATTTATATTTTTGCATTCATATATTACGAAAATAAGTATTTTTTGACAACACTAAACTAAAATTAAATAAGGAAAATTTGTTACAATAAGAACCCTGAGGTGCCGGAATCCTTAAAACTACTAGAAAACCAAGAAACCATACTAAATTTAAAGGAGGATGATACAAGCCCTCGAAGTGCAAAGGTCCGGCGCCTTTCTTTTATCCTGTGTAGCCACTGCAATTTCCTGTGGTGTACCTGCAAAGAAAAGGAGTAAATTCAACCGAACCAGAAGATTTTTTTTTTTCCAATTGTACCCTAACTTGTCTCACACGTCCGCGTCGGGGGAAAAATCCAATTTTGATTGACTCCTCTCAGGACCTTCCGTATTAGACTTGCTTTTTTTAGCCGCAGTGAACTGAAACTGAATTTCAGATATCCGGCTGATCTGGGCGGAATCCGCTGATATCCGCTTTTTTTTATCAATTTGGAAAACAACTTCCTTTTGAAGCACCTTTGTATTCTCGAGAATAAATGTTGAATGGTCATCTTGCTCCTTAGGTAAAAGAGAAGAAGGGGGAACTTCTGTTGTCCTTGTATTATCTTCATGGGGAGTTTCTGTCTGGATAGAATTATCAGGGATGAGGGGTCGAACCCTCCTAAAAGATAATGAACCTGTATGGAAAAAGGAGAGATCTTTCCGATTAACAAATTTCCATAATTCTCGGACAACAAAAGTAGTTGTGTTTTTAGCCTGTTTTTTTATTGGAGAAAGAGTACTTTGCGGCGTCTTTCGTCAATGAATGAGTGGAAGTCATTATCCTCTGCAACAGGACGCAAGCCAGAGTCGCAGATTGTATCGAAAACCATTGGATCATGAACAAAATTCACCTCACTAGCCAGACTTACCTCACTTACTTCAGAGATGATTGGCACCCTTTTATTAGAAGTACTACAAGAAGTTGTGATGGTCTAATCAACCACTTCAGCACTAAGTAGATGCTTCTTACCTTAATTGTCAGAGCCCAACGGATCCAACGGAAAAGCACAACGCTTGCTATTAGAGTTGATATCAAGTTTGTCAATCACAACAAGAAGCTCACGACTAGCTTCAGAATTATTTGGATCAATTTGCAGAACATGCTCAAAGTCATTCAGTTCAACTTTGAGTAAATTCAACTGCTTAAAAGTTAAGGCTCTCGTTAAAGGGCTTTGACATAAGAGGAGTCAAAATGTAAAACAATTTTTTGATAAAGTAATCAAAATTATTTGTTTAAATTGAATCGAGAATTCTAAAACCCAAAATTTAAACATTTATAAATACTACACCAAAATGAACGGGGTCGTAAAGTAAAAAAGGATAAATCGAATTTGATAAATGAAAAGAGTATAAAGTAGAGGGTAGGTAAATAAAATTACACAAATTCTTATATAAGACGGACCAACCCGTCACAAGCTTGCGACGGGCCAAATCCGCCCCATATTGCACATAAATGGGTCAGGGTCAGCATTGATGAGGGAGTTGATGGCTGCCGTCAATCCCCCTGCCATGTTGTACTTGTTGTACTATTGTCTATTATTTATTACTAATAATTAGCATTTAATAATACTATTAATAATAACTAATCAAATTATACACTTATACATACAACACACAAATCAGAATTTGTGTTCCACCGCCAACATCCATTCAAATTTTTCATTTTTTTTGCTTCATTTCATCCTCCTCCTTTCATATCTTCATAAACACACCATCACAACATTATCTTTTTCTCTAAATTTTTCATTCAACCAAGTGAAAAAAAGCCACAAGTTTTACGTAAATAATATAAGAAAACAAAAATCCGACGAATGATGGACGGGGATGATGTCGGTGTGGTTACTAATGATACGAGGGAGGGAGATGATACAAGGAATGCAGAGATGACGGACGCGGTTGAAGACGGGTTGCTTACGAACGATATAGATAATACAACTCAAGAGATTTCGGAACCAAATTGTAGTATGGAAGGTATTGACGGCACTCTTCATGTTTCATATTGGTAGTTTAATTTTTGTGATAATCATTATTTAGTGTTTTATTTACCATATCAAGCTTCTCCTATTGGTATGTGGGTTGTGGGTGTGGACTGGTTTGATGGGTTTTGCATGGTAAGGTAAAGGCGTGTTCCTTACGAAATGTTCATGTCAGGTTAATGTTGCTACTTTGGGGTTTTATGTGCCCTGGTAAAGTATCGACAAATACCATGGTCAGATTAAATGTTGTTAGGGGTAGGGTTTATGTGCACATATAAGACTACTTTAGTTACCATCTGGGGATGCATGTATCTGTGTTAATTTACGAAGTTTACATGTCAGGTAAATGTTGCTACTATAGGGGTTAATGTGACCCTGGCAAAGTCTGTGCACAATAAATGTTTTAGTTATATTATTATGAAGTTTAAATGTCAGATAAATGTTGCTACTTTTGGGGTTTTATGTGCCCCTTGCAAAGTATGGTAAGAGTTTATTCAGATAAAATGTTGTTAGTGTCACTGTTTATGTGCACCTGTAAGGGTACTTTAGTTACCATGTGGGCATGCATGCATGTGTGATCATTTGTGTGAGCCCGTAAAATGTCGGTTGGTTTCGGGGATATGTGTCCCTGGCAAGATTGCCTAATCAGTACATTATTCTAAGATGTTCGGTATTTTGGGGGTTATGTACCCCTTGTAGGGTGCATTAGTTACCCGCTGGGGGGTGCATGTATGTGCGTAAGTTATACTAAAAAACAAACAATTTATTCTAAATTACTGTGGTGCTTGTGTTTGCAGATTTTTCAATATCGCTAGTTGGTAAGGAAGTTGCAACGTGGGAAGATGTGTACGAGATGTACGTCAAGCACTCACAGGCGTGGGGTTTCAGCGTTAGGAAAGGGACCTCTCGTAGGGCGAATGGCCCCGACACACCGTTTGTGGAGAGGTACTTTGTCCCTTAAAACAGATATATACCCGTCTGAAGAGGAGTCAAATAAGACCCACTTGCATGAATGAGATAAAAATTGAGTAAAAAGTTTACCCTATCTACATAAACGGGTCATTATTTAACATATCTTAAACTTAAGACGCGTGCTTCCGTTTTAAATAAGAATTTGTGAAATAAAATAGGGTAAAGGTCAAAGCTTAAAGTAAACACGTAAAGAAGATTGGAAGTAACAAAGATGAAAACAATAATTGTGTAAAGCAACGAGGCAGCCTACCATTAAATCACAAATACAAACACAACTTTAAGCTTTATAATTACTAAATCAACTTCTTGTTTGTTTGATCGCAAAAATGATAAGAAGATCATCATCAGATCAGTACCAAGCAACCTCGTTTACTGTGTCATTACTTAAATATACTACCACTTGGAATTTATTGGCTTTCTTCTTCTCCTCTCTTCTCACACTGCTAGCTTATTAAACTAAAGCATTGTTAAGTGATGGTTTTACAAAAGACCAACAAAGTAAAAGACGTTTATTAATCAAAACGTTTGATAAGGAGTATAAAAAATCTTTTAAATGTAAGGCTTGGTTATTTTTGACTTTATTTTAGCACCACTTATTTAAGTTTACTCTAGTTTAATTTAATTTCATTCAATTTAATTGAATTCAACTTTATTTATTTATACTTTTATGCCTTTTTAGTTGAAATTTTATACAAACTTTTTATCATGCGTTTTTAGTTGAATTACTAAAGAACTTTATTTTTAATTTTCACTAAGTCCCTCAATTACATTGGGTTGTTCCTTCTTACCGTAAGGAGTTGTGGTAGGAGTAGTGTTGGACGATACAAACCCCCAAACAATTATCATCATAGATAACTCGGAAATTAATATCTCTATACGTTCTAACGTAAAAGTAAGAGTTGTTTTACATAGGGCAAAAACCCTTTTATACATCAGGAAAATTTGACCGTTTATACTTTAAAAATAACATAAATTACTATCACAAAACTTGACCGAGACAGTAATCATAGTACAACGTGTATAAGGTAATTTTTCATTTTAATTGTGGTTATATAACCATTTACGAATATTAACAAGATTATTATACATGAATAAGAGTTCCATACAAAACTAGTTCATTTGTATTAGTAACATAAATTATAAACGGTCGTATAATAGGGTTGGTGTAATAACAAGATGATCACTTTTTGTTGGTCCTACCCAATGGGAAATAGAAGCGTTGATAATTTAGGTCTTAATTTTTGGTTAGAGGTAGAAAAGCAAGTGAAAAGGGTAGAATTATACCCGCTGTATAAGTACTCTTATACAGTGCCAATAAAAATCTGATTTAATACTCTAAGGGGCCGTTTGGTTCAAACAATTGGAATGGAATGGAATGGATTCTAATACCATGAAGGTATGAAGTTAGATACCCATACTTATTAATGCTTGTTTGGTTTGATCGCATAATGAATTGTAAATGTCATTCTTATGGTTTGGTTCGCATTTGGATCGATTCAAATTATTTCATATTCTTCATCATAGATAACTACAATTATATTATTTTGAATTAAAATTAACTACAACAAAGGCAAAATTCAAATTAATCCATAAAAATCAAATAACTCATGTTCATATAATACGACAATAGCAAAATTATTCTAAGACTGAAAAAATCTACATAAAATGTTTTATGAAAAATACGCAACTTTTTTTTTTATGAAAACAACCACATAAAATATTTTATTAAAAAATCCACATAATAAAATGTTTTACGAAAAAATCAACGTTTAATGTTTAATGAAAAAAATACACATAAAATGTTTTATGAAAAATACGCAAGTTTGTTTATGACAAAAATCCGCATAAAATGTTTTATGAAAAAAAAAATCCAGATAAAATGTTTTACGAAAAAATTCACATAAAATATTTATGAAAAAAATCCACATAACATGTTTTATGAAAAAATATGCAACTATTTTTTTGAAAAAAATCTACATAAAATATTTTATGAAAAAAATCCACATAAAATGTTTTATGAAAAATACGTAACTCTTTTTTATGAAAAAAATCCACATAAAATATTTTATGGAAAAAAATACACATAAAATATTTTATAAAAAATACGTAACTTGGGATGGGAGGAATGGAGTTGGAATCTTGGGATGAGACATGGGTATGGGATTCCAAGAGGTTGGAATGGATTTAAAACCCCTTGGATATCAAACTCCATTCCAGAAAGACTCAACCAAACACTAGAATGGGTGAAATCCATTCCAATCCATTCCAAATGGCTCAACCAAACACCCCCTAATTCTCTTAATTCCTTCATTAATTACCCCCTGTTCATACTTGTTTTCAGTACTCACAGCTACCCTATTAATTAAAAATATTTTTCTCATACTTTTTTATTCTATTTTAATTTACTAATAATACCCTAAATGTTTTCAATATTTATGTATACTTTTTTTTATACCATATTAGTTTTGGTTCTCGTGCAATGCACAGGATATTAATTTTATGATATTTGTGTAATGCAATTGTAGATGATACGTCAATCACCTTTTCGTGCAATCTTCAAAAGGACTTACGGGCTCATTTATTTTCTTAATTTTTTGATTTTTTTAAATGATATTTTGATAGTAGTATAAATACGAACTTTAATAAATGTTAGTCTCAGTATATCATATATATCAATTTGTCAATATATTAATCTAATACAAATCTATTACAATATCATTATGGGCTATAAGACATATCTTTAAGTTTTTAAAGGCATGAACGTAGGTGATAATGTAATTTAGCGATTATCCATGTTAATATATTTTTTTTGGTACAAGATATTAATATATACTCCCTCTGCGTCAGAGTGATTGTTCATTTTTCCTTTTTTATGCGAGTTTAGTGATTATTTCTCTTTCCTTTTTTAGTAACTTTTTTGTGGTCCAAAATCAATTCAGTGTGAGGTAGGGTGTTTTGTGTGATTTAGAATCATTTTCTTATTTCTTGTGCATAAAGCAGAAGGAACAATCACTCTAACTCGGAGGGAGTATAAGATTGAGATCTAATTTTTTCAACTAATTAAACTGTTACAATCTTTAAATTTTGAATATTGTATCCGAGCATGAGCTACTATATCATTAACCCTTAATTTTCTATTATGTTTCATTTGTAAGTTGTTTCAGATGTTTGGTTGAGAAATCAAACTAAAAATCAGACAGATAAGTAATATTCATTTTATTTTTAGATGGTAATATTACTCCATCTCAAATGAAATTATAGGGGAAAACATGACCTAAGTTGTTTCTAGGTAAAAGCATGCAAAAATATTGATCATATTAAGTACTATTTTAAGCACGCAGTGGTCACTGGTCAATGAGTCAGCGAAACTAAAATTTGTCGTCATAACTCACATGCATTCAATTTCAACATAGATCGTGTATTAAACTACGGGAATCGACATGTTAAAATAAAAACCAAATTCGAAAAACTTAAATAAGTCGAGTAAGTGAAAAATGCTATTTTTCAAAGGAAAAATGATGGAAAATAAACACAAGTATAAAAATAAAACCACTACAAAATACTATCGCATTTGCGACGGACAGTTCCGTCGCAAATAATAGGAAATCCGTCGTAAAAGAGACATTTGCGACGTACAGTGTCTGTCGCTTCTTTTTGTCGCAAATTGAATTTTTGCGACGGAATTGTTCGTCGCAAATATTTGCGACGGAATGGTCAAGGTTTGCGACGGAAATTCCGTCACAAGTCTTGACTGACTTTGACACTTTGGTCAAGGTCAGTCAAGGCTTGCTACGGAATTTCCGTCGCAAATTCCTCTTCTGCGACGGAATTTCCGTCGCAAACGTTGACTGACCTAAACCAAAGTGTCAAAGTCAATCAAGATTTGCGACGGAATTTCCGTCGCAGAAGAGGAATTTGCGACGGAAATTCCATCGCAAGTCTTGACTGACTTTGACACTTTGGCCAAGGTCAGTCAACGTTTGCGATGGAAATTCCGTCGCAAAACAGGATATTTCTGTCGCAAATTTCTGTAGGTTTTTCCAGTTTCAGCTATTTTTTCTGCTCCCCATTTCAGCTAAATGACTGATTTTACCCATTTGTAAGCTCTCCAAACCTGCATAAAAGTGACTGATTTCAGCCAAAACAACCCATCAACAAAGAACTTGTCCGAGACAAGATTTTTAAAAGTTTTTTTCATAACTAAGATTAAGGTTTTACATAGTTTCATTCAACTTAAAAATAAAACTAAACATAATGCTAGGTCGACAAACTAACCAACCTAATATAACCTATCTAACGGTGGTGTGAGTGGTCTGTGGGGTGATGAAATGGTTGGCCGACCTAGCATTGTCGCCACCGTCATCATCAAAGTCACGTCGTGGCAGAGAAGAGCCTCCCGGGTTATAGCTTTGAGTAGAGAAGCCCCGTTGACTTAAGAACTCTTCAATAGCCTTAAGCCTTTGAGATTGCTCGAGTTCACGTTCCTTTAGCTGAGCATTCTCTTCAAGGACTCTGCCGACGATACCTGCGATTAATATTCAAATTTGGTTAAGAGTCTTATCTATAAACATGGTATTATATTCATTCAGTAAACGGTAAAATCATTGGTTAGTCTTAATCTTCTATATACTACAAAATACTAACCTGCGGTGTACGATGGGTTCCAAGCACTTGAGTGACAGCGACGTTCGTAAAGAACTGGTGCTGCATTTCCCATTTCCAAATATCAGTCCTTTCTTGTTATAGCCGCCATGTTTTTCAAACTAGAGCTTGTTATCGTCGATCTGCTCCTCCGATACCCCTTCACTTATCAGACGACTTTTCCTTGAAAAAACCTTTCCCTACAAAACAAAAACAAATTTTGATTAGTGTCATATACGTTAATTAATTATTAAAGCAATTTACTAAAAAATAAAGAAAAGTTTGTGGTAACTTACAAAGAATTCTTTCGATTTCGTTGACACCCATCCCTTTTTGGCATGTTTCTTGGTCTTCTCGAGCAAAACTAAGGCGGATGGTACATCTTTCTCATCTTGTCCAGTCTACAATTTAAATCGTAAACACTTGTTAAAATAGCACTCAAATCAAATGACAGACAATTGTTAAAAAATTACTCAAATCGAGAAAAAGTGAAGTAAAAACTATGAAATATTCATTTCATCCATAATCTGGAGGGTGTTTCTACGACCCATTATATGAGTACCTAAGGCCTTGCCTTTTTCGGTACTTCCGGACATCCTATTGGCGGTGTTCTTTTCGGATGAGGTCTTAAACTTTGGATCTGCGATGGGTCTATCCAGAATCTGTCGGTGTATATCAGCCGGTATCCAAGATGGCCTGTTTTTCGGCATCTTTCTTAGAAGCCCGGTGGACCATTTTGCGTAGGCGTTCTTTCATTATGTCAGTCCAAGCCGCCTTTACCGCATCTCTGTCACGGGGATGAAAGGTAACATGTTTCTGTTTTAAAAAATAATATAGTTAGAAAATAAATAAATAATGAAACGAAAAATAGGTAATAAATAATGAAACAGAAATAGGTAATAGTTAATAAATACCTCAAACCAATCCCACAATTTCTTCTTCAACGCATCCGACGCAGTGACCAGTTCGGCGCGTATTCCTTGTAGTTAGAGATAATTTTCTCCGTTATAAGATCGGAGACTTCTTTGTGACTGAACCTGAAAAAGAGTTGAAATTGAAAATAAAATAATCAATAAGTAATCAAATTATAGTCAATATATATATACGGTCAATAAGTAAACAAATGAGATACTTACTACATGCCGCCATCATAGTCAGTAGGATCGAGGTGTAGTCGACGTATAGGCTGAGGCTGAGGTTGAGGAGAAGCAGGCATGTCCTCGTCATTAGCTCCCGATCGTCTCTCAGCCTGACGACTACCACTACCTCGTCGTCTTCCACCCCGCATATTATCAAACTAATATAGCAACAATTAGAAAGAAACGCTTTACACAATTAATAACTTGAATAATAAAGGTAATAAGATGATTTCATTGATATTAAGCCATACGACATCTACAAATTAACGTAGGATAAACACAGTAATATCAAGAAATACAAGATTATCAAATCTAATAGATAGAAGTCAATCATCACTTGAACAATTTATTCATATATCCTTAAAAAGAGAATCTATAATATCTTCATCTTCGTCCTCATCCTCATCCTCATTCTCATCCTCATCCTCATCCTCATCCTCATCCTCATACTCATACTCCTCCTCTTCCTCCTCCTCCTCCTCCTCTTCCTCCTCTGCCATAATTTGTATCTGTTCTGGTTCCTCCACAATTTCATCTTCATCTTCATCTTCTTCTTCTACTTCAATTGGTGACAATATTGTTTCACCATTAGTAACATTTTCTTGAAAGAAAGATTCATCAACGGGAGCATCGATATGTGATCTAGCCTTGGTTTTAAATACCGCTGACCATTGACTTTGATCCTTTTTTATGCCTGGATAAGGAGTATAATAAACTTGTTCCACTTGATATGTCAACACAAATGGGTCGTACTTTGCAAATTTTCTACTCCGGTTAACATCCACAAGCTTATATTCCTTATGTACTTGCATTCCTCTTTCGGAGTTATCTATCCAACTACATTTGAACAAAGTGACTTAGTAAGTGTCTTCTGGGCCTGTATAAGTCATCTCAACAATTTCGTCAAGGGTCCCATAGTAGCCAGCTCCTTCAGTTGAACTCACACAAACTCCATTGTTAATTGTGCACTTTTCCAAATCTTTCCCTTGAATGAAAGCTCGAAATTTGTAGCCATTGATGGAATAGCGTTTCCATGTTCTGACTTTTTTTGAGGGACCATTTGCAAGGCAATTAGAACTAGATCTTCTATATTAATAACCTGAGATCTAAACTATCTGGGAAATCTTGTTTCATATTTTTCCCAAACATCATTGCCTATGACACATTCAAGATGTTCTCTCATGATAAAATTTTCAAACAACCTATATTCAGATAAGGGGAATTATTAATTTTTGAACAACTAATAAAGTACGTTTCAAATATCATAATTTAGATTCACCACTTACACTTCGTTGCGTTTCAATTCATCAGAATCGCAGTTAGATAAAACGTAGAGGTGTGCACGCTCATATTCGTTATCCTCCAAAAACCTTTCACGACACTTTCCAGAAGTAGTGCCATCATGATCTTGAAATAGCTAAGGCAAGTTAGATTGTGTCGGCTTTTTTGAACCAACGTCAAGGTCCTTTGCCTTGGTGTCTATGTGATCTTCAAAGTATAGGGAACAAAAATTTGATATTTCCTCAACTAAATATGCATTACATATAGACCCTTCAACACGAGCTTTATTTTTAATTTTCTTTTTCAAATGATTCACCAAGAAATGCATTAGTTTAGAATGAATAATATGATGATATATATATATATATATATATATATATATATATATATATATATATATATATATATATATATATATATATATATATATATATATATATATATATATATATATATAGACTTGGGATCCGGTGAGAACCACCTTACAATGAGAACCTTGTGAGAACTCTATCTTACGGACTTTTTTTAAAAAAATTAATAACATAATTGGATTCGGCATGACATTTTATAGCTAGAGAACATATTTCTTGGTCTAGAAAATAAATACTAGTGACGGAAATCAAGGTGAGATACGTTTTATTTATTTGCATGCACCTTCTATCTATTTTTTCGTATCTATCATTTTTCCGCCACTAGTATTTATTTTCTAGACCAAGAAATATGTTCTCTGGCCATAAAATTCCATGCCGAATCCAATTATGTCATTAATTTTTTTAAAAAAACTCTGTAAGGAAGAGTTCTCACCGGTTTTCATTGTAAGGTGGTTCTCACCGGATCCCAACATATATATATATATATATATATATATATATATATATATATATAGAATTGAGATCCTATGAGAACCACCAATATAATGAGAACCATGAGAACTCTACCTTACGGACTTTTTAAAAAAAAATTAATGACATATTTGGATTCGACATGGATGGCTAGAGAACATATTTCTTGGTCGAAAAAATATATACTAGTGACGGAAATTGAGGTGAGTTACGTATTATTAATTTTCATGCACCTACTACCGATTTTTACGTATCTATCATTTTTCATGCACTTAGAACTCGTTTTAATGCACATAGAGCCTATTATTTCATGCACCTAGTAGTCATTTTCATGCATGTAAAAAATTTCATGCACATAGTGATCGTTTTCATGCATTTACAGCCGTTTTAGTATACCTATTTGTATTTTGGTACACTAAGTATATATTTTGTTAATAAAATCAATAAATTTTCTTTAATGATACTAAAGTGTGTATTTGAATAAGTTAAACTAATTGTAAATGATCCAACGAAATTTACGAAGCGAGATTTGGTGGAGATTGAGTGAGGGTTCTCATGGTTCTCATTATATGGGTGGTTCTCACCGGATCACGACCCTATATATATATATATATATATATATATATATATATATATATATATATTAAGTAATATAAAGTAATAAATAAGGATCATGACATTATCTCTCAAAAGGATACATCCACCTATATTGCACATGACCGCCCATTTTCACTTCATATGGCAAATGAATAGGTAGGTGTTCCATTGAGTTGAAAAAAGAAGGTGGAAGGATTTTCTCCAATTTGCAGATGATCTCCGCAATGTTACTTTCGAGACTTGTAATTTTTTCAATTTGTACTGATGAAGTACACAAATCTCTGAAAAACTGACTAATTTAAGTTATGGCAGTCCACTCATTTTTTGGGAGAAGATGTCTCAAAACAACTGGGAGTAATCGCTCCATGAAGACGTGACAATCATGACTTTTCAAACTGTGTATCTTCAGTTCATTCATATCGATACACCTTCTCAAATCTTAAGCATAACCGTCGGGAAACTTTAGTTTGTATACCCATTCACATAGGACCTTTTTTTGCTCCTTTTTCAAAATGACCGAATCTCCTTTTATTTTACTTGAACAAAGAAGCAACATGTCTTTCTCTGCATTTGAGTCTAATTTTGTTTTTCCTTTCACATCCATAACAGTGTGAATTATTTGCTCGAATTTTTTTTCTCAATATGTATGACATTAAGGTTATGTCGAATTAGTAGCGTGATCCAATAGGCAAGCTCCCAAAAAATGCTTTGTTTCCACCACCCAATCCGTTTCGCTTTAAGCAAATTCAATTCACGGTCAGATGCATCCACAATTTTTGGTAAATGTTTCACACATTCCCACACTTCTTCGCCTGTTAACCTCTTTGCAGCAACATCGTTCTCAACTTTCCCTTTCCTAAAATGCACCTTATCCTTACGAAAAACATGATTACTTTCTAAAAACTGTCTATGACAATCAAACCAACTCCATTTTTGGCCATGCTGTAGCCAAACTGACTTAGTCTTATTTTTCATACAATATGGACATGCATGCTCACCAGCAGTTGACCAACCAAATAACATGCCATATGCAGGAAAGTCGTTGATCGTCCATAGGAGTGCGACTCTTAGATCAAAGTTTTGCTTCAATGAGACGTCATAGGTTAAGATCCCCGTGTCCCATAATTGCTTCAACTCGTGAATTGAAGGCTGCAAATAGACGTCAAGGTTTTTCTTTGGACTGTGGGGACCGGGAATAAGTAATGTTAAGAGCATAAACTGTATTTTCATACAGAGCCAGGGTGGTAAATTGTATGGAGTAAGTATCACCGGCCAACATGAATATTGCTTCCCGAATTGACTAAAAGGTGCGAAACCATCAGTGCAAAGTCCAAGACGGACATTCCTAGGCTCAGATGCAAAATCAGGATGCAGCCGATCAAACTGTTTCCAAGCCTCCCCGTCACTTGGATGAGACATTGTTCCACTAACACGAGGGTTTTCATATTGCCAACGCATTTCTTCCGCGATGTGCTTTGTGGAATAATGGCGTTACTTTACTATACTATTTGAAGTAGGAGTAATAATATATCCAGCTGAAAAATTCAGGGTAGAAAGAATGGAAATAAGATATAAAACAGTGTTTAAAGTAGATAATATTAGAGGATAGAGTTAATTATAAAATTATAAAGTCCAACCTTTTAAGAATACCTAATTAAATTAATTTACTATTTTAAGTCAAGGTAACAAAATATCCACAAACCTACCATAAATATTAACTACCAAATCTGATGCAGTCATTCTTATTCTAACCTCAAATAACCATCAAACTCATTATCAACACCCTTATTGTAGCCCTAATACAAACCTAAAATATTTAAGTCACCCTCCTTACGAAATACCCACACTTAGCCTCCCTCTCCATTTAAAAAGTTAATTCACCTAACAGAAAACTAACATCTACTTTTGAGATCTTATTTTTACACCAAATAAAAATTAATTTTGTTTGTTTTGTTTTACCTATTAAACCTCTCAACACTATTATTTAAAGGAAAAAATGAGTCATCAAAGAATTCAAAGTGTCAATTAACGTAGCTAATAAATCAAAAGATAAAACAATAAAGTTGATTATTAATTTTATGACCACATAATATTTTAATTACGATTAACTATACATCCCACATCTAGAAATTAGAAGAACAAAGAAAGCTTTTTAGATTTTAATTAAGATTGATAATGTATCACAGTTCTAAATATTAGACAGTAAAATTGATAATAGATAAAGTTCCTAACCTTTTTAAACTACCTATTTAAATAATTTTTTTTAGTTGAATCCATAATCTTACTACACCTAATTAAATTTGGAGTAGTAAACGTATCTCACATTCCTAATTAAATTTGGAGTGGTAAACGTATTCACATAAATATTTTTTAGAGTAGTATGTAATATTAGACAGTAAAGTTGATTATTAAATTAATGAGTACATAATATTTGACAATATACCTATTTAAATTAGGAGTAGTATGTATATAAATATATCCGACATGAAAAGTTAGGGGGAAGTAATATTAGATAGTAGAGTTGATTATAAAATAATATGACACGTTTAAGATGGGTCAAATTCTCATTTATGACGGATATTATTAAATACATATCAAATCATATGACAAGTTTTCTAGAAAATACCAAAATATTTGTCTTTATTACCACAACTAGCATAACACCTGTGAAAATTCACGGGTTGTTCAATTTTAATTTTGAAAGGGAAATGATCAATTAAAGTTGTTAGACATACTAATAATATATGCGGTGTATATGTAAATACTTTAAAGAAAAATAAAAAAAATATATCTATAACATAAGATATATAAGAACATGTTGACATTAAAAGATTGACGTATAACTTGAAAAGCGTAAAATATAATTAAAAAATGGAAACTTATAACTTTCCAATAAAATGAGGTTTTAGTAATAGAATAGAAATTTCTCGTAGAACGTAGTTGGTTAATAGTAAGTAACGGTGCAATAGCCATGATAGTAATTTGATTTTGTGATTTTTTAGAAGAGAAATTGTATTGTTTAGAGATTTAAAATTTCAGAATATGAAAAATTATGTTAGTCAAATTGGTATTTAACTATTTACATATTGTTGAAGACAATGGATGAGAATAAAAAGAGAAGGCTGACCGTTGCGCTTTTTGAGCAATATAGAGAAACCAAAAGGGTTATAGGAAATATAATGGTTAGCTCTATAATTAATATTTTGTTGGTAATTACATTATGTAATTAATAGTAACGGTTTTATTATTTGATTGCGTGGGAAACCAAAAGAGTATAATATAATGTTTTATTATTTGACTGCGTGGTACTCCTGCATTTTGATAGTCAGTATTCCTAGAATTATTAACTACAACAATTAATACTATTGGAAAGGTGTCAACTATTGTAGTTAATAGTATCATAATTATTGTAGTCAATACTATCATAATTATATGCATTGAAAAATCAATCAGTATTATTATTTATTTGGTCAAATTGGATGTAACATTCTAAGAATGAATGAGAGGCCTCCATTATGTAATATTCTAAGTCGGTTTTATTATTTGACGGGTTAAAGACACAATGAAGCACTTGTTCTATCGGAAAGGTTTTGTTAGTCCCGAATTGCATATTGTCAATCTCATACTAATGTCGTTGTGTGCAGGAAACCAAAAGAGTATATATATTATTTATTGTAATTATAATTATAATAGTATTAATTATAGTAACCATCTCATGTGAATAGCATCTTGCGTGGAAAAACCAAAAGACTAATTAAATGAAAAATGTATGTATGTATATGAAATTATACAAATCTCACGTTATTTGAAGTTGTCATTACCAATTATTTATTATAATTATTATAATAGTATTAATTATAGTAACAATCTCATGTGAATTGCATCTTGTTTGGGAAAATCAAAAGAGTAATTAAATAAAAAATGTATAATTAATACTATTGGAAAGGTCCTGGATGAGAGGTCACGTCAGCATTAATTACAATATTTCATGGCTTTTTTTTATTGGTCAAATTAGACTTAACATTACCAAAATGAATGAGAGACCTCCATTATGCAAATACTGAAATATGGTAGTGCCACGTCAGCATTTTAACATTCTTCTTTTATATATATAATGATGTGGTAGTATTTAATTTCTTTTAAATTTAAGAAAAACAATATTCGTTTTAGGCTACATTTACTATACATGGAATGGTAAAAACAACTTTGGTTTCGCTTCAACTCACATTCACCGAGCTACAAGCACATAAGCTTATTAAGTATGGTTCAATTATTAAGACGGGGAGGGGAAATCTGAAAAAGAGAGAATCGGTCATTTATTATACTTTAAATATAACAAGTATCAAAAGAAATATGTATTCATACATATATATTGTATCTTAAGTAAATGAATTGTTATGCCTGTTTTGATTTACGAATTAAAACCTTTTACAACAATAATCCAAAGAAAAAATGTTCCATTCAATTGTCAATTAGCGTAGCTAATTAAATCACAAGATGTGTTAATAATGACCGTTAATCAAGTTATGTTAGCCTTATAATTGTACTACAACTCTCTTTACACAATAAAGACCAAAGCGCTATTAAACATTTTACATATAACCAATCATTTTAGAACCCGTGCAACGCACGGACATCCCACTAGTAATATAATATGACAATGTAGAAATTTTTCAATAGTTCATATAGTCTAATAAATAATAAAACAAATAAAAAAATAAATGAACAAAAGACATTATTAGACAATGAATATATAAATGGTAAAAAAAGTGGTAAAATAAATAATGTTATTATACTCCCTAACCAGTTTCATATACATATAAAATATACTAATATGTTTTACAAAAATGTCGTTATTATCATCATTATTCTTAAATTAATTATGCATGTTAAATATTTGATAAGTTAACAAATTCTAAAAGTAATGTTACCTCTACAAAAATTGCACTACGATAATAAACCCCCACTACAAAAAAATACTGTATTTGCGACGGAATATTTGCGACGGATAGACAATCCGTCGCAAAAATGGTTTTGGGACGGACTTTGTGACGGATTTTTTTTTGCGACAGATTTTGCGACGGACAAAAAATTCCAAGACCCGCGAAACGAAAGTCAAATGGCGGGAAAGTTTGCGACGGAAAATCCGTCGCAAATATTGACTTTTGCGACGGAAATCCGTCGCAAAAAGGTTGACCAGACTTGACCAAAATCTGGTCCAGGTCAGACCAGAATTGCGACGGAAATTCTGTCGCAAAAGTTAATATTTGCGACGGAATTTCCGTCGCAAATCTGGTCAAAGTTTGACCTGGACCAGATTTGCGACGGAAATTCCGTCGCAAATTTCCGTCCCAAAATGGTTTAATACGGACCCCGCGGGTCTCCTTTTTTCCCAAATCAATTTCAATTTTTTCCTCTTAAAACCTAATTTGCGATTTTTGAGCGACAACAACCCACCCCACCCCACCCCACCACCCCTGACGCCGCCGCCCCTGACACCGCCGGCCACCACACCGCCGCCTTTCTTCCTTCCTCCCTCCTTCTCCTTCCTTCCTTCCTCCTCCTTCCTCTCCTTCTCCTTTCTTCTCCCTGCCACCTCACCGCCGCCGCCACCACACCGCTGCCACCTTGCCGCCGCCACTTACTTCTTCATTCTCCATTTCTCTTAATGTATGTATACTAACTTTCGTTATTGATGTACCGTCTTAATTAGTTATTTTTAGTCTGTCGCTAAATTCCGTATTATTGTTTTTTATTGTTATTAAGAATAGTTAGTTTAGTTTAATTGTTATTTGATTAGTTTAGTTAGTATTGTTAGGTGATTAGTGATATTAGGTTAGTAACTAATTTCGTCCCAAATCCGTCGCATATTGTTGTTAAGATGTTTAAGACGATTGATTTTTGATATAAAATTTGCATTGTTGTTGATTGTTAGTGTTGTTGATTTGTTTAGAATATTCTTGAATAGTACTCGTTCAATAATTACACATTAGGTGTAATTGTTGAATAGTCCCCGTTTTGGGACTGTCTTTGAATCTTTCATGCCATTTAGGTAGTAAACACTCTTATATTTTCTTGATTGTAATGAAACAAAAATTGGGCAACACTTCCTTATTGTTCTCCAAATACATTCTATATAATGTATTTGGAGAACAATAGGGAAGTGCTGCCCAATTTTTGTCTCATTACAATCAAGAAAATATAAGAGTGTTTACTAATGGTATGAAAGATTCAAAGATGGGTTTAGGCTGGAGAGATAAGGACCCCAGACCAATATATGTAAATTGTTTTTTTTTGCAGGTTGGTGTTGGTGTTGGTGTTGGTGTTGTTGGTGTTGGTGTTGGTGTTGGTGTTGGTGTACATGTTGGTGGTGGTGTTGGTAGTTGTTGTTGTTGTTGTCGTTGTTAATTTGTTGTTTACTAGTTGTTGTTGTTAGTTGTTGTTATATATATGTAGTTGTTGTTATTTAATTGTTGTTGTTAATTAGTTGTTGTTGTTGTTGTTGTTGTCGTTGTTAATTAGTTGTTAACTAGTTTTTGTTGTTAGTTGTTGTTATATATGTAGTTGTTGTTATGTAGTTGTTGTTGTTAATTAGTTGTCGTTATTTGTTAAAATATGTAGATTTACTATGAAGAGATTAGAAAGAAAATGGATGTATGAAAGATTGGATTCTAGGAAAAAAATAAGGCAGGATTTCGTAATTGGTGTTAATGAATTCATTAACTATGTTAAGCAACAAGACGAATTCGTTAGAAATAGAGAAACTAGGTGTCCATGTTCTAAGTGCAAGAATACAAAGTATTTAGTTGAACATGAAGTACGGAAACACCTTGGTTTGAGAGGGTTTTGTGATAACTATTACGATTGGGTGTGTCACGGAGAGAAATTCTCCGTTGAGGAAGAGGGAAGCTCATCAATGCACTCCGACAATCCTTATAGGGATATGGTAGAAGATGCGTTACGCGATAGCATTGATCAAATTAGGGAAGATGCTCTTAACGCCGAGGTGGTCGATAAATCTCCAAATCCTAATGCATTAGCTTTTTTCCAAATGCTAAAACATGCCGAACAACCTCTTTATGTAGGAAGTCGTATGACATTGCTACAGTCGGCTTCAAGGTTGATCACTTTAAAATGTGAATACAACTTAGCTGCTTTGAGACATCTTCTCCCAAAAAACAAAATTAAACTCAAATGCAGAGAAAGACATGCTACTTCTTTGTTCAAGTAAAAGAAAAGGGGATTCGGTCGTTTTGAAAAAGGAACAAAAGAAGGTCCTATGTGAATGGGTATACAAACTGAAGTTTCCCGACGGTTATGCTTCAGATTTGAGAAGGTGTGTCGATATGAATGAACTGAAGATACACGGTTTGAAAAGTCATGATTGTCACGTCTTCATGGAGCGATTACTCCCAGTTGCTTTGAGACATACAAATTGTGGCAGAGGAGCAACATGAGGATGAGGATGAGGATGAGGATGAGGTTGAGGATGAGGATGAGGATGAGGATGAGGATGAGGATGAAGATGAAGATATTATAGATTCTCTTTGTAAGGATGCAGGAATAAATTGTTCAAGTGATGATGATAATTAGGACTGCTATCTATTAGATTTGATAATCTTGTATTTGTTGAAATTATTGTAGATGCCGTATGGCTTAATGTCAATGAAATCATCTTATTTCATTTATTATTCAAGTTTTTAATTACGTAAAACATTTCTTTCTAATTGTTGCTATATTAGTTTGATAATATGCCGGGCGGAAGACGACGAGGTAGTGGTAGTCGTCAGCCTGAGGGACGACGATCGGGAGCGAGTGACGAGGACGAGATTGTTCCTCCTCAGCCTCAGCCGCCTACACATCAAGTACACCTCGATCCGACTGATTACGATGGCGACAAATGGTAAGTATCTCATTTGTTTACGGATTGATTGTATATATATATTGATTATAAGATGATTACTTGTTGACTATTTTATTTTCAAATTTAACTCTTTTTCAGGTTTAGTGACAAAGACGTTTCCGATCTCGTGACCTTGACTATTATTTCTAACTATAAGGAATTTGCGCCCAACTGGTCAAATGCGTCGGATGCCATGAAGAACGAGTGGTGGAATTGGTTTGAGGTATTTATTAACTGTTACCTATTTCTGTTTTAGTATTTATTACCTATTTTTTGTTTCATTATTTTTTAACTATATTTTTTTTTGAAACAGCAACATGTTATCTTTGATGCTCGTGATAGAGAAGCGGTTAAGACGGCTTGGGCCAACATGATGAAAGACCGCCTACGCAAAAAGATCCACTATGCTTTAAAGAAAACTGCGGAGGAAAGGCCGTCTTGGATACCGGCCGATATATTCGAACAGCTTAAGGCTAGAAAGAATGATCCCAAGTTTCAAGACACATCCGAGAAAAACAAAACCAATCGGATGTCTGGAAGTATCGAAAAAGGCAAGGCCTTAGGTACTCACATTATGGGTCGTAAAAACACCCTACAGATGATGGATGAAATGGTAATTTCTTAGTTTTTACTTCATTTTTTCTTGTGTTGAGTAATTTTTAAACAATTGGCAAACTTTGACAATCTTGAGTGTTTTTTTAACAAGTGTCGGTCGATTTAAATTGCAGGCTGGAGAAGATGGGAGGGATGTACCATCCGCCTTGAAGTTGTTGGAGAAGACGAAAAAGCATGCCAAGAAGGGATGGCTATCAAAGAAACCCAAAGAACTCTTTGTAAGTTAATTATACTTTTATTTATGTTTTAGTAATTTGGTTTACTAATTAATTAACGTATACTAATTACACTTTATTTTTGTTTTGTAGGAAAAAGTTTTTTCAAGAAAGTCAAAAATGATAAGTGAAGGGGTCCCGGAGCAAGATATCGACGACAACGAGATCTACTTCGGAGAACACGACGGTTTTAACAAGAAAGGGTTGATACTGGGTATGGGAAATGCAGCACCAGTTATTTACGAACGTCGTCGTCACTCAAGTGCTGGGAACCCATCATCATACACCCCAGGTTTGTATTTTATAGTATATTAAAAATTAAGACTAACCAATTATTTAACCGTTTACTGAATGAATATAATATCATGTTTGACTATTAATTGCAGGTATCGTCGGCAGAGTTCTTCGAGAGAATGCTCAACTAAGAGAACGCGATCTCGAGACATCTCAAAGGCTGAAGGCAATTGAAGAGTTCTTAAGTCAACGGGGAGAGTTCACTACTCAAAGCTGCAACCCGGGAGGCTTTTCTCAGCCGAGACGCGACTTCGATGATGATGGCGGCGACAATGCTAGGGCGGCCAGCCATTTCGCCACCCCATAGCCCACCGACACCACCGTTAGATTGGTTTTATTAGGTTGTTTAGTTGGTGTACCGCGGATTATGTTTAGTTTTAAGTTGGATGATCATTTGTAAAACCTTCATTTTAGTTATGAAAAGACGTTTTAAAAACCTTGTCTCCGACAAGTTCTTTGTTGCTGGGTTGTTTTTGCTGAAATATGCAGGTTTGGAGAGCTTGCAAAAGGGAAAAAATGAGCCATTTAATTGAAATGGGGAGCTGAAAAAACAGCTGAAACCGGAAAATCATACAGGAATTTGTGACGGAAATGTCTCAATTTGCGACGGAATTCCGTCGCAAATGTTGACCAAAAGTCAAAGTCAGTCAACATTTGCGACGGAATTTCCGTCACAAATGTTCTCTTTTGCGACGGAAATTCCGTCGCAAATGTTGACTGACCTTGACCAGATGGTCAAAGCCATTCCGTCGCAAAGCTTGGTCAATCCGTCGCAAAAGTTTTGCGACGGAAAAATCCGTCCCAAAATTACTTTTTGCGACAAAAATAAGGGACAGACACAGTCCGTCGCAAATCCGTCGCAAATGATGTGTTTGCGACGGATTTCACCCTTTTTGCGACGGACCATTCCGTCGCAAATAGCGCATTGTTTTGTAGTGCCCGCTACAACATTATATAAAAAAAGACTAAGAACTTCACTAACTCACGTATCATTTAAAATTTATCTCCAAATATTATGAGTCGCATGTTTACAAGTACACTAATTTAAAAATATTAGTTCCAAACATAAAAAATAAATTATACAACCTTTTTAGTTTCACTCACAACGTTGGTTCTTAATCTATCATAATGTATTTAACATGTACTTTTATTTAATGGTATGTTTTTAATATCCATTATTATACTTTATAGTTATGTTATCTTATTAATTTTTAGGATTAATTGATAAGAATACTCTGAACTATGACTGTCCTGCTCAAAATACTTCAAACTCTATTTTAACTACCAATATAACCAACTAATGCTCTCATCCGCTTTTATTATAATATATGACCTATTACCTGCAAAATAAGGGAGGAAATTTCTAACCCTTCTTTGACCCGTTTTTCTCTTTTTATTTCTTTGTTAATCTATTCACCTAATTACACCAATAAAACATGCTACAATAACTTAAAAAAACAAAAAAATTTATTCAAAGTTAATGAGGGCATTAGTTGGCTATATTGGTAGTTAAAATAAAGTTTAGAGTATTTTGAACAGTTCACTCATAGTTCGGAGTATTTCTATCAATTAACCCTAATTTTTATACCTTTTCATTCACAACTTTTCTTCGTCCCTAAATAAATTGTTGAAATTAATGCAAGAATTAATTACCAAAATGATCTTATATAACTATGACACTAATCCTAAATTTTATTTTTATTTAGAAAGTGGGTAGATAAAGTATACATAAATAAATAAATTGTTTCGTTTTTTTTTTATGTTTTGAATTAATAGTTAGAGTTAGAATCTAATTTAATTATCATTTTATGTTTGTATTTAAATTGCAGGGGAGTGACATTTTTACACATCAATAGCACTACACGAAATTGGAAAATAGTGGTAATAGATATTATTTCACTTTTCTTTTGTTTTGAATACTTTTTTATTTTGTCGACTTTTCCTTTTTTTTTTACTATGGCGTGTGCAATATAAAATAGTAGTATGAATCTCTTATATATGGTGATATAACTCTTAATTTATTAATAGATAAATTTTGTAAATTGTATTGCACTATTTTTCTCTCTTTCACGCAGTTTAGTTTTCCATGTAAAATTTCTAATTCTATTTTATATTTTGTTAACCAAGTTATAAATCAAATATTTTGGTTGAAGTGTCGAAGTATGCTAAAAATATGTCAATCTAACCTTTTAACAGTGTCATATACTGAGTAAATATTATAGTTATCGGTTGTAATACAATGCTCATTCTCCAACTCGTTATTTAAACTTCGAATACTTTCACGCTTTTAAATCAATTTTCTCCCCACCTAATATATTCATTTAGCACTTGCAATGTATATTTTTCTTCGAGGTTTTTTTAAAATTTTTAATTTGTGTATAGTTTATTTTCTCATGAATCAAGAAAAGTAATAGTTCTGAAAAATTATAATAATATTGGATAAATGAAAAGAAATCAATTATGCTTAAATCGTACAAAATATATTTGAATCATATCATGTATGTTTTGAACTCTAATGATTATGCCATTTGATAAAATGTGTCGTTACTTTTGCTAATTTTCCACTACTAAATTGACAAATCCACTTCTAAAGTTTTAAATCCTTACCTTTTTCTCTCACTATTATTATACTTTAAATATTATCAATTTTTTTTGTCTATGTAACACCCCGATAAATTCCAAGTTATCCTATATTATTAAAATCCTATTTTAATAATAAGTATGATCCTATAAATAAAATCCCCATCTAAATTTTATCGTTTTTGACAACGATATTTAAAAATGCCCGTCTTAAACCTATACTCCTTAAACTACGAACAACTACTCTGTCTTTGTTACTAATTTTAAGATATTTTAAAGGCATATTTAGCCCTTGCTTATAAAACAAAAGTTTTCGCTCTCTTTCTTAGCTTTCCAACGCCACCGAAAACACCTCATTACGAGTTCTGTGGAGGAAATTATGCCGAAAATACGAAAGGCTGTCAGGGACCATCCGCTAACGAGACCCACGCTCGTTGCTTACTCTTTACTCTTTTCCACATGTCGTTTGGGACACTTGGCTAAGTATTAAACCTTGCCTTGCTGCCCAAGGTCATCCTCTTCCTTCCTTCTTCTTCAAATCATTCATTTTTGTTCAGAAAAACTCACAAAACACAAAAAAAATCAAGAGGGACACCATTGTTGTGCACCTCAACTGTAAAACGGTCGCAAAATCTTCGTTTCTTATCCGTTTTCGACGATTCTCGTTCCATTTTTATCCTCTCGTCGTTTCCCTCCTGTCTAAATAAGAATTTTTCATCTCCACCTCTTCCTTACTAATTTCGAAATCCAAGCTTTGACCCAAGCTAGTTACTTCCGTTTTTAACATCTCCTTTTGTTTGTAGGATTCGAGTCAAGTGGTCCGGAGGGCGATACATACGAGATTGACGAGATTGACGAGAGTTTAGACTAAAAGTTAACGGTGATGGTTTACTCGACTTATCGTCTATGTTTGCATGTGTTCTATATGCTAGTAATGTTTCGTATACTAGAATTGTGTTTGGTTAAATAGTGACATGATTAAGTTCATAAATCATATGTTTGGATGAATTCCATTTTGCATGGTTGTGTTGGATGATATTCTAGTTGAGAATTCATTAAGAATTGTATTGTTAAATGAGGTTGTGATCTTTGAGGATGATTAGTTTGATAGTCTTTCAAGTTCATTGATGCATGCCATTTCTATAGTCCTTTTAGACTTCTTTTGCATGCATTTCTATGCTCTCTTGCTAACACCTTACTACTTTTAGCCCCGAATTGCCTACTTTGAGCCTTCTTGTATTAATTGCAGGAATATACTCGGAAGTATGTACTCGGAGCCGAATTTTGTCCTCAAGGTTGCATTTAGAAGGTCAGGAGAAGTGAACCACCCTTTGTATCAAGTCAAGGAAGCGTGTTTTTGAAGTCAACCGTCCAAGTAAAGACCAACTCCAGTCGATCGACCACTTCTAGTCGACAAGTAAGTCGATCGACCGCTCTTTTAGTCGATCGACCACTTTTGGTCGATAGGAAAGTCGATCGACCAGTTCCCAAGTCGATCGACCAATTTCTTTTCCGAAAGCCCAAGTTTAACCTAAGCCCATTAGGTCGTCGGATGGGAATCAGACTATGTTTTAAGCAGCTCTTGAGTTATTTTGGAGACTACTTTTACTTTAATCTTCACTTTTTATCTTTTATCTTTTTATACTCTAAGAAACTTGTATCAGTAATTTCCGTAGCATTTCCTAGCCTTCAAGAATTCTGCTTTGCCATTTACATTCGGTAATTTAATTTGCTTTATTCATTTTATTCTCATTTCTTTACTACTTGCTTTTCCATTGTTTTATATTGTAATTTTTATTATCGCGATCATGTACTCCATCTCCATTAATTATTCTATCTCAATCGTTCCCTATATTATGCGTAGCTAATCCTCTTGACTAGGATATAGGTGATCCAATGATAATGTGACGATGTTCGTTTAGGTTAGATCCGTTGTTGGTAGTTTGTCTCTGTTGTTAATTATGACATTTATTTGTGTTTAATTGGTTAAGTCGACGTAGCTAATTAATCGTATGGTAAACCCCGACCTAAGATCGAAAGCCTGGTGAGGGTCAGACTTGTCATAAACATTAGAGTGCCCTAATAAGTTGCGAGAGCTCGTTAGAAGCATTCTAGGGCGAATAGCGATCCGAGAGGACCTTTTCACGACCCCTTAGACCGGTAACTGCGACTGATCTGCGACCTAAACCCCCTATCGTTACACAATCATTGGTGAACCGACTATCCTAGTTTTCTCTACCTTATATTTTTACACTCTTTTCTTTACGCTCTTCTTTTCTCTCTTTCCTTCACTACTTTTAGTTTAGTCAAAACAACAACAAAAACCCCCAAATCTGTTACCTTGACGGACTTTAGTCTAGCATTTGGAATTCATATTAGTCTCCTTGTGGATACGATCCCGACAACCTTGCTAGATTAGTTAGGCCAGTTGGTTATCTTTGATAGGGTTGCGACAGTCGTGTCAAATTTTGGCGCCGTTGCCGGGGAGACGGTGATATTTTATTTGCTTTATTTTAGTTTGTCTTTTGTCTCAAGGGATTCAATTTCCTTGAGGCAGTTCTCATCATTTCCTTTAGTTTCTGCTTATGCCCAGGTCCAACAGGTCCGAGCTCATACCGTTTGATCCCGAACCTGAGAAGACTTTTCGTGCATTAAGGAGCCTCTGGAAGGAAATACGTCAAGCAGAGGATTTGAAGACTCTTGATTCCGTCTACGAAGAATTCTCTAATTCTTACGAAGAAGGATCTTCCGAGTTCTATACCTTTGCAGAAAAGACTTCGGAGTTCGTAGCTGATATTCCTACACCGGTTACGATGCCGAAACTGTGTACTCATTCCGAGCCCTCACCCGATTCCATTCCTAAGGGATTTAAACTCCCTACTGCTACTAATGGAAATTTTGATATCCGCCCATCTTACATAAATCTGGTGGAGCGAAATCAATTTCGGGGAGTGAGCGGCGAAGACCCCGGAAAACATATGGAGACATACACCGACTATTGCTCAACCATACCACTCACCGCTGGAGTTACGCAAGAACAAGTTAAGGAGGTTCTTTTTCCCTTCTCTTTGTTAGACGGAGCTCGTGAGTGGTACCGTGACCTTGACAAGAAAGCTGCGGGAGTGACTGACTGGAATTCTCTCGCCCTAGCCTTCTATAAGAGGTACTACCCTCCACAAAGAACAAATGCCCTAAGGGGGCAAATCACTAGTTTCAAGCAGTTACCTACTGAGACCTTTTACGAAGCATTTGTCCGCTTCAAGAACCTAATCCGATCTATTCCTCATCACGGGTTCGAGAAATGGTTTTTGTGCAACCAATTTTACAATGGGTTGTACGATGACCATCGTGCTATTTTGGATGCTTCATCAAATGGGAGATTTCAAAAGAATGTTGATGATGATAAGGGCTGGAATGTGATTGAAGAGATGGCAACTCATAATGCAGAGTACGGGAATCCTAGGGGTGGTGCTAGGCCGAGTGTTGGTGGAAGTGACAACAGTGCCCTTGTAGCCCAATTACAAGCCATGAATGCTAGGTTTGACCGTTTGGAGATAGGTCAAAGCTCGGGAAACCAACAAACTGTGAATGCTATGGTTCAGCAAGAAGTCAATTGTGACCGGTGTGGAGTAGGGGGACATATCGCAGCTGAGTGTATGTCCGAAAAAGAGCAAGTTCTAGCTTTTCAAAGCTATAAGCAAAGTGGCCCTTTCTCTAACACCTATAATGAGAGAACAAGAGAACACCCTAACTTCTCTTGGCGAAATCCGAATGTTTTGAATCCCACACCTTTACCACCTCCACAACAATCCACTTACATACCACCTTACCGTTCCAACCAACAACAATCTTTCCAACAACCACCTTTCCAAAAACCACCATCTTTTCCACCACCACAACCACAACAACCGGTTTCTCAAAATGTTGGTGAGATTGCAGAGTTGAAGGGTATGCTACAATCTCTTATGGGTCATGTGATGAAAAGTGATCAAGCTAAAGACGCATCTATCAAGATGCTTGAAACTCAAGTTGCCCAATTGGCATCTAACCAATCAACAAGGCAACCCGGTTCCTTACCTTCTCAACCCGATAAGCCACGTGATTCGGTTAATGCGATCCACTTGCAAAGTGGATCATCTTATGAGGGCCCTCAAATGCCGACTGATGATGCACCGGAAGTGTTAGTAGAGGATGTTGATGAGTCCGAGAACAAAGAGGAAAATAACACACACGACGATGCTGTAAAAGAAGGTGAACAGCAGTCGATCGACCAACACGGGTCGAAAGGAAAGTCGATCGACCAAAATCAGTCGATCGACCAACCATCTGGTCGATCGACTAGATCCCCTCCTGCAGAAATTCGATCAACCAATTCTGGTCGATTAGAAAGTCGATTGACCACTCTAAATGCTGAAAGAGTCGTTTCTGATGCCACAAGGCTTGCTGATCCAGTTTCCGACAAGGGAACCGCTGTCTCTCGTGTCCCAGTTACCGTTCCATTCCCAAGCAGATTACGGAACACGGAAATGGAGCAACAGTTCGGTAAGTTCATGGAGGTCATCAAGAATTTACAGGTAACTATTCCTTTCACTGAGTTAATCACCCAGGTACCCTCCTATGCGAAGATTATGAAAGACATATTGACTCGTAAGAGAAGCTTCAACGAGGTGGAGAATATTGCTTTTACCGAAGAGTGTAGTGCACTCCTACAAAGCAAATCTCCACCAAAGTTGAAGGACCCGGGTAGTTTTTCGATTCCTGTTACTATAGGTACCCTTGTGATAGATAAAGCTTTATGTGATTTGGGGGCAAGTGTCAGTGTTATGCCCTATTCGGTCTGTGAAAAGTTGAACATGGGTAATCTTAAAGTCACGAGTGTGACTCTTCAAATGGCTGATAGATCAGTAAAGAGACCTCTAGGTGTTTTAGAGGATGTCCCTGTTAGGATAGGTAAATTCTTTATACCTGTCGACTTCATTGTCCTAGATATGGCTGAGGACACCCAAATCCCAATAATCTTGGGTAGACCCTTCCTACACACTGCAAGAGCCATCATTGATGTCAAACAAGGGCGTTTGACTCTTGAGGTAGAGGATGATAGAGTGACCTTTAATCTAGCTAACACACTAGCTAAACCTATGATTGAGGACACTTGCTATGCCATCGACATTATTGATTAATCCATGTTTGATTTTTGGTCGGGTTCCCTAACTGGGGACCCGTTAGAAGTTCTAATGGTTCTTCATAATTTTGCAGAAGATGCGCAGGTTGACTATGCAATGATGAAGGGGACATTAAAAGGAAGACAATACACCCTCGAGAAAGGTGAGACGGTTGATGCGATAATGGAAACCTCTTATACTGCGGAGGTAACAAAACCGGAACTCAAACCCCTCCCATCCCATCTCAGGTATGTCTTCCTTGATGATCATGAACTATATCCTGTCATAGTTAGTTCTAAACTAGATGATGGCCAACTCGCTGACTTGTTGGTTGTTTTGAAAAAAAATAAGAAAGCTATGGGATATAGTTTAGATGACTTGACTAGTATTAGTCCCGATTTCTGCATGCATCGAATCAACCTGGAAGAAGGTCACAAATCTCGTGCGCAAGGTTTACGCCGGCTAAATCTGAATATGCAGGATGTGGTAAGGAAAGAAGTGATGAAACTTCTTGATGCAAGTATAATCTATAGTCCTTTTAGACTTCTTTTGCATGCATTTCTATGCTCTTTTGCTAACACCGTACTACTTTTAGCCCCGAATTGCCTACTTTGAGCCTTCTTGTATTAATTGCAGGAATATACTCGGAAGTATGTACTCGGAGCCGAATTTTGTCCTCAAGGTTGCATTTAGAAGGTCAGGAGAAGTGAACCACCCTTTGTATCAAGTCAAGGAAGCGTGTTTTTGAAGTCAACCGTCCAAGTAAAGACCAACTCCAGTCGATCGACCACTTCTAGTCGACAAGTAAGTCGATCGACCGCTCTTTTAGTCGATCGACCACTTTTGGTCGATAGGAAAGTCGATCGACCAGTTCCCAAGTCGATCGACCAATTTCTTTTCCGAAAGCCCAAGTTTAACCTAAGCCCATTAGGTCGTCGGATGGGAATCAGACTATTTCGTTTTAAGCAGCTTTTGAGTTATTTTGGAGACTACTTTTACTTTAATCTTCACTTTTTATCTTTTATCTTTTTATACTCTATGAAACTTGTATCAGTAATTTCCGTAGCATTTCCTAGCCTTCAAGAATTCTGCTTTGCCATTTACATTCGGTAATTTATTTTGCTTTGTTCATTTTACTCTCATTTCTTTACTACTTGCTTTTCCATTGTTTTATATTGCAATTTTTATTATCGCGATCATGTTCTCCCTCTCCATTAATTATTCTATCTCAATCGTTCCCTATATTATGCGTAGCTAATCCTCTTGACTAGGATATAGGTGATCCAATGATAATGTGACGATGTTCGTTTAGGTTAGATCCGGTGTTGGTAGTTTGTCTCTGTTGTTAATTATGACATTTATTTGTATTTAATTGGTTAAGTCGACGTAGCTAATTAATCGTATGGTAAACCCCGACCTAAGATCGAAAGCCTGGTGAGGGTTAGACCTGTCATAAACATTAGAGTGCCCTAATAAGTTGCGAGAGCCCGTTAGAAGCATTCTAGGGCGAATAACGATCCGAGAGGACCTTTTCACTACCCCTTAGACCGGTAACTACGACTGATCTGCGACCTAAACCCCCTATCGTTACACAATCATTGGTGAACCGACTATCCTAGTTTTCTCTACCTTATATTTTTACACTCTTTTCTTTACGCTCTTCTTTTCTCTCTTTCCTTCACTACTTTTAGTTTAGTCAAAACAACAATCAAAACCCCCAAATCTGTTACCTTGACGGACTTTAGTCTAGCATTTAGAATTCATATTAGTCTCCCAGTGGATACGATCCCGACTACCTTGCTACATTAGTTAGGCAAGTTTGTTATCTTTGATAGGGTTGCGACAGCCGTGTCATTCATAATGCTTGGTTTACTTGGGTTATTTGATAAGTTTCAGCACCTTTACAAATCTGTCCATTGTCTTGTTCAATTTAATTCGACATCTTAGAGTATCCGTCTTTGAAAATGTTGAAAAGAGACCCATGTTTATTTTAAGTTTAGAATCTACCTCTAAAATTTCGTAATTTTCTTGCATGTCGTTTGTTCACAATAAATTATTTACGAACATTGCGCAGAAATACTCGCAAAATGGACAGTAACTCAAAGATAATTTCGAAAACCATTTTTATACTTTGAAACTATTCTTTTCCTTTTCAATAATTAAACTTTGAAGAGTTTAGATGATGTTAGGAGTTTTCTTTGCCCAAAAATGATTTGTTAAACCCGTTTTATGAAGCAATATATTTTGTGTGACGATTTCTGACACACTGTAAAGATCAGACAATAACCCCCTGTTGAGTTCGTATTTTGAAAATGTTATTCTGACAAATATTGTATCTAAAAGTCTTATGAATCCGACCCAACTGGCCTTCTATCATTTTGATTTTATTTGAATTAATTATGAATTTTACGGCAGAGGACAGCTGTAATGTGAAATGCGTTTAGAACTTTTGTTTCATTATTCAATCCCGTGTGTTCTCTTTCGGCATGGAACGGATATAAGTGTTGTATTATTCATCTTTTATTGGCTCATGTATGTTTAAATGAGTGGGTTAACAATGATGCTATCCTAAGCTTGTGTAGGTGACCGTTATGTCATCCTAGAATTGTGTTGGCGACGGTTATGTTGCCTTGACATGTGAATAGATAGCGGTGGTACGATCTGTGTATCACTGTAATGAACTAACGCCACCCATGCAATGGGAATTTATCTATGTTCGGGATTGGTCGGAGGCATTGGTTATACGCTCCGGTCCCCGTGTGTCGTTCGGTGTAATGGGAGAGGTCTGGCCAGGTCTTAGGCATATAGGCAGTGGTTATACGCTATACATAGTATTCGGAGGCAGTGGTTATACGCTCCGTAGCTGGAGGCACTGGTTATACGCTCCAGTAGCCAGAGGCAGTGGTTAGGGATGGCAGTCTCACCCTAACCCTGTGGATATCCATCGACCCGAAATTAAATGGGTGGGATATGGATTGCAATTTTTTTTTAAAATTTAGGGTGGGATATGGATATGGGTGAATTTAGGATGGGATATGGATCAAGGGCTATCACCCGCTTATCACCCGACGGATATCCTAAATTAATGTGTAAAATTATTTTTTTCTAAAAAAATAATAATAAAAACTTTGATTAAAAAATGCTTTTAATTGTACAGATTTTGTAAACGTAACTTAGAAGCTATTTATTAAAAAATGCTTTTAATTTGTACTTTGATTAAATAATTTCACCTTTTCAGACTCCTCAGTGAGTCCTCACTTCTTACTTTTTCTCAACTTTGCTTAAAAAATGCTCTATGTCTCTGACTTTCCTCAGACTCTTCACTTCTCACTTTCTCTCCCTTAAGCCTTAACCCTAGAAAGTAAAAAATCAAAACATTTTCCAAACCAAAACTTCAATCGTCATCACTCATCACACTCCTCAAACTCTATCTTCATCGGAAACTTCGACGACTCATCAACTCCAATTCCGGTAAGTGAATTTATTTGCAAAATTCTGGTCATTATACTTACAATTAGATTCCGGTAAGTGTATCTAATCAGCTATTTCTAGGCCTTTCGCTTTCTTTGGCACTTTTTTTGTTCTTTTTCTGTAGCGGCATTCTAGTATAACCTCTTTATAATTTTTAAGCTTAAAATGGTTGATTTTAGTTTGATAAAATAGAAATTTGGGGATGACATTAAGATATTGCTTTGATCTTAGTTTGATAGCATTGTTATTATTTTCTCTGAGTATTGTATAATTGTGCTAGAGTATTGTATAATTGTGTTATTTATATTACAGAGGTTACAGTATTATGGACCCAGAAGGGCATTTAAAAACTATTGATGCATCATCTAGGCCTCAGTCAACCCCTTCTAAACTGCCTTCATCAGTTAGGGACATTAATGATGTCGAATACCCTCATATTATAGAGAAGTCAGTTCCGGTTGTGGATTTAGATGACATACCTGAGGATGATGTTGTTGACAATGGTGTAGCAGTAGGTCGAAGACGAAGAAAACGAACTTCTGAGTGTTGGGATTATTTTGATAAACCAAAATTACATAAAGGGAAGCAAATGGCTCAGTGTAAAAGTTGTAAGATATGGTACACCGCTGCTAGTGGCTCAGGTACTTCACACTTGAATGATCATTGGAGACAAAGATGTACTAAAAGACATTGTAACCTTGAGGTTGGACAACAAACACTTCAATCTAAAAGTGGAGGAATTGGTGGGACGAAAACGTCGTCAGTTACGACATCGAAGATTAAGCAGGAAGTTGCAAGGGCTAAGCTTCTAAAGATAATAATAGTACATGAATATTCGTTATCCGTTGTTGATCATTTCTGGTTCCGAGATCTTGTGCAATATTTGAACCCGGATTTCAAAATTATTAGCCGGAATACACTGCATTCTGATATAATGAAGACATATAGTTCCGATAAATTGGGTTTAAAAAAATTCTTGCAAGATTGTTCAAGTCGGGTTAGCATCACAACTGATATGTGGACTGCATCTAATCAAAAGAAGGGTTATATGGCGGTGACAACTCACTTTGTTGACTATGAGTGGAAGTTACGAAGCCAAATTTTAAGGTAATTCAGTTTTATTTTTCTCCTAATATTAGTGATATTTGTGTCAAAATAATATGCTAACTAGAAATTGACATTAAGGCATGGTTAAAAACATGACTAGCCTGACAATTTTTTTTAATGGATAGGTTGCATATGTGCCATGTCCTCATACAAAAGAGGTTCTTGCAAAGGTGTTGTTGGATACTTTGTTTGAGTATGGTTTAGAGACAAAGATTTCCTCAGTCGTAGTAGATAATTGTACCACGAATGATGCAATGATGGAGATTTTGGGTAGGAAGCTTGACTCTGCTTCTCTAATATTGGGTGGGGATTTCTTACACATGAGATGTAGCGCACATATTCTTAATTTGATAGTTAAGGATGGCTTAGAGGTGATTAAAGGTGCAACAGAAGTAATTCGTGATAATATTGCATTTTGGTCAGCAACTCCTAAAAGAATAGAAGCATTTAATGATTCAGCTCGTTCTTTAAAAGTCCCTTGTTCTAAATCATTGTCACTTGATTGTAAAACTAGATGGAACTCAACTTATCTCATGCTTCAAAGTGCTTTTCCGTACAAAGATGTTTTTACTAGAGCTAAGAATTATAATACCACCGTCAAGATTGATTTACCAGAACCTAAGCATTGGGAAATGGCTGCAAAAGTTTGTGAAAAATTGGAGTTGTTTTTTAAGGCAACTACACTATTCTCAGGAAAAAATTATCCAACTTCTAATTTATTTTTTTCTGAAGTATGTGACATTAGACTTGCTTTACGTGAATGGTTGGATTCTGATACTTGGGAAATGAGAGAGATGGCTAAGAAAATGGAAGAGAAATTTGATAAATATTGGTCTACCATTAATGGTATGTTAGCTATTGCGGCTATTCTTGATCCAAGGACAAAGTTAGATTGCATTGAGTTTTATTTCACTTTGATTTACGGTGATAATGGGTGTCCAAGAGAGGTTGAATGAGTGAAGAACCTCCTTATAGATATGTTGATTGAATACCAAGATGTTAATTCATCAACTACCTCATGTCCATCGATAATTGAAAACGTTAATATGGACGGGAAATGTCAAGCCTCTAACTTACCTCCTAAAAGTGGGAACTTGTATTCAAAACACAAGAAGAATAACATAAGACCAAAAGTGAATGTGAGGTCAGAGCTTGATCGATATTTGGAGGATGCTCCGTTGTCCGACGATAGTCATTTTGATATTCTTGGTTATTGGAAAAATACCATGACATACCCAACATTAAGAGAGATTGCAAAAGATATTTTAGCAATTCTTGTTTCTAGTGTTGCCTCTGAGAGCGCGTTCAGCACAGGAGGTAGAGTCGTGACTCCTCATCGTGCAAGGCTCCATGCGAAAACAGTTGAGGCTTTAATGTGTTTACAAAGTTGGATGACTGGAAACCATTGTGGTACATCTATTCTTGAACTATTCTCAATTATATATTATATATTGGTTGTGTTAATTTGTTTATCTTTTTAATATTATGAATTTACTATGTTTTCAGCATCGTCTGCGTATTCGTGTGCTACTGCGCTTGAAGATTCAGACACCGAGGCAACATTTGTTAGTGATGCTGATCATGTAAGATTCACATTTATATATATTATAATGGTGTGAGTTTCATTTGGTTATGCTTTAATATTATTTCTGTGTTTGTCTCTTTTGTCCAGGAATACACTGGACATGACGTATATTTCATGGGGAGCTAAAGATTTCATGAGCCCAAAACGAACCTGAACGAACATTAAGTTGTTTACACGTCATCGTAACTAGCAAGCTAATATTTTGTTGCATTTTTTGTTTATTGGCGTGTAAACAGTGTACATATTTCATGTAACCCGGATTTATTTGGTAATGTACTCTTAATTTTTTCGTCTTAGGTGTGTTTTTTTATACTATCGCAGTTAAATTTTACGAGCGTAAAAATATCCAACGGGTGCCCGCTTCACCCGGTGGATTTGGATATGAATGGATCGGAAAAAATTAAATGGATAAGGGTGGGATATGGATGACCATAAATTAAATGGATATGGATATGGATATGGATATGGCTCCATCCCATCAATATCCCACCCATTGCCATCCCTAGCAGTGGTTATACGCTCTGGTATGTCAGAGGCAGTGGTTATCCGCTCTGACGGCGTTCATTCTATTCTTATGTTGTCAAATAGTTGTACACTCCGTAACTGGAGGCAGTGGTTATACGCTCCAGTAGCCAGAGGCAGTGGTTATACGCTCTAGTATGTCAGAGGCAGTGGTTATACGCTCTGACGATATGTTATTTGCTTGGATGTTTCCTTGATTCTGATATTATCTCATATGCTGGCTTTAATTCTGTTACACATGTTGATTCATGCTGTTATCACATGTTTTGGTTTATCGCTCATGCATTGATCATGTTGATTACGTTTGGAAATGCATATAGGATTGTTTCTGAATTTATATGTATGTTCATATGTATAAGATGTTTTGTATTACCGTTTAAATGTTTTCTGACGTAAAGTGGCTGGGAGAACCCTGGGTTACTCCCCACTGACTGTGGCGTTCATGTTTCATGAATGTAGGTTGGTGCTGTTTGGGGAAGACGTGTGGCTAGCGAGCACTTACCCTTGGACTTTAGTTTCACTTCGTATCGCTAGACTACCTTACGTTATGTTTTTATTCGTGGGATATATTTTCCCCGTACACTCTTTACTATGTTTGTATAACTAGTATGGTTTCTTTTATTTCCGCACTTTTATTTTAGTTTGAACCTTCGCATGTTAGTTATTTAATTCTGCAAGAAAAGTTTTAAAAACCTCGTATTTTTCGTATCCTCTTATGTTTATTTTTCCGCTAAATCGCGGGGGTTCACAGTTGGTATCAGAGCCTAAGTTGCTCCCGACGCACACCATGTTTTTCCCCAACCATAACTTGACCAAAACTTGAATAATAAGTGAGAGATTGGGTAGACATTAAGGACCTAAGTTTGTAGTCTTTATGTGATTACTAATTGCTATGGTAACCCGTTTGCTCTTGCATTGTAGAAGGATGGTGAGGCCGACAAACTCCGAAAATGCTATCATGCAAGCTCTTTTGCAAGTCCTTCAGAATCAACAAAACCACCAAGAGCAACTCAATAGTCATGTGGCTACTCCATCTAGGAATGATGCTAACCGTCAAGGTGGCTTTGCTTGGGTCGCAAGCCAATTATCAAGGAACAACACCAAAGCTTCTGGTGGAGAAGTCGACCCCGTGGCTCTTACCGAGTGGTTTCGTGAGATGGGAAAGGGTTTCTCGATGTCTGATGTGCCAAACCATGAGATAGTCAAGCTTGCCTCCCGCTTCTTAGTCCGTGAGGCCGATAGATGGTGGACAATGACAAGTCCGACAGTGACCCTTGACCCGACTTTCGATTGGAACTGTTTCAAGGCAATGGTGGAGACTAGGTTCTACCCTAATGAGCTGAAGCAGCAAATGATGAAGGAATTCATGGACTTCCGGCAAGGAAAGCTATCGGTGCAAGCCTTCACCGACAAATTCAATGAACTTGCTCATTTTGCAACCAAGTTTGTCAAGGAGGAAGATGACAAGGTGTACTTCTACAAAAGCAAGCTTTCTTCGAAGATAGCAAGTATGGTGCGCCACGACTCTACCTCTTTTGTGGCGGTTTATGATGATGCTATTTGGGCAGAGACTTCTATCAAGTCGATTGAAGATGAGATCAAGTCTTTCTCTACTCATGCTTCTCCACGTCCATCTTACCAAGGAAAAAGGCCCTATGTGCCTCCTTCTGCTACTTCCCATTTCAACAAGCGGAGGTTTGTGCCTAATAACCAAGCCTCTCGTCCTCAATCCAGCAAGTCTACTCTTTCTCAGAGCCGTGTTTGTTTCCGATGCAATGCTCCATGGCATCCGGGATTTGATTGTGAGGCTCAACCTCTCTTTTGCTACATTTGCAAGAAGCCAGGCCATTCTGCTAAGGATTGCCCCGAAAAGAAAGATCCTACTCCTTTCAAGCCCAAGCCCAAGGGTACCATCTTTGTCATAAGCCGAGCCGAGGCCGAGGCTCACCCCGATATAATTGCCGGTATGTTTTCCGTACATAATCTTGTCTGCCTTATTTTATTCGATACCGGTGCTTCTTTGTCATTTATATCAACCAAGTGTTCGGATAGACTCAACCTTAAGTCTACACCTTGTGAGGAGACTTCTATTTCCTTACCATCTGGAGAAATCATCTCTTGTTCATCTTCATACATGGATGTTCCTATCATGATCGCTAATGTGGCTTTTCCCTCAAACCTTCTCTGTTTCCCACTCGAAGAGTTTGACATTATACTTGGCATGGATTGGCTTTCCCGCTATCATGCTAGGTTCGAATGCCGAGATCAAAAGTTGTGTCTAAAAAGTCCTCTTGGAATCCGTGTCTCATATAAAGGAACTCGTCCTCGTGAAGGAATTCGCCTTATCTCTTCTATGAAAGCCTCCAATCTAATAAGGAAAGGTTGTCAAACCTTCTTGTGTGTTGTTTCTTCTACCGATGCTGCTCTGCCAAAGCTTGACGCAGTGCCCGTTGTTCGCGACTTCGCCGATATATTCCCCGATGAGTTGCCCGGGATTCCTCCTGAGAGAGATGTAGAGTTCTCGATTGAGTTGGTGCCCGGAACCGCACCGATCGCAAAAGCTCCTTACCGCATGGATCCTCCTGAACTTAAAGAATTGAAGAAGCAACTTGAGGAGAAGATTGAGAAAGGGTTCATTCGTCCTAGTGCCTCACCTTGGGGTGCTCCGGTTTTGTTCGTGAAAAAGAAAGATGGTTCCATGAGACTTTGCATTGACTACCGAGAGTTGAATCGTGTTACCATAAAGAATAAGTACCCGTTGCCGAGGATTGAAGACTTGTTTGATCAGCTTCGTGGTGCTTCTTGCTTCTCGAAGATTGATTTGAGATCGGGTTATCACCAGATCCCCGTTTGAGAGACCGATATAGCCAAGACTGCTTTTAGTACTTATTATGGACATTACGAGTTTAAAGTTATGCCATTTGGTCTAACCAATGCCCCTGCCATCTTCATGGACCAGATGAACCGTACCTTTCGTGATTACCTTGACAAGTGTGTGGTAGTGTTTATTGATGATATCTTGATCTACTCTAAGACCGAAGAGGACCATGCCGAACATCTTCGCATTATCCTAGGGATTCTTCGTAGCCAGAAGTGGTATGCCAAGTTTTCTAAGTGTGAGTTTTGGTTGCCTAATGTGTCTTTCCTTGGTCATGTAATTTCGAGTGAGGGTGTGATGGTGGACCCATCGAAGATTGAGGCTGTCGTGGATTGGTAGAGTCCGAAATATGTCGGTGAAATTCGTAGCTTCTTGGGTTTAGCCGGTTACTATCGTCGATTTGTTAAGGATTTCTCCAAGTTGGCTAGGCCTATGACTCAACTTTTAAAGAAGGAAACCAAGTTTCTATGGTCCAAGAGTTGTGAGGAAGCATTCCAAGAGTTGAAGACTAGGTTGACTACCACCCCCGTATTGACCTTGCCCGAGGAAGGTGTTGACTTTGATGTCTTCTGCGATGCTTCAAAGATGGGTTTAGGTTGTGTATTGATGCAAAACCGGAAAGTGGTGGCTTATGCCTCGAGACAGCTAAGAGTTCACGAGGTGAACTATCCGACCCATGATCTTGAGTTAGTTGCTGTTGTGCATGCTTTGAAGATACGGAGACATTACCTTATTGGATCTCATTGTCCAATCTACACTGACCATTAGGGCTGAGCAAAAAATCCAATGATCCGAATTGATCCGACATCCGATCCGTATCTGATCTGATTTAATGGATATCTGATCCGAAAAGTGGTTTGGTTCGGATACCCGTATCCGAAATATTTGGATATCGGATCAAATATGGATATCTGGCTTAAAAATTTGGATATCCGATATCCGAAAGTTATCGGATCGGATATCAAATACCGGATTGGATATCCGATATCCGTGTAATATCTGATCCCTATCCGAGATTTGATCCATAAATATTAAATAACACTAGCTAATTTCATCTCACTCAATAACCGTCATTCACAAAACCGTAAATAACCCTCGTCTACAAAACCGTAAATTTTAATTTCTTTTCATTAACAAAACCAATAATCAACAATTCCACATTCACAAACCCACATTTTCATTTTTATTACGCTACTTTTCTTTTTTATTCCAGTTTTGACAATATATATTTACATTGATCGGATCTCGGATATCGGATAACTGATCCGTAATTTCCGAATAGTTTCGGATACTAAATTTCGGATATCCAAACATTTCGGATCAGATCATGGATACTAAAATTTTGGATTTTCGGATCGAATATCCGATCCGAAGTAGGGTTTCGGATCGGATACCCGATCCATACTCTGCCCTACCGACCATAAGAGTTTGAGGTATATCTTTCCCCAAAAGGACCTTAATATGAGACAGCGTCGTTGGTTAGAGTTGGTTAAGGATTACGACGTAGAGATGCTTTATCACGAAGGTAAGGCTAATGTTGTGGCCGATGCTCTTAGTAGGAAGACGACTCATTCCTTGAGCGTCGTTCGTGTTCTGCCCGATGAACTTTGTGTTGAGTTCCGGAAGTTAAACCTCGAGTTCGTTGTGAGAGGGTTCGACTATTTGGGTGCTATGTCTGCTGAGCCTATGCTTTACCGCGAGATTCGAGATAATTTGGACGAGGATGCGACCTTTAAGAAGTTCCAAGCTAAGATAGCCAGTGGTGACGCGAAAGATTTCGAGGTGGATGCTAGCGGTTACCTAAGATTATGTGGTCGTTTGTATGTCCCTGATGTTTTCGCATTGAGAAAGAAGGTTCTAGATGAAGCTCATTTGTCCCCATATTCTATTCATCCGGGAGGTGACAAGATGCATAATGACTTGAAGCTCCAGTTTTGGGGGCCTAGAATGAAGAGCGATGTTGTAGAGTACGTGGGAAAGTGTTTGACTTGTCAAAGGGTCAAGATTGAGCACAAGTGACCCGGTGGATTGTTGCAACCTTTGGAAATTCCGTTATGGAAATGGGAATCAATATCTATAGACTTTGTGATAGCGTTACCTAAGACCGTTGGAGGCAAGGATACCGTTTGGGTAATAGTTGATCGTTTGACTAAGTGTGCTAGATTCATCCCGATTAAAGAAACATGGAACTTGGACAAGCTTGCAAAGGCTTACGTCGACGAGATTGTGAATACCATGGTGTCCCCAAGGACATCGTTTCGGACCGTGATCCCCGTTTTTGTTTGAGGTTCTGGAAGGCCCTCCAAGAGGCTATGGGTAGTCGTTTGTTGATGAGTACATCGTTTCACGCCGCGACCAATGGTCAGACTGAGAGGACGATTCAGACCCTTGAGGACTTACTTCGTGCATGTGCTTTAGATTTTCAAGCTAGTTGGGAGAAATGCTTACCTTGGGTTGAGTTTTCATACAACAATAGTTACCATGCTTCGATCAAGATGGCTCCCTATGAAGCTCTTTACGGTAGGAAGTGTCGTAGCCCGATTTGTTGGGATCAATCGAGTGATTGTCGTGGTTTAGGACCCAAGCAATTAGCCGAGACCGTTGATCATGTCCAGTTAATTCGTGGAAGGATGAAAGCCACCCAAGATCATCAGAAATCCTATGCCGACATCCGTCGTCGACCGTTGGAGTTTGATGTGGTTGACCGTGTTTTCCTTAAGTTTTCACCAATGAAAGGAATTAAGCGATTTGGGGTCAAAGGAAAATTAAGCCCTAAGTACATTGGACCATACGAGATAATGAAAAGAATTGGTGATGTCGCTTACCGCTTGAACTTGCCATCTAATTTGGGCAAGGTTCATAATTTTTTTCATATTTCTCAACTTCGAAAGTATGTGAGCGATCCGAGCCATATTCTTCATCACGAGATTCCCGATCTAGAGCCGAACCTCGCCTTTGAAGAGCGGCCTTTGAGAATTTTGGATCGTAAAGATAAAAAGTTAAGAAGCAAGGTAGTGCCTTTGGTGAAAGTGCTTTGGAGATGCGGTGAAGTGGAGGAAGAGACGTGGGAGACAGAAGCTTCCATACAAGTCAAGTATCCGTATTTGTTCATCTAGGTAAAAACCCTTTCTTCTTCAAGTTTCGAGGACGAAACTTTTAAAAAGGAGGGAAGATTGTAACACCCCGATAAATTCCAAGTTATCCTATATTATTAAAATCCTATTTTAATAATAAGTATGATCCTATAAATAAAATCCTCATCTAAATTTTATCGTTTTTGACAACGATATTTAAAAATGCCCGTCTTAAACCTATACTCCTTAAACTACGAACAACTACTCTGTCCTTGTTACTAATTTTGATATATTTTAAAGGCATATTTAGCTCTTGATTATAAAATAAAAGTTTTATCTCTCTTTCTTAGCTTTCCAACGCCACCAAAAACACTTCATTACGAGTTTTGTGGAGGAAATTATGCCGAAAACACGAAAGGCTGTCACGGACCATCCGCTAACGAGACCCACGCTCGTTGCTTACTCTTTACTCTTTTCCACATGTCCTTTGGGACACTTGGCTAAGTATTAAACCTTGCCTTGCTGCCCAAGGTCATCCTCTTCCTTCCTTCTTCTTCAAATCATTCATTTTTGTTCAGAAAAAACTCACAAAACACAAAAAACAAGAGGGACACCATTGTTGTGCACCTCAACCGTAAAACGTTCACAAAATCTTCGTTTCTTATCCGTTTTCGACGATTCTCGCGCCATTTTCATCCTCTCGTCGTTTCCCTCCTGTCTAAATAAGAAGTTTTCATCTCCTCCTCTTCCTTACTAATTTCGAAATCCAAGCTTTGACCCAAGCTAGTTACTTCCGTTTTTAACATCTCCTTTTGTTTGTAGGATTCGAGTCAAGTGGTCCGGAGGGCGATACATACGAGATTAACGAGATTGACGAGAGTTTAGACTAAAAGGTAACGGTGATGGGTTACTCGACTTATCGTCTATGTTTGCATGTGTTCTATATGCTAGTAATGGTTAGTATACTAGAATTGTGTTTGGTTAAATAGTGACATGGTTAAGTTCATAAATCATATGTTTGGATGAATTACATTTTGCATGGTTGTGTTGGATGATATTCTAGTTGGGAATTCATTAAGAATTGTATTGTTAAATGAGGTTGTGATCTTTGAGGATGATTAGTTTGATAGTCTTTCAAGTTCATAATGCTTAATTTACTTGGGTTATTTGATAAGTTTCAGCACCTTGACAAATCTGTCCATTGTCTTGTTCAATTTATTTCGACATCTTAGAGTATCCGTCTTTGAAAATGTTGAAAAAAGACCCCTGTTTATTTTAAGTGTAGAATCTACCTCTAAAATTTCGTAATTGTCTTGCATGTCGTTTGTTCACAATAAATTATTTACGAACATTGCGCAGAAATACTCGCAGAATGGACAGTAGCTCAAAGATTATTTCGAAAACCATTTTTATACTTTGAAACTATTTTGGTCCTTTTCGAAAATTAAACTTTGAAGAGTTTAGATGATGTTAGGAGTTTGATTTGCCCCAAAATGATTTGTTAAACCCCTTTTATGAAGCAATACATTTTGTGTGACGATTTCTGACACACTGTAAAGATCAGACAATAACCCCCTGTTGATTTCATATTTAGAAAATGTTAATTTGACAAATATTGTAGCTAAAAGTCTTATGAATCCGACCCAACTGGACTTGTATCATTTCTATTTTATTTGAATTAATTATGAATTTTACGGCAGAGGACAGCTGTAATGTGAAATGCGTTTAGAACTTTTGTTTCATTATTCAATCCCGTGTGTTCTCTTTCGGCATGGAACGGATATAAGTGTTGTATTATTCATCTTTTATTGGCTCATGTTTGTTTAAATGAGTGGGTTAACGGTGATGTTATCCTAAGCTTGTGTAGGTGACGGTTATGTCATCCTAAAATTGTGTTGGCGACGGTTATGTTGCCTTGACATGTGAATAGATAGCGGTGGTACGATTTGTGTATCACTGTAATGAACTAACGCCACCCATGCAATGGGAATTTATCTATGTTCGGGATTGGTCGGAGGCAGTGGTTATACGCTCCGGTCCCCGTGTGTCGTTCGGTGTAAGGCATTACATCGAAACGTCTGGCCAGGTCTTAGGCATATAGGCAGTGGTTATACGCTATACATAGTATTCGGAGGCAGTGGTTATACGCTCCGTAGCTGGAGGCAGTGGTTATACGCTCCAGTAGCCAGAGGCAGTGGTTATACGCTCTGACGTCGTTCATTATATTCCTATGTTGTCAGATAGTTGTACGCTCCGTAACTGGAGGCAGTGGTTATACGCTCCAGTAGCCAGAGGCAGTGGTTATACGCTCTGACGATATGTTATTTGCTTGGATGTTTCCTTGATTCTGATATTATCTCACATGCTGGCTTTAATTCTGTTACACATGTTAATTCATGATGTTATCACATGTTTTGGTTTATCGCTCATGCATTGATCATGTTGATTACGTTTGGAAATGAATATAGGATTGTTTCTGAATTTATATGCATGTTCATATGTATAAGATGTTTTGTATTACCGTTTACATGTTTTCTGACGTAAAGTGGCTGGGAGAACCCTGAGTTACTCCCCACTGACTGTGGCGTTCATGTTTCATGAATGTAGGTTGGTGCTGTTTGGGGAAGACGTGTGGCTAGCGAGCACTTACCCTTGGACTTTAGTTTCACTTCGTATCGCTAGACTACCTTACGTTATGTTTTTATTCGTGGGATATATTTTCCCCGTACACTCTTTACTATGTTTGTATAACTAGTATGGTTTCTTTTATTTCCGCACTTTTATTTTAGTTTGAACCTTCGCATGTTAGTTATTTAATTCTGCAAGAAAAGTTTTAAAAACCTCGTATTTTTCGTATCCTTTTATGTTTATTTTTCCGCTAAATCGCGGGGGTTCACAGTCTACTTTCACAAAAAAAAAAATCTTATCTCGAATAAATTTTTGAAATTTATGCATGCAAAAATTGATTACACACATGTTTTTATGTAACTATCACAACAATCCTAATTTTCATTTATAAAATCGCTTTAAGGGGTAAATCTTCTACAATATTAACTAAAAAACAATACTAATAAGTATCTCACTAAGTCACCATTTAAAATTCATTTCAAATGCCATGAGTCACATGATAAGTACAAAAAATATATAAAAAAATATTAATTGCAAACACAGAAAAATAAATTAATATGGCTTATTTTCCATTTATAACTTTGGTTATTAATCAATCATATGTATTTAAAATATATATCTTTTATTTAATGGTATATTATTAATCACCATTATTATAATTTTTAATTTTGTTATCATAATTTTTTATCTTCCCTTTATTCATAAAACTTTTATTATTTCCCTAAATAAATTGTTGAAATTAAAGCGAGAATTAGTGGATAAAAATTAGACTATAATTACATTATATGAGTAAGCATCAAATCGATAAGCTATATAAATACTTTCATCCAAGTAATTGATATATAAATATCATTTCACTTCTCTAATTTTCTTGCCTATATGTTGAAAATCCATTGAAATGACAAGGAGGATGTTAAGATGATTTTGTACACGTATTTGCTGAAAGAGTTTATCAAACTACATTGTATCTAAGAAAAAATATCTAATTTTTAGTTTGATTAGTAAGACGAAAATAAATTGTATTTTTTTTTTGCAATAAAGGTTATACTCTTATTTTATTCATCCTCAAGGGGAAAACCAAATTAAGAGAATTCTTACAAAGGCTAGCCACTAAAGAAAGACAACTCAATTTCTTAAGCTATCTATAATATTTTGCTCCTGTATGAGGCAATTTGGAAGCAACTTGGCAGCAACAGAGAATTTAATGGCACTGAGAAGTTGATCAGTGGAGCGCTTCCTGTCTTCAAAAATTCGAACATTCCGTTCACACCAAATGTTGTAAATGGCTGCAGCTAATAAATTGTATTTTAACATAGCGCTTTTTATGTATTATTCATATTGTCTCTAATAGACTAAAGACAATATAAAAAGTGATAAAATTTTATTATTATGCATTTATTTAATTAATTTACCTATCTTTTCACGAAAATAAGTTATGTAATAAGGAATATACTTAAATGTACACCCTTTGTTTCCTTTTCCGATATAGTAAGAGCCAAAAATTTTAGAACGCACAAAAATAACAACAAAAACAATAAAACAAGTACTAAAATATGAAATTATCCCGTGCGTTTGCACGGGTAGAAAAACTAGCTTTTAATTAATAGGATAGTTGTGACTACCGAGAACAATTTTTTTTTGAAAGAAAAATCACTCCATTAATAAATAGTCATACGACATCTACAATATACGTGTAATTTGACTAGATACAACTCGACTAGAATCAAATAACACAAAACCTTATTCAAAGGAAGATCTGTAAACTTGAATTGCTTCAAAGCACGTCCTCTATCATATCGCCGCAAACAGCTTTTCACAAGAGGATCGTAGGATCTTGAGTCTTAACGAGAAACGATTTCATCTGACCAAATTAAGTGCAACAAACAAATCGACAACATATGTAATACCATATAACGATCTATTACGAAATCGATCTTCCGCATCTTCACCGTATAAGAAACGACCAATACGCTCATATCTATATTACCAATAGAACTAAAACCTTGAATAACAAGGACTGAAAAAACTCTGAAAATAGAGACAAACGAACGGATCTCACCAAAAGGGAGACTTTTATTGATTAATTTGTAAGGTTTCATATTAAAAATTGATAAATAAGGTTCTATGGGGGCTTACCATCGATCAAAAGTCGATAAAAGCCCCAAATTTAATTGATGGAGGCTAGGGTTTTTTTAGAGAGAAGAAAGGGAGAGTTTGTTTACCTTTAATCTCGACATATCGAGAACAATTATTAGAGGATAATTAGGGGGCGTTTGGTTCGAGAAAGGGAAAGGGAAAGTAAATAAGAAAGGGTAAGAGGGGGTAAGGAAAGGGATTACCTAAAACTTAATTGGTTGGTTGGTTACTCCAAAAAAGAGAAGTAATAGTCCACTCACACTCACTCCTACCACTAACACACACCACCACAAACAACCACTTATCTACTAGCGGTAGACCGCCGGCAGTGATGGTGACGGAGGTGTCTTGGCGGTGGTGGAGGTGAAGGTGTCATGGCGGTGGTGGCGGTGGTGGGGTGTCATTGCGGTGGTGGTGGCGGTGGCGGTGGTGGTCACGGCGATGATGGTGGTGGTAGAGATGTCATGGCGGTGGCGGTGGTGACGGTGGTCATAATGGTGATGGTGGTGGGGTGTCATGGCAGTGATGGTGGTGGAGGTGTTATGACGGTGGTGGTGGCAGTGGTGGGGGGTGACGGCGTTAGCGGTGGCGTCATGGTGGTGGTTTAGTGGTGACTATTGTGGTGGTAGTTGTAAGTGTGGTGGTAGGTGAAGAGAGTGGTTGAAGCGTAACAATGGTAATGAAATCTCATACCCTAGGGGGGTGGGGGGTAAGGAATTAGATGGATTAAGGGGTAAGGGAGGCAGTTCCATTCCCTTTGTTTGTGTCAAACAAACACCAACAAAGGGAATGAGTTACTTTGTTTTCCTTTCCCTTTCTTATAAACCCCAAACCAAATGCCCCCTTAATGAAAAAATCAAGGAAACTAATTAAAACGAATTCTTCAACTTTAACAAGTGACACGTTTTTATTAGTAATGTATGAGATTAAGGGTTTAACTCTACCATCTATTAATAGTATGTCTTGCTTGTGACGGGCCACTATTTGTGACGAATATTTTGTGAGATAAAATGAATACAAAATGAGTTAGTGGAGAACGGAGACCACATGAATAGTGTTGGAGAGAGAGAAAAAATGGGTATTTTGTCAGAGAAAACGGTATCCGTCACAAACTTGTGACGGATATCGCCGTCAGAAATGAGAATTTGTGATGTATCAAAAGTAACGGAGCAGAAGAAGAAAGCCTTGAAACGAGGGAAAGTAGATAAACTAGTTGCAAAGTCCATTAAGGTACACACTCATTAACTCATAAGAGCTGAAACTATAGTATAGGCTCCAGCCAATACTATATCAAATCTGGCACTATATCATACAATCATCACTATTTTGTTGGTGAATCCCCACATTTGAGTACCATATTTGCAAATCCCATTTATTACTAACCACTAACGAATAATGAACTTATACCGATCGTGTTCATTTATATCATTTTTATACGTTTGTTCAATATACGTGAAGAACATTCAAACAAGCATATGGAATAATTTTAAAAACAAGAAGTATGATTAAGCTACAACGAGACAAATTCGTGGGTTTTTTTGGGTAACATTAGTTGCGATTACCTCTTTGGCCCGTAAGCTCATATGATATCGTCCCGATCCTCACTCAACTGAACTCAAAACTCGGGTAAATATTGCCTTCTAGTCAACTAAGATAGCTTAGTTTAGCTTATTTCTATTATTGTTCTACACTTCTAGTCTATGGGTGACATCATCTTGTGATTCATCACAATCTTTTTTAAGTTATAGAACATGGATACAAATTTTTATTCCGACCAAAAACAAAGCAAATCAATGCATAATACTAAACGAAAGTTGAACTTGAATGATCGTATAACTTGCATTTTCCATCTTTTTATATTGTACTTGCCCATATGCCTAATTTGAAAGATGAAAATACAAGTTGAATTGTGATTTAGTAATTAAAAAACAAGATTGCATGAAAATTTTACATTGAGAAAATATGAGAATTAATATCTACCCTATCTCTAATCCACACAAGTTTAGTTTTTTCAAGTATACCATTAGCATGATTGATTACATTACACCCAAAACTACCAAATTACATTGAGATTAAAACTTCCCCAATATTTTTATACCCCCAAAATACCAAAAAAATCGAACCCTAAACACTAAACCCCACGCACTTTTAATACCTCTTAAACCCTAAAAAAACGTAATAAAACTAGAAATGACACAATCTTTTTGTTTTTATTAATTCAAACTCTTAGTAAGTAAATGCTTAGTTCAGGAGCGCCATGAGAGTCGGGGTTAACCATGTAGAAAGCCTCGGAATCTCTAGAGCCAACAACCCTTTCAAATTGAGCCCTCATGTACATGAGTTCGCCATCGGTACCCGCCCCGGAACCGTTAAATCCAGGAAGAACACCTGCCCCCATTGAAATGGGCTCAACTGCCTTCAATATTTTAGCTTCATTTGGGCCAATTTCTCTTTTTGTAGCAAACCCGCATTTTTTACCGTTACAGTATGTCCTCCAAATTTGCTCCTCCAACAACCTCTTCCTTCTGGGCTTCTTGCTACTGCTATTGTTATTATTGTTATTGTTGTTGTTATTATGATCGACTGACGATTGTTGCTTATCACATTCAAGTGCAATTCTTACCAACCCAAATGCCATTTCATTGACTAGACTAGTAATTGGGGTAGCTAGCTGAATGAAGAAGACTGGAGTTGAGTTATGATCCCTTTGAAACACAAAATGTACATGCCCTTTTCGATAGCCGAAAAGGGTACCTACAATCTTAGGACATGAACCCAAATGATGAAAAGCTGAAGAAGAGGAAGAGGAAGAGGAAGAGGAAGAGGAAGAGGGTTTGTTAATGTGTAAGGCAGTTAAGACTGACTTAATCCTGGAGACTGCGATTTGTTGTAGTTTCCTTCTCCTTCTTGAGACTATACTCTTAGACTCCTCAAGTTTATTAGTGTCAGTGGATGAAGTATTAATGTCCTTAAAACTAGATTGTTTTGCTCTGTTTTCCTCTGTTTTATGTGGGTTTGGTTCATCTTGAATTCTCCTAGAGGATGACCAAGGGAAATTGGCCTTAGACATGTTAGTAGGTGTTGTTGTGGTTGTTGTTGTTGGCGTCTTCATTTTTGTAGATTTTAGAGGGAGAGTTGTGTGTTGTGTTGTAAAGAGAAGTAGGGAGTATTAATGTAGAAGTGTTGGGTGGAGGTGAAATGAGAGAGTTTCATTTACTAATCAGCTTGGTCCTAGCTAGTGTTTGCTTTGGCCTTTCAGAAGGGCTCTCTTTTATTTTTGGTGCAATGCATAAACATAATTCCTTCACTTTGTTGCCCCACGGCCCCACCTAAAGGAATACATAGTGGGATCACTAAACTATTACCAATCTTAGCCTTATATCACCAGCGTTAACACGAGGGTGGTTGTTCACATCATCTCTTGATGCTGCGGTTAGGAGTTCGATCCTTATTTATGTGAATAGAACAAACTCTTTTACCTCTTTTTTACACGAGTTTAACAACGTTGTATTTTTAGGATTTGAACACGAGATCTCCAGTTAAGTTAGCACAAATTCTTACTAGTTGATTTAAGTGTTGTTCATGGTAACTATTATTGTAGTAAGCAAGTGATTTCGGTGTCATCCAATTTTACTAAATTTCAGTGCGACTATATTTATCATCAGAGTATTTGACTCGGGATTGGTCGTTAATATGAGACATTTTTCCCAACTAATTAGAGTTTATTTTTTCGGGTGATTAGATCAAGATTATTTTGTTTCCTAATTGATTTATTCAAGTTTAGATAATAATTTCACAATATGAACGACAAATTCATTTTAGTCACAACGAAGTTTTTAAACTTACGACAATTTTAGGACTTTATTACGGAGTATAATTTAACATCGTTTTAATCTGTTCAAAAAAACTAATCTACTTAAAAAAAAACCAAGTGTTGCCCCAAAAAACTTATAAACAAAGTGTGATGTGCGACTAGTTAACCTCTATACTACATAGGGAGTATTATTCAAATTTTAAGAAGAAAGCATGAGAAATGCACTCGTATATCGTGTGTTCTTATTTTAAACAAGAAATAGCACAGATTAAATGTAGTCATTTTACGATAAAATGTCACTATTTTTAGATAAAATGCTACTATTATTTCAAAGGTAAAAAGTGACTTCTTTAGCCATAATATTCTGTCATTAAATAACTCATTCTATTAAAAAAACTGTAATATTTAATCCGTTTTATTTCAAAATATCTATAAAATTACTTTTTGCTCTTAGTAGCCTCTTACCTACATTGTGGTGGCACTAAACATGATGCTAGATTGGTAGTGACAATACAATAATCCTAATTTTATGATTAGACCATCTTATATAAGTTGATCTCATCATTATTGAATAGAAGCATCAAGGCATAATCCCTCTCGACCATATAAACAATGTTGAGAAAATTAAAAAAGCTTAATTATATTTATTGTTAATCGAGACCCTACATACCCCTTAGACAATCATTCAACTATCCATCATTAAAACCAATTAAGAAAATGTAGATTTCTTAATAATATCATAATGATGAGGTTATATTACAACTTTATAAAAGAAAAAAAAGGGCTGTTTTTGGGTTTTATTTTCGTATCTCACGTTGTGTCTTATTGTCTATACATCTACCATATATTCCCTTCATTCAAATTCAAATGATACCTTTGCTTTTTCACGTTTGTCAATATATGTTTTACTTGCTTAGTATCTTTAGCTACGTATTTGCAAAAATTCTAAAAGTTATAAAAGTTATATATTTTCAATATATTCGTAAAGACGAATCAAACAAGATCCCACATGAATATATTTTCTCTTATGTATTGAGAGAAAATTGAAATTAAAGATTAACTTGTGAATAATGTACAAAATAGAAAAGTATCATTTGGATAAAAATAGAGGGAGTATGAACTAAACACTAAAATTAAGTATCTAGAGATTATAAAATGATGAGACGTTGGGAGATTAAAGTAATAAGACACTAGACAGAAGATATGGAGTCGCAAAAAAGGATAAGTGTCTTGTTTAATTTAAGACTCTTTTAAATTAAGCTATCTAAACTTTTTTTTTCTATTTTCACCTATATTGATTTTGATTATGAGTCATTTAAATAAATTGGTCTTAAATAAAAAAATCATTGGAAAAAAGTGTAAACCAAGAGAAAGACAAAGTTGGGAAGGAGGGGACGGAAGGAATCTAAAGGAGGGACAAAGGTGAAGAGTAACTTCATTTTCGAGTGGGGTAGAAAAGCAAAGCATTGGCTTGACTGCCTTCACTTTTGACCTGAAAAATATACTAAAGCTATCTTACAACCCCAACACAAATTTAAAGGACAAAATAAAGTAACAAAGCTGTATTCTTGATCACTACTCGTTTTTAAATACAAACTAACCCGATCCAACCATCTTTTGTTCACACATTAATACTCTGTAATTTTACATTATTTAACCTCAAATTATATATTTATTATAAAAAAAATTAGGGTTAAATTAACATATCACGACTCGTTTTGAGGGAGAAAAGGAGAACAATACACTTTATTTTAAGACTCATAAGCAACAAACATAATTAACCTATTTAATTAATTTTTTGAAATTGTATTTTGATCATTTTCTAGTTACCTTTCCTATTTCACTCATAACTTTACGTGTTTAGTCTTATGTAACTTTGAGATTTAAAAATCAATCATCAACTTGTCAAGCTAAAATAGTTCAAAAATCTATCTCTATAAAAGGGATAGAAAATAAGGCTCTCTTATTGGTTCCTTAAATTAAGGAATATATGGGCCCACCATTTTTCACTCTTATTTAATTTCCATCCTTCTTATATTCGGAATTAATTATGATCCGTAATTCCGTATTTTGATCTTTTATCATTCTTATTTACGTAATCGATTGCAGTAGTACATTTCGTCACTATCATAATAAAATACGATATGATCAAATTATTGTTAATTTAATATTTAAATAACAATATACAACAGTGCAATAAAATACGATATTTAACGATCCAAAAATTAAATCCAAAAAATAAAAAATTACCAACAACAAAAATAATCTTTATGTTTTCCAATCAAATCAAATACAAATTAAATTACAATATATTTTCCAATCAAATCAAATACAAATTAAAATATCAAACAAGATAAAATACGATATACAACGGTCCGATTTATAAAACTCCTGCATATTGGAAAAAAAAAACAAAAATCATGTATATTAGTAGAACAAATAGTCTTTATGTTAAATTTAAATCTTTTAGTTGAATCTTATATAAATTCAACTAAAAATCTGAAAATATACAGAAAAAACAAAAATCTTGCACAAATTCGTCTTTTTGTTGAATTTAAATTAAAATACGATATGCAACACAACGGTCCGATATATATCAGAAAGATCATATTTCGCCAATATCATCATAAAAATAAAACAAAAATCCTGTATAAAAGCACAAAAAATAGTCCTGTAAATTTAACAAAAAATATGGAAATTCCTTTACTATAAAAGGAATAGATTTTAGAGAGTTCTTATTGGTCGATCAAAATTAGGAAGAGAAAAAATTTAATTAAAGTGGGGTCAACCATGTTCATTCTACATAATTAATTATCTCCCCTCAAACTTTCATAAATTTAACCTTTTCACTACTTTCATTAATTAACTAAGTTATAATCTATAATCACACATTGAAATATGAAATCTTCCGAAGTTCTAACTTCAATTTCAACTGTAAAAATCAAATCTTTGATGATCATTGATAATAAGTTAACTAATTTTACATAAATTAAAGATATAAATTAAATATAATAATAATATGATGGAGACGCCTAGACTTTACAAATATAGTATATTCCGAGATTAAAGAAATTGTTAATATTAATTTAACATGCAACAACTAAAATGATTAAATTGAGTGACAATGAGTATAAAATAGAAACAAAAAGTGAATATCAAATATAATACTGGAATATATAAATTGGCGAAAATTAATGCATTCACATACTGAAAATCAACAAATTAAAATTGTTGAGAATTGGAAATCAACAAAAATATGTAACTCCGTCTTAACTCTTAAATGTACATAATATAGACATGTTTATATTATACAGTCGGAGATGTTGGGTAGTTAGAGAGTCGGACTAATAATAATTTGGGTTCATTACGATGGTTATGAACTTAGAATTTAATTAAACCGTAAGTATAATTTTAAAATCTATATATATTTTACCGGCTATTTTCCGTCTTAAAATTAAATGGGCCAGTATTATTTCCCATGGGTTATAGGACAAATATTTTATTTTCGTCATACATAATGTTTTTTTTTTTGTTTTATTCATCCTACATATGTATATTTGATCCGTTTTAAACTTAAACCGATAGCGTCGTCGTACATAAGAATCCGTATAATTTTATAATGTCAAGCAAATGCGTTGTTTACTTACGTTTAAACGTATAAATTCTTTTTATTTTCTACATTAATATACTTACAATACTAAAATTATATTTTTTATTAAATATATTCACCTTTTTATTTTTATTTTTTTAGTTTAATAGAAGTAAACCCGTGCATTTTTTGCACGGGCGTAAAACTAGTACAGGTATAAACCCGTCTCTTGCTTACATAACTACTTTTGTGAAAGTGGTTATTAATTTCTTTTGTGTGCTTATGTTGGTATAAAAATGAGGATATCTAGACGACACAATCTCATTTTCTTTACGAATATTTACCACGAGGAATATAAAGTATATTATTAAAATATTTAATGTAAGTATGGTGATATTGAAAGTGATCAAAATTAAGGAAAAATGTTACCGCATTATCAAAGTTTAACGTTTCGTTGACCGCCTTTACATTAAGGGGTACTATGAACACGTAAATAAAACCTTAGGGTCTTAAGGATACCATGGACAAATTATTGAAAGCGGAGTTACCATTGAAAATTGACAAAATTAAGGGATATCATAAAAAATTTATGTAGGACACTTATTTGACATAAAATAGCAACTCATATATTACCGTCGTTCAACTCCACATTGCATATATGTTTTATGTACAAATATTAGAAAAAATATACTTCCTCTTATTCAGTATAATGTTCCCTTTTCATTATAATACTCCTCACATATATTAGAGAAAGAAGAATTATAGGCTCAATAGGATGGAGTATTATATTATTTAAAGTACAACAAATGGGTAGAATGTGAAGTACTCCGTAGTATTTTGCGTAGTTTGTGTTGAAGAAGTTGGTCTTAGGCTCTGTCATTTTTGACTGAAACGAGATGAATTGAATTAAATGAATTAGAGCTTAATTGAACTAAATTGAGTAAAAATGAGGTGAAGTGAATTTAGTTGAATTAATACTTAATTTTGTGAAAAGATTAACTGAACATAATTGTTTGAACATAAATAAAACTTAACGGCATACAACTAATAAGCAAAATTGAAATGAGCTGAAATTAAGTTAGAAAAAACAGAGTCTTGGTACTGTAATAGTATTAAAGTATTAAAAGTACAGCCAAATAAAAAAAGATATAATGTGGAGTTGAATGGACAATGGACAGAAGAAAAATAAGTGTAATGTGGAGTTGAATGTATGAATTTGACCCTAAAAAATTTGGAACATACGGTATAATATGCGAACCCGCATATCAAGAAGTGAATAGGTGACCCAAGCAAAGTGAAAACACAACGTCACTGTTGTCATTAGCACATAAGAGGCAAAGAGTGTAGAAAGACACGCCCCCTTTTGTTTACTTGCATAACAAAAGTATATACTACTGACAACCACTAGTTTTATCTTTTTTTACAAGTTCAAAATGTCTGATTTAAAATAGGTAAACATAGCTAATGAAATGCAGAAAATGTAGTGTATTTTGTTGGATATGGTAAATAGAGAATATTAGTGAGTTAATTATTAGATGATGAAAAACATTCTGAGGAAGATGCAGATATGAGAGTGACATTAGTGTTGGTGTAAGGGAACATCCCTCTTGTTGGATTCTCCTTTCAAATACGGAGTATGCTACAAATTGACTTATCATTCATCTTAGGGCATGCATTATGTCATCTCTTCTTCTCTTACCGGTCCCATCCTCCTATAGTCCTATTACAGATTCATCCGCATGTTTTTTTGGTTTTAAAAAATACTCCCTCCATTCATATCCACATTACACATTTCTTTTTTCACGTTTGCCAACGCGTCTTTTGTACGGTAAATATTGTTAGCTACGTATTTTCAAAAATTATAAAAATTATATATTAATAATATACTCGTAAAGACGAATAAAACTAGATCCCACATGAATATAATTTTATTTACGTATCGAGAGAAAATCGAATTTGAATGGTTGTTTGTGAATAGTGTGTAAAATAGAAATGTGTAATGTGGATTTGAATGGAGGGAGTATATACTTTGGAAGTTCGCGATTTTCCCGGTTGATATAGGAAACACGTATCCTTCTCTATTTTAGAGTGTACTAGTTGTTGTATGGCGCGCTTCGCGCGCCATACCCCAAGATAGTATGACTCATCTATTATAATTTGTATCGTTTTATGTATGTTGTATTGTTATTTGTTGTACCGTTAAGGTTGGTTATTATCTTCGTTGCTTTGGTGACATATAGCGACGTCCGTATTCATTATTGTTCCATAGAAGTTTTCGTTCTGTAACCACATTGCACAATTTTCTATGTTTGAAGGTCAAATGAGTTCTCTTTCTAGCTTTTCCCTTTCCTTAGCGCCTTCTCCTTGGAGTTGGATTCTCCTTTTACCCCGTCTTATACGTCCCTTCCTGCCTCTACTTCCATTTTCCTTTCCTTCTAGCCTCTCTTTCTCCTTATCTTTCATTTCCCTTCTTTTTCAACTTAGCTTCCTTCGCGAAATTTTATGTCGAAGAAAAGAGTAATTATGCATATATAATCTAGACTTTTACCGAGTCGAAACCACCCTCGTCTTTCTCCTTCTCATTCCCGTCACCCTCCAAAATTTCAATAGGTCAGAAAGCAATAAAATTGTGCAATAAACCTTTTTATTTATTTAAAAAAAAATACTTAAAGCTTACAAAACTTTCCAGAAAGTTATGAATAACTTACTTTTGAATTATGTTGAAATTAATGGGTTTCTGAACTATCATCGTACTTCAATTACTTTTTCTCTTAATTAGTCCATTGTTCTCGCTCCCGCCATCTCCGTATCTCCTTGCATTTCCTATACAATCTCCTCCTCTTTCCCATTTTCTTTTGCCTCATCCTCACCCCCATCCTTCTCCCTTCGATGCAACACCATTTGCCACCCTCAATCTGAACCAAACTAAGCACACACGATTTCATATCCTTTATCCCACCAATAGCCTTATGTCTAAAATAATAAAGCATACGTGATCTCTCATGCCCCGTCTCCCCGTCATATTGAACAAAACCTAGCAAACCATATCGATTTCTCCCTTCATTGTCTCTCATTTTTATTCATGTCTCCTTCGCTAATTCATTTGAGCCTCTTCCCCCTGCTTCTAGTTCTCTTCTTTTCCTCTTTTCTCTTTCCCATTTCATTCATTTCCTCCTTAATTAGAATCATGCGGAAATCAACTGGATTTTCTTTGTCCTTTCCTTTCCCTTGCAACTCCTCATTCGACCCAACCATTTTCCCCTAGACAAGTTTATCGCACACCCACAACGTTATATGTCATCCATTGCTCCTCAAACCTTCCAAGGCCAGCCCGGGAATCGTCTGTCTAATTTATGGACATTTTTGTTCCGGGACCCTAAATCCCGAAAACCGTGTATTATACGTTTTATCCTAGCCTACATCACTATCCCCATTTCTATGTAAACTTGCACTATGTGAAGCTCTGGATTAGGATTTTTTGGGAGTAATTATTTGATGATTTCTATCAAATCATTATGATTTTTTCGTTTTTTTTCAATGGATGATGGCTTTAGAATTATCATATTATCTTATGATTTTGGGTTTGATGGATGATTGTCACTTTGAATTTCCCTCTATGAATGAAATAAATGTAAGTTTCGTGCTCTCTTTGTAAATCCCTCTATTTATAAGAGATATATAGTAATTGTTTTCACTTTTCTTTTTTTCTCTCAATAGAAGTTTAGGAATTTTCGGGGTAATAGTATTTAATTTTCTTGTCTTCATTTAATTTTGGTACAAATAATTCTAATTTTATTGGTGACTAAGTTGGAATATGAAATTGGATAATTTATATTATAATGTTGTTCGATTCCTCGCTAAGAAGATCATTATCAATTTCATTGCTCAATTCTAACACAAAGTGTAGTTTTCATCATCATAAGAGTAATTTACAAGATATTTCGGAGCTAAAGGAATTGAACATCTATCAGATTACCTTAATCTCCTCGGTCCTGATCACCAATAACAAGCTATTTCAAATTTAGGTCTCTGGTTATTGTTTATAACTTCCAAATATGTCCGGTATGCGTATACCTCTGAGATGAACCATCGTGCGCATTCTGCAAACCCTTATGATGGGATCCGCTTCAATATATCAGCTCCTTCTGTCAAAGCCTAATCAATCCATCCCCTGGAAACCAAATAAATAATAAAATGATAAAGGATTAGATAAAACAGAGTTTTGAAAATAACATGATGAAAGTCCAAAATAGAAAAAACCCAAATGAAAAGTAGATCTCAATTTCTACAATATTATAATAATTATTATTATTAAAACACCAAAATGAATCAAACTTTTTCATGAAAATAAGACGATTAACCGAAAATAGAACAAAGCTAAATGAAAAATAGAAACATCGTATCAAAAGGAGCGATACCCAGATGCCTTTACCTAGCAAATAGCCCTAAAATCCATATAATGACACCTTGTACTTTAGTCTCGACTGACAAGTAATATACAAATTCCTTAGGAAAATGAAGATGAACTTGTGGGTTTTCAAGGGGAAAAGAGTGATGAAATTTAAAGGCAAATTCAAATGTAAATTACAAGAAATTAGATGAATACTTAAGTGTGATTCCCTCCTTCAATCATGTACACAACTTTGTAACCACCTAAACAGTAACAAATGAACACGAGAACAATACAAACATAATTAATATGTCGATCAGTGTCTCCCATCAATAAAAAGTAAAAAAAATTGTGTGAATAATTGAGGGGAGATGTAGTTGTGGAAAAGATAGAGGAGTATTGTTAATATGATATATGAGGGAACAAGACAAATGTGACTACGTAGTTGCGGAAGACAAAGAGCAGTACGTTAGAGTGTTAATTCATGACACCAAAGGCAGTCCAAATAAAAGTAAGAAAAGCCTAAATAAACACGACCCATGAAATATGAGTGGAATAAAAGTAAGAAAACTCCAAATAAACACAGTCCATGAAATACGACCGGTGAAACTAGGGTAGAAAAGTTATTATTCATTATGAGTAGTAATTTGTATTACCCATATTTTAGTAAGGGGAATAGTTTTTGTCGTATAATAGAATAAGGATTAAATGACTATTAAACGAGTATTGTCGTAAATTGAGCGTAGAATATATTTTGTTTTTGTCGTACTCGTACGTATAATATAATAAAGTTTAAATGATTACTAAACGAGTATTGTCTTAAATTGAGCGTAGAATATTTTTTTGTCGTACATAGAATATAATAAGGTTTAAATTACTATTAAACGAGTATTGTCTGAAAATAAGCATTAGAAATAGGACGTCGATTAATAATATATGTAGTGAGTGTGAATGCATCAAATGACCCAAATTCATTATATTGTAGTGAGATTGATAGATGTGTATTCATATGTATCACATGATGTATTGAACCTCAAGCTTTTGGTTTCGGAACCGATTACAAGTTTTCTCAACCTCTTGAGGATGCTAAGTTGTATGTTAGAAACCTGCCTTTTAATATTGAAATTGTTTGATCATACGACCCAAAAAAATGAATGCATTTTTTTTTATCAAAAGGTCCAAATACAATAAAAGACAAAAAATAAGTTTGATCATATAGTATGGGTTTCGTAACCGAAGACGGGTTTCTCAACCTCTTGAGGATGCTAAGCCGTATGTCGAAAACTTGCGAAATTATTTGATCAAACGGGCCAAAAAGTGAATGCATTAAGTTTGATCATCCGACCCAATACAAATTTGATCATCCGGCCCAATATATATGCAATACAAGACAAAACACAAGTTACTATTCATAATGAATAGTAACTTGTGTTGCTCACTTTTTAGGAAGGAGAAAGATTCATATCCAACTATTGTGTAAGATATCGACACTAATGTGATACGCGCAAATATGCATACAACACGTCACAAATTGTGTCTAAATTTATTCTTGAAGTCAACATAATATGTAAATTATAGGGTAATTGGTATTTATACCTTGTATAACACATTTTGTAAACTTTTATGTATAAGATTATTTTGTTTCAAAACTCATACATAAATTTCTCATTTCTTCATATTCAATACCAAATTGCATGCATAAATCAGCCATTTTACCCTTACTAATCACCCATCAACCATCACCCCCTTTTTGGCTTTTCCCAACCACATCGACTAATTTACACCTCATTAACCCATTAACACGCATATCCACTAGTATTATATTATACCTCATCCACTACCTTCCTCACAACTCAACTCCATATCCACCAACACCAGCATCACTGTCGAGCTGTCACTACAAGTGTCCTTTTGCCGACGTTGTCCCACATGTATTCCCACAAGCGACACTTCTCAGTATCATTCCAACTCGTCAAACCCTCAAACCCTAACCACCACCCTAACACAAAAAAGGTCTTTCACCACCACTGACATCTCCTTCCCATCATAAACAAATGTCATATTTTACTGCAAATTACAAACTAGTTAGTCGTCAAACCTCATACTCTCATTTGTCTTATGTTGCATTATTGTTGTACTTCCCCAACAATCATGATCGTCTTCCTATTTTACAATCAAGTTACATCAACCACACTTCACCCTCCTTCCTACATTCATCACGATTTCTCCATTTTTAGGGTTATTACATTGTATATGTCGACGGTGGTGAGATATAAGTGGGTACGTGAGTTTGGATTTGGTGACTTGCTGATTTACATAATTTTAGTGTCGATTTTACCTCTATTTATACCTATTACTTGACTTAATTTTGTGTGCTTAGATTATTAAATAACTCATTATGCTAATTATTTATAAGTTTGTATAGTTTTATTAGATTAATTGCAAATAATTGTTATTCTTGTAGAATAGGTACTGCAATTTTTTTATTTTAATTTTATAGGTGCTGGATTGTGAATAAAAGAAAATCTGAACAAAGCGAGATGGATGAAAGTGTAATACCCGCCATTTAGGAATCGTTGACTGACATTTGACCATAGAGAGTCCTTAGTGAGAGACGAAAGAGAGAGTTTGTGAATACTTTAGTAAGTAGATACTCGATCTAGTACATGGTACTCGGCCTAGTACTAGGTGTACTCGACCGAGTACACCTGGATTGACGGGTTAAAAGTTTAACGGAAGTTATAATCTGAATCATTTTCAAAATCATTTCGTTAATCCTATGAACCGTAATCAACCCTTCTCCCTATTCCTCCTCCTCTCACTACCATCTCTCACCTTGTTGAGATTTCACCACGGAAGCCATAGCTTGAGCGTGGAATCAATGAATTGGAATGCCTTGCTTTGCCGTCGACATCTCGATAACTCTCTGTAAGTTAGTAATTTTAGTCTTGTCCTTTAGTTGAACCATCTGGGTTAGTAATGGGTAGTAGTTTTGTTGTAGGATTGACCTATAAGATAGCTTGACTCTGTGTTTGGCTATGTTGCGATGGATTGGCGAAAGGTAAGTTTTCCTACTCGGTTAGTGCTTGTTTAGTTTGAAGTGTATGTGACGAGCATTGTCCAAGTTATTATGTTTGAGATATTGTGATTGTGATATTGCGATGATTGGGTATTGTTGTGGGACCATTGTTGGGAGATAGTTCCAACCCTACGTTCGCCCCTTGTGGCTCTCCTCACAAGGGGGATGTGTACATTAATGATCTGGGTACGCTCGTTACGATGAGCGGGGCTTAGGTGGTAAGATGTGGTCCCCATTGACGGTGTGGATTACTTGTTGCGATGGGTAATTCGAGTATGCTACACGTTGCGATGTGTAGTGGTGATTGTGGAGGTTGAAGGTTCACTATATGGATGTTTAGAATCGTATGTGTCTTATGCAGTTTGGATATATTTCATGTTGAATCATCTAGGACAGGGCATGACGATGATGACATGGTGGAGGATAATGATCAACAGGACTGAGGCCGTTGGTTACTTGATTTATGTTATGTATATTTGAGTTTGTTGGATTTCGTTCTTTTAGTGATTGATACTTTGTTGTTTACTTAGGTTATGGGACATCATTTTGGGTTAGTTCTTCGATTAATTGATAACAATACTCTGAACCATGTGTGTCCTGCTCAAAATACTCTAAACTCTATTTTAACTACCAATATAACCAACTATTGTTCTCATTCGCTTTTATTATAATTTATGACCTGGTACCTGCTAGGTAAGTGAAGAAATTTCTAACCCTTCTTTACCACGTCTTTCTCTTTTTACTTCTCTGTTAATCTATTCATCTAATCACACCATTAAAACATGCTACAATAAGTTAACAAAACAACAAATTTTATTTAAAGCAAATGAGGGCATTAGTTGGTTATATAGGTAGTTAGAATAAAGTTTAGAGTATTTTGAGCAGTTCACTCATACTTCGCAGTATTTCTATCAATTAATCTTTAGTTCTTTTGTGCGGACAATTTTAGTTAGGTGATGTAATTGGCCATAAGGCCGTATTTTACAACTTTATATTTCTGTTATATGGTAGGCATTTTGATTGGCATGTATATTGCATGTGGTATGTATGTTAATATATTTTTGGTATTGCGAGATTGACGGGTAAATAAGATGGTAAGAATTGTAGGAAGTTAGTAATTCAGTTCTTTGAAGGTACTTAACCGAGTATGGAGAAAGTACTCGACCGAGTACGATGTATGTACTCGGTCGAGTACACCTGGTACTCAACCGAGTATATTTTTCAAGTCTCAAATGTGAAATCTAACCATAGTGTACTCGATATATTACAGGGCACTCGACCGAGTACCAGGTACTTGACCGCGTATGCCCAGTTACTCGACCAAGTACCACCTTGTTTGAGCTATTTTGGGATAATTCGTGTCGTTAAGTAATCGGTTAGGTTTAAGTTATATGTTTGGTATATGGTTGTGATCGCGGAATCCCAAAAGTTTCGGCACGAGTGTAATAGTTCATAGGACACAAATAATTGCATGATTATGCAGCCATAGAACGTTGTTTATCTTTATACCAATGACGAACTTTCACAGCTATTGTTCCATGTTATCAATTCTAGTTGTTGCTCTTAAAGGTGAACTTCGGGGACGAATTTCTTTTTAAAAGGGATAGATATATATTATCGCAGCAGTTTCAAATGATGACGTTTTCGTGATTAATTATAACGATGATTTTCATGGTTGTGAATGCTTTTTCTGTTATTAAAGTGTAAACGATTATCGACATGGATGTTACTTTGCGAGTGTGGGAATGTTATTGTGTTACAGATGTTGTTTGATGATTCTGTTGTCATTTGATAGCGATGAGAATGGACAGATATATTAACCGTAGAATATGATAATGCATGATATTATGGAATATGTGTTGTGAAATATGCGATGAATGGTCATAGAGTACACTACCATGGGACAATGTAAGTGTGGTATGATTGATAGTTGAGCCTTGTCACATAGGGTATCATACGAAAGTAATGGTGAACAATATATTGTTTTGGAAGTGATAGTATCGGTAGTTGTGGCATTAGAGGGATAGTATTGGTAGTTGTGGCATAAGAGTTATAGTATCGGTTAGTTGCACTATAAGAGTGATAGTTAGCCTGTTACATTTAATATCTCTATTTATATAAAATATAAACTGACTAGGGTTCTAAGTAATTAGCTAACTAATCTAAGAGTATTTTAGATATGTAAACTAGAAAGCCTAAAAAAGTATAAAATAAAGTATGAATAAAAGCATAAATAAGATTAGGGTACGAGTTTCCTTATTTATATAAATTATAAACTGACTTAAGGAATATTTGCGGAAATTCTACAGACGAAAGGATCCTCGATCGAGGAAGAGGTCCTCGATCGAGGTGAGGGTCCTCGATCGATGTAGGCGTTCCTCGATCGAGGAACCTGCGTTCAACGTCTTCCTAAAACGCGCACTGGAATCCAATTGGTCGTTATTTCTTCGTTAATGGAGAAAATGAAACGTTTTTGGTGGCGTTGGAAAGCTAACAGTATAAGCTTTCACCTTTAATTTGAATTAATTGATTTGCACTTGTAAAACTCTAGTTATGACTCTTCAAAGTAAACACTAGCTAGTAATGTAAAGTTCCTCTTTTATTTGTCACTTGTTCTCTTCTATTCTATTTTCTTCCTCTAGATTACGTGCCAGGCTTCGTGTATTCCTTAATGTCATTCCGTGGTGCTTCATTGTATTCTTTTCCTCCACAAATGCATCAATTATGCATTAACCATTCATTATTGGCCGTAACAACTTTATAAAATAATGGCATATAAAAGACATATTCTAGCATGAAATTTATACAAAAAGCTGTTAAAGGGAGGCATAAATGCATATATAATTATGAATCGTCAATATAATTGTTCTATTGTGGTCTATTTGATATATACTTATCTCGGGCAACCAAGATGGTTGCACCCTTATTTGCTAAAGAAGGGCTAGTTAAGACTTTTTGGTAAGTCGGGGTGTTACAATCACGTCGTTATATAGTAGCCAAAAGAAAATTTTGACTGGTAAAACTAGAGTTTTCCAAATCTTGCTCCAAAGCTACTTATACGTCTCATGATTCGACATGCCTGCAATTCCCCTTTAACTTTCGCCAACAAGAAGTCAATATGCTGACATTACAAAATAATTCCCATCCTTTTCATGCTCGCAACACCAAGTATCAGCGGGTCTAGACTCGCTAATACAAATACACAAAATATTATTAGAGTCAAAAGTGGAGAAAGAAAGAGTTCACCTTTGCCAAATCCTAACCATTGTCATCTGCATTCAATAGCTCTAAAACTCATATATCCACATTCGCCTGTCCCAATGGTGAAATCACTCTTAGGCCCTGTTCTTTTGGACTCCAAGTCACTTAATCTAAGTTCATTTCAGATCCTATAAGATCAGTTTAGTTCAGATCCTATAAGTTCAGTTCAGTTCAGATCCTATAAGTTCAGTTCAGTTCTTATAAGTTCAGTTCAGTTCAGATTCTATAAGTTAAGTTAAGTTCAGTTCCTATAAGTTCAGTTCAGATTCTATAAGTTCAGTTCAGTTCTTATAAGTTTAGTTCATTTCCTATAAGTTCAATTCAGTTCAGTTCAGTTCAGCTCAAATAAACTCAATTCAAAAGAGCTATATACGAAGTATTATTTTTAACGACCGATAAAAAACATTTCGCTTTAATTATTCGATACACGTTATTTTTTTTTTAAAAAAACCAACAATCATTAATAATTGTACCCGTTTTTACTATCTCATTAATATCAAACGATCTTACACACTCACCCTGATGCCATATGCCCGAATACAAGCATAGACCGCCTGAAGGAATGGTAAAATACTTTTAACTATCGACATTCATCATTGAAAATGAAAGTTGAAATGACATTTGGCCAATTAAAGATAAAGGTGGAAGGTGTTAAAAATCATGCCCCAAATATCATATAAGTATCAAATGTTGATCATTGTTTCTACATTCACACTCCATAATTTTATAAGAATGCACGCTCTTGAAATACATATTATACAACATGATGTGAACGTTCAAGGAACATTAGATTCGTGCATGTTTGATAAAAAGCGGAAGAAGGCATGTATTAAAGTACGAAACAACATAGTCAAAAATATTTGGTGAGCTTATGAATTCTTTGTCGACAGTGATATTGATAATGAAGAGGAAGTTGATGAGCAATTGAGCATTATGATAATATGGAAATAAATGGTTAGAAAAAATTGTAATATGTGGATTTTTTTTTTATCGTAAATATAATCGTAGTATAATGTACGAACTATGTGTTGGGTAGTATCCCCAACATTATTGAATGAATAAGACTAGTAACATGTAAAGTTTTTATGTTAGAAATATGTTAGATGTTATTAGAAGTAAATAACTAGAAGTTAGCCTTTGAATGAAATAAAGATTATTTATGTACTAGGTAAGTTAGGATTTAGGACCTTATATAAATAAAGGTCACTAGTCATGTTTAAAAGTAAGAGTGTAGTGCTTAATATCCTGAGTTAAGCATAGTTGGAAATCTTAGCTAGTAGCTAAGTGTTGGAGGATTGATTGTATTATTGTTATTGTTTGAATAATAATACAAGTTGGGTTGTGGTTAATTCCATAACAAAATATTGTGTCTTTGCATCCTTATATTATTTGTACCAAAAACCCCAACAAATTGGTATCAGAGCTACGGCTCGATGGAGAAAAGTTTTGGTACAAAGTTTGAGATGGAATTGTTCAATGGTAAGAACAATTTCTCTTTATGGCAAAACATGATAAAAGATGTTCCCATACAACACGGGTTGTATGCGACTCTTGAAGACAAGAAGCCTGATGATGTTCAAGTTCTCAAATGGGAGGACATGAAATTGCGCGCGGTTAGTACAATTCGGTTAGCCCCTGCACCTGCAATCAAGTATAGTGTGTTAGAGGAGACAAATCTAAAGGAGTTGTAGACCAAGTTATGTAGCATTTATAATGCGAAATCCTTGGCTAATAAACTATTCTTGAAGAAAGATCTTTTCGAGCTCGAGATGGTAGATGGCGGAGATTTGAGGGATCATTTAAACAAGTTCAATGGCTTGATCACCCAATTGGCGAGTTTGGATGAGACATTATTCAAAGAAGAAGATAAGGCAATAATGTTGTTGGCGTCTCTTCCCAAAAAGTATAACACGATTATCACTAGTTTACTTGTGGGGAAGACAACATTAGCCTTAGATGAGACCGTTGTGGTTTTGCTTGAGTCCGAAAAGTTGATGAAGCAAAGAGGCGGTGACTCTTCAAGTGATGGAGGAGTTTTTTTGGGTGAATATTGTGGCAAGAAGAATGGTGGTTGGAAAAAGCACAATCCTAATATTAATTGTTTCTATTGCGGTGAGTTAGGTCATATACAAACTATGTGTCCTAAGGCAAAAGAAGATTTGAAGGAGTTGAAAAGAACTCGTGGAGGTGGGGTTGCAGCTATGGCAGAAGTTGATGATGGGGAACTCTTAATGGTTCATGGGGAAAAGGAATCGAAGGAGAGTTGGGTGTTAGATTCGGAAACTTCCTATCACATATGTGGAAAAAGAGAGTGGTTTTCTTCTTATGAAGAATGTGAAAGAAAGATGGTTAGTTTGCCAAATGGTGATAAGGCAAAGATTGAAGGGGTTGGTGAGGTTAAGATAAAACTTAACGATGATCAAGTTAGAAGTTTTGGTGATGTTAGATACATACCAAACATTAGTAAATTTAATCTCATTAGGCAGATTAGATTCTAAGGGTTGTACCATTCATGTTAAGAATGGTATTTTGGAGGTCACTAAAATTGGTAAGGTGATTCTCAAAGGTAAAAGAGGTAAAACTAATTTATTCACATTTGATGGAAGATGTGATGAAGATTGGTAAGTTCAAGGGAAGGTACTCTCAAGTAGGGGTGTTCATTCGCGATTCGGTTCACCGAACCGCATATTTAGTTCGGTTCGCACACGGTTCGGTTTGGCAAAACACCGAACCTAAACCGCACCGTTCCTAACGGTTATTTACGGTTCGGTTAACCACTTTAAACGGTTATTTGCGGTTCGGTTACTGGTTAACCTATAAACATGCTAAATATATTTTTTCTTTAGTTTTCGAGATTTTTATCTAGTTGTTTAATTAATTTTTTAATATTTAATTATACTCAACAATAAAGTTAATAAGTGAAAAATTGATATTAATTATTTTAACCATTTTTGAATCTGGAAACACTTTTTAATCAAACAAAAAAACATTTTTTATATAATATTTAAATTTTTTACTTACTTTTTTGTGAACGGTTCGGTTCGCGGTTAACCTCTTTTCTAAAATTGCGAACCTCAACCGAACCTTGTCCATGATAAATGTAACGGTTCGGTTCACCGAACCACTTTGTCAAAACGGTTCGATTAATCGAGCCTTAAAAATGTACGGTTTTTCGGTTTTTCGGTTCGGTTATTGCGGTTCGGTTTATTATGAACCCCTACTCTCAAGTGAAAGGAAGATGCTTCCAAGTGAAGGTAGGGTCGTTCCGCTCGATGATTAACAAGTCCAAAGTAATGCTGGGCTTATAAGGGGAGGTTTGTTGGGTAGTAACCCCAACATTATTGAACTAGTTTAAAACCCGTGCAAAGTTGCACGGGTATATATAAAAAATCGTTTAAAATTTGACTTAAAATGTATAGCAAAGCTAACGTTTTCTTCATCCACTTTAAACTCCTTACTTTATATTAGAACATATCTTAAGCATTTTTGTCCGTCATTTGAATCCAACTTTATCATATGTTTATTCAATGATTTTGACAGATAATTATACTAATAAAGGTTCTTAAGATAACAAAACCAGAGTTATGATGATTTTTGTAACTCGTTCAAATGCAATACTCATGCATTACAATTAAAGATGTTAAATTTTAATCCGACCCAACATTAATCCTGAATATTTGATCCATTTTACGGTCAAGTCATGTAAATTATGAAATGCAATTCAAGAGATATACGACTCTTAATGGCTCGTAATTTCAGGGTTATACCTGATAAATTGAATATAATTTTATATTAAAAGTATGTCAAATATTACGAAAACATTAATAATTATTTTATATAATTATTTTATGAAATTATTTAATTTAATTTCTACGTATAAAAAATTGTATAATTATAAATGATACTGAAAACTACTATTAAGTTATGATTTTTAATTCACAAAGTTGATAAATTTTTTTAAATGAAACTTAAATTTTGATTTTACAATTGTTCAATGTAAGAACTATGATTTCAATAAGTAATGAATACGTAGTATGATTAAAATAGTAGTATCAAATATGATTTAACTAAAAAAAATATTCTCACATATTCTGAATAACCCTCCATATTTAAGAATGACACGGGAATTAAGGATGGCACGAGATTTTAAGGTAATTGTAGAGATGAAAGGTATTGTGGGTATTACTATGGGTGAGGTGATTAAAATAAATATTGTTGTGGGACACAGTTAGACCTGGCAGACAGATCGGGTCGTGTCAGATCCTTGTTCGTATCACATGTAAACGGGTCACGAACCCGCCAACCCAAACCCGACCCAATTAAATTTCGTGTCGTGTTCGTGTCGACCCACTTAAATAAATGGGTCATCAAGCCTCAACCCTAACCCGTTAATTTCGTGTCGGGTTTGTGTCGTATATTTGTGTCATGTCCATATTTGGAAAGTTTAAGTATATTTATGTGATGGAGGATAAAAAAATTAGGATTAATTTAGTAAACAGGTCTTTCGTGTCGGGTTCGTGTTTAAAGAGCTCAACCCAAACCCGGCCTAATTAAATATCGTGTCGTGTTCGTGTCGACCCACTTACATGAATGAGTCATTAAGCCGCAACCCAAACCCGCTAATTTCGTGTCGGGTTCGTGTCGTGTTTTCGTTTCGTGTCATTATTTGCCAGCTCTAGACAAAGTGATGGAGTGTTGTTATTGGATAGGGTAATTAAAATAAATATAAAACTTTACAAAAAGGGGAAATATGGAGAGTATTTTGAAATGACGAAAAAGAATTGGGGAGTTATTGAAAATAGGAGGCAATATATTTTTATTCTAATGACGATGGTAAAAAAAGGCATTAAGAATGTTTTAACCCGTATCCTAACTTTGGTCGAAAGTGTGACTCATATTGAGACTACTGGGTGGTAGTAGACTGTCCAAATTCAATCTCACGTTGCTCAGAATAAACGAAGCCATTGATGTTGCTTTATTTGTAGGATGTGCAAGGTTCCTTGGTAAATTTCTTTTTTTAATCATCGGTACCACGGTTGAAATTTTTTCTTTTATAAAAGTGGAGTATTTGTCGTGTTTCAATAGATCATTTATGATAAATTTGGGGTATTATTTTTCTTCAGTTAAGCCATTGATTTTCACCACCCATCAAAAAGGATGAGATAGGTTTGGCCTAGTCAAGGGACTCAACCTTGCTAACAAAATAATGATGCGAACAAAATATTTATGTGAGATTCTAAAATTATGTATTTTATAGACAATATTGCTAGTAAAAATAATTTCATTTATATGTTACAATAAACATAATTTCCGTCGTAAGGTTATCGTTTAATTATTTTTCTCACCACATTGTAAATTTAACTAATGTAAGGTTATTAGACAGTTCACATGTCTTTGAAAGACCGTCTTCCACAAAGTTGGTAGGAAATATAACATTGAAAATAGAAATTAAATAGCTCTCTACCTTTCAGAGGTCTCTAAATAAAACTATTAAGATACAGTCTCTCTAAAGTTTATATGTCACATTGAAAACGTTAAAAATAATTTATAGTCGTGAGGTACAAATTAGTAATTCATCTGTTTTTATGGGATCTACTAATTTGTTGAATATATATGATCAGTGTAGTATTTTAATAAAATTAATAGATTATATGAAAACGGAAAAAGTAACGATTTAATTGACTAAATAACACTTAAAAATCATTGAGAATATACAATTTTTGAGAATGAGGAAATGAATTTAGATTTTTTTTTATAAAGTGCTATAATTTAGGAGTTATCTTAGGAAACATTAATTTTCAATGGAAGTGATGTATTAGTAGTTTGGACGGAAAAAAATGTGGTGGTGATGGTTGTTTTATTACTTTATATAGATAAATTCTAAATTTCCTTAGAATAGAAATTATAAAAGTTGAGTAAAGAACTCATGAAAAAGGGTAGGAGAATTTTGTAATCAGTATTGAGGAAAAGATGGCCACGATTTGAAGAAAGATAATCTTTTTCTAGGTTGAAGAATATTTTTATTTTTTTTATGGAAGGTTGAAGATTTGCTCACTTTATTAGGGAGATAATTAAGATTGGTGGAGAGATACAATAGGCAAGTGAGCAAGTAGGCGGGAAAAAAAAATTGTGTTGTGGTTTCTGTTTTATTATTTTATATAGATGAATAAGACCAGTAACATATACAGTTTTTATGTTAGAAAATATGTTAGATGTTATTAGAAGTAAATAACTAGAAGTTAGCCTTTGAATGAAATAAAGACTATTTATGTACTATGTAAGTTAGGACTTAAGACCTTATAAAAATACCGAATCGCGAAAGGTTGTCGACGTTTTGCGAAAAATCGTCGACGAAATTCAAACAAAAGACCAACTTACCCTTTTCTCACCTAAACTCTCCCCACTCTCCCAAATTCAAAATTAACAAAGCAAAACCCAAACCCCACCCACCACAACCTCACGCACCACCTCACGCACCACCACTACTCTCACGCACCACCTCCGACGACGACGGACAGACGACCACCATCGCACGCACCACCACCTTCCTTCGTCCACCACCACCGCACGAAAAGGTTGGTTTTTTTTTTTTTTTTGGTTTTAATTGAACTTCTATTGATGTTGTTGTTATTGTTGTTGTTATTGTTGTTGTTGTTGTTATTGTTGTTGTTGTTGTTGTTATTGTTGTTGTTAATGTTAATTTTTTTATATTTTGTTATTTTTGTTATTTTTTCAAGTTTCGATTCCTAATTGTGTTATTGTTTGTTGTTGATGTTCTTGTTTGTTGTTATTAATTGTATTATTGTTGTAAGTATTGTTGTTGTTGGTAGTTCGGTTGTTGCATTAGATAGAATCGAAAACCCAAAAAATCGGATTGAGGAGGAGTAGGTAGGACGTGTATGGTACACGTTTGGTTGTGGGATGGACGTGTATGATACACGTTGGGGTGTGGGTTGGACGTGTATCATACACGTTGGTAAGTGGGCTGGACGTGCGAGACAGACGTTGGTGAGCGGGTAGGACGTGTAGGCTACACGTCTGTCTCCGTGTAGGACGTGAAGGGTAGACGTCCATTGTGCCATTGGACGTGGGATTCGCACGTCCATGGTGGTGCTGGACGTGTGTTTCTCACGTCTGACACCTATGAAGACGTTTTTTTTTTTTTTTTTTTTTGTCCGTATTTTAGTTAAGTGTTATTATTTTTTCACTAAATGTATTTAATTTTGTATATAATTGTATAAAAAGATGTTAATTTTGTATTTGAATGGATAATTTATATTATTTAAGTTGGTAATTTTGATTTTATTTTGAATTATTTTAGTTTTTTATGACAATTTGTTTAACGTTATTGTAATCTTGTAAATGCAGATGTCTTACAATGAGGATGATATCATGCCTGCGATTGGCCGTACCGCAGGCCGAAGAGTGACGGGATCTAAGCGTCGTGTCCCGATAGCATCACAACCAGCAGCACCACCACTAGCTGGTACGGGAGTTAGGGGTAGGGGTAGGGGTAGGGGTAGGGGTAGGGGTAGGGGTAGGGGAAAGGGTCTCCTAATAAGGACTCCCGACCCTACTCCCGAGGACCAGCTACAGCTACCGAGAGCTTTTTTCAGGGACCCCCGAGTTAGTAGTTCGGAGGACGAGGAAGTTGAGGAGGAGGAGGAGGAGGAGGAGGTGGAGGAGGAGGAGGAGGAGCACGACTCCCAGTTTTTGGACGAGGAGGCAGCCGATCGACCAGCTAAGGTGATCGTACGTGATGGTAGCGGCCGATATAGGCCATTTGTGGAGAGTGGGGCCTCTAGTAGCACGGGCGGGAGGAAGAAGACTCCGGATCTTTCCTGGCGTCTACAGGGTCCGGTTGTAGGGGGGCCGTCTGTACCTACTGTCTTACGTAGCTTCGGTGGCCACGTAGCTCGCAGTAGTTGGACGGATGAGGGGAGCGCGAGACAGTGGATCACGTGTTACGAGAGGCCGGGAGCTATGGAGAAGATGAGTAAGATGAGGGTCCGCTCTACGGTTATGGATAGAGTTGCCGAGAGCGGGCTTGGTCATCTTAGGACCTGTTTGACCACCGGGTTGGATGAGAACCTTATTAGTGCGTTCGTCGAGAGGTGGCAGCCGGACACCAACACTTTCCACATGCCGTTTGGTGAGATTACGATACTGTTGCACGACGTTCACAAGATCCTCGGCATACGGGTGGATGGCGCTAGGGTTATGGACGAGAGTACGAGGGGGGAGATTGGTCTGAAGGGGAAGTTCGCGGCCTTGTTTGGCGTTGACGTGGCGGCCGTGACTGCACCCCTTTACAGGGGTGGGGGGATTTTGGTGAGGAAGCTGATGGATGTTGTGGAGAAGGAGAGCCAGGAGGACTCCCTACGAGCGTACATGATGTTGTTGGTTGGACAGACTTTGTTCACTGACAAGTCCAGCGATCAGGTTGTCGCTCGTATGTTGCCGCTGTTTGATGATTTAGATGATTTAGGCGGTTATGCTTGGGGGGCCGCGACATTGGCGTACCTGTACCGACAGTTGGGGATGGCTTCGCGTAGGGAGGCAGCTGGGGTTAGCGGTTGTCTGCCGTTGCTTCAGGCTTGGATATACGAGTACTTTCCGACGTTCAGGCCTCACTCGGGATATTATGTTAAGGGACGACCACTTGTCGAGGCTTGGTCACGGGTTCCTAGGTTTAGGGGAGATGAGGAGTTGTTGGAGCAGGTGAGGTGGCTCCCTTACGGTGTTAGCCCACACAGGGGTTGTCGGTGTACGCTCTACTCGGGGGTGATCAGGTTTATGGATATAGTGGAGCCGTACCAGCCTGATAGGTGTCTCCGTCAGTTTGGCTATGTTCAGGATTACCCGAACCCTATGCGGGTCCCAGCTGCCGAGAGTCGTCCGGCGAAGCCGGCTCAGGGTTACAAGCTGTCGTACGGTGATGCTGCTGATTTGGATTGGGGTTTGAGAGAGGCTGAGATTCCGTTGAGACAGCGTCATGACCGGGCTTTGATGCCGTTTCAGTGTGATCCACGTTACATGAGTTGGTACAAGAAGATCTCTCACCCATACTTCTACCCCCTACACGCCGTGTTGAGATGAAAGCACCCCCTTTCGCCGAGGAGCCGGAGGTTGGCCGGGCTTTTAGCCATCATTTCTCGCAGATTTATACTCAAGACCCCGACCAGAAAAGGTCGTACGTGCGACGCTTGGTCGATGATATGGAGCGGTTCTACATATCGAGGGATGACGTTGAGGATGATCAGGCTGATGATGATGAGGAGGAGGACGATGATGATGATGATGATGTAGTTTATTAGTTAGTTTTTTTTATGCTTGGACTTTATTTGTTGTCTTTCGTACGGACTATTTTATTTTTCTCGTGACTTCTTTGTTAGTTTATTAGTTATTTTATGCAAATTTTAATACATATTAGAACTCATAGCTTACATCGGACATGAACAAAAGCACATAAAACATAAATCGTAACTAAAATTTGATGAAAACATAGAATACATTAGACATTAACGAAAACACATCAAACATCAAATACAAGTTTACAATACTTAATTATCTTCGGATGACGAAGATGAAGAATCCAGATCTCCTTCGTAATCTCCAGCTTCAATTATTTCAGGTTGACTAGCCACGTAATGATCATAAAACATTAAAATGCGCAGACGGACGTTACCTAGATTGAACACTCTACCGGCACACAAATCAGATAGTGTTGCGTAGTCTATCAAGTTTAGTATACGCTCAATGTAGACAAGGAAATCGCTTCTTAACTTGCGGAACTCCCACATCTTCTCAGTTACAATCTCATCAGTAACTTCATCGTCTGGAACAACCGGACTGCAGAGGGGGTTACCGTGTAGGATGCCAAAAAGGTTGGCAATTGGAGGATGTTCTACCAGGTCCCAGACAGTGTCACTCGGAATGACTAGTTCAAGGCGAGAAACTAGTACTGGGAACTGCGTAGTTATAAGATCGATCCTTAGCTGATAGGCTCTGTTTTTTTGAACATTTGTGAGAGCCATATTAAAAGAAATGATTTTAGTAGTGAATGATGTTGTGGTTGTTGCGATTACAATCAACATGAAAACCAGTATTTATAAGAAGCCATAGTATAATGGTAACATTTTCAAATTGTAACGGTAACATTTTGAAATTTGAAATCACAACGGTTACATTTCAATATTACAACCGAAACAAAATTGGCTAAAATGACGGAAATATAAAGATTTGAAAACTGGCCGTCCATACATGGTATGGACGTGAATAGTACACGTCCAAACCATGCATGGACGTGTACTATTCACGTCCATACATGGAGTGGACGTGTACTATTCACGTCCATACCATGTATGGACGTCCAGGATTAACGTCCATACATGGTATGGACGTGAATAGTACACGTCCGCTCCATGTATGGACGTGAATAGTACACGTCCATGCATGGTTTGGACGTGTACTATTCACGTCCATACCATGTATGGACGGCCAGTTTTCAAGTCCATTCCACGCTAGGACGGTTAGTTTTCAAGTCTAATTCAAAATTTCGATTGAGTTCAATTTGTCTATTCCATGCCTTGTACGATTAATTCAACCTAATTTCAAGGCTTAAACATGTAATTCAACAAAAATTAATTGAAAAAAAAATCTAAGATTTAAGTTAGTTATCGATGAATCGTTGTCGTCGTTTGACATTAAATCGTTGTCGTTATTTGATGTTGATGTTCGAAGTTGAAACCGTTTCTTAGGAATTTACGTTGTTTTTGTTCTTTTTGTTTCAGAGAATAAAAGCTAGAGAGAGAGAGAAAAGGGCAAGAGTTGTCATTTGTCAAAAAAACGTCGACGATTTTTCGCAAAACGTCGACGACCTTTCGCAACCCCCTAAAAATAAGGGTCACTAGTCATGTTGGAAAGTAGGAGTGTAGTGCTTAATATCCCGAGTTAAGCATAGTTGGAAATCTTAGCTAGTAGCTAAGTGTTGGAGGATTGATTGTATTATTGTTATTGTTTGAATAATAATACAAGTTGGGTCGTGGTTAATTCCATAACAAAATATTGTGTCCTTGCATCCTTATATTTTTTGTATCAAAAAACCCCAACACTATGAACAAACCATTGTATATAAAGTGGAAAATATTTTACATTAACTTGTGTTTTAGACTATTTTTTATCAATGTCTTCTCTTGGATAATAAAATAGTTAACTTAAATTAAATTAAGTTAATGAAGTTCGGATCCTAAAAGTTCAGTTCTGTTCGTATCTTATAAGTTCATTTCAGTTCAGATCTTAGCTATAAGTTCAGTACAATTCAGATCTTATAAGTTCAGTTCAGATCTTATAAGTTCAGTTCAGTTCCTATAAGTTCAGTTCAGTTTAGATCATATAAGTTCAGTTCAGTTCAGTTCAGATCCTATAAATTCAATTCAGTTTCAATTAAATTTTAGTCCAAAAAAACAGGGCCTTATTAACCGAGTACCGGGCAATCACGGGTCACTCCATACTCTCGTGTCCATCCCATCGCCAATGTGTCTCCTAGCCCCAAGTCGAACTACATTTCTCTTTGGTTTTCAAGCCTTTTAATTTAGTTTTTATATATTTTTCTTTTAGTGGGGTACCCTCTCTTATTGTCTCGTCCGGTACAATAAACACAAATTCTTATTTAAGACGGACACTATCCATCTTAATCTTAAGAGTCTTATAAAAGACTTATTTTTTTATTTTTTATTTTTCTTATTTAGTAGGGCTATTTAATGACAATACTCTAACCTATTAGGGTTCTTCTTAAAATACTACAGACTTCATTTTAATTACCAATATACCCAACTTTTATATATATTTTCTCCTACTAAAATAAGTTGAAGGGCTACCTTGCTGAATAGGTTTTTTTTTTATATTTTATCCTTTTCTTCTTTGCCTATTTTAATTACTTTATGAAAAACATTGCAATTAAACCTAAATACCTGATTTTAACACAGAACAACAAACTATTTATTGTCTAATTAAATAGTAAACTGTTGTATAATTAAACAGAATCGATAATCGAAGATTTTGCATATTCATTCAAATAATTTGTTTTGATGAATTCCGCAGTGTTGGTTTATATCTTTTCAATAATCTACAAGCTGAATTAACATGGAGAAAGAACATACTCAGAAGGTGATAATCACGAGACAAACAACCACAAAAATTGGTGCTCATCTGTTAGAGGAGTAGAGAATAATTCATTGCAATTATGCAGTGTTACTTCGACATGCTAATTCTATGAATTTAAGTGTGATATTGTATATATTTATGCTCAATACAAAAATTCCATTAATTTTATTTTCCTTCTCCAGAATACAAAAACTACCAAAACTTACGCAAGCAAAAACTCCACAAATTATCAAAATAACCATCTCATAAGCATCTAAATTAACATTATCAATCAACATCATCAATTTAAAATGTCTGTCTGCAATAGAGCTCCGTATATATCATACGGTTTCGGTTTTGATTTCGGAGCCGATTTAAGGTTCTGAAGTCCGGTTGTTTTGGGTGGCTTCAGAGGTTTTTAGGTCAGGAGCGGTTGCTTTACATTTGATGATTATGAATTTTGAGAAGTGTGGTTTGTAAGGAAGGTAGAATTTGGAAGTGCAACACTCATGTCTTGAACCGCCTTGCTCTTTGAACTTTGATTCTTGATCGCGTTAGACCGTCATTTCAATTTCAGTTTTTGAAACCCTAGATCCCCATTTCAATTTGGGGATAAATTTCAATTGATAGAAGTAACACTAAATCTGCAAAAAGGTTGGGAGGAATCTTATTCATATGAATTTGGTAATTTCAATATGGATTTGCACTCTCATATATTCAATTAATTTATATAGTGTTTTGCTCCTGTGTTTTTGATTGATTTTTTTTTTTTTTTTTTTTTTTTTGTAATTTAAAGGGGGTTTTCTAGAATTTTAGTTAGGGAAGGGGAAGGTGATGAAGATAATGTATAATAAGAAATGTGACAATTTTACCTGTTATTACAGGTTAATAAAGTGCTAATTCTATTAAAAGCGGAAGGTTATAATAGTTGATTATATTGGTAGTTAAACTATGGGTTGGAGTATTTTGAGAAGCACGTCAATAGTATGGAGTATTCGTGTTAAATAACCCTATTTAGTATTGTAGTCATATGACTCATATCAGGCCATAGAAAAGGTGCCAGTAGTCCCTCCCAGTAAAGGACCAAGACACAAGCTGATTGGGCCATTATACTTGGGTCCAATGTAGCAGGCCGGACCGAGCTAACTCGCCACATTGGCCACCCTTTCTATACACAGTTCATAAATCATAATAAAAACAATGGCCTCCCGCCAGAGGGTAAGGCTGATCATCCAGATGATACCAACTATCCTCAAGTCTCTGAGGTTTCCAATACCATATTTCCTTCTCTTCCAAAAAATTCGAAGAGGAAAACGCTGCATATTACTGAATTTATGAACAAGGATTATAACAACCATACACCCACCATTGAAAACACTAACAACTTACTTCCCCTTCAAAATCAAAATCCCTCCACAGAACCAGCAAGATCATTCAAAGATATGGTACAAGGTTTTTGTACGAATTCTAATTTCACCTCGGATCTGTCCTTGGAAGATCTGGACTTCGCTTCAGATGATGATAAAGAGTATGAAGAAGATGAAGATGAAGCCTTATGCCCACGAATCTGTCTTACGAGAACAGAGAAAACAATAATACGAAAGCCATGGCGAAATGCTCTCATTATTAAAATGTTCGATAAGAATATTGGGTATCTATCGCTTATGAGAAAATTACAAGCGAAATGGGCAATCAAGGGTAAGCTTACACTAACTGATCTAACAGGAACGTATTATGTGGCTCGATTTTCGTCGAGACAGGATTATGAATTTGTAGTTACCCAAGGCCCCTGGATGATTGATGATCATTACCTTACCATTCGAAGATGGGTTCCGAATTTTATCCCGGCTGAGGACAACATTAAAACATTGACGGCATGGGTTCGGATCCCCAATTTACCGGTGGAATATTTCAATGAGGCCTTCCTAAGAAAAATAGGATCGAAAATAGGAGAGGTCATACGGATAGATAAGAATACGGCTAATGCTGAACGAGGGCAATTTACTAGAATGAGTATCGAAGTGGATATTTCCAAACCACTATTGTCAAAATTTCGTCTCAATGGCAAAGTTTACTGTATTCAGTACGAGGGCCTAAAATCAATTTGTTTCAATTGTGGTATACTGGGACATTTAGCTGAAAATTGCTCAAAAAGAGAAGGAAGGGAAATCAATATGGAAGTAGATGAACAAGGTAAGCAAGCTATAGATGAAAATATACAACCCAATAATGACTCTATTGAAGCTGGGCTCCGACCAGAAGAACAAACAGATTTTGGCGACTGGATGTTGGTGAAGAAACCACCGCGCAGAAAACCAGCGGTTATTCAAGGCAAGCAGAATCAGAATCAAAACGCTCCTTCGTCAATTTTCAATTTTGGTCAATCTTCGAAAACGGCAGGTTCGAGATTTGATATCCTTTCTAAAGATACTACTGCACCAAATTCCACAATAATCCCGGGTAATTTACCAAAATCGATCCGTCAATCCTCGACCCAATCCCCTAGGATTATGCAAAAGATCTCTCTCCTAAATAAACGTACCAATAAACTTCTATCGCATTCTTATTCCAAAAATACTAATAATAAAAATATTCCAAAAGAGACAGCAATCAAACCAATAATTCCCTCTCCAATTATACAAGATATTACCAATTTACCTATAATCTCACAAACCCAATTTAACATACCAACAGAAAACAACGTATCTCCAAACAATTCAAACTCCCCTGCTATCCAAAATCAAACTCACCATGCTCGACCTTCTAGTCCAATCTCTGCACCCCCATCCATACTTCTCCTATCTCGATTGTCCACTACCTCAACCTCGCTACCTCCCACAGTACCCCCAGATAGAGGTAATACCCCCGACTCGGACCGTGAAAATTGCGACTTGGCCGGAGATGGCAGCCCCATACTTCGGGTTAATGATAGCAGAATGCCCAGTAATGGACCTCAAGATAGAGCTATTGAGGAAGAATCCTTCGAATCTACTCATGGAACTGTCGATACCATGGAGTATTGACAGAGTCTTGCAATTAGTAAGTCAAGCATATATATCCTCTCTTAATTATATCCCTGTTTTAATGAGTGCAAGAGTACCCAATTTAACTCCCAACCTTCCCCATATCACGTATATGGTTTGGAACGTTCAAGGTACTGGGAGTAAAAATAAGATTAGTGCTATAAAGGAAATTGTTCGCACTTATAAACCTACTGTCTTAGCCTTGGTTGAAACCCATATGGGGGGAGATCATGCTACTAAGTTGGGAACTATTCTCGGATACGACGGTCATTCTCGTGTTAATGCTATAGGGTTTAGTGGAGGTATATGGCTCTACTGGAAAAAAGATGTCATCACCGTAAACCCGATTGTAGAGCACTCTCAATATATAACCGTGGAAATATCTCGCAATGGGGCACTCCCTTGGTTTTTCTCAGCGGTTTATGCAAGCCCCGACCCTTCCAATCGCAGAGAATTATGGACAGAACTCGAAAATTTCGCGCGACAGCATAACAAACCATGGCTTATGGCGGGTGACTTCAACGAAACTAGGTCTCTCAATGAGAGACATGGCGGGGACTATAATATGGCTCGTAGGTGCGAACAATTTAATAATTGGATCGAAAACTGTGAATTTATAGAACTTGCCTTCACAGGACCCTCCCACACTTGGGCCAGAGGTAAGTCAGTCGAGACTCGTCAAAGTGCAAGATTAGATAGGGCCCTTTGTAATGCAGATTGGGGTACTATTTTCGAAGAAGCAATGGTCCGTCATATTCCTGCTATTCAGTCTGACCATTGTCCTCTATTTATATCTCCCAATGGATTCGTCCCTCTTACAGCAGTTAATCGACCCTTTCGCTTTCAAGCTTGTTAGTTAACACATGAGCACTTTAAGGAGTATGTAGATAGTAGCTGGCCAGATGGTGGTAATTTTCACAACCGTCTGAACATCCTTTCCGAGAAACTTCAAAAATGGAATGCCGAGGTATTCGGGGATATTTTTAAACAGAAACGAACTCTTATGGCACGCATTGAAGGGTGCCAGCGAGAATTGTCGTTGGAGAGGAGAACCAATTTAATTAAGCTTGAGGCGAAGTTGAGGAAACAATTAGATGAGGTCCTTGTGGGGAATAAAACGCGTATTCACCCTAAATTTGCAGGATTATAATGAAATATGCAATTGTGAATATCGTCATAAGATTAAAAACATGAGAAAAGAAGTACAACCTTTAGTCCTCGCGCAAAAGGCCTAAGAACAGGAATTAATGCAAATTCCCTCCTATAACTTGCACCCAAGACTTAGTTTGAGACGTGGCCGCGTGTGCTAGAAATCCTCTCCAATTGCCTTGCAATATAGGGAGAGCCCTTGAGGTTTTAGATGTGAGATCTGAGGTTTTGGGAGAAGAATGCTCTCAAACCCTAATTTTACCCTGAGATTATTTTACAGTGCAACAAGAGTGTTTCACATAAGGAGAAACCCTCTCCTTATGTAGCCTCTGTTCGGCCGAATTGGAGACTGGGTATGAGTGGACTTCCCACTCTTACCTTATTCCAATGCGTGATTCGACCCAATTAGCTTTAAGTTGTTCGCGGGTTTTATTTATAAATCGTAACATGTTATCAGATATTAATACAGTCGATATATTAATAATGGTCTGACAAAATACGATATTGTATAATTACCCAAATTAATATAACTGTTTATATTAATACGCGAATACAATATTTAATTAAATATAACCGTTTATATTTAATTTACGAATTAATCATGTAATCCGTATTAGCTAAAATTATTTAATCCGTATTAAATAATAATCTCAACATCTTATTGACTAATTTAATAGTCAATACCTCTGACTAACCGTTTAGTCATATCCGGCAAAATGTGACTGTATTTTCATACCTTCACATCTCTCAAACGTGTCCTATAGGTGTGACGTATAGGGACCAGTTGACCACCGCCATCCGTATGACAATAACGTCAAACTTATCTAGCAAGCCAACCGTTATTGATAAACGTGGATCAACTGGTAATAATACAGAAGTATGCAATAACCGTTTAAGAAGGCGGTTTTAACGTCCATTTGCCATATTTCATAATCATGAAATGCGGCGATCGCTAAGATAATCCGAATGGAACGTAGCATGACTACGGGTGCAAAGATCTCATCGTAGTGCAAGCCTGGCACTTGGGTGAAACCTTTAGCAACTAGTCTAGCCTTATGGATATCTTGTTGTCCTTCCACGGCATGCTTTATCTTGTAAAGCCATTTGCATTGAAGGGGACGTACCTTTGCAGGTAGGTCCACAAGATCCCACACGTTGTTCTCATACATGGAGTCCATCTCGGATTGCATGGCTTCTAGCCATAACTTTGAGTCAGAACTGGTCATGGCACCTTTATAGGTTGTGGGTTCATTACCCTCTAGGAGTAAGACGTCATCTGTATCGTGTTCCTCGACCATACCAATGTATCTGTCCGGTGGAATAGAGACTCTTCCTGACCTCCTAGGTTCCTCATGGATATCTACCGCAGCCTCGGTTGAAGGTACTGTTTCCTCCAATGGTTGCTCGGTAGTTGGTTCTTGAACCTCCGATAACTCGAAGGTTCTATTACTCGACTTGTTCTCGAGAAATTCTTTCTCTAAGAACGTCGCACTAGCCGCAACAAAAACACGTTGTTCGGTAGGCGAGTAGAAGTAATGACCAAACGTTCCCTTTGGATAGCCTATAAAGTATGTCTTGACCGATCGCGGGCCGAGCTTATCCTCGTGTCTCCACTTGACATAAGCCTCGCAGCCCCAAACCCGAATAAAGGACAAGTTAGGGACCGTTCCCTTCCATAACTCGAATGGAGTCTTGTCAACAGCTTTAGACGGACTTCGGTTAAGTATTAGAGCGGCCGACAAAAGAGCATAGCCCCACAATGAATCAGGCACAACGGTGTGACTCATCATGGATCGAACCATATCAAGTAAAGTTCGATTTCTCCGTTCGGACACACCATTTAATTGTGGTGTTCCAGGTGGAGTCAACTGTAGCACGATCCCACAGTCTTTTAGGTGTTGATCAAACTCGCGTGAAAGATACTCACCACCACGATCCGAGCGTAGTGCTTTAATCTTTCTACCCAGCTGGTTCTGTACCCGATTCTGGTATTCTTTGAACTTGTCAAAGGATTCACTTTTATGTTTCATCAAGTAGACATAGCCATATCTACTCAAATCATCCGTGAAAGTGATGAAATACCTATAGCCTTCTCGTGCGTTGATCGACATAGGGCCACATACGTCCGTATGTATGAGTCCTAATAGGTCGGCAGCGCGCATTCCAACACCTTTGAAGGAAATACGAGTCATTTTGCCGATGAGACATGATTCACACGTGCCATATGATTCGAAATCAAAGGGCGATATAGCTCCATTCTGTATGAGCTGTTTCACGCGTTTCTCATTTATGTGTCCCATACGACAATGCCATAGGTAAGTTTGATCTTTGTCACCTACCTTTAATTTCTTGTTATTCACATGTAATATCTCGGTAGTTTGATCTAAAACATAAATTCCATTCATGGAAACTGCCTTGCCATATATCATATTGTGTAAGGAGAAAATACAGCTATTATTCTCTATTACAAATGAAAAGCCAAGTTTGTCAAGTGCAGAAACTGAAATAATGTTTTTGGATAAACTAGGAACATAATAACAGTTATATAAAAATAACTCGAATCCACTTGGAAGCTGGATTACGTATGTTCCCTTCGAGACTGCAGCCACACGTGCTCCATTCCCGACACGCAGGTCCACCTCACCCTTGATTAGGGGTTCTTGGTTTCGGAGGCCCTGCACATGATTACATAGATGAGAACCACAACCAGTATCAAGTACCCAAGTTCCGCAACTTGCATGGTTAATCTCAATCATGTGAATAAAAGAAGAAGAAGACATACCAACAGGAGTAACACGGCCTGCTTTAATGTCCTCGCGATACACGGGGCATGAGCGCCTCCAATGCCCAGTCTTGTGGCAATGGTGACATTCCATGCTTGTATCCTTGCTCTTTGTCTTGCCTTGTGAGTTACTCGACTCACCAGGCCCACTCTTAGCAAATCCTGGTTTCTTGAACCTGGGCCTACCTACCGCTAGGTCGCCCTGAGCTTTAGCCTTCCCTTTACCTTTTCCCTTACTTGAGATCATGAGAACATCCTGCTTTAGACTCCCACTCAACTTTAGATCCTTCTCAGTCTGTACGAGAAGGGAGTGGAGCTCATGGGGAGTCTTCTTCATGTCGTTCATGTAGTAGTTGGCCCTAAAGAGGGCGAACCCATCATGAAGCGAATGAAGCATGCGATCAACGATTATGTTCTCACTGATCTTGCAGTTTAGGGCCTCCAGTTTCTCGATATTCTCAATCATGTGAAGAATATGTGGGCTAACAGCTTGGCCCTTCTGGAGTTTCGCCTCAAAGAAGCGACAGGTATGCTCATAAGAAACGATTCTCGGAGCCTTGGAGAATTCGTTAGTGAGCGTGGTGAAAATCTTGTTTGCACCATGGGTTATGAAGCGTCTTTGCAAATTGGATTCCATTGCATAGATGAGTACGTTCTTTATCGCACCCGCTTCCATGACGAAGTCGCTATGAGCGCGAACATCGTTGGCTCTAGCTCCAGTTCCTGGGTGTGCCGGAATGGGCTCAGTTAAAAACTTAAGCTTTCCGTCAGCAATGGCAGCATTCCGTAGTGCTGCCTCCCAGTCAGAGAAGTTTTACCCATCATTCCTCAGTCTAGTTGACTGATTCATGGAGTCCATGAAGGCTTTTAGCCAGGATTCACGTGCTAGCTTGGCACTTGGCATTGGGTCTTCACCAGCCATTTTAGTTTTACAACAGTTTTAATGAACGTGTTCTACACTGAAAGAAGATAAAACAAAACCATATAAGCAACTTATTGTTGTGATTTAAGTCTATATTAAATTGAATTTAAACTCGTAGACTCATGCATTTATATAATTGATCTCCCTCAAGAATTATATAAACGATCCCAAGACTCAATTTCCGTATATTGATAAGCCCACAGTTTGGCTAATTCCAATCGTTGGAACTCTTGGTCGATAGATTTCCGTAAATCCTATCTATTAGTCCATCTCAGTCACTGGAATATTATCGAGTGACCATGATGTTGAGATAAAATAAATCATCTGTTCCCACTTACCCGACGTAGAAGGGGTCATATTATGCCTACCGACGAAGAAGGGATTCATGGGAGGCTGATTTATAAAGACTAATCTCAATTTTTGGTTATACGAGGAAGACCCCATCAACTCTTATTTATCCATATTTAAGTGAACTAAAAACTAGCATTTGCGTGAATGAATTAAATAAAGTGATGGCTTTTAAATTGACATGTGACATCTGTATTGTCACAGAAAACTAACGCGTGACCTCTACATGAGTCAGTTTTCAGGCATGATATAGGTGGTTTGGTTTTTAGGCGGAATATGATGCAAGCTATTATCGATGAAAGCATAAAGATAAATGCAATAAACGTAAATAAAAAGTCCTAGTGTGGCCTATCCTACCAAAATAAACATAAAACAACTTGGAATCCACTGTTGGACCCTAGAAGCTTGTCTTGATGTTCCATCTTGGTCCTTGCAGCGGGAGTGAGCAACCGGTCTCCGTCTTGTCTTTGGTCTTCACAAAATTACTAATTTAAATTACAAAAGTAGTCCTAGATACATTCTAATTTAAATACAAAAGTAATTACATGGCAAAAACCCAAAACGGAGATTCAAGATCTCAAAATTACAAGCAAGATCGTGTCCCATCATTACGGTAACACAATCTTCTAAGGCCACACTAAGTTACAACCGTTTGCAAAAATTAAATACGTTATTGAAAGCATTCAAGGCATTCACAAGACGATAAATAAAATGCATCAACTAAATAAAATTTATACATGACATAATACTGTTATTATGATTAATAAATTTATACCAAACCACCTTTTAAGATTAAAATTATGTGACTATACCGCTTTAATCACCAATTTTAATAAACATATAATCCATTATTTTAAACTGTTTTAAAACAATATGTATCAAACGAGGGTGAACCGTTTCACTAAATAATATACTATTTCCGTATGCAGTATATTATTTTAAGCCATGTGAAAATAAGAAACAAGTTATTTTCGAAAATAAACACCCCGAAACGAGAGCACTCGATCGAGTAACAGGGGCACTCGATCGAGTGTCAGGGTCACTCGATCGAGTGCAGCAGGGCTCGATCGAGTGGCTCGTAAAAACTGCAAATCGCTGCACTTTTAAATTAAAACGGGTTTATAACATGGATTTAAAACGTGTAAATCATAAATAAACAACAACAAAAGATTCACATATTGCTAAAAATATCGATTAATTAACAATATGCAAATTATAATCGAAAAACAAGATCGATTTCTCACAAAAAACCACACGCACGGGCCTGGTACGAGGGCACTCGATCGAGTGCAACTGGTACTCGATCGAGTGCCTAAGCACAGTGTACGGTTTTCAAAATTTTTAAAACTTATGAAAGACACAATTGTAAAATTTTCATGGCCTAAGGCTCTGATACCACTTGTGGGGAATAAAACGCGTATTCACCCTAAATTTGCAGGATTATAATGAAATATGCAATTGTGAATATCGTCATAAGATTAAAAACATGAGAAAAGAAGTACAACCTTTAGTCCTCGCGCAAAAGGCCTAAGAACAGGAATTAATGCAAATTCCCTCCTATAACTTGCACCCAAGACTTAGTTTGAGACGTGGCCGCGTGTGCTAGAAATCCTCTCCAATTGCCTTGCAATATAGGGAGAGCCCTTGAGGTTTTAGATGTGAGATCTGAGGTTTTGGGAGAAGAATGCTCTCAAACCCTAATTTTACCCTGAGATTATTTTACAGTGCAACAAGAGTGTTTCACATAAGGAGAAACCCTCTCCTTATGTAGCCTCTGTTCGGCCGAATTGGAGACTGGGTATGAGTGGACTTCCCACTCTTACCTTATTCCAATGCGTGATTCGACCCAATTAGCTTTAAGTTGTTCGCGGGTTTTATTTATAAATCGTAACATGTTATCAGATATTAATACAGTCGATATATTAATAATGGTCTGACAAAATACGATATTGTATAATTACCCAAATTAATATAACTGTTTATATTAATACGCGAATACAATATTTAATTAAATATAACCGTTTATATTTAATTTACGAATTAATCATGTAATCCGTATTAGCTAAAATTATTTAATCCGTATTAAATAATAATCTCAACATCTTATTGACTAATTTAATAGTCAATACCTCTGACTAACCGTTTAGTCATATCCGGCAAAATGTGACTGTATTTTCATACCTTCACATCTCTCAAACGTGTCCTATAGGTGTGACGTATAGGGACCAGTTGACCACCGCCATCCGTATGACAATAACGTCAAACTTATCTAGCAAGCCAACCGTTATTGATAAACGTGGATCAACTGGTAATAATACAGAAGTATGCAATAACCGTTTAAGAAGGCGGTTTTAACGTCCATTTGCCATATTTCATAATCATGAAATGCGGCGATCGCTAAGATAATCCGAATGGAACGTAGCATGACTACGGGTGCAAAGATCTCATCGTAGTGCAAGTCTGGCACTTGGGTGAAACCTTTAGCAACTAGTCTAGCCTTATGGATATCTTGTTGTCCTTCCACGGCATGCTTTATCTTGTAAAGCCATTTGCATTGAAGGGGACGTACCTTTGCAGGTAGGTCCACAAGATCCCACACGTTGTTCTCATACATGGAGTCCATCTCGGATTGCATGGCTTCTAGCCATAACTTTGAGTCAGAACTGGTCATGGCACCTTTATAGGTTGTGGGTTCATTACCCTCTAGGAGTAAGACGTCATCTGTATCGTGTTCCTCGACCATACCAATGTATCTGTCCGGTGGAATAGAGACTCTTCCTGACCTCCTAGGTTCCTCAGGGATATCTACCGCAGCCTCGGTTGAAGGTACTGTTTCCTCCAATGGTTGCTCGGTAGTTGGTTCTTGAACCTCCGATAACTCGAAGGTTCTATTACTCGACTTGTTATCGAGAAATTCTTTCTCTAAGAACGTCGCACTAGCCGCAACAAAAACACGTTGTTCGGTAGGCGAGTAGAAGTAATGACCAAACGTTCCCTTTGGATAGCCTATAAAGTATGTCTTGACCGATCGCGGGCCGAGCTTATCCTCGTGTCTCCACTTGACATAAGCCTCGCAGCCCCAAACCCGAATAAAGGACAAGTTAGGGACCGTTCCCTTCCATAACTCGAATGGAGTCTTGTCAACAGCTTTAGACGGACTTCGGTTAAGTATTAGAGCGGCCGACAAAAGAGCATAGCCCCACAATGAATCAGGCACAACGGTGTGACTCATCATGGATCGAACCATATCAAGTAAAGTTCGATTTCTCCGTTCGGACACACCATTTAATTGTGGTGTTCCAGGTGGAGTCAACTGTAGCACGATCCCACAGTCTTTTAGGTGTTGATCAAACTCGCGTGAAAGATACTCACCACCACGATCCGAGCGTAGTGCTTTAATCTTTCTACCCAGCTGGTTCTGTACCCGATTCTGGTATTCTTTGAACTTGTCAAAGGATTCACTTTTATGTTTCATCAAGTAGACATAGCCATATCTACTCAAATCATCCGTGAAAGTGATGAAATACCTATAGCCTTCTCGTGCGTTGATCGACATAGGGCCACATACGTCCGTATGTATGAGTCCTAATAGGTCGGCAGCGCGCATTCCAACACCTTTGAAGGAAATACGAGTCATTTTGCCGATGAGACATGATTCACACGTGCCATATGATTCGAAATCAAAGGGCGATATAGCTCCATTCTGTATGAGCTGTTTCACGCGTTTCTCATTTATGTGTCCCATACGACAATGCCATAGGTAAGTTTGATCTTTGTCACCTACCTTTAATTTCTTGTTATTCACATGTAATATCTCGGTAGTTTGATCTAAAACATAAATTCCATTCATGGAAACTGCCTTGCCATATATCATATTGTGTAAGGAGAAAATACAGCTATTATTCTCTATTACAAATGAAAAGCCAAGTTTGTCAAGTGCAGAAACTGAAATAATGTTTTTGGATAAACTAGGAACATAATAACAGTTATATAAAAATAACTCGAATCCACTTGGAAGCTGGATTACGTATGTTCCCTTCGAGACTGCAGCCACACGTGCTCCATTCCCGACACGCAGGTCCACCTCACCCTTGATTAGGGGTTCTTGGTTTCGGAGGCCCTGCACATGATTACATAGATGAGAACCACAACCAGTATCAAGTACCCAAGTTCCGCAACTTGCATGGTTAATCTCAATCATGTGAATAAAAGAAGAAGAAGACATACCAACAGGAGTAACACGGCCTGCTTTAATGTCCTCGCGATACACGGGGCATGAGCGCCTCCAATGCCCAGTCTTGTGGCAATGGTGACATTCCATGCTTGTATCCTTGCTCTTTGTCTTGCCTTGTGAGTTACTCGACTCACCAGGCCCACTCTTAGCAAATCCTGGTTTCTTGAACCTGGGCCTACCTACCGCTAGGTCGCCCTGAGCTTTAGCCTTCCCTTTACCTTTTCCCTTACTTGAGATCATGAGAACATCCTGCTTTAGACTCCCACTCAACTTTAGATCCTTCTCAGTCTGTACGAGAAGGGAGTGGAGCTCATGGGGAGTCTTCTTCATGTCGTTCATGTAGTAGTTGGCCCTAAAGAGGGCGAACCCATCATGAAGCGAATGAAGCATGCGATCAACGATTATGTTCTCACTGATCTTGCAGTTTAGGGCCTCCAGTTTCTCGATATTCTCAATCATGTGAAGAATATGTGGGCTAACAGCTTGGCCCTTCTGGAGTTTCGCCTCAAAGAAGCGACAGGTATGCTCATAAGAAACGATTCTCGGAGCCTTGGAGAATTCGTTAGTGAGCGTGGTGAAAATCTTGTTTGCACCATGGGTTATGAAGCGTCTTTGCAAATTGGATTCCATTGCATAGATGAGTACGTTCTTTATCGCACCCGCTTCCATGACGAAGTCGCTATGAGCGCGAACATCGTTGGCTCTAGCTCCAGTTCCTGGGTGTGCCGGAATGGGCTCAGTTAAAAACTTAAGCTTTCCGTCAGCAATGGCAGCATTCCGTAGTGCTGCCTCCCAGTCAGAGAAGTTTGACCCATCATTCCTCAGTCTAGTTGACTGATTCATGGAGTCCATGAAGGCTTTTAGCCAGGATTCACGTGCTAGCTTGGCACTTGGCATTGGGTCTTCACCAGCCATTTTAGTTTTACAACAGTTTTAATGAACGTGTTCTACACTGAAAGAAGATAAAACAAAACCATATAAGCAACTTATTGTTGTGATTTAAGTCTATATTAAATTGAATTTAAACTCGTAGACTCATGCATTTATATAATTGATCTCCCTCAAGAATTATATAAACGATCCCAAGACTCAATTTCCGTATATTGATAAGCCCACAGTTTGGCTAATTCCAATCGTTGGAACTCTTGGTCGATAGATTTCCGTAAATCCTATCTATTAGTCCATCTCAGTCACTGGAATATTATCGAGTGACCATGATGTTGAGATAAAATAAATCATCTGTTCCCACTTACCCGACGTAGAAGGGGTCATATTATGCCTACCGACGAAGAAGGGATTCATGGGAGGCTGATTTATAAAGACTAATCTCAATTTTTGGTTATACGAGGAAGACCCCATCAACTCTTATTTATCCATATTTAAGTGAACTAAAAACTAGCATTTGCGTGAATGAATTAAATAAAGTGATGGCTTTTAAATTGACATGTGACATCTGTATTGTCACAGAAAACTAACGCGTGACCTCTACATGAGTCAGTTTTCAGGCATGATATAGGTGGTTTGGTTTTTAGGCGGAATATGATGCAAGCTATTATCGATGAAAGCATAAAGATAAATGCAATAAACGTAAATAAAAAGTCCTAGTGTGGCCTATCCTACCAAAATAAACATAAAACAACTTGGAATCCACTGTTGGACCCTAGAAGCTTGTCTTGATGTTCCATCTTGGTCCTTGCAGCGGGAGTGAGCAACCGGTCTCCGTCTTGTCTTTGGTCTTCACAAAATTACTAATTTAAATTACAAAAGTAGTCCTAGATACATTCTAATTTAAATACAAAAGTAATTACATGGCAAAAACCCAAAACGGAGATTCAAGATCTCAAAATTACAAGCAAGATCGTGTCCCATCATTACGGTAACACAATCTTCTAAGGCCACACTAAGTTACAACCGTTTGCAAAAATTAAATACGTTATTGAAAGCATTCAAGGCATTCACAAGACGATAAATAAAATGCATCAACTAAATAAAATTTATACATGACATAATACTGTTATTATGATTAATAAATTTATACCAAACCACCTTTTAAGATTAAAATTATGTGACTATACCGCTTTAATCACCAATTTTAATAAACATATAATCCATTATTTTAAACTGTTTTAAAACAATATGTATCAAACGAGGGTGAACCGTTTCACTAAATAATATACTATTTCCGTATGCAGTATATTATTTTAAGCCATGTGAAAATAAGAAACAAGTTATTTTCGAAAATAAACACCCCGAAACGAGAGCACTCGATCGAGTAACAGGGGCACTCGATCGAGTGTCAGGGTCACTCGATCGAGTGCAGCAGGGCTCGATCGAGTGGCTCGTAAAAACTGCAAATCGCTGCACTTTTAAATTAAAACGGGTTTATAACATGGATTTAAAACGTGTAAATCATAAATAAACAACAACAAAAGATTCACATATTGCTAAAAATATCGATTAATTAACAATATGCAAATTATAATCGAAAAACAAGATCGATTTCTCACAAAAAACCACACGCACGGGCCTGGTACGAGGGCACTCGATCGAGTGCAACTGGTACTCGATCGAGTGCCTAAGCACAGTGTACGGTTTTCAAAATTTTTAAAACTTATGAAAGACACAATTGTAAAATTTTCATGGCCTAAGGCTCTGATACCACTTGTGGGGAATAAAACGCGTATTCACCCTAAATTTGCAGGATTATAATGAAATATGCAATTGTGAATATCGTCATAAGATTAAAAACATGAGAAAAGAAGTACAACCTTTAGTCCTCGCGCAAAAGGCCTAAGAACAGGAATTAATGCAAATTCCCTCCTATAACTTGCACCCAAGACTTAGTTTGAGACGTGGCCGCGTGTGCTAGAAATCCTCTCCAATTGCCTTGCAATATAGGGAGAGCCCTTGAGGTTTTAGATGTGAGATCTGAGGTTTTGGGAGAAGAATGCTCTCAAACCCTAATTTTACCCTGAGATTATTTTACAGTGCAATAAGAGTGTTTCACATAAGGAGAAACCCTCTCCTTATGTAGCCTCTGTTCGGCCGAATTGGAGACTGGGTATGAGTGGACTTCCCACTCTTACCTTATTCCAATGCGTGATTCGACCCAATTAGCTTTAAGTTGTTCGCGGGTTTTATTTATAAATCGTAACATGTTATCAGATATTAATACAGTCGATATATTAATAATGGTCTGACAAAATACGATATTGTATAATTACCCAAATTAATATAACTGTTTATATTAATACGCGAATACAATATTTAATTAAATATAACCGTTTATATTTAATTTACGAATTAATCATGTAATCCGTATTAGCTAAAATTATTTAATCCGTATTAAATAATAATCTCAACATCTTATTGACTAATTTAATAGTCAATACCTCTGACTAACCGTTTAGTCATATCCGGCAAAATGTGACTGTATTTTCATACCTTCACATCTCTCAAACGTGTCCTATAGGTGTGACGTATAGGGACCAGTTGACCACCGCCATCCGTATGACAATAACGTCAAACTTATCTAGCAAGCCAACCGTTATTGATAAACGTGGATCAACTGGTAATAATACAGAAGTATGCAATAACCGTTTAAGAAGGCGGTTTTAACGTCCATTTGCCATATTTCATAATCATGAAATGCGGCGATCGCTAAGATAATCCGAATGGAACGTAGCATGACTACGGGTGCAAAGATCTCATCATAGTGCAAGTCTGGCACTTGGGTGAAACCTTTAGCAACTAGTCTAGCCTTATGGATATCTTGTTGTCCTTCCACGGCATGCTTTATCTTGTAAAGCCATTTGCATTGAAGGGGACGTACCTTTGCAGGTAGGTCCACAAGATCCCACACGTTGTTCTCATACATGGAGTCCATCTCGGATTGCATGGCTTCTAGCCATAACTTTGAGTCAGAACTGGTCATGGCACCTTTATAGGTTGTGGGTTCATTACCCTCTAGGAGTAAGACGTCATCTGTATCGTGTTCCTCGACCATACCAATGTATCTGTCCGGTGGAATAGAGACTCTTCCTGACCTCCTAGGTTCCTCAGGGATATCTACCGCAGCCTCGGTTGAAGGTACTGTTTCCTCCAATGGTTGCTCGGTAGTTGGTTCTTGAACCTCCGATAACTCGAAGGTTCTATTACTCGACTTGTTCTCGAGAAATTCTTTCTCTAAGAACGTCGCACTAGCCGCAACAAAAACACGTTGTTCGGTAGGCGAGTAGAAGTAATGACCAAACGTTCCCTTTGGATAGCCTATAAAGTATGTCTTGACCGATCGCGGGCCGAGCTTATCCTCGTGTCTCCACTTGACATAAGCCTCGCAGCCCCAAACCCGAATAAAGGACAAGTTAGGGACCGTTCCCTTCCATAACTCGAATGGAGTCTTGTCAACAGCTTTAGACGGACTTCGGTTAAGTATTAGAGCGGCCGACAAAAGAGCATAGCCCCACAATGAATCAGGCACAACGGTGTGACTCATCATGGATCGAACCATATCAAGTAAAGTTCGATTTCTCCGTTCGGACACACCATTTAATTGTGGTGTTCCAGGTGGAGTCAACTGTAGCACGATCCCAAAGTCTTTTAGGTGTTGATCAAACTCGCGTGAAAGATACTCACCACCACGATCCGAGCGTAGTGCTTTAATCTTTCTACCCAGCTGGTTCTGTACCCGATTCTGGTATTCTTTGAACTTGTCAAAGGATTCACTTTTATGTTTCATCAAGTAGACATAGCCATATCTACTCAAATCATCCGTGAAAGTGATGAAATACCTATAGCCTTCTCGTGCGTTGATCGACATAGGGCCACATACGTCCGTATGTATGAGTCCTAATAGGTCGGCAGCGCGCATTCCAACACCTTTGAAGGAAATACGAGTCATTTTGCCGATGAGACATGATTCACACGTGCCATATGATTCGAAATCAAAGGGCGATATAGCTCCATTCTGTATGAGCTGTTTCACGCGTTTCTCATTTATGTGTCCCATACGACAATGCCATAGGTAAGTTTGATCTTTGTCACCTACCTTTAATTTCTTGTTATTCACATGTAATATCTCGGTAGTTTGATCTAAAACATAAATTCCATTCATGGAAACTGCCTTGCCATATATCATATTGTGTAAGGAGAAAATACAGCTATTATTCTCTATTACAAATGAAAAGCCAAGTTTGTCAAGTGCAGAAACTGAAATAATGTTTTTGGATAAACTAGGAACATAATAACAGTTATATAAAAATAACTCGAATCCACTTGGAAGCTGGATTACGTATGTTCCCTTCGAGACTGCAGCCACACGTGCTCCATTCCCGACACGCAGGTCCACCTCACCCTTGATTAGGGGTTCTTGGTTTCGGAGGCCCTGCACATGATTACATAGATGAGAACCACAACCAGTATCAAGTACCCAAGTTCCGCAACTTGCATGGTTAATCTCAATCATGTGAATAAAAGAAGAAGAAGACATACCAACAGGAGTAACACGGCCTGCTTTAATGTCCTCGCGATACACGGGGCATGAGCGCCTCCAATGCCCAGTCTTGTGGCAATGGTGACATTCCATGCTTGTATCCTTGCTCTTTGTCTTGCCTTGTGAGTTACTCGACTCACCAGGCCCACTCTTAGCAAATCCTGGTTTCTTGAACCTGGGCCTACCTACCGCTAGGTCGCCCTGAGCTTTAGCCTTCCCTTTACCTTTTCCCTTACTTGAGATCATGAGAACATCCTGCTTTAGACTCCCACTCAACTTTAGATCCTTCTCAGTCTGTACGAGAAGGGAGTGGAGCTCATGGGGAGTCTTCTTCATGTCGTTCATGTAGTAGTTGGCCCTAAAGAGGGCGAACCCATCATGAAGCGAATGAAGCATGCGATCAACGATTATGTTCTCACTGATCTTGCAGTTTAGGGCCTCCAGTTTCTCGATATTCTCAATCATGTGAAGAATATGTGGGCTAACAGCTTGGCCCTTCTGGAGTTTCGCCTCAAAGAAGCGACAGGTATGCTCATAAGAAACGATTCTCGGAGCCTTGGAGAATTCGTTAGTGAGCGTGGTGAAAATCTTGTTTGCACCATGGGTTATGAAGCGTCTTTGCAAATTGGATTCCATTGCATAGATGAGTACGTTCTTTATCGCACCCGCTTCCATGACGAAGTCGCTATGAGCGCGAACATCGTTGGCTCTAGCTCCAGTTCCTGGGTGTGCCGGAATGGGCTCAGTTAAAAACTTAAGCTTTCCGTCAGCAATGGCAGCATTCCGTAGTGCTGCCTCCCAGTCAGAGAAGTTTGACCCATCATTCCTCAGTCTAGTTGACTGATTCATGGAGTCCATGAAGGCTTTTAGCCAGGATTCACGTTCTAGCTTGGCACTTGGCATTGGGTCTTCACCAGCCATTTTAGTTTTACAGCAGTTTTAATGAACGTGTTCTACACTGAAAGAAGATAAAACAAAACCATATAAGCAACTTATTGTTGTGATTTAAGTCTATATTAAATTGAATTTAAACTCGTAGACTCATGCATTTATATAATTGATCTCCCTCAAGAATTATATAAACGATCCCAAGACTCAATTTCCGTATATTGATAAGCCCACAGTTTGGCTAATTCCAATCGTTGGAACTCTTGGTCGATAGATTTCCGTAAATCCTATCTATTAGTCCATCTCAGTCACTGGAATATTATCGAGTGACCATGATGTTGAGATAAAATAAATCATCTGTTCCCACTTACCCGACGTAGAAGGGGTCATATTATGCCTACCGACGAAGAAGGGATTCATGGGAGGCTGATTTATAAAGACTAATCTCAATTTTTGGTTAAACGAGGAAGACCCCATCAACTCTTATTTATCCATATTTAAGTGAACTAAAAACTAGCATTTGCGTGAATGAATTAAATAAAGTGATGGCTTTTAAATTGACATGTGACATCTGTATTGTCACAGAAAACTAACGCGTGACCTCTACATGAGTCAGTTTTCAGGCATGATATAGGTGGTTTGGTTTTTAGGCGGAATATGATGCAAGCTATTATCGATGAAAGCATAAAGATAAATGCAATAAACGTAAATAAAAAGTCCTAGTGTGGCCTATCCTACCAAAATAAACATAAAACAACTTGGAATCCACTGTTGGACCCTAGAAGCTTGTCTTGATGTTCCATCTTGGTCCTTGCAGCGGGAGTGAGCAACCGGTCTCCGTCTTGTCTTTGGTCTTCACAAAATTACTAATTTAAATTACAAAAGTAGTCCTAGATACATTCTAATTTAAATACAAAAGTAATTACATGGCAAAAACCCAAAACGGAGATTCAAGATCTCAAAATTACAAGCAAGATCGTGTCCCATCATTACGGTAACACAATCTTCTAAGGCCACACTAAGTTACAACCGTTTGCAAAAATTAAATACGTTATTGAAAGCATTCAAGGCATTCACAAGACGATAAATAAAATGCATCAACTAAATAAAATTTATACATGACATAATACTGTTATTATGATTAATAAATTTATACCAAACCACCTTTTAAGATTAAAATTATGTGACTATACCGCTTTAATCACCAATTTTAATAAACATATAATCCATTATTTTAAACTGTTTTAAAACAATATGTATCAAACGAGGGTGAACCGTTTCACTAAATAATATACTATTTCCGTATGCAGTATATTATTTTAAGCCATGTGAAAATAAGAAACAAGTTATTTTCGAAAATAAACACCCCGAAACGAGAGCACTCGATCGAGTAACAGGGGCACTCGATCGAGTGTCAGGGTCACTCGATCGAGTGCAGCAGGGCTCGATCGAGTGGCTCGTAAAAACTGCAAATCGCTGCACTTTTAAATTAAAACGGGTTTATAACATGGATTTAAAACGTGTAAATCATAAATAAACAACAACAAAAGATTCACATATTGCTAAAAATATCGATTAATTAACAATATGCAAATTATAATCGAAAAACAAGATCGATTTCTCACAAAAAACCACACGCACGGGCCTGGTACGAGGGCACTCGATCGAGTGCAACTGGTACTCGATCGAGTGCCTAAGCACAGTGTACGGTTTTCAAAATTTTTAAAACTTATGAAAGACACAATTGTAAAATTTTCATGGCCTAAGGCTCTGATACCACTTGTGGGGAATAAAACGCGTATTCACCCTAAATTTGCAGGATTATAATGAAATATGCAATTGTGAATATCGTCATAAGATTAAAAACATGAGAAAAGAAGTACAACCTTTAGTCCTCGCGCAAAAGGCCTAAGAACAGGAATTAATGCAAATTCCCTCCTATAACTTGCACCCAAGACTTAGTTTGAGACGTGGCCGCGTGTGCTAGAAATCCTCTCCAATTGCCTTGCAATATAGGGAGAGCCCTTGAGGTTTTAGATGTGAGATCTGAGGTTTTGGGAGAAGAATGCTCTCAAACCCTAATTTTACCCTGAGATTATTTTACAGTGCAACAAGAGTGTTTCACATAAGGAGAAACCCTCTCCTTATGTAGCCTCTGTTCGGCCGAATTGGAGACTGGGTATGAGTGGGCTTCCCACTCTTACCTTATTCCAATGCGTGATTCGACCCAATTAGCTTTAAGTTGTTCGCGGGTTTTATTTATAAATCGTAACATGTTATCAGATATTAATACAGTCGATATATTAATAATGGTCTGACAAAATACGATATTGTATAATTACCCAAATTAATATAACTGTTTATATTAATACGCGAATACAATATTTAATTAAATATAACCGTTTATATTTAATTTACGAATTAATCATGTAATCCGTATTAGCTAAAATTATTTAATCCGTATTAAATAATAATCTCAACATCTTATTGACTAATTTAATAGTCAATACCTCTGACTAACCGTTTAGTCATATCCGGCAAAATGTGACTGTATTTTCATACCTTCACATCTCTCAAACGTGTCCTATAGGTGTGACGTATAGGGACCAGTTGACCACCGCCATCCGTATGACAATAACGTCAAACTTATCTAGCAAGCCAACCGTTATTGATAAACGTGGATCAACTGGTAATAATACAGAAGTATGCAATAACCGTTTAAGAAGGCGGTTTTAACGTCCATTTGCCATATTTCATAATCATGAAATGCGGCGATCGCTAAGATAATCCGAATGGAACGTAGCATGACTACGGGTGCAAAGATCTCATCGTAGTGCAAGTCTGGCACTTGGGTGAAACCTTTAGCAACTAGTCTAGCCTTATGGATATCTTGTTGTCCTTCCACGGCATGCTTTATCTTGTAAAGCCATTTGCATTGAAGGGGACGTACCTTTGCAGGTAGGTCCACAAGATCCCACACGTTGTTCTCATACATGGAGTCCATCTCGGATTGCATGGCTTCTAGCCATAACTTTGAGTCAGAACTGGTCATGGCACCTTTATAGGTTGTGGGTTCATTACCCTCTAGGAGTAAGACGTCATCTGTATCGTGTTCCTCGACCATACCAATGTATCTGTCCGGTGGAATAGAGACTCTTCCTGACCTCCTAGGTTCCTCAGGGATATCTACCGCAGCCTCGGTTGAAGGTACTGTTTCCTCCAATGGTTGCTCGGTAGTTGGTTCTTGAACCTCCGATAACTCGAAGGTTCTATTACTCGACTTGTTCTCGAGAAATTCTTTCTCTAAGAACGTCGCACTAGCCGCAACAAAAACACGTTGTTCGGTAGGCGAGTAGAAGTAATGACCAAACGTTCCCTTTGGATAGCCTATAAAGTATGTCTTGACCGATCGCGGGCCGAGCTTATCCTCGTGTCTCCACTTGACATAAGCCTCGCAGCCCCAAACCCGAATAAAGGACAAGTTAGGGACCGTTCCCTTCCATAACTCGAATGGAGTCTTGTCAACAGCTTTAGACGGACTTCGGTTAAGTATTAGAGCGGCCGACAAAAGAGCATAGCCCCACAATGAATCAGGCACAACGGTGTGACTCATCATGGATCGAACCATATCAAGTAAAGTTCGATTTCTCCGTTCGGACACACCATTTAATTGTGGTGTTCCAGGTGGAGTCAACTGTAGCACGATCCCACAGTCTTTTAGGTGTTGATCAAACTCGCGTGAAAGATACTCACCACCACGATCCGAGCGTAGTGCTTTAATCTTTCTACCCAGCTGGTTCTGTACCCGATTCTGGTATTCTTTGAACTTGTCAAAGGATTCACTTTTATGTTTCATCAAGTAGACATAGCCATATCTACTCAAATCATCCGTGAAAGTGATGAAATACCTATAGCCTTCTCGTGCGTTGATCGACATAGGGCCACATACGTCCGTATGTATGAGTCCTAATAGGTCGGCAGCGCGCATTCCAACACCTTTGAAGGAAATACGAGTCATTTTGCCGATGAGACATGATTCACACGTGCCATATGATTCGAAATCAAAGGGCGATATAGCTCCATTCTGTATGAGCTGTTTCACGCGTTTCTCATTTATGTGTCCCATACGACAATGCCATAGGTAAGTTTGATCTTTGTCACCTACCTTTAATTTCTTGTTATTCACATGTAATATCTCGGTAGTTTGATCTAAAACATAAATTCCATTCATGGAAACTGCCTTGCCATATATCATATTGTGTAAGGAGAAAATACAGCTATTATTCTCTATTACAAATGAAAAGCCAAGTTTGTCAAGTGCAGAAACTGAAATAATGTTTTTGGATAAACTAGGAACATAATAACAGTTATATAAAAATAACTCGAATCCACTTGGAAGCTGGATTACGTATGTTCCCTTCGAGACTGCAGCCACACGTGCTCCATTCCCGACACGCAGGTCCACCTCACCCTTGATTAGGGGTTCTTGGTTTCGGAGGCCCTGCACATGATTACATAGATGAGAACCACAACCAGTATCAAGTACCCAAGTTCCGCAACTTGCATGGTTAATCTCAATCATGTGAATAAAAGAAGAAGAAGACATACCAACAGGAGTAACACGGCCTGCTTTAATGTCCTCGCGATACACGGGGCATGAGCGCCTCCAATGCCCAGTCTTGTGGCAATGGTGACATTCCATGCTTGTATCCTTGCTCTTTGTCTTGCCTTGTGAGTTACTCGACTCACCAGGCCCACTCTTAGCAAATCCTGGTTTCTTGAACCTGGGCCTACCTACCGCTAGGTCGCCCTGAGCTTTAGCCTTCCCTTTACCTTTTCCCTTACTTGAGATCATGAGAACATCCTGCTTTAGACTCCCACTCAACTTTAGATCCTTCTCAGTCTGTACGAGAAGGGAGTGGAGCTCATGGGGAGTCTTCTTCATGTCGTTCATGTAGTAGTTGGCCCTAAAGAGGGCGAACCCATCATGAAGCGAATGAAGCATGCGATCAACGATTATGTTCTCACTGATCTTGCAGTTTAGGGCCTCCAGTTTCTCGATATTCTCAATCATGTGAAGAATATGTGGGCTAACAGCTTGGCCCTTCTGGAGTTTCGCCTCAAAGAAGCGACAGGTATGCTCATAAGAAACGATTCTCGGAGCCTTGGAGAATTCGTTAGTGAGCGTGGTGAAAATCTTGTTTGCACCATGGGTTATGAAGCGTCTTTGCAAATTGGATTCCATTGCATAGATGAGTACGTTCTTTATCGCACCCGCTTCCATGACGAAGTCGCTATGAGCGCGAACATCGTTGGCTCTAGCTCCAGTTCCTGGGTGTGCCGGAATGGGCTCAGTTAAAAACTTAAGCTTTCCGTCAGCAATGGCAGCATTCCGTAGTGCTGCCTCCCAGTCAGAGAAGTTTGACCCATCATTCCTCAGTCTAGTTGACTGATTCATGGAGTCCATGAAGGCTTTTAGCCAGGATTCACGTTCTAGCTTGGCACTTGGCATTGGGTCTTCACCAGCCATTTTAGTTTTACAGCAGTTTTAATGAACGTGTTCTACACTGAAAGAAGATAAAACAAAACCATATAAGCAACTTATTGTTGTGATTTAAGTCTATATTAAATTGAATTTAAACTCGTAGACTCATGCATTTATATAATTGATCTCCCTCAAGAATTATATAAACGATCCCAAGACTCAATTTCCGTATATTGATAAGCCCACAGTTTGGCTAATTCCAATCGTTGGAACTCTTGGTCGATAGATTTCCGTAAATCCTATCTATTAGTCCATCTCAGTCACTGGAATATTATCGAGTGACCATGATGTTGAGATAAAATAAATCATCTGTTCCCACTTACCCGACGTAGAAGGGGTCATATTATGCCTACCGACGAAGAAGGGATTCATGGGAGGCTGATTTATAAAGACTAATCTCAATTTTTGGTTAAACGAGGAAGACCCCATCAACTCTTATTTATCCATATTTAAGTGAACTAAAAACTAGCATTTGCGTGAATGAATTAAATAAAGTGATGGCTTTTAAATTGACATGTGACATCTGTATTGTCACAGAAAACTAACGCGTGACCTCTACATGAGTCAGTTTTCAGGCATGATATAGGTGGTTTGGTTTTTAGGCGGAATATGATGCAAGCTATTATCGATGAAAGCATAAAGATAAATGCAATAAACGTAAATAAAAAGTCCTAGTGTGGCCTATCCTACCAAAATAAACATAAAACAACTTGGAATCCACTGTTGGACCCTAGAAGCTTGTCTTGATGTTCCATCTTGGTCCTTGCAGCGGGAGTGAGCAACCGGTCTCCGTCTTGTCTTTGGTCTTCACAAAATTACTAATTTAAATTACAAAAGTAGTCCTAGATACATTCTAATTTAAATACAAAAGTAATTACATGGCAAAAACCCAAAACGGAGATTCAAGATCTCAAAATTACAAGCAAGATCGTGTCCCATCATTACGGTAACACAATCTTCTAAGGCCACACTAAGTTACAACCGTTTGCAAAAATTAAATACGTTATTGAAAGCATTCAAGGCATTCACAAGACGATAAATAAAATGCATCAACTAAATAAAATTTATACATGACATAATACTGTTATTATGATTAATAAATTTATACCAAACCACCTTTTAAGATTAAAATTATGTGACTATACCGCTTTAATCACCAATTTTAATAAACATATAATCCATTATTTTAAACTGTTTTAAAACAATATGTATCAAACGAGGGTGAACCGTTTCACTAAATAATATACTATTTCCGTATGCAGTATATTATTTTAAGCCATGTGAAAATAAGAAACAAGTTATTTTCGAAAATAAACACCCCGAAACGAGAGCACTCGATCGAGTAACAGGGGCACTCGATCGAGTGTCAGGGTCACTCGATCGAGTGCAGCAGGGCTCGATCGAGTGGCTCGTAAAAACTGCAAATCGCTGCACTTTTAAATTAAAACGGGTTTATAACATGGATTTAAAACGTGTAAATCATAAATAAACAACAACAAAAGATTCACATATTGCTAAAAATATCGATTAATTAACAATATGCAAATTATAATCGAAAAACAAGATCGATTTCTCACAAAAAACCACACGCACGGGCCTGGTACGAGGGCACTCGATCGAGTGCAACTGGTACTCGATCGAGTGCCTAAGCACAGTGTACGGTTTTCAAAATTTTTAAAACTTATGAAAGACACAATTGTAAAATTTTCATGGCCTAAGGCTCTGATACCACTTGTGGGGAATAAAACGCGTATTCACCCTAAATTTGCAGGATTATAATGAAATATGCAATTGTGAATATCGTCATAAGATTAAAAACATGAGAAAAGAAGTACAACCTTTAGTCCTCGCGCAAAAGGCCTAAGAACAGGAATTAATGCAAATTCCCTCCTATAACTTGCACCCAAGACTTAGTTTGAGACGTGGCCGCGTGTGCTAGAAATCCTCTCCAATTGCCTTGCAATATAGGGAGAGCCCTTGAGGTTTTAGATGTGAGATCTGAGGTTTTGGGAGAAGAATGCTCTCAAACCCTAATTTTACCCTGAGATTATTTTACAGTGCAACAAGAGTGTTTCACATAAGGAGAAACCCTCTCCTTATGTAGCCTCTGTTCGGCCGAATTGGAGACTGGGTATGAGTGGGCTTCCCACTCTTACCTTATTCCAATGCGTGATTCGACCCAATTAGCTTTAAGTTGTTCGCGGGTTTTATTTATAAATCGTAACATGTTATCAGATATTAATACAGTCGATATATTAATAATGGTCTGACAAAATACGATATTGTATAATTACCCAAATTAATATAACTGTTTATATTAATACGCGAATACAATATTTAATTAAATATAACCGTTTATATTTAATTTACGAATTAATCATGTAATCCGTATTAGCTAAAATTATTTAATCCGTATTAAATAATAATCTCAACATCTTATTGACTAATTTAATAGTCAATACCTCTGACTAACCGTTTAGTCATATCCGGCAAAATGTGACTGTATTTTCATACCTTCACATCTCTCAAACGTGTCCTATAGGTGTGACGTATAGGGACCAGTTGACCACCGCCATCCGTATGACAATAACGTCAAACTTATCTAGCAAGCCAACCGTTATTGATAAACGTGGATCAACTGGTAATAATACAGAAGTATGCAATAACCGTTTAAGAAGGCGGTTTTAACGTCCATTTGCCATATTTCATAATCATGAAATGCGGCGATCGCTAAGATAATCCGAATGGAACGTAGCATGACTACGGGTGCAAAGATCTCATCGTAGTGCAAGTCTGGCACTTGGGTGAAACCTTTAGCAACTAGTCTAGCCTTATGGATATCTTGTTGTCCTTCCACGGCATGCTTTATCTTGTAAAGCCATTTGCATTGAAGGGGACGTACCTTTGCAGGTAGGTCCACAAGATCCCACACGTTGTTCTCATACATGGAGTCCATCTCGGATTGCATGGCTTCTAGCCATAACTTTGAGTCAGAACTGGTCATGGCACCTTTATAGGTTGTGGGTTCATTACCCTCTAGGAGTAAGACGTCATCTGTATCGTGTTCCTCGACCATACCAATGTATCTGTCCGGTGGAATAGAGACTCTTCCTGACCTCCTAGGTTCCTCATGGATATCTACCGCAGCCTCGGTTGAAGGTACTGTTTCCTCCAATGGTTGCTCGGTAGTTGGTTCTTGAACCTCCGATAACTCGAAGGTTCTATTACTCGACTTGTTCTCGAGAAATTCTTTCTCTAAGAACGTCGCACTAGCCGCAACAAAAACACGTTGTTCGGTAGGCGAGTAGAAGTAATGACCAAACGTTCCCTTTGGATAGCCTATAAAGTATGTCTTGACCGATCGCGGGCCGAGCTTATCCTCGTGTCTCCACTTGACATAAGCCTCGCAGCCCCAAACCCGAATAAAGGACAAGTTAGGGACCGTTCCCTTCCATAACTCGAATGGAGTCTTGTCAACAGCTTTAGACGGACTTCGGTTAAGTATTAGAGCGGCCGACAAAAGAGCATAGCCCCACAATGAATCAGGCACAACGGTGTGACTCATCATGGATCGAACCATATCAAGTAAAGTTCGATTTCTCCGTTCGGACACACCATTTAATTGTGGTGTTCCAGGTGGAGTCAACTGTAGCACGATCCCACAGTCTTTTAGGTGTTGATCAAACTCGCGTGAAAGATACTCACCACCACGATCCGAGCGTAGTGCTTTAATCTTTCTACCCAGCTGGTTCTGTACCCGATTCTGGTATTCTTTGAACTTGTCAAAGGATTCACTTTTATGTTTCATCAAGTAGACATAGCCATATCTACTCAAATCATCCGTGAAAGTGATGAAATACCTATAGCCTTCTCGTGCGTTGATCGACATAGGGCCACATACGTCCGTATGTATGAGTCCTAATAGGTCGGCAGCGCGCATTCCAACACCTTTGAAGGAAATACGAGTCATTTTGCCGATGAGACATGATTCACACGTGCCATATGATTCGAAATCAAAGGGCGATATAGCTCCATTCTGTATGAGCTGTTTCACGCGTTTCTCATTTATGTGTCCCATACGACAATGCCATAGGTAAGTTTGATCTTTGTCACCTACCTTTAATTTCTTGTTATTCACATGTAATATCTCGGTAGTTTGATCTAAAACATAAATTCCATTCATGGAAACTGCCTTGCCATATATCATATTGTGTAAGGAGAAAATACAGCTATTATTCTCTATTACAAATGAAAAGCCAAGTTTGTCAAGTGCAGAAACTGAAATAATGTTTTTGGATAAACTAGGAACATAATAACAGTTATATAAAAATAACTCGAATCCACTTGGAAGCTGGATTACGTATGTTCCCTTCGAGACTGCAGCCACACGTGCTCCATTCCCGACACGCAGGTCCACCTCACCCTTGATTAGGGGTTCTTGGTTTCGGAGGCCCTGCACATGATTACATAGATGAGAACCACAACCAGTATCAAGTACCCAAGTTCCGCAACTTGCATGGTTAATCTCAATCATGTGAATAAAAGAAGAAGAAGACATACCAACAGGAGTAACACGGCCTGCTTTAATGTCCTCGCGATACACGGGGCATGAGCGCCTCCAATGCCCAGTCTTGTGGCAATGGTGACATTCCATGCTTGTATCCTTGCTCTTTGTCTTGCCTTGTGAGTTACTCGACTCACCAGGCCCACTCTTAGCAAATCCTGGTTTCTTGAACCTGGGCCTACCTACCGCTAGGTCGCCCTGAGCTTTAGCCTTCCCTTTACCTTTTCCCTTACTTGAGATCATGAGAACATCCTGCTTTAGACTCCCACTCAACTTTAGATCCTTCTCAGTCTGTACGAGAAGGGAGTGGAGCTCATGGGGAGTCTTCTTCATGTCGTTCATGTAGTAGTTGGCCCTAAAGAGGGCGAACCCATCATGAAGCGAATGAAGCATGCGATCAACGATTATGTTCTCACTGATCTTGCAGTTTAGGGCCTCCAGTTTCTCGATATTCTCAATCATGTGAAGAATATGTGGGCTAACAGCTTGGCCCTTCTGGAGTTTCGCCTCAAAGAAGCGACAGGTATGCTCATAAGAAACGATTCTCGGAGCCTTGGAGAATTCGTTAGTGAGCGTGGTGAAAATCTTGTTTGCACCATGGGTTATGAAGCGTCTTTGCAAATTGGATTCCATTGCATAGATGAGTACGTTCTTTATCGCACCCGCTTCCATGACGAAGTCGCTATGAGCGCGAACATCGTTGGCTCTAGCTCCAGTTCCTGGGTGTGCCGGAATGGGCTCAGTTAAAAACTTAAGCTTTCCGTCAACAATGGCAGCATTCCGTAGTGCTGCCTCCCAGTCAGAGAAGTTTGACCCATCATTCCTCAGTCTAGTTGACTGATTCATGGAGTCCATGAAGGCTTTTAGCCAGGATTCACGTGCTAGCTTGGCACTTGGCATTGGGTCTTCACCAGCCATTTTAGTTTTACAGCAGTTTTAATGAACGTGTTCTACACTGAAAGAAGATAAAACAAAACCATATAAGCAACTTATTGTTGTGATTTAAGTCTATATTAAATTGAATTTAAACTCGTAGACTCATGCATTTATATAATTGATCTCCCTCAAGAATTATATAAACGATCCCAAGACTCAATTTCCGTATATTGATAAGCCCACAGTTTGGCTAATTCCAATCGTTGGAACTCTTGGTCGATAGATTTCCGTAAATCCTATCTATTAGTCCATCTCAGTCACTGGAATATTATCGAGTGACCATGATGTTGAGATAAAATAAATCATCTGTTCCCACTTACCCGACGTAGAAGGGGTCATATTATGCCTACCGACGAAGAAGGGATTCATGGGAGGCTGATTTATAAAGACTAATCTCAATTTTTGGTTATACGAGGAAGACCCCATCAACTCTTATTTATCCATATTTAAGTGAACTAAAAACTAGCATTTGCGTGAATGAATTAAATAAAGTGATGGCTTTTAAATTGACATGTGACATCTGTATTGTCACAGAAAACTAACGCGTGACCTCTACATGAGTCAGTTTTCAGGCATGATATAGGTGGTTTGGTTTTTAGGCGGAATATGATGCAAGCTATTATCGATGAAAGCATAAAGATAAATGCAATAAACGTAAATAAAAAGTCCTAGTGTGGCCTATCCTACCAAAATAAACATAAAACAACTTGGAATCCACTGTTGGACCCTAGAAGCTTGTCTTGATGTTCCATCTTGGTCCTTGCAGCGGGAGTGAGCAACCGGTCTCCGTCTTGTCTTTGGTCTTCACAAAATTACTAATTTAAATTACAAAAGTAGTCCTAGATACATTCTAATTTAAATACAAAAGTAATTACATGGCAAAAACCCAAAACGGAGATTCAAGATCTCAAAATTACAAGCAAGATCGTGTCCCATCATTACGGTAACACAATCTTCTAAGGCCACACTAAGTTACAACCGTTTGCAAAAATTAAATACGTTATTGAAAGCATTCAAGGCATTCACAAGACGATAAATAAAATGCATCAACTAAATAAAATTTATACATGACATAATACTGTTATTATGATTAATAAATTTATACCAAACCACCTTTTAAGATTAAAATTATGTGACTATACCGCTTTAATCACCAATTTTAATAAACATATAATCCATTATTTTAAACTGTTTTAAAACAATATGTATCAAACGAGGGTGAACCGTTTCACTAAATAATATACTATTTCCGTATGCAGTATATTATTTTAAGCCATGTGAAAATAAGAAACAAGTTATTTTCGAAAATAAACACCCCGAAACGAGAGCACTCGATCGAGTAACAGGGGCACTCGATCGAGTGTCAGGGTCACTCGATCGAGTGCAGCAGGGCTCGATCGAGTGGCTCGTAAAAACTGCAAATCGCTGCACTTTTAAATTAAAACGGGTTTATAACATGGATTTAAAACGTGTAAATCATAAATAAACAACAACAAAAGATTCACATATTGCTAAAAATATCGATTAATTAACAATATGCAAATTATAATCGAAAAACAAGATCGATTTCTCACAAAAAACCACACGCACGGGCCTGGTACGAGGGCACTCGATCGAGTGCAACTGGTACTCGATCGAGTGCCTAAGCACAGTGTACGGTTTTCAAAATTTTTAAAACTTATGAAAGACACAATTGTAAAATTTTCATGGCCTAAGGCTCTGATACCACTTGTGGGGAATAAAACGCGTATTCACCCTAAATTTGCAGGATTATAATGAAATATGCAATTGTGAATATCGTCATAAGATTAAAAACATGAGAAAAGAAGTACAACCTTTAGTCCTCGCGCAAAAGGCCTAAGAATAGGAATTAATGCAAATTCCCTCCTATAACTTGCACCCAAGACTTAGTTTGAGACGTGGCCGCGTGTGCTAGAAATCCTCTCCAATTGCCTTGCAATATAGGGAGAGCCCTTGAGGTTTTAGATGTGAGATCTGAGGTTTTGGGAGAAGAATGCTCTCAAACCCTAATTTTACCCTGAGATTATTTTACAGTGCAACAAGAGTGTTTCACATAAGGAGAAACCCTCTCCTTATGTAGCCTCTGTTCGGCGGAATTGGAGACTGGGTATGAGTGGACTTCCCACTCTTACCTTATTCCAATGCGTGATTCGACCCAATTAGCTTTAAGTTGTTCGCGGGTTTTATTTATAAATCGTAACATGTTATCAGATATTAATACAGTCGATATATTAATAATGGTCTGACAAAATACGATATTGTATAATTACCCAAATTAATATAACTGTTTATATTAATACGCGAATACAATATTTAATTAAATATAACCGTTTATATTTAATTTACGAATTAATCATGTAATCCGTATTAGCTAAAATTATTTAATCCGTATTAAATAATAATCTCAACATCTTATTGACTAATTTAATAGTCAATACCTCTGACTAACCGTTTAGTCATATCCGGCAAAATGTGACTGTATTTTCATACCTTCACATCTCTCAAACGTGTCCTATAGGTGTGACGTATAGGGACCAGTTGACCACCGCCATCCGTATGACAATAACGTCAAACTTATCTAGCAAGCCAACCGTTATTGATAAACGTGGATCAACTGGTAATAATACAGAAGTATGCCCTTGTGATCCTTAAAGAGATTTAATAAGTCATTGTACTTAATTGTCAAGGACACCAGCCCCAACAGTCCTTGCTCGAGAAGAATTGCTATAGTACCAGAAATCAAGGTTGGAATTTATAAAAGATGGTGACCGCAACACCGCGTACTTCCACGTTAGTACCCTTGTTCGTCGCTGGAGAAATAAAATCACAACCTTAAAAAAGGAGAATGGGGAATGGACTGATGATACCGTAACCGTTAAAAATATGATTATTGATTACTTCAGAGCTTTATACACTGATGATGATGATACATGTTCAGATGCTACTGACCTCCTTCCTTGGGACATTTTTCAAGATTTCAATAGTCAAGATTGGGAGTGGCTTACAAGGCCATTTAACAAAGCAGAGATAAAGCACGTCATTCAACATATGGGAGCGCTCAAAGCTCCGGGACCGGATGGTTTCCAAGGCTTATTTTACCAAAAAAATTGGGATTTAATTGAACCATCACTATGTGATTTGGTCTTTAAGGCTCTTGAAGGGAAAGGTTTACCAGAGGGATTGAATGATACCCACATCGTACTTATCCCAAAGGTCGATACTCCTGAATATGTCTCTCAATTCCGTCCCATTAGCTTATGTAATGTGGCGTATAAAATTATTAGCAAAACGTTAGCTAATAGAATTAAACGTGTGCTACCCCATGTTATATCCGAAACCCAAAGCGGATTCGTTCTAGGTCGCCAAATTACAGACAATATTGTTATCTTCCAAGAGGCAATCCACTCTATGCGCAAGAAAAAAGGAAAGACGGGTATTATGGCGATTAAAATTGACTTGGAAAAAGCTTATGATAGACTTAAATGGAGCTTTATCCGTCATACCATGAAAGATATGGGGTTCCCAGGCCTTCTCATAGACGTCGTCATGGAATGTGTTACCTCGGCAAGAATGAGTATTCTTTGGAACGGGGAACCTACGGAGTATTTCGTCCCATCTCGAGGAGTCCGACAAGGTGACCCTTTATCTTCCTATTTATTTGTCATGTGTCTTGAGAAATTACAACAAGCAATTGATCAGGAGGTTCGTAACCGTAATTGGCACCCTATTACTCTCTGTCGAAATGGACCCCATATCACAAATCTTTTTTTCGCCGACGACATGGTTTTATTCGGGGAAGCTACGGAAGAGCAGGCATTAATTATGAATTATGTTCTTAATACTTTCTGCAAAGCTTCTGGAGAAAAAATAAGTGAAGCAAAGTCTAGAATTTTCTTCTCATCCAATACCGACTCGAATACTCGACAATCAGTATGTAATGCTTTCGGGTTTGCAGAAACAGACGACCTAGGCACTTATCTCGGTATGCCTACTATTAACGGGAGAGTTACTAGACATACTTTTGCTCATCTAGAAGATAAATTTAACAAGAGGTTAGCGGGATGGTCTTCGAAAAAACTTTCGCTTGCCGGAAGAGCTACCCTCGTTCAGTCCACCTTGAGCACTATAGCTAATTACAGTATGCAATCCGCAAAAATTCCTAGGTCCGTTTGTGACTTCATTGACAGAAAATCCCGACGCTTCTTGTGGGGAGGCGCAGAGAATAAGAAATCCGTTCATCTTATTTCATGGGAGATTGTCCAAAAACCAAAAGCTATGGGAGGTTTGGGTATTATGTCTGCTAGACAAGCCAATGCAGCTTTTATGACGAAGATTGGTTGGCGGGTTCTAACCGAACCATCTCGTCTTTGGTCGCGTGTATTACGTGCTAAATATTGTAAAAACCGATGTGATATAGATATTTTCCAACCCAAAAGCAACATGTCAAATGTTTGGGCCGGTATAACTTCTCAAGCCAAGACAATTATTCGAGGTGCCGCGACAGCCGTAGGTAATGGGAGGAATACTCTTTTCTGGGATCATGCTTGGGTTGATGGAGAATGTTTAAGCGACCATATTATTGCTCATATACCTGCCGAACTACTTGGAATCACAGTAAGTGATATGTGGTGCGATAATTCGGGTTGGAAATGGGATTCTTTCTCTAATTTCCTACCTCAACTTATGCTTCAAAAAATTGCATCCATCTCCCTCGTCTCTGACTCGGATCAATACGATACTTTATATTGGCAAGGTACGTCTTCCGGTCGATTTTCGTTAAAATCAGCCTTGTGCTTAATTAAAGAACCAAATAATACTGCGTCGGACAATGAGTCTATTATCTGGCGCGTTATTTGGCGTCTTCCCGTTCAACAACGAGTTCGTATATTTCTTTGGTTAGCAGCCCATGGTCGTCTTATGGTAAATGTTAATAGGGTGATCCGCAATTTGGGTGATAATCCAATGTGTCCGAGATGCAACGATGAAGAAGAAACTACCGACCACCTTTTGCGTACTTGCCCTGTTTCCAAACTTATTTGGGATTGCGTAGGAATTGACAGCAATTGTAATTCCTTCTATAACCCCTCCTTCTATGATTGGTTGTCCAAAAATGCAAGTAATGAGGTTATTACCTCCGAACAAGACTGGCCTATATATTTTGCTATTACTTGTTGGTGGATTTGGAAATGGAGAAATAATATTGTCTTCGGAAGAGACAATGAAAATCCGATTAATCCTCGAGAATTTTTGTACCATCAGTTTGATATGACGAAGAAGGCTTTCGATAAATTCAATATCTTCATCCCTCATCCCAGGACATCTACTACGGAGATTTTCGTCAGATGGCATCCTCCTCCTCACGGCTGGACTTTGCTTAACACGGACGGTGCGTCTAAAGGCAACCCTGGATTGGCAGGGGGTGGTGGAATATTTAGAGATGAGTCCGGTAACTTTATTACAGCTTTCTATTTTTCATGTGGAGTTTGTTCGTCGATGAAAGCAGAGCTTCTAGCTTTACTCACGGGTTTGAAACGAGCTAAGTCTATGGGTCTAACAAAATTACTCATTCTGATGGACAATAATCCGTGTGTGAAGCTCATCTTGGAAGATCAATTAGTTAGTAACAGTCTGAAATTCATTGTCAAGCAATGTAAAGAGTTGGTTCAAGAAGCGCGATGGATAGTCAAGCTAGACCATACTTACAGGGAAGCCACAAGAGCAGCGGATTAGTTAGCTAACTACGGAGTCAGCTCGAGAAGTAATACTTGTCATATTGATGACCCGCCTCCTGCAGTCCTGCATTAAGGTCTATTCTCAGGGAAGATATTTTTTGGGTAGCTTTTCCCCGTGTAGTAGCAAACATTTAATTTTAGGGCCTTGCCCCTCATATGTACCAAAAAAAAAAAAAAAAAAAAAAAAATTCATAATGCAAGAACCATCATTAAAATGGCGGTTCACGCTTAAAATTTTATCGTCTTTCGGATCAACGGGTTACTTTCAAATAAACACTACCGGTCTACCACTACCTGCGAAATACTTTATTTCATTCTTCTCTCAGCTTCTTCACCATTTTGATACCGCCATTCATGGATTCCGACGAAGAAGATTTCGTCTACGTTGGAACGCCGATACTCAACGAAGAGGAAACTTCTACCACTCGTAAGAAGAAAGCTCTTGCTGAAGCTTCTTCTCAACTTCGTACTCTTCCTTCCTGGAAACAAGAGGTTTTTTTCCCCCAATTTTATTGTTTTTTCTATACTTTCGTTCAATTAGGGTTTCTGAATGATATTATTTTGTATTTCATGATGAAACTGCAAATTCGAAGTGTGATAATAGTGCAATTGATCGATTATTTAAGTTTATTTAGTCTTGATTAATTAGGGTTTATTTACCCTTCATTGTTGGTGAATTTCATCTGAGGGATTGTTGTGTGAGTGAAATTGTGTAATTTGTAATATGTCACTGCAAATTATTATTGAAATTGTTGTTGGTGAATGTTTGCGTTCAGTAAATCTGCAAACCTGGATGATTAGATGTCGTATCGTTAGTTTGAGTTTCGAGGCATGATTAGAGTTTTGGCGGTTGTTTGTCTGCTGTGAGTTGTAGCTCGGAAGATTCGGGAAGTGATTTAGGTTTATGGCTTTTGTATAATCGAGTTGAAGGCTCTCAAACTTTAACTGGACTTACCGGATCCACGCTATCCCCTTGCATATCGTGAATTGTTGCACTCGAGTTTGTGTATCAATTTAGGTGAATTTTATGTAGAATAAGCCGAAGCTAGTGAATTAATAAGTGGTGCAGATAGGGGAAAAGTTGAAAGAGGAGCAAATATTCTACGTGGTGCTGAAACGGAAAAGAAATGGTAGTGAAGCGGCCAAAGCAGCCAAAAAATTTAGGTTGTCATAAGACGGTTATGGTAATTTAAGAAACTTTTTCTGAATATTAATCCTTGACAAATCCTTTAAAGTATTATATAGCACTCTGTAATTTCTATTTTAATCCTTAAAAAACCTTTAAAAAAATCAAAGCTCATCAAACAGTCACATTCATACAAATTTACGAACTGGTGTAATTAATATACCCGATTAAAATGGAATTGTGTATTATTGTCAGTGTATTAGACTGTTACATGTTAGTATGGAGTGAACTATCATGCGGGCTATCTACTGTAATATGAATTTTTACGAATAAGGCAACCTTGATTCCAATAGTGCTTTAAACTTTACTTGCTTCGTATTGGCAGAGTGATATCAAGTCATTGTTAGCAGAAGCGTATCAGACTGCCTTCAGACAAGTTATTGTTTTCGACTTTTTGGTGTTAATATTCTAACCAGCTATCCTGGATGGTCATGGCCTGGTCCAAATAGTGTTTCATTCGGCCTTAGTATTGTCCTAGATTTTTTTGGTTGGACATTCTTTAATTAATGTCAGGTGTCGAGAATGGTTTTATTGTGTAGCAAGTCTACTGAAAGACCGTCTCTCAACTATATTAATGCGAGACATAAGATTTACTACACTAGATACTAACAAAAAAAGGGGAAAAGGATAAATGAATTAATAACTAACCCATATCACGTGAGAGGTCTCGCATAGTTCTTATTGAGAGACCGTCTTACATGAGAATTCATGTTTAACTTACTCTGTTTGGAATTGTTTCTAATTCAGAGCTAATCTTGTTATCTTTCTCGTGTTTGTAATAGTTTTCCATTTAGTATCCAGTTTTTGTAATGATTTAACATATAAATATCTCCCCCTCCCTTAACAATAATTCTTATATAAAACCGTTGTACACAAGTTTTATTGTAAAACCAAGTGATTTTTTTTACCTTAATAACCCCATTAAAATAACTTCCACAAACCACCACTTTTCCATGATAAGGGCATTAAGGTCTTTGTTGTATGATTTTACTATCTTTTATTGTAAAACCGTTTTATAGGAGACTTACTTCTCCCTTTAAGGTTGTGCTCTGCACGACTCTAATTTTCAGGCATGAACGGATTGAACTCTATGTTTAAATGAAGCCGTGAAGGTACGGATGCGAGGACACATGTAATATATCTATGAAAATGAAATATTTAGTCATTTGAGTGAAATAGTTGATGTTCAAGATGTAGCTTACAATCGGTGTCATATTAATTGCTTTATACACACTCTTTCTCTACTTTTCCTTGTTTACACTTTTAGGAGAGTGCTGAATTGGTAAGGGTCGGGTGCATGCTCCATAAGAATATCGAGTGTCGTGTGAGACAAGGGCGTGCCCCCATTGGTGACGAGTCGAAGTAACACATCATATATGGACTTTCATTATGGCACCTTATGTTTATGCCATGTGTATTTTGCTTTTATGAAATAGTATTACAGATATTATATTTGATACAGATAATTTAGTCTCGCCAATATTTTGTTACAAATATTTTATGTTGTTTTAAGGTTAGGGATGAAGATGGGAAAAGAAGATTTCATGGAGCATTTACTGGAGGATATTCAGCTGGTTATTACAATACAGTGGGATCGAAGGAGGGTATGAAATGAATTATGCATAGTGTCATTTTTATTTTTGCTTGTTTGTGGACCTGTGTTTATATATGAACTACTGTGCAGGCTGGACTCCACAATCCTTCTCGTCATCTCGGAAGACCAGAGGTGAAATTAAAAAGCAGAGTGTTTTGGACTTTTGGGATGAAGATGAGAAAGCTGTATGTCATATCTTTTTTCCTGATTTCATGTTGCTTTTATGCACTCTGCTGTGCCGTGTTGCTGCTTTCCTTTTTCTTTCGCGGCCACGTCTAAAAAAACTTTCAGAATTGTTTTCCTTTGATAATTTGTTATAGTTTGGTTGCTTGGGTATTTCACAAAATATTTATGCGATGTTTGATACTAGTTCATCTCTCAGTTTTCTCGAAAAAGTAGCCAGCAAGTGTTGACTGTAGTTAGGTATTTTGTTTGACTAGTTGATGGACATCTGCTTTCAATGTTACTTGTTGTCTCATTTATCACTTCCAATTCGTGAAGTCCCTGAAACTAAAGCAAAAAATTGGCTACATCACCAAATTGATTCCAGGGCTTCACGCTTATGATGGTATCACCTATGTTGTATATAAGAAATGAGATAATTTTATCCCTACTTCAGTACAGTGGGGTTGTTAGGATTGAGTTCCGACTTTGGATTGAAGATGGCGTGTTATCGCAATATCGAATAGGATTGTCAGATTTTAGCTTATGCAAAGATTTTGGTATAATCTGTATGATACTACTATGATATAATGTTGAAACTACTTGAAAATCTATCTAATGAAGTGAAATGTGTATAATCATATTTAAATGTTACATATACCTTGAGTTTTGAGTTGCAAGTACAAAAAAAGCAATTAATGTCCCAAAATTAGAATAAAAATTAGGCTTGTATGATCCTGAACAAGCCTCTGTACTATCTTTTTTAATCGTACCTGATTAGAACTTTTAAAGGAAATAATAGTGTATGTTTGTAAAACGTGCTCTATAGTATTCTCTAAAGGGGTTTGCCAGGCAGATTGCGTGCTTGCCTCTATCCTACTTTGCTAGGGTTTTCTCCAGTGATTCATTTAAGCTTTATATCTCTTATCCTTTTGAATCAAATATGTCTCCTCTAACCATAGAACATACACCCCCAAATAATACAAGGGAATCTAGTGTATTTGTTTTTGAGGCTAAAAGAATGTTACGAGTCTATCTCTGAGAATTATACTTCATTTAAGGTTTTTTTTGTTTTCCTTATGGTTTTCATTTGATTTTTTTTTAAAATTTAAAATTGTTTTTTTTTTCCACATACAGGAAATGGAAGGTAATTTGCTGGGAACATCATCACAATTTGATACCTTTGGATTTACAGCTGCAGAGCTAGCTCGAAAAGAAGTGGAGAAGCAGCAGAATCAGAGGTGCTCTGTTACCCTTTATTACTTTTGTTAACTGTGTATAAGACTACCTCCACCCTCTTGTCTTCCCATAGAGGGATATAGACTGGAGGCTGCGTTCAGGTTATATTATTGGCTTGAGCTTTGGTTTTGCAAAACCAGTTAGTTACATGTGGTTGTTTTGTACGTAAAGACTTGTAAGTATTGTTTGGTTACGTTCTTTAAGTGGCATTTTAGATGTCATAGATTCACAGCGAAGTCGTTTGCTACAGTTGTTAGACTGGATGTATCTTTCTGCCAGAACAAGATTCATGTGGTTTCCTTGACTTGCTTCCTGCTACATTTGAACTGATTTCCTGTAAAAATCATTTTTTTTTATTCCAAAACAGTAAGGGCCTGTTAAGTTGCTAAACCCCTTTTTTGTTTTCTCTCTCTTTTAATTGTTAATCCTTTTTTTTTTTCTCTCTCCTGTCAGACTAGTATATGTAACTTTTTGAAAATAAATTCGGTGTTGAAGTATTACCTCTAAATAACCAATGAAGAACTTAGCAGAGCAGAAAAGTATTATATAAGTTATAATCAGTAAACTAGTTGCAATTAATAAGTTATAATCAGTAAAGTAGTTGCAGAATCTTCTACAGAGTAATTATTTATTAGTTTAAAATAACATGTTACTCCTCTTTTCTACAGTGTACTTTTTTAAGTGGCTGGTTACATTAGCTTGATAATACTCTCATTTTGTGCATGCCTCTTGTTTGTTACTCTTTTGCCGATATTTAGCGTCACATCCTTAACTAGTAGACTAGAAGTACTTCCTAAAAATGTAAACAGATTGCAAAGTTTGTGGCTTATAAAAGTGTTTGTGTTGGCAGGCCTTCAGCCATTCCTGGTCCTGTTCCCGACGAGTTAATTGCTCCTGCTTCAGAATCTATCGGTTTGTTCTCTGAAAAGTAAATTTTCGTTCAAGCATGTCCTGTGCTAATCACCTAGAGCTGAAACAATGTATTCTCTTAGGTGTGAAGTTGCTAATGAAAATGGGATGGCGACGAGGGCGATCAATAAAGGATTCATCTTCACATTCGATCAAGGGTATGTTCCTGAAAGCTTCTTGATATATCCCACTGTATTTTATATGTAATATATCCATACTGTCAGGGTCACCTAGCAGCACATACGGAACCTAGCTTTGTGTATCTGCTTTTGTTGAGCCTTGAGACTGATATGACTAGTATTGTCCTTTACATTTTAAACCGTAACTAATGTCTCACTTCGGATACATTTTGTTTTGGTAAGTAAGTGAGGCTATTGACTAAATGGCACTAGGCCTATGTTGCTCAGACTCGTTTAGAATTATCTGACACGGACACCAAAGGGTGACACCAAAAAGAAAAGGATAAGGATTATCTGACACGGACACCAAAGGCAGAAGAGTCGGAGTAACATAACACTAAGGGTGACACCAAAAAGAAAAGGATAATTAAGCTGTCAAACTATGATGAGTGATCTTATCTCCAAAAAGATGAGAAGTCTTCAATCATTTCTGTGTTATCCTTTATATATCTTTTACTTATTATTACTATCGGAAAAAAATGAGAAGGCACATCAGTACATCACTCTTGATCATGCTTTGCTTGTGGGATTTGATATTTTCTCCCTTGTATCTTTCTAATAGTTCTATCTTCATAATATTCTTCAAATGGCAACCGCTTTGTGAGCAGAAAATTTGTAGTTCATACTGAGAATTGTGTAAACGGGCGAAGGAAAGACTTGAGTAGAAGATTAAACATAATACAATATGATGCGATAAAGTAAAGAATAAGGATCAATATTCCGAGTCTGTTTGTGAACACTACCTTTCATTGCTTTATTCTCTTTCCTTTTTAGTTTCTGGGGTGGAATAAATGGACTTTAATCCATTCTTTTCATAGATATCCCTGCTCTTCCTCTGAGCATAACAGAAAACTTGAGTTATACCATTACCACCTCTCTTCCCTCTCTCATATCTGTTGTGCACTCACTTAATGGGTGTTGTGTTCTTATGCTTTGTAAAGTGATCTCTACCCTTATCTCAAACTCCTCGTGGTAAACAAGTATTTTCCTTTTGATTCAAATTGAAGCTGTCTAAGAATTTTGTGTTTCTTCTTTTACCTTGTCTTTTTTAGAAGTTCGCCGGGAAGCAAGAAAAGCATTTCTAGCCTTTTCATCTAGTGTTAAAAGTGGACATGTGGCTGGTTGTGAGCCTGTAACAGATGGTGAGGATGACCTTATTGAGGAACCTGCTACTGTTGCACAGATCATCCCGGTAAGTCATTCCGCTTGTTATTTGTATTGTCACTTGATAATTGTCCATAGATAGTCAACAATTATTTATTGTGTGTCAATATTCAACTGAAGATTTCAGTGATAGTGTAGTGATATTTTAATTTGGTTGGATGAGGAATAAAGAAGATAGAGCTCAACCAAGAGTTGGTTGATGGTCACTGATGCACTCCTTAAAGTATAAGAACCAAACAACTTTCCTTGCCAGGTCTACTGATCACCCAACCCAGCACATTATAATTCACAGATAAAATATCTAACCCTTGGGCTTATACAAAAGTTGATATTGCGTTTTGGACTGATTTGACAAAACAGATGCTTTGCCTACTAAAAGCCATAAGCAAGCCTGTTGTCAATAGCATGTTTGAACAAGAGCATTATGCAGTAAAATATAGGATAACAAGGGATAAGAGCGACTATCACATCTCATATACCTGGTAGGCTTTATTCTTGCAACCATACCACAAAAGCTTGAACCAAGCAGAACCAATCAACCAATCAACTATCACAACTTAAGAAAGTCAACCAATAACACCTAGGAATAAGACCAGACATCAAAACAGAACAAACCCTATGAAAAGTAGCCATATCAGAAACAAGACATGCAACACAGATAACCAGTCATCACCTACCATGCCTAAGGCCTCTACTTAAACAACACTACAACAAAGAACAACAACAGCAAACAACCAACAGAACAAAAGAACATAAAGGAAGTTTAAGTATGGTGAGGTAGCATATTAACTGGCTTATTAATTACTTTTTTTAGGTATATGTTCGTCAGCCAAAGCAAGATTTGCATGGTTTAGGTTATGATCCATACAAGCATGCTCCAGAATTCAGAGGTATGTGATATTATCCATTGCAGCTTTCTTGGTCATGCTGTTTTCTTTTGGACTGAAACTCAAGTAATTGGCTTCATTTACAGAAGCTAAAAAATCACGCTTATCTGGGAGCAATGACATTGGATTTCGAAAACCATTCTCATCGAAACAGGAACTTGTACCTGCTAAGTGTACTTTTCTTTAGCCCTCTTTTTTGGATTTCCTCACCTATCTGTCATTGTGTGAATAGTGTCCTCAGAATTAAGTTGATGAGTTGTATTCCATGCTTACAGCAAGAAGGTTTGCTGCTGGTTTTGGAATTGGAGCACTGGAAGAACTCGATATTGAAGACGAGGATATTTATTCTTCCGGTTAGTTTATCTTAGGGTTTCCGTTTGATGAGAAAAAGCGAGGAAAACTTTAGCTAGAGCACCAAATCAAATTATTGACATTTATTCATTTGTTGTGTGTGTGTGTGTATGTGTGTGGGAGGGGGGTTATTTTCAATGCTTTTAGTCCATGCTTAGTCGATAAGGTGGTTGACATTGATACTTGATGCATGCTCATGCTTTGTTCACACTTGCAATTTTCTCTTTCCAGATTTCAAACCTTTCCGTTATGGGATTTCAAACCTTTCCGTTTATGGGATTTCAAACCTTTCTGTTTATGGGATTTCAGCTTTAGGATACAGTCAACTACATTTGCAGCATTATTTGTTTACAGAACTCTCCAAGACAGTTTTTTTTTCTTTCATACGAGCTCTGGACTGTTCTGGAGTAGGCGTCTTAAACAGTGCTTTGTCTGACAAATTTTTACATGTGATTTACTCTGTTGGAGCTCTTGTTTCTCTGGCAATAGACACTTTTTTGCTCATCTTTGGGGAAGGGTTGTTTTTGTATCTTATTTGCTGGTTAAAGGGAAAACAACGAGTGCTTTTAAGGTGTTTCGGTATTCTCATAGCATTTTATACAACAAAAATAGGGGAATCTATTAGTGTTTCCATATGAGTACCTATTTACCACTTTTGCGCATTTAAGGATTTAAATATTTGATAATTATCTTATTTTTGTATTAAGAAGGGTGGTAAAAGTTTTTGCCTGTTTTATCATAATCTTTGACCCACTTTTATTTTCATTCTAATTGGCTGAGTCTGTTTTGCAGGACATGATTATACACAAACGTATATTCCAGAGGATGATGAACCGCTAAAGGACGATAGGCTTACGATAGCTGGGCCAGATCAGGGAGTTGGCCTTAAATTCAGAGCAGCCACGAATGCCGAGTATCAGCTAGAAAGGTATTCTTTTGCATTTATATGCCCTAGCTTATATGTTAGCTTTAGTAAGCAATCAGGGCCGGTCCTAAACATTTTGAAGCCCTAGGCAAAATTGTAAAATGAACCCCTATCTATTTAAGAATATTTGTTCAAGTAATTAATGTGTCATTATCTAATACAATACAATAAACGAAACAACAAACGCACAAAAACTTTTGAAGAACACTATTTTTTTTCTCAATTTTAAAGACGAGGTTGATTCTCGAAAAATCCTAAAAAATTTAGAAGAAAAAATGATTTTGGATTTGGAGAATTGGAGAGAGGTACCTTATAATTCAACCCTTTTATTGTCAACAAATTGCAAAAATTCGAAATGCTATCAAAGTTTAGATATTAGCTACCATTGAATGTATAATTTGAACAAGTTATGCTACGATAACACAATTCGCACAATCTTAGAAGCATGGATAATATTTTATTTAAATTCAATTGACCACTAAAATATAAGTAAAAGGATTAAATGGATGGGCCCATCAATGTAGTGAATTCCAAAAAAAAAAAAAAAAAAAAAAATGGTGAAAAGAAGTCGTGGGGAATAGAACACAAGACCTCTTATCATTTGGTTAGATGCAAAACCACATGTCTACTTACCTTATTCTGATTTTTACATTTAATAAATTTTATTTGACAAAAAGTCTCAAGCTATAGCTTGTATAACGAACTTCTAATTCCACCCGAATGGGCCTTTCTGGACTTGGGCCGTTGTCATTTGCCAACCCAAACACCTTGTAGGGCCAGCCCTGTAAGTAACTGTGAGTTGTGACGTCATTTTTGTTGTTTGTTTATTTCTCATAGTTATGTTACCAAACGGCTTACTTGTGATTTAACTGTTAAATGTGCACTTCTTTTCTCTACTTCCGATAGTATGTATGTTGTGTACCTAATAATAACTTTCACTTTGGCTGTGCATACTAGTATACTCATTATTTATTGTGTAGTGCTCCATCCATCCATTTATATCATAACCTTTTGACATAGGCCATCAACCGCAGTTTCCTCCCGTCATACAGTATTGAAAACTGTGTCAGAGAAATGATATAAAAATGGGTACTTTGACAAACAAATATGGCAACTTTGTCATTGTGCCTTACATATATTTGGAAAAATTAGTGGTTAATATTGACCATCAATCTGTTCAAAGTCTGAAGGGGACAATGCGATAGGATGGAAGTAGTATTTGCTTAATTTAGATTAGTGACCAATTTTTCGATGACTGTATTTTTTTAATTAGACTGAGAAACTTTTTTCTTGATAATCAATAAATATACAAGATATGAGGATGCCTAAGAAAGGGAATTACCTCTAACACAAAGAAGGAGAATTGGTAACTGTTTCAGTTGTGACAAGGATTCGTCTGAAAATCTTGGTGCTTTTACTGATTACGAGGCTAAGTAATTATCCTCCTCTAGAGGAAACCTGATATATAGAGAACAAGTTGTTTCTACACGACAAGAGTTCATGTTATGTTTTAAAGAATTTGTATAGTTGGAGGCAAGTGCTTCAGCCTTAGTGATCTTATGCCATCCGATGCCTTTCTTCCCTGTGCGTGACCTCCTTTATTCGATGTACGATATGGGTAGGCTAAAAATAAGATTTAAAGGAAGAAGCAAAGTGTTCCAACCCCACGGAATAAGAAAGAGTTAGTCTGGTATGTTGGTAGTGTAAACCTAGTGGAGTAAGGTGCCTAATGTAAATGTCAGTGGCATAGCCAGAATTTAGAAGGATAAAATGAAAAACAGTTTTTTTTGATAATCTATTTTACTATTGTGTCTCACATTTCTCTGCTTGTATATCCTCATTTCTCTTGGTCTGGATAGACTTGGTGAGCCATGCACATCGGCATTTGAGTTGTTTCTTGTTGGTAACTATGGAGTATGTTTCTTAAACAATGGTGTGTGCCGATTTACCCTTTGGTTTTTTCTCATTGGTGCCCCTGGGTTATCAACTTTTCTCAATGGTACCCCTCCCTTCTTATATCCCCTCCCCCCCTTTTTATATTCCCCAATTATACCGCTAAACTTTCTTCTTTACTCCCAACAGTTACCACAACTCTTTTCGTCAAATTAATTCCGTTAGATCATGGCTCAGCTGCTGAGTGTACCATGTACATTCTCTCCCCAAAATTCACTCATGTTGCTGCATGATCAGGAACTTGCTTTTGCTGATGGTGATCATTGTTAATGCCAACATTTGACCTGCTATTATTCCAAATTTGTTCATAAATTGATTAATAGCAGTTATAGCACCGTAATTTAAAATATCCTCTGATAAACCCAACTAAATTATCCCCACTATTCCTATACTCTCCAAAACCCACCGAACTCGTGTTCAAATACACTTCCATTTCCGTGTTTGAAAACCCGGTATCTCGACCCAAATTGAACTCGTATCCCGACGAACCCGGAGGCAAATGATTACTACCAAGCAAGTTCCATGTCTTGGAAATTGGTGCAGAAGCAGAGGTACCATGTTCAGAAACATAGGAGCCGGAAGTGGATAAGAAAGAAAGGGGATGGTACCAGTGCCAGTGGTAGCAATAATGGCATTTTCTGATTGTTCATTGTTGTAAAGGCCATTGAATAGTTTCACCATCAGATTTGTGACCTAATTCTTTAGTTAATTGGAAAATTCTAGCTACACAAACTGCTGGCATCCTAATTCTTCTACCTCTTCCAACAACTTTTTTTGTGTCCGTCTTTGCTCGATTTTCTTTTTGGTGGGCTTGCTTTTTTCATGTTGTTTGTGGGTTTTTCATCAAGGTTTTCAACTTGTTATGGATTTCAAAACAATAGGATGGAAAATGCGAAGGTTTTTCATCAAGGTTTATGTTATATGTAGCTGAGGCCTGAGTGTACCATATACCCTTTCTCATCCAAAATCCACTCAGCAGCTGAGTCATAATCTAACAGAAGTAATTCTATGCAAAAAGAGCTATGATAACGCCGTAACGGTTGGGAATCAAGAAGAAAGTTTAGGGTATAATTGGGATTATAAATAGGGAGAGCCGGAGAAGTACGATTGAGAAAAGTTGATAACTCAGGGTTAACAATGGGAAAAACCCTTACCCTTTTTGTCACCAGTCTCGTCGAATCAGCAGTTATGCTTTACTTTCTTAATTGAAGGGGCAAATTGAGGTGTTTCAGTATGATTTACCTGTGAACTGATTAAAATTTGATGTTTCTTCTTTGGTTTTTGTCCAGGTTTGATCCTCCAATTGTTCCGAAGGATTTTGTGCCACGACACAAGTTCCCTGCTCCACTTGAGATTAACAACTTTAGTGACCCTCCTCCACTCGAGATTTCTCCTCCTGAAGATAACACCCTTAAAATCATGATCGATGGAGTTGCAGCCCTTGTTGCTCGTTGTGGAAAATTGTTTGAGGATATTTCCAGGGAAAAGAACCATGACAATCCATTGTTTAGCTTTCTCAACGGTGGAAGGGGACATGAGTATTATGAAAGGAAATTGTGGGAGGAGCGACAAAAACATGGTGATAAAAACAAATGGCTACCTGGTGAAAAATCACATTCTGTGACGCAGAAAATGACTGCAGAGAATCGTGGTAAAATCTTGGGAGAGAGACCTTTGGAGAGAACAACTAAAGATTCAATTCCATCAATTGCACCTGCTGATGCTGTACATATTCAGTCCAACGTTGCAGATACATTCGTCAAACCTGAAGCACTTGTAAGCAACCATTTTTCAAGTCATGATATTTCCCGATTATATTCTTGCACTCGCTGATTTGTTGGTTTTATAAACTTTTGAGTTAGTTCTCCTTTGACTTCTATGCTTTATTGGAGAACTACTTGTTGCCTGATTATATATGTGCCTCAGTTCGATACCATGTTGCTTTGTTTTTGATAGAGGGCTTATGAGAGGCAGTGTCTAGTGTATATGGCTAAGATGCTCATTGGGTTTGTTCCTCTGGATGTATAGTGATTTTCGTAGAACAATAAAAACATGGTTGTTCTCACATTTACTTAATTACCATCCCTACCAGATTGAACTTCTTGAGAACACAAAGCCTTTCAAAGATGATCCAGCGAAACAAGAACGATTTGAACAGTTCTTGAAGGACAAATATCAAGGAGGACTTCGTTCAACTGATTCAGGTAAAGCAGGTAACATGTCGGAATCTGCTCGAGCTCGTGAGAGATTAGATTTTGAGGCTGCTGCTGAGGCAGTACAGAGAGCTAAATCAGCCAACCACAACAAGCTTTCTGCTCAACAATTCATGGAGTTCTCGATGTCTAAGTTTACTTCTGGTGGAGTTGAGGTTTGTATCAGAAATATTCTATATTTGTTACTTTGCAATGTTTTAGTTGAATAATGTATCTTCCTTTAAACAGCAAATGGGAACCACCTCCACTGAAGAGTTGATATCAAGCACAGTGCAGCCTAAACGTGAAACATTCCAATGGCGACCTGCTCCTTTATTATGCAAGCGTTTTGACATCGTTGATCCTTTCTTGGGAAAGGCAAGACTCTTGCTTTCTTCTATTTTGTAACTATTTTTATTTTCATGTACTGATGTATGTTTTTTCGGACAAAGTTAATTTGTTATGCTTCCTTCTGTATTACAACTCTTTGCCACAATTTTCTTATTGTAATATAACTGAATATCAAAATGCTACAGCCATTTGCTGCTTCAAGAGCGAGAAGCAAGCTAGATGCCCTCACTTTCACTCCGGATGCTGCAAAGACTACAATGTCAGAGGATTTGGTGATGTCCAGTGGGAAGTCTAGTATGTCTTTGAAAACTGTTGAGGAGACACATTTTGAATTGCTTGACAACGAACCGGAGGTTTTGGTGGAAATCGAAAATGTTGAACGACCAGTGGACCTGTACAAGGTACGAACTCGTATGCTCCATTGTTTTTTGGTTTGTTTGAGATGCATGGTTATCTCATGCTCATGTGGTCTATGTAACTATGTTGGATTATTGGCACTGGGTTGCAGACTTTTAGATAATTGGAGAATATTTTACAATTTTCGTTGTCGGTTCATAAGTAGGATTTTGTGAAGATCATGACTCCAAGAATTACAATTTACAAAGACTGGTAAAGTGGTAAAACCCCGTCTCTTGTACAAAGCCTAGTGAAGGAACGTGAATGGCTCTTTCACATGCTGAGTATGCAACTGTCAACCATCCATGTGGACAGTAATTTCCTCTCCTTTCCCATACCCAAAAATACCGTGCTGTTCACCTAGACATTTACTATCGCAGCCTCGTATTTTCCTTGCACAAGAATGGTTTTATGCCTCTGTATCCTCTCCAAAAAGGCAAATCATTGCTAAACCCCCCTGCATGGCTCACCCAGCTAGGCATTCTTGACCATCCGAGTAACGCATCTTTAACATTCCCACCACGTTTTCCTTGACTCACATTATTAATTTTGCTACTATGTAGACCTAAACAAGGTACAAATGCTTAGTTTGCTGTTTGAACTTGCCTTTTGAACAGGCTATTTTCTCTGATGATTCTGATGATGAAGGGGAGGGACCTGCTACAAGTCAAATAGAAGATCCAGTAAAAAAGACAGAAGCTGCTAGTGCTGCTTTAAGCCGCATAGTTGCCGGTGATTTCTTGGAGTCTCTCGGTAAAGAACTTGGCTTGGAGGTTCCTCCAGATGTGCCTCCCACATATGATAGAGTGGGTTCTTCTACTCAAAAGGTTGATCTTAAAGATAGTAGGGATGATGACAGCACATTGAAGGATGTAGCTGCTGATTCTGAGAAAATGCGGATAAAATCACCAGAAAGTGGAAAAATCGATGTCAAATCAAGTAGAGATAGTCGTGTGGAGCGGAGAGACAAATACGATGGCAGTTCATCTTCTGGAGATGAAAGGAGCAGGAAACGTTCAAGAAAGCATCGGCGTAGGCACAGCAGCTCAAATGATGATTCTTCAGATGATGGAGGGAGAGATCACTCTAAGTCAAGAGATGATAAAAGACGATCACGTAAGAAGCATAGAAGGAGAAAACACTCGAAGCATAAATGAAATTAGCTCGTGGACATCTTTAAAAGTGTTACCCTGGGTTCAGTCTAATGAATGACATTTGTAAGCAATCACAAGTCACCTTTTATAATCATATCATTTAAGTTGCTTGAATTTTTGCAAACCGGTCATGTGCAGGTTATATAGAAATATATATTTTCATCTGTTGAAAGGATGAGAGTTGCATCATATAGATTATTCTATATGGTCTTCAGCTTGCAGTAACTCTTAGAGCCAAATGTAGGTCTCGACAGTCTTTTGAGCTTGTGCTAAACTTATTTCCATTACCTCTTTTGAGATGCGGCCATCGCTTCAGGGTCAGCCCTCACAAATTCAACTGGGACTGATGGTCGCAAGCTTTAAGGGATAGGTTTCTCTTCTTTGGCCGCTAGTATAAACTATAAAGGTAAGGTTGAGGATAACCAGTAGAGCTAAAATATGTTGCTATTTCTATTGATTTATCATGAAGTAGCTCTTAGACGCTATTATTTTTTACCAAACCTCTATGAATTCACAAATTCTCGTCTCTGACGGGTTAAATAAGATCCACTTGGGAAGATAAGACGAAGATAAGGACAAACCATTTGTGATTCTCTATGCACTTTTATTTTTGTCTATCTAGACAAACGAGTGTTTGACCTGTCGTAAGTTTGTGTTGGATACACGCATCACAAGAGAGACCTATTGATTTGAACAATATGTAGTCTCTCTATTCATTTCATTTTCACACACTTAATTAAGTACATTTTACACATTCGGAATTTGTGTTTTAGTACATGTCCTCATTTAGACTTTTGAGTACATTTTGTCGTTTAATTGGCGGACTTAAAATTTTGTAAATTTAGATGTAGTTGGAGGACATGAATGAAGTAGCTTGTATTGTAGACAAGGGAAGAAGTCACCTACGATTGTTCAAGTACTCTTATTGTCTTAGTGATATGGTAGCCCACATTGCATGCAGACAAATAATTGATCAATCAAGATTCAACAAGCTAATACTCATATCAAGAAGCTAAATCCTGCCTGCCACTTCCTTGATTATTAATTGTTGTACAAAACAATGAGTTCAAGAACCTGCAAAGAACTAATCTTTATTATTCCGCTTTAAATTCAAATATTTTATACTCAAATTTAATCGTTGAAGGGGACATTGAAGTAATTTTTTAAAAAGATGAGATTATAATACTAGAAAAATTAAGAAAAATAATTTATGTATGTAATTAAAATGTCTCATATTTCAATCATGCTCGTTCCACCTCTATTATGACGTGACATACAAGTAGGGTTATAATGGAAAATAGTGCGATATCAATACTAATTTTCTTGTTCATACATTCTTTGTTCATCACGATCAATTCAAGAGAATAATCAACGGAATTTATTATGACATGATATTCACATTTGTGGCCACCAAAGATGAATGTTAATTTTGCATGTGTATGTAAAGTAAGTGATGTCTAATTCAATAACCCTACAATAATAATGTAGAATGAATAATTAGTTGTAACAAACAATCAAAATTGAAGTCACGTCTTTTTATCACTAGTATCATTTTTGTGACCCTAATTTGAGGAGGGTCGCTTTTCTTTAGCTTTCACTTGTCCTCTTCATTTGTTATTGGCTTAATGAGGGCCAATTATGTTTGATTTTGTTTCATTTATTTGTGAACCAATCATCGAACATTTTTCTACATTTTTAGTATTGTATGTATACAATCTTTATTTGGTCATAAATATCAGTGTTTAAACTACTACTACTACCTAATTACTTAGCTCGTTTTGTGTATATATAAGGTGGCATAGATTCAGCCCATTTCCTTCTCCATTTGTATGAGGTCACTGTATATGTGAGTGAATGATCACACTGAAATTCAGAATTAAATTTACCTGACTGTGTTCTATCATTATTCTAGAAATAAAACGTATAGTGTACTATATCAAATTACATTTTGAGAACAAGAGTTAGATTAGATGATGAACGTTCTTTTAATCTAACAATGAAGTTGAGGTTTTGATTTTAACCCACGATAGTTCGCTCATTTGAAAAAAACAAAACCAATCGGACATTTTTTTTGTCTAAACTTTTGAGTTGGTTGAAAAACGTAGATTTGGCCTATCAATCGTTAAATCACAAAAATAAAGACGTAATAATTTATATGCTTGAGTTCAAACTCGATTAAATATATTTTTGATCGGCTCAGTTCATATTTCCTGCCGATAGAACTTCAATTCTCATCTTAGAAATATATGGTTGTTATATTGAAGACTTGAATCATTGACTAGTAGTATTATTATCTGTGAAAATATCATAACTAAACTTAGTAGATAGGCCTACATACACTCAAATGTATTCATATGGACCGTATAAACTTGTTATAATCATGACAACGAGACACAATTATAGTGACAAAAAATCATTCTCCTCTTGTTTCTTGATTGTTGTATGTAGTTTGAGACCACTTAATTAACTTTATAATATTGACTAGTATTAGTAGTAATAATAATAGGTCCTACTTCAAAATGTAAATGTGTATCACATGTTACTACCAAACAAATCTTTCTTACTAGTGTCAAGAGTTAGGGGGAGGGGGGATATGGTGGAGTCTGAGTTTGAGGTTAAGATCGATGATTTTTTCAAATAGGGGATAGTAAGTAATGTTGTAGACAAATATAAAAAATTCAAATTTTTTGACTAAACTATGTGAGTAATTCATTTTGCAGCGGGGGTGAGCACCAAATTTATGACTAAAATATGCATGTTTTTCATTTTGCAGCGGGGTGAGCTCCCTTGTTAGCCCCCTAAACCCGTAATTTCGATTGGTGTTGATGGGTGTTGATGATGGATGGGTTAGCAGAATAAGGAAACATATACATTAGAGGTGAAGGGTAGCGACAAAGTAGAAAATATTATACATACATGGTAACCTTGTATTTTTTCAAATTCTACGTGGTAACCCTACTTTTCAGTGAACACACATGGTAACCCTCAACTTTGTTAATCTTTATTGCCGTGACCCTTAACTTTTTTTCCGTCAGTTTTGTCCGTTAAGTATGTGACGTGGTCAATTGAATTTTGAGATTTTCTACAAGGTAACCCTTTGTTTTTTTGTATCCTACAAAATAACCCTATTTGTTTTTTTACAAAAAGAAATAATCTTAAAAATACTCATCTTAAAAATACTCCCTCGTTTCCTCAATTTATTATTATTAACACGTTTTTCACTCGATTACTCAAAAGAATGTCAACTCTCACTATCATCATCTCTTCAAACTATGATTACCATAAATCTCGAAAAATCGGGTTCAATAATTAACAAAGAAATCAACCAATGTTTACAATTAAGTCTCTACTCCTCAATTGTACCCAACTTTACTGTGTGAATATGTCGAACAATTGAAGTCATTATTGCGTTTACAACATTTTTAGTTTTGGGATATATATTGAGGTTTTAAAAACAAAAGTTTTCTTAATTATATTACCGCTATACATTAAATTTGGGATTGATTATTATAATGTTCGATATATAGTACGTTTACTATGGTATTTAGAATATTTTATTGAGAGTGTTTTTATATCAAACAACGTTTTTATTGAAGTTTTTTTCAAAACTCGATTAATTGAAGGCTAATGAGGGTGGATTTGACAATTTGGGTGTAATCAAGCAAAATTGTGACAATAAGATTAATTAAGGGATTATGTTTTTATACACATCTGAATTGTAGAAAAGGTAAGGTTATGTTGTAGAATTTTTTAAAGTATAGGGTTACCTTATAAAAAACCACAAAATTCAATTTGCCACGTCACATACTTAACGGACAAAATTGACGGAAAAACAATTAAGGGTCACGGCAATACGTATTAATAAAGTTGAAGGTTACCATATGTGGTCTCTGAAAAATAGAGTTACCGTGTAGAATTTGAAAAAACACAGGGTTACCGTATAGAATAACCCAATATAAATATAATGATTGAAGTAGTCAAAAGAATAAACACGTAGAAAATTATTAATGTTATTTGTTTAATCCTCTTTTGAAGTTTTAATTGAAGACGATTTACAAAAACATTTTACGAGGATGAATTGTAAGAATTTTAAAAAAAGACGGTAAAAAAAAAAAAGACTTAGAGTGTGTTTGGATAACAAAAAATGAGAAAAAGAGAGGGAAGAGGGAAGAAAGGAAAAGAAGGGAGGGAAGCGAGAATGAAGGAGGTAATTTTCCAGAGGCGTATCCAGGACTAGATCACAGGAGTGCAAATACTTAACAATTATTTCGACGATATGAACTAAAATTTAAACACAATAAAATCGTGAGGCTAGATTAAACACAAAATTAAAATAATTGGTTCTAAATAATTCAATAATTTATAAATAAAATACTTTGTATAAATTTGCAAGTATATAACTCTTTAATGAGAAAAGTATACATTTTATAATTTAATCCAGATAATTGTAACCCAATAATATGATATTAGAACATTAAATAGCAATAAAGTCAAAATTTATTACTAAATGAGAAAAAAATGCAAAAATGTCATACATGGGGGTCAAACTCATGACCAAATTTGTACAATTTCAGTATCTAACCACTACACCACCAAATATTTGATGAACCTTATTGAAACTAGTTTATAAATATTTTCGAATAAAGGGGGTGCGGGTGAACCCCCTGCACCCAAAAAACGCCACTGTCATTTTCCTTCCACTCTTGTCTTTATTGGAGAGAAAATAATTTCTCTCAAAATGCTTCCATCTTCATTTTGTTAACCAAACAATAGATTTCCATCTCTTCAAATCACGCGCCTCTATTTCCTTCCAAATCTTTCAATCCAAACACACCCTTATGTTTGGATAGTAAAAGTGGAGGAAAAGGTAGGTGAGGAGGAAGGAGGGAAGGGAAAAGAAGAGAAGAAAAGGTGAGGGGAAATGAAATGTGGTTGTTTGGATACATTTTCCCTCCAAATCATACCTATTGTGGAAATATTTTAATTAGACGACGAGGGAAAATTGATCATTCCAAATCTCTCCCCTCCATTCCCCTCTACCCTCATTTGCTATCCAAACAAGTGATTTTAAATCACTTACTCTCTCCCTCAGAGGCGTATAGGGAGGGGTGCAAAGATGCACCCACCCTCCTTATAATTAAGTATAATTTTGTGTAATTAATAGACATATTAATTATGTTGATCTAGTAATTTGTCGTAGATTTTCCTAGTCTAAGGTCAAGGGTTCAAGTCCTCTATGTAGTTTTAAGGCCGGCGACTACCAAACTGTCCTGAGGATCATTACCAAACTGTCCTGAGGTCATATATGCGATGATTTGTGACCCCATTTACAACACTTGATGCTTAGTAATTACGCATGATTATAGCTCTATAGTTTTTGGTACTTAACTACGCAACCCGTGAAACACTCCCATACTCTATCTATACACTATATACCTATCCCTCATGGCCAATCACTTCAAAAATAGGAGGTTAATCTACCCTAGTTACTGCAATTGAATTCCGAGTTTTTATAATTACTACTCCCTTCATCTCAATCATTTACTTATCTTTAATTAAAATATTTTCCAAAAAATAAAAAAACACAAACAACTGATTAAGTTTTTAAGATAAAGGGAGTAATATTAATTAGAGTGTGAATTAAACTTTCTATTGATCATGAATTCATGATATTGATTTCTGTTATTTGAAAGTACTAAAATTTGTATATCTACATATACATTCGGACAGAGTATGTTATTTATAGGAAAACGATAACTTATCATAAAGTCGTATTGAGATTCGGTACCACATTTTAATTTTTGGACTAAATGCTGTTATGCAGACCCCTCATTTAAAATTTTAAGTGGTTTTAATTATGGTGTGTGAGACGGTAAGACGATGGAATTAAGATTTGGTGGCATCAATTGTGCCATGTCCACATTATCGATCATATCCATGCCATGCATCACCCTACGTCCCTACGTACTATAAAAGCAACACTTCACCAAACGTTGTAAGACAGAGTAGTGAAGCATAAATACTAATACCAACATAACACACACTACAAAACTCAAACATTATATTCACCATTTTTACTCATCTTAGATAGCTTACACAAAATCTAAGCAAAAAAAAAATGCCAATGTCAGCTGATGAAGAACCAGTATGGATAATTGAGGTGAAACAAGTGTTGGAAGACATAACTGACGAAGGGCTAGATAGGCCTCCATGCGTCTTCACCGTCCCCAAAACCCTCAAGTACGTACGGCCTGAAGCGTACGAGCCACAAGTACTAGCCCTAGGGCCTTACCACCGCTGGCGTGACGACTTGTATGAGATGGAGAGGCTTAAGGTTCTAACTGCTAAGAAGGTTCAATCCTTTTTTTCTAATCACAAGTTTGAGGATATCATTAAGGCCCTAGCCATGCATGCTCCTCGGATTCGAGCTCGCTATGACAAGCACTTGAAAATGGGTGCTGTTGAATTAGCATGGATTATGGCCATTGATGGTCTTTTCATGTTACAATTTTTGTATACTTTTGGGAGTAATCCTCTTGAGAGTGTACTAAACCTTTCTCCTAGGTTGTCAGTCATCGTTGACTCGAAAGGTCAACAGAAACATAGCTATGATTGTCTTGTGAAAGATGTTATGATGTTGGAGAATCAAATTCCAATTAATGTGTTGAAGAAGATCTTGGAGATTCAATGTTCGAGTACTGAACTCGGGTTGAACTTGTTGGCAAACATGTATCTCGATATCTGTAAAAAGAATTCCCCCTTTTTGATCAGGGCAGAACACCCACTTGATGGCACCGCTTTGAGAAAGCGCGGCCATCTCTTGGGGTTCTATTATAGCTTGATCAATCGGATGTGGGACCAAGAAGTCGAACTGGATCAAGCTAAAGCTATCGAAATTGAGGAACTAGAAGGTGGCGGCGAGGATGGAGTGAAACACAAATGTGGGATTCCTTTCTGTGACATGAAACATAGGTCGCCTCTCAAGGTTTTTGAAGATCTATGGGATACTATTTCAGGTCTTGCAGTCTTTAAAGAAGGACCCTTCAAAGTGCTCGGTACCGTCAAAGATCTAGTCACCAAAGTGGTTCCCCATTTTTCAGCTGAAAACCCGGAAGGGGAGTCCAGCGAGGGAGAAAAGATAATACAAGTGGAGGAGATTGTAATACCCTCCGTTTCCAGCCTCGTCAAGGCTGGAATCGAATTCAAACCCACAGATGGAGGGTTTTTCTCTATCAGATTTGAGAAGACTACTCAAACCCTCCATCTCCCGGTTGTCAAATTAGATGTTAATTCAGAAGTTATCATCCGAAATTTAGTGGCCTATGAGGCATTGGCCATCACCGGACCCCTAGTCATAGCTCGTTATGCCGAGCTAATGAATGGAATAGTAGACACGGACGAGGACGCGAAGATGCTCAAGGAACGAGGCATAATCAAGAGCGATCTAAAGAATGGGGAGGTGGCGGAACTATGGAACGGTATGAGCAAATGCATTCGGTTAACAAAGGTGGAATTCATCGACGAAGCCATTGAAGGGTTGAACCATGATTATAACAGTTTACGGACGGTGAAAGTGTATAGGATGGGTAAAGCTTATATATATAATTCATGGAGGATGCTAGTGTTTCTGGCCACCATATTAGTGATAGCTCTAATGTGCCTTCAATCCTTCTGCAGTGTCTACAATTGCCCTCGTTTCTTCCATCTTGAACCTGCTGCTGCTGCTGGAAAACAAGTTTAGTTTGGGGACAACAACAACAACAAGGGTTGTAATCAAGTACCCTACAGTCGTATACTCTTTCCGTCTTAATCAAAGGTAGACAAATGTGGGACGGAGGGAGCAATTATTAAGACGGGTGGGGTGTTAGTAGTTTCATTTTGTGGTGTGTATTTATTTCTGTAATCTGGTTTTGTGCAATTGTGTATTAGCTTATGAAGATGCATCAACCTATTTTTGTTAACAAAGTTACACACGCGACTCTACAGACATACCTTCAAATCAGATGTGTATGTAACAAGTCGCTAACACATAGTGTCATCGATGAACAATACTACTCCATTATTCCACCATTTTTTTCTGAAGATCCTTCTCTTTCAATCAAGTTGGTTATCCTGCAACAATATTTTATGATTTCAAGATCCTAAAATTTAAAATAAAAGGTAAATTAACATTTATTATTCTTTTACTATACAACATTCGAGTACATTATCGTCATAACGAAACATCTCAAAGCGAAAACATTAAAACGAAACAACGAAACGACTATTAGTGCATGATGCTTAACTTAAAAGACATGACACTGAACACTATAGCTCACATAATCCTCACTCCATAGCTCACATTTTTGCTCCTTGAAGATGAAATAAACGAGGGCAGCTGTAGACGGTACAAAAGGACTGAAGGACCATAAGACCAATGACAAGAAGGGTGGCTACAAACATAATTATCTTCCATGATCCATATATATATATATATATATATATATATATATATATATATATATATAGAGGCGGGATCCGGTGAGTCCACCCAAATATTTGAGTCCATGAGTCCATTTAGAGTATTACAAGTTGTATTAAAAAATATCACGTTTTTTTACACTACAAAGTCTACAATATCACAACCTTTTCAATACAATATCAGAGGAAACAATATCACGCACTATATAAAACAATATCACGAAATTTTTTCCATAACTTTTTTTCCCAAATTTTATTTTTTTCAATTTTTTTTCTCGAATTTTTTTCCGAAATATTTTTTTTCTCGATTTTTTTTTGAGAATTTTTTTTTTGTGATATTATTTTGAAGAACCGGTGATATTGTATTGAGTAACTTGTGATATTGTAATGAAAAAAAGCGAAAAAAAATTTCGAGAAAAATCGCCTTTTGTTAAACAATATCACGCACTATATTAAACAATATCACGGAATTTTTTCAAGAACTTTTTTTCCCGGAAATGTTTTTTTCAATTTTTTCTCTCGAAATATTTTTCCAAAATATTTTTTTTTTCGATTTTTTTTTTTTTGTGATATTATTTTGAAGAACCGCTGATATTTTATTGAGTAACTTGTGATATTGTAATGAAAAAAAATCGAAAAAAAAATGTCTTTTGTTAAAAAATATCACGCACTATATTAAACAATATCACGAAATTTTTTCAAGAACTTTTTTTCCCGGAAATATTTTTTTCAATTTTTTCTCTCGAATTTTTTTTCCGAATTTTTTTTTTGTGATATTATTTTGAAGAACCGGTGATATTGTATTGAGTAACTTGTGATATTGTAATGAAAAAAATCGAAAAAAAATTCGAGAAAAAATGCTTTTTGTTAAACAATATCACACTCTATATTAAAGAATATCACGAAATTTTTCAAAAAAATTTTTTCCCGAAAATATTTTTTTCAATTTTTTCTCTCGAATTTTTTTTCCGAAATATTTTTTTCTCGAATTTTTTTTTGTCCTATTATTTTGAATAACCAGTGATACTGTATTGAGTAACTTGTGATATTATAATGAAAAAAAAATATTCGAGAAAAAACGCCTTTTTATTTAAAAAAAACGTGTTTATTTTAAAAAAAAGTGCATAATAAAAAAGGGAATTTTTTTAATAAAGAAAATGTCATTTTAAAAGAAGAGGCAAACAAAAAGAAAAAAAAAAGTAATATTGAAAAAGAAAAAACAAAAAAAGGAAAAAATTTGATATTGAGAAAACGTGATACTTTTTTATATAACTTGTGATATCATTGTTAGACTCATGGACTCTAATATTTAGGGTGGACTCATGTGATCCCAACTCTCTCTATATATATATATATATATATATATATATATATATATATATATATATATATATATATAGAAATAGGATCATATGAGTTGGGGTATATTTGGTGAGTTACACCTTTAAATCTGAGCCATTCATTTTGAGTTGAGATTAGTGGCTGAGATTAAATCTCACGATTCATATAAAAACCCAAATTTTACACCTGTCTTCTTTTTTTCCCTCTTTTCAACTTCCAATTGAAAATCACTGCAAAACCTCTGTAATTCGAAAATCAACCGCAAAACCTCCATAATTCTACTGTACTTCATCTTCTCCAGTAAAACCTCCATCATCTTGCTCATCTTTTCTTCGTCGATTAGTTCGCTCATTTTCGTCTCTAATCTGTTCATATTCAGGTAATCTCCAGTAAAACTATTGGCTTCGTTTTTCTTCTATTTTCGCTACTTTTGTAGGTTTTTTAAGTTGATTTTTGTTTTGTTTTCTGTTGTTATTCTTCAATTTTGAGCAGTGTGTTTCATTATGTAGTTCAATTAGAGTATTTGTGTACTTTTTTCTCGTTTTAGCTTAATTTTAGGGGTTTTTTTGATATTCTTCTTTGATTTTTCGTCAATTCGTTAAAAATCTTCGTTTATGTAGTTGTGTTTTACTTAAAATTGGTGTTTAGTTCAATTAGTCACTTTGCATTTTGTTTTCCAGTTAAAATTAGGGTTTCTTAATTGTATTTTCCAGATTTTACAATTCAACAACATATTACAATAATAGCTGTTATTGTATTCATAGTAGCTGTTATTGTATTCATAATAGCTGTTATTGTATTCATAATAACTGTTATTGTATTCATAATAGCTGTTATTGTATTCATAGTAGCTGTTATTGTATTCATAACAGCTGTTATTGTATTCATAGTAACTGTTATTGTATTCATAGTAGCTGTTATTGTATTCACAGTAGCTGTTATTGTATTCATAGTAGCTGTTATTGTATTCATAGTAGCTGTTATTGTATTCATAGTAGCTGTTATTGTATTCATAGTAGCTGTTATTGTATTCATAGTAGCTGTTATTGTATTCATATTAGCTGTTATTGTATTTATAGTTTCATAGTAGCTGTTATTGTATTCACAGTAGCTGTTATTGTATTCATAATAGCTGTTATTGTATTCATAATAGCTGTTATTGTATTCATAATAACTGTTATTGTATTCATAATAGCTGTTATTGTATTCATAGTAGCTGTTATTGTATTCATAACAGCTGTTATTGTATTCATAGTAACTGTTATTGTATTCATAGTAGCTGTTATTGTATTCACAGTAGCTGTTATTGTATTCATAGTAGCTGTTATTGTATTCATAGTAGCTGTTATTGTATTCATAGTAGCTGTTATTGTATTCATAGTAGCTGTTATTGTATTCATAGTAGCTGTTATTGTATTCATTTTAGCTGTTATTGTATTTATAGTTTCATAGTAGCTGTTATTGTATTCACAGTAGCTGTTATTGTATTCATAATAGCTGTTATTGTATTCATAATAGCTGTTATTGTATTCATAATAACTGTTATTGTATTCATAATAGCTGTTATTGTATTCATAGTAGCTGTTATTGTATTCATAGTAGCTGTTATTGAATTTTAGTGTGTGTGTGTGTTAAAGTGTGTGTGTGTGTTATTGTAATATATCCAGATTTTTACCTGATTTTTGAATTTTAGTGTGTTTTTTCTTTAAATTAGCTTAAATTGTTGTTTAATGGAGATAATGTGTGTGTGTGTTATTGTAATATAATTGTTGTGGTTATTCTACAGTGATAATGGCACCTAAACGTAAGGCCGAGGCTCAAGTTGGTAATAGAGCTGATTTGAAACGTTCCAAAGTAGTTTTCCGAAGGAAGGGGCATAATATTTCCCCTCCAACTCCAATATTGAACATGTAAGTACACTTATTCTTCTGTTTTTAGAGTTTCTTTTGATGCATCACTTTTTTATTTGCTTTTCAGACAATTATTGTAATCGTCTCAGATTTTTACCTGACTCTTTGTTGTATTTTATGCTTCAGTTTGTGTTTATTTAGCTTGTATGGTTTTTTGCAGTGCTTCGAAGATTAAAGTCAGTTGCCGCCCTAATGTCCTAGTCAACCTTTTGCAAAAACTTGGGCCAAACCAGAAAAAGGCAGTTGTTGAGTTGGGGTTTGGTGCTTTACTTGATTTTAAATTGGGTTTGTTGCCATTGCGTGTTATACCACTGTTTGTGAAGCACTTTAATTCAGAATCTAATTTTTTTGAAGCAAAAGAGATTAAATTCCCTATTAGCAAGGCTGATGTTCATGATATTTTTGGGTTGCCAATTGGGGGTGATAAGGTTGAGGTTGTTTACACGGGTAATAGTGTATTATCTTCCCAAGAGACGCTAAAAGATGAATTTAGGAAGACGTTTGACGTGAAAGGGCCAAATTATGTAACTGTGCCTGCTGTGTTTAGTAAAATAATTGAGATGGGAGATGATGGGGGAGATGAATTTAAGCGCTTGTTTGTGCTTTATGCTATGACAATTGTTCTTGCTCCTCCTTCTGTTTATGGAATCGATTTCTCGCTGCTTAAGGCTGTTCAAGATGTTGAACGTATCCCCCATTTGGATTGGTGTGGTTACGTTTTTGAAAAATTAGTTGAGGGTGTGCAACGGTGTAGAGGCGGGTCATGTACTTTGCGTGGGTGTATACTTGTTGTCATGATAGCATACTTCCACCGGTTGCGTTTCAAGGGTCATTCAATGCCCTCTGAAACTCCTCTTATCAAACATTGGGATGAGGAATCCTTTCTCAGAAGGGGAAAGTTAGAGCTGAGCTCTGGTTCCCTGGGGAATGGGGAATATATCAGCAATGTTTATCCCAAATGGCAACACTCAAAAGCTACAATTGATACTTCGTACAAAGGGAGTTCCGTTGTTGGGAGTTCCGTTGTTGACAAACCTGAACCTGGAAAGAAGTATCTTGAACTACCCAACAGTTTTGATACGGATGAGGTCATTCGATCAAAAGCTTCTGATGTAAGTTTTCTAATTTACATCAGTTATAGTTTCAGAGTAGTATAACAATTATTCTAATTCATATTAGCTGTTATTGTATTCATAATAGCTGTTATTGTAATTCATAATAGCTGTTATTGTATTTATAATAGTTGTTATTGTATTCATAATATCTGTTATTGTATTCATAATAGTTATTGTATTTATAATAGTTGTTATTGTATTCAGTTTTCCATTCTGTAATACCTGTTATTGTAATTCATAGTAGCTGTTATTGTATTCATAGAAGCTGTTATTGTATTCATAATAGTTGTTATTGTATTCATAATAGTTGTTATTGTATTCATCATAACTGTTATTGTATTCATTATAGATGTTATTGTATTCATTATAACTGTTATTGTATTCATCATAGCTGTTATTGTATTCATTATAACTGTTATTGTATTCATCATAGCTGTTATTGTATTCATTATAACTGTTATTGTATTCATCATAGCTGTTATTGTATTCATTATAACTGTTATTGTATTCATCATAACTGTTATTGTATTCATTATAACTGTTATTGTATTCATCATAACTGTTATTGTATTCATTATAACTGTTATTGTATTCATCATAACTGTTATTGTATTCATTATAGCTGTTATTGTATTCATCATAGCTGTTATTGTAGTTCATCATAACTGTTATTGTATTCATCATAACTGTTATTGTATTCATTATAGCTGTTATTGTATTCATTATAACTGTTATTGTATTCATCATAACTGTTATTGTATTGTATAACAATTATTGTAATGATTTATTATAGTTATTGTTTAACGCCTTTTTATTTTTGTTTTTTAGGTTTCTCAATTACATTTCTTGATGATGAAGAGAGATGTCGAGATATTTCTCCATTTGTACACACAAAGAAAAGAAGCAATGGAGAAAGAGTTTTGTTCAACTAATGATGCTTCTACTTCTGTGTCATTGGCTTCCCAAACTCCCGCTTTTTTGAATGATGAGAACTCAATGTTCATTAAATACTTTGATTTTATTTGCGAAAAAGCTGAGGAAATCAAAAATGTGGGAAGTAAGTTGCCATTGTACGAAACATTTTGCAAAGAGCATGAAAAAAGTACAGCGGAAACAACGGGGGGTGTGGGCAGTGGTGGACATGAATTTAAGGTTGTATATACTCGGAGTAAAAAGAAGTCTGTGGGCAATCCCATCAATGAAGATCAGGCCGAAGATGGTGATGTGGCAGATCTTGGAGATTTGGGTGATGAAAGAAGTAAAGGAGGCAGTCCGATAAATGATGAGGCTGAGGCTGAAGATGTTGATCTGGGAAATCTGGAAGATTTGGGCGATGAAAGAAGTAATGGTGGCAGTCCGATAAATGATGAGGCTGAGGGTGAAGCTGATGATCTAGGAAATCTTGAAGATTTGGGTGAGGAAAGAAGTAATGGGGGCAGTCCCATAATTGATGATTTTGGAGATTTGGGAGATTTGGATCAGGTTATTAACAAAGTTGTCAGCGATAATATTGTTGTGGAAAGAAACCCGGACAGCTCTTTCATTAATTCTTTCCTGCTGCATTCCGATGTTGTCCCTCAGCATATATTTTTTGGGAAGGATGGTATAGGCTGTGGGTTAGCATGTGGAGTTCGTGATCCGGAGGCAGTGGTGGTCTCTGAATTCTTGATTGAGTACAAGGAGCTTTTTGCTCCTATTTTAAGTCTGAGGAAAAATGTGCTTGATTATTGTTTCCTACATGACCATGACTTAGGAACGGGGTAAGCATTCTTTTAGTTTTTCCATGGGTTTTTCTTAGTTTTTACTTTTTTTTGCGCCGCAATTATTAATGATTTTGTTTCAATGTGATAGGGAGGATTTGGTCTCGTTCTCAAATTTCAATATGCTAACTCGAGATGATATTATTTCAATGTCTGCCAAGACTATGATGACATCCAACATTATCGACTGTTGGTCATTTTTACTGAATGACATTATATTCAAGGCCGAGAAAGAGTTACCTCCGTCCAGAAGATTTTTTTGGACAAGTCATTCAGTATGTGTTTCTATTCTGGGGGGGTGTTATTTTAGTTGCTTATTTTTGTTATTGTATTTTGCATGATGTTAATTATTGTAATGTACAATACTTGTTATTGTATTCATAACAGCTGTTATTGTATTCATAACAGCTGTTATTGTATTCATAATAGCTGTTATTGTATTCATTATAACTGTTATTGTATTAATCATAACTGTTATTGTATTCATTATAACTGTTATTGTATTCATCATAACTGTTATTGTATTCATTATAGCTGTTATTGTATTCATCATAGCTGTTATTGTATTCATCATAACTGTTATTGTATTCATTATAGCTGTTATTGTATTCATAGTAACTGTTATTGTATTCATAACAGCTGTTATTGTATTTATAATAGTTGTTATTGTATTCATAATAGCTGTTATTGTATTCATAATAGCTGTTATTGTATTCATAATAACTGTTATTGTATTCATAATAACTGTTATTGTATTCATAGTAGCTGTTATTGTATTCATAATAGCTGTTATTGTAATGCATAATGTTAATTATTGTAATGCATAATTCCTGTTATTGTATTGCATAATGGGAATAATAATTATTTTAAATTTTTCATAGGACTCTTTATTCAAGTTCATCAATGCTGCTGATAATGAGAAAGATATGTACAGACAAGAAATTTTTAATACTTGGGAAAATGTCATTGAGAATAGCGAAGGCTCCCTTGACATCAGAGCTGATTGGGTATGTTTTTTATTGGCTTATTAGATGTATTTTTATGTTTTTCAAAATTCTTCATTAATATTTTTACCGACATCTCTATTTTTTATAATGTCAGATTTTTCTCCCTGTTCATTTTGGAGACCATTTTTTCTGCGTTGCTTTAAATTTTGTGGAGAAGAGTATCCACTATCTTGACAATCGGGTATACGATGATTTTGAAGATAGTATCTGGTTGGTGGCTACCAAATCTATTGTACGTACCTTTATATTATGTTTTCTTAAAGTTATACCTTTTTGTGGTTATTTTGTATTTTTTATAATGTTAATTATTGTAATGTATAATAGCTGTTATTGTATTTTTTTACTTGAGCATGACTGACTTTGTTTTTAAAATTAACCAGGTTGAAATATTTGGTAAATTTCTGGTAAAGGAAGGGCATGAACGAGGCAGCGAGGTCTCTAATTTCAAACTTGTAAATGTGGATTTTCCATGGAAATTAGAAGGACCTCAAAACTTAGATTGTGGTGTTTTTGTCATGATGCATATGATGTTTTACAACGGGGAGTTGTTTACATCAGAGTTGCATGATCCACTAAAAAGAATTATTTACAGAGCTGAAATTGCTGCTATCCTAGTGTTAGCTGATATCAACAAAGAAAGAGAGAGGTTGTTGCCTTTGGTTGAGGAATTTACAAAGACAAAGGAACAGTTGCTCCCTAAGTTGATTGAAAAACGAAGGTCAGCTGAGATGGAAAACGAAAAATTTGAGGCCACTGATCTGGAGGTTGCTAGGATATTAGCTGAGAAACTGGTTGTTGATGACGGAACTCCGGTAGGTTCAAAAAAAACTGTGCAAAATGAGCCATTCAGTGCTGGGATAATTAGATCATCCAGAGGTGGTTCTAGAAGAGCAAACTCTGATGGTCTTGGCTGCTCAATAAATTGTGGGAAGGCAGACAAAAGTATTGTTGTAGTGTCAAAAATTATGAAGACTAATAACAGATTGACAACTGGGTTACCAAGTCTGAAGAAACAAGTTATTGACTATTGTTTCTTGGACGATTACACACTTAAAAAAGAGTATGTGTCCTTTTTCTCTTTTGTTGCATTTCACTGTGGGTTCTTTTTCTCGTTGTGGTATTAGTGATTGTGTGTCTTATTTTTTGCAGGGAGCTTTTGTTTTCTTCTGGAGCTGCTATTGTGGATAGGTCTGATATTATGTCAACAAAACCTGATGATTACACTGAGACACGGGTTATAACAGCATGGTCAATTGTGTTGAATTACATGGAGGTTACAGAGAAAGAATCGCCAACGATGATGTTCCTTAGTTCAGCACACATGGTATTAGTTGTTTTTACTTTTGTGCAGTTATTATATATTTTAACTTTTTTTCATTAAACCGGTGTTGAAAACTATGTCATTTTTCAATTAAGTCAGTTTACATAATAGCTGTTATTGTATTCATAATAGCTGTTATTGTATTCATAATAGCTGTTATTGTATTCATAATAGCTGTTATTGTATTCATTATAACTGTTATTGTATTCATTATAACTGTTATTGTATTCATTATAACTGTTATTGTATTCATAATAGCTGTTATTGTATTCATAATAACTGTTATTGTATTCATAATAACTGTTATTGTATTCATAATACCTGTTATTGTATTCATAATACCTGTTATTGTATTCATAATACCTGTTATTGTATTCATAATACCTGTTATTGTATTCATAATACCTGTTATTGTATTCATAATAACTGTTATTGTATTCATAATAACTGTTATTGTATTCATAATAACTGTTATTGTATTCATAATAACTGTTATTGTATTCATAATAACTGTTATTGTATTCATAATACCTGTTATTGTATTACATAATACATGTTAAGGTATTATGTTGGTTATTGAATTGCATAATACAAAACCGTTGTATAAAATTCAGTTTTATTTGTGATAGGCAATTGTTGAAGACATGCTGGAAACCACTCATGGGGTTCTAACTCCAAATGACAGTGATAAAGACACGATCTTTGAGTTTTGGAATTGTTATTTATCTGAAAATGTTGTAAACTCTGCGATCGACGTGGACCTTGTCTTCATCCCGTTGTCCTTAGACATGCACTACTTTTGTGTTTGCATTAACTTCATAAACAAGACGGTTGATGTATTGGACCATACATTGCATGCAAATTGGGAAAAGTCTGATTTCTTCAAACTTGCAAAGATTGCAGTATGTTCTCTAAATTCAAACTCTCTTTAGTAGTTATTGTATAGTTTTGTATGGGTTATTATATAGATAAAAATGAGTTTTTGTTAATTAAGTTATTGTAATGTGTGTGTTTTTGATACAATTGTGATTTTGCATTTTTTTGTGCATGTTTTAGGTTGAATTGTTTTCCGACTATCTGGATACAAGGAAAACAGCAAAAGAAGGGATCTCCGTTAACACATTTAAATTTGTTAATGTTGATTTTGAATGGAAAACAAAACTTATGAACAATCACGAATCAGGATTCTATATCATGTTTCACATGCTCACATACGAAGGGAAGCACGAGAAGGGATTGGTATCAATTAAGAAGAAAACGGAGAGGACTGCTTTATGGATTGAGATGATGTGTATTTTGTTGATGTCAGATGCCAATTACTCAAGAGCATCTCTTTTGGATGAAGTGGTGAATTTCAGGGAAAACATACTGAAAATGGAGAAGAATCTTGTAAACAAGAGGAAAAGTTCTATGAAAAGGTATAAAAGTGTAGCTTTAAGAGGTTTTGCTAAACCAAAAAAATGATCTCTTTTTAAATGTTGGAAATTGTAATTGTTGTGGGAAAGGATTGTATTTTTGTAAAGCGTAGGAAGTGCTATATTTTTTGACAGCTATTGTAATCATCAAAACAGTTATTGTATTCATCAAAACAGTTATTGTATTCATCAAAACAGTTATTTTAATTTTTGGTCAGACAGTTATATGCAATGTCTCAGGCAGTTATTTTTAATGATTTTCAGACAGTTATTGCAATGGGTTCATACAGTTATTCTAATGATTTTCAGACAGTTATTATAATGGATTTTACACTGTTATTGTAATCATTATAGCTGTTATTGTATTCATAATAACTGTTATTGTATTCATTATAACTGTTATTGTAATACATAATAGTGTTATTGTAATAGCTGTTATTGTATTCATTATAGATGTTATTGTATTCATTATAGATGTTATTGTATTCATTATAACTGTTATTGTATTCATTATAACTGTTATTGTAATTCATCATAACTGTTATTGTATTCATTATAACTGTTATTGTATTCATTATAAATGTTATTGTATTCATTATAACTGTTATTGTATTCATTATAACTGTTATTGTATTCATTATAACTGTTATTGTAATACATTATATCTGTTATTGTAATACATAATAGTGTTATTGTATTCATTATAACTGTTATTGTATTCATTATAACTGTTATTGTATTCATTATAGCTGTTATTATATTCATCATAACTGTTATTGTATTCATTATAACTGTTATTGTATTCATCATAGCTGTTATTGTATTCATTATAACTGTTATTGTATTCATTATAACTGTTATTGTATTCATTATAACTGTTATTGTAATACATAATAGCTGTTATTGTATTCATTATAACTGTTATTGTATTCATTATAACTGTTATTGTATTCATTATAACTGTTATTGTAATACATTATAACTGTTATTGTAATACATAATAGCTGTTATTGTATTCATAATTGCATATGTTGAACTCCAAAAACACGATTTTTAGTAAGTAATTATTCTAAAGTTTCTTACACGAAATATAGATTCTCAACTATAGTAATCTAAGACAAAATACTGAGAAATTTTTGTATTATTGTAAAGTTGTGATACAATTATTGTAAATGTGTTTATTGGATGCCTTATTCATCCTCCATTTCATCTCCCTCTTCATCTTCTTCCTCAGGTGCATGCTCAACAAATGGATTTGGGCAGTTTCTTTTGTCATGGTTTCCCATTTGTTTGCAGTTATTACATAGCCTCTTTGGTTTGCTTGCCTTTTCAATTGCCTTTTCCTTGTTTGATTTCATTCTCTTGCCACTTCCTTTGTTTTTTGCAATCTTTGGTGGGTGAACAGTAATGTTTGATTCTGCTGAACAACCTAAGAGCATCTCCAATTCTTGTTCCTTTGTCAAGTTCTCTTTTGTTGGACAATTTTTCTCTCGAAATTGTAAAAGCATCACACTTAGTTCCTTTATATGGTCTGGAGGCATTGACTTTAGAGCACTTATTGTTGCATAAAACTCAGACCATACTCTTGATAATTCCAGCTTTCTTAAGTCAGTTGGATCATAATCTTGTAATAACTTTCCATCCAGTCCAAACAAAGGCTTTCTATATGATTTCTTCATCCATCTACTTGTGATGTACTTCTCCGGTATGCTAGTCAATCCTTTACCTGATAGTACCCATATTATGTGTTTACAAAGGATTCCTTTCCTCTCAAACATCTTGCATGTACATGTTGTTTCTTTTGTTTCGGTATTGTGAACAACCTGCACAACAGTATAGTTATTATTGTATTGCATTATAACTGTTATTGTATTCATAATATCTATTATTGTATTCATAATATCTATTATTGTATTCATAATAGCTGTTATTGTATTCATAGTAGCTGTTATTGTATTCATAGTAGCTATTATTGTATTCATAATAGCTGTTATTGTATTCATTATAACTGTTATTGTATTCATTATAACTGTTATTGTATTCATTATATCTGTTATTGTAATACATTATATCTGTTATTGTAATACATAATAGCTGTTATTGTATTCATAGTAGCTATTATTATATTCATAATAGCTGTTATTGTATTCATTATAACTGTTATTGTATTCATTATAACTGTTATTGTATTCATTATAACTGTTATTGTAATACATTATAACTGTTATTGTATTCATAATATCTATTATTGTATTCATAATATCTATTATTGTATTCATAATAGTTATTATTGTATTCATAATAGCTGTTATTGTATTCATTATAACTGTTATTGTATTCATAAATTCAGTTATTCTATCTTTTGTAAAACGAAATAACCTGAAATATTCTACGATTCTTGTAGGCATCTTCAACATCTATATTGTGAATGTTTCCTTGCTCAGAAAATCCTCTAACTGCACAAGAACAGAGAGCCGCCTGCAATTGTTCTTGGAATTCATAGAAAACAGCGTGTGTGTAGATTTTGGAGGCATGTTTCTCGATCATAGTCTTAGATGAAACTTGAGGCAATGTGGTGTCACTTGCTGCATCAAGACATTTCTGATTATAGCGTTGTTGTTCCATTGCACTTTGAAAGCGCAACCAAAATTCAACAAGTGTGCCATTTATGCTCTCGAATCTTTTGAAGTAACTGTTTTGACTCTCCGATCTTTGTGTTGTTTTCAAAAGGCAACCTAAAGGCAAATCCCGAAAGTAAGCAGGTATCCATTTGTGTCTTTTGCCATACATGTATGTCAACCAAGTGTTATCATGTAATTCAAAGTCACTGATCACTTGAACCCATTTTTCTTCAAACTCTACTGGTTCCAAGTCAGTGTCCCAAACAACTGAACATATTCTCTCAACAAAGTCTGTTTCCTTACAAATTTGTGATTCAACTTTATCAGTTAATTTTGACATTATATGCCACATGCAGTAGCGATGTCTCGCTTTCTTGAATACGGAATTCACCCCGAGTTTAATCGCTGGATCTTGATCGGTAAGAATGCACTGAGGTTCTTTCATTCCCATACAATCGAGGAACTTCTTAAACACCCAAGTGAAAGACTTATCGTTCTCATGATCAACAAGTGCAGCAGCAAAGGTTACTGATTTTTTGTGGTTATCAACACCGGTGAATGGCGTGAAGGCCATATGATACTTGTTAGTGCCATAAGTAGGGTCAAATGTGATGGTGTCCCCGAACATGGAATAATTTGTCCTTGCCTGCCCGTCTGCCCAAAATATTTTAGCCAAACATTCATCCTTATCAACTTCATAAGCATAGTAAAAATTTTCAGAAGTTTCAGCGAGCCCCTTTAAATAGGCGAGAATCATGTCAGCATCTTTGTCACCTATGAAACATTTAATATTTCTTTTGAAGTTCTTGAAATCCGTCAGAGTTGCACCAATGTTTGCATACCCATTTGATTGTTCCCCCATCATTCTAAATGTCTTTGTAGCACCAATGTTGAGTTTACAATTGTTAACAATTGTTTGCTTAATGTAAAGGTTAAGTGTTCTTAAATTTTTCTGAAATTCCCTTTCTTTGAGTGGACAAAGTCTGTGATTGTGACCTTCGTAAAACTGATCAATGACATACCCTCTTATCTGCATGTTATCATTAAATACAGCAGCAAACCGTATTTTTGCCTTGCAACCAAATCTTGTCAGTTTCGTTTTTTTTGCTTCTACAGACCTTTTTCTCTTCTTATTCCCTTCTGCGTTTTCAGTTTCAACAATCGGCAGAAACTTTTTGCGATCCTCTTTGAAACCATGTCTGTTACAGACCATAGATTTTTTGTCTACCAAGCCATCACGGAATCTGGTTTGTGTGTACTTTCTCGGTATGAAACCACAGGCCACAGCATATAAATTGTAAAACTCGATTGCCTCCTCAAGTTTTACAAACATTAGCCCCAATGCAGGCTTGAAACCATTTTCTACCATCCTACTCCACTCCTCACTACCACCTGGAGTGTATCTCATTCCAAGATTATGGACAGTATTATCCCCTGTTTCTGATGCAAATGTGGGTGTAGAGAAAGTTGTTTCATTGGTATTATTTATTTCAATACCTACAAACATATTGAAATAAGTTACTATGTGCAGTTATTGTAAGTTTCTGTACCTGTTATTGTATTCATCATAACTGTTATTGTATTCATTATAGCTGTTATTATATTCATCATAACTGTTATTATATTCATCATAACTGTTATTGTATTCATTATAGCTGCTATTGTATTCATTATAGCTGTTATTGTATTCATCATAACTGTTATTATATTCATTATAACTGTTATTGTATTCATCATAACTGTTATTGTATTCATTATAGCTGTTATTATATTCATCATAACTGTTATTGTATTCATTATAACTGTTATTGTATTCATCATAACTGTTATTGTATTCATCATAACTGTTATTGTATTCATTATAGCTGTTATTGTATTCATTATAGCTGTTATTGTATTCATTATAGCTGTTATTATATTCATCATAACTGTTATTGTATTCATTATAACTGTTATTGTATTCATCATAACTGTTATTGTATTCATCATAACTGTTATTGTATTCATTATAGCTGTTATTGTATTCATTATAGCTGTTATTGTATTCATTATAGCTGTTATTATATTCATCATAACTGTTATTGTATTCATTATAACTGTTATTGTATTCATCATAACTGTTATTGTATTCATCATAACTGTTATTGTATTAATCATAGCTGTTATTGTATTAATCATAGCTGTTATTATATTCATCATAACTGTAATTGTATTCATTATAGCTGTTATTGTATTCATCATAACTGTTATTGTATTCATCATAACTGTTATTGTATTCATCATAACTGTTATTGTATTCATCATAACTGTTATTGTATTCATTATAGCTGTTATTATATTCATCATAACTGTTATTGTATTCATCATAACTGTTATTATATTAATCATAGCTGTTATTATATTCATCATAACTGTAATTGTATTAATCATAGCTGTTATTGTATTCATCATAGCTGTTATTGTATTCATTATAGCTGTTATTGTATTCATCATAACTGTTATTGTATTCATCATAACTGTTATTGTATTCATTATAACTGTTATTGTATTCATCATAACTGTTATTGTATTAATCATAGCTGTTATTGTATTAATCATAGCTGTTATTATATTCATCATAACTGTAATTGTATTCATTATAGCTGTTATTGTATTCATCATAACTGTTATTGTAAGTTTCTGTACCTGTTATTGTATTCATCATAACTGTTATTGTATTCATTATAGCTGTTATTATATTCATCATAACTGTTATTATATTCATCATAACTGTTATTGTATTCATTATAGCTGTTATTGTATTCATTATAGCTGTTATTGTATTCATTATAGCTGTTATTATATTCATCATAACTGTTATTGTATTCATTATAACTGTTATTGTATTCATCATAACTGTTATTGTATTCATCATAACTGTTATTGTATTCATTATAGCTGTTATTGTATTCATTATAGCTGTTATTGTATTCATTATAGCTGTTATTATATTCATCATAACTGTTATTGTATTCATTATAACTGTTATTGTATTCATCATAACTGTTATTGTATTCATCATAACTGTTATTGTATTCATTATAGCTGTTATTGTATTCATTATAGCTGTTATTGTATTCATTATAGCTGTTATTATATTCATCATAACTGTTATTGTATTCATTATAACTGTTATTGTATTCATCATAACTGTTATTGTATTCATCATAACTGTTATTGTATTCATTATAGCTGTTATTGTATTCATTATAGCTGTTATTGTATTCATTATAGCTGTTATTATATTCATCATAACTGTTATTGTATTCATTATAACTGTTATTGTATTCATCATAACTGTTATTGTATTCATTATAGCTGTTATTATATTCATCATAACTGTTATTGTATTCATCATAACTGTTATTGTATTCATTATAGCTGTTATTATATTCATCATAACTGTTATTGTATTCATCATAACTGTTATTGTATTCATCATAACTGTTATTGTATTCATCATAACTGTTATTGTATTCATCATAACTGTTATTGTATTCATCATAACTGTTATTGTATTCATTATAGCTGTTATTGTATTCATAATAGCTGTTATTATATTCATCATAACTGTTATTATATTAATCATAGCTGTTATTATATTCATCATAACTGTTATTGTATTAATCATAGCTGTTATTGTATTAATCATAGCTGTTATTATATTCATCATAACTGTAATTGTATTCATTATAGCTGTTATTGTATTCATCATAACTGTTATTGTATTCATTATAGCTGTTATTGTATTCATCATAACTGTTATTGTATTCATCATAACTGTTATTGTATTCATTATAACTGTTATTGTATTCATCATAACTGTTATTGTATTAATCATAGCTGTTATTGTATTAATCATAGCTGTTATTGTATTCATCATAACTGTTATTGTATTCATCATAACTGTTATTGTATTAATCATAGCTGTTATTGAAATCAAGAGTTATTTTTAAGCTCAATACGTAATTCATAAACTCAATAGTGAGTTATTTTAAGCTCTCATATAGTTATTGTATCATGAAATCATGAAATCATTATAAACTAGACAAATTGATACCTGAAATCGTCAATGTTTGATCGTCATTAAGCTGATTAAGATGATCGTCATTAAGTTCGTCTGAAATCATGATCGCAAATCCTGAAGATTACGAAAACAATACATAAATTGTCGTACAATTTTGTTATTTGAAGCAAATAATTCAGCTATTCAAGTATTAAAATAACAAAATCGTAAGAATTATTACCGAAAAATTAGGGTTCTGCAAGTTTTTCGTCTGATTTTTCAGAATTGATGAAGAATTGATGAAGAATTGATGAAGAATTGATGAACAATTGATGAATTTGATGAAGAATTGATGAATTGATGAAGAATTGATGAAGAATTTTGATGAAGAATTAACGATTTTCTGAGGTTTTGTGATGATTTTTTTGGGTTTTTGAAGGAGAGAGAAAGTTAGGGAAAACAGAGTTTGTTAGAAATTTGTTGAAGAATTATGAATTTTACGCGCGTCTTAGAAATTTGGGTTTAGGTCAATTGTATTTATACGCGGGGGTAACTCACGGAATATGGCGAACTCACCGGAACTCGCCTCTATATATATATATATATATATATATATATATATATATATATATATAGAGGCGAGTTCCGGTGAGTTTGCCATATTCCGTGAGTTACCCCCGCATTTATATACCATTAGATTTAACAATATCAATGGTTGAGATTACCCTAATCCCCAATTTCAATCTGATTACTACATCGGCGTAACGTCAATCAAAATCTTTCAAAATCCCGTCAAATTCGACAAATCCCTACTCTCAATCAACAAAATCGGAATCGGAGGAACTAAAATCAGCACAATTAATCCATACACAATCCTCCAATCATCAATTTACAAAGCAATAACTCACGATTTCGCGGCCCAAGTTGAGCGACCTGAAAGTTTCGCGGTACGGGTCAAACCGATTGCACCGTTTACATTGTGTTACAAAGTCGGGTCATTGCCAGTAACCCGAATTGGTGTAGTGGTACCGGATATTAATCTGGTATTGCAAAATGAGAAAATTGTTTGGACGATTTCTGGGACGAATTCAATGGTGATGGTGAATAGTATAAATGCGTATTGTTTTGCATTTGTCGATGGTGGATTGAATTCAAAAGCTGCGATTGTGATTGGATCATATCAATTGGAGAACAATTTGTTGCAATTTTGTCCTCGATTCTTGTGCTAATATCATTTCCTCCGATTTCATCACGAAATTAACACAAATTTACAATCAAATCAAGCTAATTGATCAAAAATAAACAAATTGAATAGGAATTGAAGTGATATTAATAGAATTCACGATCAAAATCAAGCAAATTGATCAAAATAACTCACTATTGAGTTTATATTGACTGCAATTATGAATTACGTATTGAGCTTAAAAATAACTCTTGATTTCAATAACAGCTATGATGAATACAATAACAGCTATAATGAATACAATAACAGTTATGATGAATACAATAACAGTTATAATGAATACAATAACAATTATAATGAATACAATAATAGTTATGATGAATACAATAACAGCTATAATGAATACAATAACAGTTATGATGAATACAATAACAGTTATAATGAATACAATAACAGTTATGTGAATACAATAACAGCTATAATGAATACAATAACAGTTATGATGAATACAATAACAGTTATAATGAATACAATAACAATTATAATGAATACAATAATAGTTATGATGAATACAATAACAGCTATAATGAATACAATAACAGTTATGATGAATACAATAACAGTTATAATGAATACAATAACAGTTATGTGAATACAATAACAGCTATAATGAATACAATAACAGTTATGATGAATACAATAACAGTTATAATGAATACAATAACGATTATAATGAATACAATAACAGTTATGATGAATACAATAACAGTTATAATGAATACAATAACAGTTATAATGAATACAATAACAGTTATAATGAATACAATAACAGCTATGATGAATACAATAACAGTTATGATGAATACAATAACAGTTATTATGAATACAATAACAGTTATAGTGAATACAAAATACAATAAATGAATTTGAATAATACAAAACTCAATTATAAATGTTTTTACCTTATTGTGTTGAGTTCCACGTCTTACAAATCGTAAATCCTTAAGTTGATCGAAATTTCATTTGGAAATTCATAGTACCGAGTGCAATAAATTTTAATTTTGTAAGATTATTGTTAAATGATGAAATTTGGGTTGAAGTTGATAATAATTTTATCTCCTGGAAGATGTAGTAGCATTTGAGAATAAAGGAGGGAGAGAAGGTGTGTCTGCCAAAATGAGAAACGGAAGATTGGAGGAGCTGAAATTTGAGGGTTTCTATTGAGTTTGTTAGATTAAATCTCAGTCATTCATCTTAGTTTAGATCAAGGGTTTATATTTAAAGGGGTAACTCACCAAAATAACCCAACTCATATGATCCTAATTCTATATATATATATATATATATATGCCTTACCCATCCTCTACATCTTCACTGTCCTTAAGCTGTTAAATTCTTTCTTCACATTCTCAATTGCCTCGTCCATGAACTCCGCCCTAGTTACTCTTATACATTTGCTCATACTATTCCATAGAATTGCGACCTCACCGTTTTTCAACTCGCTTTTAATTATCCCTTTCGCCTTTAGGATCTTCACATCCTCCTCAGTATCCACAATTCCATTCATTAGCTCTGTGTAGCAAGCTAGAAGTATGGGTCTGGAATGGCCATGGCCTCGTAGGCCACTAGATTACGGATGATAACCTCCGAGTTAACATCTAACTTTACAATAGGAACTTCAAAAGTTTGAGAGTTCTAAAATATCCATACCCAAATCCGCGCTTGAACATTCACTACAAGACTGGATCCGTTTAGCTACTCCAAATTCCGTAGCTAATTGTGCTTTTTCAGTCTCTAAATATCAGTAACGACGAAATTTGCTACGAGGCGGTGTTAAGTCTCTGAAAGGCGTGTCGCTAAATTAACGACATAATTAACTACTGTAATTAGCGACTAATTTAGTTTAAGATACGTTTTAGGAGTTTAGAAAACGTATCGCTATTCTGCAATAATATATTCCTAATATAGTTTCTACCCCAACCTGCAATTTGAAGGACAAATTTTAGACGATCCGTCAAGACTTCCAAGTGAAGGATTCTAGGGTCCTTAACCCTCCAAGACCTTTCTAATGCCCAAAGTTTTCGCTTGTAACGCCGATTCCACGCGCAAGCGAATCCCGCCCACAAAAAGCATATCTCCTTCGATATCATACGCCACCCAGCCCAGTGCCGCCTCTACCGTCTGAAGTCAAGTGGCGTCAACCTTAACCTATACCGCTACCTGGACCGCTGGACAAGTCCCCGATTCCCCAATAATGGAAATAGCGTGAGATTTACGAATGATAATATTACCACTTTCAGCACAGGCGGCTAGCTTAGCCTTCTCAATCTCTTCGGAGGCACCAAGAGCATTACAAATCAATTGAATAGGTATTAAAAAACACATTAGGTAGAAAGGATCCTCCCCTAAAAATAGCATTGTTGCTCAAAATCCATATACTCCAAAGGATAGCCAGAAATTGCAATATCTGTTGATCGATGTTGTCTAACTTACCCAGGTATTGTATCCAGTTAATAAGCCAATCCCCAATGCTCATATGAACCTCTTGACTTGTATTTATGCCCAGTGGAGAAGCAGGCCATATTCGAGTGACAACCGAGCAATCTCGGAAAAGATGTTCCAGACTTTCCATTTCAGTGTTAGTGCCCACGCATAAGGCACATGAGTGATCTAACATTAGTTCTCGTCTTTTATATTCACTTTTCACTTCCAACCGGTAGAGAGGTCGTTAAAATTTTCCAGGTGATTCTCCAAGATCACAACATCTTTCATAAGATCATAGCTCAGCTTTGTGCGTCCCTCAGAGTCGACCGTGACTACTAAAAGTGTGGAGAAATTGAAGTAGGAAAAGGCCATCAATGGCCATAATCCATAACAATTCTACTCCACCCATCTTCAAATACTTTTCGTATCAAGCTCGAATCTTAGTCTCATGGCCAGCTAGGTGTATTACAATGTCTGCAAAAGTGTGATGTTCAAGTTGGGCACTAAGGACCTTCTTGACATTAAGCACCTTACTTGAACCTCTGCACCTCATACAAATCATCGCGAATCGCGGTGGTACGGTCCTAGGGACAATAGTTGACGCTCATAGGCTTCTGGCATGATTGAAATTAGGGCTTTTACGACAGTAAAAATGTAAGGAGGCCTATCTAAGCCCTCTTCAACTTGTGCCTCCCAAGATACTAAACCTCACTTATCCAACATGGCTCTCCTTGTGTAGGACTGTAAAATGGAATTTCTAAGGATAATGACATTGTTTTACCAGTGAGTATGACGATTTTGTGAAGGTTACGAAGGAAGATCGAAGAGCTTGTAAGTGAAGGAGCTTAAGGAAAAGAGGATGGTGTGGTGCTATGTATGCTTCACTTAAGGAGAGTAGTGCGGTGCTTATATAGTTGGTTAAGCATGCATAAGAGGGACTCAAATGTGCTGTACAAGTCAGCCACTGCACCATTTTTTTTTCTATGGTGATATGATGATATCGAATCAACCAAATTTATGCATGTGGGTAAAAAAATTACACAAATTCTTATTTAAAACGGAGGTATTCGAAGATGGGTCAAACAACATAGATAAGACGACAAAACTAATATGTGTAGATATTATATTATTAGATAAAATTTGTGTTATCTATGTAAATGGGAATGGATGCCATTAATTTGACCTGTTTCGATCTTAATACGAACCCATCCATCTTAAAAGAGAGTAATTGAAAAGTAAAAGGGCAACATGTCTGTTTACACGTCTAAGTGTTAATTGGTCTTTCTTGCCATTTTCTAGACCTCTTGATCTCAAATCTCAATTGATACTCGGTACAACATGCAACAACATATTGCAGATAGTTGGAATAAGAAGCAATACTAATAATCTTGCTTCGAAATACATCCGAATATGCTGGGAATAGACCTAGCCACGGGTTAGGACGAGTCGGGCAAATTGTAACAACCCTTCCTTCCTTCCCTTGTTTCTTGACTGGGAGTAGATACTCATGATAACTTTTGATGTAGTGTACTAACCCTACATACCAACACGGTTCCTAACCCATCCTATTCCAAAGAATACTCCACATCCATCCACCACGTTTAACTAAGGAGGAGTTCTTAGAACATGAGTTTCCTAGAGTAAACTGCATTTATTGAAATAAGTACTATCAATCCCTAAGCACTCATCTCAGCTCCTAGCTCCTTAATCATAACCAATATCCTCATAAACCTGCATTATTACACTACTCCAATTCAGACCAGACCAACATCACTAGACCCACCCAACCGCAGGAGCTGGCCGGGCAGCCGGGTCAAATCAGGCTAGACCAAAACTCTTTTTTGGCGGGATGGACGGGAGAAGTAGGAGCCGTACGCGTAACCAGGCGAGGTTGGGGGTAAGGTCTAGGCATGTTCGGGGCAGCCTATGCGGGCTTCGGAAAGTTGACACATGAGTCGGTTTAGTTCGCCCAATGGTTGGGAGGTTATGAAACAGGGTCTTGCGATTCAACAATTTTCTAGAACGTTTACAGTATAAAAGGCCAACTAATGCGTAAACTACATATATATTTCTCGAAAATTAATATTTAAAATGTTTGTGAGGCATTGCTCTTTTGGTTGAAATTTGCTAAGATGAATTGAGTTGAGCTAAGTTGAGCTAAAATGAAATGAGCGGAATACAAGTTGAAATTAAGCAAAAAAGAACAAGGCCTAAGCGTGATACGTATCGAAAACTATTCATATACCCACCATGTTAATAATGAACATTAGTTACTCCTATTATTTTACAACAGAAGACAGTAGAAAATTGATACTAAAAAGAGATTCAAGAAGATGGATTATTTTAATATGCAGGCGATACACATTACACATGAAAAGCTGGCTAATTTTCATAACTAGAAGAAAGTAGGATTACTATCACTAACAAGTACAGTAATTACTTAATTACTGTTATGTTATGTTATGTATCTACCAACTTACGTGGCCAAAATCTATATGTAATGAATTAAAGTGGCAAGCACTAGGGCCGACTAAAAAATCCGATTATCCGAATTATCCGATATCCGATCCGTATCTGATCCAAAATAATGGATATCTGATCTGAAAAGTGGTTTGGTTTGGATACCCCTATCCGAAATATTTGGATATCGGATCAAATACGGATATCAGGTTTAAAAATTTGGATATCCGATATCCGAAAGTTATTGGATCAGATATCAAATATCGGATCGGATACCCGATATCCGTTAATATCCGATCCGTTTCAGAGATTTGATCCATAAATAGTGCTAGCTAATTTCACAAAATCGTAAATAAACCTATCCACAATTTTAAGTACTAGCTAATTTCAGTTATCCGATATCCGATATCCACAATACTACGCTAGTTTTCCTTGATAGGTAGCGGGTTTATGTTTTGTAATATATACCCGAATGAAATTAGTATTACGCTAGTTTTCTTTTTTATTACAGTTTGACAATATATAAAATACACAGAGCGGATATCGGATATCGGATAACTGATCCGAAATTTTCGGATACTAAATTTCGGATATCCGATCATTTCGGATCAGATCACGGATACTAAAAATTTGGATTTTCGGATCGGATATCCGATCCGAAGTAGGGTTTCGGATCGGATATCCGATCCATACTCTGCCCTAGCAAGCACCATAAATCCCCTTTTTAGAGACAATTATCGTAATTACATTATCTAGCTTGTATCCTTTATTTCAATGTAAGCTACTACCATGGATTTGGGTAGTTTCTTTCGTGCACCTCGTTTACTCTATCAGGTCATATACTGATACAAAGTGTCTTGCTGAAGACGAATATTAACCGTCACAAGCTGAATACGAATAGTATCCCTCTTAAAACAAGGTAAGTGGGAGGACAAGTGGGGCCAACATTTTATGGATCACTCCAATTCCATTTTGTGGGAGGGACACTATCCGTCTTTAGTTTGTAACGGATAGTGTCCATCTTCAATGAGAATTACTAGGTTACATCTGTAGTTGATCTCTTGTAGTAAGTCTTGTTTGCGACGGGTCACCATTTGTGACGGATATTTTGTGAGATTAAATGAATATAAAATGAGTTAATGGAGAAAGGGGACCACAGGAATAGTGTTGTAGAGAGAGAAAAAGTGGGTATTTTGTGAGAGAAAACGGTATCCGTCACAAGTTTGCGACGGATAGCGCCGTTGTAAATAAGAATTTGTGGATCTCTTGTTGGTTCAACTAGCTTGACCATCGTCGTATGTCGTATGTTGTTAGTCCATGTAACATCTAATGATCACGAACAATCAGACGGTTGCATTATTGTTCAATAATCTTACACAGGACCAACTAAACTTCAAAAAAGTCTTCTCTAAAGACTCGCTAATATTACTTCGAATTCTATAACTTTATTCGCAGTTGATATGAACATAGGCTGAATGTAATGTCTTAAACAAAGGTGTTAGGAGGTCCCTTGTAAGCAGATATCAACACTTGGACAACAAGCACCTTATAAGATCATGTCTCAAGAGACTATTTGCATGGACAGCCTTCGTCAACCAGATCAATAATCAACAAATTATGCATAATCAAGTATTGGCTTCACAACAACAAAAAAATAGAAAAGCGGCAGCTAAAGAAAGAATAAGACCCACTCATCTTCAAAGGTCTGTGCGATAGTTCTCAGGTTTATACCACAACGAGAAGTCCATACTCTTCTCTTTCAGTCTCTCTGTTGCCGGGCCAATCTTCTCCAAAAGCTGAATTTACATAAACATCGGATAGCAATCAGAATTTTGCTTACTAAAGCCATCCACTTTTAAGACCTTATTCAACATCATGTTTCAACTTTCAACAACACGCATTAGCATCGCGGATTCCAACTACTTGTGCACTAACACACTAAGTACCATGTCACATTCTCTTCACAGTTCACAATTGTGAGTTCTCCCGCCTATGTGGGGTACAAAGAGTCTTGTTTGTGACGGATATGTGACAGTTGAAGACGGATACTTTACACTCACAATAAAGCAAGTGGACATACCAATGGGAGAAAATGGAGCGATTTATGGATAGTGCAACTTGCATTATGTGAGAAGGGCATTATCCGTCTTCAGTGACGGATACTGCCCGTCTTCAATTCACGTGAATGCAACCTTACCTTTGGGTTGAAAAGAAATTCTACTTTGTAGGACTGGACAGGTGTGTCTACATTTTGCTTTTCAATTTGTTCTCAAGCTTTCACTGTTGGCTCATACACTATATACCACGAAAGGGGCCAATTTTTTATGAACGAAAATATTATGGCACGCAAAAATGCAGCCGGAACTTAAGGGTTCTTAATATATACCCCGTATTATATTTGGAAGTCTCTAAGGAGGTGCATGATCTTCTTTATGAAGCATTTATGCAGTAGCGTATCACCAAATTAGGTTTTCCTAATAAAAAAGCTATCGCAGTTAAGCGTTTAAAAGAAGAAGCTCAATAAACTTACTTTTGGATGTATCGAACCGTTTGATACAAGAACAGATCTATCATAGACACAAAATTTTCCTCCATCCATACGCGTTACAGCTCCACCAGCCTCTTCAACGATCTGCAAGGACAAAAAGTCGTTGCTGAGTCCAACATAAGCTAATAAAATGCAATTTCTAAAATTGATCTTGAAACCCACCCCAACGACCTTACCAGCTGACATCAGGAACATTCCTAATTTATTAGTGGTTATAAACTTACTCGTTTTCCCGCTTCTCTTCACCAAAAAGAATAAACATACTAGTTTGGGAGTTTTTTTTAATGCAAACAGCATACGCTTAACTTTCACAATATATAAGTATTAAGGAACAATGGCGGAAAACCTAGAAGAATTGAAGAATACAACAGAATATTCATTAGTATTATTGAACAAGGCGGTTTTAGAGATGTCGAAATATGCGGAGAGAAGCTATAATACAATCATTACCAGAACTCCAGCAGCCATGTCCCACGGCTTTAAACGGTATTCCCAATATGCATCAACAATTCCTATAGCTACATGGCACATGTCCACAGCCGCGGCACCAAGCCTTCTCACGCCCTATCAATTACAGAGGGAAGTTTTACTCACCTCTCAAAGTAATACTCCCTCTTTTCATTTTATTTCCATAACTTCGAACAAACATATAGAAATGAAATGAAAGGAAGGAGTAACAACCCAAGCTTGCACTTTTAACTACAGAAACAAATAAGCTCTTACACATACCCTGCTAATGTCTGTGAACTCCTTAAATAAGTTGATATTTGTAAGCCATGCATCATCATGTTCATAGCCAAAACCCGTCACTAGGAGAGATCGCTCAACCTACACAACTTTTAACATTGAGAAACCATATTGAATGTAACGAAAAGAAAAATCAACAAGAAGCCAGTCATTGGTGCTAAAATTGGTCTAGTCCACTTTGAAACTGTCAATTATCATACAATTGGAAATTATCCATCGAAACATTTTGATATTCTTCAATACCATACTGGACCAGAAAAAGAATAAAAGTTTTCGCGATATTGGTAGCTTTATCATCTTATCAACGAAACCAACATACAGGTTAATACGGGTGTGACAGCCCTGATCGGCACCGGATCCTGAATTCTAAAGCTTACACTAGCCATACACTTTATGCTAACAGAAATCTAACATGGTCTCAAAACTTACCAAATCATTTGTACTAACTTGAATTCGCTGCCCATTACAAAAAGCTCCTCCACCTGACAAATCAATTGAAGATACAGCAATCAGGTCAACAGAGGAGCATGGAGCATATTAGCTGAACAAAATCCTTTTTAAAAACTCCGCACCAGCAGTTGCAGTAAATGTGCGAGTGTTCCAACACATAGCTCCGCCAACGAATTCAACCTAAACATTATCAATGGCCAATACTTACATGTTTGCAAGCAAGTAAGAATGTATAATCCAGAAAAAACTGGGTATCAATTGATTTACCAATTGTAAATTCTTTTGTTACAAGGGGAAACTGGCACTTTGTTTCACATAGACATGTGTCGCACTCGACCACTTAAACTTTTTGTGAATTTTCAGTTGAACCATAACTTAACCTCATCTTGGTAAAAATTTAATCTATAAACTAGACACGATTTAACAATGAACTATGAAGGACTTATCTCTTAAATACTGTTCATTGTTGGACAGTTAATAGTATTGATATAGATTGATTTATATTTAGTAATACTTTCACACTTTACACGTTGTGAGCTCCTTTATATTCGGCAGAAATGGAACCATCCAGTGTATCATTGTAGTAAACGTATTTATAAAACGACTTAAAACCCGTGATGTTCATATTTTAAACAACTCTACCCTGGTCAACTATGATATCAGTATGTCAAGGTTCATCCATTCTAAACTTGCCAAAAGAAATATAGATAAGGAAATTTACCACAGCAGCAGCAATTGGTCTTCCACGGAACAGAACACCCACAGAAACGGCAAAGCTAGGATAACCATGAGCAAAATTTGTAGTACCATCTGCCATATTGAGTAGCAGTTAGACAGCAGGAAAAGGGAAATTAAGCGAATTAGATACAAATACTCACCAAGTAGACTCTGAAACAAAGCTTATAGGTGGCATTTGAAACAACGTTTACAGGTTTAATCAAGAAATAAACCAGAGAATATATAAATGAACAAGAAATACAAGACTGAATGACATATAAGCATTAAGCAGCATGCTGTGCATGAATTATTGCAACCGTATAACAAAGGCTTTGAAGATGCTGACATTGCATTTTGATGCGTTGTACACGGTTTGAAATAGCATTATTCGCCACAGTCGCGGTAACGGTGTTGTGCAATCATCCTCAACTCAGCCATCGCGGTTATCGTGATGATAACTATTTTACAGACTTTTGTAAATATTTTATCATCCATTGCCTATTTCATAATATAAAGTTATGACTAATTCTATCTAGAATATTAATTCGACCAATGCTATACAATCATTAAGAGTTTTGCATTACAAAATTTGGGCGATACAAGTTATAACTCGTTCATCTCAGGTTTATCGTGGGCCAAATTGGGCTGAGTTAGCCGATATACGTTATAAATCATTATAAATTGGTCGGGGCCCGGGGCCAATATTTACCTAATTTTAAGTGACCCGATACATCAAGGGATGTGTTGGTATTGGCCACCTCCGATACCAACACATCTCGGGGGATACGATACGGCTCCGGCGAGATTTTAAACCATGGCGGTAAAGCCACTTAGGCCACATTTACGGTCATGCTGCAACGACCAATTATTAGATAAGTCTCAAACCAAGATTTAATACTATGGCATTAACATTGACTAACCTAGCCACGCTAAATATTTTATCTAATCGAGCTATTGTAGTGAGCAAATTTTATCCTCTAAGCTCACTGAAATGGATACATTCCTTTGAATTGGCCAACATTTCTTACAAAAAGCTTCTAATTAAACAGAAAACAAATAGAATCACTACAAAATTTCTTTATCATGAACAACTTTTAAACCCCTTCTAACACAACTTCCAACCTAACGTACCCAATATTCAAACATTTCATCACATCATTTAAGCAACAATCATGAAACTATAATTGCACAACTATTTAATATCAAGTAACCATGAGCCTCAAACATCTAGCGTAATCACATGCTAGTAAATTTTACGAAAACTAAGATATAACACAACTTTTTACAGCACCATATTCAGTAATATTTCTCATTGCAACCTTTACATCTACAAATGCTCCTAAATAGTCAACATTCAACAACAGTTGTATTGTTAAATTAGCAAGAGTTCATCTCGGTTGCTTACAGGCCTTATCCCAAAAAACAAAATTTATAACTGAAAAGAATACAATCTTCTATGGGAATAATTCACCTGACGAGGGCCCATTGACTATCTAGATCACTTCATTAGAATAATAGTTCAAAATTAGAAGAAAAGACGAAGAATTATCAGTTTCAAATGTCAAAACAGCTAAGAACGCTAACCTGCTAAGACACCAAGATCAAAATGTTTTTGCAGCTTCTCTATGTTTCTAACACAAGGGTATGGTTGTGTAGAGCTGAACCCCACCCCATTCCCACCTCAAAAACCAACCATAAAAAACAAGAGCTACTGAGGCACGAAGACAATGTTGTCGTAATTTGAAATTAAATTAAAATAGTACCTTTAAGAGACACTGGTGATACTGATTCTTCAAAATCATTAAACCGGGAATGAATAGTTTGACAATAAAGAAGTGAAGAACATTTTATAGCAATATGTTCATCCATCACGTGAAAAACAATCATCCGACCAAGCATGCGAAAAAGAACAGACAAAATACATACAAAACCATAGACTAAGTGCATCAAATTAAAGGATAACAATCTAGCAAGATGTAGAATGAAATGACCTAAAGGGTCAATGCACCAAAGGTAGTCCGATGAAGAGTCTCCAGTGATTCCTCCTTCTTCGCCAAGAATAAGATGGTCCTTAAAGTTTGTTCTCACAACTTCCAAAATGGCAGCCTCACTCATTTTGTCTGTTCTGCACAAAAATCATAAGAAATAATCTTACTGCTCCAATCTTCCAAAATGAACTAACTATGAAAATGCAGACACCAGAAATGTATGTTCACATGTATTAATATGATAGGGCTAATACTCCAACTAGATATAATACCCTTCGTTTCACTAGATTGTCACATTTAACTACGGGTGAACTGTAAGAAGTAAGAACTCAAGGCTGGAGCATGGAAAATGGCCTTTGACTTACAGATTAACAATTCACCTCAGAAAGAGTATGATACTTCAGAAAGAGTATGATAGGAAGCAAGGTTTTATTAAAGGTTTAACAGAAATTTCAATGGTTTTCATATTAAAAATGTAATATGAAACGGTGGCCAATGGATTGAATGGCTGAAACTGACATGATGACGTTAAAGGTCAAAATAACATGATATTATGATGAAGACCTGATGACTGACGGGTAGCTTCAGGAGATGATGAATTACTGAAACAAAGAGGTCGAACTGCCCTTTTGTTTATAATGTCATGCTAGAAGGCTACGAAGGAAGGAGACATAAAAAGATAAATTTATTTCTAGAGGAGGATAAACTAATCAAACTTCCGGCTTACATAGCATGAACACTGAACAGTTGTACAGTGAAGAATAGGCAGAAATCAGAACAGCATTAGAGTTTCTCTACATTGTCGAAAACTTATTCACTATACAAATTAGTAAGAACTGAAGAAACAGAAAAATGAGTATATAATCTACAAAGAAAGAGAGTTAAGAGTTGATTACTCTGTCACCAAGTCAGTGAGTCCTTTATAAGAGATTTTCCGAGGCTTGTTGACAGCTTCCATGATGACCTGAAAGAAGAACCATCACAATTCACAAGGATTGAGTCGTCAGCAGACAGCAACATCAACCTAGTACAGTAACTTAACATGACACTAATTCGCAGAGTGTACATTATACTTAGATAAGAATGGTAGACTCATATTCATTATTCACATGTAGTTGACATCAGTTGAGTACCCAACTCAAATGAGGACCATAAATTCCGGAGTGAGTAGCAACTCCCAAACAAATTCACAATACAAGGACTTCAATTTTTTGATTTTTTTCCTACTTTTACTCTATTATTTTAGTACTTTGCCCTGGGATTTCCCACACCTAAGGTCAAATCCTGGCTCCACCACTCATGACTTGGGTATCTTCTCAAAGCAAATGGCAATCACCAAAAATCCAAAAAAATTATCAAAGATACAAACTTTCACAACATACATGATCATATCAACTCCCAAATATCACAAAATAATATCAAAACACGTAAAAAATCAAACTCGATAAAATGCAAAGCAACCCACAATCAATTAGAAAAAATGGGGTATAGAATTACAACCTGAGCACCAATTTTTGCAGATTTTTCAACAACTTGAAGAAGTTCATTTGCAGAAATGGGGCCAGTTGATTGTGCAGCTACTTTGGGATACTGGGTTTCAGAATAAACAGCTTTTGTGCAAAAGAGAGATGATTTTGATGAAGATGATGAATGTGATTGTTTGAAGGAAATTGGGGTTCGAAAATTCCGAATATTCAGGGAATTAGGATGAGAAGGGAAAATGGATGATTTGGGGATGTGATTGAAGTTAATGGGTGGAATTAAATAGGGTAATTGATGTAATTTAGAAGGGATTACAGGAGATAACAACAAGCACTTCCCCATTTTTGTGTGATACACTGAAACTGATGATACTGTAAAATGTTAATGTGAGACTGTGAGCAAAAGAACAGAAGCGAGATTTTATAGGGTGTTTCTCCCTCGGCCTTGCATGTCTAATTGTCTATTGTCAATCTATGTCATGTTAAAGGGTAACATTATTGAGGATCTTGAGACAAGATTTTAACGAGTTAAGAGTCTTAAGACAAGACTTTTCTCGAGACTACCAATAATCTATCAAAGTTTTAACAAAGTTTTAAGTCGAGTCTTGGAAATCCAAGACTCGACTTAAGACTTTGTTGAGTCTTGACCCCACCGTTTTTTTTTTTAATGTTATATATCCTTTTAATTAGTGTTTCTTTGTACGTTAAATGCATTAATAAAATTTCTCACCATTGTTTTGTTTCACTTTTACTGCAAAACTTTATTTATCACCCATTTCTCTCAATAAAAATTATATTCAACTAATTTCATATTAAAAATGGATCCCAACCAAAATTTTGATTTAAATACTATTATAATGTGTCATGATTGATTATGTTATCTAAGTTGCCAAAAAATGTATGTTATCAAATATGTAATGTATTAATTATTAAGTTTATTAACATAGTTTGTGTGTTGTCTTTTTATGTATATAATTAAGTTCCGTTAAGTTACATAATTAAGTTTATCCATTTTAATTAGTAATGTTTAATAAAAACTAGAATTAATTAATAAGTTTCTAAGAAGGAAAAGTAAAATGAAAAAGTAAAGTTTGAGACGAGTCTGACGGATAATGTATAAAATCTGAGGTGAGTCTGAGATAAGTCTGAACAATAAAGAAATAATAAAAGTTAGTAGAAAGCTGACGTGACATACTCTTAAGACTTTGGAAAGTCTGAGGGATAATCTTACCCTAAGCCTCGGATATTCGGGCTTAGGAGAACACTAGTTGTGCAAGTGTGCAACTACTTTCTCTTACTACTTACCCAAATTCTTATTGAGGACGGTACCTATCTGTCACAAGTTGAAAACGGATATTGCTCTCTTCACAAAATGCAAGTGGCAATACCCATAAAATGCTCCATTTTCTTCCGCTTGTCTTTCCACTTGTATAGTTGTGAGAGAAACATACTATCCGTCACAAACAAGACTTATTATAGCACTTAAATATCCATTTTCAATTTAAATCTAGTTACATTAATGTGGAACTAAATAATTTTAAAGGGGTAGTCTAGGTATCTTGTCATTAATACTTCTATTCAAAATGATTATTTGTATAAAACTGACTTATAAAAGTTTAATTATAGTCGGACTGAAGGTTTGTGTCTTTGAATCGAATAGTATTATCACAAAATGAGTTATTTTGGGTATTGCGTTGAGTTTTTAGGGTCATTGGAGATTAGATAGATAGCTATGCATGCAATTGTTGAAGCTTTTTTTAAAAAATTTCGGATTATGTTCATCAAGGTATTCTTTTTTTTATAATTGATATGGTTTACATTAAGATTCACATATATCTATATAATAATATAAAAAGACGAAGAGCGTCTTCAGCGGCTCTCTTTGAGGACTTGTTTGCAATTTTTTGCAAAATAATAAGTATGCAGCTTGCCATTAGAGATGAAAATTTGAGATGTAGTTTATAAGCATTGTAGCTCTACTAAACTACTTGTTTGCTTTTTAAAAAAACAAAAAAAGGCAAATTCACATTGGTGAAAGCAAGAGCATAGGACTCATACAAGCTACAAAATATTGTAGTTCGCCATTGGAACGGTATGCAGCCGAAAAACAGGTTCGCTTAAAAAAATAATTTGGCAAACCAAGCTACAATGGATTGTAACTGTCCGTTGGAGATGCTCTAACATTGAGTGTCACATGACAACATTATAATTCATGCAAAACTCATCTAAAGGAAACAAAACTTATCTAAAGGGTATTTCGAATGTAATTATTCACTCATGTCTTAATTAAATAAGTCGGGCCATATCTAGTGTTGAGTTTTTTTATAACGGGTTTATAAATTTAGGTGCTTGAGACCGACCCATAAATAAGTGTCAATTGGTGATGGGAGAAGTAGTTCACTTACTTATAGGTTAGTCCCTTCATTATTATTCTACCAATGTGGAAGAATGTTCATCACACACATATGAGAAGAGATCTCAACATCTAGGGTTGTATATTTGTCCGTGTAAAACCCCAATTATTCGGCCAAGATAATTAAGGTGATGCTAATAAAATGCACACTACTAAACATATAAACATGTGATGCCAATAAAATGCAATACAATATGACATGGCACGCAAAACGATGAGTCATTATTCCACTTCTTACCATTTGATACCGGGACGCACTCAACCGTACCCATCACCTCAACGCAACTCGAGTACCGGGACACACCCAGGCGTACTCACAACACAAGGTGTCAGGGATGCACCCACGTCACCGGGCCAGTGAAATACTTGTGGTCCATTGCCAGACATCATGTCTCACCACACGTGTCCCTCCAAACTCGAGTCATTAATGTGCACATCCCTCTTGGAGTGGGAAGCTCCAAGAGGCAACTCAAGCAGAAGACGTTCTCCCAACCGTCTTCCGTCTCCACAATCACCGTCACCAATACCGACCGATAAACACAACAATGCAATAATCACAATAAAGCATAACCCGACAACTATCATTCCTTATATGATACACAACCAACAACACGATGCATGCTCCTGTACTAATTATGTATCTTGTGTCTTTCATACTCATCAACTCATTTCATTATCATTAACCACTTTCATTAGTTACTCAACCACTATTATCGATTATGTACTCATACTTATTAATATAATGCTAATCATGCCATAATCACCTACACTAATCATGTGAGACACTAGCATCAAAACACATTAAATATAATACATTTAATATTGAAATCGAGTAGGATTAACCTACCTTAAAGCATATCTGCAAGCTATAATCGGTCGGACAAGAGTCTGTCTCGTAAAACCGTCGCATCCTAACATATACACAAAAATACCGGCACTACACATCCTATACACTAATACAACCTATTGTTGGAGTAAGTGTCCTCGACAATAATGTGATCACGTCAATTATATAATTAAATTGACAAATCTCTACAAAAGAATATTCATGGGATGATTCTTTATCATAAGTCAACTGGTCAACATTAATCGGTAATGATTGGCTTGCTAGAGTTTGGCATTACTGTCGTAATGACGGTGGTGACCAGTTGATCCTTTTAGGTCACACATTTAGGACAACTCTCTCAATAATAAATGAAGTAACTGTATATTGATACGAGTTAGTTCATTTCTAGATTATGAATAAGATAAGGAAATAATTTATAATAAGATTATAAATTGTTTTAGTGATTGAAATGTCATCACTATTATTTATATGTTTATGAAACATAATAACAAATGAATGAGTTAATTTAAGCTACAATTGTTGTAGTTATAAAATGTGATTAAATAACTATATGTAATTATTGAATTACTTATTTACGATAAAGAGTTTAAATGTTAAACTACAAATTACGTAAATTATTCTATCCTAACTAATGTTATGTATGGGTCCATTGTGTGACATGGACCGTGTGATCTTACACACACAAACAAACATACACATTATTTTATAGGAACATTAGAGGAACATGTTATTTAATACATGTATAAGCATGGGAAACAATTGAAAGGATTAAGAGCAAATTCATTGGGCATTCTAACCCATGCTCTCGGCCGAACCAAATGGAAGAACAAAAGGGGTTTTGTTCCTTGGTTCATTATATTACTCATTCATTCTTGTGTAGGCTAGGGTTATGTTTTAGAGAGAACAAGAGAAAAAGAAAGAAAAATAATTCCTTTTCTTTTAAACCCTAACCGTGTGACTCCTCATCAATCTAGAGAGTTTGTGTGTTCATTCTAGCACAATAACATACAAATAGTTGAGAGTAGTGTGTCTTGGTGTTCATCTTTTGGAGGCCATCTCTTTGAAGGTTCAAGGAGGATCATCCGTGTGATAAGCTCAAGAACAAGTGAAGAAGGTGACTTCACTTGTGCCCTATATTAGCCGAGATTAGCAATGTAAGGGAGTTTATTCTTCCTCATATATCTCGACATATATTTTGTTAAGCATGCATAAGATCAACTAATTATAAGATAATAATATTAGTATGACTAAATAGGTATATAAACCTATCACCTATATCCCCTTATTAAGGCTTACTAATTACCAATATAAACTAATCAAACCACTAATCAAGCCCCTATCACAAAACCCCCAAATTCTAGGGTTTAGGTAAAACGGAATTAAAAGATATAAAAACGATCATCAAGGTAAATCGGGCAAAAATGAAGGTAATCCACCCTAATAGCAAGCTTCAATCCCTAAGAAAAGGTGTTTGGGAGGGTTTTTAGAGAGAATAAGAGGTTTAGAGAAATGAATGAAGGGGGGGAGGGGTTAAAAACCCACATTCTGTCCAGATCCACTCGATCTAGTGTACAACTTACTCGACCGAGTGACTCGATCATTCGGTTGAGTGGTCAACACTCGATGTGTCCCACGACTTCTCGGTCAACGGGGTCTTACACAATCACTCACTTGACCGAGTGACGCACTCGGTCACTCACTTGATCTCCCTAAAACAACTCGATCACCCACTGATCGAAGTCTCACAAACGGTCAACCATTGACTTTCCTAATCTTTATGGGCCCTGACACGATTCCCAAGACTTCCTAATTGGATCCCATACATACGGGTTGTTACAGTCCAGACTAGACTTGAATGGAAAAAATGGTGGATCGAGATATAAAATTTCAGCCCGGTAATTTTGGTCCAAGACATGATCAGTCGGACCAAAATTTGTTCAAACTTGCTTATTTACGTTAACTTCATAAAGAACATGTTAATTTATACTTATAAAAAATGAAAAAATATGTATAATGATCATATAATAACGACAAATGAAACATGTTTGTACAATATTTGTAAAGACTTTTATGTAAACTAACCTAAAAAAGATGCTAATACCTAAATTATGGTCTTTCCTATTCAATTCGACCGAATCGAAAAATCCGTATCCCAAAAACTAGAACTTTAAGAGTTTGGACTCGAGATCAGAGACCGGATGAAATTTTTTAATTCCGGTTCTGCCTCATCAGCTCCAATTTTCCGGTTCGGACTCGGAGTGGATTATCCACACCCTTCCGAGATATCAACGCAACAAACCAATAACCTGAACCGACCCGTATGACGAAGACCACGAAATTGATAAGCTAATCATACTATAGAAGTATAGATAGCAAACTCGTACCAACATTCTCCCTCTTTTCCCTCTTTCTATCTTCCTCTTCCCAAATTCCACCAACTTCTTAACTTCGTAAGCTCTCATGGTGGTTTTCCAACTCTAATTATTCCCCTAAACTATTGTTTCAACTTTAATTTCTATTGAATTGAAGAAGCACTAATCATGGTTACCGCCTTACTCACAAACCCTAATTTGTCGGCTCCCTTCCTCACCCTCAATTTGTAAGCACTCTATTACTTCAACTTTCCCTAATTTCGTCTACTTAATTATTCAATTAAGTAATTAGTTATGCTAGATTTTTTAATTATCTTTCTTTTTTATGTCTGTAGAGGAAATGTGCCGAAGAATACGAGGAATTTAGGTTTACATAGGGTTAATTCGAGGAGCTTAGTCAAGTGTGCATCGCTCGATTATTCGCCTGGAGGTATGCTTTTCGCCTCCATTTTTCGGATAATTGTAGAATTGAATTCGGTTATGCTTCACGTTATTGTTAGCCTATGCTTATGTTGAATTTAGGATGTTATTTGTTTAGGAGTAATGGTTGAATTTACCATGGAATAAAGCAAAATGGCTTACGAAAGTGGTTCTGCTTCTTATTTATTACTACGAATTACTCCCTGGTAGTAGTTAGCAATTATTGACACGAAATTCATTATGATTATGATTCATTAGGAAGCGGTCCCTTTTGTTGTTAATATAGAGGTACGGCTTTTGTGTCACATGATTTGGGTCATTAGGAAGCGGGCACTAGGTTAACGATGTTGTTGTTGGACGAATGTAAAGTAATTCAACGCAAGAATCAAGTTATTATGAGAAACTTTTGTGTCTTTGTGATGCTATCACATACTCTGTAGTTTGCACTTTGATGTCACATCAAGGGCTATGGAGTTTGGCTAAGTTCACGTGAAAGCTGTTTATTTCTTCTGGTGATATTTCAACTGCTGAAGCTTGAAAGTAGAGAGGTGGTAGTGGTTATTGACTTCACTCAAAGAAAAAGAGCTTTTTACTGACGGAGACTGAATCTTTGTTCACTTTGGTGCGCAACGATATTAACATGGAAAATTTGCGACTTAATTTTAATTGTATTCGACCTTCTGTGAATTATGATGTTTGTTTCACAAAAGCTAGTCTTTTTTTGTATGTTTTGTTTCATAGCTTGTTTGTTGGCAATCGAAGTAAATATATTTATGGAAGCTGAAAATTATAGGAAATGCACCGAAGTTTCCAAGGGTGAAAGTCTGGGATCCTTACAAGCGCCTTGGCGTAAGTCCATATGCCTCAGAGGAAGAAATATGGACTTCACGGAACTTCCTTGCGGAGCAGTATGCTGGGGATGAGAGGAGTGTGGAGTCTATAGAAGACGCATTTGAAAAACTTCTTATGAAAAGCTTTTGGGAGAGAAAGAAAACAAAGATTAATTTGAAAACAAGGTTGAAGGGCAAAGTTGAGGAATCTCCTCCTTGGGTGAAGAATATATTCAGTTTTGTTGAGCTTCCGGCAACCGTTATTATTCTCAGAAGATTGTTTCTATTTGCGTTCATGGCTGCTTGGAGTATAATGAACTCTGCAGAAGGCGGACCAGCTTTCCAGGTTTGTTTCATCCTTCTGGATAGTTGCTTTTTGTTGCAGACATATTGTGTACACGTATTTGAATCAGAGCGCTGCTGATAAGATAAGTAGATCAGGCAGGATATTTATATCGCAAATTTGATTATGATAGGAAAATTTTGATCTTGTGCAACAACTGATTGGATTTTAGGTCCTGGTTGAGTTTCACTTTTTTTCTATGTTGAAACTCATTCCACCCATTTTTGACCCTAACATAATCCTAAGGGGTTAGATCGCGGATCGCCTCGCCAGAGAAAAGTGAGAAACCCAACTGATTTACTCATTTGAGTTGCCTTGCCAGTTGCCACTATGGCTGTCAACCCAATGATCACATCAACCTAGCTTGCATGCTGTTAATCTGTGTAAGTCTACAAATAGATTAAGGTTGGGATGGATTCTGCATCAGCAATACCAGTTTAATGTCGAATTAAGTTGATGGATGGATTCTGCAATAGTCATGTACTTAAGCATTGTTATAAGGTTGTTGAAAGATGGCCTTATGAACAGGGGAGAGATTAGGTGGATGATTTAACATTACGACCTGTAGCTCGATTGGAGGAAGAGTGAAGGGAGATGGTGGCTTGAAGAGAGATGTGAAAGATGAGAAAGACTAAAACCAAACGAATTCTCCTTGGAAATGGAATGATATAGAATCCCTCCTCTCCCTAATATTTCCTGCGTCTTTATAATTGTAGTTATTGAAGCTTCAATGGCCCTCTTAATTTAATGATGAAAAAACGTATAATGATGCAGGTGGCACTTTCTCTAGGAGCTTGCATATACTTTCTAAATGATAAGACAAAGAGCTTACCAAGAGCTGGTATTATTGGGTGAGTTGAGAGGGTGACAATTCAAAACTGCTCCTGGTTTTCAATAATATCATTATTTCTCTCTATTAATTGGCAACACAATTTTCTCCCTTGTGACAGATTTGGATCCCTGGTTGCGGGTTGGCTTTGTGGTTCTTTTTTGGGACCGATGATACCAGCAGCTATTTTGCCAGCGACATGGAGTCTAGAACTCCTTACTTCATTGTTTGTGTTTCTTACTATGTTTGTTGGATGCACCTTTCTTAAGTAACACATACGATAGCTTCTTAGTTCTTACTATGGAGAATTTTGAACACTTGGTTTTTAGTAGAGATTGTTGTAATTCTTACTGTTAAAAGAAGTAAATCTGTTCCTACACTCCAGAGACTCGAGAATTACAGATTCACATCATCCCAGATGGCATATACCCATTTTATCTTGCCCATTTCAGTAGTTCCCCTTCCCTATTTTTGACGCAATTGCAGTTTGTCACAATGAAATTCATATAAATCTCTTCATTGTTTTGCACCAACAATGAAAGTCTAAACTGAATACCATGCATGCATGCTACATTGCTACTCTGTCCATATGCTTAAAAACACTTCCATAAAAGATTAATTTGAATGAATCACATTATTTGACAACATTCAATAAAACTCTTCTTACAAAGCGCAACTGAATTTTCTCAAAGTCCAATTTAAAACAAACTAGTGGGTTGTCTGTGCGTTGCTCAGATTCTAAAATGATTGGTTATATATAAAATGTTTAAGAGTGTTTTGGTCTTTAATGGGTAAAGAAAATTGTAAGACAATTATAGGGCTAACATAACTTGATTAACGGTCATTATTAACCCATCTTGTGATTTAATTAGCTACGCTAATTGACACTTGAATTAGACATAACAACTCATTTACTTGATGTCTTACACCCTTAGTCTTCTTGTTATTGTCAATGACCCAATAAGGTTAATTTGTTTTCATATTTTCATCATCCAATAATCTTATTAGACATTTTTCGACGTTCCTTTAAAAATTTCTCCTATTTTAAAAAAGTGTTCTTACGACAAATAAAAAACTTTATTTGTTCTAATTTTTTGACGTGGCATATATTGTTAATCCTAATTAAAATATTACGTACTCGTATAATTAATAATCAACTATACTATCTAATATTATCTACTATTCTAAAAAATAATTATGTGAGATACATTTACTAATGCTAATTTAATTAGGTGTATTCATGTAACATATATGATTTCTCCTAATAAAAATTATTAAATTATTTAAATAGGAAGTTTAAAAAGGTTATGAACTTTATTTATAATCAACTTTATTGTCTTTATATTAAAACCCTAAAAATCGTTTTATATCTTTTTTTGTGTCTCTTCTAATATATAGATGTGATATATATTGTTAATCTTAATTAAAATTTAAAAAACTTTCGTTGTTATTCTAATTTTTAGATATGGGATATATTATTAGTCCTAATTAAAATGTTAAGTACTCATAAAGTTAATAATCAAGTTTATCTTATTTTTGTTTCACTCCTAATTTTAGATGTGGGATATATTGTTAATCTTAATTAAAATCTAAAAAAACTTACTTCATTCTTATAATTTTTAGAGGTGGACTAGTGTAACACCCGTGAAAAATCACGGGGTTGTGTACACTTATTTTTGAAGACGACGTCGGTATATCTATTTCAATATATAGCAATTCTGTTTATTCGAACGAATTATTTTTTTAACGGGATGTTTGAATATAAGATATATTCGGTGAAAAGGTGAATTTTCGAATAGCTATTTGTAGGCACTGAAAATTTATTTAAGTGTCGAAAATACAGAAATGAATTGAATTGAGTTAATAAAAAATAAATTACTCAGTTTAATTATCTTTGTCCCTTTTAAAATCAAATTTGGGTCATTCTGAGTTATTCGGGTCCAAACAGAAGCCAAATTGGGCCAAAATCGTAAATAGGCCGAAAATGGGTAGTAATGATGATAATATTTGGATTACCTATGATAACATTAATGAAAAAGGTATATAAGAAAAAACAATAGACGGCTAAAAAAAGATTAAATAACTAATAATGAGTAGTTTGGATAGTTATTGTCTTTTGATGAATTACTTACGGAACATAATTTGACGGACAAATACGATGAACAAAATAACTAATCTGCACACCCGTGAAAAATCACGGGGTTGTGTACACTTACTTTTAAAGATGACAAAGGCAAATTCATTTCATTATATAACAATTCTATTTATTCGAACAAATTGATTTTTAACGGGGTTGTTTTGCATATAAGATATGTTCGGTCAAAAGGTGAATTTCCTGGTACACTAATTTTAGAATATCTGTTACCAATGATGGAAATATTTGGATTAATTAGGATAACATGAATGAATAAGATATATAAGAAAAAAACAATAAACGATTAAAAAAAAGATTAAATAATTAATAATGATTAATTTGGAAAGTTATTGTATTTGCTGAATTGGTGACAGAACTTAAGTTGACGGACAAATAGGATGAATAAAATAACTAATCAGGTAGAAATCTAAATTAAATGGGTGTATTAAAATTCGATAATCTAGGACAAAAATTACAGTTTCTCGAAAACCTCCTTGTAAACAACATTCGCTGATGTAAAAAAATATGGACTGATAAAATAAAAAATTACCTTGACATAATAATTAATGAAATATGGAGATATAATAATTAATGAGAAAAATCAATTACTGGATGATGGATAAAGATGAGTTAGAAAAATAGGAAAGAAGTTACATAAAAAAAGAAAATGGAGAAAAATGAGATTACAGACTTTTTTTTCAAAAATAATTAAGAAAAAGACTAAAATAACCCCGATGTACAATAACATTGTACATCTGGTGGTATAGTCCAGGAACTGTATAATTAGGATATTATGTTACCTTAATTCAGATTCAGAAATATTAACAATCATTAACATAATTTCAGCTATATATATTATATCATATTATATACCACATTTTCCAAAATACCATAGGAGCTATATTATATTCCTCGTAATGCCACATTAATATATTTGTCAATCATCATGGATCACTAAGAAAGTAAATTTATATCGCTTAAATAAAATAAAATTCTTTACAATGCATGGTTCACGATAGTTTGACAGTGGTATTAGACATGCCTTCGGTTCTATTTGGTAAATCTAATTGAAAATTGTAGTTGAAAATTGAAATATTAACTCAAATCTAATAAGCTGGAAAAATAATAGACATATTTGGTGTACCCGTCATTAAATCTGTCATATTTTGTACCCTTCATTCATAATTTCATACTGTATATGCTACTATGTGGTATGAATGTCCTCCCTGGTTTAAACCAAGCTTTATCTAGTTTCAGTCAATTTACTCATTTCAGAAGCTTAATGCTTGAACAAATATTAAAGCAAGAAAAGAACACAGTGATTTTACCAATGCAGTATGAAAGGAGAAGGATAGTAGCATGTTAATATAAAAAAGACGAAAACAGGAAAAGAATAACATAATAGGACATAATAAGAGCAACATTTTTTCTACATTTTTATGAGAAGCAAGCATGTTAGTAATTGCTTTTCCGATTTTATCTATGCATCACATATGCAACTAAAGAGCCAAAGAGGCAAGGTCAGACTTACGAAATGCCAAGATTTAGAATGTCCTCCATCCAAATTTCATCCTTTCCTTCAAATCCACATCTGTTCTGCAGAGCCAGGGAAACAAAATTACACATTTAAAGGCCATGTAAAATCAAGTGATATGACTCCAATTGCAAAATCGTAGACGGAAATCTTGCAATAACAGAGACAGAATCTTCCAATGCAGTCATATGGACTCAATCTGATTGTATTCTGGTAAATTGAGAATGATTCTGAGAATGATTTTATAGTATATTATTTATTAAATATTATTAAATTATTCTGGTCAAATTTGGAAGGATAGTATTCTGGTCAAATTTGGAAGGATATTATTCTGGTCATATTTTTGTATTTAATAATAAATAAATTATTATTAAATTATTAAATTATTAAATTAATATGAGGTGGCATAGATGAGTAAATCTGATTGGTCTACAAAACTGAAATTTCTGAGGATGAATGTGAGAGCTCGATATACCCAACGCTGAGACATGATTGCGCCACGTAAGCGGAAATCCATCCTTCTTTTATAGTAATAATGATATATTGTTAATCTTAATTAAAATATTAAAATCTAAAAAACTTTCTTTGTTCTTATAATTTTTATTAGACGTGGGATGTATTGTTAATCCAATTAAAATATTAGGTATATCTTTCTTTTTTCTTTTTTTCTCATAATATTTAGATGTGTGATATATTGTTTATCTCAAACAAAATCTAAAAAACTTTCTTTGTTCTTATAATTTTTAGATGTGGGATATTGTTTATCTTAATTAAAATCTAAAAAACTTTCTATATTCTTCTAATTTTTAGATGTGCGATATATTGTTAATCCTAATTATTAAACTAATATTTAAATATGGAATATATTGTTAATCTTAATTAAAATCTAAAAAACTTATTTCGTTTTTATAATTTTTAGATGTGGTATATATTATTAATCTTAATTAAAATCTAAAAAACATTCTTTGTTCCTAATATTTAGATGTGTGATATATTGTTTATCTTAATTAAAACTTTTAGATGTAATAAAAATCTAAAAAAACTACTCAAGTAGGTGTTTTGAAAACACTGGAGACTATCACGTCGATGTGAGATATATTATTAATCTTATTTTAAATGTAAAAAACTTTCTGTACTCAAAAATATTAAATAATCACTTTATTTTTTTTCCTTTCTCTGCTAATATTTATATATTGATATATTATTAATCTTATTTAAAATCTAAAAAGTTTCTCTCATAAAATTAATAATCAACTTTACTGTCTTATATTATCTACCACCCTAAAATTGTTAATTAAAATAAAAAGAGTTTCTTTGTTCTTTATAATATTTAGATGTGGATATATTAAAGTTGGAGATTACCAGTCGATAAAAGGCTCAAATATAAATTTATTATATAGTAAAACTTTATTTGTTCTCTTAATTTTTGGATGTGAATAAAATTAATTAGGTAGTTTAAAAAAAAAAAAAATTGGAAACTACGACATGGTTCGAAACCATATTAATCAATGGTACATGAGCGAGTCTGTCCCAATGGCTTCCCAGCTATGCGCTTATATTTCAGGTCTGCCTTATTTTGTTGTGCTGTGGACAGCTTGTACCACAACTTGAGATCACCCTTGTGCTGCTTCCACGACTTCATTATTTCATACGTAGCTGAACCTTCTCCTTCAGTTGTGGTAAGCGATGAGAGGAGGTCTGACAAAAAAACGTTGACAGTGCCAATATGCTTGTCCGGAAAGAACAACCAGCGACGACTGAATATCTTAATCCGGAGAAAATCGAAGTCCACATCCCCATCCCCATCCTTGAGACGCTTCAGTTGAAACTTGGTGCTTCCTCTCGCATCTACCTCTGTCCTAAACGTCTCAAATTCCGAACAACAGTCATGAAAGAGTGTTATAATCATGTAACATCTCTTCTTCATGTTGATGGTGTTGTATTCTGCTGAAATCCTGCAGTTCACCGAAAGTATTTCTGTTGTAGGCTCCATATAACATACACTAGTATTACTTGTCTATCTTTCGAGTTTTGTTTTTGGTATCCAATGAAGGAAAGACTTCCTTTAGTAGCGATATATATATATATGTAGAGGGTTTACAGGAGCAGCGTGGAAGATTTGGAAACCCAAACAAAGTCCAAATAGGTACTCCCTATAATCCTATATTCTAAGACTCCTTCTCTCAATCTCTTTAGTCTTTACATCTTTATACCTACTTACATTCAAATCCACCATACCACTTTACTTTTTCACATTTACCAACGCGTATTTTACGCGGTAAATATCGTTAACTACTTATTTGTGAAAATTATACTTCAAGTTAGATATTTTTAATGTTCTTGTAAAGACAAATCAAACAAAATCCCACATGAATATATTTTAACTTATACATTGAACGGAAATCGAAACTGAATGCTTAGTTGTGAATAGCGTGTAAAATTGAAAGGGGTAGAATGGATTTGAATGGAGGAAATATATTTTACTTCATTTTATTATTTTCTTCTATATTTATTTACTCACGAATTTTAAAATAACCAATTTCAACCTTGGGTTGAGACACTCTTTTAAGACAAAATCATTCATTTATTGTTATTTACAAAAGACCGATTTTTATGAAAATAGAGAATCTTACATTGTGAGACCGTCTCATATAATAACTACCGATATTTATTTGTTTTGCACATATTTTTTGTTTAAATTTCGTTTAATCGTTTGGACTACCCAAATAAAGCATGCTTTTAATCCATTTTGATTCAAAATCTAAAACGACATGATCTAAACATAACAAGTAAGTTTATTATAATACGTATAGTTAGACTCTCATCTTATTTATTAAAACAACAACCACAGAGCTGATGTGTCGCTCTGTGGTTGAAAGTGCATTATTTTATATTTTATTTTATGTAGGCCCCACCATGTCCCCCACCTTCTATCCTTTTTTTTTGCTTTTACGTAAATAATTTGTAATACAAAAATCAAGTTGAACAATAGTATGTTGACTAATACTTAAAAGCAAACTTTGTACATACAATATATATAAGATATAAATAAATAAAATTTAAAATTAGGATTACATAATAATAATTATTATTTAAATACATAATGATAATTATGTATAATAAAAGACGGATTCGTTCATGCAACAAAAACGTAGTCTTATTTAAAATAATACCCATTTTTTCTGATGTAATTGCATAATCATAAATGAGTAAATTAAAATAGACTATATATATCTATTATATTATATATTAAACCATGCAATAATACAAAAGGCAAGGAAAATAAATATTTAATATAAGTCATTCATCAAATTAGACAGCGTTAATAAAATTAACGGTGATATAAATAATGAGTTGGTAAATTTAATTATAAAACATAGAAAAAAAAAACTAACAAAATAAATTATCTTAAAAAAGCATAAAATCTTGAGAAAAATTACTGACCAATATTAATGTTATAAAACCATACTGCACCAAATATACAATTGAAAAAATTAAATGAATGAACATATTGATCTAGATCGAAATTGATAAACAATATGAAAAAATCACATAAAAATTAATATTTGAAATTAATGAAAATTGAACTAAAATCCGCATCACATTTTAACTAATAAGACTAAAAAATAAGTCTAAAAATTTCATTTAAACTGATAAAAAAATAATGAGAACAACAAAAAAAAACCTAACAAAATAAATTATCTTAAAAAAGCATAAAATCTTGAGAAAAATTACTGACCAATATTAATGTTATAAAACAATACTGCACCAAAAATACAATTGAAAAAATTAAATGAATGAACATATTGATCTAGATCGAAATTGATAAACAATATGAAAAAATCACATAAAAATTATTATTTGAAATTAATGAAAATTGAACTAAAATCCGCATCACATTTTAACTAATAAGACTAAAAAATAAGTCTAAAAATTTCATTTAAACTGATAAAAAAATAATGAGAACAACAAAAAATATCATACAAGTGATGAGTATCATATCTCGGGGTACTGATTAGTGATGGAGTGGATGTGAAAGTTAGAGAGAGAGGCGAAAGAGTGTTGGCATATTGCAGGTGAGAAGCGAGAAAAAGAGTAAATTGTGGGTAGGGTTTGTTATGAAGATTTTATATGCACATGAAAATATGATGATGTCTATTCGCGCGGGTGTGGCCTCTGTGATTTATGTGTTAATATGGAATTCATTTTAGCGCGTTGCTTAAAACGGATTTACCCGGCTCATGTATTACTCGATTCTTTTACAAGTTCTTATTCAAAACGGGTGTATTTGTCTTAAATTTAGGACGTATTAGATAATATCGTTAAGATAAAAGCATAATATATTGGGCTCGATCAGCACCAACTTTGCTATGCATAAAGAGATGATATTGTTAACACAAATTTGTGATTTTGTAAATAACAAACACAAAAATTGCAACAAAGATAATTTTTATTAAATTTGAATATTTTGGGTACAATCTCTATTGATTCCGCTGATTCGATCTCCACGTGTTTTGGGTGTATGATGTACGAAGGGTCTTGATGACTTTATCTTCGTTTGACTTTGAATGACAATATTTTTTGTAAGAGGGTCGCTTGACTTAATCTCCTTTGATGAATTTGACTTTGTGAAAGAAGGCATCTGAGCTTGATTTCCTTCACGATTTGACTCCTTAGTGACGACACGAGATTCGAAATGCTTTATTGTCTTGAATTCTTGGAGACGATGATTGGTCTTATAATTTGATCGACTTGGAAGTCTTTGTGTTTCTAGAGAGAACTTGAGAGTTCTCTAGTCTTGTCTTCTCTTCTTATTTTGTGGTTTTTTTCCTCCTTTGCTGAATCGATTTTCCACTTGGACTCAATGACTCAATTTTGATGCTTAATATTGAGTTTTCAGTAAATGATTTATTTTTTGTGAGGTTTAGAGAGAATAAGATTAACAGTTGATACTCTCTTTCTTCTGTCTTGTTTTCTGAATCTTCAAATGATGATAGATGAGCTCTATTTATAAAGAATGAGCACATGAGTCCTCATTTAAGTGGACTCAACCCTAATCCAACAACTCTTGTGGACTTGACAGTCATTCGGCCCATTTGTGTATGCTTGACTCATTAGGTGAGATTGGCTTATGCTAGTAAATCGACTCTTTTATTGGATTTTATCCACTTACAGAGACGGGTTCGGATCAAGATAGTAAACTGGACTAATCAGTTTAAATTTCGTCCAAATTAATTATATTTCCGTATTTCTTTGACGAGTCAACATTTTGACTTTGACTTCTGACGTGTCTGCAATTCCTCCGGTTTTGGTCAACATTTTGACTTTGACTTTCGACGTGGCACATTATACAAAATTTACGTGCCAACAGATATTTAACCATTTTGATGTTAAGAGGAATACCTTCGTTTTAAGGAAGACTAACCTATTAATTTTTACATGGCTTATTACTTTTTAAGGAGTACAAGTCTGGGTCGGAGATAGTAATTTGGTAATTATTTTATGTAGTAGATGTTTTTTCAGGCATGACAAATATGAATTACTATTTAAAATCCTTTAACAATAATTATTCATGGAATTTTTCCAACATATGAAATCCGATAGTGTTTCCGACGGAGTACATTTTAATGATATTTATGAAGTATTTTTCTAACAACTTATAGTTTATCTTTCTATGATAGTTTTCCGGGTTTGAATGTTGATTAAACTGGTTTAAATTAAAGGTGCACGAGTCAATTATGATTTTGTTTCGTTTAATGAATAACAATTTGTTCTAAATGAAAATTGGGCAAAATTTGTATTTAAATATATGTACGACTCAAAACTTTAATTTTACCCTCTATATCGGTGTATTTAAAAGAAAAAAACGGGCTAACAATTTGTAATTTTACTAATTCTTTGATAATATTCGTATGAATAATTTTGTTTACCTATATAACTCAACTTTTTCTAAGGTTGCCTGAGTAGCAAGGTCGAGTAGAAACTCACATTTAAATTTTAACTGATAAGAGGGTGACATCTTACTATAATAATTATCCGACTAATTGACACTATTTTATATTTGTATCATTTATAGTACTTGCAAATGAAATTTTTAATTCAAATTTAAAATTTTCTTTATTACTTAATTATTACATTGATCAATTAATTTTTTTTTAAAAATTAGGGAGATTTTATTACTTTACTTTAAAACCTTAATATATATTTTCAATTTTTATTATAACTTCAGAAACAACAGATCCGTGCAATTTGCACGGGTTTAAAACTAGTATAATCTTGCAAAGCTTACCCCGACACAAGTGACCCATCCCAAGAGGATGACCCGAGACCCAAAAGTGTCTAGAAAAGTGTGACCCATCCGAAACGACCCGGCTAAATTAACCCGAAGTGGACTTGTTTAAGACAAAATCTGATTTAGAATGACCCAAACTGACCCGACCGATAAGTGACCCATTAATTACTGACTCGTAAATGACATAATCCTAATTGATCGACTTGATTACCATGTCGCCGTGTCTACTTTTATGGACAAGAATTGGAGGAGATTTAAAGAAAGACAAATTCTCATCACGGTAAGTGACCCATTAATTACTGACTCGTAAATAACATAATCCTAATTGATCGACTTAATTACCCTGTCGCTGTGTCTACTTTTATGGACAAGAATTGAAGGAGATATAAAAAAAAGGCAAAATTCTCATCACGATGGATATAACGATTAAAACAAAAGCACAATGTATAAGAAACAATTTTGTCATATATATGCTTATGTGGAGTGATATTTGAAACGTTTTAGTATTAAGACGGATTTGACTAACGGAAAAATATGGGAATGCTTTTAAGATGATAAAGTGGTGAATGAGGAAGTAGAAAGAGTGACAAATTATTTAATTAGCATGTAGGAGGTTATAGCTAACGGAAGATGGATAAGATTAAATGTAGGTTGTTATAGCTATGCACTTATATATCTTCCTCATAATTGAGAATTGAGGTCCTTATTATATGGTTTACTCATCCTATCCCTGACTGAGGGCTGAGGGCTGAGGGGGTTTCAGTTTCACCAAAACTTGTCACATTGTTGCAGGACTGCAGGTTTGCAATAGAAAATAAAATAGTAGGCCTGCTGTTACCTTAATTAACTTGACTCTATCTCAAACTGTTATTTGAAGTTTTCAACATAGCAACCATCAAGTCATGAACTACTGTCATGATTAGATTGGTAACAATAATAGAGATTAATGATTGAATTTAAGACAAGATGATTTCACATAATACTTGTATTGTGTCCAATTTTGTACACAGATGAATACCAATCAACGCGGCCTCGCCCTGCCCTGCCCTACTTTATTAAATCATCTAAACGGATTATCAACATAAAAAATACTATTACACCACAACTAAGTTTTCTCAACAATTGAATATACCAACTACTTGTTAAGATATATGAGTGTAGACGATACAACAATTGAATATTTGAATCCCACAAATAATGCCCACCAATTCATGATCCCTTGTCGTGAGTTCGTGACTTCTGACTCGTGAGCCTCAGCTGCTTATATATTTGTAATGTTAGTAGGCTTCTAGACTTGTAGGACAACAATAATTTGACTTGATCGTTTCATCCATCATCCCTTAATTCTACTACATACTCTTTCTGATGTTTAAGAGGGGGCTGGAATTTGCAACGAGGATGGCCGTACCCAATGTCTCCAATCAACTCGTCTCCTGATTTTATTACCTTGTAATTCGACTACAGTCGAGTGCCTCACGGCTTCTATTATTAACCATCTGTCTTTCGTCAAATTCTTAACCCTAGTAAAATTTGAAATTAGGTCAACAGAAACCCACCCGTCTTTATCCATTCTTTTACGTAAATATACGTCTTTAGCCAGATTTTCCTTACTGAGGTAATAATTAATCTGCTTCATTATCTCAAAATGTAGCCCAAAATCCAATGAAGGAAGAAACGGAAGCGGTGCAACAGACGACAGAACTGGGAAGAAATAAACATAAGGCACCATGAATGGATGAACAAATAAGGGATTTCCTAAACACCCTGGAGTAACTCTTGGCTGCATAGGGGCAACTTGTAGTCCCCCATTAAAACCTCTCCCCCCATAATTTCGGCGTGACTCATTTCCACCACAACTGGACCTCATTGTCCTCATACAACACATTATTAATTCTAATTCTAATTCTAATTGTAATGGTTGATGATAAAAATAATCGAATAAACTGGGACATCATGAGAATTGAGAGATTATATATAGTGCACATAAAAGAAGTGGAGTAGTATTGGTGATAGGAACTAAGAAGTTGAGTAGGATTATAACTGTAGTTTGCGTAGGATTAGAAAAGAGTATTTGATACCAAGATTTCTGAATCCCAAACAAAGTACGTAGGAATTCGATTTCTGCAGACTCAATCTTAAGCTGTTACTCATGAAATAAGGAAATATTTACTGTCATTTGTAGATGCTACGACAGTAAAACAGCTTAAGGCAAACGTAACAACTCGATCATATCATAAAACAGTCGTCACAGGCCTTGAACAGCGAGCTCAGAGCTGCAAGTATAATGAAAAAGGGACGACTTTGTATGATGTCCTCATTTCCTCAACGACACTTTCTACGCCCTGCTTTCATAAGATGAGATGAACTGACTAACTGAAGTCTAACGTTTGTTGATTCTGATCATCAGTTCATGAAATATTTACTGTAATTTGAATATGTCTTTAATAAAATGAGTTTCTCATAATTCTTCCTTATACATATATCATCAATTTGATTGCATCACGACGTTGTTTAGTAGTACTAACATTCACTAATTATGTTGTTCACCTCACTGACCTTTGTTCATGTGTTTTCAATTATATAAATCAATTTCTTTTACTGTAAACCAATATATCTGTGACAAATCCTATGAAAGAATATATGTATGAATGAATCGAATTGTTTTATACCGTATCTTTCACAAAAGTTGTTGTTAGGACATATCAGAACTAATTGTCTTTCCAAAAATAAAACAAACTAATTAGTAAGTCCAATTAAAAGATGTGAAAGGAGTACGAAAACTAGGGAGCGCCGTCTCAAATAGTGCTTTATCATTCCCAGGGGGACGCGGTCACGCTCTTGGACTCAACCTCCGGCTTCTCTTAACAACTCTCAACAAGAACTGGAGTATCTTTTCGAGGCACTGTCAGCTTGTAGGACACCTCAAGTAGAGCATCCTTGTTGTGGATGTTGGACGAGTTGAGAAGCTGATACAAAGCGGAACCTTGTAAATTGATGTTTCTGCCACTGCCACTCCCCAAGGTCAGACACAAGAAGATTGATAGTAGCAAGATGCTTGCCAGGGAACATCCTGCGAAGAAGGAATACTTGAAAGCGGAGATAAGCAGAATTGACATGAACGTCCTGGAAGTGCAGGCTTGCGCTTCCATTGGCGTCTATGTTAACTGTATGCTTCTGGTGATTGGATGTGGCCGTAGCATGGAAAAGGGTGACAATGATGTAGGGTTTCATCCTCTTATGTTTGGAGAGGATGCAACTTAGTTGTAGCTCTAGCATTGTAGCCATTCTTGTGTTGTTTTATGTTTTATGTTTTATGTTCCAAGGAAGTGGGAAGGCGAGGGTTTATACATAGACCACTGACAGCAATGTGTAAGAAAGGGAAACCAATACCAAGAAGGATTATGATTTCTTAATAAGACTACTCAACTTTAATTTGAAGGTTAAACTTTAACAAAAACCTTCCTTAATACTTGATATTTAATACGGAGTATATAGTCTTTCTCAAATTCATTAGACGAATAGACGGCCTCATGTAAATAATCAAATCAATCAAGTCTGGTTGTTTGAGATTCAAGTTGCAGGATACTTTGTTACACTCTAATGGATTTTGCTGCAAAAACATCAGATTGGATTCGTCTTCTTGCATAATTTTGTTTCTTCACTTGCTATTCAACAAGGTCGAACCTAATGCACCACATTTACATAACATGATAACACCATTCTATAGATGCCCTCATACATACTGGTCGTTTTGTGTCTCCGACTTTCAAATGTCTACGTAAAGTCGTACAGAATAATTAGCATGTTATGCGGAAGCGTGAATACCTCGTGTTGGGTCTCTGCTGCGCTGGTGTCCAATGTTTATAATAGTCCGCTTTGGGTCAAGCTCTCATAGATTTACTCTTGGACTCCTTCCCAAAAGGGCCGGTACTATTATATTTTCAGCACACTCACTACCGATGTAGAACATGAATTTGCAACCTAACATAATACGAGTAGATAGTAATTCAATTCTACTCGTACTAATTTTAGTGATTTAATTCTACTCGTACAGAATAATTAGTACAAGTAGAATCACTAAAATTTGTGACTAACATCAATATTGATTGCCAAGTGTGCTAACTCTTCCCTACAGAATAGAGATGAATTTGAATGAAATCACATTCCTTTACAACTTCCCTATACTATAAAAGCCTTCAGAAGATCCCTATACTATTAAAAAGAATAACATTTAGAGATTTTCTATTGGTTACTAAATTTCAGGAAATTAAAAATAGAAGTATCACCATCATTACCTTATGAATTAATTTCTACCCTTCCATTTGTTTTATTTTATTTTATGTATCCAAATTTATAAACATCAATAATGTGTATATTAACCAAGTGGTGTTAGTCCAGTGGTAACTGAGTTAAACCTTAAAGCTTGCAGAAATGCATGAGTTGAGAGGTCTCAGGTTCGATTACCAGCTGGGGCGATGATTACTTGGCCACTGCAGCTCCGAAAGGGGTGGCTTACATGGTCCATGTGGTGGTGCGGGAATGCATGGGTCCGGGAGGATTAAACCCCTCGTCACCAAAAAAAAAAAATAAAAAAATAATGTGTATATTACTAATGACAACAACAATTTAAAGTATTAAAAATAGCAAACTAAAAACAATTCATTGAAAAATTATTAAGGAACTCATTATTGAAAGATAAGAAATTAAATACGATTAAAAATAATTATTTAAATAAAAAACAAGGATAATAAAGGACCGATTTCTTAAAAAACTGGCGTGGAAAATAAGCTTACAAAATGGCCACGACCCTTGAGCGGAACTTATTTTTTTAGTATATTATAGGATTGTTAGTTTCAAATTTTTTATCAGTTTAACTGTTAGTCATTTACTTAGTTATTTTGACTTTTATATAGCATATACTTTTATGAAAATATTATTTGGTAGTTATATTAGTATAAATTGCAAAAAAAAACCATTAAAATTTTAGTCATATAAGTTAACTTATTTTAAAGATAATAAATTTAAATTAATGCGTATAAAAACACATTTAAAATAACCCGTGCAATTTTTGCGCTGGAATAAAACTAGTTAGTCACAAGGGAAGTGGCCTGAACGATTTGAATGGATCTGGTTCGTACTAATAACCATAATATGTCTTCAAATTCTAAGTGAAACAGGTGAACATGACCCAACTTGACTACACCTCGAGTATACTCCTTACACGATCCAACAAAACCACCCCCGAAATTTTCTCCTTCAGACCGACCACAACTCGGAATGACTTTATTAGGATATATCCAAATTAAATCTTATCAAACTCGACCATACCAAAGCCGGATCCAAACCAGGGTATTAAATCTCGGTCTCGGTCGCGATCGCGGTCACGGTCGCGGTGTCACGGAATAGGTCCTGTACCATTTACTGCGGACCAAAATCGGTCGTCGTGGCCGATTTTTGTTTGAGATGGTTTTTTCGCTTTATTTTTGTTTATTGATATTTCTAATGTTATATTATGTCTAAATATGCATAAAACAATATTTTTAAAAGCATAATGAAAAACTCGGTGGATACAAAATGAAGAAAAGATCCGCGGAGGCCTCAGAACAAAGTATTAGTTAAATGAATTCAAGAAATAGATAAGAAAGAGTTGTACATTGACAAATGATTAATTATTACAACTTATAATTTAAAAGACACCAAGTTACAATTAATTTTAATAACAAAACAAATGGTGTCCGAAATATTTGTGAATCTTCATAAAATATTAATACCAAAAGGAGTGATGGGGCGGTTCTTGTTGCGGTTCTTCGTAATCATATTGTTCATTTTGGTTTCCATTAAAAAATGATCCAACATAAAATCCCCATGATGTTTGACTGGCCCTCCCATCCACTACGGGTCGAAAAAGTACGGAACCATAAAATGATGGATTATGGTATAGCGTGTCTCCGTAATTGATGTTGCTATAGTTATAGATAGGGATGTCAATGGGGCGGGGCGGGTGCGGAGGGGGGTCAACGCGCACCCGCCCCACGACGGGTTAAACCTTTCAAAAACGTCCCCGCCCCGCGGGGACCCGTTAACCCGCCTAACTGGTCAAGAAATGTAAATCGTGAATCTAAAATATGCTAGTCGTACTACTTATACAAATAAGTTTTCGCAAAATGACTTAACATTCAATTAACTAGAGTCAGTTGAGCAATAAAACGGTTTTACATACAAATATACCACGAAACACGTGCACAAACAGCGGCCCAAATATGGAATACTGAGTAGTGAACTAGTGATTATTGTCTTATTGGACTACTGGGTAGGGGTTACTTACTTGTTTGACCCTTATTGGACTGTTGGGTAGGGGTTACTTATTTATTTAAAGTTTTTTTTTTATCTTTTAAGTTATATTTTTTTTATCTATATATATATTACTATTAGATATTATTATTTATTAGATGGGTATAAGCGGGGCGGGGCGAGCGGGGCGGGGAAATGTGGGGCGGGGTGGGTGTGGGGCGGTAGGGGTGAGCAAAAAATTACGATACGGTTTTATAATACGAATACGATACGGTACACGGTTTGAATTATACGGATTTCCGTGTATACGATACGAAAATCCGTATATACGATACGGTTTTTACAAAACCGTACCGTATCCGGGTCGGACAAAAATGACACCGTATATACGGGTTTTACACGGTTTGAAATTTTTGTTGAAAAAAATTAAAAAATCGCAAAGTTCATGTTTCAACTTCCACTCTTAATGTTTTTTATGAACACTTTTACTAACTTATCTCAATAAATAAAAAATTAGTCATTCATCAGATGTAGACACGTTAGATGTTATTCTTAGCACTTGAATAACTACAATGTTTAATTGGGCATTTATCACCTAACCTTATCCGTATATACAGATTCTGTATACACGGTTTTTCCGGGTACCCGAAAACCGTATATACAGTAAACCGTATCGGATCCGTATAGTCATTTTTGCGATTTTAAAACCGTATACCCGATACGGTTTTCAAAACGTACCGGGTATACGGTTTCGCTCACCCCTATGTGGCGGGTCTCATGTGATACCCGCACCCGCCCCGCGACCTGCGACAAATGATGAACTTGAAACCCATCCCCGCCCCACGACTCACCAAATCATTACCCACACCCGCCCCACGTGGGGCGGGTGCGGGGTGAGACCCGCCAAGACCCGCCCCCATTGACATCCCTAGTTATAGATATTTAGACTTTGTGAGTTCGATGTTGAGTCATATTCACTACTTGGTTGATATCCCGTTGGTTCGTAATTTGGAACATATGAAAAATATGGGTCTATGGTTGAACCAACTGAGTCATTTGCTACGACATTTCCAGATAATCCTTGCCAAGAGAACTCATTTATATCCATATCATCGGCAACATTTTTTCTTTTCGAGCACGCTCGTACACTTGATCCAACATAGGCTGAGGTAAATTTTCTAGCATCATTGTACTATAACCAGGAGGAGGACCCTCAAAATTTGTGGGTGGCATATCCTCATCACTGTACAAGTTCATATACTCACCGCAACCACCACCCCCATCATCGTGACCACCTCCATCATCATCCCCGTTTCCATCATCATCAGTGGTTGGAGGAGTCAACACATATTCCCTACTTTGTGAAACCTTGTTATGATATGCAAATTCTAAATTAACGGCTCTATTACCTCTTTTATTGGTCTCTCGGAAACCGACATCATTCTCATCATCACTTACATCTAGCCACTTAGTACCTTCACTTTGAGACTTGAGTAAATGGCTCCTTCTCCAACCAATTTTTTATCGGATCTGAACAATCAAATATGTTATCCAAATAATTTGATCAAAACTTCCAGAAATCTCCTTTTCGCTACGCCTCGTTTGGTGTTTTCTTTGTAACCACATATTGTACCGCAAGTACACAATCTGATGAAGTTTTTTGTACCTCAAACGGTTTCTTGTTTTTGTGTGAACAAGACTCCACATACTCCAATTTATTTCATAATTAGAAGATGATGTGGTTTGACTTAACACCTTAACGGCTATTGACTGAAGAGCTGAAGCACTATCACCATACGTTGAGCACCATGTAGCTGCATTAACAGAATTAATTAAAATAGTAATATTATTTCTAAAATCTAAATTACTAAATTTTTAAATCATTTATACCTGGATAAAAAATAGGAAAATAGATGTTAACATTACTGATACCTGGGATATGTCATATGTCGTAGGAGCTCTGACACCTTCACCAACGTCACGCATTGTTTGCATCAACAGATTTGCATATGGAGACTCTATAGCTCTAAATGGAATATTAGTATGAATCATAAAATTTCCCCAAGCTTTGATCAATTGCTTCTTTGCCATTTTTAACCATGAGGTATTAATCTTTGTTTGGTTTGTTTCGGATAATCTTTCTCAAGTTCAATGGTTCTGGCTCTCAATCTAGATGTTGGGGTGTTAATAGGTTCAAACGTACCCCTTCCCATGGTCCTAGTTTTTTGGACGGATCCTACCCGTTGTAGTTGCGGGTTAACTCTGCTACCTCCGGCACCAACTACATTTTGTTCGTACTGGCGACGGTTATCAAACTCATGTTGCATTCGACTTTGATATCTTGCATGCGCTAATTGGTTGTCGTCATCATCTTCTTCATTGTCGCCATTTTCATTACAACGATATGAACCTACAATATCCTCTTCAAATTCTCGGACATGTTTTTCGTTGTCTTTCTTTAATTGCTTTGAAATTAACTAAAAGGTCCCACATTTCTCTTCTGACATCTTGAGAAACTTTAGTACAACCGGAAACATTTCCTGCTTTGTTAGCTAGATGTTCCTTAAAACTCGTAATCCCTCCACTCATTTTCTTATCGCAAAACGAACATTTCACTCTTCGACCCCCATTGTCAAGTTTGTTCCAAATCGCCATACAACATCTTCAATGTTCGGCATTTTTCTAAAGAAAGTCATGACAATAAATTAATAAAGAGTTTCATACGATATTATAAATTATTATTAAGTGTAATATTCAACTCGTTCATACGTATTAGTATTGGATAACTAAACTGATAAATATCGCTATAAAATTAACACTACTAAATACTAATATTAAATCTTTCGGCCCATCAGTAACTCTTCGGCCCATTAGGATCAGCCCATCTTATAAGTAATATAATAACCCAAAGTTAGATAACCCATAACCGTAACACACTAAGCCACTAACATAATAACCCTACTTCATTCATCATCCTTTTTGTTACCCAGAATTCCAAAATAGCTTAAACAACTTATCCCTTTCACCCATCCTTTCTTCATCTTCTACTGTAAAATGTTCTTTTCATCTTCATACCTGTTACTAGCGGTGAGCGAAACCGTATACCCGGTACGGTTTTGAAAACCGTATCGGGTATACGGTTTTAAAAATCGCAAAAATGACTATACGGATCCGATACGGTTTAACCGTATATAAGATTTTCGGGTACCCGGAAAAACCGTGTATACAGAATCTGTATATACGGATACGGTTAGGTGAGAAATGCCCAATTAAACATTATAGTTATTCAAGTGCTAAGAATAATACCTAACGTGTCTACATCTAATGAATGACTAATTTTTTATTTATTGAGATAAGTTAGTAAAAATAGTCATAAAAAACATTAAGAGTGGAAGTTGAAACATGAACTTTGCGATTTTTAATTTTTTTAAACAAAAATTTCAAACCGTGTAAAAAATCGTATATACGGTTTCATTTTTGTCCGACCCGGATACAGTACGGTTTTTTAAAAACCGTATCGTACATACGGATTTTCGTTTCGTATACACGGAAATCCGTATAATTCAAACCGTGTACCGTATCGTATTCGTATTATAAAACCGTATCGTAATTTTTTGCTCACCCTACCTGTTACATACAAACATTATATCAAAAAAACATGGAAAATAAGTGGATAATAATATGGTTCTACCTTAGTCTTCTTCGAGAATTAAGATCCACAAATTTAAGGTAATTTTGTTTATACTTATTGTTACTTATTGTGGTTTATGAATTAATAAGGAAAATAAGTTAAGATGATATGGGATGGTATTGTGGTTTTTATAGAGGGATTGCCGGATTTGTCTAATAATAGAGATAACAATTATTTACCTTTTGACTGCTTTTTTTAAGTTTTTTGGTTGTGTTTTTATTATTGTTGAATCTGTCAGAAAAAATCAACTCATTGCGGCATATCGGTCCGAGTCATACGATTCTCGAGTTGACTCGGTTGACTCGGACGATTTTCTCTCCAATTGAAAGTACCCGTTATATCTCAATGTTTCGTGTATCGGCAGCCGTCGACCGATACATCTCGGCCGAGACAAGACAACTCGGCCGATTTTTTTTAACCCTGCTCCCGTCTAAAATAAGAATTTACGACTCTAAAAAGAGTGAGATCAATTTGTAAATCTCATTGACTTGAGTCAACATTACAAAGTTTTGGTTAACCGGGATTGAATGGACCCGACTCGAGGTGAAATTGACAGCCGATACCCGATACCCGATAATAACCTTATTTATTCCAACTCAATACAAGCCGAAATTCTTTCACAAATGACCCGTGAGTCGTGCCTTTTTTTGGCGAGGTGAGTCGTGACTTAATGTTGAGTCAAGCTATGGTTACATAATTTTTTTTAATAAAATAATACTCTAATATCAATAGTTAACATACTTGTTTCAAACTTAAAAAATAAATTAAATTTGCGAGAAAATAGTTTTAGCATAAAATTATCGACTTAAGCTTGTAAAAATAAGAGATGTATTTTTATGACTTGGCAAGATGATCGCTGGAATTGATATTGACCAGACGTATCACACTATGTTGATCGGATCCAAGACGACTCAAAATAAACCCAATTTTACATGAAAGTGAATATTTATCCGACAAAACTCGAACCTAATATATCCCGACGTACCTTAACATGACCTTAACCAAGCGAAAGTGACTTAATTGCCTCCTCTAGCCAGAGTTGACAAACCATTTACTCGGATACTGGTCACATTTGTTCAGGTTGGAATGTTGGATCATTTCATCATGTTTGACCAGGGTTAAAAAAATCGGCCGAGTTGTTTCGTCTCGGCCGAGATGTATCAGTATCGACGGCTGCAGATACAGGAAACAACGAGATATAACGGGTACTTTCAATTGGGGAGAAAATCGTCCGAGTCAACCGTGTCAACTCGGGAATCGTATGACTCGGACCGATATGACGCAATGAGTTGATTTTTTTCAGACAGATTCAACAATAATAAAAAAAAAACAACCAAAAAACTTAAAAAAAACAATCAAAAGGTAAATAATTGTTATCTCTATTATTAGATAAATCCGTCAGGCCGTCTATAAAAACCACAATACCATCACATATCCTCTTAACTTATTTTCCATATTAATTCATAAAGCCACAATAAGCAACAATAAGTATAAAAAAAATTACCTTAAATTTGCGGATCTTAATTCTCGAAGAAGACTAAGGTAGAACATATTATTATCCACTTATTTTCCATGTTTTTTTGATATAATGTTTGTATGTAACAGGTATGAAGATGAAGATAACGTTTTACAGTAGAAGCTGAATAAAGGATGGGTGAAAGGGATGAGTTGTTTAAGCTATTTTGGAATTCTGGGTAACAAAGAGGATGATGAATGAAGTAGGGTTATTATGTTAGTGGGTTAGTGTGTTACGGTTATGGGTTATCTAACTTTGGATTATTATATTACTTATAAGATGGGCTGACCACTGATGGGCCGAAAGATTTAATATTAGTATTTAGTAGTGTTAATTTTATAGCGATATTATCGGTTTAGTTATCCATTATTAATATGTATGAATGAGTTGAATATTACACTTACTAATAATTTATAATATTGTATGAAACTTTTTATTAATTTATTGTCATGCCTTTCTTTAAAAAAATGTCGAACATTGAAGATGTTGCATAGGGATGTCATTGGGGCGGGGCGGTGCTGGATATAGGCTCCCCCGTACCCGTACCCATCAAGAAAAACTCGTACCCATCCCCGCCCCACCACCCATGGCGGGTACAGGTTTCCAAAACCATCCCCGCCCCACCACCCATGGCGGGTACAAGTTTCCAAAACCATCCCCGCCCCACCAACCAATTAACCCGTATACCATAAATTTTTCCGATCTTTTTTTCGTACAAGTAGGGTTAACCACTAGTAATTTCTATTTTCAGAAATTTGTTTATATAATTTTAGTTATTTGCCAAAGAGATAGATAAAATACTTTATAAAATAGCTATTTTTAACATTACGTCTTAATTATAACAAATAATATTTGTAAAATTATCGTAATAACGGTATTAATTTTTGTAATAATTGACGGGTAGGCGGGTATAAAGCGGGTAACACGCAAAAACCATCCCCGCCCCATTACTCACGGCGGGTACAATTTTCGTACCCGTCCCCGCCCCACCACCCGCCAAAGCTCTACCCATCCCCGCCCCAATTGGGGCGGGTGCGGGGCGGTATCCACTTGTACCCGCCCCAATGACATCCCTAATGTTGCATGGCGATTTGGAACAAAACTTGACAAAGGGGGTCGAAGAGTTAAATGTTCGTTTTGCGATAAGAAAATGAGTGGAGGGATTACGAGGTTAAAGGAACATCTAGCTAACAAAGCAAGAAATATTTACGGTTGTACTAAAGTTTCTCCAGATGTAAAAAGAGAAATGTGGGACCTTTTAGTTAATTTCAAAGCAATAAAGAAAGACAACGAAAAACGTGTCCGAGAATTTGAAGAGGATATTGTAGGTTCATATCGTTGTAATGAAAATGACGACAATAAAGAAGATGATGACGACAACCAATTAGCGCATGCAAGATATCAAAGTCGAATGCAACATGAGTTTGATAACCGTCGCCGGTACGAACAAAATGTTGTTAGTGCCGCAGGTAGCTGAGTTAACCCGCAACTACAACGGGTAGGATCCGTCCAAGAAACCAGGACCATGGGAAGGGGTACGTTTGAACCTATTAACACCCCAACATCTAGATTGAGAGGCAGAGCCATTGAACTTGAGAAAGATTATCCGAAATAAACCCAATCAAAGATTAATACCTCATGGTTAAAAAGGCAAAGAAGCAATTGATCAAAGCTTGGGGAAATTTTATGATTCATACTAATATTCCATTTAGAGCTATAGAGTCTCCATATGCAAATCCGTTGATGCAAACAATACGTGACGTTGGTGAAGGTGTCCGAGCTCCTACGACATATGACATATCCCAGGTATCTGAAATGTAAACATCTATTTTCCTATTTTTTATCCAGGTATAAATGATTTAAAAATTTAGTAATTTAGATTTTAGAAATAACATTACTATTTTAATTAATTCTGTTAATGCAGCTACATGGTGGTCAACGTATGGTGACAGTGCTCCAGCTCTTCAGTCAATTGTCGTTAAGGTGTTAAGTCAAATCACATAATCTTCTAATTGTGAAAGAATTGGAGTATGTGGAGTCTTGTTCACACAAAAACAAGAAACCGTTTGAGGTATAAAAAACTTCATCAGATTGTGTACTTGCGGTACAATATGTGGTTACAAAGAAAACACCAAACGAGGCGTAGCGAAAAGGAGATTTCTGGAAGTTTTGATCCAATTATTTGGATAACATATTTGACTGTTCAGATCCGATAAATAATTAGTTGGAGAAAGAGGCATTTACTCAAAGTGAAGATACTAAGTGGCTATAGGTAAGTGATGATGAGAATGATGTCGGTTTCCGAGAGACCGATAAAGGAGGTAATAGAGTCGTTAGTTCAGAATTTGCATATCATAACAAGGTTTCACAAAGTATGGAATATGTGTTGACTCCTCCAACCAGTGATGATGATGGAAACGGGGACGATGATGGAGGTGGTGGTTGCGGTGAGTATATGAACTTGTACAGTGATGAGGATATGCCACCCACAAATTTTGAGGGTCCTCCTCCTGGTTATAGTACAATGATGCCAGAAAATTTACCTCAGCCTATGTTGGATCAAGTGTACGAGCGTGCTCGAAAAGGAAAAATTGTTGCCGATGATATGGATATAAATGAGTTCTCTTGGCAAGGATTATCTGGAAATGTCGTAGCAAATGACTCAATTGGTTCAACCATAGACCCATATTTTTCATATGTTCCAAATTACGAACCAACGGGATATCAACCAAGTAGTGGATATGACTCAACATCGAACTCACAAGGTATTAATATCTATAACCATGGCAACATCAATTACGGAGACATGCATTACCATAATCCATCCTTTTATGGTTCCGATACTTCTTCGACCCTTTATAGATGTGAGGGCCACCAGAATCAAAATCAAACATCATGGAGATTTAATGCTGGGTTCGTATTTTAATGGTAACCAAAATGAACAATATGATTACGAAGAACCGCGTTGTCACTTCTTTTGGTATTAATATTTTATGAAGATTCACAAATATTTCGGGGACCATTTGTTTTGTTATTAAAATTAATTGTAACTTGGTTTTTTTAAAATTATAAGTTGTAATAATTAATCATTTGTCAATGTACAACTCTTTATGATCTATTTCTTGAATTCATTTAACTAATACTTTGTTCTGAGGCCTCCGCGAATCTTTTTCTTCATTTTGTATCCACCGAGTTTTTCATTATGCTTTTAAAAACATTGTTTTATGCATATTTAGATATAATATAACATTAGAAATATAAATAAACAACAATATAGCAAAAAAAACCATCTTAAACAAAAATGGGCCGCGACGACCGATTTTGGTCTGCGGTAAACGGTACAGGACCGATTCCGTGACACCGTGACCGCGATCGCGAGCGAGACCGAGATTTAAAACCCTGGTAGATGCTCATGGTTGACAACTTGAAGTCATCAAACTTCACATTCCCGGTCCATTGTACATGACATACGAGGAAGCTGCTGGGGTTATCAAGGTTAACATCTGAATATGAATATAAATTACTCATTGTGAGCTATTTTTATTTTTAAGTTGCAATTTTGATAAAGGGAGAATTTTGATGGAACGATGAACCTAATTATACTGTATGCGATGTGTAAAATTTATAAGTTATAACCATTACTGGTGGCCTACTAACTAAACTTTTAACCAGTAACAAAAGATATGAGTAGGTTTCCAGATAATTTATAAATGAACAATCAAAAATTTATCTGATTTTACTCTCTCTGCATCTTCTTCACACATTAGATGGATAAACTGATTGTGTGTCTATTTTACGTGAAATAGCACTCATTAGATCCGATTCTTCACACATCTTTTTTTTCTTAAGGTTCATTTGGAAAAAAGTCTCACTGTGTTTAAAGGAGATTATGAGTTTAATGGATGAGTATTATTGATAAATGTGCAGAACATAAATACAAGATGGATCCTAAGAATTAGGAACCGAATCCTCAAAACGAGGTAACAAATACTCTATCTAGTCAACAGAATAACAATCAAATATTTACAATATCTAAAATATTGACATATTCTATCACACCCCCGCAGTTGATACGGGAGGTAAACGAACGTGTAAACTGTCACGAAAATCATCAAAAAGAACAAGGGGAAGGACTTTTGTGAAGATGTTCGCTATTTGATAACGAGAGGAGACATGATGGACGCGAACTTCTCCGCGTTCAAGCTTTTCCCGTACAAAGTGAATGTCCATTTCTATATGTTTAGTACGTTGATGTTGAACCGGGTTACCAGAGAGATAAATGGCGCTCATGTTATCACAGTAAATAAGAGTAGCTTTAGGCATAGGGACGTGGAGTTCTACGAGCAAAATTCAGAGCCAACACGACTCAGCAACAACATTGGCCACGCCACGATATTCGGCCTCCGCACTAGACCGTAACAATGTTGGTTATCGTTTGGAAGCCCACGATATCAGATTATCACCTAAGAACACAGTACCCAGAAGTGGACCGTCGAGTATCCGGGCATCCGCCCCAATCAGCGTTCGTGTAGGCACAAAGTAGTGATGGAGCAGATTTATAGAGCAATAAACCGCGGTTGGAGGTACCTTGAACATACCGAATGACACGTTTAAGGGCAGCCATGTGCTTGGCCATAGGATTATGCATAAACAAGCAGATTTGTTGAACGACGTAAGAGATTTCAGGCCTAGTGAATCTAAGATATTGCAAGGCACCGGCAAGACTACGATAACGTGTGGGATCATCACACAGATCAGACGGGGCAACACTTAATTTGGGTTTTGTATCAACTGGAGTAGCAGCAGCTTTACATGATGACATACTAGCACGCTCGATAATATCAGTAGCATATTTGGTTTAATTTGAGACAAAAACATTCCTTTGGAACATTGCTTGACGGAAATACCCAGAAAATAAGGTAGAGGACCGAGATTCTTCATAGCAAATTCTATCTGGAGCTTACTCATAATGTTGGCCCTTAGAGCCGAGGATCAAGCACGTCAATATAATATCGTCAACATATAGTAGCAAGTAGGCAAGATGTGTACCTTGTTGAAAAATAAATAGTGAGTGATCCACTTTGCTGTGAGTGAAACCGATATGAGCAATATAGTCAGGAAACCGTTTATACCAAGCACGAGGCGCTTGCTTTAGTCCGTATAGCGACTTCTTTAGGAGTCAGACGTGACCAGGCCGTGTTTTGTCTCTGTAACCGAGTGGTTGATACATATAAATTGTTTCATTTAAAGTGCCATGTAAAAAGGCATTCTTAACATCAAGTGGATTTATGGACCATGACTTCGAAAGAGCGAGACTAAGGACCGTGCGAATAGTGGAAGGCTTAACCACAGGGCTAAAGGTTTCTCCACAATCGACACCAACTTGTTGTGTTTTGTCATCACCTACAAGACGAGCTTTACCTTTCAAAGGAACCGTCAGAGTTAAACTTATGACGAAAAATCCACATAGAGCGAATAACATTAACATTCGTAGGACGAAGAACCAAGACACAAGTCTTATTATCGATAAGAGCGATATACTCGTCATCCATGGCCGGTTTCCAATTAGTGTCACTAAGAGCTAATACGAGATTTTTTGGAATCGGGGATATAGCCATGGAGGAGATAGATTCTGTTCTCTGGATGTATCGGTGTATTTGGGGTTTTGTTTTACGATGCCATGGTCAGTTCTTGTAGTGGGTTTGGATGTGGTGGGTTGGGAGGCAGGCAGTCGGGCTCAGCGAGTATAGGTGAGGTGAGGGGGGCTGCACAGCATAGGGTTGACCGACTGGGAGGGGAGTGGTCAAGGTTGGACGACGTGTAGGGGGTGGGTGGTGGGGGTGGGTGTTTCGGTTGGGTTTGGGGAAGCCGTGGTCAATTGTCGAAGGACATAGGGGGAGACTTCATCATCCAAAAAATTATAGGTGTGAGCGTCGGGTTGATGTGTTTTTGCAAACGGGAAGGTATGCTCATCAAATATGACATGACGACAAATTATAATTTTACGAGTATCCATGTCAAGACACTTATACCCACGGTAAATTTTAGGATAACCAAGAAACACACACGGAGTAGAACGAGGTTGTAGTTTGTTGATAGTGGTAGACGGAATTAAGGGACATCATAAGCAACCAAAAATCCAAAGATGACTATAAACTGGGGTGCGATTATATAAGACGCGGAGAGGAATGCTATGGGCTAATGTTTTACTAGGAATGATGTTGAGTATATATGTAGCTACTGCAAGTGCATGATGCCAAAGATTAACTAGTATTGAGGCATGAAAAAGTAATGTTCGAACAATATTATTAATAGAGCAAATTTTGCGTTCGGATTTTCCGTTTTGAGAAGTTATATGAGGACAAGAGAGTCGAAAAATCAACCCGTTATCCGCACAAAATTTTCGGAAGAAACCATTTACAAGTTCCGTGCCATTATCACATTGTATCGATTTTATTTTTCGTTCAAATTGAGTTTGGACAAGCGCATGGAACTGAGACAAAATGGGGCTGACTTCGGTTTTCTTACCAATTGGGTAAGTCCACAAAAAATTATAAAAGTCGTCCAAAACAACTAAATAATATTTGTGACCAAGAGAGCTTAAAACGGGGGAAGTCCACAAAACACAGTGTAGAATATCGAAAGGAATACAAGTGCGAGAAATAGACTTAGCAAAGGTAACCGAACATGTTTTCCTAGAGGACAAGACTGACAAATCGATTTCGTAGAATTCGAATTACAATCAATGAGTTTATTTTGCCTAATAACAGAAAAGATGGGATCACCCGGATGACATAATCGATCGTGTCAAACGGATGGAGCTAAAGCAGCAAAGGAGGATGGTACGGTTGATTTTGTAATGGTAGATAAAGGATAAAGAGCACCCCGACTATCACACCTCATTAGACGAGTCCCCGTCCGCAAATCCTTCACACAAAAACTAAACGGGTCAAATTCAACGGATACCTTGTTATCGGTGGTGAATTTTCTAAGGAAAATTAGGTTTTTGCCTAGTTTTGGGGTGAAAAGGACATTATTTAAAACTAATGGTGGATGTGGTGTAGGTAGGGTAGTGTATCCGTAGCCATTAATTTAAATAGAGTCACCATTTCCGACAATTATACCATTATGAAAACTCTTATTTAACAAAAGACGAGAGCGTACCTTGGTTCGACGTCATATGAGATGTAGCACCCGTGTCCATCACCAATGGTTCAGGAGGAGTTAGACCAAAAGTATACATTGTTGCCCCAATATCAGTTTGAGATGGTGTTGATGCATCAGCTGTATACGTTTGTTGAAGCCGAGGCCCCAAAATCCCCTACTGCTGCCTCGGATAATTTGGCCTCATCATCCACGGGTTCCATGGATAGGGGAAAGGCAGGTATTCCCATGGTGAGGAGGGCCAATGCCACGGCCCAAAACCACCTGGCCACGACATAAGTGTGGATTGGGCGACGGCTGGTGACGGAGTCGTAGCAGATGCGGTAGTGCCCTGCGTTTTGCCGTGTCCCTGATTCCCTTTGCCACCCTTGTTTCCTTTCTTATTGCCGCTATTTTCATTGTCACGTCCCCCCTTCCCATTGTTGGATACTCCATATTTAGTGGAGTTACCGTCATTGCCACCATCAACAGTGCCGCGAGAATAGAGAGCCTCGGAAGAACCAGTCGTGACTTGTTTAGCAAGACTGGCTTCTTCGAGTGTTAACATGGACCGGGCTCGATAAAAAGTGTAATACCTCGAATTTTGGAGTCGGTAATTGAGTTCTACTTCGGTTCAAACGTTAGTTTTCGAGTAAGTTAAAGTGTTATTTTAAGGCTAGTAAGTGTATTGTTTTATATATGCGATTTCTATACTTTTAATGTTCGAATATGCTGTTATGGGGGATCGAACTCTAGACCCTTGACACGCTGGTTTGGGCCTTGGAAAACGTGCTCTTCTTAGAGCCCACGGCAAGTTTATTAGATGATATCACAAACCCTAGCACACCCTTCCTACTGCCACCCTTTTAACACCCTTTCTAACCTAAGACAAACCCTAATCTTCTATTCAAACCTCACATAATCACAGCCGTCACATCAAAGGAGGGAGTCTGACTGAGCACGGTGGTCTAGGGTGGGTGCGCGGTGGTTCGTTTTGACGGAGAAACTGGTAGCGAGTTTCGAGTGGAACATTTCTAAGCATATCTCGGATTGTATCTGCGTTTCTGCTATTCCAGGTAGGGGAAAATACCGGTATAAGATGATGTGTAAACTGTTCTCATTTTCTATTAAGTATGTCTTGATATATTACTAAGTGATCGTTTTATTGTGTTATCGATATCATTCTGAGATACTGTTACGATGTGAATATATATTGGGTCTTGTGATACGGTGATTGGATCGGTGCAGAGTATATTTGGTGTTGGATCGGTGCGGAGTATATTTGGTGTTGGATCGGTGCGGAGTATATTTGGTGTTGGATCGGTGCGGAGTATATATATGGTGTTGGATCGGTGCGGAGTTTATTTGGCGTTGGATCGGTGCGGAGTTTATTATAATGTTATATTTATTCTTTTCCCTACTCAACCTCGTGGTTGACCCTGTGTTTTCGTGATCACCTGTGATGAACCAATTTATTGGGGAGCAGATTGACAGGTGGCTGAGTCTAAGGGGAGCTATGGGAGAAAGAGCTTGGATCCGGACCAGACTAGAGTCTAGATCACCTTAGACGGTTTAGCATGAGTTGTACTTCTTTTGTTTTGTTAAGACTTTTGGATACACTTGTAAGAACAAGTTATGAGATTAATCTTAATTAAAGTACTGTTTATCTTTCCCTTTGTATCTACTGCCTCGGGAAACCGAGATGGTAACACCTGTATTTATCTGAGGAGTCCTAGTACAGGCCCTTAAATAAATGGGGGTGTTACAAAGTGGTATCAGAGCGAACGATCCTCAGGCCTAAACTAATGAACCAAATGAATGTAGGAGAGTCTGAATAAAATGAATCCCCGGGATAGGACTGTTAGGAGCACACTAAAGGCAAAGTATGAGTCTGGGGCCCCCTCACACCGAACCATTGGCCCTATCAGTTTTACCCGGGAACCCAGAGAGAATATACGAGAGAAAAAGGGTAGGTTAAGAAAAGATGGAGGTCATGGTATACTGTGATAAGTGTTTATGAGAATTTTGAGTATAAGTGATTGATTGGAAAAGCCGGAAGGGGCATGAGCATGAAAGAATCCTTAATTGTTTGAATAAAGAAGTGCATATTAATATGGCTATGTGAAGTGATATGAAACATGTTAGTAATTCTTCTCTCATCATGTCTAGTGATATGCGGTTATGTGATCCCTGAGCCATGTTATAGGAGAGAACTACTTCATATGATAAGTGTTTATAGACTTTAATGCTTAGGGAACATAGCCCTAATTCCAAATGGGTACCCACATGAGTCGGGACTCATTTCTTTTCTGTTGTATTATAGTATGCCTCCGCGAAGAGACAACCTCGCTAATATCACGCAAGAGGAGTTGGACCGTTTACTAGCTGAGAACGAGGCCCTAAAGGCCAAACGCATGAACTCGGCAAAAATGAGCACAATAATCGCGAGGCATCACCCTACCCAATTCACTGGGGAGGGGGAACCTCATCTGCTGGGGGCATGGTGTCGGGAATTCACTAATCTATTCGAGTTGGTGGCTTGCCCTGAAGAATTGAGGGTTGACCAAGCAGCCCACTATCTTAGGGGTATGGCCGGAGATTGGTGGACCGGGAACAAGGGAGAGATCCGAGAAGCAGCTAGAGAGGATGAGACCGAGTTTGTTGCTTGGGACGCATTCAAGAGGATCTTGTACGAGGTGTTTCTACCAGAATTCCAAAAGAGCAAGCTGAGGGAGGAGTTCGATACATTCAAGATGTCGGAGGACATGACTGTAGAGGCTTACTACAGGAAATTCATCCAGTTGGCGAACTACGTGAGAGACATGGGTTTCGATGATGCCATGCTGGCAATGAAATTTGAGAGAGGGTTATCAATCGCCATCAAGAAGAGATTGATTGCAGCTCCGCCCACCACAGTCCGTGACATTTACTTAAGGGCTGGGGCGGCGGAGAGGCTTTCCGAGATGATTAAGGAGGACAAGAAGTCCAAGACAGAAAAGAGGAAGGCAGAATCAGTAACCGAGGGTTCTGGATCGAAAAAGCAAAATAAGTTCAGTGGATATTTTGGGAATAGTACCTCTGGTGGTGGGAGAAACCATGGTGGGGGCAGTCACTTGAGTGGAGTTTCTGGCGGTGGCTCGGCGGGAATAGTTTGTTTCGGCTGTGGAAAGAGAGGACATAAGCAGGCAGTGTGTCGCTCTTCTGGAGGGAATCAGTCTGGGGGTTATCGTACGCCTACATCCGGATACCAGGGATCACGCACCCAGTCTTATGGTAGCAGTGGCTATCGCACACCCATGCCCAACTATGGTGGGGGTGCGAAGTCTGGAGGGAGCAGTAATTACCAGAGAAGCTATAACAATTATCAGAGCCGCTCGTACCAGAATCAATACAATGGAGGTGGAAGCAACCAAAAGACGGGAGCGGAAGGGAATCAACAGGCTGGGACATCTGGTGCCAGTCAGAGTGGAGTCAAATCCAGTGGCAAGCTCTTTGCCATGGGAAAGCAGGCCGCGAAGGATGATGCTCATGTGGTCACCGGTACTTTTCTTGTGAACTCTAAACCTACTTTTGTATTTTTCGATTCCGGTGCCACCCATTCGTTTGTGTCTAGAGATCATGTTAAGGCTTTGGGACTTGAGAGATTCGTCTGGGTCGCAGACTCAGTGATCATACCTTCAGGAGAGTCAATAACTTGTAATAGAGTTTATGGAAGTGTACCCATTAAAATCGGGGAAGCAATTTTCTATTGTGACCTCATAGAGTTTCCACTGGGGGGCTTTGAGGTGATTCTGGGAATGGACTGGCTAGGGAAGTATAGGGCTTTTATCGATTGCCACCAAAAGAAGATTTATTTGAAGGGACCCAAGGGAGTGAGGGTGTCTTATAAGGGATATAGAGTCAAACCAAAAATCAAGTTCATTTCCGTTAATACTCTTAAGTCTGGCTTGAGGAAGGGAGAGAGCCTGATCTTGTGCCAAATGTGGAATTGTGAGGCGGAGACTCCAAAGACTAGCGAGATACCTGTGGTACGGGAGTTTGAGGGAGTTTTTCGAGACGACGTTCCAGGGTTGCCGCTGCGGAGGGAAGTGGAATTCTCCATTGACCTAAAACCAGGGGCGGGACCAATATCTAAATCACCGTACCGTATGGGACCGAAGGAGATGGAGGAGTTGAAGAAGCAGTTGGATGAACTAGCTGAGAAAGGGTTCATCCGACCCAGTGTGTCGCCCTGGGGAGCACCCGTTTTGTTTGTGAAGAAGAAGGATGGAAGTTTGAGACTTTGTGTTGACTACCGAGAGCTGAACAATGTGACTATCAAGAACCGTTATCCTTTGCCGAGAATTGACGACTTGTTCGATCAGTTAAGTGGAGCCGGGGTTTTCTCCAAGATTGATTTGAGATCCGGGTATCATCAGTTGAGAATAAAGGATGAAGATATACCCAAGACTGCTTTCCGAACGAGGTATGGCCACTACGAATTCGTGGTTATGCCCTTTGGATTGACTAATGCTCCAGCTGTGTTCATGGACTTGATGAATCGAGTTTTCAGCCCGTATCTGGACAAGTTTGTGGTGGTATTTATCGATGATATCCTTGTATATTCCAAGAGCGCAGAAGAGCACGAAGATCATTTAAGGAAAGTACTTCAGACCCTAGAGGAACATAAGCTCAATGCTAAGTTGAGTAAGTGTGAGTTCTGGTTGGAGAAAGTGGCGTTTTTGGGGCATGTAATTTCAAAGGAGGGAGTGTCGGTTGACCCTAGCAAGATCGAGGCTGTGACTAAGTGGCAAAGTCCGAAGAATGTGAGCGAGATTCGAAGTTTCCTGGGATTGGCAGGATATTATCGAAGATTCGTCAAAGATTTCTCGAAAATAGCAAAGCCGTTGACGTCGTTAATGAGAAAAGAGAACCGCTTTGTCTGGGATGAGAGTTGTGAGAAGGCATTTTTGACTCTTAAGGAACGCCTGACGACAGCTCCCATCCTGGCCTTGCCGGTTGGGAGTGATAATTTTGAAGTCTATACCGACGCTTCAAAGCATGGGTTGGGTTGTGTGCTAATGCAAGATGGAAGAGTGATAGCATATGCGTCTCGCCAGTTGAAGACCTACGAAGAGAATTATCCGACTCATGATCTGGAATTGGGTGTAGTTGTGTTTGCACTTAAATTGTGGCGCCATTACCTTTATGGAGCCACTTTTAAAGTGTTTTCTGATCATAAGAGCCTGAAATATATCTACACCCAGAAAGAATTAAACATGAGGCAGAGGAGGTGGATAGAGTTGATCGGGGACTATGATATGCAGATTGTCTACCACGAGGGAAAGGCAAATGTGGTAGCTGATGCCCTAAGTAGAAAGTCAGTTCATACATTGAGTTGTGCCCGGTCGAGAGTGAGATTGCATGGTGAATTGAGGGAGATGGGAATATTCATGATCCGGAAAGGGGATGCGCTTAGTGACTTGACAGTGGAGCCTGAATTGTATGGGGAAATCCGGGAGTTACAGGGTACCGATGAGAGAATCCAGAAGTGGCGTTTAATGGTGGAAAATGGGGTTGGTGAAGAGGCATCCAAGTTCAGTATTCATACCAATGGTAGTTTGAGATTCAGTGGGCGATGGTGTGTACCGAATGTTGAGGAGCTAAAGAAGAAGATCCTGACTGAAGCTCATGCTACTCCTTATTCAGTTCACCCAGGGGGTGATAAACTGTATAAGGACCTTAAGAAGACGTTTTGGTGGCCGAATATGAAGAAGGAGGTCGCAGAGTTTGTCTCGAGGTGTTTGACGTGTCAACGAGTGAAAGGGGAGCATAAGAGACCTCAAGGGAAGGTTCAGCCTTTAGATGTGCCAGAGTGGAAGTGGGAGAATATTTCAATGGACTTTATCGTGGGGTTACCTCGGACCCAGAGGGGCAATAACATGATTTGGGTGATCGTGGATCGTTTGACTAAGTCAGCTCATTTTATTCCCATGAAGGATACCTGGAGTAAGGCCGAGTTGGCTAAGTCATATGTTCAGAATGTGGTCAAACTGCATGGTGTACCCAAGGATATTGTTTCAGATCGAGACTCGAGGTTTATATCCAGATTTTGGCAGGAGTTGCAAGCAGCTTTGGGTACCCAGTTGAAGATGAGTACAGCATTCCATCCAGCTACTGATGGTCAGACTGAGAGAACGATTCAGACCCTTGAGGATATGTTGAGATTCGGAGGATCTTGGGAGGATCGACTGGGGTTGATCGAGTTTTCTTATAATAACAGCTATCATGCCAGCATAGGGATGGCCCCTTTCGAGGCCTTGTACGGGAGGAAGTGCCGGAGCCCTGTGTGTTGGGATGATCGAGCTGATGTTGTGGCCTTATGGCCCGATATGATCCAGGAGATGGTGGAGCAGGTTCAAATTATTCGGCAGAGGATGAGGGCCGCTCAGGATAGACAGAAGAGCTATGCTGATTTAAAGAGGAGTGATATTTCGTTCGAGGTTGGAGAGAAAGTTCTACTTAAAGTATCTCCAATGAAGGGCGTAATGAGATTTGGCAAGCGTGGCAAACTGAGTCAGAAGTTTATTGGACCGTTTGAGATTTTGGACAGGGTTGGGGAAGTGGCATACCGATTAGCTTTACCTCCAGCTCTATCCAAGGTCCACAACGTGTTCCATGTATCGCAGTTGAGGAAGTATGTAAGTGATCCATCACATGTACTTCAGCACGAGGTGATTGAGGTAGATGAACAGTTGGCATACATTGAGACTCCGAAAGAAATTCTAGACAGAAAGGTGCGGAAAACTCGCAATGGAGAGACGATCTTGGTGAAGGTCATGTGGACCAACCATAATCAGGAAGAGGCTACATGGGAGCCTGAGGCGTCCATGAAAGAACGCTATCCGCATCTATTCAACTGAGGTAAGTTACGCGGACGTAACTTTTCTTTAAGGGGGGTGGAATGTAACGTTCTGTGAATTAAGTAAGTTTTGTGAAAGTTTTCGTGATGTTTTGCGTTCCGAGTTCGTTTGAGTTAGTTGTTTGGGCACCTAGGGAGGACGAACTTCGGGACGAAGTTCAATTTAAGGGGGGAAGACTGTAATACCTCGAATTTTGGAGTCGGTAATTGAGTTCTACTTCGGTTCAAACGTTAGTTTTCGAGTAAGTTAAAGTGTTATTTTAAGGCTAGTAAGTGTATTGTTTTATATATGCGATTTCTATACTTTTAATGTTCGAATATGCTGTTATGGGGGATCGAACTCTAGACCCTTGACACGCTGGTTTGGGCCTTGGAAAACGTGCTCTTCTTAGAGCCCACGGCAAGTTTATTAGATGATATCACAAACCCTAGCACACCCTTCCTACTGCCACCCTTTTAACACCCTTTCTAACCTAAGACAAACCCTAATCTTCTATTCAAACCTCACATAATCACAGCCGTCACATCAAAGGAGGGAGTCTGACTGAGCACGGTGGTCTAGGGTGGGTGCGCGGTGGTTCGTTTTGACGGAGAAACTGGTAGCGAGTTTCGAGTGGAACATTTCTAAGCATATCTCGGATTGTATCTGCGTTTCTGCTATTCCAGGTAGGGGAAAATACTGGTATAAGATGATGTGTAAACTGTTCTCATTTTCTATTAAGTATGTCTTGATATATTACTAAGTGATCGTTTTATTGTGTTATCGATATCATTCTGAGATACTGTTACGATGTGAATATATATTGGGTCTTGTGATACGGTGATTGGATCGGTGCAGAGTATATTTGGTGTTGGATCGGTGCGGAGTATATTTGGTGTTGGATCGGTGCGGAGTATATTTGGTGTTGGATCGGTGCGGAGTATATATATGGTGTTGGATCGGTGCGGAGTTTATTTGGCGTTGGATCGGTGCGGAGTTTATTATAATGTTATATTTATTCTTTTCCCTACTCAACCTCGTGGTTGACCCTGTGTTTTCGTGATCACCTGTGATGAACCAATTTATTGGGGAGCAGATTGACAGGTGGCTGAGTCTAAGGGGAGCTATGGGAGAAAGAGCTTGGATCCGGACCAGACTAGAGTCTAGATCACCTTAGACGGTTTAGCATGAGTTGTACTTCTTTTGTTTTGTTAAGACTTTTGGATACACTTGTAAGAACAAGTTATGAGATTAATCTTAATTAAAGTACTGTTTATCTTTCCCTTTGTATCTACTGCCTCGGGAAACCGAGATGGTAACACCTGTATTTATCTGAGGAGTCCTAGTACAGGCCCTTAAATAAATGGGGGTGTTACAAAAAGCATGTAACGGGCCGCTTTGACGAATAAACGTACCAACACCTTGATATGTCGAGGATAGCCCGGAGCCTAATTGAAGAACAAGTCGACTATTGGAGACAAGAGAGCCGACATTTTTCAATTGGTTCACCAATGACTTAAGTCGTTGACAGTATGCCGAGACGGAAGAAAAATCTGCCATCTCGGTATGAGAAAACTCTTGTTCGAGTGTCACGACTCGAGAGTTCTTGTTGTCGTGGAAAATGTCAGCAAGTCGTCCCCATGCCTCCATGGCTGTGGATTCGGCCTCAACAATGGTTTCCAAGAGATCGGTTGTGACTGTGGAGTAAATCCACTGAAGAACCGTGGCATCTAGGGTGTCCCACAACTTCTGTTCATCATCCGTAGATGGTGACTTGGGTGCAACCTTCGGTTGAATAATGTGGTGAAGGACCATATTCGAGTAATTCGACTTGACATGGTTTGTAAACAAGGCAACCCATAATGGATACTGATCATTGTCCGTGCCGATTTTGACAGGGATATGATTAGTGATGTTGTTCACGGCCAACGTGGGATAAAAAGTCGACTTAGCATCGTCGGTCATGATTCAAGACGTGAGGTCTGAAAGAGGAAGAAGATATGAGCGGAAGCGAGAGAGATATGATCGACCTAAAAAACTGATACCATAAAGGAGATTATGAGTTTAATGGATGAGTATTATTGACACATGTGCAAAATATAAATACAAGATGGATCCTAAGAATTAGGAACCGAATCCTCTAAACGAGGTAACAAATACTCTAATCTAATCAACAGAATAACAATCAAATGTTTACAATATCTAAGATATTGACATATTCTATCAGTGTTGTCTCTTGTGTTATTACACAAATGTATGGCTGGGTGCATCCGACCCTCTCTTATCCTGTCATTTAAGGGAGATCTTGAGGCACTAGAGTAATGCTCTTGTATTAATGCACAATGTCATAAGCATTTATTTTGTGTATATGGACTAGTTGTCCAGCTATCCAGGCATGGCTTGTGTCTCAATAGTAGCCCATGGATGAGCAGTTGTTTCAGATATCTGAAAATGCACCTCTTTTCTCTTAGGACGGAGATGCTAAACCGAGGGAGCCTGGTACAAGGCTTGCTGCATCTTATGTGAACTTCTACATTCCCAATTGAGCAATTATAACTCCTCAATTCGGAGATAAAAAATGGGATAATGAAGTTGTTCGTATTTTGTCAGAGGCGTTCCCAGCTTATGAGGTAAAAGACATTGCCAAATAATGTTTTTTGCTTCATCTTACCATGCAAATTTTGTCTTGTTAGTTTTTACTTTCTCATGAAGCCTCTCTTCCTCGCTTCCATCTCTCCAGTTGAGTTGCCAATACTTAATAAAGCTTTTGACTGCTCTAATGTCGGCGTTAGTATACACTCAGCAATGAGAAGCACCTTATTAAAAGTAGTACCGCTTGTGTGACTTTACTTTTTCTTATAAAATAAATTGAAATATACAATATTAAGGCACTTTTCCATTTTTGGCTACCAATTAAAGCGGGGACAATATAGATGGGATGAAAAGGTACGCGTGAGAGCTTACTACTGGCTGTGAACAAAGTAGCCTTCCCCCACCACCTGTTCTTTGTCCTGTGACAGTTAAGGAGGAGAAGAAGACCATAAAATTGATTTTGTCATAAATTTGTTCTACAACGGCAAGGTCTTTTATATGAGTGAATAGATCTGGGGGCATTTTGACGTTGAGACTTAAGTTTCTGAGTGACTTGGTGCTATCTTACTAAAACGTTTATTGACTGAGTCTGAGAAAATAGAAAGAAATACACGAGGCAGCATAACAGGGAAAAGCAATCAGGCGCCGCCTAAATTAACTTGCTGAATATACTTTGGTCGTGGCGTGCAACTTTGCTCTCGTTTTTGTGGAGGTCAAAATTTAAGTAATAGGATCCCCAACTTGATTTACTCAATGCTGGTAAACTGCTTTCATTATAGTAAATTATCAAAATATTTGTTATTATCCTTGGCATCAGTTGTGTGTAGACTTATGGCTTCTGTGTTCCTTCCTTGAATGTTCCGTCACAAAAACAATGTTACTCCTGTAGATCAAAGAAACCCTGCATGTGGTACCGGGGTCAGATTTACGCAACAAGTCAACGCGTATTCAAAGCGCAGACATACTATTTTCATCGGATGCTTTTTAACCTATGAGAAATAGCTTATGAACATTGCGTCTCTTGAGGGTCCTATTATCAATACTCAATACCATTCTTTTCTGAACAGTGTTTGATTGATGGCCTCAGGTCGTAGAGATCGAAGGTGCAAGGGAAATTGTGTTGTCAAGAGGAAATTTACATTGCATTACCCAGCAACAGCCTGCTGTGGTGTAATTTGACCAGTCATGTAATCTACAAGACGCTCATTGAACGTTGTGGGTTTGCAGTTTGATAGGAAAAATAAACAATGTCGAGTCTTGTAATACCTCGTATTTATTAATAATTAATTTATTGTTATTATTGATAATCGATAACTTTTGAGTGTTTTTCCCGACTTTTGACCTATCGATACGTGTTTACTTTATATTCTTTTTATTATTCTATATGTGCTTAGAATAGGTCACGTGGGTAATAGTATTTGCATTGTTGTAAGTGCATGATTTACACTAACAGAAACAGCCGTGTGACCTTATGAATAAGTAAAGCCCATAATCACGTTTAACCTTTCTTAAAACTCGTTTTCAGACCTTTGCATACCGCCATATATACCACTCCAAAAACCCTAACCCTAGCACACCTATACACGTAAAATCTCAACACCTTTTCTGCCGCCACATCGAAGTTGTCAAGAGGAGGGTTGCCACGGTGGTTAGAGGGTCCTAAGGGTAGTCGTTTGCTAGGGCAAGCAGGTAAGATCACCACCCTCTCGTTTTCCTCTGTTTTCCCGTAGCACTTTTAGTATGAAATCTGTTTAGTATATATGCTTAATCTTTCTGTTTCTTTCGTGTTTTTAATCCACGAGTTACGTTGATGATATGAGGGTGGTTATGAGGCCGTCGTTGGCTCTGGGTGGCCGTCGATGGTGGGTTTTGTGTAGAGTGTCGGAGTCACGTTTTTTTTAATATCCCAATTAACGTGTTGAGCAGCCGTGTTTAAACCAGTCTCGATTCATAGCCCGTTTATGTTTTTGTGTGAGTTTTGGGTTGTCGTAAGGTTGCAGTTAGGGTTGTGGCATGGTCTGGTCACAGTGGCTGTTGGGTGTCGCGTTTGGTTCTGTGAGTGGTTGTCGTTTGCTGCTGCGTTTAGTACAGTCAGGAACCAGGCGTGGAACAGGGTGTTAAGGGGTGGTTGAAGCTTGTCGGCAGCCACTGACTCCTCCCCTGGAACCACCAAGGCTCAGTGGCGAGCCTAGTGGTGCCGGAAGGGAAGTCAGGGGTTGCAATTTCGAGGCAGAGATGGTGTTTGTAGGGCTAGTTGGTCACGGTTGGTCACGGGAATAACTGAAGTCGTGGTTTCGTATTTGTGCAATTGTGCGTGGTGATTGTTTAATTAGGGTAATGCGTTCTTCATGATTAGTGATGCTGATTTCTTTTATTATTTTATTAAATTCATTAGTTTTAATGGGTGTGGTAATCTATTGTTTAATTATTATTATTATAAGTTTAAACATTATTTTCATGGGTATGATTGGTAGTTAGTTATTATTGAATTAGTTATAATTATTAATATTAGATGTTTATAGTATGGTTGATTATGGCATTATTTGTATTGAATTATTGGTATGGTATGTTAGTGTTAAGGGTATTATATTTATTCATATGAAGGTAAGGAAATAATTTGGTAGTGTAATATTTATTATTATTAATAACGAGTATCGTGATATTTGATTATTTGGTAGTTGCTATTTATCGTAAGTCTAAAAATAGTAAGTATATTTGGTTAATGATAATTGTATGTAAAGGGCATGCTTATATATAGATATATTCATAATGTGTTATATATGAACATGATTGAGTAATTTTATTAGCGTTGTTTATATGGGTAGAATTTGATAAGAATAATAATTGTAGGATCGGAGTTCGAGGAGGAATATTATTAGACGGTGATTGTTTGTCCGGATTCGCTATTTCAGGTAGGTTACACTAGTGCTTTACTCTGTAGTAAGTTATGTGTGGGGGTGCATTGCCTGTTGAATGCAAGTATGAATTCTGAGCATGATAGTTTTTAATTATTTATTTGGTGTTGCATTCATACTCATGGCATATGCATTTGTTAATGAGAAAGATTTGGATCAGATAATGTTCTGATGTAAAGCCCAGGGTGGTTTTGCAGACCATGCCTGGTGTCTTATCAGCTGTTGAGCTGGTGTTCGGTGACGACCGAGTATAGTCTGCCGGGAGGTTCGGTATGGCTTGGTGCAAGGGTATGAGAATGAGATTTTGATTGAGCTCGAGCATGTCATAAGCATTTGCATATCATTATATGTTGCATTACTTATTATTGTGTTATCCTACTCAACCGCGAGGTTGACAGTGTATTCGTGTTCACCTACAATGATCCGAAATGAGGAGTAGATCTTTCAGGTCAGAGACAGGTGGACTAGGACTGGGCATGGAAGAGAGACATGGACCAGACCTACCTAGCTGCTAGATCACTTAGCTTTTTCTTAGTTGAACGTTTAATTTCTTTCAGTTGTTTTGGAAGTCTTTTGGAATATGACTTGTAATAGTTATCAGTTTAAACTTTTATATTTAAAGTACTGTGTTTCATTCACTGTGAATATCTACTACCCTGGTTTATCCAGGATGGTAACAGTTCTATTTACTCTGGAAGTCCTAGTTCAGGCTCCTAGGTAAATGGGGGTGTTACAAAGTGGTATCAGAGCGAACGATCCTCAGGCCTAAACTAAATTGGAAATAATGAACATAAGAGTGTCTAAATAAAATGAACCCCAGGCTAGTAACTGTTAGGAGTCCTAGGAGTTGGGATGAGTTAGGGGCCCCCTCAAACTAAGCCACTAGCCCTTTCAGTCTAACCTGGTGACCTTGAGAGTTGAAGAGTGTGGGTAGTTTGGAAAGACCCAAGGCAGATATATATATATATATATATATATATATATATATATATATATATATATATATATATATATATATATATGTATGTATGTTGTACTAACATTTTAGCGCCAAAGGAATGAGGTAAGTTATGATGGATGAATATATATGTACACTGTGAAGCATGAAAGTGATGTTACATGATGAGTGACATGTAAATGTTGTTATTTCCAAGCATTGAGAACATGAGTTTATATCTTAGTTTTGAACATGAGTGTAATTTGTATGAATATATGCATGTGGTTATGTGATCCCTAAGCCTTTAGGTAGACTTATAATACGATGTTAAATAGGGCTTAATCGTATGAAAGCAGTTACATGCTAGGTTATGTATGTTAACAAGACCAAGTCAGGGTATGAGTTGACCTAAGACGCTTATAAATTTTGTCACTTGTGTAGCAAAATGCCTCCCAGGAGAGAACCCAACACTGCTAATGTATCGCAAGAGGAATTCGATCGCCTACTAACTATGAACGCTGCTCTCCTAGCTAGGATTGGGGCAAACACTCAATCGGATGCAGTTAAAATGAGCAATAATATCTCTAGGCATAACCCCACCAAGTACGATGGGGAAGGAGCACCGAGTTTACTTGCGGAGTGGTGCCGAGAGTTCGAGAGTATCTTCGAACTACTGTCTGTACCAGAATCGATGAAGGTGGACCAAGTTGTATTCTATCTGAAGGGTACAGCTAGGTTATGGTGGAATAACAATAAGGAAGAGATCAAAGCCGCTGCAGAAGAGATTGGGTCGGAATATGTACGCTGGGAAGGGTTCAAGGGGATTTTGTCCTCTAAGTTTGTGCCAGAGCATGTGAAAGGGAGCTGAGAGCTGAGTTTGATTCCTTCAAGATGACCGAAGAAATGACTGTGGAAGCATATCACAGTAAGTTTATGCAGCTGACAGAGAATGTAGCTGACCTGGACTACACATCGGAGATGTTAGCTGCTAGGTTTGAGAAAGGGCTGACCATTGAAATCAAGAAGAGTTTACTGGCAACTAAGCCCACGACTGTGGAAGACATATACGAGAGAGCTGGCCAGACAGAAAGAATCGTTGTCATGATTAAAGAGGAAGAGAAAGCCAAGGGTGACAAGAGGAAAACAGAATCTGGGGCCGAAAGCTCAGGGAATAAGAAGCCAAATAACCAGTACCGGTCATTTTTCTCCAACAGTGAACCTGGAGGAAATGGCAATCGAGGTGGAAATCGCTCTATTTCTGGAACAAGTGGTGCCAATCCTACATGTTTCAAGTGTGGGAAAATTGGGCACAAGCAATCCAATTGTTGGTCGGGAACACAAAGTGTTGGGAACAGTTACCATATAGGCAATCAGAGTGGTGGATTCAGAACACCAAATGCAAGCTACTCAAACAACAACAGATCCGGAGGTAAAAACTACCAGAGGAATTTCAGCAACTACAATAACCAGAACCGCTACCAAGGAAACCAGAGTAGTGGTAATGGTAATTTCCAGAAGACCCTGACAGAGGCTAGCACTCAGAGTGGAGCAGGATCCGTGAACCAAAGTGGGGCTAAGAAAAGTGGGGCTCTGTTCATGATGGGCAAAGAGGCTGCAGAGGAGGATGCACATGTTGTTACTGGTACATTTCTAGTACATACCTTTCCTACTTTCGTTTTATTTGATTCTGGTGCATCGCATTCTTTCATATCTGCTGAGCATGCTAGGGCTATAGGACTCGATGTATATAGTAGTATAGTTGATTCTGTAACCATACTATCTGGAGAGTCCATAGCTTGTAATAGAGTTTACACCAATGTAATGATCCAAGTAGGAGATGTAAGTTTTGAGTCGAACTTGATTGAGTTTCCTTTGGGTGGCTTTGAGGTGATACTGGGTATGGATTGGCTGAAAAAGTATAAGGCCTACATTGATTGCTACCAAGGGAAGATCACTTTGAGGGGACCCAAGGGAGTGAGGGTATCCTACAAGGGATATTCTGTAAAGCCTAAACTGAAGCTGATAACTATCAATGCGCTGAAGACCTGTCTGAAGATGGGTGATGAGATGCTGTTGTGTCATGTGAGAGATCTGACTGCAGAGAAACCCCAAGCCAGGGAGATCGATGTTGTAAGGGATTTTGAAGACGTGTTTCCAGAAGAAATTCCTGGGTTACCGCCAAAGAGGGACTTGGATTTTGGCATTGATCTGAAACCTGGGGCTGAGCCAATTTCTAAAGCACCTTATCGCATGGGACCTAAGGAATTGGAGGAGTTGAGAAAGCAGCTGGATGAGCTAGCAAACAAGGGATACGTAAGACCAAGTGTGTCACCTTGGGGAGCACCAGTATTGTTTGTAAAGAAGAAGGACGGAACCATGAGGCTATGTGCGGATTATAGGGAGCTTTACAATGTGACAATCAAGAATCGATATCCTTTACCTCGCATCGATGACCTATTCGACCAGTTGAGTGGGGCTGGTGTGTTTCCAAGATCGATTTGAGGTCAGGGTATCATCAGCTAAGAATCAAAGATGCAGATATTCACAAGACTGCGTTCAAATCGAGGTATGGACATTATGAATTCGTAGTGATGCCATTTGGTTTGACTAATGCACCCGCTGTTTTCATGGACTTGATGAACAGAGTGTTTAGTCCTTATCTGGACCAGTTTGTGGTGGTGTTTATCGATGACATCTTGGTGTATTCAAAGAACAGAGAAGAGCATGCTAAATATTTGAGCTTGGTGTTACAGACTTTGAGGGATCATCAATTATATGCCAAGTTGAGTAAGTGCGAATTCTGGCTCGAGAAAGTTGCTTTTCTAGGCCATGTGGTGTCTAAGGAGGGCGTATCTGTTGACCCTAGCAAGATTGAGGCCGTTTCGAAATGGGAGCGACCGAGGAATGTGGCCGACATTCGTAGTTTCTTGGGATTGGCTGGTTATTACAGGAGGTTCGTGAAAGATTTTTCGAAGATAGCTAAACCAATGACTTCGTTGATGCGGAAAGAGAATAGATTCGTCTGGGATGAGAGTTGTGAAAAGGCGTTCTTAGATGTGAAGGAGCGTCTTACTACAGCTCTTATCCTTGCATTGCCAGAGGGAAGTGAGAATTTCGAGGTGTACACTGATGCTTCTAAGAAGGGACTGGGATGTGTGCTGATGCAGAACGGGAGAGTAATCGCTTATGCTTCTAGGCAGCTGAAGCCTTATGAGGAGAATTATCCGACGCATGATCTGGAGCTGGGAGCGGTAGTTTTTGCACTTAAGCTGTGGCGACATTATCTTTATGGAGCTACATTCAAAGTGTATTCTGATCATAAGAGCCTGAAGTATATCTATACTCAGAGGGAACTAAACATGCGCCAGAGGAGATGGATCGAGCTTATTGGAGATTACGATATGGAGATTCTGTACAAGGAAGGAAAGGCTAATGTTGTGGCTGATGCATTGAGTAGGAAGTCTGTTCACGCTCTATGCACAGCTATGTCCAGGCTGAGTATGTATCGTGAGTTGGGACAAATGGGAATCGCAGTGATAAGGAAAGGTGAGACCATGGGGGATTTGACGATCGAGCCGGAGTTATATTCCGAGATCCGAGAGAGCCAGAAGAGTGATCCAAGAATTCAGAAGTGGCGTGAGGCAGTGAACAAAGCTAGTGATACCGAGCCATATTCTAAGTTCGAGATTTACAGTGATGATAGTTTGAGATTTGATGGGAGATGGTGTGTACCTGATGACGAAGAATTGAAGAGAAAGATTCTGGTCGAAGCTCATTCTACACCTTATTCCGTTCATCCTGGAGGGGATAAGCTGTACAAAGACCTGAAGAAAGCATTCTGGTGGCAAAAAATGAAGCAGGAGGTGGCTGAGTTTGTCTCTCGATGTTTAGTATGTCAGAGAGTGAAAGGAGAACATAAGAGGCCGCAAGGAAAGTTACAACCACTTGATGTACCTGAGTGGAAGTGGGAAAGCATATCAATGGATTTCATTGTGCGCTTGCCTAGGACTTCAAGAGGGAACGACATGATTTGGGTAATAGTTGACAGGTTGACTAAGTCGGCCCATTTCATACCGATGAAGGAGACTTGGAGTAAAGCTGAATTAGCCAAGGCTTACGTTAAGCATGTGGTGAAGCTTCATGGTGTCCCTAAGGACATTGTTTCTGATCGTGATTCCAGGTTCATCTCTAAGTTCTGGCAAGAGTTACAGACATTGATGGGAACTACTTTGAAGATGAGTACCGCATTTCATCCAGCGACAGATGGTCAGACTGAGAGGACTATCCAGACACTGGAGGATATGCTGAGGGATTGTGTGCTAGAGTTCGGGGGATCTTGGGAAGACAGGCTTGACCTGATAGAGTTTTCATATAACAACAGCTATCATCTAGCATTGGGATGACTCCTTTTGAGGCATTGTATGGGAGGAAGTGTAGGAGTCCGGTTTTCTGGGATGATCGAGCTGATACAGTGACTTTGGGACCTGAGATGATTCAGGAGATGATAGCACAGGTACAGGTGATCCGTCAGAAGATCAGAGATGCCCAAGATAGACAAAAGAGTTACGCGGATCTAAAACGGAGTGACATCACTTTTGAGGCTGGAGAAAAAGTGTTGTTGAAGGTGTCACCCATGCGAGGAGTAATGAGGTTTGGCAAGAGGGGAAAGTTGAGCCAGAAGTTCATTGGACCATTCGAGATTTTGGAGCGAGTTGGTGAGGTAGCCTATCGATTAGCTCTACCACCAGCGTTATCCAGAGTGCATAATGTGTTTCATGTTTCACAACTGAGGAGATATATCAGTGACCCTTCACATATCCTTGACCATGAGGTCATCGAGGTCGATGAGCAGTTGACCTACGAGGAGAGACCCAAGGAAATACTGGACAGGAAGGTGCGGAAAACCAGGAATGGAGAGACCGCGCTTGTCAAGGTATTATGGACAAATCATAATGTCGAGGAAGCTACTTGGGAGACTGAGGTTTTGATGAGGGAAAAGTATCCTGAACTGTTTACTTGAGGTATGTTACGAGGACGTAACCTTTTTTTTAGGAGGGTAGAATGTGACAATTCATGTTTTAAAGTACTTTCATTAGCTTCTAATGTTATATGGTGTCACTTTCCGTGTTTGCTACATGCTTTATTGATCAGTTGTGTTGACCTTGGGATGGTGAACTTCGGGACGAAGTTCATTTTAAGGAGGGAAGACTGTAATACCTCGTATTTATTAATAATTAATTTATTGTTATTATTGATAATCGATAACTTTTGAGTGTTTTTCCCGACTTTTGACCTATCGATACGTGTTTACTTTATATTCTTTTTATTATTCTATATGTTCTTAGAATAGGTCACGTGGGTAATAATATTTGCATTGTTGTAAGTGCATGATTTACACTAACACAAACAGCCGTGTGACCTTATGAATAAGCAAAGCCCATAATCACGTTTAACCTTTCTTAAAACTCGTTTTCAGACCTTTGCATACCGCCATATATACCACTCCAAAAGCCCTAACCCTAGCACACCTATACACGTAAAATCTCAACACCTTTTCTGCCGCCACATCGAAGTTGTCAAGAGGAGGGTTGCCACGGTGGTTAGAGGGTCCTAAGGGTAGTCGTTTGCTAGGGCAAGCAGGTAAGATCACCACCCTCTCATTTTCCTCTGTTTTCCCGTAGCACTTTTAGTATGAAATCTGTTTTGTATATATGCTTAATCTCTCTGTTTCTTTCGTGTTTTAATCCACGAGTTATGTTGATGATATGAGGGTGGTGATGAGGCCGTCCTTGGCTCTGGGTGGCCGTCGATGGTGGGTTTTGTATAGGGTGTCGGAGTCACGTTTTTTTTAATATCTCAGTTAACGTGTTGAGCAGCCGTGTTTAAACCAGTCTCGATTCATAGTCCGTTTATGTTTTTGTGTGGGTTTTGGGTTGTCGTAAGGTTGCAGTTAGGGTTGTGGCATGGTCTGGTCACGGTGGCTGTAGGGTGTCGCGTTTGGTTCTGTGAGTGGTTGTCGTTTGCTGCTGCGTTTAGTACAGTCAGGAACCAGGCGTGGAAGATGGTGTTAAGGGGTGGTTGAAGCTTGTCGGCAGCCACTGACTCCTCCCCTGGAACCACCAAGGCTCAGTGGCGAGCCTGGTGGTGCCGGAAGAGAAGTCAGGGGTTGCAATTTCGAGGCAGAGATGGTGTTTGTAGGGTTAGTTGGTCACGGTTGGTCACGGTTGGTCACGGGAATAGCTGAAGTCGTGGTTTCGTATTTGTGCAATTGTGCATGGTGATTGTTTAATTAGGGTAATGCGTTCTTCATGATTAGTGATGCTGATTTCTTTTATTATTTTATTAAATTCATTAGTTTTAATGGGTGTGGTAATCTATTGTTGAATTATTATTATTATAAGTTTAAACATTATTTTCATGGGTATGATTGGTAGTTAGTTATTATTGAATTAGTTATAATTATTAATATTAGATGTTTATAGTATGGTTGATTATGGCATTATTTGTATTGAATTATTGGTATGGTATGTTAGTGTTAAGGGTATTATATTTATTCATATGAAGGTAAGGAAATAATTTGGTAGTGTAATTATATTTATTATTATTAATAACGAGTATCGTGATATTTGATTAATTGGTAGTTGTTATTTATCGTAAGTCTAAAAATAGTAAGTATATTTGGTTAATGATAATTGTATGTAAAGGGCATGCTTATGTATAGATATATTCATAATGTGTTATATATGAACATGATTGAGTAATTTTAGTAGCGTTGTTTATATGGGTAGAATTTGATAAGAATAATAATTATAGGATCGGAGTTCGAGGAGGAATATTATTAGACGGTGATTGTTTGTCCGGATTCGCTATTTCAGGTAGGTTACACTAGTGCTTTACTCTGTAGTAAGTTATGTGTGGGTGTGCATTGCCTGTTGAATGCAAGTATGAATTCTGAGCATGATAGTTTTTAATTATTTATTTGGTGTTGCATTCATACTCATGGCATATGCATTTGTTAATGAGAAAGATTTGGATCAGATAATGTTCTGATGTAAAGCCCAGGGTGGTTTTGCAGACCATGCCTGGTGTCTTATCAGCTGTTGAGCTGGTGTTCGGTGACGACCGAGTATAGTCTGCCGGGAGGTTCGGTATGGCTTGGTGCAAGGGTATGAGAATGAGATTTTGATTGAGCTCGAGCATGTCATAAGCATTTGCATATCATTATATGTTGCATTACTTATTATTGTGTTATCCTACTCAACCGCGAGGTTGACAGTGTATTCGTGTTCACCTACAATGATCCGAAATGAGGAGTAGATCTTTCAGGTCAGAGACAGGTGGACTAGGACTGGGCATGGAAGAGAGACATGGACCAGACCTACCTAGCTGCTAGATCACTTAGCTTCTTCTTAGTTGAACGTTTAATTTCTTTCAGTTGTTTTGGAAGTCTTTTGGACTATGACTTGTAATAGTTATTAGTTTAAACTTTTATATTTAAAGTACTGTGTTTCATTCACTGTGAATATCTACTACCCTGGTTTATCTAGGATGGTAACGGTTCTATTTACTCTGGAAGTCCTAGTTCAGGCTCCTAGGTAAATGGGGGTGTTACAAGTCTAATCAGGGATTTTGATATATGTTCCATAAAGCTTGTAGGCTACTGATCTGGGAATCTGGGATAACTATTTGTATAGTTTACAAACTTCTTATTGTGCGAAATGAAATTTTATTCTAGTTAGCGTACTACTCCGTAATACATACAAGAACTCGAGATAAATAGAGAAAAATACTCCTATGTGAGTCCGGATAAGATACAACCAGCAGCAACAACAACAACAACAACAACAACAACATCAGAGCCTTAGTCCCAAAATGTTTTGCGATCGGCTGACATGAATCATCCTTTGGAACCGTCAAGAGTGAACTCTCATATCGACAAGAGAAAAAAAATAAAGAAAAGAAAAAAGAAACGGGAGGGAAGTGAAACCGAAAGAGAAAGATAAAAAGGTTTTATAGATTTTAAATCGAATAAGATACAAGCATCTCAAATGTTTCATGTCCTACAGGCTCAGATACCTTCATCTAACAAATCGAGCAACATCATCAAAACAATCCAAGTTCCTTGAATTATAGTGTCTCGGTCTGGTTTCCTCGGGTATGGACTTCCATGCTCTTGATGCAAGCCTTGCAACCTGCTCGTGACTTTTCAAATGAGACAGCTGAGGAATCTTCCTAAGATCGTTCATGAAGCAAAGGAATGCACCCTTCGGAATATATAGGTATAGCGGGTTTAGGTTTCTGACGAAAGATTTCGACAACAGGATTGCCTTCAATTTGGATCCAAACCTTGATTTGGTAGATGCTGGTTATCTTGAGGATCCGAGAACAAGCCTTAAAAGTAATTTAGTACATACAAATTTGAGCAGTAACTTTGACAAGACTGACAAACCGTAAATCCGACTTATGAGTCTATTATGTTGATTGATCTACACTCATAAAACGTACTTTGCAATATGGATTACATCTTCCATGTCTTATTTTGCTGTTTATCCAACTCTATAATCCCGCCACACAGAAGTTTACCCGCGTTGTTCGCGTCGAATCAATCGTTCTCCTCGCACATTTTATAGTAATCCCTGATAGTGCCAAAGCCGCTTCTCCTTTTACTCGCCAGGCTATTGATCAACTAAGGCTATTCTTCCTTTGCTACTGTTTACATTTCTTTCGGGCGTTGTTAATTCCACGGCTGCTGTAAATCCACAATAATTTACCAGTTTACCATCATTAGGTAAAATTTAACATATATACTCGTGAATTACATACCGTCTTTTATAGGACCGTCCTATGCCGTAGGACTGATCTAAAAAAAAAAATAGACCAATTCAATATTTTAATTTTGTTTACATTTTAATTTTGTCATGATAACCCGACATCTTAAGATGAATTTGGACATGTTAAAATGTGCAAGTTATCAAATTATAATAATATGTTATTAATAAAATAAAGTTGTATACCTATATGAACAATGAAATAAAACTCAAAATAAAGTATTTGTCGTTTTGGGTTGGTTATGAAAATATTTGTTAAGATAGTGTTCACGTTGGCTCGGGAAATATGAGTCTAAACACGCTATATCTAATGGCGGGTCTAATGAGTGAAACACGCCATTGCTAACGGCGTGTTTGTTCAGTACTAATTTTGCACAATCACAAAAGTTACAAAAACTTGGGAGAAGTAAAACACGCCATAGCTAATGGCGTGCATGTATCTAGAAACACGTTATTCCTCATGGCGTGTTTTATTAGGCTAATAAAATCTTGGCATTTATAAATGTTACAGGAGGTTCTGGACTTGGGGAAGGTTAGACACGCACGCCATAGCTAATGGCGTGTTTATGGAAGAGACATGCCATTAGCATTGGCGTGTGTTGGTTGAATTAAATTTCCAGAAGGCCAGAATGCTATATTTTTTATTGAACCATAAGTTGTTAGTGGTAATAGCGTGTCTCTTGCCAGAAACCCGCCATTAGCCATGGCGTGTCTATTAAAATTGAAGTAAAGTTTTACACCACACCAAATTGTTTCGCACAAGGAGTTACTAAATCTAATAACTAAAAAGTTTAATCCGTTGTTATCTAAACTATTACATAAATGGTCGCATTTCACTTAGTGCTCCTTCGAAAACGAGACTAAAACCGCTTTTCCTTTGAAGGCTCCAAGGTACCTTGTTCGGTGATGGGTACCATGGAAGTACTAGAGCGTCTAATGTGCATAGTGTATTGTACTAAAGACACATTGTCTTCCAATATCATCGAGTCAAGCGACTCATTATCCGTGGGTTCTTCGGTTGGTTCTTTGTTTGGTTGGAGAAGATGAGAAAAGCCAACATGTTAAAGAATTTGAGAGTAGTCCCGGATGTCAAAAACCATGGAATGGAAATAAGGGGGCACCTCAAGAGACATTTGTTGAAGCTCCCTATTGCATTCATATGGACATCCGCAAAGGCACGAGCCTAAAACAAAAAAAAACAGTATCAAAAATGACATTTTATCAAACAATTAATTAAGTATCAATAGACAAGTTTAAGTAATATACTTAGGAGTCGTTTGGTTGATCAAGGAACCTAATTTGCCTAGGAACTTCAATTTCATAGGAATTAACTTCCAACATCCAATTCGGGTGAATTTGACAAAAGTGTTTGGTTGCTCATGTAGGAATTAAATTCCATGGGAACTTCCAATGACCAAGGGAGGGGTAGGTAAGTCAATTCCTACATCATGTAGGCATAGGAAGTTGCTAGGAACTTCTAATTCCTCCATTTTCCAAAAAATATGTCAACCAAACAAGACATATTTTTGTAAATCATGTGATTTTGCAATTCATGTGTTTTTAAGGTGCCAACCAAACAACCCCTTAGAAGATATTGTGTGGCTCCAAATGCTGCTTGATAAGTCTGTTGCAGCGAGAAAGGGCTAATGAATCGAATAGTGTGATCTCTGTACCAAAGATGTAAGGGTCGTTGGAGTGCATTTCATTATAATCCTCAATACTATGGAACTTAAATCCCTCCTCCTAACCATGTGAACAAGAATACTTTTAGGTTTGAAACTTGTTACAAATACATGTCCATGTCCCCTTGGATAAATCAACGGTGTGCAAATGGTTCCCATATGCTCCATTTCTTGAACCTTATCAAAGAGATGTCACCGGAGTTACGCCGGAGGAGAGTTTGATGAATGAGAAAGACACTTGAATGAGGGTAGAAAATGATTTGAGAATGATTATGAGTGATGAGTGAGGAAGGCTGAAATGATTTTTTGGTCAATGAATTACGAAGAACACGGGTTGTCGGGGGCAGTTATATCAATAAAAAAATAACGTAAACACGCCTTAGGGGATGGCGGGTTTCTTGAATAAGACAAGCCATAAGGGAGTGTCGCGTCTATCCAGACTACGCTGGGAAAAGTTTCTGGAAAGTTTTCTGCCTAATTAATTTCCTAAGAAGGGTAGACCAGCCATGAATAATGGTGTGTTTTAGCCATCATACACGCTAGTAGGTATGACGTGTTTAAGCTCAATAAGATCCAAAATTCCGAGCCACGTGGACACAATTCTGACAATTGTTATCAATTCTAACCCAAAATCACAATTACTTTATTTTTGAGCATTATTTTAAAAACGGATTCCAACTATATTAACTATTTTAATTGGATTTAGGGTTATTGAGCTTGTCTTGTTGATAAATTAGTCTTATAGAACAATTTTAGGCTTTTAATGACCGATTTTTTGAACTTATTGGTACCTTAGATGGCCCTTTAAAAGGTGTATCGGTTAGGGCTCAACAAGAAAAACGTTTTCCCCTACTTTTTAAAAGCCAAAATTAAGCTAATGACAAGTTTGGAGTCTATTGAGATTTATGTACTACGAAACTAAATTTATGTAGATAGGTTGAGGATTTTGGTGCTACGAAGATAAATTTACAATTTTTAAATAGTTTTCAATTCACAAAAACATTTTGGAATACATCTCATATGAAACCGCCTCATATTAAGTTAATGCGAAATAATATAATAATATATGACACATGTTAAAAAGGTCCCAAGGCTAAACCAATAGCCAATATTGGTCCGACCTAACTTGTGACTCATACAGTCATATTTACTCAACCCAATGGATGACCTCAGTAAAGAATGGTTAGCAAATAAAATCAAATTTACATTTTTGGTGATTGTTTTCACCTAAAATTAGACCTGTCAAAATTGACCTGGTCCGACACCAATACCAAGGATTCAAGTATGACGCGTAACTTGAGTTAACTGAACAAATATCACCTGACCCGAATATGTTTTGTTTACAGGCGTAAAGAAAAACTAGTAACTAGAGAAGGACGTTTTTAGCAAGGCTGTAAGCCACCCGAATATGTTCTTGATGCAAACTAACCATTATTCCTAAGAAACATGATAACCAACTTAAAATGACCCAACACCTAATTTGTCATTGCTACTTATTAGTGACATTCATCTTCAACTGGTTAACTGGTTGACACTTTACCTTCTAAACAAAACCACCAAGATTCAAATCTCACTAAAAACATTATTTTTTACGTTATATTTTTCCAAAAAATGCAAAACAAAACATACTTTTAATAAAAAAATATTTGAATACCCCCCAACCCCACCCCACCCCAAATAAAATTTTGTGGCCGCCGCCATTAATAAACTAATTCATATATTGACTCGCATCGAATTGATCTAATTATCGTCCAACAACGATCTAACAAAAACTGTTATACCTAAACCCGTTATTAACTCAGCACTAATCAACCCCGCTTCAACACGAGTAGGGGTGGCAATGGGTAGGGTTTGGGTAGATCCGGCAAGACCCAACCCGACCCGAAGTAAAAAATCTTAGACCCATACCCGACCCAGACCCTAAAGGGTTTGAAACTAATGGACCCAAACCCGACCCTAATGGGTCTGGGTCTGGGTCCGGGTAGGATCCATTTTTTCTTAACGAGTCATTCAATAAAATGTACCAAAGTTCGAATTAAATTACAAAGTTTTGATTAAAGTATTACAAAGTCTTGGTTATTTGGATCATTACCCGTATCCGACCCTAAATTATACTTCCTCCAATCTCCATTCCAATCAATTCTATACATTTCACTTTTTGGGTACTATTCATAAATCGAGTGAATCTTCGACACAACTAGAGGTGGCAATCGGGTCACTCGGGTCGGTTACGGGTTAGGTCATATAGGGTTCGGGTTATGTCGGTTAGTGACGGGTTCGGGTCGGTTCGGTTCATGTGGGTCGTCTTCGGGTCGGGTCATCGACGCGTGACAATTCGGGTCGGGTCATTAGCGGGTCAGGTTATTGACATATATTTTATCTTATATATTTAATTTTAGATGATAATTTTATGTTTAATTAATGGATAGATGTATTAATTGAAGTTTAAGTCAAAATAATTAAGAAGAATTCTCAATTTGGTGTCATTTAAACCATTATTAAGCCAATTAATTATAACGTCATCTATCGGGTTGAGAAATATCGGGTCACCGGCCGGGTCGGTTCGGTTCGGGTCGGATTCGGGTTGGACAAAATAATGCTGCTATCGGTTAGCGGGTCGGTTCGGGTTGGGTCGGTTCGGTTTCGGGTCGCCTAATTCTCGGGTTGTATCGGGTCGGGTTTCGGACGGGTCGGGTCGGGTTCATCGGGTCGGGTGAGCTTTTGCCAGCTCTAGACACAACTTCTAATATATTACATAAACGATAGTCATGTGAGATCTTATTTAAATTGTCTTACCGGATACATTATGAATATCAAAGTTTTATAATTTTTATCAATATGTAACTAAAGATATTAATAAAAGAAAACGAGTGTTGGCAAACGTGAATAAAGTAAATGTATAGAATTGATTGGAATGGAGGAAGTATCCTTTACCGTACCCAAACTCATCATTTTCATTAATTTTCTCGTTATTTGTTAATGGTTATTTGGTTATGCGTATAGTAAATTAATGATAACTAATAAGGTTCATCTGTTTGTGTGTATTATTTGGATTATTGACGTTCGTATGTGTGTTTTTTGTTTTTTTTTTCTTTTTTTTTTTAGTAAATATAAAGGTCTAAGGGTCGGGTAGGGTCCCAAGACCAAGACCCGGACCTGGACCCGAAATTTTTATATAAGCATCATACTCGACCCATATCCGAGTGGGTTTCAAAAATTCAAACGATACCCGACCCGTTAGGGTCAAACCCTAAAAATCTGGATTGAGTACCCGACCTATTACCATCCCTAAACACGAGCCATACCAAAGCTATGTGAGTGAATGCCATGTAAATTGTACAAGTAATAATGTTGAAAAGTTGTCGGTTAGATGTTAGCTCGCAAAGATTGTACATTTTTGACGTCAACAAGAATAGAATGTACTCGAGTCTCGAACCAAAGAGTAATAACACACTTTATACGTAACAAATACTCGTATTAACAATTGACCTGACAAAACTTGCAGTACATAGTAAATCAATCAAAGTCCCATAATTTAATAACCCATCTTCGTCAAAATGAATAAAACCATCCTAAGATCTATTCTTTCTTCATACTAAACCATATCACACCCAAAAAACAACCCAATAAATCTAGATTTCTGTGATCTAATCAACATTATGGGATGCACATTTTCTGGGTTGAATGCATTGTATGATGCTGTTAATGGTGGTGGTGATGTTTGGATCAATGAAAACAGGTTTAGAATTGTAAGACAACTTGGTGAAGGTGGTTTTGCCTTTGTTTTTTTGGTCAAAGAGCTTCTTACTAATGCTTCTTCTTCTTCCGGTCTTTCTAATAAGCTCAAAGATTCCTCCTTTCTCTCAGGTTTCTTCTTTTCTTTTATGATCTTGCAGTTTTTGTTTGCATGCTTTGATTGGATTTATATGAATTGTTGGACTTATGTTGTGCCAAACCGGATTCGAATGATGATTCATGTTAGCCACTCCCAATTGAGACTAAGCTTTATTGTTGTTATTGCTAGTGTTGATTTGATTGGATTTATTGGGTTTTTAGTTTGTTTGATCATATGATTTTGTGGGTAGTTGTTGTTTTTGAGATTGGATCATTGTGTTGAGATTGTTTAGTATTTCGTGTTTCGGGGTTTTTGAGTAATCGCATTGGTTTAAACATTTCTTTGTTTGATTGTTGAGGATTCTTTAGGTTTATGATTGGTTGATTTATGAAATTTTCGGGTAGTAATTGTTTGTGAGATTGGATCATTGTAGAGAGATTGGTAATATTTTGTGTTTTGGGGTTTATGAGAAGAGGGTGAAACTAAACTGCATTGGTTTTAGGACTTGATTGTTTGAGTGTTGGGGATCATTTGAGTTATGGGATTGGTTGAATTTTAAAACTTTGATTAAAATTCCCCTCATATAATGAATAAAAAGTTCACAGTGTGATTAGAATGGAGGGAGTATCCGTTGTTGGGTGGTTTTTAGATTGGTTGACTTTTAGGGGGTAAAGTTTCATAGGTGTTTGATTATTCATTATTCTATGAAGTCCAAGAGTGGACAAGGCATGAGATTTTGTGGATCAGGTGAAGTCTGATTAGATGTACAGGTAAGGCTGCGTAGTGCGTACATTGTCAGAATTTCCAATGGCGGAGCTAATACGTTCTTAGTTGGCGGTGGTGGTCTTTATATTATCATGTTCTTTGTTTGTTTTTCTTAAAGTTTGATCTGATTATAAAAATGGGGTTTTGAATTTATAGATGATGGGACTTATGCTATGAAGAAAGTGTTAATTCAAAACAATGAGCAACTGGAATTGGTGAGGGAGGAGATTCGTGTTTCCTCCTTGTTCACTCATCCTAATCTACTTCCCCTGCTTGATCATGCTATTATCAAAATCAAGGTAAACACAACTTTGATGTACCTTTCAGTGACCTTTTTGGGTTTTTCCCCTCCCCCGAGCCGTGTTTATCAATTTATCTTGAAACGGTGTTTGACTTTCTTAGATACCCATGGTGTTTTCAGTTTGCCTTACGTAATATATGCTGTCATGATGTCACTTGTTTATATATTGAGAACAAAAATGTTGACACCACATATGCTGGACCTTCTGGAGGATGCAAGCTGCATCCTCCAGAGATATGTTATTACGTGGTTGAGACAATATGTCATTTTGATCACATGATCCAGGGAAATCATATTTCTTATAATGCATTGTTGTGGTTAGCTGGATGATGAAACATTAAAATGTGATATTTAGCTCACTAGTTTAAGTTTCCAGTGCAACTGATTTGATAGTCCTTCATTCTAGGGAAATGGTTAATATTGGAAGGTGGAGGGTTTGTTGGATTCACAATAAGGAAATTGGTAGCTTGTAGTGGCTTAGTCAGTTGATGGTTTCAGTTAAAGGAACCATTGCTGATTAATGTCAATAACAAAGACTGAAGAAAGATGGTCTTAGTTGTTACCTTTGCTTGTGAAAATACAGGATGTACGAGGATATAATCTTCATTTTTCTGGTTGAAATTTGATGTAGTTAAACGGAACATCAAATTTTTTAGGAAATATGGCAAATTACTACCTAATAAGTTTAAAAAATTGTATATTAATACCTAATATAATTAATTCTGCAACTTACTACCTAAAATCACACCTAATTAATCAGTTTGCTACCCTTTTGATGGAAACCGAATTTAAGTTAGTTTAGAAGGTCAGAGTAAGTTAAATGACGATTTTACCCCCTAATATCCCCTCTCCCTACCTGTTGTATTCACGGTTAACGCCCTCCCTCCCAATAAACTTACTTCCGCCATTTTCATCCAAAATCGCCAAACTTTTTTTAGAGACTAATTTACTAGCTAAGTGTCCACATTCGATTATCATCTACTATTATTCGGGGTATCTAACAGTCTTCTGGAACTCAAGTCTCTCAAATTTATAAGCTAACTTTTGTCTACAGTTCTTCAATTCAATTAGCTAAAATACACACAAAAAAACTCAATCCTTGAACAAAATAACTCAATCCTAAATCAATTCAAAACATTAAATACAAAAAAAGTACAAAACTCGAGAGCTTATGAAGATGATTCTTTGAACGAGAAGCATGTTGGTAGGATCAAGTTCTTCAAGTTTAGGCAACCTTGCTGCAGAAGTTGCAGAAGTTGTTCCTTCAATATCCCAATTTGAAGATAAAGTTGGGTTGTGAAATGACGATTTTAATGCTATGAGATGAAGATTGGTTCTTTTGGTTTGATTCCATGAATTTAGAGCAGGAATTGATGGTTTTAGATGATTGAATTCAAGGTGATTGTTGTTAAACAAGGAAACTGGAGTTGATAAACGTGATAATGATGATGATAATAATGGTGAGGTTGTGATTGTGCTAATCTCCATTGTTGATGTCGTTGAGTTTTAATGGAGGAATGAGGGAAATGTGTGTTTTAATGGAGGAAGGAGAGGGGAAGGGTAGAATGGGTATTAATTTGGGTTTGAATTAAAAAAAAAAAGTCGAAACAAATTGATTTCCGTCATGGTGGTAGTAATCGTGCAAGGATTTACACATTTTTGGTTGTTATTTGAATAATTCAACATATTAGGTAGTAATATGCAAAATTTTAGACTTAGGTAGTAATATGCTAAATGGCCAATTTTTTATTTGGTTGAGTTTACCATTATAATGTGACAAGATCAGTTTAGTAGATATAAGCAGAGATATTTGAAGAGAGCAAATTCGGATAAAGGAGGGCAATTAATTACATGGTGTGGTGTGGTGTGATGTGATGTGATGAATCATTTAGCTCCTAGACTCCTTCCCATGGACACCGCCACATCATTGGGTGTACAAGTACACTCTCTTATTTGTGTCCGCTCTCCCGATCTCCTCCTTCATATCGTCCTTATTTCTTTTCCTCTTTACATTATAATGGAATTTAACTCCAACCCAGCAGGCACTATATGATGATCGAAATTCGTGTTATATGTTGACCTGCCTGGATACATTACATTGTGATGGAGTGTTTCAAACCAAATAACACTTTGTAGTCTAAACCCCTTTTACTACTTATATCTTTTTTAGAATTAAGTCTAATATCACTATCACTTAGGTATATTGTTTCCCTCCATGTGGCATGATCTTGTATTCCACAAATCTTTGCCATGTTATAGAGTGGAAATGGTCAAATGGAGCCTTAGCCGTGAGTCCCGTGACTGCTGTAATGGTCGGGTTGATGCTTCTGTCAACTATTTCATGTCAGTTAACTGTCGCGTGTGATTCGGTCTTAAAGGATCATAAATCTAAATGCACCTAATCTTGGAAAATGGAACATGAGTTTTGACATCTCCATTAATCAGGTTGATTCCTCTGGCAGTTTTGGACTCTTGGGTACTTATGACCCCTTTCCTAAATCAAGGTTTTAGACTTTTAGGTTTCATTGTTGGGAAGATTTACTTGTGATTTGGTTTAAATTGTTTAAATATAGTACACTCAATCCTTTGTTAAAATGATTACGTGCATGATTGATATTGGCTTATGGGAAGTCAACGTATGAGTCTATGAGTTTGTTTGCAAATGCCTTTGCCATATATTAGATGCTCTTTTGCTTGAACTACCTGACTTCTTATCTAATTGACCGGATCACCAACGTGAAACTTTTATGAATTAGTGTTCTAGTTTTGATGAATAAGTTTCATGATCTTGGTGTTCCTTTAAGGTAAGAATTGCATGTACCCCTTGTTTCAGTGGTCTTGGATGATAGAATTACTGCTGTGGTCTATAGAATCTCATATTTCGAACTACAGTTTCAGAATAATGTGGTGGTCTTCTATTGTAATTTTGTTTCTGTTAAATGCTCGATATCGTACCCCATCGAAGTTTTGGCTGTTGATACAACTTATTTCATTCCCGACTAGGCTACTCCGGAACAATCTTGGAAACATGAGGCATATCTACTTTTTCCAGTTCATTTGGATGGAACTCTACAGGACAATGCGACAGCTATGAAAGCTAAAAAGGAGTTTTTCTCGACTTTGGACGTTCTACAAATATTTCGACAGGTAACCTTGGATGATATCTATTAATTACTTCACATAGCCTTACCCTTGTGTTAGCAACACAAAGAGGCTGTTTTCGAATGACCCAATATGAAAATTGCGCTGAGAACTGCATCGAAGGACCGCTACTTCACAAAAGAAAGAAGCGTAACCACTTTATTGAGCCATTTTGATTTATTCCATTATAATCCATAAACACAAGAGGCCTGCTGTTAAAATTCAGCATATCAATATGGGAAAAGCATACAGCAGGCGATCGTAGTGCCTTGTGATACATTGTCTGTCAAAGTTGTAAACTTGTAGAGGGTTAAAGGCTTAAAGCATGTCATAGTTTTCATTGACATCTCTACTTGGTAATTTTTAGCGACTCACAATCAAATTAGCATTTTTCTTATCATTAATGCTTGTCAAAAGATCTGGCAAATTTCATCCTTCATTCTTCTATGAAGAAGTTTTAGCTGAAATGTATTGTGGCTCAGCTTTGTGCAGGATTAAAGCATATGCACAATTTTGATCCACCACATGCACATAATGATGTCAAACCAGGGAATGTTTTGATCACTCACATAAAAGGACAGGTGCCTGTTGCCATTCTTATGGATTTTGGAAGTGCTCGTCCTGCACGAAGACAAATTCGGTCACGCACGGAAGCTCTGCAGCTTCAGGTGCTTCCTGAATTTCCTCTATCCATTTTCATAATTATATTTATTCATTTGCTAATTCGTAAAACTTAGATCCATTGTGTTGATTGTGTGGCAGGTTTTCTTCAGAGATGCTATCCTTGCATATTTACTCTCTTAATTAAAATTCTAAAACTGATTTGACTTCTGATAGAAATGTTTTTACTTACTGTTCTCATCGAGTGCGTAATTAATTATGCTCTACCATCCCATAAAAGGACCATCACAATCCCCATTGATTTCACCACTTCACCTTAAATGCTACTCCCTCCTTTTCATTGAATTTGCCACGTTTGTCAAAAATATACAAGGATGATTTTGAAAAATGTTGCAATTCCAATGTTGCATATTCTTCATAGTTCATACCTTCTCTTATAAGAAACAAATTGGAAAGGGTTAATTGGCGTGCAACTTTAGTATAACTGGAGATATATCAAGACGAATTTTTGATAATTTCATGAAAATAAACCCTAAATGTAAAGTGATCGATCTTTTTGTTTGGACAGTACTTTGTAGCTTAGATTCTTGCTAATTCTTGCACGTGCTAAGTATTGCTGTAACTGTAATCCTCCAGCAAGTGTAATCTTTCATACCTTTTACTGGGGTCTTAGTACATCTTTGGTGACTCCGTTGTTGGGAAATCAGTTTCGCTACTGTAAGAGGCTTACTTTTTTTTTTTTGAAAGAAAGCGGATTTGTACGCACTGATACAAATTGTTCAGTGGCATTTGTACCCTCAACCAACCAAATCCTATCCTCTCGTTCCCCAGTTTCTAATAGCCAGCTGATGGACAGCTTGATTTCCATCTGCGTCATATGAAACCACTTTACTGTAAGAGACACAGTTGGGAAATGTTTTCCAACAGAACTTTCTGACACTCCATTGAGGCTGCCTTTAATTGCCGTTACTTACATCAGTATGCTCGGGAGCTCAGCATTTAAATCATACTCCCTCCATTCCCTTGATTAACAGTATTTTCCAAATATGTGAAGGGCATACTGGAAAACTTGAATAGAGTGAGAAACTCCTAATCAAAAATATTATAAACCTACATCAGGATTGGGCTTGAAAAATTAGACTATACCCTAGGATGCTAACAGCCTACAATTTCATTTTTCAGGAATGGGCCTCTGAACACTGCTCTGCTCCGTATCGTGCTCCTGAGCTGTGGGATTGTCCAAGCAATTGTGACATTGATGAACGAACTGATATTTGGTCACTAGGATGCACATTGTATGCAATAATGTATGTGTCTATCCATAATTTATTGAATAACAGCCCAAACATCTTGTGCAATCTAATTTTGCATGTTAATTACTTAATTCATAAGTTTCATATTTCATCTATTGGTGAACCATATAGTGCCGTATGAAATGATCTATAAATTTGAATGTTAGTCTGGCCTCGGCATATATTAGTTGGTATGCAAAATTTCTGTGCTTTAACCCCTCCCCTGGGTAAATTAATAAGCTTATTTAATTCAATTAGCCTCATTTACCTTTTTTTCCTGTAAAATAACCATGAATTTGTGGGTTGTTTTGGGTTGGAGTGATCATAGACCACGGGTCAAAATTACTTAATTCATGACTCTTAAGTAGAGGTTGGATTGGGTTTTATGAGCCAGGTGTGGTCTATGTTCAAGTGAACCTTTGTCTCACCTTTAATGCCGCCTGTAGGTATGGCGTCTCTCCCTTCGAGTATGCACTAGGAGAAGCTGGAGGAAGCCTGCAATTAGCGGTGGTAAACGCTCAGGTAAAATGGCCAACAGGACCCAAGACCCCATACCCTGATGCACTCCACCAGTTTGTGACCTGGATGCTTCAACCCCAGCCAACTGTCCGACCACGAATTGATGACATTGTCATTCACGTTGACAAGCTGATATCCAAGTACGCTAAAAGTTAAGACGGTCTCTCATAAGTGGCGGGTTTCCCAATCTGGTCTTATATCCTTATCATATCATGTCCCTATGTTTACTTTTGACAAGATTATTTTTGTGGGATTAGATTTTTGTTGTGTAGTTCAGAGGTGTTCTTTACTGCTACTGCTACTGCTAAAATGCTTCTGTTAGTAATTTAAACATCTGCTATAGAATGTTGACATTGTTCATAGAAGATATTGCTTGTAACTTAGACCGGTGTATTGATTTGCGATACAAAATAAATCTTTAGCTCAGAATTTTCAATCAATATAACAATTTCCAGTTGTGATTCTTTTTCCTGCTGCTAAGAAAGTGTGATTCTAAATTTATCGGGCTGATAAGCGTGTTCTACTATTTTGTAATTCGAGGGGCCAAGGAATCTTGGTTGAATCCGGCCTCATTGACAATGAGCATATTTGATTATGAGAACGGGGAGTATTTGAAAAGGATCGTAAATTGGTAAGTGAATGAGTAAAAACTCAGTCATAATTCATCATTTTCGAACTTCATCCTCCAATTCCATTGAATTGGTTAGGGTTTCTATTAGAGGTCGTTCCATTTGATTGGTTACGTTTCCTTAAATCTTTTGCCTTTGATCAATTAAATGACCGTCATACCCTTATCTACTTTGTACCTTTTGCCTTTTTAGTGCTGAAAAAGGTGTGAAGCTTAATTACGGTATTTTGGTAAGTACATAAATTTATGAAAAGTGGAGATGTTGGTTTGTTTGTTTTTTGCATAAAAATAAAGAAATGATTCTAAACCACACAAAACACCTTACCTGACACTGAAACAAAACCAACATTGTAACTCGGACGGAGTAAAAGACTTATCTACTACGAGTGGTGAGTGAAGAGAACTACAAATAATACTCCAGCTTAACTGAATTACACATCAATGTCTAGTCCCTAAATTCCACAACAAAGTGACTCTTACAATTGTTTGATTAGAAGATAATGCATATGATGATATTACCACCCTTTATCGCATCATCTTATCAAACCCACCACATATTCTTCCCCAACTCGTTTACCCACCAACTATTCTACAAAAAACACAATCTTCTTCTTAATCCACCCCTATGCTCTAATCTTTTTACCTCTTCTACTAAATCCCACAATCTTAATCATGCACTTAGCTTCATTAATCAACAATTAGCCACTAATAATTCAGTTGAAATATATGAGAATGTTACATTCTTGATACACTTATGTGGGCAACACAGAAATGTTGAAATTGGCAGAAAACTTCATGAATTTGTCACTACTCATTACAGTAATGATCTTCATCTTCATACCCATCTTATCACAATGTACTCATTATGTGGATATCCTCTCGATTCTCGTATCGTCTTTGATCGCTTACACACACAAAACAACTTGTTTCTGTGGAATGCAATTATTAGTACTTACAGTAAATATGAATTCTACTCTGATGCAATGCTCATGTTCTGTAAGTTGCTATCTGAGACTGAGCTGAACCCTGATAATTACACTTTGCCTTGTGTCATTAAGTCATGTGCTTTGCTTCAGAATGTCGGTTTTGGAGAGACAGTTCATGGATTAGCGGTGAAACTAGGGTTGGTATTGGATTTGTTTGTTGGAAATGCACTGATTATGATGTATGGCAAGTTTGAGCTGCTTTCAGATGCTCTCAAGTTGTTTAAGAAGTTGCCTGTCAGGAATTTAGTTTCTTGGAATACCATGATTCGTGTTTTTGCTGAAAATGGGTTTCAAGACGAAAGCTTTGATTTGTTCTTACAGATGCTTGAGGATGAGGATTGCTTGATTCCAGACGTAACGACAGTAGTTACATTGTTACCAATTTGTGCAGGGAAAAGAGACCTTGAAATGGGAATGATGATTCACGGTTTTACTGTAAAATTTGGTCTCAGTAACGAGGTAACTGTGAACAATGCCTTAATGGACATGTATGCGAAATGTGAGTGTTCATTTTCTGCTCGAACCTTGTTTGAAAAGAACAAAAATAGAAACACAGTATCCTGGAACTCCAGTATCTGGAATTGTTCTAGGGATGGTGATGAATTAACGACGTTTGATCTTTTGAAGAGAATGCAGATCGAGGGAGATGGTATAAAGTTGAATGATGTAACCATTTTGAATGTTTTACCAGCTTTCAGAAAGAAGTCACAACTGATGAGCTTAAAGGGACTTCATGGTTACTCAATCCGACATGGATTCTTTCATGGCGAGTATGTGCCTAATGCTTTTATTGTAGCCTATGCAAAATGTGGGTCACTAGCTAATGCTTATCCTATCTTTCGTGGAATAGAGACCAAGACCATTAACTCTTGGAATGCCATTGTTGATGGCTATGCACAATATGGGGATCCAAGAAAGGCCATTAACATGTACCTCGAAATGAAATTTTTAGGCTTAAATCCGGATCTGTTTAGCCTAAATAGTCTAATCCTAGCCTGTTCTGAACTAAGATTACTGTCATCTGGCAAAGAAATTCATGGATTTGTGCTTCGGAATGGTTTAGACAAGGACTCATTCATAAGTGTTTCACTACTCTCATTTTACATTCGGTGTGATAAATTGAATTATTGTAGGTCCGTATTTGATCAAATAGAGAACAAAAACTTGGTAGCCTGGAATGCAATGATTTCCGGGTATTCCCAACAGGGTAGTCCAATTGAAGCTTTGGATATTTTCCGTCATATGGTTGAGAAAGGAATCCAGCCCAATGCGATCACGATTACAAGTCTTCTTGCAGCTTGTTCACAACTTCCTTGCTTGAGGATAGGGAAAGAAATACATGGATTTATATTAAGAGCTCATCTAACGAAACAGATGTTTATTTCTAGTTCCCTGATAGACATGTATGCGAAATGTGGGTGCTTAGGACTATCCCACAGGTTCTTTGACCGCCTAAGCCTTCCCGAGAAGGATCTGGCATCATGGAATGTCTTGATTTCAGGATACGGATACCATGGACATGGGAATGAGGCCTTGTTGCTGTTTGAACAGCTGCAAAGACGATCTGGACTAAACCCAGATCACTTGACATTTGTTGGATTGCTGGTTGCCTGTAACCATGCTGGGCTTGTCGAGAAGGGTCTCGAATACTTGAACAATATGGATAATTTATATGGTTTAGAGCCCAAGTTGGAGCATTATACTTGTGTAGTGGACATGCTAGCTCGTTCTGGTCAACTACATGACGCATTAAACCTTATTGAGAGCATGCCGATGAAAGCCGACTCTAAAATATGGAGCTGTTTTCTCAGTTCTTGTAGAATCCATGGTGACATTGTTTTAGGAAGACTAGCAGCCAAAAAACTACTCGAGTTAGACCCAAACCGGGCTGAAAACTATGTATTAGCATCAAATTTATTGGCTCAAGCAGGAAAATGGGATGATGTTAGAAATTTGAGGGTGAAAATGAGGGAGAAAGGTCTTCAGAAGGATGCTGGATGTAGCTGGCTCGAATATAAAGGAAAGATTCATAACTTTGTCGTAGGGGATTACCCGCTCCCTAAATCAGAAAAACTTCGAGAAATGTGGGTCGAGATAGAGAAGAAGATTAGAAGTATCGGGTATATCCCCGATACTAGCTCGGTCCTTCACGACCTAGGAGAAGACGAAAAGGTAGATGTGCTAAGAGGGCATAGTGAGAAACTAGCAGTATGTTTCGGTTTGCTGAATACTAATAAAGGTGTAACATTGAGGATTTGCAAGAATCTGAGAATATGCAGTGATTGTCATAATGCAATTAAATTGGTGTCTACAGTTTGTGAAAGGGAGATTGTTGTAAGAGATAACAAGAGGTTCCACCATTTTAAGGATGGATCATGTTCATGTAGAGATTATTGGTAAATACATAAATTTTGTATACTTGGTGATGCTGACGGTATTTGAACCCAAGTTATACTTTTTTTTTTTTTTTTTTTTTTTGACAGCCGTAAAAGAACCTATTACAACAAAGCTAATCGAGCTACATTGTGAGCTCGCTTATTAAGAGATCGAGGGATAAAACTAACAGACAGACAATGAAACGACTTCGCATTTTCCAGGATATCTGCAATAACTCCTCTTGTTTGGTGATGTCTCTCCTCCACACCGGCAAGTTGCTTAATAATCTGCAAGCAATCCGAAAGGACACTAAGATGTAATAAATTCAAATACCTAGCCCTTGAAACAACTTCCAGAATGCCTTGTGCTTCTGCCTGCATAGCCGATTCAGCAGAAATAGCCTTGAAGTCCTCATCTATGACCCTCCCATCGCTAATCATACAAGACCCAACCCACAGATGCATGGTCTTTACGATACCATGCAGCATCCACCTTACCCTAAACTGGCCATTGAATGCTCCTGCCCTATAATGAAGAAAGGAACCGAATTCCTCAGCCCATCATCCTTGTTAAGGCAATTCTCAGTCCCCCATCCCTTTTCCACCTTATTAACCTTTTCCTTCTCCATAGCTTGTAGAGCTAGAGCCACCAAATTCTGAATCTTCAAAAAGAAAGCAGGTGGATGAAAAGGTTCTCCATTAAAAAATTTGTTATTTCTTGTTATCCATATTTGCCATATAATAGCCAGAAAGTTAACCAACATCATCATCCCATCCTCCTGCTTACCAAAGAAATCAATCCAATTGACGATCCAAACACTGACATTAGTACTTTCGGTTCCCACACAACTTAAACCCAAAACTGACCCCTTCCATATGCGTCTGACCACCTGACAGTCTTTAAAAAGATGATGCAGACTCTCATTAATCGCAGCATCACAAAAACAGCATATACTATCTGTAATGATACCACGTTTCCTTAACTCATCCCCAATTGCCAAAGAGCTTGTCACAATTTTCCATATCAAAATTTTCCAACTCTGTGGACCCGGTAGCTTCCACAGTTTCTTCTTTAAAAAGCCCTGCGTGACAATCTCTAACCTTCGACCATCTCTATTTGTTTTTTTCCGGTCAAACCATTCCTTAAAAAGACAGTCATACCCACTCTTAACTGTGTATTCCCCTGAAGATGTACCCAACCAATAAACTTCATCCTATAGTTGGGAAGAGCATATTGGTTGAGCCAAAATATTAATGGCACTATCCTCTTCAAAAACATTCCTTATCTTCACGGCATCCTATTCCCCTTCATTCATCATCAAATCTCCAATTTGCAGATCTGACAAAAAAGTGTTGTCTCTTGACAGCATAACCGACCTGGGCTCCGGGACATCCCCATCCACCCATTCAACCATCCAAACATTCAAAGATGAACCAATGCCAGGCTTCCACCCCACCTTCTCCTTAATGAGCTCTAAACCATGAATAATGCTGCGTGAGCCCCAAGACCACCCATAAGCACCACGTGACTCCAATCCCATTCGCGGATCACTATTTTTCAAAACTAAATTTCGAAAAACCTTGCTAAAGAAAGTTTCCTGATTTCTGACCATTCTCCACGCATTCTTAGCCAGAAGAGCTTGATTCATACACTCCACATTTCTGATCCCAAGTCCTCCACGAGATTTAGGTAAAGCAAGAAAATTTCTACTACAGAAATGGATACCCCGCTGTGATTTATGCCCAGACCACCAAAACTGCGCCAACAAAGCATTAATCTTTGTCGCCACACTTACCGGAATTTTGAAAACCGATAGAAAGTAAATAGAAATATTTGATAGTACTGACAAAATCAAAGCAAGTCTTCCTGCTGCAGATAGAAAAATACCATTCCAGGACAAAATTTGTTTTACCACATTCTCCACAAGCCCGTTATAAATATTTTGCCGCGATCCCTGAAACTCCGTTGGAATCCCCAAATATTTACCAATGCCCTTATTCTGCTTAATACGAAAAGATCTCAAACAAAATCTTGCCCCCACTACGGTCATCGACGGACTGAAAAGAATTCCTGACTTGTCCTCATTAAGAATCTGTCCCGACGCTTTACAATAAGAACCAATCGTCTTCTGTAATTCATCGCAGCCATTCCCTTTATTCTTAAGGAAAAAAATTGAATCATCAGCAAATAAGAGATGCGATAAAGCAGGCGCTGATCTCCCCAAATAAATGCCCTGAATCTTCCCATGTTCCTCTTTAACGCCCACATTTGCAGACAGAACCTCCATACACAAGATAAAAAGATACGGCGATAGAGGATCACCTTGTCTAAGTCCACACCTTGGTATAAACTGCTCACACGGTCCTCCATTGAACAACAATTCATATGATACTGTAGTGACAGTACCCAAAATTAAATCAATCAACCTAGATGGGAACCCAAACTTACACAACACAGCTTCTAAAAAATCTCATCGTACCCTATCATATGCTTTGCTCATATCAGCTTTATAAGCAAACGGACCGTACATACCTATTCGAATTTATCCTATGAATAGCCTCATTTGCCAGTAGAATATTATCACTAATTTGTCGTCTAGAGATGAAAGCATTCTGAAAGTCACCAATCAAATACTTCATGACCCCTACTATCCTATTGGCAATGCATTTTGAAATAATCCGCATGATGACATTACAAAGGCTTATTGGACGATAATCTCCCACAGACTCTGGATGCTCACACTTTGGAATAAGCACTATGAATGTCCTGTTCATTTCTTTCAAAACCCTTCCAGAGTTAAGCGTATCCATAACCGCCCTAGTGACATCACCCTATATAAAATGCCAGCACTTTTGAAAGAAAACCCCTGGAATACCATCAGGTCCTAGTGCCTTCAAAGCTCCCATTTGAAACACCGCTTTTCGCACACCCTGTTTTGTGAAAGGCTGTGAGAGCCTTTCCAAGTCGGCTTCATTAACCTTACGTTTGACATCCCTTACCACATTCTGAATCACTTGTTCACGCTCCCCATCCGCCGTATCATCCCATTCCGGATTAAACAGCTTGCGAAAGGAATCTTCAAAAACACCTCGCATTTTTTGTGAGTCATAAACCCAAATCCCATCAGAATCCTTAACCCCATAAATGAAATTTCTACTTGTCTGTCCCTTAACCCAGTTGAAAAAGACTTAACCCAGTTGAAAAAGAATTTGGTACAAGTATCACCATCCACAATCCACTTCACTTTGGCCCTTTGTTTCCAGTATTTAGCTGCCGCTTCAGATAAACTAACCAAATCATTATGCACTGCAAGATATTCTCGCTCATCCCCAGTTATAAATGCAATGTCAAGGGCCTTATCCAAACGCTCATTAAAATCATCCCAAGAACGTTTCCAGATCTGCTTCTTATCAGGAGTCCACTTCTTTATAACTCCACGAGCTTTGGATAACTTTCTCGTCAACCTAAAACATGGCGATTCCCACATACCAACTCTCCAACTTTCCTTAATCAAGTCGATGCATTCTTGATGGTCCAATGTCCATGCATCAACTCGATATGACCTACGCACACCGTTTTCAAGTAGGCAAAAATCGACTTCAATCGGTGCATGATCAGAAAATTGAATTGGAAAATGTCGGACACCTGTATCAGGAAACACAAGCAACCAATCCTTTGATCCTAAAGCCTTATCCAGACGTTCGTAGACTCGGCTTTGTCCAACCCTATTGTTACACCACGTATACCTTGGGCCTTTGAAGTTAATATCAACGAGCTCAAATTCAATCTTCCAGAAAGTAAAATCCAGAGCACCATCAATCGACTTCTGATTCTTGCGTAATTTATCACTCACATACTCCACTTGGTTAAAATCCCCTATAATAATGAAAGGCAAAGAAAACGAGTCCAACCAAACGCCCAACGAATAGAAAACACCCTTCCTTAAATTCACCTTTGACGCACCATACAACAAAACCACATAGAAAGCCCGATCATAATACTTATCGAAAAACAGAATGACAAAATTAGCACAAGCCATAACAAGACTCATGCTGGCCTCGGGCTTCCCACCCACCCACAGGCCTCCCGATGCCCCACACGCATTAACCCCACCCGACCTACTAAACCCGCATGACCTAAACAGGCCATTAACTTTATTTATATTACATTTTGTTTCCATTAGATAGATAAAATCATAAGAAGTAGTACTAATTAACGCTCTAAGCTTCGGAATGATAGGGGCGAGCGTGTTATTTAGACCCCTACAATTCCACATCATACCCTTCATTCATCACGAGGAGGTTGGGAAGGGCCAACCTCCGCAACTCCCTTGTCATTGCCAACAGATTCTGATTCGCTTGAGACATCCATCTCCACCTCGGGTACATGAACACGGAACCCATAACCACCTGATTTCCCATAGCTTTCTCCATCCTCAGCACGACCATCTGAAGCATCACCCACCTCCATACATCTCCTCTTTCCCATGATCGAAAGGTACCTCTGCGCACGTTCCCTAGAATCCAGAACTCCTGCAGGCACCATGTAATTTTCAGCTTCACTAGCAAACTTCTGCTTCATGGAAAACTCCATATTCCTGATTAGGGCATTAGTTTTTGCCCTAGAGAACATATTTTTTATGCTTCCAAGGCCCTCAGACGCGCTCTCCAACAATCCACTCCCCCACGGCTGAGCCCCCTCATCCTCCTTCACAGAAGTCACCATTACAATGTTCCCTTCCTTGTATATTCCAAGAACCTGCATCAGCTGTTCCTCCTGGACCTTGCCCTTTCCCTTGCAGTCACCTATACCAGATCCCGCTCCTGCAACTCTAGCCATATCTTCCAATTTCTTTGCTGATGCAGAAAACTCCTCATCCTTATTAATCAGACATAAGGGAGTCTTCCTTATCAAATCTCTGCCAGCCTGAATCAACTCCTCCTCAGTTCTGATAATCCTAGTCCCCCCAACTCCCTGCACATCCTCCATTTCAACACTGTTATTATAATCCTCCATGGCATCCACCATGGCCTCCTCCTCCCTTTCCTCATTCTCGACACCATTTTTATTGACCCAGCACTCACCCAAGTTATACTTATAAACATCAATTTTCATAATTTTACAAGCTATGTATGTTAGTTGACATTTATTGATGTCAAAGACTTAAAGCCACGATTTCATTTTATAACACTTCAACTAGTGGTGAATGGTAACTTGAAATTGGAAATTGCTAAATTTTCTTTGTAATTGTCTTTTTAGCCTTATTAATGACTTTAAAGTGATTATTTGTGCCTATGAGTGAACTTAGGTAACACAAACACTTCTCTTAATTAGTCGTCACTCGTCATGTGTCTGACACCGTGTCTTACACTCGGACACTCGACACTCGTTGTACACATGACTAAACATATTATAGTTTATACGAGAAATAAAATTTTAAAAAACATCGATTAGAAGATGAGTTTGGGTGGAAAATGAGAATTAGTTATAGTAAATGTTGAATTGTACTTTTACTTGTTTAGATTTAGCTTCAAATAAATGATAAAAATAGAATTATACGTTGTTTATAGCCATATATATATATATATATATATATATATATATATATATATATATATATATATATATATATATATATATATATATATATATATATATATAGAGGTGGGATCCGGTGAGTCCACCTAAATATTTGAGTCCATGAGTCTATTTAGAGTATCACAAGTTGTATTAAAAAATATCACGTTTTTTTATACTACAATATCACAATGTCACAACCTTTTCAATAAAATATCAAAGGAAACAATATCACACACTATATAAAACAATATCACAAAATTTTTTCCAATACTTTTTTTTCTGAATTTTTTTTTTTCCAAATTTTTTTTTTTGTGATATTATTTTGAAGAACCGGTGATATTGTATTGAGTATTTTGTGAAATTGTAATGAAAAAAAATCGAAAACAATTTCGAGAAAAAACGCCTTTTGTTAAACAATATCACGCACTATATTAAACAATATCACGAAATTTTTTTCCCGGAAGTATTTTTTTTCAATTTTTTCTCCCGAAATTTTTTTCCGAAATATTTTTTTCTCGAATTTTTTTTTGTGATATTATTTTGAAGAACCGGTGATATTGTATTGAGTAACTTGTGATATTGTAATGAAAAAAAATCGAAAAAAAATTTCGAGAAAAAAAGCCTTTTGTTAAACAATATCACACACAATATTAAACAATATCACGAAATTTTTTCAAGAACTTTTTTGCCCGGAAATATTTTTTTCAATTTTTTCTCTCGAATTTTTTTTCCGAAATATTTTTTCTCGAATTTTTTTTTTGTGATATTATTTTAAAGAACCGGTGCTATTGTATTGAGTAACTTGTGATATTGTAATGAAAAAAAAATTCGAGAAAAAACGCCATTTTATTAAAAAAAAAGCGTGTTTGTTTTAAAAAAAGTGCATACTGAAAAAGGGAATTTTTTTAATAAAGAAAATGTCATTTTAAAAGAAAAGGGAAAAAAAAGAAAAAAAAAAGTAATATTGAAAAAGAAAAAAAACAAAAAAAGGAAAAAAATTTGATATTGAAAACACATGATATTTTTTTATACAACTTATGATATCATTGTTAGACTCATGGACTCAAATATTTAGGGTGGACTCATGTGATCCCAGCTCTCTCTCTCTATATATTTAGGGTAGTAGGTGCATGAAAATTAATAAAACGTATCTCACCTTGATTTCCCGTCACTAGTATATATTTTCTAGACCAACAAATATGTTCTCTAGCCTTAAAATTCCATGCCGAATCCAAATATGTCGTTAATTTTTTAAAAAAAAGTCCGTAAGGTAGAGTTCTCATGGTTCTCATTATATTGGTGGTTCTCATAGGATCTCAATTCTATATATATATATATATATATATAGAGAGAGAGAGAGAGAGAGAGAGAGAGAGAGAGAGGCCGGATCACGTGAGGCCGCCTCTTACGGTGAGGCCACCGAACCTCACGCATCCATAACCTGTTTGGGCCAAATTCACGTTTGCTAATGCTGTTGGGCCGACTTCCCTTGCGAATTATTCAATGTGGGCTGAAAATTAGGGTCAAACCAAATCTTGTCATTTGGGCCAAAAAAACTTTCTCTCACTAAAAATATTAAAAACATAATTAAACCCAACCCAAAATACACTCTCTCTTTTCCAACCTAGAAAACTCTTTACGACAAAAAAAAAACCTCAAATTCAACGCAAAATCGATTTGGTACTCCGATTGTTCGTAAATTCCATCAAAGCAACATACAAATTCAATTCAATTGATTTTGGAAGAAGATTAAGACTAATTTTCAGGTAATTTGATAATTTGATTCTTCGAATTTTCAACGATTGTTCGAATTTCATGCGATTGTTCGAATTTGATCAATTTTTCTCACGATTTTCTTTACCTCTCGAGTTCATACTACTTATGACATTATTTTCGATTATTTTGCAGCTCTAATAGCAATGGAGAATCTAGATATCACCACGGTTGATGATAATATTACTATTGAATCAGGTATGTCGTTTTTTGTCGTTTACATTATTGTTTTCTGATTCAATTTCTGCTCAATTTTGTTGAATATATGGATCGCTTTTTGTATTTCGTGAATGTAGGACCTTATTTTGTGAATGTAGGACCTATTGAAGTTTATGACTATTGTATTGTGATTATAAAAAGGCTGAAACTAGGGGCTTATTTTGTGAATATAGGACTTAATTCAAGTTTATGAATATTGTGAAACTAGAAGCTTAAACTGTGAAACTATAAGCTTACATTGTGAAACCTGATTAAAAAAGGTTGATTTAGTTTAGCTTTCTTATATTGTGAATCCTAGGCAAAATAAACTGTGAAACTAGAAGCTGATATTGTGAAACCATGCTTATTAAAAAGTCTGATTTTGTTTAGTCTTTTTATATTGTGAAACTAAATACTTAATCTGTGAAACTAGATGCTTAATCTGTGAAACTAGAGGCTTAATTTGTGAAACTAGATGCTTAATCTGTGAAACTTACATTGTGAAACCTGATAAAAAAAAAGGCTGATTTAGTTTATATGTTTTGACTTTATATAGGTACTGATTCCATTTTCAACACCAACGGAGAGGTTTCTACAATATTAACAGCACAATCCACACCTACAGTACCGGTTGGTACGCCTATTACTTTGGTGAATCACACACCGGGTGGTAGTGAGGAATGGATTGTCAGAGTTGCAGAAGATATTACACCTACTGTTGGGAAGTTATTTTTAGATCTACAGTCGGCAATGACATTCTATCAAGTGTATGCTACTACTGCTTGTGGTTTTGAAGCTAGGAAATCTACAACGAAGAGGTTTCGTGATGGTAATATTCGAACTAAAGCCATGGTTTGTAATCGTGAAGGCCATAATAAGAGGAAAGGAAAACCTCTTGAAACTGTTGCAAGTGAAACTGGTTCTGAAACTGGTTCAAATATTGGAAAAAGTGCAAGACCAAAAACTGGTGTGAAGGGAACTGAAGGAGATGAGGCTGAAAGTTCAAATAAGCAAGCATTTACAAGAACAACCAAAATTAGAAGGTGGGGTTGTCGTGCAATGGTCAAATACAAGTTCCATTATAACAAGTACATCGTTGAACAATTTCATGAGGGTCACAATCACCCAGTGACCTTTGTAAAGAATAGGGAATTTGATAAACTTGCAGCAAATATGAATGAATTTCATAAGCAAATGATTGTCCAGAATTCAAGAGTTAATGTTGGGGCTAGCTTAACATACCAGCTATGCAAAGAGCAAGTCGAAGGGTTCGAAAATGTGGGGGCTTCCCTTTCACAATTCAAGAATTTCCAACGGGATTTGAAGTGTTTCATTAAGAGTAAGGATGGAGACATGTTTATCTCACGTTTGGAAACCCTCCGTGACACAAAAGGGTTAGAATTTGTGTATGAAATCGATTCTGAGAAAGCTTTGACAAGGATTTTTTGGACAGATGCTGAGGCAAAAAGATGTTACTCAGTGTTTGGTGATGCAATTTCATTCGATCCAACCTATGGCACTAACAAATATAACATGATATTCACCCCTTTCACTGGCATTGACCATCATAAAAAGTCAATAACATTTGCATGCGCTCTTTTAGATCATGAAGACGATGAAGCATTTATCTGGGCGTTTCAGCAATTTTTGAAATCAATGGGTGGAAAAGAACCTAATTACATTATCACTGACCAAGATGGAGGAATAAAAAAGGCGTTCCCTGGTATGTTTTTATATCGTGCAATTTTTCTAGTTTTCTTAACTTGTGAAACTTGAAGCTGAAGATGCAAAAACTGTGAAACTACATGCTTATGAAGTAAAACTAGATCCTTATACTGTGAATCTGGAAGGCCATATTGTGAAACCTGTTGAAAAATCAGCCTGATTTTTTGAATTCTTAACTTGTGAAACTAGAAGCTTAGGCAGTGAAACTAGATCCTTATTTTGTGAAACTAGATGGCTATATTGTGAAACCTGTTGATAAAAGATCCTGATTTTTTGAGTTCATAACTTGTGAAACTAAAAGCTTAACTTGTGAAACTGGATTCGTATTCTGTGAAACTACAAGTCTATATTTGTGAAACCTGTTGATAAATGAGGATGATTTTTTTGAGTAATCTTATTTTGTTACATGCAGTTGTGTTCAAAACAGCAAGACATCGGTTTTGCATGTGGCACATTATGAAAAAAGTAACAGACAAGGTTGGGAGCACAATTTGCAAAGACACTGAATTCTTATCACGTCTGAACACTGTTGTTTGGAGCAATGACATGGAACCTGAGGAATTTGAGGAGAATTGGGTTAAGGTCATCACAGAATTCTCGTTAGAGGATAATATATGGTTGAGTGGAAAGTTTGCTGAAAGACACAAATGGATACCAGCGTATTTCAGAAATGTTCCGATGGGTAACATTTTAAGAACCACACAGAGATCAGAGAGTGCTAATAGTTTTTTTAAAAGATTTGAGAATAAATATGGGACCTTGGTTGAGTTTTGGATGAGGTTTGAGAGTGCCATCGACCAACAAAGGCATGCTCTAAAACTTCTTGAAGCACGGAGTGATAATTCAATGCCTGAAACCTTATATCGTTCAAACTGGGAAGCCCGTGGAGCGAGAGTATATACACATGAAGTCTTCTATGACTTTCAAAATGAGGTTAAGGGCTCGATAAATGGGTGTAGTGTGGGTGGATACACCCCACCAGATCCTGTAACTAACTCTGAGATTTTGATAGTTGAAGACGCGATCAAGAAAAAGAGCTACGCAGTTGAGTACAATAAAGGAACAATGGACGTGAGATGTTCCTGTAAACTATTTGAACGGAGAGGTATTCTATGTTATCACATCATTTGGGTTTGCTCGGGTAAAACTAAGGAAATACCTGAGAAATACATTTTGGGTAGGTGGAGTAAGAATGCACTTAGAAACCCTATTTATGATTCGAATGGAAATCTTTTGGACAACTACAATCCTACTAGTAGCCCGAAATTTGGAATGTCTCGGTTGTGGTCTGAGATTTATGCAACTGTGGGGATCCTCAAAAGAAAAAAAGAGTCTGATGTGAGAGAATTTGCTAAGCTTGTAAAAGAATTCCGAGATAAGTTGGAGCCAAACCCAAAGGCTTTGACAAAAGAACAAGAATTGGAAATCCTTCTAAACTGCAAGGCTCCAAAAGAAGGAAAGGTCTTACCACCTAAGTTCTCTAAGAACAAGGGTAGCGGGAAGCGGCTGGTCAGTAGCAAAAATAAGGCAATCATAAAAGCAAAAAAACCAAAAAGGTTGTGTGCTAATTGTAAACGAATGTCACACCATGATAAAAGAAATTGTCCATATGATTTTGAAGAGCATCCTCCTGAGAATCAAGTATGTATTATTCCTTTACTTGATTTTTTTTTATTCATGTTTATTATACTGTGAAACTAGGGGCTTATACTGTGAAACTAGGGGCTTATACTGTGAAACTAAGGGCTTATACTGTGAAACCTGTTGATAAAGGGCTGATTTTAGTTTGTTTATAATATTGTGAATCCTAGGCCTTAAACTGTGAAACTAGGGGCTTATATTGTTGATTTTAATTTTAAGTATAATTTTTATTACTTAAGCAATGCAAGTTACGTCTCAAAAGTATTTATTTTAATGTTTCATTTTCTTTCAGGGAGATACAACAGAAGAAGAAGAAGAAAAAGAAGAAGAAGAAGAAGAAGAAGAAGAAGATGAGGAAGACGAAGATGTATAGTTTTCTTTATATTTGGGTCCGTGATGCGGGGAAGTAGTTTAGGTTTTATAGACTGTGAAACTAGGGGCTTATACTGTGAAATTAGGGGCTTATACTGTGAAACTAGGGGCTTAGTTTCACAGATTACATGCTTAGTTTCACAATATAGGCTTCTAGATTCACAGAAGAAGACCTGACATTCACAGAAGAATAAGTTTTCTTATATTGTGAAACCTGTTGTCATAAATTGTGAAACTAAAAGCTTTACTTGTGAAACTAGAAGCAGTTTTTATTGAAATATCTGTCATAAATACCTGTTGTCATAAATTACCATTACGTGCATGAAAAATCCCCAGCTATGACCATCCAAGGTGATTGATCACTACCATCTCAAGATAGCGACAAGAGACGGCAGTGATCAATCACCGTGGATGGTCATGGCTAAGGAGTTTGATGATAAGAAAAAAACCTAAACTCTGAAACAAGAAGACTATATATGTATTTGTAGTGTAAATGGTTGTATATTGGAATAGGGTGTTTGATGATATCAACTTCCGTTCTCTTATATAGTGCACTTGTTTACTACGTGTACTACTTTTTATGGTTGTGAAGCATTTAATTTTGAGGTAGTTGTGGTTAGGTGACAGGTTGGAGCATTTAATTTTGAGGTAGTTGTGGCTTAACAAACTGGTTGCAAAATAATTTGGGTTCAACTAAGATGTATCATCATTCGAGCCCCGCTTAGACATGAGTCCAGTAATGAAAAATATATTTTAAAAAAAGGATTCAAGTGTGAAGCTTGCAACGCGTAAAATTATGTTGACTGAGACAATAGAAACTATAAACATGTCAACATAAAGGCTATAGAAGATGACAGGAGAAAGCGAAGATCACGAGATCACTTACGTGCTCGCTTCCTCGGTTTTCTTTCCAATAATTTTTCCCTTCGGGGCGGTAGACAACTGCAAGAAATATATTTTGTGAAACTAGATGGCTATATGCTTATTTTGTGAAACTAGATGGCTATATTACAACTTCAAAATTTACAATGTCAATTTACAGCAACAAAAACATCACAACAAAAACACATTTCACCAAGTTCTTCTGACTGGAATTCCTTTTCACCTTGTCCACAATTTCGAAAAATTATTTGTTGCGGCCTTAACAATGTCGAAGTCCAGTTGCAATGACTCGACCATCTCGTTTTCATGTTTTCATCATCTACAAGTGGAGTTAAAATCAAGCAATGAGAAGCAATATAACTCTATAAAGACATAAAATCCATCAAATCTCCAGATTCACAGATTAAGGGTTTAGTTTCACAAGTTAAGATTCTAGATTCACAGAAGAACACCTGGCATTCACAGAATAAGTTTTCTTATATTGTGAAACCTAAGCTCATAAATTGTGAAACTAGAAGCTTAACTTGTGAAACTAGAAGCAGTTTTGGTGAATGCTAAGTGCTGAGATTCACTGAATAAGGTCTGATGACTGACTAAGTTTAACAAAACTACACACCTTGTTTTTTGTTGAGCAAACTTCAAGATTGACAACGTCGATTTCACCAACGTGGGAAGGGACATTATCCCAAACAGCATGGTCCCCAACAGCATGAGAATCAGATACAATTCATTCACAAAAAAGTCCTTCAATTGACATGCTTTAGCTTCATTTTTTGCTTTTTTGCTTTTTCGGTTTAACAAGGGAAGACCTATAAAACCAAACACAAGTACAAAATATACATATTACAATATATTCAGCCAAGGAATTAAGAATTTAAAACTTTCATGTGTAGATTCACAAAGTAAGACCTGACAGTATTCTCATTCCACATAAGAAGTTCCAACATGATCGACTTTCGATAATCTACCAAACCCTGCATAGAGTGACGTATATTAAATTAGTGTATTCATGCTAATATTCGTGGAATGCACGGCTTTATTTTCATATAGTAATGAACTCACCTCAAAATAGTCACTGTTCGTCCATAAACTCTGATCTTCCAATGCACTCACCCACTTTAGCAGAAAGACTCCACAATCATAACTAGACATAAAAACATATAAGCACTTATGAGTGTAACAAAGTTTCACATAATAAGGTCTGAGATTCACTGAACAAGGTCTGAGATTCAACAAATGATCACGGACTAAGTTTAACAAAACAAGTCAAACTACGCACCCCGTTTTTTGTTGAGTGACTTCGAGATTGACAAAATCATGCATGTGCATGTTCTTCAAACATTTGTACGACTCTCCCAAAATAGTTGCAACATTGTACAACTGAGAAGAAAAGGACAATAAAAGATCAAAAATATATTTTGCGGTATACTAAAACAAAAACTCTACAATATTTTGGAAAAAAATCATACAATGTTCATGGCCTTGTTGTTTTCTTTATCCACTTTTATATCCATGGATGAGTCAAGGATGTAATTTTTTTGCTTCTTTATGTCGCAAATACAAGCCCACCAATGCTTCAATTTGTCGTTATGCAAAGGGATAAAAACCTGAGATAGTAAATGTATGAGAATAATCAATCAAAAAACACACATGAATGACAGTAAATAAATAACAAAATGAATAGCAGAACTGAAGGATCTGACCAAATCAATCTGGCTACCATCTGCTGGAGTGTATGAGGACTGTATATATTGACCCCAAATCTCTGGGTTAGTATCTGCATTAAGACCCTGAATGACACAAAAAAGGCAATTTTAGTCTCTGGATGAGCAACTTTCAGAATGAAAAACACTTGAATATCAACATCTGAAGGATTTGAAGCTCACATATACTGTCGTTGGCAAGTAAATCACATTTGGTTTACCAAGTGTGCGCTTAATCCCAACAATATCAATGATCTACAGATAAAACGTGCACAAAATGAAGCATCCACTTTCACGAAATCACCATCAAGTTTCACAAAAAAACCTCTAAGATTCACAGAATAAGGTCTGAGATCCACCAAATAAGGAACCATGTAAAAAAAGAAACATGGTCAGGAATGGGAATATAATACTTACCTGATCCATAATAAGGCCACGCGATGTAAGGGTCTGCAAAACATCTCTAGTGACTTCCATCCACGGAGTGGACACCAGAACCTCACTTAATTATTGAACAAAATGCAATTAGTCAATATATCTCACACAATTTAAAAAAAACATAATTCAAGAAATCAAAGAAAAAGTGTGACATTACAATTTGTTTGCGATTGCTCTTCTCCCAACACAAGCCACCAATTCCTTCTCAGTAAAAGGTGGTGTCATAGAGGAACTCGATTCTAGTGCATCTTTTGTGACTATTTCTTTGGACAGATTAACAGAACATGTAACAATATGATAGCACACCCGCAATGCAAAACGCTTGCGCTGAGTTTCCTATTGATGCAAACAAAATGGGTTTCAGAAAAACTAGGAAATAAAGTTGTGGCAATTGTATAGAAATTAAATTAGATGTTGAAAAGCAATCTTACAGTATTTATGGTTATTACAGAATTATTTTTGCTCCCTTTGTAATTCTCCATTATGTTCAGCAGATAGAGGCCATTATCAATTTGTGAGGATTTCAGATTTGATTTTGGGATAAACACTTTTGGAATCGTCATTGAAGCAATACTTGTCACTGCTGGCAACTTTGATTGAAGAAGGTTGATGAGCCTGTATTGCTGTATGAACAAAAGAGTAATTACAAAGAGCAATTAGTAAGGTAATGGAGTAAGAACGAGTCCAAAAATAGGTAAAATAGATGTACCGTATGTTTTAAAAAAGAAGTATAATCAACAGGTGTGTCTTTTATAGCATGGATGACTAGGCATTTGCAAGATTCCGGTCTCAGATCAAAACAAAACAAGAATGGTGGGCATTCGGGAGAGATGATCGGAGTCAAAATCTGAAAGACAACAGATAAAAATGCAATGAATAAAAAAGACAAGTCCACCTTAAAGCTTGAATATAATAAGACCAAATATAAAAAAAACTTACTAATTGGGTAGCAGCAAAATCAACATTGTCGAGACACTGGAACAAAAATCGAATCATGTGTGAGTAATGATTATAAGTGCACACCATATAAAATGGGATTGTAGAAAAGAGGTAGAGAGACTAACACTGTGTGTGGAGTGTGGCACAAATAAACGACAAGCAGAATCTCGTGATCTCAAGCTCTCACTATTGTTTAGAAACTCACACCAAACATCTATCACAGCAGAAGATACTTGATCACTTTCAGGCAAACTCGTCAATTGCTTCCTTGTCAATTTCTGAGTTTGACTTTTGAAAAGAATGTCACTGGAAACAGTCATTAAAAGCACAGGTCACACCCTCAAATGGTATTAAATATACGATCAAAATTAAAAAATAAGAGTATTTTAATGTTTAGTAAGTTTGACCAAAACTGTGAAACTAAAAGCTTAATTTGTGAAACTACATGCTTATTCTGTGAAACAGGGAGCACATATTCTGAAACTGTGAAACTGTGAAACTAGAAGCTTATTCTGTGACACTAGAAGCTTACTTTGTGAAACTAGCAGCTTATTCTGTGAAACTGGAAGGACATTTTGTGAAACTGTGAAACTAGATGTTTAACATGTGAAACTAGAAACTTATCCTGTGAAACCACAAGCTTATTCTGTGAAACAAGAAGTTTACATTGTGAAACCCAAACTCTTAACTTTCACAGAATAAGCGCTTAGTTTCACAACATAAGCTTGTAGTTTCACTGAATAAGGGCTTACTTTCACTGAATAAGGGCTTACTGTCACACCCTCAAATGGTATTAAATATACGATCAAAATTAAAAAATAAGAGTATTTTAATGTTTAGTAAGTTTGACCAAAACTGTGAAACTAAAAGCTTAATTTGTGAAACTGCATGCTTATTCTGTGAAACAGGGAGCACATATTCTGAAACTGTGAAACTGTGAAACTAGAAGCTTATTCTGTGACACTAGAAGCTTACTTTGTGAAACTAGCAGCTTATTCTGTGAAACTGGAAGAACATACTGTGAAACTGTGAAACTGTGAAACTAGATGTTTAACATGTGAAACTATAAACTTATCCTGTGAAACCACAAGCTTATTCTGTGAAACAAGAAGTTTACATTGTGAAACCCAAACTCTTAAATTTCACAGAATAAGCGCTTAGTTTCACAACATAAGCTTGTAGTTTCACTGAATAAGGGCTTACTTTCACAGAATAAGGGCTGTGAAACAAGAAGCTTATTCTGTGAAACTAAAAACCTTATTAATTGAAACTGGAAGGCTATATTGTGAAACATGTTAATAAAACAGGCTGAAAATATTAAAATACAAGGTTTGAAAAATTAATAAAATAAGTCAATACCTTTCACATGAATCCAAAAAGATGAAATCCAATACAGGCTTCTCCGCTTGAGTAAAACCCTTAAGAATATTCATGTTTCTTTGCAAATACGGAGATCGATAGACCTCTGATGGAACTATGGCCCTCTTCACCTTTGGATTGACAGGTGAATGACATTCACCTTTGGATCGACGCTTGTAAACATTCGGAGGAGTATCTCCTACGTCAATGACCTCTTTATCAGTGCTCCCTACCACAGGAAGATCCTCTACCACTGGTGTGGACATAGAAGGTCCTCCAGGTCCTTCAGCATGAACACAAGATGTTGAACGATCGAGTTCGGCTTCATCACAACGTGTTGAATGTTCAAGTTGAGGTTCAGCTTCAGGTTCACGTTCATGTTCAGCTTCAGGTTCAGGTTCAGGCTCAGGTTCACGTTCATGTTGAGAGGGTGGAGATAAAAAGTGGTCATCATCTGGAAAGAGCCTAAAGCTTGGCATTTCTGGTTTTGCTGGTGAACAATGTGGCTGTATTGGCTGAAAGGACTCATCCATTATGTCCAATGCCGCCAACAGTTCAGCTTCAGACCACCCATAAAATTTACCCGCATCCTCATGAACATTCTCACCAGTACCATCCACAATCGCCTTCTCATTATCATCAATCTCCAAATTATCATCAACCTCCCCACTATCATTATGTGCTTTCTCAGCATTCTCCTCATTATTTGTTGTCTCAACATTCTCCTCATTCTGCTCATTTTTATCTTGTTGAGACAGCCTAAATCCATCTGCAATACCATCAACAGCTGCAACTAGTTTAGAAACTGTTGCTGATGAAGGTAATTTCAAGGAAGCTTGACTGACAAGACATTTGTAGTTCATGAAAGCAAGAGCCATGACTTTTGCTGAATTTGCAAGATCAGTAACAAGCTTCACATCACTGTTATCTTCAGAAATGCCAGGCTTTCCAGTTTCTCCTTCATGTTTGGGTTGTTCAGATTTTCCAGATTCTTCTTGTTCAGGTTGCCGAACAACAATTTCCTGAACAGCTGATTTAGATTTTTGTGCTTGCTTGTCTGTTGCAAACTCAATAGCAAGCAAAGGTCCATGCTGCTCACGTCTGACAATTGGAGGCTCAACAGCACCCCTGCCGAAAGTTCTCTCCTTGGAAGTTGGGTCATTCAATTCATCCTTAATTCTCTTGTATATAGCATCTTTTGTCCAAGTCGATAACGTAGGATATTGACGACTCACAATGCGCGATTTAAAGACACAACGGTCTAGATAAATGAAGAGCAGCATAATAATCGGTCCCCCAAACCAATTCTCTTTCACCTGTTTAACCCCAAACTCTTCCTTTTGCCAAGACTGAACTTGGCCAGCCAATTTCTTTTTTATAAAGTTGCACCAGTTGAAACTGGAGATCAACTCAGTATTCACCAAACTTTTCAGCACTTTCAAACTGACCTTGTTCCCTACAACACCGCCTAAAAGAGCAGAGAAAATATAAACGATGAAGTTGCGTTTGAAATCATCTCCTCCATCTCTTTGGGTAATCAACTTTTGCAGAACAAGTTTGATGTCAATGAAACCAACACCATATTGTTTAGTGAACTGCTCCAAAGCAGATAAATAAGAGGGGTCCTTATCTCCATTTGTTGCTTCAACAACAACATTAGGACCCATTGGCAATCCAAGAGATAGATGAATATCCTCCTCTAAAATCGGAAGCTTCCCACCCAACAAACATCCTTTTATTCGGTTGTAATTTGAAACTAGCCAATATGCTAAGTTTCCGGGAAGAACATCCGTTTTAAGAAGTAAAAGACCCCCAAACCCCATTTCTTTGATAGCTTGAATCTGCTATTCTGAGGGTGGACTATCCTCATTATGAATAAAGTTGTAAAGCCCAGCGGGAGACATCCGGGTGCTCAATGACGGCAATCGCTCTTTATAGTTTCGTTTCTTTTTTGCAGCAGGTTCAACTGTTCCACTAGTAGAAGGTGGATGTTCCGATCGCTTCATATTAGCTTGCTTCCTGTTATGCATAAATGGTAGAATACACGAATAAAGAAAATAAGTTTCACAGAAGAAGGATCTAGTTTCACAAAATAAGCTTCTAGTTTCACAGAAAAAGGAAAATACTAACTTTTTCTGTGAAACAAGAAGCTTACATTGTGAAACTAGAAGCTTATTCTGTGAATCTCAGGTAAAAAGTAAATACAAACGAATTAAGAAAATAAGTTTCACAGAAGAAGGATCTAGTTTCACAAAATAAGTTTCTAGTTTCACAGAAAAGAAAATTATTAAACTGTGAAACATAGAAGCTTACAATGTGAAACCCAAACTCTTAGATTCACAGAATAAGAGCTTAGTTTCACAATATAAGCTTCTACTTTCACAGAAGAAAGGCTAACATTCACAGAATAAAGAAAAGAAAATTATTAAACTGTGAAACAAAGAAGCTTACAATGTGAAACCCAAACTCTTAGATTCACAGAATAAGAGCTTAGTTTCACAAAATAAGCTTCTAGTTTCACAGAATAAGAGCTGACATTCACAGAATAGGGAAAATAAACTTGATTCACACAGCTAGATAATAAGGAAAATAAACTTGATTCATTAAAAATATCATTCATACATAGCTAGGTAATTACACAAAAAAGGCTGCCTTGATAGACGTAATTACAAGAGAGCACTACAAAACACTAAAACCGAGCACATTTAGACCAGCCACTATCACGGCAAAAAGTGATACAAAAGTTGAGGAGCTGTGCTACATATCGAGCAACACAGGTAAATCTAAATATGATAAAGTTGTCCGAGTCAGCAAGCGTGTTGCAGTATCAAGTGATATGTCATGTTTTGGAGATGGCACATGTAAATTGTCAATCAACTCATTCACTTTTGGGTTTTCAGCACCAGTGAGATCTCTAAGGTGTCCTCTTTGCAAAAGATTGTCGCCTTGGTAAAAATGTAGGAGTAATTTAGCTCCCGGATCATTAGTCATAAAGCACTTGCATCTTTTATAAATTATTCTATAACCCCTATGAATGATTCTCACACCATTGATATCATTAATATGCAGAGAAATCCCATACACAACTGCAATGACAGGTGCACTAGGGTGTATGAGGAAAAGCTGAGACCAATTCCGACAGACCAACGCCATGTTTGCCTTATCTTGGTTACACTTAAGTCGTTCGAAGATGCTATTCATTACATCTTGATTGTTGAAGACAGCCAGTTGGGGTTGATAACGATTATTAGTGACCTCAACAGTCCGTAAGGGAGCAAATGAGAATTTCATAGCCTCTTTTTTTTTCTCTTATATAATTCCGGACAAAATATGCTTTATCCTCTGCAAGAACATTCACTACCCACCCCTTGCACCATGTTTCCATAATTGACCAGAGGTAACCTACAAGCATACATTGTGAAACCCAGACTATTACATTTCACATAATAAGGGCTTAGTTTCACAATATAAGATTCTAGTTTCACAAGCTAAGCTTCTAGTTTCACAAGCAAAGATTCTAGTTTCACAGAGTAAGAGCTGAGAATCACAGAAGAAGATAAAGAAAATTAAACTGTGAAACAAAAGAAGCATCTAGTTTCACAGAATAAACTTCTGGTTTCACAGAATAGGTTTCTAGTTTCACAAGTTAAGATTTTTGTTTCACAAGTAAAGCATCTAGTTTCACAAGTTCACAGTTTCACACTTTCACAGTATGTTCTTCCTGTTTCACAACCTAAGCTTCTTGTTTCACAAGCAAAGATTCTAGTTTCACAGAGTAAGAGCTGAGAATCACAGAAGAAGAAAAAGAAACTTAAACTGTGAAACAAAAGAAGCATCTAGTTTCACGGAATAAACTTCTGGTTTCACAGAATAGGTTTCTAGTTTCACAAGTTAAGATTTTTGTTTCACAAGTTAAGCATCTAGTTTCACAAGTTCACAGTTTCACACTTTCACAGTATGTTCTTCCTGTTTCACAACCTAAGCTTCTAGTTTCACAACATAAGTTCTAGTTTTTCACAGAATAAGAAAAAAAAACTTAAGATAGTAAGGAAAAGAAACTTCATTAATTAAAAATATCATTCATACATTGCTAGATAATTACATAAAAAGGCTGGCTTGATACATGTAATTACAGAAGAGCACTACAAAAAGACATTTAGGCCAGCCACTAAGATGCAAAAAGGTGATACATGTGGGGAATAAAGCATGTATTCGCCCTAAACTTGCAGGATTATAATGAAAAATACAGTTGTGTTTATAGTCATAAGATTAAAAAGGATAAGAAAAGAAGTACAACCTTTAGTCCTTGTGCGAAAGGCCTAAGAACAGGAATTAACACAAATTCCCTCATATAACTTGCACCCAAGACTTAGAATGAGACGTGGCCGCGTGTGCTAGAAATCCTCTCCAACTGCCTTGCAATATTGGGAGAGCTATTTAGGTTTTAGATGTGAGATCTGAGGTTGTGGGAGAAGAAAGCTCTCAAAACCCTAATTTTTCCTTGAGATTTGTTTAAACAGTGAAACAAGAGTCCCTGACATCAGGAGAGTCCTCCTCCTTATGTAGCTCTTTTGGCCGAAATTTTCAATAGGGTAGGAGTGGGCTTTCCACTCTTACCTTATTCTAATTTGTGATTCGACCCATTTAGCTAAACTTTATTCGCGGGTTTTGTTTATAAATCGTATGCATGTTATCAGATATTAATGCAGTCGATGTATTAATAATGGTCTGATAAAATTACGATATTGTATAATTACCCAAATTAATATAACTGTTTATACTAATACGCGAATACAATATTTAATTAAATATAACCGTTTATATTTAATTTTACGAATTAATCATGCAATCCGTATTAGCTAAAATTATTTAATCCGTATTAAATAATAATCTCAACATCTTATTGACTAATTTAATAGTCAATACCTCTGACTAACTGTTTAGTCATATCCGGCATAAATGTGATTGTATTTTCATACCTTCACATCTCTCAAACGTGTCCTATAGGTGTGACGTATAGGGACCAGTTGATCACCGCCATCCGTATGACAATAACGTCAAACTTATCTAGCAAGCCAACCGTTATTGATAAACGTGGATCAACTGGTAATAATACAAAATTATGCCCTTGTGATCCTTAAAGAGATTTAATAAGTCATTGTACTTAATTGTCAAGGACACCAGCCCCAACAATCTCCCACTTGTCCGTACAAGGGTATGTGCAATGACATTATCACACTACATGTGGAGGACACAAGCTCCAACAAACTCCCACTTGTCCGTACAAGTGTAGGTGCGATAACCGAATCTCATATCCTTTTAAAATTTTTCCCACTCAATGTAAGACAATTTGCAAATCCGCATTCGCAAAGGTCGTATCTCACAAGCGATCTGTATCAAGAGTGGTTTCCCCGACTAGAGAGTAACTTAACTGATAAAACGAATCTGTATTCGAGCATGGCCATGCATTTCAGTTACTACTCCTCGAGTGGCCCTGAGAAATGATAAAATCCTGATAAGGGTTTGGATATTTCCCTCAACTCGAATCCTGCCGATATTGCCCAGCATGAAATAACCCAGAAAAAATCCTCTTGGCCCCTGTTACGGTGACCGTGGGAAAGAAACCAAAGCTACCCAAAATCTGTCTTAATCTCAAGAGACAGTTGAAGGTCAAAAGACTCGACTCTAAGGAACACTATGGAGGTCCTATCCACGACCCGGCACCCAATGTTATAAAACATTTAGGACTCCATAACGCTGTCACGGGGTGTCCTACGAGATATCCGTATAACTCGCCTTTGTGATTGGTCAGTCAGCCGCGTGACTTATGGCTCGTTGAACCCACCATCAACCAACGTCACAAAATGATTACCTGAGTTATCAGCTCAAGTGGGTAATCAAGGACCAAAACGATGTAATGTTAATCAGTTCACTTTGTGGTGTTCAAAATTGGCGTACAATTCCACATGAAAAACAAAACATTTTATATCATAACAATAAGGTTGAATAGAGTACACGAGAAAATGAATTATTACATGAATTCATAAAAGAGTACTACAACTTAGGAACACATCTAATTCCCATGGAATGAATGTGCCCTTCATGCTTATCACGTGGTAATGCTTTAGTGAGAGGATCAGCTATGTTGTCATCCGTAGCGATCTTATCAATGAATATCTTCTTTTACGCGGACTCAGTCGTAGAATCTGTTGTAACATTTTGTTTAGAACTTTTCCAGCTGACAGCAGCGCCATTAAGAGTAAAAACGAATCCAGACTGAGATTTCGAGTCATCTCGATCCGTTTGGAAGCTAGCATCTGCGTAACCCGTGGCGCAGAGCGTCGAGTCGCCTCCATAAGTCAATCCCCAATCTTTAGTCCTCCGTAGGTACTTAAGAATGTTTTTCACGGCCATCCAGTGTTGTTCACCTGGATGAGCTTGGAATCGACTTGTCATACTCAATGCATATGCAACGTCAGGACGTGTGCATATCATGGCATACATGATCGATCCTATTGCCGAAGCATAAGGAATCCGACTCATGCGCTCTTTCTCTTCCAATGACTTAGCTTCTTGAGTTTTGCTCAAGTGAAGACCAGGAGTCATAGGAAGGAACCCCTTCTTGGAGTTCGTCATGCTGAATCTCTCCAGAATCTTATCTATATAAGACTCCTGACTGAGAGACAACATCCGTCGTGATCTATCCCTGTAGATACGGATGCCCAAAATTCTTTGTGCCTCTCCCAGATCTTTCATCTGGAAATGGTTTTTCAACCATGCTTTAACCGAAGATAGGAGAGGTATGTCATTCCCAATCAAGAGTATGTCGTCGACATACAGTACTAAGAATACAATCTTGCTCCCACTCGACTTGATATAGAGACATGGTTCCTCGACTGATCGAACGAACCCATTCTCTTTTATCACTTGGTCGAAGCGATGATTCCAACTCCGCGATGCTTGCTTAAGTCCATAGATGGAACGCTTAAGCTTGCAAACTTTCTTAGGATGTGCTGGATCGATAAAACCCTCGGGTTGTACCATGTACAACTCTTCCTCCAAATAACCGTTTAAGAAGGCGGTTTTAACGTCCATTTGCCATATTTCATAATCATGAAATGCGGCGATCGCTAAGATAATCCGAATGGAACGTAGCATGACTACGGGTGCAAAGATCTCATCATAGTGCAAGCCTGGCACTTGAGTGAAACCTTTAGCAACAGTCTAGCCTTGTGGATATCTTATTGTCCTTCCACGGCATGCTTTATCTTGTAAAGCCATTTGCATTGAAGGGGACGTACCTTTGCAGGTAGGTCCACAAGATCCCACACGTTGTTCTCATACATGGAGTCCATCTGGGATTGCATGGCTTCTAGCCATAGTTTTGAGTCAGAACTGGTCATGGCACCTTTATAGGTTGTGGGTTCATTACCCTCTAGGAGTAAGACGTCATCCATATCATGTTCCTCGACCATACCAATGTATCTGTCCGGAGGAATGGAGACTCTTCCCGACCTCCTAGGTTCCTCAGGAATATCTACCGCAGCCTTGGTTGAAGGAACTGTTTCCTCCAATGGTTGCTCGGCAGTTGGTTCTTGAACCTCCGATAACTCGAAGGTTCTATTACTCGACTTGTTCTCGAGAAATTCTTTCTCTAAGAACGTCGCACTGTTGGGAAATGTGTCCTCAACAATAAGTGCGATCACGTAATTAAATCTCATAACAAGAATGCGCAAGGGATGATACGAATTATTAGTCAACTGACCAACATTAATCGGTAATGATTGGCTAGCTAGAGTTTGACATTACTGTCGTATGACGGTGATGGTCAGTTGATCCCTTTAGGTCACACCTTTAGGACAATTCCCTTAATTGATAAAGTGATCAAATGTATATTGATACGATTTGATCATATTCCTTAAACTCGTACATCGAGAAATTAGAGGTTAAATCTTAATGTAAGATTTATGTTTAAAATTGAAACGTGTCAATTGTTAAACATTAAACGATATTTTATTATATCGTTATTAGAATGAATTGGGTTGAAATTAATACAAAGGTTGTAAATCGTATTGACGATAAATGATCATTTTATATTTGTAATTTCGAATTACATGTCAAAATAATAAATATGATTTATTTAATTTAAATGGTATTTATATGAGATAAATATGCATTTTAAGTTATAACAATTGTCATTATAGTGTAACACTTTAGATGTCACACTTATACAATTGTTTAAAGACAAAGATAAAATGGACTACATTTTAAGTAGTAGTACCGGTTTTACATGGGGATTAAGGGTGTTTAATTGTGTTTTAAAAGTTAAAGACACAATAATTACCTAGCATTAAACCTAATGCTTAGACTAACACACCTAGATCATTGATAAATCAAAAAGGGTTTTCTCTTTTATCCTTCCCCATGCCCTAGCCGGCTACCTACACCCATGCCCACTAATATTAGTTTAACTAGCTTAAACTAATTATGTGTGTGATATATATATATAAGATAAGTATCATTCATTCAACTCTCTTCTCTCCTTCCTCTTGGCCGAAATATACCCAAGCAAGAAGAGAAATTTTACCTCTAAAATACTTATTATAAAGATAATAAAATTATACTAAGAGTAGTATTCAAAATATATTTCTAATAAGAGAGATTGGAAATAAATTAAGGAAAAACCGATTCCAAGTCTAGCATACAAAGTTTCGGTTCTTTTGGGGTTGTCTTGGTGCATCCGGAGGAGGTATTCTATATTGGGTACTCGGAGGATCATCCTTGCAATACTTGGACCGTGTGTAAGGACTCGGTCTACTCTTTATTTCCGCTTAAGCATGCATAAGATCTAATATAAACGAGTTTATAATTTTGTTAATTAAAAGTTAATTAAAAGGTTTGTTAGTATGACTAAATTAGTTTATGAGCAACTACTTAAACCTTACAATTGGTATCAGAGCAAAATGGTTGTTTGCATGCTTTCCGTTTCGTTTTTACGGAGTTATTAGAATAACAAAATAAAACTTGATAATTTTCGTTTAAATATATGATATGCACGAAAATATTTTAGCATGATACCTACTGTTTTCTAATATGATTTAGAATATTTGGAATAATTTTTGCATGAATATTGATCATTGGTATTTTTATTTCGGTTTTTAATACGTTTTAATGGTTAAAAATGATTAATTTTGGGAAAAAATAGTTAAAATAAGCTTCTGGCCGAGATTTTTCAGTATGATATCACATGTATTTTCTATAATATGAATATGAATTTTCGTAAATTATAGACCTTTAAATCGTGTGATATGAATTTTAATGGTTAAAATGCAATAAGATGAATAAAAATGGGTTAAAATAGTTATATTATGAATTTGACTATAAAAATTTATGAGGATGTCACATGCAATATTTAAAATTTATGTTGAATTTTCCAGAAATTTATCTCAAATATTGCAATATTATAGATTTTTAATGTAAAAATCGGGTAATTAGTGACATAATTTCGACTTTAATAGTTTAAGTTGGAATTTGGCCATAAAAATTTAACACGATGTCATATATATTATTTCCAGCATGTATAAAATTTTCGAGAATTTTATCTTATTTTATGCTTGAGAAATAATTTTAAATGTTAAAATCGTATGATATATGACGTAAATCGTTAAAATTTGCAAATGTTGTTAAAAATGGCCGAAAATATAACCCATTTTAGTCATATGTGATATGTTCATCATGAAAATATTCTTGGGTGCCTAAAGTTTCAGATTTGATTTGTATTAATTTAATTTTGTTTTGTTAAAAGTAGCAATTAAAATTAAATAAAAAGAGGCATGCTTTAAAATTTCGGCTATGGGGCAATGTGCCATTTAATTTTCTGTCCATCTTGTGTTCTTAAAAGGTTTTGGAAGGTATAAAATTATTATTAGTATTTAATTTGCATTTATGAAGTTAATTATTGAATTTTCCGACTTAAATTGCTCGTTTTACGGGTTATTTTCGAAATAATAATAAAACCGTATAAAATACTAATATTTTAACTTTCTGAAAATTTTAAGAACATTCTGGATTTTTCAAAATTTGAATTTTGAATTTTCGAAATTTTAATGTCTCTTTTGGATTTTATATTATTTTTCCCGTAAAACCGAGTAATACCGATCAATATTATAATATATTAAGTTAATTCATGTTCAAAGTTTGAGTAAGACTAAATTTTGAATCCTATGCGAGTTAGGATGATTAACTTAAGGATGAAAACCGTTTCATTTAATGCATAGTGTTGTTAAACGTTAAAACACGCAATTCCATAAAAACCGAGGTTTACGATAACTATTTAAATAAGTGTTTTAAATAGGACGATTTGGCTTAGGATTTGCATGTTAATTCATATTCATTTAAACATTGCATATTTATATTATGAATGTCATGATTTATTTTTACGTAATTTTGGGAATTATGTAATTTACTTAGTATGGCCTAGTTTTTAATCGGTATTTCCCGTAATGTAAGGGGTTACCGATTCGGTTGTAATTTTGTGATCTCGTATCACCCAATTGTAATTTATTTCTATTTTATAATGTATAAAGTAGACTAGAAAAGTTGTAATTTTTGTAAAATCCGGAGTTCCTTGAAGACGGTGCCATTCGGAAAGGAGTTCCGATCAAGACGGTGTTTACCTCGAAGTGCGTGCCGCGTGAAGTTCAAGGGACCAAAGGAGTTGGTTTCCGAATTTGTACTTTGTTATTTCTTTTCTAGGAAAGGCCATACTAGGGTTTATTTATGCTTTTATTTTGCTTTTTATATGTTTGCATGCATAGCCAAATCGTCATACATCGTATCATGCATTTTTCGACCTAGTCGACCTAGTCTTTTATTTTATCGATAATTCACCGACTTAGTTCACTTATACGGAGATAGATAATAATTTGACTAGATCTCTTACATATAAATATTGAGACTTAGCCTTACCAAAGAGTATGGACCCATGAATCCCTTCTTCACAAAAACGTAGGCTCGGCTACACCGGGGTACTAAAATTGTCACGTTGGGTAAGTGGGGTAATAAGATTACACCTTGAAATTTGGTTGATCTCAACGAAAGTATTCGTAACCGTAGTTGCAATAAGTTCGGGCTAAAGATAATTTTAAGAAAATTGTCGACCGAGAGTTCTAAAAGTAGAACCGATTAAAGAGTTAATCCACCAAATTATACCGATACGGGTTGAATCGGCTACACCGTGCCCGGATTAGTATGGGTTTGGGTCTCGGGATTGTTTACTTAATTGGGTAAGAGATCATTAAGTAAATATATAACTAAACTTAAAGTTTTTAGTTTAAATTATGAATTTAAAATGATGTTGTTTTCCTTTTATTATTGTAGTTTAATTTTCAACATCGACTATGGCAACCAACGCTCCACCTCTCACTAACGTATCATGGCTTCGATCCTTTATGGATCGTTGCAAACTCGATAAGCATGGTTCCAATTTTAAGGATTGGGATGCGCAATTGCTTTTGGCCGCTCAAGGTGACGATAAGAGTCGTTACCTATCCGAAGCCGCTCCTCCCGCTCCGACCGCTCGTTCGTCGGTCCAAACTCGTGAGGCCTATGAAGCCTACATGAAAGAGTCCTCCGCTCTTAAAAATGTGCTCATCTTCTCCATGGAGCCGGATCTCCAAAGGAGTATGATTAAGTTGACCACATCGTATGAAATATACACCAAGCTTGCGACCATGTTTTCGCAAACTCCAAGGGTGATTCAATATGAGGCGGCTTCCGCCTTCTTTGACATAACCTTCAAAGAAGGGCAAAAGATAAGCCCTCATGTGCTCAAACTAGTTGAGCTCGCGGAGACTTTAAAAGCTCAAAATGTAGATGTTCCCGACTCTCTTATTATTGACCGAGTTCTTCACTCACTCAATAAGGTTAAGGCATATGCTCAATTCCGTGTGAATTTCAATATGCGAAACCAAGAGACCTCGTTAGACGAGTTGCATAAGATGCTAGTCCAAGCCGAGAGAGACATGGGACTTCATGAAAGTTCCACCAAAGATGTTTTGAACATCGAAAAGAAAGGGAAAACGAGCTTCAAGAGGAATGCCTCGAAAGGCAAGGGCAAGAAAACGTTCAAGCCCAAAGCGACCAAAGAAAAGACCTTTTCGAAAGGCGCTTCCACCTCGTCTTCTAAAGAGCAAGACAAGTGCCATTATTGCACGAGGATCGGTCATTGGAAGCGAAATTGCCCCAAGTACTTAAGTGATCTCAAAAATGGGAAAGCTACCGCCGTAGGTAATAATTCTCGCGTATAATTCATGTCATTTATCAACTTATGTATAGTGATACAAATGTGTTGATATTTACCCTTTTTAATTGTTTTAAAGGGCCACCCCCGAATAATGATAAGGGCAAGGAGAAGGAAGCTTGAGGTTCCTTACTTGGATGGCTCCGGTAGCATCCAATTGATCGAAGACTTGAAGAGCTAGGCTCTAATTTTCATATAGTCTTCTTTCATATTTTGCATTTATTTATGGAACAATTTAATTTTCTTGTAAGACAAGGATTAAAATCCTAAAACAATGGTTGTAATTTTGGATATTAGTGACTTGGTTTTCAACCCGAGTCACTACTTTTGTTCTCAATCAATGTTTTTGATTCATCAAATAAATTGCATACCTTGTTAAAACATGAATAATAGTGATCTAATCACGAAATAAATATTGATACGATCAAGTATAAAAGAATCAAAGAGTTGATTAAAACGGAGAACTACACCCCATGAGATAGATTCAATCAAAATGAGACTATATCAGTTCATTATAAGATTTTCATTTTAAGTGAAAATGAGAATGTATTCATTACACCTATCAAACTTCAAACATTCAAATACATTGGTTGATCGAAATAGCTATCCTTAGACAAGTAAAAGTTATTGTTAGAAGGATAGAGTGGGAGAAAATGTTTCGCTCACAAACCAATGATATAAATAAAGGAAGGATCTTAGAGAAGATTCTCACTTGGGAGTCTTAAGAAGAACCTTAAGTGATTTGAAGAAACTACGGGAGAACACTCGGAGAAAGGTTCTTTGTGTTCATTGTTTCATAGAGAGGAAACAAAGAGCCCTAAGTGATTTGAAGAAACTACGGGAGGACACTCGGAGAAAGGTTCTTTGTGTTCATTGTTTAATAGAGAGGAAACTTGAAACTCCGTATGAAATCATCGGTAGGAAAACGGTTCCTATGAAGTTATAAAGAAATTATCATGTCATTTACGTCTCGAGGAAACGAAGACATGATAAGAAGGTAATGAATGATTGAATGGAAGTAGATCACTATAGGGATAGTGATAGTAATAATGATTCGAGTAATAGTTTAACATGCGAGAAATGAAAGGTTCATTTAAGATATCGAGAGATATTGATTTTAGTGGGAGCGATTTTCATAAAAAGAATTAAGCCTACCATTTAGAGAGAATGGGTGATTCTTTAAGGTGTAAAGAATAAGAGGTTTTCAATTCTAGATGATCAAATACCTTATATCATAAGATGATGGAGCTTTAAGGGAAGGTTTATTATATGGATAATAAAAGGTCGCCCACTAGAAGTTAGAATGGTTGGATACTTTATTCATAACGATGAATGAAACCATTATCAAATAGTCAAAATGTTTGAAAAATTGTAAGAGTGATGAAATCACTAATAAACTACAATATAGATTTCAGTACATAAGTGACTATAGAGAGTGATTTTAAACCCTCCAGTATATCGATACGTCACAAGTTATAAGATAACAGTGGGAGCTTTCCTCCGGAAAGGAAACTCAAAATCTAGAAAGAGTTCTAGAAATGTACTCAAATAGAATCATGTTATAAGGGATAATATGAGAATAAAGGAGACCAAAAGTTGTAAGTTTTGCTATTATAAATAAAGGTTATTCGCAAAACACTAATACAAACAGATGATTGTGCATCAAAATGCAATGTAATAGTGTTGACTATTGTTGCATGACAACATCATTTGAGTTATTAATAACTCAAAGTAAAAGATACTTTGTCAGAATCCAAATGGGTTGTATGAGACAATATTGAACCCCATAAGTGAACTGGATTGACTTAGTATAGCCCCTAGCCGCTTACATGAGGTGACGTCTCAAAGCGACTAGAGTGTGAGGCGATTGATGGCAAGTTCAAATGCCATAGAGTCATATGTGATGACTAGTCGATCACATAGGCAGACTGTAAGAGACACTCTGTCGGGCAATGTGACCGCTTATAGAGTTCTGGAAATTTTATAGCCGGGTCGTGGCGAGAGCTGCTATAGTATTCTTGTGAGTCAATTCTTTGACTAAAGACTACTCTCCCAAGATGGTACAGTTTAGGCATAACTTTGATTCATTCTCTACGACTTTTCGTAACTGGAGTCAAATGGGATTGTTTTGGGTTGTGACTAACTGTGACTAGTTGAAGGAAGTAGTGCGATAGAAATTGTCCACCCCTTGTCAGGGTTGTTCAAATCTCAGGGCCACTCGAGGAGTAATTAACTGGAAATGCGTGGCCACGCTCGGAAGGTATCTATGGTAGATAATTCCGGTCAGACAGTTATTCTCCAGATCGAGGAAACCACTCATGATATGATCAAATGTAAGTACGACCAGAGAGAGACATCTTGCATTGAGTGGGAGATTGTAATAGGACAAGAGAATTGGTGACGCACACTTGTCGAGGACAAGTGGGAGATTGTTGGGAAATGTGTCCTCAACAATAAGTGCGATCACGTAATTAAATCTCATAACAAGAATGCGCAAGGGATGATACGAATTATTAGTCAACTGACCAACATTAATCGGTAATGATTGGCTAGCTAGAGTTTGACATTACTGTCGTATGACGGTGATGGTCAGTTGATCCCTTTAGGTCACACCTTTAGGACAATTCCCTTAATTGATAAAGTGATCAAATGTATATTGATACGATTTGATCATATTCCTTAAACTCGTACATCGAGAAATTAGAGGTTAAATCTTAATGTAAGATTTATGTTTAAAATTGAAACGTGTCAATTGTTAAACATTAAACGATATTTTATTATATCGTTATTAGAATGAATTGGGTTGACATTAATACAAAGGTTGTAAATCGTATTGACGATAAATGATCATTTTATATTTGTAATTTCGAATTACATGTCAAAATAATAAATATGATTTATTTAATTTAAATGGTATTTATATGAGATAAATATGCATTTTAAGTTATAACAATTGTCATTATAGTGTAACACTTTAGATGTCACACTTATACAATTGTTTAAAGACAAAGATAAAATGGACTACATTTTAAGTAGTAGTACCGGTTTTACATGGGGATTAAGGGTGTTTAATTGTGTTTTAAAAGTTAAAGACACAATAATTACCTAGCATTAAACCTAATGCTTAGACTAACACACCTAGATCATTGATAAATCAAAAAGGGTTTTCTCTTTTATCCTTCCCCATGCCCTAGCCGGCTACCTACACCCATGCCCACTAATATTAGTTTAACTAGCTTAAACTAATTATGTGTGTGATATATATATATAAGATAAGTATCATTCATTCAACTCTCTTCTCTCCTTCCTCTTGGCCGAAATATACCCAAGCAAGAAGAGAAATTTTACCTCTAAAATACTTATTATAAAGATAATAAAATTATACTAAGAGTAGTATTCAAAATATATTTCTAATAAGAGAGATTGGAAATAAATTAAGGAAAAACCGATTCCAAGTCTAGCATACAAAGTTTCGGTTCTTTTGGGGTTGTCTTGGTGCATCCGGAGGAGGTATTCTATATTGGGTACTCGGAGGATCATCCTTGCAATACTTGGACCGTGTGTAAGGACTCGGTCTACTCTTTATTTCCGCTTAAGCATGCATAAGATCTAATATAAACGAGTTTATAATTTTGTTAATTAAAAGTTAATTAAAAGGTTTGTTAGTATGACTAAATTAGTTTATGAGCAACTACTTAAACCTTACACGCACTAGCCGCAACAAAAACACGTTGTTCGGTAGGCGAGTAGAAATAATGACCAAAAGTTCCCTTTGGATAGCCTATAAAGTATGTCTTGACCGATCGCGGGCCGAGCTTATCCTCGTGTCTCCACTTGACATAAGCCTCGCAGCCCCAAACCCGAATAAAGGACAAGTTAGGGACCGTTCCCTTCCATAATTCGTATGGAGTCTTGTCTACAGCTTTAGACGGACTTCGGTTAAGTATTAGAGCGGCCGACAAAAGAGTATAGCCCCACAATGAATCAGGCACGACGGTGTGACTCATCATGGATCGAACCATATCGAGTAGAGTTCGATTTCTCCGTTCGGACACACCATTTAATTGTGGTGTTCCAGGTGGAGTCAACTGTAGCACGATGCCACAGTCTTTAAGGTGTTGATCAAACTCGTGTGAAAGATACTCACCACCACGATCCGAACGTAGTGCTTTAATCTTTCTACCCAGATGGTTCTGTACCCGATTCTGGTATTCTTTGAACTTGTCAAAGGATTCACTTTTATGTTTCATCAAGTAGACATAGCCATATCTACTCAAATCATCCGTGAAAGTGATGAAATACCTATAGCCTTCTCGTGCGTTGATCGACATAGGGCCACATACGTCGGTATGTATGAGTCCTAATAGGTCGGCAGCGCGCATTCCAACACCTTTGAAGGAAATACGAGTCATTTTGCCGATGAGACATGATTCACACGTGCCATATGATTCGAAATCAAAGGGCGAGATAGCTCCGTTCTGTATGAGCTGTTTTACGCGTTTCTCATTTATGTGTCCCATACGATAATGCCATAAGTAAGTTTGATCTTTGTCACCTACCTTTAATCTTTTATTATTCACATGTAATATCTCGGTGGTTTGATCTAAAACATAAATTCCATTCATGGAAACTGCCTTGCCATAAATCATATTGTGTTAAGGAGAAAATACAGCTATTATTCTCTATTACAAATGAAAAGCCGAGTTTGTCAAGCGCAGAAACTGAAATAATGTTTTTGGACAAACTAGGAACATAATAACAGTTATATAAAAATAACTCGAATCCACTTGGAAGCTGGATCACGTATGTTCCCTTCGAGACTGCAGCAACGCGTGCTCCATTCCCGACACGCAGGTCAACCTCACCCTTGATTAGGGGTTCTTGGTTTCGGAGGCCCTGCACATGATTACATAGATGAGAATCACAACCAGTATCAAGTACCCAAGTTCCGCAACTTGCGTGGTTAATCTCAATCATGTGAATAAAAGAAGAAGAAGACATACCAACAGGAGTAACGCGGCCTGCCTTAATGTCCTCGTGATACACGGGGCATGAGCGCCTCCAATGCCCAGTCTTGTGGCAATGGTGACATTCCATGCTAGTATCCTTGCTCTTAGTCTTGCCCTGTGAGTTGCTCGACTCACCTGGCCCACTCTTAGTAAATCCTGGTTTCTTGAACCTGGGCTTACCTACTGCTAGGTCGCCCTGAGCTTTAGCCTTCCCTTTACCCTTTCCCTTACTGGAGATCATGAGAACATCCTGCTTCATGCTCCCACTTAATTTCAGATCCTTCTCAGTCTGTACGAGAAGGGAGTGGAGCTCATGAGGAGTCTTCTTCATGTCGTTCATGTAGTAGTTGGCCCTAAAGAGGGCGAACCCATCATGAAGCGAATGAAGCATACGATCAACGATTATGTTCTCACTGATCTTGCAGTTCAGGGTCTCCAGTTTCTCGATATTCTCAATCATGTTGAGAATATGTGGGCTAACAGCTTGGCCCTTCTGGAGTTTCGCCTCAAAGAAGCGACAGGTATGCTCATAAGAAACGATTCTCGGAGCCTTTGAGAATTCGTTAGTGAGCGTGGTGAAAATCTTGTTTGCACCATGGGTTATGAAGCGTCTTTGCAAATTGGATTCCATTGCATAGATGAGAACGTTCTTTATCGCACCCGCTTCCATGACGAAGTCGCTATGAGCGCGAACTTCGTTAGCTCTAGCTCCAGTTCCTGGGTGTGGCGGAATGGGCTCAGTTAAGTACTTGAGCTTTCCGTCAGCAATGGCAGCATTCCGTAGTGCTGCCTCCCAGTCAGAGAAGTTTGACCCATCATTCCTCAGTCTTGTGGACTGATTCATGGAGTCCATGAAGGCTTTTAGCCAGGATTCACGTGCTAGCTTGGCACTTGGCATTGGGTCTTCACCAGCCATTTAGTTATACAACAGTTTAATTGAACGTGTTCTAGACTGAAAAGAAGATAAAACAAAACCATATAAGCAACTCATTGTTGTGATTTAAGTCTATATTAAATTGAATTTAAACTCGTAGACTGATGCATTTATATAATTGATCTCCCTCAAGAATTATATAAATGATCCCAAGACTCAATTTCCGTATATTGATAAGCCCACAGTTTGGCTAATTCCAATCGTTGGAACTCTTGGTCGATAGATTTCCGTAAATCCTATCTATTAGTCCATCTCAGTCACTAGATAGTATCGAGTGACCATGATGTTGAGATAAAATAAATCATCTGTTCCCACTTACCTGACGTAGAAGGGGTCATATTATGCCTACCGACGAAGAAGGGATTCATGGGAGGCTGATTTATAAAGACTAGTCTCAATTTTTGGTTATACGAGGAAGACCCCATCAACTTTTATTTATTCATATTAAGTGAACTAATATCTAGCAAATGCGTGAATGAATTAAATAAAGTGATGGCTTTGCAATTGACATGTGACATCTGTATTGTCACAGAAAACTAACGCGTAACCTCTACATGAGTCAGTTTTCAGGCATGATATAGGTGGTTTGGTTTTAGGCGGAATATGATGCAAGCTATTATCGATGAAAGCATAAAATGAAAGCAATAAACGTAAATAAAAGGTCCTAGTGTGGCCTATCCTACCAAAATAAACATAAAACAACTTGGAATCCACCGTTGGACCCTAGAAGCTTGTCTTGATGTTCCATCTTGGTCCTTGCAGCGGGAGTGAGCATCCGGTCTCCGTCTTGTCTTTGGTCTTCAGAAAATTACTAATTTAAATTACAAAAGTAGTCCTAGATACATTCTAATTTAAATACAAAAGTAATTACATGGCAAAAACCCAAAACGGAGATTCAAGATCTCAAGATTACAAGCAAGACTATGTCCCATCATTACGGTGACACAATCTTCTAAGGCCACACTAAGTTAAAACCGTTTGCAAAATTAAATACGTTATTGAAAGCATTCATTAGACATTCAACAAGACGATAAATAAAATGCATCAACTAAATTAAAATTCATACATGACATAATACTGTTATTATGATTAACAAATTTTTACCAAACCACCTTTTAGGATTAAAATTATGTGATTATACCGTTTTAACCACTTTAATTTTAATAAGTTTATAATCCTATTATTTTAAACCGTTTTAAAATAATATGTATCAAACGAGGGTGAACCGTTTCACAAAATTAATAATATACTATTTCCGTATATAGTATATTACTAAAGGCCATGTGAAAATAAAACATGTTATTTTCGGAAAATAAAAAAAACGAGTCTGTTACAGGGGTGGTCTACCGACCCAATAAACAGGTCTACCGACCACCTGACGAAAAAAAAAAATTTTTTTTTTTTTTTTTTTTAAAGCAGAATGGTCGACCGACCCGAAAAACAGGTCGACCGACCACAAAACACGAAACCGAGTTTCTGAACACGATTTCTCACAAAAGATAAACTATCGAAACAGAAAAACACGCAGGAGGCGGTCGACCGACCGCAACGGGGGGTTGATCGACCGACTTAGCGGCAGAAGACGATTTTTCAGGTTTTAAAACTTACGAAAAACACAAAGGTAAAATTTTCATGGCCTGGCTCTGATACCACTTGTGGGGAATAAAGCATGTATTCGCCCTAAACTTGCAGGATTATAATGAAAAATACAGTTGTGTTTATAGTCATAAGATTAAAAAGGATAAGAAAAGAAGTACAACCTTTAGTCCTTGTGCGAAAGGCCTAAGAACATGAATTAACACAAATTCCCTCCTATAACTTGCACCCAAGACTTAGAATGAGACGTGGCCGCGTGTGCTAGAAATCCTCTCCAACTGCCTTGCAATATTGGGAGAGCTATTTAGGTTTTAGATGTGAGATCTGAGGTTTTGGGAGAAGAAAGCTCTCAAAACCCTAATTTTTCCTTGAGATTTGTTTAAACAGTGAAACAAGAGTCCCTGACATCAGGAGAGTCCTCCTCCTTATGTAGCTCTTTTGGCCGAAATTTTCAATAGGGTAGGAGTGGGCTTTCCACTCTTACCTTATTCTAATTTGTGATTCGACCCATTTAGCTAAACTTTATTCGCGGGTTTTGTTTATAAATCGTATGCATGTTATCAGATATTAATGCAGTCGATGTATTAATAATGGTCTGATAAAATTACGATATTGTATAATTACCCAAATTAATATAACTGTTTATATTAATACGCAAATACAATATTTAATTAAATATAACCGTTTATATTTAATTTTACGAATTAATCATGCAATCCGTATTAGCTAAAATTATTTAATCCGTATTAAATAATAATCTCAACATCTTATTGACTAATTTAATAGTCAATACCTCTGACTAACTGTTTAGTCATATCCGGCATAAATGTGATTGTATTTTCATACCTTCACATCTCTCAAACGTGTCCTATAGGTGTGACGTATAGGGACCAGTTGATCACCGCCATCCGTATGACAATAACGTCAAACTTATCTAGCAAGCCAACCGTTATTGATAAACGTGGATCAATTGGTAATAATACAAAAGTATGCCCTTGTGATCCTTAAAGAGATTTAATAAGTCATTGTACTTAATTGTCAAGGACACCAGCCCCAACAATCTCCCACTTGTCCGTACAAGGGTATGTGCAATGACGTTATCACACTACATGTGGAGGACACAAGCTCCAACAATACAAACTTGAGCAGCTATGCTACATATCGAATGCCAAGAAAGGTAAATCAAACCAAGATAATTTCGCCCGAGTCATCAACTCTGTCGAAGTAGCAACTGCTAAGTCAAGTTCTGGAGATGGCACATCTAAAATGTCAAGCAACTCTTGTGTTTGGTCGATTTCAGCATCAGTTAGATCTCTAAGGTGTTCACTTTGGTAAGGATTTTCACTTTGCACACAATGTAGGAGTAATTTAGATCCCGGATCATTTGTCATAAAGCACTTGCATCTTTTATAAATGATTCTAGCACCCCTACGAACTATTCTCACACCATTGACATCATTGATACGCAGAGAAATCCCATACGCAACTCGAATGAGAGGTGCACTAGGGTGTAGGAGGAAAAGCTGACACCAGTTCCGACAGACCAATGCCATGTTTGCCTTATCTAGGTTACACTTAAGTTGTTTGAAGATGTTATTCATTACATCTTGATTATTAAAAACAGCCAGTTGGGGTTGATAACAGTTGTTTGTGAGCTCAACAGTCCGTAAGGGAGTAAATGAGAATGCCATGGCCTCTTTTTTTTCTGTTATGTAATTCTGGACATATTCTGCTTTATCTTCTGCGTGAAGATTCACTACCCACCCCTTGCACCAGTTTTCCATATTTGACCAAAGGTAATTAAGTTTAAAACCACAAAGTAACCTACAAGCATTACAAAATAGAATAAAAAAGCATACATTGTGAAACACAGACTCTTAGATTTCACATAATAAAAGGCTTAGTTTCATAATCAGAAAAAGAACCTTAAACTGAAAATAATAGAAAATAAACTTAAAACTGAAATAAACTTATTATGTGAATCTAAGAGTTATATTGTGAAACTAGAAGTTTATGAAGTGAAACTACATGCTTATTTTGTGAAACTAGTTGGCTATATTGTGAAACCTGTTGAAAAATCAGCCTGTTTTTTTGAATTCTTAACTTGTGAAACTAGAAGCTTATGAAGTGAAACTACATGCTTATTTTGTGAAACTAGTTGGCTATATATTGAAACCTGTTGAAAAATCAGCCTGTTTTTTTGAATTCTTAACTTGTGAAACTAGAAGCTTATGAAGTGAAACTACATGCTTATTTTGTGAAACTAGTTGGCTATATTGTGAAACCTGTTGAAAAATCAGCCTGTTTTTTTGAATTCTTAACTTGTGAAACTAGAAGCTTATGAAGTGAAACTACATGCTTATTTTGTGAAACTAGAAGTTGATAATGGAGGTTGTTGATGTTAAAAACTTCGAAGAACGACAATGCTTGCTTATTTCGCCTCAAATCTTCGAAAATAAACCACACATCCAAAAAACGACAAACAAATCACATTATAACGTACTAAAATAATCAAAAACACTCTCAAAACCTAGATATTTTCATCACAACCCTAGGTATCACTAACAATGAAAAATAACCAGAAAGTAACCTGAATTTTTTGAATTCTTAACTTGTGAAACTAGAAGCTTATAAAGTGAAACAACATGCTTATTTTGTTAAACTAGATGGCTATATTACTGACACGAATACTACTTACTACTGAAACTTACTCAAAACTCTTACGATCACATAAACTCGTTTCTCATCTCAAAACCCTAGATATCACTAATATGAAAAAATAACAATAAACATTCAACTAATGATAATCGAGTAGGAAAATAGCAAAGAAAAACGACATTTCAGTACTTATAAGAAACAACATCCTAATTAACCCTAGATATTTTCATCACAAACCCTAGATATCACTAACAATGGAAAATAACAATAAACATTCAACTAATGATAATCGAGCAAGAAAATAGCAAAAAAAACAAAATTAAACGCAAATCAGTAATTAAACTACTTAAATAACTTGCTGACAAAAATGTAACAGACTAACTACATGCAAAATCAAAGATGAAGAAAGATGAAGAAACATACGAAGAAAATGAAGGACGACGATAGATTCCGGGAAGAAGACGAGCGAGCGAGAGAACGAGCGAGCGAGCGAGCGAGCGAGATAGAGAGAGAGAGAGAGAGAGAGCAACGGGTTTTGTGATGGAATGAATTTGAAAAGACGCGAAATGAAGTAAGGAATGTCAGTGTTTTTTTTTATTATATATGACACGTGGCACAATCTGGTGCGTCCGTGATACTTAAATCTAACGGTTCAGAAGGGTCCGGCAGCCTCACCCTAAGAGGGCGGCCTCACGTGATTCAATTTCTATATATATATATATATATATATATATATATATATATATATAGAAGTAGGATCATATGAGTTGGGGTATATTTGGTGAGTTACACCTTTGAATCTGAGCCATCCATTTTGAGTTGAGATTAGTGGCTGAGATTAAATCTCACAATTCATATAAAAACCCAAACTTTACACCTGTCTTCTTTTTTCCCTCTTTTCAACTTCCAATTGAAAATCAACCGCAAAAACCTCCATAATTCGAAAATCAACCGCAAAACCTCCATAATTCTACTGTAAAACCTTCATCTTCTCCAGTAAAACCTCCATCATCTTGCTCATCTTTTCTTCGTCGATTAGTTCGCTCATTTTCGTCTCTAATCTGTTCATATTCAGGTAATCTCCAGTAAAACTATTGACTTCGTTTTTCTTCTATTTTCGCTACTTTTGTAGGTTTTTTAAGTTGATTTTTGTTTTGTTTTCTGTTGTTATTCTTCAATTTTGAGCAGTGTGTTTCATTATGTAGTTCAATTAGAGTATTTGTGTACTTTTTTCTCGTTTTAGCATAATTTTAGGGGTTTTTTTTCATATTCTTCTTTGATTTTCGTCAATTCGTTAAAAATCTTCGTTTATGTAGTTGTGTTTTACTTAAAATTGGTGTTTAGTTCAATTAGTCACTTTGCATTTTGTTTCCAGTTAAAATTAGGGTTTCTTAATTGTATTTTCCAGATTTTACAATTCAACAACATATTACAATAATAGTTGTTATTGTATTCATAATAACTGTTATTGTATTCATAGTAGCTGTTATTGTATTCATAGTAGCTGTTATTGTATTCATAGTAGCTGTTATTGTATTCATAGTAGCTGTTATTGTATTTATAGTTTCATAGTAGCTGTTATTGTATTCACAGTAGTTGTTATTGTATTCATAGTAGCTGTTATTGTATTCATAATAGCTGTTATTGTATTCATAATAGCTGTTATTGTATTCATAATAACTGTTATTGTATTCATAATAACTGTTATTGTATTCATAGTAGCTGTTATTGTATTCATAGTAGCTGTTATTGAATTTTAGTGTGTGTGTGTGTTATTGTATTTTAGTGTGTGTGTGTGTGTTATTGTAATATATCCAGATTTTTACCTGATTTTTGAATTTTAGTGTGTTTTTTCTTTAAATTAGCTTAAATTGTTGTTTAATGGAGATAATGTGTGTGTGTGTTATTGTAATATATTGTTGTGGTTATTCTACAGTGATAATGGCACCTAAACGTAAGGCCGAGGCTCAAGTTGGTAATAGAGCTGATTTGAAACGTTCCAAAGTAGTTTTCCGAAGGAAGGGGCATAATATTTCCCCTCCAACTCCAATATTGAACATGTAAGTACACTTATTCTTCTGTTTTTAGAGTTTCTGTTTATGCATCACTTTTTTATTTGCTTTTCAGACAATTATTGTAATCGTCTCAGACTGTTATTGTAATTGTCTACGATTGTTATTGTATTCGTGTGAGACTGTTATTGTAATGTTCTAAGACTGTAATTGTATTCCCTTTTTTACTATGATTTACAATAACAGCTATTATGAATACAATAACAGCTATTTTAATGGTTTGTACACAGTTATTTATAATGTGCTTAGACACTTCATTTAAACACAGTTATTGTATTATATAAGTTGTGTTATTGTATTATAAAACTCAGTTATTGTATGCAGTAGTGACTTCATGGGAGTGTTGTTGTATTTTATGCTTCAGTTTGTGTTTATTTAGCTTGTATGGTTTTTTGCAGTGCTTCGAAGATTAAAGTCAGTTGCCGCCCTAATGTCCTAGTCAACCTTTTGCAAAAACTTGGGCCAAACCAGAAAAAGGCAGTTGTTGAGTTGGGGTTTGGTGCTTTACTTGATTTTAAATTGGGTTTGTTGCCATTGCGTGTTATACCACTGTTTGTGAAGCACTTTAATTCAGAATCTAATTTTTTTGAAGCAAAAGAGATTAAATTCCCTATTAGCAAGGCTGATGTTCATGATATTTTTGGGTTGCCAATTGGGGGTGATAAGGTTGAGGTTGTTTACACGGGTAATAGTGTATTATCTTCCCAAGAGACGCTAAAAGATGAATTTAGGAAGAAGTTTGACGTGAAAGGGCCAAATTATGTAAGTGTGCCTGCTGTGTTTAGTAAAATAATTGAGATGGGAGATGATGGGGGAGATGAATTTAAGCGCTTGTTTGTGCTTTATGCTATGACAACTGTTCTTGTTCCTCCTTCTGTTTATGGAATCGATTTCTCGCTGCTTAAGGCTGTTCAAAATGTTGAACGTATCCCCCATTTGGATTGGTGTGGTTACGTTTTTGAAAAATTAGTTGAGGGTGTGCAACGGTGTAGAGGCGGGTCATGTACTTTGCGTGGGTGTATACTTGTTGTCATGATAGCATACTTCCACCGGTTGCGTTTCAAGGGTCATTCAATGCCCTCTGAAACTCCTCTTATCAAACATTGGGATGAGGAATCCTTTCTCAGAAGGGGAAAGTTAGAGCTGAGCTCTGGTTCCCTGGGGAATGGGGAATATATCAGCAATGTTTATCCCAAATGGCAACACTCAAAAGCTACAATTGATACTTCGTACAAAGGGAGTTCCGTTGTTGGGAGTTCCGTTGTTGACAAACCTGAACCTGGAAAGAAGTATCTTGAACTACCCAACAGTTTTGATACGGATGAGGTCATTCGATCAAAAGCTTCTGATGTAAGTTTTCTAATTTACATCAGTTATAGTTTCAGAGTAGTATAACAATTATTCTAATTCATATTAGCTGTTATTGTATTCATAATAGCTGTTATTGTAATTCATAATAGCTGTTATTGTATTTATAATAGTTGTTATTGTATTCATAATAGCTGTTATTGTATTCATAATAGTTATTGTATTTATAATAGTTGTTATTGTATTCAGTTTTCCATTCTGTAATACCTGTTATTGTAATTCATAGTAGCTGTTATTGTATTCATAGAAGCTGTTATTGTATTCATAATAGTTGTTATTGTATTCATAATAGTTGTTATTGTATTCAGTTTCCCATAATGTAATACTTGTTATTGTAATTCATAATAGCTGTTATTGTATTCATAATAGTTGTTATTGTAGTTCATAATAGCTGTTATTGTATTCATAATAGTTGTTATTGTATTCAGTTTCCCATAATGTATTACCTGTTATTGTAATTCGTAATAGCTGTTATTGTATTCATAATAGTTGTTATTGTAATTCATAATAGCTGTTATTGTATTGCATAATACATGTGTATTGTAATTCATACTAGGTGTTATTGTATTGTATAACAATTATTGTAATGATTTATTATAGTTATTGTTTAACGCCTTTTTATTTTTGTTTTTTAGGTTTCTCAATTACATTTCTTGATGATGAAGAGAGATGTCGAGATATTTCTCCATTTGTACACACAAAGAAAAGAAGCAATGGAGAAAGAGTCTTGTTCAACTAATGATGCTTCTACTTCTGTGTCATTGGCTTCCCAAACTCCCGCTTTTTTGAATGATGAGAACTCAATGTTCATTAAATACTTTGATTTTATTTGCGAAAAAGCTGAGGAAATCAAAAATGTGGGAAGTAAGTTGCCATTGTACGAAACATTTTGCAAAGAGCATGAAAAAAGTACAGCGGAAACAACGGGGGGTGTGGGCAGTGGTGGACATGAATTTAAGGTTGTATATTCTCGGAGTAAAAAGAAGTCTGTGGGCAATCCCATCAATGAAGATCAGGCCGAAGATGGTGATGTGGCAGATCTTGGAGATTTGGGTGATGAAAGAAGTAAAGGAGGCAGTCCGATAAATGATGAGGCTGAGGCTGAAGCTGTTGATCTGGGAAATCTGGAAGATTTGGGTGATGAAAGAAATAATGGTGGCAGTCCGATAAATGATGAGGCTGAGGGTGAAGCTGATGATCTGGGAAATCTTGAAGATTTGGGTGAGGAAAGAAGTAATGGGGGCAGTCCCATAATTGATGATTTTGGAGATTTGGGAGATTTGGATCAGGTTATTAACAAAGTTGTCAGCGATAATATTGTTGTGGAAAGAAACCCGGACAGCTCTTTCATTAATTCTTTCCTGCTGCATTCCGATGTTGTCCCTCGGCATATATTTTTTGGGAAGGATGGTATAGGCTGTGGGTTAGCATGTGGAGTTCGTGATCCGGAGGCAGTGGTGGTCTCTGAATTCTTGATTGAGTACAAGGAGCTTTTTGCTCCTATTTTAAGTCTGAGGAAAAATGTGCTTGATTATTGTTTCCTACATGACCATGACTTAGGAACGGGGTAAGCATTCTTTTAGTTTTTCCATGGGTTTTTCTTAGTTTTTACTTTTTTTTGCGCCGCAATTATTAATGATTTTGTTTCAATGTGATAGGGAGGATTTGGTCTCGTTCTCAAATTTCAATATGCTAACTCGAGATGATATTATTTCAATGTCTGCCAAGACTATGATGACATCCAACATTATCGACTGTTGGTCATTTTTACTGAATGACATTATATTCAAGGCCGAGAAAGAGTTACCTCCGTCCAGAAGATTGTTTTGGACAAGTCATTCAGTATGTGTTTCTATTCTGGGGGGGTGTTATTTTAGTTCCTTATTTTTGTTATTGTATTTTGCATGATGTTAATTATTGTAATGTACAATACTTGTTATTGTATTCATAATAGCTGTTATTGTAATTCATAATAGCTGTTATTGTATTCATAATAGTTGTTATTGTATTCATAATAGCTGTTATTGTATTCATAATAGTTGTTATTGTATTCATAATAGCTGTTATTGTATTCATAACAGCTGTTATTGTATTCATAACAGCTGTTATTGTATTCATAACAGCTGTTATTGTATTCATAATAGCTGTTATTGTATTCATAATAGCTGTTATTGTATTCATAATAGCTGTTATTGTATTCATAGTAGCTGTTATTGTATTCATAGTAGCTGTTATTGTATTCATAATAGCTGTTATTGTAATGCATAATGTTAATTATTGTAATGCATAATTCCTGTTATTGTATTGCATAATGGGAATAATAATTATTTTAAATTTTTCATAGGACTCTTTATTCAAGTTCATCAATGCTGCTGATAATGAGAAAGATATGTACAGACAAGAAATTTTTAATACTTGGGAAAATGTCATTGAGAATAGCGAAGGCTCCCTTGACATCAGAGCTGATTGGGTATGTTTTTTATTGGCTTATTAGATGTATTTTTATGTTTTTCAAAATTCTTCATTAATATTTTTACCGACATCTCTATTTTTTATAATGTCAGGTTTTTCTCCCTGTTCATTTTGGAGACCATTTTTTCTGCGTTGCTTTAAATTTTGTGGAGAAGAGTATCAACTATCTTGACAATCGGGTATACGATGATTTTGAAGATAGTATCTGGTTGGTGGCTACCAAATCTATTGTACGTACCTTTATATTATGTTTTCTTAAAGTTATACCTTTTTGTGGTTATTTTGTATTTTTTATAATGTTAATTATTGTAATGTATAATAGCTGTTATTGTATTTTTTTACTTGAGCATGACTGACTTTGTTTTTAAAATTAACCAGGTTGAAATATTTGGTAGATTTCTGGTAAAGGAAGGGCATGAACGAGGCAGCGAGGTCTCTAATTTCAAACTTGTAAATGTGGATTTTCCATGGAAATTAGAAGGACCTCAAAACTTAGATTGTGGTGTTTTTGTCATGATGCATATGATGTTTTACAACGGGGAGTTGTTTACATCAGAGTTGCATGATCCACTAAAAAGAATTATTTACAGAGCTGAAATTGCTGCTATCCTAGTGTTAGCTGATATCAACAAAGAAAGAGAGAGGTTGTTGCCTTTGGTTGAGGAATTTACAAAGACAAAGGAACAGTTGCTCCCTAAGTTGATTGAAAAACGAAGGTTAGCTGAGATGGAAAACGAAAAATTTGAGGCCACTGATCTGGAGGTTGCTAAGATATTAGCTGAGAAACTGGTTGCTGGTGACGGAACTCCGGTAGGTTCAAAAAAAACTGTGCAAAATGAGCCATTCAGTGCTGGGATAATTAGATCATCCAGAGGTGGTTCTAGAAGAGCAAACTCTGATGGTCTTGGCTGCTCAATAAATTGTGGGAAGGCAGACAAAAGTATTGTTGTAGTGTCAAAAATTATGAAGACTAATAACAGATTGACAACTGGGTTACCAAGTCTGAAGAAACAAGTTATTGACTATTGTTTCTTGGACGATTACACACTTAAAAATGAGTATGTGTCCTTTTTCTCTTTTGTTGCATTTCAACTGTGGGTTCTTTTTCTCGTTGTGGTATTAGTGATTGTGTGTCTTTTTTTTTGCAGGGAGCTTTTGTTTTCTTCTGGATCTGCTATTGTGGATAGGTCTGATGTTAGGTCAACAAAACCTGATGATTACACTGAGACACGGGTTATAACAGCATGGTCAATTGTGTTGAATTACATGGAGGTTAAAGAGAAAGAATCGCCAATGATGATGTTCCTTGGTTCAGCACACATGGTATTAGTTGTTTTTACTTGTGCAGTTATTATATGTTTTAGCTTTTTTTCATTAAACCGGTGTTGAAAACTATATCATTTTTCAATTAAGTCAGTTTACATAATAGCTGTTATTGTATTCATAATAGCTGTTATTGTATTCATAATAGCTGTTATTGTATTCATAATAGCTGTTATTGTATTCATAATGGCTGTTATTGTAAACATAATAGCTGTTATTGTATTCATAATAGCTGTTATTGTATTACATAATAGCTGTTATTGTATTCATAATAGCTGTTATTGTATTCATAATAGCTGTTATTGTATTCATAATAGCTGTTATTGTAGTACATAATAGATGTTATTGTATTCATAATAGCTGTTATTGTATTCATAATAGCTGTTATTGTATTACATAATAGATGTTATTGTATTGCATAATACATGTTATTGTATTATGTTGGTTATTGAATTGCATAATACAAAACCGTTGTATAAAATTCAGTTTTATTTGTGATAGGCAATTGTTGAAGACATGCTGGAAACCACTCAAGGGGTTCTAACTCCAAATGACAGTGATAAAGACAGGATCTTTGAGTTTTGGAATTGTTATTTATCTGAACACGTTGTAAACTCTGCGATCGACGTGGACCTTGTCTTCATCCCGTTGTCCTTAGACATGCACTACTTTTGTGTTTGCATTAACTTCATAAACAAGACGGTTGATGTATTGGACCATACATTGCATGCAAATTGGGAAAAGTCTGATTTCTTCAAACTTGCAAAGATTGCAGTATGTTCTCTAAATTCAAACTCTCTTTAGTAGTTATTGTATAGTTTTGTATGGGTTATTATATAGATAAAAATGAGTTTATGTTAATTAAGTTATTGTAATGTGTGTGTTTTTGATACAATTGTGATTTTGCATTTTTTTGTGCATGTTTTAGGTTGAATTGTTTTCCGACTATCTGGATACAAGGAAAACAGCAAAAGAAGGGATTTCCGTTAACACATTTGAACTTGTTAATGTTGATTTTGAATGGAAAACAAAACTTATGAACAATCACGAATCAGGATTCTATATCATGTTTCACATGCTCACATATGAAGGGAAGCACGACAAGGGATTGGTATCAATTAAGAAGAAAACGGAGAGGACTGCTTTATGGATTGAGATGATGTGTATTTTGTTGATGTCAGATGCCAATGACTCAAGAGCGGCTCTTTTGGAAGAAGTGGTGAATTTCAGGGAAGACATACTGAAAAAGGAGAAGAATCTTGTAAAGAAGAGGAAAAGTTCTATGAAAAGGTATAAAAGTGTAGCTTTAAGAGGTTTTGCTAAACCAAAAAAATGAGCTCTTTTTAAATGTTGGAAATTGTAATTGTTGTGGGAAAGGATTGTATTTTTGTAAAGCGTAGGAAGTGCTATATTTTTGTGACAGCTATTGTAATCATCAAAACAGTTATTGTATTCATCAAAACAGTTATTGTATTCATCAAAACAGTTATTGTAATTTTTGTTCAGACAGTTATATGCAATGTCTCAGGCATTTATTTTAATGATTTTCAGACAGTTATTGCAATGGGTTCATACAGTTATTGTAATGATTTTCAGACAGTTATTATAATGGATTTTACACTGTTATTGTAATTCATTATAGCTGTTATTGTATTGCATATATATGTTATTGTATTCAGTTTTGGAGTTTGTAATACCTGTTATTGTAATTCATTATAGCTGTTATTGTATTCATAATAGCTGTTATTGTAATTGATAATAGCTGTTATTGTATTGCATAATAGCTGTTATTGTATTCAGTTTTCCTATTTGTAATACCTGTTATTGTAATTCGTTATAGCTGTTATTGTATTCATAATAGTTGTTATTGTAATTGATAATGGCTGTTATTGTATTGCATAATAGCTGTTATTGTATTCAGTTTTCCATTTTATAATACATGTTAATGTAATTCATTATAGCTGTTATTGTATTCATAATAGTTGTTATTGTAATTGATAATAGCTGTTATTGTATTGCATAATAGCTGTTATTGTATTCAGTTTGCATTATGTAATACCTGTTATTGTATTCATTATAACTGTTATTGTATTCATAATTGCATATGTTGAACTCCAAAAACACGATTTTTAGTAAGTAATTATTCTAAAGTTTCTTACACGAAATATAGATTCTCAACTATAGTAATCTAAGACAAAATACTGAGAAATTTTTGTATTATTGTAAAGTTGTGGTACGATTATTGTAAATGTGTTCATTGGATGCCTTATTCATCCTCCATTTCATCTCCCTCTTCATCTTCTTCCTCAGGTGCATGCTCAACAAATGGATTTGGGCAGTTTCTTTTGTCATGGTTTCCCATTTGTTTGCAGTTATTACATAGCCTCTTTGGTTTGCTTGCCTTTTCAATTGCCTTTTCCTTGTTTGATTTCATTCTCTTGCCACTTCCTTTGTTTTTTGCAATCTTTGGTGGGTGAACAGTAATGTTTGATTTTGCTGAACAACCTAAGAGCATCTCCAATTCTTGTTCCTTTGTCAAGTTCTCTTTTGTTGGACAATTTTTCTCTCGAAATTGTAAAAGCATCACACTTAGTTCCTTTATATGGTCTGGAGGCATTGACTTTAGAGCACTTATTGTTGCATAAAACTCAGACCATACTCTTGATAATTCCAGCTTTCTTAAGTCAGTTGGATCATAATCTTGTAATAACTTTCCATCCAGTCCAAACAAAGGCTTTCTATATGATTTCTTCATCCATCTACTTGCGATGTACTTCTCCGGTATGCTAGTCAATCCTTTACCTGATAGTACCCATATTATGTGTTTACAAAGGATTCCTTTCCTCTCAAACATCTTGCATGTACATGTTGTTTCTTTTGTTTCGGTATTGTGAACAACCTGCACAACAGTATAGTTATTATTGTATTGCATTATAACTGTTATTGTATTCATAATAAATGTTATTGTATTGCATAATACATGTTATTGTATTCATAATAACTGTTATTGTATTCATTATAACTGTTATTGTATCCAGTTTTACATTTTATAATACCTGTTATTGTATTCATTATAGCTGTTATTGTATTCATTATAGCTGTTATTGTATTCATAATAGCTGTTATTGTATTGCATAATACATGTTATTGTATTCTTTTTTCCATTTTTTAATAATTGTTATTGTAATTCATTATAGCTGTTATTGTATACATAGTAGCTGTTATTGTAATTGATAATAGCTGTTATTGTAATTCATTATAACTGTTATTGTATTCAGTTTTACATTTTATTATTGTATTCATTATAGCTGTTATTGTATTCATTATAGCTGTTATTGTATTCATAATAGCTGTTATTGTATTCATACTGTGTTGATTATTGTAATGCATAAGTGCTTGTTATTGTAAAACATATTGGTGATTATTGTAATTCATAATATAAGCCTAAGTGGATCAGTTATTATAATGTTAAAAAACAGTTATTGTATTCACAAATTCAGTTATTCTATCTTTTGTAAAACGAAATAACCTGAAATATTCTACGATTCTTGTAGGCATCTTCAACATCTATATTGTGAATGTTTCCTTGCTCAGAAAATCCTCTAACTGCACAAGAACAGAGAGCCGCCTGCAATTGTTCTTGGAATTCATAGAAAACAGCGTGTGTGTAGATTTTGGAGGCATGTTTCTCGATCATAGTCTTAGATGAAACCTGAGGCAATGTGGTGTCACTTGCTGCATCAAGACATTTCTGATTATAGCGTTGTTGTTCCATTGCACTTTGAAAGCGCAACCAAAATTCAACAAGTGTGCCATTTATGCTCTCGAATCTTTTGAAGTAACTGTTTTGACTCTCCGATCTTTGTGTTGTTTTCAAAAGGCAACCTAAAGGCAAATCCCGAAAGTAAGCAGGTATCCATTTGTGTCTTTTGCCATACATGTATGTCAACCAAGTGTTATCATGTAATTCAAAGTCACTGATCACTTGAACCCATTTTTCTTCAAACTCTACTGGTTCCAAGTCAGTGTCCCAAACAACTGAACATATTCTCTCAACAAAGTCTGTTTCCTTACAAATTTGTGATTCAACTTTATCAGTTAATTTTGACATTATATGCCACATGCAGTAGCGATGTCTCGCTTTCTTGAATACGGAATTCACCCCGAGTTTAATCGCTGGATCTTGATCGGTAAGAATGCACTGAGGTTCTTTCATTCCCATACAATCGAGGAACTTCTTAAACACCCAAGTGAAAGACTTATCGTTCTCATGATCGACAAGTGCAGCAGCAAAGGTTACTGATTTTTTGTGGTTATCAACACCGGTGAATGGCGTGAAGGCCATATGATACTTGTTAGTGCCATAAGTAGGGTCAAATGTGATGGTGTCCCCGAACATGGAATAATTTGTCCTTGCCTGCCCGTCTGCCCAAAATATTTTAGCCAAACATTCATCCTTATCAACTTCATAAGCATAGTAAAAATTTTCAGAAGTTTCAGCGAGCCCCTTTAAATAGGCAAGAATCATGTCAGCATCTTTGTCACCTATGAAACATTTAATATTTCTTTTGAAGTTCTTGAAATCCGTCAGAGTTGCGCCAATGTTTGCATACCCATTTGATTGTTCCCCCATCATTCTAAATGTCTTTGTAGCACCAATGTTGAGTTTACAATTGTTAACAATTGTTTGCTTAATGTAAAGGTTAAGTGTTCTTAAATTTTTCTGAAATTCCCTTTCTTTGAGTGGACAAAGTCTGTGATTGTGACCTTCGTAAAACTGATCAATGACATACCCTCTTATCTGCATGTTATCATTAAATACAGCAGCAAACCGTATTTTTGCCTTGCAACCAAATCTTGTCAGTTTCGTTTTTTTTGCTTCTACAGACCTTTTTCTCTTCTTATTCCCTTCTGCGTTTTCAGTTTCAACAATCGGCAGAAACTTTTTGTGATCCTCTTTGAAACCATGTCTGTTACAGACCATAGATTTTTTGTCTACCAAGCCATCACGGAATCTGGTTTGTGTGTACTTTCTCGGTATGAAACCACATGCCACAGCATATAAATTGTAAAACTCGATTGCCTCCTCAAGTTTTACAAACATTAGCCCCAATGCAGGCTTGAAACCATTTTCTACCATCCTACTCCACTCCTCACTACCACCTGGAGTGTATCTCATTCCAAGATTATGGACAGTATTATCCCTTGTTTCTGATTCAAATGTGAGTGTAGAGAAAGTTGTTTCATTGGTATTATTTATTTCAATACCTACAAACATATTGAAATAAGTTACTATGTGCAGTTATTGTAAGCTTCTGTACCTGTTATTGTATTACATAATGCTAGTTATTCTAATGCAAATGAGTTATTGTGTTTACATTGAGTTATTGTATCTAATAGTGACTTCTTTTAAAAAAGTTATAATAGTTGTTATTGTATTCATAATAGCTGTTATTGTATTGTAATTCATTATAACTGTTATTGTAATACATAATAGCTGTTATTGTATTCATTATAACTGTTATTGTAATACATAATAGCTGTTATTGTATTCATTATAACTGTTATTGTATTCATTATAACTGTTATTGTAATACATTATAACTGTTATTGTATTCATTATAACTGTTATTGTAATACATTATAACTGTTATTGTAATTCATTATAACTGTTATTGTAATACATAATAGCTGTTATTGTATTCATTATAACTGTTATTGTAATACATAATAGCTGTTATTGTATTCATTATAACTGTTATTGTATTCATTATAACTGTTATTGTATACATTATAACTGTTATTGTAATACATAATAGCTGTTATTGTATTCATTATAACTGTTATTGTAATTCATTATAACTGTTATTGTAATACATTATAACTGTTATTGTATTCATTATAACTGTTATTGTAATGCATTATAACTGTTATTGTAATACATAATAGCTGTTATTGTATTCATTATAACTGTTATTGTAATACATTATAACTGTTATTGTATTCATTATAACTGTTATTGTAATTCATTATAACTGTTATTGTAATTCATTATAACTGTTATTGTAATTCATTATAACTGTTATTGTAATACATAATAGCTGTTATTGTATTCATTATAACTGTTATTGTATTCATTATAACTGTTATTGTATACATTATAACTGTTATTGTAATACATAATAGCTGTTATTGTATTCATTATAACTGTTATTGTATTCATTATAACTGTTATTGTAATACATTATAACTGTTATTGTATTCATTATAACTGTTATTGTAATTCATTATAACTGTTATTGTATTTGCATAATACATGAAATCATGAGTTATTTCAAGCTCAATACATAATTCATAATAGCAGTCAATATAAGCTCAATAGTGAGTTATTTTAAGCTCTCATATAGTTATTGTATCATGAAATCATGAAATCATTATAAACTAGACAAATTGATACCTGAAATCGTCAATGTTTGATCGTCATTAAGCTGATTAAGATGATCGTCATTAAGTTCGTCTGAATTCATCATCGCAAATCCTGAAGATTACGAAAACAATACATAAATTGTCGTACAATTTGTTATTTGAATCAAATAATTCAGCTATTCAAGTATTAAAATAACAAAATCGTAAGAATTAGTACCGAAAAATTAGGGTTCCTGCAAGTTTTTCGTCTGATTTTTCGGAATTGATGAAGAATTGTTGAAGAATTGATGAAGAATTGATGAAGAATTGATGAATTGATGAAGAATTGATGAAGAATTTTGATGAAGAATTTGATGATTTCTGAGATTTTTTTATGATTTATTTGGGATTTTGAAGGAGAGAGAAAGTTAGTTTGATCAGCTGCAATTTGTGAATTTTAGGCGCGCGTGTTAGAAAGTTAGTTTAGGTCAATTGTATTTATACGCGGGGGTAACTCACGGAATATGGCAAACTCACCGGAACTCGCCTCTATATATATATATATATATATATATATATATATATATATATATATATATATATACCATATATATGGAAAATGAAATGAACGAACTCCAAAACGGTATTGTTGGTGGTGCAGCAAAATAAAAGAAATATCAAAACAATGTCTTGCATTTGGGGTTCGACTACAAAATCTCAAGCCAAAAACAAAGTCATCTTCCTAAACCAACTTCACACCTACAGCATTCTAGCTGCACAAATCATAGCCTCATCGATCCTACTCGGACTGGTGATATGGCCGCTGATCCGTATGCCAGATCCACAAGTGCACCTGACCCGACTCACACTCGATGCAGTTGAGAATACAACGGCGGCCATAAAAAGCAATCTCCTCCACTACAGCATCACCCTTCGCAACCCTGACCGTTACAAGAGCATCAAGTACAACATTCGTGTCCTGCGCATTACTTTCTCGCGATACAGTAATTACTACGGCGATCTTATTAATTACAATACCGACGGCAAAACTCTTGTCCAGGGGCCTGGAGAGACCACTCTCCTCCCCGATCATGTGGTTAATTGTACAGACGTTGGTTGGGCTCCTGAAAACTTGTTTAAGGTTAGGACGGATAAGTCAACTATATATTTCAAGTTTGTAATGGAAGTAAGTTTATTGTCTTTAAACAAAGTCATTCGTTCGCGTCAATTCATGCGCACACTTACGGCTTACTTCGATGATGATGGCAATGCTTTTATTCTTCATCATACAGGGCTTAAGTTCGACTGATTACGTCATCATATCGTCCCAAATATATCGTCTATCTGTTTCATCATTCAAATATTTCTCCTATATGAATTTTGTTTCAATAAGTTCTGTTCATTTGATTATCCTAAATTTATTGTATTTATTTTGCTTTTAGTCAACTATTCCATTTGTCACAGAACTTATTCACAGTCCAATAATTCATAAATTTGTATCGCATATGTACGAGTAATCGGATATTGTAGCATACGAAACGATCTCGCTGATGAGAATAAGGGTTGATCGAATAACTAACGTTAGCAAACCTAATAAATACTCAAAGAATGCAATACATTGAAGATGAACTCAATAAGGGGGAAGTTAAAAAGGCCAATGGTTCCTTTTTAACTTAATTTTAGGTTTTCATTTCAGTTACGGATAGTTCAGGTCTTTCGGTTCAACTCAGATCAAATCATTTTAGTTCAGGTTTACTCCGCTAATATCAGATAATTTTAGTTTAGTTCAACTCAGATCAGATGATATTAGTTCAGGTTTATCCAGCTGAGATCAAATAATTTTAGTACAGGTCAATTCAATCAATTCATCAATTTAACCAATTTCATTCCAAAAGAACATGAACCTTTAGACTATTGAACATAGCTGGCAAAAGCAGATCTATACTCACCATGAAAGAAATGCGCGCTTAATTAGCTAAAATAAATATCTGGCACTAGAGACCATTTGTGACAAATGCTTTTACTATAAAAGAAATAATTTTTAGAGGACTCTTATTGATTGATGAAAATTACAAAGAGAAAAAAATTAATTAGAGTAGGGTTCACCATTGGTGAACCTAATCACCATGCTCTTGATACATAATTAATTACTTCCTTCAAACTTTCATAAATTTAATCTCTTCTCCACTTTCATTAATTAAAAAATGTTATAATTTATAATTACACAATAAAATATGAAATCTTCCAAAGTCTTAACTTCAAATTTAACTATGAAAACTAAATCATTGATTATCATTGATAATAAGTTAGCTAATTTTAGATAAATTAAAGGCATAAATTAAATATAATAATATGATTGAGACGCCTGGTAGACTTTACAGATGGAGTATATTCCAAGATTAAGGAAGTTTTTAATACAATATTACTTTAACATGTGCAACTAAAATGATTAAATTGAATAACGATGAGTATAAAACATGAACAAAAAGTGAATACCAAAATATAATAATGATATATATAAATTGTCGAAAATTAAAGGATTCAAATACTGAAAATCAACAAATTAAAATTGTAGGGAGTTGGAAATTAACGAAAATATGTAACTTTGTCTTAAATGTATGTACATAAAAACGATAGGGTTTATATTATATGGTCGAATTTTTTTGGGTAGTTAGAAGGTTGAACTAATAATAACTTGGGTTCATTATGATGGTTAGGAACTTCGAATTTAAACCATAAGTATAATTTTTAAAATATACATATATTTTTATCAGCTACTAATCGTCTTAAGTATTTTTATCAGCTACTAATCGTCTTAAGTATTTTAAAATAATTATAAAATATACGGGCATAGGACAAATATTTTATTTTTGCCATGCATAATGTTTTTTTGTTGTGGGTTGCAGTGCGCATCTGGTGGTCGTGCCACATTCGTTAGGTGGTGATTCGTTGCTGGTTGAAAAGTGGCGTAACAATTAGAATGAGAACAATTGTTAAACCATGTCTATAATTGAATAAACTAGTTTTATACCCGTGCAACAATTGCACGGGATACAATAAACCAGTTTCACTTAATTGTTACATTTGTTATTGTTGCAAATTTAAAATTCCAAGATTCATTTGTAATTTTCGCATTTTGGCACATAGAAATGTCCGTGATAAAGGCTCTATTTCGCAAGACACTTCAGGTAGCTAGTTTATATGACAAAATTGGGTTATTTGACCAAAATTACAGCTACTTGATATTTTGTAAGTGTTTGGTATTGAACAAATAAGCAACTTGAAATGGGTACCTAAGGCAGCACTTGAGAAATCAGTTACCTGAAATCAGTTATTTTTCATTTGTTACACCTTTAATCTATAATATTTAATCTAAAACCGTATATAATAAAATCGCATTGTATATTTTTGTTAACCCCAACTATTTCTGAGCTTGTAAAGATATATATTTTGGGCTAATAGACAACCATAAAAACATGGATCGATATACATGCATGAGTCGACAATATCACCTAATAATAATTATTACTCGTATTATTTTATGTAGCCTTAATTTACATTTTCGCAAAATTCTACTTTACGACGGTCGCACATGCGACCAGTAGGAAAGTGATCACATTTTGATAAGTAGTGACCACTTTTGATTAAATAGTGACCATTTGTTTTTTTTTTTTTTTTTTTTTTCATATTTTCGGAAATATTGATATTTTTAGGATTTATTTTTCATCAAAATCTTAAATTTGGGCCTAATGTTAAATTTAATGTATATGTTTATATAGTATATAAATTTGCTTTAATACATTTTAATTGTCACAAATTATAGAGTAATACGGTCTCATATAAAAAGTTGTTCCTTCAGTGCTAATAAACGATTTTTCTTTTTATATATGTTAATCGTCTTATGGTATGAGAGTATGAGACCGTTCATACAAAAATTCCAATTTAATTTTATTTGTCAAGGTATCCAAGAGGTTAATTTTCCGGAATTGTAATTTTTTTTTTGTTATTAAAATTTGTTGTCCCGTATATAGATTTCCGATTTTTTTAATATTTTCTTTTATTGTAAGGTTGAATGTGATTAATTTTTTTTTTTTATCCACTTACTCTCTCTCTAATTAATTACCTTCCCTCCTCATTTCTTATTATTTTTCATATACATATTAATATGTTTAAAAGCATATGATAAAAAAAAAAATTAATCACATTCAACCTTACAATAAAAGAAAATATTAAAAAAATCGGAAATCTATATAGGGGACAACAAATTTTAATAACAAAAAAAAAATTACAATTCCGGAAAATTAACCTCTTGGATACCTTGACAATTAAAATTAAATTGGAATTTTTGTATGAACGGTCTCATACTCTCATACCATAAGACGATTAACATACTCCCTCCGTCCCGTTCAATTGTTATCTATTGCTTTTGACACAAAGATTAAGAAAAGAAGTGTAAATGAATTTAGACCACACAAATTATATGGCTCCACATGTAATCAAATGTCATCCACAAAAAGTTGCCAAAAATGGAAATAGATAACAATTCAATGATACACCCCAAAATGGAAATAGATAACAAATGACCGGGACGGAGGGAGTATATAAAAAGAAAAATCGTTTATTAGCACTGAAGGAACAACTTTTTATATGAGACCGTATTACTCTATAATTTGTGACAATTAAAATGTATTAAAGCAAATTTATATATTATATAAACATATACATTAAATTTAACATGAGCCCAAATTTTAAGATTTTGATGAAAAATAAATCCTAAAAATATATATATTTCCAAAAATATGAAAAAAAGGTCACTATTTAATCAAAAGTGGTCACTACGTATCTAAATGTGATCACTTTACTACTGGTCGCATGTGCGACCGTCGTAAAGTAGAATTTTGCGAAATGGTAAATTAAGGCTACATAAAATAATACGAGTAATAATTATTATTAGGTGATATTGTCGACTCATGCATCTATATCGATCCATGTTTTTATGGTTGTCTATTAGCCCAAAATATATATTTTTACAAGCTCAGAAATAGTTGGGGTCAACAAAAATATACAATGCCGTTTTATTATATACGGTTTTAGATTAAATCCCTTATCTATAAAAGGAACAACTTTTCCCGCTTTTTCATTGGTTGCTTAATTTTAGGAAACTAAAAACCTTCTTTCTCGCCATGTCCCACCACTCACACAAGGAGCTTTAATTTTTCTTCATTTTACTTTTCTCCATTTAACGTCTAAAGTTACAAATAATTTTTATCTCCATAATAAAAAAAATAACTTTACTCCAAATTCGAAAATAAAAAAATCACTAAAATTCTACCCAGAAACATAAAATTCAACACTATTAAAAAAAGTTGGACAATTAGAAGTAATTAACCAATATTTAGAGGTATGAAAAACGAAAAAAAAAACGAAAAAAATTATACAAAGGGTTAAAAATTAACAAACATACGTATATCTAAAAAAAACTGAAAAAATACACGAAATAAAAATTAACAAAAAAACGTAAATTAAAAAATGAAAGAAACGTAGATCAAAGACTTTTGAATAAGATCAAATAAACCCAACCCAATAAAATTAAAAAAATTAAAAAAATTAAAAAAATAAAAATTAACAAAAAAACGTAGATTAAAAAATGAAAGAAACGTAGATCAATTTTTTTTGAATAAGATCAAATAAACCCAACCCATTAAATTAACAAAAAAAAAATATAAATTTACGATTTTTAAGAAAATATAACAACCTTCGAGAATTAGTCAATTAAAGCTACATTAACATCGAGTAAAAATATGGTCTTAATAACAATACATTATTATTTTCTTTATAAAATCATCCATAAATTTTAAGAGATTGCTATTAGAAATATATCTATCATTTTACTTTCATTTAGAGAGTAAGTTATTTAAAGGGTAAGATATAGAAATACAATACAATTTCTTTATCTATTTTATATGGTTCAAATTTATTTCATAATGTCATGATTATTTATTTCAATTTATATAATCATTAAAAAAAATTAATTATACCAGTAAATCAATTATTTGGAGTTAAAATCATCCCCGAATTCATAATTTATATATTTCTCATTTAAGTTCATATTAAATTATATTTGTACTAGTTTTTTAATATATTTACGAAATTTTTAGAAATAAACCCGTACATTTTTTGTACGGGCATAAAACTAGTTAATTCAAAAGGAAATGCGGGGTTGCTTTTTGAGTTAAAAAAAAAAAGGAAAATTTCAGCCAATCAAAACGCTTGAAATGTCCTCCCTTTTATAGATAGAGATATCCACAAAAATGCACAACCCTATTATTAATCAACTACGATTAAATTAGCAGCTACGCACATACACAAAAATCGATAATCAATCGTGGAATTAAATGTAAGTTGGTTATTACTCTATAATTGTCTAATGTATGTCTCTTCATTCATAAACTATTACTCCCGTACTATTTTAGTAAAACTTCAACCTCGTTTTGGTGAGATCGGGTCAATCCTAAATAAATCCTTTGACATCTGAAATTGTGCTGGCAAATGGCAATGGCATGATGGTGTAACTTGTAAGCTTTATATTATTTGGCTACTATTCATTTACTACTTAGATAGTCATTGTTTAAAGTTTGATAATCAAGTTGGTTTCTAGAAATAATGCTTCAAAGAATTTAATCACCGTCATGGCACTCCGAAATTTTTACAGTCACTCATAACTCACAAGTAGGGCCGGCACTATGGGATATTAGGGTTGGTATTTAACAAGGGTCCAAATTTGAAAGGGCTCATTATTATAAAATTAAGTGGATGTTATTTTTAAAATAGAATTTATCACATGTAAAATGTATGTTATGGTAAGGAATCTAGTGGTATTTCAGGTTACAAAGTGTCAAGAGGTCACGTGTTCTATTCCTCCATAGGCTTATCCATTTAATATCTTTTACTTATATTTTAGTTTCAAAATCATTTTTTCTACTAAATTTTTTAAAAATTTTCAAGAACCAACCTCATCTAGAAAAAAATTAAAGCTAGGGCCCAATTTTACAACTTCGCCCAGAACCTCCAAATACTTAGGACCGGCTGCTCACAAGTAGGTTTAGAAAATGCAATCAAAGGAACATAAATAGCAGTCAGTTTTGTGTAATGCTGTATTAGACACAGATAGTGTAAAACCGATGAAATCATAACCATACCGAGTATTACTTATTTATGGATGAAATTAAACTTATGTAAGTTCCGTGCAAAATTGTAACGCTTTTGTGGTGTAAATATATATTGCTCTTGTCACTTGGTAGCTTAAACATCTTGATGATACTTGAGAATTCCTAATTTTATATAGGTCGTGGATAATGAAAACCCATGCTCAATCTACCCTTCTTACCTGATTGCTTGATGGTGTTATTTCTAGTATAGAATAGTGGGTGTAATCATCATTATCATTATTACTATAAAAGCAAAATGTCTAACTGCATACATGGCGCACTGGCGCAATAATATTTCACCGTTCACTGTTTCTCACACCCACATTCACCCTCATAAAAAATCGTTCACTCTTTCTCGCACTCACATTCACCCTCACAAAAAACAGTTTTGTAGAATAATGAGAACCCTTAATTTATGCCAAGTCATATATTTTTATGTATTATAATATTATAATATTATTATAATATTAAAATAAAAACGTCTAAAACCGAGATTCCCTAAATTTCCACAAATAGTCCACTAAATATTCCTTAAATCTTCCATAAATATAAATATTGTTCGGAAATTTTAAACGTAATAGCCAATTTTTTAAACCGTGTAAATCTTTGATTTTATTCCCTAAATATAATCATTCTTCGAATTAAAGGTTGTACACAATCTTTCCATAATTCACGTCTGAACAGAAGTCTAATACAAATACACTACTCAACATACATCTTTCCAAATCAAAACTATTCGATAAATATTATTGACTAAACTTATAAAATAATATAACTGAGTAAATTGTAAACAGAGTAAATTGCAAATATTCCATTCCATAATTGCAAATATTTTATTCCATAAAATACAACCGACTAAATTGTAAACTCCTAATTTAACAAATCTTAAATATCACATTGAAAATAATATAATAGTAACTCGGCTGAACAGTCTTTCCATAATTCACGGCTGAACAGAAGTCTAATGCAAATACACTACTCAACATAAATCTGTCCAAATCAAAACTATTCGATAAATATTATTGACAAAACTTATAAAATATGTAAAATGCAAATATTCCATTCCATAAATACACCGGTAAATTGTAAACCCCTAATTTAACAAATCCTAAATATCACAATGAAAGTAATATAATAGTAACACGGCTGAATAATATTATTGACTAAACTTATAAAATATTAAGAGTGTTCCATTCTGCAACCAACTCATCCCCTTAATCAATTTATATACCCTACCTATACATCCTTATACAACTTTTTTTGAAGGGAAAAATCGTTTCATTAATTAAAAGTCGCATGGTAGTTACAACCTATGTCAAGAATGACAGAACACAAAACGATTAAAATCAAATAAACTATATTCTCGATCAACAGAAAATTTCTAAACTTGATGGGCTCATGAGACGCTTCTGCACATCCTCTAACATATCGCCTTCGGTGGTTTTTCTCAAGAGGGTCTCCAAATTTTCTAAAGCATTGACAAAAATCAAGTTCTTTTGACCAAAAAGTTTGTAGCGAGCAATCTGACAGTAGTTTTATCTCCATAGGATCAACAATGAAGGCGCCGATCTTCCACTTAATCTTGAACCTCTCAAATAGAGGGAAAAACTCACACAAGGGTGAGAACAAAACTCAAACAAAGGTGAGAAAAATTCTCCAATAAAGGAGAGGCAAGGAGTTATTAGCGTAAAAAATTAAATAAGAAGAACAAAAAGGAAAATTTGGGGCTTACCTCCACCCAAGAAAGGTAGACGGCAGCCCCCAAGATGTTGAATTGGGTTTAGGTTTTTCTTTTTTTTTAGAGAGAGAATTAGAGAGAGAACTTAGGTTTTTTTTTATTCTGATTACACATCCTTATACAACTCAATCTAAAGAATTTCTGCAATTCTCACGATTTTTTTCTCACGTTAATCATATCAAAATGGCTATGACAACTTTTTTGACTATTAGCGACCTCAAGTATGGGATTCGTGTTAGCCAGATCAACATCAGGGTAGTACACAAATGGGACATGCCTTATTTTTAAAATCACGGGGTTGTCTACACTTATTTTTAAAGACGACAAAGGTCGCTAAGCCCAATACTCGTCATTCGAACTACAAGGGAAAGGGAAACAGAGCAATTGGGCACACTCAAATGAATCAAATTCTCACTTCACAAGATAAAAACTCAACCCATATGAACGACAATAGCATAATATATCCCTTCGTCTCAATCATTTATCTACAGTCCTTACAATATCCCTCACAAAATAATAAAAAAGGTTAACAATGATCGGGAATGAGGGATACCTAACAACATCACAATGAAATGTCAACCATCCACCTCAATTTATTCTATCAACCCGATCCGACCCACTTTATTTAATCTTATACACGAATAGAACTATATAAATCATGGCAGAAACACAATTACCCATACAATTTCACAATAAAGTACAGATTAGAACTGACTTAACTAAACTGAATTACTCTGAACTGATTTTAATAGACTTGAACTGAGCTTAACTTATATATGATACAAAATTGACTAAATTGATCTGAAATGAACTAAGCTGAATCGACCTGAACTTTTCTGCACTGAACATAATTGAATTAATGAAAACTGAAATTAACTCCAAAAGAAGAGAGACTACGACATCCAGATGAGGACAACGTAAAGAAACGATTATAATAAAGTACAGAAATTAACAATAACGATAATTAAATATCATGTTCTTGGGCCAATGTGCTGCTGCTGCATTGGTGGCCATTTTCAGCTGAAAATTTCAATGTAACAATAAAATTAAAAGGAATCGTAATAATAACTCAACATAACTGTGACTTTATAATCAATAATTGATATGATTATTATTCTAAATTTTATGATTTTATAATAAAAAGATTTTAATACAATTGAATCACGTTTAAGATATAAAAAAATCGAATTAAAATTTTACGCTCATAAAACATATCAGAATCATTAGAATTATGCCACACACTTAAAATTTTCCAAATATAAATGAGCCAATAATACACATCAAGTACTATGAGAAAAAATGAGCCCACACTACATATAACCTGATTTGTCTTTAAAATAATAAAACCTAATTGTAAGCAAAACCCTAAACATGGTACTAAATTATATTTAATTAGCTTCTGCTTGATATTTTTTCACTTAAGAGTTTTCAATTAAATGTAATATTTTATGATTTTTATCTTTCTCTTTTTGAATAGGTAGTCAAAACCCAAATCAGGTTGATTAAATCCAACAATACTACGACTGCCGTTACATTTCACCGTGTGAAGCTGTTTGGAGAATTTTTTGCATTTCCTATTCACTATAGGACCCCCCTGTTTTAAGGTTAGATTATCACCTACCTAATAAGCACAATGTTATTTTCCATGACGAAGATCCAATCGACGAACTGGTTGAAAGGTCTTCCGGTGGTAGAACAAAATTCACCGCTTGGTTGGAGTATAATAATTTAAAATCTGATGGTAGAGATCTAACGTATTGGGAGTTTCCTCAACAATATGTATTGAAAAAAAAAGAAAGGGTATGAACTCCAAGACATAAAGGATTTACTCTTGGCCGAATGTATCACATGTCTCCAAATGGTGGTGAGAGGTACTATTTGAGAACCCTACTCAACTTTGTGAAAGGCCCTAAATCATATGAAGACATTCGTACTGTAAATGGTATCCCTAACCCCACTTTAAAAGAGGCCTGCTACGCTCTAGGCTTACTTGGTGATGATAAAGAGTATATTGATGCCATTAAAGAAGCAATTTTTTGGGGGGACTGAGTTTTATCTTAGGAACCTTTTCGCAACTCTTTTGCTCACAAATAGCTTAGTGAAACCTGAGTTGGTGTGGGAGGAGACGTGGAAGTTATTATCATATGATATCTTACACAGAAGACGAAATGAATTACGTAACCCAGGTAATTTATCAAATATTTTATTTTTATAAACGCTATTATTTAACTCCTCATAGCAACATTCTCATTTATATATTGAGATTTGTTCACTTTTCGTGTACACGGATCTCCAACTCACAGAAGAGAAACTGCAACATTACGCACTATCCGAGATTGAATCATGGTTGCAAAGAAATGACAGGTCATTGCGTAAGTTCGACAGCATGCCATATCCAGACGTTGACATTCTTGCTACGTGCTCGAATAGGCTCTTGGCAGATGAGTTATCTTATGATAGGGATGAATTGAATAGGTAACATGAAGTCTTCACTTCTTCAATGACCGACGAACAGAAATCAATTTACAGAAAAATCATGAGCTCGGTGAATTGTGGTCAAGGCGGTGTTTACTTCGTTTATGGGTATGGTGGAACCGGTAAGACCTTCCTATGGAAAACCTTATGTGCTAGACTAAGGTCCAAATGTGAGATCGTTATAGCGGTGGCTTCAAGTGGCATTGCAGCTATCCTTCTTCCAAGAGGGCGGACAACCCACGCACGACAAAGCATACCTATTAATATTGATGAAAATTCCACCCGTCATGGAATACGACCAGGAACCGATTTGGCAGATCTGTTAATAAGAGAAAAACTGATCATATGGGACGAGGCACCTATGGTCAATCGTTATTGTTTTGAAGCTCTTGATAGAAGCATGGGAGATATTATGAGAACTTCACTAGAAGGAGACCCTGAAAAACCATTCGGTGGGAAGGTTGTGGTGTTTGGCGGTGATTTTCGACAAGTCTTGCCTGTTATACCTAAAGGAAGCAGGCAAGATATTGTAGGTACTGCTATTTGTTCCTCACCTTTATGGAGATATTGCAAGGTTAGAGCCTGTTTTTTAAAATTCTTCCTTGACTTACTACAATTTCATATGTAATACTTACTTTTACATAGTAATTCATTTCTGACCGTTTCAGATATATAATAAATTTCAGGTTTTGAAGCTCACGAAAAATATGAGACTTCAGGTAGGAAGTGCACAATCAAATGTTGATGAAATCCGACAATTTTCAGAGTGGATTCTCGAAGTTGGGGATGGCTTAGCAGGTGGGTCAAATGATGGAGTAGCTAGCATCGAGTTACCAGAAGATATACTTATACAGCCTGGTGTAGATCTAATATCTACTATTGTAGATAACACGTACCCATCTTTAAAACATCACTTAGGTGACCCTCTGTACTTCACTGAAAGAGTTGTACTAGCACCTACTCACGATGTGGTCGAGGAGGTAAACGATTATGTCTTGGATCAAATTCAAACGGAAGAAAAAGTTTACTTAAGCTCTGATGAAATAAGTAAGGAAGAGACTAATTGCGGGGTCATAGAACTTTACTCTACAGAGTTTCTTAACTCAATCAGATGTTCCGGTTTACCCAATCACAGATTAAGACTGAAAGTTGGAGCTATAGTGATGCTTTTAAGAAACATTGACCAAGCAAATGGTTTGTGCAATGGCACCCGAATGGAGGTCAAACAACAAGGAAATCGCGTTATTAGTGCAACAGTTATTTCTGGCAGTCATATCGGAAGCAATGTCTATATTCCCCGCATCACCTTGACTCCTTCCGATCAAACGAGGTTCCCAATTAAGTTTGAAAGAAGAAAGTTTCCTTAAGGAGTTTGCTTCGCTATGACTATTAACAAAAGTCAGGGTCAATCTCTATCCCGTTTTGGATTTTATCTTCCAAAACCAGTCTTTACCCATGGCCAATTGTACGTTGCTATATCTAGGGTTACGATTAAGAAAGGTCTAAAAGTGCTACTTCTTGATGAAGAAGGAGGAATGACTAATACAACAACGAATGTTGTTTACAAGGAGGTTTTCGAGAAACTGTAATTTTTGTCCTACATTATCGAATTTTAATACACCCATTTAATTTATATTTCTACCTGATTAGTTATTTTGTTCATCGTATTTGTCCGTCAATTTATGTTCCGTAGGCAATTCATCAAAAGACAATAACTTTCCAAACTACTCATTATTAGTTATTTAATATTTTTTTTAATCGTTTATTGTTTTTTCTTATATACCTTATTCATTAATGTTATCATAAGTAATCAAAATATTATCATCATTACTAACAGCCATTCGAAAATTAGTGCACCAGAAAATTCACCTTTTGACCGAACATATCTTATATGCAAACATCCCCGTTAAAAATCAATTTGTTCGAATAAATAGAATTGTTATATATTGAAATGAATTTACCTTTGTCGTCTTTAAAAATAAGTATACACAACCCCTCGATTTTTCACGGATGTTACACTAGTAAAAGCTCTATTTAAGAGCCTTAATATTATGTAGGTTCATATTTTTTTCTAATTATAAAAAGACGAAGATTTGTACACAAATATTTTCCCCTTCAAATCAAAAGAGTGTATATTATATATATATATATATATATATATATATATATATATATATACATACATACATACATACATACATACATATATATATATATAATATATATAGCACCCATATAATGAGAACCATGAAAACTCTACCTTACGGACTTTTAAAAAAAAATTAATGACATATTTGGATTCGGCAAGAAATTTTATGGCTAGAGAACATATTTCTTGGTCTAGAAAATATATACTAGTGACGGAAATCAAGGTGAGATACGTTTTATTAATTTTCATGCACCTACTACCGATTTTTACGTATCTATCATTTTTCATGCACCTAGAACTCGTTTTAATGCACATATAGCCTATTATTTCATGCACCTAGTAATCATTTTCATGCATGTAAAAAATTTCATGCACGTAGTGGTCGTTTTCCGTGCATTTATAATCGTTTTAGTATGCCTAATTGTATTTTGGGACACTAAGTATATATTTTGTTAATAAAATCAAAAATTTTGTTTAATGATACTAAAGTGTGTATTTGAATAAGTTAAACTAATGGTAAATGATCCATCTAAACTTTCGAAACAGGATTTAGTGGAGATTTAGTAATGGTTCTCATGGTTCTCATTATAAGAGTGGTTCTCACCGGATCTCGACCCATATATATTATAAATATATATATATATATATATATATATATATATATATATATATATATATATATATATATATAGAGAGAGAGAGAGAGAGAGAGAGAGAGAGAGAGAGAGGAGAGAGAGAGAGAGAGAGAGAGAGAGAGAGAGAGAGAGAGAGAGAGAGAGAGAGAGAGAGGAGAGGAGAGGAGAGAGAGAGAGAGAGAGAGAGAGAGAGAGAGAGAGAGAGAGAGAGAGGCAAGATCCGGTGAGTTTGGCACTTTTCGTGAGTTACACCCCGCATTTATATACCAATGGATCTAACAAACTCAATGAGTGAGATTAACCCACAAAAAAATAGACAAACTTATTTTTTTTCTCTCTCTCTCTTTCTTCTAATAAATCTTACTGTACCTTTTATGTGTTACGCGAGTGAAACCAAAACATTTGAAGTTTCTGCTCCACCAGAAGCCCACGTGCTCTACATATATAAGCAAGCATGTGTATAATAGAATTGGAATATAAAGCAAGAAGGGTGTGTCAGAGGATGAGTCAACTTAGTAGTTCGTAGATAGAAGAGGTACACGCAGTTGCTATAACCGAGCCAATGCGATGGTTAGGTGTACTAGCAAGAAATAAACGGCTCATATAAACACACAACAAGTAGGGGACTTATAAAAGAAAGTGCTCGAGCAAACCCTAGCCCCAGTAAATAAAAGGGATTTGAGTTTAGTTTTAAATTAGAGAATAGAAGAAGGTATCCGCTACTATAGTAGTATAGTATAGAATATGTCTACCCGGATCATTTTAAAAAGTACGGCAAATGGGAATTTGCTTCCGGCGCGGATGTAGATTGGAATAGCGCTTTGGACAATACAATAACTGAGTTTTTATAATACAATAACTGAGTTTGTATAATACAATAACTCGGTTCTTTTAATACAATAACTGAGTTTGTATAATACAATAACTCGGTTCTTTTAATACAATAACTGAGTTTGGACATTACAACAACTGAGTCTCTATAATACTATAACCGAAATTGGACATTAAAATAACTAAATTTATGTAATACAATAATTGAGTTTGGACAATAACTCAATTGTTTCAATATAGTATTTCATCGTCATTCTTATATACTTCAGTAACAAAACATGGTTGTTTTATTATTACAATATATAACTCAGTTTCAATATTACAATAACTTGGTCCCTTTAATACGAGTTTGGACAAATAAACTAAGTGAGTTTCTATAATACAATAACTTAGGTTGTATAATATAATAACTAGGTATCTATAATACAATAACTAAGTTTGGACAATATAATAATTGAGTTTTTATGATACAATAACAGAGTTTGTATAATACAATAACAGGGTCCTTTTAATACAATAACTGAGTTTGAATATTACAACAACTGAGTTTCTATAATACAATAACCGAGATTGGACATTACAATAACTAAATTTATATAATACAATAATTGAGTTTGGACAATAACTCAATTGTTTCAATATAGTATTTCATCGTCATTCTTATATACTTCAGTAACAAAACATGGTTGTTTTATTATTACAATATGTAACTCAGTTTCAATATTACAATAACTTGGTCCCTTTAATACGAGTTTGGACAAATAAACTAAGTGAGTTTCTATAATACAATAACTTAGGTTGTAAAATATAATAACTAGGTATCTATAATACAATAACTAAGTTTGGACAATATAATAATTGAGTTTTTATGATACAATAGCAGAGTTTGTATAATACAATAACAGGGTCCTTTTAATACAATAACTGAGTTTGAATATTACAACAACTGAGTTTCTATAATACAATAACCGAGATTGGACATTACAATAACTAAATTTATATAATACAATAATTGAGTTTGGACAATAACTCAATTGTTTCAATATAGTATTTCATCATCATTCTTATATTCTTCAGTAAAAAAACATGGTTGTTTTATTATTACAATAACTCAGTTTCAATATCACAATAACTTGGTCCCTTTAATACGAGTTTAGACAAATAAACTAAGTGAGTTTCTATAATACAATAACTTAGGTTGTATAATATAATAACTAGGTATCTATAATACAATAACTAAGTTTGGACAATAGAATAATTGAGTTTTTATGATACAATAATAGAGTTTGTATAATACAATAACTCGGTTCTTTTAATACAATAATTGAGTTTGGACATTACAGCAACCGAGTCTCTATAATACTATAACCGAAATTGGACATTAAAATAACTAAATTTATGTAATACAATAATTGAGTTTGGACAATAACTCAATTGTTTCAATATAGTATTTCATCGTCATTCTTATATACTTCAGTAACAAAACATGGTTGTTTTATTATTACAATATATAACTCAGTTTCAATATTACAATAACTTGGTCCCTTTAATACGAGTTTGGACAAATAAACTAAGTGAGTTTCTATAATACAATAACTTAGGTTGTATAATATAATAACTAGGTATCTATAATACAATAACTAAGTTTGGACAATATAATAATTGAGTTTTTATGATACAATAACAGAGTTTGTATAATACAATAACAGGGTCCTTTTAATACAATAACTGAGTTTGAATATTACAACAACTGAGTTTCTATAATACAATAACCGAGATTGGACATTACAATAACTAAATTTATATAATACAATAATTGAGTTTGGACAATAACTCAATTATTTCAATATAGTAGTAGCAATCAACATCCGTCGTATCTCCAAATTATTATTTCAATAATTCAATTATTTCAATATATGTTGAGGTTTATAAGATTCCCGGTAAATCTGTTTGAGTACAAATCAAGGTAATTAAGGTCTTAAAATTACGAAAAATTAGAGGGAAGATAGTCGTCAAAATTGATTGTTGAGAGATTAAGAAAGAGTAAATTGATGAAGCGTATGAAAGTAGGTGGCATTGAACCATGAAATGAATTGTGAGAAATGTCAAAAATCTGCAAAGGCTGAAATTTCGGAATGTGTAAGATAATCCCAATGAATGCATTACGGGGAATACACAAGTTTCGGAGCAGTTGAAGGCAATAAAGGATGTTGAAATCAAAGTGGCCAACAAGGCGAGAGTGATTAAGCGTAATAGACTAGAGTACATTCCCATTGGAGCAAGTGATTCCATGCTAGTTAAATGGACAATCGTCAGACGAGAAAATAAAGATTGAAGGAGGTTAAATTTGGGGGGTTTCTATTGAATTTATTAGATTAAATCTCAGCCACTCATCAATATTAAATATGAATGGTCCAGATTTAAAGGTATAACTCACCAATATTGCCCCAACTCATATGATCCTACTTCTGTATATATATATATATATATATATATATATATATATATATGTGTGTGTGTGTGTGTGTGTGTGTGTGTGTGTGTGTGTGTGCGCGCGTGCGTGTGTGTGTGTGTGTGTGTGTGTGTGTTTTGTGCAAATATTAAGAAAATGTTAACAAAAAACTATTAAAAATACAATTGCTAGTGTGTTAGATGTTTTTTTATTAATTTAAATGAGTGATGATTGATTAATGTTGGGTCATTTAATGACATTTTGTGTAAATAAAGGTATTAGGATATTAGATCCAAAGGCTCATTAGGGTTAAATTAGGGTTAAGTGGTTTAATTGTGAGTTATTAATACCTCACCATATATGATGTAAACTACAACTTCAATAATACAATTTCCCATATGCAATTATCTCTCATCTATAATCTTAACATGGTATCAGAGTCTTACGCTCTTGAGCCCTAAAAACGACATTCCGCTGCCCTGCCGGAGGGACTAATTAACTATGGTGCCCTCCAGCTGAATTTTAGGATAATATCTATGCACTGAAAAAAATTGGCGAGTTATGCACTGAAAAAAACTGGCGAGTTACGCATTGAAAAAACTGGCGAGTTACGCACTTGAAAAAAAAACTGGCGAGTTACGCACCTGAGAAGAAAACTGGCGAGTTACGCACTAAAATTTGTCTGGCGAGTCCTATACGCATCAAAATTTGTCTGGCGAGTCATATACGCACCCTTACCAACCAACTTGTGAAAAAAGGAAGAAATTGATGATGATAAATGTTTTGAAGGAAGATCAAGATGAGGAGATAAAGACGTTTTTTTTATTATGTTTTTCTTGTATTTCTTATGTTTTTTCTTTCTCCAATCGTAAAGTTCGTACAATTACTGCTTTACGATTGCGGGAGGGTATTAGGATATTAGATCCAAAGGCCCATTAGGGTTAAACTAGGGTTAAGTGGTTTAATTGTGAGTTATTATAAAACGAATTACTTTTTCACATAGGAATTTTACTCTTTCACATACATTTTCTCATAAAATTTCCATAGCATACCCTTTTGCTAAACATAATTTCTCTTTTACCTAAACATAATGAAATTAACTCTAATATATACATCTAATTTAAAATCGAATCTAACAAATTTAAACAACGGATTATAATTCGTAAATTAGTGAAATAATTTTGTTTTTAAAAGTTATTAATACCTTTTTTGTGAAATTATTAAGTTTATATTTAACATTTCTGGTAAATGTTAATTAGGGTTTATAGATGGTTATAGAATTTAGGAGAGCATGGTAAAAGACGGCCATAAGTATGACATGATTAATTCCAGCTTGTCATTTAATTGGATGCTATTACCCACCTTTCAAATATATCTTCATTAGAATGATGCACCTTTGTAAATCCATGGAAAAAGGAATTAAATGGATGCTATTACTCACGCATAGAGGGATTGTGGGGGTTGTTGGTTGTGAGGAGGAGAACGGAAATACGGCGATGGGAATTCACTAGAGAGGTCGGTTGCCGAAGAGAGGTGCGGTGGAGGGGAGTGGGATATACGGTCTGCCGGAGGAATGTCGTCGATAGATGAATGAGGGTGATATTGGTGGTGAAGTGGAAGAGAGAAAATAAATAAATTTTGGATGAGTGTAACGAAAATGATGAGGGTATAATTGTAAAAGTTGTATGTAAAAGAGTAATTTTCGTATGTGAAAAAGTACGTCCCATTATAAATATCTCACCATATATGATGTAAACCACAACTTCAATAATACAATTTCCCATATGCAATTATCTCTCATCTATAATCTTAACAAAAGGTTATCCATAAGAATACTCTAGTCATTTTCTTTGCTTTATTAAAAAAGTGGTAATTAAATATCCACGGAGTAAAAAAAAATATTTATAGTTTGAATATAAATGGAGAATGTTTAAGGATAACGGTTAATATTCCTTTACGGTCAATATCCGTCATTGCTAGTTGACATATATTTGTGTTCAAACATCATCACCGATTTCCGCTATAGAAATGTCACAAAAGTCAACGAACTAAATCTAAAATCCACATCTTAAAGCAAATATGCATCACACATATTCAAAACTCGTGCGTGTTTGCATATTCAGAAATGAACATGTATTTTCGAAAAAATAATCTATAAAATATAATTAGAAGAGTACCTAAAATAATGTATTATGATAAATTTTTTATGTGACGTGACATTTAAATGTGGCATGACATCTTTTTAATGTGACATGACATATTAATGTGACATGGATTATTATTAGGGCCGGGTAGTCCATATTGTCTAGGCCCTAATCCATTCCTTATTGTATAAATATGTATATTGTTTAATGAGAAGAACACAGATCAATCTTTACACATTTCACATATTATAACAATTATCAATTTATTATTAAACGACAACAACAACAACAACAAATCCTTAGTCCCGAAATGTTATGGGGTCGGCTGACATGAATCATCCTTTGGAACCGTCATGAGTGAACTCTCAAGTCTCATCTCAACAAGAGAAAAACACAGAAAAGAAAAAAACCGGAAGTGGAGTGAAACAGAAAATGAAAGGCAAATGGGTTTTATAGATTTTAAATCGAACTTATCACATGTATAAAAACCAAAAAAAATAAATCAAGAATAAATTAAGTTTAAAGTGATTTTGAGAAACGAAGTAAAATTTAATATAAGAGTTTTGGGAGAAAGTGTAACAAATGCAAAAAGAAATTTTTTTTAGAAAACTTAATAAAAACATCCTAGAAGTCCACATTTATCATATCCCTCCATATTACCCTCTCCATCACCATCCCCTCCTGAAGCCCGAGAAATCTCATATTGTGCTCAATAACTCTTCTCCAAGTTTGTTTAGGTCTCCCTCAACCCTTAGCAACCTTTTCTGCACCCCAGGTCTCAACCTTCTAACCGGTGCGTCCATAAGTCTCCTTCTCACATGACCAAACCATCTTAGTCGGTTTTCCATCATCTTGTCCTCTATTGGGCCACTTTTACCTTCTCCATAATTACCTCATTCCTTAACCGGTCTTTTCTTGTATGGCAGCACATCCACTGTAAAACCTCTAGCGGCAGCGGGAATAGAAAACATCCAAATGCATGAAATTTGCGTGGAATTAAAACTTTTGAATGAAATGAAATAACATACGAGGTGTCATGCTACAAAACTGGAATGCGGAAATAAACTGAAACATAAATAAGTACTAAGTATCAAATACATGCACAGCCCGGGATGGCATATCCCTACGGGCACCAAAACTGTATAAAAGAAGGTCGAGCTAACGAATAAGGTAAACGTCAATCGATGAAGGATCATCGCTCACAAGCCCTAAGGTAACCCCTGTACAACAATCACCAACCTACACACATAGACGAAGCACAGTAAGGGCCAGATGGGCCATGGCCCGGGCTGAACTTCGAAAAATAAGTATTAATAATGGTTATATTTAGATCAATAGTCTACATTAGGAAATTGGTAAAGATGGTGAGGAGTGCTCCTATGAGATCATAGGATCGACTCTTGGAAGTGCTAGTTTTTAGAATTTGTATTTTTTGTTTCTTATCATTTTCTTATTTAGCATCAATTATACTCTGTTTCGGTAACTTTACTTATTATATTTTAACGTCTACAAAGATTTTTATGACTAAAAAGTAGGGATGGAAATGGTCCTACACTCCTACATAAGTTAATAATATTACCATTATTATTCTACTAACAATTATTTTATGACTTGTTTTTTATCAGTTATGTTTTTTTTTTTCGATTTGTTTCATCGTGTAAATAAAAAACCACTCTATATATAGAATATGGAGTATGTTTATCGAAAAAAACTAATGTATATTTTATTAGTTACATAAAAGTAAATATTAATTTGTATATTTCTTAAATTGTCTAATCTAAATATATATTGAAAACACTAAAATAATGATACAAAAAGCATGAATGATAAATAAGGGTAGACGATAGACGTTGGACGGAGAAAAAATCGGCCCTGGTCAAAATTTTACTCTAGCTTCATCTTTGCCTACACACATGAAACATGTGCGCCACAGTTAGTGGAGAGTGACTAGAGATGCTCCTAGCCACTTGTTGTCACCAACACATAACATATATATTCACATAGTCAAACATGTATACTCCAACATAAATCTCATCATGTGAAGTACACAACTCATAATCCATTACCATACTTTCACTTACATCTACAACATCATGCTTACTCATATATACGTCTCATACAAGCATACATGCATATTCACAACCTATGAAGTATCAGCAGTCAACTTAAGACATAACCTAAACATAGCATATATTCACTTTCACTAACTATGAAGGCTCAGTGGTCAACTTAAGACATAACCTAAACATAACATATATTTAATAAATAAAAGGTTCAGCGGTCAACATAAGACATAACCTAATACCAAGTTCACTTTATCAAGCAAGAACTCAGAGGCGAACTTAAGACATACTCCTTTGCTAATCAACAAGACAATAGACTCAGAGGCGAACTCAAGGCATAGACTAGCATCCAAATCACTCAATAAGTAACGGACTCAGAGGCCAGCTTAAGGCATACTCCCTTACTACATCACATGACATTAGACTCAGAGGCCAACTTAAGGCATACTCTAGCATCCAATAGTACTCCCGACACGACATCAACATCATAGCTACCCCGTTATACAATTGCTCTACTTGTCAGACTGAGAGGCCAACTTAAGGCATATCCTGACACGATCACAAAAAACACGTCTGAGCTCAGAGGCCAGCTTAAGGCATATCTCAGACACGACATAAATACACATATCGGGCTCAGAGGCTAACTTAAGGCATATCCCCATTGTAACATCCCGTATTTTTCGTAAAACATATTCTAAGCATTTTAATTATTTTAAGTAATAAAATAATATTTTAATAACTTAACGGAAAATATTTTATTAATGTATCGTGAGATATTTTAATAATAAGTAACATCCGTCTTAAGAACCCTAAGTCCTTAAGACGAATGCAAACTTGGTAAATTCATTTCACAACTTAAACCCGTTCTAATATCCGAACCCGTTTTAAATGTGACGGAAAGGACAACTCTTGTACACCTTTTAAAGACCTTTGTCGACATTTCATTTGCTCAAGAATTCATTTCACAGTAACTTCATCTTCCTCAAACCTCCATTTTATTCATCTCCTTTTCGATCCTTTCTTTATCATCCGTCGACCGAATCAAGGTAACAATAATATTTTCGGAATCCTCATCAAATTTCCAAGCCATCTATCACTTTAATTTTTCATTTCCTTCACTCCGAAAAATCTGTCCATTTTGTGAGGATCGGTTTTCTGTCCTAAAACTCGGTTTTTATGTTTGTAGGTAAGGGCTTAGACGATCCAGAGGGTGTTAGCAACCTGGTCAAGGAGGATCTTTAGCCGGAATCGCTTGTGAGGTGACGATAATGAGAAACTCGGCCTATTTGTGAATATTAGCACTTTTGTTGTAAATCTTGTGATGGTTTCTGTTTTTATTAATGTTTAATGATCAAAGGACTTAGTAGCATGCTTAGGAATGCTTTATTATGATGAAATCATGCTTGTTGGTGTTCTTGCATTCATATGTTATTTTTATGAAGAATCTCATGTTTGCGACGGATACTTGCTATAACCGTTTTGAGGATTGTTATGGGAGTTATGTGCTGCTAGGAAGTAGTATTTGATAATCTATAATGTTGGGTAAACTTGTTTGTTGTAATTCTTAGGAATTGGTGTCGAAGTGTTAAGTTTTGCAACGAATAGAAATCGCGAATTTTGCGTTACAGGCTCTCTGAGCCGGTCGACCGACCGGCCGCCGGTCGACCGGCTGAGAGCGTTTTCTCAGGTTTTTGTTATTTTTGCGTATCAATGAGACTTGTAGGATTAGGTCTCCCAGCCGGCAGACCGGCCGCCTGCCAGCCGGCTGGGAGTGCGTTATAGTTGTTGCGTAATTCAAAATTTTAGAGAGACTGAGCTCCCAGCCGGCCGACCGGCTGCCTGCCGACCGGCTGGGAGTCCCTTGTGTTATTTTGTAGTTAAGAAAGAAAGGGGAAGCTAGGCTGTGTTGCCAGCCGGTGGACCGGCAGCCTGCCGACCGGCTGGGAACACATGTAGCATATTTTCAAATCGTAATTTGTTCATAACTTTTAAACGGTTATTCGGTTTTGATTGAAACTCGTCCCTAGTACCTTTGATGTATGTTTGAGGTCCCCGGTGTACGGGCAACATTGTATTGGATTCGGGAATGAAGTGAGGATAGAGACCCCCCGGTCGGGTAACCGAAAGGGAAACCGGCTCTCCCTCGTTTAGTTTCCGGGATCAATTAAGTGTTGATTAGAGGTTAAGAAAGTAAAACTATAGCTTAGTTCATAGACTTGGATGAAATTGTATTGATGCGTATTAAGGTATGCCTTAAGTTGGCCTCTGAGCTTAATACGTGAGTTGTTTGCCATATATGGGGATATGCCTTAAGCTGGCCTCTGAGCCCTATATGTGTATGTTTGTCGTGTCTGGGATATGCCTTAAGCTGGCCTCTGAGCCCAGACATGTATGATTGTGACCGCGTTGGAACATGCCTTAAGTTGGCCTCTGAGTCTGACGAGTAGAGCAGCTGCACAACGGGGCATTTAGGTCGTAACGCCTCACCCGGAGTGCAGATGTTTGGTGCTAGAACATGCCTTAAGCTGGCCTCTGAGTTTAGTACCTTGTGATGTGGTGAAGGGACATGCCTTAAGCTGGCCTCTGAGTCCTTTACTTTTGGATGCTAGTCTATGCCTTAAGTTGGCCGCTGAGTCTAGTGTCTTGCTGATTGGCAGGTCCATGCCTTAAGCTGGCCTCTGAGTCCTTGCTTGCTGAATGTTTTAGTAATTAGGTTATGTCTTAAGTTGACCGCTGAACCTTCTTACTTGCTGAATGTTTTAGTATGTAGGTTATGTCTTAAGTTGACCGCTGAACCTTATACTTGCTGAATTTGTCTGTTTGCCTAGTGATGGTATCGTATCGGAGACAGATGTGTTTATGGATGTTAAGATGTGGTAGTTGTTGAGTCTTATGTTGACTTTAGTAATGTTCATCCAAGGCATTGGGTGACTCTTTGATCGGTTTCATAAATAGTTGGACTGAAAGACCCCCCGACTGGGTAACCAGTAGGGAAACCGGCTCTCCTTCTAAACGGTTTATGAAGTTGGGTTGAGAGCTATGCAGTTGTATCGCATGATAGTTGAGACAGTTGATGAGATGTTTATACTTCACATGTGGTTATATGTTGGAGTATTCTGTATTGTTTTATATGTTACGTGTTGTCACAAAAGGTGGCTAGGAGAACTCTAGTCACTCCCCACTGATTGTGGCGTACATGTTTTCATGTATGTAGGTACATGCAGGTATGGAGATCGGGGTTCACGAGAGCTAGCGAGCGATGATCCTATCATCATGACTTACCCTTATTTATCGTTTAGCTGGACTCGTAGTTTTGATACTTTGTTTTGGTGCCTGTAGGGATGTTCCATCCCAGGCTGTGTACGTATTTCATTTCAGTACTTAGAACTGCTACTTAACTATTTTGGGTTTCAGTTTCAGTTACGTTTCAGTTTAAGACTTCTCGCATGTTGTTTAGTTTACTTTAAAAAGTTTAAATTCCGCTGCATTTTTAGTACTTTTGTGTGTTTATATTTTCGCTTTCGCGAGGGGTTTTACACCCATATATGACAACTTGTTCACGTATCAAACTCAGAGGCCAATTCAAGGCATAGTTCAATACACATCAATATAATTTACATCCAATTCACATAAACTCCCATGTTACCTATAACTCATTACATTTCTCAAGCATAGATGATAACCATTTTAATTAAACTCATTATTTGCTTAAGACTCATCTCTAATAAGCCTAATAATTATTATAAGCTAATTAACTTAATTTGACAAGCTTGACTAATCAATTACTTATGAACAACATAACTTAAGACAAGTACTAATCACTTAAATAATCCTCACCTAGCTAATTTATACATGTTAACTAAGTATATATATCATAGAAACCTTGCTAAAACATGTCAAGAACAAATGGGGAAGAATATCCCAAAACAGCCTACGAAATAAATAAAACTCATCAGAACCTACAGCGATCCAATGCGCAACCTGCGCAAGCCACAACGTAGCCTGCGCAAGCCACAACGCAGCCTGCGCATTCCTGAGCGCAACATGCACCTACCTGCGAGTATGAATTCTCAGACGTGATTTCTACACTTTCAAATTTATTCCAAACTTCGACAAACACTTCCAAGCTATGAATTCAAGCATGTAATCTACTCTATCAGCACATAGTATTCCCAAACAATCCCCCAAGTGGTTCATCCTCATCAATCTTAAACATAAAAACTTGAATTTCAAGCCATTAAACCATCAATTAAGAAAGAACTCAAAATTGTGACGAATATACAAAGTTCATCAATAATCATCATAAACTCAACCACAATACTCCAATACTTTCAGAAATTACTCCATAAACATCAAGAACATATAATCATCCTCAAGTTACCATAAATCAACACATAAACACATGTCACATTAGTATAACAACAAAGCCGAGTAATCTTATCACGGTCACCTGTTTTTAGCATCTTCTCCGCTAGCTTCCTCAATGACAAAAGAATCCTTCTCCAAGTCTTCTAAATCCTCACCTTAAAACAAAACAAAAGAGGGATTAAGGACTAATTTCAAATTTAATCCTAAAACAGCCCAGAATTCGAATGGAACGATTTAAAAATTGAAAGAGATAGATGAGACGGGAATGAGACAAGGAACGCATAGGAGAAAACCTTACCTCAAACGTAGTTGAATTGAGATCGGGACAAACAATTTTGTGAATTGAGAAATATGAGAATGAAGAAGAAGCAGTATTCTATTTTTGATTTCTTTGAACTTGGAAAACAAGTAAATAGGGTTTGTGAGGAAATAGGAGGAAAACTTCCTCAACAATTGTTTTTATCTTATTTTCGTGAGTCGGGTTTTAATAAGTTGTTCGGGATTTTAGCCAACGGAAATGCCAAGGGCCTTTTTACATCTTATGACTATTAAATCTCAAGACAGAACTTATACGCTATTTTTTTAAAATATAAGTTCACGAATTTAAATAAAATATATTATCTTTCCGAAAAATACTTTAATTAATTTAAAATAAGGTTTACGAAAATAAGGGATTTTACATCCACCTCAACATACGCATCTCTGCAACACTAATCTTATGAATGTGACACTGCTTCACGGCCCAACACTCTTAGCCGTAAAGTAAGGCAGGCCTAATTGCCATACGATAAATTTCCCCTTTAATCTTTGGGGCATACCCTTCTCACAAAAAAAATCCGTAGCACTTTTCCATTTCATCCATCCCGCTTTAATTTTGTGGGTCACATCTCCGTCTAACTCTCCATCTTTTTGGATAATAGATCCGAGATATCTAAAGGAATCTGACCCCTCAACAATAACATTTCCATCGAAAATAAAGCTCCCCACTGCCGTCGATCTCGGCCCTGCAAATTGACACTTCACATACTCGGTCTTACTCCTACTTAGCATAAACCCACGAGTCTCCAATGTATGCCTCCACAATTCTTACTTTCTCTTCACCCCTTATTTCGTCTCATCATCAATCAACACAATATCACCGCAAACATCATACACCAAGGGATCTCCTCCTGAATATCCCTTGTCAACTCATCCATAACTATACCAAAGAGAAAGGGACTAAGTGCGGAACCTTGATGCACACCAATGGTAATGGGGAATTTTTCCTTTCTCCCAACATTAGTTCGAACACTTGTATTAGCCCCCTCATACATGTCCTTTATGAGGTCAATATATTTTCTTGACACACCCTTTCTCGCCAAAGCCCACCAAAGTATTTCTCTCGCGACCCTATCATATGCCTTCTCCAAATCAATAAAAACCATATGCAAGTCTTTCTTCCTCTCCTGATGGTGTTCCATCAACTGTCTCATGATAAAAATTGCATCCATAGTCGATCGCCCAGGCATAAATCCAAATTGATTTTCCGAGATATCTACACATTTCCTAAGCCTCTACTCGATTATCCTCTCCCATAATTTCATCGTATGACTAATAAGTTTAATTCCCCGATAATTTGAACACTCTTGAACATCACCTTTATTCTTATACAAAAGGACTGGACTCTTCTCCAAGCTGAAGGCATCTTGTTACCCTTCCAAATCTTGTTGAAGAGCAATGTTAACCAATCAATGCCCTTCTCCCCCAAACACGTCCAAACTTCTATGGGTATACCATCCGGCCCCTATGCGTTCTTTGACCTCATCTTCCTTGACGCCTTCCGAACTTCACTCTTTTGTATTCTACGCTCAAATTCCCGATTAACCATGCTTAACATTACTTGTACGTACATCCCCAAAACCTTGCTCATGAGGTCCATTGAATAAAGTATCAAAATAATAACTCCACCTAGCCTTTATTTCGTTATTCTGAACGAGTACCTTGTCGTTCATATCTTTCACACATCTAACTCTCCCAATATCCTTCGTCTTTCGGTCTCTTATGCGAACCAGTTTATAGATATCCTTCTCACATTCTCTCGAGTCCAACCTCGCATACACCTCTTGATTAACTTTGGCCCTCGCATCACGCACTGCCTTTTTAGCGACTCGATTAGCCTCGTTGTACTTTGTCAAGTTCTCATCACTCATGCATTTCCCCAAAACCTTATAAAATTCATGTTTTGTCTTTATCGCTTGTCTCACGTCATTGTTCCACCAAGTTATGTCCTTACGTGATGGTCTATTACCCTTAGACTCCCCAAGCACCTCCTTCGCCACATCCTTTACTACAAGCTCCAATTTATCCCACGATGCATGCATCTACGTCTTGCTCCTTGCAATCCGACCAAATGTTGTTACCTCTGACCTTATCCACAAACGCTTGTTGGTTTTCCCCTTGTAGCTTCCACCACTTGACTCGTGCCTCAACGATTACCTTTATCTTCCCGAAGTCTCTCCTACCCCAAAAATCAAGCACCACAAGCCTATGTTGTGTAGCGGTACTTTCACCGGGTGTGACCTTACAATCGGTGTAATCTTTCATCCATACATTCCTTACCAAAAGGAAGTCAATTTGACTAGCATTTCCACCACTCCTATAAGTCACCAAATGAGAATGTCTTTTCTCAAACCAAGTGCTCATTATACCTAAGTCATATGTTAGAGAAAAATCCAAGATGTCACTTCCTGCTTCATTTCTCTCCCCGAAACCAAAACCTCCATGAATGCCCTCGAAGCTAACTCGACTAGTACCCACATGCCCATTAAGGTCCCCACCAATGATCAATTTCTCTCCAATAGGAACCCGTTCTACCACCTCTTCTAGGTCTTCCCAGAAGGCTCGTCGATAAGAAGCATCCAATCCAACTTGGGGTGCGTACCCACTTATGACGGTAAACACCTCATCCCCGACTACAAGCTTAATGCTCATAATCTTATCATTCTTTCTCGATACTTCTACTACATCATCAATGTATTCCTTAACGATGACAATACCTACTCCATTACGACTTTTCTCCTTACATGTGTACCACAACTTATGACCCCATGGCGCTACCACCCTTGCTTTATCTCCGACCCACTTTGTCTCTTGTAGACACATTATATGAACCCTCCTCCTCTTCATAACCTCCCCTGCCTCGGCTAATCTCCTCGTCAAAGATCCAACTTTCCAAGTACAAAAACGCAAGACATTAATTAAAATTTTTATCTATAATGTAATTAAATTAAATTAATTTAATTCATCCATTTATAATATTAAAGGATATTATATTAATATTAACAATATTTTGGATATTAAATTTATAATTTTTACAAAATTTATATAACCATCACAAATTTACATCAAAATTTCATAATTTAAAATTAATATTGACGTTTTAATTGATTTTTTTTTGTAATAAGACATGTTAATAAATTTCATAATTTACAACTAAAATTGACATTTTAATTGAATTTTTGGTGGTAAAACATGCTAATAATTAATTAAAGGTCTTGATATTACTTAATCCCCACCATTTTTATTAACATTTTTCTTATTTAATGAATTTTTTTAATTAAACATGGTAATAAATTGACTAAAACTCTTCATAATACTTAACACTCACTAAGTTAATTATATTTTTTTCTATTTAATTAATTTTGTAATATAATATGTTAATAAATTGATTAAAATTTTTCTATACTATATAACTAAAAGATAACTTAACAATTTTAATTTTTCGCCACAGTGGATTTTCATAATTAAATTCTATAAGCATTTAATTTAATCTTATATGTCATAACATCTCTATACTATAAAAGGAATAGAATTAGACATTTGATTGGTTCTTAATTTATTAAAATGAAAAAATAAATTTTCTTTTTATTTTGTGGTGGGGACATCCACCTTCTTCCTTATTAATTTAACACAAATTCTTATTTGCAACGGCACTATCCGTCGCAAGCTTGTGACAGATACTGTTTTCTCTCACAAAATACCCACTTTTTCTCTCTCTCCAACACTATTTCTGTGGTCCCCTTTCTCCACTACTCATTTTGTATCCATTTTATCTCACAAAATATCCGTCACAAATAGTGACCCGTCGCAAGCAAGACTTACTATTAATTTAATTACCCTCTCTCCAATTAATTTGGTAGGTCTAAATTTAATAAAAACTATACAACAAAATGTATTTAATTCATTATTATTACATTTTAATTCAAATCAAAGTCGGTGCAATTATATAATTTAATTTTAACTCATATATCTTTTTAATTTAATTTCCGATAAAATGAAAATTATGTTATAAGCTCAGTATATCATAGTTTTAAAACCGACACATGCATTTTTTTTTACACGGGAATAAAACTAGTTTAATTTAATTCTCTATGCCATTTCATACACATTAATTTCATTTTATTTTAATTGATTATTTAATTTATTAGTTTATACTATAAATAGGATAGCTTTGAACATCAATTTAATTCCATATGACTTTTTAAGTTTTAACACCTCATTAATTTCTATTCTTTTTTTCTTGATTATTTAATTATATTTAAAATTTAACTTAAGAGAGTAATTTTAGCAACAAAATGCAATTTAAGGGAGTTATTTTAGGAAAAATTTCAAAAGGATGTAATTTTAAAAACTTTGATTTCAAAAGGGAGTAAAATCTAATTTACTGTTAATTAAATTAGAAAAGGGTGTCACTTTACTTTCATTACATCACCCACATATGTAAAATGGGTAAGACGGTAGTGGTAGTCGTAGTCACAGTGGTAGGAATGGCGGCAATGGCGTGCGCGGTGAGAGCGGTGATCGTTAACCGTAGAAAGAAGAATGAAGCCAAATAAATGGGATCCTGATGGTGGAGATATTGGCGGTGGAGCTATCTGAAGATAGACAAAGGATCTTAAGCTCTCTGTGTGTGTGTTTTTATGGCTGTACGTGATGATTTTTGGCCGGCCGTAGAAGATGTTTATGTGAAGAAATTAAATTGTAAATAAATAGATCGCTCAAGTTAGTCGCTGACTGACATAGCGATTAAGTCTGAAGTGAGTCAAGTCGCTCACCACTAGAGCGACTTGATTTTTTGTCCAGATAAATTCGATCACACGTGAACCCATTTTTTATAATAAATTTTAAAAATTACCTATTTCGTTAATTAATTAGTGAGAATCGCCTATTTTGGAAAAAAATTCTCTCCTTCACACCATATAGCCTGAAGGTACGTATGGATTTTTCAGTGTAACTTTCGTAATTTCATTGACTCAATTATTTACACCGTTACGTCCTGCAAACTACGTGATAATCTAAGGAGTCGTTTGGTTACATACGGGAACTTCCAATACCTAGGAAGTGTCATATCACATGATTTTACAATTCATGTGAATTAAAAAATGTTGTTTGGTTACATGTAGGCATTGTAATTCATGTAGGCATTGTCACTTACCTAGGGGGCCCTAGGTAAGCAACTTCCACCATTATGGAGGAATTTGGAATTCATGGGAAGTTTCAATTCATGTGAATTGGAGTAACCAAACAACCTCATCATTTTGCAATTCACGTGAATTAAAGTTCCTGTATTATTTAGTTGGTAACCAAACGACCCCTAAGTATTCTATGTTACATGACTTCACTACTACGTACGAAGACGGAAAAACTAACTTTAAATAATTTTTTGACAATGATTAAACCTAACAAAGACTAATTTAATAATTAATAATAATGAATATTGCTTAAAACAATACAACGCTTGCATCAACATGCTAATGGAATTTTGAAAGTCAAGGTAACATGTAAACAGCGCTAACATCCTAATTTTTAATGACAAAATTCTTACTTAATACGATAATATCTGTCTTAAATTTAAAACGGGGTCAAGTATAATATATGAGATAAAATGAAAATGAATATGGATTGAGTAATAAAATGTTCCACAAATAGGACTATCATCCATAATTCCATATGTATATGAGTATGTACCCATAATACAAATCTAATTGAGTTTATATGAAATTTTTTTTGAGCTTTTAACAATTTTTTCTTTCACTGTAATTTGTTTGTGTTAAAATTAAATCTTAGGGTTCTATATGTATTATTTTAGAGTTTAATAAAATGTTTTGAGTTACAATTTTTTTTATAAAGACGTTCAAATTCTTTTCAATGAAACTCGTAAAATATATGTATAAACTCAAATTCTTTGTTATAAAGCTCGAAATCTATACTACCAGATGTATATATCTGGTTATATAATTCTCTAATTGAAAATGTTCGTCCTATACTCCTAGTCTTCTGTATATGAAAGTAAGAGCATTTATTTTTGACACATTTTTTTTTTTTTTATCTTGACTTGAATATTATTGTCGTAAGATAGACATACTCATGGATTTATAAGCAAATAATGTGAGAGTTGTTGGTTAAGAAATTTGTAGGGATTAACGAAGTTGCATATTTGCATCCCAAAAAACTAGAAATTTTACCCACCGAATTTTTACAAGTCCTTATATTTAAAGTCTAGTCCATTTGTTCCAATTAGTAATTTAGTTATTAAAATAGAGCTCCTTGTACTATAATTATTATTGAGTAATATGAATAAATTTTAACATCTTGTTTGCAAATTAAACTCGTTATAAATAAGAATAATTTTATAGAAATATAAATTATCCGAGTAAATCACCACTTTTTTTTAGAGGAGATGTACTATTTTCTCATCCGTTATAGTATAACTTACAAATGTTTTGTATGCAAGACTTTCTGTAAATAAATAGTCCAGCCGTAAACAATAGATTACGATTGACACAAATTTTTATTAGTGACGGGTATATTTGTCGCAATTTTGCGACGGGTCAAGTAATACTCACGTGAGGTATATATTATATATAAGACAAAATCAAAATATATAGGGAGTAGTAAACTGTTTTATCTTATTCACTCTTATAAATAATATTTATTCCGTCAGAAGAAGTTTGTAACGAATATACTGGTTAGGAGGGAGATATGGTGTAGGATTGAAATAGTGTGTGAACAGCACAGAGTATACATGTGATTATGATAGTCAACAAAGTAGCTACTTCAATTTAGTATTACGAATAGCCAATAATGCACGCGAAATGCCCGACCGTTGACCTATTTCTACTTTTCTTTATTACGACTTGTATTGACTACGGAGTTTTATTTACTTACGGAGTTATGTGTACGTTATCCCAACACGCAGAGACGAAACTAGCTAGTAGTAAGGGGTAGCGGGCGCTATCCTAAACTTAAAATAAATTGACTTAGAAGACGGATTTTTGCTACCCCAAATATTGTTGAATTATAGATACATTACTGATATCCAATTAAATGTACAGTAAATATTTTGTGGTACAATGGTAAAGACTTTGTTTTTCAACCTGGTGTCCTGGGTTCGGACCCCTTTACCTTTTTAATTTTATTTTGCTACCCCAAATATTTAATCCTGGATTCACCCCTGCCAACAGGTGATTATCTAGTTTTCTATTATGCACCATTGCGTTTTACTAGTACTATCTAACACTAATAATACACTCTTTTTAAATTCATTTTGATTAATAAAAGACCAACTTGGTAATTGAATATTGCTTAAACATTGGAAAACTTAATAAAAGAATTGATGTAGAATTACTATGCTTAAGATACGATCGATTACTGATTCTGAATGTATGTAAAGTAGCTGAATTTAGATGACCGAGTATGGATGATTTGTATGATGAATGGTTGTGTATGGAATGATTAGATGGTTCTGGATGACGGATTGATGAACGTGTTATGGAAGGATATTATGTGAACTTCTCTCCTCCCTCGCAAGGAACTTTATTGTGAACACAAATAGAATGTATCTCGCCCTCAATCTCGCAAAACTGATCACTCGAAACTCCCTTAAATAACAACCTCGCAAGATCGATATGCACTCGATTACCTCGCAAGACTCTCGAAAATAAAGCTCACAAAACTGTAAACTCAAAATTATATTTCAACTTCAATGAATAAAATAGGCTGCAGTCAACCCCTATTTTATTATAGTAGCTAATTAATCATAAGTAAACTACACCTAAGAAAAGAAATCTACTGGCATTAGGATTAGAAGCTTCTAGAAACTTTCATAATCTTTATAGTAACTGATTGAAACTAACTCTAACTAATTACTTTCCTAAAAACAATAACTAACTTTAACTAACACACTTTCCTAAAAACAACCTACTTGGTCGTGCCTTGCACGCTACACCTTGCACGTTGTTTGCTTGCTTCTCACGCTACCACTTCCTGCTCCAAAGTAATCATGGTTACATAATTCAAACCAATCTTGAACCCTTCGCTGATATTAGTGATATTTCGAGATATCAAGCCTTCATTTGTGCAATCCTCTAATGCTCCTGCATCATTCTCCCCCTCTTTTTGAAAATTTGACCTCAAATTTCCATCAGCTAAGTATGGGGATAGATCATCAACATTAAGACTAGTACTTACACTTCCATTCTTACTAGGTGATTCAAATTGATTTGAACCACAATATCCCGAGTGCCATAGGATTTTCCAATAGTAGCTACGGATCTTCACATCTCGATCAGAATCAATAGTGGCTGGAACCCTACGAATTGCTTCTTGGTAATAGAGACCAACGACCTTAGTAGTATCTTCGGTCTTGTGACCAGGAACATAATGAATGATCCTTGAAAATTGATCAACCACACCCATGATTGAATCTTTACCACTTGAATCACTAGATAAACCGAAAATTGAGTCCTTATCATTACTTTCCCTTCGCTCTATCTCACGCAGCACCAGCAGATGGGCTGGTTCTTCATGCGCCACCACTCCCTCTGCCTCACTGGCGAAAAACTAGGCCAATTTGAGTAGCAAAATCACGAAATTCATTGTTGTCAAATTCACGATCGAGGTCGCATTGGAATAATATAATATCACGGTGAAATTGCGTAGTAACATACTTGCGAAGGTTGAGAATTTTTGTGAACGTTTCGGATTTGAATTTTAATGGGTATACCCATACAAGTTGAGTGAAGTTATCGATTAGTATTAGATAGTACTTATACCCGGTTTTGCATAGGATGGATGACGTCCATAAGTCACCGTGAATTATATCAAACGAAGCTACTGTATGAAAGTTTGAAACATGGAAAGGCAAGCAACGATGTTTACTAATTTGACAAGAATGACACAAAGACGAGTTTGACTTGATATTACAATCAATGCTTGACCAAGACTTAAGTAAACTTAAAATATTGGCTCCCATGTGACCAAGACGGGAGTGCCAAACATCGGTAGAAAAGGCTAGAAGATGATGAGTGGACTCGATGGACTTCAGACTAGACTTCGACTTGGACGACGCGGCTAACACGGGGTATAGGTCACCATACTATTATTCCTTAGAATCAGATTCTCATTCGCTAAATCCTTCACAGAAAAACCACACGGGTCAAATTCGACATAAACGTCATTGTCTTTGGTAAATTATCGAAGAGATATAAGATTTTTGATAATTTTAGGAGTGTACATAGCAGTGTCCTATTTGGGGTCTATAGGCCGGATGTGTGTCTAGACCCATGGACTGGAATGCGGGCATCATTACCGACGTAAATAGAATTAGTCATGCTAGAATTGAGCGGTTTTCGAAACGTACATGCATCTGTACTTAGATGGGAGGAGGCGCTGGTATCCATGTAAAACAGACCTGTTGCGACGAATGCTTGAGCCAAGTCCGTCGGTGGCAGTTGCTGGTCATCATCAGTGGCAATATGGGATCGCCTAAAGTATCTAATGGGTTTGCGTGACCAAGAAGCAGAGGACTGTAGTTGAGTTGGTTAAGCCTGTCGTTGATTAGTCCACCCTGGGTAAGTGGGATATGGGCAGGGTGGTGGTGACCAGGGGATAGGACTGCCAGGCATGAAACCCCACGCAGGTAACAAGGGTGGTATTGGCATTCGATGATTTCAACTGGTTTCGATCGTTGTTGCCCTTGTTGCTTCTGCATTTATTATTATTGATGCGTTTATTGTGCCGAGAGGAGGTACGGGTATCATCCCAGTTGCGAGATTCAGTGAAGGGTGTAGAGGGAGCAATAAGAGTCGTGGCTTCCTCACGGCCAAACTAAAGATGGTGCTCAAGCTCAATCATATTACGTGCAAATTCAAAATTTGACAGTGTTTGACTGATATACGCCGCGACGGTGTCGTATTCTTTCGGAAGACCACACACCAGTTGGAGAACCATTCGTTGGTCATTAATCGCTGCACCAACATCCTTCAACTGCTCGAAGAGTTCACGAAGGCGCTGACAGTAGGCATCGAAGGACTGAAACTTACAAAGTTGGAGAGTGTGGAATTCACTCTCGCGACTGGCGGCACGGGCACCCTTATTGTTGAGGAATACGTTCCTGACTTTGTTCCATGCCTCTTGTGCGGTAGAGTCGGGTTCAAGAATACGGGGCAACAATTCATCCGACAAAGTACCATATATCCATTGTCGAACGTGAGCATCGATTTCGTACCATACGTCATACGATGGGTCAGTGGTAGCCGGAGCGGGTGTATCATCAATGTGATGAAGGACTTTGTATCCATGAAAGTGTTCAATCCCTTGATTAGGGTATTGATTATTATTGCATATATATAACAATAACAAAAGATATGTTTAGCTATATTCTATCCTAAATACAATTTGAGCATATAACTAAAATTTATACATGCTAAACTAGGAATACTAGGAAGATACATATCATACAAGATATTGGCTAATACATATAATTCTCCTATTTGTTGTTATATTTGCTCTATCTTTGTACTATCTCGTTCACACTCAACAACCATTGTATAACTATATACGTATGTAGTATTCTGTTCAAAAGTCAGTAATACAACTTATTCACTCAAACACTTATTCTATACATTGGACCTGTTAAAATGTGACTCGTTTGTCGCATTGATAATGTCAGAGTTTTATTACGATAAACAAAAAACTAAGAGAGGATAAAATTCAAACCCGGAAATACACGGTGAACATCGAGTATGTATGTTGCTACATTCTTTGATGATGTCAACGATGATGTCAGCTTAGTATTTTGTTTCCGGCTTTCGTACGTGGTTTATTGTTTTTGGAAAGTAAGTTGGTTTCCGGTTCGTACGTACGTAACTTATTTTGTTTCCTTAGTTTGTTTTTGGTAAGTTTGTTTTAGGAATTAGTTTTCTAATTATATTAGTCTTTGTTAGGGTAGTTTACTATATAAATACTACTCTATCTTAGCTATTCTTTAAGGAGAGATTTGTAAGGCAAACACATTGAGAGTTCTAAGAGGTAGAACTAGAAAAACTCTGTGCTCATCTTTTGTAATTTGTAATTCTCCCGACATAGTGAAATATTTTCCCTTGCCCTGGTGGATGTAGCTATCACATTGATAGTGAACCACTTAAATCTTTTGTGTCTTTTATTTTTTTTGCATATACTCCGTATTGCTTTCGCACAGCAATTTGTATCAGAGCTTTGAGTTTTTTGGATCCAGGGAGGAGAAGATGACAAGTGACACTATAAGGATTGAGAAGTTCGATGGGAGGAATAGTTTTGCACTATGGAAATTGAAGATGAGGGCTTTGCTAAATGAGCGGTGCATCCGGAAACACTTGACGTCGGGTTTCTCCACGAAGGTGACGAAGACTGAAGCTTCGGCTGCGGGTGCTTAACCTAAGGTGGCTGAGACAGAAGATCCTGCCTTGATAACAATGCAGGAGAGGGCTCATTCATTGATCTTGTTAAGTTTTGTCAGACGATGTCCTAACTGAGGTAGCCGACGAGTCGACTGTAGTAGGGTTATGGCTGAAATTGGATAGGTTGTACATGACAAAGTCGCTCACCAATAAGTTGTTGTTGAAATAACGTCTATTCTCTTTCAAGATGCAAGTAGGAATGTCACTTCGTGATCATCTGGACAAATATAATACTATATTACCAGATCTGCGTAACATAGATGTTAAGATTGAGGATGAAGATACTACTTTAATTCTGCTGGTTTTTTTTACCTGCGTCGTATGAGAATTTTGTGGATTCTTTTGTTCTTGTGAAAGAAGCATTAACCCTAGAGGAAGTGAAATTAGCACTTTGCACTAGGGAGTTGCGACAAAAGGCAACTGTTGACTTAGGAGACAAATTAGGGTCAGGTTTAGTTGTTAATAATGCTAAAAAGGGTGGAGCTCAGAAGAAAAAGGCTAAGGCTAAGAGTCCGGACACCAATACTGCTAGTAGTTCGATTATCTGTTTTCTAAAGAATCCGGGCACAAAAGACCTAGTTGTCCTAAGTTGAAAGCTAAGTCTAATGCGGTAGTAGTACAAAGTAAGAATGTGGAGTACGATTCTAAGGCGGATTATGCACTTGCAGTTGATTGTTTTCGTCCTATAGATCGTTGGATTCTAGATTATGGGTGTTCTTATCACATCTGTCCACACAAACATTGGTTTATTACTTATGAGTCCTTTGACGGAGGTCACGTTGTTGTTGGTAACAATACTACTTGTGAGGTAGTGAAGACTGTTGAGGGTATGAAGTGTACTTTGACTGATGTGAGACATGTTCCAGGCTTGGCGAAAAATCTTATGTCACTTGGTTCATCAAGTGACTTAGGATATGAGTTTCGGGGTAAAGGGAATATTTTGTTCGTCACGAAGAGTTCTCGTATGGTGCTGAAACGTGTCAAACAAAATACCTTCTATGTTTTCAAGGTGAAACACTGGCTAGTTATGCGGTTTGTGCATCCGTAAATCACGGAGAGATGACTAAGCTTTGGCATAAGAGGCTTGGTCATATGGGTGAGAGAGGGATGCAACTATTGTCCAAGAGAGATCTTCTTAATGGTGTTAAGGCGAGGAACCTTGAGTTTTGTGAACATTGTGTGTTTGGTAAAAAGCACACATCTAAGTTTAGCAAGGGTGTTCATACAACAAAACAAGTCCTTGATTATATCCATTCAGATTGCTGGGGGCCTGCTCGAGTTGAAGGTTTGGGAGGTTATTATTATTTTAATACATTTATTGATGACTATTCCAGATATACATAACTTAGGTTACTGAAGCATAAGAGCAGGCCTTTCAAAGTCTTTGTACAATGAAAGACTTTGGTGGAAAATCATAAAGGTAAGAAGATCAAGAATCTACGAACGGACAATGGGTTGGAATTCTGTTCAGGAGAATTCGATGAGTTCTGTAAGAATGAGGCTATAGGAAGGCATCATACCATCAGGGGTACACCACAGTAGAACGCTGTAGCAGAACGAATGAACCAGACACTGTTAGAGAGAGTTCGATGTATGCTCTCTAATGCAGGTCTTGCTAGAAGGTATTGGAGTGAAGTTGTTCTTACGGCTTGTTACTTGATCAATCGTGGCCTCATACCGGAATAGTCTGCAAGATTCCTTATGAGTTACGGAGCGCCAATGTACCGAATTATTCTACACTAAGAGTCTTTGGACGTGCATCTTATTATCATATTAAAGAGAGTAAGTTGGATCCGGGGGCAAGGAAGGGGTGCTTTCTAGTATATGGAGATGGAGTTAAGGGGTTCAAGATTTGGTCTCCGTCAGAGGGTCGTGTTATTAGCAGGGATGTTATCTTTGATGAAAACTCCATCTTTATTTCCAAGGAGGTGTCCGAGAGTATTGAAAAGGATAATAGTGCCAAGAAAGGGGTGAAGTTTTAGGTGGCTCCTGCCACTTTATCTATGTTACCACGGGTTGTGATCGAGGAGGACGCCGAACCAGTTATTACTTCTAGTCTTGTGACTACTCATACTCCAATTAATGAGGAAAGTCATCAGGGTGAGTCTTTTAGTCAACCAACTGATCTTACTGACTTGCCTAAACGTGCAAGTAAGAAGACTAGTAGGTTTATTGAGGAGCTTGAGGGTCGTAAAGTTCGCGGCAATAATTGCTATGTTGAGGAGATGGTTGGTTATGCATTACAGGTAGCTGATGATATTGAGTCTGAAGAACCATCATCTTATAAAGAAGTTATTGTTAGTAGTCAGTAGTGCAATGACTTGCTGCTATGGGTGAAAAAATGGAGTCTCTTCACAAGAATAATACTTGGGAACTTATACCACAACCAAAAGGGAGAAAATAGATAGGGTGTAAATGGGTGTTCAAGAAAAAGGAAGGAACTTCAGAGGCTGTGACAATTAGATACAATGCTAGACTTATTGCTAAGGGGTTTAGTCAGATAGAGGGAGTTGACTATATGGAGATTTTTTCTCCTGTTGTGAGACACACTTCTATTCGTGTGTTACTAGCTATAGTGGCACATTATGATTATGAGTTTGAGCAACTTGATGTCAAGACTGCCTTTTTACACGGTGAGTTGGAGGAAAATATTCTAATGAAGCAGCCAGAGGGGTTTGAAATTCCAGGAAAGGAGTATCTTGCCCGTCATTTAAAGAAATCCTTGTATGGGCTTAAGCAATCTCCAAGGAAGTGGTTCAAGAGGTTTGACACTTTTATGGTACAACAGGGTTATGAGAGAAACCCATATGATTGTTGTGTTTATCATAACAAGCTAGAAGATGGATCTTTAATTTATTTACTCTTATATATCGATGACAAGCTTGTTGCTGCTAAGAAAATGTCAGATGTTGATAATTTGAAGAAGCTACTCAGTTCAGAGTTTGATATGAAGGATTGGGGTCCGCAAAGAAGATATTAGGGATAAAAATTTACAGGGATCGTTCTAAAAGGAAGCTCTTTTTATCTCATAAAAGCTACATTGAGAAGATACTTGGTCGTTTTGGTATGACTAATGCTAAACTTTTAAATACTCCTTGTGCAGTCGATAAGCTAACTACATCTTCTACACCTGAAACTGAAGCTAAGAAGTCTTATATGTCAATGGTTCCCTATGCTAGTACAGTTGGCAGTTTAATATATGACATGGTTTGCACTAGGCCGGATATTGTACATGTTGTTAGTGTTGTTAACAGGTTTATGGCTCAATTGGCAAAGAACACTGGTTAGCGGTAAAGAGAATTTTACGCTACATGAGAGGAACGACAGATGTTGGGCTTGTTTACGGGAATGATGATGAGTGTTTGGTTGTTGGATATTCTGATTCCGATTATGCTGCGCATATAGACAGCAGGAAGTCCGTAACCGGGTGTGTTTTTACACTTGGTGGTTCTGTTGTTAGTTGGAAGTCAACATTACAATCTTCTATGACTTTGTCAACCACGGAGGCAGAGTAGATGGCTTTGACATCGGCTGCTAAGGAGGCTATATGGTTAAAGGGGCTCGTAAGTAAGCTTGGTCTACATCAAGAGTTTGCTTCGTTATATTGTGATAGCTTAAGTGCTATTTGTTTGGCGAAGGATCAAGTACACCATGATAGAACCAAACATATCGATGTAAGATATCATTTTCTGAGGAACGAGAAACGAATTAAGGTGAAGAAAGTAGGAACAACTGATAATCATGCAGATTGCTTTACTAAGCTGGTTCCATTCAGCAAGTTCAAACACTGCTTGGACTTGTTGAATATAGACAGTTATGTCTAGGCCCTTCGGGGTGCTGAGCTCTAGGTGAAGCCTTGAGCGACCCGGTCCAAGGCTAAATGGACGCAGGCCTTTGTCCAGGGCTAATTGGATGGCAGACCCAGTCAAGGGTATATTGGATGGTTATAGACTCAAGATCAAGTTTATGGTGTTCTAGTGTAAGCGCTTATTTGTTGGAACGTGGTAGATACAAGGTTACTTGTGAGTGACTTGTATATTTTGGATGAATGGTTTGGAAGTCGTTTGCTATAGGCGACTGTTCGAGTCAAGGTGGAGAATTGTTAAAACGTACTCGTTTGTCGCATTGATAATGTCGAAGTTTTATTATGGTGAGTAATAAACTAAGAAGAGATAAAATTGAAACCCGGAAATACACGGTGAACGTCGAGTATGTACGCTGCTATATTCTTTGATGATGTCGGCGATGATGTCAGCTTGGTATTTTGTTTCCTTCTTTCGTACGTGGTTTATTGTTTTTCGAAAGTAAGTTTCCAATTATTAGATGGTTTCCGGTTCGTACGTATGTAACTTATTTTATTTTCTTAGTTTGTTTTTGGTAAGTTTGTTTTAGGAATAAGTTTCCTAATTGTATTAGTCTTTGTTAGGGTAGTTTACTATATAAACACTACCCTATCTTATGTAAAACCCCACCTCGTAATAGCGGAAAATAAACATACAAAGTACTAAAAATGCAGCGGAATTAAAATTTTTAAAGAAACATAAGTAACATGCGAGGTGAAATTATTCCATAACTGAAATGCGGAAATAAAGAGAAACATTATTAAGTATATAAGTACAAAATCTCAGCCCGGGATAGCTAACGAATAAGGTAATGTCATCGATCAAGGATCATCGCTCGCTAGCCTCATGCAAAACCCATGTACAACAATCATCAACCTACACACATGAAACATGTGCGCCACAGTCAGTGGGGAGTGACTAGAGATGCTCCTAGCCACTTGTTGTCACAAACACACAATACATATATACATGCATATCCTCAAACTCATATAATCCAATATAATCCTCAACATATGAAGTACAATAATCATAACATCATCTTACAACCACTTTCCTCAAATACAACATGCCTCACTCATATCTATCATCCCATACAAGCATACATGAATGTTCACCATCACTATCACTGTCTATGAAGGTTCAGCGGTCAACTCAAGACATAACCTAAACATATTATATATATATTCAAAATCACATTCACTAACTATGAAGGTTCAGCGGTCAACTTAAGACATAACCTAAACATAGCAATCAACAAGTATAAAGGTTAAGCGGTCAACTTAAGACATAACCTAGATACCAATTCACTTTCACAAACAAGGACTCAGAGACCAACCTAAGGCATACTCCTTGCTAATCAACAAGACACTAGACTCAGAGGCCAACTTAAGGCATAAACTAGCATCCAATTCACATCAATAAGTAAAGGACTCAGATGCCAACTTAAGGCATACCCCTTTACTACATCACAAGACACTAGACTTAGAGGTCAACTTAAGGCATACTCTAGCATCCAACAACTGTACTCCAGGCAAGGCATCAACACCCTAGGTACCCCCGTTGTACAACTGCTCTACTTGTCAGACTCAGAGGCCAACATAAGGCATGTCCTGACACGATCACATAAAACATGTTTGAGCTCAGAGGCCAACTTAAGGCATATCTCAGACACGACAGGAAAACACATATAGGACTTAGAGGTCAACTTAAGACATATCCCCATATATGACAACTAGTCCACGTATTAAGCTCAAAGGCCAACTTAAGGCATAGCTCAATACGCACCAAACAATATATATCCAATTCACATAAATACCTAAGTTACCTATAACCCATTACAATTCATAGGTTCATAAGATAACCATTTTAATTCACTCATTAGACTCCTAAGACTCATTACTAACAATCCCATGAAGTACCACAAGCAAATTACCCTATATCTTCAGTTTCACTAATTAATTACTCAACAACTATTTACTTAAGACAACCTCTAATCATTTTAATTAACCTCACATAGTCAATTTAAACACATTAACTACGTATATGCATCATAAGAACCTTGCTAGAACAAGCCTAGAACAAATGGCAAAGAATTACAAAAAACAGTCCACGATTTAAAATAAACTCAGCACCTACAGTGGTGGATTGCGCAGCCTGCGCAATACACGGCGCAACCTACGCCAACTTGCGCAGCCTGCGCTCACCTGCGAGCACGGGTTCCGAAATACGATTTCTGGAATTTTCTATTTCCACCAAAACCTCGACATACACAATTAATTTATGAATTCAAGCCTCAAATCACCTAATCTACATCACATAGATTCCAACATGTCACAACTGATCCATCCTTAACAATTACAAGCATAGAAACAGGAATCTTAAGCTATAAATTATCAATCAAGCATAAACCCCAAAATTGCGACGGATATAATATGTTCATCAAACATCCTCATAAACACCACCAAAATACATTAAAACATTCTAAAATTCATTCTTAAACATCAACCATGTGAAATCATCCTTAAATTCACCAAAAACCACACATAAACACATATCATGTGAAAATAACAACAAAGTCAAGTCATCTCGTTATCGTCACCTGTTTACGCGTTTTCACCGCTCTCTTCTTCAACAACAAACGAGTCTTTATCTAAATCCTCCAAGTCTTCACCTTAAAAACAACACAAAAAGGGATTAGGGACTGATTTTCGAGTTTAAGCTTAAAACCGCCCGGAAATCAAATATGACGTTTTAGAATTTGAAAGAGATAGATTAGACGGAAATTAGACAAGGATCGTGTAGGCGAAAACGGTACCTTAATCGGAGTTGAATTGAGACCGGAGTGAACAAATTTGTGAATTGGGGGAAATGAGATGAAGGAGATGGGTTTTTTTGATTTTTGATCTTATGAACTTGGTGAACAAGCAAGTAATGTGTTTGTCAGGAAATGAATGGGAACTTTCCTCACACAAGCTTTTATTCTTATTTTTGGCGAATCGATTTTTAAGTTGTTGATCGGGATTTATTTAACGGAATGTCAAGAGACTTTTCTTACATCTCTACGGAATCTCATGACGGAACTCAACGTTATTTTTAAAATATAAATTTACGAGTGTAATAAAACATTATTAAATTCCGAAAAATACTTTAATTTACTTAAAACAAGGTTTACGAAAATAAGGGATGTTACATCTTAGCTATTCTTTAAGGAGATATTTGTGAGGCAAACACATTGAGAGTTTTAAGAGGCATATCTAGAAAAACTCTGTGCTCATCTTTTGTAATTTGTAATTATCCTGACATAGTGAAATATTTTCCCTCGCCTTGGTGGATGTAGCTATCACATTGATAGTGAACCACGTAAATCTTGTGTGTCTTTTAGTTTTTTGCATCTTCTCCGTATCGCTTCCGCACAACAGGACCATTGATAATCCATGGTAACTCCTATCTACCAGACTGAATTTTAAAGGTACCGAAACCACAATACATAGTCTAATATAATAGGTTGCCTTGCAATGCTTAGGTGGGTCTAATCTCTAATCAAGAACTCTAGCTACGGTATATATATGAGTGTCCTGCGTTATAATGCTAATATTGGCTTGTATGCGACAGTTGCAGCATATAAAGTAAGCCGCAAACAATAACATAAATCAACCAGTAGCAATTATCCAGTTTTAGTTCCTATCACAAACATACATAGGTCCTGTTGTAACGGAGGCGTCCCGTTACTCAAATAGTTAATGGGTAAGATGATAAGAACAATAAATAACGAATACAAATAAATTTGACACAAGGAATTACGTGGTTCACTAGTAAAATAACTGGCTACGCCCATCCTATAAGGAGATCAAACTTCACTATAATGGAGAAAATAGTACAACCGTGGACCGGTACACACTCTCATTATGAGCCAAAAGTATACCCTATTCTACCAACAAATATGGTAGTCTCAAAGAGACAAAAGAGACTACCCAAATAAGGTGAAGGACCAATTATCTTGAGGCAAACCAAGATTTAAACAAACTCCTTCAATCTTCAAAGACAAACGAGACAAACGAACACCAATAATAGAGCCCTGAGACAAACTGAGTTTTCTTCTTGAGAATGAACGTCACAAATTGACCTTCTTTATTGTGCTCTCAAATCTCTCACATCTTTGTCTCTTAATTAACCTAGAATAATACTTGGGTCTTTATATAGTTATTTTGCCCAAGATAAAATATATAACCTAATTAGAAACCAAAGACTATTATAGGAAACCAATACAATAGTTTCCTAATCTAATTCAAATTCTTTTACCATAAAAATAAACTAAGAAACCAAGTCTTAAGAAGACACTTAGCTTAATCCGTCTTTGACACAAATTCAAGGCATAAATTCATAACAATCTCCACCTTGACTTGAATTACCCAAAAACAAACTCAACATAGAAGAACCAAACCCAAATCATCTTCAACATAATCGATCCTCAAGTCACTACTTGTCCCAATAGTCTCCACTCTGACTTGAACACAACTCCCAAAAATGGACAAACGAACCAGTGTGCAACAAACGTGACCAATATACGAAGTACGCAATGTATTAAGATGGAACTACCAAATGTACTAAGAAACCAATATATCTTCATACCAATAGGAAGGCCAAACGTAGCAAACTCCTAAGAGAGCAAAAGCTACCAAACGCCAACACAAATATATGAGATACCTAATGTCACTATGATGGAATGGTGTACCAAAACAACACACACAAGACTCAAAAACAAAATCTCCTTCCTATAACGTGGCTAAATGTACCGTCGTGCCAAACTGTCCCAAAAGGAATACAAATGCCACGAACAAAACAAATGTCTCACTTGAGTATACTAGGTGCCATGAACACCCAAATATGCCTACACCAAAGCAACAAAACTCAAGTCGAAACCCAAACAATCTAAGTGAGCACAAATTAACTTTTTCAAAGGTACAAACTGTTAGACTAGCAAGTCCAATCCAAAAGCTCCAAAGTATAAACTTCTGTCGAAGTTCCAAAGGACCCCTTACAAGGTCTCAACAACTCTCTTTCAAGAATCACAATAGCTCCACATGGAGCCCCAAACCGCCACACCTTATGGGGCGCAGACCGCCTCATTGAGGTGACGAGACAAAAGTTGATAGCTTGTTAGACTAGACACCTCGATGTCTAAGAAAAGCACCCATCTTCAACTGCCACAACCCAGAACTATTTCCCCCAGTGAACTCTTCAACCTTCAAAACATTCGTTCCCGACATTTTTTTATCACCCATAATTCAAGAAACCCAAATAATGCCTAAAAGACAACTAATGTGGAAGCAGATCCCTAATCAGAACCTTAGCTCTGATACCAATTGTTGTAACGGAGGCATCCTATTACCCAAATAGTTAATTGGTAAGGTGATAAGAACAATAAATAACGAATATAAATAAAGTTGACACAAGGAATTATGTGGTTCACCAGTAAAATAACTGGCTACGTCCACCCTGTAAAGAGAACAAACTTCACTATAATGCAGAAAATAGTACAATAGTAGACCGGTAGACACTCTCAATATGAGCCAAAAGTATACCCTATTCTATCAACAAATATGGTAGTCTCAAAAAGACAAAATAGACTACCCAAATAAGACGAAGGACAAATTATCTTGAGCAAAACCAATATCTAAACAAACTCCTTCAATCTTCAAAGACAAACGAGACAAACGAACTCCAATAATAGAGCCGTGAAACAAACTGAGTTTTCTTCTTGAGAAGGAACCGCACAAATTGACGCTATTTATTGTGCTCTCAAATATCTCACATCTTTGTCTCTTAATTAACCTAGAAGAATAATTGGGTCTTTATATAATTATTCCACTCAAGATAAAATATATAACCTAATTTGAAACCAAAGACTATTAGGAAAATAATATAATAGTTTCCTAATCTAATTCAAATTCTCATACCATAAAAATAAACTAAGAAACCAAGTCTTAAGAAGACACTTAGCTTAATCCGTGTTTGACACAAATTCAAGGCATAAATTCACCACAATCTCCACCTTGACTTGAATTACCCAAAAACAAACTCAACATAGAAGAACCAAACCCAAATCAGCTTCAACAAAATCGATCCTCAAGTCAGTACCTGTCCCGACAGTACCACTTGTTGTGCGGAAGCGTGAATATCTGGTGTTGGACCTCTGCTGCGTCGGTGTCCATTGTCCATAATAGTACGATATTATCCGCTTTGGGCCAAGCTCTCACAGATTTACTCTTGGGCTCCTTCCCAAAAGGCATGGTAATATTATATTTTCAGGACATTTATAAAGGTGATCTTTCACCTTTACACTATCGATGTGGGACATGGATTTGCACCCTAGCAATCCTCCCCTCCAAACAAGGACCATCATCTTAACTCGGACCTTGACCTCCACCTAATCAACAGTTCTAGTACACAAATGGTCTTTGTGCCGCAAGACCTATGACGCCTTTCATCCAGTTAGGCCTGGACGGGGCTTGCTCAAGGACTCTCCCCGAGCTAGGAGTCCATGCCTTACAGTGTACAACTTCAAGTCTTGGGCATGCTGATCCATCCTCGTGTCTAGCCCAAGTCGAACCTTGGGCTCTGATACCGCTTGTTGTGTAAAAACGTGAATATCTCGTGTTGGGCCTCTACTGCGTCGGTGTCCATTGTCCATAATAGTACGATATTGTCTGCTTTGGGCCAAGCCTTCACGGATTTACTCTTCGGATGCTTCCCAAAAGGTCTCGTACTATAATATTTTCAGAACACTTATAAAGGTGATCTTTCACCTTTAGATTATCGATGTGGGACATGAGTTTGCACACTAACAGGTCCGTTAATCACATGGGAATTACTATTCAATAATATTTATGGGAACAATAAAAAAACACGGTGTTGTTAGGAGGAGGGCTTTTCCTTTCTGAAAATTAGTTAATCTTAACCACCATCTTCAAGAATGGTTTCATGGGTAGTTTCAGGTTCATTTTCAATTTTAGGAGAACAATTATTGGATATTACTTGACATTATTTCTATACATAAAAGAAAGCAACTTGATATGTAAAATAGAAATAATATTGAACGTGAGCATTTGAGAAACTTTTCAAATAGATTAAAATTAGGGTTAATTCATGGAAATACTCTGACTTATCACCCATCTTATCATAATACTCCGACCAACATTTTAACTCCCAATAAACTCGACTTTCACTATAATCTTCTCAAATTAGAATAGGTGACCGCCAACCTGTTTATCAGATTATTATTCCATTTATTTAATTTTAAAAAGAAAAAGATAAAAGAGTTAGTATTATCATTTCTCTTATTAACCCCGGCCCTAAACTCCCACCCATCCAAATTAACCCCCTTTCCCCTTTTCCATGCTTATCCCTGTAAACCTCAAACGAACGACCGCCCTTCTTCTGACGAGCACCAAGCACTGCGAATTCCAAATTATACGCTTCTTACACCTTCTTGAACCACCGCCTTCTTATGACCACCTCAATCGATTGCCCCCTTCCACAAACTCTCTCACCATTATCGCCTTCACTATCTCTTCTTGAACCACCGCCTTCTCAAGGCCTTTTTTTTAGTCGTTTTATTGTATTTGGAGGCGTTCGGTGGTGGTTTTGAGGGTGGTTAAATTGTGTCTGGTGGTGCATGCAGTAGTTAGTGATGCGTCAATGTGTGCGGTTGTTGATGGTGTTAAGTAACATCCCTTTGTAAGTTCTGGGCTTGTTGTGGAGTAACAATAATATTTTTATGTTGTGGGTGGTACTCGACTTAAGGTTGCAGTTGAAAAGGGGAGGATGAAGGTGGTAGCCGACGAATATGGTGGTTTGGAGATTGTAGGATTAATAGTGGCGGTCGTCGGAATTAATTGGTGGGTGGGGATGTTAGGGTGTTGCTCCTATCTCCGGCCGTCAGAGGGTTGGTGGGGGTAGAATGAAATGTGAGTGATGGGTTAATTGATTGGATTGTTTAACGTATAATAGTTATTGTAAAATTGTTAATTTTAGTTATTATTATTATTAATAATTACTATAGTGACATGTCAATTATACATAAGCTCCACATCATCTGTAACCTGATATAACAGGTCAAAATTTAAGCGATTTTAATTTGAGAAGAAGCTATTCAAAGTTGAGTTTATTTTAGGTTAATACATAGTTCAACTTATTTTAAGAAGGTGAGCAATAGTATGGAGTATTCTTATGTATTAACCCTTAAAATTAAATTTGGGTATCATGAGAGAGAACAATTTATCTACTTTCTCTACGAGTAGATCTTCCACCCATAAATTCCTACGTCCTTGTGGCGTAGGTGTGTCTTGTTATAGGTACCCCTATGAGGTTCATTTGATGAAGAAGAGGAAAGAAATGAATCCTCCGACTACCTTCGATTGCCCCCACAAGAAGGCTAGTTTGAATATCGCTCCCCATTTTTAGTTTAATTTCTATTTAAAATGATGTAATAATAGACCCGACTCTTAGAGTCGAGTATGTAGTGTATAAACTACTATCTTTACAGCTGTAAAAAAAAAAAAGATTACAATAGCATTACCTATATCTTAATGACCATGCAAATTGTCGTCGTAAAGTAAGTTGTGTATGATGTAAGAATTATGGGCCTAATACAATAATATACGTGGACAAATTATTTATTCGGTAGTAATTTTATTTGTGCGTTATCAATTAAGTTAAGCCCAAATATAAAGTGATCCACTACGGTGTATTAATTACGGGCTTATATACGTCTTAAAAGGTATGGGCCTGATTATTATCTAAGTGTAGATACCCATTAGGTTTATAATGCATGATGAGCGCATTATACTAAGGAGACTATATATAGTTACCTAGGGTTATGGTCCCTAGTAGCACACAATAACCTAATCTCCCCGCATCCCATCAGTAGAGAGATCCTGTAGGTATGTGTGTCTACTAGAAGACCTAATCCGTAGTCCGTCCCTTCAGACCATTGTTGTTAAAATCGCGATCCGGATCGTAGGATCGTACGATCCTACGATCCAAAAAGTGGAAAACGATTCAAATCGTCGTAGGATCGTTTCGGCGGTAGGGTCGGTACAGGATCGGTCAGGATCGGCCAGGATCGGTCAGGATCGTACATGATCGGTCAGGATCGATGGTAGGATCGTTCAGGATCGTAAAATGCTTATTTGTGTTATAAATTTGTGAGTTTGTTGTTCTTCTATACTTACAACTCTTAATTAAAGGTATATGCAATATGTTGATCTGATTATTACAATTTTCATGTCATTAAATTAACTTTTAACATTATACATCACAAATTATACCAAATTATGTGCATAAACTTGTTTATCTAAGCTATTTGTAGGATCTTACGATCCTACGATTCGATCCTGCGATCCGATCCTACCACCCCTCTTCGATCCAAACTAGGATCCCGATCCTGACAACATTGCTTCAGACGGTTCATTCCAACCTTTTGTCATGTAATCAGGTACGCTTCCGCATCTAGTATTTACCGAATAATTTAGTATGAAGTTTATGGCTATTATCGGATGATTAAATCTAACAAGTGGTATCAGAGCCACCTTCATATTAAATTATTTGGATTTGGTAATTGTATAAAGCCTTGATATTATACGCAATTTTACTTGCGGCATGACTAAGTTCATGTATTAAGGGATTAATGTTTTATTTTATTTTATTTCTTGGGATTAATGATTTGGATTTTGTGATAATTAAAGGTTGGTAAATTAAAGTGGTGATAAATCTTTCTATTGCCTTGACAATTTGTTATTTGCGTTTCGTGTGTTTTGGTATGCAAGTTTTTTCAGTTTCAAGCATAATCGGGAATTGAATATGTTATTTCTATGCTAAATTCGGTATATCACGTGTCACGTCCGTGAGTCCCTCAATTTTCATGTTTCATGTTTGGTTTATGCATAGTGCTACTCGTCATAATTGATTTTAAGAAATTGGATTTAAGATTTCAGGATGGTTGTTGATAATTATGCAATTAGTGTGTAAAATCGGTTATGGCGTGTTTGACTTAAGCCTCCATGTAATTTTTTAATATTAATTTATGGAGCAATTGTATTAGGCTTTGGTTACTTAGTTTCATTGAAACACATGGTACCCAGTACCCATGTTAAGTCTGGAACAATTGCATTATGGATTGTGTGGCAACTGTTGAGTTTTATGGATGATTATGTTATATTTTTGGCGTCTATATGATATATTTCACTATTAGGAATGGTCAAGTTTGGTACATGCTGTCAAATTTGTGGTAATAATTTGGCCGTAAGATTGAGTTTACGGTTACGGATTCGGTATCATAATATGGCTGTATGATTGTTTAACATGAGCTTTTTTTTTTCGGTGGATCTTGTGGATTAATTCTTTTATGGACTCATACGTGCATATCAATTATCAGTACGTAAGTTTGATTAAGTTTTGTATGGCATGCTTGTTCATTGACTTTTGTTAGTTGCTTTCACTGGGATGCTATTATTGATCCATAAGCTAAACATTATATAATTACAGTTCTTTGGGGTATGTAAGGTTATTTAACCTCAATTCAATTTAACCTTATTTATACAATAATGTTAATATTTTATAGTGTCTAAATTACCCATTTTGTTAAATTTAGACAAATTTTCAAATTTAATAATTGGTTATACAGATTTATAATAACGGGTCTAATATTTTAGGTTGTTTGATCGACACAATAAGTTGCCAAAGTAACCTCTATTGTGTAAGTTGAATAATTTAGATATTATGACTACGATGTGTGACTGAGTTTCATGCGGATAATGGTCGGCCCAAAGGAAGGCTGTTATTTGGCCGAAGCTCAGTCATGCTTGTGGTGGTAAATATTTAACAATTATAAGGTTTCCATGTGAATATTAAGTCGGCCCAAAGGAAGGCTTAATGTTTGACAGAAGTTTATTGTTAATATTTGATCACTACACCAAGATGACCACTTACAAGTTAATTTTAAGTTCAAAGACTAAAGTTAATGTTGTGCTAGGTATCTTGTGATGATGGGAATGCCAATATTGAATCTGAAAATCAAGTTAAGGGAGTGTGTTTATGTTTAGGACACTCATAAGGATGCCCATAAGGCTTTTACGGTGAATAAATTCAATTCTTTGGTTTAGTGTGTGTAATTCATGCGAATAATGGTCGGCCCAAAGGAAGGCTATTATTTGGCCGAATTACATGTACACGTTGGGTAATAAATATGTGACGATTATTTGGTATTTACATGTGTGTACTAAGTCGGCCCAAAGGAAGGCTTAGTATTCGACGTGAGTTTATTGTCAATATTTGATTACAATTATTCAAATAGTAGTGTTTGTGCCTATATAATATTTATGTTTAATAACTAAATATTAATTTTGCAACGACACTTTAATTATTTGAATTTATTCAAAATAGAAGAATATCGTTTTGTTCATTCAGTTTGACATTTATGGTTATTATATCTGTCATGTTCAGTTGCATTCTTGATTCGGCTGAAACCGTTTATTAAATGAATGGTAAAGAATGCAAACATTTATTTCGGGTTGCGATAATCATAACATTGTTTTGAGAATGTGTAATTGCTACTCATAAGGATTAAAGTCTCGTGAGGATTCACATGATTTGAGCAGTAGTACATTCAAAATGCATGTTTAATAATTATCTAACAAGAAATTAAGGAAATATTTAAGGGCATGGTTCAGTTCATTCAGTTAATTTAGAAGCTGCAAAAGTCAAATTTAAGACAAACATAAGGTTAGACTATTTAGTCTTAGTTTGTTAAGAGTTTTGACACATAAGGTAAATCTAGCAATTTTTTGTTAACGCTTGGCGTGTCGTTTAAGTTAGGCTTCTCATTGGATTTGTCTAAGATTATCTTATATATCCAATCATGTTTGATGGGTGGATTTGTTTTTTCGCCCATACAAGTATATTGATGCAAGTATAACTAAGATGTAAGAGCCAATTGATGATGAAAGATTCATCTATTTGGGGCAAGTCATCATCTGAGTTTGAGACAGTCAACTATTTTAGTTATCATTAATGACTTACTTGTTCTTTTGTTTGGATTTGGAAAACACTTTGGTATCACCCTTTAGGTGGAACAATTATTTTTCGTATGACAAATTTGGTTCATTGTCCATTGAGAAATAATCAAATTTGTGTTTCCTAATTCAAATAATGGTGAATCCATCATTTTTGATAACTATTTATAGTTTAGATTGTAATCTCTTTCAAGCAAGCTTGCATTAAAGTTCGGTGGATATAAAGAACAGTTAAGAAATGACAATTTTTTTTTGGTATGACACATTAAAAGGAAACTAAAGTTTTGTGTCAAAATGAAATTGTTGTCCCCTTACTTCAGATATTCTTTTTTAAGGGGGTAAAGACAAATATAAGGGAGATTAGATATCAAAGTTTTTTTTTCCGTCTTATTAGTAACATATGTGAGTAGGTGAATCATTTTATACTCTAAGTAGTAATGATTTTAATCATTATGTTAATTTGTAGATGGAACTTTGGTATGGATATCTAAATCTCATTTGTGAGAAGTTTCAAGTTATTGACATCTATTTGTGATATTTGACTAAGTTGTTTTACTCAATAAAGAATTAATTATGTCATTTATCATAAATGTGGATATTAACAACGTCAAGGTTATTTTTTTGAAAATTGCTAGAGGTGTTCGATTTTGTGTTTGATGTTATACCATATGATGTTTTTTTTAGTATGGATGGTGTAACATAATCTTAAGGCTGGATAGGGGGTATGATTAATTGCTATACTTGCTCTTTTCTAGATGTCTCTAGTAATAAGTTTTTAAAGTTTGCAGTTGTCTTTGATAAAGTTCTAACAATGACATTGACTATTTAATTTTTTTTTTTTTGAAAGAACATTGACTATTTAATCGTAGTGTAACTTATTTACACATTTTGCATGTCCAACTAATTAAAGATGAGACTTAAAAGTCATAAGGTTAATTAATAGTTGGGCTTAAGGACGGTCAATGATTTGTTTGTTCTAAGGGTAATAAGTTAGTGATCCCAAAATCAAGTTGTTCAAGACGGAAATTAAGGGGTTCATTGAGATTATTGAGTTTTAGTGGGAGAAAAGGTAATTGACAGTGTTTTAAGTCTCCCTATACATGATCATAAGATCAATTCAGTAGAAACAAACTCAACTATCTCAATAACCAATTCATTAGACGATCTACTTAATAAAGTAAATGCAACTAAATTAATTACATTGTTTTCCTATATGGATAAAATGGATAACATTGTAATGATGGACTAACAAGTTGCAATAAGAGTTAGATGATGGAATGTTAGAAGGTGATCTAGTCACCCTTTAACAAACCGTTGAAGGTTCTAATTCATATAGTTGGATCGATGCCGTAAAGAAAGTAAGTCATTTGATTGACGATGATATTTGGACATTGTTCAATTACCTAAAGTTATGAAATATATTGGTTTCAAATATTTATTTGTTACCAAGAAGGTTCAAAAGGTAATGTGACAATGAATTTCATTTTGACGATCTTGACTATAAGGACATTTTGGCTTATTCATTTTTGGTTATATTGGATGAATGTTCAGATTTGTTTCTCAATTATGACATTGATGAAACTATTTAGTGCAAAGAGTTATAACTTTGATTCAATAGATTCAAAGTAAATGTTTTGCAAATTGAGGTAATTCATCCAATAGAGTTTTAAGTAAGGCTTTCCGTCATAAAGACTACAAATCTGCATTGCTATCATCTTATTTGATATTAGATGAATGTTGTAGATGATTGTAGATACTCGGGATTCAGTGGGAGTATGAAAATATTCCGGTTTTGTATCCTTTCAGTAAAGGAGACAAATTAGTCTCAAATGCCCTAAAAGGAAATATTTATTCGGAAAATACAATAATGCTTAATTCATATGTTTCAGAAAATATTTTATGTGTTTAAGCATTATGATATATATTTAGTTTGTATGCGTTCAGATATTGCGTACATTCTAAAGTTTATTTGACAGATATTAAGTTGATACAGATTAGGATCTTGGATCCACTAAGGGCAGCCAAATATATTTTTGTCATTTACATTTGGAACAAAACATCATTCATAGGAGATCGATCCAGGTTGAGATCATTCGGTATTTCGACTCCTAGATGGTTATGTGCATTTGTCTTAAGGCTGCAAATTCGGTTTGATATTGAAAGACCACTTAAGTCATTTTCTGACAAATGTGACAGTTATTATAGTTTCAAATCAACAATAAAGTGATGTATTGTTTAAGAAACATTTCAGAGTGAAAATGTGTCAATTATACATGTTGATACAAACTCCATTTTGCGGATCCGCTTATTAGGTAATTACCACCCACGATTTTTTTTGAGCTCATTGCTCAAATGGGTGTTTCGGTTTTAAGGAAATTCAGTTTAAGTGGGAGTTTGTCATGTTAGACACATTAAAGTTTACGGTTGTTAAGTTCTGCAGGAATAAGGTTTTCGGTTTTCGGTTTCACTCTGTATTATTTTTTGTTGATCTCACTAAGGTGGACCAGTTGGAAATATGCATATTTGGATCACATTCAGATGCTATTTTCATGCTGCACTCCCATGCTCGATTCATGTCGTTGGTTATATTGTCATATGTGACCATTGAGGGTCTTGTTACGACAAATTGTAGCAAAGGCCGCTTTGATCCTATGTTGATATGATTGATGGACCAAATTGCTTAAAACGGTTAGATTGTGATAGCATTTTTTGAGCTCATAAGGTTATTGTAAGTACAATTATCAGGTGTTACACATATATGAATGTATTTGGCCCAAGTGGGAGATTGTAAGAATTATGGGCCTAATACAATAATATACGTGGACAAATTATTTATTCGGTAGTAATTGTATTTGTGCGTTATCAATTAAGTTAAGCCCAAATATAAAGTGATCCACTACGGTGTATTAATTACGGGCTTATATACGTCTTAAAAGGTATGGGCCTGACTATTATCTAAGTGTAGATACCCATTAGGTTTATAATGCATGATGGGCGCATTATACTAAGGAGACTATATATAGTCACCTAGGGTTATGGTCCCTAGTAGCACACAATAACCTAATCTCCCCGCATCCCATCAGTAGAGAGATCCTGTCGGTATGTGTGTCTACTAGAAGACCTAATCCGTAGTCAGTCCCTTTAGACGGTTCATTCCAACCTTTTGTCATGTAATCAGGTACGCTTCCGCATCTAGTATTTACCGAATAATTTAGTATGAAGTTTATGGCTATTATCGGATGATTAAATCTAACATATGATGTAAAAAACCATAAATTACCAAGAACCAGGTAAAGTTCCATAATGTTGTATTAAATAAGACAATAACTTATTTAGTAATGTAAAAACTACATTTCAAAGTACTAGAATAATCAAGTACTTAAATAACATTTAAGAAAGTACTCATATAACACTTAGTAAAAAGACATTGCATAAAATAGAATACAGAAATGGGAGGACGAATTACATCAATAGGTTGATCAACTTCACATGTTAAAGCTCCTTGGAACACCCTGCATGAGTGAGCAAAGTCCAAAGATGTGTAATAAATTCACCTCCAACACACAAGCTGTTTAAATGAGCATCGACTGCGTCACTAGTATCTGTGAGAGCTAAGAACAACAACATTTCTGTCCAATAGTCAGCTAGTGTTTTCCACTTATTTGAATTTTCAAGCTTGTGCTTCAGGACTGTTGCTTGTCCTAACATGTTATTTTCCATATTCCACTCCCCGTTAGTTTTCTCTTCATCACCTTCCAACGCCTCGTATTTGAACTCTTTGATTGCGTCATCGAACGCACGTTGTGTTGCGTACACTGGATCCGGAAGTGCTTGAGGTAAAAAGGCAATCAAATATGCACAATATCTAGAAATTGTAGTTGCAATCTGAAAATCTCTGTAACTGTATGACTCTGATAATGGTGCTCTTTTTGCGTCTTCTTCAAATAGACTTGTAGCTATGTGCCAAATTAGAATGTCGCGAGCTTGGGCCGTCCCAGTCCTTACATGAGCGCGTATAACATCATCTCCTACCTCGTTTCTTCTCAAGGATAAAACACCGTTACTGATGCCCTTACTTTCCCTCAAACAATAGTTGATTGTTTCGACAATAGAATTTGTAACCTCTTGTGGCACAGGCATGTTCCAGTTTCCAGCTTGACCCATTCTAGGGAGATCAATGTAAGTCCCAATCCAACACTGGCACCACACTGATCCCGGAATCTCACCATAGCTATCCAAAATTGAGTATTGACCGACTTTTCTCGTTGTAAATGTGCTCAAACAAAAGAGAGAAAGTCTAGGACGGGGTATTTTACATGCTATCCTAATCGACCTTTGAAGAATATTACTTTTGGTCGAACTTATGGTTCCCCATTGAGTTTGATTTTGAAGGTACGAACAAGTATACATAATCTTAGCCCATTTCGAAGTGAGAAAGACTCCAATTTGGGCATATTCAATGGTAATTATGGCTATTATCACAAATCTTGTGAATCCGGTGTCTAACACATAACCCTTCAATAGAATATACAGGATGTTGTGATCTTGTGAGCGATATTCGATCAACAAGGGTATGGTTAGCCAGAAAAACAGAGTAATAACACAAAGATCGCGCAATTTCTTCCATATCCCTCTACTATAAATAGCATAGCAGTTGGTAAAGAAGTAATCATATAAGAAGTCAAGCTCCTTTTCAACAAGAGTAAAGCAATCGTTAGGAAGTTCCTTACCTCCCCAAAATACATGGGTATTCACTTCATTAAACCCAGCAATTTTGGCAAGGAGGGTCCAAAACATAGCAAACGAAACACAAGTGTCTCGTAGCTCCTTACCTTCCTTGGTGCTCACCAAAAAGGGTTCGTTGGTGTCCAAAATCTTGTCTAATGTGATGAACTCGATGGCATCGTAATCAATTACTCTAAAACCCCTTTCTAATTGTTTTGCGATCTGTTTTCGTGCTTCTTTCACCCCCACCAAAGCATTATGTATTTGGCCTGGCTCTCTTTGGTGCTTGACAAACTCGGAGATGAGTTCAGTTGCACGGCAGAGCCCATTGGAGGATTTAGTAGCGTACAATAAGGCGCTACTTCGTTCCCTAAGCTTTAAGACGACCACCCAAAAAATGATGACAATGGGTACGAGTATTTCGGGGGCAACGAGGCTCTTATAAAGAGAAGACAAGATCAAAGGCCAAACAACAGCGTAGTCGACAATGAGCCTTTTCTTGCGGTCCTCATTGTCACCAACAGAGTAACAACTGATCTCATTGGTGACAGCGGCTAAGTAGGCAACAAAAGCAACCCAAAAGACATAGAGATCATTGGATTGACCGGGTGCGCTCATGAGACCAGGGATGTAAGATACGATATAGGCAGTGATCATAAAAGAGTAGGTTGAACAAAGTTTCATGTTTTTGTTGCCTCGAGACCTAAGGCGGCCTAAAATCAGGATTCCTGTGTATATTATGAAGGTTGCAGTGAGGAATGCTTGGATATAGACTTGTTGTGATTCGAGTTTTTGACGAATTTCTTCATCTGGAGGTAGAAATGGTGGTGGTGGAGGGGGTGATGCTTGAGACATATTTGAAGTTCAGAAGACTATCTATCTAAGAGTCTTATGGTTTGAAGGAAAGAAGGAAGGAAGGAAGGAAGGAAGGAAGGAAGAGTTAATTTGGGTTTAGGACATTGACATTTTAAGAAACGATGTATGTGAATGTTATTGTTATGAACATATTCATCATCATATACTCCGTATAATATAGTGGGGATGTAACATAACTTTGGGATTATTAATTATTGACTTCAATTGATGGTGGTACTATTATAACATTGTTTTTGGATCTTAGCTGGATTTATAAGTGAAGATGAGGTTGATTAGTGATAAACTGATAATAGATATTTAAATTGACTTTCTAAGTCTTTGTTAAAGAAGCGAGTTACCCTATCTCGAGTCAAGTTAGTGATAATTATTTACTCTATCTCGAGCCAATTTACCGATTTCTCACAAGTTGAGTTTTTATATTCGCACAACTAAGATGGAATCTATTTTCTTTTATTTTAGTGTCGAGGCCCTAGCCTCTACTTTGGTTTAATTGTTTAGCTCTCAAAATCACATGGTAAGGCACCTTATTTATTCATCTTAAAGTCTCCCTTCTTTTGCATCTTTCATCTCATTCTCTTTTCTCTTTGTTTCCACATCGACCATCTTCATCTACAAATTTGCCTTAAAAAAAACCCTGCAACAAAAATGGGAAGCAAGTTTGGTTATCATATTCGCTTCTTCATATGTAGTCTGATTACATTAGGCTTAACAACAGTGTTCTTATGGGGATTAGCCTCAATCAATGAGCCTACAGCAGCTCTGACGAAGATCAACCTTCGCCGCCCGGCTAATTACGGGAACGAGTCGATGATGAACTTAGAGTTGGAAATTATGAACCGGAACTATTTCCGGGGATTTAATTACACGGGAGAAGGAGGGATTGAAATCTTCACCGTAAGCAATAATTCACGGTGGGGGATAGGGTGGGCGTACATCCCAAAAGAGTACCAAGGTTTCAGGAAGACATTGCGGTGGAATTTCACCGCAAATTTTACAGAATATAAGTTAAATTGGAGAACAAATGACGACATCCCTATGATAAAAAGGCATGAAAAACATATATATTTGTCATTGTCTTTGACATATACGTCTAAAATCTTGCTTTGGAAGACAGAAACTAAGTGTTATCAATGGTTAGACACTAGTGTTTTTCTTGACAAAAATTTGGATTTCTATGGGATTTCTTACTTCAACCGCACCCAGGATTTTACTGGTGCTCTCAATTAGTACCAACATTTTATTTTATTGCTTCCTCTCCTCTATCTTAATGCAATTATCATATCGTTGTTTGGTTGAATCGTGTCTATTTTATTGTAATAAATTTCTATATCATCTTTCTTTCCTAATTCTAATACCGAGTAGTTGCTTCTTACCTTTTCATATGATCCAAAGTGTATCGTCGATGTTATCTTTTTATTTTGTTTAACCCCTTTTATATTTCAGATGTTTAAACTTCAGAGTGGCATGCATTTACCCATCTTTAGTGAATCAGTGTTGTTTTGATCACCACTAGTTAACACTGACTTGGTTGTTCCTATGAGCCAAAAACCTTGGCAGACTATACGCCAAAGCTAGCACGTAACATAAACGAGATCACTCTGCCGAGAGTGCCGACCCCGGATCAATCCTGCTTCAGCGACTTGCAAACATACTGTAAGGAGCAGGTAACCTGAAAATCCTCTCCGGCCTCCCACTTCTCCACGCAATTGGAGAGCCATAATTAAAGATAGGGATATATGTAAAGATCGCGACGGTAATACCCGGCCCAAATCTAGGATCGAAAATGTTAGTTACGGTAGCTCGTTAGGCTATGTATTTGTCCCACAAATCAACACAGGTTATTTTCAGCGCATTTTGTCCTCACTCATGCACATCTCAAGAACCTTCCACGAGGTCACTCATCCTAAGACTACTATCAGTTAACCATTCAATCAAGCACGCTTAATTGTGGAGTTCTTTTAAAAAGATAACCGAAAAAGAAAGTGCACTTTGTTGATATGAGAATTGCTTTCAATCATTTAAGCATCAGACAGATTGTAAGCCTATCAATAAACTTCTTCAAGGGTTACTCCATCTGAAGTGGAGTATTACAGCAACATTCTAACATCTACTTCAATATTTTCAATTTCTTAGGGTGTATTTGGATAAAAAAAAAATGGAGAGAAATGGAGGGGAGAAGAAAGGAAGGAAGAGAAAGGGAGGGGAGAGTAAATGAAATAGGTGTGTTCGCATACAATTTTCTTCTAAATCTCTTCTATTGTGAAGAGATTTTGATTAGCCTTTACCGAAAGAAAATGGATCCCTCCAAATCTCCCCCCTCCATTTCCCTCCACCCTTATTTGCTATCCAAACAAGAGTTGTTGGATATTTGTTCAAGAGAATGCAAGCGGTGACCAACTCATCTACAGCTTAACCACTAGCAATTCTGTTAGCAATTTTGTTAGAGTTTGTTAGACGATTATTCTTACTGATCTTTGTATATATACATTCTCATATTTCATTCTTTGTAAGTTAACACAAAATAATATCAATAAAATCTCCTTTTATTTAGCTTTGTGTTCATCTGATAAAGAAACATTCCAAATTCTTCTATATTCTACTAAAACTCCATTAATGGAGGAAAGTTAAAATTGAAGAATTTAACATGGTATCATCGTCATTTTAGATTCTGAGGATTATTCTTCGCGTATAATTTGTTTTTTCGCTACAATTCCGTTGCGTTTGTTCCTCAATTCTTTCTTCTATCAGATTCTCTGATTAATCCGATCAATTTTTGATCAATTTTTTTTTTCTTCACAAAACTTTCAAAATGCGAGAAAAAACATCAAATGTTTACACTTCTGTTTAAAAGATCCATTGCATTTGACCACTTCTGATCAAGCACTACCTCAGTTGATTCCTAAAGTTTTTGAAGGAAAATCATTCCTCCATTGGTCGCATACTCTTCGCATGGCTTTAATCACGAAGAATAAGTTTGGTTTTGTCAATGGCAGATATCCTAAACCTTCTGAAGATCATGCGAATTATGTTGACTGGATCAGAACTGATTATACTGTCATGCGTTGGATTCTTCTCTCCTTGGACCCTAAGATCGCTGAAGGTCTTTCTTATGTTTCTTCTAGCAAACAACTATGGGAGGAATTGCAGGAGCGTAACAATCAATATAATGCTCCATTCCTGTATCAACTTCGAAAAGATATGGTGCAGATTACACAGGGAGATTCTTATGTTGCAGATTATTACGCAAAAATGAGATCACTGTGGGAGGATATGTGATCTCTTGATCCAATTCCTGAATGTTCCTGTGGAATTCTTGCTAACTGTAATTGCTTCATTCTCAAGAAAATGATGGAACGAGAGAACACACATCATGTGATTGATTTTTTAATGGGACGCCATAAGAAGTATGAGCATACTCGTTCTCAGATCTTAGCAATGGATCCTCTTCCCAAATTGAACCAGGTTTTTGCAATTGTCAATCAAGTTGAAGCTCAGAAGAACATCACTGTTGATGATGAAATTTCTACTACTCATGAAACTGCTTTTGTAGTTCAGAATTCTGGTTCTAGTTCTGCTATACCTGGCAATCCTCCTAATGTTTGGAGGCGAGATTCTAAGAAGCCAAAAGTGGATCGTTCCACATTTTTCTGTGATCATTGTAAGAAAGGTGGTCATACTATTGACTATTGCTGGACTTACAAACAATGGTTGAAGACACAAGGTATTACCAGAGGACATCATAGTTCTGAAAGAATTCTGGTTCAAAGAAGCTTACTGCTCAAGTTGTTGAATCCAGGGATTACGAAGTTGACACTCCCCTTGATAATCGAAATAAAGTGGTTTCTGTTCAAGCTACTCTGATAGATCATTACTTTGTCCAAGCAGTTGCAAAGGACTAATTCAAAATGGGAACACAACCTTCTGTTTCTGATTCTCCTGGACCTTTTGCAGGTATGAATTTTGCATCAGCTGCTATAATCACTTCCCCTACTTCTTCTACGCCTTGTTGGATTATTGATTCAGGAGCCTCTGATCACATGGCTTCTGAATATAAGTTGTTTAAGTCTTTTAAACAGTTACCCAAACCATTGGCTATTACTCATCCTGATGCTCAAATGAAATTGGTTAAGGTCATTGGAGAAGTAGTTTTAACTCATGATATCATTCTACATGATGTGCTCTATTTGCCAGATTTTAAACACAATCACTTTCCCTTGGCAATCAAGCTTTTGTCTGATAATAGAATAATAGCTGATTTTACATCCACTACATGTCATATTCAGGATCCTTTGACTAAGCAGACTCTTTGCACTGGTTGGAATAAAGATGGGATATACCAGTTTGCTGCTAATTTCTATTCTGTTTCAAATAAAAGTGATTGTAATTCTAGAGATTGTAATCCTACTTTTTCACTCTCTACTTCTTCTGTCCCTGATATAGCTTTGATGCACACTAGAATAGGGCATAACTCCCTTACTACTTTGAAGCATGTACGGCGACATCTCACTCTTAATACAGAAAATGATTCTTTGCATTGTGATACTTGTTTTCTAGCAAAGCATCATAAACTACCCTTTCCTGTTAGCACCACTATCAGTACTAGAATTTTTGGTTGATTCATGTTGATTTGTGGGGGCCTTATAGGGTGAAAACACTGAATGATGCATCTTATTTCCTAACCATAGTGGATGACTTTAGTAGAGTCACATGGACTATTCTTCTGACATCCAAAGATATAGTTAGACAGACTTTACAGAATTTTTTGGCATATGTCAATACTGATCAGTTTCAAGTCAGTGTAAAAATGTTGTGAAATGATAATGGCATTGAGGTAGTGCAAGAACAATGTGGACAGTTGCTTCTTGATAAAGGTATTGTTCATCAGAAAACTATACAAGGAAATCCTCAACAAAATGGTACTGTTGAGAGGAAACATAGGCATTTATTGGAGACATCCAGGGCTTTAAGGTTTCAGGCTCACTTACCCAAGCAATTCTTGGGAGATATGGTACTTGCAGCCACTCATTTCATAAATCTCATGCCTTCATCTATCCTACAATGGTCTACTCCTTCTGAAGTGCTATTCAAAAAGCCCCTGCTTATGATCATCTTCGTGTGATTGGTTGTTTATGTTTTGCTGCTCATAAAGTTGGTGATAAATTTGAGCCAGCCAAGAGCTACTAGATGCATACTTCTTGGATATCCTTTTGCACAAAAGGGATACAAGCTATATGATTTGGATAACAAGACGTTTATTTGGAGCAGAGATGTGATCTTCCAAGAAAAGATATTCTCTTATGATCCAAATTTTAAGTTTGAGATTGGTCTAAGATCCACTGATGGTTCTAATTTTCCCAAATTTCAATACAATATTGCTGCTAATACTGCACTAAAACACATTTTGTCTGAAGATCACATTATGCAGCCTGTTTCTCAGGAATTTTCAGAATTTCTTCAGACTAATAATAACAATTCTAATACTACACCCCATCATTCTACAACAAGTCATACCTCTAACACTTCTTTGCTTCAGAATAACAATTCAAATAATAATGACAATAGTATTACATCACATAATAATATTGAACCATTACTTAGATAGTCTTATAGAACCAGTCAGCTATCTTCTAGGCTTACTGGTTTTGATTGTACAGGATTACCAAAGTCCATTCAGTCACCTACTGTTAGCTATGCTGCAGCAACACCATATTTGCATGGATATTCTGAAAATTATCAGAAGTCTTGTCATAATGTTCTTCAGGTGTTTGAACCAGCTTGTTATACACAAGCTAAATGAGATAGTAAATGGGTTGAAGTCATGGACAAAGAATTAGCAGCACACTGGAAGCTACTAATACTTGGGTTCTCACACCATTACCAAAGGGTAAGAAAGCCATTGGTGCTAAATGGGTGTATAAGATTAAATTCAATCCTAATGGGACCATTCAAAGGTATAAAGTCAGATTGGTGGCAAAAGGCTATAGCCAGATAGAAGGGAAGGACTATAAACATACTTTTAGTCCAATATCCAAACTTACCACAGTGAGGATTCTCATTGCCTTAGCAGTAGCCAAAAGATGGGTTTTGCACCAATTAGACATCAATAATGTCTTTCTCCATGGGTTTTTAGATGAAGAAGTCTACCTGAAGAAACTAGAGGGATATAAAGGGGGTAGTCCAGATGATGTTTGCTTGCTGAAAAGGTCTTTGTATGGACTCTAGCAGGCTTCTAAACACTGGAATTTTGTATTGTCTAGATTTCTAACTAAACATGGCTATGTCAAGTCAAAATCAGACTACTCCTTATTTACCAAAGCTGATCCCGATGGCAATTTAACATCAATAGTGGTTTATGTATATGATTTGTTGATCACTGGCAATAATGAGTTGCATATTACAGAAGTTAAGCAAGCTTTGGACAGTGCTTTCACTATTAAGGATCTTGGAAATCTCAGATACTTTCTTGGTATTGAAGTTGCCTGATCTAAGACAGACATTCTATTAAATCAAAGAAAGTACATCATTGATGTTATTAAGGATGCCAACATGGAACACTACAAGCCTGTTCATTCTCCCTTACCTACTGGTCTACAGTTATCCACTGACACAGGATATGAGGTGGATAATCCACAACTGTAAAGAAGAATAGTGGGCAGATTGCTATACTTAAATCTCACTAGACCTGATATTTCTTACATTGTGCAACAAATTAGTCAATTTCTAAGTCAACCAAGGTTTCCTCACTTCCAGGCTGCTTTGCATCTTATTATATATCTCAAAGGAAGGCTTAATTTGGGATTGTTCTATCCAGCTTCCAATGACTATACTCTGCAAATTTATTGTGATGTTGATTGGGGTACATGCGCTTATTCAGGAAGATCTATTATTGGCTATTGTGTATACTTAGGGAATTGTCTAATTTCATGGAAAAACAAAAAGCATAGCCTTGTCAGTAAATCATCTGCAGAATCCGAGTATAGGATCATGAGTCAAACTTCCTCTGAAATTACTTGGATTAATGAGTTGCTGAAAGACTTGCAGATATCAATTCCTACACCAACTACTTTGTATTGTAACAATAAAGCAGCTCAACACATTGTTGCAAATTCAGTCTTCCATGAGAGAACAAAACATCTCAAGTTAGACTGTAATTACATACGAGAAAGAATTCCAGAAGGCCTAATACAAACTGCTCATGTAGCAAGTGTTGATCAACTTGCTGATGGTTTTACTAAGGCACTCAATTAGAATCTTTATTCTCATTTTGTTTCCAAGTTGGGACTTGTGGCTTCCACCCCTAGTCCAACTTGAGGAGAGGTGTTGAGATATTTGTTCAAGAGAATGCCAGCTGTTTCCAGCTCAACAACTAGCAATTTTGTTAACAATTTTGTTTGAGTTTGTTAGACGGTTATTCTTATTGATCTTTGTATATATACATTCTCATACTTCATTCTTTGTGTTCATCTGATAAAGAAACATTCCAAATTCTTTTATATTCTAGTAAAACTTCATTAATGGAGGAAAGTTAAAATTGAAGAATTTAACAAAAGTTTCTAAATCCCTTGTTCTTCCTCTCTTTCTTTTCCCTCCAAAACCCTCAATCCAAACACACCCTTACGGGGCGTTTGGTTAGAGAAAGAGAAAGGGAAAGGAAATAAGAAAGGGTAAGAGGGGGAAAGGAAATGGATTACCTAAAACTTAATTGTTTTTTTGTTACTCCAAGAAAGAAAACTAATGGTCCACTCACACTCACTCCTACCACTAACACACACCACCACAAACAACCACTTATCTACTGGTGGCAGTGATGGTGACGGAGGTGGCATGGTGGTGGTTGAGGTGGAGGTGTCATGGCGGTGGTGGGGGTGGTGGGGTGTCATGGCGGCAGTGAGGGTCACGGCGCTGATGGTGGTGGGGGTGTTAGCGATGGTGGCGATTATGGTGGTAGAGATGTCATGGCGGTAGCGGTAGTGGTGGCGGTGGTGAGGGTGGGGGGTGGCGGTGGGGGTGGCGTCATGGTGGTTGTTTGGTAGTGGATATTGTGGTGGTAATTGTAAGTGTGGTGGTAGGTGAAGAGAGTGGTTGAAGGGTAATAAGGGTAATGAAATCTCATACGCTAGGGGGTGCGGTGTAAGGAATTAGATGGATTGAGGGGTAAGGGAGGGAGTTTCATTCCCTTTGTTTGTGTCAAACAAACACCAACAATTAGAATGAGTAACTTTATTTCTTTTTTCCTTTCTTATAGACCCTAACCGAACGTCCCCTTAATGTGATTGAAAACGTGTTTTGGTAGGAAATTTTGATCAAAATACTTTAAAAATAGTAACGTTAGAAAAAATTTAAAGGTGATAATTTGAAAGAGGAATATAACAAAAAATGTTAATTTTAATCTTATTCCAAGAGTTCATCAAATACATTTTCATTTGGTTAGGTACTACTTACTAGGTATTGTAAAAAATTACTCGGAAATAGAGAATGTTGAAAGATAAACTAAAATGCATATCAAAACGTGAGAGATTCCCTCTATTGTCTTTCGAGGCCAATACCAGATTTAGCCATATAGATATATAGTGGTAAATTCTGTAGTGTTTGATTGCCATTATAAAAACGGATAAATTAAAAGTATTTCCATGAACTGGAAAATTGGAGATGTTTGGTTGTGCATATTTACATGCTCGCATTTTTTCATATATTATTAGTTCATCCACGATAATAAATTTTTACCTAACTTCGTAGTAATTGGTGTTGGAAATGATGGCTTGGTGAAGAAAAATAAGCTAATCATATTTTTCCTTGTATCCCACATCGATGGGGAAAGGGGAGTGTTATATGTTTATAATACTCTCCTTTCCACTTTGAATAAGATTTCTCTTGTATCCCACATTGGTAGTTTAAGGGGAGTGATATATGTTTATAATACTCTTCTTTTCTATTTGGACAAGAGTATTCTTATATCCCACATCGGTAGATTTATAGGAGTGTTATATGTTTGTAATACTCCTTCTACCCACATTGGATAAGAGTTGGACCAAGGAGGCTTTTGTAGAGAGCATTGGGCTTGTGGGTCTTGATCCAATCACACGGGCGCGCCGTCCCGTCCCGGCCCGTGCCCGGGTCTGGGTTTGGGTTGAGCCCCTGCGGGGGAGGCTGAAGGCCTTGTTTTATCCTTTCCTTATTTTTTTTGGCCTGCGTGTGTGTTTGTGATTTTCAGTCCAGGTTCATTCCGTAACAGTTGTTTATTTGAATTGATTCTGCAATTAAAGACATTGATTCTCCAATTAATGGCTTTAATTACCAGGAGCCTTTTGGTCTGGTTGGAGCCTCTATTTTCTGTATAAATAGAGCACCTCTTTGTCATTCCAAAACACACAATACAACAACAACTTTACAATATGTTCTCTCTCATATCCTCTCTCTGTTTCTGTTAAAAATTCCTGACTACGATTACTGTTTTTTGTTCCAAAGCTCTTGTACTCGAGTGGTTCTTTACGAGAGCTGCAGTGTTAACCTTGGGGAACATACGGCGTGTAGGCGATAACCACCGGAGTCGTGCCGATATTGTTTTCAAGTCAGTGGCTTCCATACCACGACACTGTGTTATAATTTCGATAAGTTCTTTTTCCTCTCGTTTTTCCGACTGTTGTTACGTTTCTACTCCAACAATTGGTAACTTCCATATGCATTTCATGTATGCTAAGCAAACAACTTTGAGCTAGTTTATTGAATTCGTGTATTTAGAATGTTTGTAGTTTTAAAGAATTTTTTATACATAAAAGCTAATTCAGAGTAAACTGAAATGAGCAACAAAATTAAATCAACTTTGATCTCTTTCAATATACAGCACAAAAAAATACAAATACCGATAAGTTTAACATTTTAATTGTTTTGTGTTAATGATTAAATCCCTAGTTAGGGAGGTTCATGACCTTCACAAGAATTTTTCATCTACATATATAGTAAATATACAAGCTAATGTTCAATGTACATAGCTAGAGATAGGGACTTGTGCAAACTAAGGGAAAATAAAGGGATTAACATTTACATCATAATTTACTTAAATGACTAACAGATATCTACACAATAGTTGTCTAACACACCCCCGCAATTAGAGGGGTAGGAGAGCGGACGTTCAAACTGGATTGAAACTGAGTGAACGAACGGCTAGGGAGGCCCTTAGTAAATATATCGACGTATTGATAATCGGAAGGCACATGTTTGCAAACAAAATGTATATCGATCTCAACATGCTTAGTTCGCTGATTTTGTACTGGGTTGCTAAAGAGATAAATGACATAATTATTATCGCAAAAACAATAGTGGACCATTGTAGTGGGAACGAAGTTCAAGTAATAAATTGTGGAGCCACTTGTTTCTGCGATAGCGTTTGTACGCCCTTGTATTCAGCCTCAGCACTTGACCGAGAAATTGTCGCTTGTCGTTTAAAGGACCACGAGATTATATTGTCTTCCAAAAACATATAATATCCTGATTAGGAGCGACGAGAATTAGGGCAGTCGCTCAATCGGTATCGGAGTAGGCAGTAAGGGCTATTGAGCAAGACGGGCGGATAGAAATGTCGTGATCAGAATTGCCTTGGATATAGAGTACAATCCTTTTGAGAAACATAAAACACGAGGCCCGAGGATCATGCGTGAACATGCACACTTGCTAGACTGCATAAGCGATATCCACACGAGTAATAGTTAAGTATTGAAGGTGTAACACCCCGGTTATCCGGCCAAGATAACCAAAGCATTATCATCTCAGTTTCCCGAGTCACTGAATTCAAAGATACAATCAAGAACACTTTTGATTTATAATTAATAATTAATTAAGCGGAGTAAAAATTATACCTTGGTCGATGTAAGGTGTGACGAAGCACCAGTATCCATTTACTAAGGATCAACCTGATTTTGCAATGAGAGAGCCTGGAATGATTGGGTTAAATCAGTTGGTTGAGGAGGCTCGTGTCCATGACATAGGCTTGTCCTTGCGAGCGGGAAGACTTAATGCGGTAGGAAAGAGGCTAAGGCTGCAAACCAGCAAAGGAAGGCCACAGTTGAGACCAACTTGAGAAGGAAGGGTAAGGATATGGTGGTGGCCTCCAAGGGGAGGGGCATGCAGGTGTAGGTCCCCACGAGGAAGTTAGGGCAGGCGTGGTGGAAGTTATATGTGATGATTGGTGTGTGGTTGTTATTATTCCGATTGGAATGGTTTTTACTGTGATAATGATGATAGCGATTTTGGTTATTATTGTTGTTGTTGTTGGATTGGTGTGGAAGACCCGATAGCGGGGCCTTGGTATTCCTGTCAGTCTACGGTTTAACAAAAAGGGTGGATGGGGGCAGCCAACGCGGTGATAACTTCATCGCGGCCATTCTTACGATGTAATTCCCGTTCGAGCATACTACGAGCAACCTTAAAATTCGGAGAGGTTTGATTAATATACGATGTGATAGAGTCATACTCACTGGGCAAACCACAAACTAGTTGAATGACAAGGCGGTGGTCATTGACGACGGTGTCGACATCTTTAAGCACACCGACGAGTTTGCGGAGGCATTGACAATAGGCTTCCAGCGAAGGCATTTGCTAGAGACGAAGAGTGTTAAATTCTTATTCGAGGGTGACATCAGGCAACCCTTCGTTGTTGTTGTTGAAGATGTTTTCAACCCAGAAAAGCTTCGCGGGCAATAGATTCATCCTCAAGAACACAGGGATGAAGCTCGCCGCTGAGTGTACCGTAAATCCATTGAAGAACATGTGTATTGACTCCACACCACGAGTCCAACATTGATTTCAAGAGCGAGTGTGTCATCGATGTGAGACAACACCTTATACTCATAAGCATAAAGTTTAAGTAAGCAAAAACACGACGCATAAGTGGCTTTTGTTCCATTGAGAACACATTTTTTTGTGTTGGATGTTAGATAAGGTTAACACGGGATGTAGGCCGACTTTTGACGAATAAACAAAAAAAGAATCATTAGTCATGGTGGGTTGAGCGGGAGGCTTTGGATGTGTAAGGCAACGATGATCTCGAAAGATAAGCAGGTATAGGATCGAGAAGAAGTTGAAAATTTCCTTGATCTTCTGGTACCATGTTAATGATTAAAATCTTGAGATGGTTCTTCACTTTCAAATATATATATATATATATATATACATATATATATATATATATACATATATATATATATATATAGAAATCAGATAATATAAGTCCACTTTTTATGTTGAGTCCTTGAGTCATCATCTGAGTCATTGGATCAAAACAAATGAAGGGTGGAGATTAAAACAAAATAAATAGAAGGGATATAAAAGCAATCAAACCTTAATCCCTACTCATCTATTCATTCATTCTCTTACCCCCTCCCCCCCCCCCCCCCCCTTCTCTTTCCCTCACTCTCCATTCTCTCTCCCACCTGCCAACCGCCAACCACCACCCACCACGGCACCACCACCCGAAAAAAATCAAAAGAAAAAAAAACCTCCCTTCTCATCGTCCCTCTACCACCACCACACGTTCTTCCTGCCGTCGTGCTCTCCTCCTGCTACCGCGCCTTTCCTCTCGTTTTCTCTTTTTTTTCTTTTTTTGGATTAATTGATAAAAAAACTCTGAACTATGTGCGTTCTGCTCAAAATACTCCAAACTATACTTTAACTACCAATATAGCTAACTAATGCTCTTATTCTCTTTTATTATAATATATGACATTTTGCCTGCTAAATAAGTGAATAAATTTCTAACCCTTCCTTAACCCGTCTTTCTCTTTTTACTTCTCTGTTAATCTATTCACTTAATCACACCATTAAAACATGCTACGATAGGTTAAAAAAAACAACAAATTTTATTCAAAGCAAACTAGTGTTAACCCGTGCAAAAATGCACGGATTGTTTATTAAAATTCTAATATATAAAATTTGTTTAGAATACTGCGAATATATATCGACATTATTATTTTCATTGTTACAAATTAAACCCAATGAGAATGTAATTTGTTGTTTTTATTATTTTAAAACTTTCAATTAGTTCAATTCGATTAACTTTGGCCGAGTTAAAAATATATGAGTAAAATTGTGCATCCTACGTACTAACGTAGTTTGTTGGCGACTAATAGTAACTCCAATTTAATACATATATCTAAACAACTATAGTAAAAAAAAAATTGGGCTCAAGTTTAAATTGGTCCGCATTAAAAATAAGTTTTTGCCACCCCATATGAAATGAATTTATATTTTATCACTCATGAACCAAAAAAACACATACTCTAATGTCACGCTACATTATTATTTTGCACAAAATCTTCTATATTATTTATAAAATCTTCTATATTATTTAAACAATTATCTTTATACTCTCTCTATGTCTTCAATTTTGAGATCACTTTCAAATTAATCTAATTATATCATATTATTGTTCTTAATTCATTACCAATCAACTTTTTGCCTCAAACATACTACTTTGCATCATATTGACATATTTGGGTCAAACCATTATTAAAGATTCATGTACGTATACAAACTAATTTCTTTGCAACTTTTAAATTAATTATAACCTTTAAATTTTTTGTAAATTAATTTTTGAAATAAAAATTATATTGTATGTAATATGAGTTTAATCTATTTTCGTTTTTTTAAACTTTCAGCAATAAGCTTTTAAAACTCCGTAATTATTATTTTTTAAATGTTTTTAAGGTTGTTAAATACGAAAACTTTTTTATCTTATAATTTTTTAATATGTTGATTTTTCGTAAAGAGATATATTCGTTATTTTATAACCAAATTAAGATCTACTTATTATTCAAACGATATGATAATTTAATTATAAATAGCAGATTTTTTATGCCGGAATATTTGTTAGATATAATAAGTATAATTCCAGTATGATAACTATTTTTTTAAAAGAATCCGCTCTAAAACTATTTTATCCATTATTTTCCGACAGAGTATTCCGTATTAGTTTATTGACATTAACCGTGAATTTATATAAAATTAACTGTAAATTTTACGTACAAAATAAACGAATAACTTTTACAACATTAACCGTGAATTTACATAAATTTAAACATAAAATTTTACGTACAAACATAAATGAATAACTTTTCGAGAAATAAAATCCAAACTTTTTGATGTGGGACCCTCATTTATCTTTTTTTTTTTTAAAAAAAAATGTTGGGTTTGATGAGGTGGGTGAATGAGAGTTGTTTAAATGTTTTTGTTATAATATAAATAAGATTGTTTGTAAATTAATTTTTGAAATAAAAATTATATTGTATGTAATATGAGTTTAATCTATTTTCGTTTTTTCAAACTTTCAGCAATAAGCTTTTAAAACTCCGTAATTATTATTTTTAAATGTTTTTAAGGTTGTTAAATGCGGAAACTTTTTTATCTTATAATTTTTTAATATGTTGATTTTTCGTAAAGAGATATATTCGTTATTTTATAACCAAATTAAGATCTAATTATTATTCAAACGATATGATAATTTAATTATAAATAGCAGATTTTTATGCCGGAATATTTGTTAGATATAATAGGTATATTTCCAGTATGATAACTATTTTTTTAAGGAATCCGCTCTAAAACTATTTTATCCATATTTTTCCGACAGAGTATCCCGTATTAGTTTATTAACATTAATCGTGAATTTATATAAATTTAACTGTAAATTTTACGTACAAAATAAACGAATAACTTTTCCAACATTAACCGTGAATTTACATAAATTTAAACGTAAAATTTTACGTACAAACATAAATGAATAACTTTTCGAGAAATAAAATCCAAACTTTTTGATGTGGGACCCTCATTTATCCTTTTTTTTTAAAAAAAAAAATGTTGGGTTTGATGAGGTGGGTGAATGAGAGTTGTTTAAATGTTTTTGTTATAATATAGATAAGATGACGGCATTAGTTGGTTGTATTGGTAGTTAAAATAAAGTTTAGAGTATTTTGAACAGTTCACTCATAGTTCAGAGTATGTCTATCAATTAATCCTTTTTTTTCAGATCTAAAGTTGAAGGTGGTGGTTTTATCTTTTTTGTTTTTTTTTTCAAATTTGGAACAGGAACCACGCCTTTCTCCTTGTTTTCTCTTTATTTTTTCTTTTTTTTTCAGATCTGAAGTTGACAGTGGTGGTTTTGTCTTTTTTTTTTTTCGAATTTAGAAGAGGAACCACGCCTTCTCCTCGTTTTCTCCATTTTTCTCTTTTTTTTTCAGATCTGAAGTTGACGGTGGTGGTTTTGTCTTTCTTGTTTTTTTTTCAAATTTGGAAGAGGAACGGTTGTTGACGGTGGTGGTCTGGTTTTTTTTCTTTTTTTTCAAAATTGATAAAGGAACGGTTTAGGGTCGGTTGTTGATAGTGGTGGATGGTGGGTATTGTTGGTTATGGTGGTTTTTATTTTTTTCAGACCTGGATTAATTTTGGATGGTAGTGGTTGCTCAAAAAAATGGAGTTTCACTCAAAAATCCATAGAGTTCCACTAATAGAACCACGAAGTTCCACTGATAGAACCACAGAGTTCCACTAATAGAACAATAAAGTGTTCCACCAATAGAACAATGGCGTTCCACCAATAGAACAATAGAGTTCCACCAATAGAACAATAGAACATGGACTTTCACTAATTGAACATGGAGTTTCACTAATAGAACAATAGAGTTCCACCCATAAAATAATGGAGTTCCACGCATAAAAAAATAGAATTGCACGCATAAAAACAATGAGTTCCACGCATAAAAACAGTACAGTTCCACACATAAAACAATAAAGTTTCACTCATAAAACAATAGAGTTTCACGCATAAAACAGTAAAGATTCACTCATAACACATAGAGTTACACGCATAAAACAATAGAGTTCCGCGCATAAAACAATGGAGTTCCACTCATAAAATAACAGAGTTCCACTCATAAAACAATTGATTTATACTCATAAATTTTTTATATAAAAACAGCATTAAAAAATCAAAGTTACATTCGTACAATATTAGAGTTACACCCATAATTCTATAGAGTTACACTCGTACAATATTAGAGTTACACTCATAAGTTTATGAAACTCAAAAGTGAGTAATTGGAAAAGTGAGAAAGTGAAATTATGAGAGATAAAACATTAATTGCATGTTTGGTGAGTGTTTATTTTGTTTTAATCTCAGCCATTAATTTTGTTTTGATCCAATGGTTTATATATATATATATATATATATATATATATATATATATATATATATATATATATATATATATATATATATATATATATATATATATATATATATATATATATATATATATATATAGACTTGAGATCCGGTGAGAACCACCTTACAATGAGAACTTTGTGAGAACTCTACCTTACGGATTTTTTTAGAAAAAATTAATGACATATTTGGATTCGGCATGACATTTTATAGCTGGAGAACATATTTCTTGGTCTAGAAAATAAATACTAGTGACGGAAATCAATGTGAGATACGTTTTATTTATTTGCATGCACATACTATCTATTTTTTCATACCTATCATTTTTCCGCCACTAGTATTTATTTTCTAGACCAAGAAATATGTTCTCTGGCCATAAAATTCCATGCCGAATCCAATTATATCATTAATTTTTAAAAAAAAACTCCGTAAGGAAGAGTTCTCACCGGTTTTCATTGTAAGGTGGTTCTCACCGGATCCTAACCCTATATATATATATATATATATATATATATATATATATATATATATATATATATAGAGAGAGAGAGAGAGAGAGAGAGATTTAAGATCGGGTGAGAACGATCACTCGGTGAGAACGACCTATAGCCATTGGATTAAAAAACACTTTACGGCTGAGATCCACGACCAAAGCAAATTAAAAAAATATTTCCCGTCATTCTATGTAACCGTTTACCTTCTTTCTCTTCTTACCTTTGTCTTCTTTATTTATTTTATCTTCCTCTTAAAACCTAACTAATTTTCAATCAAATTCTTTATTATAAATTTTAATTCTCATATCAAACAAGTAACTCCAATTTATCAAAAAATTACATTAATTTGCTTTATATTACACAAACTTGCATTGTCAAACATGATTGTTTTCTGTGTTTATGTATAAAATTTAAAACAATTTTTCTCCCAGCAACTTCGTTCCACAAATAATATGTGATAGTATATAACTTTTTTATCTGATTGATTTGCTATAGGAAATGACATTGCTACCAATTTGAAATCACAATCTAATTATTATTCGTTTATTACTTGATTGTCTCTCATTTTTTTAAATTAATGAAAGAACATAAAAGGAAGAGCAAAAAAGCTGGGCGATTTTTACCGAGAGTGGAGCAGTTAGGGAAAATGGTTGGTGTCTCCAGTGGATAGGTGATACCCTTTTGTATCTACACCACCCATGACAACGAATACCCAAACGTCGGGGCGACGATTGGTGATGATTATTACAATGTATCTACAACACTACTTGTTCATGTATCTAACCACTAATTTAATGTATCTTACTATAGATACACAAAATTAATCATTAGATACATTAAAGTTGGTTCCAGGTACATTAATATAATAACCAGATGCATCAATTTCGTGCAATTAAAATTAACATTGTATTCCAGCCATTATAAACAAACGATGCATCAATTTGGTCTGAGATGCATCAAAATAGGAAAAAAATACTTTAATTTCTTGAACCTGAGCATTGCTGACATCAACCATCTTCTTGCATGAAATTATAATTCGATGTCGGTACTGCTGAATAAAAACTCAAACTCCGGAAACGATCGTCGCACTCAACAACATCGTTAATTAGAACTAGTTTGGAGATCGATATAAGGAACGATGTATATATCCTTGTGCTTAGTCGCTTAGGGTGGTCGCGACGGAGAAAGAAAACGAGATAAACAAGAAAGAGATCGGGTTCTGAGTGGAAATGAAGGAAGCGGTACGGTGTTTGTCGGCGACTGGTGGTGGAGCGTTCACCGCCGTCTAGCGTTGGCGGTAGCTTGTCGTCAATTGGTGTGGTGCTTACATGGGAGATAAATGACGAGTAGTTTTGTTTGGCTGAATTATTTTTGAGCTTTTGTGAGATGGTGGGCCGTTGATTTCTTTAATATCCTATGGTTATGACGTTCTCACCGAATGTTCGTTCTCACCGGATCATGACGCTATATATATATATATATATATATATATATATACATATATGTATATATACATATATGTATATATACATATATGTATATATACATATATGTATATATACATATATGTATATATATATATATACATATATGTATATATATATATATATATATACATATAGAATTGGGATCCTATGAGAACCACCAATATAATGAGAACCGTGAGAACTCTGCCTTACGGACTTTTTAAAAAAAATTAATGACATATTTGGATTCGGCATGGAATTTTAAGGCTAGAGAACATATTTCTTGGTCTAGAAAATATATACTAGTGACGGAAATCAAGGTGAGATACGTTTTATTAATTTTCATGCACCTACTACCGATTTTTACGCATCTATCATTTTTCATGCACCTAGAACTCATTTTAATGCACGTACAACCTCTTATTTCATGCACCTAGTAATCATTTTCATGCATGTAAAAAATTTCATGCACGTAGTGGTTGTTTTCGTGCATTTATAGCCATTTTAGTACGCCTAATTGTATTTTCGTACACTAAGTATATATTTTGTTAATTAAATCAAAATTTTTTGTTTATTGATACTAAAGTGTGTATTTGAATAAGTTAAACTAATGGTAAATGATCCAACGAAACATTTGAAGCGAGATATGGTGGAGATTTAGTGAGGGTTCTCATGGTTCTCATTATAAGGGTGGTTCTCACCGGATCCCGACCCCATATATATATATATATATATATATATATATACACACACAAGCCAATGTTCAATGTACATAGCTAGAGATAAGGAAGGAGTAAAGCAAGCTAAGGGGAAAATGATGGGGTTAACATTTTTACATCAAAAATGACTTAAATGACTAAAAAATATCTACACAATACTTGTGTAGCATCTTGTAAACTTTAATCTATATTTATTTATCTCATTTGGTAATATATAGCGGATCTTACTTTATTCCAAATTCAATAATTTCTGGATAAAACTATTTTACACGTATTTTATTGTAAAGCAAATGATATTTTAGCTAAATTCACTAAAATCAGCATCATCATCAAGCACTTATTGTAAACCAAATGGTATTTATCATATAATTTAAAATGTCTTATAATAAAACTATTTTCATATAATATCATTTTTCCCAAATTACTCCTATCAAATTTTAGAATAGATGATTGTCCCCTATTCAATGACACTTATGGAGTTATGGTGGCCGTGGTGCGAAAATGATAGGTTTAGAGTTATGGTGGTTGTGGTGCGAAAATGATAGGTTTAGAGTTAGGGCAGCTAACCTCATGTTGGAAGTGTATGCTTCAAAATAAGTATTACACAGGTTCCGAAACTAATTATTCAGTCTTCTATATTTGAATGTGTGTTTTATCCATGCTGATTGTTGTAGTCTTCTAAGGATGACTACGTTTTTCCAATGGTGATTTTACGATCTTCTAAATTCTATTTAGGAGACACAATAAATTATCTTCTAGATCTTTCACGCCTCTCTTATAAATAGTGTGTTGATCTCTCATTTCACTACACACCCAAACATTTTTTCTCTCTAAATAATCATCATCATTCTTAGCTGATATCTGAAGACGTTATGTTAGTAATCCTCATTTCAAGTCTTTGTCGTACACCTTAGATCGACTTGGACGTCGTTTAACCCTGGGGGTTGGTTTCCAAGAGGCGGTGTGTAATTGAGCGGGGCAAATTCAACTTTAGGGCAGTGATTCTTATCACACCACGACATCGATCTTTCCTAAACTTCTGTAAGTTTTATTCTATTAATTGTTCGTATATTAGTCATATCGTCTACAGTCTAAAGTTGATTTTTTTTTCTTGCTCGTTAATTTTTTTTAAGGCAATATGGCTATGTCCGCTTTTGTTGATTCGTCACCAAAATCATTTTTTACCTTTTGTTACTGTAATTAGTAGCGATATACTAAAAATTATTACGTACAATTTTAATAGTGACAAGTTGGTCTTATATATTGAAAGCAATTTTAATCGTATGTTTGCAAAAGATTAGTTAGTGAAGTAATTGAAGTATGACATTATTTTATGATTTTCAACTTCATTAATATGTTGTAGTACATTTTTCATTTTATCCCTGAGTTTCGTCTACGTAGTTCTTTGCAACACTATTGCCCCATTTTTTAAGTTGGTGACATTTATGTTAGATTTAATATAAGACTTGCATATTAATGATGTTGAGATGGGTAATTTTCATAACAGAAATTTGGATTAATTAAGATATGTATTAGAGTTGTCAATTTTAAAATTTGATATTTACCTTGTGATGTAACAATGTATCTGACCTTTTGATCGATACATTATTTTTATGGTCATTCATTGATGTTATATTGACACAAGTTATCGTATTATGGTTTTGTGACTTATATTGGGTGAAATAAATTAAAAGAATGTGCAAAATAGTGGATGTAGTATGTCTTATATGGGATAATAATCCTCTGACTTACGGTTAGACAAAGATCTAAGAATTTGTTCAACTAATATGGTGTCTTTTGGAAACGTGGAAGTGACAATTCTCTTTTTTGCTTACATGGTGATTGTTGTGGAGTTATGATACACATCTTGCATATTAGACATTATATATGATCTAGCTACATTATAATGAATATAATGTATATCAAAGTTAGATTTTTGCTAATGGTATGTGAGAACAATTAATTATGTCTTGACATTAATAGATGTGCATGATATTCTTGTTAATGGAAATTTACTGGTTCATAGATCTTTCTTATTATATAAAAGTGTTTTTTTTAAATCATGTGCTTAAATAATGATCTATAATGATGGACATTTCTTAATTGATGTGTTTATTAGATACTTTTAAAATGTTGTCACTTATATGTACAATGTGACAACATGTGGGGAAAGTAGTATGTTTCATGTGGGGAAGAAGTATGTTTTGAGTAAATGTTTAATAACTTTTGTCCATGTTATCTATGTTTTGAAGAGTGTATCTCTTATATGATATACTTGGAAATAGAGCTGACAAATAATGACATGACACGAAAACACGACACGAACCCGACACGAAATTAGCGGGTTTGGGTTGATGCTTAATAACCCATTTATGTAAGTGGGTCGACACGAACACGACACGCTATTTAATTGGGTCGGGTTTGGGTTGAGTTCTTTAAACAACCCGTCACGAATAACTTGTTTACTAAATTAATCTTAATTTTTTTATCCTCCATCACATAAATATACTTAAACTTTCCAAATATGGACATGACACGAAAAAACGACACGAACCCGACACAAAATTAACGGGTTAGGGTTGAGGCTTGATGACCAATTTACCTAAGTAGGTCAACACGAACACGACACGAAATTTAATTGGGTCGGGTATGGTTGGAGGTTTTGTGACCCGTTTACGTGTGACACGAACACGAACCCGGTACGTTCCGATCTGTTTGCCAGGTCTACTTGGAAATATGTGGAAAGTGTTGAAGGAAACTAGTGCATGGTTTTTTGTAACACAAACATTGAACCTAAAATAGCTTGATTTGCGTATGACAATGAATAATTTGACATCTGGATTTATGAGTTTAATAGATACTCATATGACAATGTTATCTCTGACATAAAGGTATGCTTGATCATTGGATGTCATCGAGTATATTAGCTTAGCTTTGAGTCATATATTTTGTCTATTTTCACTAGGGATGTCATTGGGGCGGGGCGGTGCTGGATATAGGCTCCCCCCGTACCCGTACCTATCAAGAAAATATCGTACCCATCCCCGCCCCACCACCCATGCCGGGCACAAGTTTCCAAAACTATCCCCCGCCCCACCACCCATAGCGGGTACAAGTTTTCAAAAACCATCCCCGCCTCACCTACCCATTAACCCGCTATACCATAAATTTTTCTGATCATATTCCGTACTGTAACTACTGTAACATCCCGTATTTTCGTAAAATCTAATTTAAGCGTTTTAAATTATTTTAAGTAATAAAATAATATTTTAATAATTTATTGTGAAAGGTTTTAATTTAATTAGTAAGATCCGTCTTAAGAACTTAAGTCCTTAAGACGAATACAAACTTGGTAAACTTAAACTCATATCTTTAATATCCGTTCAAGTGTCCGACCCGTTTAATTGACTCGGAAAGGACAGTCCATAAAACCCCCATAAACCCTTTTTGTCGACACAATTGTTCCTTCTTCAACATTTCCACTGTAAACTAAACTCTCCCAAAAACCTCCATTTTTAACATCTCCTTTTGAGCTTTTCTCCATCATCCGTTAACCAAATCGAGGTAACAATAACATTTTCGGAATCCTCATTCGATTTCCAAGCCATCTATCACTTTCTTTTTGTAAATCGTTAGCTTCGAAAATGGGGCTGTTTTCCTTGAATTCCGTTTTGAGTCCTTAAATCCGTTTTTTATGTTTGTAGGTGAGGGCTAAGACAATCCAGAGGTTGATAGCTACTTGGTAGAGGAGGATCTTAAGCCGGAATCGCTTAAAAGGTGACGATAATGAGAAACTCGGCCTTTATGTGTATATTAGCAAGTTTGATGTGTTCTTATGATTAGTTTCTGATTTTGTTAAAGTATAATGTTTAAAGGACTTAGTAACATGATTAGAAATGTTTTATTGTGATAAATTCATGCTTGTTGATGTTCATATGCTCTTATGTGGTTTTCTGAAAATTTACACATTTTGCGACGGATACTCGATATAATCATTTGAGGATTGTTATGGGATTTGTATGCTGATAGGATAGTAGTATTGGATGTTTATGATGTTGGGCAAATCATATTTGTAGCAATTATTGAAGATTTTATGTCGATTTGTGAAGTTTAGAAGGGGCTGGAAAACCCGAAATTTCGTTACAGGCTCTCTGAGCCGGTCGACCGACCGGCCGCCGGTCGACCGGCTGGGAGCGCATCTTGGGTGTTTTTCGCATTTTTGAAGTTTTGGCCTTAGGACTGCCAGCCGGCTGACCGGCTGGTAGTCTCTTGTGTAATGTTTGTGTTCGTCTTTGCGAAGAACTTAAGTAGAAGGGGAGCCCAGCCGGCAGACCGGCCGCCTGCCAGCCGGCTGGGAGTACGTGTGGGGTTGGTTTACGAAATTGTGAAGGCTAGGGAAATGGAGTCCCAGTCGGCCGACCGGCTGCCTGCCGACCGGCTGGGAGTCCTTGTGTTGTTTTGTTTGAAAAGGAAGTGTAGGATGAGTGGGTCACCAGCCGGCCGACCGGCTGCCTGCCGAACGGCTGGGGACCCCTGTAAGCTAGTTTTGAAATTGTAATTCATTCGTAACTTGCAAACGGTTTATCGGTTTTGATTGAAACTCGTTTTGTATACCCGTGATATATATTTGAGGTCCCCGGAGGATGGGCAACATTTTATTGGGTTCGGGAATGGAGTAAGGATAGAGACCCCCCGGTCGGGTAATCGAAAGGGAAACCGGCTTGTTTTGTTTGAAAAGGAAGTGTAGGATGAGTGGGTCACCAGCCGGCAGACCGGCTGCCTGCCGAACGGCTGGGGACCCCTGTAAGCTAGTTTTGAAATTGTAATTCATTCGTAACTTTCAAACGGTTAATCGGTTTTGATTGAAACTCGTTTTGTATACCCGTGATATGTATTTGAGGTCCCCGGAGGATGGGCAAAATTTTATTGGGTTCGGGAATGGAGTAAGGATAGAGACCCCCCGGTCGGGTAACCGAAAGGGAAACCGGCTCTCCCTCAACTTAGTTCCCGGGGTCAATTAAGTGTTGATTAGAAGTTAAAAAAAGTAGAACTACAGATTAGTTCATAGGCTTTGGTTGATATTGTATTGATGCGTATTAAGTTATGCCTTAAGCTGGCCTCTGAACTTAATACGTGAGTTGTTTGTCATATATGGGGATATGCCTTAAGCTGGCATCTGAGCTCCATATGTGTATGTTTGTCGTGTCTGGGACATGCCTTAAGCTGGCCTCTGAGTCCAGACATGTTTGATAGTGATCGCGTTGGAACATGCCTTAAGTTGGCCTCTGAGTCTGACGAGTAGAGCAGCTGCACAACGGGGTAGCTAAGGAACTGACACCTTGCCCGGAGTGCAGATGTTTGGTGCTAGAACATGCCTTAAGCTGGCCTCTGAGTTTAGTACCTTGTGATGTGGTGAAGGGACATGCCTTAAGCTGGCCTCTGAGTCCTTTACTTTTGGATGCTAGTCTATGCCTTAAGTTGGCCGCTGAGTCTAGTGTCTTGCTGATTGGCAGGTCCATGCCTTAAGTTGGCCTCTGAGTCCTTGTTTGCTGAATGTTTTGGTGTTTAGGTTATGTCTGAAGTTGACCGTTGAACCTTTACACTTGCTGATTGATTTGGTATTAGGTTATGTCTTAAGTTGACCGCTGAACCTTTTACTTGCTGATTTTATCTGCTTGCCTTGAGTTGGTATGTGTCAGATATAGATATTGATAATGATGAGTATATGATTGTTTGTTAAGTTGTGGTTTGATCATCCAAGGCATTGGGTGACTCTTAGTTCGGTTTCATAAATAGTTGGATTGAAAGACCCCCCGACTGGGTAACCAGTAGGGAAACCGGCTCTCCTTCCTAACGGTTTATGAAGTTGGTTGAGAGCCGTGCATTAGAGTTTGCATGATAGTATGAGATCAGTTGATGAGATGTTTATGCTTCACACGTTTATATATGTTGGAGTATTCTGTATTGCTTTATGTGTTACGTGTTGTCACAAAAGGTGGCTAGGAGAACTCTAGTCACTCCCCACTGATTGTGGCGTACATGTTTTCATGTATGTAGGTACGTGCAGGTTGGAGTAGGGTTACAAGAGGGCTAGCGAGTGATGATCCTGTTGTCATCATATGACTTACCTTTATATCGCCTAGGTAGACTCTTAGACTTTTGATACAGTTGTTTTGGTGCCTGTAGGGATGTTCCATCCCAGGCTGTTGTACATATTTGTTTTTGATACTTAGAACTGTTACTTATCTATTTTGGTTTTATTTCAGTTTCCGTTTCCGTTTAAGACTTCTCGCATGTTGTTTACCTTTAAAAAGTTTTAATTCCGCTGCATTTTTAGTACTTTTGTATGTTTATATTTCCGCTTTCGCGAGGGGTTTTACAGTTGGTATCAGAGCATTATTGCTCCCGACGCACTCATGTGACCCCCAACCTTAACTTGACCAAATAAACAAATAATGAATGAGAGATGGGTAGATCTAAGGATTTATTTTGTAGTCTAATTGTGAATGCTAATTGCTGAGCTAATACTTGTTTTCTCTTTTGAAGGATGGTGAGACCTAGGGCTGCTGCTAACATTGTGCTGCAAGCAATTCAGCATTTGCTTGAGACTCAGAGACAGCAAGCAGAGAATGTTCCACCTCCCCCACCGCCAGGCAACGAGGCTAATCGCCCTGGTAGTTTCTCATGGATAGCTTCGCAGATGTCCCGTAGCCACGTGAAGACTTATGGTGGCGAGGTTGATCCGGTAGCTCTTACCGAGTGGTTCAGGGAGATGGAGATGAGCTTGTCTATGTATTCGGTGGGTAGAGAGGATAGAGTGCGGCTAGCCACTCACTTTCTTACCCTTGAGGCCGATAGGTGGTGGGCGTTGACAGGACCTACTTTCACCCTTGATCCTTTGTTCGATTGGGATGCCTTTAAGGATAAGCTCGAGACGAGGTTCTATCCTAAAGAGCTCAGATCACAGCGACTCAAAGAATTCATGGATTTAAAGCAAGGCAAGATGTCAGTTCAGGAGTTCACAGACCGATTCAATCAACTTGCTCACTTCGCATCGAGATTTTTCAGAGATGAGGCCGAGAGAGTCTACTTTTACCGTGGCAAGCTAGGGCCACGCATCGAGAGCATGGTTCGTCGAGATTCGACTTCTTTTGTGGAGGTATATGATGATGCCATTTGGGCCGAGAGTTCTATTCGTGCCATAGATGCTGAGACCCGTGCTACTACTCCTAGTGTGACTCCTCACCAGAGATCAGTGTACCAGGGGAAGAGACCGTTTGTTCCTTCTACTTCTTCGCCTTCTTCTCAGAAGAAGCGGTTTGAGAGGTTCTCTACTCCGGTTGCTAAGACCATTGTTCACACCGACACAGCTGCTAGTGTTTGCCACCGTTGTGGTAAACCTTCTCATCCGGGTTTTGACTGTTTCAAGAATGCTTTCAAGTGCTACACTTGCAATGGATTTGGGCATAAGTCTTATGAGTGTCCTGAGAGGAACACCGCACTTGGCAAGGCTGCCACTGCTGCTGCAGCGACTAAGGGAGGAAAGCCGAAAGGGAAGATCTTTGTGATGACTAGGGCGGAGGCTGAGGCTCATCCAGACATTGTTGCCGGTATCTTTTCTGTTCTTGGCGCTGAGTGCCTTATTTTGTTCGATACTGGAGCTTCTTTATCATTTATATCGACTCAGTTCGCCGACCGTTTAGCTCTTGAGTCTTCATTGGTTGAGAAGACTTCTATTTCCTTGCCTTCTGGAGACGTATTCTCTTGCTCTTCGTCCCATAGGGATGTTCCGATTATTATTGGTCAAGCCACATTTCCAGCGGACTTACTGAGATTTCCTCTCGAGGAGTTTGACATTATCCTCGGTATGGATTGGTTATCGCGATACCATGCTCGCTTCGAGTGTCGCGACCAGAAAATCTGTTTGAGGAGTTCTTCAGGAGTTCGTGTTTCCTATAGGGGAACTCGCCCTCAAAGGGGTGTTCGTGTTATCTCTTCGATGAAAGCATCTCATCTTCTTAGGAAGGGTTGCCAAGCCTTCCTGTGTGTTGTTACAGCTGCTAAACCATCGCTACCGAAGCTTGAGGATGTAGCCATTGTTCGTGAGTATCCAGATGTTTTCCCAGATGACTTGCCAGGGATACCGCCAGAGAGAGATGTGGAGTTCACCATAGAGCTTGTTCCAGGTACCGGACCGATTTCCAAAGCTCCTTACCGTATAACTCCGCCAGAGTTGAAAGAGTTGAAGCAGCAATTGGAAGAGATGATCGAGAAAGGGTTCATTAGACCGAGTGCTTCTCCGTGGGGTGCTCCAGTTTTGTTCGTCAAGAAGAAAGATGGTTCCATGAGACTTTGCATTGACTATAGAGAGTTGAATCGAGTGACCGTGAAGAACAGATATCCTTTGCCTAGGATAGATGATTTGTTTGATCAGTTGAGAGGTGCTTCGAGGTTTTCTAAGATTGATCTTCGATCGGGTTATCATCAGATTCCAGTGAGAGAGGCTGATATTGCGAAGACTGTTTTTCGTACCAGATATGGGCATTTTGAGTTCGTGGTTATGCCTTTTGGGTTGACTAATGCACCTGCTATCTTCATGGATCAGATGAACCGTACCTTTAGTGAGTATCTTGACACTTGTTTTCTGGTGTTTATCGATGATATCCTCATTTACTCTAAGACCGATGAGGAGCATGCTGAGCATCTTAGATTGATTCTTGGGATTTTGCGTCGACAGAAGTGGTTCGCGAAGTTCTCTAAGTGTAAGTTTTGGCTTTCTAAGGTTGCATTTCTTGGACATGTGATATCTAGTGAGAGAGTTATGGTTGATCCCGCAAAGATTGAGGCTGTTGTTGATTGGGAGAGTCCCAAAGATGTTGGAGAGATCCGTAGTTTCCTTGGATTGGCTGGTTATTATCGTAGATTTGTTGAGGATTTCTCTAGATTAGCTCGCCCGATGACTCAGTTGCTGAAGAAAGAGGCTAAATTTGTGTGGACCGACAAGTGCGAGAGTTCTTTCCAAGAGTTGAAGCCTAGGTTGACCTCCGCTCCTATACTTGCTTTGCCAGAGATCGGGGTTGACTTTGATGTGTATTGTGATGCTTCGATGTTAGGACTTAGATGCGTACTGATGGAGAGTGGTAAGGTGATAGCCTACTCATCTAGACAGTTGAGAGTTCATGAGGCGAACTATCCGACACATGATTTGGAGTTGGCTGCAGTCGTTCATGCTCTGAAGATGTGGCGACATTACCTGATTGGATCCCACTGCCGTATTTTCACAGATCACAAGAGCCTTAAATATATTTTCACCCAGAAAGACCTTAACATGAGACAGAGACGTTGGCTAGAGTTGGTGAAAGATTACGACATCGAGTTGTTATATCATGAGGGAAAAGCCAATGTAGTTGATGATGCGCTTAGCCGCAAGACTTCTCACTCGATGAGTGCCATGAGAGTATTGCCCGATGAGTTGTGTTCCGAGTTCCGGAAGCTGAGGTTAGAGATGGTGAGTAGTGGTTTTGATTGGTTAGCTGCTATGACTGCCGAGCCGTCTTTATATTGGGAGATTCGCCGGAGTTTACCTTCAGATGCCGATTTCAAGAAGTTCGAGGCTAAGATTTCGAGTGGTGTTGCACCTGACTTGGTGATTGATGCCGATGGTTTCCTTAGGTTCCGTGGTAGGATGTATGTTCCTGATGTGCCAGATTTGAGGAAGAGGGTTCTTGATGAGGCTCACTTGTCACCGTATTCCGTTCATCCAGGAGGAGAGAAGATGCACAAGGATTTGAGGCTTATGTTTTGGTGGCCTGGTATGAAGAAGGAGATCTTGGATTACGTTAGTAGGTGCTTGACTTGTCAGCAAGTCAATATAGAGCATATGAGGCCAAGTGGTTTGCTACAGCCGCTTCCCGTCCCTCAGTGGAAGTGGGAATGCATATCTATGGATTTTGTGACAGCTTTGCCTAAGACTGTGGGAGGCAAAGATGCGATTTGGGTTATTGTGGATCGACTAACTAAGTGTGCTAGATTCGTGCCGATCAGAGAGACGTGGGACATGGATCGATTAGCCAGGGCTTATATTGCTGAGATAGTCCGCTATCATGGTGTGCCGAGAGAGATCGTTTCAGATCGTGATCCTCGTTTTTGCTCCAGATTCTGGAAGGCTTTGCAAGAGGCTATGGGTAGCCGTTTGTTGATGAGTACTGCTTTTCATGCCGCGACCGATGGGCAATCCGAGAGGACCATACAGACACTAGAAAATTTGCTCCGCGCTTGTGCCCTCGATTTTCAGAGTTCTTGGGAGCAGTGTTTGCCGTTGGTAGAGTTTTCTTACAACAACAGTCACCATGCTTCCATTGGTATGGCTCCTTACGGGGCTCTTTACGGGAGGAAGTGTCGTAGCCCGATCTGTTGGGATCAGGCGAGTGACGTGCACGACCTTGGACCTGATCAGCTAGCTGAGACCATTGACCGTGTACAGCTCATTAGGAATAGGATGAAGGCCGCTCAGGACCGGCAGAAGTCCTATGCCGATGTCCGTCGTAGACCCTTAGAGTTTGAGGAGGGTGACAGTGTCTTCTTGAGGGTGTCTCCGATGAAGGGCGTCAAGAGGTTTGGCGTTAAGGGCAAGCTAAGCCCTAAGTTCATTGGACCATTTGTGATCGCGAAGAAGGTTGGCGCCGTAGCTTATCGTTTGGACTTGCCTCCTAGTTTAGGCAAGGTTCATAACGTCTTTCACGTTTCCCAGCTCCGCCGATATGTTAGTGATCCGAGTCATGTACTGCACAGAGAGATCGAGAACCTAGAGCCGAGTCTTGCCTTCGAGGAGCGTCCAGTGAAGATCCTTGACCGACAGGAGAGGAAGCTTAGGAGCAAGGTGGTACCCTTGGTGAAGATTCTATGGCGTTGCGGTGATGTCGAGGAGCAGACATGGGAGACTGAGGCGTCGATGCGTGCTGCGCATCCCTTCTTATTCGATTGAGGTTTAGTATATAGATTTATATCCGTTCGAGTTTCGAGGATGAAACTTTTTGAAGTTGGGGTGATTGTAACATCCCGTATTTTCGTAAAATCTAATTTAAGCGTTTTAAATTATTTTAAGTAATAAAATAATATTTTAATAATTTATTGTGAAAGGTTTTAATTTAATTAGTAAGATTCGTCTTAAGAACTTAAGTCCTTAAGACGAATACAAACTTGGTAAACTTAAACTCATATCTTTAATATCCGTTCAAGTGTCCGACCCGTTTAATTGACTCGGAAAGGACAGTCCATAAAACCCCCATAAACCCTTTTTGTCGACACAATTGTTCCTTCTTCAACATTTCCACTGTAAACTAAACTCTCCCAAAAACCTCCATTTTTAACATCTCCTTTTGAGCTTTTCTCCATCATCCGTTAACCAAATCGAGGTAACAATAACATTTTCGGAATCCTCATTCGATTTCCAAGCCATCTATCACTTTCTTTTTGTAAATCGTTAGCTTCGAAAATGGGGCTGTTTTCCTTGAATTCCGTTTTGAGTCCTTAAATCCGTGTTTTATGTTTGTAGGTGAGGGCTTAGACAATCCAGAGGTTGATAGCTACTTGGTAGAGGAGGATCTTTAGCCGGAATCGCTTGAAAGGTGACGATAATGAGAAACTCGGCCTTTATGTGTATATTAGCAAGTTTGATGTGTTCTTATGATTAGTTTCTGATTTTGTTAAAGTATAATGTTTAAAGGACTTAGTAACATGATTAGGAATGTTTTATTGTGATGAATTCATGCTTATTGATGTTCATATGCTCTTATGTGGTTTTCTGAAAATTTACACATTTTGCGACGGATACTCGATATAATCATTTGAGGATTGTTATGGGATTTGTATGCTGATAGGATAGTAGTATTGGATGTTTATGATGTTGGGAAAATCATATTTGTAGCAATTATTGAAGATTTTATGTCGATTTGTGAAGTTTAGAAGGGGCTGGAAAACCCGAAATTTCGTTACAGGCTCTCTGAGCCGGTCGACCGGCTGGGAGCGCATCTTGGGTGTTTTTCGTATTTTTGAAGTTTTGGCCTTAGGACTGCCAGCCGGCCGACCGGCTGCCTGCCGACCGGCTGGTAGTCTCTTGTGTAATGTTTGTGTTCGTCTTTGCGAAGAACTTAAGTAGAAGGGGAGCCCAGCCGGCAGACCGGCCGCCTGCCAGCCGGCTGGGAGTACGTGTGGGGTTGGTTTACGAAATTGTGAAGGCTAGGGAAATGGAGTCCCAGCCGGCCGACCGGCTGCCTGCCGACCGGCTGGGAGTCCTTGTGTTGTTTTGTTTGAAAAGGAAGTGTAGGATGAGTGGGTCACCAGCCGGCCGACCGGCTGCCTGCCGAACGGCTGGGGACCTCTGTAAGCTAGTTTTGAAATTGTAATTCATTCGTAACTTTCAAACGGTTAATCGATTTTGATTGAAACTCGTTTTGTATACCCGTGATATGTATTTGAGGTCCCCGGAGGATGGGCAACATTTTATTGGGTTCGAGAATGGAGTAAGGATAGAGACCCCCCGGTCGGGTAACCGAAAGGGAAACCGGCTCTCCCTCAACTTAGTTCCCGGGGTCAATTAAGTGTTGATTAGAAGTTAAAAAAAGTAGAACTACAGATTAGTTCATAGGCTTTGGTTGATATTGTATTGATGCGTATTAAGTTATGCCTTAAGCTGGCCTCTGAACTTAATACGTGAGTTGTTTGTCATATATGGGGATATGCCTTAAGCTGGCATCTGAGCTCCATATGTGTATGTTTGTCGTGTCTGGGACATGCCTTAAGCTGGCCTCTGAGTCCAGACATGTTTGATAGTGATCGCGTTGGAACATGCCTTAAGTTGGCCTCTGAGTCTGACGAGTAGAGCAGCTGCACAACGGGGTAGCTAAGGAACTGACACCTTGCCCGGAGTGCAGATGTTTGGTGCTAGAACATGCCTTAAGCTGGCCTCTGAGTTTAGTACCTTGTGATGTGGTGAAGGGACATGCCTTAAGCTGGCCTCTGAGTCCTTTACTTTTGGATGCTAGTCTATGCCTTAAGTTGGCCGCTGAGTCTAGTGTCTTGCTGATTGGCAGGTCCATGCCTTAAGTTGGCCTCTGAGTCCTTGTTTGCTGAATGTTTTGGTGTTTAGGTTATGTCTGAAGTTGACCGCTGAACCTTTACACTTGCTGATTGATTTGGTATTAGGTTATGTCTTAAGTTGACCGCTGAACCTTTTACTTGCTGATTTTATCTGCTTGCCTTGAGTTGGTATGTGTCAGATATAGATATTGATAATGATGAGTATATGATTGTTTGTTAAGTTGTGGTTTGATCATCCAAGGCATTGGGTGACTCTTAGTTCGGTTTCATAAATAGTTGGATTGAAATACCCCCCGACTGGGTAACCAGTAGGGAAACCGGCTCTCCTTCCTAATGGTTTATGAAGTTGGTTGAGAGTCGTGCATTAGAGTTTGCATGATAGTATGAGATCAGTTGATGAGATGTTTATGCTTCACACGTTTATATATGTTGGAGTATTCTGTATTGCTTTATGTGTTACGTGTTGTCACAAAAGGTGGCTAGGAGAACTCTAGTCACTCCCCACTGATTGTGGCGTACATGTTTTCATGTATGTAGGTACGTGCAGGTTGGAGTAGGGTTACAAGAGGGCTAGCGAGTGATGATCCTGTTGTCATCATATGACTTACCTTTATATCGCCTAGCTAGACTCTTAGACTTTTGATACAGTTGTTTTGGTGCCTGTAGGGATGTTCCATCACAGGCTGTTGTACATATTTGTTTTTGATACTTAGAACTGTTACTTATCTATTTTGGTTTTATTTCAGTTTCCGTTTCCGTTTAAGACTTCTCGCATGTTGTTTACCTTTAAAAAGTTTTAATTCCGCTGCATTTTTAGTACTTTTGTATGTTTATATTTCCGCTTTCGCGAGGGGTTTTACACGTACAAATTGGTTTAATCATTATTCATTTATATTTTCAGGAATTTTTTTATATAATTTTAGTTATTTACCAAAGAAGTTGGTAAAATACTTTATAAAATAGTTATTTTTAACATTACGTCTTATTTATAACAAAATAATATTTGTAAAATTATCGTAATAATGGTATTAATTTTTGTAATAATTGGCCGGTAGGCGGGTATGAAGTGGGTAACACGCAAAAACCATCCCCGCCCCACTACCCATGGCGGGTATAATTTTTGTACCCGTCCCCGCCCCACCACCTGCCAAAGCTCTTCCCATCTCCGCCCCAACGGGGGCGGGGGCGGGGCGGTAACCACTTGTACCTGCCCCAATGACATCCCTAATTTTCACTGCTATGAAATTTGTTGTCGAGTCGGATATTTTATAAACTTTACGTAATATTACACTTAGGGCTGTACAAATATTGACCCGGACCGCTGGACCGGACCGGACCGGACCGTAAGGGTCAGACCGGACCGGACCGAACACCTAAAGGTCCGGTCTGCGGGTCTTCAAAATGTGGATAACCGGTCCGCGGTCCTAGCCGGTCTAAACCCGCGGGTTAACCCTTTAGACCGGTTGATGGACCGGATGCATATAATTTCGTATTTTTCTTTTTTATTATTACTTGCTAAACTTAGAATTTGAAATTTTCAAACTTTCATATTAATATTTGTAATTACCATAATTTTTTATATTTGGTAGTATATTATTATTACTATAATACTACTAACCTACTTTATAAATACTAGTTATCGGATATTCAGATTATTCATGTCCAACTCCAATTCTCCATATTCTCGATATTTTTCAAGATTTATAAAAGACGTGTATGTGTAGTGCGCAAAATGACATACTAGTTATGAATTTATTGTTTAAAACAATGGCATTACGAAACTGGCGGTCCAAAGAGTTACGGTCCGGGTTTAGACCGGACCTAAGGGTCGGTCCAACGTCCGGTCTTTGAGCTCAGCGGTCCGGTCTGAGGGTCGAGAAATGAGTAGAAGTCGGTCCACGGTCCACCCCGGTCCAGTCCGGTCCGGTCCGGGTTTGGACCTTTGTACAGCCCTAATTACACTATTAATTCTTATGAGAGTGATTGGTCTCATTAGATGATGTTTGCTTAGCCAAGGCTTTAAGATAAGTCAAGAATTGTGGGGGTGTTTTGCGAAGGTAAAACTACGTTTATTTTTCTGTCGTATTTTATTTGAGTTTCAATGTTGAAATAGTGGTGATAATGTCAATTATATGGGACTTATTGATAGTTGTGAATACTCTAATTTTGGGATTACTTATACCTGTATTTCTGTTTAAGAAATTTATCAACGATTGTTTGGTAATACATGTTGGAGTAATTATTCTGTTTTTCGGTTTAAATTTTTGTTTTGAACCAAGAAGAGGTAAAAGTCGCATAAATTATATTTGTTTGACTTTGGAAAATGGTGTCTTTCATAAGACTATTCTCATACAAGTTATAGATGCATAATTTCATTGTTGGATATGCAATGAAGTATGCATACATTGTGAAGAATTTGCACGATAAAAAGCTGAATAGCTAAGTGGTTGTATTATTCCGTTGTAGGAATATTTTAACTTTATTAATTGTCTGCATCACAATCCGAAGCATACGAATTTCTGGCAGATTATAATTCAATTCCACAGGAACATTGTCATCTTAAGACTTACGTTCCGTTGCCCTATATCAGCTAATTCGTTTTTTTCTTTTGAATCATGTGGGGGATTGTTGGAAGTGTATGTTTCAAAATAAGTATTACACAAGTTCTGAAACTAATTATTCAGTCTTCTATATTTGAGTATGTGTTTTACCCATACTGATTGTTGTAGTTTTCTAAGGATGATCGACTACGTTTTTCCATTGGTGATTTTACGATCTTCTAAAAACTGTTTACGAGACACACTAAATTATCTCTCGATCTTTCCTTCCTCTCATATAAATAGTGTGTTGATCTCTCATTTCACTACATACACCAAAACATTCTTTCTCTCTAAATAATCATCATCATTCTTAGCTGATATCTGGAAACGTTCTGTTAGTAATCCTTATTTCAAGTCTTTGTCGTACACGTTAGAGTTCGACGTCGTGTAACCCTGAGGGTTGGTTGCCAAGAGGCCATGTGTAATTGAGCGGGGCAAATTCAACTTTAGGACAGTAATTCTTATCACGCCACGACATCTCTGCTAAAATTCTGTAAGATTTATTTTATTAATTGTTCGTATATTAGTCATATCGCCTACACCTCATTCCATAATACTCAATCAAACACTTGAATAAAACAATTTCATTCATTTTCTTTATTTAAATTGAACCAAACAATTTGGAAAAGGAATGGATTTCCAATTTCATTCATTTTCTTTATTTAAATTGAACCAAACAATTTGGAAAAGGAATGGATTTCCATACCACTCTGATATCATATTCTATTTCATTTCTTCATCTCATGTCAAACTAATCCTATCCGTTACTAGTTTACACTTGTTTAATTTTCTCTCACAAAATAAAATAATGTAAACTATTCAATGTAACAATAGTGGTTAAGTATGTGAGGTGTGACGGAGTACAAACTGATTCTTTGCCCACCATGTGAATTGCTATACTCAACATTGTGTTCGCCTCGACGTTGATTAAATTAATGGAAACATTATATCGAGAAACCAACTTGATTAATCAAACTTTAAACAATGACTATAGAGCAAAGACTTAACGTAGTAAATGAATATTGTTAGATAATATAAAGCAACTTGATCAATCATCCTGCAACTGCCAGCACAATTTCAGGTGCCAAAGGCTTTACTCCCTCAATTCTTTTTAGATCACCCAACTTTTGTTTTGATACTATTCACAATCGAGTATTAAACGTCGGTTTTCTCTCAATCCATTCACGGAAATATATTCATGTGAGATCTTTTTTGGATTGTCTTGATAAGAGGATTAAAAATATCAAACTTTTATAATTTTTAGTAGTATGTAGCTAAAGATATAATCAAAACAAAATGAACATCGTTAACGTGAATAATGAAATGGAGTGATATAAAAAGAATGGAGGGAGTATTTAGGATTGACCCAGTCTCATCAAAAAGAGGTTGACCATTTATTATTGTAGAAAAATATATTAGACAATAATACAGTAAAAACCAATGTACATGTATGTGTATTTGCACGATTATCGGATCGATAACGAAGGGTTATTATCAATTATGTGTATCTGCGGAGTTGCTTTCATTGAGTTGGGTTCAAATTGTGTTAATTTAGGTCCCTTCATCATCGGTAAGGGGCAAATATCGGCATTATTTGGTAAAAAACTTTAGGTAAATTTAGTAGATTTTGGCTTAAATAGTAAGTAGATTAACCAATCAATCTACTAATTTCATGTGTTTGGTTAATGACATATTCAGGTAACATACGGGTGAGAGTATACTATTTTTAAGAATGTGTGAATGGTACCCTTGTTGAATAATGCAGATGCGATGAGAATTATTGGTTTGAGAATAACTTTTTTAGCCAAATTCAAATTGCATACAATAACTTGTAAAACCAAAGGTCATTTTGTGCAACAATATAAAGCTCAAGGGGTATTTTATGCAATCTAATTTTTGGTTTGAAAAGTTTTAAACAATCAAAATTCACCTTCAGAATTAGTTATCCTTTAATCATATCCCCTTAACCTAATTTATCGTACGTTAATCAACAAGGGTACTATTAGCATATTCTTACAAACAAAGGTATCATGAAAAAAGTGACAAAGTACCTGGCTATAATGACAAATTTTCGTTAATTCATTATTATGAAACGTTAAAACAATGAACCCTCTATTTTGATGTATATAATATTAATATGTGTTGGAAACCAACAATATGATTTAATAATAATAATTTGGATGATTTAGCGAGGTCTAATCAAGTTTGATAAGGGATTTGGGACAGATGAGACCAATCCAGATTTGAAAGCATTTGGGTTGGCTCAACCTTGGGATACTTTCGAATCTCAGATCAACCTTATCATATCGGTCAATCATTTAAGGTCTAGATATTCACATTGTGAGAAGGTGACGTTAGGATTTTGGACTTGTGAGATGGTCTCATTGTGTTTGTTCTTTCTGTATTACGATTTACAATAAGCTTAAGAATGGCTTTATTAGTAGATGGTTTGTAACTTTGTGTATATGAAGGTTGGTTTGTAAGTTGTAAGTTGGTTTTTGAAGGATTTTAGGTAAAGAGCAGTTTTGTAATTCAATTTCTGTTTTGTGTAATGTCGGTTTGCATTGCAATATTTCCGGAACAAATATACATATGTCGTTCCTTGCAAAATCTGTCACAAATGGTCTTTAGGCCCTGTTCTTTTGGACTTCAAGTCACTTAATTTAAGTTCACTTCAGATCCTATAAGTTCAGTTCAGTTCAGTTCAGTTCCTATAAGTTCAGTTCAGTTCCTATAAGTTCAGTTCAGTTCAGATCCTATAAGTTCAGTTCAGTTCAGTTCCTATAAGTTCAGTTCAGTTCAGTTCAGTTCCTATAAGTTCAGTTCAGTTCCTATAAGTTCAGTTCAGTTCAGTTAAGTTCAGTTCCTATAAGTTCAGTTCATATAAACTCAATTAAGAAAAGTTATATACGGAGTATTATTTTTAACAACCGATACAAACATTTCGCTTTAATTATTCGATACACGTCATCTATAAAAAAAACAACTCATTAATAATTTACCCGTCTTTTACTCTCTAATTAATGTCAAACTATCATCCTCATTAATGCCAAAAAACAACAATTCATCATACGACGCCCTCACCCTCACCAATTGCCACTCTCCCATTAATCAATTTCTTCATCACCATTGTTAGAGAAAATAAATGACTAGAGAAAATTGTAATAGTGAATTATTTTTATCGTAATGTAATTGTAGTATAATGTATGAACTATGAACAAACCATTATATATAAAGTTGAAAATATTTTAAACTGCCTTGTGTTTTAGACTAATTTTTTATCAATGTCATCTATTGGATAATAATAATAATAATAATAATAATAATAACAATAATAATAACAATAATAATAATAATAACAACAATAATAACAATAATAATAGTTAACTTAATTTAAAATAAAGTTAATTAAGTTCGGATTTTATAAGTTCAGTTTAGATCTTATAAGTTAAGTTAAGTTCAGATCCTATAAGTTAAGTTAAGTTCAGTTCAGTTCCTATAAGTTCAGTTCAGTTCCTATAAGTTCAGTTCAGTTCAGTTCAGTTCCTATAAGTTCAGTTCAGTTCCTATAAGTTCAGTTCAGTTCAGTTCCTATAAGTTCAGTTAAGTTCAGTTCCTATAAGTTCAGTTCAGTTCCTATAAGTTCAGTTCAGTTCAGTTCAGATCCTATAAGTTCAGTTCAGTTCAGTTCAGTTAAGTTTCAGTCCAAAAGAACAGGGCCTTAGTGACCAAAATTTGTTGAATCCTTTTATAAGTTATGAATGATTGGAGTGATACTTCTCTAGTTCTCTGACACAAAGTATAGTTGCTTTTACAAATCGAGCATATATGAAAAGTTTTCTTTGTTGATGATGGATTGATGGATGGTTGACCACTAAAATCAAAATAAATACAATAAATTTAGGATAATCAAATGAACTCAACTTACTGGAACAAAATTGAAATAGGGGATATATTTGAATGATGAAACAGATACACAATATATTTCGGACATACAATATGATAACGAAATGAAAAGAAATCAGTCGAACTTAAGCCCTGTTCGAGGAAGAATAAAAGCATTGCCATCATCATCGAAGTAAGCTCTAAGTGTGCGCATGAATTGACGCGAATGAATCACTTTGTTTAAAGACAATAAACTTACTTCCATTACAAACTTGAAATATATATGGGATTTTTCCGTCTTAAGTTTAAACAAGTTATCAGGAGCCCAACCAACGTCAGTACAATTAATGACATGATCGGCGAGGAGAGTGGTCTCTCCAGGGCTCTGGATAAAAGTTTTATTGTCGCTATTGTAATTAATAAGAACGCCGGTGTAAAGGCTATATCTTGAGAAAGTTATGCGCAGGGCACGAACGTTGTACTTGATGCTCTTGTAACGATCAGGGTTCCTAATAGTAATGCTGTAGCGGAGGAGATTGCTGTTTATGGCTGCCGTTGTATCGTTAACTGCATCGACCGTGAGTCGGGTCAGGTGCACTTGTGGGTCCGGCATACGGATCAGTGGCCAGATCACCATGGCGAGTAGGATCGATGTGGCTATGATTTGTGCAGCTAGAATGCTGTAGGTGTGAAGTTGGTTTAGGAAGATGATTTTATTTTTGGCTCTGGATTTTGTAGTCGAACCCCAAATGCAAGACATTGCTTTGTTATTTCTTTTATTTTGTAACTCCAACAATTCAACAGACAACAAGTATGCAAAACTGGAGTTCTGTTTATTTCAATTTCCTATATATATCGTTATATTACGATGACTTGGAAACGACCCTTATTTCCCACTACAAATTTGAAATTTATGTTCAAGTTTATAGCTCCTCTTATCTTATTTAACTTGGCATGTTGACTTTGTTTTTCGCCATCATTTATTTACCAAATTTATTGAGGGTATTTTAGTTGATTTTTTATTTTTAAAATAAAAATTAGTTTTGTGACCCGCGAAAATCGCGGGTTTTCTAATAGTTCCACTCATATATGTTTGATAAAGAAAAGTGCAAGTTAAGACGGTGAACATTTTAACAGTTGTAAGTTGTGGTTGATATTAGTTTGTTATAGTTGCAATCGTTATCCCCATCAACTGACTTACCGACCACGTCTTTAAAGTCATTATGATAATTTCAAAACTAATTTTCAAAATATCCACCATTTTCCACCCAAATACCAAAAGTTTAAAGGAAAATCGAAGTTAGAACCTAAAATTAAGCTCATATCCGATATGCGTAGTAAAAGACTACTAAAATACATTTTTGATCGTCAAGATAAATTGTTACACCGAATATCATTGCGCCAAAAACAACTTTAATATGTTGAATTAACAATAAGTAAATATAATAGCTCCAATTTCTTTCTTATAATCAAATTGATACTTTTTAACATAATGTTATGTTCCATTGCTCATGTAAAATAACGCGAAACCTTTGTAAAATGAAAAAAATATTGAAAAAATTAATTGATATAAAGAATAACACCAAAAATTATACTTTCTTCTCATCCTGATCATATATAGAGTACGTCCACATGTCTAATGGAATAGTAAGATCACTTATGCTTCTCTAAAATTAGGCGCTTCTCTTAAAATAACATGGATATTACATGCGGCTACGTGAAAAATGAGTTATTGTAATAATACTCTCTATAAAGTAACATTAAGAACTTCGTGTAATTAAAGAAATTATGCATGAGTTAATTAACATATAGAGATTTTACTTTGAACTGAATAAGATGATCATTGTAAGCTTTAAACTATCACAATGAAATGACAAAAATATACGGTGGGTGATATGTTTTATATTATCGACATTTATGTCGAATTGTACAAGAAAAATAACGATATTAGAAAAAAAGTTTTTTTTTCTTTTTTTGACAGTTTAGAAAAAAAAGTTTATTTAATATCATATTACTAAGAAACGACTAAATTTATCTTTAGTTTGTCACATAAGCTCTTCATCTCTTGTATATGGCTCTTTAAGAACTATCTACATGAAAATAATTCAACAATACCTTTGGCCACGTTTGGAAACACGAAATTGATTTCATTTTGATGATTTCAATTGTAGAAATCAAAATGTTTGAATTCAATTCGAAATCCAATTCCAAAAGTTCGTTTGAGAAACCCATGGAATTGGAATTGGAATTGGGCAAGATGGATATTGGTCGAAGTGGTCGAAAAAAATTTATTTGGGGAAAAAGAAAAAATTTCACGGAAAATATTCGTGTTCGGAAAAAATGTCAAAAATTAAAATATTACGATTAAATTTGGATATAAAAAAGACATAAATAATGATGGAATTGAAATAACTACTATATAGTAGGGATTTGATAGACTAAAATTTTAACTAGGTTGGAATTGGTAAGGAATTGAGTCAAATTCCAATTCCAAATTTTCGAGGTTACCAAACGCTTAAAATATTTCATTACGGAATACAATTCCAATTCCAAGTAGCCAAATATGCTCTAGAAAAGTATTAGATTAATGTGAAAATTGTTTCGTCGAAAGATTGTGGTTTGAATATAAAATGCAATTCTTTTTATTTTTAAAAATATTATTAAGCTCCATAATTATTAATTTTTAGTTTTTTATAACTTTTACATAAATAAATAAATAAATGGGTAGATTTTGAGATGATTTCATAAAAGTTAGTTTTAACAATTATAGAAGAAAAAAATATAAGATTTTCAACCAGCATTTCGTTATATAAAAATCAATTAATAAAGAAAAATTAGTATGAATAATTTTAAATGAGTCAAGTAACATGCTCTCTTATAAAAGTTTCAACTAAATTGTCACTTTTAGTTATAAATCAACAATTATGAATTTGTAGAAGTTACATTAATTTTGTAATACTCCATTGAACCGAATAAGATATTCGGGTGGGGTAACCCCTTGAAGAAGTCCATTGATAGACTTATATGACTAGTGCTTAAAGGGATTGAAAGTACTACTCATATCAACAAAGTGCACGTTCTTTTCTGGTTATCCATGCGAAAGAACTCAAAAGTTAAGCGTGCTTGGCTGGGAGTAGTCTTAGGATGGGTGACCTCCTGGGAAGGTTCCCGGGATGCGCATGAGTGAGAACAAAATGCGCTGGAAAGGACTGGTGTTGATTTGTGGGTCATGTACACAGCCTGGCGAGCTACCGTGGCTAACATTTCCGGTCCTAGGTTTGGGCCGGGGTGTTACAAATGGTATCAGAGCAACCCTCCGACCGTCTGGTGAATGCCTGTGGTCTGGAGTACCCGGGGCACCAACCAAGCGGGGGAGGATTCCTGGTTTGGCTCGTGCGGTCGGATGCTGCCAGGCGCAACAAGGACGTTGCGTTCTTCAAGTGGGGGTGTGTAATACTCTATTGAATCGAATATGATATTCGGGTGGGATAACCCCTTGTAGAGGTCCATTGATAGATAGGCTTATATGACTAGTGCTTAAAGGATTTGAAAATACTACTCATATCAACAAAGTCCACTTTTTTTTCTGGTTATCCATGCGAAAGAACTCCAAAGTTAAGCGTGCTTGGCTGGGAGTAGTCTTATGATGGGTGACCTCCTGGGAAGGTTCCTGGGATGCGCATGAGTGGGGACAAAATGCGCTGGAAAGGACTCGTGTTGGTCTGTGGGGCCAGTACATAGCCTGACGAGCTACCGTGGCTAACATTTCCGGTCCTAGGTTTGGGTCGGGGTGTTACATATTTTGATTTTTTTTAATTCATCAAATATTTAATATATGTAATTAACTTTAGAATAATAATGATGTCTTTTTATTTTCATTAATTTGTATGTTACAAAATATATAATGTCATTTTTGTAAGGAATTTTAGTAAATATTTATTTATGTAGAAGGGTTATTTTTTTTACCTATATATAATTACTAGGTGGCATCATGATAGTCTAGAAATATAAAACCCTTATCAATTAGTCATTCGACATGTCTTTTAATACAGATGTATAAATTTGTTATATAAAGCTTCCATGTTGTAATATTTTTCTATTTTAACTTCCTTTTTAATAATTTTTTATAGAGTTGATGATGGCATTAAAATAATAATATAGTATAGATTTGTTGATCCCATCAAATAAAATTATTTGACTAATGTGAAAATTATTATTGTTAAACATATTAGTGGTTGAATAATTTAATTATTAAGCTATAATTTATTTTCCATTTTAAGTTTATATAAATTTTCAATAAATAAATGAATGTGTGAAACTTAAGTTCTACGGTTTCTAAAAAGTTAAGTTCCATAATTTATTTAATAGGAAAAACTATATAACATTTCCAAAAAATTTCTTCAATATGGAAATAAGTTTAAAACATTAGTACGAAGTGTTGGGAAATTAGCGCCAATATGGCACGTGCAACGGAAGCAACCGACCGACAAGTAAACTGTAAAAGTAATTAAATGTAAGCAATAATAATATGAGACAATATTTATGGTCAAACGCAGGGTAAAACCTTCCAAACCGGAAGTAAAACCCACTAGCCAACTCGACTACAATCCACTATAAAAATAGTACCAGTACAACGTAACCGTCACGAATAAACACCAATCCGGAACCCACAATGAAATAAGATAACAACCTCTAGGCCTCTAGTAATATTAGTAAATGCCACTAATATCGCCCCTAGAGTAACCTCTTAAATTATTGTATTAGAACACCCGTTCATTGTACTACCTCTCACACCCTTAAACCCCAACATTGTGCGATTTGGTTTGGGGAAGGGTTTTGTGTTGCATTCATACGTTTAATTGCATTTCTGTCACACGTTTATTGCATTTCCGTTTTGCATTATTTCTTTTATTTCCCTTGCATATACACAAAAACAAAAATACAAAAAATTTAAAAAAAAAATGCACGCTTAATTTAGCATATAGGTCGAGTCAGAACGATAGTATTTCAATAATAACATTGCATTTTCACATGTTTATGCCTGAGCCTTGCTTGTCAACATGTTTAGTGGTAAAATCACATGCATATCTACGAGTTTTTGTCAAACTATTTTTTATTCTTGAAGACTTGACTTGTACCTTTGGCGAACTACTTTACATTCTGAGTTTTAGAGCCTTATCACTGGTTTCATTCATGACCAGTTGTCTAGGATGTGAGTAGTACTCCCCTTGTGACATGTTACATCAATATGCATAAACATGAACGTAATCTGCTATATACCTGTATGCTATCTTGTTTGGTGATTCTTGACACGTGCATTTGAGGTCCCTTTCTCTTATCTTACCCATAAGCCTTACATTGTCAAACATTGCCTTTTTGTCCCAAAAGCTACATCATAAACTTAGCCTACCTTAACCAAGCTAGTAGTTATAGCCACGGGAACATCTTTGGTCATTTCTGGTTGTGATGTTATTCATGTGAGAAAGGAAAGAAAGAAAAGAAAGAATGAAAGAAGAAGAAGGAAAAAGAAAAGAAAACAGAAAAAAAAAGAAAAAAAAATCAAAAAGATATGCTACAAGTCCGTCGACCAACCGCAACACATGGTTGGTCGACCAACTGACAGAAACAGACACTTGCAGTTTGTTCATAAAATGCCTTTCTTTAATTTTTATTACTCCCGTACTTCATTCAAATCATTTGGGAGTCTTTTTCTTTGGAAATTTTGTGATTTTCGTGCTACAAAATAACACCGTGTTTAAGTTCCTTGGGTTGGAAGTTGTGAAATATTTTATTTTTTTCATTCCATTGTTTGCTAGCTTGGCTATCTAACTCCACATATCCAAAACCATCTTAGCCTTTTGATGCGTGCATTTTATATAGACATTTTAGGCCATATTAGGACGCATTTCCATGCTTATTTCGTAGCGTTTTACTACAAATGTCCCCCGAATAGTCTACTTTGGTTTGTCTTGTGTTATTTGCAGATATGAACCGGAGAAGATCATAATCAAGCCTAAAACATGTCCCCATGCACGCATTTAGGAGAAGAGTTGAGTCGGAGCTTGTTACTACCATCTTGAGATGCGCGTAGAAGTAATGGAAGTCTATCGAGCGACAGAAGAGCTTCACACCGCTAGTGCCTTCTTTGAAGAGCCTTAACTCGAGTTCTAGAAAGGATAATCGAGTTATTCAAATTGGAGATGAAAGATTATCCTCTTAGCTTTCCAACGCCACCAAAAACGCTTGATTCGACTGAGTAACGAAGAAATGGAAGCCGTTTGAAGTTCAGTGCGCATTGCAGGAAATCTGTTCGACAGATTCAGTCGATCGACCACTTTTGGTCGATATCTAAGTCGATCGACCACTGCTATAGTCGATCGACCACTTTTGGTCGATAGGAAAGTCGATCGACCAGTTCCCAAGTCGATCGACCGGTTTCTTTTCCGAAAGCCCAAGTTTAACCTAAGCCCATTAGGTCGTCGGATGGGAATCAGACTATTTCGTTTTTTAAGCAGCTTTTGAGTTCTTTTTAGACAACTTTTACTTTAATCTTCACTTTTATCTTTTATCTTTTTATCTCTACTCTTAGATTTTACTCTAGAAAACTTGTAATCAGTAATCATTCGGTAGCATTTTCCTAGCTTTCAAGAACTCTACTTTGCCATTTGCGTTCGGTAATTCAATCTACCTTTGTTCTTTTTATTCTCATTTTCTTTACTCCTTGCTTTCTATTGTTTTATCCTGCAATTTTATTATCGCGATCATGTACTCCCTTTCCTTTATCTATTCTATCTCAATCGTTCCCTCCTTTATGCGTAGCTAATTCTCTAGACTAGGATATAGGTGATCCAATGATAATGTGACGGAGTTCGTTTAGGTTAGATCGGTTGTTGGTAATTTGTCTCTGTTGTTAATTATGGCATTTATTTGTGTTTAATTGGTTAAGTCTACGTAGCTAATTACTCGTATGGTAAACCCCGACCTAAGATCGAAAGCCTGGTCAGGGTTAGACCTGTTATAAACATTAGAGTGCTCTAATAAGTTGCGAGAGCCCGTTAGAAGCATTCTAGGGCGAATAGCGATCCGAGAGGACCTTTTAACTACCCCTTAGACCGGTAATTGCGACTTATCTGCGACCTAAACCCCCTATCGTTACACAATCATTGGTGAACCGACTATCCTAGTTTTCTCTCCCTTATTATTTTTACACTACTTTGTTTACGCTTTTCTTTTCTCTCATCCTTCACTACTTTTAGTTTAGTTAAAACAAACAATCAAAACCCCCAGAATCTGGTTACCGTGACGACTCTAGTTTAGCTTTTAGAATTCATATTTGTCTCCCTGTGGATACGATCCCGACTTCCTTGCTACATTAGTTAGGCCAGTTGGTTATCTTTGATAGGGTTGCGACAGCCGTGTCAAATTTTGGCGCCGTTGCCGGGGAGATGGTGATATTTTATTTGCTTTATTTTAGTTTGTCTTATGTCTCAAGGAACTTCGGTTCCTTGAGGCCATTCTAATGTCTTCAATCCAGTTTCCACAGGGTGAAGACGAATCATTTGGTGCTTACATAGACAGGTTCGAGGAGTGGTTGGATACATTGAATTATGGAACCTTGACTGCCCTTCAGATTTGTTTGTCTATCATCCGGGGTATGAATGACCCTACACGATCTTACCTCTGCTCAATAGGTAATGGAGATTTTAGTGGGAAACCTGTCAATGAGCTTTTGGAATTCTTTGACTGGTTTGCCATTGAGAGTATCAAACCCAGTTTCTCACTTCTGTCAGACATGGATGATGGGGTGGGTGAGACCGTAGAAAGCGTTTTACAGAATGAAAATGACGTTGACAGAACCATAGAGAAGGGTACTATAGGCTCAATTGATAATCCCTTCTTTGAGGATAGTCTAGACCCTCTCTATGACAATTTTACAGACATCGAACCATGTGAGGAAGACTTGACGAACCTTATAGAGAACCCCTTTTGTGACGAATCTTTCGATAAGGATAGTGAGGATGGGCGATTGGAAGGTCTTGAGGTCAAATGGGACCAATATGACGATATGATAGATGAGTATGTTATAGGTGACCCCGTTAACACATTTGACTTTACCGCCCCTTGCATTTGGGATGACTACCCACCTTCTCCTATTACACACTGGACTCCTCCACCTCACGTAGAATACCCGTCTAAGCAGGTTATTTCTACTCATGTGTTTTCATTGTTAAATGTTTCTGTGGTCTCTAACTCTCTGTTTTCCTGTGATTTGAGCTTTGGTGTTCCACCCTCGGCTAAAGGGTGGAATTATTCGGTTGATTTTTATAGGAGCTGTCAAAGAAAGTTTAGCGAGGTGATACGGTATTTCACATTGTTTTTATTTGCTCCTATTAATTGCTGGTGCTACTTATGATTTTGTGTAGCACATGCGCAGATTTTGACCGACTTCTAAGGGCTCTGAGCTGTTTTGATTATCTACATTCGTGGGTAACCACTTGGTCAGCTGAAAAGTATCAGCCGCAACTTCGTCGCTTGCTGATGCGACAAACGACTCGATCGAGTCTCTGATTACCGTACCTCCCATATCCGGTTCGGTTTGGGGAGGTCCGTGGTGCGCGCATTCTTGTTAATTTCTGACTCACTCTCTTTAGTTTGCATTTCTTTTCCTTTACTTTGTACAATGAGGACATTGTACGGTTTGGTTTGGGGAGGTTATGCATGCATATTTGGACTGCATATTGTTTTTAGTACATTTCTGTTATCACGTTTCATTTACATATGCATTGTTTTATCATTTCCCTTGCATCCTAAAATTACCAAAAAAAAAAAAACTCACGTTTACTTTTGCATACTAGATAGAGTCAGTTTGGAGTTTCTCAGTGCTGTTAAACCGTCAGAAAACTCAAACTAGGTAATTGTTTCACATCTTTTAGCAAGTTTTTTGGCAATTTTCTCGAATCTCGTTTCAAAGCATGTTGGACAAGTAGACTGGATTTGATATTCTGGCAACCTACAATAACTTTCTAAGGAATTAGAGCCTACAACCGGTGACATTCATGACCGGTTCATCTAGGAAAGTGAGTAGTTACTCCTTATGAGACATGTAACATCAATTTGCATAAACATGAGTTCAGTCTTCTTTATACCTGTATGCATCCGGGTTTGCAGTTTGTTGACACATGTGGTAGAGGTTTCCCTTTTTTCATCTTACCCGTCAGTTTCACAAAGCCAAATTTGCCTATTTATTGTCCCATATAGCTACAATCCATGATTTTGCCCACCCTAGCCGAGCTAGTAATGGTAGCATTTTGGGAATGTGATGTTTTGCATTTTGGTTGCTTTATCTTGTCAAACGAAGAATGGGTGAAAAAAAAAGGAGAAAAGATGAGATGCAAAAGAAAAAAGAAAGGGAAAAAAAGATGGAAAAAAAGAGAAAAAAAAGGGAGAAAAAGAGAAATGCAGAAAAGTGGCATGAAAAAGAAAAAGAAAAAGAAGAAAAAAAAAGGAAAAACAGTCATGTGTGAAAAGTTGAAGAAGTCGATTGACAATTTTTCTACTCCCATTTTATTTTATATCGTATCTTATGTGGGGTTGATAAGTTTTTGAGGTAGTGAGAGTTGGATGCACCCAATCTACATTGTTGTGTATTGATGTATTGAGTATGAAGTTGAGAGATATATATAATTTGGTTCTCATGGTTACTAGCTTGGCTTTTAACTCCAGTTTTTGCCAAATTCATTTTCATCACCTTCTTACCCATAACCTCACATATCCCATAACTATCCTCGGCATGTGTCATGGTCATTAAAGTGTGGGAATGCATACGTACGGTTGTAGAGACTCTATTCATATTAGATTGCATGCATGTTCTTATAGGTCGCAGTTAGGTAAGTGATCTCGATTCTTCCTATCTTGCACTATATATTGCCTTGTGTTTGTTTGAGCGATTGAGCGACCCGTGAGAGTCCAGTTTAGATAATCTTGCAAAGTCCAAAGTCCAACCGCTTTATGAAGCATGTTTAGATTCGTTTGCCTTAAGATTTGACAATTAGTGATGATTCACTTGCTTTAGATGTTTGAGTCGACGGATTACTTGTTCGTGTTTAACTCCTATCTTTTTAGTCCTTCTTTGTTACACTTTTTGCTTGGGGACAAGCAAAGGTCCGGTTTGGGGAAGTTTGATGCGTGCATTTTATATAGACATTTTAGGCCATATTAGGACGCATTTCCATGCTTATTTCGTAGCGTTTTACTACAGATGTCCCCCGAATAGTCTACTTTGGTTTGTCTTGTGTTATTTGCAGATATGAACCGGAGAAGATCATAATCAAGCCTAAAACATGTCCCCATGCACGCATTTAGGAGAAGAGTTGAGTCGGAGCTTGTTACTACCATCTTGAGATGCGCGTAGAAGTAATGGAAGTCTATCGAGCGACAGAAGAGCTTCACACCGCTAGTGCCTTCTTTGAAGAGCCATAACTCGAGTTCTAGAAATGATAATCGAGTGATTCAAACTGGAGATGAAAGCTTATCCTCTTAGCTTTCCAACGCCACCAAAAACGCTTGATTCGACTGAGTAACGAAGAAATGGAAGCCGTTTGAAGTTCAGTGCGCATTGCAGGAAATCTGTTCGACAGATTCAGTCGATCGACCACTTTTGGTCGATATCTAAGTCGATCGACCACTGCTATAGTCGATCGACCACTTTTGGTCGATAGGAAAGTCGATCGACCAGTTCCCAAGTCGATCGACCGGTTTCTTTTCCGAAAGCCCAAGTTTAACCTAAGCCCATTAGGTCGTCGGATGGGAATCAGACTATTTCGTTTTTTAAGCAGCTTTTGAGTTCTTTTTAGACAACTTTTACTTTAATCTTCACTTTTATCTTTTATCTTTTTATCTCTACTCTTAGATTTTACTCTAGAAAACTTGTAATCAGTAATCATTCGGTAGCATTTTCCTAGCTTTCAAGAACTCTACTTTGCCATTTGCGTTCGGTAATTTAATCTACCTTTGTTCTTTTTATTCTCATTTTCTTTACTCCTTGCTTTCTATTGTTTTATCCTGCAATTTTATTATCGCGATCATGTACTCCCTTTCCTTTATCTATTCTATCTCAATCGTTCCCTCCTTTATGCGTAGCTAATTCTCTAGACTAGGATATAGGTGATCCAATGATAATGTGACGGAGTTCGTTTAGGTTAGATCGGTTGTTGGTAATTTGTCTCTGTTGTTAATTATGGCATTTATTTGTGTTTAATTGGTTAAGTCGACGTAGCTAATTACTCGTATGGTAAACCCCGACCTAAGATCGAAAGCCTGGTCAGGGTTAGACCTGTTATAAACAGTAGAGTGCCCTAATAAGTTGCGAGAGCCCGTTAGAAGCAATATAGGGCGAATAGCGATCCGAGAGGACCTTTTAACTACCCCTTAGACCGGTAATTGCGACTTATCTGCGACCTAAGCCCCCTATCGTTACACAATCATTGGTGAACCGACTATCCTAGTTTTCTCTCCCTTATTATTTTTACACTACTTTGTTTACGCTTTTCTTTTCTCTCATCCTTCACTACTTTTAGTTTAGTTAAAACAAACAATCAAAACCCCCAGAATCTGGTTACCTTGACGACTCTAGTTTAGCTTTTAGAATTCATATTTGTCTCCCTGTGGATACGATCCCGACTTCCTTGCTACATTAGTTAGGCCAGTTGGTTATCTTTGATAGGGTTGCGACAGCCGTGTCACCTTTCTTACCCATTACCTCACACATCTTTCTTTACCTCAACGTGTGTCAAAGTCACTAGATTGGTATGTATATGCACGGTTGTAGAGATTGTTTTCATGTTAGATTGCAGGTATGTTTTCATGGGTCGAAGTTAGGTGAGTGTCTTTACAAAATTACTTCTTTCTATCTTTCAAATACACTCACCTTGTCCTTATTGTGTGATTTGAGCGACCCGCGAGAGTCCATTGTGAAAAGTCTTTATAGTTGATAGAATAACAAGTTTAACAACTTCATCTACTATTTCTTTGTTGACTTTGCATTAAATTGGTTTAGGCTTGCATTTGCATTTCGCTCTGAGATTGAAATCGTTCTATTAGTGTAAGATCGAGTCAAGTTCTTGCTTTAGGGCAAGCAAGGTTTGGTTTGGGGAATTTGATGCGTGTCTATTTTATGATGTTTTACATCTATTTTACACGCATTTCAGAGCGCATTTACGAGTTTTTGGTCACTATTTTCCTATTTCGTCAACTTTCTTATTTTTATGCACTTTTGCAGATTTACGCGGAAATAAGACGATTTCGAGCCAAGTTTACCCTCCAAAATTTTTGCATGGCTAAAGGAACAAAGGAGTGAAGAAGGAACGGAGTCTGAGGCGCATTTGAAAGACCAAAAGATCAATTTCTGAAGATTTAGAAGCTGATACATCAGATGCTTCGGTCGACCGACCGAGCCCACTGGTCGGTCGACCATCGTACCTGTTGATCCAAGTTCAGAATTTTGTTTACGAAAGCAGAAATCTTTATGGGCCCGATAACTGGTCGACCGACCGGCGGTTGGTCGGTCGACCAAGGCGTGGATTTTGGAAATTCAGAAAATAGGATTAAGCCCATAAGCGCGTGATTAGGTCAAGAGGAAGTCATCAGAAGTTTATTATTTAAGCTAATCACCCGCTATGTACTAAGCATTCAGTTTTCATCATCATATACTTTAATCCAAGTTTCTAATTTAGTTTACTTAGAATTTTTATTAGTTTACAAAAGTTTTGATTAGTTTCGTTTTGCAACATTCTATTTCCACGCAAGGTTTCGATACAATTATAATCTTTCAGTTCTTATTCCTTTGTCACGGTAATCCCCTTTCTTAATTCAGTTTTGTTCAATTTCGTTACTATTCTACCGGTTAAATAGAATCCCTAAACCTTGCTTTCGTTAATTACATATTTGTCATCATCCTGTTTTTATGTATTGCTATCATCGAAGTTACTGTTTTCATTAGTAATATGTGTAGCTAAATCTCATATGTTAGGATGTAGGCGAGTTATGGCGTAGATGGCATGAATTAGGGCAACCCGTAGCAGACCTCGGTCGACCGACTGACTTCTCTGGTCAGTCGACTGAGGTGGTTAGTCGATCGACCGGATTAGCTGGTCGGTCGACCAACTCCGTGTATGATCAGACCTATTTTTGCTCGTTAATTGCAATATCTTACAATGAGACCAAAGGGAGACTTGTAGGATGCTTAATAATGACCAACCCGGGGATCGAAAGATAAGGGAAGGGCATTAGTTAACGTTTTAAGACAACTAGGTTACTAAGGCCGAAGGGTATATGACCTAGACATTAGGAATCACCTATATTGTTGACACCCAGTATTTGTGAGACCTAGGAACTAATAGCATAGGCCGAAAGGAGTTATTAGATAACATAGACCGAAAGGATTTGTTATACCCCTTACACGACTGCAATACATGTTAACCTAGACCGTCTGCCATCGTAACTATAACGACCCAATCATCCTAACATCTCTTTTATCATAGTTTATTCACATCTTTATTTCAGTCTTGTTCTTGTTTTTATAGCTAGATTTAGTGACAAACCTATATCAATCATAAAACCCCCAATTGTTACCCTAAGACATAGACTTAAAACGACTAACACTCCCAATCCTCCTTGTGGTTCGACCTTGACTTTCACTATCTATAGTTTAAGTTTAGGATTATAAATTTTATCTTTGACACCCACAACGACGGGTATCACATACAATGCACAAAACGATATTGTTGTTACTGTGGATGCACCGCATAATGCTGTTGAAAATTGGGAAATTCACAATGAAATTAGCAATGAAAATGAAATTGAAATAGAGGAACATGAGGACGAGTCCGAAACATAGACTCTGGAATAGGAAACGAATCCGACCTTGGAGCAGAATCCGAATGAGCAGTTTGGTCAAGGAGCTCGTACAAAGTTCGACCCATATTGGAAGAAATATTACATTTGCATGTCAGCCAAAATAATAGACCTCGACACAAGTGCTCATCCACTCCAATCGACATCCACAAAGAAAGGTACTCGTTACCCTATGGTTAATTACATTATTACCAATGGTTTTCTAACAAACACAGGAGTTACTTGGCGAAAATAGATGCAATTAAAGAGCCACACAACTATAAAGAGGCCTTGACAAAGACTAAATGGCTGGACGCAATGTCGAAAGAGTTGGGTGCGTTGGAAGCTAATAAAACCTGGACAATTGTTGATCTACCAAAAGGCAAAAGCCCATTGGATATCGATGGGTTTACAAGGTGAAGTATAAAACAGATGGAACCATAGAGCGATATAAAGCAAGGTTAGTGGCACAAGGTTACACACAAATCGAAGGAGTGGACTATCACGAAACTTTTGCTCCGATCCGGTGGCCAAGATGACAAGTGTTCGCTGCCTACTCGTTGTAGTCGTCTTAAAAGGGTGGTCCATTGCACAATTTGATGTCAATAATGTTTTTCTTCATGGGGATTTGAATGAAGAACTATACATGAAGATGCCACCGGGTTTCGAAGTAGAAGGGTCGAACAAAGTTTGCAAACTAATCAAGTCATTGTATGGGTTAAAACAAGCTTCGCGGAATTGGTTTGCAAAGTTGACGGAGTCATTAGGGAGGTATGATTTTGTCCAATCTATGGTTGATTACTCATTGTTTACTTACCACAAACACGATATTTTCCTTAGAGTTTTAGTATATGTAGATGACATGATAATTGTGAGTAACAATGAGGAAGCAAGTAACCGTCTCAAGCGTTTCCTTGATCGGAGTTTTGGAATAAAAGACCTTGGAAGACTCAAGTATTTTTTGCGTATCAAAGTTGCAACCGGGTCAAGTGGTCTATTTCTCTGTCAAAGGAAGTATGCATTAGAGATTCTGAAAGAGACGGGGTTAGAGGGAGCAAAACCAGTAGTCATGCCAATGCAACCAAACCACCACCTTGCTTTGGCCGAAGGCGAGCTTCTCAATGATCCAATGAAGTATCGACGCCTCGTAGGAAAGCTTACTTATTTGACGATCACAAGACCAGATTTAGTGTATGCAGTACACACCTTGTCGCAATTCGTTCATGCTCCTCGGAAAGAACACCTGGATGCAGTGTTTCGGGTAATAAGATACATCAAAGGCAGTCCGGGAAAAGGAATCATCATGGAGCGAGGTAGTGACTTGACATTGCGTGGGTACTCTGATTCGGATTATGAAAAGTGTCCCTTAACAAGAAGATCAGTCACCGGGTACTTTGTTTCCTTAGGACAATCACCTATCTCGTGGAAGGCTCAAAAGCAAACAACGGTGGCAACTTCCACAGCCGAGGCCGAATACATGGCGCTAGGAGCTGTGACAAGTGAAGTTATCTGGTTGAAGTCGCTTCTCATGTCGCTTGGAATTAATTACGATAAACCGATTGAGTTGTTTTGTGATAATCAGGCGGCGTTGAGTATTGCCAAGAACCCAGTCCTTCATGACCGAACGAAATACATAGAAATAGCATGTCATTTCATTCGGCATCACATCGTGAATAAAACGATCAAGACGTCCTATATCTAAAGCAAGGAACAAATCACTTATATCTTTACAAAAGTTTTGGTAGGAGAAGCCTTTCATTTTCTTAAGTCCAAATTGGGCATTGGTTTACCAAGTGCTCCAACTTGAGAAGGAGTATTGAATAATATGGTTACGATCTCATTACGATATTGTAATAATATTGTAACCATCTCAGGCATATCATATCTAGCATTTGAGGAAGAATATTATCGCATAATGTTGTTGCCATAGTAGTAGGTGATCTTTTAGGAAGTAAATATTGTTTGTAGAGTTGTATACAACCAAGGCTTTTGTATTCTGCTAATAATAAACATAAGTCATTCAATCCTTTCTCCTTCGTCCGTTTTCTCTGTTTTGTCATTCTTTCATTTAACGACTATCATTGACTCAATTATAAAATTATTTATATAGTTATGTCAAGCAAACTACGTGATGAACTAATTTTCGACGACTAGAAGTCTAGTACCTAGTACCTACTGTTCTACTAACAAAAAAACGCTGTTTTAAACGATAGTCGTACACAGCTTGCGCCAACATACTAATGGAATTTAAGCTGTCAACTTGTCAACGTGCGGGGCGGAGCTATGTACCTAAAATTTAATTTCTACGGAGTATGAAACTCACTAATGTCCTAATTTTTTATTTGAAAAAATTGAATTGAATTAAATAGAATCAAATGTATTAGCTGAACTGAATGAATTTGAACTGAACTGAACGAGTTTGAGCCGAACTCAATAAAAGTAAAGTAATGCTTAATGTGATAGATAAACTCATTTGAACTGAATAAAGCCGAACTAAATTAAAATACGCTAAACTTAAATCATAAAAATAGGGCCTAATTCGTTCCATTTTGCCGGGATGGCAAGCGAGTTGGTAAATTCTAACTATTTGTCCAACTTACGGCATGACTAATGTATTATCGTGGTACTCAGTCACATGTTTAATTTGTATCCACCTCTTGCATATATTTTTTTAGTTTTTACGGCTCATTTGAGGGCATAAAATTATTTTTCCCAATAATGATGATACAATCATACAAAGTGTGGTGTAAGACAATTTTAAACCGTATATTTGTGAAACGAATTCAAACATAATTTAATTAATGGTAAAAGTGATTACCAAAAGTATTTCTTTTAAAATAAATTTAGTAAGATCGACTTCTACAACTACAGAGTAAATTTGAAATATCATATATAACGGTCACTTGGCTGTGCTTTTCTTTACTACAACTTTCTTTGACGCAATTATTTAGTAAATCGTTGTCAAGCAAACTAGGCAATATTCTACAAAGTAGTATTTTAATCCATAACTGCAACCTATCTACTAACACGAAAACGCTGGTTTTAAATCATTTTTGACATTGTTTAAACCAAAAAAGACTAACTTAATCAACGATTATTATTTAACCAATACAAGCTAACATCAACACGCATTCCGTCTCCATTGAATATTGTTTGTAGGTAACATGTAAACATCCTAGTCCCTTAGCTGTTACCCTGTTAGTAATCAATCATGTGAGACCTATTGGTTCGAATTTTATTGTAATAGTTCTTCCATTTTAATATAATCAATTCTATACATTTCACTTTTTAGTCACTATTGATAAATTGAGTAAATCTTTGACACAACTTCTAATATATAACATAAAAGATAATAGTCATGTGAGATCTTGTTTAAATTGTCTTACCGATTATATTGTGAATATAAAAGTTTTATAATTTTTATCGATGTGTAACTAAAGATATTAACAAAAGAAAACGAGTATTAACAAACGTGAATAAAGTAAATGTATAGAATTGATTGGAATGGAGGAAGTATGAAATTTGCATCTGCTATTTATGATGTACGCTGGCTTGAAATCACGTACATCAAGTTATTAGGGAGAGTCGGAGAGGTTATCATGGAGTGACATTGTCACGGGCCATTTTGCCTTTGAATAAATTCAGGGGCGAACCCAGGATTGAATGTTTGGGGTAGCGAAAAAAAATGGGATTCAAACCCACGATCACAAGAGGGATATTCAAAGTCTTTACCATTGAGCCACATAATCTTACTGTAGATTTATTGGGATAACATTTAATTATCTACTATTTATCAATATTTGGGGTAGCAAAAATTCGTCTTTTAAACCAAACTTTTTAAATTTGGGGTAGCGCCTGCCACCCCTTGCTACTAGGTGGGTTCGCCTCTACCTTTGATCATAAGATTGTTGATAAACAAAAGATGTATGGGGAAGATTTTGGGTATTATTTCTCAATATCAAACCGAATACATCAATGTATATATATACTGTAACCATATCAAATCATAATCCCTGATTATGATTTCATTCACCGTAAATATTATAGCTAATCAAACTAGTTTTCTCATCTCATTAGCTTCTCCATATTCTGAGCGATGATATTTTGGTTACTACTTTTACCTATATGTTGATTATGTTTACACTATCTACATCTTATAAATAGCTTGTAAATATTATAGTATCAATGCAAATTAATCATTCAAACCTTCTCTCAAACCTTACATTGTAACAACCCGACCCACTACGGTCATAACGCAACCCCAATAAGATGTGATGTGTACCTTTGGGCCAAATACTTGTCCTCACTTAAGCCCAAAAGTACAAGGCTTTGTTACTAAGTGGTGGTGGGAGCTATTATAAACATATCACAAGCCTTACATTCTGCCGATCTGAGACAAATCTCCACACAATCTCACATTTTTCCCATGTGGGACAACTTTCCTCTCATACTCATGGGGTGTTACAAACCCCGCCACTTAAAGAACACAACATCCTCGTTGTGCCTCAAACTTGACCGTAGCCAAGAAGGAATCCGTCCCCGCTAGGTGGGTGACCCGGATACTCCCGACCACAGGGTCATCACACGATCGCAGGGTCGCTCTGATACCATTTGTAACAACCCGACCCACCACGATCATAACGCAACCCTAATAAGATGGGATGTGTACCTTTGGGCCAAATACTTGTCCTCACTTAAGCCCAAAAGCACAAGACCTTGTTACTAAGTGGTGGGTGGAAACTATTATCAACATATCACAAGCCTCACATTCTACCGATGTGGGACAAATCTCCACACAATCTCATATTTTTTCCATGTGGGACAACTTTCCTCTCATACTCTTGGGGTGTTACATACATAGTATCACGATCCCTATCGATCCTCATCATCCTCTTTGTAATTCACGCTATCACCACGTGACCGCCAACAACACCGTCGTTCCAAACATCGATGAACCAAACAAACCCGTCATCTCCGTCTTGTTCTAAAACTACATCAAACTAACACCATCTACATATCGTCCATGGCAATACAAACTCAATCGGCTCCTTCGTGGTTATGGGCTATTCTCATACCACGATGGGTCCCATCCTCCACCACCTAACACCATAACATCTGCTGCCACCGACTCCAAACCAAACTCTGAACTCGTCCCCAACCCCGCATATATCACATGGTTCAAACAAGACAACCTCATCCTCGGCGCCCTTTTCGGAACCCTACATGACTCCGTCTCCACCCTTATTTTCGATGTTAACACTTCCCACGAGGCTTGGTAGACACTTGCCTCCACTTATGCCAACCCTTCCCTTGGGCGTATCCTTCAGCTCAAGGAGCGCCTCCGTCATCTCACCCTCAGCCAGAGCACCATTACCGAGTATATGTTAGTCGTCAAACCCATCACCGCACAACTGCCCCACCTCGGTAAACCAATGGATACTGAGGACATCATAGCCCAAATCATTCCTGACTTACCCGCTGACCAATACAAAAACGTGCTTGACGCAGTTCGCGCTCGCGACACACCAATCTCCTTCGACATTTTCCATGAACGAATAATTCAACATGAGTTAGTCATCAATCGTGAAAACACCAACAACTCCACCTTCTGTCCCTTTACCCATGTTGTTAACCGTGGCTACCACCAACACAAATCCCGCTACAATAACCACCCAAATAAAAACTACTCTCCAAACCACAACCGTACACCCACCAATCCCATCAAAACCTGACTCGTCAACAACCAACAATGAACTCCAATCCGTGACCCTTCAATTGTCGACAAACCGGTCATGTTATTAGTGAGTTTCCTATCTTCAAGAAAGATTCCCCTAATGTCACATTCCCACCACCACCAACACAAACCCACTCCTATGATCACACGACCACCACCCCTTCCACCTCGTCCTCTACCTATCTCATCGATAGTGATGCCTCAAATCACATCACCAATGACCTTGAAAACCTTTCTATTCATAGCCCGTATGAGGGTTCCGACGATCTCATCATCGGCGACGGGTCTGCCTTGCCAATCACCAACCATGGTCCATTCACACTTCCCTCTAATTCTCGATCTCTTCTTTTTAATAACATGCTAGTCATTCCCACCATTGCTCGTAATCTTTTATCTGTCTCGCAATTTTGTATTGACAATCATGTTGTAAAGATCCCATTTTTCTGGCTTTTTTCTGGGAGTCAAGAATATTCTGTCAGTTGTGATCCAAATATGCATATAATTGTCTGTGATTTGGAGTTTTGGGGGCATATTTGATTGTATAGATCGAGTATTTATCAGAATGATTTCACTCCATTTAATGATTCAGAGACAAAATTTACAGTGCTGCAATTCACGTTCTTGTCCCAGCTTTTTTCTCACCTTCTTTTTTGTTTTAAGGACCAATCTGCGAGTGAGATTCTTCTTGAAGAACCATTCAAAGATAGCGTCTACCAATGGAAACCAACCACCACTCGTCCTCACGCCTTCATCACCCTTACCGCGACTCACAGTAGCTTGTGGCATGCTTGACTAGGACATCCTTCCACCACAATCCTAGAGCTTTTAAATTCTATTTATAATTTCTGTATTTCTAACTATTTGCATTGTAGTTCTTGTTCGATTAATAAAAGGCAAAAATTACCATTCAATCATGCCATATTACGTTCCACCGCCCCACTCAACCTAATTATCTTCGACGTTTGGACATCACTCGTCACTTCTCATGATCGTTATAAATACTATATCATATTTGGCGACCATTTTACACATTACTTTTGGTTATATCCGATTAAAAACAAATCTGATATATTACTTACCTTTACCCGCTTCAAATCAATTATTGGAAAATACTTTCAAAGACCAATTAATTTTTTTTTCCAATGACGGAGGTGAATACAAAAAAATAAACCAGACTCTCCTCGACAACGGAATAACTCACCTTACATAACCACCACATTCACCCGGACATAATGGTTTTGTCGAAATACGTCATCGTCATGTCGTTGAAACATTTCTCGCTCTTCTTACCCGTGCTCAAATGCCAAATCAATTTTGGCCGTATGCTTTTACATGCAACCGCTACATATCGCATTAATCTTATTCCCACTACAACTCTACAAAATAAAACTCCTTATCAATTACTATTTGACAATAATCCAAACAATAATAAATTACGACCGTTTGGATGTTTATCCTATCCATGACTCCGCTTTTATTCCAACCACAAACTCGACCTGAAATCAACCCCATGTGTATTTCTTGGATACTCAAATACTACCTAAAGTGACTACTTATTATGTTATGATCTTGTTACTCAAAAACTATATACTTCCCGACATGTTCGGTTCATCGAAAATGAATTTTCGTTCCCTAACCTCGCCCAATATCCTCCCCTGACCTTGTTGTGACCTCACCATACCCATACTCGAACCTTAATTGCCCATTCCAACCCACCCACACCCGCGCGCTCCACCCATTAGCGCACCTACCTCCTCTTCACAATCATCACTCGCTAATCTTCACTCTTCTCCAGCCATGACAACAACCCCCTACCAATCCCGAGACCTCCCATCCCTCTGCTGATAACCTGGCCTCCACTGCCCCTCCTCTTGGAGCATCCCACAACCGCCCCCATCTCCCTCTCTACCCCGTGCCATAATCCGTCTCACAAACAATATAGTTAAACCAAACCCGCGGTATGCCAAAACAGACATTATATCTTCTTCTCACGTCACCCCAACCACCACTAAACAAGCCCTTGTTGACCCAAGATGGTGAACCGCCATGCTCGATGAACATCAGTCCCTTCTTCACAATTACACATTGGCTCTTATTCCCCGCACTCAAGCCCAAAATGTTGTAGGATGCAAGTGGGTGTATTGTGTGAACTACAACCCGGATGGTACCTTAAAACAATATATACAAAGCTCGACTTGTCGCCAAAGGCTTCCATCAACACCTTGGTGTCGACTACTCAGAAACCCTTTAGTCCTGTTATTAAACCTTCAACTATTCGCATAGTTCTCTCAATAGCCTTGGCTCATCATTGGTCACTTCATCAAATTGACGTTAACAATGCGATTTTGCAGGGTCACCTAACGGATTCCGTGTTTATGACCCAACCACCGGGGCTCATTGACATGTACAAATCCGATCACGTATGCCACCTTCACAAGGCCATTAATGGCCTCAAAACAAGCTCACGAGCTCAAGAACTACCTTATCTCTCGTCAATTCCACAATTCCGTCTCAAACCCATCTCTTCTCAACGCCGCAACCACGACCTTGTTTGTTCTTGTCTACATCGAATAACAACAGCAATCATACCGTCACAATCAAATTACACAAAAATTGAGTACGGAAACCCTACCTCAACAATTACAGTAAGATGAAATCCAAAAACGTACTACCAACGCTCTTCTATGAATCCTCCTCCTAGGAATTATATAAACGATTACTCACCAATCTCATAACCAAAATCCAAGACAATTATATGATAAGATAACACTTACTTGATAGAATACGAACTAGGCTAGATGATCGGTGATTCTAGACTCTTGTTAAGACCATTGGAAAAGTTTGAGAGGAAGGGGATGAAGGGAAAAGTGTTTTAATGTTTCTGATTTAGGTTAAAAGTAATTATAATTATCGTATTTGTTTATATAATTAACCGCAGCCCGACTCTCGGAAAGGCACACTCGATCGAGTAAGACCCACTTGGCCGAGTAGCTCTTACTCGGCCGAGTAGCACTTACTCGGCCGTGTTGCACTTACTCGGCCGAGTTCGAGTTACTTGGCCGTGTTGAGTCACAACTCAGCTTCTACAAAGAAGGGGTGTTACAACCCAGGTTATGTGTCCCGATACTAGTGGGATGGTTGGATATTCTTACTTCATTCATAGCATGGTCATGTTGTAGACTCACCAGCTTTATTTGTGTCACACTTTATTATCATTAATGACGTTTGTGTATATGTGTGTTGTCACCTTTTTTTCTTAGGGTGGCCTACGTCGATCCACATGATGGCCTTTGGTCATATGGGGAGCATATTGAGTACATGTTGGATGGATAACACGTGGGTGACGAGACGAGCATAGATCAGTAGAAAAGTATAGTAGTCATGAGTTGTATTTCATTTCATCTGTTTACGTTTATGTAATTCATTAAATATGTTATTTATAAAATGTTCTTTTATTGAAGTTTTGAAACAATACCTCGGGAAACTGAGATGATAACGCCTTAAGTATCTTGGCCGGATAATTGGGGTGTTACAAGTAGACTAATACGAAATGTGCAAAATTATCAATTAGAACAATGCAATATTTGTAGCCATGTTTGCTCAAGATAAGAGATGTCTATAGATCGCTATGCACAATGTCGAACGGAGCAAGAGTTTGTGAAGAAGAATCATCATAGGGCAAGTGACCAAGCGTTTGTGTTTACTAATTAAACAAGAAGAACAAACACCAGAAAAATTTAGTTTATTACAATGAATATGACTTGACGAATTAAATAAAATAAGGATAGATGCCCCGAGGTGACCGAGACGGGAGTGCCAAAGTTCTTGGCCGTGAACCAAATGAGTCGTAGGGGGAAGTAGGAGTGAAGCACTCGAGGTGGGGCCGGTTGACATGGGCTAAAGCTTGCTATAAATTTCACTTTGCAAAATCGTTTTCTCAGTCGTAATATCCTTCACAGAAAAGTAAAATGGATCAAATTCAACACTAACATTATTATTTTTGGTAAATTGGCGAACCGAAATTAAGTTCTTCATAATGAGGTGTGTGTAGGACTTTGCGTAATTGAAGGGTATGATCGTTGGTTTGTATTGTTGAAGTGCCCGAATCCTAAACAGATATGCTATTGCCGTTACTGACATAAATAAAATGAATTTTGATGGTATTAGAGGGAGATTTAATCATACTTGGATAAGAAGTTATATGCTACAATACGCCCGTATCAATGACCACGGATCCATATTATTCTACACCGAGAGAGCTTGGAATGAATAACTTAAGTCAGTTGATTGGGGAGGTTCGCTCTCCATGACATAAGCCTGTCCAAAGGAACGAGGCTGAGTCGCACGAAACTTTGTGGTACATCACTAGGAAGGTGAAGGTGAGGGCCATGGAGAAGTCCAACCAGGGTAAGTGGGATAATGGCAGGGAAGTGGTGTCCAGGGTAATCGGAAGTCGGGTGGTGGACCTCACAGATTTGTGGGCTGAGGAGAGGTATGAGTGGTAAATTGGTGGTTTGTATTGGAGTTTTTAGTAGTGTGGTTATTGTTGTTATTGTTATGACGATATGAGCGATTGTTATTATTATTTTGGGACTGACGTGGAGGGCATGGATGTGTGGTTTTGGGATTCGAGTCAAACCATGGGTCAGTAGTAGCCGTCATGGGTATTGCCAACGCAGTGGCGGTCTCATCGCATCTTGATTTGCGATGTAATTCGAATTCTAACAGGCTATGAGCAGTTTTAAATTTCGGAGAAGTTTGATTAATATAAGATGCAATACTATCATACTCACTTGGTAAACCACGTACCAGTTAGATGACTAAACGACGATCGGTGACTGGTGCATCGACATCCTCAAGCATCCTGGCCAGTTCTCGACGTTGTTGGCAATAGGCTTTCAAGGACATCATACTTTCGAGTTTAAGGGCACTGTACTCGGACTCAAGGTCATTGGGGGAAGTCCCTTTATTGTTGTTGAAGATGTTCTTGACCCGCAAACATATGCTTCACGGTTGTTGACTCGTCTTCAAGAATGCGAGGGAACAATTCGTCGCTGACCGTACCATATAACCATTGGAGGACATGTGCATCCACTTTGCACCAGGTAACATATGTGGCATCAGTTGCGGCAGGAACATCGGTGCCGTCAATATGTCCAGAACATCGTAACCGAGTGCGTGAAGTTTAAATAGGTGAGCCCAATAAGCATATGTGACTTTCGTGCCGTCAAGAACATGAACTTTATGTTGGATATTAGTGACAATGAAAACGGGATACAGAGTAGATTTGGGGGGGGGGGGGGGGGGTTAATATCGTTTGTCATGGTGACTTATTTTTGAAAAAAGAAGTGATGAACAAAAGCTAACACAGGAAGAAAAGGACCGAGGAGATTTTCGAGAAGGTCTTCTTAGTCTGATACCATGTTATTAGATATAATCCCTTAAAGGGTGATTTCTTATTCATGCATATTTATATACATACGTTCAACATTATACCAAAATACAATGTCAAATCAAAGGAGAGGATCAAGGCTAATACTAGCTAACTATATGGAAACCGTATAAACAATATATTATGTACATAATGTCGGGAAATGTGTCCTCAACAGTAGTGCGATCACGTAATTAAATCTCAAAACGAGAATGCGCAAGGGATGATACGAAATTATATTAGTCAACTGACCAACATTAATCGCTAATGATTGGCTAGCTAGAGTTTGACATTACTGTCGTATGACGGTGGTGGTCAGTTGATCCCTTTAGGTCACACTTATAGGACAATTCCCTTAATTGATAAAATGATCAATGGTATATTGATACGAGTTGATCATATTCCTTAAACTCGTATACCGAGAAATCAGAGGTTAAATCTTAATGTAAGATTTATGTTTATAATTGAAACGTGTCAATTATTAAAACAATGAACGATATTTTATAATATCGTGATTGGAATGAATCGGGTTATAATTATTACAAAAGTTGTAGATCGTATTGACGATTATTATGAATGACCATTTTATATATTGGTAATTTCGAATTACTTCACAACTTGATAAATGTGATTTATTTAACTTATAAATAATATTTATTTGATAAATATGTATGTTTTAAATTAAAACAATTGTATTTTATGAAATTGTGACATATTGTATGTCACATAACATATAATTGTAAAATAGACAAAAATATATAACGGGTTCATTTTATTCATGTATGTGCCGGTTATGTGGGTATGTTTAGGATTATTTTTATGTGATTAAAACACTCTAAACACAATCATTAAAGGTGACCTTGGAACAAATACCTATGGCCACCCTAACGACTTAGGAAAGGGTGAATGTTCCCCCTTGTTCTTCCCCATACTCGGCCACCCACTACCCTAAGCAACACTCACTTAAAATGTTGTGAGATGCTCACAAATTCATTCATTCATCCTTTGGCAAAAAAATTTTAAGTAAGAAAAAATACCTAAAACCTCTAAAATTATTATTGTGATAATAATTATACTAATAGTAATAAGTCGTATTATTAGTATTCTAATTCTAATTAAGATATTAGAATTTACTTAAGGAAAAACCGATTCTTTACCTAGCATTTCAAGGTTTCGGTTCCATTAAGGGTGTCTTGGGTGCATCATAGAGGAGTGTTCTTGTTGAAGACTTTGGAGGATCATCCTAGCATTATTTGGACCGTGTGTAAGGGTTCAAAAATCTCATTATTTCCGCATTTCCATTAGCATGCATAAGATCTAAAAATATAATAATTAAAATGTTAATTATAATTTTTTTAGTATGACTAAAATCTTTAGGTAATGAGATAATTAAACCTAACAATTGGTATTAGAGCAACAAGGTTGTTCGCATGCTATTCGTTTAATTTTTACGAAGTTATTAGGATAACAAAAATAAAATTGATATTTCATTTCGTATATGATATGGCCGAAATAATTTATGCATGAATACCTACTGATTCTAAATGTATTTTAGGATATTTGGAATACGTTTTGCATATATATTGTTCATTGGTATTTTTTTTTTTCGATTTTATTGATTTTTGATGGTTAAAAATGTTTATTTTTGGGAAAAATAGTTAAAATAAACTTCTGGCCGAGATTTTTCAGTATGTTTTCACATGTATTTCCTATAATATGAATATAAATTTTCGTAAATTATGGAGTTAAAATACATGGTTTACGAATTTTAAATGTTAAAATGCCATAAAATGAATAAAAATGGGTTTGTATAGTTATATTTTGAATTTGACTATAAATATTTATGAGTATGTCACATGCAATATTTAAAATCTATGATAAATTTTCCAGAAATTTATCTCATATATTGCATTATTATAGATTTTTAATGTAAAAATCGGGTAATTAGTGACATTATTTCGAGTTTAATAGTTTAAGTTGGAATTTGGCCATAAAAATTTCACACGATGTCATATATATTATTTCCAGCATGTATAAAAATTTCGACATTTTTATTTGATTTTATGCTTGTGAAATAATTGTAATGGTTAAAATTGTACGATATATGACGTAAATCGTTAAAATTAGCAATAGTTGTTAAAATGGCCGAAACATTTAACCCATATTAGTCATATTTGATATGTTCATCACCATATTTTCTTGGGAGCCAAAAGTTTCTGTTTTATTTAATTTTAAATTGTTAAAAAGTTACATTTAAAATTGAATAATAAGAGTCATTTTAATTAAAAATTCGACTTATTGGGCAGTGTGGCATTTAATTTTCTTTCCATTTCAAGTACTTAAAGTATTTTGGAAAGTGTAAAAATATTATTAGTATTTTATTTGCATTTATGAAGCTAATTATTTAATTTTCCGACTTAAAAATGCTCGTTTTACGTCCTATTTTCGAAATAAATGTTAAAACCGTATAAATACTAATATTTTAAAGTTCTGAAATTTTAAGAACATTCTAGAATTTTCAAAATTTGAATTTTGAAATTTTCGAAATTTTTATGACTCTTTTTGATTTTTATATTATTTTTCCCGTAAAACCGAGTAATACCGAACAATATTATAATATTAAGTTAAGTCATGTTCAAAGTTTGAGTACGACTAAATTTTGAAACCTAAAAGAGTTGGGATGATTAACTTAAGAGTGAATTCCGATTCACATAATGCATAGTGTTGTTAATCGTTAAAACACGCAATTCCATAAAAACCGAGGTATACGATAACTATTCATATAAATGATATTTAAATAGGACGATTTGGCTTAGGTTTGCATGTTAGTTCATATTCATAAGCATTGCATATTTTAATTATGATTGTCATGATTTTATTTACGTAATTTTGGATTATGTAATATACTTAGTATGGCCTTAGTTTTTAAATCGATATTTCCCGTAATGTAAGGGGTTATCGATTCGGATGTAATTAATGTGATCTCGTATCACTTTATTTATTGTTTTCTATTTTATAATGTATAAAGTAGACTAGAAAAGTTGTAATTTTTGTAAATTCCGGTGAGCCTTGAAGGCGATGCCATTCGGAAAGGAGTTCCGACCAAGACGGTGTTTACCTTGGGAAGCGTGCCTCGTGAAGTTCAAGGGACCAAAGGAGTTGTTTTCCGAATTTGTACTTTTATTATTTCTTTTCTAGGAAGGCCATATTAAGGTTTATTGTTTTATGCTTTTATTTGCTTTATATGTTTGCATGCATAGCCAAATCGTCATATCATGTCATGCATTTTTATTCGATTTAATCGACCTAGTCTATAATTTTATCGATAATTCACCGACTTAGTTCACTTAAACGGAGATAGATAATAATTTGACTAGATCTCTTACAAATGAATATTGAGACTTAGCCTTACCAAAAAGTATAGACCCATGAATCCCTTCTTCACAAGAATGTAGGCTCGGCTATACCGGGGTACTAAAATTGTCACGTTGGGTAAGTGGGGTAATGAGATTACATCTTGAAATTTGGTTGATCTCAACGAAAGTATTCGTAACCGTAGTTGCAATAAGTTCGGGCTAAAGACGATTTTTAGAAAATTGTCGACCGAGAGTTCTAAGGTAGAACCGATTAAAAGGTTAATCCACCAAATTATACCAATACGGGTTGAATCGGCTATACCGTGCCCGAATTAGTATGGGTTTGGGTCTCGGGATTGTTTACTTAATTGGGTAAGAGATCATTAAGTAAATAACTAAACTTGTTTAAAATTATTTACGAGTTTTTAAAATGATGTTTTAATTCTTTCATTTTATTGTAGTTGAATTTTCAACATCATCAATGACAACCAACGCTCCACCTCTCACTAACGTTTCATGGCTTCGATCCTTTATGGATCGTTGCAAACTCAATAAGCATGGTTCCAATTTTAAGGATTGGGATGCACAATTACTTTTGGCCGCTTAAGGTGACGATAAGACTCGTTACCTATCCGAAGCCGCTCCTCCCGCTCCGACAGCTCGTTCCGCGGTCCAAACTCGTGAGGCCTATGAAGCCTACATGAAAGAGTCCTCTGCTCTTAAAAATGTGCTTATCTTCTCCATGGAGCCGGATCTCCAAAGGAGTATGATCAAGTTAACCACATCATATGAGATATACACCAAACTTGCGACAATGTTTTCGCAAACTCCAAGGGTGATTCAATATGAGGCGGCTTCCGCCTTCTTCGACATTAGCTTGAAGGAAGGGCAAAAGATAAGCCCTCATGTACTCAAACTAGTTGAGCTCGCGGAGACTCTAAAATTGCAAGGAGTTGATGTTCCCGACTCTCTCATCAATGACCGAGTTCTTCACTCTCTCAATAAGGTGAAATCGTATGCACAATTCCGGGTGAATTTTAATATGCGAAATCAAGACACCACATTGGATGAATTGCATAAGATGCTTGTCCAAGCCGAGAGGGATATGGCACTTCATGAAAGTTCCACTAAGGATGTTTTGAACATCGAGAAGAAAGGGAAAACGAACTTCAAGAGGAATGCCTTCAAAGGCAAGGGCAAGAAAACGTTCAAACCCAAACCGACCAAAGAAAAGACCTTTTCGGAAGGCGCTTCCACCTCATCTTCTAAATCCGAAGACAAGTGCCATTATTGCACGAGGTTAGGACATTGGAAGCGTAATTGCCCCAAATACTTAAGCGATCTCGAAAATGGAAAGGCAACCGCCGTAGGTAATAATTCTCGTTTAAATTCATGTTATCTTATCAACTTATGTATAGTGATACAAATTGTTGATATTTACCCCTTTTTAATTGTTTTAAAGGGCCACCTCCTAATGACAAGGGCAAGGAGAAGGAAGCATGAAGTTCCTTACTTGGATGACTATGGTATCATCCAATTGATTGAAGACTTAAAGAGCTAGGCTCTAATTTTCATATTGTCTTCTTTCATATTTTGCATTTTATTTCCTAGAACAATTTATTTTCTTGTAAGACAAGGATTTGAATCCTAAAACAATGGTTGTAATTTTGGATATTAGTGACTTGGTTTTCAACCCGAGTCACTACTTTTGTTCTTAATCAATTCCTTGATTTCTAAAATGAATTGCATACCTTGTTAAAACATGAATAATAGTGTTTTTTATCACAAAAATAAGAAACATTGATACGATCAATATAATATAATCAAAGTGTTGATTAAAACGGAGAACTACACCACATGAGATACTTTCAATCAAATTAAGACATCATTAGTTCATTATAAGATTTTCATTTAATGTGAAAATGAGAATGTATTCATCACATCTATAAAACTTTTATCCATTCATATGCATTGGTTATATCGAATATTGTTATCCTTATACAAATAAAGGTTACTGTTAAAGTGGGAGAAAATATTTCGCCCGCAAACCAATGATACAAATACAAGATCTTAGAGAAGAATCCTACATGGGAGACTTAAGAAGATCCCTAAATGAATAAATAAAGAAACTGCGAGAGGACACTGAAGAAACTACGGGAGGACACGAGAGGAAATGTTCCTTATGTTCATTGTTTCAAAGAGAGGATAAAAGAAACCCCGTATGAAATCGGAAGGAAAACGGTTCCTTAACAAATGATTTTTCTAAAATTATAAGATAAAAGAGAAGAAATTATCTCAATTCTCTCAATGTAGTTATAAGGGAATATCATGTCAATTTCGTCTCGAGGAAACGAAGACATGAAAGATGTGATGTTGATTGAATAGAGGTAGATCACTATAGGGATAGTGATAGTGATAATGATTCAAATGATAACAAAAGATTCACATGCGAGAAATGAAAGGTTCATTTAAGAAATCGAGTAATGTTGTTTTTAGTGGGAGCGATATTCATTAGAAAATTGAACGTACCATTTAGAGAGGATGGGTGATTCTTTAAAGTGTAAAGAATAAGAGGTTCCCAATTCTAGATGAACAAACACTTTATATCATACGATGATGGAGCTTCACGGGAAGGTTTATTATATTGATAATAAAAGGTCGTCCATTAGAGATCAAAATGGTTAAATTGCCAAGATGATTGAAAATAGTAAGAGTGATAAAATCATAAATAACTACAATATAAATTTCAGTACATAAGTGGCGATACGTCACGAGTTATAAGATAACAGTGGGAGCTTCCTTCAGGAAAGGAAACTCAAGATCTAGAATGAGTTCTAGACATGTGCTCAAATGAGATCATATTATGTGAGATAATATGACTTGGAAGGAGACCAAAATTTGTAAGTCTTAGAATCATGAATAAAAGGTTTATTCGTAAAACACTAATACAAATTGATGATCGTGCATCAAAAGCAATGAAACGGTAATGACTGTTTTTGCATAACAATGTCATTTGAGTTATAATTAACTCTCAATGATAGATACTTTGTCACAATCCAAGTGGGTTGTACGAGACAAATTTGGACCCCATAAAGTGAACTGGATTGACTTAGTATAGCCCCTAGCCGCTTATATGAGGTGACGTCTCAAAGCGACTAGAATGTGAGGCGACTGATGGCAAGTTCAAGTGCCATAGAGTCATATGTGATGACTAGTCGATCACATAGACAGACTGCAAGAGACACTCTGTCGGGCAAAGTGACCGCTTATAGAGTTCTGGAAATTTTATGATAGTCGGGTCGTGGCAAGAGCTGCTATAGTATTCCTATGGGTCAATTCTTAGACTAAAGACTACTCTCCCAAGATGGTGCAGTTTTGGAATAACCTTGATCCATTCTCTACGACTTTTCGTAACTGGAGTCAAATGGGATTGCTTTGGGTTGTGACTGACTGTGACTAGTTGAAGGAAGTAGTACGATAGAAATTGTCCACCCCTTGTCAGGGTTGTTCAAATCTCAAGGCCACTCGAGGAGAAGTTAACTGGAAATGCGTGGCCACGCTCGGAAGGTATCTATGGTAGATAATTCCGGCCAAAACAGTTAATCTCCAGATCGAGGAAACCACTCATGATATGATCGAATGCAAGTACGACCTCAGAGAGACACCTGGCATTGAGTGGGAGATTGTAATAGGACAAGAGAATTGGTGACGCACACTTGTCGAGGAAAAGTGGGAGATTGTTGGGAAATGTGTCCTCAACAATAGTGCGATCACGTAATTAAATCTCAAAACGAGAATGCGCAAGGGATGATACGAAATTATATTAGTCAACTGACCAACATTAATCGGTAATGATTGGCTAGCTAGAGTTTGACATTACTGTCGTATGACGGTGGTGGTCAGTTGATCCCTTTAGGTCACAACTATAGGACAATTCTCTTAATTGATAAAATGATCAATGATATATTGATACGAGTTGATCATATTCCTTAAACTCGTATACCGAGAAATCAGAGGTTAAATCTTATTGTAAGATTTATGTTTATAATTGAAACGGGTCAATTATTAAAACAATGAACGATAATTTATAATATCGTGATTGGAGTGAATCGGGTTATAATTATTACAAAAGTTGTAGATCGTATTGACGATTATTATGAATGATCATTTTATATATTGGTAATTTCGAATTACTTGTCAACTTGATAAATGTGATTTATTTAACTTATAAATAATATTTATTTGATAAATATGTATGTTTTAAATTAAAACAATTGTATTTTATGAAATTGTGACATATTGTATGTCACATAACATACAATTGTAAAATAGACAAAAATATATAATGGGTCCATTTTATTCATGTATGTGCCGGTTATGTGGGTATGTTTAGGGTTGTTTTTATGTGATTAAAACACTCTAAACACAATCATTAAAGGTGGCCTTGGAACTAATACCTATGGCCACCCTAATGAATTAGGAAAGGGTGAATGTTCCCCCTTGTTTTTCCCCATACCCGGCCACCCATTACCCTAAGCAACACTCACTTAAAATGTTGTGAGATGCTCACAAATTCATTCATTCATCCTTTGGCAAAAAAATTTTAAGTAAGAAAAAATACCTAAAACCTCTAAAATTATTATTGTGATAATAATTATACTAATAGTAATAAGTCGTATTATTAGTATTCTAATTCTTATTAAGAGATTAAAATTTACTTAAGGAAAAATCGATTCTTTACCTAGCATTTCAAGGTTTCGGTTCCATTAAGGGTGTCTTGGGTGCATCATAGAGGAGGTGTTCTTGGAATACTTTGGAGGATCATCCTAGCATTATTTGGACCGTGTGTAAGGGTTCAAATCTCATTATTTCCGCATTTCCATTAGCATGCATAAGATCTAAAAATATAATAATTAAAATGTTAATTATAATTTGTTTAGTATGACTAAAATCTTTAGGTTATGAGATAATTAAACCTAACACATAAAACAGAGTATTAAATATTCGAGGAGTATTTGACTAATAACAATTATTTTCCTAACATTTTATAAATTTAGTTTTTTTCTGTTACTTAAATATCTTAATAAAATAAAAACTACCCAAATATTTTACGGCTATATTAATCTTATGGTGTAATTTCACACACAAAAGTAAAGTGACAAATAAACATAAGATAATAAAGAGTTTTTAACAATTTTACACCTAAGTGGTCACAAATATGGTCAAATTTTGTTCAACAATGATCACTAATTGACCTTGGTAAAACATATGGTCACAAATTAACAAAATGATCACCAATTAATTAGTGTAATCATCTAATTAAGAATGACCAAATAAGGTGACGAGTCATGAGCACTCTCATAACCTTGCTTGGGAATCTTATCTATATAATTGCAAGATCATTTAGAAGGCTCTGGTTGAACCACGTCAACAACCCAATTTTTTTTTTAAAATTCATCATGGTGGGACCCACAAAGTTGTATAATGATTTTAATTCGAAATAACTGTCTGAAATAATAGTTTTACAATTATTGCGTAACACTTTTGATATAAGTCGTAAACATGAATTTCTACGAAAACTGTCAATATATATAACATGAACTTAAATATTATATAATAATTTCGAATGTCGTCTGTCTAAAACTATTACATAAAAATTTATACCAAATACATAATTACAATAAACAATAATAATTAATAATTTACAGAAATTGAAAAAAAATGTAGCGACAATACTAAATTAAAAACAACAAAAAATAACTTAATATTATTCTAACAACCAGGAATAGTGTACAAATTAATATCATTAATTGAAATATTTTGCGAAAATCAAGTCATAAACAAAAGTGTATATACGTTAGATATAAAACAAAATCGAATTTTGATAAAAAAAAATGTATAGACGTTAAATATAAATCAAAATTTATAAACATTTATAATTTAGTTTCGATGATACATATTTAGAATAATACGATTTGAAAAATCCTTTGCAGGCTAAAAACTAATGGTTTTATAATTTGCAACCTTTATATGCAATAGTTGGTTTGAATAAATAGTCGAACATTGTAATTATCTTGGATAACGACAACCGTGTAGGAGATTATGATTGAAATTGTGTGTGAACAGCACAAGGTATACATGTAGGTGATGTAGCTATTTCATGTGAATAAATTAGTCATACTTCAATTTAGTATTTCGAATTGGCAATAATGCACGAGAAATGCCCGAGTGTTGACCTATTTATGCTTTTCTTTATTAGGACATGTATTGACTATTATTTACTTACGAAGTTACGTTATCCCAAGACGTGATTATCTAATTTTCTATTATTCACCATTACGTCTTACTAATACTAACACTAATAATACACTATATTTAAATTGATTTTGATTAAAAAAAGACCAACTTGGTAATTGAATTGATTTTGATTAAAAAAAGACCAACTTGGTAATTGAATATTGCTTAAACATTGGAAAACTTAATAATGAATATTCGTTGTTTGTCGGTCTGCCTAATTTGTGAATCATTTTATGGGTTCGGTTGTTTGATTATTTTCTTAAAATTTCATGTACATCTAGTTCAAGCTGTATAATAGCAATGATTCAATGGATATCATGCACATGCATGGTAAGGCCGAAAATATTTGAAATTACAAGCATAATTAATATTGTTCCAGAAAGTTGGAATCAATGATCGTTATGACTTTATGAGAGTGTTGTGACAGTTATACTCAATCGCAAAGTTTCGTCACATATTTTCGCTTGTGCGGCTGATCATTGTCGAGAGAAGAAAAGACCAACTTCTTGGTCACAAAATTCAAAGACAAACCATGATTGCTAAAGTCATGGACTCGTGCGTATAAAATTCAGAAACTCAATCAACTGTCAGTCACAATACTAACGCCATTAGAGCATGCACATTGGAGCTTTTCACCCATTTTCACCAAAAGTGTAAAAACCTTAATAATATATAATAATAGAAATTGGGCTCCACTGACTACCAAATCCACCGAAAAATTTTCGGACTGGCGAAAAGAGGTGAAATTGAGTTGAGCATAGAAAAAGTAAACTTGAGTTGCAGCTTTTTCCAAAAAAGTGAACTTGAGCGGAGCAAACAAGTGAACTTGAGTTGAGCAAATAAAAGCAAACTATGTACGTATTTAATTAACTGTAACATTTGACTTGAATATTAAACAACGGTAATATTTTGCATCTTTTTTTTTTTTTTAAAAAACCATAATTTATATTTTTTCCTCCTCGATAAAAGAAGTCCAATATCAATATATTTCATCACACCTCTTCTTCTATTTTCTCTCTACTTATTTATCAAATTACATATAATTATCAATTATTTACACACATATGAATCATAATAATATAAATCCAAATATAAATAATAATTTGAATCCTTCTAATGTGAATCGAAATGAAATAAATCCTAATAATATGAATTATATGAATCATAATATTAATTATGGTAATTATCATCCTTCTCAAGATCCTTATCAAATGCAACTGTCTTATCCAGTCTCATATAATTATACTAATTATAATCCTAACCATACTTATTCTCAACCAGTCAGGCCTATTGCTACTTCATTTTTCCCATATATGCAACCCGTTCATCAAACAATAGATCCCTCACACACTCCACCAAGTAACCATAATTCAAATGATATTGAAGTGGAAGTTGATATTGGTAATGAAAGAACACCCACTTCAAATACCGGTAGATCTACTCCATGGCAAGTACTAGAAGATGAAGCCCTTATTTCATCACTCATGAGGGTTTCAGAAGATACTATAGTTGGCACCGACCAAGCGAAAGAAACACTTTGGAGTAAGGTTAAATCGTTTTACGATGAAGCCCAACAGGCCAATCCCGGTGTCCTGAAGAAACGAACTCGTGCTATGCTTGATAGCCGATTTCGAAGAATCTCAACATCTGTCATGAAATGGAGTGCATGCATGGAAGCGGCCACTAGGAGGAAGAAGAGCGACATGAGTGAAGATGATGTAATCGCCGAGGCTAGGGAATTGTACAAACCCGCTAAATTTGCTTTGGAGCATGCTTGGAACATGATGAAAAATTTTGAAAAATGGAAAATTTGTGTTGCTCCATACGCTAATGTGAGTTACGAAATCACTCCAAGTCCAGTTGCTGGTAACGATGGAAGTAATAGTAGTGGGAAAAGAGTACACAATGAGGGTGAGGAGTACTCTACACCCATATCTCTTGATGGTGAAAGTATGGGTACCGTACGACCCGAAGGTGTTAAAGTTGCAAAGAAAAATAAAGGGAAGAAGAAGGTTGATGAGAGTACTTCTAGAAGTGATTCAAATAATCAAGCTGAAGTTAATAAGAGATTGGATATTTTTAATATAAACGCCGTCAAAGAGCTTGACATTCAACAACGTAGGCTGCAAGTTGATGAAGCGAGGATTCAGTTACATCGAGATAGGTTTGCGTTTACTAAAGAAAGAGAAGCAAGAATGTAAAAAGAAAGTGATTTTAATACGCTTCGACAATTACTTAAGCAGACTAATTTACCCCCCGAACTTGAAGATTATAAGCAAGAGTTGCTACAATCATTTAAGCGTCGTTAATTATGTTTAATAGTTTATTTATTTGTGAGTCAGTTTTAGTTATGTTAAGTTTATTTTTTATTGTTGTACGATTTACTTGTTGTATGTTTTAATTGTTGTAAGTTTTTTATTTGTTATTTGTTACTATTAATGAATGAATCTTATCTATTAACTTATCTTTTATCCTTATCTAGTTTCTTATCCTTAATTTTTATCTCTTACACACAATCTTATCCAATGGCCAAGATTAAATGGTTAGATATCCTTATCCAGTCTATTATCCTTATCCAATCTCTTATCCTTATACAATCTTATCCAACGGGCAAGATTAAATAACCGAGATATCGATCCAACGGCTAAGAAAGGATAATATCAGCAATAAATAGAACCATACTTCAACACTTACTATTATTTCAATATGAGTTCTAATAATTTTAATAATATGAATTTAGATCATTTTTATTATATGAATTCAAATAACTATAATAATGTAGATCCTACTATGGATCCTAACAATTTTAATAATATAAATCAAGATAATTCTGATGAATTTAATTCCTCCTTGTCTTCAAATTATTCCTTGGACGAGCGTTTTAATAGACGTTCGGACGAAAGAAGACATCAAAGAAATATTATAGTTAATCAAATTTTGAAATCACAAAATCAACCACCTCAAATTCCTCAAAGACAACCTCGACGAAAAAGAAGGTATATTGAGAGAAATCGGGAAGTCGGTCATCAACGATTATACAACGACTACTTCGCTCCTAACCCAGCAGTGTACACAGATAAGATGTATCGACGCAGATTTCGGATGCGTAGAAATTTGTTTATGAGAGTGGTTAATGGTGTTAAAGCCGCTAATGATTACTTTGAAGATGGCCCCGATGCAACTTGTAGGGACAGTTTCACTTCGTTGCAGAAATGCACTATGGCAATTAGAATGCTTGCTTATGGAGACTCCGCCGACAGGATCGACGAGTACTTAAGAGTTGGTGAATCAACCGCACGAGAGTGTTTCCAATATTTTACTGATGCAATCATTTCTCACTTTGGAAATGAATACTTAAGGATTCCAACTGTAGAAGATACTCAAAGGTTACTTCAAATCGGGGCATATAGAGGTTTCCCAGGAATGCTGGGGAGCATAAATTGTATGCATTGGAAATGGAAGAACTGGCCAAAAGCTTGGCAAGGACACTTTTAAGGGCGTAATTCAAGTCCGACTGTAATTCTGGAAGCTGTTGCCTCCCAAGATCTATGAATTTGGCATTCCTACTTTGGTACTCCAGGTTCGGCAAATGATTTAAATGTTTTACATCGTTCTCCAGTTTTTGATGCCTTATTAAACGGGTATGTGCCACACGTTAATTATATGGTAAATGGCAATCAATATGATTGTGGCTATTATTTAACGGATGATATTTACTCAAAATGGGCTACGTTCATTCAATCGGTAAGACTTCCTCAAACACCCAAAGATAGGTTATTTGCAACTAAACAAGAAAGTGTTAGAAAGGATGTTGAACGTGCTTTTGGCGTATTACAAGCTCGATTTGCAGTTATACGTAACCCAACACGTTATTGGAGTAAAAAATTTCTTCAGTAATGACATCTTGCATCATATTGTATAATATGATTGTTGAAAATGAGCGGGAGTCATACATCGGTTATGACAATATAGAAGAGTACATTGATAATCACAACGAAGACGAAGAACTTAGTGTTGATGCTCCCGCATATGAAACAGGATATATTGAAGATATACATCAATTTGTGGCAAATAGGAATGTTATGCAAGACCCAAGAAGGCATCAAGCTCTTAGAAAAGACTTAATTGAACATATTTGGCAACAATTTGGTTAATTAAGTTATTAGTTTGTAGTTAATGTAATTGTCGTATGTTTTAATTGTATTTTTTTATTAGTTGTTTATTATTAATGAATGCAATCTTTTTTATTTTTTGTTTATTATTTTTTGTTTTTAATTAGTTTTTTAAATTTTTATCTCTAACACGCAATCTTAATCTTATATTTATCTTTAAAAATGTGTGAAATTTTTTCAAATTTATCTTAATTTATATGCAAAAGAATCGTTAAAAATAGATAATTTCGAATTTACAATAATACCAATAAAAATAATAAATTAGAAAACCCAAAATTATATATGATTAAGAATAATTATAATAAAATAAAAATAAATATAAGTATGAGATAGTGGAATGTTGATGTGGATATTGTGGGGTATAGTAAAGTAGGAAAGAGAATAAAAGTTGAGTATTTGTTGATGTGGTTTTTTTTTTGAAGTATTTTGGTGAATTTTGGTGTTGAGTGGAAATGTGAGGTGGATGGTGAATTGGAGAGAGAAAATGTGAAAAAGTATAGGGTGAAAATTGGTGAATTTTTTACAAATGCGGATGGTCTTACTCTAGTAGTAATTAATTGAACTGTATACGTACATAAATTAAATATAAAATTCGAAATTTTCAGTAACCCTTAATAGATTGTATTACCCGGGACTACAAGTTTACAGCGGGTCTTGTGAAATTCAAGTACGTGATAAAACTTTTGAATGTTGTTTAAATCATAAAATTTGTGAACTCACCCAATTAAAGATAAAAAACATTAAAAGCTAAGAAAAATTACACATAAAGTCGGTTAAATGTATGGTGATTGTACGATGATATTATACCATAAGAGGTACAATAATATTTAATTATTTACCCCTACGTTATGTTCAAGTGACGTATAGTAGCCCAATGAAATATTATAGAACCTATACTAAAAGTGTGTTTGGATTGAGAGATTTGGAAGGAAAATAAAGGGGAAGAGATTAGGTGATTTAAAATCACTTGTGTGGATAGCAAATGAGGTTAGAGGAAAATGGAGGGGAAAGATAGAGGATCCATTTTCCCTCCTCCAAGCTTAATCAAAATCCCTCCATATATAATAGACAAAATTTAGAGAAAAATTGTATCCAAACAACCACACCCGTTCCCCCTCCCCTCCCCTTCTCTTCTCTTCTTTCCCCTTCACTCCTTCCCCTCGCCTTCCTTTCCCTCCACTTTTGCTATCGAAACACACTATAAGGGTGTGTTTGGATAACAAATTGGGAGGGAAAGGGATGTGAGGGAAATGGAGGGAAGGGAAAGGGAAAAAAAAGGAAAGGGAGGGGGAATGAAATGGGTTGTTTGGATAGTTTTCCTTCAAAACCTTGCCAACAATGGAGAAATTATAGTTTGGTCTAATGGAGAGAAATTGAATCCTCCCATTTCCCTCCCCTTCCATTTCACTCCTTCATATATTGTAACCAAACAATAGAAATTGAATCCCTCAATTTCCCTCCCCTCCCCTTCCCTCCAATTCTCTCAATCTAAGGGTGTGTTTGGATAATAAAAATGGAGGGAAAGGGAGGGGAGGGAAAAGAAGGGAGAGAAAGGGAGGGGAGGGCAAAAAAATGGTGTTTGGATACAATTTTCAAATATGATGATAAGGAAGTTTAAAAATCTCAAATTCTAAATTTAGCAAGTAATAATAAAAAAAAATACGAAATTATATGCATCCGGTCCATCAACCGGTCCAAAGGGTTAACCCGCGAGTTTAGACCGGCTAGGACCGCGGACCGGTTCTCCACATTTTGATGACCCACAGACCGGACCTTTAGGTGTCCGGTCCGGTCCGTTCTGACTCTTACGGTCCGATCCAGCGGTCCGGGTCAATATTAATACAACCCTAAATCCAATAACATAAAGTCCAATTAAATTACTTGATATTTTTATAAAAAAATTTTTTGATAACTTACACATTTTAGTAGGTTGATAGTAAATAGTAATCAGACTTTTAAAATAAACTTAAGATGTAAATGTAATTGAGTATTGGACACACAGTCATATGATATAGGTTGTTGGACAGTCGAGCAAAATGAGGAGCAAATTGTAGCCCAACAACGTAAAATGTGTTCATGTTTTCTGACACGATTTCCAGCCCATGCCCACAAATAGGCTTGAAACCCCAAATTACCCCACTCAAACAAATTGTTCACAACCCAAAAAGTCTTTTCAAATTCAGTTGACCCGTTTATCACCTTTACGGTCACTCCTGCTATCATTTCAAATCTAGGATTTATTTAGGGTATCTGTTAGAACACTGATAAGACGGGTTTAGTACGACATAAAAGTGTCAAGTTAGATGAGTTTCTGATGGAATTAGTAGCGTATGGAGGTACAATTGTATAATTACGATTTCTTGGTGTTGGTTGCATTTGAGAGTAATTAAGTTGAAATATGGATTATTAGAGTTTACATGGTTTATGGGTTGACAAAATGGTCCAAGCTTGATTGTGATCAATGGGCCAAACAACTGTCACTACTACAGAAACCCTTAAGAACATCGGTCAATGCACATCGGTTTTTTAAAAAACTGATGTAATAAATAATGCACATCGGTTTTTTCAAAACTCTGATGTCCTCATAGAGTTATTTACATCGGTTGTTTTTACAACCCATGTCCATGACTTGATGATTTTAGTGGACATCGGATTTTTGAAAAACCCATGTCCATTGCTTGCTTATTTACATCGATTTCTGACTAAACCCATGTCCATTGCATTTAATTTTTTTATTATTAAAACCCCTACTCCATCAAACCATTATTTCGTTTGCCTCGCCTTTTTATCCTTCTTTCACTCTTACATTTACTACTATGTACATATTTCCTAATAACACATCAATTGTAATAAAACTGATACAAATTATATTAATTGAAAAAAACAATAACTCTCGTTCATTCATCTATCATCCCTGTCAAATGTACAAACTCCAAATCCCTAATATCGTTTCATTATTTCTCACTCTCTCTGTCATCCCTCTCAATCTCACACCCTCTCAATCCACCGTGTTGCCAAGGCGGCCAACCACCATTGTCCCCCTTGCACCCCCATCCATCGCGCACCACGACGGGTCACTGTACCGTCAACTACTTCTTCTTTCTCCTGAGGTTTGTACCCTAATATTGTTCCTTAATTCGAGTATTGTACGTTCATATTTCAATTGAAAATTTTGATCTTTATGTTTGAATTGTCACTACTACAAAAACATCAAAGAGATCAGTAATAAGATCCACCAGCCAATCAACGAACCATTGTTTCTTCTCTACTCAAGCGTCTCCTTATCCGCTCCATATGATAGGTATAATCTATCTCTTAAATATTTACATATTTTATTTAGTTAGCGTGTATGTGTAATGATATTTATAATTCAGATTGATACTACATTGGTTGCATTAGGTTGTTCTAAAGATGTTTTTGCCGTTGTTTGCCGATTTTATGGGTGAGTTGTCCTTGAAATTACGGTGTTGTAGAAATATAATTGATTAGGGGTTGAGAAATTGAGAGATTCGGGTAAATACTGAAAGGGTGAAAAATTAGGGATTTATTTATTTCAGATGATGTAAAATTAGGGGTTTACTTATCTAAGACGATGTAAAATTGGGTTGAGAAATTGAGAGATTTAGGTGAATATCGAATGATCTTTTGTGTGATAGATGGTTTTTAACTGTGTTATTATACATTTATGCTTATTAGTTTTGTGCTGTTAATGTGACATAAGATTTGCATTGTTTGTAATTTGAACTATCGAGTTTTGTTTATTATACCGTGCAGCTGTTGTGTTTGAGGAATAAGTATGTCAAAGCGTAAGCCATTAATTTTTCTTGTTAGGCAACGAGCAGAATTGAGGTCCTCTATTCCAGGATTTCGTGGTACATGGTTTCGATGTGAGGTAACTCTGGATGGGAATAGCTTCTGAAACTCTTACTAGAAATTGTTTGCCTATTCTAATTATTCTGAATTGCACCCTACTATGAATGTTCTAAAATGAAAGGGAAAATGGTAGTTGTAATTGCTGATAATTACTTCCAAACCTTTTTCTGTATGTCCAATTAGTTTCTGAGCGTCACTTTACAGTCAAACATCACCTGGAAAGTTAAATAATGGCCACTCAATATCTTCATCAGTTCTACTACTGACTGTCAAGTGTGCAGCAAGATAATGTGTATATTTGGAGGATACCTAAGTATCAGTTCTACTAAATTCTTATTTACAACAATTTTAGGTCTCTCATTTATTGATGCTCTTCCGTAGTAGTTTATGTATACTTTCTCCATTATTGTCTTATATTAGACTCAGTTTCTGTTTTTGTTTGGATTGACAGTGTGATGCGAAATAACCGTCTTTCAGGTTCCATTCTTAAGGAGATCAGTGAGCTAAAATTTCTTGAGTTGTTGGACCCGAGTTATAACAATTTGACGGGAACCATTCCACTAGAAATAGGATTGATGCCATCACTGAACTGTCTGTGAGTGCCTTGCTCAAGAAAAGCTTTTTAATTGTTGATTTCTCCATTCACTTTTGGCTTAAGTCTGCGGTAGGGTTAAGAGTAGGTACATCCAAACCCCCTTACCTCGCCTTGGGGTAAGGCAGTTGTTGTCATGTTTTCGCCTTGGGGTAATGCAGTTGTTGTCATGTTTTTGAATTGAGTTGCTTTCATGAACTCAATATTATGTCCTGCTATGCAATATTTGTTGTCTTCATCAGCGGACAAAACTGTTCGGCTGTGGCGAGTAGGGAGCAATCATTGCCTAAATGTCTTCACTCATAATAATTATGGTACGTACCTGGTTTACTTTAGACTTGTGCTTGGTTATTGAGCCGTTTACTTTCTCATTCGCTTACCACACTTTTATGTCAGTTTTTCCGATATCAGGTATTGAGCTTTTTCTATCTCCAACATCTTCATGTTTTCCCTTTTGCAAACTATATATGTACTGACACATTCCAATCAGTCCGTTACCCTTGCTCCCTATTGTAAAACATGAATATATTGCAGACAGTAGTGAGTTAGTGACTATTGAGCCTTCTTATTTGGTTCTTTCAACTAGAGTCGACTATTGTTGCAAAATAGTTTTGGAGCAGTCTGATCATTATATTCGCAGGGCTCTATGACTCTGCGTTAATCTATTTTTCAATTATGACCTTTGTAGGTGGATATAGTATATCTGAATTGTCTAAATGTTGTCGCTGCTTCGAAGATTCACAGTGTGCTTAATAAACACGAAACAATGACTGAGACCAATTCAGTAACCTTGTAATTATAAATTTAATTGAAAAACATATAATAGACTAGTCTCTCGTGCAATCCATCTCATTAGCTAGTCCCGACAGTAATTAGCAATAGAAATCAACCCCTCAGGGGAAATCTGCCATTGCTCCCTGGTTCATCTTTAACATGGTTTGGACTAAGTGAGGAAGACCAACTGGCTTCTTATGATTCAAAGGTTTGTTCCACCATGGTAATCCTTACTTACAACATTTTATTTGTATTTTCTTCAACTTGTGGCTTTGTCCTTCACTCTGCTAAATAACATGTAGGGAATGCTGAGAGTTTATTCCGATCAGTTTGGGGGGGAGTTGGATTCTTCTTTTCAGGTTTAATAACCTACAATGTTTCCTTTTCTTTTGGGCTTTCATAGAATGCTTGTTGTCTTCTGTACCATGGTAATTGATATATGATGATAAATTTTGATTTTGCAGCGCTAGCAAAGTTAAGAAGGCAGATGAAAATTATTGGGTGGTCGGCTTGAGTGCTGAAAAGTTGTTTTGTATTATATGCAAGTCTCCTGATTTATATCCTAAGGTATAGCTTCCAAAGTTCCAGTTAAACTTACACTAACTTGTATGAGAGTGTTTCACATGTGAAAACATGGCTGGTCTCGTCAGTGAAGGATTTCGTTCGTCTCACATGTAGAGCATATTAATTTGCTAAATCAGGAGTAACAACTAATATTAAGTAGCTTGGAATTTTAATATAGGACATTATCATGGTTCTTATTCATTTACTTTCAAGTCTTTCCATAATCCTTTAGTTGCTAACACACAAATGATTTTACAGGAATTAACCGGTTTGACAATAACCAACATTAAAGGGATTGAGAAGGCAGAAGCACCATTACAAGGAAACTCGTCGAAAACATCTGCTAATAAAGTGACATCTTTTTGTACAGAATATTTTGGTTTAATTTGTCGTTATCTTTTTGATGAATTTGGATAATGTATATGAAAGACGACCGACCTTTGTCGTGATTTGCTTTGAACTTGTTTAATGAAAGACGAACGACTTTGTCGTGCTTCGCTTTGAATTTGTGTTTGTTTGGTTGATGGTATAGCAATCTGGCTGGCATCTGAATAATGTATACTGGTGGTACAAATTACCATCAATACCAGTTTTTTGTTTTAAGAAAAAAGGCAACATCAAGGACAACGGTTTATGCAATAGTATGATGCATACTAACTTGTAATGCACATGGGCTTCGGTCAACAACCGATGTACAAAACATAAATGGACATTAGATTACAGCTAAAAAATGATGTGCATAAATATGAAGGACATCATACTTATTAAACCTCCGATGTGCAATAACACATGGACATCAGATGTGAGCTAAAGAATGATGTGCATAAGAATGATAAATTACAGTAATTTTTTTTGATAACACATGGACATCAGATGTGAGCAAAAGAATGATGTGCATAAGAATGATGGACATCAGACTTATTAAACCTCCGATGTGCAATAACATATGGACATCAGATGTGAGCTAAAGTATGATGTGCATAAGGATGATGGACATCAGACGTATTAAACATCCGATGTGCATTAACAAATGGACATCGGTTGCACAACCGATGTCCTTGATACCCATAATGGACATCAGTGAACTCTACATCGGTTGCTAATCCGATGTCCTTGACCATAAAAGTCCGATGTCCTTAAGGGTTTCTGTAGTAGTGTGTCAAAGCTACAAGAGTTAAGCATGAACAAAGAAAGTCGAAAAATCACAACCAAAATTTGGCGCGGGTCGCGGATTTTCCCGCGGGTCGTGGATATTGGCGCGGGTCGCGGATATTGGCGCGGGTCGCCCGTGGCTCGGATGGTTGATGCTTTATTTCGTTTGTTTCCGACTTTCAGCTAGTTTTTGGAATTTTTCTATTTTTTCTATTTTTATATTAAGAATATTAGGTTAAGTATTTAGCTTATCCTTCACATTATCATTCATTCAAGTTTTAGAATTGGAAAGACTATCAAGAACCCTAATTTCTTTTGCTTAATAATTATGAGGAACTAATCCTCTCTTTTCTTGGTTCGATAAACGGAAGCTTCGACTAATTAATTGTGAGATTGTTCTTTCTCCCTTTTATTTCTCAAGTATTGTTTATGTCTCTTGCTCGTATTTTATGATTATTGTTTTCTCTCGCTTATCTGATCAATTAGTAATTGTTAACTTTAATCTATCGCATGTTTAGAAATTGAATCCGTAATTTTTCAATTAATCTAGACTAAAGTAGCAAGCTTTACCCTAATAATTTGTATGCGTTTCATCGTTATTAGGGCGAAGTAGAGACTAAACATATAATTCGAATCGTTAACCGCGTGTGTTAAAGATCGTTATCTTTATTGCTTCCTTGGATTGTTAATGCTATTGTTGGATTAAATCTAGACGCTTGGCTTAGATTATTCAATAATTAGGGTCTTCTAATATCGCGTTTCGACTTAGTTGACTATACTTAAGAGGAAGAAGAAAACTTGTTTTTTCATAATAAAGTACTTGAGAGTAATTGAATTAAAGACAATCGAAGACCAATTAGTTTGTTGATAGTGGATGTTTATTGACCCAAGACCTTTTAATCATCTGAATTCATTCATCTTTATTATTTGTTTAGTAGACTATAGATTCTTCTATCACAAACCCCCCTTTTATTGTTACTTATTTTCTATACTTTTATTCACATAAATTACATCGCTTTCTCTGTGGATCGATCCTTATTACCATATACTATATTATTTTAAGGTTTTAAGTGTTATAAATATTATCTTTGGGAGCATAATGATGCCCGTCGTTGAGGGTATCAAAGATAAGATTTATAATTCCTAACTAAAACTATAGATAGTGAAAGTCAGGGTCGAACCACAAGGAGGTGGGGGAATGTTTATTGTTTGGTGTTAATGTTTTAAGGTAACAATTTTGGGTTTTGATTGGTTATTGCTAAGTATAGAAACAGAGATAAAAATAAAGCAAGTAAATAAAGATGATAATAAAACAATAGTAAAAGAGATGCTAGGATGATCGGGTAATAAATAGCTAAGGTAATATAAATCCTAAGTCAACATGTATTGCATTCGCGTAAGGGGTGTAACATATCCTTTCGGTCTATGGTACCTAATAGCTCCTTTCGGCCTATGCTATTAGTTCCTAGGTCTCACAATTATTGGGTGTCAACAATAAGGGTGATTCCTAAACTCTACGTCACATACCTTTCAGTCTTGAGTAACCTAGCCGTCTTAAGGTGTAAACCAATGCCCTTCCCGTATCTCTCAATCTTGGGTAGGTCATTACTAACATCCTACAAGTCTCCTTTCAGTCTCATTGTAGGGTATTATAGTCAACAAAGAGAGACGAAACAGAATTCATACGCGAGGGGGTCGACCGACCGGCTATTCCAGTCGGCCGACCACCGCCTTGGTCGACCGACCAATTAATTGAGTCGGCCGACCACGGCTCTGCTACAGGTCGGTCTCGGAATTTACGTTACCTATGCATATTCATCCTCTACATCCTAACATATGAAATTTAGCTACTGATGAAGATTGAAACGATAATGAAAATAGTAATAAACATGGAAATTATAAAGAACATCAATCTAAACATGCAATAGAAATAAAGGCTTGGGATTCTAACTTAACCGTATGCAATAATTATAAACTAATAATAATAAAACATAAATTAAGAGAGGAATTACCGGAAATAAGGATTAAGGCGGAAAAGAACAAGCTTTATTGACTAATGTTGAAAGATTGATGAAGAACAAGATATAAAACTAAAGAAAAGTGTTTGATGATTATGGAAAGATTAAAACTAAAACTAGATGTGAGATTTGATAGGTAAAGCTGAATGAATAACCCTAATCACGAAATTCGGCTTAAATAGATGGAAATAAAGAGTTTCCCAATGACCTCAACACTTTAATGGGCTTCGCGGAAACTTCTGGGTCTGTGCTGTGGTCGGTCGACCCAATTAGTAGGTCGGTCGACCTAATTGTCGGGACTGCAGCGCGCGTCGATCTTAAAACAGCTGCCATTTCTTCGTTACTTATCATAATCAAGCGATTCTTACGGCGTTGAAAAGCTAAGAGGATAAGCTTTCACCTCCAACTGGAATCACTCCATTATCAGCTCTATAACTCTAGATATAGCCATTTGAAACAGGCTGCAACGTCGTGGATCGATTCTTTGCTATATGCACCTTTGCTTATGCTATCTTCAGGCCTTGAAATGTGCGCTAGGCTTCGTTCCTTCGTGTCCTTAGCTATAAAAATCACTCGAGGGCGGATTTGGTTTAAAATCGCCCTTTTTCTGCATAATTCTGCAAAATAGCATAAAAATACGAAAATAGACAAAAGTTGGGAAATAAAGGCTAAAACATCGTAAATGAGCGACCAAATGCGTGTAAAAATAGATGTAAAACATCATAAAATCGACACGCATCACATACGACCTCGGCTCACCAAATTTTGGCGCCGTTGCCGGGGAAGACAACAGTTAATTTTTGTGTTTCTTTAGTGTAGACTTTAATTTTATTGTTTTAATTTATGCCTAATACTCGTTCTGCTGACCAACCACTCGAGCCTTACGACTCAGAGATTGAACGCACATTTTTCAGGTTAAGGCAAGTCGGGGAAGGTTTGTTAGTTGCTTTTGAGCACCCAGATTCCGAATACGATATACACTCTAATTCAGACACTTCGGAAATTTCTACTGCTACTGAGAATATGGCTAGAGAGACTCGAACCTTAAGGGAGCTTACAGCTCCTAATATTGACGTTCAACCATTGTGCATCACTTTTCCAGCCTTGGATGATGGAGCTACTTTTGAACTGAAATCTGGTTTGATACATCAATTACCAAGTTTCAGTGGTATGAGCATCGAAGATCCGAACAAGCATCTTTCGGATTTTCATATTGTTTGCACCAGTATGAAGCCAACCAATGTCACAGAGGAGCAGTTGAAATTGAGAGCATTTCCCTTCTCTTTGAAGGATAATGCAAGAGATTGGTTAAACTATCTACCACCGGGGAGTATCACTACTTGGGTAGGTATGAAGAAGGCATTCTTGGAGAAATACTTTCCTCCTTCTCGATCATCTCAACTGAAAAGAGCCATTAGTAATGTTGAACAACAAGACGGAGAAACTATGTATGAGTTTCTTGAGAAATTTAAGAAACTTTGTGCTAGTTGTCCTTACCATGGATACTCCGACCAAGATCTCATCATGTATTTTTGTGGAGGGCTAAACCTAGATGATCGTCGTATGATTCACTCTTCTTGTGGGAGAAATATAGCCAATAAGAATCCAGATGAGGCTTGGGAGGTTATCAGAGAGCTAGCTGAGACCTCTAGACAGTTTGAGAGGAGACCATCACGAAGAGGAGTGAGTGCTATGGGTGTTAGTCATGTCTTGGAGGAGAAAGTTGATAATATTGCTTCCACCCTACGTGACATGTTATCTGGAAGACAAATGGCCGTTGTTTGTGGTATATGCTGTATTGAGGGTCATCCTAGCGATTTGTGCCCTCAAATGCAAGAGGATGGTTCTCAGACGGTGAATGGTATATGGGAGAGTAGTTCAAATAAGAAATGGTATACACACTCTAATACCTATAATGAAGGATGGAAGGCTCACCCTAACTTCCGTTGGGGAAACTCTCAAGCCGGTCCATCAGCTGGCCCTCCTAGAGGTCAGTTTCTCCAGCGACCACAAGGACAACAATTTACTCAACAAGTGCCACAACAAGTAACTCAGCAAGCACCACCGAGCTCATCAATGTCCACGGAAGATATGATTCGCACTCTCACTCTCAGTGTTATTCAACATCGAGCTGATAATAAGCAAAATTTTAAAAATCTTGAGAATCAAGTGAGTCAATTGGCTACTGCGGTCAATCGGTTAGAAGCTCAACAGTCGGGTGCTCTACCATCTCAAACAGTGTTGAATCCCATGGAGAATGTAAGTGCTGTGTCATTGAGAAATGGTAGGCAATTAGTGGAGATTGAAAAGCCAAAAGCTAAGCCTAAGGTGGTGACTATTCAAGAAGAAGAGGAGTTAGTAGTTGAAGATGACAAACCACTTAGTGATGGAGTGAAAGAAGATGCATCTAATTCCAATGAGGTGACACCAGTTATGCCAGATATGAGTCACTCCCACCCTTTCCCGAGGCTTTGAAAGACAAAAGAAGAAAGGAGCATGACACTGATATTTAAGAAACTTTTCGTAAATGCGAGGTAAATATTCCTTTACTTGACTTGCTTAAGAGTGTTCCTAGGTATGCAAAGTTTTTAAAAGAACTTTGTACAATTAAAAGAAATCAGAAGGAACGTAGTTTGAAAAAGCAAAAGGGGAAACCTAGTGAGTTTGTTTCAGCCTTGTTTAAGAGTAAGACCCCTCCTAAGTGTAGTGATCCGGGTGTGTTTACCATACCTTGCACTATAAGTGATACACGGTTTGAAAGAGCCATGTTAGATCTAGGGGCATCAATAAATGTTCTCCCCTACCATGTTTACGAGTCTCTTAAGCTTGGTCCTTTGAAAAGCACTAGGGTAGTAGTCCAACTTGCTAATCGGTCTAGTGTACACCCTAGAGGAGTAGTAGAGAATGTTATGGTCAAGGTAGATCAACTGGTTTTTCCAGCAGATTTCTATGTTTTGGATATGGCATAGGAGGTTGATGTTATCCCAATTTTATTAGGTAGACCATTCCTAAAGACCGCAGGAACCCGAATTGATGTCCTAACTGGTTCCTTGACTATGGAGTTTAATGGGAAGGTGGTTAAATTTCAAATTAATTCACCTAATTCAACTAATTCTATGGTTTCTTCTTTGTGTGCCATTGCTACCAATCATACTTCTATGAGAAGCCGGAAGCCACCACTTCCGAGCAAAGCTTGTGAAATTTTGCAGGACTCCCCGCCTAGAGAGAAAAGGTGTATCCTTCTATGGGAGAATCACAAAGATGCTGAGGCTGGAAAAAGGAAGGGTAAGACTTGGTTTGATAATCTAATTCGCCGGAAGAGCTCCGGTAAAGCAACACAAGTTATACATATTAAATCAAGTGTTTACCCCAGTCCCTTGAAAAGGTAAAGTTCTAAACTCTATCTTAAGTCGGGTGGTTCACCACTCCGCGAGATGTCGAGCCAACGACGTTAAACAACATCGCTTCTGGGAGGCAACCCATAGATTTGTGTGTGCAATTTTTTTCTCAAAAAAAAAAAAATAAAGAAAATAAAAAAAAATCCTAAAAAAAACGAAAATTCAAAAGAAAGGAAGTCGGAACTGCCCAATTTATGGTGTTGGCGACATAAGAAGGGAGACCTAGAAGGAAGGATGGGTAGGATAATGGCTAAGGTGTGGTGTAACCGCGGTGCGTTGTTGTGGGCACTTGTTTTGCGGTTGAATGGATTGTTGATTTGGTGTAGAGGAGATTAGGACTGACCTTGTAAGCTCGGAGTTGCGGAAGTGTTTTATTTATGTGCATTCTGTTGTTGGCACATATATTTCTACAACTTCTTGGTCTTTGGTTAGGATTGGAGTAATAAGGGGCGTTAGTCTTGTTTTTCACTCTTATCTTTTGTTGGCTTTGTGTGATTGTGCTTCATGGAGTATGCTAATTTAATAGCCAAGTGTGGGGAGGAGGTGGGATTGCTCTGTTTTCATGTCGTGTTGCGGTATGCTTGATGGTCTCTATCGTCATTGGTGCTTCCATAGATGAGGTGTGTGTCTTTCTCTTCCCTTTTTATTGTGTCCTTGCAACATTGAGGACAATGTTTCATTCAAGTGTGGGGAGGGAGAATCGTTCCGATTTGTATATTTTTGTAATTGTGTGGTGTTTTTATTTCAGTACTTTATTTCAAAAAAAATGAAAAAAGGAAAAAAAATGAAAAAATGAAAAAAATAAAAAGATTAATCCCGGCTAGGTGAAAACTCGAAAGGGCGCCTAGGCAAGATTGGGATGTGGCCGAGGACGGAGTGAAAACCCGAAAGGGCGCTCCGGGTAAAATGAAGAAACAAGTTGCGTGCCACTGAGAGTAGAGGTGAGATGAAAAAAATGATAAGCTAGAGTGAAAATCCGCAAGGGCGGACGCTCTAGGCAAAATGAGAGACATAGGTAAAGAAAAAGTTCCAATGCTATTTTGATCTCCTGCTGCTAAGTTGAAGACCGTTTGGTTCAAGCATTACTACGAGTTTTATTACTCTTCTTATACTTCTGTGGATCGGGGTTGGTATGAGCTTGTAATAAGTCCTTTGAGTTTACTCGAGGACGAGTAAAGATCTAAGTGTGGGGAAGTTTGATAAGACGGGTTTAGTACGACATAAAAGTGTCAATTTAGATGAGTTCTGATGGAATTAGTAGCGTATGGAGGTACAATTGTATAATTATGATTTCTTGGTGTTGGTTACATTTGAGAGTAATTAAGTTGAAATATGGATTATTGGAGTTTACATGGTTTATGGGTTGACAAAATGGTCCAAGCTTGATTGTGATCAATGGGTCAAACAACTGCCAAAGCTACAAGAGTTAAGCATGAACAAAGAAAGTCGAAAAATCACAACCGGAATTTGGCGCGGGTCGCGGATTTTCCCGCGGGTCGCGCATTCAGACGCGCGGGTCACGGATATTGGCGCGGGTCGCCCGTGGCTCGGATGGTTGATGCTTTATTTCGTTTGTTTCCGTCTTTCAGCTAGTTTTTGGAATTTTTCTATTTTTTCTATTTTTATATTAAGAATATTAGGTTAAGTATTTAGCTTATCCTTCACATTATCATTCATTCAACTTTTAGAATTGGAAAAACTATCAAGAACCCTAATTTCTTTTGCTTAATAATTATGAGGAACTAATCCTCTCTTTTCTGGGATCGATAAACGGAAGCTTCGACTAATTAATTGTGAGATTGTTCTTTCTCCCTTTTATTTCTCAAGTATTGTTTATGTCTCTTGCTCGTATTTTATGATTATTGTTTTCTCTCGCTAATCTGATCAATTAGTAATTGTTAACTTTAATCTATCGCATGTTTAGAAATTGAATCCGTAATTGTTCAATTAATCTAGACTAAAGTAGCAAGCTTTACCCTAATAATTTGTATGCGTTTCATCGTTATTAGGACGAAGTAAAGACTAAACATATAATTCGAATCGTTAACCGCGTGTGTTAAAGATCGTTATCTTTATTGCTTCCTTGGATTGTTAATGCTATTGTTGGATTAAATCTAGACGCTTGGCTTAGATTATTCAATAATTAGGGTCTTCTAATATCGCGTTTCGACTTAGTTGACTATACTTAAGAGGAAGAAGAAAACTTGTTTTTCACAATAAAGTACTTGAGAGTAATTGAATTAAAGACAATCGAAGACCAATTAGTTTGTTGATTGTGGATATTTATTGACCCAAGACCTTTTAATCATCTGAATTCATTCATCTTTATTATTTGTTTAGTAAACTATAGATTCTTCTATCACAAACCCCCATTTTATTGTTACTTATTTTCTATACTTTTATTCACATAAATTACATCGCTTTCTCTGTGGATCGATCCTTATTACCATATACTATATTAGTTTAAGGTTTTAAGTGTTATAAATATTATCTTTGGGAACATACGACCTCGGCTCACCAAACACAATGTGTTGATGATGACAAGTTACCTTGATTATCTAATGTTTGCTTTATAAGGCTCATTGAAGACCACAAGATCATATGTCAAGAAGCAAGAAAAGACAAGTGAAGGCCAAGTCTAGGAAAGTGTTGTAAGCAAGGTAGTTTAATATACTCTCTTATTTGTTAGAAGGTGCAAAATCCTTGCAACAGTCTAGCAGACTGTTGTAACTGGGGTTTCTAGTACGGTGATGGAGATAAATTTCGAAAATCATTTATGTTAAAAGAAGTTGCCTTTTACTTGCATCTGCATATTTTAAATGGTTTACAAACAAAATGGAATCAAATTGAATTTCAAATCTCACAAGAACATGGAGTTTAAAGTCAGAAAGTAAAAAGTAAGTTTTTTCCTTTTATATAGCCATAAGACTTTCTAGTTCATTTGTGAGAGAGAGAGCTCACACGCCCCATCCTCTATAAAAGCCAACTTTCTAGTTCATTAAATGTTAAGACTTTTCAAGCATTTATTGTAAACTTTGCAAAATCCTTTTTAAGCATTTGTTCTTCAAAGTTTGTTTTGCATAAGTTTCTGATTTTTAAAAGAGTCTTCATTTGTTTTCGAAAAGCAATTATCTTCTCGTGCTAGTTCGCACCTCTAACGATTAAAAGAGTATGTTCGATGAACCTTGTGTTTAGATCTTAAATGAAGTCTCCATGTTCTTTAAGAGAACCCTTGAGACATTGATCGTGTAAACCAAAGGTAGAACATCAAAACTCTTAGAGCGGAGTAGCTTTAAGTTTGAGTCAAGTCTTACGAGCGGAGTAGCTCTAAGCAAAATGCAACCGGAGTAGGTTGGGGAGTTGCTTTGTTGTAATAGTTTTAGTTAAGCGGAGTAGCTTCTAAACTTTCAATAAAATAACGGTTGGACGTAGGCTCCGGAGTAGGAGCTGAACCAATTTTTTATATCGTTTGTTTATTGCTCTTTCTCGTACTTATTTCTCACTTCTTGTTATACTCGTAATAGATCAGCTCTATGCAACAATTCTACGTACTGTTCCTTAGACTCTGATTCTTGTTGCCTTAATTCGTGAAACACTTAAGCTACTTTAGATTTTTTAAAAGGTCACCTAATTCACCCCCCCTCCTCTTAGGTGCAAACTCGTTCTTGATTCTTCAATTGGTATCAGAGCCTTGTGCTCTTGATTCCGGTTTTACCACCAAACAGAAAGATCCATAATCATGGACGAGACAAAGCATACTAAGTACCCAATTTTTAAAGAAGAAAACTATGCTTGGTGGAAACACCGCATGGAACACTACGTCAAGGGTGTTGACTCTAAGTGTTGGATGATTATTAAAAAGGGCCCACTTAAAATTGAGGTGACGGATAAAGACGGAAACACGACACCTAAAGATGAGGAAAAGTACAATGAAAATGATTATAAGAAAATCGAGAAAAACTCTAGAGCCATGTCCATTCTTCAATTTGGCATCGGCGACCAAGAGATAAATCGAATATTAGGTTGTACTTCGGCCAAAGACATTTGGGACACCCTAAGCCTAGCTCATGAGGGTATGTCTCAAGTCAAGAAGTACCGTGTTGACCTTCTCATGCAACAATATGAGATGTTCAACATGGGAAAAGATCACGAGTCAATCGATAGTCTTTCATCTCGTTTCTCTTGCATTGTTAATGAACTAAAAAGCTTAGGTCGAAACTTTGAATCCGAGGATTTAGTCAGAAAGATCCTTCGAAGCTTAACTGAAAAGTGGCAACCGAAGGTGACGGCTATTGAGGAAGCCAAAGACCTTGCCGTCCTTTCCCTAAATGAACTAATGGGGTCTCTCATGGCCCATGAGCTTTCACTTACAAAACGCTCTCAAGAAAGTTCAAAGGGAAAGGGACTCGCTCTAAATGCTCTCTCAAGTGATGAGGAGGATGAGGATGTTGAGTTTTCTATGTTTACTAAGAACATGGCCGGCATAATAAATGGTCGAGGGTCACAAAGGTTCAATAACAATGCTAGCAAAAAGCGTTTTCCGAAAAGGAGATCTAATTCCACTTTTGGTTGCTTCAAATGTGGTGACAAGGGTCACCAAATAAAAGAATGCACAAAGTGGGACGATATAAAGTCCAAGGAGAAACGTGACCTGGCTAAGAGAGCCTATAGAAGAAAAGTTATGACTGCAATATTGGGGATGTCCGATTCTGATGAGGATGAAAGCCTTGAGGAAGAATTGGACGCAAAGTTGGGCATCTCTTCAAAATCAAAACCAGAAACTTCAAAAACTTCAAAGAAGAAAACTGTCGTATGTCTTATGGCTCATTCTGTTGATTCAAGCTCCGATTCTGAAAGCGAGGTAAATAGTCTAAAGAGAAAGGCTTGAGCCTTCTCTAAAGACAAGAGTTGTCTTCTTTTAGATGATTTCATTGATAAGTGTCGTGTCCAAAGAAATAAGGTCATTCCTATGCAAGATGAAATTGAAAATACAGCTCAGGAGAATGTCAACGACCTAAAGGAAAGTCTAACAGAGGTAGACCAAACATGTACCATAACCAAACTTGAGAAGGAAGTTAAATTGCTTCGAAAACAAAATCAGTGTCTAATGAATAAAACTAAAAAAGCTCTTGCAACAGACCCTTGCAATGTTGAAACAGAACTGTGTAAAGAAGTCGAGTCTCTAAAAAGAAAAGTGTCATTTCTCACTAAGGAACGTGACTCCCTTCTAGTTGAACTCACTTCGTGCAAACTAGATAACAAACATAATATGTATACGAGTGCAAAAAGAGTGCATACGGTAAAGGACCACGCATGAGCTAAGTAAGAGAGAGGAGCATGATATTGAAATGACAAGAGTGAGTGTTTGGGAAAAGAGAAAGAAGACTTGAGAGTCGGTAACAAGAGGAGCTGAGACTTGAGTGAATGTTTGAAAAAGAGAGAGTATGGCGAAATTTGTGGACGAAGTTCATTTCTAATGAGGGAAGATTGTAATACCTGGATATTTTGGGACCAATAAAGGTACCTTAGGATGAGTGAAAAGACCCTAGGTCAGGGTGTGAGCTAGTCTAGAGCACAAGACAACAGTAAGCTAGACCAGGTGAAACTTAGACTAGACTTGGTGAAAGTACAGTGGACCAAGTAAAAGTCATAGTGGACCAAGTACGCTCCACACGATCGAGTATGACAAGTACTATACCGAGTGAGTTACACTCAGCTGAGTGAACGAGTACTCGATCTAGTGAGTGATACTCGACTGAGTGGACGTGGCACTCGAGCGACTGCAGCTGAGCAGTACCCCAGAAGGCTTATTTTGGGACCTTATCCTAAATCATTCTATCTTATTCTTTCTCATTTCAAATCATCTCCCTTCTCTCTAAAATCCTCACCAACACCGTTTCATGGGATTCAAGCTTCATTTAGAGGATTATTGTTCAGCTTGTTCTTTATTCATTCATTCCACTTTGTAAGTTGAGATCTACCCTTTTCCTCTTTCTTTTGAACCCTAAATTTTGCCGATTTTGTTATGGGTGATTAATTAGTACTTATTATAAGTAATATGAGTAATTAATGGGTAATAATAAGGGGTTTTATATAGTAACATTATTAAGGATGTATTATGATAGTATGGTATGATGTGTATAGGATGTGACGATCTTGCGAGACAGAATTGTATTGGATTTGAGTAGCTTATGGAGATTGCTAAAAGGTAGATTATTCCTACTCGGTTTCAATAATATGATTGTAGTTTATGTCTTGAAATGTGGTAATTAGTGTCACATGGTTAGAACACTGCATTATAACATGCTTAGTAGCTATGTGCATAATTAAGAGAGTGATTCTGATGGTTGAGTTGCATTATAACATGTACATGAGAATGAGTGTTAGTTTCTTGTTGTTGGCATAATCATACCATATCATGTTGTGATTAATTGATGGTTAGTCTTAAATGGTGAGTGAAAATGCAATGTAGCATAAGATTGGAAAATAGATGATACGAGCATGATGACATGTTAAGATCCATATGACATGGGACGATTTGCATATTTTGCATTTGTATTATATGTGATTGTGGTGGACATTGGAGATTGTTGGTGGTGTACTATGGTTGTTGAGGATACGCAAGTCGAGTGTGAGACCGTTTTACGCCAGGGTCGCGTTTTAGGGCTTCCCACTCCAAGAGGAATGTGCACATTATTGACTTGAGGACGGAAGGGCTCGAGTCGCGTCTCAACGTATGACAAAGGATCTGGTTGGCTTCCGGACTCGTTACTGCGAGTGTGTCCTAAGTACCTTTTTATAGACAGTGGTCCGAGTATTTTGGTGAGCGGTGTTGCGGTGGCATCAACTGGTTATTGGTACGTCTGAGTACGTCCCGGTACCGGTTTTAGTTGAGGAGTGGTGGTGATTGGAGACTTGTTGTAACACCCCCGTTTATTTAAGGGCCTGTACTTGGACTCCCTAGATAAATAAGGATGTTACCATCTCGGTTTCCCGAGGCAGTAGACACAAAGGAAGATACACAGTACTTTAAATTGATAAAGTTAACTCAAACGGTTTTACATAACTGAATTATAAAACTGTCTTGCTAAAATAAAAGTACAACTCGTAAACAACTATCATGTGATCTAGACTCTAGGCAGGTCCGGATCCAAGCTTCTCTCTTCCCCTAGCTCCCACAGTCTCAACACCTGTCAGTCTGCTCCCCAATAATTGGTTCATCACAGGTGATCACGAATACACAGGGTCAACCACGAGGTTGAGTAGAGAAAAACTGTAAACAAACCACATTACTATAAATAGAAAATCAATCATCTCCACTCCGAATCACAAGACCCATTATTCTCCACACCAATCACAACACCCATTAACTCCGCACCGATCACAAGACCCAATATCTCCGCACCAATCACAAGACCCATTATCTCCGCACCAATCACAGACCCTTTATCTCCGCACCAATCACAGACCCTTTTATCTCCTCGTAACACATCACAGAAGGATATAAATAACACAATATACGATCACGTGATAATAAATAGCAAGCATGCTGGATATCCAATAAGAACAGATTACACATCATTGTGATATCAAATAAGAACAGATTACACAACATCGTATACCAGTAGTTTCCCTACCTCAAATAACAGGAATGCCAATAATCCAAGACTTGCTAGAAATGTTCCATACGAAACCCGCTACCTAAACACATATACGTAACGAATAAATAACCTTCCCGAACCCCTTAACAAACCATACTTACTATAAATAGAAACTTTCCATAAGTGGAAAGTTTCCAAAAATAGAAACCTTCCAATTATAGAAACTTTCCAAATATAGGAGTTCCCTTGACTTAAATAATTCCCGACTCGCAACTTAAATTAATAAGACCCAAACCACAAAGAAATAACAAAACTACTAATAACAACATGAATATTAATAATGATAATAATAATAATAATAGTAAATAATAATATTAATAAAAAATAATAATATTAATAAAAAATAATAAATAAACTAAAACATCACTTGACACCCTTCGTTTTACTCGACATCACGCCTGCCCCAAAACAGACCCTACAACCACCGCGCAACACCAGCTCCGCCACCAACAACCCCCACAACTCGTGCCCAGAACCACCAGCTACCACGACAGCCACCCCACACTCCTTCGACTGCCACTGCCATGGTGAACCAGGCCCCCAAACTAGACCTGAATCATCACCAAAACACCTGACCCGTCTACAAACACCTACCCTTCGATAACCCAGCAACCACCGACAACCCCCGTGACCTCTACCAACACCACCCCTGACACCTGACCCATAAACCACTGTGGTGACACCGCGTCGACCTCCCCCGAGTCTACGGTGTCACCACCCCAATTAACCTTCGTATGAACAGAAACTTCACAAAACCGAGACAACAGGGCAACGAAACCACCCCTTCGACTCTGATCTACCACCTGCAACCACCAACTTGGCCACCCTGACACACCCCGAGACACCACTACCTTATCTAAACCAATACCCAGACCATACACTAGCCAAACAGACTCGCAAACCCACGCAAAACGACTAGCACGAAGACTCTGTTTTTGAACGAGAAAACAAATGCTGACAACAGTAGCCAAAACCACCACGACTGGTGGTTCTCGGTGGTCAAGGGTGACTCCCTATATGTCCAAACGCGACTACTATGTTCATAGGTCACAGTTATACAAATACCAGAACCCATATGTACGATTTACCTGATTCAAAAACTTATAGAAAACGCAGGAAGAACCATAGTGACAAGGAAACGTGCTGACATCCCTATTTCCGATCAGATTCGACCACCCTTAACCTGCCCTATGGCCACCGTGAAGACCTCCTACGAACTCCTTGATATGACGGCTGTAGACTTTGTGTTTGTATGAGATAAGGAATACTAGGTTTAGGTTTAGAAGAGGAGTGCAAAGTGACGGCAGGAGAGCTGTTGTAAAAGGGTTTTGTGTTTGTGTTCTCAAGTCAGCCGTGGGCTTAGAAGGTGCACGAGTTACGAGGCCCAAGTCGACTTGCTACAGGTCCAGGGATCGATCCCTACTAATGACATAACAACCCTCTTATCAATATACTTATTATGCTAAAAGGTCTAGGGATCGAATCCTCGAAACAACATAGTTACAAGACTTAAACATGGTTACTTAAAAACGTAAAATAACTATCAACACCCAAAATAATCTTAATTGTCGAGTCTAGATTTTCGGGGTATTACAGTCTTCCCTCCTTAAAAGGAACTTCGTCCCGAAGTTCACCATCCCATGATCAAGAACTGGTCACTAAGCACATAAAGAACACCAAAGCGACACCACATAACGTCAAAATTAATAAAGGTAAAATTTAAAACACGAAATGTCACATTCTACCCCCGTTAAGAAAACTTTGTCCCAAAGTTTAACGTAAAACTAACTCAAAGGGCTTCACGAAACACAGTAATATTACGTATACTCAAACAATCACCACATACCAATTAGCCATGTCACAACAACCAGTCATATCATAGAATCATTAAGATTTTACAATCCTATCACCCTTAAAACATGGTTACGTCCCCGTAACCTCATAAAAACATTCCAGCCCAAAATTTCCATCTGACTCATTCCTCTACCTCATAAAATCTTACTCCAACCAAGTATCGTACTCTCATCATCGAACTAAGGATCAAGGACAAGGGTGAGTGAACTGACGGAATAAAACTGCGAATCAATACTTCATCTCAATATCGATTTCAAACTCATAACTCAGACTAAACAGTTACTAAAAGTTTTTCCATCTCACAAACAAAAGAATTATCACATCAATAGAAAATTTTAACTATCAAAATAGAAGGACAACTACTAATATTCCACTCAAATCAGTACTCAAAAGAGACTCATATCAATTATCATATAACATATAACCTTGAACAACAATAAAGTATTAGGGCCGATAGGATCGTGTTACGCAGTAAAACAGGATCAGATTAGCTAATGCTTACATATCTTTGAAATTTTGACACAACTCAGCATATTTCCACCAATGTAGACAATCAGCAAACTCGTATATCATAATAGACAATTTAAAAAAAATTCACGTTTATAATCATATTATATCAGAAAAATCATATTTTGGGAAGGACATAGAGCGAAATTAATTAACGTAATTAACATGGCGCACTGACATGTTACACAAAATACACGCCAATCACAGACTAACAAGACCGTTTATCATTCCTAAATGTCGCTAAGTTAAAATCAATTAGGTACATTGCCTATCCACTCACATTACATCATTTATCATGAAACTATCAACATATGTGACTTGCAAATAAGGGGTTTACATACTGCGCAGCAATTACATTTTCGTGTAGTATTTCATCAACACATAGCTACATAATCTGTCAAATTGTAAACATTCAGCATAATTATCAGACATCAAGCTTTATCATGGTTTATCACTTCAGAAATATTCTGAAACGTTGGAAACATTGAAGCGGTAATTTGTGACAATTTATAAAAACGAACAAAAGGCAATTTCACAAGCTACTGATCATAACAAGACTACACAGAGACATTCTGATTCTTCTTTTACTAGGACATTGTTCTTGTTGCTTTGAATTATGAAAATTTTAACAATAAAAGTAAACGAATTCACAAGGCAAGTACTTCATATTTCACATGTTAACCAATTAATAATCCCACATATCTTGATCAAATTCTTAATATAACAATATGTAAGTCACTACATGGTATAACAATACACTTGAAAAATTTATAAAAAGTATATTCACAGGGAACTAGACAGAGATAACTCTCAATAGACGAAAGAACAGCAGTAAGATTCACACTGTTCAAATAATCATAATCACAATTACATATAACCATTGGATTGCTATAACATGCTAATAAGTTCACCAGTTATCTTTCATTTTGCTATACGGCAAGACTCTTCTTAGTCAAATATGCCTTTGACATCACACACGAGCAGCACATCATTAAAATTAGACATATATACTGGAAATGATTTTATATTAAACTTGACGAGATAAACAAGGTTTTGCTATCATATAGTGGGGTTCATACTCATACCCTATGCCTACTATTCATGTTACCAAGGCCATATCAGGATATCACGTGGTCACATCACATAATTCACATTTGATTAAACCTATTTGATACGAAACTTACATACCTTACAGCTTCACCAATTAAACGTTATGCAACAACTTACAAAAATCATAATTAAATAGCAACGTAGCCAACGTGTGAGCAAACATAAACTTTTAGTAAATATAAGGAATTAATTAAATAGAGGAGAAGTATCGTATGCATACCTCAAGGAAATTATTTAATACAATATTTACAATTTGAACAATTTGAACAATAACTTTACAGCATTTCAACAAAGTTTTTGGCATCATGTAAAAATCACAATTGAATAACAGCTCGTTAAGATTTTACATGGCGTGAACGAACATTCTAAACCGCAAAGTTGGAACTATGCACAAGCAATAACCAAGTTTTAAATGATTTCAATTACAAAAGATAGATCAAAACGGAACTATGCAGTAACAGTCTGAATACTGTAGAATAAAAGAATTATTTCTCCCAAAGACATAACTCATATCAAGATAAAACACTAGTATTGTAAACCCAACTCAGAAGTTTATCATACATAAAATTTTCATCCTCAATTATGAAACACGTATAAAGTGACAGCCCGGACAAACCAGGTAACATTCCGAAAATTTATTAAAATTTTGGTCCTTTTGCATCTACACATCACTACATCCACACTCAACCTTTCTCATCCAAACACATTGACAATCATTTGAAGCATAGACATCACTCTGTACCATATTAACATTCATTCCTCATTTCAATTGTAGTTGGCATCAAAATACGGTAAAGGTTTCGAAACTGAAAATAAAATCAATTAAATAACTTGACAGTTATACATGTGTATCCAAGTACGGAAATATAACCTAGTGACTACTACGTATCCCTTATTGATGAGAACTTCATAACGGATTTAAATGTATATAACGGTATAAAATTTTAAACACGATATACGCAACACATGACTACATCCTGCATATTACCAAACATGGATTGCTAAAGCAATTACTAACATAATAAAATCATAAGTCTCAAATTCCGATCACATTTGCCTAGTATGCCTATCAGTAAACTCTTGCAAAGTATAAGGCATGCAAATAAGAAGTGTATACACATAGTATAGTACAGACAATTATCAACGCGCACGGCCTCTGGTTTGGTCTGCTAGCTTTACCCATAAGACTTAGCTTGGTCCCACTTCCTATAACGATATAGCATAGCTGGCTCTACTAACCATTCCAGTCAGTCATGATCATATCTCTCCTACACCTATCCTTTTAGGTGACTATAGCTCATTAACTTATTACACAAGTCATTATACTATATCTCTACTTAACGGTTCAGGGATCATACAGCCGCATGCATATCACCATATATATACAAGTAAAGCTTATATTCAAAATCTCTTGTTCTCAATACCAGAAATAGTAGATCTCAACCAACACTCAACATAAATCTCATGATTCACAGTAGATATTACCAACCATATCACACATCGTAACTTACCTCATTCCTTCTCCTGCAAGAACGTTAGTACAAGACATCTAGGTTACTATATAATCTACCCCACTTTTCAATTTCTCTCATTGGATTTCCGAGACAGAACAGAAAGGGCCCAGGTTTGGTGTGAGGGGGCCCTTAACTCATCCCGTTCCTTTTTGGGGCTCCTATCAGTTCCATCTCGGGGTTCATTTTATTAGACTCTCCCTACGTTCATTATTATTCATTTAGTTTAGGCCTGAGGATCGTTCTCTCTGATACCACTTTGTAACACCCCCATTTATTTAAGGGCCTGTACTAGGACTCCCTAGATAAATAAGGATGTTACCATCTCGGTTTCCAGAGGCAGTAGACACAAAGGAAGATACACAGTACTTTAAATTGATAAAGTTAACTCAAACGGTTTTACATAACTGAATTATAAAACTGTCTTGCTAAAATAAAAGTACAACTCGTAAACAACTATCATGTGATCTAGACTCTAGGCAGGTCCGGATCGCTCTGGTAGACTACAGCGTATATCAGAGCTACATGCTTCTTATTTAGCCTTGCAATACCCTATTCTCTTTCCACGTGGAGAGGACGATCATAGACTAGGGATTCCTCATAGTAAACATACCCAAACATCCACAAGTAACAATGAAAACGCTTGGGATAAGTTAACCTTGAGGGAGTGGTTTGCTTTTCGAATTCAAGACAGTACAGATCACTAGACAAGGAATATCCAACTATTTTGATGGCAGGTTAATTACTTGATCCCTAATTTAATTTTTAATACAAATAAAAATTTTCCTTTGATGGTAGGAAAACTATTTATTGTAAGAACATTTATTAAATTTTCTATTTTAGTATATTACTTCTGTAAAAAAAATCTGTCCTAAATTTATCTAATTTTCAGGTAAAGCATTTCAAGAATTCATTGCTGATGGTTGCACCATGATAGAGTCTGATCGTCTGAAGTATATCTGTTTCAACCAACCAAAGTTGCGGTCCGAAAATTTCAAAAATCTTGCAAATGCTGCCGCATTAGGACAAACCGACCCGTCAACCGCTGGTGTTTGTTTCATTGTTCCTTCGTCTTTCGTTGGTGGTAAGGGTTACATGCGAGAAACATATCAAGATACAATGACCATTTGCAGGTGGTGTGGGTATCCTGATCTGTTTATTACCTTCACATGCAACCCAAAATGGCCTGAAATTACTAGGTTTGTTCAAAAAAGAGGACTACGGCCGGAGGATAGACCTGATATAGTCAGTCGAGTATTTAAGTTGAAACTATATGAGCTCATGAGAGACTTCAGAGAACTACATATTTTTGGACGGACAAGGGCAGGTGAATTTATCATCCCCCTTATTATACGTTTGAAACCATCATCTATAATCTATAATCATTTTTCTAATGCGATTAATTAACTCTATGTAATATTGACTTCTGTTTTCTTACGTTTTTTTTCAGTTGTTTATACTATTGAATTCCAAAAACGTGGCCTCCCTCATGCTCATATTTTGCTATTTTTACAAAGGGATGACAAGTTCCCTGAAGCCGTCGATGTTGACCGTATTATAAGTGCTGAAATTCCAGACCCCCTTGAAAACCCGGCCCTTTATGCGGCAGTGAAAGATTGTATGATTCATGGTCCATGTGAAGAACTTAACCCAGATTCACCGTGTATGATTGATGGTATTTGCTCTAGAAAATTTCCAAAGAAGTTTAATGAGAGAACTGCTGTAGATGGTGACGGTTATCCAGTTTATATGAGAAGGGACAATGGAAAAACAATTGATAAAAATGGTAAACAAATTCACAACGGATATGTTGTTCCATACAATTCAGATCTGTTGTTGAAATATTGTGCTCACATAAATGTTGAATGGTGCAATCAAGCGAGATCGATCAAGTACTTATTCAAGTACATTAATAAAGGATATGACCGTGTCACTGTTAGTGCAACTCGCACCAACCATGGTACTAAATTATATTTAATTAACTTCTACTTGATATCTTTTCACTTAAGAGTTTTCGAAATTAAATCTAATATTTTCTGATTTTTATCTTTATCTTTTTGAATAGGTAGTCAAGACCCAAATCAGGTTGATCAAATCCAACAATACTACGACTGCCGTTACATTTCACCGTGTGAAGCTGTTTGGAGAATCTTTGCATTTCCTATTCACTATAGGACCCCCCATGTTTTAAGATTAGATTATCACCTACCTAATGAGCAAAATGTTATTTTCCATGACGAAGATCCAATCGACGAAGTGGTTGAAAGGTCTTCCGGTGGTAGAACAAAATTCACCGCTTGGTTGGAGTATAATAATTTAAAATCTGATGGTAGAGATCTAACGTATTGGGAGTTTCCTCAAAAATATGTATGGAAACAAAAAGAAAGGGTATGGACTCCAAGGCATAAAGGATTTACTCTTGGCCGAATGTATCACATGTCTCCAAATGGTGGTGAGAGGTACTATTTGAGAACCCTACTCAACTTTGTGAAAGGCCCTAAATCATATGAAGACATTCGTACTGTAAATGGTATCACTAACCCCACTTTCAAAGAGGCCTGCTACGCTCTAGGCTTACTTGGTGATGATAAAGAGTATATTGATGCCATTAAAGAAGCAAGTTTCTGGGGGACTGGGTTTTATCTTAGGAACCTTTTCGCAACTCTTTTGCTCACAAATAGCTTAGTGAAGCCTGAGTTGGTGTCGGAGGAGACGTGGAAGTTATTGTCAGATGATATCTTACACAGAAGATGAAGTGAACTCCGTAACCCAGGTAATTTATCAATTTTTTTTTATACACACTTTTATTTAACTCATCGTAACAACATTCTCATTTATATATTGAGATTTGTTCACTTTTCGTGTACACAGATCTCCAACTCACAGAAGAGCAACTGCATGCAACAGTACGCACTATCCGACATTGAATCATGGTTGCAAAGAAATGGCAGTTCATTACGTAAGTTCGACAACATGCCATATCCAGACGTTGACATTCTTGCTACGTGCTCGAATAGGCTCTTGGCAGATGAGTTATCTTACGATAGGGATGATTTGAATAGGCAACATGAAGTCTTCACTTCTTCAATGACTGACGAACAGAAATCAATTTACAGAAAAATCATGAGCTCGGTGAATTGTGGTCAAGGAGGTGTTTACTTCGTTTATGGGTATGGTGGAACCGGTAAAACCTTCCTATGGAAAACCTTATGTGCTGGACTAAGGTCCAAAGGTGAGATCGTTATAGCGGTTGCTTCAAGTGGCATTGCAGCTATCCTTCTTCCAGGAGGGCGGACAGCCCACGCACGACTAAGCATACCTATCAATATCGATGAAAATTCCACATGTCATGGAATACGACCAGGAACCGATTTGGCTGGTCTGTTAACAAGAGCAAAACTGATCATATGGGACGAGGCACCTATGGTCAATCGTTATTGTTTTGAAGCTCTTGATAGAAGCATGAGAGATATTATGAGAACTTCACCGGAAGGAGACCCTGAAAAACCATTCGGTGGGAAGGTTGTGGTGTTTGGCGGTGATTTTCGTCAAGTCTTGCCTGTTATACCTAAAGGAAGCAGGCAAGATATTGTAGGTGTTGCTATTTGTTGCTCACCTTTATGGAGATATTGCAAGGTTAGAGCCTATTTTTAAAATTCTCCCGAGAATTATCTAAATTTCATATCTAATACTTACTTTGAAATAGTTGTACATTTCTGACCGTTTCAGATATATAATAAATTTCAGGTTTTGAAGCTCACGAAAAATATGAGACTTCAGGTAGGAAGTGCACAGTCAAATGTTGATGAAATCCGAGAATTTTCAAAGTGGATTCTCGAAGTTGGGGATGGCTTAGCAGGTGGGTCAAATGATGGAGTAGCTAGCATCGAGTTACAAGAAGATATACTTATTCAGCCTGGTGTAGATCCAATATCTACTATTGTAGATAGCACTTATCCATCTTTAAAAGATTACTTTTGTAAAACCCCTCGCGAAAGCGGAAATATAAACATACAAAAGTACTAAAAATGCAGCGGAATTAAAACTTTTTAAAGTAAACAACATGCGAGAAGTCTTAAACTGAAATGGAAACTGCAACTGAAATAAACCTAAATAGATAAGTAGCAGTTCTAAGTACTGAAACGAAATATATACACAGCCTGGGATGGAACATCCCTACAGGCACCAAAACGTAAAGTATCAAAAGTCTAAGAGTCTAGCTAACGATAGGGTATAAGTCATATGATGAAGGATCATCACTCGCTAGCCCTCCTGTGAACCCCGATCCAACCCAGCATGTACCTACATACATGAAAACATGTACGCCACAATCAGTGGGGAGTGACTAGAGTTCTCCTAGCCACCTTTTGTGACAACACGTAACAGGTAAAACAATACAGAATACTCCAACATATAACCACATGTGAAGTATAAACATCTCATCAACTGCCTCAACTATCATGCGATACTAATGCATAGCTCTCAACCCAACTTCATAAACCGTTAGGAAGGAGAGCCGGTTTCCCTACTGGTTACCCAGTCGGGGGGTCTTTCAGTCCAACTATTTATGAAACCGATCAAAGAGTCACCCAATGCCTTGGATGAACAATACTAAAGTCATACATAAGACTCAACAACAATAACATCTTAACATCCATAAACACATCTGTCTCTGATACGATACCATCACTAGGCAAGCAGATAAATTCAGCAAGTATAAGGTTCAGCGGTTAACTTAAGACATAACCTACATACCAAAACATTCAGCAAGTAAGAAGGTTCAGCGGTCAACTTAAGACATAACCTAATTACCAAAACATTCAGCAAGCAAGGACTCAGAGGCCAGCTTAAGGCATGGACCAGCCAATCAGCAAGACACTAGACTCAGCGGCCAACTTAAGGCATAGACTAGCATCCAAAAGTAAAGGACTCAGAGGCCAGCTTAAGGCATGTCCCTTCACCACATCACAAGGTACTAAACTCAGAGGCCAGCTTAAGGCATGTTCTAGCACCAAACATCTGCACTCCGGGTGAGGCGTTACGACCTAAATGCCCCGTTGTGCAGCTGCTCTACTCGTCAGACTCAGAGGCCAACTTAAGGCATATTCTAACGCGATCACAATCATACATGTCTGGGCTTAGAGGCCAGTTTAAGGCATATCCCAGACACGACAAACATACACATATAGGGCTCAGAGGCCAGCTTAAGGCATATCCCCATATATGACAATCAACTCACGTATTAAGTTCAGAGGCCAGCTTAAGGCATAACTTAATACGCATCAATACAATATCAACCGAAGTTTATGAACTAATATATAGTTCTATTTTTCTTAACTTCTAATCAACACTTAATTGACCCCGGGAACTAAGTTGAGGGAGAGCCGGTTTCCCTTTCGGTTACCCGACCGGGGGGTCTCTATCCTTACTCCATTACCGAACCCAATATAATGTTGCCCGTACTCCGGGGACCTCAAATACATATCACGGGTATACAAAACGAGTTTCAATCAAAACCGATTAACCGTTTGAAAGTTACGATTAAATTACAAAGCTCGAAATAGCTTACAGGGGTCCCCAGCCGGTCGGCAGGCAGCCGGTCAGCCGGCTGGTGACCTCCTCAGCCTCCCTTTCTCTTTTGCACAAAACCACACAAGGACTCCCAGCCGGTCGGCAGGCAGCCGGTCCGCCGGCTGGGAACCCCATTCCCTAGCCTTTACTAAAATCGCAACCCATTCCCAATTGCACTCCCAGCCGGCTGGCAGGCGGCCGGTCTGCCAGCTGGGCTCCCATCTACCTATAGTTTTCGCAAAAACATACACGACACAAAGGGACTACCAGCCGGTCGGCAGGCAGCCGGTCGGCCGGCTGGCAGTCCAAGGCCAAATTCTCAAAATACAAAAAATACACAAACGCACTCCCAGCCGGCCGACCGGCGACCGGTCGGTCGACCGGCTCAGAGAGCCTGTAACGCAAAATCGTGATTTCAGCCTTCTTCAAAACTCAATCATTCGACACCAAAACTTACACAACGATTCATGTGATGTTTACACAACAATATCAAACGCCAAATACTACTAATCTATCAGCAAGTAAGTCCCATAACAATCCTCAAATGAATTTAATAAGTATCCGTCGCAAAATGCGAAAAACTGAAAATCACATATGAACATATAACAACATCTTAAGGCATGGATTCTTCACATATTCAACATCCTAAACATGTTACTAAGTTCCTTAAACATAATACATGAACAAAATCAGAATCAAACATAAGAAACACAACAAAAGTGCTAATATACACATAAAGGCCGAGTTTCTCATTATCGTCACCTTTCAAGCTTCTCCGGCTAAAGATCCTCCTCAACCAAGTAGCTATCGACCTCCGGATCGTCTAAACCCACTCCTACAAACATAGAAACGGATTTTAGGACTCAAAAACGGGATTTAAGGAAAACAGCCCCATTTTCGAGTTTAAGGATTTACAAAAAGAAAGTGATAGATGGCTTGGAAATCGAATGAGGATTCCGAAAATGTTATTGTTACCTCGATTTGGTTAACGGATGATGGAGAAAAGCTCAAAAGAAGATGTTAACAATGGAGGTTTTATGAGAAAGTGTTTTACAGTGGAAATGTTGAAGGAGATGCAATTGTGTCGACAAAGAGGGTTTAAGGGGGTTTTATGGACTGTCCTTTCCGAGTCAATTAAATGGGTCGGACCCTTGAACGGATATTTTAAGATACGAGTTTAAGTTTACCAAGTATGTATTCGTCTTAAGGACTTAAGGTTCTTAAGACGGATCTTACTAATTAAATTAAAACCTTTCACACTAAATTATTAAAATATTATTTTATTACTTAAAATAATTTAAACCGCTTAAATTAGATTTTACGAAAATACGGGCTGTTACAATCACCCAATCTTCAAAAAGTTTCGTCCTCGAAACTCGAAGGTAGAAGTAAATATAAAAATAACTCTAACTTTCAAAACATATCAAGCGGGTTATGATAACCCAAAACTTTATCTTGCAAACAGGTTTCAAGAAACAAAAGGTTTCAAGGCACAAGTCTTGTCAATGGGTATCGGGATTCTCGTTACGTATTCCAGAGTCCATCATTCCAAATCTGAGACAAGTCCCCAAAATTAAATCAGCCAAAATTCTAAATTTAGGTCGATTCAGTGTCGATGGGCACAGTACGGGTTATCAGACGTCTCCAATAACACGTCCTAGTGGCAATCAACGCTGAAGTCTGCCAATTTGTAAAATATCATGTTCTTCTAAATCAAGTTTTCTTCCAAATTACCATTTATTTCTCAAATTTTTGAAGAGTACAATTGTAACCATGACTAAAAGTTGCTTCTAACGGAAGAGAAAGCAGTTTCAACTTTTTAAAACAATTAAGCTTCTTCCAAAAACAATGGATTTAAAGTCAACAATTGGGAAACAAGTTCCAAAACAGACGCTCGAGAGCGCGGAAACGGTCGCAGAGCTTATTTTTGATAAGAAGGATTAGGGGTTCCAAGCCTCGCGGCTGTAAGGACTCAAAAAGAAGGGTTGAAGGAACGGTACGATTAAGTCCACGGTAAAAGAAGACGGTAACTTTTGCCAAACATGGGTGTACTAACCGCTCAATTCACAATCAAAACATCCTTCCAACGATCCCTAGATTATCCCAAAAGGCGATTCCCGTAACCTCAATGCTCACAATGGGTTCACGGTTCCAATTACTCCTATCTCATCCACAAAACAGGGCATTCCTCAACAAGAAGGTTTCCAAAACTCTGAATCGAAACTCTATTACCATAACAATGAATCCTCAAAACTCAAGATATAGTATTCACTATCCTTTACCTTAAATTCTGACCGTTCGATCCTAGCAACCTATTTCGCAAGGTTCAATATCTTAAATTCCCAAATTATTATCACGATGAACATTCAAAACAAGATCTTATTAAGGTAACAACTTCCAAGTCAGGCACGTTTATGACGGGTCCTCGTGACTAGTTCCTCAAACAATTCGAATCTCAAGGTTCCTCGAAGTCTAAAGCAACATTATCCTTTCAATGATTTATTCCTCAAAAGTTGAGATAACTCATCTCAGGTAATTCCCAAATGACGATTCAACCAAACTCTCAGACTACTCCACTCACGTGATTCATCTACTAGACTTGTATCACAGTCCACAATAACCATACTCACATCAACGCGTTTCTGAACTTACATCTCTCAACAATTCATTCATTCTCAAACTGATGATGTATCCTAAATTTTCCTTTAAGTCTTTCATTAGATAAATGCTAAGATCCATTAAGTAACTAAAGGTCAACCACTCAGTCACTTCCACAAGTTCTTGTATATGTTCCAACGTTCTCACACCGTTACTAACAACTCTCGTTCCTCAACTTCGAATAGCATTAGCTTGTCTCATTCAATTATCAGACAACGTCAGTACCTTAAGCATATTCCTCGAAATCAATCTTTACTCTAAGTTCCTCGAGATCCTCAAATGGATATTCCAAACTCACAATTATCCATGACTCAGTAAGATTCTCACACCTAAGTCCCATCTAAAGCCACGTAAGACACTCTACCTAGCACAATTATCTCATCATTCACTTACTCTTCAAATTAGTAACATAACAACACTAGGGTTACCCAAAACATATTCAATAAGCTCTTTAGGTTTCTCCCCAAGTAACAACACTCTCCAAATCACGGTCTACAACTAATTCCAAGAGGTTTCCAAGTTCATCTATGGTAGGTTACCGCACAAGGTATTTCAGGGAGACAAGTTATCAGGTTGAGTCAAAAGGAGATGAAGACAGATTCCAAGAAGATTAACAGGAATCTAAGGGAGGAGGTTAAGATCTTAGCAGTCACGAGCATATCAATCATAAGTAAGACAATAGGCAAGAACATACCAGTAAGTGGGTCGGGATGAACTCCAGTCTCAGCTTGGTCCTGAACAGTTCTGGCTCCACTGGTCTCAGCCTCTAGGTCAGTAGTGATGGCTCTGTCGAGGGAGGTCTTCTTCTCGGGGCACTCGAAGAAGCAGTGTCCAGGCCTCTTGCAGGTGTAACATAAATAAGGATCACCGCTACAGGTAACTCTAGGATGAAGGGCTTTGCGACACTTGAAACACTCTAGGGGAGCTTCTGTCGAGGGTTCCATGTCTCGATTCTGAGAAGTCTCAGGGTCAATAGTGATAGCTTTGTTGACGGCGCCATTCCCTACGCGGCACTCGAAATAGCGATGTCCAAATCCCTCGCAGGTAAAACATTGATGCGGGTTGCCATGGCAGTCAAGTCCGAGATGGAGATCCTCGTGGCACTTGAAGCACTTAAGGGGAACGTCCGATGGGAGGCTCATGCTCCGGATTTGGGAAGCCTTAACTCTCTGGGACTTCTTGTTCTTCTGGGGACACTTCCTCTTGCCAAGAGGAGAGGAGGCAAGAGGGCTAAGAGGTCTCCCGCTTCGGCATCTATGCAAAGGCGGTCGGGGAGAGAAGGAAGCTCTAGCTCTCTCACAATAGATCTCATAAGGGTCCTCCGCTCGTAAGACACTGTAGTAACTCTGGAAGTAAGAAGTCGGGTCACCACTGGCTACACTCCTAGTCTCAGCATTAAGCTTGCTCCGAAACAGGTAAGCTTTATCTTCTTCTCTCTCAACTAGCTGTGGGACAAAGTGAATCAGCTCCTCAAATCGATTGGTGAAGGCTTGAACAGAAAGGGTCCCTTGTGGCGAAGGTTCATGAACTCGGTCATCTTATCTTGGCGGGTGTCCCTATGGTAAAACCTCATGCCAAGAAGAGTCTTGAAACGACTCCAAGTGAAAGTAGGGTCACGAGTAGCAGGAGCACTGATCGTCAACCACCAACTCCTAGCCTCACGAACTAAGAACTGTGATGCTACTCGGGTCTGATCCTCAGGACGAACACCATAAATCATGAAGTTCCTTTCCATGTCAAAGAACCAAGTGGTGAGGGTCGCAGCACTGGTCTCTCCGTCGAATGTCTTAGCTGCATTCCTCCACATCTGGGTGATAATCCAAGCCAATCCTCCAGGTTGGTTATTTCCCAAGGTTTGAAATGAAGAAGAAGGCATAGACGTCCTAGCTATGCACTCCTGAAGAGTCTGAATGAGGGCTTGAGTCCCAGGATTCTCATCATTGGTTGACTCTGTCATTCTTAAATCATAAGAGAGTAAACCGTTAGACGTATTCTTAACAAGGCACAAACAGACTACAATATAAATCCTTAGGTTTACCCCATCTCTCATTCATTATTTGTTTATTTGGTCAAGTTAAGGTTGGGGGTCACATGAGTGCGTCGGGAGCAATAATGCTCTGATACCAACTGTAAAACCCCTCGCGAAAGCGGAAATATAAACATACAAAAGTACTAAAAATGCAGCGGAATTAAAACTTTTTAAAGTAAACAACATGCGAGAAGTCTTAAACTGAAATGGAAACTGCAACTGAAATAAACCTAAATAGATAAGTAGCAGTTCTAAGTACTGAAACGAAATATATACACAGCCTGGGATGGAACATCCCTACAGGCACCAAAACGTAAAGTATCAAAAGTCTAAGAGTCTAGCTAACGATAGGGTATAAGTCATATGATGAAGGATCATCACTCGCTAGCCCTCCTGTGAACCCCGATCCAACCCAGCATGTACCTACATACATGAAAACATGTACGCCACAATCAGTGGGGAGTGACTAGAGTTCTCCTAGCCACCTTTTGTGACAACACGTAACAGGTAAAGCAATACAGAATACTCCAACATATAACCACATGTGAAGTATAAACATCTCATCAACTGCCTCAACTATCATGCGATACTAATGCATAGCTCTCAACCCAACTTCATAAACCGTTAGGAAGGAGAGCCGGTTTCCCTACTGGTTACCCAGTCGGGGGGTCTTTCAGTCCAACTATTTATGAAACCGATCAAAGAGTCACCCAATGCCTTGGATGAACAATACTAAAGTCATACATAAGACTCAACAACAATAACATCTTAACATCCATAAACACATCTGTCTCTGATACGATACCATCACTAGGCAAGCAGATAAATTCAGCAAGTATAAGGTTCAGCGGTCAACTTAAGACATAACCTACATACCAAAACATTCAGCAAGTAAGAAGGTTCAGCGGTCAACTTAAGACATAACCTAATTACCAAAACATTCAGCAAGCAAGGACTCAGAGGCCAGCTTAAGGCATGGACCAGCCAATCAGCAAGACACTAGACTCAGCGGCCAACTTAAGGCATAGACTAGCATCCAAAAGTAAAGGACTCAGAGGCCAGCTTAAGGCATGTCCCTTCACCACATCACAAGGTACTAAACTCAGAGGCCAGCTTAAGGCATGTTCTAGCACCAAACATCTGCACTCCGGGTGAGGCGTTACGACCTAAATGCCCCGTTGTGCAGCTGCTCTACTCGTCAGACTCAGAGGCCAACTTAAGGCATATTCTAACGCGATCACAATCATACATGTCTGGGCTCAGAGGCCAGTTTAAGGCATATCCCAGACACGACAAACATACACATATAGGGCTCAGAGGCCAGCTTAAGGCATATCCCCATATATGACAATCAACTCACGTATTAAGTTCAGAGGCCAGCTTAAGGCATAACTTAATACGCATCAATACAATATCAACCGAAGTTTATGAACTAATATATAGTTCTATTTTTCTTAACTTCTAATCAACACTTAATTGACCCCGGGAACTAAGTTGAGGGAGAGCCGGTTTCCCTTTCGGTTACCCGACCGGGGGGTCTCTATCCTTACTCCATTACCGAACCCAATATAATGTTGCCCGTACTCCGGGGACCTCAAATACATATCACGGCTATACAAAACGAGTTTCAATCAAAACCGATTAACCGTTTGAAAGTTACGATTAAATTACAAAGCTCGAAATAGCTTACAGGGGTCCCCAGCCGGTCGGCAGGCAGCCGGTCAGCCGGCTGGTGACCTCCTCAGCCTCCCTTTCTCTTTTGCACAAAACCACACAAGGACTCCCAGCCGGTCGGCAGGCAGCCGGTCCGCCGGCTGGGAACCCCATTCCCTAGCCTTTACTAAAATCGCAACCCATTCCCAATTGCACTCCAAGCCGGCTGGCAGGCGGCCGGTCTGCCAGCTGGGCTCCCATCTACCTATAGTTTTCGCAAAAACATACACGACACAAAGAGACTACCAGTCGGTCGGCAGGCAGTCGGTCGGCCGGCTGGCAGTCCAAGGCCAAATTCTCAAAATACGAAAAACACACAAACGCACTCCCAGCCGGCCGACCGGCGGCCGGTCGGTCGACCGGCTCAGAGAGCCTGTAACGCAAAATCGTGATTTCAGCCTTCTTCAAAACTCAATCATTCGACACCAAAACTTACACAACGATTCATGTGATGTTTACACAACAATATCAAACGCCAAATACTACTAATCTATCAGCAAGTAAGTCCCATAACAATCCTCAAATGAATTTAATAAGTATCCGTCGCAAAATGCGAAAAACTGAAAATCACATATGAATATATAACAACATCTTAAGGCATGGATTCTTCACATATTCAACATCCTAAACATGTTACTAAGTTCCTTAAACATAATACATGAACAAAATCAGAATCAAACATAAGAAACACAACAAAAGTGCTAATATACACATAAAGGCCGAGTTTCTCATTATCGTCACCTTTCAAGCTTCTCCGGCTAAAGATCCTCCTCAACCAAGTAGCTATCGACCTCCGGATCGTCTAAACCCACTCCTACAAACATAGAAACGGATTTTAGGACTCAAAAACGGGATTTAAGGAAAACAGCCCCATTTTCGAGTTTAAGGATTTACAAAAAGAAAGTGATAGATGGCTTGGAAATCGAATGAGGATTCCGAAAATGTTATTGTTACCTCGATTTGGTTAACGGATGATGGAGAAAAGCTCAAAAGAAGATGTTAACAATGGAGGTTTTATGAGAAAGTGTTTTACAGTGGAAATGTTGAAGGAGATGCAATTGTGTCGACAAAGAGGGTTTAAGGGGGTTTTATGGACTGTCCTTTCCGAGTCAATTAAATGGGTCGGACCCTTGAACGGATATTTTAAGATACGAGTTTAAGTTTACCAAGTATGTATTCGTCTTAAGGACTTAAGGTTCTTAAGACGGATCTTACTAATTAAATTAAAACCTTTCACACTAAATTATTAAAATATTATTTTATTACTTAAAATAATTTAAACCGCTTAAATTAGATTTTACGAAAATACGGGCTGTTACAATCACCCAATCTTCAAAAAGTTTCGTCCTCGAAACTCGAAGGTAGAAGTAAATATAAAAATAACTCTAACTTTCAAAACATATCAAGCGGGTTATGATAACCCAAAACTTTATCTTGCAAACAGGTTTCAAGAAACAAAAGGTTTCAAGGCACAAGTCTTGTCAATGGGTATCGGGATTCTCGTTACGTATTCCAGAGTCCATCATTCCAAATCTGAGACAAGTCCCCAAAATTAAATCAGCCAAAATTCTAAATTTAGGTCGATTCAGTGTCGATGGGCACAGTACGGGTTATCAGACGTCTCCAATAACACGTCCTAGTGGCAATCAACGCTGAAGTCTGCCAATTTGTAAAATATCATGTTCTTCTAAATCAAGTTTTCTTCCAAATTAACATTTATTTCTCAAATTTTTGAAGAGTACAATTGTAACCATGACTAAAAGTTGCTTCTAACGGAAGAGAAAGCAGTTTCAACTTTTTAAAACAATTAAGCTTTTTCCAAAAACAATGGATTTAAAGTCAACAATTGGGAAACAAGTTCCAAAACAGACGCTCGAGAGCGCGGAAACGGTCGCAGAGCTTATTTTTGATAAGAAGGATTAGGGGTTCCAAGCCTCGCGGCTGTAAGGACTCAAAAAGAAGGGTTGAAGGAACGGTACGATTAAGTCCACGGTAAAAGAAGACGGTAACTTTTGCCAAACATGGGTGTACTAACCGCTCAATTCACAATCAAAACATCCTTCCAACGATCCCTAGATTATCCCAAAAGGCGATTCCCGTAACCTCAATGCTCACAATGGGTTCACGGTTCCAATTACTCCTATCTCATCCACAAAACAGGGCATTCCTCAACAAGAAGGTTTCCAAAACTCTGAATCGAAACTCTATTACCATAACAATGAATCCTCAAAACTCAAGATATAGTATTCACTATCCTTTACCTTAAATTCTGACCGTTCGATCCTAGCAACCTATTTCGTAAGGTTCAATATCTTAAATTCCCAAATTATTATCACGATGAACATTCAAAACAAGATCTTATTAAGGTAACAACTTCCAAGTCAGGCACGTTTATGACGGGTCCTCGTGACTAGTTCCTCAAACAATTCGAATCTCAAGGTTCCTCGAAGTCTAAAGCAACATTATCCTTTCAATGATTTATTCCTCAAAAGTTGAGATAACTCATCTCAGGTAATTCCCAAATGACGATTCAACCAAACTCTCAGACTACTCCACTCACGTGATTCATCTACTAGACTTGTATCACAGTCCACAATAACCATACTCACATCAACGCGTTTCTGAACTTACATCTCTCAACAATTCATTCATTCTCAAACTGATGATGTATCCTAAATTTTCCTTTAAGTCTTTCATTAGATAAATGCTAAGATCCATTAAGTAACTAAAGGTCAACCACTCAGTCACTTCCACAAGTTCTTGTATATGTTCCAACGTTCTCACACCGTTACTAACAACTCTCGTTCCTCAACTTCGAATAGCATTAGCTTTTCTCATTCAATTATCAGACAACGTCAGTACCTTAAGCATATTCCTCGAAATCAATCTTTACTCTAAGTTCCTCGAGATCCTCAAATGGATATTCCAAACTCACAATTATCCATGACTCAGTAAGATTCTCACACCTAAGTCCCATCTAAAGCCACGTAAGACACTCTACCTAGCACAATTATCTCATCATTCACTTACTCTTCAAATTAGTAACATAACAACACTAGGGTTACCCAAAACATATTCAATAAGCTCTTTAGGTTTCTCCCCAAGTAACAACACTCTCCAAATCACGGTCTACAACTAATTCCAAGAGGTTTCCAAGTTCATCTATGGTAGGTTACCGCACAAGGTATTTCAGGGAGACAAGTTATCAGGTTGAGTCAAAAGGAGATGAAGACAGATTCCAAGAAGATTAACAGGAATCTAAGGGAGGAGGTTAAGATCTTAGCAGTCACGAGCATATCAATCATAAGTAAGACAATAGGCAAGAACATACCAGTAAGTGGGTCGGGATGAACTCCAGTCTCAGCTTGGTCCTGAACAGTTCTGGCTCCACTGGTCTCAGCCTCTAGGTCAGTAGTGATGGCTCTGTCGAGGGAGGTCTTCTTCTCGGGGCACTCGAAGAAGCAGTGTCCAGGCCTCTTGCAGGTGTAACATAAATAAGGATCACCGCTACAGGTAACTCTAGGATGAAGGGCTTTGCGACACTTGAAACACTCTAGGGGAGCTTCTGTCGAGGGTTCCATGTCTCGATTCTGAGAAGTCTCAGGGTCAATAGTGATAGCTTTGTTGACGGCGCCATTCCCTACGCGGCACTCGAAATAGCGATGTCCAAATCCCTCGCAGGTAAAGCATTGATGCGGGTTGCCATGGCAGTCAAGTCCGAGATGGAGATCCTCGTGGCACTTGAAGCACTTAAGGGGAACGTCCGATGGGAGGCTCATGCTCCGGATTTGGGAAGCCTTAACTCTCTGGGACTTCTTGTTCTTCTGGGGACACTTCCTCTTGCCAAGAGGAGAGGAGGCAAGAGGGCTAAGAGGTCTCCCGCTTCGGCATCTATGCAAAGGCGGTCGGGGAGAGAAGGAAGCTCTAGCTCTCTCACAATAGATCTCATAAGGGTCCTCCGCTCGTAAGACACTGTAGTAACTCTGGAAGTAAGAAGTCGGGTCACCACTGGCTACACTCCTAGTCTCAGCATTAAGCTTGCTCCGAAACAGGTAAGCTTTATCTTCTTCTCTCTCAACTAGCTGTGGGACAAAGTGAATCAGCTCCTCAAATCGATTGGTGAAGGCTTGAACAGAAAGGGTCCCTTGTGGCGAAGGTTCATGAACTCGGTCATCTTATCTTGGCGGGTGTCCCTATGGTAAAACCTCATGCCAAGAAGAGTCTTGAAACGACTCCAAGTGAAAGTAGGGTCACGAGTAGCAGGAGCACTGATCGTCAACCACCAACTCCTAGCCTCACGAACTAAGAACTGTGATGCTACTCGGGTCTGATCCTCAGGACGAACACCATAAATCATGAAGTTCCTTTCCATGTCAAAGAACCAAGTGGTGAGGGTCGCAGCACTGGTCTCTCCGTCGAATGTCTTAGCTGCATTCCTCCACATCTGGGTGATAATCCAAGCCAATCCTCCAGGTTGGTTATTTCCCAAGGTTTGAAATGAAGAAGAAGGCATAGACGTCCTAGCTATGCACTCCTGAAGAGTCTGAATGAGGGCTTGAGTCCCAGGATTCTCATCATTGGTTGACTCTGTCATTCTTCAATCATAAGAGAGTAAACCGTTAGACGTATTCTTAACAAGGCACAAACAGACTACAATATAAATCCTTAGGTTTACCCCATCTCTCATTCATTATTTGTTTATTTGGTCAAGTTAAGGTTGGGGGTCACATGAGTGCGTCGGGAGCAATAATGCTCTGATACCAACTGTAAAACCCCTCGCGAAAGCGGAAATATAAACATACAAAAGTACTAAAAATGCAGCGGAATTAAAACTTTTTAAAGTAAACAACATGCGAGAAGTCTTAAACTGAAATGGAAACTGCAACTGAAATAAACCTAAATAGATAAGTAGCAGTTCTAAGTACTGAAACGAAATATATACACAGCCTGGGATGGAACATCCCTACAGGCACCAAAACGTAAAGTATCAAAAGTCTAAGAGTCTAGCTAACGATAGGGTATAAGTCATATGATGAAGGATCATCACTCGCTAGCCCTCCTGTGAACCCCGATCCAACCCAGCATGTACCTACATACATGAAAACATGTACGCCACAATCAGTGGGGAGTGACTAGAGTTCTCCTAGCCACCTTTTGTGACAACACGTAACAGGTAAAGCAATACAGAATACTCCAACATATAACCACATGTGAAGTAAAAACATCTCATCAACTGCCTCAACTATCATGCGATACTAATGCATAGCTCTCAACCCAACTTCATAAACCGTTAGGAAGGAGAGCCGGTTTCCCTACTGGTTACCCAGTCGGGGGGTCTTTCAGTCCAACTATTTATGAAACCGATCAAAGAGTCACCCAATGCCTTGGATGAACAATACTAAAGTCATACATAAGACTCAACAACAATAACATCTTAACATCCATAAACACATCTGTCTCTGATACGATACCATCACTAGGCAAGCAGATAAATTCAGCAAGTATAAGGTTCAGCGGTCAACTTAAGACATAACCTACATACCAAAACATTCAGCAAGTAAGAAGGTTCAGCGGTCAACTTAAGACATAACCTAATTACCAAAACATTCAGCAAGCAAGGACTCAGAGGCCAGCTTAAGGCATGGACCTGCCAATCAGTAAGACACTAGACTCAGCGGCCAACTTAAGGCATAGACTAGCATCCAAAAGTAAAGGACTCAGAGGCCAGCTTAAGGCATGTCCCTTCACCACATCACAAGGTACTAAACTCAGAGGTCAGCTTAAGGCATGTTCTAGCACCAAACATCTGCACTCCGGGTGAGGCGTTACGACCTAAATGCCCCGTTGTGCAGCTTCTCTACTCGTCAGACTCAGAGGCCAACTTAAGGCATGTTCTAACGCGATCACAATCATACATGTCTGGGCTCAAAGGCCAGCTTACGGCATATCCCAGACACGACAAACATACACATATAGGGCTCAGAGGCCAGCTTAAGGCATATCCCCATATATGACAATCAACTCACGTATTAAGTTCAGAGGCCAGCTTAAGGCATAACTTAATACGCATCAATACAATATCAACCGAAGTTTATGAACTAATATATAGTTCTATTTTTCTTAACTTCTAATCAACACTTAATTGACCCCGGGAACTAAGTTGAGGGAGGGCCGGTTTCCCTTTCGGTTACTCGACCGGGGGGTCTCTATCCTTACTCCATTACCGAACCCAATATAATGTTGCCCGTACTCCGGGGACCTCAAATACATATCACGGGCATACAAAACGAGTTTCAATCAAAACCGATTAACCGTTTGAAAGTTACGATTAAATTACAAATCTCGAAATAGCTTACAGGGGTCCCCAGCCGGTCGGCAGGCAGCCGGTCAGCCGGCTGGTGACCTCCTCAGCCTCCCTTTCTCTTTTGCACAAAACCACACAAGGACTCCCAGCCGGTCGGCAGGTAGCCGGTCGGCCGGCTGGGAACCCCATTCCCTAGCCTTTACTAAAACCGCAACCAATTCCCAATTGCACTCCCAGCCGGCTGGCAGGCGGCCGGTCTGCCGGCTGGGCTCCCATCTACCTATAGTTTTCGCAAAAACATACACGACACAAAGGGACTACCAGCCGGTCGGCCGGCTGGCAGTCCAAGGCCAAATTCTCAAAATACGAAAAACACACAAACGCACTCCCAGCCGGCCGACCGGCAGCCGGTCGGTTGTAACACCCCAAGAGTATGAGAGGAAAGTTGTCCCTTATCGGTAGAATGTGAGGCCTGTGATATGTTTATAATAGCTTTCACCCACCACTTAGTAACAAGGCCTTGTGCTTTTGGGCTTAAGTGAGGACAAATAATGGGCCCAAAAGTGCACACCAATCTTATTGGCTTTGTGTTACGACGGTGGCGGGTCGGGTTGTTACAGGTCGGTTGACCGGCTCAGAGAGCCTGTAACGCAAAATCGTGATTTCAGCCTTCTTCAAAACTCAATCATTCGACACCAAAACTTACACAACGATTCATGTGATGTTTACACAACAATATCAAACGCCAAATACTACTAATCTATCAGCAAGTAAGTCCCATAACAATCCTCAAATGAATTTAATAAGAATCCGTCGCAAAATGCGAAAAACTGAAAATCACATATGAACATATAACAACATCTTAAGGCATGGATTCTTCACATATTCAACATCCTAAACATGTTACTAAGTTCCTTAAACATAATACATGAACAAAATCAGAATCAAACATAAGAAACACAACAAAAGTGTTAATATACACATAAAGGCCGAGTTTCTCATTATCGTCACCTTTCAAGCTTCTCCGGCTAAAGATCTTCCTCAACCAAGTAGCTATCGACCTCCGGATCGTCTAAGCCCACTCCTACAAACATAGAAACGGATTTTAGGACTCAAAAACGGGATTTAAGGAAAACAGCCCCATTTTCGAGTTTAAGGATTTACAAAAAGAAAGTGATAGATGGCTTGGAAATCGAATGAGGATTCCGAAAATGTTATTGTTACCTCGATTTGGTTAACGGATGATGGAGAAAAGCTCAAAAGAAGATGTTAACAATGGAGGTTTTATGAGAAAGTGTTTTACAGTGGAAATGTTGAAGGAGATGCAATTGTGTCGACAAAGAGGGTTTAAGGGGGTTTTATGGACTGTCCTTTCCGAGTCAATTAAATGGGTCGGACCCTTGAACGGATATTTTAAGATACGAGTTTAAGTTTACCAAGTATGTATTAGTCTTAAGGACTTAAGGTTCTTAAGACGGATCTTACTAATTAAATTAAAACCTTTCACACTAAATTATTAAAATATTATTTTATTACGTAAAATAATTTAAACCGCTTAAATTAGATTTTACGAAAATACGGGCTGTTACAACTTTGGTGACCCTCTGTATTTCACTGAAAGAGTTGTACTAGCACCTACTCACGATGTGGTCGAGGAGGTAAACGACTATGTCTTGGATCAAATTCAAAAGGAAGAAAAAATTTACTTAAGCTCTGATGAAATAAGAAAGGAAGAGACTAATTGCGGGGTCAGAGAACTTTACTCTACAGAGTTTCTTAACTCAATCAGATGTTCCGGTTTACCTAATCACAACTTAAGACTGAAAGTTGGAGCTATAGTGATGCTTTTAAGAAACATTGACCAAGCAAATGGTTTGTGCAATGGCACCCGAATGGAGGTAAAGCAACTAGGAAATCGCGTTATTAGTGCAACAGTTATTTCTGGCAGTCATATCGGAAGCAATGTCTATATTCCCCGCATCACCTTGACTCCTTCCGATCAAACCAGGTTCCCAATTAAGTTTGAAAGAAGACAGTTTCCTTTAGCAGTTTGTTTCGCCATGACTATCAACAAAAGTCAAGGTCAATCTCTATCCCGTGTTGGACTTTATCTTCCAAGACCAGTCTTTACCCATGGCCAACTGTACGTTGCTATATCCAGGGTCACGAGTAAGAAAGGTCTAAAAGTGCTACTTCTTGATGAAGAAGGAGGGATGACTAATACAACAACAAATGTTGTTTACAAGGAGGTTTTCGAGAAACTGTAATTTTCGTGTTGGGTTATCGAATTTTAATACACCCATTTAATTTATATTTGTACCTGATTAGTTATTTTGTTCATCGTATTTGTCCGTCAAATTATGTTCCGTAAGTAATTCATCAAAAGACAGTAACTATCCAAACTACTCATTATTAGTTATTTAATCTCTTTTTAGTCGTCTATCGTTTTTTCTTATATACCTTATTCATTAATGTTATCATAAGTAATCCAAATATTATCATCATTACTAATAGCTATTCGAAAATTAGTGCACCAGGAAATTCACCTTTTCACCGAATATATCTTATATTCAAACATCCCGTTAAAAAATAATTCGTTCGAATAAAGAGAATTGCTATATATTGAAATAAATATACCGACGTCGTCTTTAAAAATAAGTGTACACAACCCCGTGATTTTTCACGGGTGTAACACTAGTTTAAAGAGAATTTAAAGCATTTAAAGAGAATTTAATATTGTTGTGGATTGTGGTCAGTTGGTCACTCGTGAATGATGAATCCAAATGGCTTCAAGTATTATTATATGAATGTGTATCGAATGTTCATTAAAGACAAAACATTTACTGTCCTACTTTCCTACTTTCCTACTTTCCTCTGCCGACCACTCATTCAATTTATTTACTCAATGTAATTTGTTAATTGTTAATTGATTATAGGTTAACGAAGTATAATGACGGATAATCGAAATCCCAAACGCTATAAAAAAATATTTTCATGGTATAAAAATGACAATTCATCAAGTATGGAGGATACCCCTTCTCCATCAAATCCTCCGCCACTTGATCAAAACGAAGGAATTGACATTCAAGATGATCAACATGAACACAATGAGCATGTAGAAGTTCAAAACGATGATATTACATCGCTTGAACGAGATCCGGGAAAACGTCATCCTATTGTTACATATCCTTTGAATGAACGGGATTCTATTCGAAGGGCATATGTAGTATATGGACCTTGTCAACCTTATTTAAATGATTATCCAAGTACTCGGGATGGACTTCAAGGGAGAAAGTTTTGTCATAGGTGGTTCAAGGAGTGGCCTTGGCTTGAGTATTCACTTGAGACATATAAAGCATTTTGTTTTCCTTGTTTCTTATTTGATGATTACCCATCTTGACATCCATCTTTCACTGAAATTGGATTTAATGGTTAGAAAAATGTAATGTCTAAGCAAAGTGGCATCTTACTTCATGTTGGAGGCGTAATGTCAAAACACAATGCTTCAATGTACAAGTGGGAAATTTTGAGAAATCCTTCTAAGCATATAGAGAAGGCAATTGACACATTATCTGCACAAGAGTTAGCCAATAATAAACTTCGACTTGTTGCAAGTATAGAGGCTGTGAGGTTGTTGGCACGACAAGGGTGTTCTTTTAGAGGTCATGATGAATCCCTCAACTCTCAAAATGGTGGCAACTTTGATGCCGTTTTAGCCTTTATAGAAGAATGAATGATGAACTCAACAAAGTAACAAATATTGCTTCGAGAAATGCCAAGTATACATCTGGAACTATCCAAAAGCAAATTGCTAGTGTTCTTGGTGACAGAGTTAGAGCTATGATTCGTAGTGAAATAGGAGATTCTAAATTTACAATCCTTGTTGATGAAGCTCTTGATGTGTCAAATAAGGAACAAATGGCCGTTCTTCGATTTGTTGATCATGATGGTTTACTTAAGGAACGATTCTTCAAAGTGCTGAGTGTTGATGACACTTGTTCTCAAACTTTGAAGGATAAGATTTGTAAGGTTCTTACTCAATATGATCTTCAAGTAAGTAATATAAGAGGTCAAGGGTATGATGGTGCAAGCAACATGCGTGGTCAATTTAATGGCTTACAAGCTTTGTTTACAAGAGAAAATCCTTTTTGCATATTATGTGCATTGTTTCGCTCATCGGTTACAATAGTCATTAAATGCCGCAGCCAAAGGAGTTCATGATTTGTGGCAGTTTTTTTCTACCTTGACCATGATCGTGAATTTTTTTGATTCTTCAGCTAAAAGACATTCATTGCTAAAAACTTTTATAGAAGAAGAAATTTCAGATTTAGTAGCAGCCGGTACAATTCTAACGGGTTCAGGTAAAAACCAAGCTTGTACTTTACAAAGAGCAGGAGATACTCGTTGGGTTCACATTTTCGTTCTATTTCAAGTCTTCTTAAGTTGTTTGGAGCTACCCGGGCAACCATTGATGATTTGTATATAAATGGGTCAGATAAAGTACAAGGAGAAGCAAAGGTAGTTGATAAGGCTTTAAAAAAGTTTGATTTCGTATATTGTTTGCATATGATGCATGATATTATGAAGACTACCGATTTTTTAAGTCAAATTTTGCAAAAGAAAGACCTTGACATATTGAATGCTTTACGTTTTCTTTCAATTACAAAAGAAAAACTTCAAGATATGAGAGAAAATGGCTGGGATGATTTGTTTACGAAGATTATAGCATTTTGTTGTGACCATGATATTTCTGTGTCGGATATGTCAGTAACTTACAAGAAAGGGTCGAGGACTTGTGAAAAGAATATCACAAATGAGCACTATTATCGGTACAATATATTTTATAGTGTGCTAGACTATCAGTTGGAAGAAATTTAGAGTAGATTCACTGATAGTTTTTTGGAGATTCTTAAGCTTAGTGGATCACTTGACCCACGTCATAGCTTTCGAGCATTCAAACATGAAGACGTGTGCAAACTAGATTTAAAGTATTATCCAGCTGACTTTTCGTCACATGATAGAAATACTTTAGATTTGGAATGTGATTTCTTTGTAGCAGATGTCAAGAAAGATCCAAGATTTGCACATACTACTTCCGTATCAGATTTGTGTCGTCGAATGGTCGAATTTGGTAAGACATCAATTTATCCCATGATTTATAGATTAATTTGTCTTATATTGACTCTTGCAGTTTCTACGGCAACAACCGAAAGAGCATTTTCATCTATGAACATCGTCAAAAGCAAGCTTCGAAATAAGATGAATGATGAATTTCTTGATAATTTGATGGTGCTTTATATTGAAAGGACTTTTGCAGATAATATTACGAATGAAGATGTAATTACTGTAAAACCCCTCGCGAAAGCGGAAATGTAAACAAACAAAAGTACCAAAATTGCAGCGGAATTAAAACTTTTTAAAGAAAACAACATGCGAGAAGTCTTAAACTGAAACAGAAACTGAAACTGAAATAAAACCAAAATAGATAAGTAACAGTTCTAAGTATCAAAACCAATATGTACATCAGCCTGGGATGGAACATCCCTACATGCACCAAAACGAAAGTAACAAAAGTCTAAGAGTCTAGCTATGCGATATAAGGTAAGTCATATGATGACAGCAGGGTCATCACTCGCTATCCCTCTCGTGAACCCATCTCCAACCAGCATGTACCTACATACATGAAAACATGTACGCCACAATCAGTGGGGAGTGACTAGAGTTCTCCTAGCCACCTTTTGTGACAACACATAACACATAATACAATACAGAATACTCCAACATATAACAACATGTGAAGCATAAACATCTCATCATCTGGTCTCTTACTATCATGCGATTACAATGCACGGCTCTCAACCAACTTCATAAACAAATAGGAAGGAGAGCCGGTTTCCCTACTGGTTACCCAGTCGGGGGGTCTTTCAATCCAACTATTTATGAAACCGAACAAGAGTCATCCAATGCCTTGGATGATTTAACCACAATCAAATAAACATCAATAACTCATCATGCATATCTGACACCGTACCATCATCTAGGCAAGCAGATAAAACATCCATAACACTAGCAACGGGTCCAGAGGTGAACTTAACACATATCCCATTACTACACTATGTCGGGTCCAGAGGTGAACTTAACACATATCCCAACATCCAATCAAGTAAAGGGTCCAGAGGTGAACTTAACACATATCCCTAGACTTACAAACATGAAAAGGGTCCAGAGGTGAACTCAACACATATCCCTAATCATCCAAAAGCAAAGGGTCCAGAGGTGAGCTTAACACATATCCCAATGCTACAAACATGTATTGGGTCCAGAGGTGAGCTTAACACATATCCCAATACGCAGTCACCGCACAACGGGTCCAGAGGTGAGCTTAACACATATCCCGTGTACGACAACCGATCACGTGTCAGGTCCAGAGGTGAGCTTAACACATATCCTGACACGCCCAAGCAAAACACGTAACGGGTCCAGAGGTGAGCTTAACACATATCCCGTCACGCGACATATAAACACGTAATGGGTCCAGAGGTGAGCTGAACACATATCCCACTACGCGACAACCATAGTAACCACTAACATCCAAAGGTAGAAACTAACCTATAGTTCTCACTTCTTAAATCTCTAATCAACACTTAATTGATCCCGGGAACTAAGACGAGGGAGAGCCGGTTTCCCTTTCGGTTACCCGACCGGGGGGTCTCTATCCTCACTCCATTCCCGAACCCAATTTAATGTTGCCCGTACACCGGGGACTTCAAATATACATCACGGGTATACAAAACGAGTTTCAATCAAAACCGATTAACCAATTGAAAGTTACGATTAAATTACACAACTCAAAATAGCCTACAGGGGTCCCCAGCCGGTCGGCAGGCAGTCGGTCGGCCGGCTGGTGACCTCTTCAGCTCCCTTCTTTCTTTAAAACTGGGAACACAAAAGGGGGTTCCCAGCCGGTCGGCCGGCTGGGAAGACCTTCCCTAAGCCTTAACAAATTACGCAAACCAACCCACAAACACTCCCAGCCGGCTGGCAGGCGGCCGGTCTACCGGCTGGGCTCCCCTTCTACTTAGATTCTTCGCAAAGCAACAACATATGAAGAGACCACCAGCCGGTCGGCAGGCAGCCGGTCGGCCGGCTGGCAGTCCTAAGGGCAAAACTTCGACAAAATACGAAAACACTCAAAATGCGCTCCCAGCCGGTCGACCGGCGGCCGGTCGGTCGACCGGCTCAGAGAGCCTGTAACGATTTTCGCCATTTTTCAGAATTTCCTATACTTCATAAATCGACTCCAAAACTCGAACAACACTACAATTGATGTTTACCCAACAACATAAAACATTCAATACTACTATTCTACCAGCAAACAAGTCCCATAACAATCCTCAAATGATTATATCGAGTATCCGTCGCAAAATGAGAAAAACTGAAAATATACTTAAGAACATATAACAACCAATTTAAGCATGAATTCTTCACAACAACATCATCCTAAACATGTTACCAAGTCCTTTGATCAATATATATCAACAAAACAGAAACCAACACAAGAATTACAACAAAAGTGCTAATATACACATAAAGGCCGAGTTATCTCATTATCGTCACCTTTCAAGCTTTCCGGCTAAAGATCTTCCTCCACAATGTAGCTATCGATGTCCGGGTTGTCCAATCCTTCACCTACAAACATGAAAAACGGGTTTAAGAACACAAAAACGGAATTTGTGTAAAACAGGCCAATTTTCGAAATGGAGGAATTGAGAAATGGAAGTGATAGATGGATTGGAAATTGAACAAGGATTCCAAAAATGTTATTGTTACCTCGGATTGATGAACGGATGATGAAGGATTCCTCAAAAAGAGATGAATAAAATGGAGGTTTTGTGAGGATTATGTTTTACAGTGAAATGAATTGAAGGAGATGAGGAATGTCGATGGAAAGGGTTTAGTGGGGTTTATGTAGCTGTCCTTTCCGTATTATGAAACGGGTTAGGAAAATAGAACGGGTATTCGTTTTACGAGTTTAAGCCTTACCAAGTTTGTATTCGTCTTAAGGACTTGAGGTTCTTAAGACGGATCTTACTTATTAAATTAAAATCTTTCGAGATAAATTACTAAATTATTATTTTATTACTTAAAATAATTTAAAAAGCTTAAATTAGATTTTACGAAAATACGGGATGTTACAATTACTGATTTTGAATTAGCTGGACCTCGTAGGGCAAAGTTTAGCTAATTAGGTTACTTATCTTGTAAATTTTTGGATTTATGTTGTGGTGTATTATTTTTTGGATGTTAAAAAGGATGTAAAAGACAATACTTATATCGCCGTCTGAAATTTTTAATTTAGCCCTATATAGTTTTTAATCCTAGTTCCGCCCCTGCCTGGATTATAATACTAATATTGGCTTGTATGCCATGTTGCTCATACTTGTTTAGAAGGAACTAACACCAGGCCAGTGCGTGTCAAAGTGTTGGACTCGGCCATTTTAAGAAATATATGCATATTTTAGTTTAAAATGAGATGTCCAAGTGTCATACCCTTGCCCGAGTGTCGACCACGGGTACGTAACTTGTATGTGACCGTTGCCGCATGTAAAGCTAGCCGGAAGCGATATAATAAATGAACAAATGATGTAGCCATCATCCAATTATAATTCCTTTTATAAACATACAATATTCCCTTTATCTAGAAGGAAATTAACTAGTCATTCCTAATCAAATGAACAATCAAAACAAGAACAGGGTCTTGTTATTAGGCTGAGGGTTTTCTGGAAAGTACTCATTTTCCTTTCGCAAAATGAGTTAAGGGAAAGATTATTGGTACTTTTAGGATAAGACTTTGACAAATCTTAAGACAAAACTACCAATAATTGTTAGGATACAAATTGTTGATGATGACAAACCTACTTTAATATTGCCTTCAACTTTTATTTCAGGTTCATCAACTCCAATCAAGAATAGTTGATCCTCCGCCGCCAAAGAAATTGTGTCGATTCGTGTCATTATTGTAAAGATAACAAGTCGTAAATCCGGGCAATAATCGAACAGTTCAAAGCTTACACTTGAAGCGTCTTTTTCTCTCAATAACAGTTTCGTACTTTTGAAAATAAACAAAATCTTTCTCAGATTTGTTAAGTCCAAACAACTATGATTATTTGAGATAAAGAATATTCTAAAAGCAAGAAAGTACACTCTCCTTTTATCCTTTGGAAAATAGCCACCAAAAGTGTACTTTGTGTAACACCCCATCCGATTATGAGGTTGAAATTGAGATGTGTGGAGATTTGTCCCACATCGTAGATTAAGAGGCTTGTGATATATTTATAATGGATCTAACCCACCATCTGGTAACAAGATTTTGTACTTTTGAGCTTAAGTGAGGACAAATAACGGGCCAAAAGTGCACACTCATCTTATTGCGTTTGTGTTACGTCGGTGGCGGATCGGGTTGTTACACTTTGTGTATTTTATACAAAAGTCCTTAACTCATTTTTTCACTATAAAAAGAGTGCTACTGCTTCATTGTTTTGAAGAATTCCTACACACAACTTGGCTTTGGAAAACTTCTCTCATCAAAGTTCAAAAGCTTTAATTGTTTTTGCAAACCTTTTCTAAAGTCCTCAAGTGTAACAATCTGTTTAATTGTTGTCTTTATTTCTGTCTTCTTATCTAGTCATGATTGATCAATAAGTTGTTCCTCCTCAATTCTTTTACGAATCAGTCGAAGGAAAACTTGATCTTGTAATTCATACTAGTTTTAAGTCAATGTTCTTAGACATTGTGGTCTTAAGAACGAGAGTCGCAAGCAAACGAAGTAGGTTGTTGGTCCTTTTATTGTACGGGTTTTAAGTTTTCGGAGCAGATAACTTAATTATTCAATAAAAGAAGATTGGACATAGGCCTTTAGAAAGATGGCCGAACCAATTCAAAACTCTACGTTAATCTTCTATTTGTTTCGTTCTTAAGTTCTTTTTCTTCGTTCTCTTTCTTTCTGTTTTAAATAACTGTTTGTAAGACTGTTACTCTCGTACAATAGCTTTACTTCATTTGCTAGACGAGAACGAAACAATTACTTGAACCGTTGCTTTTTTTTACCTTATTTAATCATTCCTCGTGAGATAACTTACTAAAAATAATTAAGTTAAGTTAAATTTTTTAAATAATACCTATTTCACCCCCTCCTCCTCTTAGGTACTCGATATCCATACCCTTCAATAATTTATCATTCTAACAAGGTTTTAAGTCGAGTCTTAGAAATCGAAGAATCAACTTAAAATTTTGGGTGAGTCTTGACCCCACTTTTAGGGTGTGTTTGGATTGAGAGATTTGGAAAGAAAAAAAGGAAGGAGAGTAGGTGATTTTAAATCACTCGTTTGGATAGCAAATGAGGATAGAGGGAAATGGAGGGGAGAGATTGGGAGGGAACCATTTTCCCTCCTCAAAGTCTAATCAAAATTTCTTTACAATAGGTAAGATTAGGAGGGAAATTGTATCCAAACAATCACACTCCACCCCTCCGCATTCCTTCTCTTCTTTCCCCTTCCCTCTTTCCGCCTCCCTTCCCTTTCCCTCCACTTTTGTTATCGAAACACACCCTTAAGAAAATACTACACATTTAACACCTGATAAGAAATACATTGCATAGAATTCAGAAATTACATCAATAGGGTTCATCAATTTCACATGCTAAAGCTCCTTGGAACACCCTGCATGAGTGAGCAAGGTCCAAAGGTGTGTAATAAATTCACCTCCAACACACAAGCTGTTTAAATGAGCATCAACTGCGTCACAAGTATCTGTGAGAGCTAAGAACAACAGCATTTCTGTCCAATAGTCAGCTAGTGTTTTCCACTTATTTGAATCTTCAAGCTTGTGCTTCAGGATTTCTGCTTGTCCTAACAACGTGATATCCCTATTCCACTCCCCGTTAGTTTTCTCCTCATCACCTTCCAACGCCTCGTGTTTGAACTCATTGATTGCCTCATCAAACTCACGTTGCGTCGTGTACACCTGATCTGGAAGTGCTTGAGGTAAAAAGGCAACCAAATATGCACAATATTTGGAAATTGTAGTTGCTATCTGAAAATCTCTGTGATTGTATGAGTTTGGCGATGCTCTTTTGGCGTCCTCTTCAAATAGGCTTGTAGCTATGTGCCAAATTAGAATATTGCGAGCTTGGGTCATCCCATTCCTTACATGAGTGCATATAACATCATTTCCTACCTCATTTTTTCTCAAGGATATAACACCGCTACTGATGCCCTTACTTTCCCTCAAACAATAGTTGATAGTATCGACAATGGAACCGGTAACCTCTGCTGGCACAACCGTGTTCCAGTTTCCAGCTTGACCCATTCTAGGGAGATCAATGTAACTCCCTATCCAACACTGGAACCAAACTAATCCCGGAATCTCTCCATAGCTATCCAAAATAGAGTATTGACCGACTTTTCTCGTTGTAAATGTACTAAAACAAAAGAGAGAAAGTCTAGGACGGGGTACTTTACATGCTATTCTAATCAACCTTTGTAGAACATTACTTCTGGTAGACCTTGTGGTTTCCCATTGAGTTTGATTTTGAAGGTACGAACAAGTATACATAATCTTAGCCCATTTCGAAGTGAGAAAGACTCCAATTTGGGCATATTCAATGGTAATTATGGCTATTATCACAAATCTTGTGAACCCGGTGTCTAACACATGGCCCTCCAATAGAATATACAGGATGTTGTGATCTTGCGAGCGATATTCGATCAACAAGGGTATGGTTAGCCAGAAAAACAGAGTAATAACACAAAGATCGCGCAATTTCTTCCATATCTCTCTACTATAAATTGCATAGCAGTTTGTAAAAAAATAATCGTATAAGAAGTCAAGCTCCTTTTCAACAAGAGTAAAGCAATTGGTAGGAAGTTGATTACCTCCCCAAAATACATGTGTATTCACATCATTATACCCAGCAATTTTGGCAAGGAGGGTCCAAAACATAGCAAACGAAACACAAGTGTCTCGTAGCTCCTTACCTTCCTTTATGCTTACCAAAAAGGGTACGTTGGTACCCAAAACCTTGTCTAATGTGACGAACTCGATGGCACTGTAATCAATTACTCTCGAACCCCTTTGTAATTGTTTTGCGACTTGTTGTCGTGCTTCTTTCAGCCCCACCAAAGCATTATTTGTTAGGCCAGCCTCTCTTTGGTGCGTGGCAAAATCAGAGATGAGTTCCGTTGCACGACAGAGCCCATTAGAGGATTTAGTAGCGTACAATAAGGCACTACTTCGTTCCCTAAGCTTCAAGACAACTACCCAAAAGATAATCACAATGGGTACAAGTATTTCGGGGGTAACAAGGCTCTTATAAAGAGAAGACAAGATCAAAGGCCAAACAACAGCGTAGTCGACAATGAGCCTTTTCTTGCGGTCCTCATTGTCACCAACAGAGTAACAACTGATCTCATTGGTGACAGCGGCTAAGTAGGCAACAAAAGCAATCCAAAAGACGTAGAGATCATTGGATTGACCGGGTGCGCTCATGAGACCAGGAATGTAAGATACGAGATAGGCAGTGATCATAAAAGAGTAGGTTGAACAAAGTTTCATGGTTTTGTTGCCTCGAGACCTAAGGCGGCCTAAGATCATGATTATTGTGTATATTATGAAGGTTGCGGTAAGAAATGCTTGGATATACACTTGTTCTGATTCGAGTTTTTGGCGGAGTTCTTCGTCTGGTGGTAGGAATGGTGGAGGTGGAGGAGGGGCTTGAATGGGATTAGGTGGTGCTTCTGCCATATTTTAAGTTCAGAAGACTTTAAGGAGTCTTATGTTTTGAAGGAAGGAAGGAAGAGTTAAAGGAGAGTTCGAATGTAAGAAACGATGTATGTGAATGTTCATATTATGAACATATCCTTCGTGTTATATACAGTGGAGTATAATATAGTTGGGAAGTAACACAGCTTTGATAGTGGTACTATTCACTTAAGTAAGAAGACTATAATAATTAAGTGTTTTAACCTAAATAAGAAAACTAATGATAATTCTTTCATTAAAATTAATCTTTCAAATTAACTATAATATTATTATGAAAGTCTAAAATTGACCATTTCTAAATATTTCATTTTTGTTATTGTATGAGAATGAATTACAATTAACACACTTCATACAAAGTATTAAACTAAAGTTTAAACTACTATTATTAGTAACATGATAATAATTGTTTAAATTGTGAATATTTATAAAATAAAACAATTAACTTTGTTTTATAGAAATATGTTACTAATTATGGTTTTAATTGTTCCAATAAATCTTGCTGAAAACGGATAATATTTCATCACACGTTAAAGACGGACTAAAAATGACCAATAGGTCTCTTTGGGTTAAATAATAGGGTCCCACATAGTACTATGCACATTATATTATTTGACCGGTCGCAAGCTTGCGACGGATATACCCGTTAGAAATGAGGATTTGTGAAAAATGACATGGTAGAGCACCTTATTTATTCATCTTAAAAGTCACCTTTCCTCTACATCTTTAACCTCATTTTCTCTTCTTTCTTCGTATCCACATCGAACATCTTCACCTAAAAAACCCTAGAGCAAAAATGGGAAGCAAGTGTAGTTATCATGCTCGCTTCTTGATATGTAGTCTGATTACATTAGGCTTAACAGCAGTGTGCTTATGGGGATTAGTTACAATCTATGAGCCTACAGCAACTCTGACGAAGATGAAGCTTCGGCGGCCGACTAATTACGGGAACGAGTCGATGATGTACTTAGAGTTGGAAATTATGAACCGGAACTATTTCCGGGGGTTTAATTACACAGATGAAGGGTGGATTGAGATATTCAGCGTAAGCAACGAGTCGCGGTGGCAGATGAACTATGAGTACATCCCAAACCAGTACCAAGGTTTCGGAGACACATTGCGCTGGAATTTTAGCATAAATTTTACAGAATATAAGCTAAATTGGAGAACCAATGATGACATTCCAATGCTAAAAAGCCATGATAAACATATCTATATGTCATTGTATTTGACATATGTGACTAAAATCATGCTTTGGGTGACCAGGAGTAAAGGTTATCTATGGTTGGACATTAGTGTTTACCTTGACAATAATTTAGATTTCAATGGGATTTCTAATTTTAACCGCATCCAGGATTTTACTGGTGTTGTTAATTAGTTATAGCATTTTACTTTTTTACTTGCTTCATCTCCTCTATTTTAATTCTTAGTGCAATGTACGGAGTATGTCATTTTCATATTATTTTTATTTCATTCATATAAATTACTTTTCTCCGTTTATATCTAGAGGCGTTCGAACCCTGACAACACATTAAAACATAACTAGGTTTGAACCCGTGAAATTCACGGGTCTGTTTTTAGTATTTTAGATGAATATGGTTAATAATATCAAAGATAAAGAAATTAATTATCTTAGAATTTTAATAATATGAAATATAAAAAGATTAATTATTTACGGATAAATTTATTTCGAATGATTTATCACACATGTCGGTCTACATGAGTTGTCATATGTTTTGTTTATTAAGAAGTTACCCATTGCGCCATTTTACATATGTAAAATAATTTTACAATTAAGTTGTATGTTACACATCCTACATTAAAACCAAAACGTAAATAATCTGTTAAAACTTAAGTAGTAAAGAAATGGATAGTTGGGTTGAAAACGTAAATTTGCTTAAATTTAGTAAAGATGTTTTATATTAAACATAATTTATTGTGTGCACCCGTCTTACACTCGGACAATCCAGTTTTATTGTCTTAATGTGAAGAATCATGTTATACTATAACGAACACATTAGTATATATTGAACTTATATTGTATATTCCATTCTTTATGTTTCAGTTTTGAAGATAAATGCACCTCAATCCATTAATCTCATAGATAGAGAGACAGATTATCAAAACCTAATTTTTTTGAATGTGCCTTGGACATAGAAGTACTAAGTCAAAGCTAGCTACCGATATAATTTTGGATTAAGAGATGAATTATTGGCGCTATATCAGTTTAGGAAATTATTCTATGATTTAGGAAATTATTCCATGATTTTCGCCTATTGCAGCTATTATGGAATGAAATTATTCCTGACGGTTTTAAAATTGTTCCTGACGGTCTTTTAAAATTTTTTTAAAAAATTTGTATTAGCTCTAATTTTCTGCCACATCAGATCTAGGAAAATTTCTATGATGTCAAGTCATCGATTGGCTATTGCATTAGTAAAGTATATGATGGGTTTGCCTAAATTAATTGAAATACATAATCACGTGTAGAATTATGGGATGGATGGGCTTGTTGACTTTATAAATTTATTATTTATTAATTTATTAATTAATTATTATTATTAATTAGTTGAATCTAATATATTCAAATCTTTTCAGCCTCGACAAATTGAGTTCTTATGGAATGCAATCTTGGCAGTCATTTGACTTTTTTAAAAGACTTAATTGCAATCTTCCAGTTTTTATTTTCTATCTATTTTTAAAACAATATTCCATAATAAAAATATGATTCCATGATTGCATGATTAGGGATGACAATTTATTCAGTACCGAACCGAAACCGAACCGATCCGATGGAAATTTACCGATCCAAATCCATGGTTTGAAAATCCATATCCATATCCATTAGTTAGAACCCGAATCCAAATCCACCCAATAAATACCCGAACCAAATCCACGCCGATCGATTTCATAACCATAACCGACCCGATTCATCTGATCCACTTAAGATCCATTTTATTGGACAATCAGTTTAGTAATACATTAGGATGCTTTAAATCGCGCCACGTAAGATGGAGCTTGTTTTATGTGATGCCACGTCAGCCGCTTGACTTCTGCATTAGATAAGTATATGATTAATTATTATTATTAATTAATTGAATCTCTTATATTCAAATCTTTTCAGTCTCGACAATTTGAGTTCTTATGAAATGCAATTTTGGCAGTCATTTGACTTTTTAAAAAAACTTAATTGCAATCTTCCAGATTTTATTTTCTATCTATTTTTAAAACAATATTCTATAATATAAATATGATACACGGATATTGACTATGTTTGACTGATTTACAAAATTACAAAATTTTATTAGGATGCTTTAAATCGCGCCACGTAAGACGGAGCTTGTTTTATGTGATGCCACGTCAGCAGCTTGGCTTCTGCATTAGATAAGTATATGATGTTTAAACCACTACACCCAAGCATATTAACAATAATTTAGTACAACAAAAAGTTAATGTACTTTAACCATACTAAGTTTTAGGCCCCGGTTCTTAAAATCGGTTGAACCCCTTAATCGACGACCCTGTTTATATCCAAACTACATTTATTCCATTTTAATTCATTTATATCCAGAGTACGTATTTCATAGAAAAGCCAAACAAATTGCTAAAGTATTCTTAGGAAAATCAATTATTTACACAAAATATCATCCAAAGGTTCACCATTAAACAATAAAAAACATTAACCTTAACCAAAAAAGCAAGATACATACTAGTTTGAATAATTTTATTAATAAACCCTTAAAATTTGTGCTTAAAATATTTGAATCTTATTTATTAAAGCAACAACCACATAGCATATGTGGCGCTCTGTGTTCCAATGTTGACTTTTCAAACGGCGGTTGGATTTACAAAATTTCATGACCCACTAACTATTCTGAAATTAATTGAAATTTTATTATTCCGCTTAAAAAATTGACACGTAGAAAAGCAGCTTTTAATATTCATATTAATTTATATTTACATAAGACGAGATAAAATAAGCTACCATAATTTCAAATAATAATAAATTATACATATTTACAAACTATTGCTTATAATTACAAACTATTAACCTATACGGATAAAAAAAAACCTGCGATATTATACTAATAAAATATCATCTGTAAAAATTATACCAAAATAGAAACCTTCATCCGTGTCAATCGCAAATCTAATGAGGATGCATGACGAAAAGAAGTAAACAAATTATTGAGAAAAAATTGTATACAATCAAATAAAATATAACCGGTAAAAAGGCTTTATTATATGAAATATTTATTATATAATTGGAATATTAGACGGAAAAGTAACACAACGTATGAATACAAGTAATATTTTTAAATAATAAATACATCGACAATTAAGTGACGGAAAATGAGGAACATTACAAAATTTAAAAATCTATCTCTATAAAAGGGATAGAAAATAAGAGTTTCCTATTGGTTCCTTAAATTAAGGAATATATGGGCTCACCATCTTTCACACTTATTTAATTTCCCTCCTTCTTATATTCAGAATTAATTCTGATCCGTAATTCCGTATTCTGATCTTTTCTCATTCTTATTTACGTAATCGATTGCAGTAGTATATTTCGTCATTATCATAATAAAATACGATATGATCAAATTATTGTTAATTGAATATTTAAATAACAATATACAACAGTCAAATAAAATACGATATTTAACGATTTAAAATTTAAATCCAAAAAACAAAAAATTACCAACAACAAAAATAAATAGTCCAATAATTAAATTACATTATATTTTCCAATCAAATCAAATACAAATTAAAATATCAAACAAAATAAAATACGATATACAACGGTCCGATATATAAAAATCCTGTATAGTGGAAAAAACAAAAATCCTGTATATTAGCAGAACAAATAGTCTTTATGTTGAATTTAAATCTTTTAGTTGAATCTTATATAAATTCAACTAAAAATTTGGAAATATAAAAATCTGGAAATATACAGAAGAAAAAAAATCCTGCACAAAAAATCGTTTTTTTGTTGAATTTAAATTAAAATACCATATACAATGCAACAGTCCGATATATATCAGAATGATCATATTTCGCCAATATCATCATAAAAATAAAACAAAAATCCTTTATATAAGCACAAAAGATAGTCATGTAAATTCAACAAAAAATATGGAAATCCCTTTACTATAAAAGGAATAGATTTTAGAGAGTTTTTATTGGTCGATCAAAATTACGAAGAGAAAAAAAATTTAATTAAAGTAGGATCCACCATGTTCATTCTACATAATTAATTATCTCTCTTCAAACTTTCATCAATTTAATCTTTTCACTACTTTAATTAATTAAATAAGTTACAATCTATAATCACGCATTGAAATATGAAATCTTCCGAAATCCTAACTTCAATTTCAACTGTAAAAATCAAATATTTGATGATCATTGTAATAAGTTAACTAATTTTACATAAATTAAAGGTATAAATTAAATATAATAATAATATGATGGAGACGCCTAGACTTTACAAATATAGTATATTCCGAGATTAAAGAAATTGTTAATATTAAATTAACATTCAACAACTAAAATGATTAAATTAAGTGACAATGAATATAAAATAGAAACAAAAGGTGAATACCAAATATAATACGTACTGTAATATATAAATAGGCGAAAATTAATGCATTCAAATACTGGAAATCAACAAACTAAAATTGTTGAGAATTAGAAATCTACAAAAATATGTAACTCCGTCTTAAATGTACATAAAATAGATAGTTTTATATTATATGGTCGGAGATTTTGGGTAGTTAGAGAGTCGGACTAATAATAATTTCGGTTCATTACGATGGTTATGAACTTAGAATTTAAACCGTAAGTATAATTTTAAAATCTATATATATTTTACTGGCTATTTTCCGTCTTAAAATTAAAACGAGTCAGTATCACTCCCCATGGGTTATAGGACAAATATTTTATTTTCGCCATACATAATGCTTTTTTTTTGTCTTATTCATCCTACATATATCTATATTTCATCCGTTTAAATTTGAACCGATAGCGTTGTCCTAGCTAAAAATTTGTATAATTTTATAATGTCAAGCAGATGCGTTGTTTTTATTTACGTCTAAGTTAAACATATAAATTTTTTAAATTTTTTACATACATTAATATAATTGTAATGCTAAAATTATATTTTTATTAAATATGTTCACCTTTTTATTTTTATTTTTTTATTTTAATAGAATAAACCCGTGCATTTTTTGGACGGGGGTAAAACTAGTACTTCCTCCATTCATATCCAAACTACAGCTATTCCATTTTAATCCATTCATATCCAAACTACACCTTTCCTAATAAAGCCACAAAAGTTACTAAAGTATCCTTATAAACATCAATTATTTACACAAAATGTCATCAAATGGCCCACCATTACTCCACCACAAATAATAAAAAAAACAATATACACATTTCCCATTGTACTTTCAATCGTATTTTAATAAACTCTTAAAATCCGTGCATAAAGCATAAATACAATTTGGATTGGAATGGAGGAAGTATTATGTTGTATTCTTCCACAGATGTGTAAATACTTCTAGATATGTAGCACACATTTTTATTTAAGACGAGTTATATAAAAACGAGTCAAGTATTATATATAAGACAATTATTAAAACACATTGTTATAATAATTGTACTACGGTTATGTTTTTATTTTATTTTTGTTTTGGCAATTGTGGTTATCTTTTTATCTTTTTATTTGATTTTAACTTCTTTTAAGTGTTCTTTTTTTTCCTAGTTTTGTTTCAGTTTATTTCAATTCATCTTTAGTTCATCCATCTTTTCACGAAATTAATTCTTACTCTATCTTCATCCACTCTAGCTTAGTTTCCATGAGTTCAATCCCATTCAATTTCATTTTTTCCTACATCATTAAGATGACATCATCTGGTGACATGAAGCTGATGTCATGTAACTAGCATGATCGGATAAATGTTTAGGGATGGATTTTCCTCATTGTGATTTGTGAGTAATTTGATGTAGGCTGTTAAGTGTTAAGGGCAGCTTTTGCCAGTTAAGTATATAGTCTTACATACGCTGCCTTGCTTGTGACGGGCTAATCCCGTCACAAGCTTGCGACCTCTCACAAAAAGGGAGAGGCGACAAAGTGAGACACCTTCATGTGCTTTCTCATTTACCTCTCATGGGTATTTTATGAGAGGAAACGATATCCGTCACAAATGAGAATCTGTGCTTACATAATAAGACTCTAATTTAACAAGGTGAACCCTTGCTATTGTAGCTTTTCCGTGTAATTTAATTAACAAGGTGAACCCTTGCTTATAGGCTATAGCTCTTGTGGTATTAGATTTCTCCATTTATTGCGTTTTATATTAATTATATGCTAAAATAAGGTAATTGAATCATCCCTTGTTTATCGATGTATATAGCTTGCTGTAGTCATAAATTACCCAACCACTTGATCTTTCACCTCACTTAGATCGTTTTGTATGCGACAATGCGATAGTACTGTGTAAAATAAATCTTAATGATAATTTTACAGTCACGCACTCAGTCACAACTCACAAGTAATTAAGTCAAACGTTTAATGCACAAATCAAGAATAAAAATCAATCAATTACCGAGTACAATACAATACATTTCGATAATCAAGATAAAATTCAAACAGGGGAAATATAGAACAACAATGAAACAGACTGCACTCCACACCATACTTCTAGGAAAGATACGATGATGAAATGAAAAGAAATTAATTAGTCGAATTTAAGCCCTGTATGATGAAGAATAAAAGCTTTTCCATCATCGTCAAAGTAAGCATTAACTTGGCGCATCACTTGACGGGAACGAATCACTTTGTTTAATGTCACTAAACTTATTTCCATTATAAACCTGAAATATAAATTCGACTTTTCCGTCTTAAGCTTAAACAAGTTTTCCGGAAGCCAACCAACTTCAGTACAATTAACCACATGATCAGCCAGGAGAGTGGTCTCTCCAGGCCCCTGGATGAAACTCTTATTGTCGCTATTGTAATTAATAAGTTCCCCGTAGTATTTACTGTATCGCGAGAAGGTTATGCGCAGCACACGAATGTTGTACTTGATGCTCTTGTAACGATCAGGGTTGTGAAGGGCGATGCTGTAGCGGAGGAGATTGCTGTTTATGGCTGCCGTTGTATTCTCAACTGCATCCACCGTCAGTCGGGTCAGGTGCACTTCTGGGTCTGGCATACGGATCATCGACCAGATGACCAGCGAGAGTAGGATCGTTGCGGCTAAGATTTGTGCGGTTACAATGCTGTAGGTGTGAAGTTGGTTTAGGAAGATGACTTTGTTTTTGGCTTTGGATTTTGAAGTCGAACCCCAAATGCAAGACATTGTTTTGATATTTTGTTTTATTTTGTCGCACCAACTTGTATATGCCAACTCCCACTTTGGTTCAGTTAATTTCCCTTTATATATACACGAAAGAAAATAACAAGATCACACCGGCTGTTACTTTGAGCGACACTCGTATTATACCCGTGCAAATTATACGGACTTTCATTTTAAAATATTGTAAAAAAAAATCGTTAATATAAGTTTTTTTTTTTAAATAACGTCATATTTTACCTAGTTGACGTGGTTCAATATATGGAATAATGGAAATGGTTTTTAAAATAGAGTAACAAAAAAACAATTAATTTTAGTCATATATTATGAAGTAACATAACAAAAGTAGAAAAATTAAAAAAAAAAAAAAAAACAAAATGAGCAGTAATGGTTAGGATTGAGTAAAAGCGGTATACCGCACCGGTTTTGCAATCCGTAACGGTAACCGATTTTTAAATATTTCATTTTTGACACCGGTACCGCACCGGTTTAATTCGGTATGCCGCTTTTATTTAAAATGGGAAATCGCATCGGAAAATCGGATAAACCGCATCCGGTTTGCCACCGGTTTCAATACGTTATTCGTTCGCTTGTTTTCCTCTTAAAAGGTCTCGTCTTAATTTTTCAAAACTAAATTTCCTTAATTATGCCGATTTGGAAGAGGAGAAGAGTGAAGGTGTGCTGTGTGTGTTTATTGTTTAGAGGATTTTAGATTTTTAGGGTTTTAGTCTTTTAGATAATAAAAGATTTTAGCAACTTTTATTATACCGGGTTCCGGTTTTGGATTATTGAGAATCGTATCCGCTCCGGTTCAACATTAAAAAATTCGGTTCGAATATCGGATCGGGAAAAAAAACGTTTTTTCGGATTTCATTTACAGTATACCGGTCGGATTCGGTTTTTAAATTCGGATCGACTTTTTTTTGCTCAGCCCTAGTAATGGTGTACAATCATAATTACAATTGTACTATAACTTCTCGAAATTGGATACACGTTTTTCATCATTGCAAATAAGAATATTTAGTCCCTTTTTGCTTGTGACTCTCGAAATGGTAACATAGAGTTGACCGTGTGTAAACACTTACTCAGGAAGATAGAAAATTCAAATGGAAGACACTATTCTATGTGAATTACAAAAATGTCAACATAAGACAATATAAACTAGGGGTGTTCATTCGCGGTTCGGTTCACCGAACCTCATATTTAATACGGTTCGCACACGGTTCGGTTTGGCAAAACACCGAACCTAAACCGCACCGTTCCTAACGGTTATTTGCGGTTCGGTTAACCACTTTAAACGGTTATTTGCGGTTCGGTTACCGGTTAACCTATAAACATGCTAAATATACTTTTTCTTTAGTTTTCGAAATTTTTATCTAATAGTTTAATTAAATTTTTAATATTTAATTATACTCAACAATAAAGTTAATAAGTGAAACTTTAATATTAATCATTTTAATCATTATTGAATATGCAAACACTTTTTAATTAAACAAAAGAACAATTTTTTATATAATATTTTAATTTTTTGCTTACTTTTTGTGAACGGTTCGGTTCGCGGTTAACCTCTTTTCTAAAATTGCGAACCTCAACCGAACCTTGTCCATGATAAATTTAACGGTTCGGTTCACCGAACCGCTTTGTCAAAACGGTTCGGTTAATCGAACCTTAAAAATGCGCAGTTTTTCGATTTTTCGGTTCGGTTATTGCGGTTCAGTTTATTATGAACACCCCTAATATAAACCCCGTGTAATTGTTTTATTTACATGTATTGAATATTAATTAGCGCCCGTGTATTAATAGTGTCCTACAAATTGCACATAATTGTTTTCACATGTTGGCTGTTAATTAGGACGTCTATGTATTAAACTTATTGCGTAAAGCGCGTGATTGATCAATAACTTGTAATCTGAACCCTTGTAAACACCTACATTATGAAATTTGAAATATGGAATTTACACACACTATACATGTATGAGCGAATTTGAAATACTGGCCCGTATATTTGAAGTATACTACGTAAGCATGTATAAAACAAAACCTTGCAAATTGCACCAGAATGTTTAAATTACCGCGTGTGGTTTTTCGGTTGTTTCAATAGGAGAGAATCCCGTTTAATTTATTTTTATGATGGTTCCAATTTACACAAACCCGCAAATTTGAAAGAACGTACTTTTAACTTTTAATAAATATAGGCTTATTTGTCGCATATCTTTAAATTTTTTTCTTAGCATATTTAATTGAAGTAAATAAATGAATGAGATAAGAAAATATATAAACCATAACCCGTAAAACCATTTGAAATTATGGTACTTTTTGTGAAACAAATGGTCGAAACTTAGACTTACTTTGAGCGAGTTTACCCAAAATAGACCAAGTCCAAAGACATGCCATTAACGGCCCACACATACAACTTTGTGCTCTCTCATCTCTCACCCTAAATCTAACTACGTTTCCATAACATACTACTCCGTCTTCTCATTTGATTTTCGTCTCACCTAATCTGTTACACTCGCCATTTCAAGATCATTTGAACTCGCAATCTCCCAACTCCTCTCTCTCGTTGCAATCCTTCATACGGAGTAATTTTTTTGCCGTATTTTTCAGATTTCAATAAAAAAAATTATGCATATGAATATTTTTTTGTCCATATTTTCGGGTTTCAATATTATTATGATTTTTACTTTTTATCAAAGTATTTCTGATTTTTTTGGATTTAATTAAATTTATCCATCGATCTTAGTTATTTCCATATTTCATACGGAGTTCATCTTATGTGAATAATTTATGTAAATCTTACCCATGAACAATTGAACACTATAGATATAGTGAGTTATTTAATTTTAATGTCATATGTGAATATTTTTCATGTTAATGCTCACCCTATCTTATCTTTTTTTTATAACAATTTATGTTTTCTCTTTGTTTGACTTATTTTTTTTGTATTTTTTTCTTATAATAATAAGTGTTTTAAAAAGATCGGTGAATAATTTTCCTATTTATACCATAATTAATTTAACTATAAAAGTTATTAATGATTTTTTTAATCTAGTTAGTTAATATGCAATCCACATATATGAGTATTTTGTCAGATTTATTGTTGTGGATGAAAATAAAAGTGCTTGCATGGGAAATAAAAGAAAGTGGAGAACATGGTGGACCACCTTTTAAAAATAAAATAAAAATGAACTTTCAACCACAGTGCGACACCTAAACATTGTGATTGCTGCTTTTATCTATAGAATTCGAAATATTATTCTATTTAGATCATGTTTTGTAAACAACGGATTAATACTGTCAGAAGCAGATTTTAAATGCAGATTTGATGAGCACATTGATTTAGAAGCTTTGACTAACATATTTATTTAGCATAATTATTTTAGAGGTATTTGGCAATTGACGGTTTAAATTAACAGATTGTTTACCATCTTTGTAAAATGATATATAAGGATATGAACAAAATATTCATTAAATATATAAAATGAATGTTAGTATTTTATTGAGAGGCTAAATAAGACAATTTATTTTTTTTCTAATCCGCTAATCCAATATGTTGTTGGCAGCAACATATTGTAAAATAACATATTGGATTTCAATATACTATTTCAGTATGTCATTAACCAAACACCCATGACCACAAGATCCTACCTCTAACCCTACCTCACCTGCGTCTTCTCTCATGGCTGCCTATGCTGCCACCCTACCCAACACCCATGAACCGACTGTTCCCCTTCTCCTTGTCAACCTCTCTACGGTATACAAACTCACCTCTTTAACCTACATGTCTTGGCAAGATCAAATAGAATCCCTCCTTTTTGGCTATGACCTCCTGAAATATCTTGATGGCACCCACACGGTATTGGGCACCTTACGACCCTCCTCATACTCCAGAGCTTAATGGTTACTCTGAACGTCGTCATCGCCATATTGTTGAAACTGGCTTAGCAATGCTTTCTCATGCTTCGTTACCTACCAATATCTGGCCTCATACCTTTGCTACTGCAACTTATCTCATAAATCGACTTCCGACTCCAACCCTTAAATACTCATCTCCATTCTAATGTCTCTTTGGCTACTCACCCAACTACACTAAATTAAAATGCTTCGGATGCATATGTTATCCATGGCTCTGTCCCTATACTACCCATAAGATTGAACCACGCTCAACCCCTTGCATTTTTGTGGGTTACTCACCAACCCAGAGTGCATATTTTTGCCTTAATCCAGCAACTTTTCACATCTATGTTTCTCTACATGTGAAATTCGTGGAAACTGAGTTCCCTCACCCTCGTCTTAAATCATCCCCCATCTCGTACAACACCCTTACAACATGTGATTGGACCACAACAATTCTTCATGTCTACTGTTCTACTACTCAATCCTCTCCTCAGTCCTCTACTCACTGTATTCCAGTCTTCTATCTACATTGTTCGTCCTTAACGTCCTCATCTCCTCTGCACACTAGCGATGGTCTGCACCACCCTTCTATTTTGCACAACCAGTCTGTACAGTCCCCCCCTCTGATCAGTTGTCCTCCTCTGATAATTCCTCTACTAGTCAGTTCCCGCCAACCTCCCCACCAGTCAGTCCACATCCCCTGACTCTCTATCTAACAATATCCACACTACGCCTGTCTCCTCTCCTACTCATCAGCATCTCTCCCCAATATCTCTGTCTAATAGTCTGCACACCCCTTCTCATCAGTCTCTCACCCCTGCCTCTTCTCCCTCTTCCGCTGCAACCTCTCCTACTTCTCCCCCTTCCCCACACCCCTACCAGTCCTTCACCCACATGGCTCCCGCCTATCCCACAACATCAGAAAACCTAACCATCGCTATGCCAATCTGGCCACCATTCCCCCCACCACCAGATTACAAAACACAATGAACCAAGCCCTTATTGACCCCCTTAGGCGCGATGCTATGCAACTCGAATTCAATGTTTTACAAAATAACAAAACATGGACCCTTGTCCCTCCCCGTGATACTTACAATGTAATTGGATGTAAATGGATATTTCGCATAAAATACAAGTCCGAAAATTCCATTGATAAATACAAAGCCCGTCTTGTCGCAAAATGATTTCTACAAAGACCGGGGCTAGACTACTCGGATTCCTTCAGTTCGGCTGTTAAAACCACTACGGTACGTACTATTCTTTCTCTTGCTCTAACTCACGGTTGGTGTGTAAGACAATTAGACTTTAACAATGTTTTTCTTCAAGGCACACTTACGGATGACGTATACATGTCCCAACCTCCCGGTTTTATTAATCCTGACCATCCTACCCATATTTGCAAATTATCTAAAGCCATTTACGGTCTTAAACAAGAACTTCGTGCTTGGTATACCACGCTCAAAAATTACCTACTATCCACTTGTTTTGTTGGTTCCCTTTCCGACTCCTTGTTGTTTTACCTACACACAAAAACGCACAAAATTTACCTTCTTGTTTATGTCGATGACATTATTATCACTGGTCCTAATATTACCCATGTCAACTCCTTCATTGCTGCATTTTCCAATGCCTTCTCCCTCAAAGATGTGGGTGTCTTATCCTATTTTTTGGGGGTAGAGGTTACACCTAATGCTAATGGATTATTACTCACACAAACCAAATACATATATGATGTACTTGAGAAATTTCATATGTTGGATGCTAAGCGATTTCCAACCCCCATGGTCACTACACCCTCACTTACATGTACAAGAGGTTCCCGCCTCCACAATGTCACTAATTTTCGAGCTATTTTAGGTAGCCTACAATGTATATCTTTCACTCGTCCCGACATTGCGTTTACCGTAAAAAAATTATCCCAATTCATGCAAACACCAACTGATCATCATAGGTTAGCATTAAAACATTTGCTGAGGTATCTTAAAGGCACCTCTCTGATTGGGTTACAACTTTACCATACCTCAACTAATCGAATTCATGCTTAATGTGATGCCGATTGGGCCGGGGACAAAGATATCTATGTATCGACATCCGGGTTTGTTACGTACCTTGGTCGCAATGCTCTCTCTTGGGCCTCTAAGAAACAAAGAGCCCGTTGAACAACTATTTCCAAAATATGATAATGTTTTAATAATGACAAGTTTAGTAATTATGATTGTGTATTTCTTGCCTTTAATTGTTTATCTAGTATATATAACATACATGATTATTAAAGGAAGAAGAGATCACAAGATAAAAAAATTCACCAAGCATCAAGATCAAATGCTCAAGGGTTGACCTACAAATCAATCAAGAGAAGATCAATGGAAGTCAAGAAGAGAAGCTATTCCGAAGATCTCCTAGAAGATCAAGATAGGATAGGTTCTTAAGTCATATAAGTGGTATAACTATAACTTGGCTTTTATAAGGTTCGGGTTATAGCTCGCAGCTATAACCTTGTTTATAGAGGCAATCAAAGTTATAGCTCAAGAGCTATAACCATGGTTACACGGTGAAGAGCACGGGACATCAAAAATCTGTTTTGTTTTCAAATATTTTATATTATTTATGTTTTAAATAGTTAAGAGTGTAAAATATCTTTTTTATGGGAAGTTTTTTTTAGGTTGTACGAAGTTGGTAATATTATGGAAAATGATTAACTTTTGAGTTAATGGATCTTCTAATTATCATATCAAGTACACACCTATCCCAAGTTGTCGTCATCTACTCTAAAATATGATTAGGGTTTCCTTGGATAACACGAGACAACTTGTGCCTCAATTTGCATGCCTTCCTAGTAATTGTCCAATGGATGATTAGGTTTATCATACAAATTGAGATATATGGAGAATATTTTATCTTATAAGATAAATTATTAAGAATCATATGTGTGCACAAATTAGTTAAGATATTTAAATTAAGTCTTTTTATTCTACAATTATCTTATTAAAGGGAATTAGGAAATTTACTATATATTTATAATTAAGATAGTCTATACCTTATTAAGATTATGATTTCCTTAATAAAAGATTTAAGATAGAATTTAAATAAGAATAATATCTTTATTCTTATTCTTGGCTCTAGGGTTTGTTAAGCAACCTAGAGTATCTATCCTTCCTATATAAGAACCAAAATGAAATTACACTCACGCTTTTCCAAACGCATTTTACAAATACATTAAGTCTTACACAAAAAATTGTTTTACGGTTTTTACACTTTATTTTTGCAAGTCTTGATTTTTGAAAAGTCATGTGTTACACTCGTGTCAGTTTTGTTATATCGTTATAAGACCAATAGTGCTTAATTCGTTTCCAGATTCGTTCTATACCAGAACATCAAGGAACAATTGAAACACTTTCTTATTAACGTAAGTTAGATTGAGTATTTAGCGATACTCGTAGTGTGTCTAATATTTAATGATATTTGATGTTGTAAGAACATTTAACGGTGTTCGAAATAGCAAGTATATAACGATACTTGTAGAGTTACAACTAACATCAAAGTTGCACGAGTGGGTTGATAATTTTTTAATCCGGAGTAGGTACTAAAATTACTAATCGAGAATAGTGGATGTAGGTTTCGACTTGTGAAACTGAACTACTTCAAAATTTCTCCGTCGTTTCTATTTTGCATTTTCTCGTTACTTTTATTATTTATTACACATATCAATTGGGGAAGTTTTCAATCAATAAACCTTAGACAATTGATCATACAAGTAATTTCCATAAGAAAAGAAAAAGTACAAAAAGTTTTATATATTCAATTCACCCCGTCTTGAGTATATTGGATTAATAGATTCTTCAATTGGTATCAGAGCCTCATGCTCTTGGGTGCTTTACCGCATAGAGACTGATCCGTTTATTACCGGTTTATTTTCTCATTTTAAACTTTTTGTGAGAACATGGATTCCAAGCACTTGAAATGTCATATCTTGGATGGGAAAAACTATAGTCTATGGAAAAACATGATGACTCACTATATTAAAGGAAATGATTGGGAATGTTGGAGGATTATATTAAACGGACCAAAGAAATTTTTTGTTGCGTCCTCCGAAGGCACGACCTTCGAGAAAAAGGAAAATGAATATATTGAGGCAAATTACAAAGTTGTTGAGAAAAACTCCAAAGCAATGAGTCTTCTACAATATGGAATGACTACTTCCGATTTCGATAGAATCTTGTCATGCAACTTTGCCAAGGAAATATGGGATGGTCTCGAACTAGCCTATGAGGGAAAGTCAATCGTTAAAAAGCACCGTATTGACTTGCTGATTCAAAAGTACGAACTATTCTCTATGGAAAAGAATGAATCAATCGATAGCATGGCAGCACGGTTCTCAAGCATTTTTAACGAATTGCGAAACCTAGGTAGGAAGTTCGAGTCTGAGGATGTTGTTAGAAAGATTTTGAGAAGTCTTACAAAGAAATGGCAAGCTAAGGGCACTGCAATTGAGGAGGCTAAAGACCTCAATGAACTTTCCTACCAAGAGCTGATTGGCTCACTCATGGTTCAAGAAATAATGCTAAACAAACACGATGACGATTCATCCAAAGGAAAGTCGGTGGCTCTTCAAGCCTCAACAAGTGAAAGAGAGCCCGATCTTGAAGATGATACTGTGCTGTTTGCTAAACGGTTTAAAAGGGTTGTATTTAAAGGAAAGGCTTCAAAATCAAACAACAAATTCAATCCCAAAAAGAGCAATGAATCAAAGTCAAACTTCCTTAACAAATGATGCTTCAAATGTGGAAAAACGGACCATATGATTAAGGATTGTCCATCATGGGATAAAATCAAGGACAAATCCAAGCGAGAGAAAACAAAGAAGGAGTATAAGCAAGTAATGATGGCATATTGTTTGGGAGATCTAGACAGCGAGGATGATGAGGACTCCTAAGAAGAAGAAGAAGAAGAAGAAACCACAAATATGTGTCTAAGCAATGTCAGTCTTGACATGTTTTCAGAAAGTGAAAATGATAATCAAGACTCAGAGGATGAGTTCTGTCTAATGGGAGATTCCGAATCAGATGAAGACGAAGAGGTGAGCTTCATTGAATTAAAGAAACAAGTTAAAAGATTGTCCAGAAGTACGTTAATCGAATACTTTGAACAAACCTTAGACCAATGTCATGAACAAGGTCTTGAGCTAAAAGAGATGAAAGAACAGATTCGCGATATTGCGGAAGAGAATCAAGTTTTAAAAGCCAAAGCCAAAAAGATGAAGTCTAAAGTTATAGCTAAATCAACTATAACCTTGGATAACATCTATGCTAAGAAGAAGGTTCTTGAGTCGAAAGTTATAGCTCATGATGCCAGAACCTCAAAACTGAAACTCTACATAAAGGAACTTCAAGCAAAGGTTATAGCTGATGATGCTATAATCCTAGAAGTGAAAAAGACAAATTAACTTCTTAAGTGTGATATCGCTTCAAAAGATGAGGTTATCTTAAACCAAAAGAAGGAACTTTATTTCCTTCAATGCAAGTTAAGAGAATCTAAATCTGACATCTCAAATGTTAAGAAACAGCATACTGAAACAGTATCTCTTCTTAACGAACGCCTTCAAGACCATTGTGCTAACAATGATAAAAATCACGATGCGGATCATTCTACATGTAAAAAGGAAATTGATTCCTTAAAGGGATTACTCCTACATGATAGAAAAGTTCATGACAAATGGGAAGGGAGTACAAAAGTGTTGGACTTTATGACTGAATATTCGGATAAAAAATATGAAGATGGGGTTAGGTCGAATGCTATGGCCGTAGGGATCACTCTAAGTGCAAGTCAATACCTTATGAACGAGACTTCAGAAGAAGAAAATATGTTGACTTACCCGAATACAAGATTTGCACGTATTGTGGTCATACATACGGGTCATGTTCGTGACAACTGTGTCAAACACGCAAGGGATTTTGAAACTGGAGCTAAATTTGTGAAACCCTTCGACATACCTCTTGACGAAGACACTCCCTCCACTAGTGAGACCAACAAATATGGGGAAAGAAATAATGAGTTTAGATTGTTTTACGACATGAGTTTTGACTATAACAGTTGACCAAGTCCATCTAAACCTCCACCTAAGAGACCTCCACCTCAAAATCAGAATAAACCTCAGAAAACCAATCATCCTCCACCACAATCAAAATAAAAGAATCCAGAGAAACCTAAACCTTGCCCTAAAGCACCTCCTAAACGAAAATTCAATTCTCATAAAGTCATAAGACGACTTTGGGTCAGGAAAGACTTGGTTTATAGGGTTACTAATGCTAAAGGCCCAACTTAGCTTGGGTACCAAAAATTGCACGTGATTCTTTTATAGGTAATAGCGAAAGAAAATAACTTATGGTATCTTGACAGTGGATGCTCAAGACACATGACCGGAGACATAAACTTGTTTCTTTCGCTTAAGCCATACATTGGAGGAAGGGCCACCTTTGGAGACAACAAGAAGGGAAAGGTGACCGGTATAGGCAAGATTGTTATATCCTCAGATGTAACACCCCAAGAGTATGAGAGAAAAGTTGTCCCACATCGGTAGAATGTGAGGCTTGTGATATGTTTATAATAACTTCCACCCACCACTTAGTAACAAGGCCTTGTGCTTTTGGGCTTAAGTGAGGACAAATAATGGGCCCAAAAGTGTGCACCCATCTTATTGGGGTTGTGTTACAACCGTGGTGGGTCGGGTTGTTACAAATGGTATCATAGCGACCCTGCGACCGTGTGGTGAGCCTGTGGTCGGGAGTACTCGGGTCACACACCTAGCGGGGGAGGATTCTGGCCCTGGTTGAGGTCAAGTTTGAGGCACAACGAGGACGTTGTGTTCTTTAAGTGGGGGAGTTTGTAACACCCCAAGAGTATGAGAGAAAAGTTGTCCCACATCGGTAGAATGTGAGGCTTGTGATATGTTTATAATAACTTCCACCCACCACTTAGTAACAAGGCCTTGTGCTTTTGGGCTTAAGTAAGGACAAATAATGGGCCCAAAAGTGTGCACCCATCTTATTGGGGTTGTGTTACGACCGTGGTGGGTCGGGTTGTTACAAAATTTGTAACAACCCGACCCACCACGGTCCTAACACACCCCCAATAAGATGGGAGGTAAGCTTTTGGGCCCATTTTTGTCCTCACTTAAGCCCAAAAGCACAAGGCATTGTTACTAAGTGGTGGGTGGAAGTTATTATAAACATATCACAAGCCTCACATTCTACCGATGTGGGACAACTTTCCTCTCATACTCTTGGGGTGTTACAAACTCCCCCACTTAAAGAACACAACGTCCTCGTTGTGCCTCAAACTTGACCACAATCAGGGCCAGAATCCTCCCCCGCTAGGTGTGTGACCCGGTACTCCTGACCACAGGCTCACCACACGGTCGCAGGGTCGCTCTGATACCATTTGTAAAAACCCGACCCACCACGGTCGTAACACACCCCCAATAAGATGGGAGGTAAGCTTTTGGGCCCATTTTTGTCCTCACTTAAGCCCAAAAGCACAAGGCCTTGTTACTAAGTGGTGGGTGGAAGTTATTATAAACATATCACAAGCCTCACATTCTACCGATGTGGGACAACTTTCCTCTCATACTCTTGGGGTGTTACATCAGAACACGCCATTAACGACGTATATCTTCAACTCTCGACAATCTTTGCCTATGGCACAAACAGTTTGGTCATGTAAGCTCATCTATCCTAAACAAACTCAAAAGATGGGATCTTGTGGAAGGACTTCCCAAGATAAAATTTGACCAAGAACAGATGTGTAAGATGTGTGCCAGATGTAGGCAAATAAGATCCTCCTTTAAAGGTAAAAGAATGGTAAGTACCGACAAAGCATTGGAACTCATTCACATGGATCTATGTGGACTAATGAAGGTAAGAGGCAGAGGAGGATCCAAATATGTTTTCTTTCTTGTAGACGACTACTCAAGGTTTGTATGGCCTATATTCCTCCAATCCAAAGATGAAACTTTTGAGGAATTTGTTTGTCTTATGAAGTTAGTCCAAAATAAATATAAGACTAACCTAGTATCTATTCGTACGGATCACGACACGGAATTCGACAACCATGCTTTCATTGAATATTGTCGAGTAAATGGTGTGGGACATAACTTTTCCGCACCACGTACTCCTCAACAAAATGGTGTCGTTGATCGTATGAATAAAACTCTAGAAGACATGGCTCGTACAATGCTATTGTGTAGTGGTATACCTCGTAACTTTTTGGCTGAAGCCATTAGTACGACATATTACATACATAATCGTGCTATGATTAGACCTATCCTAAAGAAAACTCCTTATGTGACTCCTTCGTGGTCGTAAACCCAATATCTCCCATCTTAGATGTTTGGGGAGTAAGTGTTTTGTCCATAACAATGACAAAAATAGATTAAGCAAATTCGACCCAAGGAGTGGAGAGGCAAAATTTATAGGCTACTCAGATCATAGCAAAGCGTACAAAGTATTTAGCAAGCGTACTTTATGTATTGGAGAAAGTATTCACGTTATTTTTAATGAAGATAACGCATTGATAAGCCTATGCAGGACGAGGACGAAGACTTAGATGAACCTGATTTTAGATTGTCAAGAGATGATTTTCTTGAGATTGAGGAAGAAGAAGTAAGAGAATTCGAAGGCATAAATGATGAATTAGATGCTAGCCAAAGTGATCAAGAGAAGAGTTCGAAAGTTATTGTTAAATACTATAACTTCCACTCCTAACAAAGAGGATACCTCTAAGGTTATAGTTGATGATGCTATAACTTTGAATCAAAACCAAAGTATTGAGACTAGGGTTATACCTAACTCTACTACAACTTTGGAAATAGATTCAGGGGGAACAAATCCTAATCCTGAATCACAAAACGGTGCCAGTACTAGTTCTATTGAAGGTCCTTCAAATAGATGGAGATACAAGGAGTCTCATCCTATGGAGAACATTCTTGGTAGTCTCAACAAAGGAGTTCAAACCCGAAGAGTTTTAAACAACTTTTGTTCATTCTATTCATTTATATCCACAATAGAACCTTTAAATATCAAAGAGGCCCTAGAAGAATCTGAGTGGGTTATGATTATGAAAGAAGAACTTCAACAATTCGAGAGGAACAAAGTATGGCATCTTGTTCCCAGATCAAAAGATCGAACTATCATTGGAACTAGGTGGGTGTTCAGAAATAAATTGGACGACACGGGAGTCACCGTAAGAAATAAAGCAAGGTTGGTTGTACAAGGATACAATAAACAAGAAGGAATAGACAACGATGAAACATTCGCTCCTGTCGCCATATTAGAAGCTATTTGGCTATTAATAGCCTCCGCAGCTCATAAAGGAATGAAGCTATTTGAAATGGATGTAAAGACAGTATTCCTAAACGGATATCTTCAAGACACTACTACAAAAAAGGCTTCTTGTGGTGCTTTTATTTTCTTTTACAGGCGCTAAATAGCGTAGCTAAGGGCTATACCGACACTATCAAAAGCGCCGGCTTTGCCTATGTCGCTCGGACCTTTTAAGGCGCTAATTATATGCGTCGGTATATTGTATAATAGCGCCGCAACAGTGTCTTCTGGAATACAATGAAAACACCAGGGCCTTTAAAGGTTAGCTTCATGCGAACACCATTTATTCAACGTGTCTCATAAATGCAAGCACATTTCGATAATAATGTCAGTGCCTATTATTCACCAATATCCACACAAATATTTTTTATTGAATAAAAATAACATTGTTTGATACATGTTCCAATCCATGTGTTACAAACCATTGTTAATAAACAATACAACAAAAGTAAACTCGATGCTAAACTATATACTATAGAAAGCTATAGAAAGCTAAAGTACAATACAACTTAGAAAGCTAAATTATATACTCACGGTCTTAGTGACATATCATAAGCAATACAATGGTTACTTTAGCATGCTTCATCCTACTGTTTGCTTGCATAACATATTTCCATCCATTGTCAACTTGGGAAATTTTCATGTTCTCTCACATACACCAATCTTTACATATTTCAATCCATTGTCATCTTGGAAAAATTTCTCGTTCTCTCACAAATATCAATCTGCAATAAGTACAAAGAAATAATTAACACTTATAGGATTTATTTCGCTAATGAAAATCAGTTGGCATATGGAACTTGTGTAAAACAATGAAAGGCATAAAGATATGTATGTACCAGGAATAAGTATATTTGTACAAGTATGAGTTTCTCCTCCGGATAGAGAGATACATATTATATCTCATTTAATTTGCTCTACCTGCACATTGCTTAACAAACAATTGCAGTTAATCTTCCCTCTTATCCATTTTCCTTCAAATGTTTCCATTGAAATAAGGATTAAGAAAACTAGCGCATACCATTTGGCGAGTTACGTGTCATATATACCAATTACCTTAGTCGAAAAGATCCATTCCTACATTAATATTAAAAATAATGTCAAACTATACTTGTACAAGAACACAATTTTAAGATAAGAAATGATAGTTAAAGGCGCTTGTACTAACTAAAAGAAGGATATTGAGAAAGACATGGCATGAAATCACAAATTATACAGAGTATGACATGCTTAAGACCGTCTGAAGTTAAGACATCTCATAAAAAAAATTCATTTTCATCTCCAATATAATCCATTATGAGAGTCGTCTTAATTTAAAACGCTCTTAAACAAGAATTGTTGAAGTATAAAGTAATTTGCACCATATTCAAGACACAAGTCATTACCCAGAAGTTCAACTTTCCATTAAGAATAAGATGTAATACAAAACTATATATAAATTCTCACAAAGGAGTAGATACACATAGCCATGATAATTGTGTTTAATAATTGGATTCTCTCTTTTCATAATTTCTAAATTCGTGCTGCAATTAAACAATGAAGAGAACATAAAAATTGGCACAATTTACCCTTGTCCGTGTTATACAAAATAGGATGTCAGATTCAAAGCAATTTAATTAGTTGTTTGCGTAGATCACATATACACCAAATCAATGAATGAGATTATAACATATACAATTACATAATGATTTAATGAATGTAATTGTCGAGTTCAATCAAAACAAAGAAACCCCCAATTTTCTACTAAGAGAAAAAGAAGAAATATAAGTAAAAAGACAATTAAAACTCTAAAAATCAAACACAAAATATGCAAATATACAATAAGAACGGAAAAGATTGAAAGAAGGAACATACCTCGTATGCTAATTTGTCTACCATGAGGGTTAGCATCTCAATTTCCTCTCATCTCTAGAAGATATGAATATACTGAGTGGTAGGAGGTTTTAATTTCAAGTTTTGAGGCTATATGGATAGAGCATGCCGAGCGGTAGAATAAATTTTTCATTTTTAGCCTCCCGCGTATTGCAAAAGTTGAAAACCACGACGCTATTATCATGCGCTTTCTAGAAGCTCCTTATTTTATGTTTAATTGAACATAATTCAGCGTTTATTGTGCTAAGCGCCGTTAGATGAGCGTCGTAAGAAGTCTTTTTTGTAGTAGTGAGAGGAAGTATTCGTTGAGCAACCACTTGGATTTAAAGACAGTAAACTCTAGAATCACGTTTACAAACTCGACAAGGCATTATATGGATTGAAACAAGCCCCTAGGGCTTGGTATGACATGTTATCAAAGTTCTTACTTGAAAGTGGTTTCAAGAAAGGTTCAGTAGACAAAACCCTATTTCTCAAATCTGACAACTCCGATCTCTTAGTAGTTCAAATTTATGTTGATGATATCATTTTTGGTTCTACTAATAGAAATTTGTGCAAGTACTTCTCAGATTTAATGACCTCGGAATTCGAAATGAGTATGATGGGCGAACTAAAATTCTTCCTAGGACTTCAAATACAACAATCTAACGAAGGAATAAAGATAAATCAACAAAAGTATGTCAAGGAACTAATTAATAAATTTGGTATGGAAAATTCTCATCCTATGTCAACTCCAATGGTTACGGATAAAAAGTTGACTAAAGATGAAGATGGTAAGTCAGTCGATAAAACGACTTATCGAGGTATGATTGGTTCCTTACTATATTAAAGCGCGAGTCGTCCAAATATTATGTTTAGTGTATGCGTGTGTGCTCTATTTCAATCTGCACCAAAGGAGTCTCACATGGTTGCTGTAAAACGTATACTATGTTACTTGATTGGAACATCTAACCTATATCTTTGGTACCTTATGGAATGCATCTTTAATTTAATTTGATATTCATATGCTGACTACGCAGGTTGTTCTCTTGATAGAAAGAGTACTTCTTGCACAACAACATTTGTTGGACCATGCATTATCTCATGGGGATGAAAGAAGCAAAATTCACTCGCTTGCATTATCTACTACTGAAGCTGAATATATTGTTGCTGCGTTGGTATGTTCTCAACTCTTATGGTTAAAACAACAATTACTTGACTATGGTGTTGACGTTGGTTGTGTCCCTATATTTTGTGATAATATGAGTGTTATAATAATATCTAAAAACCCAGCTCGGCACTCGAGGACCAAACACATTAAAATTAGACATCATTTCTTACGTGATCATGTTGAGAAGAAAAATATAAAATTAGAATTTTTTATACTGGGAAACAATGGGCAGATATCTTTACTAAGTCGTTGGCATGAGAATGATTTGAGACTTTGAGGTTGGAAATTGGTTTAATTAGTGGCACCTAAGCTTTCATAAGTATTTTATATATCCCAATGATTGACTAGATTTGAACAAGATTGTATGACCGTGTCCGTATATTCCGCTGCATAGTAATTCTCATGATTTTTAATCTAAATTACGCGTTATTGGAAAATTTGCAAGTTATGTTATGATTATTGTGATATTGTATACACACATATTTTCTTATTACATATACTATTAAACTCAAAAATATCCTCACAAAATTGCCAACCCTCCAAGATGAAATACACTTACCTATTTCTACCTTACTTATTTTACCAAAAGTGTATTTTACAACAACTTACCATATTCCCTCAAACCGTCACCCAATAAGAAAAGGTAACTTCCTAATTTACCTAAACCTACGCTACCCCACTAAGCTACATAAAGCAAGCTACTCATCCTTCTTCCCCATACACCTTTAACCGTCCATTACAATCAATTATCTCTCTTTCCAAAATATCAAAAAGCAAAAACCTTTCATAAACCTCACCAACAATGGCGCCAAAACATGCAACCAAGTCCGTATCAAAGAAAGTCGTCATTCAAGCTTCTGAACCAACACCCTCTCCCCCTAACTCATCTCAAACCCAATCTCAACCCATCAACACCATGCTCAAAAACGACGAGAAGCGTCGCAAAATTATAGATGACAATCCGGTTGTGATTACCAAGGAGATTTAGAAGAAAATGACATATGAAGGGGCTGACTCAGTTGGGAGAGCTCGAACTTTGTTAAAAGAACCATCTTTGAAGCTAACAAAAGCCGGGTTCGACCAAGCCCGAATGACCAAAACAGAGAATATCATGGATCATAAACTCGCCCAATATCCTATTCATGGAGGCCGGTTGATGCGTGTCTACTTTTTGATGTTTTACATCTCTTTTTACACGCATTTCATAGCTCATTTATGTAATTATAGTTATCATTTCCCCTTTTTTTGTCTACTTTCGTATTTTGGTGCGTTATTGCAGATTTATGCGGAAACAAGTAGATTTTGAGTCAAATACGTCCTCGAGAGGATTGCATAGCTAGTGTCATTGAAGGAACGATCAAGGAACAAAGCTTAGCGCGCATTTCAAGTCCTAAAAGACAGATTCTCGGAGTTATGAGAACTGATATACCAGCTACAGTGGTCGACCGACTGGGCACAGTGGCCGGTCCACTAGTTCGCCTGTTGCGCATGTTTCAGAAATCAAATTTAAAGAATCAGGAACTTCGGCAATCCTGACAACTGTTCGATCGACCAGTATCAATGGTCGGTCGACCACTTCACTGTAATATCCTAAATATTTTGAATATGTGTAAGTATTAACTTTAGTTCTTTTAACGGGTTTTATTATTATACTTCTATTTTACGACAAAATAATTTAGTAAACCTTTCCTTTTATCTCATCATCCGGATCCACTCTTATTGTAAGGCCCATTATTTCACTTTCTGATGTATAAGTACAGAGTTTTAGCTAACTTAGATAATATATTTATTTATCTTAGAATCCTTGGTATGCTTTATAATCATGTTTCCTAAATTCCTATGCCGCTAACCATGGAAACCTTCCATATATTATCATCACATGCCAAACAAATAGAAAGTTGTCCGACTACATATGTCCTTACCTATTCTTTTCTTCTCTATGTTCGGTTTGCTTGCTTCGTACATTCGTTCAATTCATATATTCTAATTCCTTATACACAAGGTAACACGATTATACCGATCCTAATACTCTTATTATTGTTCGAGGTTATATGTTTACATGATAATTGATATGAGTTTCTTACGAGTGCTTATTTGAATTGAATATTAGTAATTGTTATTCTATTTTGATAGTTAATATTTTCTATTGATAAGATAATTATTTTGTTTGTGAGACGGGTTGAGTTGTGAGATGGGTAAACTTTTGGTAATTGATTAGTTTGTAATATGTATAATAATTCTGTATTAGGTTGGTTTAGTATAGTGTACAATTCTTGTTTTATGAACTTTGGAATTGTAAGGATAATTAACTGATGGGATATAGGCTGCTCGTGACTATAGTACAAAGATAATGATTGAGATTGAGATTGGATTTTAGTGTTGTATCGAGTTGTCGTATTCTTTGACCTTGACTTGTGGGTAAGTAGCTTATACTTATGGTCTAAGTGTTGAGCACGATTCATTGTTGGATCTTTGACCATATTTAAATTGATACTGAGATTGGTTACTGGAATAAGTTATCGGGCCTATGTGCCGAGTTATTTTTACGGTCCGGAGTGACCTAGTTATTGAGTTACATTGTTTGAGTTTGAAATTTATATTGAGATGGAAATATTGTTTTGCGGTTTTATCCCGACAGTTCACTCACCCCTTGTCATTGGCTTACGATTGACGATGAGAATACGATACCTGGTTATTTGGGAATAATATATTATGAGCTTGGAGTACTATTATTTTATGAGATGGAGTAACGAGTTAAGATGGAGTACGGAGTTAGAGATGGTTTAGTTACTGAAATTAGAGAGTATATTTTGTTATGGAAATAGAATAGAGTTGGTTTGAGGTATATATTAGTACGAGGAGTGTTTTTATTATTCTCTTTGTTTAATTGTATTTTTACGTGTGCTTGTTTCCACGTCATGACCAAAAACTACTCTGCTTATATTGAGGTATTATCTGTTACTAAGCTTTCCGGCTGACGTGTTTCTCCCTTTTGGGCTACTCGTCATGGGGGTAGTTCCTTTCTGTCTTCTGATTTTATTTCAGGTTACTTCCGCTGCAGTCAGAGGATTTTATTTATTTCAAGTGAAGATTTTATTTTAAATCTTTGTAAAAGTTTTTTATTTTGACTTTCTATTATTTTATTTTTAAGAGAATTTGTAATAAGAGACTGTATATTAATTTTAATATCCCGTATTTCGGTGACTTTTGTATGTAAATGTAAGTTTTAAATTAGCCGAAATTATGGGGTGTTACATTCACCTTTGACGGAAAATTAAAAGGCGTGTTTAAGCCCGTGTTTAGGGTTTTGAGGAAGGGTTTTGCGAGATGTCTATATAACGTAATACCCCTTCCTCAGTTTTAGGCATCTTTTTATATCGAGTTTTCTTTAGAATTCAATTTTTATCATTCAGTTTTATAATCTAGTTTTAGAATCAGTTTTGCATAAACCTTATGTTTCCACAGATATTCAATAAAGTTAATCTTTCTGTTCTCATTCCTTGCTTCTTTACGGTAATCTCCTTCTTATTTCAGTTTATTTATAGGTTTCATAGGAGTTTCCGGTTAAGTTATCCCAAAGCCATTGTTCTTCTTGTTTACAATTTTGTTAATCATTATAATCATGTTTTCTGTTGTTATTATCATTATAGTTTCTGTTTTTACCAATAGTATGAGTAGCTAAACTTCATATGTTAGGATGTAGGCGGCCTATAGCGTAGTTGTCATAGTTTAGGGTAAACCCTTAACAGTGCTTGGTCGACCGACTGGCTTCTCTGGTCGGTCGACTGAGTAGGTTGGTCGATCGACTGGAGTATGTAGCTTGTCGTTCAACTGATTTCGCATCTGATCAGAACTGTTTTACGCCGTCAAGTGCAATATCTTTCAATGACACCGAGAGGAGACTTGTTAGATGCTTAGTAATGACCAACTCATGGATCTAGAGATAGGGAAGAGCATTAGTTAATGGTTTAAGGCAACTAAGTTACTAAGATCGAAAGGTATGTGACTTAGACTTTAGGAATCACCAATCATGTTGACAACTAGCATTAGTGAGACCTAGGGACTAGTGACACATGCCGAAAGGAGCTACTAGTTAACTCGGACCAAAATGACTTGTTATACCCCCTACGCGACTGCAATACATGCTTACCTGGATTGTTCGCCATCGTAGCTATAACAACCCAAAGCATCGTAGCATCCTTTTATCACTTGTTTACATCTTTATTTTCAGTTTTTGCCTTTATTATCTCCTTTATTAACTCTAGTTTAAAAAAACCAACAAAACCCCTCTTTTACCATAGACTAAAGACTTGAACAATTAATATCTCTCTTCCTCCTTGTGGTTCGACTCGTACTTCCACTAGCTTATGTTAGTCTTGGTTCGATACTATAAATTTTATCTTTGACACCCACAACGACGGGTATCACCGGTGTTTTCCAATGGAATGGATCAAAGGAAACTCTGGGTTACAATTCATTGGTGATTTCTTGAAATTCCAATAATGGGGCGAAATCTCAAATTTCTCGGGTCCAATTTACCCAATAAAGGTTTATCAGTTTTATGCCTCGGTTAGCGTGATAAACGGTGCGTTGGTTGGTTTTGTGAACGGAAAAGAAATCTGCATATCAATGGAAGATCTCTGTTCGACCTTCTCAATCTCATGTGAAGGATCAGACATTGATCGTAGTATATAATGGACAAATGTGGCAGAGCCACAAGTGATAAATATAAAAAGATACTTCAACATGAATGAGACAACATCCTGCCCGGTCTTACCCAGTTCACTGCTTCCCAAACTCAGGTTCTTTCTGCACTTTCTATGGACATCCATTGTTCCAAGAAGAGAGAATCACGATACCTTAACTAGTTACGAGATGGTTATTTTATATTCCTGGTTTCAGGGGTATAAAATCAACCTTGGGAAAATGATTTTGCATTGTATCATCCAAATCAGTGACATGGCAAAGCAAGACATCGTCTCGACAACCGTTGACCTTCCCTTTGAAATGTGATTTTCAAGAATGTTTGAAGTAAAAGACGTAGTAGGGGTGGGAAGTTACGGAGTTAAACCCAAAGATTATATGACAGAGAAACTGCTCCGATTAATGGGATTAGTGACAAGCAATGGTGAGCTCTGTCTTCTGCAAAAGGATGCAAATAGGGATATTAGAAAAATTCCTCAAATAGAAGAAAGAACAGGGAGTAGAACGGCATCGACTAGTAGGCTGAGTGCAAGTTTGGACCAGTTCATGGCCCAGATTTCTGCGAAAATTGATCACCAATCCACGGTGTTACAGCAGATTACATCTACTGCCACATCCTCATCGTCCAACGACATTGGCAGTTATAAAATCGACCCTCTACTTCACTCATTGGATGCCAAGATAAGGTGGGTTTTATATCTCGAAGAAGTGGGGATGTGATACAGGTTGGACGAGAAGCGCGTGAGGAGATGAATGTGGTGTTAACACGTCCGCATAATCTCTCCATGAAAACCCTCAACTTTGAGACAAACCTACAGAACTATGGGATGGCCTTGCGTGATCACACCAATGAGCTTGGAGATTTTGAGCGTGGAACCCGCACCACTCACCTAAACTCCCGTGGACAATCATCCAACTACCATCGTCGTTAATTCCCTGTCCCAGCCTTCCCCTTATCCTATTTATGACTATTCGTTTTTGACAATTGTTAATCGTGTTTCTTATACTCCCTCCTATTCTCTGTTTTCTTCCCTATTTCCTTAAACGGATTATTCAGGTTTTCTTCCCCTTTCTATTTTTGGTAACTTTTAATTATATTTTATTCATTCCTCTCTCCTATCACCCAACCCCACCCAACTTTTTTACCCCTATTTTATTCATTTCATCAATGATTGGGGCCCACAATTCATTATTTAACTCCTAATTATTATCCCTCTCTCCTATTCCAAACCCCACCCAACTTTTTCTTCATTAAACAAACACTTTTCCTTGAGTATTGTGCCCCCTCTAAAGGGGAAGAACACAATGAATAGGAGGGAGTATGTTTTGCTATATATTATTCTAGTCAATTCATGTTTGTTCTTGTTTTTTCGATGATGTCAAGAGGAGGAAGAAAATAAAATTGGTAAGAATTTGCCTAAGCTTGCTCCTTATCGTAATCCATTGTCTCTTATGGTCCTTAATTACTTTCGACCCACGCTAATTATATTTTGATCTTGAGTTAATTAATACTTCAGAAGGACAATAATATATTGAGGGAGACCAACATGTTGAAGGGGAACTAATTTTTATTTAAACAAAATTCACTTAGTCATGATTTCTAAAAGAGACTTGTCATCATCACAAGAGGGAATTTGTTGAGCAACTATTTCCAAAATATGATAATGTTTTAATAATGACAAGTTTAGTAATTATGATTGTGTATATCTTGCCTTAAATTGTTTATCTAGTCTATATAGCATACATGATTATTAAAGGAAAAATAGATCACAAGTTGCAAGACTTCACCAAGCATCTAGATCAAATGCTCAAAGGTTGACCTACAAATCAATCAAGAGAAGATCAAGGGAAATCAAGAAGAGAAGCTATTCCGAAAATCTCCAAAAAGATCAAGATAGGATAGGTTCTTCAGTCATATAAGTGGTATAACTATAACTTGGCTTTTATAAGGCCAAGGTTATAGCTCGCAGCTATAACCTTGTTTATAAAGGCAATCAAAGTTACAGCTCAAGAGCTATAACCTTGGTTACATGGCGAAGAGTAAGCGACATCAAAAATCTGTTTTGTTTTCAAATCTTTTCTACTATTTATGTTTTAAATAGTTAAGAGTGTAAAATATCTTTTCATGGGAAAAATCTTTTTAGGTTGTACGAAATAGGTAATATTATGGAGAATGATTAACTTATAAATTGATGGATCTTCTAATTACCATATCAAGTACACACCTATCCCAGGTTGTCGTCATCTACTCTAAAACATGATTAGGGTTTCGTTGGATGACACGAGACAACTTGTTCCTCAATTTGCGCGCCTTCCTAGTAATGGCCCAATGGGTAATTAGGGTTAGCATACAACTTGAGATATATGGTGGATAGTTTATCTTTTGAGATAAATTATGAAGAATCATATGTCTGCACAAATTAGTTAAGATAGTTAGAATAAAATCTTTTTATTCTACAATTATCTTATCTAAAGGAATTAGGAAATTTATTATATCTTTAAGATAGTCCATATCTTATTAAGATTATGATTTTCTAAAAAAAAAAAGATTTAAGATAGAATTTAAATAAAAATAATATCTTTATTCTTAATCTCTGCATCTAGCGTTTGTTAAGCAACCTAGATTATCTATCCTTCCTATATAAGAACATAAATGAAATTACACTCACGCTTTTCCAAACACATTTTACGAATACATTAAGTCTTATGCAAAAATTGTTTTACGGTTTTTACACTTTATTTTTGCAAGTCTTGATTTTTGAAAAGTAGTGTGGTACACCCGTGTCAGTTTTGTTATATCGTTATAAGACCAATAGTGCTTAATTACTTTCCATATTCGTTCTATACGAGAACATCAAGGAACAATTGAAACACTTTCTTATTAACGTAAGATAGATTGAGTATTTAGCGATACTCGTACTGTGTCAAATATCTAACGATATTTGATGTTGTAAGAACATTTAACGGTGTTTGAAATAGCAAGTATTTAACGGTACTTGTAGAGTTATAACTAGCATCAAAGTTGTACGAGTGGGTTGATAATTTTGTAATATGGAGCAGGTACTAAAATTATTAATCGAGGATAGTGGACGTAGGTTTCGACTCGTGAAACTGAACCACTTCAAAATTTCTGTGTGTCGTTTCTATTTTGCATTTTCTCGTTACTTTTATTATTTATCACGCTTATCAATTGGGGAAGGTTTAAATCAATAAACCTTAGATAATTGATCATACAAGATTTCCATAAGAAAATAAAAAGTTTAAAAAGTTTTAAATACTCAATTCACCCCCCTCTTGAGTATATTGGATTAATAGACTCTTCAGAGCCCTTGCTTGTTCCTCCACTGAAGCTGAGTTTTGGGCAATTGCCGATACCACATCCGAATTGATGTGGTTACAATCTCTGCTCACTGAACTTTGTGTTCTACCTCTGGATGCTCCTGTTATTTACTCGGATAATCTAAGCACAACTCATTACTCCGCCAACCCCGTTTTTTATTCTCGAATGAAGCATTTAGCCTTAACTTTTCACTTTGTTCGTGAACGAGTTCAACAAGGCACCCTACGAGTTCTGCACATCTCTGGCCAAGGCCAATTAGCAGTTGTGTTAACCAAACCGCTGTTACGCCCTCGTCATCATTCGCTCATCTCCAAGATTGGTATCGCTTTCAGCTCGTCCATCTTGCGGGGGCCTACTAAGAATATTATTCCCTAACTATATTTTGTTATCTTAATATCTTTAGTTTATGTAAAGTATATCATTCGGTTTTCTTATATTTGTAATTAGGAGATTTTGTAGATATTATCTTACGGCTCGCGTTAGACTCCGTCTTATACAAAGACTCTGTTATATATTGAATGTTATATCACATTTGCAAATACATGAAAATTATCAATTATCAATCCTTTTCATGGTATCAGAGCCATTGTGATCGAAGGTCACGAGTTCCAATCCTGGCAACCTCAAAACCCCTCAAAAACCACGAAGTGGAAACCCAGCACACGGTATGGGGGAGCCTGTGCAAACTAAACACTCTTCAAGCCTAATGGGCATTTGAGTGAGGGAGCATATTAGGAATATTAATAATAGTTGGGCCTCAACCATCACCTTAAGGTTTTGGTTGAGATGGTTCATCTATCATAAATAACACATTCGTAATCGTAAGTTAAAGATGCTAAACCTCACCAACATGCTCATGAAATTTGACAAATACGTCATTTACCAAACAGAGTCGTAGTGGTATAGGGTAATTTAGAAATTTAACATTAATTAAGTAATTTAATAATAATTATAATACAATAAACTAAAAAGAAAAAGATTGAAAGATTTTATGCGATATTTTGTGCTATATTGGTGAAAACTTACTTGTACATTAGTGATCTTTATTTGATCGTAATGAAATTGAAGAAACACATCCGATGTACATCTAGATATCTAATGAACTACTCTGAAATTGCTTGAACTGGAAAACATCTCAGAAGATGAACTATTAAAAAGGCTGGTAATCTGAAAATATAGACCCAGAAGAAACTGAGACGTAACCGGTAAATTACTGCAGTAATTTTGTGCAGGATTTAGCTTATACAGAGCATTAATCATACTTAGTTCATCTCTATGTTATACTAGTCTATAAATAATATTAAAAGGCATGTTGAGTCTCTTATTGTCAATTATTTTAATTCCCTAGCATGTTGTGATGCCACCTTACAACCAATAAATTTACTAAATTACCCTTCCACATATATACAACTTTAATAAAATTTAGTACAATAAATGTTATTATATCATCATTATTCTTAAATTAATTGTGTATAATGAATATTTCATTAGTTAATGATCTAATCTCTAAAAATTCTCATCCATGTTTCATACAAGTATTTTTCTTAATTAAAATTGACATTTTTAGTTGATTTTTTTTGTAATAGAGTATGGTAATGAATCAATCTATAAAATTTAATTAAAAGGGTAGCTAAGAAATGTGACATGGCAAATTAAATGTGATGTGGCAACTTTAGATGTGACATGGCAAAAAAAAGAAACATGGATTATTAATTTAAGAAAAAATATACAAGTTAAGAAATTAAAAATATAAGCTTTAAACACACATAAAAAATTAAACCATTTATTTCCTCTCTTATTTTTTGTTATTTATCTACCTTTATTAATTAACCATTATTTCCTTTATTTAATGAAATGACCTTCTAACTTTCCTTTCATTTACTATATATACCAGTTTGTATGTTCCATATTTTCTATCTTCCTTCTATTCATTAAATTTTGAGAGAATTAGTTGCAAAAAGTTTCATATTTAACTATTATAACAACCCTAATTTTCAACTTTATTAAAAAAATTTAGCACTAAAGTATACATAGAAAAGTAAATTAGTTATTTTGTTTTTGTATTTTTATTATATTTTGAATTAATTAGAATTTTATTAGTTATTATTTTTTTTTGTTTTAATATTGCAGAAGAATGAATTTTCATCTTTAATAAAAAAATTAGTAGGTGGGGTAAACCTAGAGAACTAAATTAATAATTTGCTTCTTAGTTTTATTATGTTATGAATCACTTAGAATCTTATTTTTTTTGTGTTAAAATTAATATGGCTCGAGGTTGAATTTTCAACTTTAGTCAAAAAATTGATTGCAAGGCAAAGTATACGCAGAGAACTAAGTTAATTATTCGTTTTTTATTTTTATTATGTTTTGAATCAATTAGAATCTTATTAGTTATTATTTTTGTGTTTACATTAATATTACAGGAATGACATACTCACATATCAATGACAATGCACGAGATTAAAAATAATAGCTATGGATCCTCTTTACAGATTTTTTTTCTTGGTTTGAATGACTTTTATTTTTGCCGATTTTTTTTCTTTCTGCAATGGTGTATTTGAAACATCGAAAGGTAACAAAAACTTGTAATAAGTTGTTGACATGTTACATTCTTATCTTTCACTCTTTCCTACACGTTAGTCTCCTTTGTAACACTTATATTCTACTTTTATTTTGTCAAACAGATTATAAATCAAATTGCTTAGTCAACGTGTTAAAGTACGATGCACATATGTCAATTTTATCATATCATGGTGTTATAAATGTATGCATAATAAAAATATGCACGATTAATAATTAGTTAGAAACCGATTCTTATTCTGCAATTTGTTGTTCCAATTCCAATGCGTTCAAGCCTTTTAATCATTTTTTTGCTTTCCATCAAATATATTATTCTATAACTCACAATGTTTTTTAGGATAAATGTTCTTTTCTAAATGATCTATCTATATTTTATTTCTCATGAATTAGGAAATGTTAATATCTTGTATGAAGTATAATAGTATTATTTTGATTATACTTTTGTATGAATGATCGAATTTGAATAATCTATGTTTGAAATAGTATAGGCATATATATAAATCTCTATTAGTTCCATGATTCCGGGAGATGTTTAATTAGGTTTGCCTATCTTATGCTACTAATAATTATTATTAGAGTTCGATAAAGTTTTGATATTTACTTTACTCTCTTACTTTGTCCCAAATCAATAAAATCGTATTAAAAGGCTAACCTAAAAAATGTGACTTGACAAGGTTAATTGTGACGTGACAACTTTAATATGACAAGACAAAAAAAGTGACATTGACATGGACCAATTTAAGAAAATTAAAAAAATATAAGTTCAAAAAATAAAAGGTATAAACAAAAAAAAATTGTAAATCATTGATCTCCTCCCATATTTATTTAACCATTATTTCCTTTATTAAAGAAATGACCTTTTAACTTTCCTTTCATCATTATTATAACTCTTTAATTATGTATCATATTTTTTATTTTCCTTTCATTCAAAAATTTTTGATTGAATTCGTAATAGAATATTTCATCTATATTTCAAAGTTATGAGGTTTTTAACTGTATATGGCGTAGAAAATAAATTTCCAATACAATTTGTTCATATATGAAAGGGTGACTTCTTTAATGGAGTAGAAATTAAATTTTAATACAATTTTGAGATCGTCGCTTCAAAACAATCAAACTACTCACATTTTGGTTTGCCTATCCTACTGAATCAAAAATTAGAGTGTATTAAACATTTGTTTTAAAATACCACTCCCTCAATCGTGTTCGTTTTAAACAAATGATTGTGAGAGGGGACTACTCCATATAAGTTATTCACAAATTAAACACTTGAACACGGCAAATTATTAACGATCCCGTAATTTTGACAGGCTCCAAAAACTAGTTAACAAATTTTAACGGTCTTGTTATCGTTGCTACGTCCCTAATTCCTTATACAAACAAATGAAACAATTAGAGTGATTATAATTCAACTCATATATGTACTCCGTACATTAGTGCAGTAATTTTGTATTCAAAGCGTGGCTGCTAATATTTTTTTCTAATTTATTTTGTAAATTACGGTTTTATCCCTATAATATTGACTTAAAAACGATTTTTTTATTAGGATGTTACCGTATTACCGAGTTTTAGTAACACTCGGTATCGCCCTAACACTTCCCAGATATGAATTACGGAGTATATGTTTATGTAAACTACGGACATATATAAAAAATATATAAACAGTCACTGAAAATTTATAATTAAAATATTATTCAATATCTATAACCCTTATAAATGTGAGAACTTCTACTTAAGGTGAACAGTAGAGCAGTGTTATACGTGCATGCTGCGTTATGAACAGTTGAACGCTTGTCTTCTTCCATGTCCTTTTACCCTGTTTTATACTCTTCTTCCATACTTTATCCCATACTTCCTCCTCTTTTTTTTATACCCAACAACAATATCAACAATAAACTTATCAAAATAAACCTGATTCTACTACCCAGATTCTTATGATCCTAATTCTATTCATCCATTTGGTGTTCCTGTTTCTGCTGATTCTCAACAAATTCCACCCTCTATTTCTCATGATTATTACTATCAACCTCCTCCAACTCATCCCTATTTTCAGGCATTTGTTTCATTCAACGTTTTGATTTTCTTGATTATTTTCCATGTTGTTTTTGGTATTTTGGGATGAATTTATAGCATTAATCTTTTTAAATTCAAGGGTATTTACAGGTATTTGTTTTGTGACAATGTCGTTTTGTTTGATTGTGTTGTTGGGTTTTTTCCAAGTTTTGATCTTGATGAATGATTTCAACTTGATACTAGGTGAAGAACTGACGTGTACAATGGAACTAGATTTGATACTTCTATTCATAAAGTCAATCACTCAGATACTTGGATATGAGCACTTTATTTATCTACTGCAAACTTAAGCAACTATTGCATCTTTCTTGTCTGATTCTATTATCTAATGAAGGAATAGTTAAAAAACTCTTGAGCAATTTGGAGATGGTGTTTTGTTACGTTTTTTTCCTTTGGGAAAGAAATCAGCATATGAGTGTGTTCATCCTCTTGGAGTAATAACATGTACAAATATTTGAACTTTGGGATAGGCGTTTTACCTTGCAGGACATAGTTCAGCTTTTGACATATCCTATTATTCAAAAGTTGTCGAGTTGTTGCGAAAGTATGGAAACCTACAGTTAACAAGGCTGTTGTCCCTGTTGATGATGCAATGAGAGCTCCTGGGAAAGGCAAAGGGCCTGGAATTCGAGAAAGACCTGGGTCTGTAGTCTCGGGCTTTGGGGATCAGTCCTTTAAAGAAGTGCTACAGGGTCTAGGAAAGGGAGGTAAGCTGATTCATCTGGGCAGGAACGCATGGGCGCTGCAGTGGTTCCTTCTAAGGGTCCTGTTCGCAAGGGTCCTGATAAACAAAGGTTGTGAGGCACCTGATGTTGGGATCATTCAGATTGGGTGGCTGAGGGTCTGGATGCTTACATTAGGCGTAGTAGCAGGTCTGTAGATATGTAGATGTTGGACTGGTTTTGAGCACGCACAACAACATTGCGTGTATTGCTGCTGGTGCTGGGTCATTCTGCCGGGCAGGAGTGTTGATCAGATGTACTGGGTGGGTCTGATTGGCGCCTGTCTCTGTGAATGCATAGGACCAGGTGGAGGGCTGGGGTTCATGCTGGTCTAGAACAGTGTGCTGCAGGGTCTAGGTCTGCAGCGAGCAGTAGTGCAGGAACCTCTGAACTCGGGAATAGAGGCAAAGGATCAATGTTTTGGCTGTACAGAATGTACAGTGTAGCTGTGAAGTTCAGTGCTATGGACGAGAGGGATGCCTGATAGTTCTGAAGTAATGATCAGTAGCAGTTTGCAAAATAAGGCAGAACGGTGGCTATAGACTGTCTTTATGTGCGGCCCAAGCGTATTGCAGCAGTAGTGCGTGTGTGTTGTAGGACATGGGGCTTCCATGTGGACTGGTATTCGTGAATGTGAATTGAGCTAGCAGGTCTATACATTGTGGCGTCTATTGCACGAAGTATGGGTCGGCGAAAGTGGGAGCCCTCTTTCCTGCTTAAATTGTACTCTGATTTTGAAGGGTAGTTTACTGATGGCATGAGTTTAGTGCCTTAGTTACTGTGTATATGTTGTCAATCTTATTTCACCTTGGGCCTTAATATTGTCCATGCAATTTTGTAGGTGGCAGATCCCTTAAGAGCAATGGTCATGGGAGCTCCCTTGGAGGATGCTCGACATCTTGCTCAACGTTATGATAGGATGGGACAAGAAGCTGAAGCGCATGTATCTCCGATACTACACTCTTTTCACTAAAATATTGAGCCTGAAGTAGTAGGTTGCCTATTGAACTCTTAACTCCTTCAAAATGAAATTGTAGTTTGATTTCAGTCTGTTTTTGGATCTAGATAGGCAATCGAAGTTTCAAGACGCCAGTCAAAAGCTAGGGAAACAGGAGGAAATCCAGAAAGTGTTATGAAGTTGGAAGCAGCTGAATCAAAGCTTCAAGACTTGAAGTCAAACATGGGAATTTTGGGAAAGGAAGTTGCTTCTGCTATGGCTGCTGTTGAAGTTCAGCAGCAGAGGCAGACTCTTCAGAGACTAATTGCGATGGTGATGCAAAATTCTTGTTGCGTCTTGTTTCATAAGAATATTGCACAAATTCAAAGACTAACTTTTGGCGTGTTTTCTGCCTTCTATCAATTAGGTAGAAGCAGAACGTTTCTACCATCAGAGAGCGCTCCAGATACTTGAACAACTTGAAGGCGAGGTACCGTTATTGCACCTTAATCTATTAATGTCAATGGTGGTATTAACTCTCCGTTTGAAACTTGATCTCCAAATTAGTCTTCGCAGTTATAAATGCAATCGATACAGATTAATTAGAGTTCTGATTTAACCTGTTATTACTATCTCTATTTTTAATCATTTTTTTAATTTCCTTTTTATGGTCCAATTTTCCCTAAACGACATGCTTGTTATTTAACCAATCAATTCTTTAATTTTATGGCATTATTATGCTCATAAGATACCGGGGATATCACATTTCGTTGTTTCTTAGCATTTCTTCATCCATTTTTTATTTTTACTTTTTGCTTTCTTTCATTTCTTTTTCATTTCTTTTTCGTTTCTTTTGTTACTTCTTCTCAACTGCACGAATTAGGCTCAAAAGGCTGCGCTGTAAATGAGGCATGCCAATGGTTTGGCCAGCGTAATGAGTTTGTCGGATGGTGTAAGGTCGTTTGGAATAAGTGGAATGAATGCAGTTTGTCATCTGTTTTTAGTCACTTTGTTGAGAATTATCCTCACTGCTCTTTTGGCATATGTAGAAAATGTACAAGGGCGGTATTGTCAATAGATGGACATGCTTAAACCTGTTTGCTATTGTGAATGGCGAAGTAATGCAGCTGTTTTGTATGGATTTGATTTCTATGTGTTCCAGCAAGGGAACTCATTATTATACTACCAGATTGTACTGGAACTTCTGGTATGTGCCTCTCTTTGCCATATATTATATATTCAATTGTTTTAGTAGCTGATCAAATTATTGTTGTTTCAAGGCGGTCTGTTGTAATGCTAAGTCTCTTTATGTTATGTCTGTAGTGTTGTGAGTTTTGTTTTGTAAATGTAGTCAACAAGTAATTATGCCGACTAATTATTTCCTTGTGGGATTGTCTCCTACCTTGTTTGTCGCCTGATAAATTCTAGGATTGTTTTGAAAATTCAGGAACTATAAAAAGGATTTGTGAAACTGAGCTTGGTATTGTCTCCCAGTGCTGTAAGCCTAACAATGTAATGAAAGGACAGAAACAATACCTTGAAAATGTGGCAATGAAAATCAATGTGAAGCTAATCATGCACTTTCACATGTACTGTGTTTAGTTTGCGGGTCAAATACTACCCATATGGGTGAAAAAGACAAGACAATTTGCTAATACCAAGATATTCTACTTTTTTCTTATCTCTATATATCCGTTACAAATGAGAATTTGTGTTTTTACTGTTAAATTTACACCATTGCGTCGTGAATCGTGATTAATGTTGTGATATATTCTTCAAAATGAGGTTCAGATTTCTTTAGGTAGTTCATGATTTTATTGCCTTTAATGTAGTTTAGAGCAGAAATATTTCCTCTGGTGGAATTATTTGTCACATGCTAATATGCTATGGATAACTGTTTCTTCTTGTCTCTGTCAATCCTTGAACCCTTGACCCAGTCGTTTTTTTTGCCATTAGAGTTCAGGAGGATGCTTCTTCTTAAATTGTTTGCCTTGCCATCTTTATTTGTTGGCTTTTTACTTTCCTGCTACGATGCATACCACTTATTTTCCATCTAGAGATTTGACTTCACTAAAGCTCAGGATTCGGATTCTACTGATTGTCTGATACGATCATGCTTTGTGGTGGTGTTTGTCATTGGTTTTTTATTCCTTCATTCTTTTCCAATTTTTGTTTACATTTTAATTGGTACATTAATTTGTGTTAACATTATCTGATAATGATTTGCATTTAACTTCGTACTCGTATTATTGCGTACTTGAACATGTGTCTATATCTCCGGAAACATCTTCAAAGAACTTGTGCAGAGCGATAATGTCAAAACTGCTAGAACAAAATCCTCATTATATGGGAAAACGTATGCTAGCTTATGATGGCATGAAAAGTCTCTTCATTGCTGGCGCTTTACCCTTCACTTCAAAAGATTTTGTTGTTGAGAGTTGCCCGGGGAACGTAAAAGAGGTTCAACCAGGTTTGTGTGACATTCAGTCGCTAATGGCTGTCAACTCAATAAACATAAATTGTCTTTTTTTTTTGGCAGTGAATCAAGGAAATTTGAGGTTGTGTAAAGTTGGCGTCAAGGGTTGATGTCTATCATTTGAAGGAATTTCTCTCCGGTAGAAACTCTGAAACACCACAAGATGCCATACAAGTTCTCGATGTTGTCTTGCGAGCTTCGAAGAGTTCGAACGAGTAATCAAATTTAACTGTACTTGTCTTCTTTCGTTTTTGTTGTATTCTTTTTTACTGACTTTGTTTTTCTTGGCAAACAGTTATGCTATAATTGGAAGATCTTTTTTTCTGAGGATTTGGGCAAAGGAAATCTGGCAGATGGTCTTAAGTTTTGGAGGGGATACTATCAAAGTATCCGTCCAACTCAGATGGGACTATCTCTAAACATTGGTAAGTTGATGTCTTGTTAAACGCTTACCAGCTTCTAATTTGCAACACAATTTCCCAAGTTAATGTGATTTTAAAATATCCTAATGTATTTTGCAACTATATTTGTCATAGATTCATCTGCTCGGCCTTTCTTCAAACCAATATGTGTTACATCATTTGTGAGGGAGAATGTGAAATTAAGAGATCTTTCCAGGCCCCTAAATGATGCCGCTCGTTTGAAGGTAATTAATATTTAGCTTTGGTATATGGTGGCTATTTATCTAGATACATTGAAGCTAGAAGTTCAGTAGAGCTACTTCTTTTTTCTTAGGTGAAGAAGCTTTAAGAGGCATAACCGTGCAAACAGAACACATGGGCTACAGGAAGTCATATAAACGGGAAATCGTTGGTGAGTTGTCAGGTGGAGTTGATGAGGAAGAAGATGATGAAGTTCGATCAAGGACCGTCAGTCCGGGCTGTTGGAACGGGATCTAGGTCTAAGTTTAGGTCGCTGGCGGGATTGAAGTCTGAGAACTATTATGACTATGTTTGCTCAATCTGTCATTATGGTGGTGACCTGATTTGTTGTGATAGATGCCCGTCTTCGTTTCATGCAACCTGCCTTAATATTGAGGTGGGTTTTCTGCTGAATTTATGTTTATTTTTTGGCAAGATTTCCACTGAGAATAATCTGAAGTTTGTGTGATCTGCCAACATTAATCTCGAAAATTTGTTTTATTTATTCTGATTTTGCATTGTTTTAGTTGGACAGCGGTCTCCGACACAATCTATGATGAATGGACCTTCATGCATCGAAAATTTGCTTCATTTATTCTGATTTTGCATTGCTTTAGTTAGAGAGCGATCTCCGACACAATCTATGATGAATGGACCTTCATGCATTGGCTAGATTATACAGAAAAATCTGATGTTAGAAATATGGTGCAAAATCAGAACTAATATAGTAACTTGGGATGGTTTTGGAAAGAGTGGATCTTGAATTACTTATGAGACGAACTTTGGATTATTGTTGGTAATTTTTCTTAAATGTTGCGTTAAAATTATCTTTGGTACTTATGTCTTGAATTTACTGTTTTTTTATAGACCATTCCTGAAGGTGACTGGTTTTGTCCATGCTGTCGTTGCGGGATTTGTGGTGACAGTCAATCTCATAAGATGGCAGAACAGTTTGCCGATGATAGCTTTCTCCGTTGTTATCAATGTGAACGTCAATGTAAGTTCTGCGGTTTTGGTATACACTTATTTTGGCAATGTTTAAGATTGCTGGGGGTTTTCAGGCTTTTAATAATGCTTTTAAATTCTCTCTTGCAGTTCATGCTCACTGTAAGAAAGACCGAGGCGTGGTTAGTGGTGAAGAACATTGGTTTTGCTACAAAACATGTGAAATGGTATAGTATTAACGTTGCATCTTGTTTCATATTATCTCGTCAGTAGAAGATTTCTGTATTTTTGTATGACGGGTCTCATCAACAGGGTTTGAAACCCGTCATACAGAAATAAGGCTCTATAGTTGTCTATTGTTATCGTCTCCTTCTTTGTCAGCTCTAATCAATGTTGAATGTTTCAGATGCAGTGGGGCCTCCAGCAGCTTCTTGGCAACACTACTACAAAAAATGCCAAAGAAACCTGTTTAAAAAGGCCTTAGACACCTGTTTATAACAGGTGTCTAGGTCATAGGTGTCTTTGGTTAAGAAACCTGTTGGAGGAACTGATATCTTAGCTAACAATTAAAGAGACTTGTTTTATTAATAACTGGTGTCTTTGACTTATACCTGTTATCAATTATGTCTGGTGTCTTATGTCCGGTGTCTTTGGCATGGTTCATTTTTTTAAAAAAAAAACAATACATGCGCAATGGGATTCGAACCCACGACCACCAGGAGGATATTTAATGGTTGTACCATTGAACCACAAGATATTTACGGTAGATTTATTGAGATAACATTTAATTATCTACTATTTATCAATATTTGGGATCGCAAAAAACCGTCTTTTAAACCAATTTTTTTTAAGTTTGGGGTAGCGGCTGCTACCTCTTGTTCTAAGGTGGGTTCACCCCTGTATATGACACCACTCTCATTTACACCCGGTGTCTTTGATATATTTAAGTGGATATTGATAATTATTATTTAAAGAATGTGTTAGGCGATGGATTATAGTAAGTTAAGAGAGAGGTATGCATGTATTACTCGGTGAATCTAGTAGAATTAATTAAAAAATATATTATTTAAGAATAATTTATTATTATTAGTTATTAAATAAATTGTAAATTAATATATAGGAAACCGGATTTTGGAGGACAGGTTTCTTAGTTATTAAATAAATTGAAAATTAATATATAGGAAACCGGATTCTGGAGGACAGGTTTCTTAGTTATTAAATAAATTGAAAATTAATATATAGGAAACCGGATTTTGGAGGACAGGTTTCTTAGTTATTAATAAATTGAAAATTAAAATATAGGAAACCGGATTTTGAAGGACAGGTTTCTTATTTAAACATTGCAAACTTGTTATATTAAATCACCGGTGTCTTACGTTAAGAAATCTGTTAGAAAAAAAAACAGGTGTCTTATAATTGGTGTCTTAGACCTTTTTTGTAGTAGTGCAAACCGATTCTTGTCGGTCATGATTTAACTTGCACCTTGATCAAACCAATACAATATCAGGCAGAGGATTGTGAAGATTGTGATTTGGCTGCCATGGCTGAAAATTATTCCAAGCTTAGCCGTTGCTCTCGAAGTAATGCACGAGTGTTTTGATCCCGTGAAAGAGCCTAGGACTAAGCGAGATCTTGTCAAAGACTTTCTTTTCTGCAGAGGGTGAGTTTCTCTGGTTTCCTGTCTCAACCACACTAATTAGCTTATTAAACAGTGCAAGTCTTTTTTTATGCTGGTTTTATGTTATATACCGTTCAGTTGGCCCTCGCATACGGTTTTTGTTTGGATCGTTTTTTATGTAAGCACAAATGCACAATCAGTCGAGTTAGTTTGACATTCACTCTTAAACATGCCGATAAAGGAAATATTAACCATTGGCTAAGAGACGCTAAAATGGAATTTATAAACTATTTACGGGAGTATTTTTTTCTGTCGCGGTCTAACACTGTCATTTTGAATGATGTCCAGGTCGAACCTTAACAGATTGAACTTTAAAGGATTCTATACGGTTCTTTTGGAAAGAAATGATGAGCTGATTGTCGTGGTCTAACCTCCCAATTCATTACTAACATGTTAATTTCTTCATACAAGGATACTTACTTTTTCATTAAATCAAAATTAGGGTTTTGATCATCATCGATTTTATTCTTATTTCAAAAATGCTTCCATGGGGTTATGACAGGTGGGGAGGAGACAAGTGAGAATTGGGGAAATAGCATAGATCATTCTTATTTTATATCCGTTTTAAAATTTGTAAAATATATATTATCGTCTTAAACGAGAATTGGGGAAATAGCATAGATCATTTTGATTACAAGCAGACAAGTGAGACAAGCGTGTGCATTTTTTTTGGCTCTATGCTATTGAAAAAGTGATTACTGATTATATTACAAGTGGGTGAGTGGTGGCGGTTTTGGTCGTTTAGGCTGGGGTTATGACAGGTGGGGAGGAGATTCGATGTGGTTGAGGTGGGGTCTGCAAATCGGAAGTCGGCGACAAGGGACAGTGGAGTGACTGATAGTGGTGTCGGTATGGTAGTGGTTATGGGGGTCCGGGTAGCGATTGTTGGGTCACCAGACTAAATTGTCATTTTTTAAAACCAAACAAGACGTTAATCAAAGTGTATTGGTTCCTTTCCTATTCTACCTCTTTCTAGATTCCGTTCCCCTTCTACTTCTTTCTTGATTACTTTACGTTATCTCTTCACGAGCTAAACACCCCCTTACCATGGTGATTTGGATCCCAATAATTTAGGTAGCAACTTGCTCAATTTGAGTGGGAAATGCATCAGTTACACTAGCATGCAATTTGTTAATTTGCCTCTATTGCTCCTTTAGCTCTTGGCTCCTGACTTCTTATGGTCCAACTAAATTTGTATTTCTTTTGCATGGTTCTGATTGCTGACAGGTACGCAAGAGAAGACACCCATTACTTGCTGTATATTTATGATTTAATGAGAATCAGGCTGCTTTCAGAGTGTACAGATCCTGAAAATCCTAATTGCACTTTTGCTAGAGGTACGACGTTTTGCAGAATTACAACATAATCAAGGAACTCTAGGGTGTTTTTTGTTACTATTATTTTTCCAGGGGAATGTTCTTTGCTTTTTGTGTTTTTTTGGCATTAGGTATCTTGATATGGTTATGGATGTCCTTTAGGTCCCTTTATGCTGTACTCCTATTGCTTGAAACAATAATTTCTGAATATTGCACCCAAATCAAGGAAAAGGTGCAGAAATAATATACCCACGTTCCACCATGCCCAGCTCACGTACCACCATTGGCCGGCCTATGCACAACCCTACAATAATGGCCTTTTTCTTTTAAAACAACATGCAGGGGTCATGGTGGCAGTGTTGGAGGGTGGTTTTGTCCGGGGTGTGGAGGGGAGAGCACATGTTATCAAATACGGAGTATTAGTTTGATACCTAATTGGAATCGGCTGTAGAGTTTGTCTTTGTTTGTTGGGCAATAAATTCAGCCTTAGCTGTAGGGACCATACCTAGACACAAGCCTTACTAAGTGTATTCACATAAAATACTTATTTCACAGGCAGCTAATTACGTCTCATTACTTATTGGCTATTTTCTACTTCCTCCTACTCTTTGGAAATGCCTCGTTTCTTGAATTTATGAGTTATATTTTTATGAAATGGGGAAACTCCCAAGAGTTAAGAGGGGGTATTAATTACTACTATTAAAAACAAAATTACAATTTTTAATGTGTCTTTCTTATGTAGAATTTCATTAATCTGTGGTCGATTGTACAATTCAGGCTAACTTTAGTTTGGGTAGTTGCTAAAGATACTGTCTGTGGCACTAAGATGTCCTTTCCTTTCCCTTTTTGTCGCGAAGCAATGGCTGCATGAGCTTCTCTAGGTCTGCAAAATGGTGCAGGTGCTGGCAGTAGTGTGTGGCAGTGAGCATTATTGCTGGTTGAGAATGTTGGATGCATATTCTTGAATAACAGTGAAGGTGAAGAGCAACCGTATAGCAGGTCTTCTGGAATGCTACTGGGTCCAAGTGCAGGAGCTTTGGCAATCTGTTCAGTCTCATTCAGAGGTTAGCGGTTGTGTGATAGCGACATTCTGAAGGTGCTGGTAAAGGAATAAAGTGTGGTGATTTGAATAATTGCGTCAGGGAAGAAGAGTCATCTGAGCTGATCTACACAAGGCTGAGCTTTAGCATAGTCTTTATGTAATTATCTAGAATATCCTTGTAATTTGAATTTGGTTTCGATATATACTACTTAGAGAGGCGACAAAAAGGAAAAATTGGGTCTGGCGTTTGTGGTCTGCGTCCGGAATCTTGCCACCATGGGTCGGAAATCGAACGTCCATAAACAACGGAAAGCCAATCTTCGAGGTTGGAGAGATTTCAAGAAGGCAGGAATTGTCGCTTTTTGCGAAATTGGGGAAAAGTGCGTCTCCAATCAGACTGATGCAGTTATGGATTCTGATGGTTATGGCAACTAATCGGAGTCAGGGATGCAAGAGAGGGGATCTGATTCTTCTAAACGATTGGATGAAGTAAGTCCGAGGCTACTCTTCAGAGCCCAGTGCGAGAAGAGGAGAACATCAATACTGGTATGGAAACGCCAATTTGGCTGAAGGTATGTCTGCATTTTGTGTAGAAACTGATTCTGATAGTACTTCTGATTCTTTTGAGGAAGAAGAGATAAGGATGAACAGAGAAAAAGATGTGACACAGGGGCCTATCAAAAATCCTAATTTTTCGGCTATTGATTTGGATAATTTGATTCAATTGGAATTACAATGCCATATTTGAAAAAATGGTAATAAAATTACAATGCCATATTTGAAAAATGTTCATAAATGATTAATCGTTATGTCCCGATTATTTGTTATCTTTTTATATATTGTTTTTTATTTTTTATGTATGTCATCTGGTGTAGTTTGAATATCTGAGGAATAGGGGTAATGTTGATGGGAAGAATTTCAAGAATTTTTCTTTTTTAAGGATGTTTTACATTGTAATAGTCTAAAGCGCGTGCACAACCACAAAAAACATAATCATTATCGTTTAAATGAAACAAGTGAAAAAACCGGTTACAAAAACCTGTTGTGTAGTAACTCATGCTTTATACAAGAAATTTTGGAATTTCAGTTACTCTGAGATTATTTAGGTCGTGTAGTGAGATTGTATGAGAAAGGTTTATCTACATTTTTCTTTTCTGAGTTGTAGTAATTTGAATGGACATAAATTTTCTATCTTTTGAACTTGATAAGATGTCGTATTATGAATATGAGTTATGAGTAAGGTTAGAGGTGTGACACTGGAGGTTATTGGGTTGCAGTGTGAGGTTTCTTGGTCATCTTTAAGAAATTTGAGGTTTTATTATAACTAATTGGATACCCCGAAGGTAGTTTCAGAGAAGGTAAGGGTGGTACTGTCTACTTTATACCCTAAATTTAAGACTAAATTATGAGGGTATTCAACTTTTAGAATTTTGAAAAGATTGCGTAATTATTTACTTGCTTTCTGCTGCAACTTGTTTTGATGTTCTATCGATCATTTGGTGTTGCTTTCGGTAATCTAATTTGTTTTCGGAAGTTTTAGGGGTGGTTTTGAAAGGTAAAAATTTGTTTTCGGAAGTTTTAGGGGTGGTTTTGAAAGGTAAAAATTGTGGCAGTATGATACAAGTTGATCCTTCTAAAATGTTTATTACTATTAGCGAAACTAATTTTTAATGGGAAATTTGAACAATTGCTTTTTTATAAGGCTATGATTTACTACAATGTTGAAACAATCATTTGATAGTGTGTTTGATATTTGTTTCTTGTTATGTAGTGTCGGTTAAAATGAGGAACATGATACCAACCGATCCTCCGCAACCACTCTCAATTGAAACCAAGACTCAAGATGGGGACTTAGTGGTGTATATAAACAGCATTACCAAATGAAACCTATTAAGGTAACTGAGGGCGCGGTGCTTCAGTAGACCAAAAAGTATGCCATGTTAAGAGACAAGGAGCATGATATTTAGTATATCTAAGTGCGGGAACGACCATCTTACACACTGTAGCACGTACGAGTTACGAGAGGGAGTATGTATCCAAAGACGTATTAAGGATCATGGTTTAACTAACACGTTCTCATTTTGCATTATATCGAAAGCAGAACAGGATGCAAAAGTCAATGCATTTTCAGAAGGATATACGGTAAATTAAGATTGTGTTGCTTACATATTGGTTAATTTTGTATGAGGGGGTTAGGTGACGGCGAGGGAAACTGGAGAAGGATGAGAAAGAGAAATAGGTGATAACTGGCCGGGAGAAAGAAATAGGTGATAATTGTCGAGATTAGGCCTTATTGTTAAATATGCCAAGCCCATTAACCAATACATAATTGTGTCATAGCAGCTCACTTTTAGGCCTAACTTTGCACTATCTTAAGTCATACATGTTTAAAAGTTGCTAGCTATACCGTAAAATATATGACTTAGCTCAAACGTTATTGTTTAGCACGCTACATGCACATCTAATACTACTTAACTTTTCAAATCATTCCAATATTCATATATTGTTTTAAAATTCACAGATTACTCAATATCTACATTGAAGCCCGACGAATAGCCCAATCTTGCTAGATTAGCTCAATCTAAATTAGTTCATATCAAGATAGGACCTCAATGTTAAATCTATCAAGCACCCTGGTAAAAACATATAATTTAGGCGGTTGTAATCTACATTTAAGACAACCTTTGCATTGTCATATCCCATACATATGTAATGGGTTATCAGTTTATAATGGATTAAAAATTTAAATATTTTTCTCACAACACCAACTTAGTACACATAATAATAATTATTGGGTTAGAATGGTCGTTGTGCTTGTATAAAATCATGAAAATGATATCCGTAGGCAAATGTTTACATACCTCACACGTGATGGACAACCTAAATGATTATAATCAGGGATGTTAGTTATTCAGTATATGATTATTCTTCCATCAAAAGCATTTTAAAACAAATCAACCCCCCCACGTAAATATGATACGAAAAAAATAATGTACCATGTCGGAATTATGAATATTTACTTAATGACAAATTACTTCCCTTGGAATTCCGCGCGCATCGCTATCCGTGTTTACCCCATTAGCCTCGCTAACATTATGGTGAAATGATCTGTTCCATCTTCTTGCTATCCCATAGTCAATTAGGTACTGGAGTATCGGGGTTACAAAAGAAAGAGCGGATCATTTCATCTTTGTTTAAGTGCGGTAATCTATAGCGTGGATAAAATTACTTAATTCGACTACTGTTTTGGCTTTGTTTTAAGAACAAATTATGTGTTGTAGTAGTAGGGTGTGGGTAGTTTATGTGGGTGGTGGTATGGAGGCGCGTGGTGGCCGGAGCATCACCATGAAAGGGCTACTAATCTTGTGTTGGAATAAAAGGAAAACAATGCAAGGGTTGTTTAAGTCGTCTGTACCAGCGTGTTTACATGGTGGTTTTCAGGTGTTTAGGAAGGTAGGCAGGTCGGTGTTTTTCCATCAGGGGACATGTGTGGTGTCTTGTGTCGAGGGAGCTGGTAGGTAGCGGTTAAGGTGGTGATGGTGGTGGATAAATGTGTGTTGCAGAGGGACACAATCAATAATAATCAATTACCAGTAAATAAAACAAATACAACCCCCTTCATAATCTCATCATTTATCCATACCATAATCGGTCTCTTCTGTTTAAAGTCTCTAGCTTCAATGTCTAATTTCTGCAGGTAGACAAGTATGCCTCTATGTGTTGGTGTTGTCTACTTCAACAAAGAAGATAGGCGCGAGTTTGAGCATGATTACATGCAATGTAAAAAGGATCAATTCAGATCAAAATCAATGTTTAAGACACGGTATGTACTTTAAGAGACGAAGGAAAGCAGTAGAATTCACCATTTATTGCTCAGTTCTGATGAGTTGATGACCAGCATTTTTAGGAGACTCAATCATCAGGACAGACGTAGCATGGCTGAAGTATGCAAAAGGTGGGCTTCTTTGTTTGAAGTTGGCAAAGATACATCTAAAATGGTTGTTGATTATAGAAGTCAGGTGAAGAGCGAATAGAGTGGCGGGGTAATCATCAGGACAAGGTGGGGTCGCGTGTTTTCTATCCAATGTAGCTGTCTAGATCTACCAACAAAAGAAGCAAGATACATCTACCACGTTTGGATAGAGGGAAATAGGGACTTGGACGATTTAAGTGTCTATGAAGAAGGCCATGTTACTATATTGTCACAAAGCAAGCGGTACATATACTACGACTCAGACTGATAACCCATCGCAATAAGTTTGATACAACACTGTTTAGTCCTAAGCTGAACTATTGTATTCCAGTAACTTTTAGTTGAAGCTGTTCTTGAATAATAGCGAACACCTGTGAGTACGATTTAGTACATTCGGATGTGCTGGATTCGTCTTAAATTTATAGTTTGCATTTATGCTTAACTTCTGTATTCCTCATAAAAACTGTTCCTTTATTACACCCATTCATTTTATGCTGTTTTGATAGTAACTATCGGGATAGAAAGTTTGTTGCGTATGTATAAAATCATGAAAACGATTCTCGTGAGCCAATGTTTACGTAACTTACACGTGATAGATAGACTATATGATTATAATCAAATATGTTAGTCATTCAGTATATCAAAATCACTCTACAACAAATCAACACGCCACATGAATATGATACAAACAAGAAAAAGTACTATGTTGAAATTATGAATATTTATATGATGATAAATTACGTCCCTTGGAATTCCGCGCGCATCGTGCGCGGAATAACAACTAGTTATAGTAAACATGTAGAACATTTTACACATTCAAATTAAAGTATAATATTAATCGAGATTTAACATTTATAATACTCTGAACATTCAAACCAAATTGTTATATAATTATTTTTTGTGAAAGGTAAAAATTATATTAAAGTAACCAATATAGGAAGGCTAGCCTTCCTTACATAGTCTTATTATATCATCAATAAGCTTTCTATCCAGGACTTATCTCTACTAGGGGTGAGTCCCTTACATCGAGTCTTAATTCTAATACTTAACCTTCCTGAATCAAATAACTAATTTCTGAGGCCTGAGTAAAACAGGCTCCACTCTTGCTTTGTTCCTCTGGTTCCATTAGTGGTAAATGGTAGCATTGAGGATACCATTAATCACCCCTCTTCGAAGTTTTAAACCTCGTAGTGCCATACGCCATTCAGTAACCCCTGCCAGTGGTATATGCAAACCTGCCCATGTATTTAGCATCTTGATCACTTCAGAACTGTAATTGCACCCAAACAACAGATGAGAAATCTGTTCTGTATCCCTGCCACACAGGAAGCATTCAGCTGTTTGCAGAATTCCAAATTTGAGCAATTTAGCATTCGTATTCAGTGCCTCATGATGATACAACCAGTTAACAATCACATGTTTATTGGTTGTCCAATGATTCCATAACAGAATAGTCTAGTTGCATTGAGGAGTGGGAGTCCTCAGATAAGTATAAGCAACCTTTATCAGATATTGCTGCTGCACTACCCTTCCAGTCAGAAGAGGAGCTAGCATGTCTTTCACTTTACATAGTTTCATCCATGCCCATGATACATACAATGGGGGGGGGGGGGGGGGGGGTGTGTAGTTCTGTAAAAGTTGTCCCTTGAGGTGGGTGTGAGTCACCCATTGTACCCATAACTTCTCTGGTTTCTAATGTATCCACCAAGCTAGCTTCCCCACAGCTGCCTTATTCCAGAGGAGGCCATTTTTTATGCCCTGTCCACCTTCTTTAATATGTCTACATATCTTATCCCAAGCCACTGGTGGTGTTCTCTTATACTCAGTACCTCCATCCCATAGAAATTCCTACACAATGCGTCTATCTTATGTATTACAGCAGAGGGCAAAATAAACATGGATGCCCAATAGTGGTGAAGTGTTTTAAGCACTGATTTGATTAACACTAGTCTCCCGGCATATGATAACTTTCGTGCACCAATTGATCTGATCATGTCCATAATTTTGTCAATGATAGGGGCACAATCTTTCTCATTCAGCTTTGTTGGTTTGAAATGCATTCCTAGATATTTGAATGGCAAGGATCCTGCCACACAACCAACAATCTACAGCACATCCTCCTTCACTGACTGTGTCACCCCATTAAAATAGAATTTTGTTTTATTGGGACTCATCTTTAACCTTGAAGCTAGGGAGAAGGTAGTAAAGGTTCTGAGGAGGACCATGATGGATTGAATATCCCCTTTCCTAAAAAGCAATAAATCATCAGCAAACATCAAATGGCTCAATTGCATTGGACCACACAAAGGATGAAATTTGAAGTGCATTGTTTGAGTAGTGTAAGTCAGGAGCCTTGAGAGGTATTCCATACAAATGGTGAAAAGCAAAAGTGACAGAGGGTCCCCTTGTCTAAGCGCTCTCTTGCCTGGAAAAAAACCAAAGGTATCCCCATTGAGCCATAGAGTGAATGTTGGAGAAGTAACACACTCCATGATAAAAGTGATGAATTGTTGAGGGAATTCAAGAGCCCTCATTATTTGGTGTAGGAACTCCCATTCAATAGTATCGTATGCCTTCTAGAGATCTATTTTGAAAGGCATCTAGGAGAGACATTTTTCCTTCCATAAAGTCTATTGAGGTCTAGACATATGAGGATGTTCTCCATTATACTCCTTCCTTGAATAAAACCCCCTTGAGTAGGGGAGATGATATATGGGAGTACTTGTGCTAATCTGTTGAAAAGCAGCTTGGAAATGATCTTGCAAATGGTATTACAGCAGGATATAGGCCTGAACTGAGTCACATTTTGGGGATTGACAACTTTAGGAATGAGAGTAATGTGTGTAGCATTAATCTGTTTAAGTAGTTGAGAAGCATTAAAGAAATAATGTACTGCTCCACACACATCATCTTCAATGTGATCCCAACTCTCCTTAAAAAAGTGACTGGTGAAACTATCTGGTCCAGGAGCCTTATCATTTGGGATGCTGAATAAGACTACTTTAATTTCTTCATTGCTGATAGGCTGCAGCAAAATATCCTTATGCTCTGGTGTACAGACCTTGCCTTTATGGACAATGTGCTGACCACTAATACTGTATTAGTGCTACTCCCCAACAGGCCATTATAGTACTACAGGAAGCTCCTCTGAATATCTGCTAGACTAGTGTGAGTATGCCCTTCTGTGTCCATGATCTTGTAGACAGTATTATGTCTGCGTCTAGCTCTCAACAGCCCATGAATGTACTTTGTGTTGGCATCCCCCTCTTGCAACCAATGGGCTTTAGCCTTCTGTTTCAAGAACGTGTACAGTTGTGTGTTAAATATGGTGAAGGTTTTATGAGCCTCATACTCATTCTGCATTAACTGACTGTCCCCAGGATTTTGTATCAATGCCTGCTGACATTCCAGAAGCTTTAATCTAGCAATGTCAGCCGCATTCTCAATATTTGCACAGTACAGTCTATTCAATTGTTTCAAAGGCTGCTTCAATGCTTTCAGCTTATGCACCAACACATACATGCGAGTGCCACAGACATCTGTCTGCCAATACTGTATGAGGACTGTTCTGAATTGCTTGACTGCACACAACATGTTCATAAATTTAAAAGGTCTTAATTTTTGCTCAGACATTGCCCCACTAATCAGAATGCAGGGATTATGATCAAAGTAACTCTCTGGAATATAATTTGCTCATATATATGACCACATTCTGTCTCATTCATCAATGGTAAATACTATATCCAGTCTTGAGTATACCCTATCAGCTGGCTTTTGATTATTGGTCCAGGTGTAAAAAGTTCTTATTGATGGGCATTCAGACAGTTCACAAGCTACAATACAATCTTTAAAAGAGATAGCTTCTGCACTATTGAACCCTCCTCCTAGTCTATCCTCTGGAATCATGACACAGTTGAAATCTCCTCCCACAACCCAAGCTCTTATCATATACCAGCTATCCTAGTCATATTCTCCCATAGGCTCTCTCTTTATGTTATGCCATTGAATGCATATACCATGGTACACTAAAAATGTTTCTGATTGGGTATATGATGGACTGCTAAGTGAATATACTGGGGATCATATTCAAGAAAGTTCACATAGTATTCCTCTGGATTCCAACCAATCAATATTCTTCCACCAGGGTGGGTGTTAGTGTTAGTGCTAATACTCCAATTGTTTAAGATAGACAAAGCTTGTTGATGATTCTGAAGTTTTATTTTAGTTTCAAGTAAAGCAAACAAACCTACTTTAATATGCAGAAGTAAATTATTTATGTCACGTTGCTTCTGCTCTCTATTCATAACTCTAATGTTCCATATACCAATTATCGTTGGATAGTTGGTTGAGTGCGTGCCCTCTCTACTACTCCGCTACTCGGCATATCTCTGTTTAGTATAGTTTTGAATAATGTACTAGTCTCCTGTCCAGCTGTTGAAGCCATGAAAGCCATGGGCATCCCATACTCTGGTTCCTTCTATGGGGTATGCACCTGCTCACGGGGTGCAGAAGATACCGGAGTAGGGAAGTCCTCCTTTGTGAGAGGAAAAGTATTAGGGATCTTCCTCCTCCATACTTGCTTTGGGATTGTGTTAGGCTGCTTTTGATTCCTCCTACATTTAGTATCAAGATGCCTTACCCCCTTACACTTGGTGCACCTGTTTGGGATCCACTCATATTCCACCATGATCTCAAATATGGTTCCCTTCTCATCTTTTACTCGTATTTTCTCACGGAACATTTGATCCACCTTGACTTCAACCAATACTCTTGCAAAACCCAAGCATGTTCTTTGTTCAGTGGCCTCATCCTTTTTGAGAAATTTCCCTACTTTGCTAATAATCTTTGGAATGCTTGCCCCCCAAAATTTGAGTGGCAATCTTTACAATCTGATCCATGCTGGTACTACTTTCACTTCTTCTTTTTCCAAGTTAATATCAGGTAGCCATTGCTTTATGATCACAGGCTTGCTGTCAAACATATGAATGCTTGTTGCTAGCACTGTTGCTTGCATATCTGGGGATTAGAATCTCACCACGAAGACTCCATTGGGCATGAAGGATACAGATTTAATCTTATGATGCTTCCAAATTCTCTTAAATATCATTCAAAGACAAGCCATGGAGGATTAGCCCCAATGACAAATCCATACACAACATTCTTCCAATATTCCAACGCCTCATGGACATCCTCCTCTGTAAATGATACACAGTCATCATCATCTTCCACCATCTCCAGAATTTTGTGTCCATGTTTGTCATACCAGTCCCCCATGACATCCTTCTTAGGCAAATCATTATTATCAGAACCCTCTGCATTGTTATCAGGGTCCTTGAAGTCATAAGGGGCAACACCTACAATATTTGTATACTTCCAAACTTTGCAGCCTCCTCTATGTCGGGGCCTTTTTGGGATGTTTCCTGCCTCTTTTTCTCCCTACTTGCCGTTGTTCTCCTATTAGTGATATTTCGTAGTTGCAATGGTGAAGGATCCACAGCCAGAGTGCACAAGATCTTCGCTCACAACCGTCTTGAAATCGCCTTCAAATCGCCATTGTAGAGAGCATATTAGGGTTTTATACGATCCCAAATTGTTATATAATTTATAAAATAATCAGTGAAAAAAACGTATGCATGTATCTCATATCTTCACCCAAGCATTCATAAGCCAGCAATGTATTTACACTCATATCTTATTTCACATTGATGATAATTTTGAATGTAAGTGAATTACACTCGTTTTATAAGTTTTAAAAATCATTACTTAATAGAAATCATAAATTTTTTTTTGTCTTAAAAATTTCTCACATATTTGATTTGTAGGCGGGTATATTCCCGTCCCACCACCCATCACATCCTCATGAGTGAAATATTTGTAGCCGTACCCCTTTGCGAATGCTCTACTCATACTTGCCCTAATAATGAGGTGGATGTAGTGTATCAGTCATTGTAAAATAAATATTCTATTACTTAAGAGGTTTACATCTGATATTATTTTTTCTTTATGTTTTTTTAACACTACACAACAATTTTCGTGCAATTTTTAAAGACATAGTACATATAGAGCATATGAGGTTAAGTTATTAAAAACATGGTAGGTATGGCTCATATGAAAGAATTTTTTTATAATTATAAAAATATGAAACTAAGAAAAAAATTATATAATCTGCTTATTATTATTATTTTTTTCTAATTCTACTAATTTAATTTTATATTAAACCTTGTTAAGCATATTTTGCACACTTTATCCGTTATTACAAATTTTCTTACTTCCACCTTTTGTAAAAATCATTTAGCAGAAGTTCTTATTGAAAAATCCTATTTAAAGCAAGTGGGAGGAAAATGGAACATCTCATTGATAGTGTCACTTACATATTGTGAGAGAGACATTATCCGTTTTCAACTTGTGATGAATAGTGTCAGTTTCAATAAGAATTTATGCTAAATAAATTATATTCTTTTTTAAACCGTAAATATATAACTCATTCTTTTATTATACAAAATAAGTTTAAACATGATTTTTAAATAGGATTATTCTGGAGCAATATAATTACATTAGATTTTTTAATTTGGTAGGTTAAGATAGCACAAATTCTTATTTTATTTTTTTGAAAGGAAGTACAAATTCTTATTTTAAATAACATTATCTTTCCTAAATTTAAAACGGGATAAGTATTATATTACTTGTGTATATAACACAAATATATTATTTTTCTTATAAATTCGCATATACACAAGTGGTATGTATAAATAACCCGTCGTAAACTTAAAACTAATAACAAGGGAGACTTAGGCCCTGTTTTTTCTGGTTTAATTTCAACTCATTTCAGTTCAGCTCAGTTCAGTTTAGTTCAATTCAGCTCACCTCCACTCAATTCAGTTCAGTTCAGTTCAGTTTAACTTCATTCAATTCAGTTCAGTTCAGTTCAGTTCAGTTCAGATCATCTTTGCTTTATTAAGTTCATCCCACATTATTATTATTATTATTATTGTTGTTGTTGTTGTTGTTGTTGTTGTTGTTGTTGTTATTATAACTATTACTTTTATTTACTATTTTTTATATTTAAAAATTTTTCTATTTTTTTATTATTAACTATTAACTATTATTATTATTAGTTTTGTTGTTGTCATATTATTGTTGTTGTTGTTGTTATTAGTATTATTATTATTATTATTTATATTTATTACTTTTTTTTATTATTATTAATTATTATTATTATTATTATTATTATTATTAGTGAAAGATTGGTGAGTAGAGAAAAAGATACTAAGAAGTAAAATTTGATGACATTCAAATAGTAATATTTGTTAACACAATAAAAAATTATAATATTCAAAATATAGATATCATTAACACAAAATACATGTCTATGTTGCTTCATTATTAACTTTCATGTCGTCTTGATGTGCTTCATTATCTGGTCATTATGGACACCAATAGCATGCCCTATTTTTTCTACAATTTTTTTTTCGAACCTTGTCTATGTGTTACTTCCATTCTATATCCTCCATGTTTGAAGCTTTTCTTCCTTGAGTACTTTGATGTTTTATAACTGTTATACTAAGTTTATGCATCCGAATGAAATTATGAAGTGTAAAAGCAGAAACGATAATTGACATTTGAAAGGTGAAGAAATTAGATGGAAAAATTGGTTGTGAGACATGAATAATATGGAGACTGGTGTTTAGGGTTTGCTAGTTATATAAGCAAAATAAAATGGTCGTTGTGGAGAAATTAGGTGTTCGAACGAAGTGAGTACATTTTTCTTCTCTTTTCAGGTTTCTACTTTCACGCTTTTTTTGTTCAAAAAATTGAAGTATGGTCTCCATTTAATAGGCAGCAATATCAAATGTGCCCTTCCTAAAAAAATTATCAGATGTTTCCAAAAAAAATTAAGATGTTCCAAAAGGTGAAACTATTTTAAATAGGTATCTATAATGTCCTAATACTCTCTCTTATTCAACATAACCTACCCTATTTGGGGAAGGCACAAAGAATAAGAAGGGAATTATTATATTGGAAAGTATTGGTGTGGGGTTGGGTAATTGGAGAGAGAGTATGTATTGTGGGGTAATTGTTAAAATAAGGTGAGTATGGTGGGTATTGTGGTGGGGTAAGGTGATTAAAATAAGTATAAAGTATGAGTATGGTGGGTATTGTGGTGGGGTAATGTGATTAAAATATGTATAAAAACTTTACTAAATAAGGAAATAAGGAAGGTAGTGTAAATGGACGAAAAGTGAAATAGGGAAGGTTATGTTGAATAGGAGGGAGTAATAATAATAATAATAATAATAATAATTAATGGAATATATTATTATTAATAATTTATTTGATTATTATTATTATTATTATTGTTATTATTTATAAACCGCAAACTTTTATTAATCAAACAAATTTATTATTATTATTATTATTTTATTATTTTATTATTATTATAATTATAATTATCGTTTAGTTAGTTAGTTAGTTCAGTTTAATTAAACTCTATTAATTTCAGTTTCATTCAGTTTAGCTCAGTTTAGCTCGATTATATTCAGTTCAGTTTAGCTTTATTCAGTTCAGTTTAGCTTTATTCAATTCAATTCAATTCAATTTAGCTTCATTCAATTCAATTCAGTTCTAAAAAGTCAGAAAAAATAGCGCCTTATTAACTTATGACATAGAAATGTTACTTAATTAAGACCATTGAATATGACATATTTAATGGTATTAAAACGATGTAGATGGATAGTTGTATAGTGCAATAATCATATACTCCCTCCTATTCTAACTATTCTTCCCTATTTCTTAAAACGGATTATTCAGCTTTTCTTCCCCTTTCCTATTTTGGAAACTTTTAATCTTATTTTATTCATTTCTCTCTCCTATTATCAAACCCCACCAAACTCTTTTACTCATATTTTATTCCTTTTTTAATCTTTGTGGCCCACAATTTCTTATTTAATTCCTAATTATTCATTCCTCTCTCCTATCACCCAACCCCACCCAATTTTTTACACTTATTTTACTCTTTACCTTAATATTTGTGCCGCTCTCAAAGGGGAACAATACTTAGAATAGGAGGGAGTATATATTTAATTCATACAGATATAAGGTAGACTAAGGGTTAAAAAAAGTCGTCGTTACAGCGGGTAAGTGTGGAGTGTGCTAGGTAGCACGGACAGTTCTCATAATGAGCCGTATCGTGTTCAACACCGATACTCCACGGACACACGCCGAAACGTGTCGGACGCCTAAACAGTCGTGTCTAACTTTCTATATTTATTTGGACACGTGTCCGAGGTGTGTCCATGGTATTTGAGCCGTGTCCGTCGCTGTCCACGGTATTTGGTTATCATTTGCGGTGAATGATATTCTTCAGACGAGAAATGCGCTATCGAAAGATATTAATTAGAATATTGGTTCCGATGCGAAATGAAAATGAGTTATTATCAAGGGCAAGTTTTACCTTCACTTTTTTAAAATTAATATAAAATACTTTTACAAAAATAAAATCAAACATTTATAACTATAAAATGTATATTTTATTAAATTTAAATAATGTGTTTCGTGTCCTAAATTTCATGACATGTCGTGTCTCGTGTCCCGTGTCCGTGTCGTGTCCGTATCTGTGTCCGTTTTGGTGCTACCTAGGTAGTGTGTAGTGTGTAGTGTGTAGTGTGTGGTGTGTGGTGTGATAGTGTGTACGTTGAACTGTGAATTGTACCATTATGGAAGCTTGGCAAGGACTTATTCGACTTGAAGACTTGAATAGTATAGTAGATTTGAAGTAGCCAATCAGGCAATCACATTTATTACCTAAATTGTTGAAAAGTATTATCCTTACAATTTAATGATACACTTTAATTACATTGATATTTCACAAAATCTTTTCATCTTTTTAAAAGGATAGGATTTTGTGCCTATTTTATCACGGAATTTAAGTACAGTTGGTCTTGTTTAAGACCACAATTTTGGTTTGAAATAATAAGACGGGATTTTGTAATCATTTTACAACCAAATGTAACCATTATTTACAGACAAGTTATCATAAGCTGTAACATTGACCATACTATCGTGGTTACATTTGGCTGTAAAATGGTTACAAAATCCCGTCTTATTATTTCAGCCCAAAAGTGAGGGTCTGAAACAAAAATTTGTGATATAAGTATAATAGTACATCATGGGTAGTACGGACAATCCTCTTAACTAATTGTTTCATGTCTGATGTCGTGTCGATACCCAACGCTTGTCAAACACACGCCTAAACATGTTATAATTTAGATGAGGAATAAAATGTCAAAATAGATTGATTAGAAGATTGGTTTGGGTATAATATGAAAATTAGTTATTGTTAAGGTCGAATATCAAATATATTACAAAAATAAAATCATACGTTATTTATAACCATGTAATACATTTTATATTAACGTTCCGGCTAGTTTTTAAGTTTATGGTAACTTGTTTTTCCAAAAATAGTTATCATATTTGGCTGTAAAATAATTTCAAAATCCCGCCTTTGTGTAATACATCGAAATGGTTCGTCTAAAGGAAGACCAACCGTTAATATTTAGTTAATTACTCCAACAATGTACATTTATAATTTAAACTTAAAAAGTCATTTGATATTTGAAGTAATTTCTACTGTATTATTCTTGTTTAGCCCAAATTATGCAATTGTCAACTTGAGCCCAACAGAGAAAGAAAAGCAACAAAAGGCTGACGGCCCAAGAAATAGAGAAGAAATGGACTAAAGATATCTTGCCGTTAGGTCAAAGAGCATTGCAAAGCTAACAACCCTACTTCTCATCAATCTCCCGCGAGATTCCAGGAGCAGGACCAGGCCAAGAGTTGACCCCACCTTAGATCCTATATAAACAACAACTAACGCAAGAGCAAAACACACAGTGGACTACACATTTACCTACGCAAAAAATATATCTTAGCATTGCAATTGTACTCACTTTCTCTCTCGATTTTAGTGAAAATTTGGTGTGATTCCGTCTCCTCTCGCGGTTGTTTCCCAAGACGGGGTTTTCCGCGCACCAAAAAATCTCGTGTCATTTTTTCTTACGTTCTTAATCGTTCTTTAGCAAGCATACGGTCAAATTGGTTGTCATTTTAATCCACACATCACATACATAATTAGGTAACTTTTTACCAAAACAATTGACGCCCACCGTGCGGCAAAGTGATCATTTCAATCTTGATGTCTTCTTAGCACCATCATAATTATGTCTGGAACGAGTCCCAATCCATCCAGTTCGCAGAGCATGCCTGCACTGACCAACGGAGCCCTTTCAGATACCAAAGCCACCTCTAGCCTCGAGCCCTCAGAGGCAGGGTCCTGAGTTTAGATGCTTCAGGGGTACTATTTGGGGCTAGTCCCTCCAGATCCAGTCTAATGACTATTTTTGACGGGATTAGTCTTGGTGGGCCCTTGCTTCTTCGAACGGGATTAGCCTTGTTTCCCGCCGGGGACTAACCCTCAACCTTTTGCAGGAACTTCACCTCCGCAGCCGACGGGATGGACGCCAGGACCATTTTCCAGCACAGCACTAGTACTAGGGATTCATATTTACTCTAGGGGATGGGCAAACGGAACATCCACACAGCCCTTAGCAGGATGGTAGCCCGAATCCCTCGTAAGCGCAACACTAATCACCAATCTTCCCAGTAGCCAGCCAGCGCCAGGAGCATGGATGAGAGATACCCCTTTTGGTTTTTTCCCACCTCCTACTAACCCTTTTCCCGGAGCAATGACATGACTGACATAAACCCATAAGTCATTACACACAAGCTCAGCGTAGATCCAGGATTCAAACCCGTCCAACAGAAGAGAAAAAAGTTTGCGCAGGAGAGGAATAAAGTCAATAACCAGGGGGTAAACAACCTCATGGAAGCAGGAAAAATCAGGGAAGTCAAGTACCCAGATTGGTTGTCCAACGTGGTCGTGGTCCCAAAGAAAGATGACTAGTGGAGGGTCTGTGTCGACTTCACAGACCTAAACAAAGCTTGCCTCAATGATCCCTTCCCACCATCTCACATAGACGCCATGGTAGACGTTACTGCAGGCCACGAAATGCTAACATTCTTATATGCTTGGAGTTTATACAACCATATTAAGATGAACCCAGTAGATTAGGAGAAAACAGCGTTCAGATCAGAGCGAGGCATCTAATGCTACAATGTAATGCCCTTTGGTCTGAAGAATGTTGGATCCACCTACTAGAGGCTGGTTTATATGATGTTCAAAGAGCAAATTGGAAGAACCATGGAGGTATACATAGACAACATGGTGGTTAAATCTAAGCAGACAACATATCATACCCATTATTTGGAAGAAACATTCAGCATCCTCAGGGAGTACAAAATGAAGGTGAATCCAGCAAAATGTACCTTCGGGATATCATGTGGGAAATTCCTAGGCTATATGGTTACACACAAAGGCATAGAAGCCAGCACGAAACAAATTATGGCAATCCTGCAGCTAGAGTCACCCCAAAAGCCAAAGGACGTACAACGCCTGATGGGAAAAGTATGAGACTGGCAATCCTAAGCAGATTCATATCCCGATCTTCAGACTGGTGCATACTATTTTACGATATCATGCGAAAAAGCCAGAAGTTCGAGTGGACATATGATCATGAAAAGGCGTTCCCGGAGCTAAAGCGTTACCTGAGCACCCAACCCCTATTGTCCAAGCCAGAACTAGGAGAGCTCTTGTTTCTATACTTATCTGTCACAGAAGTAGCAGCAAGTGCGGTCAGGGAATAGGACAGAGCACAACACTCAGTATATTAAGTAAGCAAGTCTCTGCTCCCATCAGAGACCAGGTACACGTCACTGGAAAAACTTGTCCTTGCACTCGTTACTGCGTCCTACAAGTTGTGTCTGTACTTTGAGTCTCATACTATTTCTGCGGTAACTAACCATCCCCTTAAGGTTGTTATGAGAAAAACAGAACTTTCCGGTTGGATGGCAAAATGGTCAATGGACCTAAGTGGGCATGACCTAAAATTCGAGCCACACACTGCCATAAAGTCGCAAGCCCTGGCGGATTTCGTGTCAGACTTCAGCCCAACACTCCAGACGGAAGCAGAGTAGGAGATCTTGCACCTAGAGGAAGACAAAGGAGCACAAACCTAGGAGCTGCGTATGGATGGAGCCTCCAATGCAAGAGGATTTGGGGTAGGGTTAGTCCTAAGATCCCCTTAGGGCGACCTTATCACCCAAGCAGTCTAATGCGAGGTTAAAACCACCAACAATGTGGCTGAGTATGATTCCCTCATCTTGGGCTTGCAAATGGCCCTAGACCTAAATATCAATCACCTCCAGGCGTACAGTGAAGCTCATTGTAAACCATGTCACCGAGACTTATAAAGCCAAAGATCCAACGATGGTCGCCTACCTAATGGTGGCAAAGGAGCTCGCCCTTAAGTTCATAACATTCAACATCCAGCAAGTACCTAGACACCAAAGCACAGAAGCAGACGAACTAGCCACCCTAGAAAAATATTCAAACCAGATATTATGTCCATCATACCAATTATACACGTGCTAGAGCCAAAAATTCCCAAGCCAGGATAAGACAAAGATGCAGCACCAGAGGAGATGCATGTGTGCAGCATCACTCAAAACCATGAAGCACAACCAGATTGGCGGAAGCCTTACATGGACTGGTTGCAACACGACATCTTACCTTCGAGCAAAAATGAAGTAGGAGGTTTCAAGATGAAAGCCTCCAGGTTCCTACTGATTTATGGGATCCTATTTAGAAAATGTAACGCCCTTCTATTAGTCGTATGGGTAACTCGGTCGAGTTGGTTAAACTCAGCCGAGGTGACCCAAGGTCGGATTTGTTGCTGAGTTTTGACCCAACCCGGTCGAATACTTTGTACTTGGTCGAGTTACTCGAACTTGGCTGAGTAACACCAACTCGGTCGAGCAGGTCCAACTCGGTCGAGCTGGTCCAACCCGGCCGAGCGCGTTTTTCCATGTCAGCGTCGTGGTAACTTTATAAAAGAACTACGGAAGTTAAAAAAACACTTTTACCCTAAAATAGTTTGTTGTATTCTCACTTTTCTCTCAAAACCTTTCACCCTAAATACTTAGAAGTTACCTACATGAGTCTAATAACGCTGATCATCCTAGTCTCGCGTTGTCATCTCAATGTAAGTGTTGTTTTACTATTTAGTATGTTATGAGATACGTTATGTTGTGATGATTGCTGGTAATACGTTATATGTTATCTTAGGAGGAGATTTCATAGAAAACGTTGGTAGAACACATTCGGATCTTAGCCTTACGTGAATTGCTTTGAGGTTCCCTAATTATTTATTTTTAAGTGTGATTGTGACGACCTTCTGCTATTTGTATAACCGATATCATGGTATTGTTTAGTTATTTATTGGGAACATATGTTTGGGACCATTGACGGGAAATGGCCCTCAATCCTACAATCTCCCTTTGTGGTTCCCGCCACGGAGAGGATGTCCACATCAATGGTCTAGGTACCCTTTGCCGTGAGCAAGTAGGGATTGGATGTGGGACTAGAGGTTGTCACTTGTTACTGATTGGATGTGATATCAGTTGGTTGTTGCGTATTTGGTATTGTGTTATTACTTTTAGTAGTGACCGTCTTATTTGACAATAACTGACGTTTGTTGTATGTTACTGTGATTATTCATGGTTATGGACTAGTGAACATATTCTCAGTTAGTACGTCGCAATGGTTGATGCTATGGATGGGAGGATTGGGTTATCACATTCGTTGTAGTTTAGCCACAGTTTATTCTTTTATACTAAGCTTCCGATCGAATACAATTGTTATTTCATTATTCTTTTGAGATGATTGTAATTCACTTTATTTATATTTATAATAAGTTGCTTTCACCTTTACTTTGATATTGTACCTCGGAAGACCGAGATGAGGACACTTTCATAGTTTGATGATCCTTCCTAAAGGCCTTGGGTTATGAGGGTGTTAGAAATGATATCAGAGCAATAGTCTTGGAACCTGAACCAATGAACCCAAATGAACTTAGGTGTATCTAAATAAAATGAACCCAAGTAAGAGTATTTAAGGTTACCTTAAAGGTTTGGGAGACGTCCCGAAGCCGCAAACTCGCTTATATCCTTTGCATTTGGTCATTAAGGGTAGAATAGGGTATGTTTGTATGTGTTACATTGTATGATGAAACTTTACTTATGATATACAGTTGGTAAACATGTGGAATTATGAAAAGGATTTGTGAAACATGTTGCATGATTGATATGAAAATTTTGTGAACGTTTACATGTATATTCTTATGGTCAAGTGTTTTATTATCCATATAGGATTACGTGATGCGTGTGAGAGGTGAAGGGTGTTTCCTCTTCATGAAACTGGACTGGTATGGTAACTCAGTTGAGTAGGAGTGTAAAACCCCTCGTCGCAGCGGGAAAATATAAACATACAAACATGCCAAAATTTGTGCGGAATTAAAACTTTAACATGCTTGAAAGGTACGAGGTGAATTAAACAAAACTATACATGCGGAAATAAACAAACATAGATAAGTATATAAGTCTAAGTACAAAACGAAAAGTACAAAAACTGCAGCCTGGGATAGCATATCCCTACAAGCACTTAATGTATAACCAAAGTCTAGGTCTAGCTAGAACGATAAAGTGTATGTCATCGATGATAGGATCATCGCTCGCTAGCCTCAGTAACCCTCCATCAGCCATCATGTATCTACATACATGAAAACATGTACGCCACAATCAGTGGGAAATGACTAGAGTTCTCCTAGCCACCTATTGTTAGCAACACGTAACACGTAAGAACATCCATCATACTCCAACATCACAATATGCGAAGTATATATATATATCAACCTTCATATCAACAGGCATCACTTATGCAAAAACCCTTAACTAACTTCGGAAACTATTTGAGGCGAGAGCCGGTCTCCCTTCCGGTTGCCCGACCGGGGGGTCTTTCTCCTCAAACCATTTACGAACTCAGAATAAGAGTCGTCCAATGCCTTGGACGAACAATACTCAATGATAAACAATACTCTAGATAAACATTCATTCAGCAACATCTAACACTGTACCCTAACTCAGGCAAGCAGATGCAAACAACAATATCTAGAACTAACCCCAACTCAAGAAAGAACTAAACACAATCAGCAGTGCCCAAGCCACACCCCGACTCAGGTAGACTTGGTACACAAGGTCGGCTAGCATTCATCCGTGAACCCCGACTTAGGCATGAATGGATACCGATCAGCTAATAATGGTTCAATGACCCGACTCAGCCATAACCATTACCTTCATAGTGAATCAGGATCCTGACTCAGACCTGACTCACCACGGTCAAACAAACTCACGAAGAGAAAAAGGTCCCGACTCAGACATCTCCCACCGCATCATCCATACACGTGACGACTCAGAGGTTCCGACTTAGACATGTCCGTCATGCCACATACACGCACATATCAAACCATATGTCCCGACTCAGACATAGCTTGATATGCAACATACAGCAGTACATATATAGCATGTATTCGCCCTAAACATGAAGGATTATAACGAAATTTACTGTTGCGAATATAGTCATAAGATAATTAAAAACATGAAAAGGAATACAACCTTGGGTCCTTGCTTGAATATGCCTAAGAACAGGAATTAAAGTAAATTCCCTCCTATAACTTGCACCCAAGACTTGGTTTGAGATGATTTCGCGTGTGCTAGAAATACTCTCCAATTGCCTTGCAATATGGGGAGAGCTTTTGTCAGTTTTGATGTGAGATCTGAGTTTTGGGAAAAGAATGTTCTCAAAACCCTAATTATCAGAATTATGATTTTACAGTCTTTGACAAAAGGGGAATAACTCTCCTTTTGTAACGTGTGGGTCGGCCGAAAAAGGGTTGGGGTGAGAGTGGGCTTTCCACAGTCTTTAAGGTGTTGATCAAACTCGTGAGAAAGATATTCGGCACCACGATCAGACCGAAGTGCTTTAATCTTTCTGCCCAGTTTTGTTCTGTACCCGATTCTGGTATTCTTTGAACTTGTCAAAGGATTCACTTTTATGTTTCATTAAGCAGAGATAGCCATATGTACTCAAATTATCCGTGAAAGTGATGAAATACCTATAGCCTTCTCGTGCGTTGATCGACATATGGCCACATACATCTGTATGTATGAGTCCTAATAGGTCGGCAGCGCGCATTCCAACACCTTTGAAGGAAATACGAGTCATCTTGCCGATGAGACATGATTCACACGTGCCATATGATTCGAAATCAAAGGCCGTGATAGCCCCATTTATGTATAAGCTGTTTTACGCGTTTCTCATTTATATGTCCCATACGACAATGTCATAGATAAGTTTGATCTTTGTCACCAACCTTTAATCTCTTGTTATTCACATGTAATATCTCGGTGGTTTGATCTAAAACATAAATTCCATTCACGGAAACTGCCTTGCCTCCCAGTCAGAGAAGTTTGACCCATCATTCCTCAGTCTAGTAGACTGATTCATGGAGTCCATGAAGGCTTTTAGCCAGGATTCACGTGCTAGCTTGGCACTTGGCATTGGGTCTTCACCAGCCATTAGTTATATAGCAGTTTAAAAATGATCGTGTTCTACACTGAAAAGAAGATAAAAACAAAACCATATAAGCAACTCATTGTTGTGATTAAGTCTATTTTAAATTGTATTTAAACTCGTAGACTCATGCATTTATATAATTGATCTCCCTCAAGAATTATATAAACGATCCCAAGACTCAATTTCCGTATATTGATAAGCCCACAGCTTGGCTAATTCCACCGTTGGAACTCTTGGTCGATAGATTTCTGTAAATCCTATCTAATAGTCCATCACAGTCGCTAGATAGTATCGAGTGACCACGATGTTGAGATAAAATAAATCATTTGTTCCCACTTACCCGACGTAGAAGGGGTCATATTATGCCTACCGACGAAGAAGGGATTCATGGGAGTCTGATTTATAAAGACTAGTCTCAATTTTTGGTTATACGAGGAAGACCCCATCAACTTATATTTATCCATTTTAAGTGAACTAATATCTAGCATATACGTGAATGAATGAAATAAAGTGATGGCTTTGCATGTGACATGTGACATCTGTATTGTCACAGAAAACTAACGCGTAACCGCTACATGAGTCAGTTTTCAGGCATGTTATAGGTGGTTTGGTTTTAGGCGGAATATGATGCAAGCTATTATCGATGAAAGCATAAAATAAATGCGATAAACGTAAATAAAAGTCCTAGTGTGGCCTATCCTACCAAAATAAACATAAAAACAACTTTGGAATCCACCATTGGACCCTAGAAGCTTGTCTTGATGTTCCATTTTGGTCTTTGCAGCGGGAGTGAGCATCCGGTCTCCGTCTTTGGTCTTCACAAAATTACTAATTTAAATTACAAATATAACCCTATTTACATTCTAATTTAAATACAAAAGTAATTACATGGCAAAAACCCAAAACGGAGATACAAGATCTCAAAATTACAAACAAGATTGTGTTCCATCATTACGGTAACACAATCTACTAAGGCCACACTAAGTTACAACCGTTTGCAAAAATTAAATACGTTATAGAAAGCATTCAAAAGCATTCAACAAGACGATAAACAAAATGCATCAACTAAAATTAAAATTCATTCATGACATAATACTGTTATTATGATTAACAAATTTTACCAAACCACCTTACGAGATTAAAATTATGTGATTATACCGTTTTAATCACTTCAATTTTAATAAATTTATAATCCATTATTTTAAACCGTTTTAAAATAACATGTATCATGCGAGAGTGAACCGTTTCACAAAATTAATATACTATTTCCATATATAGCATATTACTTATGGCCAAGGGAAAATAAAACAAGTTATTTTCGAAAAATAAAACGCCTGTATACAGTAACGTGGTCGACCGACCTCACGACAAGGTCGACCGACCATCTGCCAGTCAAAAACAGACTTCCTGTAACAGCACCAGGTCGACCGACCTATTACCGACCTCCAAACTGGAAAAACGAGTTTCTGAAAAACGCAAATCGCTGCACTTTTAAAATCAAAAACAAGTTTTTAACATATGATTTAAAACGTGTAAATCAAATTAAACAACAAGGATTCACATATTGCTAAAAATATCGATTAATTAACAATATGTAAACAAGAATCGAAAACAAGATCGATTACTCACAAAAGAAAACTGTCGAAACAGAAAACTTACGCAGGAGTCGGTCGACCGACCGCAGCAAGAGGTCGATCGACCCACACGGCGACAGAAAACGATTTTCAAAATTTTTAAACAAAACTTATGAAAAACACAAAAGTAAAATTTTGTGGCCCTGTCTCTGATACCACTTGTGGGGAATATAGCATATATTCGCCCTAAACATGAAGGATTATAACGAAATTTACTGTTGCGAATATAGTCATAAGATAATTAAAAACATGAAAAGGAATACAACATTGGGTCCTTGCTTGAATAGGCCTAAGAACGGGAATTAAAGTAAATTCCCTCCTATAACTTGCACCCAAGACTTGGTTTGAGATGATGCCGCGTGTGCTAGAAATACTCTCCAATTGCCTTGCAATATGGGGAGAGCTTTTGTCAGTTTTGATGTGAGATCTGAGTTTTGGGAAAAGAATGTTCTCAAAACCCTAATTATCAGAATTATGAATTTACAGTCTTTGACAAAAGGAGAATAACTCTCCTTTTGTAACGTGTGGGTCGGCCGAAAAAAGGTTGGGGTGAGAGTGGGCTTTCCACTCTCACCTTATTCTGATACGTGATTCGACCCATTTGCTAATAATATAATTCGCGGGTTTTATTTATAAATCGCACACATATTATCAGATATTAATGCAGTCAATGTATTAATAATGGTCTTATAAAATTACGATATTGTATAATTACCCAAATTAATATAACTGTTTATATTAATACGCGAATACAATATTTAATTAAATATAACTGTTTATATTTAATTTACGAATTAATCATGTAATCCGTATTAGCTAAAATTATTTAATCCGTATTAAATAATAATCTCAACATCTTATTGGCTAATTTTATAGTCAATATCTCTGACTAACTGTTTAGTCGTATCCGGCATAAATGTGACTGTATTTTCATACCTTCACATCTCTCAAACGTGTCTTATAGGTGTGACGTATAGGGACCAGTTGATCACCGCCATCCGTATGACAATAACGTCAAACTTATCTAGCAAGCCAACCGTTATTGATAAACGTGGATCAACTGATAATAATACTAAAGTATGCCCTTGTAATCCTTAAAGAGATTTAGTAAGTCATTGTACTAACTATCAAGGACACCAGCCCCAACAATCTCCCACTTGTTCGTACAAGGGTATGTGCAATGACGTTATCACACTGATACATGTGGAGGACACAAGCTCCAACATTACCTACTTCCAATCATCTAGTCAACACTTAATTGACCCCGGGAACTAAGTCGAGGGAGAGTCGGTCTCCCTTCCGGTTGCCCGGCCGGGGGGTCTCTATCCTCAATTTCGTTCCCGAACCCAATATAGTGCTGCCTGAACTTCGGGGACCTCAAAAAGTATCCAAGACACACGGAAGAAGTCTCAAGCAAATCGGATAAATCGATCATAAGTTAAACAAGTTTTAGATGAGAACAAGGCTCTCAGCCGGTACCCGACCATCGGCCGGTCAGCCGGCTGGGAGTCCCTTCCCATGCGCAACCAACATTCAAAATCCAAGAGGAAAGGATCATCAGCCGGTGGATCAGCTGCCAGCCACCCGGCTAGGAATCCTCCCTCAACAAACTACTTACGTCTTTCTTAAAAGGGGGAGGAGATTCTTAGCCGGTCCACCGGCCGCCGGCTTACCGGCTAGGAATCCCTTCCCTAGCATTTTTCTGAAAAAGAAACAACCAATAGGGTCTCTCAATCGGTGGACCGGCGACCGGCCACCCGACTGGGAGCCCATCACCAATTTTCTAACATACGAAAATTACCAAGAACAACCTCTCAGTCGGTCACCGGCTGCCGGTCGGCCTACCGGCTAAGAGTCCCTGAACGCAGAATTCGCCATTTTCGACATTGATGAACAATTCAATCCTTCATCAAATCATCCTAAACATGTTTCTAAACAACTCCTCAACAGTCCCAGCATGTTTATAGCATCAAACAAGTATAAGAAACATATAAACAACATCAAATTCATGCATCTACAACAAATTCCCCAAATTAAACCCATATTCATGTATACTCTAATATCAACTCATATAATGATTTCAACATAAATTTTACATAGGAATCAGAATAATAAACATACTAAAGATGTTTGCAACCTATTTCATACTTATAAACATATGAACACATCAAAAACACCAAGAAATGCTAATATCACAAAATAGGCCGAGTAAGCTCATTATCGTCACCTCAAGCGTCTTGTGCTCCGATTTCTTCCTCCACAATGTAAGAATCAACCTCTGAGTCGTCCAAGCCAACTCCTAAGAATATAAAAACATATATTAGAAGCCTAAAACGATTTAGGGCAAAAACAGCCCGGAAATGGAAGGTTGAGATTCGAAAAACAAAAGTGATAGAAAGAACGGAAATTGCGCGAGGAATCCGAATATGTAAACATTACCTTGATTCGAGTTGAAATAAGCCTTTAGATGATCTTTTAGAAGCTTTCAAAGGAGAGAAAAATGGGGGTTTTGCGTTTACAGTGTTTATGTTTTGAGGGAAATGAGATGCCGTAACAAAAAAGAAAGGAGTTGTCCTTTTATTTATTTGAGTCGGGTTCCCTTAATAAGTTAAGTGGAACGGAAACCTTAAGACGGGAATGCCAAGTGAACTAAACATCTTAAGATAAAATGAACCTTAAGACGGAACTTAACGAAAATTCATAAAATAAAACTTACGAACTATTATTAAAATAATATTATATTCCGAAAATACTTTAAGATATTAAAATATTATTTTACGAAAATACGGGATGTTACAAGGAGGTAGTCGACCGAGTTGGCGTGGCTCACTTGATTTAGTGAAACTCGACCGAGTTGTGATATTTCGGCCGAGTAGGGACAACTCGACAAGGTAGTGTGAAATCGTCGAGTAGAGGTGACTCGACCGAGAAGGTGTTGCTCGGCCGACTTGATAGAACTCGACCAAGTTGGTCGTACTCGACCGAGTACCAATGTGTAACTGTTGTTTTCTGTTAAGTCGTATGTTGTAAGCTTACGTTTGTTTTACTTCTTATAGTTACGTTGGCCCTAACGAAACCAAATCAGGCCCCTGCTCAGATTGCTTCTGCTACCATGTCTATAGAAGAGATGGCCCGTCTTATTGAGACCAATGAGTCACTTAATATTTCCATTAGGAATTCAGAGAAGCCAAAAGTGGTACCAGTCAGCGCACATGAGGTCAGCAATGCAATGTGGCGCCACTATCCTACCATTTTTTAGGGTGCAGGTACGTTGGGTTTGCTAGAGGATTGGCTTCGAGAGATAGAGTGTGTTTGAGGTTGTCAATTGTCCAGACGACCTCAAGGTGTACCAAGCTGCGTTTTAGCTACGTCGTCAAGCTGTGGGGCTGGTGAGTAAAAGAGATAGTGAAAGGTAGAGATTATTTCCTGGAGCTAGGGCAGAAGTATGTGTCGTGGGAAGGGTTTGGTTATGAGACGTGAGTTTGTATCTGAGCATGTTCGTAGCCAAATGAAGGCTAATTTGGACGGTTTCAGGATGTCAGATACTATGACAGTTTTCGAGTACTATGTAAAGTTTTACGATTTGGCAAGACAAGTGGAGGATATGGGATTGACTCAGCAGGCGCTAGCCTTCCGGTTCCAGAAAGGTTTGACTCTTCGCATCATGGAGAAGTTACCCATAGGAGTGTTGGCTGACCTCAAGGAGGTTTATGAGAGAGTTTGGCAAGTAGAGAGGTTGGCTAATCTAGCCAAAGAGGCGCATGAGATGGGAGGAGATAAACGGAAGGTTGAGAATAAGATTTCAGGGGAGGATACAAGAAAATGAACTTTACCTAGGCTCATTTGTTTTCTTCTGGAGCAGCAGGGTATGGAGGTCGTGGGGGTCACAGTCATAGTGACACCCCTGTTTCGAGATGTTTTAATTGTGGTGCTTTGGGCACAAGAGGTTAGAGTGCATGAAGTTTGGCGGAGGTAGTTATCAGGGACCTTCCTAGGGGACTCATAGTTATGGGAGCAGTCGTCCAACGATTATGTGGGGCAACCAGGGCAAGTAGAATTACGGTAATTACAACCGTTAGGGAGACAATCAGCAACCCAGTTAGGGAGGAAGTCAGGCATCAGCGCCTAAACCTACCACGTCAGCGACGACAGTTCAGGGTGATGGCTAGAGGAATAGTGGCAAGCTATTCGCCTTGGGGAAGCAGGCTGCAGCGGAGGATGCTCATGTGGTGACTTGTATTTTTCTAGTCAATGGGTCGTTCTAGTTTTGTTTTATTTGATTTCGGGGTAACCCATTCTTTTTTATCTGTCAGCCATCGCAGGATAGTAGTCTGGGATTTGACTCTTTTAGTGATGGCAACGGGCTGGATCTGGACCGGGTCTAGTATGATCCAGATCCAGATCCGCATTGTATACCCTAGATCCATATCCAATCCAGATCCAACGGGTCCAAATATATGAGATCCAGATCCGTATCCAACGGATCCGGGTCGAATCCGGGTCTGTTACGGATCTAAGTTTTTACCCCCCACATTATTAAAAAAAAAACTCATGAGTAATAACACTCCATTTTCCGAAATACACTAAAATGAAAAAGTAGCTAATAGTGTCGCAACTATGTTTAACCAAATATTGCAAGTAGTAATTAGTAATGACCAAGTAATCCAAACAAAAATTAAGAAACAAAATAACTAAGACGTAAAACTTCATGTTTTTACTATGAAAACGGGTCTAGGGTCGGATCTGGATCCTTCAGTAACTATTCGTGAACTCTTTTCACCTTTGCCGATTCTTTACATCACAACACTTGAGGTACTAACAATTAAACACCACACATGCATACATCATATTCAACCCTTAGTGGCCTAGTGTTAAGGTGTAAGCAAGTTTCGCGTTTCCGGGACGTCTCCCAAACCTTTGCGGTAGCCTTACGACCTAACACTTGGGTTTCATTTTATTTAAGACACATCCTAGGTTCATTGGGTTCATTGGTTTAGGTGCCAAGATTGTCGCTCTGATACCATTTGTAACACCCTCATAACCTAAGGCCTTCAAAACAGGACAATCGGACTATGAGGACATTTTACCATCTCAGTTATCTGAGGTATAGTATAAGATAAACAATAGTAGCCACTTTATATAAGTGAAGTCCAAAAGTTCAAATGTGAAATACAACCATCTGCCAAGCTAAACTTTAAACCAAAACACCAGGGGAAGCTAAGACTCATAAAACTCTACAAAACTGATTGTGATGTCCCATGATTCCCAAGCCAACAAGCATCAACATCTATGAACCTGAGAATCTGCTCACCATTTCATGGATCATCACAGCGTACAAACCACAAGCGTCAATTGCTTTATACGCAATATCATCACTACCAAAATCAAGAATTGTACAACAACCCCAAGGCACCACATGTTGACATCACCAATCACTGTCGTCATTGTCACATAAACCAAGTGACAGCCTTTAGCCCCACACTAATTCCCCCACTTACCGCAACAAGCATGTACCTAGACCATTAATGTGTATATCCTCACCGTGGTCGGTCCCACGAAGAGCGATCATAGGAGTGAGATTAATTTCCCGCAACGGTCCCACACATTACCATTGAAATCTCATATCGTCACCACAAGTGATATCAGTCTTACAGCATAACAATGACATCGTCACAATATATCAGGAATGTCATCACAATTACATAACAGATAACTGAGTAGGGAGAACCCTACCTCAAGGCAATCAATTACGGAATGCTAATCCAAGCCTTTTACCAATACTCTTCTACAAAATCTCCTTCTAAAAACATACACATAGATTACTAACCATAAGTATAACTATTATCTAGACGACATACAACAAAAAGGACGATACTTACTTGATGACACGATACCGGGCTAGATGATCGGCCCGTTAAACTCTTGTTAAGGATCTCTTATAAGTTTTTGGGAAAGAAGTTTGAGAAGAAACTAGGTTACTCCGTTTCTGATTTAGGGTAAAAGTGATTTTAACTCACGGTTTATCTTTTATAAGAATCCGACGCTGAACACGGACCCGACAAACTCGCAATTCTCAACACTAGCCAGTTTTCGTAAAACAGACATAACTCCCTCAATACTTGGTCATTTTGGGCGTGTGACCTACCGTTATAATCTTAAAAGGATACGCTATCACCTCCAATTGAAATAATATCAATATCATATGTACATCTCAAGTTATAACAATTAGACCTTGGAATGGGCTAATTTTGGCCAATCATGCGCAAGGATGTAGCAGAGTACGCAAAAAGTGTGACACGTGTCAAAGGCATGCACCTGTCAGCCACCACCCAGCAGAACCCCTTGCACCGAGTAATATCCCCACGACTTTTAATGAAGTGGGGAATGGATATTGTAGGACCTCTGCACAGAGCCCAGGGGAACAAGCTCTACATGCTAGCCATGACTGCCTACTTCTCCAAGTGAATAGAAGCATAACCGTTTTCGCAAATTACAGAAGCTCGGGTCATATCTTTCATCTAGCGAAACATATTCACCAGATTTGGCATCCCCTCGAAAATAATATGAGACAACGGATCTCGGTTCATTGGAAATAAAACGGAACCCTTCCGCGCTGGGTGGAACGTCTCCTTGCATAGATCTACCCTGAGAAACCCCCAGTCCAATGATCAGGCCAAATCTAGCAACAAGATCGTCATTGAAAACATGAAAAAGAAGCAGCGAGAAAAGGGGGTAAGTGAATAGATGAGCTCCCTTTGGTCATGTGGGCTGACAGGACCACTTCAAAGATAGCAACAAGCGAGACGCCCTTCAGCCTTGTATCTGGAGCAGAGGTGGTAATTCCATCAGAGGTCAGATTGTCAATCCACGTTTATGAGTGCATAACAGAGGAGGGGAATCAAGTAGAAATGACAAGCAACCTGGACGCATTTAATGAGCTAAGGGCCAGCGCCCATATCAGAATGGTATCATATAAACAAACGGCAGCCAGAAGTTATAACACGAATGTCAAAATAAGAACCCTGTACGTAGAAGATCTGGTTTTATAGAAGTTCCAAAATACAAGAAATTGCCAGGCAGGGAAGTTTGCATACAACTGGGAAGGCCATTACCAAGTGGAAAGTGTAGTAGGAAATAAAGCCTACAAGCTCATGACAATGGAAGAGTCGATGGTCCTCACGTCCTGGAATATAATCCATCTCAAGAAATAGTTCATCTAGCTAGGTATTCTGCCTCCAAGGTGCACCCCTTCAAAGTTCAGGTTCTGCTCTAAATAGTGTACTCTGGTCTTGAACGACTGTTTTTTGAACTTTACCCACATTTTTTTGTCTAAGCTAAATTTTCAGAATTTACATCCAATTATAATTTTTTTGAGTCAAGCCTTCTTTACTTTTGGCATAATGGAATTTTGGGTTTTTAAAAATAGGTAAGTATTTTTGAAAAAAAAAAAGCTCGGATATACTCATTCATAGTGGATTGGCCAAAAGAGAGAAATGCACCACCTACAGCAGACACAGTTATAGACATCCACAAACAAGGGCATAACTAGACTCCCGCTATGTGTTAGCTCGCAAGCCTTGTCCCTTAGCTCAGAGAAGGGTATCTAGGCCCCAGAACAGCAAGTCAAAACAGCGATGGCCAAACCTACGAAAATGCATGCATAACAAAGTAACAATGAGGCCAAAAAATGGCAGGAAACAAAGCAAAGTACCAAAGCGCCAACATAAGCAAAATTCATACCCTGCCGAAAGCAGGCACAAAACAGTGCTTATCCACCAGGACCAACCAAAACAAAGTTCAAAGCTCACCAGAGCCAAACCAAAAACAATTCAAGAGCCATCTAGAGACAAGTTCAAAAATACAAAATAAACGCTAAACAAGGGTCAAAAAAGATTAAAATAAAGCATCCTACTTCCTAGGAGTAGGGTCAGCAATATCACCAGCAACACTAGAGGCCACCTCCTCTCCACCCCCAAGAGTCTCTACCGCTTCATCTTCTCCATAATCCGAAATATTGTCCATATCAGGACCCTTAGGAAACTATTCCGCAAAAGCCTTCTCCGCATCAGCTAGGTCCCACGACAGATGCTCCCCCTCCTAGTACTCCCTCTGACATTTGACCCTAGCATTAGCAGCAGCATAGGTGTAGGCCTCCAGAAGAGTCCTCTGTAAGATAACCTCTTTCGTTCCAAAGCCTCCAGCTTAAGTGCCATATCAGAGCCTGGGGAGAGGGCCCGGTCCAGTCTGGATTGCGTCCCCTGCAGCTGCTCCTGAAGTACCGTCAGCTGCTCCTAAAGTGTCATCTCCTACTCTTGAAGAGCCTTCTCCTACTCGGCTACCTCCTCCAATGACCTCTGGGACCCCGTGTACTTCTCCCTCATCTTGTCCATCAGCCCCTTGAGGGCATCTCTGTGAGCTTGCCCATGTTCCCTGAGAGATAACACCTCTCGTACCCTTGCTGAGACAGCATCATTTTCCATCTTAAGGCGAAGATTCTCATCCACCAATAGCTCATTCTATTGTTGTATAAACAGAGAGAGCTCCATAGCATGCGCGACCAGGACATAAATAAAACACAAACAACAAAGGAGAGTATAGAAACAAAAGACAAGCATGAGAAAAGACTCACCTCAAATGAAAGCTCAGAATCTTGTCTAGCAACATCCATGGGATGATGCCCTCTCAGAGCAGAAGCTGGACTAGGAAAGAACAGGAGGACAAGTTAAGCCAAAGGCCTGCCTTGACACTTCCAAACTCGGCAGGAAATTCAAGCACCATGCCAGAAGCTGAGCTAGATCTAGAAGCAGCCTTAAAAGTCGGCTCTAGTATGGCCTTAAAACTAGGGATATGAATAATAACAGTAGCAGGAGCTGACTCAGAAACGACGGGTGAAGGCACCTGGGGAAGAGGAATGACTATTATTGGCTCCACGGACCGGTCCAAGTCGATGGGCTCAGACTGGGAACCAACATCTGTAAACGACCTTTACGAGAATCTAACTCCCTTATAGAGTTAGCCTTCCTCTTCAAGGGTTGCGTAGTGTCGCCATTATATCGCCTCTTCCTTGGCGTAATAATCTTATTCATGCTAACCCTAGGCTTGGCTGATGAAAGAAAATATGGAACTGATTCAGAACATGAAATCAAAAGAAAAAAGAAATCTGATATGAGGGCATGAAACTACCTGAGGATGTCGCACCTTCAACCTTGACAACAACGACAGAGACATCCCATACCAGATTAGAAAATGTCCTATGGTCGGGGGAAGATCAAGCAGCTTGGCCTTGGAAGCAAGTCCATCAGCGGAAGGAGGGATTTTTTTGCAGGTCTGACCCTAAAAATCCCTCAGTCAGTCCTAGACGCAAGACAAGGTATTAAGCACGAAGAAAATACAGAAAGGATCATACCCTCGGTAGATTGCTAAGCCGTAAAAATATAATCTGTCGGAGGAGCTAAGGTGTCAATCTCTACGATAATGAAGCGGGTGAACCACTTAATGTCGTTCGGGGTGGAGGAGAAGATAATATTGGGTTGCTCACCGTCGTGGACACGAATAGTCACTTGCCCTTTACCTAAGGATCTGCCAACAAACCATTGGCCGAAATCCAATATCCCAATGTCGCAGCCAAACTTCTCATTAATGGTACATATGGACAACAGGATGCGCCAGGCATGAGGAGCTGCTTGACAAATAGCCAGTTTTGTCAACTTTAAGAAGTCGACAATAAGCGGAGGAAAGGGGAATCTACGTCCCTGACGAAAAGGGTACTCGTACAAGCAGGTCCACCCCTTCCTCCTACAGTCGACTCTTTCCCCAGGTCTTGTCCAAGCAGCTCCAAGACGCAGCCCTAACCTCACCTGGAAATTCTAGCCCAAGATTACTCTTGGCAGAAATTTGGGAAAAAATTTTTAGTCCAAATTATGCAATTGTCAACTTGGGCCCAATAGAGAAATAAAAGCAACAAAAGGCTAATGGTCCAAGAAATATAGAAGAAATGAACTAAACATATCTAGCCGTTAGGTCAAAGAGCATTGCAAAGGCTAACAGCCCTACTTCTCTTCAACTGCCCGCGAGATTCCAGGAGCAGGACCAGGCTAAGAGTTGACCCAACCCTAGACCCTATATAAACAACAACTAACGCAAGAGCAAAACACACAGTGGACTGCACATTTACTTACGCAAAAAATATATCTTAGCATTGCAATTATATTCACTTTCTGTATCAATTTTAGTGAAAAGTTAGTGGATTTCCGTATCCCCCACGTTTGTTTCCCACATTTGGTTTTTCCGCGTCACCAAAACTTATCGTGTCATTTTTTTTCTTACGTTCTTAATCGTTCTTTAGAAAACATAAGGTCAAATTGTTTGTCACTTTAATCCACGCATAACATACGTAATTATGAACATTTTTTACCAAAACAATTCTCTAATCTCTAGTAGATTGGTCATCCTTAAGATGTTGACATTCCTCTTGTGTGAAAACGATTTAAATTATAGCGCATATAAATAAATCAAACAAAAAAAATAAATTATTCCGTATCAATTTTATTGTTTGTTTTATATCTCTATTAGATTTTCTTCTTCTTTAAGACCGATATACCTTGTACTCTTAAAAATAATACTCCCTTTATTCATATCCAAATGCATCATTGTTTCTTGACATAGTTCATAAACGATGAGAATTTTCGATATTACTATATTGTAAATTCCATAATTATAATAATATAATATTTCTTATACCACAATGTTAAAAGAAATATACGGAAGTAAAATTTTGATATTCTTGTTATGTTTACAAAGACGAATAAAAACAGAGCTCGTACGAAAAGGTTATGGTTACCCTCGGTGTACTAGAATCATTTATACACCGCTAGTAATATATTGACACGTGGCAAAGATGAGATTAATAATAGAATTTTTTTTTGGAAAATTTAACAAATATAATCCCAACTATCACTCTTCTTCTCAAAATAATCTCAACTATCAATATTCCCGCAATAATCCCTACTTTCATACCACAATTCTCAAAATAATCCCAACTATCATTCTTCTTCTCAAAATAATTTCAACTATTAATATTTCCGCAAAAATCATAATTTTTTTAAGACTTATCAGTCACAGTAAACTATTTTGAGAAGGGTGGTATGAAAGTTGGGATTATTGCGAGAATATTGATAGTTGGGATTATTTTGAGAAAAAGTGTGATAGTTGGGATTATATTTGTTAAATTTGCCCTTTTTTTTATTTTTCATTTAGAGAATATCCTAAATATTTACCACTATTAAAATTCAAAAAATAGAAATATTTTTCGCCAATAAATTAAAACTTCTAATTTATTTTTATACAATACAATAATTATTTGATTGTGTTTATCATTTTGCTAAAATACAACTTTTGTATTTCACAAAAATCATCCTGATTTACACTGTTTCCCTCCCACCTTGCGACACCAACCATCAAATTATGCCACCGGCATTACCCGATCTCCCACCTTATTAGCACAGGCCACTAAGTTAAAACACTTTATCCATGTCCTTCAGCAGCCATTAAATCGGTCGAACTTCAACGACACTGATTAAATCGGCAAAAGATGTATCCCTCTCAATGCATATGTTTCATTGTGTTGTTGGGCTCGCGAATCTTTGGTGAAGGAGAGAGTGATGGCTGCTTGGTCCGTCGAGCCATGATAGTAGAGGGCGACGAGTTCGGGGAAAATGGTAGTTTGACGCGGAGTAGGGTGACACAGGTATGATTCAAATTTATAGCGTAGTGGATTGCAGTTGAATGGCGGTAGTTGGTGAGGAGATGGCGGTATATTGTGAGTGGTAGAAGTCGCAACATCGGTTTTAAGAGGGTTTGTTCTGGGTGGTTGAGGGGTGAGAAAATAAATTAGAAGAAAATATAAGGAGTATGTTAAAAGTAATAAAAATTTTGTCTATATGAATAAAAGAACTTTTCATTCAATATCCTTTATCCATGTTATCATCATGTAGAATTTCTTTTCGCAATTATGGGGCCATTTGAAAGAGTATCCGTTTTCCTTAAGACGGAACTACCCGTCTTAAGGTTACGACGGGCCAAGTAGATATCGTATTGGGTGAATACGATATGTTTGTGGAATACGGTAAAGATGCTTGTACTTATTTTGCATTTATTGTTGATTAGACCCCCATCAAAACTTGTCCCCCCACCTTCCCCTAACCCGTCAACCTCTTCACATATTCCCACCTCCCCATTTACTCCACCATTTCGAAAATTAACCCCCCCTTCATTCTTTACTCCTTTCCCATTAACTTCACCCCCTTCATTCTTTACTTCTCTCTGTAAAAACCCCTTCATTCTCTCCTAAAAAAACCCCTTCTCTCTGTAAAAAAAATCACATTTATATTCCAAAAAATTCGAAACATGGGAAGGAAAGCACCTGCAAGACGAGTATTACGAAAAAATGTTGGTGGGGACCAATATAATCCCAACTATCACACTTGGGTTTAGTGTTTAGGGATTTCAAAATATTACTACTTTTTGGACTTAATATTGTTGTTTATTTTGTATTAGTAATCGTTTTTTGCATGTTTGTTTTGACAATGATTTCGTTTTGGATATGTTGGTACTTTTATTTTGTATTAGTAATCGTTTACTTTGTTCTCTGTTTGTATTTGTTGTTTAAATGTTAGTAATCGTTTTGCATGTTCTCTTTTTATGTATTTTGTTATTATTTTAGTTTAGGGTTTAGGGTTTCTGTTTTTTTTTAATACGACATTTGTAGGTATTAGGGTTTCTGTTTCTATTTGTTGTTTAAATGTTGGGACTTTTGTTGTTTATGTTGTTTAAATGTTGGTTAAACCCGGTTCACTTTTATTTTAATGTTGGTCTTTTTATTTCATTTATGTTGTTTAAATGTTGGGGTTTCTGTTTTAAATGTTGGTGTTTTTATTTCATTTATGTTTTTTAAAATGTTGCGGTTTTTTGTGTTTTTGTTTGTTGTTTTTTGTTTTGAAAATGTTGGGGGTTTTAATGGTTTTAGTTTGTTGTTTTATGTTGTTGTATAAATGTTGGGGTTTTTATGGTTTTTGTATTTTAGGGTACCTGTTTTAAATTGTTGGGGTTTCTTGTGTTTTTGTTTGTTGTTTTATATTTTTAAAAAGTTGGGTTTTTTTGTGTTTTTGTTTGTTGTTTTATATTTTTGAAATGTTGGGGGGTTTTATGGTTTTAGTTTGTTGTTTTATGTTGCTGCATAAATGTTGGGGGTTGTTAGGGTTTCTGTTTTAAAATGTTGGGTTTTTTTATTGTTTTTGTTTGTTGTTTTGTTTGTTGTTGTTTAAATGTTGGGATTTGTATGGGTTTTGTATGTTGTGTATTTCGATTTTATTTAGGGTACGTGGTTGTTATTTTAATGTTGGTCTTTTTATCTTTGTTGGGGTTTTTATTGTTTATGTTTGTTATTTATTTGTTGGTATTCATAACCATAAATGTTGGGGGTTTTAAGGGTTTCTGTTTTAAAATGTTGGGTTTTTTTATTGTTTTTGTTTGTTGTTTTATGTTGTTTTTTAAATGTTGGGATTTGTATGGGTTTTGTATGTTGTTTATTTCGATTTTATTTAGGGCATGTGTTTGTTATTTTAATATTGGTCTTTTTATGTTTGTTGGGGTTTTTATTGTTTATGTTTGTTATTTATTTGTTGGTATTCATAATTTACGTTTCTGGTGTTGTTGTCAGAAACCGCCGCCGTTGTAGAGGAAGCAGCAGGAAGTAAGAGGAAAACCCCCCTGAGGGGCAGAGGGAAGAAGGCCATTCCGGAGGTGGCTGATGAAGGTAAGGTGCTGCGGAGGAGGAAGGTAACATTCACCCTTCCTCCCAAGAGTAAGGGCAAGGCAAAAGTGTCGGATGCTGATTACGAAGAAGAAGAAGAAGGGGACAACGAGGGTGCTGAAGAAGGAGAAGAGGACGGTAACGGTGAAGAAGAAGGAAACGGTGATGAAGAGGACGGTAATAGTGCTGCGGAAGAAGGAAACGGTGATGAAGAGGACGATAATAGTGCTGAGGAAGAGGGTAACGATGAAGAAGAAGAAGAGGACGGTGATGGTGATGAAGAAGGTGAAAAAGCGGACGGTGATGGTGATGAAGAAGGTAACATGCTCGTTTTTGTTATTGAAAAACACGTTTTTTTTTGTTTTGAGTGTTTTTTATGATGGTTTTTTTAAATACACCGTGTTTTGTTTTGTAATAGATCATGTTGCCGAAAATGTGAAGACATTGGAAGTGGCTGAGCCAAGAGTTGCAGATCCAAAAAGGAGGGCAAAGGGGAAAGGTAAACAATTGGTTTGCTATATTGTTTAGGTTTTATAGTATCGTAAAGGTATGTAGTAGTAACATCTTGGTTTTCCCGTGATAGGTCCTGCTAATACGGGGGAGTCCTCGAAGAGGCGAAAGACGGGTATAGCTGAAACCTCTGAGGTTATAAAGTGAGTGTTGTATAACATCTTTGACATTGGACATATTGTTTTTTGTATGCATGATTGTGTTATTTATATTTCTGTGATGAACATTGGACAGATTGTTTTTTGTATGCATGATTGTGTTATTTATATTTCTGTGATGAGCATGTTGTGTAGTAATGTTGGTATTCGTAGTGTTATTGTTATGTGAGTACATTGCTTGTTATAATTGGTACATTTTTTGTGAGTAAGATTTTAATTGTTGGCATCATTTAGCATTATGATAGTGGTGACATTTTGAATTAGATTAGGTACTTTTATTTAGTGAGTTTGTGACATGGTTGGCATGATATGTTTACTTTTTTCTTTTTTAGATGATTGTAGTGAAATTGATTCCATTAAACTTGTAATTGTTTTTGTGTACTTTAATGACAATATTGTATATATTTTGTTTGCATTTTATGTTTTCTATTATGCGTAGTATGTTGGCATTGTTTAGTTTCATAAATGTTGGCATTGTTTGGCATTATGATAGTTGGTTACATTTTCAATTATATTAGGTACATTTTTTGTCATTTTTTGTGACTAAGAACTAATTGTTGGCATCATTTCGCATTATGATAGTGGTGACATTTTGAATTTACTTTTTTCTTTTTTAGATGATTGTAGTGAAATTGATTCCATTAAACTTGTAATTGTTTGTGTGTACTTTAATGACAATATTGTATACATTTTGTTTGCATTTTATGTTTTCTATTATGCGTAGTATGTTAGCATTGTTTAGTTTCGTAAATGTTGGCATTGTTTGGCATTATGATAGTTGGTTACATTTTCAATTATATTAGGTACTTTTATTTTTCAGTTTGAATTATATTAGGTAAAACATTTGATACATTTTGTACTGTTTTGTATAAGTTTTATGATTGCAAATTGTTGTTGCAGGAAGAAGAAAGAGGTTGAAGGGCATGGCTCACCAGCCCGATTGTACAATTTACTTGCCCATATGTCTGAAAAACAGAAGCTCGACATTGAGGAAATCGGCTTTGGCGGCCTCCTACTCCTGAACACGCACACTTTCCATCATGGCATGATCGACTGGTTGTTGTGCAAGTACGATCCGAGCTCGCATATGTACCTTCTGTCAAGGTACCACCCTTATGTGCTGACGAAGGATGACGTGTACGACGCATTTATGTTGCCGTGCACGGATAGGGAGGTTGATGCGAAAAACGATCAGACATTGGCGTCAGTTTGGCGGGAGCGGTACAAGCTAGGGCCAAAAGCAGAGTTGCCGTTAGAGCTAGTTAGGCGGGAACTAGTGGGCATGGCTGGGGGGGGGGCCTTTGTTCAAGAAGCTATTTGTGTTATTTGCGATGGGGACGTTTCTGGCACCGAGGGTCCACAGGGCCATAGATTTCCGTTTGCTGGCTGCTATAGAAGATGTGGAATCCATATCGAAGCTGGATTGGTGTTCATATGTGCTTCAACGACTTAACAAGGCCGTTGAATCATTTAGGTCGCTGGATTCGAAGAGTGTTGGGGGTTGCTTAATGTTCCTGCAGCTTATGTATTTCCACCGTCTTACTTGGAAGGGAGTACCCGAAAAACGCAGCCTGCCACTTATCCGACATTGGACGTATGACCGCCTGAAAGGACGCATTGCGGAGGAGGTAGCCGCATTCCCGTACCACCGCGCGTTTGGGATAGGGGTTTGGGTTTTGGACGTGTACCCTATATCAGCGGATCTGCCAAAGTTGCCATACAGGCGGGCGAATGAGCCATTTCCAGCCTCACAAGAGCCCATACCGCGATACGTTGCACTCCCCCTACCAGATGGCGTCCCAACGGACGAGGAGCTGGAAGCAAGTTTCTATGACGTAAGTCCCCTTTTGTTGCACTTGTATTGCCCATTTGACATTTTGAAAACTACCTTCTGTCTGCCCTTGTTTTATTTATCTGACCCCCTTCTTTTTTCATTTATCTCCGGTGTCCGCTGTAGCTGCGTGTGCGGAAATGGATGACCACAAGGCGTAATCTGACTATGGTGTCTACCCTCCACAAACGGCTGCTGAAGGAGCTTGCGAATGATGAGGGGGGCGGCCTGCCAGCAAATTCCGGCTCCCACTCCAGTAGCCAAGCTGACGGTTCCCAGTCCCCAAGCTCATTTACCGAGGCTTTAGGAAGCCCAGAGTTCGTCGCAGCATGGAACGCAGTGGGCGAAAAGTTGGACGAGCTGATTGAGGTTGAGATGGTGCAGGCCCCGTCATTTTCCCTTGGCTTGGAAAACATCGGTGCGCCCTCCCAGCCGGCTGGGCGCGGGAAGGGCAAGAAGTCAGCAAGGGGGAGGGGGAAATAGATTGTTAATTGGGTGTTGCGGTACTTCGTTTTGTTGTTGGCGGCCGTAGTTAGGCCTTGTAAAAAAAACTGGCAGGCTGGTGTTCAGAAACTTTGGTTGGCCGTATGAGGCCTTAAGATTGTATGTTTTGGGGGCCGCGTATTGTGCGCGGGTATTATAAACATTTTGTTGGAGGGGCGTATGGTCCGGCAACTTTTTGGAAAGTCGGGGTAGGCATTGACCATACGTGCCCGTTGTATAAAAAACTTGCAAGTTTGAAGTTTGATTTGGAATGTGTACATTATATTATGTGTATGGTTTTTTGTAGCTAGTATCATAGGGGGACGAAGAAACAGTCATGAACAACAAAAAGTCAAAATAGGGCACCATAAATGAACATAAAATGTTCCCATATTATAAAACATTGTACTACATACACACCAAAGTGAGATACCCATGCTTATGTGACCCTGGCAGAAAATTCAGCCAAAAACAAAATGTTGCCATTTTTCTTATTTATGTGACCCTGGCAGAAATTTCAGCGAAAAAGAAAATGTTGCCATATTCCTTGTTTATGTGACCCTGGCAGAAAAGTCAGCCATATTTCGTATTTACAATGTTCCCATATTATAAAACATTGTACTAGATACACACCAAAGTGAGATACCAATGTTTCGAAACAGGGATACATAAGTTAAAAAAAAAGGGGACATCAATATGGAAACAGGTTATAGTAATAAAACATCAGTATTACACCATACTAAAACACAGGGCAAAATAAATGAACAGAAAATGTTCCCATATTATAAACATTGTACATATACTACAATACATATTAAAAAGATAACATTAATCTGGAAAGAGGTTATAATAAGAAATCCTCAGTATTACACAAAGTAGTGACATGTTTAGGGGCCGACGCAAAAACAAACACAAAAGACGGCCAACTATGTCACCGTGTACATATACTATGTCATGTAGACCACATGGTTGGCCACATGAAATAGTATATGACCAAAAAGTTGATACCATTAAACTCCCCAAAAATGGCAGAGAAAAAAGAATTTGAAACTTGCCCCGAGTCACAGGAGCCTCGGGATTGGGGTGTAGGCATCAATGTCGGTTTCAGGGGGGGACCATTTTTTTTGCTCTCTTCTTCTTCCCAAAGTTCTTCACCTTCGTTTTGACCCTCCCTTTCGTAGTGGCGCGGATAGGGTCGAGAATTGCAGGTGCCTCGACCGGCACGCCATTGGGGTCAGCCATCACAGAAAGCTGACGAAGTATTTCCTCAACTTCAGCGACAGCCCCAGCAACAGACTTGTCGACAACTTCCCTTGCGCCACCCACGAACTGAGCTTTTGTGACCAGATTGTTGAGTAATGTTAGCATCGATCGGCGCCAATTTATGGCGTCATTTGCAGCTGTACGACGCATATCTAACGGTAGAAGCCTGTCCCAAACTTCCTTCTTAGCAAATTTGGTCCACCTACGCAAAATGTAACGGTTTGGAATATGCGGTACGGAATGCAAATGGAGCACCCGTATGACGTGACAACATAACATACCCATCACTTGGTACTTCCTACAAGTGCAATCCGTCATCTGCGTAGAAAAATCAAACGTGACATGGTGCCCGTCGGCCTCATTGCCCCCTGTGACCACTTTGTACACAAACGTCGCGTCTTCAGAATGGACGATGGCTGCCCGCGTCCCCATGGCAAGCCCGAACTCTTGCTCGAATACGCGGAACAACTGCAAAGTGTATACCTGGGACGCATGCTGCAGAAGATCGACTAGCGGGAATACTGATGTTGGGGAAGACCTGATGCAATTGAATTCTTTACGCTCTTCCTCCCCTCTCCATCTCCGGACTACGTCCCCGAATAACCCGAAGAATTCTGTCAACGACGTTTTCTTCGAAGCATGTATACCCATGGCATGGTTGGTGCTTTCGCTCCTTTGGGATGATAGAATCCCGGCCGAGAAATGAAGGTTGTTGAGGGCAGTACACCATTTATGCCGTAGACCGTACAATCTAGTAAACCAAGCGTTGTCGCTAATATTATACTTTGACGTCATAGTCTGCCAAGCCTCTTCAAATTCTTCTTCATGGTAGCATCCACTAAGGCATTTGTTGAACATCTGTTGGAACACCGTGTCATGCTTTAAAGAACCAGCGATATGGCGTTCTGTTGGATATGCCATTGACAAAGCCTATGCCTACTTTCTGGGTACACCTGCAGAAACAGATGTAAATGTAACCATATCAGACAAAAAAGTTGGCAAGATTTGCATTTATGTGTCCCTGGCAGAAACAGGTGTAAATGTAACCATATCAGACGAAAATGTTGCCAATATTTGCATTTATGTGTCCCTGGCAGAAAATTTGGTCAAAAATAATTATGTTGCCACCTTTCACAGTTATGTGACCCTGGCAGAATTCGGCACCTAGACAAAAAAATGTTGCCCATACTCGCATTTATGTGTCCCTGGCAGAAAATTCAGCCAGAATAAATTATGTTGCCAACTTTCTTAATTATGTAACCCTGGCAGAATTCGCACAAGAAAATTAGGTTTCCTTACAATCTGTTTCTTCCAGAAAATTACCTTTTCAATGGCATTTGACATGGCTTTGTCTTGGTCGGTGAATATGGATATAGGGCGTACGTCATCCCCCATAGCTTCATTAAAAACGTTGAACAACCATTCGAATGACTCCTCCTGCTCATCCGAGAGGAAGACGCAACCAAACATGACATTCGACCAGTGATTGTTTATACCCACAAGCGCGCCGCAAACCAGATTGTATTTGTTAGTGCGATACGTGGTATCAAATATCAGTACGTCATGGTAAAGCCGGTAGTCCTCCCTCATCATGGCATCGCACCAGAATAGGTGATGAAGACGCCCCTCCTTATTAAAAAGGACGCGGAAGAAAAACCCCGGTTCCTCAGCTTGGCGTTTTGTTAGGAGGTTGATGAGAGTTGCAGCATCCCCCCCCTCAATTGCTTTTACCTTCAGCCTGTAAACGAAATTTATATGGTCTCGCATCGTGTGGCCCACCAGAGCATCCCCCCCCAGCTCCAGCGGCTGCGACCTTAAACTGAAGCGAAGGGGCAACGTGAGCTTCCGTCAAAGCCCTTATAACTTCTGCCTCCCCATCGCCAATCCTCCTCTCCGACCGATGGTGTTGCTGCCATTGGGTGGGAGTAAGATCATGGTTATGCATTGTTAAATGCTGAACCACTACCCATTTCCCCCCCTCGTTCACATGCGCGCGTAGTCCAGCCTTGTATTGGCATCGAGTAACTGCCGCCCTCCTAGTATGGTTCTGCTGGACGTGAGGTAACCCCTCCTTGGCTAGGCGCGAACGGTTCCCATGGAATCCTTCGCAGGAGCAAACGAAGTACCTCTCCACGACTGGCGTCCCTGGGCCATCAACCCTACGAGAGGTCGCCTTCTTAACACTAAACCCCACCGCTTGCGAGTGCTTGCAGTACGTGTCATACAAGTCTTCCCACTTATCAGCTTCCCTTCCCAGCAAAGTCGTTGCGTAATCTGCACATTTAACAAATATTGCAGGCACACATCAGAAGCGTAAGTGGATTCTGCCAGGGAGACATAAATCACAAAAAGGGCAACATAGTATCAGACATGCTAAAAAAATTCCCTGCATTTGCTAATTTCTGCCAGGGAAACATAAAAAAAAAAATGGCAACATTAATCTGAAATGTTGAAAAATAGGTGGCCATGCATAGACATACTATAAAAAGGCCCTGCATACATTGAAAAACATCCCCCGACATTTCTGCCAGGGAAACATAAATTAAAAAAAAGGCAACATTAATCTGAAATGTTAAAAACAGGTGGCCATGCATACGTTGGAAACATCCACACCATTTCGTAGTTCTCTGCCAGGGATACAAAAATCACAAAAAAGGCAACATTTATCTAAAAACATAGGTCATTCTAAAAACCCATCCCTATTAGCATCTTCATAACTAATGTATTCGTGTTCATCACTTAGGTCATTAGTAGTGTTGGGTTATATTTGTGTTAAACATAAAAAACAAGAACACCATATCATCATAATAGATAATCTTTTTTAAAAACAACCATCATTTTCTTGTTCAAATATTTCTTCATAGCAACAAAAACACAATCATATACATTTAGAACATTGACACAAAAAAAACAAAAAATCATAACAATGAAGCACAAATTTAGGGTTCAAAAAAAAGAATGACCTTTGATTCCACCATTTACCAAGGAAGACGCTTGATTTATGTTGTTGTCATCAAGCACACCATCGATATCTCCGTTACTGACTACATCACAATCAATGGTGTGGTCGTCAATCTCAGCCGCAATATCCCCGTCCGTAACTACATCACAAACAATAGCTTCGGTCATTTTGAAACTCCGTTACTAACTATTCTAGGATGTTTACTTGTGAGCTAAGCAATTTATTAGATATGGGTTTAGTGTTTTCCGTATGGTGATGATTATGCAAAAATGGTGAAAGTTGTAGAGGAAGATGAAGATGCTTAAGAATGAAGGAAGATTGTGAATATGTTGATGAATATGCAAAAAAAAACCAGCCAAATTTGAAAGAAAAAATGGCGGCAGAAGTTTGGTGTGATTTGGGTACTATTGTGTCCAATTATTAGTATTTAATATGGCCAAAGTACTCATTTGTGAATAGTACTAGTACTTCCTTGTCCCCCATGTCACACCCACCATTTAATGCTGCCCCACCCATTTAGAAGCAAATATGGTATGTATTCGGCCCGTCTTAAGCTTGCGACGGGTCGGTCCGTCTTAAATGAGAATGATACTTTGAAAGAAAACATATAGTTGTAAATCAGTTTTGTTGTAACTTTTTTACAACTGAAAACAACGTTTTTGAAGTACAAAACCTAATTCAATCTAGCCATATTTTTCCTATAAATAGATTTAAAATTATTTCCAGATTATAAAAAATTATTAATATTTCTTGTAAAAAAAATTTTAAAAAAAATCTAATAGAAAACTAATAGAAAAACATAGATAAATTTAATTTCAGACTCGGTTGTACCCAAGGAGAATATGGAAAATAAACTAATAAAAAAACATGAATAAAAAAGAACATTTGAAATTATACTCGAATAAATAGTCAAGAAATTAACAATATCAAAAAAAAATATTAGAGGATTAGAAATAATTAACAAATAGTTAAATAAATAAAAAATAATCATAAAAATGTAAAAAAAAAACATGGAGATAAATAAAGAGTCAAATAAATATAATATCTTATAGAAATAGTTAAAATGAAAAGAATAATCATATGTATAAATCTCGAAGAAAATTATCTTAATAGCAATATATTTTTTTAAAATTTTCTTTATAAGATCATCGATATAATTCTTTAAAAAAAACAATATCACAAGTGACAACAATAATATTTAGCAGATCTTTCAATTTTTAATAACATAAAAACAATTTTTACCTTCTATGGTTAAAAAATTATTTTACTAATATTAGAATTATATTTTGGTTACAAATTTTAAATCTCTTAAAAAATTATATTGCAATATACCCGTACAATTAGTTAAAATATTGATATTGATATTAATTAATAGCTCTGACATAAAATAAAAATCCTAAAATTCATAAATATAGTGATATTCGGTTGGAAAAAAATGAATCCTATCTAACAAATTTAATTAAATCATTTTTTATAAGATGCATATAATTAAAAAAAAAGTTTAAATTATTATATCCTTTAAAAATGTATTTAACAATAAAAAGTTAGTTATAAGGCTGGGCCATTATAAGCCCTTTGGGTAAGGATTTTGCTTAAAATAAATCATTTTGGGTCGATTAAGTGGGTCATTTTAGGTCAATACAAGTACTGTCATTTTGGGTCGGCTCACATTCGGCCGGGGTCTATCGGGTCAATACATAGGATGTATTCTGATCATATGTAAACGAATGGTAGCATAAATAATTACGGTGAAGAATGTTGTGATTAATTCGAGTTTATATACTAAATAAAGGTTTGTTCAATATATATCTTTATCTTTATTAGGTGTTGAAAATCTTTATTCTTCTCTCTAAAAAACTCTCCCTTTCTTCTCTCTAAAAAACCCTAGCCGCCATCAATCAAATCTGGGGCTTCCATCGACTTTTGATTGATGGTAAGCCCCCATAAAACATTATTTATCAGTTTTTACTATGAAACTTTACGAATTAATCAATCAAAGTCTCCCTTTTGGTGAAATCCGTTAGTTTGTCTCTATTTTCTGAGTTTTGTCAATTCTTGTTATTCAAGGTTTTAGTTCTTTTGGCTAGACTTGTCGCGAGTCTCCAAATTCACAATTTATAATCCACTACGTACTCTAACAATAGCAAGGGTAAGTAGGGGTCGATCCCACAAGGAAGGTCTATGTTTAATGTGTGTTTGGGTAAATAATTCTAATGTAACCAATTTGGGGTGTTTGCGGTTTTAAATCTAAATCTACCAAAGCAAAATATTAAAATATTAGAGTGAATGAAATAATAAGAAAGGTCTTGGGTCTTACAATTTCCACAAATGATATAGGTTTGATCATTGACACTTATAGACTCTATTTACTCTTGAATACTTTGTTGTGAAAACATGATTTTCTACTTCTCCGTACTTTTAGTTGATCATTGCGAAAAGGCACATAACCAACCCTTATGGTGATGATAATCTAGTCCAAGCGTATCTAAATCCAATCATGCCATAGATTATAACTAGAGAAGTCAACAAAGAAGAACAAATGCATACACAAGCGGTTCTACATTTTAATTCTTATGATTATTATTCTCCTACAATTCAACAATGATGAAAAGCATACAATTGATGAACAATAGTTGCTACTAATGTCTAGGTAAATGAATAAAAGATTCAAATTTCGAAACTAGCAATAGATTAAAGATAATATAAACTAGGTGATCAAACTAATAAAAACTATCGATAATCGTAATGATGAGTTGAGAATAAAAATCAATATTCAAGAGATAGAAATAGAGAGTAAAGAGTCTTACAAAAGACTAATTCATTTGCTTCAATTGCTTGACCCAAGATGAGTAACTTACTCTTCCATACAAATAAAACTAACTAAAACAAACTATGAAAATTGTATTCTAATGATTAAAAGGTAGAGAAAGTATGTATATGAGAATTGTAGAAGAAGTGTCCCTCCATTGATCAACAATACCTCTTTTTATAGGTCTTCAAAGAACATCATTATAAAGTCTCATAAATGAGTATCTCCATAAACTCCCATAAAGAATGAACATAATTGTCAAAATAATGGACAATTAAGGAGTTGTTGGAATTTATTATGTCATATTGTTGAGTCATAAAAGAGATGGAATACAACATTGAGTCATAAAAGAGTTGGAATACATGGAATCCAATGTCCCTTTGCCTAGGAAGTTTCAATGCCTTGTCTTAGTCTTTGGGTTTTGACTTCTTTAAAATCCACTCACATAACATCTTTAGCCCAATGCCAACACCAAATAAGGTCATCTTCATTCCTAACAAGAAATCAATTCATTTATCCCATGGAAATACACAAGTCCATTCCAAAACCAACACCAAAGACATGTGCACTAAAATCCAATAAAATTACTTCTCAATCCATCAATTAATCATCAAAATAACCTTTATTAAGACCTACTAAACTAGAATAATCATCTATTGGCAATATAGATATGAGCGTCTTGGTCGTTTCTTATATGGTGAATTTGCGGAATATCGGTTTCGTAATAAATCGTTATATGGTACTACATATGTTGTCGATTTGTTGGTTGCACTTAATTTGGTCAGATGAAATCGTCTCTCGTCAAGGCTCAAGATCCTACGATCCTCTTGTGAAAAGCTGTTTGCAGCGATATGATAGAAGACGTATTTTGAAGCAATTCAAGTTTACAGATGTTTCTTTGAACAAGATTTTATTTTATTTGATTCTAGTCGAGTTGTATCCAGTCAAATTACACATATATTGTAGATGTCGTATGACTATTTATTAATGGAGTGATCTTTCTTTCAAAAAAAATAAGTTGATTTTGTTTGTTTAGGTTGATAAATGGACATTATCATACATTCATACTTAGATTTAGAGTTGATAAATTTGACTTGACTCGAGTAACTCATTCTCAACCTTGAGCAAATTTATCATGATAGTATTTCAAATCGAAATCAACTCGACCTAACGAGCCCGATTGCCATAAGAACTACCCCGGCATAGCTCTAGGTAGCACCAAAACGGACACGGACACGGACACGGACACGGGACACGGCATGCCATGAAATTTAGGACACGGGACACGACATTTAAATTTAGTAAAATATACATTTTATAGTTATAAATTTTTGATTTTATTTTTGTAAAAGTATTTGATATTAATTTTAAATAAGTGAATGTAAAACTTGTCCTTGATAATAAATTTATTTTCATTCCTCATCCGAATCAATATTTTAATTGATCTCTTTCGATAGCGCATTTCTCATCTCAAGAACATCATTCACCGCAAATGATAACCTAATATCGTGGACACGCGACGGACACGGCTCAAATACCATGGACACGCGTCGGACACGTGCCCAAATAAATGTAGAAAGTTAGACACGGCTGTTTAGGTGTTGGACACGTTTCGGCGTGTGTCCGTGGAGTGTCGGTGTCGGACACGGTGTCGGACACGGTACGGCTCATTAGGAGAAGTGTCCGTGCTACCTAGGCTAAAGACAAGTCTAATTTTGGATAAAAAATAATATTACAAAATAATTTACAATAAGCAAATAGTCATTATTATAGCACCAATTATTATTTCAGACCGTCAAATTCGTCTGAAATAATAAGACGGATATCATTTTATCTCACAAAAGACCCATTTAAGGAGTGAGAGGGGAAGCACATGGGGGTGGCCCACTATCCATGTAGTTTCACACTTGTGAGAGGTCTTATTATTTCAGATCGGAAGTTCGGTTTGAAATAAGACGGACTGCTATTATAGCATACACAATTCAAACTCAAATCTCCCTTCTTTGACCGAGCCAAACTTTTATGATTTCTACCAAAGCTACAGTAGCCATTAAAGTTGTACATTCTTTTAACAAAATAAGGTATACGTAATTTAACAAATAATTTATATACTTATAATTAGACTCAGATTTAATGGTAACATAAATCATATTTATGTAAAACTTTATTTTCTATATTTACATATTTAATTAAATTGTTGAATATTCAACCCCGTGCAAACTTATACGGGTTAACACTAGTTGTCTTTATTAATTAATTTTATGATTATGAATTTATAATACATAATACAATACTTGGAGTAATAATTCCCTCCCAATTCGAACTTTCTTTCCTATTTATCCTGTATGGTGAAATAGAGATTCTATCACATGTCTTAGTATTATTGATTAGTGTATTAAAGATGCAACACAACGAGTGTAAGTGTGTAACCATATCACTTTCCGATCTCTAATGATTATATTTACTTGTTTTAAAATTAAGACGGATAACTCCGTCTTAAAAAAGTGACGGAAAATTCACAATATCCATAAGGTTTGACATTTAGCACGAAATACTCAAGTTTCCTTAAAAGGTCATAACTCGTGTTTATGAGTTTATAAAGTGATGATCTTCGTTTCAAATCGATCATATTTTTGAGAATCACGATTTGAAAAAAATTGTGATATTTTGATCCAATGACTAAGAGTTTTTGAATATCAAAATTTAATTTACCAAACAAAATTTGAATGATCATATATGTGACATTTCGTGTTTATTTCGTGTTTTACGCGCCTTTTTAAGCTTTTAAAAGTGTGACATCCTCGCCCGTTACTCGCTTAGTGACCAATTGTTGACCTCGGGATGATGAACTTCGGGACGAAGTTCATTTTAAGGGGGGAAGACTGTAATACTTCGTATTTTATTTCGTTTATTTATATTTCTTTGTTAACTTTATTAGATTTCGATGTCGACGAGTTATAATAAAAGCGATGTTAAGTTGGTGGACGAGGTGATTTAGGTGTTGTTTTTAGAATAGTATAAGTGAGCTTTTAACGAACCCGTACTTGATTCATGTTATGTGGACTTTGGGGTGCGTGATGGGTTGACTTTACACGGGTAGTTGAGTCAGTTGGGCCTAGGGTCGCGTGCCCAAACCCTAGCCCATACACGACTATTATCTCTTGATTTCAGAAATTCTGAAATCAAGGCTCAGCCGTCTTATATATACTCACCTATACAACCTCCCTTGACCTAATCTTCACAAACTCTTACACCAATCTGACTGCCGTCACTGCTGGGCTTGCAAAGGAGGGATTTGCACGGTGGTTCTAAGGGTTTAAGGGTGGTCTTTGGCAAAGGCAAGGAGGTACGAATGCAATGCTAACCTCGTTTTCTGGAAATTGTGTTTTCTGCCTTTCATTCTAAGTCAATCTGCGATTGCAACTTACAATTAAAATCATGCTTCTTTGTATATATATAATCTGTGTTATTAGTTCTTCATGTTTTGATCATTTAAGAATCGTCTTTTATGTCCTATGTCGTTTCCTAGGGGATCTCGTTTTTGGGTTGAGAGTATCGGGTTTAGCAGTGAAACAGAGTCTGCGGGTTGGTGGTTGTTTATGGGATTCGAATCTTGTCTGGTGGTTATGTTTTCTGTGTCGTGGTGGTTGTGGAAGGGTTGTAGTATGAGGTGTCGAAGGGTGGTAGTAGTGCCTGGTCGTGGTGGTACACGGTGAGTCGTGGGGTGGTTACAAGTCAGGGTATCAAGGTCTGTTGCTGTAAGTCTGTATAGTTTTGTGTTCGTGGGTCGGTTGTCGTGGGTGTTGCAGACTGGTTGTGGTTACTTCCTCCACCACTGGAACCACCAAGACTCAGTGGCGAGTCTGGTGGTGCCATGGGTGAAGGTGGTGGTCATGGCGAGTGTCTAAGGTTGGTTATAACACGGTGCAGAGTGGTAGACAACAGAACACCATGTTTGTGGCTGTCCAACTTGGAACGGGTCGTGGGTTGCCACATGAGGTAACTGGTGGCCGCTGACTCCTCTCCTGGGACCACCGTGGCTGAGTGGCGAGCCTGGTGGTGCCAGTGGGGAAGCCAGGGGCTGCTGGTGGAGCTGGCAGGGGTGGTATTTGCGGTGGTCAGGCGGTTTGTAGGCTGGGATAGCTGCGTTTTTTTGAAGTTTCGTTTTGGTTTTGAGCTGCGTTTTTGGGCTGGGTTTTAGACAACTTTAGTAATGTGTTCATAATAATAATAATATTATGTATACTTGTAATAATAATATTATATGCTAATAATATTATAGGTTAGCAATATTTTAATTGTAATAATATTAGTATTGGTTGAATGTGTATTATTATAGTTATGGTAAGAAATAATATTAGTAATGTATAAGGATATGTTAGTAATACTTTACCTTGTTAACAAATCTATTTTTAGTAAGTACTATATTTGGTAAGTACTATATTTAGTAGTGCTATTTTTAGTAAGTTTATGATTAGTTAATTGTACTTGGTTGCATGTTTAGAAATTGATGAAAGTAATATTCATAGGAACGGAATTTGAGGAGGAACAGTACTAGTCGGCCGGTGATTGCTTGTTTGCAGACTGCTATTCCAGGTAGGATACACTGAACTATATTCAAAGATGTAAAATGAATGGATGTTTAAAATGTGTATTGCGAGTGCAAGTATGATTCATATGTATTTGATGATTCAAGTATAAGTGGTTTAATATTGTATTCATAAGCATGTCATTTGCATTATTGAGAGGGAGGTGACAGATATTATTTGATATAAAGCCCAGGGTGGTCTGCAGGCCAGGCCTGGTGTCTTCAGCTTTATGCTGGTATTCGACGACGGTCGATTATAGTCTGCCGGGAGGTTCGGTATGGCTTGGTGTTTCGGGTTATGATTGGTGTTTCGGGTTGTGATTGAGCTCAGCATTGGCATTGCATTTGCATATTACATTGTTGCATTTTATATTATTGTGCTATCCTACTCAACCGCGAGGTTGACAGTGTATTCATGTTCACCTACAATGATCCGGAATGGGGAGTAGATCTTTCAGGTCAGAGACAGACGGACTAGGACTTGGGCATGGAGGAGAGACATGGCTTGGACCGACCTAGTTTAGATCACTTAGTCTCTTATAGTCTTCACTTGTTTTGTAACAGTTTTTTTTTTGGAACTTAGTTGGACCCCGTGACCAAGATATATTGTAACACCCCCATTTACCTAGGAGCCTGAACTAGGACTTCCAGAGTAAATAGGACAGTTACCATCCTGGATGAACCAGGGTAGTAGGTAATCACAGTGAAAGACACACAGTACTTTAATTTATAAACGATCAACTGTTAAAACAATATTTCTATTTTATATCTATTTTTAAAACAATATTTCGAAAATCACGGTAAATTATTGATTCCGTGATTGCATATACATGTAGAATTATATATGGAATGAAATCTTTTCAAATTCATAATTATATACGTGTAATCATTATACACGGTTAGTTGACTTTCTCAAAGGAACTAATTAATTAAAATCCATTAATTGAAATCCATAATCACCGGTTTTAACTCATTTTAATTAATTTTTAATTTTTTTTTGGAAATTTTGCAATAGTTCTGAAATCGTGCCACGTCAGACGAAGGTAGTTTTCTGCATTAGTATAATATATGATAATATATGATAATTAAAATGGAATTTATACATATGGGTGTATAATAGTCAGTTTGTTATATTTAGAAATCAATTTGATTCCATAATACTTGCAAATGGAATCACGGGTTATATGAAAGAAATCAATTATTTGCACTAATTTAAATTACTAAATATGGCGTCAATCTCGTGATCTTGTGATTCCATTTGATTTCACTAATTGAAATTTTATTGGACAATATGTTAGGATGCTTTAAAACGCGACACGTAGGACGGTGCTTGTATCTTGTGATGCCACGTCAGCAGCTTGGCTTCTACATTAGATAAATATATGATTATTCTCTCTTCTTCCATTAATTAATTGATCTCATTTCCGACACTTGAATTTAGGAAATTTTCTTATATTTCGTTCTCTAAATTAATGTTTTACATAGCGTCGTAAAGATATATAGTACATTGCTCACAAATCATAAAAATATATCTATAAATCTCATATTAATTTTATGTCATATAAATTAATAATTCCATTTTCACTTGCATTCCATACGTTTTGTTTAATATATATGAGTGTATTTTAATAAAACAAATGAAATCCAAATGAACGGAGAAAACATTTATATTTTACTCCGTATATTGGGTTAGGGGTGGGTGGGTGGGTAATAAATATAAATAGTGAAGGGTAAAAATGTAATAAAACGGTCCAAATAGTACACAACGGGACACTTTGACGAATAAAGAAAAATGAAGAACGGGACACTTGTCTTGGGTAGGAGGGAGTAATTGTTATCAATTTTGTATGTTCTTATTGCTAATATTCTTAATTAGTTTCTTATGACATGCATAACTCGACTAAGTTTCATCACTTCAGTGTCGTATCAATTAATATATCTTAACCCGTACATATTTTTTGCATGAGCATAAAACTAGTTTATTTTTATTTCTTTTTACATCAATAAAGAAAAGCTTAGAAACGTGTATTTCACTCTTGTACGACGGTCTTACCCGTATCTTTTTACAAAATGTTACCATTTTGTGGTAAAATGTGACCACTTTTTGATAAAAAGTGACCATTTTCAAAAAATAGGTCATTTTTTTTAAAGAAGGTGGTCACCATTTACTCAAAAGTGATCACTAATTATCACAATGTGGTCACTTTTTAACTAGTCGCACCTACGATAGTTTTATACAAGTTTTTGGATAGAAACGTAGGTACCTCTCGACATTTTGAACGCGGTGGTTGCATTATTAATCTAACCACCAACAAGTATTCAGAATTGAGTATTGCTCATTAAATACACACGTTAAAACTTAAAACGACAAAATAGTGTGTAGGCGCACATTAGAAATATCAATATTTCATTTACTCACGAGTCTCAGGGAGACGGATCCTAGAGACCCTGACATATCCTTGTGCCTCGTCTTTGTCTCATTAATTAAGCCCGTGTGTCACGTTTCCAATAAGACAAACTATATTCATATAAAAGGGTCGTTTGACACACAAGTCGAAATAGAATGAAATGGGGAGTTTAATAGTATAATGGTATGACGTTCTAAATTCATACTTCGCTAATAGTGTTTGGTTCACCCAAAATTATAAAAGGGAGAATGAAGTTTGAATCCAAAGAGAAAGGGTGGGTATGAGATTTTAAAGGATTTGAGTGGAGTTAGAATCCATTGGTATCTAACTCCATTCCAAATTCATTTCACTCTATTTCAAAATAACTAACCAAACACCCCATAAAAGTCTTGTTATATTACAGCTAAAAACAATGTAAAATTTGATTTTTTTTAGTTAATAATCTAATTATTTTTAGATAAAAAGTTACTACTATTAGAATAACTAGTTTTTATCCCGTGCAAAAATCACACGGGTTATTTTAAATATGTTTTTACACGGGTTATTTTAATTTTATTACCTGTAAAATAAGTTAACTTGTATGACTAAATTTTTTATGTTTTTTTTGCAATTTATACTAATATAACTACCAAATAATATTCTCATAAAAGAATATGTTATATAAAAACCAAAATACCTTACTAAATGACTGATAGTCAAACTGATAAAAAAATTAAAACTGACCATCGTATAATATACCGAAAAAATTAATTCCACCCAAAGGTCATGGTCATTTCTAAGCTTATTTTCCATGCCAGTATTTTAAGAAATCAGTCCTTTATTATCCTCGTTTTTTATTTAAATAATAATTTGTAATCGTATTTAATTTCTAATCCTTCAATAATGAGTTCCTTAATAATTTTTTAAGGAATTGATTTTAGTTTGCTACTTTTAATACTTTAAATTGTAGTTGGCATTAGTAATATGCTAGTTAGGGAATAAATTTATGTTTAGTTATTATAATTTTTATTTAGTATAGCAAGTTATGTGTTTTGGTAATTATTTCTAAACTTTTCAATTTTCATAATCGTGATGAAAATAAACATATTAATACAGGTTATTCATGTATACAAATTTGGATAGGTAAAATAAAATAAAATAAGTGAAAAGAGAGAAATTAATTCCTAAGTTAATGATAGTGGGGACACTTCTATTTTTCATTTCCTAAAAGGCAAATTCTTGTTTTAGACCAATACTTTTGGTCTGAAATTCACATGGGTCATATGTTACCATTTTATAGTTAAATGTGACCACAATAGTATGACTAATGTTACAGCTTATGAAACTTGTTTGTCAATAATGGTCACATTTGCCTGTAAAATGGTAACATATGGCCCGTCTGAATTTCAGGCCAAAAGTATTGGTCTGAAACAAGACCAACTGTTCCTGTAATTTAGTAACCAATATGAATGCTCTAAATTTTATTCCTTTTATAGTATATGGATTTATAAGTTATAATACCTTATTATTAAATAATCACATTTTATTACCCCTTTTATGTACGTTTTTTTTTTCAAATAACCCCTTTTATGTAAGGCTATTTTACGTATATTACATGAGGCTATCTAAGTCGTAATATTGTATATAGAACGGATTTTATAAATATTGTAAGCGTAATTGGAATTAGAAGGTAATTTTTAAGATTATGTGATATTTAAGGTGAAAATTTGTAAAATGAACTTAAAAGCAATTATTTGTAAAAAGTCCTACAGAAAAGAAAGTTATATACAATACTCACTAAATATGACAATATATTTCCCTTTTTTTTAACGAAAAATATCCATTTTCAATAACAACTGATATTACATTCAAGGATCATTAATTATTATGGCATTCATTGATTCTTCAAGTGTTGCAAGTTGGATGTGAATCAAGTGGGAGAAACGATCCCAGGCAAATATCCTCGAATTTATTAAATATCTAATAAACTACAAAGTTCATATCATATGAATCTCTAATTAATAATAAACTAATATTCATGTCTATGCGTTGCACGAATATTAAAATAAATTGCAATTATAGTATACTAGTATTTTTGCCCGTGTGATACACGGATACTAAACTATTTGTGATATTCATAAAACTTGTCACCGTGTAAATAAAAACTAAATTATAATACTTTTTTTTTAATATAAAAATAGTATTGGCTCGTTTTATAGATGTGATCTTTTGTTAATAAAATTACCCTGTTTATATTCATTTATGTCATTAATGCTATCATCATCGCTACACCTATCATGCGTCCATCGTATTAAATCATAGATACATCTAAACATCCAACTCGCCGCTATCATCTTCAGTACCGCACGAAAGAATCTTTTAAACAACTACTCTTACCATTCGAACAACACATGAAGCAATCCATAATCCAAAGTCACACGTACTAATCTATCATAAATTAACAAGCAAATGTGATAGAGTCAACTTTATTCCTACCTCAAACAACCATCTAATTCATCATCGACACCCTTCTCCTAGTTTCCAATACACACCTAAAATATTCAAGTCACCCTTCCTTCACGAAACATCCAGACTTATCCCACAAAGTTAGCTCTCCCTTTGAAAAGTTCATCCATGTATTAGAAACTTAACTTTTACCTTCAAAATCGACCTTTACTTGAATGAAAAGTGCTTGACGGGGAAAACGAAGACATGCAATTTTTTGTTTAGTTAACAAATGAGGCAGGAGAGAAGTGACAAAGAATGAATGAAGGATACAACACCTGAGGTGTTACATTAGAGTTGGGTGTACAATTTAAATCATGACGTTTTTTAATCGATCACCAAGACAACAAAAAAATAGCCTAGTTAATAAAAGTTAATAATACTTTATTGATGACACCCGTCGTTGAGGGGTGCCAAAGATAAGATTTATAAAATCTCAGCTTAAACTTAGATAGGATAAGTCAAGGGTCGAACCACAGAGAGACAAGGTTAATTATGTTTGCGAATTTAAAGTCTATTACAAGTAACCAAAAAAAAGGGGTTTTGATTTGAGATTTAAACTAATAACTAAAAGGACAAAATAAACAAGAAAAATAAAATAAGGTAAAAGGAGATTAGGAACTTTGGTTCCCCATGGTTAAAACAAGTCAATGAAGGGTAAAATAATCAAATAACACAATCCCAAGGAACAAAGAATAAACCTTTAGGTCAATATTCTACCCAATCCTTACGGTCTTAGGGTTCCTAGAAAAGCACTAAACTTTCGTTCAAGGGCAATCCCAAAGTTGTTGTTAAACTAATCCTAATAATCTTTCAATCCTAAGGATTAGTTTTCACCAACAACAATGGGGGATTGGTAATTCAATCATTAAACTATCAAAATCAAATCTTTACCATGGTTCCCCTAATTCCTAATCACAAGAATTAGCTATGCATACTTTTAATTATGAAACTAACAATAACTAAGAACATCAAAGGAATTAACATAATTAAAGATGACAATAAAAGGGAAAACATGAATTAAGAAACAACAATAAGATGAATAACAAGATTAAATTAAAAGGGAAGATTGAATTGTAGCAAACTTACAACTTAATTGGAAAATCTAAGAACAAAGATGAAAGCTTGAATAAAATCTCTTTCTAACTATGGAGTCCTTGAATAACATAAGGTGCTTTGATAATAAAAATTACTTGCTAATGGAATTACTTCTCTAATAAAATTGCTTGACCTAATTGAAGAGTTTAGGTCTCCTTAAATAAGAATTATTACAAGATTAGGAAAGTAGAAACACGAAATAAAAGTCCTTGGGTCAGCTTCTGGTCGGTCGACCTCTGATGCGGGTCGGTCGACCACTTTAAGCGCTGCTGGGCTTTTCTGCGAACTGGGCTCAGGTCGGCCGACTTTTCTGGTGGGTCGGTCGACCGCTTCTGGTCCGTTTCAGCTTTAATCTGGCCCAATAGCAACACATGGATGTGCAACTCGGATCCTTACTCCGCATTAGCACTCAAAACAGCTTCCGAAAGGCAAATAACACTAGTAGAAAAATACTTATTTGAGGCGTAAAAAATGAGGCCATTTGCGGCGTTTTTAGTATAGCAGCAAATAAGGGGGCCGCAAATAGAAAAAGTTATTTGAGGCGGAAAAAAAAACGCCGCAAATAAGAGGTTATTTGCGGCGTTTTTTTAAAAAAACGCCGCAAATAGAAGAGGCTATTTGAGGCGTTTTTTGAGAAAAACGCCGCAAATAGGTATTAAAAAAAAAAAAAAAATTTTTTTTTTTTTTTTTTTTCAAATGAAATTATTTAAACAAGTTAATTAAATATAATAACTCTCAAATGTATATTTACACAAGAGAATCTTACATCATTTGTGTAATTAATGTAAATAACAAATACAAAAATATACAATGCTTAAGACTAATTTAAGTGCTGATATACTGCTGTTGCAAGTTCAGTGTTGTTTCCCTGGTCTGATGCATCATTTTGCAGCTATTTTCTTTGAACGTACCGCTGCCTCTCGGCTTGAACCATCGCTTCATAATGTTCTTTCTCTGAAGTTGTACACAGTATTGAACCCGTCAGTTACAAAAGCAACTCGGAGCAACTCGGATTATGCACAAGCAGATTGTAAGCGTCTTCAACGAAACCAAAAAAACTCATCGGTCAAGAATGCCCAACATATGAATTACACCTGAAAGCATATAACGTGATATTACTTTTGAAAACAGCTTGAACAGCTTGAACCCTTCTGATATGATGAAAACAACTTGAACTTCCTAAACATGTATACCTTTTGAAGTCTAGATAAACTAGTTATGACAACTATATATATTTTCAAATTTAACCTGTCTGTAACTAAATCAACGGTCAATAGGCTGAAAAGTAGCGAATTAGGAGTGTAGTCTAACTGTTGAGCTAGTAAAATTCCCTAAATAGTTTTCATCTTATAAAAGCATTGCATAATGGATAAACGATAATTCTGTAATAACATCACAAAGATTTAAAGCAAGTATATAGAAAGGAATTAAACAAAGTAAACAAGAAAGCATAGTAAAATTTGACAAGACCGTACTTTTAGTGCTTCCTCTAAAGCTTTGGCTTGATCAGAGTCCTTCACTGCTGCTAGCTCCATGTCCTTCTTCTGGAGAAGAGAGTGAGCACGGACCTTGTATGCAAAAAATTCAGCTTCTAGACGTCTGATCTGCAAAGACGTAATAAGATTAGACAATAACGTGGAATAAACCTCAACTTTATAACAATGTCCAACATATGAATTACACCTGAAAGCATTTTAGTTCTTTATGATCATGAATAGAAAATGTAAAACTTATACATCGCAAGTCAAGAATATTTGATGCACACAAGTTGAATGGAGGGAGTACTTGATAGCAGACTTGGTCAAAAGTCGCAAGGTTTTGTTAAAAAGGTTTAAATAGCCTATGTGTTCATCTATTTTTGATTTCATATCATAAAAATGAGTCTAAATAATTAGTTTGACTAGAAACATTGCATTTACTGACCAGAAAGAAACTCGATTGGAGAAATCTCAGTCCCTTCCAGGGTTGTATTGCACGATACATATCAATAAGAGATTATAAACCAAAAACCTCTTGGTTTGTTATATGATTATGAGACAGTTTTAATTACATGCTGGACAAGATAACCAGTATACAAGTATATAAGTGGAACATGAATACCAATCACCTCATCAGCTTCAAATAAAATAGTTTCCTTAGGATAGATCTTCTAAATGAAGTTCCTGCTTGATTTCAGCATTTAAGATTGATTTCTATTCTCCTAAATTTTTGGGAGGTAAAAGCCTAAAGAACAGAATTAATAAAAGAAAGCCATCATCAGAAAGGTTTCGAGTAAACCTTGACCAAAAGACCTAAAGTGAATACCTTGTAGACAGTTCCTTTTCAAAATTAGTCATAGCATCATGTAGTTCATGGAAAGCTTTATCCCTTTCTGAACATGCCAAAGATATTTCGTTCTCAGCTTCCTGAAAGTAGAACAGTAGTCAATTACCAAAAGCTTTCACACGTTTTCACACTATCCTCCCCAGTTATTATAATGGAGAATCAGTTAAGAAAATTTGCTAGCAGAATCTATGTTATTATTAACAAATACGGAGTATATAGAAAGGAATTAAACAAAGTAAACAAGAAAGCATAGTAAAATTTGACAAGACCGTACTTTTAGTGCTTCCTCTAAAGCTTTGACTGATCAGAGTCCTTCACTGCTGCTAGCTCCGCATCCTTCTTCTGGAGAAGAGAGTGAGCACGGACCTTGTATGCAGAAAATTCAGCTTCTAGACGTCTGATCTGCAAAAACGTAATAAGAAACATATTAACTGATTCCCCAGCAACAAAACTGTAAAACACGTACGCAATTGTGTAACCACAACTGAATCACAAAGATACAACTGAAAAGAGAATAAGAGCGACTTTGTCTTGATTGATCTAAAGAATAAATCTAAAGACAAACTCCCTTTTGTCAATGGAGAATCAAGACAAAGTCTAGAAGCTGCTGCTTATAGTCCCCAATCCACTTGCTACTACTTCTTTTGCAGCTACTGCTTCCTTTGATTGGGAGAAGAGAAGAGGATATCGGCATTTTGGGTTTTTCTAGTTTAGTAAAGATCTTTCTTCTTTGAATTTGATTCGTTCTAAAAGAAACTAACTGTTCGGGTAAGTCTTTATAGCAGTACCTTAACTCCAACCTCGCCCAACTAAGGCCTTGCTTATCTTGTCTCTGGTCTTGGATCACCCCAGAACTTTTGCTTGCTAGTGGATTAGCAATTTTGTTGTTTTTAAGTCTTACCTTACAAGCCTTCCCTGTCGTCGAAAACGGGTTATATCGGAGTCTGCAAAAAAGTAGGAACAACTAGTTCTAGCTCTGAAAGCGGTGGCTGCGCTAGCTTTCTTATCTCACTGATCCTTTCTTTCTCTAGTCCTTACTTTTCCCTTTCGTCTAGCTAGTTCGGACTTACACCAAATAATCTAGTTGATTAGTTAGGTGGATAGGCACAGCAATGACAATTAAAAAAGGGTCCCGAACAGCAGAAGTTTCGATAGCTGGAACTAGACTCTCATACCATTTCCTACAGGACTCTACTACTCAGCCTCCTTTTCTTTCTTACCAACCCTAAAAGTAAGACAACTACATCAGAGTTGGCTATACTATAACAAAAAGGCATTTCAAGTCCTTTTCTCAGCCAAACTCTTTTTCCTTTTTTCAATAGAACTAACAACTACTTATTGGTTTTACCGATGTTTTAACTTCTCAGGCTCACCAAAGGCACTATATACGAGATAGACAATCGAAAGCAAGAGTAAATGGAACGAAGGCGAACGAGCGGCAGCAAGCCTTTACATACATACCGAGCCCTTATATTTTCTTTGTCTTCTTAGGTATAAGGCTGAAGCTAGAGTAGAGGATGTCGAATACATGCCATGAGGCCCTTCTTGTACAGAATGATTAACCACCTACCTCATATCATAGTCTAACTTTAATTGGAATACAATTATGCCTGTTCACAATTAAGTTTAACATTTTAGGGCTATAACATCTGCTTCAATTACATTAACCATATACCATCAGCTAATACTGATTTCTATCAACATCGGCATAAAAATCAATCCCAGATCCAGAAGCTAACCCTAGAAATAAAAGACATCATAAAATATCGAAAAATTTAAACAGGAAAGTAAGATTGAGAGACCATAAAAATGAATTGAATTAATCGTATTGTATTTCGCTAATTCAAACTCAGATTAATCGAAAATAGTTAACCCTAAAAATTATTCACATACCTAATTTAGAATAATAGGAATAGAGGAGATGGTGAGGTGGCGATTTCCGTCAATTTCCGTCAATTTTCAGTGGCGGTGAAGCGGTGAGGCGGTGGATTGGCGGTGCTTGTCAAGAGAGTTTGGGAGGGAGATTTAGTAAATGATGTGCGTCTGGTTTTATTGTTTTGCAAATGAATAAACACAGGCGCCTAATTCAATAATATATCCCTTTTAATTCTTTTTTTAAATGCATACTTATTTGCGGCGTTTTTGAAAAACGCCTCAAATGACATACTTATTTGCGGCGTTTTTCAAAAAAACGCCTCAAATGACATATTTGAGGCATTTGTTTACAAAACGCCTCAAATGATCCATAAACTATTTGCTGCTATTGGCCTAAAACGCCTCAAATAGATAGCCGCAAATAGATGTTTTTCTACTAGTGTAAGGTTCAGTTTTGCTCACTTCCGCGCATTCCTACATATAAAACATAGAAATGCCAAAGTAAACCGTTTCGGGAGAAAAAACAACTAAAAGTCACGAAAATGTAAGAAAATACGTGCCAAAAGAATAAATAAAATGCATAAAATAGGCACGTATCAAACTCCCCAAACCAAACCTTGCTTGTCCTCAAGCAAGCACTAAGACTCAAAAGAAAAGAAAAACTTCTAATGGAACGGATTTCACACTTTTTACAACCAAACACAACACTATGCCTAACCAATTTAATGCAACCTTCAAATATAATCAAGCATAATGTCAAGAGCAAAACGAATTGGACATGTTGGCAAAGCATGCTAAAATTTCAACCTTGCAAGACTCATTCTAATTGGACTCTCGCGGTACGCTCGAGACACTCATGAAAGCAAAGGGTCAAATGTATATGTGAAAGATAAGAAGATAAATAAAAGTAAAGACTCTCACCTATCTGCGACCCGTAAGAACATGCCTGCAATCTAACATGAATAGAATCTCTACAACCGTACATATGCATTCCCACACTAGACAACCATGACACATGCCGAGGCAAATTTGGAATTGTGAGGCTAAAGGTAAGAAGGGGTTAAAATAAGTTATGGGAAGAGGGGTTAAACCGAGCCAACAACCGTTTATCCATACTATAAGATCACTTCTTATTATTTTTTCATACATGCCAATGCTCAAAGTTTTGGAGCAAAAATCACAACTTCTCCAATTTTCTCCTTTTCTTTCTTTCTTTCTTCCTTTCCTCCTCTTTTTTTTTCAGAAAAATTTTGTCCAATGGTCCTGGTCGACCGACCCAGAATGCAGGTCGACCGACCAGCCTTGAAAACAGGCTGTTCTCGTTTTTTTTTTTTTTTTTTTTCATTTCCCATTTCATTCATTTTTTCATTATTTTTTTCGAATCCTTCTTTTTTCTTTTCCGCCTTTCTACCATTCTCACAAAATCAATATTTAACAATAAAGCACAAACCAAAGGATGGCCAAAACAGACCCATCACTATGTATTACTAGCTCGGCTAGGGTAGGCAAATTTTGGATGTAGCAAATGGGTAAAAAGGATTTAATTTGGCTATGTGAGGATAATGAGAACAATGAGAAAGGGGGACCTCTACCACATGTGTCAACAAACCACAAATCTGAATGCATACAGGTATTAAGTAGACAAGACTCATGTTTATGCATATTGATGTGACATGCCTCAAGAGGAGAAACTACTCACAAACCTACATGAAATCGGTCATGGATGTCACCGATTTATTAGGCTCTAATCCTTAGAATATGTTGTAGCTTGCCAAGAAGAGAGTCAAGTCTAATAATTTAGCATGAAATCAACAAAAACTCGTAGATAATGCAAAAGACTAGCTTGAAAATTTTTGAAAAATGCAAGGCAAGGCAATATGTGATATGTGAGGCATAAATTGTATTCGTCCGTTCCGACTCGACCTAAAAACTTAAGACAGAGAAGAACGCGCGACAGGGAAGAACACGCGGCAAGAGAGGATGAAAACAAGAAAAACACCTAAAAGAATGAAAAACAAAAGACACAAAGACAATTGCATACTCACAAAGGAGTATGCAAACACCCTCCCCAAACCAAAACGCACAATGCCCCCATTGTGCTCATCAGCATACAACCACAACAAAGAGATGGGGGTAGGCAGAAAAGAAACAAACAAAGAAAGGAAAAGGAAAAAGACTAGAAATTACAACAAGAGTCTAAGGAGGAAGGAGAGGAAAACTGGAAATCTAAAGGGAAAATAAAAGAAAAAATACTTACAAGATGGAGGGACCTCCCCAAACCGAACCCCAAAGAGGGTAAGGTTAAGCACGTCCCTATCCCTCTGAGTCGAAATCCGGCTCAGAGTCCTCTCCTCCTTCCTCCTCCTCGTCCTCCTCTTCAGAACCTACGCATGTTCCTGAGGTAGAGCCTGAAGCATCACCGTGGACACGACCGCCTGCGAGAGGTGTGTACCAGGTGGGGTGAGTCCATGGGCCGGTTGGGAGCCTACCCTGAGTGGCATACTCCTTGTAAACCGGATATTGGCAAAGACTATCGTTCAACTGTTTTTGGTTGAACTGTCTGCAAAGGCCTGCCATCATTTGTGGCAGAGATCTGTCATCAACATAAGGAGGAACATAAACATTAGGAGCAGCAGTAAAATCAGATGGGTACCCCATCCCAGATGTGGTATGGTGGCCACCGGGAGCAGGGACCCTATGACCTCTAAAGGTGCCTCCTCTAAGGGGAAGGCGGTAAGACGGGAGTAGTGGTCTGGGCTCTCCTACAACAGTAAAAAGGGGTAGCATAGGGGGAGCCATGGTGATGGGGATGCGATCACTGAGGTTGGTGTCTACCTTCCAATAATCTCTCCTGTCTATCCAATGCACGGACCTGACATAAGCCATGTCCATGAACCGGGAGGGAGTGTCAATCGCATCCTCAAAGCGAGGGAATTGGGGGAAAAGGGAGCGGGCTAATCGAGTGACAGACAATGGTAGTCAAGGAAGTTCCCTCGCCCACCGACACGAAGTGAGAGGCGACCAAAAATGCAGTGTTATAAAACTGCTGACCCGTACGTCTGATGTTAAGATAACCAGACAAAATGGAGAGCTCAATGTTGTTAACATTTTGAGACTCTTTTCGGCCGAAAACAGTGTTGGCCAACAAACGCAAATAATAACGGGGGGCGGGAAGGTGGACGGTACTGTTTTTCTTCTTCACATCGCTGGAATCATAAATACAGGACCACATATCAGTATACGACCCCGTGGGGTCATCAGTAAGACCCGTAGAAGATAAACCTAGATACTGAGCAAATTGGTTTAAAGTCAAAGAAAAAGTTTCATTGAACAAACGAAAAGAAATGCAAATGTTGTCATAGCCGGGATGAAATGCTCTAAAATCAAAAGTAAAGGAAGAAAAGAACTCAAAAGTGAGAAGGGAATAGGTGAACTCATCCATAGTGACAAGTCCTGTGAATCCCGTCCCATTGAGCAAGGACACCACCTCATCATGACATCCCAAGGCTTGCAAGGCTGGGACACATAGGAACCGGGTGGCCACTACCAAGCAATAAGCGGTGAGATGGAGGAATCGGGCTTTCTGGGCCGGAGTACTGAAAATGATTTGCGGATAGTTGGGTAGACTATCCGTGTCTTGCACCGCCAACCCTCTCGACCTAGGAACACCGCCTCTGGAGGTGCTTGCACCGGAAGTGCGGGCGCGCTTTCCACCTTGATCACGGTTAGACATTGTAAATCTGAAAAGTTCAATAAAAATATAAGTCTTGTGTGATTATGAAAACATTTCTTTAGCAAATATAGGAACGAAAATTGCAAAAAACAGAAACTTTTATAACAGCACTGGTCGGTCGACTTCACAGATAAGTCGGTCGACCATATTCGAGAGAAAACACATAATTTCCGTAGCACAACCGGTCGGTCGACCGTATGCCTAGGTCGGTCGACCAATTTACGAAAAAAAATCAGAAACTGCAAAAATTAAACTCAGGAAAAACACAGTTTTGGTCGGCCGACCTCAGTTACGGGTCGGTCGACCTACTATCAAAAGAAAAATGCAGATCTGTAAATTACGAAACCCAGAAAATTCAAATTCAGGTCGGCCGACCGCTGTTTCCGGTCGGTCGACCGTGAACAGTGTCAGAGTCGGTTTTCGTGACTGAAATCGCACGAAAAAGGGCATAAAAATTTAAAGGAAGAATTAAACTAACCCTAACAGCACGAAATCATACACAAATTACAGATCTAAGCATATAAAATCAAAAGGGAGAAGAAAACTAAGAGAAAAACATACAAACAAGCATGGAAACGAAATTAAGAGCAAAATTAAACTTAAAAAGACAAACTAAAACTACCTAAAACGGAATTAAGATGATATAAAACGAAAAAGAGAGAAAGAAAACTAAGAAAAACATACCTTGAAGAAGAAAATTGAAAGAAAGCAAGTAAAGGGTGAAGGATGAAGATGGTGGGTGTTTTTTTAGGGTTTTAAGAGAGAAAGGGGATGCAGGGAAAGTGAGCAAATGAAGGCAATTATTGTGTTTTCAAAACACAAAGCACCCGTGACTTCGACTCTAAAAGAAAACCGGGAAAAAAAAAACGCGCGGTCGGTCGACCTCCGTCCTTTTACCTGCTCTGCAAATTTTTACTTAATCTGTCAGAAAAAATAATTAAAGCTGCCAGGTGGTCGGTCGACCTAGTAGTTCGGTCGGTCGACCGCTTGTACTGACGAATTCCTTTTATTTTAGTTTTTCGGCAGAGAATTCAAGTTTCATCAAGGATAAAACGAAAATAAAAGAAATGTAAACTTAAACTAAAGCACGGGTTGCCTCCCGTGTAGCGCTGGTTTAAGAGGTCCCGCACGACCTTTTTACCTATTAAGAAGCATCCTAAAAAGGGTCAAAGTAAGAGACTTCGACCTTTCCGACAAATTCATTTTCTCCTCGGAAGTGCTTCACATATTGGCCATTGACTTTGAACCTCTCACCAGATGAGGTTTCTAATTCGATTGACCCGAATTTTGAGACAGCTGTGATGGTGTAGGGTCCGCTCCACCTGGATTTCAGCTTACCAGGAAAAAGACGAATACGAGCATTAAAAAGCAACACCCTATCACCTACCTGAAAATCACGTCTAATGATTCTCTTGTCATGCCAGCGCTTTGTTTTCTCCTTGTAAATCCTGGCATTGTCATATGCTAACAACCTGAATTCTTCTAACTCATTGAGCTGCAACAAACGTTTCTCACGGGAAAGATTAGGGTCTAAATTAAGATTACATATAGCCCACCAAGACTTACGTTCTAACTCTACTGGTAAATGACAAGTCTTACCATAAATCAATCGGAATGGTGACATTCCTATTGGGGTTTTGAACGCGGTTCTATAGGCCCATAAAACATCATCAAGTTTTAGGCTCCAATCTTTCCTAGACTTAGAAACTACCTTGGCTAGGGTCTCCTTGAGTTCTCTATTAGAGATCTCAACTTGACCACTAGTCTGAGGGTGATAAGCTAAACCCCTACGGTGTTGGACACCGAATTTATTTAATAAGTCACCTAAGCGTTTCTCCTTAAAATGCATACCTCCGTCACTTATGACAACCCTAGGGACACCAAAACGAGGAAATATGATTTTTTTAAACATCTTTATAACAGCCTTTGCATCACAATGGGGAGTAGCAATAGCTTCTACCCACTTAGACACATAATCAACAGCCACAAGAATATACCTGTTACCTTGACTACTAAGAAAAGGTCCTTGATAATCAATGCCCCAGACATCAAAAATCTCTACCTCCAAAATACCAACCTGTGGCATCTCATGTCTTTTTGAGACATTCCCAGTTCTTTGACAAGCATCACAGTTACCTACAAAATTCCTACAGTCAGCATGCAAAGTAGGCCAATAAAAACCAGACTGTAATACCTTGGCCACGGTCCTAGATGGACCGTGGTGACCACCATATGCAGAAGAGTGACATGCTTCCAGAATGTCCTTCACCTCCCATTGGGGGACGCATCTCCGGATAAGTCCATCTCCGCATTCTTTAAAAATATAAGGGTCATCCCAAAAATACTGTTTTGCATCGAACATAAATCTCTTCTTTTGTTGCCATGACAACTCAGGAGGGATTTTACCTGTAACAGCAAAGTTAGCAAAATCAGCATACCAAGGAGGGGGATAAGAACCTGAACTATTAATGATAAATAAACTCTCATCAGGAAATGAATCATCAATAGGTAAAGAATCTTCCCCATCAGTCAACTGTAGGCGAGATAGGTGGTCAGCTACCACGTTTTCTGCGCCTTTCTTGTCCCTAATCTCAATGTCAAACTCTTGGAGAAGGAGTATCCACCTTAAAAGCCTTGGCTTTGAGTCCTTCTTCTGAAAAAGGCCTTTTAAAGCTGCATGGTCAGTGTAAACGATTACCTTATATTATTACCTACTAAATAGGACCTGAATTTTTCTAAGGCAAATATGACAGCTAGCATCTCCTTCTCAGTGGTGAAATAGTTGACTTGAGTCTCATCTAGGGTGCGGCTCGCATAGTATATAGCATTGAGAGCCTTGTTCTTCCTTTGACCTAGCACAGCACCTACAGCGTAGTCACTAGCATCGCACATGATCTCAAAGGGGAGATCCCAATCTGGTGGCTGGATGATTGGTGCTAAGATCAAAGCTTCCTTCAACCTGTTAAAAGCTGAAAGGCACTCATCAGTAAAATCAAAGATGGCATCTTTAAGAAGCAATTGTGTAAGTGGTTTAGCAATTTTAGAGAAGTCCTTAATGAAACGCCTGTAGAAACCTGCGTGTCCTAAGAAACTCCTCACCCCTTTGACATTAACAGGAGGGGGTAATTGCTCAATCACCTGCACCTTTGCTTTATCTACATGTATACCTTTGTCAGAAATTAGATTCCCTAACACTACCCCTTCAGTAACCATAAAATGACACTTTTTCCAGTTTAAGACAAGGTTTACATCAATACATCGCTGTAAGACTTTATCAAGATTAGCTAAGCATTGATCAAAAGCATTACCATAAACAGAGAAGTCATCCATAAATACCTCCATGATGTTTTCTATAAAGTCAGAAAAGATACCCATCATACACTTTTAAAAGGTAGCAGGAGCATTGCATAACCCAAAAGGCATCCTGCGATAAGCAAAAACACCCTGTGGACAAGTAAAAGTAGTCTTACTCTGATCATCAGGATGGATGGGAATCTGGAAAAAGCCTGAATAACCATCTAGAAAGCAGAAGAATTTATTAGAAGCCAGTCTTTCAGTCATTTGGTCAACAAAAGGAAGGGGGAAATGGTCTTTCTTGGTGGCGGCATTTAACTGCCTATAATCAATGCACATCCGCCACCCAGTTACAACTCTAGTTGGTATTAACTCATTTTTATCATTCTTAACTACTGTGGTTCCTCCTTTCTTAGGAACCACCTGAACTGGGCTAACCCACTTAGAGTTGCCAACTGAATAGATAATACCTGCATCAAGAAGCTTCATTACCTCAGCCATAACCACATCCTGCATCTTAGGATTCAATTTACGCTGTCCCTGTCTATAAGGCTTATGCCCTTCTTCCAACTCTATTCTATGCATGCAAACATCAGGGCTTATGCCCTTAATATCATCCAAAGAATAACCTAGAGCTTTCCTATTCTTTTTGAGAACAGTCATTAAGGCCGAAAGTTGGTCAGGACTAAGTTTAGAACTAACAATCGCAGGGTACTGTTCAGTATTCATCTAAGAAAACATACTTAAGATTAGGAGGAAGTGGCTTACGCTCTGGTACCTTTACCTCAACTGCCTGAACAGAATCAGTACTAATAGAATAGCACATGTTTACCAGACTTGCATTAGCTAGGCTTATGAGTTTCTCATTCTCTTCTTCGGTGAGCTCATACTCCTCTTCCTCTTCTTCTATCACATCCAGCTCTTTAGCATCTTCAGCTGGGTTACCTGCACACTTATCCAAAACTGTCAGATCATCTAAGGGATCCTTGGTCAAGGATTCCCTCCAATTAAGGATAACATTCCTGTCTATAATATCGATGGAGCAACAAGTATCATCAGTAGGAATAGTTGCCTTATGGGCAAGGCTAAACTCGATAGTGTCATCCCCGATTTCCAAAGTAATGATCCCGCGTTTGACATCTATTACAGCCCCAGCTGTGTGTAAAAATGGTCTACCTAAAATAATAGGTATTTGACTATCCTCAACAATGTCTAAAACAACGAAATCCACAGGAATAAAGAACTTTCCCACTCTTACTGGGACATCCTCCAAGACCCCTAATGGTCTTTGGGTTGATCTATCAGCCATCTGTAAGGTAATATTGGTGACTTTAAGTCTACCTAAACCAAGTCTTTCACATACAGAATAAGGTATAACACTGACGCTAGCCCCTAGATCACAAAGGGCTTTCCCTATAACATGATTACCTATGGTACAAGGGATGGAAAAACTACCTGGGTCTTTTAACTTGGGTGATATATTATCTTGTGAAAGAACATAACATTCTTCCACAAAAGCAACAGCACCGTCGTCCTGAAAATTCCTCTTACGACTCAAAATATCTTTCATGAATTTAGCATAAGAAGGTACCTGGGTAATTAAATCAGTGAAAGGGATGGTTACCTCAAGATTCTTCACCATCTCCAAAAACTTACCAAATTTCCGATCCTCTTTTGAATTTTTCAGTCTTTCGGGATAAGGAACGGTGACATTAGCCATAGGATCAGCAACCTTTGGCTTTTTCAGCTGTAAAATTTCGGTGAGGCCCTGAATGAAGGAGGAATCCAGCGATTCCGGAGTCAAAACAGCACTCTGCTTAGGAACGTCGGTCGGCCGACCAACAGCAGCGGTCGATCGACCAGAATATGCAACATCCGAAATTTTCTTTTCTCCAGAATCTGATCTCACGTCAGGAACCGAGGTCGGTCGACCTACAGTAGCGGTCGGTCGACCTCCTGTCCTGTTGACGGGATCAGATTCTTCGTTTTGAACCTCGGCAGAATCATCTTTTTGGGTTGATTCTTTACAAACACGGCCACTCCTAAGATTTATGGCGTTCAACGTCTCCATGGGTCCCTCACAACTAGTTGGAGAGCTAGTTATTCGGTTGGCTATGTTTATCAAGTGTTCTTCAAAAACCTTTGAGGAGGCCATTTGAGCCTTACTCATCTCCATAACCTGCCTTGTTAAAACACCAACAAGAGCTCTCAAGTTCTCAATCTCACCCGTGCTGTCAACCGTAGTAACTAGGTTCGCACTTTCAAGCTTCAGCTGGGTTGCCTCAAGCTTTTCAAAACGGGCTTCAACTGTTGTCTCAAGAGCCATCACTCTATTCATCTCCACATTCAGCCCTCGTGAATTCCCACGTGAACTCTTAAAGGCAGCCCTATGCACCGCCATGTCTTCAATGGTTTCCCAACCCTTCATATGGTCGGTGTTATTCTGGAATCTTCCATTGGCGGCCGCATCAAGAATCATCTTATAATCATCGTAAAGGGCGTTGTAAAATCGGCTACACAGGTCCCATTGTTGAAAGTTATGGTGAGGGATAGAACGGACCAATTTCTTGAACCGATCCCATGCTTCACAAAATCCTTCATCAGGTCCTTGTTGAAAGTTACGGATTTGGCTTCTTAAGTCTTCGGCTTTTGCAAGAGGGAAGTATTTCTTGTAAAAAGCCAATGCCAAGGAAGTCCAATCCGTAACCTTCTCAGCTGTCCTATCAAGGTAGCGATACCAATCTCGCGCGGCATCTTTTAATGAGAACAGGAACATCATTGCCAGCACCTCGTCTCTAGTCACCCCGTCAGGTATGGGTATGGCACAACAATAATCCGTGAAGGTTGTAACATGCTTCATTGGATCTTCGTCCGGTAGACCAGAAAACTGACTCCGTTCCACCAAAAAGATGTTATTTGGGTGGAGCACAAAGGAGCCAGTGGTGGGGGTAGGCAAGGCGAATCCCTTTGGTAAATCTTGAGCCTTTGGCTGTAGGTGGTCATAAATAGAATCCATATCTAAACAAAAGAGTACTCAAGCCTTCCTCTCAAAAACCTGTCTTCTAAACAAAACTAGAAGAAAAGGTAAGTAACGGTCTTAAGGAACCTAAGTTCCTTAAGACAAGAAAAATAAACTAAAAATTAACAAACAAAATTATACCGTCTCCCCGGCAACGGCGCCAAAATTTGATACCCGTCGTTGAGGGGTGCCAAAGATAAGATTTATAAAACCTCAGCTTAAACTTAGATAGGATAAGTCAAGGGTCGAACCACAGAGAGACAAGGTTAAATATGTTTGCGAATTTAAAGTCTATTACAAGTAACCAAAAAAAAGGGGTTTTGATTTGAGATTTAAACTAATAACTAAAAGGACAAAATAAACAAGAAAAATAAAATAAGGTAAAAGGAGATTAGGAACTTTGGTTCCCCATGGTTAAAACAAGTCAATGAAGGGTAAAATAATCAAATAACACAATCCCAAGGAACAATGAATAAACCTTTAGGTCAATATTCTACCCAATCCTTACGGTCTTAGGGTTCCTAGAAAAGCACTAAACTTTCGTTCAAGGGCAATCCCAAGGTTGTTGTTAAACTAATCCTAATAATCTTTCAATCCTAAGGATTAGTTTTCACCAACAACAATGGGGGATTGGTAATTCAATCATTAAACTATCAAAATCAAATCTTTACCATGGTTCCCCTAATTCCTAATCACAAGAATTAGCTATGCATACTTTTAATTATGAAACTAACAATAACTAAGAACATCAAAGGAATTAACATAATTAAAGATGACAATAAAAGGGAAAACATGAATTAAGAAACAACAATAAGATGAATAACAAGATTAAATTAAAAGGGAAGATTGAATTGTAGCAAACTTACAACTTAATTGGAAAATCTAAGAACAAAGATGAAAGCTTGAATAAAATCTCTTTCTAACTATGGAGTCCTTGAATAACATAAGGTGCTTTGATAATAAAAATTACTTGCTAATGGAATTACTTCTCTAATAAAATTGCTTGACCTAATTGAAGAGTTTAGGTCTCCTTAAATAAGAATTATTACAAGATTAGGAAAGTAGAAACACGAAATAAAAGTCCCCGGGTCAGCTTCTGGTCGGTCGACCTCTGATGCGGGTCGGTCGACCACTTTAACCGCTGCTGGGCTTTTCTGCGAACTGGGCTCAGGTCGGCCGACTTCTCTGGTGGGTCGGTCGACCGCTTCTGGTCCGTTTCAGCTTTAATCTGGCCCAATAGCAACACATGGATGTGCAACTCGGATCCTTACTCCGCATTAGCACTCAAAACAGCTTCCGAAAGGCAAATAAGGTTCAGTTTTGCTCACTTCCGCGCATTCCTACATATAAAACATTGAAATGCCAAAGTAAACCGTTTCGGGAGAAAAAACAACTAAAAGTCACGAAAATGTAGAAAATACGTGCCAAAAGAATAAATAAAATGCATAAAATAGGCACGTATCAATTGACATGAAATTTATTAACATTTGATTAACTATTTTTGTGTTTCACAAAGAAAAACAAAATTGAGTTTAGAAACATGATGTTTTAGAGATTTTTATCCTATTTTTATTGCATATATGCCTATGTCATTTACAAATAATACAACCTTCAAATAAAATTTATCTACTTCCTTAATTTTCTTACTACTTACCCCTCATTTTCCATACCATTCAACCATCCAGCCATCCAGCGTACGTGCCCTTTTCACCCAACTAACCAACTTGACCATCAGAATCGACCGTATGCGTCACTGAACAACCTCGTCATACCTATATTTGCATGTACTACTCAAATCACACTCTTAAATGTCGGAAAGTAGTCCTATCCTAAAAACACTATCTCCTACCTCAAGAGCTATATAACCCCACCTCTAAAAAAATATACACCTCCATTGAAAAATCAACTCCCATCATATAAAACAATTAAAATTGAGTATATATACATGATATTTAAGATATTTTTTACCTATTTTAGAGCATATGTGCCTATATCTTTTTCTCATTATATAATCTCAAATGAAATTCTTATAATTATTTTCTCATTTTTTATAATCATTGCCTTACTACCCTTTTTCCACATCATTTAAGCATTCGTCATATCTTCTGACCCAATTAACCAACTTAAATTATCTAACTGTATGCCTGAACAATTCTAACTTATCGACATTTGAGTGCACTACTCAAACACAATATTAAAAGTCAAAGAGTAACCCTACCCCAAGATACTTCTATCCTCAAGACCTACGTATCCCTACCCCCCAATAAAACGACACATACAGTGTAAAATCAACTCACACCATATAAGACAATGACCATCTGTAAAAAAAAAAAAGTTGAAAATATGTATAGGGGAAAATAGAATACAAATTATAAACTATAATCTTATAACTATGACTAACAAATAACTTTGATCTTCTTACGACGTCTTCGTTTCAAATTTTTCATTACTTTGTTGTTCATCTAATACTTCTCTACATTTCATTTCACCCACACAATTATTCCACCTGATCCACCTATATCATCATTGTGTTCTTTATTACTTATATTTATACTCCTTAGATTGTAATTTAACAACCTAACTAACCAACATGACCATTCATCAAATGTATCGCTGGCCAGTTGCAGGTTATTGGCATATGCTTGTACTACTCAAATTACTCTCTTAAACATTAGAGAGTAATCTTACCTCTCAAGAACTATCTCTCCCCACTCCCTCAAAAAATTGACACATTCAGTGTTAAATCAACCCTGCCTTATAAAATAATGTTTCATCTATAAAGAATAAGTTGAAAATATACAGAAAAAAAATACAGACTATAAATTATTATCATACAATTATTCGACTTAACCCACCTACGTCATCAGTGTGGTTTATGTTGTTTATATATATGATTCTTAAATCGTAATTATTTTTGGATTTATCTTATGTATAATATATTTAACATCAGTCTTTTTTTTATTTAATTAAAAATTTCATTTTCTTCGCATTGTTGAGTAGGAAAGTATATAATATCCACTTGAATAGTAGTGTTGCTCTTGTATCAAAAATAATAATGGTGTTTCTCTTAATTAATTTGGTCGAATGTGTCTTGATCGTAGACGTTTCTTTTAGGCAATAATTTATATAGAGTTATATACCCAAATATTTGTCTATATTACTTCCACAAATTCTTGATTAAGAGCAGATTCCATTTTAAGTTTAAGAAAGGTCAAGCAATAATGTGTCCAACTTAACCATCAAAATCAATTGTAAAATGTATCCCTGGAAACCTCAGCCTAAGCTACCGACATTTACTTGTACTACTCAAATCACATTATTCAACGTCAGAGAGTAACTCTATCCCCTAAGACACTTATCTGCTCCCTCGAGACCTATCTACCCCCACCCCTAAAAGAAATAGATACGTCTAATGTAAAATCAACCCTCGCCCTCTAACAATAAAAATTGAGTATATATACATACATGTTACTTCAGATATTTCTAACCTATTTTTACAATATTTATGCACTATCATTTTCATAAAATAGAACTTTGAAATAAAATTTATCGACTTATTTTTTCAGTTTTTCTAATCATAATTTTAGTACACACGTACCTTTTTCACATACCATTCAGGTATTCTTCGTACCCTTCTCAGCGCTAACTAACCAACTTGACCAACAAAATCAATGGTATCCCTGAAAAACCATAACTTATAGACATTTTTTTATACAACTCAAATCACACTTAAACGCACGTCGGAGAGTAACCTTACCCCTAAGACACTTACTTCATCCCTTGAGACCTATCTACCCCCATTCCTAAAAACAAAAATCAACAAATCTAATGTAAAATCAAACACTACCCTATAAGACAATATCTTATTGTAAAAAATAAGTTGCAAATATGGAGGAAAAAAGAAATATGGACTATAATAAACTATAATCTAATATTATGATTAAAAATAATTTTGATCTTTTTATTGCTTACTCTTTCCGTCTGCTCGGAAACACCTTATTTTTGTCATTACTTTCTTGTTTATGAAATACCTTCTAATACACAATTAAATTTCATCTCACCAAAATAGTATTCCGATTGACTCACGTACGTCGTTGTGTTCTTTATTATTTATATTTATTTATAATTATATGTTTATATACTCATTAAACCGATACTTGACAACCCAACTAACCAGCTTGATAATCAAAATCATCAACTGTATCTCTGAATTACTCCAGTCTCTCGAGATTTTGTTGTACTACTCAAATTACACTCTTAAACGTCGGAGTCTAACCATACCCCTTAAGACACTTAGCTGCTCCCTCAAAATCTATCTACCCCCACACTCATAAAAAAATACGTCACTATATAAAACAATGTCTCATCTCTAAAGAATAAAGTGGAAATATGTAGGAAAAATATTTCGTTGTTTATGAAATACCTTTAAATACTCATTTAAAATAAATGTCATCCACACAATTATTCCACTTGATCTATCTAAAGCATAATTGTGGTTTTTAACATTTATATTTATACTCATAAAGTATAGTATATTTGACATTTGTCTTATTTCCATTTTTACTTAATTAAAGAATATATCTCATTTCTTTTGCATCGTTAAGTACGAAAATTTATAATATTAAATACTTTAGTCCTTTTTATTAATTTCACAAATTTTTAATTAAGACGGGGTATTCATTTAAAGTTTAAGAAGGGTCAAGTAATATGAAAAGGATAAAAACATAATGCATAAGGAAAAGTAACAGAATTTTCTAATATCTCCAAGTGAGACTAGTTTTGACCCATTTTAATGTTAGGACGAAGACAAACTGAGTTAAAGGTTTAATAAAGTTAATAACCTTAAATAGTAAGTATATAAATATTAAAGAATAATGTTCGAAGTCTAATAACAAATCTGTAAATAAGCAATTATGTTCTAACTTATTTCCCATTTTCATATTTAATAGAAATATTGAATAAAATTAATAACCATATATAGTAAGTATACAAATCTAAAATAATAATATTGTTCTAAATCTAATAGGAAATTTATAAATAATCTACCATTTCTTAATTCTAATAGAAAAGTTGTATTTAGCTAATTAATTATTTTCTTATTTTTCTAATTCTAATAGGAAAATTATAAATAAATTATTATTTCATCAAATATTTTCTAATTTTCTAATTTTAATAGAATAATTTTCCATTTTTAATTTTCTAATTTTAATCAAATATATATATATAGGGTCGGGATCCGGTGAGAACCACCCTTATAATGAGAACCATGAGAACCCTCACTAAATCTCCACCATATCTAGCTTCGAAAGTTCCGATGGATCATTTAACATTAGTTTAACTTATTCAAATACACATTTTAGTATGATTAAACAAGAAAAAATGATTTTATTAACAAAGTATATACTTAGTGTACCAAAATACAATTAGACATACTAAAACGGCTATAAATGCACGAAAACAACCACTACGTGCATGAAATTTTTTACATGCATGAAAATGATTACTAGGTGCATGAAATAATAGGCTCTACATGCATTAAAACGAGTTCTAGGTGCATGAAAAATGATACATACGTAAAAATCGGTAATAGGTGCATGAAAATTAATAAAACGTATCTTACCTTGATTTCCGTCACTAGTATATATTTTCTAGACCAAGCAATATGTTCTCTAACCATAAAATTGCATGACGAATCCAAATATGTAATTAATTTTTTTTTTAAAAGTCCGTAAGGTAGAGTTCTCATGGTTCTTATTATGTTTGTGGTTCTCATAGGATCCCAATTCTATATATATATATATATATATATATATATATATATATATATATATATATATATATATATATATATATATATATATATATATATATATATATATATATATATATATATATATATAGGCCGGTTCCGGTGAGTCCGCCTCCTTAGACGAGTATTGAGTCCATATACTAACCATTGGATGTAATTAAAACAAAAGGCTGAGATTGTGCCACGTTTGACACAAAAGAAAATAAAAAGTCTGAGGTATTTGGTCAGTTGGTAAGTCACCCTCTCATTCCAAACATATACAGAAATCTCACTTACTTTCCTCTCTCTCTCTCTCTCTCTCTCTATTCTTACTCAAACTCTCCCCTCTCTTCCTTATAAAAGTCACACCCGTTATCTTAGTCATCAAGCAAAAAATTGAAGATGAAATAATTATTTATATCCATAAGCTAGTGTAATAGCGCGAAATCATGACGATACCACTCACAAATCCTAATTTAGTAGAAAAACGCACGAAACTTGAGGCAAATTGTCATCAAATTAATAAGAAATAAAGTGGGAACTGTAATTTTTGGTTGAGTTCTAATTTTTCGCATTGTATATGATTCGCTAACGCATTTTACTTCCAGGTTTGAATGTATATACAGTTTTTTCATTTAATTTTTTTATGTGAACTTAATTATTTCACGTTTACAATAAGAGGCACTTTTTTAAGCTCTAAATTTTATAATACAACACTATAACCTAATATTATAACACTGAAAATTAAAAAATTTAACACTTAAAAATTTATATTATAACACTTCAAACTTACCCTATAATACTTACAAACTTATAATATAACACTAAAAATTTATAATACAACACTAAAATTTTATAAAAATAACACCAAACATATATTATAACCTTGAAACTCGAAATATAACACTGAAAAGTTATAATATAACACTGAAAAGTTATAATATAACACTCAAAACTTATATTATACCACTGAAACCTAATATTATAACACTGAAATTTATAATATATGTTTGGTGTTATTTTTATAAATTTTATAATACAAGACAAAAATTTATAACACTGAAAACTTATAATATAACAATAAAAATTTATAATACAACACTAAAATTTTATAAAAATAACACCAAACATATATTATAACTTGGAAACTCAAAAATACAACACTGAAAAGTTATTATATAACACTCAAAACTTATATTATAAAACTGGAACCTTGTAACACCCCATGAGTATGAGAGAACAATTGTCCCACATCGGTAGAATGTGAGGCTTGTGACATGTTTATAATAGCTTCCACCCACCACTTAGTAACAACCCGACCCACCACGGTCGTAACACACCCCAATAAGATGGGAGATATGTTTTTGGTGTGAATTTGAGGGAGAAAAACGCAGCATGAACAGCCCATCGCCACCATCGTTTACCTTGCACAACAATGTTAGTAAGTAGTTTATCATATTGTTTTATACTTTCAAGTATGTATACTAAAGTTGTATGTAACCCTTGTAGTACGTATAACACGTTTGTCTTCGTTAACCCACCGTAGGACCACCGTGAGTGGTGCTTTAATCGCAATAACGTCGATAGTAAACAACCTTGTCATGCTCTGTTTCGTTGTCTTTTATTGTTTTCGAACTGTTGTTTTGCTTAGTACATGGTACGAGTGTCTCAGTAGTAGTGGTAGGGTGTTAGTATGCTACGTGGGTGGCTGTATGGTGGTGCGTGGTGGCCGGAGCACCACCATATTGGGACTTTTTGAGGCGTTAAAAGTAGGGCAGCAACATACGGAATCCAGAACAGAGGATGATAGCGTGTGAGCAAGCCAATTAGGAAAGTTGTCATGGGACGTCGGAGGAGGAAGAGGGCTCGAGTGGACCACCCCTGGAACCACCGTGGGTCAGTGGTGACAGTGGTGGTGGCCAGAGGTGGTGAGGGGCACGGTGGTGAGAGGAATTAGCGTGAGAAGAAGGGGTGTTCAGGCTAGTTGCTGCAACACCAAATGTCGGGTATGTGTTTTGGTAAAATTTCTACCGAGTCAATTGATTGTGTTATGAGTCAAAGTGCCAACCAATATGAAGGTTTGTGTAAAAGATAAATGCAAAGCAAAAATGAACAAAGAGTAACACGCAAAGTTTTTGGTGACGCGGAAAAACCCGTTTAGGGAAACAACCGCGGGGGGAACGGAATCCCACCAATATTTTCACTATGATCGAAGGTTTTTCACTGTAGGGACGGATTACAAGTATTTTGCTAGAGAAGTAGGGTTTACAACGTATGAACTAGATGATTAAGTTATGACCTAGTCTCTCTTTTTATAGCTGCGAATTATGCTTAACGGACTCAGTTTCTGGTGCTGAAATGTGGGAGAGAATGCAGGGGAATATTCTCTTAGGGTTTTGACCCATTCCTTTCCTTTCAACAGCTCTTTTTCTGCTCTGGGCTATGCCTGATCTGCATCTAGTCTGCGTCTAGTCTGCGTCTGATCTGCCTCTGGCGTTGGGCTGCGTAATTATTTATCACTGGGCCCAATAGTGAGATGTAAATTTTGGGCTAAACAATTTCCCCCAAATTTCAGCCTAATCTTGGCTTTTAATTGGGCTGGAATTTCCTTTCGCGCCTTGAATAAGTTTCTGAGTTTAATGGAGGTAGTTGGGGTTTCGGCAACTGTTCACAGCCGCTCTTTTGTCACATCTGCCCCACTTGCCCCATCACTTCATTAACTACCTTGTCCCCCATTATTTACTCTCTTTAACCCTTCAGTTTGCCTTTTGAAATTTAACTTTCAAATTTAACCCATGTGACTCTCCTATAAATACCCCCTTTAACCGTGTACTTTATTTTACCTCTTTCAAAAAATTTACCTTCTTTCTTGCTTCCTCTTGCTTTCTTACTTTCTCTTGCTTTCTTACTTTCTCTGTTGTGAAACTCTTTTACTGCTTTCGTCTTTTTACCATGTCTGCTCCTGAATCCTCTTCTGCTACTCCTGTTGCTACTCCTGCCCCTGCTGGATCTTGTGGGTCTGTTCCTGCTTCTGAGGAGTATTCTGGCCCTTTCCCTTCACAAGGTCTACTTGCTGCGAAGCACTTGTGTGACTCTACCTTCAACGAGTCCCATGCGTCTCTCATCAAGGTTCGGTTCGGGTTTCCGGATGAGGTTGTCTACCACTTCCCCCGTGCCGGCGAGAAAGCCGACTTTGAGAGGGAGGGGTGGACTTGCTTCTACGAGTACCCCTTCCGTTTGGGTCTCAGATTTCCTTTCCCTGATTTAATTGTTGATTTCCTGAAGTTGACCAAACTGGCAATGTGTCAGGTTGCTCCACATGCGTGGAGGATCTTGCTCAGCATTTGCGCCCTGAACCGTGAACGAGGGCTGAGCATTGGTTTAGCCGACCTGGGGCAGTGGTTCGCCCCTCGTTCTCTGGGCCATTTTCAGTGCACCATTCGTGGTCATGATAATATGCCTTCTGCCATTGTTTTCTCCACCACTCCTGATGATAGTAAGTGGTTCACTCGGTATATTTTTGTCAAGATCGACACTCTTCCTACCTCCCCAGACTACATTTTTGCCGACTGGCAGTCCGTGGAAGGTACTACCTCTGCTCTGGTGTTGGTTTTGCCAGATTACTTTGCTGTTGGTTTCATGCTGATGGTTTTTATTGGCTTCTGCAGGGCATAGCTTGGCTAAGTTCCCTGATGCTGTGGATCCCCCTACTTCGAAGGCCAAGCTCCTGGACCTTCCTGCCGAGGAGAGAACTTTCTCTAGGCTGGTCCGGGATTCTGCTGTTCTGGCGGTAAAGAAGGAAGGTACGGTGTTTTGATATGGCTGTTTTTTCTGGGTAGGTTATGTTTGGTTTTATACTGACTTCTGTCTTTCCAGGCAAGCCCAGAGTTGATATAAGTAGGGTGATGCAGCTGCGTAGGAAGAGGTTAGCTCCTGGGGATGCTGGATCCTCGAAGAAAAAGAAAGTGGATGTTGTTGAGGGGAGCTCTGCTGGAGCCGGGTCCCAGGCTGCCCCAATTGAAGTTGATACCGTTGATCTGGTTCAGGAGTCTGTTCCTGAGGTTCCCTTTGTTGATCCGTCTCCTCTGGTGGTTCTTCCCTCCATTCCTACTCCTGGCTTTAAGCCTATTTTGGAACAGCTACCTCGAACATTTTCTGGAGAATCTTCCTCTCCTCCTCTGCAGCTGGAGTTTCCAGGAGACTTTGGAGGTTCCCAGACCAAGCTCTGGCCTACTCTGAACTCCCTATTGTTCCCAGCTTCTGCTTCTATTCTAAAAAAGCGTCCCTTCCGGGACTTGCCTAAGCGCGTCGCTGAAGTCTCCTTTGAGGTAGATTTCTTTGTTTCTATTTTTTCTTTTTTTTTTTTTTTTTTTTTTTTTTTTTTTTTTTTTCTTGACTTGGCTTGGCGTGCTTTTAGGCTCTGGAACTGGCATTGTGCACTAAGCAGCAGAGCGAGGAGTTGCTGACGGATCTCCAGCGCATGAAGGTGGCTCATGACGCTGCTCTGGAGAGGATGGAGGAGATGAAGGCGAAGCTCAGCTCTGAGGAGGTCTTGAGGGCGAATCTGCGGCAGGCGGTTGATCGTTTTCGTCGGGAGGTGATTGCTGGCCAGGAGAAACTTAAGGCCCAGGAAGAGAAGCTCAAGGCTCAGGAGGAGGAGCTTAGGACCCTGGAGGGATCGTCCCAGGACCAGTTAGCTGCAGCTCAGTCTAAACTGGAGCGGGCTTTAGCCTCGGAGGCTGATCTGGTCCTGAAGGTGGAGGCCCTGGAGCATAAAAAGACTGGCTTGCAGAGAGCATTAATTGAGGCTGTTGCCTACACCGCTGCTGAGACCCGGGTGAAGTGTGTTCGGGAGTTCCAGGAGGGTAGCCATTCTACTTGGGACTTGGCAGCTTTGGAGAAGGCCTTTGCTTCTGACTTTCCTGATGGTTTAAACATGGACCTGATTTCCGATGATGATGAGGAAGAAGGTGAGGTAGGGTTCCAGGATGCCGGAGAGGAAGTGACCTCTGACCCTACCAATGCTGATGCTGCTGCTCCTACTCCTGATGAGTAGGTTTTTAAAGAATTTGTCTGTTGGGCCCTGATATGGGCGTTAATATTTTCTTTTGAACTTTGGATGCCCCTGTGTGGGCTTAACTTTGTAACTTTTTGCTGCTGGTCCGGGTGGACCAGTGAAAACAATCCTGCCACTGGTTCTGATGGATCAGTGGAAATATTTTCGTTTTGAGATGTCGTGAGCAGCTTTTAATCGTATGTCCCCGTTGTATGGGGCTTTGTCTAATCTGTTGGTTTTTCTGCCGTTGTTCTGGCGTTTTTCTTTTGTACATGCATGTTTCGTTTGTATTTTGGCCATCGCTGCTTTGGTGTGCTGGCCTGGTGTTTTGTATACCCATCCCTATACTGGGGTGCCAGGCTTAACTTAGGTTCTCCTGCGATCAGTGCAGATTTCCTCTTTAGGTCAGTCCACTAGGATAGGTAAATTCTGGTCCAGAAAATAAATGATGAAAATTTTTTCTTTTAAAAGACTTAAAAGTTGAAAACGTACTAAGGTTTGAAATTACAAGACGTAAAAAATATAAAGGCAAGATATCACTCTAAACTTAGGTTTATATAAAAAATATAAAGGTAAAACAAAATTTTAAGCTGAACCAGAGTAAACTTTATACAGAGTAGAACCTGAGTCTAAGGGAGCTGCTCTGGTCTGGTGGAGGCACCTTTAGATGATATACTTTTTTAAGTGAAGTATATTCCATGATCTGGGTATCATTTCCCCTTCCATTGTCATTAGCCTGTAGGCCCCATTACCAACTATGCTTTCAACCTGGTATGGGCCCTCCCAGTTATAAGCGAACTTTCCGGCTTGTCTGTTTTTGGTGTTCTGGAACACCTTTCTCAGGACCAGATCTCCTACTTGCAGGGTTCTGATTCTGACATTCTTGTTGTAGCTCCGAGCCACCATCTGTTTGTATGAAGCCATCCTGACATAGGCACTGGTCCTGAGTTCATCAACAGTGTCCAGGCTGCTTTTCATTTCTACTTGGTTCTGGTCCTCAGTTATACTCCCGTATCTGTGGGTTGGGACTTTGATTTCAGAAGGAATTACTGCTTCTGCTCCGAATACAAGGCTGAAGGGGGTCTGACCTGTTGCTACTTTCGGAGTAGTTCTGTCAGCCCACAGGACCAGAGGAAGCTCCTCTGCCCATTTTCCTCCCATCTCTTGTAGTTTCTTTTTCTTATTTTCGATAATGATCTTATTACTGGACTCAGCTTGTCCGTTGGACTGGGGATTTCTGGGGGTAGACTTTTGGAGTGATACATTCCACCCAGCACAGAATGCCTCGGTTTTCTTCCCAATGAATTGGGAACCATTGTCACATATTATTTCTGAAGGTATGCCAAATCTGGTGAATATATTACGCTTGATAAAAGAAATGACCTGTGCCTCGGTGGTCTGGGTGAATGACTCTGCTTCGATCCATTTAGAGAAGTAGTCAGTCATTGCCAGCATGTACAACTTGTTTCCTGGTGCTCTGGGGAGAGGTCCCACAATATCCATTCCCCACTTCATAAAGGGCCATGGGGATATGACCGGGTGCAGGGGTTCTGCTGGTTGGTGATTGACAGGTGCATGCCTTTGACAGGCGTCACACTTCCTTGCGTATTCCTTTGCATCTTTGCGCATTGTGGGCCAGAAGTACCCCATTCTGAGAGCTCTGTTGGACAGGCTTCTTCCCCTTGCATGATTTCCACAGTCGCCACCGTGGAGGTCATGCAAGACTGTCTGTGCCTCGGTCTGGTCCAGGCATCGCAGATATGGCCCTGCTAACGACTTCCGGAATAGGATTCCATCAATCAGTATGAACCTGGAAGCCTTCATCCTGAAACTGCGTGCCTCTTTCTTACTGCTGGGTTGGATATCATGCTGCAACCAGTCCAGGTATGGCTTTCGCCAGTCTTGTTCTGACTCCTGGTCTAGGTTGCTACTGCAGATAGGCAGCTCCTCCTGGCCCGAATCTGGTCCAGGAATGGCTGGTTTGAGGACATGGGTGATTGGAATACTGGCTACATCGGCTGGTTTGAAGGTTGAGCCTAGAGTTGCCAGTGCATCTGCCTCTGCGTTCTGCTCTCTGGGTACTTGCTGGATGCAGAATTCCACGAACCTGCCGATTAGCTCTTTTGCCACGCACAAGTAGGCCGCCATTATGGGGTCTCTTGCTTCGTATGTCCCATTGATATGATTCACAATTAGTTGTGAATCACTATATACATTAACATGGTTGATTCCCAAGTCCAAGGCTAGTTGCAATCCCAGGACTAGGGCTTCATACTCAGCCACATTATTTGTGGTCTTGAACTCACATCGGACTGCTTGGGCAATTAGATCCCCTTCTGGTGATCGGAGGATCAACCCAACTCCAGACCCTCTGGCGTTTGAAGCTCCATCTACTCGTAACTCCCAGGTGCCTGGTTTGGCACCCTGGTGTAGGTGCAGGATTTCCTGCTCTGCTTGGCTCTGGAGTGCTGGGCTGAAATCGGAGACGAAGTCTGCGAGGGCTTGTGACTTTATGGCTGTGCGTGGTTCAAACTGGAGATCATACCCACTGAGGTGCACCGACCACTTAGCCATTCGTCCTGATAATTCTGGCTTTCTCATAATCGTCTTGAGTGGGTGATTGGTAACCACTGAGATGGTATGAGATTCGAAGTATGGGCGCAGCTTGTAAGATGCTGTGACCAATGCTAATACTAGTTTCTCCAGTGAGGTATACCTTGCTTCTGCTGGTAGTAATGACTTGCTGACGTAGTACACCGGGTGCTGAGCTCCTTCGTGCTGTCGGACCAGAACTGCGCTTACTGCTGCTTCGGTTACTGAGAGGTACAGGAGCAGGACCTCCCCCTGCTCTGGCTTGGATAGCAGGGGTGGGCTGCTCAGGTACTGCTTTAGTTCCTGGAATGCTTTTTCGTGCTCTGGCGTCCAATCAAACTTCTGGCTTTTTCTGAGAATATCATAGAATAATCTGCACCGATCTGAGGATCTGGAGATAAACCTGCTCAGGGCTGCTACTCTTCCCGTCAGACGCTGTACATCTTTTGGCTTCTGGGGTGATTCCAGCTGCAGAACTGCTTTGATCTGTTCTGTGCTGGCTTCTATCCCCCTCTGTGTTACCATATACCCCAGGAATTTCCCACTAGAAACTCCGAAGGTACACTTAGCTGGATTTAACTTCATTTTGTACTTCCGGAGGGTGTTGAATGTTTCCTCCAGGTGTTGGGTGTGGTCTGTTGACTGCTTGGATTTGACCACCATATCATCTATGTAGACTTCCATATTACGCCCTATCTGGTCTTTGAACATCATATTGACGAGCCGCTGGTAGGTAGAACCTGCGTTCTTCAGGCCGAAGGGCATTACGTTGTAGCAGTAGATGCCTCTTTCGGACCTGAATGCTGTCTTCTCCTGGTCTGCCGGGTCCATTTTGATCTGGTTATACCCGCTCCAGGCATCCAGGAAAGTCAACATTTCGTGGCCTGCAGTGGCGTCTACCATGGCATCTATGTGTGGCAAGGGGAATGGGTCCTTGGGACAGGCCTTATTCAGGTCTGTGAAATCCACGCAGACCCTCCACTTGCCATTCTTTTTTGGTACCACCACTACATTAGATAGCCACTCCGGATACCTAACTTCCCTGATCTTTCCTGCCTCCAGAAGGTTATCCACCTCCTGGTTTATGATCTGATGTCTTTCTGCTGCGAACTTCCTGCGCCTCTGCTGCACTGGTCTGAATCCTGGATCTATGCTGAGCTTGTGCGTTATGATTTCTGGGTCTATGCCAATCATGTCCTTGTGGGACCAGGCAAAGCAGTCCACGTTCTTTCGGAGCAACTGGAGGAGCTGTCGGCGCAGATCTCCAGAGCACTCTGAGCCCACGAACACGGTTCTTTCTAGGTGCTGCTCGTCCAGGTGGACCTCATCGATTTCCGCCTGCTGGGGCTCGATGTATTCCTCCTGGACGTGCAGTTGCTGTAGTTGCTATGCTCTGGCAGCTGGTGGTTTGGTGGTCCTTTTGAGGGCTACTTTGTAACAATCCCTGGCCTCCTCCTGGTCTCCCCGTATCTCCTGAACTCCCCACGGGGTAGGGAACTTCAGGCACTGGTGATACGTTGACGGGATTGCTCGCATTTCGTGGATCTAGGGCCTGCCAAGAATAACATTGTAAGTAGATGGACCATCAATAACTAAGTACCTTACCTGTTTGTTCAGCCCTCCGGCGTAGGTGGGGATGGTGATCTCCCCCAGGGTATGCGCCGTTTCCCCGCTGAATCCGACCAGGGGAATAGCTTTCTTTGTCAGGTCTTTCTCGTCAAATCCCATGCTCTTTAGTGCTTCCAACATTAGCAGGTTGACGGAGCTGCCTGTATCTATCATGACCTTCCTGACCTCACAATTTCCAATGTTCAATGTGATAATCAGGGCATCATGATGCTGTTCTGGTACAGCTTCTGCGTCTGTTTCGTCAAAGGTTACTGCTGGGAGGTCCTGCCTTGCTATTCTGCATGATGATTCTGGCTTGTCTCCCTTTGCTGCAGTTACACGTCTCTTGGCTGCTGAGTAGGTGAGCCCACACAGCTCTGATCCTCCAGTAATGACATTGACAATTCTATTGCAGGGAGGAACTGGTGAAGGCTGCACCTGGCTGGCCGCGTTGACTCTGGTGGACTTCTCTGGGAGCAGATGGTCCAAGTTGCCTCGGTCATACTGGAATCGGACCTCCTTTCTGAGGGTGTAACATTCGTCCGTGGTATGACCTATGTCATCATGGAATTCACATTTTTTACTAGCATCACGGCGGTCGTTGAGCCGCTCCTCTCTCTTCTTTGGCCATCTGACTCCTTTGAGCTCTTTCAAGGCCTTTAGCAAGCCAGCCATTCTGGTGGTAAAACCATACTCACTGACCTTCGGAGGCGGATCTGCATCATTTTTCCCACCGGTGCTCTCGGATACTTTGCTCACTGGCTTGCTGTAGGGCTTTGACCTTTCGATCCTTTTTTCTACTGGTGCTTTCCTAGACACAGGTTCTGTGTCATAGGTACTTCTTCTGGAGGCAGCGTCCTCTTCCAGCCTCATGGCTGCAACTGCCTGGGCCTGTACATCAGCAAAGGCAGTGCATGGGTGCATTGTCAATTGCTTGTACAGGTCTGAATCGTGATGTAACCCCCTGCGGAAGGCTTCAATGGCAGTGGGTACATCACAATGCGGGATGGCAACCTTTTCCTTGTTGAACCTGGTGAGGTAATCTCGAGTGGTCTCCTCGAATCCTTGAACAATTCTGTATAGATCGCTGGTCTGCTTCTCTGGTTTCATGCTGCTAGCAAACTGCTGATTAAAGGCATTAACCAGATCTGCAAAGGAGGAGATGCTGCGATTGGGCAATCCTACAAACCAGTGCAGGGCTGCTCCGGATAGGGTTGACCCAAATCCTTTGCACATGCAAGCCTCCTTAAGTGCTCCGGTTGCGGTTACCACCATCATTTTCTGCTTATACTGATTTATGTGGTCCAGGGGGTCGGCCGTACCATCATATAGTGTCATGGTTGGTGGCACAAACCCCTTGGGTACATTGATCAGGGCAATGTTGTCGATGAATGGTGAATCTGCATAGCTATCCTGGGAAGCCTTCTCCATTGGCCTCGGCATACCAGGTATCTTGGTGATCATGTCTTTCAACTCCTGGTAGCGCTGGTCTGAGAGACTGCCTGCTCCAGGGAATGGATTGACTGGCGGAGGGAAGAAGCCTGGAGGGGCTCCTCCCCAGGGCCCTGGGGTCGGATTGATTGGCGGAGGGAGGAAGCCTGGAGGGGCTCCTCCCCAAGGTCCTGCGGCTGATTGATTGGCTGCCACGGATGGACTGAAGCCTGGTCCTGGATGCCAACCAACTGCTGACTGTGCTGGTGCTCCTCCCTGCCATCCTCCGGTGCTGGACTGGTTCACAGGCGCTGCTCCTACGGAGATCTCTGGCGTTCGTCCGATGGTGGGTTGTGGAGGGGTACCTGAAAAACTCAAAGGATCAGTCCCAGGAGGAAAACAAGGTGTAGGATTACCTGCAGGCTGAACTGGTCTGGACTGCGGTGCTCCAAACGCAGATGAGTCCAGATCCAGTATCTCTGGGCCACTGCTCGGGGTGGTGACACCTAGATCCAGCCTGGTGACGATCTCCTGGGGAATTGGCCGGTTCAACCCTGCTCTCCCGAAGGGGTTGAAGGTCTGCCCAGGTCCTGGCTGCAACATTCTGAACGGCTGCTCTGGACGTGCGACTGCGGCGATCTGCTCTCTCAGGTCCAGATTGTCCTTCTTCAGGCCCTCTATGGCTTCCTGCAGGGCACTCATTCCCTGGACCACCATCTGCATCGGATCGGTACGGGGAACCTGCGGTTGCTGGCCTGCTCCGGGCATCTGGGCTTCTCCGCTCCTGCTGGGACTGCTTTCTCTGCTCTGCCTTGAGGGAGCGGACACAGGGGGTGATCTGGGAACCTGAGGAGGTCTGCTGGATGGAACCACAACTTTGGAGGCTGTGGTCTGACTCACGACCAGAGATGGTCCTGCGAGTCCAGCGGATACAGTAGGGTTGATCCCACTGGACTGGGCTGGCATGCTCTGAGAGCTGGAAGGGTTGGCTTTGGTCCCAGACATGCTTGTTGCGATGAAGTAACAATTTTAAATATTGGAATGCGCACTATGCCCCACGGTGGGCGCCAAATTGTTTTGGTAAAATTTCTACCGAGTCAATTGATTGTGTTATGAGTCAAAGTGCCAACCAATATGAAGGTTTGTGTAAAAGATAAATGCAAAGCAAAAATGAACAAAGAGTAACACGCAAAGTTTTTGGTGACGCGGAAAAACCCGTTTAGGGAAACAACCGCGGGGGGAACGGAATCCCACCAATATTTTCACTATGATCGAAGGTTTTTCACTGTAGGGACGGATTACAAGTATTTTGCTAGAGAAGTAGGGTTTACAACGTATGAACTAGATGATTAAGTTATGACCTAGTCTCTCTTTTTATAGCTGCGAATTATGCTTAACGGACTCAGTTTCTGGTGCTGAAATGTGGGAGAGAATGTAGGGGAATATTCTCTTAGGGTTTTGACCCATTCCTTTCCTTTCAACAGCTCTTTTTCTGCTCTGGGCTATGCCTGATCTGCATCTAGTCTGCGTCTAGTCTGCGTCTGATCTGCCTCTGGCGTTGGGCTGCGTAATTATTTATCACTGGGCCCAATAGTGAGATGTAAATTTTGGGCTAAACAGTATGTGCAGGCTGTTTTGAGGTCTCGTGGTGGTTTCAGTGGTGGTCCCTGTCCAAGGCATAGAGTTGGTAGTCGGTAGTGCGTAGTTGAGTTTAGGACAGTTGGTACTGGTCGTGGGTGGTTTGGTTGGTCGTGGTGGTGCTGCGAAGTAAGAGGGCAGAGTTGCGTTTTGGGGTTGCTCTGAATGTGATGTTGGTCGTGGGGTTTGATCCCTGGACCAAAGGGTAGGGGGCTGTTTTGATTGTTTATGTTTATTATTATTATTATTATTATTATTATTATTATTCTTTTTTTTTTTTTTTTTTTTTTTTGTTTTGTTGTTAATTTTATTACTATTATTGTTATTACTATTATTATTATTATTATTATTATTATCGGGAACTTTTATTAAAAAATAATTAATGGAAATATTACATGAAATTTGTGGGCACCCGCAAAACTAACTGGGCGCCCACTCCCTTAGCAATAGCAAAACTAAGGCGAGTAAAAATAAAAGCAGCGCTCCGCGATCCAGCATCCTGGGACACAGAAAACTTCTGAATCCGCTTGAGCAAGGAGACAACATCTTCCCCTAATTCCCCCAAAGAAGAGAAGGAGAAAGGCAAGAAGCCATACCCATGCCCCGCGCACAAGTCCCTGTACTTGGCGCACTTCCTCCGAGCAGCATCTACCACCACCCCTCCCGGCACAAAATCAGCCATGCCCGACTGCGTCAAAGGAGAGGACCCTACCAAATCCACGCAAACATCACGCCCCCTGTCCCAAGAATAGAGCAGTAAATCAGCAGGTCGCAAACGCCCACCCGAGCCATCAAGCAATCCAATATCCACCTCACGACCAGCAGAGATCCCCGAACGATAGCAGATATCCAGGAGAGTATCACGAACAAGGTTATGCCGATGTTTGACCCCAACAGCACTAACACAAGAGACGGCATGATCCCCGAAGATATCGCCATCAGAAACCCGGGAACAAGCAGAACAGGGCCCGGTCACCGAGAACAACGGAACACCCAGCCGATAACTAAGGACGCACCGATAAGTCCGACTGTTCATAGTCTGCCCCAAACCGGAAATAGGGACCACACGCAGCCAGTCAGACGAGCCAGCTCCAAGCTGAGACTTCCAAAGCGCAACCTGCCGCGAAGTCAAAGAGTAAATGGATTCAGCCGAAGCAACAACCTTCGTGAAATAAACATCTGCCAATGTCTTCATAAGTTTGGTGGCAGCGACTTCACAAGGATTGCGCAGAAGGTCAGAACCCGTGACCGCAGCAAAAGCACCCAGAGCAGACTGAAACGACGATCATGGGTCAAGGACACCTGAAGCCCGAAGAAGCCGGTCCTGCAAATCCACAGACTGCAACCGAGATGCCAGAAAAGCATAGTGAAGAACGTCTCCCGCAGCGTACACACCCAGCCCACCAAAGGAAAAGGGAAGAGTGGCAAGCCGCCATTGCCAGTCACCAAAACCCGGTCCAGAAGCAGTGACGATACGCTCGAGATGAGAACATAAAGCCGTATCAAATATAGACGCTGCGGACCCAAAAGCATCAGGCGAACAAGTACGCAGAGCGAAGTAGAGCTTCGAAATACCAGTACAGGCCCGGAGCAACAGAAGCTCACACTGCGGATCATCAATAAGAGAGACGGAGTCCATGAGCTCAATAGTCCGAGCAACCCTCCCCACCACGACCTCACTACAAAAATCTGGGCACACACTCACAGGGCCCCCAAGGACAGTGACACCCCGCTGCGGGCGAGCAATACCAGAGGGAAAAACACCCACATCCCGGCTCCTGGGGTCAACAGAAGGCCAAAAAACCTCGGTCTTGCCAATATTGAGATGTAGACCCGAACGCGGCCCATCTTCCCTAATCATCTCCAATACCTTCCCCACAACCAGAGAATCCCCCACAATAGTGCCATCATCCAAGTACCACGCCTGTAAACTCAAGTCAAAAGAGTCACGGATCTTACAAACCAAGGGATGTAAAACCAGCGAAAAGAGCAAGGGGCCCAAAGGATCACCCTGCTGTACACCCTGACAAGACCACAAGCTATGCTCACCATAATATAAACGAGCGGGGCGGGAATAGCAAAACTCCACCCAATAGGAAAGAGCAGGGCACTGACGACGCACCTCCCGCAGCATGACCTCTCTATCAACCATGTTGAATGCATTCTCGAAATCAACCAACAGCATAGAAAGACCCACCTCGGCACCCCGGCTCTCAACCAACCGGTTCAAGGCATGTAGGATAGCCTCGCCCCCACCAGGAACACCAACCCCAAACTGGAGCCCAGCAAAGTAACCACTCAAAGATGGACCAATCAAAGAAGCACCAACCTTGGATACAAGGCGCCTCCAAATCGTACCCACGGCAATAGGGCAGATACCCCCACCCGGCTTAACAAGCGGGGTCAGCGGCGCACTAGCGATATACTCATTAAGTACCGGTGGACACCGCCCATCAAGAAAGAGGTTAACCACCCCAGTGATAGAAGCCAGCAACTCATCAGACACAGCAGCCGCAACCCCACTCAAACAATCCAGAAGATGCTGCGCACGTAAACCATCTCTCCCACAAGAAGTACCACGCGAAAAACCTCGAATCATACCTAGGATAGCCGGGACAGAGGCAACAAGAGGAGGTTGTCCCGCAGACGAAGAAGGCAAAACAGGCGAAGGGACGATGGGATGCTTATCTGCCAAAGCCGCAAGAGTAGCCGTATTATAAGGGGCAACACCCGAAGAAGATAGCACACGAACCGCGGCGGTGTAATGACCATCACAAATCTTTCGCCTACACTGTTTAACATTAACCTCACCCAGATCAAGCTCCTCATCAAAACGAAATGAAGGTGAAGATTCAGCTAAGGTATCCCGAAGAACCTGCAACATACCCCCAGGCACGCCCCAAGAACAAATGGCACTGGAGATGCTCTCCTCCTGCCGCTGACGCCGAACAGCCGCACGACTCTCACGACTACTCCGCGGAGAGAAAGTCTTGAGAACACAAATGGGTAAAACAAGCAAGGCAACCCAATAGGAAAGGTCAGAAGGAGAATGAATCACTGCATCAAGGTCCCCTTTAAGAACCCGAGAGAAACCCAGACGGCACCGAGGTGGAATAGATTTCACGGTTCTCAAACCTTTAGACAACAACCGATCAAGAGAAGTAATAGAGAACCCACCCCCACCCTCATGATCAACACCATCAGTCAACAAAGGTGGGTCGGGATCAGATGGCCTAGGAAAATCGTAGAGAACGAAAGAGACAACCCCATCACCCGAATCTGGTGCCTCAATACAGGACCCATCACCATGCAGACAACGCTTACTATGAGCATGCGTTCGAAAACAAACCCCACATAACCAAATGCCCATACGACTAAAGGTAGTCTCAGCCTCGACAAAAATAGAAAGAGAGGTAAGAGATTGTCGAGTAGTAACCTGGGCATCACCGGTACAGTGCCGATCACGTAAATGTGTAATCATGGGAGCTTTTTTTAGACCATTGCCACGCCCATCCTGACAACCCGAAAGTCCCACAAAAGGACAATGGTACCGAACAACGTCGGTCATGACCTCCACAAACCGCACCTTCACAAAACAAACACTCCGCACCGGAAAACCAAAAGCACTGCCAGCAACAAACTCAACCGCAACCCACCAGCACCACCCCTACCACAAACAGCACCTGGCAGCGGCAGAGAACCCGAGAACCACGAGAAGAAGAAAAGCACCGAAAACCCGCAACTAAACACACACACCGGAACACCACCTGCACCCACTTGACCGGCAACCCACCGACTAATCCAGGAACCACGAGAAGAACAAACTTTGACAACACGACCTGAACCGATAGCCGCCGACAAGACGACCTGAATTGTACCTCCACAACCGAAAAACACCACAACCAAAAACCCGACTCACCTGATGGCCGGTGATTCTGGACCCTCTGCCGACGGGGATACCGGTATGATGATGGGGAACACCGGAAACCCAGGTACCGACGTAGGGCAAGAAGTAATGACGACGGCAACGCAGAAGAAAACACCTCGGAGACACTCACTCTCACACCGGGAAACACCACGACCCACAAATATGCACGCCGGCGACGTGAGGTTGCCGACGAGTTGATGGGGTGACACCGGTGACGTGAGGTCACCGGAGGTGGACGTGATGCGTAGACACAAAGACGGCAGAACACCTGTCGCACTCGCTCTCTTCTCTCGCCTCTCACTAACCCTAAAGACGGTGCTCACCGGCGACAAAGAAAGTGCTCACCGGCGACGTGAGGTCACCGGTGGGGGAAGTGATGATAGGCAGGGGCGACGGTGCAGCAGTTTGAATTATGTAACCGTAATAACGCTGAAACGCTCTCCTTCTCACCTCTCTCTAAAACCCTAAAATGATATTATTATTATTATTACTATTATTATTAATTATTATTGTAAATATATTATTGTTAGTATCATTGATTTGTTATCATTCATTATTCTTGTTATTATTATTGTGGTTAGTAGTGGTATTATTATTATTATTATTATAAGTATTTATAATTTATGTGACGGTTATTGATATTATTTGTTTAGTTATGTTGATGTTGTTAATGATTTAAATTGTTTAGTTCAAGTTTATTTAGTTGGGATCAATTAGTTTAATTAGTTGAACTGATTTAGTTAATTTGTTAAATGGTGTTGTGACGGTAATTTTAATTAATCACCTAATCGAGTTAATTGACTAGTCGTGCTTAATATCGTCTCGTTATGCGTAATACATTACTTGGTTAATTATACTGATTAGTTGTTATATTATACCTTGTTTAAGTAGTTATATTAGTTAGTAATTATTATTCATATTATATTTGTTAGGTAACGGTTTTGAAGTGGCAGAAATCTGTTACTTATTGGCTTGTCATTGGACTATATTGCTATCCAGGTAGGATACACTGGCACTATACTCTATGATGTGTTACTAATAAGTGTTAAATTGTGTGTTATGGATGCTGAGCATGATTGATATGATAATGATATTGGTTGGATTGAGTGTTGATTATTATTAGTGGCATGAGCATGGCATTATTTAATAGTATGATTGATTAAGAGTATTGTTGCATTCATGACATGACATATGCATTGGTTACTGAGAAAGATGTGAATCAGATGTTGTTCTGATATAAAGCCCATGGTGGTTCTGCAGACCAGGCCTGGTGTCTTATCAGCTATTGAGCTGGTGTTCGGTGACGACCGATTATAGTCTGTCGGGAGGTTCGGTATGGCTGGGTGTTTCGGGTTTGAGATGGTGATTGAGATTGAGATTGAGATTGAGCTCGAGCATATCATTGCATTCGCATATCATAATTGTTGCATTATCTATTTTTGTGTTATCCTACTCAACCGCGAGGTTGACAGTGTATTCGTGTACACCTACGATGATCCGGAATGGGGAGTAGATTCTACAGGTCAGAGACAGATGGATTAGGAGCATGGGGCATGGAGAGAGACATGACTTGGACCTGATGCCCGTCGTTGAGGGTACCAAAGATAAAATTTATAATTCTTAACTTTAACAAAAGATAGTGAAAGTCAGGGTCGAACCACAAGGAGGTGGGGAATGTTTATTGTTTGGTGTTGATGTTTAAAGGTAACAATTTTGGGGGTTTGATTGTTGATTACTAAGTCTAAGCAAAGATTTAAAATAAAAAAAGAAATAAAAGATAAGATTAAAACTATATAAAAAAGGATGCTAGGATGTTTGGGTAACAGATAGCTAAGGTGATATAAATCCTAAGGTCAACATGTATTGCAGTCGCGTAAGGGGTGTAACATATCCTTTCGGTCTATGGTACCTAATAGCTCCTTTCGGCCTATGCTATTAGTTCCTAGATCTCACAATTATTGGGTGTCAACAATAAGGGTGATTCCTAAATCCTAGGTCACATACCTTTCAGTCTTAAGTAACCTAGCCGTCTTAAGGTGTAAACCAATGCTCTTCCCGTATCTCTCAATCTTGGGTAGGTCATTACTAACATCCTACAAGTCTCCTTTCGGTCTCATTGCAGGTTATTATAGTCAACAAGGAAAGACGAAACAAGATTCATGCGCGAGTGGTCGACCAACCAGCTATTCCAGTTGGCCGACCATCGCCTCGGTCGACCGACCCACTATTTGAGTCGGCCGACCGCGGCTCTGCTACAGGTCGGTCCCGGAGTTTCTACTACCTACGCATATTCATCCCCTACATCCTAACATATGGAAATTAGCTACTCATGGTTATTGAAATGATAATAAAGATGGGAATAAACATGGTAAACATAGTAAATAATCTAAACATGCGAGATTCAATAAAGCTTGAGAATTCTATCTTAATTGAATGCAATAGTAATAAGAACAATAATAAAGCTAGATTAAAAGAGTAATTACCACAGTCGGAATTAGGGCAGAAAGGAACAAACTTTATTGAATGCTTGAGAATTATTGAAAGATTACAAATAAACTAAAGACGGAATAAAACTAGATTGTAACTTTATTGTAGCTTATTAACTAAGAAACTGAATATATCCCTCAATTCTTGAATATCTAAACCCTAATCACAAGATTAGCTTATATAGGGCCAAAGATTAGAGTTTCCTAAAAGACTCCTACTTCTAATCTATTTCCGAAAAAACGTTCCTGGGCTTCGCTGAGGTCGGTCGACCTCTTTTTACGGGCTTAGCAAATTCTGGGCTTCTCCTCAGATTTGGACTTCATAAAAGTTAGGCCTGGTCGGCCGACCCATATTATAGGTCGGTCGACCGCTTCCGTATAGAAATCCTTCGGTTTTCTTCTCGCTTTGACTCTTGGCACTTAAATAAAGATTCCAGTTTACTTTCCATTGTTCCTTAATTATGCAAAAGACTCGAGGACATGAATTTTGTGCTAAATCGTCCCTTTTCCGCATAAATCTGCAAAAGTGCATAAAAATACGAAAGTACACGATTGTTGGGAAATAAGGGCTAAAACATAGTAAATGAGCGATCAAATGCGTGTAAAAATAGATGAAAAACATCATAAAATAGACACGCATCAAATTCCCCAAACCAAACCCTTGCTTGCCCTCAAGCAAGAAATAGACTCGATCTTAACTAATGGAACGATTTCAATCTCAGAGCGAAATTTACATGTAAGCCTAAACCAATGCCAAGTACAAAATGAGAAAGTATTTAAATCATGCAAACAAGTTATAGGGTCGTCAAACTTGCAAACATAAAGACTATAGAGACTTTATACCATGGACTCTCGCGGTACGCTCGAGACACTCATGAAACAAAGGGTGAGTATATGTAAAAGATAGAAAGAAGTATATTTGGAATGACACTCACCTAACTGCGACCCATGAAAACATGCCTGCAATCTAATATGAACAAGAATTCTACAACTATGTATAACAAACTCATTAAGTGACCAAGATACATGCAATTGAGGTAATGAAAGATATGTGAGGTAAAAGGTAAAAAGTGGTTAAGATGTTTTTGGAATTGTGGGGTTAGTAGCCAAGCTAGTAAAACCGATTTCCATCAACATATTTCATAACTCTTGAAATTAAGAAAGTGTTCTTTTGTGGCACAACTCTCACATTATATATATGACAGGACTCCCAAATATTTTGAATGAAGCACGGAAGTGATAACATATAAAAGAAAGGGATTTCAGAACGAAATTTTGAATTTCTGATGCTGTCAGTTGGTCGACCGACCCATGAAGGTGGTCGGTCGACTAACTTTGTCGAAATATTGATTTTTTCGTTTTTCTTTTCTTTCTTTCTTTTTTCTGAATTTTTCTGTTCTTTTTCTCTTTTCTTGCTTTCTTTCTTTCTTTTCTCTTTTTGCTCAAGATAGTATACAAACTAAGATACCTCAAGATGGACCAAGAGCTACAAATACTAGCTTGGAAAGGTAGGCTAAGTATGGGGTGTAGTTTTGGGGGAATAAAAAGGCAATTTTGGCTATGTAGGGCTTATGGGTAAATATGAGAAAAGGGACCCCAAATGCACGTATCAAGATTCACAAAACGAGATAGTAAAACAAGTATATAGCAATTCAAGTTCATGTTTATGCATATTGATGTAACATGTTCCAAGGGGAGTACTACTCACATCCTAGACAACTGGTTGAAAAATGAAACCAGGAATAAGGCTCTAAACCTTAGAATGTATAGTAGGTTGCCAAGGTATAAGTCAAGTCTCAAGATATACAATTTAACAAAAAACTCGTAGATATGCAAAAGACTCTTATACTAAAACAAGTTGACAAGGCAAGGTAAAGGTATAAACATGTAAGAAAGCAAAATCATCCTTGAAATACTTTCGTTCCGACTCGACTTATATGCTAAAATAAACGTGCAATTTTTTGGAAATTTTTTTTTGAATTTTTTTCATTTTTTTGTATTTTTCTTGTATATATAAGGAAAAATAAAGAAAAGAACAATGCAAGACAGAAATGCAATAAACGTGTGACAGAATGCAATGCATGTGACACGAAACCATTCCCCAAACCAACCCACCCAATGTCCCCATTGTGCATTAGCCTAAGTAAAGGTTTCGGAAAATTAAAAGAAAGATGCGAATAAATAAAAAAAACTAAGGAAAAATTGTAAAGAACTCACTGGGTTGATAAGCGTATGAGAAAAACCTCCCCAAACCAGCGTAAGCTGGGAGGTTTTGGTGGCTAGCAATGCCACTTCAGTACCAAAGAACGGTTGCACGATCTCCGAGGAAGAAACAAACTGACTGTGACGGACAGGTAGGTCGACCGACCTATATAATAGGTCGACCGACCTTCCTGTAAACTACAGGAATTTCAGCGATACATGGCTAGGTCGACCGACTTGAGTATCTGGTCGGTCGACCCCTCTGTGTCCCAGCGATCTTCGTTTCTTTGTAAAAACCTGAAAAAGCAAGAAAAATATATGCGCCCAACATACGCGCGAGATTCCAGAAACAAGTCTAAAGTCTTAACTACGCAAGCATAAAGGAAAAAGTTCTAAAACTACGATCAAACCAAACTAAAAAGTCTCACACAACAAAAAATAAATTGTCTTTAAAAACTGAAATTTGAAACAACTATCCGCTAAAGATGCGGAAAATATCCGACCACGGTTTCTGACGATAAGCCGTAGTCTCTACAGTGTTTGCTTGAGTAGCAAAACACATCTTCTTCCCGCCGTCGCAAAGCATATGCGACGACCTCTCCTCTTGAGCTTTCCTCCTCTTTTTCTTCTCTTCCCGATCCACGACATCCGGATCTCACTACAAAAAAATACTGCCCTTGCGACGGATAGCAATTCCGTCGCAAATAGGGTTTTGGGACGGACTTTGCGACGGAAATCTTTTTTGCGACGGAATTTTGCGACGGACCTAAATTTCCCAGACCCGCGAAGTGAAAGTCAAATGGCGGGAAAGTTTGCGACGGAAAGTCTGTCGCAAATTTTGACTTTTGCGACGGAATTTCCGTCGCAAACAAATTGACCAGACTTGACCAAAATCTGGTCAAGGTCAAACTTTGACCAGATTTGCGACGGAAATTCCGTCGCAAAAGTCAAAATTTGCGACGGAATTTCCGTCGCAAATCTGGTCAAAGTTTGACATTGACCAGATTTGCGACGGAAATTCCGTCGCAAATTTCCGTCGCAAACTTTATTTATACAGACCCCGCGGGTCTTCTTTTTTCCCCCAAATCGATTTCAATCTTTTACCTAAAACCCTAAGTGCGATTTTTCGACGAACACCAAAACCACCCCAACCCACCAACCCCGACGCCACCACCCCCCACCCCACTACCCCTGACACCGCCGGCCACCCTGCCACCACGCCGAAGCACTCCCTCCTTCTCCTTCATTCCTTCCTCCTCCTTCCTCTCCTTCTCCTTCTCCCTTCCACCTCACCGCCGCCGCCATCACACCGCTGCCACCTTGCTGCCGCCACTTACTTCTTCATTCTCCATTTCTCTTAATGTATGTATACTAACTTTCATTATTTATGTACCGTAAATTAGTTATTTTTAGTCCGTCGCAAAATTCCGTCGCAAATTCCGTATTATTGTTTTTTATTGTTATTAAGAATAGTTAGTTTAGTTTAATTGTTATTTGATTAGTTTAGTTAGTATTGTTAGGTGGTTAGTGATATTAGGTTAGTAGCTAATTTCGTCCCAAATCCGTCGCATATTTTTGTTAAGATGTTTAGGACGATTGATTTTTGATATAATTTGCATTGTTGTTGATTGTTAGTGTTGTTGATTTGTTTAGAATATTCTTGAATAGTACCCGTTCAATAATTACACATTAGGTGTAATTGTTGAATAGTCCCCGTTTTGGGACTGTCTTTGAATCTTTCATTCCATTTAGGTAGTAAACACTCTTATAATTTCTTGATTGTAATGAAACAAAAATTAGGCAACACTTCCTTATTGTTCTCCAAATACATTCTATATAATGTATTTGGAGAACAATAGGGAAGTGCTGCCCAATTTTTGTCTCATTACAATCAAGAAAATATAAGAGTGTTTACTAATGGTATGAAAGATTCAAAGATGGGTTTAGGCTGGAGAGATAAGGACCCCAGACCAATATATGTAAATTGTTTTTTTTTTGCAGGTTGGTGTTGGTGTTGGTGTTGGTGTTGGTGTTGGTGGTGTTGGTGTTGGTGTTGGTAGTTGTAGTTGTAGTTGTTGTTGTTGTTGTTGTTAGTTGTTGTTATATATATGTAGTTGTTATTTAATTGTTGTTGTTAATTAATTGTTGTTGTTGCTGTTAATTAGTTGTTAACTAGTTTTTGTTGTTAGTTGCTGTTATATATATATGTAGTTGTTGTTATTTAATTGTTGTTGTTAATTAGTTGTTGTTATTGTTTGTTAAAATATGTAGATTTACTATGAAGAGATTAGAAAGAAAATGGATGTATGAAAGGTTGGATTCTAGGAAAAAAATAAGGCAGGATTTCGTAATTGGTGTTAATGAATTCATTAACTATGTTAAGCAACAAGACGAATACGTTAGAAATAGAGAAATTAGGTGTCCATGTTCTAAGTGTAAGAATACAAAGTATTTAGTTGCGCAAGAAGTACGAAAACACCTTGGTTTGAGAGGGTTTTGTGATAACTATTACGATTGGGTGTGTCACGGAGAGAAATTCTCCGTTGAGGAAGAGGGAAGCTCATCAATGCACTCCGACAATCCTTATAGGGATATGGTAGAAGATGCGTTACGCGATAGCATTGATCAAATTAGGGAAGATGCTCTAAACGCCGAGGTGGTCGATGAATCTCCAAATCCTAATGTATTAGCTTTTTTCCAAATGCTAAAACATGTCGAACAACCTCTTTATGTAGGAAGTCATATGACATTGCTACAGTCGGCTTCAAGGTTGATCACTTTAAAATGTGAATACAACTTAGCTGAAAAATGTGTACATGGTTTTGCGTCATATATCGGAGATATGATTCCTGAAAATAATCTTATGACGTGTAACTACTACGAAACCAAAAAAGTTCTTAAAGCTCTTCAACTTCCCCATGAGAAGATAGATGCCTGCTCGGGAGGATGTATGATTTTCAAGATGGACGACGCTCACCTTGATAAGTGCAGAAAATGTGGTACGAATAGGTACAAATTAGAGAAAAATGCAAATGGCAAAAGAGTTCCCGAAAAGTTCTTAACTTATTTTCCATTAGGACCACGGTTGCAACGATTTTATGCCACAAAGCACATCGCGGGCGAAATGCGTTGGCATTATGAAAACGCTCGTGTTAGTGGAACAATGTCTCATCCAAGTGACGGGGAGGCTTAGAAACAGTTTGACCGGCTGCATCCTGATTTTGCATCTGAGCCTAGGAATGTCCGTCTTGGACTTTGCACTGATGGTTTCGCACCGTTTAGTCAATTCGGGAAGCAATATTCATGTTGGCCGGTGATACTTACTCCATACAATTTACCACCCTGGCTCTGTATGAAAAGACAGTTTATGCTCTTAACATTACTTATTCCCGGTCCCCACAATCCAAAGAAAAACCTTGACGTCTATTTGCAGCCTCTTATTCACGAGTTGAAGCAATTATGGGAGACGGGGATCTTAACCTATGACGTCTCCTTGAAGCAAAACTTTGATCTTAGAGCCGCACTCCTATGGACGATCAACGACTTTCCTGCATATGGCATGTTATCTGGTTGGACAACTCAAGGTGAGCATGCATGTCCATATTGTATGAAAAATGAGACTAAGTCAGTTTGGCTACAACATGGCAAAAAATGGAGTTGCTTTGATTGTCATCGACAATGTTTAGACAGTAATCATGTTTTTCGTAAGGATAAGGTGCATTTTAGAAAAGGGAAAGTTGAGCACGATGTTGCTGCGAAGAGGTTAACAGGCAATGAAGTCTGGGATTGTGTCAAACATCTACCGAAAATTGTGGATGGATCTGAACGTGAACTGAATTTGCTTAAAGGGAAACGGATTGGGTGGTGGAAACAAAGCATCTTTTGGGAGCTTCCCTATTGGAGCACGCTACTAATTCGACATAACCTTGATGTCATGCATATTGAGAAAAATTTCTTCGAGCAAATAATTCACACTGTCATGGACGTGAAAGGAAAAACAAAATTAAACTCAAATGCAGAGAAAGACATGTTACTTCTTTGTTCAAGTAGAAGAAAAGGGGATTCGGTCGTTTTGAAAAAGGAACAAAAGAAAGTCCTATGTGAATGGTTATACAAACTGAAGTTTCCCGACGGTTATGCTTCAGATTTGAGAAGGTGTGTCGATATGAATGAATTGAAGATACACGGTTTGAAAAGTCATGATTGTCACGTCTTCATGGAGCGATTACTCCCAGTTGCTTTGAGACATCTTCTTCCAAAAAATGAGTGGAATGCCATAACTGAAATTAGTCAGTTTTTCAGAGATTTGTGTACTTCATCAGTACAAATTGAAAAAATTACAAGTCTCGAAAATAACATTGCGGAGATTATCTGCAAATTAGAGAAAATCCTTCCACCTTCTTTTTTCAACTCAATGGAACACCTTCCTATTCATTTGCCATATGAAGTAAAAGTGGGTGGTCCTGTGCAATATAGGTGGATGTATCCTTTCGAGAGGTAATGTCATCATCCTTATTCAATTCTTTATATTACATAATACATATATATCATCATATTTTTCATTCTAAATTAATTTGTTTGTAGGTTTTTTAATCATTTGAAAAAGAAAATCAATAATAAAGCTCATGTTGAAGGGTCTATATGTAATGCATATTTAATTGAGGAAATAGCAAATTTCTGTTCCCTATACTTTGAAGATCACATAGACACCAAGGCAAAGGACCTTGACGTTGGTTCAAAAAAGCCGACACAATCTAACTTGCCTGAGATATTTCAAGATCATGATGGCACTACTTCTGGAAAGTGTCGTGAAAGGTTTTTGGAGGATAACGAATATGAGCGTGCACACCTCTACGTTTTATCTAACTGCGATTCTGATGAATTGAAACGAAACGAAGTGTAAGTGGTGAATCTAAATTATTATATTTGAAACGTACTTTATTAGTTGTTCAAAAATTAATAATTCCCCTAATTTGAATATAGGTTGTTTGAAAATTTTATCATGAGAGAACATCCTGAATGTGTCGTAGGCAATGATGTTTGGGAAAAATATGAAACAAGATTTCCCATATGGTTTAGATCTCAGGTTAATAATATAGAAGATCCAGTTCTAATTGCCTTAGCAAATGGTCCCTCAAGAAGAGTCAGAACATGGAAACGCTATTCCATCAATGGCTACAAATTTCGAGCTTTCATTCAAGGAAAAGATTTGGAAAAGTGCACAATTAACAATGGAGTTTGTGTGAGTTCCACTGAAGGAGCTGACTACTATGGGACCCTTGACGAAATTGTTGAAATGACTTATACAGGCCCACAAAGCACTTAAAAAGTCATTTTGTTCAAATGTAGTTGGCTAGATAACTCCGAAAGAGGCATGCAAGTGCATAAGGAATATAAGCTTGTGGATGTTAACCGGAGTAGAAAATTTGCAAAGTACGACCCATTTGTGTTGGCATATCAAGTGGAACAAGTTTACTATAGTCCTTATCCAGGTATAAAAAAGGATCAAAGTCAATGGTCAGCGGTATTCAAAACCAAGGCTAGATCACATGTCGATGCCCCCGTTGATGAATCTTTCTTTCAAGAAAATGTTACTAATGGTGAAACAATACTGTCACCAATTGAAGTAGAAGAAGAAGATGAAGATGAAATTGTGGAGGAACCAGAATACATACAAATTGTGACAGTGGAGCAACATGAGGATGAGGATGGGGATGAGGACGAGGTTGAGGATGAGGATGAGGATGAGGATGAGGATGAAGATATTATAGATTCTCTTTGTAAGGATGTAGGAATAAATTGTTCAAGTGATGATGATGATGATTAGGACTACTATCTATTGGATTCGATAATCTTGTATTTGTTGAAATTATTGTAGATGCCGTATGGCTTAATGTCAATGAAATTATCTTATTAATCTTATTATTCAAGTTTTTAATTATGTAAAACATTTCTATCTAATTGTTGCTATATTAGTTTGATAATATGCCGGGTGGAAGACGACGAGGTAGTGGTAGTCGTCAGACTGAGGGACGACGAGCGGGAGGTAGTGACGAGGACGAGATAATTGAGCCTCAGACGCCGGCGCCTACACATCGAGTACACCTCGATCCGACTGATTACGAAGGCGCCAAGTGGTAAGTATCTTATTTATTTGTTTACGGATAATTGATTGTATATATATATATATATATATATATATATATATATATATTGATTATAATATGATTACTTGTTGACTATTTTATTTTCACATTTAACTCTTTTTCAGGTTCAGTGACAAAGACGTTTCTACTCTTATAACACAGACCATTATTTGCAACTACAAGGAGTATGCGCCCAACTGGTCAAATGCGTCGGATGCCATCAAGGAAGAGTGGTGGAATTGGTTTGAGGTATTTATTAACTGTTACCTATTTCCGTTTTATTATTTATTACCTATTTATTGTTTCATATTTATTTAACTATATTTTTTTTTTAAAACAGAAACATGTTACCTTTCACCCTCGTGATAGAGCAGCGGTTAAGTCGGCGTGGGAAGACATGATGAAAGACCGCCTCCGCAAAAAAAATCCACTACGCTATGAAGAAACCTACGGAGCAAAGGCCTCAATGGATACCGGCCGATATTTTCGAACAACTTAAGGCTAGAAAGGATGATCCAAAATTTCAAGACAAATCCGATAAAAACAAAACAAACCGGATGTCAGGAAGTACCGAAAAAGGCAAGGCCTTAGGTACTCACATTATGGGTCGTAAAAACACCCTACAGTTGATGGATGAAATGGTAATTTCTTAGTTTTTACTTCACTTTTTCTTGTCTTGAATAATTTTTAAACAATTTTCATCCTTTGACAATCTTGAGTGTTTTTTTTAACAAGTGTCGTTGGATTTAAATTGCAGGCTGGAGAAGATGGGAGGGATGTACCATCCGCCTTGAAGTTGCTGGAGAAGACAAAAAAGCATGCCAAGAAGGATTGGCTATCAACGAAACCCAAAGCACTATTTGTAAGTTAACAAAAACTTTTCTTTATGTTTTAGTAATTTGGTTTACTAATTAATTAACGTATACTAATAACACTTTATTTTTGTTTTGTAGGAAAAAGTTTTTTCAAGAAAGTCGAAAATGATAAGTGAAGGGATCCCGGAGCAAGATATCGACGACAACGAGATCTACTTCGAAGAAGTAGGCGGTTTCAACAAGAAAGGGTTGATACCTGTTGGACTAATTCTAGAAACGGAACTTGAACATTCAATGAACGAATCACGTCCTTAAATTTGTCAAAAGATACCTGATCCTTCGAAGGTATGAGTCTTTCTGGGAAATGAGGGGCTGAGGATTCAGTATTTGCAGCCTTCTTCAGAAACCTAGGGGTCTTATCACCCCGGAAAAGAAAATCCCTTAAGTTGTTCGGCAATTCGGGACGAAAAGGGGCTTCTGGTTCCGCCTCGGTGGTCGGTCGACCATCTTCCTCGGTCGGTCGACCACTCTCCTGTTCAGCGAGAATTTTTGGATTCTGCTCTGAGGTCGGTCGACCTGGCTCCTGGGTCGGTCGACCTTCCTTGCTGCTACTCGGCTGGTTTTCTTTCTCGACCCCCACTTTAGCTCCGCTTCGTAGGGATATGATGTTTAGAGTCTCTTTTTTCTGGTCCGTTTTGGTCGGAAGTTGACCCGGAGCCCTAGTGTCATTCTTGCCCGCAATTTGAGCAATCTGAGACTCTAACATCTCCATCCCTGCCTCTCTAGCCTGTGACTCCTTCTGAACCAACCCAAAAGATTTTGAATAAGAGTGTCTGTGTTGGGTGGTGGATTTGAAGGTGGTTGAGGGTTGAAGGGTGGTTTTTGAAAACCTTGCTTATGTGGGGGGATATATGTGGAATTTTGCTGAGGTTACATATGTTGTGGGTTTAGAACATTCTGGCTTGTCCACCTCATGTTGGGATGGACATTATTATTATTCGGGTCATAGAAATTGTTCCCACGATAGTGTTGAAAAGCGGCACATGTTTCATTGGATGAAGTACAGAACTTCGACACGTGCCCTTCTCCACCGCACCTCTCACAAGCAAAGGGTCCGTCTTGAACGGCGTTCACCTGGTAAATTCCTCCCTTGCTCCCACTTCCTAGATCGAACTTCCCTCCAGCCTCTAATTTTTCCAACTTGGCCGTCAAGGCCTCAATAGCTGCTAGGTTGTATTCAGATTTCCTTTGATTGCCTCTGGAGGTACCATGCTCAGCACGGTGTACAACAACATCTTCTATCAATTTGAGACCCTTAGTCTCTCCGGAATTATCTTAGAATCTCCCATTAGCTGCAGCATCTAGATAGGCCCTGTTGTCATCGTAGACGCCATTGTAGAACTGGTTACAAAGAAACCATTGTTCGAATCCGTGATGTGGTATGGATCGAACAAGTCTCTTGAACCTGTCCCACGCCTCACTAAAGTCCTCATTGGGGCCTTGCTTGAAATTTGTAATCTGCGCCCTTAAAGCATTAGTCTTTGATGCAGAATAGTACTTCCTGTAGAATGCTAAGGCTAGGGTGTTCCAATCTGTGACTCCCGCAGCAGTGCGGTCTAAATCTCTGTACCACTCCCTCGCATCGTCCCTAAGAGAGAAGATAAACATGGTCTGCTTAATCTGGTCCTGCGTCACTCCTTCTGGGGGTTCAATAGAGAATATGTAATCTGTGAAGATTTCAATATGCTTTGCAGCATCCTCATTGGCCGAGCCTCCAAATTGGTTTCTTTCAACCATAGTAATGTAGGCAGGCTTGGCCTCGAATGGCTTCCCAGTACCTGCAGGTAAAGTGAACCCTTTGTATAGGTCTTTTGCCTGAGGCATGGAGTGACTGGCAATAGTAGCTTCCTCTGTCATGTTTTCTTCTTCTTTTGGAAAAACTGGAAAGTAGGTAAAAAGTGGTGTTCTGGGTGAAAGTGGATTGTTGGGTGAATTTGGTTGTGAAGGTGGTGTTTTTGGTGATGATGGTAATGATGGTTGTTCGAATAAGTCTTCTTGAAATAAGGAGGATGGTGAACCTCCCTCCTGATTTGCTAGAAGTTGCTTTCTCCTTTCTCTAAGAGTCCTCTCAAGCTCGTGGTCAAGTGGTAGGAGTTCTCCTTGAACTGACCTGCGCATAAGATGGAAACTACAAGAAAATGGTGAGAAGGTTTAAGGAACAAAAAGTTCCTTAAACAAAGAGAAACAAAAACAAAAACAAAAAACACTGGCGTCACCTCCCCGGCAACGGCGCCAAAATTTGATGCCCGTCGTTGAGGATACCAAAGATAAAATTTATAATTCCTAACTTTAACAATAGATAGTGAAAGTCAGGGTCGAACCACAAGGAGGTGGGGAATGTTTATTGTTTGGTGTTGATGTTTAAAGGTAACAATTTTGGGGGTTTGATTGTTGATTACTAAGTCTAAGCAAAGATTTAAAATAAAACAAGAAATAAAAGATGAGATTAAAACTATATAAAAAGGGATGCTAGGATGTTTGGGTAACAGATAGCTAAGGTGATATAAATCCTAAGGTCAACATGTATTGCAGTCGCGTAAGGGGTGTAACATATCCTTTCGGTCTATGGTACCTAATAGCTCCTTTCGGCCTATGCTATTAGTTCCTAGGTCTCACAATTATTGGGTGTCAACAATAAGGGTGATTCCTAAATCCTAGGTCACATACCTTTCAGTCTTAAGTAACCTAGCCGTCTTAAGGTGTAAACCAATGCCCTTCCCGTATCTCTCAATCTTGGGTAGGTCATTACTAACATCCTACAAGTCTCCTTTCGGTCTCATTGCAGGTTATTATAGTCAACAAGGAAAGACGAAACAAGATTCATGCGCGAGTGGTCGACCGACCAGCTATTCCAGTTGGCCGACCACCGCCTCGGTCGACCGACCCACTATTTGAGTCGGCCGACCGCGGCTCTGCTACAGGTCGGTCTCGGAGTTTCTACTACCTACGCATATTCATCCCCTACATCCTAACATATGGAAATTAGTTACTCATGGTTATTGAAATGATAATAAAGATGGGAATAAACATGGTAAACATAGTAAATAATCTAAACATGCGAGATTCAATAAAGCTTGAGAATTCTATCTTAATTGAATGCAATAGTAATAAGAATAATAATAAAGCTAGATTAAAAGAGTAATTACCACAGTCGGAATTAGGGCAGAAAGGAACAAACTTTATTGAATGCTTGAGAATTATTGAAAGATTACAAATAAACTAAAGACGGAATAAAACTAGATTGTAACTTTATTGTAGCTTATTAACTAAGAAACTGAATATATCCCTTAATTCTTGAATATCTAAACCCTAATCACAAGATTAGCTTATATAGGGCCAACGATTAGAGTTTCCTAAAAGACTCCTACTTCTAATCTATTTCCGAAAAAACGTTCCTGGGCTTCGCTGAGGTCGGTCGACCACTTTGGTGGGTCGGTCGACCTCTTTTTACGGGCTTAGCAAATTCTGGGCTTCTCCTCAGATTTGGACTTCATAAAAGTTAGGCCTGGTCGGCCGACCCATATTATAGGTCGGTCGACCGCTTCCGTATAGAAATCCTTCGGTTTTCTTCTCGCTTTGACTCTTGGCACTTAAATAAAGATTCCAGTTGACTTTCCATTGTTCCTTAATTATGCAAAAGACTCGAGGACATGAATTTGGTGCTAAATCGTCCCTTTTCCGCATAAATCTGCAAAAGTGCATAAAAATACGAAAGTACACGATTGTTGAGAAATAAGGGCTAAAACATAGTAAATGAGCGATCAAATGCGTATAAAAATAGATGAAAAACATCATAAAATAGACACGCATCAGGACCTACTTAGAATTAGATCACATACTTAGATGTTATCAGTTGTACTTTTATTCTTTGCGTAATAGTTGTAATATCAAAAGTTCAAATTTAATCAGTTTTATATAAAGTACTTTGGTTTGTTTTACTTTGTTATTCACTACCTCGGACATTCCGAGATGGTAACAGCTCTATTTATTTGAGAATGTCTTGCTAAAGGCTCTTAAATAAATGGGGGTGTTACAAAGTGGTATCAGAGCGAACGATCTTCAGGCCTAAACCAAATGAAAAAAAAATGAACATAGGAAGAGTCAAATAAAATGAACCCCAGGCTAGTAACTGTTAGGAGCCCCAGGATTGGGATGAGTTAGGGGCCCCCTCAACCCAAGCCATTGGCCCTTTCAGTCTGACCTGGTAACCCTTGAGTGATGCATAGAGTGGGTAGTAACAAATAAAAGATCAGACGTTGCCTATTTTGTACTAACAATTTTGCAGGAGCGGAATGAGGTAAGTAATGATATGATACATGGGTAATGATGTGCAATGAAAGGATATGGTTGGTGATCTGTATTGTGAAACATGATATCGATATTGAATGTGGCTGAGATATATGATTTCCAAGTATTAAGAACATGAGTATGAGTATATGAGTTTGGAATATGTATGCGGTTATATGAACCCCGAACCCTTAGGTAGAGATATAGTATAATGATATGTGTAATGAGTTGATGATAGGTAGCACCTTAGTTGATTTTATTTTCGGTTCCGCAATCTCTGCCGTTTTCTAGATGGCAATTTCGGTTTGACATAATGAATGCCTTTTTATTTGGAACAATGTGATTTCAATGCTTCAAATGATATGTCAACATGTTTTGGAAGAAGGATGATTGTATTTCAATGTGATAATGCGGAGTGATTTTAAGGAACAAAACTTTCAATAAATTTCCAGAATGTTAACTTGTTTGTACGGGCTACCATTTAAATATGTTCCCTATACGAATATGGAAATTTTATGCATGATAGTGTTCTGAATTAACTTTCCATATTTTTGGTTTCATGTTAAAACGACTTATATTTTGGAGAGAAATAAATATTTTAGTCGACAGTGGTCAGATTGTCACAGTACAATTCTGTTTTGACCCGTGTTGTTGCAAGGGAAAATCATTTAACAGGTATTTATTGTTTGTGCATAATTCCAACTCCAATGTTTAGAATATTCATTCGCACTTTCAAAATTATAAGCCTCGTAAAATGGTAAGTTGTTATTTAATAGTGATTTTTGAAAGTTGTCCAAATTTCTGTCTAAGTGCTGTAAAGTTTTTGTTCCAACCAACTGAGTTGTAAAGATTGTTATAAAAAATTTCTTAAGCTTTGCAATTGATTCTTTTCCTATGATTATTTAAATTCATAATATTTTTCTAAAACTATAATATCTCACAAAATGACTGAACGGTTATCTATTTATGAATTTTGGAAGTTGTTGCATGATGTTTGATTGTTGAAATTGTGAGTTATGTGGGTTTCATATAAAAGTTTAACCAAACATGAATCATGCGATGTAACCATGTAATACTCTGATGTGTCTTTAGTAACATGAAAAGTAGGCATATGATATGAAGATGGACCTTATTATATAATAATATAACCTTCATCATTTTGGCGAATTTTTCATAAAGTCAGTTTCAACCGACACTAATGTTATGCCACATGGTGAATTGCATATTGTTATGTTCAAATCTGATCACAATATATTGAATTAGTAATTTGGTTGACATGTGAATTGTGGGAATGCTAGTTTTTTCTTCGATCTGTAACTTGTAAAGTCGTCAGTGATTCGTGTTTATATACTGCCATTAATTACAATTTTATCATTTTGAAAGTTCAAAATGTTTTCAAGGTGATAATCCATGATAAAATTGATGTTTGATAATTATCGTAATTACTTTGCAACATAACAGAACCTGTAGCTACATGTTTATGAAATTTTGCTTGAATACGAAATTGTTCCACATGATATAAATCTCTTATGTTGCAAGTTATATTCATCACTAGTTTCATGACAAATGATGTAAATGTGTTAATTTTGTGTCAAATTTCCAAGGGTAGATAAGTGTTAGTTGCCTTGATTTTACTGTATAGCATGAAATTGACGAGTATGTTTTGTTGCTTTAAAAGTCGAATGCTAGTTGCCCTTATAGCGTAATTAACTTATCTGATGGTTTGAGTCTGTTGTATTGATGATCTTTTTGAGCAACGGATGTGAAATTTTAAAATGGGTTACGGGGACGTAACCATGTTTTAAGGATGATAGGAATGTAAACTCTTAACGATTTATGACATCGCTAATTGGTATGTCGTGATTGTTTGAATATACTTGATAATCCTGTTTACTAATGTTATGCATTATACTGTGATTCGTGAAGTATCTTTTAACTTAGTTATGCGTTAAACTTTGGGGACAAAGTTTTCTTAACGAGGGTAGAATGTAACAGCTCGTGTTTTGAAGTCTATATAAGTGCTACTTGTGATTATTTCATGCTTGGTATATGTTTCTTTACCGTTATGGGGTGGCGAACTTTGGGACGAAGTTCATTCTAAGGAGGGAAGACTGTAATACCCTGTATTTTAGCCTCGGTCAATGACAGTCAAACCGTGTTTTATACACGCATTTCAAACAGAATGTTTATAAATTATTTTACGTAAACTATTATTATTTTATAAATCGTATTTCTACGATTATTTCGTATTACATAATCATTTTTATTTTGGACGATTATTTCATAAAACGGCATTTCATTCGTATTTCTTTAATTTTGATTATATATTTATAATTAAATATATTTCCTATTTTATATTTATTTTCACCTATACTTGTTTTATTATTTAAGTCGTAATTATATTTAAATCCTAATTTTTATATATTCTTATGTAAGTATTGATAATTTTATAATTAGTTTAATTAATATTTATTGCTAGAATAATTTAATTAGTATAACTATTTATTTGTCGTGTTGATTTCAAGTTATGAGTCGGGAATGGAGTATATGTCCTTGGGAACCGTGTAATCAAACCCTAATTTTAACCCACTCATCTATATAGCCCATCTATGTAAACCCTAGCCCCACACCTTAAAATTATATCGACATCAACACCACAATTACATCGACACTAACCTCACATAAACCCTAATCAACTCCACCTCCTAACCTGCCTCCACATCTCGTATAAGCCCTATTCGCCACCTACCTCTTATGCCTCCACAACCGTACCTAAAAACGACCTGGAAACTGTGAATTTGAGGGAGAAAAACGCAGCATGAACAGCCCATCGCCACCATCGTTTACCTTGCACAACAATGTTAGTAACTAGTTTATCATATTGTTTTATACTTTCAAGTATGTATACTAAAGTTGTATGTAACCCTTGTAGTACGTATAACACGTTTGTCTTCGTTAACCCACCGTAGGACCACCGTGAGTGGTGCTTTAATCGCAATAACGTCGATAGTAAACAACCTTGTCATGCTCTGTTTCGTTGTCTTTTATTGTTTTCGAACTGTTGTTTTGCTTAGTACATGGTACGAGTGTCTCGGTAGTAGTGGTAGGGTGTTAGTATGCTATGTGGGTGGTTGTATGGTGGTGCGTGGTGGCCGGAGCACCACCATATTGGGACTGTTTTGAGGCGTTAAAAGTAGGGCAGCAACATACGGAATCCAGAACAGAGGATGATAGCGTGTGAGCAAGCCAATTAGGAAAGCTGTCATGGGACGTCGGAGGAGGAAGAGGGCTCGAGTGGACCACCCCTGGAACCACCGTGGGTCAGTCGTGACAGTGGTGGTGGCCAGAGGTGGTGAGGGGCACGGTGGTGAGAGGAATTAGCGTGAGAAGAAGGGGTGTTCAGGCTAGTTGCTGCAACATCAAATGTCGGGTATGTGCAGGCTGTTTTGAGGTCTCGTGGTGGTTTCAGTGGTGGTCCCTGGTGGTGTCCAAGGCATGGAATTGGTATTCGGTAGTGCGTAGTTGAGTTTAGGACAGTTGGTACTGGTCGTGGGTGGTTTGGTTGGTCGTGGTGGTGCTGCGAAGTAAGAGGGCAGAGTTGCGTTTTGGGGTTGGTCTGAATGTGATGTTGGTCGTGGGGTTTGATCCCTGGACCAAAGGGTAGGGGGCTGTTTTGATTGTTTATGTTTATTATTATTATTATTATTATTATTATTATTATTATTACTATTATTATTAATTATTATTGTAAATATATTATTGTTAGTATCATTGATTTGTTATCATTCATTATTCTTGTTATTATTATTGTGGTTAGTAGTGGTATTATTATTATTATTATTATTATTATTATAAGTATTTATAATTTATGTGACGGTTATTGATATTATTTGTTTAGTTATGTTGATGTTGTTAATGATTTAAATTGTTTGGTTCAAGTTTATTTAGTTGGGATCAATTAGTTTAATTAGTTGAACTGATTTAGTTAATTTGTTAAATGGTGTTGTGACGGTAATTTTAATTAATCACCTAATCGAGTTAATTGACTAGTCGTGCTTAATATCATCTCGTTATGCGTAATACATTACTTGGTTAATTATACTGATTAGTTGTTATATTATACCTTGTTTAAGTAGTTATATTAGTTAGTAATTATTATTCATACTATATTTGTTAGGTAACGGTTTTGAAGTGGCAGAAATCTGTTACTTATTGGCTTGCCATTGGACTATATTGCTATCCAGGTAGGATACACTGGCACTATACTCTATGATGTGTTATGAATAAGTGTTAAATTGTGTGTTATGGATGCTGAGCATGATTGATATGATAATGATATTGGTTGGATTGAGTGTTGATTATTATTAGTGGCATGAGCATGGCATTATTTAATAGTATGATTGATTAAGAGTATTGTTGCATTCATGACATGACATATGCATTGGTTACTGAGAAAGATGTGAATCAGATGTTGTTCTGATATAAAGCCCAGGGTGGTTCTGCAGACCAGGCTTGGTGTCTTATCAGCTATTGAGCTGGTGTTCGGTGACGACCGATTATAGTCTGCCGGGAGGTTCGGTATGGCTGGGTGTTTCGGGTTTGAGATGGTGATTGAGATTGAGATTGAGATTGAGATTGAGCTCGAGCATATCATTGCATTCGCATATCATAATTGTTGCATTATCTATTTTTGTGTTATCCTACTCAACCGCGAGGTTGACAGTGTATTCGTGTACACCTACGATGATCCGGAATGGGGAGTAGATTCTACAGGTCAGAGACAGATGGATTAGGAGCATGGGGCATGGAGAGAGACATGACTTGGACCTACTTAGAATTATATCACATACTTAGATGTTATCAGTTGTACTTTTATTCTTTGCGTAATAGTTGTAATATCAAAAGTTCAAATTTAATCAGTTTTATATAAAGTACTTTGGTTTGTTTTACTTTGTTATTCACTACCTCGGACATTCCAAGATGGTAACAGCTCTATTTATTTGAGAATGTCTTGCTAAAGGCTCTTAAATAAATGAGGGTGTTACAAACCTAATATTATAACACTTAAAACTACTATACTTATAACTCTGAATTTAAAAAATATAACATTGTAAAATGTATATTATAACACTACAAAACTTACATTAAGACACTTGTAAACTTATATATTCAACCCTGAAATTTTGAAGGCTGTGATTTATAAAAAAAATTAGATTCAACTTCTTGCTAAAAAAATAAAACCAAATTCCGGAAATTGCAAAAGCAATAAAAAAAAAAAGAAGCTTACCAGATGATATATGTTAGCAACAAAATCATAAATCATAAAATGGAATTGATAAAGAGGAATAAAAATTAGTGTTGTTGATGTGGGATTTGTTGGAGTTATATTCTGAAGAATTGGAGAATGAAAAAATGGAATTGATAAAGAGGAATAAAAATTAGTGTAATAAAAGACAAAGAAATCATAAATCAGTGGTGGAATAAAAAGTGATAATAAAGAAGAAGATTGATTATGCGTATTGTGTGACAAAGATAAGAAAAGAGATTGTGCGACATACAGAACCAGATTATATAGATTTTGGATTGAATACACAGTTACTGAATCAGATTTCTTAAGTATAAGAAATAAGACAAAATATGTTACGTGGCAAAAATTCGCGCGTTTGATTGATTTGATCCAACGGTTCAGATCTGGACTCAGTTAAGAAGGGTAGACTCGCTTGATCCAATATATATATATATATATATATAGACTTGGGATCCGGTGAGAACCATCTTACCATGAGAACCTTGTGAGAACTCTAGCTTACGGAGTTTTTTAAAAAAAATTAATGACATAATTGGATTCAGCATGACATTTTATAGCTAGAGAACATATTTCTTGGTCTAGAAAATAAATACTAGTGACGGAAATCAAGGTGAGATACGTTTTATTTATTTGCATGCACCTACTATCTATTTTTTCGTATCTTTCATTTTTCTGCCACTAGTATTTATTTTCTAGACCAAGAAATATGTTCTCTGGCCATAGAATTCCATGCCGAATCCAATTATGTCATTAATTTTTTTAAAAAAACTCCGTAAGGAAGAGTTCTCACCGGTTCTCATTGTAAGGTGGTTCTCACCGGATCCCAACCCTATATATATATATATATATATATATATATATATATATATATATATATATATATATATATATATATATATATATATATATATAGAGGCCGGATCACGTGAGGCCGCCTCTTAGGATGAGGCCGCCGGACCTCACGCATCCCCAAGCTTCTAGTTTCACAGTTTCACAATATTTGCTTCCAGTTTCACAAGTTAAGCTTCTAGTTTCACAAGTTAAGCATCTAGTTTCACAGTTTCACAGTTTTACAATATTTGCTTACAGTTTCATATCTTAAGCATCTAGTTTCACAAGTTAAGCTTCTAGTTTCACAGAATAAGCTTCTAGTTTCACAAGTTAAGCATCTAGTTTCACAGTTTCACAATATTTGCTTCCAGTTTCACAAGTTAAGCTTCTAGTTTCACAAGTTAAGCATCTAGTTTCACAGTTTCACAGTTTCACAATATTTGCTTACAGTTTCACATCTTAAGCATCTAGTTTCACAAGTTAAGCTTCTAGTTTCACAGAATAAGCTTCTAGTTTCACAAGTTAAGCATCTAGTTTCACAGTTTCACAGTTTCACAATATTTGCTTCCAGTTTCACAAGTTAAGCATCTAGTTTCACAAATTAAGCTTCTAGTTTCACAGTTTCACAGTTTCACAGTTTCACAGTATTTGCTTACAGTTTCACATCGTAAGCATCTAGTTTCACAAGTTAAGCTTCTAGTTTCACAGAATAAGCTTCTAGTTTCACAAGTTAAGCATCTAGTTTCACAAGTTAAGCATCTAGTTTCACAGTTTCACAGTTTCACAATATGTGCTTCCAGTTTCACATATTAAGCATCTAGTTTCACAAGTTAAGCTTCTAGTTTCACGGGAGTTGTGGAGCAATCAAATTAGAGCATTTATTAGAGTCAAATTAGTTTTAGCAAGATTTGCCAAAAAAAGGAGCTTGAATAAAAGTAGCAATCACTGAGCTCAACTTCAACGATCAACTTACTCTCTCCGCCATGGCTGCCGTTAGTCAATCTGTTAAATTCGCAGGAATTCCCGCCGTCAGCCGTCTAAATCAGCCGTATCTCCGGCGTTACGCCTTAGTAAACGAGCTTTCACTGGCGGATGTAACAACTCAACAAAGAGAAATTAAAAAAGACCTCAAATTCGTGACGACGACCAGCACCAGGGACATCAAGAGCTTCAACATC